>OX383941.1:14906672-24906672 GCA_947532085.1 Elegia similella
ATTTGGATGAAATTTGGTATGGCAGCAGTTTGAGGCCCGGGGAAGGACATAGGGTCCCTTTCATTCCGGAAAATTCTACTGTTCCCGAGGGATCGACTTTAACGCAGGTGGAGCCGCGAGCAATAGCTAGTATTGTATAATTGTATATTTAACATACTTATATGATCATTTTTACTACCAACATATTGCAAATGAGAACATTTATTTATTGATACATTTTTAGATATGTCCGACTTGTCTTCGAGAAACATTCTCCATTATTATAGTTTTCTCAGTATTTAACTTGAAAGAAACGTACAATAAGTGTAGCAACACACTTAAATGTATATTCCTTGTTCTTCGTTTCTTGTAATGCAAACAATAGATTGGAATTTATTAAAACAGCTGCAGCTTGTAGCGCATCCAGGCCGCAATATGGCCTGGATCCGACCCAGCGGAGCCACCACGGAATACTAAACAACGCAACGGTTCGACGCTCAGCTTTTTCCTTACCCTCACACGCAAAGGTACAAATATTTCTTGCCTTTTGTGTGTAACCAACTTAACTTGATATGGTTAGTTTAGCGCGTTAGTACATTATCTTCTGACGGATATATCTCACATGTTTTTGCTCGTTTCTGAGATCGAGAGTGGAATTTCTCTTGTTGAAATGAGTTTTCTTATGATATCCTTACAAAAATGTATCAATATGTATCTCTGTGTACCGTAGCCTTTTAGAAGGCAGGTAACATATAGGTAACCTATACGGAGAATATAATAAAATCCGTATTTGAGTACAAAAACTATTTATTAAAAGAACAATAGTTCTAAAGATTAAATAAAAAAGATAAACCTAAGATTAAGTGACTAACACTAAGATTGCACCTGGATGGTACTGTACGTACGGGTATAAATAATATATATATACTAAAGTTAATAAATGCAGTAAAAGAGGTCGTGGGCTTATAGTATCACACCGCAACGCCGCCGGTAATTAGGAAATAACCAAACCACTGCCCTCGGAAGTGTAGATGGAGGTGGGAATTGTTGTAATTTCGTTGATGGCCGGTAAAGGGTTGAGTCAGCTGTCAGGTAGTTATATCTTGGAAACTGGCTGAAGAAAAGTTCCACAGTGGCTGAGCAGTTAGTAGTCAACTTGCCCAGAATGAAGGACCCTTTGCTCTGCCGCGCGGTCGAAAAGCGGGGCGAGGCGTCGAACAAATAAGTAACGTAGGTATGGAGTGTAGGTACTCCATTGCTTATACGCATCATTGCGGACGAAACCCCACAGGCGAACGCAAAACAAATATCAGATACCTAGTTTTAATTTAGTTTTATTGTTTAAGGTTATAAATGGTTTGTAGTTAGTAATTTTTAAATTATGCTGATATTGTAATATTTATATTAGATTTAAGATGATAGTTTATTAGGATAAGTTTGTAACGAATACCGTTACATATCCCCCTTTTTAGATAGGGATTTTACTAATAAAATACACTTAATTTATACAATAATTTTCTAGTTACGTTAATTTGAAGTCTTTTATGTGCCATGTTCCTAAATTTTGTCCGGACATATCTTCAAGTTCAAAAACCAGCTTTGATCTTTTCCCTATAATACGACATTTGAGGAATTTAGGTGCCAGTTTTTTTGAAAATTTATTTTCCTTGTCACTTTGATAAAATGTTCTTTTCCAGACTATGTCACCTACATTAAAATCAACATTTTTACGTCGTAAGTTGTAATTCGTACTGTTTCTGGAATGTGACTTTATTAATGATAATTGCACCTTATCAAATATTTTGTGTAATGAACCTAAGTTTTCGGCATAACTGTCTCTAGGGGTAAAAATTATATGGTTTTCCAAGTCAGAATCAATGTAGTGTGAGCCACAGCTTATAAGTTCTCTTCCAAAAACTAAAAATGAGGGCGAAAAACCTGTGACTTCATTGACAGCGCTATTGAGGGCAAACTGAATTTTGGGAATATTAGTGTCCCATGTCCTATGGTCGTTTTCAATAAAAGTAGACACCGCCGTAATAATTGTTTTATTGTACCTCTCAACAGTATTTATTTGCGGCGTATACAGCGGAGTGTAAAAGACGTTAGGGATATTGTAATGGTGGAACAAATTCTTCATTGTCGCACTAGTGAATTGTCGCCCGTTATCCATCAAAACGGTGCTAGGGATTCCATGGACAAGAAAAATTTTTTCCTCAATAATTTTAGAAATAATGTCCGCTGTAGCACGTCGGATAGGAAATAGCATGCAATACTTAGAAAAACAGCAAGTAACTACAAACAAAAACGTATTTTGCTTCCTAGTCACAGGTAACGGTCCGATCAGATCCATACTTAGCATCTGGAAGGGACGACAACAGTCTTTAGGCCTGCCCATTATACCAAGTGTAGAGTGGTTAGGATGTTTGTGTGCAAGACAAATGTCGCAGCTAGTGACAAAGTTAACTACATCTTGGTGCATATTAGGCCAGAAATATCTGAGGCTGAGACGCTTATGAGTTTTGTAGATACCCATATGTCCAGAAGTAGGTTCAGAATGATTTTTAGTAATTATCTCATTCCTATGCTCCGAGGGAACTACCTCTTTCCACTCAAATTCCCTAGTAAGCGGGTTGAGTGACTTCATATACCGAAATAGTTTACCGTTTTCGACACGATAATTTAAAAAAGATGTGGGGAACTTTATACAACCCTCGCGCAGATTTACGTACCAAGAGTCGCTACTTTTTTGTAACATGTCTGGATTGACATCGATAGAGGAAATAGGGACAGCCCGTGATAGACTATCCGGCACTACATTTTCTGAACCCTTTCGATGTTTGATGTCGAAGTTATAAGCCGAAAGACGCACTCCCCATCTAGCTAATCTTCCCGTTGGGTTATTTAAGTTAAAAAACCATTTTAAGGAAGAATGGTCTGTGAAAATAGTGAATTTCAGACCATTTTCTAAATAACACCGCCAATGTTCGACTGCAGTGAGTACGGCTAAAGCTTCTCGTTCTGTTGCACTATAGTTGCGTTCTGATTGAGAGAAAGATTTGCTCATATAGGCTATCACTCTTTCTTTGCCTTCCTGATCTTGAGTGAGCACTGCTCCCATGCCGTAGTCACTCGCATCAGTATGAACTTCGAAGGGTTTTGTATAGTCAGGGCAAGAGAGTATTGGTGTGGAAGATAAACATTCTTTTAGTTTATTGAACGCTTTGTCAGCCTCTTCAGTCCATGCAAAGGGGGGTGAGTTTTTTCCCTGGCTTGTTAGTTTATTTAAAGGGTTGGCTAAGGTACTAAAATTTGGAATGAATCTTCGGTACCACGAGGCGGTGCCTAGAAATCGTCTGACTTCTTTTTTATTTAAAGGGGTAGGATAATTTATTATAGCGTCGACCTTTTCAGGATCGGCTTTTAAGCCATTAGAGTCAACAATGTAGCCGAGATATTTAAGCCGACTCCTGAAAAACTGACTTTTTTTAAAGTTAATTGTAAGATTGGCCATTTTAAGCTTTTCTATAACCCTTTTTAGCAACGATATATGTTGTTCAAAGCTATTAGAAATAATTATGACATCATCAATAAAAACAAAGACCCTATGTTCAAATTCAGGTCCGTAGAAAAGTTTGTCCACCAACCTTTGTTGGGTAGCGGGTGCATTAGTTAACCCGAACGCCATGCATTTGAACTGATAGGTACCTCTAGAAGGCAAATAGAAGGCGGTCTTTTGCCGATCTTCTTCTTTGATTAAGATCTGCCAAAAACTTTTAGATAAGTCTATACTTGACAGATATCTTGCATCTCGTAAGTTATCCAAGATCTCAGCGATATAGGGTAGACTATACGCGTCCTTCTTAGTCACAGCATTGAGCTTCCTGCTATCTAGGCAAAAGCGCATGTCACCGTTTTTCTTAGGTGTTAATAGGACTGGAGAAGACCATGGACTTTCACAAGGTTCTACCACGTCTTCCTTAAGCATTTCGTCTAGTTGTTCTACCAGTATGCGTTGTTTTTCAGGTGACATCCTATAATAGCGTTGACGGATGGGAGCTGCATCCCCTGTGTCGATAGAATGTGTAATGAGTGTAGTTCGCCCTAGACCACGTTCCTCATACGATATGTCCCGGAAATGTGATATCATAAGATCTGCCGTAACTTTTTGTTCGTTATTTAAATGTTCATACGAACACAAATTTTGAGATTGAGAGCGGTTCAAATCAGAAGTGAATAAGCTATTACTGTCGTTCGTATAAATTATTTGATCCATATATTTAGGGAAAAGATCAAAAATCCTCCAAAAATCCATACCAAGTATAAGGCCGTTTTTTACGCTGGGAACTACGTATACCTTTAGTGTGTGAGTTCGACCGTAAAAAGTTACTGGGAGGTAGATTATGCCTCGTGAATCTAGTCTGTCACCACCAGCTGTTACGAACTGTGTGGTGTCAGATCTATGTAGTTGGAAGCCAGCTTCTAAGAAAAGTTCATGGCTGCCATTTCCTAAAATGGTGGTAGAAGAACCTGTATCAAGAAGACCAATAAGCTTTTCATTGTTAATATTAACTGATACATGGGGTCGGGATACATTCACGTTAGAATAATTAGTGCGGATTGAAGATACAGAGTTATACGTAGAAAAGGAAGAGACAAATCGTAACCACTTTTGCCAATCCGTTATGTCAAAGTTTTTTGAATTTAAGTAATTTTGACTTGTAACTCTGTGTTTCCAATCCTGCGTTATTCGTTTTTTTTATTATGATTAGGGTTACAATCTGGACAATCGGGATAGCGGAAGTCTTTCTTTCCACATTTGAAACAAACTATGACGCGCTCTGCAGTGCAGTTTCTTAACGAATGATCGGTTGTTCTGCATCTAGGACAAAATGTAGGTCTGAATTGATTTTGAACTAGAGCATTAATCTCGATATTGTTATCACCTTTTAATTTTAATTCATTTTGATCATCAATTGCTGTAATATTGTTTTTATTTTGTGTGATAGAGTTATATTTATATTTGTTCGGATTCGATTTTAGATTGTAATTATTATTATTATTAGAATAGAATGGTCCAGATTTGTAAGCAAATTCCGGGGCAAGAGTACTATTTGATACACTAGGGGGCTCACGAAATGAAGCGAATCTATTTTGTACATTTTCAAAATTACGGCACGCTGTTATAAGTTCTTCAATAGTTTTAATTTCAGGCGAAGCCGCTAATGTGTTTGCATAACAGGGCCGAATATTATGCAGCAGAATTTCAATTTTTTCTGCCTCATTGAACGGTTTACTGAGACGAGAGAATAGACCATGCATTATAGAAATATAGATCACAATGTTTTCTCGTTCACCTTGCGTGCGAGATCGAATTTCTGCGGCCAAGCGGTAGTCGTAGTCGCTATCGCTAAAATCATGTTTAAGGAGCGTGCATAACTCTTGCCAAGAAGTTACATTGTTTTTGTGGTAACGATACCAGTGAAGCGCTTCATCCGTGAAGATTTCGAAGGCTAAAGAGAGAATTTTGTCAAAAGAAATACCTCGAGATTGGACAAATTCTTCTACCTTTAAAATGAAAGAGTGAACGCAAGATTTGCCGGAGAATTTCAATTTCGCTATATCCGCCGTTAGGCTTCGTTCGCAAGACACAGTTATAGCAGGAGTATCCATGTTAGACTCGGAAGTTGATGCAGCCTTCAATTGGCTGCTCGGAGGTTTCAACGTAGAAAGTTCTCTTAACGCAGCATCAAAGCTAGCAACGCATACTTTATATACATCAGCAACTTCCGGTGTTTTATTTATTCGATTGAGACGGTGATACAAGTGATTCACCAAGTTTTCAGTTCTAGAGAACAAGTTTTTATCAAATTTTGCTTTCAAACTACTTATTGCATTTTGAGCCTTGAGTAAAGATTCTTTACTGCATTTCAAATCCTCCTTAGGATCTAAATGTGACTCCAAAATGTCTTCAGAAGCATTTAGTTGACTTAGCTTAACAATTTCTTTTCTTAATTCTAAGACCGAATCACCTGAACCGCCTCGAAGTTCAACTTCATACTGCAACTCTGATTTTTGTAAAGATAAGAACTTAATATGGTATGACATGTTGAGACAACGGGGTGTGTGTTGCAACTTGAGCTTAATCTAATAATGACGACTAAATACAGATTAAATACAAGAAAACTAACTACAATGATTCATGTTACAATTTGTAACCAGTGCGTGGTAAGGCAACTATTAAGAAGTAACAATTATCGTATAATAATTTAACACAGTGTTTACATAACCAGCTTACAGGTCTTAAATATTGCAAAACACTTGACCACTCACAGATTATCAAAATATTATTGCAGAATCAACCTTAAAACTAAGTTACAATAAGCCAACACCAAAGAAAACTTAATTGCCACAAACCCACGGTTACGCTACGGTTGCGATAAAATAAACCTATGTTGGGCGCCAATGTACCGTAGCCTTTTAGAAGGCAGGTAACATATAGGTAACCTATACGGAGAATATAATAAAATCCGTATTTGAGTACAAAAACTATTTATTAAAAGAACAATAGTTCTAAAGATTAAATAAAAAAGATAAACCTAAGATTAAGTGACTAACACTAAGATTGCACCTGGATGGTACTGTACGTACGGGTATAAATAATATATATATACTAAAGTTAATAAATGCAGTAAAAGAGGTCGTGGGCTTATAGTATCACACCGCAACGCCGCCGGTAATTAGGAAATAACCAAACCACTGCCCTCGGAAGTGTAGATGGAGGTGGGAATTGTTGTAATTTCGTTGATGGCCGGTAAAGGGTTGAGTCAGCTGTCAGGTAGTTATATCTTGGAAACTGGCTGAAGAAAAGTTCCACAGTGGCTGAGCAGTTAGTAGTCAACTTGCCCAGAATGAAGGACCCTTTGCTCTGCCGCGCGGTCGAAAAGCGGGGCGAGGCGTCGAACAAATAAGTAACGTAGGTATGGAGTGTAGGTACTCCATTGCTTATACGCATCATTGCGGACGAAACCCCACAGGCGAACGCAAAACAAATATCAGATACCTAGTTTTAATTTAGTTTTATTGTTTAAGGTTATAAATGGTTTGTAGTTAGTAATTTTTAAATTATGCTGATATTGTAATATTTATATTAGATTTAAGATGATAGTTTATTAGGATAAGTTTGTAACGAATACCGTTACATCTGAAAACATAATTTATACGAGATGAAAAAATATATATATGTACTTGTAGGTACTGAGGTTTTTAATAAAAAAACTAAACTCAACCGTTCCTGTGCCATAAGATCTTACAGACCTAGGCTCTGTCTACCCCGCAAGGGAAAAAAACGTGATACTATGTATGTATTCCTGTGCCATTTCAGGGGAAATGGTGCAGGAATTGCCTCTTATAATTTTATTAATTTATTTTATTTTTATTATCTTAGTTTATACCTAAGCACTACTACAACATTAATTGTAACAGTTAATAATCATTGCCACTTGCAAAATAAAAATTGTTCATTCAATAAAGAAACTAAAGATTACCGATATAATTTTTCAAACATGTTCTTCGAATCATCATTATACCACAGTAATTAGTGCTCTTAGACTCAACTCTTGTTCCAAGGACATCGCTCTTCCATGACCTCTCTTGAAGAGGGTCACTCAGTAGAAGAAAGGGCTCTTAGAAACGAATTCACAGAACAGTTGTTGATTTTCAACGTCTTTTGTGTGTACTCATTCACTGTATTACAACAAAATAGCACAAGTTGTTGAAAGTTTGTCAATGCTCACTGTGAACAATCCTTGTTCGGGGACAACGTTCACCCTGACCTCACTCGAAGCGGGTCACTCGGCCCAACAACAAAGGGTTCTTGGCAATTAATTCTCAATTGATTTCCAACGTTTATTTTTGGTACTAATTATTAAGTTATTTTGGGGATGGGATTCAAGTTTCGTACGTTTTTCAACAGTTTTAAAAATGATATTACGTTTTATGGCGTTAATATAAACATGTTAACGATAGTATTTAGTGATTTAATTTAAAAGCCTTATTAAGTCAGGTCAAAAATGTTAATTTATGCCGCAAATGGTTCCAATAACGGGTTCCAATAATTAGTTCCATTAACTGGTGCAAATCCCATTAGATATACATTACTTGATTTGTGAAAAATATCGTTAAGTAGATATATTTTTTAATGTTTTTTGCATTCGCATTGCTGTTTTGATGGAGGTAAGTGGATACTGGGGAAGGGGAAGACCAAAAAAGGAATGGATGGAATGCGTAAGGCAGGATATGGGAGTTTATATAGGCATAACGGAAAACAGGGAGTTGTGGAAGGAAAAGACATACTGCGCCGACCCCAGATAATGGGATAAGGTAAGGAGGATGATGATGATTGCTGTGTTGATGTACAACATGGTACACTAGGAACAAACATTAAATTAGGAAATAAGATATGCTAAAAAAAATCACTGTTCACAGCACGCTGGTTAGAATTCTACTCGCGTTGCATTTTTGATAATCATAAGATTATCTTTACATAGTATAAAATGTAGTCGCTTGCGCTGTCTGTTCGCTTAGATCTTGTAAACTGCTCCACGGATTTGAACGCAGTTTAATGAAGGTTTGTTCCAGCCCATATTAGCATTTAGAGGTACGTTGTAACCATGCGAAGCCGCCCCGGCTTCGCATGGTTACAATGTACCTCTTTACGTTGCTATGACGGGTTGCTAGTTATAAATAAATGGATGTCCATGACCGATGGTGACCACTTTCCATCAGGTGGCTCGTCTGCTAGTTTGCCGTCAAATATACATAAACAATATCAATATATACGGACAAATCACACAGATTAAGCTAGCCCCAAGATAAGTTTGAGTCTTTTGTTTTGGATATAGATAATCATCCAAGACCCAAGCCAATCTGAAAAGATCATTTTCCGTCTTGACCTGACCGGGGTTCGAAGTTATGTATAAAAAATCCGGAGAAGATGAGAAATTATATGTACGCTGTATATCTACGCTATACTATTAAATACTAGTGGTTCTGCGAGAACAGTAGACCTCGCGAGCCCTTACAACCAACATCAACATTTGCCCTACAGTGCTCTAAAACATATCTGTTGCTGATATGCTAATTGACTAAAGGATGATTTCCTTCAGTTACTATTTCCCAATCCCCGCTGCTCTTAATTAGGTACCAGAGGTAACGGAAATTTAACCTACATTCCTACTACCAAAAGACCCGACCAGACCCTTTTTATGAGGAAACACTAAGCTCGAGAGAATTGAAAAAATAGGTATTTATAATATCTATTGCTGTCGAGCCGCGTGCCCAAACAAACCCCGCAGTGTGCGATAGAGATAACTGCAGCTCGGCCGGAAAATACCTATAAAAAGTACACAAAATTAACGCTTAGTAGTCCTCTGATTTCTTCTCCAAAACTTAACCGATTTAATTTCTTTTTACATTATAAATATAAAATAAAATAAGCTATGGCTGTGTTTCTGTGTTTTCTTTTTCTTATATAATTGCCCAAATTTATTTTCTTGATGTTTGAACACAACGAAAATTCATACCAATTTTTCATGTTTTTGAAGGTTCATATCTCTTAAATAATTCAATTATGAAAAAATTTAAATGTACGGATTTTTTTAGTACAAAATCATTGCTATATTGGTACTATCCGGCGAGGAATCAGGGGACTACTGTTGTATGGAAACACGCCCTTGAGCACCATGTTTAGTATGCTTTTGTACACATTAACTAAGTTGGAGTGATCCTCATCAAGATCGAAAAATATCGGAATAGCGAACTTGGCATGGGTGAATGGGAGGCAAAGTTTAAGTACCCGGTTTCATAGTTGTTCCCAATAGGTAAAAATTTTAATAGGACGCTAATTGTAACTACCATGGCAGACAAACATGCGAATTTTACGTAAAGAAGTGGCCGGCACCTATAAGGCCCAGGTTCAAGTCACAGGATACCATGTGAATCTTTTTTATTTATTTTTATTTCAGTATTCTATGTTGATTCAGTGTTTTCAATCATAAAAGTAATTCGCAGTATCACGCTTTAAGCCAAAAAATACTTTTCATATTATGATATATGTTCCTTAGGGAAAGTTGTTCAATTTCACTCCCTCTCCCACTACACGTACTTTAACTTCTTTCATTTCAATTTATATTTGACTTTTGTACTACATATAGTCTGTGGGTTTGAACAATATGGGAGTGAAGTTTATTTCTGTGTTATCTACTCATAAAGCCCTTTTATTTTATACTGCACTTGGTACAATATGTTTATATAAAAAACATTTTTCTCTGACGTCGGCGACGTCACAGTTACTTCGCACCATTTTTATTATTATTATACCATAGATTTGTATTTACGACATCATACTAAATGCACTAAAACAAAAAAAATATACAGAAAATCGACATCAGACAACTTTTGGGCAAATTGCAGACTATAAACACGTTCAAGTTTATCATATAAAAAAGTTGTTCAGACAAAAAATTTGCGTCTTAATGAGAATAACAAAAAAGTCTAATGACATTTTTGATTTTTTTTTCCAAATAGCTGTGCTATGAGCTTTTTTAAGTTTCAGACCCCCATATAAGCGCCAGTGGAAACGGAGACGCTTTGCTCGGTCAAAAAAAGTTTATTAAATAAACTCCAAAGTACATGCTTTTAATTTTGTTTTATTGACCGAGCGAGCGAAGCGAGCGAAGCGTCTCAGTTTCGACTGGCCCAAAATTCTTTTGTCAGTCTGTCTGTCTGTTCTCGCCTACAGGTCGCCTTTCTCAACCGATTCTCATGAAATTTTGTGAGCCGGTTCGGTAATTATATAGAACTTTATGTCGTGCCAGTTTTTCAAAATTTAAAAAAATTACGGAGCTATGGGGGTCCGAAACTTAAAAAAACTCATAGCACAGCTATTTGAAAAAAAAAATCAAAAATGTCATTAGATTTTTTTTTGTTATTCTCATTAAGACGCAACTTTTTGTCTGAACAACTTTTTTATACGATAAACTTGAACGTGTTTATAGTCGGCAATTTGCCCAAAAGTTGTCTAAAATCGATTTTCTGTATATTTTTTTGTATTAGTGCATTCAGTATGATGTGGTAAATACAAATCTATGGTATGACAAGTATAAAAATGGTGCGTAGTAACTATGACGTCGGCGATACACAGAAAAAATGTTTTTTATATAAATATACCATGTGCGGTGTCAAATAAAAGGGCTTTACGAGTAGATTACACAGAAATAAACTTCACTCCCATATTGCTCAAACCCACAGACTATATGTAGTACAAAAGTCAAATATAAATTGAAATGAAAGAAGTTAAAGTACGTGAAGTGGGAGAGGGAGTGAAATTGAACAACTTTCCCTAAGGAACATATATCAAAATATGAAAAATATTTTTTGGCTTAAAGCATGATACTGCGAATTACTTTTATGATTGAAAACACTGAATAAACTTAGAATCCTGAAATAAAATTTAGAGATAAATAAAAAAGATTCACATGCTATCCTGTGACCTGAACCTGGGGCTTATAGGTGCCGGCCACTTCTTTACGAAAAGTTCGCATGTTTGTCTGTCACAGTAGTTGAAATAAGCGTCCTATTAAAATTTTGACCAATTGGTAACAAATATGAAACCGGGTACTTATATTTTGCCTCCCATTCACCCATGCCAAGTTCGCTATTCCGATATTTCCGATCTTGATGAGGATCACTCCAACTTAGTTAATGTGTACAAAAGCATACTAAACATGGTGCTCAATGGCCGTGTTTCCATACAAGAGTAGTCCCCTGATTCCAGAACCGGATAGTACTAATAGAGCAATCATTTTTAACTAAAAAAATCGTATGTTTAATTTTTTTCATAATTGAATTATTTAGAGAGATATGAACCTTCAAAAACATGCAAAATTGGTACGAATTTCCGTTGTGTTCAAACATCAAGAAAACAAATTTAGGCAATTATATAAGAAAAAGAAATAGAAACACAGCCATAGCTTATTTTAAATTTTTAATGTAAATAGAAATTAAATCGGTTAAGTTTTGGAGAAGAAATCAGATTCGAAGATTTATTCAGAAAATAGGCCTTTTCACTTTTTTACGTCAATTCATATTTTAAATAATACTTATTAAATTATATTCAATTTATAAATTATTAATTATTGTTCAAAAGCTACAAACTACTAGCGTTTCGGAACCGACCACTGCAGAGAAGAAGACGCCGAAAGAAACTCTTTTCAACAGTATTGGTCACCTACTTGCCTGGCGGGCTTTGTATGATATTTAAAATTTTTATCTTTTCTTTTTTTTTCTGATGTCATGTTATATACAATTTAAATTTACATATTTTTGTGGAATACGTTATGTTAGCGATGGAGCGTGCAACAACAACAGATATGATAAAAGTCTCAGAGATAGATAGAAATCACAAAGAGGCTGAGCAGACCTGTCCCCCCCAACGGCAGCACCCGTTTACGAGTTGACGCATGGATCAGCCATCGCTGAGCTCAACCATATTAGAGGGAACTCGACGACCCGACACACAACGCCGCCACCAGTTTGAACATTTTAGAGCATGACTTAATCGAACTCAAAAGCACAAAACGCAAAAGCTAATTGTCGACACTCACCGACCGCAAACATATACATGTTTTACAATTGAGAGTTGATTTTATACAATTATACAAAATAAAATATCAGCAACAAAAAAGAGAACAATTATAAATTAAATTAAAATAAAAGCGTCTAGAGAAGTCCTGCATATCACTCGAGGTCTCGACTCCAAGCAGAGGACTACGAAGCGTTAATTTTGTGTATTTTTTATGGGTATTTTCCAGCCGAGCTGCACTGCAGTTATCTCTATCGCACTCTGCGTGGTTTGTTTGGGCCGTTTGGACACGCGGCGCGACTGCAATAGATATTATAAATACCTATTAATCAATTCTCTCGAGCTTAGTGTTTCCTCTTAAAAAAGGGTCTGGTTGGGTCTTCTGGTAAGAGGGATGTAGGATAAAATTTCCGTTTCCTCTGGTACCTAACTAAGAGCAGCGGGTATTGGGAAATAGTAACTGAAGGAAATCATCCTTTAGTCAATTAGCATATCAGTAACAGATATATTTTAGAGCACTGGAGGGCAAATGTGGATGTTGGTTGTAAGGGCTGGCGAGGTCTACTGTTCTCGCAGAACCACTAGTATTATCAGTTTTATTTTGCGGGCTCCATGGCGCAGTGGTCAATACGCCAGCCTGCGACACGCGGGTACCCGGGTTCGATCCCCGGTCAGGTCATGATGGAAAACAATCTTTTTCAGATTAATCTGGTCTTGGATATTTATCTATATAAGTATCTATTAATATTATTTTTATATATTTTTTTTACTTTCCCATACAAATCGACCGGGCGGCCGAACATTTTTGTATGAAAACGTCAATTTTTTTTAGTTCCCAGCATTGGTCCTATAGGAAAAGTTGTTCATATCGACGGGCTGAATCACCCCTTTAAGGGTTCAGAACGATAAAAATTTCATCAAGTATATTATTTATTAGTAATACCGCTATAATCAAGAGAACTGAACAAAAGGTTATAAAATGCATACGAAGCCTATCAAAATTCCGGCGCTACTCGTATGAAAAACAATAATGGTTTTCGTCCTTTTATGGTTCCAATCAAACGCTGCAACGTCGATGGAGGGCTGGCTGTACTTGTATTGTACACGGGTTCGCCTACAAATAGGGCCGATATTTATTTGACGCGCCATCGCCGCGCTTTCCAATTTTCATATTTCCCAGAGCGGCCCGCCCCGCGTCGTATCTACTAAATCTCCTCCCGATATTTTTATGAATCGAAATTGATTTACAACACTTGATACCGAAAATGTTCCCACAATTTCATAAGGCCTAAGCGCGTTTCATAAAACTGTCATATTTCGGGCGTAAGTATTATTAAAAGATGGAACCTCCCGGCTACATATTTAAAAGCTGGTGTAACTTCCTCATTGAAGCCGATAATAATATTTGGTTAAGTATGAAAGATTTAAGGTGTATATTTCTCGTAAAGAATTTTACAAATTCACTTCAATTTCGAGATAATAAAATTTTACTTAGTATAAAAACACATGCGCGTTCAAAATCGACGAGTTAATTACAATGTATAAACTAACAAAAACGATACCAACAACTCGCACACTAAAAGATTCTAAAAAGTAGGGTTTTAATATCTTTGTAGACGAATTTAAAGCGCTTGATTCATAAAATTCGGTTTTTTTTTTGAGGGAATTCCAAAATACTATCTGAGATCCTTTCCAAAATTAAAAACACGCATTGATCAAGCACCATAAACTCTTTTTTAAGTCGGTAGAAATATTCTAATTAAATGTCCAATTGGAATTGCATTAACCGTTTTTGTTTAAAAACGTCCCTTCTCTAATCCTAATTTGTTGGAATTGCCGAAAAAAGCGCTCTCTTCGTAAAAGCTACACTTTATAAACGTTCAACTTTTCACCTGCAATAACTGTAAACAAAACAAAGGAAACACGGCCGCAGCGCATTTCGCGGGCGCTAGAGCGTTGCCATAAAAGAAACGTACAATAAGCTAAAGCAGGAGCGGCGCCGAGTCAGCGCGCGGCCCCGAGCTATTTCCCCGAGGCCTGTTTACGAGGACCACCTCGCGCTCAATCTTCACCTCACGAATATCCGGAACAGCCGCCGTAATGAACAGAAACGAAATGCCTACGCACAACTTCGCAGCTATTTACGTCAAAGCGAAACAAAACTTGGAACTACCAGTGGGAGTTCCCACGTAATGATTCGAGGAACGCCGAGAATATAGACGATTCCTTTTACTCTTATTAAATAAAGAAATAACCATGCAGGCAGGATTTTTTTACCATATTGTATTTAATAATAGTAAACCGCCCGGCTTCGCACGGATGCAATTTAGATACTAATATGGGGCAATAAATTAAACCTTCTTGAATCACTCTATTGTCGAAAACTGCATTAAACCCCGTTGTAGTTTAAAAG
Source organism: Elegia similella (assembly GCA_947532085.1). Classification (NCBI taxonomy): domain Eukaryota; kingdom Metazoa; phylum Arthropoda; class Insecta; order Lepidoptera; family Pyralidae; genus Elegia; species Elegia similella. The sequence continues at coordinate 14,921,708 of OX383941.1, forward strand.
TCTAAGCTAACATGCAGCGGAAACGACTTCATTTTATACCTACTACTGGCTTTTGCCCGCGGCTTCGCTCGCGTTAAGAAGTTTCATACAAACTTTCATCCCCTATTTTATCCTATTGGGGGTAGAATTGATCAAAATCCTTTCTTAGCGGATGCCTACGTCAACATCTACCTGCATGCCTAATTTCAGGCCGATCCGTCTAGTGGTTTAGGCTGTGCGTTGATCTCAGGCGTTGATAGATCACTATGTCAGTCAGTCAGTCACCTTTGAGTTATATATATTTCGATGTAAATAAAAGAGAAAGAAGAGTATTTCTGAATAGCGTTTTGAATGCCTAAAAACCCTCATATAAATATTTCTTGCTGTTTATAATTTGAAATAGGAATGTAAAATTAGTAAATAAATTAAATTACAGAATAACAAATTGGGGTAGACGCGTAGCAGGGTTACGAGATTTACATAAATATAAATAACTGCCTCTATAAATACCGCCGCTGCTATATCACAGTGTTAAAATGATTAGTTGGGATAGTGCGGGTAAGTTAATTACTTCCATTTGCATATCTGTGCGTGCGCGAACTTTCAAGAGGTACTTCTGAAGCGAACCAAATGAGTTCGCGGATCAGATCCTCCAACAAATTAGGATTAGAGAAGGGACGTTTTTAAACAAAAACGGTTAATGCAATTCCAATTGGACATTTAATTTCCTGTCCTAATTGCTCAGGTAGGACCTTTTCCCTTGACCGTATTTAATAGATACGCAATTTAATTATACATTTTAGATGGATGGATATGATGAGATTACTTATTGCGTATATCGAATCTTAAAATAACCGCACATAGTAAAAATATGTACTCGTATCAACTAGCTACCGTAAGTATGTAGCTGTAGAGAAAGTACGATTGTATGATAGGCCACTTTTCTTATATATAACATTTTATATTTTGAAAACTGTGTCAAGAAATCTTCTTATTGCTACGTACACCGGTCTAGAGGAAAAATGAAAATATACCAGATGCTTTTCTTCCCATGCAAATAGGTGAAATCCTGGTGAAATCCTGAGGAATCGTGCAACCAATTCAGCTTTAAAGTTTCTTTTTCCACCTACACACTCACCAATACGCTTACGTAGCCTTTAGGTTTATGGTTCTTTGCATATCTAATCTACCCCTCACCGTTAGGGATTACCTTTACTGGCTCTGTATAGACATGAATCTCTAGTATATATGTAGAAAAATAGCCAGGTTGGTCATGAAAATCACTATATTTCGGTGAAGAACATCATGAAAAAATCTGCACGCACACTAGTAGTCTGTTATTCACTAGACTACAAATAAATAATACGATATTAGCAATCAACACACTTGATAAGAAAATGATTTTATTTACAAATCTAACGGAGTAAGACATTAGATTTGTAAGTAAATCATAGTAATCTACAACGAAAACAAACGATACTTCAAAAATCAACATAATTGATAAATCTACTCGCTGCCTTATCTGTTTCAAACATTTCATTTGCTGATTTCAGCGAACATGAATGCTCAAAGTACTCGGTTATTGAAAGCTCAAAGTACTCGTACTAAAGTAAACAGACTCTTTGAAAAGCCAAAATGAAAAATCAAAGAAACAAGCAAAGCCTTATTGACATCAAACAAAAAGGAGACCTCTGACGTAGTAATGTAAATGTCGCGGCTAATATTATTGCGGATAATAAAACCGCGGGAAAGTGTAGCAAAGAGAAAAACGTTGGAGTTGTAACGCCCGCAATCTGACAATCAGCCATTCTGCGGCGTTCGGCTCTCCCGAGACGCGCAATTGAAACAAAGATACAAACAAGCTCAATGAAGAAATTCAAGAAATATCTGTCTTTTTGCGCTTGTTAAATTTTAGGCGAAATATTTGACTTTGTTGAAAAGTATATTGCATTTCATAAATAGTAAATAAGTTACAAATTATTATTTAGTACTTACGATAAAATTAAAGAAAAATATGACAAAGGCTACAATAATAATAGTAACAATGAGTGATCATGTCAATCTGCAACTAAAGTATCAATATTAAAAGACGGAACAAAGCAAAATACACAGTTAATTTTGCGAGAACTTCTATGCAAGAGTGGTATCATTTTAGTTGTCAATCCCTACTAATTAACTATGGTTGGCAGAGGCTAACATACCAAGAAGGTTTAACGATGGGCAGACCGCAGACCAAAGAAGCTCCACTCTTACTTATATAGCACGAATAATATCAACTAAAATGTCGTCATACTGGTGGACCCCGGGCACTGAAGCTGAGGATGTTAGATGTTGAGGAGCCTTAGATGACTTCTTGTCGCGGTAGTATTCCCCGTCTGCTGACGCACATGCTAATTATTAGCATGTGCGTCAGCAGACGGGGAATTGAGATTTTTTGACAAGTAATGTAAGCTAATAACTCAATGCTAATAAAGTTATTAGAATTGAATTATTAAGAATAGAAGAGAAGCAAGTGCTTCTCCCAAGAAATACTGGCAGCTCTTCCGAAGTCTCAAGAATACAAAGCTACAGGAGAAAGGCCAATAGGAACAACTGATGATTTTATTACCGATCGCAGATTGCAAATCCTCAGGGTAATGTAAACAATATGTTTAGATGTACATTAGTTTGACTTGTATATAATATATTTTTTTTAAATGACGTTTTAGAATATTCATAATTAATGTCAAATTAAGTACTATCACAAAATCTGCTAAGGACATCTCAAAGGAGTTTTTTAGAATTCCTTTGTTGTAAAGCTAATTCATGTAGAATAGCAGTGAGCTCTCTCGCAAACGAATCCGCCTCGGCGATACGAAGAAACAGGATGGAGGTGAATTGGAAAACTGCTTATTTTATTACCGCGGAGGGCGAGCCCTCAGGAGTGGGTTCCTATTACAGACTCTCAAACATTTTGTAAAACGCCCTTGATTCCCTACCATTGTGTGTGCAAAATTACATACATACATATTGTCACGTCTTTATCCCTTACGGGGTTGACAGAGACAAAGGCTATAAGAACCAAAGACCACTTTAGCGTATCAGTAGGCGTATAAAACAAAATCAAAATAGTGATGGGTATAAACAAGAAAAAAAAATTATTAAGAAATAGCTAAAGCTTTTTTTTTAGTGTAATCTTCGTTGAGCACTTTTAGGGATTGGGGGGATGAGTAAAAAATGCTAAACTCGCGTCAGGAGTTGATCGAAAATTCGTAAAACGCACACGTGACCTGAGACTGCCGGCGCGGCGTAGGAGAGGAAGTAGTATCCCCCTCTCTTTCTACCACGCGGAGTTTGCACTTCTACCGACACTCACGGAGTGCAACCAGTTTTTTCTTTTAAATATGACGTATGAGAATATTCTTACATATTAAATTATATCATGTTTAATTAAGTACTTTACAAAATCTACTTGGTGTGTCGAAGAAGTCTATTAGAATTCCTTTGTTGTAAAGCTAATTCTTTCCGAGTACCTTCTCGCAAACGAATCCGCCCCAGAATACGAAGAAACACGATAGAGGCAAATCGGAAAAACTGCTTATTTTATTAGCCCTCGGGGAACGGCTCTTGTTACAATCGGCTGGAAATACTGGATCTAGAACAGACAATACCCTAGAGGTAAAAAATATAAAGCCATTTTGGAAAAACTGTTAATATAATTTCCTTTCTAAGAATAGTATAAAAATAAAGCAAATACACTTACTTAACCGTACTTTCTTCAAATGATAACGGGTTAAGTTTATATTCATTAAGACGAGGACTCAAATGTTTGGTACCTTCGCTCGGCAAAGGACTGATCAAGTGCGCGTAAGGGATAGCGCTTGGCGGTTTAGCCCGTGAATGATGAGATAGGAGATAGTCTCGAGTCGCTCAAAGAAAAAAACGTAAGCGCCAAATTCGTTATTTCTATTTTATATAAAATCAGACCGGTTAATTGTATTTTCATATTTACATTTTGATGAATTACTAATAACCTATCTTTTAGTCTAAAAATCATTATTTCATTCGTCGCATTTGAGCTACAATAACAAAAACTCTGCGAACGAAGACCATTTTTCAAAAAATTATTCTATCTAGAAAATTTTATCAAAACGTGTTTTCATCTTCAATTTTTGGAGATGAAATAGTCAAAAATCATATAACTTAGATTTGAAACTCCTAATTTAAGTATTTTGCGAGATAAATAAGGTTCAGAACGACCTTATTTACAGTGGTATCGCCTTAAAAGGTATCCGTGAGGAGCTCAATGGCCTAGTATGTGTTAGCACTATTAGCGCTTATGGATGTAAAGCAATGCTAAGCACGTACGCTGAGTTGGGTGACCACAAGTGGCACAAAAAAAATCTCGAGCTCCCCTCCGTTCTTTGGACGGTACGTCAGACAGTTGGTCCCGGCTATCATCATTTAGGCAGCTTTAAAAATCTGACATCAGTGTTGGCCACTTACACACACGAAAAACAAAAACAAAGATACCCGCGTAACACTGTGTACGTTTTCGCTTGAATACCTATGGAAAGGTATCAGTAGAGCTTTTTTTCATGCTTTTTTGGCACAGTTGTTATCTCCATAACCTCATTCAGGACATGAGTACGTATATTTTAACTGAAGTTAGAAAAAAATCTATACATATTTGCTCTTGAAGAAAAATATATTTTAAAATTTATTGAATTATATTTTGTCAATAAAGAAATAAAATTAGAGCAAAGTTGGGTTAGGTACCTCGATGACGAGTACCTTTCAATCCCAATCAAGTTGGCCTTAGGGATAATGGGTCCACAACCTTTTTCGAGAGCTGGATCCGCGCCTGGCAGGATGTACTGCGAATAGGAAAAATGGTTATTTCATTACCGGACGCCGACTGTAGCCACAGGGCAGGGCCTCAGGGAGCAGCCCCAATTACGAGGCGGAAATACTGGACCTAGATAGTAATTTTATGGTCAACCAGTTCCGTTCAGCTAGCTCGGAAGATTGCTACGGCATGTTTGATATTTATAACAATAGCTGTCACTCGTGGCTTTACTAGCTTTAATGTACTCGAAGATCGAAAGCAGTGCTTTGGAGGTAAAGCACTGCTTGTGGAAACGTAACAAAGAAATAAACTCATTTCTTAATTTTAGTTAGGAATACTCGACAAAAGTACAGACAGACGGATGCATAACGGCGGCTTACTAATACTTTCGGAAAAGCAAGCGAAAAACCTTTACATCTTTTTATGGTTCAGTAACCAAATGGCAAAAAACGGAACCCCTAATGGGTTCTTCATGTCTGTCTGTCCGTCCGTAGTATGTCACGGCCATTTTTTTTCCGAAACTATAAGAACTATACTGTTGAAACTTGGTAAGTAGATTTTGTAAACCGCATTAAGATTTTCACACAAAAATAGAAAAAAAGCAATAAATTTTGGGGTTCCCTATACTTAGAACTAAAACTCATTTTTTTTTCATCAAAACCATACGTGTGGGCAAAGACAATAATATATTGTCCTTGATGTGGGTTATCTATGGATAGGTTTTCAAAAATGATATTGAGATATCTAATATATTAAGCGACTGCCATCAGTGATGACAGCCAGCACCAACGGCTTAACGTGCCTTCCGAAGCACGGAGGAGCGAGGTATTTTCATGCCACTTGCGGTCACCCATTGAGGTAGGAGATGCTTAACATGCGTAAGCGCTAATTACGCTCAAGCCCACCAGGCCATCGGTCTCCACGCAGTTGTAGTACTCAAACATTTGGAAACAAACGGCCTGCTCTTAATGGAGTTATAACTGAGATGAACTTCCCCCTTGTTCATAAAAATAAACAAACGCTAATTAATCCTCTTTTAGTTAAAATAAGTTTTGTCCTTATTCCTCTCTCCATTTTTTTACATTGATAGAACGAGACAAAGCATATTTTAAGTATAATAGGATTAATTAGCGTTTGTTTATTTTTATGAATAAGGAATCTTAAAATGACCAACATGAGGCTTTATTGAAGGCGTACTTAAAGCCGAAAACAATCTTTAATAAAATAAGTTGCTGTGGTTACAAAAATATGATACGCATTGCAGCAAAGTGTCAAAAGTCAAGAAGCTTTTAGAAAAAAGTGAAGGTGCTTTAAATAAATAAGGTCACTCAATCAAACAGCAAAAGACAATGTGAGCAGTAGTGGTGTTATACCAGTAATGAAAAAGAAGATCAGATCAGTCAGATCTAAAGGCCACAAATTTCTAAAAAACTTGGCTTGACTCAAAAGACTGCCTATCAGATGCTATCATGTGTAAAAAAGAAAACAATCCTAAAAAACTAGCAGTGTGTATATGCTTAAGATAAAACTGTCCATTTATCCGAGCCCAGCCGGATCTGTGCATTTGACATTTTTATTTTATTGTCATAAACCAACAGATTTTAACACTAATATTACACAAAAAATAACAAACAATATGTCCTGTTGACACAGTTGGCACCCTTTATGTACGGAACCTAAAAAACAATATAATAAATAAGATACCCAAATTTCTTTGCGATTTCTGGAAAAAAGTATCAATCGTAATATATTTCGCTAAATAATATAAATACAGTCCATCTATTCCCTTCCTTAATAAATATAGGAGTACGTGGAAACGGAAATGGATCTACTGGCAGCCATTTTTATAGTTGGCCGGAAGTGAAGCACGTAAAAGGCGAGTCATGTTCGATGCTGATCCTCCCGCGGGACTTCCCAGATATGATTAAAGAATTTCGCTGTCTCATGCCATGTTCTAGATGTCACATGTTTTTGGCAAACACAGCAGTACTGGGACTGTTTGTACTGCTCCAATCACGTAAGTAACCTTTTTGGAAACGGGTTGTCTGGAGCACGAGTAGTGTAAAACCTTTGTGAAAATGTATGTACCTAGTTGTAAGCTTGAATGGACATTTTTGTAACGTCTGAGTTTATTTATTACGTAAAATAATGATTATCCTCGGTGTTTAAAATCGATATAATAGGTAATTGACCAAATTACGAGTATGCAGTTGCCAACAAATAGTTGTTGAAAAAAGTTTGACATTAGCTTGTTACTTTGGTGTAAATATAGTATTTTTTTATTATGATGTAAGTACCCTCAAAGAGTATATAGTCCTACGCTTTAGTACCCTATACTCGTCAGTGCCTCTGACAACGTGTACTCGTATGCAACGTTCCATGATGATCGGTTAAATAGTTAAAGGGTACCTATAACGCAAACGTAACCTATTCTTCATTAGGGAATGTTTCATGTATATGAATTAAAAATAATTAAATGTATGTTTAAAGTATGTATATGTATGATTTTACTTTTACTGTTTCGGGAAACAGAAGAATTAACACATGTTTCATAAAAATTCGGTTCGTTGTAACAAATTAGTAAAAACATTCCTGTCCGAAATGCTGAAACAATTATTGTCCAAAAGCAATTTAAATTCATTCACAATACATGACGTGTGAATGCTGAACTTTGTTAATATAATCCCTAAAGTTATCATTAGATTGGGCTGAATGGCGTGTTTGTAGGCTCAGTGACGTGTCGACATGGCAGGCTGCCTTGGATCACAGAAAAGGGAGGTAACAGAAATGCAGCGTTAGGTCACGTGTGTAAGCGTAGTCAGAAAATGCAGTGCAAAGTTTGATAACAGAAGAATAAATTAAAACTGGCAAGTATGAGTCGCATTATTACAAATACTACGGGTTCCGTTTTGTTTTTATTATTCTGTGATTCTATGTATACACATTCTGGGAAAATTTCAAGCCTCTACCTATTACGTTAAAAAGATACAGCTCTATGACAGGCAGATGGACTTTAAGGCTTGATTATAGGGTTCCTTTAGGTACCCTTTACGTAGTAGTCAAATATTACGTCATGTACATAGATCATAGGAGTGATTTTTTATTCTTTTATCCTTCTTATAATAACTTATGGCGCACTACGAGCTCAAAGTTCGTCCTTGACTAAGATCCAAAAGTCCAAACTCAAGGTTTTGCCAGCGCGGAATCGAGTACAACATCATAGGTGTCAAGTTAATGGACAAAGTCAGTAACGCTGAACTGCTCTCACGAACGGAAGACGCATATGTAGCTCTGAAGGCCACTCAGCTGAAGAGGGACTGGGCTGGACATATGCAACGACGGCTAAACAACTCCTGGGCAAAGACCACCTTTTCACCCAGCAGAACAAACAAAAAATTTCACAGAAATTGGAAAAATGCGAGTATAGCTTTTAAGACCGGATGGAAAAAATGGGGGGACGGCTTTGCCCGGCTGTTTGACAGTTACTCGCTTTTGTTAAAATGAAAAGAGACTCGCATGACCTGATGCTTTAGAGAGCGTTGATCCTCTGAAAGTGGCCAGGATCCACAAGAAACCATAGTTTCTTGTGGATCCTGGCCACATGTAAGAACCATTCCACGTAGAGTGGTACTTTTGCCGTATTGCTCGTGATGCCTTTACTAAGACTGCTATTGTATTTTTTTGAAGTATCGTTACTCTGTCCAATTATATTTTTAGATAACCAGCATCTCGACAAGGAGGGAACCTTCGGGAAATTGTTGAATATAAGGCCTATCGTATCGTAATGACGTCACACCTATTTTGACGTAATAACGGAGCTAACTCAACCGTTTCGTCCGTCCTTTCCGTTGCTGTTTATAATTTGTGTTCGCAGGCATACTAATGTGTCGACATCTTGACGAGGAGGGAGCCTCTAGAGCTGGAAGTTGTTAGTTATTAGGCCCGTGACGGAACACCTGTTGTAAAGTAATAACGGCGGTGTAAGTTAATAAGTCACCCGTTGCACTTCAAACTCAAAGAAATATAGACAACGGAAATGCCGTTAAATTTATAGAAAATGAGATAATGCAGTGACAGCAGTTAATGCATGGTATACACTGGTACAAAATAGTAGGTACAATGCATAAATACAGGACGTGAATGACTTGAAACAAAAATCATCACACCGAAGGTAACCAAACTGTTTAACTATAGTATTGTTGAGTCACTTAAGTTGCACCAAGAGAGGAAGTGCAGCCAAGATAGTGGATATAGCTTTATTGAGTCAGGTTACTGCCATGCTGGTCTGGGAGAAAAGAAAAAACGTAGAATGTGCCAGCTGCTTCTCATCCCGCGCAAATCGTAAAAGCCGATTAAGGGATTGGGCTAAAATCTTGGACGAACAAGGCTAAAATCTACGGAATCCTGTTAATAGGCGATGCGGCTAGCAACCATCACAATTTTATTCTGTTTTCCATCTACACGCTCTCAAACATGCGAAATGTGGCTATAAGGTCTTATATAACTGGGCTCTGTCTACCCCGCAAGGGAAAAAGACGTGATACTATGCCTGCATCGATCACCTACCTCAATTTGGAATCGATCAAGGCACTTCGAAGTTGCTAATGGCTATTTTTTTGTTTGTTGTGCTAAATAAAATTCATATAGTTGAGTTTCATTAAATAAATTAGTTCATGGTCTTCTTCTTCTTTTCTTCTTTTCAGCCTTTTTCTACCTTTAAGGTGTAGGCCTCCTTCAGATTATGCCACTTTTCTCGATCTTGGGCTTTCTCTATCCACTTTACACCTGCTGTTCTTTTAATGTCGTCGTACCAACGCATTTGCGGTCTGCCTTGCGGGCGCTTTTCGCCCCACGGTGTCCACTCCACAAGCGTTTTGCACCATGAGTCTTGCTTCCTAGCGACATGGCTAGCCCATTGCCATTTCAGCTTCGCTATACGCTTGATGACATCTGTGACCTTGCTCTTTTCTCTGAGCCACTCATTCCTTTTCCGGTCTTTGAGTGAAACACCTACCATTTTTCTCTCTATTGCTCGTTGAGTTACCCTGAGTTTATGGATAATCTCCTTAGTGAAAACCCAAGTCTCAGCCCCATAGGTGAGAACTGGCAGGATGCACTGGTCATTTATGCGAGCTTTTTGTTCTGGTGTTAGGGTCATATTGAACACGTAGTTAATTTTGGCTTAAGCTGCCCATGCAAGTCTTGGGCGCCGGTGAATTTCATTGCACTAATTTTCCTTTCCCATCACCATTTTCTGACCTAGATACACGTACTTGTGAACCTTTTCAATGACGGTATCATCCACTTTGATGTTCAACGTGGTATCTTCGCAGTTGGTCATTATCTTGGTTTTATTAAGGTTCATCTCTAGTCCGCACAGTCGAGAGGCTTTATTGAGCTCTTGTATCATGGTTTGGAGTTCTTCTAACTTTACATTTTACAAATACCGTATTTTATAATCTGTAATAGCTCTTGATTTTCTTTTTTGTGTTATGCAAATAGTAGGTATACCATGCTTCGGATATGCGATTGAATGTGAGATTATCACCAAGCGCCCATAAGGAATATACGAATATACACTTATTTTTCTTTTATACGATAGCTTAGTTATTTAATATCTGTCACAAAATATCCAGCACAAGGAAATATAAATTCATTCATATAAAATTTGTTGAAAATATCAAACGATTCACCAAAAATATTTAACCTTTATCTCATGCAGGTGCCTTTTAACCAAGAAGCTGAATCAGATAGTCCATTTCTTGTGGTAATCTGAAGTGTGCTATAAAATATCCAAGAAGCCTATGTCTTCCTCTATAAGTTTCTTATGCATGACTGTATGACGAAACGCCGTTACACCAATCAACTAAAACTTTTCAGATATAATACAAATAAATTGCTCCTTATTATAGAAGGTAATTCTAGATCTTTAACATACCAACTTTTCCAGTATCCAAGGAGCCCGTGACTTGCTGGAAGTTGTTGGAGTAAGCAGACGACAGATGGGCGCTACACCACACATAAATTATGACAGGCCGCAATCTGCCGTGTTTGTGTTGCAATCAAATTTATGTGTGTGCTTCATAAAAATAAGGACTCTTATGTAATTTTCATTTTATAATAAAGTTCAAAGCAACACAAGGCAATGATCTGCGTGACAATTTTTTTTTTTATAAATAAATTTATAGATAACTTTTATTTAGTGTACATATTATACAGTTATACTTAGTTCTAGTTGTTAGTTAGTATTATTTTTTAAGTTAAGCTAGCTATAATAATAGATTGTATTGTTCGAGAGAAAAAAAAGAAACACAAGACATAAATAAACAAAATAAATATATACGGATAAATCACACAGATTGAGCTAGCCCCAAAGTAAGTTCGAGACTTGTGTTATGGGATACTAACTCAACGATGCTATATTTATAACAAATACATATATAGATACACATACAAGACCTAGGCCAATCTGAAAAAGATCGAACCCGGGCACTCCGTGTCGCAGGCTGGCGTGTTGACCGCTGCGCCACGGAACTATCTATGACATTTACACACACGAAAAGCAAGAAAGCAAGCATTACTATTCCCACTACTTATACATATATGGTAAAGTATTCAAGCCGGGGTTTCATAAGTACTTTGCACAGTGTTAATACCCAACAAAATGTTTAGCATGATAACAAAAATTGTAATAACCTTATCATAAGGGGATTGCACACACGTCACCCCGTAACGAGGTCAGGGTCTCAACCGGGGACGAGACTCACATTAGGGCTCGCACAATAGTACGTCGCGGCAGGAATTCCATTAAGCCGAAAACCATGAGGAATGAATTCCCATGTGATTAATTTTATTTAATTAAAATGCGGTTACAAAGAGTCTTTCATAACTTTTTGTTTCAATAAAATATCTCAAAATTTATTCACTCCAATTCATAGATGATGCCGTGCTTCGGAAGGCACGTTAAGCCGTTGGTCCCGGCTGCCATCTGGTAGTCGTTAAAGGAACCACGTCAGAGGCCGTGAGACAGTTCCGAAGAACCCTGACACCAGGGTGTGCATGGCCGATTGACCGTGACATGTACACGTAATTATGACCAACGCAATCAATAGATACAGCAGCTGGTTATGCCGCAAATTTTCGTGCTTTTTCGACACTTGCTCTCGCAATCAAAACAGGAATCAAAACCTACAGGGTATTTCCCGTGAACTCAGAATTTTGAAATTTGCTACGAAGCAACGCCTTAAAGCACAGATAAAGGAAAAATTGCGAAAAGCATTAACTTTGAGTTACATCACATACTTAATAAAAATATTTGTAATAATTTCAAAATAATTATACATATATAATGTACCTTCGTGCGCGGGTCCAACTCGCACTTAGCCGGTTTTTTATTTGTATATATAAAAACTATTCCGGAAACATTATATTCGGGTATACACATATAAGTATATATTCGGATTTGCTCAAACACATATAAAACTCAAGAACGGGTGAACCGATTTTTATATTCTTTGATTTTTTGGTCTTCTTATAGCAAATAGCAGAAAAACCATTAAAATATAAGATATACGAGTATTTACGACAAAAAAGAACAGCGAAACTAAGTTCGCCGGGACAGCTGAAGCAAAATCGGGTTGGTTTCTCCATTTATAACTCATGAACTGCTGAACGGATTTTTATTTAATTTGATATGGAGGTAGCTGACACCCAGGATTAATGTATAGGCTACTTTTTACCCGACTACCCAAAAAAGAGACGGTACTAACTTCGCTGAGTTAGCTAGTAAAGAAGAGTTAGCTAGTAGTTAGTCTGTAATATAGGTAGAGATAGAAATAAGCTTCATGATTTTTCTTTTCCTACACGATTGATGAATTAATAAAGAAAGAAAAACGAGTTATTTTATTAAAAACTGTCGTAGACTCCCGTAAAGCAGTAATTACACGGGTTTTATGCACCCACAGCAGTTACTGCAGGCTGCTGCGCCGCTATTTCATTTCAAACTTGGGGCAACACTTAGTGCTCGTAGGTAGATAGGTATAGAGGGAAGTAGAGCATAACCGAAACCATCATGGTCATGTTTTTGCTGAAACCAGGACCTTCATTTAACTGATTTGGAAGGATGGAATTGTGTTTTCAATGTACGTAGGTATGTCGCTTTGTTTCTTACATAACTGTCATAATCAATCAGAAATATGTTCCTACTTTTTGTAATACCTTAATTTTAGCTTTTATACAAAATACTTTATAAACATATGTATAAACTGACTATGTAGGTATAGTAGTAACATAAACAAAAAGAGAGCACTACATGCAACCGCTTATGTTTTGGCAAATTATTTGTTTATTTTTATTTCTTATTTTGCGTTTAGGTAAAAAGCTAGGTATGTCTCCGTGTGCATTGATAATTATAATAAATAATAAATAAATATTAAAAACAACGTATTAAATTATGATTTTATATTACTTAATAAATACTAAGAATGTAAGCAATAATATAATCGAATGGGTATATTTTATGTACACTTATTACCCTCAATAGAAAATTGACTTGAGCAAAAATAATAAATTATGCAAAGCTGTCTAATAACGTTACGACAGCGTCATTTCCATTTCACTACAATTTTCTCTCAAAACCAGAGTTTTGAGCCGAAACCGAGACCGCGTTTGATGAGGGTAGACACTCATGGAAACTACAGCGCGGTGAATTTGAATTTTTCCGCCGTTACCTGCGCCTATAAATCAAGTGTAAAGTCGCCTTAAGCTCTGTGAATCCCGTCTCGAACATTTTAAAATTTAAATTACGTACAACTCCCGAGAGGCGTATAATTTGTATCTACATACATTAGGTGTTGTGGTATTAGTTGGAATAACATTACCTACAGAGAATAAATTATAATAATAACGGTTGCTTACGTGTAATGAGACGTTATACGTGGGGTACAATAAAAGATTTGCGTACCCAAGTCATTAATATAACAATTTCAAGGTAAAATTATATATTTACTTTAGACATATAGTCCCCTCACAAAACTATAACAAATAAAAACCTATTTAATAATATTTATATTGCTTTAGTACAATCGGTGATCACATACTGGATTACGACATTGGGACGCGCACTAAATACCCGGTTCCTGGAGGTGGAACGTACTCAGAGTCATCTACTAAGAATGTACTTTAAAGGTAAATTATTTGCTACGGATATATGATATTTTAAGGGTGTGCTGTGCATCCAAGCTAAAAAATATTTTAGAAGCAAATTTAAAACATCGACATTTTAGTCTTCAAGATATCTTGACTTGAACATTTAGAAAAATAGATACATAAATCACCCTGTGTACAAAACACACTATCTTGCCGTACAACTTTTTACGCTGTGTGTTTGACGTCATAGTATTGTCAAGCCTACAATAGATCCTAAGTCATTGACATCGACAAATAAAACAGCTCATTTATCGATTATCACAAAAAATCGAATTATTTTGTTTGAAAAACAAAAATTAAAGTTGCCACTAACGCATATCTTTGACCTATGAGAACCAGCCCTTAAAATATTTACCTTATACCTTATATATTCTGCTTATTACTTTGAACGTCAAATGATCCAATTAAAATTAATAAAATAACTAATCGTAGTACAAATTCCTGTAACTAAATCAGCATTCGTGAAGATACAGCATCAAAATCGATCAGCTGTACTGTATTATATAAGAGAATAAATAAAAAGCTAAACATTTATCATAAAACTATCCATGAATGTAAAAAATCTGTAATTTATTGGATTAAAACTCTACTAATGATAAAGAGGAGGATTAGAACAATAAAATGTCTTTCTTTTAAACTTTCGTTAAAAGAAACACATGATTTTTTTCTACATGAGACAGCAAATCTATATTGAATTATGATTAAGTAACGTTTTGTGTGCAGATGATTCTACGGGTATTTATTAGTTTTCAGAAACTCGCTGTGCTGAAAATAATTTTGAAAAATTTAGGCAAAAGTATGAAATCGTAATAATAAATACCCATAGAGTCATCTGCAAACAAAACGTTGAACTTTGTAATCCCGAAGCAGCAACAATGCCGTGAATTCCCGCGAGAAGGCGTGGTGCTTCCTACGAAATTTCCTGCCGTTTTATTAGTTCTTACGTCAACCTGCAGAGGGCACTGTGCTTAAGACACAACCACAAAAGAAAACATACAATTTTTTCCTTTAGGATCAGGAAGTTGAACTCCCATAAAATTTTCCTGTTCTGGTACTAAGTTCAAGGGAATTTTCAGAAAAACTTGTAGACCACGTCAAATTGGCTGCCTTCCACATAAAAAAAGCATTATATTTTTGCATGAATTCTAAGTCTATCAATAATTTTTTTATATCTTTAACAAACTTTTACTTATTGTTTATGATATAAAATAGTGTAACCGTATCCTCTGACTATTCAGAGGCAAAGAATCGGAATGGGCACAAATTACACCGAATTGCCGCCTTTTCTCCTGTAGTGGGATCAACTGAACATTATTTTAAAATTATATTTGAAAGTGTATGTATCCTTATCCTTCCTAGCCCTTTGACTTTCGTAAAGTAATGCCTGAATCAATTCATTAAGATAGGATCATATTTAATCAAATAGGGATGTTTGGAAAGAAATGGGGGAAGCTTTGCCCAGCAGTGGGACAATATAGGTTAAAAAAATCATAATTATCAAATCTTAACTTCTTCTTCTTCCGTCCCTGTTCCCGTTATCTGGGGTCGGGTCTCCTCACTCTACGGCGCCAGGTTGATCTGTCCTGGGTTGTCGGTTTTGGCAATTGGGCTTTCTTAAGGTCTCTTTCGATGTTTGACCACCAGGTCGATGGCGGACGGCCTCTACCTCTCCTTTGTTCTGGCAAGCTTAATGCGATTTTTACTACATGGTCTTCGTCCCGTCTCATGATATGGCCATACCATCTCAGGCGATTTTCCGACATTTTGTCTGCGATTGGTGCGACTTTAAAGCTCCCCCGTATATATTCATTCCGAATTCTGTCCATCCTGGTCACCCCACCCGCCCAGCGCAACATCTTCATTTCATTTACATGTGCCATCTGTTCATGCGTTTTCTTAATTGTTCAGCATTCGGAGCCGTACAGTAAGGCTGGCCTGACGGCTGTCTTGTATACTTTACCCTTTGTTTTTATGGGCATACGGGTATCACGCAGAGATCCTGTTAGCGACCGCCATTTCTGCCACGCTACATTTACACGGTGCGCAACATCGGCCTCCACATTGGCATCCGGCGTGAGCATAGATCCCAGATATTTAAACTTGTTCACAGTGGGGATAGGTGTTGATCCAATACATATGGTTTCAGGAGTTGCATTTCCGCTAAAGGGACATTTCATGTACTCCGTCTTACTTCTGCTCACTCGAAGTCCGTACTTCTCTAAAGAGTGTGTCCACGTATTTAACATTTCTTGCAGGTCTTTTGCAGTATTTGCCGCCAGTGCTATATCGTCGGCATACAGTATGGTCCACGGTAAAGGTGCTGGAATATGGTTTGTTAGATAATCCATAACTAGGTTAAATAAAAAAAAGGCTTAAAGCAGATCCCTGATGGACACCCACTTTGACCTCGAACGCGTTACTTAATCCTGCTGGTGTTTTGACTTGTGTACTGCTGCCGCTGTACATATCTTGAATTATTAATATATATCTCTCCGGTACTTTTTGCGCTCTAAGGCCCTGCCACACGAGTTTAAGGGGCACTCTGTCAAAGGCCTTTTCGAGGTCGATAAAGGCAAGATGTAGATCTGTTCTGTTTATCCTGTGTTTTTCCATCAGGATTCTAACTGCCTGAATAGCATCAGTGGTTGATCTGGACGGTGTAAAGCCAAACTGATTTTGGGACACATTTGTAATAGAAGACAGGCGCTTATTTATGATCCGCTCCCAAATTTTTAGAGTGTGTGAGGTTAATTTTATGCCTCTATAGTTTTCACATTGTACTACATCCCCTTTGTTTTTGTAAAATGGCAGCAAATAGCTTTGGCGCCATGATTTTGGGATTTGCGTGGTGACTAAGATGGTATTAAACAGTTTAGTTAGCCAGTTAACTGCCATGGGACCGAGTCGTTTCCATAGATCGGCTGGTATATCGTCTGGCCCTGTAGCTTTTCGGTTCTTCATGCTAGCTAATGCAAGTTTCACTTCATGCACATCTATTTCCGGTAATGGACCACATACAGGTTCAAGGGGGGCGGGATCTTCGTGCGGGAATTCTTCATTCAGTAAGTGTTCATAGTATTCTTGCCAACGGTCCCTAATTCGGATATCATCCGTTAGTAAGACCTGCTCCTTGTTCTTAATATATCTGTTTATTTTGATGTCCATTGTAGCCTGATGTCTTTGTTTAGCTATTTTCAGTACATCGTTTTCTGTTTTAGCTGACTCTAATCTATCATAAAAAGCTTGATTTGCATTCGCTCTTACCTCAGCTATGCAAGTTTTTGCTTGCCTCTTAGCTTCTTTATATTTATCCTTGTCTTCACCTGTTTGTGAACTTTGTCAAGCTTTAAATTGGGTTTTCTTGGTAAGTAAAGCCTGCTTTATTTTGTTATTTCACCATTTAGGATGCTTTCCGGAACGAAGAGGCCCTTTAGAAACGCCCAATATTTCTGCCGCTTTCGTTCTACAATAGTCTTCAAACTTGGACCACATAATTTCAGCTTGGGTGTACTCTGTATCCAAATCGGCCTCGAGGTAACTCTTAATATCGTCTAGCAGTATTTCGCCCTTAGGACCATCCAGTTCTTTCCACTTTGTCTTCGGTGTTCTATCCACCATTACCTTCAAAGCCCTTGGCAGATCATACACGGCTACCAGGATGCGATGTTGGGATGTAAGAGATTCACCAGGAATTACTTTGCAATCTTTGAACTTTTGTTTCACAGTAACGTCAGACATTATGTAGTCTATTTGAGACGTTTTTCCAGCACTCTTGTAAGTAATTAGGTGCTCAGGCTGTTTTTGAAAATTGGTGTTTACTAGAACTAGTGAATGTCTTGCAGCAAAATCCAAGATGTGATTTGGGTTTGGTACGCTAAACAAGCAAGGAGAGGTGCTTGTTTAGCGTACCAAACCCAAAACCGCCATGTACATTACTGTAGGTGCTGTTAGTTTTTCCGATATGTCCATTCATATCGCCTCCTATGATCTTGTACTCATTAGATGGTATGTCCTGCATCACCTCATCGAAATCCTCCCAAAATTCAGCTTTTTCTATGTCTGTACAGCCCGTTTGTGGAGTATACGCTGATATTATGTTGGTTACTTGCTGGTTGTCTAGCGCTAGTTTCACGGATATTAAGCGGTCACTCTTCCGTGTAATGTTCATTATTCGGGACTTGAAGTTGTGATCCAGGACCAATGCCACACCGTTTCTTTTATTGTCCACACCGTGGTATATGACCTGGTAGTCATTACCAATGTCTTTTGATTTCGAGCCTTTCCATTTAGTTTCTTGAAGACAACTGATATTGATGCGTCTTTTTAGTAGGATTTTGCTTAACTCTTGGCTCCTGCCCGTCAGAGACCCTAAGTTCCAGGTTGCAAGTCTTTTACGATGTAGATTTTGATGCGAATTTTTGTTTTTGTCCAAATTATCGTCGCTTGGGGGGTACGCCCTAGTAGATTTACCCTTATCCATTTTTCGTTGTACTTTCATGATTTTATTGTGAGGAGAGGATGGTACTGGCTATACTTTTTACGGCCGGCTGCCGCCTGACGCCAAGGCAGTAACTCTCTTGGAGAGCTTGGGCGCCACCGTTGGGCCGAGACCTCATCCGCCGCCATCCCTTTCACACCATCCTGCCTGACGATGTGACTCCAGTGCAATCTGGGGCTCACATACGGTGAGGCAGCTTGCCACTGGGTATTTGCCTCTTCCGCCTGCTCCACCGTACTGATGTCCTTCATCTCCGCTGTTGCAGCCGTTGAGGTCTTCACCCGTAACCCTGGGCAGGGGACCTCGATATACCCCGCGGTACTGGGTCCTCGATCAACAAAACAAAGAAGAAATGAATAAATTGTTAAAAACAGGGAACAAAAACTTTTTGTATGCGTTTTGTATGGCGATAATTGACCATGACGTCAGGGGGTGGGAGGGTAACAAAAGCGCAGGCAAAAAAGTCGAATAAATATATACAAACAAATCACATCACAAAGATTAACATTCAAGACAGACAACAAGGAAGGTAATAATTCTAGAATAACTGGGAACCATTGAATTATCAAATCTTAACTAATTAATTTTTTTATGACTTGTGGCATGGTCCCTTATACTTTACGAGTATACCTAACCGTTTGAAACCGAGTGGAGCCGAGACAGACTGCTATCTCTGTAAAGATCTGAGACTCACATAAATTTAAAGATCGATAAGCCTGCAAAATCTCAGTTTAAAATAACTGCTATACAAGTAAGAGCCGAACCAAAGTTACGTAATATTTTAAGTTGATCGAAGCGCAACATTTCATTCTCTCAAAATTAGCGCCTAATGACGCTGGATTCAGCGCAAATTGCATGCACAGCTTTTTTTTACTAAATGTTGAATTAGGCATTTGTCTCCCATCTCACCTGAGGGTAAGTGACGATGAAGACGAGGGTGTTACATGTCTATCCAAGAGATACCCATTTATTCTACTTTTGCATATACCTGTACTTGATTTTTGACGATATAACTCATAAAATTTCATCCACTCATAAAATTTATAACGTCATCTCAGCCGTAAGAAGTCCACTGTAGGACATACATTTCCAACACGAAAAAGCAGCCTGCATTCAGCGTCTTTTTGCGACCTTTGTCAGACCGTCCGACGTCTAGCTAGTGGATATCTGACGCTGCGTTTGCCCCATCGGCCATCGGTTTGAATATGTTGTGTTTCCAACAGAGTTATTTTAAAACAATTTACTTCTAAGAACAAAATGATTTTATAAAACTGATTCAATCATTATCATAAAATCATTTTGTTCTTCCTTACGCTGAACATTTTATAAATTTTATGATACTAAAATACACCTAACCCTGTATGTGTTATAGTACGAGCACGTTACTATAAAAAATATCCTGGATCATAGCTACTAAAACTTTGTCAGCGTTTGGGTGAGTGTGGGTATGTGTGTGTGTTCTACGTTTACGTTCTATGTAAATAAGAGTAGGTAGGTACACACAATGCACCATCCTATTGATGAGAGAAGCATGATTTGCTTCACAATTGAATCAACGATGTTCTCTTTAGTAATTGAACTAAATAGCTGTTTAACTGCAGTTTACGAGTAAAGGCGGGTGACAACGCATGGTAATTTAAACATTGTTGCTTGGGTCACATTTGCGGTACTGTATCTACTTTAATGGTTTGTCATGCTGGTTGGAAAAAAAATAAGTACCTATATGCCACCTGCCCACCGAGACTATTTTAGAAAGCCGATACAGGGAGTGGACTAACTTAGGACCATCTTAGGACGCCATTGCAAATAGGCTTGGGTACCAACCTCAGAACAATAACCATATTGTTCTGAGGTACCAACTTGCCACTTTCGCTCTATTCGCTGTTTTTTATGTTGTGGACTTTGATTGGCAGGTTTTGCATAGAATCTGATCAAAGTCAAACTGTTGATTGGACCGACGGATTTCCTTTATGATATGGCTCTATATTTTTGCTTTAAATGAAATACATGAATGAACATAAGTCAGCAACAGCAACAGCAACAGCCCAAAGCCAAAATAAAAAAAAAATATGTTTACCGCGCTTATGCCTGTAATGTCATTTTTTTTCACGGATATGTTAACAATTTTTTCGCACATATACGTCTTTGCCTACGAATAAGTTAGGTCTTTGCATATCTCTGTGTTAGTTGGTACAAATAAAATTTTATAAAAACTAGCGTGTGTGAGTCGCATTAGTACACACACTAATGGTTCAATACCACCCTACAATACTGTACTAGGATGTTAACCACAATGTATACAATGCAGCAATAGTCTAAAATATTGTAATTGTACAAATAGAAATAAAGATTCTAATAAAAAAAAAACTATTTCGACAATGTCTCAGTAATAACTTTGTATTGCTTTAGTTATTATTCTGAGCTTTGTATGCAGCAAGATTGATAGAAACGAAGGAGGAAAACTGGCCAACTACCTATAAAAACGGCAAAAAAAAATATTTTGTTCATATCGTAAGTGCCAAATATCTAACTTCTAGCAGTATTGCGCAAGTATTTACTTATTGAGGGTTGTCACCAGTGCACTCTGAAAAGGTAAATGCATGAAAATAAATATTTTCGTCCTGTGGTGTGAGATAGCCAGCAAGCCTTTTGTTATGGGATACCCAATACGCTCACGGAGTATTATCTCGCTATTATGTAATACGCTGTATATTTTTAAAGTGTTAATGTGTAACTAAACAAATCTGTGAATTATTTCAAGCGTCTACCTTTGCCGTTATAATATCGAGAAAAAAACGAGCAAAAAAATCCATACCCCGTTTAATATTTATTTTATTCTGTTTTTAGTATTTGTTGATATAGCGGCAATAAAATACATCATCTGTGAAAATATCAACTGTCTAATTATTACAGTTCATGAGATACATTCTGGTGACAGACAGACAGACGGCGGAGCCATATGAATGTGGTCCCGCTTTTACCCTTTGGGTACGGAACCCTAAAAACGTCAAAAAAACACATCTCAAATACATGTCTACTTTGGTTATTTATGTTTTGTTTTCATTTAATGTTGTTATAGATATAAAAACGACCTAATAGATAAACAAATTCTGTGAAAATGTCAAGTCTCTACCTAATACAGTTTAATAGATTCGGACAAACGGACGGACATTGGAGGCTTAGTATAGGGTTTTTTGGTACCTACCGTTTGGGCACGGAAACTTAATAATCTTTCATATAAGAAAAACCGATTTCAATCAAACTACTGAACCGATTAAGATAAAATTTAAACGAGACCAACTTTAAAGTACGAGTATATCCTTTTCAAACAAAAAAAAACATTTTTCAAAATCGGTTTATAAATCAATAAGTTCAGAGGTAACAAATATTAAAAAAATAACCGAAATGATAACCTCCTCGTTTTTTTGAAGTCGGTTGTAAAGTGCTTAAAAGGTGGCAAAAGCAAGTTTTAAACATATTTAACTTCTAATATATTCGGTTGAGGTGAGAAGTGAGTAAAGTGAAAAATTCCAGATACGAGCAGGCAGTACTTTGTACAGTACAGCAACTATTGAAATCAGCACGATTAAATGGTGTTGGAAATTCAGTCATGAATGCCTTTATCAAGAGTTGAGATATAAATTAACTTTCGAAACCAAAAGACCGCAATTCTCTTATGATTTCTCTGTAAAACTACATTCTACCTGGACTGGACTCAAAATCTTACTTTCCATAAAAATATAACTTCCTAATAGTATCTAGTAAAAATACGTATTTGTCTACTGTTTTGTGCGTCCTTCTAAGCCTTCTACCTAACTAAAATGGATATATTTAGTACTATTATAACTGGAGTCGTTCCAAAACAATATTCTTTCCACAACACTGCTAAATAGGTAGAACGTGACACAATCAATCAGCTCGGAGCAAAGAGCTATTTTAAAATGTGCCAGTTAGGGCAGGTGCCCCGTATCCCGCGGCCGCCGCCAGATTTAGAGCCCTAATGATGCACACGTCTGCTTGTCTGACAGGTTGAAACATCCCTCTTCTTGATCACTGTTTTAAGTATAGTTTGGCTTTATAAAGGGAAGCCAAAAGTATCGACCACGTACAGCTAAGTCTTATGATTTATCTGCATGTCTTCAATCTAATGGTGTATTCAATATAATTAAAAACAAAGTGGTATCGGGCGTTGCTTTTGTATTTAATGACAACAATATATGCATTCAATTAAAATTATAAAGTCCATTGTAATTATAATATACATTAATATTCATCCGTGCACGTGCATGGAAATCCCGCCCAAAACTCCCTTAATCAGAGTGTTAAAAAAGGATAAAAACTTCTTCGTCTTTATCCTTCTCCCATTATTACGTGGGGTCGGCACAGCACGTCAATCTCTTCCATTTTGCTCTGCCGCTTGTCGAAGAGGATCAAGACATTAAAATTTAAAACAAACTGGTCGACAGCACTTTTCCGTGTAGACCACGGATGATCTTCCTCTGTAAGATCTGTCTTAGACTATATGAGAAATTCAAATGTCGAGTTTTCATTAAAAAGAAATCCCGAAACCACAAAAATTTTAAAATAACAAAGAAAGGCGGTCACTAATAGGGGTTAATGGTTTTTATTTTAAGTTATGGAAAATGGTAATATCTATAATTCTTTTTCTTATCGTGTCGGTGCTTCCAAGCGTCTAAAAATATATTATACCTTGTCACTCCAGTAGGTTGCGACAGCCACGTCACTCGCTGAGGCGAAATAAAATATGTATACTACAATACTTTAATGTATAAATAAAAATAATTGATAGTGTGCCTGTTTGTAATAAATAAACTCAAATACTACTGTACTGATTTAAAACATTCTATTCGCCTGTGGAAAGCTACATTATCAACAACTAACATAGGCTATAACTTACCGCGTACGAATGCACGGGAAGCAAGCTAGACAAAAGCTAGTCAATAATAATAACATAATAAACCTTAACATAATATATACATTTTACTAATAAATAACTATTAAATTAACTGTATATGGCGATGCTTGATTGTTTGCGAATGATAATATATCTGAAGGAGCTGAACAAAGTTAAAACTAAAAATAAAGATGTGATCGTAGTAAGAAAGTTGCTAACTTAATTAGGAAAAACCAATCAGTATATTAGAAAAATTAATAGAGATTGTTCTGATTAAATAAATCAACTACATGTAATAAAAGCTCATCCCATTGTTGAAAGGAGCTTTACTAGAATCCATGAGGGAATAAAAGCCGGATGTTGACCGAGCGATCTCGGGCATGCGCAGTCCGCTCCGTTTCACTTTCTGACTATATTTCTTGAAATTATACGCTCGCTTCGCGGTACGGAACGTAAACTCATCGATTGAGAGTAATTGTTGCGCAAATAATGATCGTCTAGCTGCACTAGATTTTGTAACTCGAGAAAAGTTCATTAACCAAAAAGTTTACTAGAATAGCTAAAATGAGTTATAAGAAAATTATACAGTTCTTGCATGATAATCTTTGATTCGATACGAACATATATCAAACTACTACCTGTAGATTTATCTATGCTAGTTATATTAATCCCTTACCGTATAAAATTTCTTCAGCATAAAAACCACAAAAATGTTAAAACTTATCTATCAAAACTAACTTAGTATCCTATGTATCTACCATTAAATTAAATGAATTCAGATCAAATGATTTTTTTAATGAATAAAATACTGAACATTTCCAATCTCTATCCTTCGACACTCATTTTGATTTTTATTAGTATCAACGATTCGACATACCCATCCCAAACCAAAAATTTCAGCCTACCGTACAATTTGAAACTCCCATAGGAATGGCAAGTTTTTTTTTCGTTGTAGCATTGGACGCATATGAAAAGTTGTTCATATTTATGGGCTGACTAAATCGCCCCCTTCTAAGTTATGTCGAAGATAAATAAACTCCGAATATCTGTGTGACTAGTTTAAAAACTCCAAAGAACAAACATTTTTAATGCCTACACACTTTGTTTTACTTTTTTCGTTATAGTTGTGGACAATATTATCACAAATCACGATATCATTTCTTCTCTTCATTGAGCGTTTCTTTCATTCACTACGCCGACGCTTCTGCGAGACGGCTTCGAACAGGGGTCTTCAACTTTTTTGCGTCGAGTGCCAAATTGACGTTAAATTTGAAGAGAATTAAGTTCCCATTTAACATTAATTTCACTTTCTTCACACGACTTCTTTGAAAGATGAATGCTGCCACCGTTCAAGTTCTTTCTTCAAACCAACACAATGCTTAGCAAACTTAGGTTGTCACTGCAACGTCCTAATTGTATATATTATTATTTTTGTATCAATTTTGCCATTAGAATTATTTTTCATACCAAGCAAAAAAGGCACTCAACTCTAGCTCTAATATTTAATCTAGCTCTTTTGACTTTGAATTCCTTGGGATGACCCTAGGAAGCACTACGGACCGCCACACAAACGGGAAGTAAAATATTTCTTCTGTAGGAATCCACGCTCTGTTCGCAAATCATGAGAAATGCTTTCGCGGGCTACGGGTTTAAGGCCCATAGCTTAGAGGATATCTCTATTAAAACGTAGTCTCATGAACATTTAGTTTTGCAGTCAGTTCATATTTCGCTACTAAAATTATACAACAGAATACATGTATGTAGAACCATTAAGTAATCTGTGGAAGTACGGTATAGCTTAAGTTAATACCTATTACTTACAATTTCCAAAATTACGAGTACCTTAATTTGACTCAGCCTTCAGATTTGTTAGTAAACATTGTCCATTGACGATTGAATGATTTTCATGCTTTGTGAATTAATGTAAATATCACATATACCGCGGCATCTTTATCAAAATTTTATTTAAAAACAATAAAATACTTAAAAAATTACACAAACAACTAAATCTATGACAAAAGTAAATATGCGCTCCGTTATATAGCGAATGTTACGTAATGCGCAGTAAGGCGGCGCGCTGGGCGGCGACGGGCGGCAAATCCGACGCTACTGGCAACAGAACCGCCCGCCTCAGCGATATCTCTTATCACTACAGCGCCGATCATCTGCATTGCGCCTCACAACACATAACATACGAGGTAAGAGTTCAATTTAATTATAGTTTTAGAAATTGTGCCATAATTATGTCATACTCGTAATCATTAAATGTTTATTGACTTCTGTTAGGTAACATGGCTTGTAACTTTCGTTCTTACTTGACATTGATCCATGTTTGATAATACCTCCTATCAACTTGCAAGATGTACCTACTATCGTGAGTGTACTCATATCAAAGTCAACGTAGGCCTCTCACTTGGTCCAAACAATGTTGTGTTTAAATCACCATAATATTATATGTTAGTTAAAGAATAACATATAGCTAACTTTAAAAAAAAACACGTATTACAAGTTTACTTGTGTCAATAAAGTATCTAGTTATTATTTTTTCTTTGATGATATCATCTACATATCTTCGTGATTGCTTGACCCTTTGACATTGAACTTTCAAGTGCTGTATGCCACGTTATGTGTTAAACTCGTTAAATGATGGCTAACACTTCACAAAAAATAATATCGGTGATCACTTACCATCGTGACCCGCTTGCTAGTTTGAAGTCCTATATCGCTATATCATAAAAAAAAAAGAAAAAAGCCTTGTTCTACAATAAGCCGAACGAATCAAATATAAAGGGATGAACCTCTGGGACAAAGTTCAAAAAGTTAATTTGGAAATTTTAATGGCGATAAAGTTTTGTTACCTACCTATTTAGAAGTAAATTTGTTCTTCATGATATTACGTACTAAAAACATCTGTGTTTACTGTGGGGATGATGATTTGGATTGTTTTTTTGAGAAAGAAATAATACACTTATCTACTAACCTGCAATGGAATTGTAAAACCGAATATAGGAACCTAAACAATAAATAGGTCATGTTTAACCATATGACTTATTTAAATTCTGAAACATATACAAAATTAGGTCTCCCTGCCTACTTCATTCTCTATAAGTATCATCATATCATCATCATCAGGTCCTTTTTAGTCTTCACTACAAGAGCACGACCCTCTCTGTACCACTAAAGCCATACTTGGCCAGAGCAGCCAGAGGACTTGGCCTACACTCTCCACGCTGGCCAGACGAGTTGGAGAGGTCTCACAGATGTTTAAAAGCTTTACTCTATAAGTATATTGCGCATAAATTTAATATTCTTCATAATTGAGTTATAGTCGCGGTAATTACAATAAATGTTGCCTATGGCCATACCCAATATAGGCAATTTACGACAAAACTTTATCGCCATTAAAATTTCCAAATTAACTTTTTGAACTTTGTCCCAGAGGTTCATCCCTTTATATTTGATTCGTTCGGCTTATTGTAGAACAAGCCTTTTTTCTTTTTTTTTATGATATAGCGATATAGGACTGCAAACTAGCAAGCGGGTCACGATGGTAAGTGATCACCGCTACCCATGGACAACTGCAACACCATGGTGTGACAGATGCGTTGTCGCCCTCTCAAGGAGTTGGGGGAAGGAAATGGGGAGGAGAGGGGGAAGGATGGGCCTCCGGCTCTCTCACTCACCGAACGAAGCATAGAAACGGTAAAGCTTCTACTCAAACGTCGATTTTCTGTGGGAGTGTGGTACTTTCCCGGACGAGCCGGCCCATTCATGCTACTAGCAATTCATTTTGCCGGTAGCGTGGCTCTACTACGACTAAGCCTTCTGTTATATTTATTACCTTTTGGCCTTTTCGTAAAATATTTTTTTCTGTAATAAAATAAACGATACGAAAAGTTGGTATTTTCTATTTTATACCATAGTTTGATATATCATATATAAAAATTTAATATTGCGCCATCTGTAAGTCTGTTACCTCTTCGCGCTTCATCCACTGAACAGATTTATATAATATTTGGTTTGGATATAGTTTGAGGCCGGGAATGGATATAAGGTACCTTATATTACTGAAAAAGGTACTGTTCCCGAGGGACCTGTATTCAAGCCAGCGAAACCGTAGGCAAAGGCTAGTATGCTTATACTTTGTGTATACAAACATATAGGCCCCTTTATTAAACGAAGCTAAGAGATGACTATCCCTAGCTAAAGATCGAATAAACTTAGGGTACTGTAGTACGTAACCGTAGATTTTTATTTGCTTGAACTCTCCCTTTAGACTTGTTGTAACATGGTTGTAACACTGGAAGGTTTACTTACTTGGTAAAATTTAATTAAACTTTAGATTTATGAAAGTTGTATTTAAAATATGTACATAAATAGCGTAGTACTTGAGTCAAAGGTCGGAGGATGCTTAAGGACGCGTGAAGAGTTGAGCCCCAAAAGGAGGCTTCGCAGGATTTAGACCGGGGTCGACGAACCCTGCCAGTTTGGTCGATGGCGGGGCGGCACGCGCTCGGAATAATAATTTTGAACAGAAATACTACGTTACACCCGCCATTCAAATGACTTTTATTGGTCGACCCTTTGTGTTTTGACACATTTTTATACTATCAGGCCTTCTCAAATTAAAAAAAAGTATTATCTCATATTTATCTGAATCTGCTATTTTGTTTTACTATTTATTACTTATCTCATGATATCTTTATTGTTAAACCGTTTAGATGATGCGTGGCAATAAATAAAATGAAATACAAATAAAGTAAAAGTAAGTAATACGTATAAGTAAGGTAAATAAACATAGCTATTATCAATAAAATCAATATGGAAGCATTGGTCAATGTTTATATCTTCTATCCGTATTTGTTTGGCACACAAACGAGCGAGGTCGCGCGCACGTGGGAGTTGTTGCATTGATATTAACATTTTCTATTATGCCAGGCGCCGCGGCTTTCGAAATAAAAACCCAGCTTAATTTTGTAACCAATGTTAAGTAGCAAATGAGTGTGATGAGATTCCATCAAAACTATTTTGAGTAGTTAGATAGAATATAGACCACTAGTACCTAATCTACATAGATAGAAACGAGGCGAGGAGCCAGTATAGTGGGTATGTATGCCCACAATTTCATCTAGGATATGAGTATATTTTTTTAAAGTTTTAGGTTAAGTATGTAACGTAAGTTACTCTCTCTCTCTTAAACTCTCGTCAGTAAAGAAACTAAATCAGAGCAAAGTCGGGGATAAAATAAATGAACACCGGCCTATCCACTATTAAGTTGGCTTAGGAACACAGGAGCCACCACTTTTTTGAGGGCTGGATTGTCGCCTGAACCTGATCGAACCTTAAACCTATTGTCTCCTTTCGACATGTCTATTGCGTCTCTATTGATATTTTGACCGATGAAACTGTTTTGTAAGAACGTTTAATTTAAGTTATTTTAAATCAACTAGTAAGATCAAATTTATAAATAAATAACTTTTAAAATATCTTTTTGAAATAAAAAAAAATGCTTAATTATTAACGAAACCATAAGCGCGTTTAGTACTTTTTAAAATATATCTACCAACATATATAAATCTGCAGTAAATGAGCGCCTTACATAACATATACATAAATTATATAATAAAAATCGGCCACCGTAAAATATTTTATTACAAATTAACCATGTTTCTTGTATGAAAGCCCTCTTTAATTTTTAAGTCTTATTATATCTGCGCAATAAATTGCGCAATAAAAAACATACACATTCTGTGAAAATTTCAACATTACTTATTACGGGTTTACTAATAGAGTCCCATTGGTACCGCTTGGACAAGGAAATCTCAAAATTACACCCACAGTAAGCCGTTACCGAGTATGACATAAATGTTAACGATAAGCAAGCAACAACAAACACGCGTAAGATTCCCACGGAATGTCTCTGTTATACTGGATGCAGCAACCTACTGATCAAAATTCAATGCATCACAATTTGCTAACTGTACCTGAGGTTTCTGGAACGAACAGTATTGACGATGTACGATCATTGTTCATTTAGCGGCCACATACATATTACGTCATCGCATATAAAACAATACACCGTTTACATATACGAACTTTGGAAATTAAAATATCGTCAGAGGACACGGGTTTGTTCTTAGCAACATTGTTAAAGTGCATTTTACTTGTATAACTACTGCTGATTTACGCACAATAATAGTGCAGGTGTAACTTCTTAAAATTGTATTGCCTTTAAGGTACTCCAGTGCAAATGCAAAATTGCAGCTCAACCGAACCTTAGGCACTGGTTTCTGATTCTTAGACATTGGTTCTAATTTTCCAAGCTTCCAAGATTTTACCCACACATGCACTCACAGGAAAGTTAAATAAAAGCTGTAAAAAGGAAAAGTATAAACTTAAAAAGCTTTGTACCATCTCGAAGAGAGAGCGTCATCAATCTTTATTAAATTAGTTTCTGAGATATCTCGATAATGATTTATTTTTCCTCAAGATACACCAAAACGCTAAATCTGGCCTTTGTCTAGTGGTCAAAGGTTCTGAAGGTATAAAGGCGTGATATTGTTCCAAAATATACATTTGATTACAATAGGCGGACTTGAAGCTATGAGCATTCTCTCCCAGTCAACCATAGGGAAAAATAGAAAAAAAATAATGTATGGCTCAAAAAAGAGAATTATATAACAGACTAGAGATATATTAGGGAATAATAAATTGGACCCTCCATAGAAATTCGTCCAGCTGATCGGCGACTTTGTATGGGAAACCTAATTTCCTTTTTCGAATTTTAGCTTTTGCAAGGCTTTCCATTAGGACTTCTAATTCCAGGATTTCAATATAGTTTAGAGGTTCAGAATTACGTGGTATATAGGTACTTAAAAATATAAATACTACGTACCTACCAATGATGAAGATAGAGAAATGAGGGTATCATTAAAAAGATAAAGAGTTCAGAAAGAGTGAGCGAACCTTTTTTTAAGGTGTATTTCATAGAAGATTCTTTAATGTCAACGATATATAGGTACGGATAATATTTATGTTCTACTCGTGGAATCCGGAACCAAACAAATAACTACAATGAAAACTTGTCTAAAAGTCACAAATTGAGAACTTCATCAGATCGTTAGGTTGTTAGTTATTGTCGCGAGACGCGCCAAACAAGGTCGGTCGGTAGAGTCGCGTGGTCGTGCGTGCTCCTTCCTCTGAAATACAGCGCACTGAAACATATGCTAGTAAAGTTCAATCTAGTTTTACTTTTACTTGTGACGTGCTTCTAGTAATAGGGTATATACTTCTGTGGTTTTTCGTAAAATTTGTGAT
Source organism: Elegia similella (assembly GCA_947532085.1). Classification (NCBI taxonomy): domain Eukaryota; kingdom Metazoa; phylum Arthropoda; class Insecta; order Lepidoptera; family Pyralidae; genus Elegia; species Elegia similella. Next base: position 14,952,452 of record OX383941.1, read on the forward strand.
CACGTTATTAAAGTTTCATGTAAGTATCAATTATCATGATTTAACTATATTCGAAATTTTGCAAAATATACGACAAAAAAATCTCATATAACAAAGTAATATGCCATGTATCAGAAGAGTTTTTTCACTTTATTATTTTATACATACCTACTTCAGCTTAGTTTATTGTATGTACTTTTAAATTTCTTAGATTTTAAAGTTGCTCTAAATAATATTATACTTATTTCATAGACATATTAATCTTGACAAAATAATTTCATAGTAGCTGTTTTCCTCTGATATCAAAGAATTATTATTAACATTAATAGTTATAGTAAAAGTTCAAACAAAAAAACTTCCATTCACTATGTCCTGACGCTGGTCGCTTATACTTGTACTTATGAAGTAAAGCCGTAAAAGTGGAAATGGGTCAAGGAAGATTTTCCGCGGCCGGGTCATCGCTCTACTTGCGAAAAGCGTTTTATGTAACGCGCACAAACACTTTCATCGATTCGCTCGTTTTCGACGTTCTAAAATTATCTCGTTAAATTTACTGTTTATTGTTTGTTTTTTATTGCATTTATTTTTTATGTATTTGTGCAGTCCAGTTGTTGTGGTTATACACCACTCCTTCTTATCCTGCTCTCCTCCTTTGTAACCTTTCATACTTTTGAAGTAGTAACAAAAGTTGAAAGTGTAGTACTTTTATAACAATACATTTAAATTCAAATTAATTAAAGGCAAAAAGACTTTTTTATTCCTTTCTCGGATTCAAAGAGATTTTTGTATTTTTAAACGATTTAAAAAATAAAAGCACGTTTTTCATGAACTTTTGTTTGATAGTCTCATCTCATTGTTGACATGTATTAATTTCTATATGTAACCGTGTTAGGTTTTTCGTAGAAACAATAACATCGCATAATGTAGCGGTCCGGTCTATTTCCATAGTTACTCGGAACTAGAATTATTATTCGTAGCTCGGAACTATCCCACGCGCCGTTACACAGTTCTATACAAAAGCTTGTAGGTACTCGAGATAAAGATCGGTCCGCCGCTAGCGCTGTACAAATATTGTCATGCCCCGATACTATCTCTAAAGGCTTTGAAGGAGACGGCTAGAGCCGCGATACGGCGGGCTTCGATCCTGATCTTCGCCGCTTAAAAGAGAGGCTGAATAATAAAGATAAAGTTTCAGACATGATCATTCAACTACGGATATGTTCCTGAAACTTAAAAAGTAACGCTCTACACATATTCATATAAATGACATATTCATGTTATTAGTATTTATTTAGGAAATAATAGCTATAAATATACAGCGAAGAATTAAAATTATATACATATATTTATTACATCTAATCTGTACTATTCAGATAGCAATGAATATAATTGAGGATTCGCGCTCTCGCTCGCGCACGCCTAATTTGAGCTCCCGTGTTAATAATCATTAGAATTAGTTAAATTCGTTTTTTTCTGTCAAAGTTTGTGTTAGTTCGTTCCTGAAGTGTTCCACAATATAACTCAAGAAAGAAACTTGTGACAATAGTGCTCTAAAACAGTGATTATTCAAAAAACATTTCGGTAATCAGCCATAAATTCTGACAAACTGGTGCCGTGTCAAGTGTGTGACTCATTTGTTTTGACCGTAACCGCTTTATTAGTCATCGACATCCGAACAAACTACAAGAGCAAGGAAGTGCCTACTAATTTTCGCACTGCTTACAAAGCGGCGCTGGTCCAGAGGTATCACAGGTCGGCTTGCGTCAAGAGATACCCGAGTTCGAATCAGCACTTCGGCACTATTATTTTTTATCAATTTTAATTTTTTATTCGCGATTTTATTTTCGCAATCTCCTTTTTCTTTCTGTTTTGGTCATTAATTGTTGGCCATAATTTTTTTTTTTTTTTTTCTTAGTTATCATGGCACTAAATAACTGTGCTGGCTGTAAACAAAAAATTGAAGCAAATGATGCTTTCGTCAGATGCTCCGTTTGTAGCAACGACTATGATCTGATATGTGCTGGGTTAACAGAAGAGGCATATATTGCGCTACCAACTGAGGCAAAAAATGTATGGTTATGTGTTATCTGCCAAAGTAAAATTCCAAAGAAGGACAATTCTTCAACACCAGTGCGCTTAACACCAAGTGTAGTAATTACTACAGGCCGAAACGTCACCGAATCACCTGTATGTGAAATAGATAATGTAACTTTGCGGCGTAGCCAGCGAAACCTCCCTAAATGCTGTTGCCCAAGCCTTAGCGGCATACGCGATGTCATACGTGAAGAACTGCAATTGGCCTTAAATAATATCACCCATAGCATTTCTAAAGAAGTTTCAAATCAAGTGAGTGCTTTTGAGGATAAATTGTATAGGGCATTAGAGGATAAAGTTTGCAGAGACAACATCAAATATAAGGAAAATGCCTCTATTGGCCTGATTCAGCAAACTACGAGTGAACTGCAGGATTTGCGGTCATCAGAAATGACTCCGGATATCACGTTCTGCAGCTCTTCTAACGTTACTGATGCTGAAAACAAACATCGCACTAAGAAAATCAAAATCAACAATGATACAAAAATCAACAGAAAGGATTCCAATAGAGTAACAACTGATGAATCGTCTCTTTGTTCTCATAATTTACCTACTTTTACCTCACCGATAACTAAAGCAAATGACACCATCATGACAAGTGTACCCACCATACTCAGCGACTCTGTCCATTTAGATGCCTCTACCGTTGCACCTATCTCTGCCACCCAAGAAGGCTCAGTGCATATGAGTGGCTCAATTGTCAGAGCATGTGATGAAGACTGGACAGACGTAAAGCGTAAGCGTAACATGTCGTCTAAGCAAAATGTGCTGCGTGGTTCGGCGCCTCCTGGTAAGATGACTTTGCAGGCAGCTGAGAGACGTAGTTATCTTCACCTTTACTACGTCAAACCGGGAACTACTGAGGCGCAGGTTCGTGCCCATTTAATTTCTATTAGTGAGAGTGACGACTGCTCTGTGGAAGCTCTTAAAGCTAGAGGCAACTATGCTTCATTTAAACTGTGTGTGCCGGCAAGGGCGGCCGATAAAATGATGCTTGCGGAAAATTGGCCTAGGGACATCTGTATTAAACCCTGGAGACAGCCCTTTCGTGGCAGGAAGGAAAATCAGAAATAAATGTATTAAAATTTATTACCAGAATGTCCGAGGTCTGAGATCTAAGACATCGACTTTTCATAATAACATGTATTTGTGTGATTGTGAATTTATTGTATTAACGGAAACTTTTCTTATGACTTCTGTATTTAATGCTGAGTTATTTCCACCGGGGTTTGCTGTTGTACGCAAAGACCGTTGTAGTGGAGAAGCAGGGTGGGGCGGAGTTTTATTGGCTGCGCGAGATTGTTTTAATTTGCAAACGATAGTAAACATTGATGGCCTATCTGATGACAAAGAATTGTTGGTAGTATCTGTTACTTACAAATCTCTAAAATTTATCTGTTGTGTTGTGTATCTCCCTCCTAATTATTCTGAAGAAAGGTATTTGAATGTACTGAGTTGCCTAGAAAATATAGTTTGCATGTATGCCAATTGTGATGTACTGATTTTGGGAGACTTTAATCTAAATTCTTGCACGGTACGTGTAAAAAATCAATTTCTAATTTTTAAAGAGTTCTGTAATTTAAATCAGCATAATGTTATTTATAACGAATTTGGCATTATGTTGGACTTAGTGTTGAGCGAGCATGATCCCAAACATGTTAAGGTTACTAGTGCTTACGACCATCTGGTGCCGATGGACGTGCTCCATCCACCGTTAGAAATTAAGGTCAAATTACGTTGCGTGAATGAAAAAGTCTATGAACCTCCATCTGACTCGCTGCCGAATTCCGAACCACAGTGGAACTTTTTCAAAGCTGACTTCCATGGTTTATACTCTGCCTTATCGGAGTTGGACTGGACAGATATCCTGAATATCTCCGAAGTTGACTTAGCAGTGGATTTGTTTTATGGCAAAATAAATAAGTGTTTCGAATCATATGTACCTTTAAAAAACACATCTCATGGCGTAAAACGATACGAATACCCAACTTGGTATACATCAGAAATTATTAGAAATATTAAAATCAAATATAACTACTTAAAACAATACAAAGTTGATGGAAGCGAATTTAAAAGAGAAATGTTTAAATTTTATAGAAGTCGAGTGAAACAGCTTATTAAAGAAGCTCATAAAAATCATATGAATACCACCCAGGCAGCATTAATTGATAATCCATCAAAGTTTTGGCTGTATATCAAAAACAAAAGGAAAAACCGACAAAGTTGCATGAATTACACCTACAAGGGACGTGTTTTGACTGGACAGACAGCTGCTGATGGATTTGCCGAGTATTTCAGTTCTGTGTATCGTTCTGAAGTTCCCAGGCTCGATGCGGATGAGGCTGAGCGGAATACTTCTGGCTCTATCAGCTCTCATAATGTGGGCGTCACTGGAGTGGATTATAAAGATCTAGTTCAGGCTGTAAAAAGATTAAAACCACATTCATCTCCTGGTCCTGATAATATTCCTCCTTATATTGTTAAAGATTGCCTTGAGGTACTAAAGGCTCCGCTTTTGTATATTTATAATCTTTCGCTGAATATGTCCACCTTTCCGAGCATCTGGAAAATAAGCAACGTTACCCCGGTACATAAAGCTGGTGCTGCTAATGAGGTCACTAACTTCCGGCCTATTGCGGTTATGTCGGTATTCGACAAAATATTTGAAAGAATAAGTGACACTCACTTACGTCGTCAGATTGACATCTGGTTAGATGAGTCGCAGCATGGGTTTCGTGGAGGCCGATGTACAAGTACCAATCTTACGAATCTCGTAGATTATATAAGTTCTGAAATGGGAAAAGGCAGACAAGTAGACGCTACATATTTTGATTACCAAAAGGCATTTGACTTGGTTGATAACGATGTACTCTTGTATAAGTGCTCTACCATTGGATTCAACCCTGGACTCCTGAAATTTTGCGCCAGCTATCTTTCTAACCGTTCGCAACGAGTAAAACTTGGGAAATATGTATCAATGAGCTATTACACAAGGTCTGGTGTAAGTCAGGGAAGCACGTTAGGACCCACGTTGTTCCTTATACTGATCAATGATCTTCCTACGACGGTTAAATCAGCTAAGTGTCTTATGTTCGCTGATGATCTGAAATTATTTCTTGGAGTGAGTTGTGTCGCTGACACTGTAAGACTGCAAAAAGATATTGATGCAATAGCAGCGTGGAGTCGGACCAACAACCTTTATTTCAACGTAGGAAAATGTAAATCTATAACTTTCAGTCGGTCTGCCTCACCTGTACGTGCTACCTACTATCTTAATGGCACGGCTATAGAGCGGGTCTCTGAGATTCACGACTTGGGAGTTATAATCAACAGTGAACTAAATTTTCATGATCACATCATAAGTATATGTAAGGAAGCTTCCCGAGCATTAGGTTTTATCTTAAGAATGGCATCTGATTTTGAGGACAATAAGGTTGCTATAACGCTGTACAATGCTTACGTAAGAAGCAAATTGGAATACGGTGCTATAATTTGGGATCCATATGAAAGTAGTTATGCTCTCTTGATAGAAAAGATCCAGCGTAAATTTGCAAGATGGTTATACAAAAGGAACTACGGATATTATCCATACCTGTATCCATCTATGTTCGTTGTGGGCATGGTAGGTCTAAATACACTCATATTCCGTAGGAAAATGCTGGTTCTAGTTCACTATTACTTGTTACTAAATAACAAAGTGAACAACAAAGCTGCGCTGGAACAAGTAGAGTTGCGCGTCCCTATGCGGTGGAATCGAGGGGGAGGTGCTGAGGTAGCGCCCCGACGTCGTCCGCGATTATTCACTCCTCCGGTTGTTCGGGCCGACTATGCCAGAAATGCTCCAACTTGGCGAGCCCTACAGTTGCTCGGGGACATGCTCGTTAAACAGAATGAAACTGACATTTTTAATGACTCTTTTAATGTATTTTTTAATAATTTGCTGACTTACTTAAATTCAATCAATTTTATTATATAATTTTTGACCTTCTATATATATATATATATATATATATATATATATATATATATATGTATTGATAATTGTAATGTTTGAATATGTATTTGTATTATTTTATGATTCTCTTTGTGATACTAACCCTACCTCTTAAGTGATTATTGCATTTGATTACTAACATGACTATCTACCATGCAGATGTTTTGGATTTATGTCTGTAAATCTGTGTGTGTTTTTATGAATAAATGAAATGAAATGAAATAAAAATCAATATATGCCGGCTGCTACTCATCCCCACAGATCACTGAAGCTCAAATATATATAAGTAGGTATATCAGAAACGAAAGATGTATTTTTTTTATGTATGTCTTGAAATTATTATCCAAACATATCATATCTTTATTCAGCCTGTATAAAGTATTTCTATTCGAACTTTGTAAGAAATAAGAAGCGGTTCTGACCGGCACACTGTAATACTCGTTAACATATCTCGTAAGTTCACAACTTAATATGGAGCTAACTCAGTCTATGTCATTTCTTTTATATATTTATTTATTTCTTAAATAAAAAGGAGAATGTTAAAATTAACTATTGCGTTCAGCGTGCCTACTTTGTATATTTTTTTTCTACTTATAATATTTTCGTTTTGCCCAACGATCGACTTAGAGCCATCAATCAATTGAATTCGCGTATGAATAGTATGAATCGGTTGTCACCGGCGCAGGAGCACGTGACGGTGTCGTAAACGGTATCTTGTTAACCCACATTGATACTAGCAATGACGTTGCGTCACAGGCATGGTCAAATACATAATCATTGGTATCTAAGCTCTTAGAAACTAATATTTGGGAGAAATTGATAGGTAAGCTTTTAAAATTGTTGAGCATTCAATAACATCGTAGTAGAGTGGTACCAAGTAGAAAATCGGACGCTACATCGTAGAGATAAGATAATGATCTACATAATCATTATCTTATCTGTCTCTATTGATAATCTTTCAGGTCAAAAACAGTTCTCAACCAAAGTACTAAACTGACTGTAATGAAATTTTAATATGACTGATTCGGAAGAATACCATACCAAACAAAAAAAAATATTGAATTCGGTTCTTATATGACGGGGTAATGCATAAAAAATAAAACCAATATATAAGATTCCGCGAATTGAGAACTTCCTCCTTTTTTTGGAGTTAGTAAGAAATAACTTTAGATCTATCACGAATCACTATGCTGAATCAATCGGGCTAGTAACTTACATGTTAAGTAAGAATATTGCTCTCTGCCATATTGCTATTGGTAAATATACGTATGCGCTAATGGGAGGGACGCACAACCTATACTCGTATCGTAACCCATAACGGGACGCGTCGTACAGGTAGCTTGTCATATTAAAAATTATGCGTGTGCTAGAGATAAAATCTGCAGCTAGCACAGCGTAGCAAGCTCACACTTGACACCGAGTACCGTTGGTGATTGCCACCTGTGACGAACATCTAGGAACATTCCTCACCGACATGTTTGCTGACCTGACTGTTTTCATAATATCTCTCGGTACTGTAAAGAATAACTTATCATAATAATTTAAATTAAACCAATACGATTTTATCGCGTTTATTACCTATTGTTGTACACCTAACGTTTCGAAAACTTTTTTCATGTTCACAGGTAGTTCAATAATTTAACTAGACTGTTTTCAAAAGGACAGTAGGCTTAAGATTTACACCCTGCTGTTTCTCTCATGCTTTAGTTCCCACCGGTTTTCGCGTTTCGGGTAAAACTCCAACAAAAACAACACAACCCCACAGACAGCGCAGCCAAAAAAAGATTCAATATAAAAAAATTCAATTGGCCAAACGTCATTTCAAGTTGCTATACAAAATTAATCTGCACAAGATAAATTCTATTTTCTTTCTTAGTAAAGTCTAAATTCTTCATATAATATCGTTTTTCATGTCTATTAACATAAGACTACCGATATTTCATTTTATCAAGTCTCTAAAGAAAACACTTAAAAAATTGTCAGGATCAAAACTACAAGTGAGTGCATTGAGGACATAATCATACAAAGACACATGTGTTTTACAACTGTTTGTACGATTATCTACGATTTATTTTATCAAATGGTTGCACTATGTGTGTCACGGCCGCCCGGTGTCTTGCACCTTAGTAACATGTCAATGGAACTGCCGTTGGCGTGGCTCCAATATCACCATGTTCTATAGTAAATCATTTGCATTTCTACATGGCATGGATGCATAGTGTCATTGGCTATAACCTTCAATTAAACAAATGTCAAAGACAAAACTTGGTTGCTTGAGTTGAGAAGAAAACAAACAGAATGACGGTTTTTTACTCAGCTGCCCAAAAAATTAGTGTAATGTTATAATAATTCATATACCTATTTATGTTAGTATGCAAGTACGAGTATGTGTGTATGTGACTTTCCTTGCTAAATTACTAAATAGATTTGGATGAATGAGGTATCGTTCGAATCTTAACCACTGGGTATAATTTATTTAGCAAGGCCGTCGTGTTTTTTCTTTTATAAAAAAATACCTTACTAAAATGATGCGGATGACACAAATCTAAAAATGAAATGTGATGACAAAGATAATATTGAACAAAAAGTAAACGACGCTTTAAAAGAAATGGTTGCAATCAAATGGGTTAAAAATTAATTTAAACAAAACAAAATATATGACATTTAAATCTTATAATTCAAATACTCTTAATCTTGACATACAATTTCATAAAATAAAATAGAAAAAGTGACACATACAATTTTTTTTTGTTTTTTGTATCGATGAGCATTAAAATAGGAAACGGCAAATAAATTTGTAAAAAGTTGGATAGGTTTGTATATGCATTAAGAAGGATAAGGCAAACAGTTTCACTAGAGGCATCTTTACAGATGTACCATGGCCATGTATCCTCGGTTTTAAACTATGGATTAATGTTATGGGGAAATGCCGTATAATAGTCTACGTACGAGTATGATTCGCATTCAATGTCAACCTAATTTGTCTGTTAAAGGATAAAAACAAATAAACCGCTCGGGCGTGTGTTATTGGCATCACATGAATTATCGAAATATTTCGGCTCCGGCTCTCTCACTCACCGAAAGAAGCGTAAAAGCGGTAAAGCTTCTACTCAAACGTCGATTTTCTGTGAGAATGTGGTACTTCCCCGAACGAGCCGGCCCCCGACACAACCGGCCAAAATGAATTTAGCCGGTAGCGTCGCACTACCACAACACAACTATTCTTCATCACATCGATTCCTATCCTATCTAGTGGTTCGGATTCTAAACTTGTTCCTCACGGTGGGCCTTCCAATCTTAAGAAGTTTTTGCACATTCGCGTGTATATTCTTTGATTCCAATATTTAATTTCTCTGTAATGCAGACCTCGCTACAATAAAAGCCCGTGATTTAGGCATTTAATTTCTATAATATCGCTATATTAATCTCTATTTTGTGCACAAAACATCATGAAGCAAAACATTTACAGAGCTTTAGACACCTACATACATAGTATCACGTCTTTTCCCTTGCGGGGTAGACAGAGCCTAGGTTTATAAGACCTAATGGCCACTTCTTTCATGCTGGAATGGAAAAAGGAATCAAAATAGTGATGGGTTGCTAGCCGCATCGGCTATTGACATGGTTCCACAGATTTTAGCCCGCTAAATTTAAAAATACAGGTACGAGTATGTACCTACACATATACTGGTGGCACAGAATAAGTACTAGTAGGTACTTCCGCTGATTCAAATCCGGCTCGAAATCTTGGTGAAGGTTCAAAACTGTGACGACGGCTAAATAAAAGAGATAATTTGTGAACTAGTAATTATTGAAAGAAAATGTATAGTATAGGTACAATAAGTCGTATGCGTTTGCGGCGATCGTATAAATATTAAAAATTTAAAAGGTTACTATGCTTCATTTTCTACGATCCCCGTTGATAGCATCGCTATTAATGGGGATAGCGATGCTATCAATAATGGCTAATATTTTAATACAAGTCGTACTCTACTTATATACTTTACAAAAACTGTAGATATTCGTAGTCATCCAATAGGTATTTTAAGTCCTGTTAGATACTAGAAAAGTGCATAGAGTCCCTAAAATTATATGAACGCGTTATTGTGAGACCTTTTTATTGAAAATAGAAGCGTATGCGTTCACGTAGAATAATTGGACGTGCAGGATAGAGCTGCATGCACAAGCTCCCTCTCGGCTCACAATGAACTGGAATCGCTCTTTTGTGAAGGCGCACGCTCTGCTGCGTACATATAATAGTCAAAGAGCCTTTCAGCCTGCAAAACATGTTACACGAAAGTGTTTTTGAGTTTTTTATAAAGGTGCAAGCGACAAGTCCATCCCAACGACGTACTTCTTCTTTGTGTAGGTACTAAAAGCTCAAAGGAAACATACCTATGTAAGTAGTAAGAAAGTATACTTTTTATTAAATTAAAAAATAAAATATGGTAAAAACATTCCACATGGGCGGGGTTTGAACTAGCGAACTTAGGTCTATGTACGACCTATGTTCGTTCTGCCAATTGAACTATCGCGCTTCAAATCTTGACGTCGAAAATCTCCATATCCCATTCCCCTTGCGTCACCTTACATATAATACCTGACTTTTACAAGTGAGGTAGGTATTTGATTCTACACATTTTATTTTACAATGAATTTGACAACCAACTAATATGTAGGTACCCATGCAATATTTTTATAAGTGTTTATTTTGCATTCAAAATAGGAACTATTTTGATATACTCTTATTATATATTTCTTATACTGATGAATTAATCCTCAGCATAAGAAATAGGCGGTAGACATATATTTTACGACTGTTTCAATCTGTTTTCATTTCAAACTCTATCTACATGTCAGCATTAGTTGTATAGTACAGAATGGTGTTACGTAAAGTTTGACGCAGTCCCCAGAATCGCGTCCCAGTTAAATGTGGGTCGCTGCAACGGGACGCTTCTGATTACAGGATGTGTAATTTTGTAATATCTAATCTACACGCACACGTTTCTGATTAACCATAAAATTGGGGTTTACCCTACATACGCAATGTTTGCGTTCCTCCGGTTTTTCAAAAGTTAGGTACTTCTCTCTAATATTTCAAGAGTCATCTATCGGTTTAATTGCGCGAAAATAAATCGACGCAATGTTCTCATGACGAAATGTTTGTTTGCATTTGCAATAAGTATATAGTTAGGAAAATATGAGTTAATTACCTTAACTATGGAATATCGAAACCAAAGGTCCAAGTGCTGCTTGAATAGAACGATTAAGCCCACAGTGTTCCGTAAACAAAGAAATCCCATTGTTTCGGTCACGCTCTCGAGAGAAACTCGGGATATTTGAAACCTCAACATAACACCGCGTCTGCAAGACGGGTCACCGTACCTTACACCAACACTCAGGACACCTTTTTATACTACATTTTTCCACAACTTCGTCCTAGTAGCCTTCGTTATAGCCTATGACACCCGCTGAAATTACTTTTTAAAACACTGTTTTGCGACTCAACTCTGTCCATTCTCATGATGTAAATAAAGAATAGACTCTGTACATTTTTCAGGAACTCAAGATATAAGAGCGATTCCCGTACATTTCTATATGAATATATAATCAGGACTTCTAAAACGGCTCTAACGATTTCGATTAAATTTAGTATACAGGGGCTTATTAGGATGTAAAATCGATCTAAATAGATCTAGGACACATCCCTGGCAACTTCTCGTATATATTCTTTGTCTGAGTGGAGCTCGGTCAAGGTATTTTGAGATTAACTAAACTAATTTTTTTTTTGTTCTATTATAGTGAAAAAAAATATACAATGATTAACTATACTACTCACCGACATGTTTGCTGACCTGACTGTTTTCATAATATCTCTCGGTACTGTGAAGAATAACTTATCATAATAATTTAAGTTAAACCAATACGATTTTATCGCGTTTATTACCTATTGTTGTACACCTAACGTTTCGAAAACTTTTTTCATGTTCACAGGTAGTTCAATAATTTAACTAGACTGTTTTCAAAAGGACAGTAGGCTTAAGATTTACACCCTGCTGTTTCTCTCATGCTTTAGTTCCCACCGGTTTTCGCGTTTCGGGTAAAACTCCAACAAAAACAACACAACCCCACAGACAGCGCAGCCAAAAAAAGATTCAATATAAAAAAATTCAATTGGCCAAACGTCATTTCAAGTTGCTATACAAAATTAATCTGCACAAGATAAATTCTATTTTCTTTCTTAGTAAAGTCTAAATTCTTCATATAATATCGTTTTTCATGTCTATTAACATAAGACTACCGATATTTCATTTTATCAAGTCTCTAAAGAAAACACTTAAAAAATTGTCAGGATCAAAACTACAAGTGAGTGCATTGAGGACATAATCATACAAAGACACATGTGTTTTACAACTGTTTGTACGATTATCTACGATTTATTTTATCAAATGGTTGCACTATGTGTGTCACGGCCGCCCGGTGTCTTGCACCTTAGTAACATGTCAATGGAACTGCCGTTGGCGTGGCTCCAATATCACCATGTTCTATAGTAAATCATTTGCATTTCTACATGGCATGGATGCATAGTGTCATTGGCTATAACCTTCAATTAAACAAATGTCAAAGACAAAACTTGGTTGCTTGAGTTGAGAAGAAAACAAACAGAATGACGGTTTTTTACTCAGCTGCCCAAAAAATTAGTGTAATGTTATAATAATTCATATACCTATTTATGTTAGTATGCAAGTACGAGTATGTGTGTATGTGACTTTCCTTGCTAAATTACTAAATAGATTTGGATGAATGAGGTATCGTTCGAATCTTAACCACTGGGTATAATTTATTTAGCAAGGCCGTCGTGTTTTTTCTTTTATAAAAAAATACCTTACTAAAATGATGCGGATGACACAAATCTAAAAATGAAATGTGATGACAAAGATAATATTGAACAAAAAGTAAACGACGCTTTAAAAGAAATGGTTGCAATCAAATGGGTTAAAAATTAATTTAAACAAAACAAAATATATGACATTTAAATCTTATAATTCAAATACTCTTAATCTTGACATACAATTTCATAAAATAAAATAGAAAAAGTGACACATACAATTTTTTTTTGTTTTTTGTATCGATGAGCATTAAAATAGGAAACGGCAAATAAATTTGTAAAAAGTTGGATAGGTTTGTATATGCATTAAGAAGGATAAGGCAAACAGTTTCACTAGAGGCATCTTTACAGATGTACCATGGCCATGTATCCTCGGTTTTAAACTATGGATTAATGTTATGGGGAAATGCCGTATAATAGTCTACGTACGAGTATGATTCGCATTCAATGTCAACCTAATTTGTCTGTTAAAGGATAAAAACAAATAAACCGCTCGGGCGTGTGTTATTGGCATCACATGAATTATCGAAATATTTCGGCTCCGGCTCTCTCACTCACCGAAAGAAGCGTAAAAGCGGTAAAGCTTCTACTCAAACGTCGATTTTCTGTGAGAATGTGGTACTTCCCCGAACGAGCCGGCCCCCGACACAACCGGCCAAAATGAATTTAGCCGGTAGCGTCGCACTACCACAACACAACTATTCTTCATCACATCGATTCCTATCCTATCTAGTGGTTCGGATTCTAAACTTGTTCCTCACGGTGGGCCTTCCAATCTTAAGAAGTTTTTGCACATTCGCGTGTATATTCTTTGATTCCAATATTTAATTTCTCTGTAATGCAGACCTCGCTACAATAAAAGCCCGTGATTTAGGCATTTAATTTCTATAATATCGCTATATTAATCTCTATTTTGTGCACAAAACATCATGAAGCAAAACATTTACAGAGCTTTAGACACCTACATACATAGTATCACGTCTTTTCCCTTGCGGGGTAGACAGAGCCTAGGTTTATAAGACCTAATGGCCACTTCTTTCATGCTGGAATGGAAAAAGGAATCAAAATAGTGATGGGTTGCTAGCCGCATCGGCTATTGACATGGTTCCACAGATTTTAGCCCGCTAAATTTAAAAATACAGGTACGAGTATGTACCTACACATATACTGGTGGCACAGAATAAGTACTAGTAGGTACTTCCGCTGATTCAAATCCGGCTCGAAATCTTGGTGAAGGTTCAAAACTGTGACGACGGCTAAATAAAAGAGATAATTTGTGAACTAGTAATTATTGAAAGAAAATGTATAGTATAGGTACAATAAGTCGTATGCGTTTGCGGCGATCGTATAAATATTAAAAATTTAAAAGGTTACTATGCTTCATTTTCTACGATCCCCGTTGATAGCATCGCTATTAATGGGGATAGCGATGCTATCAATAATGGCTAATATTTTAATACAAGTCGTACTCTACTTATATACTTTACAAAAACTGTAGATATTCGTAGTCATCCAATAGGTATTTTAAGTCCTGTTAGATACTAGAAAAGTGCATAGAGTCCCTAAAATTATATGAACGCGTTATTGTGAGACCTTTTTATTGAAAATAGAAGCGTATGCGTTCACGTAGAATAATTGGACGTGCAGGATAGAGCTGCATGCACAAGCTCCCTCTCGGCTCACAATGAACTGGAATCGCTCTTTTGTGAAGGCGCACGCTCTGCTGCGTACATATAATAGTCAAAGAGCCTTTCAGCCTGCAAAACATGTTACACGAAAGTGTTTTTGAGTTTTTTATAAAGGTGCAAGCGACAAGTCCATCCCAACGACGTACTTCTTCTTTGTGTAGGTACTAAAAGCTCAAAGGAAACATACCTATGTAAGTAGTAAGAAAGTATACTTTTTATTAAATTAAAAAATAAAATATGGTAAAAACATTCCACATGGGCGGGGTTTGAACTAGCGAACTTAGGTCTATGTACGACCTATGTTCGTTCTGCCAATTGAACTATCGCGCTTCAAATCTTGACGTCGAAAATCTCCATATCCCATTCCCCTTGCGTCACCTTACATATAATACCTGACTTTTACAAGTGAGGTAGGTATTTGATTCTACACATTTTATTTTACAATGAATTTGACAACCAACTAATATGTAGGTACCCATGCAATATTTTTATAAGTGTTTATTTTGCATTCAAAATAGGAACTATTTTGATATACTCTTATTATATATTTCTTATACTGATGAATTAATCCTCAGCATAAGAAATAGGCGGTAGACATATATTTTACGACTGTTTCAATCTGTTTTCATTTCAAACTCTATCTACATGTCAGCATTAGTTGTATAGTACAGAATGGTGTTACGTAAAGTTTGACGCAGTCCCCAGAATCGCGTCCCAGTTAAATGTGGGTCGCTGCAACGGGACGCTTCTGATTACAGGATGTGTAATTTTGTAATATCTAATCTACACGCACACGTTTCTGATTAACCATAAAATTGGGGTTTACCCTACATACGCAATGTTTGCGTTCCTCCGGTTTTTCAAAAGTTAGGTACTTCTCTCTAATATTTCAAGAGTCATCTATCGGTTTAATTGCGCGAAAATAAATCGACGCAATGTTCTCATGACGAAATGTTTGTTTGCATTTGCAATAAGTATATAGTTAGGAAAATATGAGTTAATTACCTTAACTATGGAATATCGAAACCAAAGGTCCAAGTGCTGCTTGAATAGAACGATTAAGCCCACAGTGTTCCGTAAACAAAGAAATCCCATTGTTTCGGTCACGCTCTCGAGAGAAACTCGGGATATTTGAAACCTCAACATAACACCGCGTCTGCAAGACGGGTCACCGTACCTTACACCAACACTCAGGACACCTTTTTATACTACATTTTTCCACAACTTCGTCCTAGTAGCCTTCGTTATAGCCTATGACACCCGCTGAAATTACTTTTTAAAACACTGTTTTGCGACTCAACTCTGTCCATTCTCATGATGTAAATAAAGAATAGACTCTGTACATTTTTCAGGAACTCAAGATATAAGAGCGATTCCCGTACATTTCTATATGAATATATAATCAGGACTTCTAAAACGGCTCTAACGATTTCGATTAAATTTAGTATACAGGGGCTTATTAGGATGTAAAATCGATCTAAATAGATCTAGGACACATCCCTGGGCAACTTCTCGTATATATTCTTTGTCTGAGTGGAGCTCGGTCAAGGTATTTTGAGATTAACTAAACTAATTTTTTTTTTGTTCTATTATAGTGAAAAAAAATATACAATGATTAACTATACTAAAGTCAAATATGGAATGTTTGTTTGTTTGTACAAAACAAGAAATATGGAATTATCAATGTCTAGTTGGCGTATTGCTGGGTCAGAATAATAACAGCCTCCGTGGTCCAGTGGTTAAGGCGTTTGCCTGTTGACCCGGGGGTCGTAGGTTCGATTCCCACCGGAAGCATACTTTGTTTAGTTGTTTCCAGTTTGGTTAGGACATTGCAGGCTTGAATCACCTGATTGTCTGATAATAAAGATGATTCCGTGCTTCGGAAGGCACGTTAAGCCGGTGGTCCCGGCTGCCATCTGGTAGTCGTTAAAGGAACCACGTCAGAGGCCGAGAGGCGGTTCCGAAGAACTCTGACACTAGGGTGTGCATGGTCGATTGACCGTGACACCTACTCGAAATGATGATGATGATGAGAATAATAACATATTGGTCTGAGTCAAAGTCTTAGGCGTATTGCGTACTGACGTGGAATAAGATCATCCACTGACACAGGCACCTTTACGAGAGGGTATGAGGAACTTTATGGATCTGCACTTTGTCAGCCAAGAAGAAAGTAAAAAATTGACTCGTCATGGCAACTTTATAACAATCTTTATAATTATTGGTTTCCATGGCAATTAAACCAAAGCGATCTTAGCGATTTACTGCCGTTTCACTGAATATTTCACGGTGAGTGCTTAATTGTTGTGGGGCGGTGAACTATTGTAGCGTGATCTCTAAAATAAAAGTTCGCTGAAATTTCACGTGATTACAAAAACTTTGCAAGAACAATTAGTAACAGTGCAAAGAGACGTAGGTACATATTTTTTATCCTTTTGTTGAAGTGGTAACTATCTTACATTTAGATAGGTATTAATATGTACGAGTATTACTCATTCCTTATTCGTCTTGTAAGAACAAGTGTTCAACTTGTCTACGGTGTAGCCGTGGTGTAAGGTAGAAGGCACGTACATGCATTAATTACTAATATGCTGTCATAATAGCGGACCCCGAGCTCAGACGCACCATAACTAAGGATGGAACCGGGAAAACGTTCAGGTTCTCGTCTGTACCTCCTGGTTGCGAGAAAATTACGTCTACAATTCAGATATGTACAGTAAACTCCTTATGTATTCGAGGGAGATGCGTTCCAAAAAAGTACCGCGAATGCGGAATCCGGGAATACAGAATGGTATTTTTTATAAAAATCGAGATAGATGCATAGAGACAAATCACTCAGATTAAGCCCCACTGTAAGCTGTAAACTTTGTCGTAGGATATTAATAACTCAACGATACATTCAAGATCCAGGCGAATCTGAAAGAGATCGTGTTCCATCTTGACCTGGCCATCGGGATCCAAACCGAGAGCCTATGATTCAAAGGCGCTTGCGGTAAAACTGAGCCACAGAGGTCGTAAAAACCTAGAACAGAAGAAAAAAAATCGTCCCTAAAAAAATCTTGTACCTACCAATTTGGATTTAAATCATCAGTTCCTCTCACGGACTCCACGAAACTTGCTATTTGATGTTGTGAGTAGGTACCTATTACAGCAGCTAAAATAATTTTAAAGAGACAACAGGTGTAATTCTAATCAAACATCTACTTAAAGCATTCACTGTCATATAAGCATGGTGATCTTGCGTCCTTATGAGCTCTGTCTATGCCGTCAGAAAGAAAGTCATGATACTGCATCTTCTTTGCAGAATATTAATATATTTATTTTCTTTGTTTCAGAATGACATCACCGGCCATTACCAAATCGCCAGACAACCAGAAGGGCGACAAGAAGTCCCCGACTCACTCGGCGGGCGGCGTGGAACGCGCGCCCTCGCCTGCCGAAGCCCCATCGACGTCCACCGCGCCTCCACAGCAGCCGGAGCCATTCAGCTGGCTGCGAATCTTTAAACTAGCAGACCTCATGATGAAGCAAGGATGTTAGATTAATCATATTTTCTCTTTAGAAATGTTCTAGCATAAGAAACGAATGGGTAAAGCAATAATGCTGTGCTGGGAAATAGAGTATTTGCTCTCAAATGCCATAAAAAATATTTTTGCCATTTTCAAAACATAGTTTCGTAATCTGAATAGATACTTCTTTATTAAGTATCTATAATATCATGTTAATTAGAAAATATGACAATGTCTACCTGTTTTTACTTAGGTATATTCTTAAATACCTAATGCATAAATTTGTTTAATTCCGCCTTTTTTGTTACTTTTTGAGAAATGTTCCACGTAATGGGAATGTAGCTATATAATTTATTGTAAATTGTAAATTAAATTTGTGACAATATTCAGCTAACATGTGTGTGATGTGAAGTATTAACAGTAGATAATGTTGCTGTATGGTATTCAATTATCAATGTCATTGATTGTCAATTTTAATATTTAGTAGGTACTTTTATGTAGATAATCGTAGATGTTGTTGATCGAACGTCAATAGAAAGTTGGTTTAACGGCGGATAGAAAAAATAGGTGAAAATTTCGAAAATTAAAATACTCCAACTGCCCTTCTGATATTAAAAATCCACCATTTTTAAACACTTGTAATAATAATAAAACATAAACTAAAAATTATAATAATCATTTATTTGCCAACTTATCTAAGGATACTTGGGTTTTTAAGACGAATCTTACGATACCTACCCTATAGAATTCCTCCGGTTGGCATTAAAGAGGTAATAAAGACATACTAGATACGAGCGCACATAAAGCTTCTTGACTGTTGGGTAAAAAACAGTAGAACTACTCGTACTCGTTAAACCACACTAGGCGAGTAGATGTAGACGACAAACTAAAGCCAACCGCCGCCTGACGCCCCGTCGCGTTGTTGCCTATCAGGCTATCCTTTTTCTAGCTGCCGTTATTTATCCACCCACCATGTTATACAAAACAAAACTTTTGTAACTATCCTTAATAGTAGTAAATAAAGGGATTATAGTATAGAATTACTTCAGGGTTTGGTACACACTAAGCAAGTCCCAACCCAGGGGCGACCCAAGGAGGGATGTCGAGAGGTGTACTGCGCTTTTTCCCAACATTCCACCCTTGGAGAAACAGCTCTAGCGACCCCTCCGCCAGGGCCGAAAGTCCTTTTTTTTCTAACTTTTGTTCCACAACTGGGCAAACGTTATTATTATTAAGTCTATTAGATATGTATTATTATTAATTATTGTTGGTTCTTCTTTGGATATTAAAAATATTCTAAAATGTTCGAAAAATAAAAATATACAAAAACATTTTTCTTTCTTTTTTTATATAGGTACCTACATTCTTATTTTTTTTGCTTAGGTATATATTACAATGGTCCATTGAAAAGTTACATTTGGGGTTACATTTGTTAGAGGGTGCAATTTTATTGTTTTAGATATGAAGGGGGGGGTTACTGTAAAGTTAAAGCCAAGTTTGTGGGGTTGCAACCCTTGCCCCACGGCCGCCATCTTGGAAAAATGGGTTCAATCAAATGGTTTATCGGCCAAACTATTAGGTCTTACAAAAAAATATTTTATTGCAAATATAATTATCTACAACGTTTGTCTAGTAACTTTTATTGGTAAAAGCATAAACAAAAATTTTTTGACAAATATTCATAAAAAAATAACTATTATTTTAACCACTTTTATTGATGGTATATTATAAGGAACAATCATTTTCAATGTAAACCTTTTTAAATTTATTTATTCATTTATTTTATTTTTTGGAAGATTATCGAGAGACGTAATTTTTTTTTAAATCTCTGATTATCGACATTTACAAATTAAGTAGATATAATCTATGAAACAAGAAGTAATTTACAAATCTTCACAGTATTATAATAACCAACTATTAGAACCGATAAGTTTGCAACAGTATGACGACTAAACTATAAACGCTAGATATATTGTCCTTAAAAATAAATGTTTTTATAATAATAATGTTGTCACTAAGAAGAAAGAGTGAAGCTGAGAAAATACGCATCATATCAGAATTACTAAAATTATTAATTAAAGTGCACTAAACTTGTTCAGCAAAATAAATCTGCTAATGGCATTCTTCGATCTGCTAATTTTATACCGAGAATATCGATATCGACATCGATTTCAGTTGAGAGCTTATTATAATTTTACATGCACACAGCAGGAAAGAATTTTGCCTAGTAGCGGCAACCGGCGTAAAGAAAGTGGGGGAGACAGAACCTTCTCTGCGGAGCATATATTCTGATAAGCTCAAGAAGCTGGGGGCAATCAATATGGGAATTTACAATGTGGTGCAGAAACACAGAATCCAATAGTTCACGTCGGGTTTTTGCATGATAAAATGTACTTGTTATCTGAAAAACTCATTTTTGTATACGGTTAATGTAGTCTTTGTATTGTGGGTTCCATAAATCTGAGATTTGTATTCCAAGTGGGTTCTCACATAAGTGCAGTAAAGTATTTTAAGCGTTTTAATTTGTTTGAAATCTTTAGTATTTTTCAAAATAAAACCGAGACCTTTAAAGGCTTTCTTGACAATACAGTCTATGTGATCATTAAAAATAAGTTTGCTGTCAAGTATTAGGTACTCCCAAATCCCTACTGCACTTTTGAAGAGTTTGGTTAAGTATAATCATATATCTTTATCGAGCAATTCTTGTATATTTATATATAAATTCATTTCTATGATCTCGGAAAAAGCTCTTACGATTTCGACCAAATTAGGTACCTATATGGGGTTTTTCGGGGATAAACAATCGATCTAGATTAGTCTTATGTTTGCGAAAACGCGTGTTTTCGAGTTTTCATGCGTTTTTCTTTTCACGCAGAATTTGGTCGCTAATTTTGTCCTGCAGGCCACTGGCCGTCTGGTCCCGCAGGTTAAGATAGAGAAAAAAATTCTTGCCGTCAGCGAAACATAACAAAGAAGAGTTTATAAAGGAGGAGTTAGATAAGGTTTCCAAGATAGTGGCCGTGGTACAAGAGTTGCAACCCCACAAACTTGGATTTAACTTTACACTAACCCCAATCTAAATCTAAAAATCTTCATATTAAAAAAACATCCTCAGACTAAACCCAAAAAAAATAACATTTCAATGGATTAACGACATTGTTTTCCTTTTGGTACCTATGTGGTTAAAACAAGAGTCGCATCAGAAGAAAGTATGCATTGCCATCAAGCATTCATTGTAAGGCTAGGAAACATTACATAAACAGTGACATTGGTAGCTTTTGGAAGCAAGTCTAGTCTAGTTCTTAATTATACTATGTTTCAGGTTCAGGAGTATATTGGGAAGAGTGCGTTACCCCAGCCGACTAAGTGCTCCTTTTAAGAATTGATAAATGCAAATAATTAGATCATTACTTCGTGTAAATGTCCCCGAAAGTAAATAATTTGACACCCCGCCGTTTCAGAGATAATGATGAAAATAAAATTCGGCTGGCGTAACGTTACCCCAGCCGACTTTTTTTGATCCCGTCGGTTTATCTGGATAAAAAGTATGCACAAAGATAGATTGAATTTGCTCTCAAATGTCCCCGATAAAATTAAATTTGACACCTTTATGGATTTCGAGTTATTTCATTTTCTGCTGCGGTAACGTTTGGTCAATCTCTGTATCTCTGAAACCGTAAGACGCAGAATCATGATTTTTTTTATACGTATAGAACGGAATTTGTCTCCATTTGACACCTAGTTATCTTAAATATTAATAATATGGTTTGCGAGTAATAAATATTATTCTGAAAACCATATTTTCGGTTCTAGTTATTAAACGAGGGTACCCTGAAAATTCAAACTAGTCCTAATAGATGCCTCTTATAGAGACATACAAAACATCAAAACTTTCATCAGTCTAATCCAAAGCATTGGCAAGTTATAATGATATTACTGGTTCCAGAAAGCCAGATTCTGGGCTCTCGATTTAAATGAGGAAAATAATACTTTCCTTTTACCTGGCTGATTCCATATTTAAACAATAATTAGACACTTTATCGAAAAACATACATACCAATTTTCAGCTTGATATACTTTCGTATATAAGAAATAATAATTAAAAACTAAGCCTAGATATTTTTTCCGATTACTCGACCAAGTTCTGATGTGCATCTGAAAGCGGCTGCGGCATACTACTAGATATACTTCCATATTCGACGGCATTGTATTCTAAATTGGATGGTACAGGCGAGTGGATTTTTTTTTAGTAAAAAAATATATGCCTTGTATAATGGAATTACTCATTTCCTCCATACTTATACTTTATAATGTATTGATTCCTAACGGGATTGACCAAGTCTATTATTGCAAGACCAAAGGCAGCTATAGGTAATATTGGAAATACGAGTATGTAATACTTGCGTTGTTAGATGGAATTAGAAAAAAAATCAACTGCACTTGCTCGGAACTGCAATTTCATTGGCGCTAATGTGCGCGAGCGGAACAGCGAGCGTCCCTAGTTTTGCTCGCGCATAATAACAAATATATATATTTTTTTTTTTTTTTTTCAAAGAAGAACACAAAAAAGTATTGATACTCTGTACTGTGGTACCGACTACTTTTGATTTCGAACAAATCTTTGTAAGATGTCCCCTACATCTTCGCATAAAGCAATGCAGAATAAAACAAGCAGTACATAATATAGAAAAAGAAAACGGACTTCTAGTTCATTTGTTTAGCTAATAACGACGCGTTTTCCTAGTTGATGGATACACATTTTACTCCCAATGTGTAAAACTGACACTTTCTACGCGAGAGCAGCAAAAATAAATAACACTCAAGATTTTTTTTATTTATCTCTTGATAGTCTTACATTATAGAATATAACCTTGTTTGCGTTGGTTTTTGATTACCAACTTCGGTGACAGTTGGATTGAACTATTATGCAGACGGCAGACCTCTATTTAAGAGGTCTGCCTTAAAATCATTCAAACAAAAAAAGCATAAAAAGATATTTTATTTACATTCTTAGTATGTCATATCATTGCCATTTAAGTAATAGTTTTGCTGAAAGAGAAAATCTGTAAGTCACCCTAAGGTTTCATTCATCATCATCATCATCATCATCATCATTTTGAATAGGTGTCACGGTCAATCGACCATGCACACCCTGATGTCAGAGTTCTTCGGAACCGCCTCTCGGCCTCTGACGTGGTTCCTTTAACGACTACCAGATGGCAGCCGGCTTAACGTGCCTTCACGGAATCATCTTTATTATCAGACAATCAGGTGATTCACGCCTGCAATGTCCTAACCAAACTGGAAACAACTAAACAAAGTATGCTTCCGGTGGGAATCGAATCCACGACCCCCGAGTCAACAGGCAAACGCCTTAACCACTGGACCACGGAGGCTGTTTCTGCGGTTGACCCTAAGGTTTCATTTATTAAATACGAGTCTTTATAATATTAAAATTAATCCTAACAATTTTTCTACTTGAATATACCCAACCACTTATTATTATTGTGCAGATTTTAGAAGGTATACGTTATGTATCGTGCGGCCGCTTTTAGATGCACATTTGAACTTGGTCGGGTAATCGGGAAAAATTATCTAGGTTTAGTTTTTAATTATTATTTCTTATATACGAAAGTATATCAAGCTGAAAATTTGTATGTATATTTTTGGTTAAAGTGTCTAATTATTGTTTAAATATAGAATCAGCCAGGTAAAAGGAAAGTATTATTTTCCTCATTTAAATCAAGAGCCCAGAATCTGGCTTTCTGGAACCAGTAATATCATTATAACTTGCCAATGCTTTGGATTAGGCTGATGAAAGTTTTGATGTTTTGTATGTCTTTATAAGAGGCATCTATTAGGACTAGTTTGAATTTTCAGGGTTCCCTCGTTTAATAACTAGAACCGAAAATATGGTTTTCAGAATAATATTTATTACTCGCAAACCATATTATTAATATTTAAGATAACTAGGTGTCAAATGGAGACAAATTCCGTTCTATACGTATAAAAAAAATCATGATTCTGCGTCTTACGGTTTCAGAGATACAGAGATTGACCAAACGTTACCGCAACAGAAAATGAAATAACTCGAAATCCATAAAGGTGTCAAATTTAATTTTATCGGGGACATTTGAGAGCAAATTCAATCTATCTTTGTGCATACTTTTTATCCAGATAAACCGACGGGATCAAAAAAAGTCGGCTGGGGTAACGTTACGCCAGCCGAATTTTATTTTCATCATTATCTCTGAAACGGCGGGGTGTCAAATTATTTACTTTCGGGGACATTTACACGAAGTAATGATCTAATTATTTGCATTTATCAATTCTTAAAAGGAGCACTTAGTCGGCTGGGGTAACGCACTCGTCAAATGAGTGCGTTATACCCCAGCCGACTAAGTGCTCCTTTTAAGAATTGATAAATGCAAATAATTAGATCATTATAAAATACATTATAAAGTATAAGTATGGAGGAAATAAGTAATTCCATTATACAAGGCATATATTTTTTTACTAAAAAAAATTCCACTCGCCTGTACCATCCAATTTAGAATACAATGCCGTCGAATATGGAAGTATATCTAGTAGTATGCCGCAGCCGCTTTCAGATGCACATTTGAACTTGGTCGGGTAATCGGGAAAAATTATCTAGGTTTAGTTTTTAATTATTATTTCTTATATACGAAAGTATATCAAGCTGAAAATTTGTATGTATATTTTTGGTTAAAGTGTCTAATTATTGTTTAAATATAGAATCAGCCAGGTAAAAGGAAAGTATTATTTTCCTCATTTAAATCGAGAGCCCAGAATCTGGCTTTCTGGAACCAGTAATATCATTATAACTTGCCAATGCTTTGGATTAGGCTGATGAAAGTTTTGATGTTTTGTATGTCTCTATAAGAGGCATCTATTAAGACTAGTTTGAATTTTCAGGGTTCCCTCGTTTAATAACTAGAACCGAAAATATGGTTTTCAGAATAATATTTATTACTCGCAAACCATATTATTAATATTTAAGATAACTAGGTGTCAAATGGAGACAAATTCCGTTCTATACGTATAAAAAAAATCATGATTCTGCGTCTTACGGTTTCAGAGATACAGAGATTGACCAAACGTTACCGCAGCAGAAAATGAAATAACTCGAAATCCATAAAGGTGTCAAATTTAATTTTATCGGGGACATTTGAGAGCAAATTCAATCTATCTTTGTGCATACTTTTTATCCAGATAAACCGACGGGATCAAAAAAAGTCGGCTGGGGTAACGTTACGCCAGCCGAATTTTATTTTCATCATTATCTCTGAAACGGCGGGGTGTCAAATTATTTACTTTCGGGGACATTTACACGAAGTAATGATCTAATTATTTGCATTTATCAATTCTTAAAAGGAGCACTTAGTCGGCTGGGGTAACGCACTCGTCAAATCCAGCCCAGTTTCTAAATTTCATACCGTCGAGAATTTAGGAAAGATACCATAGATTTAAAAAAAGGCGTGATAAATACACTAGGTATTTGAGCTAGCACAACTCGTTTGGCACCTAAGAATAAAAAACCGCTTACTATATAGATGTTTGGCACAGATAGTGCCATACAGGTTTTCCTTGTGGATCAAATTGCACTCGCATTTTAACATATTCCATAAATGTATATAATATATAGCCCATTGAGGCAGATGGGCGAAGGTCGGGCCCCCAGCGGGTCTTGACCACCACCTAACATTGCTCAAAATAATTTTCGTCATGATCTGACAGAAGTACTACATGATCCATCCTGGCGTTCACCGGTTCGAAAGACCCAGATCGCTAACCCAAGTTAAGTGGATTAAGGTTTTGAAATAAAAAAAATACATGTATAATATTTTTTTAATAGTATTGGTAGGTAGGAGGTACATAACACGCAGGAGTCTGGGTTGTTGGGATAAAGGGAAGTAAAGATACAATACTATTTTCAATATGTACAAAATATACAATTATCTCTATAACCTAGCTTTTAAAACTACAATATAATTATGATCACAATATTTTTATATCCTTACGCTCTGCTAGAATCAAAACCAACGACAGTGGCGCCGCGCGGCGTCTGAGCGCGGTTGTTGCATGACACCAGTCTGCCCTCACTTTCACTTTTGCTGCACACTTGAGATCAAATGTTATTTTTACAAATATTTAAACTCTAACATCTCCCACACGGCAACAACCGCTCAAAGAGGACGCACCACGCACTTTGCCATTCCATCCTCATATCACCAGTCGAGAATATGCTTTGAGAACAGAATGACACACAGGCGTAAACGATAGAAGTCTGACGTCGCTACGCCCTCAGCGAACCTGCTTGGGGGCACAACGACGTGGGAACTTCCTATTGAATCCACTTTAACGTAGTAAATAAACAAAACTATATTATACTTCTCACATTAGTTTAGAGTTATTAAATCTATTAAGTCTGCATTAACTTATTACGACTTAACATCACTGAGGAAACAAACCATGATTTTATCGATTTCGAATCAAAGATTACGGAGCATGGAAAACTTTATGAAAATATTAATTATTAGTAATTGACATTTTAATAGCATAATATACAAGGGTAATATGATTTTTTAAGCAGGAACCTATAGTGCAAACTCGAGTCCTGCTCAGAAAATAATTACACCCAAGTTACAAATAAGGAAAATGAGTAAATACCAATTTCACCATAATAAATACTTCTTTTATAATTCTCATTTGTTGCTTATCTCATATTTTTCAATATCAAGTCTAAATACTGTACTGCTATGTTCCATGAAGACGTATTTACATTGAGATCCTTCATAAGGACTTCAAATAAGAATAAATATAGTGTACATTATCGGGCATCTGTTAGCTAATAAAAATTATATTTTTAAAATTAATGGACGAAGTGACGAGTTCGTTAGTGTTCCTCCTAGCCAAGTCGAGAACTGTTTGCGACGGAAACATGACAAACAATCATTATATTATTTATACACTACAGTTTAGACCTTAAAAAGAATAATCATAATATTACCTGTGCTATTAATTTCTATATCGTACATATAAAATTACAATACATAAAATATTTTGTACTTTGTTTTTTCGTACGACAGCACAGTCGCACCATTATCTAACTATACATGTTATGCGAGATACGGTGAATTAAATCGTCGGCTGCGATGGTGAATGATGCCGCGACACCTTGCAGACGAGCGAAACGTATGAGAAGTACAATATTGTTAGTTTAAGCATCGGTCAAGGTATTGCTATCCAATTCAAACGGAAAGAAAAAGCTTTACAGGTAGTATAAGGATATGTTGTAACTGTGAATGTCTACAAGTATGAAATTACTGGAGGCAACAGCGGCAAATGAGGATGGGATCGAGAATATGTGACGGTGGCAGCCTGCTCTGACACAGGTAACGTTTGACGCGAGCGGCGGCGAGCATAGAGAGCGAGGATAGGACCGGGCGGTCCGGAAGGTTGGCTACGGAAGGCACCGGACAAGGCGCATACCATTCGATGAACTTGGTGATATGTATGAAGGAATTAGGTCACATTTGTGAAATTTTCATTACAAAACCGCCACTTCTTACCCAAACTTCATACCTTTTAACAGTCAATAAAAACTATGAAGCCCGCCATCCTTGTAGTAATAAATATGATTTACCAGTGTAGTTATAACAACAAAAATTATGGGCAATTTGAGTG
This sequence comes from Elegia similella, assembly GCA_947532085.1. Classification (NCBI taxonomy): domain Eukaryota; kingdom Metazoa; phylum Arthropoda; class Insecta; order Lepidoptera; family Pyralidae; genus Elegia; species Elegia similella. Next base: position 14,980,313 of record OX383941.1, read on the forward strand.
ATTGCAAATAAAGCTGTCGTTAATTACTTTCAACTGTTACAAGGTACAAAGCGAGTCGCAGTAGGGAAAAAATGTAGTCGCTGGGTTTATAGGGAATAATAATATTTAATAACTGAAACTTGGGCAAATAAATTTGAACTAAAAAGAGGAAAACGTTACCTATATCATTGTCATCCTGACATATTCTCCCATGCAATAAATCCGGCGTTGTCGGCTCGAATCCAATCAACGCTTTTATTCCACCACGAACATTGCAGCACGGCAGGCCGCGAGCGAGGTTCGTGCTTCCCGAACTTACGTCTGACACATGGCCACGGAACTGATAGAGATCGCGATGCTTCCAACACGGTTGTCAGAGATAAAGTCGGAGCTCAGCACGAACCATTGCTCCTCTGCTCCATAAGACTAACTACAGTCTACTTTTAAAAGTCAGAATCACAGTTTATTTTCCAGTGTTTTTCTTACGGTATTACATGTTTCAACTATCATATTTTTACAAATAAACAGTAATCGTTTGACCCAGTAATCTTGAGTTTTCCATTACCTACCGTAATGATCTAAGCGAATAAATCGAATTTTAGTATGAATAGATTCAGTATTTACAAAATTTAAATTACTTTAGACCTAGTCGCTTAAAACAAAATAACAATTTACACTAACAATAAAAAATGCTCGATAGATTGCCACTCATCTAATCGGAACCCAAAACTAAAATATTTTTTATCAACTGACTTTGCCATTTATTATTCATACTTTTATAAATTTAAACTCCGAATAATGTCGAACCCAGTCGACTATAACAAAAGTATTTTACAAATAAGCTTATAACTTACATCTAATACTTAAATAAGTGACGGCTTACCTATTTATGTGAGACTTTACAGGCTGCCCGCGCCGCGCGCTAACAATAAATAACTAATATACGTCACTACGACAGTTCAAGTTTCACAGAGGTAATCCAACTCAATTCCTACGAACGTCATCGTCTGTCGAGGATGGAACGATTTCGCGCGGTCTATACGATCTCTACCAGGTGGACCGATAGCTAAGATAAAAAATTAAGATTTAAAAAAGTTTCACAACCTGGCCTTATTTACAATGCATAATTATTAGTCATTTATGTTCCTATCGGCGAATCGTTTCACTTTTTCAAATGTTTCTGTCATAATCGGGAGAGTGGTCACGTCCAGGGTTGCACAGCCAGACGGCTGGGAGTAAAACCGGGAATAGGCCGGCTCACACGGTGGAGTAAGGCCGGGACTGGCTCACACGGTGGAGTAAGGCCGGGACTGGCTCACACGGTGGAGTAAGGCCGGGACTGGTTCACACAGTGAAGTAAGGCCGGGACTAGGCCGGCTCACAAGGTGGAGTAAGGCCGGGACTAGGCCGGCTCACACGGTGGCGATCACGATGAGCAGATGCGCGATGTCAGCGACTCGATGCATCAGGTCGGGCGCGATGCGGTTCAAGTTCTCGTTGGCGAAGTCGCACGACGGGAATATGTGCACCGTGAACATAGCCTGTCGGACAATAGTATGCCGTTTATTTCACAAGAGACTGATGTTTATTATGTGATGTTCTTTCAAGTTTACAGTTACAGTCAACTGGCTTACCCGTTTCTTTCGGTAACCGTACCGACATAGGTATTTAATTCTATAGCATATGTTCATCAGGGATATATAAGGCCCGTCTTAACCATATTGGGTGCCCTGGTGCCAAAAATCTTGCTGGCGCCCCGCATCCTTGCCCACTTGCACCCCCGGATTAAGACGGCCCTGATCAGGAATAATGTAGGATTTAATGATGAAAGATTTTTTCAAATCAGTCCAGTAGTGACAATCAAATTTTTCCTCTTTATAATATCTGTGTACAGTACTACCACTTTTATAAGTTACACCGAAGTACCTGCGCAGAACTTAAATTATTGCATGACGCGAAAATATCCGTCTGCTATTGACTAATGCGTTCGCGCCATGTCTGGAGTTCGCTGGGGCCGCGCCGTACAAATATTATGAGCAAGACAATACGAGTCCTGTTGTGTTTGGATTTCAAAGTGGTAGTATTGTAGTGTAGATAAAGTGCTGACCACGCATTAAGTAGGAGATAAGGAAGATAACATCTTACATGATAACATCTTACATGCTGGTCTGGCAGAAAAGAAAAAACGTAGAATGTGCCAGCTGCTTCTCTTCCCGCGCAGATCGTAAAAGTCGATCGAGAGATTGGGCTAAAATCAATGGCAATAGGCGATGCGGCTAGCAACCCATCACTATTTGATACCGTTTTCCATCTACAAGCCCTTCGATATGCTAAATGTGGCCGTAAGGTCTTATAGACCTAGGCTCTGTCTACCCCGCAAGTTAGCAAGACGTGATACTATATGTATGTATAAGGAAGAACAATAAAAATGATCTAGCAAGTGTAGGTGGCGATGAGTCGGTCATACCTGGTGGTGTCCGGGGGGAGCGACGTTGACGATGCCGGCGGCCTGCTTGCGCTGCAGGTACGTGATGAAGCCGGCCGTCAGGTTGGTGGACTGCTGCAGCACGTCCATGTGGTCGCGGCCGCATGGCAGTGCCAACAGCATGCAGTGTTCGTTTTCCATCTATCAACAAAATAACACCAAATTAATTTCGGCGAAATCTATATATATTTAAATAAATCTTTTTTTCTTTGGTCACGGCATCACGTGAGAGAGACGATACTTATTGTGCGCCGCAGACTCGATCGGACAAAAAATGTGTCGTCGGCGTTGGGCCTTGAATGGCAAAGGGAGAGGCCACATCACTGCGTGGCAAAAACGATATCTCACAAAAATGCAGTGCATGGACGCAACGGAAAAGTTTCCTCACAATATGATATCGTACGACAAAACACTAATCATCAGTTTATCATTGAAGTCAGCTATAGTTTTGTCCCAAAGGACTGGAAGTTCCTGAATTAAGAATCATATATAGTCAGCATCGTAATGCGCTATTTTGCTTAAACGCGCGCACCTCCTCCAGTGTGAAACACTTACGGACAGGAGGCGCGACGTCGCATCGCAGCTACGTAAGATGCGATAGCGCAATGAAAATTTCCTACGATGCGACGGGCGGCGTCGTAGATTATTGCGATGCGACGCCGCAACGAAGTGATGTGACCTCACCTGCTGCCGCTGACGAAGTGTAATAAATAAATAAATATTTACGGACAAATCACACAGATTGAGCTAGCCCCAAAGAAAGTTCGAGACTTGTGTTATAGGATACTAACTCAACGATACTATATTTTATAAAAAATACATATATAGATTAACATCCAAGACCCAGGCCGACTGAAAAAGATCATTTTCTATCTTGACCTGACCAGGGATCGAACCCGGGGTGTAGTAACGTGATGTTATTAATTTTAATAGACAAGATAAAATATTGAAAGAACACGTATCATCCCTCAAACACGAAGATCCCCTTCCAACACATATATTGAGAATCCATCGGACTCACCTTCATCTTGCGATGCACCTGGTCGAGCTGCGTGGGCTCGAGCCGCATGCGCTGCGCGATGCGCAGCAGCGGCGTGGAGCCGTCGGCCAGGCGCGGCAACGTGTCGCCCGCCACGCCCGGGTTGCCGCCCACGAAGTGCATCTGCACCGCCGCGCTGTCGTTCTTCAGCGCCAGCAGCCCTTGCCACATCACGGGGTACCGCTGTCGACGATCATACGTCTCGTTAAAATCATGTTCGTTCGTTTATTACATACAAACTTTTTATTAATTGTTATACAACGTGATTTTGAACCCCCTAGCTATATTGAAATATGGGAATCAGAGTCCCTAATAGAATACAGAATTCTAAGAAAAAAAAAGGTAAAAAACGAAAAAATAAATTTAACCTTTCATTGAAGAAATTCGTCCAGCTGATCGGCGACTTTGTATGGGAAACCTAAATTTCTTTTTCGTCTTTTACCTTTATTTCTTGCAATTCCGTGTTCCATTAGGGATTCTGATTCCTAGATTTCAATATAGCTAGGGGGTTCAAAATCACGTTGTATAGGACGGCAAACGTGCAAGCGAGTAATCTCAACTGCAACACCAGGGTGTGACAGGCGTTGCCGGCCTTTCAAGGTGTTGGGGGAGGAAATGGGGTGGGAGGATAGGCTAATTATTCTGAAAAGGTTTTTTTAAAACATGCCTATTAACATAAACGTGTCAGAACGTGATCAGATTACGGATATTCTTGCCAAATCATTTATGCACGTCGGTTTCGGGTAGTGCTACCCGAAACCGACATGCATGAATGAAAAGAGTGATGGATGTAGATGAAGCGAAAGAAGTTTGTAAGAATCGTAACAAGTGGTCTTTATGTGACCTGCCGGCCTACTTGCTAACTCAGTGTACAACGTTTTGATAGTCACTTCGAAAAACATTACGTTTTATATATCTGAAATAAAAATAATCAGTCATACAAAACACGCAATGTACTTTGAAGTGACTATTAAAACGTTGTACACTGAGTTAGCAGATAGGCCGGCTGGTGAAAAGAAGGTTTGACTCACCCTCAGCAGCATCTGCAGCGAGTCGGCCTCGCGAGGCACCTGCGAGGCGTGCGGCGGGCCCTGCGGGCCGGGTGGCGCGGGCGGCAGGCCCGACAGCGTGGCGGGGGGCGGCGCGGGCGGCCGCATGCTGCCGTGCGCCGGCGGCGGAGAACGCGCCCGCGGCGCCACGCCCGCACCCGCGCCCACTGCGTACACTGCGGACATCATCAACGTCAGTATCTTCAACAACACTACATATTGGCTCTTTACTACGAAATTTTCCCACGGGAAGCATACTTTGTTAAGTTGTCTCCAGTTTGGATAACATTGCAGGCCTAGCTTATCGATTTTTCGCTACCGTTTAGGTACCGTTTACCATTATAATAAAATTCGAAATTGTTGTAACAATTTCTCGGATAGTTTTTTTTATATTTACACGTGTACAGAAATCGTTTGTTTAATATAGTAAGGTCATACTCTTTATGTAAACAAAGACATTAAATATCACTGAGATGTAAAATTTGCTTCCACAGCTTTTTCGAAACCTTACTCAGTGGCGTCACCTAGTAAGCTAGAAGACGGTAGCCCTCATTATTTGCACCCTTTTGTATAGAGAGTACACGTGGTAGTAATCATCATCAGGTCTTTTTAGTGTCCACTGCAGGAGCATGACCCTCTCTGTACTACCGGAGCCATACTTGGCCAGAGCAGACGTAGTAGTAATAAGGTAGTAATGCGGCGAGTACGTACTGATGAGCCTGTCGGCGGGCGGCGGCGCGGGCGAGTGCGCGGGCCGCGGGACGCGCGCCGACGGCGGACGCCGCAGCTCCAGAGGCGGCGTGGGCGCCTCGCAGCCCTCGCCCTCCAAGCTCCTGGGTAAACAAAATTATTTATTTAATATAGGCACGCTTACAGCAGTTACATACAGGTATTATTTTATAAACACTTTGCGCACAGTTTGGTTCATATGTACATGCCAATTAATAGCGTACACAATTATTCATTCAATACTAGATTGTTGCATCGAGCAGAAAGTAATTTTTTATTGCACCGAGTGCTTATTTGGAGCACTAGCGCCATAGAGGGCTCTAAAAAGAATGAGTGCAATATGAACTACTTAATGCGAAGTGCATTATCCGCTTTTCTTACAACTACCTACTACAAGTAAATTATGTGAAAAATAAAACTGAACTGTAATTTCTCTAATTACAATTACTGATTATTGTTTACATTCCCACCTTATTTTTCTTTATGCTGGCCATAAAGATATTTTTTATATACGCGTTACATACCTGGTATATGGTGAAGTCGTTGTCCGAGTCTCGTGTTGGGTGGCGCGGAAATGTTGCTGATACATCTGATAGTGTTGATGTGAGAAATGTGGATACATTCCATCGCCCTGAAAGTAGATAATCGAGTGTGCAAAATAGCCAGTTATAAATTATTAAAATCTAAATATTTCCAAATAATTGTAAAAATATATAATACATCTATTAATTACTTTTGTTGATTCACAATATAAAAGTTAATTTATAGCGAAGTTGTTTTAGATAAATGTGCGATTTGCTTAAATTTCTATAGATAGCACATCGCCTTTCTCATTCGACGTGTAAGCGACAAGGCAATGTTTTACGCGACATTTTCTCCCAGAATATGTGCCTTCAAATCAAATCTACTTATTTAACTAATCACTACTTATTTACGATAAGTTATAAAATGGAGTTACGTAAAGAGAAAAAATTAATTACGTTGTGATACACCGAGGTGACGGGAGAAGTCTGTTGGTGGGCCGGCGGCGGACTTCTAACTAAATCCGCAGACTATCCGGAAAGCATGAACAGAATTACAATGATATTATCTTTATTTTTAAGTGTTATATTTTGCATTCACAATGCTATTTTGATATACTCTTATTAAATTAAGAAATAAAATATGGTGAAAAAATTTCAAGCGGGCGGGATTTGGTCGCAGGTTCAAATCCCGCCCGCTTGAAATTTCTTCAGCGTATTTTATTTCTTAATTTAATAAGAGATATAATCTTTTATCATATAAATGGTACAGCATGACAATAAGAGCATAGAATTACACTCACCATTGCCATTTGTCCTTGTGGGCTGATGTTAGGCACGCTCGTGAGGGTGACGCGCGAAGCATTTCCTGAAATTTAATTAGTTATTTAATCTCAAAATGACTATGAATATTTTTTGCAGTATTAATGTAATATAATACTAAATAAAGCTTGTCACAACAGTTTTATAAGACATAGTGAAAACGCTTGAACAACAATATCAATGGTGCATACTTTTCTCACATAACAATCGTAGATGACTTGATTCTGTTTGCAGTAAATAATTATATAAAAAAATTGGCACCACCAGTTCAAGAGTTTAGATTTTTATCTAAACTCTTGAACTGGTGGTGCCCCTGGCGGATTCCTTATGCAGCTTTCTGAGGAAAGTGGCTAATTGTCACTAATTATAAAAAAAAAAATTGTCTGTCTGTAATGTTAAATTTACGTAATAACGGTGAGAGATAGATGTATGATAGACTGCTGCTGCTGCTGGTCCCTAACGTGACATTTTTCGTGTATTCATCGATTTATAAGAAGTCGTCCCGTCAAAAAAAAAAAAATATATATATTATTAAGACGGTACTGCACGAAATTGTGAAAATTTACGTGTTTTCGAATCACTAGTACTATGCGCTGAATTAATTAAATACATCAAACGCATTTTTATAATTTAGGTCGATCCTTGTACAAGATCGCCCCCTTGTTGAAATTTGAAGCAGATACACATGTAATTTAAATATGATATCTAAAAACGTCTAAAACAATAATTCTCACAACCTTTTTCAAAACCTCAAAACTTTTACGTCTAAAACAATAATTCTCACATGACAACACGACTATATTTACATCTCGGAGGTCGTATCGGGCCCTTTTTTATTTTTTTATAATAATATGAAAATATTAAGACTTTTCATCTTTTTTCCTAATCGCCTAATCGCCTAATGGTTCTGCGCAGCCTAATGTCTTGCGCAATAGCGATGTTTTTCATTCGCGCGGCACCCGCTTAAAATAAGAGTAAACTGATCCTAAATGTGTCCTGTGGGTCTTATGGCCCTAGGCTCTGTCTATAGTGGTGTGGGAGAAATACATGTTAATAAGTATGTAAACTGACCAGGATGCGGATGGTGCGGAGACACGACAGCGACCTGCTTGGAGTGCGGTTGGTGCGGCTGGTGTGGCTGGTGCGGCTGGTGCGGCGGCGGGTGGTGCGCGCCGCGCGGCAGGCTGGCGGGCCCGGCGTAGGCGCCGCGGAAGCCGCGCGACGCGCCCGCGCCCGCGCCGCCCGCCGCGCTCGCCGGGCCCGGCTCCGCTCCCAGCCCCAGACCGCCCAACCCCACCACGCCGACTGGACCCATGCCGCCGTCTCCGTCCCCGCCTCTGTTCAACAAATCGATTATTAGAGTCGGATCCTAAAACTGTTGTGTGTACCTGCCCAAATATACAGAATAAAATATATAAACGGGACCACGAACCTCTCTATTAACGTGGTCGTGGACGCTGGATTAACTCCATTGAAAAGTCAATGGAAACAATAAAAAGGTTCGCGCTATTTATGTGTTTAAGCGCGAAAGTTTAAAAAGCATATTGCACAAATACACTTGTAAATTTAACACCTGCCAAATTACACGACAATCCAAAAAAGAAGTATTATGTTTTAAAGTTCATATACGTTACTTTATTCCAAACTACCTAACAGTGTATATGTGATGTTAAAATCTTTTCTTATCCCGTGTGACATAGGCTATATACTTTTTAGCAGGGTAAGGTAGGTTTTTTTTCTTTGAAAACATTTGTGTAAGGTTAATTGTAAAAAGTAACTATTTTATTATGTGGTGCAACAACAAAGATGTCGGCGTACCTCATCAAAACAGGTGTAGCTCGGTCGGCGGGGCGGTGTGTGGAGGGCGGGCGGTGCGGCAGCGCCGGCGACTGCACGCGCGCGTCGGCGTCCGTGCCCACCGGCATGAGCGCGCCCGGCACGCCGTCCACGAGGCGGCGCGCGAAGCTCACGTCCTGCGGCTCCGAGCGCAGCGGCACCTGGTCGGCGGCGGCCGGCTCCACCGCGCGTTCGCGCAGCGGCAGCGCCACCGGCTTGTCCACCTCGGCCGCCGCGTGCTGCGTCACGGCAGGCACGGCCTGCGCGCGCGGAGGACCCGCAGCCGCCGCCGCCTCGAACGCTGACGCCAATTTCGCACTGATCTCCGATATCATCTTCTTTGGCGGTTTCATGATGGGCGTCGGGTTAGGAGGCTGCACCGGAATCACGGGTTTCGGCGCCGGGGCCGGGACCGGTACCGACACAGTTGGCGGCTCTGGCTCGATCTTCGCAGGTGGAACTGCTTCCGCCAATCTCGCAACCTTGGGCTCTTTGGCTTCCTCCTTCTTCAAAAGCTTTTCATCGCCACTGTCAACAGACGCGTCGGACAAACTTCTATCTCTGACCCTCTTTGTGCCTCGTGGTGATTTCCTGGTATCCGTCGAAGAAGCTTTTTCTGGAGCCTGGTTGACTTTGAGCCCCGCCTGGCGAGTCGGCCTCTTCCTGTTCTTATTGGTTCCCTTAACGACGTCATCTATGACGTCGTCCACGGTGGTTCGCTGAACATCTTTTTCCTGGAGTCTTCTAGATTTACGGGTATTCGGTGAAGGTGAGACAAAATCTTCAGGTTTATCTTCTTTGCTAATTTTTTCAGTTACTTTAGGCTGATCTTTTATGCTGAGAGAAGATGTTACATTTGTGAGACCAGACTGTGGGCTCTTTATGGTTAATATTAGTCTCGGTCTAGCTTCGGACTTAGCGGGCGACGTCGAAGATTCATCCCCGGAATCTTCGTGGAAATCATAGACATCCCCAGGCATATTATTAGAGATATTATTCACAAAACTTTTCATTTTTTTGTCAACTTTTGCTCGACCCCTTCCGCGCTTTGTCGACGTACCCCTTGGCGGCTTCGATATTTGTCGAGTTTGAACTCTATCTTGATTCTTGTCGGATTTCTTACCCCTCACATTCCGTCCACCCCTTTTTCCAACAGTTATATTCTTTCCAATAATTAAATCGTCATTACTAGTTTCATGAAAATTATCAAGAGGCATCTCAAAGGATTTCGAACTGTCGCTTTCAGTAGAACTTTTTTCTGAACTGGAATTTATTTGTTTTACCTCAACTGTATCTTTAACGCCAGAATCTTTTATAACGGATTCCTCTTTAACTTCATGATCATCTAGATTTTCGTTACAAAGTGAATCAACCTTTTTTATTACAGAGTCAATGTTTATGTCTTTAGCACTCCATGGATCATTTTCGTCTACATTTTTCATATGATTTTCGTGATTTTCGGTTTCTTTGGATAGTAAGTTGAATATATTCGGTTCTTCAGATACTATAGTGGTTTTCACATCAGCTACTTTATCTTCTTGAGAGGCTTTATTTGAAATACTGGTTTCTGAACTATTATTTACAGGCGATTCAGTTTTGGGTGACGTGGATATGAAATCTAAATTAGAATCAGTAGTTTTGATATCTGAGGTGTGCGATTCAGCAAGGCTTGCATCAGAATCAGACATATTCTTTTTGTCCTCCTTACTCTCTGAAACAGTCAGCTCAATGTTTGTGACTTCAGTTGATGTTTTTGTTTCAATAATTTCTTTCTTAGACTCATCAATACTTTTTTTTCTTTCACGGTTCGATATATTAGTGGTAATCAATGTTACATTTTTTCCTACGTTAACTTCAAGTTTCTTTTCAGGATCATTTGTAACTTTAATTTCATTGGTATTGTCTTTTAGTAACTCTTCAAAATCTGTTTCACACTTCGTTATACTTTCTACAGATGATAGTGGCTTTATATTTTTCATATACACTGGTTCCTTATGCTTATCCATGGTATCGTACATAAAGGTAGTAAGTTTAGGCTGATTTGATTTTTCTTCAACCTTTTTGTCAGAATCTCGAGAGATATGATTATTTAGATGGCTATCAGAATGATCAGATTCAGATTTAGGGGTTAATCTAATAGCTCCTGGAGCATTGGTTGTTTTTAATAATAATGGGGTCATTACCACATTTGTGAGACTATTTGTTGTAACTGCTACTGAATTGGACGATTCTAGCCTCGTCAAAACAGTGGGTGATCGTATGGCCGCCATGGATAATACTGATGGCGGTCCTCCCTTACTAGCAGCATCTATTTGAATAACTTTGGTTATAGGCGTAGTTGTTAGAAGTCTCGGGGAATTTAATGTATGTATGACATTAGAATTTTGACTTCGAGTAATGTTATTAGGTTCCTGAATTGTACACATCACTGGTTTTGACCCACTTTGGATAATAGATGCTGTAGAATGATTAACTCCAGCTACGTGTATAATGGGCGAGGAGCCGAAAGGTATATGATTGTGCTGATCCGACTTTAGTGTTTGATTTTCCCTTTTGTCATTTATGGAATTTATATTATTAATCAAAACCTTATTAGGTAAATGTAAAGAAGTATTTATGTTGCCAACATGCATTGCATTTTGCATAGATATAAGGCGATTCTGCGCCATAACTGTTGGATTTGAGTTCTGGTGTAAACTAGTTGGAGACAGAATTATTTTAGAAGGTTCATTGATTGGAATTGATTGATTGGAAGGCTCTGTTTTTCTAATCTCTGTTGTAGCTATGATCTTTGGCTGGTGAATTGTTGGTGAAGAGCTGACATTGATTCCTTTATTTTGTTGAACTATGTTACTTGCACTTATCTGTTTTGAAATTGGTGCTAAGACTGGGGTGACCGGCAATCGATTAAAATGTATTGGTGCTCCCTGTGTTTGCACCAGAACCGAATTGGGTCTACTAGGAGAAACCATCGTTCTTGCACCGTGTGGTATATGCATTGTTTGGATAGGGCTTAATGGTGGCTGTTGCATTCTCACAACAGTAACTTGACCAGGAGATCTTTGTTGCATGTTTTGAGAACCTATTCCAACAGAGTTCAAATTTTGTGGAGAACTCAAAATAGCCATGTTAGTCAGTCGCGGTGACAGCAATCCCTCGCTTTGCGCGGTAGTTTTAGGACTCTGTAATCTTGGGTCATTAGTTGTTCTTGGGGATATAACAATACCCGGTGACTTTTGAAATAAAATATGTTGCTCCGGTATTTTGATAGTTGGAGGTTGTATATTAGATGCTTGTGGTCGAATCATTTGATTGATTACTTGATATGGTGCGCTTACGCGAGTGGGCGTAATGATTGGCCTTAAGGTGTTACTATTTATTTGCACATTTTGATTTGAGGAAGACTTTATTTGAACAATATTTGCTGTAATATGTGTTGGCTTAACTTCAGACTTGTCTCTACCTATTATCTGATTAGGCTGAATGTGCAAAACATGCGGATCATTTAATTTGTTGCTGCTTAACGTCCACGATGTTATCACAGGAGTTGCCGTTGATGTTATTTGCTGCTGTGTCGTTTCACGCTTAGCCAATTGAAACTTCAACTCGGGTTCACTTACTTTTACATTCGGTTCTTTGTCTTCAGAACTTAAAACTTTCACTATTGTAGTTTTTGGTTTTGCAATTACTATATTTGATGTTTCTGAAGGTTTGGATTGTTCTGCCGTCGTATTCAATGATTGATTTGTTGCAATAATATTTATAGGCAGTCTTTCAATCGCATCTTGCGGTGTCTCATCGGCCTCCTCAGTATCAGTGTCTATTAGCAAAAGATCACTGTCTGACACTGGTGTGTCCGGTTTCATTTCCATTTCACTAGCATTTAAATTCTGAACTGCTTGTCTCATTTCTTCTGCATCTTCCTCAGGTATATTCTCATTCTCTATAGCAACATTTTCTATTTCAGTCTGATGAGAGACATTGTTTTCGACCTGCTCATAATCAGAAAAGGAATCTACCTTGCCCCCGAAACTTTCACCCAGAAGCGCAGCCACCGCATCTTCTGTCTCTTCTTGTGATATTATGGCCCTAGGTTTTTCTTCAACCTTTTTGTCAGCTTTAACAGGAACTTCTACTTTATCAACAGTAGGACTAGCGTCGGATAAATTGGATATGCTGCGAACAGCAGTTTCGCTGTTGTCAATGTCGTCAACTAACGTTGAAGCAAAAGGAGTTTCTTTCTTACTGATTTCTGAAGTAACGGGTAAGGGATCGCTGGGTAACGGCACTTCACTTATATCACATTCAATGGGAGCTGGCATGGGTATTTCATCGACTTCGATCATTTTCTTTCCTAGATATTCACTGTCTATACTGGATTCGATGGATATCACTCCCGGAGAGCTCGGATCCGCGTCTTGGGAATCAGCATCTTTGTCTACGAGAGCGGCAACGGGCGGACTCTCCGTAAGTCTCGGTAAACTGGGTGACTCCGATAGTGACTTGCAATCATCTGACTTATCAATGATGGGTTCAGGCTGAGCTTCGTTTGGAAGAGGTATGTTTAGCAGCAATGTTTTGTTAGATATTTCAATGAGAGGTTTTTCCAACATAATGTCAACTTTATCCAGTTTGTCATGATGGTGATGATAATGGTGATGTTCTTTGCGACGCTGTTCTCGACTTCTTTTCTTTTTCTTCTTCTTTTCTCTGCAATCCTTTTTCAATTTCTCAATATGCCTATCATTCGTTTTATGATTTTCAGAAAGATTATTTTTATATTTAAAGTCGTTTATATCGTTACGCTTTATGTCTAGTGAATCTATAATGGATCTATTTTCGTCGTCAGTTATTGTATCCTCAATTAATCGTGCTTCTATAGCTTTACTCACTGCATCAACATCTAAGCTATTTTCATCTTCCTTTGCAATGTACCTCTTATCTCTCCTTCTTTTCTCTTTTTTACGTTTATTTTCATCTCTCTCCTTGAATTTACTTTCGTCGCAATTTGTTGAAAGAGGTAGTTGATCATTCGACGTACAGTATGAATCATAATTGTGAGAATAGTCTAATTTATTATTTGCTAGTGGAATCCTTGTCTCTTTGTCAGACTCATCAGAAAGTGGTCCAAATATATCCTCCATCTTACCTTCTTTCTTTACCAAAGACTCCAAACTGAAGTCAAAGCTACTATTTGTGAGCTTTTTGTCTTTCTTGATTCGAATTTTATCGTCACGAGTATCATCAGTATCTACACTTTCACGAATTTTGTCTTTTCTTTTATCTTTTTTATTACTGTGCCGACGTAACTTTTCAGAGTTTTTATGTTTTGATTCGCCTTCATTGATTTCAGCTTGTTTTCCCTCTTCATCGGAAAATGAAGGTTTATGCTTCTTTTGTTTTCTTTTATGCTTTTTTCGAATTTCCAATGAGTTTCTGTTCGAATTCATAGACTCGCTTTCCGACGAAAAATCGTGTGCAATTGATTTGTTAAAGTTATGTTTGTATTCCGGGTCAGTCTCTAAACTTGATTTCAATTTACTGTCGTCACTATCACTCTTTCCAAATAAATTAAGCAAAGAGTTTCTTTTAATTTTGTCATCACTGGCTTCTTTTAAGTGTATCACATCATCTTTTGTCCTCTGCGAAGATTCAGAATCTGAGATGATTTCTTTTTTAATGTGAGTTATATATGTAGGGCTTCTGCTTATACTTCTTTTATTAGCAGTTTCATCATCAGATGTATCTGACATAATACGGGATCTAGAATTTTTTCGAGATAATTTGTTACGTGAATCTTCTTCATTACTAGTAGTATTGAAATAATCATTGGACTTCGCGCGATCAAAATCTATGCTCGTCCGGTGTAATTTCTCTCTCTTTTTATTGTGAATCAAATGGTCATCGTCTGTAGAACTATCAACTGACGACTTGTGGGTCTTTTTCCTGTCTTGTTCAGAATCGCTGTCTTCATCCCAACTTGATCGTTTCTTTTCTTCGCGTTTTGCTCTACTTTGTTTGAGTTGACTAAACTTAGCTTTGATTTTTTCTTGGCGTTTTTCTTCTTCTTGCTTCTGCATGTTTTTACATGAGCGAGCCTTGACTTTATCGTACATGGAGATGTAAATTGGCCCTTCATCAACTATATCAAATATTGAATGCTTTTTAGGTTCATCAGAGTCAGAACTATCTGTGCTAAGTTGCTTTCGGTTTTTTCTTTTACTGACATCATTTTTGTCATCTCTACTTTTACGGTCAGTAGACATACGTTTCTCTCGTGCAGCGTCCTTCCGTTTCTCGTCACATTTCTGTTTCTTATCATCTTTTAATTTGGTCATAAGCTCAGCTTGATAAAGCGCATCTTGTTGCATTTGAAGTGCTTGTATTTGTTGCAATTGTTGAATTCGTTTCTTTTCCTTCATTTCTTTTCTTAAAGCTCTTTGCTTTTCATCTTCTTCACTTGATCTCAGTTCTAAAGTAGCAAGGAAATCCAGATCATTTTGTAAGCCTTCAGATGACGACTCTGTGCTGACTTTTTCGTCATGATTTAATTTTGGACTCTTTTTCGACGATTTTATTCTTTCGGTAGATATTTTGTGATCTTTGCTTTCCTCTTTTACTCTTACATCATAAACATCATCAGGGGGTTTGACCTGATTCTTTTTGTCATCCTTGGTTTTACTTTCTATTAATTTCGCAAAGTGACCTTTATTAAACTTAGTCTTGTGTTTTGAATCGTTATTTTTAGAATCTTTTGAATCTCTCCTTTCGATGCCTTTTGTCTCGTTTTTAGATTTCTTGATGTCTTCATAGAGGGAATCTAGACTATCTTGAGACGACATTCTCCGTTTGTATCCAATATTTGGAGGTAAACTTGAGCAAGAATTTAAGCGCTCCTTACGTTTAGAATCAACTGTTGGTGAATCCACAGAATAATGTCTTTGCTTTTCAGTAATTTCGACTTTAGGTTTGACTGATAGCTCCAAATTGTCATCATTTTTGTTTTTTACAACAGGTTGGTGATCTCGTTCTTCTTTCGCTTCAGTCTTTATTAGAGAATCGAGATCGGCAGCAGTAAGTAACAAGTCTTTTCCTTCATGTTTGCAGAACAGATCGTTGTAATGTTTTGTATGTACTTTCGGTTCCTCTTTGATTTCTTTAACATCATTAATTTCCTCTTTGACTTTGACAGATTCATGAGATGCTTTAGACGTGGATGAGTCGGTTGAATCTTTGCGACACAAATCCCTAGAGCTTTCATCTCTGGAAGACTTTCTAGATTTTACTAAGTCAGATTCTTTCTTACAATCGCGTTTGGAATCTTGCGATTCCTTTTTTGATTTGTCGTGTTTATGTTTTTCTTCTTTTTTAACTTTTATATCAGAATCTGTGGAATCCTTTCTTTTATCTTTATCTAGTTTATCCTTTCGATGATGATCGTGACGCGATGACTTTTCGTCAGCATGTTTTGACCGTTCATTGTCACGTTCATGTCGGTCTTTGTGTACTCTTTCAATTTCAGGTTTACATTTTTCGCCATGCGACTTGTCAATGTGTGTGTCTTTACTCTTTTTATCTTTTTCACTCCTTTCTGATTTTTCCACTCTATTACTTTTTGATTTATCTTTATCATGCTCGTGCTTGTCTTTGTCACTTCGATCTCTACTATGTTTTATCTTTTCACGGTCATGCCTAATACGTTCTTCTGTATGTTTTTCTGCCTCTATTACCTTTTTATCCGAGAAAAAATGAGTGTTACTACTAAACTTTTCACTTTCGTAAACTTTTTCAAATTCAATATTTTCCTTTTCTAATTTTGTGTTTTGTATGGTATCAAGGTTAAACCTTTCTTTTCCATTTTTGTCTCCACCTTTGTGATATTCTTGCTGGGAAACCATATGAGAAACTTCTTTAGTAATCTTTTCTAAATCTGAAGCACTTAATTCGATTTGTGGAGGCTCAGAGTCTAAATCCAAAAAATCTTTCATGTGGTTTTGAGCTAATACATCTTTACATATTTCGTTTTCCATTTTTATCTTATTATTTAAATCTTCTGTTGTATTTCCATCATCTTCACAACTTCTCACTTCTTTATGAACAGTTGAATCAGACTCCAGTTGAATGCTGTGCTCCTCATTACTTTTAGATATTACTTCTTTGGGGGAATCCATTTTAAGTGAATCAATTTTAACATCCTCATTTTCTTGTTTTAGCAAAATATCGGCAATATCACGAGCAATGTTTTCTTCACATTGATCTACAACTGAAGAATCTAAATCTTTTTCAGACTTCCGTTCAAATAGGTCGTTGAGTAAACTATCACTAGAATGGTCTTTAGTTCTTTCTATTTGACGTCTATCTAGAGGGACAAAATTATCCTTGTTTACGCTTTTCTCTCTAACAGTTGTTTCATTGCTACGGAAATCCGAGTCTGTTCGATTTGAAATATCACCACTTTCTTTTTCATTTCCCGTGTCAGTGCTGGACTTGCTGCCACTAAAAAGCATCGAGTCCCGTCGCCTCCTCTCGAGGATTCCTCTAGAGTCTCCGTCGAGCTCACCCTCGACTCTTGGCGATCTTCGCTCACAAGTATCAGGTTGCGATCTGTCCGTCGAAGGGGTTCTAGGACGGATTCGGGGTTCTATTCTGAATTCGGTGTCGTTGAATTTGGTCAGTCTCTCGAGTTGGTGCGGCCTCTCCGGCTGCAGCGGGCGTTCGGCGCGGTTGAGTCGTGGGTCGCACGGCCTCTCCGCAGCGTCGGGCTCGGCGTCTAGCGGAAGCGGGAGGCGCGCAGGCAGCGGCGGCGGCGCGTGCGCCGGGAACGGGTAGCGCAGCGCGCGAGGCGCGGCGCACCGCGGACTGCCACCCGGGCTGGGCGCGCGCGCCGCACCTTCGAGTCGCTCAGAGTCCTCGTCGAAAACGGAGCGCTTGGCGAGCAGAGAGCGCACCACTTCCGACGGCTTCACCTCGTTGATGTCGACTTCTAGCAAGCGGTGGCGCAAACGCGCTCGTTCTGGGGCGTCCGCGAGCGCGCGCGAACCACTCCAGCGCTCGTATTTCTCGTCGAGACTGCGAATGCGCTCCTCGAGTGAGGGCGAGTGCGGCGCCGAGCCGGCGCTGGAGGACGAGGCGGAGGGCGGCCGCGGCGGGGAGTCGGGCGCGGGCGCGGGAGCGGGCACGGCGCGCGGGGCGGGGGCGGCCGCGCGCAGCAGCTGGGCCGCAAACTTGGGCAGGGGCAGGCTCATGGGCAGCGGCGGGCGCTCGCGCGGCTGTCGGCGCGGCTCGCTGGGCGCGGCGTCGGGCTCGTCGCGCAGGGGCGTGCCGGCGCGGGAGCCGCGCTCGGCGGAGGCGTCGCGTCGCCGGCGGTGCCTGCGCCGTCCGCCGTGCCGCTCGCCCGTCCGTGACCCGGAGCGCGAACGACGCCCGCACGCGACAGTTACTATGCTTCCGCCTGCACTTCGATGACGTTCCTGTTTTAAATGAGGCAAATCAATACAAGTTTCTACAGATAAAATAAATTAAAATATAAAATATATTGCCTATGTCATCCGGAGGGTTGTTAAGAATTCTAACGATAACATATCATGTGGTTAACGAAGTCTCGTAAAAAGTTATTATCTTCTTGATTCAGAAAGGTTTGTGTGATATTTGCACAAAATGCTCTCTATTTGATAATACGAAACTAGGCATTGCTTTGCTAGCCGCATTCGGATTCCGCTCGCATATTCCATTTGCGTCTGGGCTTCCTCATCTTCCTTATATAAACAGTAATCCACGCTATCATATGCTTTTAATAAATCCATTAATAAAACCACGGCACATTTGTTTTTATTTAGCGCAACATAATTAGAAACTACATACTTACATACAAAAACTCGAAAAATAATACACTCGTTTTTGACAATCGTGCAAAACAACAAACATACATGAACTCTGAAAAGAATAGGCCCTTTTTAGGCTATCGTTACAACGAGTGTGACCCTCACCTTGGAGTGCTTACGATCCTCGGGGCTGGAATCGCGGCGGTGCCTTCGTGCTCGATGGGGGGACACGACGACCGATTGCAGTCTATCTTCGTACGGAGGGTCTTCAGTCTGCGGGCTGGACCCTAATTCGTCGTATACCCTGTAAACAAAATTTTATAAATATATTTGCTTATTAGTTGGTTTGATTAACTTATTCTTTATTAAATATTAATATTTTGTCAATTTGCCTATTAACAAAAATATTTTTCATAACAATAATTGACAACTTTTTAGTTGAATATTTAGCAAATACATAATATTTACAAAATACGTTTGTATCGCCATTAAGATGTATGGAATCATGATACAAGGGGTAAATTTGTAATCTGAAAAATGTTGTATGAATTCTCGTGAGCTATTGTTATAATAACAACGTTTTTTATTTACTTCGCTCGTTTCTCTATCACGGTGCTTCAAATGCCTCGTGTTGTTATGATCAACTAAGCACACTTGAATCATACATAATATGTGACGTACGACACGACACTGTGTTTATTTAAGCTAAGTATGAATTGTTTTTCTAAACGTCTTAAGCGCCAACCTCCATAAGGTACCTTTACCCGTGGAACGTCACATATTTACATTGAGACATTGAATATACCTGTACCGTCGGTCCGCCGGGTACTCTGCAGAGTCGTAGTGCTCGAGCGCGGGGTATCGCGGCGTGCGGGACGAGCCCCGCCCATAACTGGATGCTCGCGACCGTGACCCGCAACCGTCGTAACTGTCACAAAATAATTTTCTATATCAAAATACAGAACTAGGCTATCGGACGACATTTGCTGTCGCTCCTTAAAAAAAAAATACAATATTGTATATTTTTTTTCTAGCCTCCTCTACACTCACGTAGGCAATATGTCCTCGTCATAACCATGGCCAACACCCTACTCGCGAACATTTCGTAATTGGAGATGCGCATTTGCAGTAGAGGCGAGAAATAACGTATGGATGCTACATTGGAAATTTGTTGAGTTTGCGTTGCTTCGGGCCATTGTACAGACGACATTATAATAGTTTTCATTGAAATAATATTTGAGGTGATAAAGGCTGGCACGCAGGCATGCCCATGTGTTTAACAGTGGCCATAGTCACGCAACATCTCTTGGTTTGTTGTCGGTGTCGGAAGAAAAAAATAAGCGCCAATCTATTGGCCACAGTGTTACCGAACATACTGGCCACCGTGTAGAAGGCTTAAATAATATGAATAAGAAGAATCCATCAAGTTTATTTTTCTTTTAAAATACTTTTAACTATCAAATAAAAATATAGGTTAATCAGATGTCAAAGATGGGCAATCTTATCCTATTTTTTTTCCGCTATCTCCTCTAAAACAGTTTTTATGATTACAATATGTATTTTTTCTGTAATGTAAAAGGGGTTAAAAATATTTTGACTAACCGTAGAGGGTCGTGCCGCGTGGTAGGTAGATACCGCCCGGTGATATCATTGCCTATTCTTTCCCCGGGAGGCACTGTCGACCCGCCGTGCTTCTCTAGTTGCTCATAGAAGGCTTCCTGCACAACCAAACCAAAGATTAAATGACAAGAAATGAAGACAACGCTACTGGTGGTCAAATACTAAAACGAAAACGAACTAAAATAAATAATATAATCTAACAAATCATACTAATAAAAAATTATAAATACTATTAATATTGGTACAATAACAATAAGTCGTCGTCCCAAAAGATCACTATTACAAGAATATCGAGTGAACGTGAAATGCAAGCAATCCGACACCAGTCTGGGCCACTTGCACACACAAAAAGAAACAAACAGTAAGGAAATCGATCGACGGACACAATCGATCGTACGGAAGACGATAAATCGGATCCGAAATCAGGTGTCACAGCGCTCTACAGCGTCGTCCTAATTGGTAACGATCGTACGAGCAAACGATGCGATTTTGTCGCACCACAAGAATAAACACACACAATAGGACACACTTAATATAAATAGTGTGTCCTATTAAAACTTACAAATCATCGTACGAGCACAGTTGTCATTTTCATCGCACGAAGACGAACACATCGTTTGCTCGTATCGCTGCCAATAGGCTAGTTTCCGGAGTCAAAATAATAATATTAAAATTGGTCCATCAATTGGATAATCAAAAAATATTGGACATGCATTTTTCTTTTACCAATTATACAAAAATGAGATAGTATAAGTGGGATAGTTTGCTCAAAACGTCTAGCAAACTGTAGCGGAAAACTGAACAACAGATAGCCTTTATAATTTTTTGTTAAATCGACAGAAGAATATAAATGGTTGTCTGTAAGTCAGTTCACGGACGATAATTTCACGTGAGAATGGTGAGAGATAGATGCGTGACTTTTACTGTTGCTCAATCTATAAGAAGTTATCACCCTAATGATGGTCTTCGTAACAGACCGCTGAAACTAGTTGGTGATTCCAACTGAATAACCGTAAGTGAAACCATGTTTTTATAATGAAGACATAATCACGTCAAAAATACGTGATCAATATTTTTGTTAATCTTCCTGCCGGACTAATAATATTTTATTAGGAAACTAGCCTATGTGGATGACGCTTATTAGGACGACGCCCATAAGGACGACACCTATAATGACGACGCCTGCTCAGTGTTGGCGTCGTGTTCGTGGCATGCGCACCTGGCACTCGCGCGAGGCGTAGTCGACGCAGAGCCGCGGGTGGTCGGGCTCGGCGGTGAGCGCGGCCTGCGCGGCCACGCGGCGCAGCTCGCGCACGGCCGCGCCCGCCGCCGCGGCCTGCTCGAAGTGCACCAACGCCGCGCCCGCCGCGCGGTCCACGCACACCGACGTGGCCGCGCCGCACCGCGACACCGCGCCCAGCACCTGCCGCAACACCCGCAAGCGTCACCCCACCGACCGATTCTTTTACCCTTTCTACGCCTTCAAATTTTTTTATGAAATGCTAGTGTAATTCATTCAGTGGCGACAATTGCTACGAATTCACTGTTCATAGACGACGCAGCAAGACAACCACCAGCCCATGTGGTAAACTTTCGTACCGAGTGCCACTAACGCGGGGTGTCTAGCGTGATTGTCGTCGCGTCACTAATTCCGAGACAAAGACGCTTTGGTGACTTTGAATACCCACGACAGACGCACAGTCGCGTTACTCGACTCTCTACGCGTATTCCTATAATCTTCCACACTTAAATCATAAAGAAATGAGTGCTGAGACACCAATATATTAAAATTTCATGTTCTTCTTCGGTAAAAACCACAACTGATGCCATATTTGTAAAAAGTAACCTCGAAATACAACGTAACTGCAAACGCGGTCGTCTGACCACGTTGTCACAGCGGCTCTGACGCCGTGTTAGTGTCGCTGTAATCGAATGGTGTTCCCTAAAATTTTATACATCTGCATAAAACATCTATCTGTCGCTCTATCTCAGTGTCACAGACGCGGCATCACTGTCACTATAGGCGCTCGCTTCGAAAGTCTACCTTTAATCTCACTACTGTTGCACCATAACAAGTTTAGTTATTCCACACATTGTTCATAAACATGGGCATTTATAACACCAAATTACACAGATTTCACATTATAAAGTCCACTAGAAGCAATTTGCAAAACAATCCAAAGCATAAACCGTGCAGTCCGCCGGAATTCCCGCCAAGAACTTCCCGGAGGGAGGCGCGAAGGCCAGACCGAGCCTGAACCTCCCGCTGTAACCTCTCACTGTGAGTGAGATATGATTCTTTTTGCTTATTACCTCTATTTAACTATCATTAATTTTATACTACTTACTAGAAATACACTTGTGGTAAATTTTATTTAATAAGTTTGTGTAGATCTGTCACTCGCTTCTAATATATATATATATATATATATATAGGCTAATTTAGTCGCCGTACCTGACCACCATAGCACATTTAGGTACCTTAATTCGATATGGAAGTAGCGTTTAAATAAGACAGAAAATATTTGCCTATCATAAACCCAAATATATGTAACTAAGCAAATAGCTAATTTAAAATATGTTGTTTACCTGCTTTTCCGTGTGTTCAGTGAGACCATCTACCCAAACGCAAGTGGTAGCGACCGGCTTGCCGAAGCCCAGCTTGATGCGTGAGGCCCCCACGTACTCGCCGTCCATGGCTCGGATGGCCTCTACTACGCTAGATATCGACGCGTACTGACAAAACGCGTAGCCGGCGCCGCCTCCGCTGCCCTTCTTGATGTCGATCTCTATGATGCGACCAAAGTGCTTGAACTTATCTCGTAGCTGTTGTTGCGTAACATCTTTCTCCAAATTTCCAATGAATAAAGTCCGCGTGGCCTGATGACAAAAAGGAATTAAAATAAGAGACTCGCTAAATTTTAATTGGTAATTTTTAATATTATTACGTTTCATTATTATATACGCATGTCAAAACAAAAAAAATGCATTCGGTTCCATTCAATATATTTAGTATAGTTGCAAATGACAACTTATTTACCTTGGGATGATACTCGTCTATATCAGTCTCGTAAGGTTTAGCAGAGTCGGCGTCTTCATCACAACTTTGGTGGGGTGCCACTGAGATCTTGCATCCAAAAAAAAGCTTATCCTGAGACACTTCGAGCGCTTTTTCTACGTCGGACGGCTTCTTGAAACGCACTACTGCATACCGGTCGGCATTCTGTCCGACCACTTTGACCCACATCACCTTTCCGTGCTTCTTGTATTCGTGGTAAAGACCATCTTTGAGGGAGCTGTCAGTCGACCTGGTCGGCAGATTCCGGACACATATTGCGAGGGGTCTGCCGTTTGCTGTCGACGCCCACTGAAACAAATCATTCTATTATTAATTAACGGACATATTGTTTGCGTTCAAAGCAAGGGACAAACAAATCAAATTAAAGACACCTGGATTATACATAAAATATTTTTTTAAAGTTATATATTTTTATCTGTCAAACGGTACTTTACACCTAGCCATAATGAATTTGGTCATCTAAAAGGAAAAAATTGATAACTACTACAACAAAAAGGATCTTCCAGCAAGCAGTAAGTTTTCTTTGACTGATGAAAAAAAAATACCGATTCTGCACTCTTGGTAGATTAATCTAAGTTAAAATAATATAAAGCTAATCACTTTCCACAATATGAATTAAAGTATTAGATAGATAGGTTTAAAAATAACTAAATTTAAAATTTCAAAATACCTAACTGAATTTTACAAGTAGTTTGGAGTGTGATGATGATGTGTTCCTGTGATCCCTTGTCAGGGACATAGGGTTTTACAAGCAGTTTGGAGTGTGGTTATAGCAATTTCATAACACATAGAATACCTATGATAGGTTCATCTGGTAAAGTAATAAAATTTGGCTATGATATTTCGTGTATGTGATAAGCATCTATAGAGCAGCAGAGTTAAGTATGTAGTTTTGGCAAGTATTCAGTAACTCTTTCGTGATTTCTTGAATGAACGACATGTGCCAAATTTAACAATAAATTGTTGTGCCAAAAGAATACGTAGCTATATTACGTTTTAGTATTTCACGCATCATTTATTATCAAATAAATTAACATGACATGTGGTGGACGCCGCCAGAACTGTGATAGGGAAGAAAACAAAAACACGAAGGGAAGAGTGGTATGACACCGAGTACGCACTGCTTCTTCAAAAAAAGAATGATGCCAGACTTCATTACATACAAAATGGCACAGATGCGAACAAAACTGTGTACAAAAGACTTAGTGATGCATGTAGGAAAACAGCGCGCAAAAAAAAACGCATCCTTGAAAATAGCCGGGTCCGAGAAATGGAAGATATGCGTACGAGACACCACTCGAGAGATTTTTACAAGCGAGTAAATGACCTCCGTAAAGGATACCAGCCACGCACAAACACAATACGTGACAATAGCGGTACAGCCCTCACCGAAATGCCCGATATTGTAAAAAGATGGAAAGAACACTTTTGTCAACTCCTTCAATCTTCTTGTAAGGAAAACCAACAGGAAGATATACCCATCTTTTTCGATGTCGAAGAAGAACTTGAAGAACCCTCGTTAGAAGAAGTGCAAAAATGCATAAGGTGTCTAAAGAACAATAAGGCTCCTGGACGAGATACCATAACATCGGAACTGCTAAAGGCTGGAGGTCCAGCTCTTGAAGAGAGGCTGTTCCTGCTCATAAAAAAGATCTGGGCAGCTGAAGAGATGCCCCAAGAATGGCACGTCGGTATCATATTGCCTATACTCAAAAAGGGGGATAAGACAGTGTGTTCAAATTACAGGGGTATCACCATCCTGTCTACTGCATACAAAGTCTTTTCTGGGGTACTCTACGGAAGGCTGATGAAGTATGCCGAAGTAATCTTAGGCGAATATCAGTGCGGATTTAGACCGAACCGCTCCACCTCAGACCAAATCTATTTAATGCGACAGACGCTCGAGAAGGCCTATGAGTATAACATCAACCTGCACCATCTGTTTGTCGACTACAAGCAGGCCTTTGACAGCGTCAACCGTAATCGCATACTTAGCAGTATGCTGATACTAGGTGTTCCGAGCAAAATTGTACGCCTTGTGAACGCTACTATGCGAGACTCGAAGTCTATAGTGAACATCCAGAATGAGCAGTCCGAACCATTTCCCATAGATTCGGGGGTCAAGCAAGGAGATGCCCTCTCCACAGTTATATTCAACCTTGTGCTGGAGGCTGCCACACGTAGACTCAATCTTAACGGACTCATCGACTACAACACTTCTCAGCTGGCTGCATACGCAGATGATATTGTAATAACCAGCCGTTCCAAGCAAAGTATGGTCAACCATGGCGGTATTCTCGAAGCTGAATCTGCACAGTTTGGATTGCATGTGAATGCATCCAAGACCAAGTATTTAGCTACCAGCCGAACTGATGCACCAGCGCAGGATGTTGTTGTGGGAGACAATACTATTGAGGGTGTGAACGCGTTCAGATACTTAGGCTCGATCTTAAACTCCCGGAATCTGATGGAGGACGAGATTAAGGCTCGCATTACTGCGGGAAACAGGTGTTTTTATACATGCAAGGCCATGCTTACCAGTAAACTCCTCTCCACCAAATCAAAAGTTACCATCTACAAGACAATCATCCGGCCAGTAGTAACCTATGCCTGTGAGACCTGGACGATGACGCAAAAGGATGTACTTAAACTTGCGCTGTTCGAACGGAAAGTCCTGAGGGAAATTTTCGGACCAATGCGCCAAGAAGACGGTACATTCCGCATCAGAATGAACTTCGAACTCGAGGCTCTGATAAGCAAAGAAACCATCGTCAGGTTCTGCAAGTCCCAAAGGCTGCGATGGGCAGGCCATCTGGAAAGAATGGATGACACCAGAGCTCCCAAGAACATTTATAAATGGACCCCACAACAAAAAAGACTCCGCGGAAGGCCTAGAAAGCGGTGGAAGGATTGTGTAGAGGAGGACCAGAAGAGACTCGGCAAGAAAACATCTTGGAGACGGGAGGCCAGAGATAGAGCGAAATGGAAGAGAATCGTAAAAGAGGCCAAGACCCACAAAGGGTTGTAGCGCCCAGGAAGTAGTAGTAGTAAGTAATTGGACTTGGTAATTAAATATTTTTTATAATGTAATCAAGAATATTTGCATGCTGGAAACAGTTAAATGTGTGATACTTACGGCTTAATCTTATAGTACTATGCTACCACATTTATGGCAATTAAATAAAGTTTACTTTACTATACATAACGCGAAGCGTTTGTTGTTAATTACACTTGAATACTCAAGGTCAAGGACAATTTTCATAACCTTAATTGTCTTTAACTCACATTTTAAGACAACATTCTTAACATTTATTCCGTTAAATCTCAAAAAGAAACTGATTGAAAAATAATCGTCGTCATTCGTTTTAGGGGTGTCAATCCCATTTAAATCTTTCCCACCGCTACTTGAGGCAATATATTTTAAAAGATGTCCCACTGAGGGCTCTCTGTCACAAACACTATTATTGTTGTTGGTATGTGTAAGTGGCCAACACTGGTGTCTGATTTTTTCAAGCTGCCTATTTACATTTTACCTATTTTACATCGCTTAACAGCTGCCATGCCATCATGACAGCATATATCAACACACTGTAAAGTTGTGTGTCTCTACAGACCATCTTAGTGATGTACCATGTATATATATAGTATTTTTACTAAAAAATCAAAAAATTATAAATTAATTGAAAATATAGTTATATTTATTCACTTCAGAAGTTTCAATCCATAAAATTCTTGCATATTTATATACGTAAATTTTTCGGCAGTGCCATGAACACCTCGTACCTCGTCAGTTAAAAGTGTAGCATACCTGATACTGATGCGCGGGCGGCGTGCGGTGGTTGGCGTGCGTGGTTTGCGCGGGCGGCGGCACGGCGGGCGTGGAGGCGCGGGAAGTGTCGCTCGGCTCGGGCGAGCTGGACTCGGACCGCGACGAGCCCGAGCCCGAGTGCCGCCGCCGCCGGCCGCCACCCTCGGTGCCACCGCCCGGCGTGCTCGGTGTACTCTCGCCGCCCGTTGCGCCCCCTGCACCGCCCCCACCCGCCGTCCCGCTTGCGTACCATCGATGATGAGGAGTTGTTGTCCTGTAACATAGCGAATTTATATAACAAGCTATACACAACAATAATATTAAAACTAAATGTCATACAAAACAGTTTCATTCATGTATTTTTTACTCGGAAAATGCCGACAGTAATGGCCTATTCAGTAGGCCATTTTCAGGACCAGTTTCAAGGACGTCCCGACCTGACAGATCTAGTGACCGGTCAGCCCCGTCGACAATTACCGACTACGTGAGCGAAAACGTTTTGTTTAATTTTGGGACGCGTAAACGCGAAGCGTTTGGGACGAGGGCAAAGCACGTAAGTGCTGCTTGGGCTCTGCCCTCGTTTAGCCTAGTTTTCTAAATTTAAAGTGGATTCTATATGTCCTCTGTCTGGTTAAGGCTAAACATAAATTTAAACATAAGTATAAGACAGAGGACATATAGAGCTCACTTTCAATTTAACCTTCAGTCCCTAACGTAAAGGTCAAAACTAATGAAAATTTATACCTACGGCGCCTGGTAAAGGGTTAACTAATAGAGACACTGATTTATAATCAACCTAGCGACCCGCCCAGACTTCGCACGGGTACGATAAATTATATATAAACCTTTCTCTTGAATCACTTCTATAAAAAAATGCATCAAAATGTTGCGTAGTTTTAAAGATCTAAACATACATAGGGAGGGACAGACAGGCAGCGGAAAGCGACTTTGTTTTATACTATGTAACGAAGTAGTTGTACATTTTATTTGCTTTAGAAACTTTGGTGTAAAATCTCTATAGTGGCATTTATTTATCTAATAATGCTTAGTACTATATTGCGTTATATATGTTACTGTAAAAGTCCGTATTTTGGTAAATCTTAGGTTTTAAAAGTAAATCTTAGGCTTTACCGATATGCGTTGGTAAATGTAAGAATTTATAAAAAAGGGACGACTTTTTGGGGTTTTAACAATTAAAATTTAGTACTAGGTTTTACCACTGATGTTGGTTTTGGAAATAAAATACCTAATAAGTAATTCTTAATAATTTATTTTTATTAACTTTTAGTAAATCCTTGTATTTTTATGTAGGTATCATTACGAGATTAATTGGGTGAGGTTAGCATGAACCTGTAATTTCTGTTGATTGGATTAAAAAACTCGCTTTGCTCTTCTTCGAAATAATATTTTTGAGCGCAGAGACGTTATTTATGTTTTGAAAATGCTATTTATTTGAGGGTTTCGCCCTAAAATAACTGAAACTGTTTTTAATAATAAATATTTTACTTGTTACATCAAGAAGTGCTATTGTGGCATTTACAATTGCAAAGTAAACTTTATGACTTGCAAGTGCATTTCTTCTGACAAGCATTTTTTTAAGATTAATTTAAAAAAAAAAAAAATTTAAATGCTTGTCTTCCAGGCAACGACATTATTCCGACAACTTCTCGTACACTCACTTCTTTATTAAACAACTTATTCTCTTTTTAATAAAATCTTCAGAGGGTTAAAGTTTACCGTCTGCTCACGAGTACGAGAAGATGTGATGCTCGAGTACGAGATGATGCGCCGAACACGTATTACATGCCTATTCGACATATACCATGCCTTTGATGTAAATCCTAAAGCAAGAAACTAACAGATGCGGTGCGGCGGAGGCGCGCCGCATCTGTTAGTTTCTTGCTTAACATTTACCAAGTCAATGGTGGTAAAAGTTCGAAACGCAAAGCAAATCGGACTTTTACCATTAAGAGTTGGTTTTTTTTAATTCTGATATATGGATTCTTAAGACTATTCTCCTTTATTGGTTATTTTAAAACATTACGCAATAATAATTATTTCATAGTGAATTAACCGTATATTGAGATTTAAGAATAAAAACTTTCTTTACATACTTTTGTACTAATATAATCCTAATTCACACTATAACATTGATGAAATAACAATTCTAGCTCTGTTTTCTTTCTCCAATAAAATCTATCACAACATGTTGATCTAAATGCAAATATTGTTTTAATACGCAGGCGATTGTTAATAACAATCACAATTTTTGTAATGGATAAAATGAAAACAAAAAAACGGCGGATACAATAGAAATTGAAATTTTCTTTTGAATCCACCGTATTTTTATTTTACACTATTCTGAATTAATGTTTTACGAGTTAGACACCTGAATAAACTGAAAGAGTAACATTATTAATGTAAAAAAATCAATTTTCTGTGAGCAAAGCAGTTCAAAGGTTTCGTAATATATTTTTTTATATTGACTCAATATTCATATGTTCATACGTTGGGAATTAAGCTATGCGAAGGTATGACAGGCCAATCGGCATGGGGGGGCTTGGAACTTTATTTATTGACTAATTAATAATTAACAGGTTTAACTCGATACTGAAGCAGTCCCTTGTGGTGGGCTTTACAATGGCTTAGCAAGAATTAAGATATTCTTCGTATTATTTACATATATATAGACTTTCCTCGTATTTACGACACCATTTCTATTTTTTTTAATTACAAGCATTTTATTATGCATATTACGGCTATACATTTTTTATGTATATTTGACGGCAAACGAGTAGACGAGAGCAGCCCAAATTACAATATTTGTATATTAATGGTTGTTAGTGGCACTCAGTTCGAAAGTCTACTTAAGATTTTTGTAAATCGGATTAAAAATGACGGTGTTAGGGCGTAAGAAACAAACAAAAAAAACAGGTTACTTGAAGCTACTCTTTTTTGAAGTCCGTTCCAAATAAAACCGGCCAAGTGCAGGTCGCATCCGAAGTATTCCACAAAACGGATTCCTTAGTACTAAATTACTTCAAAAACGCTAAAATCGCGTGTCTTGTTACCGCTTTCTATTACCTTTCTATTATATTCGGAGAAAATAACAAATCTACCTATCTACTTTACGAAACAAAGATCAGCCCTGTGATACACGGATATATAGCGCAGGCTAACGGGTCCCGTTTTCACTCATTGGTTACGTAATCCCAAAAATAACGTATACCTACTTAGATTTTACTTATACATAAAACTTTCTAGTAGTTCAGGCTCCATCACTAAATGAACATAAAAACGTTTGTGAAAAAACGGATCTATAGACAAGTGTCTCTTCTCGTACTTGTGATAATACCTAGTAACTGCATCATAATCATTGTTGTGTTATTATACTTATTATTTTCATTTACCTGTCGACATTGGAAGGTGGTGTTGCATATGGCGCATTGGAGCTGTTGTTCCGCTGATAGCGGCCGTAGCCAGCTGGGGTGTTACCACGTCGGCAATAATCAGTCGCACTATCGTTGGTACCCCGCCAGTTGGCCGGCGCCGCCGCTGTCGCAGCTAAAGGACACGCGTTCCCCGTACTTTCCTCGCCACCGCTGTAAATAAAAGAAAACTATATTTATAATAATATAAATAAAACTGTCCAAATGTGATTCGGAATCGCTATCGAAGGTTCCGTATCACTACACAATATTTAACTATAAGAAACTCTAAAAAATTGGTTCATGTGTAAGTTGATTTGTTGATACAACCCTGTGACAGACGGAACCTTAAAAAAGGGGACAAATTTTAACGGGCCCTAATTACGATCGCATATATGGCATTTAATTTAAGATCTAAATTCAGCCCCGTTCATCTTAATTTATGAAATTGCGAGAACAATACTTGGGCTTCTTCTTCTATAGAGTCGTATAATGGATGCCTATATCTGACTAACGGCCAGCCCCGACTCAGCCCGGACATAATGTAGTACTTTAAACATTGACCTAGATTAAATTGAGACCTAAAATTTATTTGACAATGGTTTAAACTTTGAATAAACTCTTTCATCAGTAGATAATTAGAAAATATTTGCAAATCAGAATCATCATCATCATCATCAGGTCCTTTTTAGTCTCCACTACAGGAGCACGACCCTCTTTGTACTACTAGGGCCATACTTGGCCAGAGCAGCCAGAGGACTTGGCCTACACTCTCCACGCTGGCCAGACGGGTTGGAGAGGTGTCTTAGATGTTTATAAGCTTTGTTTAGCTTGTATTCCCTAAGTCGCCTTCTACGACATCCACGGGAAGACTTGGAGTGGTCCTATTCTACTCTGCCGGATACCACACGGCTAAATCAGAATCAGATCAAATCAGAATAATCAAATGAAACCTGAAACAATGAAACTTGGCAATGAAACGTAGCATTGAAACTAAGACAGACTATTAAAGAAAAGCCTATGCCATTAAATTACAGCAGGAATTTATTTTCAATTTAAACATCACTTATTTATAAAAGTTAAATGAAATGCAAAATCGTTAGGCACACACAGAATAATACAAAATTAAAATAACTACAAGTAAAATGAAGATGTGTACATGTACAGTAGAGCCGTCCCCTGTACAGTAGTACAGGGGACGGCTCAGTATTACGCTAGACGTGGCCAGCACTTATTTTGTGCAGTCATCTTTTTTGGCATCAACAAATGCATCAGTGGAGTAACTATCAGAATTACCAAGTTGCAAAATCACCCTAACGTCTTCATATTAAAACCATGGTATTACTTACACAACAAACATTATCAACATTATCATATAAAGAGGGATAAAACACTGGTTAACATTTAAAACTACAAATAAAAATATGAATAATAAAACGAAATACAAAAAAAAACCAGTCCTACGGTCATAAACTGGTATTCTGAATTTGGACAATTCAGAAATTCTGAATTCGACTAGCTGTAGTCAGATGCAATTACCGAACCATAGATAGTACATTATCTCACTCAATGACATTTTAATGGACGGCAAAATATGCAGACTGCCACGTAATGAGTAATGTATATTATTAAAAGTTTTTAAGACGAGATCAATAAAACAAATAATGGAATAAACCGAAGACCACAGATAAATATGGCCATGCTATGCTTAGTAAGCGAAGAGCACAAGGAAGTAAAAAATGGCACGTACGTGTTTACGAATGCCATAGTACATTTTGTATTTCTTTTTAATTTAAAACTACAAAATAAACTAAAATATACACTTTGGTTACAAGTACTGCTTGACTGGATATAAAATATTTCCGTTATGCGTAAATTACATTTTATTCTATGATATTTACATTACAATGGCCAGTGTGCGAGCGGGACACTAGCCCGAAGTTCTTCCATCTCACGGTCAACTATGAATTTTTGCATTGCACACATTTATGCTAAACGTAGTATATCCCTGTAAATTCATTCAGTGTTTATATAGTAATGACACTTATGTCAGTCCAAGTACAGAAGCAGCATACGAGGGATATTCCACGCAGAGGCGTGAAACAGGGAGTCGTTATTTATTCAAAACTGTACATCGCTGCTCAGGAAGATGCGTTTTAGCTCCTTAAATGGAAAGTATTTGGCATCAACGTCAATGGCGAGTATATCACTCACCCTTGATTTGCCGACGATATCATTGTCAAGGAGGAATCATTGGAGGACTAAGCACCATTGCTCAATAACCCTAATGGAGTTTCCCAGCAGGTGGGCCTAAAAATAAACATAGACAAAACGAAGATCGAATGTCCATGTTTAGCCTGCACCGGTCCGGCGGTTGTGTTGTTTGGAGTTGTAGACCAATCTGTCTACCTGGCTCAGTTTATCCAGGCTGGCAGTTCCAGCTTCAAGGACGAAATCTTTCGACGAATCCGACTCGGCTAGGCAGCGTTCGGGGAGCACCGCAATATCTTCTTATCCGAAATA
This sequence comes from Elegia similella, assembly GCA_947532085.1. NCBI lineage: Eukaryota > Metazoa > Arthropoda > Insecta > Lepidoptera > Pyralidae > Elegia > Elegia similella. The sequence goes on from OX383941.1 coordinate 15,013,052, forward strand.
GCTCAGTGCCTAAAGACAAAAGTCTTCAATCAATGTGTGTTACTGTGGCATATGGATATTAATTGTATGTGGGTAAACCTAAAATAAATCAGTCATACTCTGTACGCCTGTGTTTCCTTGCGCCGCTCCCGATAATATCCCGAATATATTACTGGCGACGAGTTTACCGTTTAAAAATCAATTTACGGTATTCGGGACAGTGTGTGCAGTGCGAAATATCAAAATGCCTATCGGAAAAGTTGAGGAATTTGACCTATCGAGCAAGAAGTGGTCGGCGTACATTAGGCGCGTGCAACAATTTATGGCGTTAAACGAAATTAAAGAAGAATTAAAGGTTGCAACCTTGGTGACGTTAGTTGGAGGAGCCACATACGATCTCATGTGTGACTTATGCGCCCCGAGCAATCCGGAGAGTAAAAGTTTTAGTGATTTGGCGAAAATAGTGGGTGATCATCTCGAGCCGAAACGGTCAGAAATCGCCGAACGCCATCTTTTTCGTCAGAGAAGACAAAATGTGGGTGAATCGCTCAGCGAGTACTTACAAGCTCTCAAACACTTGGCGAGTACATGCAACTTTACTACTACGCTGGAAGAAAATTTGCGCGACCAGTTTGTGTCAGGACTGGCAAGCGATGAAATGAGGTCACGAATATTTGCTGAGCCCACAATAACATACAAGAAGGCAATCGAGCTGGCGTTAGCATTAGAAGCGGCCGAACGACATGCACAGACGAGCGGTAACTCGGCGGCGGGTGGCTTAGCGGCGGGCGCGCCGCGCGCTCTTGAGCCGGTGCATCGAGTTTCAACCGGGGAGCGTGCATATCGCGTTACCGCGAACGTGCGTGGAACTGGCAGTGGCGGACGCTCGTCTGGCGATCCCTCGACGTCTCGAGGTGGGCACCGCAGCAACGGCTGCTGGCGGTGCGGTCGAGATCATCGCGCGGAGATGTGTCGGTTCAAAAACTACTCGTGTGACGTGTGCGGCCTTAAGGGTCATATCAAAGTGATGTGTAACAAAAAGTTAGCTAAACATGAGGCTAATCAGGCGTTTTTAACATCGACGCGAAAACAAAATTACATAGTTAATAGTGAAGAAGACGAATCGGACAGTGAGGTGTATAATATCTGTGTTCGTGGAACAAATGACAAACCGTATATGTTGCCGGCGCGAGTGAACGGCCGGGAGGTAAACTTTGAATTGGACACTGGCAGTAAGTTATCCGCAATCAGTTTAAGTTTTTATTATAATAATTTCTCTGATTTGCCCATTTTGAGTTATGATATATCTCTGTCTTCATATGTAGGTACCCCCATCGAATCTGTAGGCTTTATTAATGTTGATGTTGTTGTCGGGGATCACACGGCTAAGGACCTTAAATTGTTTGTTATCAAAAACGGTGGACCGCCCCTCCTGGGTAGATCTTGGCTAAGAAAACTTAAAATTAGCAATATTAAAATAAATGAACTATTATTTCAAATGAACGACAGCAGTTTAGTGGGACAACTTCGCCGTCAGTTCCCGTCGGTGTTTGCCCCAGGATTAGGAACTTGTACCAAAAATATAACATTACATTTGACGGACAAAACACCAGTGTTTATTAAAGCTAGATCTTTGCCATTAGCTTTACGTGAGCCCGTTGAACGAGAGCTGGAGCGACTCGAGGGTGAGGGTACGATCAGAAAAGTGGATTATTCGGAATATGGTACTCCTATAGTACCGGTGATTAAGAAATCAGGTGAAATACGCATTTGTGGAGACTACAAGGTGACTATAAATCCTAAGTTAATGCGCGAGCCGTACCCTCTGCCTCGAATCGAGGAGCTGTTCGCAGCGCTCAGCGGGGGGGAACAGTTTTCAAAAATTGATTTGACAAACGCATATCAACAATTGTTTTTAAATGAGGACTCCCAGCCTTGTACAGCCATCTCAACACACATAGGTACATATATTTATAACCGTACACCATACGGATTAACTTGTATTCCCGAAAAGTTCCAAAAATTTATGGAAGAAACCCTCAAGGGCCTAAAGGGTGTTGCGGTATTCCTTGATGATATCGCCTGTACCGGTAGGAACCGCTCAGAGCATATTTCCAATTTGGTGGCGGTTTTTAATCGATTACGAGAGGTTGGCTTAAGAATAAAATTGGAGAAATGTTCATTTTTACAAGATAGCATTACTTATGTCGGATTTGTTATTGACAAGGATGGTTTACACCCTGACCAAAACAAAATCAGGGCAATTGTTGACGCGCCGCCGCCAAAAGATGTTACCCAACTCAAATCTTTTCTGGGTTTAGTCAATTATTATGCTAAGTTTATTCCAAAACTTAGCACGATTTTGTACCCATTACACCTATTGTTACGGAAAAATGTTGATTGGAGTTGGTCCACGGAATGTGACAAGTGTTTTTGTGATGTAAAAAAGGCTGTGTCTAGTAGCAAGGTACTTGTTCATTATAATCCAGAACTACCGTTAGTGTTGGCGGTGGATAGTAGTTCGTACGGCATTGGCAGCGTGTTATCTCATCGGTATCCTAATGGTGACGAACGCCCCATTTGTTTCGCGTCGCGTACTTTAAACTCGGCTGAGCGCGCCTACAGCCAATTGGATAAAGAGGCGCTCGCTATCATTAGCGGGGTTAATAAACATCATCAATACCTTTACGGTCGTCAGTTTATCATCAAAACGGACCACAAACCCCTGACGTTTATTTTTGGCCCAAAATACGGTTTGCCACAAACAGCAGCAAGTAGGCTGCAAAGGTACGCTACAAAGTTAGCCGCCTACGATTTTAAAATCGAATTCGTAAAGTCCAGGGATAACGGGAATGTTGACGCGTTATCACGCTTGCCGCTGCCGGACAAGCGAAAGGGCGAACCGCAAACGGACGTAATATCTTATGTTAATTATGTGGAAGAATATTTTCCTATAAGCGCGAAGGAGATAGCTATTAAAACACAAGACGATAGTATTTTAAAAATGATTTATGATTATCTTTTGAATGGCTGGCCAGCTGCAGTGACTGACGAGTTAGTTAAACCATATTTTCATCGCAAGGACTGTTTGGCCATCGATAGGGGTTGTATTTTATATAATCATCGTGTCGTGATTCCTAAGGTATTGAGACAAAGAGTGTTGCATGAACTGCATCAGGGCCATTTGGGGGTTGTTAAAATGAAGAATTTGTCACGGAGCTATGTGTACTGGCCTCAGCTCGACGCGGAGATCGAGAGTGTGTGTCGCTCGTGCTCGGCGTGCCTACAGCAACGTGATGCGCCGCCGCGCGCACAGCTGCATCCTTGGGTGTTTCCAATGCGCCCTTGGCAGAGATTAAATATTGATTTCGCCGAATTTCAGGGCAAGCATTATTTAGTTACTATTGACGCTCACAGCAAATGGATCGAAGTACAGAGAATGTCAAGCACTAGCGCAGAGGCGACTATACTCAAATTACGCGAACTTTTCGCTCGGTTTGGCTTGCCCTCCCAAATTATAAGTGACGGTGGCCCCCCTTTCAGCTCAACTGAATTCGCCAATTATATGAACAAAAATTTAATCAGCCATATTATTACTAGTCCTTATCGGGCGGCCGGAAATGGGGCCGCTGAAAATGCTGTGAAGCTAGTAAAACGTGCAATGAAAAAAGCTGTACACGAACGAAAAGATATTGACACGTCTATAGCTCAATTTTTATTTCAATATAGGAACTGTGAGCATTCCACCACGGGTGTGTCACCAGCGATGGCAATGTTCGGCCGTCGGCTCCGTGGTCGTCTAGACGTGTTAAAGCCGTCGACGGAGAGCGCGGTAGAAATAGCTATAGATCGCGCAGGGCGGGCGCGGCCCGGCGCTGCACGGCACGTCGAGCCGGGGGACTCAGTCCTAGCTCGCGACTATAGGGCTCGAGCGGAGAAATGGGCACCAGCTACCGTGGTTACCAGGGATGCTCCACTCACTTATAAGGTACGTTTGTCGGATGGCTGTGAGTGGAAGCGCCACATAGATCAGTTACTTCCTATAAAAAAACCGATCAGACACTCGTTAGCCCCTGTTACAGTCCTTGGCGAGTCGGAAACGGCAGAAACTGCAACTGCACAGCCCGGGTCAAACTCGGAACCGGTTACTGACATCATGGAGGGTACGCTCGACCCCCCACCGGAAAATCTACAAGGCGACGGTATCGTTAGTTCAAAGTGTCCGGACACTCAAAAAACAAACGAAGACATATCGCGTGCCCTTGATAAGTATAGAGAACCGCGGCCTAAACGCGCTTGTGTTTTAAAAGCTAAAAGTAACAAAAGTGATAAATAATTTTTTATTAATATTAATAGCATTTTTTTTTGTTGACTGTATTGTTAGAATCGGTCGGAATTAAGGTTTTATGTTAAACTTCTTTAGAAATTATTTTTTTATATTTTCTGTTTACTATACTTTGCTATCAAATTTAGTTTTCTTATGGTCGGAAGGGTGCGATGGGAAGCAAGATAAATACCTAATTTGCGTCACATCCATTTTTGTTTATTATAAAATTGATGCTGGCATTCAATTACTTTTCCTTGCTTCTCATGTCACGGTTTCAAATCATAAAGTTATTGGCGTATCGTTAGGCACTGTATATTTTATTTACTAAAATATATATGTGACACATAAAACGGAAGCCTTTATCTTATATAGTTAATAGGTAGCTTGTGCTGTTGGCATGGTTGTTATATTATATTATATTATATACAGTTTAAAGCTAGTTATATAAGGAACTTTAATTATTTGGAGTTGTTGAATTGTTACTTAGCTTAGGGGGGGAGGTGTGGCATATGGATATTAATTGTATGTGGGTAAACCTAAAATAAATCAGTCATACTCTGTACGCCTGTGTTTCCTTGCGCCGCTCCCGATAATATCCCGAATATATTACTGTTACCAGTGATGACTTACTGCTCTGAAACGTGCGATGCGATTGGAGATATTCTCGTATCGTTTCTAACGTATAGCGGCGTCCATCTCATGCGGCGATCCCAAATTCCGGATGGTTTCACCTATGCTTCCGATAAGGACGTCGGAAGCCATTCTTTCTTGAAAACGGATCGACCGTCCTGAATGCGATTAAACTGTCCGTTGACTATCCGTTGACTGAATTCCGGATCCTAAATTCTGGATGGTCTAATTGGCGCTTTAAGCAAGAAACTAAAGCAAGAAACTAATAGAAGAGGCGCGGCGCTGCAAATGTCCGCGCCGCTTCATGAATTATACTGAAGAGGCGGAGGCGTGTGGCGCGCCGCGAGCGGCGGTTATTGACCTATGATTGTTTGTAATAATCATAGGTAAAGTTACAATTTCTTTATTATTTGTGTATGTATTTTTTATGTAGGTATGAAAATAAATGAAACTTATCCGTTACTTCGACTTTTTTTGAAATGATGCTCCAAAATTTGTCCTGCACATTTCTGTTACTATAGTTCGTATTAGTATAATCATGCAGAGCAGGATACTGCTCTACCAATTTGCAAAATTGTATATTAAATTCAACATCGTCAGTCGTCACGCATGTTTGTGCCTCCTGTATATAAAACGCCGTGCTCCATGGGCGACGATTAGCTTGCGACTATCAAAAGATGTGTTGCCAGGGCCCTTGAGTCGTAAGTTACGTTTCGTTTCCTGAAATGTTACATATTTGCAGCAAAAATTACATTATTGTAATTTTTTTAATTTTCGTGTTTTTGGGGTCGGAGTATAACAAACCACACAACGCTATCCTATAAAGTGGCCACTAACGTATAGCATAACGCTTTGCGGCATCTAATCGGTCGAGTATATCGCGCATATACCGGCAGTGACTTTCGTTTATAATAATAGAGATAGAGAAGAGACCACCTACCCTGTACCAACCTGCCCTGCCCCATTATTATAGTCTGCACCATATGTAAGTCTATATTTACCAAAATAAAAAATATATATTCTAAGATCTAGATCGTCTCGATGTCTATACTTTTCTGGGTAATCATTACTCTGGCTGTAGTGCCGAAATTACGTATTAACAAGACTATTTAGATGATAAGATAATATGGCGCCTTCTATTCAGAGTCAGAGCCATCTCTGAGTGTGATATGGAGTGAAATACTTTTTAGACGCGCCTTTTTAGGTACGTTCAAATTGAATGCGTTGAATTGCAATAAAAATTTAGTATTACAAATCTCGTTGCTCTCAAAAGTTACGAAAATTGCCCTAAATATAAAAATTACTTACATGTTACGCGAGGAGGTCAAAAGTTACGAAAAATGTAAGAAATGTAACCTTCTGGCAACACTGTCAAAAGACGTGCCGCGCGCCGCGAAGCGGCGGCGCGGCGGCGGTGCAGCGGGGGCGTGCAGCCGTCGCTCGGTCGGCCTCGCGACGCAAAGAGACGCACGCCGCATGATGGCGCCGGGCGCACTACAAAAATCGACTTTATGCTACACTAGCTTTCGCCCGCGGCTCCGCCCGCGTCAATGTCGATCCTCGGGAATAGTACTTCCGGGATAAAAGGTAGCCTATGTCCTTCTCCGTACTCCAGAGAACTTGTATGCAAAATTTCATGATGATTGGTTCAGTAGTTACGGCGTGAAAGCGTAACTAACAAACAAACAAACTCACTTTCGCATTTATAATATTAGTAAGGATACTATTAAGGTTAATATTCTGTTGTTTTGACTCTTCGCCTCTTGGGCGCGCCTCCGCCGCACCGCATCTGTTAGTTTCCTGCCTAACAGATGCGTTGTGGCGGAGGCGCGCCTTAATAGTATGTGGCATAAAGTCGATTTTAGTAGTGCGCCCGGCGCCGTCATGCGGCGTGCGTCTTTTTGCGTCGCGCCGCCGCCGCTTGCGGCACGCCTCCGCTGCACCGCCGCCGCACCGCCGCCGCTTCGCGGCGCGCGGCACGTATTTTGAACAGTGTTGCCTGGAGGTTACATTTCTTACATTTTTCGTAACTTTTGACTTCCTCGCGTAACATGTAAGTAATTTTTATATTTAGGGCAATTTTCGTAACTTTTGAGAGCAACGAGATTTGTAATACTAGATTTTTATTGCAATTCAACGCATTCAATTTAAACTATAAACCATATTATCTTATCATCTAAATATCTTGTTAATACGTAATTTCGGCACTACAGCCAGAGTAATGATTACCCAGTAAAGTATCGATCTAGATCTTAGGATTTTTTTTTTGTATTTTGGTAAAGACTGACTTACATATGGCGCATACTATAATAATGGGGCAGGGCAGGTTGGTACAGGGTAGGTGGTCTCTTCTCTATCACTATTATTATAAACGAAAGACACTGCCGGTATATGCGCGATATACTCGACCGATTAGATGCCGCAAAGCGTTATGCTATACGTTAGTGGTCACTTTATAGGATAGCGTTGTGTGGTGGGTTATACTCCGACCCCAAAAACACGTAAATTAAAAAAATTACAATAATGTAATTTTTGCTGCAAAAATGTAACATTTCAGGAAACGAAACATAATATATACAGGAGGCACAAACATGCGTGACGATGCTTAATTTAATATACAATTTTGCCAATTGGTAGAGCAGTATCCTGCTCTGTATGATTATACTAATACGAACTATAGTAACAGAAATGTGCAGGACACATTTAGGAGCATAATTTCAAAAAAGTCGCAGCAACGGATAAGTGCTATACGTGCGATGCTATTGGAGATATTCGCGTATCGTTTCTAACGTATAGCGGCGTCCCTCTCATGCGGCGATCCTAAATTCTGGATGGTTTATATGCTTCCGATAAGGACGTCGGAAGCCATTCTGTCCTGAAAACGGATCGACCGTCCTGAATGCGATTAAACTGTACGTTGACTATCCGTTGACTAAATTCCGGATCCTAAATCCTGGATGGTCTAATTGGCGCTTAAGTTCAGATCGTCTCGATGTCTATACTTTACTGGGTAATCATTACTCTGGCTGTAGTGCCGAAATTACGTATTAACAAGACTATTTAGATGATAAGATAATATGGCGCCTTCTATTCAGAGTCATCTCTGGTGTGATATGGAGTGAAATACTTTTTAGACGCGCCAGTTTTAGGTACGTTCAAATTGAATGCGTTGAATTGCAATAAAAATCTAGTATTACAAATCTCGTTGCTCTCAAAAGTTACGAAAATAGTCCTAAATATAAAAATTACTTACATGTTACGCGAGGAGGTCAAAAGTTACGAAAAATGTAAGAAATGTAACCTTCTGGCAACACTTTAGACGTGCCGTGCCGAGCACCGCGAAGCGGCGGCTAATTTTTTCACAGCTCCAAGGGACAGTAGACCTGAGTATTTGATATGAATTTTAGCTTGATACCTCAACGCGTTCCGAACAAAAAGGGTCTTGACAGACAGACGGACAACCAAGTGATCCTATATCCAAGTGATGCTTTTACCTTTTGAGGTACGGAACCCTAAAAATTAAACAAATATACCTATGTTTATGTTTCGCCCACGAAAGAGTCTAAAATAACGCAATCTTGAGTAGATTGCGTTATTCTAGACTCTTTCGTGGGCGAATATTTGAGGAATTATGTTAGTAGGCGATGCGGCTAGCAACCCACCACTATTTTGATTCCGTTTTCCACCTAACGCCCACCAACATGCTTAACGTTGCTTTTAGGTTTTAAAGACACACCTTAAGGGAAAAGACGTGATACTATATGTATGTATGTATATTAAGGAATAGATTATTTTCAGGGTTCCGTACCCAAAAGGTAGAAACGGGACCCTATTAATATGGCTCCGCAATCTGTTTGTCTGTCTGTCTGTCTGTCAGGCTGCATCTTATGAACCGTATTAGTTAGACAGTTGAAATTTTCACAGATGATGTATTTCTTTATAACAAGAATTCTAAAAACAAAATAAATAATTAAGGGGGCTCACATACAACAAACGTGTTTTAGCTCGGTTTTGCTCGGTCTTGTTAACGGCAACAGGTAGACCCTTAAAATAGTTTCACAGAATATCGAGTTATATATATTATTTGTAAACCAAACGAAAATTCGTATGAGAGGTGTAATAGGCTAAACTATCTAAATATGCTGGCAACGCACGGACTTATTCCAGGCCATTCTTTTCCAAGTAGAAACGAATCCTGCTTGGATCATCTTATCATAAAGTTAGAAAATTACACTCCACAACCTTATATCGCTGTGTTGGATACAACAATTACGGATCATCGAATGGTTTTTCTAAAGTTACTTAATATACTTAATATAAATAAAAATAAAACAACTAATATTAAAACTACAATTAATTACGAGAAGGCGCTTACTTGTCTAAAAGGCTATGACTTAAATGAGCTTTTACGTTGTAAAGATCCTAATATAATTACAACAAAACTAATACATATTATTCAAAAATGTCTATCTGAAAACACCACTACTACATCAATCACCAGAAGAAATAGAGTAATTAAACGTTAGGAATACTAAGATGCATACGAAACAGAAACGCATTACAACGAAAAGTTAAATCAGAACCAAGTAACGAAATACTTAAAATAACATATCGAAGATATCGTAATTACTGCAATAATTTGTTAAAAAAGTTAAAATACTATTACCATAAGCAACAATTAGAAAGAGCTAAAAATAATCCAAAGAAAATATGGAATACTATAAACCAAATCACAAACCGGAAAAATTCTAAAACACTAAACTCAAGAGTTATCTAATATAAAACCTAGTCCCGAAGAACCTGTTAACGCTGTCAACAAGAACTTCGCAAATGTCGGGAAAACTTTGGCAGAAGATATTATTTTGAAAAATTCCTTACTTAACTATAATCAAATTAAAGCAAATCCAAATAGACATTCTACCCCAACCACAAGATGTGCTTCATCGTTTGTGCTTTTTGAAACCGATCCCGAAGAAGTCCACTCTGTTCTGATGAGTCTAAAAACTGACAGTGCTCCGGGAATAGATAAAATACCTACTATTTTTCTTAAAATGGCTAGCCACATATTGGTTCCTATAATAACCCACTTAGTCAACTTGTGTTTTAGCCAAGGTATATTTCCTAAGGAACTTAAAAAAGCTGTAATCACTCCAATTCACAAGGGTGGGAGTAGAGACGATGTAAGGAATTACAGGCCAATATCGATATTATCTGCCGTTTCCAAAGTGTTAGAGAAACTATTGAACGCACGTTTAATTAGGTATTAAAACAAGTTTTTGTTACTTTCGAAATCACAATTCGGTTTCAGACCCAAGATATCGACAGAGGACGCAGTAACTGCTTTGACTACTTCCATAGTAGAACAAGTTGATAAAGGCAAGAAGTGTATTACAATATTTTTGGATCTGAAAAATGCCTTCGACACCGTCTCTATTCCAATTCTTGTGAAGAGGCTCGAAAGCATAGGCATAAGAGGGGTCGCTTTAGAATTTTTTAAAGACTACCTTTATGAACGCAAACAACGGGTTAAGGTAGATGATATTGTTAGTGGAGAGGTCAATATTGATTTTGGAATTCCACAAGGTACAGTCCTAGGTCCAACGCTTTTCCTCATTTACATTAATGACCTCTGTGACATGGAAATCCGAAATGGAAAAGCATATGCTTATGCAGATGATACGGCACTGGTCTTTGTTGGAGACACGTGGGAAAAGGTACGTCAATCTGTGGAAGAGTGTCTTTTTAAAGTATCAAATTGGCTTAACACAAATTTACTCACTTTGAACAAAAGTAAGACAAATTATATGTGCTTCACTAAGAATGTCTCTACTCAACCAACAGGTAATTTTGAGATTAAGATACATAGCTGCAATTATAATTTTAACACACCTTGTGATTGTACAGATGTTTCCTTTGTGATAGACAAAGGAAACATCTGTAAAATACCTCGGCGACATGTTAGATCAACGCTTATCTTGGCACTCGCACCTAGAAGTGCTTATGGGCCGAGTAAGAAAATTAACATGGACCTTTAGGACCTTACGACATATTGCTAACAAAGCACTATTAAAACAAATCTATGTATCTCTTGTTCAGTCTGTTCTCGGATATTGTATTCCAGTTTGGGGTGGCGCCAATAAAACCAAAAATTTGGAACTAGAAAGGGCACAGAGAGCTCTGCTAAAGGTTATAAATTTCAAACCCTATCGTTTTCCGACAGAAACCCTGTACAACCTGAGTGACGTTTAGACTGTTAGAAAATTGTTTGTGTTGAATACGGTGTTGAAGGTGCATAAATCACTAAGTTTCGATCCCCGACTCTTAAAAAGGCGTAGGAATCATGTGTTAGCCTCAGTAAATACAATTAAATCATCTTTTGCAGAGAGACAGTATATACACTTATCTTCACATCTATATAACCTAATATATAAAAAATTAAATATTTACCTCCTAACTAGTCGTAAGTGTAAAATACTTTTAAGTATCTGGCTAAAATCTCAATCATACGAAGACGTCGAATCACTCTTATGTGTAATGAAATAAACACCACCTACTATTATTTAACTATAATTTTGTCATCATTTTTAGTTTATCTTATTTTGTTGTAAGCATGTCTGTATCTTTTTATTTGTGCGCTTATGTGCGCACACACAATATTTTATCTAATTATTTTAATTGTCACTCAGCACATTGTCTGCATATATAACATTTTTAGTTATTTAAGAGCGGGCCTTGCTAACACAGGTTTATATAACTTAAAAGGAAGGCACAACCTTTGTCCTAAAATTGTAATTCTTAAGACAATAAAGAACTTATTATTATTTTTATTTTTACAACTTTGTTCTGGGGGGAGTTCATATTATCATATTGTAAAAATTTCCTGCCTATTCTACAGGTATTCAAGATTTTTATTATTATTATATTATTCACTTAAAAAATAATCACTCCACAAAATGAATTTAGCTGCGTCTGTTTTAAAATAACTTATAAGAACTGATCCTATCTAAAATAAAGCTACTTAAATAAATACCTACAATAGAACCTACCTATAACATACTAGCTTTCGCCCGCGGCTCCGCCCGCGTCAATGTCGATCCCTCGGGAATAGTACTTTTTTCCGGGATAAAAGGTAGCCTATGTCCTTCTCCGTACTCCAGAGAACTTGTATGCAAAATTTCATTATAATCGGTTCAGTAGTTACGGCGTGAAAGCGTAACAAACAAATAAACAAACAAACAAACTCACTTTCGCATTTATAATATTAGTAAGGAAGTAAGGATAAGGATAAATAAGAAAATCACACAGGTCATTGCTCTGCGGAAACGTGCCCAGAATGTGGCGTGGCAAATTCAACGTGGCAATGCCTCTTCTTTGGGCAAGATAGTCACCAGCCCTCAGGGCATTCGACATCTCGACCAGCCTTTTGCTGATGAACCCCACGGACCAAGTGTCTAGACCCTCCCCTTGAGGTAAATGACCCTTTCGCAAAATTTCCCCTGGTAGCTAAATGTCCCTATCGCAAATTTCATTTTTTATATAAGATATTGGTATAATATGTTACACAGACAAGGTATATTGCAAAATTCTATCTAATATTATAAATGCGAAATTTGTATGTTTGTATGTATTGAATTTGTTACTTAATCACACCTAAACGGCTCAAAGGATTTAGGTAAAATTTTGCACTAGTTAGTTTTTTTTTTAGGTTACTAGTTAGTTTATTACCCAGATTGACACATAGACTACTTTTTATCCTGGAAAAAGTTACTGTTCCTGAGGGATCGACATTAACGCGAGCGGAACCGTGGACTAAACTTAGTTTCATGATAATTAGTTCAGTAGTTACGGCGTGGAGCGTAACAAACAAATATATATACGTTCACATTATGCCATTACATTTTATGATTTGTAGTAGTTATGACTTGGTTGAAATGCCATAATTGTAAAAATATAAGTAAAAGACTCTCAAACGGCATACAGCTCAAAACGTTGCAGCGCATACACATAAAAATAATTAAAATTAAATCTAAAAATAACAGAGCATAACTATCAATACCAGGCATTCATAGCGTATTATAAATTGCCAAGAGATATTAAGGACGCTCAGAGCTTAAGCCATTTTAGGAAAAAGAAAAAATCATATCTCTTAAGTATTTTTTTTTTTTACAATTTTAAGGATTATTTTATATTAAGTCTTACATTATACATAATTTAAGAACTTCACATAATATAATCTATTGATTAATGAAGTAATTTTATAAATTTTGATATGTTTTATGTTTTCTATTTGTTTTAACTTTTTGATGACTGTTTTTTTATGACTGTATGTTTCGGGGTGTAAATTGTTTATGGAATAAAGAATTGAAATAAATTGAGAATAACTGGATTTACTTCTAACTAATTCTAATCAATACGATTTAATAGTTTAGTGGCGGTTCGAAACACTGTGACCCACACTGTTCACAGGCAAATAAAAAGGTATAACTTTATCAATTACCCAAAAAATATATTTTCATTGATCTAGTAAATAATGCTTGGTCCTAAAATAGTAGTGGTCACTTAAATTGAATCACCAGTAATATAAAAACGGACTCTCTGTACTACTGGAGCCATACTTGGCCAGAGGATTAATTAAGGTGGCCATAGTAAACAAGGTACCCCAATCGTGTTTGGACTCATTGGACTTGTACTAAGTACCTACTTTACAGTGTGGATTCGTTTATAATAAAATCTTGTCACAAATATATAATTTTTGCAAAAAAAGCTTGTTTTACTCCAAGACGTCACGTTACGGTTACTAAAATGCTACCTATGTCTTTATTTATGGACAACATTATTACAAACTAGCTGTGCCCGCGACTCCATTCGCGTACTTTACTCATGTGAAGCCTATCCTGTGTCCTTTACGTTTAAATGTTTATCTAACATGTTTCCTAAACTTCTGCTAATTCGTTTAAGAGTTACACTTTACATTAATTCGTTTAACATACATATTTGGTACATACACATTATGATTATATTGTGTTAGTTACGTATAAAGTAAACTGTGAATGTATTACTAAAATAAAACACAAATTCATAGGTATATAACGAAGGCAGGTAGTGAGGTAGCTAAAGCGCCTATTATACCATCCTGAATTTAGGATCCGGAATTCAGCATCCGATAAGGACAAGAAATTCAGTCGTCGGAACTCCTGATTACACCGTCCGGAACGTGTCCTGAACGGAGACTGCGCGTCCTGAGAGAGCCATCCGTTGGCCATCCTGAATGCGTGAGAGGGACGCCGCTATACGTGCGATGCGATTGGAGATATTCTCGTATCGTTTCTAACGTATAGCGGCGTCCCTCTCATGCGGCGATCATAAATTCCGGATGGTTTCACCTAATGCTTCCGATAAGGACGTCGGAAGCCATTCTGTCCTGAAAACGGATCGACCGTCCTGAATGCGATTAAACTGTCCGTTGACTATCCGTTGACTGAATTCCGGATCCTAAATTCTGGATGGTCTAATTGACGCTTAACAGCAAGTAATAAAAAATTAAGCACGTAGTAATTAGTAGTTCATAGCCACAAAAAATTATAACCCGATTGTCACTGTATGCAGCTCTGTCATTCAAGTGCTAAGTAGTTAACAGCGGCTCAAATTGAATGCATGATTTGGGCTGACGTCACCAAAACTGCTAGTAAACACAACAATGAAGTAATATTGTTTTGTATACGGTCATGTTACAAATTCCAAAAGTAATATTGAAATAATACTGCTATAACAGTTTATGGAAGCCCCCCAGATCTAGTATATAAGATACATATTTACATTAATATCGCGGGGATGGAGCGCGGCTACGATCGGCCACGATGCATGTCTACCTGATACCATATATACACATACCACTGATACAAGTTTGTAATTCATATACTGACAAACATGCTCGGAAATGAAGGCATTATTATAGTAAAAAGAAGACACGAAGTTTGTAATTCTTGGCTGGTGCATTACTTTTCCGGCATAGGCCAGGAAAGTAAGTATGAAAATTCATTCCTGGCCGCTGTTCAAAACTTTTTAATTCATCTATGTAACTTGTCATACAGCCAATGGCTACCACATAATAAAATAATGCACTAATCGACCATATAAGTATATGAATATGAAAATAATTTTAATAAAATGTTGGTATAAAATCACACAAAAATATGCCAATAACAAAAAGAAAAAACGCAGGTAAGCAGATTTTTACGGTATTACATTTTTTGGGTAAAATATGACTGGGCTGTATGGGCTATGTTTCCTGAGCACTAAATATCAATTGAAAATTAAAAAAGAAAATAATGAATTGCACCGAGAAAATTCATTCCTGGCCGCTGCTCAAAACTTTTTAATAAATCTATGTAACTTGTACTATGTAACTTGTCGTACAGCCAATGGCTACCACATTATAAAAAATACACTCATCGAGCATATAAATATATGAATATGAAAATTATTTTAATAAAATGTTGGTATAAAATGACACAAAAATATGCCAATAATAAAAAGAAAGGCGCGGGAAAGCAGATTTTTGCCGTATTACATTTTTTGGGTAAAATATGACTGGGTTGTATGGGCTAAGTTACCTTAGCACTAAATGACAATTGAAAATTTAAAAATAAATTAACGCGGGAATGGTTCGGCGGACTGCAAGGCTGTTGTTTTGGATTGTTTTGTAGATTTCTTCTAGTGGACTTTATAATGTAAAATCGGTGTAATTTGGTGTTATAAATGCCAATGTTTATGAACAATGTGTGGAATAACCAAAAGAAAGTGTCATGGTGCGGCTGTGGTGCAGATTTAGAGATTTACATAGCGGGCTGGTGGTCACTCGCGTTACTGCGTCGTCATAGACGACGCAGAAACCAGAGGATTCGTGGAAATTGTCGCCAGGAGCTCTGTCGAATCAACGAAATGAATTAAACCATCATTTCTTTGATAAAACGTTGAAAACTATGAAGGGCTAAAAGGTGTAGAACGCCAAATGCTGTAAAACAAATATGAAAGTAGAAATTTACATACTATTATCTTTTTTTTATATTATACTAATTGATTTCCAGTAGTACGTCTTTCATTATTTCCTCGCATTTATTGAGAAAAGCACAATACATGCCTTTGCCGGGAATCGGCTTGCCGGACTCGTAATTATTGCCAAGGCCTCGCTATCGCTCGGCCTTGAAAATTTTACTCGTCCGGCAATCCCTTACTTCCCGGCCTCTGCAGTAATGTACTATTTCTCAAACATGCTCGAAAATGTAGGCATTATTGTAGTAAAAAGAAGCCACGAAGTTTGTAACTCTTGGCTGATGCATTACTTTACCGGCCTAGGCCAGTAAAGTAAGTATGGAAATTCATTCCTGGCCGCTGCTCAAAACTTTTTAATTAATCTATATAACTTGTATCATGTAACTTATCATACAGCCAATGGCTACCACATTATAAAAAAATGCACTCATCGAGCATATAAGTATATGAATATGAAAATAAATTTATTAAAATGGTATAAAATCACATAAAAATATGCCAATAATAAAAAGAAAAAACGCGGGAACGCAGATTTTAACGGTAATACATTTTTTGGGCGAAATATGACTGGGCTGTATGGGCTATGTTTCCTTAGCACTAAATGACAATTGAAAACAAAATAAAGCGGGAATGTAGATACTATTAGATTTTCGACGGCCTGCAAGATTGTTGTTTTGGATTGTTTTGCAGATTGGTTCTAGTGGACTTTATAATGTAAAATCGGTGTAATTTTGTGTTATAAATGCCTATGTTTATGAGCAATGTGTCGAATAATTAAAATAAAGTGCCATGATGCAGCTGTGGTGCAGATTTAGAGTTTAAGGCAAGAAACTAACAGAAGAGGCGCGGCGCTGCGTGTGGCGTGCGGCGGGCATCTCAGTGCGGCGCGGCAAATGTCCGCGCCGCTTCGTGAATTATACTGAAGAGGCGGAGGCGTGTGGCGCGCCGCGAGCGGCGGTTATTGACCTATGATTATTTGTAATAATCATAGGTAAAGTTGCAATTTCTTTATTATTTGTGTATGTATTTTTATGTAGGTATGAAAATAAATGAAACATATCCGTTGCTGCGACTTTTTTTTTTTTAAATTATGCTCCAAAATGTGTCCTGCACATTTCTGTTACTATAGTTCGTATTAGTATAATCATACAGAGCAGGATACTGCTCTACCAATTGGCAAAATTGTATATTAAATTCAGCATCGTCACGCATGTTTGTGCCTCCTGTATATATTACGTTTCGTTTCCTGAAATGTTACATTTTTGCAGCAAAAATTACATTATTGTAATTTTTTTAATTTACGTGTTTTTGGGGTCGGAGTATAACCCACCACACAACGCTATCCTATAAAGTGACCACTAACGTATAGCATAACGCTTTGCGGCATCTAATCGGTCGAGTATATCGCGCATATACCGGCAGTGACTTTCGTTTATAATCATCATCATCATCATCATTTCGAGTAGGTGTCACGGTCAATCGACCATGCACACCCTGGTGTCAGAGTTCTTCGGAACCGCCTCTCGGCCTATGACGTGGTTCCTTTAACGACTACCAGATGGCAGCCGGGACCAACGGCTTAACGTGCCTTCCGAAGCACGGAATCATCTTTATTATCAGACAATCAGGTGATTCAAGCCTGCAATGTCCTAACCAGACTGGAAGCAACTAAACAAAGTATGCTTCCGGTGGGAATCGAACCCACGACCCCCGGGTCAACAGGCAAACGCCTTAACCACTGGACCACGGAGGGTGTTATTTCGTTTATAATAATAGTGATAGAGAAGAGACCACCTACCCTGTACCAACCTGCCCTGCCCCATTATTATAGTCTGCGCCATATGTAAGTCTGTCTTTACCAAAATACAAAAAGGAGTTCTTGGCGGGAATTTCGACGGAGAGCACGGCTTGTGTTTTGGATTGTTTTGTAAATTGTTTCTAGTGGACTTTATAATGTGAAATCGGTGTAATTTGGTGTTATAAATGCCCATGTTTATGAACAATGTGTGGAATAACCGAAATAAACTGTCACAGTGCGGCTGTAGTGAGATTTACTTAGCGGGCTGGTGGACCGCCTCGCCTCGTTGCGTCTGTGATCAAGCTAGTGGATTCGTGGGAATTATCGCCAGGGGCTCCGTAGAGTCAATGAAATGAACTACACCATCGTTTCATTGATAACAAGACTTAGAAAAAAAGCGCGGGAAAACTCATTTATACTTGATACTGGCTAAATACGTAACGCGTGAAAGCCATAAATAAAAAAAATAAAAAAATAAAAAATAATACAAAAAAAAAATTCTAAGATCTAGATCGATACTTTACTGGGTAATCATTACTCTGGCTGTAGTGCCGAAATTACGTATTAACAAGATATTTAGATGATAAGATAATATGGTTTATAGTTTAAATTGAATGCGTTGAATTGCAATAAAAATCTAGTATTACAAATCTCGTTGCTCTCAAAAGTTATGAAAATTGCCCTAAATATAAAAATTACTTACATGTTACGCGAGGAGGTCAAAAGTTACGAAAAATGTAAGAAATGTAACCTTCAGGCAACACTGTTTAAAATACGTGCCGCGCGCCGCGAAGCGGCGGCGGTGCGGCGGCGGTGCAGCGGAGGCGTGCCGCAAGCGGCGGCGGCGCGACGCAAAAAGACGCACGCCGCATGATGGCGCCGGGCGCACTACAAAAATCGACTTTATGCCACATACTATTAAGGTTAATATTCTGTTGTTTTGACTCTTCGCCTCTTGGGCGCGCCTCCGCCGCACCGCATCTGTTAGTTTCCTGCCTTACATAGCGGGCTGGTGGTCGCTCGCGTTACTGCGTCGTGTATGATCAAACCAGAGGATTCGTGGGCATTGTCGCCAGGAGCTCCGTCGAATCAACGAAATGAATTACACCATCATTTCTTTGATAAAACGTTGAAAAATATGTAGGGCTAAAAGACGTAGAACGCCAAATACCGTAAAACAAATATAAAAATAAAAATGTACATATTATTATCGTTTTTTTATATTATACTCATTTATTCCCAGTAGTATGTCTTTCATTATTTCCTCGTAAGCACAATACATGCCTTTGCCGGGAATCGGCTTGCCGGACTCGTATTTATTGCCAAGGCCTCGCTAACGCTCGGCCTTGAAAACTCTACTCGTCCGGCAATCCCTTACTTTCCGGCCTCTGCAGTAATGTACTATACCAAGCAAGGAAAATCTGTTCCTACCATATTGAATAAGATGTCAACAGCGCGTAAAGTGTTCACGTGCATTTTTGGACCTCTGCAATGAAGACAAGGATGGTGTATTGAGTTGAATTGTTACTGGAGATGGAACTTGGGTTCATCATTATGAACCTAAGTCGAAACAAGACTCCATGCAGTGGCATAAAAAGGGCACAGCACCTCCCAAAAAGTTTAAGGTGTCACTGTCAGCTGGGAAACTCATGGCAACGGTCTTTTGGGACTCGGAAGGAATATTATTGATCGATTATAAAGATAAAGGCGTTTCCATAACCGGAGAATACTACGCTCCAATATTAGAGCAATTAAAAGAAGCCATTAAAGAAAAAAGACGAGGAAAATTAACGAAAGGTGTGCTGCTTTTGCACGACAACGCGCCCATCCACAAGAGCCTATGAAGGGCTAAAAAGCGTAGAAAGCCAAATGCCGTAAAACAAATATGAAAATAAAAATATACATACTATCATCGTCTTTTTATTTTATACTCATGTATACCCAGTAGTACGTCTGTAATTTTTTCCTCGCATTTATTGAGAAAATCACAATACATGCCTTTGCCGGGAATCGGCTTGCCGGACTCGTAAATATTGCCAAGGCCTCGCTATCGCTCGGCCTTGAAAACTCTACTCGTCCGGCAATCCCTTACTTCCCCGGCCTCTGCAGCAATGTACTAATAAATAGGGTATTGCAGATTTGTTACAAATCTAAACATAGGTAAAATAAAATTTATCAAAAAACGCATTCGGGGATCGTCCATAAACACGATAGTGTATCAATAAGTCCTTAGAAAGTGATGTCTATATTTTTGGAGGTCGTTTTTAGGATTCCGTACCCAAAGGGTGCCATCAGGACCCTATTAATAAGCCTCCGCTAGCCGTCCGTCCGTTCGCCTGTCACATGCTAGGAGGGGAGGGAGCCCAAGAATTTTAGGATTTACTCGAGCGCGGCATCTAAAAGTAAAAACCGGTCAAGTGCGAGTCGGACTCGCGCACGAAGGGTTCCGTTATCTATATAACTATATAAATATTCTGTGAATATTTCAAGCGTCTACCTGTTGCCGTTATCAATATCGAGCAAAAACATCATGTTTGTTGTATGGGAGCCCCCTTAAATATTTCTTTTATTCTATTTTTTTGTATTTGTTGTTGTAGCGGCAACCGAAATACATAATCCATGAAAATTTCAACTGTCTAACTATCACGGTTCTTGATATACAGCCTGGTGACAAACAGACAGATAGACAGACAGACAGATGGACAGCGGAGCGATATTAATAGGGTCCCGTTTTCACCCTTTGGGTACGGAACCCTAAAAAAGAGCCAATCACGCATGATGAATTGTTTCGATTTTTTATCTGCAAATTTTGTTTCCCTCCCACACCCAGACGTCATGGTCAAACCCATTAGCAGCTCGCCCCACCGCACCAGTAAAATTAAAAATCCATACAAATATTATAAATGCGAAAGAATGTCTGTCTGTCTGCTTTTCACGCTTCAACCATTGGACCGATTTAGATGAAATTTGGTATGGAGGTAGTTTGAGGCCCAAGGAACAACATAGGGTTCCTTTCATTTCGGGAATTTCTACTGTTCCCGAGGAATCGACCCTAACGCGGGCGGAGCCGCGGGTAAAAGGCAATCCTGACTTATAAATCAATCAACGCACAGCCGAAACTACTGTGCCTAGAAAATTTAAATTTGGTACAGGGGTTTTTTATGATGTAAATGAGCACTAAGAAAAGATTTTTATATATTCAACCCCTAAGGAGGTGAAATAGGGGGGAATTTTTTCATTTCTGGACTTAGAAGTATGAAAGTAGGTATATAAATTCTCGATTAAAATTAAAAAGATTTGTGTAGGTGACTTGAGTCAAAATTCCCCTCAATTTTCTAATTTCTGGAATAAGTATACCAAATTTAATCCATCGGTTCAATGGTTGAAGCGTGAAAAGAGAATTCACCTACACAGATCTATTTAGGGTTCCATACCTCAAAAGGAAAAACGGAACCCTTATAGGATCACTTTGTTGTCCGTCTGTCTGCTGTCAAGACTTTTTGTCAGTAACGCATGGAGGTATCAAGTTGAAATTCATATCAAATAATCAGGTCTACTGTCCCTCGGAGCTGTGTAAAATATCAAACTTCTAAGCCAACGCAATCAAAAGCTACAGCCGTTTATGCCGCAAATTTTCGACATTCGGGTAAGAGGTATTCTGAAGTATCGAAGTATCCTGTAGATTTTGATTCCCTTGCGATGCAAGGGAATCAAAATCTACAGGATACTTCCCTACTTCCCGTGAATTTAGAATCTTGAAATTTGGTACGAAGCAACGTCATATAGCACAGATAAAGGAACAAGTAATTTAAAGATAAAGGAACAAGTAATTTAATTAAAAAAAATCTAAAATACCTTACTGACCATTTAATGAGTTACAGGTCAAGTACGTTCTTAAAAGCTGCGTGTTTTTTTTTAAATATAAATGCTTATATTATATTAACGTACTACACCATATCTGCTACTTGGTTAATCGAATGAGGAATCAGTGCACAGAAATAACTGCCGCCGAACATGACTTTGACATCTCATATTCTCTCCCGTGACTCTGGTGATTCTTTACCATGAGACATAGCTACATATTCTCTTTCTTTTCTAGTCAAGGAGTGTTATATGACTGGGGCGACTCAAGTTCTCGAATTGTTACAGCAGATTCCCGCATTTGTTCCACGAGCACTGCGAGATCTCAGGACTCTACATATAGTTACCAAACCATTTCGGAAACGAAAATCCAGCGACTCAAATACATGAATTATTTCTCCTTTTTGCCGCATTTTCTCGAGACGGAACACTACGAGAATTAGGCGACTCCAATTCTTGAATTGTCTCCGCGTATTCTCGAGACCAACACTGCGGGAATCAGGCGAATCCAATTCGCGAGTTGTTTCTGCGTGTTCTCGCATTTTCTCGTGACGAGCACTGCGAGAATCGACGACTTCAATTCGCGAACTATTGTTGCGTTCTCACACTTTTTAATTGAGATAAACACTGCCAGATTATAGCGACTCCTATCGTCAGCTGCGATAAATATCGTCGATTTCTCGAGCCATACGAGAAATTGGAGTCTAATATTCGCGTCTACTATTTTGTTGTATAATCCCGTAATTTAATTAGTCTCTGATCGCGAGCTTGTGGCGTCTTTATTCTTTATCAGCGCTAAAATCCCGCGACTCCAAAGTTCTCTCTCGTAGCAAAGTCTCATTTTACCTGATGGGTCGCAATTTCATGCTTGCATAGCCAAAAGGGTCAATTTAAGAAACAATGGCAATAGCCTTTGGAGAGCAGACAACTCTCATCTTTTGCCTTATGAGTCGAAAACTGTTGCCAGAAGAAACAATGGCAATAGCCTTTGGAGAGCAGACAACTCTCATCTTTTGCCTTATGAGTCGAAAACTGTTGCCAGAAGAAACAATGGTAATAGCCTTTGGAGACCAGACAACTCTCATCTTTTGCCTTATGGGTCGAAAACTGTTGCCAGAAGGGTCTATCCTGGGTGCAAGTGACCCGGGAGTCCCAAGACCACTGGGCGGTCACCAGTAATCGTAGCTAAGCCTACTCAGCGCACTTTATTCCGGTGGCGAGTGCGAGGTAGTCGGATAGTGGGATTCCTGTGACTATTCGGAGCCGGAGAGGGATCGGGGCAGGTAATGTTAATAGGATCATGGGGATCGTCACGTACGTTTCTAGGACATCTACGACATAAGGTCGTATAGTGTAGATTGGTTAGCAGGTTGCACTACAACTAGTTGGGATGTAGCACGGTTTTCTCAAAGTAACGTTTGGAGTAATTTTTGAGATAGCCCCGTATATATGGGAGATCTACAGCGCAAAATACACAGAAGCGACGTAAGATTTGGATACGATGTGGATCGGATTTGTATAAAATGTATGAAAGAGATGCATCGTAATTTACACATCCATTCTGTGTATCTACTATATTTGATCATTATATTGGATCGAAGAGTATAGTCAACATTTATTATTCGATACTTTTCCGCTGGAGTAATGCACAACATATATGTCCGTAAAACTAATGTGACGTCACATTGCTTATAAGACTCCAGGGAAGAATACAAATCATATGATACTACTTAAAAATCAGACAACCCGTTAAGGCTGCAGCTGGAGTGGCTGGAGTGGACAATGGAACAGACGTACTAACATACATACTTGCAAAAAACATTACACTCCTTCTGGGTGGGTCAGTCGGGTAAAAAATGCGAAATGCATAAATTATTAGTTACATCATATATTTTTAATACAAACATATTTCTGTTAATTTTAAACATATTAATAAATAATGGCCCAGAACCCTTCGTGCGCGAGTAGGGCATGGATACCGGTATACCGATGAAAATTTTCGGTATTTTCATACCGATATTTGCTTTTTTTTGCAAGGTTGTTTAAAGGCTATGCAAAACGCTCGATTTCTATGGTTCATAGTATTATTAATTAATACTGCTGATGAGTTTTTATATAAAATGAATCACCACATATAATCTATACATAATCTATATACATATAATAAAACAGTAAAAATATTTTGTCTGTACATTTAGAATTTTTGACTGAAATGGATAGAGGGACACTTAAAAAGAATAATAAAGCAAAAAAAATTATTTCGAATTTTTTGTCTGTCTGTCTGTCTGTCTGTCTGTCTGTCTGTCTGTATGTATGATCACGATTATCTCCGAAAATACTGAACCGATTTACTTCAAACTTTCACCTATTGCTTTGTTTTAACTCAGCAAAACATCTAAAGTTTGTTTCATCAAAATCGGTTCATTAAAAAAAAGTTATCGTCATTTGAATGAACTCAAGGCATTAGTTTGCCTGCAAATATACACAGTGAATTTTTTATCGTTTTGGACCCTTAAAGGAGTGACTCAGACCATCAAAATGAACAACTTTTCCTATGGGAACAATGCTGGGAACTCAAAAAAAATTCGACATTCCCATACAAACTGGCCGGGCGGCGGGACTCTTTTTTATGGAAATGACGAATTTTTGTTTTGAGTTCCCAGCATTGGTCCCATAGAAAAAGTTGTTCATATTGATGACCTGAGTCACCCCTTTGAGGGTCCAAACTGTTCCTGAGGGATGGACACTAACGGCGGCGGCGCGTAGCCGCGGGCAAACGGCAAACCAACCGAAACTGCTGCGCCTAGAAACTTGAAATTTGGTACAGGGGTTCTAGTACAGTCAATGAAGGCAAAAATCAGCCACAACCTCCGATTTCGTTGAACCTCCATAGATTTGGATAAAAATTTGGGATTGATTATGTTTTACCCTCTACTTCAAAAGTGACATATGCTCGTCTTGCGCTTTTTGACCATAGGGGTGAAATTCACCCCCGTGGTCAAAAATGGGAAAAATGCAGATTTAACCATTCTGACTTAAGTAATTTTGTTTAATTAGATAAAATAAATGTTTTTTAATATTTATATGCATGATTTTAATTAATTTTTCAACCCTTTTTGCAACCACCCCTTAAACCGAAAATATTTTTTTTTGTATTTCTGAGTTCTAAAATCGCATATTAACATTACACAAACAGTTTGTTTATATGATATAATTTTTGGTTGATCGTGAAATTTCATCCCTTAAAAACTACCCCCATACTGCAGAATCAGTGTAAAAATTGGTTTCAAAAACTTTAACCTATTAAATAGTACATTACTGAAGTGAAATCTTATTTACTGAGAATTAAAATATTTATTTATTTATTGCATAATTTTTCATCCATAAAAACTACCCCTTATCATAATAATAAAGGAACATTTTTTTTTATCAGCTTTAATTAGAATCGTTTTTAATAGATAAGATAAATCTATACTATAATATTATAAAGCTCAAGAGTTTGTTTGAACGCGCTAATCTCAGGAACTACTGGTACAAATTGGAAAATTCTTTTTGTGTTGGATAGTCCATTTATTGAGGAAGGAAGGCTTTAAGCTATAAAACATCACGCTGCGAAAAAAAATTTTAAAAATTTAGATTTTATTAAATCATACTTTTTTTTCGAAAATAAGCACTCTAAATCGGGAAAAATTTTTGAGGTCATCACTTATGCTAAAAAAAAGAAAGGCCTTTAGGTATATTCATAAATTTGAATTTTTGTAGGAATGGTGAAGGTTTTATTTTCGATTTTTCCAAAAAAAATTGAAAATGTCATCTTATTTTTATCATAACATGCTCAATTTTGATGCTATTAACTTTTTACAGTTCTCATTAGAAAGGTATTTTTAGATACTTTAAAAAGTGTTCAGGAAATATATGGCATAAAATTTCCGGGTTTCCCGTTATTTAAGTTTGAATACTAAGATTGAAGTACTCGCCGAAAAAGAATATACATAAAATTACCTATAGCTCAATTTGAATTAATATTAGAAGGTTTTTCAAAATAGGGATTTGTTTGTTTTTTTTATTAGCTTCAATTTTATTAATTACACATTTTTTGTAAAAACTCATAGTTTTTGAGTTATTTATGAAAAACCACTTTAAAACATGTATTTTTATGACGAAAAATCACAATCTTTGATCTTTAATAACTCAGAAAGTATTGATTTATTCCAAAAACTTTATATAACAAATTTTGTTTATAGATTCCTGGGGTAATTTTTATTAAAAGAATTTTCACCCCTGAGAAGGGGTGGCATCCATCCCTAGGGCAATAGCGCAAGTTGACACTATGTCACTTTTGTTTCTTAAGGTATCCCCCACCTCCTCACCAATTTTCATGAAAATCGATGGAGATTCAACGAAAACGGAGGTGAAAACCTTCATTGACTGCACTATTCTTTTAATGATGCGAGTGAGCGGTAAGAAAGGATTTTTAA
Source organism: Elegia similella (assembly GCA_947532085.1). Classification (NCBI taxonomy): domain Eukaryota; kingdom Metazoa; phylum Arthropoda; class Insecta; order Lepidoptera; family Pyralidae; genus Elegia; species Elegia similella. The sequence goes on from OX383941.1 coordinate 15,039,177, forward strand.
GAAATTTTACTTTTAAAGGGGTAAAATTTATATGGAATTTTCTCATTTCTGGACTTAGAAGTATAAATAATATCCATACTTCCATACTAATACTAATATTATAAATGCGAAAGTTACTCTGTCTGTCGTTTTTTTACGCTTCAACCATTGAACTGATTTGGATGAAATTTGGTATGGAGGTGTGAAGCCCGAGACATAGTGTATGTTTGATTCCGGGAAATTCTACTGTTCCCGAGGGATCAACACTAACGCGGGCGGAGCCGCGGGCAACAGCTAGTAAGTATAATAAAACAGTAAAAATATTTTGTCTGTACATTTAGAATTTTTGACTGAAATGGATAGATGGACACTTAAAAGGAATAATAGAAAGGAAAAAAATTTTTTTGGAATTTTTTGTCTGTCTATCTGTCTGTATGTATGATCACGATTATCTCCGAAAATATTGAACCGATTTACTTCAAACTTTCACCAATTGCTTTGTTTAAACTCAGCAAAACATTTAAAGTTTGTTTCATCAAAATCGGTTCATTAAAAAAAAGTTATCGTCATTTGAATGAAATCAAGGCATGAGTTTGCCTACAAATATATAGCAAAAAAAAATTAAAATAATAAGTGACAAAGAAATTAAAATCCAAAGTCAATTCATCATCATTATACGACAGCATTATACCTAGCCATACTATACATCAGTCAGCTTCTCCTTTTTTATTAGTATAGATTACTATCTATACTATTAAAAAAGATAAAAAAGGAGAAGCTGACTGATTGACATATCAACGCAGGGCCTAAACGCAGGGTTAGAAACTTGAAATTTTGCACAGAGGTTCCTTTTATAACGTAGAACACCAAGAAAGGATTTTTGGAAATTCATCTCCTAAGGGGGTAAAACGGGTTGCAAAGTTAGTATGAAACTTTGCCGTTTTTGAAGTTATTCAAATGAAATTCAGCATGAAGGTTCTTTACTGAAAGGTATGAAACACGAATAAAATATTTTACTCAAAAATCATCCCTTAAGGGGGTAAAATAGGGGTGCAAAGTAAGCATGAAACTTTGTCATTTTTTAAGTTAGTCGAATGAAATTCAGCATGAAGATTCTTTACTGAAAGGCATGAAACACGAGTAAAATACTTTTCTCATCATCCCTTAAGGGGGGTATAACGGGGATGCAAAGTTAGTATGAAACTTTCCGTTTTAGAAGTTATTCAATTGAAATTCAATATTAAGGTGTTTCATTGAAAGTCATGAACTAATGTATTCCGGGTAATTCTACTGTTCCTGCGAAATCGACACTTACGCGGGCAGAGCTGCGGGCCAAAGGCAAACCTGACTTATATATCAACGCACAGCCGAAACTGCTGTGCCCAGAAACTTGAAATTTGGCACAGGGATTCTTTTTATGGTGTAAATGAGCACTAAGAAAGGATTTTTAGAAAATTAAGGGGGGTGGAGTTTATATGGAATTTTCTAATTTATGGACTTAGAAGTTTGCACAAGTTCTTAATTAAAATTAAAAAAGATCTGTTTAGGTAAACATTCTCCCTTGAAGGGGCAAATAGGGGGTAAAGTTTGTATGGAATTTTTCCATTTCTAGACTTAGAATATAAAAATAGGTATGTAAGTTCTCGATTTCAATTAAAAAGATCGGTGTAGGTGAAATGTATGAAATCCCCTCCTTATGGGGCAACATTTGGGGATATAGTTTGTATGGACATTTTCTCATTTCTGGACGTTCTGGATTACAATTAATAAGATGTATGTAGGTAAAACCGACAAAATTTTCGCCTGAAGGGATAAAATAGGGGATTAAAGTTAGTATGTATTTTTTTATTTCTAGACTTAGAAGTATGCAAATAGGTATAGAAGTTCACGGATGACATGACAATTAAAAAGATCTATGCAAGTGAAATGTATAAAATTCCCCCTTAAGGGGTTAAGCAGAGGGGGGGGGGGGGGGGGGGTTTGTATGTAATTTTTCTCATTTCTGGACTTATGAAAATAAGTACATATGTTTACATTAAAATTAAAAATATCTGTGTAGTTAAAATGGACGAAATTTCCCCTTGGAAGGGTAAAATAGGTGGTGTAAAGTTTGTATGGAATTTTTTTATTTTAGACTTAGAAATATGACATAAGTTCTCCATTACAATAAAAAAATATCTGTGTAGGTGAAATGGGCAAAAAAAAAAATATCTATGCAGGTGAAATGTATTAAATTCCCCCTTAAGAGGAAAAAGCAGAGGGGGAAGTGTTTAAATGGAATTTTATCATTTCTACTGTTCCCAAGGGAACGACATTAACGCCGGCGGAGCCGCGGGCAACAGCTAGTCTCGATTATATGTAGAAAAATCACCACAAAATCAACTATCAGACACTACACTGCATGCATATAGCTATTATAGTAATGATACTGCTTTCAGTTGTTTGTTTATTTTTTTACTTCTGTAAATAAATTGCTAACGGCACTCGCACACGTTAGGACATTATTAGTCTAGAAGAATAATCTGAAAAGCCTTCTCCTTTTGATGTTGAACGGCATTTCATGTAACAGTTTAACACCGGGTTTTTTTAGACTAATTCGACCCTGCTGAACTCGATTTTGCCCGGTGTCAGACCAATAATACCTATTGCGCTCGGGAATCGTACCAAGTAGGTAATATACCTACGAAATCTTGTTACCAGCGCTTGCCTCGACTCGTGGTGGTACTCAAATGGTTAATATTTTTTCTTGTGAAGTAGAACTTCATAAATCTTTCTTTTTTTTTTTTATATATGCGAACAAATCACACAGATTGAGCTAGCCCCAAAGTAAAGCGCCTATTATACCATCCTGAATCTAGGATCGGGAATTCAGCATCCGATAAGGACAAGAAATTCAGTCGTCAGAGCTCCTGATTACACCGTCCGGAACGTGTCCTGAACGGAGACTGCGCGTCCTGAGAGAGCCATCCGTTGGGCATCCTGAATGCGTGAGAGGGACGCCGCTCTACGTGCGATGCGATTGGAGATATTATCGTATCGTTTCTAACGTATAGCGGCGTCCCTCTCATGCGTCGATCCTAAATTCCGGATGGTTTCACTTTATGCTTCCGTTATGCTTCCGATAAGGACGTCGGAAGCCATTCTGTCCTGACAACGGATCGACCGTCCTGAATGCGATTAAACTGTCCGTTGACTATCCGTTGACTGAATTCCGGATCCTGAATTCTGGATGGTCTAATTGGCGCTTAAGTTCTAGACTTGTGTTATGGGATACTAACTCAACGATATTATATTTTATAACAAATACATATATAGATACACATCCAAGACCCAGGCCAATCTGAAAAAGATCATTTTCCATCTTGACCTGGCCGGGGATCGAACCCGGTCACTCCGTGTCGCAGGCTGGCATGTTGACCGCTGCGCCACGGAGCTAGTCTTCAGTTACCAGTCTTATGTGGGCTTGTTTTTAGACGTTAGATAATGATACGTAACCCTTCGTGCGCGAGTCCGACTCGCACTTGGCCGGTTTTCATTGGAAATATCATGTCCCTTGGTAAGGTCTTTATCAGTTTTGTACATAAACTGTTAGATCTAGAAGAAAACTGTTAATGACAAATGAATCTACATTAAATAACCTACCACATATAGTGTTTATTTTATTTTTATAGCACTTATAGTTTTTGAGTAATACTGTCCCAAACTTTGTATTTTTTCCAAATTTTTAAAATTATCTTTGTTTATGCTATATTTAAAGGCAAATGGCTGAATTTGTATGAAAATATTGACTTATTAATCCTAATAGATTTACGTATAGCAATAACTTTTTGTTGTAACAATGAGTTTTTGTTAACATTCTTCAATAAATTTACAGAAAAGGTAGCTCATATGGGAGCTCAGAACAGACGTGTCGATATATTTTTTGACAGATATAACAAAACTGACCTACTAGAACGTAAAGAACTGAAAACCAAAAACCCATCAGAAAAGCCATTTAAATCGAGAGAGGTACCCTTGCCAAATATGTATATGGGCTAATTTCATGTAACGGGCTATGCTCAATTTTTATAAACATGGTCAGCTCAGTTACCTATGCTGTTATTAAAAGAAATAATGTTTTTTAGGTACACAAAACAACATTTTCGGTATCTATTCTTGACCTACAGCGGGCATTTTACGTAATATGGCGCTTGTTTCAAATATAAATCAAAATTTAATTTGAAAATAAACGAATTTTACAATGACACATTTAATGACAATAATCACTGTCATTTTCGTATTTCAACCACCTACTGTTTTTAAGGATTGCGGCCTTCAAAATGTATCTCCTTTTAAATCACACACACAATCTACAGAACACTAGGTATCAAGTTGAAAATTATATAACATACTAGCTGACCTGGCAAACGTTGTTTTGCCATATAAATAATTAGATGTTGGCCGATTCTCATAGATACCGGAAAAGACAAAAAATTTCATCAAAATCGGTCAAGCCGTTTCGGAGGAGTATGGCAACGAAAACTGTGACACGAGAATTTTATATATTAGATTAAGGACTAGTAGAAGCGCTAGTGGTTCAGTTGTCTAAGGCAGGAAACTAACAGATGCGGTGCGGCGGAGGCGCGCCCAAGAGGCGAAGAGTCAAAACAACAGAATATTAACCTTAATAGTATGTGGCATAAAGTCGATTTTTGTAGTGCGCCCGGCGCCATCATGCGGCGTGCGTTTTCGTAACTTTTGAGAGCAACGAGATTTGTAATACTAGATTTTTTTTGCAATTCAACGCATTCAATTTAAACTATAAACCATATTATCTTATCATCTAAATATCTTGTTAATACGTAATTTCGGCACTACAGCCAGAGTAATGATTACCCAGTAAAGTATCGATCTAGATCTTAGAATATTTTTTTTTTGTATTTTGGTAAAGACAGACTTACATATGGCGCAGACTATAATAATGGGGCAGAGCAGGTTGGTACAGCGTAGGTGGTCTCTTCTCTATCACTATTATTATAAACGAAAGTCACTGCCGGTATATGCGCGATATACTCGACCGATTAGATGCCGCAAAGCGTTATGCTATACGTTAGTGGTCACTTTATAGGATAGCGTTGTGTGGTGGGTTATACTCCGACCCCAAAAACACGTAAATTAAAAAAATTACAATAATGTAATTTTTGCTGCAAAAATGTAACATTTCAGGAAACGAAACGTAATATATATATATATACAGGAGGCACAAACGTGCGTGACGATGCTGAATTTAATATACAATTTTGCCAAATGGTAGAGCAGTATCCTGCTTTGTATGATTATACTAATACGAACTATAGTAACAGAAATGTGCAGGACACATTTTGGAGCATAATTTCAAAAAAAGTCGCAGCAACGGATAAGTTTCATTTATTTTCATACCTACATAAAAATACATACACAAATAATAAAGAAATTGTAACTTTACCTATGATTATTACAAATAATCATAGGTCAATAACCGCCGCTCGCGGCGCGCGACACGCCTCCGCCTCTTCAGTATAATAGAACCATAACGAATAATACCGAAAGGTCCCGGGTTCAAACCCTGCCCGGCCCGAACTGTATCTCTGAGTTAGTAGTAAAATCTGAGTCAAGTACGGCTATTTTCATCGACCAATACTTGCTTCTGATGAAGGAAAATATCGTGAGGCACCATGAACACTAGTGGATTTTTTGCTAGTACCCATGTGAAATGGAGAAGGCAAACCACTCCAATATTTTCTGGTCAAAATAGTCACTGTATCAATTTCTTTACATACAATGACACAGTCAAGAGAATAGCTCTAAAATATTAGAGAGAATGTGTACATAAAAGCTTTATTTGCAAAACAAAAATTCGTTCATTAAACAGTTAACCTATTTTTCAGAATATATTTTTTTTTTCAAATTCAATCAAAAATATCGGGTTATTTAGAAGTTTAATGTCATTAAGAAAAGAATAAAAATATAAATAAATTGTATTTCTCATAACATGGAAAGTTAAATAAATAGGGCCTTTTGATCAGATATGCATTTGCAGGCTCTCATCTCCACTGTTATGGATAAATACATGAACCTTCATGTGTATTTATTTGCCATTAGAGAACTAGTACCTGGGCGACCGAGCTTCGCTCGGTTATTACTATTTGTTGTAATATGGTGGCGTTTAGGTGAATCTATATTTATGATAAATATTTATTGTTATCTCAAACATTAACTACATTTATAAACTTATCTAAAAACAATAAAAATTAAAAAAATATAAATAAAATTTAAATTATAAAAAAAAGTAAGTCACCGAGCGGGATTCGAATCCGTAACTCGTTTCTTGCCGTCCGCGCCTTAAGCCGCTGGACCAATGGACAGCGGCAGACAAGACGAAATTAGCGACCATATTCTGCGTAAAAAGAAAAACGCATGTAAACTCGAAATCACGCGTTTTCCCAAACATAAGACTAATCAAGATCGATTGTTTACCCCCGAAAACCCTCATATACCAAATTTCAGCGAAATCATTAGAGCCGATTCCGAGATCATAGAAATTTATATACATATAAATATATGAATAGGCATATAAGAATTGCTAATTTAAATGTACAAGATATGAAGGCATTTCAAAACAGTAAAGCCGTAGAGGTAAATTACTTGGTTTATGAGAAAAACATACAAAACGTGGCTTTTTAATATCGTGAAGAGAGAGTTGATTCTGTCTCTTTGCTTACTGAAACTAACAACCAAAAAATACAATTACAAATAATGAGAAAAGTGAAACCGGTTATTTACGGATATTTATACATTTTGAGTATTTACTTAAATTGGCTATTCATCCGCCGCCCGTAATATGATTGCATTCCTTTCGATATCATTCATCGACACGTTCGTCGATAGATGCAAGCAAATGAAAGGAATGTACTGAAGAATTAGTGAACGAATGTAACAATGACAGCTATTAATCCGACTCGTTAGAGTATGACAACATTCTGGTTGACTTGCAGTTTAAACGATTTTTTAAGTGGACGTATTACTCGGTCTGATGATTACGCATTTAATTAAATTTACAAGAAAATACTAAGAAATATTGGACAAAATGTGGTGAAAAGAAATGTTGTTAGTGCGATTACTGTAATTTTTACACAGCAATACCGCACACTTCACCATTTTTTACGCGATGTTTGCCTTGAGTCTCTGAAGTCACACTGACGTAGCGTGTTGTTTAACAAAGGAATATTTCATGGTACCGAGCTAGTGGGGTAAGGAGTCAAATGTCATAATTTCGCGTCCAGTGGTTTATTCGTCCAAGTATCAGGCAGAGTAGAATAGGACCACTCCAATTCTTCCCGTGGATGTCGTAGATGGCGACTTAGGAAATACAAGCTAAACAAAGCTTATTACATCTGTGAGACCTCTCCAACCCGTATGGCCAGCGTGGAGAGTGTAGGCCAAGTCCTCTGACTGCTCTGGCCAAGTATGGCTCTAGTAGTACAGAAAGGGTCGTGCTCCTGGAGTGGAGACTAAAAAGACTGATGATAATGATGCTGATGTTTTCTTATATTAAGAGAGTGAGAGTGATAACAATACATATTTGATTGTAATTTTTATGACGCAGAAAGCATTTAAATAATTCTTGGATCAAAGAACGTACTTTCTTTAGTACTTCTTAATTGCCTTTATTATAGTAACCAAAAATAAAAAAAATGTGGTTCTAGGGGTTTCATCAGTGTTTCTGCTATACAGCGTAGAAAACAGCTTTAATCGTTCTCCGTAAACATGGCTTACCATTTTAAACGTTATAACGTTTAAAACCATTTTTGATCATTAAAACAGTAATTAGCAGCTAATTACTGTTTAAATGCTGTATGAAAAAAAAACCGGCCAAGTGCGAGTCGGACTCGCGCACGAAGGGTTCCGTAGCGTTATCTATAAAAACGGCAAAAAAATCATGTCTGTTGTATGGGCGCCCCCCTTTAATATTAATTATTTATTTTTAAAGCGAATATATAATTAATATTCTGTGAATATTTCAAGTGTCTACCTGTTGCCGTTATCAATATATTTATTTATTTATTGCATAATTTTTCACCCTTAAAAACTACCCCTTATCATAATAATAAAGGAATATTTTTTTTATCAGCTTTAATTAGAATCGTTTTTAATAGATAAGATAAATCTATACTATATAATATTATATAGCTCAAGAGTTTGTTTGAACGCGCTAATCTCAGGAACTACTGGTTCAAATTGGAAAATTCTTTTTGTGTTGGATAGTCCATTTATTGAGGAAGGCTTTAAGCTATAAAACATCACGCTGCGAGTAATAGGAGCGAAGCATCAATAAAAAATGTTTTGAAAACGAGGGAAAATTATTCATCTATACTAATTCATCACAATAACAGAAATTGCCTCGGACGAAGTCGCTGGCAACAGCTAGCTTTTACTAATTTATTTCAAACTTTTCTTTCACTTTCTCTACCTTCAAAATACATATACAAATACCCATAAATGAAGTTTCCCTATAATAAATACATACCAAATCTCTGCTCCAATTTTTTTTTTCCAAATAAATATAATTGGTTTTTTTACCATAACTCCGTTAATTTTTAAAATATCAGGTTCATCCAAAAACCATTTGAAAGGTAATTTTAAGAGCTATAAGATAATCTTAAATAAAAAATTTTAAAGCCCTTATTTTTTAAAAGATAAAGGGTTAAAGGGTAGCGGTTACATGGTTCTCGCAGTAAAAGTTAGGCTTTGAACATCTCGGTTATTTTTCATCCTATAAAAATAAAAAATAAACCAGTCTTTCTTTAAAAACAACTTAAATTTCGTTGTTTGTAATTTTTTACGAATATCCAATATTTTTTAAGTTATTTTCAAAAGAAAATTAAATTTACGAAAATTTGAAAAATTTAGATTTTATTAAATCATACTTTTTTTTCGAAAATAAGCACTCTAAATCGGGAAAAATTTTTGAGGTCATCACTTATGCTAAGAAAAAGAAAAAGAAAGTCCTTTAAGGATATTCCTAAATTTGAATTTTTGTTGAAATGGTGAAGATTTTATTTTCGTTTTTTCCAAAAAAAATTGAAAGTGTCATCTTATTTTTATTATAACTTGCTCAATTTTGATGCTATTAACTTTTTACAGTGCTCATTAGAAAGGTATTTTAAGATACTTTAAAAAGTGTTCAGGAAATATATGGCATAAAATTTCCCGGTTTCCCGTTATTTAAGTTTGAATACTAAGATTGAAGTACTCGCCGAAAAAAATATATATAAAATTACCTATAGCTCAATTTGAATTAATATTAGAAGGTTTTTCAAAATAGGGATTTGTTTGTTTTTTTATTAGCTTTAATTTGATTAATTACACATTTTTTGTAAAAACTCATAGTTTTTAAGTTATTTATGAAAAACCGCTTTAAAACATGTATTTTTATGATGAAAAATCACAATCTTTGATCTTTAATAACTCCGAAAGTATAGATTTATTCCAAAAACTTTATATAACAAATTTTGCTTAGAATTTATCTCTTCATCGATTCCTGGGGTAATTTTTATCAAAAGAATTTTCACCCCTGAGGGGTGGCAACCATCCCCAGGGCAATAGCGCAAGTTGGCACTATGTCACTTTTGTTTCTTAAGGTATCCCCCACCTCCTCACCAATTTTCATGAAAATCGATGGAGATTCAACGAAAACAGAGGTCAAAACCTTTATTGACTGCACTATTTATTTTATTCTATTTGTTGTTAAAGCGGCAACAGAAATACATCATCTGTGAAAATTTCAACTGTCTAGCTATCACCATTCATGAGATACAGCCTGTTGACTGACGGACAGACAGACAGACGGACAGCGAAGCGAAATTAATAGGGTCCCGTTTTTACCCTTAAAAAACTGAATTATACCGAAATTTCTGTTATTAATTAATATCGGTATGAAAATAATTCCGGTATTCCATGCCCTATGCGCGAGTGACTCGCCCCAGGCCGGTTTTGTTTATGAATAAAGCGCCAATTAGACCATCTAGAATTTAGGATCCGGAATTCAGTCAACGGATAGTCAACGGACAGTTTAATCGCATTCAGGACGGTCGATCCGTTTTCAGGACAGAATGGCTTCCGACGTCCTTATCGGAAGCATAGGTGAAACCATCCGGAATTTAGGATCGCCGCATGAGAGGGACGCCGCTATACGTTAGAAACGATACGAGAATATCTCCAATCGCATCGCACGTATAGCGGCGTCCCCCTCACGCATTCAGGATGGCCAACGGATGGCTCTCTCAGGACGCGCAGTCTCCGTTCAGGACACGTTTCGGACGGTGTAATCAGGAGCTCCGACGACTGAATTTCTTGTCCTTATCGGATGCTGAATTCCGGATCCTAAATTCAGGATAGTATAATAGGCGCTTAAGGGTGGTTATTTGTTTTACAATAAAGCGCCAATTAGACCATCCAGAATTCAGGATCCGGAATTCAGTCAACGGATAGTCAACGGACAGTTTAATCGCATTCAGGACGGTCGATCCGTTGTCAGGACAGAATGGCTTCCGACGTCCTTATCGGAAGCATAAAGTGAAACCATCCAGAATTTAGGATCGACGCATGAGAGGGACGCCGCTATACGTTAGAAACGATACGATAATATCTCCAATCGCATCGCACGTATAGCGGCGTCCCTCTCACGCATTCAGGATGGCCAACGGATGGCTTACTCAGGACGCGCAGTCTCCGTTCAGGACACCTTCCGGACGGTGTAATCAGGAGCTCTGACGACTGAATTTCTTGTCCTTATCGGATGCTGAATTCCGGATCCTAGATTCAGGATAGTATAATAGGCGCTTAAGTCATTTTTATTGCCACTGTGACATCAAATAACTACACAAGTTAAATTAAAGTCTCCATATATAAAGTATTTTGGCGTTGGCGTGGGCTTTGCACGAATTTAGATAGTGTACGTATAACAACATTGTTTTAGCACAGACTTGCTTCTTTTTTAAATAATAAACCTTTTTGCATACTTTGGCTATAAAAAATTACAAGTTCAGGCAACAAAATAAAAGTTTACATAAAATAAACAATTATACCCCATATAAATAATAATAATAATAAATAAATATATACGGACAAATCACACAGATTGAGCCTAGCCCCAAAGTAAGTTCGAGACTTGTGTTATGGGATACTAACTCAACGATACTATATTTTATAACAAATACATATATAGATACACATCCAAGACCCAAGCCAATCTGAAAAAGATCATTTTTCATCTTGACCTGGCCGGGGATCGAACCCGGTCACTCCGTGTCGTAGGCTGGCGTGTTGACCGCTGCGCCACGGAGCTAGTCATATGAATATATACCTTAACCTACAAATATATAAAAAAACTTTAGTTTACTAATCGTTTTTTTACATTTTTCTTTAAAATCACGAAAAGGATAACGTGGGGTGCGATGTGCAATCCTACCCCAAGGTGGCTCGGGGACGGAACGCATGCCATAATAAAAAACCGGCCAAGTGCTAGTCGGACTCGTGAATGAAGGGTTCCGTACATTATTAAATTAGTTAACGAAAAAGTAGCTCTTCAAGCTTATGGATATGTCGTATGTAATCCTAGGTATGGCATCTTGTCTGCTCTAGAAACTGTAGAAGCATGAGCATTAATTTATAATCGCCTTCCCGAAACACTGAAATGCCTACCAAATAATTTATTTAGAAAAAACTTTTTGACTGGCTCACTGACAAGACCTTTTATAATATTAATGAGGTTCTATCTTGACAATTTGAACAGTTAAATTTATTTTAATATCATGACATACGCAATTTAATGTAACACAATTTAATTTAGTTTTATATACAGTATTTAGTTTAATTCAAATGTTAAGAAACAAATGCGTATCGAAATACTTTCATTTTGTTTTTATAACATCATATTGCCATAATTGATATTTTCATGTTATCTATCTATACATATAATAAGACAGTAAAAATATTTTGTCTGTACATTTAGAATTTTTGACTGAAATGGATAGAGGGACAAAAGAATAATAGAAAGCAAAAAATTTTTTTTCGAATTTCTTGTCTCTCTGTCTGTCTGTCTGTATGTATGATCACGATTATCTCCGAAAATACTGAACCGATTTACTTCAAACTGTTTTAACTCAGCAAAACATTTAAAGTTTGTTTCATCAAAATCGGTTCATTAAAAAAAAAGTTATCGTCATTTGAATAAACTCAAGGCATGAGTTTGCCTGCAAACATATAGCAAAAATAAAATAAAATAATAAGTGACATAAGAAAATTAAAATCCAAAGTCAATTCATCATCATTATACGACAGCATTATACCTATCCATACTATCCATAGTAATCCATACTAAAAAAAAAGGAGAAGCTGACTGACTGACTGACATATCAACGCAGGGCCTAAACTATAACGGTTAGGAACTTGAAATTTTGCACAGGGGTTCCTTTTATAACGTAGGAGAGCACTAAGAAAGGATTTTTGGAAATTCATCTCCTCAGGGGGAAAAACGGGTTGCAAAGTTAGTATGAAACTTTGTCGTTTTTGAAGTTATTCGAATGAAATTCAGCATGAAGGTTCCTTTACTGAAAGGTATGAAACACGAGTAAAATATTTTATTCAAAAATCATCCCTTAAGGGGGTAAAATAGGGGTGCAAAGTAAGCATGAAACTTTGCCATTTTTGAAGTTAGTCGAATGAAATTCAGCATGAAGGTTCTTTACTGAAAGGCATGAAACACGAGTAAAATATTTTTCTCAAAAATCATCCCTTAAGGGGGTATAACGGGGGTATAACGGGGATGCAAAGTTAGTATGAAACTTTCCGTTTTTGAAGTTATTCAATTGAAATTCAATATTAAGGTGTTTCATTGAAAGTCATAAACTAATGTATTCCGGGTAATTCTACTGTTCCTGAGAAACCGACACTTACGCGGGCGGAGCCGCGGGCCAAAGGCAAACCTAACTTATATATCAACGCACAGCCGAAACTACTGTGCACAGAAACTTGAAATTTGGCACGGGGATTCTTTTTATGATGTAAATGAGCACTGAGAAAGGATTTTTAGAAAATCAAAGGTGTTGAAGTTTTATGGAATTATCTCATTTCTGGACTTAGAAGTTTGAAAGTAGGTACGCAAGTTCTCAATTAAATTTAAAAATAGATCTGTTTAGGTGAACCAGACAACATTCTCCCTTGAAGGGGTAAATAGGGGGTAAAGATTGTATGGAATTTTTCCATTTCTAGACTTAGAATATAAAAATAGGTATGAAAGTTCTCGATTACAATTAAAAAGATCTGTGTAGGTAAAATGTATGAAATCCCCTCCTTAAGGGGCAACATGGGGGGGAGGGTAGGGGTTAAGTTTGTATGGACATTTTCTCATTTCTGGACGTTCTGGATTACAATTAGAAAGATGTATGTAGGTAAAACCGACGAAAGTTTCGCCTGAAGGGATAAAATAGGGAGTAAGATAGGGGAGTAAAGTTAGTATGGATTTTTTCATTTCTAGACAGAGGTATGAAAATAAGTATATACGTTCTTCTCTCTCGATGTTAAAATGGACGAAATTTCCCCTTGTAGGGGTAGAATAGGTGGGGTAAAGTTTGTATGGATTTTTTATTTACTTAGAAATATGACAATAAGAAGTTCTCCATTACAATAAAAAAATATCTGTGTAGGTGAAATGGGCAAAATCCCCTCCTTAAGGGCTAAAGATCTATGCAGGTGAAATGTATTAAATTCCCCCTTAACGGGAAAAAGCAAAGGGGGAGGGGTTTGTATGGAATTTTTATCATTTCTACTGTTCCCAAGGGAACGACATTAACGCGGGCGGAGCCGCGGGCAACAGCTAGTATCTTAATATCAGTGTGACAATTTTGTTGATTGTACCTACTTAGTTTTTATTTTACTTTTGCATGCTGGAAACAGCTGGGTGTAAATGCACTTATGCGAAATAAATGAATTGAATTTTATATAATTAGTTTGAAATTATTAAAAATATTCTCATTATTATGTGATGTGATCATGTGACTCAAAATTAATGCTTATCGCAATTTTTCCTTCATCTGTGCTATAAGACGTTGCATCGTACCAAATTTCAAGATTCTGAGTTCCCTGTAGGTTTTGATTCCCTTGCGAAAGTCGAAAAAACACGAAAATTTGCGGCATAACCAGCTGTATCTTTTGATTGCGTTGACTTTAGTTTCCTGCTTAAAGTTTGATTTTTTCACAGCTCCACGGGACAGTAGACCTGACAATTTGATATGAATTTCAGCTTGACACCTCTACGCGTCCCTGAGAAAAGGTTTCTTGACAGACAGACGGACGGACAACCAAGTGATCCTATAAGGGTTCCCTTTTTTTCTTTTGAGATACGGAACCCTAAAAATACTTGACCACAGAGGTTAGGTTAACTTCGTTAGGTTTTCTCGTGCATGATCAGATCACATCAGAAGCACAGACAGGGCGCCGTCACAACTTTAAAACATATAGAAAATACGAGGCACAGACATTGATATTTCTCTCTGGTCTGGCACCAGGCTGTATCTCATGAATCGCAATAGAGTTGACATGTTCACAAATGACTTATGTCTTTCTGTTGCCGCTAAAACAACAAATACTAAAAACAGAATAAAATAAATATTTAAGGGGGCTCCCATACAACAAACGTGATTTTTTTTTCTCGATATTGATAACGGCATCCGGTAGACGCTTGAAATATTCACAAAAAAATAAATAAATTAATATTTAATGGCCCTTACAACAGACTATGATTTTTTGCCGTTTTTTAGGGTTCCGTATCCAAAGGAAAAAAAACGGGACCCTTTTAATATCGCTTTGTTTCCGTCGGTCACCAGGCTGTATCTCATGAACCGTGATAGTGAGACAGTTGACATTTTCACAGATGATGTATTTCTGTTGCCGCTATAACAACAAATACTAAAAAATACAATATATTTAAGTGGGCTCGCACACAACAAACGTGATTTTTTGCTTGTTTTTGCTCGATATTGATAACGGCAACAGGTAGACGCTTGAAATATTCACAGAATATAAAGTTATATTCACTATAAAAATAAATAATGAAATTAAATTAACATTAAAGGGCCATCCCATACAATAGACTTTTGCCGTTTTCATAGATAACAGTACGGAACCCTTAGTGCGCCTCGCACTTTCACGGTTTTTTTACAAGTCGAGCTTAAAGATAGTCGAGCTTAAAATAGTAGGTACTAATTGTTTTATATACGCAACATTTTCTACACTTAATTTTTTTTTCTGTTTTTCTATTTTATAATTAACTAGCTTTCGCCTGCGGCTCCGCTTGCGTCATTGACGATCCCTCGGGATTGGTACTTTTACCCGGGATAAAATTGCCTATGTCCTTCTCCGTACTCCAGAGAAATTGAATGCAAAATTTCATGATGATCAGTTAAGTAGTTACGGCGTGAAAGCGTAACAAACAAATAAACAAACAAACAAACTCACTTTCGCATTTATAATATTAGAGAGGATTATCTTATCACAAAGTAGTGTAGAACCTGACTTTCAACCGTAAAAACCTGTTGTTGGCTGTACAACTGTGTACAACTGACTATAACCATTAATTAATTTTCTACGTAAAAACTGATGGTGTTCCTAAATAAAAAACAGAAATTAATATCGAAAAATAAAAACAATTGTTTTAACTTTTCGTCAAGTTACCAACTTTGGTAACTAGGCACTTTATAAAAAAAATACACTATCTAAAAAATAAAATATACAGTCGAACCTCCTTTTTTTTTTGAAGTCGGTTGATATAAAATTAACAGTTGATTCGTGAATTTGTATGTAAAATGGGAGTCCAAATTTTTATTTTTTACCTTTTTTTTCTTACGGCTCTGTATTCTATTAGCGATTCTGATTCCGATAAAATAATTTTCAGTGAGTTCAAAAAAATATGTCATGTACGTAATAAGTCATAAATTATTAAATAAAAATCCAAGTTTATTATATTATTTTATTAAAATATATATATATTATATATATATATTACCATTACCATACAAACTTCCACCGAAAATTGGTTTGAACGAGATCTAGTAATCTTTTTTCTTCAAATACGAGTAACTTATTTCAAATGGAGTGGCACATGACATCAAGAAGTCTAGTTTCCTGCAAGTACTCCGCAGTCACAGTATTTTATTTTAAATAGTCACAATAAAATTAAAAAATATGTAAAAATTAATAGAATAATAAAACGCACTAAGAAAGTATTATCTAAACAAAAAAAATGTACATCTTTAGCGCAGTTAAGTAGGGAAAAACTATGTTTGTCTAAGGAATTAAGATCATGTGAAGATGACCTATATATGGCTAGCCATATATATGACACCGACATTCATGAGTTGCAGTCACAGGTCTCGGAATTGCAACAGTCCTTAGATAATTTATCTAAAATGTATGAATTGTCCCAGAAAGATATAAATAAATATATTTTAGAGGCCAAAAAATTAGTAGATGAAGCTGACTTTAATAAACAGCAGTATGAAACTCTCTTACAAAAGCAGCAGTGCTATAGTGCTCCTGAAACAGCAATTACCATGTCACCTGTAATAGCCATTGCTCCTGAGTCTAGAAAATGTAATACTGAAAAATGTAACCTAGAAACAAGGATAGGTACGATAGATAATAGTTTTAATAAGAAAAGTTATTGTAACAAATTATTAATTTACTCTGATAAATTAGGTCAAGGTCTTAGTAGCATAATTTTGAATCACCTCAACCATAACTGTTAACACATGTACATCCGGCGCTTCTTATTTAGACCTGGTAAATAACATTACTTGTGACAGTCTTGATGAAAACTGTACAATATTAATATTATGTGGTGACAGTTCCTCTATATCGAAAAAGAATATTAAACAAAGTACGGACAAATTAATTAATATTAATAAAAAAAACACAATGTAAATTTATGATATGTGCCTTTCCGTATTCGGAATCGCTACATAAAAGTAGAAATGAGCACATACATAATTTAAATGTACATATGTACAACATGACATATCGTCATGGCGATTTTATTTTTTATTTAGATATAAATAAGTTTATAAGTAGATTTAAGTTGACTCACGATACTATGTATCTTCCTTTTAATTTTAAAAGACAAATAGCTACGTTAGTAGCTTTTAATATACAAACTTTTGTTGTATGTAGTACAACTGTAAATAATTTTAAATTTGACACAGGCATTGCAGCTGATGATATTCGTAAAATACATAATACTCAGTCTGATTTAAATACATTTATATACACTGGGAAGCTACTGTCATAATATTTATTTCTTTGAACAGTTCTCTGAGAGATTCTCTTGGGCCTAAGCCGTAAATAGCACAAATCGCTCTCTTGTAATATACATATAGTATTTATATCGGCTGCTTTTCCTCACAGAAGTATGCCATAAGCCATTAAACTATGAAAATAACCGTCCGTCTGTCTGTTTGTTTGTCTGTCACCAGGCTGTATCTCATGAACCGTGACAGTTGAAATTTTCACAGATGATGTATTTATGTTGCCGCTATAACAACAAACACTATAAAATAGAATAAAATAAATATTGAAGGGGGCTTTCATACAGCAAACGTGATTTTTTTGCTTGTTTATGCTCGATATTGATAATAGTACAGTCAATGAAGGCAAAAATCAGCCACAACCTCCGATTTCGTTGAACCTCCATAGATTTGGATAAAAATTTGGGATTGAGTATGTTTTACCCTCTACTTCAAAAGTGACATATGCTCGTCATGCGCTTTTTGCATTTGAGGGGTGAAATTCACCCCTATGGTTAAAAATGGGAAAAATGCAGATTTAACCATTCTGAATTAAATAATTGTGTTTAATTAGATAAAATAAGTGTTTTTTAATATTTATATGCATGATTTTAATTAATTTTTCAACCCTTTTAGCAACCACCCCTTAAACCGAAAATATTTTTTTGTATTTCTGAGTTCTAAAATCGCATATTAACATTACACAAACAGTTTATTTATATGATATAATTTTTGGTTGATCGTGAAATTTCATCCCTTAAAAACTACCCCCATACGCAGAATCAGTGTAAAAATTGGTTTCAAAAACTTTAACCTATTAAATAGTAGGTACATTACTGAAGTGAAATCTTATTTACTGAGAATTAAAATATTTATTTATTTATTGCATAATTTTTAACCCTTAAAAACTTTCCCTTATCATAATAATAAAGGATTTTTTTTATCAGCTTTATTTAGAATCGTTTTTAATAGATATGATAAGTCTATACTATAATATTATAAAGCTCAAGAGTTTGTTTGAACGCGCTAATCTCAGGAACTACTGGTTCAAATTGGAAAATTCTTTTTGTGTGGATAGTCCATTTATTGAGGAAGGCTTTAAGCTATAAATCATCACGCTGCGAGTACTAGGAGCGAAGCATCAATAAAAAATGTTTTGAAAACGGGGTAAAATTATTCGTCTATACTAATTCATCACAATAACAGAAATTGCCTCGAAAGAAGTCGCGGGCAACAGCTAACTTTTATTAATTTATTTTACACTTTTCTTTCACTTTCTCTATTTTCAAAACACATATACAAATACCCATAAATGTAGTTTTCCTATAATATATGCATACCAAATCTCTGCTCCAATTTTTTTTACCAAATAAATATAATTTGTATTTTTACCATAACTCCCTTAATTTTTAAGATATCATGTTTATCCAAAAACGATTTGAAAGGTAATTTTAAGAGCTATAAGATCATTTTAAATAAAAAAATTTAAAGCCCTAATTTTTTAAAAGATAAAGGGTTAAAGGGTAGCGGTTACATGGTTCTCGCAGTAAAAGTTAGGCTTCGAACATCTCTATCTCGGTTATTTTTCATCCTATAAAAATAAAAAGGTAGCAAAAGTCTTTCTTTAAAAACAACTCAAATTTCGTTCTTTATCACTTTTTACGAATATCTAATATTTTCGAAGTTATTTTCAAATGAAAATGAAATTTACGAAAATTTCAAAAATTTTGATTTTGTGTAATCATACTTTTTTTTCGAAAATAAGCACTCTAATTCGGGAAAAATATTTGAGGTCATCACTTATGCTAAAAAAAAGAAGGTCCTTCAGGGATATTCATAAATTTGAATTTTTGTTAAACTGGTTTTTTGTTAAAGTGTCATCTTATTTTTATCATAACTTGCTCAATTTTGATGCTATTAACTTTTTACAGTGCTCAGTAGAAAGGTATTTTCAGATACTTTAAAAAGTGTCCAGAAAGTATATGGCATAAAATTTCCCAGTTTCCCGTTATTTAAGTTTGAATACTAAGATTGAAGAACTCGCCAAAAAAATATACATAAAATTACTTATAGCTCAATTTGAATGAATATTAGGTTTTTCAAAATAGGGTTTTTTTTGTTTATTTATTAGCTTCAATTTTATTAAATACACATTTTTTGTAAAACTCATAGTTTTTGAGTTATTTATGAAAAACCGCTTTAAACCATGTATTTTTATGACGAAAAATCACAATCTTTTCATTTTTAGAATTTTCCAATTTGAACCAGTAGTTCCTGAGATTAGCGCGTTCAAACAAACTCTTGAGCTTTATAATATTATAGTATAGACTTATCATATCTATTAAAAACGATTCTAAATAAAGCTGATAAAAAAAAATCCTTTATTATTATGATAAGGGAAAGTTTTTAAGGGTTAAAAATTATGCAATAAATAAATAAATATTTTAATTCTCAGTAAATAAGATTTCACTTCAGTAATGTACCTACTATTTAATAGGTTAAAGTTTTTGAAACCAATTTTTACACTGATTCTGCGTATGGGGGTAGTTTTTAAGGGATGAAATTTCACGATCAACCAAAAATTATATCATATAAATAAACTGTTTGTGTAATGTTAATATGCGATTTTAGAACTCAGAAATACAAAAAAATATTTTCGGTTTAAGGGGTGGTTGCTAAAAGGGTTGAAAAATTAATTAAAATCATGCATATAAATATTAAAAAACACTTATTTTATCTAATTAAACACAATTATTTAATTCAGAATGGTTAAATCTGCATTTTTCCCGTTTTTAACCATAGGGGTGAATTTCCCCCCTCAAATGCAAAAAGCGCATGACGAGCATATGTCACTTTTGAAGTAGAGGGTAAAACATACTCAATCCCAAATTTTTATTCAAATCTATGGAGGTTCAACGAAATCGGAGGTTGTGGCTGATTTTTGCCTTCATTGACTGTACTATTATCAATATCGAGCATAAACAAGCAAAAAAATCACGTTTGCTGTATGAAAGCCCCCTTCAATATTTATTTTATTCTATTTTATAGTGTTTGTTGTTATAGCGGCAACATAAATACATCATCTGTGAAAATTTCAACTGTCACGGTTCATGAGATACAGCCTGGTGACAGACAAACAAACAGACGGACGGTTATTTTCATAGTTTAATGGCTTATGGCATACTTCTGTGAGGAAAAGCAGCCGATATAAATACTATATGTATATTACAAGAGAGCGATTTGTGCTATTTACGGCTTAGGCCCAAGAGAATCTCTCAGAGAACTGTTCAAAGAAATAAATATTATGACAGTAGCTTCCCAGTGTATAATCCTTACTAATATTATAAATGCGAAAGTGAGTTTGTTTGTTTGTTTGTTACGCTTTCACGCCGTAACTACTGAACCAATCATGATGAAATTTTGCATACAAGTTCTCTGGAGTATGGAGAAGGACATAGGCTACCTTTTATCCCGGGAAAATATACTATTCCCGAGGGATCGACATTGACGCGGGCGGAGCCGCGGGCGAAGGTTATTTAGCTCTTATAAAAATAAGTTATTTTACAGATAGGCCATTACGTAATAGGGGCCAATTATTTCTCTCGCGGTATAGGCTTAGCAGGGTTAGTGATTTGTTTTTAGGTAACTGTATACGCTATTATAATAAGTTGCCAGAATTAGTCCTTGATGTGCCTGATAGACAATTCAAAGCGTAGTTAAACAGGTACTTTGTAAAAAGGCTTATTACAGGACTGATGATTTTCTAAACGATAAAAATATCTGGCCAAAACTCGGTGCCGGACCCTCTGTCATGATATTAATATAACAATGACATGGATTGGTAAAATTTGTACGTATTGTATTTTGACATTTAATCAAAAATTTAAATAAACATTTTCTTCATTACTATAATTTATCAAATTGAATATTATTTATGACATTACAATGTAAGTTCAAGTTCACATTTAGTTCTAAGTATATCGTAGACTAGCTTTCGCCCGCGGCTCCGCCCGCGTCAATGTCGATCCCTCGGGAATAGTACTTTTTCCCGGGATAAAAGATAGCCTATGTCCTTCTCCGTACGCCAGAGAACTTGTATGCAAAATTTCATGATGATTGGTTCAGTAGTTACGGCGTGAAAGCGTAACAAACAAACAAACTCACTTTCGCATTTATAATATTAGTTAGGATAAGTAAGGATTAGTTAGGATTGTAAGTTGATATAATTTGGAGAAAATGCGCTGTGCAGTTTGTTGCCGCTTCTTCTGCACTCCGCCTTGGAAGCGGCGTAAACTTAGCTCTAAGTAAGTTTTTGTCGTCAATAATAATAATGTTGTAAATAATAATGTGTAATTTAAGTTAACGTTCACCAAATGGTATTTAAAATATCTTACGATGAATAAAATATTTGACTATTGGACAGCGAAGCGAAATTAAAAGGGTCCCGTTTTTACGTTTAGTGTAGGGAGGGATCCCTAAAAATTTTGTTAAGACAGTTGTACGTAAAAAAACTACTGAATATGAATTTTCGAACCACGTTAAGTCAAGTAAATATAAAATCATAGCGCCTTTAATAATAATAATACCTATAATAATAGCAATGTGTTTACGTTCGACAGCGCGCGGCGCTTGGCGGAACGATAGGAGGTCGCTGGGTACCTATAATTGAGCTCGGGAATCAAAGTAGGTAATATATCTACGGAATCTTGTTACCAGCGCTTGCCTCTACTCGTGGTGGTACCCAAATGAATAATATTTTTTTTACATCATATTTTTAGGTTTACAATGTCACTGTTACACTATTTTCCAAAGAAAATAAAAAGCTAATCCTGTTTGTTTTTCGTGTGTAAGTCGTCAGATTTTTCAAGCTGCCTAAGGCATCTGACATACTTAACGACTGCTATCAATGTTGACAGCCGCAACTGCTTAACGTCCCTTCCGAAACTTAACATACGTTAGCGCTAATAATGCTCAAACACACTAGACCATCGGGCTCCTCCTATGCTATTATTATATTTGTACCAATGATGACAACTATACATTAATTGCAACGAAACGCGCGATACTAAAACTCGTTCTACAGCGCACGCTGTTGAAAGAAACGCGCTGGCCAACGGCGCGTCTCGCCGGTGTCACTCTGAAATCAGCCTTAGGCACCAAACACACGAGCAGCACTTTGCTCCCGACCACCCAGCTGTCGACGCAGCAAACTGCAGCTGTCGACATAGGATTTGCGTCGCAGCTTCAATCGCAGCGAGCGTCGACCAATGGCGACAGCTAGCCGCTGCATGCTGCGGCGTGTTGC
The DNA here is from genome assembly GCA_947532085.1 of Elegia similella. Taxonomy (NCBI): domain Eukaryota; kingdom Metazoa; phylum Arthropoda; class Insecta; order Lepidoptera; family Pyralidae; genus Elegia; species Elegia similella. Next base: position 15,061,818 of record OX383941.1, read on the forward strand.
GCTCGCAATGCTTCGTCAATAGAATACAAACAGACCAAGCGCACATTGTATAAAAATAGCTGGTATAGACCTGCTAATTGCATCGTCTAGAAATATGACTGCATTTGGAATTATAAATACCAAGATTATAGGAAGTGTTTTTGTTGATCTCATTAAATAAACATTTGATGAGATCAACAAATATACGAGATATACTATACATCAACTTAGCAAAACACTTTTAGCAATTCGAATCCACAAATATTGCATAATTAGCTGCTAATAAGTGCTAATTTATGCAGAGAACAAAATAAACTGGTGCTTTGATAAGTTGACGTCGACTGCAAAGTTTCAATCGAAAAAGTGATCTGATATTCGACATTGTAGGAGACAAGACATTACAGAATGGGATAGAATTACCGATTGTACATATGAATTCGTTTGATTTAATTGCTTGCAAAATAAGCAAGTAATTGTTATTTGCATTTTTTTAATATAACGAGGAGTTTTGCTTCATAAAGTGATTTGATAGAATTACCGATTGCATAGCAATTAACTGACATTTAATTAGTTGCAAAAAAAGCACGTACATTAAACGAGGTGCATAACTTAGTTCACTTCAACAGCAAGGTGTCAATCGAAAATGTGATCTGATATAATTAGCAATTACCAATTGTTTAGGAATTAACTGCTATTTAATTACTTACGAAATAATGAATATATTTTTTTAAACGAGGTGCTTTTCTGATCTCACGTCAACTCATCAAAGCGTCAATGGAAAAAGAGTTCTGATAGAATTACCGTTTGTATAGGAATTAACTGATATTTAATAGCTTTGCGAAGTATGCACGTGAATTGAATTGTTTGTGAGTACGAGTCGGACTCGCGCACGACTGGTTCCGTACATTATATATAATAAGTTTGAAATTATTAAAAATATTTTTATAATGTAACTCAAAATTTATACTTTTCGCAATTTTTCCTTTATCTGTGCTATAAGACGTTGCTTTGTACCAATTTTCAAGATTCTGAGTTCATGGGTACGCATTTTTAATCTTTGGCCGCACAAGTAACTTAATTTGGACAGTTTAAGTTCGAAAAAGAAGACCCCGCGCGTAAGGTCTACAGCTCACAGAGCCACTAGTCTTTAATTTTTTGTTTGGTTTCTTTAGTGGTGATTTTTATGATTAGTTTTTATTAATATGATAAGTTTCTTCACTACAGTTGGTATTAAGCCTGTATTCTCATCCATTTTCGCTGTTTGCTTTTAAAGCCTCGTGTTATCCATTTATGCTTCGTCTACCGTCGTTGCTTTTTAGATAAAATATTTTACGATCTGTGTTTTTTCCTAATAGTGGAAAAAACACAGATCGTAAAATAATTTGAATCCAAAGAATTTGTCAAAATTAGTTGCTTTTTGTTGCTAATTAGTTACTAGAGAATCAATGTTGGTGCTCGAACTTATCTCGAGAAATCGGAAAAATTACGGCTTTATGTGAAGGTAATTTAAAGCTCAAATGTTGTTGCTCGAAAATCATTTTTGTTGCATGAATCCTATTTTCAGAAATCGTTAATGTTATTTTGCCGGCCCTATTTCTACTTTTTACAATTAGAATAGGTAGTATACTAGGTGGTAGCGTGCCCAAAAGGTTGGTAGCATTGCCACGTTGTATGGCAATGCTTATCTTTTGACCAAAATATAAGCCAGACATCTGGTTACGAGGTACTCCAATGCGGATCCGTAAAGTTTTTAGTTGAGAATGCAGGATTATAGAGCCAAGAAATCCATAACATACAGTGCAAAAATTATTGTTCTACGATAAAAATTGACGAAGTTATGACCAAATTACTAGCAAAATTCACTGGCCGGCCGGCGCGGTGGCTGTGACGTCACTGTGACGGACGCCGCTAGTCGCCCGTTGGCAGTGACAAGGCGCGCAGTGTTTTGTGTGGTAATTGCGACTTTAAAACAAATTATTTATGTCTAATTTATCTTTTTAACTATGTACAAATATTGTATAGTGCCGAACTATACAAATACTTCTTTTTAAACGCCAGAAAAACTATCTTTTAACGTGCCGAAAGAAACAAAACTTCTGGAAAAATTGATATTTTTTCACGAAGTATTGCAACTTTTTTTTTTTACAACGGAATTCAATTTAAAATTATATTCCGTTGTAAAAAGGGATGATTATAGGACGCCACCCTCTACCCAGGCTAGTAGACATTGTTGTGAATATCATTTCGAAGTCAGTACCTACATAACTATTCTTACCTTTTATTAAGTTGATATGGAAATAAGTTAGTACCTATGTATTCTCTTTTTATAAGCCGGATGTTTTAAAAAAAATCATACCTACTTATTTATTTCTAGTTTGGTGGACAAACCTACTTACCTTCCAATACTTCCGTTTCCATTTCTATGTAATATTCCAAGGTCAAATCAATGACACAGGGACGTACTGGAGTAAAAAGCAAATAGTGAATGATATAATATGTATCTGCCCCAGTTATACCTGATTGTTGTAAGCAAATAAGTTAATACAGGATGTAAGGGTGAACACTGTTGTACCTAAAACCATTAAATCAGCCCGTCTAAATGATTAACGTATGGGACTCAGGATTGGGCTAGAAAACAATATCGACCTTTTTATACAAAAATGTGAGGCCGATTAAAATATGGTATTATTTTATATTTATATATTTCAGGTAGAAAAAGACATGGAAAATTACGTTAAGTTTAACTGAAGAAGGGAGTCTTGCCTCATTAGTTTGAATGTCAAAAGCTTTCAAAAAAACTGGTGAAGTGCGAGTTGGCCTTGCGCACGTGTAAGTTTGAAGTTATTAAAAATATCTTTCTTATATGATGTAACTTAAAATGTATGTTTTTCGCAATTTTTACATTATCTGTGCTAAAAGACGTTGCTTCGTTACTAAATTTTATAAGATTCTGTTCATGGGAAGTTTCCTGGTAGGTATTGATTCCCTGCGAATATCGAAAAAACAAGAAAATTTGCGGCACAACCAGCTGTATCTTTAGATTGCGTTGGCTTCGAAAATTTGCGGCATAAACGGTTTGATTTTTTCATAGCTCCAAGGGACAGTAGATCTGAATATTTAATATGAATTTCAGCTTGATACCTCTACGTTCCTAAGTTCCTGAGAAAAAGGGTCTTGACTTGACAGACAGACAGATGGATAACCAAGTGATAAAACGGAACCCATATAGGGTTCCGTTTTTTCTTTTTGAGGTACGGGTAAACATTATAGACCTGCTTTTAAGAAAAGATAAGAAATAGAACAGTTTTAAAGAGTTTTAAGTACGGACAGTTCCAACCCAAAACCTACAGCAGACGAAGTTTTGCAAACAAAAACGATCGCTGATATAAGCGATAAGTTCTCGTTGAAAGAAGCATATGGAAGTTGAAAGACTATAAAATGATCTGACCTCACGCAAATGTCCATGTTTCATACATTTTTTGATAATATTGTAACAATAGCATGTGATTTAGTTAATTTACAAGATTCTATATAGCAATCAAGAGTAAAAAAAAATCTTTCTTTGCTTTGTTTTTCTTTATTAGTTCCCATAATAAGTACGTTTTATACGTAAATATTACAAAAATTACACTCTAACAACACTTTATTTCAATAAGTTGTTAAATATAGCGACGAACCGCGTCGCCGTCTCTCAGTCGAATGATCGCTCTATGAGTGCCGACTGCCGACCGCGCTCGGATCGTCACAGTGACGTCACACGCACCGGCGTGCAATGCCTTTTCGCGGCAGGAACGGCATGATGTTTATTATTAATATCTTTGTAAGTAATTGTCCGATTTGGATAATTCAAAAAGATATATCATTGTAATGTCATGAAGAATAATGTGGATATTAGTCCTATTGAATTTGCAACAACTTTACTGATCCTCATTCTTTTTTTTGGGATGGCGTTGAATAATTTGTTTACCAGTTTAAATATTAATTGTTACAGAGACATTTATATTGCGCCGTTAAAGGTTTTCCGCCGCAGCCGGCTTTGGATCCTGTGACCTGTGTGGAAAGTGAAACGGTTCCAGAGTGTCGACGCAAGTGGCGTTCTACACAAAAGGCTGACCTAACCTCTAAGGCAGGAAACTAACAGATGCGGTGCGGCGGAGGCGCGCCCAAGAGGCGAAGAGTCAAAACAACAGAATATTAACCTTAATAGTATGTGGCATAAAGTCGATTTTTGTAGTGCGCCCGGCGCCATCATGCGGCGTGCGTCTTTTTGCGTCGCGCCGCCGCCGTTTGCGGCACGCCTCCGTTGCACCGTCGCCGCACCGCGGCACGTATTTTGAACAGTGTTGCCTGAAGGTTACATTTCTTACATTTTTCGTAACTTTTGACCTCCTCGCGTAACATGTAAGTAATTTTTATATTTAGGGCAATTTTCGTAACTTTTGAGAGCAACGAGATTTGTCGCCGCACCGCATCTGTTAAGCGACTATTATACCATCCTGAATCTAGGATCCGGAATTTAGCATCCGATAAGGACAAGAAATTCAGTCGTCAGAGCTCCTGATTACACCGTCCAGAACGTGTCCTGAACGGAGACTGCGCGTCCTGACAGAGCCATCCGTTGGCCATCCTGAATGCGTGACAGGGACGCCGCTATACGTGCGACGCGATTGGAGATATTATCGTTTCGTTTCTAACGTATAGCGGCGTCCCTCTCATGCGTCGATCCTGAATTCCGGATGGTTTCACTTTACGCTTCCGTTATGCTTCCGATAAAGCGCCAATTAGACCATCCAGAATTCAGGATCCGGAATTCAGTCAACGGATAGTCAACGGACAGTTTAATCGCCGATCCGTTGTCAGGACAGAATGGCTTCCGACGTCCTTATCGGAAGCATAACGGAAGCGTAAAGTGGTTTTCTAATGAAATCTTCGAGAAAAGTAATAATAGAAAGTATTTAAAGTGGGAGTTCAGTCCATGTTACAGCACAGGCAGAACAACTTTCTCCCAGGAACAAAATATCTAAGGTACATTATTATAAATGTTTTTTTTAGCAGAAGCCCATTCAGTATTATTTTTCCAATTATTTCTATTGTTTCATGAGTGGTTTTTCCTTTTATTTAGTAGTCAATTGCTCAAATCTGCTGATGGTTCATAATTTTTCAAGCGGATTTTAATAGACTGTGTAACGTTGCAGCATGCCAACTGCATGCTGCATCTCATCCAACCTTATTTCTCTCATCCTGTCCATTTTTCATTCCTTATTTTAATTCAAATTTCATTTCATTCCATTTTTAGATTACTTTCTCTCTCTCTCATCACTCATTCGTCAGTCTGCTACCATCAGTGAGTCCGCTACCATCTTTCAGTCTACTAACATCTTTGAGTATACTACCATCTCTTGGAGCATAACAGTCTCTCATATTAATTTATTGAAGTTGTAAAGTGAAGTTGTAACAATAAAGTTATTCTCTGTGTTCTGTGTGTCGAGTCTTGTGTTCTCCCTTCCTATTTATCTGAGAACTCGGCTAGAGCGCCGGGATAGTCGAGAGTCGAGCCCTCACAAATGTCCTAGTTCAGATAGGTCAAACATAACATTTATTTACATTTATCAAGGTTTTTTACTTTTACTTGACATTAATATAGTCCCCTTTTAAGAGTATTACGCCGTTGCTACCATAAAATGCGTCGGTCATCGTTCCCAAGATTTTGGAATCAAAATATATATATATATATATATAAACATTGCAAATACTTAAGTTTTTCTTAAAATATGGTTTTTACATCCTCCAGGTTGCCAATAAGTGTCAATCTATTGATTCTGTTGAAACATTTATTGAATAGATTGTTTCTTTAACTTCTAGTTGTCATAGTGTGAGGTATCTATAAAGACTCTCGATTCTACACAGTCTTATAAACACCTTTTTATATCAAGCACAAAAATGGTCTAGCGCACATTCAAAACAAATAATAAAATATTAAATTTACCCGAGTGAATCTATCATACCGAGATAAGATACACGCATGTAGGTACTTCGAGTTCACTTTAGCCTTATCACAAGATTGCGCAACCTGTTCGTAAGGAAATCGCGACTAGTACCTACGATACGTAATTTGCATGTCAAGAACCTATTTTATTAATCCAAGATGGTCAAACGAAAGTTCCAAGATTCGTTTTCAAAACTTGTCTTTTTAACATTAATTCGAGATGTTATCAGTAGAAATACATAGTACATATAATATGCACTAGGTACTACGCATTATAATCTGTAATATTATCACGTTACTCTTAATTCGTCATCCTATAACGTAAAAGAATAATAATATAACATGTATGACTGATGGATGGATGTATTAGTAATTTCATTGATGGAATGAAAAAAATATTTTAAAGGTATCAGGAACGTAGCCTTAAATGCTAGACACAGACACGCAAATTAATAACAAAGTGCATCTTAAAAACGAAGTCAGGGCCGCCGCCAGCCACTAACAGTAGAGATATTCCTCGTTGCATCGATGATCGCACTGCACTTCTTCGTCACAAGGCACTGTCGTATACGCACTGTCACATGTTTTCACTGCACTGTGTCACTTATTAATGCGCATTCCGCACTGCAATCCAATTTAAATCACTGCAATCCATGAAATATCGCCGTTTGACGTTTTTATAATTGGCGGCGGCGGCGGCACCGGTACTTGTGCGAAGTCTAAGGCCAAACATGCCCAGAGTTTATTTTTATAGTAAATTAGATAAACCACGTAGACACACAGTTAAGCAATTTTAGATATGGCCGTGAATTAAGTCACACATCTACCATGGCCGTTAACACAATAACTACGATACTTGACCGTCAATTGGCAAAATCGTAGGAATAGCAATTTAGTAACAAGCGTTTACATTAAAATTATGTAAATGTCATATTCGTGTTCTTTTTTGTAAACAATGCGTCTAGGCTTGGGCTGCATAATTAAATACATTTAAATGTAATTAGATAAATCTTGTTTACGTACTAAACATAAAATTAAGTATTATTTAATGTTCTTAAATTTACTATTGCGACCGCAAAAAATGTAAACTAAGTAAATTCTGAGTTTGCAATTTTGATCACCAGAAAAATGAGTATGTTGTCAAAAAATTTAGTTAGTAATTTTACTATAAAACAACGGTTTTACTAGGTAAGCATATTATTAAAAACTTGTTCCGCAGAAAAAAGTAAAGCAGATCTAAAGCTAATAGAAAATTCAAAATTCAACCAACATTTTTTTTTTCTTATTGTGCAATCTTGGTAGAAAACCACTATAAATCAGAGTGATTACTCTATACTATTTATTTGCAATTAAATGAATCCTAACCAATATTATAAATGTGAAAGCGAGTTTATTTGACTGTTACGCTTTAGCTACTGAACCGATTATCATGAAATTTTACATATACGCCAGGCATCTGGTAGACGGAAAAGGTCATAGGCTGCCTTTCATTCCGAAAGGAAGTACTGTTGTTCCCGAGCGAACGACATCAACGCGAGTGGAGCCACGAGCGAAAAACCTTATTATTCAATTTCTTCTAACGTTCAAAGGATATACGCGAGTGTGCCGATTTACAGAGCCGTAATTTTTTTTTTATACATTTTAAATTATTCGAATGCTTTCGTTTTTCCTGCTTAATATAATAACTGAATCACATGTTTGAGCAGTTGACTCCTAATTATTTATTATTCTACTACTATTACTGTTTATTAGACAATTTAAATTGCATTATGAATATGTACAGCACAGGTAATAATATGACATCTTAATAATATTTTAAAAGTATAATGCTTAAAATAATTTTTTATAAGTAAAATACTCTTACAATAATAGGTTTAAAAAAACCTATTTCCCGTTGCTATCCTAGTCAACATGATTTGGATACCAACACTCAAGCAGAGACTAAAGCGCCAATTAGACCATCCAGAATTCAGGATCCGGAATTCAGTCAACGGATAGTCAACGGACAGTTTAATCGCCGATCCGTTGTCAGGACAGAATGGCTTCCGACGTCCTTATCGGAAGCATAACGGAAGCGTAAAGTGAAACCATCCGGAATTCAGGATCGCCGCATGAGAGGGACGCCGCTATACGTTAGAAACGATACGATAATATCTCCAATCGCGTCGCACGTATAGCGGCGTCCCTCTCACGCATTCAGGATGGCCAACGGATGGCTCTGTCAGGACGCGCAGTCTCCGTTCAGGACACGTTCTGGATGGTTTAATCAGGAGCTCTGACGTCTGAATTTCTTGTCCTTATCGGATGCTAAATTCCGGATCCTAGATTCAGGATGGTATAATAGTCGCTTAAGTCTATCTTTTCACCATCTGAAATCACGCCGGTATTCATTGTCGATTGCTTGTTTTCTGCACATACACATATTTATATATCATTATCAGTATTTCTATATGGAGGTAGAACAAAAATATATATTTAATGTCCTCGCAAGCTGCCTTTATTTGTCTGAGGAGTCCTTTTATGGCCGAATTCTTCCGGATAAGTTGATGTTTAGAATGTGGGGCACAGTCTTGAGTTCCTTTTACCAGAGACAATTTACCCATGAATCCTGAGGATTTGTTGTTGACTGCTCCATAAAATTTACTTCTTTTTTATTTATCTTCTAGATCTTCCCTTGTATTTAACCGAAATAAACCAGTTCTTGAAATTACTCGTAGCTCACGTGAATAGTCTTTATTCGTATTGTTTGGGCATTTATTTTACACTTATCTATGTTTACCCCCAATACATCTAAGTTTTCGCATATCCCTTTGATCACTATGGCTTCCGTTTAGGTATAAACTTTGACAGCTAATTCCAAAATGATATAGCCATAAACACTCATCTATCAATTCATTGCTTCTCTGACTCACCCGGAGTACGAAATAGCTGTGGTAAATAGTGTAAGGATTTTTAGTTATCTATTTATAATTATATAAAATTTATGTTTGTTTCTATGATAGGCTTTCATGAAGTCTATAAACGAAAAGTTTGAATGCAACACTTCTCCCAGTTTTCTCGAAACGATTGTTTGATACTATAATGGTGATACGATATGCCTGCCACAATGGGCTCTTGCTCTTAAACAATCAATCCTGAGGACCTATGGCTCTTTTGTTTAGTTCCTGTGGTTGACATGTTGTCTCCTGTGAGTTGGAATTATTTATTTACATAAGTTATACAACTATATTACAAAACCGTAAAATCTAAGTAAGTAAATAAATGCCAAAACTGAATAATGCTCGTGTCCGGTGAGTTGGTATTATTTATTTACAGAAGTTATACAACTATATTACAAAACCGTAGTAAATGCCATAAACAAAACGAATGATGCCTCTTTAAAGTAGTTCCCAATTCAATGTAATGTTGAGATTCTATCTGAGGAAAAATAATATATTTATTTTCCACGAAAACCTCGCTGTGATGATATTTTTAAACGGCTTTTCGAAAAGACACCTTTTTAAGAATGTTGAATGTTAAATATTTTGTCTTCATATAGAATTTAAACTTCACTTGCGACCAACCAGTTGGTATTTCACAGATGACTGGATTTACTATTGATGTTCCGGGAATACTGTGTCTTGAAGATGGCATATTATGAATAAATACAAAGATGCGAGATCACGATCTCGATATGACTTGCTAAAGACGACTGTATAGTTCAAAATGTTAAAGAGACACAATAACGTACAATGTTTTGGTTGGTTACTTTATTTATATTCTATGACTTAATAAAATAAAATAATACATAGAAAATACTGAAGTATGTAGATATAGACATATGAAGAGAGGTATAGACATTAATTTATTTTTTTGCAACCAATAAGTATTTGCCCTGACACATTGCAGTTGCATATATAACAACATTCAGTTAATAGTTAACAGTGAAATTTTAAAATATATAATTATCTTAAATTAAAAGAACAACGAATATGACATACAGATAATGCGAGAAGTATAAAAAAGAAACTTACGATAGATGATAACGCGAAACGGAAGCAGGTGCAGGTGCAGAGTTCACGGAGGACGAAGAGCCTGAGTAGCCAGAGCCGGCTGGCGACGAGCCGGCCGACGGCGCCCCCGCTGACGACGGTATCGCTGCCGGCTCATAGTACTCGGTGGTAAGGGTTCGCTCGTCAAGCACGTGCTCAGCGTTGTGCGCTTTCGAAGCCGACTTGATGTCCATGAAGGCAACTGTAGCGCACACGCCAGTCGAGCCAACGCTCGGTGCGGTGATCGTACTTGTACTCTCCGTTCTACCCAGCAACTTGACATTCTGGACTCGGCCATAGCTGTGAAACAATAAAAAAGTTCATACTTCGCTGACATTTTTTGTTTTATCGTAAATAAAACATTGAAATTCAGTCAGACCTTGACAGTAGTTATTTATGTTCCACAGATTGAATATTACGAAAAAGCTTAGGTTTAGTCGAGCAACCATGGCGCGCGAACCTATTCCCGAATAGTTGCTGTTTCACACACATTAAACGAACACATACACAAATAAACTGGCGAAGTGCGAGTCGGACTCGCGCACAAAGTGTTCCGTAACATAATCTATAAAAAACGAGCAAAAAATCACGTTTGTTGTATGGGAGCCCCCCTTAAATGTTTATTTTATTCTGCTCTATATAGAATAAAATAAAAGCATACTAAATGTATTTGTTGTTATAGCGGTGATGTCGATAAATGTAAAATTCTAGAGATGTTAGACGAGTTTAAAACGTCAGATTCTAATTATGCCAAGTTTGATTTAATATTTGATAATACGTTTTCCGAGTTGGACATAATTAACTATCTATGGCACCTTGCTAGGTTTTTTTACACACAAGCTTCGTTTTCTTTTAAAAGTTACATTTTTAAAGCAACATAAAATCAAATTATAATAATAATTTGATTGTATTTACGTTATCTGGGTTTAGTAAAGGATCAGAAAAGGACGTATCAGATAAAAAAAGAGGCTTATACCTAGAAGTGGGTCGTGAAAAGCTGACGATGCTGATGGATTTATCTACTACCTAATGAAAGTAATAAATACAAGTTTCGATTATATAAAAATACATTATTATAAAAATACAATATTTTCAAGTAAAAATAATTTCAATATACAATTGATAAAAACCGAGGATTACCGAGATATACTAATTTCTTATTTTAAGACATCATTTGTGGATTTGCTAACCACGATTTAACCCTATTTATGTAGAAGTTTCTTAATAAAAATATAGTATGACATCAGGGTTACTTAGCATATTTCATACTATATTTTCTGCCTAATTCCAATAAAATAAAAAAATGGTTGTCTGTTAAGTCGATTAACGGACGATAATTTAACGTGATAACGGTAGAAGAGAGATAAATGCGTCACAAGCCGATAGGTTAGGTCGATCGTGCTTCTCTTTCGCTTGTTGCGCGCTTTTGCTTGCACCCGGAACTCGTGCATGTAGCGGGCGATTATCAATTTATGAGACGTTATCACGTCTCAAAGAGCGGCCGTGAAAATAACGCCATTTTAGAACATTTACAATTTCAGTTTTTAAAAGTAAACTTTGATGAATCGCCTAAATATTTTCTTAGAACATGTTTTTTTTTCTATTTAGATCATGAGATTCATAGTTAGCCTATCCAATTGAATGGATTATTTAAACAACATATTTTAAATTTTGCCAGACCTGACACGGAGGGCTATTTTTGAAATGGCGCATCACCAAAATGCAAGACGTACATATCTACAAGTAGCGTTGCCCTCCTCTTTGTCCAGCCAAATTTGACTGCGTCCGGCACGTCCGGATTTTGTTAGACTATTTATATTATCGTTCAATTCAATCACTTCAGTCAGTAGCGACGAGCGAGCGAGATGAGATTTACTCACTCGCGCAACTAAACGCAAGTTTACATACAGTCCGGCTTTTAACTATGTTTAATACGATAGTTTTCTCAGACATCCTTAATGTCCAGCTTTGGGACCCAAAAGTCCGGCTTTTTTGACGAGTAAGTACGGCTATTTGATTTTTAGATATGGCAACGCTATCTACAAGTCACAGTCGTCTACCTTGGTAGACGACTGTGACTTGTTACGAAATGCCTTTTACCCGTATTTTCGAAACCATCGCTTGTGCTGTAGTGCAGCACACCTTCAGCTAAAATTGCTAAAATGCTAAAATTTGAAGCGTTTCTATAGTTATGAGACTTAAAATGTTTATGAATAGTCGCGACTTTCAAATGGTAGTCAGCTACTTTGACGTGAAAAGGCTTTCGTCGCCCATGGAAACAAGCGTTCTAAACCTCTCGTTGCAATCATTCATTCGTCAAAGAACGATTAAAATAGAGGCGTAGAAAAGCTCGCGTAAAACACTCGTTTGGTGAGTCACGCGTTCAAAAATAGTACCTCTGGTCTACCGCTTGACCCAAGATATTTCCATATGGAATATACCTGGTTATTTCCATAGTTTGAGTCCAAAATGATAATATTTCGTGTTTTCTGACGTCATTGTGGACGAATTAGCTGATTCCTATGTAAATATGTAAATTTGTATAGCGAAATTTTTTTTTTCTTAATGGGTTCCGTTTAATGTTATCAATACTAATAATAATTCTTTATGGGTCAGTCATGGAGTAAGTTACTTTGTTTTCAGAGATATCCCTGTTTATAAGCTTTATACATGATACTGAAAATAAATTAATGATATGTAGATTTTTTTCTGTATGTATGTATGTTCTTCTAAACTCTTAAATGAACTAACAGAATTTTCTGAAACTTGGTAGATTACATTTAGACGTACAGGACACAGGATAGGCTACATAATTTTCTCCGGTTGTGATAAGACGTGGCCCTCACACAAATGTACGCGAACGGAGTCGCGGGTCTTATTATATCAACGCACAGCCGAAACTACTGTACCTAGAAACTTGAAATTTGGTACAGGAGGGTGTACCTTTTATGATATAAGTGTGCAATAAGAAAGGATTTTTAGAAATTCAACCCCTAAAGGGGTAAAATAGGTGGGTGAATTTTATATGGAATTTTCTCATTTCCAGACTTAGTGTCAGATGTGTGTTGAAATGGTCAAAATTCTCCCCTAAAGGGATAAAATGGTGGGTAGTTTGTATGGTAATTTCTGGACTCAGAAGTATGAAAATAGGTATATAATTTCTCGATTTCAATTAAAAAAGAATCTACGTAGGTAAAATGGTCAAAATTCCCCCTAAAGGGGTAAAATGGGGGGTGGGGGTGGTAAAGTTTGTATGGAAATTATTCATTTCTGAAATAGGCTAATAGAAATAGGTTAGATATTCAAAAAATATTAGACACGTATTTTTTCTTTTGTCGATTAAACAAAAAATGGTAAAGATATAGCCCTTTAAAGTTCCGTGTGACGTCATAGTTTGCTACAATTTTTAGCAAACTTTGACGTCATGAGCCCCCACTCCTAAACTTTGACGCGCTTTATCTTTATTATTTATTGTTTATTTGACAAAAGAAAAAATACGTGTCCAATATTTTTTGATTATCTAACTGACGGAATAATTGTTATGTTATTATTACGACCCAGGAAACTAGCCTATTAGCAGTATGAAAATTGATAATTGTAGTTGGCCTAATCAATATCAACATAACATAAAATGTATGCGAACGAAGTCGCGGGCACTGCTAGTATAAAATGTAAGACATCAACGACCGCTCTTGGAGATGATGTCAGAAATCAAGTCATAAAGATATAATATTAAACTTACTTATAAATTGAAGTCCCCAGTGTATCGCGGGAATAACGAAAATCAGAACCTAAGCACAACTATGAAAAGCCTATTTGACTTCACTGAGACCATTAATTTATTTTATTACGTAAGAATTTTACGTGACAAATTTATGACCTCAGTCCTCTCCTCTCCCCTTATGTAAGGAAAAATAAGAACGACCCTTCCCGCCGTTTTATATTTTATTTATAACGTAAAATCAAAACGAAAAATGTCATCATACGAATGAAGCATTTAAATAGCAAACCGAAATTATATAGTGCAAACAATACTCACAGGGAAGTAAGATTCGGGTTCTGGATGCCATACGAGTGGTTCGAGAAGCTACATGTGTAAAACAGACAATTTCACAAAACGAGCAAATTTTTCTATACAAGCATCATATTATTACTCGATGTCTGTTCAGTTACGAGTAGTACTGCAAACTTAAAAAATGCTTCTTATTTTGGCATGTTTAATGTAGTATCTATAACAACAAACCAATGAAGTTAGGCACATCGAAGGCGATATGAGTAACGACAAAACTTTTCAAATTTAATATCTAATTCCCATGTAATATTTGACATTAAAAAATCAAATAGATATGATAACATATATATGGCGACATAATTTGCAGTATAAAATACTATTAATACTGAAGCTCATACGACTGTCATAGCCTTATTGTTGACACTAATCTACCCTATGTCGAAGATCATGGATTGATCCCATTTTCTATTTCACTCATATCTAAAATCAATACGAAGTAAAATAATATTAAATATTTTGTGTTACTTAATTTTTTCCTATCACCGAAAGCTATTCATAAATTTCACTCTTGTGACCATTTTACCTTTTGCTACAAAGCAAAAGATGACATACGGAAATACTCAAATCAATATTACATTAGGTGCAAAGAGATTATTTATACTTGTACATTTTAATATCTTTGGTTATCTTTTGAAGTACCTAGCATACTCCACAATCAAGAAGTACATCATTCATCACATCACATCGACCACTGATGGATGCACTGTGCAATGAAATTTTCTCGTGTAGGTTTTAAAAAGGATTTTCTACTATTAAAAATGCTGTAGTATTCAGAGATATATCTGCCCGAAGCGCCACATTGATATAATGCAATTTGTTTGTACATATACGAATAGAAAAGCGTAGGTACATACTTAATCGAATAATATTACCAACTGAAACGGTGCTTTAAACTAGGTACAATTTTGTAATAAAATATTTATTATCCACAACATACGCTGGCATCAGCAACGCTGACGGCTCCATAGTCTGTAAGTACATGCTATATCTTATCGTAAAAAAAAACTTGAACACGTCTGACCGGACGAGTGGCGCGCGTCGGCATGACTCGTGAGAGCGAGCAACACTACAAAAAAATGCGCTGTTGCCGCACTGGTCGCACGCAGTATCGGACAAACAGAACAGGCGAGGCGTTGGCGTTGTTGCGATTCTGTGAGACTGGCTTCAACCTACGCTTATTTTGTAGAATAGTATCTATAACAATGTTGTATTGCAGGCATTTGGGAATAACATTGAAGGCGTGAAGGGAGAACCAGTGTAACTAAGTAAATCATTAATATTAAAAACGAATCATACGTTTTTATTTACGAGTATATATATGTAGTTTAGTTGCTTGTTTTTATATATTAGTAAGTTTTAATTCATGATGAACTATGTTAGTACCTATTTTATAAAAATAAGCCACAACAGTACTAGCATAGCTTGACCGAGTACATATTTTTTGTGTGTTATGCATGTTATGTTCGTTTTCCGTTTACCTTAACATAATATTATAGTAATTTATTACCGATTATCTTTACTTTAACATTTTGATAACGTATATAACATGTTGACAAGTAAGTAAGTATACTACATAATATTCCAATCTTACGGTACCGTACGAATCCTCACACACCATTCTGTCCCGATCGAAATAGGCTAAGTGTATTTTTTGGCAGGACATGGCGCACTCTTTTGTAATTTTCAATGCATATAGGTAATTATGAATCCTTATCAACCCACGTCTTTTTATTTTTATCTATATGCGTGCAGAGTTCTTTGATACTACGCAAGTATGCAACCATTACATTTTAGTTTTTAAAACGAATTATCTATGTACATGAATACTTATTTATATTTTGCTCTGATTGAGAGGAAAATTTAATTCATTGAACCGCAAGCCTGCCCACATCGGATTTTTTATTATGTATCACGCTAAGAAAAAGAGAGTAATGTGAATAGATTACATGTAGGTATTCCGTTGTACGAATTTGTCAGTAAAGTGCGTTAAATAACTTAATAGATTTACAAACTTACAATATCCTATCCAGAGTGATAGATAGCTTACAACAAGAAATTTTAATCAACGGTACCAAAGAGTGATTAAATCGGTCGATGTCTGGTGCGGCGTTGCCGCATTTACTCTTACAACATGGCCGCGCTCGCTGTACCCGTTTCCGTGTGAAACTCAACGACTGCGTCTGTGTGTTTGAGGTGGCAGTGGCAGTCAGCGGCGCGCTTCGAGGCGAGCAGGCGGGCGAGGCGAGCGGGCGGAAGGGAGCAGGGGGGAGGGAGATACCGGCTCGGTGGGTGACGTCAGTCTACTTTCTGAATAGCAACTTCACGCGTTGAGTTAAATTCTGCTGACTGCAGAACTTTACGTTTAAGCGCATTATTTATTGTTGTCGATATTTCTTAAAATACTCTCTACTCACAGCCACTTGCTCTACTCTTAATCAAAATGCAATAAAAAGAGAGTTCGTTGATTTACTCTCATTGACCTGTTAAATTCACGGAAACAATTAATTTTATAAGTAGGTATTTATCAAGTCACCTACCCTAAAGGAGAAAATAGGTACGAAAATGATAGTAAGTAATAGTTGGTGATCAAGGCTACGCCTATATTATAGTCGGTGCCTCTTCCTACCTCTAGAGTTTCCTAAAAAATTACACCACAGTACCGTCATTTTTGTCTTGCTAAATGAAGGGAAGAAAAAGAATGTACTTCACTAAACCTTGCTGAACTATGTCTTACAAGTTACGTACTTATGTTCTTTGTAGATATAGGTACCAACTCTCTCACCTTGGGTTTCTGTAGAACAGATCGTTAATTATCACCCGACTTCGAAAAGGAGAAGTTTCTCAATTAGTCTGTCTTTTATTTTTTATGAATATTACCCTATTATTATAATTATAACTACTATATTATTAACTACGTCGAACTGATTTGAAATAGTATATTGTGATACGAGGGGCTAACACAATACTTTTTGGTGAGGACATTATTTTGAATCCAGTGCGGAACGAAGGAGGCTCCTGAAGTAGACTCTCGAGTAAAGTGAGGGATTAAAAGTATGTTGCCCAAGCAAAAGTATTATGTTAGTCCCGAAAAGACACCTTTTGCTTTTCATCTTCCTCTATGACAAAAACAAATTAAAGCTGGAACAACTATGTTCATAACTCTTATATTTAAATATTTTATCATGAAAAAGATATACCTAAATGATGTAAATGAATTGGTAAAATAAACAAAATATCTATCCTGTCTTATAAAACCTGTGCGCAATATTATTACTTGTTAAGCTGTATATAAATAATAAAACATTTTGTTAGTTGGTAAATTTAAATGTAGGAAAAGATGAAATATTAATTTTTCTGATTTTTCTCCTTAATAAAAACTATGCCTGATAAAGCACTTTCAGTGCGCGAATAAAACAAGCATGTATAATAAAATACTTCTAATTCCTTCATTTTTTATTTTCTAATAGATGTAACTGGCCAGTGCAACTGTTTAAAAGTATGATTCGACCTTTTTGGTCGTGGACATTTTCGGAACAATATTTGTGTTCTCAATTCAAAATATTTTTATTCCCTTAGGAATAAAAACGAATTTTAGAGGGTCTAAAATACGTTTTTATTCCTTTTTTATTGAATAGAGAAGATGAAGAATTTTTTTAATTGAGGTTAGGTAACATATAAACTCATGTAACTTTTTTGCTACGTTAGCGATTAAACATTTAAGGTACCTTTCTGTAAAAGAACAAGTTACCAACTCCCCGCGTGGTTTTTAATTTGGACCACGAACTTAGCCACAGCGTAGATCTGAACGTGGGAATGGGTGAAAATACCCAACAGCGACCGTATAAGTACCTACTATTATTGATGAACTTTACCAATTCACATGCATAAAATACTACATACAGCTGAGATGAGAGATAAGTGACTTATTAGGAACAATAAATAAAAAAAAAAAAAAAATGATTTCGATTAACAAATAAATTGACTTTAATATTATTCTCAGTGGTTAATCATCGGGTTCTTATAATGTATAAATTATAATATTTGTTTTCTTCTCATCTATTCACTAAACAAAGAACGGTTCCCCTTATACAGGGTCTCAAACAGGATTTAATTCTCGAGGGACTAAAATGTTTATTGCTATCAACATTTTTTTACTCCCGTAGATATGAAAACATAAATAATGTTTTTCTCGTAGAGGGAGATGAAAAGCAGAATGTTTCTTCTCGGGACTTACATAATACTTCGGACAACATACTCTCAATCCCTCGCTACGCTGGGGATTCTATGCTATGCTAGTCTCCTTCATTTCGCTCTGGATTTAAAAATATTGCCCTCACCAAAAAGTATAATGTCGGGTTTTTTAAATTTGCCACAAAGTTAATTCGTCACGTTTTTAAAACTTCATACATAAAAAGTAAATTAAAAATATGTGTTAATTCGTCACAGGTAGGGTCTTGTTATTGCAAATTTGCCCATGTAATAAGGTACCGACAGCAAGCAATGTTATTATTTAGCGGTCAAAATGAAATATAGTTTATTTATATTATAATAAACGCTTTTAAGCGTGCGGTCCGCAAATTATTACTACAGGAAGTCTCCTTTTCTCAAGGAATCTCTAATTAAAATAATAGTCATCCCTATCTATATTTATATGTATATATATATATATAAATATATATATTTATTATTTTTATATGTATTAGCATAAGTATTTACACTTATTTTATATGATATTTAATTATTATAATATGTAATTATAGGTTTTTTGGTTAATGTTTATATATCATACGCACTATATCGCACCACCCAAATTCAATTTCTCTGTTTGGTCCTATGGTCGACTGGCAGAGAATGCCATATGGCATTAAGTCCACCATTTGTACACTTTTGTCAATTTGTGCAATAAAGTTTAAATAAATAAATAAATAAATAATAATATTCATTGCTTAAATTTAAATTATGTAACTTTATAAGATAATCTGTGAATAATAATACAAACACAACAAGTACAAGACAGTGCTCCTGCTACTAACTACATATCAGTTCAGTGTGTATGACCTTGCTGTTGGGTGGTACTTGGTCTGCATTTAAACTATTTTTAATTAGCGCACAATTTAAAAAAATATCATCATTAACCGGGAACAAGTTCGGGTGCACATGATGGTAAGTATTTTATGCTACTATACAATAAATCACTTATTTTTTAATCCCTCGAGTGTCCTCGTGGTTAAAGGGGGGTTTAGTTTCAGTGACATGTATTGCTTTGCTGTGAGATGACTTTCTTGATAGCATATGGTCTATTTAAAAAAATACTTTATTAAGTTAAACTGAACCCGATTATTATAACTGAAATGTCAATTAAGTCAAGTCTGGATTTTTCAGTAATTATAATCTGGCATATACCAATTTTAAAAGATAAAGAAATCAGAATAAAAATAGAACATGACACATAACCTTAAGCAATTAATATGCGAATGTACAATTTAAAATAAATATATGATTTTAAATTAAGCCTTTATGTGCTTGTCTCGACAAGACATGACGCATTTAAACAAAATGGCCGACGGTCAGGACGGCGGCGGTGGCGTGGTTAAATCTTTTAATTTTCGAAAATAGACAAATTATTTTGCTTATTATTATCTGTTTCGAACTCGAATATCATTTGTTTGTAAAATTATGTTTTCATTTTCATCGCGTTTTAATCAAAATATATGCCACTACATATGTCTTCAGATCACATTTACGAAAACTGAAAAAGAAAGGCGAATAATGCTTATGAAAGGTGGTATGCAGGTACACTTTTCAACGGGAAACTAAGCTTGGAACCGTTTGGAGATGTACTAATCGTTCATGAATCGTTCATACAGTGCAACTATTAAAATTTCGGGAAATCTTGGCGTCAGAATTTTGCATGAAGCAGCCCATAAATGAAAACCAAATGTAGTGAAAGCTGATATTATAAAGACAAAAAAATCTTTGTAAAGTAGCAGCAGCAAACTACAGCACACCTATGACTCAATTATTTGAAGAAGATTTTTAACCAGAAAAAAATACTGGTTACGATTTACTAAATGCCATTCTTGTCACGATCATTTTACAACGTAAGGAATCGTGAACTAAACGTGCAAAAACACATTTTTCAAAATGCGAAGATGTTATTATAATTCCAATAAAATACAAAGATTGTTCTACAATAAATGATACAAATGTCTTTTGGTTTTTAGTTAGTTTATCTTTATTTATGTTTTATTTGAATTATGGTTTGATTTTTTGCTGTCTGTAAGAAAAATAAACAATGTGACGAATTTACAACACTCCACAGTTAAAACGTGTTACTTTGAAAAATTAGAGTTCAGAGAGTCAAATTTACACATACTTTTTTTAGTGACGAATTTACTTTGTGTCAAATTTACAATAACCCCATGCGACACAATCTATTATAATACAGTTACTTCCAAAACTATACTAAGTAATACTACTACTGGACATCGGAAATGTGATAAAAAGGTTATTAAATATGAATGTATAGTATGTCACCACACCATTAAATACCCTAATATTCAAAAGAATCTTAAGTCTAGTGCTGTCTTTGCTCCGGTATTGTCTAGACAGTGGCGGAACGAGTTTTGAAAACGATTTAAGTTAAGGTGCTTTCGAGTATTCGAGCGTTAGTCTGATCACGGAAATGAGAAAGTACACGAATAGGAAATGTCTCAATCAGCGATCGAATTGTTTCACTTTATGGGATGTGGCACCGTCTTGTTAAAACTACACAATCAACACCAAAAGCGTCCAACTTAGGCGAAATAATTGTGTTATCGATCGAGCACAAGTCAGTCATTGTTTAACAAGGACTCATTAGGAGGAGCCCGATGGCCAGTGGGCGTGACCGATATTAGCGCTTACGCATGTTAGGCAACCTGAGGCGAAGTCCCAGTTAGGATGGGTGACCGCAAGTGGCATAAAAATATCTCGAGCTACTACGTGCTTCAAGAAGGCACGTTAAACCATTGTTCCCGGCTGTCGTAATTGATGGTAGCTATATCAGATGCCTTTAGGAAGGTTGAAAAATCTGAAACTAGTGTTGGCCACTTACACACACGAAAAACAAAACAAAGGCCTCATTAACAAAGCCAAACTCCATAAATTGCATCAAGGAATTAAATTTCATTAGGTATTTCAAAGGAAGCAACATTCTGCCAGAAATCATTAAAGTAACTGTGACAAAAATACGTAATTCCACTTGACGCAATTCAGACAGAGGTGTCTTAGCAAGTATAATTTCAAGGTTATCTCCAATACGATTTAAATTTTAAACCGACGACGTTGGATTTGTTTAGATAAATTCAAAGATGCTCGAGTCGTGTTTCGTGTTTTACTTTGATATTGAGATTTTCCACTGGCAGAGGGCAGCTCGAGATTGCTCTCGAGCTGCCCTCCGGATGCGTAATTTATGTGAAAGTTCTCCAGTTTTGTTCACCTAACCTTGTCAAATTACAAACATGTGAGCCTTTTTTCTGTGTTTTTATCCTACATTTGCAGATATATTATTAAATATTACACTTCTTGCTTGCGTGTGGTCACCATCGCAAGATTGTTACGGACGTAATCTCCCTAGTGCACCATATCACGGTTGAATCCAAGTCTTATGGGTGATCTATAGGTTTTATACTTTCATTCTTACTTTTGACATTTTCATATGAAAAGAGTCAAGACATTTTTAAGCATTTGGTAATTTACAGAAGTAGTATAGACATATTATTTCCTTTTCCATAAGATAGTTTCAGTTGATTTATTTTTAATGGATTGGTAGAACAGTACCGTTGTCTATGGAGTCTGCAGTAAGCGGGACGTCTTACCGTTACCTTGTACATAGAATTCGATCTTTGTGAGTTGCTCAATCGCATTGACTACGCAGGTAGACTGATATAATGCTTACGCCCAAATACTTAAAACTATCTAAGAGTATTTGAACTAAAATCGATCTCAAATCTCGTTCTGTCACTATCTTGACAATTACCTAGCAAGACAAAGACAGCATGAGAATTTGAGTCGTGATTAGTTAAGATTTTTTTGAGAATTTGGGGGTTTGTTACACTATTGGATGACTAGGCTTAGTAAGTAAAAACACTTCGAATCATTCATTATTGCCTATGAAAACTTATCGCCCAGCTTACAATTTTATATTCTTATTCGGTCTTTAATACTAAGAAACATTCTAATCAGCTTTTGGAATGGGATTAGGAAAAATATCTACACAACAAATAACACATCTTTTCTTGATATTTGGCAGTCGGCCTTAAGCCCAAATAACTTCCATCTACTCGACCAGCCGGCATATATGCTAACTTAGTGTACAACGTTTTGGTAGTCACTTCAAAATACATTGCGGTTTTCGTATGATTGACTATTTCATATAAAAACGTTACACACTAAGTTAGCAAAAAGGCCGGCTGGTCGAGGAAGTTATTTTAAAAATAAAAATGATTTTAACGACTTTACGCCATTAAAAAAGATATAATTTAATTATTATTGCAAATTCACTGGCAATACTGTGGCAGAAATATGAAACTGAAATGGACGGCATCAAGAAATTCAACTTTCACCAAGGTGTCTCGTTGTTTCGTAAAAATAACATAATGGGTCAATTCGCCCCAACAAGCAACCGTGTTACATTGGTATGCACGATTACACAAAACCTTAGTCGATGAAGTTGCTATAACTACAGAATGTGACGAGAAATAAATTATGTCAGCCTTTGTTACCTTCTTGGTAACACAGTTATCACACAGTTAGTTGGTTGTTACATTTCGAGTAAAAAGGTCACAAACAGGCAGAAACTCACGAAAAAAATCATAATTTTTGAAATACGGTCATTGGAAAAAGTCAGAATATTTTATCGCATGGACAAAGTTGCAGGCAATTGCTGGTAATAGGTAGTTAATCGAACTAGATTTGTAACTCGTATTTACTGCAGCAGTTACTGGCGTTTCTTCAAAAATAGTATTTTTTCCTGAATTAATGGCAGATACGTTATTACGATTGATTTTTTGCTGGATATAAATTTTCAATGACGTAACATAGCTAAATTGCTACTATAACTCGTACCAAAATGAACCTTATTTCTAGGCAATTTATTGTTAATTCTTTGATCATTTGTCCAAACAAACGTTAGAATTGAATGATTTTCAAGGGTGGAGGCCGGTTGCAGGGGGCGCGGGAGAGTCGTGTATTTATAACACAGCAGCAATGAAACAAAATTTAAAATATTGCAGTTTTGCTTATAGTTACATTGAAATCCAAAATAAATATATTATTAAACAAACGAAAACGCATGCTATAGAAAGGACACCATACACGCTTAGTGCATTTTATATATTTTTTTTTATATTAGCGACATATGAGGAACAAATTAAAAAGTACATGTGATTCCAAAAATTAGTTTTTAAAATCAGTTGCGTCGTCATCAAAGCGATTTCTTGAATGAAGTCGTTTTGCCCACCTATACTACCAATCAGTGCAAAAAAAATATACTTACAAGTCTGGTTAGTATTGAATGAAACGCATCGCGCTGAGGTTTGTGATCAAAAACAAACATTAACAAATATCATTAAGATAAAAAAAAATATTTAGACGTCAATATATTTTTTTCTTTTTATAGAAATTAGTGTCGATATTTTTATATATGACACATACCAAATTAAACCGTTCTATGAATAAAGATACATAAAGTAACTGTACAAATAGGAAAAGGACAGGTGCAATTTTGTAAGGAAATAAAATTTATGCCATAAATAAGATTAGGAGCAAATAGATAATAAAAAGTGTAATTCAATATAATGGACATTGATAGAACCTCTTCAAGGAGAATTACCATGTATGTATGCAATGAAAACACAGCAGCAATGCGAAATTTAAATCATGATCACATCTCAAACAATAGAATACTAACGCAAACTTAACTTTCCGTTCTCACAGATATAATTTCTAGAGAAACGTAGGACAAAACATTATACAACTACGTACGGCATCACTCTGTTTAGTCTCTCGCTGTCATTTGTACGAACATAAAATCAGTAAGAGACTAAAATATTTTTATGTTATTCGTTTACGGTCAAGAACATAATTAAGTATGCAAGGCCGCGGTACAATATTAATATTTAACCAAACAAAAATATTGATTTAAATCAAAAGCGAATGTTTTAAAGATATGATCAAAACCTATTCTTTTTTGAAGTTTTATTGCAATACCAAAATTATTTTCGTCATAAACCTTAGTTAAAGTATCAGCCCTCATACTTAATATGTTGTTGACCATACCAAAAAAAATCTTTTTATGTCGATTATTAGGGTTCCGTACCCAAAGGGTAATAACAGGACCCAATTACTAAGCCGCCTGCGATGTCCGTCCGTCTGTAACAGGCCTGTGTCTATCTAAAATCTATACGATAATCCAAGCAACGTAACGATGAAGTCAAAAAGTGTTGACCATCACTTTTTTTGGTACTTTGTCTATTATTAGCAGCTGACTTTATTTATGATACAACAACAAATCTAATAAGCAACATTTTTATTTCCGTATCCAGATAGGGGGTAATGCGGCGCCTAGGAGTGGAATTGGATGGAACGGGCTAGCATGAAGTGGGGGTAGGTGAACAGGGGGTCCAATTCGGTCGGGTCGGACGCAGAGCCCGCGGCGTCCCGGATTGCCCGCGCAGGTCGATAGAGCGAGGGGAGTGGGTGAGGCCAAGCTGTGCTGCATGGGGTGGTGCCCTCGCCCTCACCCCGTGGATCCCCGTCAGCAGCCGGCAACTTTCGCGTTGCATAATAATGTTACAACACCTAGCGTCCATACCTCCGCCTCACCTCAAACCATTATGACACCCACCACCCGTCGGCTGCGCCACAGCCGAACAGCATATACATGTTAAAGATATACTGCTACCAACTATGCAACGCAAACTAGAAATTTTATTTTTGTGATAAATTTCTTCCTTATCTATTCATCTAACAAGGGAAAATAAGACTTACGAGACAATTCACGTCCTCACGCTTCAATACCTTGTTTGTAATAATAAGACAGAACAAGTGCGGTTCGGAATCGCACATGAAGGGTTCCGTCCATTCAACCAATGAGTATAATAAAGTTAGGTATTGTTTCAATATCAACAAAATAATAAATAATTCTTTCCGTACATGTGTTTAAAAATATATACACACAGGGGCAATCGTTTATCATTGTCGCATCGTCACTATTTCAGCTAAGAACGTTAACTTATATAAAAAGCGAAAATTATAAATAATTTTGAGGGCCAAACAAATCTTCTTGACTTAAATTTAGATTAGTTTGTGATAATATTGAATCTTTCGGGTTCCGTACCCAAAGGGAAAAGTACTGTTTCCGAGGGAACGACATTGACGCGGGCGGGTAAAGCTAATAAAATAAAATCTTTTAAAAGGGTTAATTTGCATTCAAAGTGCTATTCTGATATACTCTTTACTTCTAATTTCATGAGAGAATATAAATTCTTTGAAATTTAAATTAATGCGGCCCTATACAAGAAACATGTTTGAGCGGTCCAGACTTCAATGAATGAGGAGATTATCAATTTGGTCTTTTTAGGGTTCCGTACCCAAAGGGTAAAAACGGGATCCTATTAATGTCGCTCCGCTGTCCGTCTGTCTGTCTGTCCGTCTGTCACCAGGCTGTATCTCATGAACCGTGATAGTTGGACAGTTTAAATTTTCACAGATGGTGTATTTCTGGTGCCGCTATAATAACAAATACTAAAAAATAGAAATAAATAAATATTTAAGGGGCTCCCATACAACAAACGTGATTTTTTGCTTGTTATTGCTCGTTTTTGATAACGGCAACAGGTGGACACTTAAAATATTCACAGAATATTTAGTTATGCATTCAATTTATAAATTATAAATAATCAAATAAAAATAAAATTAATATTAAAGAGGGGCTCCCATACAACAGACATGATTTTTTTTGGCCGGTTTTATAGACAACGGTACGGAACCCTTGGTGCGCGATTCCGACTCGCACTTCGCCGGTTTTTTAAATATTTGTTACCTCATAACTCCGTCATTTATGAACTGATTTAAAAAATCTTCTGTTTTTTGATAGGATATGCATCCTTATTGATCCCATTTAAATGTCATCAAAATCGGTTCAGTAGTTTGTTTGAAGTCGTTTTTTATGTGAAAGATTATTATGGTACATATTGTTGCAAACTCTACATGACTCTCACTTGCCCGGTTTTTAGGGTTCCGTAGTCCACAAGGAACCCTTATAGTATCGTCATGTCCGTCCGTCTGTCTGTCCGTCCGGGCTCGTACTTCGCCGCTACTGCACCGATTGTCACGAAAATTGGTGGAGATAGATATTGAAGTTCCAAAAGCTGGTTTTCAAAATTATTAAAAAATATTTTATTTTCAGCCCCTCCTATACTACTAAAGGTGAATTTTAAAAAAAATATTGGACTAACCCCAACGTGTGGGGTATCGTTGAAAAGGTCCTTTAAAATGGAACAAAAACTGATTTGTAACTATGTAGATGAAACCCCCCCAGTCTTGAGATAATCTAATACAAAGTTAAAATTTGAGGTTTCCTCCCACCGTAACATTCGAAATTTACTAAAATAATTCTGAAAAAAATGTGGTATATACCTCAAAGTATGTACTTTCAATTAATACTATACCGGTCTCGGTATCATAGTTAGTTATTTTCATACAACTCGACCAACTTATGTAGTTACAGTCAGCCGAACGAAATGTATGGAGGCAACCGCAAAATTAAATTTGTATAATACAACATTCGACTTTTTTGCCGTTTTTATAGATAACGGTACGGAACCGTTCGTGCGCGAGTCCGACTCGCACTTGGCCGGTTTTTAAAGGCTTTTTTACACGACGCCAATAGCCAAGCCAGACCAGTAAGCATTCGTGTTAAAGTTAAACGGCAAGTCAATACATCAACAGCCAGTGATCAAAATCCAGGCCAGTGAAATATAAAAATATTAATTTTTCGGCCGCCAGTGCCTTTTCCACCCACTTAACATTCGCGCGCTCGCTTGGATATTGGCTTCGTGTGAACGCGGGGTCCTAGCCAGTTAGGCAAGAAACTAACAGAAGAGGCGCGGCGCTGCGTGTGGCGTGCGGCGGGCATCTCAGTGCGGCGCGGCAAATGTCCGCGCCGCTTCGTGAATTATACTGAAGAGGCGGAGGCGTGTGGCGCGCCGCGAGCGGCGGTTATTGACCTATGATTATTTGTAATAATCATAGGTAAAGTTACAATTTCTTTATTATTTGTGTATGTATTTTTATGTAGGTATGAAAATAAATGAAACTTATCCGTTGCTGCGACCATTTTTGAAATTATGCTCCAAAATGTGTCCTGCACATTTCTGTTACTATAGTTCGTATTAGTATAATCATACAGAGCAGGATACTGCTCTACCAATTGGCAAAATTGTATATTAAATTCAGCGTCGTCACGCATGTTTGTGCCTCCTGTATATATTACGTTTCGTTTCCTGAAATTTTTGCAGCAAAAATTACATTATTGTAATTTTTTTAATTTACGTGTTTTTGGGGTCGGAGTATAACCCACCACACAACGCTATACTATAAAGTGACCACTAACGTATAGCATAACGCTTTGCGGCATCTAATCGGTCGAGTATATCGCGCATATACCGGCAGTGACTTTCGTTTATAATAATAGTGATAGAGAAGAGACCACCTACCCTGTACCAACCTGCCCTGCCCCATTATAATAGTCTGCGCCATATGTAAGTCTGTCTTTACCAAAATACAAAAAAAATATATTCTAAGATCTAGATCGATACTTTACTGGGTAATCATTACTCTGGCTGTAGTGCCGAAATTACGTACTAACAAGATATTTAGATGTTAAGATAATATGGTTTATAGTTTAAATTGAATGCGTTGAATTGCAATAAAAATCTAGTATTACAAATCTCGTTGCTCTCAAAAGTTACGAAAATTGCCCTAAATATAAAAATTACTTACATGTTACGCGAGGAGGTCAAAAGTTACGAAAAATGTAAGAAATGTAACCTTCAGGCAACACTGTTCAAAATACGTGCCGCGCGCCGCGAAGCGGCGGCGGTGCAGCGGAGGCGTGCCGCAAGCGGCGGCGGCGCGACGCAAAAAGACGCACGCCGCATGATGGCGCCGGGCGCACAACAAAAATCGACTTTATGCCACATACTATTAAGGGTAATATTCTGTTGTTTTGACTCTTCGCCTCTTGGGCGCGCCTCCGCCGCACCGCATCTGTTAGGCAAGAAACTAACAGAAGAGGCGCGGCGCTGCGTGTGGCGTGCGGCGGGCATCTCAGTGCGGCGCGGCAAATGTCCGCGCCGCTTCGTGAATTATACTGAAGAGGCGGAGGCGTGTGGCGCGCCGCGAGCGGCGGTTATTGACCTATGATTATTTGTAATAATCATAGGTAAAGTTACAATTTCTTTATTATTTGTGTATGTATTTTTATGTAGGTATGAACATAAATGAAACTTATCCGTTGCTGCGACTTTTTTTGAAATTATGCTCCAAAATGTGTCCTGCACATTTCTGTTACTATAGTTCGTATTAGTATAATCATACAAAGCAGGATACTGCTCTACCATTTGGCAAAATTGTATATTAAATTCAGCATCGTCACGCATGTTTGTGCCTACTGTATATATATATTACGTTTCGTTTCCTGAAATGTTACATTTTTGCAGCAAAAATTACATTATTGTAATTTTTTTAATTTACGTGTTTTTGGGGTCGGAGTATAACCCACCACACAACGCTATTCTATAAAGTGACCACTAACGTATAGCTTAACGCTTTGCGGCATCTAATCGGTCGAGTATATCGCGCATATACCGGCAGTGACTTTCGTTTATAATAATAGTGATAGAGAAGAGACCACCTACCCTGTACCAACCTGCCCTGCCCCATTATTATAGTCTGCGCCATA
The DNA here is from genome assembly GCA_947532085.1 of Elegia similella. Classification (NCBI taxonomy): domain Eukaryota; kingdom Metazoa; phylum Arthropoda; class Insecta; order Lepidoptera; family Pyralidae; genus Elegia; species Elegia similella. The sequence continues at coordinate 15,090,893 of OX383941.1, forward strand.
TGTAAGTCTGTCTTTACCAAAATACAAAAAAAAAATATTCTAAGATCTAGATCGATACTTTACTGGGTTATCATTACTCTGGCTGTAGTGCCGAAATTACGTATTAACAAGATATTTAGATGATAAGATAATATGGTTTATAGTTTAAATTGAATGCGTTGAATTGCAATAAAAATCTAGTATTACAAATCTCGTTGCTCTCAAAAGTTACGAAAATTGCCCTAAATATAAAAATTACTTACATGTTACGCGAGGAGGTCAAAAGTTACGAAAAATGTAAGAAATGTAACCTTCAGGCAACACTGTTCAAAATACGTGCCGCGCGCCGCGAAGCGGCGGCGGTGCGGCGGCGGTGCAGCGGAGGCGTGCCGCAAGCGGCGGCGGCGCGACGCAAAAAGACGCACGCCGCATGATGGCGCCGGGCGCACTACAAAAATCGACTTTATGCCACATACTATTAAGGTTAATATTCTGTTGTTTTGACTCTTCGCCTCTTGGGCGCGCCTCCGCCGCACCGCATCTGTTAGTTTCCTGCCTTAGTTTCTTGCCTTACCCAGCGCCAGCTGACCCGAGACATTTTCGCGTGTTTACTGTTATTCATTTTTGAGTTTAGTTTCTTATTAAAATTGAAATTTAATTCCCATATAGTTATGTCGTAGGCCAAATGTTTAATTGGGCCGATCGCTCATCGATATGTGCCGCCCTATTTTGATTTAGCTGCCTAATTACCGCCATATCGTTCAGAGCAAAACGATTGACGATTTGGCCGTCCATACTTGGCCAAATCGATTCTCTACAGAATGGTTTATGTATTGGTAGACGAAAAATGTTGATCACCCTTTTCGTCCGCTATTATCACATTATCACCAATATTTTCAGTTTTTTGAAACGCCGCTTTTTTTCTGCACATTGACTGTTACATGAAATGAAAGAACGGAACAGCGCCAAAGAGTCTTAAAGTGGAACTACATCACGATGCGCCTAGGCATATCAAGATACGCCCGTCCGCATATCTCGATGCGGCCAAGTAACTGAATGGGAAAATCGACAAATAGGCTGGTTTCGTCGATCTGCCCACCATTACATTGGGCACATCATGAAATAATTAGCCAAATCAAAATATGGCGGCACCTACCGATCTGGCCAGGCTTATCTCGATCGGCCCAATTAAACGATCGGCCTACGATTAATGGACAATTGATAGCAGATAGAGAGACGTAACTGACAAAAATATAGTAGAAAAAATATTAATAAATATTTTTAAAGCATTATACAATTAGCCCTCAAAGTAATAACTTCGAGGGCTAATTGTATAATGCTTTAAGTTAACAAAAACGTTGTACCATTTCTCCGATGTTTTTTTTTACATTATATCAATGTTTCTGGAATTGGTTTATCACAAAAATAGCAATTTTACTCCTAGGTATCTATCTCGCAAACTCTGCATTCGACGGTGAACGCTAGAAACTGCCGCATAAACATAGCATACGCGTAAATAGCTCTACCTGTAGCTGCTGGTTCGGCCAATGGGCTCGTGAAATAAGCACATTAGATAAGAATTTAGGTGTCCATGGGCGACGGTTATCATCACACTGCCGCGACGCACCCCGGCGCCGCAGTAGACGGAACGAAGGAATCCGCACGCGGCGGCAGAAGCGCGGAAATCATGCCACCTGACGGTTTGTTTGATAATAAGAACTCTTCATATGCGAATCCGACTCACACTTTGCTCGTTTGCCGTCAAATATACATAAAAAAATTATAGAGAGGAAATATAATTGTTTGTTTGCATTGAATAGGCTGCGAAACTACTGGACTGATTTAAAAAATGTTACACCATTTGATTGCATTTTCTAGCTTACCATTTAACTATTTAGTCATCTGTACCAACACTCTAAACGTGCAATTTTGGTCTTATGACTTTAGGCTCCGTCTACCCCGTAAGGGATAAATAAGTGATAATATGTTATGTATGTAGGTATAAATCCTACTGCATTATCCCTGATGAACAGGCTATAGAATTAAATACCTATGTATATCTACTTGTTGTCTTATAAAAGAATACGTGGGATGAATACAGTAACCCACATAATTTGGTTATATCCACGGAGTACATACAGAGTGGAGACGGCGTTAGCTACTGTGCACTGTGATTCCAACTAGGTCCTGACGTCATCACGTTAACATCGAGAGTAGGCGTGGCCTATTAGTCTGCTGTTGTAGCTGTCAATGTTCGTACGTGGTTAGTTCTGTGCACACAGTGAGATTTTCGGACTTATCTTGTTTTTTACTAAGAAAATCATGAAGTGTTGCATTATATCATGTAAAAACTACTCAGATAAACGTTCAGATGCTATGGAAGGAATCACATTTCATTTGTAACTTAAATTATTCTAGAAAAATCTTTTGGCGACGTTCCGTGCTACTCATCGTTAGATGGCACCACTTTGCGTAATGGGACGTATGAACTATAAAAATATATTAAAGCTAATTATCGTAATAAATAATAACCATAAGTACTGAAATTTGTTCTAAATTTACACCTAAAGACTTTTACCTTGACAAAAAGATTATGTTTATGTTGTTTCATAGTTCTCTTTTCAGCAATGCGCCACCTGTCGTCAACGTTGAATAATAGTGAACGTCAAGATGACGGGACTCCGCCCGGTTTTGCGAATATGATGTGATTAGGATGTAGTACCATATTAGTGCTATTTTATACTTACATAATAAAATTTTATTATGGAGACAGTTTTATTATGGAGGTTAGGCTCTCTCTACCCCGTAAGGGAAATAGACGTGATAATATGTATGTATGTTTTAACATTTTAGTTTTGCACTTAATTTTTAGGCAAAGGTAAATTAAAACAAATTCAGTGTAGAATAACCTCCATAATAAAACTGTCAAACAAACGCCTAAGCAAATTGTAAGAGCAGTATAATGCTACTTGGCTTTGAAATTCACTTTTTCCTCAGGAGCTTATTCGTTTATTTATTTATTTGTCAAACATGTGTTACAATGTGTTAAATAATATAAAAGTAGGAATCAACATGCTTACCGTTAGGGTGTACAAATATTGAATCAGATGAGCTCTTGTTAGTACCACATAAAATAAACAATAAATAATATTAAATTACAAAATAAGTCAATATATGTACAATAAGCACAAAAAATATATAAATAGAGAGATAAAAAAAAACACTAAATTTAATCATTAAAAAACGCACTAATATCATAGTAACACTTCTGGTTTAGGAATGATTTCAGTTTTTTCTTAAATAAATTTATATTTAATGTTTTATATTCCTTAGGGATTTTATTATAAATTTTCGGAACAGAGCTGTTTTTGATTGATGTAGACAAAGTCTATCGCCATTTCTTCTGTTTCTTGCACACACATCCGATATACGTTTGAATAAATGGGGATTATTTTGAACAAATACAGCTATCTCAAATATATACAGTGATGGCAGTGTTAGTATTTTATATTGTTTAAAATAAGATTGACAGCTATCAGTGCTTTGTAGACCAAACATAGAGCGGATACACCGTTTTTGCATTTTAAAAACCAATTTTTTATCTGTAGAATTTCCCCAGAAAAATCGTTGAAAATATTTTTTATTTTTACAATTGAAGTGTTTTTTAAGAACTGAATTGTGGTCCCGCCATTTTGATATTATAATAGCGGGACCACTTTCTTTGTTGAATATCTTGAAATCATTTGAGTGTACAATTTTATTATAGCACGTATGTAAGTATAAAATAGCACTAATATTACTACGTACGTAATGGTACTACATCATAGTTACATCATATTCACAAAACCGGGCGGGGTCCCGTCATCTTGACGTTCACGAATAATAGCCATACATGGCAAAATGTCTAGGGTTGCCAACCACCTAGTTTTCGCTAGTTATTACTTTTTACTGTTTTATTAAAAGACAGTATACAAAATACTGTTTTCTCAACCGCTGATAAAACTACGATTGGATTTTGAAATTTTATAAAAAGTTACATGGAAGATGAGGGAATAATGATGTTTCTGAGCACCCCGAGAGCAATTTTCATCAAAGAAACCTACTTTCAGTGAGTGCTCACCCCATATGCAGACAGCATCGACCACAATTCTTTCATAGGTTTTTTCCAAATCTACGAATACGCAGTACAGTATTTGACCTTCGGCCAAAAATTTCTCCAAAATGAAAAAGACATGGATAAGACCTGCCAGTCTATTTGCTAACTTAGTGTACAACGTTTTGATGGTCACTTCAAAATACATTTTGATGGTCACATCAAATACATCTTATATAAAAATTAACAATATCATACGAAAGCCGCAATGCATTTTGAAGTGTCTATCAAAACGTTGTACACCGAGTTAGCAAATAGGCCGGCTGATCTGTACATCCCATTCCTTTTCTGATCCCGCTTGTTAGTTAAGTTAGTTGTAAATAAAACTTTTGTACATGTTGTATCATTTTTTGACATTCATACAAATCGAATATTGCACTTTGGCGTTACGTGATACTTTTTCAATTGATTGAGATTATGTCTGTTAATGTAGATTTTTCATGGTAAGAAAAAAATTAATGGCTATTCTTAAGCTTATTTACACTCCATGCTATGATTATTAAATCATAATACTTCAAGAAATATATGATCGAAGCATAATAGTATTTGATTTTTACTATTGGAACCAATATCTCCCTATGTCCTTTATTATTAATGATGGAAAAATGTCATGCGATCGATGTAATTTCTTGATAAGATCAACGATCAACAAAAGATCAATCCACCAGTTTGTATATTTTTTGACATGTGGGTCGAGCATGTGGGTCAAAAAAATATACAAACTTGTGGCGGCGTCGAAGGCAGGCTAGTACTACTACTAGCTCAAGTCACCTCTAGTATGGCAAAGTTTTGGGTGGCCCGTGCGTCAACTCGTATGCTGCTTGGATTTTGACTACTCTTTTACATGATATGGTCACTGACACTATGGTTTTATTATGGAATTTGATTAATCATCTATGACAAAAAACAGAAAGGAAATAATTTACATAAAACATATTGATTCTTTGTTTTTGTGGCTGTGAAGATGTAGTCTCCAAATAAACGATTGCTTTGAACAGGTACAGAACTATACTATATACAACAATATTATGTTATTGGAAAATTTTAAATTTATATGTTTCTAACCATAGTTTTACCAGCAGTCGTGAAAACAGTGTTTTGCAAACTCTCTTATAATAGAACAGTAAAAAGCATTAACTAGCAAAAACAGTATTATACTGTTTTTAACAGTCTGGTTGGCAACCCTAATTACTCGGCTCTGACACTAGATGTCAGTAGGTGTTAGGGACATCTAGTGACGGATAGATAAACTAAAAAGAAAGATCAACATCGAACTTATTAAGTAGTTGGGCTATTCGCCGCTAGATGGATATAAAGGAGGGAGTGAGACAGAGCAAGTAGAGTGAGACAGATAATACTCCCCTCACCCCCTGTAAGTGCCACGCATGGTTTCATAGAAAATATTCCTTAGGGCAACTCTTCTCTGTATGTACTCCGTGGTTATATCCCCCGGCAAAATGATCCATAGCTAACGAATTCTCGTGACACTAATATTTCTGTACGATACGAGTATTCGTATAAATAAATGTTCTCTGGAGTTTTGTATGTAATGACGTCGGAACTTTGTAAAGTGGCATTATATATATTACCTACATTATATTTTAAAAAAGTAGCTTCCCTCCGTTTGTCCCCCTTTATGTTCGCTTATCTCTTCATCAATACAAACCAGTTCGAAGCCGAGGCGGGCAGCTAGTAATTAAAGCAATCTTGTCTTGATCTTATTCGATATATTGTGCTCAGAAAATGTTTCTCCGAATTGTGTTTATGTCTTATATTAACCTAACTATCAATTTATGGACCCAAAATTTTCTATGTTTAAAGTGATTAAAAAAAAATTGTATGAACTTTAAATGCGGCCACAGAGTTTGTAGTAAGTAACTTGATTCTGCAAATGATGGAATGCTACAAGTGTTACCAAAATAACTGAATTCTCTCAGAAAGCAGACACAATCTGCCTTAATCCAAGACATTTTAAAGTTTTAACAAGTTTAACATAAATCTATTACCAAACACGATTAATTAAAGCTAGCAGTCAGGAAAATGTCATACCCAGCTCAGACGTAGTTGAACAAAACAAAAGCCACCAGGCTTGCAAGGGTGCAACCAGGAACACGTCTAGATGAGATTAATAAAAACGTTATGCTTAATAGATTTTTCTTAAAACATATTACTTACGAGTATTTGATTTATGTATATGTTTGCTGTATTTTTTATTTATAATACATACATCATATCATCACGTGCTTGTCAGTCACGGGGCAGCCAGAGCCTAGGGCATTAAAACCCAACCCCGTTTAGCATAGTATAGACAATTGGATATATAGGTGGTAAAGGATTCATAATAATAAGATACCTAATTCTTAGAAAATATGTAATATGAATAATAGGATTCATATAATTTAATATCTATGGAAATAAAAATATGTTCATGATGCCGATCGGCTGTTCCCTGCGGTCAGAGCAGGCAGATAATTGTATTACTATGTAGTAAAATAATTGAACATAATGACAGCGAATTACCTAACCTACCAGAGTTCAAATCATGCTTGAACCCTTCTCTTGTAACGACTGGTGTACCCACTTTATCTTGTCTCGACATTCAAAGTTCAACGGAATTAAATGTCAAACCTCTCCCTCAAATATCATAGTTACCTTAAATGCTTCACATTTAGCTAAACCTTAGCTCACGAAAATCTAAGATGTCATCATACTCGTTAAAATAACAATGATTGAAAAGGAAATATGTGAGCACCTTTTTTGACAGTTATTAATTAATTTAATACTTCATTTTCTTCAAATTCTAAAACGTTAGCAACGTCAAAAGTATAAAGCTGCGTCACTAAGCTATAAACTTGGCTACCTTAAAAAAAAAAACAAGAAAATAATCGATAATCATAAATTGTTGAGCGACAGCTGTAGTTATATCGACTGTTCTATACCTCTACATTACAGGGATAAATATATTGCGAATGGTAGAAAATCAGTCTGTGCCCGGTTGCGAAGGCTCAGAGCAATAATGGCGGCGCACTGGCGTTCTGCGCATTATTACTCACCCCTGGTGGAGCCGGGGTGGCCGGCTGGCATCGATCGCACTACCGACTGCGCCCTACGACCGAGCGTGCTCGCGGCCCCTTGTAGGTATTCCGCTTCATATGACACCGCTAGATAGTTACGCTATAGGTTTTACGTAATAAAAGAATATTGCGTGTGAATATTGTCCCCATGTGGCATCCGTTTAGATTTATTTATTTATATATATTTATACTCAACTTAACAGTAAATAAGTATTTGCGTTACATATATAATTTAGGGTTCCTTAGCCAAATGGCAAAAAACGAAACCCTTATAGGTTCGTCATGTCTGTCTGTCCGTTCGTACGTCACAGCCACTTTTTTCCGAAACTAATAAGAACTATATTATTGAAACTTGGTAAGTAGATGTATTCTGTGAACCGCATTAACATTTTCACACAAAAATAGAAAAATTAAAAAACAATAAATTTTGGGGGTTCGAAATTAAATATTTTTTTTTCATTAAACCCATACGTGTAGGGTATCTATGGACAGGTCTTCAAAAATTATATTGATGTTTCTAATATCATTCATCAATTTTCATACATCTCAGTCCAGAAATGAGAAATTACCATACAAGTTTCAGTATCATGTATAGAGCTTATAAACACGATATCTCTGAAAACAAAAGTAACTTACTCCATGACCGACCCTTACAGACTTATTATTAGTATTGATGATGTTTTTATGTCGATTTTTCGTTCGTTAAGTTTTGGTTTCGGCCGAAACTGAGACCCGAACCGAATGGTCGTTTCCGGTTTCGGCAGAATATCCTGTTTCGACAGGTCTCTAATAATCAGATATGAACGACTGAACTTCACGTTGAAAGGTTATGTAACCTTTCAAGTGTGAGTTATTTATACTAGGTAGGTACATACCTACCTAGTAAATTACTCACACGTCCTTTAGAATTTATCTGTCTGCTGTCATAATATATCACTAAATAATAATGTTGTTTATTTATTTAAATATGTAAGTGAAACAACATGTAATTTTTTAACCGCTTTTAAAAAAAAGGAGTTGATCAATTCGGCTGTATATTTTTTACGTTTGTTTGTTACCTCAGAACTCAGTCCTTTATGAACCGAAATGAAAGTATCTTTTTTGTGTGAAATGGTATTCTTTCAAGTTGGTCTCATTTAAATTTTACCACAATCGGTTAGTAGTTTGATTTAAGTTCGTGTTTTTTATATGAAAGATTATATTCAGTTTGCGTTAAAAGTCATCGGCGTAGAAGTGATAGGCTCTGAAGATTATTGGTGATAAAATGAATAAAGATAGAAAACAATAAGGAAGAGGAGGAGGGATACCAACTTGTGGACATCAGCGTCTTATCGCACAATTTCGATAAAGAATCACCGAGACGTAGGTACCGACTGTTGGCGTAAACAAAGATAAGCCATTCCACAGCCGAGCAAGAAACAAGAGAGTGATAGGAAAGGATATCTAGACGGGCGTCCTGAGCGAAGGTTATTAAAGTCATTAGAAAAAAGTCCACTAAAATCAAAATACAGGATTAAATGAAGAATCTAATATCGTCACCTTCAGAAACTCAGATTGTAATAGATTCAATAGTTTGAACTATCTTTGTCGTATTTTTGTTATATTATACAGAATGAATTAAAATCAACGTAGAATTAACATTAAATTAGAATATAATTAAGAAAAACGTGGTTAATCCTCGTTTTTCTCTATTGCAAGAATATTATTTGAAGAGCGTTCAACGAATCACTGTCGATATGTAGGTACCTAAACACGGCGCCATTACAACTCGCCGCTCATCAGCGCCACTACCTACACCCGGCGCACACAACACAACACATACACACTGCGTATGGCGGCTGCTATAACTCAACGGTCGGATCTAGCCATAGCAAACGATACGCCTACGCAATCGTTGGTACGCGGCTACTTTGAATAACAAAACTGTATGAATTAATGATATTGATTCTTTGTTCAATACGTAAAATTGATTGAGGAAAATGCTTCGCCGTATCTTATTTATAACGCTATCATTTAATAACGTTTTATAGGTCTATACCTATAGTATAAAACTAAAACGTCTTGTATTGTGATAAGGACGCATTTGTATGTATAAAAACATATTTCATTCTACTCGGGCTAAAATGGGCAAGTTACTTACTTAATTTAAAAAAATCTAAACCGGTTTGATTATTCTACGTATTGTTATAAATAACATTAAAACAAGGCAAAATATTCACCACCACCATCGTAAACATTTCAGTTTCAGCCACGATAAATCCACTCATGAGACTGGGGACTTCAAAGCAATAATGACTAGACTAAGTGAAGATGTGTTATAGATGGATAGATAGATACTGCGCTTGTCAGTTTATAATCTCCATTTAAGAATTTCCCATAACACCTTCGTTCTGCACTGCACGTTTTGCGCTCTACTCAACACCAACTGCTACGATATTTCGATGACCCAACATTCTTCTACTAAACTCCCATTACATCCTTTCATGAACACTACAAACAGGATCTTTGGAAAAGAAATCAAACTCGCTTAACAATAAGTCTTTTCTTGATCAATAATAAATACTGAGTACTTACTGAGCAGATAAGTTCCATCTATTTTTCTACCAATCAACCTATTTCCACGGAAACTAGCAACCGAAACATGTAAAGGACATTTTGGACACGGTCCCGGCACAAAATAAGTACTAGTACTTAGTCCCGGATTCGATAAAAGTTCACAACGTCGTGTGTGGTTGGCCTAATCTGTGTAGTGTGTTGCTATATATTTATTTGTTTATTTATATTTCAACAAGGTCTGAGGAGACTGGATGCATGCCATGAAGAATATAGATAGATAAACAGGGCGCTTCCAACCTGCCATATTGGATTTTTCGAGATCCTTGAACGACGCCATGTAATTTTTAGGCTTATTGCTGTTGAGACGACATAATTTCAAGAAATCGGTATTTTAGACTGGATTCGGATCGGTCGTATAGGCTCCCGGCTGAACATCATTTCACAGCGACGCGGACCAATACGCTAAAGCCCGGTAAAGCCAGTGCAACTGCACCCGCGTCACACACGGTCAATCGTACCAAACACCGAGGCTCTTCCCGTAGGGGCGCCAGTATCACGGCTGAATCTTATCGGGATCTCCCACAGCTGTGAAACCAGCCTTAAAACTTCGAAATTTAATAAGACACTCGTGGATGATTTATTAGCTACAAATTTTATGTTACATATAATAAAAAACTAATAATAATTAGAACTACTTAAAAAAATATATAAATATATACAAATTATATAATCCCTGCAAACCGTTATTGTGTGGCAACGTGCCCAAAAGGCTGGCAGCATTGCCACGTTGGATGGCAATGCTTATCCTTTGAGCCAGGTGATTGCCAGCCTTTTGGTCGCGGGATACCTCGATCAGTCTCTTTGACAGAAAGTCAAAGAGACGATGGGCTGATGGACCCCACGGACCCATTGTTTCTACCCCAAAAGGCTCAAATATGTAGCTGTCTCCGATACCTACATACTTGCGCCTTTTGAGGAAGATCCTGGATATTATTGAATAGTTTTAATACGATAGTTTTTGACATTTTTACGGTTCCGTACTTATAGGGTGCCAAAAGGAAACTTATTACTTAGCATACTATTCTGTAGATGAAGTTCTACCACAAATTCTAACAAAAAAAATAGTTATTGTAATTATAATTGTAACAGTGATTAACAAACCTATATGAATTTTAATTCCTATAAAAATTAAATTTGTATATTTTAATGGCGTAGCATGAAGGCCTATATTGTAAACTAACAACGTATGTACTCATGATTGACAAACGATTATGATTACAATGTCTGTCTGTCTGTCACAAAGTTTTTTTATATTAAACCGTAATAGCAAGACTTGAAAAAAATATGTTTTTTGCGTGATAGATAATGCAACTAACGCATTGCCAGATTTTAGGGTTCCATAGCCAAATGGCAAAAAACGGAACCCTCATGGATGCGTCGTGCCTGTCCGTCCGTATGTCACAGCCACTTTTTCTGAAACTATAATAACTCTTCTTTTCAAACTTGGTAAATAAATAGATGTATTCTGTGAACCGCATTTAGATTTTCACACAAAAATAGAAAAAAAAACAATAGATTTTTGAACTCAAAATCAACTCAATTAGAACAAGAACTTTTTATATTATGTTACTTGCTGCTATGGAACGCTTCATGGGCGAGTAACGACTCGCACTTGGCCGCTTTTAAAAGTTCCGTACCTCAAAAGGTAAAAACGAACCCTTATAGGATCATTCGGTTGTCCGTTGTCTGTCTGTCAGTTCTGTCAAGACCCTTTTTACAGGAACGCGTTGAGGTATCAAGCTAAAATTCATATCAAATACTCAGGTCTACTGTCCCTTGGAGCTGTGAAAGAATCAAACTTCTAAGCCAACGCAATCAAAAGCCGTTTATGCCGTAAATTTTCGTGTTTTTACGACATTCGCTAGGGAATCAAAACCTACAGGGTACTTCCCGTGAACTCAGAATCATGAAATTTGGTATGAAGCAACGTCTTATAGCACAGAAATAGGAAAAATTGCGAAAAATATAAAATGTTAGTTACATCATATACTAAAAATATTTTTAATAATTTTCGACATTCGCAAGGGAATCAAAACCTACAGGGTACTTCCCGTGATCTTAAAATTTGGATCAAAGCAACGTCTTAAAGCACAGATAAAGCGAAAAATTGCGAAAAGCTTAAATTTATAGTTACATCATGTAATAAAAATATTTTTAATAATTATTATCATGTTATATACGGTATTGGAACGAAACTCTTAGTGCGCGAGCTCGACTCGCACTTGACCGGTTTTTTTTTATTTTAGTTTAGTTTACGACAAAGGTTATTTGATAATTTATTAATTTATTAACAAAATATTTGTAGCCCACTTTTAGGAAATTTATGGGAGTACTACACGTGGAAAAGAGAATGATTACTAAAATATAAGGATACGAAGAGCAGGGTCGACAATACGACATTTCGTATCCCATTAAAAAACCTAAACGATACCTTAATTGTCGAAATTCATCATACTGTTTGGAAGATACGAGGTAATAAAGAGATTCACAAACATACAAGATATGCGCGAAACACATTACTTTTCTTCTGGGCAGTTGGGCAAAAATTATCCTTGACAAGATTTTTTAGCGTAGTTAATACATACACGTGATATGTATTTTTAAACTTTAATTTTCAACGAATATACAGATGAAGGGTCGAACTCTCTCTTCGGATCTTAGACCATAGCTAATAATAATAATCGATCGTCGATTTTCTTTTCCAGAATTACTGTTTCATTATTTCTACATTCGGCTGAATCAAGTAAAGACAACATTATTTTAAGATACTTCTCCGAAAAGAAATTGATAACCTACTACGGTAAAATTTCTAGTCCACATCTCATTTCAAAAACAACAATTACGAATTTATCATCGCGTCACGACACTCCAACTACGCGTTACCAAAGCCGACTTTACTATACAATAAAAAAACAACAATTTAAATTTGAGAGATAGCTTCTTGCTGGTTATTTTTGCTCGTGGCAAGTTCGATGACCTCGCACTCCCCGCCCGCGCACCCGAGCTGCTTTTGGAGCGCGACATTGCAAAACCGTGGTGGGGCATAGGAAAATGTATGTTGGCGTTACCGCTTGCGTGTTGGCTCAACTAACTAAAACATTATTTCGTCTGATGGTATACGCTTCGCAGGGTACATAGTCCTCTTACAGATATTCAAGTAGGTAATATAATCAAGGGCAACATCGTAACATTGCCGTCGTTATAAACGGCGTTTTAATAGACGTAAATTAAAAACATTATAAAAAAGAACACTCACACAAAGCAAACATAGGGGACTATAGGTGAAGATAGTAGTAATAACAATAGCCGATGACGGCGCAGCTGCACCGTTAAATGCACATGACGATGACACTAAATGAGCTCGCAGTGGCATTTACCCTGTGCCTGTGGCATTAGCAGACAGTTGAAAAATGGCGGCGCGCTGTACACGCAACTTTGTACCTACAATATAGTCGTTGATTCATAATTAAACCGATTTGCTGTTGTTCTGGAAAATCTCTTGATTATTTTCTTGTCATTTTGGACTTGGAAAACTTAATTTTTATGTATCCGTGGATGTATTTATACACTTATTCTATTCTACAAACTACATAAGGCAGTCGCCATTCTTTCTTTTAGTCTTTCAGTTTTCAACTCACTCGACAGAAAGCTTTATCGAGGTCGTCCTCGAGCATGATGTGTATCTCTCTCGAGACAATTGAATAGACTTTGGGTACAAATTGATGGTGAGCGATATACAAGTAATCATTTTCGGAGAAAATCTGCCTGTCTTAGAACTTTTTACAAAGAATAAACTTGGTCTGATCTTATAACTACATTCAACAAAGCTCTGGCATTTTGATATTGCTTTTTTAACGATAAGTAACTTAGTGGGTATAAGCGATAGTCAATTTCATCCGCTGCAGAGAATGTAGCACGGCATGTATCGAGCGGACGGAAGGCCTTGTCATAAAAACACACTTTTTTTTTTTTCGAAATTACTTTGTAGCTAACTCCGTGTGAGCAAGGAAGTAAAGTGCTGGGAGAGATCAAGAGGTTTTATGGACTGCTTTATTCCTCAATAGCTAAACCCATTGTCAGCTTGACCAAAGATCCGACAGCCAAGCTAACCCGAAGATATCCCGGACACCAGCCTGTACGAGGTAAGGATTGTCCTCAAACAGCTGAAGAACAACAAGGCGCCGGGCGAGGACGGGATTACAGCAGAGCTTCTGAAAGCGGGTGGAACGCCGGTAGGTACTGAAATTTCTTCAGAAGCTCTTTAATTCTATACTGTTCGAGGGCATAACGCCAGAGGCCCTGTGGTTGGAATAGGGGTGTGGTGGTTCTGTTCTTCAAAAAGGGCGATAACACTCTTCTGAAAAAAATATAAACACCTCACTTTCCTGAGCCACGTCTATAAGCTGTTTTCGATGGTGATTACGAATCGTCTCACGAACAGGCTCGATGCCTTCCAGCCTTCCGAAAAAGCCGGTTTCCGAAAAGGCACCATAGACTACATCCATACACTAAGGCAGGTTATACAGAACACCAAGGAGTATAACCGGCTACTATTCGTGTTTATGAACTATGCATTTGATTCGATCGAAACATGGGCCGTGCTTCAGTCTCTCCAACGATGCCGCATAGACCACCATCAAAGTGTTGAAGTACTTAGGTATACAAAAGTCAAAGATTTTTATTCAAAATTGTATACACGTATCTCTTTTTGAACGTCATATTTTTATTTCTTATACATTTTTTAATATATGCAAAATTGAAATACTACTAGCGTTTCGGAACGACCACTGGTGAGAAGAATACGCCGAAAGAAACTCAATCCAGACTTGGTCCCTACGTGCCTGAATACAGCAACGCCACCATGTCACTCGGACTGGCATGGTGGCGTTGCTGTATAAGGAGCAGGAAACGAGGGCTATTCCATTGCAGGGAGGTGTGAGACAGGAAGATGTAATAACTACCTTTGGGGATGCCTTCAAGCTCCTGGAATGGGATGGATTTGGCATTAACATCAACGGCGAGTATATCACTCAGCTTCTATTTGCTGATGACGTCGTTGGCATGGCGGAGTCGCTGGAGGACTTATATACCATGCTCAATGACCACAATGGAGTTTCCCAACAAGTGGGCCTTAAAATAAACATGGACAAGACGAAAATAATGTCGAATGTCTATGTTGTATGTTGTGCCTTCACTGGTTTCTACTGGGAACTCCATCCTTGAAGCTGTAGAGTAATATGTTTATCTGGGTCAATTGATCCAGGTTGGAAATTCCAGCTTCGAGGACGAGGTCTTTCGACGAATCCGACATTCCTTGACTTATTTTTGATGATATTGGCGACAGGGGGTGTTTGCATTTGATGACGTCAGCAACATTTCCCGAAATAAATAAACACAATTTGTTACAATTATACCGAATTTTTATGTAAACTTGGGGGTAGGGGAAACAGATTTGCCTATTTTTGCAGACAAGACGGGGTAGGGGCGGAAAAATTGCAGAATATCCTATAACGTAATACTTGAACAGACCTCCATGAGTAAATAGGTTTGAAAAAATTGATTGACTTTGTAACGTTGCAGCATGCCACCTGTATGCTGCATCTCATCGTCATTTCTCTCATCCTCTCCATTTTTCATTCCTTATTTTAATTCAAATTTCATTCTATTCCATTTTTAGATTACTTTCTCTCTCTCATCACTTATTCTTCAGTCTACTACCATCTTTTGGAGCATAACAGTCTCTGTTATTAATTATTGAAGTCAAAATCTACATAGTTGAAGTTGTAATAAAGTTATTCTCTGTGTGTTCTGTGTGTCGAGTCTTGTGTTCTCCTTAACTTCCTATTTATGTGAGAACTCGGCCCTCACAACTTTACTAAATATCCACCATTGAAGAGAAGTCAAAAAATACCACAACTGCCTTGGTACTTGGTATGTACCAATACATCCCTAAACCAGGCCTGATATATTGGTAAACTATCCCCAATAATATGACAACCAGCCTCAGTATGTCCTAAAACCAACTTGATTTTGAAATAATACTAAAATAGTTAATAGGGTATTAATTATTATTCCCTTTTTACTTAAATGCCATAAAAGGATGTTTTTGCATATCAGTACTTGGGTCTTCCTGAGCCTAATGATTTCTTTGAAAGTATTTGTTGAGATGAACCACTTATATATTTAACTACATATTTGAGCCTTTTGGGGGAAAACCTTAGGTCCCCCATGGATTTAAGTAATAGTATACACGGTGAAATTTTAATCGTTCTGGACCCTTAAAGGGATGATTCATCCCATTGATATAAACAACTTTTCTTATGGAAACAATGCCGAGAACTCAAAAAATTTTTTGACATTCCCATACAAATTATATGGGTGGCCGAAATTTATTGTATGGAGCTGCCCTTTTTTTTTTCATGTTCCCAGCATTGGTCCCATAGGAAAAGTTGTTCATATTGCTGGGCTGAATCACCCTTTTAAGGGTCCAGAACGATCAGAATTTCACAGTGTATAAGTAATCCATCAATGCATAAGCTTTATTATATGATCCTTGGCTAAAAAGCTTATGAGGTATCTCATGACCAATGCGCTGGATGCTATCTAGCTCAGCGTATCAGCATTGCCAATCAACTCCGCAATGCTGCCAACCTTTTGGGCAGGACACCCAGGGGCACTCATCTGGAGAGGTTGTACGATTTGTAATTTGTTTTTTGTGCTTTTAGTTAGGGTTTTTGTTTTTAGTTAGGTTATTATTTTTTAATTACGTCAATATCATACAAAAGTCATTATCTCCAAAATAAATACATTAGTCCTTCCCCACTTAAATTCAAAGTAGACTCACCCACGGGCGAGATTTCAGCATGGGGAAATGGTGATATTGAGAAAGTAGGTATTTTGAGTATTCTTATTTATCTGTGTATGAGATTAAAATTTAAGGAGTTATTCAATATAATAAGCTGTAAAAAAATAATCCTGACAAAGAGATCCATAACATACACAATAAAAAGTGTGATATGATAAGTATGTGACAACTAGTAGTTAGGGCTGTGATGTGTACCGATAAATAGGTATCAAAAGTAATAGGTACCTACCAGCCTTCACATTTACATCATGTATTTGTAACTTGTTGACGTCAATGTAGCCTTTGTTTGTTATGGTTATGTGCTCTATAAATAGGCAGTTGGCGTGAGTTGTATCTTGGAACGAGTTGTATCTTGGATCCGTGATTTTTTTTTTATTAATATGGAGCCAGAGAATTTCATGATGGCAACCTGACCTCACACAGGAAGTAAAACTGTGTCAACTGTCTTCGATCGTCGGCGTAAAATACTCGTATAAGGGGATCGTTTTCAGGCAATAGGATTGTATTTTTTTATGTTATACCTAGTATAATTATAACAGTAATACATGGCATCTCACTTGCCCCATCAAGATTCGGGAGAGCTAGGCGGGAAATGTTCAATCCAAACATAAGCAATCATCACATCATTGTAGCGATGGATGTGCCTCGATATAACGCCAATAACGTTGGATAAAATTTGAGCGACTTTCTGAGCTCAGCGAGCGGACGGACATACCACCGACAATACAAAGCCAGTTCAGTGGAAAGCGCCTCGCGTTCGACTTCGATCTTGCGACGTTGCAACATGTCGTCATTGAAGAGCCGGGTCGCCATCGCCGCGCGGCCGGCTAGTTAGGTAGGCAGAGGAAACTAGCGCGAGCGGCAACTCCCCCGCTTCTATAGTTCAATACTTACCGAATTCTCGTGTTTACGTCATTACCGCTTTGTATCATACTTTTAGCACTCGCCGAGTAGTATGTTGAATGATCAAAATCATGGAGGATTGACCATGTGGGCAAGTTAGTTTAGTAAGTAGCTACATTAGTAAATGCCTAACTACTGAATATTTTAGTAATTATTAGTCGTGTTAACACCATCGTCAGCTTGTGGGCAGCTACAGAAACCCGGGAATGTAAACTACGAAAAAAAACATATGCATTACCGTTTGAAGTGATCCCTTATCCGGTCTTCACGAATGTTATCGGGTAAATTTCCAACCCACAGGTGCCGAGTCTCTCTAACCATCTTGCTTCGAACTCCACATTAGGAATCATTACCCGTTCACGTCACTACGTGGCAAAAATCAATTTTGCACACAACGGTGCCTCACACATTTTTATTTATCACTTTTAAACAACGATAAAAATAGTTTAGGACACATTGAGTTACACTTTGTGATAAAAACAACACTATCTTTCACTTCACGACATTCGATAATCTCATCACAAAATCCACTTCACTATAAACACACCACGTAATAGACGCGAGCGTACCCTTGCAGCTCTCGAATTGACAGTGAAGCCAGCTTCGACGCGAGTTTGCCGATAAGCTCCGCCTTCTGACCGCTGCCGCGCAAAGTGGAGTAGGGTGGCCAGCAACATAAAACTACAATCTCTCCCGTCTTGTCATTATTTAGCACCTTATTGCAAGAGAATTACAAATATATAACTCATTAAATTCATTAATTATTTGTTGTCTTACTTCTGCGACTTTAAAACTTTGGTAAATTAAATTGATGATTAGATATTTTCTTTAATAAGTAGCATAAAAGAAAGATAATAGCTGTAGGATCATATCATTATTGTTTTTATTCTAAAACGAAATAATCTGTTTATGAATTTGGTTTTGAAATATATATTTATGATAAAAAACTGAAGTTAAAAAAATTTGTGAATGGATGATATGGCGGTCCGCTGGCCAGCTTACCCTAAAGTATTCCTTCTCTTTCACATTTTACGTAGCGCTATCTCGCTTCCACTCAGGAGATACAACGTCAGTATTGCAGTAAAATAAATCTACCATAAAGTAAAGGTAAATTATAGGTTTAAAGACATTTCGTACTATAAATAAATTGAAAATGTACTATGATTTATGAATTCTAGTTGTTATACGTACCGTCCCTATGCTTTATTGTAATAATTGGAAATCCTGTAAATTTAAGTTAGATTGAAACTTGAAAAATAAACATACCTGCACCTACGTACATAGATATTTTTTTTTCATTTTAGCGGTACACAAATGTTAAACGTTAAAAAGGCTTTATTTGTATGCTATAAAAAAAAACCAGCCAAGTGCGAGTCGGAACGCGCACGAAGGGTTCCGTACTTTATATAAAATAAGTTTGAATTATTAAAAATATTTTTATTAAATGATGTAATTCAAAATTAATACTTTTCGCATTCGCAATTTTTCCTTTATCTGTGCTATAAGACGTTGTTTCGTACTAAATTTCAAGATTCTGAGTTCGTGGGAAGTACCCTGTAGGTTTTGATTCCCTCGCGAATGTTGAAAATGACCTCCACGCGTTTCTGAGAAAAAGAATCTTGACAGACGGACGGACAACCAAGTGTTTTCCTTTTGAGGTATGGAACCCTAAAAAGTGGCCAAGTGCAAGTCGGACTCGCTAATTAAGGGTTCCGTAGTGATAAGCATAATTTAGGGATACGGATACAGAATAAACTATATTAGGGTACCACTTAACACAAGATTACCTACCCCTAGACAAAAGAGGTACCACTGTAATTTTTCGCCAGTAAAATATATTAGTTTTAATACTTTTGGTTTCAGTGTTTGTTTAATTGATGAAGTTATATTTGCGGTTTTTGATAATATCTCATAAACTGTTAACTATAATGTCGTTTAATTATACCAATTTTCGATGAAAGCGATGAAAGTACTTATTGTGATCTACACTACAACATTTATACGGGGGAGGAGCACATTTTATCACTTTGGAAGATTGACTTTCAGAAAAATGGTTTTAGGAAGCTTATCATTTTTATAGATCTATCTATATATACAACCGCATAGAGGTTTAATGTATGGGGACTGGAGCCCCTTAATCTTTTTTTATAATTTTGTAAAAACATCGTAAACCTATTCTGTCATATTGTATTTATTATAAAACGAGGACTAATAACTTTAGTACCAGCCGGCCTATTTGCTAACTTAGCATTCAACGTTTTGATGTTCAAAATACATTACGTTTATATATCCTAAACAAAAATAGACAATTATACGAAAGCCGCAATGTATTTTGAAGTGACTATCAAAACGTTGTAGTACACTAAGTTAGGAAATAAGCCGGCTAGTTTAATCTATGATAGTTGTTCTGAGGTTTAATAGGGTTTAATCGGTTTAATCTAATTATTAATTATTATACCATTAACTGTCTAAAAAAATGACAATGACAGTTGACCAAACGTCAAAGTTATAAGTGTCGTCCTATTACTCAGACCAAAGAAAAAAGAGGACTGGAAATACCTACAAAAAAATCGTGTATACCTACATCACAGAATCGTTACATAAAATGGCTGCCATTGCCTAGGGTTGTCACTTCCATACTATGTAATGATCTACTTTAAACAGTACTCTTATTTTGTACACAGAGCCGACAGAGCTTATAAAAACATTTTGGGAAAGGATAATAAAATGACAATTTATTTTATAACTTTGTTTACTTAATCATTCCTAAAAAGTATTAATTTGTTTAAAAACCATCTATCTGAAAGATATTTACATTTAATTTCACCGTGATATTTATATGTAACACAAAATCTTTCAAATTGTAATTTCTTTTGCTGGTTCAAACGTTTATCTTTTACGGCTTTTTTTTTCATTTCCACGACCTGAAATTTCAATATACTTAGTTAAATCATAATATTTTATTATTAAACTAGCTTTCGCCCGCGGCTCCGCCCGCGTCAATGTCGATCCCTCGGGAATAGTTCTTTTTTCCGGGATAAAAGGTAGCCTATGTCCTTCTACGTACTCCAGAGAACTTGAATGCCAAATTTCATGATGATCGGTTCAGTATTTACGGCGTGAAACCGTGACAAACAAACAAACAAACTCACTTTCGCATTTATAATATTATTAGTAAGGATTATGTACAAGTATAATCTATTATGTGCATTGTTGTATGCATGACATCATATGATCGCATCCATAATTCGATAATACGTTGTCACACATAACTTTGCGTACATTTGCATGCATGAACCGGCTACTCCTGCCAAATCACCCAACGGTTTTTAATATTGTCTGACAGACAAAACGAATAAACCGGCCAAGTGCGAGTCGGACTCAGGCACGAAGAAGGGTTCTGTACTATTATCTATAAAAACTGCAAAAAAATCATGCTTGCTGTATGGAAGCCCCCTTAATTAATTATTTTATTCTATTGTTTAGTTTTTGTCGTTATAGCGGCAACAGAAATATATCCATCCGTTAAAGTTTAAATTGTCTAACTATCACGGTTCATGAGATACAGCCTGGTGACAGACGGACACCAGAACCATATCATTAGGATCCCGTTTTTACCCTTTGGGTACCGAACCCTAAAACATTTATTCATTAACATTAACTATATACATTAAACTTACCGGAAATGAAGATATTGCTGGTGATGAGTTGTCCCGAAGTCTCATATCATAACTTCAAGCGTTCTATTGAAACAGCTTTCCTCAAAATGCAAAGAGCAGATGTACCAATCCTGTTGCCGAGGATTAATATTTTTCCGAACCGGATAGCCTCTAAGCATTTATTCCTCAAAACTTCATTCATCGGAAACCTATAAAAAAAATATTATTTTTTATTTAGATAATGCACAACCCTATTTAGGTATGTAAACAAATGAGGAATAAAATAAATGAAAATACTGACTGTATTACAAAAATATGACCAGTTAACAACAGTTTATACATAAATTTAACATCATGTTTTATTTTGCTTCTCAATCAGAATCAATAAAGAGCTTTCTTGCTAGAAAACGGGTTACTAACCTATGAAGAGTCAATAATGGTTGATTTATGTTTTCTCTTGCACCACACATCACAATACAACATTTAGTCAACTGTATAAACAGTTATCTCACACTTCCACGTATTTATTACCTTATTTTCGCGTATTTTTGTCCCAAATTTCAACTTTTCCATATAGTAAACAATACCCGTTGACAGCACAACTACCACGAAACTCGTTACAAAATATGGCGGATCTTGGCACGCACCTAAACTTTGGACAGCTTTTACCATAAATTAGCAAAAACTAAAATATGTATGTCTCTTTTGTCAAAGGCAATTGTACTGAAGAAAGACAGAGACAAAGTTATATTTCACACTTTATACCATAAATGCCTGATATTTGTATAAGTAAAAATTCATATATGTTGACAAGGGCTTCTCCATAGACTTCCTTACTCTTAGTCCTATTATGGTTGGATATTGCTATTTTTGAAATTTCGCCATTCGTAAACGAGCTATTTTTCCATACAAAATTCGCTCGAAGACGAGTGTCATAGTTTCAAAAATAGTACTCCGGGTACTAAAGTTAGTCCGCGTTTTATAATAAGAACGATCAAGTTTCAACTGTGTAGTTCCATATTTTCGAAATAAAGGAGGACAGACCTATATACATAGTTACATAGTACTACGACTTTTTCCCTTGCGGGGTAGACAGAGCCCCGCTGCTAGAAGGAGGTGTTGTGAAATGGTTTTGTGGATTACTTTTTGTTGTAAAATAAAATTGGTGATTGGAGTATTTCATTATTACTTTTCACAATACAGTATAGATTTTAATAATTTTTCCCCGTTTTCAAATCATTTTTATTGATGCTTCGCTCCTATTGGTCGCAGCGTAATCTTTTATAGCTTAAAACCTTCCTCAATAAATGGACTATCCAACACAAAAATAATTTTCCAATTTGAACCAGTAGTTCCTGAGATTAGCGCGTTCAAACAAACAAACAAACTCTTCAGCTTTATTATATTAGTATAGTATAGATACATTTATTTCCATGATCTTGGAAACGGCTCTAACAATTTTTCTAATATTAAGCATATGGGGGTTTTCGGGGGTAAACAATCGATCACACATCTTATACATCAGAAAATCACGTTGGGACGACGATCTAAATAGTTTATTTACTGAACCAGTGTCAATAACAGATCTAACATAAATAATAGAGTAAGCCTATTAAATTGTTCAAAATAGTAAGCGCGGAAAGCCTAAAACGAGATGGAAAGAAGAGTTTACAGGGTGGCAGTGCTGGCAAAATGCCACGGCCCCCGGTCCTAGGGGGCCGTGGCATTGTATGAATTTGCAACGGGCCCAAAATGGTATAGTTACGCCACTGTTGGGGAGACACTTCAGTAGCCTTTGACCACAGTAGTTGGAATGATGAAAGAAAGGCCCTGCAGTGGGACAGCATATGCTATAAAAAAGAGTGATATTTAATAACATTAATTTTTTGACAACATTGATTGATTGAAACATATTTGTCTTATGTTATTTCAGTTGGTTGGAGCCTACTGGAGTGGCATATGGTGACGCTTGCATTTAGCACTAAGTACCAACATCAGGAAATTTTATAACACAACAAATAGTTTTAGTACCAGTACCAGCAGATTATCATGTGAAGTCATAAAGTAATGAATAAATATATGAGCTAGAGGCTTCAATTTATAACGTTTGGCCAATAATATATTTGCAATAAGTGTATTCATAAAATTACATAAAAGAGTCATGATGATAGCACGTCTTATATATGACTTGAATGGGTGGCAAATTAAAATGATAAAATATGTAAACGATAGTTGCTCCTGCTCCCAAAAATACCATTTGATCTCATAATGATTTATCCATGTCTTATTCATAGAGATTAAATAATTACTTCTATCACTTTGTCTTTTTGCATTACAATAGCCACATAATCAACGAACATTGGTATGATCTACGATTAAGTAATAAAAGTATGATCATGTTGTTGGTTTGTATTGTAACAGCTAGATGATATATTTACTTATATAATTTACGGCAAGCTCAAAAAGATCCCAATAAGGCTCGCACACATAATTTTCTTCCGTGATCTAAAACATAAAAAATCTAGATTAGGAGGCAAATAAAAAAAATAGCATGAAGTGCGGATGTACTTTTCTGCTGATGCGTTTTCTGCTGTCTGTAACCAAAAAATACTTTTATAAAAATTATGTGGTAATCCTAATGCAAGTTTCATGGCGGGAATTTCGACGGACAGCACGGTTTTTGTTTTGGATTGTTTCTAGTGGAGTTTATAATGTGAAGTCGGTCATTTATCCAGTGTAATTTGGTGTTATAGATGCCCATGTTTATGGACAATGTGTGGAATAAATAAAATAAAGTATCATGCATGGTGCGGCTGTAGTGAGATTTACTTAGCGGGCTGGTGTTTGCTCGCCTTGCTGCGTCGTATATAATCAAACCAGCGGATTCATGAGCATTGTCGCCAGGGGTTTCGTCAGTCAGCGAAATGAATTACATCATGATTTCGTTGATACACAAGAATAACTCGGAAGATTAACTAGACACTGGCTAAAATAAGCTTCTGAATGAAGTTTGAGGGCCAAATAGAGGAAAAGAATAAAAATTGTTTTCTAGTTGTCACTGTCACTAGTTATCATTTGTCAAGTAAATTTCTATGTCAATGTCAGTGTATGTATGTAATGTATTTTGATTTCTGTGGTTTTTTATTGTGTGACGAAATATAATAAAATCTTAGTGAAAAGTTTATTTATCTTTAGCCATGCTTAGATCTCGTAACATTTTTAAGGCTACAACAAATTATGTTTTATCAAGGTATTGCTATTCAACCCAAATCAACACGTCGGAATCTGCGGCAGAAGGAATTTCTATCAGCGATAATTGTGTGAATAAACTGAAACAGTTGTGTGATGGAAAGGAAAGTTTTCTAAGGCTTTTCGTTGAAAGCGGTGGTTGCTCAGGTTTTCAATATAAATTTGATTTAGACAGTAAAATAGCGGATGACGACAGGTACGTTTTTCACTTATTTATATAAATATTAGCTTAGCAGAGCCGTTCTGCTCGCATTACTGTCGATCCCTCGGGAAGTGTTTTTTTTGGGCTGCACGTGTCATTCGGCTTTCCTTAGACAATGCTTATGGAAATTTTCACGATGATGGATTCAAACTAACAAATACAAAACAAATAAACAAACTAACTTTTGCATTTATAATGATAGTTATCCAAATAATTATAATATCCATATTAACAGATGATTACTATTTCTACCTTACATATTTTCATTCCCAATATACTCCTGAACTTGAAACATAGTATTATTAGTAGCTACCAATGTCACTGTTTAAGTAATGTTATTTAAGTAATTAAGCTAGTATTTTAGTTCTTGTAAATAGGGATGCAGTTAGGGATATCCTGTATTTAGCATACATTCAACAAAGTGGTACACAAAGTAAATTCATCAACAGCTTTCCACAACCTACTGTACCTATGTTAGCAAATTCAATAGCTTTTTACTGAAAATGTTTAATACTTGTTCCAGAATTTTCGAAAAGAATGGAGTTAAGGTAGTAGTTGATGAGACTTCTCTGGAATACATCAAAGGATCTACAATAGACTACCACACAGAGCTTATAAGATCGGCTTTCCGGGTCATTCAGAATCCTAATGCAGACCTTGGCTGTTCCTGTGGTGCTAGTTTCTCAATAAAAATAGATTAAAGAAAAGAATGTACATCATGAAAGCGTACAAACCAAAACTAGGTAGTATTAACTAGAAAATAGCAATAATTATTTACTTATCATATTATTTAAAACATATTTAATAAATTTTTATTTCTTTCTGAACTGTAAGCTTCACGAGACTTTTGTTTTTATACAATCTGTTGAATCATTTGTAAGCAAATTTAAAAAGATCTTACCACATTTTGTAAATGAAGTAACCACATTACTAATATATTATTTATTCTACATGGAAGGGATTTTGACTTGTAAAGATGATAAGTTCACAAATATCATTTTTGTAAACCTATTAACTTAATACTCATAGACCGTTCATTCTTATATCTATGTATGTAGTATTTTTACATAGTGCCTACTCAGTCCTGCCAGTAGGTAGTTAGTTTTGTTTCTTTATTTAAAACAAGTCTTTCTTAGGGCTTTCACTGGCGTTGCATATAACATATGTATGTATGTATACATATACATGCAATAATCAACTGAAGAAAGGTTGCTGCTAAGTGTGTTTTGAAAATATGTTTCTAGTTAAAGTAAACTTTCGTTTTTATTTCATAAATTTAAGGTCAGTTTGCAGTGTTAAACTAAAAAATTGTAGGCCGGTCTGTGTGAATTTTAGTATACCAAAAAATCATAAAAAAGAGATATTTCTGTAATTTAAAAAATCAGTAAGATAAGAGATTTCTGTATTTGAGAAACAAATAACTATGCACAAAATATCACTAGTATCTAACAGTGATAGATCATTGATTGCTGATCAATGATTACTGTGTTGGATACTAGTGATATTGATTCGCAATGTGATGTCTACTCCAAAAACTTTTAACACATAAATATGTATATAAACGGGACTTAGCACAAACCTTATTATTATTTCTGTTTTGGTAGTCAGTCTCGTTGCAACCACGATGGATGTAACTCTATTGAAATATCAATGGAAATAAATAATAAAAAGGTTTGTGCTTAGTCCCGTTTATGTACATATTTATGTATAATATAATTTATGCCTTCTGGTCACTAATATCTCCATTCCCATGAGTTTTGCTATAAATTCATCCTATTTGGAATAGCTTTTTTGTTTTGGATTTAAGGTATATGTTAAAGTAATATATGTTAAAAGTTGTTCTCTTTGTTGAGTACAAGTATGTTACATTAATCTTACCATCCACCATCTTCCATCTACAGTTATACCTATACCTTTATAATAAAACAATAATGTGACTTTTATGTTCCTCCTGACGGTAATATTGAAATGTAAATAATGTAGATTTTATTTTTGTTATCATAATAAAGTGAAAATGTTATAACCCAGACCTTTTCTTTTTGTTGTTGCCATTACTGTTAGGTCTTACTGGAAGTTTTATTCAAACACTGAATCATATATTACTTGTGAAGGAAAGTAGGAAGGTCACAAATGAAAAATTGATATTGACAATGAAATTTTATTTTTATTTTAAAATATCTATATGAAATGTTAAACAGTAAAAATGTATTGTAAGTATTTTCAATGAGATGAGGCTTGTTCATGGAAACTAGGTATCCATTAAACGTATATCTATGGACAGGGGCAAACTTAAGGGCTTGCCCTATTGCTGGAATTGACAGCCGATCTGAAAAAAAAAAAACAAATCATATGCACATGCAGATTTAGTCTAAATCCCTTGCATTTATGGATGTCTGAAGCCTCGGAGGAAGGAGCGGTGCCGAAATTATTTTCGCACCCTGGCCTCCATTTTATTATGTCTTCGTTGCATTACATTAGTGGATAGGCAGAAAGAATCCAAATAAAAATCCTTAAAACAAAATTGAAATATAAAAAATATACCAGGTGATAGGTACTTCTATCAGAAAATCCTGACATTTGTGCGAAAGCTGTCGCCGAGGCGATACTGCTGGGCATGGAGTGCTACATTCCCAGCTCGGCGGTTCGTATCGGAGGGCGGTCTCAACCTTGGTTTCGTTGCTCGTCTTTGCGTGCCGCCCACCTCAAGCGCGAAGCCTACGAAGCCTGGGTTGCTGCGCGAAATGTCAAGGATCGTAATACTTCTGATTTGAAGAAGCGGTTCAACGCAGCTTCAAGAGCCTACAAGAAGCAGATCACTGCAGCAAAGTTTGCGCACACTGCGCGCATTGGTAGGAGATTGGTTGGCTATCCCTCAGGGAGTAGAGCATTCTGGTCTCTTGCTAAGGCAGCGCAGGGGAATTTCTGTCGCCTTCACTTCCATCTCTGCACAATCGTCAGGACTCGCTGGCTCACTCCGCAAAAGAGAAAGCCGATCTCTTGGCTACTCTCTTTGCGTCAAATTCTACCCTTGACGACGGAGGAGCATCGCCGCCCTTTTTACCGCGATGCGAGCACTCAATGCGGGAAATTCGCTTCACTCAAAGTGCAGTGCGACGTGCTCTGTTTTCCCTCGACGTCAGGAAGTCCAGCGGGCCTGATGGCATTCCAGCAATTGTGCTCAAAACATGCGCCCTGTGTTGGCTCCGGTGTTAGCACGCCTATTCTCGCTGTCTTACACCTCAAGAAAAGTCCCATCTTCGTGGAAAGTAGCCTACGTTCACCCTATTCCTAAAAAGGGTGACCGCACAGACCCGTCTAACTATCGGCCTATTGCGATAACCTCCCTGCTATCTAAGGTGATGGAGCGTGTGATAAACATCCAGCTCCTTGGTTACCTTGAAGATCATCAGCTAATTAGTGACCGTCAATACGGGTTCCGCCACGGGCGTAGTGCTGGTGATCTTCTTGTGTACTTAACGCACCGATGGGCAGCCGCCATCGAGAGCAAGGGAGAAGCACTGGCATTTAGTCTAGATATCAAAAAGGCTTTTGACCGGGTCTGGCATAAGGCTCTTCTCGCGAAGTTACCATCTTTCGGGCTTCCTGAGGGACTATGCTTGTGGGTCGCTAGTTTCTTATCTGGGCGTAGCATTCAGGTCGTTGTAGACGGATTATGCTCCGATATCATGCCCATCAATGCTGGCGTCCCCCAAGGATCTGTTTTATCACCTACGCTGTTTCTTCTGCACATCAACGACATGCTTAACACTAGTAGCATCCATTACTATGCAGACGACAGTACGGGTGATGCATATTATGCAAGTCATGCAAATATCCCTCAAACACAGGGGGAGGAGAACAGAAAGAGACTTGTGTCTGACATTGAGACCTCTCTGGAGCAGGTCTCTGAATGGGGTAAACTAAACCTAGTTCAATTCAACCCTACTAAGACACAAGTCTGCGTGTGTTCCGCTAAGAAGACCCCATTTAACATCGCACCGAAGTTCCGGGACACCTCTCTTACCATTTCTAAGAGTATTGGGATCCTTGGCGTCGATATTACGAAGGAGGTCCTATTCCGGAGTCATCTGGAAGGTAAAGCCAAAATGGCTTCTAAAAAACTTGGGGTGCTCAATAGAGCGAGGCAGTACTTCACTCCGGGTCATAGACTTTTGTTATATAAAGCTCAAGTCCGGCCCCACATGGAGTACTGCTCTCATATCTGGTCTGGTGCACCTCAATACCAAGTCTCTTGATTCCACCCAACGCCGGGCAATTCGTATTATCGACGATCCCACACTCACAGACGATTTAGACACCCTCGGTCTACGGAGAGACGTTGGCTCTCTGTGTGTATTTTACCGTCTGTACTATGGGGAGTGTTCTGAAGAACTTTTTGAATTGGTGCCACCGTCACCTTTCTACCACAGCACCGCTCGCCACAGGAGTAAAGTCCATCCCCACATCCTTGACACTTGGGTCTCCAAAAATGTCAGAGCGTCACGTGGTTTTTTCCTCGTACAGCAAGATTATGGAATGGACTCCCTCCCGAGGTTTTCCCTGTGTGCTATGACTTGAGGTCCTTCAAAAGGCGTGTTTACAGGTATCTTAAGAGTCGGCAACGCATCAGCAGCTCCTCTGGTGTTGCAGATGTCCATGGGCGACGGTGACCACTTTCCATCAGGTGGCTCGTCTGCTCGTTTGCCGTCGGATATACATAAAAAAAAAATACTTAAAATATTTTTGTTTTGTATTCACCTCATTTTCTTACAAAGTTACAGTTAAAAGTCAAGGATTATTTATCATCATAGCTGTGTGGTACCTGGCAGAATAGAATAGGACCACTCCAAGTCTTCCCGTGGATGTCGTAGAAGGGGACTTAGGAAATACAAGCTAAACAAAGCTTATAGACATCTGTGAGACCTCTCCGACCCGTCTGGCCAGCGTGGAGAGTGTGTAGGCCAAGTCCTCTGGCTGCTCTGGCCAAGTATGGCTCTAGTAGTACAGAGAGGGTCATACTCCTGCAGTGGAAACTAAAACCTGATGATGGTGACGATGATAGTTCGGTCGTAAATGAACAAAGCCCGTATGATCAACTTACGGCTGCAATTCCGTTTGGAAAACGAAGGCATCGTTGATTTTCTTGACGTTGTGCGGCGAGTACCGGTTGTAGAACCCCCAGATGCTGTTCATCAACTTGCTATTGTACTTCAGTGGTGAAAGCTCCGTAACTGAAATAATTAAGTAGATACTTATTTGTCTATGTCTATTCAACCGATACCCACCGATAGAAGTATCCTTTTCGCCTATACAGTAATAAACCGATTTTAATTGTGGCCCCCTAGACTGGTTTTAATTTGCAGTTGTCTTAGGCAAGATTCACCAATTAAGACGTGTACCCGTTAGGAATAATACACGCGATACCGAGCTTGGTAACGGCCGACTTAGGGCCAGACTCCACCAAAGCTGTCTGATGTGAGATGTCTAAAGCGGAGCCGGGATGAGACGTTTTGTCAGCTAAGGTGTTTTACCGAAGCTGTGTGTTGTGTTAACAAATGACAACAAGAACTGTGTGCTGGCTAGTTCGCACCATGTACACATGTATGTACACAACCAAACCAAAAGACAGAGATGGATGTCGACAGAGCCTCAGGTCTAGCGTATTGGTTGGCGTAATAGTAGAAAACAGAATCAAAAAAGTGATAGGTAGGTAGCCCCATCTCCTATTGACATGATTCTTTAGAATTGAGCTAATTCCCTCGACTGGCTTCTACGGTCTGCTGCCTATTTTTTTCTTTTCTTCCAGATCAGCATGGAAGTACGAAATATGTGAATAATTAAATGTTTGTTTAAAACACAGCTCACAGCTCTGGTGTAGTTTCTCAGAACGATATTTGTTCTGAGAGTTTGATTTTTATATATTTAGGTAGAGTGCTATTTTTTAAATTTCGTCAATCGAAAACGAGTGATCTTTCCGGTGGATTTTTCCATACAAAAATCGCTCTAAGGCCACACTTTCAAAAATAGTGCCCCTGGACTGCTGACTTTTTGCTGTCACAGAAAGGGCGACGAAGGACGACGTTTTATTTTGCGTGACGACCTGTTAGATTTTTTCAACGCATTGCCGCCGCCCTCCTCTGTAAAATCCCGTTGTTAGTCCGGTTGACCGAACTACTGCAACTTTTCAGTTGCGATAGTTAATCCAATATCTGTGCCGCCGCCCACCGTAGTAGGTATATAAGGTCCATTTAAAATAAGCGCAAATATTTTAAGGGTGTGCACCCACAAGCTAGAAAAATGTTTGAGGAGCAAATTTAAAAAATATATATATCGACTTGAACATTTAGAAAAATAGACATAAAAATCATCCTGTGTACAAAAAAAAAACACTAATTTGGCGTACAAAAACAAAACAAGCGTGTCGATTTCTTAAAATTTGCTACTAACGTTTATCCTAGCTCCGTGCAATCCAAGCTACCCTCTTGCTCTGAACAAATACATACACTTCACATTGAAGAACTTTGTATCCGCCTTGGATTTGGTGGTGGTGGTCAGTTTCATGTCCGCACGCTGGGTCTCTCGGATGCGGCCGGCGGAGAAAGCGGAAGGCGGGATCGCGGCCATCGTTTGCGCCTGGCAGGCTGGAAAGGCAATCACGCGGAAGCGTTAGTTATATATCTACTTCTGTGAGTAATAAAATAATATACTGCGTGATTTTGAACCTCTGGACTATACTGAAATCCTGGAATCAGAATTCGTAATGGAATACAGAATTGCAATAAAAAAGGTAAAACAGGAAAAAAAAATTTAACACCCTTGGAAATTCGCCCAGCTGATTCCAGGATTTCAGTATAGTTCAATGATTCAATATCACGCGGTATATTTGATTGTGTGTTTGTTTGTAAGTAATCGATAAAATAAACTTGTTTTTAATATTTAAACATAAACTTGTTTTTCCTAAACGTCATCCCTGGTTACTCGATTGGTAGAATGTAAAATTGTATTTTATTGTAAAGCGGACAATAATACATGTGAAAAGAGAGATAAAAGACTTTTTTGTTGTTTTGATGTATTTTGGAATACTTTATCATCGTGACCTGTACTGCTTGCAGTGGACCAATCAGATAAAAGGTATATCAATTACATTAATAAGGAAAAGTTTTATAACATGAGTACTTGTGTGTACTTAAAGTACCTACTTATCTACTCGTACATACTACGAAGTGAGTATTACGATTGTGACGTCAGTCTAAACATGTCTTTGTTATCCAGAAACGAAACAACTTTTGTAATATCTGTTCCAGAGAATTCCACTTCTTTCGACCTTTTAGTGTATCTATCAGTCGATCGTGGGTTTGTCTGCAAATCTGTGTCTACGTCAATTTTGGCGATGCTAATGCGACTACACAAGGCAGTTTGGTGCCCCTTAAAGCCAGCCGCCCGGTTGCCTGTCACCCAGCCCTTGCACCACGGCTCGTCCATTCGTGCTCGTATAATGTTGAGCAGTGATCATAAGATCACTGCTCAAAAGATGTAATTTGAATGCTTAGGTCATGGAGCCGTTAGAGCATAAGCGTGAGGAATCTTGTAAACCCACTAGTAAGTAAGTATACTTAAGTTATTTAGTAGGTTGTTAGAAAAGGTTATCTCTCAATTTGTTTTGCAGGAGATTTTTAAGAAGTGGGTCAACAAGCACAAACGTTTTAATCTAACACGAAATGCCCCTACAAAGGTCAACGTTGATATGCTGCTCCTGTAGTTACTATATTTTCTCGCAGGGAGGAAACCTAAAATTGGGACAAGGTTACAAAACGCTAAGAACTTACCTTTACACAGATTGAGGTAAATACTTCCAAGAGTCGAGTTACCCCGAATTTTAAGGGCGCCGATCACGGGGCCCCTGCAGACGCCGGTTACGGTGGACACCCTGGTGGTTCTCGACAGCACCATGAAATCTCTATAAGGCAGGCAGGAGGAAGTCACTAGGACTCGCAAGTAACAGCGAGAAAACAGAAGTTCCAAGTCGGGGCAAGTATGACACAGTTGAAGACTTCTAAACAGTAGTACTTATTACTTCTGAAGCAAAAGTGGATTGCAGCAGAAAGCGAGCGCAGTAAAAGGCAACTGAGACGCGACTGTTTAAACTTAAAGGAGCTGCTGTTGATACGAGGTGCCATACACGACCCCGTTATCTCATCATGCCGTGGTTACCGAGCCGACGATCTTGTTGGGTCATTATTTACTTGATAATATCTTGCTAAACTCAAATTATTTTGATCCAATTAATAGAACGGTAGCGAATAATTGGCATTAGATTAATTATTTCTTGAAAATGTACATACATAATAAAATAATAACCTACATACTATCACGTCTTTTTCTCTTGCGGGGTAGACAGAGCCCAGGTCTCCAAGACTTAAAAGGCACGTTTAGCATATTGTTGGTCATTACGTGGAAAACGAAATCAAAATAGTGATGAGTTGCTAGCCACATCGCCTACTAAAAGGATTCCTCAGATTATCGCCCATTCCCTCGATCGGCTTTTGCGATCTACGCGGGAAGAGAAACAGCTCGTACATTATATTTTCTTTTCTTCCAGACCAGTATGGATATTTATTTTTATTTATTTTTTATTAACACACAAAACAGATAACAACACATACAAGAATATACAAAAAAAAAAATACACAAGATTGTGAATCTAGTTGCCATCCAAAACATGTGTGGCTAAAACAAAATCACTTAAGAAGTATCGGACGACATATAGGCATAGGTAGATAAAAGTAAAACAAAATAAAATAAATATAAATCAATTTTGAAATATAACATCTTCTTACATCTAGGTGTTAAACATTAGTTAGTATTATTAGTATTATTATTAATATACAGAATATCCCTGATTATTTTTTTATAACATTGAACCTTAGGGTTGAAGATATCAAATTCAGGGTTGCTTTTTGCAATCTCGTTACACTGACGGGCCATCCTTACAATAGGATTGTAAAAAGAAGTATTGTTTTTGTACACCTGTAGAGCAAAGAGTCCTATTTCATTGCATCTTCGGGCACTATATCTAGTGTTAAACGATATTTGAGAAAGCAGAGCGGGAACATCTATCATGGAATGGATAAGTTTATAGAGATATATAAAATCAAGATATTTCCTACGTGATTCTAACTTTTGAGCTTTAAATTGAGATAATCTGGCTTCATAATCGAGAGATGTTCTACTTAAACGATGACGGTAAGACAAAATGCGTAAGCATTTTTTCTGTACACGCTCTATTTCATCACTATGAACTTTGTAATGCGGGGTCCATATTGGGCTTCCGTATTCTAAAATAGTGCGGACAAGGGCTTTAAATAGGTATACACAAGTACCAGGCTTTTTAAAATCAACTGTAGATCTTAAGACAAATCCAAGAAGCTGATTTGCTTTTGTTATTATGTGCTGGTAATGTCCTCGAAATGTAAGTTTGTCATCAAATACTATTCCCAAATCTTTAACAACATTTGATCTTTTAAGGATCCGATTATCAATGATGTAGTCATTAACGATACCATGAGACTTACCAGTAAAAGTGATAGCCAAGCACTTGTCAATATTCAAATGCATTTTATTCTCCTCACACCAACTTAAAACAGTATTCAAGTCTTTCTGCAACAGTTGGCAGTCATCTGGAGAGTTTATAGTTTTGAATATCTTCAAATCATCGGCATACAATAGACATTCACAAGACAAGCGCTCTATGAGATCGTTAATGAAGACAACAAACAATAATGGCGCTAAATGCGAGCCTTGTGGCACGCCAGAAAGCACGTCGATGGGAGATGAAGTGTACCCTCTCAATGTTACTAGCTGGCTTCTTTTATTGAGATATGAAGATAACCAGCGCAAAAGATTTCCATGAATGCCATATGAAGCCAGTTTATTGCAAAGTCGTCTGTAATTTACTTTATCAAAAGCTTTCGAAAAGTCTGTATATATAGAGTCAACCTGACCACCTATCGCAAAACTCTTACAAATAAAATTTTTGTATTCAAGCAGGTTGGTCACCGTTGATCTAGCCTTAACGAAGCCATGCTGTTTATCTGAGATCATAGGTTTAAAGTGATTATATAATTGATCGTAAACTAAAGTTTCAAATAGTTTGGCAAAACAAGAAAGAATACTTATCTGTCTGTAATTTTCACAGCACGACTTATCTCCAGTTTTAAAGATAGGAATAATATGGGCTACTTTCCATTGTTTGGGAAAAATTCCTAGCGTTAACGATTTTTGAAATATTATATGTAGAGGTGTACATAACTCTTTTGCACAGTGTTTAATAAAAAATGGAGGCAGTTGATCTGGTCCAGAACCTTTGTTACAGTCCAATTGCTTGATTTTAGTCATTATATCCGACTTATTTAGGTGGATATGACACAGTGTACCGATTGCTTCACATCTATCTGAATCGTAACTATTACTGGTCCGGTCTGTAATATCGCGATGGTCATCCAACTCAAATACAGAACCAAAATATTTCGCAAACAGATCACAAATACCTTGGCCAGTGGAAGACGCAGAGTCACCGTATCGCATGACTTGTGGGATAGAGGCAGAGCCCTTTCTATTAGACACGAATTTCCAAAAATGTTTTATATTTTCACACATGGATTCTTCAATTGAGGCAATATATCTCTTATAACACTGATCAGACATTTTTTTAGATCGTGCACGAAGAAGAGAAAATGTGTCATAATCTCTAGGGTTATTAGATTTTTTAAAGAGCTTATGATATTTATTTTTTTCCTCAATGCACTTAATTAAAGGTCTGCTATACCATACAGGATAATTCTGTGACTTAACAGAAGTAAGAGGAGTGTGTCTTTTAATTATTTCAAAAAGTTTTTCGTAAAATATATCTGTGCATTTATCCACATCTGGGCTCGATAGTGGTTCATGCCAGTTTATTAAACTTAATTGGTGACGTATGCTTTCATAATTGCATTTAGCAAAGTTTAATCTTTTTTTATTACTGCTATTTAAGCCTTTATTGACCTGGAGTTGTGACGAAAAATTAAATTGTAACGCGGGATGATGTTTGTCCTTTAAAGTTAGAGGTTCAGCCTCTGTGACGTTTAGGGATTCCCCTGAAGAGAGTATCAAATCGAGATAGTGACCGTTGCAGTTTGCTATATTATTGCTCTGATGAAGGTGACAAAGTAACATAAATTCTTGCAGCAGCGACAGTTTTTTACTGGGTGGGGCATGTGATGACCTATCACTTTCTATTGAACTAGGCAAATAATCAGGGGTATTAAAATCTCCCAAGACAAGGTAACTATCATCTTGGCAATGATTTAATAATATTTTTTGACAATTTGTGTAGAATTCATCAAACTTGGAAGTGCTTAGGTCCGGTGGTAGATAACATAGACATATATGGAGTTTTGATGAATTACAAATTTCCGGTATTAAAGTTATCCAAATATCTTCCAAACTACTATCCCAATGTGCCTGTCGGACAACCTGAAATGTTTTTTTAACAGCTAAAAGGACTCCGCCGCCTTCTTGTTTTGAGGAATTATTGTTTTTAATACGGTCTCGTCTGAAGATGATGTAACGAGAGTCTATTATTTCACCATCAAATATACTTTGATTCAGGTTAGTTTCCGTCAGGCATATTATGTCGTAGTTAGAGTTCAGTATATTATGATACAATTGTGGCAATTTTGTACGTATTCTATTTACATTTTGATAAAAAATATTTATCATAATGAGAGACTATAAGAAAACGCAATAAAAAAAAAAAAATATTGTCTTATATGTAGCTGGTACATTATTGCGAGAGCTTGATGAGATTGTCTATAGTTTTAATATGATGGGCGGGGCTTTGTTCATCCTTGCGAATGTATATCTGGCCGAAACGAACCCAGACAAACTTGAAGCTGTTTTCCCTACAGAACTTACGTGCTGCGCTGTGCACCTCTTTTATGGGGATACATGAAATTGTAAATTGTACAAACTAACAGAAGACGAAATCACGTTTTTTGTATGAGCCCTCTTAAATATTTATTTTTTAGTATTTTTTGTTACACCGGCAACAGAAATACATGATCTGTGAAAATTTCAACTGTCCAACTATTACGGTTCATGAGATACAGCCTGGTGACAGACGGACAGACAGACATACCGACAGACAGACGGACAGCGGAGCGAAATTAATAGGGTCCCGTTTTTACCCTTTGGGTACGGAACCCTAAAAACTAGCTGTTGCCCGCGACTTCGTCCGCGGCAATTTCTGGTATTATAGACAAATACAGTCGCGGACTTTTAGTTCGTTTAAAGAGGACCGTTTACGTTACGCATCGCACGCGTCGTCGGATGTCCTCAACTATGAATAATTTTCCCCCGTTTCAAAACATTTTTTATTGATGCTTCGCTCCTATTGGTCGAAGCGTGATGTTTTATAGCCTAAAAAGTCTTCCTCAATAAATGGATGTTTTGAGTTTCGCGGAAACACCGCATGAAGAGCTCCCGCATTCGTGACAGTCTCCATGTTAATGATATAGCGGACAACTGCAAGAGAGCCGCTTTCGTTCCATTCATGGGCTGGGAGAAAAGAAAAAACGTAGAATGTACCAGCTGCTTTTCTTCCCGCGTATGTATAGCGTAAAAGCCGATCGAAAGAATAGGCGAAAATTCTGACGAATCATGTTAGTAGGCGATGGGGCTAGCAACCCATCACTATATAATGATTCCGTTGCCCAACTAACGCTCACAAACATGCTAAACGTGGCTTTTAGGTCTTAAAGACCTGGGCTCTGTCTACCCCGCAAGGAAAAAAAAATGATACTATGATATGGATGTACCTATAAGTTCGTCACTAGTACCTTTTTTCCACTTATTTTACACTTTTACCGTCAGGGTCAAAATAAATACTGTTTAAAACGTAATTTTCCCTTATTGTCCTCTCCTTTAGTTTACCTTCACTTAGGTAATAGAAATAAATAAGTCAAAATATGTGGTAGGTAGAATAGAAAAGAAATGACGGTTGAGTCCCTTACCATTGCGCGGTAGCTCAAATGGCAGAGCGTAGGTCATAGAGAAAGGTCGCTGGTTCAAACCCCGCCCGCGTGGATTATTTTTCATATTTTATTTCTTAATTTATTATAAGTAGGTACCTACTTATATCAGAATATAATAGTGAATGCAAAAAATCCCTTACAAAATATATGTATTTTTTTAAATAAAAAAAATTGCTTGTGTTACTTGCTGGACAAGTATGCTGGTAATGTAGTTTTGTATTGGTGTAATATTTTTTTAAATCAGTTTAGTAGTTTTTGTAGACAACAAACGAGCAGACGAGCCACGTGATGGCCACCGTCGTCCATGGACATCTGCAACACCATAGGAGGTGCTGATGCGTTGCCGACTCACAATCAAACACACAAACTATTTCCTTTATTATTGGAGTCTAGATAAGTAATATATATAAATTGTAAATTTCCGCTTTAAAATCTGGATTGACGAGTCAATTTACCTACTTAACGATAACGTAGTAGGTACCTACTACCATATTATTTGTTTAAAAATATTTAAGTATTTATGACATTAAAGTTTCAAAAGAACGATTAAAGATAATTATGTTTACGCACCGAAGTAACATAGTTTAGGTATGTTTGTGACAGGCAGGGCTATGCAGCTATTACGCGTGCAGCCTATGGGTCAACTATACCACGGTAAAGAGCTATACCTACGAAAAAGGTTTACAATGCCCTACGCGTCCAGTATAATAATAGTTTTAAGATGCTGCTGAGACTTGCCCGATACTGCAGCGCGTCAGAAGTGTAATATTATTATGCGTTGAAAAATGGAAGTTACTCATGTACTTACTACTCGTATCGTATCATATCACAAATATGAAACGTGTTATATAAGAAAGTATGTACCTATATGTACTTATTATACATGTACTTTGTTCTAGTATAGTATAGAGTATAGGTATGTACTTGAGTAACCTTTCCCGGGAGTTTTCAGATAGCCTACCCGCCATTTGTTGTTATCTTGCCATAAATAAGATATGTGACAGACAAAGTGTGTTCGAGTCAAGTACAGTCAGAAATAAACACATTTAGCATACGTAACTGTACTGAAGTGTACTGTCGTCTCGTGTATGATGTTTCATCCAGATTGTATGCTCGATAATGTACAGATACAATATCGTCTTCGTCCCTTTCAATTACTTACACTACCTACAGGCAGGCATCTCACTTCCCGTGTAGTTATCGAAAATGGGTATGCCATGCGCGGCGACACCTTCGCAGGTGAAATCCGAACAAATCCGGTAGGATAGGAACGACGCGCGTTTGGTCATGTGTTCACCGACTTCAACCAATTATGAATCAAATGTATAAATATAAAATTGGCTTGCTGTTGTATCTAAACTAAAAGATGTTGCGTTCTGACGCGAACTAAATTACACCGTATCGCTTACAACATTGAGTTGATATTTCTTTGTATAGAGCAGCAGAGTGCGATGCGACTGTCATAAATACATAAATACTAGTACTTAATAATGTGCTACAGCTACAGGTGAATAGCTGGTACACTGATTGCTTGTATACAAATTCACAAGCGGTGCGTACCGACAAGGCGAGGCGCTCCGGACTTGGGGGGCGCGGCCCACCAGAACACGGAAGGACCTCCAAACATTGAATAACACGCACGTATAAGACTGATAGGGGTGTAATTTAACTTTTCGCCATATATTAAAAAAAATTAGTTTCTCTCTGAAATGTTCGCATTGTGGTTAAGAGAAGGTGGGCCTGTAAGTATACATTAGAAGGTAGGTATAATTACTTACTAGGCCTTAAGCGACTATTATACCATCCTGAATCTAGGATGCGGAATTTAGCATCCGATAAGGACAAGAAATTCAGTCGTCAGAGCTCCTGATTACACCGTCCAGAACGTGTCCTGAACGGAGACTGCGCGTCCTGACAGAGCCATCCTGAATGCGTGACAGGGACGCCGCTATACGTGCGACGCGATTGGAGATATTATCGTTTCGTTTCTAACGTATAGCGGCGTCCCTCTCATGCGGCGATCCTGAATTCCGGATGGTTTCACTTTACGCTTCCGTTATGCTTCCGATAAGGACGTCGGAAGCAATTCTGTCCTGACAACGGATCGGCGATTAAACTGTCCGTTGACTATCCGTTGACTGAATTCCGGATCCTGAATTCTGGATGGTCTAATTGGCGCTTAAGTTTAAAGACCTGCGGTGTAACTACCGCTTTTGGCATAAATCAACTGCAATCACTTCTCGCATTTAATTACGTTGAACCCCAGTGACTACAGTCAGATAAGCAACCTATATAAAACTATTTTAAATGTGTACTAAAAGTAATTGTGGCCTCTGTGACCTTTGACTTTTAGCCTTTTAATACAAACATACAAACCAAACCACACATAAGAAGGTTTGTCATGATCATTTTAATTAATTGTTTTGACGTATGTTTTAAAAAACCCTTTGTCTGGCCGCCAGACAAGGGGTCTTTTAAGATCAGCCTCTGACAGACTCTGGCGTACAGGTATTTTATATACTTTTTTATTTAAGTATTCACTCATTTCAAATACATGGGGTTCTTGGGTTCCTCCCATATTTTAGTAACTACTCGAAATAGCGTAAAGGAAGGGCGCGGCTGGGCGCTTTCAGTTTAGAACTCATGTGCCGGATGAGTTTTTTATTAAAAATACTTTTCCCCCATCTGTTTATCCTACCTACATGTTTTTGCTATTCAACGCTATGCGGATATCGCCTTTGAATATTTCTTTTTGACGTGATGACGTTTTATAAATCAAAGAACGCCGGCTGCACGCACGAAAGTGTCACGTTCCGCGTGCAAGCTAGAACGCGGAACAAGCGATAGAGAGGCACGATCGGCCTGAGCGTTCGGCATCTATCGGAAGCGTTCGGTTTCTGACGCATCTATCTCTTCCACCGTTATCACGTAAAATTATCGTCCGTTAACCGACTTTACACACAACTATATTTTTAAAATAATTGGCTCGACATATACACACTACTTATTGGTGAATAGTTTTCCGTAAAGTTTATTTTCTTCACTTCGTAGGTATTTGCTGTTCTAAACTATAAACAACTAGCTCAAATCCGTGCAATATGTAAATATGTAATATCTTATTTTTGAGCAAAATAAAACCAGTTTAAGAGTAGGTTATTTAGGCCTGGAAATAATCATTCAACTATATCAGGATCCCAGATGAAAATTAAATACTCGCCAACCCCTTATTAAGAGGGCACGAATGCGAAACTTGTCAATGAACATTCGTCTAGATGTCTATATCTATAACGACTACATGCCTGTTATTTATTATATATAAAACTTCAACATATTTTCTTAAAACTGTCCAACCTGAAAACACGATTAATAACAAAAGCCTCGATACTTTTATTTTGCAAACATAGCCCCTTTATTTGATGTTTGTGGTCAGAACGGCGAAACCCTAAGGTCTTTAGAAATGATTTTTAGTTTCCTAGCTTAGCAATAACTAGTTCTAAAATCTGGCCAAAGTTTTTTTACTCATTAACGTCGTACTTTTATTTTAAATAACAATTAAGTGATTTGGCGCTTACGCCCGTTAATTCTAGGACACCCGCTTGTGCCTACCCACTATCTTCTTCTCATTTTTTACGCGTTACGGTCATTAGATCTATCCTGCTTTCGCGCGGGGCGCGGGGTGCGAAATGGCTTCAGCCGGGTCGCATTGGTGCGCTCTCAATATCCATCACAAACATTAATAGCAATAATAATGCATTAATAGAGTGAGTGCACGCACGCATGACGTTAGGGTAATGCGAATTACAACCTAACGCTCCACTTTTCTTTAGATCAAATTACACTTCAAAACAACATCATGTGCTAAGACAATGACGTCAATACAAAGTATGTCACAGTTTTGATTATTTTAATGAAACTTATATATCTAGTTATTACAATAACAAAATTGTAACCAGTGGCGGTTGGTCTAAGGCTTAGTAGGCCCGAACCCAGGGCGGCCAGGTGATAGGGGCGGCCAATCGTAAATATTGAAATGGCAGGTGGGAGATTTTAGTTAAACCCTAGCCCCAAGTCACGCCATATAAATGTAGGTAGGGGGCCGCAGTAATTAAAAGTGAACATGTAGAGCGCCAGATTTTAGTAAGACTAACCTCATCCCCACTTAAGTATATAGATGTACAATTTTACCCAGATGACGTAAATGCAACTACTACTGACAATCCTGCGCGTGTCGGTAGTTGCAGCGGGAAGACTGCGGAAACTAAAAAAAAAACAACCGGGAGTGCCGGAAGAAGTGAAAACTCCGCGCGGTAGAAAAAGAGGGGGATATTACTTCCTCTCCTACGTCGCGCCGGCGGTCACAGGTGACGTGCCTGTCTTACGGCTCGTTCACGAGTACGCGCGGCAGGCGCTCGCGTCGGAGGCAGGCGCTCGCGTCAGAGGCAGGCGCCGCACAAAGTCATACAAACGGTACAAGATGTTCACGAAAAAAAAGATAGGGCGACACGGATGCGCGCAAACACAGCGCGGCAGCTTTGCGCCAAAGTAGAGAGAGACGGCATGCTGTGCCAGACCTTATGTTAGAACGAGAGTGGTAGTGAGGCGGTGGATGTAATCAGATTAACTGTATTTGTTAATAAATTTTTAATAAGAATAGAATATTTGGAGTTTTTTCCTTCAGCGTGATATTAATATTATGGTATGTATGTCGACATTTAATTTTACTTTTTTAATGGTAACATATAATAGGTATAAATAGAGGTAAGTACCTAAAACGATGTATTTTCAACCGACTGTAAAAAATGGTGAAGGTTTTCAATTCGCCGAAACCTTTATTTTTTGTGTGTAGTGGTTATCTACCAAAAAATCGTTATATTTCAATTCCTTTACACAGAACCTTTACAAATTCACTTTATATATTGGTAAAAACCGCATGAAAATCCGTACAGTAGTTTTTGAGTTTATCGAGAACAGACAGACGCGCCGGAGGAGTTTGTTTCATAATATGACCTCATCATCATATGAGCCTCAAGAAATCCACTGTTGGACATAGGCCTCCTCCAAGGATTTCCAGAATGACCGGTTGGAAGCGGCCTGCATCCAGCGCTTCCATGCGACCTTTGTCAGGTCGTCCGACCACCTGATCGGTGGGTGTCCGACGCTGTGCTTTCCGGTACGTGGTCGCCATTTTGCTTCATCGGCCGTCGGTTCTACGTGCTATTTGCTCCGCCCACTGCCACTTCAAAGAACTCATCTTCATCATTTCGAGTAGGTGTCACGGTCAATCGACCATACACACCCTGGTGTCAGAGTTCTTCGTAACCGCCTCTCGGTCTCTGACGTGGTTCCTTTAACGACTATTAGATGGCAGCCGGGACCACCGGTTTAACGTGCCTTCCGAAGCACGGAATCATCTTTATTATCAGACATGAGGTGATTCAAGCCTGCAATGTCTTAACCAAACTGAAAGCAACTAAACAAAGTATGCTTCCCGTGGGAATCGAACCCACGACCCCCGGTTTACAGGCAAACGCCTTAACCACTGGAACACGGAGGCAGTTAAAAAACTAATCCGCTGAGCTATGTCGGTGACTTTTGTTCTTCTACGGATCTGTTTATTTCTGAAGCCGAATCTCTGAGCCGTAAGTCATCACTGATAATTGGATGGACTGGTGTATGTAAATATCAATGTTCGTTATTCCTTCACGCAGTTACCAATTATTTACTGTTAATTACATCCTTATAAATTTCGCAGTGAATAAAAATATTATCACATCTCTATTATCATTGATTTAAGCACGTTTATCATTTACATTTTCATAATATAAAATATTTTGTTAATTCTGTGATCTAAATACGTCCACTTAAGTCTGTCGCCCGAGCGCGCCGCCCGTTCTCGTGAACACCTGGCGCTTGCCTCTTTCGCGTGCGCCTGCCTCTGAAGCAGGGGTTGGAATACCGGTAAAAATCCATTACCGGTACCTCTATGAAACGACAGTACCGGTAATTGGATTGGTACCGGTACATTTGGTAACGGTAAAAATCAAGTACCGGTACCTCTATAATACGACGGTACCGGTAATTGGATTGGTACCGGTACCTCAATAAAACGACGGTACCGGTAATTGAAAGAAGTACCTGTACCAAATACCGGTAAACAGTACCGGTACTTAGTACCGGTACTTGTATTGGGAATTATCATTTCGTTAATGTGTGTCGTTGCCGTGTTGTGCATGTGCGGCGTGAGGCGGGGGCCCACAATAGGGCGGCACTTTTACAGTCGAGCGAGTCCCATGCGGTAGACGGCAACAATGCGTAGGTACCGGTAAAATTAACGCAATTTTAATACCGTTAAAATTTGACAGAATAGAGGTACCGGTACTTACCGGTACTTATAATGTGAATTTGGTAC
The DNA here is from genome assembly GCA_947532085.1 of Elegia similella. NCBI lineage: Eukaryota > Metazoa > Arthropoda > Insecta > Lepidoptera > Pyralidae > Elegia > Elegia similella. Next base: position 15,135,075 of record OX383941.1, read on the forward strand.
CGGTAACAAGTAGCGGTAAAATTACCGTTAACTGTTAACAATATTATTACCGTTAAATACTAGATTACCGGTACCTCATATTACCGTTAAAATTTTAACAGAATAGTAATACCGGTACTTACCGGTACTTATAATGGGAATTTGGTACCGGTAACAAGCCCTGCTCTGAAGCCCGTCGCAGTCGCGCGTCGCTCGTACTCGTGGGCATGCGGTTACGGATTTTTGATCTGGTCAGGTGTAGCGGGTTTAAAATTTTTTACCAATCCCAAAAAGTGCACAACGCCGTTAAAGAAGTTTTTGCTTCAAAAATGCCTCGTTACGTGTTAATTAACTGCAGTAACCCAAGATTGAATCGGTTTGAATTCCCACCACTAAATTTCGCCTGTGACGTCACAGTAGGTGTTGTTTCTATTCAAATCTTAAGACTGGCATATCTTTGTTCACTCCCCCCTCCCCGTCGTCGTGTCTTCACAAAAAAGGCAGACAGGGAGCGGCAATATCTAATGGCCTCGGAGCGGGAAATGTATAAATCCGTTACTGACTGTAACTATAAGACCAAATGAAATCAGCGCGTCGTTCGTGCGTCAGTTAAAATTTTCCCGGCTCATACCAGGTCACATGAAATTATATTGCATACCATTATTCATAATCTATGTACTTAAGTTTCCTTTTGTAACTTTGTTTCTATTTACTGTATTGTATATCGTGTACATGACTAATATGAATTTCAGCTTGATAACTCCACGCGTTCCTGAGAAAAAGGTCTTGACAACAGGCATACAGACGGACCTCAAAGTGATCCTATAAGGGTTCCGTTTTTCCTTTTGAAGTACGAGACCCAAAAAAAGGCACTTTGACACAATAACAAAACAAAGTGATTTTACTTTCAGAACCTACTATTTAGCATTAAAGCAACGTTGGTAACATCTGAACGAGGATAAAACGTGTTACAATAACAATAGTTTGAACTTGCAAAAATTGTATATCTCTTCTACTCGTATGTAGTACTATTTTTATACTTTTGCTGTCAAGTCCTTCCACAAGTATACGAAATTAAGGTGCTATTGGTGGTCGTCAAAATATAATAAATAAAAAAAAATATACGGACAAATCGCACATAGAATGCTATGTTATTCTTCTGCGATAGAACGGAACCCTGAGATAGAACCTATAACCATAGATATCAGAATTATACAGGAATAGACATTTCATCCGCTCTGTTAAGTCTCTGGCAGCCTAGACGCAAGTCATCGTTTGATCGCAGTATGTCCAGGTTAACTGGACTAATTAGAATGTGATAAAGCGTAGAACTATTTCCACGCTTTATCACATTGTGTTTTATCGCTTTGTGTTTACTATTTTATCATATGAATAATTGCGGAATATCTATATATTCCGCAATTATTCATATGATAAAATAGTAAACACAAAAAATTATAAAATGGAAAGTGTTTTTATTGTTAGTTGTAGTATGGACATCTGGCAAATGTGACACGCAAACGCCCTCTGAGTACAGTTGCAGAGCAACTGTATAACACGTTGTTGAAATGTCAGAGATAATTATTGTACATTTTGTTATAATGTTGTAAATAAAGGTTTGTTTCCTATGCACAGAAACATAAGAAAACATTGCCATTAAATTATGTGTCAAGTAATTTATTTATTATATCCAAACAAATAAAAAACAATAATCTTAAATTAAACTACTTATTAATTAATTACTTTAAAAAATTCAAGTTATTACTTTTTAAATATTTATTTATAAAACCAATTGGTTTTATATTTAAATATTTAAGGGGTAGACGAGTAAAGCACAAAACCGGCTTCGGATCGATTGTATGAAAAGGGCAGAACAAGTGAATAATAAAACAAAACGATTAACATAATTTCATTATATTCACATAAATATCTTATACCAAATTCGTATCCTTAACTTCTACTCAGTATTGTACCATAATTCTCAAACAAATTTTAATACTGCAATGAACGCTAAAAGGAGAGTGAATAAAATAGTAAATTAAAGACACGATTAGCTTTCGTTTTAATTTAACATTTTATTAGAAACTGTGTTAATTGATTAGAATCTTAGCGAATGAGGTAGGTATATTACGTTCAGTTAAAACGATTTACAACTTTTCAGTCACCAGATTTTTGTCTGATTTTGAAATAAAATTAATTAAATTAAGATATTCTGTGCGAGATTAGTTTTTGAAGAGAGATCTACGAGGTAATTTAAATGGCTAACCTAGTCTAAAAGTAAAAGTCTGAACATTTGAATAGGCATTTAAACAAACTTTAAAATAAAATAACATCATCACTATTATATGGGATACAGATGATAAAAAGCAAAGAGGATACGTCAATTTTAATAATGATTATAATAATTATATTTTATCGTTCAGATTTTCGTAATATCGGTTCATAAAAAAGTGTAAATGTATATTTAAAACATTTCCTACTGTATTTATTACTACTAGTGTAAGGATGCGTACTTTAAAACATGCTCGCATACTTTAAATGTTGTTTAAGTACCAAAGTGATTCTAACATATTTTTAAAACGCTATATTATTAAAACGGTAATAAATGCTAAAATCCACAAAACATATTACAGCAACAAATAAAAATAGTACGTCCACGGCGCGTGTGACGTGGTGGAAACATCACGGAAATAAAAGGCATGTTGATTTTATCATATTACAACTAATAAAACGTTATTATAACTTAAGGACAAATGTACGAAGTGCCACGTACTTTATTGCCACTTGGCACTGAAGTACGTGTAGTGTTTTGCCGTGCTTGAAATTTTAGAGAACGGTCGTAAATTTTTTCCGAGAATTTCTTATTCTTTGTCTCAAGTGCGGGCAATTATTGAGAAATTCTTAGAATTATTGGAGATTTCCCACAAGTTTCCGTGAGAACAGAGAATTTCTCTTCGGCACAACACTAAGTACGTGGCACTTTGTTTGTACACCCTAAGCTTAGGGTCGTGTATCGGAGTGTTTTCGTAGTTGTGGCGCTTTAACAACCTATGAAATATGATATAAATAATCGTGACTGAAATGAACGTCCATGATCGAGCAGCGCTGAGAATACTGGTCGTCTCGGTCAGCATCGTGTTGGCAACAGTAACCTGGAAAAATAACATCATTTTATTACTATACGCGTGTGATATATAATAATATTTACTGAATCTTTTAAATTTGTATCATTTCCGGTTTACTCTATTTTATTTATGAATATTATCCAATATTTCTTATAGACACTGTCTTTAAAATATTTGTGGTAATACTTTTTACTAGTTGTAAATGATTATTTCAAATGTTGGTTATAGTAGTCGTTAAGTCATGTCAGCTTGAAAAATCATACACCAGTCTTGGCCACTTACGCACAACTGAAAAAACAATCGCTACACTATGGTATTAAGACCAATTGCTAACAGAGTGGATTCCATTAATGGCTTTGCACAAAGGTATATGTAATAATTCATAATTATTCAGATAGTTTTCAACGAATCTGAATCGATTATGATAAAATTTAAATGTGACCAATTCTAACACATCGAAATAAATAAAAATTAAAAATATAAAGGTATTTCTCAAATCCGTGTAAACGTGGCCTTTCGGTCTTATGACCTAAGGCCCTGTCTACCCCGTAAGGGATAAAGACGTGATAATATGTATGTAAGATTAATAATCCCTGCAGATCAGGGAAATATTATTCTAACAAATGACGAGACCGTCATTCCTCACCTAATACGTCCTGATGACGGGCGGCACGGTCTTGCACTCCTTGCCGTCCAGTGTCTGGTCGATGACGGGCCTGTACGTGAGCTTGGTGTCACCGGTCTCCGCGTTCGTCTCGGCGAGCGTGTGCTTTCTCCAGTGCTGTTCGAACGGTTGCTTAGTCTGTGAAAAAAATAAACTTCATGTTCATCATTTATATTTTATGAATTCACTGTCATCACAGGTAACCCAATGCGATCGATAGTGCAGATACATTAAGTGCAAATAGTATTAAAAAACAAAAAAATATATACTACACGGTGAGATTTTGATCGTTCTGGACCCTTAAAGGGATGATTCAACCCGTTGATATAAACAAATTTTCTTATGGGTCCAATGCTAGAAACTCAAAATATTTTTTGACATTCCCATACAAATTGACCGGGTGGCTGTCAATTTTTTGTATGGAACTGCCCATTTTTTTTTAAGTGACATGAAATCGTAGGATGAAAAATACGCAAGACAGGAAAAGGGCCCTAAAGCCTGCTATAAGCATATACAAGGTGCTCGGCAAGCATGCCGGCAGGCCGTGGTAGTTAGTTCCACTAACTGCCACTATGGGCACCGGCGAGGGCGCTGTAATGCAGTAGTGACAGTCTTATCCACTTATCACTAGATGGCGATAGTATAAACTTGGTATAAATAGCCATAACTCAAAATATTGTAAGCCAAAATATTTCTTTCATCTCAAAGATATTTATTGTGAATACTGTTTTTTTTAATGTATATTTGACGGCAAACAGCAGTCTGGCACTTGATGGAAAGTGGTCACCGTCGCCCATGGACATCTGCAACACCAGAGGAGGTGCTGATGCGTTGCCGACTCTTAAGATACTCGCAAACACGCCGTTTGAAGGACCCCAAGTCATAGCACACAGGGAGGGAGTCCGTTCCACAATCCTGCTGTACGAGGAAAAAAAACCACGTGACGCTCTGATATTTTAGGAGATCCAAGTCATTATGTCATTATAATCAAAGATTCAAAGATTTATTTAGAAAAACGGCCTTTTTAGGCACTTTTTCACGTCAATTCCCATTTAAAATAATACTTATTAAATTATATTTAAATTATTAATTATTGTTCAAAACCTACCTACCAGCGTTTCGGAAACGACCACTGCAGAGAAGACGCCGAAAGAATTCAGTTTGACTGCATCTATTGTCCAAATATTTGCATGCCTGTATCAGAGTCTTAAGAGTAGCTGTTTTTTTGTATCTACCACCTATTTGTACCACTTTTACAGCAAATAAATTGAATGGAGAAACTCTTTTCAACAGTATTGTTCGCCTACTTGCCTGAAGGGCTTTGTATGATTTTTTTATATTTTTTATCTTTTTTATATTTTAATCTGTATAATATGTAAGAGACGACATGAACGAGCCGCACCTGTCCGTCGAGCGGGCGCGAGTAGTCGTACTCGTCGTGGCGCGCCTTGAAGTCCTCGCGCGCATGCGCGCCACGCGACTCCTTGCGCGCCAGAGCGCCCTCCACGATCTGCACGGCGTTGATGAGCAGGTTCTGCAGCTCCAGCGTCTCCACCAGGTCGCTGTTCCACACCAGCGACCGGTCCGACACCTTCACGTCCGCGATCTGCTTGTAGATCTCGTGGATCTGCTTCTGGCCTGCCACATTAGGGGTTACAATAACAGTCGCGTCGTAATAATTGTAGCAAGAAAATTAATTACTGCTACTAGCAAAAATTAATTTTGCCGGTAGCGTGGTAGAGCCACGCAAAATTCATTTTTGCTAGTAGCATGAATTTGCCGGCTCGTCCGGGGAAGTACCACAATCTCACAGAAAATCGACGTTTCAGTAGGAGCTTTACCGCTTCTATGCTTCGTTCGGTGAGTGAGAGAGCCGGAGGCCCATTCTTCCCCATTTCCTCCCCCATGGTCTTCCCCAACTCCTTGAAAGGCCGGCAACGCTCCTGTTACACCCTGGTGTTGCAGTTGTCCATGGGCGGCCGTGGTCGCTTACCATCAGGTGACTCGCTTTCTCGTTTGCCGCCCTTTAACATAAAAAAAACTGTCCCACGTTGTTTTGACAACTGGGAGAAAATAGGATTGCTCTTTGGTCAACAGACATGACCCGTTAGTAAGAGAGAATAGTCTTGGTCGACTTTTTTTTTCTAGCATATCGGTGTTGTGTCCCACTGCTGGGCAAAGGCCTCCTCCTGGGTGCTAGAACTGTCAGGCTGAAATAGGGTTGGACAGGACATGTTTTTCACATGCGGCCAGAAAGGTGGGCAAAACTTGACATTTTCTGAGTACCAGGCCGTCATGGCAGAGGCAGACCAAAAAGGAGATGGGGAGACGACCTAGATATATATTTAAACAGGGATGGCCAGATATAGCGAAGGATAAAGATGAGTGGAGAACATAAATACTACCACGTCTTTTTCCCTTGCAAGGTAGACAAAGCCCAGGTCTTTAAGATCATTCAGGTATACACATACCTGAATGATGGGTATGGTTATGAAGCTTGATCATAATTTTCTGTTCATTTATCCATAAATATCAAGTCTAACATGTAAATCTCTATATCAAATCTATGTTCAAAGAAATATTTTTTAAATTATTCCACATACACCGACCGACTCAATTTATTAAAAATATACCTATTTGAATTTTCAAAATGAAGCAAAAATCATTGCTCCATTATATCAGTATAAAAAAGACAGTAATTATAAGGCAATAATAGGTACTGTAAGGAAATATTAAAATCTAATAAGCATACCCTCTTCCAGTGTGCTCTGCTGACGGAACACCGCGGCATTTTTTTGCATGCACTTCTGCATGCGCAGACGCAGGTCCGCCGTGGAGATCTTGCCGTCCGCGTAGCGCATTTGGTCCAAGTTGGCGATGCTGGCCTCACCCGTTGACTATGGAATAAAATATTCATTATTAATTCACAATTAATTTATTTTTAGTCCCTTAGGAATGAAAACACAATTATTGTTTATCTTATAGAGGGAGATTATAAACACAATGTTTCTTCTCGGGACTAATATAATTCTTTTACTTCGGGCAACATACTCTGAATCACTCGCTTCACTCAGGATTCTACGCTAGCCTCCTTCATTCCACTCTGGATTCAAAATATTACCCTCACCTAAAAGTATAATGTTAGGGCCTTGCATCACAATCTACTATTTTATCCTTCTTCTTCTTAATAAGGAGCTAGGCTCTTGTCTGTGGAGTAACCAATGAATCCATTCCAAGCCCTTTTCAAGCTTATCTTTTTATTACAATCTTTCATTAAACTCGCCTTGTTAGTTTTTTTATCTGAGGGTTCAATCTTGCTACTCAATTTTGATGCACTTTCCCTCAACCAATTAAGGTGAAATTTTGTGTTGTTGAAACTTATGTAAGTGGGATGACAATGCAATATTATGGTACCACAGAGCTGGTCTGATGATGGAAGAAAGTTAGGAAGGTAAACCCTACGTATTTGGCCTTATTTTATTTGTCTTGGCAAGCACTTTACATTCTAGCAGAATCGCTCATAATAAAAGCTTGTGGAAAAAGAGTTTTGAAGAAGAAAAACACATCTTTCAGCCATCTATTTCAGCAGCGTTTATTTTTAAGATCCTATCCAAAATACTGAAATATTTAGGCAAAGGAAGAACATAGATATTTTTGGACACAGCTTCTTATTTTTACATAAGTGTGAAGAGAACATAAGACATGTGAAAAAGCATGTTACATCTGTTAAAAGCGATACCTGTGGGTATCTTTAGTAACATGTACAATATTTTTTTTAATACGATGGTTACCTTGTAAATGTAGCCGTTTACTTTACTACCCTTATTGTTATTGTTGCTTGTCTTACACATAATATTTATTATGTGTAAGACAAGCAAAGAAGTAATTCATTTATTAAGTAGTTTAACTTTCTTCCACGTACGCCAAAGTTGTAAAACGAACTCCCTGCCATGGTTATGGTTTTCCCGAGAGACTATACAACATGCATGGGATTCTTCAAAAAGGGCATGAAAAGATTTCTTCAGGGTCGGCATCGCGCGAGTGGCACCTCTGGTGTTGCAAACGTCCATAGGCTATGGTAACCGCTCTCCATCAGGTGGACCGTATGCTAAGTAGGCAATACTTAGTTGTATAAAAGAAATAGTACAGTTTAAACCTTAAATAATACTCACGTCCTTAAGCGGCGATTGTGCGTCACCAGGCTTGGCGATCTCTGCAATGGTGAGGGCACAGGCTCGGCCGAACACGACCAGATCGAGCAAAGAGTTGGCGCCGAGTCGGTTGGCTCCGTGCACGGATGCGCAGGATGCTTCGCCGGCCGCGAACAAACCCGGCACGATGCGGTCCGTGCCGTTGTGGTGTGTCAACACCTGACAATAACACATTACCATAGCATTAATGTGTATAAGTACTGTCGCGAAGCTCCCAGAATGGAATACTCTAGAACTTTTCCGAAATTCGTCTGTCGCGCTTATACATCTTCCATCCTGCTCACACATATGTATTGTATCCAGTTCACAAACAGCAGGAAGTATATGAAACTTTCCCAGAAACCCATAAGACTGTTTATATAAGAACTTCGAACATCGAACCCCACTTCGGCTCCGACTAGCCAGAGGAATCCCACTATCCGACCCCGTCGCACTCGCCACCGGAATAGAGTGCGTAGAGTAGGATTAGCTCCGATTACTGGTGACCGCTCGGCGGTCCCAGGTGACTTGCACCCAGGATAGGCCCTTCTAGCAACGTAGCTTTCGGCCTATAAGGCAAAAGATGAGAGTTGCTACAATAGCGGCGTTAGGGTAGGACGCGCTAGATCTGTAAAGGGCACCATCAAACAGGGGCAAACGGCGCAGGGTAATGAGATTCAATTTGCACCCCCCGCCATGACACTCGGAGAAAACTCGCCCAGGGCGCCAGTATTGCTAACGCCGGCACTGTTGCTACTCTTCAAAGGCTTTTGCCATAGATTTTCAGATTGGCCTCAGGCAATATGAGAGTTTGCTGTCTCTCCAAGCCTTGCGCATGGCCTTTGGTGACGTCTCAAACGCCCGGTAAAGTAGCAAAAGCTCACTTGGAACTAGCTACATAGTCAATTTAAAAAAAAAACCGGTCAAGTGCGAGTCGGACTCGCGCACGTAAGGTTCCGCACCGTTATCTATAATAAGTTAAAAATGTCTAAAATTATTTATATATATATGATGTAGCTAAAAATTTATGCTTTTCGAAATTTTTCCTTTATCTGTGCTATAAGAAGTCGTTTTGTACTAAATTTCATGATTCTGAGTTCACCGGAAGTACCCTGTAGGTTTTGATTCCCTTGAAAATGTCGAAAAAACACGAAAATTAGCGGCATTAACGGCTGAATCTTTTGATTGCGTTGGTTTAGAAGTTTAATTTTTTCACAGCTCCAAGGGACTGTAGACCTGAGTATTTGATATGAATTTCAGCTTGATGCCTCTACGCGTTCCTGAGAAAAAAGGTCTTGATAGAATTACAGACAGACAGACAGACGGACAACCAAGTGATCCTATAAGGGTTCCTTTTTACCTTTTGAGGTACGGAACCCTAAAAAAAGACTGACCTCGCCCCTGTAGTTGGTGGGCGTGCCGCCCATGTTGTAGTGCACGGTGGGCAGCACTGGAATGGGTTCCTTGGTGACGTCCACGCCCGCGAAGATCATGGCGGTCTCCGAGATGCCGGGCAGGCGCTGCTTCAGCTGGTCCGGCGGCAGGTGGTGCAACTGCAGGTGCACATGGTCCTTCTCGGGCCCGCAGCCGCGACCTGCAATCGTCATTTTTCATCTCATCTAAATATATTATATTTAGATAACTCAAAGGTGACTGACTGACTGACATAATTATATTTAGATAACTCAAAGGTGACTGACTGACTGACATAGTGATCTATCAACGCACAGCCAAAACCACTGGACAGATCGGGCTGAAATTTGGCATGCAGGTAGATGTTATGACGTAGCAGCCGCTAAGAAAGGATTTTGATCAATTCTACCCCCATAAGGGGATAAAATAGGGGATGAAAGTTTGTATGAAACTAGCTAGTCTATTCATAAAATAAACAACGGTTGCCCGTATACAGGATACGTTTCTATTCCCGAGGGACCAAAAATTATTTTTGACGTGATAACGTCTTATAAATTGATGAACGCCGGCTGCATGCGCGGAAAAGTGTCACGTTCCGTGTGCAAGGAAGAGCGCGGTACAAGCGATAGAGACGCACGATTCGCCTAAGCGTTCGGCTTCTGACGCATCTATTTCTCTTCCATCTTATCACGTAAAATTATCGTACGTAAAGCGACTTTACAGGCAACTTTTTAATTTAATATTCAAATTTTTTTTAGTACCGTGTGAATGAAAACACAAATATTATTTTCTCATAGAGGGAGATGAAAAGCAGAATGTGTCTTCTCGGGTCTAACAAAATACTTCGGAGAACACACTCTGAATTCCTCGCTTCACTCAGGAGTCTACTTTAGATGCTAGACTCCTTTGTTCTGCTCTAGATTCAAAATATTACACTCACCAAAAAGTAATATGTTAGGATCTTGCGTCACAGTCTACTTCATTGCTACTAAAAGTGACTCAGCCCGTTAAAATGAACAGATTTTCCTGTGCGACCCATGCTATTCATACAAATCGCAGGCCCAGCCGAACTATTATGGAAATGTCGTTTAGTTTTTGAGTCCCCAGCATTGATCCCATAGAAAAAGTTGATCATTTTGAAGGGCTTAGTCACCCCTTCAATGTAATGTCGGGGATAAATTTCCATGGTATAGTTTTGTTTATGTTTAGAACGTCAAATGTCCAGAATCTCATAGTTAACTCCTGGGATTTTCCATATACGAAGCAGTAATGTTCGTCTCCTGGCGCTTGGGGGACGATCACGATGCCATTGTTACTCCTGGGCTGCTACTGCAAGCTGCATGAGCCGGGCTATACCCTGGATACCGCTCCAACTATTTCTTCTCTCTTCTGTTAAATCTTCTTAACAAATCTTCATCTTCTTTATATGTATTTCATTTTCTTCATTCTTTGTCCAAACCATTTCTTTCTTCACGATGTTTCACAGTCCGGCAGCAAGGCAGAGTTCCTCTTCATTAGACGGATATAGGGACTTCTTCTTCAGATTGGCTCGGCTTCACGGTCGCCATCCAATAACGTGCTATCTGGCCGCGCTCCATAGAGATATCCTTGTTGTGGCGATGTCAGGGAGTGGTGATGGAAACACAGGAGAGCCGTCTAGATTATGTTTATTATTCTATCTTGATATCCTACTCCTTACATAGTTACGACTCTAATACATTAGTGATTGTATTGTCTTTTTTACTATTATAAGATGCTACTAATCAAGACACCATCGCTGACAGGATGGTACATAAAGCACGTTCTCATGTATTAGCACGAACGTTTGATATGCTTTTCTACGATGCATATCTGCATACTGTCACGTTACCACAAATCCCCTTTTTTCGAATTTTACGCGGTCTGATTTTTACCTCTTAGTTTGTATTCCAAGCTAACTTGTGGATACTATGGGTGTGGTAATGATAAATAAAAAAAAATAAGTCCGATACTGGGTCTAAAATACGTTTTTAATACACGAGGTATTAAAAACGTATAAACTGTATACGAGCAACCGTCCTTTGTTTTTTGAATAGATCAGATGCAAATAAAATAAGGAGCATACCTTCCATAATCTCGACTGTCATGGCCCTGGACACGACGTCCCGACTGGCCAGGTCCTTGGCCACGGGCGCGTACCGCTCCATGAACCGCTCGCCCTTGGCGTTCACCAGGAAACCACCCTCGCCGCGACAACCCTCCGTCATCAGACAGCCGGCGCCGTAGATACCTAGCGATATCACATTATATTTTATCATAAGGTTTGTTTGTTTCTCGTGTGTGTATGTAGCGAACACCGGTGTCAGCTTTTTTAAGCATTTTTTTTTATACACCGCGTGATTTTGAACCTCTGATACTGAAATCAGAACCCCTAACGGAATATAGAATTGCAAGAAAAAAAAGGTAAAAAAACAAAACAAAAATGACCCTCCATAGAAATTCGCCCAGCTGAGCATAGAATTCACTTTGTATGGATATCCCAATTGATTTTTTTTTCGATTTTCACCTCTTTTACTCCAATTCTATACTTCATTATGATTCTGATTTCAGGATTTCATTATAGTTCAGGGGTTCAAAATGACGCTAATGACGCGATGTGTGTGTGTGTACCTGTGGGGTGGAACTGCACGAACTCCATGTCCTCGTTCTGCAGGCCGGCGCGCGCCGCCATGGCCGTGCCGTCGCCCGTGCACGTGTGAGCCGACGTGCAACTGAAGTACGCGCGCCCCGTGCCGCCCGTCGCCAGGATCGTGTTCTTCGCTTGGAACCTGCACACCAACAGATTGCCATTTCGAGATCTCTGTACGAATTATATGAATTATACGTCTACGTATATGTACTTCCAATGTGAAACCTTTGACTTTTCAAATAAATGGCTTTTTGTCTAGTTCTTAGACTATGACAGCATAAAAACGATTTTGATGAAATTTGTGACGTCTCAGTTGAATGAGACCAATTTAAAAGACGTCTCAGTTATAAGTAAGCAACCACTTGGCTAAATCAAGTAAGAACGTTTCTTATCTGGAAATTTATTATAATAGGGAAAATAGACACGAACAATACACATTCTGTGAAAATTTCAAGTCTCTACCTATTACGGTTCAATAGATATAGCCCTGTGATAGACGGACGGACATCAGAGGCTTGGGTACGGAACCCTAAAAAACACCCAATACATTTTATTCATAATAAAAAGAAGTTGCTGTTTGTTAGAGTCCAGGAGATGAGAAGAACCCACATTGTGAAGAGGGGTATACAGTGTGCGAATAGAATGTGATATGACACCATAGCCCCGTGACACCTGTCAGGAATGTCTCACTCCCCGTGTCAGTATCGAGAACATACCTACGCGCGGCGAATGCGGCGACCACTTCGAAGCGGTAAAACTGGACAAATCCAGTAGGAACGACGTTTGGTCACATGTGATCACCAACTTCATCGAATTATGAATCGTTTGTCCAAATTTATAAGAATGAAATTGACTTACAATGCATTCTGAAGGTATCTAAATGAAAAGGTGTTGCGTTCTCACGCGAGCTAAATTGCACCGTATCGCTATTTACATTGAGTTGATATTTAGAGGGAATGAGCGAAAATCTGAGGAATCATATCATTAGGCGATGCGGCTAGCAACCCATCACTATTATGATTCCGTTTCCCAGCTAATGCCCACCAATATGCTAAATATGGCCATAAGGTCTTATAGACCTGGGCTCTGTCTACACCGCAAGGAAAAAAGACGTGATACTATGTATGTATGTTGATATTTTTTTGAATAGCTTTGTAGAGTGCGAGTTCTGTACGTAAGTACTAGTACTAATTATGTGCAGCTGTGTGACTAGTACCTGTGCAGCGTGCCGTCCTCGAGGTTGAGTGCGATGCATCCCTTGCACACGCCGTCCTCCATCAGCAGATCCATGGCGAAGTACTCGATGAAGTACTCGCAGTCGTAGCGCAGAGACTGGCCATACAGTGTGTGGAGGAGGGAGTGTCCGGTTCTGGAATGTATTCAATACTTTGTTATTTCATCTTCTCATGCATACTATGTGTACTCAGAGAAAAAAATACACAGGGAATGGATTTCCTAATAGTTGGTGGTTCAATTTGAAACTTCATAATTACGTCTCTGTGTTCCTGTCCCTGAATAAACGATGTAAGATCGGTTTTTTGTGAATTTAAAAGCCTCAAGCTCTGTCTGTTCTCTACAAAGCCCTTTAGACAAGTAGGCGACCAACACTTTTGAAAAGAGTTTCTTTCGGCGTCTTCTTCTCTGCAGTGGTCGGTTCCGAAATGCTAGTAGATTGTAGCTTCTGAACAATAATTAATAAATTGAATACAATATAATAGGTGTTATTTAAAATGTGAGTTGACGTAAAAAGGTGCCTGAAAAGGCCTATTTTCTGAATAAATCTTTGAATCTTTCAATTACATTTAACACCTATGTGTAACAATAACAAAACATGACACCTTTATCATAAACCCTTGACAATAAAATTACTATAGTGATATGTTCAATATTTTTTTTTTGTAACCAAGTCACGGATATTAGCATTAGCACAGAATAAAAGTCCATAATAAAAAAAAAAATTAACCTGTCTTAAAAATTTGTCCTGATGATCGATTAATTTGTATAGGAGGCCCAATTGTTTTATCTTACATATAAGTGATACATATTCCCGATTTAAATATTGCTAGGGATTATAAAATCAATATATAGAGTGGTGACATGAAACCTCGATTTTTATAAAAGAAAAACTAGTTTAGAAAAAGACAATATTTGCGAAGGTATGTTGCATAAGTGCATAATACAAAAAAAGTCAAGGTAACATAGCATTCCGCAAACAAACTGGTATTATCATTATTTCACACTTTGTAACATCATGTGACGAACCTTGTCTACCAAAATAATTGGAAGGAGGCCAAGTTTTTTCTGGTCAATTAAAAACATACAATACAAGGATTCTGTCTAACCCATACAAATCAAACCAAAGTAATCAAAGTATTTTTTTTGTCCTATGCGAACATAGTTTCGTAGAGCTGGGATTTTTAAGGGAGGGCAGAAGCAGAGCCAGATTAACCCTTAGTCAGAGTCTATTGGCCCTGCAACTGATAGAGGCTTCACGTGCGTACATTGTACACTTCCTTTAGCTAGACACAAGGGCTTTACCGCAGTGTATACATATATATCAGAGGGGCTTTGCACGTCTCCGGACGGGGCTACGAGCTTATAATCCGGCTCTGAGCTAAAGTTCTTACACCCATAAACTACATAGTTTCCTTGAACAAATGAATCGGTATTCTTAGTAGTAAAACGCGTCACGGCTCAACTCATGATTCCACCACTTGCTTCTGGTGAAGGAAGACTTTAAAGATATCAACAAGACACCTACACATCAGTTGTATTACTTCACTAAGGGAGTTAAAGTTACAGCTTGGTCACATGGTCCCATCTGCTATCAATAGTTGGCCGTCGTTAACAAACATAAATGCCTTTACGGAGGTTGAATAACAAGGTCAGACATGCAAAAAGAAGAGTTTACGCCCTGTCAGCTACAGGGCTTAAGCCGTGCACCTGCACTTTATTGCCAAACTCCAGCGACTGACCGCTAAAGCCTCACTGGTAGAAACTGCTCTCCGGGTGCAGGAGAAGGGCACGACGTAATATTTCAACTCCTTGACTCCGCGCGGTGATTCTAACAGAGGTATAAAACATGACAGCATACCTGTCAGCCACAGCGCAGCACCTGTGAGCCTGCCCTCCTTTGCCGAACTTCAACGACTGTCCACCGAAGGCTCGCTGGTAGATTCTGCCTTCGGGTGTGCGGGAGAAGGGCATGCCGTAGTTGTCCAGTTCGATCACGGCGTGAGGTGCTTCCCTTGTCATATAGTGAATGGCATCCTACAAATAATGGCGAACATTTTCTTCAATATGTAAAGAAAGCAAAATTTTGTTACTACCAGCTTTATTACAAATGCCACAAATATGCCAGAAGATCTTTTTTTAATTATTTATGTACACTAACTGAGCCTGCGACCTTCGTTCCACTATTTGCTGTAAGAGGGCATTGTATACGAGAAAAATTCTTATTATCTTCCTTATTTTTTATTTCATAAGTATTCGTAATAAGTATCTTCTTTTAGAGTTGGAGCTGAATTGCCTCCGTGATCCAGTGGTTAAGGCGTTTGCCTGTAGACCCGGGGATCGTCGCTTCGATTCCCACGCGAAACATACTTGTTAAGTTGTTTCCAGTTTGGTTAGGACATTGCAGGCTTGAATCACCTGATTGTCTGTTAATAAAGATGATTCCGTGCTTCGGAAGGCACGGTAATCCGTTGGTACCGGCTGCCATCTGGTAGTCGTTAAATAAATATATAAATATATACGGACAAATCACACAGATTGAGCTAGCCCTAAGGAATAACGTCAATGGCCGAGAAGCGGTTCCGAAGAACTCTGACACTAGGGTGAGCATGGTCGATTGACCGTGTCACCTGCACGAACAGATGATGATGATGAAAGCAAATCCAACCAATTAAAGATCATAAAAATCAATCCAGCCGACTTTGTTTTATTTATTGAACAACAGTATCAAAATGCGTTGCATATTTCAGAAAAAAACACTGATTATTATTAGATATGCGGATATAATCTACCTCTTTCTTTATTCATTCAATGAAATAACGTCTGAGAAATGTTATAAATTGCCTATTGTTAGGACCGATAACTGTTTATCGAATCATTCTTGTATTCCATATCGTCGTCTTTGTTGGTATAACAAAGACTGCATTTTATCGCTATCTAAGATTATAAACCATTTAAAAGAATAAGTGCGGAAATGAATAAATAATAATAAATAAATATATAAGTAAATTTAAATTAAGCGCAAATATTTTAAACGCTGACGTCCATAAGCTAGAAAAATGCTTTAGAAGTAAAATAAAAAACATCGACACGCTAGTTTTCGAGATATCTGGATCTGAACAGGTAAAAAAACAGACGAAAAGAACACCCTGTGTACAATTAAACACTTTCTTGGCCAACAACTTTTTACTATTATCTACTATGGATACTAGGTCATTGATCTCGACAATCAAAACAGCTGATGTATCGATTTTAATAAAAAAAATATATTATTTTGTATGAAAACCTTAAAAAACCTAGTGTGACGATTTCCTAACATTTGTTACTAAAGCATTTCTTTTACCTATAAGACCTAGCCCTTAAAATATTTGAGCTTAATATAAATGGACCTTGTATACAGACAAATCACACAGATTGAGCTAGCCCCAAAATAAGTTCGAGACTTGTGATAAGGGATACTAACTCAACGATAGTATATTTTATAACAAATACATATATATTGGCCTGGGTCTTGGATGTTTATCTATATAATATAATCATCCAAGTAAATATAAACATCCAAGACCCAGGCCAATCTGAAAAAGATAATTTTCCATCTTGACCTGACCGGGGATCGAACCCGGGCTTTAATCACTGCGCCACGGAGCTCGCCAAATAATAATATTATTTGTTCACCTCTATACTCATTTCACGTGGGTATTTATTAGATTATTATTAGATTAAAATGCTAAGTTGTAATATACAAAATATATTTTTTGTGAAAACGTAACATATATACCCTAAAATCCTATATTGATCTAGTATGTGTGCATTGCGGTTATCTATATTTGACAGCGGTTGGGCCGGACTTTGTTTTAGGGGGCCCTGAGCCAATCTACTTGGGACCTGCTTAATTTATCACTACATAGTATAAAACTAGTCGCTTCCCGCTGTCTGTCCCTATGTATGCTTAGATCTTTAAAACTACGCAACGGATTCTGATGCGGTTTTTATAGATAGAGTGGTTCAACAGGAAGTTTTATATGTATAATTTATCGCATCCGTGCGAAGCCGGGGCGGGTCGCTAGTCAACTAATATTTTTGTCTCTGTGGCCCTCAATTACGACGTAATGGCGTGCATTTAAAAAACATCTTGTTTAGATAAAGAGAACCGTTTTAGGTATTTACCAACAAAATATGCTTTACAAGTTTACTGCATAAGCGTGAAGTTTCAGTTCATTACCTCTTTCAAACGAGACTGTTTATCGGCAGCCTGAATAGCTAGTTATGAGGCTGGGTACTTTGATTAGTAATTGAGCATCAACAAAGCATGACAAAGTGCATGCAAATGATAAGGTGGAGAGATAACAAGGTTATCTGCCTGAAACACGTCACGTAAACAAAATGCATCTCTACGTTACGTAAACAGCAATCGTCAATACAATGTAAAATATTTTAAGCGCCGCTCGCCTGTATAGGTAAATGTTAGAAATATGGTATTTTTGATTCAGTTTTACCTTAACTTGGGCCCCTTCCTATCATCTTTTTACCAAATTCCTAAATGAAGACTAGTAGACAATGCTTAGCATTATGTTATAACCATTTGTGTAAACATTTTGTTAATTCAATAACAATTGGGACACTGACGCCCCAAAAGCCCTTGTGTGTCCACCTCTCCCAGATACCCATAGATACCTACAGAAGAAATAAAACTTTAAATCGATTCATTAAACTCTATTAAGTATTACGCGAGAGACTACTGCTACTACACACATGAATGAATGGATTGTAGAAGCATAAACATAAATGAATATTGCTAATACATATTACATAATTTATAAGAGTTCATTGTACTTGTATTTGCATACAATACATATTATAATACTGATTATTTCCTTACTGACATTTTGCATTTTACTATTAACTGCACATTTGTTTACTATGTTAATGACATTATCTATGGTCTTTCCCAGCAGAAGGAAAGAGTTAAAAAAGCACATACTTCTTTCAATGCTGTTCAAAATACAATGTAATATATTTTTTTGTATGTTTTATACAAGTACAATGGAAAATATTACATTTTCATTAATGGAGAGATCGGGGAACAACTGAAAGATTTCGCATATTTATGATATGCAGGTTGTGTATTTTCGAGAGCAAAACACAAAAGTGTTAAAGGAAAAGGGTGGCAGCAGGTAATCAAGTGAATGAGGCACTACATTCCCATATGATAAGCAGAAAGTTATCTGAGAAGGCTACTATCCATGATGGAGTGTTGCTACCAACTCTGATAGATGGTAGTGATAGCAATTCTGATAGTTGGGTATGGCAGAAAAGGGATGGAAGCAGAAAAATGCTGTTAAATTGCGTGCGCTATAAAATATATGTGGAGTAAGTCTGAAAGTCGTGTGGTATCCGGCAGAAAGTCTGAAAGTCTGAAAACCTTGCGAAAGGCGAAGTAAAGAGTATCCAAAACTGGCTAACATGCATAAAACGAGTGATGGATGTATGTAGATGAAGCGAAAGAGGTAGTGCGAGATCCATGGTCTCTGCCTACCCCCATGGGAAAGAGACGTGATAATATGTATGTATGTATTATTGAAGTGAAAATTCTTTACCAGCGTTGTGCACTTTTTGGGATGGTCAGGACACGTGACCTGATCGAAAATTCGGACCGAGACCTGACACCGACACAAAGGCGAGTTTTTACTTCTGCCGGCACTGCGGGAGTGCAATTTGTTGTTTTTTAGGGTTCCGTACCTCAGAAGGAAAAAAACGGAACCCTTATAGGATCACTTAGTTGTCTGTTTGTCTGTCTGTCAAGACCTTTTTCTCAGGAACGCATAGAGGTATCAAGCTGCAATTCATATTAAATACTGTGCTTTGGAGATGTGAAAAAATCAAACTTCTAATCCAACGAAATCAAAAGATACAGTTGGTTATGCTGCAAATTTTTGTGTTTTGTCAAGAGAATCAAACCTACTTCCCATGAACTCAGAATCTTGATATTTGGTACGAAGCAACGTCTTATAGCGCAGTAAAAGGAAAAATTGCGAAATGCATACATTTTTAATTACATCATATAATATATATTCAGACAGCATTATAAAGGTCCAGAAAAGTTAGTAAGATCTTACAAGCTAATGTTAGTTGTTAGTTAAATCAACTTCTTTTCCACAAACTTATAATTTACTACACTACATTCTGAATACAATATATTGTATTAAAAATAATGTGTGTTATTATAATACAACTTTGATAAACTATTCGTTTGTAGATTTAAGCTGTTAGATAAAAAAACGACTTTGAATTTATATTTATTAAGGTGGGTGTAAAACCCACCACCTTTCTGTCTTTTAAATAATAATTATATCTTGGTCATGGCAAAACTGGCGTATAATATTTATAGTAGGTAACTTAGGTAACTGTATAAATTTAAATTTGTGAAAATATTGATATAACATTTTTACCTGATCTCCAAGCCAATCAGATCCCTTCACAGTGTCGTACATATGCCACAGCCAATGGTCTTCTTCCATGTTACCTGAAAACCACATTTTCAATTAGAAAAAAATTCTGAATAACAGCAAAATTAAACTTAAGTAACAAAAATCTTTAGTTTCTTTATGTTGTCAGGATGTGTTACCTACATATAATAAACTAATATATATAAATATATATATTATATATAATATAATATAAAAAATATAATAAATAAAGAAACTAAAGATTTTGTTTGATGTTACAAGATCTTAAAACAAAACATATATATATATATATACAACAGGATCCTGATGCAGCATATGAATGAGAAATCAATGACTTGCTATTTCAATGGAAATTATAGAATTGTTGGTATTTGTGCCAAGAGTTGAAAGATGCTGTTGAAAACCCAGATAATGTTACTAAGGCACCAACTTCTGTTAAAGAAGCTAAGCCTAAAAAGTAATTCATGAAATGATAATATTATACAATGAATGCAGCAGTTTTCACAAAATGGCACTTTAACCCTTTGACTGCGAATGTCGCAAAAAATCGACAAACATTTTCATAGAAATGGATTTATCCAACATACATTTTCTATATACATTATTACAAATATTATTAATATTACATATATTATAAAATCTGACATATCAGATTTTTCCGACGTTAGCGGTCAAAAGGTAAATATCAGAGAAACAGAGTAGTTTACACCCTTTCATTATGAAAGTAATTACTAACTACTTTAACCTGCATTGCTAAAAATTTATAAAGCCATAATACTTTACAACATCAGGCAGAAATTTGTATTTATTAGTTTTTATATTGTTACAAATACTAAGACTGTCAAAAAGATCAAATATAACAAAGTCAATGTTATTTTACCTAAAGCAGCATTGATGCCTCCTTGGGCTGCAACTGTGTGGGATCTTGTGGGGAACAGCTTTGTGACCACAGCAGTTTTGAAGCCTTCCTGTACCAGACCAAAGGCTGCTCGGAGACCTGCACCTCCAGCCCCAATGACCAGTGCATCATGCTTGTGGTCAATGACTGTGTAGGCTTTGGTGGTGTTGGTGTTGGCTGAACCATCTTTCGAGGGCCTAGCACCACCCACAGAAACATGGAGGTTTCGGTACAGGTATGTTGCCTAGAAAATGATGTTAGTTATCTTTTAAAAACTCATCTAATCACAAAGTTCAATATAATTTGAAGCCTTCAATAATCATTTAATAAATAAAAATTTAACTAAATATAGTGTGTTAATGTTGTGCAATATGTAAATGAATGTAGAATTGTTGAAGGTAAACACTATAGATTTATTGGAGGCAATTATTTCAGAAGAATATTACAATATTTCTAGAAAGTTCAGCATTCTATAACTTTATGGGATATTAATAACATAATAATGCTCACTGCATAATTTTAGGTTTATTTTACATATTTATAGATTGCAGTAATGCAATGAGCATATGGGGAACCAAGTAGCAACTTCAGTAGCTAAATCACGTCCTAATAACACAACCAAAAAGGAAAATTTTACCTGAAATTATATGCAGCAGAAAAGTATAATATTTATTCAACATTTTAATTTTGTGCAAAACCTGCATTAATGACAAATATAGTCTCAAAAAATATCTATTGTAACAAGAGTTCCCATACATAAAATCTCGTAAAATTTTGGGTGATAGGTGTACAAAAACATACCTATTACATAACAAATTTCGGAGCTAATTAAAATATAATATACCAACCAATGATGCCGGGCTCTTTGAAACGGCGACCTTAATTAATGCACTCATGATGGAACTCTCTGTCCGCACCGGAGCACAATATTTTAATTATTTTTTGGAGAAATTCACATTCACGAGCACCAGTCAAATTTCGTTGCTGTCAAATTTCGTTTTGTTCAAAGCACAGCAGAATGACAGAAGACAGAAAGATCAAAACTTGTGCTACACATAGTGGTTTCTTGTGCTAACGCTACATTACGAATGCGTTTTGTTCAAGGAGATGATTATGGGTTTGATTCATAGACATACCGTCAGGATTATATTATCTCTATGGTTTGATTCGACTTATGTATGAATAATCCTCAGAACAATAACTAAAGCATAGAAACCGTGTTAAAATAACAACAAAATACAATATTCTACACTGTTTTTACTTATGGCATTGTTAAAGCATCAGAAAGAGATGCATATACAATGCCATTTGCGTAAATGTGCAGGTTGTCCTGGGGTACTGATGTGATCAGGGTTGTACTATATCGATGAAATATATTTATCGACTAAATGTTTCGTCCTAAGAAAGTCATAAATGTACTCTACTCTGATTGTATCGATTCGTTAAATGAGTACGATTCATAAAAAAAAAAAAACAACTATTTGCACTCCAGGAGTGCCGGCAGAAGTGAAAACTCGCCTTTGCGGCATACTCAGGTCCGTGTCCTTCTTACGAATTTTCGATCAATTCACGTGTCCTGACGCGAGTTTTCTATTTTACCCATCCCAAAAAGTGCACAAAGCCGCTAAAGAGGCTTTTACTTTAAAAGTTACGTCAAGATACACCTAAATAACTCCTAATCGCATGGCGCCGCTTGGCTTCATCTGATAAATAGGTAAAAAAAAAATCCATACATTACCCACCGCGCGTCTACTGTCTACTGCTGGTCATTAGGCCTTACCCAGTATTGGTCGAACGGCAGAATACCTAATATGATGTCAATCATATTTTCGATTATTTCGAAATTCAAACAGTGCCTACTTACCTACCTTACCTATGAATGCGCAAAAAACCCAATGCATTCGATTTACAGTCCCCAATGTGAGGCAGTCCAACGTTGACATACTAGTTGAAGGTAAAATAGACTTTGTAAATGATACCACCTTCTTAGGATTCACAATAGACTCTTAAATTGCAATGGGGCGCTCATGTATCAAAAGGTAATATAAGGTCAGATATATTTTTCACTTGATCAATGGGCCATTCAGCATATTCCAAAACCATCTAAAGCTTTTCCCAGCTAGCTTTGAGGAACAGTCAGTAAAGGAAACATAATCAGGTAGGTAAAGAGAAACACATAATTCGAAGTGATATTTTTTATTTTATAAAACTTTTACACTAGGGTAAAAAAGTGCCAGTGTGTTATTTGTGAAAAATTCACAGTGTTGGTAATAGAAAAACAAGAGGTGAAGAAAAACAAGAGATTACTTTACCCACTTTCATTACTGTCCAAAATAAAATATGTTTTTCATAATTTTAAATATAAATAATAAAACCGTTTCCGTAAACTTTCTTATTACCATTGATTTATAATTCGGCAAATATAAATGTAGGTAAAGCATCGTGTTTCAATCGCTTCCATTTAATTTTATATTCGAAATTAATGTATCGGCACGGCAGTAAAATATTTTGAACAAATTCGAGAATGTATGACATTTTATGTCCAATATGTCGCTTGAAAGTTCCTCGGATCCACACCTTTTTATCCTTTTACTTCAGGGAGCTGCAATAAAATTTCAACAATAATTTTCTTCATATTAGTAAAAATCGATTCTTTTTAGGGTTCCGTACCCAAAGGATAAAAACAGGACCCTACTAATATGACTCCGATATCCATCTGTCTGTCACCAGGCTGTATCTCATGAACCGTGATAGTGAGACAGTTTAAATATTACAAACAAAAATTTCGGGCGTTTTTATAGCTTACGCCCACGGCTCCGCTCGCGTTAATGTCTATCCCTGATAACAGTACCTTATTCTGAGATGTAATTTATGTCTATGTTCTTTTCCGTACTCCAGAGATCGTGCAATGGTGATGATGCAAAATTTCATGATGATCGGTTCAGAAGTTACGGCGTGGAAGCGTAACAAACAAACTCACTTTCACATTTATAATATTATATGTAAGGATGGTACGGAACCCTTCGTGCGCGAGTCCGACTCACACTTTGCTGGTTGTTTAATTACCATGATGGTTCAATTTGTTACATTACTATTGCATGGCTCAACACTAACAAAAATATCCCTGATAGCAAGACCGTCATAAAAAATATCGATATACTCGTAGATACGTGATTTTACCACATCACTAGCAAAAAAAACTAACCTAATTTGAAATAAGGAAAAAACGATAATTTTAAGCAAAATACCTATAAAAGTTGTCATTTATACAATACGTTATATAATTGACAATATTATTGTTGTATTTTGAGGTATTTTGGGTTTTAATTATGCACTTTTAACTGAAAAACTTACCGAAGAAAATTATGTTTTACAGAATTTATTTCTGTTCGTCCTGAATGGGATTTACATCGCTCCATTGCACAAGACATTGTTTAGTATAATGGTCATTTGATAACGCACCAACCCAACACCGGTTAATACTTTTTCCCGTGAGAATTTTAGCACAATCCTATATTTAATTTGCAGACATCACAATTCCGCCGCAATGTTTTTGTCGATATATAACCCGATCAAATCGGCAAGATGCTAATATTACAGACGTTGAACTGTAATAAGTTATTTTGAATTTAGTCGGATTTAATTGGAGTCCAATGGAGTCCATTGACATTTCAAGTCGGGACAACCATGAAAATAATAGAAACTGACTGAAGTTTTTGTCTCATTCTGTCATAAGCGAAAGCTCATAAGAAAAATACCGTGTCAACTATCTGTTTTCAGTTTCTATTTTTATGCGGCTTCTATGTATATTATTCTTCTGAGGAATAATCACTATAGGAGAAAAAAATCACTTCCGGTTTGTAGCAAGTTGTCAATTCAAGAAACTTCGGCATCATAGTTCCCATACATTTTGATTGTTTGTTTAGTTAAAAGCAGACTTGATCAAGTGTCCTAAGCAGGGACCTGAAACTATCAGCTGGGTCGTGCACCCGGAGAAAAAATAATTAAGGTGGGTGCAATAAAATAAATAGTACCAATGCTTCAAATCACAAAAATAGAATAACATTTTCGATTAACCCTTAAAAAATATTTCTTTTTCCTGCCTATTAGGTTAGTAAAGTATTAGGCTAGTAAGGAAACTAGCTGGTCCCTAATACATAGATATACATATCGACATATTTAATTTCTTACTTTTCGTGCTGTTGGTCATAACTTGGGTCTTGAGTCCAATCTCAAGAGTTGCCTTGCTCAGATCTTCGAGCATAGTTCTGCTGATTTGGAAGCAAAAGGGACCACCCG
This sequence comes from Elegia similella, assembly GCA_947532085.1. NCBI lineage: Eukaryota > Metazoa > Arthropoda > Insecta > Lepidoptera > Pyralidae > Elegia > Elegia similella. The sequence continues at coordinate 15,160,011 of OX383941.1, forward strand.
TCTTGATGTCTCAAAGTTCGCGCTCATAACTGCCCGCACCCCGCTGGGCTAGCTATGCAGCACCATACGATGTGGGCATCATCGGGGAATTTATACATATAGTAAGCGCTTTTTTCGGTTCGAGAGAGTGGTCGATGTCAAAATATATATACACCGTGTATCTTTGCATCCTTGCCATATTTACTGAGGTAACTCTATTACTGATTCTGAACACAAATCGTTAAAAAAATCATGACCTAAAATTTTGCGTTTTAATTTTTTGTAATTTATTTTATCGACAATCTGTAATGCACACCACTAATTATCGTAACACTTGCTCATCACTATTCCGTCGGCGTCGGCAAGAACAAAGTACAAAGTCGCGCCGCGTACGCGCTGCCGGGAAACTACCCCCGCCCCAGTTGTAATCGTAACCGCTGACCGTAACGGACGTGCGTGTCGCTTCTTGTCGTCTTGCGAAAAGTAGTGAGTGTCACGTAAAAATGACTGACGCGTATTCCAATAACGAATTAGTGGAAATGGTTCGCTTGTACGCAATAAGTGGTGACAGCTTGCGACGAGCAGTAGAAATGTTTCCCAATCGACCAAGGCCGTCCCGTCAGGTGATGCTTAGTGCCACGCAAAGACTACGAGACCATCGCCAGTTTGACGTCCCAATCCATGCTCAAGATTTGCTCCCTCAGGATAACGCTGCACGGATTGAATTTTGTCGCTGGCTGCTGAGGCATCAACATGTCAACATCTTGTGGACTGACGAATCGTTATTTACGAGAGTTGGAATTTTTAATATCCGTAACGAGCACTGGTGGACTCATCGTGATCAGAACCCCAGAAAAACTAAACGACACTCGTTTCAACATCGTTTAAGTCTGAACGTGTGGGCTGGCATAATTGACGGGTATTTGCTCGGCCCTTACTTCATCGACGGCTATCTCACCAGTTTAACGTATTTGGAGTTGCTGCAACACGTCATAGACGAAATGCTTGATGACATACCCCTCAACTTACACCAAAATCTGTATTACCAACATGATGGTGCTCCTCCGCATTATGGACGCCAAGTTCGTGACTACTTAAACGTTACATTTGGTGAACAGTGGATTGGGCGTGGAGGCCCAGTAGCATGGCCAGCTCGGTCCCCGGACCTAACCCCGTTGGACTTTTATTTATGGAGTGATGTAAAACGTTTGGTGTATGAAGAGGAGATAGACAGTGTAGAAGTGTTACGTGAGAGGATTATTTTGGCATTCGAAACGGTGAAACAAGTCGCTTATGTGTTGCGAAAACTCAAGCGAAATTCGCTGCGCCGTGCTAGACTGTGCCGTCATGAGAATGGAGGACATTTTGAACACTTGCTACGCAAAACGTAAATTTGTAAGTAGATTTTGTAAATAAACTTTAAAAATGCCAAAATCAATTGTAAATAAAATGATTTCAGCTTTTTAACTACGCCAAAAATAACTAATTTATTCATAATAAAAATTTCAACAGTTTCTCTAACTTTTCAAATCTTCAAAGCAATGAAAAATGAAAGATAATAATAATAATTAGGCATTTTTGTCGGTCCTAAGCCCGTAAAGTAGGAAGGAAAATCTGAAATCAAAATTATTAATTGGCACGCCCGGCCACGCCCACTCGATTTATTCCTATTGCGCCTGTTGAATGCGCTCTAAAAAATTGGTTTACTCCCATGTGTACCGTAAATAAAATTTTACTGATAACTTGGTGTGCTTTATTTAGGGGATTCACTTATTTATCGAAAATAATAGGTAATGCTTCGTACTATTAGTTCTGTGAATATGGCAAGAGTGCAAAGATACACGGTGTATATTAGAAGCTAAATTATCATTATTATAATATTCTTTTTATTTTAAAAAGCTCTGACGCAAAAAGAGGGGTGTTAAAAGTTTTACGTGTTTTTGTGTCTGTATGTGTATTTATTTGTAGGTTGTTGTTATGATTTTGTTTGTTTTGTCAAAAGCAGGCTCGATCGAGTACGCTAAGCATGGAAAGTCTGCCAAGAGCGTGTTAAAATTGATATTTGTTATTTTTTTGTTAAATCACTATATCTACCCGAGTGAAGCCGGGGCGGGTCGCTAGTAAATTGATATTATATAAACTGTTATGGATATTGAACCATTAAAACGTTTTTACATCATACTTATCAAAAGTTAGCAGGTAGCCCTGTTGAGTAATGACACCTCGTATGGAGTGCGGCGGCACCGGCACCACATTGGTGGAAACCAAGGAAAGCATTATGTTAGCGGGTTGGTGAATGTCCTGGAGTACTATTTTTAAAAGTATGACATTCGTCTTCGAGTGATTTTTGTATGGAAAAATCATTCGAACTCAAGTGTCATATTTTCAAAAATAGTACCCGTGTTCGTCTTGCTGCATGCGTCGTCTATTTTCTATTAGTGGATTCGTGGGAATTGACAACTTACTACAAACCGGAAGTGATGGTTTTTAATTATTTATGCATTCGAAAGTACCTTAAATGTAAATACTTCCAGAATTTTTCCAATTTTTTTTATCCACAGTTAATTTTTTTATGAATTTTTGAAAACAATCCCGAATGTAGGATTTATAAAGCAATATTCCCATGCTTAACCACATAACAATGTCAATCTGCCAAATAATTATGACGTTGACAGCTAAGTCGATGAACACCGGCAGCATGCACAGAAATTAACAGCAGCAGCAGCTGCTGGCGCTACTGTAGGCCGTTATGTGTCGTATGTGTGGAGACTGTATGTGACCCTTTTGAAAATTAAAAAAATAAAAATAAATATAAATATATACGGACAAATCACACAGATTGAGCTAGCCCCAAAGTAAGTTCGAGACTTGTGTTATGGGATACTAACTCAACGATACTATATTTTATAACAAATACATGTATAGATACACATCCAAGACCCAGGTCAATCTGAAAAAGATAATTTTCCATCTTGACCTGGCCGGGGATCGAACCCGGTCACTCCGTGTAGCAGGCTGGCGTGTTGACCGCTGCGCAACGGAGCTAGTCAATTGTCTGAACTAAACTTCTTAGTGCTGCCGCCTGGTTAGCGATATTTCAGAAAACAGTAGGTATTCAATAATAAAATAAAAACAAATTTTAGAACAATAGATAAGCAGTAACACAAAAAATATAGTCCATGTACACTTCAAAATTTCGGGGAAAATATTCCCCAACCTGGCAACTCATAAGACTTGGCAGTCAACGTCATCTCTTATTGACAGATTGACAATGACATTGACATTGTCATGTGATGAAGTATGGGAATATTGCTTTAAATCCTAAATTTGTTTTTTTTTTCAAAAATTCATAAACAATTTAGATTTGGATAAAAAAGTTTGAAAAAAAATCTGGAAATATTTACATTTAAGGTACTTTCGGTTACATAAATAAAAACCATCACATCCGGTTTGTAGTAAGTTGTCAATTGTCGTCATGGGGCGGCCCCATTGGGGCCTTCGTTGAATCAGCGAAATTAATTACATCTCAGACCATAGAGATAATATAATCCTGATGTCTCAGACCAAAGAAAAAAGAGGACTGGAAATACCTACAAAAAAACCGTGTATACCTACATCACAGAATCGTTACATAAAATGGCTGCCATTGCCTAGGGTTGTCACTTCCATACTATGTAATGATCTACTTTAAACAGTACTCTTATGTTGTACACAGAGCCGATAGAGCTTTTAAAAACATTTTGGGAAAGGATAATAAAATGACAATTTATTTTATAACTTTGTTTACTTAATCATTCCTAAAAAGTATCAATTTGTTTAAAAACCATCTATCTGAAAGATATTTACATTTAATTTCACCGTGATATTTATATGTGACATAATATCTTTCAAATTGTAATTTCTTCTGCTGGTTCAAACGTTTATCTTTTACAGCCTTCATTTTTTTAATATTCCACGACCTGAAATTTCAATATACTTAGTTAAATCATAATATTTTATTATTAATTTTAGAATATGTCTGTCTCTGTCTCAGGGCGGGGGGGGGTGGGGGGGTATTTAGTTAGCTCCAGCCAATGAAAAGATTTGAAACTTGTACTGCACAGCTGAGATAATAAGTAAGACGCATTACTGACAATTTCATGCATACGCCCTGTATCTTAACACTTAAATGAATATTATAATTTTAGATTTAAAAAATACTATATTATGCATATAATTTTTATTGTTGGATCATAATGCCACAACCACAAGGTATTGTTCTATCGAAATATTTAAAAAATATGTTTTATTTACATACCTCTTTCTGAACTTCATCTGATACTGGTAATAGGAATAAAACGTCGTACTAGCAAAATCAGTATTAATATTGCTTGTTTCACGCAGTACAAATTTCTCTTGTGTAGCCGGTGCTGAAAAGTAAACGTGCAAATAATTAACACAATAAATTATGTACAAGTATAATCTATTAAGTGCATTGTTGTATGCATGACATTATATGATAATACGTTGTCACACATAACTTTGCGTACATTTGCATGCATGAGCCGGCTACTCCTGCCATATCCCCCAACGGTTCTTAGTATTGTCTGACAGAAAAAACGAATAAACCGGCCAAGTGCGAGTCGGACTCAGGCACGAAGAAGGGTTCTGTACTATCTTTACTAATATTATAAATGCGAAAGTGAGTTTGTTTGTTTGTTATGCTTTCACGCCGTAACTACTGAACCGATCGTCATGAAATTTTGCATACAAGTTCTCTGGAGTGCGGAGAAGGACATAGGCTACCTTTTATCCCGGGAAAAAGTACAATTCCCGAGGTATCAACATTGACGCGGGCGGAGCCGGGGGCGAAAGCTAGTTATCTATAAAAACTGCAAAAAAATCATGCTTGCCGTATGGAAGCCCCCTTAATTAATTATTTATTTTTATTGTTTAGTTTTTGTCGTTATAGCGGCAACAGAAATATATCCATCCGTTAAAGTTTCAACTGTCTAACTATCACGGTTCATGAGATACAGCCTGGTGACAGACAGACACCAGAGCCATATCATTAGGATCCCGTTTTTACCCTTTGGGTACCAAACCCTAAAACATTTATTCATTGACATTAACTGTATACATTAAACTTACCGGAAATGAAAATATTGTTGGCGATGAGTTGTCATGTCACGAAGTCTCAAATCATAACTTCTAGCGTTCTATTGAAACAGTTTTCCTCAAAATGCAAAGAGCAGATGTACCAATCCTGTTGCCGAGGATTAACATTTTTCCGAACCGGATAGCCTCTAAGCATTTATTCCTCAAAGCTTCATTCATCGGAAACCTATAAATTTTTTTTTATTTTTTATTTAGATAATGCACAACCCTATTTAAGTATGTAAACAAATGAGGAATAAAATAAATGAAAATACTGACTGTATTACAAAAATATGACCAGTTAGCAACAGTTGGTACATAAATTTAAGATCGTGTTTTGTTTTGCTTCTCAATCAGAATCAATAAAGAGCTTTCTTGCTAGAAAACGGGTTACTAACCTATGAAGAGTCAATTATGGTTGATTTATGTTTTTTCTTGCACCACACATCACAATACAACATTTAGTAATTTTGATAAACAGTTTTCTCACACTTCCACGTATTTATTACCTTATTTTCGCGTATTTTTGTCCCAAATCTCAACTTTTCCAAATTGTAAACAACACCCGTTGACAACACAACACCACGAAACTCGTTACACAATATGGCGGATTTTGGCACGTACTTAAACTTTCGACAGCTGTTTACCATAAATTAGCAAAAACTAAAATATGTATGTCTCTTTTGTCAAAGGCAATTGTACTGAAGAAAGAAAGAGACAAAGTTATATTTCACACTTTGTACCATAAATGCCTGATATTTGTATAAGTAAAAAGTCATATATGTTGACAAGGGCTTCTCCATCTAAGAGTAAGAAGTCTATGGAGAAGCCCTTGTCAACATATATGAATTTTTACTTATACAAATATCAGGCATTTATGGTACAAAGTGTGAAATATAACTTTGTCTTTTTCTTTCTTCAGTACAATTGCCTTTGACAAAAGAGACATACAAATTTTAGTTTTTGCTAATTTATGGTAAAAGCTGTCAAAAGTTTAGGTACGTGCCAAAATCCGCACTATTATGTAATGAGTTTCGTGGTAGTTGTGCTGTCAACGGGTGTTGTTTACTATTTGGAAAAGTTGAGATTTGGGACAAAAATACGCGAAAATATGATAATAAATACGTGGAAATGTGAGAAAACTGTTTATCAAGTTGACTAAATGTTGTATTGTGATGTGTGGTGCAAAAAAAAACATAAATCAACCATAATTGACTCTTCATAGGTTAGAAACCCGTTTTCTAGCAAGAAAGCTCTTTATTGATTCTGATTGAGAAGCAAAATAAAACACGATCTTAAATTTATGTATAAACTGTTGTTAACTGGTCATATTTTTGTAATACAGTCAGTATTTTAATTTATTTTATTCCTCATTTGTTTACATACTTGAATAGGGTTGTGCATTATCTAAATAAAAAATAATTTTTTTTTTATAGGTTTCCGATGAATGAAGCTTTGAGGAATAAATGCTTAGAGGCTATCCGGTTCGGAAAAATATTAATCCTCGGCAACAGGATTGGTACATCTGCTCTTTGCATTTTGAGGAAAGCTGTTTCAATAGAACGCTTGAAGTTATGATATGAGACTTCGTGACAACTCATCGCCAACAATATTTTTATTTCCGGTAAGTTTAATGTATACAGTTAATGTCAATAATTAAATGTTTTAGGGTTCGGTACCCAAAGGGTAAAAACGGGATCCTAATGATATGGCTCTGGTGTCCGTATGTCACCAGGCTGTATCTCATGAACCGTGATAGTTAGGTAGTTGAAACTTTAACGGATGGATATATTTCTGTTGCCGCTATAACGACAAAAACTAAACAATAGAATAAAATAATTAATTAAGGGGGCTTCCATAGAGCAAGCATGATTTTTTTGCAGTTTTTATAGATAATAGTACAGAATTTCTTCGTGCCTGAGTCCGACTCGCACTTGGCCGGTTTATTCGTTTTTTCTGTCAGACAATACTAAAAACCGTTGGGTGATTTGGCAGTAGTAGCCGGCTCATGCATGCAAATGTACGCAAAGTTATGTGTGACAACGTATTGTCGAATTATGGATGCGATCATATGATGTCATGCATAAAACAATGCACTTAATAGATTATACTTGTACATAATCCTTACTAATATTATAAATGCGAAAGTGAGTTTGTTTGTTTATTTGCTTGTTTGTTTGTTTGTTACGCTTTCACGCCGTAACTACTGAACCGATCATCATGAAATTTTGCATACAAGTTCTCGGGAGTACGGAGAAGGACATAGGCTACCTTTTATTCCGGGAAAAATTACTACTATTCCCGATATTTGTGTTAATTATTTGCATGTTTACTTTTCAGCACGCGGGCAAAAGCTAGTTTATTATAATTGTGTTAAATATTTGCATGTTTACTTTTCAGCACCGGCTACACAAGAGAAATTTGTACTGCGTAAAACAAGCAATATCAATACTGATTTTGCTAGTACGACCTTTTTCTTCCTATTACCAGTATCAGATGAAGTTCAGAAAGAGGTATGTAAATAAAACATATTTTTTAAATATTTCGATAAAACAATACCTTGTGGCATTATGATCCAACAATAAAAATATACGGCTATATAAAAATATAGCCGTGTGGTATCCGGCAGAGTAGAATAGGACCACTCCAAGTCTTCCCGTGGATGTCGTAGAAGGCGACTTAGGAAATACAAGCTAAACAAAGCTTATAAACATCTAAGACACCTCTCCAACCCGTCTGGCCAGCGTGGAGAGTGTAGGCCAAGTCCTCTGGCTGCTCTGGCCAAGTATGGCCCTAGTAGTACAGAGAGGGTCGTGGTCCTGAAGTGGAGACTAAAAAGGACCTGATGATGATGATGATGATGAATAAAAATATATTTAATATTTTTTAAATCTGAAATTATAATATTCATTTAAGTGTTAAGATATAGGGCGTATGCATGAACTTGTCAGTAATGCGTCTTACTTATTATCTCAGCTGTGCAGTACAAGTTTCAAATATTTTCACTGGCTGGAGCTAACTAAATACCTCCCCCTGCCCAACCAATACCTGCCCTGAGACAGAGACAGACTTATTTTTTATTTAATAATAAAATATTATGATTTAACTAAGTATATTGAAATTTCAGGTCGTGGAATATGGAAAAAATAAAGGCTGTAAAAGATAAAAGTTTGAACCAGCAGAAGAAATTACAATTTGAAAGATATTATGTTACATAAATAATAATATCACGGTAAAATTAAATGTAAATATCTTTCAGATAGATGGTTTTTAAACAAATTAATACTTTTTAAGAATGATTAAGTAAACAAAGTTATAAAATAAATTGTCATTTTATTATCCTTTCCCAAAATGTTTTTATAAGCTCTGTCGGCTCCGTGTACAAAATAAGAGTACTGTTTAAAGTAGATCATTACATAGTATGGAAGTGACAACCCTAGGCAATGGCAGCCATTTTATGTAACGATTCTGTGATGTAGGTATACACGATTTTTTTGTAGGTATTTCCAGTCCTCTTTTTTCTTTGGTCTGAGTTCTCCATAGACTTCCTTACTCTTAGAATTACATCCACACCCACAGTGATTACATCATCATTTCGTTAGTAAACAACCCTAAGAAAAAGCGCGGGAAACCTTACTTTACAAGGTACTGGTTAAATACGTCACGCGCTTAAGCCAAATAAAAAAAAAGACATAAAAAAACCAAAGGATAATTCAATGTCTTGACGTGAAAATGATTGTTGACAGTATCTCTTAGTAGTTTGCGTTTTTCATGACAATATTATCTATTTTATATCTATACTAATAATCAATTTTATAAATTCCTACCAAATTAAATAAAGTACCAGTGTGATCAGTGTACTAGTAAATATCTTGCTTTTATAATTAACTCACATCAATGGCAGATAATCCGAGCAGTGACGGGCTTTCAGAAGCTGAAAGGTTGAGAGGCAAGTATTTGTTCTAACACAAATCATAACATCCATAATTTGGATTCCTTGTTTACAGTTTTGCGATTTATTGCGAACCTATCATTATAATTTTAAATATAAGATTACATATTAATATAGGAAGAATCGTGTAAAAACAGAACTTTGTGTCGACACTTAACCTCGAGATTCTGATACAAAATCTAACGGTTGCGGTATCACCAAATTGTGATGCATCCCCGATTCCGATTTGTAACTGGTGGACTATGAAAATGTGTGGCCTATGCGTGATATTTCGTTTTCTACTTTTAGAAGAGGAACTAGCCCAAGAGTTGGAGCACAGTGACTCAAATGAAGAGGACTCACAGGAAATATCACTGGAAATTGAAGAAAAGTTGTTGAAAGATGAGCCAGAATGTAAGTTGGCCTGTATTGCTAAATTTCTTGTTAATTCAATTAGTTTTTATGGCCTATGACCTACTGTGTACTTGATAAAAATTATTCTGTATGAAATTTAATATGTATAAAAATATATAGCAAGTGGATTTATTATATTAAATAGGCTGTTTAAATGCTTTTAACATTGAAATAATTTTTATATTGAAGCTCAAAAACTGCTATGTTTTCTATCTATCTAGAACAGCTGTAAGATTTTCCATGGAAAAAAGAGTGAAAAACATCTACAATATAACTTTCTTACTTCAAGAGCAATATTAACTTTTCCCTGAGAATTCCTAAGATTAGAAAGAAAGAAAGAAAATTATTTATTTGGTTCAAAAATTAACAAAAATATTACAATTTGTCCATTGACTTTACCCAAATAGTCGCTTAGGCAACTGGATTTGTCTAGAACACCTAATTTTTAAAAAAGCACCTGGATTGCTTTTTATTTTTTAGGGGATCCAAATTGTTTGTCTTCTGTCAATTTCAAACACCTTTTTTGTGCCTTATATGGTACAGTATATCCAATACTAAGTATGTTCCTCCATAAATTTAACAAATCCACTGAATTTTATGAAACTTGGTAGATAAACATTTAAACATACAGGACACAGGATAGGCTACTTAATTTTTTTCTCCAGTTATGATAAGATGTGGCCCCCATACAAATATAACATAAATGTATGCGAATGTAGTAGTAGCGGGCAAAGCTAGTTGTAAATAATTTTACTAAACAACTACTTATAATTATTTAATTTATTTTATCATTTAGTTCAAATAATTTAAATAATCTGTTAAAATTGTTCAATATTAGCTTTTGCCTGCAGCTCCGCCTACGCTAGTGTCGATCCCTAGGGAACATTAGAATTTCCCGCAATGAAAGGTACCCTAAAGGACATATCCTTTCCCGGGCTTCAAACTACCTCCACACCAAATTTCATCCAAATTGGTTCAATGATAGAAGTGGGAAAAGACAGTTATTTTTGCATTTATAATATAAGTATGGATTATAGAAGGTGACACTGAATTATTTTATTCATAAATTCAAACAAAAGGCACTTCTTACTACTTCTTAGTTGGCATCTGTGACATGCAACTGTGGAATCATACAATGCGTGTGGCCCGTGACACAAAGGTGACACTTGTTTTTGTCATATAAGGAGATAAAAAGCAGAATGTGGACTAAATCTGAATCCCTTGCTCTGCTCAGGAGTCTACTTTAGCTAGAGACCCTTATTACGCTTGGGATCATATATGCTAGACTCTTTTTTCCTTCCTAGTTCCACTGTGGATTCAGAATAATGCTCTCACCTAAAAAGTATTATGTTAGGCATCTGCGTCACAATCTGCTTTTATCAATAAACTATAATAGCAGTTAATTCCTGGATGAAAATATTCAGTTTCCATTATGCTGTGTTTTCTGTTAGATAATTTTAGCAATAAGTATGTGACTGATTTGTTTACAGACACTACTCTTGTGAATTATGGAGAAAGCGTACAAAACACAAATTTAGAGAGTGAGATTGTTGAAACATACTCTGACAGTTCTCAAAATGTTGAAACAGTACACCGAGCTGATGAACTTGGAAATATTTACACTGACAATTCAGATAATTTTATGAGTTCTCAGCCGGACACGCTGAATGATGTCACAGACCAGTATGAACCATACATCAATGATTACTCTTTTGATAATTCTCATCTCATTGACCCACCTCAGACTGAAACAACTGAGAAATTTGACAACAATGACACATTGAATAAAGACACAATTGTGATGCCAGACATAAATGAATTTCAGCAGAGTGAGACAACAACAAATTATGAATCTCAAATGACAGAGGAGATGTTATTGAGTGAAAGGGAGAGGGAGAAAAAGAGCAAAAAGGAGCTTGAAGAGGAAGAACGCGAAAAGATGCAGTGAGTATATTATAATATATTCTTCTTTCTCTTATGATACCTTTCCGGTAAGAACATTAGTTCCTTCGGTACGCAAGCGAAAAGCAATAGAAAGCTCAAATTATTATGTGCCTAAAGGGTAATATTGGCTCAAAAAAATTCAAACATTGCAAGCATGTAAGAGAGATTTTTATATGTTGTAGAGAAAGAATAGTCTACACCCAAAATTTGCAACTTTCTGAACCCTGTGCTCTCAGTGGGCCCGAAAGTATAGGACATTTTTCAGTTATTTAGAAAAATCTACCTTAAGCCAAGGAACCTTTTCGTGGATCTTTGTGAAGTGCTTAAATAAAAAAATAAAAAACTAAATTAACTAGCATTTAGCCATAATCTTAGCTCTCTTCCTTAATAAAAAAAGACTAAATTACCTAGCTTTTGGCCATAATTTGAGCTTTCTTTTGCTTTCGCTTGCGTACCGAAGGAACTAAGGATCTTACCGGAAAGGTATCATAAAAAAGAGAAAAAAGAATATATTAGCTGTCGAATTCATCTCTCTAAGTTTCTTAATGGTTGAAAGCCTCTAGGAATATATAAATTTTTATAATTACATTTTATGCAGGTAAATCTTTTTTGTATTTGTTTACAACTAAGTACATACACTTAACTAAATTCAATCATTGACGAGAGGGACTGCGCGTCCCTCTCCTTTTTGCATGTCGGCTTAGCATTTTGTAGTTTACCTAACACCTCTTTCCTTTGTCTTCAGAGTACTAGTATCAAACTTCACAGAAGAGCAGCTAGACAGGTACGAGATGTACCGACGCGCGGCGTTCCCCAAGGCGGCGGTAAAGCGTCTCATGCAGACTATCACTGGTTGTTCCGTAGGGCAGAACGTCGTCATTGCCATGTCTGGTATCGCGAAAGTTTTCGTTGGCGAAGTTGTTGAAGAAGGTATGTGTCGAAAATTATTACTTGCTTTTCGTGTGTGTAAGTGGCCAACACTGGTGTTAGATTTTTCAATCTGCCCAAAGGCATCTGACATAGCTTAACGACCGCTATCTAGGATGACAGCCCGGTCCAACGTCTTAACATACTTTTCGTAGCACAGAGGAGATTAAGAAAATTTTGTGCCACTTGTGGTCACCCATCGCAGTGGGTACACACCCGGGGTTGCTTTACATGCGTATTCAGTTGGAATCGCCAAGTTCGTTTCGGTCTGTTACGAAGACCATAATCAGGGAGAGTGTTGGGGGTGACGACACGACGGTTTCGCTTCCCTCAAAGCACTCGTAAAAGACCGAAACCAGTTGGCGATTCCAACAGAATAAATGTGAGTAAAACCGTGTTTTTATAATGTCTTTTGTTCTCTTTTCAGCCCTTGAAGTTCTGGAAAAATCAGGTGAAGCTGGTCCCTTGCAGCCGAAGCACCTCAGGGAGGCTCTGAGAAGGCTACGCATGAGAGGAGCCATACCAACAAGGAAAGCCCATCGGAGTTTCTTTAGACTTTAGCTTGTTTGTGTCCCAGTCATCATGTGTGTACATACTAACTCATGTAAGTCTCAAAACTCAATTTGTTATACTAACAAATTTAAACGTATTACTTGTTAATGTGCCTTTGATACCTTTATAGCAAAGTGATAAGATCAATATTTCTTAGTACATACAATACTAATAGTTTTGTTTTTCATAGAATTAAGGTATCTTGAAAGAATTTGTAAATATATTTTTGTAAGTAACATTCTATTTTTGTATTAATTTTCGTCCACTAAAACCTTTTTTAAAATAGCAAAAAATAAACTGGTTAATAGGCTACTTTCCTAAAAAAAAAATATTAGTTCATAAGTCTACACGTAGCTAGCTGTGACGTCACGAGCCCCCATGAACATCATGTACTTTAACGCGCTTACCTTTATCATTTATTTTTAATTGAAAAAATAAAAATAAAATTGTCCAATAATTTTTGATTATCTAACTGAAGGACAAACTTTATTAACATTATTTTGACCTTGGAAACTAGCCTTTAGGCTATTTAATGTCACAAACTAAGGGTTCCATACCACTAGGGCATGGAATACCGAAATGATTTTCATACCGGTATTGATACCGGTATTGAAATTTCAAAAACCGTTATACCGAAATTTCGAATTTTTTTTGTAAATACTGCTAATTAATGTTTAAATTTGATAGCGGATAGCTTACCTGCCTTACAATCACTCGTTGACGCACTGTATGACGAAAGCAATAAGTCTAGCATTCCGATTAACTGTAGAAAGACAAAGTATATGGCTCTGAGCAGAACACCTACACAAAATAACCTTCTGTAAATAAACGGACGACCAATCGAACGTGTAACCCAATACAAATACCTGGGCGCAATGGTAGATGACCAAGGAAACAACGACACTGAGATACGATGCAGGATTGAACAAGCCAGAAACGCGCGTTTCGCTGCATAGAGAAAGTTCTTTGCTCAAAAAAGCTAACCTTAGATTTGCACATCAGAATGACTAGATGCTACGTATTCTCTGTACTTTTATACGGAACAGAAGCATGGACACTCACTGAAGTCACGTGTAACTAATTGGATGCATTCGAAATGTGGGTTTCCCGTAGAATGCTAAATATTTCCTGGATGCAGATAGTCCGTAATACCACCGTCTTGCAGAAAATGGACAAAGAACTGGAGATCCCCAAAAGCATCAAGATTAGAAAACTTGAATACCTGGGCCACATAATGAAATTCCTTCAACTAATCATACAAAGGAAGATCCAAGGCAGAAGGAGACCTTGACGAAGAAGAACATCGTGGCTGAAATATCTACGCCAATGGTAAACAAGAGTACGCGATTTCGAGCAGCCGTCTCAAAGGTGCAGATCGCAATGATGATTGCCGACCTTCGTTGAAGATGGCACTGGAAGAAGAAGAAGACTGTTTAAATTATTCCAATAGCGATTGGTAAGTCTTGTTTCCGGAGAGCGATTAAAGTAGTTTTCTAAGATGTGGTAGAAACACTGTAACTATTTATCAACTCCTTAGAAACCACAAAATGAATAAAGGTAATCAAGAATACTAAAGAAAATACGTTATTTGATCCAAGAATTATTTAAATTGTTTCTTTGGCACAAACATCACAACAAAAAAATATATATCAAAATTCGTTTTTCCTCTCTAATAGTTACAAAACACTTCATGTAGAAATACAGACGGAATAATACGCCTAACGAGCTACCTCCGTGGCTGCTCATGCATGTATACTGACGATATCGCACTGGCAGATGCGGAAAGGACTCCTTCTCGGAAGCGACTCCTTCCACATATTCACGCGTCGCATACGTCTTCCGCGTAAATATGTGGAAGGAAGGAGTCGCTTGAAAACAGTTGCTTGCAACTAAATGTGGCGAAGACTGAGTACATGGATTGCAACGTTACAGATTCCGTACCTGTACGCATAGGCGAATACGTGATCGAGCGTACTGACCTGTTTAAATACCTGGGATCTGACCTTTACCCGTCCGGAGATATCAAAGCTTGCATAACGGCAGCATGGACAGTGGCGCGTGGTGACTGGTGTCATTTGTGACCCAAAAATGTCGGTTAAATTGAAAGGGCAGGACATTTTAAACCTGTTCTTTTATATGGAAGTGAAGCACAGGCTACGTGAGCGGCTCAAGAGGGAGCTGCGTGTCACGGAAATGGATATGCAGCGCTGGATGTGTAGAGTTTCTCGAAAGAGCCGCATAAGGAACTCACACATTCCCGGCAGCCTCCATGTCCATCACATAGTAGACAACTCTCCTGCAGAGCTGCCTACGCTGGTACGGTCATGTTTTGCGAAAACCAGGAAATTAGATTGGGAACAATTGTGTGGCCATGCCGCCTCCACCGAGTGCCGGCAGAAGGGAGAAACCCAAGAAGTGCTGGCTTGATGTAATTGGGGAGGATATGCGTGCCAATGGTCTCATAACATGTAGTGTCTTTAGTAGTTGATTTTGTTGTGATATTTTTATAATCGAGATTATCCATGATTCGTGCATATAAAAACTCATCAGCAGCATGAACAACACTATGAACCATAGAAATCGAACGTTCTTCATAGATTTTAAAGAGTGCGTTACCCCAGCCGACTAAGTGCTCCTTTTAAGAATTGATAAATGCAAATAATTAGATCATTACTTCGTGTAAATGTCCCCGAAAGTAAATAATTTGACACCCCGCCGTTTCAGAGATAATGAGGAAAATAAAATTCGGCTGGCGTAACCTTACCCCAGCCAACTTTTTTTGATCCCGTCGGTTTATCTGGATAAAAAGTATGCACAAAGATAGATTGAATTTGCTCTCAAATGTCCCCGATAAAATTAAATTTGACACCTTTATGGATTTCGAGTTATTTCATTTTCTGCTGCGGTAACGTTTGGTCAATCTCTGTATCTCTGAAACCGTAAGACGCAGAATCATGATTTTTTTTATACGTATAGAACGGAATTTGTCTCCATTTGACACCTAGTTATCTTAAATATTAATAATATGGTTTGCGAGTAATAAATATTATTCTGAAAACCATATTTTCGGTTCTAGTTATTAAACGAGGGAACCCTGACAATTCAAACTAGTCCTAATAGATGCCTCTTATAGAGACATACAAAACATCAAAACTTTCATCAGCCTAATCCAAAGCATTGGCAAGTTATAATGATATTACTGGTTCCAGAAAGCCAGATTCTGGGGCTCTCGATTTAAACGAGGAAAATAATACTTTCCTTCCACTTGGCTGATTCCATATTTAAAGAATAATTAGACACTTTAACCAAAAATATACATACAAATTTTCAGCTTGATATACTTTCGTATATAAGAAATAATAACTAAAAACTAAACCTCGATAATTTTTCCCGATTACCCGACCAAGTTCAAATGTGCATCTAAAAGCGGCCGCACGATACATAACGTATACCTTCTAAAATCTGCACAATAATAATAAGTGGTTGGGTATATTCAAGTAGAAAAATTGTTAGGATTAATTTTAATATTATAAAGACTCGTATTTAATAAATGAAACCTTAGGGTCAACAGCAGAAACAGCCTCCGTGGTCCAGTGGTTAAGGCGTTTGCCTGTTGACCCGGGGGTCGTGGTTCGATTCCCACCGGAAGCATACTTTGTTTAGTTGTTTCCAGTTTGGTTAGGACATTGCAGGCGTGAATCACCTGATTGTCTGATAATAAAGATAATTCCGTGCTTCGGAAGGCACGTTAAGCCGGTGGTCCCGGCTGCCATCTGGTAGTCGTTAAAGGAACCACATCAGAGGCCGAGAGGCGGTTCCGAAGAACTCTGACACCAGGGTGTGCATGGTCGATTGACCGTGACACCTATTCAAAATGATGATGATGATGATGAATGAAACCTTAGGGTGACTTACAGATTTTCTCTTTCAGCAAAACTATTACTTAAATGGCAATGTCTACATACTAAGAATGTAAATAAAATATATTTTTATGCCTATTTTGTTTGAATGATTTTAAAGCAAACCTCTTAAATAGAGGTCTGCCGTCTACATAATAGTTCAATCCAACTGTCACCGTAGTTGGTAATCAAAAACCAACGGAAACAAGGTTATATTCTATAATGTAAGATTATCAAGAGATAAATAAAAAAAAAAACTTGAGTGTTATTTATTTTTGCTGCTCTCGCGTAGAAAGTGTCAGTTTTACAAATTGGGAGTAAAATGTGTATCCATCAACTAGGAAAACGCGTCGTTATTAGCTAAACAAATGAACTAGAAGTCCGTATTTCTTTTTCTAGATTATGTACTGCTTGTTTTATTCTGCATTGCTTTATGCGAAGATGTAGGGGACATCTCACAAAAATTTGTTCGAAATCAAAAGTAGTCGGTACCACAGTACAGAGTATCAAAACTTTTTTGTGTCATTCTTTGAAAATAAATATTTTTTTTATATATATATATATATTTGTTATGCGCGAGCAAACCTAGGGACTATCGCTGTCCCGCTCGCGCACATTAGCCAATGAAATTGCAGTTCCGAGCAAGTGCAGTTGTATTTTTTTTTAATTCTATCTAACAAAGCAAGTATTACATACTCGTATTTCCAATATTACCTATAGCTGCCTTTGGTCTTGCAATAATAGACTTGGTCAATCCCGTTAGGAATCAATACATTATAAAGTATAAGTATGTATATAGGTAATAAGTAATTCCATTATATAAGGCATATATTTTTCAACTAAATAAAATTTCCACTCGCCTGTACCATCCAATTTAGAATACAATGCCGTCGAATATGGAAGTATATCTAGTAGTATGCCGCAGCCGCTTTCAGATGCACATCAGAACTTGGTCGGGTAATCGGAAAAAAATATCTAGATTTAGTTTTTAATTATTATTTCTTATATACGAAAGTATATCAAGCTGAAAATTGGTATGTATGTTTTTCGATAAAGTGTCTAATTATTCTTTAAATATGAAATCAGCCAGGTAAAAGGAAAGTATTATTTTCCTCGTTTAAATGGAGAGCTCAGAATCTGGCTTTCTGGAACCAGTGAAATGAAATGAAATGAAATGAAATAGAATTTTATTCAAATTTGGATATCATGTATCTCTTTCTGAACGTCATATTATTATTTTTAATGTTTGCAAAATCGATAAGCTACTAGCGTTTCGAAACGACCACTGCTGAGAAGAATACGCCGAAAGAAAATCATTATAACTTGCCAATGCTTTGGATTAGGCTGATTAAAGTTTTGATGTTTTGTATGTCTCTATAAGAGGCATCTATTAGGACTAGTTTGAATTGTCAGGGTTCCCTCGTTTAATAACTAGAACCAAAAATATGGTTTTCAGAATAATATTTATTACTCGCAAACCATATTATTAATATTTAAGATAACTAGGTGTCAAATGGAGACAAATTCCGTTCTATACGTATAAAAAAAATCATGATTCTGCGTCTTACGGTTTCAGAGATACAGAGATTGACCAAACGTTACCGCAGCAGAAAATGAAATAACTCGAAATCCATAAAGGTGTCAAATTCAATTTTATCGGGGACATTTGAGAGCAAATTCAATCTATCTTTGTGCATACTTTTTATCCAGATAAACCGACGGGATCAAAAAAAGTTGGCTGGGGTATGGTTACGTCAGCCGAATTTTATTTTCCTAATTATCTCTGAAACGGCGGGGTGTCAAATTATTTACTTTCGGGGACATTTACACAAAGTAATGATCTAATTATTTGCATTTATCAATTCTTAAAAGGAGCACTTAGTCGGCTGGGGTAACGCACTCGATTTTAAACACCATTGCAGAAATAAATAAAAATTTTCAAAATACCGGTATTTCATCCTCAAATACCGGTATCAAAATACCGAATTTTTTACCGGTATACCCACGGAATTTAAAAAACAAGAGGAAGTGGCATAGCATATATTTTTCTTGAAAACCACTGTCGCCAAACTCACACAATAACATTTTACGCACACTGAAATTTAACGAATTAGAAAGCTTATAATTTCTTGGAACCAAAAAGAAATAACAATCAGTTTGCATTGCAAAAAGAAAAACCTTATTTCTTGCGCCATAAAGTAGAATTAAGCAATAACACTTTGTGGTTTTTATGACAGCGTGCATATGCTACGTCGGCTTCTTTCAATGTGCTTTTAACGATCTCAGACTACTTAGTTCAGCTATTCGTTAAAAGATGTCGTACTTAAAAGTTGTACACAATTTTACACCCTATCTACTAAGATTTAAGGTTTCAATTTGAACTCCATTATTTATTCTTCTAGAATGTTTTATCAATAATGTCATTGCTACTCAAATAGGGATTGGGTTCATATCTTTTTGCTAATGACGCTAGGAAATCGATCGATTCTAAAATTGGTGTTAATTCATTGTAATTCAATAATTATTGTTGAAAAGTAGCATTCGCCTTCTTGGTTTCTAAAAATGACCTCACTGTTGTGATCTATACTGACCGACGTCAGTCGAACTCTGTGGGGCAGTAGTTAACATGCCAGCCTGCGACACGAGTGGTCCCGGGTTCGAACCCCGGTCAGGTCAAGATGGAAAATGATATTTTTCAGATTTGACGTGGGACTTGGATGTTTATCTATATTATCTATCCTTACTAATATTATAAACTGATATTATAAATGCGAAAGTGAGTTTATTTGTTACGTAAAAAGTACTATTCCAGATATTGACGCGGGCGAAGCCGCGGGCGAAAGCTAGTTTATTATAAAATATAGGATCGTTGAGTTAGTATCCCATTACACAAGTCTTGAACTTACTTTGGCTCAATCTGTTTGATTTGTTCATTATTTCTTATATTTTATTATTTTACCACTTAAACTACCATACATAATTAAACAATATTTAAAATAATATAAAAAATAAAATATAAAAATAATTAACAGCCCCCGTGGTCTAGTGGTTAAGGCTTTGCCTGTTGACCCGGGGGTCGTGGGTTCAATTCCCACCGGAAGCATACTTTGTTTAGTTGTTTCCAGTTTGGTTAGGACATTGCATGCTTGAATCACCTGATTGTCTGATAATAAAGATGATTCCGTGCTTCGGAAGGCACGTTAAGCCGGTGGTCCCGGCTGCCATCTGGTAGTCGTTAAAGGAACCACGTCAGAGGCCGAGAGGCGGTTCCGAAGAACTCTGACACTAGGGTGTGCATGGTCGATTGATCGTGACACCTACTCGAAATGATGATGAATATTTAAAATCTGTTCATCCTAGGCCAAATTAGTTTATTCTATAGAATTCAAGACAAACTAGTTTCAATAGCGGTTTCTCGGGAACATAATTATATTATAATTTTTTATCTGTATTTTATATTATAAATGAACGAATATTTATAGGTAGATTATATTTATAGGTAGGTTTTTATTTAAGATTTAATTAATTTTTAGTTTTATTTATTAAAATAATATATAACAGGAAACATCAACTGACTTTCGCCTGAAATTCAGTAGATGTTTTCTTTGACCAGGACTGGCCTTGCACAAAAATCAGCATTACCATCTATCGTGGCAATGCTGCCAGCCTTCTGAGCATTGTAGGGCAACGAACTGCCGGGCCCTTTTGCTTGTAAATGTTGTGTAGGTTTAGTCTTAAATTTTAAGTATTATCCTTACTAATATTATAAATGCGAAAGTGAGTTTGTTTGTTTGCTTATTTGTTTGTTAGTTACGCTTTCACACCGTAACTACTGAACCGATCATCATGAAACTTTGCATACAAGTTCTCTGGAGTCGGAGAAGGACATATGCTACCTTTTATCCCGGGAAAAACGTACTATACCCGAGGGATCGACATTGACGCAGGTGGAGCCGCGGGCGAAAGCTAGTACGTTAATAACGTCAACTATATTAAAGTTAAATTATCCAGTACACAGTGACAATAAAAAGCGTGTGCATATATAATTCAAAAATTAATACTTTTACAAATCGATATTCGATGATATCACAACCCTATTAAATAGAATGGCTTACTTCGCCTTGTGTCGTAATTTCTGATTCTACCACTCGCCACTAGATGGCGTACATGATCGAGGGATCATACAATTTTTAGACTTTATGTCAATAGGCATACGTGTAATTTTTTATTTACTCTAATATTTATTTTCAATTAAATAGACAGAGGTTAATGCTAAAACAAATTTATGAAATACAGAGTAAATAGCGACTTATTGATGATAAGAACCACCTGATCGTAGTAAGTTCTTAGTACGACTATTGTTTTTGCACTCGAGGATAGAGCATCGAGTCATTTATAAGAGTTTTTTTAAGAAACACGCAAATTAATACACCGGCAGCCACACGTCGCGTCACACCAGCAACAACAGAGTAATTGAGCTTGGTTAAGACTCGCTGTGCTTAACTGCGGCACGCGGGCCACGCCTACACGTCCCTTCCATGAGGTTTATTATTCCGTGGGTATACCGGTATTTCGGTGTACCGGTATCCATGCCCTACATACCACCGTACAATAATCAACTACCACTAGGTCTCTTGTTGGAACCCTTATGTAGCCCTTATGTGTATAAGTACCCATGACCCCATGACCCACCAATCTCTCATACATACCCAATAAACCCTCTTCCATGCGACCTTTCTTGAGGTTAAACCACAATGTCAAACACTCTTGCGTAGACAATATGGTTCTTGATACCAAAGATCTACTATCTTGATACGCTAATAATAGGAGTGCGTTACCCCAGCCGACTAAGTGCTCCTTTTAAGAATTGATAAATGCAAATAATTAGATCATTATTTCGTGTAAATGTCCCCGAAAGTAAATAATTTGACACCCCGCCGTTTCAGAGATAATGAGGAAAATAAAATTCGGCTGGCGTAACGTTACCCCAGCCGACTTTTTTTGATTCCGTCGGTTTATCTGGATAAAAAGTATACACAAAGATAGATTGAATTTGCTCTCAAATGTCCCCGATAAAATTAAATTTGACACCTTTATGGATTTCGAGTTATTTCATTTTCTGCTGCGGTAACGTTTGGTCAATCTCTGTATCTCTGAAACCGTAAGACGCAGAATCATGATTTTTTTTATACGTATAGAACGGAATTTGTCACCATTTGACACCTAGTTATCTTAAATATTAATAATATGGTTTGCGAGTAATAAATATTATTCTGAAAACCATATTTTCGGTTCTAGTTATTAAACGAGGGAACCCTGAAAATTCAAACTAGTCCTAATAGATGCCTCTTATAGAGACATACAAAACATCAAAACTTTCATCAGCCTAATCCATAGCATTGGCAAGTTATAATGATATTACTCGTTCCAGAAAGCCAGATTCTGGGCTCTCGATTTAAACGAGGAAAATAATACTTTCCTTCCACTTGGCTGATTCCATATTTAAACAATAATTAGACACTTAAACCAAAAATATACATACAAATTTTCAGCTTGATATACTATCGTATATAAGAAATAATAAATAAAAACTAAACCTAGATAATTTTTCCCGATTACCCGACCAAGTTCGAATGTGCATCTAAAAGCGGCCGTACGATACATAACGTATAACTTCTAAAATCTGCACAATAATAATAAGTGGTTGGGTATATTCAAGTAGAAAAATTGTTAGGATTAATTTTAATATTATAAAGACTCGTATTTAATAAATTAAACCTTAGGGTCAACAGCAGAAACAGCCTCCGTGGTCCAGTGGTTAAGGCGTTTGCGGAAGCATACTTTATTTAGTTGTTTCCAGTTTGGTAGGACATTGCAGACGTGAATCACCTGATTGTCCGATAATAAAGATGATTCCGTGCTTCGGAAGGCACGTTAAGCCGGTGGTCCCGGCTACCATCTGGTAGTCGTTAAAGGAACCACGTCAGAGGCCGAGTGGTGGTTCCGAAGAACTCTGACACCATGCACACCCTGTGCATGGTCGATTGACCGTGACACCTATTCAAAATGATGATGATGATAATGAATGAAACCTTAGGGTGACTTACAGATTTTCTCTTTCAGCAAAACTATTACTTAAATGGCAATGGCTACATACTAATAATGTAAATAAAATATCTTTTTATATTTTTTTTGTTTGAATGATTTTAAGGCAGACCTCTTAAATAGAGGTCTGCCGTCTGCATAATAGTTCAATCCAACTGTCACCGTAGTTGGTAATCAAAAACCAACGCAAACAAGGTTATATTTTATAAGGTAAGACTATCAAGAGATAAATAAAAAAAAAATCTTGAGTGTTATTTATTTTTGCTGCTCTCGCGTAGAAAGTGTCAGTTTTACAAATTGGGAGTAAAATGTGTATCCATCAACTAGGAAAACGCGTCGTTATTGGCTAAACTAATGAACTAGAAGTCCGTATTTCTTTTTCTATATTATGTACTGCTTGTTTTATTCTGCATTGCTTTATGCGAAGATGTAGGGGACATCTTACAAAGATTTGTTCGAAATCAAAAGTAGTCGGTACCACAGTACAGAGTATCAATACTTTTTTGTGTCCTTTTTATTCATTTATTCATTCAATACATTGCATTACACTTGTTATGGTAAATACATACAAATGTACCTTGTCAGGCATTGCAATGGGCGAGAGGGAGGCGGACGTAAATTATGATTGTAAGTATTCATTTACTGAGTAATATGGTCGTTCTATTAAATATTGTTTTAGTATTGCATAGAACTGTTTGTTACTTGTCATATTTTTTATATTTTTTGGTAATTTATTAAATACTCTTATAGACATAGGATATGGCCCGGAACTGTGAAGTTGAAGTTTTGACGCTATTTGTATAATGTCATTCGGCCTTCGTGATTGGTACACGCGGGGAACGTCTTTTTTTGCAAGATATAGGCATGGATTTGTTTTAATAAATTTACAAAGTTCGAAAATGTAAAGACTAGGTAGGGTTAATATTTTTAGTTGAGTGAAGTGTTCCCTACAGCTCTCGCGCTGTCTAAGGTTCAATAAAATGCGGATACATTTTTTCTGCAGAACTAACAGATTATGCGATTCCGTACTGTCACCCCACATGATTATCCCGTATCGTAGCCAGGCGTGGGCATAGGCGTAGTAGGCGGTAAGAGCAGTCTTCGTATTTGTTGACTTTTTTAGTTCTCTTAAGGCATAAATGAACTGTGACATTTTAGCTTTTATTTTCTGTGTGTGGGCTTTCCAATTCAAATTCGTATCCAAAACAACACCTAACAAAGAAAAAGCTGGAACATTTTCTAATATTTGATTGTTATATTTAAAATTAATATTAATTACAGATTTTTGGTATGGTCGGAATTGCATTATTTTAGTTTTTGAAAAGTTAATATCTAAATTGTGTTTATTCATCCATTTTATTATTTCGTCTATTATTAGTGTCAGTTTTTGGTTAATATTTAAAATGTCATTATACGATAAAATTAAAGAGAAGTCATCCGCAAACATAATACAAGGTTCGTTTATGATTTTAGGCAGGTCGTTGATATATATAATAAATAATATACATCCGAGCACCGTACCTTGAGGTATAGAACTGTTTAGGACCTGTTTTTTTGACCTGATTGTGGATATAACACGCGTCTCTTCATTTACATATTCTACCTCCACATACTGCTCCCTATTTTCCAAATAAGATTTAAACCATTTATGCGGTAGTCCTCGAACTCCTATATTATATAATTTTTCTAAAAGGATATCGAATTTTATTTTTTCATATGCTTTTGACATATCAAAGAACACTCCTACGGCATTCTTTCGATCATTTAAAAGATTCAAAATTTTGTTCACATAATGAAAGCAAGCTAAGGTTGTAGACTTATTTTTCCTAAATCCATATTGGGAGCTATCAAAAATATTATATTTTTCACAAAATGAATAAAGACGGGTGGACATAGCTTTCTCAAATATTTTAAAAATAACTGGTAAGAGGGCAATAGGTCGGTAGTTTGTAGGGTCTGACGAGTCATTCTTTTTATATATAGGTTTCACGATAGCTATTTTTAAGGCGTCAGGGAATATACCTTGAGAGAAAGATTGATTGATGAGGAAAGTAATTGGCGATACTAACTCATTTACGCACATTTTTATGAGTGTCGAAGGCAATTCGTCGATGCCGTAACTATTTTTACACTTAAGTGAACGTATTATTTTTTCTACTTCACGCTCATCCACTGGTCGAAGGTACATAGAATTCTCGGAACGAGTCATAGTAGGCTGTACTCGCGGCAACGATTTCGAATGCGACTGAGACAACTGAGTTTGCGGCGCCTGCGCACACGGCACAGAGTGCACAGTGGTCCCGGCGCCGGTAGATGCAAATACGTCGTTGAATGTATTCGCGACGACTTCAGGATCGGTCGTTAGTTTATTATTAATCTCCAGTTTAATATTTTTGTTTCTACGTATGTTATTTATTCCATTTTTTTGCTCTTTTATTATATTCCTTCTTTGAAAATAAAAAAAATATATATACTAGCTTTTGCCCGCGGCCCCGCTCGCGTCAATGTCGATCCCTCGGGAATAGTACTTTTTCCCGGGATAAAAGGTAGCCTATGTCCTTCTCCGCACTCCAGAGAACTTGTATGCAAAATTTCATGATGATCGGTTCATTAGTTACGGCGTGAAAGCGTAACAAACAAACAAACAAACTCACTTTCGCATTTATAATATTAGGATTTGTTATTATGCGCGAGCAAAACTAGGGACTATCGCTGCGCTGTCCCGCTCGCGCACATTAGCCAATGAAATTGCAGTTCCGAGCAAGTGCAGTTGTATTTTTTTCTAGTTCTATCTAACAAAGCAAGTATTACATACTCGTATTTCCAATATTACCTATAGCTGCTTTTGGTCTTGCAATAATAGACTTGGTCAATCCCGTTAGGAATCAATACATTATAAAGTATAAGTATGGAGGAAATAAGTAATTCCATTATATAAGGCACATATTTTTTTATTAAAAAAATTTCCACTCGCCTGTACCATCCAATTTAGAATACAATGCCGTCGAATATGGAAGTATATCTAGTAGTATGCCGCAGCCGCTTTCAGATGCACATCAGAACTTGGTCGGGTAATCGGAAAAAATATCTAGGTTTAGTTTTTAATTATTATTTCTTATATACGAAAGTATATCAAGCTAAAAATTGGTGTATATGTTTTTCGATAAAGTGTCTAATTATTGTTTAAATGTGGAATCAGCCAGGTAAAAGGAAAGTATTATTTTCCTCGTTTAAATCGAGAGCCCAGAATCTGGCTTTCTGGAACCAGTAATATCATTCATCATCATCATCATCAGGTCCCTTTTAGTCTCCACTACAGGAGCACGACCCTCTCTGCACTACTAGGGCCATACTTGGCCAGAGCAGCCAGAGGACTTGGCCTACACTCTCCACGCTGGCCAGACGGGTTGGAGAGGTGTCTTAGATGTTTATAAGCTTTGTTTAGCTTGTATTTCCTAAGTCGCCTTCTACGACATCCACGGGAAGACTTGGAGTGGTCCTATTCTACTCTGCCGGATACCACACGGCTAAGTAATATCATTATAACTTGCCAATGCTTTGGATTAGGCTGATGAAAGTTTTGATGTTTTGTATGTCTCTATAAGAGGCATCTATTAGGACTAGTTTGAATTTTCAGGGTTCCCTCGTTTAATAACTAGAACCGAAAATATGGTTTTCAGAATAATATTTATTACTCGCAAACCATATTATTAATATTTAAGATAACTAGGTGTCAAATGGTGACAAATTCCGTTCTATACGTATAAAAAAAATCATGATTCTGCGTCTTACGGTTTCAGAGATACAGAGATTGGCCAAACGTTACCGCAGCAGAAAATGAAATAACTCGAAATCCATAAAGGTGTCAAATTTAATTTTATCGGGGACATTTGAGAGCAAATTCAATCTATCTTTGTGCATACTTTTTATCCAGATAAACCGACGGGATCAAAAAAAGTCGGCTGGGGTAACGTTACGCCAGCCGAATTTTATTTTCCTCTTTATCTCTGAAACGGCGGGGTGTCAAATTATTTACTTTCGGGGACATTTACACGAAGTAATGATCTAATTATTTGCATTTATCAATTCTTAAAAGGAGCACTTAGTCGGCTGGGGTAACGCACTCTAATAATAGAATGGTTCTTGATCTCAGTTCTTGATTTGATTTGTGATTCTCTTTTTGTTTTGTTAGTGTGACAAAGGACTATATACTATATTTGGCTGTAATGTACTAGATCCCTTTGCCTTCCCTAAAGTAAAAATTTATATGGCTTGAAAGACCTAAGCAAAAGATACAATCCTGCAACCTGCAACAGACGGACAGACGAACATCGGAGGCCTAGAAATAGTGTTCACATTTGTACCCTTTGGGTACGGAACCCAAAAGAGCTGAAAATAAACTGAAGGTCGAAAATAAAACGATAGTATAATAAAATGTTAATTTATTACATGATAAATTGTTATTTAATTAAAAACAATATACAACAGTAACTAAGGATTATTCATAGTTCGAAAACTTTGAAAATAAAATCAGTCTTGTTAAATGGCCAACTACATTGTAGACGAGAGACTGGAAATCCTTGGAAAAGTTCAATACATTCATTAAAAAATAAAATGGCTTTCGTTAACAAAAAAAAACGTGTACACAAATTCCATTCAAAACACAAAAATAAAGAATTGGCACTCAATAATTCTTATGAAACCATACAATTTCTAATAATACAGTCAGAATTTGATGAGAGGTTTTGACATAGCAATGTTTTTAATTATATCACAGTTTTTCATTATTTCCAGGATTGCTCTGGCCGGTGTATTTGGCATTTCTTGTAACAGAAACGGAACAAACGCAAATAAATTAACATGATAAGATAATTTTACTACAAAATAAGGACTAAAGTTAGTTATCTGAATTAAACCATTCGCCCAGAACAAATTGACTGATGGCTGAGAAAATGCTGAGATGGGTGAGTTTTGGTAACTAACTTTAGTCCGCTTCTAGCAATAACAGAGATAGAACTGAAAGATTAGCTCTAGCTACGCAAGGAAGGCACAAATTATTTCACAATAGCATTTTGGTAACATTCGTAACATAAAATGTGTAATATATTAATATATTATATGTAAGCCATAATTATATGGGAGAACACTTATAGAATATAAGCAATGGTCCAACATTGTCACGTTGTGCGAATTCCAGACTACAATTCATGTGCAATGTTAAAAATATAATAGGGATTCTAGAGGCACTTTTTAATATTTAAAAAATTGCTACCATCGTTGCAAGGAAGTATAGATCCTTTGGTAGATTTGATTCTTATCTTAAGTGCATGTTAAGTAGTTATTGTTCCGTTTATAAAAAATAAGGTAGTAAGTAATTACTTTAATATTATTAAAATAAGCATGTAAAGTTCCCGCTCATCTTTGCATTTTTACTTTATGAACATTTTCGTAAAACAATGTACTTTCTCAATTCATTCAACTTGGTCATAGTGCGAATCAATTTAACACAATTAAGCGAACGCAAAAGACGAGAAATAATTTGTTCACTTTGTTTGAAATAAAAATGCGGTCAATATCGAGTCGATATTTCGTCTTGTTTGACTGTTGAATCGAAAACCTTACAGATCTTACAAAACAATCGCGGTACTAAGCCGTCACTATATTATAGACTAGAAACTGTCTCACGAGGATAGACCGACCGGTCAATATGAAACATTTGGGGTAAGCGCGATTAGTATTCAACAAAAATGGTGACCCACCACATCACGCACGAGTTCTAGCATGCGTTTTACGAAAAAGGCGTACGCGTGTTTATTTCACACCTCGTTTCTCAAGACAATGCATTTACATTTACGTCAATGTCGATACATGCTTCGTGACGACAGATGGATGTCAACCGCGCATCGATGACACGCTGCCCAAGTTCCTACAATACAAGTTACTACTAATCGCTCCCAGCGAGTTCCAGCCGACCAATCAGCGTGCGTGTCAGACGCGCAGGCGCTTGACGCCGCACTCGATGCAGAACTTGGCTTGGTCGACGGGGAACTTGCTGCCGCACTCGTGGCAGAAGCGCGACAGGCGCGGCGCGGGCTCGCGCTGCAGCGACGACTCCGAGCCGCTGGAGCTGAGCTGCCCGCCGCGCCGCCACGTGGGGCTGCGGCGGGAAGACGCGCGCGAGCTCACGCGCTTCTCTGCAAATCACATTCATTCCGTGTGTTGATTCAATTCAATTCAATGTATTTATTGCATTTCATTATGTACATTTCTAACTATTAAAAGTCACTGTCTTACATATAAATAGGTACACTATGAACCCTGTCGGGTATCGCAAAACAAAAGAAATGGAACGGCAAGCGAGTTTTATGACATGCATTATGATGCCATTTAGCATGCCAACGACGGTCATTCACTCGAGCACAGAAGTACTATACAAGAAGTCGCACTCTGCCAAGGTATTAGTTAGTTATTACTAGAATCACATAACTTAAAATTGAAAACAGTAACTTTTAGTAATTAGTAACAATTGTAACAGTCTATTTGAAAGGAGCCTGGCTCTCATAACACAGGGAAACCTACCATGAGTAATTTTATAACATTTAATTACTAATAAATTAATTTAATTTCAAATTTTATTCAAAGAAATATCAACTTAGTGAATTTAGCGATACGGTGTAATTTAGCTCGCGTCAGAACGCAGCACCTTTTAGTTTAGATACCTACAGCAAGCCAATTTTATACTTATAGATCTGAACAAACGATTCATAATTCGTTGAAGTCGGTGAACACATGTGACCAAACGCGCTTCGTTCCTACCAGATTTGTTAGGTTTTTCTTTCCAAGGGGTCGCCGCGCGTAACTATGAAACGAGACTACTATCTAGTGTAATTGCAAGCGCGCGTGTCTGAACGGCGCTGTTTAAACGCATCACTTTCAAATTAGCCTGAATTCAGTCATTGACAAGGGGGACATCAAACTACGTTAGACACGACTGGATATATCTCTATAAGAGTTCAACATATTGCGGCGTCCCTCCCGTTAGTGACTAAACTCAGTAAAGTGTGATTGAAGGTTTAGTGTTGTCTTTGATGTCTTTCTTCCTTTTCTCCTATTACTACGTAAATAGGAAAGGAAAAGGCACTTGGTACACTAGAAAAATTATTGGAAATAACTTATTTCGTTGTAACTTATGAATTTCATCTAACTATCATCACTAAATAAAAGTCATGCACATGAGTGCATGACTTTTATTTAGTGATGTGTCAGTCACGAGATCTAAGAATCTGTCTATTTGCCTACCTGTGACAGTATGAGTCTCCTCCTTGTAGGAAGTGTGCATTTCCACCTTGGGCGACGGCTCGTCGAGCTCGGCCGAGCGCTCCATGGCCAGGAACTCCTCGCTGGACACCGAGCGCACGTCTTCCTTGTGGCTGCCACCTGAATCAGATCCCGCGGGAATTTGCTCCAGAGACGTCAAGCCGTTTGGATCTTTCGAGTTGCACAGCGATAACTTTGACGGCGATATTCTATTTAGGCTAGAAATTTACAAAATCTCTATTATATCAACATGCCAAACACGTAGCTTTTAGGTGGGCTCTGTCCACCCCGCAAGGGAAAAGGATGTGAGTATGTGTCTATGTATGTGAAATCTCTATTAAGGCGATTAGACCAGCTAAAGTAGTCCCAACCATTATTTAATTCTGTTTCTCCTAAACCCGATCAAATAAAAATAAATAATTCTGTACTTCGGTGTAGTAAATTACTATAATATATAGTATAAATTAAGAGAACTACTGATTACAACCAAAAGCGGCCGCTTTTGGCGGTAGTTAGAAGTTTTCCTACACAATTAAAAACCAACCAAAAGTACTACAACTACTTTACTACTGAAGTACAGATTTTTTTGATCTGGTTTAGGAGTAACAGAATTAAATGATGGGTGGTTTTTTTAAATGTATGTTTGACGGCAAACGAGCAGACGAGCTACCTGATGGGAAGTGGTCACCGTCGCCCATTGGTGCTAGTTTTGCTGGTCTAATCCCTGAACAACGTTGCATACTTCATCAAGAATAAAGGAGATACTTCAACAAATATCTGATGTTAATTCCATAGAATTTTAGAATTGTTAATACATGCTTTTCAACGGACAATAACATTTTACCTGACTAACCTGCTATAGGCCGAGTCGTTGCTAACTTTCCCGTTTGGCGTATGGTGCCCGTTGGCGACATTATCAGCTTTCCGGTTTATTCGATCCATTTTGTGCCGCGGGTCCCGTTTAGTCGTGCCGTTGTGCGACGGAGTGAAATTGGCCATCTCTTTACTCGACTTGCTTTCGTGTCTTTCAGACTCGTAAAATTTGTCGAAATCTTTTAGAGACTGCATTAAGTCTTGGTCCAGTTGGTCAGCTTTTTTACGACTCTTCGCGCTGTCCAGTTTGTGAGAGTTCCTCTTCTGAATGGAATCAAGGAGGGAAGTGGAACGCTTGACGGAGGATGGGAAAAGGCTCTCGCTGACGATATTGTTACTGCTAAAATTAAGAGACATCGATTTGTTAACTGGGATCATGCCGTTACTACTACTCTTTACTACTTTGGGAGACGAACAGATGCTGTTCATTTCTGAAACCCTATTACTATCAGCTAGTTCAGACTGCTTCACTACTCTGGTAGTGGAACTACACGTCCTCTTTTCCGCTTTTTGCTTGTTTATTTCCTCATCAAATGAAGTCATAAATTCCTCGAGATCAAAGTCCTCGCAGAGAGAGTCGTCATCTCTGATGGAGGTTTTTGAAGCTATACTTTGCTCCAAGGACGACATGATTTTATCATATTGTGCGCTTAAATCATCTATTGTTGGGGCAGTGGACTTAATATTATTATTGTTACTTTCTACTTTCTTACTTTTAAACTTAGATTCTATGACATCGTTTGAATCATTGTTGTTTTGGTTATTTGTATTGAACGATTCAAACTTGGCAGGCAAATTTTCTGTCGTAAGTAGGGACTCCATGCTGCTAATTATGTCGGGGTTATTTAAAATTGTATTGACATTAATGGGCAAGTTGTCGTTTTCGTTTATAAGCCTAGGGTCGATGTAGTTGCTGTCAGTCATGGATGAGTTATCGTCCGTGAGGATGACATCGAGATTCACGAAGTTTTTCTTTTCGTCATCTCTCTTTATCTTATCAAGTTTGACGGGTTGTTTTATTGTACTTCTTTGGAAGCTGTGGTACATTGATGTGGTTATTTTTGGAATTTTATCTTTTGGCTTTGGTGTGCTGTAATTGGAGGCGGTGTAGCTCGAGAAAGACCTATTCAGACTACTGTTACGATTAAAATAGGTCTTATCCATCGTACCGACATTCTCTTTACTGGATTTTGTGAAAGTAGTGTTTAATTTTGACTGACTAGATTTCTTGTCATTCCTATTTAATCTAAATGAACTGCATCTACTACCTATGGTGTTGTTCGTGTTTTCATTGGTAGTGCTGCCGAAAGATTTCATTCTTTGTAGACTTGGTGTCTTTTGATATGTCTTATTTAGCGTGTCTTTTATCATTTTAGTGTTATCTGTTCTGAGGTATGAGGAAGGTGTCTTTTCTTTAGCGGGACGTAGGATAGGGAGGGTGCGGTTGGGGTCTTTGGAAGCATTTTGTATTTTCTTAGGAATGTTTGTATCTGAGGACATGAGTTCTTTCATTTGTCTAGCTGCTTTTACGAACGGGTCGTAGTTATCATCAAGCCTGAAACATTTAACAATACGATTAGTAGTACATTGCATTCGCAATATGTTACATGTTAACCTATGTTAGAGTAAAGGAAAGTGTCTGGGTAAAATAGGAAAAGGACGGTGGTCTAACCTCTTTTTTTCTATACGTGGTAGCTTAAGCGGTGGCGCTTCAGATGTTATCGACTCACCATCGCTATCATCTGGCAGTTCGTTTTTAACAATGAACGTGTTTGCGCGATTTTGTTCACCCAACATGTTGAACTTTCTGCTTGGTTTGTAAATCCTCTGCATTCTCTTTTTATTGCATTTAAGTGTATTTTCAGGTTTATTATTTTCTGAAATACTTGGGAGTTTCAATTGAGGTACCTCCTGTTCTAGTATAGACTCTTGTTCAGTTTGTTTCTTTGAAGTTTGTTCATAGAATTTTAATTGATAGACAGTTATGTGTTCCATGTCGCAAACTTTTCTGCTTGCTTCATCGGTATCAGATACCTTTGAAACTGTGTCAGCTTTAATTTTATCCGATTCCGTGTTGGCACTTTTTAGTAGCTCTTTTAAATTACTCTTTAACTCTTCAAAAGTATCCGAAAATACATGCTTATCAACATCGGATTTAGAAGTACTGGGAATATTTTCTAGACTAGTGATATTCATAGCTTCTATCGAATTTGTTTTTGGCGTACAGATATTTTCTATTTGCCTTTCCAGTTCCATTTCACTATTATTTTTGTCACTTATCATTTTATCAGTCAAATTTAGGAATTCTTCTAAATCTTCAGGGCTTTCTGTGAATTTCGTGTAAGTTTCACCACTTCCATGGCGACTAAAATTATTTTCATCTTCGTATTCATTGCCCTCATTGTGTTCCACGGAGTCGTCGAATGTTTCGACACTTTCATCGCGTTCATCATTTTTTACAGAATTTTCCAAGTTTAAATATTGGCTTTCATCACAATATTTTTGATGATCATCATTTAACAATTCAGAACTCTGATGTACTTCGTTATTTACAGAACCGACAGATATTTCATCAGGAGTTTTAATTTTATGACAGCTATTTTCGTCACATGCTATTTTGCCCTTTAAAATGTTGGACGTCGATTCGGTGAAATCCGAGTTGAAATGGTCAGATAAGCTAGGTGTAGTATTGAAATCAACATATTCAGTCGTTGCGTTGTCCTCATTGGAATAGCTTTCTTTTGGTGTCACTGGTTTTGCTTCTATATCGCACGAGCTAACGACTGTCAAGTTTTTATATAGCAATTCAATTTTTGGTTCAGGTACATTCGCTTCTGGTTTGGAGATGTTACTTATATCTTTCGATTTTGATTTCCGGTTTTTAATTGATTTCTTAATTTCCGGATTCTCATAAATAATGCATGGGATAGATGGACATAACATTTCAGTGTTTATTCCTATTGATTGACAGTTCTTATCTGTTTTTTTCGAAGGGGCCTCTTCAAGACTATCCAAACTCATACTGCTTTCTTTTACCAACTTCACAGGATTTTTCTTAGTATTTGTTTTGACTGTTTTTTCTTTTCCCGTCGAATTTTGAACAGGCTTTTCTTTAGACACTTTGCTTTTAGTTGATTTTGATACTTCTACTTCTGGCTTTGTATCATTATGACAGAGCTGTTTGTCTTGGTTTACTGTTCTCTTATTCTCAATTTGGTCTTTTTTCTTTATCACCGGTATTTGACTTTTATCCATGGGCTTTTTAACGGCAATGTCTGCGACTTCTTTGACAGCCTTCTCTTTATACTTATTTGCAAGCTCCTCAAGCTTTTTCAATTGTTGTTTCTTTTTCACGGTGAGTCTAGTTTTATTTTGACTTTGTTTATCGCTTTTATTTATTTTGGGATCGGTATTACTTGGTTGAACCGAGGATTGGGGTTCTTGGGGTTTTCTACAATAGGGAAAGGAAGGTCAATTTTGTAGCAATAATTTCGATAACAAACAAGGAGACAGGAATATAAACAAAGATAAACTAACTTTGTAATTAAATTATTTGAATGGCTACCGAAAAAAAGAATAACAAAAATAATTGACATAATTAAATAGTTCTGAACCTTCCTTTCCCCTTATTTGCTACTTCACAAATATTTCTTATATATTTAAAACCTTTTAGATATGTACAAAATGTTGTCATTATACCCTATTACTTTTTAATTAGTACAAACAATTTAAGGAGGTGTCTCAACCCGTAAAAACGATCAACTTTTCCTATGGGACCAATGACTTGAACTCG
Source organism: Elegia similella (assembly GCA_947532085.1). Classification (NCBI taxonomy): domain Eukaryota; kingdom Metazoa; phylum Arthropoda; class Insecta; order Lepidoptera; family Pyralidae; genus Elegia; species Elegia similella. The sequence continues at coordinate 15,194,881 of OX383941.1, forward strand.
AAAAGTGTTTGGCCAGCCCGTTAATTTGAATGAAAAAAACTTTTATTAAGGAACATTTATTACATAATAAACAATAACGTTGGAAACGATGACACCTGCAGAAGTTAATAAACTGTGTCGCAGATGTCAATGCCTACCTCCAAATGCAAATTACAATTTGTCCCTAGTATATGCATTATATACTTTATAGTAAAAAAAAAATTATTAAAATATAAATCAAAGCGAAATATTGATTAAGGAGTTTTATAACGTCTAATAATTTTTTTGAGCACAGCTTTGGTCCTATATCAAAAGTTATTTATTTTGAGGGGCCGAGTCGCCCCTTCAAGTGTGTACTAATTACAAAGGAATAGTATAAGAAAAAAGCAACCGTATCCGATTTTTAAAAATGGTATTAGACATGTACATGTCTATTGGGTTTCATAATTTAAGCTAAAGCCGTGAATTTGTTAACATTTGCTATATGAACGCATGTGTCAACAAGCCCGCACCTTGAGCTGCTTAGGTCCCTGGCGAGCCTGGCCTGCCGGGCCTTGACGTTGGCGTCGCCGGAGCTGTTGTTGGAATTACGTGCGTTCCTGATCACCGGCACGTGTGGGGTAGCTTCTTCGTGGTCATTGCTTGATAGAGACTCTGTGAACATAAACCAACAAATTTACGATTGATAAATAATGTCTATGTCGCCTTGAAGGACCTAATTTCACCTACCCCAAATTTAAGACAGTATAATGCTAACGTATAGATTGCCAACCTCATTCAATAATAGGGCCCAACTTGAGGTCTACTATAAGCACGTATAAGGTGCCCGGAAAGTATGCCGGCAGGCCGTGGCATTTAGTTCCATTAACTGCCACTATGGGCGGCGGCTAGAGTAATAGTGTCTTTTCCAATCCAACCGTCAATAGGTGGAGTTAGCCTAAATCAAGTAAAACTGAAAAAGGCCGAAAATATTTTTTCATCTTAAAAAAATATTTTACTTGAATACTGATTTTATTTTCTCATGATATGGTGGATATATAACTGTGAATAAACCATTGGCGTCATCTATATGATGAGGATGAAATAAATCGTATGCAATAGGAGTTGTGACCACATGCCCAAATGGTTCCTCGTGGGCAATTGTTAGTTCATAATAATAATCTTTCGTGTGCGAAAAGCAGAAGATATGAGAGAATCTTCTACGCCTTAAGTTCATAGTAAAAAAACCTACATCTTTCTATATTTACCTGAAGCCCTAGTTCTGCCCGTCTTGTAGTCGCCATACTCTCGAGGTGGTGGCGGCGGCGACACACCGCGTGAGGAATCCACTGATGCGGATCTACTATTCGACGACTTGTCACGGGTCTGGGATGATCTACAAAAGAAACAAAAAATAATGGACATTTACGTATTGTTCCTTTGGTCTAATTATTGTTAGAGTGGAGATCTTAGACTAGCTCCGTGGGCGGTCAACACGCCAGCCTGCGACACGAGAGTCCCCGGGTTCATCCAAGGCCAGGTCAAGATGGAAAATGATTCTTTCAGATTGGCCTGGGTCTTGGATGTTATATGTATTTGTTATAAAATATAGTATCGTTGAGCTAGTATCCCATAACACAAGTCTCGAACTTACTTTAGGGCTAGCTCAATCTGTGTGATTTGATATAAAAAAAAGATCATTTTCGTTGCATACATACGAAAGCTTATCGTTTATGTTTGTATGCATGTTATTGTAGTATGGCAACCCTTGTAGCATAGCAAGCGGAAAGATTATCGACTATCGCTGTCTTATTCTACCTAGCGATAGCTTATAGCGCGATATATACCGCGGCGTGGACGCCATGTTACGGGTGTACATTAAGTTATTTAAATCGGAATCTTAACTACTATCTGAGATACTGAAAAGTATGTAGGGAACCTTAAATACAACTAAAAAAACCTAAGTAATGAACAACAACGCAAATGGTCAGGAGTGTCATTCTCAACTGCCTGTCCAGTGTTTGCATGGCATCGGGTACGCGCGTCCGGACTCCCGAGCTGCTACTTACTTTCCTCATTCATCCGAGTGAGTAGTATCCCAATATCTTTATTCCTTTCCAAATTCAACAAATTCCTATCCCTCCCAAGTTTACTCGTAAAAATGCTTGCGATGGGCAGCAGTGTCGGAAGCGTAAGAAGCCAAAGATACTGCGCTCACCCACCCGCCTGCCAAGCGTGGCGAGATGGCAATATCCTCTCATGGAACGAAGAATCCTTGGCAGAGGCCTTTGTCCAGCAGTGGATTTTTAACGGCTGGAATGATAATGATGATAAACGCAAACGGACGAAAGTCTCCATCCATATCAGCCTATACAGACGAAGCTCTAATAGGCTTGTTTCCTAAAAAAAAATACCAATTAAAAGAATTAATCCGTCTTATAGATTATCAAAAAATTTCATAAGTATTTTTTTCTTTTTTCAATCAAACAAAAATTGATAAAGATACATCCCGTTAAATTTACACGTGACATCACTATCCGGTACACTTTTTACCGGCCTGTTGCGTCATCAGCCCCCACTCCTGAACTTTGATGCGCTTTATCTTTATCATCTTTTGATTGATTGAAAAAAGAAAAAATACGTATCTAGTATTTTTCGATAATTTTTATGACTTTAAATGGTATTTTTTTAAGAAACAAGCCTTTTCTACTATAAGCATGTTCTAAAAGTGAGCGCTCACCGCCTGCCCCTTGCCAGCGGCGCCTTGTATTGCGTGCGCGCATTGAGCCGCTGCTTGGCGTCGGCGATGTGCGGAGGGGGTTGCGCGGGAGCGGCGGGCAGGATCTTGGCCTTGTCGCCGCACCACTCAACGTGTCGCTCGAATGCGCGAACGCCGAACGCGCGGCTGCAGTGCGGGCACTTCTGCAGCTCTGCCATTGGCTGCCGAATAGAGGTGGTACGATTATATTGAAACGTTATTGGTAGCAGAGCACTGAAACTTAATAGGTACAAATATATTAGGTTATTCGATAACGTAATATGTTACGGGGTTACGTTCAAATAACATCAACTCGAGCCGTTCCTGGCTCCATTGGTGACGGTATTCCATCCACCTGACCTGGCCATCTTAACTGAGAGAGCATGCAGTGCAGTGGTACAAATATCAGTATTTATAGAGGCTTTACTTTTTAATTCGGCTTGTAAAGCAAAAAAATACTTGTTAAGTTGTTAAGACCAAAAAACCTGTTGCTTGTTAACATTTAAGATAACCTTATATCGGTTAGGCATATTTGAAAATACTATTATCGATATCAGTCCCTAATATAATACCTCTACTGCAGAAAATATTGGTTGGTCTGTAATAGGCAAATCAAACTTTTAGTGAATTCAGTCGCTGACAAGAGGGACGTCGCAGTGCGTTAGACAGTACGTAAGAAACGTAAGAAAGTTTCTTACATAGTAACTAATGGAGATATCTCCATTAGTTACTACGTAAGAAACTAATGGTTAGTACGTAAGAAACTAATGGAGAATTGGAGACATCTCCATTAGTTTCTTACGTACTGTGACGTCCCTCTCGTCAGCGACTGAATGAGTAAGACCGGGGGTCGACCCTCTAAAAACAATAAATGACAAACACGTAAGTACTACCTAAGAAGTTTTATTATGAAGGTCTGTGTTGACAAAATATAGTACTGTAACTTTGTGTAGAGTTTCCTGTTTTTGTTTTGCTTGTTTTCAATAAACAAACATACATTTTTTACATTGCAATACTGCAAACGATATAAGTACATGAATAGCCGATTAGACTAGGTGGAACATATGACGTAATGTGTCTTTGACTCTTCAACTCGACCTTCATTATAATGTTTTGAATTAACATAACTTATTTCGTTCAAATCACCTCGTATCGCACTGCACGTAGGTATAAACATTCTTGAATAAACAATACAGTCGATATGATATATCTGCTTTGACCTGTGGAACGAACTCTTAGACTCTTACCTTAGCTTTTTATGCACAATAAACGTTTGTTTTTTGGACAAGGCCCGCGTAGAAGTACCTACTAGTACTTACGTACAGAAGTCGCACTCTGGTAAGGTATTCAAAGAAATATCAACTCATTGTAATTTGCGATACGGTGTAATTTTGCTTGCGTCAGAACGCAGCACCGAGACCCATAAGCATTATGGAATGCCATTGATCTTTCAAGGTTAACGTTTCATAATATGAAGCATAATAAATAACCCAATCAATATCTATATCAATTAGACAAACTTAAACTCTGGTAGATATTATACACCGACCGGCGCGCGTCGGAACGCATGTTACACGAAACACAGGAAATTGAGCATTGTACATAGCAGATACATTTCATATTTGAATGGCGTAGCAGAGCCGCCGCAAGTCGACGGCAGCCGACTCTGTATCGGTCGGTCGTCCCATCCCAACGCGATTTTCTGATGTATAAGATAGTGTCTGGGGACTATAATAAATGGATAGGGACTTCATTTAGTGAACATAGGTATCCAATTTCATTCGGTTAGGAAGCGTATAGGAGTTACGGAAGTTTAAAGAGTTGAAAATTTGTTAAAAAAAATATAGGAAGCAGCATTGTTCTGAGCAGTTTAGGCTGATTTTTGTCACGGTCCTAGGAAGTATTTGCCCTACTTTGGTTACAGCTGGTTGCCATATGTCCCAAAATTTATGTACCTACTTAATAGTGTAATGAAACCGATTCTGGAGTTAGGATTCCTTTCATTCAGTAATATAATCCATCCAAAAAAATCTCGTCGGGACCATCGTCCCGTCGTCATTATTTATTCGATTCAAATGTAAAATTGAAATACTGTTACGAATTCCTTTGTTATACCTGTTACATGCGGTACGGGTGGTGCGCACTTTTCAGTATTACACATACCTAATATCTATAAGAGTACACACCTTGGTTATAGCAGTTCTGACGGACTGTGGCTTCGGTTTCGGCGTGATCTTGGCAGTGTTAGGCGGGCTCTTCTCCAGGAATGGGCTGTTTTCTGGAAGACCAAAATTCTTTGGCAAATACTGTTCCAGGTCTGTACCTGAAAATCATTTTCAGTTCATTACACTCTGTAACTATGTTTGCCAAAAATATTTTAGGTTGAGAAGAACAGGGTGATGATGCCGCATTACTTGAAAAGCTACCGTGCGCTGATACGACAGCGGTTATTCGACTTAAAAAACAAGGTTCTCGATTCGAAGTATGTTCTTTTTGTATGTTTGTTACTTTATAATTTGTGTGTGTTCGATTTGGAAGGGTATACCTTACTCTATCATATACGTTACGTATATTACGTTGAAATTGGTTCAGTTTGATTCATGTCAGTTTATTATCTGCAAGATTATTGATTGTTTATTGATAACTAGCTTTTGCCCGGGGCTCCCTCCGCTCGCGAGAATATAAATACATCAGGAACAGTATTTTTAGGCATAAAAGGTATCCTATGTTCTTTCCCGGGATTTAAACTGCCTTCACATTTTAATTGCATTCGGTTTAATCGTCGAAGCGTGTGAAGAGGTAACATACAGATAGACAGACAGAGTTACTTTCGCATTTATATTATTATGGATAAGTAGCGAGAAGCAAACGCGTTAAACACACATAAATAATGTATCAAGATGTCCCCCTGTCAAGTACGTCGAACAGTAAGAATAGGCTTAAAAAAAGGATGTGAACATTCAGACAGACATTGAATTAAGTACATTTATACGTGTCACGTATTCTTCTAACTTAGTCCTATTAAAAAGGGATAACAGATAGACAGCAAAGATGAAGAACTACTAAGCTGTTACTTAGAAAACCTACAGTTCACGTTTCAGCAATTCCCTAGGTATTGTTTGTATTGACTTTACGTAACCGTTAGGCACTGTAATACTTGTACAGCATTGTTAAATTTACAAACAGTTTTGTAACCGTTATACACGTCCATTTCAAATATTAGGTCTACTTTACTCTTAACATAAACAAGTTAAATGGACTTGACCATATGGAAATAGCATAAAATTTAATTTCGCATTTGTAAATTAAATAAGTGACAAAAATAATTGACTTAAGAACTGAATGCTAATATTTTGAAATAATATCGTATACCTATATTATTTCAAAATACTTACATTCGTATCATACTTAGGGGATTTTATTTCAAACAATACACTCTTCTTGGATTATGTTAAGTTAAGGCCCAACGCAGACGACGGACAGAGGCGGACAAAAAGTCTGCGCTTTTATTAGTATTTGATTAATGTTGCACTTTGTCCGCGCAATATTTTTTTCTTCCAACTACGCTGCAATTCTATCATAACTGCACTACATATCCAGCACAAAGCCGAACTTTGCTGCTCTAGAGCAGAAAAAATGTATGGAAATCCTTTACTGCACTGTTTAATTTTTTTTAAATCGAGTGACCATAAGTGTCACTTGTCACAAAAAAGGACCAACCTGACGGCCGTATGGAGTACCCTGTGAAGTGACATTGCCTGAGCTAAAAAAATACTGGCCACAAAGAAAAAAAGACTGGAATGTAAACAACAAATTATCGCTAATTGTAATTTAACTTCTCGTTTTAGTTTTATTTTTCACATACCTACTTTTCTTGTTGTAGTTGAAAGAAAAACAGATTATACACCTTGCATTAAGTAAATTATATTGCACTCGTGCTTTTTAAAGCACTCGGTGCAATAATAAATTACTTTCTGCTTGGTGCAACAATCTACTAATGTCGCTTCGTAGAAATACACGTACAAAGTGCAATGTTAGTGTAATACTAATAAGAGCGCGCCCGCAGACTTTTTACCCGCCACTGTCCGTCGTCTGCGTTGGACCTAAGTTGGTCGTTACTAGACCAATTTTCTATTACATTTATTCATCAACTGAAAATAATGTATTAAAATAATACAGGACACCACCTTTCCCGTGTTAATTTGATGACCAGACATTTAGCAGCAGACAAACACATGTCACACGATACGGCAGTCCAAAACATGCATTCAATTATTTCATTAGTGCCACACGAGTTTCTACGACCGTCAGTAAGTCGGTGGGCGTGAGTTGCTAAATAGTACATAAACAAATATAATTTATGCAAATATGGGCCAGTTTGTAGACAGTGTGGAGTTGAGACATAGTAGTGTCACAATGAGTTTGTTTTAGTTTAGGCCTTGTTATTAATTTCTGTGTCAAAGTGTGTTTTTCTTGAGAATTTAGCAGTTAAATAAAACATTACATTACAAATTAACACGTCTTTATTCCTTACGGGTAGACAGAGTCTAATGCCGTAAGACACAAAGGCCTTGTTAATTAAGCGTGTTGGTGACAAATTTAACGTCAGGTCATATTTTATAACGTTAATAGAATTCAAGATGCATAAATAAAGTAATATGATTAAATAATTAAGAAACTATGAAGAAATCTTACGCGCACAGATATTAACTAAACGAGCTAAGGAGCGATTTATTGTATTGTTGGAAAAAAATCTGCCTTCAAAATCATCTCAAGACGCAGCATATTGGTCCAACCTATGCTTAATAAACATTATCCAGCGTCCGTAGCATGAATCCCGCGATGCCGTTAATATCGCTCGATAAACTATCTACATCTCGCTCTTTGATATGACGGAAAACAAAATGGCGATAGTCGATAAACGTTGTCGCGCGTGTCAGGGGACACTCGTATGTAGACATGCCAGCCAATGTTTTGTATATCTGTAGTAGAATGTCCGTGAAAGTGTCTGTAAGCTGATCTATGGGGCTTCACTGTACGAATCTGGAAGCTTACTCGTATCTTACAGTCTAGAAAAAGCAACATGTTCAAACTCCGCTCGCGTGGATTTTTTCATAATTTCTTGACTTCCTTATTCAGTATTTCACGTTAGCATTAGTTAGTGCAACATGGTGAAACTTAATTTAATTAGTTGTTTGTTAAAACGTTCACACAGTGTAGACAGTTATCGATGCTAAACAAACTCAAACAGACCACCCACTCACCGCTATTAGCACTAGCGCCATCCGGAACCAGCCCTTATTACCCACAAAAACAAAATGTACATCTTTATAAACAAAATCATGCTAATACTTAAAATACATATAACTGGTATAATACCACACTAATATTTCTAATCAATATAATAAAATATATTTCTTAAATTTAAATAATAATCACAAACGTCTTATATGGAAAACAAATGAATACGTATTAAAATAATTAGTGAACCCGTACACCACAGCAAAATCCTTCACCATAATAGCAATTTAACCTACTTACCTAATATGCTACACTATATAACTTACCTTCACGCCTCTGCCGCGAGGAGTCGAAGGTCTTCCTCTTCTTTATGGTCATCTTCTCGCAAATCCTCTCGTGCTTGGCGAGAGACTGTGGCAAGAAGGTGCGGCCGCAAACCGGACATGGCAGCAGTGACTGTGGTCCTGAAGATAGGGAAATCGTATGTAAGAACTGGCTAGAATTTCAAATAAAAAACGAAATAGTCCAGCATAATAATAAGAAATATCGGACGTGATCTAATGTATTCGATTGCCCAAAAGTGGTATAAAATATTTCGTGGTTCTCCATACTCAAGGTATAATTGCTTATAAATTGGTCTGTAAGTAAAAGTCCCTACATTTGTTCTAGTTCAAGAAGTTGTTGTAAAAAGTGGTAAGTATGTATTTCGAGCGTCTTCATACTCGGTATTTTACATAAGCCGTTTCTCCCAGGTGATTTAATCTATTTCACTCCGGTGCCATACTAAATCTATTAACCTCCGGTGCCAGTACAACTGCTTTTAAATTGATCTGTAAGTAAATAAATCTACATTTATTCAGTTCAGTTCAGAAGCTGTAGTGCAGTCATCATGGCCACTTACGAAAAAGAAACAATCAAAATAATTGTCTAGAAGTAAATCTATATAATAAAACTACATCATATATAAAACAAAGTCGGGTTTAGTAACACTATTTATAACTCAAGAACGGCTGGTCAGATTTTAATGCAATCTGGTATGGAGGTAGCTGGACACCTTGAATTAACATACTTCTACCTGACTACCCAAAAAAGAGGCAGTACGTAGTTCGCCGGGTCATACGTCTACACTATTATAAAGAGGAAAGATTTGATTATTTGTTTGCATTGAATAAGTTTAAAAAATACTGGACCTATATGAAATACTTTCACGATTAGAATCCTACATTATCCCTGATGAACATATGCCATAGAATAAATACATATACTTGTGCGAAACCGGAGCGGGCCGCTAGAACTTTATAAACATTTACCACTTACCTTTTGGTTCAGGAGCCACGGGCGCCACAGGATGGGTTGGCACGGGCGGCGAGGGAGGCGGGCCGCCACGCTTCGGCGACGGCGTGTGCGGTATCGGCCGGAATGAGTCGACGGTTGGCGACGCCGGCGCAGGCTCCGGCGACGGCGACCGCGAGGACTTCGACGATTGTTGCTGTTGGAGATGCCGCTTGCCTAGAACCAATTGAGAGGATATTGAAACGGCTGGTAAAGATTGAGGAACTTTTCTAGTAACACTTGAAGGTCGAAAACGGCCTAACTCGTAATCAGTTTGTTATCTCATGTACGGTCATTATCAGAAGCTGCAAGTCAAAAAAACCATTGTGGCAGGGAAGCTGAACAAATTAAGGTGGTAATGGCAAACATCGAAGACTTCGTATTACAAGTTTTTATTTAACTTGTCCTAGTAGTATGTCTGTAAGGTATTGTTGATCGAAGTCTGTGAGGGTTAAAAAGTGCAACTTAATTTTGAAGCACTTATTCTAAACCGATTGAGCTAAAATTTTGTGTACTAACGTAAGTCGGACAATGCAATAATAAGGTACCATAGAGTCGGTCTGTTAATAGAGTTGGGAGGTGCCCAACTCTTAACAGACCGACTCTATGGTACTCTGGCATGGGCATTTCTAAATTAAGGCTGAACGAGTCGGTACTTTTCCCATGCAAATTTCAGGGGGGCTGTACTCCATTGTTTGACATTGTACATCCAAAGTTTAACATGATATCGTTTTGTCTCATTATTAATTTTGTCTGTACGGTACAAATTAGTAAAATAAAAAGTCATTAAGAAGTTATGAGCCAACAAACTAGCTTTTCTTACTAATTTTAACACAACTTTAAGCGTAAATAAGTAATAAAAGAAGTATAATATATCGAAAACAAAGACCGTACCGACAAAGTTTAATTAACAAAAATTTCAATTAAATTATTTATAATTGATTTATGCAGTAGTTTTTTTCATAAAACCCCATTTTCTAAAGGACGTATTGCAATTTTTCACGCGCTCGGTAGTGTTTGTGTGCGTGCGACTCGGCGTATGCGTGTAGATATAGCGTCTAACTGCTCATCCATATTTCTGTGTGCTCATCACTGATAGATCTCTGTCGGACACAATTCTAGGTGAAGCAACGTGCTTTTTGGCCGCGCCCGCCAGTGAGTTCGAGCTCGCGACTAGTTCGTCCTTAAGGAAAATAAACCGTCGCGATTGGGCTCATTTCATTTGTCTTGACAAGGAGATTACAGTACGCATCGCTTATAAAAAAATTGGTTGACTGTAAACTCGGTTTACGGATCGGTGTTCCGCGCTCTAGCTTTCACACGGAACGTGACACGTTTTTCGATTCGTTCATCGATTTTAAGACGTTATCCGTCCAGTTCTCAGATAAGTGATTAGTGATATATAATAAACTTATCAACTGGACCCCTTAAAAGGCGATTTCGAGCCGCACTTGGCCACATTTTTTTAAAGCATCGGTATGCACTATTTGTGAAAGCACTAATATGCTTCAATGTACAAGCTTTGTCTGTGTGAACTACCCCATATGACATCCATATTATGGTACTGTTTTACGAGACGTACTGTTTTAGATAAATGGCTTTGTATTAATAAAATTTTGTACATAAATTACAATAAGTATGTTATGTAACTAATCTTTGGTGTCGTTTCTGATATATGTCGGAGCTGTTACCGCAGTATTATACGTAAATATGTATCAAAAACCTGACGCACTATTTCTGCAGTTGTGCTTACTGCGTTGCATTGTTTATTTAAGATAAAACTGCACATTGTTATCTGGGAACAGCTATGATAAGAGATGAAATTGATATGCAGTGTGTTGCGTAACTTATTTGCAACCAGTGACCATTTACATACTTATTATATAGGTACTAGCTGTCCCGGCGAACTTCGTTTCGCTATTATTCTTTTGTCATAAACATTTCTTATACTTTAATAAGTAGTTATGCTGCTATTCGGGGTGATAACAAAACCAACAAATCAAAGATTATAGTAACAGGTTCGCTCACCTGTTCGAACCAATCCGTAATTGTAAGATTTACCGTACAAATGTTTATATTGTAGATTTGCATAAGATTATATAAAAAGAGGAAATGATTTCTCTCTTGCTGTAGTTTATTAATTTGGATAACTAAGAAAGAGCTACCCATAATTATACACTTTGAAGTTTGGCGAAAACATAGATACCTTGAAAACAGTATTGCGTTAATTTTTCTTTTTAAATGTAACAGATACATACTTATACTTAAGGCTTGTTCTTTCAATGACTATATTAAAAAGAGACTAAGACGAAACATATTTATCTTAATAGATAGTTTTAGTAAACGCATGTAATTTTTATGAATAAGACGGTTAAACATAACATAAAAACACATAATAGAGCGCAATTACTCTAGATTTGACAAATGTTCGTGTACCTAGCAATGTTTAGTCTCGAGGTTATCCTAATATCGATGGAGGAAACGAAATGTAACACCAAATTTTGAACAGCAGCAAGGACAGTGCGTAAATATGATGTAATGACGTGAGCTGGCGGGCACAACCTTATCGATTTCGTTTATTACGGCTTGGCTCACGCGATCCTCGGGACAAACCTTTCCTGAAAAATATTCATGGCCTCACTACTGACCTCCATTGTGTAGTGACGGTTATGATAGTTTTGTAATTTTATTACATATTTCGACGCAAATTGGAAACATTATGCAAAATGTTAACAGGACACGACAAACAATAACTGTACCAATTATCAAAACTACACGAATAATTTTTCAAAAGCGCCCATTTTCTACTCAATTTTGCTATGCTTAAAAATAATATATTACTTATTTTATACGATTACTTATTTTTACTTTTATTGAATTGTAATTATTAACGAGGCAGGCCCATCAGCTGTGACACAGGTAATATAGTGTCAAGGGGAAACGGAGACAAAGTGTATACAGTAAAACATAGGCCATGAGTATTGTATGCTCGAATGATGTAACTGTTGATTATGGTGAGAAGGCATGAATGAATATAAGGCGCGTGGGTGCGGCCAGTGGTCCATTATGTTTGGAACATTTTATAGCAAGCCTGCTAGGTTATGAGGATACGGTATTATAATTGATTAAACACATTAAATATTTTGTTAGAGGTACTCAATTAGAACAGTATCTATTTATAGTAGACAGTGGTTTGATTTTTATGGTTCTTCTTTAGAACATACATAGGGCGCACTGTAAGTTTCCGGAACTGGCCACTTACATAAACAATATTAAAAAATTTATTGCAACATTTGAAAATAGAACTCTTTGGCTGTAGAATGCAGTTTGTTTCATTTGACTGTCTTTTGTTTTTACCTTGTGGCGCCATTTAAAAATTGTGTGTCTGCATCAACATGGATTTAACTCGGGAAAATTTTCGTAGTATGATTTTCTACGATTTTAAGTGTAATTTGACAGCTCAACAGAGCATCGCTCGGCTTGAAACAGCTTTTGGCAATGAAGCACCATGCAAGACAACTGTTTATAGCTGGTTTGCAGAATTCAAGCGTGGTCGTATCAATCTCAGTGACGAATCTCGCGATGGTCGGCCGTCCACCGCTGTGACCAACAAAAACATCGATGCTGTGCGCCGTATGATTGAAACAGACAGGCATGTGACCTACCATGAAATTCGAGCATCCTTAGAAATAGGCATGAGTCAAATACAATTAATCCTACACAAACATTTGGGTGTGAGAAAGCTGTGCTCGCGGTGGATCCCACACAACTTGACTGAGGCTCAAAAAACGGACTGGTGCAGTGCCATGCTTACCAGATTCAACGAAGGTGCGTCAAATTTGGTGTGGGACATAGTAACAGGTGACGAAACATGGATTTATTGCTACGATCCCAAAACAAAGCAGCAATCGAGCGTATGGGTCTTTCAAGATGAGCCGAAACCAACCAAAGTGGCGCGCGTGAAAAGTGCATCTAAGCGGATGATTGCTTCTTTTTTTAATAAAACTGGACACGTGGCTACTGTTGCTTTAGAGAATCGTCGTACAGTGAATAGTGACTGGTACACGACCATTTGTTTGCCGGAAGTTATTGACGAACTCCGTAAAATTAACCGTAAACGCCGTATCATCCTGCATCACGACAATGCTAGTTCTCACACGGCCAGACAGACAAACGACTTTTTGAAGGCGAAAAATGTAGAACTCATGAGTCATCCTGCATACAATCCCAACCTAGCACCTTGTGACTTTTTTCTGTTCCCAAAAATTAAGTACCAATTACGCGGTCAACGATTTTCATCACCAGAAGAGGCTGTCGAGGAGTATGAAAAACATGTTTCAGAGGTCACCACAGAGGAGTGGCACAAAAGTTTTCAAAACTGGTTTCATCGAATGATAAAGTGCATAGACGCCAAGGGAGATTATTTTGAAAAACAATAAATTAACTTTGTACCTTTAATAGTATTTTTTCATATTCATTCCGGAAACTTATAGTGCGCCCCACGTAGAATACAAAAAAATATATTGGTTTAGTTAGATAATAGAACTACCTATCCTATTATTGAACTTACAATATTTAGAAATAGTCCTGAAACTTGTTATGAATATTAATCAGATAAAATCTCTGAGCAGACAGGAAATCTCAGAATATAAATTTAAACAAACATAGTAACAAATCATCAATAAACAAAACAATATCGTTGACATATGAGACGAGATAAGAAATAATATTACAAAATGCTTATTCGTAGCAAAATATGCATATATTATAGACCATAAAAACTAAACATGACAAACCTGTTGATGTCCTGCTAATTATTCTAAGTGGACGATGAGTGACTGCTTCCTCCACGACATTCCTATCGCTATTCCGGTTATCCAACCACCTTTTAATTTATTTTTAAACATAATTAATAACATAACACACACGATATAATCTGTATAGTACATCATTACAATATAAGCCACAAAAACAAGACTAACAACCTTGAAATAACTCCAATAATTACGTAAATGATGGAAGAACCATATAACAAAGTAAATGGTATTTTATAGCGCTATAAATTTAAAATATCGATAACGGGAGATTAACGTTAAGTCTGGATGCTTCCAGGGAGCGGTGCATCACAAGAGCATCCCGATCGAGGGCGTTCGAGTGCCGCATGACTGTATTTTAATTGACTAAGCCAGCCGGCAAAACGGTTCTTAGCCCCGTAATAGGGTTATCTTGATACTGGAGAAATGTTATAGAAAGAGCACCATTAATATCGGTTATCGCACACTAAGCTATGAAGACAAAGATAACAATGATAACATGTGAACTAGACTGTTTTATGATTTAGATAGACAAAATCTTATAGTATCCAAGTTGTTATTTTTAGCTGTCTTAAAAGACACAAAGACCTTTAGACAGTGTAATCTTACTAAAATGAAGATAGGAAGGTCAAACAGAAAGAGAGAACTTTCTCTAGTGATAATGAACGATGATATAGACCAAAAGAGCAACAACTGACATGGGAGTGCAAAAGAGTTAAATATCACTTGCCCTTCACAGATATCTCATTGATTAAAGGCATGCCGTTTTCCCTTTATTTATTTGCTGCAACTGCAGCAATATAAATATGGTAGCACTTAAAATGCCGAATCCATCAAACGATTTCGCCAATTTAACCTTTCCGAGAAGATCGACCGTACGTTCCCAATACTAAAGAGCATGCGCACAGGCACTACAGTGCGGCTCACGCGTGCCGCGAACACAAATGAGTACAGGTTTTATAGACGGGATTGTTAACAAGCGGATCGCTGTCTGCAGGACACACTCGATCTGTTACAACATAAGTTATAAGCGATACGAGAGCCTCATCTATCTAATCCAATAGGAAACCAACGACAAGAACGTCGGAGAGAAACCAAAGTTTTACCAACTTTTCCTTTAAACTTCAATTGGTAGGTAACACGAAACTTAGGAATGTCTTTACATTCGAATTCAAATAATATGTTTTTTCAATGACATTTCCTTCAAAGATTTGGTAACATAATCTTGAACATCAAAGTAATTGAATTGTTTCAAAATAACTTTTACTTTACGAGATTGGTTTTCTAATTCGCTTCATCAAAGAACAAGACAGAGAAATTTCTCAAAAAAGTTCATACATTTAGAATTTAACTGGTAGAAAATAGAATGGTCACTGTGGTTGTTACTCTCTTTCAACACGTCTTACACAAGTCTTAAAAAGTAAATTAACAATAATTTTCTGTAAGTGGAAGTTAAATAATATTTATTGAATCGTGACTTTTCTACAAATTTTGCTTCAAATTATACATTGTATAACAGCATACTCATACACTACTGTCACAGAAATAATACAAGACCGAAATTTAAAACTCCTGATAATAAATAAATAAATAATAATCCATCCAGACCGATTTCGGCCACAGCGACTTTGCCTCTGGCTAATGAGAGCTACGTTCGTGAGCTCTCAGGTGACTGATATAGCCAATTTTTGCAGTAAAAGTACGTTCACATTCACTGCAAGTCAGCACCCCTCCGATATAATTATATTGTATGGCCGCGGGTGGTCGGGCCTTAAGCTCGTCTCGTTTAGCATCGAGCTCTTCTTTACGATGCCTTTCAAACTCAAGCACCTTGGTGCTCACGATATGCCAAAATAAAACTCCTGATAATGATACAATGAAATACATACAACCGCTCAGCCATCGTAACTTGTGCTGCCCATATTTTAATTGCAACCGCAAGCCACGGCCTGAATGTCTACGATAATATCTGAGAAAGATGACGAGGTACAGACTTCGTATTCGACGGAGTTTTTAGCGTTATTGCTGATTATCTTAGTTTATCTAATGAGTCATCGCTGTTTAGACAGGCTTTTATTATGATGAAAGTTAATTTGGTCACAATAATGATATGCAGATCATTCTATATTGGACAATAAGAGATGTCAAAAATGTTTGCTGCGAGTCCTAATAATTTAAACTTACTTAAATAAAAATATAAAATAGACTTGTGTTCTCATAATGAGCATTACTAATTGCCAATTGTGCTAAGTGAAAACCTAATAACGTCTGCATGCAAGTTTATTGTAGGGAGAAAATGACAGGCAGTGAGTCAAAATATATTGAGGGGTCGACACAGTGCAAGGCCGCGACTGGTACGTTTGGGCAAAGCGTCGGAAGGTGTTTCAAGAGGGAGCAAATTCTTGAAAGGGTCTTTAAATCACCCATCACGTCTATGCCGAAACTACGACTGTTAGTGAAGATGGAGGGATGATAGAGGTATTTTAATAGTAAAATATGAGGAGGATCATTTGGTGAATCGTAAAATATTTGTTGGTAACAAAAGGAACACGAGGGATTGTCGTGACATCCGTTCAAAATTAAGGGATAAAACTTTATTAACCAAATATTTAACTAACATTATGTGTAGTATCGAGAACGATAGATGTATATTAGTCAAGTGCACTTACATAAAGCGTAACAACTTGAAATACATATAGGTATAGTGCAGACGTGAACTGTGTAGTAAGAAGTATGGAAGTAGCCATGTAGCTTACAATCGAGCTTTATTGCTAGGTCAACAACACGTTGCTAGTTACAAAGCCATAAATAAATCAGGTCAAAGTGCTACAGCAGTCGATGGCTAGAATATAAACGGACGAGGACTTTATTTGCGAACACTACCTATACGGTCAACTCATGCGTTTCTCACACTGTTTTGTGCATTATTATGGTATGCGAATTTAACTTGCTGTAAAAATGTGTTTATTTGGGGTCTGTTTGGAATCTTCATTATTTTAAATCGCTTAATGAAATATTATTAAATACAGATTTCATGGAACGAAAATGATCTAACAGAGTTTATACCTTGACTAGCTCCGTGGCGCAGCGGTCAACACGCCAGCCTGCGACACGGAGTGACCGGGTTCGATCCCCGGCCAGGTCAAGATGGAAAATGATCTTTTTCAGATTGGTCTGGGTCTTGGATGTGTATCTATATATGTATTTGTTATAAAATATTGTATCGTTGAGTTAGTATCCCATAACACAAGTCTCGAACTTACTTTGGGGCTAGCTCAATCTGTGTGATTTGTCCGTATATATTTATTTATATTTATTTATTTACCTTTGGTACTGTCGTGGAAGACAATAGAAGTTTTTACGTATGTACTGAAGAACACACTTCAAAACATAAAAATAGCATTGTTGCTACACAAATTGAGTAGGTTTGCATGCAAAACCACTTTGTTGCAACTATTCAAACTATTGCAAAACATGCTCTCAGATAGATCCCCTTATAAAAGTGGTCTTAACCACAAATGGATTAACGATGCCAAGAATGTCACGTTTATAGGCCAATGTGTACTGTTCACACAACAGTTATCCACTGTCTTTTGCTACCGTTTTCTGCATATTTAGAGAATTCTATTATGTTTAGAGCTGGTTGAGATGCTTTGTCTTATGGCCATATTCATCAAGCTTTTAAGTTTAAGGAAAAAATCCACTACCATTCTAAGTAGCCTTAACTAACCGGTATGAGAAGATGAACTGGCCAGGAAACAGAAGTAGGTAGATAAACAGTGAGACTATGCTGGTATTTAGGCAATGGTTTTTTTTTGTGTTTCAACTACCGTTTCTTGTGTGGTAAGTTAGCCAGTAAGCGTGGCGTGAGTCATTGGTCAAAATAAAAAACAAATTCAATTTGACAAAAAAGAAAATAAGCGGATTACATAAGATTTAACATTCTAATATCAGGTCGGGGCCATTTATAGGGGAGTTTAATCTATTAATATTCTTTTGGCCCATCGGACCGGAAGCATAGCCAGTCAACGGAAAAGAGCCGACATCAAATCTTTGCCGGTGTCCTGCTAACACCTTGGGGAATTTGACATGTGTAATGATATGATTATGAATGAACGTTTGTAATAAGTGATACAGTAGCCGTTTTAACATCAGGTAGGTTATAATGGTGCAACAGTTTATATATATTTATTATTCATTAGGTCTCAAGTTCCAATCTATCTTG
Source organism: Elegia similella (assembly GCA_947532085.1). Lineage (NCBI taxonomy): Eukaryota > Metazoa > Arthropoda > Insecta > Lepidoptera > Pyralidae > Elegia > Elegia similella. The sequence continues at coordinate 15,213,209 of OX383941.1, forward strand.
CCGGAATCTAAGCATATTTTTATTTTGCTCTAACTGACCCAACCCGACAGACGTTGTTCTGTCTTTACTAAATAGACGCCAACTGTCAAACGACTGGCAATACGATGCTAAAGCTACATATAAGTTCGTTAAGTTTTCTGAATTAGTTATATTTTCCGCGCAACTTTCTTAATATTTTCTTTCACAAGAACTTACTCTTGAAAGAACAAACGAACAAAAAACGACAAAATTTGTATAAAAGTACTTACACTTGATGCCGTGACCAAGGGAAATAGGGATTCATTTTTATATACATAGATGTAAGAGTTAATTGTTCGCTAGAGTATAAAATCTAAAAGACGATGAGATATTTATCGCTGTAAAGTTGTTTTGTTTTGCATAGATACACAATTCATAAATCATGACATAGAAACGTAGAAGAATTATATTAAGTCAAATATTTCGTGAAGCCGCCGTGGAAATAACCAAAATTACCCGAATTATTTTACAATATAATGATTAAGATTAGAGAGAAGAAAGCGTGAATCTGTGTTATATGAACTTTAATTATGAACCAGATTTCGCGTGAAGCACGTAATAAAGCACAAAATTACTTCCTATTTGTAATTTCAGTAAATATACCGACAAAGATTACGGTTTACAGTTACAGTTGATGAGTTTTCGGAATTGTTTTTTTTTTCTAAGTTACAAGTAAGTATCTTATTGAATATCTGTTTAGTAGGTATTTTGGATATTACGAGTATATCATTAAGGGTTTTGAAAGTAGAAAGTATTCTTATGAGGACCAATGAAATCACTCCAATTCGTTCAAAAGCATGGGAAGGTGGTATTATAGTGACTTTGCCTTAGGGTAACTTACATAATGCAGACCCGTGTTTCTCACCGTATCCATTGGCGATCAATCTCCTGCCAGTCTGATCACTCTGATCTACCCACGACACGTCACGTTTTACGTCAGAATAGGATTAAAGAAAGCGGTCAAAGGGTTACATAAAAATAGCGATCAAGACAGTTTATTCGTCAATGTCGCACTTTCATGGTAATGTTAAAACCGTGTCCGTGGGAACTAACGTATGCACACATTCTGATATAGATATATGCCGAGTTTGCTCTGCTCGTTTGCACCTCTTATGTAAATAAAGGTAAATTTACTGAGTTATTTGCTTTTTGTGTCACTGAATAATGGAACGAAGCTTATTATGAAACAGAAAGCTCCCAAAAGTACCTACACTAAATTACTTTTTTACATTAGTATAGTGCCATAAAGTTAATAACAAAGGCACGATCTTGTCATTACGAATTTGGAAATTAAGAATAGGCAGTGAAAGTAAAATGAATTACATTTCCAAAGGCCTTGCATCAGTAAACAAATAGAAATCAGCTCTATCTTCACGCTCGCTGCCGCTTTGATCATCGATTAAGGAGCCGTACTCATGGGCAGGCTAGGAAAGCTGAGCTAATTTGGTAAACGGTAAGAGGATGGTCTCATCGCACCAATCGATCTGGTCTATTCAAGGATTTGTGTCAGCTGATCAGAGACTCTTCAAGCTCTGAATCCATTCGCATGCTTCATGTTCTTCAGCCGAACGCTGCTATTAACTTTTAAGGATCTATCAAGACCAAGATACCTACTGACGTAGCTTAATCAACCAGTGCGCTTTATATTGTAACTAATGGGATCCACATTCTGCCTCTTAAAAGAGGATATTTGATTACGCGAGTATATAATGGTCTATCGCGCTCGAGTAGCAAACGCCGATCGTGCTTATCTGTCGAAAATACACCAGTCACATTAGGCAAAGCGCGATTTGTAGCTCTTCCTGTCGGCTGTGTGAACGAATCCTTACATACCTGAAATGCACACTTATATTCCGATCTCAAATATCTCGGATGTGGACGCGGTTTAGAATGTGCTTAAGGCGGCCCGTTTCACAATCACTTTGTGAACACAATATAAATTCTTAAGTTCATTATTGATCTCCTTAATGCGATGCATTATTTTCACTTTTAGCAATTCATTGAATGTTAATTCTTTGCGCAAGTGTTTCGCGTGTAGGCTAGCTCATCGGCGACAATGGTATTGAACATTATGCTAAATACCACACAAAGAGTATTATCATTTTGGGATTTATTAATATAGGTATTTTCGAAACAGAAATTTTGTATGATAAAGACTTCATAGATAAGTGTTGTTTATGTATGACGTAGGTACAATGTTAGACATTTAACCCAATAGTTCGCTCGGTAGGTTAATTACGATAAAAACAATATAACCATTGTAATGGCTGCGAGCATTAGTGCTGAGATTATAAAATGTCGCCGAGTCACGAATCCCCTATATCTATTAATTAAAAAAATATTCCAAGCCGTCGGCTTTCTCCACTTTCATAATTAACATAGTATAATGTTATCAGATCCCGATTGGAAGTACTGAAATTCACACAGCTCGAGAATCCGTATGCAGTTACAGAAACAAACATGGAATGCGGATAAGATCTAGCAATTACGGTGCTGAATCACGAATTTATGAAGTTCTCACGGAAAGACAGTGCTGAGATAGACAGCGTTTTAAATGCCACTGCACCTGTACTGCATTATGAAACATTTCGACTTGAAGCGTAAGAAGATATTGCAGTTTATGTTTTATTGACGCCCGAAATTGAAAGTGTATGGATTTTATACTTGATCGAAGTTTGGATTAGATTATATTAGTTCTACTACTAATTTGGTAAGGTAGGACTTAAAAAGGAGGTTATTAATTCGATTTCTTTTTTTTATTTTTGTAACTTCATATCTCCGTCATTTATGAACCGATTTGAAAAAAAAGTATTGAAAGGGTATTCTTTCCAACAGTTAAATTGTATCAAAATCGTTTTTTTTTTGTTGCTGAATTTAATTATTTAAACAAAATGTTCATGTCAAACAAAAATATTACGAGTAGTCTCAAGGACAATCCTTAAGGTAGGTAATACGTACGAGTATACTACCCTCCTTTTTAGGACACTAGAATAAAATTATTTTTTCGCGCTGTAGGGTTGAAGTTTAAACTTCATCAAATCTGATAGCGGTTAAGTTTAAACTTTGCTTAAACTTCATCAAATCTGATAGCCTAACATACGAAATGTTAAGTTGGTCCTTAATAGTAACAGCTAATTAAATTTTAAACGCAACATTAAACCCAAACAAAACAGAATTAGCTTATAAGAAGAATACATGTTTCTCACTTGTTGTCGATGCTACTAACAAAACCGGTTATTTTTCCGCCATTTGCGATTCACAATAGGATGTCTCGTTAATATGGTAGTCAGTAGATACTATATTTGTATCTAGCTAGGCTAGACGTTAACGTTTTATACAATATTGACCCGAATTATGGAATCTTCGTATCTTGTTCTTTAAGAGTTCAGTGGCCCGGAGAATCGGTATTTTCAGCCAGGCATATTGTTAACTTAAGTAGGTATAACAGCAGAAAAACAATCACTGAACCTTGCATAAATTACATTTTGTTTCAACTTAAACACGGTTATAAGCAAGGATCTCCAATGCTTTACACTTACAATACATTTTGGCTATTAAAAGTATGTATCCCTACATAATATCCATGCACCAACAAACAAATGAAGGAAATAGTTAATAGAGGTAGTAACTTGACAACTAGTGAGAATATAGTCTTATATACAGCATAGCAAGATCAGAATTTTAATGACACTCAGGATAGGATAAGTTGAAGGATTCTTGCGATGAAAAAAAAATACTTATTGAAGCCTCATACATCTGTAAGGGTTTCTATAAGAAGGATCACCTCGTGTCTATGGGATGCAAACAACGCTCACTTTATCTACATCTATACTAATATTATCAAGAGGGCAGGTTTGTTTGTTTGCGTGAATAGGCTCCGAAACTACTACGATTTGTAAAATTCTTTCACCATTAGTCTCCTACATTATCCCCCCATGAACATAATGAGGAATAAATTGGGAAATACATACTTAGTTATGTGTTTACTCAAATAAGAAAAGGTAAAAGAAAATAAGAATAATTTCTTGACCACGAAAATCCCTTAAAAACTCACAATAGGGAAGAAATCTAAATACACAAGAAACAAATAAGTTAAAATAGTTATATTTCCACATGAATACAAAAACAGTACCAGTCATAAGATTAATAATAATTGTCAAAAACTGTCATAAGATTATAAATAATTCAAGAATATCATGATTACCTAACACCAGTTAGTGTGTGACTTTCTGTACAATAGTAACTATTCAAATTAAATATTGACAATTTCATGGGACACAACACAACGCAGATGAAGATGGTAATATTAGCCAAGGAAAATATTCGATACAAACAAACGATATTCCCGTTCGAGCTACAGACGATGATATTGAAAACGTTGGCATTCATTTATCTGTGAACGCAGTCTTTGCGCAAGTTACAAGCATATTTACTCAAGATAACCCTATCAATAAATAAACCAAACAAACGGTGAATAATTAAACTTATCTCACCTTTTTTGCGACGAAAACTAAGCGGGATACCGCAAGGCATTATTAAGACTGTAGCACAATCACAAATGTAACTTGTGACACGAGCGATATCTTGGACACTGAAGTGAACAATACGCGTTAGGCTTTCTGTCCAGTATTGTTTTCAGACCACGTGCTTATCAGTGTCGTTTCTAACTCTGCTTACGCGTTAATACGATCTCAGAGCTCGGTTGTTTCTGTTACTACGACGCCGGCCGGCAGGTTTGTGTAAATACCTCATATATAACCACTTATATTATTGTTTTTCAACTTCATAAATTATGTATGGTTTGGTTTATGTTATTTATTACTGTGGCTATTACTTATTCGTAGTGGCTATTATTTTGCATAAATGTTGTCAGTACCGATTAAAATATTTGCACAAAAAAGAAACAAATTGGAAATAGGATGTTTAACTTAATTAAAACTTACGGGAGATAATCTATATATCTATATACATATAATAAAACAGTAAAAATATTTTGTCTCTACATTTAGAATTTTTGACTGAAATGGATAGAGGGACACTTAAAAAGAATTATAGAAAGCAAAAAAATTTTTTTCGAATTTTTTGTCTGTCTGTTTGTCTGTCTGTCTGTCTGTATGTATGATCACGATTATCTCCGAGAATACTGAACCGATTTACTTCAAACTTTCACCAATTGCTTTGTTTTAACTCAGTAAAACATCTAAAGTTTGTTTCATCAAAATCGGTTCATTAAAAAAAAAGTTATCGTCATATGAATGAACTCAAGGCATTAGTTTGCCTGCAAATATACACGGTGAATTTTTTATCGTTTTGGACCCTTAAAGGGGTGACTCAGACCATCAAAATGAACAACTTTTCCTATGGGAACAATGCTGGGAACTCGAAAAAAAAAATTCGACATTCCCATACAAACTGGCCGGGCGGCGGTACTCTTTTTTAAGAAAATGACGTATTTTTTTTTTGACTTACCAGCATTGGTCCCATAGAAAAAGTTGTTCATATTGATGACCTGAGTCACCCCTTTAAGGGTCCAAACTGTTCCTGAGGGATGGACACTAACTGCGGCGGCGTAGCCGCGGGCAAACGGCAAACCAACCGAAACTGCTGCGCTTAGAAACTTGAAATTTGGTACAGGGGTTCTTTTAATGATGTGAGTGAGCGCTAAGAAAGGATTTTTAAGAAATTTAACTTCTAAAGGGGTAAAATTTATATGGAATTTTCTCATTTCTGGACTTAGAAGTATGAAAGTAGGTATATAAGTTCACGATTAAAATTAAAAAAGATGTGTGTAGGGTAGATGAAATTTGCAAAATTCCCCCCTTAAGGGGTAAAATGGGCGATATTTTCCCCAGAAGGGTTAAAATAGCGGGGTAAAGATTGTATAGGAATTTACTTATTTATAGACTTAGAAGTATGAAAATAGGTAAATCAATTCACGATTACAATTGATAAAGATCTGTGTAAGTTAACTGGAAAAAAATCCCCCAGAAGGGGGGTAAAGTTTTCTCATTTCTGGACTATGAAGTATGAAAATAAATAGGTATGTAAGTTCTCGATTACAATTAAAAAACATATATGTGGGTGAGATGGACAAAATTCACTCCTAAAGGGATAAAATGGGAGGGTGAAGGTTTTATGGAAATTTTCTCATTTCTGGACTTAGAAGTATAAATAATATCCATACTTCCATACTAATACTAATATTATAAATGCGAAAGTAACTCTGTTTGTCGTTTTTTTACGCTTCAACCATTGAACTGATTTGGATGAAATTTGGTATGGAGGTGTGAGGCCCGAGGAAGGACATGGGGTGTGTTTGATTCCGGGAAATTCTACTGTTCCCGAGGGATCGACGCTAACGCGGGCGGAGCCGCGGGCAATAGCTAGTTTATTATAAAAATACGGTTTTACAGTTGGAATCGCCAACTAGTTACGGTCTGTTACGAAGACCATCATCAGGTCGAAACTAGTTGGCGATTCCAACCGAGAGAAATACCTGAGTGAAACCGTGTTTTTGTAATTATGTTTTAACTTGTTTAAACAAGTTAAAAAGTTAAAACTTTCTATAGAAATTTACAGATATTTTATAAGGAAATCGAAATTTAATATTTTTGTGATAACTATTAATATTTTTGTAGGTAAAAATATAAATACAGTAGTGTTTCATTTCTTTTTAATAAAATAAGAAAAATATAAATTAAGTTTTATGACAAACTTATGTACCTACTTACAAATGTTGTTTATGTAAACAATCTTTTTATTTTATAACTAGTTAAATCATTTCACGTTCATATTATATTATAAAATATATATGTAGTTTATTCTGTTTGCGTAGTTTAGTTTATCTGATGTGAAAACGTCTTATTATGATTCCTAAGTGCAACATCCATCATTTATAATGATTAATCACATGAACTTGTAAGATAAGCCCATTCTAATATAAGCTAACGGTTCCGATTACTTGATATTTTTGACATCGTGTTTTTGATATCTTTGATTTATAACATCCCCTGAACTACTTGTGACATGGTGATAACCAAAAAATCACTTCTTATCCAATAAAAGAAAGTGCAGTGGTTACTCAGCAGTATCTAAATACATAAGAAAGCTTTTCAGTTTTTAGTAAAAGTTTATTATAAGCCAGCTTATAATAAAAGTTTTCTAAACTTCTCCTGCTGACAAAAAACAAGTTGGGCATATAATTAAAGTTTGCAGAAAGTTATAATAATACAATCCATTGTTAAACTCTTTAAAAATATTCAGACCACGGTGCACTCATCAACGGTTTATGGACCCTTTTATAAATCTCTAAATCGGAATCGTTGGATCGTTACAAACTCGAGAGCAGCTGTTCATGTTCACAACTAGGGATGCATTGAATTCAACAGAAAAACCCGCTACATCTGCTCGCGTGAAGAAACGCGACTATCTTGAGCATAAAAAGAGGCAGGCCGTAAGTAATTCGACTGTGCAATTAGTATCGAGAATCTTAACGATCGAAAACTACTGGAAGTGCTCTTAAAAATCTGAGAAATAGTTAGAAAATTAATTGCATTATGGATGAGGGAGGTAATAATATAGATGTTCTAGAAAATTGGCAATGCAAGCCATTCGGGAAGCTTAGTTCCATCCAGCACTTTATGGCTTAGAGATGAATCGATGGATGGGAGATGTTCATTACTTTGCAGAATTAGGTTTTAGCTTTCCTGTGTTACTACTATTATATTATTATTAACTACAAATTGTCTAATCTGATTTCGTAACCAGATCCAGTTATCAAAAGAGGATGATTGCTAAGTCTTATACTTGGTTTAAATAATATGAGCTTGTAATTTAAAGAGCGAAGAAGATATTAGTTTTATTTCGGGAGATCATTCCACTTAGTTAAAGTATAAAAATATTGATGACTAACAAATATTTATTTACCTTTCTTCGACCCAAATAGAGACTTCAATTTGGAGATGGTCCTCTTCTTCATGTTGCCGCACAGCACACGCACTCACAGACTGCACGCATCGATCCACAACAGACAGAAATACACGCGGCACTGCGTCCTCAAGTTTTTCATGCAGCCGGAGCTTTTTGCTCCTTTTGCCGCTCTTATTTCCGTGCTACGAAAATAGGCCCAACGCAACACTTGCACAGCCGCAGGCGCATCACTCATACGCACACACCCTTCAATGCTCCAATAAACTTTCAATTTATCAACACCCGTTCAAAAAACGTCACGCACTATTAACCTATTTTGAAAATCCATACATTATTTGTTATTATTCACCTCGCTTTATCAACTTTTATCATATGCGGGCAAACAGCTGATAACGATACAAAATTATACCAAAACACGAGAACTTATGGGCACAACTATACTGATATCGCTCAGAAAGAATACTGAGCGGCAAATATTTGTTTTTCTGTAACGAGGTAATACGTTGAACACGACGCGACAGGCGTAACAGTATCAAAGGACGTCTTCAACGAAGATTACACAACTCGCCCTCCGTTTATGAGCAACGATTTACGGACGCAGATAGTAAATATTTCAGGCGGGAACCATCGCATCGACGACGGCTATTCTTGGTCGTGTTTCGAACGCAACTAAACACGCACGCACCGGCGCACGCGCAACCCACCATATAATAAAATGGGCAACAGAGCTGACCGCACCAAACCAATATCATCACAAAAATTGTCAGAACCCTCTTCCGTTAACAGAATCCCGTTTCCGTCGAAACCCAATCAAGCGGTGAAATAGAATCAAGTCATAAAGATCGTTTGAACACTTTCAATGGCCCAGTGGTGACAACACCGGAGACAACGCATCCGCCGACTCCTTTTAAATGTGGAATTTAACGAATGGCACTTTCGGGAAGAGACCGATTGGGAGTATGGGCTGGACCAGGCATAAATAACTAAGGGTGACGGGAATAAAAAATGCAATGATCCGCAAGGGCGAGCAGGACAAGAAGAACCAAAAAATGCAAAAGGACTTACTGCATTCTCAGGCTTTTGTTGTGCGAACATCTATAAAATCCTTCCTTATAAAATCCGACTTTTTCTTCAACTTTTAATAGGTCGCCTGGGAGTGATTGCTTTTAGTGATAAGGTCACCTATTTGAACATTCATTCTTAATATGGTTTAAGAATTTAGTTGTATTGTATTGTACAAAATGTACAAACGAAATTTATAAAAATACTAGCTGTCTCGGCGAACTTCGTTTCGCTATTATTTTTTGTCGTAAATATTTCTTATATTTCAATAGTTATTATAAATCTTGTTGAAAATTTCTGTGGTTATTCTGTTTTTCGGTGATAACACCAATAAATAAAAGATTATAAAAAAAATATATAATTTTATTACAAACCCGACTTTGTTTTATACATATATTAAGATTTATTAGGTACTTAATTCTTCTGCAAATGTATACTATCCAGAAATACATTGTAGTGTCTTGAAATAATTATAAAATCAAAATGGACATTACACAATTCGTTAATATTGAGAAACACGAGCCACTTAACTAAATAGGAGTTAGTAACGGAAATGTTGTATCCTTTTTAGTCGTCGGACGACACGTGACGAATTTCATCTTAATGATAATGATTTCCTCTAACTGCTTGTGCATCTAATTCAGAGCATGTTATATTCAGAAGCTAAAAACAGGTTATAATCAATAGGTTTTATGACATATGTACTATTCTACAATTACCAACCTCTAAGTTCAGAAAAAGAAAAAAATAATTTATCAAAATTAAAAAAAAAAAAAAAATCAAATTTTGTTGCTTGTAAAATATATGACAATCTACGAATGAGTAATAACATGCACTTATGGAATGTTTTTCAGTATCATAGATTGAACTTTCTCTAATAAGAAATGTATTTTAGGTACAGAATACCTATATGCGATTCAAAAAAAGATAAAGACAAAAGAAGGCATATAAGATTGTTTCGCAAAGACAAACAAAGCTGTAACTGTGAAATGAGTTGAACTGCAACCAAATTGTCTTGTGTCATTTGTTTAGAAGTATTCGAGTTTGTTTGGGTTTGCCTCACCCGCGGCCTTCCCGCGGCGGCGGGGGAGTGCCACTTTCGACATATTCTCGGTAACACAAACACTTGACGACTCCTCACCATGTGTTAAAAATTAACGACGAAGATTGAAGGACGAAGGAAGCACCATTTACTGCATTATTGTTTTTTTTTTAATTGACTTAGTAGTAGTTCTATTAAAATAACTGACCAAGGGCGAGTCGGACTCACGTACAAAGGGTTCCGTACATTATATATACTATATAATATGACTAGCTCCGTGGTGCAGCGGTCAACACGCCAGCCTTCGACACGGAGTGACCGGGTTCGATCCCAGGTCAAGATGGAAAATGATCTTTTTCAGATTAGCATGGGTCTTGGATGTGTATCTATACATGTATTTATTATAAAATATAGTATCGTTGAGTTAGTATCCCATAACACAAGTCTCGAACTTACTTTGGGGCTAGCTCAATCTGTGTGATTTGTCCGTATATATTTATTTATTTATAGCTTTACGCAAGGTGTGCATGGTCGATTGACCGTGACACCTACTCAAAATGATGATGATGATAATGCTTTACGCAATGTTTCCTTCATCTGTGCTATTAGTTACGTTTCTTCGTACTAAATTTCATAACACACTAGGTTTTGATTCCCTCGCAAATGTCGAAAAAACATGAAAATTTGCGGCATAATCTGCTGTATCTTTTGATAGCGTTGGCTTAGAAGTTTGATTTTTTTACAGCTCTAAAGGACAGTAGACCTAAGTATTTGATATAAATTTCAACTTGATACCTCTACGCGATCCTGAGAAAAAGAATCTTGACAGACAGACGGACAACCAAGTGATAAGGCTTCCGTTTTTTTCCTTTTGATACGGAACCCTAAAAACTGGCTAAGTGATAATCGGATTCGCGTAACGAGGGTTTCGGGCAAAAAGTTGTTTAAATCTCATAATATTACGGTTTTCGGATTTTTTCCTTTAGGTACTTGGGATATTGCCATGCCCATGGCCATTGCTTCTTGTCATGATTGTAGGTCAACGAAAAGTACCCTATAGGTTTTAATTCCCTTGCGAGTGTGAACTGCAAAATATGCAGCATACTTAATCGGTCGAACAAACAGACGGATAGGCGGACAAACGAAACGAGAAATAAGCGATCATTTTTACCTTTTGAAGTACGGAACCCTAAAAGGGATTGTATAATATGGTTTGTAACGAACAAGACGAGACGGATTTGATGTGGTTTTTGATTTGGTTGGTGGATGTACTCTTTGAAAGCCATATTCGTCAGTTAATGGTTTTCAGTGACACTATTATAATAAACTGATCAGAGAAGCTATCAAAAAATCCCAAAACTCAATAAAATTGATATTGGCAATTGGCAGCCATACAAATTAATATAATTTAAATGCAGTTAAGAATAATTAATGTAATCTTTTTATTATTCATCTGTTTGTTTCTTTGTTATTCTGTGTGTTAAAGTCACCAACACTGGTTCCAGATTTTTCAAGTTGCCTAACGGACCTGACATAACCCTAATCGGGACCACAGCATTATAATATTAATTTGACTATTTTGTTTACCTGAAAGTCAAGAAACATATTGATTCATTAATTTATGCACGCAAAATGTACTGGATATCTTAGTTTATATTTGTATAGTTTTAGATGAGTAACATTTGATTGGCATAAATTAACAATTTAGATTGACTGCCTGCTGAGACAATCGGACCATTGCGAAATGCATCTAATAAATGCAAATTGTAACAGTTTAATTACATCCATTACAACATAATGAATCCTTACAAAGGTCGGTAAACCCTGGTGCGAGACAGAGAGAGTGTAGAGATTGCTGATACATGATATAGCAACCAGCTTCAGACGCAATGGTGCGAGACCGACCGTTCGGACGGACCACACTTGGATGCACAGATGCACACCCCGGCAGAACGGCGGACAATGCATGAACGTGCCAGGAAGGAAAGCGATGGACCAAATAAGTGTAGGATTTAGTGAGAGAAAAAATGTCAAGTTCTTTATTAGCTTTAAATAAGGTTACATTTATAAATAAATACTAAAACTTAATCTAAAAACTTATTATAAAATTAAAACTAACTAAACTAACTTAAAATATCTAAAAAATTTGGGGAATCCGGCATTGTCCCGAGGATGCTGGCAGCATTTCCTCGCTGAATCGCAACGCTAATGCGCTGTGCGAGGAAACTGTGCCAGCTCTTCGGTCCCCTGTAATTTCAGCAAGCCTCTTACCCAGCTCTTTTACCAGTGAATGGGCGCTAGGGCCCCACGGACCAAGGGTCTCTACTCCGAATGGCATGAAAATGTATTCAGAGCCGAGACCCCTGTATTTATTATTAATACATACAGGGAGACTTTGAATTTATTAAGAGAATAATAATCTGAAGTTAGAAGTTAATAGTGAGAGAATAATTATCTGAAGTTAACGAAATAAGAACATATTTTGTCAATTTGAATATGCTTTTGGCTAACCTGTACGAAAATTGTGAAGAGAAAAGATTTGTAAAACTAAACAAATTTACAGAAAGCTACATTATTAGCTGGTAACATAGGTAGCGACGTGCACAGACATTTTTAGGAAGGTAGACAGACATACTCCGTCTTATTATAAAACGAGGACTAACTTTACTTTTAAGTAGGTACCTGGTTTAAACCATTATCCGACCAAAATAAGTCGACACATGACACATCACTTTGACGTTTGGTCAACTATCATTGTCAATTTGTTTTGGACGGATATTGCGAAGATGCGAAGGAGCAGATACAGCGTCCGCGGGCCGCAGGCTTGATCAAAACCGACTTTATAGAGCATTTTACTCATGATTTTTTTTAAGGGGCACCGATCTAATTTTTTGTTAGACGAAAAAATGCGAATGAAGTCGCGATAAATCGGCTAGTAAAGTGTAAGAAGATGGGTGTTTTTGCATTTTCACCTAATATTTAATTCACGGGTGTAGAATTCGAAATTTTAGAGGGTGCTTGTGATAATGGAATTGAAAAGAATAAAATTCGCAGTGTAAGGATTCTTAGTTGCACCTAAGTTGGTCTACTATAACTTTTTGACTTGTAAAAAAAGTCAATGAACCATAGTGTTAGCTTTATCACATATGTTTTCATCACATATTTTCGATTTTAACATAATGTTAGTTGTGATAGTTTATTTTTAACTTCATTATTTAAACGTAAAATGTGCCAGCTACTTCTCTTCCCGCGCAGATCTTAAAGCCGATCGAGGGAATGGGCGAAAATCTTCGGAATCATGCCAATAGGCCAACCCATCACTATTTTGTTTTCCACCTATACGCCCTCAAACATGCTAAATGTGGCCATAAGGTCTTATATTCCTAGGCTATGTCTACCCCTTTGCAACGGGAAAAAGACGTGATACTATGTGCTACTGCCTATTTATTCACATATCCCAAAACAATATTTTAGCTTGCAGGGAAAATTGAAAATGGTGTTCAATGCCACTATTTTTAAAAGAAATTTTGACATTCACACGAGAGCAGAAATATATGCCCACATTATATGTTTGGGAAGAACCTAAAACCGCGGACAAACAGGCAAACAGACATGGCGAAACTATAAGCGTGCCTTTTTTTTTTTTTTTTTTACTAAACATTGAATTAGGCAATTGTCTCCCAACGGAAACAAACGCCTTGTTACGGAACCCTAAAAAGAACTGCAAAACACAAGAAGAACTAGAAAATGAATGTTGCATGCAAGTTGGTCCATCACACTTGACTCTAAGAGGAGTTTACAAGAGCCCTCGAAAAAAAGTAGTTTCGGAGTGCTGACGATGAACAAAGGACTAAGTATGAAGGTTACAAAATCGGCAGCTACAGGTGTAATTTCATACGAGAACTGGTATCAAGCTACAACTTTGAAAGAAAATATTCTCTACATCTTAAATAGAGCTTATTTCATGATCACTTCCGCCATTATAATATTTCAGCAGCCGGAATATCAAATTAAATTATTGGAAACACTCTTAAAGCTGCCGAAACATTCTGAGAATCGAATAACCATAGTTAAATAAAGAAATACTGGCGCAGAATGTCACATTAGCAAAATGTGCGACTGTCTTGCTTGCGAAGAACAAAATAGGTACTAAAAATAGTCGATTTGAGATAGCCTTACCTATACAATCAAGACCTAACGTATCCTGGTTCCGCTATCTTACAACTCAAAGCTTACACAATAAAGTATCACATGATCTGCAAGTAAGAAGTGTATTTGAAGGTCTGTACTACAATATTAAAATTATCTTTTTAAACAACACTCCCTAAATAGTTTAAACATATTTTATTTTAGCGCAGTAAATCCATGAATGGAACATTTCCATGCGTTTTTAAAACAGTACTTTGCAAGTATCGAACATCTTTTTCCCACGACTTTGTGAATCAGATATTCAGCCAATAAATATTGCACATTAGGCAAATGTTTGTATTGCATTTTGATTGCGCCACGACCACAACCCACGGTGAAGAGAGCGTACGTGAATTTGATACGCGTGACAACCTAGACTCTCGACTCGACACGAGATCAATAGTGATAGTCTGAGGACATAACGGTGGGAATCATCACAGCAATCTTGACAATGTTTGATCCATTCAGCTTTTAAAGGTAAACTTTCACGAAAATAATGACGGTGTAATAAGCAGTCGTTTTCGTGACACGAAACTTGACGGAACATAACCATTATTATGATCAGATATCATTGGTGTTTATAAAAATACATCAATAATACCTAAATATCTAATAAGTACCGTAGAACCGATGGGGCAAAAAAGTTCTCGAATGGCGACCATGTACCAAGTATGCAAGCGAAGCGTCGGACACCCACCTACCAGGTGGTCGGACGACTTGACTAAGGTCGCAGGGAAGCGCTGGATGCAGGCCGATTCTAACCGGTCATTTTGGAAATCATTGGGAGAGCCTATGTCCAGTAGTGGACTTCTTGCGGCTGATATGATGATGATCAATGAAACTACAAATGTCCAGTTAAAACCAGTGGGTCGAAGACAGGCTATAGAATTCAAGAAAGAGTTTTTTACGTAAAGTAGGCGTTAATTCACGAGGGAATCTCGAAAAAAAATATCTTCTATAAAGATATGTCGTGAGACCATATTGATTTTCAATCAGTTTTTCAGTCGAATACCAACAAAATTCAGCGCATGTGAAGAAAATGGTGTTAAGTATATTTGCATAAGGCACACCGGAATCATAACTCACGTACAATTGTCAATTAGGCACATACTTGTGCAAGTCAACGATCTTATTGTGCTGCAATGGAAACACGAGTCTTGAGCATAACTTACATTTATTATATAGACATCGAGCAAAGCAAACGAAAGCGGACTGACGTGACAACTCAACAAAGGTTCCAACCAGTCGAGTTTATGACCCATTATAGTTAAAAACACGGAACTGACGTAACTGAATCACACGTCTGCCGACCAGAGTCCAGACGATTGAGACAATAGACTGGTTTCACAATGAACCCGTCGCAGCCAAATCAAGCTCAGATATCGGCCATTATGCAACAGAAAACAAAAATACAATGCAGAATACAAATACAGACGGCGGAAGATATTACTCATGAACTGGCGTTTTATTGAAGATTTCCGAAAGCTTATTTGTAGTAGATGTCACATCAATGTTGAAACTTCAAGCCTATTGCATTTTTTGTTCGCTTTCGTTGCGTGGTTTACGTGTTAAACCAATCATTCGAAAAATTAGTCATACGCCAATAGTCTGTAAAAATTGCCATAATCGTGTGAAATTCAGACCAGAGAGAGGAGATAATATAGTAAATTCCGTTTTTTTATCCAAATAAAAATAAAGTTGGATAGTTCATAACTGTTGAAGCTCTTTGGCTCTCCACATCCTTGGAACAGATAGGATTTCAATAAAAGTCTAGTAAATAATGTACCGCTGTATGAACAATGTTGTGTGTGTTGTACTCGTATATAGCTGTTGATAAGTCCGATAATGACAATATCATGCGTAAAATCGATCCGTAATGCATGTGCGACAGGACAAGATGTTATTATCTTACGACGAAGTGTGCAAATTAATGCTCTCATTACCCGCAGTTAAGTGATGCCAGTTTTTAAAAGAGCTAATCTCTGGTGCGGTGAATAACTGTCTTTAATTAAACTGTTCTTGCCGTGCGCCTCTTTATAGACCCTCACTATTTATTACGTCTACTGGACATTCAACATTATTTTCGTATTGTCCATGTTCATTTTAAGGCCTGTCTGCTGTTAAACTCTACGTCATAAGTCCTCCAGCGATTCCGGCATGTTAAAGACATTGTCCACAAATCAAAGACGACTGATAAACTCGCCATTACCATTGATGCGAAATTCTTTCCATTACAGGGAGTTTGAAGGCATCTTCCAGAGCAACGGTTAAGTTTCGGAAAAAATATGTCCCCCGTCTCACCCTTCTCTGCAGTAGAGTAGCCCTCGTGCTCTACTCCTGTACTGGGACTGATATAATGACATTCCTGTATTGCACTTCAACTGGTCAATGTAGCACTGCTGGAGATACTGAAACAAGGGCCGTGTTTCGAGCAAGTCAAAGGCTTTCTCATAATCCGTAAACGCTAAGCTTAGTGGCCGGTTGTACTCTAACAAGAGGTATGTTATATTTCAAAGATACAAGCTACATCATTGAATATAATCCAACTAGCTACATGTTCTAACTTACTATACTTAACATCATAAAGCAACAAGTGTAGAGCCTCTAAAGAGCATACAGTACCTACAGGCTTACGTGGGTGGTCGATAAACCTTCAAGGTTCGTCGCACGATTGTAAATTTTGACAACATTTTTTGTTCATAAACAATACATAAAGGTGATATAAAGTAACCAATATTTATGAGTATGCCAGTGAAGCGACCTACGTCGAATTATCGCAATATGTTTACCCTGCAAAATTTAGTAGTCTAAATATTTGGAAGTTATTTATTCAGTGATAATTACCTATATACTAATACAAAGATTGAATACTAGCTTTTACCCATGATTTTGTCCGCGTTTATCCCTTGGGATCTAAGTTACATTTTTCATTCAGAACCGTTCAACTGCCAAGACGAGATTGAATAATAAACATCTAAACACTTTATTTTGAATGTAGCACCTCTGTGGTACTTCCTATTTTTACACAAGCTTTATTTAACTTAACCTGTTAGTCTGTATGTCTGTGTGGGAGGAAGCTATATTAGAACCACCGCACTAATACGATTCCTGGGTTTAGATTATTAAAACTAAAATCAATCTGCCGTGAGTGGCCTCTTCGTACTTTTAAAGCTTTCGCTGAAATTTCACATATTTTAGTGAATTGGATGAAATGCAATATTTAAAAGTAAATAGAGCTCTGATGGTTCATAGGAACTACACAGAACTTGATAATGTTTCATAGGAACTCTTAAAAGAAAAAAATCTATTAAATCGTGGGTTTATTTGATTTGTCTTTGCAAACATTTTATAGTCTGATTGAAAGCTTGTCACAAAAAATGTTTTTTTTTCGAAAAAGCTTATAAACTTTAGAAATGTGGAGCATTGGCATTTATAAGATAACACATGTCACAAATGAGAATAAGAGTAATATACAATGTAAAACAAGTATATTATAGATACAATGATTTTTTTAACAAAAAAACTTATTATCTTTAGAAATGTGCGGCATTTATAAGATAACAAATGTCACAAAATTAAATGAGAATAAGAGTAATACAACGTGAAACAAGTATAATATAGATACAATGAATTGGCAAAATTATTATAACTCGCGTTGAAAAGTATAATTTACATTGTATTTATGTAAATATGATTTCGATATCCTCGAAGGATTTTTCACTGTAAACGACTCCCATAGACAGGCTGACGAAGACGGATGAGTGTGCATAATGATTATCGTGTTTCATTGTGCAGATAGCTGAGGCTGTAATGGAGTTGGTGCTGTATACATACAGACTAAGTAATGCTAATATACTACCTTGAAAGTAATGGAAGGAAGCTTACGTGCTAAGGAAGGCACGATAAGCCGTTGGTCCCGGCTATTGTCACTCAACACCAGATGGTTGTCTTAAGTTTTCTTTACTTTTTAAGACTTGTATGCACAAAAAGCGAGTAATGGAGGCCTTCACAACACAACGAAGCGAAACATATCTAAGCCTTAAACATTAGGTTGAAGTAATTAAGTTGCAGGTATATTTATAACAGCCTAATCCCTATCATAGATTTGAAACCGCATAAAAGCAAAATAAATAATTACCAGCCTTATGTATAACGTACCACACTAAATTCATATATATTTTTTAATTTTTTATACTTTTTGTTTGTATTATTTATTTTGAATAACTAGTCCAAATAAACTTAAAAAGAAATTGTGTACTAAGTAATATATACATCTATAAGATGATCAAAAATGTTGTTTCAATACTTATTTAAATTAATCGATGTTAACACCGCCTACGTTAGTTCCATTGATAAAAACCATGAAATAAACAGTGGTCAGACCGCTGCCTTTTGAACAAAAAACAAGTTCTTATATCGTCATCTAATGATGATATTCTATGTTGTGGGTTTATATCTGCTTATTTATAAGTTGATTATCATCTATAATGGTCTGGAAGCTAAAAAGTAAAATATGATGCTTTACCTCCCGCGCTAATTTTAGAAGTAAAATGATGATGATTTTCTAAATAGGTAAAAGGCAGGCAACGTGTTACTATTTACCCAACTACGGCGAAGCCAAAAAGATAGTAATGATTGTGGCCGCTATTTGTTTTATGGAACCGGCTCTAAACTTAGTTTTAAGTAAATTAACGACAACAATATTTTGTTGTAAAATGAATGTTTACGTTCACCAAATGATATGTAAAGTATCTTATCATTATCCTTACTTAATATTATAAATGCGAAAGTGAGTTTGTTTGTTTGTTACGCTTTCACGCCGTAACTACTGAACCGATCATCATGAAATTTTGCATACAAGTTCTCTGGAGTGCGGAGAAGGACATAGGCTACCTTTTATCCCGGGAAAAGTAGTATTCCCGAGGGATCGACATTGATGCGGGCGGAGCCGCGGGCGAAAGCTAGTAATGAATAAATTATTTTTGACTTGACTATGAGCAGACGTTATGTATGTAGGTATGTTCGTCAAAAAGTGTCTTACTACCTCAAAAGGGACAAGGATATAGAAATATTTTACTCTGACAACAACAAGGACGCGATGCGGTCTACATTGTAACGGCGATAGTTACATTTTCAAAGAAAGCGCACTCTTACAAAGATCGGAAGGCGAATGATTGATGATCCCAATTTCCTATTGATCGCTAATGCTACAAGGTTTATTTACGTAAGTAGGACGGGGCATTTTGCGTAATTACGCAATTTTATTACAGTTACACGAATGAGATATAATTAAGACTAATGTAATACATCTGCTTTTCTTTGTGCAAGATGCGCCTACCTACATCCATTCATTCATTTCATTACTTATTTCCAATTTTAATTTGAATAAGACTGCCATTAATTTATAATTGTAATTTATAATGACGAGTAAGCCTTTATTGCAATATTTACATATAGGTATTCTTATGTCAGAAATAAAAAAAAACGGCTTTAATCAAACTACTGAACCGATTGTGATAAAATTTTAATGGGACCAACTTGAAAGCATATCATTTCAAACAAAATAAATTTCTTTTTTTTACCATTCATATTCATATTCATTTATTTTTTTACCTAAGATGGTTGTCGTAGAAAGCGCTAGAGAGATGATTTAAATGCTTTTCAAAAATACTGGTCGAGGTTAACATCGGGACATGTGATCACATTTATTTCTAAATCTATGAACATGATTTAGGTTTTTTTTTTTACTAAATCCTGGATTAGGCATTTGTCTCCCATCTCACCGGTAAGGTTTGTGTTCAGTCCGCGAATACTCATCCAATTTTCCGTAGAACACAATATAATTAGAGACATAATGGAGGAAAGCACAGCTAAATAATCGGTGAAATTGGTACGAAGATAATAATCCACACGTCTCTGAACAATGCAAATACTGACGGGGAAAGAGTCAATGCTCTTTCAATTAGAAAACGAGGACAAATGCTATCATTAATAAGCAAACGATGCTGTTACGATGAAGCCCTGTAACAGGCACTTGTTCTAGCTCTCGTGTACGACAATTTAGAATGTACGTACGTACATGTCATGTACCTCTACACTACACTTCCTTGATCAAGAAACCCTGGCATTGGCACTTAAACTTGTTTTTATTTTATTAAAACTCTGATAAAATTCCTTGAAACATGTTTGTCAGAAACCAGATCCTAAACAGAGACGTTGGCTTTTTGGTAGGTTCGTTGTGTTGTCGTGTTTTAGAAGCTTTTATTTAACTTATAATGTATGTACTCGTAACTATGTTTGTTTGGGTAAAATTTGCAACTTTTGAAGCATATATTCTACCCAGTGCGTTACCTCAGCCGACTAAGTGCTCCCTTTAAGAATTGATAAATGCAAATAATTAGATCATTACTTCGTGTAAATGTCCCCGAAAGTAAATAATTTGACACCCCGCCGTTTCAGAGATAATGAGGAAAATTGTTTACACCTCTTTTGTATTATTTATTATTGTCTTCTAAAATCAAATATTTAAATTATTCTGTGTGTTCATATCAGTCATTAATAGATGGCTCTAGTAGTACATTAGAACGCGCTATGAAAGTTTTTGTGAAAATATTAAAATATCTCATTTAACACTATGTAAGCAATCCAAAATTCAACAAGAAATACATATACAAGAAATACGCGGCCCATCAGGCAATACGAGAGTTTGCTGTCTCTCCAAGCCTTGCGCACACAGGCAACGCCCAAAGCCGAGGTCCGTCCCTCCTGGGGGCCCTTTGGTGATGTTGTCTATAAAGGGTGAGGGCACTCTGCCCTCGCCTCAAACGCCCGGTGAAGTAGCGAAAGCTCACTTGGAGCTAGCTACACAGTCATTTAAAAAAAAAAAAAAAAAAAAAACTGTAAGCAATCCAAAATTCAACAAGAAATACATATAGTACATTCGCCTTGCGAAGTTTCATTCAAGTACATATTTAGGACCTGTCCATTTGGTCCTAACGAAGTCGGATATTCAAACAAAACTCTGTTGGTGAGTTGTGGTGGCGCTGGAGCCTGGAGTACCTACTATCCATCGGTGATAGCTGATGGTACAATCGCCGGAAGAGGTTTTGCAGAGCGCTTACAGGGAGCTCTAGCGGCTGAGGAAGTAGCTCGGTATCATAGCCTAGTGAAGTGCAGTGTGTAAGTACCAGTGTCTGGGAAACTGTAAGTAATTTCAACTAGTACATTTTTTTAAGAAACCGTGCCAGTACGAGTAATTCGTGCCCGGAAGATCACAAGTGTTTAGTGTCTTATACACTTAGAAAAAAATTACATCAGTGTTACCGGACTTGTAAATTTTGCTGGACATTGCATACGCCCGACACTTAGAAAATTTATGATCAACTTCACTGGACTTCTCAATTTTCACCGAGTTTCACACATTTACATACACACATTTTTTGTGCGTCTTTCAGTGGATTCAGATGAACTTTCTGTAATCGTTATTTTTGTATTTTTTTGTTTGATTGTTGTTTGAGAGTCGGTATCTCATTTAAAATGGAGTGTTTATTCAATAAGCAAGAAGATATTAAGTCTAAAATATTAAAAGCTAGAGGGAATTTCAAAAAGTATTTAAAGGAAAGCATTACTTTATCCTATATTGAGGCAAGACTAGAGAATTTAGAGAAACTATGGTCACAATTCACCGACACTCATACAACTATCGTTGAAGAAACATCTTATGTGGAACTTCAAAAGACCGCTTACACTGACAAGATAAGTCTCCTCCGCTACATCATATAAGTCTGATGTAGACTTATATGATGTAGCGGAGGAGACTTATCTTGTGTACAAAAGTGAACTTATGGAAGCTTCGCGAGCATTAAACATCAAGTCTGACATTAATGTAGGAACTGTCAATTGATCTGAATCCTGTCCAATAAAGCTTCCTAAGCTTTCTATACCTGTCTTTTCAGGCCATTACACTGATTGGATTACTTTCAGAGACCAATTTCAGTCACTAATCCACAATAATAAGTCGCTGGACGATGTTCAGCGTCTTCATTATTTAAAAGGTCTTCTTGAAGGTGAACCCGAACAGTTGTTACGGCATGTTCCTATAACTCAAAATAATTATAAGAAATTTTTGGAACTTTTAGAAAAACGATATGAGAACAAGCGTTATTTGGCCAATTGTATATTTAAACGATTTTTAAGCCAAAAGAATTTGACATCTGAATCTACTCATGCAATTAGGGAACTGTTAGACACTACTACTGAGTGTTTGAGTGCTTTGGAAAACATTGGAGTTAACGTTCAATCTTGGGATTTAATGGTCATTTATATTATTTGTTTAAAATTAGATATAGAAAGTCGAAAACTATGGGAGGTTAAGGTTAGTGAAATTTGTGATGACCTGCCCACTTTAGATCAATTTAAAGAATTTCTTGAAACTAGATTCAGATCGTTAGAATTCCTTGATGTCAAAATTAATAAACAACCTTATACTTCCAATCCAAAGTCACTCCATGTGTCTACTTCATTCCAATGCGATTTTTGTTCAGAACCTCATCAATTGCTCAATTGTAAAAAATTTGCTAAAAACGACATAGACGCACGCCGTAGTTTTGTCCAATCGAATAGCCTCTGCTTCAATTGTTTAGGTCACAACCACTCCGCGTATTATTGCCGCAAAACCACTCGTTGCAGAATTTGCACGAGACGTCACCACTCTTTACTACATCCTAAAAATGTACTCCAACCAGTCGACAACTTGGGAACTAGAAATCAATCGACTGGAGGTAGTCAAGGCGAATCTGGGAATACTGTAGCATATGTTGCAAAATATCATAGCCAAGTGCTATTGCCCACAGCATTAGTCAATGTATCATCTAGGACAGGTACTAACATCACCCTCCGATCATTACTGGATCAGGGGTCGCAGGTCTCAAGTATAACCGAGTCGGCGGTACAGCTTCTTGGTATAAAAAAATATTCAAACAAGAGTAAAATATCAGGGCTGGGCAGCGATCAGGCATTGGCATCCAAGTCTGTCGTGTATTTCAAGATTCAGTCGCTTCACGACCCCAACTTTGTTGTCAACGTCAAGGCTCATGTTTTGAAGAAGCTAACCACCTGTCTGCCGGAAAAAACAATCACGGTACTATTGTCCAAGGAGTTTTCAACATTAAAACTCGCTGATCCTTTTTTCACTGTACCCAATAAAATAGATTTGCTATTGGGTGCAGAAGTTTATGGGCAGATCTTACAAGAAGGTCTGATAAAAGGATCACCTAAATCGATAGTAGCCCAAAAACAAAAATTGGGTGGATCATATCTGGTCGCATTCAGCACACCCCAGTAGAGCATCGTCATAGTGCTGTTACTTTGCATGCCCATTGTGGTAAACTTCTTCAACCTTGTTCTGCTCTTCAACCAGAGTCATACACCAGAACGATTTTAAATAGTTGTTACATTGGAACCGGTAAACGCGAAAATTTGGACAAAATTACTCGTGGTGTAAGATTAACGCAAGGAAAATTGTAAAAAGTTGTTTTTTATTTTTATTAATTAGTGAGTATAACACACTGCTGTAGCTGTAAGTCTAGTACTATGATATAAAAGAGATGATTTGTTAACATGCTTCTAAGTTTATTCTTATGTTACTCTAATATGTTTTAATCACCAAGCGTTACAGTCCGCTGCTAAATATGAGAAGCATTCACAACCTGCCTGCCGCTATCTTTGTACGATTAATATTGTTTTTGTCGTAATGGACATAGTTGTCCATGGCGGGCGATATGTTTACACCTCTTTTGTATTATTTATTATTGTCTTCTAAAATCAAATATTTAAATTATTCTGTGTGTTCATATCAGTCATTAATAGATGGCTCTAGTAGGAAATTAGAACGCGCTATGAAAGTTTTTGTGAAAATATTAAAATATCTCATTTAACACTAGGTAAGCAATCCAAAATTCAACAAGAAATACATATAGTACATTCGCCTTGTGAAGTTTCATTCAAGTACATATTTAGGACCTGTCCAAAAATAAAATTCGGCTGGCGTAACGTTACCCCAGCCGACTTTTTTTGATCCCGTCGGTTTATCTGGATAAAAAGTATGCACAAAGATAGATTGAATTTGCTCTCAAATGTCCCCGATAAAATTAAATTTGACACCTTTATGGATTTTGAGTTATTTCATTTCTGCTGCGGTAACGTTTGGTCAATCTCTGTATCTCTGAAACCGTAAGACGCAGAATCATGATTTTTTTATACGTATAGAACGGAATTTGTCTCAATTTGACACCTAGATATCTTAAATATTAATAATATAGTTTGCGAGTAATAAATATTTTTCTGAAAACCATATTTTCGGTTCTAGTTATTAAACGAGGGAACCCTGAAAATTCAAACTAGTACTAACAGATGCCTCTTATAGGGACACACAAAACATCAAAACTTTCATCAGCCTCATCCAAAGCATTGGCAAGTTATAATGATATTACTGGTTCCAGAAAGCCAGATTCCGGGCCCTCAATTTAAACGAGGAAAATAATAGTTTCCTTTCACCTGGCTGATTCCATATTTAAACAATAATTAGACACTTTATCCAAAAATATACATACAAATTTTCAGCTTGATATACTTTCGTATATAAGAAATAATAATTAAAAACGAAACCTAGATAATTTTTCCCGATTACCCGACCATGTTCAGATGTGTATCTAAAAGCGGCCGCACGATACACAATGTATACCTTCTAAAATCTGCACAATAATAATAAGTGGTTGGGTATATTCAAGTAAAAAAATTGTTAGGATTAATTCTAATATTATAAAGACTCGTATTAAATAAATGAAACCTTAGGGTGGGTGACTTACAGATTTTCTCTTTCAGCAATACTATCACTTAAATGGCAATGTCTACATACTAAGAATGATAATAAAATAATTTTATGCTTTTTTTGTTTGAATGATTTTAATGCAGTCCTCTTAAATAGAGGTCTTCCGTCTGCACAATAGTTCAATCCCACTGTCACCGTCGTTGGTACTCAAAAACCAACGCAAACAAGGTTATATTTTATAATGTGAGACTATCAAGAGATAAATAAAAAAAATCTTGAGTGTTATTTATTTTTGCTGCTCTCGCGTAGAAAGTGTCAGTTACAAATTGGGAGTGAAATGTGTATCCATCAACGAAAGGAAAACGCGTCGTTATCAGCTAAACAAACGAACTAGAAGTCGGTACCTATTTTTTTTTCTATATTATGTGCTGCTGGTTTTATTCTGCATTGCTTTATGCTAAGATGTAGGGGACAGCTCACAAAGATTTGCTCGAAATAAAAGTGAAATAAAAGTAGTCGGTACCACAGCACAGAGTATCTATGCTTTTTTGTGTCCTTCCTAGAAAATTAAAAAAAATATATTTGTTATTATGCGCGAGCAAAACTAGGGACTTTCGCTGTCCCGCTCGCACACATTAGCCAATGAAATTGCAGTTCCGAGCAAGTGCAGTTGTATTTTTTTCTAATTCTATCTAACAAAGCAAGTATTACATACTCGTATTTCCAATATTACCTATGTCTTTAGTCTTGCAATAATAGACTTTGTCAATCCCATTAGGAATCAATACATGATAAAGTATAAGTATAGAGGAAGTAGGTAATTCCATTATATACGGCATACATATATTTTTTTACTAAAAAAATTTCCACTCGCCTGTAACATCCAATTTAGAATACAATGCCGTCGAATATGGAAGTATATCTAGTAGTATGTCGCAGCCGCTTTCAGATACACATCGGAACTTGGTCGGTTAATCGGAAAAAAATATCTAGGTTTAGTTTTTAATTATTATTTCTTATATACGAAAGTATATCAAGCTGAAAATTTGTATGTATGTTTTTGGATAAAGTGTCTAATTATTGTTTAAATATGGAATCAGCCAGGTGAAAGGAAACTATTATTTTCCTCGTTTAAATTGAGGGCCCAGAATCTGGCTTTCTGGAACCAGTAATATCATTATAACTTGCCAATGCTTTGGATTAGGCTGATGAAAGTTTTGATGTTTTGTGTGTCCCTATAAGAGGCATCTGTTAGTACTAGTTTGAATTTTCAGGGTTCCCTCGTTTAATAACTAGAACCGAAAATATGGTTTTCAGAAAAATATTTATTACTCGCAAACTATATTATTATTATTTAAGATATATAGGTGTCAAATTGAGACAAATTCCGTTCTATACGTATAAAAAAAAAACATGATTCTGCGTCTTACGGTTTCAGAGATTCAGAGATTGACCTAACGTTACCGCAGCAGAAAATGAAATAAATCGAATTCCTTAAAGGTGTCAAATTTAATTTTATCGGGGACATTTGAGAGCTAATTCAATCTATCTTTGTGCATACTTTTTATCCAGATAAACCGACGGGATCAAAAAAAGTCGGCTGGGGTAACGTTACGCCAGCCGAATTTTATTTTCCTCATTATCTCTGAAACGGCGGGGTGTCAAATTATTTACTTTCGGGGACATTTACACGAAGTAATGATCTAATTATTTGCATTTATCAATTCTTAAAAGGAGCACTTAGTCGGCTGGGGTAACGCACTCTATTCTACCGATTGAGCTAAATTTGTATACTCGTTTAGTTTGGATGACAATGCATGGTAAACTGTGGGACATCATTCTAAATCCAACTTGGCGGAGTAGCTATTTTTGATGAATTTCGAGAATATGGATATCAAATTAAAGGGCTCGCTAAAGCTAAAATTAACTCTAAACACAAAGTGATGTTCATAAAAGTTCATTTTTAAAAAGTTTTTCATTTTAGCTTATTAGTTATTATTGAATAATTTTAAAATCTGACGACACATCAGTAAGAAATATTTAAGTAACTACACTCTTCCAAAGACTTGTGATGCAGAACAAACTGAACTCTCGACGAGTTCATGGATCTTTTGTATTATAATGAGAAGAGTAGGTATGATGTGATTTCAGTATTTATAGACTTAAAATTTTTACATTGTTGAAAGCAAGACTTAAAATTAATAGGTACTGTACTGCATATCTGTACTAAAATACATGGAACTGATCTACAAAATCCCGGAAAACTGGGTCAGCCAGAAGCACATTTACATTTTATTCTTATATTTTATACTTTGATAGTGACAAGGACAATATTTTTTATCGTCTTTGAATTTGATACGAAAACTTTACCAAAGTACTTAATGTAAGTACTAGACTACTGATATATAATAAGCATAAATACCTATAATGAGCGTCAGGCAATAATAATAATTGATGACAAGCAAGACTGCAGTGTAAATTTCAGCAAGTGAGGATATTATTAAATACAGTTAAAGTGTATTTAAAATCCATTTAATGGACCGGCTATGCCTTGCAGACATTTTAATTCATCGTTTCGACTCTTCCACATGAAAGTATTTGTTTACGATTGACGATGACCACGATTATAATGCGTTTGAAATAACTTAGCCACGTGTGGGCGGCGCAGATCCTACACACGAAATATTTGACGATGACCGGGTGTTCGATTGAATGGGTATTTTATTAACACGTATACATACACGATTTAAAGATACAGGCGACGAGTTGTGATTGCGACTTACGATATTAAAGGCATCTAGGCCTTCTATAGGAAATTACTTTAAATGTATTTTTATAGCCAGTATGCTGGTGCTATCAGAAATCTTGATCTCAAATGTTTTAGAATTAAAACTCAATGCTTCATGAAACCATTATAATCAAAGATTAGATGAAGACAGCCAATGTTCCATATTGTGTCCCTAATAGCCAATGTGTAAGAAACAAAAGTCAAATTACTGACTGGTCATCACATCATATCGCATATAGGCGGGGAAGATAAAAAGATAGTAGAATATTTTTTCTGTACGATGGATTACATTACCAGCCAGTATACTATATCAAAATATACATTAATCGATTATGATGGCTTTCACTACATGAATGATTAATTTTGAATTCGATGAGATCATTGTCGAGCTAGCGAATGAGTCTGCTAAAACGTATTGGGAAAAATATTAGCACCTTTTTAAATAGCAAGAAACATAGGTACTGTAAATATATTTTTTTTATCAAATTCTATCTATTGATGTTGTTCACAATAGTTACCGCGAGATAGGCATGGTCGAAATAAGAAAGCAAATTGAAAGTCTTCGACTCAACTATGACAAGCAAAATATTATCGGTTGTATTACGAAAATAAGTGTTAATAAAGACAAGGTAGATCCAAGATAAACCGTGTACAATATGGTCAGAAGATTTGTTAGACAAGCAAAAGTAATTATATTGGTAGTGAAGAGATCACGATAGAAGATTATTAATTGTGTTAAAGGTAACAATGATGTAAAGTTGTAAGTTATGATTGTGCACTGCGATTCTGAAGCAATGTATTCAATACTTCTTAGACAAATTATTGTGTGATCCATAGAATTGTAATGTGATTTTTTAAAAAAATATGCATTGATATTTATAGCCTATTTATCATGTGAAAGTGTCGGAAGGGAGAGGCATGGAAACTTATGGAGGATACCTTTGCCCAGAATTGGGACAGTGTTATTTAAAAAAATCATGTCATAAGTATGTAGACAATATAATTTTGAATCAGCAAGAAAATATTTTAGGATTGATATTCTTTGAATAATACACTTTCGGTTCGGTAATCTTGTTGTCTATAACTTGTTTAAAAAGATTAGTTAATTTAATTCAAAATATTTTATAAAACCCGTACAGTTAATAAAGTTAGATTTAGCACGATACGCTGCGATTATATCTGTGAGAAACGCTTAGAATGTATTTAAATGTTCATGTTTACGTCGTCCGAGTTTGCCATAAAAGCAGACAGTCATTTCAAAGCTGCATGACTTGACTTAAGATCTTTGTTGCTCATTAGTATCTTTGCTCGGTAATTGGCGTGTCTTATTTCAAAGACCTTCAGTAATGGCTAAGACAGTGCCTTTAGCTCTTGCTTCAATGAAAAACGCACGTTTGACACAAAATAATACATTTTAATTGTTAGATAGACAGTAAACTGTACGATATAAAAAAAAACATAAATTTCCAAAACACAATATAAATTTAAAGATTGCAACACTTCACACAATCTTAACCTATATTTTAGATCATTATCATCATCTCAATCATGCCTCCCCGCAAAAGCATGTTACATGAACATGTTTTAGAGAACAGAATCAATTTATAGATAGAGACGCAGAAGAAAAAACTAAACGACTAATTAAACTGAATGATGAACACACACATTGTGTGGGGCCAAAAATGAATGTGGCCTAATGGCAAACCTTGGACAAGATAACTTCATAACTAATCAAAATTATTAGCAAAAATATGCTGCAGGGTACCTGAAAAGTCGCATTTATTTTACTAATTAATCATGAAAGCAAGGAGCGTCGCGTATTCAGGGATATGAAAACACAACTACAAACAACTACAAAGCTTCTAAATTACTGTAATTTTATCCAACATGTTACCAAGCCATAGAAAAAAAATCACTAACTTATAGTATACTAGCTGTTGCCCGCGGCTCCGCCCGCGTTAGTGTCGATCCCTCGGGAACAGTAGAATTTCCCGGAATCAAACATACCCTATGTCCTTCCCCGGGCCTCACACCTCCATACCAAATTTAGCGTAAAAAAACGACAGATAGAATTACTTTCGCATTTATAATATTAGTATTAGTATAGAAGTATGGATATTATTTATAGCAGTCCAGAAATGAGAAAATTTCCATAAAACCTTTACCCTCCCATTTTACCCCTTTAGGAGTGAATTCAGTCCATTTCACCCACATATATCATTTTTAATTGTAATCGAGAACTTACATACCTATTTATTTTCATACTTCATAGTCCAGAAATGAGAAAATTTCCAAACAAACTTTATCCCCCTTCTGGGGGTTTTTTTCCAGTTAACCTACACAGATCTTTTTCAATTGTAATCGTGAATTTATTTACCTATTTTCATACTTCTAAGTCTAGAAATGAGTAAATTCCTATACAATCTTTACCCCGCTATTTTACCCCTACAGGGAAAAATATCGTCCATTTTACCTACACAGATATATTTAATTGTAACCTAGAACTTATATATTTATTTTTATACGTCTAAGTCCAGAAATGAGAAAATTTCCATACAAAGTTTATACCACCCATCCACCCTCATTTTACCCCTTAAAGGGGGAATTTAGCAAATTTCATCTACCTACACACATCTTTTTAATTTTAATCTAGAACTTATATACCTACTTTCATACTTCTTAGTCCAGAAATGAGAAAATTCCATATAAATTTTACCCCTTAAGAAGTTAAATTTCTTAAAAATACTTTCTTAGCGCTCACTCACATCTTTAAAAGAACCCCTGTACCAAATTTCAAGTTTCTAGGCGCAGCAGTTTAGGTTGGTTTGCCGTTTGCCCGCGGCTACGCCGCCGCCGTTAGTGTCCATCCCTCAGGAACAGTTTGGACCCTTAAAGGGGTGACTCAGGTCATCAATATGAACAACTTTTTCTGTGGGACCAATGCCGGGAACTCAAAAAAAATTTCCTCATTTCCATACAAAAAATTCCCGCCGCCCGGCCAGGTTGTATGGGAATGTCGAATTTTATTTTGAGGAACCATTGTTCCCATAGGAAAAGTTGTTCATTTTGTTGGTCTGAGTCACCCCTTTTAAGGGTCCGAAACGATAAAAAATTCACCGTGTATGCAAACTAATGCCTTAAGTTCATTCAAATGACGATAACTTTTTTTTTAATGAACCGATTTTGATGAAACAAACTTTAAATGTTATGCTGGGTTAAAACAAACCAATTGGTGAAAGTTTGAAGTAAATCGGTTCAGTATTTTCGGAGATAATCGTGATCATACATACAGACAGACAGACAGACAGACAGAAAAGAAATTCGAAAAAATTTTTTTTGCTTTCTATTATTCTTTTTAAGTGTCCCTCTATCCATTTCAGTCAAAAATTCTAAATGTACAGACAAAATATTTTTACTGTTTTATTATATGTATAGATAGGTCTTTAACATTAACAGCTTCTAATCCAATGCCGTAGTTGAACAAAAGAAAGTAAACTTTTTAATCAAAATAAACAACGTTTCATTTACGTAATCTACACAATTAGAGCTCTGATAACGGATAATAGAAAAGTTTCTCACGCAAAGCTTTTATTGTGCGATCACAACGACGTTACGATCCACTGCTTTTTTACCAGTAACAAATAAACTCCAGTAATACCTAGATGTTTTTAAGGTTCCGTACCCCAAAAGGATAAAACGGAACCTTTATAGGATCACTTTCGTTGTACGTCTGTCTGCCAAGATCCTTTTTCTCAGGAACGCGTGAAGGTATAAAGTTGAAATTCATATCAAATACTAAACTCTACTGTCCCTTAGAGCTGTGAAAAAATCAAACTTCTAAGCCAACGCAATCAAAAGATACCGCCGCCCTTTATGCCTCAAATTTTCGAGATTCGCATGGGAATCGAAGCCTACAGGGTACCGTCAGCCGTCAGAGGCCGAGAGGCGGTTTCGAAGACACCAGGGTGTGCATGGTCGATTAACCGTGTCACCTACACGAAATGAATAAATGAATTTCCCATGAATCTTTAAATTTTGTCCGTAGCAACGTTTTATAGCACAGATAAAGGTAAAAAAATAGCGAATAACATAGGTAAATTTTTTGTTAAATCATTTAATAAAAATATTTTTAATAATTTCAAACTTGGTACGGAACTCTTAGTGCGCGAGTCCGAATCGCACATAGCCGGTTTTTTTTTTAGTAAACCTTTACGCTTTAAATTATATATTCAGTGTAGAACTTTTTATACGTCCATGGTGTAGAATATGTTTTTTTTTTGTTTGAAGCTTAGACAGTTGCCATGCAATGGGATAATCTTAATACCGTCTTTAAAGCTTTAATCTCATGAACTGGCTTTTACTTGAGATGCAACGTACCGCGTCAAATCTTGCAACAAAATTTTTGACCATTTATCCTAAATATATGAGCTGTTCTGATGAATTAAGAAGCTTTTTTTTAAAAATCCTTTTATTGTCATTTCGATAATTCGATTTGACTTGAAAAGTGCTTTACATACCTATTATGCTCATAAAAAAAAACTAGACAGAAAAATAACATTTATGGAAAACCTTAAGTAGTAACTTCGTCGACGTGATAAGCGTATTTGCTAATGATTATTTTGCTAATGAAGATATAATGAGTATTCACTTTGTTTGCTAATCAATGTCGGTGGTTTCCCATAATTTTCTAGTAAATATGGATGAGCCGCGCCTGTGAACTGTAAAAAATGGATTTACAGTCTTCGTCGAGCTAATTGCCACCTCAGCTTCGTGTTTTGCGTTTTGTCGGGTTTACAAGCAGAACGACGGACAATAAACATGAAATTAAATAACGGATCTACCTCTGGGGATTGTTAATTGATTAGCTACCGCTTTTGATAGCAACTAATTTATTTCTTTAATCTCTGGCTGGACGCATATTGAGTAAATAAGTGACTTTACAATAATAAGTACTCGTACACAGATGCGGCACAAGTGTATAGCAAGCAAGACGAAATTGGTTAAAATAATAATTGTGTGACTGAAGGGTTTCTATTATTGTCTCCTTCACCGAGACCAAATTATCGATTATCAGAACGAAAATACTCTAAACAAAATGGCATCCTGACCTATGGATGGAAACAACTCTTAAGTTTATTTTTGCAGAAAACTAGAGGAGTAGCATTTAAGAACTAATTTTAGCAAAGGATCAGTTCTATAAATATAAAGGCTTTCAAACTAATATCAATGAACCGTATGTGACGCTTATTCTTTGGATTGCACAAAGCCTGCAATGTCTCGACAATTCTGCGAAACAGGAAAATAGCCGCCAGCCGACGCTTGTTACGTGCCAATGAAACCTACTCCAAAGGCATTACTGGGCGAGAATCGCGTGTTTGTTCTATAATCGCGAACCACCTTCAACTCCATGGCCGTAAAAAAAGAGTCAAGAGGAGGAGTTCATAGAAGGCTTAGCTTCGTCACTTCACCGCTTTACAGATGAAGGGTGTGCCAGAGTAGCATTTGTGAAGTTACGACTTCAGCATTTAATTGCAACAAAAGCAACGATAAATTACTGGAGAACTTACTATCGTGAGAGCTGTTGTGTGCGTTGCTATCTTATTTATTACTTATTCGTAGGTTGCTATATTGAAAAATAAATACGAGGGGTATTGGAAAGTAAACTTCTGAAAAAACAACAATTTAATTTACGTAATATGCCGATTAGAACTCTGTGATAACGGCATATTTAGATTAGCTAATAAAAAAATCTCATGCAAAGCTTTTATTGTGCGATCACAACGACGGTACGATTCGCTTTTTTTATCAGTAGTTAACTTAAATAAATGCCTTAAATATCTAGATGTTTTAAATGTGTTATACGTGAAAACGAGCAGATATGGCGGGTGAAAAGGGGGTTACGGAACCCTTTTGGGTCCTTGATTAAAAGGTAAGTTACTCGCGTCTTGTCAACCATGGACGAACTCATGCGAATTCATGATGTAGTCATGGACCTAAGAATAATTCTTAGATCCATGGATGTACTCTAGTTTTACTTCTGTAACATCTTATTTTGTGCCATGACGCAATCAATTGCGCGCCAATGCATATTTACAACCCATAGACTCAGCGGTAAAACATTGACTAGCAACATGGACTAATAGCAACTAGCAAGCACCATATTTTGCGTGGCTTGTCTTGCATCGAACATTACTTGCGTGTATTGTCTATTGTTATTCAACCTGGGTATGAAAGGCGAGATAACAGATTGTGATTATTTTCCATAGGCTTGGATTAGATAATGTCGATTCCAGGATATTGTCTAGTCAAATTTATTTAGCCTGAGATTTAGATTGTTATGTAACCTAAAAAAAAACAATCTAAGTGCAGTGTTCTTCTGTTGAGTAGTAAGTTTTTATCATTTACAATACAAAAACCCCTTAATTTCATAAGAGTATTACCTACTTGCTTGGTTATGTATCAAATCAAGGGAAATGGAAAAGTATCATGTGCATAGAACTTTGGTATAAGTACTGAACTATGGTTTACCCAGTCAAATTAAGTATTTCTAAATAAAATTAAGTATTTAAGTATCTACTTACTGTTTGAAATAAAATATTTTTGGGAACTAATCTAGTAATTGTGAAGGAGATCTTGTAGTTTTAAAGGTGTACCTTAACTTAGAAATACATCATCATCTTGTATTTCTAACTAATCTAGTAATTGTGAAGGAGATTTTGTAGTTTTTAAAGGTGTACCTTAACTTAGAAATACATCATCATCATCATCATCATGTATTTCTAACTAATCTAGTAATTGTTAAGGAGATCTTGTAGTTTTTAAAGGTGTACCTTAACTTATAAATACATGCTCTTAATAAATTTAGTAAATAACATAATAAGTTTTCTTATATTCATAGTCAGTGCATCAAGTCATACAATAGTTTAGGAAGTAGGTAATAAAGCTATATTAGGAACTATAGAATGTCCTACTTAGGGGGAGGATAAATGATCTCTCAAAATGATGAGACATCTTTAGCAAGAGCAAGGTTAAGTTCAGGGCAATGTTTTTCAAAGCATTTAGTACACATTCACCTAATCCTACTTAAACACACAATAATGTAGGTAGCTGTTTTATTTTAAGAAAGATTTATTTTATCATTAGGTTTGTTTACTTAAATTTACATTTTGTAATTTAGGTACCAAATGTTTAAAGTGTGTTAGGAGAGGAATTATTGAGTTGACATCCTTTGACATATTATTTCCTAATACTAAGATAAAAAAAGACAGAAAGTAGCTATTATGCTATTATTTATTATGCCTACTTTATCTTGAGGTACATTATCAGGTGTGGATAAATTAAAAACAGTGGCACTAGGTTCTGTAATAATTTGATAACCATCTTATAAAATTATTAATGATTAAGGGCTAAAGGGTACAGAGTAGTACAGAGAGGGTCGTGCTCCTGTAGTGGGGACTAAAAAGGACCTGATGATGATGATGATGATGAAGGGCTAAAGGTGAACCTTTATTGAAACAAGTAACAAGTAAAATTAAAATTAAGGTCTTTATACAGCAACATAAATAAATATGTATATATTTTGAATTCATAAGTTGAGTAAGATTGTCTGGCAATCTAAGGTTTAAACGAATTCTTTACGCGGAATCAATATAAAATTGAGATATATTTTATTTACGTGGTAGCTTATCGTGTTTTAGGAGACAGGGAGGCGACATTATCGCCGTCAAATCCTTCTTCAAGGACTTTTATGCATAAAACCTGTTTTTTTTCTTATCTATTTTTAAATAATGGCGCGCTTGGGGGCAATATTTAGCACTGAAAAGTATATTTAATAAATTAAATAATAATAATCTGGGCTTACCTTCATAAATCTCCATGTCGATTCCGGCCAAAAAATGAAAAGTTATTCTAAAATAAAAACGTTTCTATGACGACGCATGACAGCAAACTCTAATCAGAATCCTATTGGGTCAAAAAAGCTCGCAATTCCTCAAACGAGCACAGATAACAAATTGTTAAGTTTACTTATATGACGTGGTTATGATTTAATCGATTAAATGTCTATAATCGAGTTATCAATTGATTTTTAAATGAATTTCAAACGAAGTATTATAATTAATACCTTAGCTAGAAAATAAGAAACTAATGGAATCATACTTTTTTCATTTAATCTTAGGGATTCAGCATTTTATTTTTTGGTATTGTGTTGTTCATATCCACGTCATTACTTTAAGCGTAACAAACAGTTGATTCATACTTTATCTGAATTAGGTATATATACACAGTTTCCGTAAAGCTTTTTTCCAGTTTTTACCTTAAATGCAGTGAAGATAACAATCGAAAACATTTTAAATATTTTTTATTTTATGCTTACTTGCTCAATATTCTGTTTTATACACATCACTAGCCGATGACGAAAAAAAAGTACAATCAGAAAACGAAACGTCGACGTATGGTCGTCGGTTCTTTATTTTAAGGAATTTCATTGTTACTTTGCTTCAATATTGGCGTTATTTTGTTAAATTAGTTTCGTGCAACAAATACAATAATGGGTCTCACAATATCAAGTGTCTTTACGAGGCTTTTTGGCAAGAAACAAATGCGTATACTTATGGGTAAGTGACATGACAGCTCATCGGTGGGTTGCGTAGAATTTAGTTTCTTTTGCATTTTCTATACTTGTGAAAGCTTCTTTTAGCGTCTTTTTGTTCTAAAATAATTGTTGAATTACAGTTGGACTCGACGCCGCCGGTAAAACCACAATACTATACAAGTTAAAACTTGGTGAGATCGTGACCACAATACCGACGATTGGTTTCAACGTCGAGACTGTGGAGTACAAAAACATCAGCTTCACTGTGTGGGATGTCGGTGGCCAGGACAAGATCAGACCTCTGTGGCGCCATTACTACCAGAACACACAAGGGCTTATTTTCGTGGTAGATTCCAGTGATACCAAGAGAATAGCAGAAGCAGAGAATGAACTTGCCAACATGGTAAAATAATCATAATATTATTGTTGATAGAGTGGAGGTTGACAAGATTCTTGTAACTTTCCATAATTTGCAAAAAAGGGTTAAATATGAGGGTTTTCTGAGATAGGAGCATTAAGGTGTTGGATCCAATAAAAGTTCCTAGAGACGAATGACATTGTATTGACGGCAGGTACCACTGCAGCCGTCGCCACCTATCGATGGTAGCTGGTAAAACGTCGACGTCCTAGCCGTGTGGTATCTGGCAGAGTAGAATAGGACCACTCCAAGTCTTCCTGTGGATGTCGTAGAAGGTGACTTAGGAAATACAAGCTAAACAAAGCTTGTAAACATCTAAGAGACCTCTCCAACCCGTGTGGCCAGCGTGGAGAGTGTAGGCCAAGTCCACTGGCTGCTCTGGCCAAGTATGGCCCTAGTAGTACAGAGAGGGTCGTGCTCCTGTAGTGGAGAATAAAAAGGACCTGATGATGATGAAAACCTTGACAGCAGCTGTTGACGCTTTTGTAGCTGCCACCAATGCTGCTCGTCTGTATGAGGTCTAAGCTATTGTTGGGCAACAATGTGTCAGTTGTCACTTATTGCTGGTTTTCAATAATTATCTAATGCTAGCAACTCATCAGACCCTATGCCTCAGAGTTGCCATCTGGTTGATTGCATTTTAGAAAACCCTCATTATTAAAAGTTGTGCAGTTTCTAATGTCCAGTATGTACAATCAAAGATAAATGATTATACTTGATGTTTACAGTAAAAATTTATGCATCAACATCATTGAAAAATTTATACATACATTCTCACGTCTTTATTCCTTACAGGGTAGACGGAGCCTAAAGTCATAAGACTGAAAGGCCACATTTAGCATGTGGGTGGGCATTAAGGTGGAAAACGGAATCAAAATATTGATGCGGCTTGCAACCTAGCCGCATCGCCTATTGTCATGATTCTTTAGATTTTCGCTATTCCTTCCAGTTTCTACGGTCTGCACGGGAAGAGAAGCAGCTGGCACATTCTACATTTGTTCTTTTCTCCCAGACCAGCATAGAACAAAAAAATTTTCCAACAAGAAAATCTACACAAAGTGGCTGTTTTTTAGTGGCTATAAAAATGTTATGCTTACCTAATTATATTTGTTTTTTTTCAGCTAAAAGAGGACGAATTAAATGATGCAGTAATCCTGGTGTTTGCCAACAAACAAGACATGCCAAATGCTATGACTGCAGCTGAGCTTACAAATGCTCTTAACTTGAACAACTTGAGAAACCGCCGTGTAAGATTTATTTTTTAAATTTTCGAGATTCTGTCTTGTAGGGCAGTATACTGATCAAATTTTAAGACATGTAGTCCTTGTGACAAAAACTGCAAAGCTGGTTGACATGCATGAATAACAAGAATGTGTTAACTGGAAAGACTTTACTCTGAACACAGAGACAAGAAGTTCCCTAGGGAGGCTAGTTAGTACAGTCAAGGCACCAGACCAGCAGGTACCAAATACCTTTTGACTTAACCCATCAATCGCGGAAACGCAGACACAATGGAGTTTTTATTGTTATGCGGCCAGATCTGGCCTCTCGGGGGCTGAAGGATTAATTGGTCAAATACTATTTTGACTTATTTTAAAGTCGAATCAATATCCCTAATGTAATAAACAGACTTAACAAGTATATATAAACGGTAGATAAAAAAAAAATATTTGACATAATAATTATTTACCTTTTTCGTTGAGCCTGCTGATGCAATATTAGTAGTGATGTCATTGAAATTTAACAACAAATATAAAAATTAATTCTGAAACTGCAAACAAGCATGTAATATTTTTAATAAGCAAGTTACAACTTTTAACAAGCAATGCTTTTACTAGCATTGTCTAGTAATGTTCTAAGTTGTTTTGAGTGACCGGGTCACATCATGACTTCATCCTTCAAACTGAAACCTTATTGTTAAAAATATAGCAAAAAGGATAAATTTATAACAATTTTGTTGATATAGGTAACAAATTAAAATATTTTGCCTTCTGCAAATTTTGAAGATGTGGAACTAGGTATGTGTTAAGTCATTTAATCACAAAACAGAGTGACTCATCCCATCA
This sequence comes from Elegia similella, assembly GCA_947532085.1. Taxonomy (NCBI): domain Eukaryota; kingdom Metazoa; phylum Arthropoda; class Insecta; order Lepidoptera; family Pyralidae; genus Elegia; species Elegia similella. Next base: position 15,252,141 of record OX383941.1, read on the forward strand.
AGGGATTATTACAAATGCAAAATGACGATGTCTCACATATTTTGAAACTTATCTGACCTTATCCTATGATACACCTATGATGAAATCAAAATTACCTTCAGCAGACATATTTTGATTGAATTATCTTTAATCAGCATACTTCTTGAAATTTAATTACAATAGACATAAGTAATTTATCACTCCTTTATTACAAAATAATTACCTAGGTTTTAATATCAGAACTGATGAAACAATTATTTCAATTTTAGTAACCGTCGGAATAACTGGTTGCCTTTCTTATTTGGCTGTGAGAGATAAATTAACAATTGCTACATATTTGCATCATTTATTAAATAATTGCTACATATGATATTTCTTTAGATATCCACATTTTCTGACGTCAGGTTGGCTGGTCATCTCCTAGTTCAGTGCAAATGTGCAGTTTCTCAAAATGGACAGGTGCGCAGCAGGTCAAAAAAATTGCGGATTTCTAAAGAAATATTATATGTAGCAATTGTTGATCCAACTCTCACAGCCAAATGCCATAGGCAACCAGCCATTCTGAAGGTTTCTACAATAAAATAATTAGTATTTTAAGTAAATGTTCCTTCAGCTCTATAAAGAATCAATCTGTTTACTCAATCATTTGAATAATTATTTGCAGTGGTATATCCAAGCGACATGTGCAACACAAGGACAAGGCCTCTATGAGGGCTTAGACTGGCTCTCAAACGAACTGGCGAAGAAGTGAGATGCGTCATAATTGGTAATCATGGGAATCAACAAATCACATTCCCATTTCAAAGGACAACTTCTGACATCATGGATGTTGTTCAAGCTACATGAAACCAAGAGACTATGAAAATTTTTATGTAATTAATATTAATTAGGTTTATAGGGTCTATTTCATCCATGTTAAGTGAACTTATGTGAAAGCAAAATCAATACATAGTATTTAATTTTGAGACTTTTGTTAATTTTTAAGGTAATTTTCACTTTCTGTCCATTCCATATTTATTTAAAAAGTTCAGGCCCATTGTGATTTATCTGATTATGTTCAGTTCAATATATTATTCTAATTTATTTTAACATTTATTATCACACAGATTTTTCATTTAAATTTTCTAATGTATTGTGTAATACATGTTCATATAGTGTGATAATAAAAACTATTTATATATTTTGTAAATTGAGAATTGATGCATTTCTAAAAGTTATTCTGAGCACAACTATGTAACTATTTAACACATCATGCTTCTATATATGGTGCCCCCAAAGTTCTATTGTGAACATTTTTGTAAGGTTGCCAAATATACATTATGTCCTCATCACCTTATGTATGTTTGATAGTTTCATAAAGCTCCTATTGTAATAGTGACAATAATTATTTCTTTCACATGAATATTAAACATATAATAATCGCTAGAAATGTGTATCTCTCACAGTTTGAAATTTATTTAGTGAATAAGTTAATACCGATTCTATTGCACATATCTCCAAGAAAAAAAACCTCAGTTTCTTTAATTTTTAAATCTTATGTTTACAGAAAATTTTCCGTTAGTTAACTGTGAGATTTGTGTATCAGAGTCAAGGATAATAATCAATGCCTTTTGTATTTGTGAAAAGTTGTCACTGTCGATGTAACCAAAAATAACTAGAACTAGTTTCTAGTAGATGGTTATACTATTCTGTATTGGCTAAAATTACGACAAATAATGTCTTCCTAATTGGATTCACTTTCGCACAGGATACAGGTTTGAGTAGCCATCTGTTAGATTCTTAGTTGTTTATTTCGTAAGTCAATATAATTAATAATTAAAATGTATATAATATAAAATGTCCATTGGCCAAACATTTTTAAATGTTATTCTATATTTCTATCCTGCTTGATTTTTCGTGCTTTGGAGATGCATTGACGGTATGATAGTGGCAAATAAAAGTTAGCTGTAACACCAAATATTTTATTTTCAACATTATGTTGATACAATATTAATTCGTTTATATGTTATCAAAACAGATAACAGCACTTATAATATAATAGCAACAGCATTTTAGCTCAAAAGCTATATAGTCTTATATTATAATGATTCTCAATCATTTATTAGAATATAATCCCAACTTTGATTCCTTTATTTGTGACTCCAACTTGCTTTTCGTTTCTCAACGAAACTTTTGATTCCTTCTTGCCCGTCATTAATATTTATATTCTCTACCATAATGTCTTCACCTAATTTATACGCTTCGAGCAAATCTAATTCGATTTGTTTGTAAAAGAATTGCTTGCCTAATGCGATGACTCTACGACTCTTGAGCTTTATTTTCTCAACGATTTTGTCGACTTCGGTGTCTAGCTGGTGTGCTGGGACTACTTTCGTGACGAGCCCGCTTTGGTAAGCCTCTTGCGCAGTGATTGGTTCACCTGTTGGATAAAAACGCTAAAGAAAACTTTACTTAAATAATAGTATGCGTAAACCTTTTGCCTTAATATCGATCCTTCGCAAATAGATCTTTTTTCCCGGAATTAAAGGTAGCCTATATAGTTTTCTGTACCCCCACAACCCGTATTTCTGTACCCCCACAACCCGTATGTAAAATTTCATGATCAGTTTAATAGTCAGAGCGGAAAGCATAACAAAAAAACGTAATTTTCACTAGACAGGAATGGAGATATTTCTATCCGTGTGACCGTGTCTAACGGACTATGCGTCCTTCTCGGCATAGTCTGAATTCAGGCATGTGTGAAGTCGGCCTACTTTTGAAAATTGAAGTCGTACAAACCTGTAAAAAGCATGTAAGTCGCCCGAGATTTTGGCATACACCGCCCTATAGCAATTCCAGGTGTAGAGCAGAATATTCCAAAGTTGGCTCTGGAAAAAATATTTGGTAAGTTAGGTAGGTATTCATATTAATATGAGAATTTAGTTCTTTTAATTATTTATTTACCCAGGTGTGGAGAATTTACTTGTGTCTGAGCACACTAACATGTCGCAAGTCGCGACCAACTGACAACCTGCTGCTGTTGCAAAGCCGTTTACCTAGAAAAAAGGAAGAATAGTATGAAAAATAAACCCCCATATATTTGAGGGTTTCGTGCGACAGAGTGACAACACAGAACCCAATACTGGATACCGCGCGTGTTTGTCTGTCCGTGTGTCTATACCGACCGATTAAATTTAAATTTGGTAAGTACGCTTATAGATTTATAACTCAAACACGAACAGGCATAAGTATGCCTTCTTTCTGGATCAGTATTCTGAACCTTACCAGGCCTGTCTCACTCCCCGTGTATGCGCAGTGATGGCGACACCTTCGAAGGAAACCCGTAAAAAACGACGCGCGTTTGGTCATGTGTTCAACGAATTATGAATCGTATGTTCATAGCTATAAGTATACGACGACGGATCGACACTAACGCGGGCGGAGCTGCGGGCAAAAGCTATAGTAAACTATATAGTCTAAAACTTAGAAGCTATTCACCATTTATATGTTTTACATGTGCTTGTCTGTTTATAAACCAGCGAATAAAAAAAGAATGACAGAAAATGTAATAACAGAGGGAGAACCGTTGAACATCCTTGCAATGATGTTTTTAAATTGTTTAGGGGTTGACTTAAACCTAAACAGATCTAGTTCCGAGCAGACAGTAGGTAAGTTTTGTGCTATTTCAAGTTCATTGGGCATCAAAGACGGTTCAAAAGGATTCATGTTTTATCTATACTAATTTAGCCCAAAATAAGTACCTAAGTACTTGATATAGCGGTTGTGATTGTGACGCAGATCGTCACTTTCGCAAGTGGTCATCGCTGAAAACTTGGTCACTTTCTCAGAATGTCATTTTCGCAAATCGTCACATCTACCATATTGCTAAAATGGCAATTAGCGAAAGTGACCAATTTTTTTGCAATGACTACTTGCTAAAGTGACGGTCTGCGTCACAATCACAACCGATATACCTTTACCTGTACCACGGCCTGTACGCTGGTACTGTATATTATTGTAAAATGAGACGTGCTTGCGTGCTCAGAGGTCATATTAATGTATTTATTTACTCTGTTATAATTTAGTTGAATGTAATTACCTTGGCAATAACTGGCACTGGACTTTGCACTATAGACTTCATTAATTCCGTGGCTTTTTCAAAAACCAACTTGTGTTGATCTAAACCTGTAGAAGATTGCTGAAAATTATATTCTCCACTACAAATTGTGTACAGCAGAAGTAAATGCATTGCATCAAAAACTAGTGAGCTCATGTCCCAAGCCCAGAACCTTTTGAAAGTTTATCAGAGTGGGGCAGACAACACTATTCTAACTAATATCAGTCGATTCGATATCGATAAAGGTAAGTTAAGGTAAACCTTAAAATTGCGAAACAAGTTGCCAATTTGCCCACAATATCATGTAATATCAGAATTCTTTTGGACTAAACTTCTTAAAAACTAGGCATAATAATTGTAGTACCTAGGTAAGTATTTTGGAAAAGACTGAATTCCCCCAAAAGATTCTCTACAGAGATTGCTCTGCTAAAATGCTTTATACTTACTAATTCTTTTAAGTTGTGTCCTGCCGAAAAGACATTGCCTTTAGCGCTCAAAACTATGGCCCTCAACAATAGATCATCTTTGTTTGTATTTATTGCTTCTATGAGGTGGTTCATCATGTCTAGAGATAGCGAATTCCTATTCAAATGATCACAAATATTAAAATTATTAAATATATACCTTTACAATAACATTGTACCTACCATTTTTTTATTTATTTGTAATATTTTTTAATAAAAAGTATGTAGCTTTATTTTTTGAATTGTGGTTTTGACCTAAGACTTTTTCTTCTCCTCTTGTAGATATCGCAATTATCTTATCGCATAAATCGACTAAGGACAAAAGTTCAAGCAAAAATTTGTAAAAAGGATGCCCGAAATCATTGTCTAAATAATGGATCCTGGCCTCTAAAGAGACAGGAATTAAAGTAATGGTTTTTTGTAGTGTGGGACTATTTGAAAAAAAAATTATGTTGCCATGGACCACCACCTCTTTGCACAGTTAATTAACATAAAATTAATAATTTGTACATACCAAATTTGGAGAGTCACCTAAAATAATAAGCTTTTTGAACAATTTACTTTTAAAGCCAAGATTTAAATTACAAACTTACAATATTTAGCAACACTCAAGGTAATAAAACAATATTGTTCATAGCAAATAGTATTTCAATTACTTTTCAGAAATTAGTATTTTAATATAGTTTTTATGGCATAAAACTCTTTATTTACTACATCCGCATTTTGGCGATGGATGGCATTCAAAATTCGGAGCATTCGAACTGCAGTGCTTGACCACTGGTTAAGAACCACTGAATTTAAGGGAGATTTAGCACAAAAATTGTCAAACTTTCTAATTTGATATCACTGCCGTTAGTAGAATAGGTAGTTGAAAATGGCAGATTGTTTTGAGGAGCATGAGGAGAATATATGTAGCAAGAAGGTATTATGCCTTGAAACCTACATACATTTCCTATAAAAAAAAAAATTGACAGATATATCCGACTTTTGCAATCAAAGGGTTAAGTGTTCATTTCCAGTTTCATACTAACTTGGTCTTCTCATGACTCAAAGTGATTTCCCGTGTACCATTGGTCTCGTGTGTTGTAACATATTGGCTGTTTTGCCGAGTGAATAATGTAAATGTTCTTGAGCATTTTGTCTGAAACAACATTTATCACATCAAATCTTTATTTGCATATATAAGAGCACAAAGGTCTTATAAAATAGTACAGTCCATTTGTAATATACTATACATAATTAATTAATATCATACCTACAAACAAGTAAAATCTAACCTAAAAATAACATTCAATGGTAGTTATTTATAAATAAATCTCTAAATAAATATAATAATTAATGTTCTCGTTTCCAATTAATATTTTTTAAATAAACTCTTTAAAACATACATAATTACAAATGATTCTTAGTTTTAAACATGAATGAATCTCAGAAAGTAAAAAAAAAACAATCACAAAAAAAAAATCAAAACTCACCAGCGTTGCGAAAAACATTTTAATTTCCTTCTACAATTATTCTTAATTACACTTTTAGTGCCCAGTAACAGCTCTTATCATTTCTTATCAACTAACTTTGCTTGCACCATATATAATATTCATCTATGCTTGCACCAAAACAAGTTAATGTCAGTCAAACAGTGTCAAACTATTTGACAGAGTGGCCAGTTGCCACACGCGAAATATCATTTTACCGACCTTGAAGCAATTTAAAGTTGGAAACTAATAATTTTTATCTTTTCGAATTTTTACTGTTTTGGATGTAACATTCGTTTGTTTTTAGGGTTCCGTACCCAAAGGGTAAAAGCGGGAACTATTAATATGGCTCTGCTGTCCATCTGTCAGCAGGCTGTATCTCATGAACCGTGATAGTTAAGACAGTTGATGTTGTATTTCCGTTGCCGCTATAAAAAAACTAAAAAAAAAAACAAAATAAATATTTAAGGGGCTCCCATTCCATTCCACCCCACAACAAACCAAAGAGAATACAAAATACTACATAAGACAACAAACTTTAAAACAAAGAAAATAATACTCTTAAAACGTAGTGATTATATACTCTTTGAATACTCTCTGACGAGAGCTTTAAAAGATAGAACGCTCGATATTAATAACGGCAACAGGTAAACGCTTGAAATAATAATATTTTAGTTATGTAGGTATTTCACTTTAAAAATAAATAATTCAATTGAAATAATTTTTCATATAAAAAAATAAACTTCAATCAAACTACTAAACGGATTGTGATAAAATTTAAATGGGACTATGGGACCAATTTGAAAGCATAACCTAACAAACAAGAAAATATTTTTTAAATCCTTACTAATATTTTAAATGCGAAAGTGAGTTTGTTTGTTTGTTACGCTTTCACGCCGTAACTACTGAACCGATAATCATGAAATTTTGCATACAAGTTCTCTGGAGTGCGGAGAAGGACATAGGCTACCTTTTATCCCGGGAAAGTGTACTATTCCCGAGGGATTGACATTGACGCGGGCGGAGCCGCGGGCGAAAGCTAGTCATTTCATAAATGAAGGAGTTATGAGGTGTCAAACATTAAAAAATAATAACAGAATTGATAACCTCCTCCTACTTTTTTAAGTCTGTTAATAAAACAGGGAACTCCTATTCCACAAAGGTGATATTTTTGCTGGTTTTTCTCTAAATTGATAACGGCAACAAGCAGACGTTTGAAATATTCAAGTTATATTATTCACTTCAAAAATAAATACCTTTGTAAATTAAATAAAATTAATATTTCCATTCCCATACAACAGACATGATTGTTTTGCCGTTTTATAGATAATGGTACCGACCCTTCATGCGCAAGACCGACTCGCACTTTGCCGGGTTTTAGGGGTCCGTACCCAATGGGGTAAAAACGGGACCCTATTAATATCACTGTGCTGTCGTCTGTCTGTCTGTCCGTCTGTCACCAGCCTGTATCTCACTCAGAACAACGAGGTATCTCATGAACCGTGATAGTTCAACAGAAAATTTTGACAGATGACGTATTACTGTTGCCGCTTTAAGAAAAAATACTAAAAAATAGAACAAAATAAATATTTAAGGGGGCTCCCATACAACAAGCGTGATTTTCTTGCTTGGTTTTGCTCGTTTTTGATAACCGCAACAATTTTGTGAATATTTCAAGCGTCTAGCTTGAAATATTCACAAAATATTGATTTATATATATCACTTTGGAAATAACTAATTAAATATAAATAAAATTATTATTAAAAGGGGGCTCCCCTACAACAGACATGATTTTTTGCCGTTTTTATAGATACGGTACGGAACCCTTCGTGCGGATCTAACATCTAACAATTATCGAAAGACAACAAGTCTCAATTTATTTCCATTTTAAATCTCCTTTAAAATTGAATAAAGCATTTTTTTCCTGTATTTCTTTCATAGAAAAATGTTCAAAATTAGTTTTTCATCTAATAGATTTCTTATATAAGAAAATGTTTCATCTTTTTGAGATTTTTTATTTTATAACACGTATATATGTTTATACATTAGTACTTATTAAAATTAAATAACCCGCACTGTGTTCTGCTTTAAAAGTCTACATATTACTCCCTGATATCAAGGTAAGATTCGTTCTAGCACTTCTAGCACACGCAGATTTGGGCGCGTTGAGAATCTATACAGTTTATTTAACTAGAGATTTAACAAATACGTTAATGAGCCCCTTGACATTTTAGTTACGTTGTTGTATCGTTTATGTGGCGTTTTCGCGTCGAGAGATATTTTCTTATTTTTTAAATTGCAGCAAGCCCATAAAAATGCGCTATATACAGCTGGATTGCGAATCTAGCATTGCAATCCCTAGGCGGGACCGCAGAACACCTGATAATCTGTAAAGACTAATTGTTACGGGCAAAGTAGAAGGGAAAAGATCAAGAGGCAAAAGTCCAACAAGGTGGTCAGACTTAATAAAGCAACTGGGGACATCTATTACAACGGCGGTCCGATATGCAGCAGACCGAGACAAATGGCGAGAACTTATCCACAGCCATGTTCAGAGGGGCCACGATCCTCATCAGTGAGGGAACGCATTAGAGAAAGAGAGGCGGGACTCAGTACAGAACAGTATACCTAGCAGAATATAGATACTACATTATAATAATTGAATGCCTGGCTTAAGGTTGAATTGAATACATAACCTGACATCACTGTAACTAACACTATTTTTATAATTAACAAATTACGGGCTATATTACTAAAATTACAACAGTTATTTTGGCTTTTCCTCAGTGTAGTAATAAAACCACGCAATAAATATTTCCGCACGTAGTTTATTAATTGCTACACCCACAACCAGACGTATCAGATCCAGTGTCGTCATCATCGAAGTACTCCACGCCCTCATCTTCGGCAGTTATAATTTCAACAACAGCTCTGTAACAAGTAACGTCACCGGTTTAATTTTTACGAGTCGTATAGGTTGGTTATGTCATACAATCCATACTAATATTAAAATGGGAAAGCTCTGTCTGCTTGTCTATCAGTCACCTTTTCACGCTTCAACCATTGAACCAATTTAGATGAAATTTGGTATGGAGGTAGTTTGATGCCTCGGGGAAGGACATAGGGTAGCTTTAATTCCGGGAAATTCTACTGTTCCCGAGGGATCGACATTAACGGCTGCGGCCAATAGCTAGTTTAACATAAATTGAAGATCAGTAGCGGTTTTAGGGTATTGCGCGGTTAGGCGACTGTCCTGGGCAACGGGTCCTGCTAGCCCCTGGGCTTCCGGGACCTACCGGCCTCGTCGTCGTCAGCAGGTCCTTTTAGTCTCCACTGCAGGAGCATGACCCTCTCTGTACTACCCGAAACATATTTGGCCAGAGCAGACAGAGGATTTGGCGAGGAGAGTGTAGACTCTTCTCGCTGGCCAGACGGGTTGGAGAAGTCTCATTACCTACCGGCCTACTGGCTCAATTTTGGCAACTGCGATGTACAACGTTTTAATGGCACTGCAAAATCCATATTCTTAATTTAAAATAGTCAATCAATCGAAATCATACGAAAACCGCAATGTATTTTCAAGTGACGATCAAAGCGTTGTACATCATAGACATAAGTAATCAATAGTTGAATGAATACAAGAAATACATAAAGATCTTAATGAAAGACCTCATGGTCACATTTAGCATGTTGGAGGACGTGTTGATGGAAAACAATCAAACAGTGACGAGTTGCCGCCGCATCGGCTATTGACATGATTCCGCAGATTTTAGCCCAGTTCCTTGATCGGCTTTTACGACTTGCGCGGGAAGAGAAGCAGCTGGTACATTCTACGTTTTTACTTTTCTCCCAGACCAGCATGAAAGAAAGTATGTTAATGAAGCAAAAAGTAAAATTTAATAGTACATTTACATTTTTAAAACATACAAAAAGGATTTTTGACTAAAGCTAGCAAGTAGGCCTACCTTAATGTAGATGTGCCATCATCATCATCACTACATAGTATAAAACAAACTCGCTGTCGCTGTCTGTCCGTCCCTATGTATGCTTAAATCTTAAAAACTATGCAACGGATTTTGAAGCGGTTTTTTTTATTAGATAGAGTGATTCAAGAGGAAGGTTTATATGTATAACTCATTCATCATATTGTAGAGAAACACTGATCAATTTAGAGGTTTCTAATGTGATGTCGTAAATAAACACATTTTTTTGCGCTTACATTGCAAACGCTGGATGAACTCCACGAGATAAATTAAATTAATGTACTACAGTATTGTACACCTTAAAAAGGTCAACAAAAAAGTCTGCGTTGGTATATCTCTTAAAGATAACCCATAATTTTATTATCAGCATTGCACCCGTGCAAAGGTGAGGCGGGTCGCTAGTAAAAATCTAATAGGGGCACGGGGTACCGTTACATCTCATAACGTTCAATAATATCTGAGTGATTGGTTGCGCCAAATAGTTCAAGCAAAATCTCACTAGATGTCGTAACTGTCCTGAACCCCGATTCAAAAGTTTGACGAGCCTTTTTTTTTTTTTTTTTTTTTTTTTTTTATACTACTTAGTAGGCAAACAGGCATACGGCCCACCTGATGGAAAGTGGTTACCGTAGCCTATGGACGCCTGCAACACCAGGGGTGCCACTCGCGCGTTGCCGACCCTGAAGAAATCTTTTCACGCCCTTTTTAAAGAACCCCATGTTGTAGTCACTCGGGAAAACCATGGCTGGGAGTTCGTTCCACAATTTAAGCGTACGTGGAATAAAGTTCCTTTCAAAGCGTACTGTACGCAACCATTTAGGATACAAGGTGTGGGGATGAATTCCCTGCCGATGGCGTGAGGTGCGATGATGGAAAGTGGCCGTAGGCATCAACTCAAACAATTCTTCGGAGCACTGCCCATTATACAAACGATAAAACACACAGAGAGAAGCAAAATCTCTCCTTAGACTCAGTGGCTCGATACCGTTTGTAATATTGGGATCGTCGATAATTCTGACAGCTCGTCTTTGGACTGAGTCAAATGGATCCAGCTGATATTTGGGTGCACCTGCCCAGAGGTGACAGCAGTACTCCATGTGTGGACGGACTTGCGACTTATAAAGTAGCAGTCTTTGCCCAGAGGTAAAGTACCGCTTAGCCCTGTTAAGCACACCCAGCTTTTTTGGTGCCATCTTGGCCTTGTCCTCCAAGTAACTGCAGTATTGAACTCTGGCAGAAACATCGACACCAAGGATTCCAATTCTGTTGGAGATGGTAAGGGATGTGCCTTGAAATTGTGGAGCTACAGCAAATGGAGTTTTTTTAGTGGTGAACGCACAAACTTGTGTCTTCGAGGGGTTAAAATTGACCAGATTTTTTTGGCCCCAATCAGCGACTTTCGTCAATGTGTTTTCAATTTCGGACACAAGTTGAACGCGGCTTTCGTTCACAACTATGCGAGGGACGTTCGCACGGCCCGTGTAAGACCTGTCACCCGTACTATCATCCGCATAGCAATGAATGCCATCAATGGACAGCATGTCATTGATATGCAGAAGAAACAGTGTCGGGGACAACACAGAACCCTGCGGAACGCCAGCGTTAATGTCTAAGCAATCAGAGCAGCTTCCGTCAACCACTGCTCTAATGCTTCTTTCGGACAAAAAGCTAGCAATCCATTTGCAGAGTCCCTCAGCAAGCCCGTATGACGGCAACTTCGAAAGAAGACCCTGGTGCCAGACCCTATCGAACGCCTTCGCCATATCTAAGCTAAATGCTAATGCCTCACCTCGACTCTCGATGGCCGATGCCCACTGGTGAGTGAGATACAATAGAAGATCACCTGTAGAACGACCGTGACGGAAGCCATATTGACGGTCGCTAATGAGGTCGTATTCTTCTAAGTATCTCAGGAGCTGTGTATTTATCACATGTTCCATCACGTTAGAGAGGAGGGAGGTAATGGCGATTGGCCTATAATTCGATGGGTCTGATCTATCGCCCTTTTTGGGCACCGGGTGCACGAGTGCAGTCTTCCACGAAGATGGAACTTGCCCAGTGCGGTACGAAAGCGCGAAAAGGTGCGTTAAGACTGGGCACAACTCTGGAGCACACTTTTTGAGCACCACCGCAGGGATGCCGTCCGGCCCGCTCGACTTGTGAACATCCAGAGCTAGCAACTCCCGCCGAACCATCCGCTGTGTGATGGAAATCTCCGGCATGGAGTAGTCACACTTAGGAATGGAAGGGGGTGTAGCAGCTCCATCGTCCATGGTCGAGATTGAGGCAAATAGAGAGCCTAAGAGATCGGCTTTCTCTTTTGCGCTATGGGCCAGACCGCCATCTGGCTTTTGCAATGGTGGCAATGACGACTGACAAAAGTTTCCCTTGGCAGATTTAGCAAGCGCCCAAAAAGCTCGACTCCCAGAGGGATACTTAACAAGGCGCTCACCAACTTTGCCGATGAAATCGAACTTTGCTCTAGCAGACGCTTTTTTGCTGAACCTCGAGGCAGCGTTATACTTCCGTCTCGCATCGGAAACATCAGAGTCCTTATTGGCACGGGCTGTGGTCCAAGCCTCGTATGCAGTTTGCTTACGGGACCTAGCTTCTCTGCAAGGTCGATTAAACCACGGTTCGGTCTTAGTACCAAAAGGCACCAGCGGGTTTGGGATGTAACACTCCATCCCCGCTAGAATTGCCTCTGCGACGGCTGTCGCGCAGGCTTCTGGATTCTCCGATGCAAAACAGAGCTGCCTCCACGGGTACGACGCGTAAAATTCACGCAGTCCATCCCAGTCTGCTGACTTGTAGTGCCACACGCGGCGCCACCGTGCGGGTGACTGGTCCGGTTTTTGCCGCGAGCAGGGCACTTGAGTCCGGACAACGCAGTGATCCGAGGTACCAAGAGGGGCCTCACCTGCGACAGTGTAATTGTCCGGATGCGTAGTCAGCAAAAGGTCCAGCTTGGAACTCTCATGATTCTCGACGTCTGGTATTCTGGTTACAAAATCAACCAGTTGCGAGAATCCATGGGCCAGAGCAAATTCAAATGCACACCTCCCCGCAAAGTCAGTTCTCTGGGATCCAAGCCAATTCACGTGGTGGCCATTGAAGTCGCCAAGGATAACCAACTCTGCGGAGGGATATTGCTGTAGTACCTTGTCAGTCGATAGCTGCAGGTGCTCATACAGTTGAGCTGTGCTCAAGTCACCACCGTGAGGCCTGTATAGGCACGCATAAACACGGGTGTGGCCTCCGTGATCTATGCGCACCCATAAGGTCGACTGGCCTCTTTCTTCAAGGCCGTGGAGACGACGACAGCAGACATCGTCCCGGACGTACATGCATACCCCGGCTTTAGACACTAAATTGTGTTCCAGCTTATAACCGGGGTAGTGCAGATATGATGTATCAGCCGGAGAAGATATCTGTGTCTCCGTCAGAAAAAACAGGGTCGGCTGCGTAGTCTCAATATAATGATGGACTGCGTTCAGATTGCTATGCAGTCCCCTGATGTTACAGAAATCCACTTTTAGTGTGGATAAGGGTGCCGCTGAAAAACGTTTTTTCTTTTTCCTAGCCATTCATAAAGGGGGGGGGGGGGGGGGGTGAAAGATAGTGGAGTCATTACGCTGACAACAAAAAGAACAACAAATATTGCAGCATAAGGCTGCCAGCGGTAGACGCGGGTAGAGCAGTTTGCTGGGGCGGCGGGCGGAAGGGCCCCCGGTCCACTCCGTTTGCAGCAGTCGGGTCCACTCCGGTCTCCTTCCCCGGCACGACTACTGCAGCGGGAATTTTACACATTCTGGCGGTTCAGCCTCCTGGGGTGGAGATTAAGTGATCCCCAGGTTCGGGAATCCATTCAGCCTGCGGGCGGCCAGCGGTCAGCCGTTTCACCGGGTCTCCCTGACCGCCGCCACAACACGCCGCGCCCGCGCCACACAAAGGCAAAAAAAACATGCTGCTAGTCCCCCCGTTGTCAGCATCACGACCCCACTGGAAAACTGGCGACCGCTACTCACCGGCAGAAACACAACACTGTTAAAGCAGTGTTATTTGGCTGCGGTTTTCTGTAGGGTGGAGGTACTGCCCCAGTCGGACTGCTACTGTATACTTTGAAACAGCCCTACCTCTCTTAACCGCCTGCCGCGACCCCACGCCGCAAGAGGCTGGTAGTATCCTCCGTATCGCCGTCGCGCGAGGTTGATCTCCAGAAGGTGACACGCTATGTCCTTCTGCTGCTTGTGACTTCATACGCTGTGAAGTTTGCTTGCCCGCTTAAAATCCGCAAGGCTGACTAAATTGGCCAGGGTTACAGACCCACCGCTCGTGATAAATAACCCATGAACCTTATATACGTGTAAACGAAAGAAATTTGAGAGTGTGCCGATTGTAGCTGTCGTAAGCTGATGCTGGTTTCCTGGTGTCCTGAGAGGCTGGTCTGCGAACTGGTAAGTCAATTTGGGGTCGGGATATCCGGATCAGATACGAACGTTTAAGAGATTTGCTTGAATTTGAAAGGGAATTTTTGGGTCCATTTAGTATCCGCACCCGCTAAGAGACGCAGCACGCCGCGGCGTCTCCAGTGATGTTGCTATATTGGTGACCAAGCAATTTTGGCAATCAGGGCAGCTTCAAGACAACAATGTTGGCCAGTCATTAACTCAAGATAAAGAAAGTATACTAACTTCAAAACGTGTTCTTCAAAGCTGCTATGTGTCGTACTATGAGCACTGTGGGATGTAATTTTCGCCGCCAAAACGTCGTCCAAAAGTTTTCGTAATTCTATAAGCATGTCGGCTTTATCTTTGGTACATCTTACTTTGTATTTTGATATCGACATCAGGCATGTTTCTTCTTCATCTGAAAATTAAAATTATATTCAGTATCAACAATAACGATTTTACTGAATAGAACCGGAGAATAGAATTCGCCAACAATCATATTCACGCCTTTGCTGGCCTAGAATAGAATGGCTATTGCCTCAAATCGATCTTTGTTAACTAAACTGACTATATTATAGTATATTATTATTTATATACTAAGCTATTGGAACCCGCGTCATTGTGTTGTTTACGCTGTGGGCGTGATTCTGTCTTGGGCCAGACACGGCCGGCTCCCGCCCGCATGTGTTGATCATCATATTCCAAATACTAACACTAGATGGCGTTGTTATATTTACTCCATTGCTACAACGCGCTATCGACATTTTTTCGCTCCGAACCACGTCCCCGGCGGCGTATTGCCATACTGTATACTGACCCAGACCAGGGTTGCTCTGAGCTCGATCGCAGTTTGCCTTTGTAGTTGAAGAGCAAACTGTATACCTATTCAGAGAGTGTCTGAATCAAAATACATTTTGCTTTAAAATACTTGAGCAAAATACATACGATTCCAGACATCCATACTTTCCAGCGTCTGGTGTAGTATGTAATGGCATGATAATTTAGAACAAAATGCAGACATGTTTTATTTCTCTGCCTCGCCTTCTAAAACTTGCGCCGCTTTTGGACACTGGTCGTGACTTTATTAGCAATTGCGCTCGTGTTTATTAAATTAAGTCAAATAGAGTTATTTTTAAAATTAAACCGACTTTAAAACTGTTTTTTTAGATCGGAGTAAGCATTAATAATTTGAATAAAATAAACACTTTGCTAGTTTGCGGTACGAGTATGCTGGTAGAAAAACAGTTGGCATATTTAATGATATTTTTAACATATAATTTTTATTTCGCACTTTCCGATTATTAACAAAGAAAAATCGCTAAATAAAGCACAAAAGGCATGGTGTGGCGCCATCTCTTGTTATTTGAGTTTTTGTTTTGGCATTTAATGAAAATTTTCCATTTTCTGTTCTTGATTCATTAATTTACTTTGTTATCGATCACTTATAATATCGACTTAATTGAGTTATTATTACCTACACTAAAATTAAAAATAGGTACAATTTGTTGTGTCAGTGCATCTTTCTTTGAAAAATTAATAAATACTGAAGTGGAAACATTTATAGTTTTTTTTAACACTCTTTATAGTTGTTCCAGTTCAAATTAATTTTTAGTCATACTAACAACGGCTAAACTTAAATTACTTCACATAGGGTATGTTTTTTGGGGAAAGTTGTTCAGTTTCACGGATAGGATACCTAAAAATCGCAAAAGCATAAAAAAGTTACGGGAAATTACGAAACACGTTGTATAGTTAGATAAAGATATTTGCGTGTCACAGTTTGCTTTACATACAAGCGAGCAAAGTGCATACCGTCTCAGACTGCTCTGAGCTCGTATGTACTTTGCTCTAATTTGTTTGTGATTCTAATGAGCACGACGTAGTTCAGTACAGACTATGGGTGTCTGGGTCAGTATACAGTTTGGCAATACGCTCCCCGGCGCGATTTTATTACAACAAGACCTTACTTCATAGGATCATTTCTATAGTAAGCTCTTCGCATAGACTCTCGCAATACGCGGGGCCTCACTAACCATGATGAGGAGACGTGGCGCGGTTAGGGCATGGAATACTGAAAAGATTTTCATACCGGTATTGATACCGGTATTGAAATTTCAAATACCGGTATACCGATATTTCGGTATTTTTTCGGTATTTTTTTAAATGCTGCTAATTACTGTTTAAATTATATATATTAGTATATATTATTATATATACCAATAGCAATTGGTAAGTCTTGTTTCCGGAAAGCGATTAAAGTAGTTTTCTAGGCTATGTGGTGGTTAAACACTGAAACTATTCATCAACTCCTCAGAAACCACAAAATGAATAAAGGTAATCAAGAATACTAAAGAAATAATGTTATTTGATCCAAGAATTACACTACTTTACAAGGTTTTTTACCCAGAAATGAAACTGATATGTATCGGTAGAGTTATAAACCCTTACTTAAAAACTGAAGTTGCAAAAAAATTAGGACGTCAAATTTTGTAAATATTTATGTTTAATCATTTTTATTTATTTATCTCAACAACAAATCAAAAATGGCTCGTGTTACTCCTTCTTTTATACTGATTAGTATCAGTTTCTCTTATTATAGACCAGCAGTAATCCGCTAACATATTTTTGTCCCAAAATCCTTTTTATCTTTCCTCAAAAACCTTCAAATCCTGGTGAAAACGTTCGCCATGCTCATCACTCATGCTTCCCAGGTTCTCAGGAAAAAAATCTAGATGAGAATGTAAAAAAATAATTTTTAACGACATTTTCACTTCCATTCTTTGGTAATTTCTCAATAAATTGGAAACAATTTCTGCATAATTCTCAGATTTATTCAGTGAGGCAGAAGTAACAGTCAGTAGTATAATTTGTGGGTTCTCTCCATATCATTGGGATGCCGAATCGCAAATGTTTTTTTTTTCTGCAGCCCAGTTCAATAAAATACTTCTGCAATTTTCGCACACCACACTAGGAACCCATTTTTTATCAAGGTTTATTACCGAGATTTGAAAGTAATGGAAATAGGCTCGTATTACGGCTTCAGTGATTGGTCTCTTCATTTTTGACAAAATAATTTGGCCACAAACATAGCAAAAGTTATTTGGGTTTAATTTACACTGCGTTGATGACATTTTAAAACAAATGGAAATGTTAAAAAATACTTAAACGCAAATAATGCAAACTATAAACTCCGACACGGGTAACAAGATAACTTACTTAGGTTAATGTGGGTATATCAAAACCTGACGTGATAAAAATATGAGACATATATTTTTGTAGTAATCTTTGGGTAAAAGAAAAACTTTTTTTTTTTTATAAAGTAGTGATTATTTAAATTGTTTTACTTGGCACAAATATCACAATCAAATATATATTTAAATTAGTTTTACTCTCTAATGATAAGAAAACACTTTGCCCTAAGGGTCTTAATGGAGAAATACACACACCTCTTCACTTCCTGTTTCTGTATGTACGAGAAATGATCTGGTGGGCATTGAAGTATTGGCATTATCTGCGACATGTACCGTGACTCCATCCAATTCCAGAATTAGGATTGCTGTTGGTGAACCGTCACAGTTGGAGTCCACCAAGGCTCAGTTCTCAGCCCCTTCTTGTTCAGTGCGATATTAGAAGAGGTGTCAAAACGCATCAGAAATACACATGAGCTACCTCCGTGGCTGCTCATGCATGTATACTGACGATATCGCACTGGCAGATGCGGAAAGGGGAAGACGTGTACGACGCGTGAATATGTGGAAGGAGTCGCTTGAGAACGGCGGCTTGAAACTAAATGTGGCGAAGACTGAGTACATAGATTGCAACGTTACAGATTTCGTACCTGTACGCATAGGCAGAAACTTAGTCGAGCGTACTGACCAGTTTTAATACCTGGGATCTAACCTTTACGCGTCCGGAGATATCAAAGCTTGCATAAAGTGACTGGTATCATTTGTGACTCCTCAAAAATTTGGTTAAACTAAAAGGACAGGACAAATCAGACCTGTCCTTTTATATGGAAGTGAAGCACAGGCTACGTGAGCGGCTCAAAAGGGTGCTGCGTGTCACGGAAATGGATATGCAGCGCTGGATGTGTAGAGTTTCGCGAAAGGGCCGCATAAGGAACTCACATATTCGCGGCAGCCTCCATGTCCGTCACATAGCAGGCATTTCTCCTGCAGAGCCGCCTACGCTGGTACGGTCAGGTTTTGCGAAAACCAGGAAATTACATAGGGAACAATTGTCTGGCCAAGTTCACCGAGTCCCGGTAGACGGGAGAAACCCAAGAAGTGCTGGCTTGATGTAATTGAAGAGGATATGCGTGCAATAGCCTCCCTCATAACATGCAGTTTCTTGAGTAGTTGATTTTGTTGTGATATTTTTATAATCGAGATTATTCATAATTCATGCATATGAAAACTCATCAGCAGTATGAACAACATTGTGAACCACAGAAATCGAATGTTCTTCATAGACTTTAAACACCCTTGCAGAAAAAATTAAATTTTTCGAAATACCGAAATACCGGTATTTCATCCTCAAATACCGGTATCAAAATACCGAATTTTTTTATCGGTATACCGGTATTTCGGTATACCGGTATACCGGTATCCATGCCCTAGGCGCGGTGTCCTGAGCGTGAGGCAGGCGATGATAGTTCATCATCAGCCCTCGATGATCGTTCGCTGCCTTTCGGGGGAGAGTGGGATACTGTCGCTTTCTGAATGGTTAGGTTTTTAAACCCTAAATTATTTATTCCATTAAATTAAGCTACATTCTGTTATATATCCGCCACATGCTTCGTCAAATATACCGCAACGAAATGTATCACACATGTGAAATACATATAGAATTAAATTATCCACTGTGTCCCGACCAAATAAATTTAAAGGTAAACAAACCTTCTCGGCACGGTTTTAGCAAATAACTCCTCAATCACACAATTCTTACTTTAAAACGATGCATTTTAATGATTTACGCCTTTTTAAATGAATGTCTCTACTCTCTCGATTTTACCTATAAACTTTTACTGAAATCGTTATTTTCGATTATGGCGTTAATTATCCTTATCCTTACTAATATTATAAATGCGAAAGTGAGTTTGTTTGTTTGTTTGTTTGTTTGTTACGCTTTCACGCCGTAACTACTCAACCGATCATCATGAAATTTTGCATACAAGTTCCCTGGAGTACGGAGGACATAGGCTACCTTTTATCCCGGGAAAAAGTACTAATCCCGAGGGATCGACATTGACGCGGGCGGAGCCGCGGGCGACAGCTAGTGAGGTTATAATTTCTACTCTTTTTCTGTAGAAATGACAATGTCAACCTGACTAAATGAACAAATCTATAATAATAATAATAATAATAAATGTTTATTTTCTCCATTTACAAAGGTTAGTCTTATGTCTATGGGTTCTATGAGCTAATTTTTGTCATTTTAGTGTTGAGACTAGTTAACCTTTGTGTGGAGACTAGTCCTTGAAATTGGTTCCTGTGGGAACCTGTGCTACAAGTGACTAGGCCCCTCCCTCGGGTTACTTGCCTTACTATAGATGTGGTTAGAGACAAGAAGTAGGTAAATACTTATTATATATGCCAGGAATGACATTTATACATAGTTCTTAAAATAAATTACATAACTAACTGCTTATATCTACGAGTGGGAAGCACGGGTAAGTGTTGAACAGTTGTTGTTGAGTGTATGCGTATATGTGTGAGTGTATAATGAGTGACGTGTGTGTGTGTAGAGAGTGAGTGTCTGTTTGCATTATGACAATTTGCGTCGAGTCAGTTTCAGTTAGTGGGGAAGGTGAGTGTTAGTGAGTGAGTGAGTGTCAGATGGTAGGGGTAGTTCGGAGGCATGGACGAGATCAGTACGGTGTCAAGGGTGGAAGAGGGGTAATGTTGGGTGGTTTGGGTTTTATATTAATGTCTTTTAGTGTATTTTGGTATGGGCGGAGGAGGGTATCTGGTAGGTTAGGTAAGTGGTACGAATGTAATTATTTATGGATGGGGGTAAGAGGGGTAGGTAGTGAGTAAGGGTAGGTTTCAGAAAGGGGTCATTGTCAGGGTGTGATTTACGTATTATATGTTGGGTTTAAGTAAGTCTTCAGTGCTTGTATAGTCTAGTGTTTTCAGATATCTGGTGACCGAGGCTTTGCATGCGAACTTATGCAGGGGGTATATATTCAGAGAAGAATTAAGATTATTGTAGAGGTACGGCCCAAGGTAGCAGAAGAAGTGGCCGGAGGTGGCTGTATTTAATTTATTGTAGGGACAGATGGCTCTTATTCTTCTCGCTGCTGGTATAGGGTTGAATTGTAGCTGGGAGTGTTGCTTTAGGGTGGTATAGAGCACGAACGACTGTCTAACGGTGAGCACGTCCCAGAGCTTATACAGTTCAGTAGTTGGGTGCCGGAATGGTAGACCTGCCGCAACTTTTAGGATTGCGCGTTGTGCTCTTTCAACTTCAAGGAGCGTGGTTTTGGCTATGCCTCCCCAGGATGTGAGGCAGTAGTTCACTAGCGACTGACATAACGCGTTATACACCATTTTGATCACTTGCCGACTGGCCGCGTGCCTTAAGGTTTTAAATATATAAATGAGCTTTCTCAGTCTTGACGCCAGTGACTCTGCTTGGGGTACAAAGCTGAGCGTATGGTCAACCATGACGCCCAGGTATTTTATGGACTCAGCTCTTTGAATCTGAGGAACAAATAAATGAAATTATTTTGCCAGTGTCATTTCCTCTGAAATAAATATTGTAACTTATTGTAACCGATTTGCCAAAAAGAGTAGCGAGTTTCTTGAAATATTTATTAACTTGTTATTTTGTACCGTGTATATTTGTATATTATAGTAAGTATAGTATTTTTTCATCGTTTCTTTGTTAATTCGATAGCCCAATTTGATGCATATTGATAAGGATATTTGAAGATGGGACGAAGGATGTGGGAGAAGTGTATGAATTTCAACGTTAATTTATTATAATAAATAAATATATACGGACAAATCACACAGATTGAGCTAGCCCCAAAGTAAGTTCGAGACTTGTGTTATGGGATACTAACTCAACGATATTATATTTTATAACAAATACATATATATATACACATCCAAGACCCAGGCCAATCTGAAAAAGATCATTTTCCATCTTGACCTGGCCGGGGATCGAACCCAGTCACTCCGTGTCGCTGGCTGGCGTGTTGACCGCTGCGCCACGGAGCTAGTCATAATGCGTAGGTATAGGTATCTATAGATATATATTTTACTGCCTCATCATTCCCCCACGAAGTAGTCATATTAGTCATAGGCAGGCTCCTGCGTTTCCACACAAAGTCATACAAATGGTAGAGTAGCGAGTACTAACTACCCCTCTCGTTCTAACCTAAGGTCTGGCACAGTATGCTGTCTCTTTCTACTTTGGCGCAAAGCCGCATCCGCATCCGTGCCGCGCTATATTTTTTTCGTGAACGTTCTTAGTAGAATAATTCTAGGTAAAAATGATTTTGTTTTCTAATGTAGGTATGGTACTTGAAATTATGTTTTTGATAGTTTTCAACCGACTTAAAAAAGGAGGTTATCAATTCGGTTATTTTTTTAATGTTTGTTTGTACCTCAGAACTCTCGTGATTAATGAAACGATTTTAAATTTTTTTTTGTTTGAACGGGGTTGAAGTTAAAGTTTCTTGCGAAATATACAAAAAAAAATGTGAGAACTGGCGTTACTTTTATGGAAAAATTATTGGCAATACTGACTTTTTTTTAAATTTTCTGCGTAATTTACCTGACAGTTGCACAGATTGTCTATAAGTTGTCAAAGCATTGTTTACAATTTTTTTTTTTGGTTGGAACATAGTTTACATGCTTCGTCATAACCTAAACTAAGAGACCGCCCCGCATCGTACCTGGCTCAAAAGTTCCCATAACACTTGCGGCATTCCCGCGCTGTATAGCTATAGAAATTCTTTGAGACAGATACGATAATAAACGGCTATCATTTGCCCGCTCAGATATTCTACATCCCAATTCTTTAATAAAAGTTTATGCCTCAGTTCCCCATACTCCCATGGTCTCGAAGGCTACTGGCACGAAAATACGAAAATGTAAGCCGGCTTTAGGTAAGCATATTTGATGTTTTTGTCCAGCAGCATTATCGGCGGCCGCTACTACCGACCGAACGGTATCTGTTAAGTAAGTGTGATGCAGCAAACGTACACGTTGCATCCCACAGGAGAGGCTTCTCTGCCGTGGAACATGGCTTTCCATCAGTGCGACTTAGTCCTGGTGGCTCTGATACGCACGGAATGTTTGCGCTGATCAGTGCCCTGCGGATTGTATCGTTAAGGGCATGGTGCCTCGGGTACCTCACATCAGATTTCATACAACTAAACCCTACTCAAAAATAACTGATAATTAAATCAAATCTGCCCTTCCGGTGAATGAGTGGATTAAGAACTTTATTCATTCTCACAAAGAAATATCAAATATAAGGTCCGTAGTATCATAACGTCGTATCTAAAGAGCCTTTTTGTCGTTAGGGAAGTAAAAACTGGACCTATTGGCTCCTAAGTCCGTCCGTCAGTCACAGGGATGTATCTTTTGAATTGAAATAGATAAGACACTTGAAATTTTCACATTACAAGCCAGTGGCTTGTGCTTGGCACACATCACGCTTCTAGGGGAGCATGGAATCGAGGATATACTCCAATTTGACGTGAAAAAGTGCCTGAAAAGGCCTATTTTCTAAATAAATCTTTGAATCAATCAGTGACTGAGACTTACCTGCAATGACTTTCAGCTCTCCAAAAAACAGCAGCGGCAGCGTGTGTACCAGGGTGACATCAATCAGGAAGAGGCAGCTCGACCGCTGCTTCAGCCAGTACACCAGCCAAGCCGCACCAGGGTTGTGGCAAACAATCTTCGGGGCGCCCGGCTTATGCTGGGCACACATCACGCTGCTCGGGTGTATCTCTATTTTGCCATCTTCTGGAGTCTGCGCTTTTATTCTTAGGAGTGGCTGTCTCCCGTTCTTAGACGGTTTAAGGCCGTTCCACCTGGAAATATAGAGTTTATTAAAGTACTGCTATTTCTTTTAAATACCAAAGCGGAAGACTTACGTACTGCAAAAGTTGTAGATCTACACCGCAAAAACCCTGGGAAACGACATGCATGTCGATATTTCATGACAAGTCGCGTCCGCCATCTTAGACCCAAATCAGACACCATATCCGATATTTACACCCCAAAAAACCTATTATACGACACCCATGTCGTTTTTTCATGAAAAGTCTTGGATTCCTAAAATGGCGTCCCTCTTATGATATACACTTCAAAAGCTACCTTAAATATTTGAATAATTTTCATAGTCAGTTCGTCCTTGGCCAAACTAGTTCATACTTAAGATTTCAGGACAAACTAATTTGTCCTAGGCCGAACCAGTTACAGGTAACATATGTATGTTACCTAAGGAGCTCGATGGCTCCGTGGTCGAACGCATTGTTAGCGCTACGAATGTTAAGCAACTCAGGCGTGGTCCCCACTACCACTAGCCACGCTCGAGATTCCGCCACGCAACGACTGAGTGAGGCGCGAGAAATCATTACTTTGGCTGCCTTCGACCAGCTTTTAAGAATACTACCCAGCACTTGCAGCATGGCCCCGCGACGTCGTTTATATCGCGCGATATAAACGACTCACAATTGCCTGTCCGGTGGTTGCAGGTATGGCATCGGGTACGCGGGGCCCGGCCTCCCGAACTGCTAGTAGCTTATTTCGCCCATTATCCGAGATAAATTCATCCGAGTAAGTAGTATCACAATACCTTCTTTTTCATATCCAACAAATCCTATCCTTCCCCAGCTCAAAAATGTCCCCGATAGGCAGCAGCGTCGGAAGCACAAGCCAAAGAAACTGCGCTCGCCATCCTGCCTGCCAAACGTGGTGAGTATGGCAATATCCTCCCATGGAACGAAAAATCCTTGGGAGACGCCTTTGTCCAGCAGTGGACTTCTTACGGTTGGAATGATGATAATATTCCGCCATTGGGTTCGACAATACCGCGGAACATACATACAAACATGTGTTTCTCTCTGATTAGAGCAGGAACACGTTTGTATGTACTGACGTTTGTGTGATTTCTCGTAAGAGTCGACTTAGGAAATTCAAGGTAAACAAAGCTCATAAACATCAATGAGACCTCTCCAACCCATCTGGCCAGCGTGGAGAGTGTAGGCCAAATCCTCTGTCTGCTCTGGCTATATGGCTCCGGTAGTACAAAGAGGGTCATGCTCCTGCAGTGGAAACTAAAAAGACCTGATGATGATGATGATGATGTGATTTCAAAACCTCGCTTGCTTCGCTCACTCAGTCAAACAGCTATCTCACCTCACGCTTCCAATATTCGGGTACAGAGCAGCAGCAACAACCGCCTTGAACAGACTCAGGTTGTTAGAGTTCCTGTTCTCCCAAGACGACCTCACGTTTGCGGAAGACAAGAATCCCATCTGCTTCAGGTTGTCTCCTAACTGCCTTTTCATGTCAACAAGGAGTTCTAGAGTGTTGTGTGATAAGAAATTGTCGTGTGCGAATTGTCGCTTGTCTCTCTCTGATTTGCGCTCCCATTGGAGGATGGCTTCAGACATGGCTACGTGGTCGCTCGGCTCGCCGAGAGCTAGGTTTTGTTTGGCTGTTTTTACTTTCGCTTCAAGCCCTGAAAGAATTTAGATTTTAATACCATAATCTTGAAAGCCCGACGGATGACCTATTTTTATAAACTTTAATGTATGTATGTATCTTGTTTGCTTGGATCAAATGTTGCAACTCAATTTTGAAGTTTTTATCCTTAACTGAAGTTAGTAATACATGTAAGTCGGTTGACAATTGACCTCTCAACCACCAAGCGGTCGGATCGGTCCGCATAACAATAGAAAATCAATGTGTCTGCGTTTCTCGCGCTTGATGGGTTAAATATTGTGGAACCATACACTGATGATGAAGTCGGAAGTTGGCGACGCCAGCCTGCGACACGAGAGTGCCCGTCATGATGAAAAACGATCTTTTTCAGATTGACCAGGGTGTTGTATATTATATTATATAGGATGTATATTATATAGTACTATATTTTATAATAGGATAAGTATCTATTATAAAATATAGTATCGTTGAATTAGTATTCTACGACACAAGTTTACAACTTACTATGGGGATAGCTCAATTTGTGTGATATGTCCCTATATATTTATTTATTACATATTTTCAATTTCAATAGTTCTTTGACATACCAATGACCATCTGGAAGGGATCCTTGAAGCTCCACACAGACGCCAGGCTGGCGGCGCGGTCAAGGCAGCCCAATAAACAGGCAAGGACCAACAGTTTGCCGGCCGCTGGATGCACGGGCAGCCGTGCCAAGTGCCAGCCTAGGGGAGTCAGGGTTTCATTGTGGTTTAGGGCCCCGCATCTGTGAAGATAGTCAGATAGAATGGTCAGGGGTGTCATCCCCAACCGACTGTCCGGTGGGTTGCAGGTATGGCATCGGCTACGCGCACCCGACCTTCCCGAGCTGCTACTTGCAGAGTAGCAACCTCCTGGAACCAGTGCTGTAGATTAAATGACATTGTCTGGATCAGGCGGTGTCTGCACTAAAACTAGTGCCTGATGGTCCTGATATACAGCATGTAACATAACCAACGACGTTCCCGTGATGCGGTAACTCAGCCCGTCAAAATGAATAACTTTTCCTATGGTACCAATGATGGGACTTTAAAAAAAGGACAATGCCGATTCGACTATGGGAAGTGGCGTCTTTTTTTTTTCGCGCGGCAACTGACCAAAACTTGTTTTTATTATAGATAATAGTATAATAAACAAAACGTAATATGAAACATATACCTCTAAACTCAGTCCGAGCTGAGTTATTTGAGTTTGAAATCAGTAAATAATCATACATTTAAGAAGGCAATTTTCGTCAAAAAAGTGGCAGGTTAATTGAAATATGCAATGAAACATTATCTTTGGACTTTTTTATTATCACTTTACCCATTTGCGGCCTTCCCCACCAACAGCCAACGTTGTTCGGCGAGTTTAGTGGTACTGGTGAGTCTTCGGTCATTATGCAAACAAAGCAGATCTATCCGTGGGTACACATGTAGCTAGTGTCCTTGCGCTAATCCCTTCCCCCACCTCCTTTCCGCTATCTCCACGCGCCACTCAGCAGGTATCTATTACCTCACTGCTTTCACAGGTGCAATCTCAGATTTGATTGTCTCTTTCTTCGTGAAAGCAAGCGTTTGGAAAGATTCAATTTCACTCACCGTTCTGTCTTCGTGTCGTACGCGTATGTAATTCCAGTTTTTATATAGGAGTGATCAAACGACGACTTGGTCTGTTTAATTGACTCCGACATTGATATCTTACCTTTGTGGATTGGCTTGTTATATGGACCTTACTGATATTCCCCCTGTGTAGTGAATCGACTTGAGTATTACGGACTCTGATTGCCAATATTGTATGTGCGTGTGTACAAAGATGGATCGTAGACAGTGCATTGCTTGTCTTCGAAGTATAAGTAGAAGTAATAACAGTACAAGAAGATCCTACCCTTTGACTGCGCAGTGCTTCTAACAACATCTATTCCTGATAGATTTTTTGGGAAGAAGTTATAAATATTACAGTATTATATGCCTTCGGGCGTCCTCTGACTCATCATAGATTGGTTGAAGCAATATTATTAGCAATAGAAGCGACCGCAGAAACTGAGAACTATCTAGGCGATTATATCATTAATAAAAATATAAACGCAAGAAGAGCAGTGTTACTGACGAATACAGCAGAGGATCTTAATCACATAGTCCATGACTTTCCTGTTATTAGTGTGGACGAGTTAATTATTTATGCCTTGGGAACTTATCAAATCAAACAAGCTCGTAGTTATTACGGAGAATAGAAGTATGTAGAGATATGGACTTAGAAAGTCTCGAAGAACATAATATTACAGTCACAAATCCATAGTTGCTAAGGGCGCGAATACAATCAAGGTATAGACAATCTCGAATTTATTATACGTGTATTTTAATAGAAGTTGGTATGGGAGGCAGGCAAGCCATATGCGCCCATTACTGCAGTTGCATTATCGGCAAACGAACGCTTGGCTGCTGTTCCCGCGTCATGTCAGTATTATAGTACTTAGCATAGGGGAGATACTTATTTCCCTGTTCACATCTTCTTTTGTGCTGTATATCACCACACCTATATTATTGTTGCAATAACCTTATTATGTAGGTAAACCTGATGTTTTACAAATAAAAGTACCTACTCGATCAATGTCTGTATATGTTTATTACCTGTAGTTTTAGTGTCATGACTAAAATCAAACAAATATTATTATAGGTAAAACGAATCTATTGTTAACCTCTTTTACGCTATTCATACTATAACAACCAAATAATATAAAATCTTAATTCGTTGCGGGTTATACCATATACTGTAATAGTTATGAGTTGGAAATTATTAAATAAACACACTTAAAAATTAACTGGCAATTTATTTTTGGATGTATTGTGAAAAGAGAGAGAGGGCAGTACATACCTGCACTGTGGTGCGCAGGGTTGACAGAGAGGAGGCGGGGAAAGGGTAGGGATACTATATATCTGTGTATACTAGGCTTTTATCTGCTTTGTTCGCAAAATGAAAGATGACTCAACAATACAACTAAACTCAAACAAGGTGTGCTGATGGTGGGGACCGGCCTCAAAGGGGTAAAGTAATAATAAAAATGTTCAAAGATAATTGTTTTATTGCATATTTTCATTTAAACTCGCGATTATGATGAAAATTGCCAAATAAAATACATGATTATTTATGAATTTTAAACCCAAATAACTCAGTTCGGACTGAGTTTAGAGGTATATATGTCATAATAAGTTTTGTTTAGTATGCTATTGTCTTCAAGAAAAACAAGGTGGTCAGTGGCCGCGCGAAAAAAAAAAGACGCCAATAACCGGCATTGCCCTTTACATTTTCATACAAAAGTGTTCGGCCGGCCCAACAATTAGTATGAAATTGTCAAAAAATTGAGTACCGAGCACTGGCCCCATAGGAAAAGTTGTACATTTTGACGGGCTGAGTCACCCCTTCACGGGCACGTCGTTGGTTATGTTACACGCTGTATATCAGGACCATGACGCACTAGTTTCAGTGCAGACACCGCCTGATCCAGACAATGTCATTTAATCTACAGCACTGGTTCCAGGAGGTTGCTTCTCTGTAACTCTGGTAGTAGCCGATCCACTACCTACACTACAATCATCTATACTCAATATGAATAATAAATCGGTAAGGGTTGGTCATAGAGTAAGTTAGGTACTTTATTTTCAGAGATATCGTGTTTATAAGCTCTATATATGATACTGAAACTGTTCCTCCATAACACATAAACAAATTAACTGAATTGCATGACACTTGGTAGATAAACATTAAAAATAGACGTACAGGACACAGGATAGGCTACTTAATTTTTTTCTCCAGTTATGATAAGGCGTGGCCCCTATACAAATGTACGCGAATAAAGTCGCGGGCACAGCTAGTGTATTATAAGAATACTCACTGCTGTAGGTGCTTCACAGCCCTCCTAACAGTTGACATATCAGGGGCATCAGGCACCAGTTTGAGAGCAGACTCCGCTTGCCCAAGCCGGAGCCTCTTGATTTGCAATACTGGTTCCAAAAGGTTGCTCCTCTGCAACTCTGGTAGGATTCGGTCTTCTAACTTCTCGGCGCGGTATGACGTCACCAGGTGGTAACAGATGCCAGGTTGGACTCGACCGGCACGACCTCGCCTGGTAAAAAAAATTGGTTGCATAGTCGTGATAGCGGTGGAAGAGAGATAAATGCGTCACATGCCGAACGCTTAGGCCGATCGTGCCTCATTATCTCTTGTTTCGCACTCTCGCTTGCACACGGAACGTGACACGTTAACGTGCGTGCCGGCGTTCATGGATTTATAAAACGTTATCACGTTAAAAAATGATGGAATTCAAATACAGCATTGATCTCTTGCTTTTGATTTTTAAGTACAAAATGGTTGTTATTTAGGCCCTAAATGGTAAGAGTTGGAAAGTATTTTTAACAAGGGCCGAAAAAAGTACAAAAAAATTGAGGTTTATACAACCGAGATATTTTTTATTTTGCCTTAATTACCGCGCGGGTGCCAAGCGAACGAAAAACGTCGGTACTGCGCAAGCCATTAGGCTGCGCAGAACCATTAGGCGATTAGAAAAAAAGATGAAGTCTTAATATTTTCATATTTATATTTTTATAATAAAAATAAGAAAGAAGGCGACCTCCGATATGTAAATATTAATATTGTCATGTGAGAATTATTATTTTAGACGTAAATATTACAAAGTTTTCGAAGAAAAATGTTTTTAGATATCATAACGTATATATAACATTATCTGTTTCAAATTCCAATAAGGGGGCGATCTTGTTCAAGGATCGACCTAAATAGGCTAGTTTCCTGGGTCGTAATAATACCATAACAATTAGTCCGTCAGTTAGATAATCAAAAAATATTGGACACGTATTTTTTCTTTTGTCAAATAAACAATAAATAATAAAGATAAAGCGCGTCAAAGTTGAGGAGTGGGGGCTCGTGACGTCAAAGTTTGCTAAAAATTGTAGCAAACTATGACGTCACACGAAATTTCAAAGGGCTATATCTTTATAATTTTTTGTTTAATCGCCAAAAGAAAAAAATACGTGTCCAATATTTTTTGAATATCTAACTGACGGACTAATTATATTTTTTTAGGAAACTACCCTATTATACAAATACATTTGATGTATTTAATTAATTCAGCGCATAGTACTAGTGATTTGAAAACACGTCAATTTCCACAATTTCGTGCAGTACCGTTTTAAGTTACTACGTGGTACACCGCAATTTTAAGTGTAATTGATAATTTATAAAGAAATTTTAAAACTAACACTTTTTTAAACATTATTCTCATCAACATCTTTAGATTTTATTTAAGTTCAAGGGAAGTTCCTGCTTCAGAAGGTTTCAAAGTAGTATAGATTCGGTAATACCGCCATTCCCAAATCGATACGGCATTGAAACTTTCTAAAAACGAGTCTATGTTTTCTTGAAAGGCCGGCAACGCTCTTGTCACACCCCTGGTGTTGCAGTTGTCCATGGGCAGGGGTGATCATTTACGTTGGCCGACCTATATCATCTCTGCTAAGCCGCGCCGGCGGTCTCAGGTCACGCGTCCGTCTTACGAATTTTCAATCAGGTCATGTGTTCTGACGCGTGTTTAACATTTTTTACCAATCCCAAAAAGTGCACAATACTGCTAAAGAAGTTTTATTTACCGTTGTCGTAAGTTGGCTTTAGCGATCCACTCCGTGTGCAGCGTACTAACTTGATCTTCAATGTTAAGCCCAGTGTATTTGAGCTTGCCGCAGTCTATCACATACACTATATCATCAATGGTAATAGACGTCTCCGCTATGTTTGTGGCAATTATAATTTTCCTTATGTTTTCTGTAAAGATGTATACCAAATTCACAGCATACACTTTAGTTGCTTAAGGAGTAAAACACGTGTTATAAAATATACATATAAGGTCAATTTAAATTAAGTGCAAATATTTAAGGGCTGGCACCTATACTCTAGAAAAATGCTTTGAAAGCATAATTTAAAAAAACGCGCCTGCCCTGCCAATACAATATCCAGTGTAAGGCGGTCAACCTGACCCGCATTCTGTGGGACCGTCCCGGAAACACAGTTGTGATCAACATTGAAAATAGTCCTGCATTTCATATATTACGTTTCGCAATTATATATTTTTTCAGTTTGTTTACATGTTCATTTATGAATGTTTTATGGACGTCAAAAAAATGAGCATTCAAAGTGGAAACATTGCATGCTATGGTTTTCATTAAATTTGTAAGCTATTGGCAGATGTGAAAACTTTTATGAAATTCCCAAGACCCAGAATTAAGTAGTAACAAAAAAAAACAAACACGTAATTTGTTTAAAATAAATATTAATGCTATTTAAACAATTAACTATGTTGGTTTCTAAACGCAACACCAACACATCCTCAAAAAGTTAGCTGTTTTACCAAGTGTCTAATCTAAGTATTATTGTATTTTCTATTTGTGATCTTGTTATCTATTTCTGTCGATTCCATGTTTAACATACATAATAACATGTGAAATCCGAACAAATCCGGTAGGAACGACGCGCGTTTGGTCATATGTGTTCACCGACTTCACCGAATTATGAATCGTATGTTCAGAGCATCAAGTATAAAATTGGCTTGCTGTGGGTATCTAAAATAAAAGGGGCCGCGTTCTGAGGCGAGCTAAATTACACCGTATCGCTAACTACATTGAGTTAATATTTCTTTGAATACCTTTGCAAAGGGCGACTTCTATACCGTCCTAGTACCTATTCTGTGGTCAAGTCAAGATATACAGAAACTCTCCTTACCTGGGGGTCGTTCAAATATCTTGTGTTGGTCTACAGTAGGCAGCTTCGAATGTAAAGGGTAGATCTCATATAGGAACCTAGGGAACGAATTGCTCTCATGGATTTGTTTCATAAGCTTCGTTATTTCGCCTATTCCAGGCAGAAATACCAATATAGCGCCAGGGGGTCCTCGACAGATAACAAACAATAGATTGAATATCAGATCTATATTAAGGTCTTCGATTCTGGGGTCGATCAATGTGCGTAATACTTCTTGGTCCAGTTGTTTTTTCTTCCTCAGAGACTCAACCCAAGGCCCTGAAAGATTATTATCATTTTATTTTGCAGCTCTAGTCTGCGTTTTATTAGTGCATCGCTTCATTTTCCTAGTTTCTCTTAGCACGATGACAGAATTAAATAAGTCCGCCCCAATGATCCCAAGCCTCAAGGAATGATATTTTTGCAAACTGCAAATCGAAGGTTTTGCGCGGGCCCTGGCTAGTTGTTATTGACGTGCGCAAAGTAAGCTTAGTTTTTGACTTTGTAGCTAGCTCCACGTGAACTTTTGCTACATCACTGGGCTCAACCTGTATAGACAACATCACCAAAAGAGCCTCAGGAGGGACGGATCTCGGCCATAGTGGTGACACTCCCTGTACGTGAGAGTTCGGGCACCGATGACCTTGAGCCGGGGCGTGTAAGCGCTAGGTTTGATACCACGGAACAAGAACTCACTATTCACTTCGTGCCTGTGCGGTGCGAGCCGCGCGAGAGACACAACACACAACCCTCGACCAAGGCAGTCGGCGAGGACCTGTTCTACGCCCGCGAGTCTCTCGATACCCCCGCGCACATCCAGTCGCCCACACATAGTCGCAAGCGATTTTACGTTTGGGCGCACACAGGCAGGGTGCGCAAGGCTTGGAGACACAGCAAACTCTCATTTGCCTGATGGGCTGCGGTTTCATGCATGTATAGTCTAAAGGGCCAGTCCGAGAAGCAACGCAAGCTGACAGTGTCCACTGCGATATAGTGTCCCTACATTTTCTCATATTATGGTGGATACATACATAGCGTGAATACACTAACGGTGCCATTTATGTACCATAGAAGAAACAAATCATACACCAAAGGAGTTGTACCATGTGGTCCCACGTGGTACATACAAAGAACACTTTCCATATCTATCTCGCACATTAACAAGTACAAAAATGTCAGTCTGGTAGCCCCACAGATTGTGAATCCATTGGTCACTAAATTAATTTGTCACATATATCAAACTGTGGCGTTGAAAGGTTAAACAGGATGATCCGATC
The DNA here is from genome assembly GCA_947532085.1 of Elegia similella. Taxonomy (NCBI): domain Eukaryota; kingdom Metazoa; phylum Arthropoda; class Insecta; order Lepidoptera; family Pyralidae; genus Elegia; species Elegia similella. The sequence continues at coordinate 15,285,379 of OX383941.1, forward strand.
ATCATCATCATTTCGAGTAGGTGTCACGGTCAATCGACCATGCACACCCTGGTGTCAGAGTTCTTCGGAACCGCCTCTCGGCCTCTGACGTGGTTCCTTTAACGACTACCATATGGCAGCCGGGACCACCGGCTTAACGTGCTTTCCGAAGCACGGATTCATCTTTATTATCAGACAGTCAAATGATTCAAGCCTGCAATGTCCTAACCAGATTGGAAACAACTAAACAAAGTATGCTTCCGGTGGGAATCGAAGCCACGACCCCTGGGTAATGGCACAGAATTAATATAAGTACTAACGTACAGAACGGAAACTCCCTGCGTCCCCCGCAACGAGGCATCGCCGCACCTCTCCCCCGTAAATGGAGTGCGATGCGTTGCTTTGAAACAGGGTTAGGTTTTGTTGCACGTCAAATGCGAATATGAGGTTACCGACCCGCTTTACAATGAAATACTGTGCTGTGAATCTCTATCTGCCTCTTGTTTTAATCCTTTTTTTTATTGATTTTTATCACATTTGCCGTAAAGTTTAGCGCCAAACAAGCAATTTATTATATTACAGTACATTATCTAGTGCTTTTATTTGTAAATGAATCAATAGGTAACTAAACTAATAAACCAGTGGTGAAGAGAAGATAAAATACATAACCTCTTATTTGTGAAGTGATAGTTACCTACTTGTTGATGTGTACGTACACCTAAAATATAATAATTTTATAGGTCATGGTGTTCTGATTGTGCCAGTTGCATTGTGTGCGATTTTTGTTTGTTAGCATGTTTATTTATGTATTATTGAGATGTATTGGTAGGTAAGTCAATAAATACATACCTACATAAATAAATTAAGATCATAAATCTTTCAGAATTGAGAAACATACTCGCAAATTTGTCGAATTTTAGGTGGCATCATGAATAGGTATATTTAATTTCATTCTTCGGTGTCAACCTTGGTTCTCTAACTCACACATTAGCGTGTGCACGGATGTAACACTTTGTTTGTAGTAGTACTAGGCATTTATGTCGTCCCGTTTGTATGAAGTGCCATACCTGTGGTAATGGGGAACTGGGTTGGGCAACAGGCAAACGCCTTAACTACTGTACCACGGAGGCTGTCAATCAAATGTCAAAGGATCATCCGAGAAAAAAGTTTCGATCCTGTTCTTCTTGGTGGCTTGCTTCACCTCAATTACTCTGAGGTTGGGGTCGGGCCCCAGTACTAGAGTCCCGTGAAGTTTTGCCAACTCTACCACTTAGTAACACCACTATGCCGAGCATTAAAGTAACACTCACCGACTTCCGCTCGAAACTGTATATCCCTTTCCGCAATACTTAATACTTGCTTTTGCATTTTCCGTTGCCACTTCTTCGACTGACCTTGTTGTTTTGGCGGTGGGAGCTGGTACTTTGTCATTTGAAGGATATCCTCCAAGTAAATATCCTGTGTTAAAATAATACTTACAGTGAAATAATGTTTTATTGTTTCATTTTACATAAATTACTTCATAAGGCATGCAGCAATGTATTTTTATTATTCCGTAACGGACGTCGTCCATTACTGCAACCGCGTAAATTAATAACCTATGTTTGGGGATTCGATTATCGCAGCCTATCTTTAATCTTGGTATCTGCAGACTGCACATTTTCGATTCCGTCCACGGAATTCCGGTATTTGCGGGATATCGTATAGAAATTTAGAATGCCAGTCCAAAGTCAGAATGCAAGACTCCTTATCCAAGTTTTTCAAAATAGAAAGCAACGTCAGACAGCGATGCGTACTGTCCCCACAGCTCTGTAATCTTGTAGGAGAATACATCATGCATAATACTAGCTGTTGCCCGCCATTAAGTCCGCGGCAATTTCTGTTAATATGTTTAATTAGATGTTTTTTATTAGTATAGATGAATAATTTTCCCCCGTTTTCAAAACATTTTTCAGAGAGATACGAAGATCGAACGGAATGAAATTAATGGAGGCCTCCCTCCATTTATTTCATTCCGTTCGATCTTCTTTGCCAAGCAGTGGGACAGTTAATGGCTTGAAATGAAATGAAATATAAATGCGGCATCCTACATCTCGAAGGATCCCGCGCTCATAATTCCGCAACAAGTGGGAACAAGCGGGAAGGCGCGTGATCTCGGCATACTGGGATAGGAAGCCGTTCCTATGTTTCTCGCTAATAAAAAGCTTTCTACAAGAGAAATAATGTTCAAAACTGGGATAGGAAGCCCATCCTATGTTTCTCGCTGGTAAAAGCTTTCTACAACAGAAATAATGTTTAAAACCGGGATAGGAAGCCCTTCCTATGTTTCTCGCTGATAAAAAGCTTTCTACAGGAAAAATAATGTTTAAAACCGGGATAGGTAGCCCTTCCTATGTTTCTCCTAATAAAAAGCTTTCTACAGAAGAAATAAAGTTTAAAACCGGGATAGGAAGCCCTTCCTACGTTTCTCGCTGATAAAAAGCTTTCTACAGGAGAAATATTGTTTAAAACCGGGATAGGAAGCACTTCCTATGTTTCTCGCTGATAAAAAGCTTTCTACAAGAGAAATAATGTTTAAAATTGGTTAAGTAGGTTGTGAATTTATCCAATAATATACAAACAAAACTTAATATTTTCTCTGTATAACATTAATTTTGACTGGCATAGAATATTTCTACATCCTATTTGAAAATGATGCATATAACACTAACAATAGAGATTAAAATAAGTAAAGAATACCGAGGGAGAGAAAAGCAGTTTCGAAGTGCGGACATAAATCTTTACTTCCAATTACCTGTACGGGGAATGCTAAACCTTCAATGTGCATCATAGGGCAGTTGTCAAAGTACGCTGATAGTTTATCTGCGTCGATTGTTGCGCTCATCAATATTAGTTTTAAATCGTGTCGCTTCCTGAGGATCTGAAATAACAAGTTATTTTATTTACTAACTAGCTGTCACCCGTAGTTCCGCTCACGTTAATGTCGATCCCGCGGGAACAGTACTTTTTTCCGGGATGAAAGGTAGCCTATGTGTTAATCCAGGTAATAATCTAACTGTGTGCAAAATTTCGTCATATAACGTTAAGCCGTTTTAGCGTGAAAGAGTAACAAACATACATACATACAAATTTTCGCCTTTATAATATTAGTAAGGATGTACAGCTGTACTATGCACTGCCTATTTGTTATGCAAGTGAGTATTAAACCAGGCATAAAATAAACAACAATAGAATTACGTCTACAGGTGGGCAGTGTCAGCGAAAGTGTTAATAGGTCGGGGTTGAAAGATTTTATTGATGACTAGTTTTCGCTTGCGGCTCCGCCCGCGTCAATGTCGATCCCTCGGGATTGGTACTTTTTCCGGGATAAAAGGTAGCCTATGTCCTTCTCCGTACTCCAGAGAACTTGTATGCAAAATTTCATAATGATCGGTTTAGTAGTTACGGCGTGAAAGCGTAACAAACAAACAAATAAACAAACACATTCGCATTTATAATATAAGTAAGGAGAGTGCGTTACCCCAGCCGACTAAGTGCTCGTTTTACGAATTGATAAATGCAAATAATTAGATCATTACTTCGTGTAAATGTCCCCGAAAGTAAATAATTTGACACCCCGCCGTTTCAGAGATAATGAGGAAAATAAAATTCGGCTGGCGTAACGTTACCCCAGCCGACTTTTTTTGATCCCGTCGGTTTATCTGGATAAAAAGTATGCACAAAGATAGATTGAATTTGCTCTCAAATGTCCCCGATAAAATTAAATTTGACACCTTTATGGATTTCGAGTTATTTCATTTTCTGCTGCGGTAACGTTTGGCCAATCTCTGTATCTCTGAAACCGTAAGACGCAGAATCATGATTTTTTTTATACGTATAGAACGGAATTTGTCACCATTTGACACCTAGTTATCTTAAATATTAATAATATGGTTTGCGAGTAATAAATATTATTCTGAAAACCATATTTTCGGTTCTAGTTATTAAACGAGGGAACCCTGAAAATTCAAACTAGTCCTAATAGATGCCTCTTATAGAGACATACAAAACATCAAAACTTTCATCAGCCTAATCCAAAGCATTGGCAAGTTATAATGATATTACTGGTTCCAGAAAGCCAGATTCTGGGCTCTCGATTTAAACGAGGAAAATAATACTTTCCTTTTACCTGGCTGATTCCATATTTAAACAATAATTAGACACTTTATCGAAAAACATACATACCAATTTTTAGCTTATTATACTTTCGTATATAAGAAATAATAATTAAAAACTAAACCTAGATATTTTTTTCCGATTACCCGACCAAGTTCTGATGTGCATCTGAAAGCGGCTGCGGCATACTACTAGATATACTTCCATATTCGACGGCATTGTATTCTAAATTGGATGGTACAGGCGAGTGGAAATTTTTTTAATAAAAAAATATATGCCTTATATAATGGAATTACTTATTTCCTCCATACTTATACTTTATAATGTATTGATTCCTAACGGGATTGACCAAGTCTATTATTGCAAGACCAAAGGCAGCTATAGGTAATATTGGAAATACGAGTATGTAATACTTGCTTTGTTAGATAGAATTAGAAAAAAATACAACTGCACTTGCTCGGAACTGCAATTTCATTGGCTAATGTGCACGAGCGGGACAGCGCAGCGATAGTCCCTAGTTTTGCTCGCGCATAATAACAAATCCTAACTAATATTATAAATGCGAAAGTGAGTTTGTTTGTTTGTTTGTTACGCTTTCACGCCGTAACTACTGAACCGATCATCATGAAATTTTGCATACAAGTTCTCTGGAGTGCGGAGAAGGACATAGGCTACCTTTTATCCCGGGAAAAAGTACTATTTCCGAGGGATCGACATTGACGCGGGCGGGGCCGCGGGCAAAAGCTAGTATATATATTTTTTTTATTTTCAAAGAAGGACACAAAAAAGTATTGATACTCTGTACTGTGGTACCGACTACTTTTGATTTCGAAGAAATCTTTGTAAGATGTCCCCTACATCTTCGCATAAAGCAATGCAGAATAAATAAGCAGTACATAATATAGAAAAAGAAATACGGACTTCTAGTTCATTTGTTTAGCTAATAACGACGCGTTTTCCTAGTTGATGGATACACATTTTACTCCCAATTTGTAAAACTGACACTTTCTACGCGAGAGCAGCAAAAATAAATAACACTCAAGATTTTTTTTTATTTATCTCTTGATAGTCTTACCTTATAGAATATAACCTTGTTTGCGTTGGTTTTTGATTACCAACTACGGTGACAGTTGGATTGAACTATTATGCAGACGGCAGACCTCTATTTAAGAGGTCTGCCTTAAAATCATTCAAACAAAAAAAATATAAAAAGATATTTTATTTACATTATTAGTATGTAGACATTGCCATTTAAGTAATAGTTTTGCTGAAAGAGAAAATCTGTAAGTCACCCTAAGGTTTCATTCATCATCATCATCATCATTTTGAATAGGTGTCACGGTCAATCGACCATGCACACCCTGGTGCCAGGGTTCTTCGGAACCGCCTCTCGGCCTCTGACGTGGTTCCTTTAACGACTACCAGATGGAAGCCGGGACCACCGGCTTAACGTGCCTTCCGAAGCACGGAATCATCTTTATTATCGGACAATCAGGTGATTCACGTCTGCAATGTCCTACCAAACTGGAAATAACTAAACAAAGTATGCTTCCGGTGGAAATCGAACCCACGACCCCCGGGTCAACAGGCAAACGCCTTAACCACTGGACCACGGAGGCTGTTTCTGCTGTTGACCCTAAGGTTTCATTTATTAAATACGAGTCTTAATAATATTAAAATTAATCCTAACAATTTTTCTACTTGAATATACCCAACCACTTATTATTATTGTGCAGATTTTAGAAGGTATACGTTATGTATCGTACGGCCGCTTTTAGATGCACATTCGAACTTGGTCGGGTAATCGGGAAAAAATATCTAGGTTTAGTTTTTATTTATTATTTCTTATATACGATAGTATATCAAGCTGAATATTTTTGGTTAAAGTGTCTAATTATTGTTTAAATATGGAATCAGCCAAGTGGAAGGAAAGTATTATTTTCCTTGTTTAAATCGAGAGCCCAGAATCTGGCTTTCTGGAAACAGTAATATCATTATAACTTGCCAATGCTTTGGATTAGGCTGATGAAAGTTTTGATGTTTTGTATGTCTCTATAAGAGGCATATATTAGGACTAGTTTGAATTTTCAGGGTTCCCTCGTTTAATAACTAGAACCGAAAATATGGTTTTCAGAATAATATTTATTACTCGCAAACCATATTATTAATATTTAAGATAACTAGGTGTCAAATGGTGACAAATTCCGTTCTATACGTATAAAAAAAATCATGATTCTGCGTCTTACGGTTTCAGAGATACAGAGATTGACCAAACGTTACCGCAGCAGAAAATGAAATAACTCGAAATCCATAAAGGTGTCCAATTTAATTTTATCGGGGACATTTGAGAGCAAATTCAATCTATCTTTGTGTATACTTTTTATCCAGATAAACCGACGGAATCAAAAAAAGTCGGCTGGGGTAACGTTACGCCAGCCGAATTTTATTTTCCTCATTATCTCTGAAACGGCGGGGTGTCAAATTATTTACTTTCGGGGACATTTACACGAAGTAATGATCTAATTATTTGCATTTATCAATTCTTAAAAGGAGCACTTAGTCGGCTGGGGTAACGCACTCAAGTAAGGATAGTAAGGATAAGGATATAACATATAATAAGGAAGTAAGGATTAGCTGACCCGACAGGTACAGACAGGGGTAGTCAAACGCATTAAATTAACCAATAAAAAATGATCTCGTATCCGCTAACGAGACGTTATTTGTGTTATTATAGGTAAATGCAGTGGTTTAACATAACTATGCCAATTAAGGTCCATGAGAGTCTAAACACTCCAAATAACTGCTTGTTGAGCTGGGATGGCTCGAGTAAAACAACAAGGAAAAATAATGAGGGAGAGCGCAGTCTCTCCAAAGCAGAGCAAAGACCGGAAGATAGAATGTCTTCGGCTTACACGCAATGGGCCCAAACAAGAGGCCTAGGTGTGGAAAATTACGCGAAACTAGGTGAACCAGGTGAACAACTGCTTGCTGTCGTGGCTCTAGTCTGTCCACCTCCTCCGCTCGTGGCCAGGGCCTAAGCCTGGGAGCCCCTGGTATTTTGCCAGTTCTGCTACCTTAAGATACGCCACTGGGAAAATGGAACCTATATTAGTATAATCTGAACCCCTATTTACCTTTTTCAGAATACACATGGCAAAATCAATGTGTGTATCCCTCTCATGCACTTCGTCCAGTATAATGTGACTGTATTTACTCAAAGCCTGGTCTGTCTCCATCTCTACTAAGAGTATTCCTGTGGTACAAAACAATATACTTCCCCGATCTCGACACTCAACTCTGAAAGATATCAATAAGGACATTAATAAAAAAAATTGTGAGCCATCGCAAGACGGCTAGCAGATGTGAAATTATTTTGTACATACTACTACATAAATACTGTCATATAGCGTGGGGAAGCAACGATCTGCCGCGCCATCAGTCAGAGATTTAGGTTTTCTCAAGACAATATAGATTTAAGCGCCTATTATACCATCCTAAATTCAGGATCCGATTTAGGACAAGAAATTCAGTCGTCGGAGCTCCTGATTACACCGTCCTGAACGCGTCCTGAATCAGATGAAGTGACGAGCGACAAGAGACAGATGTGTCCAGCAAATAAAAGTTATGGCTCCATCATTATCAAAAAACCAAAAAAATGGTATTGCCATTATTATATTTGTTATTATAGCGGTAACAGAAATACATCATTTGTGAAAATTGCAACTGTCCCATGGTTCATACAGCCTAGTGATAGTCGGACGGGCGGTCTGATAGACAGACGGCCAGCGAAGCCATATTAATAGCACCCCGTTCTTACACTTTGGGTACGAAACCCTAAAAAACAAAAATGTTAATTACACACTTTTGTAAAAACACAACTTGTTATAAATAATAAATTGTGTACTTGTAAATGTCACGATCTGTATGTACACATTACAGAGAGAACAAATAAAAAAAAAATTACATTGTGTGAAGTGATGTGGATGTATGGGCAATGACGACACTCACCATCAAATACTTTTTGTATGCTTGCATATCAGAACAATGTTAAACACACACAATGTTTAAAAAGTCACATCATTGAGTTTTATAGTGAGCATAGCCTATACCGCGTGATTTTGAACCTCTGAACTATATTGAAATCCAGGAATCAGAATCCCTAATGGAGTATAGATTTGCAAAAAAATCTGTCTTCCCATGCAAAGTCGTTGACCAGCTGGACAAATTTCTATGGAAGGGGATTATTTTTTCCTGATTTACCTTTTTTTCTTGTAATTCTGTATTCCATTAGGGATTCTGATTCCAATATAGTTCAGAAGTTCAAAATCACGCATTATGTAGCATTAAGCGAGATTGGTTAAACACACCTTTCAAGTCTCATAGAGTATCCAACAGATTTTCCCAACCTTTCGGCCCTTTCCTGAGCCACTCTTTCAGCTAGAGACAATGCAGCAATACGCCTAGGTTGTGTGACTAGAATCTTACAATTACCTCCTTTGAGTCTGGCAAATGCATCATCCAAGATTATTTGGGGCACCTGCAAAAATATTTCACATGTTTGATTGAATTAAATAAGTAATCATCATAATCCTGCAAAAATATTTCACTTGTTTTAACAAATTCCTTCATTCCTTCGACGTCCACAGATGGACAAAAATCTCTCCTAAGAATTTTTTGTTCCATGGGAGGATATTGCCTATGCACCAAGATTGGCAAATGGGTAGGCGAAAAAATTTTTTCATGCTAGCTCAGGCACCCTTCCTTAAATGTATTGTAAAATGTGTTTCTATTACTTGAATAAAGAAGATAATAGCCTAGTCGTTATCATGCCAGGCCACATTTTACATACTAAAAAAAAACCTCTTCTTCTTAATATTCGAATGACCCCTTACACACAGCTTGTTAACTTTTTCATGTTATGTCAGATTTTTCATGCTGCCTGGCATCTGACATACCTCAACGACTGCCATCAATTATGACAGCCGGGACCAACGGTTTAACATGCTTTCTGAAGCACGGAGCAGCTCGAGATAATGTTATGCCACTTGCAGTCACCCACCCCAGTGGGGACTGCACCCAGGGTTGCTTTACCTGAGTAAACGTTAATGATGCTCTCCTCTAGGCCATCAGGGTCCTCATATACTAACAGTTCAAATAGTATTTAATAACATTATGTTACAATAGTTGACAGGCTTAAGCTCCGATGAACTGAGAATGCAACCAGGAACATATTCAGAGTCTGTATGTTCCTGTCACTGTCCAGTCTGTCAGAAATTCAGACAAAGTGAACTGGACAGTGTACAGCTATATTTAATATCATACTTTAATGATACAACCCTACCTGTGTTGATTTTCCACATCCAGTTTCCCCGCTTATCACAATAGTTTGATTATTATTGATCACCTCCAACAACTCTTTGGCCTTGTTGTAAGTTGGCAGCCTCTTTCTAAATTCCAACAATTTTAAATATTTTGGATCTCTGAGCATTCTACTATATTCATCACGCCTTACCCGACATACATCCCTAACTTCAGGAGTACAATCATTAATTTTGATTCCTTTATCAAGACAGTCATCCAGTTTTTGGTCAAATGAACCAGTAATGATGTCTTCATATCCATATTTATAGTCCCCAGCTCCACGAAATGACAATTGTCTTGGCTCATTACCATAATCACTCCCAGGCATTTCTTTATTAACGGGAATGAAATCAAGAGCATTGGATGTACTTGGAGCAGTATCGCTTGTTGGAGTGTTGGGCAATTTTGGTTTCTTAAATTGAATTTCTTGAGCATATGAGTTAGATTCAAAATTGTGCTTTTCTAGTGGTTCCCCATCCTGGGGTAAATCAGGTATGCTTGATTGAAAACCATGAGTTGCAGCTGTTCTATTTGTCTTGTTTGAAATTTCCTTTTCCCTGGCCTCTTTTTCTTGTTCTTGATTAAGGTTTACTGGCTTTGCTAGTTTAGATATAAATTTTAAGTTAACCAGCAGCCTTTGTGCAACCAATTTTGGTATTTTCAAGTTTAGCTAAAAGTTAACAGATACTTTAATACAATACTAATCTATAAAAGAAAAATATATATTCACTCTTTTAACCTTTTAAGTGCCATTGACCACTTTAGTTGCAAGACGGTTGTGTGACTGAGACACCATTAAAACGAAAGTTCTTAAAAGTGAAGTAACAAGCGCTGGGGTGGAAAATGTTAAGTAACCTCCAGCTTTTGTCACATCTTCCAAGTATTTTGTGTGTAAAATGATGTTCATAGACAAAGGAACAAGTCGGTTGATTCGGTAGAAGCCATAAGCCTGCAGGGAGGCCTGTAACTTCTGCCGAAGTGGCCATCATCCATAACTTTTCTGCAATCTTGATTAGGTAGTTGAGTATTTTTAATAAGAGAAGATACTTAAAACACCACATTTTATAAAGTATAATAAGTAAAAAATATATAGTTACAACGTAATCTTCAGCTGTTCGTTTATAAATGTACTTTTTTCGCTCTTCAGCAGACTTGATTTGACGTTCACGATAGTACAGGCCGATTTCACGCCCCCGCAAATTCCGTGGATGACGCACAGGTTCTACAGGTTTTTCAGATCCGCTTGGCTCAAATCTTCTGTCTCCCCATGAGGACCCTTGGACAGGCCAAGCATTATTTTTCCTACCTCTAGTGTGACGAGACATAGTTCAACTACACTACTGGACTGTATTTAAAATATATAATCAGGATTTTTAACTTTTGCATATCATTAATGCGAATTAGGTACTTATTTCCTCTTTCACTTTAATTTTATAAAATTTAGAAAAACTGTTTTTATGAAATAAATCAATGTTTAGTCTAGTTTTGACATTGACATTTGTTGACGTTAATGTTTTTTTTTCTTTTGTTTACGGCTTTCACGCGTTCCGTTTTTAGCCATTATCACCGTATTTAGCCGCGCTTTTTCTACGTCTTGTTATCAATGAAACGATGGTGTAGTTCATTTCATTGACAATTCCCACGAATCCACTAGCTTAATTACAGACGCAACGAGGCGAGGCGGTCCACCAGCATGCTAAGTAAATCTCACTACAGCCCATAGAGATAATATAAATGCTACAGCCGCACTGTGACAGTTTATTTCAGTTATTTTATTCCACACATTGTTTATAAACATGGGTATTTATAACACCAAATTACACCGATTTCACTTTATAAAGTCCACTAGAAACAATTTGCAAAACAATCTAAAACAAAAGCCAAGCAGTCCGCTTAAATTCCCGCCAAGAACTTGGCCATTTTATCAGACATTTATCGGGGATCAGGGTGAGTGCCACTCAATCCTGCTATCTTGCCTTTATTATGCTTTTGTAGGCACTCACATCACATCACTTGCCTGCAATGTCAGGCGATTGGGTAATTCTTAGCGGGAATTTCGATGGATTGTAAGGTTTTTGTTTTGGATTGTTTTGCAAATTGCTAAATTAAAGTGTTATAATCATTATAATGCGGCTGTAGTGAAATTTACAAAGCGGGCTAGTGGTCCGGGCTGGTGGTCGCTCGCCTTACTGCGTCGTCTATGGTCAAACCAGTGGATTTATGGGGATTGTCGCCAGGAGCTCAGCTGAATCAATGAAATTAATTTACACTATCATTTCGTTGATAACACTTGGAAAAATATGAAGGGCTAAAAGGTGTAGAAAGCCGTAAAACAAATATTAAAAAAAATACAGGCAATTGTTTAAAAAAATTAATGTCAAAATTGACAAATAAATGGATCAAGCAAGGTGGATCAAGGTTTGAAAATGACGAAAGAATAGAGCAAAGCAAAACAAATTAAAAGTCACTGATGATGAGTGAAAAATATTTTTTTTTGTAATTTAAGTACTTTCGTGACTACTCTATAAACATTTAGTCAATATGATCTTTAGATATGTAAGTGAAAATATTTCCTAAAAATTGCAGTAAACAAAATATAAAACTGTCAATAACTTCTTGCTTCTTATGCTTTCAGGATCACTTCTCTCTTCTGTGTAGAGGCCGGAAAAAGAAGATTGTCTCTTTAGCTATTTTAATAATCTTTCTCGTAAATGCTATGTTCTATGTCGCATCGGAATTGTACAATACAGTAAAGAAACGACGTGAGAAAGACTTCTGGTACGAAGGGTAAGTGACGAAATTGCTCATTGTCTGTAACGAATTGTGAAACAAGAGGCCTATAGAGATCCCACCTCTCACTAGGCTGAGCGCATACCACAAATTTTACTATATCTTTCTTACGTCTTTCATGTTTTTTTGTTATCAACGATTTTGGAATGTGCTATGTGCATATCTTCGATGATGTTAAGCTGGGAATTCTTCTGAGTGACCTGTGCAATCTGTATTCTTATTTTATTAGAATGTACTAAAACTACCACTTCACAATTCATAGAAATACAATCATGAACAGCTCTTCAGGCTAAAATGTGACCATTACTTTCTTATAGGTGTTTTCCATATAGCCAGGAAGTCTATAGTTTTGAGCAATCATTGACAAAATTATATTCATAAATTAGGTTTTTTCAATGTGATATGTCTTGTAGAAGATGTAAATGCTTGTAAAGGCCTATTCCAATAATAGTACACACCAAGCTCATATCTGATTATCACTACTTTGTATCATTCTTTATTTTCAGATTTCCTACAGTTATAGTTTCATTATTTGTGCCTTATTTTATTTACTTGTAAATCTGAATACTCTTCAGCAAAGATCTCATCCAGTCTCTTCCACTTATTTCTTTTGCTGTTGTTCTGTGACTGTGCGAAGTCTCCTCCCACCTGGTTATGTTGTTGTCCCATCAAAGCAGTGGTATTTACAAGTGGCTCCCCATTCGCCTTCGCCGTAATTGGCATATCCTTTCTTTCCTTTATTCTATTCTTTTCAACCCTGCATATCCTTGTTACTTGAAAGAACGTTTCACATATCTTCGTGATGCTCATGATCGCAATTTACGCAGTGCAGGTAACCTTCAACTTAAAACCCCAATTCACGCATCTGAAATGTATTCAAAATCTTTCATGGTCCATGCTGTTCAGCTGTGGAATGCCCTCCCACTTTCCATCCGTTGTGCTCAAACACTTATAAGTTTTAAAAATCAGGTTAAAACTCATTTATTATCACGCAGCTATGACTAACATTTATCCCTTTATATAGTTACATTTCGTTCTCTCCTAGACAGTCGTGTATATATGTATATATATATTTATGTATATGTATATATTTATTTGAATTATTAGTGTATACATATTTATATATGTTATTATATATTTAATTTTATCTTTTATGTGTTTATCTATTTTCATTTTACACTATTTTACTGTATAATATCGCTTTAAGTTTACTTTGTTTCTTCAGAATCCTTTAGGCGCCACTCATTTTCTTTTTGTTTTCTGTCACCCAATGGTAGCCTGTAAGAGATTGCTTCGGCGATAAGGCCGCCAATTGTACATAAATCTTTTTGCTTACTTTTTATATATTTGTATTTATTTCTTGGTGCAATAAAGTGTTTTTACTTACTTACTTATTTCTATCTGACCCTCTCTTGGGTACCATTTTGAGACTGTTTTACACCCCTGTTTCTTCCCTCTTATCATATGGCCTAAAGATTCAAATGTTATTGTGTTTGAATCTTCTTACATTTTGAATACTGTTTTTGTCATTTTTAGGGTTCTGTTCCTCAAAAGGTAAAAAGGAACCCTTATAAGATCACTTGGTTGTCCGTCTGTCTGTTGGTCTGTCAAGACCCTTTTTCTCAGGAACGCGTTGAGGTATCAAGCTAAAATTCATATCAAATACTCAAGTCTACTGCCCCTTGGAGCTGTGAAAAAACCAAACTTCTAAGCCAATGCAATCAAAAGGTATAGCCGTTTATGCCGAAATTTTCGTGTTTTTTCGACATTCGCTAGGGAATCAAAACCTACAGGGTACTTCCCGTGAACTCGGAATCTTGAAATTTGGTATAAAGCAACGTCTTATAGCACAGTTATAGGAAAAATTGCGAAAAGCATACATTTTTTATTACATCATGTAATAAAAATATTTTTAATTTTTATGCGGCAAATTTTCGACATTTGCTAGGGAATCGAATACGAAGCAATGTCTTATAGCACAGATGAAGGAAAAATTGCGAAAAGTATTTTAGTTACATCATATCATAAAAATATTTTAATAAATTTTAACTTATTATAGATAGAAATGAAACCCTTCGTGCGCGAGTTGGACTCGCACTTGACCGGTTTTTTTTTCTTATAGTATGATTTTATTATATCACATTTCCATACTCCCAGCATGCTTCTATACAGGGCTTATTGGCAGGATAGGTAACATGTAGGTGTTAAATACTTAACTCTTGGTAGCTTTGGGTAATGTTTTGCCTTACGTCACCTCTTTCATACCACAATATCTGTGCCAGACATTTGTAGGTCTTTTTTCTATTTCCTTGTATATTGTCGTGAGGTGCTATCAGTTGGCCCAGCTATTCCTGAGTGTTATCAACATGGGTTGCTCCGTAAATGATTTTTCCAAAATATTTGGTCCTTTTTTTATGTTACAACAAATGCGAGATGCTGGTATTTAATATGCAAATAAATAAATATAATAATAATGGGTAACATCATCAGGAAGTCTCCCTTGGGGCGAATGTGAACCATTTTGCACCGAAGTTGAAGAGGAAATAGACTTCCAGATGAGGTAAAGATAAAGATAAAGATATATTTATTTGCAAAAACATGTGATATTACAATACATTGAATGCATATTTAAGATATTAACAAACTTGAGTCCTAACATGTTTACCATTGTTAGTGTGCAAATATGAATTCAGAAGACATGCTGTTAAAAACAGAAACAATAGATTTTGTTAAACATGAAGTAATAACTATAAATTTAAAAGTCTACAAAACCAACATTATAATTGGTAAGGTAAAAAGTCATTTATAGCATAATAGCATTTCTCAACTAATAATAATCTTTTTTTAAGTCTTTTTTTAAACTATTTCATATTCAAATCTTTGTACTGTCTTGGTATTTTATTATATATTATTGGCGCCATACAAAATATACTTTTATGCAACAAAGCCGTTTTTGAAGGGTGGACACATAACCTATCGCCACCCCTTCTATTTCTTACTACTACATCAGATAGGCTGGGAAATAATTGAGAGTTAGTTTTTACAAATATTGCCACTTCCAGTATGTACAGTGACGGAAGTTTATGAATTATATGTTCCTTAAAAAGCGGTTTACTACTATCTATACTATGTAATCCAAACATTGCTTGAATACAGCGCTTTTGCATTTTAAAAACTAAATCTTTATGAGTAGAATTGCCCCAGAAAATTAAACCATACCTAAGGATAGATTACGCCAAACCATAATATGCTGTTAGAACTGCATCGGTATTTATTTCCTTAAAAAGTCTATTTAAGGCATACGCTGATGTACTAAGTCTTTTACATAGATTTTCTATTTGCTGTTTCCAGTTAAGTCGTGAGTCAATTGTTATGCCGAGAAAACGAGTCGTATCTACATTCAATACTATGTTTCCGTGATGTTCTAATTGAAATTTGTCTGTTTTTTCGGGTCTCTGGCTGAAATGCATAATATTTGTTTTACCAAGATTTATTTTTAAATTATTATTCTCCAGCCACGAAATAATTAATTTCAATGTTAAGTTTGCACTAAGTTTATAAGAATTGGTATCAGTAGACTTTATAGTAACCGTACTGTCATCGGCAAACAGAGTCACATTATGTTCAATTATATTAGGAAGGTCATTGATATTTATAATAAAAAGAAGAGGACCTAGAACACTTCCCTGTGGGACGCCATATGTTACATAGCGCTTATTAGATGTCTAATGTTGTTCTGTTTTAGAATGGAAATCTAGTTTGGTAATTTCTGTGACTTGTATACGTTCAGATAAATAAGATTTAATTAATTGTAATACATTACCCCTAATTCCATAAGTTTCAAGCTTATCCAATAGTATACCATGATGTACGTAGTCAAATGCTTGTGTCATATCGTAAAAGATGGCACAGACAGGTTTTCTATTGTCTACGTCAATCATTATACTTTTAAAAAATTCAAAAATTGCCAAATTTGTTGTTTTATTCCGACGAAATCCCTTTTGCTCTTTACAAAATATCTGTTTTTCTTCAAAATAAGAATATATTTTATTGAAAATATATATTTCAAAAACTTTAGAAAATATAGAATTAAGGCCTAAAGAATTCCATTCGCTCTCTATCGTTTTTTTTTAATAAAGGTTTAATAATAGATATTTTGAAATCTTGCGGAAAGACACCAGCTTGTATGCAAAAATTTATAATATGACTAAGATGATTACATATATCTTCATTTATGGCTTTTAATAGTTTTGTTGAGACACCGTCATAACCAACACTATTTGTATTTTTGAGGTTTCTTATGATATCGTATATGTCTTGTGGAACACTAGGTGACAAGAACATAGACAAGAACGTAATGCATGATCCACAATTATTATTATCCACTGGTTTCATTTTATCTATAAAGTAATTGTTAAATGAATTAGCTATTTCAGTGGGGTCTGTTATATAACCATGATCGATTTTAAGTTTAGTTATTGGTTCAATGGGCAAATTTAATCTATAATTATTTATTATTTGCCATGTCGTTTTAGATTTATTACTCGATGTCATTATTTTGTAATTATTTTGCCGCAATTTTGTCAATGTTATAACTTTTATAAACATTTTTGAATATCTTTGATAATTAATTTTATTAGTTTTAGATGGGAGGTTCAAACATGACGGCCCAATGTGTTTATCCTGTAATTTGCATATTAATAATGTTTGAATATTCTAAATTGTTTTAAGGGGGCCGTGTAGTATCCGGCAGAGTAAAATAGACCCCACTCCTAGTTTTCCAATGGAGGGCGTAAGAGGCGACTTAGGAAATAAAAGCTAAACAAAGCTCATAAACATCAATGAGATCTTTCCCACCCACCTGGCCAGCGAGGAGAGTGTAGGCCAAATCCTCTGTCTGCTCTGACCAAGTATGGCTCTGGTAGTACAGAGAGGGTCATGTTCCTGTAGAGGAGACTAAAAAGACCTGATGATGATGATGATGATGAAATTGTTTCAAACAGTCACATTATTGTTTCAGAATGCCCTATAGTAACAATTCTTATGTGGATAAAAATGGTATGAGAGTTATTGTCGGTCACTACATTGGGGGCAGCAGTGATGGCAAGCTGTCTGATGGTGAGTCAATGTATTTTTATTAATATACCAGTAAACTAATTTGTGTAGAAAAACATCCCTTATGGTAAGTCAGGACAACAGAGATTTTTTACAGATATTTGTGTTACTGTGTTTATGGAGCTTTTCAAGGAGGGCTGGCCTCAGGCAGGCTGGCCCGTAAAACATGTCCATAATAGCCGAAACCTTGTTTGGATGTGTCAAACCTGAGGATGATTTGGAGTGACAAACTCTTCAGAGTAAAATTTATTCACTACAGAATCCCAACAATAACACCTGACTGGTCTTCTAAAACATTGTATATCCAAAACGCAAAGCACTTGTAGTCCTTTGCTGTGGTCGTAGAAATTATCACTGTAATCACTTGATTGGCGATCGCCCCGTTCCCTTATATATGGTCTTATGGGTCTCTAGAAAGTTCTATATACTTCCGGTCTTGACAGCCGGCAGCCAAAACACTCCAGGTTATTTGAGACTGTGCATGAGCGGGATAGAATACATGTGTGTGAGCAGGATGAAAGATGTATGAGCGCGACGGCCGATGTTCGGAAAAGTTCTGGACTATTCTACTCTGGGAGCTTTGCAACAGTGTGTAAGGGACTAACCAAACTTATCGACGCGGAATCAGCTTAAGCCGATTGCATACTCGTATCACCACACCACATTACGCGGCTTAACGCCAATTGTCCGTCGCGACGGCTGATCACTTGGGTTCGGCAGTCCACTCCTCTGAACGGCCGTCGGTTTCTCCGAACGACTATGACGTAGGTGCTAAGATCGCCTGCGCCCGCGCCCCATGTATTCGGCTGTTTACGGCATAGTTCGGCTAACATCGGGCATACCACATAACATAGGGCATTTTAATCATTTGGTTCCAGCTGAGCTGTTATCTCAGACACCCTTTGTCAGCTTGTTTTGCCACTAACACAACTTACTACATTTTGATGTTACCCAAATCAACATATTTGATCGGGATCCTTAATCTTTATGGCTATCCATATATTTTTGGTGTTTCATTTCAGAGGTGGTAAACAAAAATTACTATGCGCCTGAACCAGGTGTGGGTGAAGGCGGGTATCCCGTGCAGCTGCCCCAGAGAGATCTGATAACTGCCCGCGAGCTCTTCCCACTGCATTCTTATAATATAGTAGTTGGTGACAAGATATCTATTAATAGGAGTCTTCCCAACAAGCAGAGTCAAAGGTAACACTTTAATTCTTAATTCCTTGCTGTTTTATCACATTCAATGTCCCTTTTTATACTCGTAATAAGTAAACAAAGTGTGTGTTTTAAGTTCAATACACTAAAGTCCATTTTAGACTGCCAATTTTGAGGTGAAGAGGTAAAAAAATCGAGCAGTATTTGATATAAATTGTATTTTTTCAGCTGTTTTGAAGTAAAGTATGATATATATAATCTGCCAACGGCTTCTGTCATCATTGTTTTCCATAACGAGGCATGGTCCACTTTGATGAGGACTGTCATGTCTGTGATACTAAGATCTCCCGAAAAGTTACTTAAGCAGGTTAGAATATTTTGTTTTGTTCTTTTTTTAAATAATCTCTTTCTATTTGAATGCTAGAAAAGTTACACATTTTAATTATCGCTGTTAACCCTACAGTGGGCGCGTCTTTCCAATAAACGTAAGTGGGCGCGTGGGGAGCATTTTGCCGTCTTTTTTCTTTGACCATTCTAAGTAGGAATATTGCAATTGAATTATTTATTTTCTCAGGATTTAAGTAACACACAAATAGGTAACGATAAATCAACATTTTTATTAAAATCTGATTCAAGGACTTTGGTTTACAAAAGATTTTAGGAATCGTAAAATTTTAATTGACTTTTATAACTTATCCTATATTTATACTCTATAATACTGAAAAATATGAAAACAAATAAAAAAAGTTACATGTTTTCTAAATCTACAGGATATTCTTTATCTAAACAGTCTTCACAAAGGTATGTGCAATGTTCACTGCATAGTAAGTTAGGGCATCTTGAACACCCTTTTTTCGTCCAAATATTTTTCTTAGTTGGACATATACTGCATTTGCCTTCCTTTTTTGAAGATGATGCTTGTTCTGCTGGTACAAAGCGAGCAATTTAATTCCTCAAAGGAATATTTAATGTGTCTATAGAAGCTCTTACGGTCATATGTTGCTTGACTAAGACCATGGAAATTTCTTTCAAATACTCTTGGCGTATTCAAAGCTTCCTCACCCTTTACTCCGGGCCTGTTGATCCTGTCTGGTCCGGATATTCGGTCGTGAAGGTGGATGAATTAGTCATTTAGTGCCATCTTTACCTTGGTACATTAGAACTCTAGTAGGTCGTCGTTGAGAAGCTGAAGCTATAGATAAAAGTTGAGATTGAGCTGACGTACTTCATAGGGCACAGCAACTGAAGAAGGTGCTTACTTATCAGAATCGACGTCTGCTGACTGTTCAGTGTCCGTATTATGCTCACTATGGTGACTAGATCGATCACTTTCTGGTACATTCTCGTCTATAAACTGTAAACTGGCATCTTCAAAATCAGACATTTCCTCTAGCCAAGACGCAAATTGAGCGTCCATTTTGTTACTTTTGTCCAAGTTGATACTCCTAAAATTAAAAGATTTTTAGTTTTCACAATTATATACCATAATATATTAATAATAACCCTAATATATAATCTACATTTCAACTTCGCAAATAATACATTACACAACTTTTACTTACGTGAGTGGGCGCGCGGTGAGCAATTTGCCGCCTGGCGACACTTGGTGGTAACAGCCTTCTCCTCAAGCGGTCCCCCGACCCCTGATGGGGTCCTGCCTTTAGGCACGCGTTGTGAACGAAAGTGGGGGCAGCTACTAAAAAGCGCAAACCTAACGGGCAATTGTTGTTCGAATTATTAACGTTTTTTCTGCGCGGGCGGCAAAATGCTCATAGAGCGCCCACTCTAGGGTTAATAAACTTCTATATCTGAGATTAGATCCTATGTTGTTATCGTCATAATTACCTCTACAATTGAGACAGCTTATAAACAAGTACTTCCACTACAATGGTTATAAGAGCAGGATTTTTAAAATGCCATCTTGCTATTGTTATCAAAACCAGTCAGATAAGTATAGCATAACTAATTATTTTTACCAAAGGTTGACTGGGAAAGAATGCAACCTACTGTAGCTTTTAAGGTTCAATAAAGTTTTAAATAAATAAAAATAAATAACCGAAGATATTTTACTAAAAATGTATACATAAAACTACGACAATACTTTTCCCCGCCTAATAATTACCTCTCTCACTAGTACTTATTGCAGATCAAATTTCGTTTTTGGTTATAACTCCTAAATGACTTCTAGTTCTAGTTTGGTTTCTTTAATAGTCGCACTTTTGACACTAAAATAACCTTCTTACATATATTATTGGAACCCTCTGTAAATGAGACAGATATTATTTATAACTTGGATATCTGAGACACTAGGTAAAATCCTCTTTAAGGGAGACAAATTGTATATCCTTTAATGTCCCAGTTATCTAGGTTTCATTATACATATATGTATATTCCTTTAATCTGGTTTCAACTCGAGACTATGCTCCAGACCCTTGGACGAATTAACCACTGGACGCGAAATTATGACATTTGACTCCTTACCCCTCTATCACGGTACTATGAAATATTTCTATGTTAAACAACAGGCTACGTCAGTGTGACTTCAGAGACTCAAGGCAAAACATTGCGTAAAAAATGGTGAAGTGTGCGGTATTGCAGTGTAAAAATTACAGTAGTCGCACAAACAACATTTCTTTTCACCAGTAAGCACATTTTGTCCAATATTTCTTAGTATTTTCTAGTGAATTTAATTAAATGCGTAATCATCAGACCGAATAATACGTCCACTTAAAAAATCCTTGGTTTTAACTGGAAGTCAACCAGAATGTTGTCATACTCTAACGAGTCGGATTAATTCTGTCATTGTTACATTCGTTCACTAATTCTTCAGTTCATTCCATTCATTTAGAGCTTGCACCTATCGATGAACGTGTCGATGAATGATATCGATAGGAATGCAATCTTATTACGGGCGGCGGATAAATAGCCAATTTAAGTAAATACTCAAAATGTATAAATATCCATAAATAACCAGTTTCACTTTTCTCATTATTTGTAATTATATTTGTTGAAGAGGTGATTCTGTCTCTTTACTTACTGAAACTAACAACCTTAGTTTCAGTAAGTAAAGAGACAGAATCACCTCTTTATTATTTACGGAGTAGACAAGACCTAGCTTTACGATATTAAAAAGCCACGTTTTGTATGTTTTTCTCATAAAGTATATAAATTTATTTCTATGATGGTTTCTGATTATTTCTATGATCTCGGAATCGGCTCTAACGATTTCGCTGAAATTGGGTATATGAGGGTTTTCGGGGGTAAACAATCGATCTTGATTAGTCTTATGTTTGGGAAAATGCGTGATTTCGATTTTTCATGCGTTTTCCATTTTACGCAGAATATGGTGGCTAATTTCGTCTTGCCTGCCACTGTCCATCTGGTCCAGCGGCTTAAGGCGTGGATGGCAAGAAACGAGTTACGGGTTCGAATCCCGCTCCGCGACTTACATATTTTTTGTATTTAAAATTTTATTTATAATTTTTAATTTTTATTGTTTTTGGACAAGTATAAAAAAAATGTAGTTAATGTTTGAGATAACAATATATATTTATCATAAATATAGATTCACCTTAACACCACCATATTACAACAAATAGTAATAACCGAGCAAAGTTCGGTCGCCCAGGTACTAGTTCTCTAAGGGCAAATAAATACACATGAAGGTTCATGTATTTATCCATAACAGTGGAGATAGAGCCTGCAAATTCATATCTGATCATAAGGCCCTATTTATTAACTTTCCATGTTCAAATACATTTAAACTAAAACTTTTTGTTCGTTTTTATGAAAAAGGATCAATTATACATCTGAGTCATGGGGTTTATCAACAATAGTGATTGGTAAGAAAAGAGCCTATCCGTAGTCCGTAAATATTTTAATTTCGATGTTTTAAGGACCATATCAATAGCAAATGTATGAGAAATACAATTTAATTATATTTTTATTATTTTTTTCAATTACATTTAAGGGCTGCTGAAGTCTGATCCAATTTTAAATAAAAACTTCTAAATAATCCGAAATTTTTGTTTGAAAAATATATTCTGAAAAATAGGTTCACCGTTTAATGAACGAATTTTTGTTTTCCAAATAAAGCTTTTATGTTCACATTCTCTCTAATATTTAAGAGCTAGGCTCTTGACGGTGTCATTGTATGTAAAGAAATTGACACAGTGACTATTTTGACCAGAAAATAATGGAGTGGTTTGCCTTCTCCATTTTACATGGGTACTAGCAAAAAATCCACTAGTGTTCATGGTGCCTCACGATGTTTTCCTTTATCAAAAGCAAGTATTGATCCATGAAAATGGCCGTACTTGACTCAGATTTTACTAAAAACTCAGAGATACAGTTCGGGCCAGGCGGGGTTTGAACCCGGGACCTTTCGGTTTTATTTGTTATGGTTCGAATTTTAAGACAACTGAACCATTAGCGCTTCTACTAGTCCTTAATATGTAATATAATTTTTAACTTGAAACCTAGTGTTCTGTAGATTGTGTGTGTGATTTAAAAGAAGATACATTCTGAAGGCCGGAATCCTAAAAACAGTAGGTGGTTGAAATACGAAAATGACAGTGACTATTGTCATTAAATGTGTCATTGTCAAATTCGTTTTATTTTTCAAATAAAATTTTGATTTGAAACAATCGCCGTATTACGTAAAATGCCCGTTGTAGGGCAAGATATCTTAAAAATCATAATTGTTGTTTTGAGTACCTAAAAAACATTATTTCTTTTAATAAACAGCATAGGTAACTGAGTTGACCATGTTTATAAAAATTGAGCAAGGCTCGTTACATATTTTTGCGATACTTTAAACCGATCATTCATTCAAATTGTCGACTATCGACTTTGTAACAACACTGTCTATGACATCTGACATAACACGAATATTTTTAATATTTTAAATATAGACGCATGTCGCAGGAGGTAAGTATGTTTCATATTTGTTCGGTTCTATGTTGTCATTACCTCCCGTCCCCCCAGTATTGGTTGAACAAGTTTTCATACATTTTTCTTTAATTTCGCGTCCAGTGGTTAATTCGTCCAAGTCCAGACCTCTCCTGAGCGCGACGTCTAAAACACAATATGCCTTTAAAGTAAAATTTTTGAATTCCATAATACCTGAGCATACAGAAAATGAAAATCAATTTTTATTGTATGTTTTAGTACCACTTGCACTATTGAAGTATGAAATCCAATATTACTGGTATAAGATTGAGAGGCCATAGTTATTGCAGTACTAGGGTAGACAATTTAAAGTTAGTTTCTAAAAACTCTTGGAAAAACTTTGAAATAAGAAAGCCTTTTTTTTTATTTAAATTCCGAATTAATTATTTTTTTAGATTATTCTTGTGGACGACGCCAGTGAACGAGCTTACTTAGGCAAGGAGTTAGAAGACGCTGTAGCTGGTTTGAAACAGGTTCTCCTACTGAGGAACCCTGAAAGGACTGGGTTGGTGGGCGCGCGGTTGCTGGGCGCTAGGGCTTCTACTGGGGACGTGTTGGTGTTTCTTGACGCACATTGCGAGGTAAATTTAATACAGCTGTTTTGAAATAGGTTCTCTTGCTAAGAAACCCTGAAAGTTTGGGTTGATGGGCGCCCGGCTAGTAGGGCTTTTACTGAGTATGTGTTGGTGTTCTTACACTCAAGGGTCACCAAAGAGGACTTGGTTTACTAATGTAAATTCGATGACAGTGCCATGTATAATTGACTATCTTGCTACGCTCGCGTTAATGTCGATCCCTCGGTAACAGTAGAATTTTCTGGAATGAAAGGTACCCTGCCTCAAACTACCTATACCAAAAGTATGGTTAGTAAGGATATGAATATTGAATTTTCATAATTCAATATTCATATCATATGAAATTTTGAATATTCATATATATGTATGGCTATGGATTTTATAGATTTGCTGATTATGAATCCTTCCCCATAATATTCCAAACCACAAATGTTTAAGTGCAATACATTGATAAGAAACATTTAAAAATGAATTCCGGTAATTACAGGTTACACCTGGCTGGCTGGAGCCTTTACTAGACAGAGCAGGCAGCGACGACGTTTTCGTCTGTCCACACATCGATCTCATATCTGAGGACACGCTAGCCTACACAACTAGTATCGACGCGCACTGGGGGGCGTTCAACTGGCAGCTCCATTTCCGCTGGCTGTACCCTAGCAAAGAAGTCATGGACATGAAGGAGAAGAACCCGGCAAAGCCGTACCCCACCCCGGCCATGGCTGGAGGACTCTTCGCTGTCAGAAAAAGTCTCTTCTGGCGTCTCGGAGGGTACGACGAAGGTATGCGTATATGGGGATCGGAGAACTTAGAACTGTCTTGGAGGGCTTGGCAGTGCGGCGCCAGAGTGGAAATCACGTCATGTTCCAGAGTCGGACACATATTTAGGAAACACAGTCCTTATAAATACCCAGGCGGAATCTCAAAGGTTTTGAACAATAACATTGCTCGTGCCGTTACGGTGTGGATGGACGAATGGGCGGATTTCTATTTTAAGTTCAACCCGGACGTGGCTGCTGTGCGGGACCTACAGAACGTGGCAGACCGAGTAGAACTACGGAAAAAATTAAAATGTAAGAGTTTCAAATGGTATTTAGATAACATTTGGCCTGAACATTTTTTCCCTACTGACGATAGGTGGTTTGGGAGGATCAAAAATGATCGAGGAGGTTGTTTAGGGATATCGAGTTCTACCGGGATCGGCGGGCCAGCGTCCAGCATAGATTGTGGTAATGATTTGAAACTCGAAGGGCTGCTGGTGTTCACGCCTGAGGGGAAGATAATGGTGGACAATGGCTTATGTTTAGAGAAAGGAAACGGTCGCGCAGTGTGGAAGCACTGCAGTAATAGTCCTAAACAGATCTGGGAGCAGGAAGGCCCGCGAATAAAGACTAGTAGTGGCTTATGCTTAACTATGATCATCGCTAAAACTAAAAGTGAAGGTGAGACAGGTGAGCCCATACTAGCTCTCAAATGTTCGGAAGACCCCGGACAGATATGGCATTTCGAACGAGTGCCTTGGCGTTAATTGTGATATTATTAACTTAGTATAAGTAGCAATAAATTGACTGCAATATATTAACCTCGAATTTCGTCTAAGATGAAATCTGGACAATTTAAATTTAATTTATATGCACGAAAATGAAGTGTAATAATGTGCTAATATTTTTATTTTAAGTTTCGACGAAGCTACAGGTTGATTTTGAACTCCCTGGCAATATTTATAATATTTTATAATAATATTTTAATGACGGAAAGAGTCCCTAATAGACATCGGCGAGAAATAAAAGGTAATTTATGAAAAAAATTAATGGACTTCCCCTATAAATTTGATCGGTGGATTTGTATGGTATGCCTTTTTTTACTTTTATTCTTTTACTGGTGGGTCTACCTACATTCTATTAGGGAATCTCATTCTGACAATATATTGACAGGGTATTTAAAATCACCTGTATATTCGTCTAATATTTAGTTTATTTTAATATTACTTACATGCACTACTTATTTAACAGAGCGAATAACATTGCACAGCAATTGGATTTATTGCTTTTTTTATTAGTAGATTTCCACTAGGATTTGTTTTGATTAATAGATATACCAATCTTTTAAAAAACCAGTGAACGTACAAATTTTAGTTAACCCGTTATATTGCTTAATAGTATGTATCTGTGATTTATATTATGAATGTATGATCATTCGTAAACCGCCAATATGACCACACATGTGATTTTATTATAGTTTTTGTCAATTACCTATTATAAGCACGCACCTAGGCAGCTAATATAAATATAGTATAGAAGTGGCATACATTTTATACACTGCATTGTTATACTAACACGATACATTATGATTTTTATTTGTATAACGTCAAAGAGATGCCACACGAACGCTTCGATTTCGCTCCGTCGTTGCAGCGTCGATGGAATATCATCACTTCGTCGTGCTACATATAAATGATTAATAAACACGGCTAGTTAAAATGACGTGCGCCGGTCTAATGCCTTGGTTTTTACCATTGCGGTGCCGCATTACATACGGCTACAACTACATACATAAAAGAGAAACCCTTACAACTTTCTCTTTTACGAATATTGGCCGCGCTACACTGGATTGGCATGGGATGGCATCAGAAGCGACGCGTCGTTTCGCGCGTCACCTCGAGCTAGCTCGAACCGTCGCGCATTCACGGGCGTCTAGTCATCTTATACCACTAGACATAAAGGTTATAATAGCTTGTTTTAAATTGACGCGTCGCTTCCGATGCCATCCCATGCTTATCCAGTGTAGCGCGGCCTTATAGGTCTCTCCTGCTCAGACGAAGTGTGGCATGCGCACCGCAATGGTAGAAACCAGCCTTGGTTATAAGGCCGATGTACGTACGTCATTGTAACCCACCGTGTTTATTGATGTTATTTATATGTAGCACGACGGTGCGATGTTCTATCGACGCTGCAACGACGGAGCGGAATCGAAGCATTCGTGTGGCATCACTTTGACGTTCGCACCGCAATGGTAGAAAGAAACCAAGGCATATCGGAAACGCAATGCAGAAGGAACCTGAAAGGCGAAATGAGAACTACGACAACAGAATAACAATGCAGTGGTGTCACGTGACAGATAGGGGAAGGGAGCCACGGCGCGCGGTAAATGAGGAAGGAACAGCAAGCGAGGCCTTATAGAGGCGGTAGGCATTTTCTCACGTAGGGTGGCAAAAAGTCGTCTGCCCTGGGTGATTGAAACTCACGTTACGCCCCTGGCGTAATAAAGGTATTGAGGTAGGACGGAGCTGCGTTGTATCGACGGATGTATGACGGATGTCCCATACGGAACACTGCGTTTCTCACGTAGGGCGGCAAAAAGTCGTCAGCCTTGGGTAATTGAAACTCACGTTACGCCCCTGGCGTAATAAAAGTATTGAGGTAGGACGGAGCTGCGTTGTATCGACGGTGTATGACGGATGTCCCATACGGAACACTGCGTTTCTCACGTAGGGCGGCAAAAAGTCGTCTGCCCTGGGTAATTGAAACTCACGTTACGCCCCTGGCGTAATAAAAGTTTTGAGGTAGGACGGAGCTGCGTTGTATCGACGGATGTATGACGGATGTCCCATACAGAACACTGCGTGTACGTACCACGTTTCTACCGCTAACGCAGTGGCCGTTTGGCATCGCTGTTATACGGAGAAGATTTACTAAGCCGATGAAGGTCAATGTACTTATCATGAACAACTAAACACCCACGATACCGAGGATCAACTTTGGTGTAGCGCTTTTGTCAAAGTGATAAAGCATTTTTTTTTGTATTATCCACGGAGTACTTATAACTGAATAAGTCACATTAATTAATATATTAACCCTGTTTAATATAATTTATTGAAAAAGTAGACGTCTATACTGGATTTATTGTTAATTACAAAACGTATTATACTATATAACTTAGAATTATTATTTTTTTTTTTTTTTTGTTTCTATAATTTCAACTTATTAGGTACCGAAGGGAAAACGATTTCCAGTTAAGCCCAATTACTCGATTCCATCGGACTAAAGACTGTTTAATAATAATAAATTACTTTCTATTATATTACTTAATACTCATAATACTTAATAACAATGTTTAAGATACTTTTGTAAGAAAAGGTAACGTAGGCAACGCTTTTGTTAAGGTGTAACGATTCCATTACAAATTTGAGGATTTAAAAGAAAAGCAAATAAATGTCCATAAGTGTTATCCCAACTCATATTATAAATGCGAAAGTGAGTTTGTTTGTTACGCTTTCACGTTGTAACTACTGAACCGATCATCATGAAATTTTGCATACAAGGTCTCTGGAGTACGGAGAAGGACATACGCTATCTTTTATCCCGGGAAAAAGTACTATTCCCGAGGGATCGACATTAACGCGGGCGGAGCCGCGGGCGAAAGCTAGTTAAATTTATAAACGTGAAACTTTATTAGTTTTGTTCATATTTCCTTTCGAAAGGAAGCAACCAAACATTGCGATTACTTGCATGCGAATATTTGATATAGAAATTAAATTTTAGGCAGCAATTTTACAAATTAATAATTATTAATATTCGTTTATTTTCGGTCTACATATATGATATATCTTGATACTGAAAACCCGGTTTTAAAAGATTTGTAATCTTTTGTTTTCTCTTTTAAATATATTTTTCTAATATTTAAACTTTTTATTCAAAGATATGAATTCTAATGTAAACTTAAGGCTTTGCCTCGGACTTTTATATCTGCAGAGACATTGTAAAAGTATTGCTTAATATGTATCCTTTACGTTAAATGTCTGCATGCAAATAATCATATTGTTCTGTTGCTTTCATTTAACTAGAACCGTTGACAAATAAATATTGTTTTTATAATAACAAGCGATAAAGGTTTTTCTTTATTTGAATCTCGTACCTACTAAAAGAAAAACGCAGTATTTCGCATAAACATAAGTATTGTATGGGAATCGTGGCACCTTATGTCTAGCCTTTACTGAAATCTGTGGAGGCGGGATCAGTTGCTTGTTTAAAAATGAATACCAGCCCCCGTAGCATGGCATGCGTGACAGCGTTTATCGACTATCGCCATCTTGTTTTCCGTAATATCAAAGAGTGAGATGTGGATAGTTTATCGCGTGATATAAATGGCGTCGCGGGAGCCATGCTACAGGCGCAGCACTCGTAGCATGGCGCCCGCGACGCCGTTTATATCGCGCAATACACTATTCACATCTCGCTCTTTGATATTACGGAAAACAAGATGGCGATAGTCGATAAACGTTGTGCGTGCCATGCTACGGGGGCTGCTCCCGTAGCTTGGCGCCGGCGACGTCATTTATATCGCGAGATAAACTATCCACATCTCGCTTATTGATATTACAGTAGAAAACAAAACGGCGATAGTTTACAAAATTTAATTGAAACAAAACGTCAATTGATTTGCTTGAACTTGGTGGTTTTGCAACTCATAAATGGCCATCAAATAAAATGGAGTTGCTGTCTGACATTCATACACTTGGATTTTCTACAAGGTAGTTATGGTAACATCATAACTTTGGGTTTGAGTTTTAATTTAAAAGATGATTTATGCATCATATCTAGTCCAAACAGTAAAGTATCGATTGAATTGGAAAAAAATATGGAAGCGTAACTCTCATTCAACTAACGATTCAATATCAGTCCCATTTACGCAAACAAACTTAACACAAATCTCAACGAAAATCACACGCACTCTTCAGACAGTAAAACCGAGATGTTGATCGTTCGAATGACACTACCTGATATTGTTGCAGCCTCATCGGATGCAGCAGTATCGACCAGGGTTGCATGCATCAACTATTGGTGGTGGGCATGAAGGGACTAACAGTAGTGAGTGGGCGCTAGCCAGCAATAGTTTGCATGAACTAATTGGTGGCGGAAGCACGCAAAGTTATTTATCTCAAAGTTATTATCGCCATCTTGTTTTCTGTAATATTGAAGAGCGATATGACGATAGTTATCGCGCTATATAAACGGCGTCGCGCGCTCCATACTGCTCAGCTGAATAAAGTATTAGTTTATGTAAAAAGTCAAGTCACGAGAAGAAGAATTATGACTTTTTTTTCTAATCTTAAGTTATTAAACTCTATGTATGTATGATATTTTTATTGAGGAATTCGATCGCTTGTATGAAAATTACATTCCACATGTGCACCAATGAGCCTAGATTTAAGGTTTTAAGTTCTTATATCATTTAAGATTTTTTACTATCTTTAAACACTATTATTTGTTTGGTTTTATTTTTACACTCTGGGTACAAACTCCCGAATACTCAAAAGAACCCTAATGACAATCTTAAGTATAGTGCTGTTTTGTATTACTAGTTTATTGTCTAGACAGTGACAATTCGGGCGTTAGTCATTAGTATTATTTTGACTTATGGTATATACTTGGTCATACGCAGTTGATGAAAATGTTATTCAAATCTTTGTTAAGATAAGTAAAGTCAAAAAAATAGTTTCCAAAACCGAAGATATTTAAATTGTGGACTAATTACATAGATATATCTTAATATTTAAAGACGTTCTGTTTTGTCACTTATGGCCGAATTCTCAAAGATTGCTTAAATATTTTTTCTCTTCTTATCAGATGCAAGGTTGCTTAAATAGAAACCTTCCGGCTGTAAGATTGTCCTGTACTGTCCAAAATGTGACCATTAATAAGTATGTGTGAATCCAGTGCAAATATTGAATAAGAAACAAATTTTTAATATTTATATTCAACATTATGTGAGTCTTATCGAATAAGCAGAAATAACTTTATGCTAATTGTGTATTTTTTTTATATACTTTCAAATATTGTATTGATATTGGTTTTGTTGCCTACGGCAAGATAAAATATTTTTGTTTTATGCAGTACTCATGATGTAACAAGTGGCATTAAGGTGTTCAGAGCAATATAAAAATTTTACACACAAATTGAAGTTTTATTCAACCTAGTTTTTCGAAATGACGCGATGTATGAATATAATTTAAATCAAATATATGTAAACTCTTTATAAGGACACTGAAGGGACTGTGCATTTTTGGCGAGAGTTGTCGTTAGATGGATATTGCCTTTATTGCGTTTTGTAATACAGTGGTTTTCTCTTACTCGCCAGTTGTAGTTTGGAAGTAGACATATAGATAGACCGATGGTTCCGGAGGGTACCTAATCCATCACTACCTAAAATCTATACATGTAAGGAATTCCCATTTTGTAAAACACCGAATTTCACATAATTTCGGTACGTATGATGCCGACAGTTGAGTTTATTAATAATATAAAATACAACGTACACAGTAATTCTAACTAATTTTGTAGAAAGTTTTGTTTATGACTTAATAATGACGTATTGTTGTCGTTATTGAAAGTGGGTGTAGGTGTAATGCTCAGGTGTAATGCTACAAAGTGTGTATGACATGTGTATTTATAATTGTATGGAAAACAAGGCAAATCAAGCAGCAGGCTAGTCATAGATTAAAAA
Source organism: Elegia similella (assembly GCA_947532085.1). Classification (NCBI taxonomy): domain Eukaryota; kingdom Metazoa; phylum Arthropoda; class Insecta; order Lepidoptera; family Pyralidae; genus Elegia; species Elegia similella. The sequence continues at coordinate 15,316,962 of OX383941.1, forward strand.
AAAAGTGTTTTCGACGCCATAAGGAGTTTGTTGTTAAATCGAGTGACGTTACATGGAGCTTGAATTACACTGTATTTCTAAATGACTCTTTAAATTAACGGTATTAATTGTTTATTATGAAATAAAACAGTTATTTTCGTTTATTGAATATACTGAGCATTTCGATATATTGAGGAGATTACTGTGAACAAAACAATAACATGACGTGTCCACATATTTTTAATTTATTTGCTATTGTGTGTTTTCTATTCTTAAATATTTGGGGTATCATGAGAAATATTACCTAATATTTATCTGGACAAAGTTTATCAAAAATCACATTGGATCTGACTGGTATATTAATTTAATAATTCGAAAGTCTCAATATTATCCTATAGCGGGATCACTATCACCCAGTAGCACATACATAACTTCATCCAGTCAATTTCACCTGAATATATAGTACAATATCAAGGCTATCAAAGGGACGGTGGTCACTCTTAGGTGATACGCGGCGTTGCAGTTATTCCGGTTGCAGATGTAGCAGCGCGCGTCGCTGTGCCCTCGAGCTCTTTCGACGGACTCTAGGCCCACGCACACTGAGTCAGCCTGCTGTTTGGGCACGCAGCCCTTCAGGACGTCTACAGTATTGCCAACTGAAATGAAAATGGAATATTACTTTTTTACACGACTGCCAAAAAAAAGATAGTTTTGTTTTGCGAGTTCATATATGTATGTTTTTAAATATTTAAGTATGGGAGTGAGTGTGTTAATATATATACCGCGTGATTTTGAACCTGTGAACTATTCTGAAATCCTGGAATCAGAATCCCTAATGGAATACGGAAAAAAAGGTAATTAAAAAATTCTTTCGCTGATCGGTGACTTTTGTTTGAATTGTTTTGAGAATTGTTTCTAGTGGACTTTATAATGTGAAATCGGTATAATTTGGTTTTATAAATACCCATGTTTATGAACAAAGTGTGGAATAACTAAATAAAGTGTCATGATGCGGCTGCATTGAGATTTACTTAGCAGGCTGGTGTTTGCTTGCCTCATTGCGTCCTTTATGATCAAGCCAGTGGATTCGTAGGAATTGTCGCCAGGGGCTCCGTTGAAATCAGCGTGAATGAAGAATGAATTACCTAAACCATCATTTCGTTGATACACAAGCAAGAATAACTCGAATAATAACTAGACACTGGCTAAAATATGCTTCTGAATGAAGTTTGATGGCCAAATAGAAGAAAAAAAACACTGTATGAGGCTTAATTTTTTTTTCGACTTTTACCTTTATTTTTGCAAGCCTAATGGAATACTTACAGAACTGCAAGAAAAAAAGGCTATTTGGTGATACTAGATTTCCAAATTTTAGGTACCACCAACTACACTACATAACACATTCATGGAAATCCCGGGGCAAATCGCTAGTTTTAGGTTAGATGATGTACCGTCTAATAAATGCTGACATTATAGGTCTATTTAACTCAAATTGCTACGCTGGTGTTTCACAAACGATCATAGAATAGAAATGAGAAACTTCAGCTGGTTTCCCGTCATGCATCAATCAATGTAAATGAGCCCTTAGGATACGGGTTCATTGATAACTTTCTAATGGACGGCAATGATGTTGCTGCCAGCTCCATTTACTGGGCGCCGAGTGAGGCTAATACCTAGTTTTCTATATCACTCATTTTCCCATAAGTGACAATGTTACGCCTACTAAAGTAGTGGATCCAGATGCTACTTATTTCTTTGGGAAAAGTTTTCTTATACCTATGAGTTTTTTAAAAAATAAAATCTTCTCTGTAATTTGAACTCTGTATTCTTTTATTTTTACCAATATATGATTTCCTATTAACATTATGTTCATTTTAATTAATTAATTTTTTGCACCCATCGTGTTCTGGTAAAAAAATCGAAAAATCATGAAAAATGGGTTGGTGAATGAGCATAAAGAATTATTAAAGATTAATAAGAAAATACATAAATCCATACGCAAGGACAATAGAAAACATAATACAAAAATAATAATTGACACTATCGAACAATATAGAGGCCCCAAAATTTTTAGAAAAAAGTTATCAAATAGTAAACAGGTAATATTGAAGCTTAAAGATAAAAAGGGTCAAGTTATTTCAGACCGAGAACAACTTTTAAAAGTAGTTGAGGAGTTTTATCAAGATCTTTATTCTTCCAAAACCTCTGAACCTAGTACTTCCACTAATGACCCCAGAGCCCCACCGTTAGAACACCGGGACGAAGACAATATACCACCTATTTTATCATCCGAGGTGAAGAAAGCTCTCCTGCAGATGAAGAGCGACAAATGTCCCGGTGAGGATGGAATCACGGTGGAACTACTAGTAGCAGGTGGTATACCAGTATTAGGAGTTTTGGTAAAACTTTTCAATGAAGTTCTTTGTAGGTGTAAAATACCCCAAGCTTGGAAAAATGCCATAGTTACAATTATTCATAAAAAAGGAGATACTTCTCAGTTGTCCAATTACCGACCTATAAGCCTTCTTTCCCAAATTTACAAACTTTTCGCTAAGGTCATTTGCAATCGCCTCACTCGAGTATTAGATGAGTGTCAACCCGTAGAACAAGCTGGTTTCCGCAGCGGATTTTCCACGATAGACCATATTCATACCGTAAAACAACTGATGGAGAAGAGTTCAGAGTATAACCGGCCCCTGTGGCTGGCCTTCGTCGATTACGAGAAGGCCTTCGACAGTGTCGAGCACTGGGCCGTGTTTAACTCTCTCCATCGCTGTCACGTAGACACACGCTATGTGGATCTGCTGAAGGAAATATACGTTTCCGCAGCAATGCAGGTACGTCTGCATTCTGACACTAATCCCATACCCATTAAAAGAGGGGTACGGCAAGGGGATACCATCTCCCCTAAATTATTTACTGCCGCTCTAGACGATTTATTAAAAACTCTAGAATGGGATTCTGAGGGTCTTAAAATCAACGGTGTTTATCTATCTCACCTACGTTTTGCGGATGACCTTATATTGTTTGCGGAAATGCCGGAGAGTCTCCAAGAAATGCTGCATAAACTACATGATGCCTCTCTCAAGGTGGGTCTTAGGATGAACATGTCCAAGACTAAAGTTATGGCAGACATCTCTGGGCTCTCAAACATAAACATAACTGTTTGTGGCGAGAGGCTGGAGATGGTTGACAAATATACTTATCTTGGACATTGTTTATCCTTTGACAAAGATAATAGAACCAAAGAGATCGATCGTCGAATACAGTTGGGCTGGGTGGCATTTGGTAAGCTGGTGGATATTTTTAAAAATAGAGAAATACCTCAATGCCTAAAAACACGCCTCTTCAACCAGTGTGTCCTGCCTACAATAACTTATGGTGCCGAGACATGGACTCTTACCAAAGGAGCCATGTACAAGATTGCGGTTTCGCAGAGAGCCATGGAACGAGCTATGCTTGGCATCAAATTGCAAGACCGAGTTCGCAACTCTGAGATCCGACGCCGAACGAAAGTTCACGATGTGCTCTCTAGAGTTGCGACTCTTAAATGGAACTGGGCAGGACACCTGGCTAGAAGGAACGATGGTAGGTGGAGTAAGGCTGTCACTGAGTGGTATCCCAGAAATGGGAAACGTAGTGTTGGACGTCCGGCAGCTAGGTGGGTCGACGACATAAAGCAGATTGCTGGTAAGAACTGGATTGCGAGGGCTGGTGATAGGGAAGAATGGCGCAGACAAAAGGAGGCTTATACCCAGCAGTGGGTCGTGGAAAGCTGACGATGATGATGATGATGATGATCGTGTTCTGGTAAATCGGTCAATAAAGTTCACATCTACATGATACTTTTCTGGTATTTCAAAGAGATTTCTAGGGTTCCGTATAAAATAAGAAACCCTTATAGTTTAGCCATGTCTGTTTGTCCATCCTCGAGCTACATCGAGGATGGACAAACAGACAGGGGGTATGTCTTTCAAAAATATTGTAGGTGTCTGAACCGTTTGTGATATATTTTTATTTTTATGTGATAGATTATTAAGCCTCAATAGTGCTATTTTTTGTTGAAGTCAAGTGACCCCATCTGCAAGTTTAATACGTGAAAAATGTCTGAGCAGTAGCATATAAATATAACAAATTTAAAAGGAAAACTATCACAGCGTTGTAGGGGTCCATAAATAACTTGTAAAAGTGACACATATTTTGCAATAGCAAACTTTCATTTCGCGGGTACTCAAGGCTACATCTGTCCTTACAGGTACTTAGACTTACAGGTTTTGTCATCTGGGGTAGCGATGAATTTCAAGCATCGGTACTCTATTTGCACCCTGGAGCCTGTGGCTGGCGGCGGGTGTCCGTGGTTGTAGATCCACTCCGGGCTCACCCAGTTGGAGGGGTGGCATTCTATAGGGTTGCCGGGTGAGAACATCTCTTCTGGTCGGCAGTTGAGGCATTGCTTGAAGAAACAGCTTTCTGGAGCCACTGGAATTAGACAAAAACTTAGCTGTTACAACAGAGAGTTGAACTGCAACAGCAATAGCAAGTCTCTGAGCAAATATGTTAATAAATAATAGGAACGCAATCGATGAAATTTTGGAAAAGTGTTTCATGTACCTACAATTGGACATCTTTGAATATAGTAGGAAAAGAAAAAAAAAGTCGGGAAACCAAACATAGATGAAACCTAGATACCTAACTCATCTACCTTAATAGAGGCCTAAATTGTGTCATACATACATACATAGTATCACGTCTTTTCCTTTGCGGGGTAGACAAATTGTGTCGTACTAACTAAGTTATATAGGATCACAAATATGGCGTAGTAAAAGTGATGTAGAGGATCTACGCAAGAACTCTATACTGACAAGAATTAAGCTAAAACTAATACTTTCAGAGCGCAACACGCTAAACCCTAAAAGTATTTCACTTAACAAGTTTATACGTAAAAACGCATTTGACCAAAAAATAAGATTTCCTGGTCTTGTTTCTTAAAATGCATAGATATCTATTGTGTTAAAATGCATACTTTTTGTCCACGACTTCATCCGCGTCTTATTTTTATTTATGTTAGGACCCTTTGTGTTTTTGTAATTCTGTTGTCTAAGTATGGGTACCTATAATATTGTAAAATTTCCGATAGATTATCCGTGAAGGAGTAGGTAGGTAAAAATATTTAATTAAGCAACCACCCATAATTTAATCCATAGGTAAATCCATTTTCATAATGTTTCAGATTTATAATATTAAAAAGATGATAAAAAACTTCTGGCGCAGTCGGAAAAATACATACTTACAAAAAAGTAAAATCCTCCGCCACTTCTTTTAACAGATAACAGTATTCGGGTCGCTACATTACAGTCGCATTTGTACATATCACTTTATCGATATCCCGACTTCTTCCATATAATTAAAGAAGCTCTTAATTAAAAGACTTCATGCAAATATTTCACGGCGGGAGAAATCAGAACAGATCTTACATGCGATTGTTGGGCGCCATTTCAATTTAGGACGGACCAATAAAATTTTGCGAGGTTCAGTTACAAAAGATAACGTTTAGGGCCAACGCAGACACACTTTTTGTCCCATCGAGTCTGCGGCGCACGAAGTTTCTGGCGCATCGTGTGTATGCTTTAGTCCTTGTTCTGCGTGTGCGTTGCATTGTTTGCATAGGTTCTATTCACACACACAGACAAAAAAGTGCGTCATGGATAGTCTGTCGTCTGCATTGGGCTTTACACGAATTAAATGTTGTTGGAGTTTAATAATAGTTGTTGTGTGAGCCTTTGCTCTAGACTAGAGCGATTTTTCGCACCAGCTGTTTTGCTCGAGCAGTATCTTGATCATTTTTTGAGTTTGGATTACGATGTGTATTGACGGCCTCCGTGGCTACCTACATTAATTTTTTGGCTACATTACTTGTACATTAATTTCACAGGACGCGGTTCTGGAGCCTAAGTGCAAAATATTGTTCTGAGTGCAAAATGTATGTCAGATGTTTTATCATACTCTTCTGTACCTAGGTACCTATATTGGACGAAATCCATAGATTAAAAAAAAACTATGACAAAATCTATCATCGATAGACGTGTTTTATAATTTCTATAGTGACTTATTTTTTTTTTTAGAAGAATTTGCATGGGATGTGAGTGCAGGCTTTCGATTGCTCGGTCCTTGTAATGGCCGTTCCAGAGCACTTCACGTTTGTTTTAACCGCCGCAATCATCATTTTCTCGCGTATCGCCATTTTACCGGCCATCGCCACGACCGAGTACACAAAATACCAATAGTATATAAGAATAACTAGTAAGATAACAAGTACCGTAACTAATATTGCCGTAAGTTCTAAGTACATTACGACTGCGAAAGGAACCCACCTTTAATAGTTATTTATTGTAAAGGGGCTTTTTCATGTTAAACAAATGTTAATTGACGTGAAGTTAAAACAATTTTGAACGTGTTCATTAATACATTTTTTGTCAAGAAAATCGTTATGTACTAGAAAATACCGCGTAACGAGAAACGACAAGAGTTAATTCTTAAAAATAATTCGTAGGCGTACTGTAGCATATACTACGAGTAAATCTGAACTGAAGACTAAAAAATAATTTAAGAGGTTCGCTGTGGAATTTTCATAAGAAATGTCATTTATTCTTACTATGAGTAGTGGGCAACGTACCTACGTGTTAATACGTAATGCGAACAAAAACGCAAGTGGTGTCATGGATAGGCGTTACAAAAAAGTAGACGAAGATTAAGAGATAACGACATTGTATTGCGTAAAACTTTCCATATAACTTGTGATGGCCAGAAAATATCTACTGCAAATATTCAGAATTGTTTCCAGGGAATGTCAATCGAATGATTTGAACAATACCTATTCGTATCATTTTGACTGACGTTGTCTCACCTCTTTTACAATCGACAACGGAATTCTGTTCGTTTGTAGCAAAACCAAGGAAAAAAATTACTTTGACCAGAGCAAGCTGATGCCCTGCCAACGGAGAACTATCTGTACTTTTTATACTTTAAAACCCGTACGTGCAATTATTGAAAGCGAGAGAATCCGCTCTCGATGCGTCCACGCAGCATGCCAGCACGCATTGAACCCGATCATACTTTCTTTCGGTTTTAAGTACTTATCATCTGCTGTTATTTGTCAAGCCTGAACAACCTGATCACATCGCATTATAGTAACTGTTCGCACCCCGTGATTTCTTAAATCGTCTTTTAAATTAGTGTTGATTTTGCATCTGAGAGAACTGCTTATTTGATGATATTCCCCATAATCATTCCTTAAAACTTACGCGTTATTCAGACAAGGGTCCCTCCCAAGGATTCTTTGTTCCATGAGAGGATATTGCCATACTCACCACGCTTGACAGGCGGGTTGGCGAGCGCAGTTTCTTTGGCTTATTGTGCTTCAAACGCTGCGCGCAGAAAATCCCAACAACCTGGAGAAAGAAATCGCGTCGCGAAGACCATGGTACCTACGTTATGCATTAGAATTATCTATGGCCGATGCACATAAAACGTTTATGGAGGAGATTTGCAAAACCATAAACACTGAGATAGACAATGGGAAATATTAGATATCACCTGAACCATCTTTAAAGAGATCCCGTTTCAGAAAAGAAACCCTAATGAGATTCCAGGAATTGGCAGTATAAGATTACTTCAAAGTTGATCTGAGAAGTATCTCTTGTAAAAAATGGGTTTATTTAAAGATGCATATAGTTCCACTAACACAAATGAGAAGACTTTGTTACGCTTCGAAAAGTACACATTCCTATCATGGTCGTATGGTGTCATGTTACCCACAAACCCGCAAGGAAGTGTCATCTTATTTGTCACACACCACTAGGAGAGTATTCTAATGAACTGCAGTGTAACTAGGTGTCATAAGGCCTTTAACACACAAGATTAAGTCTCGGATACTTACCTAATAACTGCAATAAATTTTCTCGATACAATCAGTAGGAATAACTACTTACTTAAATTTTGGACCTTGGACACTGTTGTACAGCAGATCAGGTTTCGTGCCATTGTCTGTGGATTCGAACAGACTAGCATGACCATCGTAGACTTAATCTTTTTTAAACTTTCGCACTTTAAACATACATCTAATTATGTACATAAACGGGACTAAGTACGAACTTTTTAATTATTTGTTTCCGTTGACGTTTCTATGAAGTTACATCTATCGTGGTCGAAACAAGACCACGATGTCACGTTCATGACCACGTCAGTCTCATTATCATCGTAGACTTACTTTATGTCACAGACAAGTCTAGTTAAAGACAGTTCAAGCTATCGTAAGGCATTTGATATCGCTCAAGAGTTTATCTACTGCCATAATTTTTTTATCGCCGGAGAGAAATTATTATACGTTTAGATTTTTTTTGTTACCTATCTTCGCCCATTTAATGTTCTTCCCTAAAACTGTGATTATCTCTTTGTTACGTGATCACAGTAGGTATTATTGGCGGTGATTTATGCGAACCAAAAAAACCGAAAAAACCTGGGGTTTAACGTTCATTCCGAAGCTCAAATTACTTTTAGATGCCTCTAGATATCGTATGCTAATTCTAAGTGCGATCCTCGAAAGTTGGTACACGTATCCGCTTTATCCAGATTTATGATTAGATTACGAACCTTCTGAAGAACAACTAAAATAAAACTGGAGCTTGCACAAAACGCCTTAGGTAACAGCGGTGGTCTCGGGTCTCGCATCAGTCGGCGAAGCGTGAAGAGATCGACCGCCGAGAAAGTGCGTGATGGGCGGGTGACATAATTGCGCGATAGTTGGTGTTGTCGGTGCGTCGGTAACGAGATACGAGATTTCGCAGTTGCGACAAGATATCAATTAGACCCGATTAAAACTTACGTGAGATACCTACTTACATTATTTATGATGTGAAATACTCTTCTGGGCTGATCTGGGAGAAAAATAAACGGTAATTGTAGCTGCTTCTCTTTCCACGCAGATCGTATAATCCTATCTGGCGAAGTGGCGAAATAGCTAGGAATTATTTTAGTAGCCGATGCGACTAGCATCTCATCACTATTTTTATTCCAGTTTCCACTTAATTTCCACCACATGATAAAGGAATGCTAAACATGGCTGTTAGAAGATCTTGACCTCTTGTCATCAGGTGAGATGGGAGACAAATGCCTACTTCAATACTTAGTAAAAAAAATTAAAGACCTGGGCTCTTTCTACCCCGCAAAGGAAAAAGATGCGATATTATCTGAAGAACCTATGTGAAATGCGAGTTAACTGTACCTACTAACGTCAGCTGCAAACCGACATATTTAGAGCTCATAAAGGCAGGCAGCTGACTTTATAGGTATGTAAGTAGCCCGTGAGTTAGGTGACATTTCATGATGAAACGTCAACCCCTTAAATTATTCGTTGACATATTAATAAAATTAGAACCGACATAAAATTAGGTGGAGATGGTTTATATATTATTGTGGTTTGATGCAACTGTTTGACATAGAACCGAGAAGGTTTTTAGCTATAATCGTAACTCGCGCGGTCAACTGGGACTTCGTCCTAACATTGTCGCAAAAAGCCTTCAGATCTCTGCTGATGTATGATTTTAAACAAAATGTTGATTTCCTGTAATATTCAATCCCAAAACTTGTAAAAAGTTGTATCTCCTGGGATCCTCTTCCACAATGTTGATTTTGAAAATGTTCAATTCCTAAATGTTGAATCCTAAAATTTTACCAAGGTTTTGAAAAGAATTTTCTTCCACATGTGCAAGAAAACCACGCTAAAGAATTTATGCCATGGTTTTCATGAACAATTTCACCATAGAGTCTTCAACTTCAGAAGTCGACAGTCAAAAGAGCGCGATAGGCGAACGACTAAATCCCCAAGCGCGGTTGGTCTTTACATACGCCTGCGTCAACGCAGCTGTGGTTGTAACTTACTTGAGCGTTTGCAACTGCGACAAGAAAGGAACTAAAAACTTATGATCTTAAATAATTTTTAAGTTGTTTTAACAAGACAGTATTATTCATGATAGTGAATTTTTTTTCTAGATGTCAGTCGCAATCATTAACGTAGGTATATCATCAACATCTTTTGAAAAAGAGAGGAGGTTATTTAATTTGGATACATATTTCTAATATAATCGATATTAATCAGTCGTAGCAACCAGCATACAGTTTTGGAATTTTAATATAATTCGTCTACCTATATGCGACATTTTACATGTACAGCAAGCTGCATTACCACAGTGCGGCGCCTATTTTTGGGCTATATTTTCCTTGATTACTGAAAACGTTTGAAATTCATGATGGTTAACTAGGTACTGTATGTTCATGAATAAGAGATATATAAGTATGAAACAAATAAGTAGAGATAAGGAAAGGCAATGATGAATCTTAATTAAATATTGAATGAAACAATTTAACGTCACACCCCACGCGGAAAAGATAAACATGATGCATCAGTATAAATAAAACCACTCACGATATCTGGATTTAACTGCAGCAGTAGACAAACAGTTTAATGGTATGTAAGTGCAGCCAGTTTTATCACAGCATCAGCAGATAATATCTTGGCCACAATGGTGACCCAAATTCATAGTGTGATGATCAACACAAAACCTCGCCTACGCGACATGTCGTGACATACCTAGCTGCGCATTGACAATGTAAATACGATTGTCAACAGTGGAATAAATAAATATTTATCCAGAGGCAGCTGAGCCGAGATGAGTCGGGGGCTATTGTGTTAGTTTTGTAGTGCGCGGGCGCAGACCAGTTGCCCATTCATGCTCTGAATTCAATTAGGGATGTGACGTAACTACTTTTAATGTATCGGTATTGATACACAGAAGTTCAACACATGTTGATAACTGTGAAAACAAATACGAATACGTCTACTGAGAGATGCTATATGTATAATCAGTTAATATGCTTGTGTCAAAAATTTTAAGCTGCCCAATATTCGGGTAAAAATTTGCTTGATTTGACAATCTAGTTAAGGAAAAATTGGAATCATCAGCTTTTCCTGCTTTAGGAAACATGGATCTGATTAAATGTGACTTCTGTACTCATCCAGGACTAGCCTTCCTTCTTCCTGTTCGTAGACATGCAAACACCGAGCTCCTCGTAAATACAATATAGACTCAATCGGCTAAATCAAAATATGTTAAAAGTTTCAAAAAAGAACTAGTGGGGCTACATGCATTATTTTCATTTGATTACGAAACTAGCTTACCATAGGGTAATAACACGGCAGCACTAAAAATATACACCAACATCGTTCCAGAGTTCCAACAATAACATTTCATACGAGCAGCGCGGGCGAATGCTTTTATCATACTAATCTAAGGTGAAATCGCTATTATCTTTGTACCACTTGTGTTATCATTAGGCAGTAAATTAGTTTGACGTTTTGTGTGGTAAACAAAACTCTACTTAGAGTTAGGAGAAATGGAAAATTCTGATGTTCGATATACGAAAATAAACATAGTTTTATTCAGCATATCCAGCTAGATCCAGAATAGATTTGGCACGTATTTCCATCGGGAGCAATAATTGGATGCCTTAATTTAAGACTGATCTGTTTCATAGATTTTTATGGCACCACAATACAATGATAGCTGGCTTAAGAATATTTGTGGAGCGCGATGTATTAGGTATATCAGTAATTTTAATTCGAATTTAGGAAATCATATAGTAGAAAACCTGCCTCTGAAAATGTTTTTATCTACTTCACTTTTTTTTACTTAGTAGATACTTAATTAACGGCAACAATAAAGTGTTGGAATTTAAATAGCGTTAGAATTTTATAATTTACTAGCTTTCGCCCGCGGTTCCGCCCGCGTCAATGTCGATCCCTCGGAAATAGTACTTTTTCCCGGAATAAAAGGTAGCCTATGTCCTTTTCCGTACTCCAGAGAACTTGTATGCAAAATTTCATGATGATCGGTTCAGTAGTTACGGCGTGAAAGCGTAACAAACAAACTCACTTTCGCATTTATAATATTAGTAAGGATATACTAGGTCAGGGGTGTTAAAGCTTGTCTGGTGGTTGCAGGTACGGCATTAAGTATGTGCGCCCGGCCTCCCGAGCTGCTAGTTGCTTTTCCCCTATTAATCGCAGTGATTAGTATCTCAATACCATGATGCCTTCCCAGATCCAACAAATCATATTCTTATTTATTTATTTTTCCTTCCCAAGGCAAGCAAAAACTTGCATAGCTGAGGAAAGAGCGAATGCAAATCAAGCTTTTTATGATAGATTAGAGTCAGCTAAAACAGAAAACGATGTACTGAAAATAGCTAAACAAAGACATCAGGCTACAATTGACATCAAAATGAACAGATATATTAAGAACAAGGAGCAGGTCTTACTAACGGATGATATCCGAATTAGGGACCGTTGGCAAGAATACTATGAACACTTACTGAATGAAGAATTCCCGCACGAAGATCCCGCCCCCCTTGAACCTGTATGTGGTCCATTACCGGAAATAGATGCGCATGAAGTGAAACTTGCATTAGCTAGCATGAAGAACCGAAAAGCTACAGGGCCAGACGATATACCAGCCGATCTATGGAAACGACTCGGTCCCATGGCAGTTAACTGGCTAACTAAACTGTTTAATACCATCTTAGTCACCACGCAAATCCCAAAATCATGGCGCCAAAGCTATTTGCTGCCATTTTACAAAAACAAAGGGGATGTAGTACAATGTGAAAACTATAGAGGCATAAAATTAACCTCACACACTCTAAAAATTTGGGAGCGGATCATAAATAAGCGCCTGTCTTCTATTACAAATGTGTCCCAAAATCAGTTTGGCTTTACACCGTCCAGATCAACCACTGATGCTATTCAGGCAGTTAGAATCCTGATGGAAAAACACAGGATAAACAGAACAGATCTACATCTTGCCTTTATCGACCTCGAAAAGGCCTTTGACAGAGTGCCCCGCAAACTCGTGTGGCAGGGCCTTAGAGCGCAAAAAGTACCGGAGAGATATATATTAATAATTCAAGATATGTACAGCGGCAGCAGTACACAAGTCAAAACACCAGCAGGATTAAGTAACGCGTTCGAGGTCAAAGTGGGTGTCCATCAGGGATCTGCTTTAAGCCCTTTTTTATTTAACCTAGTTATGGATTATCTAACAAACCATATTCCAGCACCTTTACCGTGGACCATACTGTATGCCGACGATATAGCACTGGCGGCAAATACTGCAAAAGACCTGCAAGAAATGTTAAATACGTGGACACACTCTTTAGAGAAGTACGGACTTCGAGTGAGCAAAAGTAAGACGGAGTACATGAAATGTCCCTTTAGCGGAAATGCAACTCCTGAAACCATATGTATTGGATCAACACCTATCTCCACTGTGAACAAGTTTAAATATCTGGGATCTATGCTCACGCCGGATGCCAATGTGGAGGCCGATGTTGCGCACCGTGTAAATGTAGCGTGGCAGAAATGGCGGTCGCTAACAGAAGCTCTGTGTGATACCCGTATGCCCATAAAAACAAAGGGTAAAGTATACAAGACAGCCGTCAGGCCAGCCTTACTGTACGGTTCCGAATGCTGGACAGTTAAGAAAACGCATGAACAGATGGCCCATGTAAATGAAATGAAGATGTTGCGCTGGGCGGGTGGGGTGACCAGGATGGACAGAATTCGGAATGAATATATACGGGGGAGCTTTAAAGTCGCACCCATCGCAGACAAAATGTCGGAAAATCGCCTGAGATGGTATGGCCATATCATGAGACGGGACGAAGACCATGTAGTAAAAATCGCATTAAGCTTGCCAGAACAAAGGAGAGGTAGAGGCCGTCCGCCATCGACCTGGTGGTCAAACATCGAAAGAGACCTTAAGAAAGCCCAATTGCCAAAACCGACAACCCAGGACAGATCAACCTGGCGCCGTAGAGTGAGGAGACCCGACCCCAGATAACGGGAACAGGGACGGAAGAAGAAGAAGAAGTTTAAAAATGCTTCCGATGGACAACAGCGTCGGAAGCACAAAAAGCCAAAGCCTGCGCTTGCCAACCCGCCTGTTAAACGTAGTAAGTATGGCAATATCCTCCCATGGAACAAACAATCCGGAGAGAGGCCTATGTCCAGCAATGGACTTCTTACGGCTGATATGATATATAACTATCCCGTTGACCAAGATTTATAAACATTGGTAAAGAATATATACACACTAGGTTTCGCCCGCGGCTCCGCCCGCGTCAATGCCGATCCCTCGGGAATAGTACTTTTCCCGGGATAAAAGGTAGTCTTTGTCCTTCTCCGTATTCCAGAGAACTTGTATGCAAAATTTCATGGTGATCGGTTCAGTAGTTACGGCGTGAAAGCGTAACAAACAAACAAATAAATAAGCAACCAAACAAACTCACTTTCGCATTTATAATATTGTTAGTAATATTAGTAAGGAAAGGATAAGGATAAGGATTGGCAAGGAGCAAGCACAGATAGAGGAAAAGATACCAAGAAATATACAACGTTTAGCAAAATGGAGATGACAATACTTATGGAGCATAAACAACCCATGATATTGAACAACTTTCCCCAAGGTACATATATCAAAATACTAAAAACAAATTCGATCCTTCATACAAAATTAGCAATCATCTGGTCGACTTTCTATGGCTGATGTGAAATGATATGAAATGGGGGTAACAAATACTTAAGGGGCATGCCCTTAAGTATTTGTTACCCCCATTTTGGTATAGATATAGTTTCATAACAAACTATTTTTTTTTTCTAGAATCTATGGCGCGTGAGTACGAGCTCTAACGTGGTATAGATTTGGATAAATGACACTCTTTTGAACTCGCTCAAGCTCAAGTATTTGATCAAAAAGCGTGGGCGATGATGAATAGAGGATTGCTTCCGTTAATTAAAAGCTTCCACTATTGATACCCGAGCTTTCTGAAAGCGAACATTTTAGTGATGTTCATCAATTAAGTAAGTAGTTTTTAATGGTCATAATTGCCGTCATTTGATTCCTGCGAGTATTATAAATGCGCATCTGTGAGTTTGAATAGTTGTTATTAAATTATACAAAAACTAATGTATTTGGATGAAACTTAGTACATAGGTAGAGTATAATATTCTGATATCTATGGGTAGAGTAAATAAATATATATAGAGATAAATAGCCCATAGTAAGAAGCGAACGTGTGTCGTGGGATACTATCTCAACGATATTTTGTTTTATAACAGATACATATATAGATAAACATCCAAGACCCAGGAAAATTTGAAAAACATAGTTTTTCGTCTACCAGACCGGGGATCGAACCAGGACCGTCCACAGAGCTGCGGGAAAAAGTCTTTGAGTAAGTAAATCTTTGAGTTTGTATATGTCTGGAATCCTAACTAGTAAACACTATTCATTCAAAAGTGAATTTATTTGTTTGATACACTTTCCTTAACTGCTGAACCGATCGTCACGAAATTCAGAGAAGAAGAGATAGGCTAACTTTCCTGAAGGAAAAACTATTCCTGAGGGATTGACATTTACGTGAAGACGAAACCTAGAAGTTGAATAAGTATTTAAAACATTTTTAAGATTTCAGTTGGTATCTATGTTATTGGATGTGATAAGGTGCTAGGTAATTACAGTGGTATTTTTGGTCTTATCTAAACATTAACTTCGATAAAGAATCGATAATATTTTTGCCTTTAGGTCAAGGAAACCATAACAAGGACATTCTTAAATAGTTTTAAGGAACCGTTGGAAAACCTTTGTGAAAAAAAAATCAATATAGGTATATAAGAAAAATATCGATTAATTTTTCACAAATTCAATATAACCTGTACGAGCACAATTTTTTTCCGATCTTCTTATCTATGTTGGTAAGATGTACCTGTATATGAAATGATCTTACACAAAATTACCCTGGTTAAGGTAAGGTTATCAGGGGTGTCATCCTCAAATGCTTGTCCGGTGGTTGCTGGTAAGGTATCAGGTACGCACGTGTTAGAAATGAAACCAATGAAAGAATAGGAATATCATTTATTTTATATTTCTCTATTCAAAACTTCTCTTATTATTTCTTTTAAATCAAAGCTAAATTTACCGGAGTTTCAAAACAACCACTGTTCAGGAAGAAACTCCAAGAAACCTAAACAGTGTCGGTTGCCTACTCGCCGTAAGGGCTTTTATTTGTACAATCACATTTTAATTATTACCTTTGAATACACAAGAAATTATTACAAAAGTTATTATGTACACACAAATTAGTCACTATTACACATCCAATAAATACCATCTAAGACCACAGTTATTACTACAACATAGTAACAGAAATATCAAAATATTCTATTATCGAAATGAATTAAAACAAAGACAAATAAAATACTTAACTCAACTGTTCTCAGTCGCTGCACCATCAAGACTGACTTACAATTTTTTTTTTTTGTTTGGAAATGACTGTGTAGCTAGCTCCAAGTGAGCTTTCGCTACTCCACCGGGCGTTTGAGGCGAGGGCAGAGTGCCCTCAACCTTTATAGACAACATCACCAAAGGGCCCCCAGGAGGGACGGACCTTGGCTTTGGGCGTTGCCTGTGTGCGCAAGGCTTGGAGAGACAGCAAACTTTCGTATTGCCTGATGGGCCGCGTATGCGTGCATGCAAGCCTGAAGGGCCAATCTGAGAAACAATGGCATAAGCCTTTAGAGAGCAGCAACTCTCATCTTTTGCCTTATGGGCCGAAAGCTACGTTGCCAGAAGGGCCTATCCTGGGTGCAAGTCACCCGGGACCGCCGGGCGGTCACCAGTAATCGGAGCTAATCCTACTCTACGCACTCTATTCCGGTGGCGAGTGCGACGGGGTCGGATAGTGGGATTCCTCTGGCTATTCGGAGCCGAAGAGGGGTCGGGGCGGGCTTGTGCGATGTCAATAGGATCATCGGGATCGTCAAGTACGTTCCTAGGACGTCTACGACGTAAGGTCGTATCGTGTAAGTTGGGGGAGTAGTTAGCAGCTTGCACTACTAACGGGTTGGGGTGGCGTGCGGCTTTCTCAAAGTAACGCTTGGAGGCGTTTTTGAGATAGCCGCGAATGGATGGGAGATCTAGGTCACGGTGTAAGTCTGTCATGCGCAAGTACCGGTGGTGACTCGTATTCGTGGCACGGGTGACGAAGCGGTTCTGCAATCGTTGCAGCCGATCGATGTGGGAGGGCGCGATATGGGAGAAGACTACGCCGGCGTAGGTCATGATACGGCGGACGCAAAGCTTATAGAGTGTCAACTTATTTCTAAGTGACATCTTAGCATTGCCTATCATGGGGTGACTTACAATTGCGAATCACTGCTTATATAAGCTGTTTCACCCGCCATCTTGGGTGTTGTCGTCATCGTAAATCGATTCAGTAACCAACATTTAATTAATCAATTACAATAAGTTAAAAGTATTGCCACAAATGTTTTAAAGTAGTTAAGTATTAATTATGTTTACAAGAAATATTAGATATTCATAAATAAAATAGATTAAGTAAACCGGAAGTGATACCAGATTTAAAAGGTAACTGATCGAAATGATCAGTAAATATTATAATCTATCACACGCCTGGCCTCCCGAGCTGCTACTTGCTTTTTCTCCATTCATCCGAGTGAGTAGTACCCCAATACTTTCATTCCTTTTTCAAATTCAACAAATTCCTATCCTTCCCAGCTTAAAAATGCTTTAGATGGGCAGCAGCGTCCAAAGCACAAGAAGTCAAAGAAACTCACATGGTATGGCAATATCCTGCCATGGAACGTGAAACGAAGAATCCTCGGGAGAGGCCTTTGACCAGCAGTGGACTTGACCGCTGAAATGAAAGGATTTGTTTCATGTTTAAACCACTGTATCAATCATCATGAAACTTTGCATGACATTTTCATCAGGAAAAAGTATTTTTTCTGCAGGGATTTAAAATAACGCCAGCAGAACCGTTGGCAAATGTTAGTCTTACATAAAATTAACCTACAAACACATTTAAACTGCATCTGAAGGGAAAGAAGAGATACGTTAAAGTAACGGCTTGAGCTCAGGATCGTTGATCGTGCTTGCAGGACGTGCTCGGCTGAATCGCACGCGATCGCGCGTCCTTCCCGATTCTATCTGCGGGTCACTGTGTCGGTCACTACCACGTCGTTTGGTATTCCCTCGCTATGTCCCTTATCAGCAAACCCATAAAAAATTCAAACTTTTCATTCTTAGATTTGCGAAGATTTATGAAAAATTGAGACATCAAACGAACTATTTTTTCATATCAAAAGTTGCTCTTTTTAAATAAAATCACTTTAATACGGTATTACAGCGTATATTACATTATTTTTACACCTAACGTTTCGAAAACTTTACAGTTTTCATATTACCGCCTACAATATATATTGATGACGTTTCGGACGTACGTAGTATTGGCTCACGGTGTCTGAAGGACTTGCAGTCTAGTGATGAGCTTGAGATTTTATTAAATTGATGTCAGGATCCCAAGCTGGTGGTAACTGCCAACCATCCTCTTTATTGAAATTAGGATGTTGTTTAATTTCAATAGCCTCACGAAGCATTCTTGGAATGTATCTGTTTTATTTTGAATAAAAATCATCCTAATGCAATAGAGAGGATGGTTGGCAGTTACCACCAGCTTGGGATTGTTGTTCTTATAACACAAAAGACAAATGTCAACTTAGTCTACATACGACCATGGATATTGTAAAGTCTTCGAACCTTTAGGTTTAAAAATAATGTAATATACGCGATAATACCGTATTAAAGAGATTTTATTTAAATGTGTTACAATCGCGAAAACATTAGAAACCAAAAGTTGCTCTTCTGTGACTCATGGGATTCGTCCAAAGTAGAGAAGAAATAGGATTCGGAGAATCACAGCTCCAGATACAAGTAGAAAGAGGGTTTCTTTTACCATTTGGTACGCTTGTTGATCTTTATATAATTTAAGATTATGTGTTTGTTTGATGAATAAATAAATAAATAAATAAATATAGCTTTATTTGTTGTTGTTGAACGGCTTCTTTGTTGCTTGTGTATCTTGTTAGTTCACGGCATACTTGCGTGAGAATTATCACGCCTCTTAACTATTTAGTCCATTAATCCTTATCGCCGCAATAAAAATTCATCGTTCACAACGTCGATTGATCAAGTTCTGTTCAACACAAACCTTTGATTTATCTACAAAATATTTTAGTTTGCATGCATAATTTATATTTCAATTTATAACGCACCAAAAAGTGGTATTCATTTAAAACACTTAAGTAAAGTCACAAATTAAGCTACTATTTAAATAGGCCCACTAATCAAAGGACGGTAGCTTGGCCAAACGACCGCCATAAATCTTCGAAAACCAGAAGATTCAATTACACGGCTACCGGAAGGCAAGAAGAGTGGCATTAACAAATTGTCCAAGATAAATAAAACCTTTTTAATCTCGAGAAGAGGTCCCGAACGGGTTCCTCTTATCGCAGTCGGCGTTTTTTCGTTTATCGAACAGTTTTAATGTATTGGTCGAGAATTAATTGGTCCTCTTGAGTGAAAGCTTCGCCGCTCCTATAAAACGCTGTAAACACTTAAAAGCGGAAATGTAGATGAAGCCTGTATCAGATCATCTGATGCGCTGATTAACGGGACTACAATGACGGGACGGCTAGCAGACTAATCGCCGATGTCAATGTATTTTGGTCAATGATTCGTCTTCTCTCGTAATCTTGATAATTCTTGTACAAATAACCTGTGTGTATAGAGAATAAATACTCATAATCTTGATCTTGGGAATTCTTTAGAAAAAGAGACAAGTCAAGATATCGTTTCCAAAAAATAAAGTTTTCAGGATGATATAGTCGTGATAGAGCCACGCTACAGGCAAAATTGATTTTTGCTAGTAGCATGAATGGACCGGCTCGTCTCGTCTCGGGAAATCCCACCTTTGATCCTATAGGAAAAGTTGTTCATATCGACGGGCTGAATCATCCCTTCACGAATCGGACAGGGTTCTATTTACACATTGTTTATTCAATTTAAATATTAAGCTTGTTATTTCATTATTCAATAAATAGTGATTTTCACAAAAACTAAGGTGTACCATAAATTATTTGCTTCAGTCATAGGGGTTTCAACAAGAACATAAATAGGTTCTTACGTGTTATTAAAGTAGATACACATGATTGCAAAAACAGTTGAGAGGGCATCAAGTTGACGCGAACGGCGCAAAACGCGAGGTCTGCAGCCGGCATCCATCTGGATCTAAATCCTCTCTTATCTATCGGCGGCATCCCGCTGCATGCCGGCACGACGTCGCCGCCACATGTACCTTTATACGGGGATACTAACATGAAAGACATCTGTCAAAGTATCGAGTCTGCTAGGAGCTGTGCGTGATACTATATTTAAATAGGTATTAATTACAATTATTTATAGATACCTACTTTCCGATACAGTGTCACATCATTGTCCCTTTTGTACTAGACAAAACCAAAGACCGAAGAACAAAGGCTTTACAAGCAAAAAAACCAAGCCCAAAAAAAATTTGACGATCCCACCCATACAAACCTAACCGTGCGGCCGAACATTTTTGTTTGGAAATGTAAATTTTTTTGAGTTCCCAGTATTGGTCCAAAGTTGGTAAAGTTGTTCATATCGACGGGCTCAATCACCTCTTTAAGGATCGGACAGGGTTTCTTTACATATTGTATTAAATATTGATTACAAATGGTCAGGGTGTCATTATCAACTGCCTGTCCGGTGGTTGCTGGTATGGCATCGGGGTACGCGCGTCCGACCTCCCAAGCTGCTACATGCTTTTCCGCTTCATCCGAGTGAGTAGTATCCCAGTGCCTTAATTCCCTTCCAAATCCAACAAATTCCTATTCTTCCTCAGCTTTAAAATGCTTCCGAAGTGCAGCAGCGTCGCCAGCACAAGAAGCCAAAAAAACTGCGCTCGCCAACCCGCCTGCCAAGCGAGAATGAGTAAAAAAGGTGAGTATGGCAATATCCTCCCACGGAATGAAAAATCCTTTGAAATTTTATTGTATTACTAAGGTCTCTGTCATTTGTCAAAAAAAAAATTACTATGTATAAAGAACTATGCAACCCGTCTGGCCAGCGTGGAGAGTGTAGGCCAAGTCCTCTGGCTGCTCTGGCCTAGTATGGCCCTAGTAGTACAGAGAGGGTCGTGCTCCTGTAGTGGAGACTAAAAAGGACCTGATGATGATGATGATAGAACTATGCAAGCCCTTATAATGCACCGATCTTTGCGACCTTTTTTAAAGATTAATTTCATGTTTATTTCTACCACTTACACACATTTATATACATATATTACAGAATCCCTAATGAAGTATTAGAATTGCAAGAAAAAAAGGTGAAAAAAAAAAAACTTAGGCTTTCCATACAAAGTCACCGATCAGCTGGGTGATTTTTTATGGGAATTCAAAAACTTTTATTCGTTATTTACCTATTTTTCTTATAATTCTGTATTCAATTACGGCTTCTGATTCTAGGATTTTAATATAGTTCATGGGTATAAAATCACGCTGTATACTTTGGATATTTCAACTTTTGTAGTATGAGGTGGGTCAGGCTACCCTTCGAACTTAGTCTACGTGACTAACGCGATCTTGGACACTATTTTGCACGTATACAGACCAAAATATATCTACAGATATTTTGAACGTTATTTTCTTGAAGTAAAGATTAGAATCCCGGATCATGATCAAGATTTTAATGTTGTCGTCAGTGCAGCCCTATTTGGCAGAGATTGTCTGAGTTTGGTAGCGACATGACACCTCCTTCGATCGATGGAGCGTGCTGCTATTCTACTTGTTATCTAAGGTATTGTTGAAAGTATTATTTACATTTACGTTCCTCTTTATTATGTGTCCTTTTGGAGAATATAGGGTATCTATAATATTCCTTATTTGTCACGCAGAATTGAATAAATCTGAATAGATAGACATTCAAAATTGCATAAGGACTTGATCTAAGTTACTACGGATTATGGTTTTTATGTATAGAAATTATAATTGAATAACCTTCTTGTGGGCCCTGTCTACTCCGTAATGAGTAAAGACGCAATAATGTACGTACGTATGTATAAATCTTAGGTAATCTACTGAATAGGTCTAAATAGAAGTCGGTCTTCATGATTCGTATTTTTCTATGTCAGGTCTACATACAACATCTTTATATTGTTTTTGTGGCCTACGTATATTGCCACTGTTTGATAACCTTCGAAGTTGGAAGCTATAAAGATGTTACACATTATTTATGTTTACTTCAAAATGTTTTGTGCTTATTCAACTCACTTTTCATTACACTTATTTCCAAGTTATAAAAGAGAAATAAAAACTCTAGAGCAAAGTTTCAACCAATTTCCTTTTTTAATAGCATTGTGTAAGTCACACAGATATACATGTAATACGTGGCGTGTTTTATACTAATTAAAAATCACTGTGCATTTAAATTGTGGCGCAACTGTATCGCCAAAAGCGACACTTCAGATCATCGCGTGACCAAACACGCTGAAATATTGTAAATTCCCCTTGACGCCAGTCGTGTAGGTCTTGTTCATATGTCAGTCAAACGTACTATTCATGCATTTTATAGTGATGGGAGATATATTTTTTCATTAGTAGTAATAGTAGATAGCTCTAAAGAGGTTTGTGAAAAAGTCATTTGAAATTACATAATACCTAAACAAACATCAATACAAGATGGTAGAACTATATATAAAAAATAAATTAATCCTTTAAATAAACACTACTTTCACTGTACTAGATCGGGGTTATGTACCTACCGAAAATACTATTAGCATTTCGCCTTTGTATTTCGAGACTTATTTCCATTGCAAAAAAATACTACCATAACTTTTGCCTCCTGATGCTCATCTTCGAGCATACGAGTTATGATGGCTTTTTTTTTATGAGCGCCGAAGAACATATGAAACATATGAACACATAACAAACATTGATGGTTAGGATCATCTCTCCCACAGACATCAATGCCCTTCGAAAAAAAAACGCATATGACACTCGAGTTCAGGCGACACCTTTGACGTCCTCCGAGCCTGTTATTTTTCCTATGTTCACGGTGGCTAAAAGTTAAATGATACCTCATACTTTAAAATCTGTCTAGGCATTTAGATTGTATGGAGGAATTGATAAAATCACATTCATTACATACATGCATAAATGAACCTTATAAAAATAATATACATTCAACGCAGTTATAAGTGTACCTAATAAGGATCTGAAGTAGCGACAAAGGGAATCAACGAAAAATCGGCGAAATCAAAGAGCCAATTGATTTTAAGTCACCGCTGTATAAAATGATGACCAATAAGTCTTTTGATTAAAAAGGACTTTGAGGAACTGCTACATTAATTTTCTGCCCACGGCCTGATCATATCAAACGCTAAATATATGGCAGTGAGCATTGGCTTATTAGATATTTGATTAAATACAGGTATGACCAGACGAGGTTGCGAATTTTGGACATGTTGAGTTACTTTAGTCTTATTTATTGCTCCTGAATTGTTGTGAAAGTAGTCGAATGTCAGATGGTCTAGATAATGAACATTATTTATGAAAAATATACGGTTGTTATGTATTTCGTTCGGTTAAATGAAAGTTCTAGTGTGTTTCGATACGTTTTGGTGCATTTAGACGAGAGAAGAAACGAAATAGGTCCTTACCACTACGAGTATACCTCACTAAATTTTTATTCTAATCTTATCTATACATATAATAAAACAGTAAAAATATTTTGTCTGTACATTTAGAATTTTTGACTGAAGTGGATAGAGGGACACTTAAAAAGAATAATAGAAAGCAAAAAAAAATTTTTCGAATTTCTTGTCTGTCTGTCTGTCTGTCTGTATGTATGATCACGATTATCTCTGAAAATACTGAACCAATTTACTTTAAACTTTCACCAATTGCTTTGTTTTAACTCAGCAAATCATTTAAAGTTTGTTTCATCAAAATCGGCTATTTAAAAAAAAAGTTATCGTCATTTGAATGAACTCAAGGCATGAGTTTTCCTGCAAACATATAGCAAAAAAAATAGTAAGTGACATAAGAAAATTAAAATCCAAAGTCAAATTATCATCATTATACGACAACATTATACCTATCCATACTTTCCATAGTAATCCATACTAAAAACAAGGAGAAGCTGACTGACTGACATATCAACGCAGGGCCTAAACTATAAGGGTTAGGAACTTGAAATTTTGCACAGGTGTTCTTTTTTATCGTAGGGGAGCACTAAGAAAGGATTTTTGGAAATTCATCTCCTAAGGGGGTAAAACGGGTTGCAAAACTAGTATAAAACTTTGTCGTTTTTGAAGTTATTCGAATGAAATTCAGCATGAAGGTTCTTTACTGAAAGGTATGAAACACGAGTAAAATATTTTACTCAGAAATCATCCCTTAAGGGGGAAAAATAGGGGTGCAAAGTAAGCATGAAACTTTGCCATTTTTGAAGTTAGTCGAATGAAATTCAGCATGAAGGTTCTTTACTGAAAGGCATGAAACAGGAGTAAAATATTTTTCTCAAAAATCATCCCTTAAGGGGGGGGTAAAACGGGGATGCAAAGTTGGTATGAAAGTTTCCGTTTTTGAAGTTATTCAATTGAAATATTAAGGTGTTTTAATTGAAAGTCATGAACTAATGTATTCCGGGTAATTCTACTGTTCCTGAGAAATCGACACTTACGCGAGCGGAGCCGCAGGCCAAAGGCAAACCTGACTTATATATCAACGCACAGCCGAAACTACTGTGCCCAGAAACTTGAAATTTGGCACAGGGATTCTTTTTATGATGTAAATGAGTACTAAGAAAGGATTTTTAGAAAATCAAAGGGGGTGAAGTTTTATGGAATTTTCTCATTTCTGGACTTAGAAGTTTGAAAGTAGGTACACAAGTTTTCTATTAAGGCGCATTGCATCACAAGAATACCATAAAACGTCTATTTTTTCGTCGCGCAGTTAGCCTTATTTTCTATGGAATACTAGCGTAAAAAAAAATATGAAGTACAGTTCAAAGATCAAAATAAATGGATACATCAAAATATTTTCAAAAAAGTATTTAAAATCTAGCAAAATAAAATAGCAAAAATGCTATACCCAGAAAAAGTTTCGTCGCGAATTACTTGATATTTTCAGCGACAACTACCAACTTTTTTACGTCTATAAAAAGTATAACTAAATGAGCCAGATGGATACCTAAAAAAATACAATATTTGGTTATAGTTATTAAATTATTAAATTAAAAGTAAAAATTAACACGGAAATGGCCGACACGGGTTTGAAATGAGACTAGGGACAGGCCAACCGGTATCGCCACTTTCAACCGCTACAAACGGTTAAGGGATACAGCGCCTTAAAATTAAAAAAGATCTGTTTAGGTGAACCAGACAACATTCTCCCTTGAAGGGGTAAACAGGGGGTAAAGTTCGTATAGAATTTTTCCATTTCTAGACTTAGAATATAAAAATAGGTATGTAAGTTCTCATGGGAGGAAGGGGGGCGTTAAGTTTTTATGGTCATTTTTCTCATTTCTGGACGTTCTGGATTACAAATAAAAAGATGTATGTAGGTAAAACCGACGAAATTTTCGCCTGAAGGGTAGTAAAGTTAGTATGGATTTTTTTCATTTCTAGACTTAAAAGTATGAAAATAAGTATATACGTTCTAAATTACAATTAAAAAAGATCTGTGTAGGTGAAATGTACTAAACTCCCCCCTTAAGGGATAAACGGGGGGGGGGGGGGGGGGGGGGGGATTGTATGGAAATTTTCTAATTTCTGGACATAGAAGTATAAAAATAAGTATATATGTTTACATTACAATTAAAAAGACCTGTGTAGTTAAAATGGACGAAATTTCCCCTTGAAGGGGTAAAATAGGCGGGGTAAAGTTTGTATGGTTTTTTTTTATTTACTTAGAAATGTGACAATAAGAAGTTCTTCATTACAATAAAAAAAATATCTGTGTAGGTGAAATGGGCAAAATCTCCTCCTTAAGGGCTAAAGATCTATGCAGGTGAAATGTATTAAATTCCCCCTTAAGGGGAAAAAGCAGAGGGGGAGGGGTTTGTATGGAATTTTTATCATTTCTACTGTTCCCAAGGGAACGACATTAACGCGGGCGGAGCCGCGGGCAACAGCTAGTGTCACAATATGTCAGAGTATCACTGTAGGTTGGAGATGAAAACGAGACCGCCCGAAAACAAGGTGGTTTGATGATTTGACGGCCTATGATAGAGACTGGCGGTCTGACGCACCTAATAGAGACCAATGATGTTTATGAGAGGAGGCCCTTGCCCAGCTGCGGGACAGCATAGGCTAATAAAAAATATATAAAAAGTAAATGTCTTACATAAAGCACATTGCGTAAGACTCCACAGAAGGACGCGAATCTTAGTTTTATTCCACCATCTTTGTCATCATAACTTATTTTCGCTTCTGCCATTTTCTCGGTCCTGAGCTTTTCTCATCCAGGCATGGCATCATCCATATGGATGATCATCCATATGCCTGGATTAGAACAGTTGACCTGACCATATGGTCAGGTCAACTTATTTGATACACATAGTCAACCTGCATGTAAGTTGTTTTTAGCCACCGTGAACATAGGAAAAATAACAGGCTCGGAGGACGTCACAAGTAACGCCAAATTTTTACGTTTTATGTGCACTAATTTAACACTTGTTTGAATTTGAATTTCGAACGAAGGAAAATTGCATGCTTTTTTTACTGTCCATTTGTGCGTGAGCTTATTTGCGTCACTATTATGTTAGTTAGAGACCTATCCTGTTTATTCTTAGCTCTATGTTTGCTACACATACCCATTAGTTAATATCTTTGTATATATTGAAAAACTAAGGTCTGTTTGTGTTTAATCACAATGCATTGAAAGGCCGGTGATTTGTCGCCGGTCGTCCATCTGGTCTGCTAGTAGAAAATGTTGTTAATGTGTTCGGCTCTTTTGATGGCACGGATGTGTACTTAAGCATCCGTCGGCTTACTACTGTGATGAGATTGATGACGGGAGTGGTCGTTAATAATCAAGGTAAACTATAAACATTGCCGGTGAAAACTTCCATTGAAAGCCTATTTGACGTAAAACAGTCTAAGTGTCACATTTTCCTTAAATATTTAGGTACAAGAAAATTAACACACATTTAAAACACAATTATGTACCTTGTGTTAAAAGAAATTGGGTATAAAATCACTATGCAGAATAAATATTAAATGTAACTTCTTATTTAAGTATTTTTATTGAGAGCAGCAATAGGAAAAATAAATATTTGTTACTGAAATACCAGCAAATCGGTAAAATAACTACAATTAAGCTAGAGCTTCTATTATAAGATTAAGTTTATTTCTAGGGTTGCTGGTCGAATGTGATAAGGGCTATATGTAAGTTATAGGTACCTACATATCGATGTACTCATAATATCTCACCTACATCAACACTAACTAGGTATGCTAATATTATAAACATTTGATTCATCATCATCATCATCAATTCTTTTTATTCTCCACTGCAGGAGCATGACCCTCTCTGTACAACCGGAGCCATATTTGGCCAGAGCAGACAGAGGATTTGGCCTACACTCTCCTCGCTGGCCAGACGGGTTGGAGAGGTCTCATTAATGTTCATGAGCTTTGTTTAGCTTGTATTTCCTAAGTCGCCTCTTACGACCTCCATGGGAAGACTAGGAGTGGTCGTTCTTGGTGAGTGATCTTTCTGGCAGAGTAGAATACCTGCCAGAAAGATCACTCACCAAGATTTGATTGTTTGTTTGCATTGAAAAGGGTCCAAAACTACTGGATTAATTTGAAAAATTCTTTCACCATTTGAATCCTATATTATCCCTGATGAACATAGGCTTTAGAATATTTAAAAAAGTTAGGGATCCGTATGAAAACATCCGTATGAAAACTTCGATAATGTGACCCAAGGAGTGAAAGATATACCAAAAAATCTAAATACCTATATCTACCGGTGCGAAGCCGAGGTGGGCCGCTAGTGTCATAAATAAAAAGAAAACAGAAAAATACCTAAGAAGTATCTGCGTACTAGTTCAAAATATTGCATCTGCTGTTATTTTTTTTTTCATCGCTTATTATACACATACAATAGAATATAGTAATAATATCATACATGCACAAAAATACCCATGGTGTTGCGATATTCCTTTTGTTCTAACTCCTACATACATTTGATACATATTATACATTAAAAAAAATCCATGTCAATAATAAAAACTTAGTGAATATTAGAAACATAAATAATTTGGACTCAAAATAATAGTAACAATAATTTGTCCAATAGATAGTTGTCTACCAATTTCTATCTTCTAAGAGTTCTTCAACTGAATAATAACATTTATTTATTATAAATGTTTTTATTTCTGTATAAACATATTTTCCATATTTGGCCTGCCTGATACGCTACACCGCCTTCGAACAATAAAGTACTCGTACGTAATGCAGTCACTTCCCAACCACTAACCAATTTATAATTGAACGAGATCCACAATTACACGATCGCGGCGGGCCGATAATTTTTAGTTATTTTGCAATCTTTCAGCAATATGGCCTCCTCCTATGGCATGGTTATTATCATAATTTACTTTTAAAACGCCATAAAAATCGATGAGTGTTAAGGCGAGGCCTCAAATGTTTGGTACCTTCGCTCGGCAAAGGACTGATCAAGTGCGCGCAAGGGATAGCGCTTGGCGGTTTAGCCCGTAAATGATGAGATAGGAGATAGTCTCGAGTCGCTCAAAGAAAAAAACGTAAGCGCCAAATTCGTTATTTCTATTTTATATAAAATCAGACCGGTTAATTGTATTTTCATATTTACATTTTGATGAATTACTAATTACCTATCTTTTAGTCTAAAAATCATTATTTCATTCGTCGCATTTGAGCTACAATAACAAAAACTCTGCGAACGAAGACCATTTTTCAAAAAATATTTCTATCGAGAAAATTTTATCAAAACGTGTTTTCATCTTCAATTTTTGGAGATGAAATAGTCAAAAATCATATTACTTAGATTTGAAACTCCTAATTTAAGTATTTTGCGAGATAAATAAGGTTCAGAACGACCTTATTTACAGTGGTATCACCTTAATTGAATTCGGGGAGTCGACAAATAAGAACTGGAGGCGCGAAAATTGGCCGACGTACCGTTTAAAGTATCGTTAAGGCTCGTTGGGAGAAAATATTGTAATAGCGGTCAGCCCGGTAGTTTATGAGCTGGGGAAAGACGCCTGCCGCCTGGAGATTCTCTTGGATTGTAATTCTAATGCGGGTTTTACACTCGCGACTTACAAAGAGCGATGAATTATTTTTGTGTCATTCGTTGTAAATAGTTAGACGGGCAATAATAATATCTATCTTCTATCTATCTAAATATATATAACTCAAAGGTGACTGACTGACTGACTGACATAGTGATTTATCAACGCACAGCCCAAACCACTGGACGGATCGGGCTGAAATTTGGCATGCAGGTAAATGTTATGACGTAGGTAGTCATCCGCTAAGAAAGGATTTTGATCAATTCTACCCCCAAGGGGATAAAATAGGGGATGAATGTTTGTATACTTCTTAACGCGAGCGAAGCCGCGGGCAATAGCTAGTTATTTTATAAGTCTAGGTAGAGCTAAGTTTATGGTATTTTTTTTACTAGCTTTCCCCCGCAGCTTCGTTCACGTCTTCGTTGTTCCCTCGGGAAAAGTACTTTATCCGGGATGTAAGGTGTACTAATATTATAAATGTGAAAGTGAGTTTGTTTGTTACGTTTTGACGCCGTAACTTCTGAATCGATCATGATGAAATTTTGCATACAAGTTCTCTGGAGTAAGGAGAGGGACATTACCATTCATCTCGGAACTAATACTTTTCCGAGGGTATGACGTTGACGTGAGCAAAAGCTGCGGGCAAGCTAATTTAATATACTACACAGACCAAGGTAAAGATACAACTACTTAGTTAATGATTTTGTCTAATAGAGAACAGATGCTTTATACAGAACTAAGTCCGACAAAAGCCCCTTTGTGGCTAAAATGATGCTGTCAACGATATACGACAGAGTGGCTTTCTGCCCGAGTAAGTAGCTATTTACATGTCTAAAGTGCGTGCGTGAAGTGTGAAACTAGCCTTGATGTTAAAGACCAGTCTGAAGTCTTGACAGGCAAGCGATGCGAATATTGACGGCTTCGGTACTTACTCATTTACCCTTCGCACTTTACACAGGAAAGTGTTAATAAAAGGCGTTTCGCTACCCATCAATCAGGATTCTGTTTGCAAAATAGCCGATTACGAGAACCTCTTAGTATGCAAAGAATCAGATAGGAAGATTGATTTATTTTGGTTGAAAAAGCCGATCCTGGGTGCTGTAGTGATTCTGAGCTGGGGTTCGGTTTAAAATAGCGTTTTATATTACTCGGAAAATTTCCTTTCGTCCATATTTTATTTGAAGTGACCTACTTATTTTAGGTGCATATCAGTTTTACCATTTAACTTAGTTGGTTATTATCTTTTAAGTACTTATACAATAACCCCCTTATTCATAAAAAAATAACAAACGCTTCTTAAAACTATTTCAGTCCTTCTTCTATCGAGTCGTAAAATGGCTTTGCGTTTAATTAAATATGTTTCGACCAGTGCATTGCCACTGCAATGGCCCGCTCGTTTGCCTCATTCAGATCTCGTTGAGAGAGGGAAATTGGGCTTTCTGGGCACACCAAGAGGTGGCTCATAGATTGGATAGCACCACAGTGGCACTCACTATTTTTGGAGAAACCCCACTTGACTCTATTTTCGTGGCATCTGCCAACACCAGCCCGCAGTCTGTTTAAAGACTATTTTAGTTAAAATAGGTTTATTAAGTATTTGTTAATTGTTATGAATAAGGGGGTAAGTCAATAAGAAACTTAGGCATTATTTAGTTTCACAACATACACGTCTCTAAAGTAAAGATTCATGTACCAATTAATGATGCACATGCTTGAGTAGAGCTTTGAAATTGGAGCAACAATGCTAGTAGCTTTTAAGTAGCAGCTTTTAAGTTTTATAGTGTGGTTGCGATAGGACCGACCATGGTATAATAAATATGTACTGTGGCAGAAGTAACCATAGGCAATTTTTTTGAACCAGCAATGCTAAAACGTTGTTTCTATGTGTGCGTGTTTAGACCTCAAACATTAACATAATTATTATAATTACCGGACATCACGGCTCACGATTTTATGATAGATATCTAGACATGAACTTAAATTACTATGTAAAAGTCCAAACTTAAATGTGTGATAGTTTGTTATCGAAAAAGGAGGAGGTTCTATATTCTACTATATATTTGTTTTTGTGTTATGTGCACCGATTTCTCAGTCAAATGCAGACCGACTTTCAAAACTATTTTTTTTCAGTTATATGTATCACAAAAATGCATAAACTGTGATAGTGTTAAGGCCCCCCTTCGTCCACCCAGATTAGTTGCTGTGATATTTTGATTTAATTTTGACAAACATATTTACACAGTTAATATCATGATATATAGTTGTTTTTTCCTTTTTAATTTAAAATTTAAATTGGATTAAACCACCTCAGATGGTAGGTTGGAAGTTTTTTATGAGACCATGGGAAGGGAAATACCACTATTTTACGACTTATTTATGGCTTAATTAGAGAAAAGTCGCTCGACATCTTCTACTTTATTTTTGAAACTAGAGCAAAGCTAGTTGATTCTACTAATAAATGCGTAATTGTAAATGTTTCTTACTTATTTTGTATGAATAATAACTGACTGAATTTCAAAGAAACTTGCTTGTATGTGAGAAAATTGCCTTTTTGGAGATTTTTAAATAATAGTGATTCAAGAGCAAGGTTTAAATGTACATTGCACCCGTGTAAAGCAACGTTCCGGGTCGCTAGTTGAATTATAATGACTTGTATTATGTACCTATTGATTTATGTCAACTTATAGCTTGACACTTTTGAATGCCTATTATAGGCGTGGCTTTGATTTGTGTGACGAGTGGACAACTCAAAAAGCAAATATCACATGATCTCATTAAAGTATTTTTGAACGCATTAGTTTAAATTGTCTGATTTATTGTGGGTGTAGATGTCAAATCGTTATCTAGACTAATATTATATAGATGATAGTGTCAAAAATAAAGCTACAGAACAAACGTTTCAACCAGTCCCGACTTCCTTACAAAAATAGATTGAAAAAATAAATGATATTTAAATGGGACCAATCGGAAAGTATACCCTTCCAAATAAAAAAGTAAATAAAAGATTCCGACGAATTAAGAACCTCCTCCTCTTTTGAAGTCGGTTGAAAATCGTTTCCAAAGGTCACGGTAACTGGGGCAGGTAGACACAGCAGCCGACACGTACGCTTTACGAAAATAACACAAAGAATCGGCTGATTGGATTCAATCATCTCGTCGGACGTGGTATGTTGTGTTAAGGTTACGTAGTGAATCAAGAAACAATTGCAATTTTATAAGTACACCCATGACAGAGTCCTGCAACATCGGTATACAAATATATATTTTTCATAAGTTTTGAATAGTATCTCTTCGTCTATGAAAAAGAAAAAAACGTTAAATGTACCAGATGCTGCTCTTCCCGTGCAGATCGCAAAAGCCGACTAAGGGAATCAGTGAATATCTGAGGAATCATCAGGCGATGCGGCTAGCAATCCATCACTATTTGGATTCCGTTTTCCAACACACGCCCAACTACATGCTAAACGCGTCTCTTAGTTTTTATAGTCCTGGGTTCTGTCTATCCCGCAAGAGAAAAAGACGTGACAGTATGTTTGAATAATAGGTGTGGTACGAGCCTTACGGTCTCCGAGGTTATGGTGGTATGGCTATGGTGTAAGATCCGCGCTAGGAACCAAACCCAGCAATTCTTGTTCATCTTCTGTTGAAACACGAGCGGCTCCGAGTTCTATTTCCAGTGCGGCAGCAAATACTTCAACTGTTGTTTTTGTTTTTCGCTTTTGTAAGTAGCCAACTCGTTTAAAGGCTGGCAACGCTCCTGTTACACCTTGGTGTTGCAGTTGTCCAAGGGCAGCGCTGATCGCTTACAATCAGGTGACTCGCTTGTTCGTTTACCGTCCTATGACATAAAAAAAACTGGTGTCAGATTTTTTAAACTGCCTAAAGGTACCTGACATAGCTTAACGACCGCCATCTGGTGATATCAGCACGGCCCAACGGCTTAACGTGCCTTACGAATACTTCTTCTTGATTTTTGTCTGCAGTTGTGGGGCTACCAAAGGAGAGTTGGCGTGAGGCAGGCGGCCGTGTGAAAAACTGTGCCCCTTTACTTGATTATTTATTATTATTGAGTAACGTATTGTAAGTTTATTTTACAGCTTATATTCATGGTATAAAAATCCTTACTAATATGAGTGAGTGTGTTTGTTTGTTACCCTTTCACGCCGTAACTACTGAACCGATCATCATACAATTTTGCATACACGGTCTGTGGAGTACGGATATATACTTTGGCGAAGGACAAATGGTCAGTTCATCCCGGAATAAGGTACTGTTCCCGAGGGATCGACATTGACACGAGCGGAGCAGCGGGCGTAAGCAAGTGTGTCATATAAAATTAAAGCTACGTCGTAGAATAATCAAGTCGTGAATGTAGTGTTAAAATGTTTTTATACTCATATTGAGTTAAAAACTAATTAATCGCATATTTTAGGTTCTCGATGCAAAAACTTATGACTTAATTAAAACGCAATTATTTTTTGTGCGATCAAAAATTAGATCTACCATTCGTTCTATACAATTCGTAAAAAAAAGTGCTCTCTTTTCATAGCAACTAAATCGACTATTACATCATGTTTGTTAAAAGAAGTAAACTGATTTGTTAGATTTATTAGCAAAATTATTAAAATATATATAAATAAATAAATAAATAATAAATATATAAGGAAAAATCACACAGATTGAGCTAGCCCCAAGCATAGGCCCCAAGGTAAGTTCGAGACCTGTGTTATAGGATACTAACTCAACGATACTATATTTTATAACAAATACATGTATAGATAAACATCCAAGACCCAGACCAATCTGAAAAAGGTAATTTTCCACCTTCCTTGACCTGGCCGGGGATCGAACCCGGGCACTCTCGTGTCGCAGGCTGGCGTGTTGACCACTGCGCCACGGAGCTCGCCTATTAAAACAGCGCCGGGTGGCACAAAGTGATCTGTTAATACAGCAGGAAACAGACAAGAATTATTCTAGTTGGAGCCCTGACTGGACATTTTGAAAATAACAATCATCTCTTTAAACTGTAGATTGTCGAAAACCCACTTTGTAGGGCATGTGAGGAATCGGAGGAGGCAATGAGATTATGAGACACATTTTGTGTCTTTGGATCAGCTTATCCTGACGAGGCTAGAGGACTACACTACGCACTGGGCAATGTTCTGAAGCTCATGCAGTCCTTCAGAATATACCGTATGGGTGAGTAAGGCATGAGGTAAGTACAAAATAACCCAAAAATTAGACGTGCTTCTGATTCTGAATCGGCCCCATTGAATATAAGATAGCAAAGTAATTGAACGTATATGTCAATTTTGATGTGGGTTACCGTTTTTTTGCCCAATAGTTGGCAGTACTGTTGAGGAAGGCCCGGGAAGGCCCCGATTTTTTTTTTATGTGAAATATTTATAGCGATGGCTTAGACTACAGAACAACAAACACATGTCTTTGTTGTGATACGCTACATGACGATATATAATTTTGACGTTGCACATCATTCGCCAGGCGTCCCGCGAAAGCTCTCTTTTTTATGATATAGTAAACGAGCAAGCAAGTCACCTGATGTTAAGCGACCACCGCTGCCCATGGACAACTGCAACACCAATGTGTGACAGGAGCGTAGCCGGCCTTTCAAGGAGTTGGGGGTGGACATGGGGGGGAGGAAATATGTGGGGGGGGGGGGGGGAAGGAAGGCTGGGCCTCCGGCTCTCTCACTGACCGAATGAAGCATATATGTAGTTGCGGTACGATTATTCTTACTGTCCTCCTCTTGCTTGTCCAACCGGGGTGGACAGTGTCACAACATTTAAAAATAATTTCCACTGACCCCCGGGGGTGGCCAGTGAGAATCATGATTAAAATAATGCACTGTAGCATCAGTGGTAGACACGGCTACAACTTTTTCAAACAAGCCAGCGTCACGGTAAAGCTTCTACTCAAACGTCGGTTTTCTGTGAGAGTGTGGTACTTCTCCGGACGAGCTGGCCCATTTATGCTAAAAGCAAAAAATAATTTTGACGGTAGCGTGGCTCTACCACGTCTAAAATGTTTTTATAACATGCGTGGATACAAAGTTTACATTTCAATGAATTTTAGTGCCTTTGCCTAAATAAACTGTTAATCGTTATTACTTTAAACAAGCGATTGTTTAAATGTAAATAATCTAAGAAATGGCTCCAACAATTTCAATGAAATTTAGTCTTCTTCTTCCTTACCTTATCCCACTTTAAGTGAGGTTGGGACAGCATGTTAGTATTTTCCATTTCGCTCTATCTTGAGCTATTTCTTTCGATACCATATTTTTACCCATATCCTCCTTCACACACTCAATCCATCTTTTCATTTAGAATACGTCTAAATTTCATCGAAATCGTACTAGGTCTCATATCTAAAATTTTGTTTCCCAGGTGTCCAATCAAATGTCATTTCAGATACCTCACGCTACATGCGCTTCTAGGAATTTTCACACGCGATTGTTCATAGTTTTAATTCATGTGATCACGTATTTTTCCTTTACCGGTAGGCAGAGTTTATTGTATAAAACCTTAAAGCCACGTTAGCATATTCGCGGGCGTGAAGGTGGAAAACGAATACAAAATAGTGATGAGTTGCTAGTCGCATCGCCTACCAACATGATTTCTCAGATTTTTGCCCATTTCGGTTTTCACAATCTGCGCGGGAAGAGAAGCAGCTGGTACATTCTAAGTTTTTTCTTTTCTCCCTAACCAGCAAAGAGCCTCATTGAATTTTCCTGGCAATTTATAAATCTTGGAAGTAGCATCACAAATATATTACAAAATTCTAAGAATAAAAAAGAAAAGTTTTAATATTTTCCATACCTAGAAAGTAGACGATCGGTGAATTTGTATGGGAGATACACATTTTTATTCATCAGGCGCATTTTTTTCTTAAGTTTGTCAGTTTTTAGTGATCTGATTCCGAGACATAATTATTACCAGAACCCGAAGATTTAATATCAACCTATATATGAAGCGCGATACGAAAAAACTAAAGTAAG
This sequence comes from Elegia similella, assembly GCA_947532085.1. NCBI lineage: Eukaryota > Metazoa > Arthropoda > Insecta > Lepidoptera > Pyralidae > Elegia > Elegia similella. Next base: position 15,353,289 of record OX383941.1, read on the forward strand.
ACTGTCAATTAGTATTCATTATAGGCATCTAGTTTGGCACTTATTGATTATTGCCAATAATGAATGTAGGAAATGTTATTGCATTACCAAACAGATATCAAAGAGATTATGTTGAAACATTTTTTGTTTGAACAGGTCAATCATGTAGGTGTTTAATCCGACATTTATTGGCTTTAACATTGACTGATCGCATACGGAACTCTTCAAGGATGATTTTATATATACTATAACAAAACAAAATAATACCTTCTACTAATGGGCTTGTTTCCTAAAAAATACCATTTAAAACAATAAGTCCGTCTTATAGATTATCGAAATATATTAGATACGTATGTTTTATTTTTTCAATCAAACAAAACATGATAAAGATAAAGCGCATCACAGTTCAGGAGTGGCTGGAGCTCATGACGCAATAGGCCGGTAAAAAGTGTACCGGTCAGTGACGTCACGTATCAATTTTTGTTGATTGACAAAAGAAAAAATACGTGTCCTATATTTTACCAGATGAACTTGGCCGGTTTTTCAGGAGGTAACAAAAATATCTAGACCATTTTGGTGTCAAATAATAAAAAGAGAAAAATAAATGTGTTTGTTTTGGATACATTCTAAATAAATAAATAAATCTTTGGTAAAATATTACAATATAAACATACATTAAGGAGGTAAACATAGTTTTTCATAGTTTCTCTAAAAGTACTTAAAAATCGTAAAATTTTAATGTCGTACTTAAAAACTGAATGTGTCACATAGTTTCCCTAAAAGTACTTAAAAATCTTTCTCATATGGAAACATTATCGGCAAGTTGTGGTAGAGCCACGCTACCGGCAAAATTCATTTTTGCTAGTAGCATGAATGGGTCGGCTCGTCCGGGGAAGTAGCACACTTACAGAAAATAGACGTTTGAGTCGAAGCTTTTCCGCTTCTTAGCTTCGTTTGGTGAGTGAGAGAGCCGGAAGCCCATATTATTCCATAGGGGGGACCCCATGTCCACGCATGTTTTTATAATGTTCTTACGGATATGGCGAAACATATAAAGAAGAAGTAGTAGTTTATTAAAATAAGCCAGATTAGGCCTCACTATTCCGAAGTTATGTCAACATTTAAAAACGTTGAATTCTTCTCTAATTGGAAATTATATTTTGATGAAAGATCTAGGGAAAAAGGAATATGGTATAGAGTTCTACAAAGTCAACCTTTCCAGTCTCCATGGTTCATCGACACTGAATTGAAACTTGGCTTTAGACTTCGCTCCAGACACATGCCAGTAGCAAACTTTGCATTCTTAATGAAAAAAGATGACTCACCGAATTGTAATATAAGCGGTAAAATAGAAGATGTATATCACTTGCTGGTGGAGTGTGTACGGATTGATAGGGAAAGACAGTTACTGTTGAGCAGCTTGAACTTGAATAAATGGGATGTTAGCATTATCCAATGTTTTTTATCTGAGCCATCTTTGGATGAAGCCAACAAGCTATACGAACTCGCAGCGACTGCGCAACAGTGACTACTTTAAGGACCCTTCTGAGATGTAGTTTATAGTTTAGGTAACGATAAGGCTGGCATGTTTTATAACAAAAGCCTTTAAAAAATAAAGAGTATAAAAAATAAGCTACCAGGAAGTCGGCACCAGTTGCAATTCAGTCTCCAGATGATTTATTCAAAGCCGTCGATGACATGTAAAAAATCAATCGATCGCTATCATGTCGAGACGCGGGGGAGTACGCCAAATACGAGGGAAAGTATACATTACCTGACAATCTGGGAGTTGATTGAAACAATAGCTTATTGAAGCTTCTTAGCTTCGTTTGGTGAGTGAGAGAGCCGGAAGCCCATATTATTCCATAGGGGGGACCCCATGTCCACGCATGTTTTTATAGGAGAAGGTGGCAGCACTGAGTCATGTAACATTAGCTCCGTGTATCATAAATTATTAAAAATAGTTACAAATTTCTTTAATAGAATTTAAGTAATTCAATATCAACTATATAGTACAATAAACCAGTGACATTGTTTGCAAACATAAGTAGTGACGAATAAATAAATAAAATAAAACTAAGTGGACAGTGTTGACAACAGTGACGTTTGAAATAAACATTAGAACAAACAACTCCGTTATTACAGCCCGTACAATATATACTGTGGTAAAATATAAATCACAAGTGCAATATGTAATATAAATAGTGACGTGTAATAATCGAAAAAATACTCAAACATTTTATAAGTGAAGGTCAACATTTTATTTAACTTGTCCATTATACAATCACCTTCATAATAACGGGTTAAGCGAAGTAACTATTCGATAACTTTAACCTATGACGTCATATAACACTTGGTGTGTTTAGTACGCAACTCGCTTTATAAGCCGTGGGTCCATGGTTCGCGCTCAGAGGCGGGCGGATATTTTTTAAAAAATATTTTCAATTTAAAATTGCAATATGAATTACTTACTAGATAATATAACACTACGAAGACCACAAATGCAATCAGAATCAACATCTAAAAATGACAGTACAATTCATAACATCAACAACTTGACACTAGATGGCACTACTAGTAGCATACCAAATTTATCAGATAGTGAAGATGACCATAATATTCAAGACCTCAAAAATCAAATAAAACAGTTGACTATAGAATTAAATCAGGCAAATGACAAGATAACATCACTATACTCAGAAAATGAATTATTGAAAAAAAAGATTTCGGAGAAAAGCATTAAAAACATTTCGAAATCACAATCACCATCAAAAAAGAAAAAGATTTCGTCACCTACGAAACCAAAAACGAATAAAATACAAGTCCCAGAAAAAACTATATATAGTAAAAATGAAAATATTGTTGAGGAATATAAACATGCAAAAATAAACAATGAAAAACGTATCGGCGAAATGCAAAATAGGAAGAAAATATGTATGATTAGCAGTAATAAGTATAACAGGATGCTTCAAATAGCAGAAAATACTTTTGAAAATTATCAAATATGTCATTATTTACAACCGAATTGTGGAATTAATCAACTTATAAAAAATTTAGACATAAAACTAAAGGACTATACTCAGAGAGACTTCTGCATTATCTTCATAGGAGATGAGGACTTCAAAAAAACAAATAATTATTTTGATTTAGTTATAAAATTAAGAGAGTCCTTACAGCTACTAACACATACTAATATTATATTGTGCTTACCAATATTTAATTGTAATGGTTATTCTACTATTTTTAATTGGAGACTGGAATGTTTTAATAATTTATTGTATCTTGACATATATACACATAATTATGCTATCTTGATGGACACGAATTTAAATTTATCATATAATTTTGACATGTTTTCCAGACGACGTGGAACAATAAACAATAATGGAATGAAAAAAATTTTCACAGACTTACGATACCTATTAATTGACGTGGATAATTACAATTATAATGACGATAGTTTGGACGACACAAACTCTATCACGCGTGGTGATTTTTTTCGAAAGTAAATTTAATGACATTGGCTCTAGTTTGTGTTTTTTACACCAAAATATCGCTGGGTTAATTAATAAGTCAGACTTATTGATAGTACACCTTGAAGAATTATGTAGCCAAAAAATTAATGTAGAGATTATTTGTGTAACTGAGCATTTCATGTTGTCAGGATATGAGGATGTCTTAAATATTCCAAACTATTGTCTAGCTGCACATAGCTCAAGGCACATTAAACGAGGAGGAACATGCATTTTAGTTAAAAATTGTATTCAATATAAAAAATTACAACATATATCTAATTATTCAGTAGCAGGTACAGTAGAATGTTGTGCTGTAGAGTTGCTTGAATATAAGCTGATTGTCTTATGTATTTATAGACCATCCACATCACAAGATTACACTACGTTTTTCGATAGATTAGATTTAATATTACATACATTGAGTGTAAAATCTAATAACCGAATTGTCATGTGTGGAGATTTCAACATAGACCGATTAAAAAGAACTAAATATTCTTTGGACTTCGAACTCTTTCTCTTGGGTTACAATTTAAAATTACTAATAAATCAGCCTACTAGATTATTAAGTAAAACTTGCCTAGATAATTTTGCTATCAATTCTCAAACAACATGTAATAGTAGAGTTATTGAGTTTGGATTGTCTGATCATACAGCACAAATCATTGAAATTCCTGTAAACACGGAAAATAAGTTAAATAACTCGACTTCTTGTCGTATAAAAAAACGCAATCTTTCAAAGGAATATTTAAACATGTTTAAAAAGTATGTAAATGACTTTCCTTTCTATAATATTTACGCTTTTGACGATCCAAATGAAGCATTTAATTACTTTCTTGACAATTTTAAAATGTTATATGACCTGTGCTTTCCTTTTAAAATAATAACAGTAAAAAGAAACAAAAAAAATAAATGGGTATCAAAAGGTATTAAATTATGTTGCAAGAAAAAAAGGATATTATTATGGAAGTGCAGAGTGACACCATCGGTACAAAATAAAAATGATCTAAATACATATTCAAAGAAACTTAGAAAAATTATTAATTTGACTCAAAAAGCTCATAATTGTCAGTTCATAAAAAACGCAGATAATAAAACAAAGGCAATGTGGCAAATAATTAGTGATAAAAATAAATCTAAATCATACATTACTAAAATAAATAAAGGTGGTAATGTCGTTACTGACCCAAAACTAATAGCAAATGCTTTTAATTCCCATTTCATTGACAAAATTGAAAACACTTCAAATAAATTAAATAATAAAATTAATATACCAAATCAACCACAATCAATGTTTATGTTACCAATATCGCCTGATGGTGTAGTAAATATTATTAACACATTAAAAAATAAGAATAGTACCGGTTACGATGACATAGCCACAAAGGTAGTTAAGTATGTTTGTGATGACATAGCTCCATATTTATGTCATCTTATAAATTTGTGCATAATGGTTGGAGTATATCCGGAACAATTAAAAATTATAATTATTAAGCCACTTCATAAAAAAGACGACAAAGAAGATATGACAAACTTTCGACCAATAGCACTAGGTTCAATATTCACAAAAATTTTTGAAAAATACTTGCATGAATCAATTTATAATTATTTGACGAAATATAATATATTATGTGACGAACAAACGGGATTTCGAAAAAACAAGTCTATTAATCTGGCGATATATGACCTGCTTCACACTGTTATGCATTATGTTGATGATAGGAAACCTGTATGTGCTGTGTACACGGATATGACCCAAGCTTTTGACTATGTGAATCATGAGAGACTGATTAATAAATTGGATGCGTATGGAATAAGAGGAAATATATTAAGTCTTCTAAAGTCATATCTCCATAATAGAAAACAATATGTTGAGATAAGTAGTTTATGCCCTAAAACTAAAATGGAAAAACAAGACTTATCTGACAGCAGGGTAACTAGATATGGCGTGCCGCAAGGCAGTGTTTTAGGGCCATTACTTTTCCTTCTTTATATAAATGACTTGCCTAAAAATGTACGACAAAAAATAGTTCTATTTGCTGATGATAGTACGGCAATAATTAGATGTGACGATTTAAATGAATATGAAAATGACATAAATAACGTTATAAAGGACATAATACATTGGCTTGACATTAATAATTTAAAAATAAATTTGAAAAAAACTAATATTATGCATTTTCATCAAAGATTAGACATACCTAAAGTTGACATAAATTATAATGGACAAAATATTGAAAATGTAGACACTAGTAAATTTCTCGGACTTCTTTTAGATAGTAAATTGACGTGGATATCTCATGCTGAAGAAGTATGTAAAAAATTAAGTAAATCGGCTTATGCATTATTTAGATTGTCAAGAAAGGTTAAATTAGAGGTGGCTCTTGTAGCATATCATGGCTTAGTGACTCCTACATTGCAATACGGTGTTATTTTTTGGGGCAATTCAGGTGAAAGAGACAAAATATTTAAACATCAAAAAAGATGTTTGCGATCAATGTGCGGATTGAAACCGAGAGAGAGTTGCGAACCTTTGTTTAAATCCCTTAAATTGTTGACCTTCCCATGCATATATATATTAGAAATTTGTGTATTTGTCAAAACCAATCAACATCTGTTTGCTACACTAAGTGATACAAGAAAGAGAGTAGAACATATTCGACCACAATATAAATATAAATTAGTAAATGCCGGTTATAATACGGCCCTTATGAGAAAAAGTGTATTTGGTATGGCACCTGTTATTTATAATAAGTTACCTGACAGTTTTAAGGATCTAAATGTGACGACTTTTAAACGACAATTAAAATTATTTTTGACTAAAAAATGTTATTACACTATTAATGATTATTTAATTGACAATTTACAATGTTGATATTATAATTTCAAAAAGATTAAAGACTTAAATTATTGTATGTCCTAATTTGGGCAGGACACGGCTGCACTAACACTATTGTAAGAACTTTTTATTTACCTGTGATCCACAATAAAGATTATTTATATTTATATTTATATTTATATTTATATTTATAATGTTCTTACGGATATGGCGAAACATATAAAGAAGAAGTAGTAGTTTATTAAAATAAGCCAGATTAGGCCTCACTATTCCGAAGTTATGTCAACATTTAAAAACGTTGAATTCTTCTCTAATTGGAAATTATATTTTGATGAAAGATCTAGGGAAAAAGGAATATGGTATAGAGTTCTACAAAGTCAACCTTTCCAGTCTCCATGGTTCATCGACACTGAATTGAAACTTGGCTTTAGACTTCGCTCCAGACACATGCCAGTAGCAAACTTTGCATTCTTAATGAAAAAAGATGACTCACCGAATTGTAATATAAGCGGTAAAATAGAAGATGTATATCACTTGCTGGTGGAGTGTGTACGGATTGATAGGGAAAGACAGTTACTGTTGAGCAGCTTGAACTTGAATAAATGGGATGTTAGCATTATCCAATGTTTTTTATCTGAGCCATCTTTGGATGAAGCCAACAAGCTATACGAACTCGCAGCGACTGCGCAACAGTGACTACTTTAAGGACCCTTCTGAGATGTAGTTTATAGTTTAGGTAACGATAAGGCTGGCATGTTTTATAACAAAAGCCTTTAAAAAATAAAGAGTATAAAAAATAAGCTACCAGGAAGTCGGCACCAGTTGCAATTCAGTCTCCAGATGATTTATTCAAAGCCGTCGATGACATGTAAAAAATCAATCGATCGCTATCATGTCGAGACGCGGGGGAGTACGCCAAATACGAGGGAAAGTATACATTACCTGACAATCTGGGAGTTGATTGAAACAATAGCTTATTGAAGCAATGTTTTGATGACTGTGTGCGTAATATTCTTATACATAATGTATTTTATGTAAAAAACGGCCAAGTGCGAGTCTAACTCCCGCTGAGAGGGTTTCGTACGATGAATGTATTTTTTTCATCTTATCCGATTGGAGAAACCAGGCAGGTTTTTCTTAAAAGCCCTGTATTTAAATATAAACTCTGCAAATGTACTTACATCCTGTAAGTATATTTGCAGAGCCTAGGTTGTTATATTATAGCTATATTCATATTCTAGCTAAGACAGGACAACATTTGTCGGATCATCTAAATATACGCATTCGACTTTAAATTATATTCAATCGGTACTAACCTTTAGTATTAAAATTTAGACTAAATGATAACGTGGATGTCGTAGAAGGCGACTTAGGAAATACAAGCTAAACAAAGCTTATAAACATCTGTGAGACCTCTCCAACCCGTCTGGCCTGCGTGGAGAGTGTAGGCCAAGTCCTCTGACTGCTCTGGCCAAGTATGGCTCTAGTAGTACAGAGAGGGTCGTGCTCCTGTAGTGGAGACTAAAAAGACATGATGATGATGATATTGTACTTTGTCTACAGTCACGAGCATCGACATGTACTATACACATTGGCTCTTAATTTAATGTGATACTTCTAAAATGGAATACAATTGTAATATATCAATGCTCGTGTCTGTACCTCACTGACCACTACTGTACATATATAAAGAGTATTATCAGTCTCACTTGCAGGTGATGTCAATTAGGTGATTCAGTTGACACTGAGTGAGAGCGAGATGCAATCCTTAGTTGTCATTGCTTTGGGCACACACAATAGAAAACAATCATGTGTTTTTCTAAGAGTATCAATGGTCCTTTGTAACCACCTTGAACGACTGTCAAAGATCAAAATTGCAAGTCAATAATGAGTCAGCATTTAAAAGAATGAATAAATCCTTGGTTCAAAGAACTGCGCACATTTTACAATTTAATGGATTGCGGTATCAGAGGATTACATGTTGGCATAGACAATATAACAAAACCCGACCAAGTGCGAGTCGTACTCGCGCACTAAGGGTTCTGTACCATTATCTGTATATGCTGTATAAGAACCCCCCTTAAATATTATTTTTTAATATAATTATTTATTTTTAAACAGAAAATATAACTAAATATTCTGTGAATATTTCAAGCATTGCCGTTACCAATATCGAGCAAAAACCACGTTTGTTGTCTGGAAGCCCCCTTAAATATTTATTTTTTTGTATTTGTTGTTATAGCGGCAACAGAAATACATCATCTGTGAAAATTTCAACTGTCTAGCTATGATGGTTCATGAGATACAGCCTGGTGACAGACGGACAGACAGACAGACAGACAGACGGACAGCGGTGCGAAATTAATAGGCTCCCGTTTTTACCCTTTGGGTACGAAACCCTAAAAAAGGAGGTGGCTATCAATGTTTGTTACCTCAGAACTCTGTCATTTATGAACCAATTTGTAAAAAAACTAAACCTTTGAAAGTGTATACCGCGTATAAGTTGGTCCCATTTACATTGCATCCAAATCGGTTCAGTAGTTTGATTGAAATCAGTTTTTTATATGAAAGATTATTTGGTTTTACATTCATATGCAAATCCGACTCGCACTTGGCTGGTTTTATTTTAAATCACTTGAATATTGAAGATGATTGCTGAGTAAGGATGCACGCTGCAAACTTACGTAACAGCCGATAGAGATCAGCAGGCAGCAGCCAAAACAGCGATTTAAATTGCACCGAGATGACGGTGCATAATCTCTTTTAGCAATACAGACTTCCATTAGTTACAGGGTAATTATTATTTAAATTAGTCCAGATAAGTCTGAGCTTAGAAAGTAATGTAACTTTTAAAAGTAGTATAAGTTAATATTTTAGCAGAAAAATCAAGTAGACTAAAACTCTTCCATGGTGGTCTGTGAGAAAAGAAAAACCGTAGAATGTACGAACTGCTTCTCTTCCCGCGCAGATCGTAAAAGCCGAACGAGGGATTGGGCAAAATTCCGTGGAATCATGTTAATAGGCGATGCGGCTAGTAACGCATCACTATTTTGAGACTCTGTTTTTCACCTAATGCCCACCAACATGGTAAACGTGGCCTTCGGGTCTTATAGACCTAGGCTCTGTCTACCCCGCAAAGAATAAAACGTGATACTATGTATGTAAACTATCTTCAGAAGCTTCATGTAGGTAACGATACCTTTAAAATGGAGAGGCTACTACACATCAAATATAAAATAAAATGTAAGTAAGTAATATTGGTTAACTGGGACCTGGATAAGTCAGAATCACCCATAGCTGGTTTTTTTTCATGCTATTGAACGGTAAACGAGCAAGCGAGTCACCTGATGGTAAGCGATCAGCGCTGCTCATGGACAACTGCAACACCAGGGTGTAACAGGAGCGTTGACGGCCTTTGAAGGAGTTGGGGGAAGGATATGGGGGGAGGAAATGAGGAAAGGATGGGCCTCCGGCTCTTTCACTCTCCAAACGAAGTCTAAAAGCGGTAAAGCTTCTACTCAAACGTATTTGGGATTTGTATTTTTAATTTTATTTTAATTACCTCTGGAATTAAGACAGCGAGTCTATTTTACCTCTGTAACTGAGACTAGATGAATACTATTGCTACTTAAATTTTATAGTCATGTACCACTATAATTGAGATAAAGTGAAGTAACCGTCTCTCTTACTCTAATCAAAAATTTTTTTGTACACAAGATTTTTAGGGTTCCTTAGTAAACAAGGAACCCTTATAGTTGCCATGTCTGTCCTTCCGCGGTTTCACTCAGAGAGTATAAGTACTAGAAAGCTGTAATTTGGTATGGACATGATAATTAATCATGCCGAAAAAGTGGTAAAAAAAACTTATTTGTATTAAGTTTTAGTCTGGTTTGCTATCGTCCGGATGTTTAATGAAAAAACAGCAAAAATACATACCTTCATACAGTAAAAATACCTATATTCTCTATCTCCTTTCTCTTTTTTCTTCTAATAAATAAAATTCTTGTGTCACAGTGTTTGTAACAAAATTCTGCCGAATCGGCTTGACCGATTCTTATTGAATGTTATGTGCATTGCATTTGACCTCTATTTTGCCTGATGGGAAGCAACAATGAGGCATAGGGTGGTACGCAAACTTAAATTCTGTCTATTGACACTTGCCTTGAAAATCCCTAAATTGAACGAGTCTGGAAACAGCGACGCGGGGAGGGAATGCCATTCCTTCGCAGTTCGCAAAATGAAGGAGGAGGCGAATCTAGTACTACAAAAAGTCAGGGTGTATCGTCAACTGCTTGGCTGGTGATTGCAAGAATGGCATCAGGTACGTTGGGCCTACCGAGCTTCTACTTGCTTTTTTCCCATTCATCCGGGTGAGTAGTCCCCAATTGAGCTCGGTGGCCTAGTGGTCATCATCCTCGGTCAGGTCAAGATGTAAAATGATCTTTTTCAGATTTTCCTGGGTCTTGGATGATTATCTATGTATGTATTTGTTATAAAATATAGTATCGTTGAGTTAGTATCCCATCAAAATGCATCCGTCGGCAACAACATAAAATTTTATGTAATGAGGATCAGTAAAGTTGTAGCAATTTCAATAGGACTAATATCCACATTATTCTTCATGACATTACAATGATATATCTTTTTTAAATTATCCAAATCGGACCATTACTTACCAAGATATTAATAATAAACATCATGCCGTTCCTGCCGCGAAAAGGCATTGCACGCCGGTGCGTGTGACGTCACTGTGACGGACCGAGCGCGGTCGGCAGTCGGCAGTTCGGCACTCATAGAGCGATCATTCGACTGAGCGACGACGACGCGGTTCGTCGCTATATTTAACAATTTATTGAAATAGTCTTGTTAGAGTGCAATTTTTATAATATTTACGTATAAAACCTACTTATTATGGGAACTAATAAAGAAAAATGGGCAAAAAAAAAATTTTTATTTTTACTCTTGATTGCTATATAGACAATCTTGTAAATTAACTAAATCACATGCTATTGTTACAATATTATAAAAAAAAAAGTATGAAATATGGACATATGCGTGAGGTCCGATCATTTTATAGTCTTTCAACGCTTATCGCTTAGCTTATCGAGAACTCTTATCGCTTATAGGCAGCGATCGTTTTTGTTTGCAAAACTTCTTCTGCTGTAGGTTTTGGGTTGGAACTGTCTGTACTTAAAACTCATTTTAAAACTGTTCTATTTCTTATCTTTTCTTAAAATCAGGTCTATAATTTTTAGGGTTCCGTACCTCAAAAGGGAAAAACGGAACCCTATAAGGGTTCCATTTCATCACTTGGTTATCCGTCTGTCTGTCTGTCCCTTTTTCTCAGGAACGTAGGAGCGTAGAGGTATCAAGCTGAAATTCATATCAAATATTCAGTTTATGCCGCAAATTTTCGAAGCAAACTCAATTTTAAGATACAGCTGGTTGTGCCGTAAATTTTCGTGTTTTTTCGATTTCGCAAGGAAATCAATACCTACCAGGGAACTTCCCATGAACTCAGAATCTTAAAATTTGGTACGAAGCAACGTCTTTTCGCACAGATAATGGAAAAATTGCAAAAAACATACATTTTAAGCTACATCATATAAGAAAAATATTTTAATAATCTTTCGACATTCGCAAGGGAATCAAAACTTCAGGGTACTTCCCGTGAAATCAGAACTTTAAGAGACTTCAAACTTATACGTGCGCAAGGCCAACTTGCACTTCGCCGGTTTTTTTGAAAGCTTTTGACATTCATACTAATGAGGCAAAACTCCCTTCTTCAGTTAAACTTAACGTAATTTTCCATGGCTTATTCTACCATAAATATATAAATATAAAATAATACCATATTTTAATCGGCCTCACATTTTTGTATGAAAATGTCGATATTGTTTTCTAGTCCAATCCTGGGTCCCATACGTTGTTCATTTAGACGGGCTAATTTAATGGTTAAAGATACAACGGTGTTCACCCTTACATCCTGTATTAACTTATTTGCTTACAACAATCAGGCATAGCTGGGGCAGATACATATTATATATATCATTCATTATTTGCTTGTTACTCTAGTACGTGCCTGTGTCATTGTTTTGACCTTGGAATATTACATAGAAATGGAAACGGAAGTATTGGAAGGTAAGTAGGTTTGCCCACCAAACTAGAAAGAAATAAGTAGGTATGTTTTTATTAATACATCCGCCTTATAAAAAGAGAATACATAGGTACTAACTTATTTCCATATCAACTGAATAAAAGGTAAGAATAGTTATATAGGTACTTACATCGAAATGATATTCACAACATTGTCTACTCGCCGGGGTAGAGGGTGGAGTGTTATAATCATCCCTTTTTACAACGGAATATAATTTTAAATTGTATTCCGTTGTAAAAAGAGATGATATAAAATTCACACAAAACTTCGTGAAAAATTATTAATTTTTCTAGAAGTTTTGTGTCTTTCGGCACGTTAAAAGATAGTTTTTCTGGCGTTTTAAAAGAAGTGTTTGTATAGTTCGGCACTATACAATATTTGTACATAGTTAAAAAGATAAATAAGATATAAATAATTTGTTTTAAAGTCGCAATTACCACGAAAACACTGCGCGCCTTGTCACTGCCAACGGGCAACTAGCGGCGTCCGTCACAGTGACGTCACAGCCACCGCGCCGGCCGGTCAGTGAATTTTGCTAGTAATTTGGTCATAACTTCGTCAATTTTTATCGTAGAACAATAATTTTTGCGCTGTATGTTATGGATTTCTTAGCTCTATAACCTTGCATTCTCAACTAAAAACTTTACGGATCCTCATTGTTATGTCCGACGCTTTTGGTCTTCATCACAGGTAGCCGAATGACGAGTAATGGATGAATAAATAAATAAACTGCTTTATTACATATTCATCAATCATCATATTTATAAAATATAGTATCGTTGAGTTAGTATCCCACAAAACAAGTCTTGAACTTACTTCGGGGCCAGCTCAATCTGAGTGATTTGTCCATATATTCTTGGAAATAAGACCAGAAGTGATTTTTTTAAAAAGATTTAATCACAAATGCCTAAGGAAATATAACTCAAAAATAGAATTTCTAAACAACCATTTAATTCACATCATTTAGTACAAAAATATCACAAACTAATTAATCACAAAATGGACATAACAACACTATGATCTAACAATTACGACAAACACTAAAACAGTTAACCAAACCGGCAGAGTAACGACCTAGTCACACGAAAGATGAAGCGAGAATGTGTCGGTACTGGAGAGGCATCGCCTTTTTATGGGCTTTCCCCTCCACCATTACTCTTCTCGCCAACACGGCCTTTCCTGACGGGAGGCCGACCTCGGGCTCCTTCATCTCTAACTGTGGTGGTCGGTATCCAAGATTGGCATGGAAGAGTCTTCACTGCCGGATGGGGTCCTGGGAGGCGTGACAGATTCTTCCGTCAATCTCTGCGACCCGGATGTTCCCGGCTGGGGCTGCCTAGCGTCAGGCACCTCGACTACGGGAGGCTGGGTAACACACGAGGCGGACTCCTCGCTCTCGTCTGCATCTGCACAGAACAAGAACCAAAGCACAAAAACTTGTTCACTCAATTCAAAACAAAGTTAGGGAATTTAATTAGTAGTGAAATTAAACAGCAATACAGTAGGCTAGCTGATCTAGCCTAGCCTAAGCAAGACGGATATAAAACAAACTGATATCTGTACCAATCACCCGGGGCAGTTCCCGTCGGGGGAGTGCCGCCTCACGACTCGTTAGAGATCTACGTGCACTTACGTGAGACATAACTTTGCGTGTGTGAATCGGTTCCACATAATAGAATGTTTCAACCCAAACTTTCAATAATCCAAGGACAGTGCTTCCTACACAAGCACCACACACACATATGTATACCCCACGACTCGTCAGGGACCAACCCGTGGTATGACGCTGCGTGTACCAATGCTCCAGGATCACGTATCTGAGCGACTCCAAGACAGTGTCCGAGCACACAACACCAAGCATGTTCCATATACCAGAATCGCATGTCTGAGCGCACTCCAAGACAGCATTCCATAACATGAAACATGAAACATTTACACTGGAAGTACATCCGTCGGCCAAGATAGCTTACCCAAGTACACGGACTTCAAGATAGCGGCTATCCAGACCGCAAGATAAAACCTCCATCGACCGTGTCTGCCACATTCGTAAACATTACGCTCACAAAAATAATAGGACACAAAAATTTACTTCTCGAAAAACAGAGGCCCCAGCACAGGCGTGTCTCACAAAAAATATTTGAGCAGACTTCTTGGTAAGCCGAAATAATCAAATTCACTTACCACTAAAGAAAGCAGAATAGACATCAGGAGTCCATTATCCTTACCACAGCATCATATATTTCGCAGCTGCCTGTGTTGACTTCACATATGAGCCTGCCAGGAGCTGCAGCTCATAGCGACCCTGAGGCAGGATCTTCATCACCCGGTAAGGCCCTCACATACAGGAATCCAGCTTCCCTGTCGCTCGAGCCTGTTTTCTCACAAAAACTAAAGAATTAAGTTCAAAGCCACGAGGTGACTTGCGACATTTGTGGACATTCTCCTCTATTGGTAACGGAGGATCATAGATGGCTAGTACCGACTCACTCGTTAGACATTCTATGATGTACTTTCGGGCAGCCTGTTGTTCTATACCCAAGAAAAGTTAACACCCTTTTTAGTTAATGCGGCCACACACGCAGTCTTTTGGGCAAAGTCAGCCATGTAGCGTCTAAAATATAACTGGCTAAGCCCATAAACTGACGAACCTATTTTACATTTTGTGGTTCGGCTGAGTCAATCGAAGCTCTCACCTTCTCATGGCTCGGCCTAACCTGACCTTCACTTATTGTTCGTTCCAGATATTCTAAAACGAACACCAATCATCAAAATTGTGCAAATTCGGATCGAAACTCGAAATGAAAAAATGTTGGCTCGACCTACCCCCATAGTTTATGGAACGTATCGCGTCTACAATGCGATCGGTAACCGACGAACGTTCCGGCGTCAACCGCTGATGTTTCGAGTTACGTTCCGAATCACGAGGTGGCGATCTAGATCTACTATGCAAACGCGATGGATTACGGGTGGGCGATACAAGCCAATCCCGTGAGTGTCTCCTACTTCGATCGTGAGACATACATATGTACCTATCTGGTGAACGCGACCTGCGTCTACTTGGCGACACCAACGTATGCTTAGACTGCGTTGGCGATGGGTGACATGCATGTGCACGTGACGGTGTTCGCTGGCGCCGCAGTGGCGACCTATCTCGACTCATATCTCGATTTTTTGAACGTACCACTCGTATATTAGAACGAATCGACGCAGACGACGACCTAACTTTTTCTTCTAACACCCTAAGACGAGCCATTAGAGATTCCATTTCAGAAGACCGTTCACGGTGCCTACTACTATGTCGACCGCGACTATCACGGCGATCACGCTCACGATACGGGCTTCGACTATCACGGCGGCTCACACTGCGATCACGCCCGTGATCTGACATTCTAACTTTATAAAGATTCGAACAATAACTTATAATTCAGACACTTATGAAAAAAAACAACCACACCAATGTACGGAAGAAAATCACACAAATCACTGAAATACCACAGTACAAACTAACTGCCACAAATACAAATGGAGAAAAATGGAAATAACTCACCCTTGATGACTATGATGACTCGCAATCAACACACTCACACGTGTTAGAAAAGGAAAAATAAAAAATCTAGGGTAGATGAGTTTAAACGGTTATTCAAATCATAAACCAACAAAAATCACATGTAAAACAAAATACGTGGGCAAAAGAGAACGAATCCCACTTCTGATCTTGGAAATAAGACCAGAAGTGATTTTTTTAAAAAGATTTAATCACAAATGCCTAAGGAAATATAACTCAAAAATAGAATTTCTAAACAACCATTTAATTCACATCATTTAGTACAAAAATATCACAAACTAATTAATCACAAAATGGACATAACAACACTATGATCTAACAATTACGACAAACACTAAAACAGTTAACCAAACCGGCAGAGTAACGACCTAGTCACACGAAAGATGAAGCGAGAATGTGTCGGTACTGTTTTTTTTTTTTTTTTTTTTTTTTTTTTTTTTTGTAATGACTATATAGCTAGCTCCAAGTGAGCTTTCGCTACTTCACCGGGCGTTTGAGGTGAGGGCAGAGTGCCCTCAACCTTTATAGGCAACATCACCAAAGGGCCCCCAGGAGGGACGGACCTCGGCTTTGGGCGTTGCCTGTGTGCGCAAGGCTTGGAGAGACAGCAAACTCTCATAGTGCCTGATGGGCCGCGTATGCGTGCATGCAAGCCTGAAGGGCCAATCTGAGAATCAATGGCAAAAGCCTTTGGAGAGCAGCAACTCTCATCTTTTGCCTTATGGGCCGAAAGCTACGTTGCCAGAAGGGCCTATCCTGGGTGCAAGTCACCCGGGACCGCCGGGCGGTCACCAGTAATCGGAGCTAATCCTACTCTACGCACTCTGTTCCGGTGTCGAGTGCGACGGGGTCGGATAGTGGGATTCCTCCGGCTATTCGGAGCCGGAGAGGGGTCGGGGCGGGCTTGTGCGATGTCAATAGGATCATCGGGATCGTCAAGTACGTTCCTAGGACGTCTACGACGTAAGGTCGTATCGTGTAGGTTGGGGGAGTAGTTAGCGGCTTGCACCACTAACGGATTGGGATGGCGTGCAGCATTCTCAAAGAAACGCTTGGAGGCGTTTTTGAGAAAGCCGCGGATGGACGGGAGATCTAAGTCACGGTGTAAGTCTGTCATGCGCAAGTACCGGTGATTGCCAGTGGCACGTCGGACGATGTGTCGGTACTGGAGAGGCATCGCCTTTTTATGGGCTTTCCCCTCCACCATTACTCTTCTCGCCAACAATATATTTATTATTATAATACGGTCGGAAGCACAAGAATCCAAAGAAACTGCGCTCGCAACCCGCCTGTCAAGCGTGGTTAGTATGGCAATATCCCGCCATAGAACGAAAAATCCTTGGGAGAGGCCTTTGTCCACCAGTGGATTTCTTACGGCTGAAATGATGATGCCATACTATAAGTACTTATACACAACAAAGTCTTTCCCTAAAAACAATTTAAAGAGAAAGCTTAATCAATGGATTACATTAATCGTTAACCGATTTTATCTTCGTTTCCTTATCTACAGGATCGATGATTAAAAAATTGCCAATTAGCTGAGATGTATCACAGACAATAAATAAAGTACGCCTCGCATATACTTAACGACTAAAATGAAGTATCTTAAAGGAGCGGATAAAAATATTTTTATTTAATTTTTCGCTATAAAGTTGTCTAATCTATACATATAATAAAACAGTAAAAATATTTTGTCTGTACATTCTGAATTTTTGACTGAAATGGATAGAGGGACACTTAAAAACAATAATAGAAAGCAAAAAATATTTTTTCGAATTTTTTGTTTGTCTGTCTGTCTGTCTGTCTGTATGTATGATCACGATTATCTCAGAAAATACTGAACTAAACTAAATCTATACTAATCCATACTAATATTATAAATGCAAAAGTAACTCTGTCTGTCTTCTTTTCACGCTTCAACCTTTGAACTTATTTGGATGAAATTTGGTATCCCCATACCAAATTTCATCCAAATAAGTCTCAAACTACCCCCGTAGTTTGAGACCCGGGGACATAGGCTACCTTTTATTCCGGGAAATTCGACTGTTCCTGAGGGAAGGACACTAACGTCTGCGGCGTAGGCAAACCTGACTTATATATCAACGCAACCGAAACTGCTGCGCTTAGAAACTTGAAATTTGGTACAGGGGTTCTTTTAATGATGTGAGTGAGCGCTAAGAAAGGATTTTTAGAAATTTTACTTCTAAAGGGGTAACATTAATATGGATTTTTCTCATTTCTGGACTTAAAAGTATGAAAGTAGGTATATAAGTTCTTAATCAAAATTAAAAAATATGTGTGTAGATGAATTAAGGGGTAAAATGGGGGTGGTATAAACTTTGTATGGAAATTTTCTCATTTCTGGAGTTAGAAGTCTCAAAGTAGGTATAAAGGTTCTCGATTAAAATTAAAACAGATCTGTGTAAGTGAACTAGACAAAATTCTCCCTTGAAGGAGTGAAATAGGGGGGTAAAATTAGTACGGAAATTTTCACATTTCTAGACCTAGAAGTATAAAAATAGGTATATAAGTTCTCGATTACAATTAAAAAAGACCTGTGACGATGAAATGGACAAAATTCCCCACTTATATGGCGAAATGGGAAAGGAAAGTCCATACGGAAATAGGAAATTTTCTCATTTCTACTATGAAGTATGAAAATAAATAGGTATGTAAGTTCTCTAATACAATTAAAAAATATATATGTGGGTGAAATGGACAAAATTCACCTGTAAATGGGTAAAATGAGAGGGTAAAGTTTTTATGGAAATTTTCTCATTTCTGGACTTAGAATTATAAATAATATCCATGCTTCCATACTAATATTATAAATGCGAAAGTAACTCTGTCTGTCGTCTTTTTACACTTCAACCATTGAACTGATTTGGATGAAATTTGGTATGGAGGTAGTTTGAGGCCCGGGGAAGGACGAGGGATCGACACTAACGCGGGCGGAGCCGCGGGCAACAGCTATTATTCTATATAATTATTGAATCGGCACACAAAACTTCACGAGAATCAGTTTAGAAATGTGACCTGTAGATAAGAACAACCGGGCAGCGGGATGCAGGAAGGACTTTTTGCTCAACTTGAAAAAGGGAGGCATCGCTCGCGCTTTGGGCTTCCTCGGTGATGCGAGAGGCCAACTACCTGGTACAGTTTCTGATTCTTTTAACATATTTTAATTTCGACCTATTAAGGGATTGTCCTTATGTTGGTCGAATTTATTTAATTTAGTATTCCTAGAAACTTTTATTAATGTCCATATAAATCACCTAAATTACCTACAGGGAATATAGCTGGCAGTATAAATATGATGATTGATGAATATGTAATAAAGCAATTTATTTATTTATTCATTACTCGTCATTCGGCTACCTGTGATGAAGACCAAAAGCATCGGACATAACAATTACATAAAATTTTATGTTGTTGCCGACGGATCCATTTTGGTGGAAGCTATATTTGGAGAACAATTTATGACATCTAGAGGGTTCTTTTTATTAATCAAATTAAAGAGTCATAAAATTATATTTTTTTCTGAAATATGTACATAATTAAAAAAACATACCTGTAATACAGGATGGAAGGTTAAGCCTGCTATAATTATGCCTCTTCTTTTTGTTTGTTTTTATTTCACTCATCCAGTATATGATCTCTTACAGCTGATTCAGAGGCTATGTTCAAATCAAGATTTAGCCAGGTAGTATCAAATTGAGCATACGAAAATGTCTGGAATAAAACAAAAGTCCTGTTAAAAGTTTTATAAACGAGACGCCTCTGCAAAATGGAACATCGGTGGGCGGTGCAAATTTTATTAATACGTGTAAAAGTTTGGGATATAAATCGTAGCTTTTCAATGAACATTTTTCAACGCGCCAACTGGAGATATTGTCCGATTAAGCCGGTCCTGTAATTCCGTAATATTTTGTAACAAACGAGGATGACCCCCGGCGAAAGCGATTAAAATGTAAGCCTCCTCACCAACAACATTTCTAAAGATTTACACCGTTTCGCAATTTACTGGATTGTTACTGAGATGTTGTTATAATAAATCTGATATAAGTTATTGTCTTCCTGCGCAGATCGTGAAAACCGACCGAGGGAATGGGCGAAAATCTGCAGGATCATGTCATGTGAAGCCTCAGACATGCTAAATGTGGCCATAAGGTCTTATAGACCTATACTTAGTATACTCGGTCTACCACGCAAGGAAAAAAGGCGTGATATGTATGTAAGTTACAACTAAAATTCCTAGAGAATAAAATTCCTAGAGAATAAACATAGAAATACTGATAGAAATTAAATATAATTTTATCTATTATTAAATGACTAGCTTTCGCCCGCGGCTCCGCCTGCGTCAATGTCGATCCCTCGGGAATAGTACTTTTTCCCGGGATAAAAGGTAGCCTATGTCCTTCTCCGCACTCCAGAGAACTTGTATGCAAATTTTCATGATGATCGGTTCAGTAGTTACGGCGTAAAAGCGTAACAAACAAACAAACAAATAAACAAACAAACAAACTCACTTTCGCATCTATACTAATATTATAAAGCTGAAGAGTTTGTTTGTTTGTTTGAACGCGCTAATCTCAGGAACTACTGGTTCAAATTGGAAAATTCTTTTTGTGTTAGATAGTCCATTTATTGAGGAAGGCTTTAGGGTGTAAAACATCCCGCTGCGACCAATAGGAGCGAAGCATCAATAAAAAATGTTTTGAAAACGGGGGAAAATTAGTCATCTATACAGGCATAATAACAGAAATTGCCGCGGACGAAGTCGCGGGCAACAGCTAGTTTATAATATTAGTAAACATAAGGATAAGGATTATTATACAGTCTACCTCGCTGCGGGCAGGCGCGGGAGCTGCTGCAGCTGAAGTCATGAAACACAAAAAATCTATATACATATAATAAAACAGTAAAAATATTTTGTCTGTACATTTAGAATTTTTGACTGAAATGGATAGAGGGACACTTAAAAAGAATAATAGAAAGCAAAAAAAATTTTTTCGAATTTCTTGTCTGTCTGTCTGTCTGTCTGTCTGTCTGTCTGTCTGTCTGTATGTATGATCACGATTATCTCCGAAGATACTGAACCGATTTACTTCAAACTTTCACCAATTGATTTGTTTTAACTCAGCAAAACATCTAAAGTTTGTTTCATCAAAATCGGTTCATTAAAAAAAAAGTTATCGTCATTTGAATGAACTCAAGGCATTAGTTTGCCTGCAAATATACACGGTGAATTTTTTATCGTTTTGGACCCTTAAAGGGGTGACTCAGACCATCAAAATGAACAACTTTTCCTATGGGAACAATGCTGGGAACTCAAAAAAAAATCGACATTCCCATACAAACTGGCCGGGCGGCGGGACTCTTTTTTATGGAAATGACGATTTTTTTTGAGTTCCCAGCATTGGTCCCATGGAAAAAGTTGTTCGTATTGATGACCTGAGTCACCCCTTTAAGGGTCCAAACTGTACCTGAGGGATGGACACTAACGGCGGCGGCGTAGCCGCGGGCAAACGGCAAACCAACCGAAACTGACCTTTAATGATGTGAGTGAGCGCTAAGAAAGGATATTAAGAAATGAACTTTTAAAGGGGTAAAATTTATATGGAATTTTCTCATTTCTGGACTTAGAAGTATGAAAGAAGGTATATATAAGTTCTCAATTAGAATTAAAAAATATGTGTGTAGGTAGATTAAATTTGCAAAATTCCCCCTTAAGGCGTAAAATAGGGGTGGGTGGGTGATATAAACTTTGTATGAAAATTTTCTCAATGATGGACTTAGACGTATGAAAATAAGTATATAAGTTTTAGATTACAATTAAAAATATCTGTGTAGGTAAAATGGACGATATTTTCCCCTGAAGGGGTAAAATAGCGGGGTAAAGATTGTATAGGAATTTACTTATTTCTAGACTTAGAAATATGAAAATAGGTAAATAAATTCACGATTACAATTGAAAAAGATCTGTGTGGGTCAACTAGAAAAAAATCCCCCAGAAGGGAGTTTGTTTGGAAATTTTCTCATTTCTGGACTATGAAGTATGAAAATAAATAGGTATGTAAGTTCTCGATTACAATTAAAAAACATATGTGTGGGTGAAATGGACAAAATTCACTCCTAAAGGGGTAATATGGGAGGGTAAAGGTTTTATGGAAATTTTCTCATTTCTGGACTTAGAAGTATAAATAATATCCATACTTCCATACTAAAACCAATATTATAAATGCGAACGTAATTCTGTCTGTCGTTTTTTTACGCTTCAACTATTGAACTGATTTGGGTGAAATTTGGTATGGAGGTGTGAGGCCCGAGGAAGGACATAGGGTATGTTTGATTCTGAGAAATTCTACTGTTCCCGAGGGATCGACACTAACGCGGGCGGAGCCGCGGGCAACAGCTAGTATATTATATTTTCGTGCCTTTTGCTTTTATGACCATGGATCCATGCCTCCCGGGGCCACGAAGCAAATTTTTTTTATGACTGAGATTTCAGCACGCCTCCGTGACGTAACTGGTGACCCTAGGGCGGGCAGGTAGGTACTTTGCACAAAGGATTTCCGTCATGGTGGGGTAATGTTGCCAGCCTTCTGGGAACTCTTCCCCAGGGAAATGTGCTGGAATATCTTTTTTACCTGGAATTGTTTCTCTTTCTTTCATGCTGGTCTGGGAGAAAAGAAAAAAACGTTGAATGTGCCAGCTGCTTCTCTTCTCGCGCAGGAATGGGTTAAATCTGTGGAGTCGTGTGAATAGGCGATGCGGCTAGCAACCCATTACTATTGTGATTCCGTTTTTCACCTAATGCCCACCAACATGCTAAACGTAGCCTTCAGGTCTTAAAGACCTAGACTCTGTCTACACCGCAAGGGAAATAGACGTGATACTATGTATGTATATATGTTGTCTCTCTTTGTACTGGGTATTCAGTTGTATTAAAAAGATTCTACACTTTCTTATGTGTATACAGATGCATGAACCATTACTGAAATAAACAAAAATATAGTTGCGTTGGAAAAGTTGATGAAAAAGCTTACTTATTATTCTTAGGGCTTTCCTTACAATCTTAACGTTATTTAAAAATGATTTTACTCTACAATATATTGCTAATTAGAAAGAAAGAAAAATAAAATCAGTTTATTTATGTTTGAATAGGGTGTACAAAGTTGGTGGAATAATTATTTTGCCCTATAGCTTCATAATTTGCTTGGGTTACCATAATTATACAAGTGCAAAAAATTTAAATTCGAACGGTGAACACCAATCCAATTTTGGGCTGGTAAATGTAAATTGATATGTAAAATTTCGCTTACCCCTTTTTATATGGCATTTTTAGGGTAATGAAAAGTTAGCCACAAACCTGCGGGCAAAAGCTTATATTAGGCTTTATTAGACTACACCTAAAGGAGTTATCGTGCGGTACAAAAATCCCTTATGATACACTTCGGTGTAGACACGGATGCGCAGAAGAGTTATTTAGGGTTGTCAAATTACCGTTGTCGATTGCCTTAATCTGGCAATCGTCCCATGCTTTTACTCGCTATTTATCATGGTAAAGACGCGTGTGCCGCCCGTCATCCATCATGGATCGAGAAAACAAGGATGTTTTACAGCATAGTCATGTTTTATCCATGTAACATCGCTTTGGCGGACACGATGCGTCTTATTCGGCTCGAAAAGGTTCGCTTTACCCTTTTTAATCTCATATTAATATGAATTTATACTCTTAGTTCTACGTTTAACATTAAATAAATAATGGTAGGCGTTCATAGCTAAGGGCTACGTGGCTTTTTAGGGTTCCGTACCTTTTTAATAGCTTATTTCAGTGTCCCACTGCTGGGCAAAGGCCTCCCCTTTTTGGTTCCGTACCTAAGTTGAAATTTTTACAGATGATGTATTTCTGTTACCGCTATAACAACAAGTATATAAAATAGAATAAAATAAATATTTAAGGGGGCTCCCATACAACAGACATGATTTTTTGCCGTTTTTATAGATAACGTTGCGGAACCCTTCGAGCGCGAGTCCAACTCGCCTTTGGTCGGTTTTTTAATTTATTTTTGAATCTATATCACTGAATTTCTTCTGATGTAAATACAATTTATGTGTAGATAGTTTTGCAGTTCTACCATAAAATTTATATAAGCACTAGGCAATAGGCATACACTTTTATTGACATCTGGAGATTCGGTTTGGCGGCTCGTAGCCTATCTCCCGCTATTTGGGGCTCTGGTAGGCTGTGAAGAAGAACAAAGAAAGAAGAAAGTGGCAGAGAAAAGCATGCTTCAATCACAAATCACATGTCTGTGGATTAATGTCATATTTTGTGTGTAGTGATAAAAGGTATTATTCTATCGCTATCGCTCCATCTATATCATATCCTAATATAATATAATTAATGAAGAGCCAGACCAGTAGGTACTTAAATAATTTACAACCCTCGTTACAATTTAACAGTGTAATAGCTAAAAGTAAAAAATATAATCTCTATGTCGACCGAATCCGTAATATACTTTCTTAAAATTTATATCACAAGATATTGGTAATCCAAATAATGACCAAATGCGTTAGAATTATTCTCAGCTCAGCTGTAAAGGGCAGCGAGTGCGTCTGATATGCCGCGGAGTCGCGCTTATCTGTGGAATTCACTGCGCTGACTCACGGCCACACCTGATGTAGTGCCAACCCTATTAAATACCAAGCGTTCGAATTTCGAACTCAATTCAATTTGATTTTGAATTGGCCGGAAATAGAATAACTTAGCGGTCGAAAAAAAAAACAAAACTTTACTTGATTGTGAGCTGTAGTTTTGTTTTTGATTGTTAATTTACGAAATCACTTTTTAAAATCTTGTGGTATTCAATTTACGATATTGATAAAACATACGGCTAGCCTTTCTCCATAATAAGATCTTCCAAAAACACTTTGAATAGGTGCTTATATCGTAAAATGATTTTACATAAAAAAAACTTGTTTTTTTTATTGTGATTTGATCGCGTCCCTCATGGCACATCTTTTTGGATTTAGATTCAAGGTATTTTTAATTAGGTAATTCAACAGATTATACACAAAGATAAAATAATTACTATATTAAAGAGAGTCCTTCCCGTGCATCGGTCCATTTTGATGTTCTGTAAATCACTACAGAACGGACCAGAAATTTGAAAGATAATTAAAAATATAAATCTGGATAATTAATTTTTAAAAATAATATCACCGCTGGCACGTAGCGCGTGGAAAAGCGAGTATTTCTATTCAACTATTGGTCTTCAACTCGCCAATCGTGGTTGGATTATTAAAGTGAATAGTCTGCTGGTTTGGTCTGAACTTTTGCGGCCATTGGAATATCACCTTGGCGCGATTTAAATTTCCCTGCAAACAATTCGTTTATGACGGCCAATGAGCCATTATTAAATAAATATATAGGGACATATCACACAAGTTGAGCTAGCCCCGCAGTAAGTTGTGAACTTGTGTCGTAGGATACTAATTCAACGATACTATATTTTATAATTGATACGTATATAGATAAACATGAGACGTATGGCATGTCGCTTCGTTGTATTAAAATCATATATAATCATATATATCAAACCCTTGCAGTTCTGATAAGAAAAAAAATCTGGTAATATGGCTCTGTATTATTTGGAATTGAAGCGCGTCTTTCTGGCTCCCCCTGTATTAGGCATATGTAACAATCATCATCATTACAGCCGCATAAAGTCCAGGTCAAAGGCCTGCCAAGGATACCTCGTTCCATAGGAGGATATTGCCATACTCACCACACTTGGCAGACGGGTCGGTGAGGGCAGTTTCTTTGGCTTCTTGTGCTTCCGACGCTGCTGCCCATTTAAAGCTGGGGAAGGATGGAGATTAGTGGATTTGGGAATTGAATTAAAATATTGGGATACTCCTCCCACGGATGTATGGGGGAAAAGGAAGTATCAGCTAGGGCGACGCGGCGCGCGTACCCGGTAACCACTGGACAAGCATGGTCGATTGACCGTGACACCTACTCGAAATGATGATGACCGGACAAGCAGTCGAGGATGACATCCCTGACATCTACATTGATAATGTAATGCTATTTGACATAACTTAGGGTTTAAAACCAAGTTAGCCTCTATTAAATACTTCATGTCGTTGTATTCAGGCAAAACGACTGCAAATTACGTAAATAACTGCACTTTGGCACAATGAACATAATTTTATCGCATTACTTAGTAGCAGCACTAAAATAATTTGTACCTAAGTCAGACAGCGCAATTTGTAGCACTTTCAGTATTGTTATGTAAAATCTATCAGTGGTTTCAAACCGATGTTATTTGCACATTACACGTTGCACACGATGGCTTACTCTATTTTATTTCAATTGTCTGCAACCGAAATTTCACAGTCTGTGTGTTCGGCTCCAAATGAGATTTGTGGTCAAACAATTGATTCCATCTAGGTCTACATATTTTAACACTATCGAAAAGTCTTAAAGTTACAAGGATAGAAAACAATATAGTTTGTAAGTGCTTATCAATACAATCTATATTTCTCTAACGTTGTATGTTACTTATGTCAGTAATAATGGCCATCTAAGGTTAATTTCACACTAGATTTGTATGACACGATAGTTTCCAGCCGTATGAAATCAATCAAAGACATAATTTACGCACCTACTTAACCGTATAAGCGTGACGATACAATGATTTTCTAACGTACTTTTATGATAACCTACTTTTTGAAAGCTCCAACGATTGGCGAGCTCCGTGGCGCAGTAGTTAACACGCCAGACACGAGGATTCCCGGGTTTGATCCCCGGCCAGGTCTAGATGAAAAATGATATTTTTCAGATTGTCCTGGGTCTTGGATGTTTTTCTATATAATTATCTATTAAAATAGTCTCGTTGAGTTAGTATCCTACGACACAAATTCACAACTTACTGTGGGGCTAGCTCAATTTGTGTGATATGTCCTTATAAATATATTTTAATTTTTTTAACGATATATTTACTACGTTGATAAATTGTACGGGGTATATAAAGCCTAAAGGTTAGCAAGAATCTGAAAAAATGTGAGGTCACAAGGCCATCGTTTAGGTTTTTACTTATTGCCCTAATAAAATGTTACGATTGCACGGGACGCGAAATGTAGCTGGCACTACTGGCACATAGATTTTTATTTGCCCCCGGACAATGTACAAACTAATAAAGTTTCTCCATGCTGATCTGGGAGAAAGGAAAAAACGTAGAATGTACCAGCTGCTTCTCTTTCCGCGCAGATCGTTAAAGGCGATGGAGAGAGTGGGCGAAAATCTGAGGAATCGTGTTAGTAGGAAATGTGGCCATCACTATTTTAATTCTGTTTTCCATATGTTGGGCATATATGGAAAACAGAACAACATGCTTAACGTGGCTTTAAAGTCTAAAAGACCTGAGCTCTGTCTGTCTAGGGAAAAAGACGTGATAGAATGTATGTATGTAATAAAGTTTTCAAAAAGTTAACGTCCATATCATTTACATCTACATCAGCTTACACTTTTTTCGGCCAGAATGATGAACGATACGATCATTTTCTTCCCCATTTACGGCTATAACAATTTATGAAGTACAAACACAAAAAAAGAAATCCATTAAAAAGAAGAATCGTCCGGGGAGGTACCTAATTATTATTTCCCATTTAAAATCAACGTAAATGGAAATAAATGCTTCGCAGTACGCAATTTGGGGTAATAATGACAATATTATGCCAAATGAAGACATTCCGCGAATGAGTTTCGAAGTTTATTCGATTTCCGTGCGCGAGAATCCTGAGAACTGCTGATTTTGAAGATGATGGGATGTGGACATACTTTTCGATGAAATAAGTGCTTCTCGTTGCGCTCCTTACTTCTCTGGCATTAGTCGTAGGGTCATCAAGCTCAAATAGGCTCATCATATCTAACCTTCAATCTAAATAATATTATGAATGTAAAAGTGTTTTATTTTGTTATTGTCAAATTTAGGTCCAATTAATAATAAAATTAGCCATGTGGTTTCCGGCAGTTTAGAATAGCACCACTCCTAGTCTTCCCATGGATGTCGTAAGAAGCGACTTAGGAAATACAAGCTAAACAAAGCTCATAAACAACAATGAGACCTCTCCAACCCGTCTGGTCAGCGAGGACAGTGTAGGCCAAATCCTCTGTCTGCTCTAGCCAAGTATGGCTCCGGTAGTGCAGAGAGAGTCATGCTCCTGTAGTGGAGACTAAAAAAACATGATGCTGATGATGATGAATATTATTCATCATCATCATCATGTCTTTTAATTATATCCTAACTAATATTATAAATGCGAAAGTGAGTTTGTTTGTTACGCTTTCACGTTGTAACTACTGGACCGATCATCATTGAATTTTGCACACTCGTTATCTGGGGTACGGAGAAGGACATAGGGTACATTTTATCCCGGGAAAAAGTACTGTTCCCGAGGGATCAACATTGACGCGGGCGGAGCCGCGGGCGAAAGCTAGTTAACAAATATTGTTATTATAACAAAAGCTTAATATAAAAAATAAAGTCGATGCGCGAACTTAAGGACGGGTGAACTGATTTTTATAATCTTTGATTTTTTGGTTTATTTATCAACCTGAATAGCAAAATAACTATAAGATAAACCTGAATAGCAAAATATATAAGATATATTTAAGTAAAAACAATAGTGAAACGAAGATCGCCGGGCCTGAGCTTATTAATGGTACAGTTAGAATGTATAAAACAGCAAGTCTTTTTTTTATGATTATGTGAGGTAAGTTACTAGAACGAGTGTTAACCTTGCTAAACCTTCATTAAGTTTTACTTGATGTACCTTATTGAATTGGTTAACTTTTATCGCCATTAAGATGCCTGAAAAAAGTAGCTTCGATTTTTCTATCCTCTGTTTTATTCAATAAATAAAAAAAAAACTCTCTCTATTCAATAAAACAAAAATGAAGATATAACTTCAAAGTACAAATAAAGCCAGTTCTGCGAATGAAATAAAAAAATAAAACACAAAACAGCTGGCTGGCCGCTTCTTTACACAAGCCGACACGAAATCTGATAAACAAGATATCGATCAATCCATCAGGCGCTTTATTGGCGCCATAAATTTCTCAAAATTATTTCTCTCCAGAACTTCTCGAGCAGTCTCAAGGGTCACGAAGGTTTCGTTATTAACTGGACAATTATTTGGACACGTGTCCGGCTTAATATGTTGAAGTAATTAACAGTTACCATAAATTTCTATAAAAAATATATCTTTAGGACTCTTTAGCAGTCTTTAGACTAGCTCCGTGGCGCAGCGGTCAACACGCCAGCCTGCGACACGGAGTGACCGGGTTCGATCCCCGGCCAGGTCAAGATGGAAAATGATCTTTTTCAGATTGGCCTGGGTCTTGGATGTGTATCTATATATGTATTTGTTATAAAATATAGTATCGTTGAGTTAGTATCCCATAACACAAGTCTCGAACTTACTTTGGGGCTAGCTCAATCTGTGTGATTTGTCCGTATATATTTATTTTATTTTATTTATTTATTTAGAGCCATGAATGGTTCGTCACAAACATACTTATTTAAAATAGGTTATTTGTCACAAATAGGCTTAGTTACTAAATATATATTTATATGGAATGATGATGAATGAAATGATTTATCATTTATTAATTATTGCATTGTTTTATATTCCATTCAGTAGTATATTATTAATTGATCTTTATTTTATAATAATATCATTATTTAATCTTGGACAACGGTAACGTTATTAGTAACAGCTAGACATTTGGCATTTATTTACTTATTTATTATTTTATTTCTTGACGTCCTTTCCGTATTGATTTTACTATTTCTAGGGTACCAAACCATTTTTTATTTCTGTTTTTTATCATATTACTTGCCAATTTCCACCTTAGTTTTTTTTACTGTGTATGTGACATCCATAACATTTGTCTTACCTTTCAACCGACTTCAAAAAAGGAGGAAGCTATCAATTCAGTAGATTTTTTAAAATTTGTGAGTCAATTTAAAAGAAAACCTTTATTCTTTGAAAGTATGCTTTCAAATTGGTTCCATATAAATTTCATCGAAATCGGTTCCGTAGTTTGGTTGAAGTCGATTTTTTATACGAAGGTTATTGTTAGTATGAATAATAATACTTCTTTTCATTTTGTTTTTTAGAAGCAACCTCGTCAACTTTCATTTGTCCAGATTTACATGTCCAGTTGATTACAAACCCTTCACGAAATTGCCAAACATTATAACTAAGTAAATTACAGTTGGTACTTAATGTTAAATATAGAGGATGTACATGTGTGTATGTATGAGGTTGGGTGAGTGACGATTATGATAAAATTGGCGCTCGTTACGGTTTTATAATGAGCATATCAGGGAGACGCCCGAGGACCATGTTTGCTTTTAACTTTCGGGTCAGCATTTTTGGTTTATAATTTTATTTCGATCAGGTACTTTATAATCTTACGAGCGCACCCCGGGCATATAACAAAAAAGCTGAGGACGCAACTGCCAATAAGGTAGATCAATCTTACTATAAATTACTGCCTCCGTGATCCACATAAGGCGTTTGCCTGTAGACCCGGGGGAGGTGAGGCTTGAATCAACTGATTGTCTGATAATATAGATGATTCCGTGCTTCGGAAGGCACGTTAAGCCATTGGTCCCGGCTGCCATCTGGTAGTCGTTAAAGGACCACGTGAGAGGCCGTAAGGCGGTTTCGAAGAACTCTGACACCAGGGTGAGCATGGTCGATTGACCGTATCACCTACTCGAAATGATGATGATAAATAAATTAGTACATATTAGATGCCTATCTCAATATTTCCTTCTCATGTTACGAGCCCGATGGCCCAGTGGAAATGAGCATTATGAGCGCTTGCATAAGTTAAGCAACTCCGTGTGCTATACCTACAGGGATTGGCAATAAGTGGCATAAAAATATCTCGAGCTCCCTCTGTGCTTCGGAAGGCACATTAAGCCGTTGGCCCCGGCTGTCATCATTGATGGCGGTTGTAAAGTTATGTCAAATGCTTTTAGGGAGCTTGAAAAATTTGGCACTGTTCTATAAGCATGAAATTTTGCAAATCCTTAAATGATGTAAGTATCTTGATATATTTTAAAGTTTAAAATGTAAAATATATATGAGCACGAGCTACATACAACAAACTTTTACTTACAACCGACTTTCATAAAAAAAGTTTATTGTATCATTCTATAAAAATCACTAAGGCGTAAAAAAGTGGATGATAGTTTTTATGGAACTCCGTAATTTTTGAAGTTAACGTCGGTTATTGGACAAGCCCTGGGGAAAACAATTCATGATATTTGATGTATATCACTTTTTAATAAATTAATGGGCAACAATGTCACACTTCTCGGGCGCAGGGTCTCTGGCCGGTTCAGCAGCGACAGCGGCAGAAGATCTCAAGCGGCGCAAGTACAGTTTTTGGAAACAACTATATATTTGATCTATTTGAGGTCGAAATTTTAAAACCGTGGGGGCCAACAGCCCATAAGCTGTTCGGCACTATTGCCTATAAATCGATCGAGGTGACCCCTGACCACAAGGCTGCTCTGTACCTTGAACGAAAGATCACCACCTCCACCACCTTCTGGGCACGCTATCGCGGGACAGTTATCTGTCCGGCCTATTTTATTTTTAATTTTTATTTTTAATGTAGCATTAGTTAAGATATTGTAATTAAAAGTTCTCTATAAATAATTATTTTGAATACTTGGTACATTTGGTGAAATCTTCTGGTCTTACAACCAGACCTTGTATACTTTATGTGTGGAATTTTATTATAAGAATGTTTAAGTTATAATACTGTTGTGTGGGCACACCAATAAATAAATAATATAATAATAAATATAAATAAACGGACAAATCACATAGATTGAGCTAACCCCAAAGTAAGTTGGAGACTTGTGTTATGGGATACTAACTCAACGATACTATATTTCATAACAAATACATATATAGATATGGCCGGGGATTGAACCCGAGCACTCTCGTGTCGCAGGCTGGCGTGTTGACCGCTTGCGCCACGGAGCTAGCCAATAAATAAATGTTTAAAAAAAATACTGTGCCCTTACAAAGACGTGGGTGGTCTAGTACACGAATAAAAATGAAACTACATTACAGGATAATCGTGTCAACACACAATTTGGTTCGCAGCACTTGTTTCACTTAGCTGTCACTGTTACAGTCCCTTTTGACATATTATATCATTCTGAAAGCAAGGGAAAGCAACATTCTCTTTTTGACATTGATTTTAAAGCAATCACGTAATGCGCAAATTATTCTTGTATTGGAATTGCGATAATTTTCAAGTATCTATCTTTTTCTCATAATGTAAAAAAGCGTAAACTGCAAATAGATTTTTCACCTTAAGATAAAATTTTAAAAATCTTTTTTTTCCTAACTTTAAGTAGGTAGACTAGCTTTCGCCCGCAGCTCCGCTCGCGTAAATGTCGATCCCTCGAGAACAGTAAATAAATAAATAAACAGTACTTTTTTTCGGGACAAAATATACCCTATGTCCTTCTCCGTAGCCCTGTTGACTAGTATGCAAAATATCATGATCATCATGAAATTTTGCATACTAGTCAACGGTTAAGTACTTACGGCTTGAAAACGTAACAAACAAACTCACTTTTGCACTTATTAGTATGGATATGTTTAACGGTACTTTGTTTCGGTTCTCGTTAAAATGAGTCAAATTTTTTCCAATTTTCTTTCTGGGCTTTAATTACAATAATGAAAAACTCGAAAACGTTGGAGTGATGACATCAAATATTTTGAAGGAAAGTGGTTGGAAGTGGCACAGAATAGAGAGACGTGGAAACTTATGGGGGAGACCTTTGCCCAGCAGTGGGACAGTATAGGTTAACAAAAAAAAAAATTACAAGAATACAAAATTCGAAATCCACTAAGAAAATAGCGGTGTATACTTACAGGTGGCAAATATAATGCCAAGGGTTTTTGACAAAGATAAGGAGGGGATGAATTAGTAAGGGGCCTATTAAACCATCCTGAATATCAGATCCGATGGCGACGCCGCTATACGTTAGACACGACACGAGATATCTGCAATCGTATCGCACGGATGCGATCCAGGATGGTATAATACTCTCTTAAAGAAACTCTCCGGACTAAATAACAATAAAAGTTTTACGTTAATCTCAATTATATAGGTAATAGCTTTCGCCCGCGGTTCCACTCGCGTCAATGTCGATCCCTCGGGACTCTTTTTCCCAGGATAAAACATAGCCTATGTCCTTCTCCGTATTCCAGAGAACTTGTATGCAAAATTTCATGATGATCGGTTCAGTAGTTACGGCGTGAAAGCGTAACAAACAAACTCACTTTCGCATTTATAATATTAGTAATTCGTAGGATAATGTACATACAGCGTGTAAATTTACCCTCGACATTCTCTTAAAGGGGTGACTCAGACCATCAATATCAACAACTTTTCCTATGGGACCAATACTGGGATTTCAAAAAAAATATTGACATTCCCATACAAACTGGCCGAGCGGCAGAATTTTTTTGTATGGAAATGCCGAAATTTTTTTTGCGTATACCTTTTATCCCGGGAAAAGTACTGTTCCTGAGGGATCGATATTAACGCGGGCGGAGCCTTGGGCGAAAGCTAGTAAGTAATAAACTCATTTGTAGATATTATCTATTAAAAATATATGTAGTATCGTTGAGCTAGTATCCCACGACAGAAGTTCACCACTTACAGTTGGGCTACCTTAGTATATGTGTAAGTTGTCCTATATATATTTTTGGCTGGCTCCGTGGCGCAGCGGTCAACACGCCAGCCTGCGACACGAGAGTGCCAGGGTTCGATCCCTGGCCAGGTCAAGATGGAAAATGATCTTTTTCAGATTGGCCTGGGTCTTGGATGTGTATCTATATATGTATTTGTTATAAAATATAGTATCGTTGAGTTAGTAATTACATAGTATACCATAACACAAGTCTCGAACTTACTTTGGGCAAAGAATATATACGTGCTTTGGGGCTAGCTCAATCTGTGTGATTTGTCCGTATATATTTATTTATTTATTTTATTCATATTTATTTACCATATTTTTTTTGAGGATTAATATAAAAACATCTCAAAATTAATGACACGAAATGTACGTAAAATATACAAATAGTAAAAGCTTTATGAACTAAATACCTTTGACCTTTGTCGCGCGGTTTCAGCCTTAACGTGGATAATGAGACGTGTAATAGTTTAATTGAAAGGTGTGAAGCTTGGCTGGTTCAACAGCCTTATCGCTAGTATAATCACAAACCAGACCACGTTCTTGACGTTTTCGGTGTAGCGAGCTATATATATGTAAAGAAAACCCTATTAGATCCTTGAAGGGTTGATTCAGCCCATCGATATGAACAACTATTTCTATGGGAAATAACGGGTATTAACGCGAACATACCGTTTTTCTCTAGACGTTTCGATCACGGCCAGTGCAACCTCGTCGAAACGTCTGGAGAAAAACGGTATGTTCGCGGTAATTCCCGTTAATGCATTTAGTAAATATGTAGAGCGAAAGTTTAAAAGTGTTTTCTTTCTATGTTATCAAAGCTGGGAACTTAAAAAAATGGACATTTTCTAAGAAAATTGGTCAATTTGTATGGGAACTTCATAAAAATGTTGCCTTATATATTGTTAATAGTATAGGTAGTAGGAAAAGTTGTTTATATCGACCGACAGGCTGAAGTACCACTTCAAGGATCAGACGAGGTTGCCTTTACATGTTGTAACAAGAGCCTAGCTCTTAAATATCAGATACTCTACTATATATTCCTTATTTTATAATATTATCTTCAGCTACAACGCTGAGACATCCGCCTGAAGTAAAAGACCCCATGCAGAGAAAAAAAGCTGAATTAAACACATAGGTATATCGTCTATATGTGCGTAGGCCTATTTTGAATTTGAATTTATAAAAAAAACCCATAGCATTTGTCACTAAACTTAAATCGATATAGGTACATTACTTTGTAGTTATCCAACGAGTCTAAAATAGTTATATTTAAAGAAAAAACTGCATAGTTTTCTTTCGTAACTCTAGTCAGCCAATTAAATCATCGTTTCTTACTATTTTGTTTATGAATTTATTTAGCATGATTATTTTTTGTATGGATAACTATTTATGTAACCACTTAGATATTTAAGTATTTTATAATCACTAGTATTTATTTATTATTCTTTCCTTATAATTATTCTATCTCTCATATTATTTCCCACTTATTTGAAACCACCTATTGTAGCTCTATAGGTATTTTTTTAAATAACATTAAATAACTTGCTTTAGTTACTCTCTCGATGACAGCCTCCGTGGTCCAGCTGAATGTCTGATAATATAGATGATTCCGTGCTTCGGAAGGCACGTTAAGCCGGTGGTCCCGGCTGCCATCTGGTAGCCGTTAAAGGAACCACGTCAGAGGCCGAGAGGCGGTTCCGAAGAACTCTGACCAGGGTGTGCATGGTCGATTGACCGTGACACCTACTCGAAATGATGATGATGAGTTACTCTCTATACAAATACGTAACTTTGAGAAAGAGGTTTTGTCCTAAAAATCCCAAAATCTATTTATTATTGTAATGAAATAAGTAATATTGCTAAAGCATAATGTTTGTAAGATAGTATTACATACGATTTATACTACTTTGTGTGTTGTTAACAAAGTAGTACCATTTTATCGATAAAGTTATCAAAAGCAAGTTTTATTACTTATAAGATTAATTCAGAGATAAAAGACTTGTGTAGCTCTTTACAAAATCTTTAAACAGTCGGCTCGTTGGTCTAGGGGTATGATTTTCGCTTAGGGTGCGAGAGGTCCCGGGTTCAAATCCCGGACGAGCCCAAAACATTTTTAATTCTGGTTAGACGTATTTTTTTTCTCTCTATGATTTCGATATAGGCTTAACCAGCATTTCTTTTGGTGTTTTCTATTGATATACTGTTTGTTTTCTATGGATTTGGATGTTGTTTGCTGAATATTTTACTATTCCTGAAATTAAAAAGCATAAGGTATACGCTTTTCTGCTGTTGTATCGTTAAGAATGAAAATAAACAACTGCATTGCACAATAAATAAACAAGTCCGTAAGTTACTATTGCCCTCGCTTCCGTGAACCAGATCTCTACGAGATGATGCCCAGATAGATGTCGCCGTCACGTCTTTGTTAAATTGCCGATGCTTTGCCCGGGGCCCGCGATCGATTATAGAGCTGTGCTGGGATATGAAAAGATGATATGAAACCTTGTTTGTTTGTAACTAGTTCTCTCTCGTCCGGGGAAGTACCACACTCTCACAGATTTACACACACTCGACGTTTGAGTAGAAACTTCACCGCTTCTATGCTTCGCTCGGTGAGTGAGAGAGCCGGAGGCCCTACCTTCCTCCATCGCATCCATCCTATGTCCTTCCCCCAACTCCTTGAGGCTGGCAACGCTCCTGTTACACCCTGGTGTTGCAGTTGTCCATGGGCAGCGCTGATCGCTTTCCATCAGGCTACTCGCTTGCTCGAATGTCGCCATATAAAATTTAAAAAAAATTGCTCGTACAACACAAGTGAATTGAATGAACATATTATTTAGTAGCAGTTAAAATCCGTGAACGTTACAATTACGGGTCAATCGGTCCCGGTATGAATTAAGGGCATAATTTGCCGTCGAAAGTTCCAAAATATATGTTTTTAATTTTTCACGCTAATTTAAAATGTTTTCTTTTATTATTGATCTGTCTGATCTGAATTATTACTTCACTAGCTTTCGCCCGTGGCTCCGCCCGCGTCAATGTCGATCCCTCGAGAATAGTCCTTTTTCCCGGGATAAATGGTAGCCTATGTCCATATCCGTACTCCAGAGAACTTGTATGCAAAATTTCATGATGATTGGTTCAGTAGTTACGACGTGAAAGCGTAATAAACAAACAAATAAACTCACTTTCGCATTTATAATATTAGTAAGGATAAGGATAGTAAAGATCATTGTCGCCGTAAAAAGTCAGCTTCTTGTGGCTTCCGATGATGCTGCCCATGGGAAGCATTTGTAACCTGGGGACAGGACTTTGTTGGATCTGGGAAGGTAATGAAGAAATTGGCATTCACAATTATTTATTCACAGTAGTAATATCTTGAAACCCAGAAAGTTAGATTTCCAGAATTCCAGAAAGTTGACCCATAATGGGGACGTTCATAAACCCCACCATAAAAATCGTTAGAAATAAACGTTAATATTTTTATGAAATATCTTTGTACCCGTGCATATACCTACCTTCATAAATGCAACATAAGATTCCCAAGAAGGCTTGACATCAAGCAATCATCAAAACTGGGCAAATCTGAGTCCGTTGTTTCTATAAGACTCAGTTCAAATTCAGCAGAGTCAGTTGGGAATTCACTCAAATAAGAAATGAGAGAGAAGTAGTAGAATATAAAAATACCTATTTTCTCAAACATGATTGGAAATTCAATATTTTTTTATTGTTTGAGATAAATCGACATTGCTGTACTGGCCAAATACACGCCAGTAGAGTATGCATGAAAATCCATATCTGTCGTATTTTAGCGGCTAGAAAAATAAGTATGAAAGCTTTTAGCTGTGATGTAATTTAAAAAAGACACGAGCGATTTGCTCCGAAAAATGAAGGTAAGTTTTCAAAGGAATAGGAGGTAACTTTACAAAGGTTTTATTTAAAATTGGAACTGGCTTGCAAAGAAAGAAAATAAAACAAAGCTAGATTTTGGCGCTTGATCATTACGGCCAAGCCTTGTTTAGTATTTTTCTTAATGCACAGAAATTCAAACAAAAAAGTATAACATTTACTTACAAAACACACTATGCAAGCCTTGGACGTAATGATTAAAACATAAGTCATGCAAACTTTAAGTATGATTATGTGAAGCACAATTCTAAATGGCAGCTGTTACAGCAGTATTTAAGCCATTGACAGCTAGTGTATTTCGGTTGCGCTTTGGGCCGCGGGCGCGCGTGGCTGCCGATGATTTATCAATAGTTGCCGCGATGGCCACAGCCGCACGACACGGTTCTCTTCCTGACGGAGTAAGGTATAGGAGACAGCGGGTAAGCGTGGTGGTAAAGTTGCCACAGATTTATCAATAGTGGCCGGAATGGCCACACCATACGGCACTCTTCACGACAGAATAAGGTATAGGAGGCAGCAGGTATGCCTGGTGGTTTTTTTTTTATGTATATTTGACGGCAAACGAGCAGACGAGCCATCTGATGGAAAGTGGTTACCTTCGCCCATGGACATCTGCAACCAGAGGAGGTGCTGATGCGTTGCCGACTCTTAAGACATCTGTAAACACCCCTTTAAAAGGCCCTAAGTCATAGCACACAAGGAAAATTTCCACAATCCTGCTGTATGAGTATAAAAAACCACGAGATGCTCTAACATTTTTGGAGACCCAAGTGTCAAGGATGTGGGGATGGACTTTACTCCTGTGGCGAGCGGTGCAGTGGTAGAAAGGCGACGGTGGCACCAATTTAAAAAGTTCTTCAGAACACTCTCCATAGTATACACGGTAAAATACATGTGGTTATGTGGTTGTACTCTTGGTATATGGTACATTATATAGATGCAGACAATCGTTTTTACGGCAAGAAAGTGAGGAAAAATGTTCCCTTTAACACTAGAATCGTCATGCAAAACGAAAATGCAATTTACAACGACTCTAAAAAAACTGACGAAGAGCTTACTAATGTTTGATAAACGAGCTATCAAATATTAGTTAGCTCTGTTGAGATTGCTTTTGTTTTACGTTGGCTCTATTGTCCTTTTTCTTACCGGAGTGAACAGCTAGTGGCATGAAATTACGAACCCATCTGAGTTAAACTCTCGAACCTTAGAGCACCGCTGAAGACTGTCCCAGGGCAACTCTCCCCTCCTAGCCTAGTTGCGCACGCGTCGCGCCTCACCACGCCTTCGGTGCCTACCGGCGCAGATATATCATAGGTCATCTAGTCAGCCCAGTGCCGAGAATTCGCTAAAGTGGCCACTATTTCGACATTCCAATATTATATGGAGTAAGGTTACTCTTTGAATGTTCGATGTAATACAGTTGGGAAAGTACTATACGTCTTGTTTTCTTACGTGTCAGTAGCTTAAATGCTTGCCAAATCGATAGGCCGATAATAAGACTAAGGGTTTTTGAAAACTTCTTTAGCGGCGTTGTGCACTTTTTGGGACGGGTAAAAGTGTTAACTCGCGTCGCGACACGTAACCTGATCGAAAATTCATAAAACGGACACGTGAATGGCAAGGAAATGCACATTTCCCCTTCTTTCTTCCCTTGCGGGGTAGACAGAGCTCAGGGGGGCTACCATAACCTCTTAAAGCAGTATTATTTCAATATTACTTTTGAAATTCGTACCATGACGTATACAAAACAATATTACTACAATCTTGTGTTTTCTAGCAGTTTTGGTGACGTCAGAGAAAATCATTCATTCAATTTGGTACCATAAGCTGCTACTTGACAGTTAGTAAAGCTGCGCGTTCACTGGACCGGAATCGGAGCGGACGGAGCGGCCGGAGCGGCCGGATTTTCAAAACGCCGGTGGGGTGCGTTCACTGCATTCGGATTCCGGACCGGCATTTTTACAGTGTTGCCAGGTCCCTTGAGTCATAAGTTACGTTTCGTTTCCTGAAATGTTACATTTTTGCAGCAAAAGTTACAATATTGTAATTTTTTTAATTTACGTGTTTTTGGGGTCGGAGTATAACCCTCCACACAGCGCTATCCTATAAAGTGGTCACTAACATATAGCATAACGCTTTGCTTTATTTACCGGCGGTGACTTTTGTTTATAATAATAGAGATAGAGAAGATACCACCTAAACCTGTACCAACCTGCCCTGTCCCATTATTATGTGTGTGTCATATTTAAGTCTGTATTTACCAAAACACAAAAAAAAATATTCTAAGATCTAGATCATCACGATGTCTATACCTTACTGGGTAATCATTACTCTGGCTAGAGTGAGAAAGATATGGGTGCATAATATGAACTCTAAAAGACTCCTCTATAGAGAGTTTCATACATTGTATGCTGATTTATTAAAAGATGAAGATAGATTCTTTGGGAATTGAAGAACAATTTTTTTGAACTTCACTATATTCTTGAACCTTATATTTTATTTTACTACTTTTTCGGCATGATTAATATACATATCCGTACCAAATTACAGCTTTTTAGTACTTATAGTCTATGAGTAAAACCACGGACGGACGGACGGACATGGCGAAACTGTAAGGGTTCACTATTTACTACGGAGCTCTGAAAATTGGTTGACTCTGAAGTCAGTTTACGGCCAATAATTTTACGTGATAACGGGGAGAGATAGATGCGTGATAGATACTACTACTACTCCTGCTGCTGCTGCTGTTGCTGGTCTGGAACGTGACATTTTTCGTGCGTGCAGCCAATGTTCATTGATTTATATCTTTGTTTTTAATGTCAGTATTTTCATCACTCTGTATTTTCGTCTTTCTCATTCACGACATATGTAATTGAGGAAGACTACAATGAATGACTAGCTAATGAATTTAAAAGTTATGGATGATCTAAATCGAATTCCTACGAAATGAGGTTTCTACCATTCTCTGTTATTCATAATAATATTCCAATATAAAAAGTTCTACCATAAGGGGTAGATCTTCTTATGAACGGCAACACTGACGACTGCCGATGCCGGTGACGTCACCGGCAGAAATTCCGGTCTCCGGCACGGAAATGCCGATGCAGTGCACGCAGCGCCATACAAATCCATACAAAGCAACAAATCCGTCCGCTCCGTCCGCTTCGATTCCGGTCCAGTGCACGCACAGCTTAATATTGTTTTCACGTCAATTTTTACGATCTTATAAAAGTTGGTCGGCTGTGACCAAAACAAAACTTTTTCCTTTTGAGTAGCATAATTTTAGTGGTCTTGTACCTGTAGTGTACACAAAATTAAGTTTGTGTTTTAATTGTGATGAAAGGGTGTTGAAATAAGTATTAACCCGAACAAAATACACTTAGGTATACATATTAGGTGATTGCTAAGGGCTGTAATAACCAGCTGTTTTTGTTTCCCCGCAAATCATAAAAGTGAAGTGGACGAAAATCTAAGGACTCATATGAAAACGAGATGCGGTTGTCTGTGACTATTTTTGCAGGGCAGGGTTATATCTCTGCTAGCGATAAGGATGTAATTAATAGAACTTATTTATGCAAGCTAATAAAGATCCAAATTTCCAGTATCTTAGTATTTTTATTCTTTTTTCCATTCATTATTACCTATTAGGCTTTAACTACATATTTGGATGACCGAACTGCAATCAGTGACGTTCTCCAAGGACGGTTAGTTGGATTTCGTGTTCCTAAGTGGCCAACATTGGTGTTTGATTTGATAAGCTGCCTAACGGCATCTGACATAGCTGAACGACTGCCATCAATAGCTTATCGTGGACGGTTGAACTCGATATAATATGTAATTGTACACCCATGACATCACCCATCCTAGTGGGGCTGGGGACCGGGGTTGCTTAAAGTAAAAACGCTAACATTACGCCACGTACACTGAGCCATAGGCATACCTAGCTTAATAAGACATGGCATATATATAGATTTCTTGCTCCGAATAAATATCTCTAGGTATATAGGTACTAAACTATATTTCATCAAAATATTTCACTGATGCAGATCAGCGAATACGAGTAGGTATATACCTACTTACTTCAATCCAATACAAGAATTGTTATTTTCAATCTGTCACTGCTACACAAAAATAAAACAAAAAAATGATCGTAAGAATTTTATTAAAGTAAGCCTTTCACAATTATTTTGACTTTATTATAGGTTACATGATTCTTCTTCTTCTTATATTTTAGGAACTATATAAAGTTCTCTGTGATAACTATGTAGCTCTTGCCGATGGAGTATGCGCGAAACTTCACTATACCTTGTTTTTTCTGTAGTTTTTGATACGACATGATACTAGTTTATATGTATATGCCGCTGGTTTTTTCTATAGAAATCGAAGAATGCCATCAAGGTGTGTGATGCGATCATGCGACGCGTTATAAAGCTGAAAATAATAAATGACTAAAAAACCTGACTGTATTTTATTCTTGGTTAGAACAAATAAGTCCCTATTGATTAGTGTTTTACTTTACTAATGCCATTCACAATTTACTTCTTACGTAATTGACACAATGTAAACACAAAAATAACACACTTTAATTAACTTGTTTTAGCCACAGTTGTGGTAAAAGACGAATTTTATTAAATATTGTCCAAAAATAAAGACATTTTTGTACCAGTTTTCTACTTTTCAGTAGGCGCTAGGCGCGCGAACCACAGATAACGTCACGTCTTGTCTTGATGTATAAAAACGCTCCGTATCACGCTAGCAAATCTAATGTTGTTTAAAAACATAACTAAAATCCTAATTACTTTTTATGATATTAAATGTATGTTATAAAAAATGCATTTCAAATGTTTGTGTTACATAATAAATTTTTTAAACATAATTTATAAAATACAAATCATATTTTATTAATTTAAAAGGAGGCCAATGTTGGTTATAGATCGGAACGCCGCGTTAAAAGGATGGAGCTATACAAATTGTATAGCTTTGTCTCGCTCTCACAATCGTCAGGCGATAGAATTTCATTCGTTCTTTCACATCATTATGCAGGAATAAAACGATCTTGTTTTAAAGTTTCATGGTACGATTTGAAACAATATTATAATAAGCTTGAAACAAAACGGACCAAAACCATGATGGTTTTGTCAAAGTTTATGGTAGGCCCGCAGGTCTTTGATACCTAAAAGCCACGTTTTGCATAATGGTGGGCATGTAGGTGGGAGACGGAACCGAAATTGTGACGGGTTGATAACACCATCGCCTACTAATATAATTCCTGATTTTCCCCTCAATCCGCTTTTACATTTTATGTTGCCAGGCTTTTACGATCGCGCGGGAAGAGAAGCAGCTGGTAGATTCTACGTTTATTTCTTTTCGCCCAGACCTTATATTAATTACCAAATATTAATTGCATATTAATACCTGTTAAAATATTTCGATCGTTATAGTATTTCCACTTAATATTTTTAGTTCACAGTTCTTTGCAATTTCTATATCTGTAGAATGGTCATAAGAAGGGCATATCGCTGTCGATAGCATCGCTTAGTGAATTACCGCCGGTCAGCCATTATTTCTTGGAATCAGAACACTGATAGCGCGCCATTGGAAATGGCAAGGCTATGCAAATTGCAGGGTGAGATATACAAATAAGGCTTGTTTATGACGCTGAAATAATCATTTTCGCAGTGTTCTAGCACTCAGACCAAAGGTTAAATATGGAAAGTTTATCATCAATTAAAAGTGATCTATGTCTTTTAAATGATATTCTAACACAATGAGAAGGTACCTACATTTCGAGTGTTTTCGACATTCACGAGTTGCTAAACCAACTTACTTCTAGCACAGGATCTCTAATTTCCTAAGCAATATAATGAAGCCTCAGAGAGACTAATGGGCAATTTCGTCATAGCTCAGCGTTGCTTCATTTTCCGTATTCACTCCTTCGCTTTACAATAACACGATAATTATTTTATATCATTCTTAAAGTACTAAAGCAAGTCACTTCTAGCACAGGATCTCTCATTTCCTAAGCATTGTAATGTAGCCTCAGCGAGACTAATGGGCAATCTTGTCATAACTCAGCGTCGCTTCATTTTCCGCATTCACTCTCTAACTTTAATAATAACACGATGATTATTTTTGTAAATGATTAAAGTACTTAAACAACTCACTTCTAGCACAAGATCTCTCACTTCCTAAGCATTATTATGTGGCTTCAGAGAAACTAATGGGCAATCTGGCCATAACCCAGCCTCGCTTCATTGTCTGCATTCACTCTATTATTTTTAAATTCTTTAAGTACTTAAATAAGTCCCTTCTAGCACAGGATCTCTTATTTTGTATGCATTATAATGTAGCTTCAGAGAGACTAATGGATAAGCTGGCCATAAATCAGCGTCGCTTTATGTCTCCATTCAGTTTCTTATTTTATCTTCTAGCACAGGATCTCTCATTTCTTAAGTATTATTATGTAGCCTCACAGAGACTAATGGGCAGTCTGGCCTTACCCAGCGTCACTAAATTGTCTGCATTCACTCTCTTATTTTTCAATTCTTTAAGTACTTAAACAAGTCACTTCTAGCACAGGATCTCTCATTTCCTAAGCATTATAATGTAGCCTCAGAGAGACTAATGGGCAATCTGGCCATAACTCAGCGTCGCTTCATTGTCCGCACTCGCACTCTCGCGCTATCTATAACCCGGCGACAAATTTACTACTCAACGCATTGTAACTGCAATTAATCCACTATATCTAATTTGATGTAGTCTTCGCGGTGTCTTTATGCTCATCGATGATTTAATATGCCAGTTAGGCGTGTAAAATCATCGACACATGACCGTTATCTAGATCTATGAGTTGTTTTTTGATCGGTGTGATAGGTTAGGATATAAGTCACGACACACGACAAAAAATTCACCGGTCACGCTATAGTTAAGGAGTCAGAATGGAGAAGCTTTCTTACTACCTACTATAAATTTACTGTATTCCTGTCAATGTATTTGCTTCAGGACGATTAGTCATCATTTCAGCCGTAAGAAGTCCACAACTGGACAAGGGCCTCCTCCAAGGATTGTTTGTTTCATGAAAGGTTATTGCCATACTCGCCACGCTTGGCAGGCGGGTTAGCGAGCGCAGTTTCTTTGGCTTCTTGTGCTTCTAACGCTGCTG
The DNA here is from genome assembly GCA_947532085.1 of Elegia similella. Lineage (NCBI taxonomy): Eukaryota > Metazoa > Arthropoda > Insecta > Lepidoptera > Pyralidae > Elegia > Elegia similella. The sequence goes on from OX383941.1 coordinate 15,398,231, forward strand.
CCCATCGGAAGCATTTTTAAGCTGGGAAAGGATAGGAATTAGTTGGATATGTGAAAGAAATGAAGGTAATTGTTTCTGATGTTTTCGCGATTGTTACACATTTAAATAAAATCACTTTAATACGGTATTATCGCGTATATTACATTATTAGCTGTTGCCCGCGACTTCGTCCGCGGCAATTTCTGTTATTATGATTAATTAGGTTTTGTCTTCGTATAGATGAATAATTTTCCCCCGTTTTCAAAACTTTTTTTATTGATCCTATTTGTCGCAACGTGATGTTTTATAGCCTAAAGCCTTCCTCAATAAATGGACTATCCAACACAAAAAGAATTTTCCAATTTGAACCAGTACTTCCTGAGATTAGCGCGTTCAAACAAACAAACAAATAATCAAACAAACAAACTCTCAGCTTTAAAATATTAGTATAGATTTTTACACCTAACGTTTTGAAAATTTTACAGTTTTTATGGTCGCAGGTAGACTAAGTTGACATTTGTCTTTGTGTTATAAGAACTATACAAAACTACCGCCTACAATATTTATTGATAACGTTCCGGATGTACGCAGTATTGGCTCACGGTGTCAGAAGGTCTTGCAGTCTTGTGATGAGCTTGGGATTTTATTAAATTGATGACAGGATCCCAAGCTGGTGGTAACTGCCAACCATCCTATTTATTCAAATTAAGATGTTTTTTTTTAATTTCAATAGCCTCACGAAGCATTCTTGAAATGTATCTGTTTTTTTGCAAGGACTTGAGGATTATCAAGACGCATGTAGTGGTTGGGTTTGTCTAAGGCATGTTCACAGACTGCAGACTTGGTTGAGCGTCTATTCTTCATGTCAGCAATATGTTCTTTAATTCGGATACCGATGCTTCTTTTTGTTTGCCCAATGTAACGATAGTCGGTCGAGAAATGCGACCCGTAGAGGAGAAAAACCAGGCAGCGGGACATACGAACGACTTTTGATCAAGCTGAAACAGAGACGCTTCGCTCGCTCTTTGCACTCGCACGGTCAATAATGTATTTGGAGCTTTGTAATCTGCTCAACTCATAACCGCCTAAGCAGTGGTCAGCGTATTCAGGTTAAGTATTTGAACAATGATTAGTTTATTTCCTCTGAAATTAGAGCATCCATCACAAAACTATTACTGTGATTTTAATATATGAGATACCATTTACACCAGTATAGAATAAAGACGGTACAGAAGTAATACCATAAAATTAAAAATAAGATTTAATATTAATTTCAAAATTATAATGCTATGCTGTTCCATGCTTCACCTTCTTTAGTTTAATATAAAATTCTGCATACTTAGTAGCTCGATGACACTGTTACTGCGATACTCTGAAGCGAAGCTTGTATCATAGTGACAAATAGCATTTTCACCATTTTCTCCTTGATTTTGATAGATAAATATTCAAAATGTAGTATCCGTAGAAGCATAAATGAACAAAAGGAGTTATTAGTTTTGATTTTCTCACAAATAATTCAAGCGCTTGTTTGATCTAAATGTCCCATAATATATGTGATTCTTAATTGATAGAGTTCACCTTACATAAAGTTCAACTTCTAAACACATTTATTTTTTTCCGATACTCACGCACGTGTAACACAGGTATCTAATTACCTGCTGAAACTAATTATAAAGAGCGCCACCGCTTTCTTTCGTTATGCAAGACCTGCCATTAATATTCAAAAATTAAGAGGCGGTCTGCCGTTAGGCCATGTATGAAATGTAATTACAAATATTAAATTAAGATGTAACTTAACCCTGATTGATTCTTTTGTCGGGTAGAACAACAACAAACTTGATGACGTCAGTTCGTCAAATAGAAGGTTGTGTCGCAAACTTAAAAAAAACAAGTCTATGTTTTCTTAAAAGGCCGGCAACGCTCTTGTCACACCTCGGGTGTTGCGGTTGTCCATAGGCAGCGGTGATCACTTACCATCAGGTGACCCGCTTGCTCGTCTGCCCTCCTAAGTCATAAAAAATATTTTGTTATTCCGAAAGGTGATTAAGGGAAAATACTGCGTAAATAAAACAATTCATAAAAATATGGACTTTTGAGTCTTTTTAGAGTTCACGTATACATAAATCATTATTGATAGAGTATCTTAGTATAATATTATTGTGTTAGGTGACGCAAGCCTTAATGCGTATAAGGGGCATTCCCCTTGAGGGGGATATGTTGGAGATTTTCGACGCCGTAGTTTGAAGTGTCGTAGGTCATCCAGAGACCCAACACACCGCTCGCGAAAAATTGATTTCACCATTTCTTAATTTAATAAGAGTAAATTGTGCAATTTAATTCTCTTATAGAAGCTCAGCGGTCACGATACGGTTCCGCCGTATGAATACCTGACCACAGAAAATATAAACATCTTATTTCGAAAACAGTTTATTAATTAATTCGGTCGTGTCGTGGTCGTCTGTGTCGATTAAATTTAGAATATGACACAAAAACGTCATTTTGAGCAGCTCAAGGCCACGAAAGTAATTAGTTGAGTAAGACCACCTCGGCGACAATTTTAAGGCTTCTGTGCAAGGATGGCAAATATTTGAGTCGTCAAACGAGTCAAGTTGCGGTTTGTGAGGCAAAAAATCAGAAGAGGTGTTGGGTTACGCTGCCCGTGCCTATATATATAATTACAAAATTCATCAATTTGGCGATTAAAGTATATTTGATACTATAACTTTTAAGCTTTCTTAGGGCTCCGGAATCCAAATAATCCAAATAAATGTTTTTTTTTCTCTTATATTGAAATATGTTATAGTTTATAAACTAGCTTATTTCTGTAACATGTGTAAAGAGTGGAGCACCTGTAACACAAGTTTTTAACTTAGCACAGGGCTCCAGCATCCTTTGTTACCATGCTATATTTCAAGGAATAAATCATTTATGAACAAATTCCCATTTTTACCCGAAAGTGCGATCGCTAACCCGCCTGCCAAGCGTGGTGACGTGGTGATGATATTGTCATGCGATACAATATCATCCCATGGATGGAATACTTGGAAGAGGCCTTTGGTCAGCAGTGGACTTTATACGGCTGCAATAGTGAATGATGATACACCTGATACAAAAAGAATATTATAGTTTATATAACGCAACAGTATACCTACCATTTTTTAAAATATATACATATTATCACGTCTTTATCCCTTACGGGGTAGACAGAACCTAAGGTTGTAAGACCGAAAAGGTCACATTTAGCGTGTTGGTGGGCGTAAAGGTGGAAAACGGAATTAAAATAGTGATGGGTTGCTAGCCGCATCGCCTATGTCATGATTCTTTAGATTTTCGCCCATTCTCTTGACCGGCTTCTACGGTCTGCACGGGAAGAGAAGCAGCAGGCACATTCTACGTTATTTTTCTCTCCCAGACTAGATTTTTTAAAATAGAAATATATTGAACTAGCTTTCGCCCGCGGCTCCGCTCGCGTCAATATCGATCCCTCGGGAACAGTACTTTTTCCCGGGATAAAATGTACCTTATGTCCTTATCCGTACCCCAGATAACATGTATGCAAAATTTCATGATGATCGGTTCAGTAGTTACAACGTGAAAGCGTAACAAACAAACAAACAAACAAATAAACAAACAAACAAACTCACTTTCGCATTTATAATATTAGTTAGGATTAGGATAAAACGCAAAGTCAGGTGTGTCATCTTCAACTGCTTGGCTGGTGGTTACAGGTATGGCATCGGGTACCCGAGCTGTTACTTGCTTCTTCTCCATTCATCCGAGTGAGTAGTATCCTAATTCTTTTATTCGTTACCAAAATACAACAATTTCCTATCGTTCCCCAGCTTCAAAATGCTTTTGACGAGCAGCAACGTTAAAAACAAAAGAAGCCAAAGAAACTACGCTCGCCATCCCGCCTGCCAAGCGTGGTGAGTATGGCAATATCCTCCCATGGTACGAAGAATCCTTGAGAGGCCTTTGTCCAGCAGTGTACTGTTAACGGCTGTGATCACGATGGTGATGAGGACAGAGTCAATAGTATTGATTTCTATGACCACGTGTAGGTAGAGTGACAAGGAAGCACTCTTTATAGCGTTTATACAGTAACATATCTTAGAAAATATATTGAACAATTAAATGCTTTACCTAGCCCAACTTCACGTATTACCCCTAGCTAGCGTGTCCTACGGCAATAATAATAGAAACCGTGGCTCTGCCATCACCATAACATGGTGATTCTATTAAATTTATTTATTTTCGTGAATATAAGTACTTGACTTAATATGACTAAAACACGTATATGTCAGATAAATATTCTTGCTGTGCTTACACAACAACAGCTGTATATTTAGTAGAGTATCTGTATCAAACCTCCAGGCGTAAAATCGAAAGTGCAAGGTGACCGATCGATGTGCGAACAACAAAAACTCGATGAGTAAGGCTCGCCACAATGCCCCAGCACAATTAGTCGACAAGGAAATAGTGGTTCTGTCATCATAACAGGCAAAAAACGTCACGGACTTTATGTTGCGTGAAATTGGCGTTTTTTTAATATATTACTGGTGGGATCGTGGCTGGCACCAGTAGCACCATTCACGAGCCTTTTGTCATCCAGTCAGAGTGGAAATCGGAATCAGTCAAAAGACAGTTGTTCCGACTACTTTTTTACCTTTTTTCATACAATCCTACCCTAACTAATATTATAAATGCGAAAGTGAGTTTGTTTGTTTGTGTGTGACGCCTTCACGCCCTATCTATCGTCATGAAATTTTGCATACTTGTTTTATGGGGTACGCAGAACGACGCGTATTTTATCCCGGTTCCGTTTCCGAGGGATTGACATTAATGTGGGTGGAGCCACGGGACGCAAATTTCCATCATTAGACTTTATGTATCAGAGTGTGTCTCGAAAGTGGTCTATGAGAAAAAAAGATTGGGAACCTCAGTTCTAGGTCAATGGGAAATCCCCTTTAAGTTTGCAATTTTGAAGAATTTAGTGAAATTCGCTACTAAATCTACTGTTTTTGTTTCATTGACTCAAAAGTTTGCCTTAAGGGACTGCAGAACCTAATGTCTTATTAATTTTAACTTATCTTACCTTCGCTGGGGCCGACAGCACGTCTAACCTTTGGGTTATTTTGTACTTACCCCATGCCTTGCTCACCCGTACGGTGTATTCCATTCCAAAGAAGGACTGCATGAGCTTCAGAACATCGCCCAGTAGTAGAGCTACGAAATCATACAAATTGTTGAAATGTACACTTATACTAAACCGTATCAAGAAGATCTTGAATTTAAAGAATAACTATTTTACTGTACCTCTAACTCTGCCCATGTAATGAAAGTGCTCGCCTCTGGCACAAAAGTGTTCTTTCAACCTTGCCTTCCGTGTTCCCAAGGCCGCCGCCTCCATGAAGCCTTACTTGTTTATAAAAAATATATAAAAAAGTACGTTGCCAACTTAATTAGGTTTGTAGCGAGAGGTAGAGAAGCCAGTGTTATCCATTTGGAACTGTGTTCTACTCCACTGTGTTCTATAAACTTTAGACTGCACATCTGCCCACATGTTTTTAATTATAAATTTACAAAACTTGTAAAAGTTCAGCAAGTACATTGACAACCAGAAGATTTTCAAAGGTTTTGTAAAGAGATCATCTATACTACCAATATATTGGTCTGGATTGTGTTTCTTTCGGCGTATTCTTCTCACCAGTGGTCGTTCCGAAACGCAAGTGGTATTTCAATTTTGCATATATTAAAAAATATATAAGAAATAAAAATATGACGTTCAAAAAGAGAAACATGTATCCAATTTTGAATAAAAATCTTTGACTTTTGACTTTTTTTACTTTTTATTGGTGCAAACTCAATAAAAAGTTAAAAAAGTCAGGGTTACTCGCTAACTGTTGACAACCACAGTACACAACGTTATGATCGTCTATTCAAAATATATTGCGACTTTCGTATGATTGACTACTTTTATTTAAGACTAGCAGTGGCCGCGACTTCGTTTGCGTACATTTTATGCTATGTATGGGGGCCACGTCTTATCATAACTGGAGAAAAAAAAAAGTAACCTATTCTGTGTCCTGTACGCCTAAATGTATATTTACCAAGTTTCATAAAATTATGTTAATTTGTTTAAGAGTTATGGAGGAACATACATACAGAAAAAAATTCTAACAATCATTTATTTAGTTTCAGTATCATGTATAGAGAACACGATATCTCTGAAAACAAAGTAACTTACTCCATGACCGACCCTTACAGATTTATTATTATTATTATTATTGATGATGTTGAAGTGACTATCAAAACGTACAACCGTAGTTTTTAAAAGGTAGCGAGTAGCTTTGCTGGTGAAATATTCACAACCGCTCCATCATCATCATCATCAACCGCTCCATGACACCAATTTACCACACCAGTATGACTAAGGTTAATTTTAATAATCACACCATCATACCCTTAACCCATTTCGGGTTTTTATTTCGGCTGCTTTTTAGGGTTCCGTACCCAAAGGGTAAAAAAGGTACCATATGAATATGGCTACGCTGTCCGTTTACTGACCCCTAATAAGGTTAAGAAGTTTTTTTAAGGTGAGAAGTTGAAGATAAAGCTGAATGCATGCCTTTAATTTTCTTTAGGTCGACTCACGAGCTTTCGTTGTCAAATTACAACGAGCAGTAGCCAGACAGTGACATATTATTTCATCACTACTTTTGGGCGAGCGCAAAACTTTTTGAAGCTGAAGATATGTGCAATATTCTACAAGTAAAATGTTATATAAATTTTAAAAATTATACAATTTAATAATAATTTTGTCGTCTTATAGCAAGAAGTCTCGATCAACACCTCAAGAGGCTCTTGCTAGATGGCTGGATCAATGGTCAGATACAGAAGGCAGTACTCCTAGACACAGCTCGCATCATGAGGGGAATAGTCAGGCGGTTCGTCTTTGAGCCCTGCTCCGCTGCCGGCGGCGCTGTAGGATTAGGTTTTTATAAAAGTTGTATTTTTGCATGATATTTTACTTTTTATATAATTTTTATACGTTTCTCAGAATTCAAATAAATAAGGAGCATAATAATTTAATTTCATAATTATATTGTAATAAGCCATAGCCGTGTGGTTTCCGGCAGAGTAGAATAGGACCACTCCAAGTTTTCCCATGGAGGTCGTAAGAGGCGACTTAGGAAATACAAACTAAACAAAGCTCATAAACATCAATGAGACCTCTCCAACCCGTCTGGCCAGCGAGGAGAGTGTAGGCCAAATTTTCTGTCTGTTCTGGCCAAGTATGGCTTTGGTAGTACAGAGAGGGTCATGTTCCTGCAGTGGAGACTAAAAAGACCTGATGATGATGATTGTAATAAGGGCGAAAAGACAATTTTTCTAGTGCCATCCCAATTTATTTCATCACTTTTCACCACGTAAGAAGAGGTCAAAAGCACCAAAATCAACAACAAATATAAAATTAAAGTGAAACTGATGTAAAGGCATGACTAATTGACTTACTTAAATATAGTTATTTTTTTACTTTTCAATGTTGTCACAGGGGCCAACGTGATGGTCAAAAGTTTGACCTGCTCGGCTGTAATTTAAATACTGCATCGTATAAGAGCATGAAGCATTAAAGACGAAGAAGCATAAACTCATTAACTAGAAATTTATTTGTTTGTTTTTAACCTTATTTTTACTGCTTACATTGTATTTTTTGTAGAAATATTAGCTACTTCCAGATCAAAGTTATTTGATTTTCGTTGTTATTATATTTTATCACTTTTACGCTGCATCTGTTATGCTGTTTATTTGCCCGTCAGTCAAAGCTCGTTTTTTAATAAACATATTACATATTAGAACAATTTTCTTTTTGGGTTCCGTTCAAAAGGGTGTAAAAGGGACCCTGTCCATAAGCTTACGCTGTCCGTCCGTTCGTCTGTCACAGGGCAGTATATTTTTGAACTAACACTCACTTTTTGAATTTGTAATACTCGTTACACACTTGAGGCAGACACTTTCAATTGTCACAGAATGTGCATGTCTTTCGATGGCTATCATAACAATAAATCCATACTAATATTATAAATGCGAAAGTAACTCTGTCTGTCTGTCTGCCTTCTTTTCACGCTTCTACCATTGAGCCAATTTGGATAAAATTTAGTATGGAGGTAGTTTGAGGCTCGGGGAAGGACATAGGGTACCTTTCTTCCTGTGATATTCTACTGTTCCCGAGGGATCGACACTAACGCGGGCGGAGCCGCGAGAAAAAGCTAGTTTTATTTTATATAAGACCTATCTTCGATTTATTTGATTTTGTTCTTAGTTAGACTATCGTTTTCAGCAAAACATAAAATAGTGACGGGAGCATTGCGCAAAGACGAGGCAAGGTCAGATCTCCTAAAATATTCAGTAATGACATTTTTTATTTGATTGAAATTGGTCACACGTTGGCTACGCGGAAGAAAAACGGTGGATTCAATTGGTACCTTCGTTTTTTTGAAACACTATAGATAATAAAATATATGTTATATTATATAATATAGATAATAATATATATATACTAACCAAATGTTTTTTAGAATTTGAAGGCTGTTGTTTGTCAATAATAAATAACTTAGTAGTTTACTTTCGCCCTCGCCTTGAAATTGCGTTATTTATTCTAGAAACTACAAGAACCCATCACCGATGGTCCAGTGGTCGTGAGCATTAAAAGCGCTTACGCTTGTCAAGCAACTTTGTGCGCAGTCCCCACTGTGATGTGTGACCGCAAGTGGCAAAAAATGTCTCGAGCTCCTCCGTGCTTCGGAAGGCACGTTAAGACGTTGGTCCCGGCTGTCATCATAGATGGCAGTTATAAAGCTATGTCAGATGCTTTTGGGCAGCTTGAAAAATCTGACACCAGTGTTGGCCACTTACACACACGAAGAACAAACAACAAAACAAGTAACAAATTCATGTTGAAACTTGTTTGAAAGTTAGCCGATGTCAGTGTCGAAAGTTTAAAGTACGTCTTTTCTTTTTGCGGGGTACACAGACTCAAGGTCTTTAAGACCTAAAATACACGTTTAGCATTGTTGGTGAGCATAAGGTGAAAAACTAAATCAATTTGTGATGGATTGCTAGATGTATCGCCTATAACATGATTCATTAGATTTTCGCCCATCTAGGGAATGCCCTAGACCGCTTTTCATGATTTCACTGCCTCCGTGGTCCAGTGGTTAAGGCGTTTGTCTATAGGTCGTTCGATTCCCACGAGAAGCATACTTTGTTTAGTTGTTTCCAGCTTGGTTAGGACATTGCAGGCTTGAAACACCTAATTGTCTGATAACGGTAGATGTTTCCGTGCTTCTGAAGGCACGTTAAGCTGTTGGTCCCGGCTGCCGTCTAGTAGTCGTTAAAGGAACCACGCCAGAGGCCGAGAGGTGAGTTTAAAGAACATGCCTTAAGATGTAGAAGACCGAAAAACAAATATTTGCATGTGGCGAAGCAGCATGTGATAATTTAGTTATTTTTTTATCGAAATGTTTTCCAAATGTAATCCTATGTATTCCGAAATGTTGTATCCTCAGTTGCGGCGCGTCGGATCCCGAGTTCTGCTTTTACGACAGCACTCATGCCGTTATATGATTTGGCATAGGTTTTACGGCCGGCCGCTGCCTGATGATAAACTTCTTTGGGTTGCTTCAAAACTGCAGACAAATACCTGTGAAAATATAATACAGGTAATTGGGACTTGAACCCAGAGACCTTCAAAGAGCAGGCTAGCGTGTTAGCCAATTCACCACGGAGGCGAACATCATGTCATCATCATCATCTCAGCCGCAAGAAGTCCACTGCTGGACATAGGCCTCCCCCAAGGATTTCCTATATGACCGGTTGGAAGCGGACTGCATCCAGCGTCTTTCTGCGACCTTGGTTAGGTGAACATCATGTATCGTTAAGTAAATAATCGTAAAGAATCAGTTATCCTTTATACTCTCTGAACAAGGACTAAATTATACTATCAAAAAAATTACAGCAAATCTAACATAATTATGTATAAATAAAAAATGGGATATAGCACGAACTTTTTATTATTTTAGCAAGAAACAAATATTAAAAAAGTTCGGGCCTTAGCCCGAACTTTTTTAACGGGACTTATCCCGTTTATATACATAATTTTGTTTTTAAAATGCGAGTTTAAAAAATTATGTACCATAATTTATAACAAAAATGTTGATAGGTAGTAGAAATCGTAGTACAAATCATCATAATAAGAATAAAATAAAATAAAATAGCCATTTACTCTACTACCCATAAAATAATACATTCAATAAAAGCGTTAGTGATCCAAATGTCCGATTTATAAATATACATGTCAATATTAGTATCTTAGTTTAAATAATTAATTTAATTGTCATTTTATATTAGGTACTATTATAATTACTATTGTTAAGATATCATTTAGGATGTCGATAAGTGCTATTATTCCATTTTAAATACATTTCTAGAATTAATTTGTATAGTTTATTCTCCCTAGGTAGTAGTCGCCTCTTTGGCGTAGGCCTCCCCCAAAGTTCTCCAACATGTTCGATGTCTGGTCTTATGCACCCAGTCCTGTCCTGCTTTTTTTCCTAAAAATATCTCGCCATCTAGTTTTTGGCCTTCCTCTGCTTCTTTTATTGTTCCTTGGCAACCATTCTGTCATCTTTTTGGTCAGTCTTGAGTTGTTCATTCTGTATATGTGTCCTGCCCATTTCCATTTTAGTTGTCTTGTTCTGTACCTAACATCTGTCACTCGCGTTCTAGCTCTAATTTTTCTATTGTTATTTTGTCTGATATTCTTATACCTAGCATACTCCTTTCCATGCGTCTCTGACATACAGCAAGTCTTTCTTCATCCTCTTTTCGTAAAGACCAGGTCTGACAACCGTATGTAATACAAGGTAGGATCGCTACTTCAAACAGTTTCTTCTTGATTTTGATATTTACATCCTTGTTTTTCATTATTTCTCCAGACTCCAGTACTTCTTTCATGCTAGAGCGATCCGTCTGAGCACCTCGTTTTCCGTACAATTTTCAAACGATACCAGCTGTCCCAAGTAAATATAGCTTTGAACGTACTCTATCAACTGTTCATCAGCGACAATCTCTTGAAAAAGGCTGTTTGTTAATATCTTCGCTTTTGATGCATTTAGAACTAAGCCCACCTTTTTGCTTTCTATGACCAATTCGTTCAGCATGCATTCCAGGTCCAATGCATTTTCAGCAAACACGACAATATCGTCAGCAAAACGTAAGTGACTCAAGTACTCGCCATTAACATTCACTTCTTTTTCTTCCCATTTCAGATTTCTAAACACTGATTCGAGTACCGCTGTAAACAATTTTGGAGAGAGGGGGTCACCTTGCCTTACTCCTTTGTTAATGGGAAACTCAGGACCCTCCTTCTCCAACTTGACAGTAGCTTTGCATCTTGAGTACAAGTCACGCAGTATATTGATGTATTTCTCATGAATTCCTTGTTCTGCTAGCGCTTTCCAGATAGCATCATGGTCTAGGGAGTCGAAAGCTTTCTTGTAGTCTATGAAACATATGTAGAGTTCTTTATTGTATTCGTTTGATTTTTCTATTAGTTGTGTTACTACTTGGATGTGGTCAATAGTTGAAATTTTTTTTCCTAAATCCTGCTTGCTCTGGTTGTTGGTTTTCGTCGAGTGTCTTAGTTATCCTGTTCAAGATTATCTTGGAGAATATTTTATAAATATTTGACATGATGCTGATTGGTCTAAAGTTATTAAGATCGTCCTTATCTCCCTTTTTGTGTAATAAAATAATTGTGGATTTTCCCCATTGTTCGGGTACTACTTCACTTTCCAGGATGTTATTAAAAAGTATTTTAAGGGGTCGCTGAAGGGTTTCGCTGTAGGCTTTCAGGACCTCATTGATGATTTTGTCATCCCCTGGTGCTTTCTCATTCTTTTGAGTACAAATCATCATACCTAGTACAAAACATTTATCAAATACTAGCTATTGCCCGCGACTTCGTTCGCGGCAATTTCTGTTATTATAGACTTATACTGCAGACATTTTAATACACATTTTATGGGTAACTTGAACCGTTTACGCATCGCACGCGTCGGATGTATCTAAAGGAACTATGAGTAATGTCCCCCCTTTTTCAAAACATTTTTTATTGATGCTTCGCTCGTATTGGTCGCAGCGTGATGTTTAATATCCTAAAACCTTCCTCAATAAATGGACTATCCAATACAAAAATAATTTTCCAATTTGAACCAGTAGTTCCTGAGATTAGCGCGTTCAAATAAACTCTTCAGATTTATAATATTAGTATAGATTTTACCATATGGGCAGAGTGATAAAAACTGCAATAAATAAAGCGGAAATGCATTTAAATTGACAGCTACATATGTTACCCGGTAATTAGCGTCAAACATTCGCTATTAATGTAGTAACACGCGTTAAGTGTAAATTATTAATTTGTTTGATGTTATCTCGCGTGCAGTTAGGAAGCGCTAGGCGCGTGCGCAGATGTGCTGACGAGATTGTGGAAACATATTATGAGGTAAGTACTTGTAATGTGGCTTATTTGTAATGTAATCTCTACTATTAACCAAGGATCTCTATCTATTACTTAGAATTTTATCATGCGAGTGCTACTGAACCATAGAAGTATGAAGTCTCGCATTTTTTTTTGAATCTATGTATTGAACAAAGAAAACTTTTGTGTGCGTTTCAAAGTATTGACTGAAATGTTATTAAACCGGGTATGACTCAATAATGGATAATTGTAAGTTTAATTTAAAAAGTACTAGCTGCTTTTCATCCCACGCAGATCGTAAAAGCCGATCGAGGGAATGGGTAAAATCTGAGGAATCATGAATCATATTAACAGGCGATGCAGCTAGCAACCCATCACTATTTTGATTTCGTTTTCCACCTAATACCCATCAACACGCTAAACGTGGCCTTTAGGTCTTATAGACCTAGGCTATGTCTACCCCGCAAAAAAGGTAACACTATGTATTAAGTAAGTAGTGCCAATATTTTTGTTTGAACGCGATAGTTTTGGTAAACGTTAGTATTATATTGTCTTTGCTAAAAGAAAAAGCCGTTACCTACCTGTTATGGTTTCTTAAATTCAGATGTGTCTGAAAAAACTAACCAAACATTTTTAACTTCGTTTTTATCTTTGTTATTTTGGAAACGGGTCAAAAGAAAGGATAACTAGGAATTATAGGCGAGAAAGACGCGGCACTATTAAGATACAAATAGCAATGACGATTGAGTATAATCTGTTTATCGAGATCACGTTCGGTTAAGCACGAGTGCGCAGACCTTGACGACGGATCCTGTGACACGAGATGTGACTTGCACAAGTCTGCTCCGCTAGTTTGGACCCAGTCATCCAATAGTCAGTTTGTCTGCTGGTACCGGTATTCTTTGCTTTGGGGAGGTCACTTTTGATAATTCTTCCTATTTGAGAATAACGTTAATAAAAAAATACATAGGGAAACATCACACTGATGGAGATAGCCCCTCAGTAAGTCGAGAACTTGTATTGTAGTGTACTAACACAATGATGCAGTATTTTCTAATTTATACTAATATTATAAAGCTGAAGAGTTTGTTTGTTTGAACGCGCTAATCTTAGGAACTACTGGTTTAAATTAGACAATTATTTTTGTGTTGGATAGTCCATTTATTGAGGAAGGCTATAAAACATCACGTTTCGACCAGTAGGAGCGAAGCATCAATAAAAAATGTTTTGAAAACAGGGAAAAATTATTCATGTATAATAATTAATCATAATAACAAAAATTGCCGCGGACGAAGTCGCGGGCAACAGTTAGTATATATTTATGGATAAACAGCCAAGACCTAGGCCAATACGAAAAATTACGTTTTCTATCATGACCTGGCCGGGAAAGAACCCATGCTGCCGTCCTATTACTAAGTAAAAGGCCGTTATGTGACATTTAGGCGATTTTGACTTTTATACACAGCGTGAAAGAGCAATTTTTTCTCTATCGACTGATCTATGCCACGATTTTCTATCTTAAATAGTCATGGAGATACGGTCACCGCGTACACCGTTAAGTAGACATTTTTTTTGATGTTCCAATACTTAAAAACAGCAAACTGACTCTACGACACTATAACAACTATAAAGGCCTTTAACCTGTGTTGACCAAACCCGAAAACTTAGTTTTCTCTACTGGCTACTACGCTTAAAAACGGTTTTATTTGCAGTAACTCTCTTAAAAACGGTCAAAGGTTTTTAAACGTTACGCTATTGGAAGTAATCTTAAAATTATAAAAAAATCTTTTTCTATAAAACAGTCACCGTCTTTTTATAACGACAAACCGAAAAAAATAATTGAGTAAGACAATACAACAAAACGGCTAAGTGGTATTACTATACTTAAAAACGGCTAACTTCAGCGGCTCCTGCACCGGCCCGCACCTGCCCGTCGCAGCTATGTATTCGAAATATTAGTTAGGACGTGCTGTCGGGTCATCGTGGGTCAGATGTATTAAAAAACAACCGACAAACGTCCATCCTACCACCCAACATACAGAACTAGCTATAACAAACTTTAAGACTTTAGTATTTAAATTTTTTCTCGCCCAAACAAATGCCATCTAATGATTGCTGCATCTTACAAACTTATTTTTTAGGTATGTTTTTATATATGAAATGTATGTATATGTATTTTTTTATTACGGTTATGTATATTTATAGGTATGTTATTGTATAAATGTTACTATGTTAGAATCTTTTATTTTACATCCACATTAAATTCTCTGCATAACCCAAAGGTTGACTGTCAGATAATGCCTTTAGCATTAAGTTCACCTATGGTGCATTTACATTGTATTTGTATAATAAAGATTAAATAAATAAATTAATAATGACACAGAACAGCCAGAAGTTTCTGCATCTTCATTAGAAATTACTAGGTAATAGAGAAAAACAAGTCGTTAATGTAATAATTACTAAATTCGAAAGAGAGAAAAAACAACAGAAGAGATTTACATATAATTTCAAACCTGGATGTAACATTAAATGTTCAACTTACTTTTCAGAAAATACTCGTAATAATAATGTTATTACGACTATCTTCTGAAAACTTAGTTTATCTCTTAACTATAAAAATAAATATAATAGTCCTTACATAATATGAAATTGACGATATAACGAACTGGCCACTCTGAATTCAAAAATCCGAATTTGTTTAGGAATTCCAAATTCAAAATTATTTCAATTTTAAGCTTGTATTTTTGTGTTCAAATGTGCCAATTCATTTGTTTTTACGCCTTTTAATTTTGCTATTCTTAAAATATCATAATTTTCGAATAAGAGTTTCATTGTAGCGCTAACGCAGCAGAAACAGCTCTAAGGATTAATTATGGGTACGGAGAAGCCACTGAAAAAAAAATGACAGCTTTCATTCAAGAAATTTGCTCCACCACCAGAACAAACCTCGTGGATGGCCGTTGAAAGTGATCGTGGAAGCGTATCCATCTCAAACCACGTCAGACAGAGATAGCTGCAGGCTTCGATGTAAGATTAAACCATTTGAAACAAATTGAAAAAGTGAAAATGGTGGAGAAATAGTGGCTGCATGAACTAAGTGAAGCAAACCAACAAACAGGCGTCGACTGCTACGTCACGATACTCAACCGTCACAATAACGATGGGATTTAGAATCATATCATTACTTGTGATGAAAAGTATATCCTATACAATAATCGGAAATGCTTATCACAGTGGTTAAACCCAGGAGAACTGGCCAAATCCTGGCCCAAGCGAAACTTAACTCAAAAAAGGGTAGTGGTGAGTGCCTGGTAGACCAACGGGTGTCATCCACTATAGTTTCCTAAGATCTGGTCAGACGACTACGGCAGAACTGTATTACCAACAATTGAAAACGATGATGAAAAAAGCTAGCCGGTAAACAACCGATATTTGTAAAATAGTTAGACCAGTTGCTGTTTCAGGACAACGTTACACCACACACTGCACAACAGACGGTGGCGAAACTAGAGGAGCTAGGACTGGAATGCCTTCGTCACCACTCCCCGGACCTTGCTCCTACCAATTACCACTTTTCGAAATTTGTATAATTTATTAATGGGAAAAAATCTATTCAGATTAGGCAGCCTAAAACGCCTTCAGAGATTTTGTTGATTCCCGCAATTTTTTCAGCAAAGGAACGAATGAACTGCCTATAAAATGGCAAAAAAATGTAATTGCTTTTTCCATATAAAACATTAATTTCACATTTAATGATTACATTATATTAATTATTAAAATAATTGTGAAAAAAGGTAGAAAAATTGAATTATAATTTTTATTTTGATCTACAAAATATCTTTTTAAATTATATAGGTATACCAAGTTTTGATTTGGCCGTCTATTTAACTTAATGCTTTTACATTTCGACGTTACATTGCTACTCTAAAACACAGTTAACTTGGATTATATTCTAAAAAGTATTTTCTAATTTAATAAAATATCGTATTTCTCATTGGATAAAAAATAAGCAGTTAAAGTTTGTTAACGTTTCATTTTGAAGTTGTTCTGCTATCAAATTTTACTAGTTACATTTCAAGAAAACGGTTAAGTAGCTTAGCCGTTATCTAGTTTTGTTTTTTTACTTAACTGCTATTAGTAAGACTACATACATACAGTTATAATCATGTCCAAATCTAAAACACAGTTACGCTTCAGCTAGCCGTCTTTTACTGTTGTAGAGTTATTGGTTATTATTTTATTTTACTGCGCTAAAAAACAAAAAGGTTAATAAAATAAATACTAGATAACGTACTAAAAAAATATTTACACATATTGAAAGTGCCAATTATGTTTGTTTATTATCAGCTGAAAACATCACGCTATGTTGTCAAAACATGTAGAAATTTTAGTTTCCCGCTTTTTTGCCCATAACTTAAAAAGTTGTTTTATCACTTATAGGCCTTTTATTGATAGGACGGCAGCATGGTCCTGCAATTCAAAGACATTTTAAGTGCCACTAAGCCACAGATATTGTCGAATCGTTCAGATTTGCAAATTTATTTAGTAGAGATGGCACTTTCGATGATAAAAAACATCAAACTATCGTTTTTTTTCAAAATATTTCAAATGATGATAACCTGGCGACATTGAAGAACTCTGAATTATATTATTGTATTTTTTTTTAATACATACATATTAGGATTTTGTTATGTCTGATACGCCTATGTGTTTCTTTTTTAAATCACTGATCGTGGTGGATCAGTAATTCTTCTTACTTACTTACTTACTTACTATCCTGGCTCAGCGACCCAAAGTGAGTCTTGGCCTCTAGCACAAGAGAACGCCAGCGCTTTCGGTCTTTTGCTAGCTCTTGCCAGTTGTCGCCAACTTGCAGCTCGCGCAGGTCCGCCGTCACCACGTCACTCCAGCGATATCTGGGATGGCCCACCGGCCTGCGACCGATCGGCCGGCCCAGGTATGCTCTCTTCACGCCTCGATCCTCCTCCATTCTTTCGACGTGGCCAAGCCAGCGTAGACGATGTGCTTTAACTTCGCCCATAATGTTAGGCTCGCCCACTAGGTCTTGTACTTCGCCGTTGCTTCTCCTTCTCCAAATACCATCCTCTCCTTTCACTGGTCCCAGGATCTTACGAAGTACCTTTCTTTCCGCTACGAGCAGCCTTCTTTCCTCTTTTAAAGTTAGCGTCCACGCCTCACAACCATACATTAGTATAGGACGGATGATCGTCTTATAGATCCGTATTTTAGTCCTTCTGCTAAGAAGTTTGGACGTCAGCACCTTATGTAAGGCTGCACTACATCGTAGGGCATTTTGAATGCGGATGTTAATTTCGTCTTCGCTCGTGTTTGTGTCTGTTAATTTCGTCTTCTCTCGTGTTTGTGTCGTAATTCTTCTATAATATAAAAATGAATCCCTATTTCCCTTGGTCGGTCATCTAGTGTGTACGGCTGGTTCAATTTGGCAAATTCTTTTTTTTTGTCGTGTTCGTTTTTGTCAGTAGAAGGTTCTTATGAAAGAAAATATTAAATGGCGTGGAAAATTAAGTTAAGACAGAACAACGTCTGTCGGGTCAGCAAGTTTAAAATATCAAAACAACGGGTGGCACTCCGGGAGTATCGGCAGGAGAAGAAGAGTTGCTGCTCTCTAAAGGCTTTTGCCATTGATTCTTAGATTGGCCCTTCAGGCTTGCATGTACGTATACGCGGCCTATCAGGCAATATGAGACTTTGCTGTCTCTCCAAGCCTTGCGCACACAGGCAACGCTCAAAGCCGAGGTCTGTCCCTCCTGGGGGCCCTTTGGTGATGTTGTCTATCAAGGTTGAGGGCACTCTGCCCTCGCCTCAAACGCCCGGTGAAGTAGCGAAAGTTCACTTGGAGCTAGCTACATAGCCCTTACAAAAAAAAAACTTACGAATTTTGATCCGGTCACCCATCCCAAAAAGTGCACAACGCCGCTAAAAAAGTTCAAAAATATTTTGTGAACGTATCGATCATTTCGCATGACTTTCATTTAAGAACTTAACTTTAATAAATATCTTTGAAAATGAATAATTGCCTCGAATTAATCCATCTCATTACGTCTTGTAACTTGTAAGTGTAGTTGTTAGTATTAATATTAATTACTACTAATTAAACCAGTTTATATTTTAAATTGCCAGCGCCGTAACTGTTCCTTTCAAGTAATTTAGAGAAATACTGCCATGTAGAAATGCCTTATTTCACACAGCGGAGCTCGCGGGCACGTTGTCGAGCTGACTGCTGTTTTAATCAGCTCTGCATCTTTTATTGCCACCAATTTGCATTAATCATGCTGGGTATCACAAGAAAAGTCATCTTCGTTCGCGAGGAACGATACAACAATGACATACTTATTTTACAGATACATAATCACTTCAACCTTCTGTTCCATGCTAGTTTAGATAAAAAACAGAATATATCTGCTAGACTGAAAAGTCGCTTCTTTTCCCGCACGGTGGCACCTTGAAATTGTAGGATAGAACCAGGTTGTAGGATCGAAATTTACTGTGATAGTGTAACAGCGATGATGATTACCTAGGTATGTGTAAAAATAAAAGGAGCGGGTTCAAATCTCAAGTGGCGTCTGATTTATATTCCAATCTGTTATATAGTAGTAATACTAGGTAATATTCCTAGATAATTTTAATGGGCCTCTATGTGTTTGGGTGTAGAAAACACTGAGGAAACTCGACTAGTATCTTGTAAATAACTTACAAGTGGAAGTACGGCGAGCTTCGGAAGCCAGTTGTTATCCTTAGAAGATACCATGAGTGGCTAGGAAATACTTAAGTGTTACACATGTTTACGATAAAAAGTTAAACACCTATACAAGATACCTGGAGAAAACGGAAATTAGGAATAGATACAGTAAGCTAGCTCAGCGCCTAATTTGGGGAATCCCCACGTTTACACATTACAAACTGCAGGAGAGGAAAGGAGCATTCTCTCTTTTTCTTTGCCCCCAGATCAGTATGCACGACATAATTTGCCCAAGCAAATAAGGTTCGGCCACCGTTACTGATAAATCATTCCATTTTATGACGACAGTAGCCAATAAACCTATTTGTTCGCGGATAGCCTCACATAATCGAGCCGTACTTGACAGATATAGGTCCCTAAATCATCTGAGATTATTTTCTTTGTAGATTACACCAATCGATATTGAACTTTAAATTTAATGGAGAAGATATCAATTTCGTAATTCTCTAAAGCATTACATAATGTCCTTTGTGTTTTACGGTGGGTACGGGCAGTCCTTTTACGAGAGTCTACTGCGTGTGTGACCGATAGACCGTAAATATTGAGATCAAATTTACCCAATTGCGATATGCCAAATACCAAATCCTTACTAATATTATAAATGTGAAAGTGAGTTTGTTTGTTTGTTTGTTACGCTTTCACGCCGTAACTACTAAAGCGATCATCATGATTTTTTTGCATACAAGTTCTCTGGAGTACGGAGAAGGACATGGGCTACCTTTTATCCCGGGAAAAAGTACTATTCCCGAGGGATCGACATTGAAGCGGGAGGAGCCGCGGGCGAAAGCTAGTCAGTTATAAATAGAAATAGTGGCTCAGTTACCTAAACGCGCTTCTCATAAGCGAAAGGTCCCAGGAAGCCTACCAGTCCCGATCTGTACATCTGAGTTTGTAGTCAAATCTCACTCAAGTACGGTAATTTTAGCGACCTCTACCTGCTTCCGGTGACGAAAAACATCGTGATGTAATATGCACACTAGTGGATATTTTGCTAGTGAGTGAAATGGAGAAAGCAATGGCAAACCACTCCTTTATTCCTGTCAAAAGAAGTAATCGTGTGCTTTCTTTCTAATTTCGGACACCGACAAGTCCAGCCTAGTGTCGCTCTTAACTCTTTACCGAACTAATTTTAGTTTCACACAATTTATATATTTATTAACGTTTTGTTTCTTTTTCGGCGTCTTTCTTTGGTGTCATCTTTTCCAATTTATGTTAAATTATACTTTGTATTTAATTATGTTGTATCATAATATCGTATCTAACCGGTTAAAACAAAATAAATCATGCTATGGCTTTTAAATTTTCCAACTTTTTCATATTTACTGTATTCATCTGTTTTTATGTTCATGTTTTCTTGTTACAATATTGTTAAGCATGCTGTGTGTACCCACTTTAGGTCTTACAACCAGCCATTTTATCTTTATATGTGGAATTTTACTATAAGAATGTTAAGTTGTAATACTGTTGTGTGCACCAATAAATAAATAAAAAAAACACGGCACGGCTATAGCCGTTATTACAATAAAACTGCTATTGTGTCTCGTTTAGTGTCTGTCAAAGAGTTAAATATAGGACAGATAAATACGGTTTCACATATTTGTACGAGGTTGTAGATAGAATTTCAGAGGTCACATTACTAAAAGAAAGTTAATCAACGTTTAGGCATAAAGTTGTAACCGGAAGTCGGAGATAGCGAACACGTGGCTAACCCATCGCCTTTTATTTAATCATGCAGACCTTACCTTAATCGATTTTAGCAATTTTTTAAGGGGAGAGGCACCTGGATCCTCTTTCCGTGGGCAATTTTCCACATCTAGGCCTTTTGTTTGGGCCCATTGTGTGTGAGCAGAATACATTTTGTCTTCCGGTCTTCTGCTTTGGAGAGACTGCGCTCTCCCTCAAGAGGCACCTGGAATTGGTTCTTTATTTTCTCCCAGGCCAGCATGAAGACATAAACAAGACTTTATGGTACAGACATATAAAATAAACCTTTGGTACGTATGTGACTCCAAGCACAGAAGAAAAATGTAACGGACGGAATTACGATCAGAAATTTCTAATTCTGTTCGTAACAAAGAGGGCAAAAGAAAGAAGACATGATAGTGGACCAAACAGAGCTAGACGCTCAATTAAAAAGACTTAAAAGAACTATAAGTAGATCCATTTAATTTTCTAGTTTATGTTCGAATTTAAACTTCAATTTATTCGTAGCTCTGTGGCAAAGGCTAGTCACGCGCGCCTGATCCCCGACAAATCGAGATGAATTGCGGAGCTATTCTTTCTTCCCTACACAGTTGACATATCGCCATAATTCCACAAGTCTACAACTCGAACCGTTGGGCCGCGAAGGGTTGGTGTACACCGGTGTTGGTTCGATTTGGTTATAAATTCATAATAAGTAGGTGCAACGATTAATTTTTGATTACAAGTTTTAGCTAATTCTAGATGTTTTCCTACTAGCACAGTTGATACCTTAATCCTAACTTCCTTTCTAATATTATAAATGTGAAAGTGAGTTTGTTTGTTTGTGACGCCTTCACGCCATATCTACTGAACCGATTGTCATGAAATTTTGCATACCTGTTGTCTGGGGTACGGAGAAGGACATAGGATAGAAGAACAAATTATATCCCGGGGCAAAATACTGCTCCCGAGGAATTATAACATTGAAAGCTAGTATCGCCGTATTTCTTCTTTACTACAATACAAAACGTTCGTCTACGAGGGGCAAATGCACAATGACGATAGTTTTATTTGATGAAATATAATATAGAGCGTAGACCAGAAAAAATCTCTAATAACTTTTCTTCTTCTATGCCCTATGCATTTACTTAGAGTCGGCCCTCTTCACTCAGTGTTCTGCTATACAGAATTCCTTTTGAATGATCTATTACATTCTATTCCACTAATATCCATATAATGAGATTAGATTTAATAGAGTAAAATAAAACACGAGTGATAAAAATATCTTAATGGTTCAAAAACTCTTTGAGATAAAAACGTTGTAAAGTTTTAAAAGCGAGTCCGTTACATTGCCTTGATAAGCCCAGACAGATGTGACGTCACACATGTCGCTTTTGTATGGGTGATATGAGAAGTTCGTAAGGGAGATATGTTAAATATTGCATTCATGGGAATAGCCTCATTTATAATAAAAGTTGCTATAAATATTATGGGCTCTTAAGGCAATCTATTGTTTTAATTTTATTTCATACTTTTAACATCTTCCCTGTTCATAAACGAGACACAATAGTTAAACAATTGAAAGTTATAAAGTTATAAATATGATTTCGATAAGCCATCCCTAGTCGATAACAAGGAAATTGTTAAGATGGACTTTCCCAATCAACTTTAACCAAACTTACCGAGTAATATCAAATTGAAACTAGGTATGCTTTGTTTTAAGGAATACAGCATTTTATTAACATATATGCATTAAAGTATAAATATAAAGTTGGTGAATCTGCACTATGACCAAGCAAGGTCACTAACACTTGACAAATTGAGACTTTAGTTAATATGAACCGGCCCTTATGCTTGCAAAACTCCTGCTGGGCGATTCGTTCGAATCATTCCGTGATACAGCATTAGGCATTAGCTGAATTTGCATTTATTTGCCTGTCATACGAAATACCGGGGGATTTATCGACTGTTCCCTTTTTACGTATTTTGCGAAAGCGAAATAAAATTGGTCACAAATGTTTCTTGTGTGTGATGATTTTTGTATTTTTTTTTTACTTGGACTTCAATTAAAAAAAAATATAATTTGTCTATGCCTCTTTTGAAAATGTTTCTGTGCACGCAAATAATCACGTAAGTTTCTCATGGGCGATGAGAGTAATGAAAAATCTCATCCCGTCTTTCAATTTCTTTATGAAAAAATATTTACAAATCAATTACTTTAAAATGGATCGTAGAAAGGTGATAATGTCAACTGCTGTAAATCCACAATTGTTTAAAAATAAAATGTATTAAAGTTATATCGGCATGAATAATAAAGCGATGACTAAAGTACCTGGATTAAACTTTTATTTGCCTAAAATCTATACTTTAATACTTTTTTTAATATTATAAAGCTGAATCGTTGTCTGTTAGAACGCGCTTATTTCAGGAACTACTGGTTCAAATTGGAAAATTCTTTTTGTGTTGGATAGTTGATTTATTAAGAAAGGCATTAGTAATAAAACATCACGCGGTGACCAATAGGAGCGAAGCATCAATAAAAAATGTTTTGAACACGGAGGAAACTTATTCTTCTAGACAAATAAAAAAAAAACTTATTATTAACAGAAATTGCCGCAGACTAAGTCGCGGGCAATAGCTAGTATATAAAATTGACAATGAAAATTGACAAAACGTCAAAGTAGTTAGGTAATGGTTTTAACCAGGTAATAAAGTTAGTCCTCGTTGATAAGACGGTTTGTATTTAGTTAAACAATCAAATGAGGAAAATTATTACAGTAATAAAAATAATGTTTATCCTATTTTTTTAAAGAAAATCAACTCGTCAAGTGTAGATTTTTTTGAGCCGATTACATTTTTTTGCATTAAATAATAAATAATAATAATATATATATACGGACAAATCACACAGATTGAGCTAGCCCCAAAGTAAGTTCGAGACTTGTGTTATGGGATACTAACTCAACAATACTATATTTGATAACAAATACATATATAGATATACATCCAAGACCCAGGCCAATTTGAATAAGATCATTTTCCATCTTGACCTGGCCGGGGATCGAACCCGGTCACTCCGTGTCGCAGGCTGGCGTGTTGACCGCTGCGCCACGGAGCTAGTCACGGAGTTTTAGTAACAAAACTAATGCAAAAAAATGTAATCGGTCAGCTAAAATAGCTAGTTGGGCAGTAACTTATGGTCAGCAAAACTTCTTTTCTGCCCAGTCTTTCTAGGTCAAAGCTTATCCAAATGTTTCACAAAAGTACTGTACTAAATTCTGAATAAAATAGGGTACAGTTCACGTTGTTGCTTGTGATTTACTCGGAAATCTTGTATCAGTGTTCAATATATTTAAATTGAAACATATGACAGAGATATGTAATAAAAAAAAATCAATTTATTAACTATTTTCATGTTTTCAATGTTGTCTTAACACGACGACGGACTTACCTTACAATATCATCTTCATCGATATTTAATTTTCCCGTTGAATCCATTTTACGAGTTGTTATCCAATCGCAAAAATATGCACTAAAAGGCGAAGAACGAGTCGGTAATGGTTGTCGCATTAATTCTCCGCAGCGCTGAACATGAAACGTCGACAGATGCAGCTCCTTTATACCTCAGGATATTTAAACGTATGAGAAAAATAGCGTGTTGTATGGCTCAGAGAGTTAGAGTAGAAGCAAGCAATCGATTACGAACCCATAGTTATAAAGGACGCGGATACCAAAAAGAATCCGACAAGAAAAGATGGCATACAGCCATCTGCGCCATATTTTCTTGTCGAATCCTTTTCAATATTTTTCGGTTAGTTTGTAAGTAATTTTCCTTTTTGGTGAAAGATGGATGTGTGCCATCTTTTCTTGTCGAATCCTTTTCGGTATATGTGACATGGGTAACGCGTAGACGATTGCAACAGAACGCATTTCGTTTAAACCACCACCATTTAGCGATAACATTCGACCATCGGCCTTACATGCAAATAGAAGCTTCTGTCAAATTTCCATTAAAGAAGAGATCGGACAAATGAACGTAAACACTGAAAAGTAAATATGCAAGTATTTTTAACGGGATCCTAATAAATAAAAAAAATACAAGAATACAGCAGGCCTTTTTTGGACTCGGCAGATTGAGGCTTTTCAATTTATCCGTGTATGTAAACAGACTTTAGCGAGAGATTAAAGGCAAGAAGTTTGCGGGCAAGTGCACCGTTTCACCTCCATATCAATCAAAATCAAATCGGATCTTTTAATCCAGTGGACGGACGACGTTTTGCCTTAATTAAGGACGTCGGTCGAACTTGTAAAACATGTTTGCACGCATTTACAAAGTGCCTAGTTCACACTGGGCAAGTTGACGGGGGTAGTAGAAAGAGGAGACGGCACGCTACTAGCTAAGAATAAGAAAATGGATTTTGGAAGCATTTATCGCTATGATATTTACAGATCTATTTACATTCTAAACAAAAACGTATATTTAAAAAATACTTATAAAAGTATTTTTTAAATATACGTTTTTGTATAATCATCAACACAACAAAATGGTCTAAGTATTTTATTTCTATCGAGCATACAAATACATATCAGCATGAGGCAGTTTAGTACAATCGAACCAAATATCTTAACACTTTTGCCAATTTGAAGTCATAAAGATATTACAAAAAAATTACAACCATTTGTGGTAAAAAGAATACTCGCCAACGCTACTCGAACTACTCGTCCTTTACGCTAACCCAATGTAAATGTTGTCTTAAGGCGCTGACCTGTTATACATGAGATGCATTGAAAGGGTTACTGCGAAAAGCTATTCAAGTGTCAATAATTTTGGTTCAAATCAACAGTTGCTTTTACATTGTTGTCTTAATTACTTCTGTAACTTTTTGTATACTCAATAGGATGACAATTATAAAAGCAAACCCCACAGGGAATTCAAGAGGGGAGAAGTGTAGGTATTTATATTTATACAATATAGTAGGTATTTAAGTTTATATATATACAATTTAAATTTAAAACAACTTATATAATAATATAATAATTTATAAAATATTAACAAATAAAAAATAAAAAATTTCGGGTAAATCGTTGCCTCGCGGTAGCGTGTTTAGAAGGCTGGCCTTCTAAACACGTTACCGCGTACGTACGATACCTTAGCCAGAAGATCAGCATTGCCACGTTGGATGGCAATGCTGATCTTCTGGCTAAGGTATAGACCAGCCTTCTGGCCACGGGTCAGCTCGATCAATTTATGGGCAGTGCCGAAAAGCTTATAGGCTGATGGCCCCCACGGTCCTAAAGATTCGAACCCAAACGGCTTAAATATATAGTTGTTTTTAAGACTACTGTACTTGCGCCGCTTGAGCCGCTGTTGTTGCTGAACCGGCCTTAGACCCCTTGTTAAGGATAAAAAGCAAAACTATGAAATAAATTGGTTTTCACTATAAATTAATAATTAAATACCTATAATTAGATATTTAACCACCTATAATTATGGTCATTAGCCGTGTGGTATCCGGCAGAGTAGAATAGGACCACTCCAAGTCTTCCCGTGGATGTCGTAGAAGGCGACTTAAGAAATACAAGCTAAACAAAGCTTATAAACATCTAAAAGACCTCTCCAACCCGTCTGGCCAGCGTGGAGAGTGTAGCCCAAGTCCTCTGGCTGCTCTGGCCAAGTATGGCTCTAGTAGTACAGAGAGCGTCGTGCTCCTGTAGTGGAGACTAAAAAGGACCTGATGATGATGATGAATTATGGTCAGGGGTATCATCCTCAACTGTTTGGCCGGTGGTTGCAGGAATGGCATCGGGTACGCATACCCGACCTCCAGTGGAAATTATGCCAAAGATTTTGCAAAGCGAGGAAGTCCGGGGTACAAAGCATGACATTTACCCAACAGGAAACACGAGGAGAAGGACAGACAGAGAGAAAAAAACGGAAGACAAAATAACTGCTAAATATCCATGGGCGATGAAGCGGGGCATAGCTTGTCGACTTAAGTGATATTAATAAATTATGGACGTACTTCAATGTTTGTTTTTAGGGTTCCGTATCCAAAGGGTAAAAACGGGACCCTATTAATATCGCTCCGCTGTCCGTCTGTCTGTTTGCCTGTCTGTCCGTCTTCCATTAGACTGTATCCCATGAACCGTGATAGTTAGACAGTTGAAATTTTCACAGATGATGTATTTCTGTTCCCGCTATAACAACAAACACTAAAAAATGAAATAAAATAAATATTTAAGGGGGGCTATCATACAACAGACGTGTTTTTTTTTCTTGTTTTTGCTAGATATTGATAAAGGTACGGCTACGGGTAGACGCTTGAAATATTTACGGAATATTGAGTTATATATTCACTTTAAAAACAAATAATTAAATAAAATAAAAATTAATATTAAAGGGCCATACAACAGACATGATTTTTTTGCCGTTTTTATAGACAACGGTACGAAACCCTTCGTGCGCGAGTCCGACTCGCACTTGGCTGGTTTTTTTTTTGTTTGGTGACAGATTTTTCAAGCTGGTTACAGGCATATGACGTAGTTTGAGGACTGCCATCGATGATGACAGCCGGTACCAACGGGTCCTCCTTAGCACGGATTATTTTTTTTTTATTTTTTTTTTGAAATGACTGTGTAGCTAGCTCCAAGTGAGCTTTCGCTACTTCACCGGGCGTTTGAGGCGAGGGCAGAGTGCCCTCAACCTTTATAGACAACATCACCAAAGGGCCCCCAGGAGGGACGGACCTCGGCTTTGGGCGTTGCCTGTGTGCGCAAGGCTTGGAGAGACAGCAAACTCTCGTATTGCCTGATGGGCCGCGTATGCGTGCATGCAAGCCTGAAGGGCCAATCTGAGAAACAATGGCAAAAGCCTTTAGAGAGCAGCAACTCTCATCTTTTGCCTTATGGGCCGAAAGCTACGTTGCCAGAAGGGCCTATCCTGGGTGCAAGTCACCCGGGACCGCCGGGCGGTCACCAGTAATCGGAGCTAATCCTACTCTACGCACTCTATTCCGGTGGCGAGTGCGACGGGGTCGGATAGTGGGATTCCTCTGGCTATTCGGAGCCGAAGAGGGGTCGGGGCGGGCTTGTGCGATGTCAATAGGATCATCGGGATCGTCTAGTACGTTCCTAGGACGTCTACGACGTAAGGTCGTATCGTGTAAGTTGGGGGAGTAGTTAGCAGCTTGCACTACTAACGGGTTGGGGTGGCGTGCGGCTTTCTCAAAGTAACGCTTGGAGGCGTTTTTGAGATAGCCGCGAATGGATGGGAGATCTAGGTCACGGTGTAAGTCTGTCATGCGCAAGTACCGGTGGTGACTCGTATTCGTGGCACGGGTGACGAAACGGTTCTGCAATCGTTGCAGCCGATCGATGTGGGAGGGCGCGATATGGGAGAAGACTACGCCGGCGTAGGTCATGATAGGGCGGACGCAAAGCTTATAGAGTGTCAACTTATTTCTAAGTGACATCTTAGCATTGCCTATCATGGGGTGGAGACGGCCTAATACGAAGGCGGCATGGTTGCGGACTTTGGTGATGTGGGGGCCGAAGGTCATCGCGCTATCGAGTACGACTCCAAGGTATTTAGCCTTGCCTGCCCACTGAATGGGCTTTCCGTACAACGATACTGATCCTAACGAGGGAAGTTCTGCTCCGGACATGGTGATTTTTCGACGTGTCACAGCTTGGTTATCCTTTGAGAAAAACACAGCTGTGCTTTTCTCCGGATTAACTTCGATGCGCCACCTCTTGAACCACCCGCCGAGAGCGTCCACGGCGGACTGAAGACGATTCACGATGACCGTTTTAAGGTGATGGGACGTGTAGAGGGCCGTATCGTCGGCGAATAGTGCCACTTCTACATCTGGGGTCTTTGGGATATCGCTTGTGTACAGCGAATAAAGGAGGGGCGAGAGAACAGCGCCTTGCGGGACGCCGGCTCTAATGGGACGGGGCCTCGAGAGGCATCCCTCTACTCTGTACCGAAAAGACCGATTCGACAAAAAGTCTCGTATGATGTGCACGAGACTATCCGGCAGGCCCAAGTTGGTCAACTTGGATATCAAGCCCGAATGCCAGACTTTGTCGAAGGCTTTCGCTACATCGAAGAAGAGTGCTCCCGTAGGACGTCCCCAATTTCTCAACTTGAGAATATGCTCCGTGAGGCGATGCAGTTGGTGGTGACACGCGTGTTTGGCCCGGAATCCAAACTGTTCGTCGGGGATGAGACTTTTGGACTCTACGTAGTCCTTGAGTCTTTTGAGGATGATCCGTTCGTAGATCTTGCCTATACAGTTCAAAAGACTGATAGGCCGGTAGGAGGAGGGGTTCTTCAGGTCTTTGCCTGGTTTAGGGATCCCGATCACGATTGCTTCTTTCCAGGCGGCTGGAAAAGTGCAATTTGCAAGACAAGCATTGAAGATGCTTACGAGCAGGAGGAGGAGGGTCTGTGGGAGGCATTTGAGCACTCCGTTCGAGAGTCCGTCAGCGCCGGGCGCTTTTCGGGGTTTGAGATCGCGGATGATTGACTTCACTTCGTCAAGTGTCGTCGGGGCAAGGGGGGTATTCGGTGGGATCGTCTTAGAAGCCACGAAGCGTTCTACGTGCGATTCCACCTCGCGAAGGTGATCGGGGTCTACTGGCTCACGACTAGGGGAGCATTGGCTCTCCAGGCTGTCTGCTAGGCATTCAGCTTTTTCGTCATCATCGAAGGCGATGGAGCCGTCTAGACGCGTGAGGGGGGGAGTGGCCGCAACCGTGTCGGTCTTGAGGCTTCTGGCTAGTCGCCAGTATGCCTGGTGGGAGGGCGTCATCTCGGCAAGGAGATCGCCCCAGCGTTCGTTCCTAATTTCCGCGATGCGTTCCTTGACTCGCCGTTGCAAGAAACGAAGGTGGGCACGGGCCTCTTCGGTGGGATAATTGTCATGTAAGCGTGAAGCGCGATTCTTCTCTGTCAACAGCTGCCGCATATCCTCGGGGAGCTCCATTCTGTGGGTGGGATCCACAGAAGGGACTTCCCGAGAGCATTCCTTGTAGGAAGCTTGCAGGTGGCTGGTGAGAGAGGAGATCGCGCTGTCAGTGTCGTCAGTCGTGGTGATTATATCAGGGATTGCATCCAAGTGCGGTGTTGGCTGGTTGATAACTTTTCCAAGTTTCTTCCAGTCAGTCACCGTCCTTGTATGCACTATACGTCCGTTGTCTGTCGGTCCTAGTTGTAACACTACAGGTCGGTGGTCGGAGGAGATGTCAGGGTGGACCTCTACTGAACACACCTGAAGGGTGATGTTCTTAAGGAGGGCAATGTCAAGAACGCTGGGGTTTTGTCCCTCTTGAGTGGGGTAACGCGTGGGAGCTAACGTGGCCACAACGTCGAAATCTAGTTCGTCATGGAGACTCTCTAGGTTTAGTCCGTTGGGCGAGTTCGTGACAGAGTGCCAGCGAACTGACTTGCTGTTAAAATCTCCAGCCAAAATGGTAGAGTTTGACAGCGAGAAGAGGGATTCGAGGTCGCTACGGAGCAACGTCTTTTTGCAGGGGAGGTAAATCGAGGCGATGTTGATAGGCGCATGACCGGTCATGGCTATCCGGAGGAGGGAGCACTCGATATTTGTAAGAGCTGGGGGGTCTAGCTGGGTGCAGTGAAGTGACCTTTTGTAGTAGATTACTGTTCCGCCCTTTTGGGTGCGTAATCTGTCATTACGGATGATGTTGTAATTCGCAATCCGAGGATTGCGATGGTGGGGCTTCAAAAAGGTCCCTTGTGCAAGGAAAATGTCCACCTGATGTGTTGTAAGAAACTCCTGGATGAGGGGTTTCACATCGGTGAATTTGCCGTTGGCGTTGTAGTACGCGATAGTGAGGGAGCGGGGTTTAGTTCTCTTATTGAGACTACCCATATTAACGCGAGGGGAAGTACCTTAGCACGGAGGTGCTCGAGATATTTTTATACCAGTTGCGGTCACCCATCCCAGTGAGGACCGCGCCCGGAGTTGCTTTACATACGTAAGCGCTAATTATGCTCACACCCACTAGGCACATATCTTAATTACATATACATACTATCACGTCTTTTTCCCTTATGGAGTAGACAGAGCCTAGGTCAATAAGAACTTAAATTGAATATATTTTATTTTTATACAAAGTAAATCCAGCTGTCACAATACTCGTATATTGTGTAAATGACTGCTACAATCTTCGATCAAATATAATGATTATGGTAAATGCACGGTCTCATAATGTCCCCGAGCCAAAACATTAAAACGGTAAATACTGAAAGTATAACTCCATCTTTGTTTTTTTACTTTTGATGCGTAATTTTTGCATTTTTACTGTACCTTCGTCATCGGGAGACGTGTGAGAGCTAGCGCGGTTTTTTGAAACTGTGGACAAAACAGCTCCGAAACTGGATTAGTGCGCTTTTTTGCCGGTGCCACGTTTCGAGCGCGAATCGTGTATCTACCATTATATTTGATCGAAGACTACAAGCCATATTTAAAGAGCACCCATCCGATTCAGACAAGATGGCACTCGTCAATTGTTCTTCTGAATAATTTATATTTATTTCGAGACAGTTGACACGGTCTTGGACTGGTTATCTGGCTTATTGCATTGTCTTATTGTTTGTTATAATGTTAAAAATGACGCCTTTAGTTATCACTTGAGAAATGTATAATCATTTTGTGCGATGGCAGGTTTTAAGTACACAAGGCGAGCTCGGTGCCGCAGTGGTCAACACGCCAGCGACACGAGGGTGCTCGGGTTCGATCCCCAGTCAGGTCTTGATGGAAAACGATATTTTTCAGATTGACCTGGGTCTTGGATGTTTATCTATTTAAGTATCTATTATAAAATATAGTATCGTTGAGTTAGTATCCTGCGACACAAGTTCACAACTTACTCAGACCATCAATATGAACAACTTTTTCTATGGGACCAATGCTAGGAACACAAAAAAAATTTCGTCATTTCCATACAAAAGAGTTCCGCCGCCCGGCCAGTTTGTATGGGACTACGAAACCCTACATTACGCGCAGCCCGACATGCACTTAGCGAGCGAGCGATCTTGATTTTTAGCGATTGATAGCAATAAGAACACTGTGATCGAAAGCATCTTCCATATTGTCAGTTAAAACATATTTTTTCTCGCCGTATTATGTGTGTATGTGTTTGGTTTTAGAGATTTACTTTTTAAGCTCTGTTTTGCTAAATGATCGCAATCTAATCGCGATAAAATTTCGGATATTTTCCCATCACTGGGCATCTTAATTGCTTGTAACGGCAACTCACCGATGCCCAAATGAGCATAGTTCGGGGTCCGCGAATCACTCTCATGACGCCTGATTCATTCACCGTGGGAGTGAGTAAAAAGGTGAGATCCGTGTGAGCCTTTTAAGTCGTCCCCAAAGAAAATCGAATCTAAAATAAATTATTTATAGGCTACTAGTTTTCGCCCGCGGCACCGCCCGCGTTAATGTCGATCCCTCGGGAATAGTACATTTTCCCGGGATAAAAGGTATGTCCCTATGTCCTTCTCCGTACTCCAGAGAACTTATATGCAAAATTTCATGATGATCAGTTCAGTAGTTACGGCGTGAAAGCGTAATAAACAAACAAATAAACAAACAAACAAACTCACTTTCGCATTTATAATATTAGTTAGGATAGGATTTATACTTTTAAAATAAAATATATTTAAAAATATTCGTATGACCTAGATAGTCAACTGGTATTTTTATTTCCTCAATACTAAATCGTTTTCTGTAAAGGAAAAATGTTTATAAGATAAACGAGAAGTATTCGCGTCAAAACAGCAGTAATTATTATTGCCAATCTTGACGTCATAAGAACAAAAATGGAGAAACTTCAAATGTGCGTAACCTTTAGACTCTTGTGTGTGATTGGACTTAAAGCTTTTAAAATATACAATGTAAGGATATCTCAAAATGCCACTGCAGTTCATAAATAATAAAGGTCTTTAGTTCGACTTGTGTCACTTAAAACATGGCGGTTGGCGTTTTCGGTCACGTCACATACAATAAAACAACTACGATTTTAAGTTCTACATTAAATGGTATGGTTTAAAAACGAAATAGTGTTATATTCATATTTGTTACGGTGAAAACTTTATAAATAACATAATATATGCTGTTCGAAAATGGCCTATTGATTGCGTAAATATCAAGCATTATTGCAGACCTCCGAACATAGATATCAGAATATTTCCGGACTTTTTGTAACATAACTGTGGAAATTTTAATATATTCATTCCAACTATTCCATTTCACCTTACCTGGTCTTCTACGTGACCATGGATAATCTAAATCTTATAAAAACGGGTACTAACTTTAGTACCTGGTTTAAAATTATATCCGTCAATAACAAATTGACAATGACAATTGATCAAATGTCAAAGTGATAAGTGTTCTCTTATTTTAGTCGTATATTAATTTTAACCCCGTATCCTCGTTTCTTAATAAGACAGAATATATTTTTTGTCTATAATTAAAATCCATTGATGTACTGATTTCAATACTTGATTAGATGCATTCGTTCCTAATTGCTCAGCGTGATTAAAGTCCCACTAACTATAGCTAAGATGTTACCATTATCTTATCTCTATGGATCTTACTAATTTTCAAATAAAGAAAACTGCATTTTCTATCCGTTGACCCATTTGGTGGTACGATGACACATGCAGACACATATACACACAAACTTTTATTGGTCGAGAATTGATAAAAGACATTACTAATGGTATACCACCATGTAATTGGCAATTTATCATATGCCAGGCATTAAGTTAGTGATGATTTGTCAGTGTAGTTCTTATAAAATATTGTTGCGATTATTTCTTCAGATAATTACTTTTGAGGTGTGTGTCGCACGTAATACATAAATCTAATTTGGTTTAATGTTTGTTGAATGTAACGTCTAACAAATCTTCCGCATTACTACAAAATATTCAAATCATCCAGTCGAATTTCGGAAGGGAGAAAATATACTAAGGGGAACACACCAAAAAGAATTTATTTGCGCAGAACATAGCTTGGGGCTTGGGGGGGCACAATTAATTATCATGAGCAACTGACATTAACTGCAGCGACATTTTTTCTCTTTTACGAAAAAAATTACAAAACTTAATTTCTTTGCGATAAATTGGAGCAAGGCGGTGGGCCTTGTTCGATGAATTATTTCGTTACATAACTCGGCCCCAGTTTGGTGGCAATTATTAGAGCAACTTCACTTGTTTCTCATGACGAGAGCGGAATAATCGATGTATAATTTTCGTACAATTTCGGCTTTGCGCAACAATACTGGTTTGGTGACGTGCGTTAGTTATATTTGAATATACGGATGTATTCATAACGATGAAACTGACCAGTATTGAGGTCTTGCTGGTAGACTGGTAACTTTACAATACTAGTTTTTGGTGATCCCTCGCTGATTATCTGATCTGACATGTCCAGTATGGTTTGTTTAATAAGAAAATTTAGCGACGATAGAGTGTTTGCGTCCTAGCTTTTTACATATAATTAGATCGACTAATGCCTTGATTTTCACCATTGCGGTGCCGCATTTGTACGTCCTAACAAGCAAGATATACCTAATTATGTAAAAGAGAATCACCATCACCATTTCAGCCGTAAGAAGTCCACTGCTCAACGTATGCCTCTCTCCAGGATTTTATCTTTCCATGGAAGGATATTGCCATACTTACCACGCTTGGCAGGCGGGTTGGCGAGCACAGATTCTAGCTTCTTGTGCTTCCGACGCTGCTGCTCATTATCGGGAGCATTTTTAAACTGGGAAAGGATAGGAATTTGTTGGCTCCAAGAAGAAGGGATTTGGGGGAAAATCAAGTAGCAGTTGAGGAGGCCGGACGCGCGCAACCAATGCCTTACCTACAACCACCGGCCAAGCAGTTGAGGCTGATACCTGACCAAAATAAAAGAGAATCCCTTACTACTTTCTCGTTTACGTATATAGCTCTGGCCTGCTCGGACTGATGTCAAGTACAACACCGCAATGGTAGAGACCAAGGCATTACAGTGTACGTAATTGTACGTTGAAATGACGTACGTCAGCTTTATGAGTACGAACGCCGAAGGGGTTAAGAGACGAAAGGGCAACGGTAGCGCCCCGCGACGATGGAGCGTAATGCAGAACCACAGAGATTTTTTTTTATTGAATCTATTTTTTAGTATTTGTTGTTATAGCGGCAAAAATACATCATCTGTGAATATGTCAACTGTCTAACTATAACGGTTCATGAGATACAGCCTAGTGACAGACGGACATCGGAGCGATATTAATAGGGTCCCGTTTTTACCCATTGGATACGGAACTTTAAAAATGTGTAGTGTAAGTATATAGTGACAAGAGAGTTGCGTTGTAATAGTAGGGGAGCCCGTAAGGGGATTTTGGGATTTACTAGAGCGTGTCAGATGAAGTTATGAGGTATCCCTCAGACACAGTATAATTACCCCCACCACATACCTGGCTATAATACGGAAGGTTATGTTCTTTGTTTGTTTTTTGCTATTACATATGGATATTGTCAGATTATGATAACCCAGTTATTCTTAAAATATTAACTTCCAAGTAAAAAAGAGCTTACCACACACCAGGATACACTGGTGATCTTTTTCAACTTTTTTGTCTGCACTTTTGTTATATGGGAGCCCCCTTAACCACCTCCTGACGTCATGGTCAAAATTATTAATACACATTTTTTTTACATATTTTAAAGCCAGCTTGTATTAATTAAACGCGATCGAGTATCTTCATGTGACAATTATTTTAAAGTCCCGCTTTTTAAAACTAGCTGCTCTCCCATCCGGTCAAATGAAAAGTAATAAATAATAGTTATTTTCTTTCTAACACACATAACACACATTCAAGGCTACTCTATTAAAGCCATCATCATCATCATCATCATCATTTCGTGTAGGTGACACGGTCAATTAACTATGCACACCCTGGTGTCAGAGTTCTTCGAAACGCCTCTCGGCCTCTGACGTGGTTCCTTTAACGACTACCAGATGGCAGCCGGGACCACCGGCTTAACGTGCCTTCCGAAGCACGGAATCATCTATATTATCAGACAATCAGGTGATTCTAGCCTGCAATGTCCTAACCAAATTAGAAACAACTAAACAAAGTATGCTTCCCGTGGGAATCGAACCCACGACCCCCGGGTCAACAAGCAAACACCTTAAGCACTGGACCACGGAGGCAGTATAAGTATGGAGTGACGATGGAAGTTACGTGTGGCGCTCTCTGCATTGTGAGGAGATGCAGAGTCTGTGTGGCATCGTTGTGATGCTAAGAAATATGTATACATATTCTAATTATAATAACAATTGATTAATCTTTGTTGACTTCTGTATACCAAATGGAGGTGATCCTCTCCATCCAAAAAACCTTACAAAACAAGCAACAGAAACACGTTTTAAATTTCGAACGGAGGAGGCTTCAATGACATCACACGAAGGGCAGTGGACGGCCTCGTCATCTCAATAGCTATTGTTACGGATGAACTGTTCTATAAATCAATACTAGTGATATTTATGGTGTAAATATCAAGAGAGTGATTAAACAACGAGATTTAATTGTAAAATTTATTTCTCTTTATTTGTTATCTTTCACACGCGAATAATATTGTGTAATTATTACTGATGCGGTAATGGTACATCAATTAAGGATGCATTATGCAGATCTGATAAAAGGTTGCTTTTATGAGATTGAAATGTGGTATTACATTTTAAGTTTTTAAAGCTTTATGTATAAAATTATTTATAACATTAAGAAAAAACTAAAATATAATGATATATTATCGGCTTGCTCCGTAGCGCAGCGGTCAACACGCCAGCTTGCGACACGGAGTGCCTGGGTTCGATCCCCGGCCAGATCAAGATGGAAAATGATCTTTTTCAGATCGGCCGGGGTCTTGGATGTGTATCTATATATGTATTTGTTATAAAATATAGTATCGTTAAGTTAGAACTTACTTTGGGGCTAGCTCGACCTGTGTGATTTGTCCGTATATATTTATTTATTATATTAATAAGTGTTCAAAAAGTATGTGTCAGCTGTCGAGTAGGAGCAGTCAACAAGCCCAATTTGATAAATATTCAAACCCTTTGAGAAGGTTTGTCTACCCACTTTAATGCATACAGTCTTAGCATAGACATGCGCGTACAGTTTATTCAAGTTTTTTTTGTTATATTAAAGCTAATAAAGTAAGAAATTATTTTCAATAATATTTATGACGTATATAGACTATATATTTATGACGTATATAGACTATATACGTCATTAATACAATTGAAAATAATTTCTCTACCTTATTGGCTTGACGTACACTAAACCTTCTTTGCCTAAAGACATTTGAAATAAACATAATATTTATGTAGGTAAGGTTATTATACAAATTTGGCTTTTCTAACATATATAACTTACTACTTTATATATCTAGTAATTTTGATATTTTTCAAATTTAAAATGCTCTCAAATCGTATACAGATGTAAAGAAAACCCTGTCCAATCCTTGAAGGGGTAATTCAGCCTGTCGATATGAACAACTCGTCCAATGGCATTAAAGCTAGGAACTAAAAAAAATGGGCTTTTTTAAACAAAAATGTTAGGCAGCCCGGTTAATTCTTGTGGAAATGTAAAATAAATGATTTTATCGACGAGCTGAATCACCCCTTCCAGGATCGGACAGGTTTTTCTTTACATATGGTATACTACAATAAATATAAAATATAATTTCCACCTTTAATAATACTGCATTTCTTAACCCACTCACTTAGAAGGTAGGCTGTTGCCTACCTTCTCAGTGTTTTAAAGCTTTATACTTCTTAGATTAAATTGTTATCTTTTTAATATAGTTTCGAAAGGGATATTCCCTGTATATTACATATCATTTCAAATATCACTAAAGCAACGCTGCTTTACTTTTTTGGATTGTCCACATTAACCCAACAGCCTACCTACCCGGTGATTTATAGCGTCGCTTCTTCGTCGACTTGTTTTGAATTAAACAAAAATAAACAAAAGCCCGTTTTGTCCGTCTGCTCGCCGCGACAGTAGCACTCTCGTGTTTCACGCCACTACAACAGCTTTATAGCAATTGTTTTTTGTACTTCAAGAATGTATTCACGAATTAAAGAAAAGTAATTTCCGTATTAACAACTTTTAGAATTCCTAAATCTACTCGGCACTTTATTTTGTGACTCGACATTTTTGATTCGAAATTAATCTGGAGCTACCTCTTAATACTTGACTAGCTTTCGTTGGCTAGAGAAAAGGTTTTTTCAGGATCAGATCTTTCAGTAGTTAAGGTGAAATAAAGAACTTTTTTTTTATTAATTATTGAATCAGGTATTTGTCTCCCATCTAACCTGATGGCACGTGACGATGAAGATGAGAATGTTTGCCTTTTGCATTTACTATAATTAGGATATCACTTTAAAAAAAAACCCAAGAATTTTCGAATCTTAACAAAATCACGTAAAAAAAAAATACTAAATGAAAAAATAATATTTAAATATTCACTTCTCTTTTTGGATGCAAGTTAAAAATATGTAACGGCAGAAAAAAAGGAGTAAGAAAGTTCAAAAGCATTATAAACCATCTTCTCCGCCAAAGGCAGCAATTTATATTTAAACACACTTAATTTCGCCACATTATTGGCCCAAGTCCCGAGTTCACTGTATTGTTTGCCGATGAGTCGATCGCCTCACGGATAACCACCCGAGCCATCCAATAAATAACCAAACCAGCAGATTAAGTGATTATTAAGAACAAAAAGCGTGTAAAAATTACGACAAAAATTGATAAGAATTTCTTTTGTTGCCAAGTCGAAAGTAAATTGCGTCGTGTTGCATTAAAAACCGCTTTAAAAGAAGGGCGATGTTGGCAAACCTTGGAGAAAGGTAGCCTCCTTTATTAAGGCGATTGGCGAATGGACTTATTTAAAGTTCGCAATAAAAGGAATTCCTTAATGATGCTGACGCTGATATTAATATTGGACGAAGCGGTTTGGCAGGCTCTTCTTAAAATGTAGTTATAAATTACATTTTTGGAAGCGAGTGCTTTCAGTTTTGGGTGTGTAATGTTTGTTATAATTTTGATTATTTTACCTAATTTAATTCAACAGAAACTTCAGTTAAACGTTGTTCTGAACGATAAAGCATTAGTTGACTGATGTTTAATACTTTTTTTACTTATCACAATAATTACTTCTCGTAGATACAGTTTACACTTAATAAATAATTTTATGCACTAATTTGTCGATAAACAGTTTATAAATTACATTATATACTGAATGTTATTTAGATTACTTATGAATATGCAACACCAAGGCTATTAGTTATCTAATTACGTATTATTATTTAAAATAAAACTTAATCTAAGTGTATATCGGACAAGAAGAAAAATTATGAAATTTGTTATTATAGCAAACGATTCACCTTCAACGTTGCCTTCTCACTTAAGTCTTTTTGACATTGAAATCAGACTTGCTTGCTACACTTTTCGTTAAATACACATCTCTCTATTTTATGTTTAAATATATATTTCGAGCTTCGTGGCGCAGTGGTTAACACGCCAGCCTGCGACACGAGGGTTTGCGGGTTCGATCCCTGGTCAGGTCATAATGGAAAACGATATTTTTCAGATTAACCTGGGTCTTGGATGTTTATCCATTTAAGTATCTATTATAACATATTATCGTTAAGTTAGTATCCTACGATACAAGTTCACAACTTACTGTGGGGCTCTTTGAACAATATAAGGCCTTATATTTGATCGAAGGTGTGTCTCAATTTATGTGATATGTCCAATATATTTATTATTTTTTACGTTATTTACAATATACATATTATTAAATGTTTGTTTGCTTTGGGATTGATGAATCTATACAGAATTTGTTTCACAATTTGCAACCGTTTAAAATACTAATGCACCAACAGCTAAATCTAGTAATACATTTAGCTAATCAAATCACATAAATTTAGATCAATGATTCCAAGTGGATTTATTTGAGATTTTACTGCGTTCAGGTGTTGCAGTTTTATGGGAATTGTCGTAAATCTATGAGTTATACTATAGCAACTTAAATCGAAGTGAATAGGTTTTTGAATTTTAGGAATGGCAACGTTAGTACTATCTTAGTTAACGATATTGAATATTTTCTTATATATTCAACAATGGGGATTATTGGGGATGCTTTCCCTATTTGTGGCGTTAAGAAGATATTTCATTTATACAAAATCTTATGAAACGAAAGAACATCACTATTAATATAATGTGTCTACTCGTTTCCGCAGATTTCTATCGATAACCATCGGGTATTTGCTCGATTACAGTAAACGTACAGCCATAAACATTCCGAACATCTCTATTTGATGCCAGAAGCAATAGGAAAGTTACGATAAGATAAACAATAAAACGTATATCATCTTTATCTCACATAAACCTTTCCTTGATCGATATCGATCTATGTACAATTAGGGCTGCAGAGTTATTCTATCGATGACTTGCTATTACTGACGTCTTTGCACGCCTGGAATGTTATATAAGAAATAATATTTCTTACAGTATTCCCACTCCTATGAAAAAAAAATTAACATATTTTACCGATTTATCGTTGAGCATTGTTCATATCAATCTCGAATAGACGAACATTGCGTTGTCTTGTGAGATGCTTACATAATTATCCCGACTGCCGTTTGTTACAGCCCTATCACAATATCGACATTATGAGAATACCATCGCAGCGTAGTTTCTCCGAAAACGTATCGGGCATCGGTTTTATTGCCGGATGATTACGGAGATTGTAAGTGGTACAATTTAATGTAATTTTTTCGAAAATGTCGAATAAAGTGATCGAGATTAAAACATAATCGGGCGCTGTTATTATGCAGCCTCGTGATGATGTCCTGTGGACCGTGACGGCTGATAATAATACGCACACATGTTCTCGTTCTTAAGTATCTGTGCCATAAGTTGCTCTTTTAATGGAACATTATATTTTATAACTAAATCTTTTTTTATATTCACCGATACCGTATAGTGTAGGTATATAAAAGTTGTAGAATGATGAATAAAGATATCTTCAATCTTCATCCAATAAATAAATATATACGGAAAAATCACACAGATTGAGCTAGCCCCAAAGTAAGTTCGAGACTTGTGTTATGGGATACTAACTCAACGATACTATATTTTATAACAAATACATATATAGATAAACATCCAACACCCAGTCCAATCTGAAAAAGATCATTTTACATCTTGACCTGACCGGGGATCGAACGCGGGGCCCTCGTGAGCTCGCCAAAGCCAAGCCTATATTATAGGTGTGCATGGTCGATCGACTGTGTCGCATACCCGATATGATGATGATCCAAGCCTATCACTTATCTACCAATTAATGGCGATATACATCGATACTGTACAGTGTAGGTATATAAAGGTTGTAGAATGATGAATAGAGAAGTTTTCACGCACCATCCAAGCCTATCACTTATCTACCGATTAGTGGCGACCCTGCCAAGATCGGAAGACAAGTTATTAAGGCTTGGATGGTGCGTGAAGACTACTTTATTCATCATTCTACAAACTATATTAGGCTATATTAGAACTTTCTACTTTCCGCCGAAAATCGAAACATGGGCTGTGCTTCAGTCTCTCCAGCGGTGTCGCATTGACCATCGGTATATCGAAGTGTTGAAGTGTTTATACAGAAACGCCTCTATGTCAGTCCAAGTACAGGAGCAGAGCACGAGGGCTATTCCACTGCAGAGAGGCGTGAGACAGGGAGACGTCATTTCTCCGAAACTGTTCACTGCTGCTTTGGAAGATGCCTTCAAACTCCTGGAATGGAAAGGATTTGGCATCAACATTAATGGCGAGTATATCACTCACCTTAGATTTGCGGACGATATCGTTGTCATGGCGGAATCGCTGGAGGACTTAAGTACCATGCTCAATGACCTCAATGGAGTTTCACAGCAGGTGGGCCTTAAAATAAACATGGACAAAACGAAGATCATGTCGAATGTCCATGTTACGCCGTCACCGGTTTATGTTGGGAACTCCACCCTTGAAGTTGTAGACCAATATGTCTACCTGGGACAGTTGATCCAGGCAGGCAATTCCGGCTTCAAGGACGAGGTCTTTCGACGAATCCGAATCGGCTGGGCAGCGTTCGGGAAGCTCC
Source organism: Elegia similella (assembly GCA_947532085.1). Taxonomy (NCBI): domain Eukaryota; kingdom Metazoa; phylum Arthropoda; class Insecta; order Lepidoptera; family Pyralidae; genus Elegia; species Elegia similella. The sequence continues at coordinate 15,440,447 of OX383941.1, forward strand.
GCACTGTCTTTTCGTCCGCAATACCTCAGTGCCTAAAGACAAAAGTCTTTAATCAATGTGTGTTACCAGTGATGACTTACGGCTAAGAGACGTGGTCCCTTACTATGGGCCTCATAAGAAAGCTCAAGGTCACCCAAAGAGCTATGGAGAGGGCTATGCTAGGTGTATCTCTACGAGACCGAATCAGAAATGAGGAGATCCGTAGAAGAATAAAAGTCACCGACATAGCTCAGCGGATTAGTTCTTTGAAGTGGCAGTGGGCGGGGCACATAGCGCGTAGAACCGATGGCCGATGGGGCGGAAAGATTCTGGAAAGGCGACCACGTACCGGCAAGCGCAGCGTCGGACACCCACCGACCAGATGGTCGGACGACCTGACAAAGGTCGCAGGGAGACGCTGGATGCAGGCCGCTTCCAACCGGTCATTCTGGAAATCATTGGGGGAGGCCTATGTCCAGCAGTGGACTTCTTGCGGCTGATATGATGATGATGATGACTTTCCGCCGATCCTTTTGCATCCTGCCGGTGTGACGCCAACCATTGTCAGGTATTCATTGACACTGTGGAGTGTGAGTGTCTGGTCTGGTCTGGTCTATATGAATAGGCTAGTGACGAAATAAGGATACTAAAATGAATCCATCAGTAAGATAACCAATAAATATTGGACACGTATTCGTCTTTTGTCAATAGGATTGTTTTAAAAAAAATTCCATTTACAATAATTAGTCCGAAAACTATTAGATAAGTATTTTTTCTTATTTCAATCAAACAAAAGATAAAGCACATCAAAGTTCAGGAGTGGGGGCTCATGATGTAACAGGCCGGTAAAAATGTACCCGACAGTGACGTCACGCGGAACTTTAACGGGCTATATCTTTATCAATGTTTGTTTGATTGGCAGAAGAAAAAATACGTATCTAATATTTTTCGATAATGTATAACACGGACTAATTATTTTATATGGTATTTTTTTAATGATGAAGATAAAGCCCATCAAAGTTCATGAGACCCCTCTCACTGTGGCGTGACGTCAGTTTGCTAAAAAGTTTAGCAAACTGTGTCATCGCACGAAACTTTCACGGGTTATATATATCTTTATCATTATTTCTTTAATTGACAAAAGAAAAATACGTGTCTAATATTTTTTGATTTTCTAACTAACGAATTAATTATATATTTTTTAGAAAACTAGCCATTATAATTTGTTATTCTTCCTAAATATGTGTTCTTGACCGTTAGACTAAAAAATATTGCATATATCTACATACAATTCAAATGAATAAATTAGTCTAGTATGGCACGACAGAAAGCTATCGTAAACAGTTATTTTAATACGAAATGACAATTTATTAGGCGGCCAAACAAAAGCACTCTATTCAGCGAATTCATTTGCCATTGTACTGTCACGAGACTATAATATTAATCACTAAATAAATTTTATTTGCACTTTATAAGGATGATACCAAATACAGTGTGATGAGATTTAAGTGTTTATTAGACGAATACAGCATCATGTGTTTGACAAGCTCTGTGGCCTAGTGGCCATCATGCCAAGCCACCACTCCTGAGTTCTCGTGTTCGATCACCGGTCAGGTCAAGATGGAAAATGATCTTTGTCAAATTGGCCCGAGTCTTGGATGTTTATCAATATATGTATTTACTATAAAATATAGTTACATTGAGTTAGTATCCTATAACACAAGTCTCGAACTTACATTGGGTCTAACTCAGTTTGTGTTATTTGTCCGTATATATTTATGTGTTTCCATGGGTCACGTTTAACAAGTCGCCAGGAAGGTGAAACTTTTGAACTATAATAACAGTAACATGGATTAGCCTTAAGTCGGGCATTTTCCTTGCCAATTTCGAGGTTTTCCTGAAACACACTGTATTAGTACATTTTATAAGTGATGAAAATTGACAAATATAACACATATTACTCGTAAAAGTATTCTGTTTTAAACTGTCTTAATAAACTGTTATTTGAAATTGTTTTAATAAGTATTTGTTGTAAATTATTATTTTTAACGCGACTTAGCCCGTACCTTTGATATATTTATTTCCGCTTTATTTATTTACATCCTTGATATAACTCAATAATAATATTAAAAAATAAGTAAAGGGTTCGGGCTAAGTGCCATTAAAATTAATAATTCCAACTTTAAAACTCGATATACTTATAGCAATATACTTAAGTATATTTCATACATTCTGTAACTACGGAGGTTCTATGTTTGCTTAACCTTTGATGACACTGATACAACTAAGTACGAAAATTACAAAGAAAGTTCCATTTAATGCTAAAACTAGTTTTCGTCTGCGGCTCCGCCCGCTTCAATGTCGATCCCTCGAGAATATTTCCCAGGATAAAAGGTAATAGTATTTTTCCCAGAATAAAAGGGAGCTTATATGTCCTTCTCCGTACTCCAGAGAATTTGTTTGTAAAATTTCAAGATGATCATTCAGTAGTTACGGCGTGAAAGCGTAACAAACAAATAAACAGAGTCACTTTCGCATTTATGATATTAGTAAGGATAAGGATGTATTGACCTCTTTCCAACGGAATGTATATGTAGGTACTAATAGGTGCACTTATAAAAGAGGAAACAAACTTACGACCTTATAGTTGCATATGAATTATGTACCCTCTAATCAATTTCGCGTGAATCACTCTGTTTCCTGTCGTTATTGCATCAGGTCGCTTCTAGTGTAGAATTAAGTTTGATTAGGCTGTATCCATGATCCACATACTGTTCTAATTTTGATATATGAGAATTGCTAGCCCTGAACGTAATCATATCGGCGAGCCTTGATTGCTGCAACTGCTGATTAAGAGGAACAAAAATAATCCCATTGAAGTTTGATTATATTACATAGCAGTTGCATGCAGCTTTGCATGCTGTATTCAAATTTGTACACATCAAGTTTTAACTTTCCTTTTGTTCTCTCATTTTGCATTTTCCTCATGTTGTTTTATTAACGAAATAAATAAACGATTGTTATTAAAAAATAGATAAAAATAGATACCAGTGTCACTTGGGAAGGATCTTCTTATATACGTTTAGGCATTTGTTACAATTGCTATTACCCCATTCATCCGAGTGATTAGTATACCCTACAAAACTAACAATTTCCTATGCTTCCCCAGCTTGAAAATGCTTCCGATGGGTAGCAGCGTCGGAAGCACAAGAAGGCCAAGAAGCAATCCCGCCTGCCGAGCGTCGTGAGTATGGAAATATACTCAAATGGAATGAAAAGTCCTTGGGAGAGGCCTTTGTCCAGCTGTGGACTTCTAACGGTTGATACGATGATGATGATCCAATGAAGAATCGTTAAACTAACTTAAATAAATTGTTTTACTTCAAAATACTATAATTTTAATATACCAAGAAATTAATAAGTAGTTTGAGAACCAATGAAATTATAAACTAAAAATCATTTTTAAAATAACTACAATTGACAGTTATGTTACCATGTACTGTTTGCAATAAATAACGATTATTACTAAACAAAAAGTGTTAATAATATACTTCTGTTAAATTCCAATTTATTTTATTACCGTCTATTAATCGACTTTTACAAGAAATAACATAGCAGCATAAAACAGTAGTAAATAATGGTAGCTATCTCAATTAGATAATAAAGAATTCATTGATGATCATAGTTTGTCTGCGTGTAATTGTGATTTTATTCAAATTTGATCATCTGCCTATAACTAAGTTCACATTGGTACATTGCTAAGTCGATTGAGCGAATTCACTACCAGTAAACGAAAAGCTTAAATACCATAAAATATAGAGTATCTGCTGCACAAGATCTTCTTTAGTCATGTTAAGTAAGTGGCAAAAACAAGTATTAGATTTTTCAAACTGCATAAAAGCAATAAAAGTTGCACAATATTACTTCTAAAAGCACTAATTTAGATAATAAAAAAAAGAAACGTCACCAATGACAATAAACAAAATAATTGAGCAACCTAAGCTTTGTTACGATATGGTTATGTGATCAACAAAATCCCCTTCGTCACATAACAGTTGAACATATACACGATTGTATCGAAAGAAAGGCCTTCTTAATTGGAAGAGCAATTTGGCGCTACTGCTTATCATGGAGATACGACCCAATTTTTATCTATTTCTACTAAACATAAGTTTAAAAGAAAGGTTAGTTTGTTGGTATTTTTGACCCATATACTCCTATTAAACAGAATACCGTATTCTCTTCGGGTAAAAAATAATAAGGCTTGTTTTCGTTGGAAAAGTATAGCACTATTAAATTATGTAACAACGGGTTACTGACGTACGAAGTCAGCTACTAGCCAACATGTTTCGACCTCATCCGGAGGTCTTCCTCAGGGACCTCCGGGACCATCTCACCTCAGGGACCATCGAGACGCGAGTCCGACGACATCGGGACATCGGACGCGCGTCTCATCCACATTACCCCTGAGGAAGACCTCCGGATGAGGTCGAGACATGTCGGCCAGTAGCTGACTTCGTACGTGAGTAACCCGTTGTTACATATTTTAATAATGTCTATATCTCACGTTAGTTTTAATCAAAAAGTATAGCACTCTTCTTTTTGACTCGCCAACTCGACTAATCTACTCTCCCAGTGATTTAATGTATTCGTGTAATCGACGCAATTAAACTTTCATAACGGCAATTAACAGATTGTGTTTCGATTAATTAGAAATTGTTTCGCGATTGTGTTGATAACGTTTAAATTGTTTATCGTGGTCGGTAGCGGGCACACCCAGGTCATAATAAGGCCGCCTCAAATGTGTTTTGTGTAACAATGGACCCGGTGTAATAGCCGAAGGGTACTAGAATAGGCTTCATTTTGCAATATTGAGTGGCGGTGGTAATTAGAGTCGCGTCCGGGCAGTTACAGCATCCTGATTCTAACGCGTGATTCTATTCAAAATCCAAAAGGAATAAAGCTTGAAATAGTTTAACAATTATCAACTTTACGACCTACACCTTAGGGTCAAAGTTGTTTTAATACGTAAGGATACTTTTCGTAGTAACTTTATCAATAGTTCAACGGTGAATGCAGAAATTTTAAGACGTAACATTTCATTATGTACATTGAAAATGAAATCGTAAAGCCTGCGTATTAAATCTTAAATTTGCTTGTATTTTCTTTTAAGAATATGGTAACGGTATGGAGTAAGGATCGATATGGTCCCTTAGAAACTGGACGAGTTTCGCAAGGGACCGCCACGCTATCGCGTCGAATTGATATCGGCTAATTATAAGGTATGGCAGTGGTCCGGTGCGCGCAGAATCAATTGCCGCCCGCCGCCTCCATTCAGGCCTTTTTGTATCAGCTGCTATTGCTACGTAATCTTGGATTTTTGTAATATCTCTTTCATATTTAAGGGCTCTTGTTGTTATCACGTTATATAAATAAACGAACACAATGAATGGCAAAAATGGAGTAGTCCGCCATTGCCTTCTTCATTTACATTTTCGTACCATTAAACAATGAAATCAAATGTTTATTTGCAAGGGTCATCATACATATAAATTCCCGCCTTTTACAGTAAGCATGCAAAGGTCGTGCTCCTGTAGTGGAGACTAAAAGGGACCTGATGATGATGATGCAAAATTATATTAGAAGGAAGTTAAATATTATTAGTCAATACAGATTTAATTAGCATACAAAAATTCTCTATCTTGTATGTCATAATAGCATGTATCAATTAACCATTTATGCAATTTATGTTTAAATTGTTTAAAACTAAGCATATTTAGGTCACTGGCAGTTAATTATAATTTTTTATCGACATAGCGTAGGATCTCTTGGTCTTAGTCTCTGATTTACGACTTTGATATCGAAGAAATCTGATAGTGTGTGAGTTTCTTCGCGATGTTTTCTTTCACCAGAATGAAGAAGTAGTATTACAATTAATGAATGATGAAGACCAACATACAGTAATTAAAGCAATTAGTAAAACAGTCGACTTTCTTTTAAGCAAGCCTGGAAGCTTATTTGTAGCTGGGAGCATATAAAAACATAGAATATGCCAGGTGCTTCTTTTCCAGCGCAGATCATATTGAGTAGTCAAATAAAGCATTCGGACAGATAAAGGTATTATTTTATTTTAAATTAGCAATCGACTAACTCGTCGATAAACCTCTCTGCCTGCGTGCACTGCCTGGTGGCTAAACTTACCATATTAAAATGGCCTGTTATTTTGTGATTTTTGGCTTTGTCTACCCCGTTTCGAATAAAGATATATTGGGACGACGTCGCAGTAAAATAAGCCCGTGTTAGTCATAGAAAGAAAACGCACACTGAACAAATATTAAATTAAGGAAGAAAAGACATCAACGCGTACATTTTTATTCTAACTTATTCTTGCCCGAACTCCATCTGCGTTCCTCGGATGTTGAAAAGTATTTTATGTTATGTTAAGACATGATATTTTTTCATATTAGTATTTATAATATAAGTAGAACAAAATTTAGTGTTGTAAGCTTGGAAACGCTTATATCCTTATATCTAAGCAATATGTGTATCCCAACGACTGTCCAGTAGTGTCTGGTACAGATAATACTTAAAACCGAAAGATCCTAATGCAATATATGCAATAAGCAAAGATAACCGAAGTTAGTGATCGTCACGTTATCCTTATTAAGGAAATAAATGACCCTGTCCAGTGAAATATAGTCATTCTCAGTAAATTCTCCAAATAGCTCTCCGAGTTCATACTCGCAACATTCTCGGGATCCATGTGTTAAATTCATTCTTTATTTCAGCGGAAATACTTGATACTGCCACTGGAGATTGCCATCGGGATGCAGCGATGTGATACAATCTAAACAGTTTCGCCGCTTAATATTCTCTTGTTAGGTCAGTAACATCCATAAAGTTATCATGTGTTATCAAAACACTCGTTTTTCAACTCATCATCATCATTTCGAGTAGTTGTCACGGTCAATCGACCATGCATACCCTGGTGTCAGAGTTCTTCGGAACCGCCTCTCAGCCTATGACGTGGTTCAACTGCATCATCGTCATCATTCCAGCCGTTTCTCCACTGCTGGACAAGGGCTTTTCCCAAGAATTGTTAGCTCCATGGGAGAATATTGCCATACTTACCACGCTTGGCGGATTGGCGAGCTCAGTTTCTTTGGCTTCGTGGGTGTGCTTTCGACGCTGCTGCCCATCGGAAGCATTTTTAAGCTGGGTAAGGATAAAATTTATTTGAAAAGGGAAAAGCAAGTAGACCAGGCGCGCGTATCCGATTCCATACCTGTTACCACCGGACATGTTGTTGAGGATGAAATCCCTAACCAAACAGGCTGTTAAGGATGATAAGAGTGACCGTAATTCAACTAAAATCAAACATATAAATCTGGTATTAAGCTTTTGACTAAAGGGTTACAGCATATTACTGCAATAAATAGAAATCGTTTGGTGGTGCATCTCCATATGCCATGGTGTAGTAGCAGAATAATGAAAAAAGACGAAATATGAGCTTAAAAAGTACATTGTTAATTAAAACAGCGAGCAGTAGGTACAAAACTGCTGTAGATAATACGTGTATCTTAGGTATTTGTTTTAGAAAAATAAATACATTGTTGCTAAGTATACTTTGAGGTCAATTCCATACGCAGCAGAACATTACCTGTCTTGTTTTTATCTTGTAAACCTATCACAAACAAAATATGTCGATGTGTCAATCAACTGGATTTATTTTTATAAAAATATAAAGCCTCCAACAGATTGTAATCCACAAGAGATTTCCTAGTCTTAAGATTACTATCAACCGAGGTCGCTCGCTATAAGGGTAGCCTTTAGGTAGGTAGGTAAGATATTTTTATTTATAAGAGATAGGGTCAAAGTGACTATCAAACTGTTTTTTGAGAAAATAAAAACTGCATACATAGTGTTTCAGTAAACTGCCGCACCTGTCCTAGGAATCATAACATGGCAATTTAAAAAAAAATGTTCGTTGAGTAATTGTTTTGTTGCTGAAATTGAAAGATCAGACAATGTGCAATAAATGTTCGTGTGATATTATGTATGGAAAAATTCAATAAATTGCTAAATTTCATATTTAAGAGTCTTTAGACTTTATTATTTTAATAATAAATATATACGGACAAATCACACAGATTGCGCTAGCCCCAAAGTAAGTTCGAGACTTGTGTTATGGGATACTAACTCAACGATACTATATTTTATAACAAATACATATATTGATATACATCCAAGATCCAGGTCAATCTGAAAAAGATCATCGTGACCTGGCCGGGGATCGAACCCGGTCACTCTCGTGTTACAGGATGGCGTGTTGACCGCTGCGCCACGGAGCTAGTCATGAAAGTGGCAATCAAAATGAAAGTGGCTTTGTCTTGCAAAAATATGATCCTAAATGTATGATTATATTACTATAGGTGTTAAAGTAAAATCAAATATGACTGACGATGATCACCTTCTAAAAATCTTTTGTAGCTGTTTCCTTATTTGAATACCTAACACGTTTCCAATCTGCCGCATTTCTAAATACGGGCGAATTAATTTGGGCGCGGAGCTGACGAGGCTACCTCGAGGTCACCCCTCTCGCCGATCCTCCGTAACCGATAATAAAAAAACCTCTTTTATTACGATTGTTGCGAGAGAACAAAGTGAATTATGTACACGGCTCCTTTACTGTTTTAGGGTTCCGTACCACCAAAAACTAAAAAAATAATCATGAGGTTTTCTTTTTACTTTTTATGGTACGGTAATGGAGTGATCCTCACTCGATTATCCGTCTGTTCGGCTGTCACTTAAGATCGTATTAGGATGACGTAGACATGTAAAGTTGAAATTTATACCACATACTAGCTTTCAACCGCGGCTCCGCTCGCATTAATGTCGTTTTTCTAGGGAACGACAGACAATATAGTACTTTTTCCAGATGAAAGGTATCCTACTTCCAGTTGATCAAGAATCTTCAGAGCTAAGGCAGATGCCCCTTACATCATTTCAGTTAATTTCTAGTGCTAGTGTAACTAAGCTAACCTAACTTTACGTAACTAATTTCTCAAATTAAATTAGTTATAGATAGAACTAAATAAAAAAACAAGGTCAGGATATCATCTTCAACTGCTTAGCCGATGGTTGCAGATAAGGCATCGGGTACGCGCGCCCAGCTTCCCAAGTAGCTACTTGCTTTTCCACCATTCATCTTAGTGAGTAGTATCTCAATACCTTCATTCCTTTACTAAATCCAACAAATTGCTATCCTTCTCCAGCTTAAAAATGTTTCCGTTGGGCAGCAGCGTCGGAAGCACAAGAAGTCAAAGAATCTGCGCTCGCCAACCCGCCTGCCAAGCGTGGTGAGTATGGCAATATCCTCCCATGGAACCAAGAATCCTTGGGAGAGGCATTTATCCAGCAGTGACTAGTTACAGCTGAATAGATAGATAGAACTTAAAAACTTTTTAGTACGAAACCCTCGTTGCTCTATTCCGATTTACGTTTGGCTCCTTTTTTATTGAACATAACGTCATAATTTTTATAATGCCAAAACTTGGTGACGAGTCGGGTTTTTTCATTGCAGCTGTAAACATGATTGGTCGTATTTCTTTTTTTAACGAGGGCTGTACCAGTGTTTTACATAATGGAGTAGGTGATTTTAATGCGGGTGGGTGCAAAGCCGTAGTTAGGTATGGGTACAGGAGTTTACTTCTTATTGTTAATGTGGTCCGTGCAAATAATAGATTTTATGCGCCCTCTACTTCTCTCCTACGTCTCTTCTGCACACATTTTCACATTTTGGTCCTGATCATTTCTGCTTCTGTAGGATAGGGCTTAAAGGTTACTTCTTGTACTACTCTTTTCTACAGCACTGGGGAATATTATCCTTATCCTTACTAATTCCTTATCCTAACAAATATTATTAATGCGAAATTTATGGCGCCAATAAAGCGTCTGATGGATTGATCGATATCTTGTTTATTAGATTTCGTGTCGGCTTGTGTAAAGAAGCGGCCAGCTAGCTGTTTTGTGTTTTATTTTTTATTTCATTCGCAGAACTGGCTTTATTTGTACTTTGAAGTTATATCTTCATTTTTGTTTTATTGGATATAGAGTTTTTTTTATCCTTCTTCTTCTTCTTTTTTTTTATCCTTACTAATATTATAAATGCGAAAGTGAGTTTGCTTGTTAGTTTATTTGTTTGTTACGCTTTCACGCCGTAACTACTGAACCGATCATCATGAAATTTTGCATACAAGTTCTCTGGAGTGCGGAGAAGGACATAGGCTTTTTACCTTTTATCCCGGGAAAAAGTACTATTCCCGAGGGATCGATATTGACGCGGGCGGAGCCGCGGGCGAAAGCTAGTACTCTATATTGCTGCTCAAAACATAGTAGCGTAAGCCTATAGCTCTATCCTTACCGATCATTATCCGATTTCTATCGTGTGCCGTCAAGTCGAAGAAGATTAGAATCACTAGTACTATGCACTGAATTAACTAAATACATCAAAAGTATTTGTACAATTTAGGTCGATCCTTGCATAAGATCACCCCCTTGTATGAATTTGAAACAGATAAGAAATTTAAATACGATATATGTATGGAATGATATTTAAAAACATTTTTCTTCAAATTAATATAAAAAATAAAATATTTGACAGGTCCGTGGCGCAGTGGTTAACACGCCAGCCTGCGACACGGAGTGCCCGGGTTCGATCCCCGGCCAGGTCAAGATGGAAAATGATCTTTTTCACATTGGCCTGGGTCTTGGATGTTTATCTATATATGTATTTGTTATAAAATATAGTATCGTTGAGTTAGTATCCCATAACACAAGTCTCGAACTTACCTTGGGGCTAGCTCAATCTGTGTGATTTGTCCGTATATATTTATTTATTATTTATTTATTTTATATAAACATGAAAATATTAAGACTTTTAATTTTTTTACATAATCGCCTAATGGTTTTGCGAAGTCGAATTAATGGCTTGCGCAGCCACGACGTTTTTCGTTTGCGCGGCACCCGCTTAAATAAATAGAGAGGCTAAAAAAATAATGAATAAAAGCATCTATAAATTATTGGTTTCTCTTACTAGCTTCTTTCTCAAAATCCTGACTACATCCCTTCCCGGGTGTAGGCAGTGAGATGTCATGCAAGAGAGGCGACGTTGCGACAGTAACGAACTGCGGGCGCCGTTTAAGGCAAACACATTATGTTGCCTTTTGACATCATTAAGGCACTGCTGGCTCCGTTCCTGGTAATTCTTGGCAGCAGACGTAACTGGAATTGTAAACAGGCGCTTTAAATACTGGTCAGTATTATAATGGGCACGATTATTGGGATGTTCCGGGGTTTAGGAGAAATACCGTGATACATACATACAGTATCACGTCTTTTTCCCTTGCGGGGTAGACAGAGCCTAGGTCTATAAGACACGAAGGCGACGTTTAGCATGTTGGTGGGCATTAGGTGAAAAACGGAATAAAATGAAAATAGTGATGGGTTGCTAGCCGCATCGCCTATTAACATGATTCCACGGAATTTGGCCCCTACCGCCCATACCGTGATATCGTATCAAACAAGTTAGCATATTTATTTGTTTTATTGAATAGGCACTTGTTGGAAAGCTTTCCGTTTACTACTGTGAAAAATGGTTGTCTGTAAAGTCGGTTAACGGACGATAATTTTACGAGTTATCGGGGGAAGAAATACAGATGCGTTACAAGCCGAACGCTTATGCTGATCGTACCTCTCTATCGCTTGTTGAACGTGACACTTTTTCATGCGTGCATCCGGTGCCAATCGATTTATAAGCGTTATTATGCCAAAAATAAAATAAAAGTAAAAAACATACAAAGGCATAGGTGTATTACATCAATTGTGTAATTATATTCAGAGCAGATATACCTACTCGGTATCCATATACTACAATAAGCTACCATAAAAAATAAGACACATATATTATACAATAAATATAGGACGAAAATTTATACAGACCAAAGAATACCATTGTTCTACATATTTTTATGTAAACAGTGTAATGACTTGTTAATTGTTACATTTTATAGGCCATATACCAGGGCGTCAGACGTTGAAAGCGTTTGCTTGTCGTATTTAAACTTAAGATTGATGAGATGAAGCGTTCCAGTGACAAGAGCAGGGTAATAATGGCTTAGATGTCCACAGATGATCTATTAAAATAGATGATTCATCAAATTGAACTGATTTTTAATACGCACCCATCTATTCGACACTCGTTTAACCCTACTGTATTAATCGATTATCATTTGTAATTTATTTCCATATGTAGTACATAATTATATTCTATGTATAATTTATTTAAAAGGTGACTGCAATCTCAACCTTGTTGATGTATTCTTATATAAAGTATAAATAAAAGTATTTTTTTTATTCTGGAGAAATAATAATCTTTTACTATTTAATTTGAAAACGTTCTCACTCTCCGAAGCAGTTCAGCTGAGGAGGCAAAGGAAACAAAATTTTCAGATTAGATGAGAGAGATAATATAGCGTTTTAACTTGAGTTATCTATTTTCATCATTGTCAGTGGAAACAACTGACACTTCCATTATAAGTTTACATAGCAATCATGTTTGGTTTGCAAAGAGAGCTCTCAAAACGAGACTGGAAAGTAGAGTAAGTTACATTAATGTCAAATATTTTAGTTTCTTAATAAAGATTAATTTGATTGGGTAACAGTTTGTAAAAACAGTGCTTTTTTATAATTTGAGGTTTAGAGATGTCAATGTAAAGTGAAATTTTAAATTAGAGATGCATAACCGATAGATAACTATTGAAATAGTTATTATTAAATAAATAAAAAACATAATACACTATGTAATATATATATAAATAAACTTACGGCTATGAATTACATTTTTTAAATATTTTTAGTAAATATCTGTGAGCCATTTACAAGTTTTCACGGTAGAAGATATAATCGAGACTTGGTCGGGAAGTAAGAAAACAGTTGGGACTAAGAGTTAAAAAGAAAACATTGCTTATAAGAAGAACGAGTTGGTTAGTAGCCGTCTTAATGTTGTTGGCTCTGTTTACCCCGTAACGGATAAATACGTGATAATGTGTGTATTTGGTTGCTTTATCAAAACTCTAATAATGCATATTTATTCTTGCCTTGGAATTCTTCAATTCGGTTGTTATGACGAAACGCAGCTTAAAACTGACATTGCTGGCAGTGTAATTTTGTTATTTATAGCATTTATCTATACATTTCCTCTGAAGCTAACGGTATATATATTTTTTAAAAAGTACATCTGCGATTCTATAAAGTTAAATATTAATGGCAAAATGCGGATTTATGATAACAATTTACAGTATATACACACTACAAAAGAAAATAAATGCCGTAATCGGAAGAATTCCGTCCTTTTTGCTCTTACTAATGGCTCCATAGTATCATTGCGGTGTGCCATTCAATCTTTGTAACCCATCTTGTCTATTTTACTAAACTATCTCCTTTTCTTTTTCCACACAATTTTAGTCTTTATTATAACTGTAGTAGAATTGTATATAGAATGGTAAGATTAATGAGATGAGACCCTTTAGATGGTGGATACAGCGCGTGGCTAGCTCGTGCCAATTTGTGAATAGCGCCGGACGCTCCAGGCAGCTTTCTTTCCTCCATTGCTGAACTTGTTAGGTGAATATCACTGCGTTAAATAGGGCTTAATGGCTTCGACTATCGATATCGACGATTTGCATAATTGAGTAAGTCGTAATGTGCGTGTGATTAAACTTGAGATAGAGATGTTTCAATTTAGGTGTGAGCGGAACGTTTTGTAGTAAGACATTTTACAGCATGAGTAATGTTAAGAAATTAACTTGCGGACTATAGTTCTGAAGGTTCCAGTCCTTTTCGATTGTTTTATATGACTACTAACTGCCTGCGAGTCCGTTCACATATATTTGTATGGGTCCCACGTCATTGTAACTGGAGAAAAAAAAAGGAGCCTATTCTGTGTCCTGTACGTCTAAATGTTTATCTACCAAGTTTCATAAAATTCAGTTAATTCGTTTAGGAGTTATGAAGGAACATACATACAGAAAAAAAATCTAAAATTCCTCACATTAGTTTAAGTATTATGTATAGCGCTTATAAACACGATATCTCAAAAAACAAAGTAAGTTACGCCATGACCAAACCATACAGATTTATTATTAGTATTGGTGATGATGATATGATATAGGCCTTGTGTTATATTGGGCGAGTGAAATGTGAAAAGACTGTTAAATGGTAATATTTTATTCGTCGCTTTGTTAGATTGGAATGTTTTTGCAATTCCTGAGAGATTCAGAGAATCATATCGCGTATTATACGACATTATACCAACGTTTGCCGTTTTTTAAGATTTTTTTGAGAATCATCATCTCATAAATGTGTATAGAATTATTTGTTATGGTTGTGCCTACTAAATTACGTTAGAGAACGAAAACTTTTACTCTTCGCATATAAAATCGTTTCTATTGTAATTATTTGCAACATTATCTCAGCTTCATAATTTACGTTCATACGTGATTCATATACAATGACGACGACCTAGTAGTTGAAATACTTATAGGTCAGCACATCACTAGTTGTGCGCCCGCGGCGTTACACCCGTATCTCCTACCGGCTGCCTCATTATGATGATTGATGCTGTGTATATGTGCTCGCCAAGAATCTCGCAGTCGCACATGAGCAAAACCTACTCAAAACAATTGCATTACGGCAGAGCTGGGCCCCAATTGGCAATAATTTACAATAAGGTATTACATACACCTAGATGGTGGAGGATTATCTTTAATTTTTCCATGATTAAAAAAATAGTTTAATGAAAATACATGTCATAATCAGAATTTTGAAGCCAGAGCTTACACTCCCAATCCATCGTACTCTTCCATACATTAGGTGACAAAAATATCATACAAAATAATCCCTTAATGGTACTCAATCATTTGAGTCAATCATAACAAACAAATAAATAAATGTATCCTAATCCTAACTAATATTATAAATGCGAAAGTGAGTTTGTTTGTTTGTTTATTTGTTTGTTTGTTTGTTTTTTACGCTTTCACGTTGTAACTACTGAACTGATTATCATGAAATTTTGCATACACGTTGTCTGGGGTACGGAGAAGGACATAGAGTACATTTTATCCCGGGAAAAAGTAATGTTCCCGAGGGATCGACATTGACGCGGGCGGAGCCGCGGGCAAAAGCTAGTAAGAAAATAAATAAAGACAAGAAAGAAAGAAAGAAATATAAATAATGATTTACCAGTACGACTCGAAAAGAACAAAAGCATAACAAAATTATTTTATTGAGACATACAGATAAAATTTTGATAGCAAGATGAGAGAGCTAGCTGATGTTTTATCTTGTGGTTCGTGTAAACTTTTTTTTCAAACGCTTGGTGCAATTAATGACATTGTTATACATTTCTGCAGCTGACGTGTATCACGGAATTAGCCACGCAGTCTTATTTAAAATTGCAGAGAGACATTAAAAGATCACACATATTATGGTTATTATTTTATCACAATTTTCAAGTAATTTTATTTTTAATTCTATTTAGTGTTGGCGTGTGTTTAAAGCAGGCTTTGTTAATATGCCTCCTGGTCACGAGCGCATAGTAGTATAATGAAACAGTACGGATGGCTCTGCTTAGGAAGATTTATTGCCGACGAAACGTATTGTGATTCGGTTGCAAGATTAATTTACTCAATTATGTAAGGTATATTGTAAAAGGAATTAAATTTTATCAATATACTAGTGTAATAACAAGTTTTAGTAACGGGCTTTGCATGCGTAACTATAATCCAACAGAAACTGTATTTATTTCTGAAGCAATAGCAAAATTTGTATGAAGCAATTGTTTATCTTACTTTAACTTTTCTATTTATAGTTTCTTCAAAGTCTGTCCATCATCATAAGTGGATCCATCGTCAAAACGCATCAAAATAGAAATATAGAAAGATGTAGGTTCTGAGATGTTACAAACTTGAACATCAAATAATGCTTTCGAGAAATTTGGATTGTTGAAGGCGAAAAATCGGTGTGATTGGTCTTATTATCCTCTGATGCAAATAGCGGCACCACTATGTTTGTGGTGGTTTGGGTGTATTTGTCTGTCTATATGAGTGTCTATTATACGGGTTCCCGATTTGGATGTTTTTTTTTTTGTTGTTTGTTGTTTTATTTGAAATCAGCTTTTCTAGCAATCCTTACTATCCTTACTATAATCCTTTCTAATATTATAAATGCGAAAGTGAGTTTGTTTGTCGACATTGACGCGGGCGGAGCCGCGGGCGAAAGCTAGTAATATTATCAATGCGAAAGTGAGTTTGTTTGTTTGTTACGCTTTTACGCCGTAACTACTGAACGGATCATCATGAAATTTTGTATACAAGTTCTCTGGAGTACGAAAAAGGACATAGGCTACCTTTTATCCCGGAAAAAAGTACATCCCGAGGGATCGACAATGACGCGTGCGGAGCCGCGGGCGAAAGCTAGTAGTTTTATATTTTTTATTTGTAGCAATTGTTTTTAAAGGTAGACATGTTTTACAAAAACAGATTTAGCCGTTTACTAGATTTTTAGGTCGAGATTTGCCTAAACTTTATACTTGTGTCTGCAAATAAATAGGTATTTTCAAACATAGCTCTGTCACCCATTTTCCTACTTAAACTTTATGAGTGCTATCATATAATCATCATATGAGCGAATATACAATATTAAAGATATAATTGGCTCTACATTGAGTAATACGTTAAATTATAAATTCATGAATGAATAATACACAGTGAATTATGAATGAATAGCTGCAGATAGTCGTGTAATGATAACACGGGATTAAGATGTGTGTCGTCCGCGTGACTGACTCGCGTGTGTCACTAACAGCTTCTTTAGAAATTACTGAGCCGCAGCTTCTTATTTAAAATCTTGTACGAGTCATGTCACAACACTAATTGTGAAACGTTTTAAATTTTACATTCAAAATAGTTTTACTCGTTGGAATTCCTATTTTAAGTATCCTTCTTTAATATACCGTGTGTAAAATTACCGTCGATATTCCCTTGAAGGGGCGACTCAGCCCGTAAATCTAAACTATGGGACCGATGTATGGAAATTAAAAAAAACTTTTCTATACAAAAGTATTCAGTTAACTAGACAATTTGTATGAAAATGTATTTTTTTTTGTTGTTTTCCGAGCATTGATCCGAAAGAAAAAGTTGTTTGTATTAATGTGTTGAGTCGCCCTTTTAAGGGAATGTCAAAGGTTAATTTATACCCGGTATAAATAACTAGCTTTCTATCCGCGACTTCGTTCTCGCGAATTTTCAAGTTCTGATCTTTTATGAGGGTTCCGTTTGGTCACTTGGAGCTACGGAATCCTAAAAATATCTGTTTGTAACAGCTGCTTACTCCCACCCGCAAAGTCTTCAGTGCCTTCGTGATCCATGTAACTTTATTGGACTAAAATATCAAACCCCAAAAATACACTTGTCATGGTAAATATCCCGATGGGTTGATACTAATCCTTAAAATATATAATAAGTCATGTCCTACCTACTCCACATTTCGCACAAAGATGCGAACTGTTTATTTTAAGCTCATCTGATGCAAGCGACCGTGGAAATATCGATGCTGCCTCGATTGTGTCAATCTTTCTGATCTCTTTTATTGCGTGAGAGCCTTCGTAAAACACAGCTTGCCCTACAAGGTTTTATATTCAACCAACCAATAAAAGAACATATGTTTATCCATGACATTTATAAGATTTTGATTTGCTGACTATACACAAAGGTGACTTTAATAAAGTCTGAAACACTTAATTTTTACCTCCGGCTTGGACCACGCATGCTTTATTTTATGGCATTTCTTAGGTACTCTTGTTAAATTAAGAAATAAAATACGGTGAAAAAAAAAATTCGGCCCGCCAGTTTGAATTTTTTTTCACCGTATTTTTTTCTTAATTTAATAAGAGTGTATCAAAATGGCATTGTGAATGCAAAATAAAACACAAAAATACATTCCTTAGATGTTAAGACACAGGAATAAAATGTAACTAAAATAAATAAATATGAATATATGGAGACAAATCACATAAATTAAGCTAGTCCAACAGTAAGTTGTGAAGTTGTGTCGTAGGATACTAACATATTTAGGTATATGATATATTCTAATGTAAATTAACATTCAAGATCTAGGCCAATATGAAAAAGACCGTTTACCATCAAGACCTGGCCGGGGATCGAACTCAGAACCCTGCGACTCAAAGCCACTTGCGATAAATAAAAATTTCAAATGCATACATTTCAACCTAGACATATCAGTAAAAGATGTGACACTTGACAATTCATTTGACGCATCGAAAATCACGCGTGGACAGTTGCAATGTGCCTTTTGTTGGTATATTTACTAATTTTACTAAAGAATAATTTATCTTAAAAACAACTGACTATTCAAATCAAAACTTGAAAAAAAAATATATAGTTTATCAGTGTCATAAAAATTAAGGTGTGATAATTATTTTATTAACACGAGAATAATTAAGTAATCTTTCCGCCATGCGGGATAAAAGTGCACTTATCATTAGTCTAATCAAACAGAGTCATAAGCTAGTTTCCTAATACAGTTAATCAGACATATTTTTTGTAATATCTACAATCAAATAGTCCAAGATCCAGAATCAATAGCACGCATTACGATCATTTACTGCTCGATACGTGTGGCAAAAACCGTAGACGCTTGCGACATCAAAACTGCACGTCGTCATATGAATAAAACATTGATATGATGTATTATCACCTTGTTGGAGCCTGTTAGACGTTTATCGGGTCTGATAACAACTTGCTGGGTTAGTCCCAGGGGGAGGGACCAAAGTATTAAAAATAAATGCGTGATTGATCTTATCAAGGTGTTTATGTAACCTAGGGTAAACCTTCAACACAAACTCCTTAACACATTCAGCGCGTTGGTGCAAAACCTGAACTTACCGCCAGTGCGTCACGAACAGATACTGTTCGTACGTACTTTTTTGCTGTGCGTTATTACGACCAGTATTTTGACGTACCACCACCTGACTTCCAGGGTCCACACAGACGTGGAAACTCATCATACCACAGACTTTTTTTATACCTATAGGTCATATCCTTGTTTATACACAGCTGCGGTAGCACGGGGTTCAGAGGAATATTTTGAAATATATAAGGTTTTTTCCAAATCATTCATTTACACGTTATTTGCAGGCAGAACTAGTACAAATTGAGGCTCAGCGCGGCCGCAAGCAGGGAGTTGCGGGGTTGCGGTGCGTCAAAATACTGGTCGAACCAGTATTTAGACAGTTATTTTGCAGTCAATTTGTTTTTGCAGATTATTGTTCTACTAGAATCAACAACAACAATGGGAATACCACTCTCTTTTCTACACGTATGGGAACATAGAAATAAAATAGCCTCCGCACAGAGCGCAAAACAAGGATAGAGGGCTGTTGCGCAGTCTAAATCAGCATATCTGCTTCGTGCTAAAGTTTTGATTCAAATTTTGGTTTCTATTTCCTCTCGAAAGTAATTGTATATTTAATGTCTTTGCCTACATATAATATTATATTTAAAGATAAAAACATTATGAATACAAAATATTATTAAAAAATAAAATTTATTTTCATACGAAGATTTTATTGTCGATGAGACATCGATCGCTCGTTTAGAAAATATTAATTGACGTACGCAGTACAAGATTTGATTTCAGTTACAACTAAAGGCAGGCAGATATATGAAATTTCTTCTTTTTTGTGTATAAGCATAAACGCAGGTGTCATGTTTCCAAAAATAGCTAAGGGCATCTGACAAAGATTATAGTATCTTTAGATTTTTAAAAAGGAAATGGGAAACTTTTGGCATTCGTTTCTTTGACTATCTGATAACAAGTCTTTATTTATAAACAGAGGCGCGGGAACCGCTCAGCCAGGACTACGTGTCACCATTCCAAATGGCCTGTAATGTGTCATGACAGTAAATGTACAAAATAAAGAGAGCATAGAAATAGAGTGCTTATATGTACATCTCGTCGTAGCATGTGAGTTCAGTAGCGTATGTAAGTCGTAGTTCAGATTAAATTGACATTGATCAAAAGATGGCAAGTATCAATGGTGAGCTGTTGATCCAATCCATTGATCCGAGGCCAGGTTTCTTTGCGCCTATAAGTTTAACACCTCAATTTGTTTTATCTAGGAAGCTAGAGATGTACAAGAATGAACATCGATAATTCGATACCCTAGGAAAATCAACAAACCATGTCGTAAACTTAATACAAAATGAAGATAAATAAATAAATAAATATATAGAGACAAATCACACAGATTGGGCTAGCCCAACCCAGCAGAAAGTTGTGAACTTGAAGCGTAGGTGAACACAATGATACTATATTTTATAGTAGATACATAATGTAAAATGGAGAGGGATATCTTGACTGGAATTATTCATTCTACGAATTGCTGTGCGTGTCATTCATCAATGACGTTTAGACTGCATTCTTCAAATTGCTGTGCGGGTCATTCAGCAATGATGTTCAGACTGCTTATTGTACAAAGCGCCAGTTTTATACCTTCAATATTTGGTGTTTAATGTAAGTGAAAATAAACGCAGCTTGCGACATTGATGCGCCTCATTCAAAAACATTATGCGATGTTAAGATCTTCGAGATAGCAACTCATACCCATCGGAAGAAAGAGAATAACACGACAAGTGCGCTTCTTTATCATCTCCATGAATTATTTATATGCAATAAAAATTTAAATTCTATGATGATTGTTAACTTGTACGTAAGTAATAGTTATTGTGGAAAACTAATTAGAGAAAATGTTTTACATTAAAAAAAATCTTTTTAACTACTATATTAACGTTAACTTTTAATTTGGCACTCACAGAAGTATAAAAACATCATTATCATCAAAAATACTTCGTTCAATGGGAGGATATTTCCATACTCACCACGATTGGCAGGCGGGTTGGCGAGCGCAGTTTCTTTGGCTTCTTGTGCTTCCGTTGCTGCTGCCCATAGAAAGTACTTCTACATATTTTGTTATAAATATAAAAATTCGGGGAAATAGTGTTTTCGTATTTGGTATGGAGATTTTACCGGTTTATACAAAAGAGCTGTAACTTTGACATCAAATTTATCATACAGAAAACCCTTAAACCAACTTTGTATCAGTATCTCCATAAACATCAGAATTTAACTTACTCCCTATTTTTGCTTTTGATTAAAAAAAACCTTTCTAATGGTACAAGATCAACCAAATAAATACAACAAAACCGAAGATATTTTATTACAACTTTAGACATACAAAACACGAAAAAACTTTATCCCCAAAGTAATATTATATGTATATACATCACAGGCCTCTTACACAGGGGCGCCGGCTTTTAGAAAACCACATAGGTGCTCATGCTCATTTGATGACTCGTGTCAAAAAGTGGCGAAGTGAAGAGTAGTAAGAGTGATAAATAATAAATTGAGACAACATCACATACATTGTCCTGGTTCCAAACTAAGGTCTTTCCTTGAACTATGGAAACCAGGAAAAATGAAGATAAATACCACAAACACTCAGACACAACACAAATATCTGTTTCATCAACAAACATTTGTGTTGGTGCGGGAATAGAACCCTCGACTCTTGCGTCTCAACCGGCGCTCGTAACGGGTCATCGGGTAATGTAAAATCGCCCATCCCTAAAAGGCGATTATTAATCTGTGATGACTCAAGGTGCTCTGCACCCACTGTTTATTTCTCATGGGTGCTCGAGCCCCCGAGCGCCCACGAAATTGGCGGCCCTGCTCTTACATATCTTTATTCTAATATTTACTAGATAATATGTAAATGCTGACATTTCAAACTTAATCCATATTACAACGATTCCAGTAATAATAAACCCAAATCTTCATCAGGTCCTTTTTAGTCTCCACTACAGGACCACGACCCTCTCTGTACTACTAGGGCCATACTGGCCAGAGCAGCCAGAGGACTTGGCCTACACTCTACACGCTGGCCAGACGGGTTAGAGAGGTTTCTTAGATGTTTATAAGCTTTATTTAGCTTGTATTTCCTAAGTCGCCTTCTAAGACATCCACGGGAAGACTTGGAGTGCTCCTATTCTACTCTGCCGGACACCCTAAACCCAAATATTAAATATCAACGTAAAAACAGCCTATCTCAATCAAAGCCATGGCTCAAAATAGTTTCATAACATCAAAGAAGATACACGTTTAGAACCGGCCGAAAATTTAATCAAGCATAACACTTTGCGGGCGATAACGAATCTATCTTGCAAATGCCTTTCTCATCTCACCACACAATAGAAGAGTAGAAACCAATCAGTGCGGTCTCGACCACCACAGACCGCAGCCGAGATCTTGTACTGTCTTTCTCCTAGTTACGCCATAGCACAAGTTATACCAGTAAGTAAACAATGTATAGAATCAGTCTTGCAAAGGGTATTCTCGCCTTATCATACAGTAAAAAAGTAGAAATTTATCAGTGCCGTCTCAACCACGCCAGACGCAGACATGATCTTGTGCCGTCTTTCTCTAAGTTATGCTATAGCATATAAGTAGAACAGAACACAATCTTTTATATGGTTGGTTATGTTGAACTCAATCAAAACAACGGGAGCTATGATCAAACCGATCATGTATGCGTCACTGGCTCCCATATCATGACGTATCATGATATGGGATCTAGTGATGCAAGTATGGTACATAACTACAGTCCTATTACAATAAAAAAAGAGAATAGAAAATCTTCACTTTCCACCTAAGACTTTGGACGATATCTTTGTTGTGGTGAATGACAGATGAGTCTGAAAGTGTATCTATCCCACTGTCCTTAAACAACGAATCAATTAGTAGTAAATGATTATTACGTCTGGCTTTATATAATCTCATGTTAATCTTCAGTTTTGAGACAAAATACTGTTCTTTTTATGCTGTGGTGTCTCCGTTAAGTTCGTGATGTAAAATAAATCATACGGCAATTTATCTGACATTGTAATTGTAGGTCTGTCATTTAGCCAGAGTATTTAGCATTTCCCGTCGGGTGTTCCTTCACGTCAGGGGTGAGAGGGGAGAGGGCCACGCGTGGTAACTTGATAGATATTAATGTGCAAGCACGTATAAGGATTTGTTGGTGTCTACGGGGTAATAGTTAATAGTTTATAATGTCTATTGTGAAATGAATGTTGGGTAAGTAAATTATTCGTGGTGAAATTTAATGGAAGCGTAGGAATATTATTATTTCACTTTTTACCAAATTAAGTAGGTACATTATTGCGATTCCACATTTTTTCTTATCTCCACAACAGTTAGAAAGTAGGAACAAAATTTATATTAAAATTGGTCACCAAAATCAAATTTGGTCAAGAAACGTCTTCATAATTGACAGCCTGTATATTGAAAAATGCCCCAGTCTAATAGACACATTATGTATATGCCGTACAACTGATAAAAACCCTTATTTTTTGTCCGGGGCTACAAACAAATCTTGTTATCACTCCTGATTAGAATGGAAGGTAAAACCTGATCCTCGACAACTTGACTTTCCTATTCAATATTACGATAGCGATTGCGGCAACTACCTTACAAATGATTAATTTCTATTAAAGCTAGGAGCCAGAAGTAAATTGGTTCAGTTTCATTGTTTATTTATGAGTTGCGGATCACGAATGCCTCCGCGGAGTATGGAGTAATCTGGATTACGGCTACATAGCTCTAGTTGTGTCAGTGGTTCCCAAATAGGTATTTTTTGACCCCCAGGGGTCAGTTATCAGGCCGCTCTTGTCCGTAAAACACAGGGGGGATAAATGGGAATTTGATGTTTTGACCATTTATGCACCAATTGCTGTCCACTTTCTTTTTATATATCCCTGTATATAGGCTTTATGTGTCACATATTTCAGCTTTGCTCATTTGCTGACATAGAATATTTAAAATTTTGCTATAAAACCGAAAATACAAAAATATAGGGAGGCTCACTCAACCATCGGTTAGTCGGATGATCGGACCAAGGCTGCAGGAAGGCTCTGACTGAATGCTGCGTTTCCTACCAGTCGTATTTCAAATCCTTAGGGGAGGCCCTGCAGCATATGATGAAGTTGATAATCGCTGTGCCTATTAAAACTAAAAATAAACAGGCATTATTTTTTGGTTTCAGACATAAAACAGTTTGAGCACTTCTGGTTTATGTATTTTTTGTAAGTCCGCTATTTTACGACCAACAGGGTATGGAAGCTATGTGCAAAATGATAATTGTGATGGCCGAGCGAGTTACATACTTCATAGCTCCGTAAGCAAGTTGACAAGCCCGCGATAAATTTGTAGCATAGCAGTTTACTTATAACAAGGTGTTACAAAACGGAAAATACATCCATCAAGAATTGGTTTATTACTAGAAATACTAATCACGAGTTCAAATACTTATGTTTCAGTTTCACGCCTTAACTATTCTACTCATCAACTCATTATTTTTACAAATGGCACAGGATATCAGCACCTAAGTACATGCAAATAAAGCTTCTTTTCTCTCCTGAACATTTCCCGGTTGCATCCTCAACTTTGACGCGTCGGAAACGAGGGTGCATAATTATTAGCATTCATGCTGTAATATGATTTGGCATAGTTTTTGCGGCCGGCCGCATGCCTGACGTCAACCCGAGGTAGCTCCAGAACCGCGCACAAATACCTGTGAAAATTGAGTATAAGTATTTGCCGGGACCGGGAATCAAACTCGGTGTCCCTCGTGTATCAGGCTGATGTATTAACCACTGTGGAGATTGTCTAATAAAGCGTGGAATAAATATTTTTGTTATACCTTGTCATACCTGTTGACAAGTTGTTATGTGTTAATTGTGATCCCCCTGGCTATATTTTGATCAATAAAAAATGGAGTTCTTACTCGTATATACATTCATCGATCAGCTAGTCGATGATTGGTCGATGGAAAGTCTGATTATTTCTTTATTCATGGAATTTAAAAAAAAATATTTTATTTTATTTATTAAAAATTTAAAATCACTTTTACGGAATGACAAATATTGTCCATGTTATTTAGCCAACGACCTTACTTTTATGTATTTTTAGTTGTGAGGAATCATTGTTACATATTCCTTATTTGTTACTCCTATGTTTCAATACTCAATACTTTTTTGCAGTTTGAATGGATTTATTTAATTTCATTAGGCCTGCCCTGCAACCTGCCCGTTACTTGATTCGTGCATATTGATTTGGTTTGTTAATTAATTCTGACTCATACAACTTAATCCTGAGTGCAATGTACTTGTCTAGTATCTATCTGGATTTTGCTAAGAGTTGATTAAATTTTGATATCTGTATAGGTAAAATATATTAAAATATATATTATTGTGCGTAGGAAAATCTGGAGTAGAAAAGAAAAACCAAAAGAATCTACAATATATGGTGTGAGTGAGAATAAACATCCCTACGCGCATGCTATAAAAACGAGCTAGAAAACATAAACTTGTTGGAAAAGAATCAATCAAGAATAAAAACGTTTATTTTACCTAGATTATTTGAACACTTTTTATTTGTCATATTTGATTTCACAACTGAGAATTGTTGACGTCAGTAATTTACTTACGGCTTAGTTTAGTGCCGTTTCCAAAAGCGGCAACAAACTGCACAGCTCATTTTCTCCAATCGACGTTAACTCACAACTTTAGTTTTCATTAAAAACTATATTACTTTTGTTTGAGGGATAAATATAAGATGTAATATCTATTCATACTATTATTTGAGGATATTTAAAAAATATCTGAATTTTGTATACGGAAACCTAAAAAATGAATAATTACTTTCCTCAGTAAAACCAACTGCAATACACACATTACCATGCCTATCAAGTATCATAATAGTACGTGAGAATGAGCCATGAATTTTTATACCAGCGTCGAGACACGACACAAAGGCTTCTGTCCATATCCAGAGCGGCCACCTTACGCTGGTCGCTCTCGTTATATTTTTGCACAGTTAACAAGTTTTTTGCCGCAAGAAAAACTTACGCACTCATCTCGCGAGAAAGTATAACCACTCGTGCGAAACACGAATGTAGAATTACATTGTGTTGGGACATTTTGTGCGGTAAATAACTGAAAGTGACAAAAAGGCACCAACTCTTCTTTAACAACTACATCATTACTTCAGTATTCATTTCAACAACGGACGGTTGCTTCAACTTTAAAAATGTCATCTGAATATTGGGTATTTCTGAAGAATCATAAATACCCAATATTCAGATGACATTATTAAATAATTTTATTTTATCATCAGTCTTACACATTTTAAAATGTAGTTAAATCAAAATTTCTGCTTGTAAAGAAAACATTTTTTGAATGAACAAACAAAACAACATTAATTAATTAATAGAATATATAATTCTTCTCTTCAATAACTAAACGTTTGACGGAAATGCCCGACACCGTGATCTGCTTGGCCGAATAGTTATCGGCTAGTCGGCTTAAGTCATGATCGGCTTATCACTAATAAATAATTTGCTATACTATTTCATCATCATCATCAGGTCCTTTTTAGTCTCCACTACAGGAGCACGACCCTCTCTGTACTAGGTAGGGCCATACTTGGCCAGAGCAGCCAGAGGACTTGGCCTACACTCTCCACGCTGGCCAGACGGGTTGGAGAGGCTATACTATTTGGTAACTTTTATTGTAACCTAGCGATAAGAAGGCTCCGGCAACTTTTATATTTGTTAAAATGTTGTTATGTTAACCAATAAAACATTTTTTTTATTTTTTTTATTGGATCCTAGGGTTTGTGCTTAATCCTCGATTGATGAAGTTGAATTAGATACTTAAATAAATAAGTGTGAATGTTTGATATTTTATGTCACATAAACATTGATGCACGTAAAACTAAATGTAGTGTATGCTTACAATGCATGATCCGTCCCGACGGGAAGATTAACGATACGAGGGTTTCATCGCAAATGTAGTTTTATGTCTTCTTCTAACTAGCTTTCACCTGCGGCTCTGCTCACATGAATATAGATCCCTAATAACAAGTAACAGTATGTTTTTCAGGAAGGTTTTTTTTGTATAGAGGTATATTGTATAGAAGGCTTTATAATTTTATATAGTATGGATGCTTCTTTTTTTATTGTTTATTTGAATGTGTTTGACCCCCATCTTCTGTGATGGGAAGCAGCAATGAGATTAGGGTAGCACACAAACTCTATGTCTATTCACTTTTGCCTTGAAAAGCCATAAATTGAACTTTGGAAAACAGCGACGCGGGGTGGGTTTTTCAATCGTAAGCGATTTGCATAATGAAGGAATAGACGAATATAGAGGTACGATGAGTAGGAATATAATAATAAATAAATATATATGGACAAATCACACTGATTGAGCTAGCCCCAAAGTTAGTGGGAGACTTGTGTTAGGGGATACTAAGTCAAGGATACTATATGTTTTAGGAAATACATTATACAATATTTTAGTCTTCCATGCTGGTCATGGAGAAAAAAAAACGTGGAATGTACCAGCTGCTTTTCTTTCCACGCAGATCGTAAAAGCCGATCGAGGGAAGGCAAAATGGGGGCAAAATTCTGAAGAATCATGTTAATAGGCAATGCGGCTAGCAACTCATCACTCTTTTGATTCCGTTTTCCACCTAATGCTCACAAACATGCTAAACATGGCCTTTGGGTTCTTATAAACATAGGCTCTGTCTACCCCGCAAGGGAAAAGTCGTGACACTACTTATGTATGTATGTATAGATAAACATCGAAGTTCAAGACCCGGGCCAATCTGAAAAAGATCTTTTTACATATAGACCTGACCGGGGATCAAACCCGGGACCTACGGTGTGGCAGCCTGGCACGATGATCACTTGGCTACTGTGCTCGTCGAATATCGAACATCGAAGAATCGGCCACACCTAGCTCTTGTTTTTTTTTTTCATATTTTTTACGGCATTTGGCTTTCTATACCTTAAAGTCCTTCATATTTTTCTACGTGTTATCAACGAAATGGTGGTGTAATTCATTTCATTGATTCAATGGAGCTCCTGGCGATAATTCCCATGAATCCACTGGTTTGATCATAGACGGAGTAGCAGTAAGGCGAGCGACCACCAGCCCACTATGTAAATCTCACTAAGCCGCACCATGACACTTTATTTTAATTATTCCACACATTTTTTCAGAAACATGGGCATTTATAACACCAAATTACACCGATTTCACATCATAAAGTCCACTGGGAGCAATTTGCAAAACAATCCAAAACAAAAACCGTGCAGTCCGCCGAAATTCCCGCCAAGAACTCCACCTAGCTCTTGTCTAGCTAGTAGTGATGTCCCTTTATAAAAAGGTTAATTTATTTATAATGTAGAAACATCTTCGATATACCGCCTCTATGATAAAAATACTCCTACATTCGTGTCAACAATCGGTGAAACCTGTCGCTGGTCAAATGAAAAACTGTATCAGGGCAGCCTAGCGGGATGCTATCGAGAGTGAAACCCAAGAGCCTCAGGGCAATAGACACGCCATCTTAATTAGACCTCTATGATCAGCCAACATTACTTTAAAAACTTGAATAAACTACAGCAAGGAAAGGTCAAGTTATTTTGGACATGCGTACTGAGGTTTTCAATACGTCTTTGAGACGGTCAAAGAAGCCGCGGGGTATCGGAGGGTGTTATTGCGCCTTCTTAAACTAGTTCCGTTATATTGATATGTAATTGGCACTTTTTTATTGTTAGTATGTTACGTCGATTTAATTGTATCGTGTTCGATTTCACTCTTGTATTATTCAAGTGTGTTTAGGCGTTTCAAATATATAAAAGAGCAGTCGTAGGTAAAAGTAAATGATTCTTCCCTTCTCACGCAGATCGTAAAAGCCGATCGAGGGAATAATCGAAAATCTTAGAATCCATCACTATTTTGATTCTCTTTTCCACCTACACCATGTTGACGTGGATTTTAAGGTCTCACAGACCTCGGCTCTGCCGCCCTTTTTTTCCTTGCGGGGTCTATCCCGCATGGGAAAAAGACGTGATTGTATTTGTTTTTAATTTTTTTTTTATATTATAGGGCGGCAAACGAGCAAGCGAGTCACCTGATGGTAAGCGACCACCGCTGCCCATGGACAACTGCAACACCAGGGTGTAACAGGAGCGTTGCCGGCCTTTCAAGGAATTGGGGAAAGGAGATGGGGGAAGGATGGGCCTCCGGCTCTCTCACTCACCGAACGAAGCATGGAAGAGGTAAAGCTCCTACTCAAACGTCGATTTTCTGTGAGAGTGTGGTACTTCCCCGGACGAGCCGGCCCATTCATGCTACTAGCAAAAATTAATTTTGCCGGTAGCGTGGCTCTACCACAAGTAAATTTGTGTATGTAGTATAATTTTTCATGGCTATAATGTTTTTCCCAAGACGTTGCTTTCTATTTATGTATTTAAATTCTTTTGGCACAAGTGATTTTTTTTAATCACTCAACTAGCCAACTATTAATATCGTCGAAACTATAAAGGTTTCTATATTACCCCAGAATAAGACGAGAAAAACGAACAAACTTTTCAAACATATTTCTATGAAAAGCGACAAATGCTTAAAATACATTTACGCGTTAGGCCAAACTATTAATTCACATGTCCGCATATAAGGTCCAAATCAATTATTTTTCTTAAGACACACGGTGCTTGAGAAAATTAACAGTTTAATTAGAATTTGATATCTGGCATTTTAATGAACATGAACAGGCGAACTTCCTGCGTAAATATAGTCATAGACATTTTTCGCATTCATCCGTAGATCTCTATCCTGCCTGGCTTCATTATAATTAAGTGATAGAATATTTAATGATGCCCTAATAAGACGATAATATTGATATGAATGTCTGTATGATAACTTGTATCGAACGCGTTGGGTGCTAGAAAAAATGCATTTGGGTTGCTACACAAATGTCTTAGTTTTAAAGTGGGCTTTTCTTGGAGAAGACTTTTCTTTAACTACTAGTAAGTTTTAGAAGAAAAACTATAATTTCAAAATACATTCCGTTTTTTATACCTATGTTAAATAAAAATAGTCAATCATACGAAAGCCGCAACGTATTTTGAAGTGACTATCAAAACGTCTAGATTTTATTCATGTTTTTTACAAAAGAAAAAAATAAAAATACTGCTGGTAAGTACCATACAAATTGAGCTAGCCCCACAGTAAGTTGTGAACTTGTGTCGTAAGATACTAACTCAACGATACTATATTTTATAATAGATACTTCTATAGATAAACATCCAAGACCCAGGTCAATCTGAAAAAGATCGTATTCCATCATGACCTGACCGAGGATCGATCCCGGGCACCCTCGTGCCGCAGACTGGCGTGTTGACCATTGCGCCACGGAGCGCAAGTTCGTGTAAAAAGAAAAAAAAACATGTTCAAATATCCTCCTACGTATACAGAATTAGGCTCGGATATCAAAGTCTTGTAATTGGTCGTGGTGGGTCCAAAAGACCTCAAAATATGCGTACTCCGCTTCGTTACTCAGGAATTCGCTCTTATTTGCGAGCGGCCTGTAATGAGGTGGAACAACTTTTTTTGCAAAAAGATGGACCATATCATTACGCATGCAGAGATGCGTGGCATTACCGTTACGTCGCTTAATGTATAACAGTACCTAATTAATTATCAAGATTAGGCACGTAAAAAGGAACGTATATTTTGTGTAAGTTTTTGGATGCAGAATGTCAAAAGGAAACTTTAAAGATTAATATTAGATTGCATAGAGCAGAAAGTAATTCCAGGAGTGCTCTAAAAAGCACGAGTGCAGTATAAATGACTTAATGCGAGGTGCATAATCTGCTTTTTTTCAACTACTATAAAAAAAATCTAAAGATAAATTATAATTTTGTGAAATTGGTTGTTTACATTCCCGGTTTTTTTTCCTTTATAGCAAGTATTTTTTTAGGCTAAGTTATACACACGTCACTTCACACGCTAACTGTATAACTCTAACTTTATACGGCCATCAGGTTGATTAACCTTTTTTGTGACATGTGACACATATGGCCCTGCGATTTAAAAAAAGACCTAACAGTGCAGTAAAGGATTTACAAAAAAAAATTGTGCTATAGAGCAGTAAAGTTCCGCTTTGTGTTAGATATATAGTGCAGTTATGATAGAATTACATTGTAGTTGAAAGAAAAAAATTGTTACATTTTTCAATATTAATGTCAGTACTGCAAAAAAAGAAAGTCACCAAAAAACCTTAGGGTTTCCTTTTCAGCCAACTTCGCCCACTGCCATCATCATCATCAATGAATAATAATAATAATTCTGTAAGGGTTGGTCATGGAGTAAGTTACTTTGTTTTCAGAGATATCGTATTTATAAGCTCTATACATGATACTGAAACTAAATGCATGTATGTATGTTTCTCCATAACTCTTGAACGAATTAACTGAATTTTATGAAACTTGGTAGATAAACATTTAGCGAACGGAGTCACGGGCACAGCTTGTGTTGATTTAAATCTATGATGGCAAAACGACACAACTCAACGGTTATTCTTTAATGGTCATTTCAACATCCATTACATTTCGTCGTCATCAGCATCAGATTTTGACTAGCTCCGTGGCGCAGCGGTCAACACGCCAGCCTGCGACGCGGAGTGACCGGGTTCGATCCCCGGCCAGGTCAAGATGGAAAATGATCTTTTACAGATTGGCCCGGGTCTTGGATGTTTAACTATATATGTATTTGTTATAAAATATAGTATCGTTGAGTTAGTATCCCATAACACAAGTCTTGAACTTACTTTGGGGCTAGCTCAATCTGTGTGATTTGTCCGTATTTATTTATTATTACCAGATATAAGAGCTGGGCTTTTGTCACTGGAGATATTTCTATTCCTCTCTTTCTTCCACCAGTTCCTTCACTTCTCTTCTCACGCTTACGTAAGTCAAGCAACCCTGAGCGCAATCTCCACTGTGATGAGTGACCGCAAGTTAACGAACAATTCTTGAGCTCATCCGTGCTTCGGAAGGCATGTTAAGCGGTTGATCCGGGCTGTCATCATTGATGGCAGTCGTTAAGCTATGTCAGATGCCTTAAGGCAGCTCGAAAAATCTGTCACCAGTTTTGGGCACTTACACACACGAAAAGCAAACAAACAAGTTTTAACATTACGGTTTATATATATCTTAAATAAAAATAAATTTTATTTTAATTTAATTAGAGCTACTTAAATAAAATCAAAAATTTCCCAGATACATATCGATAATCCTGCTTCTATTCGCAATTATGTTAATTTAATTCTACGACCATTTGCTTTGATGACCACACGTTCACGCTAGGCTACCTCATATGGCATGGCATCATATGGCTACGTTAATTTTTGTAGGAAAGATGGTCATTCATTAGACATTTTCTCGCGAAAAAACTAATCTAGAATTCGGGCCCCGTTTAGTACCTACACCTAAACGTTTAGTTTTTTCTACTAATCGTATATAGCAATAGAATGTTCCAACGGTCATATTGGCATAACTTTGCGGCTTCTCGCGCAGGCGCAGAATCTCAGAGATTCTGGACTGATAAAAAATATGACCGAATAGGTTTGGTCCGAGATGCATTTGCGGCCTACTTTTTTTATTCTTCCTGTGCAGTTCTTGAGAAGCAGTAAGTTTTAGGGTTGCGTAACGAAATTGTAAGTAATTTAGTGTCCTTCTGGCTATATCAAATAAAACAAACAGTAAAACATTGTGGATCAAAAACTTAGACATTTTTCATGTCATAGAAAAATATTCATGTAATTAAATTGATATTTCACGTCCCCCGGGTCTTCAGGAAAACGCCTTAACCACTGGACCACTGAGGCGGTTGACTATCTTAGTGAACAAAATCAAGTCGCACTTGGCCTGTTTTTTATAAAAAGGAAAGAAAGTTCTCACGGATGCACTTGACGGGCTGCGCCTGCGCCGAAATCTTAAAAGACGCGCAACACTTTATGACAGGGCATGCAGATCGTGTGTTACGGGACCGCAAGGCTTTGAAAAGCACGAATAATTAAGACGAACATTAAAGTCTTCGTCTCATTTAAGAATATTAAAAGTAAAAATTCAACCGTAATTATTTTAAAACTTGTTTATTATTGTATGTAAATGGCCAACAGTGGTGTAAGATTTTTCAACCTGACTGACAATCTGACATAAAGAAGGAGATCGAGTTTTTTTACGCCGCTTGTAGTCACTCATCCCAGCGGGGACCCCACCTGTAACAATGCTCATGTTCATTGGGTCTTCGGGCTCCTCCTATTTCAAAACT
The DNA here is from genome assembly GCA_947532085.1 of Elegia similella. Classification (NCBI taxonomy): domain Eukaryota; kingdom Metazoa; phylum Arthropoda; class Insecta; order Lepidoptera; family Pyralidae; genus Elegia; species Elegia similella. Next base: position 15,473,812 of record OX383941.1, read on the forward strand.
ACCGGCTGAGCTGCACGTGCAAGGCCGAAGTTCAAGCCTTTAGGTATCCCCTAACATTTGTTAAACCCCACTCCTTCAAACTTCGTGTAATTTGTTACTGAAAATGTAGGCTTCTAGCTTTTTACAGTACGAAGTAACGTGGGTCGAAAATGGCCCAAACCTGGCCGACACTTTCGTGCCCAAGTTGAGTATCGAACACAGTTGCGGCTATTCCAATTTTGATTCTATTTCAAGCTATGTGAGTAACCTTACCTATCTCGGTCTGCACAGAGTATCCATGTGCTTTGTGCAGTCCGAAATAGGGTTGGGTCATCCCTTACCTTAATAGCTGCACGACCCCCCAAATTCAGAGTTTATTATATACTAGCGGCCCGCCCCGGGCCGCTTGTGAGTCCGTTATATCCAACGAGCGTCTGATCTTTGCTCAAATATAAGCGTATTCTCACTTATATCCTCTTTTTGTGTTGTGCTGTAATATGAGTTGGGAATTTTTAACAGCTGGCTACCTGCCTGACATCAGGCAGGCAACATTAGGTTGATGATCCAGAACCGCAGACCTGTAGAAAATAAGTACAAGTATTTGACTGCAAGGAGTCGAACCCGGAGCTCCTCGTGGTAACCACTGCGCCACAGAGGCCGTCGAAGTCTCTAATCTTCCACGCAGAAACATTATGCTCATCGATTTTTAATGTATTGCTCTTATTTATAGTATTATCAATTACGAGATCAAGGGCTTACGTGAGGAATGGTACCTTATAATTTAGTAAGTGGACGACATTAAGAGCAGTGTGGACGTTATCGGCTACTGGGTAATTATCTTGTATTTCGTTTAAAGATCTCAAGCTTCAAGACTTGAGTTTGTTAAAGCAAAGCATACATTAAACTATTTTTCATATAAATAAATAACTAGCTCTAAAGTAAGTTCGAGACTTGTGTTATGGGATATATGAATTCAACAATAATATATTTTACTAGCTTCGTCCGCGGCTCTGCCCGCGTCAATGTCAATCCCTCGGGAACAGTACCATTTTCCGGAATAAAACGTAGCCTATGTCCTTTTCCGTTCTCCAGAGAACTTGTATGCAAAATTTTATGATGATCGAGTCAGTAGTTACGGCGTGAAAGCGTAACAAACAAACAAACTCACTTTCGTATTTATAATATTAGTTAGGATAAGTAAGGATAAGGATAACAAATACATATACAGATACCTCTGTATATGTATTTGTTATCAATACATATACAGATACCTCTGTATATGTATTTGTTATCGTTATCATAGATAAACATCCAAGACCCAGGTCAATCTGAAAATGATTATTTTCCATCTTGATCTGCCCTGAAATCGAATCGGTGTTTCAAAAATATTGTTGGTGTTAAAACACCAACAATATTTTTGAAACACCACTCCAATGGCAGCAAGGAATTCACGAAAATAAATATATGCCCACTTTACATGTAGGGAAGTCACCGTATTTTTAAATTTTATTTCTCTACTTAGCAGCGTGATTACTATTATATACTCATGCCAATCTACAGAATTCTAGTAGTTATATTCTTCGAAGTAAACCAAAAAAGTAAAAAAGGATGGACAGATACACGGACACGGCGAAACTATAAGGAAAAATTTACATAACGTAACGTATAAAAACGCAGGACATATTATTCGGATGAATCCAAGCAGATGGGCCCGAAATATATAAAATATATACGGACAAATATATATACGGACAAATCACACAGATTGAGCTAGCCCCAAAGTAAGTTCGAGACTTGTGTTATGGGACACTAACTCAACGATACTATATTTTATAACAAATACATATATAGATAAACATCCAAGACCCAGGCCAATCTGAAAAAGATCATTTTCCATCTTGACCTGGCCGGGGATCGAACCCGGTCACTCCGTGTCGCAGGCAGGCGTGTTGACCGCTGCGCCACGGAGCTAGTCAAGTCGAAAGGCTACGTTATGGGAACCAGAGGGGCAAAGGAAGAGAGGCAGACCAAGGAGAAGATGGCGAGGCGATATAGACGGCTTTTTAACTGGTTGGCAGCAAATAGCCCCGGATCGGGAAGTGTGGAAACAGAAAGGGGAGGCCTTTGCCCAGCAGTGGGACACAACAGGCTAATAAAAAAAAAAACGTATAAAAAACTCACAAGAATACATAGGTACATAAACCCTGAAAACATTATATTCTTCCACGGATAGTCGTACAAAAAAATTGCGGCATTTATCGAGTTGTCATGGCATTGAATATCCCGCTTTACCAAAGTGGAATTTGTTCGACTTTATACCAATAATTACGGGGCATCGGCCGCCGGCTACAATCACCTAATTTGATTATTACAAATTTATGACAGCAAAATAAATATATGAACAGAAGAATTACACATACTCTTTAAGCAAGGAGACCCCAACTAGAAGTTATGGGACTGGAGGCCCAAGTCACTAAACTTGACTTTAAATTTCTTTAAACCCAACGTATGCTCAATTCAGTATCGAATTTAAAAACTTATGCCTATTAATAAACAAGATGATTATGAGATCCCTGTAATACGTAGACGCACGTTTTACTTTTTTAGATAACTTAGTCCTTAGTTACATGGATTGGACTTAATTTTTTTTAAAGGAAAATAAAAATACGTCTGTACTGCCACGAGCAAAAGCAATGTAATTTAAAACTATATAGAAATAAAATAAAAATTGAATGTATATTGACGTGAAGAAAAGGCCTAATTTTTTTTATCACAACGGGGTTGTTGTCGGTGCCTTGAATGTCGTGATATAGTAAGGCGTAATATTACCGTTATGTGTACATGAGCTAAATCCACTACTGGTACGCCGAGTCGCATCTGTTATATACTTTAATTTGTGCTGCGAATGTAAAATAATTTAATAACTTGAAGCGTAGGTGTTATCACATAATTTGTGTGCTGTTACCGTATAATAACTATGAATTTGTCATAGTTAATTGAAAAGTAAAAGTAGATTTAGATGTAGATTTGATTAAATTTATGGGTATTATACCTATTTAATAATCTACGTTGAACGTAATCTTGAACCACGGCATGAAGGTGCCGACGGCGACGGAAATTTAATTTATTTTAGTCTTTATTCAAAATGCTATATTTTCATTCAATTCAAATTGAATTCAAAACGTTTTTAATAGAGGTTTCTTTGACCTTATAAATTTTAAATTATCATATTTGAGTTCTCAACAATTGTTGACGTCAATAATTTACTTTGCTGCTTCCAAAGCGGAGTGCAGAAAAACGGCTATAACGACTTCATTTAATGCTGACAGCTTCGATGAACTCTAAAATAATATTGTTCAATTAGGTATTATAGCTTGCTGTTATGCAGTTATGTATCTAACAAGGTGCAGCCGTAATCGGCGAGACAGTAGTATGCAGTAGGTAACGGAAATGTCGATCTATTACGAACGACTAAATGGGCTAATTAATAGTATACATGTGTGTGAGTGACGTGGTCACAATACGTATTTAGTGTGGCCAAGTTACGGGGAAATGTGAGAGCGAGAGAACAAAACATTTCATACAAGAACGTCATCTGAAGCTATAGAGATTTAAAAAAAAAATCAGGGGGCTTGTTATTGATACAGGCTGAACCTTACAAATTATTTTTTACTAGCTTGTGCGTGCGACTTTCTCCACTTATTTTATAGCCTGCCGGCTTTTGTAGTTGTTCTGTTTCAAATACATGTATCTTTGCATACCTTCTTACATAAAAGTATATTTTATGAAGACAACATTGAAAATAACTTAAGGCCCATGCAATCTCCGTGAAATATTATGAATTAAAACGGGTCTCTCACGTGCTATTTCCATTGAATACTCAATAATAGGATATCAATACAATGAAGTTCTCGGTCCTGTTCATTATCATATTATTAAGTGGAAACTTCTCTTGGTTGGCAATCAGCATCTCTCCTCATAACATGACCATTCCAGGTCAAACGATGGCTTTTCAATTCCACTATAGGTGCTACACACCTAGTTATCTCCTAATTAGATTGACGGTATATAAAAAGTAGACCACATACATGTGTCGACTACTCGTCTGAATTAAGAATGATAACATGGTAACATGCCAAAAGCAGTAAAATTAATGAGGATTTAAAACGAGCGAATCGCTTTAATGACACAGTAACTACAGCAACTTATATCGAAACTTGAAATCATCTTACATGTAGTTTTGGGCGTATATACGGAGGGGTTTGAAGATCCGGACTTTCCCTTTAGCACATGAAGCTAAAGTTGTGACATATTGGTCAGATGGTACAGACTCTTAAAGCAAGTATCTATGCCTGCACAATCTTCCAAAAAGTGGGTACATTATTAGCGCTTACGCTTGTTAAGGATCATGGATGCGGTCCTCACAGGGATGGGCTAATCTAAAACAACAATAATTGGTATGAAAAAATCTCAAGGCCGTTGGTCTCGGTTGTCATCATAAACTGACTATGTCAGCTTGATGTAGATAGAAGCTTGAAAAATCTGACAATAGATTATAGTCACTTGCACACACGACAAAACAAAACAAACAATAATTTCGGCCCGTATATTTCATTGTGGTGATGGTGGTTAAACAGTTAAGGGCGCGCCTTGTAATCGGAAGATGAGATACGGTCCCGACTAATATTTAATACTGTCAGACTTATATATCACCATTTTCCATTGACCACAACTTGCTTCAAGAAAGCAAGTTAAATACTGGACTTGTCACTAAACTTTGTAAAATGGACAAATCCAGATTTGTCCATTGCATTATTCCTGTCAAAAACAATCAAAGTGTGCATTATCATATATGTACTTAAAATAACACTAACAAGCCTAGCTCCGATATATCAGAAAAAGTACCCCTATGCCAACGCTATAAATACGTCCTTGAATGTTCTTTATATAATCAGGTAAAGGAAATTGTATCAAAAAGTTCGGTTAAAGCCCGAAGACGTACATTAAACAATCGAGTGGTCATGTCGGCATGTGTAAGTACAGGGTTCGAATTTGCCTTTAAATGGGCATGAGGCTTTTCGAATGAAATACGACTTTAAATTCGATCATGAGTACAGGTTGAAGTATTTTTTGTAATTCCTTCTTAATTTATTTAATTTAAAAAATACACTTATTATAAGAAAAAATAGAGGGAAGGAGAGGGAGAGGAAAGCCAAGACACAGTTATTTTTAACAAATAAAAGAAAAAGTGGAAAGGTTTTCGTACCAGGATGTGAAAAGACTGGCAGAGAATGGACTCGTAGTCTATTCTCTGACGTTGTAATTCGAATACCTAATGTATTATGTTATAACTATATATTTTCAATTAAGTCTGTAACTGTTCATCTAGAAATTGATTCTATTTTTCTTGTAGCACACAAAATACGAAAAATATCTATGTGAAATTAAAGTCTATTTAAATTAAATATGTAACCGAATTTATATATTTATTGTCTTGTCAGTTGCTATAAAATAAAAATAAAATGATTTTTATTCAGATAACTTTAATCTATTTCTTTTGCTATAATCAATAAAAAATATGTTGACTGTATTATTCATAATACTGTAAACTAAATATATCTGTAAACTGTATAACATTTGATGTACCATATTTTACTCAAATAAAATATTCTGATTCTGATTCATAACATATTATTAATTTTAATACTTTGCGTACTTCATGTTGATTAAATCAAGAAGCACTCAAGCAGAAATAACATCACTAATTAACTTTAATAACTACAGCCTACAGGTCATAAAAAGGAAATTGCAAGTTGAGACTTTGAACATCTCAGCGACACGTGTAATAGTGTAATAAACTATTTTAAAATTATTACGTTCACACCAGCACTTGGCGTCAACCTGTAATTAGACGTCTTCCGTCGAGTCTTGCAGACTTTCCACACTAATTGACGATCATCATACTAAGAAAATATACTTGATTTCATACGTATAAAATAATATACCTTTACTATTTCAAATATAATATATATATATATATATATATATTACTCTTAATAAATTAAGAAAAAAAATATGGCGAAAAAAATTCATGCGGAAGGGACTTGAACCAGCGACCTAGGTCTATGTACGACCTATGTCTAAAGAAATTCATGCGCATGAAATTTTGTCACCATATTTTATTTCTTAATTTATTAAGAGTATATCAAAATAGGATTGTGAATGAATAATAAAACTAATAAAAATATATCTATATATGTTTATAAAATTAAATGTGTATGTGTGGCTTCTTACGATCGTTTAATTACTCGACAAACCATGATTCATTCCATACGAACAATCAAGGGTACAGAACTAGAATGATCTCAAGACCTGGAGCACCTTTCATAGAATAAATAAAGAAACAAACAATTACAAAGCGCAAAAAAGGAACTCCGAATTAATATGGGCCTTATTCGTCTTAAGAACACTTATTATGTCATCTTCTCCCAAGAATGTACCTTATAAAAAGGTTATGTCCGAAAATAAAAAACAAAAACATAATTTCGTTTCGAGAGCACCCTTGTTGTGACTTGTTAGTGAGAGCAGATTTAAGTGGGAGGTTGGTTACTTCATATTGCGATTACTTTTGTTGTCACCGACCTGACGCTACTTTCTGTTAATGGGCAACAAAGAGCTCGATGTCCTAGTGGGCGTAAGCGTTATTAGCGCTTACTCATGTAAAGCAACCCCAGGCATGGTCCCTTCTGGGATGGGTGACCATTAGTGACATAAAAATATCTCGAGTCCCTCCGTGCTTCGTTAGGCACGTTAAGCCGTTGGTCCCGTTTGTATCATTGATGACAGTCATTAATCTATGTCCGATGCCATAAGGCTGCTTGAAAAATAAGTGTTGGCCACTTACAAACACCAAAATAAACAAGAGAAGATTTTGAAACTGTTTTGATTATGTAGGTCCTTTATCTCTACCTCTATGGCTTAGTGGTCATCGTGCTAGGCTGTCACACCGGAGGTCCCCGGGTTCGATCCCCGGTAAAATTTCAAGTCAAAATTTGTAAATGATCTTATGTATCTATAAAATAATAATAATATATAATAATAAATTTCTTTATTTTCTCTTTACAAAAGCATAGTATAGGTAAAGATAGAAATACTACAATTTGATTAGCGATTTTACAATGTGCTTGTTATATTGTACATAATATGTATTTTTATAAAACATAGTATCGTTGAGTACCTAAGTTCGAGACTTGTATGTGTGGATACTATCCAAATATACAAGTGTCGAACTTACTTTACTTACTATGTGATTCACTTACCATGTATATTTATAATTATTATATTTATTTCGGACAGGGATGTCATCCTCAACTGCCTGTCCGTTAATTAGGTTTTGGACTACTTCCTTTTACCCCATTCATCCGAGTGAGTAGTACCTATCCCAATCCGTTTATTCCGTTACAAAATCCAACAAATTTCTATCTATCATGGACATAAGGTCGTATGACAAAAGGGGTCTGTCTCCCTACTAGAAATATTCAGAATAATAATAATTGGGATCCCTCCAGCGACCCTCAGTTTGAAGGACACTGATCTTGAGAAAAAGGTATCCATTACAACTCCTTCGTATCTGAGCTTTTTCCTGAGCTTCACTTCCATGCTGGTTTGGGAGAAATCACTTCCATGCTGGTTTGGGAGAAAAGAAGAAACTTAGAATGTGCCAGCTGCTTCTGTTTTCGCGCAGATCATAAAAGCCATCACTATTTTGACTCAGTATTTATCTACGCGCCCTCCTACATGCTAAATGTGGCCATAAGCTCTTAGAGACTTAGGCTCTTCCTACCCCGTAAGGGAAAAAGACTTGATACTTTTTCCGCTCAGGAAAAAGTATCACGTCTTTTCCGCTCAGGAAAAAGTATCCTGACGCGCGTAGGAGCTCGGATCAATAATATGAAAGAGTGTTCGTAATTCATGCTTTAATATGATTTGGCTGAGTTTTATAGCCAGCTGCCTATCTGATGCCAACCCTTCTTGGTTAGAGCAGGGTGTGGGCTAAGCAGCACTCGTTATCACTATAATCCCTATTTCCTTTGGAAACCAGTTTGAGTAGTGGTCCCGTAAAGTGAAACCAGATAATATTGCGTTAACGTTACATCCTTATCAAGAACTCTGGCAGATTGACTTCACGTCCCTTTGATATGCACGGTATCATGTACGTAGACGTGGGAAAGGCTAGGTTTAATGAATTCTAATGGAAAAAATCTAAATTGTCTAGAAAAAGGAAATCTCTGGACTTCATATATACACCGCAGAGCCCCAAGACTTTAGCCATGGCTAAGTTTAAACCCAACCAGAATCTTTCAGACTCTGCCACTGTAGCAGAGCACGCGCGACAACGATTATCGATAATCGCCATTACGTTTTCCGTAATATCAGAGAGCGAGATAAGAATAGTTTATCGCGCGATATAAACGGCGTCGCGGGCGTTATTTCACCGGTGGGTTACACCTTGTCTATGACTTAATAAATACATATATGCGACTAAGAAATTCGTAGATATGCGACATAAAATCACTCAAATGTGAAAATACATGAAAACTATAAGAAATTGACAAAAACACTCACAAACACAAGTAAGGATCATTTAGGTAATCATTTGTTTCCATAACACTGAAAAAACGCGCCATGATCAATGATAAATAACCATAGAAGTATGAAGACGCAATTTTTTTTAAATCTATGTAAATAACCCTCTATATAAAATGCAATAAAAGAATTGAATTGAATCACACCACAATACTTTAACAACTCGAAACCAAAAACAAATAATGTTGTTTTGGCTTTTATCATTACTAAAATTCCTAGCAAAACTTATAAATCACTATTGTACTAAACAACGTTTGTCTGGAAATGCCATTGAGGTATTACGACACGAGAATGTATTTCGCAGGACATGTAGTAACAAATGGTAATATGTATATCATAATTTATGTGAAAGGTCGTCTGGTAGGCACAATCGAAGCAGATAAGATGTACGTCGAAATCGAGACTGCGGTCAGTTGCGTGATTTTTGAGAGCACTTTGTGGTGACATTTCGCCACAGATATAAAATTTCTAGAAGTGACCACAGTCGAAGATTATCTTTTTTACTTACTAATTTATCCTAAGATTTTATCGTGGTAAATTATTACGTAATAAACTGTAAATATAAAAACATATTAAACTGTAAATTTCAAAAATTTACAGTTTCATATTCGCAGGTGGACTAAGTTGACATTTGTCTATTTGTTATAAGAACTTCGCAAAACTAGGTTAAATGTTTGAATCTCTTTACACAATTGTTACACATTTAAATGTAAAGTGATTGATCGCGAAAATATTTGAAAACATTATATGCTTAGGGGTAAAATAGTAATGGGTTGCTAACCGCTTCGTCTTCTCACGTAATTTCTAAGATTTTGCCCATTCCCTCGACTGCATTTTACATCCATGGTGAAAGGGTATTAGTTGGTACGTTCAATGTTTTTTTTAAAGAAAAAACCCACTCACTGATATCTGAAAATATGGTACTATTACGCATTTTTATAATCAATTTTTATTGATATTTAAGAAATTTATTAATTGATTCTGTAACGATATCTATATTACAAATACAAATATTTTGGTAGTGTTTTATGCTGTTGAAATTTCAGTGCCACCATTTATTAAATGTTTCAAAGATATGCTTTTCACTTTTCAGAATACAATTTACTTAGTTTTTGAAAGTGTAAGATCTTTCGGTGTTAATTACAAAACGTTGGCAATTCTAGCCGAATAATTAGACATCAATGACCCCGAAACAGGTGCCCGATCCATCACCCGTGCTCAGCGACGTGGTTAATTAACACAGAGCAAGGTTGCTGACGAAACAGGCCTAGGCGACAAAAAAATTGACAAGTGTTGCGCAACTAAAAGAATACATACATATAATAAAATACATACTATCACGTCTTTTTCCCTTGCAGGGTCTGTAAGACCTAGAAGTCAGAACGACGAGGAAAACGAAACCAAAATAGTGATGGGTTGCTAGCTGCATCACCTACTAATATAATTCCTCAGATTTTCGCCCATTCACTCTTTTGTTTTTTGTCTACAAAAGACTTTTAGGAGAGATAGAGTCCTAGACTAAGATTGATGCTGCAACAGGCCAAAGCAACAAAAAAGTTGACAACTTTTGCGTAGCTCTAAGAAATCGCCTTCCGTCAAAATCTAATATGTCAGCAATTAAAGAAAAGTATGGTTGCCTGATGAAACATGTCTAAATCCTAACCGGAAAAAGTTGACAAGTATAATGCAACGCGTTGAAAACGTCCCCAAAAGATCTTTTAACGTCTCAGTAATTGAAGGACTTGCCTTTGCAAGTTTTCTTATGAAATATATAATAATAAGCAAAATGTAAACAAGTTTTACAAACTTACAATTCTCCAAACCTCATCTAATGTTATTTAATATAATAGTAATAAATGCAATAAAAGCAAGGTTCACAAAATAAACCTAGGTGACAACAACAATGGCGAAATGTTTGTAAGTTCCGCAATTCACATTAAAACTTCTTTCGACTTACAAAATTATTAATGCAGAAAGACCTATCTAACGCTAATGAGAGAAGTAAGTATTTATTATCAAAGGCCTATTTTCTGAATAAATCTTTGTATGTATATATAAATTAAGTCTTATCTATAAAAAAGTACATGAATATCTTAGCTAAGTACTCGAGAAACGAATACGTTAGTTGTTTTTCTAAACACGAAGACATGCTATGAAGATACGTATTTATGTAAATCGAAGGCGTCGGCAACTAGACCTGGTCTAGATCCAGCGAATGTATGCACTTAGGTACTATTGTGAACACAGACTGGACACGAACGGAATCAGTAAGGAGCTGGCCCAAGAAGCCGAGATAAAGAGATAAAATCTGTACTTTCCTCCTTTAAAAAATGAGGAGAGAAGGCCTTTGTAAAAAGTAGCAACCTAGTGATATCTTACAAAAATGCACTAGTTACCATTGTATCACCATATTCTAAAGAATTAATTGTCTATCTATCTATCTAACGGCGTAGACAGATGTACATGTATATAATGTATAAACATAATTATATAAGTATTTGTTGAATTTGGTGCACAAGATAGAGAAATATAATTTTTGGTATAATTTTATGCGAGTAATTTGTTTCCTTTTTGTGTGTATGCGTGTGAAATTGCATATATAAAGTTGAATAAAATAAGTTATTTTGGGTGTTTAAGTATCTAAATGTTACTAGCAGTTATTTAAAAGTCGCATTTTGTGAGATCTCCTGTTAAATAATTATATTGTGTCACTACCCCTGATATCATATGATTACCTCTAGATTGAGATAAAAAATCAAAATCAATATTCAATAAATATTGAAGAATAATTTATTGAAATATCTCGTCGAATAACTTGCTTTTAGTTCTAAAATAATGTTTATACTTTTAAATAATTACTAAAATAATCGTTACTTTCTATAAAATATTCGTTATAAATCTTCAGTTCTATTGAGTTTAATTATGTATAAAATACTTTAATGAAGGTAATTAACATTCCGCTCATTTTTAAAACAGTTTTAATGGAATTTTAACTACCCGCTCGTCGCCTATGCCTCGTGCCGCCACTAAAGTGCCAAAGCAGGGTGGGGCAGGTTGCACAACGATGGCTCGGCGCTTGTTAGCGGCGCGTGCGCGTGCCACCATTGCGTTGCATTATTTATTGCTCGAAAAACTACCGATAGCTTTCGGAATAGAACTTTTGTGGTCAATTTCGATGCCGCGTTTTTGTGCGAAACAATTTCTGTTCGGCAATCTGTTACGCAAATGATATCGTTACAGGCTTGAAATAATAATGCTTGCAAAATTAATTTCTCTTTGCGATATTGAAATATGATTGGGTGCATTAAAAAGAAGAGATTTTTTTTACTCTTATCTAATATTGGGAAAATTTATAGAGACGACTTGGAATTCCGGTGTTAATCAGTATTCCAAGTGGTTTGTATAAATTTTTCCCCACTCGAACTCATCGGGGGACACCTCAAGAAGACAGACCAGGTTGAGAATTGCTTTCTCACCTCGACTCAGGCAGGAACATCATTCCCCCGAATGAAAAAAAGGAACCGGTCAGAAGGCGCTCCAAGAGGGTTTGGGCAGCCCTTGGAGTTGCCTAACGGAGAGGAAGACAACCTGTATAAAAAATTACAGGAGGGGCCGCTCTCTTTGAGTGGCCTGGCTGTGGGTGAAGGGGGTGAATTCTCCCTACACTCACAGGCGTGGTGGGGGTCGCGGGGGAAGAGGAGTGTCTCCCTGTCTTCCACGACCAATAACGTAATACGCGATTTGCATAACTGAGATTAAGTCGAGTTAAGGAAAGACTCAGCAAACTTTGAAATAAGTTGTAGTTATTTTATTTTTATTTTGAATGCAACATAAAATAATTATAATAGCGTATTATGTGAATCTTCTCGTGCTGATCACTTCGTTTGTGGTTGAAAACAGCCATATTCCCCTCTCTATCTATTATTCTCTGTTCGTTTTGCATGCAAATAATGGAACACACAAGAGAAAGTATCGTTTACCGTCTGCACAATGATATATTTTAATTGATAAAAAATCCAATTGCTTGTCCATTGTCCGATTTCATGGAAGAAATGCCAGTTACTATCGTGTCCTTGAATTGAGTATTTCCTTTCTAATACGAGTGTTTCGATACAGATAATTGAGATAGCGTCCAGGCTAAGCTATAAAAACGAATACTTCATGATACATAGTTTTATGAATGTCAATTGACTTCTGAGTTATAGACATAGTTTTAAATTTGGAGCAAAAGTATAATGATATGCTGGCCTAATTACAAGTCATAAGATGTTATGTGATGTTATGTTTGAGTATTTAAATCTTAGTATACCTTTTGCAGATATACCATCGTAATGTGCTTTCTAAAATTCAGTACGCTTTAAGCATGTTTCATTTAGAATTGTTTCTGTAGAGCGACTTCATACAATGATAAATAATTAAGTATGTTTATTAACGGAATCATTCAACATAACAGCCGCAAAGTCCACTGCTGGATATAGGCCACCCCAAGGGTTTACATTGAGGGGATTTGCCATACTCACCACGCTTGGAAGGCGGGTTGGTTAGTTACTAGTCGCATAGCTTTGGGTGGAGGTCTACATTTTTTACAAGATCCACCACGGAGATAACGTCTTGCGATTATTGGAGTTAATAACTGGCTTAGCTAAGATATATTAATTAAAACAGTATGCGATTAATGAAATAGTCTCGTGTAGTTTCTATGGATAGTGTAACTATTTGCTTAGTAAGTGTCCGTATATAGTTAGCTCATAGTACATAGTTAGCTTACATTCTATACCTATACCATCTTATTATATTTAATAAGACGGTAGTCTAAATCATTCTTCTTCTTCCTCGCGTTTTCCTTATTTGTAGTCAGCTTTTGACCATTGCAGTCGTAATTGTATCCCAATAAAATATATCAATAATTAACATTTTAAGGTTTTCAATGCTGCAATGGTCAATTTGATATAGATTGGTTTAAACCTACGTTAGTATTTAATTTTCGTTGTAGATACGATATTATGTAACTGAACATTAAATTCATCTAAAATTATATTATATGAGTTCACAAACTTAGCTGTGGTAACTAACAAACATCATAGGGCATTTTCGTAAAATGAATCAATTATTTATTTTAGATATTTTTCTAAGTTTATCGTACTAAAGATTTCCGTTAATTTATGTACTTTTTCAATTTATTTTCTTTATTTTGCTCTCTGTTATTTTCTATTTTGACAGTGTTTAGTACTAACCTCGTGAAAAATAGGCATTATGTCTGGCTATCTATGTGCTGTGTGTGATTTATTGTTTCAATATATCTGATTCTCATATATGGAGAAAAATTAAAATGATTCTAACAGCTAATATGTTGGTAATTTATGCCATATTGTTAATGTAGGTATACTTTACGTAGTTTTTGTGCTTGTGATTTATAGACTAAGTATATATAGTTTTTCATTTATATATTTAGGTTAACTTTTGCCTGCAGCTTCGATTTAGGAGCACTAGTGCCACTACAAGCAATATTTTATGGACGAAATTGGTCAACATTTTATTTTAAATGGATTTATTTAATGCGATATGATGCTTTTGATACAGCATTCAGATTTGCAAAACTACAAGTGACTTGAGTAACTACCACTGGGTGGCAATCTGCCCTGGCCAGTCTGGTGTTGGTAGATGCCACGAAATAGATGCTATCGAATTTAAGGGGCACCTCTTGGTGTGCCCAGAAAGTACATGTACTGTAGACTGGTACAATGGTCGAAACGAAACATGTTTAATGTGAACGCAAAGCCATTGTACGACTCGATAGAAGAAGAAACTACAAGTCAGTACACGTTTACTACACTACACTTTTTATACTTTACATATGTACTCTCCACGTAAGATGTCCATAGAAGTCCATCGCGGCCCTAATATAATTTGGAAATCATACGGCACAAGATATCCTATTATAAATGCGAAAGTGAGTTTGTTTGTTTGTTTGTTCGTACTACTGAACCGATCATCATGAAATTTTGCATACAAGTTCTCTGGAGTACCGAGAAGGACATAGGCTATGTTTTACCCCGGGAAAAGTACTATTCCCGAGGGATCGACATTAACGCGGGCGGAGCCGTGGGCGAAAGCTAGTCAATAAATAAAAATAAAATAGTATTAGTCAAACTTAAATTTGCATACTGCTCGGTATAATTCTTAAATAACAGGACCAATTAAAACTTATTTTCATTAAAATATATAAAACAATCAACGTTGAAAACTAGATAATACATTATCCTAAAATTCCTTCAGATTCCCAAGAAAAAGCGCAAAACTGACTATTGACAACCTTTTTCTAGAAGTGTTAATCTTTTTTCTTCTCAGAAAAATAAACATCCCCTGTGTTAATATTTAAGCCTGAAGATACATATTAATGTAAATATTTTATGATTACCGGTTTGCGTAGTTAAGGTATGAAAGCGTAACAAACAAATGTGCAGGCCTTGGGATTTTGTTCGCTTTCTTCGCCTGTACTGATAATCTAGGGTACATGATGATCTTCCCCGGTTTCTATAAATTTGATATTGATACTGTATTATCAGGAAAAAAAATGTTAAGTACAGTTGCTAAGAAAAGTTTTCTGAGGGAACTCAATGATTGTATACATGCGTTTTACCCATTTTAGATAAAACTGTCTATTATTGATAACTGGTTAGGCCCAGGCATTGAATTAGGGCCCAGGTAATAAAATAAATGGTCCTTTTTGTACTGGAAATAGAGTTATTTGCTTTTGCCGCTTGGTATTAAATTGTACTATCTACTATAATATATATATAATACTCATACGGTCCGCTGACAGGTACAAACAATTTTTGGTAGCTATATCGTACCAGAGTTATTTTCTATTAATTCATTAACATAGTCATGTCATGCTCAACTGTTTGCCGGTGGTTGCAGGTATGGCAATGGGTACTTCCGTGCTGTTACTTTCTTTTACCTTCATTCCTTTACTAAATCCAACAAATTCCTACCCTTCCCCAACTTTTAAATGCTTTGCAAGAGCAGTAGCGTTGAAAGCACAAGAAGCCTAAGAAACTCGCCAACCCGCCTGCCTTCTTCTTAGTCGTTGCACTCTTTACAGAGTGGTCGTGGTCATCATTTAGGGTTGGTGGCGCACTTTACAATCCGACGCCACTCCTTGCGAAGCCTTTCTAGTGCAGTCGTGAAGAGTATCCATCGAGTGCAGCCTTCATTTGGTCGGTCCAACGCATCGGTGATCTGCATGGTTTCGTGCCTTCGACCCTCCCCTGAACCACTAGCCGCTCCACAGAAGCATTTCCCCTGCGAGAAACGTGTCCGAAAAAGGTCAGTATCCGAGCCTGGACAATGGAGGACAGACGCTGCTTGATGCCGAGTTCCCGAAGAATGGACCCGCCTGCCAAACGTAGTGAATATAGTAATATCCTCTCATGGAACGAAGTATCTTTGGGAGAGACCTTTGTCGAGTAGTGCAGTCTTTACGACTATAATGATGAATGATGATGATGTGCTTGTAATACTTGGATTACTTACATTCTCGTACCATAATTATTCGATTCTAATTTATATTTTTAATAAGAGTCTGTCAGATATTTTATTTTCTCGTGTAATTCAGATTTTTGAAGCTGCGCAAAGATGTCTGTATCTCTTCTTTTTATTTCTATATAGTTTAGCGCTCAATTTAAAACTATTTCTATTAGCTTTCACAAAATTCTTTCTGAAGAACATTCATACATATTATCACGTCTTTATCCCTGTCAGGGTCGACATAGCCCAAGGCCATAAGAACCAAATACCACGTTTAGCGTGTTGTTAAGCGTATAAATTGAATCAAAATAGTCATGGGTTTCTCCTCAAGTCCTCTGTCTGCTTTAGCTAAGTATGGCTGCGGTAGTACAGAGAGGGTCATGCTCTTGCAGTGGAGACTAAAAAGACCTGATGATGATGATGATGAGTCATGGGTTGCACCACATCACCTATAAGTTTGATTCCTTAGATTTTCGCCCATTCCCTCGGCCGGCTTCTACGGTCTGGCCGGGAAGAGAAGCAGCTACATTCTATGTTTTATATTTTCTCCCAGACCAGCATGAAAGAATTTCTCAAGAAGTATTCTGTATTTCATATACGTACTTGCACATTTGTTAAGAAGAAGGTCTAGTAATTACACCTGAGTCTCGTAGCGTAGCCGTCAGCGACTATTAGTCTACCTCTTAATATTATATTTCGCTTTATATGATAAAGGTCTAAGGCCAATAAATAGGTTGTTATTTTACTTATCTACCCTCGTTTCTAAAGAGAAACTACTGAATACTGATACGGTATGGAGCGGAACATAGAGCTTGGAAGCAAATGGAGTCTGCACTTTATAAATTAGCAAATAGCTTGCAATCAATTAACAACACGTATAATCTGAGTGCTTGGGTATTCCTATTTATATTTCGCTCAGCTACATGTTTAATTCAGATGTGCAAACTTTATGAACTGATTGTATTTCATTGTTACAGGTCGGTTACGTCTCTACTTAATTATGAAAAGTTATGCAAGGGTTTGTAAGATAAGCACATTATGATAGATAGTGCTGTTAGTGCCTATATGTTAAAGAACTGCATTTATGTGGAAAAGATCCCAGTTGGTGACTCAATAAAGTGTTGTGTGTATTCAAATTACAGCAATAAAGGTGTAATTTTTTTAGAGGGCAGTACTGCCCTTATGGTTTTCCTATTTTGGAGTTTTAAGCTCCACATCCAGGTCTAATTGCCAATGATCGTGAAGAGATTTTTGTAGTGAGGCCATCTTGTAGACTTTCCAAGGTACGCACGGTTCTCAGTTCATGATTCATGTTTGGAGGCTGTAATCGTATATACACTAAACCTTGTGTAAAAGACTTGTGTCTCAAAGCTCCATTTATTTCTAAGATCGCTGACACTAATACAATTTAAATCGTCGTCGCCATCTTGGTTCCGAAGGGCGCCGCGGGCGCGTCGCTTGCACAGCGCACGAGCGTTTACGATATGATTATGCTTTATGACCATTAATTTGCGACAAACGAAACCGCCCAGAAACGGCGTGCCCGCCATATTGGCAAATCGTTGGATTTATTGACTTAATTACATAAAGATACTAGCATTTGAAAGAGGTTAGAGCTATCTTGTAAAATGATGAGGTATTACGAGGAATTTTTGCTCTCGCTTTTATCTTAATATAAACAGTATTAGTTGATCAGGGAGTAAATTGGAAACCTTAGAATATACCACATTCTATCTAGAATATACCTAGATAATGAAAGTTGATCTAGATAACGGGCATGACCTGAGGATGTACTGAGTAGGCGATGTGTCAGTAATTAGTCACTATATATATCTCACTCCCGTCTTTTGTCTTTCTTTCCATGATCTTTTTGACGTGGTCTTTGGAGCTTCTGACCTTAGCTTTGTTTTTCGGTATTGATTTAATGCATAAACTATGCACGTTCAGCTAATTTTAAGGGTCAAGGTTTGTAGTAAAATTGAAAATACCAAATTCAATTTATTGTTATTTAATTCATTTTGACAAGGTAAATCGGTGACCTTTGAACGACTAAAAGGTATCAAAAGTACAAAATATAAAGGTAATAATCTCTATTACTTATCCATTCTATGATAAGTTAAGTAGCATCTCGTGTCAGCATTTGGTACGAGTATAGTACAGGTATACATTACAGAAAAAACACGATTTTATGTAACACATCAATAAAAATGGATAGATACCGCGTAATTTTTAACCTCTGAAATATATTGAAGTCCTGGAATCAGAATCTCTAATGAAGTATATAAAATTGCGAGAAAAAAAGGTAAAAACGAAAAAGATAGGCTTCCCGTACAAAGTCGCCGATAAGCTGGGCAAATTTCTATGGAAGGTCAATTATTTTTTTTGTTTTTTTCCTTTTTTTCTTGTAATTGTGTATTTCATTAGGGATTCCGATTCCAGTATTTCAGTATAGTTCAGAGGTTCAAAATCACGCGTTATGTTTAGAATGAATATCTAATACATAAATATGAAATAGTTCCGTTTGGTTTACAAAGATTTTTTTATTAAAACATTGGTATATATTTTTACACGTATATAATATAGTTGACATAGATGCAAAGACAAAGTTTTAAAAACTCAGTGTATTTTAGTAATAATATGATACTTTATACTCGTAACAATAATAGAGATCTATCTATACTTAAAGGAACGTTTGAACAAATACAAAAGGATCAGAGATTTTATCAAATTAATGCGAGACTCATTGAGGATTCCAAAGTAATAAATAATAAAATCACAGATTTAAAATTATCCTTAATTTAGTAATTTGGAGAACATGATTACATCACTTGTACATTAATTTTTGTATATTCCTAGTTATCAGATTAAATTTCTAGTTTAAAATCTCAAAATACGATAAAAATAAATCTAATTTGCGTAATATTCTGAAACTTAACAATTGTGACGTCATTTTTGCGAACACACCACATTTGTGACGGCAACTCGACGCCAAAAACGAAATAATTTACGCAACATCCAGTATACACATAAAATTCAGAGCATTTAGAAAACTTCTCTAACAATTTATAAAAATATTTATAATATCTTCAATAAGCAACAAGTTATATTTTTATTGGTAACCGGCGTTTCCTTTCAGACTAATAATACTAGTATATTACAATCGAGAAAGCAAATGTACAAAAATAATACAGAAAAACTACTTACATTCGTACTTCAGTACCAAATCAATAGGTAAATACTAAACTTGAATTTAATTTGACAAAATCTATACATCGGTCAAATTAAATTCTGATTTATATTTCATCGAAATTGGCACAATATTTATTCAACTATCATTAGGTGTAATTCTATTACATCGAACACTCTTGGAACACTAAAAATTACTTATTTTATGTCTTCATGACAAGGAATACGTCTATAAATTCTAGTAGCATATTACTATCGGTAGTGGAAATTCGGTATTCATTCTAACTACACTAATCTACTTTGAACAAAGGCTTTATTTACATGAGAAACTTTATCACGTTATTATGTTACATCGTATTTTTGCGTATACTATTTGACTGGTGATCAGTCGAAAAATCACAAATCACTTCATAATTATGGATAGGTAGGTACATAAATTGTTTTTCTGTAGCAACTCTACATTCTGTCTCAGCATAGTTTAATCGCTAAACGCGAGATTGTTTGGTCAAATAAGTAAATTATTGATGATTTAATTAATCCACCTCGTTCATGGGAATATAGTACACGATGGATTTTTAACTTTTTATCTCTAAGATCCACAAATATCTAGTCCCGTAAAAATACACAAGAGTCATTTGGATGCTTCGACCAGATTATTGTAACTGCGCATGTTTTGCCACTATCAAGTATGGTCCGCGGCCGTCGTGGCGGCGGCGGCGGCGCGACGAGCCGGCGCCACCCGCCCCATGAACGACCTGATTTCCTCGAAGTACGTCTCATCTGGAGACCTCCGACGACCATCGTCCCCATTCTCCGCCTCATGCTTCTTCAAATGCCGGTCGAGGTTCGTCTGCTGACCGAAACAACGGTCGCAGTGACGACACCGAAACGGCCGCTCCTTGTTGTGTATATTCCGCACGTGCCGTTGTAAATTCGAAGATATTGAGAATGATCTCTCGCAGTACTTGCAACGATATGGTTGTTCACCGGTATGTGTCCGTAAGTGTCGAGTCAAGTTTGCACTACGAGGGAACGCTTTGCCGCAGTACGAGCATGTATACCGATCTCTCGCTCTCGGAGCTCCAGGGTTTGGAGGTAAAGGTGGTGCTCTAGGCGCACCCGGCGCCAGTAACGTCGCTGCCGCTGCAGGGAGGAACGGGTATCGGCCAAATGAGGCTGGTAAAGCTAACGGGAGCCTTCGGCAGAACTGTAGCAGCGCTGGATGCGCTGGGTGGGCAGGGTGCGCCGGATGCGGTGGTGGAGATGGTACGATAAGGTTGCAGTTTTCATCTTCTAGTCGTTGCGGGCGTTTGTGGGTGACTCTGAGGTCGAGTGGCTCGTCAGCCCGCGGGGAGCCGAGTGGGCTGGAGTGGTGGTCGAGCGGCGAGGGCGGCGGGGAGGCGAGGCGGCGCGGCGCCGCGTGCTTTTCGCGCATGGCGGCCGCCGCGCACGCGCTCATCTGGCTCGTGCGCCACCGACCTGTAACAATGAAATCCAAGTGTTACTACAGGGGCGATGACTATCTATGATTTTGGTGACGATGATGACTGGCAGTTTTTTCTATAAATTATAAAATTTCTTAAACTTAGTGTTCCTAAGAGATATGGCTTGCTTATTATAAAGCTCAATGATTGAGGAGTTATTTGACTGCTTTATCTGTTTTTCAAGGTATTGTAAACAGTCGAAGCGTCATCCATCAATCCACCCTTCAACCTTGACTGCATCCTAGTATGCTAAACCATTGCGAAAGACGACCAGCGGGGGAGCTGATCGATGTCACCGCGCTCCTACGCACCGAGCACACCCACATCATTTCGACACAACTGGAGCAGGCTACCGAAACGATGCTCAATTTAATCATTAACGTTACTTTATTGGCCGTTCATGTAACCGTAACTATCGGGTACAAATGCAGCTGTCGTATATTGCGTACGCTTGTTTGCATAAGGTGGATCGTAATAACAGATGTAGAGTATCAGGTATTAAAAGAAAGCGACCCTGCTCTGCTTAACTCGCATGTATAAGTATCAACTGTATCAGACAAGACTTTGCTGGTGTCTTCGTAAAATTAAAAGATGAGACAAAACAAGTATGTTCATACCTACACCTAAAATTACTTGTAAGGATTACTGTTGTTACAGAGTTGTTCATATTAGTTCCGGATTTGACAATCATAAAATACGATAAGTTCTATAAAATTAGAAGTCACAACAGGTCATTTTATCTTGGTCTTCTTGGTAATAAATTTTAAATCAAAGAGATTTCTATTGAGAATATGGGGAAAAAAAGGTAACAAAAGAGACGGGATAGAGAGAAAAATTGAAAACTTACATGCTGTCCCAACCCCACATAAAGTGGAATGAGGAAAGAAGAAGATGAATAGATTTATATTGAAGAAGATGCGCAAATCGTAAGTATTTTTTATAATACAGCGTTTAATAGGTTGTCTTCAATTTTAATAATTTTTAGCATTTACCTACCATAAGGCCGATGGGCATGCCTATCCACAAATCATAGGCATGAGTTTGGCTCACGAGTTTGCCAAATACGGCCTCTGGAGATCTCAGCCCGACCCTCGTTCTGGGATTTATGTGGCTGCTTTTGGCACAAGCCGCAAATTAGCAGTGTCACCGTAGGCGTGAGCGAACAAATTTGTAGTAGCTTTCTTTTAGCTTGAAAGTTGGTATTGCCTGCAGAAATGTTCTAATAACATGACACTGCACATTCGTTGAACACATTCTCTTAATTAGCTAAGGGTTTCTTAACTAGTCGTATTCGAGGATCAAGGAGTAGACGTATACTCTGGTTCTTGATATTGTGATACATAGATCAGCAGTCAATAGTGCTTTTGCTAGTAGGCGCCGTCTTGCATGGGATTGGAGAAAAATAGGTATTGGTTGCTTTTGACACAGTGGCACCACAAGTGCTTTTGAATCGCAGGGCCCTGGGTTCGAACTCCGGTCAGTTCAAAATAGAAAAAATCTTTTTCAGATTGGCCTAGCGTATTTATCTAATAAATTATATAGAATTGTTGAGTTAGTATTCCTTAATACAAATTCACAACTTACAGTGAGGCTTGCTCAATAAGTGTGATTTGATCAAATAACAATATCTATTGGTTAGCTTCAATATGATTACAGATTTTAAAACTAGTAAACTTTAGCTACAAATATTACATAATTATCAAAAACTAGAAAAATTGGTATGAAATCAAATGTTCCTCTTTTCATTGTCTTTTCAAAGGAATTTGTGATTTCGCTGTTACCATGTTACCTCATGCCTCATAAAAACAACGATGTCTCCAAAATCGTGAGTGTATACAATAACAATCGATCAGCCTTAATAAGTAGTAATGAAACTAATGCAGTGTACACTAAGATATCACCTGACTCCATTTAAACATAAAAGAAATGATTACAGAAGTGCAACTTTATATTATTTATTACATTTATAATCAATAAATAATATAAAGTTTCTTTGTATTTTTTTATTTGGTAGAGTTAGCCACACATATAAAATAACTCATAATAAATAACCTCATTATGAATAAAGCGCCTCAAGTGAAATAGCAGCTTTTAAAATTACGACAACAGTATAAGGGGTAGCCACCAAGTAGCATATTTTTATGCTATTCGCCAGATTATACGAGAAATCTACTGATTTCTCAAAAAAAAGAACTACATATAAACCGTGACTGGACGAGGATAACTAGTAAAGTAGATATTTGTAAGGAACTTCTTTTCAGCTCATATTTTAAAAAGTTTTAAATATACTCTTTTATAAGGTTTAGTTTAATATTAGGGTTTCAAAGTTGGTAAAAAATAAGACCTGGAGGGAAATGCAGAACTAAGGCGTAACAGCTAGTTTTGAAGATGTGTGCTATATCTAGGTATTACATTTTTAATTTATGATCGAGCGCACGCCAGTCACAATCGTGACGACACGTGGGATGTTCGTCAGATCAATCATTAGAATGAAGTTGTCCAATTTATGGAACGTATTATTTTTGTAATGGCAGATATGGAGTGTGGGCGGAATCGAAAGGAACGTGGGGCGACTCTGTTGACACTTGCACTGGTTTTCTATTTAGGTACGGCTGCGGTTGAAATAGGATTGAACGTATTGTTTTGGTGTTTGCTGGATATATAGGTATTTTATTTTTAGTTTTGATCGCCTGCCAACTCTATCAAGTATCATTGAATCTTTATTTTGACCGAGATGTAGTTGTAATAGTATGAATTATAAATATTTATATTGTGTCAAACTTTTTTAGCAATATACTATTATAGGTAAAACACTATTTTAAATGGATTGACTTGAATTCATACGACAAATCTAGAGACACTGTGAGGTGTAGACCTCTCGAGACTTACTCGTATCACAGGGAACTCACCTTTGTGCCAATAAAAACAAAAAATATAGTGTGTAATTATTGAACTGTCTCACAAAAATTCACGGGAATCGGTTAAAAAATGCGATCTGTACAGGAGAACAACCGGACAGCGGGACATATTAACGACTTTTTGCCTAAGCTGAAACGGAAATACTTCAGTCGCGCTTCGCGCTCGCTCAGTAAATTATGTGCATATTCAAAGTAATATATAGGTAAAAAGATAGTCATAACAGAGAGCGCGATCTATAGATATCGGTCGATAGTCATCATCATCTTCATCAGGTCTTTTTAGTCTCCACTGCAGGAGCTTGACCCTCTCTGTACTGCCGGATTTACCATATTTGGCCAGAGCAGACAGAGGATTTGGCCTACACTCTCCTCGCTGGCCAGACGAGATTGAAAGTTCTCATTGATGTTTAGCTTGTATTTCCTAAGTCGCCTCTTACGACCTCCATGGGAAGACTAGGACTGGCCTATTCTACTCTGCCGGTCGATAGTATCCGGTCTCAATTCCTGCGTTTTGACCTTCATTTCCTATTTCATCCACCATATGATCCAAGAGTCAGATAACACCTAACTAGCGAGATCTGAATTAATTACCGCAAGTCATTATAACTTACACTTCGTGGCTATTAGCAGTAGGATAATTGCCGTACATGAAGATAGTATCTGATGGCGAGCCCCATATGGAATATCTGAGAGTGTCCATATTAGCCATGTCGCCACGCGTTACAGTGTAGTAAAAGTCAACACGTGCACGTTTTGCAAGTTTAGTAGGTTAACGTAAACTTATTTGTACTTAACTCACGGTGATTTGCTTGCTTAGCTTAGATCAGGGATACAAGGAGATATGAATGCAGATGGTATTGAGCGAGAATTTTTCATTTTCTTAGAATGAAATGCCCTGATTGTAAAAGCTTAATTAGATGTTGTTAGGGCATCACCTTAGAGCTATTGAAAGCGATGGTGGATGAGTGTTTTAACAGTTTAAATTCGAACACATTACATTTTCGTATGAACTAATGAAGTCTTAGAGTATATCAATCAATTTAATAACTTTTTATTAATACAGACTTTTTTTGTACTTTTATTGCATAGTTTTGTAAGTAGCAGAAGCCAAAGAAATAGGTTGATTTATGTAAGTCTAAAAAGTAGGAACGTTTTCCGAAACGATTTTTTCTGAGGCTTAGATTACAGAAAACACAGCTATGGTGCCGGAAGGATATTTGTATACAAATAATATGCCAGCTAATCTCCTTGTTTCTATGACCTGAGCTGACCCTAGACTAAGAGACATTTATTTATAAAATCGGTGCTAAGAGTTGCTAGGATTGTAGTCACGATACTTACGATATACTAATTACAAATAATTAACGAGGTTCAGAAGTGCCGTGACGTGCAGTAGGCGGGGCGAACACAGTATGTTAATATTACAGCGGCCAATGAGCGGCATCACCAACGGACCGCCTCGTGATATATTAGCATTTGAATCGCTTATTCGTTCTACACGCTCACTTTTGTACGATTTCATGCGTTTCCACCGACTCGTCTCACTGGTTTGTTATGTAAACTGTATAAATTACGCGAATCCGATTAAAGCCTGATTTACACGTGTTAAGTAGGCAAGTGATATGTTTTGCCTTGAGTAAGTAATAATACACTTATAGTTAATGTCACTGTACTTTATGTGTGAAGTAAAAAAATGAGTTCCTCTATTCTTCAAATTGAGCCAACATAAACTACGAAAACATCAGGTACCTAATCAGATATTAATAGGTAGGTACCTATATATAGTAAGCCTTGAAATTAGTAAAATTAAACGAGTAGGTAGGTACCTATAGAATTAGCGAGTTACTCTTTTAATAACCCAAAAAGAGGGTAATTCGAGTTGTTTTGTAATTTTTTAGGTAATTTATGTATCTTTGTTCCACCATAATTCATACAAATGAACTGAATGTGCACCTCCCTCGCATTATGCACCTCCCTGAGTCGTTAAATTCTTCTTTTTTTTTTAAGTTACTTTTAATTTTATTCCTGCTCATATTTTATGGTTTAAATAATTCTAAAACATGACGCGACGCTATAATTTATCCACGTTCAACTAATCAGAAACGTAATCTTTATGACTAATACTTTACATAAGTAGATAGTAAGTAGCATACCTAAGTGCTCGTATTTACTATTTATTTTTAGTTCACTTTTCCGGTAACAAAACCTTATGTTCAATATTCATATGTAAAAATACTCGCCTACCTACATAACACATGTAAATCAACCTTTCTTATTAGATAGGTATGTAGTCGATGATCGAATTCAAATATTATGTAGCTGGCACTCAATAAATTTCGCGTCCAACGATAAATAGCTTTATTTATCAGCGAATAATAATGTAGGTATTTTCGAAGCAATGTGAATAGAAATGAGACATCGTTATTTTACACGTAACTGGTATTATGTTAAATAGATTACAAGCACGGAACTGCGAAATAAACTAAGTACTTGCCGTATTTTGATCACTAAGATGAATATTTGTATTTAGTTTAGACTTAAAATATTTTAATGTAAAAAGTATGATAAAAAGGAGACTTAATTGAAATTGGAGCAGAGATTGCTGACGTCACAGGGTAAGGTACTCAGAAGGCTGGCCGCGTTTCTGCGTTGGATAGTCAGGCTAAGTATTGACCCAACTGCAGGCTCTTAGGTCGACTAGGGTGGGTCTGTCTTATAAAAGTTTGAATAATTTTCATTAATATCTTATTTTGCTTCACACTATTGCCCGCTCTCGTAAATACTCAGTGTGTTCCCTACTCCTGATAATGTTTATGCAAAATGTCATGATCGAGGTTTCATAATTTAAATTGTATCAACATCATTAAGAAATTCTTTTCCACATTTATTATATTATCTATATAAAATTACCGTGAAAATGTTTGCATTATATTTGATAAGATTAAAAGTTGCGCAAAATATAGCCACATAAATAGGTGTAGTCGCGTCAAGTCGCGTGCCGCACTTAAACGCGATTATGTGGGTGCCCTTAGACTCGTGCGCTGTAAATCACATCTGCCTACTACATCATAAATCATTATTACTTCTAGTAAGCTTTAAACGACCAATGAGATAAGTCCCGGAAGGTTGGTAGCCCTGACGTCAATTGGGTGGCATCTGGCATCTAACAAACTGCATCAAAGATGAGTTGAAAGTGTCTTGTTTTTTACGCCCCGCTGATGTTGATATACATTAAAATAAACATTTAAAAGGTATTCGCTGCAGAAGTCGACCAATAGAGTGCGTTCCGCTTCATGCACGCATGCGCAATATGATTGCTCGATACACATACCCACCTATCACGTCTCGTGAAATATGAGCCTATCTAATAAGACGATTTCAAAACGAGGCAAAGAATATCTGAGGTTCATTAACAAAAAACTTGACGCCGCTAACAATAGGTCTAGAGATTGCAAATTGCAACACACTTGCGATTGCTACTGCGTATCGATAAAAACCAGGCTGAGAATCAACGCAGCCTCACGATCCATTTATTTCATTGAACACGCTCTTAATTAAGCAGTTTTTGGTCACACGATCCTTATAAACGCCAAAAAACACATTGAATGGGCAGTAGAGGAAACTGGTATTTAAAAAGATTTCATATCAACAGATATGGCATTGGTATTGCTCAGTAATTGCACATCCGGACCTCAATAGCATTTGAATTGTCATATTTAGTCAAAAAGTTATATCGAGTTAGCAAAAAGTATGCCTGCAAAAGCATGTCTAAATTCAACGTCTCATAAGCTATCTCATAAGTCAAATAGTCAGTACATTCCATCTCATATTCTCTCATACGACCGGACTGGTAGCAGATTCACACGCAGCAGCTTTTTTAGATTGCATCGTATCGACAAGCACAATCTATGATTTATTTCACATCACTATTTTAGGAAACATGTCGCGCCGATCGCCTTATGGCGAGATATGAAATTACTATGATCTATGGACCAAGAACGTTAATGTTCCGATGAATCGATTTCGTTCTGTTGACGGACTAAAATGACGATTATCGATTTGATTGTGTCTAATGTAATCCATAAAACACTTAGAGCATTTGTTTGTAAGTCACGTAGTGTTACAGTAGCGCAAAATTTACATTGGCGGTTATTTTAAGGCGTATGCCAGGGTTGCAAAATAATACATATTGTTTCAATTTTATTTAAATTTCTTAAAATGAGATTTACAATAAATATGTTAAGGCAACATGTTTTAGCAAAACAGTACTTCAAAAAACCAAATAGTACCACGGTAAAAATTCAAAATTGGATAGGTAGGTATAATTTTTTTTTGTCGTAATTTTGCATAAGTATAATATAATAAAGAAGTGATAAAAAAGAAGATTGTTTTCTTTTTGGATTTCCCATAAGAAATCCTCCAAAAGAAAATTTTCTCTCGAAAAATTCCACACAGCATCAAATTTAGCAACCCTGGCGCTTGCTGATATCCGAATCAGCGTCGAAATAATTACGAATCGATATCGCGCCTCGTTTATGGGCCAATCAGAGTGGAATTCTATGTATTTTAGAGTGGACATAAATCCGAGCAGTGATTCTGGCCAATGGCGGGCTGATTTGACACGCATGCGCACTTACGGCTGGAAAAATGTCTCGCATGGGAACCGGGGCGTAGCGGCGTGAGAACCGCCGGAAATCTCCTTTTTGTGGTTCCGTATCACAAAGAGGAAAAATAATTAAGATTAGGATATTCTCATATTTACGTTGTCTTCCTTGCCCTCTCACTAGTAATATAAAAGTTCGTTTTGTTTTCAGTGATACTGACAAAGATAATTTTATAAGGCAAGAAAATAAAAGTAATAGGCATAACTAAGGGCATACTATAGTACAGAGATACAACGTAAAAAGTTAAGAGTCTAGAACCGAAAACTCAAAAAATATATAATAGATTATGTCCGTTTAGTGATCCTGATTCCGAGAAACAATTATTTTTAGGGCTCCAAGACCAACTTGTATGTTTACAAAATACATTTGCAGTTACTGGCAATGCTTTAAAACTATTTGGTTCCAATTATCTAAGTTGATGTAAGTTCCATATTTAAACCCTTTGGCTGTTAGTTCTGTATTTTAACTTTTCGCTCTATTTTTAAAACTATCAAAGTAGTATATGACTGACGGAACCCTGGGACTGCAAATCAGACTCGCACTTATCCATTTTTTCCATGTCACCGCATGCAATTCGCTGATTAGTTATGTGCATTGCGTCTGCTAGCGATGTTCATTCTTCGTGCATTCGATGCTTGGAGTAACTATCTTATAAGGAGCGGGAATTACTATAACATCGACGTGGACATAATCGGAATTCCGAGTTCTACCTTCATTTCTCAATCTTATGAGTATAAGAGAAAAATGGGAAAATAAGTAAGCCTTTTCATACTCATTCAGTTTCATCATTACAGCCGTATGGTTATTGCTCAACAAAGGTCTCTTCCAAGGATACTTCGTTCCACGGGAGAACACTTACCATGCTTGGCAGGCGATTCGGCCAGCGCAGTTTCTTTGGCTTCTTGTGCTTGCGACGCTGGCTCGTGCCCATAAGAAGAATTTTTCAGCTGGGGAAGGATAGGAATTTGTTTTATTTGGGAAGGGAATGGGGTATTGATATAGTACTCACTCGGATGAATGGGAGAAAATAAAGTAGCAGATCGGGAGGCGGGGCGCGCGTAACTGATGCCAATGCGATTTTCTACGTTTTTCTTTTTTGCTTTTCATTCTTCCGCAAGTGGTGCAAACAATTCTCGAGCTCTTCTTTGCTTTGGAAGGCACATTAAGCCTTTGGTCCCGGCTGTCACCATTAATGGCAGTCGTTAAGTCAAATCACTTTATTTTGTTCGTTTCAAACGAATTATTTAGATTTTAAACTAATTTGCCTCCTTATATCATACAGAAAATTGAAGAGCATTTCTTTCTCATTTTTTAATATATTTTTTTAAAAATAATTCTCTCGATTAATTTGCGATAGGAACAACGGAACAGAATAACGCATCCATTATGTATTCAGAATATAATCTGTATGAAATGCCGTACAGAAACGCGGCGAGATAACAAAACTGGCTGTCTTATAATTTATTGTTCGCCATTAGCACAGCAATATAACACGCGGACAGAAAGTCATCTTACGCGCGAAACTGTTACCGGCAGGATCACAACATGTGAACAGAAGGTCTGTACAGTTTATTTTCTTTCTGAGATTTTTATTTTCTTTTTTGTGGGTTCAATTCCTACGGGAAGCATACTTAGTTATGCTGTTTCCAGTTTGGTTAGGACATTGCAGGCTTAAATCACCTGATTTTCATGATAATAAAGATGATTCCGTGCTTCAGAAGGCACGTTAAGCCGTTGCTCCCGGCTGACATCTGGTAGTCGTTAAAGGAACCACGTCAGAGGCCGAGAGGCGGTTCCGAAGAACTCTAACGCTAGGGTGTGCATAGTCGATTGACCATGACACCTACTCGAAATGATGATTTTCTTTCTAATGTACCTATGGAAGTACTCAATATTGATGTGAACTTTTACATGCTACTTAAAGGCATCTGAAATGGCTTAACTTATGTTTACTTAATGATAACAGTCCATTTATATAGTAAGCGTTTTCTTCCAGATAGAACGTCCTTGTAACAGTCGGCTTAACGTTTCTTTCGACAGTTCAGTCGCACAATCGTATATCTCTTAACACATTAGTGAACATAAAAGACGTGATTGTATGGCAATTTACATTATAGAAGGTGAAATTGACAATTGATAATTGATTCAGTATTATACAGAACAATCATTAGGCTAGGCTTAGTTGGGTTGGTTTGTAAATGCCATGGGAACAGCTAATAATTACGTAAAAATATATGTTTAATGACTCTATTTTCAGTCTTTCTATAAAAGAATATAACAGAGACGGATAGAAACTTCTTTCTAAGTAACTCTTACGTAGTTAACATTCTGCTCGAACTTATCTATGGTATCGGAGCGTTTTGAACCGCTGCATTTCATTTGCATTGGATATTGGGATTTGCGTGACATGTTCAGTATTAGAATGATGTATCGACGTTTGATTGCGGCCCGGATCTGAACCCACTCATCCTAGAGGCACGCCATTCACCCTCGTTAATGTCGAAATCGAATGTTTCAACACCTAATGGCAGAAATATTTAAGAAAATATATAGACCACACCACGACACTCTTGTGCGAGAGGTTCGTATATGATGTTCATCGCCGGTGAGAACTAAATAATATAATAGGTACTTAAATTCTCAACCCTCTGTTGAGAATTTAAGTACCTATTATATTATTTAGTTTTGTATATAATCCTTGATAAGAAATAATAAATATATTTTAATAAAAATAAAGTTAGCTAAAAATCAAAGACAAAGCATTCTGATTTAATAATTATTCTCTTAACTGAAGTTACTACTATAATTTTTAAACAGTATTTTAACTTTCTAATTTGGCTGTCAGTACGTACGGCACTAGTTTACAGTGTTATGAAAAAAAAACTAAATATTTCTTGCTTACATAATTTTTGAAACAAGTTCAAGTGTTGATTACGTTTAGTTGACAGTAAAGCTTCAAGCACTTGCAGCGATTGGATTAGATAGACATTCATGAATCCCAATTTTTCGGATCGTATCTAGATTAATTGTACCTTTAGTCAATTTTGTAAAAGATTATTACATATTTCTTTTTTCGATTGCAAACAAAATTCAACATGGACAGGTTTTGCCATGAAAATAAGCATAATTAAATATGTATGCAACTGATGTAGCTCATATTTGTTTTTCGCGAATCCAAAATAAATCCAGATTTTATCTTTTATTTTAGAGTTACACTTTTTGGCTTAGCTCGAAATAAACATGATAAAATTATTCAGATAACATCAGGCTACTCGTGCCAATTCTGTTCTCTTTTGCTTCTTGTAATTCAAAGTCTTGTAAAATATCCAGTGACTTATTCCGCGATTGTGAATCAAATCTAGAGTCGTTAAATAGCATTAACATCTGCTGTATCCGGAGCCCGAGTATCTGTTGTCCTGCTTGCGGCCCGACGGTTCCCTTATTTATGAAAGGGACGTCTAATAAAATCCAACGGGACGCTGCAGTATTGTGCCTTGATAAAGGTGTGACCACCTACGTAAACCGCGTTGGCGATCGGCAAAGACCTGTGAGTTTGGACTAAATTTTGAGTAGGTATTTTCAGTCATATACAATATCATGATACAAAGACAACACACGGCGCAAATATTGCTTCAAAGGCCATCTTGCAGTGCTTGAAGTCTTCTGTCGCAGCCGCTGAGCCGGCCCTAGGCCCTGCGCCCAAGAGATGAGTCAGCGCCAGTATGTCAACGCGATGGCGTTCAACACAAGCACCTGCCCCAATCTTCAGTACAGAAGGATCATCCTATCTGGCCTTTGCCATCATTTCGTGCCAGACTGGTAGGTTCTAAAACCGCTGAGATGTGAATCCTCGCAAGAGCCCGGTGAATTATATTGGGCGGCGTGACGCCCTCAACGGCCAGCATTTCTGCGGCAAGAATTACTTATGGCCCAGTCCGTTGACGGCATTGCCGCAGGGATCATTATCATAATTTCGTGTAG
The DNA here is from genome assembly GCA_947532085.1 of Elegia similella. NCBI lineage: Eukaryota > Metazoa > Arthropoda > Insecta > Lepidoptera > Pyralidae > Elegia > Elegia similella. The sequence continues at coordinate 15,506,200 of OX383941.1, forward strand.
GTGACATGGTCAATGTCCTGCAATGTCCTAACCAAACTGGAAATAACTAAACAAAGTATGCTTCTTGTGGGAATCGAACCGAAGACGCCCGGGTCACAGCCGCAGGGATGAAGATGTGGAATTGTGCAAATTGCACCTAACCGTGCCAAGTGCTAAATATACCTAAGTTAGCAGAAGACAGTGCTTGTATCCAAAGACTGGACATTCAGCGGCCAGACGACTTATGTTAACTGCCTATGTAAATAAGATTAACCTGAAAGAGACTGAATAATATCTGAAATAGGATTTCCAAAGAATAACATTTCCCTAGATACGAGTAATATCTCGTCTAGTGTTGTCTACGAACGAGGTCTTTGACCATCCCCAACTTAGAATATCACCATTCAAGATTATTACGGCATTGGCATGTTGTTCTGCCATTCAATACTGACAACAACCTGTATTATACTGTAATTTCAGAAATCTGTGCTTTTGTATATTAATTTGATGTTTGATAAATATTAATCTAGATACGAGCTTTCGATCAGTTCGAACAATAGTATTTATAACACAGATAAATGTTTGTGCAATGTATCCGGACTTTAGTTTAGGGGGCATTATTTCTATGCTAAAGTTGGTTATAAACTAAACAATTAAACATCTTTTTTAAAACCTGGGAATATGATTTAATTTTTTTTGTGTTAAGTCTAGATGAATTCGTCTAACCTATACAACGTGATTTTGAACCCCCTAGCTTTATTGAAATCTGGTAATCAGAAAACAAGAAAAAAAGGTAAAAAACAAACAAAATGATTAGGTTTTCCATACAAAGTCGCCGATCAGCTGAAGGAATTTCTATGAAAGGTTAAATTATTTTTTTCGTTTTTTACCTTTTTTTCTTACAATTCTGTATTCCATTAGGGATTCTGATTCCCAGATTTCAATATAGCTAGGGGGTTCAAAATCACTCTGTATAACTCAAAAAACATTTGATTCGTTAGAAAGTCGACGGCATCCAACATTACAAATGGCATAACATTTTCAATGGCACATTTACGTACAAAAATGGCTAAATTGGATATTCCTTCAGCTCGGAATGTCTGCACGAATATTAATACCTTTGATTGCGCCACTCACACCTAGATCTAGGAAGATAACTACGCCCATAACTAGGCATCATTAATCATTTTAACGTCCACTGAACTTACGTCTAAGTGATCGTTAAACGCTGCTCTCATTGGGATCAAGTGATTCTGAATTATTGATTACTTTTTTTAAAAGGAGAAGTTGTTTCCAGTAAAAATAAAACAATTAAGTAGCATACACTTTAATAACCACGTGAAATTACCAAATACAACTTTATTTGTTTTATTTTTATGGGACAGCCTTGAAGAATAAACAAAAACTTTAATTAAAATATACTTTATTACAATTTTATTAAATTAAGAAATAAAATTCGGCGCCGAGGCACGAGGTTACGACATGAGGTCGCTGGTTCAAACTCTGCAGGCGTGGAATTTTTTCACCATATTTTATTTCTTAATTTAATAAAAGTATATCAAAATAGCATAGTGAATGCAAAATAAAACAAATATCAACAACAAAAAGGTAAGGTATACTAAATATCAATTTTCATCATACTTACATTTTTTTTTTTTTTTACAAAATTTGAATTAGGCATTTGTCTCCCATCTCACCTGATGGTAAGTGACGATGAAGACGAGGATGTTACATGCCTATCCAAGAGATACCCATTTATTCTACTTTTGAATGTCCCGGGACTGTACTTGTTTGGGAATATAGACGCAGGCAGTTCATTCCACTTACATATAGTATGATGAAAAGTTAACCAATTGAAAAAAGACTCCTTTGAATTTTTTTAATACTTTAAAACTAAACTTCTTTTTGTCATTTATTTAAATAATGTACTCGTATTAACTCGCACATCACGCGTTAACAAACGCATTAAAATCAAATTAAAGTTATATTAAAAATAAACAATGAATAAATTTAAAACGGTTACATCACCGAACACGATTGTACGTCAAAAAGCTGTCACACATTTTGAAATTCGAACAAATTAAAAATCCGCCAGAAAAGGATAGACTACATTCTGACAGTTTCACTTTCGCCCGTCAAGCGTCAATGAGATTATTGTAGGCGTTAATTTATTGGTTAAGTAACGACTGTATTGACACTGTTATGTATGAAACTTGTGATCCTCGGTAGATGCATCCGGTGGCCTCAGGCTGACAGCGACATGCAGGTTGAGGACAAGTGTGGCATAAAACGACGTATGTAGTTCACTTGATGCTTGTTTTAAAACGTTAATATTTATCTAGAGCAAAAAATAATGTTTAGCCTCATGGTCATAATTGTAAGTACTTCTATTCTATTCTGATGTTACAAATATAATATCTTCGTGGAGTGATTATATTCTAACCGAATGTTTTAAAAAGCAAGCACCGTTTTACACTGCTAAAAAAATAAAGAGTCATTATTATCATTATGTTCGAAAATAACTGCGATTAGAATTTTTAATTTTATTTCATTAAAATTATACATGAACCCATATTAAATATCCATAGTGAAATAAGAACTAGGAGAATACGTGCATTATTACAATTATTAACTTTTTTAGGGTACTGTACGACTGAATGACAAAACGGAACCCTTATAGGATCAGTCATGTGTCTGTCTGTCCGTCTACAGCCATTTTATTTCGAATTTACTAAATCTATGTAGTTGCAATTTAGTACTCTTTTAGATATTACTTTACTTTCGAACAGTCAAGATTTCTTAAAAAATATAGTTTTAATAATAGTCCCGAGTTATGTTGACTTTGTGGCTCAGTCGTACCGCAAGTGATATTGAATCGCAGGGTCCTGTGTTCGTTCCCAGGCCAAGTCAAGGTCAGGCAAAGATAGAAAATTATCTTTTTCAGATTGAACTGGGTCTCGTATGTTTATCTATTATAAATTAAAACTGCCTCCGTGGTCCTGTGGTTAAAGCGTTTGCCTGTAGACCCGGGGGTCGCGGGTTCGATTGCCACGGGAAGCATGCTTTGTTTAGTTGTTTTCAGTTTGGTTAGGACATCGTAGGCTTGAATCACCTGATTGTCTGATAATAAAGATGATTCCGAACTTCGGAAGACACGCTAAGCCGTTGGTCCCGGCTGCCATTTGGTAGTCGTTAAAGGAATCACGACAGAGGCCGAGAGACGGTTCCGAAGAACTCTGACACCAGGGTTTGTATGGTCGATTGACCATGTCACCTACACGAAATGATTATGATCTTTTATAAAATATAGTATCGTTGAGTAAGTATCACATGAGACAAGTTTACAACTTACTATAGGATGCCGTCAATCTGAATGATAGTCCCTATATATTTTTTTAAGTCCCAAATTTTGTATAAATTAGTCTTAACTAATCGTATCATAATCGATTGAATATATAAGGCATATGTATTAAAGTAGAATTTTATGGACTCTCGAACTAACAATTATGCCTGGTATATAACCTAGATACATTTCTATTCTTGATATCAACACGCGAATGTATAATTTGCACTCGACTTGCATCAAAATTAATAAGTAGGTAGCTCCGGGGACTATCATTACATCAACCGAACAAGACTGCACAAGACTGGTCGTAATTACTTATAGTGCATTCATGAATTACCAAAATACGTTCAATGTATACCAGCTTTATTATATCATAAATCTGGCTATAATTTGTGGACCTAGTTAGGATTTGTTTATTGCTATTGCTTTGACCGCGACGCTGTCTGTGTCCATCCATCAGAAACTTTAAGTGTCGTACGACGCTTTTAAATTTTTTATTTCTTACATTGTAATGCCAAGTTTTGTTCAGTATAGGCGCGACGACAAAAAAATTACATTTTTATACAAAAGTGTTCGGGCGTCGCGGCAGTTTGTATGTAAATGTCGATATTTTTTTTTAGTTCCGTCTTTGGGATCGTTGGCAAAGTTGTTTATTTTGATCGTGTGGTGACTGATTTGGTGGTTTAAGTTACAACATAATAACTATATATGGCATCTATATATATTTTATTTAAAAGAAATGGCTTTCTTATTAACCAATATGGAAGTACAGTCAGCCAACGAGATACCTGACCCCGTCATCTACCTATATCTTGAATTATCTCTTAAACTAAAAGTAATATGAAAATGTATATTCATCATCATCAGGTCCTTTTTAGTCTCCACTACAGGAGCACGACCCTCTCTGTACTACTAGGGCCATACTTGGCCAGAGCAGCCAGAGGACTTGGCCTACACTCTCCACGCTGGCCAGACGGGTTGGAGAGGTGTCTTAGATGTTTATAAGCTTTGTTTAGCTTGTATTTCCTAAGTCGCCTTCTACGACATCCACGGGAAGACTTGGAGTGGTCCTATTCTACTTACTACTAAAAATGTATATTCAAAAGACTTAATTAAAATCTTTCTGAATATATATTTTCATATTAATATTATTTTTAGTTGAAGAGAAAATTCAAGATATAGGTAGATGGCAGGGTCAGGTATCTCGTTGGCTGACTGTACGTACAAGTATATTTAAACCGAGTAGGTATGTTTTAAATTTAAAAATTATTTAATTTTATTAGTTAGCAGGTCAATGGTTTCAACCAATATACATTATTAAATTTGACGACGATTATATCATCATCATCATTTCGTGTATGTGACACGGTCAATCGACCATGCACATCCTGCCGTCAGAGTTCTTCGGAACCGCCTCTCGGCTTCTGACGTAAATATAAACATTCTATTTCTTTAGCAATGGAAAATTATTTTTCTCACATCAAACAATAAAATCTCTTTTAATTCTATTTATAAATCGATACCGAAAGAAAGCGATATTCCAATAAACTGAAAATATATTTTTTATAAACTACTCCATTGCTGCTCCTGTCTGAAGGATCACTTATGTCATAATGTTTATTTCCAAGGGGCGTAGATAATCCTAGAAGCATAAACATCTTGACCTTCTTTGTTCTACTTATAGTATGTTATGGTAATAAACCAGTTAGCATTGTTTCTGAGGATCAGCTCTGACCCCGCCGTTATTGATTCGAGAACATGTATGTGTGACATGACGTCATAAAATTGTGTCTGACATACAACCTTTATGTTGGAAATCAACATAATTCATAAATGTGCTGTTTTGATCATGCTGATCTGCAGCTATGAGTAGAATGTATAGGTACTCTTATAATGCCTATTATTTTGGTATATTCAAATATCATAAAGGTACATACAAAATAATATCATTAATAACGTATCGTATTTGTTTTTGCATGCTTAATGCTAAACATGCTAAAAGTCAATGCAAAAAGTTATTTATATTATTTATAGGCTAAGGCTCTGTCTACCCCGCAAATTTGTTTTTACAAGGATTTAATTTAACTTACAAGTTTGACCCTTAAATCTTGCAACTTAATTATGAAACACTTATCCTTAACCGATTGAGCTGAAATATTGTAAGTCGGTTGACTATGCAATATTAAGGTATCATACACCTGATCTGATGATTGAATCGGAAGGGGGTCAAGGCATTTCCTAAATAAAGAAGATCATCTCGTTTAGACTCATGTGAAGCACGTTACAGTATGAAATGCTTTAACTAAAACCTTGTACCAAAAATAAAATTATTAGAAAAAAAATAGTACTGTACTGTATAAAATGGAGAAGTAAACCTTTATATCGACAGGTAATATTGTGGCTCTATAGTTTACAGAGCAAAATCGCTTTACTAAACGCTTCTACAGAACCCGTAGGTATCGCTAAAACCTTTACCTATACGACGTTTACTCAACCTTTTTGTAAAACCTAAATTATAGGTCCAAAATGTTAATTGGGCACTTCTTATTTTATATAAAACTAGCTTTCGCCCGCGGCTCCGTCCGCGTCAATGTCGAACCCTCGGGAATAGTACTTTTTCCCGGGATTAAAGGTAGCCTATGTCCTTCTCCGCACTCCAGAGAACTTGTATGCAAAATTTTATGATGATCGATTCAGTAGTTACGACGTGAAAGCGTAACAAACAAACAAACAAATAAACAAACAAACTCACTTTCGCATTTATAATATTAGTAAGGATGTAAGCAAAATATGTTCCACGTGGTCAATATAACGCCTTATTTGACATATATTAAACAAACGGCTTTAGTTTTGAATTCGCCGCTCATTTTCTTCAAATACCACTCTTTTTTGAAGATTAAAAAATCTTTGATAAAATCTTTTTTGTACGAAGTAGTACCTCTGTAAAAGATACTATTACAGCTAAACATATTACGGACCTATTACTTATTTGTATGAAGAGAGCGGCGAAGTTCGATTTGAAAATCAAGTAAGTTGAAGCTCAAGACGAAAATGTTTAATGCTAATAAACACCAAACAGCATGCAACTATAGAGCCATAAATAGACATTATCTTTGTTATTCAGTGTAAAGCCCACGCAGCTGTCAGCCGGCGAAGCATGCGTCGGGGACAGCCCTAACTTTGTAGCCCTGTCATCAGTTCATCAGAGACATGGCCATGACCAGTTACGAAATAATTCGCCCTTCTAAATAATTTAACTTTTCTTGCTAATAATCCATTGGCTAAGTATTTTTTCTGGATAAAATAAACATCTTATTTTTGCTTCTCCATAATATAAGTTCGAAAACCTACGCAGCTGTCAGTGCAAGCGTCGGGGACAGCCCTAACTTTGTAGTCCTGTCATCAGTTGAACAGATCATCGTCATACCCAGTTGACTTACGAAATAATCTCTCTGATTAACGTTACTTGCTAGAATTTCTCAAGAAAAATAAACATCTTATTTTTGTTTCTCCACACAGTACAAAAACCCAAGTAGCTGTAAAGGAAGGCATCGGGGACAGCCCTAACTTTGTAGCCCTGTCATTAGTTCATCAGAAATATTGCCGTGACCAAGCAACTTACAAAATAATGCGACTTTCTGTATAATTTGACTTAACTTGTCTTGTAAATATTGATTTAAGAATATTTCAAACAGTAACAGTTCCCTAGAAAAAATAACAGCTTTGTTTGTCTGCGATCCCAAAGTCACAGCAGACAGCGGCTATAAAAGCAATCGTTGGGTCAGCCTTGACTTTGTAGCCCTGTCATCAGTTCATTAAAATAGGTCCGTCACCAGTCAACGAAATAATGCATCCCTCTGATTAACGCTACCTACGAGTAACTAGCCTTGTTTCCACTGATTAATTAATTTCTCAATTCTTCGTGATCCAAGTGTAAAGCGCATGCACCTATTAGCTTCCAATGCAAGCATCAGGGAAAGGCCTAACTTTGTAGTTCTGTTATAAGTTCTTCAAACGTGGTCGCGACCAGTCAACTTATAAACTATTAATGTGAATAATGTCCTTGTCAACGATGTTGAGCTATTTCTTCCACCAATTACAGACATAAGTGGTTAATTAAAAATGCAAATTTTTTAACCCCTGTTGGAAGAGAGGTGTTATAAGTTTGACCTTGACCGCTATGTGTGCGTGTGTGTATCTGTCTGCATACCGATTGAGTATACCGGTATTTTTTATTTGAAATCAGGTATCAGGTCTTCTAGCAATGGTTCTTAGATTAATTTTTATCAAAATTGGCCCAGCCGCTTAGAATATATAGGGATTTTTGTGCTTGGAGTTGTTTAACATTTTTAATTTATAAGTATAACTTGATCGTACTTCGTGTTTCCTGATATTTTATATTGCGTTATAAGCTAATGTAACATAAAGACCTTCCAATAATTGAACGGTAGTTATGTGGGCGCCGGACATCGATCTGTGACGAGATAATCGCGATAAAAACTGTATGATGTCTCTATTGCGAATATATCGTAATGTGCATGTTTGTTTATTAAAAACTTGTTATTTTATAGTAATAACTTTTTGTTATTGTACCACATTAGTCTTTATTTGCAGTAAAATGTTAGTGATTTATTCTCAACAATTTTGCTGTTGACTACCGATTCTATTGACACGGATGGTTGCGCGATTGTCTTCTCGGAGGTGTACTATATGTTCAGTAGTCATGTGTAGTAGTTCCAAGATTAGAATATGCTAATATCGACTGTCTATAAACAGATATACAAATATACGCGACACGGACTTCAATTAATTCATGTATTGATTGATTGCTAATATTGATTATGACATTTTAGTACTTACAACCAAGAATTTGTGACATTATAAACTCCAAGCAAGTTCCAAATGAAAACATAATTTGTTTTGTCTTGTCATCAGTTCATCAGAGACGACTTGACTTACATATAAAAATATGAGTTGAAGTAAAAAAATAGTAGTTAAAAATATGTAGTATCAAATAAATTTAATATCCAAAGCAACTAAACGAAGCATACTTCGTTTTGTAAAGCAACTAAATGAAGCATACTTCGTTTAGTTGCTTCCAGTTTGGTTAGGAAATTGCAGGCTTGAATCACCTGATTGTCTGATAATAAAGAAAATTCCGTGCTTCGGACTGCACGTTAAGCCGTTGGTCCCGGCTGCCATCTGGTAGTCGTTAAAGGAACCACGTCAGAGGCCTAGAGGCGGTCCCGAACAACTCTGACACCAGGGTGTGCATGGTGGATTGACCGTGTCACCTACTCGAATGATGATGATGAATATACAAATAGAACTGGGTAGGGCACCTGGCCAGACGGAGCGATGGCAGATGGAGCACGGACTTAACCGAATGGTGGCCTCAAACCGGTGAAAGAAGCTTCGGTCCTCCGATCAGATGGGTTGACGATATAGTCAAAATCGCGGGTCCCTCCTGATCTCGGTCCTGTCCTCCTCATCGCGGATGAGACAGGACAGGACCGAAACGGATGGTGGAAACGAAGAGAGGCCTATGCTTACCAGTTGGCGGAAGATGGGCTGATATGATGATGATGTACAAATAAATTTAAAACACATATCAGCAATAGAAAGAAATTGAGTACTCCATTATTGAAATACATTCCAGTAGTCAATCACAATCCGGTCCAATCCGATCAACATATAAATCGTACTAACTTTTGCCCACGGCTCCGCCCGCGTTAGTGTCGATTCCCCGGGAACAGTAGAATTTCCCGGAATGAAAGATACCCTATGTCCTTCCCCGGGCCTGACATCCAAATTGGTTGAAGTGTGAAAAGAAGACAGACAGAGTTACTTTCGCATTTATAATATCAGTATGGATATCGATTAAACAAGCGGGTGAAGTCATAAGTATAAACTAGTCAATATCGAATGACCTCGAGGTATATCATCATCGATCTGTATGTATATGTTAACGTAACGAGAACTCGGGCAAGGTTGGTCTCCTCCCTTGTAACTGTTATGTGGTCATAGTTGTTATATGTGTAGTGTTATGTGTTGCGCGCGATCAATAATTATTTTTGTCAATATATATGTAGATATTGTATTCAATACTAAAAACAGAAACTTGTTTTATTTTTATACACATAAATCAGATTACAATTTAGGCATAATCTATATCCCTTACGAGTCACGAGATACACAAAGCCTAAGGTCATAGAACCTAAAGGCCACATATTTTCGTCTACGCGGGATAAGAGGCAGCAGGTGCATTCTATGTTTATCTTTTCTCCCAAACCAGAAAAGCAAGTAAGGAAGCATACTTTTTATTGTATGTTCTGCTTACTGCTTATTGCGTCTCAATATGCATTAGCAATAAGAATGCCAAAAAAAAAACAGAATGCGTGAATATAAACATGCCAATTTGCATTTTGCTTCATGCCTGTAGATTTATGACGTAAAATGATTCGACAAAGATTTTAAGGCGTTAGATATAACCTCAAATATACATATAGTGTCGCACGCAGACTATAGCTTCTTAAAAGCTCCTTGCGCGTGCGCAGCCTCGTCAGATGTTCTAATACATGCAGATATGACGGCCGCGACTACCTGATATCTATTGAGACATTTACATACACGGCCCATTTGCGAGCCACTGGCCATGTGAGGATAAGTAGTGGGTAAGATAGAACTCGACCAACAGGGCTTATCGCTTTATTTCCATAAACTAATACTGATTGCGGAGTAGTCAAGCTGGAGGATTATGTTACTTCATTTTTGACGTGATAATGTCTTAAAAATTGATGAACACCGGCTGCATGTACGAAAAATGTCACGATCTGGAGCAGCAGCAGCAGCAGTAGTAGTAGGTATCAATCTCTCACAGTTATCACGTAAAATTACATACATACATACAAACATATTATCACGTCGCTTACGGGGTAAACAGAGCCTAAGGTCTAAAGACCTAAAGGCCACGTTTAACGTGTTGGTGGGCGTAAGGTGGAAAACGGAATCAAAATTTTCGCATCGCCTATTGTCACATCCTCGTCTTCAACATCACTTACCATCAGGTGAGATTATTATTATGTGAAATGATTGGGCAAAAAAATTTACGGCTGTGTGACGACAACCCGAAAACTACCATACTCTATTACCTTGCTACTCAAGGAAACAAGGTAAAAGGGTCTGGTAGTTTTTGACGTGATATCGTCTTATAAATCGATGAACGCCGGTTGCACACAAAGTGTCACGTTCCATGTGCAAGCGAGAGTGCGGAACAAGTGATACAGAGACACAAACGGCCTAAGCGTTCTGCTTGTGACGCATCTGTCTCTCTTCCACCGTTATCACGTAAAATTATCGTCCGTATAACGACTTTATAGACAACCAATTTTAGACAAAAAAAATTGAATGTTTTCAAAAAGTATTATAAATGAATGCAAAGATAAAATAGTGTAATATAATAGATCTCATCAAAACAGCTACGTAGTGTTCCCTTACCTACACGCAGTGCCACGAATAGAGAGAAATGGAGAAATATTGCAAAAGCCGCAACTAACTTAACAGACGATCCATGACCACGACCACTCCGTCAAGAGTGTACGACTGAGAAGAAAAATAGTGTATTCTACTTCTTTAAATCATACTAGAACAGAAGAAATAAAAAAAAAATTGCCTTAAAAACGTTTACTTTTATGAAAATTTGACAAATGATTACTGCGTAGAATATCTAAAGTTATTCAAATGTTTAATCCGAATATCACCATGTGGGATTTCTAGATCGAATAATATTGATAGCACTTTGTTAACCTAATTTACTGAGATTGATGAGCTCTTTGTGTCTAGACATTATTTTCTTGGAATGTCTATCTAACCAGGTAGACACTGACATAGAAATAACTAGTTCTTGAACGATATGATAATGGATTGTTTATTTTATCAGGGCATTGAATAAAATCTTTCCCGAGATTTCATTTATTACGAAAAATGGTTTAATTAGTTTTATTCAGTAAGCACCTATGAATGACATAGGTATAGGTTGTTTTGTTTTTTTTTTTTTTAATTACCTTTTTCGAACAGACTAAATAAATAAATAAATATATACGGACAAATAACACAGATTGAGCTAGCCCCAAAGTAAGTCCGAGACTTGTGTTATGGGTTTCTATACTAACTCAACGATACAATATTTTATAACAAATACATATATAGATAAACAACCAAGATCCAGGCCAATTCTGAACAAGATCATTTTCCATCTTGACCTGGCATCGAACCCTAAACAACTAAGCTATACATACATACTATCAAGTCTTTTTTCTTCGCGGGATAGACAGAGCTCAGGAGTTTAAGACTTAATAGGCCACGTTTAGCATATTGGTAGGTATTAGATGGAATACGGAATCACAATAGTAATGGGTTGCTAGCCGCATGGCCCATTTCCTCGATCGGCTTTTACGATCTGCGTGGGAAGAGAAGCAGCTGGTACATTATACGTTTTTTCTTCTCCCAGAGCATTCTTTAATATGGAAATCAAAACAAGGCGTGTTTTTTTGTGGTGTACCTCAATTAAAAATTAAGATTATCTATTTCACTAGTGCTCCTTTTTAGAGAAACCTTAAACACTTGCAACTTTGTAGACGCAAATTGCGTAGAGCTAGATCATTCATCACACTCTTCATTAATCTACAAAACAGGAGTATTCGAAAACAATCAGCTGTAGCGGTACCCTGATGTAGCGTGAAGATCTTGACCTCGGCGATTATAGCCCGGTGGGCGATTAAGCCCTCACAATAGCCGTACAGTAGGTGGCTATAATGCAGCCCTAGTTTTGTTCAGGCTGATCGATTAAAGCAAGCTTGTAGTTGGGCGAGTTGCTGGACGAGTCAAGTATTTGAAACGTCCGATGCACAATGCAAGATTAGCATGTTGAAGTATCTTAACTTTGGTGATTATTAGACCGGTGGGAAATGAAGAACTAAAATAGTCGGTGGGCTATTAAGAACTGCCACTCGCCTGTTAAAGTAGTTAAGCCTAGTGACATAGTAACAATCTAGTATGTCATTGATTAAAATGCATTTAATGGGCGAAAAGCCGAAGTAAAAGCAAGCATCTATAAAACAATTTATTAGTTCTCCCCAGGATTTTTTCATGCTGGAACATTGAAGGTTGGTAGAGTTAGCACAGGATTGGGGAGGCAAATATCAATTTAGCATTTCTAATATACTAAAAGCAGTAAATATATAAACTCGTAAATATAAAAGCAGATAGCAAAGCGAGCAAATAATTTTGGTTTCTAACTCCAGTAACTGGGCCTAGTAACTTGCCTAAAGTGAAGCTTGCTAAACTGGATATATCCCTAATGGCTAGTGGCAGACTAGAAACGCATTGAAGGTCGAATACAGCACTGATTAGGAGGGAAAATAATTGTTGATTCTTGCGCCTATTGTCGGCCAATGGGGCTATTCCGGTAATGATACATTTGTGTCGTACGCCCGTGTAATATCTCCTGCCATTTAGATTGGCTACAATGTATGTTTTCTCCTTACATTGTAGTCCAGCTCTAGGTTGTTTCTTAAGGACTATAATTATGATAAAGCAAGTAACACCTGATAGATAATGCCTTTAGCATTATCTGCTACCTTGGCTACATAAATCATATTCCGGCAAAACTTTTAAAGTGCTTTTTGTTTTGATGAATATAAGGCTGACTCCCATAAGCTAGAAAAATGCTTTAGAAGCAAATTAACAAAAAAATCGGCACGCTAGTTTTTGAGATATCTGGACCTGAACATTTAAAATAAAAAATGAAAAAAATAAACACTTTCTTGGCCAACAACTTTTTACTATTTTCTGCTATGGATACTAGGTCACTGGCCTCGACGATCAAAAATGCTGAATTAACAATTTAATAAAAAAAAAAAATTGTATGGAAACATAAAAAAAATCTAGCGTGTCGATTTCCTAAAATTTGCGACTAAAGCGTTTCTTTGACCTATGGGACCCAGCCCTTAAAATATTTGCGCTTTATTTAAATGGACCTAGTATACATACCTTTTTTTATACTACTTAGTAGGCAAACCGACATACGGCCCACCTGATGGAAAGCGGTTACCGAAGCCTATTGACGCCTGCAACACCAGGGGTGCCACTTGCGCGTTGCCGACCCTGAAGAAATCTTTTCGCGCCCTTTTTAAAGAACCCCATGTTGTAGTTACCTACATATGAATTACGTCTTAATACCATTCGGAATAGACAGAGCCTAGATCGGTGCAAAACGAAACCAAGTAGAAAAGGGTTGCAAGCCGCATTGTCTGTTGTCATAATTTCTTAGATATTCACCCATTCCCTTGGACAACATCTATGGTCTGTGTGGGAAGAGAAGCATCTGGTACATTCTATATTTTTTCCCTAATAAGCACGGTGGGAAGGTTTTATATACGACTTTTCTAAAATCATTGTTCATCTCTTTTGTCTGTCAGGTTTATCGTTTCAGGAATTTGCGTGTATGACATCATATTTTGCATACCATGTCTATTCATATGATAAGGAAAATATTTATAATCGTCTAGCAACCGGCAATCAGACAACGTCGTAGTAAAATTATTCAGCTATGCGATTGAAGTGATATCGCAGCGTTCAAAATTACATAAACAGGAGGTAATAAAGATTATTACAAGAATAAACACTGGTAGAATGTCAGTGACGATATAAAATCACACCTTATATACCATTAAAACTATAAAACACATCGAATTGTTTCCGATTCTATTATTATGGTAGTAGGATATGATTAAAATATTTTTTGTTAGAATTACAACATCGTTAGAGGACTATAAAATGAATTGAGGTCAAGTGAATTTTTTGTTTCATTTTAAGTAACATTTAAGTTAGTTATGACTTGGTTTAAATATGATGAAAAGAACTCCTTTTGTGACATCTTCTCAATAACTTAAAATCATTTTGGGAATAGGCTAGTTCCCTATAGGCTAGGTCAAAAAATAATTTTAAAATTAAAAATAGTCCGTCAGATCGATAATCAAAAAATGTTGAACACGTATGTTTTCTTTTGTCAATTAAACGTGACGTCATAGTTTGCTAAGTGTAGCATATTGTGACGTCACACGAAATTTTAACGGGCTATATCTTTGTCATTTTTTGTATACATTGTATACTTATTTTTTCTTTTCTCATGTCATCATCATCAGGTCTTTTTAGTATCCACTGCAGAAGCATGACCCTCTCTGTACTACTGGAGCCATACTTGACCAGAGCAGACAGAGGATTTGGCCTACACTCTCCTCGCTGGCCAGTTGGGTTGGAGAGGTCTCATTGATGTTTATGAGCTTTGTTTAGCTTGTATTTCCTAAGTCGCCTCTTACGACCTCCATGGGAAGACTAAGAGTGGTCCTATTCTAGTCTGCCGGAAACCACACGGCTATGTCATGTAGGATAAGACAAAAGAAAAAAATAAGTGTCTAATATTTTTTGAATATCTGACAGACGGGCTAATTATATGATGTGCTTTAATGAGTAATTTGAGCTTTTGATTAAACATCTCCCTGATCGAAGCCTAAAGTATCGTAATAAATCACGCCGAGATATAATTCAAAAACGAACAAATTAACGTATGAAAGTAATGGTAATTTCTATTTTCGACCAAAGAGAAATCTAAGTTTCTGCAAACACTTGTTTTGTCATAAGTAATTTATGAATAAGTCTGAACATCAATATAGCGATTTCATTGCGTTCTCATCATATAAATTCAATTGAATCCATTTCCCTGAAGATATTGGCCGCGTCAAATATTGACGACGTCTATTTACCATCGATATAGCACATCGCAAGGCAATATAATAACGAAATTATTAGTCATTATTTAAATGCGTTAGTATATTTATATTGAATTTTTAGGAGCGTCAGAACAAAAACCAATAAATTGATTATACGAAGCGTGGCTCATTTATCAATATGTATCATGTTAGTTATTGTATTCTGACACATACTTATATTAAATTTAATTGTACTCATATATTGTCTCAACTCTTATATCAGTCTTTAAAGCTATTTTTTATAAGTGTTTAATTTTGTATTTACAATGTTATTTTGATATACTCTTATTAAATGAAGAAATACAATATGGTGAAAAATTTCATGAGGGCGGGCCTTGAACCTAGACCTAGGTCGCTGGCGCAAGCCCCACCCGAATGAAATTTTTCACCATATTTTATTTCTTAATTTAACAAGCTTTGGTTGCTAGATCACGCGATCACGTGGTAAATAATTGAAAACTAATGTATTGTTACAAAAATGGTGGCAATGAATGTGTTAAATGGTCGATTAATCATAACATATAAACATTGTAGAAACTTGTGACTAGTATTACCATTTTTATTATACTTGAGACGTTGTAAAAAAAAAACCGGCCAAGTGCGAGTCGAACTCGCGCACGAAGGGTTCCGTACCGTTATCTATAAAAACGGCACAAAAATCATGTCTGTTGTATGAGAGCCCACTTTTAATATTAATTTTATTTTTATTTATTTTTTTATTTTTAAAGTTAATATATGACTATATATACAACAGACGGACAGACAGACAGACAGATAGACAGCCAGACAGACAGACAGATGGACAGCGGAGCGATAATAACAGGGGCCCGTTTTTCTCGGAATAACTTGGAAAATACAGGAAAATACATCGATTTCTATTCTGACGCTTCTAATTTCATATAGACAGAGTTATGAATAAAACAAATATTGCACCACGAGTGATATCTCACATAAAGGACATTATTCATAAATCGGTTCCTTATTGCGACACAACTGGTTCCTCTTCGGTGACACAGTAAAGGCTGGTGTACACGGTGCGGGTGTGAAATGAGTGGGTGAATAACACGCCGATACGATGTAGTACTTATCTAGTTGTTTCGAACAGGTTGTAAGCGTCAATTGAATAACTTAAAGCAGTAATATTTGAAATATTTTGTCATAAATATTTCCAAATCGTTTTTGCAATGCGCCATTTACTTGGTTTTCTATTCAGTTTTACAAAATATGCATTTTATTACTCCACTTTAATAAATAAATGAATGTATCCAGATAAATCACACAGATTGAGCTAGCCGCAATGTATGTACGTTCGAGACTTCTGTTATGGGATAACAACTCAACGATACTATAATATATAACAAATACATATATAGACAATCATCCAAGACCCAGATCAATCTGAAAAATATCATTTTCCATTTTAACCTGACCGGGATTGAACCCGCCAAAAACAGCGGTGTGACAGTCTGGCACGATGAGTTCTTCGTCAACTGGACCACTGCAATGTCCTAATCAAAATGGAACCAACTAAACAAAGTGCCCGTGGGAATCGAACCCACGACCCCCGATGGTATGATAAGATGGTATATACTTTAATTCTTATATTTTAAATGTATCTCCTATCATCAATAAGGTAATCTCTATACATTCGAAGAATACAACATAACAAGGACATCCCCATTGTGATTGGAGCGTACTTGAATAGTGAGACCACGTTCCGTTACCGCTGAAAAGACAGGATCAGCGTGCGATTTTCAGACGTTGTAACTCTCGTTCGTTTCTCTCGTCTCGTGTCCCCAGCCTTAGTTACCAATACTACCAATACAAATTAACAATAGCACACAATGCTGCCCACATAAGCCTTGGCATTAGCAAATGTCTGGCAGATTCCTGGCGACGATACCGGCTGTCATGTGTTAATGTCGCGATGAGCATTGTTAGAGGGAGCGATTCGTTACACGCGCCATTGATGTTACTGGCACCTACTGTTATCTGGATTTGGTTGTGTAACATTTTTAGGAGAAATGCGATATGCTCTTTGTTCCTCAAAGTAGGTAAGACGATTTCGTTGGAAGTGTAGACATTCCTAAAAGCTCTTAGAGCGTTTTATATTGCATTTTCTGTATTTTATGAAGTGAAAAGTTCTTTAGCGGCGTTGTGCACTTTTTGGGGTGGGTAAAAAATGTTAAACTCGCGTCAGGACACGTGGCCTGATAGAAAATTCGTAAGACGGACACGTGACTTAAGACCGCCGGCGCGGCGTAGGAGAGAAAGTAATATCCCCCTCTCTTTCTACCGCGCAGAGTTTTTACTTCTACCAGGGTTCCCGGAGTGCAACCTGTTGTTTCTTTTTATTTTTCTAATGTTTTTCAAATACACATAACTAAAAATGACAACTTCTACAGAAATTAAAAGAGTTTATTCACAACGGGTGAGACTGGGTTCCAAGGGCTAGCTACAGAAAAAGAGGAAAAGCGAGAATGCGAGCTTGAGAGCATTTGACAAGCATTGGGTGGAAAAGACCAAGGATAGACATAAATGGAAGGAAAGGGGGGAGGCCTTTGCCCATTAGTGGGACATAAATGGCAAATAAAAAAAACTCACATAGTTTTAATCAAAAAAATACGTACTAGCACAACCAGTTTATAAAATAGTACCAAAATATCTAAAGATTATCTTAAACATTCTAATGGAGGTGTATTACTAATATTCTGTAGTAATTGGCTATCTCCCCAGTATATATCACTGCAGAAACTCAAACATAAGTTTCATACAAAACTGTTTCCAAGTTTATCGCGCAATTACCATCAATCCAGTTAAAATACGGTGGAATTTCTATTCAAATCAGCTATCCCTTTTTCAGTAATTGAAGTAAATTATTTAATTGATATCCTAGACATGAACTGAAGAATTCGCGCCCAACAGCAATCTTTCAAAGTCGGGTTGAATCTGAATAGTAATTTCGGGTTGTTCCGCTCTCGTCGTTAAAAGACGAGTGGACATTGCGTGATTGAAGTATTGTAGACTAGCTTTATATCGGAGAAAAACCATACTATATACGTTATATTATAAATGCGAAAATAAATCTGTTACCACTTCACGATATACATTATATGGAGGGAGTTTGAAGTCCGGGGAAGGACATAGGGTACATGTCATCACGCAGGTGGAGCCGCGGGCAGAAGCATTTTTATTTTTATCTACATACCAAAACCTAAACTTAGTGGACCACCATATTCGTTTAGATACCAACCTAAACGAGATAAATCTTAAACTTCACGTATTCAGTCCTGACACGAGTTTAATTTTTTTTACCCATCTCAAAAAGTACACAACGCCACTAAATAAGTTTTTTCGTCAAAAATGGGTTAAAAATACAAAATCTGCAGCAAATAAAAAAGAAGGAAATACATAGGATGAATAGGACCAACCCGTAATTTCTCCTCAACCGGCCGAAGTGATTCACTGGATCCAGGCTGAATGCGCCATGAATTTCTCAACGTTGTCTCGTCAACTGGATCACTGGTATCAGCATTAGAGGCAATTTCCTATAAGAGCAATTACCGTTCTTGCCGTCCAAGAGCGCGCGTCTAACGTTCTTGTGTGTGTATGTAAATTATACTAGGAATTATGCGTGGAGAACTTAATTTGTACGAATGATTTTTATGTTAAGTATAATGTACGATTTTTGTACCTGAAATTATGGTTGTCGTTCATAGACTTAAGCAAATGCTACTACATTAGAAACATACGTGCTAATAAAAATTAAGTAGTTTCACTATTACATTTATGCCTTTGAATAAAACTAAAAATTATGTAGAAATAGACATACTTTTATATGTACTGCAAGACACACATATTACAAAAAGAGATACACACATACACAAAAAACAATATTAAGTTGTATAATACAAAAATAAACAAATACACATTTTTTACAACATGTGTGCGTTACAGTAAACAAAAAGGATATGGCTCAGCGTGTATGTTACTCATACATATGTGGATGTCTAAATGTAATTTATTTGTGAATAAAAATCTAAAAGTTGATTTTGTAGATATAAAGTAATATTTTTTTTCTAAAGACGACTCATTGTTTAATACAGGAAATGTGCACTTATATAATAAAAAAGCTCTCAAGTACACGTACGAGTATCAGTGCATCGATGCAAATTCTGGAGCGAATGGTTTCGCCTTATATGGGCTTCATTAATGCGAAAAAATGGCATTGATGTTACCTCAGCGGCGTTTAAATAGGAACTCCTTAATTAATAATTACTCGGAGGAACATTGTGGGCACTTGGATAATGTGGGTTGATCACTAACTGGATACTGGTATGTTAAAATTTGTGTCCAGTTGGTGGAAGAAAAAAGTTATTATTATTTGTCGTTTGCGGACCTGCACAAAGTTTTTCAGTAAAGCTGAGAAAATAAAATTGTTACATGAATAAGGTACATATTTTAGAATTTTTTAATTACATTGATGCAATTTACATTTTTTTTCATTAACCTGTATTATCCCACTACTACTGGACAATGGTCTCGCCCAAACGTATCTCACCTGCCCGTGGTACAACCTGTTGATTAACGGACGAGGCCTTGGCGACACACCGCCAAGGCCTCGTCCGTTAATCAGGACCGTAACCCACTGTACCAGCACAGTGGGTTACGGTCCAAACTTTCCATCTAAATGAATATACAAAAAAATCACGGCCCTAAGTGCCCGGCGGCTTTAGTTGCTTTCCTGACGATCACTGGAGCTGAAATAGCAAATTGAGTCAGCGGTGCAGGCGGCAACGACCAACCGTCCTATTTCTTATAATCGTTTTAATGTTCGATTATCTGGATACAAACAACTTTTCTGAATGTACCATGCATGTTTCATTAATCTTTTTTCAAAAACGTATGTTTGTTTAATGTTTATATACATAATATAAAAAATAATAAAATACAATCACAGCCATAAAAATACAAAAATGTAAGAGTACAGGCCCATATATCCACTTAGTGAATAATCCTGCATGCACTTGATGGACGCAGTTTCGTCATACCCCCAATAATCCTTTTAAATTTGCAGTGTTATTGTGCAACAGCCGTTCGGGTTCTGTATAATTGAGCCAGTATGACTCGCCGAATATTTTTCACCAAATTTCTTAATGCCGATTCAAGGAACGAAACGTAATATTCAAACACATTAATTGATTTAATGTAACTGCATAATTCCATGTCATGATCATGACAGGTCTTGTTCGTAACGTTGATTTTAAACAATGTGTTTGTTTTAAGAAAACAAATACGACGTAAAAACTTATTGATACTAAGAGAAATGATTTTTATATGCGCCGTTGGTTTAGTATCGCAAATCAAATTATTTATTATTTGTGAAATATAGGATAATTTTTAGAAGGAAGAAGAGGAAAGGGACGACCTGGTTATAGTTTTATGGGACTAGTGAAGAAACAGGTTTAACTTTGAAACTTACGCGGAAGTACGAGTAACAAGTTATGCTTTAAATAGAAGGTTACTGGTTACTCCACAGACAAGAACCAAGCTTTTTAATTAGAAGAAGAAGAAGAAGAACTAGAAGAACGAAAATTTATAGATCTGCCTTTGGCTTAGATTCCATTTCTTCTACAAGTCAATCCATGTGAAATTATTCATTATCGTCTGAGCGTTTTCCCAGGTTGCATACTATATGCTTTAATTTATTTGGCAAAAGTTTTTATAGTAGGTTGCCTGCCTGCCCCGTTTGTTTTATTTTTGCTTGCTTTTCATGTGTGTAAATGGCCAACACTGGTGTCAGATTTTTCAAGCTGGCTTAAGGTATCTGACATACTTTACGACTGCTATCAATGATGACAGCCAAGCCAACGGCTTAATGTGACTTCCAAAGCACGGAGGAACTCAAGATATTTTTATGCGGTCACCCTTCCCAGTATGGACAACGCCTAGGGTTACTTGACATACGTAAGCGCTAATGAAGCTCACACTCAGTAGACTATCGGGCTCCTTGCTTGCCTGTCCGCATGTGATATTATTTCTAGGTCATAGTTGTACATACGTAAGTAAATTTGAGCATTCACTAATTCATTCATTTCGTTTATGTGACACGTTCAATCGACCATGCACACCTTGGTGACGGAGTTCTTCGAAACCGCCTCTCGTCTTCTGACGTGGTTCCTTTAACGACTACCAGATAGCAGCCGGAACCAACATTGAGCATTGATATCAGAGTCGTTTTATATATATTTGAATTTGGTGCAGAATGGCCGTATTTTCCTTATCCACTCGTATGCCGATACAGCGTAGAAAGCAAAGAAACTAAAGAAACACCACGCTTGGCAGGCGGGTTGGCGACAACCCGCCTTCTAAGCGTGGTGACTATGACAATACGAAGTATATTTGGGAGAGGCCTTTGACCAGTAGTGGACATAAACGGCTGTAATGATGATGATGATGACTCGTATGCTGTTGTGTAGATCTGCATTATTCAACTATTGTGTCTAGTATACCGGCATACAACAATAACAAACAATAAATTAACTTTAAATTCAATTAAGATTATGATATCAAGTCCTGTTGCCTTCAAACTGGACGTTAATGTTATGTCCTAGCCACTGAAGCACTAAAATAAAGCGCCATTTAAATCAATCATTTGTATCTTTTAAGGAAACGTCAGTGTTTTGTTACAATAGTGATGGGACAAGTTTACTTACACCAATACGGAAATTTCCAGCTATAAATTGTTGTCAATTTGTGCAAGTATTTTCTTCAAATAACTAGATCTTTTAACTACTTTTAAACTTTTGTATTGCTTATGTTTTTTAAAAATTCATTTAACAAACATTTAACAACACGTTTTGCATTTAACAAACAGATGTATTGCTTCTAATAACTTATACTAATGTCAAAGGTTGACAAAGGAATACCTCAGCTTGTGCTGCCAGATACAAGCGTCTTAGGTAGCGCTGATTTTCAGGCAACCCCTTTGCCTGAGATGTTATGCGGGAGACATATGACGGTTAAGATTCTACCACTTAAAAAAAAAATACATAATGTCATAATATCGTCATAATATAAATGCAATATTGTTTCATCACTAGTTAGTAATGTAAACGCATCGCCGATAGCTGCGCTTGCGCACAATAGCGCGGGGGCGTTAGCTTCTGATGTTAGCCGCTGTCGATTTGCTGCTAACAGTTAAGTAAAGGTTAGACTAGCAGGAATTTAATATTGTATTTGTATTGTATTGTATGTAGAGCTATTTTTAAAGGTGTTTATTAAATGGTGATATTTTATTTTAAGGATTCAGATTCCCCATGTCCAATTGTTAATCTATATAAGAAGAGTATGTTCGTCATGACTAAATTGACCAAAAAGGGTGGGTTAATACCTACAAATAAGATTAATAGTAAATAAGTTGAAAACTATACTTGGTAATTTGATATAATGCGTCGGTTACTATGACATCATAAATATTATGAGAAATAAATATATTTTAATATAATATAATATATTTGCAGTCACTACCTAGGTAGATCAAAAAATCTTACATAAGTATTACTCACTAACACATATGAAGGAAAATGTAAATCGTAAATTACTTTAAAATATGCAATATTCTTGAGTATAACTCAAGAATATTGCATATTTTAAAAGGCTAAAAAAATTTAAACAGGCAATGCGGCTAGCAACGCATCACTATTTCCACTTCCAGTAAACATCCATCAACACGTTGAAAGTGGTTGTTAAGGGCTTAGATTCTGTCTACCCGTAACCCTACCCGTAAGAGATTAATACGTGATAATATGTATGTTAGTTTGCTTAGTGTGCCTACTTCTTTATTTAAAAAAAAAAACGTTTTTATCTCACGTCCAAACGGCTGCGAGTTATTGTAAACGTATCAAGTTGCCAACAAAAATAATGTTTCACGTTTAAAATATATTAAAGTCCGCTAAAATATTCACTTAATTTTATTACACGTGAATTAATCTTGTTGGAAAGTGCAAATTGATATATAGCTACTCCTTGCAGACATTTAGATTCATACCTGCGTGTTCGGCTCCTATAAATAACCAAGAACTAAGATGCTTAGCCTTACTCCATATAAACGACGCTTTTAGCACAAATTACCTAGAGTACAAAAATGCCACTGCAAGAAAGTAGTTATAATAGAAGATATAGTATATTTAATGAAATCTAAACGACAAGTAAGAAGAAAAACAACCTTTTTATTTTAACCGACTTCGAAAAAGGAGGAGGTTCTATGTTCGATTATTATCTTTCAGTTTTATATATGTTTGCAAGTATGTTAGTATGAAAATATATTAGTAGTAACATCTAAATATCTTAATGGATTTTAGTATCGTTAGAAAACTCACAACTCTTTTGTTATGTCAATGTTTTATATTTATTTGAAAATATATACTCTATTTCGGCGATTTAATTTATCAATTTCTCTACACTTTGCTTACTGTCCGTAAAATGGGCCGTAATGTACTTAATTAATAAAGTGCCGATAACCAGCTACCTTCCTGTTCTATTAGAATAATAAAAAACAGTCAAGCGCAACAAGTGCGACTAGGATTCGGATAACAAGATTCAGTATCATTTCGATTATTAATAATTTTGGTTTAAAGAATGAATAAAACCTAATTTTTTGATAAAAACTACATATAACATATAAATAAAACCTCAGATGGTTTTTTACTAACTGGAGTCTGTATTAAAGTCAGAAATTAAAGAGTTTTATAAATATTTTATTGTTTCCTAATTTAGATAGAATTTACTAAACTCGCTCTTTTTATACATACAATAAATTATTATTTTTAGGAGCTATTTTTACATGACCAGGTTCCTCACGGAAATATGTTATGGCAAATAAAATGAAAACTAATTTTAACATTTTAACCTTTACATGCACAAACAATAAAAGAAAAAAAAATATTTCAAATGTTTGCATTTTGTTAATGGACCCTAAAAACAAGAAGCAATTTGAGATGTCTGCTACGCATTAGGCAGCTAAACGGAAATCGCCAGATCATCGATCAAGTTTAGCGATAAAAGTGTAACAACATCGGCATTCCTCGAGTTGATTCTACATTCGTCTAGTTATACTGTCAAAACTCCATCTTATATTGAATTAGTTGTACCCGCGACTCCTTTCGCGTACATTGTATGGGGGCCCCGTCTTATCTTAACCACAGAATAAGTAATATTACTAACGTATCATAACTGGAGAAAAAATGTAAGTATTCTATCCTTCTCCTGTACGTCTTAATGTTTATCAACCAAGTTCATAAAATTCACTTAATTCGTTTATGAGTTATGGAGAACATACATCGATACAGAAAAAAATCTAAAAATCTTCAATTTAGTTTATGTATCGAGGTTATAAACACGATATCTCTGAAAACAAAGTAATTTCTCCATGACCAACCCTTACATATTTATTGTTAGGGTATTGTTGATGTATATTATAAAACTAATTTTAGTTAAAAATAATAAAAACCGGCACGGTTTTAGAGATATGGTGCAAACAGGACCAATGATCACAAGATACAATGCCACGTTTATTAAATCGTATGCGACGTAATTGTGACGCAACAATTTTATAAAAATCCTTAACTTTACGCTATTTCCCTTCATCGCTTTTTAAGCATCAAGCTATGTAAGATATGGAACGACTGGGAGTCATCAAGAAAAAATAATTCAGTAAAAAGACATATTTTTCAATCGGAAAACGTAAGCTGTACTTACATTCATTGCAAATCTATTGAGGTAACTAGTGTCGATTATTAACAGTAACTATCTGTCATCTATCTAGTACTTTATTTACTTTACTCAGTTATTTATTCTATCTGTCAAAAACAACCTAGATTTAGATGTTGTGTAGTTCATACATAAATGTGTATTTTTCCCTGTCACAAACTTGAGATAGTAACGATAGATTAAATTAGGTAAGTTACAAGCTTATAAGTAAATTAGTTATTTAAAATACCGACATGCAATCACACAAAAAGTATAAAATTCATAAAAACGTATTAAAACTATAAACGTAACATTACAAAACATGGCACACACAGTATCTTAATAAAAAATGGAATCACTTAGCGTTCCGAGAAGTGTTCTAGATCCAGATAGGCACATCACTACAAACGTCACGTAATCCGATACCATAATAGGCGAGTTTAATCAAGAAGCGCCGAAAGACTTTCTCTCGGCGAAGGAAGCACTCCAGGAAAGCTTCGAGCGACACCATTATGCCTTACTCGGTCTCGCACCTGTTTTACATACTCATCTGGTCCATCCGGCGTGCCGTGCACTAATTCCGAGGGATGGGACTTTGTCGATGTATCGACACGATAGTTATTTTTAGAATTATGATTGTGTGTAAATTTTAAGAGATGGCATGGTGGGATGTTTTGAGATGATATTCTAAGTGATTAGTTGTTGTTATCGGACTAATACGATACATCCATAGTTTTTGCGAACGCCGATGTAATTACAAATAGGAATGAAAACATTGATTTAATACATCAAGAAAAAATACTTCAGTAAATAAAGATATTTTGCCATCAGAAAATGCAAACTGTGCTACCATTTCAATGGCAACTCTATTGACAGTTATTTATTCTATCTGTCAAACACAACCTAGATTGAAACATCAATGGCTCATATTTAGCTATCAGTATGTGTATGACCACAAATTTTAAAGTAATAATAATCCATTAGTACCTATATATAGTTTCAATTATAGAAAGCAGTGACATTTGATAAATGAATGATCGATAGAAGTTGCTCAGTACTATGACAACTAATTAATTATAAGATTGTTGTCATCCAGTCTCCACTAAAGGCTTGGAATCCCTTATGATCTTTATATACGATGTACAGAAGATGTTGGCGTCCATTAACGGCGAAACAGCTCTTTATTTAGTCACAATCTTAAACATTTATAGAGTTTTACGAGCAGCCTAGAACACCGTGATGAGAGATAAGCTTAGTTAGCTTTTTGCGCCATTTATAAACAACTAAATTGTTTCATAGTTTATCGATATCGATGTTTAAAATAATTTAAAGTATAGATCATAATTCGAATATATTTTAATTGGTACTCGTTATTTTTAGCTCTAAATTAATTGAGACAGCTGAATATTAGATTCATAATTAGCTTGCAAATTTCGATAATGATATAAATTGAACTACAATTTTGCTCAAAAATTATATTCGAAATTTTTACTGGGAAGTTTCGACCACACGCAATGCCATCATTATTCGCGCCCATTTTACATAGAGCTCATTTTTCGTATCATATTTGTGAAAATAATATGGCATCGAGTAGTTAAGTGTAGAGTGAAGGGTCAGGTAGCGCTGGGCGACAAGTTTCAGAGGGTGGGCACAATACTCCAATTTGTGCAAAAAAAAACTTCTCTCAATAATAAGGAGTGAACTTACCCTTCCTTTATGATGGACCTACCGCGTCTTACACGAAGTGTATTTCTTTTTTGTGTCACATTGTGTTTCTTGTAAAAGATTGATGGGTAAATTGTCGATCACGTGGCTTGATAATGTCTGACATTTTTGCTTTTTTTTAGATTTGTTTCGTTAATCTCACGGTTTTAAAACCAATTGTAAGTCCATTATTATTGGTCAGAGAGTCTAGAGATATTGTATACTTGATTGAGTTATAATTTTTGGTCATCAATAAATAATATAAAATAAATAAAGTTAAATATAGAGTGACCTTTCCTATAATATTAAACTTTAAAATCGTTAAGGTATGTCAGTAAAATGTTATTTTTTTATTTTTTTCATTAAAATGGCAGGGCTCCTAAACTATATTTAAATAAAATCCTGCCTACTTATATTCTATACTGTATTATATTATAAATATGAAAGTTTGTGTGGATGATAGGCAGTTATTTCTTCTTCACGCTAATGGAATTTGAAGCTACTTTTTAATGTTATAGCTGAATCATTTTATTAGAACACTAGCTATAAATTAAATGGACAATATCGCGGAAAATACTAGTAAAGTACAGTTTGAGCTTTGAAATATATTAACTACATAATTTTTCAGTGCGAACCTTAAGTAGAAGGTTATGGTTATGGGTGCTCTGTGCTCATGTTTAATAAAACGATATGAATGCTATAAACGGAAGTTTAATAGCTTTCCAGCAGTTTAATAAAGTAATCGAGTCAAATCTGTTGAAGTGTTAATGTCATGTGAAAATATGGCTATTTTAAAGTAATACGTTTGTACATTTAATGGCTGTACTAGACATCAGATGATCAAAAATAATAGATTGATATTAAGCGGGTGCCGCGCGAATGAGTATAAATTGAGTAAAGGCCAGGATAAAAAATTAAGTTATTCAGCCGTAAGAAACCCACTGTAAAACATCATCATCTTCAGATCTTTTTAGGCTCCACTGCAGGAGCATGACCCTCTCTGTACTACCTGTATTATGAGCTTTGTTTAGCTTGTATTTCCTAAGTCGCCTTCTACGACATCCACGGGAAGACTTGGAGTGGTCCTATTGTATTCTGCTGAAAACCACACGGCTACGCCCACCTTTACGCCCACTAATACGCTGAATGTGGGCCTTTCAGTCTTATGAATCTAGACTCTGTCTACCCCGTAAGGGATAAAGACGTAATAATATGTATGTTTATATCTATCCCAAAGATTTATCTATTCTACGCTAGCTTTAGTCAAGCCGATAGTTTATTCGGGCTCTTAATCAGTTTGAAGATGTAACTGATAGTCCAACGTAACCATCGACAGATATAAAGTCTGTAATGAGAGGATTCTTAATATAATTTATAAAAATTATATCTATCCCGAAGATCACAAATCAAGTAAGTAATGTCAATGCTAAAACAGAAACTATTATCATACTTTCTGTTTTAGTATTATCATGCTAAAACAGAAAGTATGATGAAATGATTGCATAGCATAGGTATTAACTAGATGTTTTTTGTACAACGGAATCTAGAATTTGATGTATTGCTGCAGCTACTAACCTTTAATGGTATAACGTGTTTTTTTTATAATATACTGGACGTTGACTAATTTCTAAAACCTCATAATAGAAAGTTAATTGTCGCCCGCGGATTAAATATATAGAGCCTCGCCACACTGACAGATTAATGCTTCGCCATAATTCTTTGCCACGCATTTTTGTATAAATTCAACAGCCGACAATCCTCATACTTGTATACACAGCGTGATTTTGAATCACTGAGATTTATTGAGATTTTGGAATCAGAACACCTAGTGGAATACAGAATTAAAGAAAATAAGGATATAACATTTCATAGAAGCCAGATGATCGGCGACTTTGTATGGGAAGTCTATTTTTCTTGTTTGCCTTTTTTCTTTTAATTCTGCATTCCATTGGAGATTCTGATTCCGGGATTTCAATGTAGCTCAAAGGTTATGGTAGATAATCGCTGGTTTGGGGGCAAGGTTAAAAAGTCAACTGTGCGACTGATATAATGCTGTAGTTTTTGAACTTTTCAGAGAAAGATACTTTACATTCCCACCGTATTATAACCCATTCTACTTACCAGATTTTTTGATACGGATTTTAAGTAATTAGCCTCAAAGAGTGACGTAAACCCTTACACTACCAAGTTCCTTATCCGACCGAATGAAAAGGTGTCTGGCAGCGTATTTCTCAGTCAGTACGATGCGATTTTTAAAATTAATGGTACTTTCTTTCAAGGCTCCATAAATTTAAATCCTGCCTAATAAGGTACAGTTTTGAGCGATGGTTGCGCAACCATTTGTCGACATAATTCGAGTTCGCGGAGCCCGTCGTTAATTACGATTAGCAGCATCGATGCATTGAGCTGAACCAACTGGTTCTGCCGGTGAAATTGAACAGGCGCGCGTAACCATTTGGAGTATTTTAGCAATATAATAAAGAAATATTGAAAAAAAGATAAGAAAAGAACCAAATTACAAGAAATATTGCATCATATATCACATATTTAGCCATGGGAAAACCATCGTATTTGTGTGTTTAGTCTTTGTTTACTTTCTTTTAATCATCTCTTCAACTCAGTCTGAACTTGTTAAATCCATTTATATTATAATATTAAGATTGTTAACTTTGTTACCTGTTCGACGTTACTTCAAGTTTCAACCAAATAATTATAATACATTGATTTTATTACCTGAAACAAATTAAAACAAATATGAGATTAAAATAGAAAATACGGTCATTATTAGTAAGTGGCGAATTTTCAGAATACCATTTTGTACAATAATGATTGCATTTTGATGCCGAGTTTTCACTTTTGCCGACACTTCCAGAGTGCAACCCGTTGTTTTTTTTATCACATACCTATTTTCGATTTTAATAATAAATCGAGCATTGGAATGCTAACATAATAGATTTTTTTTTTAGTCGTGTGGTTTCCGGCAGAGGAGAATAGAATCACTCTAACTCTTCCCATAGATGTCGTAAGAGGCGACTTAGGAAATACAAGCTAAACAAAGCTCATAAACATCAATGAGACCTCTCCAACCCGTCTGGCCAGCGAGGAGAGTTTAGGCCAAATCCTCTGTCTGCTCTGGCAGAGTATGGTATATCCGGTAGTACAGAGAGGGTCATGCTCCTGCAGTGGAGACTAAAAGGACTTGATGATGATGATGATTAAAATTTAATTATATTAATATAGCGAAAAGGTTGACGATTTGTGAGAATTTCTCCCGCGCATGGCAGCACGTCGGGCAGAATTTAGATGCCGCTTGGACACTCGCTCTTGTTAGGGACATCTGCATCGCAGCCTCTTTCACTATGCAGTGTACTTTAATATATGGATAACATTAGTCATTAATTTTTCCTACAAAGTAAGGCATCCAATAAGGATATACGTTATGTTCTTATTTCTTATTAAGGTGGCAACATTGTGTGTTGGTATAACAGAACTGAACGACCGAGCGTAGCATGGAAATGTTCCTCTGAGATGAGACCAAACGAGATAGATATGGCAATATTTTTTTTTTACTAATTATTGAAGTAGGCATTTGTAAGTGACGATGAAGACGAGGATGTTACATGCATAGTATGTATTGTATATGTTACATGTTACCAGTAACGTATACAATACATTAATATAAAAAAAACAGCCAAGTGCCAAGTCGGAGGGTTCCGACCATTATCTATTTAACGTTATTAAAAATATTGTTGTTATATGATGTATGTGACTAAAAATGTATGCCTTTCGCAATTTTTCCTTTATCTGTGCTATAGGACGTTGCTTCGTACTAAATTTCAAGATTCTGAGTTCACGGTAAGTATCCTGTAGGCTTCAAGAGACCGTAGAACTGAGTATTTGATATGAATTTCAGCTTGATGCCTCGACACGTTCTTGAGAAAAACGCTCTTGGCAGACAGACAAACAATGTGATTCTATCAGCGTTCCGTTTTTTACTTTTAGGGCACGAAACCCTTAAAATATTGTTGAAGTAAAAACTTCTTTAGGCGCCTTGGGAATTTTTTGAGATGGGAAAAAGGCCATTATACTCGCGATAATGTTACCCGAGCTGTTACCATTTCCGTAACCGACACCTCTGTACTACATAATTGAAAGATTTTGTCGATGTTTACATACATACATATTAACACGTCTTTAACCCTTACGAAGTAGACAGGGTTTAAAAGGCCGTAAGACTCTAAAGGCCGTTTAGCGTGTTGCTGGGGCATGTAGCTATGAAAAATGGGTTGTTAACCGTATCGCCTACTGATAAGATTCCTTAGATTTGCGCCCATTCACTCGATCCACTTTTACGATCTGCACGGGAAGAAAAAGCAGCTGGTATAATCTATATTTTTCTTTTCTCCCATTATTATTGATATTTTCCCAATAATATAAATAATTTTAAGAATAAGGCACAATTCCAATATTTAATTATTTTATATTTAGTTACGGTGTAGAGTTACAGCAATTTTTAATTTTCCAGTGTTATCGGATGCAGAGAATTATGCACATTCATTGCGATAATAAACTTACTTCAAAAAAGGCTCTCACGCTTTTGCAAATAACGTTCATCCGATCGATACAATTCTGTCACATTACTTTTCTTACGTCCGTGTTCCCACACTCAAACAGGTAATTGATTTTAAGTGACATCAATATTACTGTTTTTTTATTGATTTTAATCACTTTTTAAAAAGGTGGTTAAAAATTTACGCAGTAGCTCGATATGACGAAATGACTTTATAAGGCGTTGGATTGTGCAAACTAAGAGGATTGAGTGTGTCCATTTTTTTTTGTTACAAAATATTTTTTGTAGCGATTTCTCCTGAAGCCAAGTAACACTATCAAAAAGTTTTTTATGTCAACCTATCTTTACAATTTGACGGCTTGTATTTGATAAACTGCTGCGCTTTTTTGTAATGATTCACCTAAATTAACACCATTCTTCAGTGTTACTTTCAGTAAGTTTAGTCATAAAACGCATTTTTTCTTATAAGTTACTAGCTTAGTAATTAAGCAATAACATAGTTAAGATTTTTTTAAATCTGACTTGTAGTTTATGCGTGAAGTAGTATTTTCACACCCATATCAAACTTTCATACATTTTTCTCTGAGATTTATGGGCATGTTTTCTAAATTCTCATTAGTCCGTTCGTTCATTAGACCAGACGGACTAATGAGGATTTAGAAAACATGAAAAAAAAATTACGTATCTAATATTTTTCGATAACTTATAAGATGGACAAATTAATTATAATGTATTTTTTTTAACTGCCTCCGTGGTCCAGTGGTTAAGGCGTTTGCCTGTTGACCCGGGGGTCGTGGGTTCGATTCACGGGAAGCATACTTTGTTTAGTTGTTCACGTAAGGCGATGACCATTTTTTAGTCTTTCAAACGTCAACGGAAACAAATTATAAAAAGGTTCGTGTTAAGTCCCGTTTATATACATAATTATGACCATCTTTTAGGTCAGGGGTGTCATCCTGAACTGTTTGGCCGGTTTAGTATACTAATAAATAACTCTAGTGAAGTGAAGCCTCATCTAATTAGCCGCTATTTATACTAACCGTTAAAGCCTTCGGATCACTATGTTTAACATATCATTTTATAGCAAGGCGCCTGTTGAAACATCATTAGGGATTAACCATTTTGATGGTAATTGATTTTATATTAAACTTTATGAAGTATACTTTTAACGTTATTGGAGTTCCGTTAAAGAGTCTTATAAAACTATTTGCAGGGTTACAGAGTGTTTATAGTCTGTTTTTATTACAAGCAATCGATGTTACAATGAGACTTTTCATTATTAAGTTACTTAGCGAAGCAACTTTGTTGTTACAGCTTGTTTTTAAGCTATTGCATAGCTTCTATCGCGGGCCTTGAGCATGGAGACCGAATCCAGAAATTCCATAACGTAAAAACCTAACACCCTCTACTCCGACCGGCACAGCGGTGATACTTTGACTTGGGTGTCGCGACAGGCTCGACGGAGTTACTGTTAGAGTGTTACAGTAACGGAGTTACTGTTGCAGTGAGTTAACTTAGTAACAGTAAGTTAAATTAACTTAAGTTAAAATAAATGAACTTAAGTTAAGTTACTAAGTTACAGTAAGTTACAGTTACTGTTACAGTAAGTTAACAGTGAGTTACAGTAACGGAGTTACTGCATAAATAAAATAAATAGATAATTATAATTGCATAAGTTGATAAAAAAATGCTATGCAATATTTTACCGCGGCATTCCCCGAGTGCCACACGTCTTTTTATTAGAGATATGCGATTCTAAGCTTTCGCGGTCACATTACTATTATTGTCACTACGGGACTTATCGCGATTATTTTTGAGACGCCATTATATACTCAGGATATATTCTATCTGTATAGTTTATAGAAAAATTAATCATTAGTATCAGCTGCCACTTGATTTTTTACGCTGTCAAATTCAAATAAGTATTTTTTTTTTATTGACTATGTAGCTAGCTCCAAGTGAGCTTTCGCTACTTCACCGGAGGTTTGAGGCGACGGCAGAGTGCCCTCAACCTTTATAGACAACATCACCAAAGGGCCCCCAGGAGGGACGGACCTCGGCTTTGGGCGTTGCCTGTGTGCGCAAGGCTTGGAGAGACAGCAAACTCTCATATTGCCTGATGGGCCGCGTATACGTGCATGCAAGCCTGAAGGGCCAATCTGGGAACAATGGCAAAAGCCTTTGGAGAGAAGCAGCTCTCATCTTTTGCCTTATGGGCCGATCAAATAAGTCAGGTATTTTCATATTTAACAATGGATATATGCTCTTTAGTACACTAGTGCACACGTCAGACTGCCATAGATTGGAGGTACTTACAGACCAACTGGTCTCCAAGGAAATATGGTGAAGAAATAAAATCGAATATACAAATAGAGCAAAAGCTTATCGTTTGGGAAGTAAGTTAATTTTCATGTAGTAATGAAGTTACTGTTAATACAGTCATTATGATTAGCTTATATTAAATACTTCAAATATTGCATTTTTAGCAAATTTGTTTTAAGTTCTATTTGATGGCTCCACTTTTTCATTTTTTTATGATTATAGGTCGGCGACCGACATGAGCAAACCAGTCACCTAATGTTAAGTGTGTGGCAGGAGCGCTGCTGGCCTTTCAAGGAGTTGGGACAAGGACATGGGGGTAGGGGGGATGATGTGTTGCCAGCTCTCTCAATCACCGAACTAAGCATAGAATCGGTAAACCTTCTACTCAGGCGTCGATTTTTTGTGAGTGTGGTACTTCCCCGCAGCAGCCAGCCCATGCATGCTACTAGCAAACATGATTTTTGCTAGTAGCGTGGCTTTACCACAAATAAAATTCCATGATTAAAAATATACAAATTACAGGTAAAACTTATTTATTATTATTGGTACAAAAAGGCTCGCGAAGGGCTTTTTGAACAAAATTTTAAATATACTCGGCCAAATCACACAAATTGAGAGAAACTTCTAAGACCCAGGTCAATCTGAAAAATATAATTTTCCATCTTGACCTGTCCTCGGGTGTGACAGTCTGGCATAATGACCACTAAGCCACGAGATCGTCCAAGTAGTCATTATGTACTAATCTATATTTTTCACATTATATACACATGTCTAAACACAATTAAATTTTATTGTTAGAAAGATGTCATAGTTTTTATAGCAGTTGCGCGCGATTCTTTTGCTTGAAAAAATGTATTTAAAGGTATAATGTTCAAAAGGCTTTAATCTGCATTCAAGATCTTTAAAATGAAATATAAAAACTTACGAAATCGTCACAGTACATATTAATTAAGATTAAATAAAGCTTTTCACAAAATGATTTTGATTAATTAATATTGGTATAAGGTCTCAATAAAAGTTTTACGTAAGGGCAAATCAGTGATTAATACTGACTCGTATTTTGGCAATCGCAATTACGGACTATAATTTTTACGTTTATCTGTTTGCGTAAGAATTCTGATAATTTTAATATCAGAAATAACCACCTATAATTTTTAATCAGAGGCTGTTAAGGCAAGAAAAACAGGGGTTTCGTCAAATTTATGTATATAATTAAAGGTTTTCTCGCACCAACTTGGTATTTTAACGAATCCTTAATTTCGGTCAAATCGCTCTCATTGTTACAGAAAAGGTTTCCGTCCAAAGAAAGTACAGCCAACCACACGTAATGCTATACAAATGCATTCCAATTTAGCTCCTATTACAACTGTATTAAGCATGCAAGTAGTAAGTAGGCTGTACTTTATTGATTGGGTCATTACTTATTGCTCTAATTAAATTGACCGTTTTATCGCCTTCTTTGATCCTTAATCTGGCGAAATGTCGCCGATGAAAGATTAAACATGGACGCAATTAAAACTCTTGAAACGTTACAATTACGGGTCAATCGGTGTCGGTGTGAATTAAGGGTCGTGCCACATCACGCTATAAGTTCCGAGACTTACGCTTTTATTTTTCAAACTTTTTAAAGACGTTTTCTTTAATTGTTGATAAATAAATATATACGTACAAATCACACAGATAAAGCTAGCCCCAAAGTAATTTCGAGACTTGTGTTATGGGCTACTAACTCAAAGATACTGTATTTTATTACGAATAAATATATAGATAAACATCCAAGATCCACTGAAAAGGTCATTTATCAAGGTTATCAAGGTTTTATTATTTTTATTTCAGAATAGATGTGAAGCTTTATTTGAAATAGACTGTAAAAATAACTTCTAAAAATAATTAAAAAGCTTTAAAATATGTAATGAATATTATTTGGTGTAATCATGTTATGCAATAAACAATGAATGGAAAATAAAGATAGTTTTCAATAAAAAGCATTACATGCAACCCTTACCTTTAATGTGCCAGAACACTATTGTCCACGCAACTGGTGTAGAAGGTACGGTACAAGCGGATACGATTGAAAACTAATGTATCTCAGCGCTCATAAAGCATAGTACACACTTGCGTAAGGAGAGTATGCCTCGTTTCGTTACCGACGCATGCATAAAATAAGGTGTGTGACATGCGTGCTGCGTGTGAAATTGTAGCGTGAGCAGAGAAAATTATTTTTATTGGTGTCCGCACAAGTGTGGTAGGTGCAATTGATGCTTTCCAACATATGGACCGGTGTATATGATATATTATGTCCATTTAAATTAGTTAAATATTTTAAAGGTGGGCATCCATAGGACAAAGAAATGGTTTGGTACCAAAATTTAAGAAATCAACACACTCGTTTTTGTTTTAGCTTTTTTATGGTAATAGTTATCTTGTTACATTTCTTTTCAGTTGCAGCAAACAACTCTAGCTCACTTCATCGGATCTCTCGTAATGCCTTCTGCCACTCGAGATACAGGTTTATTCCTAGTTCGATGGTGGATGGCTGAGCGAGGGACCCGCCTGAATGCAACCTATGTTCTTTGTGTTAAAGATATTATATAGAATTAATTGTATACTATTGTACTGTGAAATGGGTCAATAAATTTTATTTTATTTTATTTTTATTTTTTTATTAAAATCGATAAGTCAGGTGTTTTAATTGTCGACGTCAATGGCTTAGTATGACGACTAGTATTACGAACAACAAAAGGTGTTCGTCAAGGAAGTGGTTTTTGTACACAGGGTGTGTTTTTGTCTGTTTTTCTAAATGTAGATCCTGATATCTCGAAAACTAACATGTCTAGATTGCCAGCCAAATTATAAATATTACGTCATGGACCCGAACAGTCCTGATTTGTGTCATTAGTATTGACATGAGTACGTCACATATTCTAAAATGAAGAATGATGTAGATAAGTTAGAGGTAAGGGGTAACAATCTAACAATTTATAAAATGCACACTTTCCAAATAAAATATCTTAAAATATACCGACTTTCCTCAATTCTCATTTTAATAAAGCATAACCCATATTTCCATAATAAATCACTTGTTTGATTTACTAATGGAGGTCCAAAAATTCTTTCATTTATCACCCTTTTTTCTTCCGTCATAACGACACGTAATTCAATTTAAACAAGATTGAAACCGACAGTAATCGGCGGCATCGCAAAAGGTTTATTGCAATTAAAACATAATATTGTGAAAACCGCCGGGATGCCTCAACTTATGATTATTATCATTCATTCACTTTGGAGGGTTATTCACAAACTGGATATACAAAGCTGGATAACTTGTCAGGACATTCTTTTATTTCGATGAACGCCGGCTACAAACACGAAAATATTACTCGTTCTGCATGCAAACGAGAGCGCGGACCAATCGATAGAGAGGCACGATTGTTCTTAGCATTCGGCTTGTGACGCATCTATCTCTCTTCCACTGTTATCACGTAAAATTATCGTCCGCAAACCGATCTTACAGAAAACCATTTTTTTACACATTCAATGAGCACATGTGCATGTGAAGTGATGGTGATATGTATAATTGGAGTAGAGTAATTAAATCAACATTTATAATAAATATCTAAGGACTACATTAAAATTATCAAAATAAAATATATGTAACTAGCTTACGTTCATCTGACATGTAATAAATCTTAAATTGGCATTTAAATTAAATTACATCTTTTCATCAAGACAAACAACTGTTTCGTTTGGCCATGGATTGAGATAAGTTCGGGAAGCAGACGATTGTATACATACTCATGTATAAAATTAAAAGTCAAAAAGTGATATTTTAATGATCTACTCATTTAACAGTGATATTCAAACCAGCGACAATGTCTGGTAATCACAGAAAGTGAAAATTAGTTCACACGTGACTTCTGTGGAGAACAACCGAAACAGACTTGTTTGATTTTTTTTTTCTCGACCTGGGTATCCACAATATTTCTCTAGATATTTTTTTGCTCACATGAGTGAGTCAGGGTACGAGTTTTATTCAACTGATTTTTCCTTAACTGGGTTCCTCCAAAAGGCGAGTTAATTCCTATTTATAAGGTCGGCAGCGTTTCTCAAATAGTAGCTCAAATAGTATTCTGCGCGTGTTAACTGACAGATGGGACTCGCCACTACTGGGCCACTGGATGCGACTTCATACTGAGGTGAATGTACAGATACCTGTGGCCAGTGGAGGGCGACCTTGCTGTGAGTAATGTATTGTTGTTTTGTTGTGTGATGTGTGTTATACGTGTTTCTTGTTACTAACATTAGATTAAGTACATCTGTCATTACTAACATAATATGGATTATGTCCGAAATAAAGATTATTATTATTATTATTATTATTCTCAATACTCTAAGCTCTGTCAGTAACAACTTGATATTGCAGATGATCATGGGCAACGCTGACACTTACCTTCAGGGGTTTTGTATGCTCGCTGCCTGTTTAAGAATAAAAAAAGTGAGTCCAGGTCCAAATGTCCGGTTACGGAATAAACCTCTTCTTACGATTATTGTCGTTCATTTTAATAAACGGTTGAAATGAGAATAGCTTTGTAATAACGTCGTTTATTTTTATACGTCTTTTATCACTTGAGACTTGAAAGTTGTGTTTTTTTTAGCAAAATAAGCAGCTGGGCTGGTGACTGAATGACTAATGAGATTTAATTATCATTTTTAATTTACCATACAGCTTTTTACTACGTAATACGTAGGTGTTAACAAGTAGTTTTAAAGAAAAATAAAAACACGACTGCCCTGCCAAAAAATATAAAGCCTATGCAATTCGTCCAAAACCATTGAACCATTTCAAGGTTACGGTAGAATAAATCAACTCACATAGAATAAAAAACAATACGGAGTGTATTGTTTTTTTTGCAGGCATTTTTACAATAAGACGAAATTGTGGATAAACACGAAAGTATATTTTTCAACATTTTATTTCTGCATTAAATTTTGAAAATAAAGAAAACTATTTTGTTTTATTTTATTTAGTTATAGAGGAAAATATAAACATAATGAAGTGCTAAAAATGTTGCATTAATGCTTCTAAAAATAACGGTTAAAGTAATTTTATCGAAGTGTCATAATTAATGAATTAGTGTACACTTATATTGATTAAAAGAAAAAGTAATAAATCGAAGCGTATTTAACTTAAAAAGAGTTGATTAAATTTATGAGTGTTTGTAACCATGACCGATCGAACTTTTACGTTTCATTTTACGGCTATTGGTTTTAGGAAACTGACGATAAAAGTGGCCGTCGTTAACTCGTAAAACCTTGTCAATATCGTTTTTATAGTGTCATTTATTTGACTCAGTAATCCTTTGGTATGCCAGATGACATCATGTGTATAGTTTTTTTTTTATTTCCGTTACCTAAAGAAGGTTTATTATTCTTGCTGTAAAGAGATCAGGTTTTACGCATAAGACCTACATACGTACGTCATCAATAAAACAAGACGGTCTTTTATAAGACAACGGACTTTTCTACGCAAAAAACCCAACGTCATGTGGGTCTTTACTCGTTTCGCACCATGACCGATTCAAGTAATAGTACTATGTCATCATCATCATCAGATCTTTTTAGTCTCCACTGCAGGAGCATGATTATCTCTGTACTACCGGATATACCATACGTGGCCAGAGCAGACAGAAGATTTGGCCTACAGTCTCCTCGCTGGCCAGAAGGGTTGGAGAGGTCTTATTGATGTTTATGAGCTTTGTTTAGCTTGTTTTTCCTAAGTCGCCTCTTTCGACCTCCATAGGAAGACTAGGAGTGGTCCTATTCTACTCTGCCAGAAACCACACACAATACTATGTCCAGCGATTTGCACCGCAATCGCATAAGTAAGGCTGCTGATTGGGACCATTCGCACCGCAATGCTTGAAGCGGTGCGAATGGTCCAAGATATCTTTATTAATGGGTCGGTTCGGACCAACGAGCAAAGGAGCACATGCCCGTGCTCCAAATCTGTTCTATTGTTTATGTGTAGGGTTAATATCTAGATTTCTTATAAAGTATTTTCGCGTATATCGCCATAATATTATGAGGTAATCAATATGTTAACTAAATAAAAAAGTCTATAATTTGTACTTGAAAAGCTAGAAAAATTTACGTAGCCGGCTTATGCTTGTGATATATGTTAACTGATATATTTTTTTTTTCCTGTAATTGTGTTTGGTTGCACTAGGGATGTGTGAACCCTAGAACTACAAAAAACCCTAGAAACCTAGAACTATGCTAATTGGAAATATCCATATAAATGCGTAAGTATAAATACAGGGGTGAAATTGAATTCATTAGCAAATGTTTAAGGAGTGACTCGGACCGCGAATCTGAACAACTTTAATTATGGGACCAACTCCGAAGTTGCAAAAAAATCAGCTGTTCCATAGATTTTGGCCAAGTAGATATTCTACTTTTCTATGAAAGAGCACATAATTTTTTCACGATGTCGAAGTTGTTCACATAATGAACGTTGTTCAGATTCGTGGTCTGAGTCACTCCTTAAACGTTTGCTAATGAATTCAATTTCACCCTGTATAACATATATGCATAGTATCACGTCTTTTTCCCTTGAAGGCCACGTTTAGCATGTTGGTAGGTATTAGGTGGAAAACGGAATCAAAATAGTGATGGGTTGCTAACCACATCGCCTATTAACATGATTCCTCATATCTTACCCATTGCCTTGATCAGCTTTTACGATCTGAGCGGGAAGAGTACACTTCTGGACTGGTACATTCTACGTTTTTTTATTTTCTCCCAGACCAGCATGGAAGAGTTTAGTATACATTAAAGTATAGTATAACTATAGTATAGTATAGTAGAACTCTGACACCAGGGTGTGTATGGTCGATTGACCGTGACACCTACTCGAAATGATGATGATGAGTATAGTATAGCAGCTAAATGTGTTTGTGAATACTTGACGTCATCTTACGATAAAATTAAATAAACAGGACAGTCCTTGGCAGATTGCAATGCGTAATAAAATGACGCATAAGGCCTGTAATTATTTGATAAAATTGCTCCAATTTACTGAGGATTGAAGAATTTACATTTAATTGGCTGTCTGATGGCAGGCAGATAGCATCACTATAACTAACAACTAGCATCTACTTAATATTCTAATTATTATCTAGATAATATTGCGGACGTAGACTTTGGAATTATTATAAATACTGCGCAGATCGTACTGAACCCGGCCGAGCGAATTAGAGAAAATATAAGGAACCTGTAGTGGAGACTATAAAGACCTAATGATGATAATAAGGAACCGATGGAGGTCGCTTCGCTTATCATAATAGTTGATGCTGCTAGCAACTCATCAGTGGTTTGATTATGTTTTCCACCTTTTTGCCCACTAATGCGATTAGTAGGTATGGTCTTTAAGTTTCACAGTTTTAGGCTCTAAGACCTGTGGTCTCGACCTCGAACTCTAACTCTGTCTACGCCGTGAGTAGTTAAGATGGTATTCAATATGTGTATATGAATTTTTTTGTAAAGTTTGTCTTATGCCGCTGCTCCGGCTGTGAGAAATTTTAATTCGCGTGGGTATTTCTACACTACATTTCTCATGGTTTCAGGTATTTGTATTCACAGTGTACACTTTGTTCGAATCAAAATCACATTTATAATCCCCCCCCCCCCCGTTTTTAGCAAATCACTCGACAATCAACAATTCTCACGCATATTTCTTCGTTGACAAGATATATTTTGTTTATTTACGTTTTAAAGAGTGGTTTTCAATTAATTTTATCCTTTTCACTGTTTAAATTTCATATCAAAGACGTTATTAAAATATACCTACTTTAAGCAGCCATGAAGGATTTTTTTATATAATATAACATGACGGCCAGTAGCTAACTTTATTCATTAATCTATTTTCTTTTGTCTTTATTGTACAAACAGTATGTAAACATACAATAGGTGGACTTAATGCTAAAAACATTACCTGACAGTCAGTGACTTTGCACGGTAGTAATAGTTTATGAGTATGATTCTTCATGATTCATATTCAATAATCTTTCATATAAAAAAAAACCGACTTCAATCAAACTACTGAACCGATTGTGATGAAATCTAAATGGGACCAACTTGAAAGCAAACCTTTTCAAATAAAAGAAATAATTTTTAAAATCGGTTCATAAATGACGGAGTTCTGTATCGGTAACAAATATAAATTAAAATACAATTGTTGAGAACCTCTCCCTTTTTTTGAAGTTGGTTAAAAATACAACCGAAATGATAACCTCCTCCTTTTATTGAAGTCGGTTAAAAATAATCTTGTTTACCTTTTACATTTATAAGAAATGCAACAAAGTAACTTGATAAAAATTAACTGATGAGTTATATGCACTCATCAAAATTTTAATTACATATTCACTTAAGGCCCGTCAGACAGAAGTGAAAAATATTGAGAGAGTATTAAGAGATCTCACAATATCGCATGAAGATCTGTCTGACAGATCACGGTAATTAAGCGATGTGGGCCAAGGCAGTGATTTGTTATGGGTGTGGACTGAAAGTGGATAGCTTTATTGTGAAATACAGTTATTTTCATAAAAAAAAAGTAAGAAATAAATATGAAATAGGTTAGTAAAGATGTCGTCTCGGAATGAGAATCCCCAATGGAACAAAAATTAGGTATCCCATACAAAGTCCCCGATCAGCTGGACGAATTTTTTTGCAATTATGTATTCAGGAATTTTGATTCCCAGATTTCAATATAGCTAGGAAGTTCAAAATCACGCTGTATATAAAATATTTTTTTATGATAGTACTTCTACTTACGTCAGCAGTGGGACAAAAATAGGTAAAAAATATACTTTTACAACTGGTCTTAAGTATAAACCTATTTATGTAATATGTTCAACGTGTTACTGAAATTACCACCAATATCACGAAAAGCTTGAAGAACTGTGAAGAGCTTTTGAAGTACAAATTAAAGCGCTAATGGACACTTTTTCCAGAATCCTAATATTCATGTGATATTTTGTGTGGATGTATGTTTGTTGTTCTTTCACACAAAAATGACTAGCTTCATTTTGAAGATTGACTATAAATACGAGGTTGAAACCGCGGAAACAGATCTTAAATTATTTTTATAGAGTTGTGATGTACTTTTACAGAAATTTGAGTAATTTGAGTGCGTTTGACCTCTATCTTGCCTGATGGGAAGCAACGATGAGGTCTAGTGTGGTACACGCAAACTCAAATAATGCCTATTCATTCTTGCCTTGAAAATCCTTAAATTGTACGAGTCGGGAAACAGTGACGCTTATGACCCCATTCTTGCTGTGATACAATTTGGCGAAGATTTTAAGATGTACAAAAAAATTATACAATTTGCAAAGAAAACTCTGTCAGATCTTTGAAGGGAATCACTCCTTCAAGGATCGAACAACTTTTACTAGGGGACCAATGTTATGAACTAAATTTTTTTTGACGTTACCAGCCAGCTCTCGATTCGCATCACATTTAATAAAATATTTATACAATATGTAAAGAAAATCCTGTCCGATTCTGGAAGGGATGATTCAGCCCAGGCAATTATTAATATACAGTTAATATGAACAACTTTTACCTGTTCTACAGGAAAAGTTGTTCATAGAACCACAAGTAGAATCGGACTGGGTTTACTTTACATATTATATAAATAAATTATTCAATTTGATACGAATCGAGAGCTATGCTTTAAAGAAAAAACTTAAAAATAAACATAATGAAAGTAAATGTTAATGGCAGTTTACGTGGAAAGGTCCACGCAGATAAGAATGTAATGTAATGTATTGATGTAATTAAAAGCGGCTTGTTTGAGACACGCTAATTATTTCAGTATGTTTATGAGGAGGGTGTTGGGAAATATTCGTCAATTAGATAAAAGTTCATTTGCTTTTTAGGGTAATCTTGTATTTATCATTTTAATTGCAAATCCAATTACATTCAATCCAATGTTTAGGGTTCCGTACCCAAAGGGTAAAGACGGGACTTATATTATGCACAGAATGTACCACAGATAACAGTCATATGTACCTTTATAGATCTTCTTCTTGGGCGTCTCATTTACAATATAGCATGAGTTAAACAAAGTTTGAGTATTCAAGACATACAAACATGGAATGATTGCCATACAAAACTGGTATTGTTATTTCACCAGCGAACTAACTAGTGATATCAGATCGAGTTAAGGCTCCGCCTTCAAGCTGTTGTTGGTTTTATAGAGCAGTAAAGAAGGAAAGCGTATTTTAAAAGTGACTCGAATCAAGTGGACGGTTTACGGGCCGCCTGAGGAATTATTTTTAAGTTTTAGTGTTTTCTGTTGCAATGCACTTCATAAAGATGCGAATTCTTTCATATGGGGAATTTGATGACAATCCGACTCGAAGCTACGAAGATGCGGTATTGACGCGACTATTTGCTCATCCATCCATCCATCATGTCGTTTCAGGATCGATTGCCGGCATGGTCAGATACGAGTACTTCATTTTTATATACATAGAGGTCTGCGTATTTGGTGCGGATCTGGGTGTGTTGTATAAGTTTATGTATATTTACGCCTACGCATCTCAGACTCACGACGCAAGTATATTGCATAATTAGAGAAAAGTGATATTATATTTTCAGCGTCTTTTCTCAGAAGTAGTTTATTAAGTGAAAATTATATATAGTTTAGCCTTTTGGTTTGGATTACGAAAATTACTGTTTAAAAAGGTTTTAATAAGTGCCTTTTTGCGTATTATTAACCTAGTACGATCATCAGACCCAGACTAATTTGAAAAAGATCTTTTTCCATCTTGGTCTGACCTGGGATCAAACCCAATTTTGCAATACAAAGCAGTTTTGCCACCGAGCTACAGATGTCATCGTTTTTGTTAAAATCTTTTGATTCTTATTGATTGTATATTAAAATTTTGGAAATTGTAGGTACA
The DNA here is from genome assembly GCA_947532085.1 of Elegia similella. NCBI lineage: Eukaryota > Metazoa > Arthropoda > Insecta > Lepidoptera > Pyralidae > Elegia > Elegia similella. The sequence goes on from OX383941.1 coordinate 15,550,669, forward strand.
CTTTCAAAAATATTAATACTCGTTGTATATTGTTCGTAAAATTAGCACACCTTTAAAATATGTTAATAAAATTGTCTATTCCATTGATTTAGCTACTCTACTACTCGAAACGGTCCTTATCGATGAATCGGGAAGCGAGCGGTGAAAGTATGCAAGCGGGCCAGAACAAGGCACAACGGTGCATTCTGCGACACTGCCCTCTGTCCACTACATGTAGGGTTAGACTCCACTGACGCAGAGATATGTAAAGCTATACTAAGCCGCTAAGGAAGGTGATTTTCACAAGGCACAACGGTGCATTCTGCGACTCTGCCCTCTGTCCACTACTGTAGGGTTAGACTCCACTGACGCAGAGATATGTAAAGCTATACTAAGCCGCTAAGGAAGGTGATTTTCACAAGGCACAACGGTGCATTCTGCGACACTGCCCTCTGTCCACTACATGTAGGGTTAGACTCCACTGACGCAGAGATATGTAAAGCTATACTAAGCCGCTAAGGAAGGTGATTTTCACAAGGCACAACGGTGCATTCTGCGACACTGCCCTCTGTCCACTACTGTAGGGTTAGACTCCAACAACGCGGAGATATATAAAGCTATATTATACCACAGCATATTAAAATCTCTCATAAGAAAAGAGATTATCAAGAAAAACTTCGAAATTATTTTTATGTACTAACGTGAAGTTTCGCTTTAAATAAATAATTTTGCTTTAAAAAAATATCGTTTTTATAATTACTAAATAATGCAATTAGCTGAGATGGATATCCACTTGCTATGATCCTAACAAAATCTCTCTTGCTTAATCTACATTTACTATTATAGCAATTTTGACAGAAATATTTAATGTTGCTTTAAAATGTCAAGTCAAGACCTGAAGAAACAAGAAACATAATTCATTCATTTGAAAATGTAACGTTACCCGACTATATAAATATTTCATTACATGTGTACGAAGCTAAGTTCTTATGGACAGTGGGCTTTATCGATAACTCGATACACTACTTCCTAGTCGGCCATTGTTTAGCGTAGGAATGGCTATTTGATAAGGCGAATATATCAATACAGTTATACAATTGCAAGAGATGTTTTATTGTAATAATAATTACCTGATTGAATCTTGACAGTACTGTTTCACAAGGAACATACCTACTCTAGACGATTTTTTTATAAGCTTATTTTTTATATAAAATATAAATTATACATTTTAATTTACACTAATCCATACTAATGCTATAAAGATGAATGATTAGATTTTTTGTTCATTTGCATTAATTGGGCTCCGAAACTACTGGAACAATTTGAAAAATTCTTTCATAATTCTACATGACCCCCGATGATCGTAGGCTATAGATTTAATACCAATATGTCCGTGCGAAGCCGGGGCACGCCGCTACTTTTTTATAATTAAATAATTAATTCAAAGACAAACGAAACTTTTTGAATAAAGATAACAGCCCAGTTACCTCATATAAGTAAGTCAATCTGGAAAATATCGTTTTGTAGCCGCAGATCGAATTTGGCACTCGCGATTCAAAGACACAAGCGATGCCACTGAGCTATTAAGGTCATCAAAGTTTAAAATTCATAAACAAAAAGGGTTTCATATATGTTCTGGAATTATTCAAACTGATGCATTCAGTACTTGTACCTAAATAGGTGCCTATAAAAGGTTGGCCTACAGCAAAGTACTCTGCCATCTAATGGAAAATATTATTATTATCCACTTCAGGTGGTCCTCTAAATTGGTTCTAACTTACAATAAAACGAGCACATAATTGAATTGATCGCATCAATTAAGTTGTTCAACTTAGTTGAAGCGTCTACTCGACCTCTCATTAAAGTTAAGTATCAATAAATAACCACACTCGAACGAACTGAGATAAACTCGTAAATTCTGTAACTGGTATTTCGTATATTTTTAGGGTTCTGATATGTTTTGTGAATATAAAAAAAGCACAAAAGTTGTAGAAAAAAGATAGCTACTGCCTTCGATCAAATGTAATGGTAGAGATACACGATTCGTGCTCGAAAAGTGGCACCGGTAAAACAACGCACTAATCGAGTTTCGGAGCTGTTTTGCCCACAGTTTCAATAAACCGCGCTAGCACTTACACTTCTCGCAATGACGAAGGTAAGTAAAAAGTTACAAAAACTACGCGTCAAAAGTGAAAAAGAAAGATAGAGTGAGTTGAACACAACAACGGTACGTACTTTCAGTATGTACCGTTTTTGTTGTTGTTTGTAAGTATGCATGATGTTTTGGCTCAAGGAATTTATTTAGAGTTAATTTTGTATGAAACTGTGTATCTACCATTGTATTTGATCGAAGGCTACTGCAATGAAATGAAAGATAGGTACCTACTGCTTTGCTTTACATGCATTTTGACGTGATAATGTATTATAAATCAATTAAAACCGGCTGCACGCACGAAAAAGTATCACGTTCCGTGTGCAAGCTTAAGAGCGGAGGATCGAGAAAGGTGGAAAATATTCCACTGACAAGAACATAGTTTTTAAAAATAATATTTTTTTATTTATTTATTTTAGAAAGAATGACCAACAGCAAATACAATTTAATATAGACATTAAATTAAGTATTAGTTTGCCAATAAGAGGTCTTCGCAAATAGAAAATAGTTTATAAAACAAAGCGTGGACATAAATATCTGCAAAATAACAAGCTAATTAGGTACATTAATGGTAAACTGACAATATGGTAATTTGGAAGATACTAGTATTACGGCTCAAACACCTAGTGAGCTTAAATTCAGATTAAGTTAGGAAAAAGCTACGGCTCAGCGTCGCCCTCGCCGACGTCACACTTGTATTAAAGATATCTAGGTTGTGCGAGTTACACGCCTCATTAAGTTTCCTTCCAGCTCGCACCATGTAAGTGTTCTGGTGATAATTTGTGGATACTGAAATAATGATGATGATAGAGCTTTGAGCGAGTGCAGAGTGCCCTCAATCTGTAAAACAACATCTCCAAGGGGTTCTCAGGATATATGGACCTCGGCTTTAGGCATTGCCTTTATGTGCAATGCTTGGTTAACCAGCAAATTAACAAATGGCTGCAGCACAGACCCAAAAAAATAACGAAGAAGAATTTAGTAGCTGTAAATTGATTCTAACTCGCCCAGGTTATAAAGCATTAAGAAAAATAAGTAAATATTTTTAAACAGAAAGAACCACAAAAAGAGGTTGAAGGTTCTATGTAAATGATATATATGGACAAATCACACAGATTAAACTAGCCCCAAAGTAAGTTCGAGACTTGTGTTATGGGATACTAACTCAACGATACTATATTTTATAACAAATACATATATAGATACACATCCTAGACCCAGGCCAATCTGAAAAAGAACATTTTCCATTTTGACCTGGCCGGGGATCGAACCCGGTCACTCCGTTTCGCAGGCTGGCGTGTTGACCGCTGCACCACGGAGCTAGTCTATGACAGATAAGCAAATTTGCTTAAATGGGATTGGTCCTTGGATAGCCAAGGACCGCAAAACAAAATCCCATTTACGCATATAGATGCGTAACTTCGCTTGCGTCAAGCGTCGGCGTTCCCTCAGGAACAGTACTTTTTCGGGATGAAAAGTAACCAATGTTCTTCTCCGTATTTTAAAGAACTTGTATGGAAAATTTCATGATGATCGGTTCAGTAGTGAAAGCGTAACAAACAGACAAACTCTCATAACATTAGTAAGAATAGGGATATGTGAGGATCCGAATACTGTTTATTTATATTTCGAGTATGTCCATCCGAATGCTCTGGTCATGTTCTTAGAAACTATAAGTATGCAGAAAATCGTAGGTATGGACTGAAATTTGTTGAGAAACCAGAAAATATGATCAAAACCTTAAAATTAAATGTTAACTTGAAAAGATTTTAATATTATATAAATATTTTGAAAAACATCTACAAAATGTTTACAAATGTAGGCTTAAGTACCCTACTTTGATTGCGTCGACACACACTTGACCAGTAATAAATATTATTAATTAGTACGTAAATTTGAAAACGCACTTTTTATCATCAATAAAGTAAATGATTATACTTGTTATAATATCAGGTCAAACGACCCGTTTATGAATGTTTATTTAGTTACTTACGTAATAAATAAATGCTTTTTAATGATATTCACAAATAAATAAATATATTTAATTGGCATTAACTGTTAATTAATACGAACATTATATTGGTTATATTGCTACATTATGTTTTGACACAAATGTTTTTGTCAGAAGAAAATTTATTGATGTTATGTCATGGCTACCGTTTTACGAACAGCGTTCAACTTATGATATTATTACTATATATATTACTAATATATAAATAGTATCACGTCTTTTTCCCTTGCGGGGTAGACAGAGCCTAAGATCTATAAGTCCTTATGGCCACATTTAGCATGTTGGAGGGCTTGTAGACGACGACGTAATCCTCCATCGCCTATTTTCATGATTCTTTAGATTTTAGCCCATTCCCTTGACCGGCTTTTACGATCTGCGCGGGAAGAGAAGCAGCTGGCACATTCTAAGTTTTTACTTTTCTCCCAGACCAGCATGGAAGATGATGTTAGTACACATATATTTATAATTTTCTTTTAATATTTTTCAAACATGAACTTATACTTATGATTTGTAATACTTGTACTTATTGAGGTTATGGGATTGGTAGTAAAAATTTGTTCACGTTGATGATTGCAGATGTCGCTAATTCTCTTTTCAAGTTCACAAACCTGTGTAATGCAGTTATAACCATACTTAAAAAACAACACAGGAAAAACAACAAATTTGATACATACAAGTACACACTACAAATGGCTCTTTTAGCAGTACACATAAATCTGTGAAGGCATGTATGTAAATTCTGAAGGCGATTCCCTTCTTTTCCATTTGCTATGTTATTGCTCGGGAACCGGGCATGCGTATCCGATGCCGTAGCTGCAACTACCGTACAGGCAGTTAAAAACCGGTCAAGTGCGAGTCAGACTCGCGCACGGAGGGTTCCGTACCGTTATCTATAAAAACGGCAAAAAAATAATATCTGTTGTAGTTCAGTTTATACCCTTTGGGTACGGAACCCTAAAAATGAAACCCCTGACCTTGTTATACTCGTATGTCTATCGTCAAATAAGAAACAGTAAGCGCGATACGCATGTATTGTATCTAATTTGTTACAATAGTGTGCATAACTCACTGTATATAAATATTAGATAACATTAAATTTATTGCGGACTTTTATAGCTAAGTTTAATCGATCGAGCTTATAGCGTCCATAAAGTTCGGGGAGTGCCGTACTCATAACCCAGCGATAAGAAAATCTCAAGCCATCAATAGCCGTTAAGGCTTATCATTTATACCTACATTAGTATGAATAGCCGACTTAGAGCAACGATAAACATTGTAAAGCCTCTCAAGAACATAACTTGAAATTCGATAGGCCTTAACCAAAGTTATGTTGCGTCGCGTTTGAGAACAAACGGTATGCTGAACTAATGATACTAAATTATCCTTTTCTCTGAGATATTTTAAATGTAATACAAGTCAATAGTGATTCTTATCGTGACTAAAGGGTAAACATATGGCTAGCTCCGTGGCGCAGCGGTCAACACGCCAGCCTACGACACGGAGTGTCCGGGTTCGATCCCCGGCCAGGTCAAGATGGAAAATGATCTTTTTCAGATTGGCCTGGGTCTTGGATGTGTATCTATATATGTATTTGTTATAAAATATAGAATGTTGAGTTAGTATCCCATAACAAGTCTCGAACTTACCTTGGGGCTAACTCAATCTGTGTGATTTGTCCGTATATATTTATTTATATTTATTCTCTTTGAGATATTTTAAATGTAATACAAGTCAATAGTGATTCTTATCGTCACTAAAGGGTTCATCATCGTCATTTCGTGTAGGTGTCATGGTCAATCGACCATGCACACCTTGGTGTCACAGTTCTTCAGAACCGCCTCTCGGCCTCTGACGTGGTTCCTTTAACGACTACCAGATGGCAGCCGAGCCCAACTGCTTAACGTGCCTTCCGAAGCACGGAATCGTAGACAATCAGGTGATTCAAGCCTGCAATGTCCTAACCAAACTGGAAACAACTAAACAAAGTATGCTTCCCGTGGGAATCGAACCCCGGGTCTACAGGCAAACACCACTGCACCACAGAAGTAGTAATGAAGAAGGAATACATGTACTTATTTATCTTATCGTGTCGACTTCAGCGATCTTTGTTTGTCTGGACCAGAAACTCCGAAACTGACAAAGCTGTATCCGCTGATAAATTCATCGGTATTATATAGGAGTTAACGTTTAGTTATGTGTATATATGTATGTATATATCATTCTTATTCTTCGTGGACCATTAATTCAAGATTAAGGCATTTTAATTGGGCCATGAGCATTACTCATTTTCAACACATCCCTTCGTCGCCTGATGATCATACTTCGTAATTGATGATCTCAGCCAAAATATTTAATTCATTCATCTCCATCACGTCCTACGATCAAATGATGTACAAATTTTTGTAAGTTGTCTTTAATTAATATAAAATTAATGTTTTTTATCTACAATTATACAAAAACTTACATTACACGACCAAATTATGTACACATTTTTGTAAGTTGTCTTTAATTAATATAAAAGTAATGTTTTTTATCTACAATTATAAAACTTACATTACTGTCTCTTGTGAATAGCAGGGTCCCGGGATCTAACCCCGACCACCTGGCCTATTTGCAAACTTAATGTACAACGTTTTAATAGTCACTTCAAAATACATTACGTTTTATACATTCTTACTATCCTTACTTCCTTACTAATATTATAAATGCGAAAGTGAGTTTGTTTGTTACGTTTTCACGCCGTTACTACTGGACCGATCATGATGAAATTTGCATACAAGTTCTCTGGAGTACGGAGAAGGACATAGGCTACCTTTTATCCCGGGAAAAGGTACTATTCCCGAGGGATCGACATTGACGCGGGCGGAGCCGCGGGCAAAAGTTAGTCTTAAATAAAAATAACTTGACTATTTATAATATTAAAAGAAAATCGCAATTTATTTTGAAATGACTATCAAAACGTTGTATACTAAGTTAGTAAGTAAGTAAATATATACGGACAAATCACACAGATTGAGCTAGCCCCAAGGTAAGTTCGAGACTTGTGTTATGGGATACTAACTCAACGGTACTATATTGTATAACAAATACATATATAGATAAACATCCAAGACCCAGGCCAATCTGAAAAAGATCATTTTCCATCTTGACCTGACCGGGGATCGAATCCAGGCAACCTCGTGTCGCAGGCTGGCGTGTTAACCACTGCGCCACGGAGCTGTCAAATAGGCTGGCAGGTCTTGATGAAAAACAATATTTTTCAGTTTGGCCTGCATCTTGATTATTTATCCACATAGGAATCCTTACATAACATTATAAATGCGAAAGTTTATTTGTTTGTTACGCTTTCACGCTGTAACTAATGAACCTATCGAAAATTTGCATACAAGTTCTCTGGAGTACGGAGAAAGGGCATAGCCTACCTTTCATCCTGGAAAAGCTACTGTTCCCGAGGGAACGATGCTGACGCGAGCGAAGCTGCGGGTGAAAGCTTGTTTATTATAAAAAATAGTGTAGTTGTCATAGTATCCTATGACACAAGTTTACAACTACCTGTGATACACTCAATCTGTGTAATTTGTCCATATATTTATTTACATTAACTTTCTTTTTGAAAAGTAAAGGTGTAAAAAATGTTAAAGGGTTTTAGTGCTCTGTAAATTAATAAATTAAGATACCCATGTGACATTTACAGATATAAAACATTATACCTTTCGCTTCGAATGAGGAAATTACATAAAACAGGTGTAAAAAGTCTGATGAATAATTGTACTGATTATAAACTGTATTGACTGTAAATATAAACAATAGTAATTATATATTTTTGATTAAAGCAACTAAGAAAATTAACATGCTAACAACAATTAACTTATTATGCTATCTCCGAAGTTTAGTCTCGTCTTTTTTGTAAAAATAGTTAAGAAGAAGGTTTAGTGACGATGAACTACATAATTCATCATCATCAGGTTCCAACACGCTTGCCTGCGACACGGAGTGATCGGGTTCGATCCCCGGCCAGGTCAAGATGGAAAATGATCTTTTTTTTTCAGATTGGCCTGGGTCTTGGATGTGTATCTATATATGTATTTGTTATAAAATATAGTATCGTTGAGTTAGTATCCCATAACACAAGTCTTGAACTTACTTTGGGGCTAGCTCAATCTGTGTGATTTGTCCGTATATATTTATTTTATTTTATTTATCAGGTCTTTTTAGTCTCCACTGCAGGAGCATGACCCTCTCTATACTACCGGAGCCATACTTGGCCAGAGCAGACAGACGATTTGGCCTACACTCTCCTTGCTGGCCAGACAGGTTGGAGAGGGCTCATTGATGTTTATGAGCTTTGTTTAGCATGTATTTCCCAAGCCGCCTCTTAGGAAATCCACGGGAAGACTAGGAGTGGTCCTATTCTACTCTGCCGGAAACCACACGGCTACGTTATTGCATAAACTCAATATGATACTAGTATCAATATTTAAAAAAGGAGTGAAATGGCGAAATATATAAATCCTTGTCCCTGTCCGTTGCTCACTTGCAACAAAGAAATCCATCATAATACTTAACGCGCATTTTTGGCTTTGACTCTGTCATTCCCGTATTGCCTAAAGGCTTAATTTTGTGATAAATAATAAAGAAGGTTCATAACAATATGCAAGCAGCGTCATCTTTTGAAACCTTGCAGTACATATTCTCATTGAGTGCGACCGCAAGGTGCTGGTGATTTCGATGATAAATGTCTTCGGCCGGCGCACAAAAGAGTGTATTAAGTTACGCACAAAGAATTTGATTTATTGCTTCATCGGGCATCCTTTGAATACATTTTTAGGGTTCTGTACTTAAAGGGTTTTAACGGAACTATATTACAAAGCCTTCGATCTCCATCCGCCTGCCTATCAAAGAGCTGTATCTCATTAACCGTATATACAGGTTACATTTTCACAAAATTTGTTGGACCTTTTTTGAGATAATTATATATTAACTGAAGAAAAAAAAAAACGTTACGGATTTTTGTTGAAACGATACGGAACTCTTTGTGTGTGAGTCTCTGTTGCACTTGGCTGGTTTTTTGAATATACTTTCGGGTCACTCGACCCACACCCACTCACGACCTGCCTGCAGCCACTCTTCAATGAAGACATTGCATTGAATGTGCAATAAATCAAAACAAAAACCAAATATATGTATATCTATTTGAAATATTGTTTTACGAAGTTCCACTTTTGTAATACATTGTTTTTCACATTTAATTGTGTCAGAGTGTTCGCAACTAATCGTCTTATAACAATATTAATTCACTTATGACGGTACTTATTTTAAAATTTTGTTCTGTTAAAAAGTTAACATGTAAGCTTACCATTTGGCAGCTAGCATTTGCATTTGGGCATTTGAAGCAGCAGAGCAAGTGGCCCATTATTTGTATTGTCTTCGCATTGACATAACTGATCATCTTTGGACCAAGGACTTTGGGCACAAAGATGCGTTATAAAAAAAAAATAAAAAAAGCAGATTGCAAAAATGCTAAATTTCATCCATTTATGAGGAAATGGGCATTATGATTTTGTTTCCACATAAAATTGATGTAATTTAGCAAACATTTTAATTAACACGACCTTAGCACCGAAGCCTGATTTCCTACAATCACACAAATTAAACTGTTACTCATCCAAGATATGCACCCACGCGCCTCCACATTGCAATCGCGGGCAATTTGAGACCATTTTTCACCGTATTTGTAGAATCGGTGTGTCAGTTTTTGAAATGTCAAGGAAATAAAGGGATTCGACCATGACTCAATGTATTCTCTGATTTTGCAACTTTCCTTAAAACTTGGGTTTTTAAAGCTACATATAGTATTGCTGTATCATTTTTAATTTAATAGTTGATATTACAAGTATGCGAAAAGTGGTTATATGTAAAAAACCACGAATTAGAAGACCTCTGTGGCGCAGTGGTACTGTAAGTGCCTTTGAATTGCAGAGTCCCGTGTTCGATCCCCAGCCAGCTCATGATGGAGACGTTCTTTTTCAGATTGGCCGGGCTCTTATCTATATAAGTTTCTATTATAAAATAAAGTATCCTTGAGTTAGTATCCTGGGTTATGTCGTTATGTCCCAGATACAGAACTTGCTGTGGGGCTTCGTCAATCTGTGTGAACAAAAACCCTAGCAGCATGTTTTTGAATTAGCTGGCTATTGATATATTATATTATAAATATTAGAAATGAAAATAACATTGCAAGATATAAGGCAGGCGAATCCAACTTTTTTGTATTAAGAAAAATAACGTGGTGGCATGACTGGCTATAGTGTTATATTTTGTTATGTGATTATTATATACATTTCTATAATAACGTTTCTCATCCCGCTGTTAGAGCTTCTCCTTTTAGCCATAATCTGTATTGTCTGACATTGAACATCAGACTTATTTCAGCCGAAGCGAGGAGAATATGGTATAAGTACAACTCGGAAATCGCCTGTCCATGAAGTGACTGTCCCCAGACTATGGTACACCAATTGTATTGCCCTATGTGTCCTAATACCTGCACATGCAAAGGTCTCTACAATGCCTTTGAAAGTACCCTGTCAGTGACCGAGTCCTGGTTAATCCATTTTTTTATATTTATTTTATAAACTCTGTCTATCTGTCTGTTACCACTTTACGCTTCAACTGTTAAACCAATTGCTATGAAATTTGATATAGATCTAGTCTGAGACTTGAGAAAGGACATACAGTACATTCCATCTCGGAAAAAATTGCTGTTCCCGAGGGATCCACATTAACGCGGGCGGCGTCGCAGGCAAAAGCAAATACAAATATAAATAGTCGACACGCTAAGAAAAAGAACAGATATATCGTATTTTATGAGGAATTCCTTTTACCGGACAAGAGGTCTTCACAAAATATGCAACATCTGTCTACCTAATAACCGATTTGCTCAGCTAATCTCGATTATAAGTGTTAAGCTACAAAGCGCAGACATGAAATAAGCCGTGGAGCCCATGACACTTTATGAGAGTTCGATGAGGACTTATTGGACTCCGCTCACCACATAAAATAATATTGGTCGCCATTACGAATATTAAATTAAACGACTGCGAGTACTGTTAATATTTATGAGGATAGCAGCTGATATTTATATGATTTTGACAAGGGATTAATATGATCGTCTAGTTTATTAGCAGGTTTTAATAGTCTTCTAAATATAGAAATGTGCGGGCGACACGTAAACGCGTTTACTGTTTTGTTGCTATTTATCTATGGTCTAAGGGTGGCCTAGTGGTCAGGCTGCAACATTGGAGAACCCGGGTTCTATCCTCGCTCAAGTGAAAATGGAAATGATCTTTTTCACATTGGCATGGGTCTAGAATGTTTATCTATATATGTATGTGTAAAAAATATAGTATCATTGAATTAGTATCCCATAACACAAGTCTTAAACATACTTTGGGCTAGCTCAATCTGTATATTTATCCGTATATATTTTATAAAAATCACTACTTAGATAATAATATGATTAAATAAATCATATTATTGGCCCTACTTAGACAGGGTAATCCGATTTCATCTAAATGACATCTCATCTGAATCTTTATATAAAGTATTTATATAGGGACAAATAACACTGATTGAGCTAGCCCCCCCTGTAAGTTATAAACTTGAATATAGAAAAGATCTTTATAAATAATAAGTAAGAATTTTATTAATTTCCATTTCTTTTCAATCATAATTTCAAAAAAAGAACTATTGTATTCCTGCCGGCCTACTCGCATTTTTTGTTAAGTACGATATAACGTTTTCATGGTGACTTTAACATCCATTACGTTTTATATGACGAATAAAATTAGTCAATCATTTAAAGGCCGTAATGTATTTGGAAGTGACGATCAAAATGTTGTACACCGGTGTAAGATTGCTACTTTCAAAACGAGAAGAAAAATTATCATTATTTTTGCGGTCCAGGCACCGTTGACGAGAAGTTCTTCTTTTTAGGAGACTCTAAGAATTCCTTGTTCCATGAGAGGATTACCACACTCGCCACGCTTGACAGGCGGGTTGGCGAACGCAGCTACTTCCCATCGCAAACATTTCTAAGCTGGGGAAGGATAGAAATAAAAAGTATTGGGATACTACACATTCGGATGTATTGGGGAAAAGCAAGTAGCAGTTGGGGAGGCCGGGCGTGCGTACCCGATACTATACCGGTACCACCGGACAGGCAGTTGAGAATGATACATCTGACCATTCTAAGTTAAGTGTGATTTAAATAAATTACGACGAAACAGTACGCCGATGTCTTACGACGATATATCTACTTATTTAACATGCCTAATAGACGTCATTAACGCTAGAAGTGTTAGTCACGATGATGTACCGGTAGTTATAGAATTTATAGGTAGCAAGTGCCAACAAGCTGCAGATTGGCTTTAACCATGAACATAAATGCTTATGGAGGAAGTTATTAGTTTTGCACGCGTCTTTAAGTTACTAATGCTTTCCATAAAGTTTTTTTTTTTTTTCACTCAATGACACCGACAAGAGCCCAGCTCTTAAATATCGGGGACGATAATTTATTTTTAAACCGCCGCCAAAAAAAGGAGGAGATAATCAATTCGGTTGTATGTTTTATGAAACGATTTTTTTTTGTTTGATAGGGTATGCTTTCAAGTTGGTCTCATTTGAATTTCATCACAATCGGTTCAGTAGTTTGAAGTCGGTTTTTTTATCTAAAAGATTATTATAAAACACAACATTTGAAAATTGCAATCCGATGTTAACTCCATTAGTTAGGATTATAAAGCGAAGGATATTAAAAGGAGTATACGTTACTTTATGTTATAAATAATATTTATTTGAAAACAATTTTTATGTCGCCGTATATTGATAAAGTGAAACCAAAAAGAATAACTAAATCGAAGCATTTATCTACTACTTTTAAATATATTTTAATTGACTAGCTCCGTGGCGCAGCGGTCAATACGCCAGCCTGCGACACGAGAGTGCCCTGGTTCGATCCCCGGCCAGGTCAAGATGGAAAATGATCTTTTTCAGATTGGCCTGGGTCTTGGATGTATATGTATTTGTTATAAAATATAATATCGTTGAGTTAGTATCCCATTATACAAGTCTCGAACTTACTTTGGGGCTAGCGCAATCTTTGTGATTTGTCCGTATATATTTATATAATCAAATGTCGGACATAATGTAATATGCGGTATGAAAACGAAAATTTTCTTCATTACAGTTAATGATAATGAGTATTTGAATCGTATACACTAAATTTGTCATCAATTACTTAAAAAGAACAAATAATAGTAAGCACCACCTAATTCTATAGCCATTTCTTGATACTATTTAAATACTAGAATAAACTACATTTCAACAATCTTGATCGTTCGAGACCTGTTGAAGCCAGACCACATTTACTTTCTACGATCTCGGAGCGGATTCCTCACAAGGGTTGTTCCACTTCACTCCAAAAGTCATTCATTCTGAATGGATATTATGTACTTTAATTATCTTTTCGATTCCAATCTGAGAGAATTCCATTTGCAAAAACTAAAAACTTAAACGGTTATTTATATGCGAATTATGGGTTACTCACGTAAGAAGTCAGCTATAGGCCGACATGCAAGTAACCCGTAATTCACATATAAATAATGTTACCATCTAACTTTAGTTTTTTTTTGTTATTAAGCTATATTTTCCCACTGCTGGGCAAAGGGTTGATGCGATGACTAACACGATAATAAATAAATAACGTGACCTTTGCCCAGCGTTAGTTTTAATCAAGAAAATAGACTTTAACGGTTTTTATATATTGCTTTTTGATTAACTCCATTGCAGACAGTTAAAGTTCTTGCTAACTCCGTGGCGCAGCGGTCAACACGCCAGCCTGCGACACGAGAGTGCCCGGGTTCGATCCCCGGCCAGGTCAAGATGGAAAATTATCTTTTTCAGATTGGCCTGGGTCTTGGATGTGTATCTATCATCATCATCATCATCAGGTACTTTTTAGTCTCCACTACAGGAGCACGACCCTCTCTGTATGTGTATCTATATATACATGTATTTGTTATAAAATATAGTATCGTCGAGTTAGTATCCCATACTTTGGGGCTAGCCCAATGTGTGATTTGTCCGTATACATTTATTATTTTATTCTAAAGTTTAAGGACTTTTGGAGTTAAGTGGAATAACCCCTTGCAGAATTGATTACATTTTAAGCGGATCTACTTGCATTCTGTAGATACCTCATACTTCACAATCAGCTAAATAATCATTACTGTACTTATCGTCTCGAGTTTATTGGTACTGTGATGGTAAAATATTGTTTACAAAGGGTCAGTGAACTGTGATAGGGCTGGGTGAATATTCCTGGTTACAAATGAGGATAAAAAGAGCATATATTTTGATAGTGGATAAAATGAACTCTCTTGTATAGGCATGTAACATCCTAGTCTTCATCGTCACTTACCATAATGGGAGACAAATGCCTACTTCAAAATGTAGTAAAAAAAAAACGAATAACGCACAGTATCACAACCGAGGAAGGAACTAATTGTAATTATTTCTATACATTTGTTTTACGTATAGATTAACTAAACGTATTATTAGGTGTCTGCATGTAGATTTAAATAAAAAAAAGTATGCGTTTTTGTTTTAAAAATGATGATCATAGCTGCCAATAAGTAGGTATATCTACTTATTGGCAGTTATGATCATTATTTTATAAGTTAAATGTACGATAGTCGGAATAATAAGTTTTATCAAAGTAAAAGATAAAGACGACTGCCATGCATAAATAATAGAAAATTATCACACCCCCAATTTTTTTAAAATATGCTCCCATGGAACAAAAAAATTTTGAAGAGAGCACTTTGTCTTCTTACGGCTGAAATGATGATGATGATGAAATTTGTTCAGGGATTTCAAAGTTATGGTTGAATTAAGAAACTCACTTAAAATCCATACAATTTATTATGGACAATTGTCCAAAAAAAAATTTATCAAAATCCTCTTCAGCATTATCTTTACCTGAAACAAACAAATACGTCTTATTAATTATTCAAATAATTTGAATATCGCTCTGGATATGTCCATCACTTACGTAAATACTTGATGAAATACTAAATCAATCCGGATTGCATGTATTCCGATATTGCAATAAATATACTGGTCTAGGATTAAACATTTCGTAATTACAATCGTAGATTGTCGCTGATCACAACTGTCACTATATTGCGGCAGTTTAATTAATATGTAAAGGAAATTCATGTATATTTTAAGGCTGTACACGCGACTTCCCAAATCGTTTTAATTATGTATATGCTAACTAATAAAATAATCATATGTACGGTCAGGGACAAAGATACCTGACCAGGCCCTTTACCTAAATCTTGAATTTACTCCTATATATAGTAAGATTTGTGATTTGTCGGTTCGGTAAGGTAGAGGGCCTGGTCAGGTATCTCTGTCCCTGACTACATAATCCCTTTGAGTATACGAGTATATATGTAAGCTAGTAAAATAGTAATATATACTATCATATATTATATAATAGTATTAATATGAAAATTTATATTAAGAAAGACTTGATTAAAATCGTTCGGTATATACATTTTCATGTTATTGTTATTTATAGTTTAAGAGAAAATTTAAGATATAGGTAGAGGGCCTGGTCAGGTATCTCTGTCCCTGACTACATAATCCCTTTCAGTATACGAGTTTATATGTAAGCTAGTAAAATAATCATATATACTATCAGGCTCTTAATTGAAATGTTATGTTCTTACACAAGCGCGTTGATGTCTTTTGTTTTAAAGCCCTCGTCCGGTTTATTTTAAACACTTCACGTAAAAGTTTAAACTCTTTATGCTAAACAAAATTATAAGTAAATTACTCAGGAAACAAGGAGATTTACAACAAGGATAATAGCTTAATAATTATAATATTTTGTTATATTTTACTTAGAGATAGTACTTTAAAGATAGTAGTAGAAACTACACTAAAAATAAAATAACCTACCTAAAATATATGTACATACATTATAACTTTTATTCTGTCTATTTTGTTAAATATTTAATTTATTCGGCCTGTTTTTATTAGTAAAGGACTTATACTAACCGTGTTAATAATTATCTGCCACATATGTACCTTAATGAAAATTAAACAAATTATGAAGCAAATTTTTACAAATGTGCCATAAAAAAATCTGCTATTCTGCATTAAGTTGGATACCTACTATAGCATTGCTAAGAATGTAGTATTATTTTCTTCTGTGATTATAGTAAGATAATTTTTCCTTTAATAAGGCTGCCTGTCTTTAATTTTTTTTAAGCGATCTATGCTAACACTTTCTTTTCTTGTTAATTCACTAAGTCTCCGCTAACAATGAATACTAAAAAAAACAACGGGTTGCACTCCGGGCCGGTAGAAGTGAAAACTCGCCTTTGCAAAGATCTCAGGTCATATTTCAGTACAATTTTTCATCAGGTCACGTGTCCTGAGGCGAGTTAAAAATTTTTTACCCATCCCAAAAAGTGCACAACTCCGCTAAGGAAAGTTTTCACTTCAATAATAAATAATAAAACATTCTTCTCTAATATCATTGTTTTCATAAGATTTTACATACTCTTTTCAATTCTAAGTCGGTTATAGAACTGCTTTTAAATCGATGTAGTAACAAGAAATGTAAGTCGATAAAATGGGGGTAACATTTTGACAGTAAGTCGTTTGCCTCATTGATGTAGTGTCGTATAAGTTTCAGCTTAGAGTTAAACTGAGATTTACTGGCGCCGTACAACGTCTAGTAAACGACGAGATCGCTTTACGGATATTGAGTTTTGATGTTATTCTGCGTAAAATAAGTGAATCTATATCATTTCCTAACCTATAGCGGGGTATATAGAACTATACGGTAAATGAATTCTTGGATGACAAATTGACATAGTATATCATCATATTAGATGTTAAGAAAATAGTTCCAAGTAATAATTAAACTTATTAAAATAAATAAACAATGTATGTTTTAACTGTAAGACATCATCATCATCGACATTGATAGCCTTTCATTCACCCTCTAAGAATTCATCTTTTGCTGCATGTCTACATGAAACCATTCGCAAATAATAATCATCATCATCATCATCAGGTCTTTATAGTCTCCACTGCAGGAGCATGATCCTCTCTGTATTGCGGAGGATTTGGCCTACACTCTCCTCGCTGGCCAGACGGGTCGGAGAGGTTCCATTGATGTTTATGAGCTTTGTAAACAAAGCTAAAGCTTGTATTTCTTAAGTCGCCTCTTATAACCTCCATGGGAAGACTAGGAGTGGTCCTATTCTACTTTGCCGGAAACCACATGGCAACTGTAAGACATAGTTCTCTCCAAAGTGGAAGTGACCTGCATCCAGCATTTCTCTGCGACCTAAGTCATCGCCTTTTTACCTATTCGATTGATGTCTAACTACATAGCGTTCTTTTGCTATTTTTTTTTAGAATCATCATCATTTTCAGCCCTCATCAGCCCACTGCTACGCATAGGCCTCTCTTTATTACGGCGTTTTCTACGGTAGTATGTATAGATACATATTATCACGTCTTTATCCCTTACGGGGTAGACAGTGCCTAAAGTTCATAAGACCAATAGGCCACGTTTAGGGTAGTATATATCTAGTATATATTCATGATACAATTAGTGCTTAAATATTAGTACTTGTAATAGTAAAAATAAACAAAACATAGTGCCTCAAGAAAAGTTTGATTAAACTTTAATTTATATGATGTAAAAAGAGCCTCTTAAAGCAGATGGACAGCTTTCGATTGGGTATTTATTATCTTTAATTGATAGAAATGTATGCGACCACTGATTATGATTACTAATGGCTCTCTCGGCTGCGCTCCGAAGAGTAATTAAAAGTTCATAAAATAAGTCTGTTACTCGATTTTTAGGCCCATTGTTTGTTTTTTTCTTTTCATATCTAGCTTAAAAGTTCTTTAGGTACTTTAACAGTTTAAATTCGAATCTTAAATTAAAAAACATTAGTAATACAGATTTATGTGTTTATGGTGCAATAAAGAATAATTGTGTAATATTGTACGTCAGTTTCGTGACATACATAACTAACATAATCTTTCATATAAAAGATCTTAATTCAATCAAATTAATGAACCGATTAAATGGGACCGACTTGAAAGGATACCCTTTTAATTTTTTTGTTTTGAATCGGTTCATAAATGAGTGAGTTCTGAGGAAACAAACATAACAAATCCAACGAATAGATAACCTCCTCCTTTTTTTAAAGTCGGTTAAATATAGACAAATTAGTCTACAGGTTACAGGGATATATTCTATCAATTCTATATCATGTTCTATTTTTACAACGTTTAAAACCAACAAATTATCGTTTTACAGTATTTGTGCACGCAAATGTATGTATATTACACAAATAACTAATAAGAAAAATATTTTAAACGAGTACACTCTTTTAAGCGATTTTAAAATCAGACCATGTTATATCTCCTCTTGTGCCCTTTGTATCCCACAAAGGGTACATATAACATGCATTAGCTGCTCCGTTGTTTACAAGGCTTCACAAAGAGGTATTAAAGTAGCGATACTGTAAAGAAAAATATTTTTGAAGTAAAAATAGAGCCAAGACATACATGACGAAGATTTTTAAATTAAGTCCTGCTTATCTTTGCCATAGTTTAAACAAACACACCTTTATGCGAGCTGTTTACTCCATCAAATCTTTAGAAAAACTAAGCCATGTTTTATCTATTAATGTAAGAGTACAGTTATGTTTGCATAAAAAGTTATCTCTCAGTGGCTTCATAGTCTATGGTTTGTATGGACTGCTGTCTATTATTTTGAAGAAACTACATAACGCTGATGAGCAGCGCCCGAGGCCTGTGTTAGTTATACCGTGTTGTTTATATTCCAAGTTCGTTGTAAGTAGAATAACTTACACCCGTTTGCGTACGTATCCCAACAATTTATGTTTGTTTATAGACTCTGTAGATATGGGCTATGAAAATATAAATTTAACATGTAAATTAACTCATAATTCTTATTATAAGTGTAAAAAAATTATTCCATGTCAAAAAAATAATGTTAATTTTAATTATTAGGTTACTATACACATTTTTATGGCCGTGTGGTGTCGGGCAGAGTAGAAAAGGACCACTCCAAGACTTCCCGTGGATGTCGTAGAAGGCGACTTAGGAAATACAAGCTAAACAAAGCTTATAAACATCTGTGAGACCTCTCCAACCCATCTGGCCAGCGTGGAGAGTGTAGGCTAAGTCCTCTGGCTGCTGGCCAAGTATAGCTCTAGTAGTATAGAGATGGTCGTGCTCCTCTAGTGGAGACTGAAAAGGATCTGATGATAATGATGATGATGACACATTTTTGACGCATAGGCTACATGTTATGCGAAATTGTTACAGTTTCTCAAAAGAAAAGCTATGGGAGAAAGCAAAGTGGTGTTTGTCCGGTTCCAGTATTAAAAACATATATCGTTATAATATATAGTTTAATTAGATAATAACTGCTGAATTTACCAAAAATATATTAGAATTCCACTTTGGTAACATATTTCGTCAGTTGATATAAATCTTACTTTAATTATCAAGTGAGATTAGAGTAAAAGGTATCGATTTTTGAAAAACAACTATTGTGATTACGAGTAATCAGTATTTTAGTGATAGCAAAATAAAACTTAAAACATACTTAATATTATTTAATTCAATTCATATCAGCATTTTTTTTGTTCTCCATAATGATGTATGAATAGAAACAATCCAATCTTATTGTTTTCGCATGAGATAAAACTAAATAGAATGAATAGTTAATAAAAATGATTTGAGAGATGGATCGACGAGCGAGAAACATCGAAAAGTCATTAGTGAGCGGTTTATTCTATTATGAGGTCATCGGTTACCTTAGTATTTTGAATTGTTATTAAAAAATAACGTTCAAGGTGATATTAGTATTTTAAAGGTTTTCAAAAGTGTCTTTTTAGATTCTCAGAACATAAATATTCATAATTTATTTTAAGAATATTTTAAAAAGGCGATTGAGGATCAAGGAAACATGTTATTTGTCAGTCTCATATATTTTTAGTATAAAAACAAATAAAGTAAATATTTCTATTATAAGAAACAACTACGTAGGCATGAATAAATAAAGTCGGTAATCATTATATACCCGTATAAGTATATTTAAAAACAAACGAATTTAATTAAATTTCCGAACAAAGCTAGGAATTATTACGATTGTAACTATTCTTAAAATAGGCCGCGTATTTTTTTATTACCAAGCTTTGAATATTTAATAAAATATTAAACTTTTCCTTTTACTAGTAGCTATGTTGCTGAATCGCCCAGCAGATCATTAGCGGCGCGTGCGGTGCGCGTGCGTCGATGCGCTATTAAATTCGAAACACTATTCCGTATATTAGCTCTTTGATATTCTATCTTGCAGTAGCGAATATATTTGAAGTTTAATTAACAGGTGAGTACCGTGGTCTTCTAACTTGTATCGAAATCTGCATCGCGCATCATTTTAGAAAATATTGCTGATTGGAATATTATATAGGTATCTTGTTGAGTTTAATAAAACTACCAATTGTTGTCGGTGATTTTCGACTGGTTTGGTGATTTTCAAATCTCCAATTATCTTCATTTAATGTTCTTCACTGGTACTGATAAGAAATCGGAAGCACGTTTAACCTTCGGGTTATTTTTGTACTTAACCTATACCCTACTCACCCTTACGGTGATTTCTAAAGAAGGACTAAAATCTGAAGAAAGCTCATGTTTCAGATTATCACCTAGTGCGTGGTACCTGTGGGCTACTTCCATTGCCCTAAAATCTAGTTTAAAGTTTTTTTGTTTGTTATTTTCGTTATCATAATATAAAAATAGCTTTTCAATTCGTGGTTAAGTTCAGGGGTGGTATCTTTAACTGTTTGTCCAGTGGTAGCAGGTATGGCATCGGGTTCGTGCGCCCAGCGTCATGAGCTGCTACTTGCTATTCCTCCATTGCTACCTGTGGGCAGTAGCATCGTAAGCACAAGAAGCCAAAGAAACTGCGCTCACCAACCCACCTGCCAAGCGTGGTGAGTATGGTATTATCCTCCCATGGACCGAAGTATCCTTGGGAGAGGCCTTTGTCCAGCTGTGGACTTGTAACGGCTGTTTAGTTAATGACGTAGTTAAGTGGACACAGTTACACATGTTTTCGCAGTCTGTTTAAGGATAATTGTAACATGTTTTTGTCATAAGTTTTTTCCGTTCATAATGTACGGCTGATGACGTCTTACTATGAAATTATAAAGAAGAAAAAAAAAAAATAAATTTGTGTACTACAGTAGGTTAAGGCTCAGTGTTACGCTGGGCACATTAGTGATCAGCACTGATTTCAAACAGATACTTTTTGTGACATCAAGGACACTTGAGTTTAGAACCTAATATTGTTCTTTGGCAATCAGTCAGCAGACACCATTATCATGCGACAGACTAGTTTTTCCGTAATCTGTTACTGTCTACACCGAATAACCTTAATAAAACGCGGCTGCCATAATATTGTCACGCCAATTCATAACTTTGAAATACAAGGTAACACAAAAAAAAAAAAACTGATGGGAGGAATTTAAACCCGCAGTGAGTGTTTATTAATCTCAGTGTGAAATATGCGAATTACTAGAATTTGTTCTTGTCAAATGTATCAATATTACAAAAGCGAATCCTCAATTGATACTGCCTTGAGGTGATGTAGAGCACTGAGCAGCGATGTAATTTGGCTATCATGCCAGCACGCCCACGCGAGCCACCATCAATCAATTTTTGACACAGCTTTCGCAAGGGTTAACATTTGACCAAACGTCTGGACGAGAAGCTATTAGTTTTTAATCTGTGGCGAGAAATGAGCTTTGGCCAGAATTAATGGTGAATAAGTTCAATGTTGAGCAATTCGGTATTGGTACGATATGGTTTAAACACGACTGCCTGGAAATGCGAGTGTTCTGTTTCTGATGATGATGATCTTTGGGGGAGGCCTGTGTCCAGCAGTGGACTTCTTGCGGCTGATATGATGATGAGATGTCTTGATTCCATGATTATGCCTGAACAGATTTAAACGTGTAAGACTCATTCCGAGCACCATAGACGTTTTTTAGCAAGGCAGTTGTGTTTTTAATGTCTTTGAAAAACTTAAATATCCGTTTAATTGAATTCAATTGAATCTCGTTAAAAGATATCCTTGTCGTTAACCTTAAATCTCATAATCATAAGCTATTAAGTGCAACTTTCTTTTTTCAAGTCTTTGGTAATTACCAAAGAGTTTTAAGAGAAAAAGAAAATGTCTGAGGATTTGCATTATTACACATTTCATTCCTATGTTAAAACACCATTGATTGAGACTATCTTGACAGTTACGTAGTCAACGGATTTTGATCAAATTTTGCGCTACAAAATTTTAATTTTTTCCTACTATAACTCTAATTTATAGTAGAAAGCATACATTGTATAGTTGTTTCCAGTTTGGTTACAATATTGCAAGCTTGAATCACCTGATTGTCTGATAATTAAGATGATTCTGTGTTTCCGAAGGCACGTTAAGCCATTGGTCCCGGCTGCCATCTGATAGTCGATAAAAGGTACCACGTCAGAGGCCGAGAGGCGGTTCCGAAGAACTCTGACACCAGGATGTGCATGATCGATTGACCGTGTCACCTAGATGAATAATAATAGGAAACGAAATGATGATGATAATAGGATTTATTATACCAATAACTTAGAGTCGACAACTTCTCATCGTGTATGAGAAGTTGTCGACTCTTGCTTAAATAGTTAAGTTATTAGTAATTGATAGCTAAGCTCATTGTTTAAGGAATTAATTAAATCCTCCGAGCATTTAGCCACAATTGCAAGATTATAGCAAATTAACCGACTTTATTATCCCTTATTTAACGTCCCAAAACAATTCTGTGTACAACATTGTCTCTGTATAGAAAATACGTCAAATTGCTGGGCCTTATATGGCGACAGACCACTGTAGCGGTTGTCTGCGTCCAATAAATAATGATTATAATGCAACCAACTAAACTTTGCTCAAAATATTTGTACGCTACAATTTGTTGCTGTGTTTGTTGCTTATAAAAATCTAGTTATGTATGAACATGATGATGTATGAAGATAAATAAAATACTAATAAAACCATCTGGACCTCCATTTGGTAAAAATAGTTTTAAACACATTGATTATAAGATTATTCTTGTCGTTATGATCATTACCGTCGTAGACGTCCACTGCTGGACAAAGGCCTCTCCTACGGATTCTTTGTTCGATAT
Source organism: Elegia similella (assembly GCA_947532085.1). Lineage (NCBI taxonomy): Eukaryota > Metazoa > Arthropoda > Insecta > Lepidoptera > Pyralidae > Elegia > Elegia similella. The sequence goes on from OX383941.1 coordinate 15,574,169, forward strand.
TGCCATATTCAACACTCTTGGCAGGGTTGGCGAGCGCAGTTTCTTAGGCGTCTTGTGCTTCCGACGCTGCCTACCGGAAGCATTTTAAGCATTTTAAGGTTAGGAATTTGAGAAGGGGATTGAAGGTATTGGGTACTCGGATGAATGGGGCGAAAGCAAGTAGTCGCTCGGGAGGCCGGGCACGCGTACCCTATACCATACCCACAACCACTGGAAAAGGAAGTTGAGGATGACACCCTTGACTAACTGATTATTCTTATAGCCACTAGTTTTGCTGATCGTTAAGATAATTGAGATATCTTTAAAAGTTTTTTGGAAAAATATAGCCCTACTATGTCAGCTAGTAATTTTTTAATGACAAAGGTCGGCAAACGTGCTAGCCATCATCAGGTGATGACCCACTTAATAGTAAGTGATCACCGCTAACCATTACGATTATTTATTTCCCACGAATCTCTATAATATTTTAAAGCTCTACTATTACTACAAGTAAATCAAACAAATATATACGGACAAATCACACAGATTGAGCTAACCCCAAAGTAAGTTCGACACTTGTGTTATGGGATACTAACTCAATGATACTATATTTTATAACAAATACATATATAGATACACATCCAAGACCCAGCCCAATCTGAAAAAGATCATTTTCCATCTAGACCTGGTCGGGGATCGAACCCGGGCACTCTCGGGTCGCAGGCTGGCGTGTTGACTGCTGTGCCACGGAGCTAGCCAGTATAATGTTGCTTTTACATTATTTGCTTTATCACCACAATAAATAATAAGCTTATTCAAAAGTCATCTCTTAGGCCTCGTCCGATCCTTAATTCCCATCTGTATCATTAGGCTAGAATTCACCAGTCATCTCGCTGACCACCGATATCAGTGTCTTGTATAAATAATGTGCGCTTTAAGACACTGCTGTTTATAATTATGATCGATAAGGAGAGTGGGATTACTCGGCAGAAGTATGTTAAGTATATGTTCCACTGGATATTATGCGCGATTTCATCGCTTTAATTTGAAAGATTGACAAAAAAATAACTATGCTATAAGATTTATACACAGGTTTATTGATACAAAATTCTAAGAATTTAAAATAAGTGTATTTATCCGAGTCATTGAGAAACATGATACAAATATTTTAATCAAAAAGATGGTGAAATTTTTATAACATAGATAATAAAATTTTATAATTTTATACTGTAAAATCTCAAAGGCAATAATTTAATCAATATGCTCTTAATGTAAATGTAAGTTTAATTAGTTCTTAGAACTCAAATTTTATAATTTGGAAGTGTCACTCCAATGGTTTTATGTAAATAAATAAATAAATAAAATTTCTATCGTTATTGATTACTGCAAACAAAAAGTATGTTCTTTAAACACTAAAGATTATTTTACTTTCAAATGTTCGTCTCAAAGTCGCCAATTTTCAGCACACGTAGGTGATATACTCGAGCCAATGCGCATTGCAAATTGTGGCTTTTCGTAACACCAGGCCAATTCATCATGAATGTGGACGGATCGCCCACGCGTGGCTCTGCGTCGCTAATGTATCATAGCTTAGCGACGATGCTACAAATATGTAACTCACAGATGTGACAATTGTAACTGTGTCATTTGTTACTTGAGTCAGCTAGCAAACTCAATTAAAGACTGAAATACTCCATGAGTACGAAAAATTCATACTCATCCATACTAATATTATAAATGCAAAAGTAACTCGTCTGTTTGTCACCTTTTCACGCTTCAATCATTGAACCAATGAATGAAATTTGGTATGGGGTAACTTTCATTCCGGGAAATTTTACTGTTCCCGAGGGATTTACATTAACGCGGGAGAAGCCGAGGGCAATAGCTAGTGTTTTAAATGGATAAAGCATAACAACTGGCGAATTAGGTATCTTTTCTACCACTCTGATCCGGCGAATTTCATTGTTTTTCTCGTGACTTGTAGACTACTACTTTAAAATGATGATTGATGTATGTTAAATATTTGTCTGTGATTGATTTAAATGTCCCAACACGAAACCGTGATCAAATCGTAATTATGTTCTCACCATTATATTTACACCACGGTATGTCATATATATTGCTAAAAACTGAGGGAAATAAGTTATACTTCTATTTATTTATAATTTGTGACGATGCTCTGTGAAATAGGCTGTAGTTCACTTGGACTACAGATAAAGTACTGCCATAGATTGTGTTCTTGGACGTTGGAATTTAGCGCAATAATGTAATGTTGAAATATATTGTTCATTTTAATTCCGTAAAGACCAACTATTTTTTGAAAATTTACACTTATGATTATGTTGAACACAGAATAAAGCATAGAATAGAGAAGTTTGGCACGTGCTCCATCGATAAGAGCTATAAGGCTCTTTAATAAGAAAAAGATTCTTTATCTTTGGCCACTGTAACTGAGTCAAATTTTATAAGAGATTTGTTTTCGATCAAGTATTGAATTGAAAATTGAAAAGGCAGGCAGATTCCAAAGAACTTTGAAACCAGGGTGTGCATAGTCAATTGACCATGTCACCTATTCGAAATGATGATGATGATGTTTGCAAAATATTGACGTGTAAAAGAAAAATAAGGGAAAACTTTAGCCGAGCAGTAAGAAAGCAGTAAGAAAGCATAGAAATAGAAATTAGAAATAAAATACTAAAATGAAACCTCTATTTTTTCGTATTCAATATTGAATCAATTGTCATGACCTGGATTTTCACTACCTTTTTTATAGATATCAAAAATTGTAACAGCAACTTCTTAGGGAACAACTCTCAACAATCTTTAAAAAAAACTATCAATGTTCTGTCGTTTACAAGTTGTTACAAAATCTTTACTGCCAAGTAAATAAAATGAAATACATTTTGTTAGAGCCGAGTTAAATCTTTGATCGAATGCACTTAGCATTGAATATCAAATGCACCTGTACCGATATTTAATGTCGAACACATTGAATACAGTATTGGTTCAATCGGCATGGCTCCATTAAATATTCATAGCTGCGATGATCTTGATAAATGTTTTGCGATCGGACCTACTCATCGAATCCCTATTACGATTATTGAAGTATAATAATAGAAACGACAATTTATTTAGCAGTTTAGAAAAAAAAAGATATTTAAAAAATAAAGTAAAACATGTTTGATTTTACGAAGCCATCCATGTCCCGTTAGAATTTGTTGGTATCTCTGATTAAGTTATATTATAAATAATGGTTGGTTGATATTGTTTTCATATTATATACAATGTTTTTAATATTATGTTGATTCTAAATAATAACTACCATAAATTGAAACTTCCTTTTTAATCATGTGTAAGGATTTAAAATAATATCATAGCACATCAAAAATACTAGTATACAAGCTACATTTTTTTATATACTTTCTAAAAACAAAACATTATAAATGTTTTAATAAAAAAAGATAGAATGTAGTCATATCTTTGAATATCTACTCAGTGATTACGATTCGCTTCAATACGGTATGAAATATTTAAATCAAATATTTGTAAACAAGTGCTTGGCAGCATAATGAATCGATTAAATTCGGATCGTATCGAGTAGATCGTTAACTATTCAAAACGTGCTTCAATATTGAGTGGTTTGGCGATAACTTTTCTTAAGATAGGTTATTGCGCGAAGGTGTAAGTCAAATGTTGAAGAAGCTGTTTAATTGGCATAAACACCAAGCATATGACTTTTATATATTCTGAACTGTTATTAAAAACAAATTAATTTATCAAATCATTGAATACCACTATGTTGTGACTAGGAGCGTATAAATGTTAATGTTGACGTTTTTTTATATCTAATCTAGAAATAAAGAAACTTATAGTTTGTACCTGTACATAAAGAAAAGTACATCAATGACAAATTACTAGTTCGTTTACTGTGGATTATAGTCAACAAAGAAAGGGCGATCTTGTTGGCTGCGGTCGTCTGCCAATTCGCTATGCAAATTTTTCCTTTGATTAGCTGAATTCAAAACCATTTCAGCGTATACGCTAAAAACAATATTTTCGATATGGCAGATTTTAAAATAAGGATTACTGAGTATTCATTAAATAAATATCGCGTTTTGTGGCGTCATTCATGAACATATTTTTATCAAACCCTGTTATTGCAAGCACAGTTATTACAAGATTTTATTTAGATTTTTATTTCGAAAAATAATTTATTGTTTGCCATACGAGTATTCCAATAATAGGTGGCCAAAAAATTGCGTCGCGACCAGAAATTTATGATGCACGTTAATAAATAAAATCTTCAAAAAATTGCAAAAATATTGACTTTAATTTCTTAAAATAAGGTTTTCTTAGAGATAAAAAAATATAATCATAATATTAAAAAGTAAGCATGCCCAATTTAGCTAGTAGGTCGTTACAAAGCTCTTAAATTCCATGCACAAATATTAGTAGCAGTATCTAGAGAATTTCAATATCTATGAAAGTTGGTCATCGAATTCCAGATGTAACAGAATGTAGGCGAAACATTATTCAATCATGCGCCAGCAGACTATAAACATGTTCGGGCAGCAAATAGCTTGTTGTCACTCATTATTTCTTGATTGGCTAAACAAAACAGAATTATATCTATCGGATTCCTAGCCCGTTAAGTTTGTTGCTACGGAAGATTTAAGTAGGCCGTAGGAGTATTTCATATTTAGATCTGGCATCTAAATTTCATAATGATCGAGTATTTCATCGTTATAGCGACAAAAAGTCCATTGCTGGACAAGGGCATCTCCCAAGGATTCCTCGTACCATAGGAGGATATTAGTATAGTCCACTTTGGCAGGCGGGTTGGCGAGCGCAGTTTTTTTGGCTTCTTTTGCTTAGACGCTGCTGCCCATCGCAAGCATTTTTGAGCTGGAGAAGGATGGGAATTAGTTGAATTTAGGAAGGGAATGAAAGGTATTTTGATACTACGTACTCGGATGAATGGGGAAAAAGTAAATAGCAGCTTGGGAAGATGTACGAGTTTATAATGATATTTTTAATGATAAGACTTCATTTTAGACTTTTTTTAAAATTGAGTTTCTTGATTGTTATTTGTTATTCAACAGATGCTTAATAAAGGCGTAGTAAAAAAATATGATAATTTCTCAGAGGGATGTTATTATTAACTATACGCGCGCCCGGCCCTCGAGCTGCTACTTACTTTTCCCCATTCATCCCAGTAAGTAGTATCCCAATACCCTCGTTCCCTTCTTAAATCCAACAAATTCAGATTTTTCCTCAGGTTAAAAATGCTTGCGATGGGCAGCAGTGTCGATAGCATAAGATGCCAAAGAAACTGCGCTCGCCAATCCGCCTACAGTGCGAGGCGAGTATGGCAATATCGTCCTATGCAACGAAAATTCTTGAGAGAGGCCTTTGTCCAGAAGTGGACTTCTTAAGGCTGAAATGTTGACGAAATACGTAAGCACTACCGGACCTTGTTCCGACTGGAATAGCTGACCACAAGTTGTATACATATTTTCTCGAGTTCTTCCATGCTTTGGCTGTTGGTCCTGTTCTTATCATTTGATGGCAGTTCTTAAGCTATATCAGGTGCATGTAGGCAGCTTGGAAACCATGCGTTGGCCACTTACACACATAAAATGCAAGCAATACTATAGATGTTAGAAGAATAAGTAAAAACATTTCCACCAAATTAGGTGCAAATAGGAAGGTGCTTCTTTATTACAGAAAATAACCTTCTTAATAATGGACGTAAGTACAGTATGAGTCAAAATATCTTACCCTACAAAAAAAAAACGGAAAATCAAGGTAGATGTTAATCTTATTATACACGTAGGTGGATATAATATAATACAGGCACAGCAATACATATTTTGTTTGTTAAATCCAATTTCCGCCCTTTTACTGATCTTACCTACATCGCATTGAATTTCTACACCTTGTCAGTAAATCTATCACCATACCCACTTCAAATGTATAATTGCTTACAAAACCAAGTTGGTGAGTGATAATACCAGGGCTGTCACGAAGCACAACGAACTACGGAATGACACAGAGCGCCTCCGGCAACCGGCGGCTAGCTTTGTGCAAATATGTTCTGTGCCTGCGTGCCAGCGAGACTGCGTGAAAAGAAACATTTGGTTCATCAGGGCTAACTTCAGTTTAGAAACGGTAAAGTGAGGTTTATGAGTAGTGTTATCTTTCAATAATTACGATGCATAACAAAGAGCATTTGAATTATGTTAAGCGCCATTGGAAACTGGTGGCTTGCATAGTGAATAACAACACAAAAAAAAACTTAGATAAAGCCTGTCGTTTTATCTTTATCCTGTAGGTTTTTCGAGTAAAAGTAGAACTTTGTAGTCCCGCTGTGTAATAAAATCAATATGTGAAATTCGTGATGAAATATGAATTATTTTTAGGACTAGCTCCTGTTTGACATCAATGACCAACCCTTCTAGGATATAGTGTAGCAACAGATGTCGGTGATATATATATAAAAAATAACAGATGCTTCTCGTATTTATCACTGTGCATTAGAAAATATATTTTTCTGCAGTAGCCTTGTTTACTTTTGTTATAAACTCAAATACTTACAACTATAATTCATTGCATTGCTCTTTTTTCCGACTACTCTGCTAATTTCGCATCATCATTTTCTACTATTTTTCTTAATACAACGTAAATAAAGAGCAAAATACTGGCGAAAATACTTGTAATAACCAATCGTTAGCACCCCTGCCTGCAATCGGCGCGTGCGCCGCGGGGTGCGGCGTCACTTCCTCAGTCGATCGCCGGCCGCAGCCGCCGGCAGTCGTGCCCTTCTGTAATGGGTTCACTAGTCCCGTTCCACACCGCTGTCATTACATCGGGAACCCATAATAAAACTTATCGCATCGAGTAATGCCTTTTACTGCAATGCAACATGCCTTTGCCTTGTGTTAAATAATAGTTTGTTGTTCCATTTAACTCAAATATCAAGATCGTAATCTCATCTATCAGTTTTATGACGTAACAAAGCTTTAGTAAAGATGTTTTCGTTACTATATATTTTAGATACTTTACTTCTGATTGGATTTTGAAATAAAAACTACTGACTTAATTCGTTCCACAGATATTTATAAACAATAAATTATTCTTACCCGCTTACGGCAGCTAATTGACTTGTCATGGACTGAACTTATTGTTGTATGCCTAGACTTTTTTATACGGAATTGTTCGAATTTATTACTAGCAGTGTGTAATATGCTACATTGATTATAATATTTCTTCGTAAATATGTAATGTGTAAATTATTGTGAATATCTCTGCTAGGCCGTAATGGTTAATAACTAAGAAATATTTTCACGTGAAATAACGTATTATATTAGCATGGTGGCTCCATACAAAAACCGCAATCACAAACACAATGGGCTTGGCAAATAAAGGGATGTAATGAAAACGATGTAACAAAAGGGAATGTTGGGTAATCGATTCCTGATATCGATTTGCGACTTTGAATCGGTTTCGGCGTAGAATGTATAAATCGCAAAACGCCAAATCTTCAAATTTCATTCTTTATGCATCATATCGTGTTTTTTTTATTAACAAACACTTTCTTTTACTACAAAAACATTGTTAGAGTTTTAAAAAATATGATAAGTTTATTATCAAATAATGTATAACTAAATCTGGGCTGGATTTCTAGCACTTTTAAAAAGTGTCTGCGAATGAGTTACTTAAAATATCTGATATTGCGTAATGTGATAAAAATAAATTGGATTTTATATTGTACTTTTTGCGAATTGTTCATTTTGCGATTAAAAGTATTGAATCTATTCGGCGACACGACGCAGAGAGGCACAGCGGGTCGTCCGGCATCCGTAGCGATCTCTATCGAGTTTAATTGATATAGTTTGTCACGCCACCAGGCGCCTACTATAGTAATAGTCACTCATTGTATGATTATAAATTAAAATAAGTTTTTATGTCAGGAAATTACGAGGCCATATTTCACACAAATACTTTCACTTGAATTATTTTTGTTTTTGTCTTTTTATGCCTTTTGTGATCTAATCTTAGTTTGAAATATGACTTTTATGGTATTTCATAAGACACAAAAAATACACGACAAAAGAAAGAATTGTATAATAATAGGTCTCTATAGTAACTCGGCTTAGAATGATCTTATGCATCCTCCGTAGCGACCCTTGGTTGCCAAGTATTCCATACTTTGCAGCCAAGGGTCCACTTTTTGGCCATTTCTTCACCTCTTCGCAAGATTTTCGCCATCCCTAGTTGTAAAACCATTGGCACAAATATAATCCTTAACAACATCAAGCTAGCACTTCTAGGGTTTTTCCCTTCATCCCGGGTCCATCACTGGAGAAAATACCGTAATTTATCTATATATTATATAGGTTAGGATATCTCTTGGATAGTCATGTAACATCCTCGTCTTTATCATCACTTACCATCAGGTGAGATGGGAGACAAATGCCTAATCCAACATTTAGTAAAAAGAAGGTTAGTACAATTAAGTACAAAATTCTCGGCGTTTTATAATAAAATGAAGTAACTCTATATCGATGGTGAGATAGTTTAATGATAGAGTAATTACTTATTTAGTACTAGCCGCTATAATTAGCGCATAAAATGTATGAAAGTCCAAGCGCATCTAACGCGCAGTGATCCATTTTAGCGCCATATTTGCATAAAGCTAGCTCTTAATTCCGATCGGACTGATAGGCACTCGATAATTGCGAATTAAAAAGGCAGTTAATCTACTTTTCCTACTAGTTTTCTACAGCGGATACTGTCGGTTTCAAAGGTAACGATGAGTGGTTTATTCCTTCTTGCGCTAGAGCAACTTTAATGGAATGGTATACTGAAGATATCAAAATGCAACGTATAGATTACTAGCTTTCGTCCGTAGCTCCACTTGCGTTAAAGTATATTTTCCAGGAACAATACTGTTTTCTGGATATAAGATATCCTATGTCCTTTTCCGTATATCTGACATCTGAATTTCACGAGGATTGGTTCAGTAGTCAAGGCGTGAAAGCGTAACAAATACATGAACAAACTCACTTTAGCATTTATAACATATATGTACATAGTATCACGACTTTTTCCCTTGCGGGGTCGACAGAGCCTGGATCTTTAAGACCCACGTTTAGACTGTTGATGGGTGTCAGGTGAAAAACGGAATGATTCGTCAGATTTTCACTCATTCCCTCAATCGGCTTTTAAGATCTGCGCGGGAAGAGAAGCAGCTGTTACATTCTACGTTTTTATTTTCTCCCAAACCAATATAGACGCGTTTATAATATTCAGTATATTAGTCAGGATATAGTTAGAATATAAAAGATGAAACCAGAATAAATAGCTATACTAATAGCTAGGCCTGTAGAGAAGATTCCTAGATTCACTTGATTTATGATCAGAATTTCTGAAAATACGGTATTTGTGGGATGAGATGTTGAGGGTTCATTTGAAATAATTCGTTGACATGTTCTCTTTACTGATATAGCGAGCTGGTATGATCGATCACTTAACGGGAAGAACAGTACACCAGTGTTAGAAGAGGTAGACAGTTTGAAAGAATTCTTAATTTTGTTTCATGAAGTGGCATTGCGCGAAATGAAGAAATAGTTAATCGAGCGAGCGGAAAGCGCGAGCATAGCGTCTACATTTCAGCTTGTGCAAAAATCTTTCGTATGTCCATCTGTCGGCTGTTCGGCTGTTCTTCTCTATAGGTTGCATTTTGTAAGCACCTAAATAATGATTCAGTTCTTTTTTCAGAATGACGGTAATTGGCACCAAGAACCTGAGCGCCAATGGGTATGGCGCTAAATAGATATCACAATATTACTGGCGGTAAGGACAATTATGAGTACACTGTAATAAGACTCGTGAGGTCTCACAGCTTGCAGAGCTACTAAAAAATCAAAATCGAAACGTATATTCAGAAAAAAGGCGTTTGTATCCAGTCACAAATTCTAAAGGATCTAATTAAGTAATATTTATTTTATTAATTAATGTGCAAAAGCTACAGACTACCAGCGTTTCAGAACCAACCACTGCTGAGAAGAAACGCCTAAAGAAACTCTTTTTTATTTTTATTACTAATTTTCTTTCCGCTTATTTTTATTTCAATAAAATCATGTATGTATGTAATAAAAATTGTAAATATTTTTAAATTTTTATTACATACGTATCAAAATGTTTATAATTTTTATTAAATACTTAAATGATTTTTTTGAAACATGTAATGTTAGCGATCGAGGGTACTATGATACTTAACATTATACACAGTTGTCTCAAAGAGACAAAGCAGACCAGTCCCCCTTGCAGCATGTTCACAAGTTGACGCATGGATCACCATCACCCATCGTTGAACTCAACCATATATATATACCATATACATAGTATACTCATGTTGTAAGAACTGTGTTCATCACAAAAAATACAATATTTTCATAAAATGCCAGACAATTTTAAACCAATATAATAATTTAACTTAAATTAAAGCAATCTTCCAACTCGTCACATCGAGGCAACGTGCCCAATATACAATAACTAAATACCAAGTGCCCATCGTCTCTACTGCGAAGGGAATGAAAATCAAATTGTCTCCCAGACCCACATATTTTCTCCTCTTACCCGCCTCAGCAGCACCGGTAGCCACCCCACCTTGGGTGGGCGAAATGTTTAAATGCGAAGGTGCTAACGTATCCATACTCATTAGATAGTATACTATTTTTCATTATATCATTACATAGTATACTCATTGATATTAGTATCTTGAATCTGGTATCGACAATTTTGCTGCAATACTACACAGTACAGTGACTAAGTAGAGTCCACCAAGATCCTCCCCATCAAATTGCGGGTTCTGGCGGCTAGTGAAAATTTCCCACATTATCCGGCGGCTATCTGTGATGATATAGATCAGCTGAGATTGCCGGTTGTGGCTGCGGGCTCCTAATAGCTGCTTGTTTGAGTTTTCACTGCCCGTTACGCGCCATTGGTCTAGATTGCGCCGAGTTTCTTATAGTGCAGCGACGACCCTGAAATGAATTTATGAGATGCAAATGAAAGCCAGTGAATGGTTCATTAGACGACCTCTGAAGCCTAGTGGTCATCATGCTAGATTGTTTCCGGAGGTCCCAGGAACGATGGAAAAATATTTTTTTCAGATTGACCTGGATCCTGTTAATGTGTATATATTTGTTATAAGATACAGTATCGTTGAGTTAGTATCCCTTAGAACATGTGGAACTTACTTTGGGGCTAGCAAAATATGTATGATTTTTTCAAAAATATTTATTATTTGTTATTTATGATTTGTACAATAACTTAAGAAGAAACAATATTATTTCTCGATGAAATTTCATGATTAGCAAGGCAGTCGTAGTCAAATTTAGGTAGGCATCGTTGAGAATGGAATTGCAAAATTCACAGTTTTGCCTCAGATTATTAGTTAATTTTTCGATAATAATATGTATAAGCTTAAGTTCGGCAATATTTAACTCATGATTAATATATAATTATGATGTTTTTTTTTCATGATTTTTAATACTAAGTAACTTTGCTCGGATACTTGCATGACATTTTTACTTATTCTACTTTTAGACCTTGAAATTGAAAAAATATCCAATCCATTTTTCACATCATTATTATAGTTTTCTAAAATTCTTCAAAATCTATTGTTTTATTTTTATTTTATAGGTACTATGCATACAATAAAAAATACCCGTTAAAGATTTAAACTTTCGATAAGCAAACATAATCTTTAACTATTTCTTAAACTTGTCAAAATACTACGACTGCAACATAAAATAAAGATGAGTCACACTACCACGGTAGACACGAAACATCAGATACAGTTTTAATGGTGTGAACACACGCACTGTGACACTCGGTGGACATGGCATAAGCCTTAATTATGTGTGTTTTTCTCGGGTCGAAGGTGTACGATGTCTCATGTGACTCAGACATCAAACGCGACGCTTTGATGTTTGCGTGGATCTTATCCCTTTGAAGTAGAGACGATATTAAAACTCTAAAATAATGTACGATGTGTGGTTGGCTGTATAAGCTTCTTAGAAACTCTAGAGACATCGTTGTTGGTGGAATCACGAGGGCACTATATAATGTGTTCACACAATAAAAAACTGTATTTCTTACGTGCCAAACTGGACGTCATTGCTGAAGATGATTTTAAGAATTTGCTTGTTTCGATGTAAGAAATTAACGTTAGTTAGAAAGGAAAAGCTGGCTAACTTACTCGTTCATAGAAATGACTATAGAACGGGCTCGAAAATCAGTCAGTCAGTTTGTATAATCTTTATTAAGAGATAACAGTTTTTTTTGCAATTTTGGTCCCTAAGCGAAAGTTATTTACATTGATGAGTACCACTCTACCTACATAAACAAAATACATTGTTAAAAAAGTTTAGAATGAGTTGTTAATTTTACAAACAATACATTTAATGAAAACATTTTTAACGAATATTTTCTCTTAACTACAAATTGGAAAACCAGTAGTACTAAAAGATTTTAGCGAATTCAGACAACGTCAATGACCCCGTTCGGAGCTCGTCGGAAGCGGCGGTTTCTTTGAGCGAACATTAATTTCTTAATCCTAATTGAATTTGTTTGTTCCGAGGCGCGACCCGATAACGCAATATATTTAGGGTTGTCACTCAATATTAAAGTAATTTGTTTATAATGTATTCTAATGTTTAAACGTTGCATTCGGCAAAATAGTTTCGATGCAGCAAATATAGCCAATACTGCGTACATCTGGGACGTTATCAATAAATACTGTAGGCGATAGTTTAGCACAGTTCTTAAATCATTATAGAGAAATATCACATTAGTCTACCTGCGACCACGAAAACTGTAAAGATTTCGAAACGTTAGGTGTAAAAATAAACGCGATTAGACCGTATTAAGAGTTAAACGGTTTATTCGGGTTTTACTGACTTAGAACCTAGCATTGAGGTTTCTGAAGCATTCTTCTGGTCTGAGCTTTGTAAGATGAGCCTGATTTTTTGTCACAAAAATATATTATTATTTATTTAAAGTAAATATTATTCATTTAAAAAGTGGTTGAGATTGCAAGAGGTGAGGAAAAATCTTTTAGTTCTTATTATCGAAATCTTTTAGCGATTTTACATTATTTCGCTTCAATTTATATTCAAAACTAAATACATTTGTATTGGCAAATGCAATGATTTTGGCCGAAATTGACCTGGTATGAGTATTACTTCCAAATAAATATTCAGTTGAGTAAATCAAGCTATAATTAATGCTTCTATCGAAGTTCATTATAAGTACATGTACAGTCGGGAGCAGATAAAACTGACCCCTCTAACAACAGATTTTAAATTGTACAATAATTGCCCTCGACTGTACATTTTTATATTTCAATTTTGTATAGTTTCATTTGTTCTACTATTTTTGATTAGTTTTATAAATAAAAACATCAAATTTTGTCAGCCCTGCCATCATCTAGCAATCTCGCTGACCGATTGTTCGGGTTGAGCCAGCTAATAACCTATGAAGGCTGCAATACTTCTATTTATTGATTAGCCATCTCTTTGTGCTTAAAGGTGAAGTTTAACTTGCAGATAAATATTAAATTAATGGATATTTTGACGGGATGACTGAGCTAACTGGAATTTCAATTTAAAAATAATATGGTTTTAGGGGTTCCGTAGCCAAAATATATAAATGTAAGAGTATCCAGAGGACTTATTTCTCTCGCTTCAACCAAGACTTTAATTAGGGAATAATTTGATTCCTTCAACTAGCATTGAATTGATTTCTTTATGCTTGTGTATTTGCATACACAAGCATAAAAAATCATAAGGGTTCTTTGTGTATCGGCCCTGTCAAGAATATCCTCTATCTTTTCACCACATCCCTAAGGTAAAACTGGTAGACAATGCTTAGCATTAAGTTATTACCTTTTGTACAAAAATCTTTTGATTGCATGTGCAATAAATTAAATAATAAAAAAAAAAACTGTATGATTTTTGGAACTGAAAAAGATAGACTATACGATATGGCTGCTAAGATTAAATTAAGGCTGTACCAATTATCAGGAATATATATTTGTAGTTCCTACAGATCACTTCGTGTTTAAGTCCAATTGTAACTTGTCTTATATTTTTATTTATTCGTGAAGATAAAATCTTGTTTTCATTATCTAAAGAATGCAATCTGAAGGCCTTCATGTCTAACAACTTATGTTTTATGACTATTCATTATATAGATATCGAAAACATATTATTAAGCTTAGGTTAATCTATTAGTTCTTAAAGTTTATTAATGGTTCTGATCAGCATATTATTTTATTTCGATTCTGCTAATTCAAAATTCATTCTGAGGAAATTTGAATATGTAAACATAAATTATGTTAAAAAGTGCAAATTAGTATCTTAAAATCGGCATGAATCATCTTTAATATAAACATTGTGAATTATATACAGATAAGCTAGAAAATAAAATATAAGCATTAAATTATGTTAAGCAGCTTGTAGTACGAAAATAATCTGACAAATCATGAGATGACTTATCGTTTTATATTCTTATGTCCAGCATAAGAGCTCTTTAGTGGCTAAATCAGCCATTTAGATGATGTTGATGATGACGTTTCAACACTTCAATAAAGTAAAAAAATAACAGTGATCATAATCTTTACGAAATCAATAATATAATCAAGTTATATTTTAATAACGAAGTATCAAGAAGTCGTCTTGATAGAGGTTCGAATTTCGACGCAACTGGTGTACTCCCATCTGTCTCATACCTATTGAGATAACTGAATGTAAAAAAAGGCGCCTCCCTATTATATTTCTTCGATCACTACTAGCTTTCAGTAAGGGGAAAAGAGAGTAACGTTATATAAGTTCAAAAACTGACAGAACTATTAATCTACTCAAAAAGAAAGGAGAAATACGTGTTCATCAGTATTGGCAATCATAATTTTTGCAGTCGTCCACTTAAAACCAGGTTATTCTACTTCGTGCACCTGTATGGCTATATGAAGCCATTTAGCTGTGAAGCCATCTTTTTCACACGGTAACAAAATGCTGTCTCCATTTCACCGCTATAACAAGAAAGGCGGCACATTAACAAACCATTTGACATTTCACAGCTCGCAATAACGTTTACAAATTAAAGAGGATAACGGATGTGTCAACGTAAACGTAGTTATCTTACATATACTGAATGCATGCATGCATTTCAAGTAGGTGTCACGGTCAATCGACCATGCACACCCTGGTGTCAGAGTTCTTTGGGACCTCCTCTCGACCTCTGACGTAGTTCCTTTAACAATACCAGATGGCAGCCGGGACCAATTAACGTGCCTTCCAAAGCATAGAATCATCTTGATTATCAGACATTCAGGTGATTCAAGCCTGCAATGTCCTAATCAAACTAGAAACTACTACACAAAGTATACTTCCCGTGGGCATCGAACCCACGACCCCTGGGTTTACAAGCAAACGCCTTCAGCACTTGACCACGGAGGCAGTTATAACTTACTTATGCTTAAACGGAATATCAAAAAGACTACATTGATATATGAACATTATGAAAAAAACACTGTAACATGTTTCTTAACTTCCTACTGTGTGCAACATTGTCGTTTCTATTGATAACCGACTATGAATTATTATTCTCTCTTATAATCTATACGCAATGTCATGCAATAAGCTTAGATAAAACTGTACATTTTCCGGGAAACTATCCACTGTTAAATCTATTATTTATTTTATGCCTGATCAAGTCTATGAATGAATTTCCCACAAATGTAACAAACTCTTCATTCTATTTATCAAAGGAAAGAAATCGCCGAGCATTCAATATTTAAGCAAATTAAGCTCTTAGCTTGTATGAATGTATTGAGAAATACATCCTTCTGCTACTACCTATACTTTGTGCGAAAAAAAACGCCGATAAAGAATAATGAGTAAAAACTTAACGTTTAAAAACTTTTAAAATACTTAAATAAAAATGTTTCGAAATTTAATGTTTCCTCGCAGTTATGAAATTAAAGTCTTATTGAAAGCAAACGAGCGAATATCACAATAAATCAGGTACTACTTAATTACGCAAGTTAAACCAATCGCGGGTTTCCGCTTAACTAAGTGTTAAGGAAGGTCGTATTTCATTCGGAGAAAATAATTTGATTCTTTTGATTAAGTTGCACAATAACTCTCAGTTTAATTGCTAGTCTTCCATCATCGTGTAAATATTTCGTTCGGTTTTATTAAATCAATGTAGGATTTAATATACTAAGTGAACTTCTGAAAATATGTATGTTTGTGTGTTATATAGTAATATGTATGAATATATGTAAAATAATATTTTCAAAAAAGGCAGACGCACTGTTTATAGTTTTGTTATTTCGAAATTTATATTATAAGCACGTTTTCGAAAATAATCCTGATTTTGTATCATCATTGTATCAGCAGTAGGGCTAACATTATTGAAAATGTGTTTTGCGTCATTTGGCTCTGACTATCTCCAAAACATTAAAAACGTAATACACTTACTGCGTCAGCGAGATACTGAACAGTTTGAAACTGCTCGTATGACTGACCCAATATTATAAATAGTTTGTTTTATTTCATACATATACGAATTTTAGTCTAGTAGATGTGAGATGGGAAGATCGATGTTGAGGTTTTGTCATTTTTCATTGATCTATAAGCTTACGTAATATCTGAAAAAAGGCCCTTACAAAATTAGGCCAAACCATCGGTTCTAAACAAAGACTTTCGAGGTTAATTTCACAGAGCAGACAACCGCAAAGGGACGAACGTGTCGTCACTGAGGAAGCGAAAGCGAATCAATCGCCTTATCGACAGTGTGCGTGACCGAGGCCATTGTTAGGAAAGGGAAAATGGGACGAATGCGCCACGAAAATAAAAGAATGGCCCGGCAGCGCGCTCCGCTGATCGTTTTTCGACTTTTTGCTGCAATCTTCACCGTGACGCATCGGCAGTCGCGTGCCACTTCCATGTTGTAGACCTCGGTGTTATGTTTACTAATAAATAGAATTTTGGCACCATAATCTGTCAGTGTGTCTGCTAACAAATTGTTTTAAGAACTTTAGATTTCGATGCCTTAGAGCTAAATGTATATACACTTAACAAAATTAATGTATTACATGTTTGAAAAAAAAAATGGGTGTCGATGGTTACCCTTATTTAATTTTAAGCTTTCTTGGTTAAGGTGTAGCTTTATATATTATAAAAGCTTTATATATTATAAAAAGTATTTTTATCAAATTAAGAGTTGAGCGGTAGAGTAAGTAAACTCATACCTCAAACATATCTTGTTGCTACGTAAAAAGATTGAAACTCAAACAAACTTAATACAGAGTAAGCAACCGTAACAGAGTAAATCCTTCTTTCGATTGAACATCACCGCATCTTCTTATGAATCGATTCATACATACATCACTGCCTTAGTTAGCCGCGCACGTGCCTATAACTACCCATTCTAACGCTCTTGACGCAAAGATAAGCTTGAACCCGAGACCTTTCCGATCTAGCATTTTACAATTGCGCCACTGTGAAATGGTGGTAGCGTGGCGTGCGCTGACCAGTTTTATTTATATTGGCCGAGTGCAGGAGCGCTCACGACCTCGTAATTGATGCTGGAGCGCGTGCCTTCTCTCTGCCGCCGCCTCGCCTAGGATTTAATCACAGATACGGAGAGATATGAACATCAAATAAAAATTTTATGATTCTAATTCGCGTACCTTACTTGTCGAACTGCAGACCTGTTGCCACCTTGTTTTGGGGTCTTTCAGATATAAGGAGATATAACTTCATCATTATCATCATCTTTGCCGCAAGAAGTCCACTGCTTGGACATAGGCTGCCCCCCCAAGCATTTCTATCTCCATGAGGGGGTTTGAGGGATTCGGCTAAAATCTGCGAAACCATGTCAATAGGCGATGCGGCTAGCAACCCATCACTATTTTGATTTTGTTTTACATGTACACGCCCTCCAACATGCTAAATGTGGCCATAAGGTCTTAAATAGACCTTGGCTCTGTCTACCCCGCAAGTGAAAAAAACGTGATACTATGTATAAGGAGGTTTGTTTGGAGGATTGGGTATAGGTATTTGTTCGGATGAATTGGAGAAAAGTAAGTAATAGTTCGTGAGGCTAGGCGCTTACCCGATGCTATAGGTGCAACCACCGGCGAGACAGTGGAGTATGACACCTCTGATCTTACCCGGGAACAGGCTTATATAACTTTAATGTTTCTATTTACGAATTGATACTTAATAGGTGCAAAAATAAGGAGTTGTTTCAAGCATAACCTACTGAATACTGAAAATATGACCTGCATCATCATCTTAGGCAAGAAGTCCATCTTACCTTAAACATAAAAACAAGTGCTTTGGGTGCCAAAAATAACAAGTAATATTACATACTCTTAATAAGCCGGTCAACTACCAAGCGCTCCAATCGGGAAACATAACAATAGATAAATCAATTGTGTCTGCGTTTCTCGCGATGGATGAGTTAAGAAAAAAAATATGGTGAAAACATTTCATGCGGACGGGACTTGAACTACCGCCCTTGGTCTATTCACGACCTATGCTCTGCCATCTGAGCTACCGCACAATTCATTCTCGGCGCCGAAATTCTCCACCATGTCCTGGTGGAGATTTTTTTATTTTTATTAAGAGTATATCAAAATAGCGTTGTGAATGCAAAAAAAATGTTTGGCCAATACTTAAAATCGCGCAGCATTGATAACTCTTCACGTGATCGCTTTTTCTGTGATCTAGATCCTGGAGCCGTTATAAGAGCAACACGTTGAAGCACGCGCTACACTTTTAGAAATGTATTTATTCTAAATATAATCGCATTTGCAAAACGAAATAAGTCGGGCAGTAACAATCAAACATTAGCTGTTATTATATATAGTAGAACGAATTGCAAGGATAATCCGTGGCGCAGTGGTTAACACGCCAGACTGCAACACGGGATGCCCGGTTTCGATCCCCGGTCAGGTCAAGATGGAAAATGATCTTTTCAGATTGGCCTGCGCTTGGATGTTTATCTATATATGTATTCGTTATAAAACATAGTATCGTTGAGTTCGTATCCCATAATACAAGTCTCGAAATTACTTTGGGGCTGGCTCAATCTGTGTGATTTGTCAATATATATTTATTTATTTAATTCAAACTACCTAGTATTTAAAGAGCATATTAAACAATTATAAATGTACCAGGATATAAAACAGTACCTACTACCATACAAAACAATAATAATCATTCTAAATGAGTAGACAACTGTAAAATATGAACTTCTTTTAATTGAAATACTTATTAATAACCAGATAAACGCTCTACCGTTTGCCATAATTAGATAATTTCTGAACAATTTGGTTTACAGATTCCACCACAACACCTCGATAATAAATTAATGAACACTTAATTGCTGCAGTTTTTACATTTAATAACAGCATTTAAGTTACAGTAGCTAGAAAAATAATTAGAGAAGAAGATAGTTTATTACATACTAGCGGTTTCACGAGACTTCGTCCGCGTAGGTTTCGGTTTTATCACACAATCTATCAGGGTCCCGGGTTACGGAGTATATCAGGTAAAAATATACCCGGAAATACTCTTAGATGAAAGAAACATCAATAGTTTTCTCAGTGCTCGCTTAATAATGACGTTTGAATGAATTTTCGTACAGATCCCTAATTTTTGAAAATAAACTGTCGCCTAACTTCAGGGCTTTTTTTCCTTTTTCCTTACGTTTGATGTTCCATTAGATATCCTTATGCTTATATCAATTACGAATGTACAGTCAGGGGCAGAAAAAACTAACCCATCTATCAACAAATTTTAGTACACCATAATTTCTACATCATCTTCACTATTCCAATTAATACATTATGTTTATAACTAACGACTGCCATTGTTTCTCCGAATCTTCAATTTTATACCATTCTAATCACATGTAATTCGAAAAGTAGATTTACGACGCCGAAACAAGACAGATTAAGGCTTTAACTGTTTATTAGTTGATACAGTTTTCTACTTTATTACACTTAGTGACATAAAAAGAGCTCTTAATGACTATATAAATATTTGAAATTGACGAAAGTGTGGGCCAATCATGTTAAAAGCATTTTAAATTATCGACGGTTGCAATTTCGAAAATAGACTAGGCAGCTGCCACTTTATTTTTATTTGAAAAAAAGAATTATAACTATTAGTGGCTAGAAAATTGGTGACATGTTCAACTTATTGTCGAAGAAGCTATAATAATTTCCCGTCAACTTCGGTCTTTCAATATAGAATGTCCTCTAACGTGCTGTCACAGCATCCTCAGCTATATATATATAGCCTTCACTTTTGTTATAAAATCTTATGAATTATCATGAATATTTTTACACCTATAAATTATTATAAACATGAGTTTGTGTGCATTGACACAACGAAAATCTTTGTTACTCCTTTACCCTAAAACTACTGGTTGAATCTTGACAAAATTAGTGTTATAGCTGCTATCGTACGCGTATATATAGATAGTATAGGCCAGGGACTTTACCGGTATTCAAATAGAGTACTTTGGATATGGTTTTTTATTTGTTTTTAAGGTAAAATAGATAGAGAATTTACGTAACACTACCAATCTGATTTTGAAAATACCGGTCCATAAGTGTTAAAACTGTTATAGCTAATAAGGTTTACTATACGACAGCTCACGCAAATTTGCTTGAGAAACGCCTATGTAAACAGGTACATAGAAAAATGTAAAAACGGTTTTGTAACAGGTTGGTTACAGAAAACATTATATCTGTTAGACTTTTATAAAGGGTAATAGCAAAACTTTTATAAAGGGTAATGGTTCAGAGCACCCAAATACGTATTACAGGAATAATTATGTTACAGATTTACTGTATTACGAATGTGTATCCTTTATAATGTTGTATTTGAGTCCATAAATAGGATATAAATCACGCAAACGAATTCGTGGGCAAAAGCTATTGGTCAAAGAGAAAGTTTTTTGTTAAAACCGAGTAAATGTCATAAAAACTCCTAACTTTTATCTTAAAATCATTCGAGTCGTCGCTTAGACCACAAGGAAGATTTTCGGTAAATCGTATAGTCGATAAAACGTAAATTGATATTGAAAGTCGCCACGCGTGAGTGCTTCGTGAGTCCCGTGCTTTGTTGTCGGAGATTCAATTTTTGCATTACAGTTGTCTCACGTAACCAACCTTTTTGATTGTTTGGTCACTTTACGTGTTATTTATATTAGGTGATTTTTAGGGTTCCTCTTGTTTTAAAATCGGTGCTATCCTTATCCATACTATAATTTTATAAATGCGAAAGTAATTCTGATTGTCTATCTGTCTGCTTTTTACGATTTGACCATTGAACCGATTCGGATGAATTCTGGTATGGAATTAGTTCGAGGCCCGGGGAAGGACTTAGGGCACCTTTCATTACAGACAAGTCTACTGTTCCCGAGAGATCGATACCAACGCGGGCGGAGCCGCGGGCAATAGCCAGTGGTTCTGTCTTATTAATCGTTCCTACTGTCAGATATTCTGTTGGCGTATATGGGAGCAGACAATAGGCTAACAAAAATCTTAGTTATATAGAAGAAAATATAGAATAGTTATTCTCCTGTTTATAGAGGTAATTGAAGTTATTTTTTATCACTCATTTGTTTTAGTTTTACAAACAAATGAAATTATGAAAGTTGATCAGTCGGTCTTAAATATGCTACATTTTTAAGGTGTGAAATACTTATGACACCTTACTAATATAAATGTAGCAATTTTGAAACTAGACACGCAGATCCTAATAAAACTAAAAAGAACTGTTAAATAATATTATTAGATCTATGAACATATCATTATCAATAACCAAGTGCAAAAGTTTACAACACAATATACCTGAAAAACAGAACCCTCTGCTGTTACAGTCAGGCAAAAATAGATGTGATTTGAAATCCAACACCTTCACTAGAGAACACCTAGAAAGCTTTGTCTTAAGATTCAAACCGGCTCTACTGACACTTATATTTATTAAGGAAATCGTCGATTTACGTGAAATATGCAGAGATAGTGTCCGTCCTTCACTGCTATTACCGTCGATTCATAGTTATAGAGTTTCTTGGTAATCTAGAGACACGGTTACTGGAAAAAGTGTGAATCTATTTGAATTGCAAGTGCTAAAGTTATCTGTCTGTTTAATACGAAATATGACTTTACTGACTTGTAAAATTGACATTAATAGTTGCTTATACATACTATCACATTATTTAATCTGATATTGTAATTATTCTACTAATCTTGATATTGTTTCTGGCTTTATAAATTGACAAATGTGTGTTTTTTACTTTGCTAGTTTTAATATTAATCTTGTAAGCATTTTGGATGTAACATCTGTTCGCTTGTGAAATGTAATGAATAAATAAATAAATGAATAAATAAATAAATCACATCCCCCTTTTTTGCGGGAAAAACAGAGCTAGGTCTTTAAGAACTTTAAGCCATGTTTAGCATCGGTGGGCATAGAAGATTAAATAATTACTTAAATTTTGTCCATTTCCTTAATCGGCTTTTACGATTTGCACGGAAAGAGGAGGAGCTAGTACATTCTAAGTTTTTTCTTTTTGCTCAGACCAGCATAGAAGAGAGATTAGATAGTTGATTCTACAAATACTACTAGCGAGTCAATGAAACCCAAATTCTACAGATATTCAAATAATAATAAAAAAATAATATATAATAAAAAAATACAGCATTTGAATGTTTAAAACACCCTGTGTTTTAAGCATTCAAATGCTGTATTATCTTAGTCTTATTATACAAAAAAAATAAGATTTGGTAAAAAACTACTTTAAATATTTATAAATTTACACAAGATTATCCACAACATGCTTCGTCAAAGGGCTACAACGGTCCATCAGCAAAATGCTTCGTCAAAAATTTTTGTAAAAATATCCGGCGGCGGGTTTGAAAGTGACCTTAGGTCGTACATAGGCCAAATTCATCAATTTACTGTTTTATTCAATACAAGAAACGAAATTAACTTAAACTATTTCAAGGCCTAGTTCTATATGATTTGGACAATTTAGGCCACGATTAGGTCTGATTAGGACGCAAAGAAAGAGAAAAGAGAATCTGCATCTACTTCGCACTCACTGCCAAAACTATAATTAAATATTTTATAAACCATGCTATAGGCCAAAGTCGCTTGTACGAAAGCACAAGTTTTAAAATGTTCTCTTATTAAATTAAGAAATAAAATATGCTGCAAAATTTCAAGCGGGCTGGGTATTACCATATTTTATTTCTTTATGTAATAAGAGCATATCAAAATAGCATTGTGAATGCAAAATATAAAACACATACAATTTTTTTTTAAATTTTATCAGACACTTTTGCTCTCTAGCCAAGGTATAGCTTGAACAGCTCTGTGAATCACTAACCAATGTACTTAAATTAAAATAATTACCGTAAAGGCATAATTTTTGAGCAACTAAACAACATCAATGCCTAAAGAGAATCTTCATCGCTGCAATCTCCATTACAGACGCATCTAAAGTGCACTAAAACGTGCTATTAGCCAAGGTATAGCTCAGACAGCTCTGTGAATCACTAGCCCACTTTCCTCATTGAAGCTATGTCGATACACCGCGAAAGCAACGGGTCCTCTATTTGCGGTTTTCTACAATTGAATATTACGCGGTGCGCCGCTACCATTGCGTACTGACTTTATTCTCATGTGGTATCTGTTACATGTATAACGGTTTGGAAATGAGTTACAAATGAAATAATGTTATATTTTGCTTTGAAATTGTTGATTTTATTTTAATTTCAGCTTTAACCAACGATAATTATCAAATTGGACATCTTACTGTAATTTGGTTAAGTTAATAACTTACTATGGTTGTTAAATTTAATGTTTGTAAGCTTGTTACTTAGTCTCTAGATAAAAGTCAAAGTCAAAGATTTTTATTCAAAAATGGATACATGTATCTCTTTTTGAACGTTATATTTTTATTTCTTATATATTTTTTTAATATATGCATAATCGAAATACTACTAGCGTTTTGGAAAGACCACTGGTGAGAAGAATACGCCTAAAGAAACT
Source organism: Elegia similella (assembly GCA_947532085.1). Taxonomy (NCBI): domain Eukaryota; kingdom Metazoa; phylum Arthropoda; class Insecta; order Lepidoptera; family Pyralidae; genus Elegia; species Elegia similella. Next base: position 15,598,306 of record OX383941.1, read on the forward strand.
CAATCCCGACTTGGTCCCTACGTGCCTGAAGGGCTCTGAATACATTGTTAACATTAGACACAATTTTTCATACTATTGATTAATTTGTTAACATGAAATAAATTTATATAAATTTCCACGCATTTTTATCAGATAATTGCTGATAGTTGTAGTGGTTTTGGTAAACTGTCCCCTCATTAACTTTATGTAACGGAATGCGAGTAAAATACGGCTTGAAATAATTAAAAAGGTAAAATATTCATACCAATATATAGTCGAAGGTCGAAGAAGCTAATCTCGATATGTTTCAAGCTGCTCTTTTAAAACTGCATAGATCAGACTCAATTAGGTATATCGATTTTTATTCGATATTTAATAAAACATAAATCAAAAATAATAATATAATACCAGTGAAATAACTCTGATATCATCACACCATTAAAATTGATGAGTTTTGAATAGGTCTTCAGATGGCAATTGTAATAAATACATAAAACAATAAACGTCAGAGAAATAGTCTAAAATGGGTGTTGTATTAATTTTGTCGGGTTATTAGAATGAGATTTGGTATGAAGCTGTTAGAAGCTAACGCATCTTGTATTTTAATATGTAAATGTAATCGATGAGCATATGTTTTAAATTAATGTTGCTTCTGCTTTTTAATATGAATGGAATGTATTAATGTTATAGACATGTCGATGCGTTGTTAGTAAATGATTGTTTTGATAATTTATAGCTTACGCGCGAGGCTCTTCTCGCGTTCTTATAGATCTCTCGGACAAAACAGTAGATTTTCCGGGATGAAAGGTATCTTATGTTTAATTTAAAGGTATAATTTAATATAAAGGTAGTTTGAGGTCCGGGGAAGGCTCCGGACCTCAAACTGCCTTTACATTAAATTTCATCGTAATTGCTGTAATAGTTGAAGCGTGAAGTGGTAACAAACATACTGACATACAATGTTACTTTCGCATAAGGATAGTGTAGTAGCCCTACACACTATAAATGAAAACGGAATTATGGTTGAATAATCCAGAAAAAATGCATTTCTCGTTGGTGTAGCAGAAAATTATAGAATTCGATCAAGGAGCTCTGGATTATTTTTAATACTCAATGGTTGTCTATCACTGATTTGTATTCTCATATTTATACTTTGACTAGCTCCGTGGCGCAGTGGTCAACACGCCAGCCTGCGACACGAGAGTGCCCGGGTTTCGATCCCCGGCCAGGTCAAGATGGAAAGTGATCTTTTTCAGATTGGCCTGGGTCTTGGATGTTAATCTATATATGTATTTGTTATAAAATATAGTATCGTTGATTTAGTATCCCATAACACAAGTCTTGAACTTACTTTGGGGCTAGCTCAATCTGTGTGATTTGACCGTATTTATTTATTATTATTTATTTATTATATTTCTGACTTTTTTCTTGCAATTTGTGTCTCTATCTACCACGTTATGAAAAAAACAATGATTCGAGAGTATCTCCCGGTTTCAGCTTTAGACGTGGTGTGCCTGAGGACAGAATAAATTTGAGCCCGAGTTCTGCTTACTGACATCGCGTCCTGTCGACAAAAGTCTATTCCGTTCTGGAAAAGTGCAAGCCAAATGTCACCAAAATCGCAACCTTGCCAACCAAAAAACAAGCCGAAGGATGGCTATGGCACCGTCTAATATAACATCGTTACCTGTTTTCTATTTAAAAAATCTGTTTCATTTTGGAAAAGTGCAAGCCCAAAGTAACCTAAAGCACAACCTTTAGCAAGACGACGGAGGCAAAGTTGGTTAGTTTTAAAAGAAAGCTGATAAAGTAAAGTGAGTGGTCGCTTGCACAGTCCACTCGAGCCCTATCTTGCAACGATTTCTCTAATAAAATAGTCTACTGCCGGCCGATAATTTATATTCTATTAACGGTTTCGCTCGAGGTGAGCTTTTGTTATGTTCCGAAAGATGTATAGTATCATGATCACCCCTCTGGCGAACTGATACGGTCTCAAGTTCGATTTCAGCTTTAGATAAATTTTGTTTGCGATAAGTGAGAGTTATTTGCTCTAGTTTGGTCAAATGGGTTCTGGCGTTAATTCTAGTTTTATCTCTGTTAGATTTACCAGATAAGTATTAGTAACACCATGTATGTACTTGCGAAATTAGAAGTCATAGTGATAAAATCTATCAATGTCAGTTGTAAGTTGAGCAAGTGTGTGATTTGATATTTTTTAAATGACTGCACAAAATTAGGAGTGTTCATATATATGTATATATATAATTATATTTAAGTAAGAACATATGCATATATGTGAGTTTCTTTACTCTAACAAAACTAATTTAATAATCACCCCGAGAGGCTATATATTTTCTTTGGATAAAACAGTCAGCGATGCTTAAGCATTCTTCTTTGGCATAGAAAAGCATAAGATTAGTTGCCACAAGTGAAGAGTCTAGTCAGGCCACGTTTAGACCTTTTTTTTACATTTTGCTTTATAAGTGTAAAAGCTTAGTCATGTAAGTTACTTCTTCATGCTAAAACTTCTGCATTGATTTTGATAAAATTTATCCTTATCCTTTCCTTACTAATATTATAAATGCGAAAGTGAGTTTGTTTGTTTGTTTGTTACGCTTTCACGCCGTAACTACTGAACCCATCATCATGAAATTTTGCATATAAGTTCTCTGGAGTGCGGAGAAGGACATAGGCTACCTTTTATCCCGGGAAAAGTACTATTCCCGAGGGATCGACATTGACGCGGGCGGAGCCGTGGGCGAAAGCTAGTAAATTATAAAAGCGAAAGTGAGTTTGTTTGTGGGTTACGTTTTAACGTCTCTAGTTTATACTTTTCGTCCCGAAAAAAGTTTTGTTCCGGGTCCACATTGACGTGAACATAGCTGTAGAACATAATAGATAAAAATAAGGTAGATAAATTAAAAGTGTACAGATTAAATTAGAGTCACATGTAAGTTGTAAGATGGTAAATGTTAAAAAAACGCCGGCGCGGCGTAGGAGAAGTAGTAACATTCTTTATTTATCTCTTTCTACCGCGCGGCATAAGTTTTCATTTCTGCCGGCACTCCCAGAGTGCAACCCGTTGTTATTTTTATTTTATTTTTAGGACGGCAAACGAGCAAGACAGTCACCTGATAGTAAGCGATCAACGGTGCCTATGGACAATTGCAACACCAGCGTGTGACAGGAGCGTTGCTGGCCTTTCAAGGAGTTGGGAGAAGGAGATTGGGAAGGGGTCATTGGGATGAGGGGGCATAGGGAAGATTGACCTCCGGCTCTAACTAGACAAAGCATAGAAGCGTTAAAGTTTTACTCAAACGTCAATTTTCTGTGAAATAAAATGATTAATAAGTAAATCACATGATAACTCAAAATGTTTACTGAATTAAATGTCTAACAAAGCAGTTATGAACATTTTATGGTCTATAATAATTGGTCATTGGACTGGTTAATTCTGTTTAATGAAAATTCCTCCGCAATTAGACAGTTTCCTGTGTTGGCAATATCGGTTTTATTAATAAATGTTGTTGGACTTGTAAATGTTTGCCTTCGGGACATCCCGTCTAAGGCCTTAATTAATTATTATATACACACCGACATACATCCTAATCACGTCTTTATCATTTACGCGGTAAATAGAGCCTAAAGGCATAAGTCCTAAGCCACACAATTTTAACTTAGAAAACGGAATCCTCCATTCATCAGTTAGGAGTAGAATTCACTTTTTGATATTAAGATTTTATATTCATAATCTTTCATTTGATTCCAACAGAATTTAGAATATTTTTTTATCATCATATAAGCCCTTTTTAGCCGTGTGGTTTATGGCAAAGTAGAATAGGACCACTCCAAGTCTTCCCATGGATGTCGTAAGAGGCGACTAAGGAAATACAAGCTAAACAAAGCTCATCAACATCAATGAGACCTCTCCAACCCGTCTTGCCAGGAGAGTGTAGGCCAAAAGCCTCTGTCTGCTCTGGCCAAGTATGGCTTCGGTAGTACAGAGAGGTTCATGCTCCTGTAGTGGAGGCTAAAAAGACCTGATGATAGCCATTCTTACGCCCACTGCTGAGCATAAGCCTCTCTTCGCTTACGCCACCCATCTCTGTCCTGTGCCTCCCTCATCCAGGTACGACCCGCGATTAACTATGTCGTCAACCCATCTCATCGCTGGACGACCCACATCTCTGTCTCCTGTTCTAGGCTACCACTTTGTCAATTTCCTGCTCCACCTACCATCACTCCGTCGGGCCAGGTATTTGTTTATAGATCACCAAAATTATCATGTTCACGTTTAATCAATGAAATACAAAAACAATTTGATGAAAATAATATATCTATGTTTTTTTTATAATAATATATGTGTGTTTATTTTTAATAATATATGTGTGCATATTACTTGCACAAAGCTCCAATTTGTTTCAAAATTGCCATAGTAAATTTAAATTAATATAATATTTTACTCATATTATTATCTTCTGGATACTTAAAGTTTCAAGCGGTAAAACATAATAACAGTTGTAAATAACTTTATTTAGGTGAACTATGACTATTATAGTGAGTTTACATATTCAGGTAGATAATATAATTAATGATTTACAAATATTTAGAAGACAAAGACAGTTCAAGTATCTATTCTAAAGAGGTTTTTATATAATCTGTATTTACTATGCATCTTCCATGTTTCAAAAACAAATAAAAACATATTTTGTGCCATCTGCTCCTATGTGGCGCAAATCGTAATCTTAGACGTAGATCAAGGGAATGGGCATCACCACGAGGATAACATATACTACCTTCTGTTCATAGTTATAAATTACTAGCTGAGCCCGCCATTCCATTCGCGAAAATTATGATTTCTAAACTAAATAAGTGTAAGTAGCCTATCCTGTTTCCTGTACTTCTAAATGTTTATCTACCAAGTTTCATAAATGTCAGTTAATTCGCACATAGAAAAAAATTCTAAAAATCGTCAGTTTAGTTCCAGTATCATGTATAGAGATTAAAAACACAATATCTCTGAAAACAAAGTAACTTACTCCATGACCAACCCTGACAGGTTATTGATAAGTAAACCCAAGCAAATAATAAGGTATATGTTAAAATAATATTTATTTTACATTTAAAGAATCTGAAACTCTGGATTAATTAATTTTCAGTTTTAAGCCTTTTGATAACTTTTAAATAAATCGTTTAGTGGCAGTTTAACTTCTGAGTTTAATCAAATATCCTTAACCTTGCTAATATTATATATGCGAAAGTGAGTTTGTTTGTTTGTTTGTTTGTTTGTTACGCTTTCACGCCGTAACTACTGAACCGATCATCACGAAATTTTGCATACAAGTTCTCTGGAGTACGGAGAAGGACATAGGCTACCTTTTATCCCGGGAAAAAGTACTATTCCCGGGGGATCGACATTAACGCGGGCGGAGCTGCGGGCGAAAGCTAGTATTTCATAAACGTATCTTAAGTTGGTTAATAGAAACAGCAAAGCGGAGAATCGACCATATTCAATTTTGAGAATAAATGAGGCATAAATTCAGTAAGTAGTAGGCCTTACCCAGGCGTATTATAATAAACGTGGCGTGCGCGACGCTACATGGCCTGACCCCGACTGCGATTAGTCGCAAGTCGCTACCAGAATGTACGTAGTGCCACGAACATGCTCGCTACACGACAACTAGAAGAGATTGTGCAGCTATCTGGGTATATTTTGTTTACTTTAAGATTTTGTAGGTTTTCAAAACTGAAAGTTATAAAGTACTTAAAGATAGAATTCCAAAAGGTTGCCTTTTTTAGGGCAGTGGAACTTAAATAGCTGATTAATAAAAAGTTGAATAATTAATATCACGAATTTCAAAGAAGGGAAGGTAAAATGAAAATAGCTATAGTGTTAAATTAATATATAGGATAAATTACACAGATTGAGGTACCCTTGGAGTTAGTTGTCAACTTGTGTTGTAGGATACTATCTCAATGATACTATATATTTTATATACATGGACATCCAAGACCCAGGTCAAACTGAAAAAGATCGGTTGTCCATCATGAATGAGCCTTAGAGATCGTCAAATGTAAAGTTTCTGTTATAGTTAGGATTTGGTATAAAAAAAGAGCTTAAAGTCCAACCAATGTAATTAAAACTAATAACTAGTATCTGATATATAACAAAAATAGTTAATGTTCATAAACAGCTTTTGGTGTGTGATTAATTTATAACTTAAAATAATTAATAACTTAAATCTTGTCACCGACAAGATTTAAGTTATTCGACAAAAAATATGTTAGCTGAATGTTTGTTCAAACTTCTAATCAAAATAAAAGGTAGTAGAGAACTAAATTTTACCATAAACAAACGTAAGAACCATATAAAATTACTTTTGCAATCAACATTAGTCGTGACAAGTGTGAGTCTAAAATGGTAAAGATGTCAGCTCTAAAATATGGAGACATCATAAAATCTAGATTAAGTCATAAGTCAGAACTTTCTAAAAATGTAGAAAATAAATTCTTGAAGTGTACCACTTTACGATATTCTAATTCTGTATGAAGTATGGTTAGAGTACTCCCACTGTCTCTATTCATTTGTTCCATCAATTTTCTTCTACCATTCGTGAATAATAAAAAAAAAAAATTTATATAGTCATGATCTTGCTTACATTGCTAAACTTGTATTGTTTTCTTCTTCTATGCCTAATTCTATTTATTTCTATGTGGAGTCAGCACAGAATGTTAGAATCTTCAATTTTTCCCTAACAAAGGCCATTTCTTTTGATACATCTTTACTATCCATACTCCTAAACTTATATTGTTTTCATTTAATAAAATAAAGTTCAAACAGTATTCAATCTTTTTTGCCGCACAAGACATATGCTTTTTAGCTTCCTCCATTCAGATTTTCTATTTATATTTTTGTAAGCTATTTTCAAGTATCTTTAAGAAGAGAAGAGATTAGGTAAGGAAGGAACAAAGCCTCTTCCTCACAACATTTTATTGTAGACTTTTATTGGGTTTACCCTCAGTGGCTCTCATCTTGGACACTCACGGGAAGCGATCAGCCGATGGTACTAGCAACTGCATGCACGCATTACATGCGCCGATATAATCGCCGCAATTGACCACCGGAGAGAAATTTCCTGAGGAATTCCTCGCATTTTCCAATGTGGATCTGTGCAAATTGGAGCCATTTTACATAACACGCCACTTTTACGGTGATACTTTTATGGCAAATAAAAGCTGTATAGATTTTGTAATCACTTCTCCATGACTTCATTACATTGATGATTGTCAGTAAGTATTTCTGAGGCAGTGTCGGCAAAGTTTATGTTGGATTATGTTTTAGATTTTATGCTTATTTGTATTAAAAGCTTTATGAGCAAATTAAAAACATAAGACAGAACATAAACATAAAGAGAACATAAAACTTTTGAAATAATAATGCATATTAGCTTAAACAATCTTAGTTTTATAGTCGTTTTGTGTGTTGAAATCACTTTGAAGAAAATTTTGTAGAGTGCTTACACGTTTTCTCCAATAATATGTTGGCCACTTACATACACGAAAGAAAAATAAAAGCAAGTCATGGTACACATTAATTGTAATCAAATTTAATTTTCGATAAAAGACAGACATTAAAGAAAGTTCTTCATCATAACCCAATTTTAAAATTAAATATCAAGTTCATATTTATAATTCAAGATGGCTGCGTGAACTAGTTCATCTTCTAATGTTACCACAACGTATTCTCTACGCGTTTCGTAGTCCTATGTCGCGACGGTTCCGCTAAACCCTGCATATCTAACAATCCGTGGAGCCGCGATATAATCTAATAATTTAGAATCTAGGCCCGGTCGATTTCTATGCGACGAAATAACTACTAGCCTATTAAAGTCTCGTTACAAGTAATAAAAGTTAATGTCAAAGATTCCTTGTTAAATATGATACAAATAGGTTGAAATTAGTATAATTTAAGTAATAGTAATGTATTTATACTTTCTTGGATTTGATTCTTTTAACAAACTGTAAAAGCTGGCTAAAGGAATAGGAAACATGTGACGATGCGGATAGCAACCCAACACTATTTTGATTGCGTCTTTCACCTGTACGCCCACTAATATGTACGCTAAATGTGGCTCTTTCGGTCTCATGGCCCTAGACTCTGTCTATCCCGTCAGGTATAAAATATATATGTATGCATGATCCTTTAAACATTGCCAAGTTCTTAAGACTGAGATCCCATAGGGCCTGGTGAGCAGGTCTGGTAATAAGCATTTGAAATAATGAAGTGTTTCGTTATTAAAAAAAAAGACTATTCGTTAAAAACATTTAAATCTGTTAATTTCTTGAAAAAGGCTGGCTTAAACCTATTGATAATATAATATGACGTGTTTTAATCTTTATTCTTTATATTTTGTATTCTCGTTAATGTGCTTGTTATTAATGAATTATCCGGTATAAAACTTTCCAAAATTTAAAATTTTGTTTGAATTAAGGTGAAATTGTTCAGTGTAATAAATATACCGAAAAGTAATTGTTTGAAAATTAAAGATTCTATATTTTCACATATTTCCAACCTAAGATCTAAATTAGCACCTTTATGGATGCAAATACCCACACGATATAATAATAAGCGCTTTTGGACATCAATAATTTGACATAAATAGTCTAAATTCCAATATGTGCGAACATAGCGCTAATGAAGCCAATTGTAGCTGTCAAATTGAAGCCCAAATTATTGCACTCCTAAGAGCCTGTGTTATTTAAATTCCACCACTTAGAGGTCACAGTGAATTTGAGGTTGCATGCTTGTAATGAAGGATGATGAGTTGCAGACACGCGAGACTACGGTAGGTTGACTTATACTAGTATTAATAATAATAATAAGTCATGACGACGAACAACTATCGGAGATGTATCCTGAAGGACGGTACGGTCGACATCTGTCGGGCATGCCATCGTCCTGGCGAATTACTAAGGCATATTATCTCCGGTTGTTCTCTGGCTAACGGAGAGTACTTGCACAGACATAACCTTGTAGCGAGAATTATCCACCAGCAACCAGCAGCAGCAACTTGCTTTTCGTTATGAGCCTGTGGAATCCGAGGTGCCGTACTATAAGTACACACCAATGCCGGTTCTCAAAAATGGTCGTGCCACGCTCTATTGGGATCGATCTGTAATCACGGACAGGACTATTGTCGCCAATATATCGTCATAGACGCGGGCGGAGCCGCGGGTGACAGATAGTTAATATTATAAATGCGAAAGTGAGTTAGAGTTGTTTGTTTGTGCCGCCTTCGCGCTCTATGTACTGAAGCGATCGTCATGAAATTTTGCATACCCGTTGCCTGGAGTACAGTGAAGGACATAGGGTACATTTTATTCCGGGAAAACGTTCCCGAAGGATCGATATTGACGCGGGTGGAGCCGCGGGTGATAGCCAGTTTGTATATAAACACTTACCTATTAGCGCTTGGACGTGGTAACTGGGTATGATCTCATTTGCGGTAGACAGCTTGGCGGCGGTTTTTTCACACTGTAAAGAAAAAAAAACATTATTTATGTCACTCTACCACAATGATATGAGTATGTGCAAACTGCTGTCCTTTCCACGCAGACCGTATAAGCCGATCAGGGGAATGCGCGCAAATCTGAGAAATCGTATAAGTAAGTGTTGCGACGAGCAATCCATTACTATTTTGATTTTGTTGTCTTCCTATTCGCCCACCAACAACAAAATTTAGTTTATGCCACTCCACACTAATAGTAGGAAGAAAAAAGCTGCTGTCCTTTCCACGCAGACCGTAAAACCGATCAAGGAAATGCGCGTAAATCTAAGAAATGGTGTAAATAAGCGTTGCGACGAGCAACCGATCTTTATTTTGATTTCTTTCTATTCCCCACCTACGACTAAATTAAGTTCTTATGGTCCTAGGCCCCGTATATCTCTTAAAGAATATATAATAATTGTTTGTTTTAACGGGACCATGACCACGATGGTTGTACCTCCATAGAAACGTCAGCGGAAATAAATGCGGGTTCGGGCTAAGTCCCATTAAAATTAATAATTATGTATTTAAATCGCGAAATTTAAAACAATATACTTAATAATTGACTATTGAGTATGTAAGTAGTATTGTGTTTCGGTCTGTAGTCGGTCAAACTCGCAGAAGTTTGAATACTATACCGTCATTTTATCTTAAAATTATGACAGATTTCCGACGAATAATCATAAAGGTGATCGCACAATTGACAAAATTTCTACAAAGCTTTTAACACTGGAATAAATTTTCATTGGTGAGTTAAATATTTTTTTCACAATTTAACATTCTAATTATCTAATTTCTTAATATAAACTAATTTAAAAACTACTTATAAATAAACCTAACTATATTCATACAAAAAAAACCTTAAATATAAAAGAATTAAAAACTAAAAATCTAAACTGTTGCCTGTGTGGCAAAGTGCCAAGCTTTTTATGATGATTTCTCCAATTTTCTTTCAATTATCTTTATTTGTTTGTAGTTGACCTTAATAAGTGCGAGTGAAATTTGTAGGCTTTGATGGCAAATAAAGCGGCTCGTTGCTATAATCATGGTGATTGACGAAAGAAGTAATAACGGTTAATAATAAGATGTTGCAAGACTCATCGCCATCTGATTCAGGGTTGCGCAACCGTTGCTCCCGGAGTCGCCAAATATTGTTGAATTACAAAAGTTGAAGCCAATTATTTCATGGTATTATTGCAAAATCGTCGACGATTTAGTCGCATCGTGACGCGGTCCTGCCGATCCGATACTAGAAATCGGCCATCGAGAATTAATTGCGTGATCTCTGAACTGTTGCCAAATGTTTGCGGGGCCTGATTTGTGGCTCGTTGTCTTTAAATAGGTGATTCATGGTTCCTACAACATAAGTGGCGTAAGAGCAATCTCTTCGTCTTTATTATTATTTGTTTATAAAAATATTCACATTTGAAATATTTTAAAATATTTTTTTTTTCAAAACAAACTGTTGCCCGCGGTCCGCCCGCGGGTACAGTTCTTTCTTCTGGGATGCAAGGTAACCTTTGTGTTAATCCAGGTAACCTGTGTGCAAAATTTCGTCACAGCAGTTTTGACATGATTAAGAAATAAACATCCAAACATACAAATTTGCGCATTTATAATATTAGTAGAATTCTACAAAGCCTAAAACGAAAATATAATCAGTAAAGAGTGGACAAGTGAGCATATAATGCTTGCTGAAAAACCTCAGTTGAACCAGTGACTTTGTGAGGGCTCGACCGTCCCGACGCTCCAGCCGAGTTCCCACATAGAAGAATAGGGAGAACAGAAACTCGACACACAATAGACACAGAGATTAACTTTATTGTTATAACTTCACAACTATGTAGATATTGACTTCAATATAACATTAATAATAATTAATAACAGAGACCGTTATGGTCCGAAAGATGATAGTGGACTGAAGAATGAGTGATGAGAGACAGAGAAAGTAATCTAAAAATGGAATGGGATGAAATTTGAATTAAAATGAGGAATGAAAAAAATATATACGGTCGAATTGAGTAACCTCCTCCTTTTTTTTTTTGAAGTCGGTTTAAAAATGGACAGGATGAGAAATGAGGTTGGACGAGATGCAGCATGCAGGTGGCATGCTGCAACGTTACAACTTTAAGTCTGATATCACAATGCTCAACACTACTCTACAGATATGAGTTCTTACTACTTCTGTCTGCTTCTTGTTATCCCACATTAAGTGAGGTCGGGACAGCATGTAAGTATTTTCCATTTCGCTCTATCTTGAGCAATTTCTTTCGTTACCATCTTTTTACCCATATCCTCCTTCACACACTCAATCCATCTTTTCTTTGGCCTACCTCTACTCTGATTCCCAATTATTTTCATAACCAACACCTTCCTAGTTACATGGCTCTTACTATTTCTGTTTATATAAGCCAAAATACAAATGTTGCAACATAGCTGTTTGTTGGCAGAAATAGGTTAAAGCGGGGTTACCATCTAGAGAATTCCAAAAAAATATATAACTAAATTATACACAACAAAGATTATTTGTATTTGTATTTGTATTTGTATTTATACATGGTTGAGTCATTCAAAGATATATTTTTTTGGCTAACCTTTGATGGCCAATAAAAGTTATTATATTTACAATTTTGTGTAAGAAAGCATGTTACGCGACAGTAACGATTCAAAAAAATAATGGCGTTGTAACATTTTTTTAACGATCGCCTTTATACCGTCGTAAATTAGGACACTTAATTTTCAAATTGGTCTTGTGGTTCATTGTTTGTCCAGAATTTATGTGGAAAATAAAAAATCAAGCTGTTTCAATTTTTATTTGAAAATAAGAAAATGTGACGCAAAATAATCTTTTAAGTAAACATATTTCGAAATTTACAAAGAAATGTGTGTACTGTCAAAGACAATATTATGCTTATATATACATGGGGAAATTTTGATCGTTTTGGACCCTTAAAGAGGTGATTAGACCATCAATATTAACAACTTTTTCTATGGGACCAATGCTGGGAACTTAAAATAAATTTCGTCATTTCCACACAAAAGAGTTCCGTCGCCCGGCCAGTTTGTATGGGCATGTCGAACTTTTTTTATGAGTTCCCAGCATTGTTCCCATAGGAAAAGTTGTTCATTTTGATGGTCAGAGTCACCGCTTTAAGGGTCCAAAACGATTAAAATTTCGCCATGTATACTGCCAACTTCATACAAAACTATTAACCTAACTTAACCTACGATAAGCATGGTAACGATTTTGTTAGTACTACCAACTGCCACTTTTGGCCTAACAGTGCAGTTTCAAATAATTGATTTATTAAAAAAAATATGGAAAATAAAACGTATTGTTCTAATCATAAAAACATAATTTTCAAAAAAACTTCACTGGGTGGAGTTAGTCTAAACTCGGTAAAACTGAGAAATAATTTCAAAATATAATCCAAAAACATAATTTTTATTTTAAATAATATATATGGCGAAAATATTACTTTTATTTTCTCATAAGTTTGGTGGACACATATTTGTGACGAAACTATGGCGATATCTATGTGCTATTTTTAAACCAAATCGTATGTAGAGTTAGGACCATAGTTAATGAAAATAAAGTGACACGCCTTTCGAATTTTATTCTAAACTAGCTGTTGCCCGCGACTTCGTCCGCGGCAATTTCTGTTATTATGATTAATTAGTATAGATGAATATTTTTCCCCCGTTTTCAAAACATTGTTTATTGATGCTTTGCTCCTATTAGTCGCAACGTGATGTTTAATAGCCTAAATCCTTCCTCAATAAATGGACTATCCAATACAAATATTTTTTTTCAATTTTAACCAGTAGTTCCTGAGATTAGCGCGTTCAAACAAACAAACAAACTCTTCAGCTTTATAATATAAGTATAGATATTACAACTAATATTTAAAGGGCATAGGAAATATAGGTAACTTTATCATTGACTTCACCAGTCACGAGAAATATGTTAATCTTACATCTAAAAACATTCTTTCTTCGACTTCAGCTATCCACTGAGGTCTACTTGAACACGTCTGTAGTTCACTATGTCATACTAAAAAAGTTAAGCTTAATAACTTTATTAATATCGGAGACAATTAGAGATCTGTTGATATTTTAAGTTATGTCAGTGATCAATTAATTGTGATTACAAAATAAAATGCAAGAAATTGCTCATTAACACCTAGTTATGTAAAGATCGCGTGCGCAGATAGAAAATAAAGAAAAGCAATAACTACTAATTAACAGAACTAAGACAAAACGTGTTAAAGTGTTAAAATGACGTACTAATTAGTGGAATGACGTTTATGTAACCAAAATTTTTGAATCCAAATTAGATGTCAGAGATAAAAAATAAACCAGCCAAGTGCGAGTCGGACTCAAAAAAATTAAACATTTTTATTATAATGATGTAACTAAAACTGTATGCTTTTCGCAATTTTTCCTTTATATTTGCTATAAGACGTTGCTTCGTACCAAATTTCACGATTCTGAGTTCATGGAAAGTACCCTGTAGTTTTTGATTCTCTTGCGAATGTCGAAAATTTGCATTGACTGTATCTTTTGATTGCGTTGGGTCAGAAGTTTGTTTTGTCACGCGTTCCTGAGAAAAAGGGTCTTGATAGACAGACAGACAACAAAATAATCCTATAAGGGTTCCGTTTTTTCTTTTTGAGGTACGGAGCCCTAAAAACGAGTATGAAACTGGTCCATCCCAATAATTATAGATACATAATCTGATGGAACGACATTAAACGCCAAATATATTGAAGATACAGAACTTGATTTTAAGAGATTATTAAAGTAACAGTGGCGGCCTAAATTTAGTATTATTTCTACCTATTAACGGAACTTTAACGAGGGTTATGTAAACATAAAATATTTCCTCGGTTGTTGCTTTAACATACAAAATTTACAATCTTAATTTGTGATATCACACAAACTTTAAAAGAGCTTAATGGTATATATGATTTTAACTTTTTTTCGCAATGTTACGCAAGTATTTAAAATTTAAGACAGGCTCCATTGTAAGACCATTGTATTATACCAATTAATGATGTCTAAAGAATTTTTAAAACCCATTATACTCTAGAAATAAGTAGATACTAAATTATACTTACTTACTTCGCTGGCTCAGCGACCCGAAGTGGATCTTGGCCTCCGACATTAAAGTGCGTCATTCTTCCCTATTCTGTGACACCTCTGACTAGTCGGATACTTCCAACTCATCATACTAAATTATGTTGGAAAAGATGAGTGCCGCCGTTAAATAGAAGTTGATGGATAACTATTTTCTTTTATATATTTTTGTTAATTAAATTGTTACATTAAATGGGTATAAAATTATTTTGGTTTACGCTAGATAACAAATCCCTAGTTTAAAATTCCTAAAACATACAGAACTGCAAGCTAGATTTATTAAAACATGCGTAGACCAGTCGATTTTCACACCTACAAGATTTATTTGCTCATCAGCGTGCAAAATCTGAGATCGAATGAAGTTGTTTCTTGGCCTTATATGGCGTTTGTGCCGGACCATCAAATCTGTCGGTCGGCAGTGATGAAATTATAGACTCACTTTGTGTATTTATACGCATACGAGGAGGAGTGTGTTCTTCTTGGATCCTTTGAATTAGCGCAAAAATATTGTGAAATAAATATTTTTACAGGCTTTTTTATACCTGTCCCATTTTTTGTCTGTAATCAAATGTTGCAAGTTAAATTTGACCCACTTCCCAGCTACCGATTGAGCTGAGAATTTACATGCATGTGTACATCGGATGACAATACAAAATTATGGAATCGTTGTGGTGGTCTGATACAAGAGTTGGAAGTCGGTCGGCCATAGGAACTCTGAAACTAAACAAGATGCATCAATCGTGTTTGGGCTCATTTGATTGAAAATTACTTTGCCAAAGTATTGATTCGTTTATAAAAAATATTGTCACAAAAAAAATATTTTCAGCAATAAAACTTGTATAGATTGAAGTGGTTGGACGAAGCAGGGTATTAAGGCAAGTAGAATTTCAGTCGCTTTCCAGATGATCCTGTTGCTGTCAGATTGCTGGCCACTTTTAAATTTTACTTACTCCAGTATTATATTCCTTTAATTTAAATCAAAATATGCCAGTTACCTTTTGGCAACAAGGGTCCTTTGGGGACTAAGGGACCCTTGTTGCCAAAAGGTAATTAGACATACAAACAAGTATGTAATAAAGCATGGACACCGTTGTACCAATAGAGTTACGCCCACTATTGGTAGAAAGGAGTTCAGTGTGTTTTCATTGAAAAATCATTTAGCTGATGCTAAGGAAAGACCTAGACTTTTAAGAAAGCTGTTAAGAAATTTGACATGTTGCGACGCCACAGAGACACAACGGAAGCACAGCAAGGAAAATAATTTCTTTATCGGCATGGAATCGATTCTCAGTTTATGATGCGCGCGCGCCGCTTTATGGCTCGTAGGCATTGCGTGCGGCGAGTTTACGTGTGCTATGATTCACAACATTCTGCATATTATTCACCTCTGACAAATTAGAAACTGTATCTTTGATTCACTATTTGCTTTTAATACTATTGTAATTCATTATTATGAACATACAGAAATGCAATAGTGTTGTAATTCATGATTATGAACGTCAAGCGTAGAAATTTAAAAGAATAGAATTAACTATCTAGATTTATATCTATTTTCAACTTAAACTATCTATCTTTCTCTCTTTTCAACTAACTTATTAATTAGATTTTTCTTCTTACAAGTATATTACGTTTTATTTTTTAAGTTTGTCTATTTAAAATAATTTTACTATGTATATACATGTTTTATATTCAGTTAAAGCATTAGTCAAGACATTTTAAATTTATATTATGTATTTCTTTTGTATTTGTTGTTATAGCGGCAACAAAACTACATCATCTGTGAAAATATACGACATAGAAAATTAGGTATATTTAATAGAAATAATTCATTAAGTTCAAACATTTATTACATATCAATCATATCGGCAACAATGCTAGAACTAAAAATTAATTTAATGAATATACAGCACACAACAGAATATCAACATTTTCATTTGGATTTTTTTAAAGCTGTTAAGAAACAGCTATTTATGCGTACAACAGATGCGTGTTTATAACAATAAGGCAGAAATAATTCAAACAAAAATAATATTAAGTTTGGTATACATAGAAATATCTTCGGACGTACGCTCAGCGCACCCGTAAACAAATCGCTCCAATACACAACAAGTTTCATAACAAATGATGATGCGTGTTGCCTAACAAGATGGATGCCATTGATGGCGTGTGCCTCAATGAAGCTCAAAACAAAGGCAGAAACTATTGCGGGCTCCATTAGAGATTTGGACGCGCGGACACACAGTCAGAAAGAACGGGGCATGGCACGTGCCATTATTATTATTATTATTTTTACTTTATTTTATGTCGAATAGATAAAGTTGTGTCTATTGAGAATGATATAAGACTCCTTTGAGATAATTTAATAGGATTGTAAAGAAGTTGAAAACAGAGTCAAACTGTGCAATAGGCTTGTTTCCTAAAAAAATGCATTTAAAATAATAAGTCCGTCTTATAGATTATTGAAAAATATTATATACGTATTTTTTCTTTTTCCAATCAAAAGATGATAAAGATAAAGCGCATCAAAGTAAAAGGTGTACCGGACAGTGACGTCACGCGGAACTTTAACGGGTTATATCTTTATCAATATTAGTTTAATTGAAAAAAGGAAAAATACGTATCTAATATCTTTCGGTAATCTATAACAGACTAATTATTTTAAATGCTTTTTTTTAGGAAACAAGCGTTTTTATATGAAAAGCGCTGGAGCACAGATGCGGACTGCGCTAACATAAGACATCAACGCGCAAGTCCATACCGAGCATCATTTATTTCTTTGATTGCGTTAACGGTTGCTTTATGAAGCAACTTTACTTGAAAACTGAAAAATATATAGTGATATATGATGAGTTATGAAAAAAGTCGTATATATTACTATATATTTTTCAGTTTTTAAGTAAAGTTGCTTCATAAAGTTTAAAATTTAAATATATAACATTTTATATAGAAAATATTTTAAGTCACTATATAAGAGTTAAAAAAAACGTGATAAATAAAGGACTTAAAATATTTTCTATATAAAATGTTATATACTTAAATATATAGCTGGGATACCAAAGTTCTTAGGTTAGATTCTCAGGTTAGGTCAAGACGGAAAATGATGATTTTCAGATTGGCCTGGGTCTTGGATGTCTATCTATATGTGTATTTGTTAAAAAATATACTATAGTTGAGTTAGTATCCCATAACACAAGTCTCGAACTTACTTTAGAGCTATCTTAATGTGTGTTATTTTATCGTATTTATTTATAAGTAAAGTAAAATATTATAAAGCTATAGTGAAATAGAACCAAACTTGTGACATGCATGTATCACGTTATGCTTAAGACACAATAGCCAATGATTCTGATACTCGTATAAAGCGTAGAAGCGCTATTAATCGCCACTGAAGATTGATGTGACAACCTGGTGTATATTATATAGGTCAAGGTACTCTATGAGGTAATCAAAGCCTTTTCAATAAGCGCCCAATACAAAGGTTAATAGATAAACTAATCATTTTGGAGCTATTGTGATAAAGTTCAATTAAACTGGTTTTGGGAAATTGTAACAAATGCATTTTGTATATATTAAAAAAAAACTAGCAATAATTATGTTTATCTGTTCCTTTTCTTTTTAGGGTTCCGTAGCAAAGAGTAAGAACGGGACCCTATTATTATGGCTCCACTGTCCATTTATCTGTCTTTCACCAGGAGTGATAGATAATAGACATTTTCACAGATGATTTATATTTTTGCCACTATAAGAACAAATACAAAAAAGAGAATAAAATAAATATTTAAGTGGAGGCTTCCATACAACAAACATGATTTTTATTTTGTTAATCGAATACATAATATGAAACACGCGTAAACACAGTGACAAATCACACAGATTGAGAGCCATACAGTAAGTGATGAATTTGTATCGTTGGATACTTACTCAACGATACTGTATTTTATAATAGATAGACCTATACAAATAAACATCCAAGACCCAGGCCTATCTGCAAAGATTTCATGACTTGGTCCAGAATCAAACACGGGACCCAGTGATTTAAATGCACTTGTTGAGCTAAAGAGGTCGTCGAAATATTGGTAGGAAATGCAAATGTAGTTCAGCTGTGAAATAATATACAAAGATTATATAAGTAGTATTCTTTTTTTACCTATTTATGGTCACTTGGGTTTTTAAGACGAATCTCACGATACTTAACTGTCGAAATCCAACATTAATTTGAAAGATACGAGGTAATAAAGAAATTTACAAACACACAAGTTACACGAGAAACACATAACCATTCAAAGTTAAAGATTTTTATACATGTATCTCTTTTTGAACGTCATATTTGTATTTCTTATACTTTGTTTAATTTATGCAAAATCAAAATACTACTAGCGTTTCGGAATGACCACTGGTGAGAAGAATATGCCGAAAGAAACTCAATCCAGACTTGGTCCCTACGTGAAGTTCTTGGCAGTTGGTTAAAAGAAAACTTTATTATTTTCTTCTTCGGCTGAAAATCCTCCGCAAAGTATACATCTTTCGACCTGCTTAGGTTACTTAAAGCGCGCCATACTGAAAAATCAATACAAAAGGCTAACAATAAGCTACTTAACATCAGCCCCTCATAATTTTAAGGTAATAACTACCTCTACCTGCCTAAACGTGACTTTAGATTTTGATTACATGTGTAGAGCCAACAAGACGTAAGTTACGCAACTTCCCCGGCGATGTTAAGACGTCAATGTTAAGTAACGATCGCAAGGCCAATCGATAATTGTCTAAGATGAAATTAAATTCCGATTGTTATGGTTCAGGTAGATATGGATTATTGATTTTATTTTTATTTTTTAATCTGTTTGTCAAATTATTAGGTTTCCGTACCCAAAGGGTAAAAACGGGACCCTATTAATATGGCTCCGTTGTTTTGTTGTGTATCTGTCCATCTGTGACCAGGCAGATCTCGTGAACCGTGATAGTAAGACAATTAAAATTTTTATAAATTTTGTATTATTGTTTGCTGCTGCGCTTTGGTAAAATTACTGAAAAACAGAATTAAATAGATAATAAAAGGGACTTCCATACAATAAACGTGTTTTTTTTTGTTTTTACTCGATATTGATAACGGTAACAGATAGACGCTTGAAATATTTATAGAATATTAAATGATATATTCACTTTTAAAAAAAGATAATTAAATTAAAATAAAACAAATATATAAGGGGGGTACCTTACAACAAACGTGTTTTTGCTCGTTTTTGCTCGATATTGATAACGCCAACAGGTTGACGCTTAAAATATTCACAGAATATTGAGTTATAATTTATTTTTAAAAATAAATAATTACA
The DNA here is from genome assembly GCA_947532085.1 of Elegia similella. Classification (NCBI taxonomy): domain Eukaryota; kingdom Metazoa; phylum Arthropoda; class Insecta; order Lepidoptera; family Pyralidae; genus Elegia; species Elegia similella. Next base: position 15,618,302 of record OX383941.1, read on the forward strand.
TTACTTAAAATATAATTAATATTTAAGGGGGGGCCATACAACAGACATGATTTTTTGCTATTTTAATAGATACTGGTACGGAACCCTTCGTACGCGCTTCCACATGTAGCAAATATGCAACTTTGGATATAAACGGGACCTAGCGCGAATCTTTTATTTTCCCGGAAAAATGCTCTTTACATACTAACGTAAAGAGCATTAAATAATAATAACGTAAAAATGCTCTTTACATACTAACGTAAAGAGCAAAACCCCATTAAACTCGCCCTACTAGTTTCCAGATTAGGCTAGACAGACAGGTATGACGTAAATTTATACTATGTATTGATTGATAATCTCCGCTGAAGTTTCTGTGGATTTGCATCTATACTGTCTTGATCTGTATCAAGACAGGAGTTCCAGAGTGTCATCTTGTGGAAGTAGTAGCTCTAATAATTTCACATTAGCCTCAGTACATACAACATGAGTAGTAGTACGCGATCGTCTTTTATATATTTATTAAGGAACTTCAAATGTATTTACATTCAAGGTAATATCCGAGTGGCACCCCTGGTGTTGCAGGCGTCCATAGGCTACGGTAACCGCTTTCCATCATGTGGGCCTTATGCCTGTTTGCCTACTAAGTTAAAAGGTATAAAAAAATATTACTTATAACTAAGTTCAAAGTGTTTTAAAATAAGAATATAGTAGTTTCTAATCCTAGGGAACTCTAAAAATTGGAGTGGCTCGTTTAAACTAAATATTATGGTTGTGCTCGGATTAGACGATACAACTGCAATTATGGCCGTACGGTGGTCTTCAAATAATAATAATTAAGATCTCGTAGCCCACTCAAGAACCTATTTCAAGTAATTTATTTACTGTATAATGCATTTATGCAAAGGCATACGCTTTTTAATTAAAGTTTCTAATTGAAACAGAATTTTGAAATTTAATGACATACTTGTACATTTTACTTTAAAAAAATAACAGGAATATTTAATAAAATAAAACATTAAATTTTATTTTTATTCAAGAACAAGTAATTAGTAAAGATGAATAATTGGCGCTTTTATACCATTTTTTAACGTGTCCGGTGTAAAACTGCCCAAAACACTAGCTGCGACCATCCTTTGCATCAGAATAAAATAATTTATTTTATATATATTATTATTTTACTTTAATTGTATTAAATCTAATTTATTCACAAAGATATAATAACATAGTTTTTCAATTCTTCAGAAATTTTACATATTTTCATACGTTTTTATTGATATAAATGTTGGTACATTTATGTATATGCATTGTTGGACTAACGTACGACGGTGTTTAATGTTAAGTTCCAATCCAATTATCCAGTACTAATATATATTTCACAATAAAAGCATACTTCTGTCACTTTTCCCATCAACCGTGATTTAATACAAGTGAAATAAAATATTTATGTCATCTTCAGGTTATTGCCAAATTGCCGTATCCTGAACCTTTACGAGCGATGCACTAAAGAGAAGGGTCCTTTTGATGCGGGCCTTTGGTATTTTATAACTTTCGAAAGTAAAGTGATGTAACTGATCACTTTTACGATGTAAGTTTATGCAGAACTGCTGTTTGTTTGTTATTTTTAGCAACAATAAAAGTTTTTTTTTTTATATACTGTATGTATGTATAAATATATAGTTTTACGAGTTTGTATGTAATTTAAAACAAATCCTTGATAAGTTCAATATCGTTTATATTATTCCACGAAAAACATTTGCATGTAAATCAACGCCAAGAAGAGTAGATACATATTGCTTACACTGTAAAAAATGTATCTTTGGGAGAGCCAAGTTCCTAACTGTACACGCTTTTAACTAACGCTATCAACTATAATCATAGTGTATATCATCCTGCGTGTATTCTAGTCTTAAGGTCTGTATACCTTAGTTAAAAGGTATGGCTTGATCTTTTTGTGAGGTGCTCCTGTAGGCTGATGAATAAAGTTATATATCATTAATATTATTGAATATATAACTAAGAAAAAAATACCTTCCCCTTTTAAGTCAAAAACGCAAACTTGAATCTCTTTTGATTTCGACTCCTTGATAGTGTCAGATAATTCTGATTACTTGAGTGAAGCTATTTATGAAAGTGAAAGGATAATACTCGTAAGTGTGGAGTTGTTTTGTTGTTTATAGTTCATGTAATCAAATATATTTTTTTTATTCTCAAGAAATACTATTTAATATCAATTTGTTCAAGTTAAAAATAATGTCAGTGTTTCGTATTGCTTGATTTTAGTCAGTCAACATTTCTTTTAACATTTTATTTTGCAAGAAGTTACAAATATTCTGTTAGATATTCTAGAGACCTCCTTTTAAATGGAATCTAAAACAGAAAAGTCCTCTCAGTGTGTGTTTCTCTAATGACTGCAAGTGCTACGTGTGGAATCAACCACCTAATTACACTGAGGATAGTATTAATCAAAATTAAGCAAGTGTTAATTTAATTAGGATATCCTTGGTGGTCTCATGACTCACTCGGATGCACTTCGACAGCAGACATCAGCGGATTTCCGACGAAACTTGGCTTTGCACCTTCCTTGCAAAGGTCAAGTGAAGTAAGTTGTAACTGTTAGGTTAAGTGAAATGGCCAGTTAAAACATAACCTTCCTTTTTAACCTCTGTTAAAAATAGGGCTTTCAATACTCGAATACCATAGTATACTGAGAAAGCTTAGATTTTTGGAACTTAAATTCCATTAACAGTAGAAACATTTTTGTGGGAACAAACATATTAAATACATGGTATCACGTCTCTTTCCCTTGCGAGGTAGACAGAGCCTAGTCTATAAGACCTTATGGCCACAATTAGCATGTTGGAGGGCGTGTAGATAGAAAACGGATTCAAATAGTGATGGATTGCTAGCCGCATCGCCTATTGACATGATACCGCAGATTTTAGCCCAAGATTTTTGAGGGAAATTGTTCATAAAGGTTAATGAACACAATAGGAAAATGACGGATACGGTTTTCTGGTTTATTTAATAAACTTTACAATAACCTGCCTTGTTTTTTGTCACTTGACGAAAATAGAGCGGGAACTTTGAAGGCATACCTACAGGCGATAATTTCGCGGAAAATGCGTTAGTCACAGTTTTTAAGGCCGTTTTTTCCTCGCGGTTATAAGGAAGTGAGACTGTAGCTGCATGAGTCTGCATGACGTCGGGCATCATCGCAATTTTATTACTAATGTGTACAAAAGTACTGTCAGCAAGCTCACTTGTATTTGAATTGTCAGATACATTTCAAGTTTTTAAAATGTAATATAATATAAAAAAAATATCTTCACCTTTGTTTTTGTATTCATCTGCAATGTCAACTCCATCATTCATTTTACTTTCGAAGGTCATTTATTCCCAAGTCTCTTATTTCCGCACCACGTTCGACCATAATTCTTTATGTCACCAAATCAGATTTCACATCAAAATAATCTAAGTGTATATTTTTAATTATTTATATAAGTAGGTATCATTAAAATGTTACAATGAAAAGCATGAACATTTTCTGCAGTTAATATAAACATGAAAATATTTAGAATTATTCATTTATACATATCAGTAGTGTACCTTACTTCATATAAACTTATTTTATTTAACATAAACATTATATTGTGGGGACACAGAAAAGAAAAACAACTTATAGCCCCAATTTAGTACAATGTGACAGAATATCACAATATAATATCAAACCTTTTTAATGTTCCATCTTTGCTGATAACAATCATTTAACACTTTACCTTATTTACTGTAATTAAGGCTCGGATACCTCTACCCACTCGGATAAAGTGTATTTTTATTTTGCTGTCTCTACAATCTGACATTCTGACACGATGCCGCTGCAAATGTTTTTGGTTATTGTCCGGTAGCATTATAAAGCTTGTAAAAATATCCAGTTGACTGTGAAATGGTGGATTATTCTGAGTCAAAGTTTTTAAGGTCAGGCGCAGATAATAACCTTCTAGTGCAAGTGTAAAATTGCATATAAGACTTGGTGTCCCACACGAAGCTATAATTTGAATACTTCAATGCATTTATTCTAAAAGACAAGACATAAATATAAAAACGTTATAAAAGGCTCTTACTTTGCCACTCGGTTGCTACCAGCATCTATAAAAGCAAAGTATCGTTTATTTATAGAAATCCAAACAAATATCATAAATGCGTTGTGTTTGTTTGCTTCGCTTTTACGCCTTGTTAACTAAACTGTTCAATGTGGAAGTTTGCATCAGGGCTTGTTATCGGTACCAAATTCCCATTATAAATACCGGTAAGTACCGGTATTACTATTCTGTTAAAATTTTAACGGTAATATGAGGTACCGGTAATCTAGTATTTAACGGTAATTATATTGTTAACAGTTAACGGTAATTTTACCGCTACCTGTTACCGGTACCAAATTCACATTATAAGTACCGGTAAGTACCGGTACCTCTATTCTGTCAAATTTTAACGGTATTAAAATTGCGTTAATTTTACCGGTACCTACGCATTGTTGCCGTCTACCGCATGGGACTCGCTCGACTGTAAAAGTGCCGCCCTATTGTGGGCCCCCGCCTCACGCCGCACATGCACAACACGGCAATGACACACATTAACGAAATGATAATTCCCAATACGAGTACCGGTACTAAGTACCGGTACTGTTTACCGGTATTTGGTACAGGTACTTCTTTCAATTACCGGTACCGTCGTTTTATTGAGGTACCGGTACCAATTCAATTACCGGTACCGTTGTATTATAGAGGTACCGGTACTTGATTTTTACCGGTACCAAATGTACCGGTACCAAACCAATTACCGGTACTGTTGTTTCATAGAGGTACCGGTAATGGATTTTTACCGGTATTCCAACCCCTGGTTTGCATATGCATTGTCTGAGAAACGGAGTTAAGAGGATACCTTATACTCGTAGCCGAAAAATAAAACGCGGTTCACGAGAGATCGACAATGACGACTGGGATAAAAAATTACACAGAGGATGCGACAGGGGCTCAATGAAAAAGAGTTGGGCACAATGAGAATACGTGTTCATATGTATTTGTTTCAGAATGGACGCCATAAACCAGTTATTTTTCTGCTACCGTGTTGACAATATTTATTTCTGTCATCGTCACTGTGTACCACTAAAAATGAAATATAAGCCTCGTGAATTACGGCTGTATGTAACTTTATCTGCTGAAAATTAGGAACATCTTATATGAATAATTATTGTGGTATTTTTTACACTTTCCGGGATTTCTATTTTATAATATAATATATAAATATATATAGGCAAATCACACAGACTGAACTAACACCGAGTCTTGTGTTATGGGATACTAACTCAACTATGCTATATTTTATAACAAATATATATATAGATAAACATTCAAGACCCAGGCCAATCTGAAAAAGATGAATTCCATCTTGACCTGACCGGGGATCGAACCCAGGCACCCTCGTGTTAACCACTGCGCCACGGAGCTTGCCAGCTGTCTGGTTGAGTGTCCATGAATGAGTTTAACCTACGTTACTTCACGCCCGACGCCAGGCTAGTACAAAGTAATAACTTTAGTAGTCAATGGCATCTTAATAGGTTAAAGAGTTTGGAATATTAATTTAGCTTAGTTATGGTAGAGCCACGCTACCGGCAAGATTCATTTTTGCTAGTAGCATGAATGGGCCGGCTCGTCCGGGGAAGTACCACACTCTTACAGAAAATCGACGTTTGAGTAGAAGCTTTACCGCTTCTATGCTTTGTTCGGTGAGTGAGAGAGCCGGAGGCCCATCCTTCCCCATTTCCTACCCCCATGTCCTTTTTCCAACTCCTTGAAAGGCAACGCTCCTGTTACACCCTGGTGTTGGAGTTGTCCATGGGCAGTGCTGGTCGCTTACGATCAGGTGACTCGCTTGCTCGTTTGCCGTCCTATATCATAAAAAAATTACTTATAAATATATAAGCTCGTCTCGGCCCACTTGGACATTTAAAAAGACGAAGCAGTGATAGTGGTCCAATTTTCAGTTACCCATTAAAGTCTGGTAGTTGCCTGTCTTTGTTTTCTTTTGCAACCGACTTCTAAAAATAAAGTTTTCGTTTATTATTTTTTCACCTTGTGACTCCGTCAGAAGAGGGAAAGGAAGACCAAGAAGAGCAAATTTGGATGAAATAAAGGAAAAGGCTGGAGTTGTGTCATATGAAGAGGTGAAGAGAATAGCTGAGAACCGAGAGACATGGAGAGTACCACCACATCCACCGACAAGAACACAGTTCTTGTATTAGATAAATAGATAGGTAACTTCGTAATTTACAAACCGATTTGAAAAATCTTTTCTTTGTTTAGAAGATGTTTCTAATACGAAAATTATTTTTGGATCAGTCCCATTTAATTTCATCAAAATCCGTTGTATTCGGGTTTTAGATTGAAAGTGTTTTGACACGACCAGGATTTATGAGAAATTGATTGTTGTTTTTTGCTTAGCGAGCCTTCCCAAGTGTCGATCAGTTCAGCGCACCTACAAAGCTAGACCTGGTAACATAAAGTCTAAAGAACTAATCTCTACACAACGATGGCTCAAATAAAAAAAAAACTTGTTTGGTCTATCCACATATCATAATAATAATTACTTTAAAATTTGTTGCACAACGTTGAATTCGCCTAACCAAAGCTACCTGCTATTTTGATCATAAGTATAAAACAATATTAATATACGTTGCCGATATCGTGCGAACCTACTCGATACATCACAGCCACAAATCATAAAGGAAAACAAATTATTCATGCACATAATAAAGAGGCGAGAATCGTGAGTCCTGCATTTCTTCAGCTCCTCGTTACTGATTTTATTATGTAGAATATCGATAGCAAATGTTATGAAATCGATTACATTTCTTATAAAAATCCTAGCTGCTTTGCTTTTTAATCTAATTGTTATACTTCCGACTTTAAAAAGATCATAAATTTTACAAAAAGATTTTAAGTTCGAATCTCTTTTAGTTCTTTTTAGTTGAATAATTTAAAAAAAATATATTGATGTACTCTAATCTAACAATTAATACAAAAAAAAGGTTTTCGTTAATTTAATTTAATATAAGGAGCAGAATGCTTTGAATAAAAGGAAATCTCTGAAGGGTATTGCAAACAAATCATTTCGAATCACATGCGCAATTAAGCCCGAATATAGATAAGAAGATATAATGTCTACATAAATAAACACACTCCAATTTTAACATTGCAAGTATGATTGCAACTTACTCAATAGGGTTGGGACATTCTCCGAGGCAATAAAATAATAATATCCGTTATTTTACCTCTGAAAAATTAAGCGAAAACTAACTTTATTTTAACAACTATAGAGTTGACACTTCTTTACTTTATATTTCCTAACTGTGAAGGAAATTTGATGTCTAAGGTAAAGACATAAAGTCAATTTTAGATTGAAGATTTTGAGATATCAAAGGTAAACTGTTTTTTGAACGAATAGACACAAATTATAGTCGCGTGCCTAGGGGTGTGCTAATTATTGCACGTACATATTTTATGGTTCCGCACGTAATAAGTGAAATTTTATGTTTTAGAGATGTCAGTCAGAGATAAAATTATGTAACGAGATATACATCTGTTAGTTTAGATTTACAGGTGTGTGATAAGTTATTACGATTTATCTTATATTCTCAGCAAAATAAGACGTGTTTTAAAAGGAACCAATAAAACAAAAAAAAAATTAGATTTTATGAAATTAAATCTGTATACAGCGTGATTTTGAACTCCCTAGCTATATTTAAATCTGGGAATCAGAATCCCTTATGGAATACAGAATTGTAATAAAAAAAGGTAAAAAATGAAAAAATAAAATTTAACCTTTCATAGAAATTCGTCCAGCTGATCGGCGACTTTGTATGGGAAACCTAATTTTCTTTTTCGTTTTTCACCTTTTTTTCTTGCAATTCTGTGTTCCATTAGGGATTCTGATTCCCAGATTTCAATAAAGCTAGGGAGTTCAAAATCACGTTGTATATGATATAATTTGGAATTATTTCTGATGTGGACATATTACTTAAAAATACGACATAAAAATAGGAAACGGATATCCAGATGGCCATCTGACTAACTGTTATATTACATCTGATCGCTTAAGATCATGTGTTATTAATTTAGCCGCAGTTGGTTAAGCACGAGTGAATTTTTGCTAGATTTTTTTTTATGATATAGGACGGCAAACGAGCAAGCGTTAAACGTCACCTGATGGTAAGCGATCACTGTTGCCCATGGACAACTGCAACACCGGGGTGTGTCAGGTGCGTTTCCGGCCTTTCAAGGAGTTGGGGGAAGGAAATGGGGAGGGGCCAGAACTACTTAACGTTTTATATCAACACTATGATCGCTATACATCTTTGTATATACAGACTCATCTCCGCGCCTACATTGCTAAAAGCCGACTGGTCTGGTTTCCTATACACACAGGATATTGCTCCATATTCACCATTCATTAACTTAATGGCTTTCGGCTGATGATTTTTCTTACGACACTGTGTCTTCAATAAAAAAGTTGATCGATTCGCAATTGTAGCAACTAACATTTCTTAGACTACATTATTCATAAAAATGCCAAATATGTCGGCGAACAATAGACATCCATTTGAAAAATTTAAATAATATTAGACACATTAATCGTAGTTAAAGTATTATTTATCTTAGAACTAGCGACCCACCCCGGCTTTGCACGAGTGCAATGTAGATACTAATAGAGGGCAGTAAATTATTCATATAAACCTTCCACTTTAATCACTCTAGCTATAGATGAAATCTGCATTAAAATCCGTTTTGAGTAGTTTAAAAGATCTAAGCAAACAGACAGCGTAAGCGACTTCATTTTATACTATGTAAAGATATTAAATATCAATAGTAACAGTTCGACATACCTATTTAACATACTAATCTCTGATTGTTAACATGAGATGCTTCAAAAGTGCCGACGAATTAGATAATTTGTTTTAAAATCAACTGTAACTCATAAACAATAAGATGTATTTTAGATTTTTGTTGAGTCAAAATCGTGCTTACGGTAGCCGAAATCAAGGGTCATAGAGATCAAACGTGATCGAAAACTGATATTAAAGATTGTAACAAGAGTGACGCATGCGTGAATAAGATATTACGAGTACGGTGGCGAAAGCCCCACTTTGAAATTGTACGCCGCTGGACAAGGACATTTGGTAACATCAGAATTTATGTATACAGTGTGTAACATAACCGGCGAGGTTCCCGTCAAAATGACCTATGGGACCAATGCTGGAAGCTCATTTTTTTTACAGGACATGTCAGGTCGGCAGAACACTTTTGTATGAAAAATACATTTTTTTTTTGTTCCCTGCATTCCCATAGGAATAGTTGTTCATTTTGACGGCCTGTGTCACCCCAGAGATGAATACATTTGAGATAGTAGAGGAAGATATGGAATATATAAAATACAAGTCAATCACTATAATTTGGCTATTTTAAAAAATGTGTGCACTTATGTGATTTTTTTAATGTACCTTTAGTTTTAGAAGTAATGCTAGTCAGATGTATGGTAACAATCCGTAAATTATTATCTCGAGGTCATAGGCCGATAATATTACAATGGACGCTCTTAAGCTTGAATTACTTAAGGACCGCGAACATTATATCAATTTATACTCTTACCGAAAAAAGTGAAAGCATATTATCAGCAAATTTCCACTTGATGTCACGTCAAACGAGCCATTAAAGTAATTTGGTAATGTCAACTCTAATCTGTGAAACCACAGTAAAAGTTTAAACAGTGTACAATAAATAAAAGCGGTTCTTTGATGTCGCCGCTGCGAGTTCGAGAATGCATATGCGAGTCCAATTAAGCGCGCAAAATATCGTGGCCTCCAAAAACGCTGTTTGGGTTCATCAAAATTTTTCGTTTTCATTGTTTTGCTTTTTTGCTTCATTCTGGAGTATGATACGGGTGTTGAGTTTTTGCGCTATTGAGTTCAGTATTGGTATCAGCATAGCTTATAATTGCTTTAAATGATTTATTAAAATATTAAAAACTTTGAAAACAATTGTGATGAGTTTTATATTGATTGATATTGTTTTCAAATTGTTTATAGCTATTTAAGTAGATAAAGATAGATATAGAGATCAGTTGCTTTTCAGTCAAGTGAGACTTGTTTGGTTTAGCACATAGAGTTGTTATATGAAGGTATAAATAGAAAAACTTATTTAACCAACACTGCCCTACTGGATTTGAAGGTGTCATCATCATCATCATCGAAGGTGTGACTCCACAGAATTTAAGTAGTTACCTGTAACAATGACAGAATTAAATGTATAATAATTTATATTTTTATAAGTAGTTTTGGTTATTATTAGTATTATAATTAGTATTATTTTAGTATAATCATCATCATTTCGTGTAGGTGACGCAGTCAATCGACCATGCACACCCTGGTGTCAGAGTTCTTCGGAACCGCCTCTCGGCCTCTGACGTGGTTCCTTTAACGGCTACCAGATGGCAGCCGGGACCACCGGCTTAACGTGCCCTCCGAAGCACGGAATCATCTTTATTATCAGACAATCAGGTGATTCAAGCCTGCAATGTCCTAACCAAACTGGAAACAACTAAACAAAGTATGCTTCCGGTGGGAATCGAACCCACGACCCCCGGGTCAACAGGCAAACGCCTTAACCACTGGACCACGGAGGCTGTGTTATTTTAGTATAATTATATTGTACCTTTCTATTTTTTTTTTTTTTAACAAAATACATATATATAATTATACTAACTAATAATAATTACAACTACTTAAAAAAAAAAAATATAAATATTTACAAATTGTATAGTCCCTGCAAACCGTCATTCTGTGGCAACGTGCCCATAAGGCTGGCAGCATTGCCACGTTGGATGGCAATGCTTATCCTTTGAGCCAGGTAATTGCCAGCCTTTTGGTCGCGGGATACCTCGATCAGTCTCTTTGACAGAAAGTCAAAGAGACGATGGGCTGATGGACCCCACGGACCCATTGTTTCTACACCAAAAGGCTCAAATATGTAGCTGTCTCCGATACCTACATACTTGCGCCTTTTGAGGCATTCCGCTGCGGCTGCTGCTGTACCGGCCTTTGACTTGGTGACCTGAACATGAGACGGCGCTAAGGTATCAACGCATGTAGCATCCCATACCAAAGGCCGCCCCAATCGCCAAGGCACCAGAGTCATTCCATCCGGTCTCTTGCCATCATCGCGGACCAAACCATTAGGTTCTAAAGCGGCCGGTATATTAATGGTTGCAAGAGAGCGGTGGATAATATTGTTTAGGGCGGCATGACGCCCCAAACGGCCGGCACTCCTAATGCAAGATAAGCCGTGGTGACCAAAGCTATCGATGGTATCTCCACAGGGACAACGATGAGGGACTATGCACGTGGCGCCTAGTCGTAGCGTAGTTGCCAGACGGAAAGCGTCATTGTGCAGCAGTGTGCCTAGGTTGGCTGACGGCAGGGCCTGCAACCAAAGCCCGGATTCCCACTCCGCCCCAGCCAAAAGGCGGGCACGCTCTACAGAATTGCCAGACGTCTCAAGTAAATTATCTTGAGCAATTTTGCAAAGCGGCCCATCCCATTGTCTTGGCGAGGATAGGTAATCAGGGAATTTGGAATTTGGAGCTAGAACTCGCCAGGCTTCTCTGGCCTCTGTTGCATAACTAATGGTTATTTCGTCATCATTGAGGATTTTTTTGAAAAGCTTTTCAATGCTAAGCACAGAAGACAGAAACGCTGGCAGAGCTACATTAGAAATTTTTCTGATTCCCAAACCTCCATACCTGATAGGTAAGGAGGCTTGGTCCAAATGCGGTCGCTAAAATTAATATTTAAAACTGACGAAAGGGAGTTTTGAATGAATGCATCTAACTTGTGGAGGAGTTGTGGATGTTTCCATAGATGGCTACAACGAAGGTTATACGTGAAATTGGGAACAAACAGGCAGTGTCGGATGATAATATAAGCGAAATGAGATTGAATATCCAAAAGATGAACAGAAGCTTCTTCAAATTTTTTAATTTTAATGTCGATGATATGGGAAAATGATTCCTCGAATATAGGCGAGCCAAGGAGGTGGAGTGAACTTTTGTGTAAAATTTTGATACCTGGACATAGTGCGTTAAAATCAGCCAAAATCTTTTCTTTTTCAGTGCACGAGTCTGAAATGTAAATATGTAGTCTATAAAATAATATGACGACATTTTAGAAAATAAAAATAAATGAACTAAAAAAAATGTATAATTTTAATATGTGGTTCCACGCTCAGATACATTGGATTAGCTGTAAAATAAAACACAAACAAACACACTCGTTAATATATTTTTTTGGTAATTGATGAAATGATATTCTTATTATTTTATACTCTTAGAGCAACATTTCATAGTAAAATAAATAATTTTAGTTTTTAGTACCGGTACAAGATATTTTATTTTTTATTTATTTCGTCTGTGTTTAATTATTTACAAATACCTACGCACGTTTCAAATGTTAAAAGCTTTTGTAAGATCTGCAACAGAAAGGAGAAAACGTCGGCATACTTATTTAAACCAATTTATGATACTTGTAAAAATCACTAACATTATTTGCTCTTCATTATTTTTCATTATACAACATTTTATAATTAACACCCACAAGATTAAGTCCATCTTTGAGCATTTAAACGGAGAAGTACCCAATTTCTCGGAATATCTCTGCGAAGTTGGCAATATTACGACAGAGTAGGCGGTGTTGCCCTATAAAGAATTTAAAATACGCAATTTGGACGCGTAGGTCAGGATTATGGATTTTTATCAGTATGGCCTTCAAAATAATGATGTCCTGTGACGTGATGTCATGCAAAAAATGCATTTTAGTGCATCTTGATGGACCTCAATATAAAAATAAACGTGGTTAACCTATCACGTAACTTTAAAGATACAAAATCTTTTCTGTGAATGAACGTACTATATCTTGAAATTAACATAAACTTTTTAAAATATGTTGTTATAATAAAGGAAGCAATCATCATATGTATTGGACCTTGCATCAATTAGTATATATTTCACTTGAATATTAATTTCAAAATGATATAAGATAAGAAAACACATAAAAAATAATATAATGATTTTACGTATCGGGAAGCTTTTAAAGGAGATTTTAAATGTTTTAAGTTATTTATATCTTTGTTATGTTTTAAGTTACTCATAATTAAAAAAAAAGTTTCAATAAAAATTTAATTCGAGTAGGTGTTCATTAAAATAGTTTTGTCTATAACATTTTAGTTTAAGTACGTACGAGCTGTACCTACAGCGAGTGAGCAGATGATAATGTCAAATAAGACATAGCCTGAGAAATCTTCACATATAGGGTTCCCTAACCTACCACCATACTACCACAATATACCTTCTTTTCACCATATAAGGTAATATAGGCAGAGGGCCAACTTTGTATGAAATTATCTTAGGGTATCCTAATAAGTAAAAGTAATTAATTATTATTGCTCGTATATAACTGAATCTACAACATTTTAGGATGCAGTATTGATAGCAATTATTGATTAAGTTATATCTTAAAAAGAATACGGACCTGTTTTTTCAAGACAATATTTGCAATTAACTTCTCATTTTATAAGCTAACATCCATCCCGTACCTGATTTATTGTCACCTAATTCCTTAAAACGTCACATTGCATCGGCATTAACAACTTCAAATACCGTTTTTATAATCAGACAGGCTGGAGACATCGGACGCTCAAAGCCCCGTGCGAAGTGACAGTTGCTCCGATCCACAAGCTTTCCAAATTTTATTTACACATCCATCTTAACCTTATTATTAAATAAATAAGGTTTAAGATGCTGTCAGGGAGGTAGAAAGTTAAAGTGGTTTAAAACATGTCTCATCTCAAATGGATCAGAGCATCTCGGTCCGTGAGAATTAATTTCGTGGAGTAACGACCTTCAACATATAATCTGGTATTATGGTGGGAAAATTCGTCAAATGTAACACAATCTGGCTCTGTTTTGTTTACTACATCTTGATTAAGGCTGTGTTGATATGTTTGTGAATAGTAAACAGAGGTTTAAAATATTTAATGTTTGGTAATGTTGACATAAAAATTATCAGAAACAAAGCAGGAGCTTTGAAAATACTTTTCAAAAAGTAGATACATAACAATATAAAACCTCAGTAGAATCTCAAATTCGGTGGTTTGACTAACCATCTGGAGCTCAATTTTTGAACAGGTAGAATCGATTCGCCATTTGTTGTCGAGCTTCTGATGGTGAATCTCTGTTTTTGAAATATTATTTGAATGGGTTTTCCGAACTTTTACTTGGACTCAAACCCGCGTAAAAAAATTCCAATTTGACTTTTAAATATACTTAATTCTCAAAATAATAATAAAATACATTAACGCATGCCAAATCAATACAACGTAAAGGTGAACAATGACAAATAACTTGTCGAAGTTTGTTTTCCTGTTTTAGCTCCCAACATTTTTGCCACAATTTTTCTCTGGAATTTAGTGTCTTATATATTTTTTTTCTTTTCATTCAATTATTCTGGCAATTATACCAGCTTTAGAATTGTTCGCACGGTTCAAAAATACGTAAAGACAGGACCAGGTCGATTTTATTGACATATCAATGTGATTTGATTGATGACGTCACATCGAGTCGCGGATCGATTTGACCAGTTCAAAAATTGAGCTCCTGATCTAATATCTGAGGGTAGGTATCTCCGTGGTAGGTATAGTTGGATTTCGACCTACCCTTAAATATTTCTTCGTTAGCTGAAATAACTCAACTGAGAAAGTACCTCTAATTGTGATCTGGATGGAATCAAGAATTGAATGTTATAAAGTCATCATCATGTTCTGATCGTTTCCCCGGTTGCATCTCCAGCTATGTTGCGTCGAAGCCCGGGGCCCGGGGTCTGTTATTATAACAGCATTATTGTGATATGATTTAGATAATATTTTACAGCCTCGAAGTCTATCCGATGAATGTGATAAAGTAATTATTGAATTGATAAAACTGAAAAAGCAACATTTGTATAATAAATACGGTATTACCATAAGTCTTGCGAACATTGAAATAAATCCACAGAGATGATTCTCATTCACGCTAATTTAAATTTATAGCCGTGTGAAAATATGCATCTTAAATTTAATTAGTTCTATTTTTAAAACTGGAGCAATCTATTGTTACATTCTGAGCTGTGAAGATCTTGGATATTGCCATGAAATTAATGTTATTGCTTTTTTTGTATGACCTACGCGTGGTTTACTAGATAATTTAATTGAATGTCAAAATAGTGGTGTTGGGATATTAATACAATGTTAATATTTTATTGTTATTATTTCTTAAATAAACTAAATATTAGCCATTTTATCAGTATAAATACCCTTGTTAAAGACGTCGATCTACGTTCACTACACTAAAACAAAAAAATATTTTTAATTATAAAAGTTCTTAACTTTTATATAATTAAAATATTTTTTTTGTTTTACTGTAAATGTACTAGATATGTGTACTTTGGGAATAAAAATATAAAATTTAATTTATCATTAATTCTATTGTAAAATGATGTCTCTAAAAGTTAACACTCAAGGCATTACAATATTTTTTGTTGTTTATTTGAAGTTCTATGTATCTATATATTCCCTTGTTCGCTTTAGCTGTCCTAATTCGTATTAAATCAGATTACTTATGTTGAGTTAACTGTACTTCTGCCGTAAAGCGAATCTGTCGTATAGCGAATCTGTCCTAAAGCGAACAACTGTTCCAGTCAAGTAACCAACAATACTCCTAGTTATCCCTAACAATGCTGAAATAAGTCACATTTTAGACGTTCAAAGTCAAAGTCAAAGATTTTTATTCAAAATTGGATACATGTATCTCTTTTTGAACGTCACATTTTTATTTCTTATATATTTTTTAATATATGCAAAATTGAAATACTACTAGCGTTTCGGAACGACCACTGGTGAGAAGAATACGCCGAAAGAAACTCAATCCAGACTCGTTCGTTTACATCTTCCTGCTTTTGTAGTTAAATAAATTGTTAAGGCCAAACCAATCGTATCTAACTATAAATGTTAAGTAACTTTGTGTGATTTTCCATCGACTGTATGTATAGTGTAACATAACAAATAAATACAGATAGATTATCATCTAGATTCCTTGATTTTGACGTGATAACGCCTTATAAATCGGTTAACGCCGGCTGCATGCACAAAAAAGTGTCACGTTCCGGATGCAAGCGAGAACGAAGAACAAGCGATAGAGAGGCGTGATCGGCCTAAGCGTCCGGCTTGTGAAGCATCTATCTTCCACCGTTATCACGTAAACTTATCGTCCGTAAACCGACTTCACAAACAACCAATTTTTTTTTGTAATCAGGACAGGATCTTGCGATTAAATTTGGTAGTTTGAAGCTCGGGGGAGGATAAAGAGACCTTTATTCCCAGAAAAATCTAACGTTCCTGAGGGATCCACATTAACACAGGCGGGCAAATACTAGTATTCTAACAAAATTAATTTATGCTTACACTAGCTTTCGCCCGCGGCTCCGCCCGCGTCAATGTCGATCCCTCGGGAAAAGTACTTTTCCCGGGATAAAAGGTAGCCTATGTCCTTAGCCATACTCTAGAGAACTTGTATGCAAAATTTCATGATGATCGGTTCAGTAGTTACGGCGTGAAAGCGTAACAAACAAACTCACTTTCGCATTTATAATATTAGTAAGGATAAGGAAGTAAGGATAAGGATTTGAACAACAAATCAGCATAGATAGAATATATACCTATTATTACAAAAAGTAAATAAACTCTCTAGTATGGAAGTTACATAAACCATTTTACATTAGTTTCCTCCGTTCAAGCATTAACATCAGAGCCAAGACGAACCTTTTTTACCGGAAGTACCATGTAACGTGATACTGGTACGAGTAAGAAACGTTTTGCGGGTGGTCCCGTCTGTGTGTCTGTCCGTAATTAAAGCGACTGATATTATGTAGATAGAAACTATTATGTATATGGGATTCTAGGATAGAGCCTTGATGTATTTGTTACAACATTGCTTCGATCAAACATTATAGTGATTTTTAGAAAAATTGTGAAATGGCGAGCTCTGTGGCGCAGTGGTAAACACGCCAGCCTGCGACACGAGTGTGCTCGGGTTCGATCCCCGGCCAGGTCGAGATGGAAAATGATCTTTTTCAGAGTGGCCTGGGTCTTGTATGTTTATCTATATATGTATTTGTTATAAAATATAGTATCGTTGAGTTAGTATCCCATAACACAAGTCTCAAACTTACTTTGGGGCTAGCTCAATCTGTGTGATTTGTCCGTATATATTTATTTATTGTAATTATCATGATTTTTAATCATAGTACTGTTTCCTTAAAACAAGGGGTAACTAACGAATTTATAAAAAAGATATAAACTAAGAAAATTAGTAAAATACTCAATGAAATCAACTACATATCATTTATAATAAAAAAAGTAATAAAAATCATTGAATTCGATTTTTGTAAATAACAAACTGATACAAATATAATTGTTGTTTGCCTTTGAAATTTTTAAAGGGGTATTCGAAATAGTACATACTTAATATAAGCTACGTTTTACAACTTAATGTTATTAGAAAAGGGTTTATAGTCATGCTGGGCCACAAATAATATTAACTTGAAAAAGTCGACGTAAGCCTTAATACGTATAAGGGGAAATTCGGCGCCGAGATTGAATTGTGCGGTAGCTCACCATTATTTATTTCTTAATTTATTGAGTAATATTAACTTTTTGAAGTTTTAAAAAATCTATTTTGTTTCGCTACGCCAACAGTTACTTTCATTGTCAGGACTGATTGATTATTAGTTTCTCCTTTCAGTAACTAATATCAAACACTAATGCGTTTCATCTGAGCGATGTTACGGTTGCTGTGTTCTGGAACAAAGTTCTGCAAAAAGCATGTGATTATAAAAGGATAGATAGATGATCCACGTAAATACTTGGGTGATATGAGAGTAGATGGAAGATACCTGCCCCGTGGTAGGGATGGAAAATCGAGTATTTTTAGTGGAGGGTAGATGTAAGATGTACCTATGTGAGGGTTGCTGTGATTGGCCGATTCCCAAAAATCAGAGCACCCCAAAAACAATAAATGTAAACCGAGGGCTCAATATTGTCGTATTCGTTGTCGTCGATCAGTCAAGAGCACCTCGGAAGAAACTTTTCTTCCGAGGTGCTCTTGACTGACCGACGATTTTACTCGACTGATTTTATAAACGATTGATTTTATTGGCTTCCACATGGAAGCCAATAAAATCAAGATTACGGGATTAGCGCGTTTTACTGAACTACCACCTTCAGGATTGCTGCCCCAGTTTGTCGCCTACAGAACCTATGTTATGAGTATCTACAGTCCTCTCGTGTATAGCCAACATTTGTTTGGTTGAACTTAAACTTCAGTGGAACAAAGGTAAGGTCACCTTGTGGTGAGCCCGGACCTATGTTCCACTGTTACACGTACGACTCATAATAAGTAACGCTGTATAATGAGTAATAATGAGGCTAGCTAATTTTTAAAGCTGCCGCCTGCCTGACGCCCGATCGCTTATTTCTAGCTATTATAATACAATCAATTTATATCACTGAACTCAGACAAAGCTTTATTTTATATCTGTATCTAGCTTATTCAAACATTTAACCTATCAAATAAGTTTTATTGCCAACATAAACACAGGCAAGGGAAACTGTTCACTTTAATGTGGCCGTATAATTGTGTGTTGTACATCTGGCGGCCACGCCCTGGAAACTGGGCTGGGTGGAGGCACGCGGCGCACGCGCATAGCTCGTGTTTACACTTCGACAGCGGTATGACTACTAGCCAAACTACTAAGTAAAATAAAAAGTTTTCCACCATTACATATACAGGACTTGATTTTATTCGTCTCGTTTTGTGGAAAATACTGATATTATATTTGCTGATATGCCACAAGAAATCTGACATAGTTTAATGATAAAAAGTTTATAAGGGAATATGAAGTACGCTATCAACTATCTAGATACCTACTTGCAATGGTTACCCGAGTAGTATTTAACATACAAAATAAAAACACACTCTAAATTTTGATAACAATCGGAAAGAAGTTTTTTGTTTTAACTTATTACAGTCTAACACGGTGTCAGATTTTTAAGCTGCTTAAAGGCATCTTACATATCTTTACGACTGATATCATTCCTTTTCATTCCGAAACCATTCCTTACCATAAACATTATTTTATCGAACTTCTCCGTGCTCAAAAGGCACGTTAAGCTTTCGGTTTCGGCTGTCATCATTGATGTCAGTCGTAAAGGTATATAAGATGCCTTTAGACAGCTTAAAAATCAAGTCTGGTTTTAAAAGAGCTCAATGGCTTAGTGAGTGTGAGAGATATTAGCACAGTAAAGCAAACACTTAATCTACCGAAGACGAAGCACTAGTATTAATTGCTAATAAAATGTGAAAATAATATAGCGTATAAATTGTCACAGTCTCATTATAAAGTTCGCCTTACATGCAGCAAGAAAGCCGACGCCGTCATCCAGTTATGGCATCTGTCTATGATATTATTAATACAAAAAGCAGGCGTATCTGCTTTTCACTCGTGCCATGTACAGCGTGCAATCCGATCGCAATGTGACGCTGACGGAAATATACTTATAAGCTCTAATGTTGGCGAAAAAATCTTAGCATTAGTTACATCCGGTGATATCGGTTTCAGGACTCGTTGAAAGAAAGAAAATTGTTTATTTGGCACTCTAAATACATTTGTTTACAACATACACATTGAACAACAATTAAAATTGCATATAAAAGGTACCAAATTGGTCTCTGCTCAGCATTGTTTTATGATTCACCCTCAGGAGAAACCATTCGCTAGTCTTCCGCGGATGCTAAACTTAATCTCTTAATAATATAAAAATAAAAATGAAGATATACAGTTGAAACAGAAAACCTAAAACAACCCTATAAATACTCTCCATACTACACCATATATTATAATAACCACGGTATGTACCACGTGTGTACATACGTACGTAGCAGCCCTCTTTTTCCCTTGCGGGGTAGACAGAGTCTAGGCCACGTTTAGCATGTTGGTGGGCATTAGGTAGAAAACGGAACTTCGAAGTTGCAAGGTAACCGAATATCTATAAGTAGTTATTATATCTAAAAGTTCTTAGGTCTTTGATTGAATTTGAGTACGGATTCGTCACTAATGACGAAAGTGCATCAAAAGCAAGTAGTTTGATATTTTTTTCAAAACCTCAAAGGTAACGATAGTAACTGAAATCAGTCAGCAATAATAAACCGTGCTTACAACAAAGTTTTTGACCACCTCAATTGAAGAAGTACATAGATTCCATCGGTTCAATCACGTAGTTGGACTTTATCTTGCGATCACGTCGAAAGCAAGGTTGCAGGGGCGGTCAAGGGATAGCGGAGCGCCTTCACCTCGGGCCTTGATGAGTCACAAAAATCGATCAGCGGCTTTGTTACTGATATTGATCCTAACGACGTGACGCTTGCAACATTCTTTAGTAATTATAACCGTTGGCCAACGGTGACTGCAGGAGCAAGTCTTCGCTTTCAATGAATAAAAGCTTTGCTACACGCCTGCGATATTAACGCATGAGATCTGGAAAATTAGGTACATTCAAAATTAGGTACTTTTAAGGAGATATATTAGGCAAATGCCTGACATAATTGGTTGAGCATAAGAAAGTTCAACAGAACCCTGAGGATATGACGAAGAACAAGCCTTTTTAATCAAAACAAAAGCTTTGACGGGCTTGCCTAATTAAATATAGCGAGTATTACTCGATTTGATTTAAAGATTCCAACATATTCGTACATGAACGTGACCTGCCGGCCTATTTAATAACTCAGTGCGCAACGTTTTGATAATAATTTAAAAATACATTACGTTTTATATGTCTTTGTTAAAAACGTCAATCATACGAAAGCCGCAATGTATTTTGAAATGACTATCAAAACGATGTACACTGAGTTAGCAATAGGCCCGCTGAAATCTAAAAATATTGCACTCCTTAGTCAGCAGTCGTGTAAAAGTTGGTAAAATATAAATATAAATAAATAAATATATACGGACAAATCGCACAGATTGAACTAGCCCCAAAGTAAGTTCGAGACTTGTGTTATGGGATACTAACTCAACGATACTATATTTTATAACAAATAAATATATAGATAAACATCCAAGACCCAGGCCAATCTGAAAAAGATCATTTTCCATCTTGACCTGGCCGGGGATCGAACCCGGTCACTCCGTGTCGCAGGCTGGCGTGTTGACCGCTGCGCCACGGAGCTAGTCAAAAATCCCGCCTTGCTCTTTCTATTGCCTTTGTTGTACATTTTGTATGCAAGCGATTTTCTGCATGGCTATGATATCAAACGCCTTAGAAACAAATGAAACTTGTTGTAGCTTTATGTACTATGATATACTCGCTATATTATTATGTATTGATAATTGGCAAGTGTAAAGTAAAAGCCTTAAAATATCAGCTAGTAACAAATACGGCTGAACATGGTCGACTGCTCGTGTCTGCCTACGATTCATATCGTCAAAAATATCGTTGCTGTGTGATAACGCCTTAACATTTACAATACACCGTTATCTGATCATAGACGTTTCGTAAAGCTACGCATCTGAGTCCAAAAATTCTTCGATCGGCCTTGGCTTTGCAATTTGTGCGCGGTTTCGAATATTTCTAGCCACCTGATAACTTTATCTTTACATCGCAATATTTTAGCGTAGACTCTAATTATTTACTGTCAGTTTGCCTTGATCTATCTATCAACTTTCGCGAAAAAAATGCATTATATATTTTAACGGTCAATTATTAGCTAACGCGTATTCATTTATTAAGAGCTATGAAGGAACAATAGGCTGGCTGACTTGTTTGAAGATGATTGAATGCTCGTCAATCAGTCATCAGACTAGTCTCTAAAGCTGAACATCATTTTTTAGCGTTTGACGAGTATTCGTATTTCGAAGATTACATGTCTTGATGGCATGACCGTTCAAGGTATTTGCAGGTTAGATATGGGAATAAACGAGTAATTAGGCGTGCTCTTATTAAATTAAGAAATAATGGTGGAACATTTCACCAGAAACCAGCTAATTTAGGTCTATGTACGACTTTTGCTTTGCTTATTCGGCAATGAAATTTTTTTGGCTGTATAAAATGTATCTTTTTGAAACCAGCTTATAAAACACCTTCATCAGCGATCCCATTCGACGAGTTTTAATTTTTTTTATATCGTATTATACAAAAAATATTAGTCTTGGTAGAGTCACGCTACCGGCAAAATGAATTGTTAGTAGCATGAAAGGGGCGGCTCGTCGGGGGAAGTACCACACTCACAGAAAATCGACGCTTGAGTAGAAGCTTTACCGCTTCTATGCTTCGATCGGTGAGTGAGAGAGCCGAAGGCCCATCCTTCCCCCTCCCCTCCCCATTTTATACGCCAAATGGTAACTGGAAAATATAGTGGCGGATTCAAACGAGTCCAAAATAACAACACAAATCTTCTCTGGAAATAAATTCTCCAAACGCGAACTTCCCACATGACTACAGTCTAATTACCATGTGCACAGTGACCCTTTTTGTAAGATAACTATTTTTAAGGTACATGTAACTTGTAGGTTGTTGCAAGAGGTACGCATTTCAGGCTCTTAGTAGAGCATTTAATAAAACGTATTATGAAACAGCCTCGCTCTTTTATTCGCTTGTCAAAGTCGACACAATCGATTCGATCGATTGAATCGAAAGTATCGAGAGATTATATCACATCTCGCTCCAAGGTCAAGTCCTGTAGGTATTAAGGTTAACCGCTGACTGATATAGATTTTAATCGATCCATTAGAACGATCTGTCGCATCCCTTTTGCATATTTTAGATGGGCAAAGCTTTTTTATCTTAAGCGATAAAGTAACTTAAGCGTTTAAGATAGAAGTATTTAAATATCGTCTTAATCTCGTAGAAAAAATATTAAATTTTAACCCTTATTGCCATATAATTAAAAGTACGAATTGGCAAAAATGTCTGCATTAGTTGACGTTAACTTAAGCTTGGATATTACACGCGAGAAAATGGGTAATTCAATAACTGGACATACATGTCAGTGGATGCAATCATATACATACGTGCGAAAGAAATGCAGAGCCCTATTAAAGTTAATGAGAATGAGATATTATTATGGAGGATATCCTAATGATATATTCTTCTATATAAACTTAAGCTTTGGCCAATTGCATTTGGACATGTAGACATAATATGTCTAGTTGTCTTGTTAGTATCTAGTATATCCTCACCAATATTAAATAATATACGGAGCATTGTAATGCTATTTAAAAATAATTTAAGTTAATATTAAATAGATTCATCTGTAGCGATATTGCAGATTATTTATATTTCTATTATTTGACGATTTATGTAGCTCATTGATACCACAAGTGCCTTTGACTCGCAGGATCCTGGCTTCGATCCCCGGCCAAGTCAAGGTGGAAAAGATTTTTTCAGACTGACTTGGGTCTGAGATGTTATCGATAAAGGTATCTGTTATAAAATAGGTAGGTATCGTTCAGTTTGTATCCCGTGATAGAACTTCATAACTTACTGTGGGGCTAGCTTAATCTGTGTGATTTATCCTTACATACATATTTATTTAATGAAAAGAGGAAAAAATTTGTTTGTGTTGGATAAACACAAAAAGTACTAAACCTATTTTTAAAATTCTTTTACTTATTAACCTATTGAAAGTAACATTATCAGCGGGTGGCATAGGTTATAATTTACGAGCACCAAGGCGCGGGAAAAAGGCTAGTTAAAAATAATCTTCGTTTAAGCAATATAGAGTTATCTATCAATATACAGTATCCAGATCCTTATGTCCAGTTATTGAATAACCCGCGAAGATGATATCTAAATCGCCTGGGGGCGTTACGAAAACCACTTACCTATCAGATGCCATCGAGGCAAACATATTATTTTGGCTTCTCCATATTCCGATTATTATTTCGAGTCATATTTCTTTTTGCTTGTAACATCTGATTATATACTTCCTGTAGATTCGATGAACTTCCAGTCTAATAGACTAACAGATGCAAACAATGTTGTATAATTTTAGGTATGTTGTTTTATGATTGTAGTAAATATTCTGCTGCTGGAAAAACAAAACTATTTTTCAAGTTTTGGAAGATTATCCAAAACTTGAAAAATAGTTAAAATTAAACTTAAAAGACCACTTAAAATTAGGTTTTAACTTAATTTTAAGTGTGTCTATATGTAACTATGTCTTGAGCCTACAAAAAAATACGAGAATTTGTGTAAGTTTTATATTTATGATGAATAAGCTGCCTGATAAAATGAAAAATAGATCAATATGTTTATGAAAGTTTTAAAGGTATTATTATAAGTTCGGATAACTTATTTAAATACTAAAACAAACGATTTTACTTATACATTTTTATGCAATTGGCTGAGTTGTGACGTTATTTACACTCGATCTGAAGATAGCAGTCTGTATAGGCTGAAACCAGTCCGCAATACTGACTAAAATTACGTGATTGAACCGTATGTTTTAGTTTGAATATTTTATTGTTCGATTTGACTTTACCAAGGGAACAGATTGTCATCTTAGTCGTAACTGTCATTAGACAGTTACGACTATAATATAATAGTTAATAGTAATCTATTACGCAATTATTACGCTTCGTTTACAAGGAAACTTCATTCAGAAATCTAAACGCCTATAGATCATTAAGCTCCACTTTTCTCTTGAATAGAAATAGCGCTTGTCTAGTTCAAATGAAATACACATCCTTGAAATAACAATAGGTCACAGGGGGCAGATATTCGCTTTAGCGCCATTAACATCTACTTAAGTTATAGGGTCTTGTCTCATTCACAGACTAATATGAAAAGCTTACTAACAAAACTCGTAAATAACTTCAGTGGGTGTCAAAGATTGATGTGATGACTTCATATTGTCTTTGGTTTTGTCTTCCTTATATGGCTATAAATAATATGTACCATTGTAAATCATTTTATTGAACCAATAGTCCTTTGCGTTTAGCACTTACACAACCTTTACTAATGTTAAGGGGATTATTATGATTGATGGCATATGAAATATTGTTGTATACACAAATACCTACAAAATTGGTCTACAACGCAGTACTAGTACTGCGTTCTTCTTCTTCTTTTCGTGTCGATGGCTCAAGGGATTAGATTAGAGTACTGCGTTAGTACAACAATATTTATGCCAAATTTTATATGACTGTCAACTAACTATAAAAACGGGAACAACAGTTTATCGTACCTTCTAAAGACTGAAAGGCGAATAGTGCATGTATGCGACCAATACTGTTGAAGAGTTTCTTTTGGCGTTTCTTCTCTGCAGTGGTCGGTTCCGATACGCTAGTAGTCTGTAGCTTTTGCACATTTATGTTACTAAATTAGATCCTTTAAAATGTGATTTGACGTGAAAAAGTGCAAAAGCCTATTTTCTGAATAAACGTTTTAATTTTATGGCGATACTACTTGGCTCTTGCTATGATTTTGGTTAAACTACACAATACTGAAATCACTGATTTTATATGCAGAAAAAATATACTTCAAGTTAATATAACTTTAAGTCATGGTAGAACCACGCTACCGTCAATATGAATTGCTAGTAGCATGAATAGGCCGGCTCGTCCGGAGACCACACTCTCACAGAAAATCGACGTCTGAGTAGAAGCTTTACCACTTCTATGCTTCGTTCGGTGAGTGAGGGAGCCGGAGGCCCATCTTGCCCTCTCCCCTCCCCATTTCCTTCCCCCAGCTAAGGAGTTGGGGGAAGGAAATGGCGAGGGGAAAGGCCGACAACGCATCTGTTACACCCTGTTGTTGCAGTTGTCCATGGGCAGCGGTGATCGCTTACCATGAGGTGAGTCGCTGGCTCGTTTGCCGCCCTATAACATAAAAAAAAGTAGCATAGTCTCTTCAAACTCAACTTATGAAATATCGGTCAGTATACATTCCTATTTGCGGTTTGAAACACCGCTTTTAACATAACGGAGTATTGTAAAACTGCATACCACAGCCTGCTCATCAATTTAATACATGCACTAACATAAATCACTGCTCATCAATGCGTTGAAATTGGAGGAGCTCTACATTTTAACGGACTGTGGATTGTTAAGTATTCCCGAATGGCAAGTATTGTGCTATTGTAGGTAGCATTTTATTCTAAATTTATATAATGGAACCTACAGAGCACTTACTTAGATTTTATCCCCCTCATCATCATCATTTCGAGTAGGTGTCACGGTCAACCGATCATGCACACCCTGGTGTCAGAGTTCTTCGGAACCGCCTCTCGGCCTCTGGCGTGGTTCCTTTAACGACTACCAGATGGCAGCCGGGACCACTGGCTTAACGTGCCTTCCGAAGCACAGAATCATCTTTATTATCAGACAATCAGGTGATTTGCGATGTCAAGTGCATGCGAGCAATGTCCTAACCAAACTGGAAACAACTGAACAAAGTATGCTTCCGGTGGGAATCAAACCCACGGGACGATTTTATCCCCCTAAAAATGCGCAATCTACAATGACAGTCTTTTCACGACTACTTAGAAAACTAATTTAATATTTTCGTGATTCATGTATATTATTCAGAGATTCATGTGATGACTCTGGCCAAGTATGGCCCTAGTAGTACAGGGAGGGTCGTGCTCCTGTATTGGAGACTAAAAAGGACCTAATGATGATGTGATTAATTTTGCTTTTTATCGTATTTTCAAGTGACACAATTTCAGTCACATTTTCAAGTGGGGTTTATTATTAACAAAAAAATAAAAATAAACTGGAACGCATTGATTTTAGTTTTTAAATTTTGATTAATATAGATAGGCTTCAATTTCTATCACTTCTTTATAATCTTTGCATGCAGGTATTTCTAATTTTAATGTCTAGATTACAGCCATTAATCTCTCAGGTGTTGTAGTTGAATTATTTGGCATAATGCCGTCTAACATATAAACGCAGTGTTGAAAGACGTCCAAGGATGAAAACAGTTGAGAAACCATTTTAAAGCGTACAATTAATACAAAGGTGGTGTTTTGGTTTCCCACTCTATCAGCTCGATCTATATCGTTATGTGTAACAATACAACCATTATTGTTAGTAGATGATTGTGTTTTCTTTTTCACGATTCAAGGTGATGTTTTGATGGTTTAATTGGTTTGAGAGCACTCATCGTTAATCTTTGGCCACTGTAATTAATTTTGGTTCAGTTTTATTTTTAAACAGTTTCTGAAGAGTAATTGCTTCTTAATAATGCAAGCTTTAAATGGTTATTGAGATATGAATGTTTTATTTGTTTTAAAACTTTTGTCTTGTTATTGCAGAATTAATTGAAATTTTATGATTATTGTACGCAATTATGTTTTATATGTTTGAAGAAAAAAATGTTTGTATCTACACTGGTAAAACGATTATGAGTATGTTCGAAAATAAACTAATTTTTTTTTGTTTATAAGTCATTTCTATAAACATAAAGTAGGAAAAACAGAAAAAATGGTTTAAATCTATAAGGTATCTCAAAGTCTGTCAGTTACAAAATATTATTAATACGATTTGGTTTCTAGTTTTGTATTACTAGATATATTCAACATTACATAAAAGTGATATAAACAAGTGAGCCTACAGCTATTGTTTATACAACGTGATTTTGAACCTCCTAACTTTATTGAAATCTCAGAATCAGAATCCCTAATGAAATATAAAACTGCAAGAAAAAAAATTAGGGTTTCCCATACAAAGTCGCCGATTAGCTGGACGAATTTATATGGAAAGTCAATTTCTTTTTCGGTTTTTACCTTTTTTTCTTACAATTCTGTATACCATTAGGGATTCTGATTCCAAGATTTCAATATAGCTAGGGGGTTCAAAATCACGCTGTATAAAATGTAACGTTGCTCACCCACCATCTGGACACTATTCCGGAAGATGTCCTGGCTGATGGGCGTGCGTAGATGTTAAAACAAAGCCTTGCAGTTTTGTTACTCATAAACTACGAATAAGTAACTCGTAAACATCTCCTTCCTCCCCAACCCGTCAGGCCAGCGAGGAGAGTGTAGGCCAAATCCTCTATCTGCTCTGGCCAAATATGACTCAGGTAGTACAGAGAGGGTCATGCTCCTGCAGTGGAGACTAAAAAGACCTGATGATGATGATGATGAAACATCTCCTTACAAGACGTATAATTTTTTTCGATATTGAAGAGAGGATATGGAAGCAAGAATATTGAATTACATTACCTGATAAGCAAGCTTATTATAAGAAATCCGAATAGTTATTAATTGTAGGTAATATTCTTAAGCGGCCGGTACTAGAACCGTTTACATAGCACGGCGCCATTACGTTGCACCTAACTGCACCCACAATTATAGGCTGTTATTTGGTGCAGGGGACACACCCAGACTCGTTAGTGACTAGCCTTGTGCCTCGTTTGAACACGTGGATTATATTGATTTGATGGGCATTGTCATCGACTTTGTTGAACTAATGAATTACCCAAAGGAATTTGTTGTAGATAAAATACTTCGTCAAACGGTCTTAGATAGCTTGAAGAATCTGAATCTTAGTTATATATATAGTGAATTAGTTTATTTTATCATTTGGAATGGAAGTAGTAATAATAGGTACTCCTGTATTCTGTAAGATATGTGTTTAACTACGTATAAGTTTTAGAATAATTTTAAACAGTAAACTACTAACCAAAGGGTCATCATCATTATTTTAAAAACTATGTTTTTGTCGGTGGGTATTTTCCATCTCTCTTGGCCTTTCGCAATCTCCTTGATCGCCCTATATGGCATAACTTTGCCCTCCACTTTTGTTTCGTCTATGAAAGTTCTCCTCGGACTTCCCTGAATTTCCTCTCCTGACTTTATCATCCCTTCCAAAATGGGTTTGATGAAGTCATCGTGTCGTATAAGATGACCAAACATCTTTTCCTACCTTACACCTATTGAATTCAGTGATTAAGGGGTGCAAGACTAAAATTAAGTCATACATTTTAAACAAATTACTAGTTGTTGCTTTGTTTAAATTTTTAATAAAAGCATTGAAGATCCACGTGAATTAACAAATTAAACCTAATAAACAGTTTTGAATAATTAAGTCCTTTAATTAACCTTTCAAAGCTAAATACAGATTACTTAATAGGAGCATCCAGTACTAGCTCAAGTACTAAACCACGTGCAAACACTCCTGTCACTAACTCCAATACTGTCCTAAGCTTAGCATTACGACAGAGTACCAACTCATTGTATGTAAAGCGAGCACTTCATCTTTCACAGCCCGCGTGTTGGATTTATTAGCCTCCTCCCCAGCGACTAGATACCCGCTATCTTGCGTCTGATTGAATTAAAGCCTGTCTTTTGTGTCACGGACTTATTTACATCTTGTCCTTTGGTTTTTGGCCCGAATACTTGGTTTTCTATCCAGCAAACTAATTTACATGATCCCAGAGAATTAATTGTTATTATATCTCTGCAACTGTTTCGAGGCTCTTCTCCAGCGTTGAGATTGAATCTAATGAAATTAAGGTCTGTTTTTCTGTCACGGAGTTATAACATCTTTGAATTTTGGCCCGAATTCTTGAGCTTCGCGAGTAATTAGGATAGGAAATTATCTGACTACACTGATTGTGGAATAATTATTAAACAACATAAGAGTCCATGTTGTTCAATAAATACCATGACTGCGATCAGAAGATAATTAACTTTTTGAAGAACGATGTATAGACGACACATAATGGAAAAAAATATTGTACATTTACAACGATTTATTACGTGCTCCAGGTGCCCTTAGATGACGGTACATATGATAATTATAGTTAACAAAATAAGAGATAAATATATTATAATCCCTTAAATGAATGTAACAGTGAAACAGGCAGTAGAAATAAAGTTATTTTACTTTACAAAATTGAAATATCCACTCTCTTAGTTCATGTTTAGTTACCTATTAAACTAAATACTTATACCTACAGTACAAAACTCAACTTGGAACAGAATATAAATTCAGAATTAAGGACCTCGCAGAAATTAGTCATGGTTGTCGGGCCACGATCTCAATGAACCAGGTCAGGCTTGTGATTGTGATAACCGAATATGTGATGTCAAGAAATAGATACGCTTTCAACACTGAAGCGTGTCACGAAAAGGAAATTAATTGACGCAGATTTTTGGGTATTTTGAGGTTATCTCAGGTATTTTAAGTTACATTTCTTAAGTAATAATGCTTTGAAAATAACGCAGACATTTTCTGAAATTGCTTTCTTAGCCAATTTTAGTTTATGTTTGGCATGACAATAAAAATATTCTCTTCCACATTATTTCTTCCATTACAAATAAACGTGTCAATTAGTATTTTTTGAATATTAAGAATTCATTAATTTGCAGCAACCCATAACTATTTTCATTCCATTTTTCACCTAATGCCCACCAACACGCTAAACGTGGCCTTCGGGTCTTATAGAGCTAGGATATGTCTACCCCACAAGGGAAAAGGCGTGATAATTTGCAATAAGCTTACAATTCAAGTTTTTTAAAATAAAATTTTCTTTGCCAACAATCAGTTAGGTACATTATTTTAATGTCAGAGTTCTGAAAGAACCTTCGATTACCAGATGCTATCTCCAGCACTGCTCATAAATGAATACACTGTTTAAAAGTTACCTCATTTCATCGCATCTGGTTACTATTTATGAGGTACAGACCAAATAGAGTTAAAAAATGGAGAACAGAATAAACGAATAAGTATTCGTTTGTTATTTAAAAAAATGATTGACTAGCTTTTTTTTGATAAATATCAAAAAAAAAAGGTAATCAATCATTTTTTTATAAAAAGATGGAATAAATGATGATGCAACTTAATTAAATAGAATATTTATCTGAATTAGTATCTACTAAAGGGATGTACCTAACAAATACTTATTAAGCTTTATGCTTCATCCTTCTCCCTCTCTTTGGATATTTGAGACCTGCAAAAGTTATTCCGTTAAGATCTCAATAGCATTCCTTGTTTATCTTTTTAAATAACACAACCTCCATTCGCTACCAACCTCTTTAAGCAACAATAGATGAGCACGCGCTTACAGCGGCTCCCCAAGGCGCGAGGCGACCTCTGACCTCTGCCTCGACACGTGCCTCGCCCCTGATTGGTGAACGTTTTGTAACAGTCAATCTTCTATTATGGTATCACTTTTAAACAATGGCTTTGTGACTGCACTGTTTTTTAGTCTCGCTGTTTGTATATACGAGTAGTAATTGTTAACCATTATTATAGAAACTCGTTACTGGTTATGAGTGGCATTTTAAGAAATTTGCTTGGAATGCAACGATGTATAAGACAAGGTCAAAAGATGATTACTTTTATTTCAATCCCCAATCGGCAATATTCAATTCTATACTAATCACCGTATGGCAATAACGAAGGCAGCAGTTTTACAACTATTTTATTTTTACAAATGTTTGAGGAGCCTATTTATACATTAAGAATTTAAAAGTATTAATTCTACAGTTCAGAGTAGTTTTCCGATATCTTCCCAGAATCGTATGTTTTTTGATTATAAAATAAAGAGAGTTACAGAAAGATAGCTAAGCTATGCTACCAAATTGATGGATGTATTTTCAATGTTGTTATGTTACTATTGTTAATGCTTACGCCATGTTTGAGTCGTACATGATTGATGATGATGACTACCTCTGTGCCTCAGTGGTAAGCCTTTGAATCGCAGGTTCCCGGGTTGGATCCTCGGCTAGATTATGATGGAAATAAATAAATATAAATAAATATATACGGACAAATCACACAGATTGAGCTAGCCCCAAAGTAAGTTCGAGACTTGTGTTATGGGATACTAACTCAACGATACTATATTTTATAACAAATACATATATAGATAAACATCCAAGACCCAGGCCAATCTGAAAAAGATCATTTTCCATCTTGACCTGGCCGGGGATCGAACCCGGTCACTCCGTGTCGCAGGCAGGCGTGTTGACCGCTGCGCCACGGAGCTAGTCAAAAAAAAAACGACCATCCTGGATGTTTATCTATTTAGTATTTATTATTATGTATATTGTCGTTGAATTAGTATCCTATAGCACAAAAAGTTCACAATTTAATATAGGGCTAGCTGAATCGTGTCAAATCACACGATGCAGCTAGCCCCATAGTTTACGACTCACTGCATCGTTTAACTATTGATACGGTATTTTTTTCCTGACCTATCAACGCTCTATCCCACTACTGGGCAAAGGTCTCCTACTTAATACGACGAACCTACTAAGGTTAGGTTAATAAAATCTTGTTTCCCGAAAAGTAATCATTAATACATTACGTTTCATATTATAATGCTTCTTTGGGGAACTATCAGTTTGTTTACGTTACCATTAACAGAATAAGTTTTTATTAAACTCATGATTAGGTATGTCATCCTCAACTGCCTTTCCGATGGTTGTAGGTATGGCATCGGGTATGCGCGCCCAGCCTCCCGAGCTGCTACTGGCCTTTCCCGCTAACCCGAGTGAGTAGAATCCCATTACCCACATTAGTAATAATTCCCTTCCCAAATCCAATAAATTCCAATCCTTCCCCACCTTTTAAATACTTGCGATGGGCATCAGCATCGGAAGCACAAGAAGTCAAAGAAACTGTGCTCGCCAACCACGCCAAGCGTGGTGAGTATGGCAATATCCTCCCATAGAACGAAGAGTCCTTGGGAGAGGCCCATGTCTAGCTTAGTGCTAGTAGCTACTTTATGTGGCTGTAATGATGATGAAACTCATTAATAGACTTTTTCAATAGACAACAGTACGCCTAGAGTTACATCTATAATACTTTAATGTCATGTTCTGGTTGATATAGAATATAATA
The DNA here is from genome assembly GCA_947532085.1 of Elegia similella. Classification (NCBI taxonomy): domain Eukaryota; kingdom Metazoa; phylum Arthropoda; class Insecta; order Lepidoptera; family Pyralidae; genus Elegia; species Elegia similella. Next base: position 15,651,333 of record OX383941.1, read on the forward strand.
GATTTCTGGGAATAGGTCAGTTGGTACTCGTGCGTTTGCCAAAACATTTTAATAATATCAAGACATTTATTGAACCGAGTGCATAATGTTTGCAGTTGCGTGACTGACTAAGGCCAAGCCTAGACTGGGCTAGGAAATGGATTGTTTCGTTTGCAATGACAAATATATGTACCGTTTGTTAGCTAAGTAACTGAAACACCTGTATATTTAACTGGAAGGAAAATTTTATCCTGTTTTGAACCAGTGTCTTATTAAACACCTTGTTATTGTGGAATTTACCTATTTTTGTCTTTTTGCTTCCTATTTACTACTTTTACATCATCATATGGTCATCATCATCAGAGTGTAGGCCAAATCCTCTGTCTGCTCTGGCCAAGTATGGCTCCGGTAGTACAGAGAGGGTCATGTTACTGCAGTGGACACTAAAAAGACTAGACGATGATTATACAAATGTATTCAACCAACCATTAATTTTTATAGGAATGCCAACATTTCTTTTGAATTCCTAGCACTAGTCCTGTAGGAAAAAAGTTGTTCATAGATTGGGCTGACTCACCTCTTTAAGGGTATGTAATGTAAATTTACATCTAGTAGTAGAGAAACATATTAAAGTGTGATTATTTTTTAAAGAACCATTAGATATTTATTTATTATATCTTTATTTATACATTACCTTGAGATGAAAAGTGGATCATAACAAACCTTGACTTTGATGAATTTAGTTATGTATTTTATTGAAATGCTGTCAACATGTCAAGTGTTCGGTATTGATAGTGTAATTACATGTTATATACGATGTCCTAATATAAAATACCTCATCATTCAAATATATTTTTTATATATAAAATGTGAGTGCTTTAAAGACGAAGGTCAAAAGTGTAATAGTTTAATAACTCTCAGAAGTAGGTTCTGTAATCCTTTTTACTATTAATGTAGTGTGATATTTTGGTAACGCCAAAGTTGATTACAAAAGTGATGATCGAGCGAGTTCATCGATGATTTTTGAAAGCCCGTGAGGAGTTAGTGACTGTGCAATGTTTGTTGGTATCGTTTTTGTTAGTTTATATTTTGTGATTTAACTCGTCGATTTTGTGTTTTATACTAAGCTAGTGTTTTATACTAAGTAATATTTTATTTTCTCCTGTAAGTGAATTTGTAAAATTCTTTATGAAAGGTAGACAAGTTTGTTTTAAATGTGGAAATGATTAATCCTTCAAATTGAAAAGGAAAGATGTAAAAATCTTTCAATTCTTTCAAAAATAAATATAAACAAATTTTAGATACAATAACTTAAATCATAATCTTCTGAAATATATGCTGTATAATATAAGCTGCCATCGACTATACCAGGCAAGAGCCTGGTAGAGATACGGTATCTACTTATTTTCCTTTACGTAAATCTTCATATCCAGTGGAATGGTTCCATTTTATTGAATTGCTTATAACCAGTATTTGGCTACGATCAACTCACCATTGGCCTCAAGGTACTGCACATAAGTAGTGGGGATAGTTAAGACATGGCAGAAGGTGATTGGCACCACAGTTTATTTATTTATTAAAACTTTAATGTACGAACTTATATTTCTCACAATTTGCGGACTGCTATGAGCATTTTCACAGTTGATGGTAGAGAAACCCCACGTAAGTATTTTACTTTATAGCAGTGTGTTTCAGGCCTTACAAAAAGGAAATGCGATCACGTACGGCCTTCGGCCATACGGCGACAACGTAGCTTGCATTGTTCAGTGACATTTTAGCCTTGCTAATGACAAGCAATTTCGATTTTGTAACAACACATTAGACGAATTTATGACGTCCTTAATATGAACCAAATAACTATTGGAATGTCAAATTAAAACAGAGCAGTGTTGCGAAACTTCAGTAAGCGTTGAGCTTTTGTCAACTATTCGAATACTGTACGTTAAGCTTGGCTTATATCTACGGAGTGTAGAGAAAGATAAAATGTTATTTCAGCTCTACAAAGGGCATAATAATATTGAAAAATTACATATACACATATATATACATATTATCACGTCTTTATCCCTCACGAGGTAGACAGAGACTTAGGTCATAAGGCCGAAAGGCCACGTTTACCATGTTAGTGGGCGTGCTAGCCGCATCGCCTATTGTCATGATTGTTTAGATTTTGGCTCATTCCATTTATATCGGAAATTGATCAAGAATTATGCCTGCCAAATATTATTTTAGCGTTCTGTTTACAAATTGACGTCATAAATACCGTCAATGATTAATTAAATGATAAAAAATAATATTACTATTTCAACATTTATATTTACCAATTTATCTATTTTTTTTGTTGCATAACTTTTTCTAGGAGCATTAAAATGTCGTTGGTTGTCCAAGGGTAACGGCATCGTAAGCCCATCTTATCTCACGTGGGACTGACTGTCAAACCAGCCGTCAAACTGGCTGTCACTGCGTCGTCTGCCGACACGACAATGACAAGAACAGTGAAAGATGTCAACAGACGTGGGACGAGACTTGCGTCTTAATTCTATGGACAACACGTGGCTGGGCTGAAATAGTTGTAAGACAGCTAGTGGACAGTATCACTATATCTACATTGAATGATGTTGCTTATTTTCTCTGTAAAGGACTACAATAATAATATTTTCATAGTGGTTTTTTTGTTGATCCATCAACAGAAACGATTTAAAAGTAAGGGATACTATATTATAAGTATATTATTGAAACTTACGTTAGAATACGAGAATTTCTATATTAAAGAAATGTTATATTACAAAGTAAGACCTTTTTTACTATACATTTATACAAATAAAGAGCTTTCGCTCGCGGCTCTAGTCGCGTCAATGTCGACCCTATGTCCTTGTCCGTACGCCAAACAACGGGTTTGCAAAAAATCATGATGATCGGTTCAGTAATTACGGCGTGAATGTGTAACAAACAAATTCACTTTCGCATTTACAATATTATACAGTATGGTTACATTGAACAATCGTATGAATGACAAATAATAAAATTACAGAACATTACAGCTTAAAAAAAGGGGGGGTTGGACCTTAATCCAAGAAAGGGAAGGCCTTTGCCCAGCAGTGGGACACAAAAGCAGGCTAAAAAAAAAGATAATTACAGCTTACAGTTGAGCTGTCACTTTTAAAAAGTAATATTGTGAAATTGGAAGCTACAAGATTTATTGTTTCTGACAGTGAATACTTAAATTAAACGAAATATTAATTAAGGAAATTGTAAAAAGCCGCACTGTCCATCATGTTGAATGAAAGCGAAGCTAAGCGGGAAGGAAGTAATCAAAAACGTACTATCCAATGCGTTGTTTGACAAACGGAACTGAAAGTCCGATGCAGACCAAACGAAACGTAAAGCCGAAATCAGTTTGTGTCATCTCAAAACTATTTTATTATACTCAGTAGTATTTAAATAGGCATAAAGTTTAAAATATATTGTTAGTTTTTGATAAGGATTATATAAAACTGACAGATTCAATGCACGCAGAAATATGCGTCATATAACAAATAGGTTTAAAGGGACAAAAATTTACGTCACACATATGTACAGTCGGCCAAGCAGATACCTGACCCCCTGACTTTTAAAACGTAAATTCACACTTTGCTGTGAAGCGCCACCTACCGTGATTTTTGGCAAGTAGACAGACAACTGCTGGTATAAACTTGTTTTTGATAACCTGCTCAGTTGCAAATTTTGTATTTCTAATAATCTCAGCTAATAATTCAAGTAATCGTCAATGGTATGAACAAGAAAGAATCAAAAACAATCCTACGTGAAGTTCGATTCGAACCATGGACCTACGGCTTGAGAAGCTAGCGCTCATCTCAATACGCCAACCGACGATATGACGTCTCGGGCAAAATTGGCTATCTATTTCTACTGCTATGACATCATTGTCACCAACTGCAACGCATTGCTTTAACAAATAAATTGAGGGTAATCTATTAGATTTATTTATACCTGATACCAACTAATCAAAAATATTGTTCACTCGCGTCACAATTAAGATACTGCGATTACTGTGTAGTGATCTAAAACCCCACCAGTTATTAGGCATCCCGTTTCATCTTATATAGCAGATTTTGTGAAAGCTAATAGTGTATTGTGAATACAACCACAGTATTTAAAGTATCTATATCTAGAGAGTTAGGTATCGCGGTAAGTAGAAATTATAAGTATTTAATATACTTACTTAATTGTCACACTATTTTTTGTTCCGTAAAACATAGGGTTTGTGATAAATGTCTAAGATAAATATTTCTTACAGAGAAACACCGTCCGTTTGTGGATTCGGAGTCAACTGGCGTAACATATACACTACAATATTTCAATTGAAACAGTGAGGAAACATTCAACAAGAACGAGATCGTATTTTATTCTGATGAAAAAAGTTTTAAGTCTGATGGTGATGGCAGAAAAATATTGCGGAGAAGACATGGCCAGCGTATAGCCATCAAAATAATTTGCCTTTGAGAACAGTGGCAGGATAACATTAGGTAAAAATATTCATTAAATAGTGAAGTAAAATAATAATAATATTTAATACCTAGTGTATTACGCAGTGTAGATAATATTAGGTAACTGATCGTATTATTGTTTTGCAGGTTATTGGGGACAGATGTCTTCAATGGGCCCAGGGGAGCTGGTAGAATTCGGCGGCCGGATGAATAAAGAAAAATACTTGGAAAATTTATGAGATGTGGTGATTCCAACAGTTTGCAATGTAGAATATATTTTATTTAAGACAATTGTTCTGTGATCTAACTGTTATTGAGTGACCAATTAAAATCCCAGATTGTAGGGTCAAATAGTGCTTAACTGGGACACGAGACACAAGTAAAGTTTGATTTAAATCAATTTAGACAAAAAGGTTATACTAAATTAATAAATATGCGTATAAGTGATATGTGATCTGATCTAACATGGTAAGTGAAATGACAAATAGACTTAAACAAAAGCTTCAAAATGGGGGTCACCCTCTCCCATATTAAAATTAATTTAATGCCATAGGTTTATATTCATTCTTATACTATTATCGAAGCAAAGTTATTCACATAGCACTATTTGACCCTACACATTTAAAAAAATATAATACTATGATTAAAAAGAAGTTGAGAGATGAAAATTGTTACTTATTAAGTAACATGTTGGTTCTCTCTACAGAAGATTAATCATAGTTTGAATTAAGTAGGCAGGTATTTATTTCACTGTTACATTTTTTTGATGTAATAAAGTAATTAAAAATTTAAAATGCTTTTTATTCACAGTAATTAGCTCGGTAACATTATGTTAAAACTACCAAAATTACACCAACATCACAATACGTAGTTGGAGATATTTGTAAAAAATAAAAAGCTTTGGAGGATTTGAACCTGTTCATTCATATTCACACTAACTATTAAACCGTAGTGCCTACCACTTGCGCCACATCTAACTATTGAAGTATCTTTGAAATAAGCGTATCGTATGCTAGGGCTTGTTTTATTTATCAAAAATCGAATAGATGGCATTAGTCGTCGAGGGTATCAGATTTCTGCTTATTAACCTTATTTGTTCATTCACAATTCAATAGATGGCACTAGTCGCAAAGGATATTACACTTGTATATTTTTATCTTTGGGTTTAAACCACGGATGTTTCTTTAGTTTGCGAAAAATGGCGCTGTTGTAGGGGGTCAGATATCTCATTGGCTGACTGTACGGCTTTGGTTTTTATGTAAACTGACTATGTAATACGTATGCTTGAACATTTTTAAGTTTGATTTTGATTGCTTACCATAGTACTGATGGCCACGGATCCGACAATACAATAGTTTATTGCAATCAATGTGAAAATCAGAGTTTTATTTCAATGTGAGTAATAAACAGTAAATAATTTGCCGTGTGGCTTCCGGCAGAGTAGAAGGAGGAGGAAGCACTCCAAGTCTTCCCATGGATGTCGTAAGAGGCGACTTAGGACATACAAGCTAAAAAAAGGCTCATAAACATCAATGAGACTTATCCAACCCCTCTGGCAAATCCTCTGTCTGCTCTGGCCTAGTATGGCTCCGGTAGTACAGAGAGGATCATGCTCCTGTAGTGGAGACTAAAAAGATCTGAAGATTATGAAGATGAAGATTAAACAGTAAATACTCACAGATGAAGCTTTTATATTCTTGGTAATATACCAAGAATGTAAAACAACCTACTAGGTACAAAGTCTGTCACAGAAATAATTCCCAAACATCATTTTCATGACCGATCCGACCGAGTTTAATAGTTTTTCTACTTAATGTATTAAGTAGAAAAACTATTAAACTTTACAGTAATGAGCCGTATAAGCGGTAATCAACAATACTTTTTTTTATCTATACATATAATAAAACAGTAAAAAACATTTTGTCTGTACATTTAGAATTTTTGACTGAAATGGATAGAGGGACACTTAAAAAGAACAATAGAAAGCAAAAAATTTTTTTTCGAATTTCTTGTCTATCTGTCTGTCTGTCTGTCTGTCTGTCTGTATGTATGATCACGATTATCTCCGAAAATACTGAACCGATTTACTTCAAACTTTCACCAATTGCTTTGTTTTAACTCAGCAAAACATTTACAGTTTGTTTCATCAAAATCGGTTCATTAAAAAAAAAGTTATCGTCATTTGAATGAACTCAAGGCATGATTTTGCCTGCAAACATATAGCATTAATAAAATAAAATAATAAGTGACATAAGAAAATTTAAATCCAAAGTCAAATCATCATCATTATACGACAGCATCATACCTATCCATACTATCCATGATTTTTTATCATTTCTACTGTTCCCAAGGGAACGACATTAACGCGGGCGGAGCCGCGGGCAACAGCTAGTATAGTAATAACGAGTTTAAGCTTTGATTTGTTGGTCTTAAAATGAACATCCTCTATAGGGCGTTTCTTCATTGTCCGGTATCGACATCGCGCGCCGAACTACACCGATATAATCAAAAGGCGGCCTAAACTTCGTTGACAACACGTCTTCCACTGATGTCGGGCCGATGTCGCTATCATACACACACGTCATACTAGTTTAGTACCTCATATAAAAATGTAACATATTGTCATTTAAGTGTTTACCAATAAGTACTTTTATAATTTTATGGTTTTATTTTTCTCTTATATTTAAATATGTTAAAGGTTTTAAGTTAGCTTATCTCTGTAACAAGAGCACCTGTAACACAAGTTTTTAACTTAGCACAGGGCTCCGACATCCTTTGTAACCATGCTATCTTTCAAGGAATAAATGATTTATAAATAAATGAAATCATGATGTATGCATGCACATGATATGTATGGAAGCTTGATTACATAAATACTAAAGCTTTCATGCGAGACTCGAGCATGATATTGAGTCTGCCCGATTGTCGCGGCTGGCCGACATCGCGTCGGCTAATGAAGAAACGCCCATCATATGTAGTAGTAAATCTTTTATAGGGCTATTATGTTGCGCGATAAAGATCGCCTATACACCAATGCTCTTCTCGGGTTTTAATTTCTAGTTGTTATTTGTATGAGCATCCGTAATCCAATGTTGTAAGAGTGCGTTCATAGTAATTCTTCTTCTTGGTCGTTTTCCTCATGACTGAGGGTCGTGACCACCATAATTTGCCCCAGCCACAAGATGTTTCCAGGCTGATCTGTTCTGGGCTAAGTGAATGGCAGCCTGTGTGTTGCACTTCAAGGAATTCAGAAGTGGATCCGTCCAGCGGGTTGGTGGCTTGCCTCTAGGTCTTACTCCTGCCACGCGACCGATTAGAATGCGCTTTTCTAGGTTATCTGGTTCGCGTCTTGCCACGTGACCGAAGAATGAAAGTGCTCTTTGAAGGCATACTACTGAAAGACGGGTCCGGATCTTGAGCTGCTGTAGAATTGATACATTAGTGCGGCGTTCTGTCCACGCTATTCCTAACATTTTTCGCCAGCACCACATTTCGAATGCATCAATCCTGTCTCTTGTCTTGTCTTGGTGTTCATAGTAATTAAGCCTGCATTAAATAACTGTGTAAAAATTACCACATTCTGGGAAGAATTTAATAATGTGATCTGTAAAAAACACGGAAAAAAGAAGAATAGTGAGTATTGGTGTAAGTATAGTTATAATCACTGACAGATGTAATAAAATTTATAAAACTGTTATAGATAAGGTTCATGCTGGTTATGAAGTGCATGCTGGTCTGGGAGAAAACCTAACACTCGCCCCGATGATTGTCTTAGTAACTGACTGACTAATTAAACGTGTTCAAAACTGTGTATCTATAATGAATTTATATCTCATGAGTTTTAATATAATTACGGACAAAACATGCCACCCAACAAAGTTTAATAATGATCTAAGCTCCTGTATATACCTTGCCTGAAGAACGTTATTAAGAATCTTAAATACCTATCCTGAGACCACAATCAAGGAAAATGTGAAATAAAATTGTTTTACCTGATCAACGATCGATGAAGAAGTATTGAAGATTCTTACCTGCAAATAGAAAAAAAAAAATGTTATTACCTCATTGGCTGTTTAAGTAGGTATATGACTTATTTTATAAAATTAATATTTTCCTTAAAAAATTGATATTATAAGCAGCATGATTCCGAATGTTACATATGGAATATTTTGCGCATCTATCACCATATACAGCCTTCTTATCCTTATTCTCAACTCAAAATAACTATTATTTACTCTAGTCTTGATCGAAATCAAAACGTTTATTCAGAAAATAAGCCTTGGCAGGCACATTCTCGCGTCAATACACATTTTAAAGGATCTAATTTAGGCATATTAATATTATTAATTAATGTGCAAAAGCTACAGACTACTAGCCTTTCGGAACCGACCACTGCAGAGAAGAAACGCCACAAGAAACTCTTTTTAACAGTATTGGTCGCCTACTTACCTAAAGGGCTTTTTAATTTTATCATCTATCTAGCTGAAGAGTTTGTTTGTTTGTTTGTTTGAACGCGCTAATCTCAGTAACTACCGGTTCAAATTGGAAAATTCTTTTTGTGTTGGATAGTCCATTTATTGAGGACATCACGCTACGAATAATAGGAGCTAAGCATCAATAAAAAATGTTTAGAAAACGGGGGAAAATTATTCATCTATACTAAGAAAAAAACGAATTAGTCATAATAACAGAAATTGCCGCGGATGAAGTCGCGGGCAACAGATAGTTTCTAATAATAATTACAATTGTTATTATATACATTATTGACTATATACTTGACCAGAATGTGGCCATATGTACGGCACGCTCTACTACTAAGTGGGGTAGCTAGGGCAGTCCATCAGATGGGCCATCGTCTGGAGAGCACAGCAGCCACACAAATTGTTGCTAGAGAAACCCCAACTAACTCAGTTATCTGCCTCGGTATCGGTAATAGATAAACTGAAAATCAACAATAGACAAGGCCAATTAGTTTAATAGATCACATTGAACCAAATAAATTTTCTTATAGCGTGTATAAACACAACCTTACTCTCCCGTTAATTCCCTTAAGAATTCCGCATCTCAATCAAACCCATTAGAGAAGAGGAAGTGCCTAATAGAGTCCGGTAGCTTCTCGCATGGTGTTAAGAAATAATTACTATCGGTCACGCCTCTCCTGATTGCTTTTCGTAAGCTCTCGTAAATTATTAAATATCCGGGCTGTTTATTAACTAATCAAAAGTGTGGCGAGTTGGATAAATTATAAGTAGATTATGTTGATCATCCTCTTCTGATCTTTAATATTTTCTAAGTAGATTCTTTATTTCGTCACCAGACCACAAATATTTTTGTGAATATGGATGTCCTTACTAATATTATAAATACGAAAGTTTTGAGTATGTCTGGATGTATGTTACTCTATCATGCCAAATTTTGAATTTTAAAGAAATTTTGCACACCTATCTGTTTGCAAAACTTCGTTGTTCCTGTAGAGTTTACCTGGATTAACACATGGGCTACCTTTCATCCGGAAAAAGTACTGTTCCAGCGGTATCGACATTAACGTGAGCGGAGCCGTAGGCAACTGCTTGTATGAATATATTTATTACCAACCTAGTAAAGCATAAATTATTATTGTATCATAGAGTTTGAGCTCTTGTGAAATATGTATTAGTAAACCTTTACACTAAACACATATTGACTAGTCTACATGACTTAACACATAAATCCCAAAATAAAATTATTAAAATTTTGTAAGAAAGGCTTTTTGGGGGTAAGAACCGCTCAAGGAAAATGCTTTTCCAAGCACACCTCCATTCAGTATGTTTTCTTCTTCTTCATTATTAAGAGCCTAACTCTTGTCGCTGGAGTGATTTCCAACTTTTATTTGGCTAATTGTTCTTTTCCTCAAATGTTCTTCACATTTAACTTAGTTTTTACTTGCTCGAAAACCCTTCTCGGCCATCATGCACTGTAAGTCATTTACACCAAAATTTTGAAAAAATATAATAAATTATTTTATAAAGACAAGAATATTTTAGTTATTATTTTAGTCCTGTGATCAGTTTTGTGGTCAGTTATTGAACCACCCAAATATCTACTTAAATTCCAGAACATGTGTTTCTCATTAGAAATAATATGGGCGTAGTTGCTCAATCCATTTTACAATTCAAATGAACCAATGAGGATATTACGCTGTAATTTTTAATAAGATGTGCCTAAATTAATGATTCGATAATTAGAGGTTTCGGTAATTATTATATTTGAGGTGCCGGTGATCATAAAAATAGCAATAGAGACGGACAAAGTGGTTTGAAATACTTTAAATGCATGATATTTTATACATGAGGATTTTTAGTACCTATGCGTTAATAGATCGTTTCCTGATACATTATCTCTGAACAAATTGAACCTGGTTTCCCGTTGTGTAGCAGGCTGGCCTGTTAATCACTGCACCACGAAGGCCGTCAGCCGGCCATCAAAACGTTGTCTACCGTTGTTTTCAAAAGTAAGCGAGAAGGCCTGCAGATAGTTAAATAATTCTGCTGCGTGTGAATCTAGTTATCCGGACCAGGCAATAGCACATCTGCTGGTCTGCCCTCTGTGTCCTACATCTGCACTAAGGAGAGCAGAAAATGGAGCTACAGCACAGGCCCAAGAAATGGGTAAACACTACAGCAAAATTGTAATGAGAATCATTAACACGATAAGATAAAAAAGGATCAAAATGCTAGTATCTTTGTGTACACATTTAAGCTTGTGTTGTTTTTGACGTTTATGCTGATGCCTCGTAATACAGGATGTGTGAGTTAATAAATAATGGACGGAGGACGTACAGTGAGCAAAGCAGAGCGAGTTGGGACGGATGTAGCGCTGCCAGATTGCTTCGTCCGTGTGAAGTGGTCCACCACGCATTATTTTGCATTCATAATTGCAAACTTAATAGCAGGATTTGTAGGCTGTTCTGGTAAAATGTTTTTTACAGAAAAGATTAGGTGTTTATGTAGATTAGAATATGTTATAGTCAACAATTCTTCATTGATGGCAGTTACTTTTCAACATCAACTACAAATTTTATTTTTACTGTCGACACAAAAATTGGAAAATTATTTTTGTGAGATAAAGACGGCAAACGAGCGAGTCACGTGGTGGTAAGTGGTCAACGCTGCCCATGGACAACCGTAACACCAGGGTGTGACAGGAGCGTTACCGGCCTTTTAAGGAGTTGGGGGTAGGATATAGGGGACGGAAATGGGGAAAGACAAGGGGGAGGAAATGAGGGGTGGGCCTCTTGCTCTCTCACTCACCGAACGAAGCATGGAAGCGGTAAAGATTCTACTCAGACGTCGACTTGTGAGAGTGGGGTACTTCCCCGGACGGGCCATTCATGCTACTAGCAAAAATGAATTCTGCTGGTAGCGTGGCTCTACCACAAATGAAAAGCTTATACAGGTGCTCTGAATTTTAAAGATACCACATTTTTATGTTTTCCTTTGATTTCTTTCTATTATATATGTATATATTATACATTTTAAGGTACGAGTATATGACTTAAAATATTTTTATGACTAACTTTCGCCCGCGGCTCCGCCCGCGTCAATGCTATCCCTCGGGAATAGTACTTATTCCCGGGATAAAAGGTAGCCTATGTCCTTCTCCGTACTCCTGAGAACTTGTATGTAAAATTTCATGATGATCGGTTCAGTAGTTACGGCGTGAAAGCGTAACAAACACACAAACAAATAAACAAACAAACAAACTCACTTTCGCATTTATAATATTAGTAACGATTACTTGTTGAACACTCATGCTAATCGTTAATATAATGCTTTTTTATTGGCGGAGCAAAGGTCGTAGTCGCTGGTTCAAACCCTGACCGCGTGGAATTTTTTCACCTTATCTTATTTCTTACTTTAATAACAGTATTTGCATCTGTCAAAATATTAAAATAAGGGATCGTTACTATGTTCATGTGTTCAAATGAGACGGTGTCTAAAGAAACACCTCATAAAGACATACATCTTGAGTATCGCCTGTACGGTAGTGAAACGTGGACATTAACTAAAAAGGACAGAGAACGCTTGGAAGCTTTCAAGATGTGGTGCTGGAGACGTATGGAGTGTATTAGTTGGACACAGAGAAAGACGAATGAAGAAGTGTTGGGACCAGTAAATGAGAAACGAGAACTACTGAAGACGATTGGAATGAGAAGAGGAAGGATGTTTGGTCACCTTATACGGCACGATCAATTTATTAAAAATATAATAGAGGAAAAAATTGAGACAAGGAGAGGGAAAGGAAGACCAAGAATAGCATATTTGGATGAGATAAAGGAAAAGGCGAGTTGTGTCATATGGAGAGGTGAAGAGAATGGCTGAGAACCGAAAGACATGGAGAGTACTCCACCGACAAGAACACAGTTCTTAAATTATAGATATATAGATAGACTATGTTCATAATAAAGTTATACGACAAAGCCTCAAAACATTATAACAAAGAAAAAATATTTCTTCATAACCTTACATTATAATTTCTAATTTAAAAGTAATTATAAGTAGCTAAATTTATTTATAAAGCAGACCACCTATCAAGCCGGTTAGCAACAAATGAAATGGATTATAGAGCAAAAGATAAATTGACTTCAAAAAAATCTTGACGATGCTTAAATTAATGATGTGTAGCTTCAATGGCTACCGAGATGAAATAAATAAAATAAAAAGTTTGGGCAATAAAAAGAAACGGAATGCGTTAACAAAAAAATAAAAAGGTGATATGCTGTTATAGCAGGTATTGTTTTGATATTATCATACACCAACGGTTGTTTTTGTGTATTAAAGTTGATGTTTATTTATTTTAGCATTTGAATGCTGTTCAACATTTAACCATAAGGCAAGTAATTTATAAAAATGTCATCAGTGTAGGAGTATCTAGGCATAACTGTTGCGTCGTATTCGATATAAACTTTTCAATTCATTTCATTTTTTAAGCTGCAGAAATACTGAAGCTCAAAAACCTAAACCCTATAGCTAAACCGATATAAAATACTAAAATAAAGTTATACAAAAAATATAAAATAAATATATAATATAATCCTTATCCTTACTTACTTTATATATTATTATTATTACTAATATTATAAAAGCGAAAGTGAGTTTGTTTGTTACGCTTTCACGCTGTAACGACTACACCGATCATCATGAAATTTTGCATACAAGTTTTCTGGAGTACAGAGAAGGACATAGGCTACATTTTATCTGGGGAAAAAGTACTATTCCCGAGGGATCGACATTGCCGCGTGCCGAGCCACGGGCGGAAGCTAGTATAAAATAATCCTGGCTGGTTTGATGTTTATTTTATATTCAATACTCTACTACCAGTCTAATGGTTGCAGATATGGCATCGGGTACGGCGCCCTGCTTCCCAAGCTACTACTTGCTTTTTTCCTATCATTCGAGTGCGTTGTATCCCAATACCTCTAGACCCCATCCTTACTCCTAAAAAAATCCTATTCTTCCCCAGCATAAAAATGATTCAGGAGGGTTGAGCAGCGATGAGTAAAACCAAATTGAAATGCCATTGCAGGGCTCATTTTGCACTTCAATATGTAAGTACGACATAATATGAAATGAAGACAAATGAAGCAAATAAAGATTATGATATGATATGAGCACAAGAAGCCAAAAAATCTGCGCTCGCCAACCCGCCTGCTAAGCGTGATGAGAATATACTCCCGTAAAACGAAGAATTCTTGGGAGAGGCGCTTGTTCAGCAGAGAACTTATTACGGCTATAATGATGATGACTTGTCTTTTCCAATAATAACCTTATATATGAAAGATCATGCAGATTTTAAAGAATTGGCATATGAGAATTCCCACCTTTTAAAGATTGAGACACCGCAAGCAGACGCAGAGGCAGAGAAACATATAAACGTGAAATGAATCCCTTATTTACAAAAAAGGGGTTAGCCAATTCAATTTGTCTTATCAAAAACGCCTTCAATAGTAACATAGATAGAAAGATATACCTAGTGTGTATGTCAGACTAATCGTTCTTTATCTCAAAACAACGTTTAGCCGGATCGCTGAGCTATCTGCCATCGCCTGGGAGCTATTCACACGGACGTTCGCCGGACGGATTGTTAACAAAATGTAATGTCAAGATGCTCTTGTGTAACCTACTGTTTGACATTCAGATTTGAATTGAATTTTCGCGTGCATTTTTCTAAGGTCTTCTATTGTTTTGTGCTCTAGTAGGTGTACGGTGTACGTATTTAAATTTTGCAAATTTTATTCATAATCATAATTAGTCTATATTTACATGATAACATTACTAAGGTAGAAATTTATAAAAGTAATAAAAATAGGTTTTGGATATTTGACCATAATAAGAAAATTAAATGGATTTTAATGAGACTAAAATTTATATACATATAAAATGCTTTGTCTTGACTGACGGATCGACGACTTCTATTATTACACATATTCGAATTTTACGTGGACAAAGTAGCAGGCAAAAGCTAGTTGGAAATAATTAAAGTGACAGTTTTAGCGGAAGTAAGATAATGAATGAAGTACCATCAAATTGCATTAGGAATTATCCCACATATCAAAGTATCATTACCTGGGCTTGGCTTTATCATCATCATCATTATCATATCAGCCGCAAGTAGTCCACTGCTGGACATATACTTCTCCACTAAGATATTCAAAATGACCGGTTGGAAGCGGCCTGCATCCAGCGTTATCTTTATCATTTCGTTGGCTTTATCATTTCATCAAAAATCTTCCATGCTGGTCTGGGAGAAAAGAAAAAACGTAGAATGTGCCAGCTGCTTCTCTTCCCGCGCAGACTGTAGAAGCCGGTTAAGTGAATGAGCGAAAATCTCAAGAATCATGACAATAAGCGATGTGGCTAGCAACCCATCACTATTTTGATTCGTTTTCCATCTTTACGTCCACCAATACGCTAAACGTGGCCTTTCGGTCTTATGACCTTAGGCTCTGTCTACCCCGTAAGGGATAAAGACGTGATGATATGTATGTATGTATCAAAAATTGCCGCCGCTAGGTAAATTTGCATAAAAATAATATACAGCTAAAATAACAAAAAAAAAATTAAACTTACTAAGTTCTTAAAATGTTTTCAATATTAAACCAGTTAGTGATACTAACAATTAATATTTATAGCTAGTTACCTACCTATCGATTGCTTCTATTTTTTACAAATACCGTCTTTGTTTCTTCAATAGTTTTTAATGAAATGGGCGGTTCGATAATAAATAATAACATACTTAAGCTTCTGATTGGGCGCCGACCTTTAGAATGACCTTTTAAGTATTTAATTATTGCAGTGCGTAATTAAAGTAGGACATTATTACGAGACTCCAAATCCAGAGGCCAAGTGGGCGGGTGCTTTTAAATTAAGTGCCCATGTCCAATATTGCGATAGTTTGTATTAAACAAGTTGTACATGACTCAAATCGCCATAATTATAATTCTAATTTACATTATTTATTTTCACTACTTACGAAGACTCATTCTCTGAGTCATATTCTATGCATAAAGTTGAAAACAAAAATCTCTTCTGATGATGGCGTTGTATGTAACACAACATTGAGGAACCCGATGGCCCACTGGGCGTGAGTATTTTTTTCGTTACACATGTTAACACTTTCGCTGACACTGCCCGCCTGTAGACGTAATTCTATTGTTTTTCTTTTGTGTCTGGTTCAGTGTCAGCGAACGAGTTAAGCAACCTCGGGCGCAGACCCCACTATGATGGGTGACCGCAAGTGTCATCAAATTATCTAGGGTTCAAAACAAAGACTTCTTCTTTCTACCCTTACCCCATGTAAATATAAATTGAATTGGAACTTTTGCTTATATACAGCGTGTAAATTGACCCTCGACATTCCCTTTACGATGTGACTCAGCCCATCAATATGAACAACTTTTCCTATGGGAACAATGCTGAGAACTCAAAAAAATTTCGTCATTTCCATACAAAAGAGTCCCACCGCCCGGCCAGTTTGTATGGGAATGTCGAATTTTTTTTTGAGTTCCCAGCATTGTTCCCATAGAAAAAGTTGTTCATATTGATGGGCTGAGTCACCCCGTAAAGGGAATGTCGAGGGTCAATTTACACGCTGTATGTTAAGTAAAAGTTCCAATTCAATTTACACTGCATTTTCGAGTGCGAGATCTGATACTGTTTACACGTTTGTGTATAATATTCGTAACTGTTAATTATCACCACATAGTATAAAACAAAGTAGGTAGCTTCCCGCTATTTGTTCCTGTGTATGCTTAGATCTTTAAAACTACGCAATGGATTTTGATACGGTTATATACTCTTTGGGATGGGTCAAAAATGTTAAACCCGCGTCAGGACACGTGACCGGATCAAAAATTGTTCGTGATCGTGACCGGAGACTGCCGCAAAGGCGAGGTTTTTACTTCTGCCGGCACTCCCGAGTGCAACCCGTTTTTTAAATAGATATAGTGATTCAAGAGGATGGTTTTGTATAATTTATCGCACACGTGCGAAGCCGGGCGGGTTACTAGTTATTTATAAACTTGCTCTCAAACATTGCAACCAATACAACAACAAAAGCCAAATTTGCTCGCTCTATCATACAAAACTACACTCGTGTAGCTATTGTCGAGCTATAATAATATTCATTACTACACACTACCATATAATTTGACAGAACACGAACGCGGCACGCGTCCCCGTCGCAAAATCTATTTTAGATTACACTAATTTGTCTGTAGTCGACGTCCATTCATAGTTCATGTGTGGGAAATGTTATGAAATTGAAAATGATCATATTTCTTTTAAAAGACACTAGGCTATTGCACAAAGATTCACCTAGTTTTCGTCGTAAGCTATTCATTATGTGCCGTGGGAGATTTTTTGTGAAGCCATTGTTATGGTTTTGATTGGCGCATTCCTAACTTGGACGATGTGTTCAATTTTATTACTCACACATGCGTCGTGTAATTTCGCATAGTTTTGTTGTCAATCGTGACATTTTTAGAATTCGTTTGTTTTTCGTGTATGTAGGTGGCCGTAGAAGAACTAAGGTCACGACATAGCTATATACGGCGGGGTACATAGCGCGTAGAACCGATGGCCGATGGGTCAAAATGGTTTTCTAATGGCGACCACGCACTGACAAGCGCAGCGTTGGACACCCACCGACCAGGTGGTCGGGCGACCTGATCGAGTTCGCAGGAAGACGCTAGATGCAGGCCGCTTCCATCCGGTCATATTGGACATCCTTGGCGGAGGCCTATGTCTAGCAGTGAACTTTCTGCGGCTGATATGATGATGATGAAATGGCCAACACTGGTGTCATATTTGTAATGGGGACCGCGCCCAGGGTTGCTTAACATATGTAAGCGCTTATAAAGCTCACTGAACCATCGGGCACCTCCTATGGAAAAGAATTTTGGGATGACCCAAAATTTCGATAATTTGTAAGAACGTAGTGCTTGTAGTAAAAGCATAACATAACATAGTATCACGTCTTTTTCTCTTGCAAGGTAGACAGAGCCCAGGTTTAAACCTTACATTTAGCATTTTGGAGGTGTAGATGGAAAAAGAAATCAAAATAGTGATGGGTTGCTAGCCGCATCGCCTATTGACATGTTTCCGCAGATTTTAGATACTAAGTATATTTATGCGAACATAAATAATTTCAAACAATTTTTTTAAAATTCGGCAAGAAAGTTGTTTAACTTGGGCGACATTTTCCTTTAAGAAAGATTTTTCATGTGTACGGGCCTTTGAAGAGACAGAGCCTGAGGCCATAAGACCCGAAGTCACGTTCAGCGTGTTGGTATAGGTAAAAAATGGAATAAAGTTTAAAGATCTGTCCACAAGGCCAAAATGACAACCAGGGCAGCTTTAAAATATTATTATTCTACTGTTTCTTCTATTTGTAGACTTTTAGACTGCTAGATCATAAACCAAATATAGATTTTGTCCTAGACGTAAACAAGCTTAGTGCACAATATTTGTTCTACTTCGCCCTGGCTGTCGAAGGCTGTATGTAAATTTTGGCGGGCTTCCATACCGTCTACACGTGCAGTATGACAGCACAAAGTAGAGTAAGAACAGAAATAAGACTACTTACTATTTATTTTTACAAAAACGCGATGAAGCTTTACCGTTTTGATGAAAATAAAAGATTCTGTTTTTTGTTTCTTGATTGTCAGAAGCACACATCCTTACTAATATTATAAATGCGAAAGTGAGTTTGTTTGTTTGTTTGTTTGTTTGTTTGTTTGTTTGTTTGTTTGTTTGTTTGTTTGTTTGTTTGTTTGTTTGTTTGTTTGTTACGCTTTTACGCCGTAACTACTGAACCAATCATCATGAAATTTTGCATACAAGTTTTCTGGAGTACATGAAAGGACATAGGCTACCTTTTATCACGGGAACAAGTCTATTCCCGAGGGATCGACATTGACGCGGGCGAAGCCGCGGGCGGAGCCGCGGGCGAAAGCTAGTATTTAATATTTTGTTACACATGAAACTATAGTACCCACTTTTTTGTCACTTATAGCTAGGTTATACCAAATTCCAGTCTGGATTTAAATAACTACGAGTGTTGAGTATTTTCATACAAACTTAAACGGAGATGAACGGAGACATATAAATAAAGATATCTTTACGTCTGTACAAGTAAAATTCTTAAGGATGTCACAACTCATCTCATTGTGTCAACTGGCGAGAGCTGGCAGCTATTTTGCTCAGCGAATTAATATTGCTATAGAGCGCGAAAATGCTGCCAGTATATTGGGCACGAGTTGGAAGATTTCTTATATTTAAGTATTTATGGTTGGTTGTAAATATTTTTATTTTTTGATGAATAAAATTTTTATTAGTAAGATTCTGCAGTAAATTATAAGCTTAACTTCTGTTCACTTTTCATTTTGTTACGACTGCTATTATACGTAGTAATCAAGACTGCATAAATGAATCTAAACGTGGCATAGTTATCTATGCTTCAGTGAATAATAATGCTTTATTAAAACTGTCGAATATATATTTATTTTAGCCTAGGTATTTGCTTGTCTACACGTATACAGACCATCAAGGCAATTGTGAGTCATTTAAAATTATTTTTAATCTTTTACATTCCGTTGCTATATTACGCAAATGTATTTTACCATTACTCAGTGGCACTGCAAGTGTCTTTCTAACGCAGGGCCCCGGGTTTGATCCCGGGCCAGTTAATGCTGGAAATCGATATTTTTCAAAATGGCCAGGGTGTCGGATCTTTTATCTATATACTTAAATCATAGTTAGAAAATATAGTATCGTTGAGTTAGTATTCCACGACACAAGTTTACGACTTAGGCTAGGTCAATATGTAATATTTATCACTATTCATTTATTTACGTACCGTATCACATTTTCTAAATTTACATCTACGTAGTTAGTTGGAAGGCACGTTAAGCCATTGCTCCCGATTGTCATCACTAGACAGCGGTCGTTAAGCATTGTCAGATGCTTTTAAGCAGCTTGAAATATCTGACACCAGTGTTAGCTACTTACGTGAAAAGCAAAGTAGTTATCAAAATATTTAAGCTGTTACTAAATTAAAATGTAATAACTTTTGTTTGGTCGTTCCTATGCATGTCCACATACCATTAGTGCATTTTACATCGGGGCTATAAATCAGAAATATTAATTAAAATGCGTCGTTAGCTATCGATGCAAATGCACAGACAGGCATTTACAAAACTAATATCTGCAATTCGTGTTGAGAGAATTCGATGTGTATTACCTGTGGCCGAATTTTTTAATTTTAATTATGTATCGAGCATTTTAATGATATAGAAAAACAATTTAATTATACTTTTTAGTTTTTTACAAACCATTGGGTTCAAAATAAGTTTCTTTTTGAGACTTGTTTTCGAGTTTTCATGTGTTTTTCTTTTCACGCAGAATATGGTCGCTTATTTCGTCTTACCGGCCACTAGCCGTCTGGTCGGTCATGAAACGAGTGTTACGAGGTCGACTCCCGTTCGGTGACTTACTTTTGTTTTTTTTTAATATTTTGAAGTTTATATACATTTTTTATTGTTTTTAGACAAGTTTAAAAGAATGTAGTGAATGTTTGATTTTAATTTTTAAGTTTATGTAGATTATAACCTAAACACCACCATATTACAATAAATAGTTATAACAGAGCAAAGCTCGGTCGCCCAGGTACTAGATTCTTAAGTTAGTATACATACGTGTTCCCCAATGCCTGTGCTTTAGGATATTCAAAAGTAACGAAATATTGAATTTATCAAATGATTAGAATAACGAAACGTTATCAATCATTATTACAGCCGTAAGAAATACTCATGTGGAAAGGTCAGGCGTATTGGCAAGCGCAATTTCTTTGGCCTCTTATGCTACCGACGCTGCTGCCCATCGAAAGAATTAGCTCCGTGGCGCAGCGGTCAACACGCCAGGCTGCGACACGGAGTGACCGGGTTTGATCCCCGGCAAGGTCAAGATGGAAAATGATCTTTTTCAGATTGGCCTGGGTCTTGGATGTGTATCTATATATGTATTTGTTATAAAATATAGTATCGTTGAGTTAGTATCCCATAACACAAGTCTCGAACTTACTTTGGGGCTAGCTCAATCTGTGTGATTTGTCCGTATATATTTATTATTTATTATTATTAATTTTAAAGTTAGGGAAGGATAGGAATTTGTTGGATTTAGGAAAGGAATTAAGGTTTTGTGGCACTACTGGCTCGGATGAATGGGGGAAAAGTAGCAGCTCGGGATGCCATACCAGCAGCTACCGGTCAAGTTGTTAAGGATAATACCCATAACCTATCTATAATAACCGTCCGTATCTGTCTATATTATCCGTTTTATTGTGCACTTAATCATAAATTTCCCATTTATAGTATCGTTAAATCAACCAATTAAATATTATTTTTATGATTTTAGCAAAACCTTTATAATGATCATAAATTTGTGTATCACAGTAGTACCCGAGATTATATTGCACCTTTAGGCCTAATTGCTGAAGAACTTCTAAACTAAACGTTAATTATTTCTATAACTAGTTTTGCTTGCGGCTCTGCCTATGTTATTTATTATTATTATTTTATGTCTACTCTTTAGAGATGAGTAGCAACGAACACACTTTCTCATAATAATTTGAGTAAGTACAGTAGTTTTCGTCAGGTTAATTATTTTTATTACAATGCCCGATCGAGTCCTATTTTTTTGTTAATGTAAAGTGAAGTGTCTCTAGTAGATGACACATCTTCTTTGTTTGTATTTAGTATGTGTAAGTGTCCAACACCGGTGTCAGATTTTTCAAGCCAGCTAAGTTCATCTGACATAACTTAACGATTGCCATTAATTGTGCCTTCCGACGCACGGAGGAGCTTTACATATTTTAAAACACTTTGTGTGACCACCCATCTCAGTAGGGACTACCGCCGGGGATGCTTAACATGCGTAACCGATAATAATGTTCACGACCACTGGATCATCGGAATTCTCTTAATACTTTAAAATTTCGCGATAAAACTTAAATCAAATTGGCTATTATTTGGTACATTGAAAATTAAAAGCGGCAAAAACGATACAGCTAACCGAACTCATCTAAAATCCTAGAATACTATTACTCACAATTTTATTGCTTAAGACAAACTATTGAGACAATGAAAATGAGGTAAATCTCGAACGTCCGAATTGAATTAAAAATACTCTATTTTGATTAAAGGGATTGATTATACAAATAATGCCCAAAGTCGTGTTAAACTTATGATAACAATCACTTGCGATTTTATTCCTTGATAAACCTATCTATATATAGATTACATTCTCCAAAAAAAAAGTACATAATCAAGTACATTGTCGATAATAATCCTAATCTCAATCTATAAAATTGACTTATATAGAGTTTTATATAGGATCTACTTCTACTTTCATGCGAGCATAACCACGGGCTAAAGCTAGTCTTACTACATATACTTTGCGTCGAATTGTATGTTTGGACACAGTTTACGTATTCATTATTCACGTAATTAAAAACTGTAAAGTCGTTTACGGACGTTAACGTTTACGGACGATAATTACGTGATAAAGATGAGGCAGTTACGAGCCGAACGCTTAGGCCGATCGTGCCTTTCTATCGCTTGATCCATGCTTTCGGTAGCACACGGAACGTGACACATTTTTGTGCGTGCAGCCGGCGTTTATCGATTTATAAGACGTTGTCACGTCAAAACTATACATATCTAAAAACCTAGCTAGCAACGATAGCTTTTATAACGGGAGGCAAAATATCAAGCTAGTTGTAAACACAATTTTTGATCAAAATTCCAATACTTTTCGGACGAAATCCAAAAAAAAATTAATTGAATAAAAAATACAATTCAACTATATTGAATGAGGGAAGCACATCGAAATCGAATTTCGACAAAAAATGATACAGTTCCCAAAGTCGTCTAAAAACCTAGATAATAACGATCACTTGCGATTTCATTTAACCGTTTGAATGGGAGCTATCGTGCGGGTCGACAATAACAGTTCCCGCGGCGTAAGAAATCGCGAAAAATTGTTATTGCGCAATAAATGTTAATTGGTGTAACCGATTATTATGAAATAACCGTTTTCGGATTTGGAAACCCGTATCTAGATCACTTCATGTATAAGTTTTGGAGTGTAATATTGAATTACGACGCGCAGTTCTTCAATGACTCTACGAGAGATTTCTTAGTGAAAAAAGTGGTTCGTTGACTAACAATACACGTTTGTACATCGTATTCAATAAGTAACTAGGTAGTTCTACGGAACATTTTATTGATAGTCATAACTCTTATCTCATTTGAACACAATTGCTTGGTAAGAAAATCTATCTATACACATAAAACACAATCGGTTCAATTACACCACTTATAATTCAAGAACGGATTGACAGATTTTAATAAAATTTGGTATGAAGATAGCTGACAATCTGGTTTAATATATAGGCTACTTTATACCCGACTGCTTAAAAAGAGCAGTAGTATATTTACAAAGATCAGACAATATATCGATAAAAATCAGCAATCTACGAATAGGTCAACGAATAGAAATTAACTACTCAAGACCACTTCCATATCATGGAAAAGTCATAAACCCTTTTTTTTTAATACTAGACTATTTTTTCATTTATTCACACAAAAAATTATAAAACAAAAAGTAATAAATATTAATAAAAAAAATTAATCAAAAATGCCACCCTGAATTGTACCTGGCTCAAAAGTACCTATTGTGCTAGCAGCATTTCCTCTTTGGATGACTATAGATAATCTTTGAACCAAGTACCATCCGGAGCGGTGGTCATAGCCTGTCCGGAAGAGACGCTTTGCTCACGCGTTTCCTGCTTGCACGATTGAGATTCCTAGAAACCGTCCACATGCAAGCGCTATTTTTACCTGATATTAATCTTGCTAAAGAATTTCTACACCCGCGCCTTAATAGCCACATCTAGATACGGTATTTAAAAGTTAAACTATCAATGGGTTATAGAAACGTTTTATTGTAATGGTTATACTAACACTATTTTTATATAACGAGTAATTAAGCAAGCGTAGCGTATAGATTGTTAAGTGCTACTTATTCCTATTATTACACGTGAATAAATGTAGTTATAAAACGTATGTCAATATTGCTAGCTATGTATATTAATACGTGAAGCCAAAACTTTGATCCTCGTTTTATGAATTATGCGCGGATTGGGGAGTATGAAATTTCACACACTTAGTTATAGTTTATATAGAGAAGGAATGCACAATGTTTATTTTTTTTATTTAAGTCGAATTTCGACCACTGGGCGACAACTAGTTATTATAGTACTTGCTAGCGCAGATTCGTAGTCTACATTTTAGTTCTTTGGTTAATAAAATGAAATAGGTCTGGCTGATCATTTGAGAAGGCATGGCTCCATTGTCTACTTGGGACCTTCATCTTTCGTCTGACTACATAGTAGTTGGATATATTTATTTGACAATATTTAGTCTCCATTTGAGAACCCTACTGCACTGTTGGTCATCTGCACCGTACGTTATCTAGTATTAAAAATACCTCCAATTTCATGGTTTCAACACCGTCGATTACGCGTCTTGTCGATTTTTGCCACCAAGCTGAACAATAAAGCCATTATCAACCAATAACCACTGAGAACCACCTTCAGCAAAGAACCACGAATTCTGCAACGTTTCCCTTCACACCTTCATTAGCTTCTTCAAGGCGTGTCAAATTAACTCTGATCATAACGAGACTAAAGCAGCAGTCTTATTTACAGATTCACCTACTGAATGGAGAATATCACATATAAATTTATTTATCGGAATCTTCATTCGTGAGTCTATACTAATATTATAAAGATGAAAGATCTGTATTTTTGTATCATCATCATCATCATCACCAGGTCCTTTTTAGTCTCCACTACAGGAGCATGACCCTCTCTGTACTACTAGAGCCATACTTGGCTAGAGCAGCCAGAGGACTTGGCCTACACTCTCCACGCTGGCCAGACGGGTTGGAGAGGTCTCACAGATGTTTAAAAGCTTTGTAATTTTTGTATAGGTTTGGATAAATTCATTCATTCATACAGCCTCCGTGGTCCAGTTGTTAGGGCGTTTACCTGTTGACCCGGGGGTCGTGGGTTGGATTCCCACCGGAAGCATACTTTGTTTAGTTGTTTCCAGTTTGGTTAGGACATAGCAGGCTTGAATAACTTGATTGTCTGATAATAAAGATGGTCCCGGCTGCCATCTGGTAGTCGTTAAAGGAACCACGTCAGAGGCCGAGAGGCGGTTCCGAAGAACTCTGACACCAGGGTGAGCATGGTCGATTGACACCTACTCACCTACTCACCTAGTCACCTACTCGAAATGAATGAATGGATAAATCAAAAAACTACTAAACCAATTTAAAAAAATCTTACTCCTGAAAACTATATGAACGACAAGTAACATCAGCTATAATTTTCGTGGACGAACTCGTGAGAAAATAGCTCGCATTTTTTTATTAATTGTAGATGTATATAGATGATTATGTTTGTGAAGAAAGGTAAAAGTGTTTTTGTGAAAATAATCATTTGTATCTATATTTATTAAAGCTGTCACGTTCCTGACAACGATTTTTTATCTTACATCTGTTTGTAATTATTAAAAAGCCCATAAATGATTGGACGGTTGAGTTTGTTGTCTGTAATCGGACAAGTAATGAAAATCTATCTCAATGACAAAGTTTCTAAGGGATAAACATAGACAGGGTCGCTGGAAATAGCTAGTTTATAAAATGTAAAATTTGACGCTATATTTCCCACTGAATCCGCTGTAAACCAGACCCTAGCCTCAAAGAGCCCTAATGTTGTCATTCATGTGTGTGAACTCGTGCAAATAACAATAAAATTCCCACACACCCGATTGTCATCGGCTAAACTTGCATTTACGCAACAGAAGACGTATGCCGTGTACTAGTCCTAGATAATGAAAGTGATGTTTTTACACACGTGTGAGACAATATGGCTTCTAGTTAAGTAGGTTTGTAGGTATTAGATTTCTGTGATAATAACCTAAAGCGTAGTCTACATTAGAACACTATAAATAATGTTATTCAGGTTTTATTTTAAATTTCAAAAATGTTTAATCTATTCTGTAGTGATCTACAGAATACTGCTGACAAGAATATATGTAATTATTAATTAAGTAATGGAACACAGAATTGCAAGAAAAAAAGGTAAAAAACGAAAAAAGCATTTGACCTTCCATAGAAATTTGTCCAGCTGATCGGCTACTTTGTATGCATACAAAGGAAACCTATTTTTATGGGTTGCTGTATTCCATTACAGGTTCTGATTTCGAGATTACAAAATATGAACGTGCAAGAAAAGCAAGCTTTGCATAAGCTACGGAGTTTAGTTCAGGCTATAAACAAAGATGTTGATATAACCAAGTTTTCTACAATTTATAGCCTGGATTAGATAATATGTATATTTTTTTTATCATAAGTGTTCACTTAGTTAACTTTGTCACACCCCTAACAAAGTAACCTCAACTGTTTGACTTGTGGTTGCAGATATTGGCATCCGGTACGCGCGCCTGTGTGAGTAGTATCCCAATATCGTCATTCTCTTCCCAAACCCAACAAATGCCTATCCATCCCCAGCTTAAAAATGCTTCCGATGGACAGCAGCGTCTGCCAAGCGTGGAAAGGAATGCAATAGGTATTACCATAGAAGGAAGAGTCCTTGTAAGAGGCCTTTCTTGATTGGACATCATCAGCATAGTTGACGCAACCGTGTGTTAGTTGGCAGTTAAGCTATGCCAAATGCGTTTATGCAGCTTGGAAGATACAATAAATAAAGATTTTGCACAAAGAGACGTAGGAGATTTACGATATACGTGGTGAAATTTTGATCGTTCTGGACCCTTAAAGGGATGATTCAGCCCGCTGATATATACAACTTTTCCCATACAAATTGACCGGGCGGCTAAAATTTTTGTATGGAACTGCCCATTTGTCTCATTGAAAAAGTTGTTTATATCGTCGGGCTGAATCACCCCTTTAAGGGTCTAAAACGAACTAAATTTCACCGTGTATTTAAATGAGTCTTTAAAGTGCGTGTGAACAAATTCAAAACAGTTTTTAAAACATGCGATTAAAGGTATTTTAATTAAATTATGTGTGAGAATATAAAATTCCTATTAAAGCGAATTCTCAGAGTTTTTGTCACATTAGAATGCTTATTTATGCTAATTGCTGTTAGCTGTCATGATTAATAAATATTGTCACTTAATTAATTTCCGATCAGAACAAATGGTTTATTCGGCTGTGATACTGAGAAATTGATAAATCTAGTCTTCAATGGATTGCTTCGCTTGGAAACTGAAAGAACGGGTTTTCCTGGATGAAAAAAGAAACAGTGATGAGTATAATTATATAAATAATTATATCTATCTATAATTTAAGAACTGTGTTCTTGTCGGTTGAGTACTCTCCATGTCTCTCAGCCATTCTCTTCACCTCTTCATATGACACAACTCCAGCCTTTTCCTTTATCTCATCCAAATATGCTCATCTTAGTCTTCCTTTCCCTCCTTTTGTCTCATTTTTTCCCTCTATAAACTTTTCATAAATTGATCGTGTCGTGAATAAACCTTAATGACCAAAGTTTGCAGTACTTTCATGTGTTCTCAATTAACAAAAATGGCACTGATAAAACTACTAATCAAAACCTGCGCTACAACTGAGTTTCTATCATAAACTCGTATTAGAAACACTAAACAAACGTGGTTATCGGAATATAGATCGAAGGCTTTACCAACAGGTATGTTCGAGTGTATGGCTCGAGGCGACGACATCTTGCGTCCGTCGGCGTGTATGCGGATTTCCGGTACAGGAGAAAGCAATTTTAATTGTTTTATTGAACAAATAGTGATGTTCGTAATTAGTTGTAACGGTTAGGCATAAATTGTTTTTGGGATGGAATTGATGGTATGTTTTGTAACTAGTGGTTTGGGAGTTTTGGGACGCACAGATCTCGCAGCGAATTCGTTTTGAGACTACTTGCTACTTGTTTGTTGTTGGCGAGATAGAAAATTATCTTTTTCATATTTGCCTGGCTCCTGGATCTTTATATATATCTATACATCTATGTGTCTGTTACAAAACATAGTATCGTTGATTTGTATCCCACGCCATAAGTCATATCCCATAACGCAAGTTCAAGCGAACTTTAGGTCCTTTGGCTAGCTCAATCTGTGTGATTTGTGCATACATATTTATTATTATTAGTAGAAGAAAGAAGTTAGAAGTAGATTTTTTAAGCTTAATGACAATAACGCTTATTTTAAACTTTTATTGGAATAAAAATAAAGCATAAGTCTCTCGGAAGAGTGTATGGATTCTAATTATACCCCAACAAACAAATCCATTGAGAAATTTCAAAGTTATGTTGGATGAAACTATACATCTATACTAACATACTTATATGAACTTTAAAAACAATAAAACACTGTTTTGAAATTGTTAGAGGTGACTGTTAGAAGCTCTATATTCCGAATACTGTAGAGAAAGTACACGAACTACTCGTAGTCACATACATACAATTCCCGTAGTAAGAGGATACCATTTATCAAAGAAGGGATGCAGCTACATCGTATGAGAACAATGAACACTCCTACTAGCAAAACATTGTCTTGTAATATATATTGACATTTGCGATATTAATGATATCATATAATGGCTCCACGTTCCGCTCATATGATGTCGCAAGATATTAGCGCTAAATAAAATGAGCAAGTACAGAAGTGAAGCCTATTTGAGTATTTCAATTTAAATCCACCTCTTTTTAAATGGGTTTAAATTGACCATACAAATCGCTGAACGCCGGCTGCGATTTTTTTGGCAAATAATATTAATTTTTACTAAGAAACCAAATCATGTTAAATTTCAGTTATTAATACATTAGTTTTATTTTTAATTAAAATACTTAGTTTAATTTAAGCTTCTAGCTTAAATTATATTATAGTATCTTGATGATAATATGATATACCGAATCCTGTTTAATATTTACACTCCGTGCCGTAAAAAACAAGCCGTGTTAACCGGCAGAGTAGAATATGACCACTCCTAGTCTTCCCATGGAGGTCGTAAGAGGCGACTAAGAAAATACAAGCTAAACAAAAGCTCAAACATCAAAAAGACCTCTCCAACCCGTCTGGCCAGCGAAGAGAGTGTAAGCCAAATCCTCTGTCTACTCTGGCCAAGTATGGTATATCCGGTAGGACAGAGAGGGTCATGCTCCTGCAGTAGAGACTAAAAAGACCTGATAATGATAATGATGATTCTACATTAGCCTGCCCGGCCTATCTTTTGTGATCATTCCGCATGAAGTGATGAGTCTGAGTTGGTGCTTCCCCTCTGTTCTATTTTTGTTTTGTGAAATAAATAAACGAAGCCCGTTATTATCCTAACAAACTGTGAAGCACGTCTATTTTTTTGGTGTAATTACGCCTGTGATAATGTCTAGGCTATTTATCAGAGTTTTGACATTATTATGCAGCTCTTGTCCGTGACTTAGATCACTTGACTCGTGTTCTAAGCGAGCGCCATTTTTCAGTTACGACATAAGTATCCCCAGCTGTTTTTGAGTATCATCGATAATAGAGTAATCCAGTGCGATGGCTATCAAGTATCTACAACCCTTCTCATACAGACTTGTCTTTAAGACTATTTTCATCTTTACTTAGACGATATTATTGGGAATACTCCTATGAAGTGATGTGATAGCAATTCTTTCTGTTTCTGAACCTCAGTTGTACCTGATTTTGTTAGTGGTTTGTAGCCATTGTCTTAGCCGTGTCTGCACAGAATAAAAAACAAAGTGATCTTGTTGTGTGTGTGTTTATATTATTTAAAAGAAAAGTTATATTTGCTTAAATGCATCTATATAAACGCATTGTGTATGGCCGCCTGGATACAAAATTGACCTCAGCGTTCGATTGCACATTATTAAAATGAATCTGAAAATTATGCGAGGTGTCCACAACGTCTGTGCATTTTTTACAATCTGAATTTCATGGAGTGATGTACTTGAATGCAGACTGTTTCGAATTTCCTTGAATTTTTATCAGTCTGCGTCTGAATGCTCTTTTAAACAAGGAGAATGCATTGATCAGTTGAAATTTGAGATCTTTGTATAGTGTTTTAGGCTTGAAAATCGCTTATAGACGAATACCTATTGGCCTAGGTTTTGTGTTATTCACTTGTTGGACCGAATCTGGTTAGCGTCTGCAGTGTGATTCATGTGTCTACTGCAGTAGACTAATAAAATTTGTAGCATGGAAATGTTTAAAGCATAGTAATTTGTCTTGTCATCTACTTCAATCGCCGCTCGGCATTTTTTCATTTTATCGTATACTGGTTTGCTAGCAGAGTGAATTACTCAGTTACTGTGTGGAATAGGATACAATGTTCTAGGCACAAAATAACTAGGAACACAAGACTTTAGTACCACTTCAATTAGGCTTTTATCAGCATCTTACATCACGGCGTATAACTTTCTTATCTTTCATTGATATAATGCATTAAGTAAGTTAATCAGTTCATAAATTATCAGTCATTCTACATAGTCCACTAACACGGAAGAAAGAAATTTATCATAGCAGGCAAAATCAAGTTAATACCGAGTTTACACAACTGCCCCACCCAGGAGTACATTGTAGATCTTTATGAATAATTTGTGCGGCGTAAACATGTTGAAATTACGCAGTTAAAAGTTTACTAGATGCTTGTTTCTGATCTTGAAGGTATCTTTCTACCACGTTTTTTAACTAACGTACTTCCATAATCAAAAGTCTAATTTCTAAAGGTTATATAGCAACATTTTCATCATATAGTAGCCACCTGCACTATAAAGAAATATACATATATAGGGACATATCACACAAATTGAGCTAGCCCCACACTAAGTTGTGTTCTTGTTGAGGATACTAACTCAACGATACTATATTTTATGAGAGATACATCAATAGATAAACATCCAAGATCAAGGTTAATCTGAAAATGATCTTTTTTCATCATGACGCGCCACGGAGCTCGCCTATACTATGTTTTATTCCATTAAATGTGAGTGTGTAATTTAGGTGCGAAAGACGAAGGTGCGAAGTGTTGAGGTGCGAGCGAACTCAGGCGCGAAGAGCTAAGGCACAAATGAACTGAGGTGCATCTAAGTTTAATTGGTCCAGATGTCCAAAACCATGTTTTATTTATGATAGCTCCGTGGCGCAGTGGTTAACATCCCAGCCTGCGACACGGAGTGCCCGGGTTCGATACCCGGCCAGGTCAAGATGGAAAATGATCTTTTTCAGATTGGCCATGGTCTTATATGTTTATCTATATATGTATTTGTTATAAAATATAGTATCGTTGAGGTAGTATCCCATAACACAAGTCTCGAACTTACCTTGGGGCTAGGTCAAGCTGTGTGATTTGTCGGTATATATTTTCTTAATATTGTAGTTCTGAAAGTATTGGAGTGTAGAACTATCTAACTTTAGAAATAATTTTCATAAATTTTACATGTTAAACGAAGTGTAAAAACTCTTATTGAAAATAAACTTATTTTATTTATTATGATATAATTATTAAGAACAATCTTGATTGCTATTACGACATAATTTTATTTAAAACAATCCTGATAGCTATTACGATTAGTTTCTAGTGATATCGATCACAACTTAGATTTTATTTTATCGAAATAGCATAATTAAGCGATCTAGGCAGTATGTTAGATCGCAGATTAAGATAGACTAATTATCGAGGACTTAATAAACTTTATAGTATGTGTTTCTACTCAGAAAATATATTTACAACGTTACTAATTAAACGGTAACCATTAACTTAACGTTAAGGAAATTTCATAACGTTTTAGTAGTTCAGTATGCTAATAGAAAATAGAGGCTCTACTTATGACGCAGCTTAGCTATACTGTTGATGTAAGTAATAAAATTATAGTATTAAAATTTATACGGAATATTTATTTTTAAAACAGACATAGTATTTCGTTTTTATATACTACAAATAAGTTATCTTAAAGGTGAAATATTAAACTTAAAAAATGGGCTAACTGCGAGTCAGACACGCGCACAAATGGTTCCGTACCGTTATCTAAAAAAATATTTATTTTATTCTATTTTTTTGTATTTGTTGTTATAGCGGCAACAGAAATACATCTTCTGTAAAAATTTCGTTTTAACCTTGTGATAGACAGACGGACAGTGGAGCGATATTAATAGGCCTAAAAATTAACTAGATAGACATGTTTTTTAAGATTTTCACAACATTACCTTCCATTCCTTGAAGTTTTAACGCCTTTTTACTCCTTTTTTTCCTAGGTAAGAGTGATACTGAAATATAAGACATTCTCTGGTATAAAGAAAAACTCGTATAATGCTCTCTCTTTCAAGCCTCTGATAATCACACATACATCTTCACACACATTATCAAATTCTAACACAATATTACTCAAATGTAGGTCATAATTCAGATAAACAATGATTGTCGTAGACAAAGCAGCTCATCTAAACACTAGGAAGACAATACGCCTGCGCTTGCGCCGGCCCGATAATTAGAATAAGCGATTATATGCAAATGTAAAGCGACAAATGGCTCGTTTTGTAATGCCGGCACTCCTACGAGAGATAGTTCAGGATGTAGGCTGCCATCAATACAGATATAGTATAATATATTTGTCCTTTACGGGATAGACAGGGCTCTGTCACAAACCCTTTCTATGCCATATTCAGTAAGATGTTGAAATAACCAAAGAGCTTTTGACGTGATGACGTCTATAAATCGATGAACGCCGGCTGCACGCACGAAAAGTGTTACGTTCCGTGTGCAAGCGAGAGCGCGGAACAAGCTATAGCGAGGCCTAAGCGTTTGGCTTGCGGCGCATCCATCTATCTTCCACCGTTATCACGTAATTATTGTCCGTAAACCGACTGTACAGACCGCCAGTTTTGTATTTAAGGAATAAAAGTATCCTAGAATATAAAAGTTAATTGCACTCTATAAAACCGCAATTACTTTAACCATTCTGTAAAGTACTACGTACTTACTAAGAGAATAAAAATAATCAAAAACATTGGAAACAATAAATTCATATTAAATACTTTGAGCTAAAAAGAAATATATACTTACTGAAAAGATATACTGAGATTATGAAAATAATTTGATTCAGTAAAAATAATTTTGATAATCTCAGTATATAAGTAATTTCAGGAATCACGCATCTTTAATTTATTTCGAGACCAATCAGTGCTCTTGTCAGTTTTTAAGCTTTAAGGTTTATTTTTAATCAAAGTATTATATAATAGTTATTTGATACTTTAGTTATTACAAACGTGACAAAACACAAAATCTTGAAACAGTAACCTGTTTATTGCTCTCTTTAAACTTCAATACTAAAGTTAACTTAACTGATGTTGGTCTATCAGTTTTTGTCTCGTCCGCATAGCTGACTTGTCAATTATGGTGTATATCAGAAACAAGATCCATTACGATTAGTTTGGTATGCCGGAAATGTACAGGATGATAAAACATCTTCTATATCCATAAATACTGTGCTGGACCTAAAACTCTAGAAGTGCTAGATTTATATAAATTATAATATTAAATTATGAAATAAATAATAATTATATGATTATAATATTATAAACGCAAAAGTTATTGATTATATATGGATTTGTGGATGAATGGATGTTTGTTACTCTTTCACACAAAAACGGCTGAACGGATCTTTACGAAATTTTGCACAGATAGGTTATTACCTGGATAACACATAAGCTATATTTCACCCAGAAAAAACGTACCGTTCCCGCGGGATCGAAATTGTCGTGAGCGGAGCCGCCGGCAACAGCTAGTATAAATTATAAACGGGTTGTTAAGGGAATAAATAGTATTAATATACTATTAAATCATATTGTATAGTCAGTATCGTAACTCAGCTATAGCACTACAGCAGCTGATAAGATGAATAATATTGTAATATTGATATAAAATGAAATATGTGGCAATAAACCAATATTTATAAAATGGATGGATGATCAGTATTACATTACATACATATCATATCACATTACATTATCAGAATCTTTGAAATGACAATAATACTTTTTATTAAAATTTTGAGCACATTTATCTCTTTTTGGACGTCATCTTTTCTTTCATAATATTATTTTATTGTATTTGCGAATTCGAAAAACAATTAGCGTTTACAATAATGTTAACATTATTTTGGTACAAGGTATATGGTTAAATAATAAAACTTTTATTTTTACAAAAATTGTTGTATAAACTCGAATAAACATGAAACTCTTAATAAAATTTAGATTAAATGCTTTGAAGTAAAAATATGGTACGATGAAGTATGTTATATATATTTTAAATAAATTACACCCAGTAAAGTAGTAATTAAAGTGAAAATAAGAAGTACTTCATTTGATATCCTTGCTTTACGTTTGAATTGGTCTAATTTAGTTATATTGCATCAGTTTAACTTGCTAAAGGCAATATAAAATTCTAGTTATTATTATTATACATTTATAAACCTATGAAACCTATTA
Organism: Elegia similella; assembly: GCA_947532085.1. Taxonomy (NCBI): domain Eukaryota; kingdom Metazoa; phylum Arthropoda; class Insecta; order Lepidoptera; family Pyralidae; genus Elegia; species Elegia similella. Next base: position 15,685,941 of record OX383941.1, read on the forward strand.
AATTTATAACCTACTAGCTGTTCCGCGCGGCTCCGCCCGCGTTAGTGTCGATCCCTCGGGAACAGTAGAATTACCCGGAATCAAACATACCCTATGTTCTTCCCCGGGCCTCAAACTACCTTCATACCAAATTTCATCCGAATCAGTTCAATGGTTGAAGCGTAAAAAGACGACACACAGAGTTACTTTAGCATTTATAATATGAGTATTAGTATGGAAGTATGGATATTATACCTACTTCTAAGTTCAGAAATGAGAAAATTTCATGCCAAATTCATCGAAATCGGTTCTACTGTTGAGGCGTGACGAGATAATATACACACAAACAGAGTTTATTTCCCATTTATAGTATGGATCAGTATGTTTTCGTGCGCTATATTAACGAGTATAGGAGTCTAGCGTTGAACCAGCCATAAAAACTCAACCTTATCATTTTATAGAGGTACTAGCTTTTGCTAGCCCGCGATTTGTTCCGCGTATAATTTGAAAATGGTCCTACTAGGAGTAGATAAGAATAAGGAATCACGTTCTCCCATATAAACATTGTCCCCTTTTTCATCACTTAGGGGTAGAATTTAGGAAAATCCTTTCTTATCGGATGCCTACGTTATACAAAGAACAAACTCCCCAAGTTTTAGGTCTCTACGATACTGATCGTAGAGACCTAAAACTTGGGGAGTTTGTTCTCTCGAATAACTAACTGACATATCAACGCACAGCTAAATCACTGGGTTTAGCTGTGCGTTGATATGTCAGTTAGTTATTCAGGAAAATAATTTTATATGAATAGATAGATTATGAAAGAATAATAACATTCTGTATTCATAGTCCAGTAACTTTTTCTTTTTCTTTCATAATCTATCTTTTTTTTTTTTTAAGATTATGAAAGAATAATAACATCCTGTATTCATAGTCCAGTAACTTTGTCGCCTAAAAGTATGGGGTAGTATGCGTCAAATCCGGTAGTAAACAAGATTAATCTGCAAAAATTCGTTTTATTCTGGTAATTAAAACGATTTTTCGCAGTTATACGCGATTTTTGACAATGTTGCGTTCGGCGCTCGAGGTCACAAACTTGGATTATTAATTGGGCCAACATAAATAAGTCTGCAACATATCAGAACTACCAGATTTGACGCATGCTGTGATGTATAAAGTTACTGCATTATCATAACCAACCCTGGGTTCGGAAGCTGCACAGCTTTGTATGGAACCACAAACACACGGTCAGGTAAAGATAGTAAAATGTGATTTACGATATCGGCTTTTTATAGAGAAGTTTCTATTTTCCGAACTCGTATAATTTGCAGTGACGAGTTTACTGTTCACTGCTTATCTATGACTTTCGTTTCTCATCTATGTTCCAGGATCTATTCACTTATACCGAAAAAATATTTTAGTGTAGACGAAAAGCTTACGCACTTTTAAAACAAACAAAGGATTTTTTTTTTACAAAGGTATTATTACTATGAATAGCTTCTTTTTTACGTCGATGTTAGGAATACAGACTCTATGTAAAGAATGGAATTATTACATAATAAATTTATATTGTCTCTAGGTTTATATATTAAATTTGTTTTTATGTCTAAACAAAAACACTTCTGAAACAACTTGTACCCTTTACTTCCCTTAAAGGGGTGACTCAGCCCTTCAATATGATCATCTTTTTCTAAGAGACTTATGCTGGAAACTCAAAAAATCTGATTCCCATACCAATTGTCCATCCGGCTGAACAAATTTGTATGGAAATGTAAAAAACAAAATAGTTTCCAGCATATTGGTCCCAGGGGAAAAGTTCTTCATACTGACGGACTGACTCACAAATTAAAGAAAATATCACCTATGCGCGGTATATCTTATAGATATCTAGATTTTCTTAGTCATGGTCTTTATGAACGGACCCTAAACCATACTTGAATGGTTCAGAGGAACTATAAAAATAGTCAGGCTATTTAGAATCGCGTAGATCTTCTTGTTAACTATAGATCGTATCGGGAAATAAGTACGTACATTTAAGAACCAGTTAGGTGTGGTGTGACAGCTTGGTTACAAGTACATGTGAAAAGGTATTGTAGAGAAATAAGCTAGATAAATATCTACATGTAGCTAGAATAATTGAACTCTAGAAATATATATATTTTTTTAATTCTTCTGTTCTAGGAGTTTAGAACTTCAATGACTAGGATTTAAGAAATACCTACACATTGTCTATGAAACATAATTGTCTGTTTGTATTCGAATTTTTGATTTTTGTACTTATCATTTTAGAAATGAAACTAGTTTGTTTCTGTAGGACAATTATTCACTTTTTTAGTAGAGCAAAGCCAAATTTATATATTGATTAATTTTTACGTTACAATATGGTTTTATTTAAAAAACAGATGTCAATTTATACCAAAATTCCTAAAGGCTCCTAGTAAAATTGAAAAAAAAAAAAGAAAACTTTGTAACAAGCAAGAACGGTTTTTTCGTAAAGAAGATGTACAAGTTTGAAGCTAATACTAGCATATCTAGAATTTGAGTGATCTACTATCATGTTTTGCCTAACAAGCAAATACGTAATAATTTAAAACAGAAACAGATGTTCACATTCTAGAATCTCAGCTACGTCCAACAACAGTAGTTTCCGCCGACCATTATTAATCAGCCGGAAGGTATGTTGTACAACTAACGAGTATAGCCGCATGCGAGACGAGACGTTTTAGATTTGTTATGTAAAAGATCAACACACATGTGCCATGCATATTTGTTTTGGTCAAAGGTGAATTCTTAGATTTTTGGTACAAGATTCATATTATTTTTGATAACGTCTTATAAATCGACAAATGCCGGCTGCACGTACGAAAAAGCATCACGTTCCGCGTGCAAGCGAGCCGCGCTCTCGCTTGCACATCAACAAGCGATAGAGAGGCACGATCGACCTAAACGTTAGGCTTGTGACGCATCTGTCTCTCTTCCACTGTTATCACGTAAAATTCGTATACCGACTTTACCAACTTTTTGATTTTTGCCTATTGTTTCATATGCAAAAGAATGTTTAGTTTTACTTAAAATAACAGTCATGTTTTTTTTTTAATTACCTATATTGTCCCACTGCTGGGCAAAGGTCTCCCCATTTCCTTCCAAACATCCCTACTTTGTGCCACTTCAGACCATTTCTTTTCATGTTAAAATAACAGTCATGTTAAAATAACAATATTCATACTTCATCTAACGCCTTTGCTACCAACACCCAATTAGTAGAGTTTTTCAACCGCTCTAGTTCCAGTCAAAGTCTTAAACGAAAATTGCGTTGAGGTATTAAACTGTATGTACACATATATACTAGCACTAATTCAATCATTCATTCACTTCGAGTGGGTGACACGGTCAATCGACCATGCACACCCTGGTGTCAGAGTTCTTTCGGACCGCCTCTCGGCCTCTGACGTGGTTCCTTTAACGATTACTAGATAGCAGCCGGGACCAACAGCTTAACGTGACTTCCGAAGCACAGATTCATCTTTATTATCAGGCAATTAGGTGATTCAAGCCTGCAATGTCCTGACCTAATGTCAATGTCCTAATTTAGACTAAGCTACTTCTTAGTTCACTCTTTGGATTATATATCATCATCATCATCATCATTATCAGGTCCTTTTTAGTCTCCACTACAGGAGCACGACCCTCTCTGTACTACTAGAGCCATACTTATTGGATTATATAAATAAGAGCTTAATTTGGAACAAATAATCCCAGCGTTTTAAAGAATAACACGTATTTTCCAGACATAAAGTAAGTTCTAGAGCGCTATTAGATACCATTGAAAGTGAAAAAAATAAAATTCTTGCAGAAACAATAGATTTCTTTTTTTTATATGAAATGGGTTTACTCTTGACCATAATCTAGGCCAAAGGCAAAGATATGGTCTAAGTTCGAGCGAGCTCACCCAGAAGAAGCCTATTCACTCTTAAATTAAAAGTTTCAGGTTATATGCCCTCGGAAATACAAACAATAGAGTTATAAACTTTTTGTTTTTAACACAAGTCGGGCAGTTAGTATTCGAACCAACCGAATCTTTTTAGTCACTGGTGACATGCGAACTGTCTTCATCACTATCAACCACTTCAAACTTCATATATCATGTTATTCAAAGAGCTCTAATAAGGACAATGTATACTCAGTCCACATACCTAGTTTTTAAGATAAACTAAAATTGTAAGTTGACGTCGATTGGAGAAAATGCGCTATGCAGTTTGTTGCCGCTTCTTCTGCACTCCGCTTTGGAAGCGGCATTAAACTTAGCCATAAGTAAATTACTGCCGTCAACAATTCTCAGTTGAAAATATATGACAATTAATAAGTGTCCAAATGACCTATATTAAATAAACGTTTTTGAATTTGAATTTTGAATTGAATTTGCTCGATGGCCCAGTGGTCGTGAGAATAAATGGCGCTTACCCATGTTAAGCAACCCTGGGCGCAGTCTCCACTGTGATGGGTGACCGCAAGTAGCATAAAAATATCTCAAGTTCCTTCGTGATTCGGAAGGCACGTTAAGGTGTTGGTCCCGGCTGTCATCATTGATAGCAGTGGTTAAGCTATGCCAGATGCCTATAAGCAGCTTAAAAATCTGACACCAGTGTTGGCCACTTCATCATAGTATTTGGTCTACACTCTCCTCGCTAGCCGGGGTTGGAGAGGTCTCACTGATGTTTATGAGCTTTGTTTAGGTTGAATTACCTTGGCCACTTACACACACAAAATCTCCATATAAATGTGTAAACCGGTACCCAATAAATCGACACAATACTGACAAGTCTAGTTTTTACTCAACTCTATGTTGTGAAAGTGAAAAATCTAATTATTATTTTTTTTATAAGATGACACAGCGTTAAATTTTTATTCGATTGCAATCTTCATCGGTGTGAAATGGATATTGAATAACAAGAAAACGAACGTGATCGACTTTCGTCTGCCGCCTTGATTAGATTTCGAAGAACTAAAATAAGACTACGACACTGTTTATTATCTTGGGAACTTTTTAAACGGTATGTTTTGATTATGTTTGCTTATCTATCATCAAGTGTTACATGAGCATAGCTATAATAAAATAAGGTCAATGACTATGTCACTTTTAACTCACGAGTATTATGAAACTTATGTATACATACATAGTATTACGTTTTTTTTCCTTTCGGGGTAGACAGAGCCCAGATCTTTAAGACCTAAAAGCCGGATTTAGCATGTTCATGGGTTGCTAGCCGCATCGCCTACTAACATGATTCTTCAGATTTTCGTCCATTACCTCAATCGGCTTTTAAGATCTGGGCGGGAAAAGATCCACCTGATTCATTCTACGTTCTTTCTTTTCTCCCAGAATAGCATGAATTTATGTATGTAAGTAATTATTAATAATAATAAATAATAAATAAATAAATATATACGGACAAATCACACAGATTGAGCTAGCCCCAAAGTAAGTTCGAGACTTGTGTTATGGAATACTAACTCAACGATACTATATTTTATAACAAATACATATATAGATAAACATCCAAGACCCAGGCCAATCTGAAAAAGATCATTTTCCATCTTGGCCAGGCCGGGGATCGAACCCGGGCACTCCGTGTCGCAGGCTGGCGTGTTAACCACTGCGCCACGGAGCTGTCAATTATTGTATAAATTGATATTATTTCGAAGTCCTATTTCCATCTGAGGTTTTTTTTTATTTACGTTTAATTTTCATTATTCATTGTAATATATTTTTTTATATTTTTATTATTAGCTAAACTGCTATATGGCAGTAAATATTCATTATCACCATCATAATAACCGTGAATAGTCTACTGCTGGAGAAAGACCTCTCCCAAGTATATTCCGTTTAATGGGAGGATATTGCCATACTCACCACGCTTGACAGGCGGATTGGCAAGCACAGTTTCTTTGGCTTCTTGTGCTTACAAGACTGCTGCCCATCGGAAACATTTTTTTAAACAATTTGTTGGATCTGGGAAGTGAATTAAGACATTGGAATACTGCTCACTCAGATGAATGAGGGAAAAGCAAATAGCAGCTTGGGAGGCCCGGTGCTTGTACCCGACGCCATATTTGCAACCACTGGCCAACCCCCTGACAATAAATATTATTACCTATGATATTAAAATTAAGGTTTAACACTTATTAAAACGTATTTCATCTAACCACCCTTGGCTATGTCTAACCTGTAGGAGATAGGTAAAAATGTGATACTTCAATAATTTAAATCTTAGATATATAAAAAAAATTCAATTCAGTTGTATTGGATTTTTGCATTAAAATTCTTAAGATCGTCCGGCAAAAATGTACAGTTTCATGTACTAAAATATGGGCACTGATTACAAATTCACCTGCAAAAATGTTCTTTAAATGTAAAAGCAGCTACTGTCTGTTTATATGTACCTTTTTATCTACTAAAGAGCCGCCACATTTGCCAAAGTATTTGTGTCATCAATGACGATAACTTAAAGAAAAAAGTACTTTTCACAGTTCACATAGCATCTCACATAAACATTCAATTTAATGCCTTATAGTGATGTAAGAGTAAGATAAGAGTAATTTCGCGTACAGTTGCCGCCATTTTGTTTTTTTGGTAGTCGCATACATTAAAAAGAGTAACAGATGTTACGTTATGCTTGCGGAGTGTATGGGAGGGATTATTCAAAACTTGGAAATTTAAAAAGAGAACGCTTTACATACAACATTTCCATTTAACTTAACCTGTGTAGTAAAATCAAAACGAAAAAAACCGGCCAATTGCGAGTCGAGCTCGCGCATGAAGGGTTCCGCACCGTTATCTGTAAAAACGGCAAAAAAATCATGTCTGTTGTATGAGAGCCCCCCTTTATTATTAATATTATTATTAATTTTTTTAAGTGAATATATAACTCAATATTCTGTCAATATTTTAAGCGTCCACCTGTTGCCGTTATCAATGTAGAGCAAAAACAATAAAAAAAAAACGTTTGTTGTATGGGAGCCCCCTTAAATATTAATTTTCTTCTATTTTTTCGTTTTTATTGTTATAGCGGCAACAGAAATACATCATCTGTGAAAAGTTCAACTGTCTAACTATCACGGTTCATGAGATACAGCCTGATGACAGACGGACAGGCAGACGGACAGCGGAGCGATATTAATAGGGTCCCGTTTTTACTCTTTGGAACATACGGAACCCTAAGAAGAACATGTCTAATCGCTTTTAGAATGCTATACGTGATAAAAACTATTAAAGCCGTAAATTATATTTATTTATTACTAGCTTTCGCCCGCGGCTCCGCCCGCGTCAATGTCGATCCCTCGGGAATAGCACTTTTTCCCGGGATAAAAGGTAGCCTATGTCCTTCTCCGTACTCCAGAGAACATGTATGCCAAATTTTACGAAGATCGGTTCAGTAGTTACGGCGTGAAAGCGTAACAAACAAACAAACAAAAAAACAAACAAACAAATAAACAAACAAACAAACACACTTTCGCATTTATAATATTAGTTAGGATTTATTAAATCAAAAGTATTTATTGCTACCGTTTCCAAAGTTATTGTCATTTGAACAATGAGGTCATAAAAATGGAGATGGCAACGATACCACTTCATTATTCCTGACAAAACTGCGTTTTTGCACAAAATGACAACGAAGAGCCTATAAAATTTTGGACAAAGTATACCTAATTAAAAGATATCCTTCTGTTTTTCTTTAATTTTCTTGGTAGCCGTGTGATGTAGGTGTCTTTTAAGGACCTGATACATGTGGGTATCGGACTTTAAGGTCGGTTGCACATTAAGACCGATAATGGACCAGTTCTGGACCAGATGCAGTAATATTCGGTCGGGTTACAACATGTTTAGTAAACGATGATTGAATTTCGTTTTAAATTCCTTCCTATTAAATTTAATATTGTTATAACGTTACACTTTGCTTCAACTTCAATTAAATTAGCTGATTCACTTTACATTAATCAGAATTTTTGTACTATAATCTACGCTCTAAGGGTGGTTAAGATACTCCTTGCTTAATTTACACTAATGCAATATCCAATAAATGCTGATAAATGATGAGAAGATATATTGAATACGATGGTCGTCAAATTTACAGCTTGAAAAAGACAGACCAGCGACAAACCTTTGTCATAAGGATTAAAGTTTTTTAAAAGAATGAGGTGTATTCGAACCACCTAATGCCACCAACATGATAAACTTGGCTTTTAGGGCTTATAGACCTAGCCTCTGTCTACCCCGTAAGGGAACTATGTATGTATATTGAACAAAAAATTTACGCGCGCACTCATTTTTATTAATAATAATAATAATAAATATATACGGACAAAATCACACAGATTGAGCTAGCCCCAAAATAAGTTTGAGACTTGTGTTATGGGATACTAACTCAATGATACTATATTTTATAACAAATCCATATATAGATAAACATCCAAGACCCAGGCCAATCTGAAAAGATCATTTTCCATCTTGGCCTGACCGGGGATCGAACCCGGGACCGTTGTGTCGCAGTCGCGAATTTAACTCTTATATCAATGAACCGCTTTAAGGTTTGCGGACAAAAGAGCAGATAACCGCCAAGTGACATTGTATTTGTATAAAACATATAGATATTACAAGTAGATATTCTAATAATAGAAAATAATTCTATCATATTGCACTTCTTATTAGCAATAAAATCTTTATAAGGTAAATACAAGTATGGCTAATTGTAATATAGATCAACACTTGTGGTACAATGGTACATAATAAACATAAATAAAACTTATCTCACTTTAAGTGTCGTAGCTTTGATTGTTATCTCATATGACTACTTTATAGCTCAGTCATTTCTATAAAACACCTTATAAAGAAAGATCTTACTCTTTGAACTCGATCTAACTTTATGATATAAATCTTTGTTCTATGATGAAAAAGTGTTGTTTAAATTTGACTTTGTGTTACTTTTTTACCCTAGTGAATTCGTTTGTAAATTATGTAATTATAGTTTTTTAATTATTTAAGTTGATATTAGAAAATAGCTAACAGTTGTTAGTATTTTCGAATCAAATATGATTATAACTGGTATATCCTAACTAATATTATAAATGCGAAAGTGAGTTTGTTTGTTACGCTTTCACGTTGTAACTATTGAACCGATCATCATGAAATTTTGCATACACGTTATCTGAGGTACGCAGAAGGACATAGGGTACAATTTATCCCGGTAAAAAGTACTGTTCCCGAGGGAACGACAGTGACGCGGGCGGGCGAAAGCTAGTGATACCATATAATGAAGTATTCTCTGTAAAATAGAAGTGTTAAGACTTTTTGTAAACTTTTAAAAAGTTGGTTATTAAGCATATATTGCGCATACGCACGACGTGTTTGCGTTTTCAAAAGTTTTCCTTCAGGAAATTTTATTCGGCCGCCGATCCTCGTTGTTTATTTGACTATCTTATATGTAGACGGGAGAAAAGAATATATTGTTACTTTTCATTTCGTTTGCTTATTGTTATTTATAAATCTTGAAGATTTCTGCTTAAAAATTGTTTCTTTACATACTGCTAGGGACATGCTCGAATAAGTTTTGTATAACTTATGTAATATTTTGGTACAGGTTTAAAGTGACCTAATTTAATCTAATTAAGGCTCTTTAACGCTGAACTAATTATTAAACGAAAAAAAAATAAACTGAATAGTAAACAACTTTAAAATTTCTTTATATCACTACATGAAATTCTTTAAAATAAATAAATAAAAAATCAGCTTAAAATTATAAATATCACATGAAAGGTTTAATTGTTAGTAAAAATATAATATAACTTACAATTGAACAATTTTGTTGTAAAATTCAAAATTATTTCTAGCAAATAAAATAAAAGCTTTGGTTATTATTACTACTATTTATCAAAGTACAATTCAATTATTAGGTATTTATAATTCTTCTTGATTCTACATAATGGTTTCGATAGTACAACTTTAACAAAACTGTCTTAAAGTCCATAGGCAAAGGAGTATGTACTTACAATGATGTACAAAAAACAGCCGACGGCGGGCGGCCACTATCTCACTTTCTGGTTTACTAGGTCGGATAATCTCGTTTATTTTTTTATCTTTTATAACTATTTGTCGTATAATGAGTGAAAATGCTAGTGAAATCATGCCCTTCACTTTTATTTTGTCGGTTTTGAAGGGTTCAAGGTTCTGAAGTGTCAGAAAAAGAAGTGTTGAACTAATGTGCAATTGTAATAAAACATTACAAGATACCAAATAAAACAGTTGATGTAATACACAATTTGTAATTAAGTAGCTTTTAAAATTATTGATTGTTATTAATACATGATAAAAAATATTTTGAAAGTATGAATATTCTGTATTACGTAAAAATATTATAAAATGTAGTCACGGCACAAGTTTACGACTTCTGTCTTGACAGTGACACTTGTGACAGTGAAGATAGATATATGTTTGTTTGATATATTAATTTATATTTTAAAATTCGGAAAAATATAATTTTTATACGGACTATGTTTAATGTAACTTAACATTACTACCAACTACATAGTATGGTTTATAACTATTTTGATTTCGTTTTCCACCTTTACGCCCACCAACACGCTAAACGTAGGCCCCGTTTCGGTCGGTTCTATTCGTTTTTATGACTATATTGGTTTTATGAATTCAAGCACTGTCTACTTCGTAAGGATAAAGACGTGATAGTATGTACCTATGTATGTACACAGCGTAGTTATCAAAAGTAGATATTTAAATTGAGGTGTTAATGTTATATATTTTGAGTAGCTAAAATTATTTTCAAATATCGATCTCGACATTAAATTATTTTAAATTTGTAACATTATTAAATGAAAAAATTAAGCATACATTTCATTGTAAGTTTCCGCTTTACGACATATAAGTATAACTATATCTTAGAAATACTTCCCATTACTTAATATCAGTTTAAAGACTTTGACATTAAAATTGGGAGGATGTTACAAAATGTGATTAGACATTAAATATTTAAATAGATGCATCATGCAACAAAAAATTATCCAAATCCCCGGTTTCGGATGTTCGAACTAATAAATAGATAAACTTATGAAATATATTTCCGCTCATCACCAATAAAACATTAAGAGCGGTATCTTACTTTTACAGCTTAAATTCATTTGACATATCTTAATTTTGACAATGTCAAGTAAATTGATATAAGATGCGTCATAAATTTAAGTTTTAATTAATTAAGCCAACTGTTCAACTTTGTTTCTTTAATTAAAATTAATTGACTTGTTAAATGAAGTCGAAGTAAGATATAAAATGTTTATGTGTGACATAGGGATCTGCCGTAAATTATATAGTTCGGTTGTAATTGACCTGCGATTTTGAACTAATTAATCCAAATTTGTTATTACGCTTATATTGCGCGTCCTGGTTAATGTAATTAAGACGAAGATTTTATGACTTTATGACATTTCTGTATTATTTGGAGTACATCTGATAAACATTGACGTTAAACTAATTAGAGCAACACTAAGTATTATTATACTGATTGTTTTTAAAAAAGTGATATTACCGTCCAAAATAATGTCTCTTTTATGCCGCGTTCTTCCATATATATTTTTTTAAGCAATCTAATAGACATACAAGTTACTAAGAATTATTTTAAAATGGTACCACACGTAATTTTATTTTTTGCTTAGTGAGATAATTCTGTATTTCAGTTGTTGGAATTTTATACATTAAAAGTAGAAAAAATCTTAGGTACTTAGTAAAATCTTTTACAAATTGTTACTAAAGTAAACTACTACACTACACATGCTTAGAGTTTTATCTAAATGTTTTAATACGCAAGTTTAAAATTTGTTTAGTAGGCTAATTTGTTTAGTAGGTTTTAATACGCAAGTTTAAAATTTGTTTAGTAGGCTAATTCTGTATTTCATTAGGACAGGTTGAGCTTTTATCAATTAAAAATAATAATATTTAGTAAGATTTTTTGCAAAATGAGCAATCCTTAAACAAAAAATAAATAGGCTGAATATATATTATATTGTAGTGTATAAAAAAGATACTCTTTCTTCGTTTCAGAATATTCCGAAACTAATACTTTAATCTTCTTTCATAATTTATCCCTTAACGAAAAATGGAGCATAGAGCAGATATATATAATAAATGGAGCATATTCTTAATACTTTCTTCTAATTAATTACTCTCAAAAATTGTTTTATTTTCGGTAACATTAATTATCATTTTATATTCCGTTATTAAATTTGTTGATCATTTTAAATTTTAGTTCCTGGCAATTTAGGTATTAGGCTTTCACTACTAAGGTAGGAAATTCTGAAGACAATTTCTGTTAGTCGCAATCATACACGAAAAGACCATTAAAATACCGTCAAACTAGATACAGATATTCATATCATAAATTGTATATTCTAAATATCATAAATTATATATTAAAAGGACAACATCAACCTGAAATTAGCAATATAACTAATATAAAATAAGTTATTAAACATAAATTGCGCACTTGCATGTCATGATCGCGTTGTTAAAACTTTTCCTACTGGAAATTTTATACATTCGCTGATCCTCGTTTTTACCTATATACATATTTATTTATGTATATCCATGAAAGGACAATATTTATATTGTTATTTTTCATTTCGACGTCTTTTTAAAACATACAGTTATTTATTAATTTTAGATAGATTTAGTTTTATTTCTGTTTAAAAGATATTTGAAAATTTTGTATGTATAAATTTAAATGAATTCTGTAATTAAACTTATATATTTTATGTTTATTTTCCCTGAATTCACAAATATTTACATTCTCAAATGTTAATTTAAGTTCACCCTCGCACTTAAAACCACCAACCTGCTAAAACCGAAGAAAAGCCTGAATAAAACTCTTTCATCAACCACAGTTCCTTAAAAAATCCTCTCAAATCGCAATAGCACTCACACACACAAGTATCCAAAAAAATCGGCACTAAGTTCACCGTCACTTGTCCATCACTTCGCGAGCTTAAAGCTGTGCGCGTGCGCAGTGTTCCACAGCATCGCGTTATCAGGGCGACCGCGCGACAACAACAGAGCCTCCGAGTCAATAATAACAAGAAAAGAAAACGGTCCAGTTTCAGGGGGCTTCCGGATGGCGCGGGCGTCGTGCCGTCCCCCTCTGACGTAAGGCGGTGTTTCGCTCTCCCTTTCTAACGGGATCGAGGTGAGTTTGAACGATAGCACGCAGTCGCAAGCGCGACGCCGCCCCATGAGGATATGGCGGTGGAGGCTGCGCGGTGCAGACATAAGATCGCTAGCGAATGACGAATAAGTAATTGGCAATCGTAAAATTAAATAATTATTGAGTGACTTAAGTTTTTTCTCATATGACTATTGTTTTGAGGGTTTTATTCTTAAAATATATATAGAGTTGCGTATCTGGGCATTAACTAAAAGTTTTATGATTTTAATTATTATCAAAAGATATTTACTGCATTAAATGCAAATAATAACAGCAATCAAAGCTTATTAATCTCAACTTAGTGACGTAAGGCAGTAAAAATGAATAGTTAGTGCATTTGCTATTTATGGTAAATAAATTCGATAAATTTCGCAATATGTATAACTACTTACACTTGACAAAAATATTTATCTAGTTAAAATATTTTTATTTGTATATGCTTGTTGATTCCAATTTTTTTTATATAATTGAAGGAAATAGAACTATAGAGTCGTTTTCGTTACGAAGTAACGGCGCAGGCTCGCTGCGGTTTTTACCAAAGCTTCGCGTTGATGTCTTTTGTATGGACGAAAATATTCGTATTAGAAGCTTTCGTTAACTCGGCAAGCTTGTGCTATATAAAATATAAAATGGAAATACGGAATCCCAAACACATATAATAGGAGATCATTAGATGCGTTCAAGCTATTATTCACCTAGTAAATAATTGAATGGTTTAAATATTTTTTGCGTCGAAGATTTATGTTTTTTTTTTTAATTAAAAACTTACTAACATTTTGTTGTTCTTACAGCAACCGGGGAAATGCTCAGATGAGCATTTCCCCGGTTGCTGTAAGAACAACAAAATAGAACCTTAATCTGAAGGACCTTGGTGCTTCTGAGCCCAAGGTCCGTAATTTTACACGACAGGCAAAAAAAAAGAGTGTATTGTTTTTAGAATTCTTGTATGTATGTGAATTTTTTATTCTACCATAAAATGTAAATGACTCAAAAGATTAGGAAGTATGAGCAGTATCGTTAGAATTATTGCACCCTCTCAAATGATATCACTACATAGTATAAAACGAAGTCGCCTCCCGCTGTCTGTACTACTACTACTACGTATGCTTAGATAGTTTTTCTTAATAATTATATAGAATGATTCAAGAAAAGGTTAATATGTACATTGTACTCTCCGAGTCTGTGTCAGTTTTCATGGTTGCAGGTACTAAAAACTAAGGTAGACGAAACGTTAGGTGTTGAAATTATGTAATAAACGCGATAAAACCGAATTGACCTCTCAACCACCAAGCGGCCCGATCGGGCCACATCCTTACTAATATTATAAATGCAAAAGTGAGTTTGTTTGTTTGTTTGTTACGCTTTCACGCCGTAACTACTGAACCGATCATCATGAAATTTTTCATACAAGTTCTCTGGAGTACGGAAAAGAATATAGGCTACCTTTTATCCCGGGAAAAATTACTATTCCCGAGGGATCGACATTGACGCGGGCGGAGCCGCGGGCGAAAGCTAGTAACAATATAAAATCCATTGTTTCTTCGTTTCTTGCGCTTGATGGGATGATTTAATATAAATATGTAACAATCTCGAAAACATTATATTTTTTTTGGCAGTCGTATTTTTATTTTTCTGTAGAAATAACTGGTGAATTATACGAAGTGAGCGATAGGTATTATGAGTGAAGTTATGCGGATAAATTAAATTGCTAGCAATCGTGGTTTATTAATTAAAGCGTTTATAACATAGCTTAACATTCATTAAATAATTTAAGTTCTGGAGATAACGATCTTTGTCATGCAAAATTTTTAATGTTTTACAACGGGTTATGATAAAATGTTTATTAAATGTAATATACAGGGTGAAAATAAATTTATTAGGAAACGTTTAAAGAGTGTCTCAGACCACGAATCTGAATATCTTTCATTAAGGGTGATGGGGATTTTTGTAAGGATGCCAAAAATATTTACCAAGAACAATCAAAGTTACTTAAGTCAGAGAATTGATAATTAGTACGAACATAGAAAATGAATACAAACAGCACTAGACGAGCCCGATAGTCCAGTGGATGTGACCATTACAAGCGCTCAGGTATGTTAAGCAACCCAGGACGCGGTCTCCACTATGATGAGCATAAAAGTGGCATAAAAATATCTCGAGCTTCCGCACGTTAAGCCGTCGGTCCCGTCTGATATCATTGATGTCAGACGTTAAGCTATGTTAGATGCCTTAGGCAGCTTGAGAAATCTGACACCAGTGTTGGCCATTCACACACACGAAAAAGCAAAAAGCAAATGACTTTTACATTTTGAAATTAAGTTTCAAAGGCACGCACGCGGACAGAGTCACAGGAAAAAGCTAGTTAAAATTATATTTAAGAATAACAGTTGAACATAAATTATTAATGTTAGCTGTTTCCTCTTTGTTAATAACGGGATCAGTGTTGTCGGTTAATATTGAAAATTAGATTTATTTTTGTGAACTTACATTTAATTGATAATTGAAATACGGGAGACAAATTTTATATTAAACTAATTTATTATAATGTCTGTTTTGATTTAATACATATTAAATCAAAACAGATATTCGTCATTATTTTTTTCTTATTATGTTTATTATTCATTCATTTGAAAATAAATTTGTAATACCTATGTGATCAATTTTAAACTATTTAAAACAAATTGAAAAGTTTCGACATCATTTGAGAAGACAGTGCTGATGTTAGATTAAAATTCATAAATGGATTCCCTCGTATACCAGACACAACCGCATCAGCATACGAGTAGTTTAGGTAATGCTTTTTTATTATTAAGTTGCCAATAATAAATAAGTATATAGGGACATATCTTAATAGATTATGATGTTACTTTGAGGAAGTCAAAGCTACATTTACTTTGAGACAATTTAATGTGCGTACTTCCGCCACTTTTTAGTGTTTCACACACGTGTTAGTCACTACTAAAAGTAGTGGTTGGGCGCTAGCAGCAATAGTTTGCATGAACTAACTGGTGGCGGAAGCACGCAAAGTAAAGGGACATATGACACAAATTGAGCTAGCCCAACCATAAGTTGTAAACTTGTGACGTAGGATACTAACTCAACGATACTATATTTTATAATAGATTATATAGATAAACATCCAAGACCCAGGTCAATCTGAAAATTATCGTTTTCCATCATGACCTCACCGGGGATCGAAACCGGGAACCCGCGTGTCGCAGGCTGGCGTGTAAACCGCTGCGCCACGAAGCTTTCCAATGAAATTACCTTTTTTTTTTTGTCTTGTCACTATAGTGTCGTATTTTTAGTTAAAATACATTAAAACTTTTAAAAATTATAATGCCGTAGCATTTAAACGAGGTTTTTGATTTAATCATGCACCACATTTATCAAAATTTAACTAGCATATTTTACAAAAAAAAAATACATAAAATGTAAACTTTACGACGTGCAAGGAAATATACTTATTAAATAATATCTCGCACGCCATAAATTAAGCCAAGGTACACATTAAGGCTGCGTTCTTTAAATAAAAGCAAATAAAAGCTCTTTTGGCCAAATACTGAATGCGAACAAACAGTTTGCCGCCCGCAGCCATCGAGCATAAAATAAAATGCTTATAGGAGCAATACACACCGATAACCAATATATAATTCGGCGAGCTCCATGGCGCAGTGGTCAATACGCCAGCCTGCGACATGAGAGTGCCCGGGTTCGATCCCCGGCCAGGTCAAGATGGAAAAATATCTTTTATAGGTTGACCTGGATCTTGAATGTTTATCTATATATGTATTTGTTATAAAATATAGTATCGTTGAGTTAGTATCCCATAACACAAGTCTCGAACTTACTTTGGGGATAGCTGAATCTGTGTGATTTGTCCGTATATATTTATTATTATATATAATGTGCGTAAATATTGACGTTATACCTACATACATACTTTTCTTTACCTTTACAGTAAAGTTACTTTACCCCTCAGTTTGGGGCAAGACATGGGGAGGGGGATATTTCCTCCCATGTCCTGCCCCCAACTCCTTGAAAAGCCGGCAACGCTCCTGTGTTAGAGTTGTTCAATGGCAGCAGTAATAGCCATCAGGTGACTCTCTGAGGATAAAAGCTGCGTTTAACATGTTAGTCGTATATGTAGAAAACGGATTTAAAATAGTAACAAGTTAGCCGCATCACCTACTAAAATGATTCCTCAGATTTTCAACCATTCCCTTAATCGGCTTTTACAATGTGCGCGGGAAGAGAATCAGCTGATACATTCCACGTTTTACTTTTCTCCTAAACCAGCACGGAAATAATGTTTTTGACGATTTTAACAACAAGCTTTTATACTAAGATCCTGTTGTTAAAATCGACGGAACCCTCTTAACAGCGAAGCGTGACACGAAGGTTTTGATCCAACTTTCCCATGTATTGAAATTTGAAATTCTTATATGAATGATGTTTTAAAATAAGCGCATTTATTTATTTTATACGTAAAAAAAATGCATCTAAACTAAGAACACATTTTTAAAAATTATGGCTAGACATACACATAAACACACGAAGAACCTTTTTTGACACAGTCAGCTTAAAAGTATAGTCACTATACTTAGCTACTAAGAATGTATCCTTCCATAATCATTTTATTTTGTGCCTCAAGCGTACCGAAGCCTTATTAAAATGCAATAAAACCGTAGTAATCGATTTACAAGAATCGCCCAAAATTGTACGAAACGTGTTGCTTGCGATACATACTTAATAAAAAAAACACAATGATTATAATAAACTGGAAAAAACTTCAAATGCATTTATTCATCATTAAAGGGTTCAACAGTAGACTGAAATAATAAGCAGATTAATGACCATGAAGAGTTTAGGAAGGCTTAACACAATATTTGTGACATAATTCACTTCACGATAAAAAACTAACTCATTAAGAGCCCGCCATATGCCAGGCGGCGTGGCGATACAAACGCGGATGGTCTAAACGCGTTGGCTACTTTGGATATTTTCGTTTTTTAGGAATATTCAAGGGTTATTTGAAAAAGAAAAACATATGATGGCTGCCTTATCTGTAATGCAATAATAATCAAAAGTTTCAAGGTTAATTTTAATGTATTTGGTGAATAATGCTATATACCGAGTAAATTAGACGTGATTTGGAGGCAACTTTGCAATTTTTTTCTATCGAGAAAATTTAACGCAATCGTGTTTTTGAGTCATATAGTTACCAGACTTAGTCCTGAACTTTGCTGCATTTTTATTTCAACATGAGTATTTAATTATTATTGATATAACAGTCAATCATGCAAAGCAGTGTGAGGTAGTACGGGCCCTTAAGGAAAAATATTTAAAAAAACGAATTATCAGTAAAATGAAAGCCCGTGTGTCTCCCAAGGTTTTAACTGCTGTTTGGAAATTACTGAGCTTATTATGTTAAAATCAACAGTGACGTATCGCTTCGATGTTAACCATAGCAAATAGAATAAAAAATCCGTCATAAGTATATTTTTTATTATAACATAAAAAATCCGCTTTTTATAGTTTCAATTTTGGTCCTTGCTAACTATGCAAAGTTAACACTTCTTTACTTCGTCTCGGATGGAGTCGTTAAGTGGTTATACACACATTTTAAATATTGGGTCTTTTCTTATGAAATTGCCGTATTTTTTGGCTTGCTATTTTGTGCCTAATGTCTATTATTTTCAGTTGTACACATTTTTTGTTTAAACTTAAAAGTGGAATATGTTATTAACATTCTGCAAGTATTCTTTTTTATGTCTTCTGAATTTAATTATTGAAAATTACTCATAAAAAGAAATGTTTTCCGTTTTGATCATAAATGAAGTTTTTTTTTTTTCTAACTTTTTGTAAATTTTATGAAGTGGAAATCAAGCAAAATTTCACTTTAGTTGAATTTATCAAACTCGAAATGATACTAAAAAGCTGAGTATGAAAAATGCAATTTACACGAAATTCTTTATAGAAAACGCCAATTTCATAGGTAAAGACTCAATATGTTTGTTGATCCTTTTGCCTTATTCAGATCTTGTTGAGAGCAAGAAGTTGGACTTTCTGGGCACAACAAGAGTTGACCCATTTTATTGGATAGCACCACAGACCCACTTACTATTGTTGGAATAACCCCACTTGATACTATTTTTCACTTATAAATAATAAGCAGTATTGGCATTATTGTTCGCCAATCTATAAAATAATACTTGAATAATCAATATCAATAATGAAATACATTAATTTTATTTGTATAAATAATAATTTAAATGTATCCACGGGCTCTTTTGAAGATTGTAGTCATGACGGTGGTCGTTATCATAAAATTGTAAATAATGAATTTATGGAATACACGAAAATAATCAAAAATCTATTCCTGTTTTCGTCTCTTTAAATTTCTAAAATACAATTTATGGCATTTTTGAGACAGGACATGACAAATCTTGATTAATTTAACCATGTATTGTCATGTCCGCATCTGTCACTGAATTGTACCGAACAAGTGCTAACTTTGAGCTTATTTTTTTTTTGTTTTTATTTTGATACTAATCTATTTAATTACTTTGCAAAATTCTTGTCTTTATTTGATAAAGTTATTTAATTAAATTAGTTAAGAAATTACTTTGTTGCTTTACATACATTTTTAAGGCATGAGAACTTTACAAAAATACTAATTGACCATATTCGAGATAAACAATTACGACAAATAATTACATTTAGTGAGAGAGAGCAATGAAATTCATCGTAAAAGAACCAACATTTTAAGTGAAAGTGTAACGCCCTGATTGGATTTAATTTACAGTAATGGATCTCACGTAGGAAATATATTGATTTTATAAATGTATATAGTTGATGCAATGTTAAGACTAAGGTATCTGAGCAAAAAAGTGAACTCTCAAATAAAGGGCAGAATCTATATCAGGTATTTTTTGTCTCCACTACAGGAGCACGACCCTCTTTGTACTACTAGAGCCATACTTGGCCAGCATATTTTCGTCTATTTATTTAAGTATTTCACTATATGTCCAAGAATCTCCGCAAGTATTGGCCCTGACATACATGAAGAAAGACCTAAAATTCTTATTTACTTAAATAATCTTTAAAAAAATAACATAATAAGTGACATAAGAAAATAAATATCCAAAGTCAATTCATCATCATTATACGACAGCATTATACCTATCCATACTAATATTATAAATGCGAAAGTAACTCTGTCTGTCTGTCTTCTTTTTAATAAATATACGTGTTAACGAAATTCGAGTTGTTATTTCTAAGGGATTTTTGCTTGAAGAAGTAACAGACATCAAAATTTATACATACGTAGAATTTTATTACAATATTGGCTAAATCACCAAAACTTCCCAAAGGTACATTATTATACATAGTTCATTAATACATAGTTAAATCTGAACTCAAAAGCCGCATACGGCTATCAAGTTATCATATACAGATAACATCTCTAATTTACTACATACATTCTAATTAGGCTTCCGAAAACAAAAGCACTTAGCCACCCCTAGTCCATTTAGTTTTACCTTCATGTCAATTTGGCCTGATAATATCACTCGGACTGGCTTGATTGACGGCCTATAGTTCGATGCGTCAATAATCTGAGACAAAAAAATCTCGCATCCGTCATCTCTGTTGCTAACTGCTGGCACGAAATTAAAGATAACAGAGATATATAATACATTTTATGTGCATTGAAATATCGATACACATATGATCCATACTAATAATATGTGAAAGTAACTATGTCTGTCTTCTTTTCACGCTTCAACTATTGAACCAATTTGGATGTTTGGTATGTATATTAATATAATTAAATTACAAGAACTCAGAAGTCTTTGAATAATACCCACTTTACCACCAATTTTTTTTATCTGTTAATCCTTCTCGAGGTTGACTGGGAGAGAATGCTTTTAGCATTAAGTCCACCTCCTGTAGCTCTATAGGATCAACATTTTTTTTAAATAAATAAATATAAGAGCTATACTTACAAAGTTGTATTTATTTTGCTATTATCACGCAAGACATACGTCTTTAACCTAATCCCGCAATGGCACCTATGATTGTAAGGAGAATGGTATACTACTTACCGGCTCTTTAACCCTTTGACCGCGAACGTTGGATAAATCCTACATACATTTTCTATGAAAATGTTCGCGACCAAAGGGCTAAAATCAAAATCTAATGGGCTAATGGGTGACGCGACCAAATGGCTAATTTAAAAAAAAACTCAATTTACGAATTTAGTATAAATCCTAGGTTCTTGCATAAATACAATGGTCAGTCAGATATTTTTCGCATTGGATCTGATTTTATCTATATCTTAATCACTGAATACGATGCTAAAGAAACTTTAATACAAGGAGTCAATTCTATACCTTTTTATTTTGTGTCATTGGTAAAATTTTTGTTTGCGTAACTGACAATGAACTGTAAAATTGGAATTTGGTTTCACTTTTGTGGATTGCGTTCTTTGAAAATTGAATACGTGACGTGTATAATAGGAGTAGGTATTTTGTTATTTGCGGGTTAAAATATCTTTTTCAATTAGATAGAGCCAGAACAACCTGTTAAAATAATCTATTATCAGAAACCAAAATTTCGATAAAAATTACTGTTCTTACCTTGAATGGGCGTTTCCATTATTTTAATACGCCTTTGTTTCTATTTGAGTTTTACCAAAAATCAATCATGACATTGAGCTCTCAGAATATCATCTTTCAAAATTGGTTATATACATGGTATAATTTTAATCGTTTTGGACCCTTAAAGGGGTGACTCAGACTATCAAAATGAACAACTTTTCCTATGGGAATAATGCTGAGAACTCAAAAAAAAACTCGACATTCCCGTACAAACAAACTGGCCGGGCAGCAGAATTCTTTTGTATGGAAATGACAAATTTTTTTTGAGTTCCCAGCATTGGTCCCATAGAAACAGGTGTTCATATTGATGGTCTGAGTCACCCCTTTAAGGGTCCAAAACGATCAAAATTTCACCGTGTATTGTAGAAAAGTTCTGTTCATAGTTCTAATATGTAGGAATATGCCTTAGAAGTCTGCCCAATGACGTTATAAATGAATGTGACAAGAATAAGGACAACAAATGTTCAAAAAACACGTTAATAATAATCAATAAATGTCTTAGTTATTAAGTATCTTAACGTCACCTTAATATTTTAGAGCACGAGCCAACACACGTCAAAACTCCGTCAAACTCTAAATTATCCGGTAAACTAATTTCGTGTAACAAATTGATTCCCATTACATGCTGCAGATAAAGATCATAATCTATTTTCCGCGCCGATTTGCGCTTGCCCAATAATTATCAATCATAACAAAATTGATTCTACGCAATTAAGATAAATTAAATTTTGACACGGCTTGCAGGTACGCTCTCGTTGTTGCTGAGCAAGCTTATTGGGAATAATAATATCAGAAGAAAAATACATACATAATATCACGTCTTTTTCCCTTGATGGGTAGACAGAGCCTAGGTCTATAAGACCGGCCACTTTTAGCATGTTGGGCGTGTAGATGGAAAACGAAATAAAATAGTGATGGGTTGCAGGCCGCATAGCCTATTGATATGATTCCGCAAATTTTAGCCCAATCTCTCGATCGGTTTTTACGATCTGCGCGATAAGAAAAGCAGTTGGCACATTCTGAGTGTTTTCTCTCAGACCAGCATGGAAGAGCTATAAATATAGAGAGAAGAAAAATATATTTTTAACTGATTTTATATTTGATACGGCACGCTTAGATTGTATTTTCACCAAATATCTGCTGTATTGGATATATTGTCTTTTGATTTAAGCTAGTTTTGACTTTGAAGTATTTCTGGTTTTGCGAAAGTTCACGTAGAGCTACGAGTAGTTACATAGTCAATTTAAATACTCTTTCATATAAAAGAACTGACTTCAAATCAAACTACTGAACCCATTGTGATGAAATTGAAATAAGACTAACTTGAAACCTTTTAAACAAAATAAAGGACTCTTAAAATCGGTTCAATAATGACGGAGTTATGAGGTAAAAAACATTAAAAAATATATATCTTCATTTTTATGGAGTCGGTTAAAATCTATTAATTGGCCCTATTTTTATATAGTATTTAAACTGAATAATACATTATTTCATATTGTCAAATTCATTTACTTATTAAGCTCTTCCAGACAAAGTTTGCACGAAATAATAGATTATACAACTTTCTGAGTAGTAAAATCTACCAAGTACAATTATTTAAATAAAACATTGCAAATCAATTATCATGTCTATTACCCTCTAATGGACTAACTTTGTGGACTCGTAAGAGTAACTAAAACATTTAATTATATTGAACGAGATAAATTACATAGAATGAGCGTACAAAATAATTTTCTACTGCTACGCGAAATAATACGCGAAATATCATCATCATCATCATCATCATCAGGTCTTTTTTAGTCTCCACTACAGGAGCACGACCCTCTCTGTACTACTAGAGCCATACTTGGCCAGAGCAGCCAGAGGACTTGGCCTACACTCTCCACGCTGGCCAGACGGTTTGGAGAGGTCTCTTAGATGTTTATAAGCTTTGTTTAGCTTGTATTTCCTAAGTCGCCTTTTACGACATCCACGGGAAGACTTGGAGTGGTCCTATTCTACTCTGCCGGGTACCACACGGCTCTAATAAATGTATGTATAGGTACAAATAGCAGGCCTTAGGGTCGGGGGTGTCATCCTCAACTACGTGTCTGGTGGTTGCAGGTATGGCATTGAGTACGCGTGTCCAGCCTCCCGAGCTGCTGCTTACTTTATCCTCATTCACCTGAGTGAGTAGTATCCCAATACCTTCATTCCTATCCAAGATCCACCAAATACCTATCAGTCCCCAGCCGAAAAAGGGTCTGAAAGGCAGCAGCATCGGAAGCATAAGAAGCCAAAGAAACTGCGCTTGCCAACTCGCCTGCCAAGCGTAGTGAGTATCAGTGACTTCCCATGGAACGAGCAATCTTTGGGAGAGGCCTTTGTCCAGCAGTGGACTTTTTACGGCTGTAATGATGATGATGATAATAATAATAATAAACGTTTATTTTCTCCATTTACAAAGGTGAGTCTTAATATATGGGTTCTTAGAGCTAATTTTTAAACATTTTAGTGTTAAGACTAGTTAACCTTTGTTTGGAGACTAGTCCTTGAAATTGGTTCCTGAGGGAACCTGATGAACAGGACAGGACAATAAAACCCAAATTCTGAGCCACATCGTCGTAAGTTAAAATGAAAGATAACGTTTTAATGCACCAATTAAGACCACTAATTGCAGCGGTAATACATAAAAGTAACAATACTTAATTTATAATTAGTAATTATTGTTTGATCGGTAAAAGAGTTGGAGATATCATTAAAAAGATTAATTATGTGCACCAACCGGTAATTATAACGCTCGAGTGGGCTAAATATTCCCCTCAATACTAAAGTTTGATAAACGATCGTTCAACTTAAAGCACTTGTTTCTTTTATTCGTTTTTGCATAAATTGAACTGTGGTACGGAACAAATAAGTTGTAGCCTGTCAATGTTAAGACAAGTTCTTAAGGCCGTACCTGATTTTTTCGGGAACCACTGTCCCTTAGATAAAGACATAATTGTTATAAATTGAAAATATGTGATGAGAAAGAACTCGACCACAGGTAGGTTTCGAACCCACTTCCCTTAGGTTAACGCCCTAAGTGTGATACTACTATATAGTGGGTAGTATTGAAGAAGTACGCATGCTTGAAATGCGTATACCCTACGGGGTAATATGTGATGAGAGAATTCGACGCGGTGATTCGAAGTCACGGTGGGGTAATGGCATCACACTTAGGGCGGTAACCTTAGGGACGTGGTTCGAATCCTACCTGTGGCCGAGTTCTTTTCATCACATATTTTGAATTTGAATAATATACCGAGCATTGTAATGCTATTTAAATATGTTTGTTTTTTTTTTTCGTGGGTGTATGTAGCCAACACTAGTGTCAGTGTCAGATTTTAAAGCTGCCTAAAGTAATCTGACATAGCTTAACGACTGCCATCAATGATGATAGTTGGGACCAACGGCCAAAGGCACGTTAGTGCCTTTTGAAGCATGGAAGAGCTCGAGGACTGTTTGTACCACTTGCGGTCACCCATCACAGTAGGGACTGCGCCCAGGGTTGCTTAACTTACGTAATTGCTATTAAAGCACACGACACGACCACTGGGCTGTTTTATGAACTACGGTAAACCTTCCGTATACAATTAAAAGTGAAGATATTCGTAGCATTTTTTATACAATACAAAAGTGTAATTTTTTTGGGTTGGCAGTCTAGACTTGAGTATATATATTGTATTTGCCATTAACTACTACCACAAACTGGAGAAGAATGTCTAAAGTTTTAAACACGTTCTTCTTTGACTTCATGAATCTCTAAGTTAGTCCGCAGTATTAGATCTAATAAAATGACGAAAGGCGGTGGAGCAGTTACCGGTGTACCGATACATATTCAGCAGGCACTAACGAACGTAGTGATTTTAAAGATCTATTACTTCCTCTCGCGCGTTGATGGCTAGGAGCCAACTGACGATTGACTGAAGAGATTAAATTCCGAAGACAATTTATGAGGGCGTATTTGGCAATATTTAGGTACGACTTAATATTATTAAAACTGTAAAAGAGTGTGTGTATGTTTATTAGTTTGTTATCCTTCATCATCATCACCATCTCAGCCGCAAGAAGTCTACTGCTGGACATAGACCTCTCCCGAGGATTTTATCATACTCACCACGCTTGGCTCGTCGTTGGCCAGCACACTTTCTTTGGTTTCATGTGCTTTTGACGCTGCTGCTCGTCGGAAGCATTTTTTAAGCTGGGGCAGGATAGGATTATTTTGGATTTTGCAAGGGAATGAAGGCATTTAGATACTTTGCTAGATGAATACACGATTCCATACCTTCAACTACTGGCAAAGCAGTTGAGGATAACATCCTGGACATTGCAAATCTGATACAAGCTAAAATTAATGAAATACCTAAACAATTAAAAGAATCTGACCTTATTAGGATTGAAATGTTAAATATTGTCTGACACAAAAACAACAACAGCATAAGGTTATTGTTATTAATATCCGAGACATTAGAACATATTACCTACTGATATAAGTAACCTATACGAGCTAGCCAGCGGGAGGTCGTGGCTTATAATTTACTATCACCAGTAGTGCGTACTATATCAAAGTTGTAGTCATCGCAGAGCTAGGCGTGGTTGTACTGGTCATAGAACAATAAATACAGAATTTACAACAGGTATGTTTTAAGACGAGGACTCAAATGTTTGGTACCTTCGCTCGGCAAAGGACTGATCAAGTGCGCGCAAGGGATAGCGCTTGGCGGTTTAGCCCGTGAATGATGAGATAGGAGATAGTCTCGAGTCGCTCAAAGAAAAAAACGTAAGCGCCAAATTCGTTATTTCTATTTTATATAAAATCAGACCGGTTAATTGTATTTTCATATTTAAATTTTGATGAATTACTAATAACCTATCTTTTAGTCTAAAAATCATTATTTCATTCGTCGCATTTGAGCTACAATAACAAAAACTCTGCGAACGAAGACCATTTTTCAAAAAATATTTCTATCGAGAAAATTTTATCAAAACGTGTTTTCATCTTCAATTTTTGGAGATGAAATAGTCAAAAATCATATTACTTAGATTTGAAACTCCTAATTTAAGTATTTTGCGAGATAAATAAGGTTCAGAAAGACCTTATTTACAGTGGTATCGCCTTAATTGCTTTCAGTCAATAATACGTAGGTACCTCAATACAGAAGATACGTGTAAAAACGTGGTTTTTGTTTTGGATTTTTTTTTGCAAATTTTGTGGATTTTATAATGTAAATCTGTATAATTTGATGTTATAAATGAGTGTGTGGAATATCTAAAATAAAGGTCATGGTACGGCTGTACTGAAATTTAATTAGCGGATATCTTGCTGCGTTTATGATCAAACCAGTAAACCGTTGAATCGGCAAATTGAATAGCATAATTCAAACAATAAAAAGATTACCCCATTGTTTAATAAGACACTTGCTAAAATAAGCTTTTGAATGAAGTTTTATGGCCAAATAAAAGAAGAAAAAGAAGCAAATGTCAATATTATGGATGATATAGTTATATCGTGACCTTTTATACACTTGCATCAACGCTGTCTAGAAAGTAAAAAAATAATGTCTAAGTGAAAATTTCTTCATTATTACTTAATGACAACTCATCAGATCTAAGATTATTATAAGGGCTGCCGTCTGCTGGAAAGTAGACCCTAAACATCATGCAAGTTTTATCTACATATAAATACTTCACCTTTTGTTTCTGTTCCTCGTTGTAATAATAAATGTTCACGACCTCAGATTTATCCTTTAGTATTAACTGAAGCAGCAAACCTTCAAAGGTTATTCTCTACCTACAATTTGAAGTTATGTCGTAATAAGTGGACCTTCTGTACCGTATTTTTTAATTTGTGTATCTGAACGGATGTAGCAGCCTCGACGCCGCAGATCGACGTTTGATGATAACAGAATCTGAAACAAAATTCTGAGTGAAAAGGTCAGCCAGCACCGGTCAATATAATTGAAACTTCCCAATAGAAGTTATTTTTATATTTATATACATATACCCAACTAAAAATTATTAAATATTATTTTTAAGGATTTTTCATCATCATCATCCTCCCTGTAGCCGTAATAAGTCCACTGCTGGACAAAGGCCTCGCACAAGGATTCTTCGTTCTATAGGAGGATATTGCTATACTCAGCACGCTTGGCAGGCGAATTGACAAACGCAGTTTCTATGGCTTCTTGACAGTGCCTAGGTCTATGAGACACGAAGGCCACGTTTAGCTTGTTAGTGGAATTTCATTAGGTGAAAAACGAAATCAAAACACTGATGGGTTGCTAGCCGCATCGCCTATTAACATCCATGGAATTTTTTGCCAGTTCCCTCGTTCGGCTTTTAATATCTGCGCGGAAAGAAAAGCAACTGGTATATTCTTCGTTTTTCTCCCAGACTATAAACTTACATATACATACTACAATATATTGATAAGAACATTTCAAGTAAGAGTGGAGGGATAATGAGACTTATCGAGGTTTTTAAAGTTATTGATAGCGGACCCCCGGCTCCGATGCATAAGGAAGAGGTAGGTATATCGATTAAATGAGTATAATAGGTTACTAATTGCCACTTCATTTAAAGTAGCCACTGAATTACTATTTCTCAATAAAGGCTCCCGGTCATTAAGGTTTATAGCTCAATCAGTAGGGTATCCTGTATTTCTTCATTGATCGACGGCGATGAAACGGATGGTGTTTTTCACCTTGTACCAATATGGGCGTTTGAGTCACTGCCACGATTATGGTCTAATTACCTGTTATTTTACCAAAACTGGTCACAATGCCATTAACAACACTCATCATAGTTTTTGTATGTTACTTAAAGAGCAGTATTTACCAACTTCCTAAAGAGGAAAGGTTTTTCATTCGTCGTAGGTTTATGTAGGTATATTTTTATTTTTATTAACGTCAGGCGTCAGTCAAGTGTATGAAAAACGACAATTTTGACCGTGTCAGAGCTTATTGTCAGCCTATTTTACTATGTCATAAATAAAAGTTTATGTTTTATATACTTTAGGTCAACTGTTAGGGACTATTAAGCTACTTTGGAAGAGCGGGTTCTCCAAACACAAGTATTTTATATACTTAAATTGAGATCCCAATCATACTGAGATACTCGTACTGTAAAAAAGTGACAAAAACAAATATTTTTATATTATTATTATTATAGACTAAAGAAAGTAAGATGAGTCAGCTTGCTACTCCTCTCACAGTAGGAATAAGCAAAATCCTGGTGAACACATAGGGAACTGTGTAAGGTAGAAGTAATCCTCATCGTGGCTTATGGACATGTATATGTCCCAGGTTCTGGTCTACCCCATAAATAAATAAAAGAATTAAGTCTTGATTCTATATTATTATATTTCTGCAAAATATCTTCTATATTTTTGTATCTTGTGGTGCCCCTGAAAAAGCCCGGAAAATAGAGAATTATCAAAAAATATTATCGTTTATTAGGGTTCTGTACCCAAAGGGTGCCAATTGGAATCCTATTAATAATCCTCCGATGTTCATCCGTTCGTCTGCCACAGGGCTGTATCCATACCGAATAGGTGGAGACATGCCACATCTGTTATCATGCCCCGGATGTCCCACCTCTTGTACGAGAAAGGATTTGGCGAAAGCCACGGACGCGGCTGTAAAGGTTGCATCATTCTGGGCAAGATTCATTTAATCGACATGGACCATTGACACGATAAAAGAAGAAGGTGGAGACTTGAAATTTCACAGAAACTTATGCTGGTATGTTAACAATCTACATTAAAATTTAAAGAGTCCCATCAAAGAAACGTGGTGTTTCTACTCCAGATTGTCAAAGTTGCTGCTCATTTATTACTGAGATCAAGTCATAGAAAATTAAGAACAATAGTGTTGTGCTCGAAAGAGTTGGATCAACCTCATATAGAGGCGGCCTGGAAGAGATTTTAAGCATACGTGTATACGTACGCTTAAAATCTCTTCCAGGCCACCTCTATAAGCTGATGTATATCAGTCTTCAAAATACGTGGTTTTTGTAGTTAAACATTATTAGTAAGGAACCCTTAGTGCGTATTAATGCGACTCAAACCTGGCAAGCTTCTATTTTTTTAACTTATGACATGAATGTTTACCAACCATTTCCGTTCAGTTATGTACTCTCAAGTCAAAAGGATACAGTTTGAGGTGTAAATTATGACGTAATAAATTACGAATAGTAATTAATGTTCTCGAGTCCGCTTGTTCGTAAGATATCATATCCGTAAGTACTGATTTAATAATTAATTTTACAAGAACCAGTGGCGGATATTTGTCACGCCATCTTTATGTACGGAGCTACCTTATCATTAATCAACGGTAAAGTATGAAGGATCTATCTCCACTGTTTAGAAACAAATATGCTATCTTAGAATATATGGAAACGTTGATATTTGTTATTATCCTTACTAATATTATAAACGCGAAAGTTTGTATGGATGTTTCTTACTCAATCACGCCAAAACAGCTGTGTAGATTTAGACGAAATTTTACACACATACAGGTTATTACCTGGATTAACAGGAGGGAGCCGCGGGCTACAGCTAGTACCCGATAATTAGGCGCGCTCCGTGGCGCAGTGGTTAACACGCCAGTCTGCGACATGAAGGTGCCCGGGTTCAATCCCCGGTAAGGTCAAGATGGAAAATGATCTTTTTCAGACTGGCCTGGGTCTTAGATATTTGTCTATATATGTATTAGTTAAAAGAATGATATAGTATCAATCTGTGTGATTTGTCCGTATATATTTACTAGCTGTTACCCGCGGCTTCACCCGCGTTTATGTATTCCTCGGGAACAGTAGAATTTCCCCGAATTAAAAGTAACCTATATCCTTCCACGGGCCTCAAACTACCTCCATACCAAATATCTGTTCAATAGTTGAAGCGTGAAAAGACGACAGAAAGACAAACAGGAATCACCTACACAGAGATCTTTTTTAATTGTAATCATGAACTTATATACCCTTTTTAGGGTTCCGTACCCAAAGGGTAAAAACGGGACCCTATTAATTTCGCTCTGCTGTCCGTCTGTCTGTCTGTCTGTCATGAACGGTGATAGTTAGACAGTTGAAATTTTCACAGATGATGTATTTCTGTTGCCGCTATAACAACAAATACTAATAAATAGAATAAAAGTAAATATTTAAGGGGGCTCCCATATGACAAACGTGTATTTTTTGCTTGTTTTTGCTCGATATTGATAACGGCAACATGTAGACGCTTGAAATATTCACAGAATATTTATTAATTTATTCACTTTAAAATTAAATAAATAAAAATAAAATTAATATTAAAAGCCCCCCTTTACAACAGACATGATTTGTTTGCCGTTTTTATAGATAACGGTACGGAACCCTTCGTGCGCGAGTCCGACTCGCACTTGGCCGGTTTTTTATACTTCTAAGTCTAGAAATGAAAAAAAAACCATATCAACTTTACCCCCATATTTTACTCCTTAAGGGGGGAATTTCATACATTTCACCTACCCAGATCTTTTTAATTGTAATCGAAAACTTACATACCTTTTTTAAACATCTAAGTCTAGAAATGAGAAAATTTCCATACAAATTTTACCCTTTAAGGGAAGAATTTTGCCTGTTTTACACTATCTTTTTAGGGTACCCGCAGGGTAAAAACGGGATCCTATTAATTTCGCTCCGCTATCCGTCTGTCTGTCTATGTGTCTGTCTGTCTGTATGTCTGTATGTCTGTATGTCTGTATGTCTGTATGTCTGTATGTCTGTCTGTCTGTCTGTCCGTCTGTCACCAGGCTGTATCTCATGAACCGTGATAGTTAGACCATTGATATTTTCACAAATGATGTATTTCTATTGCCGCTATAACAACAAATACTAAAAAAATTCAGGATCAAATAAATATTTAAGGGGGCTTCCATACAACAAACGTGATTTTTTTGCTCGATATTGATAACGGCAACAGATAGGCGCTTGAAATATTCACAGGATATTTAGTTATATATTCACATTAAAAATAATTACTAAATAAAAATAAAATTAATATTAAAGGGGGGCTCCCATACAACAGACATGATTTTTTTGCCGTTTTTATAGATAACGGTACGGAACCCTTCGTGCGCGAGTCCGACTCGTACTTGGCCGGTTTTTAATTGTAAATGTGTACTTATCTACCAATTTTTAATACTTCTAATTCTAGAAATGAGAATTTCCATACAAACTTTACCCCCTTCCTTTTTGTCCAAATCACCAACACAGACCTTTTTTTTAATTGTAACCTTGAACTTATATATCTATTTTTATACTTCTTAGTCTGGAAATGAGAAAATTTCCATACAAATTTTACCTCCTATTTTACCCCTTCAGGGAGGAGTTTTGTACATTGCACCTACGCAGATCTTTTTAATTGTAATCGAGAACTTATATATCTATTTTTATACTTCTAAGTCTGAAAATGAGAAAATTTCCATATAAACTTTACTCCCCTACTTTACCTTTCTAGGTGGGAATTTTGCCTAGTACACCTAAACAGTTCTTTTTTAATTTTAATCGAGAACTTATATACCTACTTTCATATTTCTAAATCCAGAAATGAGAAATTTCCATATAAACTTCACCCCCTTATTTAACCCTCTTAGTGGTTGAATTTCTAAAAATACTTTCAAAATTTCTATTAATACTTTAAAAAATCCCTGTACCAAATTTTGGTTCAGTTTCGGCTGTGCGTTGATATGTAAGTCAGGTTTGCTTTTTGCTCGCGGCTCCACCCGCGTTAGTATGGATCCCTCGGGAACAGTAGAATTTCCCGGAATGAAAGGTACCCTATATCCTTCTCCGGGCCTCAAACTACCTCCATACTAAATTTCATCTAAATAGGTTCAATGGTTGAAGCGTGAAAAGAAGACAGAATGACAGACAGACAGAGTTTCGCATTTATAATATGAGTATGGATTTGGTTTATGACTTCCAATGAAACACCTTAATATTGAATTTCAATCGAATAACTTCAAAACCGGAAAGTTTCATACTAACTTTGCATCCCCGTTTTACCCCCTTAATCGATGATTTTGAGAAAAATATTTTATTCGTGTTTCATGTCTTTCAATATCGTATCTTTATGCTGAATTTCATTCGAATAACTTGAAAAGCGGCAAAGTTTCATACTAACTTTGCGCCCCCGTTTATCCACCTAAGGGGTGAATTTAGAAAAAAATATTTTACTCACGTTTCATGCCTTTCAGTAAAACGCCCTTCATGCTGAATTTAATTCGAATAACTTCAAAAACAGCTAAGTTTCATACTAACTTTGAATCCCCGTTTAACCCACTAAGGGATGAATTTTGAAAAAAAGTATTTTACTCATGTTTCATGCCTTGTAGTAAAAAACCTTCATGCAGAATTTCATTCGAATAACTTCAAAAACGGCTAAGTTTCATACTAACTTTGCACCCCCGTTTTACCCCCTTAGGGGATGAATTTCCAAAAATCCTTTCTTAGTGCTCCCCTACCTTATAAAAGGAACCCCTGTGCAAAATTTCAAGTTTCTCACTTTTATAGTTTAGGCCCTGCGTTGATATGTCAGTCAGTCAGTCAGTCAGTCAGCTTCTCCTTTTATATATATATATATATATCCTTTTATATATAGATTATTTATTTAATTTACGCAAAAAAATGGGGTAATAGTAGTCAAACAAGACATTATATTGTACTAGCGGCCCGCCAATACTTCGTACGGGAAGATATAGATATTTAAATAGCCTATGTTCATCAGGGATAATGTAGGATTCTAATGGAGAAAAAATTTTGCAAATCGGTCCAATAGTTTCAGAGCCTATTCGTTGCAAACAAACAATCAAATATTTTAAGTATAAGTCTAGATATAGATAAATCTTCGGCGTCAACTAAAGACTTGTTTGATGCTTTGATCAAATCGAAGGTTTGATGCAATGCTACATTGCGCCTGTATATGTATATGTTAAAAATTATCTTTCCTCTCCTGTAATAATTCTGGTACGTACAGGGCACATCAACAAGAGATGTCATTCTCAACTGTATGTCCTGTAGTTGCAGGTTTGGCATCAGGCACGCGCGCCTGGCCTTCCGAGCTGCTACTTGCTTTACCCCATTTGTCCGAGTGAGTAGTCCTAATACCTTAATTTCCTTCTTAGATCCAACAAATTTATATCTTGTCCCAGCATAAAATGCTTCCGATGGGCAGCAACGTCGGAAGCACAAGAAGTTAAAAAAACTGCGCTCGCCAACCCGCCTGACAAGTTCTCCCATGGAACGAAGAGTTTTTGGAGGAGGCCTTTGCCTAGCAGTGAACTTCTTATGGCTGAAATCATGATGATGAATAATTCTAAATAAATTCTTGATTAGTCAATCTGAATATAAAACAGATAAAACGAAGACAATGCCATGCTTTTATATTAAGATATAGTATCATTGAAGGAAGTTACACCCTCTCATATTTAATTTTTCTTCCGTCTTTTTTTAGAAAATTGTTTTTATTCCTTTTTACATAACAACGTTTAAATCTAACTTCCTCACATTTTTCAAATCTTGCAACTAATTTATTCTAAACTGATTGAATTGAAATTTTACATTCTAATGTTGGTCATTTGACAATCTATAATTGAGAAGGCCTTTTGATGATGGAGTCAGAAGAAACTTATCGTAAAAGCGTGTACCACAAATGATTATTTATTTCTCACCTTTTTGTTGTTGAAAATATACCTACTAACTCCATTTTAATAAATTCATTACTCCAGCAAGAAAGATATTTCAAAATTATTTTTATAATGTAAAGAACACAACACAATAATGATTCCGCTATGCAACCTTTAAAAATATGCCAATAAATGAACGATGACAAATCATTCGATTGTTAGACTTGAGACTTATAAAAAATAATATAAAGGACATCGTCTAGCGTCTAGAAAAAATCTATTGTTTAGAATTTTATGTCTGCTGGTCTGAGTGATGTCAGAAATGAGATTTATACTTTTATTGTTTATATCTAACGTATTATTTAATTACTTTCTACCAATTTGAAAGCAATCATCTATTAAGTCGTACATAGTACCTAAGGTTGCTGGCTCAACCCTGCCCGCGTGGTTTTTTTTTTCACCATATCTTATTTCTCAACTAGCACTTCTCCAGATTCGCGGGGGTCCAATGTACATGGGACAGTAAATTATACATATAAACCTTAATATTGAATCACTCTATCTATTGCTGAAAATTGCATTACAATCCGTTGAGTAGATTTTTCTTAAATTATATTTCACGGCACAGCAAATGAGCAGACGAGCCTGATTGAAAGTGTTCACCGTCTCGCATAGACATCTACAACACCAGAGGAGGTGCTGATGCGTTGCCGACTCTTAAGGTACCTGTTAACACGCCTTTTGAAGGACCCCGAAGGAAATCATTGCACACGAGTAAAATCTCGGGAGTGGGAGCCCATTCCACAATCCTGCTGTACGAGGGAAAATCACCCACGTGACGCTCTGACATTTTTGGTGGTCCGAGTTTACAAGAACCAAGTGAACAGATAGCGGAAGCTACTTCATTTTATACTATGTAAAGATTTAATAAGAGTTTTCTTATCTATATCTATACATATAATAAAACAGTAAAAATATTTTGTCTGTACATTTCGAATTTTTGACTGAAATGGATAGAGGGACGCTTAAAAAGAATAATAGAAAGCAAAAAAAAATTTTGGAATTTTTTGTCCGTCTGTCTGTCTGTCTGTCTGTATGTATGATCACGATTATCTCCGAAAATACTGAACCGATTTACTTCAAACTTTCACCAATTGCTTTGTTTTAACTTAGCAAAACATCTAAAGTTTGTTTCATCAAAATTGGTTCATTAAAAAAAAAAGTTATCGTCATTTGAATGAACTCATAGCATTAGTTTGCCTGAAAATATACACGGTGAATTTTTTATCGTTTTGGACCCTTAAAGGGGTGACTCAGACCATCAAAATGAACAACTTTTCCTACGGGTACAATGCTGGGAACTCAAAAAAAATTCGACATTCCCATACAAACTGGCCGGGCGGCGGGACTCTTTTTTATGGAAATGACAAATTTTTTTTTGAGTTCCCAGCATTGGTCCCATAGAAAAAGTTGTTCATATTGATGACCTGAGTCACCCACTTTAAGGGTCCAAACTGTTCCTGAGGGATGGACACTAACGGCGGCGTCGTAGCCGCGGGCAAACGGCAAACCAACCGAAACTGCTGCGCCTAGAAACTTGAAATTTGGTACAGGGGTTCTTTTAATGATGTGAGTGAGCGCTAAGACAGGATTTTTAAGAAATTTAACTTCTAAAGGGCTAAAATTTATATGGAATTTTCTCATTTTTGTACATAGAAGTATGAAAGTAGGTATATAAGTTCTCGATTAAAATTAAAAAAAGATGTGTGTGGGTAGATGAAATTTGCAAAAGTTCGCTCCTAAAGGGGTAAAATGGGAGAATAAAGGTTTTATGGAAATTTTCTCATTTCTGGACTTAGAAGTATAAATAATATCCATACTTCCATACTAATACTAATATTATAAATGCGAAAGTAAGTCTGTCTGTCGTTTTTTTACGCTTCAACCATTGAACTGATTTGGATGAAATTTGGTATGGAGGTGTGAGGCCCGAGGAAGGACATAGGGTATGTTTGATTCCGGGAAATTCTACTTCCCGAGGGATTAATTGTTCCCGAGGGATCGACACTAACGCGGGCGGAGCCGCGGGCAACAGCTAGTGCTATATATAAGTTCACACCAGTCAAACATGACAACATATTTTCATACTAATAAGGATTTCAATGGTTTGATAATATTAAATCGCTTTAAGATTTGACCTAGAAGCCTAATAGTAAGGCCTTTTACGATGTGTTTTAGACGTATTTCAACGTTTGGTGTGGGCAGGCATAGTTTTATGATTTATGTAATCGTGGATAAATTACGAATCTTTAACGGAAAAAATATAATACAAGTATATTGATTTATAAAAGTGATATTATTAACTCATACACTAATGAAAAACCTTCTTACATATATGTATATATTTTCTCAGTACACCTCTATATCATTCATGGTATACCGAGAAAACGAAGGAATTCCCATTAATCATAGTTCAGGTTACTCGAGTTATCTTTATCAGAAACAACGTCACTAATTACGTGTCCTTCGGCCAGCATAACATTAGGAGCAGGATCTGTAATGGCCAACAATTGGATCGATGTGCTGCGGGGTGGGGGCGCGGGGGGAAGGCGTGGTCGGCGCCGGCCGCTCTCCTTGACTCCAGCGTCAAACATCGCATGATCTCTAGTGTGTATAGCGATCGAGTATTCTTGGTACTTGGATTAGCTTATACGTAGTAGTACTAGTAGTATATACTAGTACATAACGAAAAAAAAAAATGGTCAAGCCGAAAAGACATGACCAAATGTTCGTTCTCTGGTTTTCGCATGACGTCATGACTAGCGTCATTGGTACTCCAGCATTTTGTTTCCTGTATCACGGATATGTATATTTTTACATATGCGGGAGTTGCTAATGAGTCACGCAGTATTTTCGTGAAACTCCACACCATTGTAGTTTACATGACGTGCAATTTTCTCTTATTGGATTTGATGTACAGGTACTTATAGTCATTAGAATGTATAACAATCTTTAATTAAAATAATATACTTAGCAAGTAAATTTGCAAGCACATACTCTTCCTTCTTATTCCAATATCTGGTTTATAACATTTTTTGTTGTGTGGTAGGTAATCACAAAGCAAATGGTTGAGATATGCGAGACTTCATCGAGTGAACTTGTGCAGTGGTACTTACATAACGTATAAAGTTCACATAATTCCTTAGTAGTTTTCTTTAGTAAATGCTTTATACTTAAATAACAATAAGTTTTCACTATGTATACAATTTTATAGCTGACCCTTAATTATTTATTGTTAAATGATAACGGCTACTAGCAGGGAAACTAAGACAGGCATGCCTAGTGGGGGAAATTGATAAATCAGAAGCTACGGCTTGCTTTTTGTATGTGTAAGTGGCCAACACAGGTGTCAGATTTTTCAAACTACCAAAAGGCGTCTGACATAACTTAATGACTGCTATGAATGATGACAGCTGAGACGAACGCCTTAACTTGCCTTCCGGAGCACGGAGGAACTCGTGATATTTTATGCCACTTAAAGGTAAACCATCCCCACTGGGACTTTGCC
Source organism: Elegia similella (assembly GCA_947532085.1). NCBI lineage: Eukaryota > Metazoa > Arthropoda > Insecta > Lepidoptera > Pyralidae > Elegia > Elegia similella. The sequence continues at coordinate 15,724,090 of OX383941.1, forward strand.
CGGGGTGGCTAAACATGCGTAAGCGCTAATAATGCTTACGACTGGACCATCAGACTCCTCAAGAAGCTACTTATGTATCTATATATAAGACCCATTATAATGTAGCATAGTTTTCTTTTGTTGTTTAATTAAATACAATTTTATTTGATTTTATTCCAGATTGATCTTAATGTTAGTATTAATTCGAGAATCATGTACCGCTGGCTTTGCTCTGTCAGTGAGTCACACACAGTTTACTCTAGTATCAAGATTCATCCATCGTAGTCAGGCCCGGTGAATGTGGCGAGCGCAGTGACGCGGGCGCTGATAACGCGTTATCACGCTCGGTTTGCGAACTGCAAGTTTAAAGCTTGCTGCCAGTATTGTTACAGTTTAGATGTTTAAATTCAAGAAATGCTGACAAAATTTGCTCCTTTTTTGTCATTCTATTCCGAATAAAACTTCTTAAACAATATTCTTTCTTCTTGAACAATATTGGGCAAAAAAATCTACGTAATTACACAGAATACATATGTAGGTTACTATCGAACCGGCTCACTAAAGTTCACGTAAATCTGTTGAGATATGCGACGACCTGTTAAAGGCGAAAAACTACCGTTTTGCGTATATCCAGCTATTGTACCCAATAGCTGGATATACAAAAGATTTTTGCCCAAGATGAAGTAGAGACTCTGTCAATACATATAAAGGTACTATCAAGATTACTAGCCCCACAGTAAGTTTTAAACTGGTGTCATGGGATAGTAACTGCACTATCCTATATATTATGATAAACATTAAGATAAACAGCCGAGACCCAGGACAATCTAAAAAAGATCGTTCTCCATCTTGACCTAGCCGGAGATCGAACCCAGAACCCTGCCATTCAGAAACACTTGCGGTGCTACTCAGCCACAGACTGTGTCAGAAACCACAGATTGGCAGTCATATGAAAAAGCTTAGATAAGTTAAATGCGCACAGGTTGCTGGAAAAAAAAATATCCAAAAAGACACAAAGACCATGGCAATAGAATTCTTTGTCACTCAAATTAAGGTTTTATACCTAACACATCCAAATCTGTTCAGACATTATAGTGAAATAAAGAATCTGGCTTAAGTACATATATTGACAATATACAGCGTGTAACTGTACCCTCGACATTTACTTAAAGGGGTGACTCAGCCCACCAATATGAACAACTTTGCCTATGGGAACAATGCTGGTAACTCAAAAAAAAATTCGATCTTCCCATACAAACTGGCCGGGCGGCGGAACTCTCAGTCTATGGGTAGCGGTGATCACTATACCATCAGGTGACCCGCTTGCTCGTTTCCCGTGCTATGTCATAAAAAAACATAAACTCCCTCATGTAGTCGTGATAAAGAGGGGCTTTACCTTTAACTCCCTAATAAGTGTCTTCATGCTACGAATAGACCTTTTTTTTTTACATGTGGAAAATGCGTTATGCATACTGATCTGTACGGGGATACAGAGCAGTTATGCGGGACTCACACCCGCTAAAAACCACATGATTGCTCTCTTTACGCCATATTACCGGAATGGTGGGCACGGTGGAGCTACCACCACTCTTCCACCATTTGCTACGAATAGACTTAGCTTTTCGTAGGGTACAAGTAGATGCTCCTCTCTCATTTGATTCATTTATGATAATCGATGCATATTTGCAGATGACAACAATATGGTTTTATGATTTACTTTGTTATATCGGCTCATTATTCGCATAGTATTGCACAATAATGATGTCGAGCATACCTGAGCGTCAATTCCAATCAATTTATAACTATACAGTTTTGTTCGCGTGTCTATTTGTTTACAAGTTGTTAATAATATATATAATTTAGTCAATATATTTGTTATATATTATTATAAAGCTTTTACCTTATTTTTTTGTTAGTAACTTATATTATTAATAGATGAAGCTTATGAGCAAAACAAAATACATTAGCCGACACAAGATAATCTTTCTTTTTCATTCTTGAAATAGTTTTGTTTTCTCTCTACTCACTTTCCCATAAATGGTAAGTTATTAAATAGAGTGTTGTAAGTAAAGCATATTTTTAAATTTATTACCAATGCTAATGTCCATCGGACAGGCTATCTGTTGAGCGGTGTGCTGAGGTAGCCTGTGCTGAGCTGGAAAATCATATTATAATTTCCGTATACAGTCCGCCCAAAAGTGATTTTAGAGGTTTTGTCAAAATAATGGATCAGGTTCTAAAATTAGCATCAAATAGTAGAAAAAGTTTAATTATTTGTGGTGACTTTAATCTAGACATATTAGTACCAACTGCTAAAAGTACTCAATTCTTAAATCTATTCAAGAGTTATAATTTAGTCAATGTTTTTTGCGAACCAACTCGGATCACTGCCTCATCTGCAACTTGTCTTGATAATTTCTTTTGTGAAAATAAATATCTAAATAAATTTATTATTACCAAACTGCCTTCGGACCATACTGGTCAATTCACATCTTTTGCAAAAGAAATTAAGGAACCAATTAGTCAAGAAAAAAAATTTTTTTGTAGGCCTATTACTTCTAAAAGCTTATGTAAACTTAAAACCAGTTTAGGAAATAAATTAAGTTCAGTTGTCTACAAAGGGAATAACCCGGATGACCACTACAATTCATTATTCAAAACAGTTTTTACGGAATATACAAAATCACTGAAACAAAAACAAGTTAATGTCCGTAATAAGTTACAATTTAGTCAGTGGGCTACTACGGGCATTTATATAAGCAGAGAAAAGCTTTTTGATCTTTATGCCCAAAAGCAATATAATTTTAATAGAAATTTTACTGAATATGTTAGAAATTATTCTAAAACGTTTAAAAAAGTTTGTAAACTGGCTAAATCCTTTTATATTAGTAGGAAAATAAATGAGGCTCCCAATAAAATAAAAGAAACCTGGAATGTAATAAATAAAGAAACTGGTAAAATTAAATCTAAAAACCACATTAGTCAAATTAAATGCGGCAATAAAATTAATACCTCAACTAAAGAAATAGTACAAGTTTTTGAGGACTTTTTTACCAACATCCCCTTAGACCTTACTTCTAATATAAATTCTTCTAAATATAAAGCTGAAGACCTACTTAGAAATAATGTTCCTCTTTGTAGTGCTAAATTTAACTTTTACCATATTTGCCCCAGTGATATAGTCGATGCATTCAAAGAGCTAAATCTTAAAAAATCTGAAGATCACTGGGGAATGTCTGTCAGTATTGTGAGCCATATTATAAGTATTATTGCTGCTGATTTAGCATTTATATTTAATGAATGCGTTAATGAAGGTATATTTCCTGATTTAATGAAATGCAGTAAATTATTACCCTTGTTTAAGAAAGGAGAAAAGTCAGACCCTAGTAATTATAGACCTATTTCCATTTTGCCGGTATTGAGCAAGGTGTTTGAAAAGATAATGCTTAAACAAATGCAGCTTTACTTTAAGAACCACAACATTTTCCATAGCCAACAATTTGGCTTTACTGGCGGAAAGTCGACCACCGATGCGGGAGTAGCCCTAATTACTCATATCTATAACGCATGGGAGAATTCACAGGATGCCATTGGTGCATTTTGTGATCTCTCAAAAGCATTTGATTGCGTTGATCATCAGACACTTTTGCTCAAGCTCCGGCAATACGGGTTTGAAAATAAGTCCATTGAATTGATAGAATCATATTTAAAAAATAGGCTTCAGACAGTCGAAATAAATTACACAAAGTCTAAAGGAACTAACTTAAAAATAGGTGTGCCCCAAGGATCCATTTTAGGCCCATTCCTTTTCTTAGTTTATGTCAACGACCTGCCTTATATGGTTGAAAAACAAGCGGGAATAGTGTTATTTGCGGATGACACGTCTCTAATATTCAAGTTAGACCGCGCTAGCGAAGACGTTCAAGCTACAAATAACACTCTATCTGCCATCTCAAATTGGTTCTCAGTCAACAATCTCTTGATGAATGCGCAAAAAACCCAATGCATTCGATTTACAGTCCCCAATGTGAGGCAGTCCAACGTTGACATACTAGTTGAAGGTAAAATACTAGACTTTGTAAATGATACCACCTTCTTAGGAATCACAATAGACTCTAAATTGCAATGGGGCGCTCATGTATCAAAACTTTCGAATAGACTTAGTTCCGCAGCATATGCTGTTAGAAGGATTAGACAATTAACAGATGTGGCAACCGCTAGGCTTGTATATTTTAGCTATTTTCATAGTTTAATGTCATATGGATTACTTCTCTGGGGAAATGCAACCGACATTCAAACTATTTTTATATTACAAAAAAGGGCAATCCGTGCCATCTACGGCTTGAACTCGAGGGATTCGCTCAGAGATTTGTTCAAAGACATAAATATTTTAACGGTAGCCTCACAGTATATACTCGAGAACATAATGCACGTAAGGAAAAATATTTCGTCATTCAAAAAAAATTGTCATGTAAGAGATAGACCCTTGCGTAACGATCATAAACTATTTCTACCGCGGTATCGGCTTAGCAGAGTTAGTGATTCGTTCATGGGGAACTGTATACGTTTTTATAACAAGTTATCAAAACCAATCCTAGATATGCCTGATAGAAAATTCAAAGGTTATGTAAAACAGTTACTTTGTAAAAAGGCCTATTATAGTACTAAAGATTTCCTGAATGACAATAATATTGGTATTGAGCTTGGCGCAGACACCTCGTAGTTTTGTATATATGACTATATATTTGGTACATTCGGTACAAAATATTTTTAAAAATGACATTTATATAATTTCAATATTTTGACATTTTTTTTTTTTTATATATTCATGTATTATTTTCTTAAACATATTTTTTTAAAATTCAATTTACAATGTCTATAATAAGGACAATGTTTACTCAGTCCACATGCCTACTTTTTAAGATAAACTAAAATTGTAAGTTGACGTCGATTGGAGAAAATGCGCTGTGCAGTTTGTTGCCGCTTCTTCTGCACTCCGCTTTGGAAGCGGCATTAAACTTAGCCATAAGTAAATTACTGACGTCAACAATTCTCAGTTGAAAATATATGACAATTAATAAGTGTCCAAATGACCTATGTTAAATAAATGTTTTTGATTTTTTTTTTTTTTTTTTTTTAATGTTGTGACTAAGACAATCGTGACCCTCAGTACAAAAATTTATACCCCTAAATTTTGGGCTTTTAGTCAAGTTATGGTTTTAAAATAACATAGTGAGTTAGCTAAATAGTACGTCAGTTACAATCGATTAAATGAATTGAAAATATAAATACGTGGTAGAGCTACACCACCGGTAAAATAAATTTATTAGAAGCATAAATGGACAGGCTCGTCCGGGGAAGTACCACACTTTCACAGAAAATCGACGTTTGAGTAGAAGGTCCTATGCTTCGTTCGGTGTGTGAGAGCCAAGAGACTGAGGACGAAGGGTCATCCTTCGGAAATGCCCAAAGCCAAAATCCATCCCTCCCAGGGATCCATCCTCATAGGGATCAAGCACGGGATCAAGTTAAGAGCTTTCTGCCCTCGCCTCAAATATCCTGTGAAGCAGCGAAAGCTTTTTTGAGCCAGCTACATAGTCAAATTGAAAAATATATATTTTTCGCGCTGTCGTTAATTTGACAACTAACTAACGCGACAAAGATAGAGCGAGGCTTAAACATCTCAAGTACATTGATGCGTGATTAATGCGTATACACAAGTCAATCTCATGTTCTGCTTAAATATTGTAACAAGCGAAGCAGTGAAATTAAACTAGCTGCACAAATGCACTGAAAAACCAGGCGGTAATAAAATAATTATCTACTTAAGTGCTCACGTCGTTATTTTATAATGATCTTATTAGTCTACTGTACAGTATGGTATGTACGAGGCAGGTAGACAATCTGACGACGAATGTGCTACAATTTGTATTAGATGAATGAAGGTATCTTATATCTACATATATTTAATTAGAAGAACACTTTGCAGAGGGTGGTGGTATAAGTATTTATTTTTTCATAAAAAATACATACACGATTACATACACGGTTGCACTCCGGTATTACCGGCAGGAGTGAAAACTTGAACATTAAAATAGTGAATTTTTGAACATTCAAAAATGTTAAGTTGTAAATGTTATGTTGTAAGTCTTACGAACCTTTATCAGGCCACGTGTCCTGACCCGAATTTATATTTTTGTACCCATCCCAAACAGTGCACAATGACGCTAAAGAAGTTTTCACTTCAAAAACCGACTTCAATCAAAGTACTGAACTGATTTTTCTTGTTTGTTTTACCATGAAAATTGTGCAAGTTTTATTAAAATCATAACATAAAATCTATTAATTTGAAAACAAAAAGCATCGAAAACTGTATGTTTGTAAGGGTCTTTTGTATGCATAGAATTTTAAAAAATTCACGTGGTCTGTGTTTAAACCAGCGAGCTACACTTTAGGTTATACGTAGAGCTAAGGACACTGGTTGAAACCCTGCCCGCGTAGATTCTTTTGACCATCTTCTTTCATAATTCAATAAGATTATTGTATACTGCGTTTAATTCTCTTTGTCACTACAAACGTGCTTTATGTTAAATTCATCACACGCGTCCAACTTGGTAGGTACATATACGCAATGTTCAGATTTTGTCACCTACAAAAAAGAGTTAGGCATCATAACTAACAAACTGCCAATATATAGTCTGTCCATACTAACAACGAACAATAGAACTAGACAAACTGTAGAAGAGCGAACAAATAATACAATGTTATCAGATTGATAGAACACCTCAGATACACCGAGATAATGACATATCATAATCCTCGTCTTGTTCTACGGCCTTCCGCATTATTTACCTGATCAATTAAAGTCTGATATTTATATACAGACGATACGACAAGGATATAAGTGATTTTATTTTAGTAAAATTTTATAAACCAACTAAAACAATGCATACTAATTGTTTATTTTATATCAAATATTTTTTATCTCAATTTGTGCTAATTATTTATTATCTGCCTCTGCGTTTGACTAGCTCCGTGGCGCAGCGGTCAACACGACAACCTGCGACACGGAGTGACCGGGTTCGATCCCCGGCCAGGTCAAGATGGAAAATGATCTTTTTCAGATTGGCCTGGGTCTTGGATGTGTATCTATTTATGTATTTGTTATAAAATATAGTATCGTTGAGTTAGTATCCTATAACACAAGTCTCGAACTTACTTTGGGGCTAGCTCAATCTGTGTGATTTGTCCGTATATATATATATATATTTTGGTCCAGTGGTTAAGGCGTTTGCCTGTAGACCCGGGGGTCGTGGATTCGATTTCCATACTTTGTTTAGTTGTTTTCAGGCTTGAATCACCTGATTTTCTGACAATATTTTTTTGATAATAAAGATGACTGCCATCTGGTAGCCGATAATAGAACTTCGTCAGAGGCCGAGAGGTGGTTCCAAAGAACTCTGACACCAGGGTGTGCATGGTCGATTGACCGTGTCACCTACACGAAATGAATTGTTTTTTTAATTTTTAGGGTATGCATTTTAAGACCCTAGAACTCTTTAGTTTAAGAAGTTCAACACGTATTACGTAAAAGCTTTAATTGCACCCCTTCTTAAAACTCTAAGGGTTGATCTCTTCTGCACTGATTGAGTAATTTCACGACTTGTCCGACATGCCTACGGTTCATTTGGACAAATTGTAGAAAATCAAAATTTACAATATTTTCATTCTGTAAGTCGTCCCATTATTTTTTGTATCTCGTATCGTTACAAATTCGTATGACGTCATTACATCCATTACAAATTCGTATGACGTCAATGTTTTCAACGTCGACGATAGATGGTCCAATTATTTACATTCATATTCATTAAAGCTATTGAAGTTTACATATTCAAGGCTAAGTTTACAATATAGACATGAATACATAAAAATAACTTTAATCAGGTAAAAACCCATTTCTACTTCAGCTTTTGATAAAATATCGAGGGAAGGACCGGGGTAATACCCGTGAACCGAACAGAGTATATAAAATAAACATAGGTACTTGCAGTACTTTTGAGCCACAGAGGTATCATAAGTACCAGTAAGGCACTATTTACGACATCCTTCCTTACTTACTTACCATCCTTACTTTAATATTATAAATGCGAAAGTGAGTTTGTTTGTTTGTTACGCTTTCACGCCGTAACTACTGAACCGATCATCATGAAATTTTGCATTCAAGTTCTCTGGAGTACGGAAAAGTACATAGGATAGCTTTTATCTCGGGAAAAAGTACTGTTCCCGAGGGATCGACATTGACGCGGGCTGAGCCCGCTAAAGCTAGTTTCATATAAAAAGTATTAAAACCTGTCATAATCATAAAACTTTATTAATACATTGTTAACATTATGAACTTGTAGGACAAGACACCAAAAATAAATGCAGACAAACTGGTTTGTCATTGTTTTGATATTGTCGTGTTTGTTTTGTTACAAAAACATAGTAATTATGTGACTGGGCGCCGCTAGGAGAAGTTCCTTATGAATTAAGTTCAACAAGATCGAGTTTCCATCCCTCAACCGCGAATTTCAGCGATATCGTTGGGACAGTTTTATTATAAACTAGCTTTCGCCCGCGGCTCCGCCCGCGTCAATGTCGATCCCTCGGGAATAGTACTTTTTCCCGGGATAAAAGGTAGCCTATGTCCTTCTCCGCACTCCAGAGAACTTGTATGCAAAATTTTATGATGATCGGTTCAGTAGTTACGGCGTGAAAGCGTAACAAACAAACAAACAAATAAACAAACAAACTCACTTTCGCATTTATAATATTAGTAAGGATAAGGATAAGAATATACAAACAATGGCAATGCTGCCAGTCTTCTGGTCACATTACCGCAGGGCAATGACCTGCGTGACATTTTTTATTTATAGGTAGGTTTTTATTTATAGTTAAGTTTTATTTATAGGTAGCTTTTTTTTTAGATAGGATTACTTAATTAATTTTTAGTTTGGCAGCTAGTAAACATTTAGTTTTAATTGTAATATTTTTGTTATAATCCAATTTAAATGATCTATTTACATATAAGATATTCATCTTTTACAAACAATAATTGGTCGTTTATTAGTATTATTATTATTATTGTTGAACACACTAGCAGCTTATTAAGCTGATGCGTGTGCGTCTTGATGTCTGGAGATTTTGACTTTGTCCAGTCTATTCTTGAAGCTGTTTACTGAAGGTGCAGTAACAACATACTCTGGTAGGCTATTCCAGTCTGTGACTACTCGATTGGGGAGAACATTTTGAAATGGTTTCCTTTTAGCTCTCATACGACACAATTTCAGCTGATGTCCTCTCAATCGTTTATTGTCAGATAATTGGAATAGGTCTTGTAGATTTGGTACATCATAATATCCTGTTAGAATTTTGTAGGTCTTGATCAGGTTGCCTCTTTGTCTTCGACATTCTAGTGAGGTAAGGTTCAGTTCCTTCATCCTTTGTTCGTAGGGCATATTTCGCAAAGATTTAACCTGTTTTGTAGCTCTTCGTTGTACATTTTCAATAAGCATTTTGTCTTTCTTGAAGTATGGATCCCAGATTACATAGGCGAACTCCAACAGCGGTCTTATATATGTCTTATTAAGTTTGACAAAGGTTTTTGGTGTTAGACTCATGAAAGATTTTCTAGTAAGATATAGTATAGAATTTGCTTTCTTTACCATACTGATTATATGAGTTTCCCATTTTAAATCGGTAGTGATTGTTATACCAAGGTCTTTTTGTGATTCTACAGGGGTCAATTGTCGATTGCCAAGAGAGTATGTTTTACGAGGATTTTTATTCCCTATATGTAGAACGGTGCATTTGTCTATGTTGAGTGTTAATAGCCAGTCACTAGTCCACTTTTGTATATTATCAAGTCCTTTCTGGATTTCTTGGAACTGGGTGTTAGGGTTACCAAAAAGTTTCGTATCATCTGCAAACAATGAGAAAGGTACTTGCAACGCCTGTTTTAGATCAGCTAGGTATAGGATAAAGAGCAAGGGTCCGAGAACGGAACCCTGCGGGACACCGCTAAGAACTGGTCGTGGGCTTGAAAAGGTATTTCCCACCCGTACACGGAAGGATCTGCCTGTAAGGAAGTCTCTAATCCACGCTAATAGTTTTCCACGTATACCAAGATGCTCCAACTTGCATATCAGTCTTTTTATAGGTACGCGGTCAAAAGCCTTTTCATAGTCTAGATAGATTACATCGGTAGGTTGTCCATTATCGTGGTTTTTAATCCATTCGTTTACACATTGTAATAAATTGGTGGATATTGACCGTCTTGGGACAAATCCATGTTGTTCATTTGAAATGATACCTTGGTTGAATAAGAATTCCCTAAGTTTAACAGCTGTAATCTTTTCCATTGCCCGACATAAGATACTTGTGACGCTTATAGGCCTGAAGTTCACAGGGGCCAGTTTGTCGCCCTTCTTGTAGATCGGTACTATTGTTGCGACTTTCCAGTCGACTGGTAGACGTCCTTCTTCCATAGATTTGTTCATCATTGCGGCTATGATCTCTGCCAAGGTTAATGAGCATTGCTTAAGCAAGATGGAAGGTATTCCATCTGGACCAGTAGACGTGTTATCATCAAACTTTTGAAGAGCATCAAAAACGGCATCGGCAGTAAACTTAACATCTTCTAAACAGCTTTCTACTCTTGGCATCGTAATGAGAGGCATTGGTCCATCAGGTTCTGTTATAAAACTACTTTCAAATTGTTCAGCAAAGAGCTCGGCAATTGTTTGCGGGTCATCAACCAATTCTTGAGACTTCCCTTTCAGAATATTAGGTACACTTACCTTAGAATTGAGTTGCTTTCTAATATGTCCATAAAATGCTTTAGGTCCGCTCTCTATAATATTGGTTTCGAAGTAAGCTCTTCTATTTTTTGCTAGTCTTATTATCCTATGATTCAATTCTCTGTAATCACGGTATGAAGAATCTGTTTTATTAATTTTGTATATGTGCCATAGATCCTTTTTTTTTTTGGTTAGGTCTAGAATTTCTTTATTAATCCAGGGTTTTTGTCTCCTATTGATTCTATTAGACTTAGCTTTAACATATTTTTCTGTTGATTTCTGTATCTGGTCTTTGAAGGAAAGCCAATTTTTATTAATATTATCTTTGTTATTTATAGTCATGTTTTCTTGTAGGTACTTATTAATCTTGTCATAGTCAGCTTTATGGTAATCAAGAGAAGTATAAGGTATTCCGACGTTTTTGTCATAATTGATGATCTGTATATAAGATAACAATACAAGGTGATCGCTTTTTCCAACAGGTGGAAAATATTGTATATTGGTAATAAGGTTTTTGTCATTGCTCAAAATAAAGTCCAACAGTGACTCTTGATTATTGCGTATTCTAGTAATTTGTGTAACAAGTTGGGAAAGATTGCTGTTTGAATACATTTTTACAAAACTTTCATGAAGTTTGTCCAAATTGTTGTTAATTACAAGAGGCCATGTTAACTGGGGTAAATTGAAGTCACCAATTACAAGAACAGTTCGTTCAGATGCTGCCTTTTCTATAGTATTAAATAATATCTCATCAGTGTTTTTATATTTCCGCGAAGAAGGGCGATAGACGCAGGCCATGAGTAGATCAAGATGTCCATACTGTATATCTAACCATAATGCTTCTACCAATGAGTTATGGTATAATGTATTTACTTTTGTTTTGATAGGAACATTTTTGACCTATAAGATTTTTCTTTGTTAGTGTAATCTGAGCTTTATATTATGGGAGATTAGACTAGTATATAAGGAAACTACATATTATGCAGAACACTACCACTCCTTTAAGAGCCAAACGCTCAAGCTGTTATGACTATTTAATTATATGTAATTTTAATGATTTATACTATAAACATTATGGGTTCATGTTACAATTACATAAAGTCTGTTTGTGTTGATATTCTTATTCTTGAGTCAAAATTATTTACACTAATTTGGCAACATCCAAGGCACGATCGTTCGTCCAAACTAAAACTTGGCCACATCCACGGCACAATCGTTCACCTCGACCTGGTCCTCCACAGTACAAGAAGTGGGGCAACTAGGACAATCCATTAGATGGGCCATCGTCTGTAATGATATTTAAATCTGTAATACCAAAGATAATTTTAAATTTACTAGTTACAATGGAATATTTCAGGTTCCGTAACATTGAGCGGTGAAAATAAATGATTCTGTTTTTAATTTACTTTTGTTATTTATTATTTATTTTTTCAGGAATACCGACATAGTATCGAATTTACAAAGACTGGTCTAAAAAAATGTTTTTAGGCATGAAATTTGATTTGAATTAACTACGCGTCAATAAACAGTTTAATTATATTTTCACATTATTTCGCATGTTACTAATTTCGTGAATTATTGTTGAAATATAAAGGAATTTGTAGACTTTTTATGAAATAAATAAAATTTTATTAAAATTTGGATATCATATATCTCTTTTTGATCATATATATTTTTTTTTTATATTTGTAAAATTAATAAACTTTCGAACGACCACTGCCGAGAAGAATTCGCCGAAAGAAGCTCAGTCCAGTATTTTACTATACATATTTTATTATACATACATATTTCTGGTCGTTTAATACCCATTATAGTCGTGGTAGAGCCACGCTACCGGCAAAATCAATTGCTAGTAGCATGAGCTGTACCGCTTCTATGCTTTGTTCGGTGAGTGAGAGAGCCGGAGGCCCATCCTTCCCCCAACTCCTTGAAAGGCCGACAACGCAACGTCACACCCTGGTGTTGCAGTTGTCCATAGGCAGCAGTGATCACAGGTGACCCGCTTGCACGTTTGTCATCACATATAAAAAAAAAAACATACTCCGCTCCTTTGCTCTCTGACAAATCCTGTAGTTTGAATCTCTGTGCTATGTTTGGATTCTAAGTTTGAGCAGCGTGTTATAAATACATATCTGCATTAATAGTTCCTACTACACAAAGTAATTTAAAACATGTGCAATTTTTCAATGACTTCATTTATCACTTAAACTAGCATTTGTTTTTAATTCATAGCTCCATTTACACAAAAAATGTTTGCGTTATTTGTAAAATGCCAAATGTCGACTGAGTTTGGCTCATACAATGTTATATTTGTAGAAATTAAATGCTAGCTGTCCGACTAGATGGGTGGATAAGCTTTACTAAATCACTTCCTTAAATACTCGGCTGTTTAGAACAAGAGTAATTGTGCCTTTAGATGTGATGAAGATAATGTTAAAATGTCATTTTATGTATGTGTGTAAGTGGCCAACACTGGTGTCAGATTTATCAAGCTGCCTAAAGGCATTTGACATAGTATATCGCTGTGCCGGATTTATAGTTTTTATGAGTGTAGGCCACTTAAAAACCATGAGATAACCAGAGAACTTGTTTGACTTTTATCCTTTGAAATCGCGTGGATGTCCTCTGAAATCTGCCGCCCCTAGAACGCTGCCGCCCCTAGGCCGCGGCCTAATTATGGCCTAATGACAAATCCAAGACTGGTATATCGACTGCCATCAATGATGAGAGCGGAGACCGATTGTTTAATGTGCATTTCCAAGTCTGGATGAGCTCGAGATATTTTTTATGCAACTTCCGGTCACCCATCCTAGTGGCGACTGCGCCCGGGGTTGCTTAACATTCGTAAGCGTTAATAATGCTCACACCCACTGGAATATTAGTCTCCAGTAGAGGAATACCTATGTAAGTATAATGGAATTGGAAACACACCTGTTATAGTTGTAAAATTCCCGAAAATATTTGTTTTTATGTCTGCGACTTAAAATGTGATAAAAGTATCTTAACTCCATTCCTTGATTTTGTCTTGTTAATATACAGCGTGTAACATTACCACCCATGTTCCCGTGAAGGGGTCACCCAGTCAGTCAAAAAAAGCAACTTTTCCTATGAGACCAAAGCTGGGAACTCATTTTTTTTACATTTCAATACTAAATGCAAACCAAACACTTTTGTACGAAATAGAAAATTTTTTTTTGAGTTCCCATCCTTGGTCCCTTAGAAAAAGTTGTTCATTTTGACGGGTTGAGTCACCCCTTCACGGGAACGTCGTTAGTTATGTTATATGCTGTATAGAAAATGGGAATCATCGAGTGATTAAGTTTATTTTATATTTAGTTGAAAATAAAATAAATCGCCGTATTTGTGTGGGTTAGTTGGCTACTTGCACGCCCAAAATCTCGCACTAGTGCCAGTTTACTACGTTTTGTTTTAGCTAGTGGTAAACTTGCACGAGTAAATTTTTTAGTATCGGGCGAGGCTATACTTATATGACATTTTTAATATACTACATTGTGTACATTTACCTCCGACATCCCGTTAAAAGGGTGTCTGAGTCCGTGAAAACAAACAATTGAGTTTCCAAGTGATGGTGGATGATGATAGGAAAAGCTATGAGCCCATCATTTGGAAACTCAATAGCAGAATCTTCAAACTTTTGGTATGATAAAAATTATTCGACAAAAATAAGTATATACATTGTTGACCGTACGCGTCCATTATTATCAGGTAACATAGGCTATTATTTACGTGGAAGAAGTCGCATAAAAACAGCTAGTATGATACACAGATGCTAAGCAAAAGACATACCTATAATATTATTTTATTTATGATACCACATGGCGTATGTAGTATATATATAACGGCATGATATCCAATTCAAAACAACCTACACTAAACCTAATTATCATATTAAGTTATTCCGATCTCAGTATCATCGATACTCTAGCCTAGCCTTATTTGTAATTACTCCACTTTACCATTCAAGTATAAAGGTTTGTGTACACGAAGAGAGTAAATTGTTGACTAAATTTGCATATTCTGATTAATTATTAATTTTAACGAGACTTAGCATGAACCTATACACGGTGAAATTTTGATTGTTCTGGACCCTCAAAGAGGTGATTCCGCCCGTCGATATGAACAACTTTTCCTATGGGTCTGGTATGGGTATATCAACGGGCTGAATCATCCCTTTAAGGGTCCAGAACGATCAAAATTTCACCGTGTATATTTATTTCCTCTGACGTTTCTATGGAGTTACATTCAACGTCAGTTTATGGTGTAACATACGAGGGGGGGTCAAAAAGTTCGCGGAACGGAGGGGAAGGGAGGTGAAATAAAATACTGTACTATTTTTCTTTTTCAATATATTCCCCCTTAAGTCGAATACATTTTTCAGATCTCTCTATTAACTTATTAATACCGTCGAAAAAAAATGATTTGTCTTTGTCCTCAAAATAGGCCGAAATCGCCGACTTGACTTCTTCATCGTCGGAAAATTTCTTCCCACGAAGCTCTTTTTTTAATTTGGGAAATAAAAAATAATCACAGGGGGCAAAGTCTGGACTATAGGGAGGATGGTTTAACATTTCGAAGCCACAGTGAT
Source organism: Elegia similella (assembly GCA_947532085.1). Taxonomy (NCBI): domain Eukaryota; kingdom Metazoa; phylum Arthropoda; class Insecta; order Lepidoptera; family Pyralidae; genus Elegia; species Elegia similella. The sequence goes on from OX383941.1 coordinate 15,739,513, forward strand.
GAAGGGCAGCCATCGCAACGCGGCTCTTGTGTACCGGTGCGTTGTCATGCAAAAGCAGCACACCTTTTGTCAACTTTCCCCGCCTTTTCTCCTTGATTGCTTCTTTTAATTGTCTCAGTAGATTAGCGTAGTATTTTCCCGTTATAGAAACACCCTTATCTTTTTAATCTATTAGTAAAATACCCTCTGTATCCCAAAAAACAGTTGCCATGATTTTTCCAGCCGATTGTGACACCCTGTATTTCTTAGGGGGGGGCTGACCCTTTTTATGCCACTGCATAGACTCTTGCTTCGACTCAGGCTCATAATGATGAACCCAAGTTTCATCTGCAGTAACAAGTCTTGCAAAAATTCCTTCCTTGTCGGCGCTACAGAGGTCTAAAAACTCCTTTGAATACTCGACGCGCAGCTGTTTCTGTGGTGTTGTGAGCATTCTTGGCACCCATCTTGCGCTGACTTTTGACATCCCAAGATTTTCGTGTAGAATATTTAAAATGGTTGTAGGTGATACTCCAACCATTTCTGTAAGTTGTTTCTTCTTCAAACGAGTATCCTCCAGTATAAGATTCTCCACTTTTTCAACGATGTTGAGGTGGTGGCCTCAATCGGCCGTCCTGAGCGAGGGTCGTCTTCAAGAGACTCTCTGCCTTGCTTGAAAAGGCTATTCCACTTGTACACCATGGTTTTCCTAGGGCAAGAGTACTTCATAATACATACATATTTACTAATATTAATACATACATATATATACATACATGTAATATTAAATTATTATATGTATGTATGTATCGTCAATAGGCGATGCGGCTAGCAACCCATCACTACTTTTATTCCGTTTCCCATCTACGCGCCCACCAAAATGCTAAATGTAGCCATAAGGTCTTATAGACCGTGGCTCTGTCTACCCCGCAAGGGAAAAAGACGTGATAATATGTATGTATGTATGTATATATATGTATAATCAAATTGACTATATTAGCAGTAGCACCCCCTCATATCACTCTCACAATGTCCCTAAGGTGAACTGGCAGACAATGCAATTAGCATTTGTAACCAATCTTTGATTGTGTGCAATAAACGTAAATAAATAAATAAAAGAGTCCCCGTATACTGATGACATTTCTTCCAAAATTTTCTGAGGTGGTTTTCCTTGCTTAGTGAGGAACTTTATGACGGCACGAAACTCGATTTTTTCCATGTTCAAGTTTTTCTTCCGGATTCACTTGTTTGATCGACGACAGGTCAAATTTATTGACACAATCGTTTTTTTTTTTTTTTTTTTGAAATGACTATGTAGCTAGCTCCAAGTGAGCTTTCGCTACTTTACCGGGCGTTTGAGGCGAGGGCAGAGTGCCCTCAACCTTTATAGACAACATCACCAAAAGGCCCCCAGGAGGGACAGACCTCGGCTTTGGGCGTTGCCTGTGTGCGCAAGGCTTGGAGAGACAGCAAACTCTCATATTGCCTGATGGGCCGCGTATGCGTGCATGCAAGCCTGAAGGGCCAATCTGAGAAACAATGGCAAAAGCCTTTAGAGAGCAGCAACTCTCATCTTTTGCCTTATGGGCCGAAAGCTACGTTGCCAGAAGGGCCTATCCTGGGTGCAAGTCACCCGGGACCACCGGGCGGTCACCAGTAATCGGAGCTAATCCTACTCTACGCACTCTATTCCGGTGGCGAGTGCGACGGGGTCGGATAGTGGGATTCCTCTGGCTATTCGGAGCCGAAGAGGGGTCAGGGCGGGCTTGTGCGATGTCAATAGGATCATCGGGATCGTCAAGTACGTTCCTAGGACGTCTACGACGTAAGGTCGTATCTAACTTTTTGTCGAATGGGACGGGGCCTCGAGAGGCATCCCTCTACTCTGTACCGAAATGACCGATTCGACAAAAAGTCTCGTATGATGTGCACGAGACTATCCGGCAGGCCCAAGTTGGTCAACTTGGATATCAAGCCTGAATGCCAGACTTTGTCGAAGGCTTTCGCTACATCGAAGAAGAGTGCTCCCGTAGGACGTCCCCAATTTCTCAACTTGAGAATATGCTCCGTGAGGCGGTGCAGTTGGTGGTGACACGCGTGTTTGGCCCGGAATCCAAACTGTTCGTCGGGGATGAGACTTTTGGACTCTACGTAGTCCTTGAGTCTTTTAAGGATGATCCGTTCGTAGATCTTGCCTATACAGTTCAAAAGACTGATAGGCCGGTAGTAGGAGGGGTTCTTCAGGTCTTTGCCTGTTTAGGGATCCCGATCACGATTGCTTCTTTCCAGGCGGCTGGAAAAGTGCAATTTGCAAGACAAGCATTGAAGATGCTTACGAGCAGGAGGAGGAGGGTCTGTGGGAGGCATTTGAGCACTCCGTTCGAGAGTCCGTCAGCGCCGGGCGCTTTTCGGGGTCTGAGATCGCGGATGATTGACTTCACTTCGTCAAGTGTCATCGGGGCAAGGGGTATTCGGTGGGATCGTCTTAGAAGCCACGAAGCGTTCTACGTGCGATTCCACCTCGCGAAGGTGATCGGGGTCAACTGGCTCACTAGGGGAGCATTGGCTCTCCAGGCTGTCTGCTAGGCATTCAGCTTTTTCGTCATCATCGAAGGCGATGGAGCCGTCTGGACGCGTGAGGGGGAGATGACACAATCGGGTTCAAACTTGGCATATATACTCACAAAGAGTTGCTCATTAGTTACTACCTGCTGCAGGTCCCCAACCACCCGCTAACCCCTCCATTCCGCGAACTTTTTGACCTCCCCTCGTACACAGAGTCTCGCTGCGAACACGATGGATTGAATTAGCATATTTCTAAATTGGTTTTTACTATAACAGTAGTTTATTGGGCTTAAATTGTAGAATAATAAATAAATTATTATCTAAGCTGCATTTTTATCTATGATGTTCCGGGGTACTAGAAGAATGAGCTATAGAGAAGATTAGCAATAGATATATTTCAAACTGGATTAAAAAGGCGAAGAACAGTAAAAACTTTAAAGATAGTCTTAGTTCTGTGCCATAAAGATATCTTTTAACACAAGTAGTTCATATTAACATATGTTTCACTTACACTTATACTGTATTGTCTCTAGATTGTCATGGAGCCGAATACAATATCTTGATGGAATCTTGAGGGATCGTGGTAACTTGTAGATTCAGAGAAACTCCATTGAACACACGTATGTACGTTTATTGTTCTTTTACAAGCGTAACAAAGTAAAGAGAGAGTGCTTAACCTAATTACTCTAATTTAGAACTACAAATAATCTTAAGTCAGCAATACATAAGAATGTTGCAGTGCGTAAAGGCATGTCGCGGTAATATGTTAAATTAGACTTATACTATACGAAGACCAACAGTGTTAATAGCTTGCCTGATTTGATAGTCACTATATTGTGATTCTTTTTAGTATAAATTATAATTATATTCTATATTATATTCTACCTGTCCCGGCGAAATATTCGTTAATATTTCTCACATTCAAAAAAATATTCTTCTATTTGGGGTGAAAACAAAACTAACAAATCAGAGATAATAAAAATCGGTTTACCCGTTTTTAAGTTAATATATAAATATATGTATTGAGAAAATATTTACCTACGTTAATTTAGTAGCGTTAGTATTCTCGTTAGTTACTTATACCATATTTACTCGACTCGTGTAACGATGGTTTTAAAATGCCAATAAATAATCCAGTTTCCTATGTAATAAAACTGGCGCGAAGATAATAATTATTGATGGAAAAATTCTATTAGCTGATTTTGTCATAAGTCATTTAAATTTACGATTTGTAATATGCCAGATAATGTATGATTGGATTTATAATGTCTTATTTACATAAATTATGTGTGCATATAAATTTATTTCTTAAAATCAGTCTGACTAAAATAAATCTGTTCGTCAGTCGCATCTAGTTCAATATATATGTTCAATTTCAGTAAATTTGTAATCCTAGCTAAAAAATGATTATAGTTATTTCACTCTTCTTATTATTATAGGGATATAATGGGTAAAATATTTGAAATTAATTCAAATCTTTGATAGACTAATAATAGTCATTGGGAAGCTCCATGGCGCAGTGGTTGACAAACCAGCCTGCGACACGAGGTGCCCGGGTTCGATCCCCGGTCAGGTCCTTATCTATACAGTGTGTAAACTGGCCCTCAATGTACCCTTAACGGCGTGACTCAGCCCATCAATATGAACAACTTTTCCTATTAGAACAACCCTGGAAACTTATAAAAAAATCGGCATTCCCATACAAACTAGCCGGGCTGCAGAACTTTTTTGTATGGAAAAGTTGTTCATATTGCTGGACTGAGTCACCCTTAAAAGAAATTTCAATAAAGAATTCGTTCCAATAAAGAAATATCTATGCAGTAAGGCCGCATTTTACGTATTTTCTAGTGTTTAAGATGAGACATCTATCGTCTTGGTTTTTCCTTTCATGTGAAATATAGGGTTACTATTATTTTCTATATATATTATTTAATCAGAATCAGAATCAGAATTTATTTGCGTAAAATATGGTAACATAGTTGGTACAGTAAGTATACGAATCACATATTTTGTCATGTGTGGCGAGCAAATATTAATGTAAATTTTCATAATTACTGAATGTCATTACATTACAATATGGCATAGAAGTATATATTTTTTTTTAAATCTATGACAATATGGTATACAATTCTAGTCAAATTATTACAATGACAACAGAAATTTAAAAATAATAAGTAAAATCAAAGTAAAATTAGCATGTCCTTTGTTTAGTCAGAGCGCCTCTCCAATAATTCCATCACTGAATAAAAACATCTGTCGACCAGCCAAGTTTTCATTTTCTTTGAAAATGTATTCAGTGGAAGTGACTTAAAATCCGCAGGAAGAGCGTTAAATAGTCTCCCACACATAGAGTAGCAACTTTTTTGGTACATGGCTGTGCGTGGTACTTTTGGTAAAACAATTCTTTCTGGATTTCTTGTGTTCCTAGGATATATATCTTTAGCTTTTACAAACAATTCTGCATTTTGTTTAACAAATTTGCTGCACTCTAAAATATACAAACAGGGTAGAGTAAGTAGACCAAGTTTCCGAAATAGAGGTCTACAAGAGTGCCATGGAACAACTACACACATAGCTTTAATGCATTTTTTTTGTACAATGAATGCTCTATTTACCTCTACAGAATTACCCCATAGTATTAGCCCGTACTTGAGAACTGAGCACACATACCCATAATATGCAGATAACATAGTGCTTCGATTTGAGGTTTTGGATAGTTTATATAAAACATATACAAAGCGATTTAATTTTATACATACATGTTCTACATGTGCTTTCCAGTCGCAGTGGGTGTCCAGTACGAAACCTAAAAAAGTAGTTCGATTTACGTCTGAAAGAATTAAATAATTATAATTTACATTTAATGTATCAACCTGTGATTGACTGAAATGGAATTGTACTATATTAGTCTTTGTCAAATTAATTTGTAAATTATTATCGTTGAGCCATTTTATAACTTTGTCAATTATATCTTTAATGTCAACTATATTCACATTCTCAGGTGATTTTAAAATAATAGAAATGTCATCAGCGAATAAAATACAGGGATGGGATGTTATTTCTGGTAGATCATTTATATAAATATTAAATAATAATGGGCCTAAGACACTACCTTGGGGCACACCATATTTATTTATTTTAGAACTAGATTTATAAGCTTTTACCTCTCGTTTCTCATTTAAACTGGTTATCTCCACGCATTGTGATCTGTCTTTTAAATAAGACTCAACCCACATTAATGCTGGTCCCCGAATGCCACATTTATCAAGTTTGTCAAGAAGAACTCTATGTGATACTAGGTCAAATGCCCGAGACATGTCGAAAAATATTACAGTAGTGGCAATTCCATAATCCATATTGTCAATAATTTGTGAAACAAGGTGAAAAGCAGATAATGAAGTTGACTTGCCTTTTGTGAAGCCATATTGTTGATCACATAATATTTTATACTTATTCAGAAAGTCTATCATCTGTTTCTGAAATGCTGTTTCAAATACTTTAGAAAGAATAGAGTTTAATGTTATAGGTCTAAAATTTGTAATATTGAACATGTCTCCTTTTTTAAAAATTGGCTTTACTATGGATGATTTTAGCAGCTTGGGAAAACACCCTTCTGAGAACGATAGGTTGATCAAGAAAGTTAACACAGGAGAAACTTCCAAATAGCAAGCTTTTAGGACTCTTGTCGCTATGTCGTCGAAGCCTACCGCGTTTGTATTTCTTAAGGACATTATAATTTTGTAAATGTCATCCTCATTAAGGGGCTTAAGAAAAATACTGTTACAGTTTCTAGCAGTACATGTAGAGCCGGTCCTATTTTTCTTATGGGTCAAATTTATAAGATATTCATTGAAAGTATCAGCTATCTCTTTTGGGTTTGTAATGCGTTATGTAATACGTAATGTCCAAATTAATGCTATCTATGGATCGCACCTTATGTTTTGTTTCCGACTCTTTCTTAATCAAGCTCCACGAAGCTGTACATTTGTTCCTCGAGTTATGAATAAATTTGTGATTATAGTTTTTGATGGAACAATTAATACATCGCCGTAAGAGCCTGCTGTAATTTTTGTATGTCATTTGGTTAGATCTAGTTTTATCCAAGTAGTACTTGTAGCGAAGAAGTCTTTTAACTTTACAACTTTTCCGAAGACCTTTGCTTATCCATTTATTTTTTCGAGCCTTTGTGGAGACCCTTATTTTTATAAAAGGGAAACACAAGTTGTAAAACAATGAAATAGTATTATGAAATTTGTTGTAAGCGCCATCAAGGTCGCATTCCTGATAAACGTCGGAAAAAAAAGACTTGCCAAGCATTTTTTGAACTTGTTAATGTTTTCTTGGCAATAATCTCTTTTAAATATAAAGTAGTGATCATTGACGTCTAGTTTATGACTAATAGGAAAACTTATCATTTGTGCCGTATTGTGATCTGACAAATTTAGATGCAAGACCTCTCTTATTCCATTCTTTACGTTACTAATAATATGGTCAATACAAGATTCCTGCCTAGTGGGCTGTTTTATATGTAATGTCAAATTAAAATTACTCATTAGATTTAAGAATATCTGAGTACTCCGGTCTCTTTTTAGCGTATTTATATTTAAGTCCCCGGCAAGTATGATTTTTTTGTTACTGGATTTATTACGCAATTTCGTTAGCAAGATTTCCAGCTTGTCTAAGAAAACGTATACATTTGAGTCTGGTATTCGATATAAGCAAATAATTATAATATTTAGTATAGGAATGTGTATACCACAACACTCGAATATTTTCGCGACTGTAATATCGTTATATTTCAATTCGTTGTATGCAATTCCCTCTTTTTTTAAAATGCACGCACCACCTCTATTTTGATTTCTTTTATTATTTTGTCTACTGTATAGTGCTGCTAATTGGTATCCACATACATTTACCATACTACGGTGTTCCGTAGCTACAAAATGTTCAGTCACACAAATAACGTCTGGCCCCTTTTGCATTTTAGAGACTTCTGATAAGTGTATATCTAATATATTGGTTTTTTTTATTAGACCAGCTATATTTTGGTGCAATAACCTAAAAGAAATTCCATCTGCACTTAAAGTTTCGAAAAAGACCATTTGTATTATTCTCTATCCCTATGTGTGCTGCACATGGTATGGTGTCTGTTTGTGTGCCTTGCTCTCGTGTAGACCTCTTTTCCCTACTTAATAGGTAAGTGGCCGAACCCTTATTCTTGACAAAGCTTATTCTTGGTCCCTTCTTTAATCCTGTCTGTTTTTTTCTCTCTATTGGTTGCCACATAAATGGTAGGTATTGCAATCCTTTTTAGAATATCATAAGCATATCGTCCTAGTCTCTTTACCTATGAAGTTGCCGCTTTATAAAGAGAAATACGAGTAAATTACCACACATAGTATGGCTGTTGGAAAAACAGTTTAGAATATTGTTTTTCTGAAAAAAAATTCAGTTTCAAATTTAATCCCTAAGGATTTGCTGGTTTTTAAACCCTAAGGATTTGCTGGTACGATTTTAAGCTAAAAAAATATATTTAAATAAAAGTTACTACAATTTCTTGTGTAGTTAATTTCATCATCATCAGGTATTTTTAGTTTCCACTGCAGGAGCATGTCCCTCTCTGTACTAGCGGAGTAGACAAAAGATTTGGCCTACACTCTCCTCGCTGGCCAGACGGGTTGGAGAGGTCTCATTGATGTTTATGAGCTTTGTTTTTCTTAAGTCGCCTCTTATGACCTCCATGGGAAGATTTGGAGTGGTCCTATTCTACTCTGCCGGAAACCACACGGCTTAATAAACTTATATTAATATATAAAACAAATGTCGGATTTGTGCCGATTTTTAAAATCTTTTTTTTTTGTTGGTTTTGTTATCACCCCAAATAGTAAGACGACTATTAAAATATAAGAAATATCTACGACAAAAAAATAATAGCGAAACCAAGTTCGCTAAGACAGCTTGTTTTCAATATATAGTACAAGTCATTTATAAACTACTAGCTTTCGCCCGCGGCTCCGCCCGCGTCATTGTCGATCCCTCGGAAATAGACCTTTTTCCCGGGATAAAAGGTAGCCTCCCAACCAGCAAAAAAGGCTCAATTTGCGTATTTTATGAGAGTGGTGGGCTTATAGCGATCTTATAATTGTTTCGGAACATGTTATCGCTCTTACATTTGTCTAATACAAGCTAGTACGAAATCAAGAACGCTTATTCTTGTTACCTATTCTCATATATGTATACAAGAGCATTTTAAAATACTATTAAAAGCCTCTTACTCCTACAATAACTTTTACGTAGACCCATTGCACTTGAGAAAACCTGATCTTATAGCCCCATTCTCTAAATTCAGTTGATTTTATAATAGTCTTGCTAAATGCTATTGTAATAATGTTAGACTAATATCAGCATAGCAAAAGAACACTGTAAGTACGTACTTTTCTTATCTTATTTAAAGCTATAATAAGATCAATAGCAGTATTTTAGTAAGATATTAGAGTGATATTGGATCATCATACTTACAGTGACAAAAAAAGATCAATATAAGATGATTTGATCTTAAAATGATTTTGGGAACACAATTGTAAGAATAACATTTAGTTGGCCATGTTTTGTAAGAAATTTTAAATCGTATTTAAATAGGCATGGATTACAAAAACTGGAAAAAACATTCAAGAAGTGGTGGCTATCGGCGGAAAGTCACAAGAAGTACAAAGAAATTATAAATAAATCAAATGTTGTGGTGCTGCCAGGACAAGGCAGTGTTGAGAAATTTAGTGAGGGTTCTGCAGGTTTTGCTTGCATCGTCGATATTGAGGATAGTGATTCAGTTTGTGACATAAATAATTTTTATGAAAATGAATGTTCGACTAAGGGCGAAACCAATTATGAAAAAGATTTTGCCTTAAAAAGTGATTTACAAAAATGGGCGTTAAAATTTAATACATATACCTCATGCCACAGTTAATGGATTGCTATTTATTTTCAACAGAAGACTAAATAATATTTTACCAAAGGACGCACGAACACTGCTTAACACAAACAAAGAGATAGTACACATTAGTGAGTTGTGTCCAGGAATGTATTGGCATAATGGCTTGATGTCAAGTCTCAATGATATTAGGTTTTTAGCCGAGCCGCCATTAAGTTTGCATCGGACTGTAACGGTGAATGAGAATAAGCGAATGCTCGGTATAGATGTATGTATTTCGGTCTATCTCACGCACTTTTGATATAAATGAGCGAGATAAACAATAAGTAAGTGAAACAACTTCAAAAACTTATAACAGAGGAATTTCGTAATAGAGTAAGTGAATCCGAAATTGCAGCAACTGGCAGCGACTGGCAAAAGTAATGTAATGAAAAAAAAAATTGTGAGCTGACTGCGCTGCCAGTCAGCTGGTGCTATTTCGGTGTGAATTGACAGATTTACCTGTATGCATATCATAGCGAGGGGAATAACCTACCTAGGTACTTAATGAGATGAAGTTGCTATTGGTTGGCTGCTGTTGCAAAGTTCACATTCGTCCTCGATATAGTGGTCAAATTGCGTATACAAAACAATTGTCACACCAAGAAAAACTGTATTTTAATAGTTTTCTTATGGTTTTTTGAATTCATAATGAAATGTTTAGGCAAAAAGTGTGTTTCTTTCCTAGGCCATGCTAAATGCTTTAACATACGAAAGTCTTTCTTGATCAAGACAAACTATTTCTTATCACCGACGTTGTCACTTAAATAAAAAGACAGGTTAAGATACAAAGGTTTATGCAGGTACAGCAAGGAACCCTAATTAATTCAACATGGCCATACCACTTGTATTCAGAATGCTAATGTAAGTATAAACGATCTTACAATAGTCTAATAGTGCGCTGGAAAAATGCAACTATAGCAATAATAAACAATAATCAATGGCGCGACACTGTCAATACGAATAATGAAATAAAATAATTATAAGAGGATGCAAAATACCATATTTGATAAAGCGCATGAAGTTTTAGCCATAAAACAGGGTCTACTTTACAGTAAATAATATTTTCCAACGTGAATACTTATCATACAAAACAAACATTATGATAACGAACACGTTGTTATTACAATTTATAATTAATATAATATCATAAACAGTTTGTCATAATGATTTTACTTTTTATTGTCACGCTGCAATTCCACTCAAGCACTAAGTGTAAGCACTAAACACTAAGTAGGCTTACAAGATACTAACGTAAAAGCGATATTAGCCTTAGGCAGCTTAAATTGGTTTTGGCAAGATTACTGTAAATGCGAACAGCATTAAATTAGACTGATATTAGAACGATATTAAAATAAATACGCTTATAATTTGTGCCCAAATCCAGGCTTATACAATGATATAGAATCAATGTAAGACCCAAAAATTTTAGTCTTGAGACTGTTGTAAGCGGGTTTTTGCTGGTTGGGCTATGTCCTTCTCCGTACTCCAGAGAACTTGTATGCGAAATTTCATGATGATCGGTTCAGTAGTTACGGCGTGAAAGCGTAACAAACAAACAAACAAACAAACTCACTTTCGCATCCTTATCCTTACTAATATTATAAATAGGAAAGTGAGTTTGTTTGTTTGTTTATTTGTTACGCTTTCACGCCGTAACAACTGAACCGATTATCATGAAATTTTGCATACAAGTTCTCTGGAGTACGGAGAAGGACATAGGCTACCTCCTTATCCCGGGAAAAAGTACTATTCCCGAGGGATCGACATTGACGCGGGCGGAGCCGCGGGCGAAAGCTAGTTTATAAGATTAGTAAGGATAATGCCATAATTAATAGGTTTTCACGTATTAAAATAAAATAATAAGTTATGCTCTGCATCGAAATTTACCTAAGTATGTTGTTTAATATGCAACGGATGCAATTTGTCGTTTCATTATACATATATCTACTATTTCACATATATATTTCGAATGAAAAGTTATTATACCTACTATTTACATAAACCACACATTAATATGGAAACGTCTTAATTATTAGGCGATTAACATAATTTTATAGCTTTTCTTGAAGATACTAAGATTTTATTTATTTATTTTCTACTATAATTTAATATTTTATCGAATACGGCTTCCTTATTTATAGATATCATTTCAATAACAAGGTGAAGCGTTTAAAGTAGCGTATTCTTATCCTAACACTAGCTGTTGCCCGCGACTTCATCCGCGGCAATTTCTGTTATTATGATTAAATAATATAGATGAATAATTTTCCCCGATTTCAAAACATTTTTAATTGATGCTTCGCTCTTATTAGTCGCAGCTTGATGTTTTATAGCCTAAAGCCTACCTCAATAAATGTACTATACAACACAAAAAGAATTTTTCAATTTGAACCAGTAGTTCCTGAGATTAGCGCGTTCAAACAAACAAACAATCAAACAAACAAACTCTTCAGCTTTATAATATTAGTATAGATAAAACATTGGCGCAGAAGAACCGCAAGTGCTTTTGAATCGCAGGGTCCTGAGTTGAATGCGAGTGAATCTGTATGGAAGTGGAGTTTTTTAGTCCTGATTCTGAGATGAAAATATTGTCGGAGGTTACAGAATAATTCGTTATATATTAGAAAAGGATACATTGTCATAAAAATTACCTCGTTTTAAATTAATTTTAGGGCCATACAGTTCCTTTGTCCTTATAATTATACATACATTATTATCACGTCTGTATCCCTTACGGGGTAGACAGATCCTAAAGTCTTAAGACGGAAAGGCCACGTTTAGCGTGCTGGTGGGCGTAAAGGTGGAAAACGGAATCAAAATTGTGATGGGTTGCTAGCGGCATCGCCTATTGTTATGATTCTTTGGATTTTCGCCTGATCCCTTGACCGGCTTCTACGGTCTGCGCGGGAAGAGAAGCAGCTGGCACATTTTACGTTTTTTTCTTATCCCAGACCACCATTTTTGTCTTTGTCCTTATTCGACTTTATGTACGATTTTTATGTGACTTTGCTACATGGCCTACGTGAAAGAAGAAAAGTGAAGCTATTCAAGAAGATGTACCCAGATTTCAATTACTTACTTTCACTCAAATATTTACTTCACCTGGTAATAGAAGATATTGCATAAAAGCCAGGTTTTACCTCGATCAACTAGTAGTCACTGTGAGTTGTAGTTCTCGCCAAGTCTTCCACAGCGAACTCATAGTGACCGAACTCAACGCCAACTCAAAGCGCTAATAGCCTCTAAAGCCATTTGTACCAGTTTCCGCCATGCCGAAAAACTTCCAAAAACTGAATTGATGCAAATGCTATGTAATTGTCGAAGTTGCTCTCAAAGTCTCGAGAATCGTTTTGAAATGCGACCGAGACAATAAGTTCCCAGAACGCCCAGGCAGTAACTCGCACGTAATCTGCGCTCGTTTGCCGCGTAAACATGGAAACGAATCATCAATGCTGCTGCGAGCTAATGTCAAACTGGCCCGCAGGCTTGATGCTGCTAGTGTACCCAGTAATTCGTTTTGTGATCCGTTATAAGTTTTGTATTCCATAACAAGTATCATAAAGAGGCATGTCACCGATTCCATTTTGTTACGAGCTAATGTCAAACTTACCGGCGAGTTGCTGCCATTTTTTGATGCTATACAAGTATAGCGGTACTAAGAATATCAGTCCAGCCGTTGAAATCCACTCTTAGACAAAGGCCTTTCTCAAGGATTCTTCGTTCCACGGGAGGATATTGCCATACTCACCACGCTTGGCAGGCGGGTTGGTGAGCGCAGTTTCTTTGGCTTCCTGGACTTCCGACGCTGCTGCTCATCGGAAGCATTTTTAAGCTGGGGAAGGATAGGGATTTGTTGGATTTTGGAAGGAAATTAAGGTATTGGGATACTACTCGCTCGAATGAATTGGAATGAGTAAGTAGCAGCTCGGGAGTCAAGGCGCGCGTACTCGATGCCATACCTGTAACCACCGGACAGGCAGTTGAGGATGACATGCCTGACCATATATTACTAAGATATATCTTCAAAAATATACATACAAATAATAAAGAAAGAGTGGAACAAGTGAAAGATTTCGTATACTTAGGTTGTGTATTTACGAGAGATGGAAGACACGAAAGTGATATTGAGAACAGGGTGGCTGCAGGTAATCGAGTGAATGGGGCACTACATTCCTTTATGAATAGCAGAAAAGTGTCCGAGAAGGCGCGTCTGGCTGTCCATGATGGAGTGTTGCTGCCAACTCTGATGTATGGTAGTGAAAGTTGGGTATGGCAGAAACAGAATGAAAGCAGAATAAATGCAGTTGAAATGCGAGCGTTAAGAAGTATATGTGGAGTAAGTATGAAAGATCGTTTACGAAATGATGTAATAAGAGATCGGTGTGGAGTGAAAGAAGATATAGTGTCAAAAATTGAGAAAGGAATGTTGAGATGGTTTGGACATGTAGAGAGGATGGATGAAAAGAGACTTACGAAAGGTATATATACGGCACATGTGGTTGGGACAGTCGGTCAGGGCCGGCCTCGACGAACGTATCGTGACCAAATTGTAAAGGTTCTTGCAAAAGGAGAAATAAGGAGTACCCGAAACCGGCGAGCATGCATGAAAAGAGTGATGGATGTAGATGAAGCAAAAGAGGTTTGTAAGGATCGTAGCAAGTGGAGATCTATAGTCTCTGCCTACCCCCATGGGAAAGAGGCGTGATAATATGTATATATGTATGTATACATACAAACACAGAATTATGAGGAAGCACAAGCCTATAAACTCTCGTCCACAATGTCATATGCTGACACACTTCGCTGTTCTCTTCCTCCTAATGGATTTTGAATTTTGCAACATTGCTAATTGATTTGTGCATTTTGTATGAGATGAAATAAATGAATTTATTATTATTATTCACTTTATTCAACTTTAATCTTAGGTCTAAGTTTTATATTATTTGTATAAAAAGTAAAATATAAAAATATGATACATAACATAAAAACATTATAAAACCTAAACTTAGCTCGCCGTCAGCAGCGGGGCAAAGCTCAAGCTACCGGCGGTTAATATTATTATCATTAATGGCTTCTAACGACGATCTTAAAAATTGTTTTTATTTATAAAAAATGTAACACATGTTATACACTGTACAACTATCACGCATTTTTCCCATGCAGGTTAGAAGAGTCTAAGAGACCTAAATCCGAAGTTTAGCTTATTGGTGGGCGTGGAGGTATTATTTATTATTAAATTCACGATACGTTATTATCAATATTAATAAAAAATCTGTATGGATCGGTCATTGAGTAAGTTACTTTGTTTTCAGACATATCCCGCCTTATTATAAAACGAAGACAAACTTTAGTACCTCGTTTAAACCATTATTCGACCAAATTAAGTCGTCATTTATCACTTTGTTGTTAGGTCAACTGTCTTAACAATGACAGTTGACCTAATTTGTTTTGGACGGATAATGGTTTAAGTCAGGTACTAAAGTTAGTCCTTATTTTATAGTTAGACTGAATCAGTCTTATTATAAAACGAGGACTAAAGTTAGTTAGTTGATTAGTGGTTAACGTCACTTTTCACTTTGCAATTTTGACAACTGTCATTGTCAATTTGTTTTGGACGGATAATGGTTTAAGCCAGGTACTAAAGTTAGTCCTCGTTTTATAATAAGACTAAATGTGGTTATAAGCTTTATACATGATACTTACCATACTTACCTTATGAGTCTGACTCCAGGGTGTGCATGGTCGATTGACTGTAACACCTACTCGAAATAATGATGATGATGATACTTTACAGTATGCATGTCAGGCATTGCTTATTATTTCGTGAGAGTGATGAATACGAATTTACTTGTACACAATAAGTTTTATTTTATGTAATTATTTCTTTTGTGAAACTTATACCTACTAAATACTGTAAGTGAAAATTTATACCGTGGTATTTAGTTATATAATAAATAAATAAATACTGAAACAAAATTGAGGATTTTTTTCTATGTATGTATGTATGTTTCTCCATAATTTTTAAACGAATAAACTGAATTTTATGAAACTTGGTAAATAAACTATAGATGTACAAGACGGGTCTAGGTCATAATATCGTCAGTCACTACATCGCCGGTCGCTGCATCGCGCCCGTTCCATCGACGGTTTAATGTAGTGAAGGTACACAATATCGCTGGTACGCTGCATCGACAGCCCGCCATCGATGGCGCACTAAATCGATTGTAGCCTGTATCGAAGGTGCATAGTATCGATGGTAAACTGCATCGATAGGGTCCCACATCGATGGTAGACAGTATCGAGGGTGCACTATATTGAAAGTAAACTGCATCGAAGTGCTCCATATCGATGGTAGACAGTATCGACGGCACACCATATCGATAGTAAACTGCATCGACAGTGCACCATATCGATGGTAGACAGTATCGACGGCGCGCCATATCGGTAGTAAGCTGCACTGCATCGATTATTATGCACCAAAATCTTATGTTAGAACCAGACCTTATGTTAGAACGAGAGCGGTAGTGAGTCAGTGGCGGTGGACGTATATAGGAGAATAATTCTAGGTAAAAAATGATTTTCTTTTCTGATGTAGTGTAGTACGGTACTTGAAATTTGAGTTTTTGATAGTTTTCAACCGACTTAAAAAAAGGTAGTATTTATTTTATATTCAGTGGTTTTTTTAAATGTTTATTTATCTACCTCAGAACTCCGTCATTTCTGAACCGATTTTTAATATTCTTTTTATTGTTTAGATGGGTATATATGCTTTAAAGTTACTTCCAGTCAAATCTCATCACAATCGGTGTTTGATTAGAGTCGATTTTTGTTACCTATATGAAAAATTATCTTTTTACACTACTTCCAAAAAAGTGGATGCCTTTTTTGTTAAATCTATGGGTTCAGATCTCGATAATGACGTCAGACGGAATTCAAGATGGCGAGGCCGCCATCTTGAATTCCAAAACTGACGTCATTTTTGAGATCTTCATCCCAAAAAACCTAGAAAGCGACACCCATGTAAATTTTACATGAAATCTCGAATCCGCCATCTTGGATTCCAAAACTGACGTCATTTTCGAGATCTACACCCCAAGAAACCTAGAAAACGATACCCATATCATTTTCATAAAAAAATTAGCGGACGCTGCCATCTTAGAATTCGAAACTGACGTTATTTTCGAGATCTTTACCACAAAAAACCTGGTAAACGACACCCATGTCAATTTTTATGACAACTCGCGTCCGCCATCTTGGAATTCGAAACTGACGTCATTTTTGAGATCCTGACCCCAAAAATGTGGGAAACGACACCTATGTCGATTTTTCATGACAAGTCGCGTCCGCCATCATGAAGTAAAAAATTGGCGTCATTTTGAGATCCTTACCCCAAAAAATCTGGGATACGACACCCATGTCGATGTTTTACGACAAGTCGCGTCTGACATCCTGAATTCCAAAACTTCCGTAATTTTCGAGATCTGCACCCTAAAAAACCTAGAAAACAAAACCCAAACTTGGGCTGCTTCTAGGTTGCATAATATTCGATGCAGTTTACTATAGCTATTGTACACCATAATTATGTGTACATAGTTATGTGTTTAAAGCGCGAAAGTTTAAAAAACAATATTGTGCACCGTCGATACTGTCTACCATCGATATGGATCACTTTCGATGCAGTTTACTATCGATACAGTGCGCCTTCGATAATGTCTACCATCGATATAGGACACTATCGATGCATTTACTATCGATACAGTGCACCGTCGATATTGTTACAATCGATATGGGACACTGTCGATGCAGTTTACCATCGATACTATGCACCTTCGATACAGGCTACAATCGATTTAGTGCGCCATCGATGCTGTGTACCATCGATACTATGCGCCTTCGATGCAGTTTACCATCGATATGGCGGGCTGTCGATGCAGCGTACCAGCGATATTGTGTACCTTCGCTACATTAAACAGTCGATGGAACGGGCGCGATGCAGCGACCGGCGATGTAGTGACTGACGATATTATGACCTAGACCCGTACAAGACACAGGATAGGCTACTTTAATTTTTATTTTTATTTTTATCCAGTTCCTATAAGACGTGGCCATACAAATGTATGCGAATGGAGGCGCTGGCACAGCTAGTAAGAAATAAGGTAAGACTAACTTATCGTTTCTATTAATTTAGTATTGCACATAGCAAGTCCCATTCAATAAATTCTTAAATTTACATTAGTATCTGTCTTACCGACTACTGCACAATTTACCTAATTAACTGAAATTAAGTTGTAAATAAATATTTAACCCCGACAGTTCAGAATACATAAATGTTTTTATTAAATAAATGTGAACGTTAACTAACTATCAATTAACTTTAATTATCGCTTTCAGCTTCAATACTTATTAATATTTCTTATAGTACAACATGAATGTGGTAGAATAATTAAATAAATTAATGGTGAAATTAATTGCATATAATTTTATAAATAGCCATCGATTCGACTTAGCTTAAGCATTTTTATACATAACATAATATAATTCAAAGTACATTAAAATTATATAGATTCTTATAATATTTCATAAACTAGCAACATTAATGTGGTAGAATAAATTGATGGTGAAATGAATATTATGAATTTAATATTATACATAGCTATCGATTCGACTCGTCTAGATTTTGTGATTAAACTCTAAAACAATTGGTATCACTGACATGGGCTTTTGTATAGGCTGAAATATGTCGGTGATACTGACTTATTAATGCATGAGTAAAACTTATGTCATCTCGCGTAAGTTTTCATAAAGTAATTTTGTATTTATAATGTAATTCAATACATACATACGTCACGTCTTTATCCCTTACAGGGTACACAGAGCCTAAAGTCATAAGACCGAAAGGCCACGTTTAGCGTGTTGGGCGTAAAGGTGTAAAACGGAATCGTGTATGATGATGAAAGTGATGAGTTGCTAGCCGCATCACCTATTGTCATGATTCTTTAGATTTTCGTCCATTCTCTTGACCGGCTTCTACGATCTGCGCAGGGAGAGAATCAGCTGGCACATTCTACGTTTTTCTTTTCGCCCAGACCAGCATGGGAGCATAATTCAATGTACATTTAAATCAAACAAATTCCTTAACAAGTACCATACTCGTATTTATTAGTATTACTAGCTTTTGCCCGCGGCTACTTTTAACGTCAACGGAAACAAATAATAAAAAGGTCCCGTTTATAAACATAATTACATCTTATATATGGCAAATTTGATGTAGCATGTAGCTGACCGTTATATACTCGGTTATATATAAAATCAGGTTACACGTATTTATGCCATAAAACATGTAAGACTTTAACTCCGTTTCATAAAAGGAAGTGGTTTAATTGCAAAATTTGACATAAACAAGCAAATAATTAAACAAAGTTACAAATATAATAAATAAAAAATCTTTAAATTAATAAATATTGCAAGTTAATAAATTTTCTTTTGTGTGTCATTTTCAACTGCGTGTCCGGTTGCAGGTATGGCATCGATTACGCGCGCCCGGCCTTCCGAGCCGCTACTTGCTTTTTCCATATTCATCCGAGTGAGTAGTATTCCAATCCAAATTCATTCCAATTCAAATCATTTCCATTCCAAATTCAACATATTCCTATCCTTCCCCAGCTTAAAATTGATTGCAATGGGCAGCAGGCACAAGAAGCCAAAGAAACTGCGCTTACCAACCCGCCTGCCAAGTATGGCAATATCCTCCCATTTTACGAAGAATTCTTGAGGGAAGCCTTTATCCTGCTGAAATGATGATGATGATGAAAGTTGGAATAAATTAAATACATAAAAGAAGTAAACTGTCTATATATTTATTTGTAAGAAAAAAAAATATAATTACAGTAAACTACAAACTAAACCTAAAAATAAAACCTAATCTAAAAGATTATGACCGTGCGGCATGGTGCCAAGAACGCTGGCTGCGTTTCCTCTCTGAATAGCTATACTAAATTGTTGAGAAATGAAGAAGAAATGAATTGAAGCTAACCCTCTTGTCGCCAGCGGCGGTGATCAGGCGTGGAGTTATCTGTTTTAGTATAGCTCTTGGACTGGGGTCCCATGGTCCAAACGTTTCCACACCAAACGGCACAAATCATCATCATCATCATCAGGTCTTTTTAGTCTCTACTACGGGAGCACGACCCTCTCTGTACTACTAGAGCCATACTTGGCCAGAGCAGCCAGAGGACTTGGCCTACTCCACGCTGACCAGATGGGTTGGAGGGGTCACAGATGTTTATAAGCTTAGTTTAGCTTGTATTTCCTAAGTTGTTGTTGTAAGTTAAAAAAGTTAGTAAAAATGAATATTATGAGTTACGCTAAACCTACGATATATATTTTTTTTTATAGTAGAGGTGGAGTCCTCATGGACACCTGGGAAGGGCACCCAGGTAGTGCCGGACTCTTACCGGCTAAACCACCACTTGTACATAATATCGCTGAAATTGAAGTCTCATTGCATATAGTTATATTTATTGTTACTGGGTATTTGTATTTTTTTATTTATATACCTACGTGTATTTAGGGCGTTATTAACATTAGAGTCACTTTATAGTTCTAGAAAAGCTTTTACATTCATTCCATCCAGTTAAATCAATTCTCGCGTGTGAAATACCGCGATCTAATTAGTTCGAATTGTTGCAATGCTCTTCGCATGTTGCGTCGCATTTAGCAAAAAGCGCGACTTTTATACGCGTGTACAATTGCATTGTGTTAGAGACATTTCGCACTACGTCCGATCTAAATCCGTGAAAATACGGTCCGGCGTGGTTGTAGAACTATCTGAATGGTAATTTGTTTTTGTAAATATTTATTTATTATTTGAAACTTCATTACAAACAAGTAATTGGCGGACCTAAAGCCCGCTTTATCTACCAGTCAACCAACAGGTGATGCCGAGAACAAAATGTAGAAGTAAGTGCAAAAAAAAAAGCTAAATTAAATAATCTGTAGTAAAAAGAATCCTTGCTGCGTAGGAGATCATTATTTGTAGACCATCTTCTGTTACCCTATACAAAGGCAAATAAGGCCTCTGCTATTCTATTCGTAAGACACTTACATACCAAAATACATAAATAACAAATATTAAG
Organism: Elegia similella; assembly: GCA_947532085.1. Lineage (NCBI taxonomy): Eukaryota > Metazoa > Arthropoda > Insecta > Lepidoptera > Pyralidae > Elegia > Elegia similella. The sequence continues at coordinate 15,760,162 of OX383941.1, forward strand.
ACATATATATTTAAGTACTATTTACATAAAGATTTTTTCAAATACTCTATGATATTTCATTAAGATAATGTACTGCGTTTTTAAATGTCAGACGACTGCGTGCCTTACGAATACTGACTGGGAGAGACTTTGTCTACCCGTATTATGGATTCAGTGTATTTTATGGATTCGGATCGGACGCAGTGGGAAAGCGTTCTTAGGGTTACAATGTAAGTGTTACTCTGATACGTACCGATTGCACAGTATTGCACATGCACAGTGTGGGCGACGACACGCGAACCCCAGGTTGCATGCAAATTCTCTTTATTTGTGTAGGCATTGTCAGGAAATAAGTTTTGTTAATGTTTCGGTGATGTAAATCCTAAATACCAAATCATACAATTAATTTAATATACAACCAAATATATAAACCAAAGTACAAACACGTTGTTCACTCATCATCATCAGGTGTAGGTGACACGGTCAATCGACCATGCATACCCTGGTGTCAGAATTCTTCGGAACCGCCTCTCGGCCTCTGAGGTACAACTGGAAACAACTAAACAAAGTATGCTTCCCGTGGGAATCGAAACCACGACCCCGGGTCTACAGGCAAACGCCTTAACAACTGGACCACGGAGGCAGTTAGATAGCGTTGTTCACTGAAAAAATATGTTGAATTTAAATAGGTAAATGATAGAAAAATTTTAATGTGTGTAATAAAGGCAATGAAGCTAGCAACTCATCACTATTTTGAATCCGTTTTCGTATTTATGCTTAACATGCTAAACGTGGTTTTAAATTCAAGGTAGGCTCTGTCAACCCTGCAAGGTATTTTTTACGTGATAGTATATATAGTATGTACATGAAAAAGAGTATATCTACCCAAAAAGATGAGTAAACCTGCAGTAAAAGCTATTTTAAATCATTAAGTGGGTACAGCTAAATACCCGTAGCAGTAGTCGTAATACTAACAAGCTGTTGAGTGCGTGTGCGTAACAAGCAACCGCAGTAAAAAATATTAATATTAGCCTCTTTGGCGCAGTGGTAACAGCCAGTCGACACGACAGGCTCTGAGTTCCATTCCCAGCGCAAGCAGATACCTCTACTTAATTTTCACAGGTTTGCTTGGCCGTCAAATGCCTGGTTATTGAGACTTCGCCAAAACATTTTGTGTAATTCACCCCGAATTTACAAACATGTAGACATTATCCTGCAATAGTACAGTTTAGTGACAAAAAAAGAACGACTTATTAATGTTTAACGTTGCTCAATGCTCTTGAGACGGACAGAATATTCGGCACTGTTCTATTTGATCCTATTGATCTTCCGATTTACGGATACACTTAAGGACGAAATAGAATACGTTTCATATTTCTGAAGAATGTTCTAAAACCTGATATGCATGAGACGCGTGCTCTGTGACTATTAAGGTGAAACTCCGAACATGACCATAAGTCAGAGAAAATAAACTAACATAAGTACCTACATAATTGCATACTTTAAACTCTACACTCTTTGAGAACTCGTATGAAAATATAATTTTTAGAGTAAAATGTTTCTCATAATAAGGTTTTATCGCAATCTTGATAGCCTCCGTGGTCCAGTGGTTGAGGCGTTTGCCTGTTCACCCGGGGGTCGTGGGTTCAGTTCCCATCGGAAGCATACTTTGTTTAGTTGTTTCCAGTCTGGTTAGGACATTGCAGGCTTGAATCACCTGATTGTCTGATAATAAAGATGATTCCGTGCTTCGGAAGGCACGTTAAGCCGTTGGTCCCGGCTGCCATCTGGTAATCGTTAAAGGACTACGTCAGAGGCCGAAAGGCGGTTCCGAAGAACTCTGACACCAGGGTGTGCATGGTCGATTGACCGTGACACCTACTCGAAATGATGATATTGCAGTTATTTCATTGAATTACAAAAAAAAAATACAGTTTACGAAACGTTATGAGTAACAATAATTAAATAAACGCGACGGAACTGTATTAAGTAATTTAATTTGTGTTACAATCACGAAAACATTATAAAAATATTTTTGTTTTTATGCCTTACGTTGACTAAAGTTTTACTTTTGGAGATCATCTAACATTTTTATTTGCTTCAGCGAAAGGCAATCCCATTATTCCATGTTTAGTTTAAGAGTGTCTTTTAACTTGTGATATTGCAAGAACAAACACTCGCAACTAAAAAACAAATACCCAGTAACAATAAATATAAATATATGCAATGAGACTTCAATTTCAACGATATTATGTACAAGTAGGTGGTGGTTTAGCCGGTAAGAGTCCGGCACTACCTGGGTGCCCTTCCCAGGTGTCCGTGAGGATTCCAACCCTACTAAAAAAAACAAAACTTGTGATATTTTTTATGATGTATGAATGATTTTCGATTTATAATCTACAGCAGTAATGCAAGCATATTCTGATATCCATGCATGCACGTAATACTCAAATGCAAAACTAGTACAGCTTCACTTTGTTGGATGATGAGTGGTGTCATCTCGTAAGACGGTCAACTTATCATTCGCCAAACACTGCAAGAAAGCACCTAAACACAATTGAAGTTCGCTTCGGAAATTCACCTTAATTTGTGCTGTATCGTCGCGGATGGCGAGCGGTGTCGGGTGTCGCGAAGATCGGCTTACCCATCGGCATATCACGAGTGTAGAATGTCAGACTGCAGATTTAAATAGGTTTGTTTCTTTTACACATATGACGAAATACAAAATAAAAAAATTGAAAATGAGGCACAATATTGTCTCTGTTATTTTTGTGAAATATTTTTATATAATAACTAGCTTTCGCCCGCGGCTCCGCCCGCGTCAATGTCGATCCCTCGGGAATAATACTTTTTCCCGGGATAAAAGGTAGCCTATATCCTTCTCCGTACTCCAGAGAATTTGTATGCAAAATTTGATGATGATCGGTTCAGTAGTTACGGCGTGAAAGCGTAACAAACAAACAAACTCACTTTCGCATTTATAATATTAGTAAGGATACAGCGTGAGTTTAACCTTTGAACTATATTAAAATCTCAGAATCCCAAATGAAATATAAAATTGCAAAAAAAATGTTGAGAAACGAAAAAAATTATATATTTTTTTCAGTCACCGATCCGCTGGGCGAATATTTTCTATGGGAAGTCCATTTTTTTTTTATTTTTACCTATTTTTCATGCATTCAAATAAATTCAGAGAAACAAATAGATTTTAATTTTAGAATAACACATCCATATTGGTAACATAACGTAACTGTCATTTTATAAAATTAAATAGATTTTTGTTTCCATTTGTGCATCTATTGCATTTTGCGAGTCAAGAAACTGCTGCGGACGAGAAGTCTGCAGGCTATGATAATTAAGTCAATGCAAATGACCGCGGAGCCTCGTTGCCGCCGTATCTTCACGCCCGCGGCGACGCTTCACCCCGCATTAGTTTCAGGTCTCAAAGTGCATGGAGAAGGTCACGGTACTTAGCAACGTGAATGGTGATGTACATAAGTAGTGATCGCGAAAGCAAAATGTATGAAAAGTTGTAGAGTCGCTCGAGCGTTTGTTATTTTGATATCCATTCATTTTCAAGGTTATATAGTGCAGTCAATGAAGATTTTCACCTCCGTTTTTGTTGAATCTCCATCGATTTTCATGAAAATTGGTGAGTAGGTGGGGATACCTTAAGAAATAAAAGTGACATAGTGCCAACTTGCGCTATTGCCCTGGGGATGGATGCCATCGGGGGTGAAAATTATTTTAATAAAAATAATTCCAGGAATCGATAGAGAGATAAATTCTAAGCAAGTGCATGGAGAAGGTCTCGGTACTTAGCAACGTGAATGTTGATGTTCATAGTTAGTGATCGCGAAAGCAAAATGTATGATAAGTTGTAGAGTCGTTCGAGCGTCTGTTATTTTCATATCCATTTATTTTCAAGGTTTAGGTACTAGACACTACTAGAGAGCCTATAATTTTTAACCTACTTCAAAAAAATTAGAAGGTGCTTTATTCACTGAAGTCCGTGCGTCCGTGCATTTATCACAGAATGTATCATCAACATCATCATCGCAGCCGTAAGAAATCCACTGCTGGACAAAGGGCTCCCCAAGGATTCTTCGTTCCCTAGAAGTATATTGCCATACTCTCCACGCTTAGCAGGTGGGTTGGCGAGCGCAATTTCTTTGGCTTCTTGCGCTTCCGACGCTGCTGCCCTTTGAAAGCTTTTTCAAGTCGGGAAAGGATAGAAATTTGTTAGATTTAGGAAGGGAATTGAAGTATTTAGATACTACTCGCTTGGATGAATGGGGGAAAAACCAAGAAGCAGCTAGGGAAAGCCGGGCGCGCGTACCCAATGCCATATCTGCAACCACCGGATAAGCAATTGAGAATGACACCCCTGAGCTCCGACCCTGAGAATGTTTCTATTGTACCGTAATAGGTAAAGATGTTAATTATATTAATAGCATTACAATGCTCGGTTTAATATTAAAATCGAAAATATGTGATGAAAAAATTTCGCCACAGGTAGGATTTGAACCTACAACCTTCGACATACACGACCACACTTCTAAATAGTGGGTAGTAATGGAGATTACGCATGCTTCGAATGCGTGTACCTATAATATGTGATGAACAAATTCGCCGCGGTGATTTGAAGCTACGGCAGCTCAGTGGTTGAGAGCATCGACGGGCTAGATGTCGAAGGTAAAGATGTGTCTATTACTGCTATCATAGAAGTAGAGAGATGCAATTTTTTTTAAATCTATGACTGCTATAAAAACAAATAATAAAAACAAAATACGATTTATAATTAAAGGGGGTCACATACAAGAAATGTGTCATTTTTATAAGTGTTTTATTTTGCATTCACAATGCTATTTTGATATACTCTTAATAAATTTAAGGAATAATATATGGTGAAAAAATTGTTAGGTCGTACGTAGACCTAGGTCGCTGGTTCAGTCCCGCCCATGAAAATGTTTTCACTATATTTTATTTCTTAATTATTAAATGTAAGAAACGTGTTGTTTTGGCGTTTTTTCTTGATTCAGTCAAAGTTATTGCTTATTTTTTACTGAGACGCCTCAGATAACGAAGAACAAAGTGTTTAAAAGAGTTTCGTCAACCTCAAAAGAGAGGTTGCTTGGAAGAGGTCAAAGCGTACGTAAGGCCAGGATGGGCCCCTAATTTCTTCCCTTCCATGTCGTCTCCCAACTTCTTAAAAGGCCGACAACCAGCAACTGATGGTAAGCGATCACCGCTGCCCATGGACAACTGCAACATCAGGATGTATCAGGAGCGTTGCTCGTTTACCATCCTATATCATAAAAAAGGATACATCAGAGCCCATAACAAGAAAAATTCAATTATTGAAAGGTGGTACGGAACCCTTAGCGACTCATAGTTGGCCAGTTTTTATCCATTGTTTAAGATCCTAGACAAGAACAATATACAATTCAACACTCGGACAATAATTTTTACAACTAATTATATTGCGAGGATATTTCCATGCTATGAATAGCTTGTCTAGTTACAAACTGTTGCAAACTGTTAGTTAAAGTAAAACAAGTATTCAAATACAAAATATTATTTAGTATTACTTTCACTGTGAAAACGTCCGTCAGATGCTGCGCATTTTAATTTGTACTCCACTTCCCGCCATTAAAGCATCGCAAGCAAGGACAGCCGATCACAGAAGCTTTAAGAAAAAAAATAATGGACTTCAAAGCGTTTGAAGATCTTATGCCATCTAATGAATTAAAGCAGTGGATGTAAATACATGCATATTTTCACGTCCTTATCCCTTCCAGGGGAGACAGAGTCTAAATTTAGCATGTTGGTGGGCCTATAGATGAAAAACGGAGCCAAAATAGTGATGGGTTGCTCGCCATATCGCCTATTAACATGATTCCTTTGATTTTCGCCCCTTCCCGCGGCCGGCTTCTGCATGGGAAGAGAAGTTGCTGCTCAGATCAGAATTCCTACAGGAATACAGAGTTGCAAGAAGAAAAAATAGGTTCCCTATACAAAGTCGCCGATCAGCTGGACGAAAGTCAAATGTTTTTTTTCGCTTTTTACATTTTTTCTTCAATTCTGTATTCTATTAGGGATTCACTTATAATGATGGGCAAAGTTGAAGGCAAAAGACGCGTTGGAAGACGCAAGAAATCATGGCTAAGGAACATAAGGGAGTGGACCGGAATAAGAAAGGTCGAGGAATTATTCCGCTTGGCAAAGGATAGAGAGGAGTTTGGGAAGCTGACGGCCAACATCCAGTAATGGAGAGGCACTAAAAGAAGAGAAGAATTAGGGATTCTGATTCCCAGATTTCTATAATCTATGTATAATAATAAGTAACCCTGCAAATAGTCAATGTAGACCATCGTTACTTTGATTCCCGGCAGTTTTCACCTGACCATCATTAAACTAAATCATGGAACTTTGCGCTTAATGGCAGGCTCTGTCTATGCCAAAGGCATTGTGTGAATACCTACATAATATACTTTGGCGATTTTAATAGCTAATAAATACTTTTTGAATCTTGTATGCGTAAGTGGCGAACACAAGTGTCAGATATTTCAAGCTGCCTAACGGCATCTGACATAGCTTAATGATGACAGCCGGGACCAACGGCTTAACGTGCCTTCTGAGGTATGGAGGAGCTTGAGATATTTTTATGTCACTTGCGGTCACCTATCTAAATGGGGACCGCGCCCGGGACTGCTTAACTCGCGTAAGCGCTAATAATGCTCCCGCCAACTGGACCATCACGCTCCTCAGACAAGTAAATGAAGATGAGATGTTATTAGAATTGCTTTTATCATCAAACTATTAAAATAAATGTTAATATCACTTGTGTGCTTAGTAGTACGGCACCTGTCGATCGCGGCACTCCCGTTATCTCCCAGCTTCCTGCGTCTTGATATACGCGCGTATAAACAAACCTAGGGAAATCTAACGAACAGATTGACATAATGGGCCGGCGTATAAAGATGTCGCGATGTTTTATGCCACTTAGTGTGATGGGCAGCTTATGAGTGACGCAAATTGAGTACATTCACTTAATTGAAATGAGGGCTTTGAGATGCAGTGGCAGAGAACATATATATTTTAGAAGCTTAAGCATGTTAAGCTACCGTACTTTTTCCGGGATGAGGTAGCCTATGTCCTTCTCTGTACCCCAGAGAACTTATATGTAAAATGTATGATCGGTTTAGTATTCGTAAGTATGTAAACTTTTTATGCGTTCTAATTAGTATAGATGAAGACTTGTAACTTATGACAGTTTACTATGGTTATCCGAGAAAGAAATACGTAAACCAACTTCTGGTCGTGCCGACCGGTTGAGAGAATTCATGAAAATCGTAAGAGTCATATCTAAAAGTAATGCGGCTAGCCTAGCATCCTATAATTTTTTTTAATGTTTTGGAGTTACAACCCCATACGTGTCCTTATAAGGCTCTGTTTACCGGATATAAAGTCGTGATTAGTATGTATGTATGTATCATTTGAGATTCCTTTTACCAGATACCGTCACCTGCCGCGGGCTGCATATCCATTTACGTTCCGTCTGTATGTCTTTGTACTCTTGATTTAAATGTCCTCCTATTACTTCCCTTGTATATTGTCATGTGTATTATCTCTCGTATAGACTAGTTTCTTAATTTATCGTTGATTTCAGAGCGTCTGACTTCTATCTTGCCTGATATGAAGCAACGATGAGGTTTAAGTTGGTACACGCAAACTACAATAATGTCTTTTCACTCTTGCCTTGAAAATTCCCTAAATTGTACGTATTTCGAAAGTAACGACGCGGTAGGGTGTTCCATTCCATTGCAGTTCACATAATGAAGAAGGAAGCGAATCTAGAGGTACGAGCAGAAGTATCGATTACATACATGTATGGAATCCCTGCCTACGCCACGTCATTCAATGGTGGAATAGTGCAGGGGAATATATACTCCCTAAAATAGCCTTTTATATAAATATATTTGACGGCAAACGAGCAGATGAGCCACCAGATGGAAAGTGGTCACCGTCGCCCATTGACATCTGCAACACCAGAGGAGGTGCTGACGCGTTGCCGACTCTTAAGTTACCTGTAAACACGCCTTTTGAAGGACCCCAAGTCATAGCACACAGGGAAAACCTCGGGAGGGAGTCAAATCCACAATCCTGTTGTACGAGAAAAAAAACCACGTGACGCTCTGACATTTAGCCTGTAGAAGACACATAGACTTGCTACTAATCGGTGGTTTTCAAAGATCTGCCGTGAGTGACTTGACTCTGAACGAGTCTTCGTCTTCATTCTGGCACATCTGTCGATAGCTTCCAGGGCTTCGAGCTAATAGTGGGTAGATCCACTTCACAGATGGGAACAATACTCCATACTGGAGCGGACTTGAGCTCTGTAAAGGCCAGTTTTGCGTGTTCTGATTAGATAAGGTAATAGTGAACTTATCAATTAGCGCTACTTGGAACAGGAATCTAAATTAAAACCCCCTTCCTACCCTAAATTCCCCATGTAAAATGAGGTGACACAGCCAGAAATTTTCCATATATTTTCGGGCTTTGGAAGACGCGGCCATCGTAGGCATCTCTCCATCAGTTTGCTATGCATCAGTATATGGCTCAAACTTACAGCAACCCTGCAGCTAAGTAGTTCCTTCGCTGCACATTCACTCGCATCAAACTTTTCAAACTACTGATTGCCCCCTAGCAATGTGCCTTAACTGAAGTTAAGCGTGCCTTTAACTCTGCCTCGAAATACAATCGCAACACCTCATCAGCACATTAGCACCAAAGGTGTCTGTTCTGACTCGCTCTTAATGAAGTGACTGTTTGTTACATCAAATTAAAATTGTTGAACCTTTGTAAATACTATGTATAAGAATCTTGCCATGCTAATTCAAACTTAAACGTTTATTCAGAGTATATTCTACCCAGAACTTTTTTCTAGATTTTCAGTTAAGAAATGTATTTATTTTATGAATTACCTAGTAAACACTGCAGGATTGAGGCAGTGTCCTCTGCTACACGTATGGCTAGTTCCAACAAACTATAGGCGAAACTCTTTCTTATTGAGAAGCTGCAAGATTTTAAACGACTATATACTAACGCATACCGCGTATAAAGCGAGTGGTGGCTGATAGGTTTTTTACCAGTGATCTTTATCTTCATACTGTCGTATTGTCTGCATATGTGTCAAGATTCAAAATTCAAAGATTTATTTAGAAAATCGGCCTTTTTAGGCACTTTATCACGTGGGTATGCGTTTATATTATATATACATAGAATAGTATGTTTTTTCTACTTGTTGATGAGCTCTCTGCTTATATTTATATTCTATAATATTGCACTCAATATTTGATATCAGTTAATACTCATCACACTGCAATATTTAGTTTTATAAGTAACAATCCAAAGCTTAAATTAGTAATTTTATAAGAGAAGTTTTGTAATTGTCAATTAGTATTTAAAAGTTTGTTAGGTAACATGCTGTAAATCTTCGGAATGAAATAAATTAAAAATAAAAAGGTCATCTGTAAAAGAGTTCCAAACGATACCAATTACTGACTTTACGAACTGCAGAGATGAAACACCTAAAGAAACTCTTGGGACTCTACATGAACGAAGGGCTTAGCATCTTTTATTTTTTCTCTGATTTCATAATATAGGTACCTACACAATGTTAGTAGACAAATGATATTTGGGACATGTTAAGTAAGCGTTAAATAAAACAAATAAAAAATCTTTATACCAAGATACCAAGGAATTTTGAGGGAGTTCTTGGCGGGAATTTCGGAGAACTACACGTTTGCAAATTGCTTTTAGCGGCCTTTTTATATAAAATTAGTATAATTTGGCGTTATAAATGCCCATGTTTGTAAACAACGTGTGGAATAACTAAAATAAATCGTTATGGTGCTGCTGTAGTGAGATTTACTTAGCTGGCTGTTGGTTGTTACTTCGTCTATGATCAAACCAATGGGCATTGTCGCCAGGGGCTCCGTCGAATCAACGAAATGAATTGCATCATAATTTCGTGGATACACAAGAATAATTCAAAGAATGAATAATATGCCATTGGCTAACTAGACACTGGCTAAATAAGCCTTAAAATATAGTTTGATGGCCAAATAGAAGAAAAGAAAAAAAAAGTACTTCTAAACAGCCACAGTTTGTTTCAAGTACCAGAGCTAACCAAAGCTGTCTACATAATCGTAACACCACATCAGCACATTAGCACTAAAGGTGTCTGCTCTGACCCCCTCTTAATGAAGCGATGAACAGCTTAGCGCAAACTGCCGCTCATCTCGTGTCACCATCTGCTACACCAAATTAGAATTACCTTACTTTGTTTATATAGGACCAGTTATTTCTCGCGACTTTGTTTGTCTAATTTATAGCCTACTAGCTTTCACCCGTGGCTCCGCTTGCGTCAGTGACGATTCCTCAGCAAAGACCATTTTCCTGGGATAAAATGTACATTTTGTCCTTCTCCGTACCCTAGACACGGTTATGCAAACTTTCATGACGATTGGTTTAGCAGATAGGGCGTGAAGGCGTAACAAACAAACAAACTCACTTTCGCATTTATAATATTAAGTTATGATTGGGATGTCCTACTGTCGTATTCCTGCGACTTCGTCCGCAAGAGTTTTGGTTTTATTGTGCAGTCTATCTGGACCCCGGGCCCTGGATTCCGAATTATCTCAAGAGAGGATATAGCCGGACACAAGGTTTGATTACTTTTTGAAATTTAAAAAACCGGCCAATTGCGTGTCGCTCTCGCGGATGAAGGGACTCGTACCATTATCTATAATAAATTTAAAATTATTCAAAAATATTTTTATTAAGTACCTGTGTATGGCTAGCTCCGTCGCGCAGCGTTCAACACGCCAGCCTGCGACACGGAGTGCCCGGGTTCGATCCCCGGCCAGGTAAAGATAGAAAATGATCTTTTTCAGATTGGCCTGGGTCTTGGATGTGTATCTATATATGTATTTGTTATAAAATATAGCATCGTTGAGTTAGTATCCCATAACACAAGTTCGAGTTCAATCTTTGTGATTTGTCCGTATATATTTATTTATTATATATTTATTTACCTATATGATGTAACTAAAAAATTGTGCTTTTCGCAATTTTTCCTTTATCTGTGATATAAGACGTTGCTTCGCACCAAATCTCAAGATTCTGAGTTCACTGGAAGTACCCAGTAGGTTTTGATTCCCTTGCGAATGTCGATAATTTGCGGCACTCAAACTTCAATAATTAGGCTGTATCTTTTGATTGCGTTGGCTTAGAAGTTTGATTTTTTTACAGCTCCAAGAAATAGTGGACCTAAATATTTGATACAAATTTCAGCTTGATATCTTCACGCGTTTCTGGCTTTTAACCAGAAACGCGTGAAGATATCAACGGTCCTGACAGACGGACAACAAAGAGATCCTATAAGGGTTTTAAAAATGATGGAGTTTCTATCATCATCATCATCAGGTCTTTTTAGTTTCCACTGCAGGAGCATGACCCTCTCTGAACTACTGGAGCCATACTTGGCCAGAGCAGACAGAGGATTTGGCCTACACCCTCCTCGCCAAACGGGTTGGAGTGGTCTCACTGATATTTATGAGCTTTGTTTAGCTTGTATTTCCTAAGTCGCTGCTAAACGACATCCATGGGAAGACTTGGAGTGGTCCTATTCTACTCTGCCGGAAACCACACGGCTATTTATTTTTTTTGAGTTTCCATAAGGCCAAAAAATGGTAGGCATGAATTAGGAAAAGAGAACCAAAATATTGATGGGTTTTAAGTCGCATCTCCTTTCTTCTTATCTGAGCGTTTTCGTTTACCTTGCAAGGTTGCACAGCTATATAAAACATCCTGTGAACTGTGAAATGTATTTTTTCCAACATTAACGTTCGCACATTGAATATTCTTTCATTAAAAAAAAACAATTTCAATCAAACACTGAACTGATTGTGATGACTGAATTTAAATAGGACTAACTTGAAAGCATCCTTTTAAAGGAAAAAAAAACGCTTACTATTTAGATGTTTCAAACATAAAAAGAATTTTAAAATCAGGTCATAAATCGGAATTCTGAGGTAACAAACATTATATAAAAAAATAGTTGTCTGTAAAGCCGGTTTACGAACGATATTTTTACGTGATAACGGTGAAAGAGAGATAGATGCGTCACAAGCCGAACGCTTAGACCGATTATGCCTCTCTATCACTTGCACACGGAACGTGACATCTTTTATTGCATGCAGCCGGCGTTCGTCGATTTATAAGACATAATCACGTCAAAAATAATCCAAACAAATTGATAACTTCCTCCTTTTTTTGAAGTCGTTCAGAAAAAGGGCTGCCAAAAAGGGCTGTTTCGCCTCAAGGTAGTTAATTGTATCCATTCAAAATTTTAAAAATCTGTTGTAGATATAAGTATCCATTGTGTATTTAAAATATCGTAGTAAGTCAGCTTCCAATTATGGTATAATAAAACGAATAACTATGAAACGGAATAGCCGTTTAGCCTTTACAGAATTCTAATAATACTGAACCCAGTATCTTTCGAGTGCGAAATTGGCCAGCTATATTAGAGCCAACATAAGTCAATTGGCACTCCTTTCTGGAGCCAACGTACGGCAATTGGCAGCCATTTTGGAGCCAACACACGGCAATTGGCGCCATGTTGGTGGCTGGCGGCTGCTCTGGTGCCATTAGGCACTTCCTTAACAAAGCTTGCAGCTTCCCTAGTACAATTGTATGAGCTATTTACCTTATCTGTAGAGAGGTAATCAGACTGTGAGAAGCGTGACTATAACATCTTGATATTATTTTTAATATCTTTTGCCGAATTCTAGTTTTCAAAAAGATTCAAACTTTAGGTTCTTGGATTTATTGTAGCATATGTTTTCGACGTAATGTCATAAATAATATTTATTATTTTATTTTTAATTTAAATATGATCGCGCTAGCTATTGCCCGTGACTTCGTCCGTGTGTACCTTAGTTATCAGGGCATATGTTTTAATTTACCCCCGACAAATATTTTTTTATTTGAAATCATAATTTTATTTGTAGTAAATTATTGTAATTATTTGTAACCCTTACACCAATTTTCATACTGCTAAGTCCAAAAATGCACAACGATACAATGTCATTTTATCGTTGTGCATTCTAGCACACTCGCTAGTATTAAGACAGTCGGCGTCAGTAAAGGGCGATATCGGCAAGTACCGGTAGGAGCGCAGATCCACGGCTCTGCGTAAAATATTGATAGTGTGCATGATGAGACCAAAGTGGGAACAACGATACAATGTCATTTTACATTTCGACATACTCGCTAGTATCAAAACAGTCGGCGGCAGTAGAGGACAGTATAGGCGAGTGCCGTTAGGAGCGCAGATCCACGGCTCTGCGTAAAATATTGATAGTGTGCGTGATAAGACCAAAGCAGGAACAACGATACAATATCATTTTATATTCCGACACACTCGCTAGTATCAAGACAGTCGGCGGCAGTAGAGCAGAGTATCGCGGTAGGAGCGCAGATCTACGGCTCTGCTTAAAATATTGATAGTGTGCGTGATGAGACCGAAGCGGGAACGACGATACAACGACATTTTACATTCCGACACACTCGCTAGTATCAAGACAGTCGGCGGCAGTAGAGGAGAGTATCGGCGAGTACCAGTAGGAGCGCACACCCGCGGGTCTGCGTTATAACAGTGATAGTGCGCGTGATGTGACCATAGCGGGAACAGCGATACGCCGCACTCGCCGCTGTCATTTTAGACTTATTCGATACTCGTTGCAGAATTAGTCGATACGCTTTCGATACCACGCGCCCTTTCCGCCTCACCAATTAAGACGAGGACTCAAATGTTTGGTACCTTCGCTCGGCAAAGGACTGATCAAGTGCGCGCAAGGGATAGCGCTTGGCGGTTTAGCCCGTGAATGATGAGATAGGAGATAGTCTCGAGTCGCTCAAAGAAAAAAACGTAAGCGCCAAATTCGTTATTTCTATTTTATATAAAATCAGACCGGTTAATTGTATTTTCATATTTACATTTTGATGAATTACTAATAACCTATCTTTTAGTCTAAAAATCATTATTTTATTCGTCGCATTTGAGCTACAATAACAAAAACTCTGCGAACGAAGACCATTTTTCAAAAAAATTTTCTATCGAGAAAATTTTATCAAAACGTGTTTTCATCTTCAATTTTTGGAGATGAAATAGTTAAAAATCATATTACTTAGATTTGAAACTCCTAATTTAAGTATTTTGCGAGAGAAATAAGGTTCAGAACGACCTTATTTACAGTGGTATCCCCTTAAAGCGAGTTTTCTTGCAAATTCGATCGTGATTGTCATTTGTTTTTGTCATTCGTATAATTCAGGTTATTGCCACTGGCATTTTATGTTATCGATTAAAATCTGTGTAATTATACGATTTCGCAAGGAAACCATTTGGTTTAATACTTCAAAGTGTTAAAATGGTAACGAGAATAGGTTATAATGTACACTCAATCTCAAGTAATTTTCAATAGTTGCAAGAGTCAATTTTTTTGCTTTCACTCACGTCATACATTTCAATGAGTTTGCTGTCCATTCACATCGTAATTCCTGATAAAAGGTCTAGCATTGGGGCCAACAATTTTTGTAAATGGACATCGCTTTTGTGAACTAAAAGGAATCACGACTCAAAAATATAAATAAAAACCAGCGCAGTACGAAACGGACACGCATGATAAGAGTTCTGTACTATTTTAATGAAGACAAAAATACATTTCTTGGTTAAGTACTCCTGTATTTGTAATTCTATACATGTTTATTGTTTTTTATAATAGAGGCAGTGTCATGGTGATTTACGCAGAGCAAATTAGTATAACACCGTATTTTTTTTTACTTTGAAATTCAAAGGGCGAAAGAAAATAGTTTTGGCTAGCTCCGTGGCGCAGCGCTCAATACGCCAGCCATAAGAGTGCCCGGATTCGATCCCCAGCCATGTCAAGATGGAAAATGATCTTTTCAAGATTGGCCTGGGTCTTGGATGTGTATCTATATATGTATTTGTTATTATAGTATCGTTGAGTTAGTATTCCATAACACAAGTGTCGAACTTACTTTGGGGCTAACTCAATCTGTGTGATTTGTCCGTATATATTTATTATTATTAGTTTATTAGTGCAATGAATTTCTTCAATAGTAGTAAGCCAATAATAGTAAAATTAAATTAGTAAGCATTTTTATTACGCCTTGTATTATATTACGCGAACAACCGTGGAGCACCCGTATGCCTCTTACAGTTAATGAAATACAACTTGCTAAGAGCACCTTTGCTTACGGAACCCTAAAAAGTATGGCACGCGCTTAACCTAACAGAAGTGTCCGGGGAGATTTCGTGACATAACTTAGTCTGTAATCTCGTATAAATTGCGTATACTTACTTAATAGACCTTTTAAGGTAGAAATTTTAAGATGATGATAGGCACGTTCATAATTAAGATCCTGTGATAGTAGGGGTCGTGATGTGGCGTGGGTGGTTCCGCTTCCGAGGTCACGGGTGGTCCCACTTTGCCCACTTTTGGTATGCTACTGACGACAGTGAAAAAGGAATTGAATAACGATAAGGTAGTTGCTGGTTTTGGAGTTAGTACAGTTAGTTGGTTGATTCTCCATTAATTGTAAGTAGAATAGAAAATAATTGTTGCTTGCTCTAAGTACTTACATGAAGTATGTATTAAATATATATATATAATACCAGTTCAGGTATTTATAGCTTGCATGGCGCTACTACGCTGAAAGGCTCAAGATTCGTGTTCCAGGCAATCATCATCATCATCATCAGGTCCTTTTTAGTCTCCACTACAGGAGCACGACCCTCTCTGTACTTCCAGGCAATATTCGAACTTAATTATCACAGGTAGGTATTTGTCAGAAGTGTCTTTTAAAAAACCTATCATACTTAATAAAAAATGTACTATTTTAAAACGAGTTAGATTGGGCGTACCAGGAGTTCCGTTCAAAAAGTTTTTTTCAAATTCTAACTATAAACCGATTTTCTGTTTTTTTTTTTCCTTTATTCCTGCTATACCTAATACCATCCATTATATCAATTTTCATGATTCTAGGTCTACAGGTAGTACAATAGGTTTGGATCCTGATTAAATATTGATCATTTTATTTTTATTTTTACAGCTTTAAAAGACCGTAGATTTCGATAGTGATTTAAATTTTAACTTAATTTAGTTAATTGAGACACACGGGAAGAAAGATAACGGAGTGATCCTAAAACTGAGTGATCCTCAAACTGAGTGATCCTCAAAAGGTTCCTTTTTACCTTTTTAGGTACCTTTTACGTTCCTGATCCTAAAACTGTTCCTTTTTACCTTTTTAGATAGTTTTTCCGTTTCTTTTTTACCCTAAAAAATGATCAATTCATTGACAGGTAGAGTAACGACTTCTAACAGCCAAAGTGCAGCAAGATAGAGGCTTTACTAGATAGAGGCTCTATGAAAAATATATCATTATTCCTCAGGCAAGTTATAGCCTAAGCAAAATTCTACTAGCAAAATAGAGGTAGCCTGAAATACCATCGTAAAGTCAGCTTCATCGCCCCGGGTCCATACGGTAGCGTCGTGTGTGGCATCCCGATACTCAAATAATATACGAGCTGGACGCTTCTCATATCTCAACGGGAAGTAGTTTGCATGCGGCAAACACCTATCTTTTGGAATAATCTGTAAACGGGAGCACTGTCCCTTGAGCTGTCCCATCTCAGTGCTATCTGCCATAAAACATTCAACTCTATTCCTGAATAGTTAAGCTAAATTTTCTTTAGAGAGAAACTGGTTTTAGAATCTTTCCGTATTACTTACGTCACGCCGAACACATTATTATTTATCGTAAATTCGTAATTGCGTATAGTGAACAAGAGCAGCATCAAATAATCTAATGTTATACATTAAAAATATTTTGCTTGGTTTATGTTAAACAGAAAATATCATCATCATCATCAGGTCCTTTTTTAGTCTCCACTACAGGAGCACGACCCTCTCTGTACTACTAGGGCCATACTTGGCCAGAGCAGCCAGAGGACTTGGCCTACACTCTCCACGCTGGCCAGACGGGTTGGAGAGGTGTCTTAGATGTTTATAAGCTTTGTTTAGCTTGTATTTCCTAAGTCGCCTTCTACGACATCCACGGGAAGACTTGGAGTGGTCCTATTCTACTCTGCCGGATACCACACGGCAACAGAAAATATACGTGGTTGTTACTAGCAGTAAGTAAATTTAAATTTTTTTGTAAAGCATTTAATTTTGACTAAAAATATATTAAATGATTACTGACTAGTTCGGTCTTATTTATAATCATTGAAAACTAGCTTTCTCTCGCGGCTCCACTTTTTCTGTCTCTAGAGATATCAACATAGGTATGTCGTAAAACTCATGGTTATAGTTACTACAGCAGTTCCTTCATCTATATCTACAGCAAGCCAGAATTTCAAGGCGCATTCCTTGAAATTCTGGCTTGCTGTAGAAACTGCGCCGAAAAGAGTAATTAATCAAAATAGCACTGTGAATGCAAAATAAAACACATAAAAATATTGAATGGCTTCCTACTAAATAGTTGATTTTCAAATTCATTGTAAATTGAGTTGAATCAAATACTTATTAAAAGTCGAGTAGTTGTGTTAGGTGACCTAAGCCTTAATACGTATAAAGGGAATGGGATATGGTGGAGAATTTCGGCGCCGAGAATGAATCATGCGGTAGCTCAGATGGCAGAGCGTAGGTCGAACATAGACCTAGGTAGCTGGTTATAAGCCCGCATGATATTTTATTTCTTAATTTATTAAGAGCGTGTGGTATATATATATATATATATATATGTCGGAAACGGACGGACGACAGCGCCATCTGTCGTAATATTTTCCTATTAATGCGAGACGCCAGCGCCCCACCCGGCGTTGACAGAGTCTACGACGTAATGGGCGGACGAGTGTAGTTCAGTTCGATTGCGTCCGCCGCCAAGTGAACACGTGTAGAAACTGTCGCGTATCGCATTGTTTGTTGATTTGTGTTTTATTGAAATTATTCATAGTGTTCGTGAAGTAAATACTTTAATTGTTTTAAATCAACGTTTGTTTCAATTACCAACACTTCCCGGTATAACGCCCGCTCCTGAACGATAAAGATAGCTGAGCTCGGACCACCCTCCTCGTCATCAGAAGTGGGATCAGTGTAAAAACGAAAGTGAAAGTTACCGTTGGCGTACTTTATTTGAATAACAAAATGCAAACATGCGAGCACTTATCGAAGCTTTGCAAGCGCCGAAAATGACTAACAAAGTGGTGCTACCCGCATTCGACCCCGATAAAGCAGATATGGACGCAAGATCGTGGTGCGCGACAGCAGATTTGTGTTTCGCCGAGAATCCATTGTGTGGCGGTCAACTTGTTGTTGCAGTCAGCAAGGCGTTAAAGGGCGCGGCATCGACGTGGCTACACAAATAGCATACCATGGTATGACGTGGAGCAAGTTTTAGGTACTGTTTACTACCAGATTTGTTACTACTGAGACTTGCGCGGAATTTAATTAACCTCAATGTTGACAAACCCAGTGAAAATAAGACATTATCCGCATATGCGAGTCGTTTGATGACGTCGTTGACTAACCGCTGGAAGGATGCAGATAAAGAACAGATCGCAATAGCTACCGTACTCGCCCATATTTCGCAATTTGATACGAGGTTGCATTGGATTGGAATTTACCACCGATATTAATTCACGGGAAAAATTGCAAAAAGAGTTGCACGCCTTCTCTCATTCGAAGCGTAAGCTAAGTGCTGGCGAAAAGAACGGACCCGATGTTAAACGAGCCAAGACATCGTTACTAAAATGTTTTAATTGTGAAAACACATAAAAAACACAAACGATCTGAATAGAATAGAATAGAATAGCTTTGTTAGGCTGAATGTAGAAACAAGCTTACGGATGGAAAAGGAAGGACAACTACGACAACACCGACCCAACCAGCGCAGCAGCAGACAACTAGGCCCCTCACGTGCTTCAAGTGTGGCAACCCGGGACACATCGCGAGCAAGTGCAGCGGTGGAAGCAGCCAGGCAAGCAGTAGCAGCAGCCATAGTCCTGCACGCGCTGAGAGGCGCATAGATGTTTGCGTCATGCAGTCACCTTCAGGCGTACTACAGCATAACGGTAGGCAATATTTATTTTCTTATGATTCTGGTGCTGAATGCTGTAGTAGTTCTTGGGATTTAAAGTGGAAGCTGGCCAAATTAGACCTAATCGTAGGAAGATAGAGGCTCTAACTGCTCTACCCCCTCAATTTATCGGACTAGCGTCATACTTTCGTCAATTCGTGAAAGATTTTTCTCGTATAATGGCCCTTGTATCGTTTAACTTCTCCTAAAGGTGATTTAGTTTGGAAGCCAGAATATGAGAGCATTCGACAAAATATTATTTCTATTTTAACCAGTGATTTTATGTGTCTACACCCAGCGGGATCACCTTCCTGGCGGACTGATGAGTAATGCAGATAATTAGATCTGGATATGTTCTACTAAATTATGCTGAAAACCGAATTTGTTCCGTACTAAAAACGGAAATATAAACTTTTGTAACTTACCTCCAGCCAGCGGGATTTTTACCAAAAATAAGTCCGATGAATTTTAAATTGGTATCAACTTTTAGATCTGTAATTCTTATGTTCACCAAAAAAAAACCATTCTTCTATGGTCCTTACTTTAGCCACAATCAAGCTGCAATAAAACCTCCAGCCAGCGGACTTTGCCTCATAAGGACATTATTTTTGTAACTTTTACACTAAATTAATAAAATGTTAACTATTTACGACTAGAATTTTACTTAAATTACCTATTCGTACATCTTGTCTTAAAATTAAAAGTACCTATACAATGTGAAAGAATATATATTATGTGGGTAGAATATTAAATAATCTCACTAATCTGCTTTATTATACTAATTGACCGAGCGAGCGAAGCGAGCGAAGCGAGCGAAGCGTCTCAGTTTCCACTGGCCCAAAATTCTTTTGTCCGTCTGTCTGTCTGTCTGTCTGTCTGTCTGTTCTCGCCTACAGGTCGCATTTCTTAACCGATTGTCATGAAATTTTGTAAGCAGGTTCGGTAAATATATAGAATTTTTTTTTCGTGCCAGTTTTTCGAAATTTAAATAAATGGCGGAAATATGGGGGTCCGAAACTTAAAAAAACTTATAGCACAGCTATTTGAAAAAAAATTCAAAAATGTCATTAGACTTTTTTGTTATTCTCATTAAGACGCAACTTTTTTGTCTGAACAACTTTTTTATAGGATAAACTTAAACGTGTTTATCGTCGGCAATTTGCCCAAAAGTTGTCTGAAATCGATTTATTTTTTGTATTAGTGCATTCAGTATGATGTCGTTAATACAAATCTATGGTATGATAAGTATGAAAATGGTGCGTAGTAACTGTGACGTCGCCGACGTCAGAGAAAATTTTATTTTATATAAACATATTGTACCATGTGCAGTATCAAATAAAAGGGCTTTATGAGTAGATTACACAGAAATAAACTTCACTCCCATATTGCTCATACCCACAGATTATATGTAGTACAAAATTTAAATATAAATTGAAATGAAAGAAGTTGAAGTACGTGAAGTGGGAGAGGGAGTGAAATTGAACAACTTTTCTAAGGAAAATATATCAATATATGAAAATCATTTTTTGGCTTAAAGCATGATACTGCTAATTACTTTTATGATTGAAACACTGAATAAACATAGAATTCTGAAATAAAAATTAAAAATAAATAAAAAAGATTCACATGCTATCCTGTGACTTGATTGGGCCTTATACTCGTAGGTGCCGGCCACTTCTTTACGTAAAATTCGCATGTTTGTCTGCTATAGTAGTTGAAATTAGCGTCCTATTAAAATTTTGACCAATTGGTAACAACTATGAAACCGGGTACTTAAACTTTGCCTCTCATTCACCCATGCCAAGTTCTGATATTTCCGATCTTGATGAGGATCACTCCAATTTAGTTAATGTGTACAAAAGCATACTAAACATGGTGCTCAAGGGCCGTGTTTCCATACAAGAGTAGTCCCCTGATTCCTCGTCGGATAGAGCAATGATTTTTTACTAAAAAAATCCGTACATTTAAATTTTTTCATAATTGAATTATTAAAAGAGATATGAATCTTCAAAAACACGAAAACTTGGTATGAATTTCCGTTGTGTTCAAACATCAAGAAAACAAATTTGGGCAATTATATAAGAAAAAGAAAACACAGAAACACAGCCATAGCTTATTTTAAATTTTTAATGTAAAAATAAATTAAATCGGTTAAGTTTTGGAGAAGAAATCAGAGGACTACTTCTTAATGTTAATTTTGTGTACTTTTTATAGGTATGTTTTTTCCGACCGAGCTGCAGTTATCTTTATCGCACTCTGCGGGGTTTGTTTGGGCACGCGGCTCGACAGCAATAAATATTATAAATACCTATTTTTTCAATTCTCTCGAGCTTAGTGTTTCCTCTTAAAAAAGGGTCTGGTCGGGTCTTCTGGTAAGAGGAATGTAGGTTTAAATTTCCGTTTCCTCTGGTATCTAATTAAGAGCAGCGGGGATTGGGAAATAGTAACTGAAGGAAATCATCCTTTAGTCAATTAGCATATCAGTAACAGACATATTTTAGAGCACTGGAGGGCAAATGTTGATGTTGGTTGTAAGGGCTCGCGAGGTCTACTGTTCTCGCAGAACCACTAGTATTATAAATGTGAATGTTTGTAAGGATGGATATGAACGGATTTAGATAAAACTTTACAGTAATATATCTCATGCATCAAAGATTCTACGCGTTCGAAGCCGCGGGCAAAACTAGTTGATGATAATGCTGAAATGCTATGGGATAATATGTGTCATCAAACTCATTATATTAGAAAAATATATAACTGAATGCAAAAGTGACGATTCATCTCCAGAGCATCATGTCAAGAATAAATAAAATCATCATTTGCTCTCTAGCGTTTGTTACCTAACCTTCCCTAGGATTGGTTCTGGTTTACCCTTGTAGGTTGCGGAGGTCAGACGACAGTCGCTTTCTATAAAAACTAGTAATCTCGTCAAATCTCCTAGGTTAGGAAGCGGACGCCGGGCCCTGAAGCGATATAGCTGAGGGTGCAACCGGGAAATCGCTCAAATGATGATTTTATTTATTCTTTACATGATGCTCTGGAGATGAATCGTCACTTTTGCATTCAGTTATATATTTTTCTAATATAATGAGTTCGATGACACATATTATCCTATAGCATTTCAGCATTATCATCAACTAGTTTTGCCCGCGGCTTCGAACGCGTAGAATCTTTGATGCATGAGATATATTACTGTAAAGTTTTATCTAAATCCGTTCATATCTATCCTTACAAACATTCACATTTATAATATTAGTATAATAAAGCAGATTAGTGTAATTATTTTATATTCTACCCACATAATATATATTCTTTCACATTGTATAGGTACTTTTAATTTTAAGACAAGATGTACGAATAGGTAATTTAAGTAAAATTCTAGTCGTAAATAGTTAACATTTTATTAATTTAGTGTAAAAGTTACAAAAATAATGTCCTTATGAGGCAAAGTCCGCTGGCTGGAGGTTTTATTGCAGCTTGATTGTGGCTAAAGTAAGGACCTTAGAAGAATGGTTTTTTTTTGGTGAACATAAGAATTACAGATCTAAAAGTTAATACCAATTTAAAATTCATCGGACTTATTTTTGGTAAAAATCCCGCTGGCTGGAGGTAAGTTACAAAAGTTTATATTTCCGTTTTTAGTACGGAACAAATTCTGTTTTCAGCATAATTTAGTAGAACATATCCATCCAGATCTAATTATCTGCATTACTCATCAGTCCGCCAAGAAGGTGATCCCGCTGGGTGTAGACACATGGTGATTTTATCTTTAATCCTCAACATCAGATTGAGTTGCATACAAATGCTAGCAGTTTTGGATACGGCGCTATATTATTCCAATTGATTGAGAGAAAGCGTCATATTGTTGCATATTTTAGCAAGCGTACGTCACCTGCAGAGAGTAAATATCAATCATATGAGTTAGAAACTCTAGCTGTTGTAAACTATATAAAGTATTTCAGGCAGTTTCTCCATGGTAGAAAGTTTATTGTTGTAACGGATTGCAATTCCTTGAAATCATCCCAGAACAAACAAGACTTAACTCCCCGAGCTTACCGAGCTTATAGGTGGCGGGTATTCCTTCAGTCTTTTGATTTCAATATAGTCTATAGAGAAGGCAAAAGAATGTCCCATGTGTATTTCTTGTCTCGGAATCCTATACCTTCGGCTAGTTCACAGCCATCAACTTTAGTTGTAGAGGAAAAGCGCATACATGTTACTGAGATATTTTCTAACTGGCTTCAGGCTGATCAACAGCGCGATGTAGAGATTTCTAAGATCGTTCTGACTTACAGAGTGATCTCATTGATGAAGAAGTGGCCAAAACTTACGTTTTACGCGCAGGCGTTCTGTATCGTAAGATTCAGCGCAATGGTAGAACTTAGTGTTTGCCGTATTTACCCCGGTCATTGAGATGGTCTGTCACTAACAATTTTCACGACTCTCTTGTTCATCTTGGCGCTGACAAGACCTGTGAGAAGCTCTATGATTTTTATTGGTTCCCTAGCATGACCCAGTACGTTAGGAAGTTCGTCGACAGTTGCGTCACCTATAAAATTGCAAAGTCTTATTCTGAGAAGGTTCAAGCTGAACTTCACCTAATCAAAATCAAAAACAAAAAAAGTCTCGATCCCATGGCATACAGTCCACATAGATGCCACCGGTAAATTAAGTGGGAAAAATTATAAAAAGGAGTATGTCTTCGTTCTCATTGATGCTTTTACAAAGTATGTCCTATCGTTTCACACGGCTAATATCGACTCTAAGTGTAGTATTCGTGCAGTAAATGGTAGCGTTGCACTTTTGGAGTACTCGTATTATTGCTGACCAAGGCAGATGCTTCGCTAGCAAAGAGTTCCGCGTTTTTTTAAGAAATCAAAAATATCGGATTGCATCTGATAGCAACGGGCTCTTCCAGGGCTAACGGCCAGGTATAGCGTATCATGAGCGTCTTGAAGGCTATGTTAACTGCTGTAGAGACTAACGCTGATAAAACGTGGCAGGATGCGTTAGGTGAGGTACAATTAGCGATCAACTGTACCATTAACCGCGATACGAAAGCTTCGTGAAAGTGAAATAGCAACACGATTGCTGTTCGGCTAGAGAGCCGTGGCGTTAGATGTCTTACTCGAGAGTTATTAGTGTTAAGAATTGACTGATGACTGTAGTACGTGACTCTGGTTATAGTATAGTGAAATATGTCCCATATTGTTTGATTAAGTTAGTTTATCTAGAAATTAGATTTAAAACCTAGTTTAAAGATTTGTTGATTTATTTGAAGAAAAAAGAAGAGAAATAATAGTGTGGTCAGAGATGACCGAGTGGAACAGAAACTCTCGTTGTTTGTTTTTGTTTACAGAATAACACCCGAGGACGTGTGCAAGCAGGATGGCCGTGTCGGAAACGGACGGACGACAGCGCCATCTGTCGTAATATTTTCCTATTAATGCGAGACGCCAGCGCCCCACCCGGCGTTGACAGAGTCTACGACGTAATGGGCGGACGAGTGTCGTTCAGTTCGATTGCGTCCGCCGCCAAGTGAACACGTGTAGAAACTGTCGCGTATCGCATTGTTTGTTGATTTGTGTTTTATTGAAATTATTTATAGTGTTCGTGAAATAAATACTTTCATTGTTTTAAATCAACGTTTGTTTCAATTACCAACACTTCCCGGTATAACGCCCGCTCCTGAACGATAAAGATAGCTGAGCTCGGACCACCCTCCCCGTCATATATATATATATATATATAGCCATCATTATTATTCCAAGTTTGATGCGCGCGTTTCTCGTATCCTTACTAATATTATAAATGCGAAAGTGAGTTTGTTTGTTTGTTTATTTGTTTGTTTGTTTGTTACGCTTTCACGCTGTTACTACTGGACCGATCATGATGAAATTTTGCATACAAGTTCTCTCTGGAGTACGGAGAAGGACATAGGCTACCTTTTGTCCCGGGAAAAAGTACTATTCCCGAGGGATCGACATTGACGCGGGTGGAGCCGCGGGCGAAAGCTAGTAATTTAATAAAGCTTCTTGCGTATGAGGTGTATACTTATTGTATCCCTTGATTTGGCACTGTTTAATCAATCAATCAATCAAATAATAATCATTTATTCAGACAATTTAAAACAGTCCATTTTTGTTTAGGACAGAACGATTAAATTAAATATTTTTCAAGTCGATGTTCTCTAAATTACTCCACATTTGCGATAGGAAATATTTTTTCATGGAACATTATAACAAATCGGAAAAAAAACTTATATTAGTAACCCGGTCAGCTTGTATGGTAGGACCTAATGCAGTTAATATTTCTCAAAATTGTTATCATTTTTTAATAGCAGGTTTTATAACATTGTAATATTATGGCACACGTCAAAGTTGGCTTTTGGGTCTTAGCCCCAAGATCTGTCTATACCCCGTAATGGGTATTTATTTATATGTAATACTAGCTGTTGCCTGCGACTTCGTCCGCGGCAATTTCTGTTATTACGATTAATTCGTTTTTTTATTAGTATAGATGAATAATTTTCCCCCGTTTTCAAAACATTTTTTATTGATTCTTTGCTCCTATTGCTCGCAGCGTGATGTTTTATAGCTTTAAGCCTTCCTCAATAAATAGACTATCCAACACAAAAACAATCTTCCAATTTTAATCAGTGGTTCCTGAGATTAGCGCGTTCAAACAAACAAACTCTTCAGCTTTATAATATTAGTATAGATAATATTAGTATAGACTAGCTGTTGCCCGCGGCTCCGCCCGCGTTAGTGTCGATCCCTCGGGAACAGTAGAATTTCCCGGAGTCAAACATACCCTATGTCCTTCCTCGGGCCTCACACCTCCGTACCAAATTTCATCCAAATCAGTTCAATGGTTGAAGCATAAAAAAACGACAGACAGAGTTACTTTCGCATTTATATTAGTATGGAAGTATGGATATTAATTATACTTCTAAGTACAGAAATGAGAAAATTTCCATAAAACCTTTACCCTCCCATTTTACCCCTTTAGGAGTGAATTTTGTCCATTTCACCCACATATATGTTTTTTAATTGTAATCGAGAACTTACATACCTATTTATTTTCATACTTCATAGTCCAGAAATGAGAAAATATCCAAACAAACTTTACCCCCCTTCTGGGGGATTTTTTTCCAGTTGACCTACACAGATCTTTTTCAATTGTAATCGTGAATTTGTTTACCTATTTTCATACTTCTAAGTCTAGAAATAAGTAAATTCCTATACAATCTTTACCCCGCTATTTCACCCCTTCAGGGGAAGATATCGTCCATTTTACCTACACAGATATTTTTAATTGTAACCTAGAACTGATATACTTATTTCCATACGTCTAAGTCCAGAAATGAGAAAATTTCCATACAAAGTTTATACCACCCACCCACCACCATTTTACCCCTTAAGAGGGAAATTTTGCAAATTTCATCTACCTACACACATCTTTTTTAATTTTAATCGAGAACTTATATACCTACTTTTATACTTCTAAGTCCAGAAAAGAGAAAATTCCATATAAATTTTACCCCTTTAGAAGTTAAATTTCTTAAAAATCCTTTCTTAGCGCTCACTCACATCATTAAAAGAACCCCTGTACCAAATTTCAAGTTTCTAGGCGCAGCAATTTCGGTTGGTTTGCCGTTTGCCCGCGGCTACGCCGCCGCCGTTAGTGTCCATCCCTCAGGAACAGTTTGGACCCTTAAAGGGGTGACTCAGGTCATCAATATGAACAACTTTTTCATTGGGACCAATGCTGGGAACTCAAAAAAAATTCGTCATTTCCATGAAAAAGAGTCTCGCCGCCCGGCCAGTTTGTATGGGAATGTCGTTTTTTTTTTTGAGTTCCCAGCATTGTTCCCATGGGAAAAGTTGTTCATTTTGATGGCCTGAGTCACCCCTTTAAGGGGCCAAAACGATAAAAAATTCACCGTGTATATTTGCAGGCAAACTAATGCCTTGAGTTTAATCAAATGACGATAACTTTTTTTTTAATGAACCGATTTTGATGAAACAAACTTTAGATGTTTTGCTGAGTTAAAACAAAGCAATTGGTGAAAGTTTGAAGTAAATCGGTTGAGTATTTTCGGAGATAATCGTGATCATACATACAGACAGACAGACAGACAGACAGACAGACAGACAGACAAGAAATTCCAAAAAAACTTTTTTGCTTTCTATTATTCTTTTTAAGTGTCCCTCTATCCATTTCAGTCAAAAATTCTAAATGTACAGACAAAATATTTTTACTGTTTTATTATATGTATAGATTAGTAAATATGCATCTACACTAATATTATAAAGAGGAAAGATTTGATTGTTTGTTTTGTTCAGTCCAGTAGTTTCGGCCTACTCAAAAGGCTCCGAAACTACTGGACTGATATGAAAAATTCTTTCACCATTAGAATCCTATATTATCCCTGATGAACATAGGCTATAGATACATCTACCCGTGCGTAGCCGGGGCGGACCGCTATTTAACTAATAAATTTGACATGGAGTAAAGTATTTATTGTCGGTGCGGATTTTCATAGGTAAGGCAAATCATTGGGGACAATGTGTCTACACCATCCTATCGGTAATCAGCCTGTCCGGTATTGGATGTCGTTTATGCATCCAGGCATCCGCAATGAAATGAACCAATAAAACACATAACTGTTACTATTTCTAATTAAGACATTACGTGGAGCTAAACGCACAAACTAATTGAGTTTCTAATCTAGATATGAATTTATCGTCTTGGCAATACAGCGTGTTCGTGTATTTTTCAATTATTTTTCATATAAAAAAGTTAAGCCAGTCCGGAAACTTGTATGAAAATGTTTCCTATTTGTTAATTCCCAGCATTGGTTTTTTAGGGAACGTTGTTTATTGGATGGGCTGAGTCACCCCTTGAAGGATATGTTGAGGGTATCAAACACAATTTTTTTTTTAATTGTTAGGATTTCACGTCATAATTGGAACTGATCATAACATTGTAAGCAGTCGTTGTTTATATCCAGGAAAAAACAACTCCCGACGGAGTTATCATTGTACCCTCCATTGTACCTACCTACTTATGAACCATTTCAGGTCCTTGTTACACGCGTAGAAAAGATGTGGATTTTTTATTACGTCACAACTAAGAAGTTTTTAATTACTGAACAGATTTTTATGATAGAACCTAGGCGTCTTTCCAATTCATATTGGCTAATATACACTTTTTCAAATAAAATGACTGAAACATTCTGTATTTTTACGTGTTATTACGTGTTACTACGTGCCATAGAGATATCCAATGGGATTCATTGAAAAATATACTTATTAGTTTCATTTCGTACAATGGTTAAAATGCTATGAGGATACCTAATACTTATTTGAAATAATACTACTTTGGGATATTGCTTCTTAAGGTATAACTATTATATGTATGGGCTTTGTTTGTTACTTCTAAGTTCTTTGTTACATAAAATAAAAAGCCATAATTAGTATTATTAACATAACAAAGATTAGGTACACACTTAAATTGAACAGTTACAACTTATAGAACTTTAAAAAGTAAAAAAATTGACTTGGTTGTTACCCAGACCCAGACGATCTTACGGCGGAAATGGTTACCTTCTTACCCCGACTTAGATATGGAAGATCGTTTAGGTTATTCTGCTTATACTTGCTTTTGCCCCTTATCATCCTACCCTTTTTCAGCCTAAAAATAATTCCCATGCGTATGTAGGCTCCCATGACACGAAGAACTGTGCAGCACTGAGCTTCTTGCAGTTTAAGTGATGTGAGCGACAACCCCAAGTTCGAAGTGGTTATCTTGTTACCCCGATTTGGTTATGGAAGGCAATGTAGGTTATGGACATGCAGTGACCATAATACACACACACGACACAATGACGTTTGCTTTTTTATAATAATTATGGTCATTTAATATAGTTTTATATTCGTAAATGATGTAAGGTTACATAACAATTTTAAAGGATAAACGAATTAATAAAACACTTGTGCTGTTAGATAAAAGTTATATGTTTGTCGTCAAGCAAATCCTCATTCATGCATGCAAAATTTATCAAATGCTTTATGTAGTTTTTTTACAATACTTAAAGATACATTTATCACACTGGCAGTCTAGATTGTAGTTGATAACGTCAAGGAAATGTAATTAGTAGCTGATAATTACTTTGCTTTGAAAGTAATATTTTGCTGTTACTAGTAAGGCTGCGGTTCCACTGACGCGGAGTGGAGTGGAGAGGAGCTTAGCAATGCATAAATTGACCGCTTCGCTCCACTCCGCGTCAGTGGAGACGCACCCTAAGGCTGCATACCAAGCTAACAGCTTGCGTTAAATGTTGATTAGTTTATGTACGAGTAGGAACAAAGTGTCAATTTTTTTAGAATATTTTTTTTTATTATTTTGAAGCACTCAATATTAAATAAATAATGCCTACTCAATACATACTACAACTGTTTAATATGCGACACGTCTTATTTTTAGGGTTCTACAAGCAAACGGTGAAAACGAGGTCCTATTACTAGGCTGTCCGTCCGTCACAGTGTTGTACCTATCAATATTTAATGGGTAGAGACTTGAACATTTCACAGAATATGTATATCTTTTAAAGAAATTCTTCAAAGTAATTATTATTAGTATCCGAAGATTTCATGGCTTAAATAAGATATTTGATTTATATCTTTACACTTGAAAGAGGACTATATTAGGTATTAATATTCTGCATGCAATAATTTTTATGTTTTTCGAATTCAATTATTGAAAAAGCTCAAAAAAAGATCAAAATGTCGTCATTTTTCTATTCTTCTTCTATCTTTTTGTTAATTTTATAATGCGATCAAGCTAACTATTGTAAATACATGCAGCATTTCACTTTAGTTTAATTTATCAAACCCAAAGTAATACTAAAAACGTGAATATGAAATATTCAATTTAATCGAAATTCTCTATAAGAAAACGCCAATTTCATACAAATATTTTCACAAATTTCTATGAAATAAACTCACGCGTATCACTTGATAGCCGTAAGAATTTTGCACTGTCACCTTACGCTTACCAACAACAGAGCCCTAAGGAACTTCAAGGAGGTTCCACGTGACGCCTTTGGTAGCCTGATTCGGCTTATAAAACTTATTATTTTATTGATTAAATTGAAAATAAAGTTGATGTGGTACCGTATATGAGCATGATTTTGCCAAATGTTTTTAATTTTCGACTTAAATCCAAATATGATGGTGTAATATACCTTAGCAGAAAAATGTACATTAATCGTTCAGTACCTGAGTGAACAAGCTCCTTTCGCTGAAGTTCCCCAGGGATGACCACCTATATACTGAATTACATCAAAATCGTTGGAGCCATATTTGAGATAAATAAATATATAGGGACATATCACACAAATTGAGCTAACCCCACAGTAAGTTGTGAACTTGTGTCGTAGGATACTAACTCAACGGTACTATATTTTATAATAGATACTTATATAGATAAACATCCAAGACCCAGGTCAATCTGAAAAGATCTTTTTCCATCATGACCTGACCGGGGATCGAACCCGGGCACCCAGTGTTGCAGGCTGGCGTGTTGACCACTGTGCCACGGAGCTCGCCTATGAAGATCATCATTATAAACACCTATTTGATAGCACGAGTATATCACAGAATGACTGCTTTTCGTGGCAGTTCTCGTTATGCTACCACGAAGTGCTGAAACAATATTCCACCGTGAATAGAAATTCTACATCAGTTTATACATTTAAAGATAACTCAAAAGGCACCTACATCCACATAGCAGCCAGTGCGGCTGTAGTACTTATTATAATAATAATATCCAACTTTGCATATCATCATCATAATAAATATCATAGTTTATTTCATTTGTGTGTTATAACGTTATCTAAGACTAAATACATTATGATCCATGTAACTAAATATAATTTGTTTGAACTAAAAATATGCCTATTTTTGGTTTCACTGAAAATCAGCAAGTCATAACTATATCTATGCTATACAACGTGATTTTGAACCTCCTAGCTATATTGGAATCTCAGAATCAGAATCCCTAATGAAATATAGAATTGCAAGAAAAACAGCTGAAAATCGAAAAAAAAATAGGGTCTCACATACAAAGTCGCCGTTCAGCTGGACGAATTTCTATGGAAAGCCAAAAATTTTGTTTTCGGTTTTTACCTTTTTTTCTTGCAATTCTGTATTCCATTAGGAATTCTGATTCCCAGATTTCAATATAGCTAAGGGGTTCAAAATCACGCTGTATATGACACAAAATGCTGAGTGAACACTTTTTTGGTTGCAAATGTGTTTAAATTTATAATTTCGTTAATTTACCATTATATTTAACTTTTATTTTTATTGTAATATATTTGTTAATTTTTGCACCGAATAAATAATTTTCTTTCTTTATAAGAGAGGATAAAATACAAAAGTGTAGAAACGTATAGGAAACAGTATTTCTTTGCAAAATCTTATATCATTCCTACTCACATCCACATCACTATCATTATACTACATGACAGCCGTGAGCAAATCCCTCGTGAAAATGAATGCCTTAGCGTGTATCAGATCTAATGGTTAGTTAGAGGTCCATGCAGTAACTGCTGTAATTAAATTTGCATAGAAATCCCCCTAAATTAGTCTTGCAGATTGGCTTGGTGTTGTGTTGTCATAGACTGGATAGCGTAGAATACAATTTGTTAAAAAATTACCTATACTAGTAAAAAAAAGATGATTGCGTAGCAACGTTTCTCCCAAATTTGGGGTGTCATTCTCAACTGATTGGCCAGTGGTTGAAGATATGGCATCAAGTACGCGCGCCCGATCGTCCTTGCTACTACTTGATTTTCTGCCATTCATCTGAGTGAGAAGTAATTATGGCATTGGGAAATGCCATAATTCCTTTCCCAAATCCAACAAACTCCATACTTCCCCAGTTTAAAAAGCTTCCGATAGGCAGCAACGTCGGAAGCACAAGAAACGCTCACTAACCCGGGTTATGAGTATGGCAATATCCTCCCATAAAAGGAAGAATCCTTAGTAGAAGCCTTTCTTCAACAGTGGCATAACTAAGCCCACATTTGATGTCGGTTATATTAAGACGAGGACTCAAATGTTTGGTACCTTCGCTCGGCAAAGGACTGATCAAGTGCGCGCAAGGGATAGCGCTTGGCGGTTTAGCCCGTGAATGATGAGATAGGAGATAGTCTCGAGTCGCTCAAAGAAAAAAACGTAAGCGCCAAATTCGTTATTTCTATTTTATATAAAATCAGACCGGTTAATTGTATTTTCATATTTACATTTTGATGAATTACTAATAACCTATCTTTTAGTCTAAAAATCATTATTTTATTCGTCGCATTTGAGCTACAATAACAAAAACTCTGCGAACGAAGACCATTTTTCAAAAAAATTTTCTATCGAGAAAATTTTATCAAAACGTGTTTTCATCTTCAATTTTTGGAGATGAAATAGTTAAAAATCATATTACTTAGATTTGAAACTCCTAATTTAAGTATTTTGCGAGAGAAATAAGGTTCAGAACGACCTTATTTACAGTGGTATCCCCTTAAATGCCGTGTGGTAGCCGTGTGGTATCCGGCAGAGTAGAATAGGACCACTCCAAGTCTTCCCGTGGATGTCGTAGAAGGCGACTTAGGAAATACAAGCTAAACAAAGCTTATAAACATCTAAGACACCTCTCCAACCCGTCTGGCCAGCGTGGAGAGTGTAGGCCAAGTCCTCTGGCTGCTCTGGCCAAGTATGGCTCCGGTAGTACAGAGAGGGTCGTGCTCCTGTAGTGGAGACTAAAAAGGACCTGATGATGATGATGATATTAAATGCAACCTTGAACGTAGACTAATGGGTACGGTCTTAGAAAAGTGCTAAGGTATTCTAACTTTCACGAACCCATTGTTATAATTTGTTCATGTTGTTATTACTAAATATTTCTTCGCGAATATCTAACACTAGTCTGAGCCACTGATGAACTTTATTTAAGTTCATAAAATAATATTTGTCTTTGTATTAGCCCACTATGTAAAGACTATGAAAGAACAAAGACAGTCTAACTTTGAAGTAGTTTCGTAGAACTTGAAAAATATCACATCGACGTTGTCTACTAACATAATAAAAACAAACATAGCCTGTTCTACTCTGCAAAAAGAGGGTACTTATTTTTCTCTGATATTTGCTCACTATTGGATATTAAAATATAGAAAAGGGTCGGGCAGAGTCACGACGTGCATGGACTGTTTTGGATACAGTCCGCATTGCTAGGGAATATTTTCGATAGCTAAAACTGTGTGCTAATCTGTAGCTTACTTTGTATATAATTATTATAAAATTTAGTGTGTAAATGTTTGTCTGGGAATATAATATTTATAAGTCTATTTAATTAGGAGTTTATTACTTCTTCTTCATGTGTCGACTCGGGTGAATTAAATTTGTGTTGACCAGAACTCTGCCACTGACACAGCGTTATCAGTGGCATTGTATAGGTCCTCGCGTGTGCAGGTGGTAGGACACGCAGGGCACGACAACAGGTGTGCCATGGTCTGAGGAGTAACACCACATGGGCAGGAAATATCAGAGCTGTAACCCCACCTATTCATGTTCTCCTTGCTACGGCCTACTTGAGTCCGGAGTCTGTTCAAGGACTTTCATATCGCCAGTTTATTAGTCAGGTGGTCCTGACTCATATTTGTTTTAACGAGTGAGAATAAGTAGGAGAGTACTGCTGAACAAAGGTATCTCCCAAGGATTCTTATTCCATGCGAGGATATTGCCATACTCATCGCGCTTGGTACTCGTATGTGGGTTGGCGAGCGCAGCTTCCTTGAATTCTTGTACTTCCGACGCTGCTGCCCATCGGAAGCTTTTTTAAGCTGGGAAAGGATAGACATAAGTTGGAGTTGGGAAAGGAATGAAGGTATTGGGATACTACCTACTCAGATGAATAGGGGAAAATCAAGTAGTAGCTTGGGAAGCCGGGCGCGCGTACCTGATGCCATACCTGCAACTACCGGACAGGCAGTTGAAGATGACACCCCTAACCATTTCAAAACTGGCTGAGGTTAATAGAAGATAACTGAATTCAGACATTGGCGAGATTGCCGCAATATGTCAAACACGAGTGGAGATATCTCCACTCGTGGGGCTTTTTAACGCTTATAGCAACTAGACTTTTTTTTTGTTATTTCCCATATTGAATGCTGGCTGCTAAGAAATTTAGTTCGGAATAAGAAATCATATCATTTTATTATTGTTTTGTTTTCCAATTCATTATGCACTATTTGAATGGAAAATATATTTCTCTCAATTTGCCACTTAAATCAGTAGTTATGTATATTATATATCAGATAGAAGAAATGTAGAGCCCTGTATATTTATTTATTTATTTTCATAAGACACACTTAACAAATTGTCACCGTAATTATACATTATATATAAAATGGTACATAAGGGCTAGGCAACAACTCTTTTATAAGTACATAGAGCTAGATATGACTTTAGCAATTATATGAGAGCTAGAAAGAAAAACTATTATATTATGGTAATAGTGAAGTAATATAGCTGCAAAAAAAATTATTTCATAAATGTAATGACATGAATAAGAAGGAACTTCTAGATAAAATGTGAGCAAAAAAGTACGTAAGGTGAGAATAAGCATTTGAATTGTTGAAATTGCTTGCTGTAAACTATAAGATCACATAATAAAAAAAAATTACTCCCACAAATTACACATGGACTAAATTAATAATTTTAATCTCTGTTATTTTTTAGTAACAATTGAACAAAACAAAGAAGTCTATATACTGCTTCATGATTCACTGTTTTCATACTACGAAGTAGCTATAGCACCACAAACAAATACTTATCGCTACATATGCTCACGATTGTCGTCGACTTGCGCGATAAGAAACATTAGGTACGCTCTAAAACAACAACTATCGAGATCCACGAAAGCAATAATTTCCGTTCCGCAATAAACTTTATCGATTCTCTTATTAAATTTAATATTTTGTGCCACACACGACTTTTGTTTAAATTTCGCGCGCGGTCGATATCGTATCGGGTCTAGATTCGTTAAGTGGACGTGCCTTCGTTAGTGAATTCCGAATAGTCTTAGATCATATTTACGGAGCAAAGCTTTAGATTCTGTCGAAGATTTTGTAAAGTTTTGCTTCGACTGTAATTTTTGTTGCATTTAAGATCTAACAAAGTAGTTAATATTTTAAGGGCAAGTGTTATAAATTACTTGTAAGAAGATTTGGCTATGGACTGTCAATCGTAAACATAATAACATTCATTCATTGATTTCGTGTAGGTGTCAGTGTCACGATCAATCTACCATGCACACCCTGCTGTCAGAGTTCTTCAGAGCCGCCTCGCGGCCTCTCACGTGGTTCTTTAAACGACTACCAGATGGCTGCCGGGACCAACAGCTTAACGTGCCTTTTGAAGCACGGAATCATCTTATTATAAGACAATCAGGTGATTCAATCCTGCAATGTTCTAACCAAACTGGAAGCAACTAAACAAAGTATGCTTCCCGTGGGAATTGAACCCCCGGGTCTACAGGCAAACGCCTTAACCACTAGACCACAGAGAAAGTTAATTATTGATATACCGTGGAGGAGAACAACCGGGTAGCGGGACATACGAAAGAATTTTTGCCTAAGCTGAAACAGATACGCTAAGCATGCGCTTCGCGGTCTCTTGGTCAAGTAGTTGTTCTATTTATCTGACAAAAGTTCTGATAGAAGAGAGTTATTAACCTCAAACCCAAAAAAGGTCCAGTTAGGTAGTTTTCTTTATTTCAGAATTAGCACCTAAGCTATATTTGGTATAAAATTAACGCGGACCTGAATACATGTTATAAAATATTATGAATTTTCATGTAGACTTGCCCTTAAAATACTTATATTGCATTTTGTTAGATCATTTGTGTAGAATTTTGGGTAATGCTTCCATTTATAATTCTGTCAAATATAAAATGAACAAAAGTTGGTAAATAAACCTACAGGATAAACATCCAAATCGTCGCAAAAAAACAAATAATAATTTTAAAAAAATGCGCTCGAAATAGCTTACAGCCATTAATCATTTCAAGCGTTAATTAAGACTTGTGAAGTCGAGAATATCTTCGGCATCTCTAACATTCTATACCATCTTACAAAACCGAAAAGGACATGAGAATTTATGCGTTTTTCCTTTGCTTTAATTACATAAGTGTAAATGCACGAGAAATTATTATATCAGGTAAATACAATGGTAATATTTAACTTATATTTTAAACTAATTTAAATTATACATCACACGAAATCACGGAAGAAATATAATATCCTTAACACAAAGAACATAGGTTGCATTCAGGAGGGGCCCTCGCTCAGCCATCCACCATCGAACTAGGAATAAACCTATCTCGGGTGTAGTATCTCGGGTGGCAGAAGTCATTACGAGAGATCCGATGAAGTGAGCTAGAGTTGTTTGCTGCAACAAAAAAAATGGAAGTAATTTAACAAGATAGGTTATGGATTACCAACATGTATTCCATAATTACCAAACTAGAAAAAATCTGTTTATTGGGAATTAGCAACAGTTACATTTATTAATGTGAAATATGTAAATGTATCTACAACTATTGCTACAAAAAAGGAGCTCTCCGCCACCTAATGGTAACAATTTAATATTTTTAATTATAGATGATTCATGAAAGATTATCAGTGAGAGAGTATGAATGAATATTTGAATTTGCATTGAGCGAAATTAGAAAGAAAACTACTTGCACATTACAAAGATGAGAATGTTGAGATGGATGTGGGGAGTGACAAAATGGATTAAGTACGGAATGAGTTTATATAATTAGTACGAAAGTAGCGCCAGTAGCAGAAAAGCTCCATAGTCATAGTCTGAGCTGGTATGGGTATGTGATGAAGAGAGAAGAAAGTCATATCATTAGTAATGCATTGGATTTCAAAATGAATGGAACCCGGGATATATAGGACGACCTAAAAAAAGAGAGAAGACCTAGGATGGATTGTATCAGAGACAGTAGCGGGGTTAGGGTACGGCGCACTTTGGTGACCAATAAGGTACAGAAAAAGGAAGAATGTATAAAAGTATGTACCTACTTAATAAATGTATGTACTCGTATGTGAGTTTCTTTATCCTTACTAATAATATAAATGCGAAAGTGAGTTTGTTTGTTTTTTTGTTTGTTTGTTACGCTTTCACGTTGTAACTACTGAAACGATCATCATGGAATTTTGCATACACGTTATCTGGGGTACAGAGAAGGACATAGGGTACATTTTATCCCGGCAAAAAGAACTGTTCCCGAGGGGTCGATATTGACGCGGGCGGAGCCGCGGGCGAAAGCTAGTTGTACCATAACTTTCAAATGCCTGAACAGATTTGAATGTGTAAGATATTGTTAGAATCTTTGCATCTCGAGTGTTAAAGGATACATTATATCGCAGTGCAGTGAAGATTTTATTTTATTGTATTAATATGAAAAAGGTACTTTTAAAACAAAGGACGTAGACGAATAAGTGCTGTGAAGATGTACTCGCCGTGAATTAATGTAGCTAAGTTACTCCTTATATTATCCTTATCCTTACTTCCTTACTAATATTATAAATGCGAAAGTGAGTTTGTTTGTTTGTTTATTTGTTTGTTTGTTTGTTACGCTTTCACGCCGTAACTACTGAACCGCTCATCATGAAATTTTGCATACAAGTTCTCTGGAGTACGGAAAAGGACATAGGCTACCTTTTATCCCGGGAAAAAGTACTATTCCCGAAGGATCGACATTGACGCGGGCGGAGCCGCGGGCGAAAGCTAGTAAACTATAAAAAAGGATGGAACTTTCTATCACCAATTTTCATATAGTTGCTATTCAGCGGGGGAATGCAGTTTGTGTTCTTGGCACTATGCCACACGGGCAACACCTTAGTTTAGATTTAAATTCTTTTATATTTATTATTTTCTTTTAATTTTACTTTTTAGTATTAATATAGTTAGGTTTATTGATAAGTTAAAATACTTAATGTTAAAACGAAGTAATATAATCTCCTTATGAGGAGATTCTAATAACCTTCTTATTCTTGAAGAAGGAAATTATTTGAAGTGTCCAAATAGCACACACTGCTGTTGTATCTAGAACTCGTATTAGGAAGCATTATTCAAGCTCATAGCTGCTGGTTGAACAAAAAAATGATTTCATTTACAGTGCCTCATACGATGAACAGACTGAATGCAGAACAGATAGCAAGGCAGTATAAGCCATCAAAAGGTGAGTTGTATTTAAGTAAATTTTCTCTAGCACTACGCATGTAAATCTTTAAATATATAACCACACTGGATATGGACAGCCTCCGTGGTCCAGTTATTAAGGCGTTTGCCTGTTGACCCGGGGGTCGTGGGTTTGATTCCCACCGGAAGCATACTTTGTTTAGTTGTTTCCAGTTTGGTTAGGACATTGCAGGCTTGAATCACCTGATAATAAAGATGATTCCGTGCTTCGGAAGGCACGTTAAGCCGGTGGTCCCGGCTGCCATCTGGTAGTCGTTAAAGGAACCACGTCAGAGGCCGAGAGGTGGTTCCGAAGAACTCTGACACCAGGGTGTGCATGGTCGATTGACCGTGACACCTACTTGATATGATGATAACCACAACACTGGAAAGAATTACTACAAACCTATCTATAAACCTTCTTCAGTTCAGTCGTGGTAGAGCCACGCTACCGGCAAAATGAATTGCTAGTAGCATGAATGGGCCGGCTCATCCGGGGAAGTACCACACTCTCACAGAAAATCGACATCTGAGTGGAAGCTTTACCGCTTCTATGCTTCGTTCGGCGAGTGAGAGAGCCGGAGGCCCATCCTTCCCCCTCCCCATTTCCTTCCCCCGACTCCTTGAAAGGCCGACAACGCACCTATCACCGGGTGTTGCAGTTGTCCATGGGAGCGGTGATCACTTACCATCAGGTGACCCGCTTGTTATCTTTAATTTTCTATTAACACAAGCCGTAAATCATCAACATCATCAGGTCCTTTTTAGTATCCACCACAGGAGCACGACCCTCTCTGTACGATAGCTTGTCTTGGTAGTTTACCAAGCTGTAAATAACAAATAAAATGTTTTCTATACATAAAGTTTTTGTTTTCCACAGGTCAACCTTATGATAAAGGTAACCAAGTGTATACAAATATATTTTAAGCGTTAAAATATTAGACAGCTCCGTGGCGCAGTGGTTAACACGCCAGCCTGCGACACGGAGTGCCCGGGTTCGATCCCCAGCCAGGTCAAGAGGGAAAATGATCTTTTTCAGATTGGCCTGGGTCTTGGATGTTTATCTATGTATGTATTTGTTATAAAATATATTATCGTTGAGTTAGTATCCCAGAACACAAGTCTCGAACTTACCTTGGGGCTAGCTCAATCTGTGTGATTTGTCCGTATATATTTATTATTTATTTATTTATTTATTTATTACAAACCAGATTTTGCCCGTGGCTCCGCCCGCGTTAATTTCTATCCCTCGGGAACATTATAATATCCCGAAATGATACATATGTCCTTCCTCGGGTCTCAAACTAACTCCATACCAAATTTCTTCCAAATTGGTTCAATGGTTGAAGCGTGAAAAGAAGACAGATAGACAGAGTTACTTACACATTTATAATATACTAGCTTTCGCCCGCGGCTCCGCCCGCGTCAATGTCGATCCCTCGGGAACAGTTCTTATTCCCGGGATAAAAGGTAGCCTATGTCCTTCTCCGTACTCCAGAGAACTTGTGTGCAAAATTTCATGATGATCGGTTCAGTAGTTACGGAGTGAAAGCGTAACAAACAAACAAACAAATAAACAAACAAACAAACAAAAAAATAAACAAACAAACAAAATCACTTTCGCAGTTATAATATTAGTAAGGATAAGGATTTATGGATTACCAACTCCTTTTTGAAACTAAGAGGAATTCTGAAGTTCTTGTTTCACTGTAATGTCTGTTTTATTCACGATTTCAAAATTTGTTATATTCGTAAAGGGCATTGATATTAAGGATATATTAAATTTTGGCCCACTATCAATTTATGAGACTACAGTAAAATTTTTAATTTTAAGAGGACTTAGTCGCGCGCCTTTTCTTTATTTGTTTCCGCTGGAGTTACATCCATCGTGATCGCAGAGAGACTAAGATGAATGTAACTCGATAGAAACAGCGGAATATATAAATAAAACGTTCCATCTAAGTCCCGTTAAAATAATCATGTATTTGAAGCGCAAAAGTCTAAAACAGAATAAGATAATCAAATTTATTATTTCAGAAAGTTATATAATGAACTTTTTTTAAAAATATTTTTATTTCAGATTTGGGAAGATTCCTTGATGAGTATATGGGACCACTCAATGTTTTAAAAGGTAATAAGCAATGCAACATTCTTCTTTCTTTTTCTTCATCTTGACTAGCTCCGTGGCGCCGCGGTCAACACGCCTGCCTGCGACACGGAGTGACCGGGTTCGATCCCCGGCCAGGTCAAGATGGAAAATGATCTTTTTCAGATTGGCCTGGGTCTTGGATGTGTATCTATATATGTATTTGTTATAAAATATAGTATCGTTGAGTTAGTATCCCATAACACAAGTCTCGAACTTACTTTGGGGCTAGCTCAATCTGTGTGATTTGTCCGTAAGTATATATATATCTTGATTTCTAAATACAATATTACTGCTCGCTCGTGGAGGTGATCTCTAAGACCCGCGGTAAAATAATATGTGACCGGAGTCGGATTGTTGAGAGTTTGTTTTATTTCCTTCCTTCTTTCATCCCTTAAGGTCTTATATAGGCTCTGTCTACCCCGCAAGGGAAAAGACGTGATACTATATATGACTCCGTCTTGGCGTGATCTCTCTTCTGCGCTTAGCCGGGGCAGTCTCAGCCTAGGAGCCGTTCTGCCACCCCGTAGTAACGTCACTCCTAGCAATGTTTTACTATTGGTAACATGGATGGATAGCTGATCTCGGCTTTCGAAGCATCTCAACTGAGTATGCAACCTCCCACAACATCATCATGGTCGCATGCATACACGATTGGATGTGAGAAAGAACTCGTGGAATAGGGATGACGGAATTTTACACCATCTTAAAGATAGCCTACTAAATATTCCATAATGCGCCGAAAGAGACAAAGAATGAGTGATTGTACAATAAGATCAATTTTTCCATTCATTCATTCATTTCGAATAGGTGCCACGGTCAATCGACTATGCATACCCTGGTGTCAGAGTTCTTCGGACCCGCCTCTCGGCCTTTGACGTGGTTCCTTTGACGACTACCAGATGGTAGCCGGGACCAACGGCTTAACGTGCCTTCCGAAGCATGGAATCATCTTTAATAACAGACAATCAGGTGATTCAAGCCTGCAATGTCCTAACCAAACTGAAAGCAAATAAACAAAGTATGCTTCCCGTGGGAATCGGACCCACGACCCCCGGATCTACAGGCAAACGCCTTAACCACTGGACCACGGAGGCAGTTTTTCCATTAAAAATTAACGATTTTGATTGGTTCAAAAATACCGCTTTAGTGCATTTTTTCCAGAACGTTTTCCGAACCATCAGCTGGAATTTCAAGTTGAAATTGAGAGAGAGCACGATAAGAAGGTGGTACCAAGATTGAATAGACGAATGGCTATAAGTAGGAGATCAGGCAACGAAGGTGAGTACTAACATTGGCTAACAACGTGGTGACTTGTTCATATAAATTATTTTAAATCATAAAGTAAACTTTGTTCAGAAAGAGAATAGAAACAGCGTAAAAGAGAAGGTAACCAAAGCTCAGGATTTGAATGAATGAATGTATTTTTAAGACATGTAGAGTTGTTGATAGGAAAAATTTCAAATAATAAAGTTGACTTTGTTCGGAAAGATAAAATGTATGGCGTAAAAGTGAGCCAAAGCTCCGGATTTAAATGAATGAATGAATTTTTAGACATGGTGACTTGTTGACAGAAACAATTTCAAATAATAATAGTAGACTTTATATCATTGAAAGTGAGATAAATACATTATATTTTTAATGTAACAAAATAGCACGAGACAGCCGTTTTTAAGTTTATAGTAGACTATGTTCGAAAAGATAATAGGCATGGCGTAAAAGGGAACCAAAGCTCAGGAATAAAATGAACGAATATATTCTTTAGACATGGTAACTTGTTGATAGAAACAACTTTAAAAAATAAAGTAGAATTTAAATAATTGAAACTAACGTGAGACAGATAAATTTTAGGTATTTTAAATACCCGAAAAAATAGCACTCAGCCGTTTTTAAAATAGAAAGTAGATTATGTTCGAAAAGAATGGCGTAAAAGGGAACAAAAGCTCAGGATCTGAATGAATGAATTCTTTACACATGATGACTTGTTGATAGAAACAATTTCAAATAATAATGAAGACTTTGTTCAGAAAGGGTTACTCGTAACACCGTGTTTTGGAAGGCACGGTCACGGCTGTCATTTCTAGTTGGCAGACGTTAAGCTATGTTAGATGAGGCAGCTTAAAAATCTTACACCAGTGTTGGCCACCTACACACACGAAAAGCAAGCAATTTGAGTTCATTAAATTAAATATTTAGTTTTTAATACTCCCAAAATTATAAGTAAATTTGTATAAATATTAATAAATAAATTGGTTCGTAGGGTCTATCAGCTCATCGTCTCTTTGACTTTTAATTAACTTGAAAAGGCTGGCAATTACCTGGCACTCAGGATAAGCATTGCCATCCAACGTGGCAATGCTGCATTACCTTTTGGGCACGTTGCCGCAGAATGACGGTTTGCAGAGACTAGATAATTTGTAAATAATTATATTTTTTAAGTAGTTTTAATTATTAATGGTATAATAAATTAATTAGTATTCTTTCATTATAATTAACTCATTACTAATATTATAAAGAGATAAATAAATAATTTTTAATAAATAATGTAAAACAGAAAATGATTTACTAGCGGGCAGGAAATAAAATAAAAAAATCAAAAACTGACTCCT
The DNA here is from genome assembly GCA_947532085.1 of Elegia similella. Classification (NCBI taxonomy): domain Eukaryota; kingdom Metazoa; phylum Arthropoda; class Insecta; order Lepidoptera; family Pyralidae; genus Elegia; species Elegia similella. The sequence goes on from OX383941.1 coordinate 15,803,442, forward strand.
GCGTAGGGCAGCCGAATATTTTTATTTTCATTGGAAATACCATATTTCCATTATCATTGATCCGTATAACGTAAGTACAAGTTACACTTGATCCCATAGGTAGATCGGCTATCCCAAATTATTAGTCCAATATGCTGTTCGTTGTATTCTCATTTGGTCATATTTGCAAAGTGCTTTGCGACCAGTTTGTATGTAAAAGTGATCATTAAAAGATTCTTAACCATTTCAGGTTAAGAATCTTTTAATACATCTCGACTTTTTGGTTGATTGGTAAGGTTTTGTTGGTTGATAAATGATCCATTTTAGAGTATAATGTAAAGTTGTCTGCCCTACTCTAGAACATTTTTTACCATAAATACCCAACTGTTATATTTTTTCCAGGTGTGTCTCCTTTAGTGAGTAAGTACAAACATTTGGTTATTTGTAAATAAGTTTCATTACAAGATTTAATAATAGTTTCACTCGTTCCAGTGTCTGCGTATTATCCATTTTTACATGTCAAATTCTGACCGACTTCCCAACATCTGATTGAGCTGAAATTTTTCAAACACAAGTAAGATTATCAATGTAATGTTGTGATGTCAACGAACTGTAACTTGGTAATTGAAAGCACCTTATGGGTCATCCAATTAATCAAGTGAGGCTCGAAAGGGCACTTTGCAAATGTGACCATATTAGAATGAGTTCGGAACAAGTCACTAAGTATCACTAGGGCAACATTGGGTAAAAAGCTGCAAAAAAAAAATTGATAATTTTACGTGATAACGGTTAAAGAGAGATAGATGCGTCACAAGCCAAACGCTTAGGCCGATCGTGCCTCTCTATCACTTGTTTTGCGCTTTCGCTTGCACACGGAACGTGACGCTTTTCCGTGCGCTAGCGTTCATCGATTAAGGCGCTGTGCATCGGAAGAATACCGTAAAACGTCTATATTTTCGTCGTGCAGTTAGCCTTATTTTTCATGGAATACTAGCATGAAAAAAAATGTAAAGTACAGTTCAAAGATCAAAATACATAGTTACATCAAAATATTTTCAAAAAGCTATATAAAACCTTGTAAAATAATATAGCAAAAAAGCTATATCCAGAAAAAGTTTCTTCGCGAATTACTTGATATTTTCAGCGACAATTATCAACTTTTTTACGTCTATAAAAAGTATAACTAAATGAGCCAGATGGATACCTATAAAAAATACAATATTTGGTTATAATTATTGAATTAAAAGTGAAAATTAACACGGAAATGGCAGACACGGGTTTGAAATGAGACTAGTGACAGGCCAACCGGTATCGCCATTTTCAACCGCTACAAACGGCCTTACGTTTTCACGGCAAAACATCACGTGATTAATGTACAGCCCTTAACACAATAGTTATGGTAAGTTCCACAGTCTCACAGAAAATCGACGTTTGAGTAGAATCTTTACCTCTTCTATGCTTCATTTGGTGAGTGAGAGAACCATAGGCCCATACCAAAGTGCATTGTTAAGTGATTTAATTTCTGACGAATACAATTTCTAACAGATCCTTCACCTACTACCACTAAAGCACCTGCAACAACGAGCAGCCCATCAGACAAGAAACCGATATACGCTGAAGACCTACAGAAGGCTATGGAAGCACTGTTGAAAAAGTTGTCTACTAATCTTGGCCCCGCATATTCTGTTAAAGGTACTTAACTACAAATATTCTCATCGTTAGCCGCGTGAAGTCCTTCGCTAGACATAAATCCCACATTGGCGCTACGTTGCTTATGCTCCTTGTTACGACCATAGAAAGTTTGATCTTTATCAGGTGATGATCGTAAAATTGCTTTCCTCCGCCTAATTTGATTTTTTGATAATTGCTGCGGGCGTCGCAGCTTTGTACGCGGTAGTGCACGCAGCGTTGGTGTCAGGGTTAGTCCGGGGATGAGGAGTATTTACACAACTTGTCAAATGATACTATAGTAAAGCCGGTGAAAGAATGCGATCCTGACAGGTCGTAATCGACTCGACGATGTAACTTTGTAACGGCGTCAAACATACCTGAGTAATATTTATGTTGTCTATTAATTACCCTACCAACAAATAATAATTTTATAACAAAATTATTATGTGAACAGAATATCAATATCAATTGTGTTAATTTTTTAAAAAATAAATAAGAAATCAATATTTTTTCAAATCTATGTTACACTGTTACAAGGGGTTATGTCAGATCTTGGTTTTGTAGTGATGTGACCAAAAATAACAGATAATATATTGTAATCTGTTGATATACTACAAAAATAGCTTATCTTTAGATTTTTTATTTATTGGTTTTTATTCATTTCTGTTCGAATTTCTCTTTTTTAATTATTTTAAAATAATGGCTACGTACAACATGTACGTAGTGTTTTTTTACTCTGTGGTACAACCATAGGTACTAACGGCAGCGACCCGTTCACCCAACAGCTTCACGCGACTTTACACAATTTGATATCAATACCTTAAAAAAACCTTTAAAAAATATTCGCATTATATAAAATCTATAATCTCATTATTTCAGCGGCCAGACTGTAGTCAACTTTACCTGATCAAGCTAACACCGACCTCAGTCTAAAAGTAATAGTATTGCTATTTCTTTGCACTGCGTATCCCATAAGCGGAATTTCGCATCGAAAAACGCTACGCTAAAAGTACTGCCCGACGCGCCGCGTCTTTATATAAACGAAACTATGGAGCTTCATATGTTTGAGATTCGAGCGTGCGCTGCCGCGAGCAATGACGTAGCGTCTTATTCCACGCCGCGTTGGACGCGCCCGCATCTCCGTAAACGGAAAACGCTCCAAAGCGCCGCGTTCTCTTTACTTTTCGAGCCCTAAATCTTCTAACACTATGCTCTACCTAAACGGAAAGTGCTGACTGAGTATTTATGTATTTGAATACATAGGTCTTACAAACTTACATATTTTGTGTCTGTAAGGGACTTGATAAAAATAAACAATATGTTATATATATTTTCAGCTGGAAGATGTAAGTATAGAATAGAAACTATAAAAGCCTATGAGAGTATAGAACGATATACATAGTGGACATCGGTAGCCAATTCATTCTAACGATTGCAAGAAAAGAGTATTTCAGGACCAATAAATTTTCCAATGTGCACGTGGTATTACAATCTTCGAGCAAATATAATGGAAACACACTCTCATACAAAATGAAGCCATAATAATGTCCATACAATATCATCATCATCATCAGGTCCTTTTTAGTCTCCACTACAGGAGCACGACCCTCTCTGTACTACTAGGGCCATACTTGGCCAGAGCAGCCAGAGGACTTGGCCTACACTCTCCACGCTGGCCAGACGGGTTGGAGAGGTGTCTTAGATGTTTATAAGCTTTGTTTAGCTTGTATTTCCTAAGTCGCCTTCTACGACATCCACGGGAAGACTTGGAGTGGTCCTATTCTACTCTGCCGGATACCACACGGCTATCCGGCAGAGTAGCCGGAGTTTTGACATTATGTATATACCATACAATATTCATAATGTCAAAACATAATGCATACTTACAAACGACGACAAAAACGGTACATACTGAAAGTATAACTCCATCTATTTTTTCACTTTCGATGCGTAGTTTTTGCATCTTTTCACTGTACCTTCGTCGTCGCGAGACTTGTGAGTGCTAGCGCGGTTTATTGAAACTGTGGACAAAACAGCTCTTAAACTCGATTAGTGCGCTGTTTTGCCGGTGCTACTTTTCGAGCGCGAGGCGTGTATCTACCATTATATTTGATCGAAGATTGCAATAAATTAATGCCCAAGTGCTATTATAATAATAGGGCATGAACATTAGTAGTCAATACATGGACAAAAGGCAGTGTAGAAAAACAAGAAATATTTAATTAATATATCAATAACAGTTTATAAGGTATACGTCGGAACCATCGTTTCTTTATACTTGTACTTGAAAAACGACAATCTCTCTACATAATGTACTGGGTGTAAATTTGTAACGAAGCTGCTCGTCTTATTTTTATGCTGCATATTGATATAAACCTTTGTTTTCCATTATACCATCCTATCTGGTAACATGGATGGTGTGTAATCTGGTAACATGTATGTTTAGAAACTACGTTTCAAAACATTACATAAATCATAAAAAAATGAGCAGTCGTTAAGCTATATCAGAGGCAGCTTGAAAAATCTGACACCAGTGTTGGCCACTTACACGAAAAATAAGAACATTTAAATTTTTGTTATGTGTATATTCATGAAAAGTAAAATTGCCAAAAAATGAGAATATAATTATGTACTCGTATATCATCACTTTTTTTGCGCCAAAGCCCGGAGTGAAAATGACTGATTAACACCTTACACCCACCAACATACTTAACACTTTCGCTGACACTGCCCGCCTTTAGACGTAATTCTATTGTTATTTCTTTTTTGTCTGGTTCAGTGTCAGCGAAAGTGTTAACGTGGCGTTTAGGTCTTGAACTTTGGTATGTAACTTAACTATGGAAAATCCGTAAGTAACTATATAACCATCGCCTCAAAAAAAGAATACGAATTTACTTTGAATGCCTTTAATTTCTTCCGCAGCACAATACCACGAGCGTTTGCGACAGGCTACAAAAAAATCTCCTATCAATATTGCACCAATAATTGATTTATTGGGAAAAGGTAAATCTTTTCATATCATACCTTTAACATTGTATCTGTAAGAGAGTTTGTGTGCTAGACTTTTACGCCTTAGCAACTCGACTACAATGTAACCTAAAGTTTTTGCGATTGTTACACATTTAAATTAAATTAACACGGTTTTATTGGTATGTAATATGGGGCAATATATTATACACATAAACCTTCTTCTTGAAATTACTCTATCTATTGCTGAAAACTGCATTAAAATCCGTTGGGTAGTTCAAAAGATATAAGCGATCAGACAGCGGAAGCGACTTCATTTCATTTTATACTATCAATAGTTAAATATACCTAACGTTTCGAAAACTTTACAGTTTTATGTTCGCAGACTAAAAGTAGACTTCCGTGCGATGCGACAATTGACAATGTATGAAAATATATGGCACCGCGGCTATTATAGGCCGCACGCGTCTATCGCAGACTTCGGAGTGGCGCCATATATTTTCATACGTTGACTATAGTCGCATCAGCCGCGCGCGTCCGTCGGTCGCACGCGGCTGGTATCGGCCGCAATGCACGGAAGTCTACCTTAAGTTGACATTTGTCTGTTATGTTATTTGTCTATAAGGTTATGTTCCGAATGAAATGTTAGGTGAAATGATAATGTAAAAAACGGAATAGAATCGAAAAATTATATATATATAGTAATAAGTTAATGCTATATTAAAATAATTATCCATTCCTGTAACAATTATAGGCGCTATTCTATTTTTGTTTGTATTAATTTACAGGCTGTCGAGAACTTATTAATTTGCCCTCGACATTGCCTTTTTCATTTATTTTCATCTCAACATAGACATTTTGCCTGACAGCTGAACGACTCCTTAATACGGGAATGTCAAAATATTTTGCAAGTTTCCAGCATTGGTCCTTAAATGTGGTTTATTCAAGATGATTCAACCCACTTACTTAAGCTACGTTGAGGATTAGTTTTTACCACCTAGAAAAACCTTTTTTCTTTTCAGGAGTTCAGATCCAACATCATATTCCGCAACCAAGGGATGGCAATTTAAACTGGATTCAAATTAAAGTACCAAAACCATAGTAAAACTTATGATTATTCATTTTTATTACTAATTTAACTCAGTATTCAGAACTTCCTCCTCTATCATTTATATTGTTTAGCTTGTATTTCCTAAGTCGCCTTCTACGACATCCACGGGAAGACTTGGAGTGGTCCTATTCTACTCTGCCGGACCTCTCCAACCCGGTCAGCGTGGAGAGTGTAGGCCAAGCCCTCTGACTGCTCTGGCCAAGTATGGCTCTAGTAGTACAGAGAGGGTGTGGAGACTTAAAAAACCTGATGATGATGATGATGACATGTGTCTAAAATAAAGTATCCTTGAGTTAGTATCCCATAACAAGTCTCGATTTTACCTTGGAGCCAGCTCAATCTATATGATTTGTCCATATATATTTATTTATTTTATCTATAAAAAACAACCTACATGTTTAATGCAGAGGCGGGCCGCTAAGACATAAAAATAATGAATTGTTTGGTTTAGTCATTATTTGTTATGCAACATAGGTACTTAGTTGTAATTAGTTAGCTCTACTATAAGCTCAATCAATCTTAAAAACCTAAACATTCTACCGAAGGACGCGTATGACCAAAATACATGGCTTGTCGAAACTCTGTCACGCGGTAGTTATAAACAAAGAACTAAGCCAATCAATTACTTACACATGAACAATTATTTAAAAGCTACTTGACCTCAGACCGCGGAGGCACTCCGAAATTAACCGGAACGTTATTTATGACCCTCATTCGGAGGTAATTCTATGTAATATTATTAACTCATCGAAATATGACTGACGTATTAAGAATGTTGTATTCATAGTTAACCATTATTATTTTTATAAAATAATTAATAAGTTTTAATTCTCATATTACTTAATTATATTAATAGCATTACAATGCTCGGTTTAATATTAAAATCGAAAATATGTGATGAAAAAATTCTTTCATCACATATTTTCGATCTCATATTAGTTCCGTTTGAATTATCAAAATTGATTACAAAAATATAGTTCGAATATTACGCACCAATATTGTTTACAGATTATTTATTTTTTGGTTTTTGTTTTAAAGCTAGATTATGATTAAATATTATTCTTTATTTCGAGATTAATTTCCATTTAATTTTGAAGTTTAAACACATTGCCGATTCTATATAATTGGCTCTAAACCAGAACTTATAATATTGCTTATATGTAATAACTAGCTGTTGCCCGCGACTTCGTCCGCGGCAATTTCTGTTATTATGATTAATTATCATAGATGAATAATTTTTCCCCGTTTTCAAAACATTTTTTATTGATGCTTCGCTCCTATTGGTCGCGGCTTGATGTTTTATAGCTTTAAGCCTTCCTCAATAAATGGACTATCCAACACAAAAATAATTTTTGAATTTGAACCAGTAGTTCCTGAGATTAGCGCGTTCAAACAAACAAACAAACTCTTCAGCTTTATAATATTAGTATAGATAATAAAGCATTACTCTGGGAACATTTAGATTTATATACTAATCCGTGTAAGGCCATGACAGGTTTCTAGTCCTGTATGAGTCATAGTAACAGCTTTATATTGAAAACGCATTATTGCTAATATAACCGGGCGTTTAGGTGACTAATATACTATGAAATATTCGAGAGGGACAAATAAATTACGGCTTACACAAAGAACATCTACTAGCATCGAAATGCATTCACTTACTCACCAGATTATTAACGCAACGAACAATCGTACCACCTAACAAGTCTTGACTATGAATAGAACTCTGGTTATGCGCAGGGCTGGCACAAAAATACTGTTCTTTAATGTTAGTAGCTCAGCAGCGCGCTATGACAGGTGCTCATAAGACACTCTTTTAGGGTTCCGTACCCAAAGGGCAAAAATGGGACCCTATTCATATGGCTCCGCTGTCCACCTGTCTGTCCGTCCCTCTGTCACCAGGCTGTATCTCATGAACCGTGATAGTTAGACAGATGATCTATTTGTGTTGCCGCTATAACAACAAATACCAAAACATAATAAAATAAATATTTAAGGGGGCTCCTATACAATATTTTTTTTTTTTTAGCAACCTGACTATATTTGTATATAATATTATTTGTTTCAAATTGTAATTGTAACTGACATTTATAATTTAACGAATTCTGATGCACTTTCTTTTAATTATTTTGATTTATCTTTAAGTAGTGACTTATGTAAAAATTAACATTTAACATGCAGATGTTTTGGCTATTTAACTGTAAATCTGTGTGTAATTTCAATAAATAAATAAATAAATATAATTTTTTTTCCGTATTTATAGCTAATGGTACGGATACCATTAGCTATAAATACGGCAAAAACTCAAATCGCAGTCGCGCACGAAGGGTTCCGACCCTTCTTGCGCGAGTCCGATTCGCATTTGGCAAGTTTTTTATTCTATTTTTCCTATTTCAACCGTGGTCTCGGTTGTTGGTGAATGGGAGTATGCCCCAAAATAGAAACGAGCGCTCAAAAATGAGACTGATAAAAGTTTGGTAATTATAGTCTGTAATTAGCTAAAAGAAAATTATGTGAAAAATTTGTTACCTGAATTATGGATGCATTGCAAACTATAATAATTATAAAGTTTCCTATAGTCGAAGGTACAAATTAACATTATTTTGTGCGCAATTTGCTCAACGGCATATATTGTTGTGTAACCATTTGACAGTGACTGCAGCGCGCCATGATATATATATATATATATATATCTGATTTATTTTAAAAATTGTAAACTGGTCACAGAATTTTTAAGTTGCATGAAGGTTCTTCATGTTATATGAAGAAAGTCTGCTAGCTCACAATGACAACCGGGACCAAAGTGAGTAAATGCTCTTTGGCAGCCCTAGTTTCGCAAGCTTGACCTCCCGTGCGCAGATCTTTATCTAATCTGGGGCTCGAATAGCGAGCAATGCAATTAAACTATTACAGGGCATTGCGATGAATACGCGCCTCTTTGTTCTGAATTAAAGTCCACTGTGACATGACCTATTAGGAATTAAGTCCACAGTTAAATACCTAAGTTGACCAATTAGGAATCAAAGGACTACCTAGTAATTCTGAAAATTAACATTTCATTATATATAGGTATATGTATTAATGGTTAAGGTCATGTACTATTATTTAGTTGCATCTTTAGTTAGGATAAAACGCGCATCTTTATTCAGAAATAAAGTACACTGTTACACGACCTATTAGGACTATTAGGCGGTCTGTGCGACCACCTATTAGGTGATATGACCTATTAGGAATTTTAGCACCTTCAAGATCTTCTGAAAAAATGTGGCATGTAGGTAAGTATGTAATAACATACTATTTTATTTCCTTTTGCAAAAGACGCTTTGTTTATATGCTATATGTGCATAGTATGATATTTTTTTTTAATGTTCGCAAATGTATTTCATAGAAACATACTCGCCGTCTAGTTACGCTTACATATTTGGAATAACGACCGCGTACACCGCGTGTACTTATTATATTTAGTCGAAGAGAGCGAAGCGCTTACTTCATCTTCTGATTCGGAGTCTTCCTTCTTGGTCTCCTTCTCCTCCTTTTTCTCCTCTACAGCGGCAACAGGATCAAATAAAATGTTTTATTGTAATTCTTAGATAAACGTTTTACTCATAAATTAGTATAGTTTCTAGTATTCCTTTAAAGTGACTTGATCTTATGAAACAAACGGATAGTAATTAACAGCCGCAGTCATAATTTGTGACATAATTTTGGCAACATGTAAGTGTTACTTGAGCAATAACATTAGCATTAAAATCAAGAACTGGCGACATTTTTATTTGACAATTAATCACAAATGTAATAGGTTTAATTAATCTGAGTAATAAATGAGCCAAACATATTCCATGCTTTGAGATCATATTGTTCGAGTTTATTGGCGAGTATATCTGTTTAATGTGGGCATTGTACATATTAGTGAAATTAACAAAGTGGTTATAATATGTCTTTACAATTTCTGTGTTTTAATAAAATAGCCGTTTTTTAAATCATTTATTGATATAATGAAAAGAGACCAGACGGGATAACTTTGGTGCCCTGGCAATTTGGGGCGACCGCTGTTGTGGTACGCTACTTGCGTCGACACACTGGCGCCACCCCATCTCCAAAATACCAAGTCGAAGGCAGGCATAGCCGCTGCGGGAGCAGAAACCCTTAAAATACGCAAATTTGTAGGTATCGGAGGTCACTACATATTTGACCCTTTTGGGGTAGAAACATTGGGTCCGTAGGGTCCACCAGTGCATAAGTTTTTTAGTTTTATGGCTAAAAAGCTCATTAAGGTATCTTGTGACCAATGGGCTGAATATTACCTAGCGCAGCGTATTAGCGTAGCCATTTAATAAGATCATGATGCCAGCCTTTTTGGTACGTTGCTCAGGGGTATGCTTTATACTTGAAGGGTCTGTACGATTTGTAAATATATATTTTTAGGTAGGTAATTCTTTTTAACTATAATTTTAGTTTTATCTATTTAAGTAGTGTTTATAAGTAATTGTTTCAAAGTGATTGGCCTATGTAATTGAATCCTTATAATATACTTCCATAAGTTAAAAACATGAATAAATTATAAAAAATAAATCATTTATTCCAAATAGGCTCACGGGTGTCCTTAACGTCGACAAAAATTATGCAAACAAGCAACTTTATTTATTGTTATATTAAAAAAATACTAAAAGCAAAAAAATAAAAAAGCAGAAGGATGATGGTACTGGAAGACGGTCAGACCACGCAATCCAGACCACCTGGTATGCGTCGTGTGTGGCATTATAGGTCAGCAGATTGGGATGGATTGCGAGAGTTTTATGCATCCTACCATTGGAGACGGTTGTGCTTCTCATCAGAAAATCCTGACATTTGTGCGAAAGCTGTCGCCGAAGCGATACTGCTGGGCATGGAGTGCTACATTCCCAGCTCGGCGGTTCGTATCGGAGGGCGGTCTCAACCTTGGTTTCGTTGCTCGTCTTTGCATGCCGCCCACCTCAAGCGCGAAGCCTACGAAGCCTGGGTTGCTGCGCGAAATGTCAAGGATCGTAATACTTCTGATTTGAAGAAGCGGTTCAACGCAGCTTCAAGAGCCTACAAGAAGCAGATCACTGCAGCAAAGTTTGCGCACACTGCGCGCATTGGTAGGAGACTGGTTGGCTATCCCTCCGGGAGTAGAGCATTCTGGTCTCTTGCTAAGGCAGCGCAGGGGAATTTCTGTCGCCCTTCACTTCCATCTCTGCACAATCGTCAGGACTCGCTGGCTCACTCCGCTAAAGAGAAGGCCGATCTCTTGGCTACTCTCTTCGCGTCAAATTCTACCCTTGACGACGGAGGAGCTTTGCCGCCCTTTTTACCGCGATGCGAGCACTCAATGCGGGAAATTCGGTTCACTCAAAGTGCAGTGTGACGTGCTCTGTTTTCCCTCGACGTCAGGAAGTCCAGCGGGCCTGATGGCATTCCAGCAATTGTGCTCAAAACATGCGCCCCTGAGTTGGCTCCGGTGTTAGCACGCCTATTCTCGCTGTCTTACACCTCAAGAAAAGTCCCGTCTTCGTGGAAAGTAGCCTACGTTCACCCTATTCCTAAAAAGGGTGACCGCATAGACCCGTCTAACTATCGGCCTATTGCGATAACCTCCCTGCTCTCTAAGGTGATGGAGCGTGTGATAAACATCCAGCTCCTTGGTTACCTTGAAGATCATCAGCTAATTAGTGACCGTCAATACGGGTTCCGCCACGGGCGTAGTGCTGGTGATCTTCTTGTGTACTTAACGCACCGATGGGCAGCCGCCATCGAGAGCAAGGGAGAAGCACTGGCATTTAGTCTAGATGTCACAAAGGCTTTTGACCGGGTCTGGCATAAGGCTCTTCTCGCGAAGTTACCATCTTTCGGGCTTCCTGAGGGACTATGCTTGTGGGTCGCTAGTTTCTTATCTGGGCGAAGCATTCAGGTCGTTGTAGACGGATTATGCTCCGATATCATGCCCATCAATGCTGGCGTCCCCCAAGGATCTGTTTTATCACCTACGCTGTTTCTTCTGCACATCAACGACATGCTTAACACTAGTAGCATCCATTGCTATGCAGACGACAGTACGGGTGATGCATATTATGCAGGTCGTGCAAATATCCCTCAAACACAGGTGGAGGAGAACAGAAAGAGACTTGTGTCTGACATTGAGACCTCTCTGGAGCAGGTCTCTGAATGGGGTAAACTAAACCTAGTTCAATTCAACCCTACTAAGACACAAGTCTGCGTGTTTTCCGCTAAGAAGACCCCATTTAACATAGCACCGAAGTTTCGGGACACCTCTCTTACCATTTCTAAGAGTATTGGGATCCTTGGCGTCGATATTACGAAGGAGGTCCAATTCCGGAGTCATCTGGAAGGTAAAGCCAAAATGGCTTCTAAAAAACTTGGGGTGCTCAATAGAGCGAGGCAGTACTTCACTCCGGGTCATAGACTTTTATTATATAAAGCTCAAGTCCGACCCCACATGGAGTACTGCTCTCATATCTGGTCTGGTGCACCTCAATACCAACTCCTTCCTCTTGATTCCATCCAACGCCGGGCAATTCGTATTATCGACGATCCCACACTCACAGACGATTTAGACACCCTCGGTCTACGTAGAGACGTTGGCTCTCTGTGTGTATTTTACCGTCTATACTATGGGGAGTGTTCTGAAGAACTTTTTGAATTGGTGCCACCGTCACCTTTCTACCACCGCACCGCTCGCCACAGGAGTAAACTCCATCCCCACATCCTTGACACTTGGGTCTCCAAAAATGTCAGAGCGTCACGTGGTTTTTTTCCTCGTACAGCAAGATTGTGGAATGGACTCCCTCCCGAGGTTTTCCCTGTGTGCTATGACTTGAGGTCCTTCAAAAGGCGTGTTTACAGGTATCTTAAGAGTCGGCAACGCATCAGCAGCTCCTCTGGTGTTGCAGATGTCCATGGGCGACGGTGACCACTTTCCATCAGGTGGCTCGTCTGCTCGTATGCCGTCGGATATACATAAAAAAAAAAAAAAAAGATAAATTACTTGCAAGTTCTCGACAGCCTGTCAACTAGAATAATATGAACTTACACGGACCGTCCATCTTACAGGTGATATAATTCACAGTTGTTATAATTATAATAGTAGGATCTAATAATTAATCGCAATAAGTAATGCTTCAATTAAAATCTAATTTGAATGGCATTGAAAAAAATTGCTCCTATTTAGACAATAAATAAAAACCAACCAAGTCTGCGTCTGGGCTTGCATACTGAGTTCCGTACATTTTTTTACTTCCTAGTAATGACTTTTTGGTATCGTTATAAATCCTTGGTAATTGTCAATTCTCAGGGCTTCAGGAAGTGCTGTATTCCTAAAGAAATAAAATTTCTTAAGGAATATAGTGCGATTACAAAAAATATACAAAATTTGCGAAATACAGTCGCAACCCTTGATTGATTTGATTGTGTTGACCTAACTTATTCGTAGTTGTTGACTCAGAAGCATAGACTATAGAGAACGACTATAGAGCGTCGACTTAAAGTTTTTTTTTTTCACAGCGTCAAGGAACCGTACAATTTAATATCTTCACGAGATTTTTTACAAAAGGGCGTTGACAGACAGATAGCCAACGAAGTGATCATACAAAGGGTTATTTTTCCGAGGTACGAAACCCTAGAAGTTGCTGCTGTTAGACAATAAAAAATGAAACATTAATTGATCACTACGTGAGATCCAGTAATTTTACTCTCGTTTATACTATATCATATTTTCTTTAGATAATTATAGAGCAGCGTCATGCAATTTAAGAAGATCTGCTTAAAATTTAAGATGATCTTATATAGGTGGTTTCCAAACAGGTCAATGTCGACATACAGGCTCAATGACAGCTTCCAGGCACAACTGAATGAGAATAAAAGTACTTCTACTTCTACATACATACATACATACATATTATCACGCCTGTTTCCCATGGGGGTAGGCCTCTGCCTACCCCCATGGGAGGTAGGCAGAGGCCTACCCCCGTAGCAAGTGGAGGTCCCTAGTCTCTACTAGGGACCTCCACTTGCTACGAACTTTACAAATCTCTCTCGCTTCGTCTACATCCATCACTCTCTTCATGCATGCTCGTCGGTTTCGGGTACTCCTAACTTGCCCTTTGGCAAGAACGTCCGTAATCTGGTCACGGTATGTGCGTCGAGGCCGGCCCTGACCAACTCTTCCAGTAACATCTGAAGTATAAAACTTCTTTGTGAGTCTTCTTTCATCCATCCTTTCTACAAGTCCAAACCACCTTAACTTCTATCAAGTCATAAAATAGTTATACGTATACATTACATATGTTTCGACCAGTGCTTTGCTACCATGATTGCCCGTTCGTTTGACTCATTCAAATCTTGTTGAGAGAAAGAAATCGGGTTTTCTGGGCACACGAAGAGGTGACTCATAGATTAGATAGCACCACAGTCGCACGCACTATTGTTGGAGAAACCCCACCTGACCCTATTTTCGTGGCATCTACCAACACCAGCCCGCAGTCTACTTAAAGACTTCTAGACTGGCCAGGGCAGATTGCCCGGTGGTAGTTTCTCAGCAGGCGGTCTCTGGTTTGGTGATGGCGGGTATTTGTTATGCAATTGTTCCACTCTGTCCTTAGGAGCTTGTTTGGCGCTTATGGTTGTACCCTAAGGCAGTCACCAAAGATGTATTGTGCAATGAAACGGTGCGAGGGTGCGTTCCGAAGATGTGTGTTTCTGTTACGAGCGCTCTGCGTTGACAAAATAGTGAAGCTGCGTGTAGTGATATATTATCAGAGTTCCAATATTGCTTTGATATATATACCCATACGTCACGTCTTTGTTCCTTACGGGCTCAAATGCCACATTTAGCGGGTTGATGAGCGTATAGGTGAAAAAAAGAATCGTTAAAGTGATGAGTTGTTAGCCGCATCGCCTATTCAAATGAGTCCTTAGATTTTCGCCCATCCCCTCGATCGGCTTTTACGGTCTGAGTTACAATGCTTGCGATTTCTAAATAACAATTTGTAAAGGATCAGTATCCTTCCATGCTGGTCAAGGAGAAAATAAATAGAATGTACAGTCAGCCAACGAGATACCTGACACCGCCATCTACCTATATCTTAAATTTTCTCCTTAACTAAAATAATATTAACATGAAAATCATAGATTAAACAAAAAATTGCGTCTTTTGAAAATATATATTCAGAAAGATTTTAATTAAGAGTTTCTGAATATACATTTTCATGTTAATATTCCTTTTAGTTTCAGAGAAAATTCAAGATATAGGTAGATTGCGGGGTCAGGTATCTCGTTGGCTGACTGTACTATCTGCTTCTCCTTCCGCGCAGATCGTAAAAGCCGATCGAGAGAATGGGCGAAAATCTAAGGACTTATTTCATCTATATGTATCATCTAATGCGCACCAATATGCTAAATGTGGCCTATTAGGTCTTAAAGACCGTCTGTCTACTCCGCAAGGGAAAAAGACTTAATAGTATGTATGTATAAGTATACCGTAATACATAAACATCGGTATGAGGAGCCAGCCTTCACATTCATTATCGGCTAAAAAGGTCTTTATAATTAACAATATAAACTAGATTTGAGTGAGTGTTGATCATTCTTTAACTTAAATATAGTGTAAGAATGTAAGTTATTTCCGTTCTGTTTTTTATGTAACCTACAAAATGAACGAATGAATGAAAATGAAGTGCACTTTGTTTAGTTTTATAGTTCCTTCCTATGGACTTCCGTCTCCATCGTCAGACCAGTGCAAAAAGATTCCATGTATTTTCATCCGATTTACACATGTATACAAAATTTCAGCTCAATAGGAAACCGGGAAGTAGATCAAATTTAACTTGCAAAATTTCATTACGAACAAACATCGGACAGATGAAATTAAATAAAAGCTTGTAAAAGTCAATATTCAACAAATGAGATACGATAAAGGTACTTTCAATACATGTATCCTTCAGAGAGGCGAATGACCGTCCTTAGTGTGCACGCTCGAGTAGCAACAGTCAGGTGGAGTCAGTTGACTGACTATAAACATGTGACACAAAAAGGAGAGATTTGCAATGACATCACTTAAATTACAGAACAAGGTTGAAGCTTAAACAAGAGCATATTACTTCAGTCACGTTCATAAAGTTGGGGCATAAAATAAAAATAATACAAATGAAAACGAAACCTAATAACACGTATAAGGGGAATGGTGGAAAATTTTGCACCGAGGCAAGAACATGCGGGAACGACGGATCAGCACCGCTCTACACCAAGCAACGGATCGTTACCGATGCAAACAACTGGTTGACAAAATCAGGAGTCACGATACTCAGCAATGAGTGACCGATTAAGAAGAGTTATCTGTCATTCTTTTAAGTTTGCGTAGCGCAGCTTTGTTGTAGTAGAGCCACGCTACCGGCAAAATTCATTTTTGATAGTAGCATGCATGGGTCGGCTCGTCCGGGGAAATACCACACTCTCACAGAAAATCGACGTTTGAGTAGAAGCTTTACCGCTTCTATGCTTCACCTTCCGCGCAGATCGTAAGCGATCGTTTGGTGAGTGGAGCCGGAGGCCCATCCTTCTCCCCCTTCCCCCATGTCCCCCATTTTCCCTACTCCTAATGTCCTCCCCACAACTCCTTGAAAGGCCGGCAATGCTCCTATCACACTCTGGTGTTGCAGTTGTCCATGGGCGGCGTTGATCGCTTACCATCAGGTGACTCGCTTGCTCGTTTGCCGCCCTATAACATAAAAAAAAAGCTTAGTGCGTGAGTTGGGATCTTCTTCTTTTTATCGAGTCGGAGATGGCTATTTTCAAATGTATTTTGACCAATATTTGGCCACGCTGGCCGGCTTGTCGTTGGCTTCGTTAAGATCTTCATTTTTACAAGAAGTGGAGCAGTTATGACATGACAAAAGGTGGGCTACTGCAGGAGAAACCCCACCTAACTCGGTTTTCGCGACATCTCCCAATACCAGCCCGGAGCCTGTTCAGAGACTTCCAGACTGCCCAGGGGAGATCACCCGGTGGAAGCTTCTCAGAAGGTTGAATATTGGATGGTGATGGTGGGTACTTGCGTTTCTACCATGAGAGTTTAGTCCTATTGGCTTCTTTGGCTGGTATACTAGGTTGTCTGAAAAAGCTATGCTAGCTCTTCAAACGTGATGGTGGAGGTGCCTGTCCGTAAAGCAAATGGGATGATATACCAATAATTATTAAATATTATAATATATAGCCGTGTGGTTTCCGGCAGAGTAAAATAGGACCACTCCAAGTCTTCCCATGCAGGTCGTGAGAGGCGACTTAGGATATACAAGCTAAATAAATCTCATAAACATCAATGAGACCTATCCAACCCATCTGGAGGAGAGGTGGAGAGTGTAGGCTAAATCCTGTCTGCTTTGGCTATCAAGTACGCCTCCGGTAATACAGGGAGGGTCATGCTCCTGCAGTAAAGACTAAAAAGACCTGATGATGATGATGATGATAATAAATTAATATTTATCCATCTATATTCTCCATATTGTACGTATACTTGTAGATAATAAAAATCGGAGAATGGCCGACCTTTGCTCTTAGTAATCTCTCACTTGAAATAATTTACGAGACATTATTATAAGTAACTTCAACTTAATTCGGTTTGGCAATACTCAGTCATTACGAATAATGTAGATCATAAAACTGAATTTGTTAATATAAACTTAATTATTATAAGATAAATGTCACAACTTGCGATATCGAGCACCATAGCAATACGACCTACGATTAAATCCTTGTTTGTTTGTATGTTTGTTTGTATATTCTTTATTGTACATAAAATAACATCAAATACCATAAAAGAAGTAAACTTAATAGCTAGACAGAGAATATGCACAATGGCGGACTTATCCCAGTAGGGGATCTCTTCCAGTCAACCAGGTATCTGAAAGGACAGAATCAGTTATGTGATGTGGGGTACAGGTGAAAGTTTAAATACAAAAATAAAAATATAATAATAATACGGGGAAAATTAAGAAACCAGGCAAACTATGTACCTAGTCAAAATAAATTAAAGTTGGTTATAGAATAAACTAAGTTGGTTATAAATACTACAATTCATAATACATATATAGACATGCATATACATATACATACAATATATACATATACATAATATAAGCTCAACGCATCGAAGGATTCATGTACAATCTTCTAAGTCTTGACTTGAAGGAGGCGATCGAGGGAGCCATTCTAACATCCAAAGGGAGCGCATTCCACAACTTCGCGGCAAAAACGGAGAATGATTTGGCATAGGTCTCTGTTGAGTGGTGGGGGATCTGCAACACAGGGTTACCGCTCGCACGCAGCCGACTATCTAATTCCCGGAAAGTAAATTTCTCATGGAGATAACTAGGAAAGTTTGGATTATATAGGACGTTAAAAAGTAAGGACAAGATGTGAACCTTGCGGCGCAATCTGATAGGTAGCCAGTTGAGTTGGCAACGAAACTCGGACACATGATCAAACTTCCGTAACCCGAATATAAACCTTATGCATTGGTTTTGCAGCCTTTCTAATTTATTAAGTATTCCTTCATTCGAATCCAAGAATGCCACATCCGCGTAGTCGAGGAGGGGAAGAAGAAGGGATTGGGAAAGGAGAATTTTGGTATCCGTGGGAAGGAAATTTTGCAGGCGTCTTAAGGAATGGAGGGAAGCAAACATTTTACGGCTAATTCCGTTGAATTGTGGACCCCAGGAAAGAGTTTGATCCAATACGATGCCTAAATTTGTGACCGTAGAGGAGAAAGGAATTATAACATTATTAAGTATTACGTCAGGCGTCGCACTGAAATCAACTTTGGAAATGAAATATGGACTGCCAATAATAATTGCTTGAGACTTAGCAGCATTGACCAGGAGGCCAAAGCTGCGAGAGAAATTTGCAATATGGTTCAGGTCGGAGTTGATCGTCGCTATAGCTTGACTCAAATATTGAAGAGGTGCGGCCGTATATATCTGAAGGTCATCAGCATAGAGATGAAATGAAGAGGACAGAGAGGATGAAATACGATCAATAAATATTGAAAACAGAACCGGCGATAAAATCCCACCTTGTGGAACACCTGCCTTCAGGTCACACCATACAGATTGACGATCATCAATTTTGACAGATTGACGGCGGCCCGAAAGATAAGAAAGAAACCACGAAAGTGAATGCGGAGAAAAATTAAGAGAACGCAAAATGCCTATGAGAACATCGAAATCTACCATATTAAAAGCGTTGGTAAAATCTAAGAGAACTAGGATTGTTAAGGTTTTATTTTCGATGTTCGCACGAATGTCATCTGTGATTTTGACAAGGGCCGTCGTTGTACTGTGGCCGGCTCGGAAACCCGACTGGTGAGTAGCCAATAAATTATGACGGGAAAAGAATGATGCAATTTGGTGCTGAACGTGATGTTCCAAGATTTTGGATAGGAGGGGAAGGATGGAAATAGGTCTTAGTTGGAAAGGCATTATAGGATTAGGTTTTTTAGGAAGAGGAATAATAAGACCTTCTTTCCACGCAGAAGGGAACACACCAGAAGACAGGGAGCAATTAACGATATCAGCTATGGCAGGGGCGATAAATTCGACTATGGGTTTAATCATGTCTAAAGAAATATTGTCATTGCCCACCGCTTTGGTATTAATGCCCTTTACAATTTTTACTACCTCGTCCCTGGATATATTAGCGAAATCAAATGAAGGAATATCGGGAATAGGTCTTGAGGCGAGACCATCCAGCGTCCTTTGCTTTGTCCCGGCAGAAAGGTTCGCAGGAGGTGTACTAAAATATCTGTTAAGTGCATCTAAATCAAAAGAAGAATTAAGACCAGACCTCTGCTTTCCTATACCTAGCCGTCTTAGAAAGTTCCACACTTTATTGGGAGGATTGTTCTCTACGTTTGAATGAACGTATTTCCGTTTGGCTTCACGACACTTCTTGTTACAAAGATTTCGTAACGCAACGTAAGCATACTGGTTAGATTCTGACGGGCATTGACGTAGCCTGATTTTGGCTTTATCTCGTCTAGCCATCATGGTTTTTATGTCTGGACTTAGCCAAGGGGCGGGAAAGTGCTTGACTCTGACCGGATGTAAAGGCGCGTGTTTATTATAAATATTCAATATAACATCATTAAAAGCTGCCACCTTGTTATCGACATCTTGCATAGCCAGCACGGCATCCCAGTCAGTCTCGACAATATCCGCAATTAGCTGCTCACGATCAATGGCTGAGAAATTCCGCAGCATCATAATTTTATTTTTCTTTTTAGGAGAGCGTAATTTAAAAGAAGCATATATAAGATCATGTGCCGAGAAGCATGCCGCATTGTGTTGACCATGCACCGCTACAAGTTCAGGAGAGGAAGTGATGATGAGGTCAAGTAGGGATGGAGGTCCATTATGAGGGAAGTGAGTGGGACCAAGGGGTAAGGAATGCAGATTTAATGAGTCAAGGATAGTGAGGAGAGCATTTGTTCTAGAATCATTTTTGATAAGGCATGTGTTAAAGTCACCAAGAATTATTAGATGTTGGAATTGAGCACGAAATTCAGATAAAAGAGATTCAAAGGAGTTGAAGAAATTTATATGAAGAGAAGGGCTGTAATACACACCAAGAAGAATTTTAGTGACATTGAGGGTGACCTCGAGGAAAAGGTGTTCAGGCGTCTGAGATATAGAGGGTGACTGAGATAGAATTCGGCAAGGTATATCACTACGCAGATAGATGGCCACTCCACCGCAGTTAGCCATTTTAGGGACCCCGTTTCGATCTGCTATGTATGTCCTATCACTTCTGATAAGCCTATAGCCAGGTAGAGGAAAGAGAGTAGAGGGAAGAGAAGGCTTAAGGAAACTTTCAGAGATGAGGATTGCATGAATGTTCGAGGATGAAAAGGTTACTAGTAAATCATTATAATGCGCAGGGACACTTTGGGCGTTGATATGAGCAACATTAAAATTTTTGGCAAATGTAGAGAAAGTGACTTTTAGACTGTCCTCAAGAGAGAATAAATCGTCCTCTTCAATACTTATAAAACTATTAGACGAAGAAGATAAGGAATAATATTCAGGGTCAGAATTATAACAAAGTACATCGGACATTGAGCAGTGATGGTTAATTAAATACAATACTATACAAATATATACACATACAATATACTAAATAATCTAACACTATTACTTATGCTGATAGTAAAATATAAACCTATAATAGCAATTAAACACCGAAATATCTATTTCAGATACCTACTTGCCAGATAGCTTAAATGTATAAAGACGGACTTACTTAAACCTTAAACTCTTAATCAACGTATTGTGAAATACTCATGGACTAATCAGATAATTCTTGAATTTATATGATTCATCGCAAGAGATGCAAAAAAGAAAACCGAGTCCAAACTAAATAGAGAAGTAGAAGCAAGGTAACTATAAAAAAAAAAAAAAATAGGTATAAAAATTTATAACAAAACGCATTGCATGTTGTGAATGATATGTGGCAGAGTAGCTAGTAATGCAAAGTAGTGTACAATGTTAAAAACAAAAAAAAAAAAGTATTAAGTTGCTGTCACTGTCAAACTCTGCCATGCCAATGTCAAATAAATAATAGTCAATTCAAATAACAAGCAAGGTTTGCAATCGTGTTAAGTGGTTGTAAAAACATTAACAATAAAAAGAATTTAGGATTACCTTACGTGCATTGAATAATTTATGTGATATGAAAAGCTATAGATATAATGTATACTTCAACAAAAGAGATTGAAAAGATCTCACGAGCGAATAATACCAACTGAAAATGTCATTTTTTCTGCGCCCTTGTCTGAATTTTAGCAATACGGACTCTAGTTTCTTTAGATTGGGGACGGTTGGAAGATCCACCCTCGGTCATTTCCCTCACCGAGGGGCTTACTACAGATCGCGTTTCCGAGCCAGCGGCAACTTGATCGTCATTGGGTTTGGCTGCAGCATGCTCCTCAGTAATGGCACGCAACTCCGTCATCGTAGTGATTTTCTTGCGGAGACCCTTAGCAGAAACGACTACAATCTTACCATCGCTGGTCCAGGAACCTTTAACGCCCAATGCTTTCCGTGCTTCAACAAATACGGCGTGACGAGTGGCTGTGAGAAACTCGGATATAGTTAGGCCACTCCCTTTCAAGTTTTTTTTGTTGATCCATATCTCACTGCGACATCGGATGTCAGCACAACGGATGAAGACAGGACGCGGCTTATCCTCTTTAACAGTCCTTCCCATACGCCAGCAAGATGCAATTGACCCAGGTTGAAGTGAAATCTTCAGTTTATCATGACATATTGTCTGAATGTTTGATGTTAAGTCCTCTTCCTTGCTCTCACTAAGGCCATGAAGTAGAAGAATGTTGGCTCGAGATCTCATTTCATTATCATCTAGAGTGAGAAACACCAGTTCCATCTGCCTGTTCAGGTTAGATACCGCCTTCCAAATAAATGTTTTAAAATTTTGGTACTCACTTAAGAGGACAGGATCATGGGCCTGGCTGCGACCACCAAGGGATTCCTCAAAGGATGACATCTTGGAAGCAAACATTTCTTTCATCTCGTCCATGTTCTTGCAAAGCAGTGCGAGTGGGTCCATTGTAGTGAAAAGTGAGTGATGAAGTCCAAACAGTGAAAGGAGTGGTGAAATTATTATCTGGCAGGTACTGTTATCTGATTATTTATATCATAAACTGGCAATATTTTTATATATATGTTTAATATAATTAATTTAAAATAAAGATAATCGGAAGCTCCTAAAAGACGTCAAACTTTTTCCTCTGCTACCCACAAAAAAAAAAGAAGAACCTTTTTTTGAAGTTCCTACGTAGGACGCTTTTTTTAATTTTTTTTGTGAGTTAATGTTCCACACTAGTGACACAATTTCAAGCTGCTTTGAACATATTAATTTAACGATTTTTTAACACATTATATTTTAAACTTACGTTTTAAAGTAAGTTGTAAATACATTTATCTCTGTGGTATTGGATCATTAACTGTGATGCATTGTTTCCCAGGGTCCGCTAGCATGACAGTATTTATGCCATAGAATAGAGGCATAATATAATTTGGCGAAAGTCTTTACCACGGCTGTCTGCCTGACGTTAACCAACCTTGGGTAGCTGTACCGCAGGCAAATACATGGGAAAATTAAGTACAAGTACTCTTTTTCAAAAGAAAAAAAGGCAGGTTTCGACCTTAGGTCTCTGTACCACCTAAGGTTCGCTCGCTCAAACCCCGCCTGCGTGGAATTTTTTTCACCAAATTTATTTCCTGATTTAATACGAGTATATCAGATTATATATAAAATTATTTTTTGACAAAAACAAACAGAGTTCAACCCTATAAACGTACAAACTGAACCTAAAAATAGCAAATAATTATTTAATTACTTGAAAGCAAATAACAATAAATTAAATAATGATACTGTACATATCTACTTACAATTTATAATCTGTTAGTTTTGGAATCAGTGCCAGCCAAAGTAAAAATAAACTCATTCTGCCTCGCGCTGTTCGAAGGTTTGTTGTGAAATCACTAAACTATTCTAGTTATCAATGCTACCAAAACCTTTTTTAAAGAGGATTTTTCACAGGACGTCCAGTGTTTATGGAGAAGCTGATATACTAACTTAATGTAAAACGTAAAGAAAAAGGACAAAGCATAAACAAAGACGATTGCGACAGCTTGGTCTCTTCCTATGTATGTTGTTCACAGCCGGTAAAGCACTAACTTCCTATAAACAGTAATCTTTGATATAAAAAAACCTTTGATCGGACTACTGAACCGATTATAATGAACTTTAAATAGGACCAATTTCGAAAGCATACATTTTCAAACAGATTTTTTTTTATAATTGGTTCATAAATGACGGAAACAAACTTATAAAAAAAACAACCGTATTAATAACCTCCTTCTTTTCTGGAGTTAAAAAGCATACCCAAGTAGGATTGGTGTCAGGTACTGAAATCATTTCATAGTACAAGTAGAAATGAAACTATAAGGGTAAGTACAAAATAACTCAAGGAGTAGACGTGCCTCCGATTTTTTTATATCGGCCCCATTAAAGTAAAGATTAGTTAGATAATTAATATAATAAGTGGTGAAGGTTACCCGCCAAAGATTAAAGCTAATGAAAGCTCATAATATTATAATCTTGCAACTTAGTAAAAGCAATATCGTTTACGATTTGACACTAAACCTCATAGTTTACGGTGCACTGCTATAAAATATATTATATATACACACATATATAAGATTAATATATATCTTGATTACACACTTTATCTCTTAAGTGTGTACGCAAAATATATTTATGATTATGACAGCTCTCTTAACCATCCTAATCTTAATCCTAACTAATATTATAAATGCGAAAGTGAGTTTGTTTGTTACGCTTTCACGTTGCAACTGAACCGATCATCATGAAATTTTGCATACACGTTATCTGCTACGGAGAAGGACATTTCCCGGGAAAAAGTACTGTTCCCGAGGCATCGACATTGACGCGGGCGGAGCCGCGGGTGAAATCTAGTAATATTTTAAATAGAAAAAATAGAGAGCGCGCAACAAGTGATAGAGAAGTACGATCGGCCTAAGCGTTCGGCTTGTGACACATCTGTCTCTCTTCCACCATTATCATATCACATACAACCATTTTTGTTTTTTATTTCTATCAGCAGTCCTCATTAGGACTTATGCATTTCAATAAAAAAATCAGGCAGCCATAACTGCGTATTTCGTATGAAATTATATGAAATAGAATTTTATTCAAATTTAGATATCACGTATCTCTTTTTGTACACCATAGGCCTACTATTATTTTTAATATTTGCATAATCGATAAACTACTAGCGTTTCAGAACGACTACTACTGAGAAGATACGTATAGTTATAACATCACGTACTAAAAACAGGTCACTCACGTGAACTGTTCGGGTCCCTCTGCCGCGCGTCTCGCACTCGCCTTGAAAATGGGCTCCTGACGAGTCCGAAACTATAGTCGGCAATCCCGACGAAATAGCACGTGAGTAACCCGTTTTTAGTACATAATGTCTGTATCTCACGTTAGTTTCAATGATATAAGTTATAACATCACGTAAAATATAAATAGAATGAAGTAATATAAGTAGAAAATAATAAGATACTGACTGTTTTTCTTTTAAATATTGGTTATTCAATTAAATTTCTTATAGCTCGTCCATTTTAGACTAGGATAAATGAAAAAAGTTAGAAATACCAGCTGCTTTTCTTCTCGTGCTGATCAAAAGGAGAATTGGCGAAAACTGAGAAATCATGTTCGTAGGCGATGCGGTTAAACACCACTATGTCGATTCCGTTTTCCATCTACATGCCCACCAACTGCTAAACGTCGCTTTTAAGTTTTATAGACCTAGGCTCTGTCTACCCCGCAAGACAAAATAGACATGATAGTATGTGTGTTTATATGTATTTAGATCTTTTGACGAGCTCCGTGGTGCAGTGGTTAACACGCCAGCCTGCGACACGAGGGCCCCGGGTTCGATACCCGGTCAGGTCAAGATGGAAAATTATCTTTTTCAGATTGACTTGGGTCTTGGATGTTTATCTATATATGTATTTGTTATAAAATATAGTATCGTTGAGTTAGTATCCCATAACACAAGTCTCGAACTTACTTTGGTGCTAGCTCAATCTGTGTGATTTGTCCGTATATATTATTTATTATCTCATCTTCTTAATCGTATCCTCATGCCTGAGGGTCGTGACCATCGGGAGCAGCTTTCCTCACAATGGTTTTTCGCCCTGAACGGTCTTGCGCTAGTTGTATGGCTCTTTGAGTGTTTGTGCGCGTTACCCTATTAACAATATCAGTCCATCTTGTGGGCGGTTTTCCTTGTCCTCTACATCCTGGGACATGGCCCAAAAGTATGTATGAGACTATCCGGTGCGCGTCGCGCATATATATGTATATATATTAATATAGATTAAATTTAGCCCTCTACCTTCTATGTGCTTAATGTATAGCCAATGCATTTAGTTTATCAAATCCGGTTTATTGTCTAAGTAGTTTGCGATTTTCTTAAGATAATGCCTATTATTTAATAAATGAAGTCGGATATAGTATAAATCAAATGTTACAATACAATTAGCTTATTGTTGTTGATAAAATTAAACGATATTGATACGAAATATAAGTTTCAATACAGTTCAATAGCTGAGGTAAAAGATAAAACATCAACGCATGTTTTACGCATTACTTGTTACTGTTCCGGCATTTTTGGTAATTTAATACTTACGGTAAACACTCGCCTTCTAAAGCAAGGACTAACTTTATTTACTGATTTAAACCATTATCCGAACATGATCATCGTCATCATTTCGTGTAGGTGACACAGTCAATCGACCATGCACACCCTGGTGTCAGAGTTCTTTGGAACCGTCTCTCGGCCTCTGACTTGGTTCCTATAGGACCAACGACTTAACCTGCCTTCCAAAGCACATTATCCGAACAAAAAGAGACGACACTTTGCACTTTGACGTCTTCTCGGATGAAAATCGATAAATCAGCTGTTTAGGGTTCCGTACCCAAAGGTTAAAAACGGGACTCTATTAATATCTCTCCGCTGTCTGTCTGTCTGTCCGTCTGTCACCAGACTGTATTTCATGAACCGTGAAAGTAAGACAGTTGAAATTTTCACAGATGATATATTTCTGTTGCCGCTAAATGCAAAAAAAAGGGGGCTCCCATAAAACAAACGTGAGTTTTTGCTTGATGAAAAAGTGAAATAAAACAAGCGAGTTGATAATTTGCTACTATAGCATTTCTTTGACGTTTGAAAGCCAGCTTTTTAAACATAGTTTTTTCTTTATAAGCTAAACCTACTACTGAGGATCGCGACCATATGTAATATATTTTTATTGAGTGCGGTCATAAGCTGCGTGGACCGCACGATGCATTCCACCGTCCATCGCTCTCTTCAGTGTCGCACCATCTTGTAGGTGCCCTGCCTTGACCACGTCTGCCTTCTATTTGCCCCACAATAATTTGCTTCTTTAGACAATGCTACATGAAAGATAATACATGTGGTCGCGATCCTTAGCATTGAGAGACCGACGCAGAAGAAGAAGAATAAAGAAGAAAGCATTTGAACAAATTCAAGCACGTTTTTGTCGTGGTAGAGCCACGCTACCGGCAAAATTATTTTTGCCAGTAGCATGAATGGGCCGGCTCGTCCGGGGAAGTACTCCACTCTCACAGAAAATCGACGTTTGAGTAGAAACTTTACCGATTCTATGCTTCGTTTGGTGAGTGAGAGAGCCAGAGACCCATACTTCCCCCCCCCCCCCCATTCCTCCATTTCCTCCCCCGAACTCCATGAAAAAGGCCGGCAACACTACTGTCACACCCTGGTGTCTATAAAGGTTGAGGGCACTCTGCCCTCGCCTCAAATGCCCGGTGAAGTAGCGAAAGTTCACTTGGAGCTAGCTACATAGTCATTTAAAAAAAAAATGGTGTTGCACTTGTCCATCGACAGCAGTGATCATTCACCATCAGGTAACTCACTTACTCGTTTGTCGTCCTATATCATAAAAAAGCTATAGATAGTATGAAGTTATTAAAACTTAGTCTGTTTTTCTTTATAAATAAGTTTTTAGAAACAAAAACAGACTAAGTTATAAATATCTTCATACTCCGAGTTATTACGCTAACCTTTCGACATTTACATCACAGATAATTTCCTAAAACAATGCCTAAGATAGATGAATGTAATTAGATACTGCAAGAATGGACATCACCCGCGGGAGCGAGGTCGGCTGAAGGTCGCGGTATCTGCTCGATCGCACTCCGGACACGCCTCTGCATGATTATTACATCTGTGGCACGCAGCCTACTTAGATTTATTTATTTATTGTTTTATAATGACTATCTTTATCTTGGCAAACTATATTCTGTAACAGGGATGGCTGCAGACATAAGAAGAGGTTTTACCCAGCAGTGGGGTGCCCACCCAAATAGGTTGAATTTTAATAGCTAGAATTTAAGTATTGACTCTGTAGTTTGTGATTCTGTAATCACGGTAATAAGTATTGCAGAGAAGATTAAATGTCTTTACAAAAAATGGTGAGCGACAGTAGACAGGTTCAAGTTTCCAATTTAAATCTTTGTGCTTTTGTGCAATTAATAATAATGTAAATAATGTAGATACACAGACAGGATTTAGATATAAAACCCTCTGTCTATTTCCATAGATATCATGTGAAGCGACTATTACTACCTAAAGAGGGTTAGCATTAGGCAGGCAGGCTGTAAAAAGTTTGCCAAATGATTTTACAGCATAAATACTTTTAATAGCAGATACCATAGCTGAGGACCGGGAAAACACTCAAATTATTATGATGTCGTGCAAAGCGATTTAAGGTCAAAGCACATACAACTTGTAGAATAGCATAATCAAGAAAGGTTGGTATCAGGTAAAAGATAGGCCATAAAGACCTTGCCCAATATTTCAGCTCAGCAAGAACAGAACTTACGTCATAATAGTGGACCATCAGCTCTGAAGCCTGAGTAATATACCTTATTTAAAAAAAGCTTAGATGAGTCCTGTTACCTGTTGTTATCTTTATGTTATGTTAGAAAACCAAAATACATATATGAAATGTAGAAAACTTTAAATATAGGCTGACTTATTGAAAATATTAAACTTTTAAATAAATGGGCTAGTAATCTACGAATAAGTCATTACTTATTCGTAGGCTGGCATGTCCGGAAGTACCACACTCTCACAGAAAATCGACGTTTTGAGTAGATGCTTGCCGCTTGTATGCTTCGTTCGGTGAGTGAGAGAGCTGGCGGCCCATGTTTACCCTCCCCATTTCCTCCCCAATATCCTTCCCCCAACTACTTAAAATGCCGACAACGCTCCTGTCATACATGGGCAGTGGTGATCGCTTGCCATCAAGTGACTCGCTTGCTTGTTTTCCGTCCTACATCACTAAAAAAAATGGTTTCATACAACTTCAGACGAATAGGCGACCAATTCTGATGAAAAGAGTTTCTGTCGGCGATTTCTTCTCTGTAGTAGCCGGTTCCGAAACGCCAGTAGTTTGTAGCTTTTGAACAGTAATTAATAATCCTTACTAATCTACGAATAAGTTACTTATATTATAAATGCGAAATTGAGTTTGTTTGTTACGCTTTCACGCCGTAACTACTGAACCGATCATCATGAAATTTTGCATACAAGTTCTCTGGAGTACGGCTAAGGACAGAGTCTTTTATCCCGGGAAAAGTACTATTCCCGAGGGATCGACATTGACGCGTGCGGGTAAAACACGTTGGATAAACTTATGTTATTTTGACAAAATATGTTGCGGATACATTTCTTTCTGTAACTGTTTTGAAGGAAATTATTATTATTAAAAAAACCATAAAACAATGTCTGAAAAGGCTTATTTTTTTGGATAAATCCTTGAGTCAACAATGAGTATGATTTGAGCTTTGGTGGAGTGTTCCAAATGCGTGTCTATCTTCTTAATTTTATTTTCCAGAAAGGCTTATTCATTATTTCGAGTAGGTGTCCCGGTGAATCGACCATCACACCCTGGTGTCAGAGTTCTTCAGAACCGCCTCTCGGCCTCTGACGTGGTTCCTTTAACGACTACCAGATGGCAGCCGGGACCACCGGCTTAACGTGCCTTCCGAAGCACGGAATCATCTTTATTATCAGACAATCAGGTGATTCAAGCCTGCAATGTCCTAACCAAACTGGAAACAACTAAACAAAGTACGCTTCCGGTGGGAATCGAACCCACGACCCCCGGGTCAACAGGCAAACGCCTTAACCACTGGACCACGGAGGCTGTTAATGTGTGAAAGGCTTATTAAATACCTATTATTAATATGTGTTATTTTATAGCAATTATAAAAAGTAAAAACACTGAAATACCTACTTAGCGCCAACTTCAAAAGTAAATAAAAAGAAAAGGTATTACGAATAATGTCATATCAGATTGTCCGAATCAAACAAGTAGCGCAATATGAGGGCTGTCATAAAGTTGCACAAGCTTCCACCAAGAATAACTTCTGCGTGGAATTTTCGCAATGAATCAATGCAATCAAAACTTGATTCTCGACCGCGCTCACCTTTCTGGTCACCGAGTACCTGTTAAAAAAATCATAAAAAATAGATCACTCTAGTGCTGCGCGTGCGCTGGGCGCGGTCGCTTGGATCTGATGGTATGAGCGGCCTGAAAGGTTTTGATACTATTTGAAATAGATTTCGTTTTCGATTACCTATATTAATAAATACATGTTATTTTATATTTCTTTTCGAATCTATTTTTTACACTGTTATAAATAACAATGAATCAATATTATCAGGCTTGATTCTCGACTGCTCTAACCTTTCTGGTTACCAATTAGCTATTAAAATATAATAAATAGATCACTCTAGTCACATGGATCTGATAGTATTAACGGCCCGCAATATTTGATACTTGCTTGTTATAGTAGTATGTTTTCGATTACATCCTCATGCAAGATACATTATTTTTCTTGTCAAATACATTTTTTTAGTATGTGATATAGGATATAGGTTAATGAAACTAATACTGGTCTTCAAGCACCTCTTATTAAGGATACGTCTATGTATTACAGAATTTTTGAACTGTAGTTATTTTTTTTTATAGAATGCTTTTTTTTTAATTTAGCTTACCTTAACAACCATTTTTTTAATAAAGGAGAATTTTCGTTTTTTGTTGATAGGGCTTTCTCTTTTGACATTTTTTGATGGCGGTATACGTCTTTAGTTGTACGCGGTTATTAAAATAACTTTGATATGCACATTGCACTAGAAGTACCGATATAACTCTTGAATATGCTCAAATAATTAAGATAATATTTAATTTAAAATCTATTTAAATAATATTATGCTTAAATATTCAAAATCCAACTGAATGCCCATAGGAGTAATAGAGTTCGTAATTTTTTTTGCATATTTTTTTCCAATTTGCATATTTTCCTGACATATTTTAAAAGTTTTTTTTTCGTGTTAAACTGTTACAATGGTAGGACCAAAAATGATCTAAATATTTCATTGGATCTTTGGCTTTCGATGGACGACATCATCCACCTAAACCAAATTTAGGGAACGTTTGGACAGTCGTAATAATATCAAAGTCTTAAAACGTATTATCTATTTTTGTCCTTTCACTATACCTAAATTCAAAAACAGACTAAAATAAGCAATTTGTTACACCAAGAATTCCTGTTACAACTGTTCCGACAAATCCTATTTTAATCACAAGTCACTAAGTGTCTGAATCTCAGAATGCGCATTCCTAAAAAGGCTAGCACAATATACTAGTGAGTCGGCTTCAGGACACAGCGCGTAAATCAGATTGCACGGACAGTGCGCCATTTTGAACAGTTCTCGGTATTGCCGGTTTGCAGTTATGGTGAGCTGATTAGACACACACTTACCCCATTCATATTATAAGATAGATAACATATCATATTAAAATAAGACAAGTCGTCTTGGTAAAAAATAAGATAGTCAGATGGGATTCTAAGTATCCGAATTTCAGAATATACATTCCTAAAAAGCCTAGCACAATGTAATAGTGAGTCGGCTTCAGGACACAGAGCGTACATCAGATTGCACGGACAGTGCGCCATTTTGAACAGTTCTCGGTATTGCCGGCGTGCACTTACGGTGGGCTGATTAGACATACACTTACCCCATAAATATCGTACGGTAGAACATATCACATTAAAATAAGACAAGCCGTCTAGGTAAGAAACAAGATGCTCAAATGAGATACTAACCAAATTTCAGAATATACATTTCTAAATCGGCTAGCACAATATCATAGTGAGTCAGCTTTAGGACATAGCTCGTAAATCAGATTGCACGGACAGTGCGCCATTTTGAACAGTTTTCGATTTGCAGTTATGGCAGTCTGATGGGAAACACATTTACCACAGTAATATAGAGAAAAGTGTATCATAGTAAATATATCGATCAAAAATAAGAAAAAGGTAAGCAGAAAATATTTTTAAATAAAATTAAAAAAGTATATAATTTCCCTGAATAGTATATAAATATATTTATGAAGTACAAGTACATTTATTTATTCAAATCTAGACTGATAATACCAATACCAATAAATAAACTTATTGTTAATCTTTATAAAACTCTAACAGAGCTACATTCAATATCCGAACATATTATTCATTCGAACTCATCATACGCTAGCATCTGCATCAATAAATATATAATCATAAAATATAATGAGATACATTTGTCAAATTGCATTCGGTAGCCTCATGGTGTGTTGAAATCAAGCCAAAGTCTATTAAATGATGTCCTAGCTGATTACATTACTCATTCAGATGCAGCTTGTTAAGAAAAATATTCATGACCTTAACACAATCACGGCGGGCCCGGAGGCAACTAGTCTCATTAGATTAACACCCAGTGCAAAATCAAAAGAGTTCGCGAATTTTATCTTTTGTAATTTTACATATTCTTGAAATTTTAAAAATATGCTAATTTATTGATAAAAAGTGGCGATCCTTAATTCACAACAGATAGGGACGAGTGGCGTACAAGAGGGGAGGCCTTTGTCCAGCAGTGAGAAACAATAGTCTAAAAAAAAATATGACCACGCTTTGCTAGGAAAAACGGTATATGCCTATATTTTCCCATCACTTCTTCAAAACAATCGTTAAGTCTTTGTCAAGATACACGAATTTATGTTTCCACCTGCACGCCCACCAACATGTTAATTGTAGCTTTAATGTCATGGATCTAAGCTATATCTACCCTGCAAGGGAAAAGGATGCGACAGTATATAATATATGTACTCGTATGTACGAATGTATGTAGTATAAGAATTTTTCTTTCAATTCTCAATTCGATTATATGTTTTTTTATTTTTATTTCTTTGACTGGAAGTAAATCTATTTGAAGCGGTATGCTTTCCATTTGGTTTAATATTTCATCAAAAGCGTTTTAGTACTTTTATTGATGTCGGTTTTTATTATATGAAAGATTATTTTAATGAGTGTCTTATTCATAAGAGTCTCGAAGGTGGATTGAATTGGATCCGTCATCAAACATACTTTTCATTGGAAATACGATTGAAATTTTATGATGATCTATGGCTGATGTTACGACATTTTCAAGCTATATAGCTTTCTTATCAAAGTAATAAGAAAGTTCCAACAGCCTTAGTCATAACTATTAGACCCAACAAGACTCATACATATCATGTGAAAAGTATCGATTATTTTAGGATTAGGGCCACTAGTATCGTTGAGTTAGTATCCTGCCACACAAGTTCAGAACTTACTGTAGGTAGGTAGCAACAATTTGTGTGATATGTCCCTATATATTTTTATAATTTATTTCAAAGCTAATACACTGTCCTTTCCCCGAGCCTCCTAAGTTCGCTCGCGCCCCGAAGCTACGCCATAACATGACTTCAATATCGGGAGCTGCAATGAACTTCGACATTTCCACATAGGGCTCCAATGGTCGACTTTCACCATAATCGGCCAATTTACGGGTGTCAGCCTGGCCAGTGCCCGCTAAACTGTCTCAATTAGTGCCCGGATAGATGACCCTGCAATTTCGTCAGCAACACTGGGGAAATTGCTACTCGTAGTGCAAGAGGGCGAGCACATAAAATGTAACGACCGACGGAACTGAGCGTCTTTGAGCTCACCTAACACAGGTTATTGTTGTTAGATTTAGAAAAACTATGGAAGCAGCATTGCGCTCAAAAAACTGACCCCATGCAAAGAAGCTTAAAGCGGGCGGGGCTTAAAAAGTAGATTTTGTCGCGAACTAGTCTGCCGCGCGCTCCTTGACGAAAGGACGCGTCGATAAATGCATTTAATGAAATATATTTTGTGAACGTCGGCGAAATCTTAAGAAATTAAGAAAAAAATGACTTCTTGTGTAGTAAAGTGGTGCAGGAACCGCAAGAAAATATTTTGATTTTTCTGGACCCTTAAAGGGGTGATTCAGCCTGTCAATATGAACAACTTTACCTAAGAGACCAATGCTAGGAAATAATTTTTATTGATGTTGCTATACAAATTGACCGGGCGGCCGATAATTGTTGTATGGAAATGCCCATTTTTTTTTAGTTTCCAGCATTGGACCCATAGGAAAAGTTGTTCATATCGACGGGCTGAATCACCCCTTAAAGGATACAGAACGATCAAAATTTCACCATGTATATCTATGTCAATTTGCTCTAGTCTTTTAAGAAGTTGATTTATCAATTATGGTGCTGCGTACCCCGGGTTCTGTTTGATATTAATTGAAAGTTATAATTTATTTCTGCGATAATAGTTTACTAGGTTTCGCCCGCGGCTCCGCCCGCGTCAATTTCGATTCCTCGGGGATTGTACTTTAGAGAAGATAAAAAAATGTATAACAATTATGCAGATTAATACCATGTGACATATAAAATGAAAAGGCTATTGCGACGATCTCAAGTATATATTTTTTTATAATTTTAGTATATATAAAATATTAAAGTTATCAGACGACGACGGTGTACCCTATATTTCCGCAACCACCTGTCTAAAAATTATATAAAAATTAATATTATATGATTTTACTTTTAGATCACAGGAAGGAAAATGTAGGTATATGAAATGTACTTATGGTTTATTATATAGGAGGTACAATTTAGAACCTTCTCCCTGCGAGTTAGACTCGCCCCACCCGTTTTTTTTAATAATCTAAAAAAAAAATATCCACCAAAGATATTTTACCTTTTGATAAAATAATTATTGTACCTTATTTAGACGAGTTTAAGTTTGAGACCAATTTAAGATAATATACTCGTATTAATTTAGACTTGAGCGTTTTCGATAAGTTGCTGTGGTAGATGACTCCCTAGAGCGGCCAGTCGATACTAACTCGTCTTGTTTCGTAGAACTTATGTTGTCTTTGACATAACTCACCCAAGGGGTAAAAAATGGTGTAAGGGTTTCGAACACATGTGCACATTTATCCGAACCCCAGTTAGATGACTACATTTTGGCACCCTTTGTGAACTGGTAAAGTATCTGGTCACAAAAAAAAACATCATAATACTAAACCTCGTTTATCAAAAAATTGTTGATTCTTTTAAATAAAACGGATAAGTCAAACTTCTGAATGCGTTTGAATTATCTCGCAAATCTTTAAATTAGAATTCATGATTAATTCATTCAAATGTCACGCTTTTACATGGCATGATAACGTATTTTATAGGAAGCTTTACTAGCAAATCGTAATAAGTCTCTGTAATCAGATACTAAAACACTTTTAATTTTGTCTGACCTTCAGCCGTCGCCGTTCACGAGCAGTGAAAATGAGAGGCAGATAAACAATCTAGTGATCGTGCTCCACCTACCTACAATTGAAGAGTTTGCGAGGTACAGTCGTGAACATAACTGCTTAGGAAATAATACTTATATAATCTGAGAAAATAAAAGATCAGTCTAGTTCACGAGGTACTAGCAGGAGTTCAAAAGTATTATTATACGTCATTTTTAACTCAAACCGATCATATACTAAGTGAAAGCGAAGTTGTCCTGAAAGCATCACGTTTCATTTTCAGTATTTCGAGAGCTGTAGAAATGCATTCTCTTCATTAGTTTGATAGGAAAGTGTCCTCAAACAAATCGACAAGTCCTGCGTAATCTGCCTGGTTACCGTTACAAAAAACTTGGAATTTTACCTCTTATTTTTTTAATTTAATATGTCTGAAGCTAGCTCCGAGTGAGCTTTCTCTACTTTACCGGACGTTAGAGGCGAGGGCAGACTGCTCTTAACCTTTTTAAGCAATATCACCAAAGGGCTAGGAGGAACCTAGGCTTTGGGCGTAGTTGTGATTTACAATATAAATGTCAAGAAAAAGAAAAATCAAGAGTATCTTATTCTCAAAAAAAAAATAGGTCAACGTACAACGTAAATGTGTTTTATTTATATAACTTTAGCTTTTCATGGGAATGGGAATCGTTTGTTCACTTGATAATTCATTAATTCAAAATGAAAATGAAAATGAAAATTAGAGATTGACTCGCTGTTCGCAAGTTGGAGAGTAAAGTATAAGTATTGAACATGAGATTATATCATAAGTATTGTTCTATTTGTCTCTTATCAAATCCTTACAAGTATAATAACATGTCTAATTTTCACAACAAATTGTCTCAGCTTTCACTTTACCCAAATCCTAATTAATATTTAAAGTGGTGTCACAATTGTGTTTTCGACTGTACGGACTACGCGATCGATACGAAGTAGACGGGCCGCGAAGGCTGCCGTGCGCCCGCGCCGCCGTCAAAGGCACGTGCGCTTATTTTGCTATTAATATTAATATAGCAAATATGGAAATACGGCCATTTTTTATGCACGTCAACTTTGAATCGAAATCAATGAATCATATTCTACGGAAATGATATGCAGAAGATGTGATTAATTCTGATTTGTTTGTTGATAGGTAGGAATGTAATTTATTTCAGCTGAACTTACGTAATTATTTCGCTAGAAATAATGATGATCATCATCATTTCGTGTAGGTGACACGGTCAATCGACCATGCACACCCTGGTATCAGAGTTCTTCGGAACCGCCTCTCGTCCTGTGACGTGGTTCGTTTAACGACTACTAGATGGCAGCCGGGTTTGCTTTAGGTTTGAACATAATTACTTTAGGTTTGAACTTTAAAAATGAAGAAGTTTTTTGATTCATGTATGATATTTTTTATATTTATTACCCCATATCTGCTTTATAGGTAAACTGATTTAGAAAAAATGTTTCATTTTTTTATTTTATTTGGAAAGGTACCTATAGGCATATTTAAATTTCATTCAACTCGGTTCAAAGTTTGGTTGACGACGGTTTTATGTCTGTAAGATTACCATCTAAAGTTAAAAATAAAAATATTTTTATTATTATGATGTAACTAAAACTTTATGATCTTCGCAATTTTTCCTTTATCTGTGCTATAACACGTTGCTTCGTACTAAAGTTCAAGATTCTTAGTTCACGGGAAGTACCCTGTAG
The DNA here is from genome assembly GCA_947532085.1 of Elegia similella. Lineage (NCBI taxonomy): Eukaryota > Metazoa > Arthropoda > Insecta > Lepidoptera > Pyralidae > Elegia > Elegia similella. The sequence continues at coordinate 15,840,281 of OX383941.1, forward strand.
GTTTTGATTCCCTTGCGAATGTCGAAATTTTGCGGTATAAACGGCTGTATCTTTTGATTGTTTTGGCTTAGACATTTTTTTTTTACAGTTTAAGGGTCAGTAAGCTTGAGTTATTCATATGACTTTCAGCTTGATACCCCACGCGTTCCTGAGAAAAAGGGTATTGACAGATAAACAGACCGACAACAAAGTCCTATAAGGGTTCCGTTTTTTCTTTTTCAGGTACAGAACACTAAAAACAACGTCCGTCAAATTACAATGTGTAAGTATACAAAATAGCTCGCAAAAACAAACTAAAAAGAATGAATGCCAAGCGGTCGTCTCGGAAAATTTGGCGCGTTTTGTACCTACATCGTTGTCCGATTTGCTCCATTTTTTCCAACAAGTTCCGTAACCTCACTTTTGCAAGTTCAGTAATTGAGGCCTACGCTCTTTCAAATTCACAGCACAATCTATAAATAAAAAAATAATCGATCGTGCCAGAAATAATCGGTAATCAAATAGACTTTAGTCGTATAGAGTGGACAATGTGGACATAGATACCAAAATCTTAAGAAATTTAGTACCGATTGTAACAAAATCAGAGACAAAAATCATCTCAGTGATTTAATCATTGGAAAATTATTTTGATACATCATATTTATAAACACCTGTCGAGTAAATTATCAGTAGTATCAAAATGCAAAAACGAGTAAGTACGTATGTTTAAATACCGTCAGTTTTAATTAAGAACGCAATGATATAAAAAAAGTCCAGCTATTTTGGTATTAACTTATTATCTGGACGTTAAAGACCCTTTACTTTATACAGATTAAGTCATGGGCAAAAGCTTGTTGGTAATAAATATTAAAGTTCCATGATTTCGATGTCCACTCTGTTCGCACATATATTCAATGTCTTTGTCAATGGCAATAGAAAAAAAGGGTCGCGCTTGGTCGCTCTCAATATTGTTAACTTTTGGAGTTTTTATAGATGACATACTTGAAATACTGTATTACCAAAATAAGACATTACTTTCATTCTTACTTGAATTTTAAATAGGATGCTCGTAAAAAGTGGCAAATCCCGCAAATCTTCGTTTTCTCTTGTCTTCAAAGAAAGAGTTGAAATTCAGTATGTATGATTTATTTTTTGGCAGCTCCGTGGCGCACACGCCAATCTGGGACACGGGGTGCCCGGGTTCGATCCCCGGTCAGGTCAAGATGGAAAATGATCTTTTCTAGATTGGCCTGGGTCTTGGATGTTTATCTATATATGTATTTGTTATAAAATATAATATCGTTGAGTGTGCAAATATAATACTTGTGTTATCCCATAACACAAGTCTCAAACTTACTTTGGGGCTAGCTCAATCTGTGTGATTTGTCCGTATATATTTATTTACTAGCTGTTGCCCGCGACTTCGCCCGCGGCAATTTCTTAGTATAGATGAATAATTTTCTCCCGTTTTTAAAACATTTTTACTGATGTTTCGTTCTTATTGGTCGCAACGTGATGTTTTATAGCCTAAAGCCTTCCGCAATAAATGGACTATCCAACACAAAAAGAATTTTCCAATTTGAACCAGTAGTTCCTAAGATTAGCGCGTTCAAACAAACTCTTCAGCTTTATAATATTAGTATAGATTTATTTTTAATGTTAATTGTTCCTGCATTATTCCGTCATTTATTAACCAATTTTTTTTTTGTTTGAATGGTTTGCTGGCTTTCAAAATGGTGCCATCGTTTTTTTTTTTTAATATGAAACATTTTTTAAATTAATTTATACTCGACCAGCTTCAAAAATCATAATAATAATTTTACAATTACCTGGCTCAAAGTAATTGCTGTCTTAGGTGGCAATGCTGCTGTGTTTGGGCAGTTGTGCGGGGTGATGAATTGCAGGGACTATATCATTTTGAAATATTTATATTTTTAAATATGTTTAATTATGATTAGGTAGCATTTTCTATTGTAGTATTTATAAAAGTGTAAATAAATATACCTTTTTATCAAAAATATATATTTTATAAGATTTTGTATTATAAAATGTTATGTGATATGATATGACAGAATTAAGTAGTAAAACAAACGCTTACATATTTGGTCGGTATTGCGGACAAGTTTCAGCCAATCATCATCATATTAGGCGCAAGAAGTCCACTGCTGGACATAGGCTTCCCCCAAGGATTTCTAATATGACCGGTTGGAAGCGGTCTGCATCCAGCGTCTACCTTAGTCAGGTCGCAGGAAGACGCAGGAAGACTAAGGTCGCGGGAAGACGCAGGAAGACTAAGGTCGCAGGAAGACGCTGGATGAACAGGAGGCCATCTTCAAAGCTAATTTCAAGGCCGTCACGGCCCGGATGATACCGACTAAAATACATGAGTGAAACCGTTTGTCTTAGTACATAATTATTTATTCTGGTTATAATAAACTTTTTATTATCTTAATTAAATGCACTGTAAAGAGCAGGCCAACTATGCTACAAAATTATAAATTAAAAGTAAAAAAAAAAGCTTTTATGTACATCACTTTGTGTTCCGAGTTATTTTCAGTGAGCCCTTTAATTTGAAATCCATATTGTCGAAGTCCATCGAAAATACCTGTGCGCCATTTTGGGGTTCCGCCATGTTGAATATAGAATGACGTAGCGTATCATCCAAAATAAAATGTATACAAAATTTCAGCTCAATCGGTTGAAGATAGAAGATATCTGCTACAAAATTGCGTTGGCCCGAAACTTGGCCTCATAGAAAATGATGTATAGTGAACATCATTTCTATGACGCAGGTTTTGGGTCATCATCCTGTATTTCTATCGGAATGTCGATCACCAAAAAACTATTTACGCAACACACTGCGTTTAAATTTTGCAAACTGAAATATTAAACAAAACGTTTAGTTATTTCTATGAGTTTCACAAAAATCGATCACGCGAATCGAGATTACGAAAAAAATCTATTATTTGACAGCCGTGGAACATCATAACGCGCCTCTCACCTCGATATTGTCGTTTTTTTTTAATAAGAAATCGATTATATCTACGCTTTGTGTATAGAAATGGATCCAATAATGCAGATTCAGGCAGGTAGTTTCATGATAAGGATCAAAGAGACCGCTCCTTGTATATTTTTAAATTAATTTTAGGGTTCCGTAACCAAAAGTTTTGAACAATGTTACATACAGGATGTATCATTGAGATGGGTCGATGGACCCATGACTGACTTGAAAACTGCTTATGTAATATTTAAATATGTTATAGTAGTAGAATTTTTAAGAATATTATAATAGATATATAATTAGATAAAGTAAAATTGCCCTTGTATAATCCAGTGCAACTTATATTTAATTATTGACCGAACGAGCGAAGCGAGCGAAGCGTTTCAGTTTCCACTGGCCCAAAATTCTTTTGTCCGTCTGTCTGTCTGTTCTCGCCTACAGGTCGCATTTCTCAACTGATTCTCATGAAATTTTGTGAGCAGGTTCGGTAATTATATAGAATTTTTTTGTAGTGCCAGTTTTTCGAAATTTTAAAAAATGGCGGATATTTGGGGGTCCGAAACTTAAAAAAACTCATAGCACAGATATTTGGAAAAAAAATCAAAAATTTCATTAGACTTTTTTGTTATTCTCATTAAGACGCAACTATTTTGTCTGAACAACTTTTTTATACGATAAACTTGAACGTGTTTATAGTCAGCAATTTGCCCAAAAGTTGTCTGAAATGGATTTTCTGTATATTTATGAAAGAAGTTGAAGTACTTGAAGTGGGAGGAAATTGAACAACTTTCCCTAAGGAACAAAAATCTAAATATGAAAAATATTTTTTGGCTTAAAGCATGATACTGCGTATTACTTTTATAATTGAAAACACTGAATAAACTTAGTCCTGAAATAAAAATTAAAGACAAATAAAATAGATTCACATGCTATCCTGTGACTTGAACCCGGGGCTTATAGATGCCGGCCACTTCTTAACGTAAAGTTCGCATGTTTGTCTGCCATAATAGTTGAAAATTAGCGTGCTATTAACATTTTAACCAATTGGTAACATAACAACTATGAAACCGGGTACTTAAATTTTGCCTCCTATTCACCCATGCCAAGTTCGCTATTCCGATATTTCCGATCTTGAAGAGGATCACTCCAACTTAGTTAATGTGTACAAAATCATACTAAACATGGTGCTCACAAGGGCCGTGTTTCCATACAAGAGTAGTCCCCTGATTCCTAGCCGGATAGTACCAATAGAGTAATGATTTTTTACTAAAAAAATCCGTATGTTATTTTTTTTTTCATAATTGAATTATTTAAAGAGATATGAACCTTCAAAAACATGAAAAATTGGTACGAATTTTCGTTGTGTTCAAACATCAAGAAAACAAATTTGGGCAATTATATAAGAGAAAGAAACGCAGAAACACAGCCATAGCTTATTTTAAATTTTTAATGTAAAAAGAAATTAAATCGGTTAAGTTTTGGAGAAGAAATCAGAGGACTACGAAGCGTTAATTTTGTGTCATTTTTATAAGTATTTTCCGGCCGAGCTGTAGTTATCTCTATCGCACTCTGCGGGGTTTGTTTGGGCACGCGGTGCGACAGCAATAGATATTATAAATATCTATTTTTCAATTCTCTCGAGCTTAGTGTTTCCTCTTTAAAATGGGTCTAGTCGGGTCTTCTAGTAAGGGGAATGTAGGTTTAAATTTCCGTTTCCTCTGGTACCTAATTAAGAGCAGCGGGGATTGGGAAATAGTAACTGAAGGAAATCATCCTTTAGTCAATTAGCATATCAGTAACAGATATATTTTAGGGCACTGGAGGGCAAATGTGGATATTGGTTGTAAGGGCTCGTGAGGTCTACTGTTCTCGCAGAACCACTAGTGATAATAATCCCACATGCCAGTAATTGTACAAAAAAAATAATCATATCGAAAAAATATCTAAAGTTTGCTAGTAAGTAAACTCCAATTTATGTAATTACCATAACGTGTCGAGAAATACTGAATATCGCGGTTTTGCAGCTTACTGGTACATATTTATAATATTTAAAAGCAATTTAGTATTTAGTTTAATATTAGCACTTTATATTGCCTTTAGGCTTTAGGCTTCAATATTAAGAGAATATTATAGTGAGTTTAAAATATGATTATACCTCTTACTAGGTAATTCAAGCGCTTTATATTAAGTTATTTTAGACATGGCGGTCATTTAATATAATTTTGTATTTTTCAATACAACCTTTTCGTGGTTTCATATCCACAAATTACCCCTCGTATATAAGTCCAACTGATAGTTTATTTTTAAATAATCGATTCAAAGATTTACATTAATATCAAAAACTTACATTACTAAAAGTTCAAGTTGCAGGTTTGCCAAATGGTCATTTCGAGTAGGTGACACGGTCAATCGACCATGCACCTGGTGTCAGAGATCTTCGAAGCCGCCTCTCGGCCTCTGACGTGGTTCCTTTAACGACTACTAGATGGCAGCCGGGACCAACCGCTTAACGTGCCTTTTGAAGCACGAAATCATCTTTATTATCAGACAATCAGGTGATTCAAGCCTGCAACGTCCTGACCAAACTGAAAACTACTTAACAAAGTATGCTTCCCTTGGGAATCGAACCCACGACCCCCGGGTCTACAGGCAAACGCCTTAACCACTGGACCAGGGAGGCAGTGATGTCCCTTTAGATAATGTAATATTTCAGACTAACAAATAAATAAGAATGAGTAAGGTGGACACGATGGAAAGCGTTCAAGAGGGAGTCCAACAACGATATGGAGTAACGATCTGTTTGCCTTGACGCAACAGGCAAAATGAATTGCTAGTAGCATGAATGGGCCGGCTCGTCCGGGGAAGTACCACACTCTCACAGAAAATAGACGTCTGAGTAGAAGCTTTTCCGCTTCTATGCTTCGTTCGGTGAGTGAGGGAGCCGGAGGTCCATCCTTTCCTCTCCCCTCCCCATTTCCTTCCTCCAACTCCTTGAAAGGCCGATAACGCACCTGTCACATCCTGGTGTTGCAGTTGTCCATGGGCAGCGGTGATCACTTACCATCAGGTGACCCGCTTGCCCGCTTGCTGTTAATACATACCATAAAAAACCGGCCAAGTACGAGTCGGACTCGCGCATCAAGGGTTCCGTACATTAATGTAATGAGTTTGAAACTATTAAGTAAAAATATTTTGATTAAATGTATGATGTAACTAAAAATGTATACATTTCGCAATTTTTCCTTTATCTGTGTTATAAGACGTTGCTTTGTACCAAATTTCAAGATTCTGAGTTCACGGGAGCAGTACCCTGTAGGTTTTGATTCCCTTGCGAGTGTCGAAAAACTATTAAAATATTTTTATTATATGATGTAACTAAATTTATGCTTTTCGCAATTTTTCCTTTACCTGTGCTATAAGACATTGGTTCGTACCAAATTTCAAGATTCTGAGTTCATAGAAACTACCATGCAAGTTTTGATCCCTTGCAAATGTCGAAAAAACACATAAATTTGCGGCATAACCAGCTGTATCTTTTGATTGCGTAGGCTTAGAAGTTTTATTTTTTCACAACTCTGAGGAACAACAGACCTGAGTATTTGATATAAATTTTAGCTTAACGCATTTCTGAGAAAAAGGGTCTTGACAGACCGACAGACAGACAGACAGATAGACGGACAGACAGACAGACAGACGGACAACCGAGTGATCCTATAAGAGTTCCGTTTTTTTCCTTTTGGGGTACGGAACCCTAAAAAACTGTGTTTTAATATCAGAAAATATTAACGACAAAAAATAATAGCAAAACGAAGCTAACCGAGACAGCTAGAGCATCATAAATTTTACGTTTACATTTAAAGGTTATTATATTATGTTTACGGATTTCCTTTATATTAAAGCAATCTCACTAGTTCCGCTAACACTTGCGTGCTAATTTCGTAAGGTATTCAATCACAAGAACATATTATAATATCGGGAACAAAGAAGAGAAAACTGTACCGAGATTAATTTTATTGTGTGCCGTCATGCCCCAGTGAGTAAACAAATTACCTGTGCCTTCAAGCTTTCATATTGCGTCGCAGTGTCATTCTTGAATCGACGCGTCACAGTATCTACTCGTACTACCATTCTTCAGTCAGGTTCAACTGCCTCCGTGGTCCAGTGGTTAAGGCGTTTGCCTGTTGACCCGGGGTTCGTGGGTTCGATTCCCACGGGAAGCATACTTTGTTTAGTTGTTTTCAGTTTAAATAGGACATTGTAGGTATGAATCACCTGATTGTCTGATAATAAGGATGATTTCGTGCTTTGGAAGGCACGTAAAGTTCCAGCTGCCATCTGGTAGTCGTTAAAGGTACCACGTCAGAGGCCGAGAGGCAATTTCGAAGAACTCTGTCACCAGGGTGTGCATGGTCGATTGATCGTGTCACCTACTCGGAATGATGATGATCAGTCAGGTTCAATTCTTACTTACAGATCTATCATCATCATTATTACATCCGTAGTCCACTACTGAACAAAGGTCTCTTCCAAGGATTCTTCGTTCCATGTGAGGATATTGTCATACTCTCACGCTTGGCACGCGGGTTGGTGAGCGCAGTTTCTTTGGCTTCATGTGCTTTCGATACTGTTGCCCATCGAAAGCTTTTTGTAACTGGTCAAGAATAGAAATTTGTTGGATTAGGGAAGGGAAAGTAGGTTTTGGGATACTACTCACTTACACACACGCGATGAATGGGGAAAAAGCAAGCAGTTGAGCTGACCTGATGATACCACTGACCTACCGTATTTGCCGTCTCCTCAGTCGTCATGCATGATTTAATCAATTGATTAAATAAGTTACAGATGTTAATGTTTCGTTATTATGTTCGATGCAGCGACCGTATATGAAGTAACTAACGATCTGTGCCTTAGACCTACTGGGAAAGTTTTAAAACAGTAATGACCTTTAAAGGGCAAGTGGAGTATTCATTACTGAAATGTTTTCTTAAAAAGAAACTTTTCTACAAGATAGGTAATTCTACCTCCCGTACTAAATCATAAATTACCTGTGCTTCTAATACCTATTTAGTCATCATAATCACTTCAGCCACTGCTGACTATAAGCCTCTCTCAAGGATTCCCTGTTCCATGGGAGGATATTGACATACTCACCACGCCTAAGAACTGGGTTGATGAGCGCAGTTTCGTTGGTTTCTCGTGCTGCCGTCGATGCGGTTCATCAGAATTATGTTTAAGCTGGGGAAGGATAAGTTTTTTTTTTGGGTTTGAAATCCCTTCCCAAATCGAATACTACTAACTCAGATGAATGGGGGAAAAGCAAGTAGCAGCACGGAAAGCCGGGGGCGCGGCCCCGATGCCATATCTGCAACCACCAGGAAATCAGATGAGGTTGACACCTCTGACCTAATATCTCATATCACACTGTCACTCTTGGATTTAACTATCAGTTGTTTAAAACTTTAATATCCTTTCGGGCGGGACACGTTACGTCTAATGAACTGAATATTTTTCTGCAATGAGAGAATATTTAATACGAAAAACTAATTTGACCTCTATAAAAACATCTGCTAATCGCTTCAAGTAAGTATATTTGTTTAGTATTTTGATATCGAATGTTTCGTAGGAAAAGTTTTAAGTACTACGAACTAACTCTCCTAAGATTTACGTAGTCTATGTACTTTATTATGTAAGCCCAATTGAAGGATTGTAAATGATTTAATAATAACTCTATATAAGCATGTATAATAACTATGCAAACACAACTTTATGGTCATGGTAGGATAAATTAATGGTATTCGCTGGAGCGTAAAACCTATCGCTTAAAAAGACATAAGTACTAGTCTCATTATACTATATAAGGTAGAAGACAACATTAACGACCATTTTGGAAAAAAAGCAAGACTAGAGATTTTGTTTGATATAGTTTATAATGCGGAAGCGTGGTTATGCTTTGGTTATGCAAAGCGGCACGCGCCGGCATAGGTGCGGCGCATCGTGACGTGACGATTGCCTCCGCTGCACGCCTGTGTACAGTATAAAATAAACGCTTACAGAAGCGAAACTTAATCTTTATTGTAATTACGGAATCTTGTAGAAATAAACGACAATATTATGGTTTTTAATTTAGTTTATAATTTGGAAGCGAGGTTAAGCTTTGTTTATGCAAAGCGGCACGCACTACCGGCATAGGTGCGGCGCATCGTGACGTGACGATTGCCTCCGCTGCACGCCTGTGTACAGTATAAAATAAACGCTTACAGAAGCGAAACTTAATCTTTATTATAATAACTGAATCTTATAGAAATAAACGAGACTATAACGATTTTAATTTAGTTTATAATTTGGAAGCGACGTTATGCTTTGGTTATGCAAAGCGGCACGCGCCGGCAGATGGTTATGATTGCCTCCGCTGCACGCATGTGCATGGTGCAATAAACACGTACAGAAGCAGCACTCAGATGTTAAGTTTTTGGCGTTAACATGCTACTGGAGAAAAGGGCTTTGTTATAGAATTACCATAAATATTATAAATATCCAGGAATAGATATTTCATCCGGCGGCACGCGCTCTGGCAAAAGCTTTGGCAAGCTTAGTTCAAAACGTAAAATTAATGTAAAGTAATTCAATTTGTTATAAATATGTGAAAGCGAAGCCCTTCAGGCACGTAGGGACCAATACTGTGCTGAGTTCTTTCGGCGTATTCTTTTTAGCAGTGAGACGCTAGTAACTTTTTGATTATGCAAATATTAAAAATAATAATATGACGTGCAAAAAGTGATACATGATATCTAAATTTGAATAAAATTCTATTTTATTTCATTTCATTTCAAAGTCGTCGTTAGATGGCAGTAGCACAGCAGTGCTAGTAACTAGCAAGTTACCTAGACTTATTTGAAATTTTAGCCACTATATATAGGTAATCTGAATAATTTAATAATTGGTTTTTAATATAATTTAGTAAGTTTTTTTTTAATTTTCTTTATTCGAGTTATCCATTATTGTTAGTTCTAGTATGAATATATTATGTTAAATGTAACAAGTTATGTCCTTTTTGTATAACTGCAGCGCCACGGTATTTAACTTCCATGTAAAGAAATTTCAAGTGGCATTCCAAATAAAAGTTTTAAATTCTGATATATGCGGTTTAATGCTTTACTTCAATGTTTGTGTGAATTATAAGATAAAGGAGTTTCACTTCTGTTAATTTCTTTATTTTGTGGCACTGGACATGCTTCTCACAAGTTATGATCAACCGCTGAAATTCACGACGTGTCATTAGATTTGAATGTACTCATTTGTCTAAGCCATCATAGGTATTTAAAGCGAGTGTTTTAGGGTTCCGTACCCAAAGGGTAAAAACGGGACCCTATTGATATCGCTTCGCTGTCCGTCCGTCTGTCTGTCCGTCTGTCACCAGGCTGTATCCCATGAACCGTGATAGTTAGACAGTTGAAATTTTCACAGATGATGTTTTTCCCAATTTATTATTTACTTAGCCTCCGATGTCCGTATATCTAACAACGGGCTATACCTTTTGACCCGTGATAGTTTAGTAGAGGTATATTGTACTTTAACAACAAATAAATAATCAACAAAAAACAATAAAGGTACTTTTAGCGTCTTTTTAGGTGCTGTCAAATATGCTGTTATTTTATTACTGAGATGTGAAATCACAGGTAATTAATATTTTTGGTATTTTCTCCCTTTACATACTTCCCTATTCAAAAGGTTTACTATAAAAAATAAAATTATACTATTCAATCTTACATCAAATCAATAAAAATCTGCCACCGGTGTTGGCCACTTATAAACACGAAAAACAAACAATAAAAGAAAATCATAGATAATTGGCTAGTTTTATTGATCCTACACCATACTGTCATTACTATGATATAACTTTTGAATCTTCTCCCATTACCTGCCGTCCTATTTACTAACTCAGTGACCATCGTTTTGATAATCACTTCAAAATACATTGCGGGTTTCCTATGATTGACTATTTTTATTAAAGATACATAAAACTTAATGTACTTTGAAATGACTATCAAGACGTTGTACACTGAGTTAGCAAATAGGCCGGCTAGGCAATCTCAGTACTAGCACTACTAAAAGCTAAATCTACAAAACGTGCTAACGAACGACCTGGTGAAGCACTTGTATAAATAAATCTGACCCAGAGTTTCATCGATTCAAACGTCGTAAGTGAAGCTTTAAACTAACATCCCTATCTTTTGTGATGTGGATCTAGGCACGGGCTTACAATCTGTGTAGCTCGTGCGACGAGATAACGCTGAATGCATTCGCTTTGTGCCTTTGTGGGACAGCCACAACATAAGTAAATACAGAAGGTTCTCTTTTTAGGGTTCCGTACCCAAAGGGTAAAAACGGTACCCTATTAATATCGCGCCGCTGTCCGTCTGTCACCAGGCTGTATCTCATGAGCCATGATAGTTAGACAGTTGAAATTTTCACAGATGATGTATTTCTATTAGACACAGCGTGATGTTTTATAGCCTAAAGCCTTACTCAATAAATGGACTATCCAACACAAAAAGAATTTTCCAATTTGAACCAGTAGTACCTGAGATTAGCGCGTTCCAACTATTAGACGCAACGTGATGTTATATAGCCTAAAGCCTTCCTTAATAAATGGACTATCCAACACAAAAATAATTTTCCAATTTGAACCAGTAGTTCCTGAGATTAGCGCGTTCAAAAAAAAACTCTTCATCTATATAATATTTTTACTTAATACTTTACAACTGAGGGTGCAACAGGAAAAACATTATAATGAGAACCGGAACCAACACGTGAACTAACAATGTAGAGCTCAGAGTAAGGAGATCGATATAATTTTATCCCGTGATCAGTAATCCAAATGTGACCCACAATCCGGGTTGCTTACGAAACTTAAGCGCTAATATAATAATAATACCTTGAGCACTGCCCTGCTGCTGGCAGCCCTCAAGGATTAGGTTTTTATAAAAGTTGTATTTTTTTGTATGATATTTTGTTATATCTTACTTTTTATATAAGTTTTATTAACACCTAATTCTAAGAAACAAAATAAATAAAGAGAATCATAATGAAATAATAATAATAAAGCGTATGTTTGCGGAAATATAAGCTGCTTAATGCAATTATTATACCTTTGTAACTAAAAGTGGCAGTATTGTAGATTGAGAGCTTTCTAAGCCTATCTAGTTTACGACACGGAGATACACAAAAGACGTGCTTTGGTAACGTCGTTATCGTTATAATTCTCCATTTCCCAATTTATAGATTATTTATGAGAGAATATTACGTTCATATTCAAATCTTTGAAATTCTTGACTATTACTGATAGGCAGGCAACTTGAAAATTTATTGGTCATATTAACATTCATAGCGAAATTTCTAAACTGTATGTATTGGTAAGTACAGAATCATCTATGGTGGATGCTATTAGTCATAGAAATCATGTTTCGCCATAATACAGATATTATACTAACTTGGTGAAATATTTATTTCATTATTAGCCGTATGGTTTCCGGCAGAGTAGAATAGGACCACCGCTAATAGTCTTTCCATGGAGGTTGTAAGAGGCGACTTAGGAAATATAAGCAAAACAAAGCTCATAAACATCAATGAGACCTCTCTAACCCATCTGGCCAGCGACGCGAGTGTAGGCCAAATCGTCTTGCTGCTCTGGCCAAGTATGGCTCCGGTAGTACAGAGAGGGTCATGCTCCTGCATTGGAGACAAAAAAGACCCGATGAAGATGGTGAAATATACGCATGTTACATTAATTCAAACTAATACTATAAAAGAGAAAGTATGTATGAAACTTGGCATACAGGTAGCCTATGTTCTTACTTGATATAAATATATATGGTCAAGTTTAACTTAGATCCTGATGAATGCATGAAAGAAGAGTGGTGGGAAATAAGCTTTAGTATCTATTTTGTAAGCAAAAAATACTAAAAATTGCTCTTTTAGTTAATTTCACAGACTGGATATGTTAATGGATAAATAGCATTAAATTTGTCAAATTATTATACATTATTAATAATTAAATTGCTTACTTCACACACAATACTTCAAGGCTATAAAAAACACATGAAAAAAAAAGTTTCCAAAACGACGCAACTATGAATTTGAAAATCCTTACTAATATTATACATTTTCACACCCTAACTATTGAACCGATCATCAAAAAATTTTGAATAGAAGTTTTGAGTTCTCTGGAGTACGGAGAAGGACATAGGTTACCTTTCATCCCGGAAAAAAGTACTGTTCCCGAGGGAACGACGTTGACCCGAGCGAAACTGCGGGCGAAATCTAATATATTATAAAAAGTATAAACGAATTGTACAATTAATACCTAATATCCGCTAATGCACAATTAAAATGCCAATTCCTCCTCCATACAACACAATAGATAACCCTATTTATTGCAGAAATTAACTCTATCACCGTTATACAAATAATGAGCATTATATTGCCGACAAGTTAGCTATACAGATGAAATTTTACGACACCCAGCCATACTTAGCCACATAATGATATCGAATCTATCGGTCTATCTGACAATTACGTCTCGATTAAGCTATTCTAGGGCTTATCTGCTTGTTACAAAGTTGATAATGCTCTTTAAACGTCATATAAGTTGTCGATAAAAGATGCGAGGATTCGCACTACCTTATCTAATGTCGTTTAGATGTTTGCTATGTAGTTAACCTGCGACGTTTTGCTAATATTATACCTTCTGCCCCAGTTTCTGGTTTTTCCAGTATTTTCTGTTGCAAAGTTGCGTGCTGCTCTGTTAATCTATTGGAGTAATTATAAACTTTCTGTTAATAGTAACTATTCTCGTTTTAACACAAAATCGTAAGAAAAACTTTTAGTATCTACTCCCATTTATTTATTTATTTCTTGTGACGAAAACGATACAAATCAATTACAACCATAAATTAATGTTGCGACTTTCTGGAAGGGTCACTGCATTCTCCGATCAACCCCAGAATCACAGCAAGGAAATAAAACAGTAAACACTAACCTGGATTCACTGGTGAACAGGATGCTGGAAAGGATTCGCCTGCGACAGGCCTCGTGGCGGCTGGCTGGGAATCTTCCTGGCTTGAACTGTATTATTTTCTTACTGCCTACACTAGTGGTACACCATCACACACGCGCGATGAAGATTTAGGGTTGTTTTCGGCCAGCGAAGCCCTTAGAGTCGTTATTTTTGGAAATTATATCAGCGCACGGCGCTGTTCAACTAGACTCGCCCGTCATCTTTTTTTCACACATTTCACACATTGACATTATTAAATACATGTTAGCAGAACAAAATTATTAATACAAATTACTCATTAATTATACTTATCTTCTAATTTTCTTTTAAAGCGTCCGTATATAGTCTAAAGTCAAAATAATAATAACATTCAAAATGTCAACACAATAATTCAAACATCAAAATAATAAAAGGAATAGCCCATAAAATTCACTGATAAGGAATTTAAAATTTTATGGATGGCCTAGTGGGCGCGAGCATAATTAACGTATACGCATGTTAAGTAACCCCGGGAGCAGTCCCTACTTGGATGGGTCGCCGCAAGTGGCATAAAAACATCTAGAGAACTTCCGTGCTTCAGAAGGCACGTTAAGCTGTTGGTCCCAGCTGTCATCACTGATAGCAGTCTTGAAGATAAGTCAGATGCATTTAGGCAGTTTGAAAAATCTGACACCAGTGTTGGCTACTTAAACACACGAAAAAGAAAACAAAGTGACGTAGCAGAAAAGTGAGGCCTTTGCCCAGCTGTTGGACAGAACGAAGAGTAAACTGCAAAATGTAAAAGAAAACAAATAGGGTTGTGGTTAGAAAATCTCTGTGAATCAATAAGTTTTTTCAAGTTCTAAGCGTAATGGCGGGAGTGATCGACAAAAAGTAGCTTTGTCAATATTAGGAAGTAATTAAGTCGCCTTTGACAGTCCAATTAAATGTCTGATGCTTTGTATGCGGTAGTCGATGATTCGATTTTGATCGCAAACAAATTTGAACATGCTTTTTATATATATCTGTAAAAAATATCTAAAGCGCAATGTAATAAAAATAAACAAGCAGCTTGATTTTATCTGCAGCTTTTAGGGATCCGTACCCAAAGGGTAAAAACGAGACCATATTAATATGGCTCCGCTGTCTATCTGTCTATGGGTCAGTCTGTCATGTGTATCTCTTGAATAGTGATAATAAGACAGTTGAAATTTTCACAGATTATGTATTTCTGTTGCCGCTATAGCAATAAATGCTAAGAACAGAATAAAATAAATATTTAAGGGGGACCGTAGGGACTGTAGTCTGTACACTACAACATTTTATCTATACCTATGTGTAGTGTACCACACTGAAGTTGGTAGCAACTTAGTAGTAAATAAAAATGAGCCAAGTACTTGCTTATTTGATATTGATACGCCGAACCTACAATGTCATGATTACTTTTTGGTTCTGCGTCACTGAATCACATCACAATTACCATAATTTCTCCAATTGCGTAAATATTAATTTCTGCGATCGGCGTTCGTCACCACAAAATAACTTAGGCTTTGTCGTTACACAATATAGTTACGTGCAAAACGGTAATTACCCGCCCAATCTCCTTCCGTATACGTCGCGAACAATGAAATCTTTATCGATTCGAAAACGATTTCGATATCGAAATAGATCGCGGTCAGTTTTTTTATTGCAGAAACACGCAATGCGACTGTGCTTTAATTAATTTTCGTAATAGGATCTCGTGTCTTACTGATAGCTTTCTTACGTCATAGTTCATCAATCGATTCATGATGATAACAGTTACATAACTTTTGATTTTGATGAACAGTGAGGCCATGAAATTGAATCAAAATGACGTTTCTATTGAAGTGAATGAAAGCACATGCACGCTTCGTATACAGCTATCTGATTTTATGAATGAGGGAGAAACCGGTTCATTGATGTTCAATTACGATAAAATAAATGTGTTTATAAATATATACGGACAAAATCACACAGATTGAGCTAGCCCCAGAGTAAGTTCTTATAAAAAACTTGTGTTATGGGATACTAACTCAACGATACTATATTTTATAATAAATACATATATAGATAAACATCCAAGACCCAGGCCAATCTGAATAAGATCATTTTCCATCTTGACCTGACCGGGGATCGAACCTGGGCACCCTCGTGTCGCAGGCTGGCTTGTTAACTACTGCGCCACGGAACGGTCGGAGTGTTTATACATTATGTTTTATATTACTAAGGATTTTTTTAAGTCTGCCTGCGACCATGTAAACTGTAAAGTATTCGAAGCGTTAGGTGTTAAATTAATGTAATAAACGCGATAATACCGTAATAAGTGATTTAATTTAAATGTGTAACAATGGCGAAAACAGTTGGCGAGCTCCGTAGTGCAGTGGTCAACACGCCAGCCTGCGACACGGGGTTCCCGGGTTCAATCCCCGGTCAGGTCAAGATGAAAAATGATCTTTTTCAGATTGGCCTGGGTCTTGGCCTTGGCCTGGGTATCCCATAACACAAGTCTTGAACTTACTTTGGGACGAGCTCAATCTGTGTGATTCTTTCGTATATATTTATTATTAGAAACCACTACTAAGAAATAATTCATTCTTCTTTTATTCATAAAAACAGAAATTACTATCGTGCATTATCTCAAAAAGGTATTTTCCATTAAGACAATGACCATTGAAATGGCCTAACTGAAAATCACCCAAGTATATTAACAAGGTATCTCTTACATACACACATATTATCACGAATGTATTCCATACGGGGTCTACCCCAGACCCTTAAGTTATTAGACCCAAAAGGCCATGTATAGCACGTTGGTTGTTTTGGCATCGCCTATTGACATAATTCTTAAGGTTTTCGTGCATTTGTCCGTATGCGAGGAAAGAGAAGCATCAAGCTAGTATTTAAAGTATTCTGTTTTAAACTTTCGCGCTTTAAACTCAGTACCTGGGCGACCGAGCTTCACTCGGTTATTACTATCTGATGACGCCCTTTGCTAGCCTTCGAGAAAAAAAGGGAATCCCGCAGGAACGTCACCATGCGAGGTCGCTGGTTCATAAAGAAAAATAGTGGGGTACTGTAAACTGCGCTTCTCGTGCTAACCAAAAAGACAAATGCGGTCAGGTACTTACGTGCTCGTATTGCAGCGATGCTTGAAGTCCTTATTCACCTTGAAATCACAACGTCTGTTGGCCACCACCACTCAGCACTTCACGGATTTACCCGGCCGGGGTACGAATGCTATGAATGTCCAAAATACAAGCGAAATAAAAGACGGAGCGGTTTTACAACGCTGTGTCCGCCGCGACGGTTTTTTGATCGAGAGCGCGGGAAAAGAGTTCTGTCAACTTGACAGCTCATGACGCAAGATTGCCAGCAATAAAAGACACTACAGTACCAGACCTTTTATTTCTCCTGGCAAGCACGAGCGCGTATTTAAAATTAGAATGAAATTATCAAATTAAACCTTCCGCTAGATGTGGCGGAACCATTTCCCCCGGCCTTGAAGGGAAGCCCTTCAAGAAAACAAAATATCAAAAATAAACTTAAACATAAATTGTGTTATGAATGTGTGGCAACCCTAGCACGCTTAAACCGAGGTTACCAAAATAATTATAACTAAATACTTATACTAGACTTACAAATAATTAGTGCAGATGTACTTAGTTATTGCGAATGCGAGGGAAGTGGGCATAACTTAACTATGGGTCTTTTATAGACACCATTTTTTGTTTTTACTAATGCTACACGAGCGACTTCATCTTTCCCTGGGAAAAGTTTTATAATAAGGCCTAAAGGCCATTGTAAAGGAATTATGTTTTCTTGCATAATAATTACAATTGTTCCTTCCTTGACTGGCTCAGAAGGAGTGTTCCATTTCTGACGAACTTGCAATGTATGCAAATATTCATCTCGCCATCTTTTCCAAAAGGATTGAATTAATTTGTCTAATAGCTGATACCTTGGTAAAAGATGATCGGGTGAATCAAGTACCGGGACTGCCGGAAGGAAAGTCAATGGAGTAGTGTGTAAGAAATGAGCCGGAGTCAATGCCGCAGGTTCCGAAGGGTCAGAGCTGAGCACTGACAACGGACGCGAGTTTAATAATGCCTCTATTTGCGTTATAACAGTGGAAAGTTCCTCATAGGACAGTACCTGTTTTCCAATTGTGCGGAAAAGGTGAGTTTTAACGCATTTAACGTTGCTTTCCCAACAACCTCCGAAGTGAGGTGAGTTGGCTGGGATTAGCCTCCAAGTCACGTGATTTTCTGCTAATTCACGTTCCCAAGGCTCCTTATACTCGTTGACTAAAAAGTCGCGAATTTCCTTTAAATAAGACTTGGCACCGATAAAGTTTGTGCCATTATCAGTGTATAAAAACTTAATTGGGCCGCGTCTAGCCAAAAATCTTTTGAAGGCTGACAGAAAGGAAGCTGTGCTTAAGTCCGAAGCGATTTCTAAATGAATTGCCCGGGTAGTAAGACATGTGAACAAGCATAAATATGCCTTGTGACTTCTCACACCTCTTCGACGAATAGGGGTGTAGTATAAGGGCCCTGCGTAGTCGCAGCCACTGTGCACAAAGGCTTTCTCGACTTGGTTTACTCTTGGGGCTACTAAATCAGCCATCATTGGAAATGTGGCGCGAGGTTTTGTCCGAAAACAAAAAACACAATTATTAATTCGCTGACGAATAATACGTCGAGCGGAAATGATCCAATACTTATGTCTGAGAATAGACATCAACGTCTCTGGACCAGTATGGAAGTTGCGCTGATGATAATAATCAATTATCAAATTAATTATATGATCCCGTCGTGGCAATAGCACGGGGTGTTTGTACTCGTAACATTCGCTGGAGTTTGTTAAACGACCACCAACGCGTAGAATCCCGTTATCTAAATACGGTTTAAGTTTCAAAAGAGTCTTATCAGAACATGCCTTATTAGCAGCTAAATTAATTATATCTTGCCTAAAATAAACTAATTGCAAGCAGCGACAGATTTCCAACTCCGCAGCTGTCAATTCATCTGCGGTTATCGGACCCTTCGAGAATTTCTTAATAAATTTAAAGATATATGCTACGGTTCGGACATATTTATTCCATGAAGAGAACCGACGCGACAATTCGAATAATATATTTTCTGAGCTGTCATCTCTGGCCACAAAAGACAACGATTTGGCTTCCGGAGCGTTTGTTTCCTCTGGTTCAAAGGGCTGTACTGGCCATTCATGTTTAGGTAATTTTATCCATGGTGGACCATGCAGCCAAAGCGGATGATCTACGAGTTGAGCCGGTGTCAGGCCTCTAGAGAGACAATCGCTGGGGTTATCTATACCTTTGATATGAAAGAAATGATTACTAGAAAGATTTTCTTGTACTTTTGTCACTCGGTTGGCAACGAATGTTTGCCAACGGTGGGGCGACGAATGGATCCAACTAAGAGCGACAGTCGAATCCGAAAAGGCATAAATTGAATCAATTGGATATCTAGCGGTGTAGCTATCCAAAACCCTTTTCATTAATTGAGCTAGTAACAAACAAGCACATAATTCGAGACGTGCCAACGACAAAACCTTAAGGGGAGCTATACGTGATTTAGCACATACCAATTGGATTGAGCCATTCTCACTATGCGGAGTAGTAACGTACAAATATACCACTCCGCCGTAGGCCTTCTCGCTAGCATCAGCGAAGCCTAGAACAATAACTGAACAATTTTCAATGACACCAAGGTGCCGCGGAAACTTCATTTTAGAAATCAATGGTAGCTCTCGCTGGAACTGTTGCCATTGACGCGTAATATTGTTGGGAGGCGTTTCATCCCAATCAATTTTTTGAATCCACAGCTCTTTAATTAGAAGCTTGGCGAATACGATAATAGGAGCTACAAGACCTAGCACGTCAAATATTCGTGCTACAGACGATAAAATATTACGTTTGGTACAAGGCCTCTTATCCAGTGCCACCTCATACCCAAAAACATCTTCTAAAGGATACCAACGTAGACCTAAAATTTTTAGCGTAGTATCATCATCAAAGCTAACGCTCTGAGACAAATGAAGTTCATTAGGTATTTGGGTTAAAACACTTGCTGAATTTGAAGACCATTTTGCCAACTGAAACCCACCAGCTCGAAACAACCTTATAAGCTGTTGAGCGGCAGTTTTAGCTTGCGTCTCGTCCATGATTGAACTCGCGATATCATCCATATATATATCTCTGGATGCGATCTCCTTTGCTTCAGGAAACTTGTTTCCTTCATCAGCCACTAACTGCTGTACGGTACGTAAAGCTAAAAAAGGACTGCTGCGCAATCCGAACGCTACTCTGTTATATTGATAAGTCTTAATTGGTGATTTGGGATCGAACCTATAAAGCAAGCGTTGATAAGGACGGTCCTCATCACGTACATCTATACAAAGATACATTTGTCGCACATCGGCAGTGATGGCGATGGGAAAAAGTCTCAGGTTTACTAAAATGCAGAATAAGTCTGCCTGGAGACTAGGTCCAGCGTGAAGTACAGAATTTAGAGAAAAACCACTGGAGGTCTCAGCACTTGCATCTAGAACAACCCTTAGACGAGTAGTCGTCTTATCTTCACGGCATACTGCGTGATGCGGAATATAATATCCATGTTCTGATTGTTCCGAAGTCACTTCAGACAAATATTTTTTATCAATGTGTTCCTGTATGACTTCGTCATAAAGGATCTTTAATTTAGGTTGCGACACAAATTTTCGCTCTAGTGCCATGAACCTTCGCTCTGCGGTTGTGTAGGAATGACCTAGGTTACTGGGATGAAGTTTGAACGGAAGAGCTACTTCATAACGTCCATCTTTTTTACGTTTGACGGTCGACTTATAAAACTCCTCGGCTTGTTTTTCTTCCGAGCTGAGGATGACGTCATTACCCAAGTCTTCAATTTCCCAGAACCGTTTTATCAAATCTTCCACATCACAGGTTGCAAAGTATCCTACGGTAGAATCAGATGGTACCATAGCAGGCGCGTCTCCAAGTATAATGTAACCCAGTGCTGTTTCCAGGGCATCTGGAAGGCCAGGCTGATTAATTAATTTACCTGGCAGTAACATTTCAGCAAATAAATTTACTCCTATAAGAATATCGATTTGACCTGGAACACCCCAGGTGTCATCCGCTAATGGAACATCATCAAACATGTCCATCGATGAAATGTCAATATGACATGTTGGTAATTGAGCTGTAATTTCATCCAATACAAGCGCTTCGATTGTGTATTGGTCACCAGATTTGAATCTTGACTGAAATGCAATGTTTACACTACCCCTAACGGGTTGAGTGGAGCCACCAATGCCCTTCACAGACCTTAATAAGCCGTGTTTAATTGATAAGCCTAAGGTTTGACAACATTTAGAAGTGACATAATGTTTTTGAGAGCCAGGATCCAAGAGACATCGTACGACCCGTTCCTTCCCGTTACGACCAGCCACTAAAACCTTTGCGGTGGCGAGGACTTCCGTGACAGGAAATTTTCCGCGTCCCGTAGATGACAGAGTGCATATAGGCTCTTTGGAGGTACCAGCAGTGCTCTCATTATTATGTGAAGGAGCATTATTAACGGCTAAGGAGCCTACTTTATTATCACTATATGGTGACTCTTTCATATCAGACACGCGCGGTGGAGAATTAAAATGTAAAAGAGAATGGTGCGTGCCATTGCACTTTCGGCAAGTTCTTTTAGAATTACACTTGGATGCGGTATGTTGAGTGCTAAGGCAGTTAACACATGCCTGCATTTTCTTTATATAATTAAACCTTTCAGTAGGCGCGAATTTTAAAAACTTATTACAACTATAAAGTTGCGAGTGTTCAGTACTGTCGCATAAGACGCAAGTGTGCGCCCCTGCGCTTACGTAACTGTGCGGGGAGCGAGACGGAGCGGAGCCGGCGCGCGGGCCACCGTCCGACTTCGCGGAATGCGTCGAGCGTTGTGAGGTTCGATTTAATATCTTTACTTGCTCTCGAACGAACTTAACAAAATCCCCATAATCAGGCATTTGTTGCGAGTCACGGATAGACATCTCAAAACTTTTTGCGGTGTCTAAATCTAATAATTTAAGACCAAAGTGAATAAAAATAAAATCACTTAAGTTATTAATTTTAAGTTGTTTAATAGCAGAAATGGTAGCTGTAAAACTATCAAATATTTTTTCTAAGTTCGAAGCTGAAGGACCACTGACAGGTTTCATAGAAAATAATTGATTTAAATAGGAGGTCGCTAAAGCGCGTTCATCGTGGTATTTTGCTATAAGCGCTTCCCATACAATTTTATAATTTTCTGCAGCAGGAGTTATTCCCGCGCAAATCGACTTAGCCTTTCCTGTCAGATGACTGAACAAATAATGAACCCGTTCCGAATCAGTTAATTTATAGTTCTCATGAATTACTCTTTTGAACGTTTCATAAAAGAAAGGGAAGTTTTGAATTTCACCATCGAACGATGGGAGGTCTATCCGTGGAATCTTTATCGTATCCTCTCGGCATGTATGAACCGTGCCGATTTTCTGAGTCGACACGCTCGATACGGGTGCCTCGATTTGAATTAATTTATTTTTAATAATACAATAAATATCATCGAAAGCGTTCAAAGCCGTATAACTGACTTCATATTGTGGATTTAATTCCAAATTAATTAAATTAATGTCATCCATCAATTTAATAAATTCTGATCTTAATTGGTCAATTACCTTAGCTTGAACAATAAATTGTTTAATCACTTTTTTATCGTCTAACTGAGGAATCATATCATAAATAGATTGTATCCTTAGAAAACATTGCGATCGTTTAGCCTCAGCTAACTTAAGTTTCCTTTCCGTAGCCATTTTTAAGCAAGTCAGGTAACTATTAAAACAAAACTAAATAAGCGCGCGAGAGATACTAAAATGAAATATAATTTGTTTACTAAATGTAAACAACGCGATAGATTATACGACGCACTCTGATTACGCGTATAGGTAACCGGTTTCGCGACACGCAGCGATGCAGCGCAATGTACCTACGAACTACGGTCAGCGAGCGAATGATATTACAAATAGGTATAAATCCTCTCAAAGAAATTAGAAGTTTACGCTAAGTTATAAAGAACGTACCTAATAAAAAAAACCAAGCCGAGTAATTAATTACTGACTTAGTGATAAAGTATGTATACAAACGCATTCACTTCGATACAAACTTACGCGAATCCGATACGAAATTACAACAAAACGCAGCGATTATATTCAAAATGAAATGACTACCTATTTCGATTAACTTTGGAAATAAGCGTGCGATGCGATGCGAACTAAAGTTTGACGAAATATCTTATCATCAAACTGAACACCTATACCTATTTATAAAGAAAGCGATATGAACATTATGCATTCATTGACATAAGCCGGGTTAAATTAAGATCCATACAAAATATAATTTCCAGGCAAGGAAGCAACGATTATTATAAGTCCACCCGCGAAATATGTGGTATGCGAAAACCAACTTATGCAGTACAGGTAAAATTTCTCTATTGCCTACGAAATAAGGTTGCCTTTTGTATGATATTCGATAACACAATTTATGAGGTACCGGCTATTTCATCCGGCTACGTAAGGCCAAACAATCTGATGACGCCCTTTGCTAGCCTTCGAGAAAAAAAGGGAATCCCGCAGGAACGTCACCATGCGAGGTCGCTGGTTCATAAAGAAAAATAGTGGGGTACTGTAAACTGCGCTTCTCGTGCTAACCAAAAAGACAAATGCGGTCAGGTACTTACGTGCTCGTATTGCAGCGATGCTTGAAGTCCTTATTCACCTTGAAATCACAACGTCTGTTGGCCACCACCACTCAGCACTTCACGGATTTACCCGGCCGGGGTACGAATGCTATGAATGTCCAAAATACAAGCGAAATAAAAGACGGAGCGGTTTTACAACGCTGTGTCCGCCGCGACGGTTTTTTGATCGAGAGCGCGGGAAAAGAGTTCTGTCAACTTGACAGCTCATGACGCAAGATTGCCAGCAATAAAAGACACTACAGTACCAGACCTTTTATTTCTCCTGGCAAGCACGAGCGCGTATTTAAAATTAGAATGAAATTATCAAATTAAACCTTCCGCTAGATGTGGCGGAACCACTATCTGTTTTGTAATATGGTGGTGTTTATGTGATAATCTATATTTATAAGAAATATATATTGTTGTACATAACTTCATTTTTTAAACTTGTCCAAAGACAATAAAAATTAAAAAAAATTGAACATATATAAAAACAGTAAGTCACCGAGCGGGATTCGAACCCGTAACTCGTTTCTTGCCGTCCGCGTCTTAAGCCGCTGGACCAAAGGGACAGTGGCCGGCAGGACGAAATTAGTGACCATATTCTGCGTGAAAAGAAAAACGCATGAAATCTCGAAAACAAGCGTTTTCCCAAACATAAGACTAATCTAGATCGATTGTTTACCCCCGAAAACCCCCATAACCAAATTTCAGCGAAATCGTTAGAGCCGTTTCCGATATCATAGAAATAAATTTATATGCATATAAATATAGAAGAAAATATACAAGAATTGCTCGTTTAAAGGTATATAAACTATTTTAATGCAATCAAATTAAGTATATAAACTATTTTAATGCAATCAAACTGATATTAGTGTTGAAATTCAACATCTTGATTCGAAAATTGCAGTTATTGCAGGACAAATACTGGAAGATATTACTGTTTTTTAATAAACATGTTCATAGAGAGATATCGATATCAATGCAGCATTACTAAACATTTAGACATGTCTATTGTAATTGCATATTGGACTTCGTGACAAATTGTGATTTTATCTATTATTATAATGAGAGTTATTATTGCAATTACGATTGTAGTCTTGTGTATCAGATATCAATATCGACCTGTGTATCTGCTATCATGGTAATATAATGGTTCTTAGATGTAAAAAACAAAATGTTCAATTATTTCAAACTAATATATTAGTATATTGTCACTTCATCTGCTATGGTTAACTATTGTAACGTTGTACATATTCTTAGGTAATACACAGCTCCTCGGCGCAGAGGTTAACACGCCAGCCTGCGACACGAGGGTGCCCGGGTTTGATCCCCGGTCAGGACAAAATGGAAAATAATCTTCTTCAGATTGGCGTGGGTCTTGGATTTTATCTATATATGTATTTGTTATAAAATATAATATCGTTGAGTTAGTATCCCATAAAACAAGTTTCGAACTTACCTTTGGGTCAATGTGTGTGATTTGTACGTAGGTATATATTTATTATTATTATAAAATAATTAGAATATTAATTATTTACAATTTTAATCTACTAAGACGTATATTTCTCTCTTTCTTTTTAAGTGGGTCTTTGTTTTTATATTACAATATGATATCAGGTACTATAATAATTTAAAAAAATAAAAGGTGTAACTAAAAAAAGTTAAAACTATAAACAGAAAGCAAACCGTTTGGTTAAGATTTTTTTTATCTTTAACGTTTTTTGTTGTTACTGTTTATTAACAACAAAAAACCTTAAAGATAAAAAATTTCTCACAAATCACTGCCCTGTGGAAGTGTGCCCAAAAGGCGAGAGCGCAGAACAAGTGATAGAGAGGCACGTGGCCTAAGCGTTCGGCTTGTGACGCATCTATCTTTCTTCCACCGTTATCACGTAAAATTATCGTCCGTAAACCGACAATACAGATAACCATTATTTTTTCTTGCATTTCTATATTCCATTAGAGATTCTGATTTAATTCCGAGTTTCGGTGATTATGAACTACTGAGAGAAACTTGGAATCCCATACCTGTACATTAATGCTATACCTTTAAACGACCAATTTAACTCGATATATTTGGTATGTAGGGGTTTTCGGGGGTAAACAATCGATCTAGATTAGTCTTATGTTTGGGAAGACGCGTGTTTTCGAGTTTTCATGTGTTTTTCTTTCCACGCAGAATGTTTGAGATAACAATATATATTTCTCCTAAATATAGATTATTACCTAAACACCACCATAATACAATAAATAGTAATAACCAGTCGCCCAGGTACTCTTCTTTCTAAGATGATATGATAGTGGATGCAATTTTAAAAGGAACTTTTATTACCTTATAAGTATTTTTGCCCCATGTAATTTATGCCAATTTAGTGTTATCTATTCTATTTCATTAATGTGCTAAAACCCACTACTACCTGGCTGCCTGTTGCCAATTATTGTTATCTTTGCATTCTATTGTTATGGGCTTTACAGCAGATTTTACTTAGAATTAATTCCACACTTGCTGCCTCCAGCGCTTACTCAACAGCCTACCAATTATAGTCAGCTACCCATTCCAACCATGAAAATTACGTTTTATTATCAGACTTATCTCACTTCAAAGTCAAAATCAACCGATGGGGCATAAACGTAATTAGACCATGAATTAAACCAGTTTTAATAGATCCATCAAAGTATATTAAGTCGAATGAAAGATCGAAAAGATGCCAGTCCCAAAGAGGTCAGTGTTAATCGGTTATGTTGCATGTCCAGCTTTGGGCGTACCATGAATGATCGCGCGTGTAGTATCGAAGTATCCGTTGCACAACTAAGTAATAGTAATTACAACAGATGGCTATTGTTCAAAGTGACCGATCGGCCTCAGCGTCGCCCGACCTTCGAACGACGCGAGCGCACGATTTTTTGACCATTGTTACGTATTATATAGAGCTGATACTACCGTTAAAGTAATCCTAACTAAAAATATAAATTCGAAAGTGAAATTTCGCATACACTTCTCTGAGGTATAATGTAACCTATTAGACTTTCAACCCGGAAAAAGTACGGCTCCCGTGGGATCGACATTCTCACGAACGCAGCCGTGGGCAAAATCTAGTTCAAAAATATAAAATATCTGACAATATACGTACAAAAACTTTACGAGTCATAATGTTCAGGAAAATAATAAAATATATTAACGATTTATAAATAAAAAAATTGGAAAAAAAAAATGATCAAATCTTCTTATTTGCCCTAGGCAATGTCTAGTGGACTGAAAAGACTGGAATTTAAAAGAACCCGTATTTAAAAGCTGTGCATTGCTCAAACATTAAATATTACAAAATTATTTAATCAAATGTATTCGTATAGCTGTTATAGTATTGAGCAGTCTATTTGCAGAGAGGTTATAACATCTCTATTGAAATAACACTTGGCAGAATCGATTGTTCGCCTCGATATTGACACTCATTAGTCTATTTATTACGACTACAGATTAGTTATCTTAAATATTGCCTCCCGCTAATGAAACGGAGTTTGGCAAACGTTGCGGAAGCGAGGTGCGGTCGGAGTGACCACGAGCGATTCAAAACAAGATCAAATGTAGTGACACGTCTTGTTTTCTGTTTCCGTAAAATGTAAGTCGGTCATCTGAGTGTTCTTTCTTTTAAGTACTAAGGATTTTTATTAATTTATCATGTATATTTTCTGCGAGAAATAATCTCTCTTTTCTTTTTTATACTCTCTCTTATCAGAGCAAAATATTCTGCTCTTGTAGTTGCATCATCATTATGCCTAGATATAGCTTTCAAATTTTATCAAGCCTTATTGTTCAAAAAATAAAAGATAGAGAAAAAATAAGCCCAAAAGACATACTCTTTTGGGAAGGCGTAAAGATTCCAATACGTCCAAATTCATTGAGGCATTAACGTTATCCTTATCCTTACTAATATTATAAATGCGAAAGTGAGTATGTTTGTTTGTTTATTTGTTTGTTTGTTACGCTTTCACGCCGTAACTACTGAACCGGTCATCATGAAATTTTGCATACAAGTTCTCTGGAGTACGGCAAAGGACATAGGCTAACT
This sequence comes from Elegia similella, assembly GCA_947532085.1. Classification (NCBI taxonomy): domain Eukaryota; kingdom Metazoa; phylum Arthropoda; class Insecta; order Lepidoptera; family Pyralidae; genus Elegia; species Elegia similella. The sequence continues at coordinate 15,868,175 of OX383941.1, forward strand.
TTTATCCCGGGAAAAAGTACTATTCCATTAGCGCGAGAGATCGACATTAACGCGGGCGGAGCCGCGGGCGAAAGCTAGTAGTAGAATAAAGACACCATATTCATACGATAATAGTACTCGAAAAACAATACACTCTTATAAGGCACTCGCGTTAAAAAAGATATGTTTTAAACAATCTACAACATTTTCGTGAAGTTCTACCAAACAGATGAACAAGTTTTTTTATAGTTCAATAAGTCCAAGAAATCAAGGAAAGGCTGCAGCAATTTAAAAACAACAACGGTTGCACTCCGGGAGTGCCGGCAGAAGTGAGAACTCCGCGCGGTAGAAATAAATATTACTTCCTCTCCTTCACCGCGCCGCCCTATGATGTCAGGTCACGTCTTACGAAGTTTTGGTCAGGTCACGTTTCCTAACGCGAATTTTTTTTTATCCGTCCCATAAAGTGCATAAACTAAAGAAGTTTTCACCTCAAAAATACAGACACAACCCGGTTTAAGCTTTATAAATGTTGCTTCTTATTTATTATTATAATTAAATAAATATATATATATAATAATATATATTATAATCATTTAAAATTATAATTAAAATTTTAACATTGTGTATGTTGATAGCTTATAAACGAATCATCATCATCATCATCATATCAGCCGCAAGAAGTCCACTGCTGGACATAGGCCTCCCCCAAGGATTTCCAATAGGACCGGTTGGAAGCGGCCTGCATCCAGCGTCTTCCTGCGACCTTAGTCAGGTCATCCGACGATCATCAGGTTATAAACGAATGTAAAGTGCATATTATCACAAAGACAATTTCTTAATGGTTTCTGATGTTTTCACGATTGTTACACATTTAAATAAAATCACTTCAATACGGTATTATCGCGTATATTACATTATACAAATAACGTAAAAGTGACAATTTCTTAATTTGCCGAAAAGTGTTGATATATATTTCATAAAACCGTTTTCTTTTTTTAAATGTTATAAAATAAATATTTAGCGTAAAATATAAACAGTAGTATTAGATATCTATATATAAAAAATGCTTTGTCCATTCCCTCGGTCGGCTACTATAGTCTGTGTGGGAAGAGGAGTAGCTGGTATGTAATACATTCTATGTTTTTTTTCTTTTCTCCCAGACCAGCTTGAATCATTTGGAAATTCCACAACAGCGACATTACAGTGGGTTTATACAAGAAAATATAGTTAAAACAGGAAACTATCAGTTGAATTCCTCTTTATTTTAACCTCGGAAAGACCTAAATCATTTAAAACGTCCTTAAACGAAAGCAAGAACAAAAATAAACCAATTACTGGTCAGGAAAGTACAGGCAGGACTTTTTAGCGGAGCCGTCTGACCTTTCTAGGAAAACACATATCCTTGCAAAGATAAAAATAATATATGCGGCCCAATCAAGGACATTTAAAATGAGCGTTGATACTGTTGATGTTCCAATATCTTTTTTGTCGCTAGCCGGTTTTTGGTGCCTTCGGTAGAGTGTCGGAAAAACAAGATTATCCTTACTAATACTAATATTATAAATGTGAAAGTGAGTTTGTTTGTTTGTTACGCTTTCACGCCATAAGTACTGAACTGATCATCATGAAATTTTGCATACAAGTTCTCTAGAGTACGGAGAAGGACATAGGCTACCTTTTATCCCGGGAAAAAGTACTATTCCCGAGGGATAGACATTGACGCGGGCGGAGCCGCGGGCGAAAGCTAGTTCAATAATAATTTTGTTTTTCAGAGGCTCTTTCCAATGAAAGTTAGTTCTTTCTTTTCGAGTCGTATTATTTTTTGACTATACATAGTAATTTTGCTCAATATGCGGGTACGGCCAGTCATTTGCCTCCTCTAGATCCCTTTGTGTGCTGAGTGGGGCATTTACGGTACGTCGCGGTTTACGATACGGGTACGTCATACTTTATTAACATAGTTTTTATGACCAGCCGCGTACTTGATGCCAACCCTTCTTAGGTAACTACAAAATATGGAGTACAAGTATTTGCCCGCGCCGGTAATCAAACCCGGTGCCCATCTGTAGCAAGCTGGCCTGTTAACTACTCGAATCGAGGAGCCCGATGACCTAGTAGTCGTGAGCATTAGTAACGCTTACGCATGGTAAGCTGGGCACGGTCCCACGACAAAATAATCTCAAGCTCCTCCGTGCTTCGGAAGGCACGTTAAGCTGTCATCATTGATTGCAGTCGTAAAGCTATCATTGCAGCTGTAAGAAGTCTGATGAAAATAAGGAATATATAAAATAGATAATTGTCACGATGAAAGAGTAAAATAACTAAATATATTAAATATATTACTTTATTAACTAAATATTAAAGTCTCTAAACTATTTATAGAAGACTATCTCTTTGCTAGGTAACTTAGATTATGCAGATCGAGATTGCTATTTTTAAAAAAGTGGGGCATCTGTTAATCTTAAATCATCTCATTTAGAATTTTTGTAACCCTATTCTCTCACAAATAGCTCTCTTAAATAGATATTAGCATTGAATTACTTTTTGTTCATATGCTTTTAATACCTACGCTTTTGTTTTTGCTTTATTTGGGAAAACAAACAAAGTACAATGCATTACATAACAGATACCATGTCTTTTTCCCCTGCAGGGTAAACAGAGGCTAGACCTTATGGCCACATTTAGCATGTTGGAGGGCGTGAAGATGAAAAACGGAATCAAATAGTGATAGGTTGCTAGCCGCATCGCCTATTAACATGACTCTGTCGATTTCAGAGCCCAATCCTTCGATCGGCATTTACGATCTGCGCGGGAATAGAAACAGCTGGCACATTCTACGGTTTGACCAGACCAGACCAGCATGGAAGAGTCTCCCAGACCAGCATGGAAGAGTCTCCTAGACCAGCATGGGAGAGTACATAACAGGTATTACTTAAATGAACTTATATACCTATACTACCTATACCGTTATCCACAGTTTAGATATTTTATATTATCGTTATTCGGATATACAAATTATACTTAAATTGTCTTGACATTACTTGATTTCCTTCATTTATATTTTTAATATAATTATCACTACGTTATTATCCCTAATTGATAATATTGAATATATTTTATTACAATGAGTAAACAATAAAGGCATTTTCACACGGTATTTCTTGTAATTTGTACGTATTTATACTGCTTTCGCAATAATTTTAGTGTAAGTCGTAAAACTGCCTGTTTATTACATTGTGTGGTTATTTTTGTTGCACATTGCGAAAAACTGCACTTAGTAAATCAGATAAAAGAGACGAAATTGACATTTTCCTCTCCGTATATTTTGAAATGGTTTTGTTATAAGAATTTTTTAAGTTCGCCGGCAGCAAAACTTCATCTCCGCGGCATCTATCATGACAACAGGCGACACAAGTTGGCATAAAGAGGCAGTGGCATCTATCGCTAACTGAACTTGTAAGTCATCATCATCAATGCTCATCAATATCAATACTAGTAATAAATCTGTAAGGGTTGGTCATGGAGTTAGTTACCTTGTTTACAGAGATATCATATTTATAAGCTTGAGTCATTTGGCAACTGGCGTTACTGAAACGAAATTAATGATTTTAAGGTTTTTTTTCTGTATGTATGTTCTATATAACTCTAAAACGAATTAAATTTTATGAAACATGGTAGATAAAAATTTAGACGTACAGGACACAGGAGAGGCTACTTATTTTTATTCTTAACAGAGTCGCGGGTACAGCTAATTTCATATAAACCCATAGCTTGGTAAGTACAAACGCCGATCACGGTGACATGAGCATACAGATGACACGTGTTGCTGCCGCCTGTTTAGCTAAGTAACAAAGTAGAATAAATGGGTATCTCTTGAATAGGTATGTAACATCCTCGTCTTCATCGTCACTTACCATCAGGTGAGATAGGAGACAAATGCTTCAATACTTAGTAAAAAAAAAGCTTTATTTACAAACATACATACTCTTTCTCTAGCGGGATAGACAGAGCGTAGGTCTGTAAGACCTAAAAGTCGCGTTTAGTATATTGATAGGCGTGCGGGTGGAGAATGGAATCACAATATTGATGGGTTGATGTCCTCATCGCCTACTAATATGATTCCTGATATTTGCCCATCCTCTCGATCAGCTTTAGAAAAGAAACAGCTGGTACATTCTACGTTTTTTTATCTCACAGACCAGCTTGGAAGATAGATTGTCTTTTATTGACTTTGTCTTTAAAAAAAACTTTTTACTTTAAAATTTATAGTTAATTGTTTCTCTTACGCAGTATATACATGTTTATTTTGTGTAATGATTGATGTGACATTCAATATTACGCATAAATTTTAAACCAGTTTAGATTAAAAGTCTCTTTAATTGATTTTTATCAATGACATCGATTCGTTTCAACCCAATCACAAATAAATTAAAACACGAATTGATAACAAAGATAATTTTTATTTCAGCAATTTTACGAATTACACTGTGCATAACGAAAAAATAATGACATATCCTCGACTGTGCGTGCGCATTAACTTTGGAGACCCCAGCGATCTAAGGGCAGTTACACGCAGCGCTGTTTTATTTTGCATTCAACCGCCATGCATACCATTGACATTTTTTAAACTGCTCTGTTGAATTATAATGCTGAAAAAAGTATTTGCTCTAGTCTGTTATAGTTATGTAGTCTGTTTATATTTGCCCATCTGATCTAATCTTTGACTGCGCCCTCAACTGAGGTATTCTAGGCTTGTGATCCGTTGTAAAGCTGGGAATGAAGAATCCTTGGGAGAGGCCTTTGTTCCGGAATCTCCTCCGATAGTGGACTCCTTACGGCAAAAATGATGATGAATAATGATTCGTTGTTCTGTTAAAGTTATCGATCGGTAGCCAAACTTTGCCAGCTTTTGTCAGGTGCTGCTTAATCATTAGTACATCTTATTCTTGAGTTGCTAGACTAGCTTGTTTTTAGTTCAGTTACTTTATTTAACGACAAAAAAGAAAATACTCTAACAGACCATGTTTAGACCTATTGGGTAATTCCCGAACCCTATGGAAATATTTTGATATCGAATACGAATCTCATAAACAACACAAAACCATAAGAAAAAATACCTTTCATACCACATTAGGCTACCACAGGACAGGCGTGTTGCCTAGTGTGGGGCCTATAGTGTAAACAATAGGCTAGTTTCCTGGGTCGTAATAATAACATAACAATTAGTCCGTCAGTTAGATAATCAAAAAATATTGGACACGTATTTTCGACGTATTTTTTCTTTTGTCAAATAAACAATAAATAATAAAGATAAAGCGCGTCAAAGTTCAGGAGTGGGGGCTCGTCACATCAAAGTTTGCTAAAAATTGTAGCAAACTATGACGTCACACGGAACTTCAAAGGGCTATATCTTTATCATTTTTTGTTTAATCGACGAAAGGAAAAATACGTGTCCAATATTTTTTGAATATCTAACTGACGGACAAATTATATTTTTTTAGGAAACTAGCCTATTGTATATTGTGTCATTTGAATGCTCAAATAAATAAATAAAAATAATAAATACAAATCCACAGATCAACTGGTCAAATGAATATCTAAAAAAAGTCTAAAACAAAGTTATTTTAAAGTTTTTTTCTTGTAACCAGCCTGTATACATCACAATGTTTTTCAAACGCACTCTCTGTAGTACACAGGACTGACGCGATTATAGCTACAAACAAGATCCTAATAAAGATTACGCCAGTAAACATCAAAGTAATAAAAATACGTGCATAAACAAAATGTGCTGCTTCGGCACGTCTCAATCGAACTGCAACAGCAAAGCTCACGTGCCGTGTATGACCGCCCTAAGTTTGAACACCCGAGCGATCTTGCTTAAGAGAAAAGCGGCCAGTAGCCTCGCTCCACATATCTTAAATAATTTGGCGGCCTTCACACGACCTAAGTATACCTCTTTTAATTATTATCATAAAGGATTGGTTGACATCGACTCGTCAAACCGAGGTCGGCCAAGAAAATAATTATTAGGTGCGATCACTATCATCATTTATCCTTGAAGGTATTCAGTCACTGGTTTGACTAGATGTACTTATTTATTTTATATTGTAGATGACTATAATAATATTGTACCTACACATCTTTCTATATTTTAAATATACCTCTTTTCATGGTATTTGTACCTATCAAAGAAATACTTCAAAAGCCCGAAAGTGAACCCCAAGCTATGAAGCATCACAGCTAGTGATGTACCATTCTCGAACTTTCTGAGAACGGGTCTGTATTTATTTTTTTTCTAGAATTTCTTCTTTTTTCTCTCAAGGTCTATAATTCTCGCCAATTTCCAAAATTTGAGAGAAGAAATTTATGAGTACCTACCCATAATGCAATCGGGGTCACATTGCACCCTTGAGTGAGAGTAACATTACGTCTTTTGCTTAGAATATTTCACTTACATCATAATGTATTACTTGGTTTTTATTAAATACGAAAATATAATATGAGTATCTATGATCAATGACAATCAATCAGTCAGTCCATATACTTGTCTAAATATCATATTACTAATACAGTTGAAGAGCACAAAACAACTAGATTTTTTTGTGACGTCACGATCTCTTAAAGTGACGTCCTCTGTGGCCTAGTGGTCGGTCATAATGCCAGGCTGTCACAACGCAGGTCCCGGAGTTCGATCCTCGAGACTGACCTGGGTCTTGAATGTTTATCTATATATGTATTTGTTATAAAATATAGTATCGTTGAGTTACTATCCCATTACACAAGTCTCGAACTTACTATAGGACTAGCTCAATCTGTGTGATTTGTCCTTATATATTTTGTATTGCTTATTTGTTGCAGTAATATACTTAAAAAGGCAAAAAAGTATGTATTTTAATAAAAATATCTTCAACGTCTTATGATTCATTAGGTATATAAAAGTTTCTTGAACTCCAAGAATTATTAAATATAAATATACTTGTTCCACATGTATTTACACATCTGTGTTTTATGTGCACATCATTTCAAGTTATTGACTGATATATACGCATTATCTATGAAATTACACTCCAAAAACATAACCTTATTCTTTTGGCAGTCAAGTAAAAAGAGAAAGTGACGCCCTAGAATTTTTTACAAATAATATAATTAACAAACGTGTCTGGAGCAAGGTTCGGCTGACATTTCGGTTTTTGACCGTTTTCACTTGGACCAATTTTGATAGGTGGCGATGCGAAAACCAGATTTATTTCTTCAGTTATATACCTGCCGACACGAATCAGTTTAACGATGAATCGAATTTAAAGTGTTTATTCATTACATATGAAATATTAGTTTTACATTTAAATAAAACCACTTTAATACGATATTATCGCGTATATTACATTATTTTTACACCTAACGTTTCGAAAACTTTACAGTTTTGATGGTCGCAGGTAGACTAAGTTGACATTTGTCTTTGTGTTATTTTACTTACGTTTCGGACTCGCCGACCGATCCGATGAATAAAGATTAATACCGTGATTCTATGATTAATTTAATCTCGTGTAAATTTTACTAATCATAAATATTAGCTGTCGCCCGTGGCTCTGTCTGTCCCGCGGGATCAGTATTTTTTTCCGGGATGTAAGGTAGCCTATGTGTTAGTTCAGGTAATCTGTATGCAAAATTTTATCAAAATCCTTTCAGCCATTTTGACGTGATTGAGTAACAAACATATATACTTAAAGAGCTCCGTGGTGCAGTTGTTAACACGTTAGCCTGCGACAGGGTGATTTCGAGGTTCGATCGTCAGACGTCAGGTCGAGATGGTAATAGTTTTCAGATTGGTCTGGGTCTTGGATTTTTATCTATACATGTATTTGTTATAAAATATAGTATCATTGAGTTAGTATCCCATAACACAAATCTCGAACTTACTTTGGGGCTAGCTTAATCTGTGTGATTTGTCCGTAGATATTTATTTATTTAATATGACGCTATTACATTTTTTTCTTTCAGTTTAAAATAAGTAACCCTTAAATGTAAATTTTACGCATAAAAAAAAGGGGAAAAAACATTTTCCTCCACCCTACAAAACGTAAAAATATATAACCAACAGCTAATTTCCAACAAATTCTACGAAACAACCACAAATTCGCTTCCTACGTTTCATTATCAACACATAATATCTTCATATCTTTTTTTAATTCTAAGAACTCGTGTCCTTGCGTTCCTTAGACATTTTTTCCTTTCTGCCTGATGCTTAGTTTGACAAGAGGAATGTCTGGGGTCGTGGCTTGGAGCGACATGCTGCGTGATCACAAACTACACAAATGACCATTTAACTCTGACCTCCCTCTGACTTCTTGGTTCGCGTCTTTATATGTGACGTTCAACGGGTAAAGGTACCTTACAGAGGTTAGCGCTTAAGACGTTTAGAAAAATAATTCATACAATTGTACTTAGCTTAAATAAACACAATGTCGTAAGCGCCAACCTCTATAAGGTACCTTTAGCGGTCGAACGTCACATATTATTGTATCAGTCAATCGGACATACTAGATAGATCTATTTAGGGTGGTTAAGACATAATCCTGCCCGCTGTCGTCTCAATGCCGTCTCGGCCACGAAGATCCGAATTTTTTCATTGTGTACTTTAATGATAATTAATTGTTCGTTGTTAATATGTGGGTTTGTCAATCGTAACGCATTAGCGTCAATTTGCGATTAAATTATTGGGTTACCCTGTGACCTTTTCATGACAATATTTAGGTGAATTTTAGATTGATATTATTAGGCATTGTACTGACTACTAGTTATCTAAAGCTTGTTCAATATCATTTGTGGTACTGTCCTTTATACGTAGATAGGATAAGCATTATAAAAGAAAAAGTATAAGCCTAGCATTTATTTTTAAGGTCTACGGAAAGTTATTAATTGACCGAGTAGAGTCGAAGCATGAGCGTAGTACCTCTGCTTTAGTTTGGGCAAAAAAGGATTTCGTATGTCCGGCTGTCTGCCCGGTAGTTATCTTCTGTAGGTCGCATTTCACAACGGATTCTTGTACTATTTTTTGTGAGCTATGATAATTATATAAGTATTTTATAGTCAGTTCAATTTTTGGATTAAAATTATTGTAAATATTTTTATTATATAATGCAACTAAAATTGTATGCTTTTCGCAATTTTTACCTTACCTGTGCTATAAGACGTTGCTTTGTACCAAATTTCAATATTTTCAGTTCACGATAAGTACCCTGTACGTTTTGATTTCCTTGCGAATGTCGAAAAAAGACGAAAATTAGCTGAATCTTTTGATTGCGGTGGCTTAGAAGTTTGATTTTTTTACAGCTTCAAGGGACAGTAGACCTTAGTATTTGATATGAATTTCAACTTGATACCTTTACGCGTTCCTGAGAAAAAGGTTTTTGACTGACAGACGGACAACAAAGTGATCCTTTACGTACCTACTTTTATAAAACTAACCAATAATTTTATAAAAGTATTTAATATATAATAATAAATTGTTGCTCACTACCTGACTAATAAAACTTAAATACAACTTACATTCTCCGATTAGTCACATAAAATAAGCTAATCCTAGTCTAGATTCGTAACGGATAAAACCTAGGATTAATGTAGGAAGTCCATAAACTGTTTTACAATTATAACTGATCCAAATAACAGTTATAAAATATCATAGTAACACAATAACAACACCAGATGCGCGACTGCATATAATAATTTATTATATTTTATTGTGCAGTTGCGGACAGTAATAGACGATATTTTGCTCTACTTATTAACTGCATGCATATAGCAGACCAAATTACTTAGAACTCTTTTGAAAGATCTAGCTAGCACGTACACTCTAAATTGAGTACATTAGTTTATTGATTTAAAGACATAATTATTACATTCTCTTCTTAGTCGTACACTCTTGACAGAGTGGTCGTGATTACGGATTGGGTTGCTCGTCTATGGCGCTGCTGTTGCGATCCTTCTCTATGTATCTCTGTCTGCGGCTTTTTGGAGCATTCTGTTGCTGGGCACTGTGTTACAGCTTTGACAACATCTAGCCACCTCATTGGAGACCGACCGCGTGAATGCTTGCCTTCAATGCGGCCTTGAATTACCAAACGCTCTATAGAGTTTTCTTTGCGGGTGACATAGCCGAAGAATTTAAGGATTCGTGACTGCACAATCGACGAGAGCCTTTTCTTGATCCTTAATTCCTTTAATATGGAGATGTTAGTGCGGTGGGCAGTCCAACTTATTCTAAGAAGTCGTCGCCAGCACCACATTTCTAAGGCATCGATTTTCCTCCGCTCATTCAGTCTTAATGTCCATGTTTCAGCTCCATATAAGATTACATTAATTTATATAATTACTAGCTTTCGCCCGCGGCTTCGCCCGCGTCAATGTCAATCCCTCGGGAACAGTACTTTTTCCCGGGACAAAAAGTAGCCTATGTCCTTCGCCTTACTCCAAAGAACTTGTATGCAAAATTTTATGATGATTGGATCAGTAGTTATGGCGTGAAAGCGTAACAAACAAACAAACTTACTTTCGCATTTATAATATTAGTAAGGATAAGGATTACATTAATTTATATTAAATAAAAAATACTTATGAATACTACTAAATACGAAAACGTTTTTTCCGATGGAAAAGTGCCGCGTGGCATCTCTGAATTGCAACGGCTAGAATTTTCACCAGATATTAACCTTTTTCACGAATCAAACGCTTTGCGTCTACTCCCCAGCAGCTCATAGTCTCCACAGCTATGGAAACAAAAAAACAATGTGGCTCGCACCATCGGGATTGCGGCTCCAGCTGCCAAGAATGCAGCAGCTAAAAAAACAGATGAAGTACGCAGCTCCGTAGCTGCTGCATTCTTGGCAGCTGGCGCCGCAATCCCGATGGTGCGACTGAGATGATTAGCAACAACGGTACTGACGCTGGTGGCATCGCAGACCAAAAAAATTAACTAAATTGACTGACTAAAAGGCCAATCATACTACACTGAATTTAGTCACTAACACAGGGACGCCGCAATACGTTAGACACGTGTGGAGATCTCTCTCTCACGTATTACTCATTTAGGCTAATAATTCAATCAAGAGAAGTAGTGTCAAAAAAGTGTCAAAAATATTATAGAAAAAGACGTAGGTAAGATTTTGACGAACTTGCGTGTGACAATTAATTAAGATCAGAAAAATTAACAGATTTCTAGCTTATCCTTACTAATATTGTAGGTAAACGCGAAGGTTTGTGAGTATCTATGGATGTTTGTTACTCAATCACGCCAAAACGGTTGAACGGATTTTGACGAGATGAAAGACAAAAATCCCGGAAAAAAGTACTGTTGCCACGGGGTCGACAGTATTTACCTATATAGCGATGCTTAGATTTGCTTCCATTCTTGTAAAAATTACAGGAATAAGACGGTTAGTTGTTCAAGAACCTTTAAGCGGTGGAACCAGGGTGAGACTGCTAGCCTGTCACTATTATTAATTCTTGTTTCAATCTGTACGCCACCAGTCATCTAAATATGATCTGTAGTATTTGAATTACAAGCATTAACTTATTAAAATTATTATATCGTCCTACATTAATAAATATATACGGACAAATCACACAGATTGAGCTAGCCCCAAAGTAAGTTCGAGACTTGTGTTATGGGATACTAACTCAACGATACTATATTTTATAACAAATACATATATAGATAAACATCCAAGACCCAGGCCAATCTGAAAAATATCATTTTAAATCTTCGTGTCGCAGGCTGGCGTATTAACCACTGCGCCACGGAGCTCGCCAAAAACATTGGAAATAGTGTATCATAAAACCTTTTTTTTTAATGACTTTTATGATTTCAACAATATGTAAAACTAGCTTTCGCCCGCAGCTCCGCCCGCGTCAATGTCGATCTTTATAGTAGATAATATTCGAATAGTACTTTTTTTCCGGGATAAACGGTAGCCTATGTCCTTCTCCGTACTCCAGAGAACTTGTATTCAAAATTTCATGATGATCGGTTCAGTAGTTACGGCGTGAAAGCGTCACAAACAAACAAACTCACTTTCGCATTTATAATATTAGTAAGGATAAGGACTAGTTTTTCTCGACTTTGTCCACATAAATTATAACCCATGTTACTTGTTGATAACATAGCTATCGATAGGTGAAAGAGTTATAAAAATCGGTTCAGTAGTTTTTGAATAAATTCATTACAAGCAAACAAATACTAAAATCTTTTCTGTATAAAATATTAGTTTGTTTGTTTGTAACTATATATAGATAACTCTATATCATTAGTTTAGATTAAGGTTGTGAGAGGTCTTAATAAAATGGTTATTGTTTAAAGTAGTTCTAGAATCGTGACCGACAGAGTGTATGCTAATAATTATGATTGATGTACTTATATCATTTGCCGAAATACTCGGGCAAGTCCTTCAGTGACCACCTGTAATATACAGGTCTTTGAACAAACAATAATGTAACTTTGATTGATACAGTAATACAATCTGTAATGAATATTTTTTTTATTATATTAAACTAGTATTGAAGATGTAGACGCTATTACAGGGGGTAAAGGTTAGGGAAAGGTGGCGCATAGTGCGGCGCGTGCAGCGGCGCGTGCTGTAAAAATCTCAAACATATGGTGAAGTATGGGGCCGTTTATGAAGAGGAATTTTTACGAGCGTTTGCTTTAGATATAAAGTTTGTCTATGTGACTTTTCTTAAGACGGTTCTGCATGAAATTGTGAAAATTTACGTGTTTTCAAATCACTAGTACTATGCGCTGAATTAATTACATACATCAAAAGTATTTGTATAATTTAGGTCGATCATTGAACAAAATCGCTCCCTTGTTGGAATTCGAAACAAATACATATGAAATTAAAAAATGATATTATATGTTAGGATGTCTAAAAACATTTTTCTTCGAAATCTTTGTAATTTTTACGTCTAAAGCAATAATTCTCACATGACAATATTTATATTTACATCTCGAAGGTCGCCACCCTTTCTTATTTGCCACGAGTTTATATGCCCTGGGCACATAATTCCTTATTGCATAATTCCTATGGAGACCGGGCTCTGCCTTCCCCGTAAAGGTGTGATTAGTATACTTGATGTATACTAATCACATCTTTGACCTTTACGGGGAAGGCAGAACGCGGGCCTTATTTAAGACAAACTACGGAAAAAAAAAATAATAGTTGGGTTTTTACACCACTACCGCAAACCATTATAATTTCAACGACCTTCAACGAAAGTAATCAATGGGAAACTACAACAGTACCAACAGGATATATACCGGACTTATTTTCATTCTAGGAAATCCTTTGGTCGTGCAATGGAAGTGATAATTCCTCTGGAACGCATTTCGACCACTTATAAATGACCCTTTCACTCGGCCGCCTGTGTAAATGATACGAAGATATTTTAATTAAGCCACTACGATGCGGACCACCGTCCATTTTGTGCGCTATAAAAATATATTTCGCGACTTTTTGTTGCGTATTGCGAAATTTACGAGCGTTTTGGTTACTTGGGCGGTGGATATCGTTATTTTATGTTGACAAAAAGACTTCCTAAGAAACAAGTTTATTTTTCGCCAACATCAGCAATCCATAGATAACTTATTCGTAGATAGATAACGAGTTATTGTAAAATGAAAAAAAATCATTGCAACCGCCGTCAAATAATAACCTACTAACAAATAAAAAAACCGCACCAACTTCAATTCAATTAATTTATTGCATTTCATATTATATCAGTTTTTACAATAATACACTGCACTGTAGTTATATTAGGTACAATATGAAGCCTGTCGCATCGCAAAATTAAAAAATGTGGAACGGCAAGCGGTTTATTACACAGCGTGTAACATAACCTTCGATGTTCTCACGAAGGGGTGACTCAGCCCATCAAAATGAACAACTTTTCCAATAGAACCAATGCTGGGAACTCAAAAAAAATACTTTTTCATACAAAAGTGTTTGGCCGACCTGGCAATTAGTATGAAAAAGTAAAAAAAAAATTGAGTTCCGCGCATTGGTCCCAGCATGTTACACCATGTATAAGTTAATCAAACATTATAAAATAGAGGGTAATTTATCATTGATCATGGCGCATTTTTACAATGTTGCGTAAGTGATCCTTACTTGTTTTATGTGAGTGTTTTTTATGTCAATTTCTTATTGTTGTCATTTATTTTTACCTTTTTACTTAAATACATTTAAGTGGTTTTATGTCATATATAGCTGCTTATTAAGTAATTGATTAAGTAAGTACAATAAGAGGTTCTGTATTTAATTATATTTGTGGTCAATGTGAATGCTAAAAATATTTGTATGTCTATATTTTTTATTTTCGATTTCATTCCTTATCATTTAAAAACTGTCTATCATGTAATAATTTTTATTGAGCAGTAGTTATTTTAAATTAATAATAAATATTGGCTTGGTTCACTTTTAGAGCTACGGTGCCACAAACAGATAGAAAGACAGACACATATAGCACCCCAGCGATACTTATAACACCACTCTTTTTTGACAGGTTAGAAATTCCTAAATCTATGCATGACACATGCAGAATAAAACAAAGGGAAATCTTGAAAACTACAAGTATTGAAACAATAGGTCATTTATGTTTATCAAAAAAAAGTCGGTTGTCTGTCTGTTTACGGATGTGTTCCGCGCTCTCGCTTGCACGTGGAACGTGACAATTTTAAGAGCGTGCAGTCGGCGTTCATCGATTTATACGACGTTATCACGACAAAAAAACAACGTTTGGTAGAAAAGAAAAAGCAGAACATACCAACTGCTTCTTTTAAAAAATGGGCGTAGAGATGAGAAATCATGCCATGCTAAACGGCTTTTAGATCTTAAAAACCTGGGCTCTGTCTACCCCGCAAGGAAAAAAGACGTGATAGTATGTATGTATGTATGTAACTATGTTATTCATATAAAAAATATAGAGTTACATAATTTAAAAAATTACAGCCTTGAATATAAATATATTAAACTGTCCTTTATTAGAAATTTGAAATAATAAAAAAAATCCAATTTATGTGGGATCACTCAGAAGATGTCACAGAACAGAAACGAAAAGGAGCCCCTTACAATACTAAAATACTATTTTTTTCACTTACAATACAAGTTTAGTTAAGGCGCAACAGCGGCTACAGCAGAAGATATGATAGATAAGTTAATTATGTTTTTCGTGCCCTTTGCTGTTGAGACCCCCTGGTCTGGTTCCCATGGACCCATGTACATGGGAACCAGAAGCATAATCTTTGGTGGCTAAGATTTCAGCACGCCTCCACAACGTAACCAAGGGCGGGCAGTTACTTTCCTCAGAGGATTTCCATAACAATCATCATCATCATCATTTTGGCCATAAGAAGTCCACTGCTGGATAAAGGCCTCTTGCAAGGATTCTTCATTCCATGGAAGGATATTGCCATACTCACCACGTCTGGCAGGTGTGTTGGCGAGGCGCAGTTTTTTTTGCTTCTTGTATTTCTGACGCTTTCTGATGGCCGTGTGGTACCCGGCAGAGTAGAATAGGACCACTCCAAGTCTTCCCGTGGATGTCGTAGAAGGCGACTTAGGAAATACAAGCTAAACAAAGCTTATAAACATCTAAGAGACCTCTCGAACCCGTCTGGCCAGCGAGGAGGGTGTAGGCCAAGTCCTCTGGCTGCTCTGGCCAAGTATGGCCCTAGTAGTACAGAGAGGGTCGAGCTCCTGTAGTGGAGACTAAAAAAAAAAAGAACCTGATGATGATTTCTGACGCGGAGAAGTGGGGAAAGACAGAAATTTTAGTTGGATTAGGGAGGGATGATGGTATTGGGATACTACCTACTATGATGAATGGGGGGAAAAGCAAATAGCAGCTCGGGAGGCAGGGTGCACGTACTCTATGCCATACCTACAACCACCGGCACCGGTTAAGCAATTGAGGATGACATCCTGACCTTTACGGTGGAGAGTAGTTATGGGCCAGCCTTTTGAGAACCCGTTACAGTACCTAGAGATTTCAAAACAAAAAGAGATTTTTACAAATAAAAAAAATTGAAATCTCTTTTTACTTGTAATTGTTTTTTTTATTTTTTGGTATCTATTAAAAATGTTTTATTTGTCTTATTATATAGCGTGATTTTGAACCCCCTAGCTATATTGAAATCTTGGAATCAGAATCCCTAATGGAATACAGAATTCCAAGAAAAAAAGGTAAAAACCGAAAAAAAATTGGCTTTCCATAGAAATTCGTCTAGCTGATCGGCGACTTTGTATGGGAAACCCTAATTTTTTTTTTATTTTCGGCATTTTTCTTGCAGTTCTATATTTCATTAGGGATTCTGATTCTGAGATTTCAATAAAGCTAGGGGGTTCAAAATCACGTTGTATTATGAAGATATTTCAACAAAACCATTGCATTGTGTGGAATGCGTAGACGTTAGTATAACTTTGTGTTTGACAATAGACATAGGTTTTGCATATCCTCGCTGGATCCCCGTCAGTTTCCCCGCCCACGGGCGTTGTCGCCATATTATCTGCTCGTAAATCAGGCTTGCACCACATCGTGCTTGTCCCGTTCAACCACAGATCTTTATTTAGGCTAGATGCTGTTTTAGGTTTCATCCGACCGCGTCTATTACAGGGTAAATACGCCAGCCTGCTTCATGCGGGGAACCGAGTTCATTTTCCAAGTATTCCTCTGTAGTTCTGGAGCTTTAGAGGGCTGGCGACAGCCAGGTCGGTCGTAAAAATTATGCAAATCTATTACACTGAGCTGTTACAGCATTCAGTTTGACATAAAAGCAAACAATGAGCACTAGGCCGACGCTTTTTTTCATATTTGTTTTACGGAATTTGGCTATCTACGCCTTTTAGACCTTCATATTTTTCGGCGAGTGTAATCAACAAAGTGATGGTGTAGGTAATTCATATTGTTGATTTGTCGGAGCCTCTGGCGACAATTCCTACAAATCCACTGGTTTGATATACATAGACGACGCAGCAAGGCGGACGACGACCAGCCCGCTTAATAAATCTCACTACAGCCGCATAATGACAGTTTATTTCAGTTAGTAACAATGCGTGGAATTGTTCATAAACATAGGCATCTATAACACCAAATTACACCGATTTCACATTATAAAATCCACTAGAAGCAATTTGCAAAACTATTCAAAACAAAAACTGTGCAGTCCGCCGGAATTCCCGCCAAGAACTCCAGGCTCCACTGCGTCACTGCTAGGGTTGCGAACGGGAAAACACTAAGATGAGATAGCGAGCTGTTTGAGGTATTAATCTAGTATGTGTTTCCCCCGTAAAAGACAATTTATTCAATAAGGAAATTCATCTTATTTCCTGTCTTTTACTCGGCTCAATATCCTGTTTGATTTTTTGTAGTCGATAATGATTAAAATGAGCATATTTGTGCACATCTTTTTACCGAAGAAGTGAAACATGGCCGAAAAGGAGTATTCAAAGGTAGAGAAAGACTTAAAGTCACTCAAGTTATGTTCACTCTCAAACAAGCGCTATCTAACCTTTATACAAATCTACGCATCCTTTATAAAAAATATCTTGGGCGTGTATTTAGAAGGGCTCATTTTAGTTTCCCTAATTCTATTCAAGATATGGTGAAGGTTCAAATTTGAGGAGACGTTTCTCTTCATCGAAGTGTGTTTCCGAATGCCGATCCTTAAGTGGTATCGCTTTTTTTACTAAATGTTGGATTAGGCATTTGTCTCCCATCTCACCTGATGGTAAGTGACGATGAAGACGAGGATATTACATGCCTATCCTAGAGAAACCCATTTATTCTACTGTTGAATGTCGCGGGTCTGTACTTGTCTATAAGATTAAGCAACAGTAGAACTTACGCGTGATAAATTAATTAATAATAATACCTTTAGAATCACGGTTTTATTCTTCAAATTCTCTGACGATTCTCTGATTCGTTGATGGTCTTCGTAACAGAACAAAACTAGTCCGCCGACGTATGTCTGATTCGGTGATTGTCTTCGTATCAAACCGAAACTAGATAATGAATCTGACGCATCCTTATCCTTACTAATATTATAAATGCGAAAGTGAGTTTGTTTGTTTATTTGTTTGTTCGCTTTCACGCCGTAACTACTGAGCCGATCATTATGAAATTTTGGATACAAGTTCTCTGGAGTACGGAGAAGGACATAGGCTACCTTTTATCCCGGGAAAAAGTACTGTTCCCGAGGGATCGACATAGACGCGGGCGGAGCCGCGGGCGAAAGCTAGTAAAATATAAGTAAAGCCGTCATTCTTTAAATAAATGAGTCGCATCAATTTTCCAAATATGTCCATTTAATTCTGAACATTAAGAATTTTTAATTAACGTCGAAGACTAAAAGATAAGTCAGGTGTATCACCCTCAGATACCTGTCCGGTGGTTGCAGGAATAGATTCGGGTACGCGCCCTTGACCTCCCAAGCTGCTACACAATTTTCCCCCATTCATCTGAGTGAGTAGTATCCCAATACCTTTGCTCTTTTCCCAGATCCAACAAATTCGCATCCTTCCTCAGCCTAAAATGCTAACGATGGTCAGCAGCGTCGCAAGCACAAGAAGCCAAAAGACTGCGCTCACCAACCCGCCTGCTGAGCGTGGTGAGTAAGATAATATCCTCCCATGGCACGCAGAATCCAAGGGATAGGGTTTTATACAGCAGTGGATTAATTGCGGCTAGAATGATGTTGATGTCTAAAAGATAAATTTGTCCTTAACCTTTCGTATAATTCGGGTTGTTAGTTATGAAAAATAAGTATACCTTGTTTCTTTGAAAAAAATCACAACATCGAATGCCATATATTTATGACCTTACATTAAACCCACCGATAACTTAATAACACAATAGTGTACCTAGAGCTTAGAAAGTACAATTAAAGTTTGATGGATAGCCACTAACAAGAGCAATGATGGCCATTGGCCATATGCCAGCATTCAATGTAACAGCGGTTGATCTTTGACACCGATCAGCATGGAAGCGATTAGGATGGACTTACGGTAACGACTAGTAGGTAACCAGTAAGTACTGGTATGATTTATCATGTAAGTAGCAATACTGTTATGTCATGAAGAAGCAAAATAAAAACTCTGATACCGCTTCGGTTCGCTTCTTTTATTTACTTTTTTACATTACCTTAGCCCACTTTTCCATGTCAATCAACTCAACACTTTGTCGTTGGCCAGTTGTCATTGTAATCAAGTACAATATCCCTGGCATTTTAATTTTCTATTACCTGCTCTTAACCTGCATATATAATCCTAACTTATATATTAGTTTGGCGAGCTCCGTGGCGTTGTGGTTAATACACCAGCCTGCGACATGCGGGTTCCGGGTTCGATCCCCGGCCAGATCAAGATGGAAAACGATCTTTTTTAAGATTGACTTGGGTCTTGGATGTTTATCTATACTCGTATAAGTATCTATTATAAAATATAGTATCGTTGAGTTAGTATCCTACGAAACAAGTTCACAACTTACTGTGGGGCTAGCTCCATTTTTTATCCTCTGTCTGCTTTGGCCAAGTTCTGCTCCGATAGAACCGAGAAGATCATGCTCCTGCAGACTAAAAAGACCATATAAATAAAATAAATATGTCATCATCATCAGATGACATATTTATTTTATTTATATGTATATTAAATTAGTACATTTTTTTGCTTGTACGATCACTGTTTTACAATTATCATCGATTTTTCTGTACTTATTTTCCGGGGAATAAGAACCTTTAAAAACAGTACCCGAGAGGATTTTTATCAACGCAAGGCCGCAGTCTAATACGTCTATAAATGTTAAAAACATTGTAACGACTTTAGATATTATGCTCCACATTTTGCAATTCTAATGATTTTACGAGTACCTACTTCAGTTTTTTAAGGAAATCTTATTTATATTAATCACGTTTATTTTTTTTTATTTTTTTTTTATAAAGAAAGACTGTAGAATATCTTTCTCAGAATTTGCATTCATGTACCAGTTGGCAATGAAACCAAAATCAAGTACAAATGTAATTAATTTAAGACTTACTTTGGCATTCTCAGAATTTTCCAAACCTACTTACATTTAAATTTGACCTCTAATTTCAAAGTTATTGAAATGTGGCACTGCCAACACTAGTGTCAAATTTATCAAGCTGCCCAAAAGGATCCTACATAGCTTCACGACTGCCATCAATGAAGACACCCGGAACCAACGGCTTCGGAAGCACGAAGGAGCTCGAGAATTTTTAAGCCACTGGTGATCATCCATCAAATTGGGAACCATATGTCCGGGGCCGCTTTACACGCGTAACCGCTAATATTGCTTACGCCCCTGTCTTGATCATTGACCTTTACCTCGACTTCTGACTTTTGATAAAAATATCTGCATAGAAAAAAATGTGCAAAACTTTTAACAGACAGTCTCTTGGTTTTAATTCGACTAAGATTATATTATGATAGCATTTGATATTAAAGGTAAAACGAACGCATTACCTCTTTGCATAAAGAAAGCAAAAGAAGAAACAAATCAATAATATGGGACTAATGCGAGAC
Organism: Elegia similella; assembly: GCA_947532085.1. Lineage (NCBI taxonomy): Eukaryota > Metazoa > Arthropoda > Insecta > Lepidoptera > Pyralidae > Elegia > Elegia similella. The sequence continues at coordinate 15,888,742 of OX383941.1, forward strand.
TGAGCGAGCAATTCAGATGACACAGACAGAAAGAGAGAGAGAGAGTAATTCAGTATATCGTAACTGTAAGCTAAAAATAGGAAGTCTCCATATGGACTAAAATTGAAACTATTTTATGTCTAATTCAATACATTAATATGACAGTTTCTCCAACGGCTTTGTTTTCAGGGTTCCGTAAAGGGCAAAAAGGGGCCCTATTAATATGGCTCCGCTGTCTGTCTGTATGTCACCAGGCTGTATCTCATAGCCCGTAATAGTTAGATAGTTAAAATTTTCACAGATGATGTATTTCTGTTGCCGCTATAACAACAAATACTAAAAAACAGAACAATATAAATATCTATGTAAGGGGACTCCCATACAACAAACGTGATTTCTTGCTCGTTTTTGCTCAATATTGATATTTTCTGCTTCTGATAACGGGTCTACCCGTTATCAGAAGCATAGGTTTAAAATATTTACGAATATTTATGTAGTTATATATTCACTTTAAATTAAAATAAAATTAATATTTAAGGGGGGCTGCCATACAACAGAAATGTTTTTTGCCGTTTTTATTAGGTTTTTATATATAATGGTACGAAACCCCTCCTACGCGAGTCGGACTCGCACTTGGCCTTTTTTTGTTTGGTTAGATTGAACTGATCTACTATTACAAAATATGTGTACATTTATTTTTAAATATCACCAGATGGACGCAAAACTTAGTACATATCTCGTATGCAAATGAACAACCTTCAGATCTTATCTCCTAATGTTTTTTTTTTTTTTTTTTTTTTTTTTTACAAAATTTGAATTAGGCATTTGTCTCCCATCTCACCTGATGGTAAGTGACGATGAAGACGAGGATGTTACATGTTTTAACGTTTGTTAGTAGGAAGAAACTCAATGAAGGATTTCCTACATTTCGTTCACGTTAGACATCATTATTCATGTTTTGTGACATACTTTAATGGGCTTTTGGAGTTTTGCGCATAAAAATAGTATAATTTGACAGTGTTGCATTATTTTTATGAGTTATGATTGTACTTTTTATGTTTTTAGTGTTAGAAATCGACGTTATTAGTGTTGTAGTGTTCGAAACGCTAGTTTTTTACACAAGAAGCTCAGGGCTCCTCCTTCCCTTTGGGAATCCTGATTCTCAGCGGGGAGGAGAAGCCCAAAGGCCCAGTGGTCGGGAGCATCAAAAGCGCTTACGCATGTTAAGTAACCATGGGCGCAGTCCTCACTGTGATGGGTGACCGCAAGTGGCATAAAAATATCTCGAGCAACTTGTTACTTCGCACAAATACAGTGACTACGGTACATATCCCGATATGTTTCATACTAATGTTGATTACCGTGTGAAAGCTTAAAAAGTACAGGAAACTCTTGTTCCCTTTCCCTTCACTCTTTAAGGTGATCTATTTATGAAATAATATTTCAGTTACTATCACTAACTTCTAACAGGCATGAAACATGCCAGCCCGCTACACGAGGGACACCGGGTTCGATTTCCGACGCAAAGGTCAAGGTTCAGGTATTCCCTTATATAAAAGCTTTTAGGCACAATAAAATCCAGAAAATGGGCACTGATTTTAAAAATCTTCAGATGAAATATTTATTTTTATAATGTTTACTACTTAAACAGTTATATAGGAGTATTATTATCTTATATTGAAATATAATGGATATTGTTTAACTTAACAACTCAATAACCATTCAATCCATTCATGAGGATGTAGCCATTCAAGGGCACAATAATTCACGTTGATCAACCAAGATAGCACATAAAGGTAACATTGTTAACACTAATTGCCGCACCCGGGCCCGCCCGGCGGATCGCCTCTGGCATTCATTGTTTGTCTGAGTCAACTATGGAAATAGTAAACGGATACGGAATTGTTCTTATATATACACCGTATAATAAGAATAGACACATTTTAAGCGCATTAGTCAATAATATTGAAGAATTTAAAAATGTTCGTAAGTAAATCGCAGAATTTAAAAAGTAACTGGCGTAGCTTCTGGTCGATGAAGGATTTACTTAAGGCGCTGTGCATCAGAAGAATATGGTAATACGTCTATTTTTTCGTCGCGCAGTTAGCCTTATTTTTCATGGAATACTATCACGAAAAAATATGACGTACAGTTCAAAGATCAAAATAAATGAATACATCAAAATATTTTCAAAAAATATTTTAGCCTTTGCTAAATAAAATAGCAAAAAAGCTATATCCAGAAAAAGTTTCGTCGCGAATTACTTGGTGTTTTCAGCAACAACTACCAACTTTTATACGTCTATAAAAAGTATAACTAAATGAGCAAGATAGATACCTAAAAAATAGAATATTTGGTTATAAGTACTTATTGAATTATTAAATTAAAAGTGAAAATTAACACCGAAATGGCAGACACGGGTTTGAACAGAGCCTAATGACAGGTATGACACGAGTATATAATATATCGCGCGATGCTACAAACGTTAGTGTACTTTTTAGTTAGTGGACTTTTGTAGTCACAAAAGTCCACTAAAAAGTTATGGGATACAGCGCCTTAAAAGCAATTTACCAACTTGCCTCAAAAAGAATATCGTCGATATGTGTATCTTGCCCGTCCTAACCTACGGTGCTCAAACATGGTCGCTCACTGACGCTAATTCCAAATTGAAGGTCTGTCAAATAGCTATGGAGCGAAAACTTTAGGTGTCAAACTTGATCACCGTGCGCTCCATTACAAAAAAAAAAATCGGATGTTGGAAAAAAGGCAGCCATGCATCCTAAAAAATGGCTTACATCACCACCCAATAGACACCAAGTGGGCGTAGAAAAAGGATTGGAAGAGTATATCAAAAGAAAAGAATGTGGAAACAATGAGGGGAGGCCTTTGCCCCGCAGTACTCACTCAACTCAAAAAATATGTACATACAAACATGCAGACAGATATTTTTCTTTTTCTGCATCGATCAATGAGTATATCCCTGGCGAATGGAAAATAAACTTTTTCCAATAAATAAACTTTTGAATAAAAACTTTGTACACTCCTATCAAGTTTAAGAAGGATTAGAAGAATTTATCAAGGAAAAGGAATTTGTGGAAACAATGAGGAGAGGCTTGCCTAGCAGTGGGACACAAATAGTTAAAGAAAAAAAATATTTTTAAAATATTATATCTTTTTTTATACAATGCATACTTGGAGCTCCGTGGCCCAGTGGGCGTAGCATTATTAGCACTTACCCACGTAAAGCAACCCCGGGCGTGATGGTAGAATTACACAACGTGTTAATTGTTGCATTTTGTTTGAAAATATGCATTACAATTAAAATTAGCGACATCAAGGTGAAAAGTAATAAAATCCGAATTAATTTCAAGGAAATAAATAATTTACGGCAAGGTCGCCGCTTGTGAAAGTGCGGATTTCCCTCACACGGTAGTGTAAAGCTATCGGAGGAAGTTTGAAACTGTAATATAAAAGTTCAAAAGTTTCCACATATCAATTGATATTTGAAATATGTTTAAAGGACAGGATTTTTCTACATGGTTCATAAACGACGGAGTTACGACGTCATTAAAAATACAGATGAATTGCGAACCTCTTCATTTTTGAAGTTGGTAAAAACAGGGAGAAAGAACTGACCAATACTGTTCCTACTGATATTTGCTAAATAACAGATAAACATATTCCTAACTAAGCAAATGATTTAAAATTATAAATGCACGTCTTTATTTAGAGTTGTTTATTTTGTACTAAAAAAACAAACATGAAACTGATTCACTCCAAAAAAAGTATCTTTTTCTTTTTTTTTCTATATTCTTATAAAAATATAATTTAATTTTATAAAATATATATACTTACTGTAATTTATGTGTAATTGATATTATGAATCTGTCCGTGTGTGTCCGTAAAAAAAATTACTTCCTACGTTATCTTCTTATCTTATCTATCTTAATTAGCAAATATACAACTTGCTATTAAACTTCTTTTTTTCTGAACAGAATTCGATTCGATATCGATTTCTAATAGGAAAAACATAAAATCTTGAGTAAACGGACTATCCATTGAAAAACTATTGTGTATTTAAAAAAAATAACATTTTAGGGGTACAGTCTGAAGTCATATGTACAACAACAATTTGATACAATCTAAAGTCATGAGTACAAGACCAAATTGTTCAAAGGGCAAGTTTTCTAAAAAACAAAAAAAAACTTTACAAAATAATTAATCCGTCGAATAGATTGTTGAAAAATATTGGATACGTTTTTTTGTTTTGTCAATCAAGCAAAAAATTATAAAGATATAGCCCGTTAATTAAAACTCCGCGTGACTTCACTTTTTGCCGGCCTGGTGCGTCACGAGCCCTCTGAACTTTTCTGAACTTTGATGCGCTTTACCTTGATCATCTTTTGTTTGATTGAAAAAAGAAATAAATACGTATCGAATATTTTTCGATAATCTTTAAGACTTACTAATTATTTTAAATGGTATTTTTTTTAGTAAACAAGCCTATTCTTACCGTCATGTAGTTATAAATAAATATATACGGACAAATCACACAGATTGAGCTAGCCCCAAAGTAAGTTCGAGACTTGTGTTATGGGATACTAACTCAACGATACTATATTTTATAACAAATACATATATAGATACACATCCAAGATCCAGGCCAATCTGAAAAAGATCATTTTCCATCTTGACCTGGCCGGGGATCGAACCCGGGCCCTCTCGTGTCGCAGGCTGGCGTGTTGACCGCTGCGCCATGGAGCTAGTTGATACATGCAAAGCAATTACATAATCTCTAAACGGTACCCGTACTTGTAGGTATGCGCTCTAGCTATTATCTTTTTTCCTATTGGAAATCGATAGCGAAACCAACCAGCATGTTTATGCAAACATAATCACCGCAGATTATTCAATTTAAGGTGATTGCGGCACTATTTATCGTTTACTATTACCGCACGTGCGCGTCGCGAGTCTGTTGCAAGTGTGCACCCGGGCTTATTATAATTATGGTTATTTCTATGAATCACCTGACGATTTGGGAGCAGAGGTGAATCAGCGAACGATTGAATTGTTTAAGTATATATGTGGGTTAATAGTGTTTTTATACGATTTGCAACTTTACAGATATCAGTATTTTATTCAGGGATCCAAAAATACCATTATAAAGGATATACCATTATAAGATAGATACACATTTATAAGGGTTACACATTAATCTGTTACATAATTATTCCTGTAACACTTAGTGCCGTGTTGTTTCCGGCAGAGTAGAAAAGAAACTCTCCTGGTCTTCCCATGGAGGTCGTAAGAGGCGACTTAGGAAATACAAGCTAAACAAAGCTTATAAACATCAATGACCTCTCCAACCCGTCTGGCCAGAGAGGAGAGTGTAGGCCAAATCCTCTGTCTGCTCTGACTAAGTATGGCTCCGGTAGGACAGAGAAGGTCATGCTCCTGCAGTGGAGACTAAAAAGACCTGATGATGATGATATTTTGAGTTTTGCTTTTAACACTTATAAAAGTGTAACAGATATAATGTTTCTGTAACCAACCTGTTACAAAACTGTTTTTACATTTTTGTGCATATTTCTGTGTACGTGTTCACACAGTTCGTATCCATATAGGCTTTTTTCAGGTAAGTGTGTGTGGTCTGTTGCATAGTTATGCCAATGTAAACCTTATTTCCTATAACAGTATCAACACTTATGAACCGGTATTTTTGAAAACAGATTGATAGTGTTACATATTCTTTCTGTTTTACTTTTAAAGCGGAAATAAAAAACAGTGTTCAAAACACTCCATTGGGATACCGGTAAAATCCCTGATTTTATTACCTTTATTTATCACACAACTAGCGCTCACGGCTCCGACCATGTTAAAATCGATCCTTCAGGAACAGTTCGTTGTTTCGGGATGAAAGTTAGCCTTAGTGTTAATGCAGTTTTTTTTTTTTTTTTATTAACCTATATTGTCCCACTGCTGGGCAATGCAGTTAATAACCAAAAAATGCATAATTCCATCAAAAAATAACAAACATAAACATAAAAACATTTGCATTTAATAAAAGTGGCAGTAGCTCTTAAGCTTTGGGACCGATATGCTGTTATTGAGCTTTACTACAATGTGTTAGTTGATACTTCTCAAATATTATCCAATGACTGGCTCTACGATTGAGTGCTGCCATATGGTTGTAAGCATTTCAGAATATCCGGGACTTTTTCTATTTACGAGATATTCTTGCTCCCTCTAACGAAGTATAGTCCAAACTATTTAATAATTATAAGACATAATAGCAAATTTATAAAAAAGTATAATAATATTTCTAATAAATAAATGTTACTATAAAATATCAGATTTTTTTGAAGAAAAACATAATAAATTATTAAATATTTTGATTGCTCGACATTATTTGTTAAAATGAAAAGTGTAATATTAATTATGAAACTCATGTAAACGTATATAATGTGTAAATTTGAAAACTAAATATGTGTAGATATTTAATGAACTTTGTAAGTAAAGACGCATCTAGTTGCCCCCCATGTTTGCTGTGCCCTTGCAGGGCGTGACTTGTACGTTTTTATTATCTTAAACATCTTTTATCTTTTGTATTTGTTGCAATAAAATTTAAACACTGAAGTTATTAGTAAAATTGCCATTTCCATTTGATTCATAGTTCACTATTTTGCTCAACGTTACAATAACCAACCATGTCCAGACTACATCGTAAGGAAGATGCACTATTCAAAAGTACAATGAGTCGTGAAACAACGTATTGTTGCGAGTGTGCACCCGGGCTTATCATCATCATCATCATCATCATCATCAGGTCTTTTTAGTCTCCACTGCTGGAGCATGACCCTCTCTGTACTACTACCGGAGCCATACTTGGCCAGAGCAGACAGAGGATTTAGCCTACAATCTCCTCGCTGGCCAGACGGGTTGGAGAGGTCTCATTGGCGTTTATGAGCTTTGTTTAGTTTGTATTTCCTAAGTCGCCTCTTACGACCTCCATGGAAAGACTAGGAGTAGTTCTACTATGCCGGAAACCACAACGCACCCAGGCTTATACAGCGTGTAAATTTACTACAGAAATTCCCTTAAAGGAGTGATCAGCCCGTGAAAATGGACAATTTTCCTATGATTTCGGACGTTCCATAGTCATTAATAGTAGATTGTGATACAAGGGGCTAACATAATATGTATTTTTACTTCGGGTAGCATATTATGAATCCCTCGCTTCACTCAGGAGTCTACTTTAGAATCCCGAGAAAAGTGAGGGTTCGAGATTCTATGCTAGACTCCTTCGTTCCACTCTGGATTCAAAATAATACCCTCACCAAAGAGGTATTATGTTAGCCTCTTGTATCACAATCTACTATTAAGAACTATGGAACGTCCGGCAAATCGAAAACATCGAATGTGCCATTTTATAGGGTTTTTTTTTTTTTTTTTTTATTTATATCCGACGGCAAACGAGCAGACGAGCCACCTGATGGAAAGTGGTCACCGTCGCCCATGGACATCTGCAACACCAGAGGAGCTGCTGATGCGTTGCCGACTCTTAAGATACCTGTAAACACGCCTTTTGAAGGACCTCAAGTCATAGCACACAGGGAAAACCTCGGGAGGGAGTCCATTCCACAATCTTGCTGTACGAGGAAAAAAACCACGTGACGCTCTGACATTTTTGGAGACCCAAGTGTCAAGGATGTGGGGATGGAGTTTACTCCTGTGGCGAGCGGTGCGGTGGTAGAAAGGTGACGGTGGCACCAATTCAAAAAGTTCTTCAGAACACTCCCCATAGTATAGACGGTAAAATACACACAGAGAGCCAACGTCTCTACGTAGACCGAGGGTGTCTAAATCGTCTGTGAGTGTGGGATCGTCGATAATACGAATTGCCCGGCGTTGGATGGAATCAAGAGGAAGGAGTTGGTATTGAGGTGCACCAGACCAGATATGAGAGCAGTACTCCATGTGGGGCCGGACTTGAGCTTTATATAACAAAAGTCTATGACCCGGAGTAAAGTACTGCCTCGCTCTATTGAGCACCCCAAGTTTTTTAGAAGCCATTTTGGCTTTACCTTCCAGATGACTCCGGAATTGGACCTCCTTCGTAATATCGACGCCAAGGATCCCAATACTCTTAGAAATGGTAAGAGAGGTGTCCCGGAACTTCGGTGCTATGTAAAATGGGGTCTTCTTAGCGGAAAACACGCAGACTTGTGTCTTAGTAGGGTTGAATTGAACTAGGTTTAGTTTACCCCATTCAGAGACCTGCTCCAGAGAGGTCTCAATGTCAGACACAAGTCTCTTTCTGTTCTCCTCCACCTGTGTTTGAGGGATATTTGCACGACCTGCATAATATGCATCACCCGTACTGTCGTCTGCATAGCAATGGATGCTACTAGTGTTAAGCATGTCGTTGATGTGCAGAAGAAACAGCGTAGGTGATAAAACAGATCCTTGGGGGACGCCAGCATTGATGGGCATGATATCGGAGCATAATCCGTCTACAACGACCTGAATGCTTCGCCCAGATAAGAAACTAGCGACCCACAAGCATAGTCCCTCAGGAAGCCCGAAAGATGGTAACTTCGCGAGAAGAGCCTTATGCCAGACCCGATCAAAAGCCTTTGGTGTACAATGTACATGATGGCATAAGTAAGCGTGATGCTTTGTCGCCAAAAGAGAGTTTATTGCAAAGCGCACCAGTAAATGTTTCTCATCCAAAGTAAATCTCTTCGAGCTGTCTGCCTTTACCTTTCTCGAGCTACTCTCAAGGTTATCTTTTAATAGGCGTGCTTAACGGAATTAGATGTCGCAATTAAATCCTCATTGTCTTGTGACACCTCTTTTACAAATCAGCGCGGATCCAACTAAGTAGTTTCTGATTTCAAAATTATCCGAGCCGTTGAGTACAAAGTTGGTAATTTTGTCAATAATAATAAAGAATAAAAAACCCCGAAGAAGGCCTAGAAAGCGGTAGAAGGATTGTCTGGAGGAGAGACTAGGCAAGAAAACATGTTGGAGAAAACATCTTGGAAGGCTAGAGACTAGGAATTAAGTAAGTAATAAAGAATAAGGTATAATTGTCTAAAATTAATTATAACAAAATAAACAAACAAACAACAAAATAAAGAAACAACAAAAGAACAAAAGTTGATTGGTTATAATATAAGAAAAATTTAGGGATGGGAAATGTAGAATAAGGCAATAAATGAATATGTAGGGTCAAATCATGACGAAGATACGATCTAGTTTAATATAAAAATATCTAGTTGATAGCCGATCGAGGGATTGGGCTTAAATCTGCGGAATCATGTCAATAGGCGATGCGACTAGCAACCCATCACTATTTGATTCCGATTTCCATCTACACGCCCTCCAACATGCTAAATGTGGGCATAATGTCTTATCGACATAGGTTCTGTCTACCCAGCAAGAGAAAAAGACGTGATGTATTTAGTTGATGAGTACCCAATGAACTAATGCACAGATGGATTTGCTAGACAATAATGGTAACGACGCTTGCGTTCCAAAAGTTGCGTAAAAAAGGGCAAATTCATCATTGTTACGCACAAAAATTTGATTCGCTTATAGAAATCAATTAGCAAATTTTCACGCACAACCGAGCTTGATCTGCTCTACTTCCTCATTGCGTAAATACGCACTGATAAATGTAACCTCTTTCTCACCCGAGACTTTTTCTAATTATATTCTAAGCTAGAAGCGAATTATCTTAAAAGCAAAATAAATCTTAGGATAATCTTAAAGGAATATATGTATATAGGCCAGGGGTGCCTGGCTAGGGTAGCTATGACTATTAATTCGCTTCAGTTATCAACTGTTTCTATTCGAGTTAGACCATTTAATAGATTCCTAACAATGATCACCTTATGGCTGAAAGATCATGCTCCTAAAACGTACACCTACTAACCTAATTTACAAATTTTCACGCACAATCAGGTCTGATCTGCTCTATTTCTCGTTATGTAACTGCGCCCTGCAAACGGCTAATTTGTTACCCAATCGAAGACGTGACCCTGTGAAGACACTGTTGCGTATGATCGATATTTCAAGTTTAGTAAGAAAGCCGTATGGTTTCCGGCAGGGTAGAATAGGACCACTCCTAGTGTTCCCATGGAGGTTGTAAGAGGCGACTTAGGAAATACAAGCTAAACAAAGCTTCTAAACATCAATGAGATCTCTCCAACCCATCTGGCCAGCGAGGAAAGTGTAGGCCAAATCCCCTTGCTGCTTTGGCCATGTATGGTATATCCGGTAGTACAGAGAGAGTCATGCGCCTGCAATGTAGACTAAAAATACCTGATGATGATGATATTTTAAGTTTTTAAGTCTATATAGCTTTTAGCTGTTCAGCAGGGACATTTATTTACGTGAGATATAGACATTATGGCCGACATGTTTCGACCTCATTCGGAAGTCTTCCTCAGGGTGAATGTGGACCAAGACGCACGGTCCACATTCGCACATTGTTATATGTTTTAATGACATTGATTAACTTGAATAAATATTTAAAAATATTGTCTTGTTTGTCATGTTTGTTTTGTGTATATGTCGTGGCCATATCGTAGATTTGTTCACTTCATAAAATGCTTGAGAATTTCATGAAGTAGTCGCGTTTCATGATGTGGGCAACTTAATTTGACCAGATCATTAAGTCGTCTACATTTCACGATTTTGTCATCCACGTCTGGCCGAATCGTATAAATAGGTGTCCATCAATAACATATAAATGAATATGTTAGGATCTTGTGTATATGGCCTTGAGTCCTATTATTTAAATAAAAAGGGAACTTTAGGCAACATCTATATACATATAATAAAACAGTAAAATTATTTTGTCTGTACATTTCGTATTTTTGACTGAAATGGATAGAGGGACACTTAAAAAGAATAATAGAAAGCAAAAAAATTTTTTTGGAATTTCTTGTCTGTCTGTCTGTCTGTATGTATGATCACGATTATCTCCGAAAATACTGAACCGATTTACTTCAAACTTTTACCAATTGCTTTGTTTTAACTCAGTTTAACATTTAAAGTTTGTTTCATCAAAATCGGTTCATTAAAAAAAAAGTTATCGTCATTTGAATGAACTCAAGGCATGAGTTTGCCGGCAAACATATAGCAAAAATAAAATAAAATAATAAGTGACATAAGAAAATTAAAATCCAAAGTCAATTCATCATCATTATACGACAGCATTATACCTATCCATACTATCCATAGTAATCCATACTAAAAAAAAAGGAGAAGCTGACTGACTGTCTGACATATCAACGCAGGGCCTAAACTATAAGGGTTAGGAACTTGAAATTTTGCACAGGGGTTCCTTTTATAACGTAGGGGAGCACTAAGAAAGGATTTTTGGAAATTCATCTCCTTAGGGGGATAAACGGGTTGCAAATTTAGTATAAAACTTTGTTGTTTTTGAAGTTATTCGAATGAAATTCAGCATGAAGGTTCTTTACTGAAAGGTATGAAACACGAGTAAAATATCTTACTCAAAAATCATCCCTTAAGGGGGTAAAATAGGGGTGCAAAGTAAGCATGAAACTTTGCCATTTTTGAAGTTAGTCGAATGAAATTCAGCATGAAGGTTCTTTACTAAAAGGCATGAAACACTAGTAAAATATTTTTCTCAAAAATTATCCCTTAAGGGGATATAACGGGGATGCAAAGTTAGTATGAAACTTTCCGTTTTTGAAGTTATTCAATTGAAATTCAATATTAAGGTAATTGAAAGTCATAAACTAATGTATTCCTGTTATTCTACTGTTCCTGAGAAATCGACACTTACGCGGGCGGAGCCGCGGGCCAAAGTCAAACCTGACTTATATATCAACGCACAGCCGAAACTACTGTGCGCAGAAACTTGAAATTTGGCACAGGGATTCTTTTATGATGTAAATGAGCACTAAGAAAGGATTTTTAGAAAATCAAAGGGGATGAGGTTTTATGGAATTTTCTCATTTCTGGACTAAGAAGTTTGAAAGTAGGTACGCAAGTTCTCAATTAAAATTAAAAAAGATCTGTTTAGGTGAACCAGACAACATTCTCCCTTGAAGGGGTAAATAGGGGGTAAAGTTTGTATGGAATTTTTCCATTTCTAGACTTAGAGGTATGAAAATAAGTATATACGTTCTAGGTTACAATTAAAAAAGATCTGTGTAGGTGAAATGTACAAAATTTCCCCCTTAAGGGATAAAGGGGGGGGGGGGGGGGGGATTGTATGGAAATTTTCTCATTTCTGGACATAGAAGTATAAAAATAAGTATATATGTTTACATTACAATTAAAAAGATCTGTGTAGTTAAAATGGTCGAAATTTCCCCTTGAAGGGGTAGAACAGGTGGGGTAAAGTTTGTATGGTTTTTTTTTTTTACTTAGAAATATGACAATAAGAAGTTCTTCATTACAATAAAAAAATATCTGTGTAGGTGAAATGTATTAAATTCCCCCTTAAGGGAAAAAGCAAAGGGGCAGGGGTTAGTATGGAATTTTTATCATTACTACTGTTCCCAAGAGAACGACATTAACGCGGGCGGAGCCGCGGGCAACAGCTAGTTTTAAGTATCTTAAATTACAACATAACTGAAATATGGCACAATCTGTCACATTTTTTTCAAAGACTTATTAGGAGATATTTGTTTGCTATCACACCTGGTTTAAAATGATGATACGCGAGGATGGTACCTGTACTATTACAGGATGTTTCTTAGGTCAGCTAATACAGAAACACCTGTGGACTAACTAGTACATGATTATAAGCAACTTAGTAGCTCGACAAAAATAATTAGCTGTTTCATACATTTTGGTCGAGTAGGCATTGCACTTATGTTTTGTATGAAATGCTTATGTTTTTTGTTGAGCTACTTACTAATTTGGTCCTACAGTGAAAGATATCCACATTTGCCACCATATTCACACATAAACAAAGCACTTGCAGCTCCTCTACCGGTAATTAATGAAACTATTTTAAGATATGATCAAATCATCTTGACCATTTTATGAAGTAGCCGCTCATTTAGTTGCCCATATCGGGAAACGATGTCTTATCATTGATCTGCCCGAGCCATATCATGATGTAGCCAAAAGACAGTGAAACATTTCATGAAATGCGACCACTTCATAAAATTCTCGAGCATTTCATGAAGTGAGCAAATCTACGATATGGCTACGACATATACAAGACACACAAAACAAACTTAACAATGGTGTCAGATGTTTCCAACTACCTTAGAGTATCTGTCATATAACGTCTTAATGTGACTTCTGGAGCATAAATGGACTCGATATCCAAATATTAGGATTATCCACATCCCAGATCATAATAAACAAATTACGTTTTTTTTTTTTTAAAAAAACGAATAATTCTCATGCCGTTGCGTTTTTTGCTCTTTTCTGTTTTTTTTATAACAATGGTAAGAGAAAAACTGAAAATAAGGCTGACTTGTCTTTATCCTTTATGAGTAACTCAGAGTAAAAAGCGATGTTAAGCAAAATAGTGAAAGAAACCTGTAAAAAAATTTTATTGGAAATAGTTTTAGTCACCTGTACCATCGTCAATTTATAAATACCCCCAGTTTGCCACCATTTCTTACATTTGTCTATTACGATCTATGAGAGAGTAAAAGTAACTTGGTTTCCTTAAAAATATTATCATCATCATCATTTAGATTAGGTGACATGGTCAATCGACCATGCACACCCTGGTGTCAGAGTTTTTCGGAACCGCCTCTCGGCTCCTGACGTGTTTCCTTTAACGACTATCAGATGGCAGCCGATACCAACGGCTTTACGTACCTTCCGAAGCACGGAATCATCTTTATTATCAAATCAGGTGATTCAAGCCTGCATTGTCCTAACCAAACTGAAAACAACGAAATAAAGTATGCTTCCCGTGGGAATCATACCCACGACCCCCGAGTCTACAGGTAAACGCCTTAACCACTGGCCCATGAAGGCAGTTGTGTGTGGGTAATTGTAGTTGATTAATTTATTAGACAAGCCATGAGGGTAAGTAATAAAACAATACAATGTTCATGCCTCGTGACATGCGTTAGAGAAGGGACATGCGGCTCGTCATCTCTATATTTTTATTTTATGCTAACACCGGTTATCACAGGTGTTCATTGTAGGTAATTGTATTTGATTACGTATTAGACAAGCCATGGGGTTATCTTAATAGAACAATACAGCGCTTATAGCTCATTGAGGGCGGTTACGCGATCATAACTGCGTATTGTCTTCGCTTTCCTCTTATTTGAGAGCATAAAGCTTTACAACCGTTGATTCAGCGTTAAATAGGTTGTATTAGATCATCTTACAATAAATATTGTTAATCATCTCAGTTGCAAGATTTTGCAGTGCTATCTGATGGCCACGAAAACTACAAACATTGGTGTGAAGAGCGATATCTGGATTAGTTATTCGGTAAATAAGATTATAATATGGCGTGCTTTTAAATTGGTTTCATTAAAATTACATATTAAATCGGTCCAATAGTTTGACTGTCGCAACGCCCTGACTGGGTACATGTATATACTGCACTACATAATATTGTCAACTTTATGCAACATGTAAGCGACGAATAGATGAATTATGAATTACTTTTTTATATAAAAAAATATTTAGCGATAAGCTTCGATCAAGTATAATGCTAGATACACCATTCGCGCTTGAAAGTGGCACAGGCAAAACAGCGCACGAGTCGAGTTCCGGAGCTGTTTTGTCCACAGTTTCAATAAACCGCGCTAGCACTCACACGCCTCGCGATGACGAAGGTATAGTGAAAAGATGCAAGAACTACGTATCAAAAGTGAAAAAAGAAAGATGGAGTTATACTTTCAGTATGTACGTTTTTGTCGTTGTTTGTAAGTATGCATGATGTTTTGACTTGGGGACATTATAAAGGCTTAATTTTGTCTGAGCCTGTGTATCTATCATTATATTTGATTGAAGGCAAATAAGTATAAATTGTTCTTCAATCGTCTGAACATGCCTTTAATATTTCCTCAAAATATATTAACTTACGAAAATAGTCATTTCGGGGTCCACTTTCATTCCTTAATGAAGACACTGCAATTTGGGCCGCTGTCAGAGTTTATCTTTTTCTGTTTAATTTGTGCTTGCGGGGCATTGCAGTCCATTAATTCTGAAGGAAATTAAAATGCATACAATCCATCTCGTACTGATGGGTCGTCACTTTACCATGTAATTTGGCTTATAAGGTGTGTGAAGTTAATTTTTAATTACAAAAGAAAATTAAAATTGTATCAACTGCTTAACATACAGATACCTTAGTGCTATGACACTTACATTCACGAAAAGAAATTTAACTTTACTTTTAAATAAATAATACCGGTAAAGAGTAAGTCGCACACACCAAGAGTTCCACCCAATATTAATCTTCTAAAATAAATTGTTTTTCTGTAAAGTCGGTTTGCAGACGATAATTTTACGTGATAATGGTAGACGAGAGATAGATGCGTCACAAGCTAAACGCTTAGGCCAATCGTGCCTCTCTGTAGCTTGTTGCGCGCTCACGCTTGCAGAGGGAACGTGACACTGTTTCGTGCGTGCAGCCAGCGTGCATCAATTTATAAGACGTTGTCGCGTCAAAAACCATGCTTCTTGTATGTAGAGTCTAAGTGGAATATAAGGACGCGTGGAACCCCAAGATGGAATCCTCATCTCTGCGACATCTCTTGTGATGTTTACCAAACTCTTTCTTTCTTAATTATATGTGGTTAGACGTCGC
Source organism: Elegia similella (assembly GCA_947532085.1). Taxonomy (NCBI): domain Eukaryota; kingdom Metazoa; phylum Arthropoda; class Insecta; order Lepidoptera; family Pyralidae; genus Elegia; species Elegia similella. Next base: position 15,904,508 of record OX383941.1, read on the forward strand.
AGTAAAAAATGAGCAGCAACTGTGACGGCAATACACCTTAAAGGGTTTTTTGTATGCGACTCTCTTTAGTTTTTTTAATTTTATTTGATGTTACAGCAGCAAATAATATACACATTCTATAAAAAAGAAATGTCTTTACCTACTGTGGTTCAATACACATGGCCCTATGACAGTCGGATGGACGGACCACGGAGGCTTAGTAATAGAAGCCCGTTTTTACCCTTCGGGTAAAAAACTTCGGTCAAACTACTATATCGGTGCTACCAAATTGAGAACCTCTTTATTATTTGATGCTCAATAATTTAACGCTGATAAAGCAATTGACTCTGTGACATAATACATATTATCACGTCTTTATCCCTTACGGGGTAGACAGAGTCTAAAGTCATAAGACCGATAGGCCTCATTTAGCGTGTTGGTGGGCGTAAAGATGTCCGGAATCAAAATAGTGATGGGTTGCTAGCCGCATCGCCTATTGTCAAGATTCTTTAGATATTCGCCCAATCCCTTTAACGGCTTTTACGGTCTGCGCGGGAAGAGAAGCAGCTGGCACATTCTACGTTTTTTCTTTTCTCCCATGAATGAATGAAATGATTAGGCCGACCGATTTCGGTCATGGCGACCACTTTGGACTCCTAGTCGGTGTTTTGGCGCTGGTGTGCCCGAAGATGGCTAATGTTGCCTATCTTTATCTATCTATCTTTTCTCCCATACCAGCATGGAAGACCATCATCTTAGCTTGGGTATTTACAAAAATCAACAACTTAATAAAATGGTCTGTACCTCACTGTGATCTAAATTCATTTATAGTCATTTTAGTAAAAGGTCCGTTATCATTATTACAATAGGGAGCCAAGCCTCACATGGATAAAGATACATATTAAAGATTATTAGAGACGGTATATCTTCCACAACAGGCAGATAATAGTCCTTATTAAGTTGCCGTTCTTGATATTATAAATCATATTTACCTGTATCACAAATAAAGAAAGTCGAGAAATACTTTGTTCGTTTACATACATATAATCACTTATTTACCTTTCACGAGTTAGAAAAAGCCTCAAGATAGGTTAAGCGTGTCAGTCGACGTATAGGTAAAAACCGGCGAAGTGCGAGTCAGACTCGCGCACGAAGGGTTCCGTACCGTTATCTAAAAAAAACGGCAAAAAAGTCATGTCTGTTGTATGGGAGCCCCCTTTAATATTAATTTTATTTTATTTTTAAAGTGAGTATATAGCTAAATATTCTGTGAATATTTCAAGCGTCTGCCTGTTGCCGTTATCAATATCGAGCAAAAACGAGCAAAAAAAATCACGTTTGTTGTATGGGAGCCCCCTTAAATATTTATTTTATTATTTTTTTTATTAATTGTTGTTATATCGGCAATAAAAATTCATCATCTGTGACAATTTCAACTGTCTAACTCTAACGGTTCATGAGATACAGCCTGGTGACAGACGGACAGACAGACAGACAGATAGCCAAACAGCCAGACAGCCAGACAGCCAGACAGACAGACAGCGGAGCGATATTCATATGGTCCCGTTTTGACCCTTTGAGTACGGAACCCCAAAAAAGCAGCTAGTACGTTCAACGTTTTTTTCTTTTCTCCCAGCCCAGCATAAAAGAGCTCTCATATACATAAAATATGTTTTCGTAGAAACAGCTGTATAATGTTTATTTAAGCAATCCTTACGAGCAGGTTTACTGCTACATTCATTGTATTCAGCTCTTTAATAATCTCTATGAGCGCGATTTCATAATGCAATATTATTGCAACGATTTGAAAATGTAATTTGTTGCAGCTGACCAAAAATATTTTATTCCTATAGCACTAATAATAAATAGACGATAAACACTAATCTCAAATTGTAACAATTAAACCCATGCCAACCTGCGCCTGCGCTTCATCGCAGAAAACAGACTAAACATAAATATTCTCTATCACAACTCCATCTCATCCTCAAGGATCATCAGGAAAAAGGTGGTGGTCGATTGACCATGTCACCTACACGAAATGATGATCAGGGAAAAAGCTTATCAACTTGTCACACAAATCTCTACACAATAACTGTTTATAATTAAGTGTTTCTCTATAAAGTAAAATTAACATACACATCTGTAAGTTCCCTATTTTGTGCCTTTATTAAAACATTCGACAGTTTCTGCTTCCGAGATCAAATGAAAGAGGTAAGGTCAATTCGGTACATTAGAGGTTGTTGTAGTTGATTAATACTTGCTCGAACAATTTGTAGCAGATACTGTTTACGTTAAGTACGAATAGTCTTCAACCACTTATTATTTTCTTACCTTTTATACGACTGCATAAAAAATAAATGTTACCTATATTATTAAAATTGAAAATATGTGATGAAAAGAACTGGTCGGGAATAACATCTGACAGAGATAAGTGAAAGAAGATGGGAGAGACCTTTGCCCAGCAGTGGGACAATATAGGTTAATAAAAAATTAAGAACTCGGCCATAGGTAGGGTTCGACCCAAGTCCCTTAGGTTAACGCTCTAAGTGTGATACCATTACACCACCGTGACTTCGCCGCGTCGAATTCTCTCATCACATACTCGTATTACCACAGGTATACGCATTTTTCAAGCATGCGTACTTCTTTAATACTACCTACTATTTAGTAGTGTGGTATTCTACTTCATTCATATACGATGAATAGAAAGTTGATTAAATTGAAGAAAGCTTTTTACTTACCTACTTATTACTATTATAATAAATGGTTTTACGTATTTTTCGTCAGTATCGCCGAGTAATACGTGACGTGAGTGAAAACGATTGTTATATAATAAAAAAAATCAGGCTTAGTGTTTCTAACCGGGTGAATGCGAGTCCAGTGCTACATGATAGCACTGTCCACGTCCAATCTAACCGCAACCATTTTCACTAGAATGTTGGCACTGCTCCTTACCCGGCGAATCATGGATTGTATGCTTTCTTATTATAGCTGACAGACTGTCAACTCCAGCCTCCGCTTCCTGAAGCACTACAAAGGCGGCGTATCCCCAACATTACTCTTAGGGCATTGTTATACTGAGTGCAACCTCTTGATAGTTAGACGTTTTGCTACATGGGTAATTAGCTAGCTAGGCAAATTGCTCATTAGACCTTTCCCTTGACGTTTTGCTACTTAGACTTTCTGATCGAGAGGGATAATAATTATGTGATATTTTTAGTGTCCAATGCATGTATGTACTTATGTTAGCTTCATCAAGGTGAACGCAGACTTGGGGCAGCACCGCACGCGCCGCAGTCGCTTTTGTTTCAGGTAATGCGGCGACTGCGGCGCGGGTAGGTGTGCGAGATTACATGCACTTCATATAAAGAATTCGAATGCGACGACTGTGGCGCGTACGGTGCGGCTCAAGTCTACGTTCACCTTTATTCTACTATAACTAAATAATCTAAATGCCTGGTAAACAATTTAATATGAGTATGTGAGGTCTCATTGATGTTTATGAGCTTTGTTTAGCTTGTATTTCTTAAGTCGTCTCTTACGACTCTCTTACGGCTTCGGTAGTACAGAGAGGGTCATGCTCCTGCCGTGGAGACTAAAAAGACTTGATGATGATGATGATGTAAGGTCATTTGGTTTTTTGCTTTTATAAGTGACGTTATTTTCGGTAGTGTGCTTTTATATTTCTTGAAAAAATTTTGTTCGTATAAAGTCTTCATTAGCTTTTTGACTTGGAACACAACCATACAAATATATTTAGATTTTTGCGACTCCTGACCTTATTAACTTTGACGGAAGACGGATATCGTACTTATTTTTGTATTCATTAAAAACAAATTATGCATATGGACAAATGATATTGGTATCCCTACGAAGTAAGCAATCTTGAAATCATCATGAAAATGAATACAAGCTAAAAAATATATTTTGTAAAAAAAATACTACTTAACAGCAATCCTACTTTAACATGGTAAAAAACTCGTTATAATGGTAGCAAATATAAAGCTAAGAAAATCATAGAAACACGTGTCCAACGAGTTCCCAAGCACTGATAAGAAGTAATTACATAATAGTAGCATAAACAAGAAATATTCGCTGTATAGAAGTGCAGGTCTACAGAAGGCTTAATAAAGTATACTAGCAGATGTAAATGGAACGACCGAGGCCCGAGGCTAGGGCGGGTCCGGCAACACTTTCATATTATTACGGCCACATTGCACACACACACATACAAAACACCACACAGACGCAGCTGAGATTAGATCACAAAATAAATATGTAAAAGAAGGATAGCTACTAGCTAGTACAAAATCAAGTTACTTAATAAGAAATGGATAAAAACCTTGGTATAACTTTAATATGATTTACTTCTTCTTCTTCTTCTTCTTCTCAGCATATTTGCGTCCACTGCTGAACATATGCCTGTTGATGGCACTTCCACTTAGTTATTAATAAATAAATATGCAGGATGTTATGGTAAGCACAATTGTCCCTCAAACCATCAAATCAGCTTGTCAAAATGAATAACTTTTCATATGGGATGTTGATCGTTCGAATGACAAGCAACGAATGGCATTCGAACGATCGACATCTAGGTTTCACTGCCTGAAGATGCGTGTAGAGGCGAAACACGTGTCGCGAGCACGACGGCCGACATTGCTGCAGCCCTAACAGATGCAGCAGTATCGACCAGGGTTGCATGCATCAACTATTGGTGGCGGGCATGAAGGGACTAACAGTAGCGGGAGGGCGCTGGCCAGCAATAGTTTGCATGAACTAACTGGTGGCGGAAGCACGCAAAGTAAATTGTCTCAAAGTAAACAATTTTTACGATTCCTTAGACGACATCCTTAGCTGTACCACAAGCTGTAGTGCGTTGGAGACCGCGGTCCGCTATTATGACAGTATTTATGCTGTAATAAAGTTGTACGTCATCAAACTATTAATACTATGTTTATTTTTACGTTTTTATGACATATATCTTGATGAGTCGCATTTGTAACATTCTCTAATTTGCGATCAGATCGAGGCGCGCACGCGATCCAACCACTTTCAATGATTCGTTAGCAAAATCATTAGATGTAATGCCGCGTATTGTAATACGTGTTTATGGTTATTTAAATGATTTATTTTTATTGATTGTTTTTGCCTTGTTGCGAGACAGAAAATAATGATGGCCGCTCGAAATAAGGCTACTATTGCGAAGGTGATCGCTACTATGTTATTTGTTTGGTAATGGAAGTCGGAGAAAATGAGTTGTCAGGTAGGTTATGCGGGGGTATTCATCACGCTCTTGGACAGTATGTTGACTGCTGGAGGCAATGATTTGACTGATGAGAGTGAAGCATAGAATTTCAAGACTTTGTATTAGATATGAACGATGTGGAAATGATATTGTGGTAGCAATAACTTTTACAATATATTAAGGTTTGTTATTGTTGCTACTATTTCTATGTGTCAGTAACGACGAGCAATGATCGAAGCTTGTGTAAGATACGCTTAAAACTATCTTATATAGTTTGATAACCGGTAAAAATGTGGCTCCGTGGTCCAGTGGTTAAGGCGTTTGCCTGTAGACCCGGGGTCGTGGGTTTGATTCTCTCGGGAGCATACTTTGTTTAGTTGTTTTCAGTTTGGTTAGGACATTGCAGGCTTGATTCACCTGATTGTCTGATAATAAAGATGATTCCGTGCTTCGAAAGACACGTTAAGCCGTTGGTCTAAAATGTAGGCCAAAGCTTGGTAAAGAGTAATAAGATCTAAATTAACACGAGTAGCACGAATCAATTCCAACCTTCGCTCGCAGTTGTTTGAAATATACGTACGTTTTGTTGGGCTATCAAACTCCTAAATTAAATATACCTATGTATCATCACTTATGGGGCAGGTAGACCAAGAGTTACAAGATCAAATTAAAAAAAGCCACTCCCCACCTGGCCTTTTTATTCAACTGAACCTGAATGTATTAAATATGAAATAGATATGTAATTAGATCAGATCAGATTCTTTCGGTCCTGGCTGTTCAGGACAAACTACCTTCCACCAAATTTTGTTTCTGCGAAATCTAGTTTTAAACACGAAATACCACGTTAATCCATACATCCATTTGGAACTTACGATTCAACTTTTTCTCGCAACATTTGAAAAAAAAAGCAACAGGTTGCACTCCAGGAGTGCTGGCAGAATTGACAACTTGAACATTAACGTTTTGCATTTTTTAATATTTTGGAATGTCACGTGCCCGTCTTACGAATTTTCAAATAGGCCATGTGTTTTAACGCGAGTTCAACATTTTTTACCCATCCTCAAAAGAGCAAAGCGCCGCTAAAGAAGTTTTCACTTCTAAAACCGTCCAACTAAATCATTACACAGATTTTGTTGAAACTTTAAAGATAAGATTTAAAAGCTTAAAGAATATCTTATTATCCAACCATCCTTTTACAAAAACAAATGCTCAAGTGGGTTCATAAAGATGAGAGTCATGTGACAATAGCCATATAAGGAAACATACAACCAAAGTTAATATAATACTAACGTGTAAACTGTTATAAGTATTTTTTCGAGTTTTTATTTTCTCACAATATGCTGAATACATAATTGTGATATCTATGTATGTTATGAATATGAACAAATCGTACACGATATAAGTTGGGCCACACGATACAGTCAAATTTAAAACTCCTAATTTTTTGAAGTCAGTTAAAACGACATCGCGTGCTGACGAAAACGTAAGCAAAGCGTCGATGATTTTAATATACTTAACTCGTTCGCTGACACTGAACCAGACACAAGAAATAACAATAGAATTACATCCACAGGCGGGCAGTGTCAGCGAAAGTGTTAATCAATCGCAGTTAACACCAAAACTTCTCAATCATAATTCGTCTCCATCTCGCTAATAGACCATTTATCAGCATAAAATATCGTATTAACACCAATAACGGACTAAATGAGCGAAAATACCAAAAAATAGAGAGCGGTACACATTACATTCGTAAGACAATCGTCATGTAATGGTGGTCAATTCTGTGTCATAAAATTTTACAGTGGTAAATGTACAGTTGTTTACAATTACCAGTGATTGCTTTATCCTGAGAGCTTTTACCGATGTAAAGCTTGATGCATACGCGACACATTTTTTATTAATATTTTTCTTTTTTCCTTATTAGCATTTTCCCAGTTTTATTTTATTAGTTTAAAACTTTATTGAACCCTAAAAGCTACAATAGATAAACTAGCATTCTCTCCCTGTCATCCTTTGAAAAAAATAGTATCTTTTTTATTAAACTTTATTGATCCAAATTAAAACATTTGTTACAATAAGCGGACTGAATGCTATGAGCACTGTCTCCCAGTCAACCAAAAACAGAACACAGTAAGTATGGCGTAAAGAAGTAAATAATCTAACATTAGCATATAAATATAAATGCCATGTTTTGCAGTGAATATATGCAAAATTAAAGCTCCACTATGAGTTTGAAACATCATAGCATTACCTACAATAAGTAAGTGTCATAATATTGTGACATTGTATTAATTTTGGCCTCCAACTCGTCTGGCCAGCGTAGACAGAGGATTTGGCCTACACTCTCCTGAGTGTAGGCCAAATCCTCTATCTGCTCTGGCCAAGTATGACTCCGGTAGTACAGAGTGGGTCATGCTCCTGCAGTGGAGACTAAAATACCTGATGATGAAGACATTTTAGATAATTTCGAAATTATGGATGACGTAAACCACTTTCTTTGTCGCAATGTCACAATTTTAAATACCCTTTAAGTTTCGCTAAACCTAACTTTTCCTTAATTCTATATTTCAAAGTACTATTATAATATCATATCACACCTTGTTATAAGTTTCACACTGTGTACTGTCAATATAATTTTAGTGTCATAGTTTCTATTCTAATTACTGACAACGGTGTTCAAATTATTGCCCTTCAAACTGCTACCGATAGACAAGTATCATAATAATATGATCTTTGCCACCTTGTTATATTGGGAAGATTAAATTTAAGTAAAGAAACAATTGTAGAAGTGACGAACGATCCGTGAGGTATAATCAATATCCCTATCAAGTTGGAAATAATTCGAAACTCTTGAGTTCACTTTCTTTGCGTTGAATGGACTCCGAAACTACTGGACCTATTTGAAAGTTCGTTTTACTATTATTATTATTTTTTTTTTTTTTTATGTATATCCGACGGCAAACGAGCAGACGAGCCACCTGATGGAAAGTGGTCACCGTCGCCCATGGACATCTGCAACACCAGAGGAGCTGCTGATGCGTTGCCGACTCTTAAGATACCTGTAAACACGCCTTTTGAAGGACCTCAAGTCATAGCACACAGGTCAAAAGCCTTTGTGACATCTAGACTAAATGCCAGTACTTCTCCCTTGCTCTCGATGGCGGCTGCCCATCGGTGCGTTAAGTACACAAGAAGATCACCAGCACTACGCCCGTGGCGGAACCCGTATTGACGGTCACTAATTAGCTGATGATCTTCAAGGTAACCAAGGAGCTGGATGTTTATCACACGCTCCATCACCTTAGAGAGCAGGGAGGTTATCGCAATAGGCCGATAGGTAGATAGTTATATTAAATAAATAAATATAAATAATAAATATATACGGACAAATCACACAGATTGAGCTAGCCCCAAAGTAAGTTCGAGACTTGTGTTATGGGATACTAACTCAACGATACTATATTTTATAACAAATACATATGTAGATACACATCCAAGACCCAGGCCAATCTGAAAAAGATTATTTTCCATCTTGACCTGACCGGGGATCGAACACGGTCACTCCGTGTCGCAGGCAGGCGTGTTGACCGCTGCGCCACGGAGCTAGACTATCAATACCCTACATTATTCTTGATGAACAAAGGCTGAATTAAATACATATATCTACCCATGTGAAAAGGGGGCGAGCCGCTAGTGTGCAATAAAAAAAGAAAACTTGCAATGCTCATCTTTTCTCTTTTTATATCATCTTCATATCTCTTAAATGTGTAGCAATGTTACAACTTGCTAAGCTGTAGCTATTTTATTTCCTTAAGAAGAATCACCGTACTAATCACCGTTTAAAGTTTCAGGATTTACGACAATTCGGATAATTTATTCATGATGAAAAACACTTTAAAGATAATGCATTTTGCACTTTCCAAAACTGTGAAATGCAACAAATTATTATAATTTTATAAACAAAAAAGCATTCCATCTCCCGACATTTTTCAAATTCGTGTACAGTCGTAGCCGACATTAGTACCCACGACAATTTTAAAAATATCGTTCACCACATTTTCGATATCAAATTCATCAAACGTCTACGTTGTGCGTGCAGGATATGTAGTGAGAATGGGCGAGGGCAGAGTAAACAACCGTTTGATGGAAAGTCGTAGTTGTTTGAAACTGAGGCAGGTCAAAACTGCTGAATGATATCAAGGGATACTTAAAAAATATCGGCGACAAAAACCAGAAACAAAAATAATATTATTAAAGCTTACGCAAAATATATCATTCTAATATTAAACAAAATATAGTCGGAAAAAGCTCAAAACTCAAATATATGGAAAAATAATACTGGACATAGTTCAGCCAACCGCGGCTGCAGTCTCTTGGATTATGATAGTCATGTTCACTGTGTTGCTTATATTGTCAATCAGCTGTTTAGAAAAAAAACCGGACTAGTGCGAGTCGGACTCGCGCACGAAGGGTTCCGTACCGATATATATGAAAACGGCAAAAAATGTCTTTTGTATGGGAGCCCCCCTTTAATATTAATTTTACTTTTATTTTTTTATTTATTTTTCAAGTGAATATATAACTAAATATTCTGTAAATATTTCAAGTGTCTACCTGTTGCCGTTCAAATCACGTTTATTGTATTAATTTTCTTTAAATATTTATTTTATTCTATTTTTTAGTATTATTGTTATAGCGGTAACACAAATACATCATCTGTGAAAATTTCAACCGTCTAACTATCACGTTTCATGAGATACAGCCTGGTGACAGACGGACAGACAGACAGACAGATGGACAGACAGACAGCGGAGCGAAATTAATATGGTCCCGTTTTTACCCTTTGGGTACGGAACCCTAAAAAACTGTGATACATTTTTAATTTCGTTTTGCGTCAGGAATAAAAATAACGTTAAATTTAAAAAGTAAGATAATTTTCTTATTCAAAAAAGTGTGCCATCTTCCGACACCTTTCAAATTCGGGTACAGTCGGAGCCGGGAGCATCGCGCATTTTCGGCCGACTGTCTTCCAACCATTCATTAAGTTCGCATGCAGCGAAGGCTCGATTATTGCAATTATTTAAATTCACACCTTCGACGCGAAAAAGCCTCTTTTTGCATTAAATGTTTCGTAAGCGCGAGGAAATGACGTCTCATTCGAAGGGTATAATTAGGGACAACCTTGGTCAACGGGGTTTGTTCTCCTTTGTACCGACGATTCTGGGAGAAATTTATTATGTCTTACAAAAACTATTATAAAGAAGTACATGTTTTTTCTTGTATTTAAGTGGTCAACAATGGTGTCAGATTATTCAAGCTGCCTAAAGGCATTTAACATAGCTTAGTGACTGCCTCCAATGATAACAGCCAGGATCAACGGTTTGACGTGCCTTCCAAAGTACGGAGGAGGTCAAGATATTTCTATGTTGCAGCACACCCATTACGCTTTGGACCGATTTGCGTTGAAATTAATAATGCTTACGCAGGAGCTATCGAGCTTGTAATTTATTTAAACAATTTGCCGCCGAAAGAAATTGGCAATGACAGCTGAGAAAGTAACTAAGTGATAAGTTCTGACTTATTTTCGTTGAATAATGATTTAAACTATTAAATCAATAAAAAAAAAATATTAAATCAATAGTCAATAAAATAACAATATTCTTAATGTAATGAGCTACTAAACTGCATTGTAGTTAGGTTAACAAACTAATATAAAAAGCAGAACTAAAACGTCACCTTTAATAAATTTTCGTCATCGGATAATACTCATTGACTATATAAAGTGTAAAGTAAAGGCCGATAACAGTTTTTTTTCTGTAAGGTCCAGTGTCAACGCAGCTTCTGAGTTATTCATAAAAAGTTTTTGCCACAATGTAATTTATATAACCGACTTCCACAAAGTAATACGTAAAAACCTAAATCAATTTATAATCTAAAAACAAACGTATTTGATCCCATTAAAAAAAAAATCAGATCTTAATTGTACTGTACAACTCGAAACTATGAATATCTACCACATAAAGTGCGTTTGTTGATGATGGCAAATAAGCAATTTGCCATCACCAACAAAGCGCAGCGATAACAATGTATTGAGATAATGATTATTGATCAATATTATAATTATGTTTTTAATGCTGGATATCAATACCTGCACGAATTCTTGCAGTTATACTATGGAGTATTCGAAGGAAGTAAACTAGTGAAGTAAACATCAATATGTGGACCTGTAGTTCTGTTATTTGCATTTGTACTGTTACTTTTTGTACTTATTCTGTTGGTGCTAAGGAAAGTACACCAATACTGGACCGGATTTATCCGCTCCTGACATTGTGATGTTGACGCGATAATTGTGAGATGTTTCGACATGTGACGTTGTGTTGTATGAGCTGTATTGACACTCAAAGGTTTCCCAATATCTAGTTACTCGTAAAAACTCTGCTTTATCTCATGAGATTAAAAATAAAAAAGCAATTCTTTTATTTAAAACTAGATTTCGCCCGCGGCTCCGCTCGCGTCAATGTCGATCCCTCGGAAATTGTACTTTTTCCCTAAAAAAACATAGGGGAAAAGGTAACCTATGTCCTTCTCCGTACTCCACAGAACTTGTATGCAAAATTTCATGATGATCGGTTCAGTAGTTACGGCCTGAAAGCGTAACAAACAAACAAACTTTCGCATTTATAATATTAGTAAGGATAAGGATAAGGATTGATTAATTCGGCGAATGAACTTGAATAAGAATAGAATAGGGATATTTAATTAGTGAGTCATAATAATCGTAGGTAACATACAAAATAGTCAGATGTTGTTAACATTAAAAGTATCACTATGCTCGGCCTTTAAGACTTAAAAATATTAAAATCATCTATTATGATTAGGAATTACCTATATAGGTACATTTATACGTGAAGCAAAAACTTGTAGCCCTTTTTTACGAAAATTGCGCAGGAGGAGTATGAAATTTTGCACACTATATATAGAGAATTTCGACCATTTTATATTTTTTTAAATTTGTAGTTGTTATGCACTTGACGGACTATTTCTGTCTATTAATAATTATTAATAACTATTGGATACTCGATGACATATTATCGGAAAGTTATTCAAATAATGTGAACTGTAAGTAAAATATTTTTTTTTTAAATCTCACACCACTTCTCATAATTATGCGTTGTTTGACTTCAAGATTGAATGCATACATGCTAATTAATTATTGATTGCGAATATTCGACTCAAACACAAAATAACGAAAGTACAAATGGCGATTGCCGACATAGCCAATTTATTTGAAGTGAAAATGTCTTTAGCCGCGTTTTGCACTTTAGGGGATCAGTAAAAAATCTTAAACTCGCATCAGGATACCTGATCAAAAATGCGTAAGGCGGACACGTGACCTAATACCGCCAGCGCGGCGTAGGAGACGAAGTCATCATTCATTTCGAGTAGGTGACACGATCAATCGACCATGCACACCCTGGTGTCAGAGTTCTTCGGGACCGCCTCTCGGCCTCTGACGTAGTTCCTTTAATGACTACCAGATGGCAGCCGGGACCAACGGCTTAACGTGCCTTGCGAAGCACAGAATCATTTTTATTATCAGACAATCAGGTGATTAAAGCCTGGAATGTCCTAACCAAACTGGAAACAACCAAACAAAGTATGCTTCCCATAGGAATCGAACCACGACCCACGGGTCTACAGGCAAACGCCTTAACCACTGGACACATTTTTTCTCTACTTTATTTTAGTCAAGTTCATTGTACCGCATACTCGTCAATACTGCGAATTCTTCAAACTCTCATAAAAGCGGTTGTCAACCCTGCTAACTTGTCAAACTTTTGATTGCCATTGCCAATAAATGAATAATGTATAGTATAGATAAATGTAGGTATAGCTTTGTCTTTCCAAATCGGCAGTGTCAGAGGAAAATTATTCGGACAGTTTTTGTAAACTTTGTTTATTTTATCTTATTCATAACATAGCATAAACATGTTTTAGACATTGGAAAATACAAGTATACTGTTTATTCAATATATTGTTTATTACATACTTTCTTTATTTTGTGATTAAAATCAATCGATTGACACATAACACGAAGGCAATTATAAAATATTTTCCAACACTTCTCGATTTGGATATATCGTGCAATGTTGTAGGAAAGACAGTATGCTAATTCTCGTGTATCGGCTCGAGTTATTTAAATTAACTTTATGTTTCCCTTATTTCTTGACTATTTCAATTTCAACATAGTTCAAAACCTAAATCATCTTAATATTATTGTCATACATATATTGTTTTAGTTAATAGATTCAGGTGTTACTTTGCGGAAGTCAAAGCTACATTTGATTTGAGACAATTTACTTTGCGTGCTTCCGCCACCAGTTAGTGTGCACGACGGCCGACATTGCTGCAGCCTGAACGGATGCAGCAGTATCGACCAGGGTTACATGCATCAACTATTGGTTGCGGGTATGAAGGGACTAACAGTAGTGGGTGGGCGCTGGCCAGCAATAGTTTGCATGAACTAACTGGTGGCGGAAGCACGCAAAGTAAATTGTCTCAAAGTAAATATATTGTTTTACACAACTAATCATTGAGAAGAGCATTTTTCTTTTCCGTTTTCACGTGTGTAAGATGGTCAGGGGTGTCATCCTCCACTGCGTATCCGGTGGTTGCAGGTATGACATCGGACACGCACACCTGGCCTCCTGAACTGCTACTTGCTTTTACCCCATTTATATGAGTGAGTAGTATCCCAATACCCTAATTCTTTTTTTAAACCTTACAAATTCCTATCCTTCCACAGGTTATTCTATACTTCTGATGGGCAGCATCGAAAGCATAAGAAGTTACAGAAACTGCGCTCGCCAACCCGCCTGCCAAGCGTGGTGAGTGAAGTGAGAGAATGGCAATATCCTCCCATGGAACAAAGAATCTTTGAGAGAGGCCTTTGTCGAGGAGTGGACTTCTTACAGCTCAAATGATAATGATGATGACATGTTTACTTACACATGTCACCATTATCATCATTTCGGCATTTATGATGATATATTTGTTAGACTTTTTGTTTCACCATTACTTCTCAATTCCAAAATAGGTTTTAATGAAAGGAGTATCGTAAGAATAATAACATCATCTGGAAAAACACTGGCTATATTAATTTCACAAAGGTTTAAGTGTTTCAAAATTTTCATTTATTTAAAAAAAATGTGTACTATTTTTTCAAAAGCTTTTTTTCTTTAAATATTTTGGATTTAAAACTACCCGCGTTAATTTCGATTACGTAACTGCGTAGTTTTTTCTTTGCGAAAAATATTAGTTAAAAAGTTACAAAGTAGCTAAAACTCGTTTCTTGACAGTTTACCCAGTACTTAAATCTTACATAAAGCAAACAGCACCTTAATAAAGACGCAAACGCAACGTTATTCGATTATAAAGACGCCGAATCGCCGATACTATCGATACGAATACCGATTGACTCGATTTGGATCGATTACCAGCCTAGTTGGGCTCATTCCGAGCTCATTATACCTTCATTTACATTTTATTATGAATAATCAATGCGTTTAGTTACTTGTCTAGCCTAACTTAAACCATTTTTAATTGATATGTGGAATTAGAGCAAAAAGGTTTTTTTTGTTGCTAAAGTTACTTTTTAGGGTTCCATACCTGAAGGGTAAAAACGGGACCCTAATAATATGACCCCATTGTCCGTCGGTCTGTCTGTTTGTCTGTCCATCTATCACCAGGCTGTAACTCATGCACCGTCATAGTTAGACAGACGAATTTTCACAGACGATGTATTTCTTATTAGTTATGATTTTTAGTATATCTTGTTATAGCGGTAATAAACGCTATAAGAAGAAATACTAAAAAACAAAATAAAATAAATATTTTAGGGGTCTCCCATACAACAAATGTGATTTTTTGATCGATATTGATAACGACAACAGTAAAACGCTTGAAGCATCGGAACCCTTCGTGGGCGAGTCCGACTCGCAATTGGCCGGTTTTTATATAAGCTATGACACATGTACAATAATAAGTTTGTTCAAAATATAAATATATACGGACAAATCACACAGATTGAGCTAGCCCCAAAGTAACTTCGAGACTTGTGTTATGGGATACTAACTCAACGATACTATATTTTATAACAAATACATATATATAGATACACATCCAACACCCAGGCCAATCTGAAAAAGATCATTTTAAATCTGGACCTGGCCGGGGATCGAACCCGGTCACTCCGTGTCGCAGGCTGGCGTGTTGACTGGTGAGTTGGAGCTAGTCAATATTGATGAAATAGTCCTCATTGTTGTTTATTATTTCTATTGACGATATAAAAATCCTTACTTTACATGTCTGGTCGAGTGTGTCATCTTCAACTGCCTGTCCGATGGTTGCAGGTATTGTATCGGGTACACACGCCTCCCCGGCCTCCCGAGCTGCTACTTGCTTTTCCCCTTATTCTTCAGAGTGCGTTATATCCCATTACCTCTATTCCATTCCCAAAACCCAAAAATACCTATCATTCCCTAGCCTAAATATGCTCGGCAGAATCACAAAGCTGTATCAAAAACAGTTATAATACTTACTGCGTTAATTAAAATAATTTATTTACAAATATATTTATACTAATTAACAAAAGCTTTAAATATTACAAGATAACTCCCACAAGCCGCCACAGATTAATAAATTAATAATAACATCTGGGCTTCCGCGACCGTCTCCTCGCGTAGTCCAGCCGATATCAATTCCCGCTGTTGCCTTGGACACGCCCAGGGCACTCACCCTTGTCGCAATATGCATCACAGGTTTCGTAATCTCTTAGAGTTGATCTACTTTAAGCAGAGTTGGTCTACTATTATAATTATTATTTTCTACTTACTTCTACAGTGATATCTACATTAGCATACACTGCTTTCACACTGGTGTGGTGATAAGTAAAGTATTAATTGACACTAAATACAAAAAGCACGACACTTGGCGCTGTCGCCGAACTTCAAAGTCAACATTAAACGTCACACCAACTTGCAGTTTTACCACTCGCGAAAAAAAATTCTGTCCGTAATCTACCACATATAATGTTAGGTAAAATCGGTATGTTTGTAACAGTTGCTTAAGGGAAAGGTTTCCTGGCTTCTGAATTCTTTTGGAGTTGTGGATTTGTTTTCACTAACTTCATTTGTTTTATGCTTTTCAGTTCATTTTGCGATGTTTATTTATTTTTCAGCTAGTCATTTATTATCGCACTGGGCTGCTTCTTCTGTACGTTAATATTTTGACAGGTTATATTACTGTGACGCCTTTGCGTAATATGATCACAAATATCTTTACAAATATTTAAAAAAAAAAAGACTTTTTCCCTTTACAATATAAAAAAATCCTTCTAATTCGTAAATTCATTTATCACTATAACTTTTTTTTCTATATATTTTCAAAGGTATTTTAACCTAAAAGGCATGTCAGCACCATCTTATCCTAATTTAGATATCTATGTCTGAGATAATATTAAAACAAGTTCGAAAAAAAAGCAGATCACTTCTACTTGATTCTGAAATCTATGTTAACTATTATGCACCCAGAGTAGGCGCACACTAGCACTGATAAAATGTGTAAGTGTGTTGGTCCGTCTCGTAAAATAGATGGCCACCCTCCCTTTCACTGGCGTAACAGTGCCGCAGTCATAGTGTCGACAATTATCTTAAACTGTATCATATTTGAATAAATTATTACCTATCACATTGTTCTTTGTTATTTCTCATACCACTCATCTTCGGGGATGAAAAGTGGTAGTGTGGGACTCGAACCCACTAAAACTCCATGGTATCTCAACTCGTCTTAGCTCGGTTTGGGTTGCCGCTAAGAAATACCAATTGCCAACCTCATACAGAAATATTGATCCTACATAAGGCCTGATCAAAAGTACGTACAAAGTACCTGACAAGCATGCCGGCAGGCCATCGTAGTTAGTTCCACTAACTGCCGGTATGGGCGGTGGCGAGGGCGCTGCAGTGCAATACAGACTTTTAAACCTGGCACTAGATGGTTTTAGCCTAAACTGGCTAAAACCAAGTAAATCTAAAAAATATTATATAATAGGTATAAACCGATAATATTTTTTCAATCTTAAATAAGATATTTTTCGTTAATACTGATTTTATTTCCTCATATTATGGTGGAATATATCCATAATATTACATACATATTATCCCTTACGGGGCAGACAGAACCTAAAGTCATAAGACCGAAAGACCACGTTTAGTCTGTTAGTGGGCGTGGGTGGAAAACGGAATCAAAATAGTGATGGGTTGCTAACCGCATTGCCTATTGTCATGATTCTTTAGATTTTCGCCCATTCCCTTGACCGGCTTCTACGGTCTGCGCGAGAAGAGAAGCAGCTGGCACATTCTACGTTTTTTCCTAGGCCAACAGCGATTGACCGCGTCAAGGTCACGGAGCGGTGTCAACATATCTAATGAACGCTATAGTGTCAACATAGCGGAGGTAAGCTAGCAGCTCGCCGCAAGCTAGCCTACCTACCAATGATAAGTTACTCCAGTGTCACTTTTCCGTCTTTCTTTGCATTTCCTGCACCACTTTACTACACAAGAAGTATTTTCAAGATTTCGCCGATGTTCACAAAAATATGTTGTAAAATGCTTTTATCGATCGCGTCGTATCGCGCCCTTCCGTTACGGAACGCGCGGCAGACTAGTTTGCGGAAAAATATACAACTACTAAGCCCCGCCCGCTTTGATTTACTTTGCGTGGTGTCAGTTTTTGAGCTCAATGCTGTTTCCATAGTTTTTCTAATTCAATGGTAATATTACTCAAATAAATACTTATGCTAACAACGCTACTGACATTACAAATTACACTATTTGTACCAGTCTTGCAGAGCAATTAGAGAAACTAGAATACACACTAATAATCATCAGCCCTTTCAATTTTCTTGGCCGGGATATATCGTACGTTCGTCAGCTACTTCATCATTTGTAACAAACTTACTAATCGCCTAATGGTTTTAAACATTGAATACTATAGTTAAAATATTTATTTAACGCTTAATATAAATTAACGCAAATTAGAAGTAAACGTTAGTAGTCTTGTTGCACGTTAATTAATAATATAAATATGACTAAATTAGATCCTTATAATGTGATTTGCCTGCAAAGGCCTATTTTCTAAATAAACGATTTGATTTTTTTTAATCTTTTTTTTTTTTTGATTAACTATATCGATGTAGTATAATGTACTAAAACAAGGCCGTTATATCGTAAGAAATATAAAGTATTGACAAATAACCGTGTTGTTTTAATGTCACTAGTGTGTTTATAATACCACGGCTTTTATAATATCCCTGCGACATTTACATCCTCGTATGTCACTCATCCAAGATTTCATAGTTTACGGGATTTAATAAATCCATTTTTCGCCATTCTTAACCGACTTCAAAAAAAAAGGAGGAGGTTATCAATTCGGTTGTTTTTTTAATAATGTTATTACCTCAGAACTCCGTCATTTATTAACTAATTTTAAAATTCTTTTTTCGTTTGAAGGCTATGATTTCAAGTTAGTCCCATTAAAATTTCATCGCAATCGTATCAGTAGTTTGATTGAAGTTGGCTTTTTTTTTATATGAAAGATTATACGAATATAATATGAGCTTTTTGGGATGAGCTTTAGATCCTATACGAAATAATTGATTCTCCGACATCCACCCCTTTTAGCTTTAACCTTTTATTTAATTCCCGAAATATCTTAAAACAATCTTATGCTCTTTCCAGTGCTCTACTCTGTCTTCATATCAAATTTCATCTTAATCGACCCAGCTGTTTAAGCCTGAAACATAACAGCCAAGCAAAATTACCTTGAAGGCTCATAATATGAGTCTAATATGTAGATAAGTTGACTGCAATATTTTCACTTTCTGTTCTGTTCTGTGCGCGCCCAGTCATTGCTTAAGCTACAAGAGCGTAGGAGGTCCACCATGGAGCGTGTAACTACGCTTACGAACCCGAGCTTATGCGGTTACTCCCAGCTCACCTACAACCCTTCGCCTTGGATCACGAATCCTTACTCTAGAAGAAGAAGAGTTAGACACGTAGATAGGATTGGGTAGTATATGTATGGAGGTCTGTAGACTAGTTCAATACAATATTTTCACTTTAAAAAACCAGCCAAGTGCGATTCGGACAAAAAAACCGGCCAAGTGCGATTCGGACTCGCGCACCAAGGGTTCCGTACCATCCTAACTAATATTATAAATGCGAAAGTGAGTTTGTTTGTTTGTTTGTTACGCTTTCACGCCGTAACTACTGAACCAATCATGATGAAATTTTGCATACAAGTCCTTTAGAGTACGGAGAAGGACATAGGCTACCTTTTATCCCGGGAAAAAATACTATTCCTGAGGGATCGACATTGACGCGGGCGGAGCCGCGGGCGAAAGCTAGTTATCTACCTATAATTATGAGGTACGGAACCTTAAAAAACAATAATTTTGACACTCTATTCTCCCTCTTTTTCATCATTTAAAGCTGTATGTTGATACTAGCTGTTGCCCGCGGCTCCGCTCAGTTTAATGTCGATCCCACGGGAACAGAACTTTTTCGGGATGACAGGTAGCCTATGTGTTAATTCTGGTAGTAGTCTGTGTTCAAAATTTTGTCAAAATCCGTTTAGCCGTTTTGGCGTGAAATAGTAAAAAACATCCATTCATCCATACGTTTATAATGTAAGTAAGGAAATGATGACAGTCAGGCAAGTATGATATATGAGATAAGTCACAAAGAAATTATTTTCTTTAGGTATGTGAAGGACAAATTCGTATTCATGATTGATTTTATCTACTGCTTTGTGTTATTTCATTTTGTATTGTACTGTATTACTATACTACTTAATAATTAACCTAAATAGATAAAAAAAAATATTTTGAAATGAAATTGAAATGAAAAAATAAATAAACAAGTGTCTCTATTATTCATCAAATTATTTTTCTACAAACGCCAGTCAGTCGAGGCGTGCTGTTGCTGTCTTATCGTAAATTAACTAGATAGGCTAATAGGTTTAAACCAAGCCAAGTCTATTTTTGAATCCAACTCAAATAATCATGAACAAAAGATTAACTGCGGCAATTAACGGCAACAAAAGCCCATACGCGCAAGGCCACCCACCGAACTATAGATACGGGCAAGCTCCAATAAGGTATCTATCCTTATACTGATAACAGATAAGGCTGTCACTGACGGGGCGGCGGCCGGCCACTAAATATATCCGACCGATGTGATATACTGCGCCTGCGACGCGAGCGACGTCTACACGGTTGCGAAATTGGAGCGGCGCGCGCCTGTTTTGCGCCCGCGCCCGTGCCGAGATCTGGGGCCCGATTTCGGTATTCGTTCGTTTGGTTACGTATACGAACTACTGAAATGTTTTTGAAAATCATGCGATTTAGAACGCTGGGTTACATTAAATTTACTTTATTGATTGACTGATTTTTTGCAAAAGATCGTTTTCCATCATGACCTGATGAAGCATCGCACCCGGGCATAAATATAAAAATGCAATCAAAATAAATATAAACCAAAATGCTTTATAATCTTAGTTGTAATATTAATATCTGTTAAATGTAGCTTGTAACGTCCTCTATGTTTAGTTGCAGCGCAGCAAATTTGCATCAAATGTCGTGAATACGTCAAAAATTTACCACTATGGCATTATGTTTCGGCCTTCGCATTTTTTACTTGGTGTTTATTTTTATTCACAGTAGACAAGAGTATTAGAACTAATACCTATTTGAAAATAGACAACAATTGAAAATCGACCTCATAAGCAATTTGAATTTCGAACGCGTGAATAACTATGTAGACTATTATTTATTTCATTTTTTTTTTATTCTTTTGGCATCTAATGATTGAGCGAAGCGTGGTGATATAATTATTGTTTTTTTGCACATTCAAACTCTACATTTCGTTATAATGATGTGGAATTAGCAGTCGTTAAGTATTTTTATACAATTGAAATTTGTGTACTCATCTACATACTTACCTAGTTTACTCTTACTTTATTTTCACATGAACATGTCTGCAGTTCTACATAAATCTACTCAAAGAAGGTTGGCTTAGGTGGCGGACCTTAAAACAAAGGCCCTAGATTTGACGCATCACACCTGATAAAGCAAAACGGTCAGATGATAAGGAAGTGTTAACACTTTGTTTTTATTAATTTGACGTGATTACGTCTAACATTTATGAATGCTGGCTGCACGCACAAAAAAGTACCATCGTTCCGTGTGCCAGCGTAAGTGCTGATCAAGCGATAGAGAAGCACGATCGGCCTAAACGTTCGGCTTGTGATGCATCTATCTCTCTTCTACTGTTATCGCGTAAAATTATCGCCCGTAAATCGACTTTACAGACAACCATTTTTTTTTTCTATATGGTTCTTGAAGTACTTACTTGTTACGTAAATAAGTATAATAAGAACGTTTATTATACTTCTCTACGTAACAAGAAACCATATAGAAAAAATACTTTATAACGGGCACTACCTACTGCCTTTTTCGTTTCGTAAGTTGATAATGCAACTAAATCGGCGGGAATCAATAAAATGAAATACCACAAATGGCTTATTATATCAATTAACATTTAAAATTTACCTCCCTTTCGACTACAAATAACGAAACTGATAAGTTTAACGTTCGTTAATTAACAGTACAACTCTGTAATTAGGCTGTAAACGATATCACCTTAAATTAATTATTGATTTAATGCGTATCGTTTGATGGAAGAATTTTGTTTTATTTTTAGGGGTTTATCCCTTGGCTTTGTTGTTATTATAAAAGTCATTAATCTTGAGAGTAATGCCCACGTCTGTCAAGTGTCACAATTCTTGACTTTCGACCTAGAAAACTTGAGCTAATGACATTTCGCAAACGTAATATATCCTTTCAAGGTGCATTGTCCTCTAATAAAAAAAGAAACATCAGATGCATGTGGCTGAAATGAGAATGCTGAGGTGGGACAAAGATAGACAAGATCTGGAATGACTATTTAAAGGAAAGCCTGAGAGTCGCATCAATATTACAGAAAAAATAAAAAAGCCATTGTTTGACCTAGTATGGCCATGTCGAGAGAAGGTACGCCGATCACCCATTTAAGTGTGACAAGATATAGAGGAAAAGGAAGACCGAGAAATTCGTGAAGGGAATGTGTGTGGAATGATATGCAGGAACGGAGAGCTAGTACCGATATGGTTGTAAATATAAAAAAAAAGAGAGTTGTAATACAGAGCACGAGAAAGCAAGGAAGAAAAAGAAGTGTGCTTTGTTGTTTTTCTTTTCATGTGCAATAAAAGATTCTGTTATATTCTGTTGTTCTCTGTATCCTTTTGATGTTTGTAATTCTATGGCTACAGCGTCCCTACATTTTATAAGATATAAAATTATTCCAGTATCTTTAGTGTATCCGTAGCTACACACGACTTTTTACACAACTATCTAATTATATGGACTTTTTCAGGCGACCACACAAGAATATAAAAGATTTTAAGAAATTTTATTCAACATTTTACTTTTAACAAATTTATAATTTTACATTTATCATTACGTTAAAGGAAGTCTTAGAAGAATAATAACATTACTTATTAATGATAAGTTATCTGTATAATGTCTTAACATAAATCATCATCAATAAGTACTCACTAATAATAACTCTGTAATGGTTGGTCATGTATAAGTAACCTTGTTTTCAGAGATATCATGTTTATATGCTCTATACATGATATTGAAACTAAATTGAGGTTTTTTTTTTTATGTAAGTATATATGTTCTCCATAACTCTTAAATGAATCAACTGAATGTTATTTAAACTTGATAGATTTAGACGTGACAGGACACAAGATAGGCAACTTAACTTTTTTCTCCAGTTATGATAATACATGACCCCTATACAAATGTACGCGAACGAAGTCGCGGGCCCAGGTAGTATTGCATAAGAATATAATCACAGTGACATCAATTGATCGTTTTATAACAACTTTTAAATATTAATATAATTCCATCTCATGCCCAGATATTAAAATAAAAGTTTGTTAATAACGGAATTCAAGTTGTCGTCAAGTGCCAACCTGTTTTATTTTCAGCAATTAAAGCCAAAGGGAGATTTATGAAAGATCGAGGTCGGACCTTTCACCTGCAGCTTAGCGCCCAAGCCCGTTATCAGTCACCAGTGTTGCAAGGTTGGAGAATTGCGTGAAGATTTTGGGTAAAATATTGTAACTGACACTTAATATTATACACGGTGAAATTTTGATCGTTCTGGACCCTTAAAGTCCTATGGGACCAATGCTGGGAACTCAATCTTTTTTTTGACGTTCCCATATAAATTGACTGGGCCTAAATTTTTGTATGGAACTGCCAATTTTTTTTGTAGTTCCCAGCATTTGTCCCATAGGAAAAGTTGTTCATATCGATGGGCTGAATCACCCGTTTAAGGGTCCAGAACGATCAAAATTTCACCGTGTATAGCCGTGTAGTTTCCGGCAGAGTAGAATAGGACCACTCCTAGTCTTCCCATGGAGGTAGTAAGAGGCGACTTTGGAAATACAAACTAAACAAAGCTCATAGACAGAGGTCTATGAGCTTTGTTTTGCGTGGAGAGCCACGTCTGGCCAGCCAGGAGAGTGTAGGCCAAATCCTCTGTCTGCTCTGGCCAAGTATGGCTCCGGTAGTACAGAGAGGGTCATGCTCCTGCAGTGGAGACTAAAAACACCTGATGATGATGATGATGACACTTAATATTAGGAACTATTACTATATCTAATATTATAAATGCCAAAGTGAGTTTGTTTGTTACACTTTCACGCCGTAACTACTGAACCGATCATAATGAAATTTTGCATACAAGTTCTCTGGAGTACGGAGAATGGGTTACGTTTCACCCAGGAAACTGTTCCTGAGGAACAACGTTGACGCACGCGAAGCTGCGGGAGTAAACTAGTTCAATATAATTTATTTATTGTATAAGCGAAATGCGAGCAAAGCATCTCTGCTTCAGCTTGGATAAAATTCTTTCGTATGTTTAGCTGTCGGTCCTGTTTTCATATACAGGTCGCATTTCTCAACCGATTCTCGTGACATTAAAATATTTCTTAGATTTTATTTTTATTTTGTTTTTGTTTTTTTTATTTTCGGCGGTAATGGCGGAATAGCTCTGGGATGACTCGTTAGGTCTACAGCTGATAGAACAACTATTGCGCAGTGGTTAACACAACCTGACTGCTACACGTTCGAAACCGTAAAGTATCTTATCTATCAGTACTATAATCCTAACTAATATTATAAATGCGAAAGTGAGTTTGTTACGCTTACACGTTGTAACTGCTGAATCGATCATCATGAAATTTTGCATACACGTTATCTGGGGTACGGACAATGACATAGTGTACATTTTATCCCGGGAAAAAGTACTGTTCCCGAGGGATCGACATTAATGCGGGCATATATAATAATAATTTGAGTTGTGGTAGAGCCACGCTAACTGCAAAATTCATTTTTGCATAGTAGCATGATATGGGCCGACTCGTCCTGGTAAGTACCACAAGAAAATCGACATTTGCGTAAAAGCTTCACCGCTTCTATGCTTCATTCGGTTAGTGAGAGAGTCGAAGACTAATCCTCCTCCCAACCTACAACAAAACCAGCAACGTTCCGTGTCACAGTAGACACCAGGGTGTGACACCTGGTGATGCAGTTGTCCATGGGCGGTGTTGATATTTTTAATAGATAGCGGTTGAGTTTAAAAACATTTCAACAAATACTCATTTCTAATTTATTTACCCACAAGAAAATAACAGTAAGATTTTTTTGTGACGACAAATAAAGAATTAATTATTATTAATTATATTTTATCTAATTCTTATACTGATTGAGTCATAAAAATAATATTTATGTCTTCATACTTTTTGGGTTATGATTTATATCGAATCGAATTTGGTTAATTGTTGATCGGTGTAAGCACAAATTAATAAACGTACCAATACGACACCCGGTCATTTTCTACAATAGAACCACTCTTTTTACATATAATTTCAACATTATGGTAAGTTAGGCCGGCAGTACTTTTGTTACATTAAGAAAAAAAATATGGTGAAAAATTCCACAAAGTCAAAGTCAAAGTCAAAGTCAAAGTCAAAGTCAAAGTCAAAGTCAAAGTCAAAGTCAAAGTCAAAGTCAAAGTCAAAGTCAAAGTCAAAGTCAAAGTCAAAGTCAAAGTCAAAGTCAAAGTCAAAGTCAAAGTCAAAGTCAAAGTCAAAGTCAAAGTCAAAGTCAAAATATTTTATTCATCGTAAGATATTTTAAATATCATTTGGTGAACGTTAAATTACACATTATTATTTACAACATCAATATTGTTGACGTCAATAACTTACTTAAAGCTAAGTTTACGCCGCTTCCAAGGCGGAGTGCAGAAGAAGCGGCAACAAACTGCGCAGCGCATTTTCTCCAAATGACATCAACTTACAATCTACGACATACTTAGAACTAAATGTGTGGACTTGAGCTTACATTGTCATGTCGTAAAATAAATTTCAATTTGCGTGCGGGGTTTGAATCTTAGGTCTATCTATATACATATTTCTTAATTTGATAAGAATATCATTGTAAATGCAAAAAAATACTTATAAAAAAATGGTTGTCTGTAAAGTTGGTGTACGGATGATAATTTTACGTGATAAGATTCAGTCATTGGAAGACAGATAGATGCGTCACAAGCAGAACGCTTAGGCCGATCGTGCCTCTCTATCGCTTGTTGCATGCTCTCGCTTGCACATTGAACGTGACACTTTTTAGTGCGTGCAGCCGTTCATCGATTTATAAGACGTTATTACATCAAAAATACTATATATTATTTTGTTAGATTATTTTACAGCATGAATAGCATCAATTAAGATCTTTGAAATATCACAGACGAGGATACAATTGGCAACATCGGATAGGATGAGAGATTGAGAGACAAAAAGAGAACATAATCTGATTAAAACTTACGCTAGATATCATTTAATTTCAATTAATATTAAATTTTACGCGGAAAAATGCCGACAGTTTCAGGCTAGTCAGAGGCCGCGCCGGACGTCCTTTGACACTCGCCCCGAGGATGGCCAACTGACTAGGCTGAAACTGTCGGCATTTTTCCGACTAAAAATACGTGTCAACCAAGTGTCAACCACCTAGCGGCCCGATCTGGCCGCATAACAATAAAAAATCCATTGTGTCTGCGTTTCTTGCGCTTGATGGGTTGGTATTAAAAAGAAAGAACACATTAGTGACGTATACATAGAACATAATTGTGTAAACGTTACAAGCAGATAAAACCCTTCCAGTTTATTAACGCACAGAATACCTTGATATACATAATGTACATTATATTGGTCATCACTATTGTGTATTCCAAAGTCTTATCAAATTCTCGAATGGCAGGATTGTTGACCAACTAGTGCATAATGACCGCGTGGAACTGTTTTTCGCCATATTTTTTCATCATCATCATCATCATCTCAGCAGCAAGAAGTCCACTGCTGGACATAGGCCTTCCCAAGGACTTCCAATATGACCGGTTGGAAGCAGCCATATTTTATTTCTTAATTTAATTAGAGATATCAGAATATTATTATAAATGCAATAAAACACTTATTAAAATATTGTATGGCTTCCTACATATCAATTGATTTTCAAATTCATTGTAAAATGAGTAAATCAAATACCTTAATTGTAATAGTCGGCTAGTTATGTTCGGTGACGCCAGCCTTAATGCATATAAGAGGAATGGGATATGGCGGAGATTTTCGGCGCTGAGGTTCGAACAGGCGGTAGCTTAATTGGCACAGCATAGGTCTAAGGTCGAAGGTTCGAACCCCGATCGCGTGGAATATTCATACATTTCACACATACTTGGCCAGAGCAGACAGAGGAATTAGCCTACACTCTCCTCGCTGGCCAGACGGGTTGGAGAGGTCTCATTGATATATATGAGCTTTGTTTAGCTTGGATTTCCTAAGTTGCCTCTTACGGCCTCCATAGGAAGACTAGGAGTGGTTCTATTCTACTCTGCCGGAAACCACACGTCTATAAACTGCTTCCTTATTTCTTACCTTTGATTTCCATAGTAAATTAGAAGAAATAAAACATTATTGGGTGAACCCTAGCCGTAGTTTCTTAAAGCGTCACAGTTCTTCTTCTTCTATCGAGTCGTAATTGGCTTAAACCAGTGCATTGCCACCGCAATTGCCCGCTCGTTTGCCTCATTCAGATCTTGTTGAGAGCAAGAAATTGGGCTTTCTGGGCACACCAAGAGGTGGCTCGTAGATTGGATAGCACCACAGTGGCACTCACTATAAGCGTAACAGTGAAGACGTGCCTCTCCATAAATGGAAATGAGTGGAGTTCCTTTCTAACTGACTTTCAAAAAGGAGGAGGTTCTATATTGAACTGTATTATTAGACGATTTTCAATACTTGCAGTGTTTACATACGCACTTTATGTTAGTGTCGCATCTGTAAGACTCTATTTTGTGGTGTAATTGAGTATATTCAAATGAATGTCATTTGATGCTTGGCATTCATAAATATTTACTTGATAACCACCTCAGGCATTTTCTATTTATATATAACTAGATATGAATTTTGCTCGATTTCCGTATTACTTGTGATATTAATGTTGTTAGGGTATTAAATATTACCTATAATAAATTGTAGTGAATTTATATAAATAGGTACTCAGAAAATGTATATTTAATCAAAAAGTAAATAAAAATCCTCTTCCATGTTGGTCTGGGAGAAAAAAATACGTGGAAAGTGCCAGCTGCTTTTCGTCCCGCGCAGACCGTAGAAGCCGGTCAAGAGAAAGGGCGAAAATCTGAAGAATCATGACAATAGGCGATTCGGCTAGCAACCCATCACTATTTGATTCCGTTTTTCACCTTTAAGCCCACCAACACGCCTAACGGTCTTATGACTTTAGGCTCTGTCTACACCGTAAGGGATAAAGACGTGATAATATGTATGTATGTAAGTAGTAAACAACAAATAAAAAATTCTTATTAAAATCAAAATATTTAATTATAATTATAATAAAAACACAAATTCATGTCATATTTATATTTATTAAAATAAGTATGTAAATGTATATGATACTCAAAGAGTTTTTTCATGCATTGTAAATACAGAAAATCTTTACCTACTTAATATCATAAACGTGAAAGTAACTGTCTGTCTGTTTCTATTCACGCTTTAACCACTGAACCGATTTCAATGAAATTAAGTACGAAGGTTGCTTGAGACCCGAGAAAGGACATAGTATACCTTTTATCACAATAAAAAACTGCTTCTGCGGGAATGACATTCCCACGAGCGGAGTCGCGACTGCGCTAGAGGGTACCGCGGTACAAAGCAAGTATTTAATAATTAAACAGGAGCATATTATACTATACATATAGCACGCAGCGCAGGTGACCTAGAATTATACAAGAGGGTTGTTAAATTACGTGGCATATTTAAGGACATAATAAATAATGATCACACGTAACTCAAAAAATATAAAACCAACAAAATATTTATTATTTACAAAGAAAAAAAAATAACAAATTAGTTCGCAAAGTCTCGGAATGTTTGGAAACCGCGCGCTCGCTACGCGCATCCAGCCAGACGGCCGGCTGCCGACATGTTAATAGGTACGCGCGCTTTGATTATCGCGAGTATCCACACTTCTTGTTTTTATTGGATAATTTGGTCAAGTTTTAAACCGCTATTTTTTATATATTTGAAACGAGAAACGAGTACTGATTGACCTTATAAATAATATGTAACGCGATTTGCAAGTCATTCATTCATTTCGAGTATGACGCGGTCAATCGACCGTGCACACCCTGGTGTCAGAAATCTTCCGAACCACCTCTCGGCCTCTGACGTGGTGCCTTTAACGACTACTGGATGGCAGCTGGGACCAACGGCTTAACGTGCCTTCCGAAGCACGGAATCATCTTTATTATCAGACAATCAGGTGATTCAAGCCTGCAATGTACTAACCAAACTGGAAACAACTAAACATGCTTCCCGTGGAAATCGAACCCACGACCCCCGGGTCTAAAGACAAAACGCCTTAACCACTGGACCACGGAGGTAGTTTAAACAACCTGTAGGAAATATGCACTATAGACTATAGTTGCATCATATTCATTTTATGTTGCATTTAGAGAGGTTTGTTGGTTGGCAGGAATCTCATAATAAGGTATTTCTTTTTCGTATTTTGATCGATAGGTTCCACCCTTACAGTCATTGAATTAAAAAAGTTATGGAAACTTCATTGCGCTCAACAACTGGCACCACGCAAAGTAGATCAAAGCGGGCGGGGCTAAAAAGTATATCTTTTCGCGAACTAGTCTGCCACGCGCTTCGTTACGAAAGGATTTAACGACATATTTTATGTGAACATCGGCGAAATCTTAGTTAGTTAGTTGTATCAGAGTTACGCTTCTATAGTTTTTTTTAATTCAATGCTCACAGTCGATTTTACGAGTATATACCTACCATGCAACCTACATTCAAAGCGGTCTGTAACCTGCTGCAAGTCTCCCGCTACACAGACGACCTTGCCAAACTCGTAGGAAGCCGACGGATGTAGGTGGAACAGTTTACTGTGGTATTCGGATCTATTGATTATTGATTGATTGACAACAGTCAACCGATAATAGTAGAATTTGTCTAGCTTGCTATGTAGGCATAAAGTCGTTCAATGGGTATTTTCGTTCTACTCACTATATAGGTCGTTTTAGTCTCAGCGTAGCAGCTTTGAAGAGGCGAAATAGTTTGTTTTCTATTTGTTCTACAGCATTTGGCTTTCGACGCCTTTTAGCCCTTCATATTTTTCAATGTGTATTTTCAACAAAATAATGGTGTAATTCACTCTGTTGATTCGACGGAGCTCCTGCCGACATTTTCACAAATCTACTGGTTTAATCATAGACCACCAGCCCGCTAAGTAAATCTCAATAACTAAAATAAACTGTAATTGTGGGGTTGTACCGCACAATGGAAGCAGCCTATATGTGAAGAAAGACCATTGTAGAATTTAAAGGACCTTCTCTTAGTAGATTCAATAATAGTAGGTACTCTTAATTCACATAGGCTAACAAATCTATATCTCATAAATCGTAAGTACATCACATCCATCAATTACTCAACAGCGGAAATCCGCAGGTAGCCAACAAATGGACTTGTCTAAATTTTGAAGTATTTATTGTTTTTCTTTTCGTGACACGTGGTGATGTATATCCGGCAGAGATCTACTCATGGATAGCGCTACGTTTTGTAAGGGCTGAGCCAAACGAGCTACATTTGTTGAGTTGTGTTGTGAGTCGCGTAAATATTTCTGTAAAATGTATTTATTGTCTTTCTTTTCGTGACACGTGGTGATGTTTATCCGGTAGAGATCTACATATGGATAGCGCTACGTGTTGTAAGGGCTGAGCCTAACGAGCTACATTCGTTCAGTTGTGAGTCACGTAAATCTTTCTGTAAAATGTATTTATTGTCTTTCTTTTCGTGACACGTGGTGATGTATATCCAGCAGAGATCTACTTATGGAAAGCGCTCCGTGTTGTAAGGGCTGAGCTATACGAGCTACATTTGTTGAGTTGTGAGTCGCGCAAATCTTTCTGTAAAATGTATTTACCTACTGTCCTTCTTTTCGTGACACGTGGTAATGTATATCCGGCACAGATCTGGTGAGAGATAGCGCAACGTGCTATCCTTCAGCATATCTGAAGGCTTTGGCGCAGCCTATATTTTTGAGTTGTCAGTTTCTTGTATCTTTAAATATTGTATTTCTTTGCGTGATATGTTGTGATAAATATCGGGCAGTGATCTAATGATGGATCGCTATAATGTGTTGTTAGGACTGCACCAAACTAGTCTCACTTGTAAATCTTACCTAAAATTATTTGTCAATGTTTTTACACTTTTATTTCAGTTTTTATAATTTTCCATGATTTGATTCATACTCACGGCAGGTTATGCCGTGAGTATGAATCAAATCATGGAAGGGAAATTAAAATCCTATCGTTCGATTGAGGTTACAATTTTGAATACTTATGTAAATAATACTTGTATAGTGTAATATTAGGAGTCATTGAGCTGTGTAATGATGAAGTCAAAAGGTGGATATAGGAACTCTTTAATTAAAGAGATAATTGTGCTTGGGGCATTTATTATATATAAATCATAGCAGGCACTTTACTGAATTTGTACATAATAAATTAGTATTGCTTCCGATGGGCAGTAGCGTCGGAAGCACAAGAAGCTAAAGAAACTGCGCTCGCCAACCCGCCTGCCAAGCGTGGTGAGTGTGAATGAATGAATGAATGAATGAATATTCTTTATTGCACCAACACTTAAAAGTAAACAAAAAAGGATAATATCTGTTTATGGAAGGTACAAAGGCGGGCTTATCGCATAACGCAATCTCTTCCAGCCAACCTTTGGGTAGAAGATAATGTAAACAGAGGCATGGTAGGCGCAGATTTCATAAAATAATAATAAAAAAAAAAAATTAAAAATATTTAAATTATAGTATGGCAATATCCTCCCATGGAACGAAGAATCCTTGGGAGAGGCCTTTGTCCAGCAGTGAACTTTAACGGCTGGAATGATGATGATGAAATTAGTATTATGTGTACATTTTTTTAAACAACTTAAACAGAACCTAACTACCCTGCTGACTTTCCTTAGGTACGATATTAGTGTTTTTTGCTTTTATGACAGAAAATGACATAGTTTCCTTGTAGCTCAAAATAATAACATAATTGAATAACCATACAATTTGTGATTACTATTGTATATACTTTTATTAAATTTTGAAATAAATATGGTGACAAATTTTCAGAATTTCGGCGCCTAGGTTGAATAATGCGGTAGCTTATTTGGCAGAACGTAGGTCGTACATAGACCTAGGTCGTTGGTTCCAACCCCGCCCGCACGAAATTCTTTATTATACACCATATTTTATTTCTTAATGTAATAAGAGTATATATACCTATATCAAAATAGCATTGTGAATGCAAAATAAAACACTTA
Source organism: Elegia similella (assembly GCA_947532085.1). Taxonomy (NCBI): domain Eukaryota; kingdom Metazoa; phylum Arthropoda; class Insecta; order Lepidoptera; family Pyralidae; genus Elegia; species Elegia similella. The sequence goes on from OX383941.1 coordinate 15,936,870, forward strand.
TAAAAATACTATTGTGTAATTAATAAAACTTGTACTGACTGCATATAATAATCGATCAAGTATATCGTTATATATTCATGTTAGAAACACATATGATTATAAATATTCACGTTAGTAACGGGCTAATTAAAAACGAATTAGTGAATGCATAATGAAATCCTCAAAGGCCCACACAATCTGTTGATAAATCTCCGAGCAGATTCGTATAGAGGTAATAAATTCCTCGATGCCCGTGATTAATAAAGGTGGGTAACTCAAAAATGAAGAGACTCGATCCATCATGTGGGTGTTTAATTTGTGCACTCGCTCATTTATCTTTACGCAAAATAAAGAGTGTCGCAGATGCGACTCTACTTCAATCACGTATAAGAAACCATAAACACAGTCACATACAAAAATAACACTTCATGCTGTCTACAAATATGTAGTAGTTATGTTAGTTTTCTTTTATTTTCAATACAGTACACAGAACTATGCGCAACAATTTCTTCGTCAAATAGCTATAGTGGTTCATCAGTAAAAGCTTCGTCAAAACTTACATAAAATATCAGTGACATGCTTCGTCAAAAATATCAATCTGAAAAACCACTCCGAATCGTTCCGGGCCAAAGAGCCAAATTCCACGTTGTATAGTAGACTAGCTTTCGCTCGCGGCTCCACCTGCGTCAATACCGATCCCTCGGGAATAGCCTATGTCCTTCTCCGTACTCCAGAGAACTTGTATGCAAAATTTCATAATGATCGGTTCAGTAGTTACGGCGTGACAGCGTAACAAACAAACAAATAAACAATCAAACTCACTTTTGCATTTTAAATATTATATAGTAAGGAAGTAAGGATATTGTTATGTTATAAAACTACATCAAAAATCAACCTTACTTGCAAGCAATAAAGTCGAACTTTGAAATTTGACTAACGGCGGCTTTCGGAATTCGTAATTCAAAGAGTGCTTATTTGGTTTGGACTTTTTAATCGCTGCTTGTGCATCTAGTTTTTTTTTACTTGATCGAAGTGACTCTACATACATATAAGGTATTTATAACAAACACGGTAGTATATGTCATCAGACTTTTAAATGTTACACCTACTTGTGTTCTATTCAAGACCTAACGTCTACACTAACGCCATTTATTCGTTACTAGCTGTTGCCCGCGGCTCCGCCCGCGTTAATGTCGTTCCCTTGGGAACAGTAGAAATTATAAAAATTCCATACAAACCCCTGCTTCTTATTGTCATATTTCTAAGTAAATAAAAAAAATCCATACAAACTTTACCCCACCTATTCTACCCCTTCAAGGGGAAATTTCGACCATTTTAACTACACAGATCTTTTTAATTGTAATGTAAACATATATACTTATTTTTATACTTCTGTGTCCAGAAATGAGAAAATTTCCATACAATCCTCCCCGCCCCCTCCCTTTATCCCTTAAGGGGGAAATTTTGTACATTTCACCTAAACAGATCTTTTTTAATTTTAATTGAGAACTTGCGTACCTACTTTCAAACTTCTAAGTCCAGAAATGAGAAAATTCCATAAAACTTCAACCCCTTTAATTTTTTAGAAATCCTTTCTTAGTGCTCATTTACATCATAAAAAGAATCCCTGTGCCAAATTTCAAGTTTCTGCGCACAGTAGTTTCGGCTGTGCGTTGATATATAAGTCAGGTTTGCCTTTAGCCCGCGGCTCCGCCCGCGTAAGTGTCGATTTCTCAGGGACAGTAGAATTACCCGGAATACATTAGTTTATGACTTTCAATGAAACACCTTAATATTGAATTTCAATTGAATAACTTCAAAAACGGAAAGTTTCATACTATCTTTGCATCCCCGTTATATCCCCTTAAGGGATGATTTTTGAGAAAAATATTTTACTCGTGTTTCATGCCTTTTAGTAAAGAACCTTCATGCTGAATTTCATTCGACTAACTTCAAAAATGGCAAAGTTTCATGCTTACTTTGCACCCCTATTTTACCCTCTTAAGGGATGATTTTTGAGTAAAATATTTTACTCGTGTTTCATACCTATCAGTAAAGAACCTTCATGCTGAATTTCATTCGAATAACTTCAAAAACAACAAAGTTTCATACTAACTTTGCAACCCGTTTTTCCCCCTAAGGAGATGAATTTCCAAAAATCCTTTCTTAGTGCTCCCCTACGTTATAAAAGGAACCCCTGTGCAAAATAAAATAAAATAATTATTTTATTTTATTTTTGCTATATGTTTGCAGGTAAACTCATGCCTTGAGTTTATTCAAATGACGATAACTTTTTTTTTAATGAACCGATTTTGATGAAACAAACTTTAAATGTTAAACTGAGTTAAAACAAAGCAATTGGTGAAAGTTTGAAGTAAATCGGTTCAGTATTTTCGGAGATAATCGTGATCATACATACAGACAGACAGACAGACAGACAGACAGACAGACAGACAAGAAATTCCAAAAAAATTTTTTTGCTTTCTATTATTCTTTTTAAGTGTCCCTCTATCCATTTCAGTCAAAAATTCGAAATGTACAGACAAAATAATTTTACTGTTTTATTATATGTATAGAAAAGGTATTAAACTGAATTGACGTTAATATGATGTAATTAGTTTTCAGATTTTTTAAGTTTCTGATATGTACATTATACCAATTACCAAACATATAGGTATAACATGTTTGTTACGAAAAAAATATTCATTTATCAATTGAGGTCTAAAGGAGTGGTTCTTCTGTTATCATCTTTATTTTATGTCTCGAGCCACGGTAATGATTCCGGTCAATAGGTCCGTTTTATAGTCGTTGCGGAATTATTGATTGCTCTATAGGGTTCTGTGGTAGGTTGTTAGAAAATAGATAAATTGCTTGAAAATTCTAGCGTAATAATTAGCTATATTTAATTATCTCTTTTTGTTCCTATAACTGGTTTGAAGCTAACTAACTCGTAGTAAGACAGTTAAATTTACATTGTAATTAAAAATTCAACAGCAAACGTTTTATAATAGAAAGGTTTGCACAAATAAACCTGTTTGCAAAATTAAAAAAAGGAGGAGGCAATTCGGTTTTTTTTTTTAATGTTTGTTGCCTAAGAACTCTGTCATTTATGAACCATTTTAAAAATTCTTTATTTTTGTTTGAAAGGGTATGCTTTCAAATTGGTTCCATTTAAATAAATAAATATAAATATATACGGACAAATCACACAGATAGAGCTAGCACCAAAGTAAGTTCGAGACTTGTATGGGATACTAACTCAACGATACTATATTTTATAACAAATACATATAAAGATAGCTACACATCCAAGACTCAGACCAATCTGTCAACAAATTAAATTTTATCAGAATCGATTTATTAGGTTGACTGAAGTCTGATTTTTTTATATCAATAACTAATTATCTTTTTCATGATAATAGATAAAATACATTTTATTACGTAAGTTTTTTTTTTAGTTATGAAGCGATATTATAAGGAAGAAATATTTATTGTATGTTTGTTTTTAATGCAAAATCTCAACAACTACAACACCGATTACAAAATAATCCATACTAATATTATAAATGCGAAAGTAACTCTGTCTTGTCTGTCTGTCTTCTTTTCAAGCTTCAACCATTTTTTTTCGTGTCGGTGACACTATCCATTATGCACACCCTGGTGTCAGAGTTCTTCAGAACCGCTTCTCAGCCTCTGACGGCAGCCGGGACCAACGGCTTAACGTGCCTTCCGAAGCATGGAATCATCTTTATTATCAGACAATCAGGTGATTCAAGGCTTCAACCATTGAACCAATGTAAATAAAATTTGGTATCATGGTAGTTTGAGTCCTGGGGAAGGATATAGGGTACCTTTCATTTCGGGTAATTCAACTGTTCCTGAAGGCCCAACATTAAAGCGGGCGGAGTCGCGGGCAAAAGCTATTAAGTAATAAAAGATCAAGTTCTGGTCCATATAAACAACGCTTAAGTTTTGTTAGTTCGTTCCATCATAAATATTTACGTTACTAGAGATTTAATCTAAGCATCAAGAAAGCTTCAACAGGTATAGCCGAAACAGGAAGCACATGTAAGCAAAGCCGCAGGCTAAATCTAGTTAGTAAGTAAATACAGCTTGCAGTCCGCCCATCCGCCAAGCATGTCATGAGATGGCTTCATAATTAGCCTACGCACATTAATTACGCTTCTACAATCCACTTTCTAATTTAAATAGGACTGATATCACGCGTGATTCTTATCTTGATAGATTTATACCCTTCGTATGGCTTTTATTTATTTTAATTGCTTTTCTTTAAGTCTTCTAGGTACATTTACCATGCCTTCTTAGAGTCCAGAACGTAGATATATTAAACCTATCTAAGGAGATAAATTTCAAAATTAATTAGTTTTTTAGTAAATCTTTCAAATTTGCCAGCTGCTCTTTTATTCAGAACTAGCTTTTGCCCGCGGCTTCGCTCTCGTTAAGAAGTATTACGTCATAGTAGCTTTATACATGCAAAGTCTCAGCCCGATCAGTTTAAAATTGACAAAGTTTCAAACAAACTATCATCCCCTATTTTATCCCCTTGGGGGTAGAATTTATCAAAATCCTTTCTTAACGGATGCCTACGTTATAACATCTACTTGCATGCCTACTTTCAGCCCGATCCGTCCAGTGGTTTGGGCTGTACGTTGATAGATCACTATGTCAGTCAGTCACCTTTGAGTTATATATATTTAGATATTCTTCATGGTTTTTGATAGATGTATTTAAAACTAGCTGTCGCCCGTGGCTGCGCTCACGTAACTGTCAATTCCGCGGGAATAGTAGGTACTTTTTTCGGGATGTAAGATAGCCTATGTATTAATCCAAGTAATAAGCTATCTGTGCAAATTTTGCCAAAATCTGTTTAGCTGTGTTGGCGTGATTGAGTGAAAAACATCCATATATACTACTCACAAACTTTTGCGTTTTTAATTTACATTAAAAACGCGAAAGTTACTTACCTTAATTATGTAAGGATGTAATGAAAAAATAAATTGAAATGACAAGGATACTCGAAGACTCAGTATCGATGTTTTATACCCAGATACCCATATCGCTTTTATATTGACTGATATTTTTAATTAAAATCAAAATAAATACCATACATTTTATTTTACTTACTACTAAATATTGAAGCATTTATCATCAACCGATTGATCTGAAATTCTATATGCTTAGGCAAGTTGGGAGACAATACCGTATTATAAAGTTAATATGACGATGATGATCTCGCCAATTGTTTTAAATTAAGCTGTTTCTTGGGCAAATAAAATAAAGAGCGTATTCTTAGCCATTTAATCAATAATATCCCTCAACAATTACTTGCATATCGATACATTATATTCCCGACTAGCATACCGCACATCTCAATCGCATAACGGTCCGGGATCGAACCTGCTACCTTATTGGCGGCCGCACGCCGCGCTGATAAACAATGGCCTGAATGTAGCTCCAAATGACCAGGGCTTACACGCCGTAGAGTACGCCTTATTGAGATACAGCTGCGGGGACTTGGAATTTATTATGACACTAACCAAGATTATACACGGTGAATTTTTATCGTTTTGGACCCTTAAAGGGGTGATTCAGCCCGTCGATATGAACAACTTTTCATATGGGACTAACGCTGGGAACTCAAAATAAAATGGGCAGCCATACAAAAAATTTTGGCTGCCGGTCAATTTGTGTGGGAAAGTCAAAAAATTTTTGAGTCATCCCTTTAAGGCTCCAGAAATCAAAATTTCACCATGTAGGTATAGAACGAGCAACCTATAGGCTAGTTTAAAAAAATATCCATCAGTTAGATCATATAACATATTGTACAGGTATTTTTTTCTTTTCGATTAAACAAAAAATGATGAAGATATAACCCTTTTGGAATTCCGTGTGATGTCATAGTTTGTTACACTTTTTAGTAAACTTTGACGTCACGAGCTGACCCCACTCATGAACTTTAACGCGCTTTATCTTTATCATTTATTGTTTAATTGACAAAAGACCAGAATGCTATTAATTTGACCCAGAAAACTAGCTAGGAAAAATCCTATCCGAATTACACCTATTAACATGATTATTAGTTTAATAATATAACATCATCGTCATCATCAGGTTTTTTTAGCCTCCACTGCAGGAGCATGACCCTCTCTGTACTATAGGAGCCATAATTGGCCAAAGCAGACAGAGGATTTGGCCTACACTCTCCTCGCTGGCCAAACGAGTTGAAGAGGTCTCATTAATGTTAATGAACTTTGTTTAGGTTATATTAATAATATAACACTTTTATAAATACTACAATTAAAAATACTACTTAATAACAATTAAATCTTCTTGAAAATATCATTGTTTATAAATTATATAGACTCTGCAATACGTTACCCTGCGGCGACGTGCCAAAAAGGCTGGCAGCATTGCCACGTTGTCGAATATCACAAACTTTTGTCGAATGTCCACAGTTTAATGGCACCTTGGTACAACCCCGATCATACGACTATCAGGAATCTGGCATTGTTTAGAGCCTCGTTTATTTAACATTATTGTTCTGATCGTCTTCCAGTAGCATCCGATATGGCGCTCCATCTGATAGCCGTAAGCGCACTGCCGCGACTCAGTTCTTATATTGTATAAAATTATCGTTAAAGATCTGCTTCTTATATTTTGTACTCATCATTTCATCTTCATTTGTTCATCATTATTGTTCGATATTTCATTAGACTTTAAAATTGGATCATTAATTTTCATCATATCGGAAAGTATACTTATGATAAGTATACCTAAGTTTTTTATTACTTTTGGACAGTTTTTGGTCATTATTGAAAAGAATAGAAGGTTCAAAATAATTTGGGAATATATTTACCGTTGCCCTATCAAGGCTAGAGTAGAACTCTATGAAGTACGAAAAATAAATAAAATAAATAAATATATACGGACATATCACACAAATTGAGCTAGCCCCAAGGTAAGTTCGAGACTTGTGTTATGGGATACTAACTCAACGATACTATATATTATAACAAATACATATATAGATAAACATCCAAGACCCAGGCCAATCTGAAAAAGATCATTTTCCATATTGACCTGACCGGGGATCGAACCCGGTCACCCCGTGTAGCAGGCAGGCGTGTTAACCACTGCGCCACGGAGCTGTCTAAAAGTGTCTTCCGAGTGCAAGCGAGAGCGTGGAACAAGTGATAGAGAGGCACGATCGGTCTAAGCGCTCGGCTTGTGACGTAGATATCTATCTCTCTTCCACCGTTATCACGTAAAATTATCGTATGTAAACTGACTTTACAGACAACCATTTTTTCTTTCAAAGGAATATATAATCACTTCTACCATGCCAAAAAATATAGTTTTTTTTTTCACTTTAGATTAAGGATTCTAACGATAGCGCATATGTCCGAAACCGTTGACGCATTTAGAAGTTATAGTGGGATAAAGAAACTCCCAGACATACTAGCATACATTCTCACATACATACATAAACTATGAAGACAAAACATATAGAAACATTATTTGATAGCATTAACTAAGTACATTTCAAAGCCTTTGCATTTAAATTTTCCTACAATGAAGCTAATAAAGCGTTAATTTTACTGAGCCTTTATTTTGATACATGAACTGAAACTTGAAAACGATTACTCTGGTCACTCCGATGTTTTAGAAACGTTATCTATCTGCTTTTATTTGATGAGGTATATTTTAAATATTTCGATGTTAGCTCAGGGGTGGATTATTAGTTTTCTGTGAATGGAAAGGTCCCTGAAGACCGGGCCTTTATGTCGGTCTTTAAATATACTTTCTTCTTTATTTTACACTTTTGCCAAGTCGTGAGCAACTTTACCAAAACCCCTCTTATATCAACGGAATACTACTAACGGAGCATTTAAGAGCACAATACGTTTATGTCGCGCGGACAAGAGCCTGTGTAGAGGGATTTATCTCAGGAAGTTAGTTGTTAAGATACTAGGACGTGGATATACTAACGATTTTTCTTACTAGTTAATTGAGTAAGTAGAATTCAATAGTCAAATTTACTTTTCGACAGCTCCGTGGCGCAGTGGTTAACACGCCAGCCTGCGACACGGAGTGCCCGGGTTCGATCCCCGGCCAGGTCAAGATGAAAAATTATCTTTTTCTGATTGGCCTGGGTCTTGGATGTTTATCTATATATATATATATATATATATATATATATATATTTAAAATATAGTATCGTTGAGTTAGTATCCCATAACACAAGTCTCAAACTCACCTTGGGGCTACCTCAATCTATGTGATTTGTCCGTATATATTTATATATTTATATTTACTGAAATCGCCCGGAATCTACGGTAACTACTAACAGAGTACCATAGAGCACAATACGTTTATGACGCGCGGATTCGTGCCAAAATGGAGGAATTTCATTTATTCTCTTAATAAATTAAGAAATAAAATATTGTTAAAAATATTTCATACGGGCGAGACTTGAACCAGCAACCTAGACCTAGGTTGTACGACCTACGTATGTATTAAGAGTATATCAAAATAGCATTGTGAATGCAAAAAAAAAACACAATAATAAAAAAAAAATATGATTCACTTAGTTATCGCTTCAAACAAACATACAATAAAATGCAAACGATTATTAAATACATGCACATAATACATGTTGGGGTGTTGCGATACTCGGTATAATAATAAAAAAATATTTCAGGGAGCGAGTCGTTGATATAATCACACAGTAACATGGACACATGTCCACGTTACTGAAAGCGCTAAGCTGCTAAAAATATTTATTTTATATAAAAAATACATAATGGCGTCATAAAACTAGATAAATATAAAATGACGTGTACGTAATGAGAGTATGAGAATAGAAAGAAAGAAACAGATACGGTTAGAGAGATTTACTTGACCAGGTTAAGGCTTTGGAGTACCTTTGATCATGCTCCGCTATAAATATTTTATCCTGATTTTTTATAACTATAGGGCAGGTTTTAAACTTTACACCAAGTTTAATACCTACAAGTAGATATATACATTTCTAACTGATTTAATAAGAAATATGGGTCAGGAAGCAAAATAAATTTAATTCAAATCAACATAAATATAGCAGTGTCGAGAGATGATTTAAAAGCAACAAAGTAATCTTTGTCTTAAGGCTATGGTGTAACAGAAGTACTAAGGTGCCGACTCGCTGTCACACCATTTTGTCATACCAGTGTGACACATTAATGCAATTGGTTATTGAGTCACACCATGTAGTGTTAATGTGACGAAAAATATTATTCTGTGTCACACTAGTGTCACACTGGTATAACAAAATGGTAGACAGCGAGTCGGCACTCAATTACACATTACACTTAAGAGCACAAAGCACGAATGTACAAAACATATCATTTTTGTTATACTTGCCAAGTAGAACTTATGTTTGATAGTTATGAAAAGTTGTATTGCTTCAGGATTTTCTGTTCCTGCGACGACAATCACTAACATTTTACAAAACTGGTTTTCAGTGAAGTCGGTGTACAGACGATAATTTGACGTGATAAAGGTGGAAGAAAGATAGATGCATCACAAGCCGAACGCTTCCGAAAGATGCGTCACAAGCCGAACGCTAAGGCCGATCGTGCCTCTCTATCGCTTTTTCACTGCTCTCACTTGCACGCGGAACGTGACACGTTTTCGTGCATGCAGCAGGCGTTCATCTATTTATAAGACATTACCACGAAAAAAAGCTTATGACAAGCGCTAATATCAAAAATCGCGGGACGCAGCCACTTGTAAAAAGAGAAGGATATAGAGTACATCTTAGCTCAGGAAAAAGTACCGTTCACGACGGATCAACATTAGTGCGGGCGGAGCCGCGGAAGAAAACTAGTTGCACCATAATTTAAAAAAGAGAGAAGTAACAGTAATCTTAAAAAAATACGGCCAAATTCTTTCAGCCGACCTTTGGGTAGAAAGAGATGTGAAATTTTAAATCGAGGTCGCCCAGCAATTAAAAAAAAAAGATTGGTTAGAGTAAGTGAGGCCGCCTCTTTACAGAAACAGATGCGCGCCGCAGGACATCGCCAGCCGAAAGCCCACGCGAGCTTGTCTTGATTAAATAACTAACTTTAGATGAATCTGTTTGTGTCAAATGGAAACCGTAACATTATTGCTTTGTTAAATAACGTCATCAAGATTATAGGCCGTTATAAGCTGCGTTTCTATCAAAGTAGTGCGACGGCGGCGAGCGCGGATAAACTCACAAAGAGTATCTCGTTTGATCCTGATGAAGCAAGTACGAACGGAGGAGATGGCGGTCAGCCTATACCAGGTCTGCCTATTTCAGACTTTGAACAGATGTGATGAACACATCCTTCCCTACGTATGTTACGCCTGGTTGAGGCCCCTACAATCAAGTGTCTGATTAGATACTAATATTGCCGCCATTTCCATTTACAAATTCCTCATTCCTTCCGTATATTAATTTACCACCATTTACACAACTCGCTCTATCCCAGGACCGGCTCTGAGTATTGTTTCCTTTTTTCTCGATATCATCAATATCAATACTATAATAAATCTGTAAGGGTTGTTCATGGAATAAGTTACTTTGTTTCCAGAGATATCCTGTTTATAAGCTCTATACATGATACTGAAACTAAATTGAGGATTATTAGATATTTTGTGGAACTTGGTAGATAAACATTTAGACGTACAGGAGACGGGATAGGCTACTTATTTTGTTTCCATTTATATCAATACTAATAATAAATCTGTAAGGGTTGTTCGTGGAATAAGTTACTTTTTTGTCAGAGATATCCTGTTTATAAGCTCTATACACGATACTGAAACTAAATTAAGGATTTTTAGATATTTTTCTGTATGTGTGTATGGTATGTATATATGTATGTATGTTTCTCCATAACTCTTATACGAATAAATGAATTTTATGGAACTTGGTAGATAAACATTTAGACGTACAGAAGACGGTATAGGCTACTTATTTTGTTTCCATTTATATCAATACTAATAATAAATCTGTAAGGGTTGGTCATGGAGTAAATTACTTTGTTTCCAGATATATCCTGTTTATACGCTCTATACATGATACTGAAACTAAATTAAGGATTTTTAGATTTTTTTCTGTATGTGTGTATGGTATGTATAACTCTTATACGAATAAATGAATTTTATGGAACTTAGTAGATAAACATTTAGATGCACAGGATAGGCTACTTATTTTTTTCCAGTTATGATAAGACGTGGCCCCCATACATATAGAACGCAGACAAAATCGAGGGTACAGCTAGTTTAGCATAATTCTAGAGGAAATTTTGCAGAAAAGCAATGTCACTGTGAAAAGAGCCCATTGTAACTCATTATTTGTCGCACGTCCATGACAGTACAACGAGATATTATCACCGAACTCTAAAAAATCCTAAATATGAAATAATAGCCAAAATAGTAAATGGACCAAATAAAATAAGATTTTTTTGATTAAAACTAACGCCAGATAATAACATTATTTATATGTGAATTACGGGTTACTCACGTACGAAGTCAGCTACAGGCCGACATGTTTCTTTCTTGTGTCAAATTTCCGACGTTGAATTGGTCAATTCTTACGTCGGAAATTTGACATCAAAACCATATTCAGACCCCTTACAAAAATCAGGCAGCTTGTACGTTCCCCAAAGGACAGAGATCCACTTAATGTGCCTGGTGTGTATGAAGTCCCTTGCGACTGTGGAAAGAGCTATGTGGGAGAGACAGGACGAAATGTGTCAACAAGGCTGCATGAGCATATACGAAGTCTGAAGAAACTGGACAGCACCTAGTCAGCCATCGCCGAGCACGCGATAGAGTCCGATGTCCCGCATTACATCCGCTTTGACAAAGCTAAAGTCTTAGCGAGAGAGAAAAGCTTTGTCCCTCGTAAAATACGAGAAGCTATAGAAATTAGTAGACGCCCTAATTTCAATCGCGATGGAGGTTGGAGCTTACCCGTCACCTGGAAACCATTGCTTCAGAAAACGGACAGTAGAAGCCATGTTCAGCCAACAGAACTTGACACAGTGAGCTCTTTTCACGTACGCGCAATGTCAGCCACTGATGATGATGAAGACGGAAATGGGGTTCCCAGAAAAGCTACGGGAATCATTAATGCAGAACATCAGCAACCCCCATCAACCCCAGCACTGTCACAGAGAGCACAGCGAGCCGCGGGCCGCGCTGCCCGCGCCGCCCACGCATGCCGCGTCGCTCGTCACTAGTGTCAGTGCGAATCGGGACGACTCCGTGCGCGCGTCTCGGTTCACATTCGCCCTGAGGAAGACCTCCGGATGAGGTTGAAACATGTCGGCCTGTAGCTGACTTCGTACGTGAGTAACCCGTAATTCACATATAAATGAAATAAGAATTGTTTGTATTTTTTTTTTTTTTCAAATTCAAAAACCTTTATTTAATATAGGTCATTTGGACACTTATTAATTGTCATATATTTTCAACTTGGAATTGTTGACGTCAGTAATTTACTTATGGCTAAGTTTAATGCCGCTTCCAAAGCGCAGTGCAGAAGAAGCGGCAACAAACTGCACAGCGCATTTTCTCCAATCGATGTCAACTTACAATTTTAGTTTATCTTAAAAACTAGGTATGTGGACTGAGTATACATTGTCCTTATTATAGTCATTGCAAATTGAATTTAAAAAAAATATGTTTAAGAATATAATATAATATAAATATTTGTGCTTTGCATGAACTATATGTAGTAAACTACATCAACCATCGTCACTTAACATCAGGTGAGATGGGAGACAAATGCCTAATCCTATTTTTATAAAAAAAAAAACAGAGCATCCTCTTAAATAAGGGATCTTAGCGCCCTACTACCTTATCTGATATTCCACCCGCCAAGAAGCTTTTCTTCATAACCAGGTTGGGGCCCAGTAATGACCTCCCCTGGGCAGTTTCGGAGTTTTTGGAGAAGCCAAGCAAGAAAGAAGAAAAAAACCGAGCCAGGTGGGTTCTTTCCAGTGACAATCTCCGTGATTGAGGTGCCAATGAACTGAGAACTTCCCTTTTATCGTACCCTAACTACCTCACTACCTGCGTAGTTGAAGATCTCAATGAAGCCAGCGATAGAACAATAATTGTAGTCAAAAAAATCTGAAGAAAACCCTTTCGGCAACAAACGAAGGCCGACTAGCTTCTGCCTACGACCGATGTCGTAGGCAGAAGCTAGTGCCACATAAATAAACATTATATTACTCGTGTACTTACCTCAACAAGCGTGAAAACACTTAGCCCCCGGCACCTTTTATCTGGAAAGTTAATAGAAATAACGAGACCGGAGAAAATGGCCCAATTTTGTTTAAATTAGCCACTTATTTGTTGTACCTTAACTAGACCGCAATCGAATTTTATGGTTTTGTTAACACGTCTAGGGTTATTTAGAAATCATTGTAGTGACTTCAATATCAAAGTGTAGTAAAATAAATTTATCGTCAAATTGTTTTAGGTTATACTTATACAAGGTCCATTTAAATTAGGCGCAAATATTTTAAGGGCTGGGTCCCATAGGTCAAAGAAACGCTTTAGTCGTAAATTTTAAGAAATCGACACGCTGATTACTTTTATTTTTTCATACGAAATAATTATTCTTTTTATTAAAATCAGTGACCTAGTATCCACAGTAGGTAATAGTAAAAAGTGATTGGCCAAGAAAGTATTTATTTGTAAACAGGGTGTTTTTTTCATTTTTTAAATTAAATGTTCGGGTCCAGATATGTCAAAAACGCGCGAGCCGATTTTTTTTATTTTGCTTCTAAAGAATTTTTCTAGCTTATGGGAGTCAGCCTTTAAAATATTTGCGCTTCATTTAAATTGACCTTATATATACTACATTTAGCCGTGTGGTATCCGGCAGAGTAGAATAGGACCACTCCAAGTCTTCCCGTGGATGTCGTAGAAGGCGACTTAGGAAATACAAGCTAAACAAAGCTTATAAACATCTAAGAGACCTCTCTAACCCGTCTGGCCAGCGTGAAGAGTGTAGGCCAATTCCTCTGGCTGCTCTGGCCAAGTATGGCCCTAGTGGTACAGAGAGGGTCGTACTCCTGTAGTCGGGACTAAAAAGGACCTGATGATGATGATGATACTACATTTGGTAACATTGTTTTAATTTTTCTGCCTTAAGTTCAGCTCACACCAACGTAGAGTCGAAGAATAGCAAAATAAAAATACGAAAACACACGTCCTCGCGCGTTAATTTTCATGTCATAAACACGAAATTGTGGAATTGACGTATTTTTAAATGAGCGCAGTTTGGCTTTTTGTGCTACTGACTGCATTTTTAAGCAGAAAAATGATTGTTTTTTTTATTTGAGAAAAGAAGCATGGTATTTGGATATAACTCACTGTGATGAATGGAGAAAAAACAAGTAGTAACTCGGGAGTCTGGACGCGCGTACCCGATGCCATAAATGCAACCAGCGACCAAGCAGTTGAGGATGACACCCCTAACTCGATATATACCGAGCATTGTAATGCTATATAAAATAACTAGCTTTTGCCCGCGGCTTCGCTCGCGTTAAGATTTTTTTCAGCCTGATCGGACTAAAATTGAAAAATTTCATACAAACTTTCATCCCCTATTTTATCCCCTTGGGGGTAGAATTGATCAAAATCCTTTCTTAGCGGATACCTATGTCATAACATCTACTTGCATGCGAATTTCAGCTAGTTCTGTCCCGTGGTTTGGGCTGTGCGTTGATAGATCACTATGTCAATCAGTCACCTTTGAGTTATATAATATGTTTAGATTGAAGATTGATAGATATCTTTTCTTCCGTATAGTTTTAATTCGGTTTTCGTAAACTCTATATTGGTAGTAACCAATGCCATTGACTCGAAAATAAGTCAAGATTGTGCTCGTTTTTCCAATACCCATTCAATATTCACACTGTATAACACCGTACCAGACTCAGAGAATACAGGTGTCCTATAATTTATACCAGATAGGTTTCGGATAGCATTATACCAGCCACAACGTCTGTTGCCGTAGCGGGCAACACTAACTACAATACCATAAAGAAAGGCTGGCTCCTTACTCGTCCTGCCGAATATGGCTGTTAAATTTAAGGGTGTATGTATGTAGCAAGGCTGTTAAATATCTTGTTGATTTATGGTACAATAGTTGCCAAAAACGGTGATTATTTGTTTTGACTAGAACACTATGCAATCAAGGCAAAAGCTTTCAATTTCAAATGATGAAAACATCCTTGATAATTGACACCACCGTTGCCGTGTGGTTTCCGGCAGAGTAGAATAGGACCACTCCCAGTCTTCCCATGGATGTCGTAAGAAGCG
This sequence comes from Elegia similella, assembly GCA_947532085.1. Taxonomy (NCBI): domain Eukaryota; kingdom Metazoa; phylum Arthropoda; class Insecta; order Lepidoptera; family Pyralidae; genus Elegia; species Elegia similella. Next base: position 15,952,218 of record OX383941.1, read on the forward strand.
ACTTAGGAAAAAGAAGCAAAACAAAACTCAAAAACATAAATGAGACCTCTCCAACCAGTCAGGCCAGCGCGAAGAGTGTAGGCCAAATCCTCTATCTGCTCTGACCAAGTATGGCTCCGGTAGTACAGAGAGGGCCATGCTCCTGCAGTGGAGACTAAAACACCCTGATGATGTTGATGAATTGACACCAGTATATGCACCAAAATGTCAATTATGGATTACCCTCTGCTCAGGTCGATATGGAAAACGATCTGTTTCAAATTGAACTGGGTCTTGAATGCATCTATATATGTGTTTATTATAAACTATAGTGCAGTTGAGTTAGTATCCCATAATCCCCAACTTACGGTGGGGCTAGCTCAATCTATGTGATTTGTCCCTACATATTTAATTAATTACGATAATACTTGTAGCTAAGACAACTGTCACTTCTACAAGCTGCTTACTAAGGCTAGCTCCGTGGCGCAGTGGTTAACACACCAGCCTGCGACACGAGGGTGCCCGGGTTCGACCCCGGTCAGGTCATGATGGAAAACGATATTTTTCAGATTGGCCTGGGTCTTAGATGTCTATCTATATATGTATTTGTTATAAAATATAGTATCGTTTATTTAGTATCCACAAGTGTTGAACTCACTTTGGGGCTAGCTCAATCTGTGTGATTTGTCCGTATGTATGTATTTAAGGCTTTGGTGACGAACAATGTGCGAAATTAGTAAGTCGCTAACCTAACCTTTCTTTTGTCTAGCTGAATCCAAAACTATTCCGAAGTATACGCTCTTTATCTTCTAATTAAATAGTATTTGTCTATGGTAGCAGTATAAACCAATCACCTTCATTCTTCAAAAAAGCTCATCTTTTTACTAGTATAAAATAATTTGTTTCTTAATTATTTAGATCACACATGATATTTAGTTACTGAGAAAGATTATTTTCTGCTTTATCCAATCAAATTAATTCAGACGTGTAATGGCCGAACGCTCAAAGGTAACTTAAATAGGTAATCTCTTCTTAACAGTTAATTAATGCTCAAGTGCATGACTCGATTATTGATTAACCGTTAAAAAGAGATAACTATTTAGGTAACCTTTGAGTATTCGGCCGTAAGACACGTGACTTTAAAAAAATTAACAAGTCTAATTTATGAATGAAAATTTGAAGACTTGCGGAATGTGCTTAAGTTTCTTTAATTCTTTCGTTTGTTTTCTTTCAGATAAAAGGATAAAATCATACCTTCAAAAAAGTTAGCACACCCAATTGCAATAAGTAGTTTTCAATGATTATTTTAAGCTTGGTCAGATGTTTTAGGCAGCATAAAAATCTAATAATCAGTGTACTCATTAAGTTACTACATATTTCTTATTAGATATCCCATTTTTAGTGTTCCAACTCAAAGGGTAAAATCGGGAACCTACTATGTCTCTGATGACCGTCCGCCTTTGTCCGACGTGCCACTGGCAACTATTGGTACTTGCGCATGACAGACTTACGCCGTGACTGAGATCTCCCATCCATCCGCGGCTGTCTCAAAAACGCCTCCAAGCGTTTCTTTGAGAATGCCGCACGCCATCCCAATCCGTTAGTGGTGCAAGCCGCTAACTATTCCCCCAACTTACACGATACGACCTTACGTCGTAGACGTCCTAGGAACGTACTTGACGATCCCGATGATCTTATTGACATCGCACAAGCCCGCCCCGACCCCTCTTCGGCTCCGAATAGCCAGAGGAATCCCACCATCCGAACCCCTCGCACTCGCCACCGAAACAGAGTGCGTAGAGTAGGATTAGCTCCGATTATTGGTGACCACCCCGGGTGACTTGCACCCAGGATAGGCCTTTCTGGCAACGTAGCTTTCGGCCCATAAGGCAAAAGATGAGAGTTGCTGCTCTCCAAAGGCTTTTGCCATTGATTCTCAGATTGGCCCTTCAGGCTTGCATGCACATATACGCGGCCCATCAGGCAATATGAGAGTTTGCTGTCTCTCCAAGCCTTGCGCACACAGGCAACGCCCAAAGCCGAGGCCCGTCCCTCCTGGGAGCCCTTTGGTGATGTTTTCTAAAAGGTTGAGGGCACTCTACCCTCGCCTCAAACGCCCGGTGAAGTAGCGAAAGCTCACTTGGAGCTAGCTAAATAGTCCTTACAAAAAAAAAATTACCGTCCGCCAGTCTGTCATGTGATAGACTGGCGGACGGTAATTTTTTGAGATACTGCCATGTGGCTGTATCTCATGAACTGTAGAAATTGGACAGTTTCACAGTTATTTAATGAAATTTTTATTACGTCATTTCTTTTATCTTTTTCTCTTTCACTGCACTTTGGATGTAACAGAATACTTCTCACTGTTTTTGTATATATCGTGTTATTTTTTTTTTTCTTTTACTGGTTGAACAGACTATTTCAAAATATAATCCTTATCCTTACTTCCTTACTAATATTATAAATGCGAAAGTGAGTTTGTTTGTTTGTTTGTTTTTTTTGTTTGTTTGTTTGTTTGTTTGTTTGTTTGTTTGTTTGTTTGTTTGTTTGTTTGTTTATTTGTTTGTTTATTACGCTTTCACGCCGTAACTACTGAACCGATCATCATGAAATTTTGCATACAAGTTCTCTGGAGTACGGAGAAGGATATAGGCTACCTTTTATCCCGGGAAAAAGTACTATTCCCGAGGGATCGACATTGACGCGGGCGGAGCCGCGGGCGAAAGCTAGTCTTATTATAATCCAAAATTGTTGACATTTAAGTTATTCTGTCTGTAGTTAAGGTATCTGATTCTTATTATTATAATAATGTGTTTTCTTAATGTGTAATTGGTGTAAACCGTCTTTGTCACAAAAATAAAAAAAATCGTAGTAACAACTTCTTAGCGTTTTATTAGCTTTACCAACCAATTCAAACAAAGCATAATAGGCGGCAGCATTATCAATGGTAACAAGTAACAAGGGACGCGCATTAAACACTCCATACACAACACATAGCATTCTTGCGAATAAGGCTCTCAGGCCATTCTCAGCCCATTGAGATGTTAGCTTGCTTGACAGCCTGCGCATGGCATACCGAGGGTACAGATATGGCTTTTTATACACAAACTTTTGAAAACGCGCGTCGCGTCTTACAAAATCAAAACATTTATTCAGAAAATAGGCTTTTGCAAATAGGCGAGCTCCGTGGCGCAGTGGTCAACACGCCAGCCTGCGACACGAGGGTGCCCTCCGGTCAGGTCATGATAGAAAACGATCTTTTTCAGATTGACCTGGGTCTTGGATGTTTATCTATATAAGTATCTATTATAAAATATAGTATCGTTGAGTTAGTATCCTACGACACAAGTTCACAACTTATTGTGGAGCTAGCTCAATTTGTGTGATGTGTCCCTAAATATTTATTTATTTATTTGCAGGCCTATTTTCTGAATAAATCCCATAAACCTTCGACATCTGGCCCGTCGTGTATGTGATGAACAAATTCGCCGCGGTGATTTTATGCTACGGCAGCTCAGTGGTTGAGAGCGTCGACGGGCCAGATGTTGAAGGTTTGTGGGTTGAAATCCTATCGGTGGCGAAATTTTTTCATCACATATTTTTGATTTTAATAGAAATACATTGGTTTAAGCAAACCAGAAAATAAGAAAAAATACTGCCTCCATTGTCTGGCTAAGTCTCTAAATCCAGGCTTCTAGTAGCCCCAACATTGTTCCAAATTTTGGAAAATATAATTTTTGTCTCGAAATCCAAGAAATAGATACAAAACATCATAGTATGTTTAGCTACACGGCTAGCACTATGATGTACATTCAAAACATCATAGTGCTAGCATAGTGTGGTATCCGGCAGAGTAGAATAGGACCACTCCAAGTCTTCCCGTGGATGTCGTAGAAGGCGACTTAGGAAATACAAGCTAAACAAAGCTTATAAACATCTGTGAAACCTCTCCAACCCGTCTGGCCAGCGTGGAGAGTGTAGGCCAAGTCCTCTGACTGCTCTGGTAAGGTATTGCTCAGTAGTACAGAGAGGATTGTGCTCTTGTAGTGGAGACTAAAAAAAGACCTGATGATGATCATAGTATATCTTTCTACACTCTTCTTACTTTGTGATGTAGTGTTTCGCGGTATTTCAATAGAATGTTACCGATGCGCCGCAGAAACCAGTCAGCCTTAATGAGCTATGTATTATACAGCTAAAAATACCCTTGTTTGAACACGTACTGGACAATTGGAAACTTAACAATTTACATCAGATATTTTCAAATAGATACCTACTTCGTATTTGATATTAAATTCGTTGTTTTGGGTGTCGGTCTAAGAAGGACTGTTGTTTTATTTCTTGAAAAGGGTGGTCGAGGATTGTTTGGTAAACATCGTAGGTAGTAAAAGGATTGGTCAGCCTAAGCACTGGTTTCCGATTCTATCTGTTTCTAGGGCTTCCAATCATTTTAACGATTTTTTTAATATATTTTATTTAGTTTAAAATTTAATATACCTAATTATTTAATAAAACACACCTCGATAATCTTCTTATCAATAAATGTTACTATGCTACATGAATATCTTAATGACAAGTTGGAAAATCAGACATTTTGATAAATAGGTATCAATTGTGTAGTAATATGACAAATCAATGTAATACTTGGGCGATAGGATTAGATTTTAGGTAATTTCACAAAACATTGCAAACAAAGAGAATTCTCCTTGATTGTAAACCTTAGTAAAAGGTAGGACATAATGTAACTTAAAACTTTTACATATAACACCTATCTCCCTAAATGTAACCTAATCTTCACAATAAAGAATTTTGAATTGAATTGAAAATAGTGATGGATTGCTACCCACATCGTCTGCTAGCAGAAGTCCTTAGATTCTCGCTCATTCTTTCGATCGGCTTTTACCATCTGCGTGAAAAGGATAGTAGCTGGTACATTCTAAGCTTTTTCTTTTCTATCAGACCAGCATGGAAGAGATTGTTTTGAAAAATTAATCGTATTTCATAGAATGATCCAATATTGTCCCTCTTTAGTAGTACAACGTGTAACATAACCAACGACGTTCCCGTGAAGGGGTGACTCAGCCCGTCTAAATGAACAACTTTTCCTATGGGACCAATGTTGGGAACTCAATTATTTTTTTTACATTTTCATACTAATTGGCGGGCCGGCCAATCACTTTTGCATGAAAATGTAAAAAAATTGAGCTCCCTGCATTGGCCCCATAGGAAAACTTATTCATTTTGACGGGCTGTGTCACCCATTTCACGAGAACCTCGTGGATTATCTTACACGCTGTATAGTGTGCAATAATTTTCTTTTACTTCGACTAAAGATACTTCTTCGTTTTCTTTTCCCTCAAGCTGATACGTTCCATTCTTCTTTTTCAATACCACATTTCGATTGTAAAGTTATATCACAGAGAAAAAATACCATGTCTTATATGAACCTCGAAGGTCAAAATCTAAAATACAAATAGGTAAGTTACAATCGCCTTAGGTTTCATAGCTATCTTTTGTTCTAAGATTATAATGAGCCTGTTTACCAATCTAGATAAAGACGCCTACTAAATGTTAGGTTGGGGTCAGAATTTCAGATTATCGAGTTTCGGATCTCACGAGTGGCCCCTGTGCCGCCGTTAAATTCATTTATTTGTTATGCAAATATTGGTCTATTTAATATTGTTCGCGTATCGATGTTTATATTATATATTCAACGTGCATTTTGTGTTGGTATCAGCTACCTTTTGAAAGTACAACAAATGCTATAATAATAAGTATTTTTTCTTTTTTCAATGTTTAAGGAGTAGGGGCTCATGACGCAACAGGTCGGTAAAAAGTGTAGCGAACAGTGACGTACGTGGAACTTTAACTGCACTTCATGTTTTATTTCCAGTAAGAAGTACACTGTGCTACTATACAGTTATCAAAAAGCAACTCGGCACTGATGCAGGTGCAAATTTGACCGACACAATCCTTTGAACTAGGAGTATTTAGCAACTAAGCTCCAGTATATCTGAGGTCCTCAAACGATTTTTGTTGCGCAACCTACAGCCTAAAATGAAAAAAGCTTACACTCTCTGTCGTCTCAATGCAAGCAAACTAAACAAGCTTACTTAATTCTATAAAAGGAGAATAGTGTACGAATACCTTGTGTGTCGAAGTTTACAACGGCTGATGTTGGCAATGTGCGCGTTGTAGTAAAATGCGTTAATTTTTCTGCGCTCATGCTTCGAGCGCGCGCCCTTTCACGTGTTTTCACGCCGCCCACTTTGAAAAGCAATGGCCTATACTTATGTTACTGTTAATTCTTGCACGCAGGCTCTTGGTGGCCTGCCGCACAATCGCCAGCTGCGCGGTATCGCGTCGACGGCAATATTTCACCGGGCGCGTTCCTATCACCTGTCAAATCGTACAAGTGTTCCGCCTGGCCCGGACCCATTTAAATATTAACCGTTTAAGACGTAAATACGACTTGTTCGCTGTCGGTAGTCGTAAAGGAAGCCGGTGTCAGGCATTTGCCGGTAAATCTGTATCTAAGCAATATCATCATCATCATCATCATCAGGTCCTTTTTAGTCTCCACTACAGGAGCACGACCCTCTCTGTACTACTAGGGCCATATTTGGCCAGAGCAGCTAGAGGACTTGGCCTACACTCTCCACGGTGGCCAGACGGGTTCCACTCTTAGATGTTTATAAGCTTTGTTTAGCTTGTATTTCCTAAGTCGCCTTCTACGACATCCACGGGAAGACTTGGAGTGGTCCTATTCTACTCTGCCGGATACCACACGGCTAAGCAATATCTTCAGTACAAACTAAAATTCTCAACTATTTATTATTTTGATTGTTTACATTGTTTGTGTAGGCCTTGTTATTCCCGTAAGGAATAAAGACGAAATTAGTTTATATTTATACACTTTTTAAAATTGTGTAAAAGAGAAATAAAGGGTCTTATCAGTATATATACGATGCTTAACAATCTAAAATGTAATGGAGACAAGTTTATATTTTCTTTTGTCCGCAAAACGATTAAGAATATAAGATCGTGTAAGAACAACGGTGTTCACGTGTATAAGCGAAAATTTACCTATAAATGTCTATAGGAAAATATCAAGAAAGGTAAACTCGCGTCATATCCCAGATTTTCAACAAATATTCAGTGAAAAGTTAAACAAAAAAAAACAGCAGGCTGCATGCACTCCGGAAGTGCCGGCAGAAGTGAAAACTCGCCTTTGAGGCAGTTGCAGACGCGAGTTTAATATTTTTTACCCATTCCTAAAAGTGCACTACGCCGCTAAAGCAGTTTTCACTTCAAAAAATGGTGACATCAACCAAATCCTATTGCATGTAAAAGGCACTTATCAAACAAAATAATCAAGTCTTCAAGTTGAGTCCTACTCCACAAACAACTGAACTGGTAGATAATGTTCCTAATCCATAAGCATTTCTCTCAGGAATCATATTTCATATCTTGAAGATTCATACATTTACATCCACTTCGACGCATAAAATACAGTCGGACGCATCAACGTGTGTCATCCGTGCTTTCAAATCCGAGGGAGGACTTAGCCATAGGAAATATTTATAATGCTTTGTATGCAAAATAAGCTAATGCATTGACTAGTGACACTTTACGCTTCAAAGCGAAGCACGAATACCAACCTTAACTATTCGGTACTGATTCGATTTTATTTTTTGACGATTTGTTTCGAAAGGCGAGTATGGACTTTGAAAATTGTGATGTGGGTGAGCCCAACTAATCTTCAGATTTAAATAAAATCTGCATACGGCTCTTGTAGTATTTGATTGATGATATTATTGAATGATGTAACGAATGGTTTAAATACTAACATAGATTGACCAGAAGTTAAACTTCTCTAATTTTTATTCTCATCCTCGGATGTACAGAAATATATTTTTTCGTTAGTCAAAGTGGATGCGTCTTTTCAAATATTTTCGATTATAATTGGGATGCTAATTAAACCGACTTCTTTTCTCAAAAAACCTACATTGTCCTTTAAATACCTAAATTAGCCATCATCAATGCGCGTGTAAAAATTACTATCTTAGCCAGTATATATCTTCGTTGTAAGCTACTGTTATGCCATAAGTTGGAGACGCTCGCTCGCTTCTATTTTGGTCACATGGAAACCTATCAATCCCAACCTATCTTCTGGGCAAGATATTTTTGTAATTTTGGAGATAGCTCTTAGTCAGGGAAAGGCAAATTTATTTATTAGAAATCTTCTAATTTTCCCGTGGCTTAATAATAAAATCAGAACTTGGTGGTCTGTGGCCAAAAAAAATCGGTGGTATAACTTCTAATTCCCCTAATAATTGTCATAATTAGTTGATGGCAATTTTATTATTATATCCACTGTTGTATTTTTAATAATATTCTTTTTATGTAGTACTGACTGAATCTTACTACTCTGTTCATGGTTGACTTTGGACAATAATTGCAGAATAAACCTGTATCAAGAATAAAACTTACTATAATCTTCAAAAATGTATCATGTTACTGGTAATTGGTATTCTATACTATGAAAGGATATTGGTCGCATCGTAAGTGTGAAAGGTGACTGTATGGAGATCTATGGAGATTAGGATCACGCATTGATTTGACACGCGTTCAAATCTGTTTCAGTCATGTCAAGGTCGAGATTTCTAACAGATGATGTCATTACACTATGCAGTTATATTGAGACCTTCATGATCAGGGGTGTCCTCCTTAACTGCCTGTCCCGTTGCAGGTATGGCAACGGGTACGCGCCCCTGGCCGGCCCTCCGAGCTGCTACTTGCTTTTTCCCCATTTATCCTAGTGAGTTTGTTTTTATGTGACGTGGTCTCAAATAGGAAATTGCAATCCCTGGAGCATCGCCGTAAAGTCGCTTGTTTATCGGTATTTTATAGGATCCATTTTGGAGAGTGTGCGAAGGCGCTCTTTGAGCTAGTTGAACCCTCACCATTCCTCCATCGGACTACAAGGCGCAGACAGAAATTTCACCCTTTTATCGTTGGAATACCAAAGAGTCGAACTAAACGCTTTGACAGTTCCTTTTTGGTTCGAGTAGCTAAGGTGTGGAATGAACTGCCTGCGTCTATATTCCCAAACAAGTACAGTCCCGGGACATTCAAAAGTAGAATAAATGGGTATCTCTTGGATAGGCATGTAACATCCTCGTCTTCATCGTCACTTACCATCAGGTGAGATGGGAGACAAATGCTTAATTCAATATTTAGTAAAAAAAAAAATGTTATAGGACGGCAAACGAGCAAGCGGGCGGGTTACCTGATGGTAAGTGATCACCGCTGCCCATGGACAACTGCAATACAAGAGTGTGAAAGGTGCGTTGTCGGCGTTTCAAGGAGTTGGGGGAAGCATGGGCCTCCGGCTCTCTCACTCACCGAACGAAGCATAGAAGCGGTAAAGCTTCTACTCAGACGTCGATTTTCTTTGAGAGTATGGTACTTCCCCGGACAAGCCGGCACATTCATGGTTCTAGCAATTCATTTCGCCGGTAGCGTGGCTCTACTACGACTAAAATCCCAATTTCTTCATTACCTTCCCAAATCCAACAAATTCCTATTGTTCGTCAGCTTAAAAATGCTTCCGATTTCGCAGCATGGTCGGGAGGACAAGAAGCTAAAGAAACTGCGCTCGCCAACCCGCCTGCCAAGCGTGGCGAGTATGGCAATATCCTCCCATAAAACAAAGAATATTTGAAAGAGGCCTTTGTCCAGCAGTGGACTTTTAACGGATGGAACGATGACTAATGCCGAACAAATAATTTGTTCAGCATTTTTATCGAGTCACGCACTGTTCTTGTTGAACAGTAATGAGTTTTTTTTTTGCATTAAGCGCATACCATGCTCACTCATAAATAATATTACTGACAGGTTATCTCATAATGTGCAATTTAACGAAGTGTTTTATTGCTGTTGACAATTAATAAAATGTGAGAATTGAATGACATATCGTAATGTCGATAGTTGGAGTGACAGAAATTAATTTCGATGCACATATGCTGTTGTTACTCATATTGCATCATGTGGGAACATTGTCGGCTCTTTCAGTTGCTTTGTAGAGGTGCTTGCATGGTTCGTAAATCAATATAACCAGATCTTGCACATTAATCATTTGAAGCTGAAATTATTATTTTTATTACATACATAGTATCACGTCCTTTTTTCCTTGCGGGGTAGATGGAGCCTTGTCTATAAGACGTTATGGCCACATTTAGCGTGTTTAGATGGAAAATGAAAAAAAAAAAATAACAGCCTACGGCGAGAGGCATTTTTACATATTTCAAATATTTTATTTCCTTATTTTCCCCTTTTTCTTTCCGTAACATATTGGATGTAAATTTATAGCCGATATCACAAACAAAAAAGTAATGTTTAAAATTGGTTCATAATTTACAAAGTTATGCGTTAACAAATAAAAAAAAATACAACTGAATTATTAACCTTCTCCTTCTTTTAAAACGGACTGATTTTTATGAAATTTATAATAATAATAATATTTTTATTTCAAGTTACACAGACTCAGACTTAAATGGGACCAATAATAATTAAAAACTATACCTTTCCAAATAATAAAAAGATTTTCAAATCGGTTCAAAAATGTTGAGGTTACGAACTAACTAATATAAGAAAATATTTCGAACGAAAAGAAACCTAATTTTTATTGAAGTTGTCCGAAAAATATCTAGCCCATTAGTAAAGTTTTCCTTAGATTTTTTTTATACTAATAGAGTACGTAACCTTCTTACGTTCGCTTTTAACAGTATCGACCCCTTCGACCAACGAAATATAACGATAACTTTTTCTTTATAAACTAAAGTATTGTCAAGTAAGTACGTACTTTGGATCTAATAGCCATGTCGAGTTGTCTAGGCACATACATGCATAATATTGTAATTGAATAATGAGGGTTTTAGTGAAAGCTCCAACCTACACACAATGATAAGGATGGGACTATATGTAGAAGTTGATATAAAATACAATTTCTCAGTTAGTTTATTTCATCATCATCAGGTCTTTTTAGTCTCCACTGCAGGAAGATGACCCTCTCTGTACTACTATAGCCATACTTGGCCAAAGCAGACAGAAAATTTGTCCTACACTCTCCTCGCTGGCCAGACGGATTGGAGAGGTGTCATTGATGTGTATGAGTTTTGTTTAGCTTGTGTTTCCTAAGTCGCCTCTTACGACATCCATGGGAAGACTTGGAATGGTCCTATTCTACTCTGCGGAAACCTAACGGCCAGTTTTAGTTTATTTAATACTAGCTTATACCCGCGGCTCTACCTGCGATAGTATCGATCCCTCGGTAACAGTAGAATTTCCCGGAATGAAATGTCTATGTCCTTCCCCGTCCCCTGGCTTGAGGCCCGGGGACTACTACCTCCATACCAAATTTAATCCAAATTGGTTCAATGGTTGAAGCGTGAAAAGGAGACACACAGATGAATTACTTTCGTATTTATAATTATTAGTATGGATTTCCGTAACATGTGCTGTATGCACATGTTACGGAAATCCATACCTACTAATGTAACATCAGCACCTGTAACACAAGTTTTTGATTTAGCATAGGGCTCCGGCATCATCTATATCAATGTAATCTTCTAAAGTATTCTGAAAATTAATAATTTACTATGTTAAATTATTATTATCAAATACTTTGTTTAAAAAATCGGCGAGCGCAGTTTTTTGCCTTCTTGTGCTTCCGACGTTGATGCTCATCGGATGCATTTTCAATCTGGGAAAGAATAGGAATTTGTTAGATTTGGGAAGGGAATGAAGGGATACTACTTATTCGGACGAATGAGGGAAAAGCAAGTAGCAGCGTACCCGATACCATACCTACAACCACCATGCACTATACATTTATTTATATGCATACACAATAAACAATATATATTAAAGCCCTTTATTTATTTTATATTAGAATGATATTTAAAATTCAAATTTATAAACATACTAGCTTTCGCCCGCGGCTCCGCCCGCGTTAATGTCGATCCCTCGGGAATAGTACTTTTTCCCGGGATAGAAGGTAGCCTATGTCCTTCTCCGTACTCCAGAGAACTTGTATGCAAAATTTCATGATGATGGGTTTAGTAGTTACGGCGTGAAAGCGTAACAAACAAACAAACAAACTCACTTTCGCTTTTATAATATTAGTAAGAATTGCTGCTAGATAGTTGTCGACAAACCAGAATATTTTACAGGATAAACAAACACATTTCTAATATTAAATTAGCATGAAGTGCTTTATATTTCGATTTAAATAAATATAGGCACTACATATCCCTTCAAGTGGGTGACAACAAACTGTTTTATAGTCTTTTAAAGGCCTCAGCCTACGTAAATTCCTACTACACTATTTCTATCGCTTTGTATTAAGTATACCGAGATTGTTTTATCTAGATTCTAGCAGATTGGCGGACTATCGCAACGTGTTTTCCGGTATAAGCAACATACCAGTCAAGTGCCTTTCTTCTTTAGATTGTTAAGCTATTCATACACAATGACCACAATTAACGACTCTTACTAGGCTTATGTGTGGGAGCAATGAATTCAGAAATAGAGGAAAAAGACGGTGAAATTTTATTTTAGAAATGAAGTATTTGACATACAAAAACGAAAAAAAACGGTGTAGTAGCTACCCAGTTGGGTAGAAATGGAGCCGCGGTTGATGAATTTTCTCCCCTTCCTTCGGGGACCGGAGGGCAGGTGTCAGCTAAATCAATTTAGATTGTCCTGACGTCACTTATACGCATGTTCTAATACACATGTTAGTCCTTAAATTCATTCTGCGGTGGCGACCCTGATTGTTAACTCACACTCTCTTCTACATGCGTATAAGAGACGTCGCACGTCATGCGACGTCCCTTTTACGCACGTTAGTACTTGAATTCATTTCGCGGTGGCGACCCTGATTATTAACTCACACTTCTACGTGCGTATAAGAGACGTCACATGACGCGCGACGTCTCTTATACGCACGTTGGTACTTAAATTCATTCTGCGTTGGCGACCCTGATTGTTAACCCACACCTCGTGACCACTGATGTTAAGTTTGGTTTGTAGAAGTATACAGCATAAAACCTCAATCACACTTTACTGAATGCAGTCACTAACAAGAGCGACGCCACAATACGTTATACACGAATGGAGATATCTCCAATTTAATTTCATCATCATCATCCCAGCCGTAAGAAGGCTACTGCTGGACAAAGGCCTCTCCCAAGGATTTTTAGTTCCATATAGGAGGATAATGCCTTACTCACCACGCTTGGCTGGTGGGTTGGCGAGCGCAATTTCTTTTGCTTCCGACGCTGCTGCCCATCAAAAATATTATGCGCTGGGGAAGAATAGGAATTTGTTGGAAATGGGAAGGTAATTAAGGTATTGGGATGCTACTCACGAGGATGAATGAGAGAAAAGCAAGCAGCGCTTTGGAAGGCCAGACGCGCCTACCTGATGCCATACCTGCAACCACCTGACAGATAGTTGAAGATGACATCCCTGACAGTCTTTTTCTTGAATTTTAATTCAGTGATTGTACCTAATATTCCTTTAAATATTACAACGCTTGTATGAAGAGCCATACCTGTGCTGCACGCATACCTTTTCCATTATCTAAAATATTTCCCTCCTTCTACACTTGGTTAAACCCTAAAGACTAATCTGTTTCAAGCCGACGACGCAATTATTTTGATTTGAATATTCCATCCGAATTTGAATTTGAAATCGTGATTCATACAATGAAGACATTGCAGCGGGAACGCGAGGCATGCAGATCTGACGTGGATTGTCAACGAGCTCGGTACAGGAAATACACAATGTAGAGTTATTCCTTACCTATTATTATAGAGATACTATCTCTTATTACCTCTTTAATAATATTGATAATCGTTCAGCAGAATATCAGCGCTGCAGCTTCTTGTGCTGCAGCATTATGCTGAGCTGGTCCCTTTTGGTAAATACTGCGACACGCAATATTTATAATCTTGTTGCAAAGTATTTGTACATGTGTATTGTTCTCGTTTTAATCATGCATTGTCGTAATGTCATTTTTAAATAAAGCTATACTATTACATTCTTACTCGCAATTTCGCCCGTGCTTCTCTGGGAAATCTGATTTATTTCTGACTCTCCCTCTATTTAAATTTTCTTCTCTCTAAGAGAAAATAATAAAAAGAAAGAGTACCAGATGCTTCTCTTCCTGCATATATCGAAAAGCTAGTTAAGGAATGGACGAATATCGTAGGATGCATTTTACTATGCCATCACTTTTTTTATTCACTTTTTTACGTGAACCCAGGTGTATGTATAAAACTCAATGTAAATTTTGGTATATTCAACTTTTTGCAAGACAGCTATTAGCCGTTAGATAGAACAATAAAACTTCAATTGTTTTATTTTATTTTTATTTTATTATGTCTTGTTTATTGCTCCTCAAAGTGTTATTAGGCTTACATGATCCAACTAGCGCCACCCATCATTTGTTTGTTTTACTGGTTTTACTCCTAAAATTATAATTTAAAATAGTAATAGTAGTAATATAACGATTAATAATCGATTAACGATTAATGATGATTTAGTAGTAACTAGTAATTTTTTTAGCCTGTTAATGTGTCCCACTGCTGGGCAAAGGCCTTCCCTTCCTTTCTCCACTGATCCCTATGGTACTACTCTTCATCATCATCATCTCAGCCACAAGAAGTCCACTGCTGGACATAGCCCTCCCCAAGGATTTCTAATATGACCGTTTGGAAGCGGCCTGTATCCAGCGTCTTCCTGCGACCTTGGTCAGGTCGTCCGCCCACCTGGTCGGAGGGTGTCCAACACAGCGCTTACTTTTCATTATTTTGCAATAATTCTCTTAATTTTTCAAATGCGCAAAATTAATAAAAAGTATATCATACCAAATATAATAATAATAATATAATTCTTTATTGCACCAACAATTTAAGAACAGAATAAAAATAACAATTTTACCGAAAAATATGAGTAGGTACAAAGGCGGGCTTATCACTAAAGCGATTTCTTCCAGCCAACCTTTGGGTAGACAGAGACTTAAAAATGTTGGAAGGGTTGGCGCAGTATCTCAAATAGAAACATAAAAATAAATAAATATTTTATAAAACACAAACATATTCACACAATCCAAAGCAAAAAATATAATATATGAATGTCCATATAGGCTAAAAATATATAAATATATAAAATAAATGACAATGAAAGAAGGTAAGGCTAAATAAATATACATTTATTGGAGGAAAGGTAATGTGCTGTCACAAGCTCCTTAAACTTCTTAGATGTTTGGGCCTTTCTGATGTCAAGTGGCAAAGCATTCCAAAGTGTCACCGCCCGAACAGAAAACGAATTTGAATAGAAACATGTTGAATGAGCAGGTATTGCAAGTCTAAGTTAAAGCGCACTGCGAAAATTAGGATCCTCAACCTCACGAAGGAAATGGAAACGTTCTTTAAGGTAATAAGGAGTAAAAGGGTTAAAGAGGATAGAATAAAGAAGAGAAAGGATAATATAGTACCTATAACAAGTAGTTTACTGTCGAAGTAAATAAAGTTAGGTAAAGGTTTTTTTTTTTTTTTCCTACCTATCTAGATTAACCTTTTATCAACATTTAACAAAGATCCCGTTTTTAGGGCTCCGCACTCAAAGGGTAAAAACGGGACCCTATTAATATGGCTCCGCTGTCCGTCTGTCTGTCTGTCTCTTCGTCTGTCATCAGGCTGTATCTCAGAAACCGTGATAGTTAGATAGTTGACATTTTTACAGATGTTGTATTTTTGTTGCCGGTATAACAGAATATTTAAGAGGGGCTATACAACAAACATATTTTTTGGCGTTTTTCTAGATAATGGCACGGAACCCTTCGCGGGCGAGTCTGACTCGCACTTCGCCGGTTACTAACTCAAAGATAATAAATAGTTTTAAGATTAAATTGATTTAGAAGCGTCATCAATAACCGCATTATAACAGCGTTGTAAGGGATAATAACAGCATCTCGCAGACATGCCTTGGAAGGTGCGACTGTACTCTGATTACGTGTTATTAGTTGGCACTGATGATGGACTCACCGACCACACCCTCATACTTTCAACTAGACAGCGAGTCTTGAAGAAAGTTATAGATATCTAAATAAGATTCAAAGTGAAGATTTTGGTTCTAATCCTACTAAAACCTAGATATATAGGTTTTAAAAGCATTATAGATACATCTACAATGAAATATATTCATACACATGAAACATGGTACAACAGGTGTTTTAAAGAAATTATTACATACTAGCTTTCGCCCGCGGCTCCGCCCGCCTCAATGTCGATCCCTCAGAAATAGTACTTTTTCCCGGGATAAAAGGTATGCGGCTTATGTCCTTCTCCGTACTCCAGAGAACTTGTATGCAAAATTTCATGAGGATCGGTTCAGTAGTTACGGCGTGAAAGCGTAACAAACAAACAAACAAACTCACTTTCGCATTTATAATATTAGTAAGGATAAGGATTTCGCCAGAAATATGGCATGTAAATATTACTCTACTAGCTTTCGCCCGCGGCTCCGCCCGCGTCTATGTCGATCTCTCGAGAACAGTACTTTTTCCTGAGACAAAATATACCCTATGTCCTTATCCGTACTCCAGACAACGGGTACGCAAAATTTAATGATGATCCGTTCAGTAATTACGGCGTGAAAGCCTAACAAACAAACAAACTCACTTTCGCATTTATAATATTAGTATGGATGTCCTTCTCCGTACCCCAGACAACAGGTATGCAAAATTTCATGATGATTCGTTCAGTAATTACGGCGTGAAAATTTAACAAAAAAACTCACTTTCGCAATTATAACATTATTATGGATATGTTAGTCAACATCTGGCGTGGTTCTACATTGGTTTGGAGAACAAATTTTTGTCGGTTTGTGATGTTTCGAGTTTTTGTGGATGTTTGTTACTTTTTTGCGCTACAACTCATGAATTGATTGAGATAAAAATGTACGACTTATTACGTCTTTGTCCCTTACGAGAAAGAGCTCACCTGACCACAATTCTTACAGTAAGATATAATAACAGCACTTCGCAGACATGCCAAGAAAGGCGACTATACTCCGATAACCTACAATTACTTCGTGCTGATGATGGACTAACACTACTCATACTTTCAGCTAGTTTCCAACAAAAGTTATATATACATGTTCGTTATCATCTTAATCATACTAAAATACTTAATACTTCACTCTCACGTTAAAAAGAGATTTAAAAAAGGTTTTTTTAAGATTTTATTTTACAATTTTTTTTCGGCATGATTAATATCATAATATCCATACCAAATTACAGCTTTCTAGAACTATAGCCTCTGAGTACGGACGGATAGACGGACGGACAGACACGGCGAAACTATAAGGGTTCCTTGTTTACTACGGAACCCTAAAAAATACTTATTACCATCCATCCAATTCAATGCATCCATCCAAAACAATACTCTCAATTTTCTTTTGACTAACACTATTGAATTTATGTCTTCTTCAAACATGTCCATCCAAGACCAAGATATGTATTTCAGGAAACATATTTATATGTAGACTAGCTGTTGCCCGCGACTTCGTCCGCAGCAATTTCTGTTATTATGATTACGTAATTAGTTTTTTATTAGTATAGATGAATAATTTTCCCCCGTTTTCAAAACATTTTTTATTGATGCTTCTCTCCTATTGCTCGCAGCATGATGTTTTATATAAAGCCCCTTTTTTTTATAGGCCTAAAACCTTCCTCAATAAATGGACTATCCAACACAAAAAGAATTTTCCAATTTGAACCAGTAGTTCCTAAGATTAGCGCGTTCCAATAAACAAACAAACAAACAAACTCTTCAGCTTTATAATATTAGTATAGATATGTTTATTATATGTATATTATATATTAGACATACAATAACATTACAAGTGGTTGAACCGATCGGCGAACTACAAAAGCGATCTAGACAACGCAAACTAGATGCCTACAGCAGTGTACGCAACTGGATGTGTCCCAACCGACCCTTGCCGCTTTTGAACTGGTTACGACTTAGGCCGAGCTGGACTTATGATGCAATTAGATTTTCATGTCACAATTGTTTGGTCATCCGAAATAAATCAAATCGGCTCATGGCCATTGAATCTTTTCCTTTAGATGCGACATAGCACAACGACATTTTTGGCGGCATTTTTAGGGTTCCGTATCCAAAGGGGTCCCGGATCCGGAATACGGAATCCTAAAAATACTTTTAACATGGCACAGCTATCCGTCTGTCACCAGGCTGTATCTCATGAACCCTGATAGTTAGACAGTTGACATTTTCAGAGATGATTTATTCCTGTTGTCGCTTTAACAACAAATACTAAAAAAAGAATAAAATAAATATTGAAGGGGGCTCCCATACAACATACAAGATATTTTTTTGCTCGATTTTGCTCGATATTGATAACGGCAACAGGTAGAAGCTTTAAATATTTACAGACTATTTAGTTTTATATTGAATTAATTTTGAAGGGGGGCCCCAATACAACAGACGTGATCTTTCTGCCGTAAAAACGGCTAGTTAACGGTACGGAACCCTACGTGCGCAAGTCCGACTCGCACTTGGCCGGTTTTTCCTTGCCCACCGCTTCCATCGAATAAATGTTATTGGTTACCCATGACAACGCGTACAAACGACATTTTCGTAATTTGAATAACAAATTTGTTAAAGTTTTCGCTCATACTAGCTGTGTTGACTTTGTCCGTCCTATTATATTGTAAGACCTTAACTAATATATGAACACGATGCGTAAATACAGAATCCTTTTCTGTTCATATCTATTACGCATCAACTCCTTAAACCTTTCTCCTTTCCTATTCCGACACAATTTGTATCGCAACTGTTTCGCAATGTTTCAATTGAATAGGCCACTTAGCCCGATAAAGTTGAATTTATTATTTTGTTACCGTTGTTCGGCGCTTTCTTGTTAAGGTGCTAGTTTCGCCAGCATTCATTGTGCCTCGATTGAAGAGCTGTCGTAAGATTCTTGGCGACTAATTGCAACATTGCAGTACTAAATTATCACCCCTTGTTTGTTTGTTAAAATTAAATATACCTATTAAATATATTTCACATTGATTGCGCCGGCCCTACATAACATTGAGGATTGCGTCGTAGGATACTAACTCAATGGTAAATACACGCTCTTTCACTGATATGTAATTAAGAATTAATATAATAATAATAAAATTCGTTTATTTCGTTTTTTACAATAAAGCAAAATTATACATTGATGTTTAGCACTAGTGCATTTCGTTTAGCCGTGTGGTTTCCGGCAGAGTAGAATAGGACCAGTCCAAGTCTTCCCATGGATGTCGTAAGAGGCGACTTAGGAAATACGAGCTAAACAAAGTTCATAAACATCAACGAGACCTCTCCAACCCGTCTGGCCAGCGAAGAGAGTGTAGGCCAAATCTTCTGTCTGCTCTGACCAAGTATGGCTCCAGTAGTACAGAGAGGGTCATGCTCCTGCAGTGGAGACCAAAAAGACTTGATGATGATGAAGTGTGAAGAGGCTAGCTATTGAAATTAGTTCCTGAGGAACCTGTGCCACATGTAGCTAGGCCTCAACTGCCAATTTGACAATGCGAGGTATATTTTCCATTTATTTGTGTGAAACATCTTGCGTTTTGTGGAATAAAGTAGAGAATTAATACGTAAAATACCAATGTATCAAGAGGTGAAATACTTACATGACTAAAAAGCCGTCAGAAAAATGCATATGATATTTTAAAATTTTAAAGGGATTTCAGCAAAAATGACTTTCTTCTGCTGGCGGCACTATGACGAGAGGTATTTTTGAAAGCTGCTGTTAAAATTCATGACAAACATGATGAATGGATTCGTCTTAGCGCAACCAATGCCGCCACTTTTGGAAAAACTATTCCGAAAACATTAGTTCCAAAAAAGTGGTTCAAATTTTCGGACTGTGTCTTCGCTTAAAGTATATGTCTTACCCTCTATAAGATCTTACAAAATCACATGAAATTATTTTAACTGCAAATTCAGCGATTGTCCGTCTGAGTCATTCTGGGCTCGGCACGTCAATCGACTAGTTCACAAGCTTGACTAACCCAAACAAAACCTACTGACAGAGAACTGACACACAATGACATATGTACAAGCAATTATCACGTATTCGGATTTATTGTCCACGTCATTTACACGCAACCCGCGTATATTTCAATTTGACGCATGCTTAATGAAATATTAATGTATGGTTACCCTTATCTGGCGCGAATTTCCATAGAAGTAACAACCAGATCTTTTTTCTAAAATATGCTCGGTTAATTTAGTTAGAAGTAGCTAATTTGCAATTTTTAATTACATAAATTGCTTTTAACGTCTAATCTCCATACATGTTGATAGCTTAATTTTTTATGTTATTGCCCTTATTTCGTCACAAAAAACCCATGGTTTTATAAACTAAATCTATGGGTATACAAAAAATTGGTTGTTTGTAAAGCCAGTTTGTTAGCCGTGTGGTTTCCGGCAGAGTAGAATAGGACCACTCCAAATCCTCCCGTGGATGTCGTAAGAGGCGACTTAGGAAAAAGAAGCAAAACAAAGCTCAAAAACATAAATGAGACCTCTCCAACCAGTCTGGTCAGCGCGGAGAGTGTAGGCCAAATCCTCTATCTGCTCTGGCCAAGTATGGCTCCGGGAGTACAGAGAGGGTCATGCTCCTGCAGTGGAGACTAAAAAGACCTGATGATGATGATGATGAAAGTCAGTTTACGGACGATAATTTTATGTGATAACTGTGGAAGAGAGATAAATGCGTCACAAGCCGAACGCTTAGGCCACTCGTCCCTCTCTCTCTTGCACATGGAACGTGACACTTTTTCGTGTGTGCAGGTGTTCATCGATTTACAAGACGTTATCACGTCAATAAAATGCGCCCTCAATATGTTAGAAACTTCCTTAACCAATTACAAGGTATGAAAGAATTTAAATTTATTACCATATGGAGACCGATGCGCATCAAGAATATCTTCTAAAATTGCTCACCGTCTACGGCAAGCGAAATTACTGGATAATTACTCTAAATCTACTTCTAAACGTTTATTTCCTTACGAACGTTACAATCCATCACTTCGCAAGTAATCGTAAACATCGACTGAGTAACACATTCCGAAAATCCATTTACCCTATTATAGCGAGCCTTGTATATCGTTTACTTTACATCGGCCGGGCGTGCATGTTCGCCTGCGTCAGTGTTGTGACATCTTCCACATTCTGATCGTAGCGATTCATACGAGCTCAGTCGCATGGTTGGGATTGGGAGGTATGTTCCCTTTTGTTCCGTCGTCATTGGGATAATTAAAAATTCTAAGTAATATTAAAAATTAGAAAATTACTTTATTTGCTTGTTATGCTTTAACGCCTTAAATACTTAACCGATCATTTTGTAATTTTTCATATACATTGTCTGAGGTACGTACAGAAAATAAATATATACGGACAAATCACAAAGATTGAGCTAGCCCCAAAGAAACTTCGAGACTTAGATAAACATCCAAGACCCAGATCCATCTGAAATAGATAATTTTCCATCTCTCAATTCTCATGACCTGACCCCCGATCAAAATTAGGACCTACGTTGTGATAGCCTGGCATGATTACCACTAGGCCACTGAAGAAGGACATGAGGTATCTTTCATTCCGGAAAAGTACTGTTCCAGAAGCCCAGTAGCGAATAAGTATCCAAAAAGCTTAAAAGTTTAATTTCTGATGCGCGGATATTAAGTCAAATCTTCCATTTTAACAAAATCTACCTTTGTCAAACTCATAACGTTGCAATTTTTGAGAACTTATATTTTATAAAATTGAGTTATGTCTCAAATGAAAGCGGCGGTACACAACTTCTCAACAAACACTTCTCATGCTAAGTGACATTGCTTAAGGGCCCGCCATAGGCCAGGCGGCGTGGCGGTACAAAAGCGGATGGTCTAAACGCGTTGGATACTTTGATTTTTAAAGAATATACAATGGGTTTTCGAAAAAAAAAAAAATGATGGCTGCCTTATCTGTAATGCAATTATAATCAAAAGTTTCAAGGTTAATTTTAATATTTTAATGTATTTGGTGAATACTGCTGTATACAGAGTAAATTTGACGTGAATTGGAGGCAAACTTGCATTTTTTTTCTATCGACAAAATTTTACGCAATCGTGTTTTTGAGTTAGATAGTTACCAGAGATAGTCCTGAACTTTGCTGCATTTTTATTTTAATTTAAGATAAGATAAGATAAGATAATAGTTTATTTGCTAGAATACAGTACAGAGTTCTTAAATTATTACAAGCGCTTGTATTCCACCTTAAGATAGGCATGCAAATATTTAAATATGTGATATGAATATATTAATTAATAATAAATATTTTATCAAATATATAAAAAAGAAAAAAAAAATTGGTCCCATAGTCAAAATTAAAATACAGTAAACAAAGATAATTAATCTAAATAATCAATACTTATCAATAAATAATCAATTTCTCTACCACTTTTCTAGTTAATATTATAATATATCTCTAAAACCATAGCACAATACTTGTTTGTCAAAGGATATCATTCAGAAAGTCATTAATACTATAATAACATTTAGATTGTAATATTTCAAATAGATTTTTCTTAAACAAATTGTAATTTAACGTTTAAAGATGCTCTGGTATATGATTAAATATTTTAATAGCCATGCAATAACAATTTTTTGAGGAAAGAGCCAGCCTTTGCGACGGTACATATAATTTTTTTGAGTGTCTTGTCCTTGATCCTACTATATCTTTATTTTTAGGAAATAGATATTCATGTTTCCTTACAAAGAGACACATTTCAAAAATATACATGCTTGGCAGAGGGAGTATGGAGAGCTTTTTAAATAATGGCTTACAACTTTCCATTGGGCCTGCATCACACATTGCTCTGATACACTTTTTTGGGCTTTAAGTGCTTTGGAAACGTCAACAGAATTTCCTCATAGAATAACTCCGTACCTAAGGATCGATGACACATATCCATGGTATGATATAAGGGCTGCCTGCAATGACGCTATATTTTTTACCCTTCTCAACACATATACAAATTTGTCTAATTTTTTACATACTGTACTGATACTGATACTTTCCAGTCACACATAATGTCAACAGTAATCCCTAAAAATAAAGCTTTTTCAACTTCCTCAACGTCAACATTATCATATTTTATATTAAGCCTAGTTTTATATTTGTTAATATTGTGTGTTCTAAAATTAATAAGGTTAGTTTTTGTCAAATTTAAAGTCAAATTATTTTCTTTTAACCATTTATTTATAGCTTCCAGTGTATTACAGATATCTGCCTCATAGTCAATATCATCTCTTTGTTCTATTAATAGAGTTGTGTCATCAGCAAACAGAATACATTTATGATTAATTGAATCTGGCAAATCATTTATATATATTAGGAACAATAATGGCCCTAATATACTGCCTTGAGGCACACCGTGATTATTTTGTCTGTATTCGGAATTGTATGTTTTTTTGGAATTTCCTGAAACACGAGATATTTGCACACATTGTTTGCGGGAGCAAAGATAACTTTCCATCCATTTGTGGGCAGTTCCTCGTATACCGTACCGCCATAATTTTTCTAATAGTATATCATGCGATACAAAATCGAATGCCTTAGACATGTCCAGAAAGACGGCAGTTATAGGGATTTTCTTATCAAGGTGTTCAGTTACATCCTTTATTAAATTAAAACAAGCCAAAGTTGTGGACCTATTCCTCCGAAAGCCATATTGCTCTGGTTTAAGAATGTCAAATCTAGTTAAAAATGAATTAATCTTATCATAAACTACTCTTTCTATAATTTTTGATAAGACTGGTGTCAAAGAAACAGGTCTATAGTTATTCAAATATTTTTTATCACTCTTTTTAAACAAAGGTTTCACTATTGTATATTTTAAACGAGATGGGTATATGCCCTCTTCTAATGACAAATTGACAATGTGCGCCAACGGGTTGCATAATTGTTTTGCACATAGTTTCAATATATTTGTAGTTATATTATCATAGCCTGTAGAGTTTGTATTTTTCAGACTAATAATAGTTTTATAGATGTCTACATTGTCAACAGGTGAAAAAAATATGCTGTTACTATTAGTCTGTATGCTGGACATGTAAGAATTATCAAAAGATGCAGTGTTAGAACCAGCATTTAAAAAATGCTGGTTAAAAAGTTCCGTAATGATAGAAGGATCAGAGTGCACAGAACCATTCTCGTGAATTTCCATAATATCCTCTTGTGATTGTTCAGCTCTTACACTCTTTATGATTTGCCATGCAGCTTTGCATTTATTTTGAGCATTTTCTATTAATTTCGTGTTTGTTAAGCTCTGTGCCTTATTTATACACTTTTTTAGTATCTTAGAATAATTATTGTATTTTTGTTTCCTAGCAGATTTATTGCCACTCATCCGTTGATATTGTATATACAATTTTCTTTTAACTACGCAACACTTTTTCAATCCCTTTGACATCCATCTGTTTCTTCTCATCTTATTATTTCGCTTTATCACTACTTTAGGGAAGCATAAATCATAAAATAGCGTAATTGTGTCGTGAAAGTTATTAAAGGCTATTTCAACGTCACACTCATTTAAAATGTCGCTAAAAGACAGAGAAGAAATGCACTCTTTAAACTTACGTATGAAGTCACTATTCGGTATATATATATATATCGGTGAATTTGAGTATTTAATTATTCCTCACCTCATACTGCCTTGCGTGATTGTCTGTATTATTGATACATGTCCTGTAGTACGGGCCCTTAATACAAAAATAAGCCTTTGTCGCTTTTTAAATGCAATATCTACAAAAGTCCAAGTTACTCCATATTCGACTCTCCCAAAGTCCAACCTTAATCCCAATTGGAACGAATCGGTTCCGTTCAGACGTTCCAAAGTTGATTAAAACATTTATGGATTGTGATCACGGCCACAAATGGCTCGCTACTGGTTATGTTGCCACCATTTGGCCTTATGGGACGTCGTTGGGAACTGCTTTAGGTAGCGATGTGCTTCCGTAAAAAAGGAATAGCAAACTTGCTTGGACCAATAAAACGATCTTATTGCATGTATGCATATTTTCACGTCTTTATCCCTTACGCGGTAGACATAGCCTAAGGTACCCAAATGCCACGTTAAGTAATCCACCAACAGGTGGGCCTAAGGTATACGAAATCAATACAGTGATGTGTTGCTAGCCGCATCGTCTATTGACATAATTCTAAGATATGTATTCACCCATTCGCCCTTGACTGGCTTCTACAGTCTGCGCAGAAGCAGTCTTCCAGACCAGCATGGAAAATCTATCTTGGTATAGGTACGAATCTGATTACTTAAAGAACAGTTATTACGCAAGGTAGTGCCGTGTGGTTTCCGGCCTAGAATACAAAACCTATCCATTCTGTCCTATGGATGTCGTAAGAGGCGACTAAAGGGACAAGCACATACATTCCGTGCAAGGAAAGCATTCCCAAGGAGGATTGACTTTAGCCAGACGGCTAGTCGTAAAAATCGGCTTATTTTTACGACTTTTCTTTTGTAACTTTACACAGCATGGAAAGTGTAAAACTTCCATGCTGTCTCTCCTCATACCACTTTATGTGGGATGAGGAGAGACTATTAAGTGGAAGAAGAACACTATTACGCAAGGTGATCTATATCCCCATATTCATAATCATCATCATTTCGTGTAGGTGACACGGTCAATCGACCATGCGCACCCTGGTGTCAGAGTTCTTCGGAACCGCCTCTCGGCCTCTGACGTGGTTCCTTTAACGACTACCAGATGGCAGCCGGGACCAACGGCTTAACGTGCCTTCCGAAGCACGGAATCATCTTAATTATCAAACAATCAGGTGATTCAAGCCTGCAGTGTCCTAACTAAACTGGAAACAACTAAACAAAGTATGCTTCCCGTGAGAATCGAACCCACGACCGCCGGGTCTACAGGCAAACGCCTTAACCACTGGGCCACGGAGGCAGTTATAGTCCCCATATTTAGATATCGTCTTATGGAAGGGCAATACAGTTACATCTTCCATTGACTGGAATAAAACTAGGTTTCGGATAAAATTTGACGGCCTCCGTGGTGAAATAGTTAACACGTCAGCCTGCTACACGAGGGGTACCGGGTTCGATTCCCGGCACAGGTAAATACTTGATTTTACTTAGTTGTTTGTCAGTGATTCTGGAGCTTCCCAAGGAAGGTTTGGTATCAGCCATGCAGCCGGCCGCAAATTCTTGGCGCAATCATATTAAAGCTTGTATGTTGTCATAATAGAGGACCCGGGCCTCAACGCACTGCAGCTGAGGTTACATCCGGGTAAACGCTGGGATGATGAGAAAGGCTTAGGAACTCAAGATCCGTATTCCCATTATCCTAAGACATACGTCTTATCCCTCGAAGCACCGTATTATCACTAAGTAAAAGAAGAACACGGAGATTACTTAGGTAAATAAAAATAGAGGAAGGAGGTCCTAAAGTTCCGTATATACGACACGATATACTATTAAAGATGCTTCCTAAGGTCTAGGTACAATCCATATTTAAATGCAGATGCTTCAACAAACTAGATAATATATTACGAGTATGTACTTATGGTCATAAACTAATCTTTGATATCCTTAAAATATGTAAAACAAGTCTGGTTTGTTCGAACACTTGTAACTCGAAAACTGCTGAACCGATTTTTATAATATTTAATTTGTTTGTTTTGTTTTCACCCGGATAACTATTAAAATATAAGAAAAATTAACGACAAAACAATAGTAGCAAAGCGAAGTTCACCGAAATTCTAATTTAAGTAGGCACATATAAGCAAAGGAAAAAGAGATACCAGCGACTTATAGACGCAGTTTTACAAAACTTTTTCCCCGTAACATGCGCATGGTTTTTCCTACATTTGCGCAAGACACATCTAGATAAAAATCTTATTTTTTATCAATAAATTCCATCAGTAAACAGAGGAAATGTCACCTAAATTCTTAAAAAGATGCTTCATATCTTATACGTATTTCCAACAAGCGTGTTGAAACGTTACGTAGAATGTGCTTAAAGGAGCGCAAAAAATACAGGCCCATCCACACCGGACGGTTTTTCATCCATGTAATTGCGCGTGTGGCCATATACAGTGCTAGTGACTGATTAAACATCGCTAGTGTAGCTTAATACCGGATAATTAAACATTCAGCTGCACTAATTGATGACTTAGTCGACAGGGCTGGCAGTTCAAAGAAACTTGTTCAAACGTAAACCTAACGGGCTTGCGATACCCCACGAAACTAGTTTAGAACTTACTGTGGGGCTAGCTCAACCTGGGTTATTTGTCCCTATGTTTAAATTTATTTATTATAATATATATAAAGCTATTATTATTATATTATCGCACAGACTTGCAATATGGCAATGCTCTCAACATTTTAACACATATTTATGGGATGACATGCAAAACTTCTTTTTGTTTACTGGACAGTCCGACTGGAGCGAGCTTTTATTTAGGGTCGTAATATGCCTACAAGGTGATTTTTAATTCACTTGCAATATTTTAAGGATAAAATCAAAATCCCTATATACATCCACAAGAAACCTTTTTTCTTGAAGAATGAAACCTTTTCCACAAGAAAAAAGGTAATTTAGGAAAAAAAATGTTACCTTCTCATAGCAGTTTTACCAGATGGTTGTTTTTTTTTCATATTTTACCGCTTTTTCTTCTGTTATATTAGGAATTATAATTTCAAAATTAAAATATAACCAGGGAATTCAAAATCAACCTGTGTACAGAATAGAGATATCGTTAATTTGCTTTTTTTGCTACGATTATCGTCCTAATTTGATGTTAAAAATATAAAAGTAGGATTCGAACCCACGTCCCATATTTCAATTTTAATAATATACCCACCGAGCATTATAATGCTATTTAAAGAAATAATTTAAGTAACAATTTAAATAAAAGTATTATGTAGTTTTAATAAGTATTAACTGTCAACCCTAGTAACATTTTTTGCAGTTTAAATGATATTCTTATTAGGAAAAAAGTGATATATTTCGCGTAAATGTGTTCCGTTTAAAAAAATATTACGTTAAGCTTCTGCTCGCGATTAACTGTCCGGGATAAAAAGTATAATACCATGTACTGATTCAGGCAAAACTTAGTGCTTTTCACCAAGACATGTCCAGTTTTTTTAATTCATGTATTGACAAACATAGCTATTATATAATGTTTCAGATAATAAACCGACTACAACCAAATAACTTAACTGATTTTGATGAAATTTAAATGGGCGGTCCCTTTTAAATTTAAAAGACCATAATAAGACCAAAAAATTCTTGCAATAATAGAAATAAAAATTCTTGCAAATAAAAAAAATCGGTTCATAAATGCCGGAGTTATAATCTTTTTTTTAAGGGGTACAAATTTATCTACTAGCATATGAAAACATATTTAAACTTCGTTGTGTTTAAATTAAAATATATTAAAAATGTTTGCAAATTCATTTTCAATATAATCTAAAAATAATAACAACTCAATTTAACTTTTATATGCTTCAGTGAGCGATCCAGTAAATAAAGAAATCACGTCTTTTTCCATAAATCGAACGACACAATTCATTATTAATCGATTAAGCCTTAATCGAAAAACGAGAATCTGCTGAATCACTCGACCTTGCACTTACAGGAAGGTTGCTTGATATCAATTGATATATAAGTAGGTAAGATATCAATCAAGTTGTAATTAAAGAAAAAAACCGGCCAAGTACGAGTCTAACTCGCGCACGAAGGGCTCCGTAGAATGGCACGGAGCCCTTCCGGATCCCTTCCCTTACGAATCTATAATAAGTTTAAAATTATGAAAAATATTGTTATGATATGATGTAACTAAAAATGTATGCTACTCGCAATTTTTCCTTTACAAATCAAATACCAAATCAAGATTCTGAATTCACGGGAAGTACTCTGTAGGTTTTGATTCCCTTGCGAATGTCGAAAATTTACAGCAAAAACGGCTGTATCTTTTGATTCCGTTTTCTTAGAAGTTTGATTTTTTCACAGCTCCAAGAGACAGTAGACCTGGGTATTTGATATGAATTTCAGTTTAATACCTCCACGCATTCCTGAGAAAAAGAGCTTGACAGACAGACCGACGGTCAACAAAGTGATCCTATAAGGGTTTCGTTTTCATTTTGAGGTACGAAATACTATAAATAAACCTACTTAATTTTTTCCTAGTAAGTGACACATCTCTCGATCTCAAACATTTCTGAACTAGCGCTGTTCGTTAATTAGGACTAAACCAAGTTCAACTAAAGATTTTTTTTCCAACTTATAGTTTATTAGATATACCCAAAAATATTCATACATTTATTCACGCATATAATATTGAAACATGATTTTTATAGACATAAAAATACAAATTAGGATTTGAAATCTTTAAGGAGTTCGTGTTCTGATCATAAGTTACCTAACGAAATTTACCTTCTCTCTCTGTGGACAAGTTGTTTTTGTTATTTCAGAGGGTTTGGTCTAAATTAGGGACGCTCGCTCCTGTTTTGTTCACAAGTAACCTAATAATCCTTAACTTGCCTCTGTGGCCAAGTTGTTTTTGTTATGACAGGATCTTCGCCGCCCTCCATGGTGGGGAGGATATGCGAAGAGGTTTTCTGCTTTTATACAAAATTCCCCCGGGGAACGGAAGGCTATTAAATCCATATAACATCGTCACTATCGGCTTTGTGTATTCTTTGAATACCACTCTCGAAAGGTAAAAGACGGCAATAGTCTTTGAGTTGAGACATACTTTAAATGTATCCACATCAGCAATTTCATTTATTAATAAAAAACAATACTTGACACCCACCGACCAGGTAGTCGAGACCCGTCGTACGACCTGACGAAGATCGCAGAGAATCGCTGGATGCAGGCCGCTTCCAACCGGTAATTCTGGGAATCCTTAGGGAAGGCCTACTTCCAGCAGTGGACTACTTGCGACTGGATGATGATGAAAAAATAAACCTTATAAATCTGTTGAATCACTCAACCTCGATCCTAAGACAAGGTCATCTGACATCAACAGCTACAGGACATCGTAAATTGGATCATAAAACAATAACTTTCCGCCTCGCGCATGATTCATTTGCTAATTAAATACAGTGCTGTCCTAGAAAATAATTAAGACGACTATTATATCCCTCTAAAATAATATAAAAAGAATCAATCTGCCCCATCACGCCGAAATGTTACTGGTCCTTACCCTACTTTAAAAATTTTTGTGCGTTCCATCCAGTTCAACGAGACGCAATTTTTTTAAAAGTCATAGTCAAAGTCAACGTCAAAGTCAAAGTCAAAGTCAAAGTCAAAGTCAAAGTCAAAGTCAAAGTCAAAGTCAAAGTCAAAGTCAAAGTCAAAGTCAAAGACTTTTTATTCAAAATTGGATACATGTATCTCTTTTTGAACGTCATTTAAATCTATGAGTTCAACCTATTTTACGAAGGTCATTAGTAAAAGTTGAGTATTGTTAATTTACTAAACTTACAATTTTTATTTGAATGTGTTCAGCAATGAACAACTATATTTTAACTATATACATGTCGATTCAATAATTTATTGGTAATGTTGAAATTCAGGGATTAGAGTTATAACAAAATAAAAAAAGCAAAATGAAAACAAAAAACATATTATAACTTCACAGCGGCAGTGTGTTTTACCATGATGGTTTAGCAGATTCATTTTATATACTAAAAGATAGAGAAAAAAAGGAAAAAAAAATATTTAAAGAATCCAAGGCAAATTTGAAATATGGAAAATACATTTTTCATATTTCATGAAAAATTTATTTTTCATGTTATTTTTCATATTTCAATTTTTGTGTTCTTAGGTATTTGTTATGTCTACGAGTAAATACTGATTTTCTGTTTTCAAATCTAAGAGTAAATGAAACTTACCTAGTATTTATATGTCACGAATATGAGTATATATTCTGTTACGAATATATACCAATGTACATGCTGTAGTAGCCGCCGTACCATTTAAGTGCTCCAGATGTGTAACAATGAAATAAGTGGAAATCTTAACAAAAGGCTGCTCAGCGCGTGCTACCAGACCTTAGAGTACAAACATCTTATTGTACTATCTCTCTTAGTAGTGATGCGCTTTAACTCATTTTAAAACTATATTGTTTGGGCCTTAAATTTTGTTTTTATATAAGAATAAAAAATACTGATTGATTGAAAAAAAAACAGAAAGTGTAATTAAACAAACAAAAAAAAACGTTTTTTTTTTCTATTCTA
This sequence comes from Elegia similella, assembly GCA_947532085.1. NCBI lineage: Eukaryota > Metazoa > Arthropoda > Insecta > Lepidoptera > Pyralidae > Elegia > Elegia similella. The sequence continues at coordinate 15,983,620 of OX383941.1, forward strand.
TTGGAGTGATTTCAAAATCACGCATTTGAACAGCGTCGGCCACACGCTTGCAATAACACTAGATAGTAGTTGCGTTTCATAGTCACGCAGTTCCAACGCGCCGTTCCTGAGACACGCCGTCGGCCAGCAGCGCTGCATAAGCGCGCACTTAATAATCAATTTGCAATATTTTACGACGTCGCTCATGCACTTTTTTCCATAAAAAATAAACAGCTTACCATGTTATTATAATTGTCCTAATTATGATGACTATACACAGCTGTACATTGCAACGAAATGCGCGATACCAATACTCGTTTCACAGTGCACGCCGATCAAGCGCGCGCTTTTGAAACGCGCTGGTCAAAGGCGCCGGACGCTGGCGTCACTCTGAAATCAGCCTTAAATATAAATGAACGCTCCAAAAGTATGATTCCGAACCTTGTATTATTGTAAGACTTAAACTTTGAAATTATTATTATTCTGTAATATAATTTAAATGCCACATTCAAATACACGTATTATGCATTACAATATAACTCACGGAGATTTGTCTAATACAAATATAGATATTTTTAAATACCAGTTATACAAATAACAATTATATAATTTTATATAAATTATATTATTTCAAAAATATTGTTTACCAATATTGCAAATGATTGCGTTCGATGCAATTGTAATGCGTTATGTATATCAACAACAACTCAATAATACTTCCGAACATACGATAACCAAATAAAGGTCAAACGCAGTTCTATTTATTAAACATCATTTGATTATATTAGTTGTAATATATCGATAGGTTGTCTTAGGTTGTAAAAGGACGACCTTATAACTGTACCAGACCACAAACGAGAGCACGATAGAACGCGGAAGTGTGTCGATAAATCGATATCGAGTGGCGCCACGCACATCACTGGCTGGGCGCGGCAGTGTCGCAACCCCGGCACGCGAGCTCGTGTGTTCCGCGGTTTATTCGCGTTAAAGTCTTTGCATTTGATATATTTAAAAACGTGGTCTGAATAAAAGACCAAATAAATATGTAATGCAAATTTTTTATTCTTATTTAGATTAGATGAGTCTGGGCGCCTTTGACTAATATTACTCGTACATCCTGGCAAAATCGATATACATTAAACAAAGTCGAGAAAGTTACATTTAACTTTTTACAACTTTTTACTCGACTACCCAAAAAAGGAGGTAAGCCGGGTCAGCTAGCATGGCATAAAAAATCTGCAAAGAGGCATTTTGCAGTACATTCGGCAAACGTACGCCAGCGACGGGTTTAGCGAAGAACGTGTAATTTAAATGCTCAAAATTCAGTACGTCAAAACGAACAACTGACACTTACCTGACCAACTCTGAAATAAAATCTATAGAAATTAATCGTTTTGATGTATTAATTTTCTCCCTTAAACATGTTAAAAAAATATTTAATTACACCGCTTAACGATTACTAGGATCTAATGCCACAGCGTCACCGCGCCTGCGCGTACTGACCTAATCTCCACAATCCGCATGACGTGTCGCTCGCGATCTTATTTGTAGCTCGGGTCAGCCAAAGCAAGAATTCTATAGAGATGGCTTTTCCACGGATGAACGTATTTACTAGAGATTTAGAATTGCTTAATATTGCAAAGGAATATTCAAGGTGTGTCGCAGAGCTGAATCATTGTTGGATTTTTAAGGAGATAAGCGTCTTGTTAAACGTGGCTTTTGGTCTTGCAACCTTTTGCTCTATTTACCCATCAAAGGGTAAAGATGAGGTGTGCACAGTATAAAAGTACATAATAAGCGATATAGAATGTGGTTATAGAGGGGTAGAAAACGCTGTGTTTAAATTCTTAATAAATGCATTTTTACCGTTTTAATCTCATTCATCATAAAAAAAATGGTTTTCACTTCGTTACATACTATTACGTCTTTTTCCCTTGCGGGGTAGATAGAGCCCAGGTCTTTAATACCTCGAAGCCATGCCTAGCATGTTGGTGGCATTAGGTGGAAAATAGTCTTGCCTTGTCTTGTACTTGCCGCATCATCTTTTATCTGATTCTTCTTTCGTTCGTCCATTTCTTCGATTGGCTTTTACGATCTTCATGGGAAGAGAAGCAGCTAGTTTTATTTTACATTCTAATATAGTATAAAATATGACACCACCAAGAACTTACATTTTAGATATAAGACAATAAAAATTATAAAGTGATATATGTATGATATATTCATATCCGTCCATACTTCCATACTAATATTATACTCGTAAATGCGAAAGTAACTCTGCCTATCCTGTCACCTTTTCACGCCTCAACCATTAAACCAATTTGGATTAAATTTGGTAAGTAGGTAGTTTGAGGCCCGGGAAAGGACATAGGGTACCATTCATTCCGGAAAATCCGACTGTTCCCGATGGATCGACACTAATGCCCCCGGCCCCGCTACAGCTAGTAATCCTAACTAATATTATAAATGCGAAAGTGAATTTGTTTGTTTGTTTCTTTGTTTGTTTGTTACGCTTTCACGCCATGACTATTGAACCGATCATCATGAAATTTTGCATACAAGTTCTTGGAGTACGGAGAACGACATAGGCTACCTTTTATCCCGGGAAAAAGTACTATTCCCGAGGGATCGACATAAACGCGGGCGGAGCCGCGGGCGAAAGCTAGTATGTAAATAAAGCATCTGGCGGGTGCCGCGCGAACGAAAAACGTCCCGACTTTAGGCTGCGCAAAACATGTAAAAAAATTAAAAGTCTAAATGTTTTTATACTTATATTTTAATAAATAAATTAGGAAAGGGGGCGACATAAATATTGTCATGTGAGAATTATTGAATTAGACGTAAAATTTACAAACTTTTCGAAGAAAAATGTTTTTAGATATAATAACGTATAAGTACATATCGTTTTTAAATTTCATATGTATCTGTTCCAAATTCCAATAAGGGAGTGACCTTGTGCGTGCAAGGATCGATCTAAATTTTACAAATACTTTTGATGTATTTAATTAATTCAGCGCATAGTAGGAACTAGTGATTTGAAAACACGTCAATTTCCACAATTTCGTAAAATGCCTTCTTAAACTGTGTGCTTACTCCGTACTTGTTACAGTGTAACTTAGCCTATCAGTGGGGTGGTCACGAATTACATCTCATTGTTTTATTAATTGTGTTGGCACTAACTGCCGTTGAAGATTTCTTGTTGCGATATCATGTGGAACTAAGCCACAGTTCACATTACTAGCACCACAATAAGATGCATTTTATTTTTTACTAGCGACTCGCCCCGGCTTCGCACGGGATAAATTATACATATATACCTTATTCTTGAATCACTCTATCTATTAAAAATAAACCGCATCAAAATCCGTTGCGTAATTTTAACGATCTAAACTTAATGCTGCTAATTGGGATCAATTGGAAAGCATGCCTCCCTAATAAATAATTTTTACTCCTCCTCTTTTATTGAAATCGGTTAAAAACAAATATCATCGGTAACGTTGGAGTTTACAAAACAAGCATATATAAATAAATAAATATAAATATATAGGGACATATCATACAAATTGAGCTATCTCCACAGTAAGTTATGAATTTGTGTCATAGGATACTAACTCAACGATACTATATTTTATAAAAGATACTTATATAGATAAACATTCAAGACCCAGGTCAATCTGAAAAAGATCATTTTCTATCATGATCTGACCGGGAATCGAACCCAGGAACCCTCGTGTCGCAGGCTGGCGTGTTAACCACTGCGCCACGGAGCTCGCCTTATATGCAACAAATATTTTTTTTTTTTGCTATGTTCCTGCGCATATCGTAAAAGATTAGACGATGCGGATTTATATTATGTCTTGTACTAAAAGGAAAAGTCCAATTCATTTTGAATACAGGATAGGCACAAACGTGATGACTCGTACTACTTACATCCATAAGAGATCTAGGTGTTCGAGTTGACCAAGATTTGACATTTCGGAGTCATATTGCTGACATTTGTAAACGGGCATTTCTAAATTTAGGGTTCGTTCTTCGGCAGTGTCAAGGTTTTACTGATATAAAAGCCATCAAATCCTTATACGTATTCATATCCTTAACGCATTAGTAAGAAGTAGACTCGAGACTAATGCGATGATTTGGAGTCCTCATGAATTGAAATACAAATGAATGCTGGAAAAAATACAATATAAATTTTTGAGATTTCTTTACTTAAAACAGTACGGAGTATACCCTTACTTTCCTTTGAAGTATGCAATTTTTTTTGTAATGGGAATGGTGGGATATTTTCAGTTAGAGGTTAGGAGGGAGTTAATTTTATTAATTTATATATTTAACATACTCAGAGGCATGGTCTTAAACCCTGGTCTGTTATTACGGTTAGAGTTATATGTACCCAACAATTACTTACGCGCACGCAGACACAAGTTATTTGCTGTAGCTCAAGATAGGACAAATGTTTTAACCAAGCACCGCTAACAAGAACTGTTCATAAAATCAGCGAAGAATACTCGGATCTTGACATTTTCACTTGTCCGTTGATAAAGATCGCAGATACTGCGTTGAAATGTATTCTGATATATAGAATGTATATGATTATACTTGGGGCACACTGAAAGTTTTGCACTTCTGGCTATTTAAAATGATTTGAATTTCGAATGACATATTTTTTAAATCATCATACCTTTATGCTATTTTGGAAAAAAAATTGGCTGGAAAAGATATCACAATTTCTTTTTATCTCATATTTATGTTAGTCGGGTGCAGCGAAAATGGAACTAACGCGAAAAGATTTTAGAGCAATGATTTTCTATGACTTCAAAAGTGATCTTTCTGCTCAAGATTGTGCCGCTCGACTTCAAAATGTTTTTGGGAGGGAAGCACCACATGTGAGTACTGTGAGGCGGTGGTATGCTGAATTCCAGCGTGGACGGGTTTCTTTGAATGATGAGCTTCGTGAAGGCCGTCCTTTAACAGCGACTAATGAGGAAAATGTGACCACCGTAAAGCAGTTAATCGAAGAAAACCGACGTATCACCTATGAAACCATTCGGGGACATTTGGGGACATTTGGGGATTGGTATGAGTAAGATTCAAAAAATTTTGCATGAAGAATTAAAAGTTAGGATACTTTGTTGCCGCTGGATACCTCATGAATTGACGCTGGAATAAAAACGGGTGCGTGTTGAATGGTGCTCGATGATGTTACTTAAACACGACCATGGACATTCAAATGCTGTCTATGTTATCATCACAGGAGATTAAACCTGGATTTATTGTTTTGACCCAGAAAAAAAACAACAATCTTGTGAATGGGTGTTCGAAAATTAAAACAGGCCTACAAAATTGCGGTAGGCAAGCAACGTTGGTAAAAGAATGATTGAATTTTTTTCTCCCGTACTGGACCCATTTCCACAATTCCACTTGAGAATCAAAGGAGTGTTAATGCTGAGTGGTACACATTCTTTTGTTTACCCACTGTCCTAGAAAAAGTTAGAGAAAAGCGTCCAAGGAGCCGCGTCCTCTTGCACCACGACAACGCTTCGTCCCACACAGCCAATAAGACAAAGGCGTTTTTAGTCTCCGAAAAAGTAAAGCTCGTGACTCATCCTGCACATAGTCCAGACCTAAAACCCTGCGATATTTTTATTCTTCCTAAAATCAAAGATTTGATGAGAGGATTTACCTTCACTTCCCCAGAAGAAGCCGCGATGGCTTTCAATCAGCGCATAGAAAATATACCCGTAGATGAATGGTCCTCATGTTTCGAAAAATGGTGTGACCGAATGAATAAGTGTTTAAAATGCAATGGAGAATACTTTGAGAAACAATAAATGACTTTATTTGTTTTCTTTCTTTTTTTATTTAAAAGTTACGCAAAACTTTCAGTGTGGCCTACGTATATAGTTCTAAGTACATAAAAGGTAAGTTTACATTGTCGCATTAGTGAAAACTGTAATGGCTATGTAAATGGATTAAATAAATAAAAATTTGATTCCGCTTTCCGCCTCAACGCCGGCAACATGTTAAACGTTTTAACTTCTCATACACCTAAGCTCTGTCTACCCCGTATGGAAAAAAGACGTGATAATATGTATGTAAACAATACATATAATAAAAGAGTAAAAAATGAGAGAGATATAGGGTATAATTTAAATTCAGAACTATAACGGTCCAGCTAAACTATAAGAAATATAAAAATGACGCCTTAACAAAAGTTGTTTAGCCTGATGAGCATTTTCTGCGGAGTCATAAAGTCCACGCGAACGAAGTCGCGGGCATCAGCTAGTTTTATATTTTTGGTTAAGATGATTAAGGGTATTAAACGAGATGTCAGGTACTAACACACTGAGCCTTATAAAAATAAGTAAGGTGAAAAAAAGAAGCATATCTGTTTATTTAAGCTTATTTACTTGTCAGTTAAATGGGTTACCGAAAACAAATCTTACAGGTTGGTACTATACATGACAAGGGTTTGCGCAATAGGCACAAACGCAAGACTAAAAGCTTTACCACATTATCTGATCGACTCGACTTAATCGCAAGATATGAATGAACCCTTTAGATCAGTGGTTCCAAAAGTGGCCCATATTGGTCTCGAATCATGAAATCATTACTTTCAAGGTCTACTATTAGAAAATTATCATCGGGGGTCTTATTGATATCACAGAGTATTCACAACATGGAATGTGTATCTACAGAATGGAATACACACGGTGACTTTGAATTACCTGGCAATATTTTAATGTTAAAATAGGTATCCCGAATAGAATATGGATCCGCAATACATGTAGGTAAAAATGTAAAATTTCAACGTAAAGTTTTATATTTCATACATTACCTTTTTCCTGCGGATTTATTAGAAACGATTTCCGTCATTAAAATATCACCAGGGAGTTCTAAATCAACCTACCATGGAGATCCACGGTGAGATACAAAATAATTCCGCCTTCTTGCCTTCACGATAAATATGGGGTTTACGTATCACGATACCCTATTTGAACTCTAATAAACCGTGCGTAAACTTATCTTGACATAACCTTGAAGGGGCAACTCACTCCGTCAATACGAACAACTTTTCTTATAGGCCCAAAGCTGGGAACTCGATCTCTTTTTTACTTTTTCATATTACCAAAGTGTTCAGCCCGTCGGGTAGTTTTTTTGTGTTGTCTGTTAGGAAAAGTTGTTCATATTAAAGGACTGCATCATCCCTTCAATGTCATGTCAAGATAAATTTATAGGCGGTATAGAACGATAGCCGTGAGGTTTCCGGCAGAGTAGAATAGGACCACTCCTAGTATTCCCATGGAGGCCGTAAGAGGCGACTTAGGAAATACAAGCTAAACAAAGTTCATAAACATACCTACCTCGCCAACCCGTCTGGCCAAGGAGGAGAGTGTAGGCCATATCCTCTATCTGGCCAAGTATAGCTCCGGTAGTACAAGAGGGTCATGCTCCTGCAATGGAGACTAAAAAGATCTGATGAACGATAATAAGCCAACAAAAAATCTAAACATATGGTAAGTAGTTGTCGACACATAAAAGTTTGGGTACCTCTGCCTTAAATAATGATATAATCTGCGCAGCACGATCCATCATGAACTGTCAAAAGTACTTAATCAAGTGAACCTTGTGTGCTACATGTATTTTGAAACTTCACACGAAATGATGCTAATTAGTTAATTAATGTCCGGTTACCATTGGTATTGCACCTGTTATCCCACCAATAACTTGTTTCAATAGAAAATGTAACAAGTTACATAAAATTAAAAAGTTTTACAACTTTCGTCTCATGAGTCATGTTTGAACTTTAGAATTGTTTTACTATTGTGTCTTATGGACAGGTGAGTTGTTAAGACACGGATACATTCCTATCTTATATTCGGCTGCACCGATTTTGATAAACATGTCTAAGAAACTTCGCTAGAAAACCTGCTTGCAAATCGATTAATCTGTTTAATTGCTAGGGTGCCACAATCTACGCTATGTCTATCTAGATAGCCGACACACATAGCGGTCAAACTTACATCATCCCTCTATTAGCATATTGGGACCCTTACTTTTTCTATTATTTATAAATGACCTGCCTGAAAATATTGTAAGTGATTGTACACTTTTTGCTGATGATATATCCATTGTAATACCATGTAAGAATAGAAATACTTATAATGATGACATTAATAATGAAATATCTCATATAATTGACTGGCTTGAATACAACAATTTAAATATAAATATGACTAAGACAAAATATATTCAATTTCATAATAAGGGGGGTAGAAAAATTGACTTAAATGTGTTATACAAAAATAATAAAATAAGTGAAGTGTCAGAATCAACCTTTTTAGGGATCATACTTGATGAATGTTGTACATGGAAGCAACACGTTGATAAAGTGTGCACCAAAATAAATAGGTTTGTATATGCCCTATGGAAACTAGGAAAAATAACAAACAGAGACACAGTACTTAAGGCCTACCATGGGTACATAGCATCAAATATTAGGTATGGTATTTTATTATGGGGAAATGCAGTGAATGTCAATAAAGCCTTTATTGCTCAAAAAAAGTGTGTTCGAGCAATCTGTGATGTAACTCCAACTACTAGCTGTGTTCCATTATTTAGGAAGCTTAAGTTACTTACATTACCTTGCATATACATTTATGAAATGTGCATCTTTGTTAAAAAAAACCTGTCTCTATTTAGAAAAAGAGGGGAGGTCAGTGGATTTAACTGTCGACATCCCAATAAGCTGATGTTGCCGAATATTCGGACGCAAATTTGTGCAAGAAACTGTTATGCCATGTGCGCTAAAGTATTTAATAAGCTGCCTGAAGACATTAAACAGTTGACATTATATAAATTTAAAATTGAACTTCATTCATGGCTATTGGAGAAATGCTTTTATTCTATAAGTGACTACTTAAAATGAAAAAATTAATTGATTGACATTGTAATAATATATTAATTGTATTCATATATTATCATATAAATTAACATGACATGTAATTGGACTCATAACTTAAATATTTTAAAATGTAATCAAGAATATTTGCATGCTGGAAACAGTTAAATGTGTGATACTTACGGCTTAATCTAATTGTACTATGCTACCACATTTATGGCAAATAAATAAACTTTACTTTACTTTACTTTATTATGGAGAAGTAAGTAAAGTAAGAAGTAAAAGAAGTAAGTAAAAAGGTGTAGTAGTAATAAAGTAGTAGTTGTTAAAACATAAGCCTCGTTATTTTCATTTAGCACCCTTAAAACCTCTGCTAGAAAGTAAGTCAATCGTAAGTAATTTAATAAGCTAATCAAGATGACCTTTCCATATAATCTACATGCAACATTGTTACATACTTGTTGTCAGGAATCTTATTGGTAACATTCGCAATCTTTCATATGTGGTATTGAAATATACACACTTTTAATAGAATGCTTTGCTATAGACTGTTAACAGCCTCCGTGGTCCAGTGGTTAAGGCGTTTGCCTGTTGACCCGGGGGTCGTAGGTTCGGGAAGCATACTTTGTTAAGTTGTTTCCAGTTTGGTTAGCACCTGATAATAAAGATGATTCCGTGCTTCGGAAGGCACGTTAAGCCGTTAGTCCCGGCTGCCATCTGATAGTCGTTAAAGGAACCACGTCAGAGGCCGAGATGCGGTTCCGAAGAACTCTGACACCAGGGTGTGCATCGTCGATTGGCCGTGACACCTACTCGAAATGATGATGATGATATAGACTGTTAAGTTAATGAAGCAGATAAATTGACAGTGTTGCTACCGTAAGCGTTTCTCCAAGTGTACAGGGTGTCTTAATAATATGTGTGGATCAGAGGGGAGTTTTCTAATTACAGGAACTCTAGGTATGGAGCAAGAGCAAAATGGTTAAAACAGTGTTAAAGTATATAGGTAATTGTTTTCTAAATGTATATAGGTAATTGTTTTCATTTTAGGGTTCCGTGCCTCGAAAGGAAGAAACGGATACTTATAGCATCACTTTGTTGTCCATCTCTCTGTCTGTCAAGACCTTTTTCTCAGGAACTAGTGGAGGTATAAATACTTAAGTCTACTGCTCCTTAAAGCTGTGAAAAAATCAAACTTCTAAATCAACGCAATCAAAAAATACAGCCGTTTATACGGCAAATTTTTGAAATTCGCAAGAGAATCAAAAACTATGGGGTACTTCCCGTGAACTTAGAATTTTGAAATTTGGTACGAAGCAACGTCGTATAGCCTGTGCTATCTGTATAAACGAAAAATTGCGAAAAGGATACATTTTTAGTTAAATCATATTATAGAAAATATACTTATTATTTTTTAACTTATGATAGATGACGGAACCCTTCTTACGCGAGTCCTACTCGCAATTGGCCGGTTTTTTTTGTATTTTTTAAGATAACCTAAACATTTGAGCCCCTTTGAAAATAAGGAATTTTAAATTCATTATTATTTTTTACTTTCTTGATTCAATTCAATTCAATAGTTTATTGCTTCTTTATTGTAATGTGGCTTGGCTACTGGCTACATGCTGGGCTACCAATAGTACATTACTGCAGAGGCCTGGAAGTTAGGGATTGCCGGACGAGTAGAGGTTTGTGTCTTCATTTTACTACAATGACGCCTACATTGCCGAGCATGTTTGGAGAACTTTTTAATACAAAACGAAAGAATAACGTTCACATAATTAGAAAAATACAACAACAAGTTAGCTCTATTAATATTTCTCACGCCATAACATTATGATACAGAAACTGACAGCGTATCATATTTTTTCCTTCCATCCGCGTTTATCCCATACATCCGCAATGTCACACAAGTCATACAACGCGTCATGGCCAGTAATTAAAACGGATGTGGCTCAAATAGTATAATTTCTGATTTATAGGAATGAGTGGGTGTGTATCGGTAGTTAAGAGTAAATCACTAAATTTACTAATAACTACTTGCTATGATTTCAACGGAAGGCATAAACAAGGGCATAGTATTTTTGATCTGTCGTTTTAGGCTGCCATAGTAAACAAAGAATCCTTATAGTTTCACCATGTCCGTCTGTCTATCTATCTGACCGTGGTTTATCTCAGAGACTATTCGTACTAGAGAGCTGTTATTAAAGGGTACTATTTAATCCAATAACTATATATCGCCATTTTTCCAACGAAATATTCAAAAGTTGCACCAAATTTACTGACTTGTGCACACAAAATAAATTAAATCCTATAACTAAAAATCACCTTTTTGGAAACAAAATATTCAAATCTCACACCAAAAATACTGACTCGCACACTAAATATGCACACAAATTAAATTAAAACCTTTAACTACAAATTCTAACTTAACCCAACCTAGTTTTCCGGCAGCAGCTCATTTCTGGTGGCGATTCGTTTTCTGATGGGGTTGCAGTTCTAACCTAACCTAACCTACTTTTCTGGTAGCAACTCGTTTCTGATGGGAAATTTCCCGTTATGAGGCAATAGTAAGTCTTCTTCATAAAGCTAGGTTACGCAATGAAATAAAGCAATACACTTATCAATTTCCTTTATTTTTTCCTTGCATAAAAATACAATTCATTTTACAAACTTAATTTTAATAAAGAAATCATTAAAATCTGCACATCTTTATTGGATACAAAAAATCTGACAGTAATTAATGAAGACTGAATGATGGCAAGGAACCTGTGTTCTCGTGTACCTGTCATGGAAGCAATACCTGTCTCGACAGTGAAGAATCGAACAATCAAATATTTTGGAGCAAAAAAGACTCACTTACCTTTATCTTTATGAGTATAGCAAAATAATAAAGCCAAGTGTGAGTCGCTCTTTAAGAGTTCCGTATAATATAGTCAAGATACATACATACAACGTACTTAACCCACAACTTAACAACGTAACACAGCGTGATTTTGAACTCCCTAGCTATATTGAAATCTGGGAATCAGAATCCCTAATGTAATACAGAATTGTAAGAAAAAAAGGTAAAATAACGAAAAAAAAATTTAACCTTTCATAGAAATTCGTCCAGCTGATCGGCGACTTTGTATGAGAAACCTAATTTTCTTTTACGTTTTTTACCTTTTTTTCTTACAATTCTGTGTTCCATTAGGGATTCTGATTCCCAGATTTCAATATAGCTAGGGGGTTCAAAATCACGTTGTATTCCACGCTGGTCTGGGAGAAAAGCAAAAACGTAGAATGTACCAGCTACTTCTCTTCCCGCGCAGATCATAAAAGCCGATCGAGGGAATGGGCAAAAAACTGAGGAATCATGTTAATAGGTGATGCGGCTAGCAAACCATCACTATTTTGATTTCGCCACCTTATGCCCACCAACATGCTAAATGTGGCCTTCCGATCTTATAGACTTAGGCTCGGTCTACCCCGCAAGGGAAAAGGACGTGATACTATGTATGTATGTATATAAAATACATACTATCACGTCTATTTCCCTTTCGGGGTAGACAGAGCCAATCTTAAGCCTCGTTTAGCATGGTGGGCATCGGGTAATTTGGTATAGTCAAGATATGGCGAGCTCCGTGGCGCAGTGGTAACACGCCAGCCTGCCACACGCACGATCTCCGGTCACCACGGTTCGATCCCCGGTTAGGTCATGATGGAAAACAATATTTCGCAGATTGACCTGGGTCTTGGATGTTTATCTATATAATCTATTATATAATATAGTATCGTCACAGATTACTAAATAGTTTGGAATCGTTGAGTTAGTATCCTACGACACAAGTTCACAACTTAGAGTGGCTAGCTCAATTTGTGTGATATTTCCCTATATAAATATTTATTTTTTTATTATTTATTTATCATGATAATACACGATTTTATGCAAATTTTTCAAATGTCCCTCCGAGTCTCTGCCTAAAGAAAAAGACGTAATACCAATTATGTTTGTACCTATATGTAAAAAAATAAAAATTAGGAAACGAAGTGGTAGTTAGTTCGCCAAATAAAATATTTTATAAAAAAATTGTGTCTTCGTTTTCAAATTATACCCATACAGCAGCGAAAAGGTTCCGTTTGTACTATTTGGTATACAGAACTTAAAAAATAATGCTTATCAAATTTAAATCTTAACTTCAAGAGATAAGAGTCATTAAGAGTATTTCTTCAGACTGGTACATTTAATGACATTGAAGTGGAATCAATTCCCGGACATTTTGTCACATCTCAATCGAGATATTAAAATACCCGGCGTTCCCGTTCTCATGATTTCAATTGAAAAACTGTTTGTCGGAAAGTTAATGAAGTTCTTAACGACAACGAACAGAAGAGATTTATTACCGGTGTAATGACTTGTGGTTGTACGAAAAAAGTATATAGGTACTTGAAGGTATCGAATTTAATTGCTGTTTGCAGGTTCCGCATAATAAAGGATCTGATACACAGCTCGGTGCAACTCCCAACCAATACTACTTATTGTAATTTTAAATGCAGTAAATAAAAAAAAAAGCAGTCTAAATTTTACAATATTTTAGATTTAGGTATTATTCTTGAAAGATTGCCTTTTAAAATTAATAACAAAAGTATACATTGTTAAGTAATTGAACTTGAAAACTCTTTTTTTACTTCAAATTTACTTTTTTATTGAATATAAAAAAGGGCCACCAAGAATTTGATAACCTTGGGGATTTCGATGCAATTTCGTTACTTATATGATCATTCAGAATATGACATTCACGTTTAAGTATATATAAAATGATATTCCGAATGAAAATTTTGGCCCTTGAATTTGATTAAAATCTTTACTTGCATTAGACAATTTAATCTGTGCAAATATAGGCAGAGATATAATTCACGATACAACCAAAAAACTTCAATACTGATATTTTACACTTATGTAGGTATACTGTAATAATACAGAAATTAAAAACAAGTTTACACACACACAATCTTTGCTGAACTAGGCATATGAAAGAACCACGAACTACTATTCAATACCCGTAACATGGCACTCGACGCGGTTTATATCGCGTCGAGTGCCAGATGACGATGGACGATTAACGTTGTCGCGCGTGCCATATGTTACGGGCTTACTTACTTACTTCGCTGGCTCAGCGACCCGAAGTAGATCTTGGCCTCCGACATTAAAGTTCGCCAAAGTTGGCACAGAATAGAGAAGAACCCTATTCTGTGCCAATCTCACCAGTCGGATACTTCCAGCTTTTTCAGGTCTTGTTACGGGGCTGACTGCTTTTATTCCTACTTTGTATGGTTGATGTTTTATACATTTTTAAAGTTATATCTACTTAGGTACTTTTGTGAATCAGCCATATTACTTCTTACGTATTACAGAAACCTCCATGCTGGTCTGGGAGAGAAGAAAAATGTACCAGCTGCTTCTCTTCCCGCGCAGATCATAAAAACCGATCGAGAGAAAGGGCTAAGTAACCCATTACTATTTTGACTCAATTTTCCACCTTATGCCCACCAATATGCTAAACGTGGCCTTTAGGTGTTAAACACCTGAGCTTTGTTTACCCCGCAAGGGAAAAAGACGTGATAGTGATGTATTTGTTACAAAAATAGCATTGCAGAACTTAATAAATAACACGCAGAATTTCAAAGCAACTAATAGGACATTTCTCGTATATACAGGTCCATGGTCGTAGGCCTGTAGGACGTACAATGGGTCCCGTGTCACTTGCGTACCATTTTATGGAAAGCGTGGGCGCCCAAAGGTGGAAGTATAGTGGGAAATTTATTACATATAACTAACGTTTTGTTAACGTGTATTAAATTAAATGTACTGTATCGTAAATTACTTTCCGGTAATGTAATTTGCAAATAGATATTTAAGTACTGTTATTTGAATTTCAGTTAAGTACTATACGAGGACAGTGTAGAAAAGCGAGGAAGGACATCCTTCTGTTTATTCAAACTTATTCTAAATAGATAGTATGGCATTGTACGAACACTATGTTTTATAGTGTTGATAACAGCGATGGTTGAATAAATATTATTCAAAACCATACTAATCTCTATGCAAAAACAAGCTTTCTACTTAATTGTAAAATTGAAGTTTCTAAAATCTCAGGAATTAAGGAAATGGGCGATGCGGCTGCGGCGAATCAAAAGAGGGTTCTCTTTTGATTCCGTTTTCCACCTTCAAGCTCACTGACTTCCCCAGTAAGGAAAAAAGCGTGATAAGTTATAATGCCACTTTATATTCATTTTCTTATTCATCATCATCAAATTAAAGAGCTATGCTCTTGTCGGTGGAGCTTTTTCCATTCCTCTCTTTCTTTCGCCAGTTCCTTTACTTCTCTTTAAGAAGTAACTTTTATTTTTTCTTCTATTTGCTTTATAAAGTGTGTCTCGGCCTTCCCGGTTCCCTTTTTCCTTCTATCTTTTCTTCTATGATGTTCTTGATCAAATTGCCATGTCTTATTAGGTGTCCTACCATTTTCCCTCTTCTATTCTCAATAATTTTCAATATGTGCCTCTTTTCTCCTACCCTTTTCAAGACCTCCTCATTAGTCTTTCTACCTAGCCTATTCTTTCCATTCTACGCCAACACCACATCTCGAACGCTTCAAGTCTTTTACTTTCGTTTTTTGTTAGCGTCCATGTTTCACATCCGTATAGTGCAATGCTCCAAATATAAACTTTAAGAAGTCTTTTTCTTGTATATTTTGATATTTTGGCTGTAAGAAGATTTTTCTTATTCATCATTATCATATCAGTCGCAAGAAGTCCACTGCTGGACATAGGCCTCCCCCAAGGATTTCCATTTTCTTATTGGACTTATAGAAAGAATTTGCATTAGCTTTTCACTCTGTCGTGTGCTTTTTGGGCTGAAAAAAGGTTTACCTCCATATGTATATAGTAAGAGACGACTCAAACACAAAACTACAAACATATCATGAACAAGCAAGAATGGATTCTCGTGTTATCTCGTGTCAATCACGTAATAATTCACGTCTGCAGTCTGTAAACATGCTCTGGATAAACCCAACCACTATTCGTATATGCGTTTCGATAATCCTCAGGTCCTTGCAAAAGAAAACAGATACATTCCACGAATGATTAAGGATGTTCTTTAATTTCAATAGCCTCACTCTATTGAAATTAAAGAACATCCTTATTTCAATTGAAAGGATAGTTGGCAGTTACCATCAGTTTAGGATCCAGTCATAAATTTAATAAAATCTCAAGCTCAGTAGCAAATGTCAAATTAGTCTACCTGCGAAAAAGTGTATCTTTTTTTTAAAACGTTATATAGGTATATTAAACGCGATAGAACCGTATTGATTTAATTTTAAATATATACTATCACGTTTTTTGCCCTTGCTGGGTAGACAGTGCCTAGGTCTATAAGACCTGAAGTAATATCATTTAAAATATGACTTCATATTTTTCATTATTCGGAGAAGAAACATTTTTTTAAATTACATTTCTGACAAGCTTTTATTCCATATAAACGAATCCACACTGTAAAGCTTTCCAAGCCAAATCAAATGATCGTAAACACGATTGTTCTACGATGTTTAGTTTAAAAGTCCCTTAAATGGCCTCCTTTCGATTCCATCATAAGACCAGCGCAACGATTTCATAACATTGTATTGTCATCCGATTTACAAATGCATGCAAAATTTCAGCTCAATCGTTAACCGGGCGGGAAGTGGATCAAAATCAACTCCCAAGATTTGATTACAGACAAACATCGGGACAAGTGAAACTAAACAAACGCTTGTAAAAAGAACCTTAACGCAGCCTACTAGGGATGACATCCGAGATCAACAGCTAAATATACTTTTCAAAGCGCAGAAGAACTTGAGATATTTTCGTTTGTGGTATTGGATTGGTATAAAGCTTTTTATGCCAATTATGATCATATTAGATCCCAGTGGGACCTACGCACGAGGTCGTTTAATATGCGTAACAGTCTCTCTCGCCTGTACCTTAATAAATAAATAATAAATATATACGGACAAATCACACAGATTGAGCCAGCCCCAAGATAAGTTCGAGACTTGTGTTATGGGATATTAACTCAACGATACTATATTATATAACAAATACATATATAGATAAACATCCAAGACCCAGGCCAATCTGAAAAATATCATTTTCCATCTTGACCTGGCCGGGAATCGAACCCGGGCGCTCTGTGTCGCAGGCTGGCGTTTTATCCACTGCGCCACGGAGCTGTCCTACTGAACCTTAGTGTGCCGTCAACTTACAAGCATTCCCGTTGTATCTCCAGCGGTCAGCGGAGGCGGCCTTTTAGCGGCCGGCAGTGAAATTTTAATACCCAGTTAATGCGATAACAAATACATAATGTGTATTACTCAGCTAATTTTAGTAAAGAATCATCCTTACTAATATTATAAACGCGACAATTAGTGAGTATGTATGGATGTTTGTTACTCAAGCACGCCAAGATGATTTTGATGTATACGTATGCCAAAAAACAATTATGCCTAAAAACTAAATATAAATAAATAAATATATACGGACAAATCACACAGATTGAGCTAGCCCCAAAGTAAGTTAGAGACTTGTGTTATGGGATACTAACTCAACGATACTATAGATATATAACAAATACATATATAGATAAACATCGAAGACCCAGGCCAATCTGAAAAAGATCATTTTCCATCTTGACCTGGCTGGGGATCGAACCCGGGCACCCTCATGTCGCAGGCTGGCGTGTTAACCACTGCGCCACGGAGCTGTCAAAACTATTGTGCCAAATATATGCTAAAACCGGTATGCCAAAACATATAAGGACAAAATAAATTATGCAAAAAAAGGGGTCCCAAAATATCCACAGTACGTAATGCTACATTATTACAGTCATCTCCCAATGCCTTTTTAATTACCTAAACACCTAGCTCATACAGTTAAATCTAGATTAACCGCAGGCGTGCCGGTCTCAATCGCCGCTATTATAGGGTAGACCATCGAGCAGCAATCAGTGTAATTGCCCTATCTGCGTCCTTGTTCGGTCCTTGCTTTCACTGATAACGGTTCGAGGTTATATCTTATATAATAAGGCTTTAAAGGTTGCGATTTTGATCCTCGACGTCTAGGTAAAGTTAATTTATTTACAACCCTATTTTTGTAAGTGTTTTATTTTGCATTCGCAATGCTATTTCGATATACTCTTAAATTCATGCAATTTTTTTACCATATCTTATTTCATAATAAGATATGGTAAAAAAATGCATGCGGGTGAGGCTAGAATCAGCGACCTTAGGTCTATGTACGACCTACGCTCTGCCAACTGAGCTACCGCTGTTCTAACCTCGGCACCGAAATTCTCCACCATACCCCATTCCCCTTGGCTTACGTCACTTACACAACTACCGGACTTTTACGAGTGAGATATTTGATTCAACTCATTTTACAATGAATTTGAAAATCAACTAAGTATTTATGAGAAACTACTTCACTGACAAGAGCCAGGCTGTAGTTTCTCGACATAGCAATGTCGCCAATCCAAATGTGGCCCACGCCCGGGGTGTCTTAATATATAAAAGCGTTTATAATACCGCTCGCTGCTTATTATTCATAAATTAGATCAATCATATAATAGGTATCACAGATCCGTTTCAAGGACTATCGTTTAAATCCGGATTGTAGTTTCTATCATACTATTTAATAATTGATACTCATAACTTGATGAATATATTGTTTGATTTTTGTTTACTGCATAGGAATATTTTCAAAAATAAAATAAATCAATAAGTTGTACTGTTTTATTTTCAATGCATTACAATATAGATATTTTGCGATTGAATTAAAAATTAAATTACAAGTGTAGATTCGCCTGTGCGATTAAACGACTTAAATTATATTATCTAGTGCCAAGTGATACGTTGCAAATGGAACCAACGTGAGAAATATTGCGTTTAAGTATATTACAATACAGAATTAAGTACAATAAGTTCAAAATCTAGGTATATTACAATCGTCCTAAACATCTATACAGTGTGGATTATGATAGCTACCAATATAAATCACTTACTAATGAAAACAAATACACTTAAGAAGAGTAGAGATCCTCGTCGTGTGACGATATCTCTAAATTAGCAGAGGTATAAAAAATATATATTACTCGTTAAATTCCGCATATTTCAATAATCGTATTTCAATAAGTTATTAATATTGTCATAAAATAGTTCCCAATAATAATTACTTCTTTCTTATACTTTTCTTTTTTCTTTCTTATACTTCTTCTTCTTTATACTTTTTTCAGATTTAACCTACCATAAAAGCAGTTATTCTTGCCTCTACATGAACTAACGTCAAAGAATATTTATAAGTTTAATCCAAGTACCAATTTTTGAAGAAATTTTGTGAAAAGATTTACTCCAAGGATAATTTGTATGGAAAATATTGAAAGTGAAACAATATATCATTACAAAATAAATAATAGTAAAGTACTCAGTACTCATTATTTTGATTAGTAAGTTATTTATGATTGCAATTTTGACGAAAATGTAAAAGTGGAATTACTTATAGCTAACCTCAATTATATTACTGACTCATAAACAATGTCTAAACATTTTGAGCTTCCATTTCTAAATACATGATATGCTTGTGTTAATTTTGGATTTATATTTACAATAACTGTATAAATAACAAATTTAACAAAAATATGCTTATCTATGAATGTGTTTACCTAAAATTTTACAAACGCCAAATATTTTGTTGTAGATAAAAGCATTTTATAAATGAAATATTTAGTAGATTATTTTAAAGTATATAAAGACAAGCTTTGGTAGGTTTCGACTAAAAGATAAAATTCATTTCCATCAATTTAAATAAATAATCTTGGAATTCCATGAAAGTTTACAAGAGGAATTTCTTATATTTATAGCACTTCTAACAAACTTATAGATCATAGAAATATTAATAGATATGTACAATTTTGTTTATCTAAATACTTTACGTTAATCTTACATTAAACTAGGAACAAATAATGATTAACATTATTAACAATAATTATTTAAACTTACTAGTACGATTTTGTCATGAACATAGTAACTTTAATGATAGTGGAACTGATTTTTAATTATTAACAATTTTGACTTTGATATTTCCTAAAGCATTGTCGCTAGTGAAGTAAAAAGTTGGCATTATACTAACTTATTTTAGAATTGAATCATTGGTGCTATAGAAACAACACAAGACGTCGTTATAATATAGTTTGTCATTCAACAATGGCTGCAAATATGTGTCTTCTTTAATTTTCAAAAAATTATCTGTAATATTTGAATGATCACAATACATAGATGAAAACCATTTTAGTCTCCATCACCAAAACATAGAGGTCTATTTTACATCGTCAACGACTGATATGTCGAATTACATCGAGTAACCTGTGAGATTTCACAAAATACCAAATATTTGATTTGAAATATAAGGATGACAATATGGGACGGTCACATCAAGTCGCTGCTATTGAAAAGGTTGTTGCCAGAGCGGTGGTGGAGGTGGCAACGAGTACAGCGGCGGCTATGTGGAGATGGCGAGCGAGGGGCGCGGCGGCGGGTGCGGGGCGGGGTGCGGGCCGGCGTGCGGTGACGCGGGCGGCGGCGTGCCCGCGCCGGGGGAACACGTCACCTTCCCCATAAAACTCCTAATATCATCGAAGTATGCATCTTCACGTTCGGTGTCCGCTGAGCTCGGCGAATCGCCACCCTCAGCCTCATGCTTCTTCAAGTGCCGGTCCAGATTTGTCTGTTGGCCGAAGCACCTGTCACACAACGGACATCTAAACGGTCTCTCTTTGTTGTGAATATTCCTGACATGTCGCTGCAAGTTGGACGAAATAGAAAACGAACGCTCGCAGTACTTACATTTGTACGGCTGCTCTCCGGTGTGTGTCCTGAGGTGGCGCGTGAGGTTAGCGCTGCGGGGGAACACTTTCCCACAGAATTTACATGCGTATCTGTCTCGCAATTTTCCAGAACCAGCGCTCAATTCACGAAACTTAGCATATGCGCTCGGTTGCCGCTCTGGGCCATCAGTACCGAGAAGTGGGGATAAAAAATTGAATGGACTCGGAACGTAAGGTGAGTGAGTCGAACTTAGAAGTGAATCCGCTGAATGAAAGGGAGGAAACCTCGGCCGATACATAGCATCGATGATATTATTATGCTGTGGATGAACGGGCATCGGGAACGCCAGAGGCTGGGAAACCATTGCTGGTGAATCCTCCCGCTTTGTCTCTACTCCTTCTACGTCTACATCTGTCGTGTCATTTTCAGGAGTTTTACTTCTTTCTACAGGACTTTCTGGTGGTGAATACGACTTTACCGATGAGTTACGAAAGGAACGATCATCGTTTTCTGCTTCAGAATCTTGCTTGTCATTTTGTTTTCGTGAAATGGATAAGTCTAGTGGTTGATCACCTTGATCTTTTTTAATGTCTTCTTCTACGTCAGAATACTCAGAATTTTTATCATCACTGGTAACACTTTTTGATAAATCTTTAGGCGACGGTGAAACTGATTTGTGTCTTTTAATATCATTATTGTTAAGTTTCAATGAGAAATTAAAAGGTGACTTGCGTTTTAGATCTTCTCTAGCAAAGTTAAATGGCACGATAGGTGATGGCATTGTCATAACTGGAGAAGGTCGTTGCTGAGAAATATCTTCGGATGATGGTGGAGATTGCTTGGAATATAAACTGTGAGACTTATTTGGTGAAGCCCTGTCTGAAGTATCGTTATTTCTCTTATTACTGTCAAAGTCCATATCTTTATTCTTTTTGTCTTCTAATGAAGTTGAACTATCAATACTTTTGACAGACATGCGTCCTTCTTGTTGTTTAGACGCCATGTTTGCATTCGATAAAGCGATGTCATGTTCCATAGCCAGTCTTGCTCCTTGAACGTTGAATAGTAGTGGGTTTAAGAATTCTGGTTGACACGCAGCAGCTGCAGCTGAAAACAGAGCTGGGTAGTATGTGTTGTACGGTAGAGGCAATGCAGGTCCTCTGTAGAGTGGGAAAGGATTTGGGTTGTTTGGGTTATTCATTCCGACGTTTGGTAAGGGCGGTATCTGTGGGAGTCCTTGGGGCATCTGGCCGCGGAGGTTGACGCTGGCAGACGCGGTGTCGCAGAACCGCTTGTGCTTAGTGAGCGAGGCGTAGGATGTGAAGGACTGGCCACATTTGCCGCACTCGACGAGGGCTCTGCAGGCGATGTGCATTCGTTTGTGTCGGCACAGGTTTGAAAACTGAGTGTAAGCCTGTAAAAAGAGAAAAGTGAAATTCAAATAAATTTTATTTAGATCTGGGTAAAATCTGAGGAATCGTATTGATAGGCGATGCGGCTAGCAACCCATCACTATTTTGATTCCGATTTACACCTAATGCCCAGCAATATGCTAAACGTGGCCTTCAGGTCTTTTAGACCTAGGGTCTGTCTACCCCACACAGGAAAAAGACGTACTATGTATGTATTTATTTACAAATTACTCTTATTTTTTAAAAACAAACTATAAAAACTTCTATTCGTTTAGAAATAAGTAGTTAGCAACTTCGTCTTTGGCACCTAAATTACACATTCTAGTGAATCAGTTACATTTTGTTCTTAGTGGATGGGCTACTTGTCTCTTACTTGTTCATAGCTTTCCACTGACAAGCTTCAAGCACGTCTTCTTTAAGCTAGTTAAGCATATCTGCTTTGCCAATAGAATCCAAAATCTTGCTGTCAAATTAAATATTTTGAATAGAACAAAGACTAACCTTGAAGCAGACTTTGCACTGGAACGGTTTGACGCTGGAGTGGATGTGCGTGTGCTGCTTTAGACCGGAGGAGGTGGCGAAGGTCTTGCCGCACTCGGGGCACGCGTGGCTCCGGGCGCCCACGTGCTGCGCGCGGATGTGGCGCTGGAGGTTGGAAGGATCGGTAAATACCTGCAATGACGTCAGGTTTCGGCTACCATATATACTTTGTCTCAAAAATTTAGCTTTTAAAAGTAAAATATAAGGATTTGCTTAAATTAGAGTAAATGAGACAATACTAGAAAACTGAATTATCATTTGAGAGACACAACTGAATTAGATTTAAAATTCTTTAATCATGATTTAGTGGAGTCAGATACCTTGCTCATATGGAAATGAGAAAGATGCAAGACTTCTCTATTAAGGGCAGCGTAATCATATAATGAAACTCAGGCAATTATTGCCCTTGTGATCTGAATTTTGCATACCACTGAAAAAATGGTGATACCTAATATTTTTGTCATCAGAGAGAAAATGACTGTAAATGAGTCAGATTCTAGGACCTACAGAAACCCAGGCAGATAAATAGAACCTAGACTATCCTCAAATGGGCTTTAGCCCAATCACATTTTACTGAATTCAGTAACTGACAAGAGGGAATGCCACAGTACGTTAAACACGACACGATATATCTCCATTTGTGTCTAACGTACTGCAGTGTATTTCGTCAGTTTTTGAATTCAGTAAAGTTTGATTGCGCTTTTATCTTTCTTTCGATGCTAAAATTTGACAGCCTTTGCTGATTTTTGTACGTGTCGTTTAAATACACTAGTAAACTAGTATCTTAGTAGATGAGATTGCTGAACAAACCTTAGGACAATTCTCGCAAGGGTATTTCCTGATGTCGGTGTGAGCGAGGGCTCGGTGCCGAAGTAGCAGGGCTCGTGAGCTGTAAGCGCGGTTGCACAGCTCGCAGTGGAAAGCACCGGGGGTCTGACCGTGGGCTTGGATCAGATGGCGATCGAGACTGGAAAGAAAAAGTTAAACCATATATTAAAATGTAAAACTTAGTTATTTTGTATGGTCTATTTATTACTGGAACTGTACCTAGTTCAACGAGTCAGTTTTATCAAAGATGATTTTGCGAATAATCCGTATTCTTAACAGGTATTGTTTTTTTTTTTTAATTTCTTAGTTGTCAATACATTTTACAACCGCTGTTTTCTTACTGATCAAAAGTCTACGTAGTAGTTGTTAGTTAAATGTAGCAATTATAGATAACACAGTTGCTAATGTACAGTACACTCTACCTATATCTTGAACTACTTGAAACCTGAACTAAAATAAAATTACCATGAAAATGTATATTCAGAAAGACTTAATTAAAATATTTTGAATACATATTTTAATTTAAATATTTTTTTTAGTTTAAGAGATAATTCGAGATATAGGTAGAGCACCTGGTCATATACCTTAGTATCTGACAATACTACATTATGTCGCTTCAGAAAATCAACACATCACAAAAGTAGACGTAGTTATGTACAATGTACACATTTGTTTATTTTACAAATATAAAAAAAAGTTAATTTTCGAACACAGATACACTTGTATCTGTTAAAATTAAAGTTTAAATAAAAAGCAATTAGATTTATACTTAAGATTAATAGGATTGATCTGCATAATATTATATCCGTACTCTAGTATGATAAGAAAAGCAATGTTGCGATCAGAGCATTCATACATACACGTGCTATTCGGCCTGTCACTGATTATTTTAAGATTACTATAGCACTTGCGTCATCACTTTTATACATGGTTTACCGGATGAGATGAAAGATCCTGGGGTAATTATTACATTCTTTTATTTTTGTTCAAAGCAAGTCCTTCATATATTTGTATAAAACAAACATAAAGCAATAAAATGTCGTTTTACATATTGTTTCATTAAGGCATTTTTTTAATCTGAAGCTATAAATGAGAGTATTTTACAGGACAAAGAAGTTTTTACCCACAAATTGAATATATGCAGTAAGTAATAATAATATAAGCTGTTCTGATTTTTTTGTAAAAATAATCATACTCATTTTTGAAAGTTTTTGTTTGAAATCAAGTACTACTTTCGTTCATAGGTCCGGGTAAACTGGAATGTGAAAAAGTACTAAGGTCTTTACTAAATTATAGCCTGGAAACGGCTAATTGGGTAAACCAGTCCTTTTTCTGAACAAGATTTGCATATTAATCTCAGAATTCGGTAACGGGCGCTACTGACTTGTAAAGTAAATTAAGCTTTATCATGTTAAACGACCCAATGGGTCCAATTAAAAATGAATTACTTTTTGATTACATAATCCTCAAAAGAACTTTAAATAAGAACCTACATCCATTAGCGAGAAATTGCTCAAGTATGGTTAAATCTTTAAAAAATACTAATTTAATTCATTTTGTTTAGCAATAAGATCCTTTAAATTAACTTTATTGTTCATAATAAGATTCTGATTTGAATCTTGTTACTAAGGTGATAAGAACTGTTTTATAAATGTATTTTTATATGCAAGGTTTACGGACAGTGCTGGAGGCGGATTCAGTGGCATGTCTGTCATGTATAATGCCCTTTGCTTTGAACTTAATAACTTTGCGATTTAAATAAACGCAAAGTTAGTCCGGAAGTTAAACGATAAATCAACGTACTGTTGGTAAGGAAGAAATTAGAATGATTGATGCAATTATGACCTGGTCCTTAGTATGCATGCAAATAATATTCATATATTTCTTGACCGACTTAAGGACGCTCGCATTTACTTATTCATAAAATATCCAGCTCCTATTGACTCAATTGATCATTTTACATTTTGTAGAAACCTACTTCGAAATTCGGTATATATTTCGAATTTTTAACAGTATTCCAACTAGTTAGTCAATTAGAAGACAGATGCAGATGTTTTTAAACGGTTTTCTTTTACAGTACTGAGTTTATACCAATTTCTACAAATTAACATTTTGTGCTCTAGTTGGGACCTCTTCGCATGAGAAAGTATGACATCTTGAAAGACAAATACCAATATATATCAATTATTTCCAATATTTAGATTATAGTTTACAGTTGGTGACTAGAGTCGTATAAGCACAGGTTTGTATCAAGGCTATAAAAACGGTTAATGTCTGTTTGGCGCTATTTAATTTTGAGTACTTCTGCTTCAGATCATGTTACTAGTACGAGCAGATAAATGCTTAACTAAACCACAATTCATTGCAAAAGATCTTATAGGAGATAGCGTTGAGTAAAAGAGTGAAAATTAATAGCTGAGAAATTTGATTATTAAATTACAAGTAAGCGTGACATGCTTGGTTTTCATAAGGCTAGATACCTAGTCTTATTAGACTAGATATCTGTTTATTACTGATCTGTACGTCTAAGCAATATCCGTCCTTATGTATCAAATTAGCTCTCAGCAATTTATGAATCCAACGATTTGTACTTCCAGGAAAGGGCGTCAGTTACGAGTCCGTAGATATAAAATCTTCCTTTAAGATCGATCTATGTTAATTTGCAATCGATCGTAGATAAAATCTATGTCATCAACAACTTCATTAGAAAGTGAGAGGTACTAACGAACTGGACTAGTGACAGTGCTCCCGGTTTGGTAGTTCCACTTAGACCTATTAGTGGAGTCCTCCAGGTAATAAATGTAAAAAATCGGTTGGGGCTGTGTCGGTTCACACGGTCGTTGGTTTTAACGTGAAACGTATTTATAAGCGAGTCGCTTTTAATGTAAAAGATTGAAAGAAAACCAGATGCCGCGATGCGAACTTATGGTCTTAGCAACGAGCTGATTATATACGCTAAATAATTTCATTAAAATAATTTTACTACGAGGAATAATTTTGTAGTTATTGATGTCAGACGATATAGACCAATTCGTTACAGTCCGGTTTTCTGACATGCTGCCCCGTGTATAGTAGATTTTAAAGATGTTTCACGTCAAAGTAGACAGTTCTTTACTATCATGCTCATGAACTCATTTAGGTCTTGTAAATGCGTAACCTCTATATGCCCAGTGAGTTTATAATTATGTAGGTGTTACAAGTGACCTAAACCCCTGCTGATAGAAGATGAATATTTATGTTACCAACCGAAATAGGCTGTTTGTGGAATCGGATGTAGTATTGAATCAAGTATTTGCAAAAACAAAAGTGAGTAAATCTTAATTTATAAAAGTTTTGAATTGGTGTTATAGCATTTAATATAATGGTGTTATAGCCATTGTTTTCGCCTTATTACGTTTCTTTGTTTTATTATATTATATCTAGGGTACCTACATAGAAATCATTTCAATAACTTTCCCCAACCTAAATTTGAAAAAAATGAAAGGCTTCGAGATTATTTATATTTTAGTCTCTAACAGATTAACAGAGAACCGGAAGATCCTAGTGGAACAGATTTGCCGGTCGACTTACTGGTAAGACAAAGTCAACATCTTTATGTAGGGAGATCGCCAACGCAGGTGACTTGCGATCTCGTCGCATACATAATTCAAACGCGTTTATCTGCTATGCGATATGAATCCATTTTTGATATATTCAATGCAATCTTCGTAAACAGGAGAAGTTTAGTACCGAGTGAAATCACTGGGTTTTTCCATCAACAAGAAATTAAAACGAGTACAATAAATGTTGAATGGAAGAACATTAATTAAGTATTTATATCAAGGTCTTCTTTGCAATGTATTAAAAGTTTCTATATGCAATGTATGTAAGGGTAGATCAATAAGTCAATTAATGATGTCATCTATTGTACATAGAGACAGTTATTTTATTTTACGTTGTCATGATTTTTATGTTTAGACAAACTTCAAAATTTATGAGAGAACGAAGTTTCGTTTTGTCAAATAAGTTTATTTATCTGTTTTTGCAGCCATTACTTCTTTCGTACGATTAAAGTAAATTTTATCAACAGAACAATTTATTCTGACGTGCGATGGAAAACGTATATCATTTGCAAAAACGGTCTTAGTGACTCTCTTTGGCATAACTGGTCCACCACACGCAACCCCTATCGCTCGCGGCGGTTTTCTAACGCTGCACCTGTCGTATTTCTCGTCTCTACGATACCTCTTACTGTCGATTTCATTGCTGCATTCATTCGATCAACGAATTTGAAATTTAGAACAGTAGGAGGAACGTCGATCGTTCTTTTGAATTTATTGTTGTAGTAAATTAATGCAGATGACGCGTTTTCACTGTTGCGGACGGGCGGCCCGTCACCTTATCTTTTAATTAATCTAGGAATAAAATCTACTGGTAACAGTTTCGTCGCTTTCATTCTGAATCCATTGCGTAGTTACTGGTTCTAAGATCGGCTATCGAAATGCTTTGGTTAATTTATGATTTATTACATCTAAGTTAAAATCTGTATTATTATTTCCTATACTATGATTGATCCCACGACACATGTTGAGTGATCCCACGACACAAGTTCACAATTTTCTGTATGGCTAGCTTAATCTGTATGATTTATCGCTATATATTTATATTTAACTTATTATATATGATTATTATTAATATCTTTATTACAGTTAACACGTAATTTGCATTATGTATATAAATTTAAGTGCTACATAACAACTTTTCAATGCACCTACATGAGTTTTAGTACATTTTTGTAACTTTAAAGTCATAATTTATTCTGAATTGCGTTAACCATCGAAAAACATTAATATATACGAAGAAAATGAAAGTAACAAATAGATCAATTAACTCATCAAACAATAATTCAATAACAGTATTCAAGAAAATTATAGAGTTGCATATTCCTAGAACATCTGTTGAGGTATCTACTAGGGCACACGCAACGAAACAGCTCGACGAAATAGGGCCCGCGGGCTGCGACGCAACAGGCTGATATCGCGGACGGATCTTCTGTTGGCTTTGTTTAGGGATCCTTGGCCATTTTATTGTCGCGGGTTGTTCTACTGCTTGTATATTGAGAACATTTGTGAGAAGACTATTAGTGACGCACGCAATGAAACAGCTCGACAAAATAGACTGATACCGCGGTCTAATCTTTTGTTGGCTTTATTAAGGCGCTGTGCATCAGAAGAATACCGTAAAACGTCTATTTTTTCGTCGCGCAGTTAGACTTATTTTTCATGGAATACTAGCATGAAAAAAATATGAAGTACAGTTCAAAGATCAAAATAAATGGTTACATTAAAATATTTTTAAAACAAAATTTAAAACCTAGCTAAATAAAATCGCAAACAAACTATATCCAGAATAAGTTTCGTCGCGAATTACTAGATTTTTTCAGCGACAACTACCAACTTTTATACGTCTATAAAAAGTATAACTAAATGAGCAAGATGGATACCTAAAAAGAATACAACATTTGGTTATAATTATTGAAATATTATATTAAAAGTGAAAATTAACACTGAAATGGCAGACACGGGTTTGAACTGAGACTGATGACATGTATGACACGAGTATATAAAATTTCTCGCGATGTCCGCTACAAACGGTTAAGGGATACAGCGTCTTAACGGATCCTTAGCCACTTTAATGTTATGTGTTACTGATTGTTCTACTACTTGAATATTGAGAACAACCGTTGAAATATCTACTAGTGGCGCGTGCAAGGAAACAGATTGACGAAATAGGGAATGCGAGATTCGACACAACAGCAGATTGCAGACTTCGATCTGCTTTAGGCATCGTTTGGGGTTATTAAGTAATTTATATTATCTGTAATAAATCTTTGACTGCAGGTTGTGAGGATAACAACCACAATTTTTAGAAACAATGCTCGTAAAAAGAGACGGCTATAGAATTCTGTAAATGGCGAGATAATACGGAAAATTATACCTAAGTATTAAGAGCCCGACATATGCCAGGCGGCGTGGCGATACAAACGCGGATGGTCTAAACGCGTTGGCTACTTTGGATATTTTCGTTTTTTAGGAATATTCAAGGGTTATTCGAAAAATAAAAACATATGATGGCTGCCTTATCTGTAATGCAATAATAATCAAAAGTTTCAAGGTTCATTTTAATGTATTTGGTGAATAATGCTATATACCGAGTAAATTAGACGTGATTTGGAGGCAACTTAGCATTTTTTTTCTATCGAGAAAATTTAACGCAATCGTGTTTTTGAGTCATATAGTTACCAGAGTTAGTCCTGAACTTTGCTGCATTTTTATTTCAACTTGAGTATTTAATTATTATTGATATAACAGTCAATCATGCCAAGCAGTGTGAGGTAGTATGGGCCCTTAATTACACATGTATGTATGGGCAAAAATATGGTCAAAATTTATCAGGATTTAAAACAGTTTAAATAGAACTTGACAGAGATTACTTTTTACTACGTCCA
The DNA here is from genome assembly GCA_947532085.1 of Elegia similella. NCBI lineage: Eukaryota > Metazoa > Arthropoda > Insecta > Lepidoptera > Pyralidae > Elegia > Elegia similella. Next base: position 16,013,668 of record OX383941.1, read on the forward strand.
TTGGCTAAAATAGCCATCTCAAAGCCATCTCAAACTCATTGTCCTGTCAAACTGTGAAAGACTATTTTAAAAAAGAACAACATATAATTTACCTATTCTTTCTAGTGTTACTTTTTACATACGGAACCACAGCCAATAAAAATTACTCTTGCCCACTTGGAGATTATTACAACGCCCAGTATCTAAGTAAACGTCGTACAGAGATCGATTGTGTACCTCTTAATTGCGTATTACGTAATTGCTGTTATCTATTGAAAGTACAATTGACAGTGCTGTACAATTTATAGCACATGTTCACTTATGATTGCTATTGTTTTATTTGTAGAGTAGCGCAGGTGGTCTAATCAAGATCAAAATTGATAGGTTAAATGAAACTATGTATTAAAAAAATGTTTTTCTCTCCATCGCTCCCTCATTTTCAGAACTGGGCAATCCATCTGCGGCAATTTGATAGCTATATCGATAATGCAAATTTAAAAAAAAAAATGTTTTATTTCTGGTCCTGCTACTGTTTTATTATACGTGTTGATAGAATATAGATATAGTTTTCAAATCAAAACAAAAGTCGTTTCGGACTCAAAATTAAGAGTGAGTACTTCAATCCATGCGATCTTGTTCACGAATTGATAACATCCAGTGAACAACTTTCGTAGCAGTCTATCTATTAGCCACACCCACACTGGCCACTGATATAAAATGAACCGCTAAAATGTTGCACTATTAAAACAATGAATATCTATTATAAAAAACTATGAACGTAAAATATAGGATATCATACAATTCCGTAACTTTTTTAAACATTTCTATAGCCCTTGTTCAGGGATAGTGTAAGATTCTAATGGTGAAATAATTTTTCAAATCGATCCAGTCTTTTCGAAACCTATTCAATGCAAACAAACAAACAATCAAATCTTTTCACTTTATAATATTTATTAAATAAATTATTATATAATAGTGTAGATGTAGAAATGTCTCAAAATAATCAAAAAGAAAACGATTGACAAGCTAAGTAAGTATTCGGCAATTATCTTAATTTCAATATCAAAAAATGGAGACCCTTTCCTTCCAATTAATACTCACGTAATATTTAACATTTAAGTACTAAGTAACTTTCTGTATCAAAATCCGGTAAAAGCCGAATGCTCTCGTTCCACATACTAAATGGCAGTAAATCACCAAAAACAAGTTGTAAAAGAATAAATAACGAACATTTATATTAAATCGTGACCTTTACGCCCAATTGAACTTGTGAAATGGTGGTACATATTGTGAACTTTGACATATATTAAGTGATTGTAAGTAGATCGCTTTTGGCGGCAAATATTTCGTTGTGTAAAACTGTAACGGTTTGTGTCAATCATGTGAAGGATATTTTTTTATTACCTTTTTAACATTTTCGGGAATGCATATTCATAACTTTTATTATGAACCAAGTATCGAAACAATATTATCTATGAGGTAGGGTTTTAATTTGGGTATTGAAGAGTTTATATTAGCATCTGGTTGGTATAAGTATGATATACCCACTTAGATGATAAAACATAAATATGATGAAATCAACGTTATCTTTTTTAGCAAGGATTTTACGTAAATGTATTCAACAGTTAAACATGAATTATCGGCTAACGAACACTTTTGTAATATTATCATTCACAATATAAGTATTGTATTGTGTTATAATATGGAATAATTTGTGAATTAAAAAGAAATCCTTGGTGGGACTCAGAGCGCTATTTTTAAAATTTCGCCGTTCGTAAACGAGCGATATTTTCTATACAAAAATCGCTCGACGACGAGTGGTCATGCTTTCAAAAATAGTACTCTCTATTATTGAAAATACATTCTTGTAGTGCGGAAGAATCGATTCACTTTATAATTGACTCAAAGATTCTCATTGGAATTCTTGATATATAAAATATTTTCTAACATCGATATGTAACATTTTAGCGGCCACGGCACTAATGATGTACTACAACGGATCGTGGCTACATTTCAATAATCGAATGTAGATCCGTGCTTACAATCGGTTGAGAAATTCCATAACTCGCTCGTTGCGGAGATATAGATAACAAAACAATATAACATATAAACGACAGTATATACTTAATGCAATTCAGCTTTCTTATTGCAGAAGACCAAATGAATATATTCATCAGACATTATTGACGAAAATAAGGAGCATATAAAATGGCTTATTTATATCTTATTTGAGTTACCAAACCAATTGATTGATTTTTCTATTCATTAACAGGGCATACACCTCGAAACGTTCTAATTTACAGTACATAAAAGTACAATCTAAAATAGATAAGGAAAAAGAAACTCAACAAATAAATGGACATTATCCGAAAAATACATACATACTATCATGTCTTTTTCCCTTGCGGAGTGGACAGACAATCTTTAAGACCTAAAAGTCACGCTTAGCATGTTGGTGGACATTAGGTGGAAACAGAAACAAAATAGTGACGGCCCTGCTTGCCGCATCGCTTACTATGTAATATGATTCTTCACTGTTTGCCCATTCCCTCGATCTGCTTTTGCGATCTGCGCGCGAATAGAAGCAGATGCTATACTCTACGATTTTTCTGTGTGCCCAGACCAGCATGGAAGAACAAAAAAATCACAATTCAAAATATAGTTTACCAGAATTAAAACGTAATCTCCTAAAAGTGCCAATCATGATGCTTTGACTCTGCAACTTCCGATCGTTGAGATATCGATTCGAGGTGTGACAGAAATGATCATTCTATTGACAAGAGTTGTGACGAAAGTAAAAGTATCGATAAGATATCACAATAGTTTCGTAATGATCAGTACGCCTAAACAGGTATTGGGAGCACTCGTGACGGTATAATTTGTGGTATCGATAAATAGTATCAGTAAATTGTTTGTCACTGGTTGCAAGTGTATAAAATTTTATTTGTACTTAACTAGTTTACTCTTAAGCATTTATTTTTCTAGAAATGTTTTTTGCATTTACAATGCTATTCTGGTATACTCTAATTAAATTAATAAATAAAATATGGTGAAAAAGTTCCACTCGGGCGGGGTTTGAACCTGCGATTTTAGGTCTCTATTAAGTCGAAATATAATTCTCAAAATTATATATAATATTCATCTCTAACGTGGTAAAAAGAGCCAAAGATCACAATACCGAAGACCACATTTGGCCATATTTTCTAAAGGCAAACATTAAGTCTATATACAACTATAAATGAAGGCACAGATTCTTGTACTTTAAATTAAGGAGCCAGTTTATTAGCCTTAAATTCACTAATTAAGTTTTCATTACATTCGGTTTAAATAATATATATCTACAATTCATCTAATCTTAATATTATGTAGGTCAGTATTGCCAGGCTTGCTTATGAAATCTTTACCTCAATTATATACGTTTAAGATAAGATTTTCCATCATTAATATCTTAAATAAATAAAACAACTTTTATTTTCAAGTTAATAGCAGCAAATAAAGTTTTATCAGTTGACAAACGGCAGAAGGCCGCTTTAATGTGCCATCATATTCTATCGGCGTCGCTCTCATCAATAATGCACTATCGAGATTATCGACATGCACACTTTGACGTATCCTCGCTTATCGCGCCATCACTATTGTTTTAAACGTTTCCAGCATTTGTGGCATCGGAACATCGATCAGTAATTACTGGCTTTTGTATTTTATTTCTAATGTCGAGTGTTTAAATCACGATATCTATAATTAAAAGCATGGATGGCATGACTACTTAATCGTCAATGGTCAAGTACTTAAAGAGACAAGTCAGAAATTGTAAGTTTCGCCATTAAAACCAAGTTATACAGAATATTTCGTATTCCAGGCTGACGTTTTCACCCAACACTATTTGGGTGGAAATCTCACAGATATTAACTTAGACCAAACCTTTGCTTTTACCCAAATACTTTATTAATAAAAATTATATTTACAACCTATATATAACTAACAAATATTCCCTTGAAACTGTACATAACATCGTCCTATTAATGTAAATAAAAAGAAGTACATGTGTAGTAACAATACCGATTAGCGCAATCAATATTTTGTACTATTAGGAAATGTTCATTATGTAGGTACCTACACATTTTATTATTTTTGGTTACCTATGTTTTTGGACGCGTTACGTAATTTGATTTCTGTTTCACTGGGATCAAAGACATTGTACTACGGCCAATGAATGGTGTTCAATAAAATACAATGTGACCAATAGTAAAATAACTTAAGATGGCCCGTCGCGTGCCCGAGTCACGCCGCGCTCGATAACAAATCATGTTATCGAAGGAGCACATCTCTAAATAATCGCTGGACTGCTGGCCCAGCCAAACGATATTGATGGCGAGAGGTTAATAGTTTGAAGACGGTTAAATTGTTAGACTTCCGTGCCGCAAGGAGCATTCACAACACTAATTCATTTCATACTTGGTTTTTCTTTTTTTTTTTGAGTAAATCTTCATGTATTACTATCCTTATAGTATACTGATCCTTATTCTTACTTTCCTTACAAATAATAAATGTGAAAGTGAGTTTGTTTGTTTGTTGGTTACGCTTTCACATCGTCATGAAATTTTGCATACAAGTTCTCTGCAGTTCGAAGAAGGACATAGGCTTCCTTTCATCCCGGAAAAAAGGCCGGCCCGACAATGTGCATTAAAATGCCGAAAAGAGAGTTCCCACCCAGTATTGGTACATACATACTCTCACTTCTTTTTCCCTTGCGGGGTTGACATAGCCCAAGCCTTAAAGATCTCAAAGCCATGTTTAGCATGTTGCCATGTGTACCTTGTGCCACAGGTAGAAAACGGAATCAAAATAGTGATGAGTTGCTAGTCACATCGCCTAATAACATGATTCCTCAGATTTTTGCACATAGAATTGTTCATATTGACTTTTTGTCTGTAACCTCTTCACGCTTCAACTACTAAACCGATAGATGCAATTTTATATTGAGATACCTTACAATCAAGCGGACAGAGCCGCAGGCAAAAGCTTATATACCAAACAAAATTTTAATACATAAAATACTTACGCGTCAATATTAGGAAAGGGAGCGTCGCAAAATGAACACCTGGGCTCGGAATCTTCCCGATCCTCTTCTTCAGGCTGCGAGAACTTGTTGCTGGAACTCTGGTGCTCTGGAACAAAAATAATACAGGTTTAATTCAAATTAACCGTTACAGATCTACTGTCCTGATTTTCATTCTACTTTTATTTTCACCGTAGATACCTTAGAGCATTTATTTTCAAAGTGCCGCGCCCCACTAGGGAGGCGCAAAGACATGTACAAGGGGGCGCGTGGGCGCAGGCGGTAGGTTTCACTCCTTTTAAAACAAGTTTTTAGAAGAAATCATCAGAAACTGTATTTTTGGAATTTATTACTCTTATTGTACAATTGCTTGGGGAGCCCTAGGCCAAGGGGAGGCGTGGGCTTATTTATTTTAAGCAGTAAGGAGGCGTGATACTTATAAGTTTGGGAACCCCTGCCTTAGAGAATACTTATATAAGCAACGAAGCCAAGTCTACAGGCAGGCTGGCCGTAAAAACTTTGCCAAATCAACTACAGCATAAACAATCTCATTATCGGACCCCGGGCTCCGACGCATCACAGCTGAGGATACAACCAAACAAAACACCTGTGTATAATTTTTACATCCTTAAATTTATACATCTGTTTATTTGATTCTGTATTTCAGTTGTAAATAAAGTTTTTATTAAAAAAAACGGGTTGCACTCCTGGAGTGTCAGCAGAAATGAAACTTGCCTTTGCGGCGGTTTCAGTTCACGTGGCCGTCTTACGAATTCTCGTCACGTGTCCTGACGCGAGTTTAAAATTTTTATATCCATCCCAAAAAGTGCACAACGCCGCTAAAAAAATTTTCACTTCCAAACTTGCTTGCTAAAAATATTTTAGTTCTCAGCCTTGATAAAATCAGCACCGAGTCTTATTTGTTCTAATGTGTAAAATTTCAAGTCCTATGTAATTCAATAAATATAGCACTATGTCAGACGGACTGACGGTCAGCGGAAGCTTAGTAGACTCATTAATAAGCTCCCAATGTTTCATTTTGGACACTAAAAATCTCTAAAAATTGACTACATACTCCATATATCATAGAACATTAAAAGATCTAGATATAACAATATAGAGGTACTCCGTACACCACAGAGTAACCTTTCAAGTGGTCCCATAAATAACAAATTAACTGGTGTCAATATGCAGCATCGCAGACATAGACTTATGCGTCCTGTTAGGAAAGCGCTCCGTTTAATTGCAGGCTTTCTATTGATTTACATGCCGCTCTGTGTACTTGTTCGAGTATCGTGTTCATCTGTTATAGTTATACTGTGGCGCTAAAGGTCACTTATGTAATGTTTATTGAAGTCTTTTGGCAGAATTATATATGTTTTCTACCAATACATAGTATCAAGTCTCCTCATCATAATACCCTAGCAGCCAAAATTGATGGGCCTTTTGTGAGGCACTGGGCGGATATGCTCGTGCATAAAGGTTTATTATAAACTAGCTTTCGCCCGCGGCTCCACCCGCATCAATGTCGATCCCTCGGGAATAGCAGTTTTTCCCGGGATAAAAGGTAGCCTATGTCCTTCTCCGTACTCCAGAGAACTTGTATGCAAATTTTCATGATGATCGGTTCAGTAGTTACGGCGTGAAAGCGTAACAAACAAACTCACTTTCGCATTTATAATATTAGTAAGGATTAAATGTTTTCCTGGCTCGCAATTTACTAACATTAGGATAATTATTTGGTTTTTTTACTAATACTGTATGGATCATAGTCTGAAATAAAGAACTTACTTATTATAAGACCTTATGGCCACATTTAGCATGTTGGAGGGCGTGTAGATGGAAAACGGTATCAAAGAGTGCCGCATCAGCTATTGGTTTTACTATATGCGCGGGAAGAGAAGCAGCTGGCACATTCTACGTTTTTCTTTTCTCTCAGACTAGCATAGAAGACCAAATAATTAACTAAAACAATCTTTTGCAGTTAAGGAGATCAATGACGGGCAGACGGAGCTATATAAATATCTGAGGGTATATAAGAAATTGTCGCCATACCAATCTGACACTGTTTCTTTGTAAAAAGTTTCCCAATTACCACGACAGAAGAAGACGAATGTCATCTTTAGTAGTTCACAACTTATGTACTGTGGGGCTAACTCAATCTGTGTGATTTGTCTCACTTACTTATTAATTTATTGAATTATCTTGATTTAGTTATGTTCTACTTAATACGATATTCTACTTCGGCGACGCTTCATAAATTCATAAGAAATGTAAAACAATTCTATATAGGTGATTTAACATAGTTTAATTAATTCTGATCACGAGAAAAGCCCCGCCCAGCGCAACAAGTGGCATCTGACTGGTATCTAGAGTAGATGATATCATAGTGATGTCAGGATAATCTCTACATAGCTAGAAAGCAGGGTCGCGGCCGTGGCGAGAGGTCACTTAACTTATTTCAATTATTGAGATCTGAATTCATAGGTACAGTCAGGTACAGAGATACCTGGCCAGGCCCTCTTACCTATACCTTGAATTTTCTCTTATACTATATATTTATAGTATAAGACAAAATTCAAGGTATAGGTTATTATTATATTGTCATGAAAATTTTGATCAAGAAAGACTTCATTAAAATCTTTCTGTATATACATTTTCATGTTATTATTTTTAGTTTAAGAGAAAATTGGTCAGGTATCTCTGTCCCTGACTGTACGTTCTAAAAACATTGCGGTTTGTCCTTTTGAAATAAGTAAATTTTCTCATTATTCGAGTAGCCAACATTAAGCTTTAGCGATCAGTATTTTTTTTTGTTCCACTTAGTAGGCATACGGCCTACCTTATGGAAAGCGGTTACCGTAGCCTATAGACGCCTGCAACACCAGGGGTGCCGCGCGTTGCCGACCCTGAAGAAATCTTTTCGCGCCCTTTTTAAAGAACCCCATGTTGTAGTCACTCAGGAAAACCATTAATTGTTCGTGTGTAATTTTATTAAGCTGGCATAGCTTAACGAATGTCATAAATGATGACAGCTGGGACCAAGGGTTTAACGAGCCTTTCGAAGTAGGTACCTACGGAGGGGCTTTAGATGTTTTTAAGCCACTTACGGTCAGCTATCTCAGTGGGGACTGCGCCCTAGGTTGCTTAACATACGTAAGAGCTAATGATGTTCAGACTCACTGGACCATCGGGCAATAACTACCTCTGTGGTCCAGTGTTTAAGGCGTTTGCCTGTAGGCCCGGGGGTCGTGGGTTCGATTCCCACGGGAAGCATACTTTGTTTAGTTGTTTCCAGTTTGGTTAAGACATTGCATGCTTGAGTCACCTGAATGTCTGATAATGAAGATGATTCCGTGCTTCGTAAGGCACGTTAAGCCGTTGGTCTCGGCTGCCATCTGGTGGTCTTTAAGGGAACCACGTCAGAGGCCAAGGGGCGGTTCCGAAGCACTCTGACACCAGAGTGTGCATGGTAGATTGACCGTGACACCTACTCGAAATGATGATGATGATCGGGCTCTAAGATATCAGAAGAGTTGCTTTGCCAAAAATCTCTCTCAAAATCATAGCTAGTAAGTCATCAGAGTAATATTTAGTCATATATTGCCGCAATTTGTTTATTTAATTAGAAAAAAATAAATATTTAATAAAAAACAAATACTTCATTTAGGTAACTTGTTTCTTTACAAAAATAAACTGTTGCTAATGCCTTCTTTATATCCTTAATAAGAAAAAATACTAAATTAAATTATTGAATGTAATATTCATACAGACTATTTTCGTCATTTTATGAAAGATACATCAACTTAGAAAAGTTACAAAATAAATATTTATAGATAAGGGTGTGTATCGTTTATACTTTTTCTTCCTCGGAACTGTAATAACCATCTATTCAGTATTAAGACATGCTTCAACTTTAACCCTTTAAATACCTCCAAGCTGACATCACCAACAATGTATTCAAACAAAAGTGTACAATAATAAACTAGCTGCGCAATCTCAGTATATCACAGCCGTCGGAAGTATTGCATTGACACATGCAAAATTAATTCGAGTCACGAGAGGAGCCACGCCCCGAGCATTGTCTAGCACGTGGCATCAACCAAGGATGTCTGTCGCACCAAGACGACGTAGTTTTAGCTAGATCACAACCGAAATAATGGTAAAAATCCTGACAAATTCAGTCAGAAATTTAATTTAGTTTGAAATTACCGATTAATTCATGGAAAAAGAATTTGAGACATCGTATTATAAATAACGGAGTTAGGCGGTAACAAACATTAAAACTATATAATACTCTCCTCCTAAAGTCGATTAAAAATGTTACGAAATCTTCACTACTGAAATTCGCTAGCATGTTGTTTTGGTTTTGCAGTGAATTATGTTTGCTGTTGAACATTGAATATTTCCAATAAGATTTATAATTGTAATCTAGTAATATCATTAATTAGTTTATATAATAATCTTTCATATAAAAACCGACTTTACCCAAATTACTTTTTTTTTTCGATTTTTGATGTAACTAAAAAGAGACCATAAATAACGGAATTATAAGGTGTGTTTGTTACCTTTAAAAAAACAATCCTCCTATTAGATTTTTATTAATCAAATTAACTAAAAACTAAAAACTTTAATTTTATTAAAAATTTAAAGTTTTTAGTAGCTTGTAAGGAAAAATTTCAGAATCATTACAAACCTAATAAAACACAATCATGCCATAACGGCTGAACAGATTTTGACGAAATATTGCTCACTTTTTGATTAACATATAGGCTATATCTCAAAAAAAGCTGCTTCCCGCTGGATCGACATTAACTTGAGCAGAGCCGCAAGCGATAGCTAGTAAAATATATTGCCAAATTCTGTAAACTATTTAGTAAATTACGCGTTTTATTAATAAAAATAACGATTGAGTATTATAATCGCACATCTATATAGGGTCAATTTAAATTAAGTGCAAATATTTAAAAGGCTGACACTGACACCCCTAAGCTAGAAAAATGCTTTAGAAGCAAAATAAAAAAATGACACGCTTGTTTCCGAGATATCTGGACCTGAACAGGTAAAACAACAGACGAAAAAAACACCCTGTCTACAAATAAACACTTTCTTGGCCAACAACTTTTTACTATTATCTACTATGGATACTAGGTCATTGACCTCGACAATCAAAACAGCTGAAAAAAAAAATAAGAATTATTTTGTATGAAAACATTTAAAAAAAAAAAACCTAAAACCTAAAATTTGTTACTAAAGCATTTCTTTGACCTATGAGACCTAGCCCTTAAAATATTTGCGCTTAATTTAAATGGACCTTGTATATCACATACCTTTAAGTCGACTTCAGCGCGCCAACAAAAAAAAACAAAAAAAAAAGACGACACTTCACAGACAAGTTCAGAGGTCACTCTATTTGCCGCCGGTATAGCACTGAAGTATGAGTGTTGGTTACAAATTATCAGGGGCAGGTCACCCCCACCCCACCTGTCGGCGAGGGTTAATATGCTCACTTGACTCGGGGTAAAAGTCATCAAGCGTGGTAGTGCATTTGTGGTTAGACAATTGATTTTGCCCACCTTTTTGCTTGTAAAAATTACTGACCAAACATTTTAGCAGATAAAAAAAAGAAGTCTGGAAATTGAGTGTAAGTGTCGAGCTCCCCATCAAGGTCTATATCGACATGACCTTAAACAATCTATAAGATGAAAACCGGCAAAGCTCTACAGCCTCTTCTGCAAAATGATTCATTCTAATATTATAAATGGGAATGTAACTCTGTCTGTTGCCTCTTCACGGTTCTACCACTGAACCGATTTAGATGAAATTTGGTATGGAGATAGAGGCTCGAGGAGTGATTCATTTTTGCGGAACTGTCTTACACCAATTTAGTTGCCAATACCAGTCCTCGTTATGCCTGATAGAAATCAGGCCTGATACAAAGCAGTTACTTTGTAAACGGCTTATTACAGAACTGATGATTTTCTTGAGCACAAAAATATCTAGCTAGAGCTTGGCGCAAGATCCTCATATATGTTGTAGGAAATATTATGATTGGTACTTTTTTTACTATTCAGCATAACCTAAAGACCTATTGTCCACCTAATGTCACATAATAAGTAATAGTACTAACGTACTAATGTGCGTTTGCATTAGGGCATGCATACCGGAATTCCGGAATATCGTAATACCGGTATCTCGGACAGATTTTTTCGATATTTCAATACCGGAATTGAAGGCCCCAATACCGTAATACCGGTATTCATTAAAAAATATATAAATACATATATAACTACGTAACCATCTATAGATATATGTGTACGTATGCAGTTTAGTGTGGAGCGTCACTTACACGACGTTTATATATAATGAAAATGCTTTTACATCTTGTTGTATAACTGGAAAGCGAATATTTTATGTTATAAATCATTTTAATTCTGTATAAGTATTTTTTGAGAGTTTCTGAAAAGTAAATAAACAGTTCGCCTATAGGCACCACACCGCCGTCCGCGCTTCCATTCACTTGTTTCTTTCGCGTCTTTTATCGGTAAAATGGCGGCCCGACTTTTTATTTATTGTTAAAACTAGCGGCCTGCCCCGGCTTTGCACGAGTGGTTATAAGTTTTTAACAACAACATTTGAATATTTATAATGTATAAAAATTTTAACTTTAGCACTCTATAGACTTTCTATGCTTAGAACAGTCGATGTAGTCTGCTTTTGACAAAACAAACAATCAAAATTATTTGCAACAATCCACAAACATATACACATGCAGACACTTAGATCTACACTTAAAACTTATACCAATCTCTTTGTGTCGGAGCTTAATTAAAAATAGTATATTATAAAGATAATTTAGATATTAGTATTACTATGATTTTTTGTTTTATTTTTTTATATATTTTTCTATCAAATGTATTGTATCTAAACCAACCACACATACACCCAAACCCACACCCATACAAACCATACACAAAAGGAGTTTCTACGATCTTTAATGGTTCCGTCCCGTCCCCGGCCTCTATTTGTGATCTATGGCTCATGCATGGTGCATTCATCCTACATAATGTCACGTAAAGCCCGCGTGGCCCCGACGAATCACGGCGATACGAAATTAATTTCGTTGCTCATTATTTTGATATTCATTAATAAATATAATTATATAACATTTGCAAATAAATGAATACTTTACTATATCTCCTAAAGTATTCATTTAATTTGCATGGTGTAAAGGGGAAAAATAATTTTAGCCAACTAATCTATTTCAAATGATAAGGATTAATACCGTATTTGTGTAAATAGGTTTCCCATTACCGCTTTATAATTGCCCATTTTTAAAGCATTGAAATGGATATAGTACTTTAAGATATAAACATATTATTGCGGACTTTTTTTGTAGACCTTTTTAAATTTTACAATACTTTAGTACATTATTTTGATCTATCTCGTAGGGTTCAGTCAGCGTTTGCAATGTAAGCGCAAAAAAATGTGTATATTTACGACATTACAATAGAAACCTCTAAAATTAGCAGTGTTCCTCTACTATATTATGCATGTAAACCTTCCCCTTGAATCACTCTTATCTATCAAAAAAAAACCGCATCAAAATCCGTTGCGTAGTTCTAAAGATCTAAGCATATATTTACATAGGAACAGACAGACTACACAGCGGGAAGCGACTTTGTTTTATATAATGTGTAGTGATAATAGCTTATTATTAAAGTTTTATTTACGTATATTACGGTTAACTTAAAATAAAATAGATATAAAGCTAATTCCGGAACTAGTACCGGAATTCCGGTATTAGGACTCTGGTACCGAAAATCAGTTCCGGTATTGATAACTTTCCGGTATTGCATGCCCTAGTTTGCATTGTGTTTTCACAATAAAGATTAAATAAATAAATACTTATATCTATAAATTATACGTATAACGTCTTTTTAAAGATATAAAAAACGACAAGAAGGTACAATATTAAGTTCAAAATATGCAGTGTACTTAAAGTGTCTTCTCTTTTCATTCATCCTTACTAAGCGCGGGCGACAGCTAGAATAACAATATGTTGAACTGTCTAAATCGACGTGTTGGATGTCACCAGCATTGATTGATATAAACCTAACCCGTCCGACTAATTGTTGGCGTGCGTGTCATCCACAAAGCTTTATTATTTTAAAATGGGCTTTTAATGCCGCTTCACACGCCGACAGCTTTGGAGTTCATACTTAATAGCTTAATTAGGATTTATTTGTATTTTTATGTGTTTAGTCTATGAATTTACGCGTTTTGGTATCGGTCTAAGTAGGCCCTTATATTTCAAATTCAAAAGTCAAACATTTTATTCATCGTTGTATACCTATATTAAATATATTTAAACGCTAACTTTCGTTTTTTATTGCTGATGATCGACGTCAATCCAATTTACTAACAGATAAGTTTAGTGCCGTTACCAAAGCGGGGTGCAAAAGAAGCTGCATTAAACTGCACAATCATAGAGCATTTTCTGCATTTTTTTATTTGGATATCAAACAATGACGCAATACATAATTATACTTACATAAATAAAATCTTACTAATACATTTAAGGTCGAGGAATTATTCCGCTTGGCAAAGGATAGAGAGGAGTTTGGGAAGCTGACGGCCAACATCCAGTAATGGAGAGGCACTAAAAGAAGAAGAAGAATACATTTAATTGTGTCACCAACTACGATAACACAGATGAGTAAAAAAATAATATACAGGTTTCCTGTGAATAAGTGGCATGTCTGTAATTATGTACGGTACGCTTCAAAAATGAACTCGCACGCGGTACGCTTCAATCTCTCATACCAATTGTATGAGAAATTACGGTCCCATCCTAACCGTACCTATATAGGTATAATGAGTAGAGAGCTGTAGGACAGTCAATTGTTTTTAGGTTTTTTTAAATGATTGCAGTTGGCCACTTGCAGTCAGCGATTGAACTAAATATTATGTCTGTTTGAGCTTACATTGTCTTGTCATTATTTGAAATTCATCTAGTAATGTCAAATTCTAGTTTACAAAATATCTCAAAGGGGTGACTCAGCCTATTAAAATGAACAGCTTTTCTTCTGGAGCCAATGCTGGGAAACCAAAAGATTGTCATTTTCATACAAATTGCCGGGCCGACTGAAGTTTGGATAGTATAAAATGAACCAATCATAATATTTTCTACAACATATATGAGGATCTTGCGCCATGCTCTAGCTAGATATTTTTGTGCTCAAGAAAATCATCAGTCCTCTAATAAGCCGTTTACAAAGTAACTGCTTTGTATCAGGCCTGATTTCCATCAGGCATACTTATCGAAGACTGGTATTGGCAACTTAATTGGTGTAAGACAGTTCCCCAAAAACGAATCACTCCTCGAGCCTCTATCTCCATACCAAATTTCATCTAAATCGGTTCAGTGGTTGAACCGTGAAGAGTTTGATTCTTCTTCCATTCATATTCGTAGTTTAATTATTATAAACCTATATTAGTTAAAATATGCTTATGTCTTATATATTGTCTTATTTTTTCAATGGCAAGCAGTGCAGAGAAGGCCGAAGACATATGATAACCAAAGTAGATTTATATGTGTTTGTTAAACTTATAGAGTAAGGGGATACAAGTATTAAGACTCTAACTAAATTATTTCCACAGCGAAGTAGCTGTGATTCTATTTAAACGGCCGACAGCAAAATTTTGCTGTACTCAGAATCAGATGTATTTAATCGGCTCTAACTTTGAAAAATTGTACATTTAGTGGTCTACCACCCATCGCCCAAATTAATTGATCCACAATTCGCAGGGTGCGCGAGCGTTAAGTTTTCCCACGACGTCACAGATGGCGCGCGCGCGCACCGTGTCGGTGCCTTACCGATCTTTCCCTACGTAACCGACGACACCTGTTACCTTCGCAATGGAACCGTTTGTTCCAATTTGAATATCTTTTGTTTTATAATAGCTTGAGAACTAACGTTTATAAATGTATTTATGACTGTGAGCCATTCACCGGTAATTGACGAAGGATCTTTAAAAAAGAAAAGATTTTCGAAAAATATAGAGAAGAATGAAATCGCACGGGTAGATATAGCTATTTAAATAGCTTATGTTCATCAGGGATAATGTAGGATTCGAATGGAGAAAGAATTTAGCAAATCGGTCCAGTAGTTTCAATGCTTATTCAATATTAGTGTAGTGTCCATAGTGTAGATGTAGATTACTATGGTCATAGTTTGCGACTCATAGGGCGTTAAAAAGACTGTTTAAATTTTATTTAAATAGGTTTGTAAATAAATCCGCTGGCAAAAACTTTTATTTTTTAAGCTTATTTTTTTTCTTAATCTTAGTCCACGCTGAACAATTTATCTCAAGGAGCACAAACAATAAAAATTCTATAGAAAATGCTTTTACTTACGACGCGATCGAAAACCAATATCCACTAATATTTTTCATAATTTACCATTGGCTGATGTTAACAACTCACATCGACATATACATAAGTACCTAATCATGTTATCCTTATCCTTACTAATATTATAAATGCGAAAGTCATCATCATTTCGAGTAGGTGACACGGTCAATCGACCATGCACCCCCTGGTGTCAGAGTTCTTCGGAACCGCCTCTCGGCCTCTGACGTGGTTCCTTTAACGACTACCAGATGGCAGCCGGGACCACCGGCTTAACGTGCCTTCCGAAGCACGGAATCATCTTTATTATCAGACAATCAGGTGATTCCAGCCTGCAATGTCCTAACCAAACTGGAAGCAACTAAACAAAGTATGCTTCCGGTGGGAATCGAACCCACGACCCCGGGTCAACAGGCAAACGCCTTAACCACTGGACCACGAATGCGAAAGTGAGTTTGTTTGGTTGTTTGTTAGTTTCGGTTCAGTAGTTACGGCGCGAAAGCGCGCCGTAACTACTGAACCGATCATCATGAAATTTTGCATACAAGTTCTCTGTAGTACGGAGAAGGACAAAGGCTACCTTTTATCCCGGAAAAAAGTACTGTTCCCGAGGCATCGACATTAACGCCGGCGGAGCCGCGGGCGAAAGCTAGTACTTTATATTATAGGGATCACTTGCCTCAAGACTCAAGACAAGACGCATCTCGTACGCATCAGGTGCAGGTTCCCGTTATGACCCGCGGTGTAATACGTCCACAACTTGATCGTAGTGAAAATTATAATGTAATTTTAACACTCAGACGGTTGTGAATGAATAAGTAGGAGTATTTGTAGATTGTAGGTATATGTTGGGAAGTAGCTTAATTCCGTTCACAAATCATCTGCATAAGCCATCTTGTGGTAGATAAAAAATAAATCATCAACAAGTATTTTTCTAAATTTACATCATCATCATCACTGCAGCCGTGAATAGTCCACTACTGGACAAAGGCCTCTCCCGAGGATACTTCGTTCCATGTGAGGATATTCCCATACTCGCCACGCTTGGCGAGAGGGTTGGCGAGCGCAGTTTCTTTATTGATATACACGGTGAAATTTTGACCGTTCTGAACCCTTAAAGGGATTATTCAGCCCGTTGATATAAACAACTTTTCCTATGGGACCAATGCTGGGATAATTTTTTTTACGTTCCCATACAAATTGACTGGGCGGCCGAAATTTTATGCATGCCCATTTTTTTTTTGAGTTCCGAGCATTGGTACCAGGAAAAGTTCTTCAGATCGGTGGGCTGAATCACCCCTTTAAGGGTCTAGAACGATCAAAATTTCACCGTGCATATTTATATCAAATAAATAAAATAATACACAATGACTTATAAATAATGAAACCTCAAAACCGTGAAAGGGAAATTTACATGCGAAGATAAGGATACAAAAAATATTTGGCCCTTATCTAAACAATTTATATTCGAAGCAATTCAACTTAATATTAAACATTATTAATAACAACATAAAAATAAAAAAATATAAATAACTTACAAATAAAAAAATTCTTCCAACGCACCACATCGAGGCAAAGTACCCAAAATGCTGGCAGCATTTCCCCGTTGCACAGAGAGTCCGATACGATGTGCAAAAAAACTGCCAGCTCTTGGATCACCAGTTGCCTCAATGAAACGTGTTGTCAATTCCTTATAGAATTTTTTGGCTTCAGTGCCCCAGGGACCCAAAGTTTCTACAGCAAAAGGCAAGAATATAAAGCTGTCGGTCAATCCCGCGTATTTTTGCTTTTTGCTAGCTTCAGCAGCACAGGCAGCTGCTCCGCCTTGGCTGGAAGTAGCTGGTATGTGGGATGGAGCTAAAGTATCTACACAAGTAGCATCCCAAACTAGACATTTGCCTTGCCGCCACGGGATTAAAGAAAGACCATCTGGTCGCTTGCCATCGGTGCGGAAGATTCCATTTGGTTCCAAAACTGAAGGAACATTGACAGTTGCTAAAGTTCTACGAATTATGTCGTTTAGTGAGGCATGACGTGGAATTCGGCCAGCACTTTTAATGCAAGCAAGACCATGATGACCCAAACCATCCACAGCTGTACCACAGTGACATAAATGTGGTTGATTTATTTTTACACCCAAACGGAGGCCAATGGCGAGTGTAAAAGTGCAATTATCTAGAAGGGAGCCAACATGTGCAGAAGGAAGTGCTTGTAACCAGTGTCCGGATTCCCTCTCCGATAACGCCAGACGCGATCGATCTTCCGCACTGTCACAAAATGCAATGGTTTCTTCTTGAATATCTTTACAAAGAGGATTGTCCCATAGTCGCTGTGAACAGACATTTACTGGGAAATCATCCAAAACACTTGACCTCCAAACTTCTTTCGCTTCTTTCAAATAAATTAAATAAAAAAAATATCAAAAACTTGGTGCAATGGCACGATTCATTGAATATTATCTCATCACTTTGATACGCTAGATAACCAACTACACGACTCAGATTAATTTACTGGAAGCATATTCAAAGCAGATTATCAAGCAATCCTTAATAGCATTTTGGAGTCACGAAAACGCATATCCATTGTGGCTAAAAATTATTCAATTTCGCGTGACATCAAGATAGGCGACCTAATCAGCGCGCCAAAACGGGATGAATAGAATAAACTCCCGGTTTAACCCTTTGCAGAGGGCGGTGTTATTAAATTGAAATATTTTTATTTTATTGTCCGTAATATTTATTTGATTGTCGAATAAATAGGCGATGTGGGACGCCGAGCGATTGTCGTCAGTTTAATGGGGGACACGACTATTGTTGTTGGTTAATTTTTTGATTAATCATCCCGATTCGTGGGGAATCATCGCGACTATGACGTTTCAATTTTTGCGTCGCCTTTGTTGTGCAATGGCGCGTGTCTCGTACAATATGTAAGTGGTTTTAGTTTGGATTTATTTTTAATATTATAAGACTGCAAAATTAATAGATATACTTATAAAATAAACCAGAAAATTCATAATAACTGAGAATAAAACATTCATAATGCCTGTATTGGGCTTTCTTCATAGGTATATTGTTTGTTTTCCATTTAAATGCTCGTATTACGTTGAACATTTACATTATATTGCAAATAAGTAAAACAATGTAATGTAACCTACGTATTCAAACATTCTAGTAGGCACTTTTAGATTTTTAACGTATACAATGTAAAAATATATGCTCGTATATAATCATCCATTTTCCATTATCCTCATGGAATTATTATTATTTAAATATTTATTTGACTCTATAATCAACTAACGAAAAAAAGTGCGTACTGATAAGACTGCTGTCTATTCTAGACAAAGACACGATGTATTATTAAAAGTTTTATTTTCATAAATTTCATGAATCCTAAAAAATATTTCAATGTATCCCTATTGATATTTACTGTAATATTTATTTGAATGTATAATCAGCCAACTAAAGATTAAATTGTGTTTGCTGATAAGAACTTCTGTATGCGACAATAGTGCAAGAGCCCGCGCCGGACAAAGCTACGTCATCAATTTTAATCTGCACGACAATTGCGCGATGACAAATGTCAACTGTGTCAGCTCGCTCATTCATTACGCGCACGCGTCAAAAACGGCACGGCTAATAAAGGGTTAGCTTTATTATTATTGCGTATGACAGACGGATTATATTTTTTGAATAATATTTAATTTTGTAATCACAAAAACAGGGTTCACGTTTAAACCACTATTTTTGGGTTGTGCCCAAATATAGGGTATTTGGGCACAACCCAAAAATAGTGGTATATCATCTCAAACTATAGATTAAGGATCTATCTGCATCCTGCTACTGTTGTATGAAATTGATTTATAAAGTACTTCACCGCCCGTAAAAACGATTTTGTAACAATATGCATTGTATTTTATATTTCGGTAATGTACGTTAATATAAACAGATTTTAAAATAAATTTTACTTTGAAGTGTGTAAGTACTTGAGTGGACGCTCGGGGAAACATCTCACTTTTTATACACACATACACGCTATCACATCTTTTTCCCTTCCGGAGTAGACAGCGCCTAGATCTATAAGACATAACAGCGACTTTTAGCATGTTGGTGGGCGTGTAGGTGAAAATCTCACTTGTCTTATAATTATTAATGAACAATATATCATACGTTATCCAGTCATGTAGCGAAAGCATTTGTAATCATGGTAGTATGAGCTTGTCATCGCTATTATCATATGCATTAACGCCATTAACAAATACTAGCTAGACTCCATTTGTCATTACCCGAGCACCAACACAGCTAGATAGTGATCGGCTAAACAATGCGATGCTGGAGAAATCCTTGTAGTTGAATCCATAACTCATTGCAGATAAAGTTTGCGGCAATCAATCTTATACTTTCTAAGGACTTATCTATAGAAGGAGACTCCGATCTTCTGATGAAGTGCGGTGGAATGGTCAGCTGCATTAAGAACCAAGTAAATCTAATTTACATGCGAAAGTAACTCTCAACATGCTAAACGTGGCCTTTCGGTCTTATGGCCTTAGACTCTGTTTACCCCGTAAGGGATAAAGACGTGATACTATTTATGTATGAAAGTAACTTTGCCTTTTCAAATAAGTCGGCATAAAATTTTGCGTTTAGGTTGTCAAAGGTTTACACCAACGCGAGTAGAGCAGCGGGTGAAAACTATTTGAATATAAATAATAGAAATCTTTTCTTTTCGGAGTCTGTAGATATAAAGCATTTATAATCTGATAAATATATTCTTTGATTGATTGCGAAGATGTCATTACCATCGAAAGTAAGAATTTAAAACGAACCCTTCCAGTTCGAGAGACTGGGATCGTGAATGTGCCAATAATCCTGATCATCAATCATGTCTTGCGCAACCGGGCGTCATGACGAATGTGAGAGTAAATCGATCCTAATTACCGCTATTTAGAGTCATTGTAAGAGTCATGCGGACTGCCTAGCCATGAGGGTAAACTAACTTTTACTTTGCTAGTATGTGGCTAGTATGACCATAAAATACTGACTTATTCCTGCCCGTGACATTGCAGACAAATAGCAAGAGAGCCTACGCGGGGATAGCCAAGTCTTGTAGAAAGCTGTTTACGTAGTGAACAAATGTCAGCCCATGCAACATCTGCTGAGCCCTGAAAGTATTGTAGTAGTACACTGGTTAATTCCATTGACCCTAATGGTACTGGTACTACTAGTAGGAAGATCAGTAGTACCATGGAATGATCAAAGAATGCGGCTGATGGGTTTAACCTAAGAAATGGATGTTGCCAAGTAAGGCAATAGTGGGCGTCGGTCTCCGTAGCATTATACTTGAATAGCAATGAAGATGCACAAAGACATTCGTACTTTTGACTTTATAGTATTACAAGCATTTAATTAGCGTCATCTGTATTTTTGCTTGTTTGTTTTGTACCGACTTCTTTGAAATCGATTTTGACCTACTTTAAACGGTCAGATTTAATTAACAATTTGTAGACTTATCAAGGATCGATGAAATTACAATAATTTGATAATAGCGTGTTTTTTTTTAGTATATTTATTATAAGTAGGTAATATTTGTTCCTTTAGCGGATCCAGAGCTCCGATGTACTTGAGCCGAACCAACATTCAGATTAGAGAAACTAATAAATCTTCATACTTATACTAGTCACAAAAATACTATCTCATTAGATTTAACTTAAATAATGTAAATCATTTGACTGCAATCTAGATGTCCCGATAACAGTCATAATGTCCCGTGTCCCGTCATAGTTGGCATCAGCCGAATCACGGGCTTCACGCCTCGCTGATCGCCAGTTAATTGGAGTCACCTGCCCTCACCCTGTGCCTGACATACTGACCCTTGGCCCCAGCCCATGTACAGGTAGCTCTGATTTGATCAGATTATATGTTAAAAACCTGAAATTCTAAGTTTTGTCGGATAATCTTTACTTAGCTCTGGTAAGACCGGAATGGCTGTGCTGTCACCTTAAAAAGTTAATAATATTCATGATCATGGCCTATATGATCTATTAATGCACCTAATACCTTAATATTTTTGAGTATCCAGGATACTTAAGTCTAAGTATAAAGATTTCACTAAGAATATTAATCAATTTGGTTAAGGTAGGTAGCGCCAAATAAATTATTTTTCTCTTTCTTTCTTTCAAAATTCTTAGCAAGTTTAAATTTTTTATGTACCTACTCCTAAATTTTTGGGCGGTATTGAAAGAAGCATAAGCTAACACATAAAATCAGTTTCAATATGTGTTTGTATCGCTATAAAAAGTGTAGATATCTTCAAGTTATTTAAGAGACCAATTTACACAACTGTAGGTAAACCAAGAAAAATATCCAGTGTTATAAAATTTCCAATTATAATAAGTCTAATAATTACGAGTAATATACCTCACAATTAATATATTTTACAAGAAGTTAACCGTTTTTGCATAAAGGATAGCATCAAAGATGAGAACTTATAGCTGTTATAAGTTGTTTATTTAAATCCGTATACTCAATCACTTAACCCTTCACATGCTGTATAAAACAAAAAACCGTTTGGTCACACTGGCCCCGGTGCCACGCGCATGCGATGTTTAATTTAGATAAATCGCGACGTGCGACGTATGCGCCGCGCGGCCCTGTGAAAATCACGCATATGCTTATATTATCGTTGGGGTTGTCGTGTGATAAGTAAAAATCTGGAAATGACTAAGCTACGCTAAATACTCAAAACAACGTAATATACACATTTAAGTACTTGCGCTACATAAAGATTATATTTAAGAGTATCTTTCGTGAATAGGTTCCTTATAGTTAATAGTATAAAACAATATGATTACATAAAAGAAGTTTCGCCACATAAATATTATATTTGAGAGTAATTCTCATGAATAAATTCTTTAAAGTCAATTATTAAAAATAAGTAGAGTGAAAAAGATATTACGTACGTACCAACAATATTTTTTATCTCAATTTTGCGTTTGATGAATTCAATCTTAGTGCATAAACGGGATAAAAATGTTTTAAATACTAAAGAATGTAGATTTTCTAAGGTATTTAATTGTTGGACATTTTTATAGTTGATCATTTTAAATCACGCTGGATTATACGGATATTGTTTAAGGATATTAATATAATACGGATATAATTAAGGAATTATAAGGATATATGAGTATACGGATTTAATTCCAGGTCAGATAAATGTCAAACATGTTTTCTTAATATAATTCATTTTCAAATCATACAATGAAATGTGTGATAAAATAATTGGTTCAGGACGTATCTAGGAAACTAGTTAAAAGCAATGTAAGCAAGGGTCTTCAGACTTCCTCCGTCTGCTTCCGGCGCGGCGCGGAGGGCGTCATGATTTACGCGGTTCCAATTGCGCGTAATTATTTGTTGTTTAAAAATATCGCGCCGCTGCAGGGTTAATGGAAAATCGATACATTGTCTTATTTATTGCACATAAATACTCGTTTCGAGTGATATTTTCGATATTACAGATTAAAAAAACAAAGGACTATCAAGATACTCAATAAAATAATGCGTTTCGTGGCGTCATTCGTGGTACCAATTTTGCTAACTACGATTATAAAGCTATTTTTTTTGTTGCGAATTCTTTTTTTAATTATAGACGTTATATAGATGACATTAAGTTACTAAAATATTGATTGGTTGCCTTTTATATTAGATTTAAAAAAACGAGACTTCATAGTTCTATGCCTTTTTCCCCGATAAAAAATACTAAGGAAAAAACCGTTTATTATATAGATGATAAAAAGTGACGGTGAAAATGATATCACTTTCAGAAAATTCAAATTTATGAATGAAAACTTCCGACTAATCACGAAAATAACGAATTAAGTTTGTTAAAGTAATATTTACTTATAGTTATAAGATTTTCTTTTTTATAACATGTGTATGTGCAAATATATCCTATTACTAATATCCAAATCAGACTATGTATGAAGGTAAAGCTTTTTTTCTCTTTTTTTTTTTTCAATTATTTTGTTAAAAGTTACTAACTACAAGTAATTTATTATTACTTCGTCCTTTAGAGTCGACTAAAGATAGGGTGAATATGAATACTTAGATAACTCACCATTATTCGGCAACACATCTTGCAACGGCAGTGGAGTCCTCGGCCCAAGTAGAAGCTCCTGCCCCGAGGGGATCTCCCGAATCACCTTGTACCATACCTGGAAAACACAGTGCAGCACATTTTAGGACAGACAAGGTACTTTCAAGAAAAGGTTCTCAATTCAGTTTGACGCTTTTATTTTAATTTTTTTTGTTAGAAAAACACTATGTTTATTATTTAATTTTATTTGTATTGTGTATTAATAATTAGGAATCTAAAAAAAAATTAAAATAGTAATATTATAATGTTTTATATAATTTTGTTATCTCATAACTTCGTAATTTGTAAACTTATTTCAAAAAAAGTTGGTTTTCAATTGGTCTCATTTAAATTTACTACTTTCTCTGTACTATCAGAGCATATTTGGCCATACACAACATATAATAAAAGAATTAAAAAAAGTGTATGTACATTGAATATATTTACAAAAATTATATAGGGCGATGAAGACATACTAATAGAGTAAGATTTTTTTAAAATGTATGTTTGTCTGTTTGTTTGTACAAGCTAATCTCCGGATATATTGGACGGATTCAAATGAAACTTTTTTTATTGTATAGCTATCAAGCCTGAGCAACATATAGGGAATAATTTATTTTGAAAACCGGAACACCTGAAGCAGAACTATAACGGTCCAGCTAAACTACAAGAAATATAAAAATTACGCCTTAACAAAGTTGTTTAGCCTGAGGAGCATATTCTGCGGATTCATAAAGTCCACGCGAACAAAGCCGCGGGCATCAGCTAGTATATAATAAAAATTATTAAAAATATTTTTATTATATATGATTCATATAATAAAAGCGTAAGTATTACTTTATCTGTGCTTTAAGACATTGCTCTGTACTAAAATCCAAGATTCTGAGTTAATGGCAGGATTTGATTCCCTTGCGAATGTCGAAGAAACACTAAACTCTGCGGCATAACCATTGTATCTTTTGATTGCGTTGGCTTAGAAATTTAATTTTTTCTCAGCTCCAGGGGACGGTAAACTTGAAATGAATATTTGATATGATTTTCTGCTTGATACCTCTACGCGTTCCTGAGAAAAAGGATCTTGACAGACAGACAGACAGACAACCAAGTGCTCCTATAAGGGCTCCGTTTTTTCCTTTTGAGGCACGGTACCCTAAAAACGCTTAAAGAACACATTTCTGCATGTGAAGTCTAATGTCTAATAAGAATATTTGGGTCTTTCCTTAACTTTTCGAAAAAAAAACATAAAACTGAAAAGGACGCAAAACTAAATGCAATTTTTTAATTAACATTTAACCAACAACAAAAAAATATCAGTGTAAGTAGTCGCATACAGATTTGAATCACAGGGGGCGCGAGTGAATCTAATCGCGCATCTGTCTCCCCTGACCGGAAGCGGGTCGCAGTTGGTACGACCGATTTTCAGCTACCGGAAGTAACGTACTGTTCCACATTCAAATTTCATTGGGGTCGCACAATGTTGTGGGGTCGTAATGACTTGTTGTCATTGTTGGAGATATTTTGGAGGTTAATTGGTGAAGTTTTGGGATGAAATATTAAATTGATGATTTAATTCGGCAATTTGTAAAGTTTATCCCAGGATAGGAAATTAGAAAATTCTTTTTTAAAACCTCACTTTCTAAAATGGACCATGGTTTTCTTTTTTTTAGGTTGACATAGTAAAGTTAGCATATAAACCTATCAAAGGAATAAATAAATTAAAGGATAAAATTGCCCGACTTCTATATTTCAGAAAGAATTAAAAAAACAAAATTACGGAATCGTGATTTATTATTTCATCACTATAACTATATAGTATAAAACAAAGTCGCTACCCGCTGTCTATCCGTCCCTATGTATGTTCAGATCTTTAAAACTACACAACTGATTTTGATGCGATTTTGATAGAGTGATTCAAGAGAAAGTTTATATGTATCTACGTTGCACCCGTGCGAAGCTGGGGCGGGGTGCTAGTTATATATGAATTTTATATTTTTCTAATCTTTTTATGTAGATAAATACCTTTAATTTGATACTAATAATTAATTATATGATAATTTTTTTTTCACAACTTGCAATTTACTTTATTCTGGAGGGCGTCATTTTAAATCTGGTGTGACGTCTCATAGCCTGTGACTAGCAGACGGTCAAGACGCTTCTAATATTTCAAGTTACGTTAAGAAGTTTAGGAGATGCGAGAGAACAAACGAACATACATACATATTTATATGTATACATACAAAGCAACCAAAATCAAAACCGTCCTTTTGATCGCTGTAGTCGGTAAAAATATGAAGATGATCATACTTCACCAGCGTGCAGTAAATGCTGAACATTGGCATCGTGCGCGTAGTTCGTGGACCGCACGAACTTCAGCCAGTTGGACTTCTCGGTGGTGCCGTCCAGCCAGCCGCGGATGCCGCTCTTGCCCACCACCTGAAATAAAATATTTTATTAGAAAATTTAATACTTACGTACCACACAACTTAATGAACCGAAAATATCCACCAACCGCGTATGTAACAGGGCTGGGAATTGTATGCTTAAATCTTTAAAACTACGCAAGGGATTTAGAGGCGCTTTTTTTAAAAATAGAGTAATTCAAGAGGAAGATTTACACAGGGTGAAATTTAATTTATTAGAAAACGTTTAAGGAATGACTCAGACCACGAAGCTGAACAACTTTCATTATGGGACCAACTCCGAAATAGATAAAAAAAAACAGCTGTTCCATAGATTTTGCCCAAGCAGATATTCTACTTTTGTATGAAAGAGCAGATAATTTCTTCACGATGTCGAAGTTGGTCCCATAATGAAAATTTTTCAGATTCGTGGTCTGAGTCACTTCATAAACGATTGCTAATGAATTCAATTTCATCCTGTATATGTATAATTTATTGCAACCGTGCGAAGCCGGGGGCGGGTCGCTAGTACAATATAGATTTAAATTACGTATTTTAATTACGACTAATTCAATCTGAGCCCTGGATATATAAATATGTTACGATAAAACCTTAGTAACGCAGCTTTATACGCAAATATTATAAAGACAAAACTCCATTTTTTATAATATACGTCTACTCGTTTTTTGTATTAAAACTTATAAGATAATGTATGCGAAACAAAAATTCCGCCCGAAAAAGAAACAATTTTCTGAAAGCGACATCTATGTTAACGTATAGGAACTTCATCAAGAAGTTGAAAGCAAGAAAGATTGGAAGCAATGTGGTTGCCTGCTACGCGCTGTCTGCTCTCTCTAGTATGGTACAAAAATTAAACACACATTTCATTAACTATCAGCAAATACACATTTCATTAATTATCAGCAAACTTTTTGTCTAACATAAACATTGTTTTTGTAGTCTTTCTACTTATCTGAGTGTTTTTAAAATGAAGTAGCTAGTGTCACTTCTAGTAGTTTAACAATAAAAAATGGCAATAAATAAACTTTTATACAATTTAAATGAATTTTAATTGAAATCCAGTATTTTTAATATTCAGAATCTACGTTAAAACTAATGAACTAAAATAATTTAATATAACATCACTACTAGCGCCACCTAGTTGCACCTGTCTACATCGCTCATTTGAGCGTGCGGCGTCCACGATAGATGGCGCCATTAGTCCCTGTCGAGATGCACCGGCCCTTTGCAATTTGTCAATGGACACCCCAGGCACTCGCATGATGATTCAATTTTCATAGGTGTCAAGATATTAATCACCGTTTATAGGGAAGCTATTATATGATAAATTGTTGGAAACTTATAAGAATTATGTAGGGTTGCACAGTTTGTGCGAGTTATGACTTTTGTCATAAATATTATGTAGAAATGTAATAAATATGCGATACGTTTGGCACATGGGAACCCTGTGCTGTGGGTTATTATAAAAGATTTTTTACTGTTTTGGTATTATGCATACCAGTTTTCTGTATATGTATTTAAATTGTAGGTAACTAGACCAAAACTTATTATGTATCCAAAAAGACTACACAGGTAAGACTTAGGTTTATATTTACGCTTTATTCATTATTCACGTCTTTTTTTAGAAGCAAATCGGTAGATCGGTGCAGTTTTTCTTCTTAAAATTATTACGCACCTATTCATGAACACATAAGCATTAAAATTTGTTTGAATATACAAATTGTCAAACTTGCATCGGTTCTCCAGCCGTCACGGACTCACGGTCCATTACCAACAAATATGAGACTGTAAATCATACAAATTATGAAAATTATCCGACTCATCAGTCGCAACAAGCCGTGCCATATTTCAGTGGGGCCGGGCGGTCTCCGGTAACAAGTGTCCGGCAATTCGCATCCTTGACTGGGCGCCGTTCATCGATGACTGATGGGCTACATGTGCTGCCGGCACCCGCCAACTCATCGCAGAATAGTGCAGGGCTGCCACTAACGAGTTCTTCTCTGTTTTATTTTTCTCTACTTATTTTAGTGATAATGGTGTGCACCTTCAACAGAGCATTTTATCAAAACGCTTGGTTAAAAACCAAGCGTTTTGAGCGTTTTTATGAAGAATCAAAAAAATATAGGTATGATATTGTGGGGTACTGAGGACACAATATCCGTGTACCAAATGGATATTATGTAGAAGGACAACATAATTATTGGCTACAACTAAAATAGGACAGGGCTCAAGATAGAAAAGCATTTTAAATACCACTAATGGTAAAGAAAAATTTTATATCCTATAAAAATTCTTTTTACAGTTTCATAAAATCAGTACTAGATATTTTTAAAGAACTCCAAATATATGATAGACACGTTTGATTGTTCATATTACTTTTTGCGATCTCTCTTATAATTTAGACGGTCAATGAATGTTTCAAATCTTAATATCATAGATTCTCAGCGACAGCCCTACCTCAAGACAAGGGTTCCCTAAGATAATTATCTTTTTTACAGCAGCGAGTTTTAATACGTGATAAATGCCGCGGAAGGCTTGCCAGTGACGCGTACCAAGGGTTGCCGAAGCTTTGATTAATACCTCACTTGCTCGTTTTGTGCAACAGATGCTTTTTATTTTCTTTTTTGTCTTTTAATTTTATGCCGATTGGTCTGGAGTGGTGAATATAGGATTATGAATTGTAATATATTTTAAGAAGATGGAATAAAATTGAGTTATGCATAGACGTGAAAGTTTTGTTAAAGGACAACGTATCTGTGCTATGGTGTATTCTTTTTATAGATATATGGCAGGGTAGTAAAAAACACCACCTTACGCTCTATCACAAAAATTCGGCTGTTGGAAAGAAGGCAGCCAAAATAAAGAGGTATTGTCTATCACATCTGTCGAATGCATCCTGAAAAATGGGCTTACATCACCACGCAATGGACACCAAATGGACGAAGAAAAATAGGAAAACCGAGAAAGAGATAGATAGATGATCTTAATCACATTGAGAACTATGGAAGAATATATCAAAAGAAAGGCTTACGTGGAAACAACGAGGGGAGGGCTTTCCCCAGCAGTGGGATACGAATGACTAACAAAAAATAAAAGTATATGGCAGGCATTTGTAGGTTAACATACCTATTAAGCTGAATTATATAAGTTGATGTATGCATAATACCTATAATAAAATTAACTAAAATCAATATAGTTTGTGGCGTGATGGACATGTAACTTAGGTAAGTACCTACCTACCAAGCATTGCATTGAAATAAAATATCATTATTTTTTATTTATTTGGGTTACTTAGGAGCCTTATAAATGAAGTCTCTATAGCTCTAAATAATTTCTCTTTCCTCATAGTCCTATTGAGTTCCTGTGAGGTGCATTTCGGTTATCACTTCAAACGGGCAATTTGTTAGGTTATTGCTTTCCTGTTTTCTTATCTCATGTCCTTGCGTACGATTTTAGTGATCATTACGATTGTGTTGTTATTGCCATGTAATTGGTTTTCTTATGCTGCGTCTTATCATGCGAGCCGTTTCTTCTAAGTACAATCTTTATGTCTTGCATATGATTATTATTTTAGTAGGGAAAATGAAAATATGGAACGGAATGAAAGATTACTGCTTTCATTTGACATGTTTTCTATTTAATAGAATTAAAGAAATACAATTTATTTTATATATCACTACATAGTAGAAAATAAAGTCGCTTCCCGCTGTCTATCCATATGTATGCTTAGATGTTTAAAACTACGCTATGGATTTTGATGCGGTTTTTTTAATAGATAGAGTGATTCAAGAGGTAGATTTATATATGTACCATTGTGCCCGTGCGAAGGGGTCCCGGTCGCTAGTTAATATTATATTTATAAATGTAAAAATTCGTATGGATGTGAAGATGTTTGTAATTTATTCACGCTGAAACTTCTGGGTGGATTTTAATGAAACTGTAAATAAATAAATAAATATAAATATATATCACACAGATTGAGCTAGCCCCAAGGTAAGTTCGAGACTTGTGTTATGGGATACTAACTCAACGATACTATATTTTATAACAAATACATATATAGATACACATCCAAGACCCAGGCCAATCTGAAAAAGATCATTTTCCATCTTGACCTGGCCGGGGATCGAACCCGGGCACTTCGTGTCGCAAGCTGGCGTGTTAACCACTGCGCCACGGAGCTGTCTAATTACATAGACGAAGCTGCTGAAAAGCTAGTGATAAATAATTAAATAACTAGGTACTTCATGTATTATTTTTCTATTCTTAACCGTCTATACATTAGTAGACTCTCTTTGTATACGAAATAATTTTAAACTAGAGTGTGATAATTTAATATACAAGCGCCAAATGCAAGTTAGACCAGCTCCATCACACTAAATCGCATATTACATAGACTATGTACAACATAGACGATCCAATTTGGCGCAGGCGTGGTAAATAAGCGCGCACACAAATTGTTATCTTGTGAAACGAGTCGTGTGATGCGCGCAACGACGCGTGCTCACCGCCAGCCGAGCTCTTCAGATCTAGGGATGTGGTCGTATCGATGGATTCTCTTTCTAAACACAGTTACTATGCAGTTTTGAAATTAAATACACCCAAAAACATTATGCGTAAGTACCTCTGTGGTCGTAGAACGCGATCTTACACGAAAGTTCCTGGTTCAAACTCCGCCCGGCCCGATCTGTACCTTTCCGTTTGTAAACCAATCTGATGTGAGTTCAATAATTTTCATCGAAGACTACCTCCTTCCGGTAAAGTAAAACATCGTGAGGCAACCCTAAAACTAGTAGATTGTCTGAAATAGAGAAGGCACTGGCAACTACTTCATTATTTGCTACCAAAAATAGTCCGTTTCTTTTCCATTTTGTGGAAAGAA
Source organism: Elegia similella (assembly GCA_947532085.1). Classification (NCBI taxonomy): domain Eukaryota; kingdom Metazoa; phylum Arthropoda; class Insecta; order Lepidoptera; family Pyralidae; genus Elegia; species Elegia similella. The sequence goes on from OX383941.1 coordinate 16,044,549, forward strand.
CCCTGATAAGAACCTAGCTCTTAAATATCATAGTAATAGACACAAAAACAAAGGGTTTTCTAAGTTAGCGAGTTAGCGGGCGTTAGAATGAGCTTTTTTTAGCAGACTGGGTTCTTAGATTTATTTGGTGGAAATTGGATCACCTTGAGTAACCAGGATTGAAGATATAGAGTATAAAAATACTCTTAATTAGATCAGGTTTTAATTTTAATTTTGGTACCAACCCTTGGTAGCTAGCTTTTAAAATTATTGCAGCAAATTATTACAACTAAAACAATCCTTAGACGTTCAACATTACGAAATGTCGACTGTGTCTCGCAGGTAACTCCGATGCGGTACATCACTACAATTTATGAAATGTAATTTTCTGACGCGAGCGAGTCGCGAACATTTGTAGCTTTTCCAAGAGCGGGGAAATTGCGATCTCCTTGTCGAGAGCAAAATGTGAGATCTATGTAGCTCGGGTAAAGTGCAGTTTTTATTATATGCTGTGCTCGCCCTATTTTCGCCGTTTATATGTACTCGTATCACTTATTCTCATTTTACAAGTTGCACCGACCTCTATTACTTATAAGATTATAAGGGTAGACTGCACTTTGATAATGATAAACGATTAAGAGATTGTAGAAAATTATAAAGGCCAACACCTTCGGGCGTATGATGCACACTGATTTATTGCATATTATTTGTAAAGACAACTTAGGTACAGTGGTATGGGCTGCATTAGCGAAACGCATACCAATGTACGAGTCTCGTAATGAACTTAGCCAAAATATCAAAAAACTTATTTTTTACATAAAATTACGAGTTGGCTTATACGTCTATACTCTGATTTTTAGTTTAATATTATATTATAGATATTTATGAAGAATCTAGGCATGCATTTACTTGCTATAGGGACTTTTTCGACGACTCTAGGGACAATAATATTTTTTTTAAAAGCCCGTCCTACTTCGCATAAAAAGTCAAATAACCGAGTTAAAATACGCTTCGGATGGTACTTAGTTCAAAGATTATCCATAGCTATTCAAGAAGATAAGTGTAGATAAGTGTATAGATTAAATGAAAACTACGAAGGTGTTGATTGATATCATTAACAACAGCATTTCCTTATTACAAGTGGAGACAAGCTGTCTACGACACGAGCAAGTGACTACTTATAAGCTACTTATCCTTGAACTTGTCTCTTGAAAGATTGAAGTTCAAGATACTAAACTGTAAGAATAATAAATAAACTCAGACGTGATATATGTTGACAACGCGGTTAATGATTTTACTGAGACTACGGATGCTTAGTAGTCTTGGTTATTATGACAATTGTGGTTATGTCATTATTTCCTAAAAAATCTAAATGATTCTATAGCTTTTTAAAAATAGATTTAATTACCTAACTTTACAACTACAAATACTCGTATTCACTATGTTGCATAATCAACCATGTCTGTTACTTTCAAAGATAACTCTTTTTCTTGAGTAGCTATTGCACCATTCAAATCATATACATAGACCTTCGGATTAATATTTGTTTGTTGGTTATGTGTTTGTTTGTAATGGGTGAACGCAAAAAATAATAGACCTATTTTAAAAATTCTTTCGTCAATAAAAAGCTACATTACCCAAAAATCGGGATCCGTACGAAAATTGCTTAAATGTATTATAAGGTATCAAAATGTTGCCTAAACGTCATTATTGGGCGAATGCTGCGAACACTATAGATGTCTCTGTCATCCCACCTAAGACGTATTGAGTGAAAAAAATCCTATCACTACTTTGTAACTACGTTTTTCTTCATAATTTTTTTAAAGAACATTATTTTCACTTAAAGCCCACTCCACATGTTACACAACGTCTGTATAATACCAAATTTTATCCATTACCTCGCAAACACTTAATATTCAAACAGAAAAAACATAGGGCAGAGAGGATGCATCACTTACCGAGGGTTCTAACCGGCAATTTTCGATAGACACTTAATTCCGACATTACACATCGATTGAGTCATAATACTGTAATTGGGCGTGTTATACGAAGATATGTGCCTTCCTGATAGAGGGTTTCGTGTTTGCTTAACTGGAAGTAAGGGTTTTTAACTTGATCTATTGCTCGGTAAATAGTGTGGGTGGCTCTATTGATCGGATGTTATGATACTTGATGTTCCGAGTACCTTTTTATGAATAAATAGTGGCCTACTTGACCACATCCAATAGCTACTAGGTTTATATGTTATATTTCTTCTTAAAAAGCTAATTGTATCCAACAATTGTTTGGGCAAAGGTCCCCTTTGCCTTTCCACTCTGTCAGAAATTTCTGTCTGTGGTGATGCCGATGGTCTGACAATTTTTGTCCATAGCATTCTTGGGTGACCACGCTTTTTACCCCTGACGCAAAAAGGGGTGTTACAAGTTTTATCGCTATATATGTGTGTCTGTCTACGTCATAGTAGCTCTTAATCGGGTGAACACGTTTGGACGCAGTTTTTTTTCAACCGAAGGCAAGTTTTCTTGCTATGGTTCTTGGACATGTTTTATCAAAATCGGTCCAGCCTTTACAAAATAGAGGGGTTTTCGTGTCAGAGGTAGCTATGCAATCATCATTTTACTACGGATTAATCACATCTTATCTATAACGAGGTAGACAGATCTTAGATCCTAGAGTTATAATACCTAAAGGCCATATTTAGCTAATATTGGAAAACGGAATCATAATAGTGATGAGTTGCTATTCGCATAACCTATCGACATGATTCCTCAGAATCACGTCCATTCCCTTGACATGCCTTAACTATCCACGAGGGAAGAGAAGCAGCTGGTAGATTAAATCTTTGTTCTTCTATAACCGACCACCATGGGATATACTTATATGCAAACAAATGAATACATATTTAAAGATAATTACACGAACTACTTTTAAATAAGATTAATGACACAAAGATTCTACAACCCCATCTAATTACACTAACAAATGGCTTAACGAAACGTTTCCGGGCGGAAAAATTTCCGTTTGTCCGGAAAAAATGTAAAAAAGACCCTCTTTCTTGTTTTTTTCGCATCTTGATCACATTTCAGCTGGTTTCCTCTCCTGTCCGGTTATCGGACGGGAAACACGGCTTCCGGCGAGGAAAGCCGACCACACTTTTATTTAGTGTTTTTTGTAAGCCGTTTTTTTGTCTTGTTACCGATTAGATGGGAGATAGTGACGTTAAGTAAATATTGTTTACTAGCTATTACCCGCAGTTCTGGCCGTACGTAATGTCTTTGATTAGTAGGTGTTACAATTACAATTCTGGGTAATATTAAATAGCTTGTTTATGATAGGATAGTAAATAGGATGAAGTAGTACGTATAACTTTTTTGCAAAGGTTTATTCTTTAATTTACGTCCTATAACTAAAATTAAAACTGGTAGACAATGCTTAGCATTAACTTATTACCTGTTGTACATAAACAATTGATTGTATTTGCAAACAATTAAATAAATAAAATATAAATAAAATTATTGACTTCTTAAGTCAAATTATTAATAGCTTTTCTCTTGTGTAATTGTTAAACTAATTATTAACTTTTTGAGATTGCAACTTTTTGTGATTTTTGACAGCAATTCATGGTTTATTTATTTTGAATTTAACACAATATATTACTTTGCACTAAATATTTTCAAACTTAAAATATACTTGCGAAGAAACCGACAGTTTGATTACTGGCAAGCATTTGCACTTGCTTTACTAAAATTGTTTCAAATCGATGATTGTCGGTATCTACTAAAACATTTCTTCATTCATCTGAACTCAAATCCCCTGCACTTCGACAATTAGTCACGGATTTAAATCATTAACGCATTCGCATATCCTTCACCGTTGTCACACGCCCATGAATAACCTGCGGATCCCCGCGGATCTGCATCCGACGGCATTGTCACCGGATCCCGAACAAATTATGAAGAAATTACCAACTCGTTCTTCGGTCACGTTTTGACCATTAAAACGGAGACAAAACCTAATTCCTGACACGACAAAATATACACGAAACGCTATCATTGCGCAAAAAAGTCCTAAAAACCAATTTGCTTTTACTCTTCGAATATCAGAAACATATTTAAATTTCGTCTCTATTCTATAAACAATAGGGTTTTTGGGTGTAACTATAGCAATAGTGCTGTGGTAGTGGGTGTTATGAATACGATAGTCTTTTGATGTAACATCGCTCCCCATTGATGAATACAAAAGGCCCTATTGATTGTGCAGTGATCGGTGAACAATCGCAGCTCCCAATGTGGATTCTTGTTTTGTTACATCAACGCTGGCACAAAGGTGTGAGCTGATGGATATATTAGACTATTTAGACTGCTGATATTGAGGCCTATTGATACCGATGGCAACAGTATTCGTATTAAATGTAGACTACCATGCCATGCTATGACAGTATATTTTTTTGTAATGGTATAATTTGAACTTAGTATACCTACTGAAATAACTGCGAATTATACTAATACATACATACATAGTATCACGTCTTTTTCCCTTGCCGGGTAGACAGAGCCTTGGTCTATAAGACTTGAAGGCTACGTTTAGCATGTTGGTGGGCATAAGGTAGAAAACGGAATCAAAATAGTTACGGGTTGCTAGCCGCATCGCCTATTAGCATAATTCCTCAGATTTTACCCATTCCCTTGATTGGCTTTTACGATCTTCGCAGGAAGAGAAGCAGCTGGTACATTATACGTTTTTTCTTTACTCCCAGGCCAGCATAGAAGAAATCCTCATTATAAGTATACATATTTTTATATAACAATCGTATATTACAGTATAGGATATTCAAGTTTCTGATACATGAAACCAACATATCCTTTGGGAACTATCAGATCTCCGACAGTCACATCTGTACGTGTTAAAACGGATTAACCAAAAGATTACCCGAAAAAACCCGCCGACAAAGACACCGGCGGTTCGTCACGGTGACAATTGCTGGGATCCGGAATTACTCGGCTATTTTGCTGTCTTTTTTTGGGTGCTGCCGTTTTTACGTTTCAAATCTAGAGCAGAGTTAGTGAGATTGCAATCATTGGGCTGATTCATGTGAAAATTTGTTATATGTTGTTTGTTAGTGTGTACGTAGAGAATTGATAATTGACTTATCCTTTACATATAACAGACACGATTTCTGACTATTTGTCTATATTGTCGACGATGATTTGAAGACGGAATAGAAAACAAAAACTGGCCAGTGTGAGTCGCATTAGTACACATACCAAGGGTTCCGTACCATCCACTCAGAACCACGTTTCTTGTATGGGGACTCTAATGTTTAAGTATGCTTAAAATCTCTTCCAAGCGACTTCTCCTATGAGGTCAACCAAACTCTTTCGAGTACGAACAATATTGTTCTTAGTCATCTGTGGTTGTAAATCTCAGTAATAAATAAGTAGCAACTTTGACAGAACGGAAAAAAACTAAAAAAGAATTAACACATTTCTGGTATGGGACCATAGAGATAAGATAATATGGGACCGATCAGTGCCCTATAATTATTAATTTAATTTTGTTTTTATTATTTTTTTGTTAAAGTGGCATTAGATACTCGTATTCAAAACTGTGAAAATTTCTAGTCCTAGCTAGGTTCAATAGATATAGCCATGTAATGCACATACGCACTGACAGGCGTACGGAAGGCCTTATAATCATGAAACTATTTTTTCAATTCTTATGTGCTAAAACACCATGTAGGAACATAAAATAGCACATTAGAAGCCAAGCCAAGGTACATCTCCCACATTTGTAAAATGCTAATTTAAGAAATACATAATTCAAAAGTTTAAACTCAAATGCAAACAAAAGTTCCTTTTGTTAAGTTTTGCTCCACTTCATTCATCAAACATTGAGGTGCGAATTCAGAAATAGCATCTACGCCAAGCAAGTTGGCATCAAACGCATCAACACCGCCTCTGCCGAGCTTCTATAAACAACGAACCTAACCCAATAACCAGGGAATATCGCATTGCTTTCTGCGTATTCCATATTTTGTCTACAATGCTGGCGATGGCATGCAACTGACCGATGAAGAAAGATCTCTCCGATCCCACTTGTGATCCTGATGAGAGGTCGATGTAAAATGGGGGGCGTAACATTGTGGTGAGAACGTGCCGTGGCTTCAACTCCGCAAGCTATTATTGTTCTGACCAGCACATGAAATATTGCCCCACAGTGTACCGTAGTGTTTTTGCGAGCGGATTTCGCTGGGGAAAATATTGGCGCAAATAAGAAGCCGCGGGACGATTCGTGCGCGAACTTTGCAATGAGAAATTACTTAAGTTATGTTTTTGGGACGTGTTTGAAGGACTTTTTCCATGTGAAGAAATCGTAAGTACAGAACATAAAAAGAGAAAATACAACAGTTAAAAAAAATTGCGTCTCCTTCTATGGAAAATACTCATGAGAAAGTTTACTGGGTGTCTCATCAAGATAGGTCAGTGTAAAGAATTTGAAGGAGGTTCGTGAACGAACTTTGAAATGAGGAATTACTTAAGTGACTTTTTGGTACGTATTTGAAAGACTTTTTCTATGCGAAGAAAAATATGAAGAGTATACCAGGTATCTTAATAAGCTGGGCAATGTGGAGGATTTTATATGAGATAGAGAGAAACGGTTAAAGGACCCAAGACACCGGTTTTTTTAAAACAACGAACAAAAAAGCAACAAAACATGCCACCTATATAGTTTAAATAACACACCCTATATATATTATATGCCATAGACAGAGACAGTGAGCAGAGTACCTTTTTATATCATTAGTAGAGATGCATGGTCACTATTTAACATAATATCATTTATATACAATGATCTATAGCAGTGTTGTTTATGTTAAAATTATAATCAATTAGAGCACACATTATAATTGCGTTGAAACTATGTCTGACCTAGTTCTGTTAATTAATTTCCATACATACCTAGGTATTTAAGTATTACTTGTTCCATTGTGTTGTAAATATCAAATGACATAAAATAAAGTCTGTTTGATATTTTCTTCAGATTAGTTTTACTATGAAAGTAACAGTGGTCAATTTTACAATACACATCTAATATCTATTAAATTATGAAACTAATAGAGACGGACCGAAACAAGATATTTCACCTTCGGTCAGTTTCGGCCAATCTGAAACCGAAACTTATACAGATATATGAATAATAACAATGAAGAATATTACTTAGTACCAAATTCCATTTTTTAGAAGCGCATACCAAGATGAAAATCATTAAATTCAATAATAATAAATACAACAAAGTTAACACTTTTATAAAGTTACAGACTCACTATTTGAGACTGGCCTAACGCGAGTGTCACGACACCTATTCACCCGAACATGTGAGTTTCGACGAGGCCGAAGATCCGACCGATTTTATGTGGTAACCGAGACTGTCGCCGAAACTCTATCTCTCTGCCGAAAATAGCCAGAACCGAAACCGCACCGATCAGACTAATAATTAACCACAACGCCTCAAACTCAACGCAACTATACGGAGTTGAGCCCATCATGAAACCATATAACATATTTATTGTTTCACTTTCAGCTAGTCTAAGATGTAATGATTCACATTACTAATCCTTTTAAATTTCTAAATTTAAAAAAAAAATCTTTCTGTTTATTCGTTTAAGAGCGCACCAATGCGACCCGGCTGAAGCCATTTCGCACCCCGCGCCCCGCGCGAAAGCAGGATAGATCTAATGACCGTAACGCGTAAAAAATGAGAAGAAGATAGTGGGTAGGCACAAGCGGGTGTCCTAGAATTAACGGGCGTAAGCGCCAAATCACTTTATTGTTATTTAAAATAAAAGTACGAGGTTAATGAGTAAAAAAACTTTGGCCAGATTTTAGAACTAGTTATTGCTAAGCTAGGAAACTAAAAATCATTTCTAAAGACCTTAGGGTTTCGCCGTTCTGACCACAAACATCAAATAAAGGGGGCTATGTTTGCAAAATAAAAGTATCGAGGCTTTTGTTATTAATCGTGTTTTCAGGTTGGACAGTTTTAAGAAAATATGTTGAAGTTTTATATATATTAAATAACAGGCATGTAGTCGTTATAGATATAGACATCTAGACGAATGTTCATTGACAAGTTTCGCATTCGTGCCCTCTTAAAATAAAAATCATTTCTTCGAGTCAATCACAAGATGTTTTAACTGTTGCCCATCATCTCAGCGTCTATAAATTCACGGGTTTGTATTGCACCCTAAGCAAGGAGCATCAAAACATATCTGTTATTATTACACTTATCAGCTAATCTCCGACACAATGGGCTAATCCCAGGCGTGGCAGAAATTTATCTTACACCGTGTCATTGTCACTTGCTGCCCGCGGTCGATCGCAAACTTATTGGGGTGCGATATTTTTTGTTCAGAAAGCCACGATAACTAGCTTTTTTACGCGATTTCTCTTGCTAAAGTTAGTACAGTACGGTTGAGAGTGTACCAAAATAGTGAAATAATATTTAAAGGGCATGCTAAGTCCATGATATTAAACAACTCCCTTAGGAATGATTCTACGAAATACGAAAGATATATTCGACCTCCCATATAAATATGGAGTCAGCTGGTCAACTTTCTATAAACAGAAAAAAAATATCTTCATATTTCGAAGTTAGACCCTGAGAGTGTTCAAAATCGTAATTATTACACATTGTATATTTATCTATGTGGTAGCTGTAGGCATTTGATTATATATTTTTCTTTTGTTTATTTTTGCAGAAGATAAATAGTGTTTTTTTCCCTATTTATTTTGAGTATATGCAACGCACCTAATACCCGGCATTTCTCAGATAATTCCAATTTAAAAAATCTTTTTTAAAGACTTTTATGCTTTACCTAAGTTTTGAGTTTTCTCAGTCACTCATTTAAATAATTCATTTAAAGTTAGAGACCATATATCAATTTTAAAAAGTTGCGAACATTATGTCGTAAGTAGGGTACTTCTTACTTACTCAACAATGGTATTTTTATAATAAGACGAATATAAATAATCATCCAGGCCCGCCAGTCAATTAGAACAAGATCATTTAGCATATACTAGAGACACAGAACCATCATGCATTTATCCGAATGTTGTGGACACAAAAACCATCAGTATTGACTATTGAGTTCACATCCATCTGCCCGAGATCACTTCAGATGTGTTCCTTTTGTAGCTACAAAAAAATACATTTCCCATGGTATCCATAATACTAAACTCTATCTGTGGTATTTCAACAATAAAGGTTTTCTGAAGTTATTGGCGGCAGCACTGTGGCGTCAGGTTCAATCTGTGATTGGACAACAATGTGTCAGTTGCTGCTGCTTGTCAAATATGATCCAATAACAGCGGCTTCTTGGGACCTACGATTTCTCTCGGGACAGTTCTGTCACCTAGTGGTAACCATATGAAACCCTTACTGATCGTTGTAAAATGCATAGACGTTGACAGGGTTATGAAGAGAACCTTTCATTCGGAAAAGAGAGAAGAGGGTACTGTTCCTGAGGGATTTATATCAACGTGAACGAAGCCGCGAGCAATACCTACTCATACATTCAACCATAAAATTTCATAGGTCGGTAATCATACCTAACTAAGCTAGGGTAAAATGAAAATGTAATGGGCAATTAATGATATTTTAAAATTTATCTAAAATTAGAAAAATCACAGTGTTATTAAATGCAAGTGAAATATTAGAAAGAAACTTAAAAGCAAGTAATTATCCTTAAATCACTCTATGCTAAAATCATGTTTTGCTTCGATATATTTAATGGATCTAAAGGGAATTCACCAACAGTAGCAATGCGCATAATAATAATATTTTATAGTTATTATTCCGAATATGACAATGGGTCCAACGCCTACCGTAATGAAGATGTAATGGGGCTGTAATCCTTTCCCGAAGGGGGTGGCATCAAAGGATGTCACGTTATGACAGATATTTTGACAGATCTCCTGACACTAATGCAACGGATTCATCTGGCTAATAATGCTTTTTAATTTTAATTCTAGCAATAAATAATTAGATACATTTATATGTTGCCTCTGCGCATCGATCAAAATATCAATTTGTAAGTAGGTATATTTAAAACTAGTTGTTGCAAGCGGCTCCGCTCACGTTAATGTCGATCCCGCGGAAACAGTATTTTTTCTGGGATGAAAAGTAGCACATGTATTGATCCAGGTGATAACGTATCTGTATGTCAATTTCGTGATTGAGAACAGACATCCTTACATCATACATACTCACAAACTATCGCCTTTATAATGTTAACAGTTCATTTCTGAAAAAAGTGTTTTTTTTTTCTCTTTTGTGTTGTTATCATATCGTGAATCACTTTTTGTTCCATAGTCAATAAAATAAACAAGTGCGAGTTTTTCCCCGACTTCGAAGAAGGGTTATGTAGGTATTTCGCGCGTATCTTGTATGTTTGTAAATTTCTTTATTAGTTCATATTTTCCATATGTCTCAAACACCCAAGTGTCCTTAGATAGGTGCTTAAACAAAAAGAGAAAACCGACGGCCATTTTAATTTTTGAAATAATTCTACTTGTTTAAGTGTACTCTTCAATTTTAGATATACTTTATAAGGTAAATAATACTCATAATACTTCACAGTTATCGTCCAGTAAATACTGAATTTCATTAATGCATTATGTAAAAATGTGCAAACATGATTTGCATTTTACATGATGCAAGTAATTTTTGACTGTTAACAAAGAACTCAAAATTAAAATATTGAAAAGCAAATATGCGTTCATTTCACCATCGCACATTTTTATCCTTTCCGAAATAAAATATACTATTGACGTGTTATTCGGGCTCGACGCTTCGGAACGAAAAATCAACAGAAACTCATCATTTATTCACAAGCAATTCTCTCCGTCAATCCAAATATAACCGAATACAACCGGTACGATCCAGTTTTTAATTCAGACATTGGTTCCGCAATATAATTAACACATTACTTGCCAATTTCTCATCAATTTCGACAGTTGCGCCCAGAGGAATCCAAATTATACAAATCTACAGTTTGATTGACATTTTTTAAGAAGACTCTTTGTAAAAACAAGTTTTCAAATATTAAATTCATCTATCAGATAGATGCTTTTTAAATAAACATTTTTATAATTATTGATTCGTTTGAATAAATAATATTTGCATGCGGTCGCTTAGGGGTTCATAATTTAAACAGATAACATTAAAATTTTTACCACTTGATTTGAAGATTCAGATAAAATATGAATAGTTTTGAAGAAGACGTCACTTTTTTAATATTGTGAGAAAATATTTGCAGATTCACGAGACGAAGTATCTACTTAATTGAATAAAAGATTTATTAACAAATCGTACAAAAAAAGAGATGCGTTTCAAGATATTTTTTGTAAAAAAAACTTGCCAATCAAGTTTTCATTTTAAAGTGACATCTTTGACGATTTTTACCGTTATCGTCTTTTTGATGAAAAAAGTGTAAATTGGATAAAAAATTGTTGACGGGGGTCACGCCTAAACCAAAATTAGGGTTTCTTCATTCGCAACCTTTTCACTGCACTTTGACATGGGATGTTCAATTCTTTGATTACCCGGATTCGGTTTTTTTATATATTTTGAGATTTTTATTGAGATATCGATTTGGGTAACGGTGGTTAGATAAATGTTACCAAAGCGGATTCACAATAGAACCCTTTAAGTTTACTTAGACATGTGAAATTTTGGAATTGTCAACTTAATCCAATAGTACCTATACGGGTAAGTAACCATTGAAATTTTAACAGTAACCTTAACGTTTGAATTTTAAATTATCAAGTTTAATAATAATTATAAGATGTGTCTCCAAAAAATAAAAGGTAAATTTTGTGACAGAATTTTACTGACTACAATATTATTTTTATAATATTTCTAAAGATATCCCAAAATTATAGAAAACAATGTAAATCGTTTTTTTTACATTCCTTGAACTCGATTTTGACCTACTTTAAATAGACAGATTCAATTAAAATTTTGAAAACTTATCAATGACTGATGATAATACAATAATTTGATAAAAGCGTGTTTTTATAAGTTTTATTTTATAAGTTTTTTTTATTACTGCATTTTTTCGCAATCTTAGTGAAAACGACGATCGGCCAATTTCCAAGATTTTTTAAACTGTTTTACTACTACAATGTTTACTCTTTTTTTTAAACGATAATCATTGTAACATTTTTATTCTTTAGCATTTATAATAAGGCCATTGGTTCCCAAACCGCTCTATCGACACTTGATCGTACGTGACAGTTAGTAAAAGCGCCAATCGTGGCACGTCATTAGTTGTAAAGCGCTGACCGCGAGCTTCCGAGCCACTGGGCAAAGCTCCTTTGATGCTGGCGTCAGTGTGGTCCCCTCGGTGCTGTTAATGACATTCTCATATAAGGCGACAGATCAAAAACTATTTGTAGTTATTTGGTTATACTCATTTCAAATAGGTACAACGTTTGAACGCGGCGGTGGATATTATTGAAATATTCCGTAACAATCATATATTATTATTTGTAAAATTCAATTGAATTGAGGAGTCCGATAGCCCAGCGGTCTTGAAAGTTTGAGTTTGCAATCTATCATTCTCCATTCCCCAAACACAGACTAAAAAAGCTGGCAGATAGCTTTGCATAGTACAATATAGCAGGCGTTGCTAAAATCTTAATCGTGGGCGTTCTTATTCAGCTATCTTCAATTGTCAGGATAGACCGGACGTGCAAATCGGGATGCGCATGCGCATATCGAGTGTCTGACACACGAGACACCGCGCAGTGTCGTGGGTGTCGAGTTGCAGTGAAACCACCATTGTGTATGGACGGACATTTAGTTCCGGTCTATAAAGGTCCGTTGTGTTGACAATGCTGTCTGTACGGACAGACGGATAGATAAATGCATGAATGAGTAATGGAGTGATATGTGGTTACTCACTATTTTGTTTGTAATGCGTCTGACATAAGTGACAGGAGAACTCAAATTAAACATTCGAATACAATACGTACCAGAAATAACAAACGACCGGCCCGCCATAGGCCATGCGGCGTGACAAACGCGGATGGTCTAAATGCGTTGGATACTTTGGATATTTTCGTTTTTTAAGAATATTCAAGGGTTATTCGAAAAAGAAAAATACATGATAGCTGCCTTATCTGTAATGCAATTATAATCAAAAGTTTCAAGGTTAATTTTAATGTATTTGGTGAATACTGCTGTATACCGAGTAAATTAGACGTGATTTGGAGGCAACTTTGCGATTTTTTTCTTTCGAGAAAATTACCAGATAGTTACCAGAGTTAGTCCTTTACTTTGTTGCATTTTTATTTCAACTTGAGTATTTCATTATTATTGATATTACAGACAATCATGCAAAGCAGTGTTAGGTAGTACGGGCCCTTTCACTTACACAAATGCAATTCTATTCTTGCGTCTCAAATGGATAACTCCTAATCGTAAATCACTCGTCTCATCATCATCACCATCAGGTCTTTTTAGTCTCCACTACTTGGCCAGAGCAGACAGAGGATTTAGCTTACAGTCTCCTCGCTGTCCAGACGGGTTGGAGAGTTTGATCACTCGTCTACTCACTTCTATTCAATTACTTATTGGTAGGGAGCAAAAAGACTGACTAGTAACTTATTTTGTCATATCAAATGAAAATGACACATGTTTAAAAAATGATTAGGGTCACCCATTGCTATAATCACTATTAATTAATATTATAAAATATTTAATTAATGAAAACCGTAATGATATGGTTTCTTATTTATGGGAAATCCCAGGAAAACCGCAAAACTTTTAATGAAAATTATAAATATAAACTTATCTTGTAAATCCTGCTCTTTCCTCAATTAGGTACAACCGTTGGTAGTTTTTGTTGCAAGTTATCAAAATATTCATTAAGATCTATTTATTTCATTTAAGTATACCTATTTTTAGTTTGATTCTTTCACGTTTGTATCCTATTCTTAAGATTATTTGATCGTTTTCTTCTTAAAGCCCACAATCATATGACCATTTTTAATTCACTGCATTAGCCCGTGACTCCACTCGCGTTAATGTCGATCCTTCGTGTACAGTACTTTTTCTGGAAGGAAAGGCAGCTATGTCATTCACTGTACCCTAGAAAAATGTATGCGAAAATTTATATGATCCATTTGAAAGTTAAGGGGTGAAAGCATAACAGACAAACAATCTTACGCTTGGCTGATTCAAATTTATCACCTTAATCTATACTAATATACTTGTACACTATTATTATAAAGAGGAATTGATTGTTTATTTGCATTGAATGTGCTCCGAAACTAATTGATCGATTAGAAAAGTTTCTCCGTTAGATAATGTAGGATTTATCTCTGATGAACATAGGCTATAAAATGAAATACCTATATTTATCCGTGCGGCGGTGTTGTAATAAAGAACATTAGATAAAATTTGGTCATCTAAAATTGCAAATCGCATGTATGTAACTCTATACTTTTGGGTGTACGTAATCCGGGAATCGAAGCAAACAATTGATTTCCGTTTCCTCGAGAGATAACCGCGCCACACCCCGCGCCCTTGCCAAATTATAAAGCTTTCAAAGTATCTGCGATTCGCAGAATGGAGGTTGGAGCAACTGAGTTTTAAATCTCTATAAAATAAATTAGTATTTATTGTAGAGAATCATGAAAATATCTTTCATTGCACCCATGCATGACACAGAAGGGGCAATCAGCTAGAAACTAGTAGTATGCTACTAGTCTAGTAGTACTAGTCTGTATTATCAGAAATATTCAAGGATCTGGTTCCAACTAGTTTGGGAACAAAAAAAGCTGTGAAAGTCAACAATTTTTTTTTTTTTTAATATCTATGTAGCTAGCTCTAGGTAAGTAAACTTTTCAGTCAGATTCTGCATATATAAAAATTCAGACATCTGTATATATAAACACATAAATATTATCACGTCTTTTTTCCTTGCGGGGTAGACAGAGCCTAGGCGCTATACCTGGGTCGATTAGCACTAAAAGTCACGTTTAGCATGGTGGTGGGCGTGTAGGTGAAAAACGGAATTAAAATAGTGATGTGTTGCTAACCGCATCGCCTACTAACACGATTCCTTATATTTCCGCCCATTCTCTCGTTAGGCTTTTGTGATCTGCACGAATTGAGAAGCAAGTGATACATTCTACAATTTTACTTTCTCCCAGACCAGCCTGGAATGTAATATGAATGTTGAAACACCTTTTTTCTTTATCTGTTAAAAACGATTCTCCAATCTTAATACTCCAAAAACATTTCACTCAACCCTTCAGCCATCAACACAAAAATCAATCCAAACAAATTAGTCTCAAACAAAAACTCAACTCGCCACAAAAAAACTAAAATAAGGACAAGCATAAGAACACGGCTACTTGGAGAGATCAATAAAATCGACACTTTATTGCATCCGTGTTTGACGTCCCTCCATTTCGGCCTAATTTACAACAAGCGATCGTTCTTGACACTTAATTTTCACAAGTGGTTCATTCAAAGTTATAAGTTAGCTTAACAAGAAAGAGCGCCTTGTCATCGCGACTCAAAAACTTACCTCCCAAGCGTATTTGGAGTCCAGAGGCTGCGTCCCCCACTTGCCGATAAAAGGGCCATATTTGGTTCCAACTAGAATATTGGATCTTGCAAATATACCTCCGTTTTTTAGTATCAATTCACTAGGTATGTTTAAATTCGGTTCTTTTGTATCGTCTTCAGGTGGTTCTTTAATATCTTTCGGACTTTTTTCTGGATCTAGGTACCTCTGATTTTGTAAATCTAGAGGCCTTTGTAAGAAGCCAGAGCCGTACTCAGGATAGTTTGAAGGGAGGTATGGATCTGACAGGCCAAAGTCTAGGGACCCGTAGTACTCTTTGATGTCAGCTCCGGGAGGCATGTTCTCCTGTTTGATGTGGACTAGTGTGGGAGCTGATTCCGAAGCTGCCGAGTCTGTGGGGCTCGGCGGTGGACTGCCAGACTCCTGGCTATCTGCTGCTGTGGAAGAAAAAATATATTTAGCAAAACATCGTGCAATATTTTACAATAAAAGAGGAACATAGCATCTTAATGATAGCAATATGGAAGTTATTATTATTTCTATAGTCTTAGTTAGAGGTTTTAAAAGATTCTAGATTATGCCGTTGTACGTGGAAATAATTAGTTGCACCTGCTGTATATTTTATCTCATCTAAATTATACCAAACCTTATAGCAACAGGCACTTGAACCACCAAATAAAAAAAGAAAAAGACAGGCAAAAACGCATAAAATGAAGACGTGCAAGATGCTCTTTGTGTCTGTTTCCGCTCCGCACAAAGCATTTCCGCTTGTCTCTTGTGTCTCGGAGCATCCCTATGAAATGCAAATCCAGACAGTATTTGTTTTCCATTTTTTATACATTATAATATTTTGTTTGATATTGGCTTCTTAGCTGAAGAGGCTCTATCTTTATTCTAAAATAATAATAATGCAATCGAGCTAAAAGAATGCTTTAAATTATTTTTTTATCATTACCCATCTTGCCTTCATCAACCAAAACAATATGCGCATTTTCAATTTAATTATGACATTGGTAAAATGATATAAACTTCAATTATTATATATAAATTTTTTATTTTCGATAATTCGGTTGTCCCCAGTACCAAAGTCGTTTATAATGTATTAACTAAGGTACCTTTAGTAACTTATGGAACTAATACTTCCATAACAATGTTTAACGAAGGAAACAAATTCGTAACACGCGTGTCATCAATAAAATAGCACCCCAAGCAAATACAGCTGAAAGAGACACACCATAAATCATAACCCACCCCATTACTGCTAATATACTTGTTAAAACAACCCCTATCTTGTCCATACGTCTTCCTAGCACGTGGCACGTAAAAAACGCTATAAAAATTAGACGCTTGATAAACTCTCTATAGAAGAGAATGATAACTGCTTAACATAACAAAGGCGAAAGACCATAATGCACAGGATGCGTATCGTTTAAGAAAGGAGGTTGTGGTTGCTAAGCGAATTCACCTGTCGATGAGGGGCATAGTATCACGTCTCTCTCCCTTGCGAGGTAGAGAATGCCTAGGTCTATAAGACCTTATGACCACATTTAGCATATTGGAGGGCGTGTAGTCGGAAAACGGAATTAAAATAGTGATGGGTCGCCTATTGACATGATTCTGCAAATTTTAACCCAATCTCTCGATCGGCTTTTGCGATCTGCGCGGGAAGAGAAGCCGCTGACAAATCCAAGTTTTTTTTCTTCTCCCAGACCAGCATGGAAGGTCGATAAGGGGCGGATACAGAATAAGGGTTTTCTGAAATTCTTAACACCAGATAGCAGCACTGAGTCGTAGGGTCCGAAGAGCCGCTGTCATTAGATA
The DNA here is from genome assembly GCA_947532085.1 of Elegia similella. Taxonomy (NCBI): domain Eukaryota; kingdom Metazoa; phylum Arthropoda; class Insecta; order Lepidoptera; family Pyralidae; genus Elegia; species Elegia similella. The sequence continues at coordinate 16,061,950 of OX383941.1, forward strand.
TTATTTTTTGTGACCTTTTTCCAGTATCAAGTATAAAGTAGATTTCTCGCACCATTTCTAAGTCTTGTTAATCAACAAATGATGGTGTAGATCATTTCGTTAATTCGACGGAGCCCCCGCGGCCCACGATTCCCACAAATCCACTGGCTTGATCACAGACGACGCAACGAGGCAGGCAACCACCAGCCCGCTAAGTAAGTCTCACATTGTTTATAAACATGGGTATTTATAACACCAAATTACACCGATTTCATATTATAAAGTCCACTAGAAACAATTTGCAAAACTATCTAAAACAAAAGCCGTGCTGTCCACCAAAATACCAGCCAAGAACTCCCATTAGATAATTGTTGCTTATTAACAGCTTACCCAACCAGACACCTTAATGCTGCCGCTAATTGTTTCAGAAAGCCCTGATTAGGCTTATTCCTATGTTTTCGACCTAATAGGACCTTTCAGCCTCTTTTTATGAATATTGTATAAGGTTTAGTCGCCTCGTATGGATAAAAGCACGGACAGAGATAGGCCGCTTAGTTTCAGGCGTGTAGGCCGCTACTTTACATGACGAGTAGAATAAATTAAAACGCTATTTTAAATAGCGAACTTTAGCCTAGGTAAGGAGTGAGAACACTCTCTGATGAAGAATACAAAATTAGATTTTATTCCTGTAGCATATACAAAATCTAGTGCGTTTAGTGAGATGATATGCTAGAAGTTTTGACTCCTATATATTGAAAATTAGTGAAGACATAATAGCTCGTCACCTATTTACACAATTCCTCAGTTTTACTACCCATTCACTAAATTAGTTTTAACAATCTAATGGCTTATTCTGTCTTTTCTGTTCCCCATTCCAGCATGGAAATCAAAAATTATTTACGCCTCATAACGAGGAGCGTGACCGTTTGATATGTTTTTGCTCCAAATATTGAAGTAGGCATTTGTCTCCCGTCTCACCTGATGGTAAGTGACGATGAAGACAAGAATGTTACATGCCTATCCAACAAATACCCATTTATTCTACTTTTGAATGTCCCGGGACTATACTACATTGCACTCGAGTACACATGGTCAAACAATTTTTAGAATACTGGCTAGTTATACCTTCACATTTTCTGGTTTCCAGCATTTAAAGAATGCTGTCAATATAAGCATAGATAATTATTTTACTTTTTAAACGTTGCTGGCTGGATGTGTTGTCGTAAAAAGGAATTTCAAATTCAAATTAGGTGTTGTGAATCTCGTTTGTCCGCGAACGCTGCGTGTGCGGACAATGCGGACGAGTCGTCGTTAAATCTTCGGTTTCCGTAGAACCCACCCGATTTAAAATAAGAACATAGTTTGCACAAAAATTTGCGTAGAGCCGACAATATGAAATATTGTTTAGGTCGTTGTCCATATTAGGCCTTTAATTTAATATATTTACGAACAAACGAGGGTTTTATTCTAAACCATGAGGCATTTTTTTTTTAATCTACGTTCTATCCTGTTATCACACCAATACGCACTTGACACTCAAAGGAAGCATAATGTTGTAAAGTTTTTATTTATACGCTAAATAAGTGCTATTTATCCATGACAATTATGAAGTATCTCAATATCAACCTTATTTTTTGATATTACGTATTTTCATATTTTAGTTTGACAATTTTACTGACCAGATAAAACTATTTTGGTCTGAATGATTCTCTATAGTATGATACGTTTATTGTAGAGCCTAGATAGTATACTCTACACCATATAGTAACTGTGGTGGTGTTAAGCATATATCTTTTTCAGCATATAATACCTATTTGAATTCAAATGAATGGTTAATTTTGAAATAGATTTGAAAAGATTTCGTCTCCATTGCTCTGTGTGAGACCTCAGTGCGAGCCGATTTCACGAGTTAGCCATGCGACTGACAATAACCAGGGTTTAGCCGTTGTCACTGAGTTCACGGTCTCCTCGTTAATAAGCCAATGGACTATAAATCATAACATAAATAACACAAGGTTTAAAACTGCTTGGAGAGTATTTTTAACTAAGCGTGAGCATGGATCGCTATGTTTTAAGAAATTTCTTAACTATACGAGTATCTTATCCGAAGCAGGCGAGAGGAAATATCGAAAGAAAATGTCTAGGTAATTTTTAAATGTTGATAGCCAACAATTATATGTTAGTAACGTATAACTGTCCAAATTTTATCACTTACCTACATGAAAAAACTAAGTTATATGTATTGCATGCAGTTAGGTACTAAGAAAACAATAACAAATATATAAGTAACATGTGGGTAATGTTATAGTTTTTGTTTAAGGTAGTAAACTTTTGTACCAGTACCTATACTTCTAGTTGAATGTTTTCATGCATCTTATTCTGACTGCCACATCATTGTATTAGTAATTTTAGCGCTAGCATTTCGCCAAACACTATAACTGTTAAATTACATAATGTAGCAACCTAGGACGGAATTCACTGGAACAAAGACACAGTAGAACTATGTAATACCACAGTTCATACGAGTATGTACCTATACTAATATTGAGCGTCGCGGTTAGACTTAAAACAAATGACAAGAAAACAACTCATGAGACGTGAGATGTCGATCGCTGTAATTTGCATCAAAAATATGTGTTTAAAGACGAAAGGCCTAAAATGCTCTTCCTTATTTAGTGCAATTTCACATTACTTAAGAGATAGTTATGTGAAATTGGAGGACATGAATTGTCTTATCTGAATTCATATAGACGACAACGAGTTTATGCCATAGCGTTGGCAAACAATCGATAATATTTTGTTTTTTTTTTTATCCCAACATTCATTTGACTATAAATTCTTGAATAATTTTTGTATGTTACATTAAATGTAGAAAAATTTAAGTGGTTGGACAGTTGGTGGTAGTACGAGTATATTGTATGCCTGATTTATAAGGTATAAACTGTGATTCGAAATTGTATGTAACATCTAACTAACAGTTTGACAGTAAGTAAATGATTTATGATTCAAATTAAAAAATGTCTTACAATTCTAAAGATATTTTCTTATAACGTGTGCCATGAAAAGATGTCTAAAGCGTGGAAGGCGTGAAATGCCTCATCCGAATTCATTGGCGAACAATAGGGAAGAGTTTCGCAGAAAACTAGACTTTCTAACATTTCTGTCGTAGAGAGTTACGGGTAAACATTTCGCGTTTGATGGGTTTCCTCTCTTCTGAGTGCTTTGACTTGCATTGCAAAGTGTTTTGAGCCCACTATCCTACTAATGCGATAAATACGAAAGTCGGAATGCTGGTTACTCAATCACGCGTGTTCTTAGATGCGGTGGAATGGAATACGTTTATGGAAGTAGGGTTTTAGTTGAGATGCCTTCGTGGCGTAATGGTTAACATGTCAGCGTGCTACACTTGAGGTTCGGAGTTCGATTCTCAGTACAGGCAAATACTTGTACCTCATTTTCACCGGTATATTTCAGGTATTTAGCCGTGTGGTTTCCGGCACAGTAGAATAGGACCACTCTAAGTCTTCCCATGGATGTTGTAAGAGGCGACTTAGGAAAACAAGCTAAACTAAGCTCATAAACATCAATGAGACCTCTCAAACCCGTCTAGCCAGCGAGGAGAGTTTAGGCCAAATCCTCTGTCTGCTTTGGCTCCGGTGGTACAGAGAGGGTCATGTTCCTGCAGTGGAGATGATTTAGGTGTTGCTGAGACAACTTTGCCATAATACCGGACCCCCGGCTCCGATGCTCCGATGCAATCAGATATAGGTAGACAAGGTCTCTCAGCTAAATATAGGCTATATTCTCAGCTAATGAGAAAGAGAAATATGTAAGAGACCCAGAAAAATGTTAAAAAGAAACAGAAACTATATGTTGACTATTAATTATTACTGTTTTACTTAATTTTCTGTATTAAGGACAATTAGTTGCCTGAAAAAATATATTTTATTTTATTATATATTTATATTACCTGTGATATTACTATATAATTTCTTTATAAAAACGAAGTAGGTAGCTCAAAGGATGTGAGTATAAAAACAGTATTTTTTCGTTATGTTCCAATTTTAAGATAGAGCCCAATTATAGGTGCCGTTTAAAACAACACTCACGTGTAATGACTGATTTGTATTGTTTTTTTTTTTTATATTAGCTATAGAGACAAATATATATTCGCCATAAATATATCTAAATATATCGGCCAAATCGTAAAAAGTATTTTTGGCGCAATATGGAAAACTAAGACAAAATTCTAATCCTAGACTAAACTTACTTCATGAAAAAACAAATGTATTAATTAACATAAAATAAAAAGTTTGTTATTATCTACTAAACTTGTTATAGGTAATGTTTCCAATAATTTAAAGCGATTTAACACACTATTATATAATAAAAATAAATAAAATAAACTCCCCGGCGGCCTTTTATTAAAAAAACTAACCACACGGTTACACAAACAACGCTTTATTACCTATAAGCATCCATATCTCTTGACACTTCAATATTATAAACAATTCTTAAGTTGCGTGAACAACTTATACAAACAAGCTTTTCAACCCGGCGGCGGCCGCCAAAAGATGACACCAATCCTTGGTTACAAAAAAAAATGGTTTTGGTTTTCGCACACTCTTGACAGAATTATAAAGATAAGACTTGAAACCAAAAAAGCGGTTAGCAAACTGTTTTTTTTTTTTGTGAAACCAAGCAGGGTTTGCTTTTTTTAATATAGATTTCATAAATCAGATAAAAATACTGAAACGGTGTTAAAGTTATAAGAAGGTATCTATATAAAAAAAATGTATAAAGTACCTATCTACTCCACCTAGAGTAGGCTCTATTTTATTTTATTAGGATGAATTCAAAATTGTTCTGATTTGCAATAGGAATAAATTCAATTCATCTATTATTTTTTCGGTAAGTGATTTTTTAAATATTGTCTTGCCAAAGACAATGTCTTGCCAAAGAAATATGTAGAAAAATACTTAGCACAAAATTATAACTTTAGGTGGTCTCTTTTTTATTAAAAAAAATGTTACAATCTGTAAAGAGATGAAGAATATAAAAATTGTTATATCAATTAGTATTTATTATAATAGAAAAAAAACTGCATTAAGTTTAGGTATTCAATGAATTTTATTGTCATTTCACTAGTTAATAGAGTTGCTTGCTTTTTGTGTGTGTAATTAAACACTGGTGTCACATTTTTAAGCTACTTAAAGGCAAAAGACGATTCGCAAGACACACATTAAGTTTTCCCAGGAGAGATAGGTATTATTTGAGTATCGATAGATGATAAATTCTAGATCGACTTACCAGATATCTTCATTTTCGGACTATTATCAAAATTCAACATTCGACGAAATTGTAGCATTTTATGTCATGGTCCATAAGCACTAAGGTTCAAGTTTTAGTCTTTTCAAAATTAATTATATACACTTCTAAATTTTATTAAATCTATACAATTAATTTAACATAACGATTTATTATTTAATACACACAAAACTTTACAGTATTTAGTCCACACTCATTTGAAATTAGAACACCATCGTTCGAAATTCAAAATATTCAATGATGTACGAGTGTCGAATAGTCGCGTGCTAATCGAGTTTATCAGTCAGGCACCGCGCGGCGCGGCGTTCGGTGCCAGAATAACGGGAGGAAGCGAGAGCAAGCTCATCCCTAGAATCCCGAATCATACCCTCGCCCGGGTATGATTCCCCGCCCCGCGCTACCCTGTCCCGCCCGCCTCTATCTTCGTTACCCCTCTCTCTCTTTCGAGCGCTTCTACAAGGTTGTCTGAAAATAATTCGCCCGTTTTTTCAGTGGACAAAGCAAACGTGTGGATCAAAACGTGAACGCCAATCTCGTTTTGGTTAGACGGTTATACATATTTTTAACTCTGCTTTCAGAAACTTTCTAATAAAATGTAGATGACTAGCTACAAACTCTTTTGTGTACAGAAATAGGTCAGTAAGTAGAGATTACAACTCAAGCTCGACATGATTATCGACAAAAAGTCGTAATCTATTCAACGACTTATTAAAAAAAAATCTTATACATTCTATTTCTAATTTCAACGAGATGAAAACTGAAAAGATTCCTAATCTTAATTTTTTTATATGGAGCCCTTAATGTTAGTACCTATCAAATCGTCTATACATATCTATTATACCTATATTCAAAATAAGTCATACCTACTAGATACCAAACGTACGTGTCCAATGAAACTGATAAGATTAATTAGCATACACAATTTTATTGACGTCATAAACTATAACAATCGATTCAGCTAATGTAATATGAAACTTACAGAGAAATAGATTAAACAGAAGCTTTATTGAAGCCCAGGCAAGTGCTACATTTTACAGCCAGATCGACCTGCAAACAGTAGTCCTTCAGTTATCGGGAGAGCCTATAACAAATCACTTGTACAACACGACCAGTATTATAAGACCCCAGCTATTTTACCTGGTTACCCCGTTCAAATAAGAAGTTGGAATGGAATATAGAGGCGAGGAGTTTCAATTTTAAATGGTTGGTGATACGAGACAAGGCGCCGATTAAGAAAACAAACCCGATTAAATGAACATTGCAATCTCTACGGCTCGGCGACGGATTCAATTTTGAAACCATCCTATTATACTTTTAAAAGAAACCATTTTTCAAATTTCTTTTTAATTCTGCGTGCAATTTCGACCACTTTTCCAAATCATCACTTTCATTGGTACCTATATAAATCTTATGTCAGTCAATTGAAAAGCTTAGTAGGTATATGATAATTTATAAACTATTTTATTATCGATCTAGATTAAATAAGAATGGATTTGGCATTAAGTGCTAATCCATAAAGAAAATACAAGCCTTAGTGAGAAAGTTTATTCATTGAGCGAGCGTTACCCGCCGGTTTTCTTTTACAAAATTTCCACGGCTGAAAATAGCACGGCAAGTGAGACAGCAGATAACTAGATAATGCTCGAGATCAGTGCGGGGCGCTGTGATTGGTCGACGACGGGGGTGGGCGTGTCTGCGCGCGGATGCGCCAATAGGATGACCCTTATTATCTGCTCTGCGGAGTCTGCTGTAGTGATGTACAGGTGGCCTGAATCAAGAGCGCCATCGCTACGTGGGTAAGCATATCGCATCAAAACTCTACACGCAGAGCTACGCTTGTTTCAGAATTGCATGATACTGAAAAGCCGTTTTAACAGGGATATATTACCTTCGTTTAAATTGTTAATTCTTTTATCATTATAAATTGTATTTCTAAAGTTTCGCGAGACATTATTAAAATATCAACAAAAATATCGGCCAAGTGTCCACGCGTTCCTGAGAAAAAGGGTCTTAACCTTGACAGACAGACGGACAACAAAGTGATCCTGTAAGGGTTCCGTTTTTTCCTAAAACGTGAGTTTTAAAAGTCATCCATAAATACCCACTTGATTAATCAAAGCTGTTGCTACTCTTTCACTTGTTCACGAGCTTAGCAGGGACTTTTAGATCGCAATATTACGTTTAGGTATAGTTGAATAAAAACATGACAATAAAAATCATAAACTTCAGTTTCATTCGTACTAAAAAGCAGCTTACCAAAATGGCTACCAACTAAACGCCCAGTCAGATACCTATTATTCTAATCCAATAACTAAGGCACCTACTTAACGTAGACATGTAGTTATTCATGAATCAATAAATACGCAAAACGATAAAGCCATAAATAGGTAGCTGCCGAACAAGGAATTTAATTAAATCTTGACACACGGATAGTTAGGTAGACATTAGCAATCCGATAGCAAATCAAAGGCGACAACTAGAATCGATTTGTGACAGACACGATTCCTGATAATCGATTATAATCGTATTTACATTTTGGCTGAAAGACTTGGCCCGGGGCACCGCGGCTAGTGATGCGGGCAGTAAGATAAAAGTATATTTTATATTAAACATTTATTTCAGTTTAGTTTTTTTATATGGCCATTTTTGTTATTAAGGAAGATAAACTTTGAGAAACATTTTGAGATTACAAATAATAAATGCAAAAGTAAGTTCGTAGATCTGTTTGTTACGCTTCACGCCTCAACTACTGAATATTATGAAAATTTTGCATGCCTTTGTCATGCTAAGTTTTCTGCTTTTTTTTTACAAATTTTCTTTCATGAGAAGGAATGTTTTAAAAAGAGCATTCTTTCATTCAGGAAAAAGGACTAAATAGATAGATAGATTTTTTCCTTTTTATGTCAAAATGTGGTAGTTTATTTTTAATATTTCATAAGGCTTACCGATATGTTATGGAAATTAATCTTAAATATTTGGAGCACCTTTAATCGTAGCGCATCTCAACCAAGTTAGAGTTATTGACCTCTCAACCCCCAAGCGGGCCGATCGGTCCGCATAACAATAGAAAAACAAATTGTGTCTGCGTTTCTCGCGCTTGTCGGGTCAGGGATTTTTTTTCAAAGGGCACTCTACTCATAAGCCCCGGGCATCAAATTTTAAAATACGCTGCTGTCAATTTCCGTGCAGATGTCATAATCGATTGAACACACCTTGCGGTTATCGGAGAGCCCAGCTCTTATGAGATCAGTTTCGTGATAAGAATAAATTCTTATACACAAATGCAACTAATTTACGGATATTGATAAATAATGTTGTATTTCTTTGTCATATTCCTAGAATACATCATATTTCAGGAATTCAAGAATGTGAGAATTTCTTATGGAAATTATAATAGTTTTGATCAACTTTTAGGTCGTCCCCAACTGCCTCTCCGGCGGTTGCAGGTATGGCATGAGATACGCACGCCTATCCTCCCGATCTACACTTGCTTTGGCCTCATTCTTCCGAGTAATATGAAGGTGTACCCTTCATTCCCGTCGCAAATCCAACAAATTCCTATCCTCCCAGTATAAAAATGCTTCCGATGTGCAGCAGCGTCGGAAGCACAAAAAGCTAAAGAAACTGCTACACTCGCCGTATATACATACCTATAGAGTATGGCAACATCCTTTGATAGCTAAAGAGAAAAATATTGTTTCACCATAGTTTATTCCCATATTTTTATTTTTTTTATCAAGTCCCGCCCGCATGAAATTTTTTCACCATATTTTATTTCCTGCTAAAATACCTGTTATAAATGTCAGCTGCTTAACCCTAAAGTATTTACATGTTAAAAATGTCATAAGTCTTTACCTCATCGGTGTTCCTAAATTTAAAAAAATGTGAAAACAATAGTTACATTTACGTAGAAAATAAAAGAATAGATTCGTTTACCACTGTCTACCCCGCAGGTTACCGTGATAAATGACATTATAAATTTCGTGATACTGCGGCGTGTCGCAGCGGCTCCTAATACATTCATGAACTATATTAAAAGATATAAATTCTCATACCGTAAGAATTTAAAGCGGTGTACGAAGAGACGCTTCAAGGCTATGAAATAAGAATTTCTAAAAGAAGGACTTTGCGGAAATTGTACCTAGTGATGATTTGATGTCGGTGTGATACATTGAATTTTTTTTTGTTACAATGATTTTATAATTCCATACAGATCTCTCGTTTTGAATCATATGAAATCGGTCAATTGTGTCAATTACCTAAGCTGCATTGCCAGTATTTTAATGCACTATCAGCAATTCAAAAAGTTAAGCTGGATGAGTTTGGCGAATTAATCTGTATTTATAAAATATTGGAGTAATATAAACTCTAGTAAAAAAAATATTGAAATTCTCAATCTCTCGTAATGGGCGTTTTTCCAGTTTCATTCTCAAAAAAGAATGAATTTGTGTTAAATTACTTTGTGTGCCTCCTCCACCAGTAAGATCATGCTGGCTAGCAAGTTGCATGAACTCACTGGTGGTGAAAGCACACAAAGTAATGTAACTCCAAGTGCGTATAAGAATATCTGTGGTAGAGAATTCTAACTAAATGATTCGTAACTGTTGATTATGGTGTAGTAAGATCTAGTAGTAAGCTTGCACCAGGATGCACTTATGCGATTATTTAATAAAATAATAACTTTTAAACACAATAGATAATGCTAATATAACAAGCATTGTCTATGGGTCTAGAAATTAAAACATATGTTTTTAGAAAAAAAAATATTCTTTCCTTTTTTTTACTAAGTAACGTATCAGTTTAGATACGATAACCTGTTGTCTTACCCTACGTGTCCTACCACCTGCACACTCGAGGACCTATACAATTCCACTGATAACGCTGTGTCAGTGGCAGAGTTCTGGTTAACACAAATTAAATTCGCCCGAGTTGACACGATAAGAAGAAGAAGTACAGATAAATGTGTAATAATCGCAAAAACTTAAAAAAACATTAAGTAGATAATAGTCCAATTTCATTTACGAATTAAAAGTATGGTACACAATATTTATGACGCAGAAGAGAAGTAACGCTTGCCCTGAAATCTCAATAACTTGGATACCATTTTTAAGATTATACTACAACGTGTGTCAACATAAATAGTATACCTGCCACAAGACGTTATTTATGGCAAACGAAGTAGCAGTAACGAAATGTGCCGACAGAAATGTTGTACTGCCGGTTTGGTTTAACAAACATACTTACATATTTCAACATATCATACTTTGAATAATGCATTTAGAAGGAACTTTTTTTATGATATAGGACGGCACGATAGCAAGCGAATCGCCTGATGGTAAGTGATCACGGCTACCCATGGATAACTGCAACACCAGAGTATGACGGGAGCTTTGCCTGCCTTTTAAGGACTTGGGGAAGCAGAAAATTGGAACGATGGGCCTCCGGCTCTCTCACTCACCGAACGAAACAAAGAAGCGGTAAAGCTTCTCCGGACGAGACGGCGGATTCATGCTACTAGCAAAAATGTTTTATTCGGTGGCGTGGCTCTACTAAGACTTAAAATTAACTTTATATATGTACTAGCTTGCACACGCGGTTCTGGCCGTAAAACAATCCCTCGGGAATAGTACTTTTTCCCGGGATAAAAGGTAGCTTATGTCCTTCTCCGTACTCCAGTATCAGTAGTTACGGCGAGAAAGCGTAAAAAACAAACAAACTCACTTTCGCATTTATAGTATTAGTAACGATTAGGTATTATATTATTATTATAATTATATTATAAGTAAGGAAGTAAAATTATTGGAATCATATGAAATCGGTCAACTGTGACAATTAAGCTGCCTTTTGGCTGCAATCATAAGCCGGCTAACTGCAAAATTCTAAGTCATGACTCGGTTCTTAGGAAATCAATAAGACTGATAAACTTTTAGGCACTGCGTATGACTAACACAAGCAAGCGATATAGCCTTTTTATTGGCAGTGATATTTTTAGTGTAAAAATCTATAAAACCGAATTTATTACCGCTGTTATTGGTGACTACAACTGAAAGCAACCGGCAACAATTTGAGAACCCGATTTTATCAATTACATGCAACATACTATCACGTCTTTTTTATCCTTGCGGGGTAGACTGAGCCTAGGTCTTATGACGTATCTTGGTGGGCATTTGATGAAAAAGGAATCAAAATAGTAATGGGAAATTATCAACTAAATAAAAAAAATCCGAGACAAAGACGATTACAAGATTGTTTTGGAGAATTTGATCAAAATAGACTTATACTTACTTACACAAACCTAATGAAATGATATTGTAATATTCTTCTTCTTCTTTTCGAGTCAAAATAGCTATATATATATATAATAAATGTTATATCAAGTTAGACCAGAATTTGGCCACTTCGACGGCACGATCATTTGCCTTAATTAAGTCCTCTACAGTACAGGAAGTAGGACAGCTGGGGCAGTTCATTAGATGGTTCATCGTCTGAACAGCGCCGCAGCTGCACAGGTTGTTGCTAGAGAAACCCCACCTGACCCGGTTATCTCGGCATCTTTCAACACCAGCCCGAAGTCTGTTTATATGTCTGTTTATTGTAATATTATATGCTATAGTTAGCTCTTAGCTCAAGCCGTAATACCATAACTACACTTTGTCAAAAACTAACTAAATCAAACACCGCGACATACACATAGCAACTCTCAACTCGCAGCTGTAGTCAGCGCCGCATTGAATACGAATCACGACCTGCTCTGTGGTCAGTAGGGCTGCCTCCTGTTGGAAACGTTAAGTGACTGATACTGACGTAGCCCGCCGTATAAGAAAAACAACCTGAAAAACTGATATATATGAAACATATTACACAAAGTACAGCTTAAGCGAAGCATATCTACGAATACGCATGATAAGCACGGGTTCGGGAGGCGCATCAATGTTAATAAAAACAAGTAACTAACACGAATTAATAACACGTAACAAATACCCCAAGTGCATACTTTTTTTGTATTTTTATCGTTAAGAATCTTGTACAATAAAGAAATAAACAACAACAACAACAACTTATGGTAAATAGGCGATCGATCTAAAGCTATGATTATCTTCATTTCCTCAGCTCTTTTGTTCTGTATTCGATTTCTTCTCAAAGCCTTGCTACATCAATTAATTTTCTTTAATTTGTAAATAGTGACGACAAGAGGCCTGACTACTTCTTTTCTCGACGAATTAGTATAGCTATTCAGAGAGAAAACGCAGCCATTGTTCTTGGCACAATGCCGCACGGTCATAATCTTTTAGATTAGGTTTTATTTTTAGGTTTAGTTTGTAGTTAATCCTAATTGTATTTTCTTACAAATAAATTCTGTTGTCTAAATCTAAATATAAAAAAATTGTTTACATAGGTGCTTTACAAATCAATTTATACCTCTGCAGTTATGAAAACAAAATTGCCAGCCCTAGCGGCTGGTGTTTGCGAACTACCCCCAATAACCTCCCTTTGTCCGGTCGTCTCCCCACGGCGGAATGCCGAGCTCAAGTTTTGTTCGTAAGTGGCTACATGGACATATTTTTATGTCGTTTTATTAGAACCTCCAAATATCCGTCAAAGGGAGGGTAGAAACGAAAACCCCAGACGCGTTAACTGAATATTGCTATACTAACGTATGTAGAGAAAGGAAGGATATATTTAAGACTAGCTGTTGCCCGCGGCTCCGCCCGCGTTAATGTCGTTCCCTTGGGAACAGTAGAAATGATAAAAATTCCATACAAACCCCTGCCCCTTTGCTTTTCCCCTTAAGGGGGAATTTAATACATTTCACCTGCATAGATCTTTAGCCCTTAAGGAGGGGATTTGCCCATTTCACCTACACAGATATTTTTTTATTGTAATGGAGAACTTCTTATTGTCATATTTCTAAGTAAATAAAAAAATCCATACAAACTTTACCCCACCTATTCTACCCCTTCAAGGGGAAATTTCGACCATTTTAACTACACAGATCTTTTTAATTGTAATGTAAACATATATACTTATTTTTATACTTCTATGTCCAGAAATGAGAAAATTTCCATACAATCCCCCCCTTCCCCTTTATCCCTTAAGGGGGAAATTTTGTACATTTCACCTACATACACAGATCTTTTTTAATTGTAACCTAGAACGTATATACTTATTTTCATACCTCTAAGTCTAGAAAAGAAAAATTCCATACAAACTTTACCCCCTATTTACCCCTTCAAGGGAGAATGTTGTCTGGTCACCTAAACAGATCTTTTTTAATTTTAATTGAGAACTTGCGTACCTACTTTTAAATTTCTAAGTCCAGAAAGGAGAAAAAAAATCCATAAAACTTCAACCCCTTTGATTTTCTAAAAATCCTTTCTTAGTGCTCATTTACATCATAAAAAGAATCCCTGTGTATATGTCAGTCAGTCAGTCAGCTTCTCCTTTTTTTTAGTATGGATTACTATGGATAGTATGGATAGGTATAATGCTGTCGTATAATGATGATGAATTGACTTTAGATTTTAATTTTCTTATGTCACTTATTATTTTATTTTATTTTTGCTATATGTTTGCAGGCAAACTCATGCCTTGAGTTCATTCAAATTACGATAACTTTTTTTTTAATGAACCGAGTTTTGATGAAACAAACTTTAAATGTTAAACTGAGTTAAAACAAAGCAATTGGTGAAAGTTTGAAGTAAATCGGTTCAGTATTTTCGGAGATAATCGTGATCATACATACAGACAGACAGACAGACAGACAGACAGACAGACAGACAAGAAATTCCAAAAAATTTTTTTTGCTTTCTATTATTCTTTTTAAGTGTCCCTCTATCCATTTCAGTCAAAAATTCGAAATGTACAGACAAAATAATTTTACTGTTTTATTATATGTATAGATAACATTATTTATTTTGATGACTAAAAAGAATTACGGAAAATGTATAGCAGATTTATTTATGATATTAATTTTAATAAGAAGTAAGGATATATTTAAATCCGATTTATGTATGTACCCTAACATTATATAAAGAATTATATAATGTTAGGGTACATACATAAATCGGATGTGATGCATGATGGATGAATTATTATGAAGAATCATAATACTTCTATATGATAAAAATTACCATTTAAATAAATATATAGCCTTTCAATCTTAAGTTACTTGATTATAAGAGAAACTATTGAGATTATCAGAGCATCTCAAAGTACCAATACCCCACAATAACGCAAAAATCCTTAATACTAAATCTAACAACAAGATGATTTCAGATCAAAAATAGATCTCTTATTTGAAATCAAAAAGCATCATTGACTATTGCGATAAATCTACCTAATTTAGGAACACCATTTATACCTATAAATGGTGTTCCCCAACTAACGGCTCAACTAACCGCCCATGAGGTTATAGGGAGTGCATTGTGTCCGCACCTATCGCCTCGGCAAAGCACTTTATATTCGATAAACTGCCTCACTGTCCATTGCATTCGAGATAAGAGAACTTTAAAATGTCTCCAAAGAGCCGTAATCGATCTATTTTTCAATCCGATCGCACTGACAAAGAATTCAATTGGAAAAAGTGTTTGTAAGTTTCCATTGTAAGGTTTAAGATATAGAATGAACTTATAGTTAAGTCAGGATTTGGAAGTTTCCTAAGAAATATACAAAGTCAGATGGGTTTACAAGCTTTAATGCCTTGATAAGTAAAGGCCAAGTTCATCGAGTTAACAGACATACATAAACAGCGTTAGTATAAAAATAAAAAAGCGGCCAAGTGCGAGTCGGACTCGCTCAACGAGGGTTCCTTAGCAGCAAGTAACATAATACAAATGTTTTTAATTTTTGTTAAAAAAATAATATTTGAATATTAGTTCTAAGTATGGGAAACCCCCAAATTTTTTTTTTCTAATTATTCTTGTATGAAAATCTTAATGCGGTTCACAAAATACACCTACTTACCAAGTTTCAATAGTAAGTTCTTATAGTTTCGGAAAAAAAGTGGCTGTGACATACGGACGGACAGACAGACATGACGAATCCATAATGGTTCCGTTTTTTGCCATTTGGCTACGGAACCCTAAAAAGTACTAATCAAAAAGTGTAAGACAAAAGAAAGCCAACATATGAGTGGATCATAGAGGGCTGGTTATGATGAAGATAAAGAACAGGAGAAGGTAAAATAACAAAATATGCTTGCTTTTGTATTCATAAGTTCTTTGAGTTATCTACTCTGAATTCAAAGTACTCAGGGAGCATTTTCTGTTAAATTAAACGTCTTCTACAACAATGACGTAGAAGCATAATAATTTCAGTCTCTGAACAAAAACTATGAATAAATTTAAGAACATGAAGTAGGTTTTCAATTCAGAAAAGCACACTGGTGTCAAGTCGTAAACATATCTCCATGACTTAATTTTTATGTTCAGAGGTGGCCACATACCGACAGCTGCAATATGAAACCACCTTAATAATCTATTGAATATAAGTATTGAAATATTAAAATGCATATATACAAGTACTTAGCCTATTTAATAGGCTAAGTATTATGCTGTAAAATGGTGATAACAGCATGTTATGTAACTGCGTATAATAAGATTCTAATTCTGATTCAGAAATCAAGTAGATTTTTAGATCAAAAAGCACACTAGTCTCACGTTGCAAACATATCTGTATTTCGGTGTTTAAAACACTTTGTAATCCTGTTTTTAAGCGATCATTTCAGTATAATATGACGTTTTCTGAAAACTTACTGCGAAAAAGATAATCTCTAAGTGCATATTATCAGAAATTAAGCACATAGGTTTCAGTTCAGAAAGCACACTACTCTCAAGTCGCAAACATGTCTCCATTCGGACGTTAAATAGCACTTTCTAATGCTGTTTTATTGCGCCTATAAATTCCATGCAGTCCCGGGAGACTTGGAGTGGCTATCGTTCGATTTAGAGCTCGCCTCACTCAAAATTGAAATGGCCGGCCCTTTGTATAGTCAATTTAAATTCACCGGTTAAACGCTGCTCGAATGGTGTGAGCTGATATTGTTGTTGCAAGATTGTAGTGTTGAGTTTTTGTATCTGAATCCTTTTAGCAAAACAATCGAATTTATTGATTACTTACGTAAGCAATTATAGGTCGTCAGATTTACTGACATTCTCTTGAGGGTAAATATATATATTATATATAAATAGAATACCCAAAGCTTACTATTTATCCAGTTAATATACATTTTTATTTCGTAGAGATTCTTCTCCCTCTCTTTTTTTATTTAAGAACCACGCTTTTATCGGTGACCCGAGTTTTTTAATATTTTTTTTTTATATTTATGGACAAATCACACAGATTGAGACCCAGAGTAAGTTTGAGACTTGTGTTATGGGATACTTACTATTATACAATTTATAACAAATCTGGAATAAATTACATATATATATGAAAAAAAAAAAACAAATACATGTATAAATCACTTATCATCCAAGACCAAGACCATATAATTTTCTATTCTGACCTGACCTGACTTCCTCCCTATCTTCTTATTGTTTTTCAATCTTTTCTTTTTTTTTCCTCCTTTTCTTCTTTATTTCCTTAAACTATTGTTTACAATAAGGTATCATTCTTTATTAGGTTGTCCAGCAATTTTCCTATTCTATTTTAAATAACTGTTCATGGCTTTTCTTTTCTTATTCTCAAACTCAAACATTTGCAATGGTTTTTCTTTCAGTCTTACTTAAATTTCCACTAACTTATTTATTCATCCTTTTCTAGCACCATTAAAATGATTTTACTCTTCTAAATATGCCGTGGCCTACTAATTTAGCTTTCCATCCCCAAGAAGTTGAATTTTTAAAGTGAAAACTTCTTTAGCGGCCTTGTGCACTTTTTGGGATGGGTAAAAAATGTTAAACGCGCGTCAGAACACGTGACCTGCACCCGTAGCAACGACCGCGACGCTGTTTATATCGCACGATATGCTATTGCCATCTCGTTCTTTAATATTACGGAAAACAAGATGGCGATTCTGGATAAACGTTGTCGCGCGTGCCATGCTATAGGGGCTGATGAAAATTCGTAAGACGGACACATAACCTGAGACGGCCGCAAAGACAAGTTTCCACTCCTGCCGGCAATCTCGGAGTGCAACGTTGTTTTTGTTTAGTATTACATTTCCCAACAGATGAATTTAAAATACTAATGGTGCCTTTTACTCTGCAAAATAATTGCATTTGTTCAGTAACTGTTGCAACTTGATTTATCGTTGTTTGGCGCTGGCAAGACATAATGAACTCCCCACTGTTTACCGCAAGACGCATTAGCGGGTTTCATCTAATGACTACTGAAACTTAAGTGAGGATAGCTCCGACTCAACATTACAAATGTGGCGCAATTGAAGAACGTAGGAAAGTTGTGGAAATCATTTAAATTTACTTGAACATTCCAACAGCTACTAACCTAATAAAATAGAGGTTGAATGAATGAATTAATGACCTTTTTATTATACACATAATTAGAGACTGACAACATAGATCTTTATTGTATTCACACCTTTTATTATCTTTATGATCTTTATAATAATTTAGACAGACTATTTTTGAACTTTTATCCACCTATATACCGAGGTAGTTGAAATACGATATGGTGTTCTTTTCCACAATATGCTTCATAATATATTAATAATGCAAACTACAAAAGGATAGTTACATACGTTTGATTTTACTGTGTGATTGAAATATATCACAAAATCAAAAATAATAATTTCTCGTTTCACCGTATTTATAAGGTACTTGAAATCGGTACTGGACTCCTGGATGTCTTCATTAGATGGCAATCATTTATGCTACAATTTTTTAGGCAACTTGACAAATCTGACACCACCAGTGTTGGTCACTGATACAAACGAAATGAAAAAAAAATTAGTTGATATAGGCTTCTCGCAAAAGCCCATCACTTGCGTCCTCGAAAGCTAAAACAGTATAGGGGAGGGTTGATTGATGAGCCCTTGTACTCTGATCGTCGCCCAATTACACCACGATTGCTTAATTTGACATGATACTGTTCCGGCCCCGTTATCAAAGTGTTTTACTGACTAATCAATTGAAATTTTGTTTAAACGTGGTGTGAATGGCGTGAGTCACGGAAATTTTCAATATGGTTATGGTATGAAGTATTTTAGGGTTTCGTACCCAAATGGTAAAAACGGGAACCTAGTAATCAGCCTACGCTGTCGTTCTGTTCGTCTGGTACAGGGCTGTATCTATTGAACCGTAGTAGGTAGAGACTTGAAATGTTTACAGAAAGAGCATATCAATGTCGTTATAAGAACAAATAATTAAAATAACATAAAATGGATCGGCACCCTACGTGAGCGATTTTCTACTTGGTTGGTTAATTACCTGACTACGGCGAAGCCAAAAGGAGGGTAATGATTTTGGTAGCTACTCGTATGTGTGTATTTATGTACGTATGTTCGTTTCTTATTCCTCATATCTCCAAATCTGCCCAACATAATTAGAATTTAGACTAATTATATATAGTTAGAAACGTTTTAATTATTTCTCTGGGTATAAGGTATTAGACATCACACTAAATTCAAATTGGCGTCCGCTGAACAAAAATAAATATTTTTAAATATGTCACACCATACCGTGATTTTTTTAATATTCCCTGAAAAAAAATTGTCGGGTCTTTTAACTTTATTTTATTCACAAATAGTGTTTATATTTTTTCACGTCGAAATCCTCCAATCAAAATTCAATCACCAAAGAGAGTGAAACTGATAAATGGCAACACCCTCCTTATAGGCCATGTTGAGAAACTCTATGGTACAGGAGCGCCCTTAGCACAAAGGGTCTTTGCAAATTATAGGCCGACCCAGCAATTACGTGTTGTAACAACTGATACATTTGTATGACAATAATGTTTTTCTGAGAAATCTGATATTGCCGGCTGCTGCGTGCAGTTTCGATAGTGACGCATTTTTATTCATTATGTTATTATTTTGTGTATGGAAGTCAAGTTATATTTGTTTTGGCTTTGATTTACTTGTAGTTTTCTCAAACTTGCCTAGAAATTTGAAAATTATTTTGACAATCTTGTTTGAGATAAATTGACATTGCTGTACTGGCCAAATGAATGCACGCCAGCAAAATATGGTTTAACATCAAATTATGTTGTGTTGTAGCTAGGTTTTAGCCAATCGTATAATTTAAAAATGGCTAGCTAATTTTTTAAAGGTTTTATTTAAAATTCGAACTGGTTTACAAGTAAAAAGAAAAAACAGATAAGCATTGTCTTTAAACATGTCTGTAAATTGTATATTACTTTGTTTGAGAAAAAATTCAAGCCATGGCCGCAATGTGGCAATCGACGGACTCAAGTAATGTGGTGCCTCGGCTTCGCCGCGGCATACTCGCTTTCGTCCTGCAACTCCTCTTTCTCATAAAAAATCACAATAAATATTTATACGTAAGTTTTATCTTTTTCTTTGTATCGTTTTATAATGTTGGCGTAAGAATTATGATTAATTCTTTTGACTCAATTTTTCGTTGTACCATTTAAAAACAAGGAAATCGCCATCCGCCTTGTTCTTATCAATTATAGGCAATTATCAAAGAGCTAAACTAATATTTTAATATTACATTAGAACTTACTAGAATAATGGATATTTCGACACAAATTCATTGTAACGCTATCCAATTCTTTAAGAGAAAATTTCAAATTAAGGTTGATAAAGAAGGATAGCTCCTACTGAGTTACACAGGTTCCAAAAACTGCAGAATGCTCTTTAGTAATTTTCTTATATGAGAGGTTTTATGCCCATTTATAGTCTACCTATAAAAAAATGTTGGCTGTGAAAGCAATGATTCTTATAGTACTTCAAAATACACTTTTTTTTAACCTATGTCAAAAAATCTGAGGAGGATAACCTGATAACTCCGTAAATTGTGAACAGAGTTGAAAAATCATTCCTTAATTTATTCATAACCGTATGTTTCCCAATTGATCTCGTTTAAATTGCATTAAATTCGTATTTATATAATTATATAAAAGATTATTTCTCGTATGTACTGCATTTATATTCTTTTTCGTATGTTATTAGTGATGAGTATGCATCTTTTTTTGTATAAATTGTAACATCTGTACTGTGTCTGTTTATCTCGACTTCAACACTATTCCGTGAAGCGAAATGAGAACGCCGGCGGAAGGGTGCGGGTCACAAGATCGAAATGTCACACACGCTTCCCGAGAAGGGCCACAATGCCATGACCTACAGATTTAATTACCAGAATTATTACAATCTTAACTCATTTCTAATAACAAGATAATGAGACAGTCATGATGATAACACGCATAAATTGTGATCGCTGACACTTTCAGAAATAGGGCGACAATATATATTTATTGTTGGATTTAATTATGATATTTTATTACAAAATAACTCATTTCTATGACAAGATATGGCCATTTGAGATAACATGAAAAGCAGTAGATATTGTTGGAATTTTTATGATGTAGGTCGTTTATCGGTAGCTTGTTATTTTTATCTGTAAAGCAATTTTTTTTTCAATGAATTGATAATATAGCTTTAGCAAATTTTTTGTTATATGTGCACACGTACCTGGATATATTTATTACAGGTTTTAATTGAAAGTACATTTGCTACAATTAACGACTAGTTTGGTTATAGGTATTGCTTATAAATATCACAAGTTGCTGCACTTGTCGTTTAGTACAAAGTTATAATTTTTACTTCAATAGATTATATCGAAGACCACGTAATGTTTTCAACCTTTTCGGAATATACCTTCATGGTAAATGGTAACACGTTACTTGTCACCAACTCAAATTTGCGAGCAGTAAATACAGTGAATTCCCTGGCAATATTTTGATTTCGTAAACAGAATTCCTGATAGGTAGATACGCAAAAAAAAAATGCAAAAAAAAGGTTGGGCCCTGCGTACAAATTTAGTTCAATGTTCAGTTTAGTTGGTCAAATTTAAATTAGTATTCCAAATGTTGTTTTCATAAACGCTTTATTCTATTAGGGATTGTGATACCATGTTTAAAATATTGCCAGGGAGTATAAAATCACCCTGCATACAAACCACTACAAAACGCGTATCGAAATAGCTGCAGATAGGTATGTACAATGATTGTTTTCTAAAATCTTACCATCAGGTGGCAGCACTTAAACGTCGGGTCTGATGAGGTTATTGCTGTTATCAATATAATCCATTGATAACAGCAATAACTGTTTCTTATGCAATTAAGCAAAAAAACAGCTTATTCGAAATAGCATACGACAGCTTATTAGAATTGACGATATCTGTGGCTCAGTGGCACTACATGTGCCTTTGAATCTTCTATTCCGGCCGTATTATGATGGAAAACGGTATTTTCCAGGTTGGCCTGGGATGTTTATCTACATAAGTATATATTATAAAACATAGTATTTTTCAGTTCTTCTTCGTATCATATCGATGAACTGACTTTTATTGGCCCAGTATTGGGCCGGATCGGAGGCGGAATACAAATCTTCCAAGGTACAGGAGGTTAGGCACCTAGGATATTTCATACGATGCGCCATAGGCTGAGGACAGAAGCCACACAACTCTCACTGGTCCTGCAAACTGTCGACTATAAACAAATTGTCTTAACAGCGACCTACTTGGGTTCGCAGTCAAATTAGCCATTTCCAAGTAGACCGCGGCAAATCATCACCAGGGGTCAATTCTCTGCATGGTGGTACGAAATTGTGCCCAGAAAGTCCAGCTTCTTGCTCCCAGCGGGATCTGAATGAGGCAAACGAACGGGCAATCATGGTAGCAAAGCACTGGCCAAAACTTATTTAAAATGTATATATATAGCCATTTTACGACTCGATAGAAGAAGAAGAAGAGGCACATTGTGACTTCCCTCCCTCAACTTTACCACTACAACCGTTGAGTTAGTATCCCATGACACAAGTTCACAACTTACTGTGAGGCTAGCTCTCAATCTGTGTGATTTGTCCCTATATATTAATATATATTTATAAATCTCAGTGCTGCCACCAAGCGTTTCATAAAACAACATTAAAGTCTCGAAACTGCAAATTACAACCGTTACTTCAAACACACAGAACATCCACATTTCTACATCTAAATCCGGACATAACCAGTTCGGGATCAATCGGCGCCTCCCGCTGGCCGCTTTAATTCGCGCCTTGGCAAACCCTTTGACGTATTGAACGTTGACAGCTCGCAGTGGGAGCTTCGCGCCCTGACGGCCCCATTATCTGGCGAAACGGTGCACCCCAAAGGAAATTTAAAGTGTTATAATATATCTATGAATCGTTTATCTGAAAATAGGTGTACGATTGTAACATCTGACACAAAAGTATATAAAAACAATAAAATCTTGCCATCATCATCATCGTCAGCTTTCCACGACCCACTGCTGGGTATAATCCTCCTTTTGTCTGCGCCATAAAAGGAATAAATTATGGCCAAGTTTCCATACTCTTAGGGAGATAAAATAATGAACAGCCTATTCCCGTGGTGGCGATAATATGATTTTTCTTTAGAGGGTAAGGATCCCTATTCAGGGGTAATTAGAGCTATCATCGTTATCTTCTCAGCCATAAGGAGTTACAGACAGAAGCCCCTCTCAAGGATTCTTTGTTCCTTGGGGTAAAATTATTGCCACTCTACTACATCCACGCTTGCTGGGTGGGTCGACGAGCACAGGCTGGTTTTTATTCCGATGCAGCATTAGAAGCATTTTAAAGCGGGCAGAGAATGTGAATTTGCTAGATTGGGAAAAGAAAAAGCGGCAGCTTAGGAGGCCGAGTGCGCGTACCCTATGACCTACAACCACCGGTTAAGCATCTGAGGATGACACTCAGGAGTGTCATCCTCAGATGGTCAGAGGTCAGGACCTATTTTGAAAACTGTCATTAGAATATACGCAGTTATTGAATACTAAATATTGTTTTGTTTCTTTATTGTAAAAACAGGGTCGTATAAAGCTGATGCTTTGTAGCAATCGCAGGATATCTTTGCCTACAAACATTAAAAGTATTTTACGGAACTGATTTTTGTAGCTTCGGTACGTAAGCACCGAAGCGTCACTCACAAGTCGCGAATCGTGGACCTGGTTAATTAGAGCATTAACTACCGCATTTCAAGGGATATATAAAAGACGAAGCTGAAGAAAATGTCGGAATGTAATACGGTAAAAGTTATAAAAAAGAAAGAACAACGGGTTGCATTCCGGGAATGCCAGCAGAAGTGAGAAAGCGCGGTAGAAAGAGAGATGGCTAAATTACTTCCTCTCCTTAGCCGCGCCTACGGTCTCAGGTCACGTGTCCGAAAATTCGTAAGACAATTGTCGATCAGGTCACGTGTCCTGACGCGAGTTTAAAAATGTTTACCCATTCCAAAAAGTGCACAACGCAGCTAAAAAAAGTTTTCCCTTTTAAAACTTATTGTTGGCGATTATTTTGTTTAACTTTTCCCAATTAATCCTACGTAGCCCGTCACGTGTCCTTGTTCTGTAACTCAGCTGTTCATAATAATTTGTATAATGTATAATCGTGTACGCAACAAAACAGTTAGAGAACATTTTCCTTTGTATATGGTAATCTATTGTAGTAGCCCAAGTTTATCTTAAGATTCAGGGTCTGTTACGATTTAGACTTTCCAATAGAATTACGTAATAACATTTGGAAGTAATTACTTGTATAATTGAGCACATTTCGCCATTCAAGAAATATATGACCTTCTGCCACCATAGTTTCATCTACGTAAAATAAAACACAATAATATTGCAAACTATCGAAAGCTATGGATCAACACAGAATATTGATATTTGAATGCTGCCTTGAGTCTTACGCACAGATAACATATGTATTAATTAACAAATCTTACGGAAATCTTGCATTGAGTTTAATATGCGAGTCTGGAATAGAGAGTCGCCTAGCGTGTCGATTTCTTAAAATTTGCTACTGAAGCATTTCTTTGAACCATGGTTCAAAGAAATGCTATTAAAATATTTAAGGGCTGGGTCTCATGAGACCCAGCCCTTAAAATATTTGCTCTTAATTTAAATGGACCTGGTATATATGTGTCATCCTTATTTTAAAATTCCAGAAAAACAAACAAGCGGTACAATTTATAATGAGCATTGTGTAGATTATTAATTAAGTGCTATCTAGTGTCAAAGGCCAGGAGGAAACTATATTTTTACAATACTGACGCCGTAAACACCATCGTTAAAATAACCCTAATCATCAGCTTTATCATGCATACTAACATTTAATAACGGGAAACCATGTTGGTGTCCCCTATTAAAATAATACTTATCAATCGACAATTCATTTTTATCTCATTTGTAATTATTAACAAAAATATTTCAGCTTTTAAATTTATTTGCAGTGATATATGAAGTTATATTTCCTTTCAGTAATTTTTGAAAGCCGAAACGCTTTAAAGATTCCCCTTTCCCGCTCCATCCACATAAATACCGTGTTTAGCATGAAATAATTTTTAAAATGTAAAACATAAAAAGAATGTGAAATCTATGTGGTCTAAGTAGGTAGGTAATATATTATAGCCGTGTAGTTTCCAACAGAGTAGAAAAGGACCACTCCTAGTTTTTCCATGGAGGTCGTAAGAGGCGACTTAGGAAATACAATCTAAACAAAGCTCATAAACATCAATGAGTCCTCTCCAACCCGTCTGGTCAGCGAGGAGAGCGTAGGCTAAATCCTCTGTCTGCTCTGGCCAAGTATGGCTCAGGTAGTACAGAGAGAGTCATGCTCGTGCAGTGGAGACTAAAAAGACCTGATGATGATGATGAGGTATGTTTATTGATCCATACTATCCTCAAAATCAAACTTTATTTTATTTTATTATCAATATCCCCACAAAATCAAAACATACTTTTTGTTTTCATCAGTATCATCATTATTTTCAGCCCACTTCAAACCACTACTGGCCATAAGCCTCCACATTTACGCCATTTTCTACGCTTTTTGTTTTATTGTATATTTCAATTATTTACTGCGGTATATTTTGCATAATTAAGTAGTTATAAATAATAAACATTACCTATGTTTATTATTTATAACTATATATACACTTGATAAAAATAATGCCTGTGATGATAAACGACGTTATTTTCTCATTTATATATCTTTAGATTTTTTTATATCTCATTCTTGTTCGGAAAGTCTAGTTTCCATTGCTCAGACTGAACAATTATGAACTTTAAAGTATATCGGATAAAGTTGAGAATTATTTGATAAGCTATTAAGGTTGGAAGATGTAAAATTTATAATTGAAGCTCGTAAATTAAGGTGACATCGACAGTTGTGGCTCGTTGGAGGGGAGTCGTCGCGACGCGAAGCCATGCCAATATTTTATCGAAAAGGTAATTATTTTATCGGCAGTGGGGTAACAGATGAAACTCGAAATGTGTTTCTTATTCTTTGTATTAGGGAATTCATGATTAATGACAATTAGTCTGTCGTTTTTAGACTGGAGTGAAAACGATGGCAGATATTTACATTTCCGACAATGCCTTTTTTTAACAACTTGCGGAGTGACAGAAGACCCAAAGCCACTTTTAGCAAGTTGGTGCATCAATTGGAAAACGGAATCAAAATAGTAATGGGTTGCTAGCGGCATCATCTACTTACATGATTCCTCAGATTTTCGCGGCTTTTCGATCGGGTTTTACGATGTACGCGGTAAGAGAAGCAGCTGGTACATACTACGAGTTTTTTTTGTTTTCAACTTTCATGTCATTGAATATAACCACAAAACTTATTTAGATAGCGCACAAAAAAATCATAGAATATTATTTTTATTAATGCCTCAGAGCCTAATGAGGCCTTAATAAATCTAGGAAAGAAATTATCAGTTCTGAATGTATCATAAAATCCGTCTAAATATGTGATTAAAACATTAATAAAAATAAGATGTGTAACATATCTTTTAAGTTTATTTTTCATTCCAAACCATTAAAATATCCATCTCATACACTCTTACTAAATTAAGTAATACATTGCTATTAATATTTTATCATCATATTTTATATTTTTATTTCATAAGAGTATAGAAGAATATCATTGTGAATGCAAAAAAACACTAAAAAAATATACCCAACTCACTTCATTCAGTTTCAAAAACACGAATAACTGTAATAAGGTTGCGAATTGCGAGTCCAGCTATTTTCATAAGCCGACGTAACATGACGAATCACCCAGACTAGACGCACTCAAACAAAGATATGATTAAACTGCCAACCGCCACAACTTTATTTTATAAAATAAAAATCTTTTGACGAGGGTGCCCCATTAATTTCGGCGACAATGTGATAAATAATGAGCGAGGTGTAATGTGGGGGCGGCATCCCCATGGCTGATGGACTGGTTTTGAAGTTTTGACAGCTCACATCCTAATTTTCCTTCTGAGTGTCGGCGGTCGCCACTTTTCAATAAGAGTTTTCTTTGTGGCAATATTTCAATTTTAACTTTTTTATAAACGTTTGCTCTTTGAGGGGTCGAGGGAGGTTTTCTTGGGAAATTAACGCTTGGCAACGCTCGCCCGGGATCGTAAGATTTACATTAGATTCCTTCTTGGAATTTTAATTCATACTTATAAGTGTAAATGTGATGATGAATGTAAT
Organism: Elegia similella; assembly: GCA_947532085.1. Classification (NCBI taxonomy): domain Eukaryota; kingdom Metazoa; phylum Arthropoda; class Insecta; order Lepidoptera; family Pyralidae; genus Elegia; species Elegia similella. Next base: position 16,088,926 of record OX383941.1, read on the forward strand.
AGTCAATTGATTTGATAGTGCTATAAAATCAAAGACCAGAACAATATTGACTGTCTTTATACTTTATATAAGAGTACTGAAATATATGATTAACTAGCTTTCGCCCGCGGCTACGACCGCGTCAATGTCGATCCCTCGGGAATAGTACTTTTTCCCGGGATAAAAGGTAGCCTATGTCCTTCTCCGTACTCCAGAGAACTTGTATGCAAAATTTCATGATAATCGGTTCAGTAGTTACGGCGTGAAAGCGTAACAAACAAACAAACAAACTCACTTTCGCATTTATAATATTAGTAAGGATAAAGGGTTTTTACCAAGTTCATATCGCTAAAACAAAACTATTATCATTACATTTAAGTATCAAGATAATATAAAAATACTAGCTTTCGCCCGCGGCTCCGCCCGCGTCAATGTCGATCCCTCGGGTAAAGGTAGCCTATGTCCTTCTCCGTACTCTAGAGAACTTGTATGCAAAATTTAGGATGATCGGTTCAGTAGTTACGGCGTGAAAGCGTAACAAACAAACAAACAAATAAACAAACAAACAAACTCACTTTCGCATTTATAATATTAGTAAGGATACAATGTGTAAATAAACCAGCAACTTGGGGTAACTCAGCCTGTCAAAATGAACCACTTTTTTTATGGGACCAATTTTAGGAATTCAAAAATAATTTCGACATTTTACGTAAAAATTTCCGGGCTAATCGAACACCTTTGTACGGAAATATAAGTATGTGAACAGATATCAAATCTTTCCTTTTTATAACTTTAGTATCGATAACATAGAATTATGTCCTTAGCTAAAATATTACTATTTTAAAGAAGGAATGGTCCATACTACAACTAAAATCTACAATTTTTTATCCTTGCTAGGTACTTGTCAGGAAAACTGATAATGATTTGTATATAGTGGGTGAAGTTTAAAAACTGTTGTGATCTAAATGTTAGATCCATACATTCTAGTGAGTTAGAATCTACAATTATCGTATTCTGAATATTAGATTCGTACATCCTGGTAATGAAGTAATAAGTCAGCAGAGATCGGCTACATTCGCCGGCAGTAAATCAAGCCCCCGCGCGATCCTTGAAAAATCGCTTATTTTAAAATCCGACATTTTTACACATCTCTATGCTCGGTGTATCTGTATCACTGTGTGCTGTGGGATTCAAAAATGGAGTGCATTTAAGCGGATGCCGCGCGAACGAAAAACGTCGCTACTGCGCAAAGTCATTAGGCTGCGCAGTACCATTAGACGATTATGAAAAAAGATGAAAAGTCTTAATATTCTCATATTTATATTTTTATTAAAAAAAATAAGAAATGAGGCGGACCTCCGAGATGTAAATATAAATATTGTCATGTGAGAATTATTGTTTTAGACGTAAAAATTACAAAGTTTTCGAAGAAAATGTGTTTAGATATCATAACATATATATATATCATTTTTAAATTTCGTATGTATCTGTTTCAAATTCCAACAAGGGCGTGATTTTGTTCAAGGATTCATCCATAATATTGAGTGTCCATAATGATTAGAGTTGCCTTCTAACTCTGCCTTAAAATATGTTTGGACTTCATTAATAAACAATCTTTGTAATTTGGGCATGCACATTTTGCATTGAACATTTTTCTTCCATGCTGGTCTGGGAGAAAAGAAAAAACGTAGAATGTGCCAGTTGCTTCTCTTCCCGCGCAGAACGTAAAATCCGATCGAGAGATTGGGCTAAAATCTGCAGAATCTTTTGACATGATTCCGCAGATTTTAGCCCAATCACTAGCGGCACTATTTCGATTCCGTTTTCCATCTACATGCCCTCCAACATGCTAAATGTGGCTATAAGGTCTTATAGGCCTAGGCTCTGTCTACCTCGCAAGGGAAAAAGATGTGATACTACATATGTATGTATAATCCTGAGTCTCCAACTTTTATTCCGTGTCGCACTCCCAGGCCTCCATATATCATGCAAGGCTCATCACGTTTTTAATAAAATCCGCCGGCGGGTTGTTTACGCCCGTATTTTATTGCTTGCTATGAATACTAACACTGCATTCGTAATGCCTGTGTAGGCCTTTCTATCAACTTCATACTCGTTTTTAAATAATACGATTTTAAAGCCAATGAAGATAACAAAATCGTTATAAAAACGATTAATTAATATTTGTATACTTACTATAGATCGGTAAATTTGTATAGGAAATTCCTTTTTTTTTTGTTTTTGTTTTTTACCTTATTGTCTACATGAGTGATCCTGATTCTTAGATTTAATTTCCAAGAGGTTTCAATCAACCTGTTTGCAAACTAATATCATTAATGCAATAATAAGGGTGCTTTTTGTTTGTTTGCTAAGCTTTCACGACTTGACTACTAAATCGATCATTGTGGAAATTTGAATATGAATTGTCTATAATACGGAAAAGCTCCTATAAAGTTGGTATTAGTGATCGAAGTATAAAAATCATATTCCCTAGGGATCGACATTCAAGCTAGCGGAGCCGCGGACAAAAGCTGATTAAAATATAAATAAAACGTGATACTAAAATTATGTAATAAAAAGAAGAAACGGAAAATACACTTTTTTCGTTTTTTTTATTAAATTCTATTAATAGCAAGCAGCCTGCCTACCAAATTCACCTTTCGATATCTATTTTCTATAAATATACACACTCAAAGAATCTTGCGAGATAGGCAGAGCCAAGGTTAGCACAACCTATAAATTAGAACAAGTAGGATATATATCAACATGTATTAACATAATATTACAATTACTTTGTTTTTTTGACGAAGCATTTTATGTTATAACAAACGGTTTCACTCACGTATCGTTAGTCGGTATTTTATGATTACTTTTATGCAACATTTTTGACGAAACCGACTTGTTTCGTCAAATATGTTTTTTTTTTAGTAAACTGCTTTTTGTTTTTGTTTTTTGGAAGGACTATGCAGCTAGCTCCAAGTGAGCATTCGCTACTTCACCGAGCGTTTAATTAACCTGTAAATTCAGAGTTACACTAAAATAAAGATATATACATTATTTTTTTATTCATATTACTTACCCTTAACATTGAAAATAAATTTAATGCAAAATGTAAGTTGGTATGTTACAAGATTGCTGTGGGATAAAACTCTATCTCATTTCTCAAATCGCAAATGCCGTAGCATAATGTACTCCTCTTATTATTACTTCTTACATGTACCAATTTAGATTTCTTCATCTGCCGCCAAATTATAGTAATTATAAACCCTGGGAGCACTCCAAGCCTCTCAGGTTCCTGTCCAAATATACGTTAGGGGCCGTTATGGGTTCCACAATCAAAAGAATTCTATCGACCAACCTGGACCCCATATCTATTCTTTATTGCCCCTGCCTTAAGACACCTAGTGTCAAAGTAAAATAAACTTTGTTATCGACACATAAAGTTGAATTCAAAAGAGAGTTCTACCTGGAATGGTTTGAAAGTAGAGTGTCTACCAAAGAAATCGTCAATAAACAAAAGTTTAAGTTAAATTAATGCTCCACATCTTATTTCTGTGATTGCTTTACAGGATGTTCAGAATTTAATAAACATCCGTTTTTCGTTTAAATTTATACGAAAACATTTAATGAAAAAGAGTAAATAATTTCTTCACCTTTTACTTTTGATAGAAAATGATAAAAAAACAAAGCTTTCGTATAAGATCAAATAATATAAAACGCCTAAAATTGCATAAAAGTACATGATGTATGTGTTGTGTGTCATGTCATATTGGTACACAATTATCTAGAGAATCTGGGTGACTTAATTTTTTTTAACAATCCTGACTGATCAAAACCTCACGTTACATCTCAGAGCAATGTTTTTCTCTATATTCCTCATAACGGGTAAATCAATAGTTAATAAATCTTAGTACCTACTCCCACAGCGTACGACCTCTTTTCATCCACACAAACATTCATGATAAATTCAACAAATCATGAACACCATGTATTCATTCGCGAAGAACAAAACGCAACTCACTTGATAAAGCCCTTGAAATAATAAAGGCATCCACACACAGAAGTCAGACGGGAATCGAACCGCGTCCCGTTTGTTTTCAACCCCGGCCGTTTCGGAACAAAAGATGGCCTGATAAAATCATTCCCGGGTATAATACCACTTATTTGTACGGATTCTTTGATTTGACTGAGGTAATTCTGTAAATTGTAATTTCCTATAATCGTTGAACATTTTGTAAAAGAGTTCTAGACAATGGGAGTGAGAATTTGAACACTTTTTATAAAAGTAGTATTTATGGCCTGCTTCCTCGTTCGATCTTTTAAAAATATAATATTGTTGTAACTATTTTGTTTCGTAAAAATAAAACGTTTATTTTTAAGGATTTAATTTGATCGTGACACAAAAAAATTACGGGCCAAAAATTAGCAAGAGGGAATTTACTTCAATCGACGTAGTAAATATTACGTGATACTGGAACAAACATGGCATTCATTGTTGAATGTTATCACAAATAGAAAACTTAACTCTTGCCAAAAATTTTAATGCAATCATATCATAGATATGCAATGATTTTCGTATAGCGTATGTATTATACTTCAAACGCAATCTCTTTACCTAAAACAGAAAATAAAGCGTATGGGTGCATCAACCCTTTTTTCTATTTCTAAATTCCCGTATCACGCACCGTTACATCCTGCATTGCAAAAAATCTCGTTTTGCAATCAAAATATGACACAGGGGGGTCACGCCATGGCATTACCCTTTCGTTTAGCTTTTTTTTTGCATTTTTCACTTTTTTCTAACTTTTTTATGCTTTGTGAGGAATTTCGCACGGTTGCTTGTGACAATCGGGGTGTCACGGCAATTTGAATGTGTCACTAATTTCGGTCGCTGGAACCCTTTGAGGCTGACAATAACATTATTAGAACTATCTCGGGATATCTTTATCTTCTACCTGTCGGTTCTCAAAAGGGTTGATCCTTCACTGACCCTTTGACACCGTTTTGGGGTTATTTTTTGTGAAATGTGTGAATCTGCGGAAAGATAACCCAATCAAGGTGGATTGTTATATCTTATCTCCTTTGCTGTGAATTATTGCTTTTCTATCTTTGTGTTATTTTTATTATATTGCTGTGAGATGAAAAATTGCGTAATTTCTTTAGAAAAAAACTTGTACTAAAAATGAATCTTGAAAATATGAGTTGGTAAATGACTGATATAATAATGGTATATACAATGTGTTACAACGTATTTAAATAAAGTTATAATAATAAAGGAACTATTTTTAAAAATAAAATGTAAGATTTCTTTCTCATGGAGGGCGCGTTAAGCCGTTGGTCCCGGCTGCCATCCGGTAGTCGTTAAAGGAACCACGTTAGAGGCCGAGAGGCGGTTTCGAAGAACTCTGACATCTGCATGGTCGATTGACCGTGTCACCTACACGAAAATGATGATGAGTTCTATGCAAGCTTTATAAATAAATAAATATACTTATAAAAACAAATCACACAGATTGGGCTAGCCATACAGTAAGTTGCGAAGTTGTGTCGTGAAACTCAGCGCTATTATGATTTAAAATAGATACTTATATAAATAAACATCCAAGATCCAGGCCAATTTGAACAATATCGTTTTCTATCATGACCTGGGCGGGAATCAAACCCAAAGAACACTTGCGATACCACTGAGCCTCATGGATTTTAGAAATTTGATAACTATTTATATTTATTCACGATTGCCGTTTTTATTTAAATAAATCCTTTCGAGATAACGTCACAAACGAAATTCAATGTATCTTAGCATCCGAATACATCATACAAATCGGAAATAACACGGACATTACAACCCAGATTTCAATACATTGCGGACACCCACTGCGATCCATAGGTGTGCTTAACTTTAAAAAACTAGTCGTCAAGCTATTTTCCTCTAACGAAAATAAACCTTACACTTACAAGTCTAAGATTCAAAATGGGTTAGCAGAAAATTATAAAGGCATAGCCACAGGGCGTATCTGTTTTGTCAAGGTAGTGATGTGAATAATTTCGCTGAATCCTTTCAGCGATTATCATTTGAATGACAATAAAAGTCATGTTATGAGGGGATAGGACAATAGGGACGAAATAATAAGGCGCGTATAGCTCAGCAAACATTTATAAGAAACATCTTAATAAGTCAACCACTAGAGCGTTGAGAGCTTTTTTATTGAAATGTGATGTCCAATCGCGTTTTTCTATTATAAAGAAAATATATTTAGACTTATATACGACTAGATTTATATAGACTATAGGTATATACGCATAGGTATGTTATAAATAATGTATGTAACAATTTTATCATTCTTATGTTAAATTGAATTTCATGGTTAAATTATATTAACAACTGGATGAAATTCACTCGTGAACAATGGTACAAAAGTATTTTGTTTTCAGTTACTAAACCACAATACCTTTGTGTAAATAAACGGCTAAAATATCTAAATACATAAACATATGAGGAAGGACTAATTAATTTGGTTATCGGACCTTGAAAAAACAACCAGAAAATAAGTCTTACAACTTTCACACAAAAAACGAAAATTTAAAAATTATAATCGACAACCTTTGACATAAAAAGAACACCTACGCCAGGCTACGAGCCTACGAGCTACGACACGCCTACGCGCTACGCCGTAGACACAGATCGATCTGCGGCTACAAGTGACAAAGTTTTTCAAGATGGCGCCCGGCGAGGGGGGATGCGGGATGCTCATATTTTTTACTGTCGGTCGGGGTGAGCACTGAAGCCGATCGGTACAACGCTCTCCACTCTGTGGCCCTAAAAGGTTCTCATCTAAAGACGTTCTGGTACGTATGAGTACGTTATGTACACGTGTCGGGTAGTGTTGCACTCTGACTTGCGTTTTATGCTTTGTTTGTGGGTGGAGTAAAGTAAAACCATTTTGAAGGTTACATTAAAAAAATATTTTGTTTCATAGACATACCTATGAAATAAATCTCTATTCATTTTAATTACACAATTAATGTGTTTGTATTCTTGTTATTCAATCACGCTGTTTTTAAATTTGACAACTATACTTTTTATCACACAAAAAGTAGCAAACCGAAGCTAATTATAATATGAATAGATTTTTGGTTATTGTCTTTGTGCAATGTACATATACAATTAAGAATACCACCTGTAGCGATTGTTTCCTTTTAACCTTTTATATTCACATATGTTAAGGTACATTTGCTGCAGTCTAAATGGACATAAAGTAATTGTTACTATATCTGTACAGCATATTTAAATTCCAAACTACGTAAATGGATAAGAAATAGCAATTGAAATTATTATTGTTACAATATCTCGAAAAATAAATTGTGGTGTTGACGCAATTATAGGTAATCCGATAAATAAGATGACTATCTTAACAATTGACCGTGTCAAGGTGTAATATCTCGCAAGGTTACGAGATACGAGTATATAAATAAGATAAGATTACAGATCAATTAAAATGTTACAGTATACTTGTAAAGTCTCACTGTACTGTATTATTGTACTCTTTGCCGTCAAATATAAATTAAAAAGTGTATACGCACTAGCCACACCCTTGGTGTTGCAGTTGTCCATAGGCAGCGGTAATCACTTCCGCCAGTCGATCCGCTTGCTTGTTTGTTATCCGATGTCATAAAATAATTGTCTTATTCTCAGTCCTATTAAAACAAACGATTGTGGCAAACGAGACGCAATTTTTTTTTAAATCTATGTGGCAAACACTTTTCACATTATAGGTATGTCCCTCGTCCCGTTTTCTTATTTCTAACTAGTCTGGCCGAAGATTCTGGCCATAAATACTTTTTAATTATTTTAAATTTGGAACGCGTTAATTATTTTAAAAAATGTATAGGCCAAAACCAGACTATTTTTTGTTTTAAATTTATGGCCAAAACAATCGAAGCCATTTGAGAACCTTTCTGCCCCAGAAAGGCTCTCGAATAGCAAGTGCAGCGTTGGACACCCACCGACCAGGTGGTCGGTGGACCTGACCAAGGCCGCAGGAAGACGCTTGATGCAGGCCGCTTCCAACCGGTCATATTGGAAATCCTTGGGGGAGGCCTATGTCCAGTAGTGGACTTCTTACGGCTGAAATGATATGATGATGAAATTATTCAATAGCTTGTAAATTCCGAAATGATGACAGATTTGTGCCTACGAGTACATTATTCATTTTTGAAACTATTTTAAAAGTATATAGATAAAATTCTACCTATTTTTAAATAATTTCAGAGATGACTTAATAAAATTAAGGTTAGATATACAGTAAGTTACTAGATAAACGGACAGAAGTCGACTGCCACTGCAAACATCCTGTAGCTATTTACCGGGACGATCTACGTGCAAACGGCTGTAAACGAAAAATTAAATTTTACTCTTATAACAAGACATCGCCGAGCGCCCTTTCTTTACGGCTTTTGGTATACCTATAGGATATTATTTTCGAAACTCAATATTGCTCATAATCATTTATAGACATTTTTGTACTCTACCTTGCCTAATGTTTAAAAAAATATAGCCTTATTGTATATGCTTGAATGATAATTATAAAAAAAAAACACATAGTTATTAAATTAAAACTATTATTACCAACACAGTATCTACTTATTCCTAAAAGATGAATATGGTACCACAATTTGCCATATTCTCATGGATCCTGTCAATGTCGATGTGTGTAAAAACGCATACAATAATATTAGCATGAAATTTTGGAATGGTTTGCGATTGCTTTCTACCGATACATACAACAAGAACATTCAATGCTAACAATAATCACCCGCATTCAAGGACGTATTTGAGGCTTTCCCAACTCGATTCAACCTGAGTCTTTCAAATCGGCATTCTTAGTAGTAAAAACGTCCATCTACTTATAACGTTTCCTCGTTCCAGTTGAAGAAACAACTAACAAACTATTCATTTGAGATGACCTCCGATGATTTCAAGTAGAAAAAAAAAGCGAAAATAATAGAATTTAGAATACACCCGTATTTTAAATCGTCTTTTTTTCCTCTTGGGACTTACAAAAATACAAAGGCATGCATAAAGAAATAGGAAAATATTTTATCCACTAATGAAACAAATATATATATATATATATATATATATATATATATATCCTAATACAATTATCAGCTACCCCTTTCTTACCGTGATATCTAGCTACAAGCAATGTACACAAATCCGAGAGTAGCTCGAAATTAATTTCATATAGCCGCGGGCGACCGGGGGCGCGAGGCGCGGGGGCAGGAGACACGTGCGGTGGCGGATAATCATGTGTATCTACAGCCTTAGGCCGACGCTAATCAAATCATGAATCAGTTATTATAGTGCAATTTGGTAATATCTATGTACTTTGTGGTTTCAGTGTCAATACACTATCGATAGTTAGTTTTGTCACGGAGCAAAAATCTTTAACCGGCTTTAAAACGTCAATAAAACTGATCATCATAATTTGTTGAACATTTTATGAGACACTAGCTTTCGCCCGCGGCTCCGCCCGCGTCAATGTCGATCCCTTGGGAATAGTACTTTTCCCGGTATCAAAGGTAGCCTATGTCCTTCTCCGCACTCCAGAGAACTTGTATGCAAAATTTCATGATGATCGGTTCAGTAGTTACGGCGTGAAACTGTAACAAACAAACAAATAAACAAACAAACAAACTCACTTTCGCATTTATAATATTAGTAAGGATAAGGATAAGGATATTTATAATCTTAGTAAGGATATTGAAAGATGTACCTAGGCAACTAAAATGTATGACTTGATGATATGCGCTTAAGTAACTTTAATTTGCACAGACAAAAAGTTATCTTTATTATAAAGTTTATACAACGTGGAAGGGACATACCCGTAATAAATCAAACCGCTGACTATATAAGATCACTAAATTATAATGAAATTAAAATAACAGTGATAAAACCAAAATAAAATTCGACATTCCCATACAAATTACCCGGACGGTCGCACACTTTTGTATGGAAATGATGAATTTCTTTTATGTTTTTCGGCCGTTATTTTAATTTCGTTATCCTATAATGATCTAGTATAGACCTTGGTTAGATTTATTACGGGTATGTGCCTTCCACGATGTATACGGAAGACATATTTTGAAGGCGGTATCTCTATCTAAACGTTATAAAACTGAAGCCATTGTCAGTATTGTGATTTGTGATAAAGTCAACCCTGAAACTTATATATGCTAACATTATAGCCAAACTTATGTCTATATACTTATGTTGTAAGTGATAAATATACTGAGCTATAGAGCTTAGTGTATGTTATTTTCTATCACTGTATAATTGACAAATTACTAAGTACATAGTATTGTATCAATTGGAGTTTTACAAATATTCCAAAACACAAAGTTGGTTATTCTGTTAATCAAAGTTGTATAACTTCTCACACGACAATTTCCACACTTTTACGTCCGATCCACAGCGATTCACCGCATCGGCGCGCAACAAAGGGGCTAAAACAAAAAAAAAGAACAAAGGCCAAAACAATGGTCACAGTAATGTGCGAGTTTGCCCCATTATACTATGGGAAGAACGTTTAATTCGAGAGGATTTTGTTTGACCGCTTCATTGGGGATCGAGTTTCATTATTATTAAATCAGTAGCATTTGAGGATTGCCAATTTGTGATGAGAAAATTGACTTCAGTATGAATTCGTGACGGTATAATGTTATACATATTGTTAAAGTATTGATTACATTAGAATATAAGTGTTAAAGTGTATACTACCGACTTATTTATATTTCTTATTTTCTATTTTTACTAGTTTTAATTTTTGTTTTCCATTTCTCATTCATGCATTTTTATTATTGTTATGAATTAGCATGGTATCCACGGAAGACCAGCGTCGTGGTCCACACCACGGTATATGCTGAGTGGGGACTGGGGACCATTTTGGTACAAAATTGATTTATCGTTTGTATTGTTTTTACCTATGTGTGCCAAATAAACATTGTTTCTTTCATTCTTTCTTTAAAGTATAAAAACGCATTGGATTTGGCTCTTAGAAAGTATGTTTGACTGTTCTTTTGTATACCTATGTCTAGAACTGAGGAAGAAAGGAAGGGATCTCATTAAATTATTATTGAGTCAGTAGCGTTTGAGGATTGCCAATTTGTGATGAAAAAATGACTTCAGGATGAATTCGTGACGGTATAAAGTTATACGTATTGTTAAAGTATAAAAATTATTTTTTGCTCTTTGAAAGTATGTTTGACTGTTTCTACTTTTGTACTGTCTAGAACTGAGGAAGGAACGACGGGATCTCATTTGATTAGTATTGAATCAATAGCGCTTGAGGATTGACAATTTGTAATCAGAAAATTGTTTACAGGATGAATTCATGCCGATTTATAACGTCACTTACCGCGTGATATCAAACTTTGAACTATTCTGAAATCCTGGAATCGGAATCCATAATAGAATACAGAATTGCAAGAAAAAAAGGTGAAAAACGAACAAGAATTACCTTCCATACCAATTCGCCCAGCTGATCGGCGACTTTGTATGGGAAGCCTTATTTTGTTTCCGTTTTTTACCTTTTTTCTTGCAGTTCTATACTTCTAGTGTATTAAATGTTAAAGTACTCGTATGTTTGACTGTTTGTACCTTTTTACACATTTGAATTGAAACGAAGCAACGGATTGATCTACTCGTACGATGCTGATAAACAGGGTATTTCATCGAGATGGTTCCGTGGGAATAAGTTTCCACGACTGCTTCTTATATAATTACATGTTTATATGTAATTATATAAGAAGGTAAGAATATACATGTGTAAATATGTTAATATGTATAGTAGTTTCATTCTTCCAACATAGCTTCTAAATGCCTCAACGCCTTTTGACGTATGGGGTTTGTTAGAATGCTTACACCCTCCCGTTGATATAGGTTTAATGTTTTATATTTTTCTAAAGACTTTTTTTAAAAGGTTGTATTTCTACTAGATATTTGTGAAAATAGTCTAAAGAAGAATGACAGCGATTTTTTATAAAATTGTATTCATATAATTTATGATCCGTCCAAGGAATCGTATCTCGTCGATTAAGAAAAAAGAAAAACAAATTGATCGTAAACCGCATTTCAGAACTACATATCTTTACATGTGGGGTTATTTATTAGAGGTTCAGAAAAACCGGAAACAAGTAATGCCAGAGGTAGGATTCGAACCTACGTCCCTTAGGTTAACGCCCTAAGTGTGATACAATTACACCGTGATCAATACTACCCACTATTTAGTAGTGTGGTGTTCTACTTCATTCATACCCGTTGAGTCACGGTGGTGTAATGGTATCACACTTAGGGCGTAAACCTAAGGGACGTGAGTTCGAATCCTACCTGTGGCCGAGTTCTTTTTCATCACATCTTTTCAATTTTAATAAGGAACTCCAGGTTCCGGATAATATCAAATTCATATTCAGTCTATTGAAACCGTGAATAAAAGTGGGTAGGTCTAAGTACTAGTACTTTTCTGTGGTAGGTCTATCTATTCTTGAGCTGTAATCATATATTTTTTCATCACGATGAGTATTAATGATAACACGTTTAATACGTTAATCGACATGCGGAAACACTTATCATTACTTATCGCATTGTATTAATAATAATAATCGTTTATTCAGACTTCCACATTGGTCCATATTACAAAAAATACTTGATCAGGTAACCGGTCTTCGTATAATCTTCCGAAAACGAAACAAAGGCAAGTTATCTTTTATGTCTTTCAGCGATTATTTAGTCTAAACAAAGTCTAATGGAAAAATAATTAATATAGGTACTTAAACTACTTACTCTATCTATTCTCTTGGTCAACTTACATCTACTAAATTAAAATAACTGTAGAAGAAAATTGTAAAATAGCAATTTACTTATTAGATTCTATTTAGATTTTTGTTGGCATATCATCATCATCATCATCATCATCAGGTCTTTTAAGTCTCCACTGCAGAAGCATGACCCTCAGTAAAGTATATTTGGATCATATAATGTACAGCAATTTTCCGCATCGTGAATCTGCGTTAGGGTTGTCAAAACTCCCCTCGAATTGATAAAATAGCTGACGCACAAATACCCGCCAAAACGATAGCAACCCCCACAAAAGGCTGAAGGCACTCGACGGCTCTCAGCCTAAACGCTTTAACTATGTCCCAACCCCATACTCCAGGATTGCTCACTCCACTTGTCTCCAAAAACCCGTGAACATTTCACACAATTTTACGCCTAACTGCGAGGGAGGAAGAGCTGGTATGCTGTGCAGTTGCCGAGATAATGATGGCACTTGAGCCGATGGGTTGGTATTGCTTCTAATTGGTGGTGGTCCTCATGTAAAACTGTTGCACGCACCACCCCTATGTACATGATATCAATAGGGACAAAGTAAAGGAAGTCATTATATACCTTCTGTGGAAATAAATGACAGCAAAAGATTTCATAGCTTAGGTATAAAGACGATTAAAAAGTCGGTGTAAAAATTGCCATTGCAAAAAATTACATTGGTCCCATAGGAAAAGTTGTTCATTTTGATGGGCTGAGTCACCCGTCACGGGGACTTTGTGGGTTTAGTTACACGCTGTATAAAGGGAAATGCTAATACAGAATCAATGTAAACTCAAACACACGACTCTTCGTCAATATTGTTTGCATCAAAGACGTCAACAATTACCTACGTAAATTCCCTAAACTGTGAATCATATCCGTGACCGAATACGTTAGTATATTTCAAGATAAGCTACAACGAGATATAATGTGTCGATTAAATTTTCTCTCATAAAGCATACATACACATAAACAAAAGCTCAGTTTTTGATGTCATTGTATGAAAAAGAACCGCACTTAACTACTTTTAGGTAGAAATGTCGCCCTATAAATCGATGAACGCCGGCTGCACGCACGAAAATGTGTCGCGTTCCGTGCTCAAGCGAGAGCGCGAAACAGGCGATAAAGAGGCACGATCGGCCTAAGCGTTCGGCTTGTGACGCATCTATCAACCATCCACCGTTATCACGTAAACCGACTTTACAGACAATTATTTTTTTTCAGTTGCCGAAAGCAGCTAAAGGTGATTAAAATATATAAAAAAAAATATTGACTCAAGTCAGAATTAAGTCAATGTTATAGTTTTTGATTATTAATTTACTTTATTAATGAACAAAGCAGAGGGATCTGCTTTTGCTGTTTATGGGCATAAACAGCAGAGGCAGATCCCTCTGCTGTTTATGCCCTGATATATGCGCCTCCGGTAGCTTTTATTATTAAGGGTTAACGATGCTGCCATGCAAGCAACGAGTTGTCAGATATGGCCATTATTAAAGGTGACGATAAGATGAGACCCCGGCTTTGCACGCGTCTATGAAAATACAGCCTTGGACTTCCGCCTTCGCAATATATCTCCCTAGCCCACGTCGGCTTGCAGTCCTTATTGTATTAGAACTATCACAACTCTCAATTTCTATAATCAAATCACACTATACAAGTAACCACCAGAGTTCCCGTAATAATAACTAGACGAATCAACTAGAAGAAACAACTTTTGCGCATCGATAAAGCCACAATATAATGGAAAGGAGTGTTGTCCTTACTAAGCGCAGTGTGTAAGGGCATTTATCGGCGATCGTGCTCCACAGCGCATTCCTGTGGCCGCGACCCGCGACTTTACGACCGCCATTAATGACACACGACCACTACGGCCACGATTTAATGACAGCCGACCAGGAAGACATTCGATCCGGACCGTTTTATAGTGTCCCGATGAAATTAATGTTTATTTTTGTTATCTCAAACAAACATAACTTTTTTAAAGCGTTCTGTAGGAATCTAATGTAACTAGTGTTCCTAAGGACTATAGGCTTTTAGGCCTAAATTTAAGCCTATCGGTCCGTTTTAGGGCTAGTCTAAAAAAGCAGGGCTTTAAAAGGCTAGTCATTTTAAAAAAGCCTATAGGCCTTTTTTGCGATTGTAGGTTTTTTTCAAGTCGTAAGCTTATATAAGGCCTTTTTGAGACTCGCTTTTTGGTGGGCCATCATTTTTGATCCACCTTTACAATAATCTTGAATAGAAGCTAAAGCCTAGCGAGGGCTAGGAGCTGCATAGCCTTCATAGCGTTTTCAGAGGGCTAGGCGTTATTGTTGTTAGTATAGGTTAGGCCTTTGGCATTACGATTTAAGCCTACAACCAAAGGTTTTGAATAGGCTTAGCCTACAGAGCTAAAAGACTTTATAGGCTTTTAGCCTATCAAGCCCCGTAATTAATAGGCTGGGCTTTTTCGGGAGCACTAAATATAACTAAATGGATACAGTTTTAGCAAAACAGCCAGGGTCAAACCCTATGGCTACGAGTACAAAGCACATATGAGTTGAATATGTTAACGCTATGTCTTTGAGTACACTAATCCAACTCAACACTGGTTTTGTCTACGACTGGTTTGTTTTTGACATGCATTAGCGGTAACAATGTGAATGCAGCTAATTTGACTTCCTTACTTTTGTTTCATCAAAAATAGTAGAAATACAGACTTCTCTAAACAGTTGCGATTCCGTCTCATATTTTCTAATATTGTTCTCTTAGATGATGATGCGCCAGCATAGCTTTTTTATACTTATATATTCGAGGTTATATTCAAATTATTAACAATTTGGTACATTTCAGAATCAATGGAAACACAGACCTGAACGGTTGGATTACTGGAATTCTTGGACTTCGGAAATTGCCCAATCAACCAATCGATCTGGTTTTCATCTCTCAAAATCATCGTCAAAATACCTCGCATAATACAGTAAGTATAAAGCTACTTAATAAAAGAGACGTAGAATATAAATATTTCTAATCAGAGATAAAAAGTAACGTGAATCCTTATCAGTTATCAGGAAATGGATACTAGATACCGAGCCGAGCCCGCACTCTGCCATAAAAACTATTGCCGTGTCAAATCTTTTGTTTTAATAACTTGATAACGAACACAATAAGAATATTTTTCTTAATTTTGTTTTTATTACTTACGCTACGGTATTTTATTCTTCTTTAGGATTCTCTTTAATAATATAATTAAAGATCATAGTTAAGTTTATTATTAAATTGTATTGTTGTATGATTGATATTTAAATTGTATTATTTACTATTGTTGAACCAAACATATAACGCTTTGTCCTTATTATGTAGCTATATCTTTTGATATTTCTACCTCTGAAAGTCCTCTTGATATTTATATTTTGAAAATTATTTCAGTAGTAGTAGTATGAACCAGCTGCTTCTCTTCCCCCGCTGATCGTAAAAACCGATCGAGGGAATGGACGAAAATCTGCGGAATCATTTTAATAGGTGATGCGGCTAGCAATCCATCACTATTTTCCACCCAGTACTAAACGTGGCCTTCAAGCCTAGGCCTAGACCTAGGCTCTGTCTAACCCGCAAGCGAATTGCGTCACATACGCATCGAGTGCGCGGGAGCACCAACACCGTACTGAAGGTGTTAAGCGATAAACTGAACTGCCCGATTGTGAGACACTAGGTACATACGCACGCGGTTGTCCCGGAGTCAAACAATCGGCCAGGAAAATACTTAAAATAATAATACTAACATAGGATATTTACTAACAAATTATGGACAAATAAATCTGAAATAAATGCATTTTATTTATTTATTTTATTTATATGTAAGTTTATGAAAAATATTCACTCATAAACTTCAATAACTTTTTCATAGACACAATGTAAACGTTAATCTTAGGACAATTGATATTATATCATTTGATAAGCTGATATAAAGATTTACTGTACTTTTATCGCCGTTGATGTACCGATACATATACAACGATCAGATAATACAATGTTTGTATTGCGCAGTTCGTATTCACGAAACATCTTTTTGGGGAGTCATATCCAAAAGGATTTTTTTTTCGTGTGTGTAAGTGGCCAACACTGATGTCAGATTTTTCAAGCTGCCCAAAGTCATTTGACATAGCTTAACAACTGCCATCAGTGATGACAGCCGCGACCAATGGCTTAACGTGCCTTCCGCACGGAGGAGTCCGAGATATTTTTGTTCCACTTGCGGCCACATACGTAAGTGCTAATAATGCTCACTGGACCATCAGGCTCCTCAAACCCAAAACCCAAAAGGTGTCGGCATCCTATTACTTAGCCTCTGCTGTCCGTCCACCCGTCTGTAATTTTATGTAGACTTAAAATATTGTTATGTGTATTTCTAATCCCGATATTGAAAACCTAATAAAATAAAAGGCGTATAAAAGACACGTATTTTTCGTTTGTTTTATTAAATACAAGCTTTCGCCCGCGGCTCCTCCCGCGTAATTGCCGATCCCTCGGGAATAGTACTTTTTCCCGGGATAAAAGGTAGCCTATGTCCTTCTCCGTACTCCAGACTTACTTTCGCATTTATAATATTAGTAAGGATAAGGATTGTACTCGTACTAAGCCAATTTTTACTATATCAAATTTGAACTCATTACTGATTGAAAGACGACATAGATATATTTGGATATTTTTATTATTTCAGTACTGTTCAGTACAGTATGAAGATGCAACCGCGCCGAAGAGCATTGACACCGCTGCATCAGTCATCCAGTGACTGCGGCCGGTGCAACCTGGCCAAAACGTCTGGAGAAAAACGGATGTTCGCGCTAATTCCCGTCAATGCATTTAGTACACTTATTTGATAATTATTTGAAAAAGACGTATCGTTATTCAATTCCTGAAAACAAGACTTCATGATTATCATATCCCCATGTTGTGACTTTATCAGGGCATTTTATACGTTGCTCGTTATGACATTAAGATGTCGGATAAGATAACTTGGAAGTACGTCCACGATTCTGAGGTAAAAAATCGGATTGTGTTAAAATTAAAGTATACTTAATACTAATAATATAATCTGTAAGGGTTGGAGTAAGTTACTTTGCTTTCAGAGATATCGTATTTATAAGCTCTGTACGCGAACAAAGCCGTGGTCACAGCTAGTTAAAAATAAACCTATCTTTGCATAAATTACTAACAAAATACATATATAAATTGTACGGTGAACTACAAGTTAGCCGTGTGGTATCCGGCAGAGTAGAATAGGACCATTCCAAGTCTTCCCGTGGATGTCGTAGAAGGCGACTTAGGAAATACAAGCGGAACAAAGCTTATAAACATCTAATAGACCTCTCCAACCCGTCTGGCCAGCGTGGAGAGTGTAGGCCAAGTCCTCTGGCTGCTCTGGCCAAGTATGGCCCTAGTAATACAGAGAGGGTCGTGCTCCTGTAGTGGAGCCTAAAAAGGACCTGATGATGATAATGATGAACTACTTGTACAGTTTTAATCCTCAATAATATTATCTTAAAATAATGAAGATGCTTTCACGTTATGGATTATCAAGCATAGCGCATAGAACCAATGGGGCAGAAAGGTGCTTGAATGGTGACCACGTACCGACAAGCACAGCGTTGGACACCCACTGACCTGGTGGTTGGATGACCTACCCAAGGGTACACAAAAGCGCCCGATGCAGGCGGCTCCAACCGGTAATATTGGAAATCCTTGCGGGAAGCCTATGTCCAACAGTGGACTTCCTGCGGCTGAGATGATGATGATATCGATTATCATAAAATGTTGTATACGTGATGTAAGGGGTATAAAAAGGCTTCGCTTAGTCATAGATAAGATTAGAATATACTTTAACGCTCTAAATAAAAGACAAATCAATTAAATAGAAAGCAAAAACTACAAAGGTAGACTTATCTCTTTAGCAATCTCTTCCAGTCAACCTTAGGGTTGGACATAGACAGAGGTAGATATAGCAGACAAATGGTTACTAGTTCTATTCTGATACAAAACGGTATTTTTTATAGATCTGTGCCGATTTATTTCATAGATCTGAACTTAATTTCAATCTCTGCTTATTTGTGTTACTTATGACTGCTCTGCCAATCCCAATATTTAATAGCATCAAAATTCCATTGAATATATATATTTCGGACTTTGGTTAACGTTTATAACGGTTATTGATGTGTGGATGTGTATGCCACACTATAAATCTTAAATTCTTTTAAAAGAAAAAAGAACTTATTCTTCCTCTATACCGTGTTATGTATCCTTTTGCGTAAATGCTCATCATTATCATTACAAAATGAAGTCACTACCGATTTATATGTATAGTACATACATATACATTGCACCCATGCAAAGCCGGGGTCCGGGTCAGTCCGGCCAGTTTTGGATAAGGATGTTGCCTGAAGATAGATATAACCGTAATAGGAATACATCGGGCTTAAATAAGGTTTAATTTTCCACCGTAACTGGTAGACTTTTGAGTGTTCCAATTACGGTTACTTTAATATAAAGAGCAATGTTTGTGTTGGCCCTTATGATTCGGCATGCTCACCTAACCTCAGGTGTACAACCTAATCTCAGCTTTCGTGACGTCAAACACACACACCCTTCCCGTACTTCAGACACCTACGCCCATAATCACCAAAACGCACTCACCGCTTTAAACTTCTTCTCAAACGCAAAATGTTTTCTTTCACTTATATATTATCACTACTAATACTCTCTTACTCGGCACTGGAGATCTATACTTCAATGTAAATGTGAGTACATAATCAATCTTTGGCAAGCAACAAAAACGACCACTTCCAAGGACTGTCGTACTCATCACTGCCTAAATATCTTTGAGCATCTATCTCACAGATAAGTAATAGATTAGACAATTCAATTGGCCCTGATACGTAATCTTCAACTTGGATTGTACTTGAATGTAAAAAGCAATTTACATGTGGGAAAAGGGCGTGTATATTTTGCGTAATATCAAAATCAGCTTTCGAGACGTCAAACACATCCCTTTGCGCTCTTCTCCTCCCTCAGACATCTATGCCCTTAATCACCAAAACTCACTCACCTCTTTAAACTTTCTCGAACACAAAACGTTTGCTTTCACTTGTATATTGTCACTTCTAATACTCTCTTACTCGGCACTGGAGATCTATAGCTAAATGTAAATGTAAGTACATAATCAATCTTTGGGAAACAACAAAAACGTCCACTACCAAGGACTGTCGTACTCATCACTGCCCAAATATCTTTGAGCATCTATCTCACAGATAAGTAATAGATTAGACATTCAATTGGCCCTGATACGTAATATTCAACTTGAATTGTACTTGAATGTAAAATCCAATTCACATGTGTATAAGAGAGTGAAAGTTTTGCGTAATACCTCATAGATAATGGTGTCAGTTCCAGTTAGTAATTTTATAGCAACGTTTTAATTAAAATACTCTATGCTTTTATATTGAAATTTTTTCTTGTCCTACTTATTACAAAATTATGTTTGTCGTGTTTAACTTCGAACAATTTCTACGCTTCGACATGTGTTTTGTCGTTTTGACATTCCAATTATTATCTTTATTTAATGATGTATTTTAAATTCATATTGTTAAACCTACCTACCTAACAGGGTACTTAATGATGACACGACAGTGTACTTGTATGATGAGATAAGCGATCAATAAATGAATATGAAAAGAATATGAAACATTAAACAATACCTACTCGTTTATTAAGTAAATTAAATATATTGCCGCCATACATTTGTATTGAATAAATTATCCGACTAATCAAGTATTCATATATTAGATGACAATTATTCTGTTTATTGTGTTATATCTAATGTACCTGTATTTTCATCATTGTTTGCAGATGGATCTGGCTCTTCTGCAGTTCCTGTAACAATTAAAATACATTTTTATACACAAACTCTATTTACCACCTAAATGCCTAACGTGGCCTTTTAATCTTACGACCTATGGCTCTGTCCACCCGTAAAAAATAAAGACGTGATTAATATATATGTATGTCGACACTTTACATAATTAATATATAAAAATGACACACAGGTAAAATAATAAACACATTGTAAAATCATAGAGATAAGATTATTATAGATATAAATAACACTAAGTACACATATGAGAAACGCTATTTTATTTTAATGCATCACCGGACGATATTTTTCTTCTCTCTCTGATTATAATATACCCTTGACGTGTGGCGTAGCTAGGCGTGAGCGAAGTGGGCACTGGCCCATGGCCTCGCGTCCAAAGAGGCC
This sequence comes from Elegia similella, assembly GCA_947532085.1. NCBI lineage: Eukaryota > Metazoa > Arthropoda > Insecta > Lepidoptera > Pyralidae > Elegia > Elegia similella. Next base: position 16,110,057 of record OX383941.1, read on the forward strand.
TCGCGAAAGGTGTCTTGCCCACGGCCAACTTAAATCTTGCACCGCCACTGCCATGCCCTTTTTGCCCAATGGCTATCGGTTCTGGAAAATCTCAATGTCACTTAAAAATCAATGAATGCTCGGTATTGGTTTCTCCACAAAATTGAATCAGACAGAAACAAGGATATTCGCTATTTTGATATACTCTTAATATTTTTTTATTTCTTAATTTATTAAGGGTATATCAAAATAACATTGTGAATGCAAAATCAAACACTTATAAAAATATTGCATGGCTTCCTACATATAAGTTGATTTTCAAATTCATTGTAAAATGAGTTGAATCAAATACATCACTTGTAAAAGTCGGGTAGTTGTGTTAGGTGACGTAAGCTTTAATACGTATAAGGGGAATGGGATATGGTGGAGAATTTCGGCGCCGAGATTGAATCGTGCGGTAGCTCAGATGGCAGAGCGTAGGTCGTACATAGACCTAGGTCGCCAGTTCAAGTCCCGCCCACATGAAATTTTTTCACCTTATTTTATTTCTTAATCAATGAAGAGTATTATAAATGTGTCAATATCAGCTTTGCCACTGATGCTTTATGGTTGTTTAAATTATCTTCGTACACGACGTCGTATCTAGACCTTGATCAAACAATTTATGACGTCCAAATGATGATACAAACAAATTAAAAATTGTCAACATCAAGTTGGCAACGTGGTAACAGAATGGTGTATTTTTTACTTGGTCATGCATTGTCTTATCACTATGATAAGAATCACGTTTTAGATTTATTTAAATCTGATTATCGTTGAGTACGTCCTCTGGCTGCTCTGGCCAAGTATGGCCCTAGTAGTACAGAGAGGGTCGTGCTCCTGTAGTGGTGACTAAAAAGGACCTGATGATGATGATGATGATGATGACGTAATCATGCCAATATTTAAAAAAAAGATCAACTTTTTTATAACTCCGATTGGACGCCTGAATGTGGGACTATTCTTGATTGACCTAGCCCCAAAGTAAGTTTGAGACTTGTGTTATGGGATACTAACTCAACGATACTATATTTTATAACAAATATAGATAAACATCCAAGAGCCAGGCCAATCGGAAAATATAATTTTCCATCTTGACCTGACCGGGGATCGAACACGGGCACCCTCGTATCGCAGGCTGGCGTGTTAACCACTGCGCCACGGAGCTCGCCTAAGTAGGGTTACTTTATTCCAGCCTTCCTTAAAGTAACCGCACCGGATCTAATCATGTCTAAGGCGTCCACCAGCCGCCGTAATCATAACATCTTGAGACGCAGCGGTACAGTCGAACACCTTTCCTCCGACATAATAGTACAGTCGGCACGCGACTGCAGGACAGGACAAAGCATGCACTCCAAACCATCATTACGGAAGAACAAGACGCCCAGCTGTTCTCCTACTTCCTTCCCATACAATCGTAATTCAAGATGGTCGCCTTTGTCTGCCGGTTTATTTTAGGGCATTCATTATGGTACTCAATTTGGCGCGTGTTATCTTCGTTGTGTGTGTGAGGATGTGGACGCGTGCCATACTATTATGTTATGATAGAGGGATATTTTAATAATATTAAGTTGCTATGCTCTAATAAAAAGTTAACAGATGTACTTTGTGGGTATTGAATGTGAGGTAGGTATGCAAACTAATATAATTAGTGTATTAACATTATATTTATTAATGTATTACATTTGCAAATGGCACAAAACCACTTGGTCGCTCGTATGAAAGAGCAACAAATTAACGAAATTTACATGAAATAAATGAATGAAAATGGCGTGTTCTGCCTTTTTCCCGAAGAGTCAAAAAGCAATTTTGTTACTTGTAAGAAACCACAACTTTGCCGCCTTAGGGTCATTTCAGATAAGGCGGAAAAATGCTCGACCACTTCTTAAGTGTTAATTTAATATCAACCTTATTCCATTCAAACAAAACTGAAAATAGTACCCAACATTAAAATAAATAAAATTTCAATGTTAGGTACTATTTTCAGTTTTGTGTGAATTAAATAAGGTTGATATTTAATTACCTGAACTACGCCTGATCTGAATTGACTCTTAGACTTGATGTGATTTCTGCAGTTACTGCTTGATTGTCACAATCAATCAAAAAAAATATTTTCACGATCAGTCGAAAAATGAAACAACGATCAAATTCCATGATATTTGTTATATCCTGTAAGTATACAGCGAGATTTTGAACTCCGTAGCTATATTTAAATCTGGGAATAAGAATCCCTAATGGATCACAGAATTGCCCGAGAAAAAGGTAAAAAAATAAAAAATAAATTTAACCTTTCATAGAAATTCATCCAGCTGATCGGCGACTTTGTATGGGAAACCTAATTTTCTTTTTCGTTTTTTACCTTTTTTTCTTGCAATTCTGTGTTCCATTAGGGATTCTGATTCCCAGATTTCAATATACCTAGGGGGTTCAAAATCACATTGTATACAAGTAACGAATCAAAATGCTAGATGTATCTGGCTGCGCATTTGTTTCTGGAGCTTAGCCTGCTGAGTAAACTGTTCGTATAAGACTTAGAACTTTATGGTAAGTAAAATAAAATTGCACCCTTACAAACATTTTAGCAAATCGCTACATCGAATCATATCGCATTTCATCGTCCCTTCAATTGAAATAATAATTCAAAGCTGAGGTCGAAAAATCGCGTTCATTAAAACCGGTTTCAAGATGGCTGGCAAGACGCCATCTGTCGGGGGCGGCGCGCGGCGTCTTCCGCTGCATTGTGCGCGCACCGGTCCGTGGTTCTGCGCACGCGCCGATATGCACTGATTTGGGGTTTATTATTACAGTTTTATTAAGAATAGAATCTTTTATTAAGTTTATACCCACCTTAGTTACCCGTTAGAATAAAAGGTGAGGATTCAATCATTATACATGTCTCAAAGTTTGTATTTAAATTGGGCTAGTGCAGAGTAATGTAATTTTCTTATGGCCTTTTTTCTTGGTGTAAATGTGCAAAACATTGCATGGACACCAAGACACAGTTATCTGTTATAATAATGCAGAATTTGCTGGATTAAAAGGGCTTAAGGGAGTGACACAGCCCATCAATATGAACAACTTTCCCTATGGGAACAATCCTCGGAACTCAAAAACAAATCGACATTCCCATACAAACTAGCCAGGCGGCAGAACTCTTTTGTATGGAAATGCCAGAATTTTTTCCCAGCATTGGTCCCATAGGAAAAGTTGGTCATATTGATGGCCTGAGCCACCCCTTTAAGGAAAAGTTGAAAGTACATTTAGACGCTGTATAAGAATCTACATAGAACTAAATACCTTTTTTTCAAGAAAATCTTAGAATAAAGCTCTTTTCAGTACTAGACTCCAAATGAAAACTCGATTACCATTACGAGATTAAATCTAATGTGTGGGTACTTTTTGCAGTATATCATACATAAGAGGAAGGTGAGTAAATAAAAAATTGGTTGTCTGGTCACTGGTCTCTCATTATTTACCTAATGCCCACCAACATGCTAAACGTGGCCTAGGTCTTATAGAAATAGGACACGTCTTATAGACCTAGGCTCTGTCTACCCCGCAAGGGAAAAAGACGTGATACTATGTATATATGGTACCTACCTACGTAATTACTAACCTACTTCTTTCTCCAGAAAATCTTTGAGTAAATCCTCATTCTGTGTCCTTAAAAGTTAACGAAAAATTAAAACCAAAGAAAAAACAAAGAAAAAAGGTATTAACCGGTAAGCGCTGGGTGGTGTCATTTCGACCCGCACCCTTGTTTGCTCGGAAGCTAAGCCGCTGTAACGGTGTTGTCACAATTTATGTGTCGTTCAGTACTGTCACAAATCTACTTATCTACCAGAACCACGCCTGCGTAATATTGTGGACATCTGTGATGTTTATTCAAGCGTTTGCATATTTGGGGCATAACTGTTAATATCTTGATTGAAATAGCCGTTAAGCGTTATAGCTTTTTGTATATGTACTAGTAAAATCACAAAACTGTACAGTAGGCAGAGTAGAATGGGACCACACCTAGTCATCCCATGGATGTCGTAAGAGGCAACTTAGGAAATACAAGCTAAACAAAGCTCACATCAATGAGACCTCTCCAAGCCATCTGGCCAGCGAGGAGAGTGTAGGCCAAATCCTCTTTCTTCTCTGGCCAAGTATGGCTCCAGTAGTACAGAGAGCGTCATGCTCCTGCAGTGGAGACTAAAAAGCCCTGATGATGGCGATGTACAGTACTATTGAAGTAGATAACGTATGTAGGCAGTAACAAGTATGTACATTGGTAAATTTTCAGAGCGAGTTTATGCCGTAATTGCGTTGGCGTTTTTTCTCATTTTACACAAACCCAATGCGCTAGATTATAGATTAAGATGCTATGAATCTAATAATTTGTGAGGCACCCTTCAAAATAAAGTACTTTAAAAAAAATATAATTTGCGTCACCGTAATGACGTTTTTTAGCCACTGTAATTACTAGTATATTAATAAAACATATATATTTTTATTACACTATACTGATTAATGTAATAAATAATAAATTTTAAATAAAAAAAAACATATATATTTATCTTATACCTTTAAACGAGCAATTCTTGTATATTTATTTGTATGTATGTATATAAATTTATTTCTATGATCTCGGAAACGGCTCTAACTTTCCGTCTGGTCTAGCGGATTAAGACGCGGATGGCAAGAAAGTGATACGGGTTCGAATCCCGCTCGATGACTTACTTTTTTATATATTATCAAGTTTTTTTTATTGTTTTTAGACAAGTTATTAAAAAAAATTGTTAATATTTGAGATAACAAATATATATTTCTCATATATTATTATGAATATAGATTATCAACTATACACCACCATATTACAATAAATAGTAACCGAGCGAAGCTCGGTTGCCCAGGTTATTTTAATTATCAATTCCAATTCATTACATTATTATAAAACTAAAATAACGATTATATTTTGAATTTTTTATATTGATTACTTAAACTAAGCTACTAAAGTATATCTTTGACCTATGAAAGCCAGCCTTTAAAATATTTGCGCTTAATTTAAATGGACCTTATAATATGTATGCGAAAGCTTGTTGGTTTGGATGTTTGGCTAGCTCCGTGGCGCAGCGGTCAACACGCCAGCCTGCGACATGGGGTGCCCGGGTTCGATACCCGGCCAGATCAAGATGGAAAATGATCTTTTTCAGATTGGCCTGGGTCTTGAATGTGTATCTATATATGTATTTGTTATAAAATATAGTATCGTATATATTTATTTATTTATTTATGTTTAAATATTTGTCGGTCAATTGCAGATTTTGATGAAATTGCGCATATTGATAGATTATTACATGTAATAACAAATAGGCTACCTTTAATCCCGGAAAAAGTACTGTTCCCGAGATATCGATATCAACATGAGTGGAACCACGGGTGAAAGCTAGTCTTTCAATATAATATTACACATATTTAATAAGTACTTTATTCAATTTTGTTTTTAAAAAAAACTAATCATTATTCTTATATGCTTAAGCCGGTCTGGGTGAAAAGAAAAACGTAGAATGTGCCAGCTGCTTCCCTTTCTGCGCAGATAGTAAAAGCCGATCGAGGGATTGAGCTAAAATCTGCGGAATCATGTCATAAGCGATGCTGCTAGCAACCCATCATTATTTGATTCCGTTTTCCATCTACACGCCCTCTAACATGCTAAATGTTTTAAAGGTCTTATAGACCTAGTCTCTGTCTACCCCGCAAGGGAAGGAGAGAGTCGTGATACTAAACATTATACCATAAGGCGTTTCTCTACGAGTCTCTAGTATTCATCTGCTTATACTTTTAATCACATTGCATGCTGAAGTGAAATCCTATCACGTTATTTAATTAAGCATCTCTCAACGCTCTAGTTAACCATTTTACGGCCGGCGTGTTTCCTACAAACTCGTATGCCATGCCAATACTCATATCAGGCTTCACTCATACAATCTAGAAATCATAACTTACACTATACTAGCGCAACCGGTGTCAGCATTATCTGATCTAAAAAAATCGTCATTTTCATACAAATGCCGGGTCGGGCGGCCACTTTTGTACGAAAATGATGATTTTTAGGGTTCCGTACCTCAAAAGAAAAGAACAGAACCCTTATAGGATCACTTTGTTGTCCGTCTATCTGTCTATCAAGACCCTTTTTTGTGGAATGCGTAGAGGTATCGAGCTGTGAAAAAATCGAACTTCTAAGCCAACACAATAAAAAGATACAGCCGTTTATGCCGCAAATTTTCGACATTCGCAAGGGAATCAAAACCTACGGTACTTACCGTGAACTCAGAATCTTGTTGTTCATTTTGAAGAGCTGATTCATCCCTTCAAGGGAATGTCGATGGTAAATCTACACACGATATACGGTGGTATGAGTTTGATCAATGAAAAGGCGTTTAATTATAGTATTTCATATAAAAAACGGACTTCAACCAAATTACTGAACCGATTATGATTTAATTCAAATGGGACCAATTGAAAAGCCCTTTCAAATAACAAAATAATTTCTTAAGTTGATTATTATTTGACGGAGTTATGAGTCTGTCTCACTCCCTGTGTCTATATCGAAAACATACACCTATGTGAGGCGACCACTTCGAAACAGTAAAACCAGGCAAATCCGGTAGAAACGACGCACGTTTTTTCACGTGTTCACCGACTCCAACGAATTATGAATCGTTTGTTCAGAGCTATAAGAATAAAATTAGCTTGCAAAGGATTCTGTAGGTACCTAAACATAAAAGTGTTGCGTTCTTACTCGAGCTAAATTACACCGTATCGCTAACTACATTGAGTTAATATTTCTTTGAATACCTTTGCAGTGTGAGACTCCTGTACGTCAGTTCAGTACTAGTGCTTATTGTGTAGTACCGGGTCCAATACCAGCTATATCGAACTGACAATCGTTCACTTCAAATTTGATTGATTTAATATATCTCTATACTCTAGTTTCCTATTCCCAACGTACCTACCAACACAAACAATTCAGTCTTCGATCTAGAAATCTTAACCAACACAAACACATGTGTTATGTTCTTGTTACATAACATGAAAGCACGTAGCGACGCACACAGACTCCAGATGAGTGTATTTATGGTATCGGAGGCACGGGCATTGTCCATTGTATGGCCGCCTTGCCATTGTTCGCGTTATGTACACACCCGCCGACATCGATCCCTTACATATACACTGTTATGACTTCCAATGTACTGATACAATTCTCTCGAAGGAAATCTCTTTGTGTAAATGACCGCTCTAAAATAGATTTTCTATTCGCTTTGCAGGTTTGATGTTTGAGGCTTTCGTGTTTTTGGTATGGATTGTTATGGTATTATATATTACTAGTTATTACATTCATTTAAAATACGCTAGTAATATATAAGTTGATTTAGAATGATTTATTACTAGTTAATGGTGTTTCATTCATTATATGTATTTGTTTCGCAGTAACATAATTGCTTCAAATACATTTTAGGCTTCCGAACGTCAAAAGGTAATAAGTAACCTTTATAGGTTTACTCGGTCGTCCGTCTGACTGTCTTTTTACCCGACTACTCAGAAAAGACGCGATACGAAGTTCACTGAGTCGGCTAATATCACATATAGAGGTCTGCGGTCTTTTGACATTGTGAAAAAATCAACGCATTCTAAATATATGGCAGTTTATGTCGCATATTTTGAAATTGAACTAGGTATATAAGAAATAACTTTCATATGTGAATCCTTCGATGCGCGAATTTCAATCGCACTTGGCTGTTTAACTATATTGCCTAATCTAAAATCGATAGTGAGGCAAGACAATTTCCGAGAATTGCAATTCTTGGAGTTTTTATCATATTAAAATTATCACACAACTCGCCACTATCATGATTTGTTATTCGCAAATAAAATACGTAAAACACTAAACCAGGTATGACAGAAAGAGCAACAAGAAAAGCTAATTAAAACTAACAAGATACGAGTATATTTACCGTTTACCCCTTATGACCCCAGAACTAAATACTACATAATAATACTACAAATACTAGGTAGTTTTTATTTATATGTAGGTTTTTGTTTATAAGTAGTTTTATTTCAGATAGGCATAATTAATTTTTAGTTTATTAGTATGTATCAGCGAATAAATAAATATATACGGACAAATCACACAGATTGAGCTAGCCCCAAAGTAAGTTAGAGACTTGTGTTATGGGATACTTACTCAACGATACTATATTTTATAACAAATACATATGTAGATAAACATCCAAGACCCAGGCCAATCTGAAAAAGATCATCCATCTTGACCTGGCCGGGGATCGAACCCGGTCACTCCGTGTCGCAGGCTGGCGTGTTGACCGCTGCGCCAAGGAGCTAGTCAAAATGTGCGAAGCGCGCGCACATTTTGTTTGATGAAGATATTAAATCTAATATATAAAATTCTCGTGTCACAGTTTTCGTTGCCATACTCCTCCGAAACGGCTTGACCGATTTTGATGAAATTTTTTGTGCTTATCCGGTATCTATGAGAATCGGCCAACATCTATTTTCCACCCCTAAATTTTATTTTTTATTTTTTAGACATTATTTATATGGCAAAACAACGTTTGCCGGGTCAGCTAGTTTCTATATAAAAAAAACATAATTCAATGTGTATACATACATTACTGTAATATGTACAAAAACATGGTTAATTATTCTATTACCTTTATCACACTGTGATAGTCACTTCAAAACACATTACGTTTTATGTATCTTAAATAAAACTAGTCAATCATACGAAAGCCGCAATGTACTTTGAAGTGACTATCAAAACGTTGTACACTGAGTTAGCAAATAGGCTGGCTGTACCTCTGACTCAAGTACCATTTTCATTGTCCACTTCCGATGAAGGAAAACATCGTGAGGCAACCTGCACACTAGTGGATGGTCCACTAGTGTTTGAAATGGAGAAGGCAATGGCAAACCACTTTATTATTTACTACCAAAAATAAATTAGTGCATTTCTTTCCACACAATGACACAGACATGAAAGAGCCTTGCTCTTAAATGTCAGAGAGAACTATAATATTAAAATTAAAAGTAAAAATCTTTTTAAAAAAGGCTTGACCAATGGACCAATATGAACAGCTTGACGAATTAGCCATTTTGCACCGCTTGACGAATAAACCATTTTAGAAGCTGTTATAAAACGCTTGACCAGTTGACAAAATTTTCTTGCTTGACCAACTATACCCTACTATCTGCTTTTATGTACGTCACTTTATGTTTAGAGTTATATTCAGCGAGCCCTTTAATTTGATACCCATTTGTCAGAATGCATCATAAATAGGTAGTCCACCACAAAAATATATTAAGATAGAACGGCGATGCCAGGATTTTGCTAAGTTGATATATTTCTGTGTAGTCCATCATCTTGACTTTTCTGCCATGTTGGGTTTAAAATGACGTCACACAGCTAGCCATGCATTGTCATACAAAATTTCAGCTCAATCACTGGAAGATATCTACTTCGAAATTGAGTTGCAAGAGTCCACCCGAACAAACATAATAACATACATTGCAAGTTAAATAAAAGCTTGTAAAAGACGTAAATTCGATATAAGCGAACCGCTACGAATATTACACATATGAACATGACAAATCCGAGTCCCCTAGAGAGATTTACAGTTTATCCAACAATTTAATATACTTCCGAGTATAAATTGTCGGATTCCTCCTTGTAATAACAGCGTGGCGCTGTCAGCTGAACAGCGAAATACACCCATACCTACCCAAATTAAAGAGAGTAAAGGATGCGACACCTTCGCACAATGACATGAAATGGTTTTTTTTAGATTAATTAATTCGCAAATTAAATCGTTTCCGTGCAAGTCGGAATTATCGAGTCGAAGTTTTTCATCATTTAAAAAAAACAACGGCTTGCGCTCCGGGAGTGCCAGCAGAAGTGAAAACTAGCCTTTACGGCGGTCTCAGGCCACATGTCCATCTTACGAATTTTCGATCAGGTCACGTGTCCTGACGTGAATTTCACATTTTTTAACAGCCCAAAAAGAGCACAACGCCGCTAAAGAAGTTTTTAACTTCAAAAACAAAAAATAGTTTAACTTTAAAAATGCTAAGCTAAAATGCATTATAAGTAAAGGAATCTCTGTAATATTTCCAAAACGTAGTCTAGATCTTATTTTTAATTGCTACTTGTGATGTTTTGTGTACCTTATTAATATTAATTGTAATGTGTGTCGAACACATTACAATTAATATTAATTAGGTTTTATGCGCAAACTCAGCAGTCAAATTTTGCAATAATAATTAATTGAAAATACTAGTAGTTTTTTAAGTTGAAAATGCAAAATAACCAGTGCTGTGAATTAGAGTCGGAGTTTTGAGTTATAAGTGAAGTTGAACTATCTACATCCGATTGCAGGTTGTACTTCTATTATCCTCTTTATTTTATAGCCCATATCTGTGCGGTATGGATCTGCCTGCACAAAATTCGCTTTTCGTCGCCAAATTACATGATTTATTGTCATTTCGGATCTAGCGGCAATTTGGTTTGGAAAGATGATCCACACTAGTCGATATTTTGACATGGACTTTACAAAATTAGGGAATCTTTTATATTTTGTTTTAATATTTAAATTGTATTTTAATTTATAGAGCATGAACAGATACTATCACTTTAGAAAGAACTTGTAAAGAAAGTAATCAAACATTTACACAGGGAAAACAAAAGCATTACAGTTTAAACATATCTTTATCTTCACATAGTATAAAATGAAGGCGCTTCCGCTGTCTGTTCGCTTTTAAACTACTCAACGGATTTTAATGCACTTTTCAGAAAAAGAGTGATTCAAGAGGAAGGTTTATATGTATAATTTACTGTCCCTTATTAGTATCTATCTATATTGGGCCGCTTATATTAGTTAAAAACATACATACATATTATCACGTCTTTATCCCTTACGGGGTAGACAGAGCCCGAGGTCATAAGACCAAAAGGCCACTTTTTTCTTTTCTCCCAAACCAGCATGGAAGGAAGATAAAAACAGAGTTGGTTATTTATCTATCATTATCATTTTTATTATAGATACGCAAAACCATAATTATTACATCCATAAAATTTGATAGCAATACGTTATCAACTTATCAATTATCTTCAGTAGTTTTCAGGAAAGACAACAGATAAAATGAAACCAGCCAAGTACTAGTTCAATTCGAGCTACGAAGGTTCCGCACTAAATAACATAAAACATATGTAAAACGAAACAAAGGATCTATTCAACAGGTTCTTTTGCGTGTTTGTTACTCTTAACTCCATCATGTATGGTGGAGATATGATTTGCAATAACAATATTTGACAGGGTTAACTTCAGATTCCTAATAAAATCCCAACAAATTTGGATCGTGGTTTGAATCTACACTTACAGGTTCACCAAGGTTTTGTTGCCAAAAGATAGATTAAAATTTTTCCTTGTCTCCTATGTACTTGCTTTGTGGTAAAATGAAACTAAGTATGATAAAATCAATCTTAGTTCACAATTTAACCATCGTCCAATAGGTTAGTTTCCTGGATCACAATAATAATATAAAAATAATAAAAATACCTACTCGTCCAATATTTTTTGATTATCTAACTAACGGATTATTATATTTTTGTAAGAAATTCTTAATGACCTTATTAATTAAACTCTAAGCCATCGTTCATAGAGAGGCGGCGCGTCGTGCGTTACGTCCAGCAGTGCGTGCTGTCAAAATCTCAAACTTTTTGTTTGATCGTCATCGTAGTTGCATGTGGAGAAGTATGAGGTGATTCACGGAGTGGCGTATTTCCGAGTGTTTCTTTGAGGCAACGCGGCAGTACACGCGGCGTCGGTGACCGTAAACGAAAGTTTTGCCTAATATGTTTGAGATCAGTGCCGCTTACTACGCCGCCTTATAGTATCTATACGCACGACTATCCGTAAGTGTAATTAAGCGCTTGACGAGCCGCCCAATGTACCCCGCAACGCGACGCATGAACCCTTAAATCAACTTAAAGTGTAAAATAAAATTTGATCGTTTTTAATAAATAATCAGAATGTAGGCCAAGTCCTCTTGCTGCTCTGACCAAGTATGGCCCTAGTAGTACAGAGAGGGTCGTGCTCCTGTAGTGGAGACTAAAAAGGACCAGATGATGATGATGATGATGTTAGAAATCAATACAAGAAAAAAATAAGCAGTACTTAGTCTAAACGCAAAAAGCGTTGATACTCATGCAAAATAACCAGTACTGTGAATATGGCCGAACTACAGAGGGAATAGAGGCAATATTGTTCGAAAATATTATAATAAACTATAGCGATATTATGAATGTGACAGACCGCGTGTCGCTGCGACCCCACAACGCCATTTAAGGGTTAACAGAGGGTCGTCTTTGTAAACTGAAAGGATTACTCAAACAATAACTCCCAACATTCATCACTTTTGTTCACGCCCAATGTACTAATAAAGATTAATAAAAGATATGATAAAGTCCTATTCGGTTGACGAACTAATTTATTTTCCTTTTTCAAATGTTATACATATCTTGATGGATTTAAATAATATAATTTAGACATGATAACATCTTATAAAATATATAAATATACTCCGGCTGCACGCACGAAAAAGTGTCACGTTCCATGTGCAAGCGAGAGCGCGATGCACGACCGAACGTAGGCTTTAAATGATGTGAACAAAATGGCGGGAAAAAGCTACTCGATTGTGACTTATAGATTTTATTTAATCGATTGGACTTAAACATCTGCCAAATTGGTTGAAATGTATTTTAAAGAAAATTAATTTATCATAAAAATGATCTACGTATGTTTCTTGTTTACCTTTTAAAGTTGTATTAAAGGCACTATTAACTGTTGCTTAACCTGCGATACAGCCTTAACTTTTTACCGTAACTCCGTCATATTTCCCACTCAATCTTCCAACGTCTCCTGCAGTCGCGTCCCCTGCGTTTCCCTTACAAGCAATAACGCGACTGCACTGACATCAAACACGAATTAACTTTCAGAACCCTCCCACTATCCTAAGACAGCGACACGATCAGTTAAGTGGTCGATCGGACCCCGCGGCGATTTAATTCACTTCTCACGCGACGGAGGGTTAGCGGATTAACTGACACGCGACTCAGATATTGTCGATTCGGGGATCAGAGAGATATGCTAGAGTAATGATGCTGACGTAATTGTTCAGAGGATTTGGCAACTTACTTATACGTCCATTTGGATTGATTGTCTCTATACATATTATAGGACTAGCTGTCTTCCGCGACTACGTCTGTCTAGATCCCCCCCAGCAAAAAAAAAAACCAAAAAAAAAAAAAATGAGGGAGAGAGCAGTCACTCCAAGGCTGAAGACCGGTAGAAAGAACGTCTTCAGCTCACACACAATGGGCCCAAACGAGAGGCCTAAGTGTGGAAAAATGCCCACGGAACCAGGTGAACCAGGTAAACAGACCCCCCCCCCAGCCAATCCTCGGCCCCTGGACTCCGGATTTGAAACCATCTCAGGTGAGAATTTAACCGGGAATACGCTTACATGGCTGACCGATTCCAGGCACCCGGACATCGGGTTTGGAACCATCTGGGGTGAATATTATGTAATCGGTAACACGCTTAGATAACAGAGATATAAAATAACACAGTCCTTCTGGGTCACCGGATCGACTCCCGTGCCCCGATTCCCGGATTCCGAAGAATCTCAAGTCAAGATATAACCGGGACGCTTAGATGAGACCCATCAACCATCGCAGCACTCACTCAATAATATCGTATATAGGCAAATGTTTGATACCCTTAGTTACATATATAAATTACTAGCTTTCGCCCGCGACTCCGCCTGCGTCAATGTCAATGTTTTTGAGTTTATCAAAGAAATTCACAAACAAAAAATCTTTCCTTCGTTTAATATTAGTCTAGATATGTCAAAGACGAACTAAGTGCCCAATGACGATTTCGTAAATACATATGCCTGGGCTGTTATCATTAAATGACAGTTGTAAAAATGTTATGATATCAGCGTAAGCCGAAGAATCAAAAATTAAAGACGCCTTATTATTCTGATTCTACCGCGCGAAGATTAAACTTTCATTGTGGAATATAAGGAAGAGATCTTTTTTTTTACAGAATGTAGGCATTTTTCTCCCATCTCACCCGGTAAGTGACGATGAAGACGAGGATCTTACATGCCTATCCAAGAGATACCCATTTATTCTACTTTTGAATGTCCCGGGACTGTACTTGTCTGGGAATATAGACGCAGGCAGTTTATTCCACACCTTAGTTACTCGAACCAAAAAGGAACCAACTTTCAGGGCTATAGAAGAAAATGCATACGGAGAAACGTCATTTCATATTTATATTAATAACGTGGATTCAATGTAATAATGTGCCAAAGCCTATTTTATAAAAGATTCAATGTAATAGTTGCCTGGAAAAAATCATTTAACAATATGAGTGCCATAAGTTTTTTACTTGATTTCCTATTTTATGTACATCTTCTTGATAGCGAGTTGATTCAATTAATAAAACTTAATCTGAAAAACTGAATACGGGAAAAATTAATCAATACTAATAACTAATCTGTAAGGTCATGGAGTAAGTTACTTTGTTTTCAGAGATATCGTGTTTATAAGCTCTATACATGATACTGAAGCCAAATTGGGGATTTTTATATTTTTTCTGTATTTGTATGTATGTATGTTACTCCATAACTCTTAAACAAATTAACTGAATTTTATGAAACTTAGTAGATAAACATTTAGCCGTACATGACACAGGTTATTTTCTTTTTTTTTCTCCAGTTATGATAAGACATGGCCCCCATCCAAATGTACGCAAACAGAGTCGCGGCCAAAGCTAGTATATTACTAAAAACATTAATCTAGTAACAAATTTAAAAGGAAAGCTTCATTTCGTAACTGTTGTAGAGTGACACAGTTGATGCATACAAATCAATTTCGTGCCCGTGATATAAATATCCCGCAAATAGAGACGTCACGTTTTTTGCGCGGCTTGGGGCTCCCTCGGCATTAGCGGGATATTATGGATTTAAAGCGATATCATAACGACGAGAGCGTATTGTCTGTGAACTGAGATGATTTAGTGGCAGGCGGGCAGACAAATTAATATGATCATTTTGTTTTCTGTGTCAGTAGTTTAATAAAATAAGTCTTTACTTTTTTGATGAATAAAATATTAAGACTGCTTTGTCGCTGTCTTTACATCTTACAAAACGTTCGTGTATGTTTTATAAACAAACAGTAGAATATTAAAATTATACAAAATACGTACAACAAAATAAAAATTAATACAAACATACCTACTTATGCATTTATCTACAGTTATGGCACTTATTGATAATAATTTTATAATTATGGTCTTGAACTTGTATTCCATCCTTATTTTCTTTCTGCAATCGCGTTAAAATAGAACATAGTTGATGAAACTAACTAAACATTTATTTTAGTACGTAGAAGGTTAGTATCAGATTTCTGTTGTAATTATTATTTTTACTCGCTTTTCATTAGCTTCACGTGTGTGTTTGCTTGTTTATAACCGACTTCTTTGAAATCGATTTTGACCCACTTTAAACGGTCAGATTTAACTAAAATTTTGTAAAGTCATCAAGGACCGATGACATTACAATATGAGATAAAAGCGTGTTTTTTGTTTTTTCAAACTATATTTTTATTAAGTAACTATCACTTCGCGATATTTTTTATTTGCGTAGTATTTCTTCATTCAGTCAGCAGATGTGTGAGATTTGCCTTAGATACGTCAGAACTATCTATACTAATATTATAGATAGTTTTTGATTGTTTGTGTATCTTGAATGGATAAAATTAAAACCTATTCAACAGATTTAAAAAAATATTTTATTTATTATAAATAGATACATCAGCGAGTAATATTTACTTTAATTTGCGCTGATTGACTCGGAGGAAAACCAGCTGTATAGATATATAAAAAACTAAAATTCGTAGAGGATTCGTAGCAGATATCTGCGTTCGTAGCTCTTCGTAGCATAGAACGGCACGCAGCGTGACTAACCGCACTGTGAGTAGGGTTCCACAGCACATGTCCCGCAGACAATATTTCACGCAATTGATCCAAATCCCAACACAATGCATCGACACATGTCCTACGGTCTGCGCAAATACAGATATGAAATAAATGGCCTATTGCTATTATCCGGAATGACCCCATTACGGGAGTTTTTTGGGATAATTTGTAGCTTTTATTTGTTAAAAGAATATCTGGGGGTGGGTCACGTCTGTGGTGAAATGAGATACTCAAATACCACGTGCTTTTGTTTTTTAATCTTTTTGTTCATGGTAAATAGTGAAAAACAATGAAATAAAGAGTGAGTGAGAGAAACTACACGTTTATAGAAAGAAAAGTTAGAACCGTGAACCTGGCTGGGTATTGTTATGATTTCTTTAAAGGCTTAAAAAAATGTTCATTGTCATAATAGTGGGCGTGTTGACATAGATTTTTAGGGCTAACGATTTAGTCGCAAAAGGGGAAAGGCACACAGACTGATGGCGTGCATGGAGAGAGGTCTATACCCAGCAGTGGAATAAAGAAGGCTGCCGATGATTATGATTATGACGTTTCGTTGATCTATAATCATGATTTTAAAGGAAAAAGCAAAAATAAAATTAATAAGTTACTTACTAAATACTGCAAAAAAATCGTTCTGTGTGTTATTTCTACAAAATTATAGTATTTTGTAGTTGTAGAAATAACACACAGAACAATTTTTCTTTGCAGTATTTATCAAGTCGTATACATTTGGATGCATTTTTAAATAAAAAAACTTTGACAACTTTTTGAAAAATCTTTTTGAAATTATATTTGTGCTTTAAACTTTGATACAATTTCCTCACTCAAGTAAATTATTTTACTTCGACGATCGCCCAAATGAATGACATGTATTGCACAAATCATAATACACGCGGCAGCTGTCGCCAGCGAGGGGTCACAGACTCGGTGTCATAAGCAGCTTTAAGCTCCGGATCTTGTCGGTTTGTTTGAGCAACTTCATGATATCCTAGTAGGTTTTATTGTTATAGTTACTTACTTAACTACTTAATTAGACAATTCATTATTATATTTCATTATGGTATCCTTATCCTTACTAATATTATAAATGCGAAAGTGAGTTTTTTTGTTTGTTTATTTGTTTGTTTGTTTGTTTGTTACGCTTTCACGTCATAACTACTGAACCGATCATCATGAAATTTTGCATACAAGTTCTCTGGAGTACGGAGAAGGACATAGGCTACCTTTTATCCCGGGAAAAAGTACTATTCCCGAGGGATCGACATTGCGGGGCGGAGCCGCGGGCGAAAGCTAGTTTTATTATAAGCCATTGGTCCGGCTGCTATCTGGTAGTCGTTAAAGGAACCACGTCAGAGGCCGAGAGGCGGTTCTGAAGAACTCGACACCAGGGTGTGCATGGTCGATTGAACGTGACACCTACTCTAAATGATGAATGTATTTGCTGCTTTGTGACTCCTTAAATTAATCGTAGTATACTCAATTAATCCGAGTGAGTAGTCCCTATACTTTAATTCCCTTCCCAAATCCAACAAATTCCTATCTGTCCCCAACTTACGATGGGCAGCAGGGTCGGAATCACAAGAAGACGAAAAACCCGCCTGCCAAGCGTGGTGAGTATGGCAATATCCTCTCATGGAACAAAGAATCCTTGCGAGAGGCATCAGCAATCGTTCTTACGGTTGAAATGTTGTGAATACTTACTATCACGTTTTACAGAGTTTACTGCAAATTGGTCTATATTTGTCTTTGGTTCGTCTAAAATCACGACACCACACTGTCTCACCGTCAAACTCGTAAAATTTATAGTTTAACTTCCCGGTATTTCAGTTTTTACTACGTTACGCTTATTATACAAGTGTCGACTCCCAATGTCGTAAAATTAAAATTAAAGGAATCCTTAAAATCTTGTCTTGCTATGAGAAATACCAAAGCTAGTTAAGTTATGGTAGAGCCTCACTCTCTCAGCCACACTCTCACTGAAAATCGACGTTTAAGTAGAAGTTTTACCGCTTCTATGCTTCGTTTCGTGAGTGAGAGAGCTGAAGGCCCGTCCTTCCCTCATTTCCTCCCCCCATGTCCTTCCCCCAACTCCTTTAAACGCCGGCAACGCTCCTGTTACACCTTGATGTTGCAGTTGTCTATGGGCAGCGCTGACTCTTACCATCAGGTGACTCGCTTGCTCGTTTGCCCTATAACATAAAAGAGTTATAAATTAAAAATGTTCCGGAGGTCGTTGTCACACGGAAGGGTACTCAGAAGACTGGCAGCATTGCCACGTTAGATGGCAACTAACTTTATTATCTTTGCAATAACACATTGGGATCATACATGACTCGTCATTATCTACGATACTACACATTTGTGTACTTCGTTGAAAATTTGCAACTCATGCTACGTTTGTACTATTTTGGACATTAATATGTCACCAAGGTTTCGATGTTATGAACAGACTAGAAATGTTCCTACGGAGTTAAACGGTCTTTGGGAATGGTTAACTAGAGCACTTTCCCAAATACATGGTGAAATTTTGATATTAAAAAATTTTTTCGTCATTTCCATACAAATGACTTCCGCCGCCTGGCCAGTTTGTATGGGAATGTCGAAAATTTTTCGAGTTCCCAGCGTTGGTCCCATAGAAAAAGTTGTTCATATTGATGGTTTGAGTCACCCCTTTAAGGGTCCAAAACGATAAAAATTTCACATGTATAATAACAATTGCCCATCTTTTACGTTGCTAGTATTTAGTTTTAGTACATGTATGTATACATAACCAGCGTCACTGAAAACCAATGTGGATTCGTCGCCGGTAGATCCACAACTGATGCCATACATTCGGTCAGAATACTAATGGAAAAGTACAGAGACAACAAAACAGACTTGCACATGATATTCATCGACCTAGAAAAGGCTTTCGACCGGGTACCGAGAGAATTAATTTGGCACGCTCTAAGGGTTCAGAATGTCCCCGAGCATTACATAATGATAGTCAAAGATATGTACCACCAAGTATCAACCAAAGTGCGATGCCCGGCCGGGACAAGCGATGAATTTGATGTAAAGGTTGGTGTGCACCAAGGTTCCGCCCTCAGTCCTCTGCCACAGGTATGGCACTTCATACAAACGGGACGACATAAATACCTAGTACTACTACAAACAAAATGTTACATCCGTGCACACGCTAATGTGTGAGTTACAGAACCAAGGTTGACACCGAAGAATGAAATTAAATATACCTATTCATGATGCCACCTAAAGTTCGACAAATTTTCGAGTATGTCTCTCAATTCTGAAAGATTTATGATGATCTTAATTTATTTATGTAGGTATGTATTGACTTATCTAACAATACATCTCATTAATATGTAAATAAACTTGCTAACAAACAAAAATTTTTTCGTAGATCTCGCACACAATGCAACTGGCACAATCAGAACACCATCAGAACACAGTTCGGTTCGTATCGCCGTGTGTGAAAGTTGTGTCCACCAACGCGAGTAGTGCAAACCAGTCAACCTAGACCTCCACGTTACGGCGTTTGTGTGTAACTCTCGTGTCTACGGTCACTGGCCGTACGGCGCTTCGGAGTGTCCAGTGCAATAGACCCCTCTCTTATGGACGTTAACACGGGCGGCCAGTGTCTCGCACGATTGGTCTATGGAATCACTGCCGATCCAAAGTGCATTACTTCAGTGCCTCTTTCTTACACATATAGTGCTAGCTCATAAGAAGGTGAAATAGCGTATAACCCCTGTCGCACGCGCATCGCATGTCCACCCGCACTGCCACTATTATAACTGCTTATCAACAAATTATTCTATAACTTTGTTTGTGCTATCTTCGGCGCTTATAACCCTATCAAGTCAGCTCCTCCTGTGCTTTGCCTAAAACTTGATCACTGTTCAAGATATGTCTGTACAGCGCTCGCCCCCGGCTGCTATTAATCAGGCCCAGTCCGAACCAAATCTTTCAACAACAGTGTCTGACACAAATAACATCAATATTCTAAATCGTGCCACCAAAAGATATCGCAAAGACTCTTCGGACGACGAATCTCAAGATCTCAGGACGGACATTAAACAAATATTAAACGCCTGGAAGATCGAACAAGACGCTAACTTAAACCGTGTCTTAAATGAACAAAGTCTTCATATGTCCAAACTTTGTACCGACCTTGCTGAACTAAAAATTCAAAACCTTTCGATTCAAAAATCTAACTTCGAAATAGAGAAGTCCTTGACTTTCCTGAACCAACAATATGACGATGTGAGAAGGCAGGTTGAGAGTCTGCAAAAAGAAAAAAAGGAATACCTGTATACCATACAGGAACTCGAAAAGAAAGTTCTCGACATACAGCAAAGCTCTCGTGGCTCTTCCATCGAGATTCGCAACGTGCCTTCTTCCGAACGTGAAACCACTGACGACCTTACTCTGGTGGCGCGGAATCTGGGTGAGATAATTGGAACTCCTATTGACGGGGTGCGGGATATATACCGTATACCGGGAAACCTGGGAAGACAGGGTTCCCCTAAGCCAATAGTGATTGAACTTACCTCGGTGCAAAAAAAGGAGAAAATTCTCGCCTCGGCTAAAAATTATAACAAATCACGTGCACGTGACGACAAATTAAACACCAGTTTGATTGGATGTCCAGGAAAGGCCCCTATCTACATAGGAGACTACCTTCCGAGCTCAACAAAGAAGCTATTCTATCAGGCAAGAGAATTTGCTAAGCTTAACAAGTACGCCTTCTGTTGGACTGCAAATGGCAAAGTCTTTCTACGTAAAGAAGAAGGCGCAAGGCACATCATTGTTAAATCGGAACAGCTCCTGGTCGAAATTCAAAAACAACAGTGATTTCCATTAAATGTGATAAAACGATTATTGGTGAATATTAATAATGTTTAAGTGACTTTTATTTTCTTTTTGTTCGATGACACCTTTTTTTGCTTTATTTCTCTAACGATATAAGTATCTCTTACTGAACCTGTTTTTGAGTCCACCTGCACACACCACCAACTAATTACATTACATATTACACTTTCTCCTCATCACCCACACACAACTTAATCTCTCCACTCATCACCATTCACTCTAACACAAACTCATATATAAATATTTATATAAATATATATACTATATATATTATTATTCCATTACCTACCACACTATCACCTAAATTCTCCCGCACACAAATGGATACCTTGATGGAATTAAATTCTGAACTGGATTCCCTCGACAGCTCCAACTCTCATTTATGTCAACCGGATATGTGTAGCTCGATCTTGGAAACCTCTTCTAATTCTATTACAATCCTACAACTAAATATCCGTTCCATTAACCATAACTTTGACCAATTTTGTATTCTTCTCTCTCAGATTAAAATTCCATGCGACGTCATAGTGCTCACAGAATGCTGGCTTCAAAAATGCCCCAACATACCGTTATTAGAAGGATACACTTCCTATTCAACAACTAACCCCCCAAATCAAAACGCGGGTGTCATTATTTACGTAAAATCCTGCCTACCTCACTCCATAACTGAACCAAATTTAAAATATGCAGACTGCTTAACTTGCACTATTGACAATAAATTAACAGTTGTAGGAATCTACAGATCGCCGTCCAGCTACAAGAGAGATCAATTTGATTGCTTCTTTAGCAGTTTAAATACCCTTTTAACCACATTGAAGTCATTTAACAACATAACCCTCGTTGGCGATCTTAATATTGATATTAAACCTCAAAATAATGATGATTTTTCCAATGAATATTTAATTCTTAATGCTACACATGCCCTTTCACCAACTCATGTGTTCCCTACTCGAGGCAATAAATGCTATGATCATATTTTACTCAAAACAAAACTTCAATCTACTACTCTAGTTATAGACTCCCCCATTACCGACCACAGACCAACTCTTCTAAATCTTCAACTCAATAATACCATTTGTCATACTACTCGACGTAAGACCATTATAGACATAGAGAACATACATAAGGATATCACAAACAGGGACTTCTCTCACATTCTTTTTATTGATGATGCAAATATTGCAGCCGATACACTTGTGACGATCCTATCAGCCATCATTGCCAAGAACACTAAGTCAATTCTGGTGCCTAACAAAAATAGATTACTTAAGCCCTGGATTACACCAGGGTTATTAAGATGTATCAGAAATAGGGACCGTCTTCACACTGATTTTAGAAAATTTCCTAATAACCAAATCATTAAAACTACATACAAGCGATATCGCAACTTCTGTAATTCGCTCCTTCATAAACTTAAAAAACAATATCAAAAAAATGAGTTCCTTAAAAATAAAAATAACCTAAAGGCCACATGGAGCACCATCAAACAGGTAACTAATACCACGAAACCACGTCTCCCACCACTAGAACTTATGAAACAAGCTGGCGATATAAAGTCCTCACTCAACTCAGTTAATCAATATTTCGTCAATATTGGTAAAACCCTTGCTACGGCAATTTCGCGCTCACACTCTGATCTCACTCCCTTCCTTAAAGAGCAAACTGTCACGAACTCAATGGTGCTCTTTGACACTGACGAAGCCGAAGTTGATAGTACCATTATGAGCTTGCGCTCTGATGCAGCAGTTGGCTGGGATGGAATCTCTTCTTCCATTCTTAAAGCCAATCGTCGATTTCTAACCCCAGTTATCACCCATATTTGTAATACTGCTTTCCACTCTGGTGTCTTTCCTAATGCCTTTAAAAAGGCCCTTCTCCATCCAATTCATAAAAATGGAGATAAAAGCAACCCCGCTAACTACAGACCCATCTCAGTCCTACCCGCCTTGTCCAAATTACTTGAAAAACTTCTTAATAAGCGTCTTATCCGATTCCTCACAACAAATAATGTCATATCAGACCAACAATATGGTTTTCGTGCAGGTATATCCACTGAGGACGCCGTCGTAGATTTAGTCACTCATATCACTACAAAACTAGATCAGGGGCAAAAATGCTTGGGTGTTTTCCTTGACTTCCAAAAAGCCTTCGACACCGTCGATGTGCCTACACTTCTATCTAAACTCCATAATTTCGGAATAAGAGGTATCACCCATGACATATTTCGTGACTACCTCTCAAATCGCCTCCAAAGCGTTACTATCGACGGATATACTAGTGACGAGGAACCTATAGAATATGGCGTCCCTCAGGGGTCAATTATCGGACCGACACTGTTCCTGGTCTATATAAACCAATTATGTAATATAGTATTACCAAAATGTAAAATTTTTACTTATGCGGACGACACCGTATTGGTGATCCACGGCTCAGATTGGCTTGAGATTAAATCGATAACAGAACATCACATGTCTATTATCAATAGCTGGCTTTCACAAAACCTCTTAACCTTAAATCTGACCAAGACACACATAATCCCCTTCTCAATTCGTAAAAATACACAACCACCCCCAAACTATAAGATATTTATCCACTCCAATTGCATTCACTATGATAAATGTAACTGTCATCCCTTATCACAAGTACAATCTATTAAATATCTTGGTGTCTATATAGACTGTAACCTAAATTGGTACCATCACATTGATGCACTTTCTACCAGAGTGAGGCGCCTTATCCATCTATTTAAAACACTTCGACATTCCGCCGACTCAGAAACTGTAAACCTTGTTTACTCCGCACTCTGTGTTTCGGTTTTGACCTATTGCGTATCGGCTTGGGGATGCGCTGCAAAGACCCACTTCATTAAGATTGAAAGGGCACAGAGAGCTGTGCTCAAGGTAATACACTCCAAACCCATCTGGTTTCCCACCAAACAACTTTATACCCTTGCCTCAGCTCTGACTGTGAGACAACTGTACGTGCTTAGAACTATCTTACGGAAACACTCTAAAGTACCACTACCAGATCCCTTAAAAAGACTAAGATTTAGGATATGTCCTTTGCCCCGTCATAGAACCACTTTCGCGACCACACAGTTTTATATCTCCAGCTCGATAATTTATAACAAAGTTAACAAAAGTCTAAATATCCTTAAACTAAATAAATTTGAGGTCAAAAGAAAACTTGTGAATTGGCTGTTGCAGCGCGACTATGACGATACAGAAAAACTTTTACCTGGCAACACTTAAATAAATACTTTCACTTAGTAACATCTATTTATTTTTCACTTATTTACTCACTACTACACACCGCATACACAACACACCCTACACACACACAACTAAGAAACACCTATCATCATCCTACCACCACACTCACTCACAATCACATAATTATTTGTTTAATTATTTATCTGATTCACTAGCACTATATTATATTATATTATACAGCACACACACACACACATACACACGCAATATAAAAACACTCCATCACTCGATCACCACACTCACTCACAATCACACACAATCATCTCTCAACAAGGTTTGCACCTCGTACTTTGTACCCTTTGATGTAATTTTTAGTGCCTAATTTTATTTATGTCTTTCTTTAGTTAATCCCAAAAATGTATTGTTTTTTGTTACACTTCTTGCTCTTTCGTTTTATTACGATCGAACACTGAACTCCAAAATACAGGCTTAAGCCTAGTTTGGAGCGCAGGGTTTACATACATATAGGTAATTGTGCCATCTGTAACCTACTCAAGAAAACTAAATGTGTATACAACTTTATATGAATAAAGAATAATTATTACCATGACGTATAAGATTATTATATTTTAGGTGTACGTACACATCAACAAGTAACTAGCACTTCACAAATAAGAGGTTATCTATTTTATCTTCTCTTCACCACTGGTTTATTAGTTACCTATTGATTCATTTACAATTAAAAGCACTAGATAATGTCCTGTAATATAATAAATTGCTTGTTTGGCGCTAAACTTTACGGCAAATGTGATAAAAATCAATAAAAAAAAAGGATAAATACAAGAGGCAGATAGACAGAGATTCACAGCACAGTATTTCATTGTAAAGCGTGTCGGTAACGTTATATTCGCATTTGACGAGCAACAAAACCTAACCCTGTTTCAAAGCAACGCATCGCACTCCATTTACGGGGGAGGGGTGCGGCGATGCTTTGTTGCGGGGGACGCAGGGAGTTTCCGTTCTGTACGTTAGTACTTATATTAATTCTGTGCCTCTGCTATTTAATATTGTAATGAACCATCTGACCTCAAATCTGCAACGAGTGCCGCCGTGGGACATCCTATATGCGGACCACGTCGTCATCATCAGTGAAGATGTGAACAACCTCCAGCAGATTTTAGAGCAGTGGAGAGAAGCTCTGGAAACATCAGGCCTGCAAATTAGCAGAGAGAAGACCGAGTACATGCATTGTAACTTTAGTGGCGTCAACAGCAAACACACCATCTATCTGCAGAACACCCAGCTAAAAGAAGTAGACCATTTCAAGTACCTAGGGTCAGTCATCAGTAAAGATGGGTCAATAGAGACTGATGTCACCCATCGCATTAATACCGGATGGATGAAATGGAGAGAACTATCTGGCGTGCTATGCGACAACCGAATGCCAGTGCGCATAAAGGGACGAGTATACAGAGCAGCTGTCCGACCGGCCATGATATACGGAGCTGAATGCTGGCCACTCAAAAAGCAGCACGAAAATCAATTACACTGCGCAGAGATGAAGATGCTCAGGTGGGCGGGCGGTGTGGAGGTGGCTGGATCATGTCAGAAATACACATATAAGAGGCACCTTCAAAGTGAGACCTATCCCAGATATACTACAGGAGAGCCGTCTGCGGTGGTACGGACACGTTATGAGACGACCATCCCATCACATGACCAGAAAAGTTCTAGATATCGAAAATAAGCCCCAAGGACGAGGAAGACCCCGAATTACATGGATGTCCGTATTAAATAAGAACCTCAAAGAAGCCCAAGTCAACAAAGAGATGACCCAGGACCGAGCTTCCTGGAGACGCATGATACCGAGGGCCGACCCCAAATAAAAATGGGAAAGGGCCAGGCAAAGAAGAAGACATGTATGTATACATGCAAAGCTGGAGCTATAAAACAATCTTACCAATTTAAACCTTAGGTTAAGACCTATAAGTTACGCCATTTTTATGGCTTCTCTGAAATAAATTATTTGTCTACAAATTCGTTTGAAAAGACGCCCGCAGCCGCCGCGGCATCACACAGATACTCATAAGACAATAGGCTGTTTGAACACTGTCGCCCTTGGCAGTTGTATGGCATCATACAATTTACTTGAGACGAGTTGGCGCTTTGTGCCCGTAATTACGAGTGGGCTTCCGTCTACGAATTACGCAATGTTTTGGTTTAACTACATCTATTGTGTCAAAATATTGAGTCTTTAAATAATTTATCTATACTACTATTAAAAAGAAGTTAGATTTCATTGATTGTTTGTTTGCATTGGCTCCGAAACTATTAAATCGATCCGGATTTGAAAAATTCTTCCACCGTTAGAAGCCTACATTATTCCTAATGAACCTAGGCTATAGAATGAAATAATTACATCTACTAGCGCGAAGCCGATGTCAGACCGCTAGTATCAAATAAATTGATTGGTGATTTTTCGTACAACCATGCTTTTGGAATTGTCCCTAGGATGTGGGAAAAGACAACCTGTGATAGCAAAGAGTGGAAAAAAATGTGTACTTGAGGAAGGAGTTTTGCATGCCTTGTTCGACACCTTGAAGGATCGGAGAAAAAAGCGACACAAAACCAATGATACGGCTGAAGGTGGTTTCTTATGTCCAGTCTGCGCTTCAAGAACGGCAAGATCTTCATCTTGCCGTTCACGAATCGGACTACATTGTTTAAATCGTCTGCAAAGACGGATAAGGCCGATAATGATGTTTTAAGGTTGTACCTCAAAAAGTAAAACGAAACCTGTCAAAGCTCAGTGTCAAAGAATCTGTCTGACAAAATGCCGATACATATATTCAGTCCTTTTTTTAACAATTGTCAAAAACAAAAGAGTTTTGTTTTAGTTATAAAACCATATCTTCAATAATAATACAGTTTCAATTGTTTTTGTAGTAAAAAAATATCATTTCATAATAGTAGACATTGGGCCGTGTGATTTCCGGCAGAGTAGAATAGGACCACTCCAAGTCTTCCCGTGGATGTCGTAGAAGGCGACTTAGGAAATACAAGCTAAACAAAGCTTATAAACATCTATGAGAGACCTCTCTACCAAGTCTGGCCAGCGTGGAGAGTGTAGGCCAAATCCTCTGGCTGCTCTGGCCAAGTATGGAGTAGTACAGAGAGGATCGTGCTCCTGTAGTGGAGACTAAAAAGACCTGATGATGATGAATAGTCGAAATGTTGGCTTAAACTAAAGGCAAACTATTTAGACGCAAAAGTGGAAAGGTTTGGATTTTTTCAACTGTACTTCCTGTTCACCATTCTTTTGGCCAGAATTATGAATTTTGACCAAAAGTGCTAATAGCACATATAGAGGGAATAAAGTAAAAAGGGTACATTAGTAGTTAAAACTAAAAATAGCCTACTTGTGCAAAACCCTCGGTGCTCGGTATAGCTGAATCGCTATGAATCGCCGCGAGTTTTAAATTTTTTACTCATCCCAAAAAGTGCACAACGCCGCTAAAAAAGTTTATACTTAAATAATAAATTAAACGATAAACCAAATATATATATGACTGGGTTACTATACCTTTTAAGCAGGTAATTAAATCTAAACGGGATTTCCTATAAACTTAATCTACAACGGAACGTAACATTACAAATTAATTACACCTTTATAACAAATATTTTCCTATAAGATTTCGAACGTTTCATTCTTATTAGAAATCTGATTAGATTTTCGAGATTCTCGAATGTTCATCGGAATCGGGTTTCGATTTCTCGAAGTTACTTTGGAACAATTAAGTTTATTTGAGGATTGTTGGTGTCGGGAGCTGTGACGTCATCTGGCGACGCGACACGAGCGGGTTATTGTTATTAATTAAGGGCCTGCGATTAAGTAGGACGCCAATCACGCCGTCATCGCTCGCCCGACTTCAGCAGTCTTGTGAACGTCTTTGTTAACATCGCAAAATAGAGATATGAATTTTAGGACATTCTTGGATTTTTTAATGAAAACGTGTTTTATAACCTTCAGTTCATACGATTTAATATTATTCTCATTCACAAATTAAGGGTAAGCTTTTTGCAGTAAAATGAATTAAAAAGATTAAGATTTTAATAAATGTGATTCAGGACCGGACTGAATGGAAGAAGTGGAGGGAGGCCTTTGCCCATCAGTGGGACACATGATGGCTCGAAATATATATTGCTAATAATAATAAATAATAAATACAATCCGTTTTACGTACTAGGTTTTACTTATATAAAGTTTTTGACAGATTTAACTCAAACTACTTAGTAACATTTGAAAAGCGATCTTGTTAGATTTTTCACATACTCGTACCTAGTCATTCAAGGTGTACAGCTGAGCAAAGTCTTTTATTAGATTTTAAATGCTATTGAACAAGCAGTGTTATACCTAATACAGTTTTAGTAGCGTGCAAAATTCTACGTGTAATTACCGGGGAAGCAGAGCAATCTTGTTTTTTTTTTAATTTTTACCTATTTACGTCAGACTAAATCAAACAAATATTTATTTGTATTTTCAAAAAGAGAGATCTTTGTTTTTATATTTTTATCGAGTCTAAATCTTCGCAAGCCTATATTCGTCACTCCCTTAGCGATAATGGAGTGGGATAATTTTAATCGTGCGCGAATTGCAAAGCGTAATGTCTCGGGCACGTGGCGCCTGAACTTGCTTAACTGCCTCCGAGGCAGTCTTCATCAGTAAATGAACGAAGTTCATCAGTTAATTATCGCACAGTGCGAAGATGTGTGTGCCTTAATGAAATGTGTGCGAATGAGATTGAGACGAAGACGACGATTTGCGCCGAGTGCACCGCATTGCGTAGGACTCCCTAATTAAGTTAGAATATCGTGTTGGTAATTTGTAGGTAAGTATAAAGATCATTATGTGAAACTAAAAATATGCTAGAATCAGGTCATAATAAAACGAAATAAGATTTTATATTCTATTAGCTTTTGGCCACGGCTCCGCTTGCGTGAAGGTCGATGCCTCGGAATAGCTTTTTTCCGGGATAAAAGATATCATATATTCTTCCCCAGGGCTCAAACTACCTCCATACCAAATTTCACCTGAATCGGCTAAAGTAGTTGATACGTGAAGAGGTAACAGTCAGACAATGTAAGTGTTAAATAGATATAGAATACATAGAGTTAAAAAGGACATGCTAGTATTTTTCTGAGTTTCAAAATAAAGTCAAAATGGAATCAAGATTCAGAATCACTGTACTGCAATATGACTTGAGATTTTGTAATTACAATCATTCCATTTAATTATTCACAGTTGTTTACATTATAAAATACCTGCGTGTTCCGAACCCTCTGTCCCATTAAATCAGAAGGAAATTCTTTAATTCCTGTGCAATTAAGAGACGGGCCGAGGCGCGCAACGCCAAGTGTCATCGTAAGTTTCAGAACGTCATTAAAGGCATCTGCAGCGCGGTAAATAACGAAAAAAAGCCCGCTGGGGGGAGAAAAAGGGGGGTTGAGATGAGAGATTTTATTTAACAAAGTCTATATTAACCCGATGCAATTAGAGAGAGTTAACGAGCAAGCGGTAATGACTCGTGGGCGGTTATTCTCGGCACGCGGGACGTAACGCTCGACAATTTTAGAACGCCAATCAACTTCTCAATGTTGCAAGCATTGAACTCGCCGTTAATATCGGCAAGGTTGTACCCAGGCATTATTATATTTTCCATTTAGTTTCAGAATATTTTCATATTTTACCTGATTAATCAAAGCTACTGCCAAAGAAACTCGATATATAAGTAGGATATATAATCTCTTTAGCAACTATATTATTTTTTATACAACTAGTTCATGATTTCAGATACCATTCTTGTTTACTTTTCTAATAATATTACGAAATAAAATAATAAAGATTCTAATTAGATGGGATTCTTTTACATTCTCATTGGATTGTTCTCACGCAATAATTAATTTGGTGCTATATTACTGAAGTTTTATAAGTAGCAGATGAAATCAAAGTATCAATACCTATTAGGTATGTATGCGTGCACAAATAATAAATGTAATAATTGTTCAAGCGTGTATCTAAATGAAGTGTACCTACACTAGATATATCCCTGAACAGGTGACTCAACCCATTTTTCTTACGGGACAGATGCCAATTAATTCATAAATGTTAAATAGATACTATTTGTATGAAAATTTTGAAACCATTTATCGAAACAAGACATGTCGAGTCTACACTATATATTTTTTCGCAAATCTACTATTTCGAGAATAGGCCCCCGGCCTCGTTGACACATTACCAGAGAGTGATGCGAATTCAAAACTGCTTCGGAATAAGTATAATAACAATTACGAGTATTTATTGTTTAATTAACCGACGTCCGGCACCATTAGCTTAAACACCCTGTATTCTTTACGGAGCTGCCAACTGGGGCTTGAAAAAATTACATTTGCAATAGCCTTTTTTTGTTTAAGGGTGAAAAAAGATTTTTACCAATTTACGTAATGGAACAATAGCTTGTAGACAATTAGCTAAGCGATTTTTTTAACCGTAACAATTCTCGAAACTGATAGATCGTCACTGTAGCTGACTCGAGCTTAGGGCATCGCTAGTAAACATATTCATTCTCTTCTTCTTCTTCAGGCCTTATCCCATATCTATTTGGGGTCGGCTCTCCTAATCATCCTTCGCCAGGTATTTCTTGTCTGGGTCGTATACATATTCATTCTGATTACTAAATTGCCTTCAACATCATCATTATCATTTCGTGTAACACGGTCAATCGACCATGCACACCCTGGTGTCAGACTTTTTCGGAACCGCCTCTCGGCCTCTGAAATTTCCTTCATGATGATCAGGTTCACATTTCTCCTTACACGAACGTTGGATCATCAGCTGGGGTTCGTCGAAACCCTGCTCTGTTATGCTGTTTTTTGCTACCAGGACGACATGTGAGTGTCAGCATCGTCATCTGAGCCGCAGGAAGTTTACCGCTGGACATAGGCTATACCCCTAAGGATCCAGATACGATTGTAAGAGGTCTGCATCCAGCGCCTTCCTGCGACCTTGGGCAGGTCATCCGATCACTTGGTAGGCGGGTGTCCAACATATATATTTATCATTTATTTATTTATATTTACTTAGTTATAAAGAATATCGACCAAATTTCCGATCAACCAGCTGCCAGCAAATGCGATGCCCGATAGGTACGATTGTAAATTTACTGTAGTATTAAATAAATGACATATGGAGCCGAGACGTGGAACATGACAGTCAGGCTGGCCCACCGACTACATGTCGCTCAGCGAGCTACGAGACGACGTTTCGGCAAACGTAGTGTTGGACGCCCCCCTGCCAGATGGACCGATGACCTAAGGAGGGTCGCTGGTAGTGGCTGGATGAGGAAAGCGGGAGATCGTGCAGTGTGGCGTGCCCTTGGGGAGGCCTACGTCCAGCAGTGGACTGCAATAGGCTGATTGATTGATTGATTGATTGATTCAATAAATAAAATATAAAAATATATACGGGCAAATCACGCACACTGAGCTAGCCTCAAAGTAAGTTCGAGAGTTGTGTAGTACTGGTATGGGATTGGGATACTAACTCAACGATACTATATTTAGTATTATAAGTTAAGAACTTTACTTAGTGTTAAAATGCAATAAATAAATGGAAGTAAGTAAATGTCCTCATTTTCAAAAGCCTATAAAAAACACAGGAATGGGTTTTACATCCCTATTCCTGCTAACAGGGTATTTCTTAAAGGAAGCACCGCGATAGTGGTATCATTAGGCAAATTGGCGTGGCGTGGTGCCGGTGTACTCCACCTCCAAATTGGTCGGCTTATTGCACCCAATTTGAAACATCGTTAATTTAATCCTTTATTGACTGCAACTGAATAAATTTGGTGGGATTTACCTTTACCGCGTATCAAGTCATGCAAACATTGCCCGTCCGATATTCAAGAGTTAGCCGTTTGTGTCTTTGTATGGAAATAAAAGTACACATTACTTTTTCTGGAAGAAATATGCCTTAATTTCATACACTAGTGAAAAATCCACTTAAAGCCAATCGTTTTACAGGTTAATTCTTAGCTCGATAGTGGGTTGCAGATGTGGAGCAAGCGGTTTTGTCAGGCCGTATGTTATTGTACAATTACTTAGTTGTAGTGTAAGAAACATGTCAATAAAAATTATTTTATTTTATTTTTATTATTTTACTTGTGTGCAGGTTGCCTCACGATTTGCTTTGTCAGAAGCAGGAAGTGATCGGTAAAAATGTCCGTACTAAGTCTTGGGGTACAAACACAGAGGTAGGAACCCGGGTCCTTTCGCTTATGTATAATGCTATAAGACCAGTGATCCACTACCGTAAAAAATTATATCATTTGTAAAATTGCCATAGCGTCGTAGCATTTCCTTTGCACGCTACGACATTCGTAGTTATCTTTTTTGAGAAGCTACCATCGATACTCCATTCCATACTAATATTAATAAATGCGAAAGTAACTCTGTCTGTCTGTCCGTTTCAACCATTGAATCAACTTGGTACGTAGGTAGTTTGAGACCCGGGGGAGGACATAGAGTACCTTTTATACCGGGAAATGTATTAATAATATTATATTGTTGGGAAATGTATCAATAATTTATTGGAGGATTTAAGGAGCCGCGGGCAAAAAGTTTATAGTTATAGACATTTCAGACGAATTCTATCAAAACTTACATGCTGATTAGGAGAAAAGAAAATTTGCATGTACTAGCTGCTTCTTTTGTCGCGCAACCGTAGAAGCTGACCAAGGGAATGGGTGTAAATCTAAGGAAACAATAACAATAGGCGATGCGGATGGCGACCAATTTTTATTCCGTATTTCCGCCTATACGCTTACCGACATGTTAAATCTGGCCTTTAGGTATTATGGCCTTGGATCCTGTGTAATTCTCTGTAAGAAAAAAACATTAATTATATAGGTACCTATATGTAATTCAAGCAAAAATGATACGTAACCTGTAAAAATCGTGTAGCATCGCCCTTTGTACGCTACGAAATACGTAGCTGTCTTACTCGCGTAGCAAGCAACTGGGTTACGTACGACATGCGTACGACTCAATAAACTGACTTCAAACAAAAAGATGGAGATGTTCAATCATGTATAATAAAGATTTTTGTAATCATTTGTATTTAGTTTTAATGCACTTTGTAACCATTAACAGAGTGAGGTGGAATTTTTCTAGCAACAATTTGTGTGACTGCTGTGCCAATCAGTCCATGAATCACGTTCTGTCGTGTCCTACCTAACTGCCCCACTACTTGCACGGTACAGGACCTCAATGAGGCTTATGATAAGGCGTAGCCAAATACTGGTCAAAAAAAATATTGATTATATTTATCGACTCGAAAATAAGAATTGTATACGAACCGACTCGAAAACACTTAAACTATTCTTTAGTTAATTTCAAAGTAGTTCTAAATAATGTGTTAAGCTTGATTGGCAAATAAAGTAATGATTGCTGATATAATTTTTTTTCGAATTGGATAGTACAAAATGATTGAAAATAATATTGATACTCAATCACAACAACTTGAATTATGTTATTGTTATGCCCTACAATCAATTACTTGGGAAATATTGATGTTATGGCGGAACGGATCCGTTTGACTCCTAACCTTCTTGAGGGCATCACCGCTTTAACTAGACCTCTCCATTTTGCTACAGTATATATGAATTATAGGAAAAGAAGGGTCAAGTAGAAGTAGTGGAAATGCGGGTGCAGTAAATGACATGCGCCATCTGGCGAGCGTTATAAAAACTACCCTCTTGTCGGCCAATATTCGTGTAGTTGTGATAGTTTCTTGTAAGGGTTCCGTTTATCTGGGGTCGCTCGCTTCCCCTGATACGAACCTACTGTTTTGATTTAGGATGTGAATGAGATTATTAAGTCATGATTGGGATTTGTTAGCTTTTATTTAGTAATTTTGTACTTACCACTAGTTAAGTACTTTTATACTTTGTAGTGGAGACTAAAAAAAGACCTGATTATGATGATGATGATGATACTTTGTTTTAATTGTGAAAGAAAGACTTCATTAAAATCTTTCTGTATATAAATTTTCATGTTATCATTATTTATAATTTAAAAGAAAATTCTAGATATAGGTAGAGGTCAAGATAGAGGTCAGGTATCTATGTCCCTGACTGTACCTTATTTTAGCACAACTTTACACATGAATTAGAAGTATCTTGTTTTGTTAAAATGAATATTATGTTGCGTCACGGGACAGCCTCACAATAAACTTGACAATATACTTAAATGTACATAAATAAGTATTCATGGCGACACGACTTTTGCACATGAACTACATTCATTCAGTTATGTGTCTCTTTGAGGGACTTGAGGGTATGAATGTTATACATAATGGTATTATACTGTTCACAGATGTGTCAAAAGGTTTTTGTCCCACATTCAGGGCTAATAAGAAATAGCATATCAATAGAAACGTCTAATTTGAACCGTGACTTATAAGAATTCCAGTAGTATCGGCGTAGAAAAGGGTATAGAATCCCTATCCATAAATACTTCTACAAAAAACATTGTAGGTACGCCTATTGGGAGGAAACAGAGTGCCATTTATACCTATACTTCTTATTCTTATCGAGTCGAAGATGGCTATTTTCAAATATATTTTGACCAATATTTGGCCACGCTGACCGGCAAGTCGTTGGCTTCGTTAAGATCTTTATTTGTACCAGAAGTGGGGCTGTTGGGACATGACAAAAGGTGGACCATAGACTGAGTAGCACCACAGTCACATAGACTATTGCTGGAGATACCCCACCTAACTCGGTTTTCGCGACATCTCCCAACATCAGGCCGGAGCCTGTTCAGACACTTCCAGACTGCCCACGGGAGATCACTACCCGGTGGAAGCTTCTCAGCAGGTTGAATATTGGATGGTGATGGTGGGTACTTGCGTTTCCACCATAAGAGTCTAGTCCTAGTGGCTATTAAATACTAAATGGCTATTAAATTTATATACTGTTATATATCTTATTTATTATTTAGCCGTGTGGTATCCGGCAAAGTAGAATAGGACCACTCCAAGTCTTCCCGTGAATGTCGTAGAAGGCGACTTAGGAAATACAATCTAAAAAATCTTATAAACATCTAAGAGACCTGTCCAACCCGTCTGGCCAGCGTGGAGAGTGTAGGCCAAGTCCTCTGGCTGCTCTGGCCAAGTATCGCCCTAGTAGTACAGAGAGGGTCGTGCTCCTGTAGTGGAGACTAAAAAGGACCTGATGATGATGATGATATATCTTATTTAAAACAGTTTTTACAAATAAAGAATTTTACTGATTGATTGATAGTGCTAAATTTAAATATACAACGTGGAAGGAAATCGAACCATGGTCCATACTAGATCATTATAGTATAACGAAATTAAAATAACAGCCAAAAAACAAAAAAAATCGGCATTTCCGTACAAAAGTGTGCAGTCCCCCGAGCAATTTGTATGGGAATGTCGAATTTTATTTTGGATTTACGATTGTTATTTTATTTTCGTTTCAATTTTGTGTACAGTTAGTGATCTATTATAGCCCGTCGTTCGTGGTTCGATTTATTACGGGTATGTCCCTTCCACGTTGTAAAAAACCTTTGAATTTTAAATATTTAAATACTGATAAAACGTCTTATAATGAGAGCCGAAATATACGTACCTACCTCTATAAATATATTTATGTTCTCACACTCACGAACGTTATTAAAGTACAGTAGTTTTCACTCGCACCTCCGCTCGCGTTATGATGTATCACACGAGAATAATACTTTGTCGGGACGAAAAGTATATTCTTCGCCGTAACCTAGACAACGTATGCAAATTTTCCATGATGATTAGATTAGTCATTAGATCAATGGTTAAAGTGAGAGAGAAATGGAAACGGGAACCCGATCTCCGAATGGAAACCGGAAGCCGAGAATGCAACTCTTAGATGAGAGAGATTTAATCATTCAAAGCGTGAACGATTTATTGAAAGCCGGGTTTAAATAAATAATATTTAGACGCGTGCACCATCATCCGACCAAATATTATTTATTTAATAAACCGCTCCCAGGACCACGGTCGGAGAACACGTTTTTTGTTTGTATAAAGTTGAAGTAAAATATATACGGCCATGCTGTATGTTTTTGGCTGGTCTTGATACCATTAAAAAGGTACAATTTTAAATAAATATATAATAATTTTATTTTCTCTTATAAAGTTCAGATTACTATCAGATTTTTAAAAAAGTCGATATATTCTTGTTAAAAGTTTAAAAAAATGGAAAAATTCAAAATAGGCCGCGAATAACATTGTGATATTTAGAGACTTTTGCTAGTCTAAATAGGACTTCCGATTTATATATTTAAATATGCATTTTCCGTCTGAAAATTTTGATGTCAAAATATATATGTATGCATGGATAAAATTTCTTTACAAAATACGAATATATATTTCCCCGATATAATAATATTTGTTAGAATTGTATAAATAAAATACCTCGACTTTTTCCCCAAATAAAACACTTAACATCATATTGACTTAAACAATCACAGCCCCAAACCACAGACTAACGAAATAATTAAAAGCCAATATTTAACATCGCGTGATACCTATCTGGAAGTCAATTAAGAGGCTCCGAATTTCACATAAAATTGCTGTCTTGTTCCGTTGTCCATATCTCCATATTCAATCTGACTGCGTGGTCAGAAATTACCCCCTTTTATGAATATTTCACCCCCCAGGGGGACACTTGACCCCCCTATCTGGATACATCATCTACCCCTAAAATGAACTAATGGGCAAAACAAAGATGTAAAACCGGGCAGAATGCGACTTAATCAATTTGATATATGTATTCATTTACATGTTTGAAACTTATATATTCACAACCGAGTAGATTCTGTCCCTAAACTCTTGTACTGTACAGGAAACTATCTTAAAAAATAAGTTATCAAATAGGAAGTGAAGACGTAAAATTTAGATTTCCTCTGTTATTATAGCCATCATACCATTTTATTTACCAAAAATCACTTACGTCCTTAAAATAGGCTGACAAATAATATATTTTAGAAATAGTTAAGAAATCAATAATTTTTTAAGAATTTTAAGATATGCTTAAGTTCTCTTTTGAACTGAAGACTCATAAGACTTGAAAATTAATAATACAAAAACCCTGCAAGAGCTTTTTAACTTAGTATTTAAGAGAAACATAACATAAGGAATTAACCTTTGATGGCCAACTAAACTTGGCTCTTCTAGTGTCTCTATGAAAAACACTTTATTTACTCCCACACAATGCAATTGATGATTCGCGGTAAGTGCCACTTTCTAACAATTACGCGATATTTCTGAACGACGACATAAAATGTTTTTGTATCACCCATAACGCATTATACATGGGGATGAAAACGGCGTTAGGATAAAAGCTGATTTTGCGGTGATTATTATGACACTTGTAGAAAATGTTTAATTTTGTTTTTTTTTTTACTATTGAGTTAGTTGAATTTATTCATATAAAGAAATATAAATACATATGAGAAAAATATGAAATAATCTCAAAAACTAATCAAAGATGCCACCCCAAATTGTACCTGCGTAACTCTTTGTATGCTCTTTGTAAAGTTATGAAAAACGTTTCATTTGAATTACCTGAGATTTTATTTAAAAACGCATGTATTTGTCTGTTTTTTTTAGAATAAGATAAGATGGAATGTATTACTTGTCCTTCACAATAAGTGATATTTTAAAGAAATGGTTTGAAATTGAATTATATTTACCGATGTAAAACTCTATATTGTAAATTTAACACGTTTATCATTTTACTAGCTTTTGCCCGCGGCTTCGCTCGCGTTCTCAGCCCGATCGGTTTAAAATTGACAAAGTTTCATACAAACTTTCATCCCCTATTTTATCCCCTTGGAGGTAAATTGATCAAAATCCCTTCTTAGCGGATGCCTACGTCATAACATCTACCTGCATGTCAAATTTTAGCCCGATCCGTCCAGCGGTTTGGGCTGTGCGTTGATAGATCACTATGTCAGTCAGTCACCTTTGAGTTATATATATTTAGATTTTTACAATCAATTCTACCTTTTAAAAGTATACTTGACTAGACGAGGCCCCTATTTTTTACGTTCTTTTTGGATTACTAATGCCATGTCTCTACTTGCTGAGATTTATTTTAGAGGTTATTTTTCTATATTTTATTTTGAATACAGGCAGTTTCGTCTACACTTTCTAAAAAACAACAAATATGCTACAAAGTCAAAGAAATTTCAAGACACAGCCTTATTGATTTTCTTACGGGCCGACCTAAATATTGTTATGGAAAATATGAAAATGAGATTCATTAACGCCTTAGTCAGCATGTCCCCTAATATTATCTGTCCGGTCAAAGCCCTTGTCTTGAATCATAACTACCCCCTCAATAGGTAGACAGTGACTTGCTACTTTGGTAGGAGGGTGCTGTCTCAGCGCTCGCTGTGGATAAAATCTTTATTGTGTTATGTTTAATAACACCAAACGGAGCAAAGTACTTACTTTGTAACATAATTATTAGAATATATAAATACTAGCTTTCGCCCGCGGCTCCGCCTGCGTCAACGTCGATCCCTCGGGAATAGTATTTTTTCCCGGGATGAAAGGTAGCCTATGTCCTTCTCCGTACTCTAGAGAACTTGTATGCGAAATTTCATGATGATCGGTTCAGTAGTTACGGCGTGAAAGCGTAACAAACAAATAAACTCACATTCGCATTTATAATATTATAGTAAGGATTATACTTACCATGCTATAAAAAAGTAATTATTTAAGTATTAATATTATGACAATATGAGTAGTTTAGCACTGCATCTTGTAGCACATACACCTGAAATAGTGGTCTAGTATCTTTTACATACCTAATTGAAAAATTGCCATCAGCGTCATATATGTACTAGCATGTTTCTATGAATTCTGGGCATATAAAGCAGCGTGATACCTTCTTCGATAGTGAAGCAATTTCTGAAGCCAGTAATGACCCTTTTTTACAGTATAGAAGAGATATTGTCGCAAAATACCTTAAAGATCTTCTAGTTTATTCCACTTAATTGAAAACAGCCAACAACGTCGCATAAAGGCTATGTACTAGCATGTAACCATGTAATCTGGGCCTATAAAGCGGCCTGATACCTTCTTCGATAGTGAAGCAATTTCTGAAGCCAGTAATGACACCTATTACGGCGAGCGGCCGGCATCCTGTCGCATAATAGCCCTAGGGCGGGACAACCTACTTTTGAATACTTCATTTGTTAGACGCTTCAGTTTGGAAGCACTTCCGAGCCATGATGATTTATTAAAATGACTTCATATACTTTTTGTCTACATAAACTAAGCAGTTTTTAATGTAACTCACAAAAGTATTTATTGTTCAAACGCTTTAAAAGAATTGGCTTAATAATTTAAATAATATGTTTAATTTGATGGACGCATCTGACTAATTAAAATAACATCATGTATATTTTTGTCCACATAAGTAAGTACCTTAATTTAAACAAAGAATCATTATTGTCCTAAAACCGTCCCGCCGCTTACCCGCTTATGAAACGATTGTTTCGAAAAAAAAAGTGACGTTACCCCTCGAAATTATACAGTTTAAAGGAAAGCTCCAATTTAGGAAGAATTACTGGACTTTCTTGTTTAAGTAGGTAAACTATATGAATGTTATTACGATTATTTACATGAAAAAAATATTAAAAAAACTTATTATTTTTTATTATTTTTGTGCTCTATTTGTAAACATCCTCTATTATTTGGCTGGTTGACATCTCTTTATGAGATAAGTCCGCCATTGTACGTTTATTTTTCGTATATATTATGTTATATGTTCTATGTTTGTTCTTTTCGTACAATAAAGATACAAACAAATAAGACTTGCAGACCCAGATTACATGGGTATACGCTAGCACATAGCTATTATGCGACGCTGGTGGTCGGTTTTCAATTATGTGGAGCACTGCCATAGTCTTTACACTGGTTACCGTTGTCAAGTAAAATATTTGAGGTGTTTTGTGACAAGATGCCGGTTGTTGGCCTTTATGTGACGCTCTTGGCCGCTGTACAATTGTGGAGCATATGGTATGCCTTAGTCAAGTAAACTTATGGATATAATGGAAACGGCGTTGGGTAAATGAACAAAAATGTAAGGTTTGTTACTAATGACCTACTCGTAAGAAATTAACCTGAGAAATGCAAGCTGTATGTTGTAAGGACTTATGTAATTCTTACTCACCGCGCATTGTTGCCTTCACTCTTTTTCCCTTCCCTAATCCCGTTAAGGAACCAGGTTTCCTCACTTTTCTGCGCCAAGACAAACGCTTTTGGCGTCAGACAATTGGGCTTTCTTGAGGTTTATATATATATTGTATATATATTGGACCTCTTAGGTTATAATAAATTTTGAGCTATAAGTAACTGCCGACAATCGGGAGAAAAATAATAATTATTGAGTTAACTCTCGAAATTAACGGTATCATCATCATCATCATCATCAGGTCCTTTTTAGTCTCCACTACAGGAGCACTGCACGACCCTCTCTGTACTACTAGGGCCATAACGGTATGTCTATAATTTATCATTCAACATTCAAAATATATGAATTCAGTCAATTGCTGCATTTCACTGCTCTCATCAAGCGCTCTTTGGCTGCTAAAAAGATAGGCTCTGGGCACCTTTGCGAGTGATGACGTATTCGTGAGCTGTTTTGGACTAAATAGCATATCCAAAGATCTCTGGTTAGATATGCGTACGAGAAGTGAAAGAAAAATCGAGGAAGTGGCTAAAAACATATCAGCTGTGAATGCAAATATATATATATATATATATATAGGTCAATTGAAACCTACTCCTAACATATGGTTGAGAAAAGGAGACGACGGCATCAAACTAGTTCGTTAAAATATGGAGATCCAATAACATAATAGAGCCACTATCCAACGAGGAATACGAAACGCGAAAAGTAGCCTATATCTACAGATAACATATATTTACACAGAGCCCGACGTATCATAGACAAAGCATAAACCACGGCACAGCCAGAATTACATAATTTATGCAAGACTTCCTTCCAGCTATGATAATGAGCGTGAAATAATTACGGCACCGTGTGAGTCGGAAATCCTCGCATGATATCTATAGGCGGCCATTTTGATATCTGTAGTTAATTTATTTTTTAATTTGAATTTGCGTTGTATGAAGTTTTAAGTGAATTTTCCTGAATTTTAGTCAGCACGCTGATAAGGATTTTAAAGGATACAGTAAATTACGATCATAATGTTGGATCTTACATAAAAGCCAAGCAATCGGGATTCTATTAGCATACTTAATTTGTTTGATGCAATCAATACTTGATTAATATTATGTTAAATGTTTGTTGTTTACCTATGTATGTTACGAAACAAAAGGATGTTTTGGTCTGCGTTATGGAGAATATTTAGTGAATCTACAACACCGTAGGCTTTTCGTATAAAAGTACCTATCATCATCATCATCATCGTCGTCATCGTCGTCGTCGTCGTCGTCGTCATCATCATCATCAGGTCTTTTAGTCTCCACTGCAGGACCATGACCCTCTCTGTACCTTTAACTATGGTTAAAAATTGTCTCTGGCTCTACAACGTCCAGTCGCAAAACAAAGAATCTCACTAAGGACACACATACTGGGTGTAAATTTACCCTCTGGATTCACTTGAAGGGGCGACTCACCCTACAACCAACAACTTTTCCTTTGGTACCAATCCTGGGAACGCGAAAATAATTTTGGTATTCCAATAGAAAAGTGTTCAGCCGGCCGGGCAATGTATATAAAAATCCGAACATAGCCCCCATAGCCTCTTCATGGCTATGTAAATTGGCATGGTATACCAAATTTTCAGGATTCAATATAGCCAAATAAAAAGAAAAACAAATTGGTTGTCTATAAAGTCGGTTTCAGGAAGATAATTTATAGTGATAACGGTGGAAGATAGATAGATGCGTCACAAGCCGAGCGCTTAGGCCGATCGTGCCTCTCTATCGCTTGTTCCGCGCTCTCGTTTGCACACGGAACGTGACACTTTTTCGTGCATGCAGCCAGCGTTAATCGATTTACAAGACGATATCACATCAAAAATATTATATACACAAGTGCCCATTACGAACAGAGAAAACGAATTGCCAAAATTCCATACTTAGAAGTGTAAATATTTATATTTATATGTCTTATACAAGAAGTTTCCGCTATTCACGCTTCTTGGGCCATTCATTCACAGATATTTGTCAGCGGTGCCGACTGTATTCGTTAGTTTCTGTGTTTATGTTTTCCGGAACTCGGTAAAGTGCATAAATCATTTATTTGATTGAATACACTGAGCAAAAACTTTAATATTAATGTGGGTAACTACTAAACCGAACGTAACACTGGCACATACATGATTAAAACATTAAAAAAATACCGTTAAACGCCTTCTGACTTCAGGTTTACTCACCAATGACGCATGTCCGGAATTAATTTTGTTAATGTTTACACCATGTACAGTCACGAGCTTTGATATATACAGGATGCTTTTTAACTACCTGATAGTTTTTGGTGTTGGAATCGGAATCCCTAATCAAATATAATTTTTACCTTTTTTCCTGCAGGTCTAGGTACCTGCAGGAAAAAAGGTAAAAATGATAAAAAAAAATTGAAGCTCCCATACAAATTCACCGATCAAATAGATAGATTGAAACCCTTTATTGCACATCAAAGAAGAAACTATTCGAATACATGTCTCATCTTAAATACTAGAAAATGAGCAAAAGGCGGCCTTATCGCATAGCAATTTCAACAATTCAATTTTTTTTTTTCTTGCGGATGTACTATCCCTTAAAGGGACGACTCAGACCATCAACTTGAACAACTTTTCCTATGGGAGCAATGCTCCCAGCATCGCAATCCGAGAAAATTCGACATTCCCATACAACAATTTCTAGGCGGCCGAACACTTTTGTCTGGAAATGTTGAAAACTTTTCTATTGATATGGTATAACCTCAGCAAGGTTAGTGATTCGTTTTTGGAAAACTGTATACGCTATTATAAAAGAATTATATATTGCCAGTATCAATCCTTAATATTCATTTATTTATTCATTCATTTATTGGTCACCATAATCATCATACAATAAGGTACATATTTTAAATGACGCGATAATATGCCTGATAAACAATTCAAAGCGTATGTTAAATAGGTACTTTGTAAAAAAAGGCTTATTACAGAAGTACTAATGATTTTTTAAACGATTAAAATATCTGACCTAAGCTTGGTGCCGGACCCATATCATGATATTAATATAAAAAATACATGAATTTGTACGTATTGTGATTTGACATTAAATCAATAATTAAAATAAACATTTTTCAATACTAATATTTTATATTACTATTTGAATTTTATATTATGACATGACAATATAAGCTCAAGTCCAAAATTATGTCATAGGTCTAAGTATGTCATAGACTGTAAGTTGACATCATTTGGAGAAAATGTGCTGTGCAGTTTGTTGCCGCTTCTTCTGGGAAGCGGCGTAAACTTAGCTGACGTCAATAAGAATGATATTGTAAATAATAATGTGAAATGAAAATCAACGTTCACTAAATGATATATGTATAAAATATCTTACGATGAATAAAATATTTATCTTTGACTTTGAAATAACACAACAAGTAACCGAACTACTCCTTAACGTACAATATAGTTAGCGGTCAACCACCTTTAATTTATAGAACCACAAAAATAATAGATGTGACATCGTGAAAACAAACGAAAGTCGTAAGCGATTAATAAACGTGGAATGAGTTCAAAAACCTACGGCAAAGTGTACGCCGCTACAATACATCTCACGCTATCAAAGTAAATCAATTACCACCACAATACGAGTAAAAACACCTCATACAACGTATAAAGAAATATGTACCCAACTCTGTTTTGTAGGAAATTTGACAAATTTTCTATTTACTTCAGGTTAGGGACAAGGGAAATCCAAAACTGACAATGAACAGCAAAGATAACAAGGGACTTAGCGATAGCGCCGCACAAAACACAAAATTTGCCATTTTCTTCGGCAGGCTGCGACTATAATGGTTGATAACAAACGTTTTGATTTTTAAACATTTCTATATTATGGACAATTGCGTTTAACATATTAATTTACATAAAGTAAAGATTTGCTTGTACTAATAGACTATCTTATTCAGGCCCAAAGAATGCTTGATGGCTTGCTATGTTTTCCTATAATCCTCTTCACAAAAAGGTTAAATCAAAATCAGTATTTGCATCACTAAAATGTATCTTATAATGTTTTATATTGATTTTCAACTTTAACAACCTTATACATTTTGAAAAGAGAAAATAATTTCTTTTGGCGTTTTCGAAACGCGAATA
The DNA here is from genome assembly GCA_947532085.1 of Elegia similella. Lineage (NCBI taxonomy): Eukaryota > Metazoa > Arthropoda > Insecta > Lepidoptera > Pyralidae > Elegia > Elegia similella. Next base: position 16,154,740 of record OX383941.1, read on the forward strand.
GTCTGAAGCATTTGCACATTCATTAATAATATAAATATTACTAAATTAGATCCTTTAAAATGTGATTTGACGTGAAAAAGCCTGCAAAGGCCGAGGTATTTTCTGAATAAACGTTTTGATTTGATTTGAAATCTAATGCAACCTTTATTGGTAACCAATGTCTAACATTTTATTACCTACGATATTTGCACGGTTATTCATGCTTCACTCGTAGTATTCGCTGTTTTTCCCTGCCCACCACGTGAACTTATCATTTGGCAGGCACTGCTTTCACTTTACGGGAATCATGTCCATTCGCTTAAAAAATTCTAATAGGATTCTTTTTTTTTGATATTATTAAATTTGCACTCAGCTATTTCAGTTTAATGAACAATATTATTGCATTATTTTTTTTACACAAAAGCATCGTTCTGGCCAATACAAAAGCAAAAATCAAGAAACAAGGCGAAGGAAACAAAACATGTTCCGATACGCTCGCAGGTGGCAGCTGTAAACGAAGCGTCACGAAAATTGCCAAATGGCCCCGAAACCATGATTGGTTTGGCTGACTGGTCGGCTGATAAGTCGGTCTCTTTACAACCGACTACTGGCTAGTCGGCCAAAGTCATAGTCGGCTCATCTTTAAAAGAGCCATTACAATTACTTCATCGTTGTGTACGCCCCTCTCCCTTCCACTCAAAAAGGTATTAGCTTTTTTTATTCTACAGCAAGTGTTTCTTCGTTAGCGCAGAGGCTTAGCTATCAAAAAACATAACCATCTACTTTATATCCAATTACAATTAATCTCTCACGAACAGAACCGCCCAACGCTAAGTCTAGACACCCAATCTCAGGTAAGATCTTATACGAAATAGCTCCATAATTAGAGCGGGGACAATAAAAGCGGGATCCGTATGTCGTGTGAGGCGTTCGCGCGACATGCGACACGTCGCGTGACGACCGCTGTCGTGTCGCTGCGACAATAAAATTATAAGTCGGCCGCAGTGACAATCCAGTGATTTACGTCGGCACACACGCGAATATTCTAATATGAAAAGTCTTCAAGCATTTTACTAGTAAACATAGAGTAGAAGGTCATGTTCATTGTTACTAGTAGGTACTACAACTAAAGACGTAAATTGTTCTGCATTTTTTTAAGGTTCTTAAACACGTAACAAAGAAAACTGTATTTCTAAAAATGTAGTAGTTAATCATAGTAAGTGTAATTTAAACTAAGAAATAAGACAACAGTCAAAGCCAAAGAATTAAATATTATTCACCAGAATATCCAAGGCCTGACTAGCAAATTATTAGAATTAGAGTTATTTATAAATAGTAAAGATTTACATGTAGTTTGTCTAACCGAACATTTTATGCAGTCACATCAACTACAATTTAATATTGAAAACTACTCTAGGGCTAGCTCATATACCAGAAGGACAAAAGAGAAAGGCGGCAGTTTAATTCTAACGCAAAATGACTTGAAATACAAGGAACGTAAGGATATTGTAAGTCTTTCTATAGAGTGTAGTGTTGAATTAGCATGTATCGAGTTAGAGAATTCTATTATAGTTTGTGTATACAGTCCACCTGATTCAGATTATAATACATTAGAACTTGTGATTGAAGATGTTTTAAGGAAATTATGCTGTAGTCGTAAAAATGTCATAGTTTGTGGCGACTTTAATGTAGACTTATTAGTAACTACTACTGAAAGTGTAAGATTTTTAAATTTATTTAAGTCTTTTGATTTAATTAATTTATTTTTGGAGCCAACCAGAGTTCAAGGTAATTCTGCAACGTGCATAGATAATGTTTTCTGTAATTGCACTCCTGTTGACAAAGTTATTATTAAAAACCTTACCTCTGATCACTTTGGTCAGTTCGTACAATTCGCAAACCACGTCGAAGTAGATTCACAACAGATCACCTTTAGATCTATTACAAAAGACAAAACGAAAGTTTTTAAAGATAATTTATTCAAAAAAATGCCCCTTATTGAGGAAACTAGGGATGATCCAAATATACTGTATAACAAAATGTTTAATGTTATTGAATCAGAATTTAATAATACGTTCAAAATTAAAACAATCATTAAATGTAATCGTAAAAAGTTTAGTGAATGGGCTACTCTAGGCATTTACGTCAGTAGAAATAGATTATATGAATTACTAGCTATGAAAGCCTATAATCAGAATCCTGATTTTGTTCAATGTTAGAAATTATTCAAAAATTTTTAAAAGGGTATGTGCGTGTGCAAAATCTTTATATACCAGACAGACTATTTTAAATTCTAGTGACAAAGTGAAAACAACGTGGAAAATTATTAATACAGAAACAGGAAAGACGAAAAAACGCGCAATTCCAATTGAATTAAAAATAGATAATAAGGTCCTCAGGACTAGCGAGGAGATTACTCAATATTTTGAAGACTTCTTTACAAACATTCCCGTGAATACCACTGCCTCCTTACTTTCATCATCTGTGGAATCTAAAAAGTTATTAACTAGTTGTATACCGGAATGTAACAGTCTTCTAATATTTGAACATGTAACCCCTCAAAAAATCATTGATACGTTCAAGACTTTGAATAATAAAAAAACTGGAGACCTGTGGGACATCTCAGTATCAGTCATAAGTAATATTATAGAAATAATTGCTCCTTATTTAGCGTCTATTTTTAATAAATGTGTAGATACAGGGACTTTTCCTGATCTAATGAAATTAAGTAAAGTTATACCGTTGTACAAATCAGGTGATAAAAATGATCCAACAAATTACCGTCCCATTTCTATTCTGCCAGCGTTAAGTAAAATATTTGATAAGTTAATTTTTAATCAGTTACTATCTTTTTTTAATAGAAATGGTCTATTTCATAGTGAACAATACGGATTTACAAAGGGTCGATCAACTACGGATGCGGGTGTTGCGCTTTTAAAACATATATATCATGCTTGGGAGAGAAAACAAAATGCTATCGGTGTTTTTTGTGATCTCCAAAGCATTTGATTGTGTAGACCACGATACCCTGCTGTCCAAATTGGAACACTATGGGATTAAAAGTAAATCTTATTTAAGTAGCCGAATTCAAAAAGTTAGCGTTGATAGGGTTCAATCCTCGGGATCATCTGTTAAGATGGGCGTACCCCAGGGCTCTATACTAGGTCCCTTGTTGTTTCTTATATATATATTAATGATCTGCCCTACTATGTTAACACATGTAAAGCTGTACTATTTGCCGATGATACTTCTCTTATTTTCCCTGTTGATATGACAACAGACAATTTTGACGAGGTCAATAGTACATTAGCTCAAGTGTTAGAGTGGTTTACAGCAAACAATTTGCTGTTGAACGCTAAAAAGACGAAGTGTATTAAATTTTGTCTACCGAATGTTACAAAAGTAGCAACACGCATAGTGGTCGAAAACGAAACGATAGATTTGGTAGATAAAACAGTATTTCTTGGGATGACAGTTGACTCGGGACTTCAATGGGGTGCCCATATCACATCCTTAGCGGGTAAACTTAGTTCTGCTGCTTACGCTGTTAGAAGAATAAGACAGTTGACTGACGTTGATACTGCGCGTTTGGTATACTTCAGCTACTTTCATAGTGTCATGTCGTATGGTATATTACTATGGGGTAACGCAGCAGAAGTTAATACCATATTCGTCCTTCAAAAACGCGCTATCAGATCTATATATAAACTAGGTGCTAGAGAATCTCTTAGAGAATTGTTTAAAAATATAAATATTTTGACATTCCCCGCGCAATACATATTTGCAAATATTTTGTTTGTTCGTAATAATCTTCATCTTTACACGAAAAATAGTGATATCCACAACAGGAATACGAGAAATAAAAATAAATTAGCGACACCAACTTTGCGATTACAGAAAACAATGAATTCATTTTTGGGACTTAGTATACGCTTCTATAATAGAATTCCTGAAGAAATATTGGCTCTGACATTAGGTAAGTTTAAGACTGCTGTTAAAAATCATTTACTTAAAAATGCCTACTATTGTATTAATGACTATTTAACAGATAAAACTCCATGGAAGTAATACATCCAATAAATTGTTAATTAATATACATCAGTAATTACCTAATGTAAATTTGTTATAAATGTGAAAGCGTAGCCCTTCAGGCACGTAGGGACCAATACTGGACTGAGTTTCTTTCGGCGTATTCTTCTCAGCAGTGGTCGTTTCGAAACGCTAGTAGCTTATCGATTTGCAAATATTAAAAATAATAATATGACGTTCAGAAAGAGATACTTGATATCCAAATTTGAATAAAATTCTATTTCATTTCATTTCATTTCACGAAAGGTAGACTTTTATTATGCATGTGTCAATATCCTGTCTATAAGTGCAATTTTGTGTCATTTTTAATGTAAGTCAAAAAAAATCTTGTAAACTTATAATAAGGCGTTTACCTCATTGCCTCTTCCAATGGCAAATAAAAATTATTCTAAATCAAATAACAAAGAAAATATACTCTCCTAGTAAAGTACTCCCATATCTATTTACAGTCACACAACAATATACAAAACACCGTTGTCGTTCAAACTATCATATCAGTCTGTTAAAATGGACAACTTCTCCTATGAGACCAAGGCTGAGAATAAAAGCGTTCAGGCAATTTATATGAAAAAAGTCGAAAAAAATATATATTCCTATCAAAAGTCTTCTTAGCAAAAGTTGTTCATTTTGACGGGCTGATTTAATGAAGGGTAACGGTAATTAACGTAACATCCTGTATAATGAAATATATAGTCAGGGTCCATATGCTATTTGGTATTCGTACGACCCAGTAGCTCTGTAAGTTTACCTTCTGCTTGCCCATTTATTTCCGTAATACACAGCGACATAAAAAAACTGAGGCGGACAGGTTAATGAAGAAAATGTGTTTCCAGCAAGATAGAAGTCGCGACGTCGACACGCGCGCCCGCAATTATAATGGTTTTTACCTAGCCAGCATTATAGGGTTACCAACGATAATTTTCCTGGTATCTGATTCTTCTTGTCCTGTCTTTAATACTTAAGACAACGAATTTCCAGCAAGATAGAAGTCGCGACGACGACACGTGCGCCCCTTATGTTTTTACCTGGTTGGCAGCCCAGCGTTACCAAAAAACAATTTTCTTGGAATCTGCCTCTTCTTCCCCTCTCTTTAATGCTTAAAAGATGGCGTCTTCTTCTGCATCTCTTCTCTCTGATTTTAAGAAAATACGTTTCCAGCAAGATAGAAGTCGCGGCGACGACATGGTTTTTACCTGGCTGGTAGCCTAGGCTACCCCTACTCGACCCTAGGGTTGCCAACAACAATTTTCCTCGCCTCTGCTTCTTCTTTCCCTCTCTTTAATACATAAAAGAATGTATTTCTAGCAAGTTGAAGAACGGTTTTTATCTGACAGCCAATATCAATTTTCTGATTTTTTTTTAAAGAAAATGCGTGTCTTGCATATATATGTCTTGAATTATATGGCCAGTAACTTAGGGTTACATGTTGATAAAAACTTTCTAGACATTATCTGCTGCTTTTTCAAGCATAAAAACTAAAATGCTGTGAGAATGGGTGAAAGTTCAAGGAACCAAGGCAAAAAGTCGATGTGACTAGGAATTTGTCACGACTTTAATCCCTTTTCTGTCGGCGTACACGCCTTATCATGCCTACTTATCCTGTAAGCCTTAATATAAATTGTCCCCTCAAAAATACAGGATTATGCAAAAAAAATTAGGAAATCAATTCAGTTTTGAGCGCACCGCATCCCACGTGGCCCCGGATCTACATCTACATCACAGACTTATAGAAATGTCGAGAATTCTACCAGAAAAACTCTTTCCAACCTGGTAGCCCTAGTTAAGCCTAGCTTAGATCCCACGATAAATATTAAGTAGGCCTTCGGCCATCGTAACCTGTGCTTTTAATACTGTCGTGACCAACCAGATTCATGTCTGAGGCGGTAATGATAATGGAATAACAAAAATATGAGGTTGCTGCTTTTGTAGGCTAATTATTTTTTTACTAATACTAAAAGGTCCAACATTATCAGAAAATATCGCTTAGTTTTTATCACTACAGTTATTTTAACGTAACCATATTTTATTTTGTTGCAAATACCTGGTTTGTTGTGGCATTTTAAAATCAACTATAAAACCTACATAATCATAATCATTTTATACAGTTTTGTTCAAATATTCTCTTACCAAATCGAATTCAAACAAAAATTGACCCTTTTAACCAAAAAGGATTTTTTAAATAGGTTGATAAATTATGGCCTATGCCCAGCAGTGGGCTGATTTGGGCTGAAAATTATGATGAAATGATGGAGTTATGAGGTAACAAACATAGAAAAATACAACCGAACTAATACCCTTCTCCTTTTTTTGAAGTCGGTTAATAATATAGTAATAGTATTTGTCTCCCATTACAGCTACAGTCATTTAACGTCATGTCAGTTCCAATTTATTTTCAGCATCACCTGTTGGTTGTCTAGTTGATAATGAATGTGTGATGCATGCTAATTACGAGGGTTGAAGCCGGAGGGCGCAAAAAAATATAAGATTTTTATAACTTATTTAATTAGGGAATAAAAATTACAAAGTTTCTTATAAATAGATTAGCGTGACAATCGATCGATGTGAGATCAGAAAGTGACGAATCCGCGGTGGCCCAGGTGCATCGAGGCGGGGTTGCTGCGTCAGCGACTCTGCAGGTGGTCCGCGATCAGGCGATGTTACGATACGTTGAGTAATCCTCGTGACGTGAGATATCAGCAATTGTAAGGGTGGTTTCACATGTAACACCTCCCTCCATAGATGAGCAACTATTCTCGAACATTTTTGGGGATAGTTGCGGGGATATTCTTCAGGTCTACCCTTATCTCACTAGGGTTTGGTGGTCTAGGAGTTATAACTGCTTTATTCTTCTGAGGTCGATAACTTTTTCGTAGGCGGTAGCTTGCCATTGCGATAGATAGTGCAAGAGCAATTAGTAGTACCACGTACAATGGGATTGTGGTATGATATAGTGATTGTTCAGCGACTTTGTTCAGATGTACCGGAGCCTGGATGGATATCTTCCTATTTGCAGAATGTAGGTTTTCTAGGTTCATAGAGTCCAGCACGACAGATGGGTGATCCACGGGCCTCGACTCATCATAATGAAGCATCTCCATAATCTTCACAACGTGACCTTTAATGTGCTCGTTCATATTAGCAATAGTGAATCCTGGTGCTTTCAGTTGACAGTGCAACGGGATGACAGCTAGGAAACTTCCAAGGAGAGTCTTGTACTGTTCTTGTCCGCAGGATATCTTGACTTTAGTGGGCGTAGGGAAGCACATAGTGTAGTGCTTGTCGTCTAGTTGCTCAAGGGCTTCTTTCATCATGATGACTGGCGTCAGCTTACAGGATTTGTGGAGTTCCTGCTTGACAATGAGGTGCTGGATGCAGTCAGGTTTATCTAGGAGTCTATCATTGGGCTTCGCTTGGCAGAAATACGACGAGTTAACTTTCAGACATTCTGTCGCAATGTACATGTAATCTTTTCCAGATATTGCTATATAGGGTAAGGTAGGTACAAGGACATTTTTATTTCTATTAGGAACTATGGAAAGTCTATAAAGGATGTAGGAAAGAGGATAAGCAATCGGTATCTTAATAACTATAACTACTCGCCTATCGGTATAAAAATAACCTAACTTAATTATATCATAGAAATCTCTGTACTCGATGTCAGGAATTTCTTCTTTAGTGTATAAGGCCTTAATTTTAGAGATTATATTCTTAAGATTATCTAAACTAACAGCTGAATGTGGAGTGCTCGATGCACGGATAAAAGCTAGGGTACTCTCTAGTTTAACTAGCTCTTGAGATAGACTTTCTATATTATCTCCTAGTATTAAGAAGTACTGTGCTAGATGGGCATATTTAAGCAGCACTGATTCATTTTGGCTGTCATTTTCCAAAACCATATTAAGCATTTTATTAATTTTAGCTTGATTTTGAACTATATTGTCTAGGATTTTTGAATTATAAGATGTCCATTCCTTATTAAGAGTGACGTGATTATTAAATTCCTTTTCAAGTTTCAATTCGTTATCTTGAAGGACCTGAATGGCTCTATCATACTTCATAGCATCTGTATGATCTAAATTTCCAGAGATACTTTTAATTATAGATCCTAGACCGTCGATGAGGCCTCTCTTAGTACGGTGTGGCTCAAAGGTAAGTAACTTATCTGACAAATCATTAATTTTAAGTTTGAGATGCTCTATATGAGGATCGAATAGCTTTAGGGTTCTATTATTTAACTTAGTCTTAATTTCGGATAGTTGTAGCTTAATGCTATCAACTTGGGTACGAATGTTTTCAAGATCTACATAATTTAGGAAGGAGTGATAGTGAGCTATGATTTTCGCAGGTCCTAGTTTAAATGGGAGTAAACCGGGTCCGCCGTCCAAGGAGTCAATCGTTACTTCTTGTCCTCTCGTCAGCTGGAGTAGTGACGTTAGTAGGAGTATCCTGTAACAATGTCGAGTCTTTAGGACTACGTTTCAGTCGAGATTTAGCGACGGGACCACGTTTCTTTTTCGTATAGATGTGGATAGGAAGATCAGCGAGCACGTTATCCTGAGTATATCTAGGCGCTAGTTTTTGTCTATTTGCCATAGGATTTCGTACAAAAACTTGCTGATCAGGGCTATAGTCTTTTTCAGGTTCACGGTCTTTATTCCTATTTTCAGTAAGTTGAGTTCTGTCATGTAGTGAGGTCTGGTTTATAAGGTCATATACATAAGTCATTCTATTCTTATGCTCCTGTGAGTACTGTTGCATAAGATGTTCAGTCAGATTTATGTCTAAGGGATCGCGTGGGTCAAAATGTCCTGTAATCAGATCAAGGGGTCTACATTTAGTGAAGCTGTGGATTGAACTATTGTAAGCTAATACTGCGTAAGGCATAAGGTTTACTACGGGTTCACTGCGTTTTTCTAGTTGTAATATTCTTAGGTGTTCTAAGATAGTGGAATGAAAACGTTCCACCATCCCATTGTCATTGGGGGTATGTGCCAGAATTTTGTGGTGTTGGATTTTATGGAGTCTTGTAAACTCAGAAAATAGCTGGTTAGTGAACTCAGGTCCTTGGTCTGTTACAATTGTAAGGGGAACGCCATGGTGCGTAGAAAATTTAAGGAGAGCTTGAACTACGCTTAGCGCTGTTCCGTCTCTCAGATGATATGCTTGAGCATATTTAGAGAAGGCATCGACTAATGTCAGATATTTCTCGTTTTGAGCTGTGAACAAGTCTAGGTGTAAAACTTCAAAAGGTTTTGACGGTGGAGGGACTATGCAAAATCTTTGCCTAATTGGGTTCCGATCATATTTAGCTTGACCGCAAATGCTGCACTCATTGATATATTTGGTGATGTGTTCCCTCATTTTGGGCCAGTAATATCTAGAAGATAGAGCTAGATAGGTTTCGTTAATACCACGATGGTTTGTCTTTCCTTCGTGATATTTTTGAATTATTTCCTGCTGTCTCAAATACTCTTTGACATTCTCCAGTTCTACTTTGGTGAGTACTAGGTTCATAGCAGAGCTCTTGAACTTTTCCTGTATAATGGGAATTATTTGATACAAAGCAAGGAAAGGATGGATCAGAAGACCTGTCTTTACCTTTGGGTTCACGAATTCTTTGATGGCATTAACGATATCTTCCTCAAGATTAGACTCCGATATCTGTATAGTTGTTCTAGTATGAGTCTCAAATGGTTTAGTCACTGATGGTTTTTTCTTAATGTCACCTACAAGTACTAGACAAATTTGGCGGTTGAACTTATTGAGAGGCTCGTCTGAGATAGGAATTTCTAAGATTGGGTTTTCAGCACTCGTATGAGCTGTTACTGTGGTGGAGCCAGTTTCTGAAGGAGGTTTCTCAGAGACATTAACTGCAATAGAGCTGGTTTCCTCATTATTAATCTCTATTCGGGATAGAGCATCGGCGTTGGTGTTATGTTTGCCTTGCTTATATACTGTGGTGAAGTTATACTCACTAAGCTTAAGGCGCCAGCGGGTCAGTCTAGAACTGGGCTCTTTAAGATTCATAACCCATTGTAAGGGCTTATGATCTGTTACTATTTTAAACTTTCTGCCAAATAGATAGGGTCTGAAGTACTTGGTGGCCCATACAATTGCCAAAAGTTCCTTTTCTATAGTGCTGTAATTAATTTCACTAGAATTGAGAGTTCTAGATGCATATGCTATGGGCTTGTCACTACCAATCGTGCCTTGTGACAGGATAGCACCAATCGCATAATTTGATGCATCGGTCGTAAGTATGAAGTCTTTGCTAAAGTCAGGGTATTGTAAAATTGGGTCATTTGTGAGTAGATTCTTACAAGTCTCAAAGCTGTTAATGAAGTTAGTGTCATTATAAGTAATTTTTGATCCCTTTTTTAAGCATTGTGTCATTGGTTTCGTTATACGAGCAAAGTCGGGGATAAATTTTCTATAATAGCCTAATAATCCTAGAAACCGTTTGATTTCTGTAGATGTCTTAGGCAAGGGAAACTTCTGAATGGCTTTAATTTTGTCTGGATTTGGTTTTATGCCATCTTTACTGATTATGTGTCCTAGATACGCTGTTTCTAATTTTAAGAATTCTGATTTGTCCATTTGAATTTTGAAGTTGGACTCTCTTAATCTTTTAAATACTTTTTCTAAATTAACTATGTGCTCTTGCAAGGAAACGCTAAAAACTATGATGTCGTCTAGGTAGACTAGACAAATCGTATTTTGGAGATCCCTGAGAACATTGTCCATCACACGTTGAAACGTGGATGGGGAATTTTTCAATCCCATCGGCATACGTAAAAATTCATATTTTCCATGTTCTACATTGAATCCCGTTTTCTCTATGTCTGCAGGATTCATTTCCACCTGATAAAAGCCGCTTGCTAGGTCTAGGGTAGTAAAATAGTGACAGTTACCCAATTTGTCAAGGACGTCAGCTATATTTGGTATTGGGTACTTGTCGTCTATCGTTTTTTCATTCAATTTCCTAAAGTCTACAACAATGCGCCACTTGGTTTTTCCAGACGCATCAGCCTTCTTCGGAACAACCCAGATGGGAGAGCTCCATGCTGATTGGGAAGGCCGAATGATACCCTGAGATAACATTTTAGATATTTGGTCTTGGACTTCATTTCTATGAATAAATGGGTATCGATAGGATTTAGTATAGACTGGCAGCTCATCAGTTGTTCTGATACTATGTTTAATTTTGTTGGTGAAGGTAAGTGGTTCTCCATCAATATAAAAGATATCAGCGTATTGAGCACAAAGATTTTCTAAGTTAGCGCGTTCTTCCGGATTTAAATGGTCGGTACGTAGTCGAGAAAGCACTTCAGTTACACGATCAGGTAATATTCCAGAACAAGCAGATTGGATGTTAAATAGTTCTGCACTAGCTGGTCTATCCATAGAGAAAACTATGTCGTGTCTAGTCGGGTTAGTCACTTCTACTATACCTCGGTTGTCTTTTATAGTTGTAATACAGTCTTTAATAAAACAGTTAGATATCACTTGCTCTGATATCATAGCTTCGCCATCATGAAAGTTAACTGGGATTCTAGCCAATTTAGACGAATTAGCTGGGATAATATCTTCATAGAGATTGCAATTACGAGAGTCATACATTAATAAAGGAGTAGAGGAATGCCGTGTAACTAGGATCTTATTTTTCAAGTCAATAGTAGATTCAAATTTTTCTAGTAAGTCTAAGCCAATAACTCCATCAAAGTAATTATGAAATTTATAGATAAGTAAGGTAATGTCTTCGTTCTCATTAAACTCATTAAAACAAGGTATAGTTATTGAATGATCGCTACGCGTCGTCGCATGAATATTCGTAATTTCAAAAGGATCGTAGTTACATGGTACATCCGGGTAAAAGGTCTCTACGGCTTGGGGGCTGATAAAGGACTGATTAGCTCCCGTGTCTATTAATAGTTTAAGAGGTGGGTCTAGTATCTGAACGTAAGGCAATTGCCGTTGAGTCTGTAGGTTTATTTCTATTTTAGTTTTTCGGATTTCGAATCCTTCGGAAAATCCTTATCTAAATTGGAGGAGCAAGGGACTTCTTCATGAGTTTCCTCAACCGTAGCTGGTAAGTAATCTGAAGAATATGAGGACTGCTCATATGAGGGGTCATATGTATAGTCAGAGTTATCGTAATAGTCATGGTAGTCGCCATAGTAGTCACCGTAGTAGTTATTATAATAATCATAGTCATAGAATTCGTTAAAGTTGAGTTCTCTAGTCTTAAAATAGTTTGAGGGTGGCGGATTCCCTGATTTAGTCCAGTCATGGGGAACACGAGGTGAAAAAGGCTTAGTTACGTAGTGACTGACGCCACTCATCGGTTGCGGAGCGTTCGAGTTACTACGGGGTTGGAAATGAGGCATCCTAAAAACGTTACTTTGGGGTCTATAATTTGGCGGAGGAGCCGCAAACATCTGTTGAGTACGGGTAGGACCGTTATGGAATGACGTTTGGGGTCTCCATAGAGGCATAGGCCTTTGCATAGGAAATGGCTTAGATTGGCCAGGTAGTCCGGGCATACTAAAGGGTTTCATTTGACCAGGCATGTTAAAATTAAATGGTTTAGGTGGCATGAAATTAAAATCTTTAGGGGCTGTGAACGCATTAGGGGTGCTGAAAGAAAATTTAGGCTGATTAAATGAAGACGTAGACTGCAACTTCCGGTGAGGCAGGTGTTCATTGCGCTGCTGCATGTAGAGGGTGTTCATCTCATTATGAACATATTCTAAAGCCTTTTCGATTGTGTCAGGCCGCATGCACCGAATCCGAGAGCCTAGTGGGTCGCGGAGACCGCGTAAGTACGACTGAAGGGTTAACTTTTTGTATAAGTTACGTTTAGCTTCAATGGTACTCGGTATCGTTTCATGCAAACTGACATACGTCATAATTATACTAAATAGATTCTGACACTGCTCATAGAATTCCTGTGGGGTCCCTGAACCTTGCGTGAGAAGGGAAAGATCATTATAAAGCGAGGTCTCATCGCGTTGATCCGCGAATGTATTAATAAGAGTACTACGTATAGCCTCCCAGGTCTCGGGGATACCATTGGAATTTATAGTGCGGGCTGCGGGCCCAGTGATCTTATTAAGAATGCCGTTTATAAGTGAAAGATTCGTTAATTCACGTCCGGGATCATTTGACATATACTGTGAAACTAACTGATCACATAAGTGCACAAACCGGGTTAACACATTAGAGTTCCCATCGAACTCCGGAACTAGCCTAAGGGCCTTATAGATATGGTCTACGAGAGGTTGAGCCATCTCGTTAGAATCTAACTCTTCCGTTTCACGAATACTATCCAAATTCCTATTTGAGTCTAGCGCTATAGATCTATTACTAACACTAAATCTAAGAAACCGAGATTGCCGCGGATGGAAAATCTTGGAAAATTAAAGGAAAACTTAATAAGAAAGGAGAGCAACACTAGAAAGATTCTGATGTACTCACATATGCATCTTATATCCTTCTGCCGTATCGATGTCTGGATACACCTCTGGACTGCAACCACGTAGGTTCTGGACCGTCGCGCACTTCACTGACTCTATGTCTATGATCTATTAATCCCGACGATCCTGCCGACTGCGCCAATTACGAGGGTTGAAGCCGGAGGGCGCAAAAAAATATAAGATTTTTATAACTTATTTAATTAGGGAATAAAAATTACAAAGTTTCTTATAAATAGATTAGCGTGACAATCGATCGATGTGAGATCAGAAAGTGACGAATCCGCGGTGGCCCAGGTGCATCGAGGCGGGGTTGCTGCGTCAGCGACTCTGCAGGTGGTCCGCGATCAGGCGATGTTACGATACGTTGAGTAATCCTCGTGACGTGAGATATCAGCAATTGTAAGGGTGGTTTCACATGTAACATGCTAATAACATACTTGTAATGAGGTTTTAAAATAAATAAATTCCACTTTCAGTAAAAAGTCATTTATGTCATTCAAAAGATATATCATTTGGATAAACCCATTTTCATTTCGCCAGTTTCGTCAGTTCACTCTTTATTAAATAAGTTTTTTGAGTTCCGTACCCAAAGGTTAAAAACGGGACCCTATTAATATCGCTGTCTGTGTATCTGCCTGTCTGTCACTAGATCTCATGAACCGTCATACCTAAACAGTTGAAATTTTAACAGATGATGTATTTCTATTACATATCATGGCAATACCTCTTCATATACACTCATAATTTGAATACGCTATACGAATAATCTATCAAGATAATCATTTACTGCAGAATCATTTTCCACTACCTCATGACTAGAAATCATCATCATCCATCGCTTTTCATTCCGGTCAGAAATAGAACATTTTTTACAAATAGCCCTCGCATATATATGAAAGCATCTTCTTTTAAAACTTTGACTTATTACAAGTCGACGTAAATGTAACACACAAACCTAAATGTAAACAAATACTAGCAGCAATCTCCGTACATTGCCATAATACCTCTGTATTTGCCCTCATAATTTGAATACGCTACAGCAAAAAGGCAGTCTTCCGTTCATTACTGCGAGTCGTTTGAAAGCCTCGAATTCCCGCACGGAAGGAAACCTCGAATGACTCGGGGAAGATAACACGAAATAGCCGGTGTCCGCTACAGCCTTAATAACACCACTCTATTTCGTTGGAATTGCCCTAATGTTGTTTAACTACCAAGCAAAAAAATTTAAAGGTAAACAAACCTTCTCGACACGGTTGTTGGCAAATATTTCTTCAATCACACAATTCTTTCGACTCTTTAAAACGATGCTTTGTAATGATTTACGCCTTTTTAAATGAATGTCACTAGATTTTACCTATAAACTTTTACTGAAATCGTTATTTTCGATTATGGCGTTTATTACGAGGTTATAATTTGTACTCTTTTTCTGTATAAATGACAATGTCAACCTGACTGACTGAACAAATAAATGAAATTATTTTGCCAGTGTCATTTCCTCCGAAATAAATATTGTAACTTATTGTAACCGATTTTCCAAAAAGGAGTAACGAGTTTCATGAAATATTATTTAACTTGTTATTTTGTACCGTGTTTATTTGTATATTATAGTATAGTATTTTTTCATTGTTTGTTTGTTAATTCGATAGACCAATTTGATGCATATTGATAAATATATTTGAAGATGGGAATAATTCTAGGTAAAAAATGATTTTGTTTTCTAATGTAGGTACGGTACTTGAAATGATTTTGATAGTTTTCAACCGACTAAAAAAAGGAAGTTATCAATTCGGTTGTTTTTTTTTAATGTTTGTTCGTACCTCAGAACTCCGTCATTTATGAAACGATTTTAATCATTCTTTTTTTGTTTGAATGGGGTTGAAGCTGGAGTTTCTTGCTAAATACACAAAAAAAAATGTGAGAACTTGCGTTAGTTTTATGGAAAAATGACTGGCAATAGTGTCTTTTTTTTAAAATTTTCCGCGAAATGTACCTGTCAGTTGCACAGATTGCCTATAAGTTGTCAAAGCATTGTTTACAAATAATTTTTTTTTGAATGGGATACACATTAGTAAAAACTTTCAGTAAAATCTATTGTATTTTATTAAACAATAATTTGAGTGCATTTTACCTATATCTTGCCTGATCGGAAGCAACGATGAGGTCTAGGGTACACGCAAACTCAATTAATGCCTAATCACTCTTGCCTTGAAAATCCCTAAACTGTCGGGAAACAGCGACGCGGGGAGGGAATTCCATTCCTTCGCGGTTAGCATAATGAAGGAGGATGCGAATCTAAAGATGCGATGAGCAGGAATATCGACCACGTATAGATGGAATCCCTGCCCACGCCGTGTCGTCCGAAGATGGAATGGTGCAGGGGGAATTAGATCGTGTAGTTCCTGTGCGCACTCACAGAAATGCAGCCTGTAAAAGACACACAGACTAGTAGCTAGTCTGTGGCAGTGTTTGAGGCTCTGGAGCCGTTCTACCGTAAGCAACTCATCATCGACGAGTAAGTATATATTTTTATATCCTATAAACCTCATCTTTACGATCGTTTTAATCGACCACTATCTGCTTCCCGTAAAGGAAACCCTCTCGACTTTATTATCTCGTATATGTAAAGTAATTCTTGGTCGTTTTCCGCATAACTGAGGGTCGTGACCATCATAGTTTGCCCCAGCCACACTTCCATCAAATATAATGGTAGATACACGATTCGCGCTTGAAAAGTAGCACCGGCAGAACAGCGCACTAATCGAGTTTCGGAGCTATTTTGTCCACAGTTTCAATAAACCGCGCTAGCACTCATACGTCTCGCGATGACGAAGGTCAGTGTAAAGATGCAAAATCTACGCGCCAAAAGTGAAAAAAAAAAGATGTTTTTGTGTTGTTTGTAAGTAGGCATCATGGTTTTCACGCCAGCTTGCGACACGAGGGTGCCTGGGTTTGATCTCCGGTCATGTCAAGATGGAAAAAAATATTTTTCAGATTGGCCTGGGTCTTGGAAGTTTATCTATATATTTATTTGTTATAAAATATAGAATCGTTGAGTTAGTATACCATAACAAATGTCTCGAACTTACTTTGGGGCTAGCTCAATCTGTGTGATTTGTCCGTATATGTATATTTATTTTATTCATTAGCAAAAAAGAATATTAATTCATGCATACTCATTTAACAACCGAGTCCCCATCCCCATACAAGAAACATGGTTGTTGTAGTTAATTATTGTACGGTGATACAGAACCGTTAGTATGTATCTGTGACTCGCACTTAGCCAGTTTTATTTAAAGAGTTTATTTGTAAATATTCAAAGTAAGTACCTACAAACCAACTAAGAAAGAATAAATTACATCATTCATAACTCCTCTGTCACTCGACAGCAACAGTTTATTCAACCAACAGTACCTTTATGTTATGTATGTTTTCAATAATAATTTAAATCTATTGAATATATAAATTCATTATTTTCTTAAATGAAAATACCAATATACCATACAAAAGGTATTTTAATTGACTGATACCCAATGAGGCTTTTATAAGTTAAAAAGGTAGGTATAAATAAATTTATACGGACAAATCACACAGATTGAGCTAGCCCCAAAGTAAGTTCGAGACTTGTGTTATGGGATACTAACTCAACGATACTATATTTTATAACAAATACATATATAGATACACAACCAAGACCCAGGCCAATCTGAAAAAGATCATTTTTCATCTTGAACTGGCCGGGGATCGAACCCGGTCACTCCGTGTCGCAGGCTGGCGTGTTGACCGCTGCGCCACGGAGCTAGTCGAATGTTAGTTAGGTATGTGTTAGTATAGTACATCAATTTCAGTAGGTTATGTCAATCTGACCCTCAATTAAAGTAACCCGTAGCCCGTAGCGTTTTCCATGTATATTATTTTGACTATAACTCAGTTAAAACTTTTTCCAAGCTTCTTTATATGTCAAAGATATGAAATATATAAGTACATATTTCATCTCTTTCTTATATTTCACTCCGCACACGCCGCACCCACTGCGTGTCAATTCATTATGTATGTATGTGTTACGGTTAGAGTGATTAATTAAAAATTATTAATAATTGTCTATCATTATTAATAATTACCGAAAGTACAGGTAAAAGTGAGAAATTAATCACATTTGTCGGTGATTATTAATAATGTAACCTTAGTACCGATAAATGTAATAACTATCGATAAAAATAAATGTACACTGGCGATTTTTTTCTCGATCGGGCAACAGAGGTGCGAGGTGGGGTGGCGAGGCGGCGTGCGGGATGTGCGAGAGGCCACGCGAAGATTTGCCTTCTTGGATACTAAAACTGATGTAATTTTCCAAAACTACACCGAAAAAAAACCTAGAAATTGACACTCACGTCGATTTATAATGAAAA
This sequence comes from Elegia similella, assembly GCA_947532085.1. Taxonomy (NCBI): domain Eukaryota; kingdom Metazoa; phylum Arthropoda; class Insecta; order Lepidoptera; family Pyralidae; genus Elegia; species Elegia similella. Next base: position 16,172,690 of record OX383941.1, read on the forward strand.
GTCACGTCCGACATCTTAGATTATATAACTGACGTCATTTTCGAGATATGCACCTCTACACCCCAAGAACCTAGAAAACGACACTCATGTTGGTTTATCATGAAAAGTCGCGCCCGCCATCTTGGATTACATAACTAAGGTAAAAACCCAAAAAACGACCCCTTTGCAGGTTGCAGGTTTTTCATGAAAAGTCGCGTCCGCCATCTTGGATTCCAAAAATTACATCATTTTCAAGATCTCTACCCTAAAATAGACACTTACATATTTTCATGCCTGTTCCCATGGTGGTAATCTCGAGGCCTTTTTAATCAAAGTATTAAAAAGGCCTCATCACAAAAGGCCTTCTTGATGGTGATGACGATTCTATAATTTTGCCATTTTATAATAATAGCAGGTGTCCAATCCAGGCAAACCTAGCACAAGTCCAGCTACATTTCAATCCCATAAATTTTTCTTTCATAATGCAATAGTTTCTGCTCCAGACCTGTTCAAGGACATATCATACATTGGTATTTCCAGAAACAAGTTCTGGCTGGAGACCAACTTTACATCAACTTCTCCAAAGGGCCTCTTCATGTTGGATATATATCTCCACGCAAGCCTCCAAAGGACCGGGGTAACACCCGTGAAACCAAAGTACGTGTAGATACAAATAATAATACTAATAACGTTTTATTTTAGAAATACATTTCTATAACATAGGTTAGTACCAAAAATAAGCTTATAAACTAGGGTTAGTAAAGTGAGCCAAATAAAAATATTAAAAACTAAAGTTATTTTACATTGACACGAGCAAGTCTCGAGTCAACGTGGACTCTGTTCCAGTAGCTCAAGATAGGGCAGCAATAGCGACTCCCTTTCACTGCCGAGAGGCTGTTCTCTCACTCTTTTAACTTTGTTTATTAAGAGTACAGATTAAGAGGTGATTATTGTTGTCAGTTTCTTTAAAACAAGTACCTACCCTTGTTTGTGTGATCTGAGACAAGCACTGTTATATGTGTCATATCTTACGAATAAGTAGTATCGTCGTCATATCATATTCTTAATAAATACCTGCTGGACTAATAACTTTGGGTTTTTTTATAACTTTTACCAATGTGTGTAGTGAATTATTAATAATAACTACCAAAAGTAATTAATTTCAGTTGTTTATTCACATTTACCAAAACACGAGGTTATTATTAATAATGTTATAAAATTATTAATAATTTTCGATTAATCAAATTTACCGTAACATATGCATATATTCATAATAAGAGTGTACTTCTTTCTGGTCTTATAAAATAATAATATAGATGTTCTTATCTTATAGACCCTTGCGGGCATTAATATAAGAATTTAATACACTGGAAAGGCGGAAAATGTATTGTTGTAACCTCCTGGCAATAGGCTCGTTTCCTGGGTCAAATTAATAATAATATAGTTAGTTCATCAAAAAATATTAAACATGTATTTTTTATTTTATTAATTAAACAAAAAAATATGAAGATAATCGCATCAAACTTCAGAAGTGGGGGCTTGTGCCGTCAATTTTTGCTAAAATGTGTAGCAAACTATGACGTCACACAGAACTTTAATTGGCTATACTTTACCATATTTTGTTTAATTTACAATAGAAAATCCAATTTTTTTAATTATCTAAATATATATCTTTTAGGAAACTGGCTGTAGTGTATGGGGGTAATATATAAAAACTATTTTGCATGTACCGCAACTATGTGCCAATAAAGCAGTCTCGTTCCAACCGCCCTTTGTTTCATTGATATATTTCATTGGCGACGAGTTTTAATAAAGTTAATCACGATGCCGATCGGAAAAGTGCACGAATTTAACTTAGACGGCCCGGGTAATTGGCCAGCTTACGTTCGTTTAGTAGAACAGTTCATAATACTAAACGACATTAAAGTTGAACTACGTGTGGCCACGTTGCTGACACACTTCGGGTCGGCAACTTACGCGCTTATGTGTGACCTGTGTGCTCCTGAACATCCAGAAAGCAAAACCTTCGAAGAGTTAGTGACATTAGTGAAAAACCACTTGGAACCAAAAAGATCGGAAATTGCTGAACGGCACACTTTTCGTCAGAGAAGGCAAGGTGATGGCGAATCAATCGGAGTGTTTTTGCAAAGCCTGAAACACTTGGCAACCCACTGCAACTTCGGCACCAATCTCGAGGAGAACATTCGTGATCAATTTGTGTCAGGGTTACGTAGCGAGGACATGCGTTCCCGGTTATTCGCGGAATCCTCGCTCGACTACAAGAAGGCGGTGGAGCTGGCGCTGGCGCTGGAGGCGGCCGAGCGGCACGCGGCGGAGGCCGCGGGCGGCGCGCGGGCCGCGCTGTGGCAGGCGTCCGGCTCGGCGAGGCTCGGAGCGGGCGACGCCGCTGCAGACTCCGGGCTGTATCGCAACGCGGCCGCGGACAGGGCGCGGCCGGGCGAGCTCGGCCGGACGAGGGCGGCCTGCTGGCGGTGCACCAAGGAGGGACACGCGCCGAACAAATGCAGATATAAGGCTTACGTGTGTGATAAGTGTAAAGTGAAAGGCCATTTAAGTGCTGCGTGTACGAGGAACCCGAGGAACCCGAGGGAGCCAGGACAATCAAGGTATCAGAACTATATCGAAAGTGACTCGGATTCGGAACGCGAAGGGTTCGAGGGATTATTTAACGTTAAAGGGATTTCCGCTAAATATATAGACGATGGGCCATACTTTTGTCAATTACTGGTAAATAATACGAAAATATTGTTTGAAATTGATACTGGCAGTAAAATATCGGCAATATCCAAGTCATTTTATGATCGTTTCTTTTCCAATATACCTATTATCATGGATCGAATGAAATTGCAATCGTACACTGGAGATGCAATAGTACCGTTAGGTCGCATAGATGTGCGTGCGCTGTGATAACGAGAGCCCAGCTGACGGGCCGGGGGACGTCGTGTTGCCTTTGTTTGTTATCGAGCACGGCGGGCCGCCATTGTTAGGCCGCCGCTGGCTACGGGAACTTAAATTACAATCAATTAATTTATTTCACATAAGTGAAGGCGTCGATCCGGTAGTGTTGCAATTAAGAAATGAATTTCCAGAAGTCTTTTCTGAAAAGTTAGGGACATTTAAAAATAAAATTAAATTGCATTTGAAGGAAAATACGCCAATATTTTACAAAGCTCGTCCCCTTCCGTTAGCGCTGCGAACTCCGGTTGAGCGTGAGTTAGAACGATTACAGCGTGAACAAATTATTTATAAGGTAGATCGCTCGGACTGTGGGACGCCGATTGTCCCCGTAATCAAGCCGGACGGCTCGATACGCTTATGCGGATTACAAAATAACAGTGAATAAGCTGCTGAAGGATTTTCACTATCCCTTGCCGTGCATTGAACAGTTATTTGCAGCGCTAAGTGGAGGAGAATTATATACAAAATTAGATTTAAAAATGGCTTATATGCAATTATTACTCTCGGAGGAATCTCAGCCACTGTCAGCTATAACCACACATATTGGAACTTTTTTTTATCGCAGGGCTCCTTTTGGCTTAAAATGCTTACCAGAAATGTTTCAAAAATTAATTGAGGAGACTCTAATAGGTTTAAATTGTTGTGTATTTATTGACGATATTTGTGTCACTGGCAAAAACAAAACAGAGCATTTGGAGAACTTAAGAGCTGTCCTTTTCCGTTTAAAAGAAGCTGGGTTAACTGTAAAATTTGAGAAGTGCGAGTTTTTCAAAACAGAGGTGTGTTATTTAGGATTTAGAATAAATAAGTATGGACTACATACTGATTGTAGTAAAGTTGAGGCTATTAGTAATATGCCCGCACCGGAAAATATTGCACAGTTGAGAGCTGCTCTGGGGTTTATTAACTACTATGCTCGATTTATTCCAAATATAAGTACTATTTTACAACCTCTGTATACACTTTTAAAAAAAGTTATGAAATGGGTGTGGTCGGAAGCGTGTAATGACGCATTTAACTCAATTAAAGTTAAATTATCGAGTGACCCCGTGCTAGCTCACTATGAGCCGGCGTTACCACTGGTGCTGGCGGTGGACAGCAGCGCGTACGGGCTGGGCGCGGTGCTCTCGCACCGGTACCCGGACGGCAGCGAGCGGCTGGTGAGCTGCGCCTCGCGCACGCTCAGCCAGGCGGAGCAGGCCTACAGTCAGATCGACAAGGAGGCGCTTGCGATACTGTACGGTGTCACGCGTCATCACCAGTACTTGTTTGCTCGTAAATTCACATTGCGTAGTGATCATAAGGCTCTTAGTTATATCTTTGGTCCGAAAAAGGGTATTCCACAAACGGCCGCTAGTCGCTTGCAGCGGTATGCGGTTCGGTTGGCCGCATATGATTTTGATATCCAATATGTGTCAACGCATAATAATGGTAACGCAGATGGACTATCACGCCTTCCACTGGTAAAATGTAAATCAGAATCAGATATAGGAGAGGCATCTTTTTTGCATTATGTGGAAGATAGTTTCCCATTGTCTCACAAGGATGTAGCAAATGAAGTTAAGAAGGATAACATTCTTTGTAAAATATATGGTTACATAATGAGCGGATGGCCATTGGAAGTACTCTCAGAAGAAGAAAGGCCATATTTTCACCGACGTGAAAATTTGTACATTGACCATGGTTGTGTCCTGTGGGGATATAGGGTGGTCATACCGAGTACCTTGAGAGCTCAGGTGCTGGAGGAAATTCACTCAGGGCACATGGGGATGGTACGTATGAAGCAAGTAGCTCGCAACTACGTGTGGTGGCCTCGGCTGGACGCGGACATAGAGGAGCGCGCGCGCGGCTGCGCGGCGTGCCGCGAGCAGCGGGACGCGCCGCACCACTCCGCGCCCGTGCCCTACGCATGGCCCACAGAACCTTGGACTAGGCTGCACATCAATTTTCTTCAACTCGGAGGAAAATACTATTTTTTAATTATCGATGCTCACTCAAAATGGCTAGAAGTTTATCAAATGACAAGTGGCACTTCTGCTAACTTAGTTATTAATAAATTACGGGAAACCTTTAGCCGTTTTGGTTTACCAAAACAACTGGTGAGTGATGGAGGCCCACCTTTCAGATCGTCGGAGTTTGAAAGATTTCTGATGTGTAATGGGGTAAAACACGTATTGATTGCGCCCTACCATCCCTCCAGCAATGGGGCCGCAGAAAACGCGGTCAAGACGGTAAAGAAGACACTTAAAAAGGCACAAGCTACGGGAGAGAACACTGAAAAGGCGTTGTATAACTTCTTATTACAATATAGGAATAGCGCCCACGCCACTACTCAAAAGGAGCCGGCTGTGGCCATGTTTGGACGACGTTTAAGGATGCGACTGGACTTGTTGCGTGGAAACACGAAGGACGTGGTGGAGGGGGCTCAGAATGCTCAGATAAGAAACTCAAAGCTAGTAACAGTGCGTGCAGTAGAGCCTGGTGACCATGTGTACGTCCAAAACTTTTCTAAAAACGGCCCTAAGTGGAAAGAGGGCCTCGTTACAGAACGTACGGGGGCAGTAACTTATAAAATAAAGACAGACCAGGGTGAGCAGCGTAAACATATCGATCAGGTAGTGCCAGGTAGAAAATCAATTAAATTTCCGTCTCCTATGATGGAGAACAAAGAAACTTCACATAATTCAATCTCCTGCCAGACCCCTTCCCCAGGGGAGGACCGGTGGGACTCCGCTCCAAGCACACCTATTTCTGATAAACATGTAAATGTAACTGCTTCACCCGGGCAGGACTCAACTGAGCCTGAGGGCCACGATTCTTGGGTGAATACTAAGCCACGCAGAAATAATCATTGTAACTCAGACATTGAATAGGCTGTAAGTTATAAATGTTAATTAAGCATAGTTTTTTTTTTTAGTACTTACTCTTATAATAAAATAAGTTCGCTAGGACTAGAATTGTTTTCTGTATGGATTAAGTATGTAGGTATATGCTTCCTGTACGGAAGACGTGTTGCTCGAAGGTATAGGCATATCTATTATTGTTTATATAGAATTAATTTTACTTTATGAGTTTTTTTTATATAGATTTTTTTTTATATGTTCTTTTTCAAAAGGGAGGAAATTATGTAGTGTATGGGGGTAATATATAAAAACTATTTTGCATGTACCGCAACTATGTGCCAATAAAGCAGTCTCGTTCCAACCGCCCTTTGTTTCATTGATATATTTCACTGGCCTATTGATATTTTTTTATGTAACTACCTTTTCCCCGCGACTCCACTTTCTTAATAGTAGATCCTTCGGAAATAGTAGGTAGTTTTTTTCTGCAAGAAAGGTTGTCTACGTCCTTTTCAGTAAACCTGACAACGCAATATTTTAGGTTCTAAGTGTGACAAACAAGCACACAAACCCAGTTTCGCATTTATATTATTAACTAGTTTTCGCCCGCGGCTCCACCCGCGTCAATGTCAATCCCACGGAAACAGTACTTTTACCACAGATAACGTGTATGCAAAATATTAAATTCATGGTGATCGATTCAGTAGTTACAACGTGAAAGCGAAACAAACAAACTCACTTTCGCATTTTTAATATTAGATAGGATTAGGATACTGATAAAAGTAACAAAAAATATAATATTTCAAAAATTTACCTAAAGCTTCCCACAGAAATCAAAGCACCAATGATAATGCTGCGCCATTAATGACCACTATCTACATCTAAATGGGGGTTAATTGCCGGGGGCCGGCCCTCATGTAAATCAGGCCTATCTGATGCCCACTTTCTTTGTTTGTACTATTCATGTGTGCAAATTGAAACTTAATTGTGTCCTACTGAAACTTGGGCTATAAGAGAATGTTTTATAAGACTGCTGGGAACATTTTACTTCGAGTAATTTAGGATTTGATTGTATGTATCTATCATTAATCTTGTATCTTCTCCCACTCCTCATCCCACTTTATATGTGTTCGGGACACCATGTAAGTCTATTACACTTTTCATGCTGTGAAAAGTTTCGACTAGCCGCCTGCCTATTTTTAACCCGCCTTGGGAATGCCTTTGTTGCACGGGATTTATGTGCCTGTACCTTTAGTCGCCTCTTACGACATCCATAGGTCAGAATGGAGTGGTAAATGATAAATTTGCCGTGTGGTTTCCTGCCTAGAATACAGGTGTATTCTAAGCCGGAAACCACACGGCAAATTTATCATTAATCCTGTATGTGACAGGAAAAAGCGTCTAGATTATTCGGGAGGATTTTGAACCTCTGACATACACTGAAATCTTGGCATAATAATAAATATATAGGGACAAGTCACACAGATTGAGCTAGCTCCACTATAACTTTTGTACAGGTGTCGTGTGTACTAACTTAAATATACCATATGTAATAATAGATACTTATATATTAAACATCCAACTCCCAGGTCAATCTAGCTTATACAAAGTTGCAAGAAAAAAGTAAAAAGAAAATAACTTCCCATTATCGCCCAGTGGGTCGATAAAATATTTAAATTAAATGATATATAGATTGTAAGTTTCTGTGCTACTAACAAAATGGACGTTTTTGTCTGAATAAATATTTCTTTTTTTTTATTAAAATCCCAGTTGATCGGTGAAAAATTAGATCTCCTAATCTAATTTTTCAGGTGAGTCAGAATTTCTCAGAGCTGAACAGGCCCATTTCAAACTTTGACAAATTAATCCTGAAAGCAGGTCACAAAATTGTTGGTTTCCAAGCCTTATTTTCATGAATATCTATGTGTCATGTTGCGTGCGAAGCGGCAAGTTCTGAAGCCAATTATTCTTTACGTCTGCGTCCTACGTAGATTTACGATTTACATAATAATCGATACTTGATCGCGAGCATCGTAAAGATTTAATTGCTTAACTTCAGTAATTGGCGGCTATCGCCACTAATGAAGCCGCGTAAAGCCGAAGCCTAACGACAAGTTATTGTTGGCTCGACGCATTCCATTGTTCTCTGCACTCAGATCGGTAAATGTAGGTTCTCTCTCTTTTTCTTTCAACTGAATGCGTTTTCTGTTGCATTCTCAGCTGCACTAGCTACACACCCGGTATCTACTATAATATTACGGACAGACAAAATCAAAATCACGTTTATTCATAAGATAAAGTCTTCTTCTTTACATACATACATAGAATTACGTCTATTTCCCTTGGGGGGTAGACAGATCTAAGGTCTAAAAGACCTTATGGCCATATTTAGCATGTTGTAGGGCGTGTAGATGGAAAACGAATCAAAATAGTGATGGGTTGCTAGCTACATCGCCTATTGACACGATTTCGTAGATTTTCGCCCATACCCTCGATCGCCTTTTACGATCTCTTTCTACATTCTACGTTTTTTCTTCTTCAAGACCAGCATGGAAGTTCTTCTTTACGAGTCAAAATAGCTATATATATATATATATATATACAATATATAAATAAAACCCTATCTGATGCTTGAAAGGGTGATTGAGCCCGTCGATATGGACAACTTTTCCTATCGAACCAATGCTGGGAACTTAAAATTATTTTTGACGTTCCCTTACAAATTGACCACTTAATACCTTTCTTTCCGCGTCACCCACGTTTGGTGTGTTGGTCTATGCATTTTAGACGCTTTTCAGTTGTGGCAGTGCAACGCTACCGGCAAAATTCATTTTTGTTATTAGCATGAATCAGCCGGCTCGTCCGGGGAAGTACCCCACTCTCACAGAAAATCGACTTTTGTATAGAAGCTTCCGCTTCTATGCTTCGTTCGGTGAGTGAGAGCGCTGGAGGTCTATCCTTTCCCCTTTCCCATTTCTTCCCACATGTTCCCCCAATGTCCTACCCCTTACTTCTTGAAAGGCCGATAACGCTCCTGGAGTTGCAGTTGTTCATGGGCAGCGTTAATCGCTTACCATCAGGTGACTAAAATAAAACTCTGCGGCCATGCTGCACTTTCTAGTGGATATGTAAAAGCCTTTAAGATGAAGACTTTACAAGGATAAAGTTTTGTCTGTCTGTTGTTCTATTATGTCAAGCCACGTGCAAAAACAAATCAAAACAAATTACTCGATATCCAAAAATCTGATCTAATACTTCATATGATTCGTTTATCTACGCGTACACACGTCACGCACATCTAGCGTGACGATTGGAACTGAGCATTCGAAAAGAAACACGCAGCAATTAAGAGATTTTCGGCCATTCGTGCTGAAGGGCAGTAGACATGTGGCCTACTTGTGACGTAGGAAGTCCTTAATTAGGTATCAACAATCACGAAAATTTCTGACGTGGTATTAGGATAAGCTCCAAGGTTTGTTAAAGTGCGTGTACAAAAAGTTCGTGGTTTACTTCTTTTCTTAAGAACTGTATAATTGCAGCAGTGGGTTATAGAAAGCAGTGGGTTATAGAAAGCTGATGGTGACGATGATGTAAAGGTATCAATCAGCGTGTGGTTTATTCGTCCAAGATCAGATCAGCGTACATCATATATCAGATCATCATCATCATCATCCTTGCATTTTTTCAGTTGTATCCTCAACTGCGACACGTTGGAGCCCAAGGGACCACTGTTATGACAGCATGCATACTGTAAGTGATTAGGCGAAAGTTTTTATGACCAGGTGCTTGTCTGATGCCAATCCTCCTTGGGTAGCTCCAGCCAAAGACAGTATTAAACTAACGTATAGACTGCAAACCACCTACAAAAAATATTGGCCTTAAGGCCAACTTAAGGCCTGTTAAAAGCAGCAGACCGGTTAACGGCTGGCTGTGATAGTTAGTTTCACTAACTGCCACTATGGGCGGTGGAGAGGGCGCTGTAGTGCAATAGTTACAGACTTTTTCACCCGTCACTAGATAGCATTAGCCTAAACTTGGTAAAATCAAGTAAAACTGAACGATATTGTTTTAAAATAAGCCAAAAATATATTTTTCATCTGAAATAAGATATTTCTAATATTATTAGAAATATCTTAGGTGGATACATAGTTGTGAATAGACCTATGGCGCCATCAATTTGATGAGCCTGATAAAAATCGTACGCAATAGTTACCACATGCTCCAGCTGACATAAATATTTAATCTTCTAAATATATATAACTCAAAGGTGACTGACCGACTGACATAGTGATCTATCAACGCACAATCTAAACCACTCGCCGATCGATCTGAAATTTTGCATGCAGGTAGATGTTATGACGTAAGCATCCGCTAAGAAAGGATTTTGATCAATTCTAACCCCAAGGGTATAAAATAGGGGATGAAAGTTTGTTTGAAACTATACTTCTTAACGCGAGCGAAGCCGCGGGCAAAAGCTAGTAGAAATATTAGTTCAGAAGAATGTGTTCAGTTTACTGATGATATAAATATATAGTAAATTAGAACACGTGTCGTGAGCACGGCGAAGGCGGCCAGTCGGTGCCGCTGCAGCCTCAACGGATGCAGCAATATCGGCAAAGGATGCATGCATCAACTATTGGTAGTAACTAAGGGACTAACAGTAGTGAGTGGACGCTGGCAAGCAATAGTTTACATAAACTAACTGGAAGCTCACAAAGTAAATTAACTAAAAGTGGGTGTAAATAAAGAGGTAAGTTAAACAAGGTAGAGCTTCACAAACGACATTGAACTTAATATATTAATGACGTCATGATCTCGTAAGTTCCAGAGGCGACGAGTGACATTGAATCGAGCTATGGAAACCTTACGTTGTAGCACGTCAGTGTGCATGGCATTAATTACAGAGGGATGTTTTGTTGAGCTTTACAAATCGCACGAAGCATAAATCACAGAAAATGTATTTCAATTGAGGTTATTACTTTTCATTCATTTTTTACAAATGATCCAACAATAATATAGTCATTGCGAATGAACATTAGATTTTTTTTTTGTTATAAGGCGGCAAACGAACAAACGAGTCACCTGATGGTAAGCGATCAACGCTGCCAATGGACAACTGCAACACCAGAGTGTGACAGGATCATTGCCGGCCTTTCAAGGAGTTGGGGGGAGGACATTGGGAGTAGGGAAAAATGGAGACATGGGGGAAGGGGGAGAAGGATGGGCCTCGGGCTCTCTCACTCACCGAACGAAGCATAGAAGCGGTAAAGCTTCTACTCAATCGTCGATTTTCTGTGAGAGTGTGGTACTTCCCCGGACGAGCCGGCCCATGCATGCTACTAGCAAAAATGAATTTTGCCGGTAGCGTGGCTCTACCACAACAAAAATGAGCCTCGTCGTGGTAAACTTAAGAATAAGAACAACTAAATTTATAACCTCCCATCCATGGAGCGAAGAATCCTTGTCATAGAGAGAGGCCTTTGTCCAGAAGTGGATTTTTTACAGCTGCAAGGATCATGATGATGCCTTTTGATGTAATTGAAGTAAGGGATAGATGATAGCGGTGACAAAGTACACATTCAGCCAACTTTTATTATATAATATATTTTTTTAAATAATATATAAATAGGTATATAGGGACATATTACACAAAATGGGCTAGCCCCACAGTAAGTTGTGGGGCTAGTGTCGTAGGATAGGTACTAACTCAACGATACTATATTTTATAACTTACTTATATATACAAACATCCAAGACCCAGGTCAATCTGAAAAAGATCGTTTTCGTTTCTCGTCTCTCCTCGTGTCTCGTAATTTTTCATGGAATTCTAGCATGCAAAATAATTTAAGTACAGTTCAAAGATCAAAATAAATGGTTAAAACCTAGCAAAATAAAATAGCAAAAACTCTATATCCAGAAAAAGTTTCGTCGCAAATTTCTTGATATTTCCAGCGACAACTACCAACTTTTGTACGTTTATAAAATGTATAACTAAATGAGCCAGATAGATACCTAAAAAATACAATCATCATCATCATCATCATCATCAGGTATTTTTAGTCTCCACTATATTTGGTTATAATTATTGAATTATTAAATTAAAAGTGAAAATGAACACGGAAAATTAACATGTCTGCCATAGACATGGGTTTGAAATGCCAACGAAAGACTAGTGACACACCAACCGGTACGCCGCTTTCAACCGCTACAAACGGTTAAAGGATACATCGCCTTAGTAATCAAAAAAAAATAAGACATTATCTTATCTTTATGCCAAGACTTCCTACCGTTTCAGAACAACCACTTAAAAGACATAAACACTTATATATGGTCACATATTAAAGAAAAAAGTATCACAAAAAAACAAGATCAAAAATACCAAATAAGCACGACATAAAAATGATAAATAATAATCGGCAACAAATATTAGCGGCATACATAGCTTATTATTATTTACGGGCTACGCACATAGTTAGCGATAATATCCGAGATTGCGCCACGCATCGCATCGCGCCATAAGTCACCGGTCACGAACCAGATTGCCACTAATTGACGTGAGCACCACCGCCCAACCTTAATAAGCATTTATAACGATATAACTGCTATTATCAAAAATACTTAACCTATTTATTATGTAGTGTCGGCTGTTAAGGCGGTAATAAAAGTTCTGGTAAATTTTAAGGATCGGAATGTCTCAGAAGGGTCAATGTCAGAAAATGAATTTTTGAGTATTGCAGTTTTTACGCAATATTAAATTGTATAAATTACCTGCGACGTAATGAATATTCAATTCATAGCTATTCATAATCACATTATGTCTAAATACGCATAACGCTTAACGAGCGAGAATCAATAAAATCTAGATAAGTACGACTATACATCCACACCTTTCTGTAGAAAAAAGCTGCATGAGCCGTCCGATAGCTTTGTTTCAGTTAAGTGAAATCATAAACTTTAAAGTAGGTACTACTATACCTTTCATGATAAAATTTCAAGTGCCCAAGACGGGTTTTTAACCGACTTAATAAAAAATTTTTTTGTTTGATTACTCGTAACTCCGTCACCTATGAATCGATTTTAAAAACTCTTTTCTCCATTTCAATTTCATCACAATCGGTTCAGCAGTTTGTTTGAAGTCGGTTTTCTATATGAAAGATTATTACACTGTGGAGATATCATAATAGTACAAATGCTCTAAGTAGTACAACCATAAAAGGAAGTTTTTTTTTAAATTTTATAATACTCGTACGGCAGGATTGTGGAATGGACTCGAGACTTGCGGTCCTTCAAAAGGCGTGTTTACAGGAATCTAAGTCGTCAACGCATAAGCACCTCCTCTGGTGTGGCAGATGTCCATGGGCGACGATGACCACTTTCCATAAGGTGGCTCGTCTGCTCGTTTGCCGTCAAAAATTCATAAAAATAATGCTACAAGTTTATTTCTAGCAGGTATAGTTGATTCTATAATGGTCTGCCACTCCTAGAAAAAATCCTGCATCCTAGTGTCACTAACTAGTTCTACAAGTGTCACATTTTTTTCCCCCGGCCTAATTCTTACCCTCACAACTTATACATAGTGATTCAATCGTTAAATAAATATACATTTCTTTGAACTTTGAATTAATTGGCATATTTTATTTTACAACTGAAAATTGTTGACGACAATAATTTATTTCAAGTAAAGTTTTGTGCCGCTTATAAAGCGGAGTGTAGAAGAAGCGTCTTCTTATTAATTTTGGTATTATTGCTTTTTTATAAAGTTTTACTGTATATATCAAATTTCCATAATTATTTAATAAATAGCGCCTACCCCTAAATAAAATAACTATTATGAGCAATAAAATCAGTCTGCAGTGGAAAATGGCTCGTAATTTTGATACTGCAATTACTGTTTTATTGTTCTCATAAGAGCTTTCATGGTATTATTTACGAAGATTTTGATATTATGGCATACCACCTACTTAATTGCATACTTATTTATTAAGGCCATCAAATGCGTTTCGTTAATTGTAAAAATTGTTAAAATTTCAGCATATAAACAAATTATTTTATAAATAAAAGAACTTGAACTTTAAGGAGATGAACAGGCTATGTAGATAAAATAAACTACCTACATGATAAACATAGATAGAGATAAAGTAATCATAGACCTATTTTTTTTTTGAGCCAAATTTCGCAAATTAATTTTGAAGAAGTTATATGTAGTTTCTATAGTTTTTGAAATTATACAGCGTGATTTTGAACTAAATTGAAATCCTGGAATTCAGAATGGCAAGAAAAATATAAAGAAAGAAAAATTTTTTTTTCCAATTTAGAGTTTTTTTTCTTTCAATTCTATATTTCAATATAGTTCAAAGATTCAAAATCACGCGGTATAGTTAAATTTATTTTGCTAGTAATGACGTCGAATTGGGGACGCGGCTTATGCTTTCCTTGGCAAAATCCTGGCATCCCCATTCATTCTTGATATCTTTCTGTAGTTCGAACAAACCCTACTTTGTTTTATATAATTAAGATAACTAGCAATCAAAATCCATCAAGATATATAGTTATAACAACACAATAGTTGTGTCATTAACTCGAAAACAGCAAATTTAATGTCGAACTGTGACTATTTTATTAGCAAGTAAATCATCATTTATTTCTGTACGAATGCTAGTTGCTTCCGTTTAATGCTGATGAACGTCGCTGATAGCCCTATCAGCACAATTTAAATTTATATACTTTAGGAAACAGGGAAACTTTTAATATTTTGTTTTCATTGTTGTTTAAAGCCGTGTGGTTTCCGGCAGAGTAGAATAGGACCACTCCAGGTCTTCTCATGGATGTTGTAAGAGGCGACTTAGGAAATACAAGCTAAACAAATCTCATAAACATCAATGAGACCTCTCCAACCCGTCTGGCCAGCGAGGAGAGTGTAGGCCGAATCCTCTGTCTGGTCTGGCGGAGACTAAAAAGACCTGATGACGATGATTGTTGTATAAGCATCAGCATTATATAGCTTTTTAAAAATGTACAGTTACCAAATTTAAAAATTTACAGTTACTAAATTTATTTTCTGGGTAGGAACAAACCATTGGTTAGAACTGCATGACCCAAAACTGATTTTGACAGAACGCCATTAGATACATTCCCAGGATTGAGAGAGAAGCGATTAAAATGACTAAATATGACAATTTCAATCGTAAAGACGGATTTTACGGATTGTTACATGGAACCTGGTGCTTGGTTTGTACAAATATCCCAATATGTTTCATACTAACATCAGCATATGACTAGCAAATGAATTTGAAATTATTTCTCCGCCAGAACACCAGTACCAATGAAAAAAGAGTACTATTCGCATGGGATCGGGAACGCGAACGGTGCCGCGGACATCGGGTAACAGCTATTAAAGCATTTTTGCACTCGCTAGGCAATAACATTTTTGGTATTTCAACCGGTAATCTATAATCCAGAAAAACGGTAAGAAATAATATTTTAACACACAAGTATTAAAAAAAAACCGGACAAGTGCGAGTCGGACTCATGCGCGAAGACTTCCTTACCATTATCTTTAATAAGTTAAAAATTATTTTTATTATATGATGTAACTAAAAATGTATACTTTACGCATTTTTTCCTATAAGCTAATAGGCAAGCTATAAGACGTTGTTTCATACCAAATTTCAAGATTCTGAGTTCACGGAAAGAACCCTGTAGGTTTTGATTCCCTTGCGAGTGTCGAAAATTTGCAGCATAAACGGCTGTATCTTTTGATTGCGTTGGCTAAGAAGATTGATTTTTTCACAGCTCCAAGGAACACTAGCCCTACGTATCTGTTATAAATTTCAGCTTGATACGAATTCCTGAGAAAAAAAGGTCTTGACAGACAGACAGACGGACAACAAAGTGATCCTATTAGGGTCCCTTTGTTTTCCTTTAAAGATATGGAACCCTAAAAATACCTTCCGAAGCACGAAGGTGCTCAAGAAATTTTTGTGCCACTTGTGGTCACTCATCCCAATGGGCAACTCGTCCGGGACTCCTTTACATACAGTGTTACTTTACATACGATGAAATCGCTCTAGCATTTACAATAAGAGCTCTATGCATAACAACCACCTGCCTCGGCTTTTGTTTTTTAGACATATCACATTTCATTTCAGCATGGCATATCTCCAAATAAAAACAAATATCACATTCAAACATTAAATGGGCAGTAAATTATTTGAAACAATGGCTCTTCCGAGCTGTGGTGCGTGCCAATCATATAAACAGAGAGTGTTTTCTGCTGCTGTCAACAAGTTATGTCTGCAAACGAGATTGAAATAAGTTACTGTTTGAGAAATGATGACCTTTTCGAAAGGTGTTGGTGACATGAGACGAAAATATCGCTGACAGAACAATAATGTAAGTCGGTTCTTAAAATACGCAAGAATCCATAACAGTGTATTTTTTAAAGAGTACGTGGATAGCTCCAAGTGAGCTTTCACTGCTACAAGTGCTTCACCAGGCGTTTAAGAGCGCACCAATGCGACCCGGCTGAAGCCATTTCGCACCCCGCGCCCCGCGCGAAAGCAGGATAGATCTAATGACCGTAACGCGTAAAAAATGAGAAGAAGATAGTGGGTAGGCACAAGCGGGTGTCCTAGAATTAACGGGCGTAAGCGCCAAATCACTTTATTGTTATTTAAAATAAAATTACGAGGTTAATGAGTAAAAAAACTTTGGCCAGATTTTAGAACTAGTTATTGCTAAGCTAGGAAACTAAAAATCATTTCTAAAGACCTTAGGGTTTCGCCGTTCTGACCACAAACATCAAATAAAGGGGCTATGTTTGCAAAATAAAAGTATCGAGGCTTTTGTTATTAATCGTGTTTTCAGGTTGGACAGTTTTAAGAAAATATGTTGAAGTTTTATATATATTAAATAACAGGCATGTAGTCGTTATAGATATAGACATCTAGACGAATGTTCATTGACAAGTTTCGCATTCGTGCCCTCTTAAAGCGTGAGCAGAGAAGAGTGCCATCAACCTGTGGAGGCAATATCACCAAATGTCAAACATCACCCACGAGGGACGGTTCTAGGCTTTTGGCGTTGCCTGTGTGTGCAAGGCTTGGAAAAGCAGCAAACTCTCATATTCCCTTATGAGCCGTAAAATAATGGCAACAGCCTTTGGAGAGCAGAAAATTCTCGTCTTTTGCCTTATGGGCCGAAAGCTTCGTTGCCAGATGGGCCTATCCTGAATAAGGAAGAGGGTCTCAAACTGCCAAAATCGCTATGCTTCTGATTAATTTAACCGCTACTTACAAGGGCTTGAGTCTGATTGGGGTACAGATTCAGATGTACAAGTTAGACCCGGCAGGGTTTAAACCCGGTACCTTCCGGTTACGCTTTCATCGATAACTATAGTTATGCCTGCTTCTGGTGATGGGAAACGTCGCGAGGCATCCTGCACAGCAGTTGATTTGTTACTAGTTTAAACTTTGTGTTGTAGTGTATGAAATTGAAAAAGCACTGGCAAACCACACCATTATTCCTGCCAAAATTGTCCTCTCTTAATGGTCTTTCACACCGACTTTTCTGAGTTGTGACTCGTGGTAGAGCCTCGCTACCGGGATGATAATTTTTTGCTAGTATTATGAATGGGCCGGCTCTTCCGGGGATGTACATGACATTGAGTAGAAACTTTATCTCTTCTATGCTTCGTTCGGTGAGTGAGAGAGCTGGATGCCCATACTGCCGCCACCCCCATCCTCCCCCAAGCATTCCTCCCCCAAGCCTTGAAAGGCCAGCAAGGTGTCCACTTATCATCAGGTGCACCGCTTGCTCGTTTGCCAACCTATATCATCAAGTTTTGAACGGAACAATGAAGTTATTAAAAGAGCAAAATAAATAAAAGACAGGAAAAGACGCAGAGATAAGAGAACCAGGAAAACGGGGATTCCTTTAAACATATGAGATATCCTCGACTAGGGTAATACAATAAAACAGACGACATTTCCGTCGAGGAAAACCTATTAACTTGTTTCCAGAGTATATGATATATGTATTTTGGGATATATTTCCTTATAAGATGAAATACAGTTACGAGATATGGGGTATCAATATCCTGTCTAAAAAGAATTAAGTTTAATTTGGTAGGTAAGTATATCTAGTTTGTTCTTTGATTTTTTTTTTTTGTCCAAGCTTGGTTTTAAGGTTCTCACCTAAAAGTTTATTTTAAGCTCTTAAAACAATACTTTATTAGCAGAGCTAACGAAGAAAGTGTAGTCTTTAAATAGATAAGGGTGGAAACACATATTTTGTATTCATCCTTTTCCTTCAAAATCAAATCAAATCAAAAAACGTTTATTTTTCTCCACATACCAGTTTACATCTATACTTACTAATATTATAAAGCCGAAGAGTTTGTTTGTTTGAACGCGCTTATCTCAGGAACTTCTTGTTAAAATTGGAAAATTATTTTTGTGTTGGATAGTCCATTTATTGAGGAAGGCTTTAGGGTATAAAATATCACGATGCGACCAATAGGAGCGAAGCATCATACTTATACACATATTATAAATGCGAAAGTAAGTTTGTTTGTTACGCTTTCACGCCATAACTACTCAACCGATCATCATGAAATTTTACATACAAGTTCTCTGGAGTACGGAAAGAAATCTCGGAAAAAAGTACTGTTTCTGAGGTTTCACGTTGACGTTAGCGAAGGTTGGGGCGAAAGCTAAGTATTAGTATACATATGTATATTCCGCGATAACTCTTGAACCAGAACTTCAGTTAGGATTAATTTTGGAACAAATCTTGGTAAAATTAGATTGTTACGCAACAAAATCGATTCAGTAGGAAGTTAATAAATATAAATAAATGTTCACGAGGTAAGTTATGGGTCTAATAATACTGAATATTCATAATTATATAATTTGTTCATAAATTTATTTGTTCATTATCCACCTACACCTCTAATTGCAACTTTATATAGATACCTATCCTTTATATATACGTTATCAAGTTAAGGAAAAAATATGTTGTTAGATATTTTAATTTAATTAGGTAGATACTTATTTAATTCGGCGCCAGAAGTCCGCACCGCGATAAGAATGGCGTAGACACACACGAAAACCTTCTATTTGGTTTTATAAGTAGGGCCGTGTTTAACACACAAATAAAAAAAATAAACTATGATATATAATATAATGATTATATGCACAGTTAGATATTATTATTATAGTAAGTACTACAGTGCGGATGCTGTGTGGATGGAGACTGGGAATTGAGTAGGTGTCTCCTATTTGAGGTTTTGGACCCATTACAGACAAATATTTCAAAAAGTACTGTATGAAAAAAGTAACAATGTACTTAGTATAATTGAGTTGGAGATCTTCATTAATTCTGAATAATATACACATACAAAGTATTACGCCTTTTTCTCTTACGGGATAGACAGAGCCTAGGTCTATAAGACCTGTAGGCCTAGTTTATGTTGGTGGGCACTAGGTGGAATACGAAATCAAAATAGTGATGAGTTGCTAGCCGCATTGCCTATTAACATGATTCCTCAGATTTTACCCATTCCCTCAATTGACTTTTACGATCTGCGTAGAAAGAGAAGCAGCTGGTACATTCTACGTATTTTCTTCTCTCCCAGACCATGGAAGATATTTATATGAAAGATAATATATTTTATTTTTAGTTTGTTATATTTATAAGTACTTACTTAGTTTTTTGTTATTATTTAATGTCATTATTATTTATCAATTGAAGGAAAAAAATAAGATTTTAACAAGAGTTTGTCAACATAAGAAAAATATCTAACACATTATTTCCCGAATTCAAGTTACAATGCAAATCCTAAAAAGATATCATGCTAGATAGAAAAGAAAATTCCATGAATGTTGAGTATCATCAGTTAGACAATTTCAGTTAGGTCTATGGATTAATTAATTAGGTAAAACAATTATTTGCTTTGTATGAATTTTACGCATTTTGCTTCGTGAGCTTCACTTTGGACAGTTTACTTGATAAACATTAAGCTTTATATAAATGTATTTTAGGTATTTTGATTTGTTGTTATTTAGAATATTAAGCCATGTGATCAAGAAAGTTTATTAGTTAATAGATTCAGGTGTAACTTTGCGAAAGTCATAGCTACATTTACTTTGAGATAATTTATATTGCGTGCCTCCGCCACCAGTAAGTTCGTGCATGCAAACTATAGCTGGCCAGCGCCCACCCACTACTGTGCTCGCGAGCACTACGGCCGATCAACTATTGGTGGCGGGCATAAAGGGAATAACAGTAGTGGGTGGGTGCTGGCCAGCAACAGTTTGCATGAACTAACTGGTGGCGGAAACACACAAAGTGATCTCAAAGTAAATGCAAGAGAGTTCATTCCCGAACATTAAGATCGTTAAGAAATACATTATAATACAGAACTGTTCTCTTATTCTTTAAGAAAAAAAACATCCATTCAAACTAGCAATTCCATCAATCGCGGAGATAAATACAAACTATCTAGACGAGAGTAAATGTGATTTCTCACAACTTATCTCATCTGGAGGTGTTGGATCGGGCACAATGGGAGCGACTCCCTTGCGTGACGTCACATCTATCACTCTGACGTAGTGATAGAGCGATAGTTGGATTTCCACTTCTTAGGACTATTTCTTCAAACTAATAAACGTCAATACATTTTCATCACCTTCTTGGCGGATAACATGACTCCGTTTCAGTTTGATATATCCTTTCTAACGTTCTCTTATCATACTTTACATAAAAAAACAAAAGCTACGATAAAAAAAATATCATGAAAATTTGATCGCGAGTCGGTCTTCTATAGCCTCGTGACGGCCGTAGGTCGTAATAATAGCATAACAATTAGTCCGTCAGTTAGATAATCAAAAAATATTGGTCATGTATTTTTTCTTTTGTCAAATAAACAATAAATAATAAAGATAAAGCGCGTCATACTTCAGGAGTGGGGGCTCATGACGTCAAAGTTTGCTAAAAATTGTAGCAAACTATGACGTCACACGGAACTTCAAAGGGCTATATCTTTATTATTTAATGTTTCATCGGTAAAAAATAAAATACGTGTCCAATATTTAACTGACGGACTAATTATATTTTTTTAGGAAACTATTCATCATCATCATTACAGCCGTTAGAAATTCACTGTTGGACAAAGGCCTCTACCAAGGATTATTCATTCCATAGGAGGGTATTGCCATACTCACCGTGCTTGGTAGGCGGGTTGGTGAGCGCAGTTTCTTTGACTTCTCCTGCTTCCGATGCTGCAGCCCATCGGAAGCATTTTGAAGGGGAAAGAAAGGAATATGTTGGATCTGGGAATGGAATGAAGTTATTGGGACTACTCACTCGGATGAATAGGGGAAAAGCGAAAGCAGCTCGGGAGGCCGGGCGCACGTACCCGATGCCATACCAGCAATCACCGGACAGGCAGGTGAGGATGACACCCAACACCTTTTAAGTAAACTCATGACCCGCTTTATTAGTCAAACATGTGAAATCTATCTATCCTGAAATAAAATTTTGCTCGGCTTTGAAAACTCGACACTTATAAATAATTTCATATATTCACCCTACACAAGTGTCGTGTGGAATCCGGCAGAGTAGAATAGGACCACTCCAAGACTTCCCGTGGATGTCGTAGGAGGCGACTTAGGAAACACAAGCTAAACAAAGCTTATAAACATCTGTGAGACCTCTCCAACCCGTCTGGCCAGGGTGGAGAGTGTAGGCCAAGTCCTCTGGCTGCTCTGGCCAAGTATGGCTCTAGTAGTACAGAGAGGGTCGTGCTCCTGTAGTGGAGACTAAAAAGGACCTGATGATGATGATGACCGTTAACAAAATGGTAATATTATTTCTTGTCCTAAAATATTTTTAGTCCATGAAATACTAATAGTGTCTGTGACTCCAAACAGTTTAAGAAACACTGATCTAGAGACATGAACTAAGGCTGATTGATCACAACTCCGCAGTTCGTGTCTCGAAGCTATTATCATAATAATGGCGGCGCGACGCTCGGAAGCAGATAGCATCGCATCGCGCGCACTGGACAATAACCCTTACTAGCATTCATTTATAATAATTAGCATAAAACACTACAATGATATGAATTTTGATATTTTCTATGGAAATTTACGTGCGCGTATCTACGGGCAGTGTTCAAAATGACCGAATAGTTTAGTAGAGTGGCGAGTGGTCTTTCTTTTAATGATATAAGATCGCTTATAAAATAATTTTTCTTGTCGATTTGTGATGAGAAACCCATAAGAAAAGTCTGGACTTCAATACTCGTGCTTCCCAATTCCTTGATACATCACACTAGATATATAAGTTTATATTACATCTGAGAAATCAGTAGAACTTACGCAAGTAAACATGACTGAAGAAGATGCGTGCATAATAACATTTTTTTTACTAATTATTGTAGTAGGCATTTGTCTCCCATCTCACCTGATGGTAGGTGACGATGAAGACATGACATGACATGTTGTAACCATATTCACATTGAAATGAAACATATAAATATAGAGTCAGATACCTATGTGACAACGATAAAAATATTTGAATTAAGCTTGATTCGAAGGGCAAGATGAGGAATGACATAGTCATAATTAAAAAGCAGTACTTCAAACAAAAAGCAGAACGATATTAAATAGACATCGTCTTGACTCCTTCGGATGAGTCTCCAACTGCTCAAATCTAAATAATACTCGTGATACAGAAAAAACTTACACCATAAACTCGACCTATGTACGTTTTCAGTAACTGCGCTTGTGAGTTGTAGTTAAATACTGCTCAGATTCGAATCAGCCATAACGTACCTGACTACATTGTTTTTTTTTATGAAAATTAATATTTAAGCGCCGTCAACTCGACCAATGTATAAACAAGCATTTAGTAACTATGCTAGTAAGCAGTGGCTAAATTGTGCGTTTGCGGGCAAAGATGTAATTTGCTTATTATTACGCACTAAGTTAGTTTGGTTAAAGCCCTGCTTCCACGTTATTTCGTGTTAGTGGATGATAAGCGTAGCTTATATTCGAATATTAATCGGATTTAATTAGAGGCCTAAACGACATTCACACACTGGGAGCCGTAGGTACATTTTCATTTAATTAGGCATAAAACGGATCTTGTGAAGAAAAAAGAAAATTATGGAAAATGGACCCGGCGCTGAGGCAATACAGCTGACGATGCAAAAGGGAACCCGTTCAGATAAATAACAATAATAATGTCCCTTTTTTCGTTATGCGCAGGAAAGAAAATCATGTTACTAAGAGGGTTCTAGGTATGCAAATTGAGGGACGTCGGAGCAGGGGAAGACCAAAATATCGCTGGATTGAGTGCGTCAAACAGGATATGGATAGAAAGGGCATAAAAAAATTGACAAACGACAGAGCAAAATGGAAGAGATTGACGTGCTATGCCGAAGGATAAAAAAGAGGAGGAAGAGGAATGTCCTTATTTTCGTGTCCATCATTTTATGCGTAACTTTATCGCACTTTGTTATATTACTTTCACATACTCGTAAATGATATTCCAACGTAAAAGCCAGCCGGACAATTTGTCAGGGGACATAATATTTTTATCAACAATAATAGTATAGCAAATAATAATGTGTAATGTACGTTAACGTTCAGCAAATGATATTTAAAATATGTCACGATAAATAAAATATTTTACTATTGACTAATAGCTTCCAGCATTGGTCCCATACAAAACCTTATGGTATAATGGGGTGACTAAACACATCAATATGAACAACTTTCAGGAATGTAAAGGAGCCCGAGTGGGCGTGAGCATTGTTAGCGCTTACGTATGTAAAGCAACCCCGTGCGCAGCCCTCACAAGGATGGGTGTTCGCAAGTGGCATTAAAATATTTCGTGCTCCTCCGTGCTTCGGACGGCACGTTAAACCGTTAATATTGACTGTCATCATCGATGGGAGTCGTTGAAAAGTCCGACACCAGTGTTGCATTACTCACACGAAAATCTATAGGGATTAAATATATAGGGACATATCACACAAATTAAGCTAGCCCCACAGTAAGTTGTGAACTTATGTCGTAGGATACTAACTCAACGATATTATATTTTATAATAGATACTTATATAGATAAACATTCAAGACCCAGGTTAATTTGATGAAGATCGTTTTCCATTATGACCTGACCGGGGATCGAACCCGGGCACCCCGCGTCGCAGGCTGGCGTGCTACGGAGCTCGCCAATTTCGCGAAGAAAGTAAGTACCTATACTGAGAAACCTTGACTGCTTCAGAGAATATCCACATAGCCTTGCTCCATGCAAGCAATTTTCCTCAATCAGCACTCATGAGTGCTCTCATTTCAGTGACCTTTGGAAACCAATCTGCGACGAGCTTTCCCAATAAACAGAAGCTCGCAAATCGCAATCGATGGCCGAGCTTTCATGACTATGTTATATACACATGGGCTACGTGTTTAGGTTAGGAATGTCAAGGCCTTGAGATCAATTGTTTACTTTATATATAGGAAGGAAATTATTTCCACTTTAAGTGTCGGGTCATGGTTATAAAAAACAGTAACTTCATTTTACAGCAATACGAATTTATCTAATAGCCTATTTACAATATACGATTTTTTGTTATGGTACTTAATACAATACTTACCTACGTTAACTGAACTTTGACTACACAAAATAGCAGCCCTACTATCTACTTGTACTGTTATTAAACTAAGCCTCGAACTCAATATTTTTTAAAGTAAACTAGTTTTTTCATAGATAATAAAAAAAATAACTGACCTGCCAAAAAGTTAAAGCCATGGCACTCTGCATTATGTAAGGATTCTAACGACCCCTACATGTCCATATATGTTCATGCATTTAAAAGTTATAGTGTAGATAAACTAAAAAAAACATTACACAGTAGTGTAATGTTTTTTTATGTGATGTAATGTGATATAATGTGATAAGAAAAATATTTCTGGGCCGTCATGTTAAACACAAAAAAGGTTTGAGCCAAAAGAAAAGGCCGGTGTAATAAGGACATTTATCACCTTTTTGGATTGATACATTTCTTCCTTTGGATGAGACAAAATCATTTAAGACAATTTCTAATGCAAAAGTTTTTTTTATGTACCTCGTGCATAAAAAACTCCTTTAAAGAAATCTCTAAAAACAAACCCACAATGGTTTATGAAGGTATAAAGTAAACAATGAGGAATATAAAATTAGTCAAGAAGTAGAACTCAGAACTAGAGCACAACTGTGCTCCGTGCGCAGCCCTCACAAGGATGGGTGTTCGCAAGTGGCATTAAAATATTTCGTGCTCCTCCGTGCTTCGGACGGCACGTTAAACCGTTTATTTTGACTGTCATCATCGATGGGAGTCGTTGAAAAGTCCGACACCAGTGTTGCATTACTCACACGAAAATCTATAGGGATTAAATATATAGGGACATATCACACAAATTAAGCTAGCCCCACAGTAAGTTGTGAACTTATGTCGTAGGATACTAACTCAACGATATTATATTTTATAATATATACTTATATAGATAAACATCCAAGACCCAGGTTAATTTGATGAAGATCGTTTTCCATTATGACCTGACCGGGGATCGAACCCGGGCACCCCGCGTCGCAGGCTGGCGTGTCACGGAGCTCGCCAATTTCGCGAAGAAAGTAAGTACCTATACTGAGAAACCTTGACTGCTTCAGAGAATATCCACATAGCCTTGCTCCATGCAAGCAATTTTCCTCAATCAGCACTCATGAGCGCTCTCATTTCAGTGACCTTTGGAAACCAATCTGCGACGAGCTTTCCCAATAAACAGAAGCTTGCAAATCGCAATCGATGGCCGAGCTTTCATGGCTATGTTATATACACATGGGCTACGTGTTTAGGTTAGGAATGTCAAGGCCTTGAGATCAATTGTTTACTTTATATATAGGAAGGAAATTATTTCCACGTTAAGTGTTGGGTCATGGTTATAAAAAACAGTAACTTCATTTTACAGCAATACGAATTTATCTAATAGCCTATTTACAATATACGATTTTTTGTTATGGTACCTACTACAATACTTACCTACGTTAACTGAACTTTGACTACACAAAATAGCAGCCCTACTATCTACTTGTACTGTTATTAAACTAAGCCTCGAACTCAATATTTTTTAAAGTAAACTAGTGTTTTCATAGATAATAAAAAAAATAACTGACCTGCCAAAAAGTTAAAGCCATGGCACTCTGCATTATGTAAGGATTCTAACGACCCCTACATGTCCATATATGTTCATGCATTTAAAAGTTATAGTGTAGATAAACTAAAAAAAACATTACACAGTAGTGTAATGTTTTTTTATGTGATGTAATGTGATATAATGTGATAAGAAAAATATTTCTGGGCCGTCATGTTAAACACAAAAAAGGTTTGAGCCAAAAGAAAAGGCCGGTGTAATAAGGACATTTATCCCCTTTTTGGATTGATACATTTCTTCCTTTGGATGAGACAAAATCATTTAAGACAATTTCTAATGCAAAAGTTTTTTTTATGTACCTCGTGCATAAAAAACTCCTTTAAAGAAATCTCTAAAAACAAAACCACAATGGTTTATGAAGGTATAAAGTAAACAATGAGGAATATAAAATTAGTCAAGAAGTAGAACTCAGAACTAGAGCACAACTGCAGCACATATCGTAAAGATCATAAAAGTATGTCTAATCGAGAACCGCTCCAGATCCGACGAGCGGACCGTGAAGTGAGTCACAGATAACGTATCACCGCAGCGCAGCACCCCGTATCACGCTGAGATCACCGCCACAAAATAAGGAAACTGCGAACTGAAGCCACGGTAATGATATCATTGCCGTGTCCTGTCTGTATCATACAAACGAAACTACTTTCAGTATCGTTTCAATTTATTTTGTTTCATATTTACGATAGGGTTTAAATTGAAAACATAATTGGCTTATGTGATGATAGTTGTAATGGAGTAACTTCTTTACTTAGGTAGTTTATGTCCGCTCGTAAATAGTGCAAAATATTTGAGTGAGTCAGTTTCTGATTGCTATTTCTCTATCTATGTGGCAACACTATCGTACATCATGTATATACCAACATACCAACAATATGTAAAATATTGATAAAATGAGAAAATAATACTAAAAACAGAAAAGCTCAAAATTATTTAATCAAAAATAAATTTAGTTTACCTGAGCAGCAATGGGCAAATACAAATAGTACGAAACTACGTAGGTATCTTCAAGTCCGTCTTACAAAGTCGCTCCGTTCAAATTCCATCGCATTGAAAAAATAATCTTACAAAAATAATACCTTCAAACAGAAAACATAGTGCCCCAAATCCTATAATTACCGCTACAGGTTACTCATAATGTTTACAAACATTTTGATTTATATTTTACCTTGTATTTTACCCTAGCTCGTGCCTCCCGTGAATGTCGATCCCTCGGTAACAGTACTTTTCCAGGATTAAAGGTATCCTCTCTATCTAAATCGGCTCAGTGGTTGAAACGTGAAAAGTTAACAGACAGACAGATTAACTTTCGCATTTATAATATTAGTATGAAAAGTCAATAAAATATTAGTAAAAAATAGGTTACAGCTGGTTGAATTTTAATATCTATGGTTCCCATAGAAGTATGAAGCGCAATTTTTTTTTTATATCTATGGAATATACTTTTAGCCATAGAGATAATGCTTTTAGCAGATACAGATATAAAATCACATCTTTATCGTTTACGAGGACGACATAGCCTAAGGTCGATAGACCAAACAGTTAAAGCAGTGATTTTCCTATTGAACAATGAGAACTTCCGTTTTTGCTCACTAGTTGGCGCCACAGTTGAGTAAGGTTTCACAAAGCTTTTCATTACACGCGTGGTATCAACTTTTACATTTCAATGATATTTAATGCCTTTGTCTACATAATCTGTATAACCTTATCACTTTATGCAAAATATTATTGAATAAAAAAATTCATAAACATTACCTTATTGTACAATGGACATACCATCTTTGTGATTCATCATCATCATCAGGTCTTTTTAGTCTTCACTGCAGGAGCGTGACCCTCTCTGTACTAACGGAGCCATACTTGGCCAGAGCAGACAGACGATTTGGTCTACATTCTCCTTGCTGGCCAGACGGGTTGAAGAGGTCTCATTGATGTTTTTCGTGCTTTGTTTGGCTTGTTTTTCCTAACTCGCCTCTTACTACATCCATGGAAAGAGTTGGAGTGGTCCTATTCTACTCTGCCGGAAACCACACGGCTCAATGTCGGCATCATCTTTGTGATTAATACTAAATAAATAAATAAATCTTAAATCTTTATTTCTGTAACAAGCTTAGATTACAATAACACATTTTTTTAAATCTCCTTTTAAGCAAACATTGCCTGTATTAATAGATTTCGATCTTCCATAACATTCCATTAAATTCAATCTATACATACCAAATTGTTATTTTTATTTGATAAATTAATTGAAACAAATTTCATTACATTAAATACTATTCTATTTAACAGTGGATCTTATCATACGATCTACGTCGTATATTCCTAATTGAATTAAAACATCTAAGCTAAACAGAGTTTCCCTGCAATGTTCCGTTGTACACTGCAGGTAACTCGAAGCCTCACAGAGAAGCCCACGCGACCTCGTTGCTGCTATTTGCGTCGACTGCGAACTAATAGTTGTCTACACTACAACTCATTAACGTTGCACGGGAGCGAGATTGAAATGCATATTGCAGTTTATATAACGCCTTAAGGTTATATAAATTATTTTCCGTATAGTAGATACACAGAAGTTTCCAGGGGCTCCATCGAATCAGCGAAATGAATTACACCATGATTTCGTTGATACACAAGAATAACTCGAATTAACTAGACACTGGCTGAAAAATGGGGGTTCACAAGTTGTAAGTAGGGTCCACTAAAAATTTGAAAAAATTTTGTTTCCCTTGTCATTCCTTGTCGTAAAAAGAGTTTATCATTTGTTACAAACCTATTTACAAAAACAAGAGCAGATCGAACATCAAAGTACGGAAAGATGCTGCTGATTGCTGTTATACTTTATAAAACAAAGCCAAATATTAATAATTTGCTTTCAATCCATCAAGTAAATGATGACAAGTTTTTTATTTAATTAATCTGCATTGTGGTTACTGAAACCAGGCCTAAGAAAAAAACGGTTTGGGACCTAGCAGAGATTCAAAGCTAGTGCAAACATCAGCTTCCACCATTGTAAAAGTAACTAGCCTATTTCGTCGACCTTTGTGGCTCAGTGGTACCTCAAGGGCCTCTGAATCGCAGGGTCCTGGGTTCCAGCCAGGTCAAGATGGCAGCCGGAATGCGCAGGCCTAGTTATAAGTCCCGTTTTCACGGAACCCTGTAACTCGGAAAAAAACTAGCCCTTTTTTAAGAAACTAAGACGTTTTATTCAAAAATATATACCTAGACTAAATTGTATGAAAATAAAAGATTTTTATTTTATATATTAGAGAGTTTGTGGTTGATGCTTGTTTGTTAGTATCGATGCGTACATTGAAACCCTTTCTGCTTTATACCCTGTACGACTCACGTGATATATGAGTTAGATTTTCCTCCATTTTCCTTTGTATTTGACTATAAAACACGTAAGCTGTCTGTAGCCGAGATGTTTTCAAACAGCGGCCGCACAATGAGGGCATGTTATGGAAATGCGCGCCTCGGAACACAAGCAAATCATTTCTAAACATCTGTCAGTATATTTTCTAGCTTTGTAGTTCTGTGAGCCCAGGAAATTAGAGTTTTTAGATATAATACCTGCCAAACGTACGTTGGAAGTTTTTAGAGTTCTGTACGCAGTACGACCGACAGACAAAACGGCACCCGTGTGTAAGTTTGTCTATCGGTCACAGCTGATTTGCTCCGAATCTACTGGACCAATTAAGTTGAAACTTGGTAGACTTAAAGATTTATGTAACTAATGATGTTGCTTAATTAAATAAAGTCAGGGCCCTCCTTAAGGGATTAAAATTAAGAAAAAATATTGCAAACTGTACTGTATGACATGTCAATTTAACGGGTTTGTTGGTTTTAAATACATTTATTTTTACTATTTTAAATACATCGTTTTTAAGTTTAGAAATATCTTCGATCCAGGGGTTCAAAATTTTTTACAAAAATACGTAAATATATAGGATTTTACCTATAAAGGGGTTTTCAACAAAAACTTTGTTTTTTAAATCAAAATAAAACAAAGAACTTAGGTGACAATGATCGAAATTTTCGTTGTATTAGAAAGAGTGAAGTTCGGCAATTATGAATAAAAATTGATATCGGACGAATATCCACTACAACATTATTATATCTATACGAATAGACCAAAACCATTAAACTGTTTAAAAGTGATATATAATCTATATTAAGATCCCTGTAATCATTTCACATGCCAATACAATACAAGTCGTTGTAAGATAGTCAAGATCAAAACAAATTAGTTCCACCGTTCCGACAACAAAGCTACTATTGGTGACGCGACAACCGTCTCGGTTCATTCTTTTGCGAGATCGACAACGATAGCGCATAAGAATGATTCGACAACGACAAAGACTTGGCGTGACTCAGTCAATATCCATTACGTTTAAATTTACTCCACAATAGTTACAAAATTTATACAATAATCTAAGAAAGGGAGAGTAAGACTTTGACTGGATATACACTGTGGATCATTTTTCCGAATTAAAGATATATTGACAATAGTACTGGGTCTAAGGCAGGCATGGCTGCAGCAAATGCCGAGTCCCTCAAACGGCGCAAATATGCCTGCATCGGCAACGGTTTCATTTTTGAGCCGTTTGGGGTGGAGACACTTGGTCCATGGGGCCCGTCGGCTCATAATCTATTTAAGTCATTCAGCCGAAAGCTGGTTGAGGTGTCGGGTGACCAGAGGGCTGGCAATTTTCTAGGACAAAGAATAAGCATTGCCATCCAACGTGGCAATGCTGTCAGCCTTCTAGGTACCCTTCCGCGTGACAACGAACTGCGGGACATTTTTTATTTATAATGGTTATTTTTAATTTAGTAGGTTAGACAATAGTTATAAAATCAAAGTGTAAGATTTTTATTTATAATTTGTATCAGACATAACCGCAATCCAGACTAGGTGCCAACCTGCGTTGCCTTAATAAATTATTTGGACGCATTTTTAGTATTTTTTACCGATTAATTATTATAATACAGTAAATAATGTCTTTTTCACAAACTTATTTTTTTTTTACTAAATGTTGGATTAGGCATTTGTCTCCCACCTCACCTGATGGTAAGTGACGATGAAGGCGAGGATGTTACATGCCTATCCAAGAGATACCCATTTATTCTACTTTTGAATGTCCCGGTACTGTACTTATCTTACTACTGTTTTTACAGTCGTTAAACTATAGGCATACCGAATATTTCTGCCTATTTGTGATGATGATGATGATATGATATCCAAAAGCTGAAATTGATCATTTGACTCGGTCAGATGACTCTTTCTCGAAATGTTGTGGTATCTTATAGTGCGTGGTATCTTATACAAGCACAAAAAAACCTTATTTAAGAAAGCAAGTGAAGTTTACCCTCGCAAACACGAGATCCTTATAATAGACTCGTACTCTATGTTGATGCGAATAAAGTTTTAATCTATCTTAAATGCTCCCTTACAATACTTAGGCCCAATGTAGACGACAGACTATCCGTGACTTTTTGTGCGCCACAGACTCGATCGGACAAAAAGTGTGTCGTCTGCGTTGAGCCTAATTAAATCTCGTTGCTTGTGAGCATTAATCAATGCTGACGGTTTTAAAACATAACATTACCATTGTGTATTGGAAGTCTTATGGTGCAGCCTTCGCACCAACTGGCTATTGAAACTCAATCTTAATGGTGCCGGAAAACAATTTTCAGGTGAACGAGAGGTTTATCGAAGTTTTATCATGGCGTTAACGGGCGCTTTGTGTAAACATCTGCCGATTGAGCTTTCAGGCTGTACAGGGAACAATAGGACGAAAACAACATCAATGTGGTACTGTTCTTTAAGGTGCTCATATTTCATTTAGGCTCATTGACATTTTATAATTACTTTATATTAGACGGGTATGTATATACCTAATAATCTAATACCTATCGAAATATATTCTTCACGGTTATTCATTCTTCATTCTTTATAACTCGCCCCGAATATGGCCTCCTGAAAAGGCTGAACTTATCGACGATATCGAATAAATAGAAGTCGCCCGTTTGTAGAAGTACCTAAAGAATTTCGAAATTCTAAGTATATTTTAACACAGCCACCGTTTAATTTTAGAAAAGAATCAAAAAATATGTGGTAGAAACACAAACGACATATAATTAAAATTTGTAGGTAGGTAGGTAGGTATAGGTGACGGCTTTCCGCTGGACGCATTACCAGCACTGATTTTCCGCCGTCACCTTTTATAAAGATGATTTCTTTCTGCAGAAGCAAATGAGAGGCAGATTATCATGGCTATAGATGCAAAAATCATAAACCACTGCATGTTTAAGCAAAGGTGGTCAGGAAAGTCTAATATAAGAACTTTAGAGCAAACACTCCAGGGACTAAGCATAGCGTCATAATTTCTCCACGATGAATAAAACAAAGCTGAAAAGAACTGAGCAAGACGTCGTTTCTTAATTTACGAGGGTGTTGTGTGGCGAGCTCAGCTCGTCATATCCGCGACGCCATCTGCAGAATACATCGGCAGGTAAGTTACAAGCCTCCGGCAGGCACGCACGCCGCACACTTGCGCGTGCGCACTCACACTACGCCTCGCCGACTGTCCACCGGCCGAACAATCGATCGTAAATCAGCTTCGATAAAATTATAGGAGGGAACACAATGGATGTCGTCCGTCATCTCCGAGCCAATACACACCCTCCAACGTAGGGAAGAGAGTCCTCTTTCAAAGTTTCAGTCCGCGCTCCCGGTGTGCAGCACAGCGCTCCGTCTCCGAGATAAAGTCGACATTCGCACGTGTACAGACAAGAAGTGTTTATTTTGAGAAAGCTACCGCACGCGATACTTGCCTCTCCACCACTCGCCTTTAGAATTACAATCGCGTGAGAAAGTGTCCGCTCTCATAATTGCGAAATTCACGCTCCGTGGTGCGGTACAAAAATAAGATTATGGATTCTGGTGAGCTCAGTATTGTGATTCGAGGATCCGTCCATAGGTATGTCTGCAGGGTTTACGACTACTATTCCTGGAGGAATAAACCGTCGCGGTTATTGAATATTACCGGTTATTTATGGAAGACAGCGGTATTGTCCACGGAGCCCTGACTATTCAGCGGGTTTCGTTGCGAGGCGGCCGCTGGGCCGCGTCAAACCAAAATGATGCATGCATAAAACCTTTTTGAAGATAATGTAATGCCAGCGACTGGCCTGGCGCTAGCTAGTTGGGTGCCCGGGTGTAATAGCGACTATGGCATCCTTTGATACTGCTGATGAACTTTTACAAACTTAATTTAGTTATATTATATGGATAAATAATTTCCAGAGTTGAGACTTCGTTCATATTTTCATCTTCACTATTGACGAATCTACTTGAAAGTATCCCTAAAATATTCGTCAAACTCGACGCCTTGGCCTCTTAAACAAAGTTTCTAGCAAATACTAATACATGTGTAGTCATTTTTATATAAAGTAGGCCAACAGGCGTACGGCCCACCTGCGGAAAGCGATTACAGTAGATAATGAAGCGTGATCTGAGTTTATGAAACTTTTGAAATGCCACCCCCTTGTTCTTTTACCCTTACGCACTGCACGCCTCGCCCGCTAACGGCTAACGCTAAGTAAATTCTATTACTTATGCAAAACGCGTCATTACTTTATCAATAGAGCCATTCCCACTTCGACTTTACATTAGGCCATTTAATGTTATACCATACATAAAATCTTCCTGCATCAAATGATACTAAGAGAAGCATAAATCAAAATAATCAAAAGAAACATTAAAACAACTTTAGGCAAAGTGTTTAAGTATGCCAAATAAGTTGTCATGATTTTTCAGATTCTCGCACCCATTAGGTTTTACAATTTGCTCGGGAGGATTAGCTATTGGTACATTCTACAGGAACTTACTTACTTCGCTGACTCAGCGACCCGAAGTGGATCTTGGCCTCCGACATTAAAGTGCGCCATTCTTCCCTATTCTGTGACATGTGGAGAAGATGGGAGAAGATCGAGCCGCAAAGAAAGCCTATCATGGTCAACCTTCCGGGCGCCGTCCAGTGGGACGTCCAAGATATCGTTGGAAGGATGAAGTTGCCAAAGACCTAAAAGAGTTGGAAGTATCCGACTGGTCAGAGTTGGCATTCTACAGGTATTTTCTTTTTTTTCTACCAAAGTTTGAATGGGTTTGTCTTTAATGGACAAACTACAAAGAGCTCTAGGAAGCGCTTTGATATCCTGAGTACCTTAATCAAAGTATCCCATACAGAACAAGTTTTAGTATTATCCTGGATTACTATATCCATTAGCCGTGTGGTTTCCGGCAGAGTAGAATAGGACCTCTCCAAGTCTTCCCATGGATGTCGTAAGAGGCGACTTAGGAAATACAAGCTAAACAAAGCTCATAAGCACACCTACTCTTTCTAAGAGAACTTTCTCAATCTCGCTCTCCTGTAGCAGGAAGGCAAAGAGGAATATTTACTGTAGTTCCACGTAATAAAAATGTTATAGACAACGTACGGGTTTTAAATTTAGTCTATCGCAGAATGAGTAACTTTTCTCTCATTCATTAAGTATTCCGTGCCCTTGTAAGTTTTAATTAGAGAATATTCTCGGCCACCGACATTTATTTTAATCCTAGAGCAGCTAGCATGGCAGATTCAAAGAACATCTACGTCGGCTTTGTTGATTAAAACTGTGAAAGTCACTATTACGTGACGATTCCTGCCAAGTTATATAAGTAACAATCTGCGTAAAGGAACTTTGTTCCAATAAGTAGGTAAGTATTTTCACGTAAATAACCCGAGCCCAAGTGAGGCGCCCGCTGGTCTAGTATCTAAACATTATCAGTGCTTACATAGATAAAGCAACACCAGGCGCGGTCATCACTGGGATAGGTGACCGCAAATGGCATAAAAATATCTGGAGCTTCTCCGTGCTTCGAAGGACATAAGCCGTTAGTCCCGGCTGTCATCATTGATGGCAGCTTTACATTTAGGTAGCTTGAAAATTGCCACACCACACACACGAAAAGAACGCAAACGTAAATAATCCTTATATCCGTATCTCATTGAATATCAATCAGAGAATATTCTCGGCCACCCACGCATCTTTCATCCTAGAGCAGCATGGCAGATTGGAGGAGTATCAACATCGTTTCCGCTAAATAAAACTGTGAAAGTCTCTGTTACGTAATGATTCCTACCATGTTTATTAATAGTAAACTGCGTTACGAAACTTTCCTATAAGTACACGGCTTCTCACATAAGTATCTCCTATACCCGTCTCTCTTGCTTTTAATCAGAGAATATTCTCGGCCACCCACGCATCTTTCATCCTAGAACAGCATGGCAGGTTGGAGGAATATCTTCTTTGGTTCCGCTGAATAAAACTGTGATAAACATGGCGGTGGCATTTCGAAACGCATTCGTGCTACAGTTTAATGACGTGCGATAAAACACACAGATATGGACGCGGACTGTATCAATTTCTCTGTGCTTGGAATTTGAAAACGGGGAATTAAAAGTCAACTCACAGTTTTCTTTCCGCCACGGAAACCAACCTCTGATTTTATTCTTACTAATATTATGATAGTGAGCCATGTTTGGCATCAAATTACAAGACCGAGTTCGTAACTCTGAGATTCGATGCTAAACAAAAGTTCACGATGTGCTCTCTAGGGTTGCAACTAGTTTTGACTAGCTCCGTGGCGCAGCGGTCAACACGCCAGCCTGCGACACGGAGTGACCGGGTTCGATCCCCGGCCAGGTCAAGATGGAAAATGATCTTTTTCAGATTGGCCTGGGTCTTGGATGTGTATCTATATATGTATTTGTTATAAAATATAGTATCGTTGAGTTAGTATCCCATAACACAAGTCTCGAACTTACTTTGGGGCTAGCTCAATCTGTGTAATTTGTCCGTATGTATTTATTTGTTTATACCTAACTCTTAAATGGAACTGGATAGGACACCTGGCGAGAAGGAACGATGGTAGGTGGTGTAAAGCTGTTACTGAGTGGTATCTAGGTCCTAGAAATGGGAAACGTAGTATATGTATGACATAAGGCAGATTGCTGGTAAAAACTGGATTGCGAAGGCTAGTGATAGAGAAAAATGGCGCGGACAAAAGGTGGCTTATACCCAGCAGTGGGTCGTGGAAAGCTGATGATGAATATTGTAAACGCGTCAGTTTTTGAGTATGGATGTATGGATGTTTGTTACTCTTCCACGCCAACGGCTGAACGGATTTTGACGAAATTTTGCACACTAATCGGTTATTATCTGAATTAATACATAGCTATCTTTCATTCCAGAAAAAAGTATAGTTCCCACGCGTTCGGCATTAACGTGAGCGAAGCCGCGGGCGACAGCTATTCTAAGCGGAAAACAAACGGTGTACTGTATGTGTATGGTAATGCTACTCACTCTTAGAGTTTTTATTTATAATTCAGTACTTCAAAAATATGAACAATCGTAATACTAACTGCATATCGTTTATGTAGGTTTTTCCTATACCTATTGATTTGCAAGCGGATAATAATAAGCTTTTATAATTCATTCATGAGCTTATTAATTAGTGCTATTCCATAAGTTAGTATTTACATGAATATCATGCCAATGTAGATTTGAAAACCTACCACCTTTACCACATTTCTCTTGTGCAGTAATACATATTGCATCTTTAAGTTAGTACTAGACTAACACCCGCATTCTAAGTCGTTTGTTTACATATGGTTTGACTCAAACTCTTTGAATGACACCTCAAGCATAAACTGGAGGTGTCATCGAATGAGTTTGAGACGAGGTGATAAAATAACGTCAAACTTCAACGAAAGAAACGTTCTTA
The DNA here is from genome assembly GCA_947532085.1 of Elegia similella. Lineage (NCBI taxonomy): Eukaryota > Metazoa > Arthropoda > Insecta > Lepidoptera > Pyralidae > Elegia > Elegia similella. The sequence continues at coordinate 16,209,573 of OX383941.1, forward strand.
CTAATAAGAATACCTACTTAAAATTTAATTAATCATCGTCAGGTTTCCACGACCTGCTGGGTTTAAGTATAAGCCTCCTTTTTTCTGCGGTACCCTTCTCTATTCCTTACCTTCGCGATCCAGTTCTTCAATAAGAAATCACACTCGATGACAGCCTAACTCTTCTACCATCGTTCCTTCAAGCCAAGCAATCTGCACATTTAAGAGTTGCAACCCTAGGGAGCATCGTGTACTTTCGTTCGGTCAAATCTCAGAGTTGCGAACTCGGTCTTCAAATTTGATGCCAAGCATAGCTTGCTCCACGGCTCTCTACGAAACTTCAAACTTGTACATGGCTCCGTTCGCAAGAGACCATGTGTCGGCACCATAAGTTATTGTATACACTGAATGAAGAGGCGTATTTTTAGGCATTCTGGTATTTCTTTCTTTTAAGAAATATTATGAAATTCATCTAGATAAACATCCAAGACCCAGACCAATGTAAAAATATTGTTTTCGAAAATGACCTAGCCGCGGATCCGATCGGTCCCTACGATTCAAGGGCACTTGCAAAACCACTGAGCCATAGATATCATCAATGTCTGAAATTGTGTCAAGTAGGGGTGCGTAAGAGTTACTTGTAGGTAACTGCCTCCGTGGTTCATTGGTTGAGGCGTTTGCCTGTAGACCTAGGGGTCGTGCGTTGGATTCCCACGAGAACCATGCCTTGTTTAGTTGATTTGAGTTTGGTTAGGACATTGCAGGCTTGAATCATCTGATTATCTGATAATAAGGATGGCTCCGTGCTTCGAAAGACACATTAAGCCGTTGGTCCCAGCTGCCATCTGGTAGTCGTTAAAGGAACCACGTCAGAGGTCGAGAAGCGGTTCCGAAGAACTCTGACACCAGGGTGTGCAATGGTCGATTGACCGTGACACCTACACGAAATGATGATGATAACTTGTAGGTACGTATGAGTGGCTTATTTGTTTGTTTTTCTCATGTGTAAGTGGCCACCACTAAAGTAAGATTTTTTTAATCTACTTAGACATCTGCAGCATGTATATGAATCTATCTCACACTTGTGCTGGTCTAGAAGAAAACCGCTCCGTTCTATATAATCTAATGATAAAAGATATGTAAAATATACCTAAGAATGGTTAATGTTAGAAGCCTTAACTTTGCAGAAGCCAAACAAAGTTCTTTAATATCTGTGAGCATATAAAAAGGAATAAAAATAAAATATAAATCGATTCTTTATATCGCGAAAATAAACCAACTCGTCCATATATTTCGCTGTCACAACCCACAAGCGACTGAAACGAAAATAATAAAATGGCGACATAAAACTCCTTCAAATAAGTGTCTACGTTGCATGCTATAAATTCGGTCGTAAAACAGATGATTGCGTTGTGCAACCGCGGCGAGGTGTCCGTGATATCGGAGTTTGGAAATACTCGATAACGTGACGGAGAGTTTGTAAACTATGGTGGAAAGGAGCAGACTACTAATTAGAAAGAAAAAAAGAAAAATAACTTATTTGGAACCAAATAAAACAGACAATACTTATTTATAACATTTTACAAAACAAGGCACCAAAAGGGGTCACTCAGCATTAGGCGGTGATGTACCTGAGTAATTATACATACATATTTTTGTCATTTCAGCCGTAAGAAGTCCACTGCTGGACAAGGCTCAAAGATTCTTCCTTCCATGGGAGGATATTGCCATTCTCACCACGCTTGGCAGGCGGGTTGACGAACGCAGTTTCTTTGGCTTTTTATGCCTCCGACGCTGCTGCCCATCGAAAGCATTTTTAAACTGGGGAATGATAGGAATTAGTTAGATTTAGGAAAGGAATTTAGATTTTAGAATATAATTACTCGCTCGGACAAATGGGGAAAAGCAAGTAGTAGTTCAGAAGGCCGGGCGCGTTAGTCCAACTACTGGACAGGCAGTTGAGGATAACACCACTGACCATTATATATAGGTTTACATACATTTTATCACGTCTTTTTCCCTTGCGGGGTAGACAAAGCCCAAAGTCTTTAGCGTGCTAGTGTGCGTAAAGATAGAAAATCTGAATCGGAAAAAATACCGAGAGGACTCTGATTTCTTAGATTTTCGCCCAAGCCCTAAACTGGATTTTACTTTTTTTATGGTTTTGGACGACAAACAAGCAAGTGAGTCACATGATGGTAAGTGATCACCGCTGCCCATGGACAATTTTAACACCAGGGTATGACGGGAGTGTTGCCGGCCTTTCAAGGAGTTGTAAGGGAGGAAATGGGAAAGGGTAGTTTTGAAAAGATGGGCCCCCGGCTCTCTCACTCACCGAACGAAACATAGAAGCGGTAACGCTTCTACTCAAACGTCGATTTTCCATGAGAGTGTGGTACTTCCCCGGACGAGCGGGCCCATTCATGCTACTATAGCAAAAATTAATTTTGCCTGTAGCCTGGCTCCTCTACCACTCCGAAAACTTATGGAGGCAGCTGCTACATTTTATCTATCATCATCATCATCGTGATCTTCTCTGTACTACCGTCCCCTCTTTGGCCTACACTCTCCTCGCTGGCCAGACGGGTTGGAGAGGTCTCATTGATGTTTATGAGCTTTGTTAAGCTTGTATTTCCTAAGTCGCCTCTTACGACATCCATGGGAAGACTTGGAGTGGTCCTATTCTACTCTGGCGGAAACCACACGGTCTTCTTCTATCTATATAACGAATTATTAGACATTGTTAAATCTAGCCAGACTATTTTACGCTAATGCCTCCTTAAGATATTTAATTATTATTGAAATACGTTTACCTAAAAGCCTAAATTTCTTTCTTCTTTTTGTTAAATTCTTTAGTAGGACCTACAACTATATGTTCTTTCATTTGTTGGCATAACTCAAAAGTCTATTCAGAAGTTACTAAGGGTTTCTCGTTTTTAATCAATTACCACATTTGAATTTATAATAAGAAAACTTATTTCATTTAGTTAACCTACTTATATATCAACCTCATCGATACCACCCACTTAGTGAAGGGAAACGATCAAGAAGAAAACCAAGAACAAGATGGATAGATGACTAGTCTGCTTTTGTCAAAACTTGGAGAGAGATGGCAAGAGATAGAGCAAACTGGAAAAAGAAAGGGGAGGCCTTTGCCCAGCAGTGGGACCTAAACAGGTATAAAAAAGAAACCATTTCTTCCATGCTGGTCTGGAAGAAAAGAAAAAACGCAGAATGTGGCTGCTGCTTCTCTTCCCGCGCAGATCGTAAAAGCCGATCGAGGGATTGGGCTAAAATCTGCGGAATCATATAGGCGATGCGGCTAGCAACCCATCACTATTTGATTCCGTTTTCCATCTACACGCCCTCCAACATGCTGAATGTGGCCATATGGTCCTATAGACCTAGGCTCTGTCTGCCCCGCAAGGGAAAAGGACGTGATCTATGTATGTATGTGTATGTATTTCAGCCTAGGTCATCATTAAGTGGAAACCAACAAGATATAACTATAACAATATAGGTAAATACGAATCTGTAACAAAGCGTAGACTTCAATTAGGGAGACAAAGATTCTCAATTATCGAGGTGGTTCACCCTTCACGGAATCAAACTCCATCGATTCGGGAGTAACACCAATTTAGATCAGGATTTCCCCCGAGCCGCAAATAGAAATTACCATGAACTTTCTGCTATTTCGACCACTTACTTCTAACATATCTACTGGACTAAATATCTTTCATTTAAAACAAAAAAGAGATTGTCCCACGGCTTAGAGGGCTGGCTACTGTTTGGTACAACGGATATGTAGCTAGCTATCCAACGCGGAAACGCAGCCAGTGTTCTTGCCCCTCGAACTCGGGTACCATTTCGAAATTTACTAGTAAAATTTTGAGTGTTTTTGCATGTAAGTAGAAGTAAATAAAATGTAAATACTTTTTGTGTTTTAATTAAGTACTGTTATTATGATTACATTTGTTAATTAGATCAACTTAGCTATTATTTTGGCCCGAATTTTATTCTTAGACATACTTACCTAGTACTACGTTAGTATTATATTGTCTTTGCTATAAGTACGAAAATATGTTGCTCGTGCGAAGGTTAGTATTTTAATATTTAATGAAATCTTGAAATCTGAAGACGAGATTTGAAATAATATGCAAAACCATTCCTATTAGGAAAATAGAGAAGTAGCGGGCGCAGAAAGTACTGCCCCCAGGGACCTTGTTCCTTGTTTGTTGATATTTAATCTATTACCTGTCTAACTAATATAATTTAGTGCCACTTCTCTAAAATGGCAATATTCAAAAGGCACGCCTAGGTACACAAGTTCAGTCCAGCGAACTGAAAAGTTTGACGTCAATGTTTGACGTCCATATTCTTAACTATCAGTTTAGCTGGAAATATTTTTTATAACTTCTTACAGGGAAGGTTCATAACTTAAAGTATTAAGTTGATAGAGTTCAGTCATTAAAGAAGAAATATTTTAACTGTGAAGTATCCTATAGCTATGTATAATATAGCAAATGGGCTTGAAATGTATATACAATTTCATTCGGTATATGATTATCTAGTAAGACAATTAAAATTAATAAAGTTATAATACCTACTGCACTAACAGCTAGAAAATAACAACACAGAGCAAAGATAAACAAACTGAAATAAAAAATACCTCACCAAACGTTTAGATACTATTAAGTACAGGTTATGTTAAATATCGAAATAAAAATAAAATAGATATAGTCGAAAAACATTGTATCAATTAAGTTGCATAAAAATACTTGTATGACTAAAAAAAAAAGTAAGTTACAAAAACGGCACTCTAGGTACATCTGCTCTACATACTGATTAACATTTAAGCTATGTTATAAACTTGAACGATAATGTAACAACTAATGACATATTTATAAAAACAAACTCTTCATCCCTACGTACCAACTTAACTTCATTAAAACAGTGTATCAATATAAATATTTGCGTAAACAAATGTATACCTCACGACGGGAGCGCAAAACAAAAACTCGCGTCACTCTACATAGTAAATACTTGAAGGTAAATAATGAAAAGCCTCTGTGCTCATCCAATGACAAATGATAAAGGAGGGAACATCCCTCTGTAATATTATTCAAAGCAAAATAAACTCTATTTGCTTGAAGTAGAGCATGTTTTGTTGTGAATCAATGCAGAGGATGGCCCTCGCTATCTTGTCAGGCGGGGGAGGCGCCGACCAATGGCGGCGCGAGCCAAGCGCATCACACTGTCCTTATCTTGTGTGCCTATTGCGCATCCTCGCTCTTTCAGTTCGAATTTACAATACTTTCCATTGGAAAATTCGAGTTTCGAATGAGTTTACGTTTTAAAATTGTGAAAGATTACTTTTCATCTGTTCTTGTTTAACTTTTTGTACTTAAAGAAAGTTTATTGCCAGTATTATATTTATTTGTTTTTACTAGGCTTCATTAAGTTCAATGTTTTCAGCGTGACACTTAATTAGAATGTAGATTCAGGAACCTCGCAATCAAGATGTGTTGTTTACAGAAGTTTACAGAAACGCATTACTCACCTTGCGCCTGCAGCCGCCTCGCTACCGCCTTGGAACGCATCGCCTCCACGACGCTACGGTAAATAAGACAGTCCTTAATTATAAGCTCGATCGATGACACAACGGACCTATTTCGAAAACTTTTTGAAATTGGAACTAGTTTTTTTTTTCTGCGCGCGCTCGTCTGGATCAGGAAGGCGGGCGCAGTGTGGCGCGGGCGGGCGTCGAAGCCGTACGTCTCCCGTAGGATGGGGTTGGACGTGTGGTCGACGAGCAGCGCGGCGTGTCCCGCGAGCGGTCGGCAGGACACTGCGTTCACGTGTTCCAACGCTCCGCGACCGCGGGGAAAGCGATTTTCACGCGGGAAACGATAGTGACCGGCGACCGCGCTGTCTCACCCGCGGCCGCTCAACAACTGTCAGATTGACAGGGTGCCTTATAGCCGCCACCCACCGCCTGTGTCGCTAACGAGCAGTATCGAGCCACACGACCGTGTGCTTCCACGAACGCGATTATGAATAGGAAAAATGCTACATAGCTACATTTTCTTTATAGCCGCACAGCCCTACGCGTCGTAAATTCCCGCACGGAGGTGTAGCTGTCAAATAAAAGTCGGCTATGGAGCTCTACCAAACCTTAACACAGTTTGGGAAAACTTTTACATTAGGTATCGACACCTAAGTTGTGTCAGCTAGGTATATAGGGATAGGATAATTAACTATATTCTACATACACGGCATCAAAGTATTGGTCAAAGCTGATAGTTCAGGGGCACTGCTGAGCGGAAGGGGCTATTGATAGAATTTTCTTATTACAGAAAATGTTGGTCGTATTTTATACACGTTATAACACAATAATAAATGGGTGTATTTAAAACTACTTTTTGAGTTAGAAACTACTATGCAATATTAATATTAAATGGCTATGTAATATTAAACGCTACATATACAAGCCTTAAAGGACAAATCTTCATTAATCTGCGGACAAAACGGAAGTTTTAAAAGTATTAAGTTACTTTGTTTCTTTTGTTTACGTCTATTCTGATTATTACTAGACATATATATTAAGAAAGTCAACAATACCGCCAACTTTAAGGATACTTCAAAAAATGTACCCATACATAGGTATAGTAGCGCAACAGATGCATAGAGTCTGGTTTGGTTCGGCTTGGCTCCATGGGCGGGCGGGTGAATTTAACAAACCTCCTTGCTGCCGAACCGTTTGTTTATTTGTTACTTGTATGCCAGTACAAGCAGACTTTAGATAGAAAATGTTAATTAAATTAAGATGAATTGAATTCAGTGGATTTTTTAAATAATATTAATGCTAAACGTCGCACAACCAAAAGCCACACTTGGTCTTTAATCTTGCGACACTTTCCTTTTCCTACCTTTTTTATGATAAAGGACGGCAAACCTACCTAGTCAGGGATGATAGACAATGGGTAGGTTCATATTTAAAAAGCCTACCTCACCTAAATCATTGTTTTAAATTGAGGCTACATAAAAGTGCCTCACCTACATCAATGTGTATAAATGGTATACACATCGATGTAGGTGATCGAGAGGGCAGATCCGATACGCGATAAAACAATGCATTGCTCGCAGTCACTTGATACGCAAAGATGGCGCACGTACAATGCCCTCGGCCGACTATATAGAACACCTATGGTAGATACGGGTTACGTACCTATCGATACAGATCTTGACTCTTGAGATTAATAATTAACTTTGCAATAATGAGCAGATTTAATGTAAGCTCGCAGTCACTTGATACATGAAGATGACGCAGGTACAATGCCCTTGGCGGACTATATACCTAGAACACCTATGGTAGCTATGGGTTACGTACCTATCGATACAGATCTTGACTCTTGAGATTAATAATTAACTTTGCAATAATGAGCAGATTTAATGTAACATCTATGGTAGCTATGGGTTACGTACCTATCGATACAGATCTTGACTCTTGAGATTAATGATTAACTTTGCAATAATGAGCAGATTTAATGTAAGCTCGCAGTCACTTGACACGCAAAGATGGTGCACATATAATGCCGACTTTAGAGCGCCTATGGTAGTTATGGGTAGTAAGTACCTATCGATACAGGTCTTCACTCTTGAGATTAATGATTAACTTTGCAATAATGTGCAGATTTAATATAAGTCCGCAGTCACTTTATACACAAAGATGACGCATGTACAATGCCCTCGGCGGGCTATATAGAGCACCTTTGGCAGCTATGGGTTACGTACCTACCGACACAGGTCTCGACTCTTGAGATATAATGATTAACTTTGCAATAATGAGCAGATTTAATGTAAGCTCGCAGTCACTTGACACGCAAAGATGACAAAAGTACAATGCTCTCGGTCGAATATAGAACACCTATATATGGGTTACGTAGCTATCAATACAGATCTTGACTCTTGAGTAATGATTAACTTTGCAATAATGAGCTGATTTAATGTAAGCTGGCAGTCACTTGACACGCAAAGATGACAAAAGTACAATGCTCTCGGTCGACTATAGAACACCTATATATGGGTTACGTAGCTATCAATACAGATCTTGACTCTTGAGTAATGATTAACTTTGCAATAATGAGCTGATTTAATGTAAGCTCGCAGTCACTTGACACGCAAAGATGACAAAAGTACAATGCTCTCGGTCGACTATAGAACACCTATATATGGGTTACGTAGCTATCAATACAGATCTTGACTCTTGAGTAATGATTAACTTTGCAATAATGAGCTGATTTAATGTAAGTTGGCAGTCACTTGATACGCAAAGATGACGCAGGTACAATGCCCTCGGCTGACTATAGAGCGCCTATGGTAGTTATGGGTAGTACCTATACATACCGATCTTGAATCTTAAGATATAATGATTAACTTTGCAATAAGGAGCAGATTTAATGTAAGCTCGCAGTCACTTGACACGCAAAGATGGTGCACGTATTATGCCCTCGGCCGACTATGAAGCACCTATGGTAGTTATGGGTAGTACCTATCGATACAGGTCTTGACTCTTGAGATTAATGATTAACTTTGCAATAATGAGCAGGTTTAATGTAAGCTCACAGTCGCTTGATACGCAAAGATGGCGCACGTACAATGCCCTCGACCTGCTAGAGAGCGCCTATGGCAGCTACGGATAGTACGTAAGTATCTATCGACACCATGTCTCGACTCTTGAAATATAATGATAACCTTTGCAATAATGAGCCGATTTAATGTAAGCTCGCAATCACTTTATACGCAAAGATAGTGCACGTACTACGCCCTAGACAGGCGATAAACTAGTAAAACCTATTAGCATCTATGGGTTGTACCCATACTTACAAGGTGCATATCGATACAGATCGTAGTTATGAGTGATAGGTTCCTGCATATGTTGTTAGAGCAACGATCTTCGCCCCATCTGCATGGGAAAAGAAATGTTTTATTTCCTAACAAAATTTACCTCGACTTTAAAACCGTGATCCACGTTAGGCTGTGCCACTATCATAGTAGCTAGTCCTGTTGCTATTATTACATTTTATACAGGCAACCTATTTTAAATGGACGCGATCTTTTATTGTATTAGATTTATACCACCTTGCACTTTAGCGCATTTTAGGCAGTATGACTTTGGCGATAGTAAGAATCTAAGAATAATTAAATTCTTTCAGACAAAATAACAGGGATCAAAGATAGGACAGTAGGAAAGAGAATTAAAAAAAGGTAACTAGTTTATTAATACGTATACTATATTGAAATTACATTGTAGTATTTGTTAATAAGTATTTCATTCCCCCAGGTGGCGGCACTGTAAATAGAGATATTTTTGACATACATACATCCATAGTATCACGTTTTATTCCCTTGCGGGGTAGACAGTGCCCGCAGGTCTTTAAGACCTAAAAGCCACATTTAGCATGTTGGTGGGCGTTTGGTGAAAAATGGAATCAAAGTAGTAATGGATTGCTAGCAGCATCGCCTACTAATACGTCAGATTTGCCCATTTCCTCGATCGGCTTTTGCAATCTGCGCGGAAAGAGAAACAGCTGGTACACTCTACATTTCTTGATTTCTCCCAGACCAGTGTGGAAGCGCTGTGTAATATAAATATTTTTTTTTACAGCAGTCAAAATCCACCAATTACAAAAACGATGATTAGATTGGTGGATTTTGACAGCTGTCAAAAGTGACACCACCGGGGGCGGAAATCTGAGCGGAAATCGATTCTGAAAACCCCCAATGCAATGAGGTATCTGGAATTCAGGACGAAGTTCAGTGACATGACATTAGCATTATTACACAAAGGTACACATACTTTGAGCATTTTTAGGTATAGACTAGGTATAGACTTTTGTAACTTTGGATCTGCTAATCAAGAATACCTTACTAATAAGAATAATGACTGGTGCTGGAGTATGACTATAGCACTACAAGAAACTTTTTTTAGATAAGTCCTTCTATCTTATGTTATAAAACATTGCGCATAAAAATAATATGTAACTTTTATTTACTAAACAAATACTTACAAATCAACACTTAAAATTGGATTATTATTAAAATATCAAGCATCCTAAGAAAAGCTACGTAGGCCATATTCAAAGGAAAATTGAAATAACTTAAACATCTATCAGAGTGAAGAACCTTAAGCACGAAAGGCTGTTGGGGTGGGGGTGGCAGCGGGGGGAGAAGCCGTAAATATGATTATCAACGGGGGAGGCGACGCGGACTAATCATATTCTCTGCAATTTACATAAATATTAGCGTGTGCCGTGACGTGACACACTGCACAGGTATAGTGGGAAATCGTAATAGACTGACAATTAGTCCAACCGATTACGCAAAGACAACCGAGGAGAGTATTTGAATGAAAATTTGCTCAGTTTATTTATCACGTGGGTAACTTTATATCTTTGACATTGCGGGCTGGAGCTATTGTTTCGTATGTCCATCATTAATGATAATCCTATCTCTTGGAATACATACATATTATCACGTCCTTATCCCTTACGTCGTAGACAAAGCCTAAAGTACCGAAAGGCCACGATTAGCGCGTTGGTTGGCGTAAAGTTGGAAAACGGAATCAAAATAGCCTCTCTCGCCTATTGTCACGATTCTTTAGATTTTCGACCATTCCCTTGATCGGCTTCTACGGTCTGCGCGGGAAGTGAAACAGCTGACACTTTTTTTCTTTTCTCCCAGAACAGCACGGAAGATGGTTTCGTAATGATGTGACCAAATGACTCAAAAAACAAAGATAATTACCTTAAGACTTAGGTGTGCTCGGTAGTGCTGTTCTCAAAGTAATCCTTTCGAAAACATGTATGTTCGTCTGTAAGGTATTTATAATATAGGCCTCTGGTATTATACATAATTGTAAGTACAATACTATTGCCTGAAATAAATAAATTATTATTATTATTAAATTCAGCAAGAATGCCTACATTTCCAAATCATAATGTTATCTTGTCTGTTCTCTAAAACTTAATAGTTTTCAGAAAGTTTTTTTCGAATCAGCGCAGCGTAAATTTTTCCTCTACGACATAAATACAAGTCTATGCGCCAGTAAACACGGCCGGTCATTAGGAGAGTCCACTTCGACTTTTAATGAAACCGAGGCCGATGGTAGATACGACTTAGACTTTGTCTTTTTTATGAGTGATTAATGTTCATGGCGGACGCCCTGTTTGCTATGCACATAAAAAACTAGGGTTGTCGATTTTTATTTCGGATAAGGGTTCGGGCTAATTGACGCGGGTTCGGTTTTGCTTTTTACTTGAACTGGAATTTTTATTTGTGTACAATGCATGTTTTACATGCATAGTATCACGTCTTTTTCCCTTTCGGGGTAGACAGAGCCAAAGAAGAAGACTTTATGGCCACATTTAGCATGTTGGAGGGCGTGTAGATGAAAAACGGATTCCAAAATAGTGATAGGTTGCTAGCCGCATCGTCTATTAACATGATTCCGCAGATTTTCGCTCATTCCCTCGATCGACTTCTACGATCTACGCGGGAAGAGAAGCAGCTAGCACATTCTACGTTAATTATTTTCTCCCAGACCAGCATGGAAGAATGTTTTTCTTTATATAATACCCTTGTCGTTGGTATACATAAAATTAGTATTATCTAAACTTTATACCTATTACAAAGAGGAAAGATTGGAGTGTTTGTTTGTAATCAATACAGCCACAAAAAGTCTACTGCTAGACAAGGGCCGCTTCCAAGGATTTCTCGTTCCATGGGTGGATAAAACGATACTCACCACGCTTGGTGGGTAGGCAAGCGCAGTTTCTTTGGCTTCTAGTGCTTTCGACGTTGCTGCCCATCGCAAGCATCGGCACCTCCTCTGGTGTTGCAGATGTCCATGGGCGACGATGACCACTTCCCATCAGGTGGCTCGTCTGCTCGTTTGCCGTCAAATAAACATAAAAAAAATGAAAAAAAATACATTTTAAAGTTGGAAATCAATGGATTTGGGAAGAGCATGAAAAAACAAATAACAGCTCGGGAGGCCGGGTGCATATACTCGATGCTATACTCGCAACCACCGGACAAGCAGTTGAGGATGACACCCCTGATCTTTTTGTTTGTTTGTAGTGTAATTTCAATAACGACTAATTTAAAATAAATTCTATCACCAATAGAAATCTACATTATCAGCGAGTTACAGCTCTATTTAGTAAGTGAATAAATAAGTCAATAGTATTTTGAGCTCTACATTCTGTACCAATTACAATACTCGATAATGAAACCAGTTGTTACAATACCTGTACATTTTCACATCGTATATCATTGGCTTCAACGTGTTTCAGTGTTTCACGCAATTATAACTGCCTCCGTGGTCCAGTGGTTAGGCGTTTGTCTGTAGACCCGGGGTCGTATTCAATTTCTATGGGAAGCATACTTTGTTTAGTTCTTTGTAATTTGGTTAGGACATTACAGGCTTGAACCACCTGATTGTCTGATAGTAAAGATGATTCCGTGCTTCGGAAGGCACGTTAAACCGTTGGTCCCGGCTGCCATCTGGTAGTCGTTAAAAGGAACCACGTCAGAGGCCGAGAGGCGGTTCCGGAGAATTCTGACACCAGGGTGTGCATGGTCGATTGACCGTGACACGTATACGAAACGATGACACAATTATGAATAAAACACCCCCTAGTTTAACTCGTGGGGGTTTTTTGAATAACAAGTTTTTGAAGTAAAGACTTTTTGGGTAAAAAATACTCGCGTCAGGACACGAGACCTGATCGAATCACCGGGGACCGCCGGCGCGGCGTAGGAGAGTAAGTAATATCATCCTCTCTTTCTACCCCGGGGAGTTTTCACTTCTGCCGGCACTAGCGGAGTGCAACCCGTTGTTTTTTTGTATGATAGTTGTTTTAGTTTAGTATATTGAATAATAAATACATACCTACACAAGATATTCAGCAGTTGGTAATCCAGTAATGTTATTCGAGTAATACCTACTACTAGTAGGTATGAGGCTTTGTGTATGCTTTTCAAAGCTTTTAATTTGCATTTCTTCCTTTGCATGGCACAGGAAGAAATGCAAATTATAACTATCTTCGCAATATTGCGAATAGCAATTATTGCCTTCTCCATTTCATCACAGAATCATCATCATCATCATTACAGCTACAAAAAGTCCACTGCTGGATAAGGGCCTCTACCAAGGATAGCTCAAAGTTTTGTTTGTTTTTATTTTACATATGTGTATGTGGCCAAGGTTTGTCAGATTAACACTTTATAGATAATACGCTTACCTAAGTCAAACTGTTACAGACGACCTACCTACTAGTTTTATAACTTTACAATTTTATTCAAAAAGAAGACGCTTTGCCTTTAAGAAGAAGCAAGGTTATGTATTCAACCATCTACTTATCTGAACCGTAAATAGACAATAGACAAACTTTATAAACAGAAAAACAAAAAAATCTAGTAAGTTTATGAAATTGGTATTCTAATTTTTATTATAAAAATTAGAATATCAAATTTTTATTGGTATTATAAAAATTTGATTGTCAATGACTTTAGAAATAAAACATAACTTATTCAAAACAAACCCATACTCCTCACATTAATTACAAAATCCAATTCAATCCCGCATGACTTGATAATTACATCTCAAAAACAGTTCACAATCCGCAAAACAAGGTCGCCCTCGGCTTCCTCCGGCAGTAATAAATTATTAATTACAACACCTTAAACGAAAAGCTACACCTACCCTTCCCATAAATTAAGGGGACAGATGTTAACAGACTCTAAACAAGCCCCAAATATCCCCAATCCACCCACAGCCTCCTGTCTGATTAACCACAACATAAGCAGGTGACTTACACATAGACAATGATGCGTTTTATGCAATAATGCACTTTATAAGTATATTAGGAAAATTCATTTTCTTTTACTGCGTGGTTGTCTATACTGCAGCGAGAAACAGTTTCTTCCTTATATTATATCGTACGAAGACCGTTTCCAAATTCGAATATCATATCCTTGATCTACAAACGAACCATTTTAAACCCTATGTGTCATAACTTAGATGCATTTTTGCTTGCAAATGCTTGTGTTATAAGTCGTTTCAGTGCCAAGGGACATGTGATATGATATCAAGGCGAGACAGAAAGGGACAGTAGAGCGCAGGCTCCTCGGCAGACGTCGCGGTTGCCATGGTAACACATCGATTCGCCCCACCCTCCCGGCCCCCGCCCGTATTCAGGTCATCTGAAGGCAGCATCTGAAAGACGGCGAAATGAGATCTAATTAGATTTGTCAGGAAGAGACAAGCAGTACACGTATCAGTATAGCACGATAGCTTAAAATCATACGACATATTTATAAAATAAAATGTACTTTTTATTACTTACTTAATTATTAAAAAGTTAACAATTCGTAAAAGTTAAAAGTTATTATAGTCACTTTGTGTAAGTCAAAGATCTTGGCGTAGCGTTTTCGTAGCATTAATATAAATCTGTTCAAAATACTTCTTGAAAAAGTAAACTTAAATCAAAATCATTAAAAAACTTTATATTTTCGCCCATTCCCACTACCGGCTTCTACGGTCTGCGCGGGAAGAGAAGCAGCTGGCACATTCTACATTTTTTCTTTTCTCCCAGACCAACATGGACACGTAATTTAGAGTCTGTGCACACCAAGTTTTTTAAGCTCGCCACTGACGCGCGTTTTAAGCTATACAGATGCTATACGCAGCCAGTACTTTGCACACCTGCATAATTCAAACGCGCGTTTAAATCGACAGGCCTATACCCTTAAGGCGAACAATGAAAAAAGCAATCTCGCTTTGTCAAAAAATATATCACAGGAACTCTCCACAATAAATATTGAAATTAACTAAACTAGAGAGTAGCTGTATCTAAGATATGCACTCTTCAAACAGCTTTACAATATCGATTAAACATTATCCGTCTTATAAAACGAGGACTAACTTTAGTACCCGGTTTAAACCATTATCCGACCAAAATAACTCGACACTTCACTTTGACGTTTATTCAACTGTCATTGTCAATTTGTTTTGGACTGTTAATGGTTTAAACCTTGTAAGGTCCAAACACAGTATAGTTAGTCCTCGTTTTATAATAAGACGATATCAGATTAACAGCAATCGTAACATTAAATTTCATTAATTTGATCGATTCAATTTGGTCACGTCGCGTGCTACGTGTGTGCGTGTGGCCCTTAATTGCCACGCTACATAAATATGCCCAATTACGTTTTTAATCCCTAATTCAATAATCCTTTAACACTAGACCGGCTAAGTAGATACTGAACGAGTAGCGTGGTGTTTATTTTTCTTTTTGATCATATCTAATTTTTAAGCTATGGTACTTACTAGAGTTGGCTATATGTTCGCATTTTTATTTGTTACCTGCTAACGATAACAACAAAGTCTTTTTATTATTAGCTTTTTTCTCGCGACTTCGTCCTCGTGAATTATAAAATGGCCCTGATACGTACATGTAAGGCGATTTTATAGATTAGTTTTCCTTGGGGTAGTAGGGTGGGTCTGATATCAAGTTTCATGACACTTCTTTCTTTGTAATGCCTGATTTATCTATGTATTTATAATCTAATAATATAAAAATAAGAGTTTTAGATTTGTTTGTGATAAGTAGATAAACTTACAAAACTACGCAACTGATTGAAAAATACGCAATGCTTTTTCACGTTTAGAAATCTGAAAAAACCTTTAAAAACTACACTATCAGCGGATAACATATGTAATGTAGCTTTCTAAAGGTGAAAAAGCATTTAAAATCAGTAAAGTAATTTTGTAAGTTTATCTATCACAAACAAATCGAAATCTTTTATTTTAATATTATTCGATTAAAAATACATAGATTAATCAGGTACTACAAATAAAGAAGTGTCTGTAACTTGATATCAGACCCAATCTGCTTCCCCCAACGAAAACTCATCTACATATATAAAAAATTGTGTATGCTATGTGCTCTTGCATTAAATATGTATATTTGACCTTATCTACCTTTAAAAAATCAAATTCAAGTTTTTTATACTAAACTCCTAATGATGAAGAAAACCCGCATTCAAGTCAGTCCACATCAATTTGGTTGATTAATATACTACAGAAAAACACACTTCACCCATCGCTGACACAGGTGTGAAAGTCATACTTTTTTTTTAATCTGCGAATTACGGTTACTCAGGTACGACGTCAGTTCATCATTTTTTTAGCCTTATTTAGCCTACAGCTTGATCCGCGACAACGTCTCAAGCACATTACATCCATGATTAATCAGCATGTAGGCAAGTATAAAAATATAATTTCGGCATTTCGGGTAATAACGATAAATGGTAAATTGCCTCTTCGATTCCACTTTGATGTTCAGCGAAATGTCGACCCAATTCATGTCTCAAAGACACGTCAGGGCCCCGGCGCTTGACAAAGGCAAGAGGCTGGACCTAATAGGGCCTCTCAAGGAAACGGGCCGCAGAATAGCGATGGAACAGAAGTAACATTTCTTACAACACTGAAGACAACTTTACAAAATATAAATTTTAATCGTTGTGAAAA
This sequence comes from Elegia similella, assembly GCA_947532085.1. Taxonomy (NCBI): domain Eukaryota; kingdom Metazoa; phylum Arthropoda; class Insecta; order Lepidoptera; family Pyralidae; genus Elegia; species Elegia similella. Next base: position 16,226,149 of record OX383941.1, read on the forward strand.
GGGGCTTGTAGACTATCTGAACAAACATTCATCATCATCATCAGGTGGTTTAAGTCTCCACTACAGGAGCACGACACTCTCTGTACTACTAGAGCCATACTTGGCCAGAGCAGACAGAAGATTTGGCCTACACTCTCCTTGCTGGCCAGACGGGTTGGAGAGGTCTCATTGATGTTCATGAGCTTTGTTTAGCTTGTGTTTCCTAAGTCGCCTCTTACGACATCCACGGGAAGACTTGGAGTGGTCCTATTCTACTCTGCCGGAAACCACACGGCTAACAGGTTGGTTACAGAAAACTTTTTATCTGTTACACTTTATTTGTGTTAACAGCCTCCGTGGTCCAGTGGTTAAGGCGTTTGCCTGTTGACTCGGGGGTCGTGGGTTCAATTCCCACCGGAAACATACTTTGTTTAGTTGCTTCCAGTTTGGTTAGGATATTGCAGGCTTGAATCACCTGATTGTCTGATAATAAAGATGATTCCGTGCTTCGGAAGGCACGTTAAGCCGGTGGTCCCGGCTGCCATCTAGTGGTCGTTAAAGGAACCACGTCAGAGGCCGAGAGGCGGCACCGAAGAACTCTGACACCAGGGTGTGCATGGTCGATTGACCGTGACACCCACTCGAAATGATGATGATGATGAGTGTTAAGAGCAAAACAGGTTACACTCAAATAAGTGTTACAAGAATAATTATGTAACAGATTTAATGTGTAACCCTTATGAATGTGTAACCTTTATAATGGTGTTTTTTAATTCCTGCTCGCAGCTTTTGTTGTGTACGTTTGTAGGCATTTACAATACAAGCTGTCGCGCATGTACCAAGGAGGGCTGGGGAGCAGCAACAATCCCCTAAGGGACAGTATTTTTTTAGATTTTTAATAAATTCCAATAAAATGTTAACATGGAGTTCCGTATGTCCCGCCATCATCATCATTATTTCGAGTAGGTGTCACGGTCGATCGACCATGCACACCCTGGTGCCAGAGTTCTTCGGAACCGCCTCTCGGCCTCTGACGTGGTTCCTTTAACGATTACCAGATGGCAGCCGGGACCACCGGCTTAACGTGCCTTCCGAAGCACGGAATCATCTTTATTATCAGACAATCAGGTGATACAAGCCTGCAATGTCCTAACCAAACTGGAAACAACTAAACAAAGTATGCTTCCGGTGGAAATCAAACCCACGACCCCCGGGTCAACAGGCTAACGCCTTAACCACTGGACCACGGAGGCTGTTATATATATGTCCCGCCAAAACCATACAATCTCAATAAATTAATAACTTATTTCCTTTAAATTAATTGTAATTGTACATTTAAATATCTCAGCCTAAGTTAAACCATTATTGTCCTATATCTCAGAGCTGCAATGGGACAACTATTACGGAATCAAGACTCGCGACGCTCTTTGTACGAGTATGTACTATGTAGGAGGAGCTCCACTTCTATACTCTCTTTCTTCTATGAATCAGGGCCGACTCCTCGCGCCCTTTTGGCGCTCCTTTGACGTGCCCGACCGAATGAAGGCAATTTAAAAAGGCAAGTTGACGTCAGCAGTTTACCTATGTACATATATTATTGAAATTTTAAATAACTGAACATTATTCTATAGTCTATGATCGTTCACTGATCTTCATTAGCGAAATTGCAAAAGCAAAATGGATTGTGCGACGTCACTTTTTAGGGTTCCGTAAACATAAATAAAAATATTTCTAAGCCTCCGCTGTCTGACAGTCTGTCCATCCATGCATCAGTTCCGTCCATCTGTCATATCATCAAGGCAGTAGATATCTTTGAACCGTAATACTTTTTGACTTGAGCTTTTCACAGAATGTTTTCTGTTGCCGTCATAACAACAAAAAATAAAAATTAAATTAATATAAGGGTGTTAAGAGGTAAATATTTTAGATTCGGCATTATCTATCATTATAAGTTTATAAGGAATGGTTTATTTTATGTATTTTCTCTTGCTTCGTGTTCTTTGCTTCAGGCGATTTCCTTTTATTTCAAGCAATTTTTTGTTTCAGCCGATTGTCTTTTGTTTCGTGTGATTTTACGATTAAAACTGTTTCTTTTTGAATTTTTTTTCGTTTGTTTTCGAAAAAGAGTGTGCCTTTTTAATTTAATCGCAATAGTACCATGGGAACATTTTCTTGCCGTGGTATTATGGTAGTAGGTTCCACCGTCAAGTAACTTTTTTTACCCGTGGTAGTACTGGTAGGATCAATAATTTTTTTAATCAATAGTTTTTTTAATGATAAAATTTAGTGTTTTTTTATCTCTCTATTTATATATTATTTAGTGCTTATTGTACATATATGGACTTATTTTGTAATTTAATATTATTTATTGTTTATTTTATGTGCTCATCTGATTCGATATTTGTACACCCTAACGGTAAACATGTTGATTCCTACTTTTATATTATTTAACACATTGTAACACATGTTTGACAAATAAATAATCTTTATCTTTAAATAATACCATGTGCAACAAACGAGACGCACGAGGAACCTCGCAAACTTATGACAATCAAGAAACGAGCAGCTGTTTTTTTTGGTATGACGAAGTACGAGTAGCTAGCTTCAAGGTGAGCTTTTGCTACTTCATCGGACGTTTGAGGCGAGGGCAGAGTGCAATCAGCCTATATAGACAACATCACCAAAGGGCCCCCCGGAGGGACGGACCTCGGCTTTGGGCGTTGCCTGTATACGCAAAGCTTGCAGAGACAGCAGAGCTTGGTTGCCAAAACATTTAAGGAACATACGCCTTAAAGGCGTACGGGTGTTGCGGGCTTATTTGAGCGAAATTAGCGCACCCGTCTTTATTATTTTACTGCTAAACAAGAAAAATTTAATTTTGTTATTTTTTTTAATAAACAACTAGCTGCCCCGGCGAACTTCGTTTCGCCATAAGTTAAAAACAATTCTATCTCTCAAGTTGGATCGAACTGCACATGGTGTGCGAATTTTATTATAATCGGTTAAGTGGTTTAGGAGTCCATTGAGGACAAACATTGTGACACGAGATTTATATATATTAAGATTCTCATAATTTATCAAATACAGAATCATGAAATACCAAAAGTTCTACAAGTTGTTTACTACCGAAGTACAGTTTTTTTTTTTATGTCCATAACACATTAAAAAAAACTGTACTTCGGTAGTAGGAGTTACAGATTAAAATTATAGGTAGCGCTATTTTCGCAGGTCTGTTTATGAAGCAGTTTCTTCACCTTTTGATATTAGGGACATGAGACATTGTCTTCCATGCTGACTGGGAGAAAAAAGACGTAGAATGTGCCAGCTGCTTCTCTTCCTGCACAGATCGTAGAAGCCGATCATGTCAATAGGCGATTCGGCTAGCAACCCTATTTTGATTCTGTTTTCCATCAACACTCCCATCCAACATGCTAAATGAGGCCATAAAGTCTTCAAGATCTAGGCTCTGTCTACCCCGTAAGGGTAAAAGACGTGATAATATATATGAGATATCATCTACAGACATATTTAGTGGTATTCATAATTACAGCCTCTCCCAAAGATTCTTCGTTCCATGGGAGGATATTGCCGTACTCACCACGTTTGGCATGCGGATTCGCGAGCGCAGTTTCTTTAGCTTCTTGTGCTTTTGATGCTGCTGCCCATTGCAAGCATTTTAAGCTGGGGTCGGATAGAAATTTGGATTAGGGAAGGGAATGAAGGTATTGAGATTGAGACACTACTCACTCGAATGAAAGGGAGATAAGCAAGTACCGGTGCGGGAGGCCGGGCGCAAATACCCGATGCCATACTGCAACCACTGGACATGCAGTTATGAATAACACCCCTGACCTAGTGGTAGTAAGTATCACTCTCGCGTTGTTCGCCTAGTGCTGTAAGGTCTTGTGTTAAACACAGTTATTTCACAACTATTCGCATCCAACAAACAAATACATTTTTATAAACATTTGCCGTAAGCGTTTGGCGGCAGACGTTGTAAGACACGTATTCATTTACACTTTTGTTCAAAATATATCTATACATTTCAAAATGAATAAACATACGAACATAAATAGCACTTTCAAACTGACATAGACGACTAAACTCATAACCGTCCTTTTGTCGTCGGCTAAAAGGACACCTCTCTAAGTTAACTAAGCATGAAATTGAGCACACCTCATGCACTCCGCCATAATTCTAGAGTTAGCGACGCTCGTAAAGTCTTATTTGAAACACATGTACGTCTTCACTTTATGCTAAATTGTGTGATACTTTCCAAAGCTTACTTCCCATTCGGATTTAGCTGAGCTTTAGCTGGTTATTTCGTTCTTAGACTCTGAAACGTGAATAGAATAAAGGAACCGAAATAGAATATGGAGGTACCTATCTACATGCATATGTATGTCTATGTCATTCTATCACAGTCACTACATGCATATGTTGTCAGTATACAGGGTAATTTTGAATTCCTGTAATTAATAATTTGAATAGAATATAGAATCGCAAGGAAAAGGTATAAAATTAAAAATAAATGACTTTCCATACAAATGAACAGATCAACTGGTCTTTCTATGTGAAGTATTTTTTTTTCTATTAAAAATAATTACGTGTCATTCCTTTTTACGCTTGTACGTAGTTCCTGGGCGACCGAGCTTTAGTCGGTTATTTATTACTATTTATTATAATACTAGCTTTCGCCCGCGGCTCCACCTGCGTTAATGTCGATCCTTCGGGAATAGTACTTTTTCCCGGGATAAAAGGTAGCCTATGTCCTTCTCTGTACTTCAGAGAACTTATAAGCAAAATTTCATGATGCTCGGTTCAGTAGTTACGGCGTGAAAGCGTAACAAAGAAATATATAAATAAATATATAAAAAGTTAAAAATCTCGTTTCTTGCTGACCGCGTCCTAACCCGCTGGACCGGTCATATACAACGTGATTTTGAAGCTACGATATAATATTTCATTATTTTGATTTTCATTATATTGAAATATGATTGAAATCCTAAAAACAGAATAGCAAGAAATGAAAAAGTGAAAATCGAAACAAAATTTGGCTTTCCATAGAAAGCCCCCGATCTGCTGGGCAAACTTGGGAGGTCAATTTTTTTTTCGTTATTGACCTTTTCTTCTTGCAATTCTGTTATTCCATTAGGAAATATGGTTTTAGGATTTTAATCAGATTTCAATATAACTATAATCATCATTTCGAGTAGGTGTCACGGTCAATCAACCATGCACACCCTGGTGTCAGAGTTCTTCGGAACCGCCTCTCGGCCTCTGACGTGGTTCCTTTAATATAACTATAATAAATATTATATCGGAGCTTAATTAGATAAGTAGTGAATTTAAAGATTTTTCTTTATTTTAAACTTCTGTAGAAAGATTGAATTGAAGGGCCCAGACAAACGTCGATATAGGGTCCCACTAGAGGAAGCTACGCCAATGGTAATAATTGGCGCTTTTTCATAATTTCCAACTTATTTTTCTATACACCAGTACTAAGTTTACCCCCTTAGTGAGTTTACCCTATCGTTTTTAAACTTTTTAGGTCATGATAGTTTTTTTTTTTTTTGTTTTTCGTAAGCGACATCTATTTTAATTTTGTTAAAACTATTATAAATACAGTGACATCTAGTGGAGTTGGGCTGAAATATTTAGTACCATAACAAAGCTTTCAAGTACGATTAATTCGATAATTTCTCGCTAGATGGCCATTACCACTGGAGCTGTTTTATCATGTAGTGGTGTATCAAGAAATCTCAAACCATAAGAATCAATATAGATTGTCTTGTTTTAATCACTTTAACACGATGCCAAAGAAGTGGTGTATTGTTTTGTGTATGTATGTGGAACTTTATTCAACCATAACATAAAAGTACAAAAGGGTGCTGTTATTTATTACAATTGATACAAATGGCTCGATTTGATGACATTCTAGTTCGTAGACTTTTCCGAATTTACTTTTAGGTTCTCAATTCAATTGGTTTTTATTTTTAACCGACTTCAATAAAAAGGAGGAGGTAATCAATTAGTTTATATTTTTTTAATGTTTGTTAGATACCTCAGAACTCCGTCTATATGAACCGATTTAAAATTCTTGTTTTTGTTTGAAATTTTATCACAATCGGTTCAGTAGTTTGATTTAAGTCGGTTTTCATTTACATGAAAGATTATTTAATGTTTGTATAACTCATAACTCTGTCATTTATGAACCGACATGACAAAATATGTTTAATTGTTGTTTTCATTTAAGTGTTATCCATAACACATAAACGAATTAACTGAGTTTAATGAACCTTGGTAAATAAACATCAAAGCGTACAGGACACAACATAGACTTCTTATTTTATTTTTCTCCAGTTATGATAAGAGGTGGCCCGTACAAATGTACGCGAACGGAGTCGCGGGCGCAGGTAGGTGAATATAATTGTATTACATTTTTACTTTTCCGATTTGGATTAGCAGACTTAAATTTTATTGCAAAGTTACAACACTATTATTGATGAAAAATAATAATACGACTGTTTTACCGACACTACAGAGTATTGAACGCATGCGCGTCACGCACTTCATTCCTTCTCTTTTTCTATTGGTTTGTTTTGTGATTTGTGTCATGTCCCGAACCCCTGCTTGTATTATCCCGCTTGTATATTTTATGTTCGTAAATTAATAACCAGAATAATAAACTTTTGATGGTAGATCTTGTAAATAAGTATTTATAGTATTGTGATGATAAGTGCTGTGTGTAACTGTAATCTGTCCTGGGAAACTAAAGCGGCACCGTGGAGTCACGAAAACGAAGGTAAAAAAACTGTTTTCATTGTTTCTGCAGACGCTTCGACTTTGTATAACAATCGGAAATCGATATCGAAAACATTTATAAGAGTTAAATATACTATTCAAGTTATATTGCTTTAGTTGCAATTGAATTTTTTGGTTATTTTGTAAATGAGACTAAAGAAAAGTTAGCTCTGCGCACATGGGTCGATAAGGTATTATAATTAGATGGGAGTTTTGGGGTGCTTGGACTTCATTATTCACAGAAACACGGTATTTGTACTATCAATTTGTCTAGTAGTAAAAGTTGTCTCCATAGTAGAGATTGTGGGTGGATGAAAATAGTAAGAAGTAAACAAGTACCCCACGCCATTGCCTTTTATAAACACTGCTTGCTGTAAATATTTTACTATGCAGACTACAATTTTTCTTATGCATAGTGTTCATTATTGTTGTTTTGTGCTAGGTTTTGAATTTGTATGAGTAGAATATAATATTTTATTCACCATACACTGCACATATTCATATCAAAAATAATTGTATAGGAAAAAATGCGTTTTTCCTTTTAACCAGAAAAAAAAACTTTTATTCAGAATTCAGACAAATGAGAGAAATATTTTTATTAATAATGGTGCATACTTAAGTTGACTAATTAGCTGCCTTCTTATTTAAAATAAAACGGAAATATGGATACTAAATTGAATGATTAGTGGATATGAATATTGGTATTTTATTAATAATGGTGCATACTAAAATTGACTAATTAGTTGCCTATCTATTTAAAATAAAATGGAAATATAGATACTAAATTGAATGATTCATGCATATGAATATTGGTATCAAGGATGTCTCACACACTGTATTATAAATCCTCCACTATGAAGGAAAGCACAGAGTTGGATAGTACTTGTGTATTATCCAGGAAAAGTAATGATGCCTCAGACCATATTTAAATTACCAACATAAACGGCAGTTTGCAGGAACATCTAGTTCAGTGACCCAAATATGTTAACATGAATCACATGTACTTTATAAAACAATTTATAAATTAATAAATGCTTAGACATGGAAATAACAAATTTATTGAATCTACTTAATTAGTAGGTACATACTATTAATAAAAATAACAATAATTCAGTTAGTTTTATGGGTTTTTACATGAGAAATCCAAGAGGTCTAATAAGGAAAATAACAAATTAGCCAAGTGTGAGTTGTAGTGTAAGTAACATACCATGTTTTCCATATCATTTGGTACCTGTATACCAAATGATATGGAAAACATGGTATGTTACTTACACTTGGCACTTTACACGGGGCATTATTAACGCTTATGTTTGTTAAGCAACTACCGGTGCAGTCCCCACAGGGATGAGTGACTGGAAATGGTATAAAAATATCTCAAGCGTCTCCGTGCTTCAGAAGGTACTTTAACGGTTATTGGTCATTGTTGCTCCCTCCTGTTATCATTGATCGCAGTCATAATGGGTAAACAAACATGCCTTATTCACTATATTTTTACACATTCATAAACTACGCTTTAACATAGGCATTTTTAGGGTTCTGTACTCAAAGGGTGCCAAGAAAGCATATTAAATTGATTGATGTCAATATATATTTTTCATTTTCATTACTAATGCTCTAATGTACGGACATTAGAGAATTAGTTATGAAAATGAAAAATATTTATTGACATCAATCAATTTAATATGTCCTTCCCTCTGTCTGTCTCAGGGATGTGTAGGTATATTGAACCATGATAGGTATAGCCTGAAATTTTGGCAAAATGTAAGAATCTATAGCTGCTATAACATTAAATAATACAAACAAAATAGAATAATTAGTTATAGGGTCACGTACAAGAAACATGTTCTTTTTGGTGTCTTTGCTTGTATTCTGTCAAAGCTGGTGCTTATTTACAACATCAAATCACAGATAACTAAGACCAATATTGTTTGTGCACAGAAGAGTTAGCCTAACCTCGTAAGGTCATTTAGAAGAGGTTTAAGTATTTAATATTTGATTTTATTACTTAATATTTGTTTTTTCTCATGTGTGCCAAAAGGTGTCTGATATAGCTTAACGATTGTCATCAATGATGGCAGCCGTGACCAACAGCTTAATGTGCCTTCCGAAGCATTGACCAGCTCACCACAAATAATTTTAAACTTATTATAGATAATGGTACGGAACACTTCGTGCGCTAGTCCGACTCGCACTTGGCCGTTTTTTTCCTTTTTTTTTTTTGTTTATTTATTATTTCTAATTATTTTAACGTGATAACGTCTTATAAATTGATGAACACCGGCTGCATGCACGAAAAAAAATCACGTTCCATTATTACTATTATAGCTTGTATCGCCTTTTGAGTCACGGGTGTCACCGTGCCGTTATTATATTGTTATCTATCTCTCTTCCACCGTTATTACGTAAAATTATCGTTCGTAAACCGATTTTACAGATAACCAATTTTTTTAACTGACAGTTTCGTAATATTTGGTATGTTAAATATACTAATTACAGACCAAAACATTACAAATTTTGAAGTAACATACCCACCCACCAGTCACAATGAAATGACCCCTATTCTATTTGTTATTGTGGTAAACACAGGTCAAGTACCTAATGTAGGTATACCTACTTTGAAACAACCGGGCGACGTAATTTTATTAATTTTATATCAGTTATTTTTGTTTAAAATTACTTAGTTTTAATAATATATAAACTATATTATTAATACTTAGTAACAAATAACAACATGGCATCGTAAATAAAACCAACATTGTAATATATGATTTGTTTTGTGTGTTATTTATATACTATAATGTTATTTACATGTGTGTTATGTTATTGAAACTAACGTGAGATAAAGACATTATGACTGAAAACGGGTCACTCACTTGCTATTTTGTCAGGATTACCGACTATAGTTTCGAACTCGTCAGAACTATAGTCGGTAATCCCGATTAAATAGCACGTGAGTGACCCGTTCTTAGTCATAACGTGTGTGTTATTTACATACAATAAAAAATACATTGTTATTTTTCACGCCGACGCAGCGCAGGCCAACAACACTTTAAAATACCCGTGTGTATGAATGTTATTATATTCAGCAGTCTACCTGCTCGGTCGGTCGCCCGGGAGCGACTCAGCAAAAAAGTAAAAAGATAATTTTTCGTGGAGTCGGGCTTCGGACGAGAAAGAACAAAGGTTTTACGCTCTTACCTAGTTATAGCTAGTTATTCGGGCTCCCTGCAGGTGTAACCTGTTATCTTTTACCGAGAATTTCTTTCTTTATTTTATTTTTCGTGAAGATCACGCCAGAAATACTATGGTGTGAAAGTATGACCGTTTTGGTCGTAAACCGCTTTGTGTAGGTAGCTGTTACAGAGTTATCATTGGAGCGAGCTTACGACACGACAGACATTTTCTCTTAATATAGTAACGTTTTGTTTCATCGCCTCTTTATCTGAAGAATAAAAGAGATTAACAATTTAAAGGCAAGCTTAGAATTGTAGATCGCATTTAAACGACGTTTCGTTTATCAAATGGATAATTAAATCAAAGTTTTCAGTATTGTTTTAAACCTCTCTTACTGACAGATGGTACTTAGCTTCTAGACATTATAAGTTATATTATAACTTTAGAAGTGAATGTCTGTTCATCCGGCTTCGATAAGACCAGTCATCACGTAAGTAAGCGAATGGTAAAAAACTTGCCTGGTGGCATTCACCTGACGCCCTTGAACTGTCCGACGGTCACCAGCGGAGACTCGGAGGACCAGCTGTTCTAGGCCTTGAATTGCCTAGTACATTCAACTTAGGCCTCTAAGGATTTCTCCTCCATCAGCTTATTTTAAAAGCATTAAAACAACACGACTAGGTATTAAAATATTGACTAAGGTCGTAGGAAGACGCTAGATGCAGGCTGCTTTCAACCGGTCGTATTAGAAATCTTTAGGGGACGCCTTTGTCCAGCAGTGGACTTCTTGAGGCTGAGATGAAAATAACACGAAGTATGGTGACAATAATGCTCCTTCTGCAGGAAATAAGTTTTGTATATGTGACAGTCATTAATCTTTATTGTTTTCATCTCAAGATGCCACTCGTTAGAACATTTTATGGACGATGTGTTTACTGCTCGTAACTTCTTCCTTTATCTAGGATAGCCATATTCTATAAAATGTTATATATTTTTATTTAATACTAGCTGTGCCCGCGACTCCGTTCGCGTACATATACAATTGTATAGAAAAAAATTGTAGCAATTCCTATGTCCTGTATGTTTAAATGTTTATCTAACTAGTTTTATAATAAAAATCAGTTAGGTAATTTGTTTAAGAGTTATGGAGGAACATACATATCATACATACAGAAAATTCAAAAAAATTACAGTTTCGTTTCAGTATCATTTAAAGAACTTATAAACACGATATCTCTGAAAACAAAGTAACTTTATAGACGACCAACCCATACTGATTTATTATTATTATTGATTTATTTATTGATATGGCGCTTCAAAAATTCCGTTCTGTGCAAATCTTGTTATAAAATTCTGGACTAACGATATCTAAACACGTGGACTATTTGAATGTCCAACAGATAAGCCTTAAATTTTATAAATATATGCAACAAGATAAATATGTAGATACTACAGACCAAGTTATATTAATATTTTCCCGTTTCATAAAACAGCGGAATAGATTTTATCAATAAACGGATCTACTCAGGTATGCTGTTCCTTGGAGCTGTGAAAAAATTAAATTACTAAGCCAAAGCAATCAAAAGATACAGCAGTTTGTGCCGCAAATTTTCGACATTCGCAAGGGTATCAAAACCCAGAGTACTTCCCGTAAACTCAGAATCTTGAAATTTGGCACGATGCAACGTCTTATAGCAGAGATAACAGATAAACTGCGAAAGTATACATTTGTATATACATCATATATTTTCTTTTACTTATTATAGACTAGCTTTCGCCCAAGGTTCCGCCTGCGTCAATGTCGATCCCTCGGGAATAGTACTTTTTCCCAGGATAAAAGGTCCTTCTCCGTACTCCAGAGAACTTGTATGCAAAATTTCATGATGATCGGTTCAGTAGTTACGGCGCGAAAGCATAACAAACAAACAAACTCACTTTCGTCCTAATTAATATTAAAGGGGGGCTCCCATACAACAGACATGATTTTTTGCCGTTTTTATAGATAATGGTACGGAACCCTTCGCGGGCGAGTCGCCTCGCACTTGACCGGTTTTTACATTATTCACACGTTCTAAAAACATGTACTATAGGTAAAATTCATATATATTTTGTACTTCTACCAAACAAAAATATGCAGGATCATGTCAATAGGCAATGCGGCTAGCAACCCATCACTATTTTGATTACTTTTCTATCTACACGCCCTCCATCAAGCTAAATGTGGCCATAAGGTCTTATAGACCTAGGCTCTATCTACCCCACAAAGAAAATAGACGTGATACTATGCTTCTACCCAAATTAATAAATATTTAACATCCCTCACAATTACTCGCCGGTTGACGGGAAGAAATCTCTTCTTGGGTTAATTCCGCGGTCGTAAGTGTATTTTTCTATTTTGTATAAGTGTAAGTACAATAATACAAACCAACAAACTTACTACAATTCATTAAAATATGTAACAACCGGTTAATCACGTACGATGTCCGCTACTGGCCGTCATGTTTCGACCTTATCCGGGGGTCTTCCTCCGGTCAAATGTGAATCGAGACGGTGCGGATCGGGACAACTTCAGGCGCGCGTCGTTGCCATGAGGAAGACCTCCGCATGAGATCAAAACATGTCGGCCAGTAGCTGACTTCGCACGTGACGTGACCCGTTGTTACATATTAAAAATAAAGTCTATATCTCACGTTAGTTTCAATCAAATAATTACTACAAATTCATCTGAAGTGACCATACCCGATATATCTTATTAAATAACTGAAACTCGTGCAACACCGGGTTATTGAATTCCACAACCTTGATTTGGATTGACAAATAAGATTGATAATTATAAATTGATTTAGTAGCAATTGGTACGTAACAGAAGTTTATTAACATTACTACAAAAGTATAAATACTACGGGGGACTACTGATCATAATCAACAACTGACAGAACAGATTATTAATGAGTAATTATAGCAACTACTGAACAATATAGATATTTAATAAGATTCCGCAACACGATTCCTGTGGGCATTGGGCTATCAAGCTGCCGTTCTGACGATGATTAATTGTGTTAGAGAATGAATTGTGCTACCAGAGCCCGATACTTGTTATTCGCCATTGTGAGTGTTGTTTGTTCCCCGGCTGGTTTCCTCCATTTAAGAATTCGTGTCTTGTTCAAGGATCTCGTTGTGAAATATTGGACTTAACAGTTATCGAATGTTTGTACTGTCAGATTTTTTAAGCCCAAAGGCATCTGACATAGCTTTTGTTGTGCTAGGGCCAAGCTACCGCCAAAATTCATTTTTGCTAATAGCATGAATGGGCCGGGTCGTCTGGCGAAGTACCACACTCTCACAGAAAATCGACGTTTGAGTAGAAGCTTTACCGCTTCTTGCTTCGTTGCGAGTGAGAGAACCGGAGGCCTATCCTTCATCAATTTTCTCCCCCATGTCCTTCCCCCAACTCCTTGAAAGGTTGGCAACGCTACTGTTACACCCTGGTGTTGCAGTTGTCCATGGGCAGCGCTGATCGCTTACGTTAACAAAGGTTTTATTAAAAGTAGTCCGTTTTAAAACTATTTTTATTTTTGCTATAAAGCGAAGAAGTGATATTTCATATTACCATTAGATATCTCTTCAAATTTATAGCAAGGTATCTGCTCAAAAAACTTCTCATATCACCCATAAAAAAGCGACTGAGTGTGACGTCACATTTGTCTGGTCGTACCAAGGCGGTGAAATGAACTCGCCCCAGAAATGTGACTTTGCAACGTATATATCTCAGAGTTTTTGGTCTATTAGATATTTCTTTCACTGATGTGCCTATTTTGGGAAGTCCTTATATAGCACAACAAAAAAACTTGCAAGTTTTCTATTGGCCATAGACTTCATCAAAAAAGTAATAGACAAAAATAGCGAAGCTATTGCAAACTGGGTCACAATCACAAACGTTACCGTTTTGATGTAGGTACGTTGCGGTTTTTGTTTACTTGATATTTTGTGATTGTTCTAAAAACAGCACTGTGTGAAGCGCTAGTAGCGTTTGTGGTCTGGGAAATCTACGGAGATGGAATCCCTTACATCGCAATCTCGTTACGCAGGCAACTGTCTTTGACTCCACTTGAACCGGATTGAGACACACCCGTGTCTTCATTGGAAGTGCAATTGTATAATTATTAGAGATACAGGTATCTCTATCTCTAATAATACACAGAAATAATAAGTATTTATTATTTCTGTGTATTGCTGTCAGCTAGTGTTGGTATTGGTATATATTATAATATATAAAGTAAATATATAGAGACAATATAATATGGCAGTATGTGAACCCTATTCCATAATTTTCCGTTCCGTCATATCAGTTCTCTCACATTTCCTCCACGAGTTTTTTTGGCCATTCCCTACCTCTATACTCTGTAACATTTGTAGTGGAGCTTACTTTTAGGAAAGTAAATGCTATCTCTTCTCTCAACATGGCCACAAACAAACTATGATGATTGATGATGATAAGTATAAGACTAAATATGGATTGTTCGTATTTTTTTTATTAAGTAATAATGAATTAGGCATTTGGGAAACAAATCTCACCTAATGGTAAGTGACCATGAAGACGATATATTTTGTTTAAATTATCCAAAATCTGGTAAGGCCCAGTAAACATATATGTAGTACTGGCGCTATTATCAACGTAAACATATAAACAGTACAGTTATTTAGTATTACGCCATCTGAAACCTCGGGTGTTAGCGCTCGTTTGTTTGTGCACGGAGTTATGGACATAATTCGCCATTTGTGTAGGTTCCCGAGTGGGTCGTAATATCGCATTGTTACCGCCGAACCCATTAACAAACGCCGAGAACCCAAAAGGGACTGTAATTATAATCTGTACACAATTGTTTCTTATGATGTCATCGACTCAACCTACCATTTGATAGAGAACCCATTCGTATTCCGAAGGTGACATTTCCTATCGAATATAACACAAAATATTCCAAGTTATGATTAATTGAGTCTGTGTCGTGGCCAGATTTTACACAAATCATAAATGTAATAAAAACTTGTCTAAGGTGTTCTACCAAATATGGGAGATTGACATTATAACTTCGACTTATTACATTATGACTTCTTATTCTATAGCACAAAGAAATAGTAATTGAAACGTGGTGCAACGTTGTACAAATGGTTCGCACTTCACACTATGATCTTAATTCACCTATAACGTATCATAGGATTGCCGATCGCTACCCATTTCTTCCTTTTAATTTTGAACAATTTTGGTCTTATCAAACCTAGCAACCACACACCTACCGAGGTTGTAGGGAAACGCTGGATACAGGCCGCTTCCAACCGGTCATTTTGGAAATCTTTGGGAGAGGCCTATGTCCAGCAGTGGACTTCTTGCGGCTGATATGATGATGATGAAACCTAGCAATCACTGATCCTGCTGTTGAGAAGAGCCGGATCCCAATGACTTGAAAGATTTTGAAACCGATTCAACTTCGCTAGCACATACTTTCCTTTAGCTTATACCATACATTATATAATGTTACAATAGAAATGAGGATCCGAAGTTGGCGACCAGCCATCATACCAATCTGTCGCACTGGCTGGTTGTGCTGCTTGCAAGTACATTGGTGTTTGGTTTAATGTAAAGATTCATTACATCCAATATCATTTTATGAGCATTATTGGCGCTTACCCATGGTAAGCTACCTCTGGCGCAGTCCCCATTGGGATGGGTGACCGCAAGTGCCATAAAAATATCTCGAGCTCCACCTTGCTTCCGAAGGCACGTTATGCCGTTGGTCCTGGCTATCATCATTAATGGCAGTCGTTAACTCATGTCAGATGCTTTGAGGCAGCCTGAAAAATAAACGAACAATATTAATTAGCTGTTCTGAAAGAGTTTCTTTCTGTTTACTGTGATACTAGCTTTTGCCCGCAGCTTCGCTCGCGTCAACGTCGTTTCTTCGGGAACGTGCTTTTTTGTCGGAATGAGAGGTAGCCTATGTGTTAATCCAGGTAATAAACCTATCTGTGTGCAAAATTTCGGCAAGATCTGTTCAGCCGTTTTGACGTGAAAGAGTAACAAACATTCATACATCCACACATACTCACAAACTTTCGTGTTTATAATATTAGTACAGTAAGGTTGCGTATATGCGTGATATGTAGCTCCTCTATATCCAAACTCCTTACCTTTTAAAGATCTATGTAACCCAGCGTCTCAAGTTCCTCATAGAATTATGACGTGGGTGTAAATTATACCCAAATCAAAAGCAATAGTTTCACACGTCAGACAGAGGAAACTGAAATGCAAAACGAAGATACAGTAAGAACCCTCTGCAATCCGATCACGTACGGCGTTGTCAACTTTCGCAATGTTGCCTCGTGTCACCGGTAAGTACACACGAAGGCTACGACACGGCGGCACCCGAGGTTGCGAAGATGTGTACCGCACCTAGGGTTACCATATTTCAGGATTTATCTTTAGATTTCAGGATTTGGATTGCGGCCGGATTTTGCGAATCTTAGGAAATCTCAGAATTTTTAGAATTTTCTATAAAATACAGAACATTTTATACAGGAAAAAAAGCAAACTAATACTAATCCTGCTAATGAGAAAATTACTTAACAAACTCTTCACCTTATCTTTATCGAATGACTTTTTAAACTTGTTGTCACACGTTTAAAAGATAATTCTCAAACTGCAACAAAATCTCACGATTTTTCAATGTAAATCAGGCCTTTTTTCTGGAGTTAAGATTTTTTCATCTGGTAACCCTAACCGTACCTTACCTTACACCTACCAAATCATCCACGTACAATAACAGTACTTGCGAACCAGGTCCTTATTATTATACCCATAAACTTCATAAGAGCTTGTAAACTATAATCCTAATGCGTGCGGAAATGATTCTTTGATTAATTTATTTACCGTTTATTAATGTAATTAATTTAATTTACTGGGATTTTAATAGCTTTCGGTTTATTTATAGCATTAGCTTGTTTAGAGACTACCTGTATTCAGCGATTAATTACAATCATTTCGACGGCCAATACCAGAAATGAAAAATACCAACTGCACTAACTACTAATGTTTGTTACCTCATACATAATTCGTGTATTTATAAACCGATTTGATTTTTTTTCTTTGAAACTATATGCGTCCAGATTGATCCCATTCAAAGTTCATCGAAATCGGTTCAGTAGTTTGTTTAGAGTCGTTTCATATATAAAACCTTATTTATTTACTATAGCTATTGACAATGAAATACTGAAACACCAAGATCCCGCAGCGAAAGTTTTCTAGGTGCCAAACATTTTCTACTATCAAGTGCCTTACTGACTAGAACATTTGGAATCGGGAACATTCGTGTAAGTACCTATGCTACTGTTTATAGCGATTGAGCAATAGTAAGACGGGGACAGAACCAAGGTCCTGCCGGTCGTATGTCCTCTATCATCCTTATTTTGCTGAACCGTTCACTCGCTGGCACCAAATTTCACCTTGTCGTGTCGCTGTGCGTGTAAGTACTGAGGTCGCATCACATGTAAATAATGAAGCAGGTAGAGGTAACATATTCAAACAAAACCATATTAAAAAAAAATAGGTTTTGTAACAAACAACTGAATTTTAGTATGCTAATTATTCATAAATACAAAATTCTGAATTAACTTGTACGTATTCTTCATATGACATATAAAAGTACTTATTTCCATTCATTAGTTAACGTGATAGGGATTCGTAAAAATATTATGTCATTCGGGAGTGTAAAGAAAGATCCTAACAATACCCCATATGTCCAGAGTATTTAAAAGAAATACTTTATTTGAAAATAAATTCTATCAATGGAACTAACAATAATGAGTATTAATGAATGACAAATATATATCTAACAGTATGAAAATTAGTGCCACCGTATCCCTGGATTACGCAGCAATATTCCATTACAGTAAACTACACTCGCAGGCCTCCATGGCCACATGCAATTACTATTTAGCGTAATTAGGTCATTTAAACAAACCGAAAAGCTGGCAATATTAAACTTAATTTAGGTAGTTTTTAGGGTTCCGTACCCAAAGGGTAAAAACGGGACCCTATTAATTTCGCTCCGCTGTCCGTCTGTCTGTCCGTCTGCCACCAGGCTGTATCTCATGTTTTATTTTTTATTTTTTTCAAGCTGCATAATGGGTCTCGGCATAAATTTGAAAATTATAAAGGCTTTATCAGGGGCTAGCCCCGGGAAATGTCTTCTGTGGCGCAGCAACACCTTAGCGCTAATCGAGGGGCTCTTGAGTTTTATTCCCAGCGCGGGAAAATATACTACCTTTTTGAACCCCCGACTTAGTGGAATCATGTTGACATAAAATATGATACTTACGTATCAATATTTCTTTCATCTGAAAATCAATGCTTCAATAGTCTTAACACGATAGAGAATCATGCTCGGCAATTTGAGGTATAACAACCCGTTATAAAAATAGTACTACAAATGGGAAATTGTAAGACAAACTACTGATTTTGGTTTTATAATTAAGCCACGAGAAAAGATAAGGCTTCTATCTAATAAACTAATCGCGTTCCCAACCTAGGACCAAATGTATATATCTATATACTTATACATATAATAAAACAGTAGAAGGGTTCAATTCTGTACATCCTTATCCTTACTTTACTAATATTATAAATGCAAAAGTGAGTTTGTTTTTTTATTTGTTTCCGATCATCATGAAATTTTGCATACAAGTTCTCTGGAGTACGGAAAAGGACATAGGCTACCTTTTATCCCGGGAAAAGTGCTATTCCCGAGGGACCGACATTGACGCGGGCGTAGCCGCGGGCAAAAGCTAGTATATAAACTTAAAAAAGTGATATAAACTAAAAAAAATACTATCTACTTGAGTTCTTCATATAAGTAACAGAAGCCGATATATGATTTTTGAAATTTTTGTATGTCTGTCTGTTGTTCGTCATTCACGCAAAAACTACTGGACGGATCTTGATGAAACTTTTTTGTTATATAGCTATTAGTCCTCGGCAACATATAGGCTGAAAAATATTTTGAAGTTCTGAATACTTAATGTGAAACCATACCCGTCTAATCTTAATAGATATTTAGATATCAGCCCAGCTAAAACTAAGTTGTTCAGCGTAATGAGCACTTACTGATGACGTAAGAAAATGTAAGGGCTAGAACACATGATGTGAAAGTGAACAAAAAGAGCTTGACAGAGGGTAGGGTAAGTTAGGTTCGTTAGGTTTCCTTGTCCAAACAATACAGGAGCGAGCGAGCATTTCCAACTTAAGGCGATACCACTGTAAATAAGGTCGTTCTGAACCTTATTTATCTCGCAAAATACTTAAATTAGGAGTTTCAAATCTAAGTAATATAATTTTTGACTATTTCATCTCAAAAAATTGAAGATGAATACTCGTTTTGATAAAATTTTCTCGATAGAAATATTTTTTGAAAAATGGTCTTCGTTCGCATAGTTTTTGTTATTGTAGCTCAAATGCGACGAATGAAATAATGATTTTTAGACTAAAAGATAGGTTATTAGTAATTCATCAAAATGTAAATATGAAAATACAATTAACCGGTGTGATTTTATATAAAATAGAAATAACGAATTTGGCGCTTACGTTTTTTTCTTTGAGCGACTCGAGACTATCTCCTATCTCATCATTCACGGGCTAAACCGCCAAGCGCTATCCCTTGCGCGCACTTGATCAGTCCTTTGCCGAGCGAAGGTACCAAACATTTGAGTCCTCGTCTTAAGGCGAAACAGTAGCTTACATCCAAGATATACAGTGGCTAAGATATCAGTATTTTTATTATTATTTTCAGATGCGCATAATAATGATGACTGGCTAAAGGACATACGTAGATTTTTAGAGGAGAATAATACTATTAAATAGAAGTCACTGACTTCCATTTAATAGCATAATCATTATTTTTCTGACTTGAAGTCAGATTAATAAGCAACCCTTAAAAAGCAACTAGAAAATTTCTAGTAGTTTAGGTACTCGGGACTTTTTTAACCGACTTCAAAAAAGGAAGCGGTTCTCAATTCAGTTCTGTTTTCTTTTTAATGTTTGTGCATAACTCCGTCACTTAGATGACTCGATTTGAAAAATTATTTTTGAAAGAGTATGTTTTCCATTTGATCCCTTTTAAATTTGATCAAAATCGGTTCAGTAGTTTGATTGAAGTCGTTTTTTTTTATATGAAAGATTATTATTAAAACATGTTCCTTTTCTATTTTTAAGAGCGTTTATGAGACTATAATCTTCAGAAACCTATCAGATAAGTAGCTATAATATTGCTTGGTACCAGTGAGGCTTTGATGCTAAATGTGGAGATACTCGAGCGTTGTGGGGACCCATTGGACTTTAAAGATTATGTGGAAGAAAGAAAAAAAAGATTATATGATGATTTTCATTTCACCAGTGAGGAGAGTAGCTAATGAGTTTCAAAAATTTCAACGAAAATTCTCGAGCGTGCCAATTGTGAAAGCTGGCTGATAACATGGCGAAGATTTTGACTAGCAAAAATTTGACGATTTGCAAATGTCGTCAGGGAGTGGGAGGGTAATAGAAATGTAGGCAAAGAAGCCGAAAAAGTGCACGGTCGGCACTTTTTTATTTGGAAGGAAATAATTCAAGAATAACTGGGAACATTCAATCTGATGATGATGATGCCCAGTTATTGTAACAAAAGTAGGCCAAATAAGTCTCTTATCCTCCGAGGTATCCCTCATATCTTAATCTGCCGCGCTCGAGTTAATTCCAATATCCCCTCTTGGGCTCATCTATGAAGTTCAAAGTATCGCCTTGATTCGCTCCTTTAAGAGAAATCTTTATTCATCACCATTATCATTGAACTAATGATTCAAAACTCCTGTTAATCAAACTACCTTAACTGTCATCTTATAATGAAACCTCCTTTCCGATAATTTATCAATTGCAATCAAACTTCTACTGCTTAACGTGTTGCACGATAAGTTTAGCATCTTATCAATAGCAACCTTGACTTACTCTACAGGGAGGTTCCCGCGACACTAAGTTAATTGTCTCAGATTAGCGCGGGTTCGATTAACGAACCTTATTCCACTTTCGCGAGATAAACGCAGTACCGTTTACGTAGGCGTCTCGCCACACCAGTAGAAAAAACTACGCGCTGAAATATACTAACGCGATCACACCACCCCCTTGTGTCAAAGCGACATCGATAAGTCAAAGTTCATATAACGCTCCATAACATATGACAGTATACCTACAAGTGTTAGAATCGGCTTTCACTTGTTTTAAATTAAATTAGTTTTAATTTACTATTTATTTATTTATTAGCACACAAAACGGATCACAATCACAATGACAACAACAATTATATATTCACTGAGAGTTGATCTAAATTGCAATCCAAACATATGTATGCCTAACAAGTTCAAAACTTTAATAATGACAAATAGATGTTCGCTAGAGGTAAATTAAATATGCTTAACATTAAGTTAGGTATAAAGTTAGACTAAGTGCAAACATATTAAATACCATGAAAAAATAGTAAAGAAAATATTGATAAAAAATAAATTAACGTAAAAGTAATGCACAATTTAACAATAATAATTATGTTTATAAGAAGAAAACATTGAAAAATAAATTATAAATGAAGTAATGCACAATTTAAACAATAATATTTGTGTTAGTAAGAATAGTGAGTTTAATAGAAAAGTAAAATTATTGCTTTAATTCTTTAATTACTTGCCGTAAATTTAAGAAGTGAGTTAATATAAATATCTATGTCTCTATTGGTGGTGAGGATTTCATTGTATTGGCGACACATTCTGACTAAGGGATTAAAGTACGATGTGTTATTAGAGTACACTAGTAAACTAAAAGCATTATAATTGCGATTGCGGGTTCTGAAGCGGGTATTAAAGTTAATTGCTGAAAGTAGGGAGGGAGAATCAATGAGACCATGTATAATCTTGTAAAGGACCACAAGGTTAGCATAACCGCGACGTATATTAAGTGGGGTTATTTGAAAATATTCCAAACGCTCTTTGCAAGATGTAAGCACACGCCCTAAACCGCGTCTATAACTAAGAATTTTTAAACAGCGCTTCTGTATTCCCTCGATGTGAATTTCATAGAAGGGTGATCAAATTGTTCTGTTATACTCGAGAATGCTGCGTATTAATGAGTAATACAAGTGAATGAAGCTTTTAGTTTTTCTGAAATCCTTTGTCATTCTGCAGATGAAACCAAGCAATTGTGAGCAGCGTTGTACGATTTAGTCATAATGATTATGAAAAGATAATTTGCAATCAAACAAAACACCTAAATCTTTGGCAATGTGCCTTACCTTCCAAGAAATAGTCGTGAGTTATTATATTGGTTTTTCTGGTAAAAGTTATTACAAAGCACTTATCGACATTAAGTTGCATGCAATTCTGAAGACACCAATTGGAAAGCCTACACAAATCAGCCTGCAATCTGGACGTATCTGAGCAGTCCTTTACGATGGTAAAGATTTTAAGGTCATCTGCATAGAGGAGACAAGGGCAAGAAAACATCTCAATAAGATCGTTTATGAAAATAATAAAAAGCAAAGGCCCCAAATGACTTCCCTGCGGGACACCAGATGTAACTGCGACAGGTGATGACAGATAACCTCTGACTGCAATGAGCTGACTCCTGCGACTCAAATAAAATTGAATCCAACGTAACAGGCTGCCGTGAATACCATAAACATCTAATTTTTTGCAGAGCGCTCTGTGATTTACCTTATCGAATGCCTTAGAGAAATCTGTGTAGATAGAATCAACTTGAAAGTTCTTTGCGAATGCATTACAGAGGAAATTTTTGTACTCGAGTAGGTTTGATGTTGTTGATTTACGAGCGACAAAGCCGTGTTGTTGTGTGTGTATATAGGATTTAATATAAAGTACATCGTATATAATGCTTTCGAATATTTTTGCAAGACAAGATAAAATACTGATTACTCTATAGTTATGACATTCACTTTTGTCTCCTGACTTATAAATTGGAATAATGTGTGCTACTTTCCAAGGTGTGGGAAACTTTCCCGTTAGAATTGACTTGCTAAATAGAATATGCAAAGGCTTACATAGTTCTTCTGCACATGTTTTGATAAAAAGAGCAGGAATATTATCAGGTCCAGGACCTTTATTGGTATCTAATCTTTTTAATTTATTCAGGATTATTTCTTTAGTAATGTCTACTGAGCTTAGAGTACCACAATTTCTGTCCGCAAAATAGAGGTCACTTCCACGTGAATCGCTTTCAAACACCGAGCTGAAATATTAAGAAAATAACTCGCTTACTTGCGATGGGTCAGATGAGATAGTATCACCGTATTTCATAGAAAGAGGGATAGAGTTCATATCTTTTTTGGAGTTTACGAACCTCCAGATTGCTTTATTGTCATTCTCCACAGCATCTTCCACAGAAGTAACAAAGTTTTTGTAACACGATTTTATCAGTTGCTTACTTAAAGCCCTATAGTGAGAGAAGTTATCATAATCACAAGGATTAACAATTTTTTAATAGAGCTTATAAAATTTGTTTTTCATTGCAAGACACCGTTTCAATGCAGGGCTAAACCATACTGGTTATCTATTATTTAAATTTTTTGAAAGAGGGGTGTGTCTGCCAATTATGTCATTGATGGTGTCATAGAAAACACCCAAGTCAATATCAATGTCTGAGGACGATAGAATGAAACGACAGTCTACTGCTGAAAGTTCTGTCTTGATTTTTTCATAATCACATTTGTAAAAGTTAAATCGTTTATTATGCTGAGGTCTCAATAATTTATTTGTATTATCAGCATGTCCACAACTATGGCGGGATAATGACTATCTAATCGGCTGAGAGGATCAGCCCCAAATACCTGGACATCGAAAGTGGACAGTACAAGATCAAGAAAACGATTATTAACATTTGCTATGTTATTGTATTGTTTTAACTGACATACAGCCATGGCATCAATTAGTAACGAAGGTTTCCAATTCTGTGAATGGTTACTAATCATATGTGGACAATCAACAGCTTTCGTCCAGTACAATTCAGGTATATTGTAGTCACCAATACATATGAATTCCTCCAGATCACCAGCGTTTACGACTACTTTGCATAAGTTATCATAAAAGAATTCTTGTAATTGGCGAGGCAAGTCAGGAGATAACAAAAGCAAATATTAATTTTTTTATCTCTTGGGTTACGAGGCAATACAGTTAACCACAAATTTTCGACATTACTATCCCACGACAACTGCCGAATAACATCAATATTCTTCAATATCCCAATTAAAATACCCCCACCCTCTGCTTTACGCAAAGAAGTACTTGAACGATCGCGCATTAGATATTATAGCGGCAATCTAGCAGCTCCGCATCCAGTACGCTGCTGTTAAAGTTGGTTTCCGTGAGACAAATAATATCGTAATTATTTGACAACTAGCTTTCGCCCGCGGCTCCGCCCGCGTCAATGACGATCCCTCGGGAATAGTACTTTTTCCCGGGATAAAAGGTACCCTATGTCCTTCTCCGTACTCCATGAAGATGATGACCTAACGAATTATGCAAAATCCGGAATCTTCATATTAGAATTAAAGTTTTTGCGAGTTTGTGTTACCCATCATCATCATCAAATTTAAGAGCTATGCTCTTGTCGGTGGAGCTTTTTCCATTCCTCTCTTTCTTCCGCCAGTTCCTTTACTTCTCTATAAGAAGTAACCTTTATTTTTTCTTCTATTTGCTTTATAAAGGTGTGTGTGTTACCCAAAAAACATGAAATGGTTAGACAAAATAAAAACGCTGTTAGTCACATCAATCAATAAAGAAATTACTTAGATGGAGACGACGATGAAACTGCTTTTGTTTTGGTAGAATAGATAGATATATTTCAAAGAATTGGGAGTTCCACTTTAATATACAAAAGATTGGAATTGATTACACTTTTTATCGATTAATTGAAGCGTCTTTCTTCTGTTTGAAGATTCGTGATGTACCATCTATCCTGTTAATTTATTGCTAGAACCAAGTCTGACTTTTATTTTGTTTCTAATATTATTATGATTATGAAAAAGATCTTAAAATACCCAAAATATTGAGAATGTCCGCTATGCATCAAACTACATACCTATTTAAAGTATCACCATTATTCTACTCGAGTATTTTAAATTGAATCGCCGTCTCTTTATTTCGGTTTCGGTTAAAGTCAAATATGTAGCCTTATATAACATTCATTCAAATCAACACGAATTCTTTACTTGCTTAAATGGTATAACCAACTACTGCATGTCTGATTAAGAAAGATATATTCCGTCCGGAGTACTTTCCGTCTTGGGAAAAAGCGTACATCAGTGGTAATTTCCTCCATCCTTCGGACGGGATTCGTCAGGTTTTTTTCGGGGCACATACCGAAATAGAACAATTTGTCGGTCCCTCGATCCCCGAACGCAGGGACAGCTCTAAGGGGCTTACCATAGAATTAGGAGTATCTGTTAAGCCTAGCCCGAAAGAAACGATCAATTAAACAAACTTTACCAACATCAATCTTTTAAAAAGATTTTGTTTAAATGTATCTTTATATTCAATGTATCTTTTAATCTAATAATCTGTATATTTAATGTATCTTTATCGAAAATGTATGGAATAGAAATTTTATTTTTAAATCTTTTATATTTTATCAAGTTAATATTCTCTTTTAAGTCGCTTTAACTTTTCATAGAAAAATGTCTTATTAAAAAGAATAAATATTTTCCTTTATTAATATTTTCCTTTTTTTCTTTAAATTACTATTTTACTTTCCTGTTTGTATTTATGTTTTTTGCCTGAAGTTGTACGAGAATATGTAGTTTTGTCATTGCTTCTACTGTTGCTATCATTGAGATACTATTACTACCATTCTTTGACGTCCGATAGGAATGTTTTATGGGCAATGTACGAACGTGCTTGGGGTTGCGAATTGCTGTTCGTAATAAGACCCGACGCAGCTACCACAAGCCCGTTTGAAATTAAGAAAGATATCAACCGACCATTTGTTTTACTTTCGTCTGTAACATGGCTTGAAGTGAGCTCCTCGAAATTGACATTTGCGACATTCCTTATATGTTAGCAAGTTTATCTAAGACTTGTAACGAAATTAAAAAAATGTAATGTGCTTATTAAGACTCTGTTTAAGCTGGGGCAAAAATTATTTCTTATGTATGTCTATCTCTTTGTCGGTCCAGCTGTTCTCTTCCACAGATCGTACTTATCAACTAAATGTCAGGCAATTTGGGAGCCGGTTTGATAAATACCTCATAGAATTTTTTGATTCAGAATGAGATATTTTTTTATTAATTGTGTGGAATTTGTCAAAAAGGACCTCGCCATTGCGGTCATTAGGATCATTGTGAATTCGCTGTGATAAGACTCGTGATTGCGAGGTCAACAGCTCACAGTGCTTCGACAGACACTAGTTAGTCTTTAAGGACCACTTATTGTAATTCTGAAATCCGTCTTGTGTAAGCTTACAAATATTATTTGATTAACCTTTCTCTGATTCCCTATTAAAAAACCTTAATTGAATATATCTTTGGCTCTTTCCTCTTGTTCAAATGTCGGAAGCCATTATTTACTCCAAGGAAAAAAATTCTATCAGCATCGCGGAAACCTTTCATGTCGTGATGAATTTCGTCAGATTATATCGTCTCGGCAGTGGGTTCGCGATGGCAGGGTACGTTATCATAGGGTGGCTCTGGCACATGGCACAGAGGAGCGCGGGGGCGGGCGCAGGCGGCGCGCTGTGAGCGGAGCGACTGTCAGTCGTCAGTCCCACACCGAGCGACTTCCAGACCGAGCGCTTTGCGCCGTCACGCGCCCGCGAACATAGACTCACATGTTCGCCAGTACGACACCCTTTTCATCAATAGACTATTTCGTTTTCACTAGCCCTCGCCATTGAGTCGCTCCGTACGGTAAACGAAACGAACTCAACGAAAAATATTTGGCCCTAAATAAAAAGTTTATCGACCCTAACGTTGCCGCCATAACAACCCTTATTCACTTCAGTCGCAGTCGCTCCCTCTAATTATTGACTCCCCTAAAGTTTGTTGAAAAATCCGACTCTCGATTTGGCTCTTTTATTGCATTCATATTTTTATTGCTCTGGATATTTGCATCCTCAGAGAGAATTTCTCTAGTACTGGCAGCCGAGCTACTTGTGTTGAAAGAACCGGCAGTACCGTCTTCGTTTCCTAGATCGTTTAATTAGTTCATTGAGGTGACAATTATTTTTTCTTACAAAATTTACCGGAAAGCTTTGCTGTCGAGGCTGCGAGTGTAAGACAACGTTGCCAAACGATTTTGCGTCACCGTTATCTGTAATCAGGTCAATCAAGGCGCTGAACCATGACTCTGCGTTGACATTGGCGCATTGGTTTTCCCTGTGTGAGTGAATGTGCCTGGTGTTTGGACTCGAGGAAGGAACCGAAGTGAGGTGCATGGTAGCGTGTGGTTGCCGTTGCAGCGGATGTGCACACCGCTGCCGCCCTGGTGGTTTGTGCCGGCTGGAATGCCAGCAGCTCTTGACCTAACTAGGTAATATTTTTAATATCTTCAATTTAACGCTTGCCCTTGCGTACATGTACACAAACAAGTGTTGTTTAATGATTACCTTTCATATACGTGTAGCTTGTTTTTCGTTTAGTTTTAACAAAAAACGAAACCTTTCAAATAATCTCTTTAAATTTTATTAATAATTCAAACTTATCACCGCACAATATTGCATGAGTGAAATTTTAGTATAATCCACGCAAACGAAATCAATAGTTAATTAACGTTAACGTAGGAGCAATTTATTTCCCAATGGGAATCTCTAACCTCTTAAGTAATTATATGCCTCCCGTGGACCACCCACGTTGTCTAAAAGGCAAAAAATATGAAATTTGTACACAGCTAAGACAAGGTTATTAGATGCTGCTCGGGCTTTACAACCCAAAACGTAAAAAGCAAGTTGAAGGTCAACAAAAACCCAGATTAAGCTTGAGCGTGGTTTAATTGATTATATACTACATATTTGTTTGGTAAATCATGATATCCTAATAATAGTATCAATCATTATCAATAATCATCAGACGAAACAAATATGTCCCATTTTGGTATCGTTTGATGATTTATTGAAATACAACCATCAAAAGACCTTTTATTTCACAAAAAAAATTCTAGTACAAATAACAACCCAAATATTTACCACACACATTCACTTTCGATTAAAATACTTCTTATGTCTACTGATTAGATGTCTCTCAGGCACGATAGAAGATACACGTAGGAGGATTCAATACTGCTAAAAGTAAATTTCTGTAGGTAAAATTTTTTAGAACTCCGATGGAGGAAAAATGCTAATTCTCCTTCCTGTCGGTTAACGTGACATAAAAAAGACATATAAACAGATATTTATGAATTTACATAAACAAACACATCCGTACATGATGTATCCTCATAATAATCCGATTCTTCCTCATTTGAAAACTTTAACCAACGAGAATATTTGCTATGCTATATAAACGACTCAAGTTCAAAGTTTCTCAAACTTCCTTATTTGTCAACTCCTTCAGCATACAATACCAGTAATTAAATTAACGGTTTCTAGATTTATATATTTACTAATAAAAAGCCGCAATTCTAGACTCTAGACTGAAGTACCTGTTATAATTTTATTAATTATGAATAAGACAAATTAATGTTCAAATAGCACTTAAATTATACCTTAAATTATTTAATTCTTAACCAAGACAATTTTTCAATGACGGTCTTCACCGTCTTTTTAGTTTACTATGTTTTATTTTTTTTTTGATTGCTAGAATGTTTAGTAAAATTTATTCGTGTTTCTAAAGTTTGCGTAATCTAATCGCTGAATTGTAAGTATAGCATCCACACTTACTGCTTACTTTATGCCAGTGGCCTCCCCAGCTCCACATTTGAATCAATTTAATATGCATGTGCATGCTCCACCAGACATTTATAAACATGCTTTCTGGGTATATCATATTCTTCAGTCTTTTGCGAAGTTGAAAATCATATGAAAATATTAGATGCTCTTGTAATGTTTATAATAACTACTTACGTCATTCATAAACAACTTGGATAATCGATATGATAACAAAAACAAATGCCTCTGATATCATAGCCTAGCATAATACACTTGTGAGAAAAACGAAAATAAACGATCGTTTATTAAACACTACACACACTACTCTGATTGAATTACGAAGTGTTATTTTGTATCTGCTGTCGATCGCAATAATTACAACACATTTTTTTAAACACTTCCTCGTGCTATTTATCTCTACGAGATGGAGTACGTTGTATTCATGCATTTAGTTTTCCTTAGTAATTGCATTTAGTTAGTTGCGTAAAATACATAATTGTATAAGTACAATCATTAAGTTGTTTATGAGTAGTCATAGAACATACATTCGATTCAACTTCCAATAACATATGTCACGTCCATTTATAAAAACTGTTTATCGCACATAAGTAAATCACGTCCATTTTATTAGATAAAAGAAAGAAGCAAAATCCAATGAAATACACGTTCTGAATCCGGAAGCTGCACCTAATATTCACCAAGAATGTATACGTCATACCACCCGCGTCGTCAATGTTCACTGAGAAATCGGAGATTCTATGCTGGTGGTAATCCGTCCAAGAATTAAGTACGTTACAGTGAGCACGACCATTGTTCCAGTTTCCAGTTGACTCCCAACTATCACAATTTTTATCTTTATTTTGTAGACAAATAGTTCTGGCTTTAACTTGTCCCCACGGAGCAGCATTGTACACTAGCAATCTATATGCTCTCCCCCAGGAATTGTAGCGTCTAGCCGACGTCCCCAGTTACCAGTGTAACGAAAATATACCATTTTCTCGACGCTCGTAGACTAGATAGCTACCGAGCTGAAATGTGGCTCTGAACTCACTTTATTGGTGTACCTTACGCTATCTGGAATATTATTGTTATGGCTTTTCTTATCGCTGTTGTTATTATTCTTACCATGTGGTGTTTGTTTTTAAATTAATGGAACATTGTTTATGTTTTTTTAAATATGTAAATCGGCATGCAATGTTTATTATCGAACGTTGTATTTTTTTGAGTGTCGAGTGTGTCGAGTGTTTTGTGACTGTAGAAATCCTTATGTTAGCGCAAAAGTCACTGCATTAACACACATACACTACATTTGCAATACAATGGAATCAATTTGGTCTTCATTTAACAGTTATAGAAATACAGCTATTTAAAACTACCTATAACGATTTATTTCATGTGTAATTAAATAGTCTAGAAACTCGATCGCTAATCACATAAGTTGTGATTTTGTAACGGTTTTTTAAATTCTTATTTTTAATACCCTACTTGGCAGCTGTGAAAGAAAAATATATTTTTTTATCTGGAAATGTTTGAGTTGCTACGTTAGACTTAATATCTTGTGTGTTATCCATGCAGCCGGTCTGTCGATACAAACGCGTGATTATGTAGTTTATAATAAAAAAAAACCTCTATTATCATTAAAAGGGCTGCATAGATTTCTAGATTTGTTAAAATGAATCTGTACCTGCTTTATATCAAAAACTATTAGATCTGCTGTCAAGACCAAATCGATCTCATTGTATTACAATTTTAGTGACTTCACAAAAAATATCTTTACAGCAAATGATCTTCCACATAAAGAAACCGATTTCAACCAAAGTAATAAACCAATTTTAATAAAAATTCAATAATTATAACCAAATATTGTATTTTTTTAGGTCCCTCCATCCATCTGGCTCATTTAGTTATATTTTTTATAGACGTAAAAAAGTAGGTAGTTGTCGCTGAAAATATCTAGTAATTCACAACGAAACTTTTTCTGAGTTCTTTTATTTTGCTAGGTTTTAAATATATTTTTGAAAATATATTGATGTAACCATTTATTTTGATCTTTGAACTTTACTTTCTATTTTTTTTTAGTATTCCATGAAAAATAAGGCTAACTGCGCGACGAAAAAAAAGACATTTTACGGTATTGTTCTGATGCACAGCGCCTTAACACCAGATGCCAGAACTGAGTTATAGAGAACGATGAGCGGCTGTCATTGACAAGCAGCTAAAATAACAGCTTACTAGTGCTGCCGCCAAGTGGCGGCAGCTCTAGTAAGCGTCATTTATGACCCGATTTGAAAAAGTATATAAAGACTTTTTCAAATCGGTTCAGAAATGACGGAATAATGAGGAAACAAACTTTAAAGAAATAAAAATACCAATTTGGGACCTGCTTATTTCATATCGGATAAAAAAACTTATTTTTTGACAGATTTCCAAAACTGTATCAATGTAAAACAGTTGTCCCTCGAGGCCGAAAACTTGGTTTATTATAGATATGACATCATTAATATTTAATGTAATGCACGACCCTTTATTTTGTATAATTCCCATGGGTTCTATAAAATATACTAGAAAAATATTAAGTCCTCAGTCCTTCAGTTAAACCTTCGTATCTGTAATGAAAAAGTTTCTCTCGTCAGGAACCTTGACATTTATCGCTTTATGTGGAAAACTACTTTGATCACAGAATTCTCAACTGACCCCGATAAGTTTTATTGCTGATTTCTGACAGATATTATTCCTAACTTTGATCGTGGAATATACTCTACCTACCGACCGATATTACAGTCTATCAGTCTTTTCCGATCAGTCTTTGTTAAGTACAGTTAATTACTTAGAATAAAAGTCTGCAATTTGCAATATCTTTGTGCAGTGTTGCAACTAGAACACGCAACTTTTCATCAGGTCCAGAGTTCAAGCCGTCAAAGTAATTCATTTGTCGAACGGCCAATCGATCGATCGTTACATTCAATATTGCGTTACTCTAATTCCATTATTTCTCTTTTGCGCTGTGTGACATCGTGAAGAGGAATCGACGTGGAAGAGAATAATTCATTTAGCAATCCATCGCGCCCGGATAATCTAAATTCTGTTTCATCCTCTGGAATTAGTTGATCGAGTGCTTTTGTTTCCCTAGTCAGATTCATTAAGAATCCAACATTTGACGAGACTTTCAAAACCGCGTCCTGTTCTCTAATGACGAGTAATTTGTGTATAATTAGCATGAAACAGTAATTTTACTCAATGAACTGGTTTGAAAAAATGCTAATGTGTGCCTTTCCTCACGTTAAAACGTTCACCTAAGGGATCGGCGTCCGCTCTCGGCCCGTTTCCTCGAACCGCGTACATTTAACCGAGTTCAGTGTACCGGTGTGAGCATGTAAACATGTGTGGGGAGTGCCAGAGAACGTCTGAGAGGCACTCGACTTGTCGGACCGGAGCACTGGAGATTCTGTGTGTTCGCTCACCACACGCCTCCCGTCAGCTCTTCTTTGATGTGCGTCTTTTTGGTGCGTATGCGTTCGTAAGTCGACAACGCGCCGACCGGTGACGACGTAAACCATTAGTACAGATAAAACAAACATTATTATCGTAATTAACATTTTCGAGTAAACGGAAACCGGAATAGATGTGACCACAACGTCGAGGTTGTTGACGACACCCGGAATAACTCCTAGATTCATATTCAAGGCTCTCATGTATTTGCTTTGAGATTCCATTTTTTATGGACTCGTTACGTTTCTGTCATTTTGCGTCGCTGGCATTATGCGTTTATGTCAATTTGCTAAACTTACATTTTGCGTTTCTGGCATTTACTTACCGCCTCAACCTTTCTAATCATATCACTAGTTGTGAAAAGGTCTCTGTGATATAATTTTCCAGTTAGTTTTATGCTACATGGCACTGACTGAACTGATCTCTAGATCATCATCATTTCGAGTAGGTGTCACGGTCAATCGACCATGCACATGATTCCTAGATAAAATCTTGAAATCCTCCTGCGAGAGGTATTACAGCGGCCCCTTGCGTTGAAATCCCTATCTGTGTATATAATCGGACAAAGAGACGAACCTTTACAATTGATCACGACGTGTAAAACCTTACAAAGTATCCTTTCACATTTCTTTGACGTGGCTCTCTGATCTATGCGATGTACGTTTTACACACTTAGAAAATGTTTAGTATTGGTAGCAGCATTAGGCTTAAAATCTCGAATGTAACAAATCGTTATATAAAAACAAAGGCGTATACAACATTCATTTCAAATTTTATTTTGAACTAGCTTTGTCCGCGACTCCGCCCGCGTCAATGTCGATCCGTCGGGAACAGTACTTTTTCCCGGGATAAAATGTACCCTATGTCCTTCTCCGTACCCCAGATAACGGTATGCAAAATTTCACGATGATCGGTTCAGCAATTACGGCGTGAAAGCGTAACAAACAAATAAACTCACTCACTTTCGCATTTATAATATTACTTTTTTTTTTAAATTAAAACTAACGTGAGGTATAGACATTATGGCAGTATGTATGTACTCCAGAGAACTTGTATGCAAAATTTCATGATGATCGGTTCATTGGTTATGGCGTGAAAGCGTAACAAACAAACAAGCAAACTCACTTTCGCATTTATAATATTAGTAAGGAAGTATGGATGATCTAATTGTCTACTACCGGTTTATTGACACTATCTTGAATGAACCGTATATACAAGTACAGTCCCGGGACATTCAAAAGTAGAGTAAATGGGTATCTCTTGAATAGGCATGTAACATCCTTGTCTTCATCGTCACTTACCATCAGGTGAGATGAGAGACAAATACCTACTTGAATACTTAGTAAAAAAAAAATACAAACCTCAAAACATCTCTCCTGTCTCTTTTATAATTATTGCGTACATGAAGGACATTTAAGATGCTCTGTGACGATTGTAACCGGAATTAAGGATAATTATCATATTTACCATTATGCAAATTTATCAATGAGGAAGACGCTATCATAATAAATAAAGAGTCATAAATTTTAATGATTACGATTAGTACTGTGATTTTTAAACAGGTACTTATACTACTACAACCAGTACGTTCTTCATATTTTATGCCATACGCGGATGAAAGGCAATACAATTAAAGCTTTTAAATAATTTCCGGTGAATTTAACGGATTCCTTTTCGGGATAGATATCTACACAGAACCATTTGCCTTAAAAGAAGATATTTCACTAGCACCAGAAATATAACGTCATCATCAGTCTCCACTACAGGAACATGACCCTCTCTACTACTACAGCCATACTTGCCCAGAGTAGACAGAGGATTTGGCCTACACTCTCCTCACTGGCCAGACGGGTTGGAGAGGTCTCACTGATGAATATGGGCTTTGTTTAGCTTGTATTTCCTAAGTCGCCTCTTACGACATCCATGGGAAGACTAGGAGTGATCCTATTCTACATTACCGGAAACCACACGGCTATGATGTAAAATCTTAACTAATCACGATTCAAATTCTCGTGCTGTCTTTGTCTTGCTAGGTAATTTTCAAGACAGTGGCAGAACGAGATTTGAGATCGATAATAAGATACTCTATCTTAGCTAAAATCAGTGGTTTTGAGTATTCGGGCGTTAGTTCATAAGACCAGTAGTGGCCTGTCTGCTTTATAAATTGCTAGATGTGATATATAAACTACGACTAGCATAAACAAAATCCTCGTCGAATTATCCTGTGAAACCTTTTTGTGCTTTCATCTAATCCGCTGCCGTCTTGTTGCTTTACGATTACGACATTCACACGATAGACCGAAAGCTTTATGATAGAGAGCCCTATGTGGAGCCGCACACAACCCAAAGTGTAGCGAACTTTGACCGTCGACGCCGCTCACTTTTGTAGAGCGAAACACATTTTCACGCCCTGAATGCGGGCCAATTTAATTTGTTGCTACTTTTATTTTACGGTGGAATTGGATCTTTATTGGGCAGAAAGAAAAGACGTAACGTTAGCCCACAGGACGACTTGAACATGAGTATTATGACACCGCCATTAGGCTATTCACTAATTGACATCCCTTTTGACGTTAACGGCTTAAGCCCACTCAACCTACTGCTGAATTCGCGACTAATGTCAGCTTGTCTTGACAACGTACGACTGACTTAGGAATGGGGTTTAAAAGGAATATTTTTCATTGAGTAATAGAGCTAGAATAGAGCAACCTCTTACTATACGAGTATTTCTTAACTCTATTTCTTGAGTGATCTTGATAGCCAAACTTGTAATCTGAGTTATTTCCACAAGTCCTTCACTTCTTAAACTCATCGTAGAGCTCCTCAAAAGAGGATAATAACAAATATCCTCAAGACAATTGTTTCCTCACTTCGACCGAGGAAACGTCAAAAAAGTAAGTTGAGTTGAGTTAAGCGAGTTGAGGAAGCATTGAGAGAACAACTTCAAAACGAGGGTTAGGCTAAGTGTGCCTGAATTAAATTAACAGCTTAAAATTGAACCGTGAAAATCTATAGAATCATTACACTATAGGCGATGCGGCTTGCAACCTATTACTATTTTTGATTCAGTTTTTCCACCTTTACGCCCACCATCACGCTAAATAAACGTAGCCTTTCGGTCTTATGACCTTTGGCTCTGTCTACCCCGTAAGGGATAAAGACGTGATAATATGTATGTATGAACCGCGAAATTGTGATACAAACTTTCCTATTTCTCTGCACACGACCATTGGTCAATTTAATGCAGTGACGTTAATAGCTTTATTTTCCGTTACAATAAATTTAGTGTTATCGGTCTATAATTTATTGCGGTTATAATAGCAATTAATTGAGATAAAATGTTTAACTGTTTTCATTATTCCACAATCTTTACATAGTTAAACGTTGACACCTGTAATTTGTAAGATATCTGTAAGTGTCAACAAAGTGGATTTATGGATATATGCAGGACAATGTTTAAGATATTTGTAGAAAATTACTACCAGTAGTAAACACCTATCGCAAATAAATAGCACCAAGTATAGAGCCAACTCGATAGAATGACTGACTAGAAATTTTGAGGAAATCTCAAAGCGATACGATTTCTAAGAAATAAAATATATTTCAGTGGTTGAATTTTTGAATAAGGCCTTACAATACCGACAGGTTGTTTATCGCCGGAATTAGGACCCGGCCCATTATCCGGGGATATCGCGCTTGACACGGGTCGGGAAATTCTCCCAAATCCGCCTCACTAAAATGCTATCCGGTAAAAGTTAAAAACTTTCTCGAGAATCATTACGCCTCGCATTACGGATGCGGCCGATGTAAAATCTGATTTATTTGGCGGCCACCGGCTTAAGGTTACCGATGTTTGCTGGCTAAATAATACATGGAAGGTTTCGTAACCTAACATAAATCAAATAGGTCTCACGCGACCTCAGTAGGTCAATTTTAAATATGTACTCTATTGTTATTTGTAGTCATGAAGATTGACGTCACAAACGTCACAGACCAAACAAGAATAGATTTCCATCAAGGAAAAATGTACACACACGATGTGCCTTTTCTACAATAGCAGCGAATATTTCAATGTTGTTCTTGTTGCACGGCATCAATCAGCCAAATCTAGATAGACATAAAAACTGATAAATGCCTGTAAGTATTAACAAAAAGTGGACCCGTCTAGGAGCATTATTCTTGGAAGTAGGTACAATCAACTCGAGCAGCATCGTGTTAATTCGTACTCGTAGGCGGCAGTCGGCGATCGGCTAGGCGTTTCCGCGTTCGTCAGCCTTCTGTCAGCGGCACACGCCGGCAAGGTCGTGCGAACCGCGAGCCTCTTTGTCTCTGCGGACGTGGGCAACCACGAAAAAACCTCCCGTGGTTGTTCACACATGCCGTGCCGGTTTTGTAATAAGAGTATAAATATACATAGAATTGCATGTTGTTGTAAAGGGAGTGATTCTGATCTGAAATTATCTTATTTGTATAATAAACTAGCCTTTGCCCGGGGCTCCGCCCGCGTTAATGTCGATCCCTCGGGAACAGTAGAATTTCCTGGACTGAAAGGTATAGTTGGTATTAATGGTTGAAGCGTGAAAAGAAGACAGACAGACTTACTTTCGCATTTATAATATAAAACGGAATTATAATTATTACATTGTTATAAGTACATAGTTATTATAATTGCATTTTTTGTGTATATTTGACGGTAAACGAGTAGACGAGCCACTTAATGGAAAGTAGTCACCATCATCGTGCATCTACGCTACTGCTTAGCTGCCAAGTATAGCAGTTTCTTTCTGTAACGAGATATTTTTTCGCAGGGAACGCTAGGTACTTTGTATATAGAATACTCAAATGTAAATATTCCTTTTTTAATTTAATAAAATACCTCACATTTGTCCAAATAATGTTTTCACAAATGGGTTCTCAGAAATACATAAATGAATTAGTCAACAACACCAAATTCGTCCCACAGTAACTTCCACACGCTATTTCGACTGAAGAAACTCTTAAGAGTCGTTTCGTTAAAGTACGAAAGATTATAGTGTCAGATGAAATTCTTACTCCGTGGATAATATCTGCCTTAAAATCAGTATTTTAAAATAACCTTTTACATTTTCTCAAGAAACCTCTCGACGGCGGCGGCGTCTAAATATTAATTTGAAAGATTAGCCTTATCTTTCACCTTCTGCGTAGATTTTCTTTAATTTTTTTTTATATATTATATATATATTGGTATAATATATATTATTACTTAACTTTTTATTATTTGTTTTCATTGACGTTTCAATGGATATCCATCGTCAACGGGCACAAATATGAAAACGTTCGGTTTATATTCATAAATATGTGTTTTAAGCGCGAATGTTTAAAAAAGAACAAATTAAATTGCTATAATCAAGCAAGATTCTGCTCACTAGTTCAATTACACATGCCTGCCCGTTGGTCAGATGTAAATGATATTGTTCGGCTAAGCGGAAAATATTGGATGATACGAGCAGCACATGACCATTTAAAATAGCCCGAATTAATAGATTTATTCCTAGTTGGGCTGATGTAGGCTGAATATGATGATCATGATTTATTAACTACTAGCTATTATCCTCGGCTCTTGTCGATGCCTTAAGAACAGTTTCCCGCAATGAACCTGTGTCCTTCCCCGGGCCTCAAACTACCTCCATAACAGAATTTCATCCAAATAGGTTCAATGGTTGAAGCGTGATAAGATGACAGCCAGACAGAGTACTTTCGCTTATAATATTAAAATGGAGGTATGGATATGGATTATGACAATTTGTGAGTATACAATATCTATTTGAAAAATTAATTTCTTAAATTGCCTTAGCTCTCATCTACTTGTTATTTGGTACATTTCGCCTCTTACATATAGTACTCGTATACCACCACGAGTTCCACATCACCTTGTTACAAACTTACGTAACAAGATCCTCGTTTGTCGCCTTCAGGTAAACGATAACAATATCAGCAACTGTCCTTTGTGCGCAATCACACGCGTGTGAAACACAATACACTTCCCGACTCTCGATTTCATCTGCTATTTTTCTGAAAATGTGTGCTGATTCGGTTAGTTTTCATATGGCATAAAGTGACACTGTTTACTAGGAAAAAACATGCCAAGCGATTAATAAAATTGTTAAAATTTTATATTAATCGATAAATATTAAATTTATATGATTAAATTTAAATAGTAATTAGGAAATAAATATCATTAATATAATCTGACAGCATTTGTGTAGAATTCAAATAAATATTTTTTTAAAAGCACTTTTAATTGATTGTTATTATTAAGTTGTTTAATTTTTTTTGTATACCATTCTATTTGATTTTCCCTTTGCTCATCAACCTTTTATTACCACACGTACGGCCATCATCGCGGCGATTCACTGTACATTGCTGCGTTGGATGGTTGGGTGTTGAACTCTCAAGAGCTTTTGCAAGTTAGTATCCCTTAACCGTTTGTAGCGGACATCTCGCGATATATATCTGCTCGTAATGAAATAAGGTTGAAAGTGGCGATACCGGTTGGCCTGTCACGACTCTTATTTCAAACCCGTGTCTGCCATTTCCTCGTTAATTTTCACTTTTAATTTAATAATTCAATAATTATAAACAAATATTGTATTTTCTCTAGGTATCCATCTTGCTCTTTTATTTATACTTTTACAAAAGTTGTAACAGACGTGAAAAAGTTGGTAGTTGTTGCTGAAAATATCAAGTAATTCGCGACGAAACTTTTTCTGGATCTAGCCTTTTTGGTATTTAAATTTGCTAAGTTTTAAGTATCTTTTTGAAAATATATTGATGTAATCATTCATTTTGATCTTTAAACTGTACTTCTTATTTTTGTCA
The DNA here is from genome assembly GCA_947532085.1 of Elegia similella. NCBI lineage: Eukaryota > Metazoa > Arthropoda > Insecta > Lepidoptera > Pyralidae > Elegia > Elegia similella. Next base: position 16,265,387 of record OX383941.1, read on the forward strand.
TACTAGTATTCCTTGAAAAATAAGGCTAACTGCGCGCCGAAAAAATAGACGTTTTACGGTATTCTTCTGATGCACAGCAATAACCAGCAATATAAAGGCGGTGTGTTTAAGAGGGCACGAATGCGAAACTTGTCAATGAACATTCGTCTAGATGTCTATATCTATAACGACTACATGCCTGTTATTTATTATATATAAAACTTCAACATATTTTCTTAAAACTGTCCAACCTGAAAACACGATTAATAACAAAAGCCTCGATACTTTTATTTTGCAAACATAGCCCCTTTATTTGATGTTTGTGGTCAGAACGGCGAAACCCTAAGGTCTTTAGAAATGATTTTTAGTTTCCTAGCTTAGCAATAACTAGTTCTAAAATCTGGCAAAGTTTTTTTACTCATTAACCTCGTACTTTTATTTTAAATAACAATTAAGTGATTTGGCGCTTACGCCCGTTAATTCTAGGACACCCGCTTGTGCCTACCCACTATCTTCTTCTCATTTTTTACGCGTTACGGTCATTAGATCTATCCTGCTTTCGCGCGGGGCGCGGGGTGCGAAATGGCTTCAGCCGGGTCGCATTGGTGCGCTCTTAAGGCATTTTGTTTCCATCTTTGATAGCAGCGGTCCTCAATTCGCGTACTCTTCATCGTCAATCGATTAATCATAAATTCCTCTGGCTACAATTGCAAATCACATACCAATATAAGTCTTTTATGATTTTCAAATATGAAGTGATATATCAGTTTGTGATGAGTTCTGTAGCCTAGTGATCATAATGGGCTGCTACACCGGAGGTCCCGGATTCGAACCCCGGTCAGGTCAAGATAGAAAATGATCTTGGGTGCAGGATGTTTATCTAACGTATGTATTATAAAATATTATATCGATGAGTAAGTAGCTATCACCATAACGCAAGTCTCGAACTTTGGGGCTATCTCAATCTGTGTGATTTGTCTATGTTAATTTATTTAGTTCGTCATTATATTCTCCATGTTTGAATGTGAACGAAGGCCACTCGAAGATGAAGTGCAGTACATAATGATAAATTGTATTTGTCCTGGTCCCAAAGAACTCTGACACCAGGGTGTGCACCTACACGAAATGATGATCATCGTCCTGAAAAAACTTATTGCATCTTAAACATAAGTCACATTATTTTTCATCTAAAAACTACCCTGAATAAAAATATTTAATATAAATCACCTCAGCTGTGCTGTGATACGTCGGAGCCTGGGGTCCACCATTAGGACAGCATTCAGAAGCTTTAATATGTATAAACGGTGGCATTTTGATCGTTCTGGACCCATATAGAGATGATTCAGCCCGTTGATAATAAACAACTTTTCCTACGGGAACAATCAATCAAAAAACAACGGTGTATAAACATAAACTAGTAGTAACGCTTAATTAATTTACGAAAGATATATCGCTGCCCCAACCGTATATATATCTATATCATAGATCTATATACATGATATAGATAAGCTTGACATAACCTAACTAATCCGACTGCTAAGTACATTTCATTAATTACATGCCATAAATCATCATTTAACTATTAACCGCAGCTTATGTGATGCATATTTTATGCAATATCATGTAACCCAGAGACAATACTCGCACATAATACTTACGTGGATTACACAATGCGATAAACTCATATCATGTTTGTAAACTGCATTTTTATCTCGTAATGCAGAATGTAAACTGATATCATATTCAATATTAAAACCCGGCCAAGTGCGAGTCGGACTCGCGCACGAAGAGTTCCGTACCATTATCTATAAAATCAGTAAATAAATGATATCTGTTGTATGGGTAAAAAATATTGTTAAATATTATTCCCCCTTAATATTTTTTTAAATAATGTTATTTATTTTTAAGGTGAATAAATAACTTAATATTCTGTGAATATTTCACGCGTCTACCTGTTGCCGTTATGAATATAGAGCAAAAACGAGCAAAAAAAATCACGTTTGTTGTATCGGAGCCCCCTTAAATATTTATTTTATTAATTTTTTAGTATTTGTTGTTATAGCGGCAACAGAAATACATCATCTGTGAAAATTCCAACTGTCTAACTATTACGGGTCATGAGATACAGCCTAGTGACACACTGACGGACAGACAGACAGCGGAGCCACATTTTTAGGGTCCCGTTTTTACCCTATAGGTACGGAGCCCTAAAAACGAGGTATATGTGTGCGGTGCGATGTCATTCAGTAGAATAACTTTATTTTCAATAGGTGAGCAGAATGGTTGCAATGGAACATTAGTTGTAGGTTACCCGGACGCAGCGCGACGCGCCCCCCTCGTGCGTTGAACCGCCGGTTATATTTAACTGCGACAACACGTGTGCGCCGGCAACACGACACACCGAGCTCTCCAACTTGGAAACCATTTTGAACCACCAAATTATTCATGAATTCCTTGCACTATTCAATGTACCACTTTACGAGACCCATTCATTTCTCCTCCATTCAGGGTTCAAAAACTACATTCAAATTGCACAGGAAACGATGCTTTTCAAATTTGCTCTCTCGATTTAGACGGTATTCAGTGCCAGTGCCAAAAGGACATTGTCGATGGGCCTGCAAAGGTCCTTTTCCGCTGCACATTGTAGGGAACAAGGAGAAGGTATTCTTGGCAAGTTACCTGAAGATCCACAATAGCGTTCAATGAACCCAATGCTACGCCCACCCAGTCCGTCATTGTGACGCTTGACGTACACTATTGTCACTTCCTGAGTCGCGTGGTGCTCGTACAATGTCTGTAGTCTATACTTTGAGTAAATTTAGACTTGTACGCCAAAAGTCATTAGAAACCATCCTTATTTTTCTTTGTTTGTATTTGTACGCTGCTTTTCTTTCGCTGTAGCCATATCCAACTCTTTTAAATAGGTGCGTAAATTCTTCTTTGATGAATCATTTCAGCAGACATTGACTTCTTTTGTTTTTTATGACGAATTTAGTGTCGTAAAAATATTAAATAGTTCTCTTGCGAAAGCAGAGTCCAAAGACTTGTTAGTTTTGAAACGAAAGATACCGAAATAGCTGCCTTCGTTTCTATAGTTCATAAAATATGGACTTAAATTCAGGATTTTATCAAAGCTATGTAGAAATACATTTTATAACCTACAGTGTTATTTGTACTTTGTTTACAATGTACATTATACTGCATATCTGTTTCGTTCAGAAAATCAATATGCGTTATCAGGATCGACTGTTCTACAAATATGCAAATGCTTTAACCCGCTCAGTACAAAACTTAGTTTATCGCGATTGTATACAGGTCTGGCAAATGGGTATTTTGCACCAGTGGTTGGTATTATTCATGGCTATAACGAAAAATAAAGAGAAAATAGCTCCCAACATTCTTCAATCGATACCATTTTCTATGGATAAGACACATATGGTTAAGTTCAAACAATATGACGGATCGAAAGATCCGAAAAATGTTTCAACTTAACCATAAATAGATATCAATGCATGTCACGTCTTAAAAATGCACAGGAAGGTACATCTTTCAATCCATGCATGAAACAACATATCTGCAACTGATCGGTTGTTGCAGCCAGCGAAAGGTGCAATCAATAATCCACTTACACTTATTTGTATTTTCAGTTACCATTTTAATGACTTTGACCTTTATTGAAAAAGTGTAATTTTCGTTCATACATTTAAGTGTTACTTTGAGGAATTTAAAGCTACATTTACTTTGAGATATCCGGCGTAATCTTTGTCATTCGAACGACCAACAACTAGGTTTCACTACCTGAAAATGCCTTGTCTAGAGGCGAAACACGTGTCGCGAGCACGACAGCCAATATTGCTGCAGCCTCAACGGATGCAGCAGTACCAGGGTTGCATTCATTAACTTGGTGGCGGGCATGAAAGGACTAACAGTTGTGGGTGGGCGCTGGCCAGCAATAGTTTGCATGAACTAACTGGTGGCGGAAGCACGTAAAGTAAATTATCTCAAAGTAAGTGAAATTTTCATTTGTGTTCATTAGTTCGAAGAGATTGCGCCTTAATTCTATATAGCCGCTATTGATGGTCTAATGAGCGAGCGAACAGTACTGGCGGCGATTAGGTCAATCTCCTTCCACCTAACCAGATCGGTGATGGATATGGTTAAGTTGAAACATAATGAATATGTCATACATATAAAAGGGTTACCTAACATAAAGTCGAATAAGTTATGGACGATTTTTTCTAGAAGACTAAACATATGTCAATTAAGTTTCTAGAAACACAAAATATGTAAAAGAAGCAATCTGCCATTTAAAATTTCAATTAAATTCGAATAAAAACAACTCGGGAGCATTTTTTCAGAATTTCCGACTACAGTTTATTGCCACTGTGTTCATTAATCGATGCAAATTATCAATTTAAATACGCGAGTATTATCGAATCGTCAATCGAAATTACAATTGAATTTCCTTTACTAAAAGGGCACACTGATTGCGCTATTAACCAACACAAAGTCCTTTATATCTGTACACATGCCTATACGCATTAAGGATATTATTCGATACCGTTACTTCAGGGACATGCTATAAAAACTGAAACGTCATTGCTGAACAATGAAACTAATTTACCTCATATTCCGCTATTTGTGTATCATGGAACTATCGTAACAAATAAGCGCTTTTTTTTGTAGCTAATTGTATTGAATATGTGACACAATCCGAGTATACTAGTTAAATATTAAACTCAGTAAACGGAGGCTTTTAATTTTGTTTTTGCCGCCCGCACCGATGCTAACGAGTGTTTTTATGTCGTATGGCACGCACGTTTCACATGGCGATAAATAAAATCACAAATAGGTACTTCCAATATTTATACTGACTTACTTTATTACTTGCGGTTTTTGAATTTACCATACCTTACATGTAAACTAAAAAAATATCGAGGCATAACTATATAACTAAAAGAATTATACGAGGCAGAATAATTTATGCTTAGTTTAAAAATTATCGACAAAAAAGCATTACCCATGCCTCAGCGACATTTTCCGACCTCTCAGTGTCATTTTGTTACACAAACTTAATACTAACTCTATTAACCGGTTTGTTGTTTAAGGGAATCTACATATATTATAGAAATATGGATATTGGTCGTGTAATTAACCCAGCGTCGCTTACTAGTACCATCAATTTGGATGTCAGGCAAACTATTTTGAAATTCTAAGTACCGCGATAAGCTTCAAAGTTCAAATGTGATGAGTATTTTAAACTAAAGTATGGACCACAGCGACGCGGTGACGCAGAAACCCAGAGAACTAAGTGAAGCTATCGATTTGGGCACCCTCGTAACTACTTAAACCATAAAACCACCAACTTCGCATACTAAGCATTAAGACATGTTAAGGACAGTGTCACACTATAACAAAACTTTTTTGCATAAATTTAAATTTTTATCCGACTTAACAACTTTGTCTGACTTTTATGTTTATGTTCAGAAATATTATTTTGGAATTTAATGACTTACATTTTCATGTTATCTCTCAATTGTTGTATAGCAAAAAAATAGGCACACAAATTTAGAGAGCCCGCGGTGCGAACTCAGCGCTTGGGTATTGATCGGTGTGCGCGCGCAGCGTCTGTCCAAGTGTACACAGACGGTCGCTGAAGCGATCCGCTGGCGTGCAACAACTGAAGAGAACACTTAGTCACATCGGAGTACCATCGACGGATGAGATCCAGCCGTAAAAGCTCCAGCCACCTTGATTATATCACAAACAGCGGATTACTTACGATTCCGTTCCATTGTGTAAGTGGAACAAGTGGCTTCAATATCTTGTTGAAACCTGAGATGGTATACCTTATAACGATATTAGCTTTCTGTAAAGTTATCTTCAAAGGATTTTTTTTTTATTTCAATCATAATGGGGGCTTGCAAACATTTTTCCTTTTGCTATCGAAAGACGTCTAAAAATAGACACATCAGAGACAGAAAAATGATAAATGATGTATTAAACACTATAGCATACACAAAGAACATTTATGAAAATACCATAAAATATATACAAAAGGCGGCCTTATCAGCGGCGCAATAGCAATCTCTTCTAGAGATCCTTAGGGTACCTAGTTGAAAAAAAGACACAAAAAGGTAAGGTGCAAAAAATGTGGAGGAGCAGATCGAAAAACAGATATTATTGATTGAGATATATTAAAATATAAACAAAAATACATACAGACACATATTAATACTGTAGACGAAATGTGAGAGACCTGAACGTTATACGAAAGGAGAAGAATTTTAAAGAAGAAAGGAGATGTAATTTTATTTGGGACTTAAAGCTGGCTAGCGTTTTAACGCGCCGAATAGATAGTAGTGGTAGTGGTGGTGGTGGTAGTGAATTCCTAAGTTAAAACAGCCTTGACAGTAAAAGATTGAGCATGAAATTTTCTGGAGTGTGACGGAATCCTCAATCGCAGGTTTTCAGCACTGCGTAAACCACAACTTTGATGCATGTCGCTATAAAACAAAAAGCGTTCTCTTAGATTCTTCGAGGAAATAGGATGAAATAAAATTGTGAATAAAAGCGAGCGAAATTATCTTGCTAATCCAAAATCTGTAAGATATAGCAAAGTCAAATTTATTTGTTCCGGTCGGTATTTTCCTTGAAAATATTAGTGACTAACTATACCCAGTGAATACTAGTGAAAACTTTTTAAGGCGGCACGTTAAATATTGCGTTTACGAGTATGGCCTAAGTGTTATACATTTTTTAGATATCATATGGTAATATATTTTTTTAGTCTTTTAGCTGCGGAAGCACTGATCAATGATCCAGCCTCAACCCCATTGACTGCTTATGCACTGATCAGTGCTCGCTTAAATCGCAAACGTTGCAGGCAGCTATTGTGTTTTTATTTTTAACTTTCAAATTTGCGAATTTTTGCCGTCTAGCCGGCATTCAAGGGAAAGAAGTTCAAGATTCTAGGTTACTTTTGAAATGGACTTTATCAACCAAACGATGTATCGAATCAAATTAAAAGTTACAGTTTTATTTAGCTAGATATATCTAGTGAGTTTTTTTTTTTTTTAATATTTCTATTTCCGTGTTTTTACGACGTATGTGTTTGACAGCCGCGACTGTGCGTTTGGTCCTCCTATTCTGCATTGACCTTTTGACACTTATTATCAATGCGGTTGGCAAATCGCTTAGTTCTGTTGTCACAAAGTTAATAGCATCTCCGATTTATGTACCAAAAGCATTATCTTTGCCAAAATCCCCAACAATCTATTCTGAAACGTCGTATATCTCTTAATTCAAGATTCCTCTAAATAAGCCGTGAGGGTTATTGTAGAAATGTACCGATCAGCTGTGTGGGCCGGCCCTCCCCACGAGGCGCCGCTTATCTGGCGCCCTCCCGTGTAATTAATCACCCCGTTTCTTTAGACCCTAGCGCCTCGCCGCGCCCCGACAGATGAAGCCGGCCGTGGCTACATTTGTCTTGAGATCCTCTGACCACTTCGCTCCAACGTGGTTTTCTCTTATTTGACGTGTCTAATCTCCTAAGTAATTGTTTTTAAATGGTGGTTTCGTTAGTCAAAACATGTCAAATGTCAATGTTTTTATTCTATTTTTCAGTGGTGTGTACGTGGTTTAATGTTTGGAAGCCATTTAGCGCGATATAACCAGAGATGTAGATAATTGGATATACTCATTAATTAATTATCTGCAAGAAGAACCTCATTTATGTATAACATAACATACCATAAGCGTGGATTCATTCAAACTGCTAAACATCATAAATCAGGATCAGAATCACTATTCTGGAACATAAAAATATAACTTTCCAGACATTGAAGAAAAATATTTTTTGTCAGTTTCTTTTTCCAATAATATTTTTAAAAAATACAGACGCCTCCAGATGTCAAGTATAAGATTAAATCTTATACTTGTTGCTAATGCTTACGCAGCGTTGATTAAATCGGCCGCAATTTAATTAAACAATACCTAATATGAAACAGAGATCAAACCCGCCCTTGGAGTATAGAGATATCGGGTTTCTAAATATCTCTGCAAACGCCCGGAGGGTCTCAGAAGCTCGACCTCAAGTAAACTGGGTACGGTTTTTGCGAACAGACACAACCAAGACCTTTTGGGATTAATCTCCTGAAATAGAGCTCATTTCTTTGCTGTGTTTTTTAATCCTAAACTTCAACCTTTGTGCCAGGAATCCCGTTTGTTCTACTTGAGCGACTAGTTTATCGAAACGCAAAATTAGTTTTTCTGCTTCTAATTTCAGTTTATTGTAGTCTTGCGATTTGAGCCTTGCGATATTTATCAATAAATAAATATATAGGGTCATATCACACTGATAGAGCTAGACCCTACAGTAAGTTGTGAACTTGTGTCGTAGGATACTAACTCAACGATACTGTATTTTATGTTGATACTTATATAAATAAACACCCAAGACCCAGGCCAATTTCAAAAAGATTGTTTACCATCATGGCAACCGAGGGGATCGAATCCAGGACCCTGCGATTCAATTGCACTTGAGGTACCTCTGAGCCACAGAGGTCGTCATATTAATAAAGTATAATGTTGAACAACGGTATAACCATAATTAAATACATAAACTTAAAATACAAGACGCATTAAAAATTGTATTTAAAATATTTTATCTATATAAACTTAACCCATTTACCACGAATAATTCGACCATTGAAACTAATATAAGTTGGGCTCCGATGATAACGCGCCACTTGCAGCACTATAAAAGTACGTAAATGGCGTTAGTGCGCTGCTGCAAAATTTGATTTAAAGCGGACACTTTGGGCGTTTCCAATAACGTCGAGGGCCGCCGATGGTCCATTAATATGGACGCGCTTTATTTTAAAGTGGGAAATATTGGAAGTGATGCGACCAACTCATCGCCGTTAATTGATGCCACGACAATGACCGTGTTATTAGTCTCAGTGGCCGTATGGTCGTTACGAGATTATTCGTATTATATTGCTCGCATGGGTGCAGTTTTAAAATCGCTATAAGCCAAAGGTAATTCGTGTGTAACTAAAGTGTTCGATTCAATATGTTTGATGTCTAGTTGCTTTGTATGTATTAGGTGTTTCTTGGGAAACAGTTCAATAGGGGTCGGTTAAATTATAGGTAATAAAATGACCTCTTTGATCTATCTATGACATTCTTTTGGATATCATTAACTAAAACTTATCATACTCTTGCTGTTGCCCTTGTCGTGAGGAAAGGACATTTTACTATGTATGGATCAACTAATCATCATAAAATATACAATAATCAATCATCTAATTCCTTATTAGAGATAGTGGTTATCGATGAAGTTCATTAACTTGTCATAATTCTTATGGCCTATTAAGGCCACATACATGATTTCAGGTATACGAAGTACCTCCTATTGATTGTTATAAGTATAAACATAAGATTAAAAAAAAACGTTCCACAATAGGGACGAAATAAAGATAATGATAGTAGATAACATTAACAGGTACATTGTCCTAATAATTCTAGTGGGCTATTTGGGCCACATAAATATATTCAGCTCTACGAATTGCCTCCTATAGATTGCTTCTTTGAACGGTAAACATAGTACTTGAAAGCAAACCGCCTAACGATTCCTCAATAGGGACAAACGAGAGGTAATGATCGTCGATGACGTTCAATACCTCCAGTGGCCCTCAGCCACACACGCCGCCTAACCTTGCCGGTCGCCAGTGGCAAGCGTTACCGGCTATTGGCGTTAGCTTAAACCTCATCTACTCGTTTGCAACCGCACGAGGTCGCCAGTACTGGTTTGGCAGCCATTATTAATTCACGACTTGACTGGATCGTATATATATTTGTTGTATGTGGTAATATTACAATTCGGATCCTCAATTTTATGGTTATTTGGATTAAAAAAACACCTTAGTGGTTTAATAACTGATATTGTAAGTTCTTGATTATTTACACGGAGTTCTAGGAAATAACAAGTCCATATTGGTGAACAATGTATGCTTTCCCCTACAAATAAGATTCATGTCACATTTCAAAATTTATATAACTTGTACTCGTAGCAATTTAGTGATAGGAGCGAAAGGTTATTAACATTAAAGGGGCTTAGCACACACTTTAATTTATTTATTTCCGCTGTCGTTTCTATCAAGTCTATCCATCGCGGTCGGAGACTCACAGTAGTTTAAAAAAAATGTAGTAAATGTTTTAAAATATGACAAAAACAGACGGAAACTTCTATTATCAAACAATCCTTACTAACATTATAAACGCGAAAGTTTGTGAGTATGTATGGTTGTTTGTTACTCTTTCACGCTAAAACGGCTGAACGAATTTTGACGAAATTTAGCACACAGATAGGTTATTACCTGGATTAACATACAGGCTACCTTTAATCTCAGAAAAAGTAGTGTTCCTGCGGGATCGACATTGACGTGAGCCGCGGGCGACATCTAGTATATTATAATAAGGGTTTTCAAGCATTCACATTGCTACGCTTTCTGAGTATTATCTTATAATCTTATTTCTTTATTACATAACATCAACAAACAAATGAATGGTTACCGATATCACTCCTTATTATAAATGACTCGACTAATTCAATGAACGGAACTTGGCCTCCTTAAATATTTAATGTTGATGTTGTGTTATTTATTATGCAATATGTGGATACGTAAAATGTTTGAGCAACAGCATCCTAACGCCGTCCACCACACGGTCTAGGTCACGATTACATATTTAATTCATACGTAATTATATCTCATTACAAGACTGCCTAAAAAAGTTTGTATGTTGGTCTCCTTTTATTAACTCTTAGTTTCTTCTTTTGGGATTTCTGAAATAACTTAATAAGAATAATACATTTGAAATAATAGGATCAGATGATCCGGCAGAGGGTAAATATTGATCCAATAGTGCCAAAAAACACACTACTAGCCCTTGCTCTATCTCTCAGCTAGTGCGGTATAACTGTTTAGGACAAAATAAATTGGCAAGCTAAGACATTTCAGACAAACGTAACAATTTTTACCACAGTATTCATTTTAATATTATCATATCTGTAGACAACACGTAGGGCGTATGCGACATTTCTATTCATCGCTATCATCACGGACAGTACATTGATCCAAAGTGTGTTCTCGTCGTGAAACGTGACGGCAGCGAGGCAGCCAGTTTGTCAAAATATTCAGTTCCTAGCCATTTGAGTCACGTAAAAGAGCAGATGGAGATAATATACAGAAATAAGGAATGAGAATTTCATTCGTTATTCCTCATCTGAATACATTTGACCTTTTTAGCAAATATTGTGACTGCAATTGTACTGAACTTTGACAGCTATTATTTAGTATAACTTTTTTCATCGCACAGGTAAAATAACTCTTTTTCGAACTGTGACAACTGTTATTTATCATCAAATTATACATACATGAAAAATGTATGGGAAAGTATCTAAAGACTTATGCCATTACATCTTTTGTATGTAGTTGACAGGTCTCTCATTGTATGACACACTATTCAATGTGTTGCGATTTATGTGACTAACTTTTAGCCTTTATTTTTTGTTTCAGGTAATTAATGCTACGTCAACAGGCAGAAATGAGAAACGTGCGTTTGTGTGTGAGTGCTAACCTACCTTATTTACAACTGAATAGGTATTTTTCTCTTGTCAAGGAGAGGTTACGGTTTTAAAAATGTTTTCCACAACTAGCTCGTCCGATTATAAACTTTACATAGTAACTCGAGAACTCGACCTTACCATACTGATTACGCCACAAGTCGCAAACTTATAAATTCTATTATACAGGCGTCGAGGCTAACGTGCAAGGTTTCTGTGTACATTAAAAAAACCTTTTTAAACTGCCTCCGAAAATGGAATGTTCTCCACTGAAATGGTCGGCCTACATACATACACGTGTATGTAAATATTATACATACATAAAGTAAAAGATTACTATTTAGTACAACTGCAGTCGCACAGGCCATCAAGAAGGGCATTAAGGTTATGAAAGTTGCTTCAAACCATTCGACGTTCATTTTCATCTTATAGACATATAAAACCGTGTAATGGGAAAGTAGCGTACGGAAACTCAAAGATTGGAACGGGAGAGAACGTGACGATAACTGCGACACCTGTCTACACAGCGGTGAATAACGGCCTTGCATGTATGGAAAAAGTTGAACATAGCGGTGCATCTTCACTGCAGCTCGCTCTCCGAGACCGTTTGACTTACATACATGAATGCCAGTATGATTTACGAGTATCTATTGAAACAAATCGACTGCAACCTACTGCAATGTGTATTTGATACATAGAGAAAGTTTGTTTCTTGTATGTATGTTCAAACTTTTGGCATTAATCTAGTAGCTTTCACCCTTGAATTCAATCGCGTCAATGTCGATCCCTAGGGAACGTACTTATTCCGGGTGAAAGGTAGTCTATTAACCTATCAAAAACTGCATGACATTATAGAATGTCCTCCGGGTCCCAAGAAAACTATGTACTAAACAGGGTCTTGACGGGTTAAATATACTCCAGACCACGTGTAAGCAAAATTTTTTAGATGATCGGTTCGGGAGTTATAGCCCGTATAACTCCCTCTGTGACAGCGTAACAAACGAACAAACTCACATTCGCATTTATAATATTAATTAGGAAGGAATAGTTGTAACTACATAAAATGCGCTTCAAAGTACCTATCATTTGCCAGAGCAAATCTTAATCAACATCTTAAAAATGCAATATAAAACTCACAATGATGTGACATTTTAGATGCAGTATTGGGTAATGCCATAAAAATCCAGCCCGCCAAGAGGAAGTGGTCCTAATTTAGTTTGCAAAGTTTGACCCAACAAAAAAGAATGTATGTTCTATTTCTAGGTAACAATCAATAAAGCCACGAGCAGAAATGGAAATAAAAACACGTCTACGTGGTATTATTTTACAATATTGTACTTACTAGAATATTTCTATTCATGACCTAACAAATTTGGGAAAGGTTTATACCTACTCGTGTTAAATAATTTCATAGATGCTTCAAAATGGATGCCGGGTTCCAGCAAACCACGCAAGACCCAAACATTGCTATATTATTTAAGTTCTCATTACAAGTGCCTTTATCGTAATTGGTTTTTGACGTCTCTGATAAAAATAACCACAAACCAATTATATTTAAAGTTTGTTATCACCTTACGTAGATGAGCATTCAGTATTTTCCAAGATTTCTTTCTCGTTGAATCTAAACAAGTTTGAGTGTCCGTTACGGAGTTAATTTCATGATGGGGAATTTGGTTCCGTGTATAAATATAACCTGTTGAAGTAGAGTTGGAAACAGATGATCGATACGACAAAATATCTAACGGGTCGAGCCGCGTGGGGGAAATGGACCGAGAGCCTGTGCACGCGCACCGCTATAATAGATAGTCATACGTCCCAGTTGGATTCGGCGCGTTGCACTGAGCACGTGTATTTACGATATTTTGGTGTCGCAACACTCAAACTGTATCGCGCGGCTTATTCATTTTGTGTCTCGGATGTTATCATATTTCTGGTGTTAAAGTGACGCGCTGTCAGTTTTTGTGTCCACTATTATTGTTAACCATGATTGGAACTATGCACGTTTTATTGCTGTTTTGTCCCATTTGAGGTACGTTTGTATTCATGGCCCAGATTTTTATGTATGTACACTTAAATCTTATCTTGGCTTGCATTTGCATTTGTACCTTTGTTTTCTGATAACGTTACGGTAACTTTACATGTTGGTGTTATTTTATTGAATTTCTTGACATGCTTCATCAGATTTAATTACTGATTAACCATTAATGTTTCTCTTGAAGCATCAATGAAGTTGTACGATTGGTATTATAATCCATCCATGCTACGGTTAATAACTCCTGAACATCTACACTAATGTTATAAAGAGGAAAGATTTGTTTTCTTGCATTGAATAGGCTCCGAAATGGCTTTGGCGATCAGTGACCACTTCTTAAATTGTCCTTTTCGCCATTTGTCTAATTCTGGATTTGACCACTTCTGGTTACGACTATTTCGTGATAATTACTGGACGGATTTAAAAAATCTTTCACCATTAGATTTCTACATTATCCCCGATAAACATAGGCTATAGAATAAATAACCATATCTACCCGTGTGAAACCGGGACGGGTCCCTAGTTTTAAACATACATACATAGTATCACGTCTCATTCACTTGCGGGGTAGACACAGTCTATAAGACCTTATGGCCACATTACGCATCCCTCGATCTCTTTTTCTTTTCTCCCAGACCAGCATGGAAGTTTTAAATAAACCTGCTTTTGTCATATTAGTATTGCGACTATTATATTTTTAGTAGGTATAACGTCTCCTCATTCTTTGCACACGAGATCGATGAAATTGCAGTATTATAATAAAATTTAATCATAATTTGCGGTTAAGATCTCAATGGCAGAGCAGATATGAAATTAAATCGGATTACCTACATGCCCGACAACCGCATTACCGAATAATGCCTGGCGGTGACCTGGAAAATCTAAGCGGTAATAGTCAGGCAATATGAACCAGATCGGATTCAAATCACAACATAATTTTAGTTAAACAAACTTACCAGAAGTGAAGTTTGACAATAATTAGATTTATAATTTATGGTTAACAAACTTACTGAATTGAAGCTTTACTGAATTATATGAGACGGACATAACATTCGGAGAGATTGAGAAGAAAACTATTACAATGTAGTAGCCTATCTCCATCGTCGGGGATACCATGGAGACATGCTACTACATTGTAATCTTATTCTCTAAATCTCTTTGGATGTTAAAACTCAATATATTTACGGTCAAACTTCAAGTTTGTTAAGCCATAAATTATAAATCACTACTTAGGCGTAATATTACAATTAGTAAATTGTAACGCAATTCATCATAACCCACAAGCATTAAAAGCGTCTCTCTATATTTAGTATTTTAGTATATTTAATCATAGATATGCATAGGAATTCTGATGCTATCAAGCTTATTGAAGCGAAATTCTTTATATTTGCCGTTTCTCAATTTATCTCCGTATGTCAATTCCATTGATTCATGTCGTTCACCGTGTCCGCAATTTTCTGTCATCTCTTTTCAGTCATATCCGACCTCGACATTCTTAATATGTCTTTTTCGAGTTTTATCTTTCCTTTCATTATAATTATCTCTTTAAACCCCTCAAACTAAATACAGAAAAAAACATATAAACATCGATTTTGAAGAAATCCATTTGGAAGAAGTTGGTTTTTTCTTATATAGTGTCAACATATATTCGAACGCAGTTAAAATTTTGTCAATATCTTTATTATTGTGACTAAACATACGCAGTTACAATCTATATCCAATAGAAACGTGTTGATATTCGTATCATAGTTTCCGATCCAATTATACGGCACCATATATAAGAACTAGATCGTCTGACTCGGCGTTATCTCTGACCTCTGCCATAAGTTCTACTAATAACGGACGGCATACGATATAACATATAACCCATCCAGAAATACGTACGAGGAGCTTGTTTCGCTTATCTGTTATCAGCGCGGATGTAATATGTCGCCTGTGACCCCACTTGGGGTCGCTCTGACGTCTTGCGATTTTGTGTCGTAGCCTATACAATACAACTGACTTTTTAAAGATATTTACTCGCTGTACTTTCGACATGTTCCTTTAACAGAAAATGTACAGCGCAATATCGTGTTGACATTTAAACGAATTCCTTTCTCATCAGTCACGCCTGGCCTTGCCATTACGAATAAATTTTCCCAAACAATTAATTCTTTGTGTGCAATCGTCGCGGAAAATGATATTCAACTTTGCCTACGCACTGTCTACTACGTAGATAGACACTACGCTCTCCATTCATCCGGACTGTCGCAAATATGGACGCAGCCTAAAATTTGGTTTTCAATACGACATGAATTTGCGTGTGGCGATTCGCGAGGTAAACATAGTTACTGAAAGTGGAAAACCTTGGTATTATCGAGTAGGGAGCACGAACGTTATGTGTGCTTACATATTTAGCTACACAAGCTCTCCGCTCTACGTGATTGTGCAAATGTTTATGCTGCCGTTCATTTTTAGCTTTCGAGCATTCAGTTTTTGTTCAGCGTAGGCTACGAGTCCTTAATCCGTCTTCATTTGTGACGACAGTTACTTAGTTTAGTGTCAGCGAGTCACATAAGATGTGTGGTGTAATGAGGGCACGTACGGCGTCTTGACAAACAACAAATACCAAGAGCGTGTACACAATCATTGGTGATTTCGTATAACATTCAGCAAATGTATTTGTTACGCCTTTTTACGATACTCGCAGCGTTATTTCAGCATTTTTCTTTAACTTCAGTCTATGTCATGTTTAAAAGCTGGTCAATTCGTTAACAAGACAGGAGACACGATACCTACACTGTATAGTGTCCCTCTCAAGTTTAACACATTCCGGGACGTTCTATTGTTATATATATTGTGTCTGGTGCAGTGTCCGTGAATGAGTTAAAAAAAGCTTAAAAGACGTGTTGCGCGCTTGTGTCTTCTATTCAGGCTTCGAGTCACATCAAGTTAATCTTAAACTTCATATTTGTATCACCATTATTAAGTTTGCCGGCTATTATTATCAATTTATGCGAGTTGAACAAAGTTCTAATGAGAATTTCTAATATCACGCGAGTTTGCCCTCTAAGATCGTTGAAAATTACATTGACGTCATTTATATGATCCCAAGGCAAAATGCTTATGCGGATATTCAATCTCTGTATCAAGGTAACAAAACACGCACACCGATACATTGATAATAAATTATAATCTAACCTACGTAAAGATGCACAAAGTATCTATAGATAATTTAAAAAGTAGGTCTATAATTTACCCGTAATGGAATTGCCGTTATAGTTAATACTTATAGTTTAAACCTACGATAAAAAGGCTACTCACAGATTTTTCACTTTGTCTATGCAACAGACGATATGTAATAGGTATGGCAGTCCAAATCAAAAGTCAACTGGCAATTAAAACAATATTTCCCATAGCTTCAAGAGTAATATAAACCAAACCATGAGTATAGTTTTTTTTACTTTCCAAAGTTCTTGATCGCTATAACTTGAAAATCAAAAACTTTGTTTAATTTTTCTTCTGAACATTATCAAATCTCAAGGAAACTTGAAACGTTGCCCCGTTTATTTTTTCCCTCGTCAAAAGCTGCTAAATAATTCTGCCGTCTATTAGTGAGCCAAAAGGGCTCATAGTTTACCCATAGTATAAACTATTAGTCTACACACGCTACATTTCGTGTTAGTTTAATTCTGTTTGAAAAGCTTTGATGCTGATAGCATCTAGTTGGTGCCCGTGCGGTACATATCCGCTCGAACAGGCATCGGCTCTCTATAAAGCCGGCTTTTCACAAATCCTCAGTGACCGTTCGTGATGTTCATTTATTGAACTATTGAAAAATAACAGTCTTACTCGCATCTCTACTATTCTCTTTTGCTAAAGTGACGTTCGGAACTCAAAATAATAATGAACAACTCCAAATACCACTGGACCCTACGGAATTAGGAATGACACTTTCCATACCCTGCAGGAACTTTTCAGCAACATAAACAGCACAGACACTGAATTTGATGTAATCATGTAAAAGACTTCAATATTTTTTTTAGTATAAAAAATATAAAAAAACTTCCAGTACTAAAAAAAAACCTACCACCCCACTGGAACATAATATTTTCTTAAATAAGGTCATTATTCACTTTCCATAACTTTCAGGCAGTTAAATCGATTATGTAACTTACAGTTTTGTTATGTACACATTATTTTTATTTGATATATTTCAGGACATAATTGTTCATCCCCACTTTCACATCCCAAATCTTGTAAACGGCGGTACCGATTTCGATCAAAGCTAATAACACTCGACTAAAATTACTATTCGAACAAAAATAAAAATAAAAACTGCTTCAAATCAGTTCAGTTCAGCCTTTTGGGAGCTACGATGCCACATACGCCACTCAAACAGACACGTAAATCTTTTAACACCTTTCTTTTAGGTCGGGGGTTAAAAAAGTAATATTAGATCAGACTTCGAACCTGAGCTTTCGTTGTAGTTACGTACGTCCAAAATTACATCACCAACATAAAGAACAGAGAAATAACATAATAAGTAATAAATAGGTTAATAACTTAACAGCAAATTCTAAATATTTTTTGTGACAACGTGTTCGTAAAATAATAATAATATTATTATTAATGTAAGCTATTCACAAAATGTAATTTTGATAAAGTGGAACATATAAAACGTAACATAAACTGCACGGACGCTTGTAGACTGAAATATGTAATAGGTACATATATATTTTATGTTATTGCGTCTGCACATATATATATTGATGGAATATAAAACTGTAATCGAGATAGCTGAATCGAAATACGAGTATCTGAAATTTTGTCAAAATATTTTTTATAAATCCTGATATAATTATTTATGTGATCAGTTTTAGATAAGTAATATTGTCACATTCACATTTATAATTAACGGCACGTTGGTCTGTGATCCCTTTTAGTTTGCGTACTATGGTATAGTTTGGGTGGAACCGGAAATTGAATATTTTAAATCAAATAACAAAAGCAATACTTTTTTTACACGGAGTGTTTTCTCGATATATGCAGAGTTTTAAAGGGCTTTAGCTTTAAATTTAGAAACTTTTGTAGCCACATTCATAAGAGAAGAAGTCTAAGTAAGTTTTATAAAAGAATGACATGAAATTACCTTAAAAATCTGTTCAGCTAATTTATGAAATACTTATCAAGCCTGTTAATTAATATAGTAATGAAGGGGAGAAAGATTTATCAACATCATAAAAAAATATTTAGGTAAGTGAAGTACTCTAATGTTTGTAATTAAAATTTTGTTGTCCTTCCAGATTTTGATAAACGCCAAGTTCTCATATTGTTGTTAAACCAGCCTGCGACACGGAGTGACCGGGTTCGATCCCCGGCCAAGTCAAGATGGAAAATGATCTTTTTCAGATTGGCCTGGGTCTTGGATGTGTATCTATATATGTATATGTTTTAAAAAAACGTTGAGTTAGTATCCCATAACACAAGTCTCGAACTTACTTTGGTGCTAGCTCAATCTGTGTGATTTGTCCGTATATATTTATATTTATTCATATTATACGAAAAATAAACAATGCTTATTGAAACTTTCTAATTGTGCACCAGTTGACAGTTATATATTGCATTTCTTAAAATTTCTTTTGAAAAACAATAAAGTTGCATTTACATAGCAGACCTAGCTGTCACCCCTTAAAAGCTAAATCACCATCTACCAGACACCCTATCAAGCTACTCCGTAAGTTCTAGCTAAAGCAGTTACGATACGATCGCTGCAACTTTATTTTTAACACGCTAGTATATCTATATTCTATACTAATAATATATCTATAAGGGTTGATCATGGAGTAAGTTACTTTGTTTTCAGAGATATCGTGTTTATAAGCTCTACAGGATATTGAAACTAAATTGACGATTTATAGATTTTTTTTCTGTAATTATGTATGCTCCTCCATAACTCTTTAACGAAATAACTGAATTTTATAAAACTTGTTTTTTAAACGTCTAAATGTTTAACATACAACGTACAGGACACAGGATACATACATACATAGTATGACGTCTTTTTCCCTTGCAGGGTAGACAGGGCCCAGGTCTTTAAGACCTGAAGCATTTTGGTGGGCGTTGGGTGGAAAATGGAATCAACATTAGTGATTGATATACACAGGATAGGCTACTTACTTTTTTTCTCCACTTATGATAAGACGTGGCCCCTATACGAATGTACGCGAACGGAGTCGCCGGCAGAGCTATAATTGTAATAAAAGTGTACATTCAGTCGATACCATTGATGCTATTTGCTATCCACTATCCAATGAATAACTCATTAAAATTTTGCGTCAACGTAATTTATAATGCATCGTCTGGTTTCATTCCGATCGCTTCCACGCCAGCGTATATAAATCGGATGTGAGCACTGGCTATGAATATCGAAAAACCTTATATCATTTTACTTATATGTATATAGTACTTTTATATCGATAAGGCATGAAAAATGCTTATTATATGAGAACCATATAAAAAAAGCTCAAATATTTGAAGGGCGTATCTCGAAAACTAGCGTGTCGATTTCTTTAAATTGCATATCTTCGACCTTTGCCAGCCCTTAACATATTTGCGTTTAATATAAATTTATCTTAACTAAGACGCGAAAATAGTATTTTTTTAACCGACGTTAAAAAGCAGGTTATCAATTTGACCCGAATTTATTTATTTATTTATTTAGTACGTAAAACAGTTTACAATCGTTACAGCATTAAAATTACAAGAAAAAATATAGTATAGACTAGACTGTACCCCAAAACATACGCACACAAATAGATTATATATAATAGGTAACACAAACACATTAACAAACACGCAGCCAAAGAGAAAAAACTAACAAAAAACAAATGCAATATAACAATGATTACAACTTACAACCAAACAGACACAGAAGAGAAAGAAAAGAAGGAACAAGTAAATATAAAAGCAAAGAGTAAGACTAACCGTGGAGGAGTGTAAAAATTGCTGATTTAAAACAACTGAATGTTTGTAATATTGTCAAAATTGCACGGTTTTTGTATATATTGTTTTTTTACCAACTTCTAAACATGTGTGCCAAATTTCATAAGTAAATATGTATGTTCACGCATATCTCAAAAACTAAGTCATATTGAAAAACCTTTTTGAATTGCATTAAGTATAGTCCAACTTTGGAAACAGTGCAAGTTTCATCATAATCGGTTCAGTAATTTTTGAGATAGTTAAGTGTATACAGTCACTAGGAAACCGTGTGTTTGGCTTAACAGAGTAAAATTTTGGAAGTTGATTTAATTTTTTTAAGATTACTTTCCTGTTTTAAGATAATTTTAAATCTATTTTATATGCACGAGTCGTGTGTCCAGTCGTTTGTTTTTATCTCCGCCAAACATTAATCGTCTACGTTTGTTATAATTTATCATTATATCAAAACGAATTTTCACGAACATTTTTCGGCTAGTCACAATTTTGGCTGTGGCGTACGTATGTAGTCAATTAAATTACTAATACTACTGAGCATATCCGTGACTTTTATAAAGTTAACTAGCTTTCGACCGCGGCTCCGCCCGCGTCAATGTCGATTAGGGAATGCAAATCTCGCGAGATTGGGGCTCAAGCGAGATCTCGCGAGTTTATGAATAACAATACTGCGAGATCTCGCCAATTTCGAGATCTCGCGAGATTGGCAGTTTCGTGTGTTTTTTTTGCAAATAATCACAATATTTGAATAAATTAGGAAAAAAATAATAAAAACCATAAGTATTTTAAGGTATTTTATGATAAACATTTATTTTCACGATTTTTTTCAATAGACTTTTATGAATTAAACACGCGTCAGTCCACTTTTCTTTTTAATCTCGTAAAACTCGCGAGATTAACGAGACTGCAATCTCGTTAATCTCGCGAGATTAACGAAATTGCAATCTCGTAAAACTCGCGAGATCTCGCCCCTTTTTTCGTGCGAGATCAATCTCGCTAAAAAAGACCGAGATCTCGCGAGAACGAGATCTCGCGAGAACGAGATTGCATTCCCTAATGTCGATCCCTCTGGAATAGTACTTTTTCTCGGGATAAAAGATAGCCTATGTCCTTCTCCGTACTCCAGGAGAACTTGTGTGCAAAATTTCATGATGATCGGTTGGTTCAGTAGTTACGGCTTGAAAGCGTAACAAACAAACTCACTTTCGCATTTATAATATTAGTTAGGATTAGGATATATGTCTAAGTACGAGTATTATACTTAAACAATTTTGTAGCTATAGCCATAACTGATTCTAAACAACTTGTACAGCTTTGCCTTCAAACTAGGCTCGAGTCTGAATCATCACGTTTCCACGGTGGCACGGACATCACGGACTGTTTACGCGAATTTCGTCGCCTAAGTCATTTTTTGTGTGTATCTGGTGACCTCCGTTGCGTAACACATCGGTTCCTCTTCCTAGTCGTATCCAGTTCTTTTGCGACAACGATTTGCCCTACTTCCGCTGGTCAACCGTTTGTCCGCCCTCGTTTGCGTAAAAACTTTCCAAGTTATACTTTATCGTTATCTATCTGGACGTTTTGATAAGCTAATTATACTAGTAAGTGGAAACCGAAAGTTAGTCATCATTATCATCTAATCATTTTACGCTTTAATGAGTAGAAAAGGGCAATTAAAATAATAAGTAAATAAATATATAGGGACATATCACACAAATTGAGCTAGCTCCACAGTAAGTTGTGAACTTGTGTCGTAAGATACTAACTCAACGATACTATATTTTATAATAGATACTTATATAGATGAACGTCCAAGACCCAGGTCAATCTGAAAAAAAAAATCGTTTTTCATCATGACCTGACCGGAAATCTAATCCGAGCAACCTCGTGTCGCAGGCTGGCGTGTTGACACCTGCGCCACGGAGCTCGCCAAATAATGTGATTCCAATAACGTTATATCAAGGAAAACAATGAAAATAAATAAACTAAACAGAAATATATCCGAACGACGTAGAATAGAACTCCATCCTGAATATTTATCAAGTACTTGTATTGTAATGCTCTATAATTCACTCAATTCTACAATATGCTAATCTGGAGTTAAACCACCAGCTGACTTGAGTGCACTGAAATGCAACATTGCAACTTTATGAGATAGTAGCGTAACATATTAAATTTAATTTCGAGTACAATGATATATGTAAGAATATATTTTACTCAAACCATAAAGAATACATACTACGGAATTGATATTAGGCAACTTAAAAGCGGCAGTTTAATTTGGGTATGTCCAGGATTTATGAGGGCCGGTGAATGCGTATAAATATCAAAGAAGAGACGGCCCGAAAATTTATATATCTTTTTTTAATATCTAGTGGAAATTCTGCAACGGTGGCGAGCTTTCATTTCGCTGAAAAGCGCAATTTTCCCCATTCACTACGGCTGCCTAGTGAAATCGTTATCGTTTGTTCGTTGCGGCAGGCAGCGCCCATTTCCTAATAGCGGCTTCGCGTGCATTAAGCTTTTTTGTTACTTGCTCACAAATACAAAAATACCTATTTACCATTTAACTGCTAGTTAATCGTAAATAATGTTAATTGTGGTAGGCCGTTTATTAAATTAATAAGCTAATAAAACAAATCTCAACGTATTAATTGCAGGTAATTGTGCAACATTTTAAGCGTACAATGAACAGCATAGAAATTCCAGTGACTGCGCTAGTTGTATTGAAGAAAAGAAAAGTAAATGAAAAGGAATCAATCTTACTGTATTGCCACAATATCTTTAGGGGTCTGGAGCTTAAGTTAAGACCTCCTAAATTACTTTTTTGTTCGTAAATACTTTTATGTACACAGTTAAGCATGTTACACAGCTTAAAAACAATTATAGCCAAGCATCAGTCAAGAAGATGATGTTTACAAGAATAACTACTGTACTGATTATACAACGTAACTTAATATTCCCCATGTTAGTCCAAGAACCGCTAGATCGAGTTTTCCACAATAATATAACATCTAATGCAAGTGGAAGTAGCAGTTACCCCATTATGTAAGTATCGATTGCGTCGTACACCTTGTTCCGTCAAGTTGCGCCGCTGTTATTGCTGATAATTACACTAGCAATTTAAAATGTAGCTAAAGACTTAGCTTCTGCCTAGTATCACGCAAAATACAATCTAGTAAAAGCTGACGAGTTAATAATTGTAGTGGTTACTCGTTTTTTTTTTAAATATCCTCTCTAATAAACATCGCGATCTCGCTTTTAAGAATTTGTAAGTCAAACTTATTAGTGTCCCTAAACCCAAATTACAAATCCGAAATCGATAAACGCCTAACAAGCTGTTTAGTATCACAAAAGATTTAAATTTGGGTTGATGGAACTTATTAGGGCCAAAGCTAAAGTAACAAAGTGTGCAACTTGTTTCTCAGCAATGTTCTGTCATATACATATTTTCGGAGGTTTGTATTGTGAATATGCGATTTGTGGTGAAGAACCGCGAACATGTGGCAAGCAAAACTGACAAAGTACAAGATGACGCAGCAACTGAGGTTATTTACTAATTTATCCTCTACCCTAGCCTGCCAACAATCCGTATATTTTTCCTTTTACAGTTGCTAATACTCGGTTAATGTGTGAAGACATACTTAGGACGGACGTAAAGTTAATACATGAAATGTACAAAGGTGAAAAACAACAAAAAAATATTAAAATATGCTAGATTTGCACTTTAATAATCTCTCCTTTGTGCATTTTGCCCATGTTGCTCATGTTGCATGGCGCCCTCAGATCTTCTCAGATTCGACAGCTAATAGGCAGACTCACCGCAAGCGTGCGAGTACCGCACGCGGAAGGCTCTTCCAACGGCGGCCAAAAGGACAGCAGGAATATTAAGATTTGCACCACCTCTCCTTCTTCAAGGTTCGTCTCAAGGGTGGCAAAACACCTGCCACCGCCCCGAGCATCAGGTCTTGCTAGCTACGTCTGAGGAACAACAGAATCAGCGTTGTACAAGGGCATAGACAAACGGGTAGCGGCGTTGGCAGGTCTGCTAATACTTTAGTTCCAGAAAGAAAAATAAAGTGGTCATGAATCATCAAAAGTCAGATCAATTTAGTCAAAACCTAAAGTAGGCTGATTCAGACTCTGACTGAACCTACAAGCTCTTACTCTGATGCTAAATGTGAATTTACTTGAGTGAATTTACGTGGAGGATTGGACTTTAAAGATAAGTTAGTAGAAAGAAAAAAGATAAAAAAAATAAAACAAAATCAACGGTCCCATGAAAATCTCGAGCGCGTCCAATCATTACATTACACATGCCAAAAATTGTGTATATCACTAAATGTTACTATTTGAATATGACGTCAATAGTCGGTAGAGGGAGAGTAACAAAAGTGCAGACAAAAAATAATCGCCAGTGTATCCTCGTGCGTGGTCGGCTCTTTTTTATTTGGAGGGAAATAATGCAAGAATAACTGGGAACATTTATTCCTACCATATGTTGTAGCAAAAAAAAACATAACCCCTCTTTAATAAAGTCAGATATGTGGTGAAGGTACTTACTTATACTGTGGCCGTGGTATCCCTCATATCTTAATCTAAGGCGCTCGGGTAAATCAATAAATTCCTTCTTGGGCTCCTCTACTATACAGTATTCAGTGTGTTCAACACTGAATACTGAACGAATACCCATGGGCACGACCACGTCCATAATTAACCGAATAAAATTATCGAACCAACGCAAGCGCCAAACTTGTGTCGACCGATATCAACTTTATTTCTTCCGTGCATAATGTCTACAAAGTGTACAAAATACAGCCGTTATTTCACGAGTGCATTCAATATCCATAAATATCGTATTCATAATGGAGTATCGACTGGCCGCAACGCCGCTTTTTGGAAATATACGTAACGGAGGATGTTTTTGCCGGCTGCTAGATCGAAACAAATCAGAGCTGCCTCTTTTTTTAGACAAAAAGCTAGAACAGCAAATTTGAAAGTGTAATCTGTGGATGGTCCGCGGACATTATGAAAATAATTTCGACAGGGCATAGCACCTCAGGCGGCAATTTTGCAGCATTCTTTGCATGAGTGTCGTCGGGGCCGGATTTCGATATAACCCTGGTCGTGGTCCCCACTTTCTTGTTATGAGATACGACTAGGATAAGTGGATAATAAAATCTAACTCCTTCGTGCCCATGAAGGCTGGCTAAGCCGTTGCCCCTGGCTGTCATCATTAATGAATGTCGTTAAGCTATGTCAGATGCCTTTGGTCAGTTTGAAAACTCTGACACGAGTGTCCTATACAAGAAACGTGTTATTTTCTCGATTCTCCAAAAGGTGCTGCTTATTTATTATTTGAGACGTTAGACTAAACTGAAATACTATTCGTGTACAAGAAATTTTTACTTACCCGCGCTTATGAGGTTGTATAGAAGAAAAAAACTTTGTTTATGTCGTTAAATATCGTACGGTGGTACTGAATCCTTACTGAGTGTAAATCCGATTCGCACTCAACCAATTTTATTTATTTTAAACCAGTCTTGAAATATTTTATCTAAACTGAATTTAATAATTCTCAAGTAGGTATAAAATCATAACAAAGTATTAAAAAAAATATTCGCATGTAAATACACGAATCCATCAGCGCGCAGCTCAGTTCCTGATTTGGACAATAAACTGAATTACTTGGAGAACAACAGGGAAAGGCTACAATGATATTTCGGTAGCTTGAAAAAAACAAGAGGGTCGTTTTGAGATCCGGCGGGAATTCTTTGTGTGCGCCCGCCGTTCCGTGGAAAAGAGGAAGAGGAGACAGCGCACGAAAACACGCGGGATACATTCTATTTTATGCTATTTACATCGTCACGCGCTGGAAATGTCCACACATTAGTGGGTTTATATTTGCCTTTGTGTTATTTTCATTATTTAAAAAAAAATTGGGCCCACACCGTCTTTGCGTTCCCAAGGTTCGTCATTATAGTGAAAACTGCATGAAGATTGGCCCATTCATTTCTAAGATACCGCGTGATTTTTAACCTTTGAACTACTGAAAACCTGGAATCAGAATCCCTAGTGGAATAAAGAATTGCAAGAAAAAGGGTAAAGAACTAAATTAGACCTTAAGAATTCGCCCAGCTGATCGGCGACTTTGTATAAGCTTAAATTTTTTATCGACTTACTTTTTTTCTTGCAGTTCTTTATTCCATTAGGGATTCTGATTCCAGGCTTTTAATATAGTTCAGAGGTTCAAAATCACGTGGTATATAAACACTGGAGGACTTCAATTCATAATGTATGAAATGAACAAGTGGGCGGACTTTTTGACTAAAGAAAATTGACGTGTAAGATTTACATGTAATCTCTTATCTATACATATAATAAAACAGTAAAAATATTTTGTCTGTACATTTAGAATTTTTGACTGAAATGGATAGAGGGACACTTAAAAAGAATAATATAAAGCAAATAAAAAAATTTCGAATTTTTTGTCTTTCTGTCTGTCTGTATGTATGATCACGATTATCTCCGAAAATACTGAACCGATTTACTTCAAACTTTCACCAATTGCTTTGTTTTAACTCAGTTTAACATTTAAAGTTTGTTTCATCAAAATCAGTTCATTAAAAAAAAAGTTATCGTCATTTGAATGAACTCAAGGCATGAGTTTGCCTGCAAATATATAGCATATTATAAAATATAGCATATTATTATATAAATAAGTGACATAGGAAAATTAAAATCCAAAGTCAATTCATCATCGTTATACGACATCATTATACCTATCCATACTATCTATATATACATATAATAATACAGTAAAAAATATTTTGTCTGTACATTTCGAATTTTTGACTGAAATGGATAAAGGGACACTTAAAAAGAATAATAGAAAGCAAAAAACATTTTTTAGAATTTCTTGTCTGTCTGTATGTATGATCACGATTATCTCCGAAAATACTGAACCGATTTACTTTACTTCAAACTTTCACCAATTGCTTTGTTTTAACTAGGCAAAACATTTAAAGTTTGTTTCATCAAAATCGGTTCATTAAAAAAAAAGTTATCGTCATTTGAATGAATTTAAAGCATGAGTTTACCTTGCCTGCAAATATATAACATTACTTATTTATATATTTATAAAGTCAAGTCGTCATCATTATATGACGGCATTATACCTATTCATACTAATATTATAAATGCGAAAGTAACTCTGTCTGTCTTCTTTTCACGCTTCAATTCATTAAACCAATTTGGATGAAAAAGGATCGACACTAACGCGGGCGGAGCCGCGGGCAACAGCTAGTGAATAATAGTCTGAATAAATGAAGTTACCATAGTTAATTTATAATTCTAATAGTAGACAAAGACTTTGTCAAAATATTCATTATCATCATAAAAAAAAAAGAAATTCAGTACCTAATACTATCGTAACGATTCCAGGTAATAATATAAATGCGAAAGGGAGTATGTTTGTTAGTAACGCTTTTACGCCTTAGCTACTGAACTATCATCATGAAATTTTTCATACACGTTGTCTGGAGTACGGAGAAAGACCCGAGATTTTCGTGTCAATGGAAAGATTAAATATAACGGGTGTCAAGTAGTGCCTTACTTGCTCGATATCAAGACATGAAAACACAGTTCTTTCAGCGTATCTTTCAACGATAACGATGTGTGGCCAATATTTGGTTTCAACAAGACTGTGCCTCATGACATGCCATAAGGTAAAACGATTTAATCGCTGCACGAGATATTTTCTATTTGTGTAAATACTCTCTCGTTTCAGTGATCATACTTAATTGTGTGATTCATCACCATTAGAAATATTTCTTTTATATGGGGTTATTGGAAGTTAAAGTCGTTACGTTCACAAGCTCACGATCTTCCGTGCTTTAATAAAATATTAAAGGAAATTCTACGCTGTATCGATGAAATTCAGTCACATTTAAGCAATTCATGGAAGTTTTCAACTAGAGTGCGTGAGTGCCAGCAATACCGTTCCAATTATTTTTGTCGATTTGTTATGTATATCACAAATAACCCTCTCCTATGTACTATGATTCAATAAAAAAATATATAAATCTAAAGACCACAAATGATGTTGCCTAGTTTATTAAAATCTTGCCTCAATTTTGAGACACATTAAACGATTAAAACTAATGAATATTTCCTACGTTATAGATATACAAATGGACGTCATCAAATGAACTTTCCGTTCGCGCTAATTGAATTGTATTGGTTTTATTTTAGTTATTTCCTCACTTAGCAAATGGGGTGAGACGATGTCATAGACATAGCTCCACTCTAGACAGGTGAAGGAACTTGTGACGTCACCTGCTCGCAGGTGTGAGCTTTGTCCCAGGGTCGATGTCAAACCCGTACGATACCTGCGGATTCAAGACAAGCTTTTTGTCGACGAATTCAGCATTATAAGAGATTTTTGAGCAGACTATTTCAAAATTCATATACAACAAATCTAAACGGCAAATTAGTATGAAATAACGTTTAGTTTTTATAAAACTGTCCAAAAAAGAAGAGTTATGTTTCAGGGTTTATTATGTATGATGTAAGTTTTATTCCCAATAACCTCTTAATGCCTGAACAGTTTGGATGAGATTACTTTGTAAGCCCTTACCTCCTTCCGACTGACATAGTTTTTTTGTTCTTGGCATAGCAGAGATTTCTTCTTTAAAAAAATACTTGTTATATTTATACTGATAGTAGCAGTGGTATAAAATAAGGTTCAGGCCTCATTCATTAACCAAAAATATATGCTTCTCCGAAGCTACTTTAAGATATACAGGTGCACCATTCTCTGCCAATTGATTGGAGAAATTCGAGGTTTTTTACTAGAAATACAGTAAATACATATTTCAAATTCATAGTCGTAACCTCTTCAAAACAAAACCATAAATATCCAAAGTTAGCTTTTTCAAAGAGAAAATCATTATTACCATGAATCTTCTTCTCTGAATCACAGCACTATAATAATAAATGTTAATTCTAACTGAAACATCATCTACATAGCAACAAATATTATCATTTTAGTCAGCGTATGAGTAGACATTAAAATACGTCTACTACAACCAGTCTAAAGTTTAAACTGAGATTTCTTCCTTCAGTCTTATCGAGCTAGCTCTACCTACCTGTAATGCCAATCACTGAAGTAAATATCAGAAATGAGCTTTTTGAAAGGGAAATCTTCTCATAAATCACTCAATAAACATCGTCTACATAGCAACAAAAAGTATTATCGTGCGTATAAGGTGGTATATTATGATTTTTTAACGTCTGATTTGCTCTTCTACTAATTTTATGGAAAACTAGCTGTCACCCGCGGCTCCGCCCGCGTCAATGTCGATCCCTCGGGAATAGTACTTTTTCCCGGGATAAAAGGTAGCCTATGTCCTTCTCCATACTCCAGAGAACTTGTATGCAAAGTGATGATCGGTTCAGTAGTTGCGGCGTGAAAGCGTTACAAACAAACAAACTCACTTACGCATTAGTAAGGATTGGTATTTTTAACCGATTTAAAAAAAAAGGTGCTGATTTTCAATTCGTTTGTTTTTTAAATATTTGTTACGTAAGAACTCCGTTATTTATGAACCGAATGAATAAAAAAAAATTGTTTGAAAGGGAATGCTTCCATTTAAATTTTATCATAATCGGTTCAGTAGTTTCATTAAAGTCGGTTTTTTTTTTAAATGAAAGATTATTTTTCTAATGGTATACTATGTGGAAGAAGAGCGATTATTTTTTTTAACAAAAGGTCGTATAGTTGACTACATTTGCCGCAGTTAATTGTTTAAGCACGAGCATTGGTGAAAGTTGACCAAGACTTCGGAAATGAGTCATATTTGAACGAACAATATTCACATGTAAATTAGGTCGCATACAGTTTCTTTTCGATTTTAAAAATACAGCACTTTCTAATTAGAGTAATTACGCGTGAAGAGGTGCTGATGAAATTATGAGTTTTACGAAGGTTTTACAATTATAACGGATGTCGGGTATTAAGGATAGGGAGTGTAAAGATTTGTTTTATTTAAATATTTATAATATAATAAAAAAAAATATTTATTTTATGACTATAGTAAACCATATGTTATAGTTAATCCATGTCTATCCGCTGTTAAGCTCAAAACTAATAGTATCAGAAAGTTGTAATTGGCATGGGTATATATATATTAATCATTTAGACAAAAAAGTAAAATAAAAATTATTAAACAACATTGTAAGGGTTATCTTGGGTTTTCTCGTCATCCATTGCTGCAGGCCTGCTGTGGTGTGGATGACGTTTAATAGGTCTTTCAGAAATATTGTTGGTGTCTGAACACTATTGCCAGTCTGCCTGCCAGCTGAATGGTTGTTTTCAGATACGTGAAAAAATAAGGACAGTAGAACGCACTTAAAAGAAACCTATCACAGCTAACTCAATTTTATATATCAATGAGTTGGTCGAATATAAGTTATAATATATATAACTTATATTCGACCAACTTATCAAATGTATTTGGAGTGGGTTTTTTTTTTTACAATTTCTATTTGTTACGTTCAACTACACTGCGCATAGACGTACTCATTATCAAAACGTTTATTCAGAAAATAGGCCTTTGCACGCTTTTTGACGTCAAATCACATTTTAAAGGAACTAATTTAGTTATATTTATATTTTTAATTAATGTGCAAAAGCTACAGACTACTAGCGTTTCGGAACCCACCACTGCATACATAGAAGAAACGCCAAAAGAAACTCAACTTTCAACTGTGTTGGTCGCCTACTCGCTGAAGGGCTTATTTTAATTTTATGACTAGGTAATTTTCTTTTCTTTTTTTTTAAATTTCTAGTAATGATTATAATTTTTATTATATACATGATTATTTTTGTAACATGTTATGTTAGCGATCGAGTGTGCATTGATAATCAAGCTGTGTATAATACACAGTAGTCCCAAATAGGCCGAGCGAGCAGACACTTGGTTGTTTTTCATTATAGTCACTAAATTTTTTTTACCTTCAAATATAAAACATGAATATAAACTTTTAATTTAATTGCAAAAATATTTTTTGAAAAATGCTTTCTTTATTTACATAGGGATGGACAAAAACGGACCTCGGGTATATTGCATACATATTTCATCCTGTGTGTGTCCACGGTGTGACTTAACACAGTTATAAAATTAACGTACTTATACACTACAAAGGAGTGGGGGTTAGAGGTATTGTTTTGTTGGGTCATCAACGAAAGGGATTTCTCAGGCATAATGCAGCTTAGCGAGAGGAGTGGATGCCCCTCCGGTTGCGCCGACGGCGCGTACCTGCGCGTGCGCCACGATGCGCACCTCCGCTTCGCCGCTCCGCGGAAACGGCAGGTAGCTTGCGCGCCGCCGACCGTCGCTCAGTGCGCGCGTTCTCTCGCCGCTGGTGGTAGTGTTCGTAGTGCGCGGGCGCATGCGCTGTCCGCAAGCATGGTGCTCTCTAGCTGGTGAACGTGAAGTGGTTAATGCAGTGCAAAATTTTTGACGACATGTCCTGTGACAGGAGAACGAGGGCCGCGCGTTTCCTCGATCTGCGGTGAGTTCGCATCGCCTCACCATGCTTCCTGTCACGGACGCCGATCCTTTGTTGAATCCTCGCTTGAAGTGACGAGCATCCGTCTCTTTTCATCGCGCTCTACCTGCCGCTGTAGAGCCGACAGATGTTCTCAGTGTTTGTGTTTGTTGTGTTTGAATATTGTGTTTCTAACAAGAAACTAAGATTTAAATAAAAAAGTTATCTATCATAAGAAGAAGTCTAGAGGACTAAGATAAGTGTGATGCTGCATCATTGGGGCAAAATGCAAAGGAAATAACAATGTTATAGTAAATCATTATTTTAAAGATTAATTTCAAGTACAAAGTCGTTAGTGTTTCGACCTTGACAGACTAAGTTACGAAACCAGCGACCCAAGCACACGTAATCTTGACGAAATTGGCGGTCACGATTTTCTCTTCAGGCCTTCACTAGGTTCTAAACCTTCAGACATATTTGTCAAACGTCATCAAATTTGAAATGTCTAAGCCATAAAAGATATTACCTAAATTTAGAATATTGCCTGTTTTTTGTGAAACACACCTAGCTAGGTATTGCTGGATGAAGTCTTGATTGCGCGATCGCCTTCTTTCTGGCGGAGTTATGGAATGCAGGCGTTATTGTGGAAGTAGCACAAGCCAGACGCAGAATCGCAAATGTGGGGCGCAGGCGCACTCCCCGCCTCGCCTCCCGGCCTTGAAAGGCTCTTGACCAGGCCAGCGTCGCCGATGCCGTATTTATTGCAACCTCCACGATCCGTACCGACGAGGTTATTGACGCCTGGTTGCTTACCCTCACACGACAACTATTATATTTTCATGGGAACTCAACTACGAACAACGACTGGCCAGGCTAATGCTCGCCTTCTCCTTGAAGCGATTGTTCTCACGTCGATCTTGTTATAATGAACAACTACAATACTCATTACGTCATTGCTAAGCGAGTTTCCGCCTTCAATGTTTGGTAGTTAACTATATGAGTCACGCAACCGCCACGCTTCACAATAAATATACATTGTTTAGGTTGCAAAGTTTAGAGTCGGTTTAGGTGCATTGTCCTTGTTGGCCAAAACTGACACCATAACTACTTATCCAGCAACGTCATGTACAAAAGTGGTTAACTCGCAGCACGG
The DNA here is from genome assembly GCA_947532085.1 of Elegia similella. Classification (NCBI taxonomy): domain Eukaryota; kingdom Metazoa; phylum Arthropoda; class Insecta; order Lepidoptera; family Pyralidae; genus Elegia; species Elegia similella. The sequence goes on from OX383941.1 coordinate 16,298,711, forward strand.
TCTATAAATAAATATACTCGTCAAGCGAGCACCTACTCAGGATCGATGCCCAGTCAGTCCTAGGTGAAGGACGATTGTCCAGTTCTTCGCTCCCTGTGAATGGCTCATTGTATAAATATCATTTGCGAAGTAACTTTTTAATCCTCACAAAGCTATCAAACCTAAATAAACTATGTAAACGCATAATACTTTATACGGAAATAATTCACATCAGAATCAATACATTGACCGACTTTTAATTCAAGAAATTCAATATTTTCGTATTTTTATACAAAAAGAGTTGAATCAGCTGTCTGAGTGCCATATGGCAACAAGATCTACACTTCATAAAGCGAATGAGGCCGGCATATGTTGCCGCTTTCACTCCCTACATCACAATCGCTGTTACGTACCGCACAATATGAAGTCTTAACAAAAAATATACATTCGATTTACTTTGCAAGGGTTTTACTTGTGTAAAGAAAATCACAAAAGAGGTAGATTGACAAAGTAGGGAGTAGGCGTGCGTGTTTGTACAACATAAATCAAAATTCATGATAGCACCAACAAATCCACATATTTACAATGTTCTTTTATTCTACCACAAACTGTTTGCATATGCTTAAATTATGTTGGCAAATTACATTACTGTTTTACCACATATGCGCTACACGTACATAGTCCATCCCTAATCAAGTTGATCTATCTATATAATGGGTTGGCTAACAAAAACTTTGGTAAATTAGAATTTAGAATAAAGAGAGGCACACGCAGCCACGCGCGCTGCGGCCTTGGTGCTGCGAGGGTAGTTTTTGCCGGCAGCAGCTGGTAACCCCATGAGTGACTCACGTCCTGTGTCTGTGCCCCACTGCAGGGCGGGGTGCATGTCATTGACCCCACTCGCAGCCCTAAGCTCGGCACATACGAATGCCACACACAATCCATTGCCCTTTGTTGCTCTCTATTATTTATAGCATTTTTGCTTTCACAATGCGTCTGTGCTTTTTTCATCTTTACGGATTATCCATTTTGCATGGACAAATTAGTCTTATGCGCCGCTGTTTTGCAGTTGAAAAATTTCGAATTTCATGCCTCATACAGTACTGGATATTTATAGAACCCTAAGTTAACTTTATTATCAATAAGCACGAGTACTTTGGCACTATTAAAGTTCGAAATAAGTACTACGAATTAAATTGAAATCATTGAATATAGCCGCGAGGCGTCGACCACCACTATACCCCATACCGGTTTCTTCCAAGTCGAGACTCACCGCATTGTTGATCCTTCCACAGAAAAACAAATGAAACAATCTAAGTTTTTATAGTTTCACAGTCGCATTCCATCCAAGTCATACTTGACGGTGTTACCAGTTCCTACGTGAGCACAATTTGTTAAAGAATAAATTAGAAAAATTCTAAATGTTCTTTGTACAAGATGATGCCATATCTATTGCAATCGGTACTCACGGAAGTGGCTGGACCTCGTCATCAACGTAGGTCACGCCTCACCGACGCGATTTGCTTAGCAAATAGCACCATTTCCTGTCATTCCTTGTATCCACCTCATGTGTTTCCCAGCATTCACAGCTGTCAAGTCACAAGGTCTGGCCTGCGATTACAACCAAAGCAAACGTCGCTGACATCGGTTATGCCATATTATTCGTCATAAAATTAAATTCTTTAATTAATAATATTTTTATCACACCAGTCATTGCGAACTGGCGTCATAAATATACTGGCGTACATATCATGTTACATAAATAAACGTTATAACATTTATTGCAATCAATTGCCACTGACCTCTACAAATTACACACCCAGTTATAAATTTTAAATAAATAACGTTATAGACCCCTGCTATATTAATTTGCATTTAATTTTGGTAACTTATATGCAAAAAAACTAAAATTATGCCGGAAAATATCTGTGTTTTCAAAGTGAAGGCTACTTTCCTTGATGGCGGTACCTTCGTAGTCGCACATTACGACGAGCTGACGGCTGAGGTACGAGGCCATGAATTATTCAGATCGGCGGCACCCTTCGTTGGTTTGACTCGCCCTGGAGCACACAGATACTCGAAGTTTAGAGAGGATCTGACATGATAGGTAGGCGGTACCAGATGAAGAATTGAACCCGATTCCAATTCTGCTTAGTTTCTAATACAAACTAGGCAATCCAATTTTAGAATATGGAGCAACTACGGAAACTCTGCAGGGTAAAGTAAAATCCTACTGTCTATATAGACACTGAGAGAGTGGCTAGACTCTGTAAAGAAAGCTAGCTTTTTGCGTACAACACTCGGAAAGCTTTTGCACGTTTTATGTATGTGCCAAAAATGCTCTTAAACTTTTAGTAGGTAATATACACAGCAGCACTTTCTGAGTAAAGTAGGATTCTTTTAAACATTAAGTGTTAGGTAAAACGATCTGCAAAGTAGACGAGAATACAACATTGTAATATGAAGGTTTAACTTGGAGAGCGCGTTTCATTGTCATAGAAATATTTTAATAACCTTTGTTGAATCTATTCATGAAAATTTATGATAAAACACAACTATAGTAAAAAGCGTGTTGCATCGCTTTTTAAGAAATGAATGTCCTAAAATTTAATTCTATAGCGTGAACTGGGCATGGACCAATATATCACGAAGTAGGTATATTTGCTACGTAGATGATATTTTTATCTTCGAGGCGTTATCAGATTACTTTGTTTCCAAAACATGAATAAATTTTAACTTTGTATTACGATATTCATTTCTCATTAGATATACATGTTTCCCAAAGAAGATATTGCTTAGTTTCCATTTGGCTCGACAGACGGAAGCTCATTCAGTGGCGCTAAAGGCATTTAGATGCGGCAGAGGGTGTGCTTATCTGGCGGGCGTGCGGGGCCTAGGGGTGGCTTTGTTCTCACACCGGCCTCTCCAACCACTTAGAAGATTGCTCCGCTTTGTCTTCGTGCTACACTTCTTTGTAGTCTTGTGTGTCGCTAGCCGCCAATTTCGGTTTCCGATTTGCCAATTTCTTCTTGACAGCACAATATTTAATTTGTTACATTATAAATTCCAGATTCTATAATACCTTGCCGTAATAATTTTCAGTTAATTAGCTAGCTAAAGAGCTACCGAAATTAACTGAAAATTACGGCGGTACTATAAAGGTAGTACAATTGCATGCGCGGCAAACAAGGTAGAACCTCATTGTATTTAATCACTTCGTATCGCTATGTAATAACGAGCGATGCACGGATGTATACTACTGTCGGGGTTTAACAGACACACACTGAGGGTTCCGTACCACCATACAATAAATTAAATACTATAAACACGTTTCTTGTATGAGGACCTCCGTGATGAGGACCTATATGCTTGCTTATCTATACATCATGGTCCCCATACAAGAAACGTAGAAAGAGAAATGCACGAATGAATACATATATAGGGACAAATCACACATACACATTACACACACAATGAAACCATCTCCATTTTAACCAAACTATTTTTTCATGGACACTAATGTTTTAGTGATATTCTTTTTACTTATTGGTGTGACAAACGAGAGAAATTATATAAGATTTGGAAATATGGGCTAGATCCCTTTGCCTTCCCTATATACAGGGAAAAATTACCAAAAAATCTAAAATATATGTGATTTTTCTTATAAGTAATAAATACGTTAACATTTATTTTTTAACTGCAATATGAAATATTATTTGTATGTACTAATTAATAACTACGATTTGTTCTAGTGTCTTGCATTATCCCTCAAAAATGCTAGAGTGAAATGCAGTTTGTGTGTTGTATTGTATAGTAGGAATACGAGGCATGCCTTATAAGTTTTGTCATTTGAAGAAAACACAACTAGAACCATATAGTACTTTTTTTTTTTTCAAAGTATTTACCACGTAGCTTAATACACTTTTCCAGTCGCTCAAACCAATTATTATAACATTTATTCCACTCTGAAGTGGGGGTGTTCAAAATGGCTTTTTTGTCATTGATTTGTAAGCGTCGACTGCTTCTTCACGGGCCTGAAACCTTCGACCACGATGACTTTTCTTAATTTTAGGAAATGTAAAGATCGGTAGGGCTTAGGTCAAGATTGTATGGAGGATGGTCAACAATTTCTAATTTCTTTTTCCTGCTTTAAATACTCAATCGTTTGACGAGCGCTGTGTGAGCTTGCGTTGTCGTAGTGCAGCAGTGATGCGTCGCTTTGAGTTAGATTTTCGAAGTTCGGCGATGACTTGTGGTAAACTAACTGTGGTATACCACACTGCGTTAACCGTTCTACGCTCTTCAAGTGCAAAAGTCGCAACGTGGTCGGTTTTTCCAACGAACGTGATCCAACGCGCCTTCTTTGAAGTGCTTCGAGAACGAACAACTTTAGTCAGCTTTGGCTCGTCTTGAAAGACCCAGATTGTAGATTGTTGTTTGGAATCAGGATCGTAGAAATAGATCTAAGATTCGTCACCACTGATGATGTCGTTTTCTTACACCATCTGACGCAGGCCGCCTTGTGGTCGTCGGAAAGCAGATGCGGTATCCAAAGGCAAACAAGCATTTTCACACCAAGCGCTTCATGCAAGATCTTCTGAATGGTTGTCCTTGAGATGCTTAATAGAGCCTCTATCTCTCAATACGTCACATGACGATCTTCAAGAATTAGTTGTCTCACAGCAATGATGTTATCTTCAGTGAAGGCGGATTTAGGGCTTCCTTCGCGAGATTTCTCACTAACGCTAGTATGTCCACGCTGGAATTCTAAATACCAGCGTTCGACAGTCCACCAGACATGGGGCTTCATCACTGAACACAGATGTTAGCTCTTCAAAACACTGAACCCGTGTCAGGACTCTTCTAAAATTGTTGAAAATTATTACTCGAACATTTTCCTTAGAAAGATTCATTTTCGTATGTAACCTGACAGATTCCAATCGACGCTGTGACTAAATAATAGCATTAAAAATTAATCCTAATACTTTCAACTGTTTGAGATTCAAAATTTAAAACATTCGAATATAGAACTGGAAATTCAAAATTGCCAGGAAATATGGAAACGACAGAACTTAAAAGGCATGCCTCGTATACGGACACTAAGTAACAACACTTCTCTCTTTTAATATGAAATTCATAAATTTTTCGTTGCCCAAGACCACTATTTCTTTTAAATTGTCTATTTATCCGTTTTTGAGATGTCATAAAAGCACTACAAACCCGGTCATGACACATTTTTTGTGTGCGAAGCCAATGCGCGGATTTAACTCTTAAGTACCTATCCTACATTTCTAAGATATAAGTAACTTGCTTAATTTAAAAGGCCATACAATTGCACTTAGTTCAGCACGTTCAGCATCAATATTATATTGAATATAATCGAATTACTACATTAAATGCAGTGTTATATTAAATACTAGTGACAAATGCGTTACCATTTAGTATGTAATTATCCTAGTATTTGGTGTACTACTTTATAGTTAACAACTGCAAGAAAAATCAAGCAAATACTGCATTTATGCTTAGTTTCTCCAAGTTCAAAATATATTTCTAAAAAATTGTTTTACATCATCACAAAAGTGAACCTGCTAATGCCATTTCTGGTAGAAACTGACTAAAAATCGACAATATGTCGATTAATGCATTGTTAATTATCTGAATATAAAATACCTATACCGCCGTCATGGGCTGTATAGGTAATTCATATGACACGTAAGGCCTACACAACTCCTAGCACGAAGGCCGTACTTAAATTGTTTTTGACTTCACTGTGTTGTATTAGCTATTGTTACCAATGTTGAGACAACTTCAATGACCTAAATTCTCCTTCAGACTTCCTCGTCACAATATTTAGGACAATTTTATTGATTAGCAATTAAAACAGTATTATAGAAAGGATACTCTGTTCCAAAGGATTTATTAGGTATGGGATCCCTCAAATCTGTGTTGTCTAGGCTTGGCGCAGGCGTGGCGGCGAAAGCAGCGCTCCCTTGACATGCTACGGCGCGCGGGCATTGCAGTCAAGGCTCTCGACTACCGGTGCATACCCGACCCGCCTGAACCACGCTATCCACCGCGCTAATGAACAAACAATATCACCACAAACTTTGTCACAAATCAATACTTATCGATCTCTACCCAGGGCTACATGGGGCCGCGCGAACTTTGAAGTAACGTTTTTGTGCAATTATTTATTTAATCATTCTATTAACATGCATGTTGCTTGAAGTAGGGTTTTTCAATCAACTATGAATCATAATAATATTCGTTTATTTCTTAGTAATATATGTTCTGTTTAGTGGATTGCTCTCGGGGTTTTACATTATTTATTCATGTAACTTCTGTGAGCATGGTATAAATAATAATGCTAGCTTTTCCATTTGGCGACTTCGTACGCGTATTACAAACATAGGAGATTTCCTTAGTTTACATAAGATTAACAAGGGACCGACCGAAACTGGATAATATGCAGAAACCAATAATCTTTGGTTCGTGTTTCAGATTCCAGGCCGAGAACTGAAACTTATTTTAATGGGTGAAAAATAATGAATAACAAGACTATTTACTATAATTCACTACAACATTTACATATTAATAGAAATCATCAACACTTTCATATAATGTACAGCCAAACAACAATACTGAGCTGACAATTAACAGGCGTGTTGTACTATGTACCACTAACTATAAACACGTGAGTTTCAGCGAAGCAGATTTTATGCCTGAACCGAATACAAACCTTCGATGGGACAAAGATTTACCTAAATTCGTCCAGTATTTGAGCAAAAAACATCTTTTCATGCATACACACAAAGTTTCGTAGTAACTAATAGGTAATATAAAATTATATATTTTTTTATTCTTTCATCATTTCCGAAACCATGAGAAAAATTAAGTAGATAAAGATATATTATGCGCTATCTGTCCTTCTCGCTATCGTTTCCCGACGTGAATTTAATAAGTTTTCCAAACACATCTACCGCTATGTTTGTTTTAAATAAATCTATTAGAATAGGACTGACCGTGGCATCGTTGAAGTGTGCATCGTGCATCCTTGACACGACGAATGCAGCGGCGCAACATGAGCGCGCACTTGTTATGTAATCAACCGCTGGTATCACCGCCTCCGTGTTCAATCGCATCTACCAGTATATTTCTTTAAAACAAATCTATCAGAATACGAGTGACCGTGGCATCGTTGATGTGTGCATCGTGCATCCTTGACACAACGAATGCAGCCGCAACATGAGCGCGTAGTTGTTATGAAATCAACCGCTGGTGTCACCGCCTCTTGTATCATTTTCCAGCGAATCAAAAGGTGAAATCAATGCGGGGTAAAGTGATAACTAGTGAAGCAAAATAAGTAATCACTTTAAGCATAAAGTCCACCTAACATAACCAGTTGAAGCATTAAGTCCATCCACCTATTGTACCATTTTCTTTGGTAAATAATGTTTAAATAAATAAATAATATGGGACAACTTACAAAGATTGTGTTAGCCCCAAAGTAAGTTCGAGAGTTGTGTTATGTATGGGATACTAACTCAAAGATACTTTATTTTATAACATACTAGCTTTCGCCCGCAGCTCCGCCCGCGTCAATGTCGATCCCTCGGGAGTACTTTTTCCCGGGATAAAAGGTAGGCAGAGAACTTGTATGCAAAATTTCATGATGATCGGTTCAGTAGTTACGGCGTGAAAGCGTAATAAACAAAAAAACAAACAAACTCACTTTCGCATTTATAATATTAGTAAGGATAAGGACTAGCAACAGGCCCCGGCTTAGTACGAATGCAATGTATACCAATATGGAGTAATTTATACATGTAAACCTTATTCTTGAATAACTCTATTGCTGAAAACTGCATAAAAATACGTTCAGAAGTTAAAAAGATCTAATTAAATACAGCGGCAGCTACTTTATTTTATACTTTGCAAAGATAAACTCAACGATACTATATTTTATGAGAAATACGAACACCAGGTCAATCTGAAAAAGATCATTTTCCAGATTGACCTGACTAGGGATTGAACCCAGACCTCTGGTGTGGCAACCTGCCCTGATGACCACTAGGCAACAGACTTAGTCGATAATAATAACAGTGCAGATGTCACCTGCGCCACGCATACGAGTGTGCACTTTTTGGTGGTGATATTATTCTCATTGCATATGTTCCACGCGTTCCAACTAGTGGATACTGAATAAATGTTCATGTACAATGATCATACACTAAAATTCCTTTACTTGCCCGATCATCATCATCATCATTTCGAGTAGGTATCACGGTCAATCGACCATGCACACCGTGGTGTCAGAGTTCTTCGGGACCGCCTCTCGGCCTCTGACGTGGTTTCTTTAACGACTACCAGATGGCAGCCAGGACCACCGGCTTAACGTGCCTTCCGAAGCACGGAATCATCTTTATTATCAGACAATCAGGTGATTCAAGCCTGCAATGTCCTAACCAAACTGGAAACAACTAAACAAAGTATGCTTCCGGTGGGAATCGAACCCACGACCCCCGGGTCAACAGGCAAATGCCTTAACCACTGGACCACGGAGGCTGTACTTGCCCGATCATACGGACGGACAAGTAAAGGAAGTTTAAGTTACTTAAAAAACGGCCAAGTGTGAGTTAACTCTCGTGGATAGGGTCCCATACGATGAATATAATTTGCTTCGATTGAACACCCCATAATTAAGCAATACATATCTAATAGGTTTTCCTGTAAACGAAAACCGGTACATATTGTACCTATTTTGTTTTTTCAAAATTTGGGATATATAATATCGATTATAAGATATATAATTTTAGTAGTGGGAATAGTAATATTTGTCTATATTGTTGTTAAATAATTTAAAACTGTTTTAAAATGTTGATAAAAATATATTTGATTTTTTCGTAACTAGCCCTTTTATTTGATATGGTACACGGCCTAGTCATGAAGCGACGATATACGGAAGGTTGCTGGCCATGATTGGAAAAGAAAAGCTCAAGACCGAGCTCAGTGGCGTGCCATGGGAGAGACCTATGTCCAGCAGTGGACTAGTATAGGTTGATGATGACGGCATAGTCTTACCTTTTTTTTTGTGACCGTCAAAACTACCCCTAATCTCAAAATGTATTTCTTTACTTTAGACATTGAGTTACATAACTCTATAAGTGTGCCATATTAATCTTAATCGGTCAGTAGATTCGAAGCAATCGGCTGTGACAAACAGGCAAAGGAGTGATCCTATAAGTATTCCGTTTTGTTACTCGGACGTACTTTTTCAAAAACCTACCTAGTTATGATATTCCTTAATTTTCGTAAACTGCATTCTACAAAAGATTTCCAATACACAATTTAAGTAGGTCAGTCAAGGTCTTATGTGTTATTTCTCTTAAGTGTCTTGTCTTCAGTGTTCTGGCCATAGAAATGGATCATAGCCTGGTTGTGGTACGTAAAAGGCAGTGAAAAACAAAATTCTACTGAATGAAGTTAAGATACTAGGAAGGCGTTAGACGCGTGCGAAGTTATTACAACTGCAACTCTGTGCCGGGAAAACTGCTAAGTAGGTTTTTCCTTGACACGAGTTGCAACACGGTAACAGACACAAGGTTGCTGAGACACGCCCTGGCGATTATTTAATTGTTATTTAAACCAGAGATAGTGCATCGCTGCCATGTCGAGGTCTGGGCGCAAGAAAACTTAGCTAACTGGGTAATTAAGACGCAATCAAGATAAGGGCGAACGCAAACAGAATCTAGTTGAAGCGCCTCATGTTTACCTTTGCGTTGGAACGATTTGAATTATTCAATACTTAGGCTAAGGTTACCTACGATATTTATTTTAATTTCAATGTAATTGAACCTGCTTATCTACGTATAATTTTATCTTTTGCCTAGATACTTAGTTTGTCTAGGAATATGCTAACAAACAAAATAGTTATGATACTTTCATGCTAGTCTGAGAGAAAAGAAAAACGGATATGAACTAGCTGCTTCTCTTTCCGCGCAGATCGTAAACGCCAATGGAGGAAATGGGCCGAAATCTGAGGAATCATATTAGTAGGCGAGGCGGCTAGCAACCCATCATTATATTCATAATATCAGTCCATATTTTGATTCCGTATTCCCACTTAAGGGCCCGTACTACCTTACACTGCTTTGCATGATTGACTGTTATATCAATAATAATTAAATACTCAAGTTGAAATAAAAATGCAGCAAAGTTCAGGACTGACTCTGGTATGTATGATATATAACTATATAACTCAAAAACACTATTGCGTTAAATTTTCTCGATAGAAAAAAATTGCAAAGTTGCCTCCAAATCACGTCTAATTTACTCGGTATATAGCATTTTTCACCAAATACATTAAAATTAACCTTGAAACTTTTGATTATTATTGCATTACAGATAAGGCAGCCATCATATGTTTTTCTTTTTCGAATAACCCTTGAATATTCCTAAAAAACGAAAATATCCAAAGTAGTCAACGCGTTTAGACCATCCGCGTTTGTATCGCCACGCCGCCTGGCATATGTCGGGCTCTTAATACCCACAAGCGTGCTAAACGTGGCTTTGAGGTCTAGAAGACCTAGGATCTGTCTACCGCACAAGGAAAAAGCACGTGATAGTATGTATAAATATGGACGACCGGATTCCCTCAAATTTAATCTTGACTGTTGTCCATCACTGGATTCGAGGGTGCACCGATTTTATTCGCCTTCAGAACCCGGGCTCTATTATTAAAACAACGTGTTACTTCATACTATTCAATTTATGCTGCACAATTAAGTATCTGGCTACCGTATTTACTGCCTGGCTTACGCCACCCTTGAGTATGAGATATTCTTCTGGGCTTCTGTCCTTTAGACGCTTCGTAGGACATTCATAGCAAGAAATGTTGTATGTGACCCTATTCTAGGCCGAAATAAATATTAATTGGATAAAATTTCCATTAAGTCTATCCCAGTATCAGTTCGTTCGTACCAAGCTCAATTCGGAATGTATTGATCAGTCGCATTTCTTGTTCCGGATTTATCAGCAGTCGGCACATAACTGCATTAATTCGATGTATTGGTGTCGACCGAATCCCATGAACTTTGAGATTTTAATGCTACCAGTTCAGTAGGTATGTTCAATTTTTAACATGTCCCTAGATGGTTCGGTCGTCCGGTTGCTCAGCGTTTCGCAAGATGACCCTTAACGTAGCCCCACTTTCTACATTCGACCTGCGATATATTAAAAATACGACATGCACTTCTTCGCTTCTGATTTCTTATTTTTGTTTTGATTACCAAGTTGCCAGCTCGAAATTTATTAAGTTGAAATGAGCGAACCTCATTTGCAGGATAATCGTTATTTCTCCAATTAAGCGCTGTTTGACATTTTAACATTTTAAATTCTGTTAAATAATAAATGGACGTGCTGTGATCCAATTAACAATTAATCCGCCCTCCGCAGACTCGTTCAGTATTCAATTCAGTTTCGGGACAACGTTTCAATTTCGCTCGTGGATGTTTTTGTTTGTGTACTGTATTAACGTTACCAATCAGTATTTCGCTTAAATCAATACTTTGGTCATCTATTACTTTAAATTTAATTGCTTTTTATGTTTCATAATATTGCAATTTTAGGTAAAGGAGGGAAACCAACTGAAACGTAGTATAAATTAGGCATATTATTAGAGAAGCGAAATACCTCTGCAAGTCTCGCCCGTCGAAGCGTTTCGAGCGTGGTGTTTATCAAACAACATATTGTAAAGCTCTGCGCAGCGAGGTGGCAAAACAATTGAGGCAAACCAACGAACCAGTTCCGAGCGGCCGGACGCAATGTGGATCGTCATTTATACTCGAATGAATTACATTAGACAGTGGAGAAAGACAAGTCGTTGACTTTTGTGACACGAATGTTCAGTGTGAGGGATTCGGTATTTACAAAAGTGACGACCACGAGTGCGCGTCATTCGGCTAGCTAGTTCATTGTTCGGGTGCGTTGGCACACGCTAATGTTGTCGGCCTAGCAACGTTTGCCTGTTCCATTCACCTCTCACCGAGCGTGAACGTTTCTGAGAGTCGTACATGAGCTTATCCAACTAGGTCCTCAAAAAACAAAAATTAAGAATCACATCGATCAGCAAAATGACCGAAGCGAAGAGTAAATTTAACATGAACATTGCTTATTCCACCCTTAGTCGAACTACTAGATGCTGTCGCGATTGAATGCTTTATGCGAATCAATATTAGCAGATCAATGAAAACCATTTTTCACGAATGGATAATCCACGTGTGTAGCTAATCCTGGACTGCTATGTATGACGTATATCACAACGTCAATGGCAGTCACGTGTGCTGTTTGTTTACCGACAAGTATGCACGTGAACTCGCTAGTCAATCTTCTATCGGGAAAATATTGTAATTTCAAGCTGAAATCTTACTGTTCTAAATAAGTAAATATAAACAGAAATGGCGCAGTTGCAAGCTTTCTTTCTTTTCAATGAATCGTATCCCACTTTTAAAGTGAATACCAAACATAATATTAAACTAACAACATGAAGAGACATGCCAAGTTTAAGTCCGCCTTAAAAGACATGCATTCCACCAGCATAAGCAATAGTTACAAATTCTTGAATAATGGCATACGGGCTTTATAGCGAAAAAGCAACGCGGTGCATGCAACCAAGTTCACAGTTTATCAACGGAGCTCGGCGCTCTAGGAGCATTAAGTTGTTAAACAGCGAAGCCGGCGTTGCGCGGGGAACGGGCCGGGAGGGGACACATTCACTGCCTTTCACTTCCCGCTTTTGTCATGCAGTCGCTCTAGGCAACGGAAAGGCAGACGGCCTTGTGGTTAGCCTGCCTTCTAGGCGTCCCATCCTATCTTAGACAGGCACACGTTAAAAACACATCAATTTGTCGATGACCTCATGCCAAATTAGCTCACTGCATGTTCAGTATCTGCCGATTAAATTTGATGTTATTCTATACGTAATAAACTGTTTTGAAACCGACACCAATGAAGTACCGACAAGCAACAAGGCGCGATTATCAAGGATTTTGCCGTACAATTACATGAAATCATGGTCAAGGATAAAATAAATGGCAATTAAATCGTCAGCAATAGAACATTCGCATGTGTTGTCGAAGCGAGGCTCCAGGGCCGTGTTAACCTTGGCTTTTGAGCGGTGACTTTCACGGTTAGACGGCCGCCGAGTTACATAAGATGCGCGGGCTATCCGCAGCCGACGCCCCGGCATCTGCTATGACGACATAGATGCCACTCACTAACACTCAAACCGGTTCCTCGTACTCCGGTAATAGAATTAAGTAATAATTACAATACAAATTGGATTCAGAATACTCAATCAAGCCGCATTCACGACTCCTTCCCTGGCGATTTTGGATTATCGAAGCGTCAATAGAATTTGATAGGCAATTAGCATCATGTTTGTAGCGTAGATGAAGTCTGTTAACGAATAAATTGCCCTCGTCTTTGCTATATTAAATAATTTAGCAGATCAAGGCAAATTTAGAAAACCGACCCTCAGTAAAACGTTTTATGGTTGCTTTGCCGACTGACATAAATAATTAAGAGGGCACGAATGCGAAACTTGTCAATGAACATTAGTCTAGATGTCTATATCTATAACGACTACATGCCTGTTATTTATTATATATAAAACTTCAACATATTTTCTTAAAACTGTCCAACCTGAAAACACGATTAATAACAAAAGCCTCGATACTTTTATTTTGCAAACATAGCCCCTTTATTTGATGTTTGTGGTCAGAACGGCGAAACCCTAAGGTCTTTAGAAATGATTTTTAGTTTCCTAGCTTAGCAATAACTAGTTCTAAAATCTGGCAAAGTTTTTTTACTCATTAACCTCGTACTTTTATTTTAAATAACAATTAAGTTATTTGGCGCTTACGCCCGTTAATTCTAGGACACCCGCTTGTGCCTACCCACTATCTTCTTCTCATTTTTTACGCGTTACGGTCATTAGATCTATCCTGCTTTCGCGCGGGGCGCGGGGTGCGAAATGGCTTCAGCCGGGTCGCATTGGTGCGCTCTTAATGGTGATCTTTTGCCCTGTCCACAGGTACAAGAGCGGGGTGCGCTCAGTGAGGGGCGGGGGCGGCGGCGGCGGCGCGGAGGAGGCGCGGCGCGGCGGCCTCAAGGCGCTGCCGAAGCGCGCCCGCACTCGCTGCAGGGGCATGAACATGGGGCAAAAGCTGTCCGGCGGTGTGAAGTCGGTGTCGCGCGAGTGCACGGCGCCTTTCAAAGCTGTGGTGGCCCGGGAGCTGGCGCCGGAGTCGCCTCGACCAGCGCGACTCGATGCGTTGCTAGACGCGCCGCCAGCGCATGCTGACCTACAGCTCAAACATGCATGGAATCCAGAAGACAGGTAATAACAACTGATGAATGTAGTGAACACCCTAATGGGGTTCACCGGAGTCGCAGGACCTGCGAGCTATAACTGTAGCTTTTAGGTCTTGCTCAATCCACTAAAGCCTGTAGTCTTTTGATTCTCTGTGCTTATTTCCTTCATCAACCTCTATGATCTTTTTGGAAGTAGAAGTTGACGTTCTCTGATATTGTTGACTCCACACCATCATGGAAATTTCCACTATTCTTGAGCTATTTAATTAGTTCATTCATAATAATTACGTCTATACTTCTTCTTAATGCATATTGTGTGAACTCAAAAGGACATTTTATAATGATATATACAGAGAATGGTAGGTCTCGACAAATATTCAGTATCAATTTGATACATACTTAGTATTTTTTTTAAAAAATCAGCTCTTAATTTGCACAGTCGATATGTGGGAGACTGATGCTTAAGCTGGACATTGAAATGGAAGAACATTGGGACATTTGGTAATCTATTATCCCTTCCCGTAATCGCTACTGCGTAGGATACTATAGAAGCTTCAATCGCCATTTATGTGATAAAATACCTATCACGGATACGATGATTAATGAACTTAGTATACTTGTGACTAAATTAGCTGAAGATCTTTCTTGGTCAGAAAATCACCCCAAAATGATTGTAAAAATAGTTTTTTGACGTGATAATGTCTTATAAATCAATGAACGCGCGTTGCACGTACGAAAAAGTGTCACGGTCTGTGTGCAAGCGCAAGTGCAAGCAGAGGCATAATATTGGTTTGGCTTCTGACGCATCTATCTCTCTTCCGCCGTTATCACTTAAAATTATCGCCCGTAACCGACTACAGACGACCAATTTTTGACTAATTATAGTGTCATCCATATAGGAAGGCCTCAACACGGCAAGAGCCATAGATCTAAAAAAAATGCGTTGCAATAGCTCTTAATTAGACTCAGATTTACGTATCTCTTGACGAACAATTATTTTACTTACTTTAAGTATTTCCCATGAAACCAAGAACAGATAAAAGCGGATATTGCTTGCAGATATTAATTTGTTTCGAGTGGCCGAAGTTATCCTCTTCCATAATGTAATAAATGGATCTTAATGGAATAAATATTTCACACCTCTATTACAGATTTCCTCATAGATCTAATAACTGTTCGTCGGGTACGATTTATTCCTCGGTTACTTCACGGAAACAATGTAGTATCGCAACAGTCGACAACAATGACGCCACTTGGATGCTAACACTTCCGACATTGCAGCTAGATTTCAAGCGTGATTTAGATTGACTAGGTACCCCAAGTTGATTTCCGCGGCAATTACTCAAACAAGTTTTAAAATAAATATTTTTAGGTCTCCGTACCTCAAAAAGAAATAATGGAACCCTTATAGGATCACTTTGTGGATTTAGGATATCCTTTTTCTCAGGAACGCGTGCAGGTCTCCTTCTTCTGCCTTATCCCATCATTTATGTGGGGTCGGCACAGCATGTAAGCTTTTTCCATTTCGCTCTATCTCCAGTCAATTCGTCCGTCACTCCCTTCCTACTCATATCCTCCTTTACACATTCCATCCAACGTTTCTTTGGTCTCCCTCTGTTTCGATCAGGAATACGAGGTATAAAGCTGAAATTCATTTCAAATACTCAGATCTACTGTCCCTTGGAGATTTTCAACATTCGCAAGGGAATCCAAACCTACAGGTCAATAGTCAAATATTTTATTCATCATAAGATACTTTTTTAATAACACATTATTATTTACAACATTATTACTGCTGACGTCAAAAACTTACGTAGAGCTAAGTTTATTTCAGGGAAGTCGGAGTCTTGTAACGCATCTATTTTTTGTTACATAATAAAAATATTTTTTTAATAATTTTTAAACTTATTATAGACTAGCTTTCGCCCGCGGCTCCGCCCGCGTGAATGTCAAACCCTCGGGAATAGTACTTTTTCCCGGGATAAAAGGTAGCCTATGTCCTTCTCCGTACTCCAGAGAACTTGTATGCAAAATTTCATGATGATCGGTTCAGTAGTTACGGCGTGAAAGCGTAACAAACAAACAAACTCACTTTCGCATTTATAATATTACTAGCTTTCGCCCGCGGCTCCGCTCGCGTCAATGTCGATCCCTCGGGATAAGTACTTTTTCGCGGGATAAAAGGTAGCCTATGTCCTTGTCCACACTCCAGAGAACTTGTATGCAAAATTTCATGATGATCGGTTTAGTAGTTACGGCGTGAAAGCGTTACAAACAAACAAACAAACAAACTCACTTTCGCATTTATAATATTAGTTAGGAGTTAGGATAATGGTACGGAACCCTTCGTGCGTGAGTCCAACTCGCAATTGGCCGGTTTTTTTTTCGTGAGCTGTGATAAAAGCTTTACGTTCTAATAATAATATATTCGCTTTGCTACAGGCACGTGTCTCCCTTCGTACAATTATGTTACTCCCTCAGATAAATGTGGTGTGTTGTGTTCCTTTGAAACTTTTAAAAGCCATGTTTATTTCGAGTTATCAATGAACTTTCCCCTGGATTGTGTTTTTTAAATTATTATGCAATATATATTGGTCTTGAACTACTTGAATTCACGTTCTTAGCATACTAACAACTACTTTTGTTCTAGTGTGTTCTTGGACGAATAAACCACGTCCAAGAGTGTGTTCCATTTGAAATTGAATACTGGTTCTAAATATATAGAGCAGCTAGTTTCAGCATTGGTCACACAACAAAAGTTGTTCGTATTGATGCTTAGAACGTGTACTTAAACTATCGGTTCTAGACCAAGCACATTGTATCTGTAGTCAGCAGCTACTTTCTGTTGACACTTTTTTCTTCTTCCAACTACGTACTTTTTCGAACGTCACTTACTAGTCTCTAAGTACTTGTTTACTTTTGTCATTGTTCACTCGTACTTAATATTTCTTTTCCATTTTCCAGATCACTAAACATATTTGTAAAAGAAGAAGACGCATTAACGTTTCATCGGCACCCGGTGGCGCAAAGCACAGACTGTATCAGAGGGCGAGTGGGTTATTCCCGCGGGCTTCACTGTTGGGAAGTAGTGTGGCCAGCGCGGCAACGCGGCACACATGCGGTGGTCGGGGTGGCAACAGCGCACGCGCCGCTGCATTCCGTCGGGTACCAGAGCCTAGTCGGCGCGACCGACCAGAGTTGGGGGTGGGACTTGGGAAGAAATAAAGTAAGTAATTTTTCCTTCCAAATTATCCTCTTGGGTTTATGTTTGGCGGGCATAGGTCTCTTCACAATCATAACTAATATAACTACTAACGACAGGGGCCTCGCAAAAAGTACGGACTGCGGTCTCGCGTATCCGGTACACTATTGACGCCTTACCCCGATCCGACAGGGGCCTCGCAAAGATCTTTTTATTGAGAAGTTTAAGAGATAAAAATATTTTCTTGTAAACAAAAAGTGGTATAATTACAAAAATTTTAAAACCTACTGCTCTCCCTTATAACTATAATATACTTCGGGTTTTGAGACGAACCGAAAGATAGCTTAAATGTCGTCATCTATCCAGCTAATAAAGACATTTACAAACATACAAGATACACGCCATATACATGATAATCCTACTTGGCCGTCGAGTAAAAGGGTTTTACGTTTAGTTTTAAATTTCGATCTATTTATACTCTGATCTCAGACAGGTTATCCAATCCAATTCATTCATTATGGTAATCATTCATTGATATTATCTAATCGACCAACTCTTCAGTAGACTAGCATACGTCATACAAATCGAAAACCCAATAGCTCTGGGTTTTCTTTGTTTCATGTTCATGTTCTCCCAACCGCCTTGCCTCTTGATTGTGATGATTTTTGCAAGTGTCATCTCCATGCATCAAACGTCAACTTGTAGCGATGTTATCCTTTTTGCAACCAGCGACTAATTGAATAATTGTAAAATATTCATGAAGTTAAGCGTCAAACTGAACACAAAATCGTGACCTTTAAATGGCAGGCAGTAAATTTGAAATAAAGGTGTCCGTCACCAGTGGAAACTCGTTGCAATCATTCGTCAACAAAGAACGATTGAAAATATGGCGTTTTGAAAACGTTTCCGTAAATCACACATTTAGTAACTTGTTCAAAAATGCCGTTCGTAATTTTTGTGAAGCTTCCTTTACTTTATCAGCACCGTATTAAAGTCCACATTTGACCATTCCAGGTATATCACAATGCGAAAGGCACAGGGGGCAGCGGCACGACGTACCCCGCGCTACTTCGGCCCAACGAGCAGTTCCTCGTGCCCGACAGACTGCTGGTTGTGTTGGACATGGACGAGGGCACGCTGGCGTTCTGCGCGGACGGCCGGTACCTCGGCGTGGCGGCGCGCGGCCTGCGCGGCAAGACGCTCTACCCCATCGTGTCCGCCGTGTGGGGGCACGCCGAGATCACCATGAAGTATATCGGCGGGCTCGATCGTAAGTCATTCCTTTAGTATCGTCTAGCGACCCACCGTCTTCGCACGGGTGCGATAAATCTTATATATAAAATTAACGTATCGCGGTGTTTGTTACCAAATTCCTCTTAAACGACTAGACCGATTTTAATGAAAGTTTGTGTGCATATCGGGTAAGTCTAAGAATCGGCCAACATCTTTTTTTTTTGGAGCGAAATGAAGTTCGTCGGGACGGCTAGTTTACATAAAAACCTTCATCTTGAAATCTATTAAAAAAAAAACAACGGGTTGCACTCCAGGAGTGCCGGCAGAATTGAAAACTCCGCGCGGTAGAAAGAGAGGGGAACATTACTTCCTCTTCTACACCGCGCCGGCGGGCTCGGGTGACGTGTACGTCGTACGAATTTTCCATCAGGTGCTATACTCTGTCAAATATAGGATGATAATTTTGACAGTTCAAGCCTATGAAGTACCGTTTTTATTTATTGAAAAATGTATTACGCGTAATGTCGTACTTCATTGACGGGTAACGCCCACTTAGTGAAGTGCCGCGCATAAAAAATCACTAAAGACTATAAAAATCGTTTAGTTAATAAGCAACTCGAACGTTTAAAATTTTTATTTAGGTAACTTCTAAAGAAATTTTATTATTCAATTAGTTATTTCCAATTATCTATATTCACGAATTACCGATTATATTGATTTTCTATTAAATTAATTTCATAAATCAGTGTAGGTAATCGTAATATGATATAAATAATGTAATATAATAGCGGCAGGCAGTGGTAGCGGAAGCGGGAGCTATATTAAAAATAAAAATAGTATCTATGACTCCATGATTGTGGCAACACTACCGCCAGGCATCCTAATCCTGCCGTCTTGCTGCCGTCAGTCGGCCATTTAGCAATCAGTACAAGTCAGTGAATACGAGTTCTGACGCCGTTAGCGACTTGTATACGCTTCTGTTTGTTAAATTTTGATTTTCATTTTGATTTTCATTGTATTTGTTAAGTTTTTCCTCTTTTTAGTTGCACAATGCCTAAAAGAACAAAAAAGACAGTTTTAAACAGCGAATGTCGCGAATTTGTGATTCGCTTGCAAGATTATTTTGAACGTGAGTGTCAAAATGGTGGACCGTTGTTGCCTGTATCTCAAGTTGGTAATAGAGTTGCGGATGCTCTTGGCATCGGAAGAGCTACTGTGTCTCGGATAATAAAGGAAAAGTATGGCGGACCATCAACAATTCAAACAACAGAAGAAGACACAGAAAAATAATTGTCGACGCCGAATAAAAAAAGAAGACGAATTTCGACAATCACTGCGATTGATGACTTTGACGCAGCTGCAATTCGAAACCATGTGTATGCGTATTATAGCCGTGGTGAATATCCCACTTTAAGAAAATTAACAGTCTCACTTAAGGAGATGGATTTATATAAAGGCAGTTTGCAGTCACTGGCTACCATTATAGGTCAAATTGGCTTTACCTATAAAAAATGTAACAAAAGGAAAATAATAATGGAGCGCACAGATATTGCTCTGGCACGGATAGACTTTTTGAGAAAAGCGAAAGAGATTACGAATTGGGAAAAAGTGGTATTTCTGGACGAGACGTGGCTTAATGCCAATCACACGGTGTCGAAATCATGGACTGACGACACATCACAGTCTACCTCAAAAGTACCTGAAGGCAAAGGACAACGCCTGATTATAACTCACGCAGGTACGGCAAGTGGCTTTGTTCCCAATTGTCTGTTGGCTTTTAAATCAATAAATACAACCGAATATCATGAAGAAATGAATTTTGAAAAATTTAAAGAGTGGTTTTTAACTTTAATTGAAAATCTTCATGAACCTCATGTCATAATCATGGATAACGCATCCTACCACTCGGTTCAAAAGGACAAACCTCCAACATCGAGAAATACGAAACTAGAATTAATATCTTGGCTACAGAGCAAAGGCATTGAAGCCAATGAAAATATGTTGTAAAAGGAATTGGTACGATTAGTTCATGAAAATAGACCCAGAAAGCCAACGTATATTTTGGATGAAGTAGCCGAACAAAACGGCCATACGGTCCTGAGATTGCCACCCTACCACTGCCACTACAACGCCATTGAGCTGATTTGGGCTCAAGTCAAAGGTTTGATCATTTTTATTACTATTGCACTTATTTCTGATATTAAAGAATATGAGTATTGTTTTGATATCTTACATACATTACATTAAAACAGCCGAAATACTTTTGTATTTTCTATACATATCTTTTATTTTTATGATTTACTAGTTCTGCATAAATAAAATAAGTAACCCATGTTCATTAGATAGTTGTTTAAATTTATTTTTTATTGTTTAGGTTATGCAGCCAAACATAACACAACCCCACCATTCACAACCAATGAGATGTTAACATTGTTAAAAACTGCCTGCGAGAACGTCACATCAGATAACTGGAAAAAAGTAGTGGAACACACAAAAAAAATTATTAAGCAAGAATGGGAGCGAGATCTTCGGTTTGATAGTATCTGTGATAATGAACTAATAATCAACCTAAGAGACTGTGCCAGTGATGATAGTGATAGTGATGATGATGATTTAGGGTGTGAAAAATTAGATGAATAATTCTAAATAAATTTTAAATTTGATTATTTGTTTTCATCCTTAGCCCCGACGACTATAAGAAACCTGTCATAAAAACTACTTTGAATCGTGCCGATACACGCGAATGTCTTTTTCGGAAAGTCTGCCTTTTCAGAACATTACTGAATACTGACTTGCCAAAAAAATATATAGGTCAGTCTATTGCAACGCTCTTTGGTTACTATCGATTACAAGTTTTATATTCGAATAGTTTTACTACTCGATTATCGACTACTGTTCAACACGATTATACACTGCCCCCATCCCTAGTGAGACCTGTCAAAATTATCATCCTATATTTGACAGAGTTTAATAAGTGCACAACACCGCTATAGAAGTTTTCACTTCAAAACCCGCATTTAAATCCGTTGCGTAGTTTTAAAAATCTAAGCATAGGGACAAGCAGATAGTGGGAAGCGACTTTGTTTTATACTATGTAGTGATATTAATTTTCCGTATAAGTATGGCCAATACATTCTAATACTATAAATGCGACAATAACTCTCTCTGTCTATTTGTCCTCTTCACGCTTCGACCACTGAACTGATTTCAAAGAAATGTGGTACATATGTTGGAAGCTTGGAAGGTGTTTGCGTAAGACGCGGCAGTACTACAATACATTACATAGACCTTTTTTGTGTACTTAATCCGTAAAAATCCCAAAGGCATGACTTTTAAACTTGTTCGGTGGGACTGTTCCCCGTTTTTATGCCACTGCATGGTCGTTTGCTTGCTCTCATGATCATAGTGATGAACTCATTCATCACCGGTAACGATTCAGTCGATAATACTATGTGGATTTTCATCACATGCTCCAAAAACTGCTTGCAATTCTCAACTCGCACTTATTTCTGAAGTGCCGTGAGCATTCGCGGTATCCATCTTCTTCACCATCCACTGACCTATAGGTTCAGATGCTCATGAAGGCCAGTGTGCTGCAGTGTCCTTTCTGCTAATGTTTTCACTCTTATCTCATCTCTATTTTGATGTTTACTTCAGTAGAGTCACTAACCGGCCCACAAGCACGAGGGTCGTCATCAATACTATATTGTGTTTTAATTTATTAGACCATTTCTGAATAGTAGATAACTTCTTTTAATCGAATCGATGGTCATATTCCCTTTTTACCCAAGACTGCAACTTGTCTGACTGTACAGGTCATCCAGTGTGCCAGTGTTAGGAATTACTTCAATGCCGTTTAGAGACGAAGTATGCACGGATGTTTTCCCCAACAAATAGCGCGCTGTCATACGTAGTGGTGGAGTATTTCGACAATTAGTGTCATTCCGGTAATCTGTGGTAACGTTTCTGTGTGTTTCATCGACGCACAGAACGATATAGTGGGTATCACGACACAACTCGGGACAGTATCCTTCAATGTTCACGGAAACAACGTTTAGAGCAACATCGGAAGGTTGTCTAGGTTGGTGGTTTGGCCCTGTAAAGGGCCGGCCCAGGTGGTGGCCAAGACACCGGTGTCTTGGCCACCACCTGGGGCCAAGACACCGGCCGGGCTGATGTTTTTTGTTTGTTTTTCGTGTGTGTAAGTAGCCAAAACTGGTGTAAGATTTTTTCAAGCTGCCAAAAGGCAGCTTAAAAAATCTGACGTGGCTAGAAAGAGTGAAGGAATTTGACAGCTTGAATATGCTAGTTTCCTGGGTTAAAATAATATTATTATAATTAGTCCTTCAGGTAGAAATATTGCACACGTATTTTTTTTTGTGAATTAAACTATTAATGATAAAGATAAAGCGCGTGAAAGTTCATGAGTGGCGGCTTGTGACGTCATAGTTCCATAAAATTGGTTATCTGTAAAGTCAAATCGAGTTTACAGACAACCAATTTTATCGAACGATAATTTTACGTGATAGCGGTGGAAGAGAGATAGATGCGTCACTAGCCGAACGCTTAGGCCGAGCGTGCCTCCCCGCGGTCTTGCTTGCAAACTTTTCGTGCGTGTAACTGGCGTTCATCAATTTATAAGACATTATCACGTCTTCTTCTTCTTGTCGTGTCGACTCGGGCGAATTAACTTTGTGTTGAACAGAACTCTGCCACTGACACAGCGTTATCAGTGGCATTGTATAGGTCCTCGCGTGTGCAGGTGGTAGGACACGCAGGGCACGACAACAGGTGTGCCATGGTCTGAGGAGTAACACCACATGGGCAGGAAATATTAGAGCTGTAACCCCACCTGTTCATGTTCTCCTTGCTTCGGCCGAATTCGAGTCCGGACTCTATTCAAGGACTTCCATGTCGCCCAAGGTAGAACATGACCAGGGGGGAGATGCTCTGACAGCGGCATGATAGACGCTGTTGGATATCTCTCCTTCCAGATATTAAGCCTTGATTTGGAGACTTCGGCAGACAAAGTGTAACGAACTGTGACGTCTATCGGAATTTTAACGGGTTGTATCTTTATCATTTCTTGTGCAATTGTCAAAAGCAAAAAAATGGTTTTCTGTAAAGGTTAACGATAAGAGGTCGATGTGTGATAGATACAACTACTATTATTTATTCGTAGACTATTGCAGCTCCGGAACGTGACATTTTTCGTGCGTGCAGCCGGTGTTTATAGATTTATAAGACTTTATCACGTCAAAAATTCGTGTCCAATATTTTGGATGATCTAACTGACGGACTAATAATTTTCTAAAACAAATAGAAGAAAAAATAAAGGTTACTTCTTATCCTTACTAATATTATAAATGCGAAAGTGAGTTTGTTTGTTTGTTACGCTTTCACGCCGTAAGTACTGAACCGATCATCATGAAATTTTGCATACAAGTTCTCTGAAGTATGGAGAAGGACATAGGCTACCTTTTATCCCGAGTATCAATCCCGAGGGATCGACATTGGCGCGGGCGGAGCCGCGGGCGAAAGCTAGTAGAGAAATAAAGTAAAGAGAGGAATGGAAAAAGCTACACCGACAAGAGCCCAGTTCTTAAATTTGATGATGATGAACTGACGGAGTAATAATATGTCTGTGTTGTTGCAGCGGAGCCGCTGCCGCTGATGGAGCTGTGCCGGCGCGTGATCCGGCAGCGCGTGGGCCGCGCGCGGCTGGCCGCGGCGGCCGAACGCCTGGCGCTGCCGCCCGCGCTCGCCGCCTACCTGCTCTACCGCGCGCCCTAGCGCTAGCCTAGCTCACACACTTTTACAGTTCCCTTTCCATGCAAACTATCTAAAGCGGGATGAGTTATAATCACAAGTTTTCTAACCCTTTCACCGCGAGACTTTTTATCAGTTGTAGTGCTCCCAGCGTATAAGCATAGTGCATCTACAACAAATACGTGAACTTAATTATGAAATTAATATTGTAAATGATTACTACACTACATATTTATCTAATATGAACATATTTTTATCCGAATATATTCATATTAGATCATAGTGAAATAAAAAAGTCTGGTCGGAAATGTGAGACGCTCGCGAAATGGGCACGAGAAGTTTGTCGGATTAATCGGACTTTCGCAGTGAAAGGGTTAATCAATTTATTGGCCACATTATCGTTACTTATGCTTTAGTTTCAATGCGACGCCTCATATAATGAAATCTATTTAAGGAATAATATTATTGAGAACAAGTAAAATGACGCCTGTGACCGACTGTAAAAGTATTGCAATATGTAAATCATTGACATTCTATTCAACTAGTGTAAATCACTTGTCTAGAGGGTCTGGATAGTCGAGATCGCGCTTGCTCCCTTACCACGCTGTTGTGAATTTACACGAAGCGGTTGACAATGCATGGACCGAAGCTATATTAGATAGAAATGTTTTGCACAACGCCAACATGTGATTGTTTATTCGCTTCGTGTAAATGTTAGTATTACTGTGTTATTGCTTATCTAGAGTTCTATATTGACACTGAATGAAGGTTCAGCGGACGGGTTAAAAGGTTTTTCTTTGACAGGCCTCTTTTTGTCCATCCGATACAATGTATTCTTTTCTTAGCAACTGACTATTTTTTCTCCATAAATGTTGAAGTGGTAAGGGACCGTTGTAATATTTCCAAAATCCGTCCGCCTGCCTCGTCTGCCTATCGCAATTCAAAGTGCAAAAGCCAATGTTGATGGTCTTATTAAATATATCTAATAATTCCTCATAGGTAGGTAGAGCGCACAATGGCCAAAAATTCAAGGACTGATCTTGAAATAGCAAGATAGCGCGGTCAATCAGTAAGCAAATTGCAAATATTAGGTGTATAAACAGGCCTTGGTCGATAACGGCTCAGGGCAAATAACGAGATCCTTATGTAACCCTCGGCCACGACACATGCGTGCCGCGGCCGCAATCGGTAGCCATTTTAGGTGTAATTATTTTGACACACTGCAACGATGCCGTAACATCAATGACTTACTTTTATTTAAATGTTATCTGTGATAATTATACTTTAATGACAAATTGAAATCAGCCCGTTTGTACTGAATTCAATGCATAGTTTTCTGTTTCATTCGTGTGTTGCATTGATGTCGAAATTATTCGAGCCTCGCCTTGACTATCCGACTCGATGGTGGGCAAATATGGTACTACTCTGTTACCGATATACAGTTTATAAAAAAAATTATACCGCGTGATTTTGTACTTATGAACTACCTATATTGAAATCCTGGAATCTGAATTTTTAATTCATTACATAATTACAAGAAAGGTAAAAAACGAAAAATAAAATTAGACCTCCCATACAAAGCCGCCGAACAGCTGGGAGAATTTCTATGGGAAGTCAAAATTATTTTCTTACAATTCTGTAATTAATTATGGATTCTGATTCTAGGATTTTAATATAGTTAATATGTACAAAATGACTTTGTATACGACACTATTGTAAGTTAATGTGGCAGTCGATTTGCTATTTACGTGAACACCGATCAACTGTAATGCAAGCCATATTGATCTCTTAGAAAATACTATGTCTGCGTTGATGGTTGAAGGCGTCAGCGCAGAGACGCGTATTTGCCTTGTTAAGAAATATTTTAGAAGATCGATATAACTCACGAGCCTCGGCAAGTATGTGTAACTAGATGTCATCGTTTACGTGCGATCCGCTGCGACGCGCATCGTTACTAGGCCAGTGTATCGTTGGCAATCTTACATACTATTTTATAGCTCATTAAGTGACTGGATTATTTTTTAGTTTAGTATGTTTAATTCCTAATGTAAAAATGTGTGAGTGTGTAATGTATATATCTACGATTATACGCATTGTATCCAAATGAATGTGTCACCGGGGTTATGTTAGCTGTACATTCTGAGAATAGCGTGTTTAGATTGATATATATTGCGAATTAATATCTCCTCGTTATGTCTTCGTTTGCGACTTTAGACTAATAGGTATAAATGCAATAAATTTATGAAAATAGTATTTTCAAAGCACTGTACTAATCGAGTCGTCAGCCATTTTGACCCAAATTAGATGTAATATCTTAACCTTATAAAGATGTGTAAGTACTTCCATTTTAATAAGATTTTTCATATGTAGATCGTACGGCAAGGTAGACATCCCTCGAGGGCTCACTAGTACAATGTCGCTATTCACGTTCTACCTCTGCTCAAATATTGTACATTATCTGGAATCCCGTAGTTAGCGGCCGGCCCCGGGCCCGGGCTCCGGGCTCCGAGCCCGGGCTGCAGCTCTGCGCGGAGTGGGACGCGAATGCGACATGCTGCGAGGACGACTATTGAAAACTGCCAAACGTGTGCGAGTGAGAGCGAGTGCGCGCATGGCGACGAATGCATGCGCGAGTTTGTGATACTGATACTGATATGTATTACGTGCGTTAGACGGATATTTACGTTGTGTAAGAGATATAATCATGATAATATACACCAAGCTCGATGTATTGACGCGGTCCCTTGCGGCAAACCCTCCGAGGACCAACCGTCTCGTTTCGGAACACCGCTTGTTTCTCTTTTGTATTGTAAAGTTTCCTTTCCCGATCTCTCTCTCTTTATCCTAGAAACGGAGGTTTACCGCAAAGGATTAGTATATATTAGCGAAAATAACCATTCGAATTCTATAAGCCGTCAAATTTAATCCTGTATATATAAAAGATTATCATTTTTGCCGTGTTTAATGACTTTATTATAAGTGGAAATGCATTTTAGTTTAATAAGTTGTAGGCAATATTTTTAAATGGTCATTTCTAACGGATCACTGCGATCGACAGTCGAATCTCTTAGACACAATGATTTAAAAAAAATAGGAAAAAAAACGATTCGGATATTAATGTTTAAGAAAATAATAAATGATATGAATTAAAATATGTTTTTATTGTTACATACATTATTCTATCACATTTCCTTTAAAAATATTTTTTATTTTAAAACTTACTCAGACACTTACGAGTCACGGACGGAATAATACTATTTTGTTAACTCAGAAGTAAAGTGCATCGAAAATAATACTTCTTTCCTTCTAACTGCAGTTATTATACAAAATTGTGAAGTTTTCATACAGATCAAAATTTCCATTAAACACAATATAACACATAACAAAGTGTATGGTCACGTTTGAACTTTATGCTCACGCGATACAGCTCATACGTGACCATGCACTTTTGACCTCGACCGAACATAACACGAAGTACGAAAATAAACATAAATGCTAAAGCCATATAAATAAATTAGACAGGGCACATGTTTAACTACTAATTCATATCTACGAAAAATCTAACAACTACTAATACTTATTCTAATACAATATCCAGCTGTTTTATTAGTAATCAAGAATAATAATATTAAAATATTTGTGTCCTTATGAAATTTTAATCAGAATATTACAATGTAAGCTGACAAATATATGGCGAAAATAATATCTAAATTTCGGCAAATATCACAAACATTAGATCTTATCCTTCTTTGGTTGTACAAGGACACAAGTATATCTTTAAAAGATTAAACATTCGCGACACTTGGCACCAGTAATGAACATCCGCAGCTTCTTTTGGATAAGGGAACCATAGTCCAATCTTGATTTCGTTTCAAGATTTATCACGTATTACTTATCGCGATATTTTTATTGTGAGAACTTGTCTAGCAAAGTTAATCTTTGGTGGCTGTCTATCAGCCTCTATCTCTACCAGTTCTCCAATGCGGTGCAGTTGTGTACATTACTCGTATGAAGTGGCACTAGTCACAAAATACAAGATTGAATCCATATTTTAGAGAATGTCTGTCCAGCAGTTCATTTTATTATTAGAAGATCTAAGCAACCCACTTTTTATACGATTTTTAACGGGAACTGATTACTATCAGTTCCCATTAAAAATCGTTATTATTTTTACATTAAATTAAGACAGGTTATTTTACTAATAAGATTACAATGCAGTGTACACAAGTTTAGACAACACAAGGAACATGTAAAAAGTGACTTACATACAGCGATAATACAAAAGTAGCCACTACTACCGTTGCCGTTAGAATACGTGGACTGAAGAAAATCGTTATATCAAGACGAAATAAACACATATTCGGTTCGGGCCCGGGATTCTTCGGCGTCGCGCATCCCGAAATCGCCTGAAAATAGAATCCTGACGAGTCCGAAACTATATCAATCCCGACAAAATAGCACATGAGTGACCCGTTTTCAAAATATAATTTAATGAAAAGGAAATTTTTTAAGCTGTCCACGTATTCTTTTGTCGGCCACAAACTACCGGCATACTTACAGAGCTAATCGAGAAGCGTGTGGTGCTCTATGACGGTGTCGTCGCTGATGATGATGGTGTTCTCGTCGGCGAAATCCTGCGGCAGGTCTATTTGAGCTGTCAACTCGTGCAAACCGCCCAGTAACTCGTCCAGCGACGACTGAAAAGACGATTGAACTGGTTTTAGCGACGACTGAAAATATAGAATTGCCTAGGTTCATTTTCCGGGAAGGGCATGGCAGTTTTTGAAAATCTTTACATGCAGTGTTAAATTTCTCATAAATAGGTGTCATGGTTCTTTTACCTTTTATCTATCTTTTTAAATCCTCCAATAAGGCAACCTAGGTATAGCAGCAACTCGCATCGTTCGAACAGTTTGATAGTATCTCATCAGTCGCTGAGGTTCTCAGGGTGAATACTTGCCCACCAGTAGGCAGCTACTCTCATCGTGAAAATAGGCTTAGATAAGTTGAGCTACTCGCATACCAGTACATGCATGCAAACAGCTGTCTTGTCAGCAGCTCGAACTATGTGAACGAGCTATATAGTAAACACCATGGCAATACCATGCAAATAGGTAACACCATGGCAATGGCTTCCAGCTTTGAAAATGACCACTCCGTATCTTCGTACAGATGTCGCTAAAATCGTCTATAGGAATAAGCAGCTAGCTAGCATCCCATGATAAAGATTATCCAAGACAGTGAGGCAGGCAACCAGCTGTAAAACTTTGCACACTTAATTTACATAAATTAATTTATCGGGCTTCGGCATTTGAAGCGCCTATTAAGCATCTTGGAAGACTGGAATAATAAAGACCACTACATTGGGATGAAAACTATATAACTTACCTTAGTTTCGTTAAAAAGCGCTAACTGTTCGTCCATATTCGGGTCCTCGCCTTCATATTGGTCTGCCAACCCTCTCAAGTGTTCTGGAAGGTGGCTGGTGTCCACTTCTCCTGATTCATTCCGAAGTACCCTGTTATTCAGTTTACAATATGTTTTATATTGTCAATAAGATAGTTTATATTGTTACGTGCTTATAGTTCGGGATTTGATATAAAAAGCACAAATTTTTCAGAGGGAATTTATTAACGGATTCCCAGCTCAGACACCTGACAGGTCTTCAAAAATGTTGAATATCCTAAATGTCAAAATACGCTTTTCATCTCATCTATTCAAAAAACCAAGGTCAGTTGCCCGGTTACAGGGTCTAAGATACATTTTTATTCCTGAGGGACAACAATTTGTATTAATACAAAATTAATTTTTTTTTTAGTCCCGTAAGAGTGATGACAAAGATATTGTTTTGTCATAGAGGGAGATGAAAAGCAGAATGCGACTTTTCGGGACAAACATATTTTACTTCGGGCAACATACTCGCAAACTCAGGAGTTTACTTTAAAATGCTGGACTCCTTCCTTCCACTCTGGATTCAAAATACTCCCTCACCACAAAGTATTATGTTAGGCCCTTGCGACACAATCTTTTATTTTTCATAATTGTTAAATAGCATCTCCTCGAAAAAGAAGAAACGGTGGCCGCCGTTCGATCCTTGCACATGCTTGTGCCGTCACCCACAGCTATACACTCACCCACAGAACAACAAAGACATAAGAAATGCTAAGGGCACGTGCGCCGACAATTCGCTCGATCAGCTCACTTGAATCACCAACTAATCTGTCCCGCGATCATCAAAAGAACAAAAGTGAGATTACGTAAAATAAAAATCGAAAAATGCCTTTGTGTGCTATTCTAACGTGTAAAGTGAGAAAAGCCCTGTTGAAACTTGACCAAAACTGGAGTTTCTACTCAACTGTGTTGCAGTAGTAGTATGCTTGAAACGAGGCGACGCTGGTTTACATAGAAATCACGCGTGATAACACTTGTAATGTTGTTCTGCGCACTGACCGGAGTATCCTGCGGCGGGTGAGGTCTGCGCCCGTGAGCACGGTGACGGTGGCGAGCGCGGAGCCGGCGGCGTCCCGCGCGCGCCGCTCCACGCGCGGCCAGTCCAGCCGCAGCTGCAGCGAGTGCTTGCTGCGCGCGCCCACCACGTGGCGGGCGCCCTCCAGGCGAGACGACGACTTGGCGACCATGAATTGAACTGGAAAATCGATAGTGATCAGACATATTGATAGACATTTACAAAATAAAAGGCGGAAAGATATAGTGGCAAAGGCCCCGACGACTTAATCACTTTTGCATCATAATCATCATCAAGTCCGCCATTACACTTGTAACTGTGAATGAAGTTAAATAAATAAATAAAATAATTCATCTCAGCCGCAAGAAGTCCATTGCTGGACATAGGCCTCCCCCAAGGATTTCTAATATGACCGGTTGGAAGCGGCCTGCATCCAGCGTCTTCCTGGGACCTTCACACTATTTGCAAGTATACAATATGTAAAATGCTCATCCATTTTGTATAATAAAATAAACAACTACACAAATATCCCATGACATATCATCAATGTAAAGAAAAGGTGCAGGAATGGTTGAAACCCCTTGACTTATGCTATGACGAAATTGAAAAAATAATAGAATAGGTCAAATTTTAAATTTTAATAAAGATTGCGAATAATTTTTAGTACTAGGTTATTTACGTTGCTTGGTGCTGTTAAATATTGGCATGTTCATACCTTTATAACAAATGTATGTAATACAACAACTGTTATGATTATGGAAGAGCGGGGTCTCCTGGCACAGGCATAATGCTTAAAAGGAGGCTCCAATCAACTACAGAGTTTATGTAAACACCAATTTCGGAATAAAAATATTATAATATATATCACAATGAAAAATGTTGGCGACAATACAGTACCTTATGCAACACCAGTATTTTTAGACTTTACCTCCGAGCAAGAACCGTCAACAACGATATTGATGTTTACTGAAGACTTTATAAAAGCTAGCGATCTAGGTACACAACCTCTGAGATAGTCCATACAATGGTAATTTCGGCAGAAGTGCTCTGTGGCCAAACCCTATCAAAGGCCTTAGCAATGACCAGTCTAGTTTCCAAAGCCTCTTTTTTACTCCTGATAGCCTCGGGCCAACGATGTGTAACGTAAACTAGAAGATCACCAGCAGAGCGACCGTGGCGAAAGCCGTAATCATGATCACCGATCAGTTGGTGATCCTCTAGGTAACTGAGGAGCAGTGTATTAATTATACGCTTTATCACTTTAGAAAGCAGGGTGGTAAATGGGCGTTCAATAGCGCTAATTGAGATACTCGTACTTAATAGGACTGACTTACTAGTAAGGAATTTTTAAAGTTAAATTAGAGTTTTTGATTTAGCTTACGCAATTTTCACTGTGTGTAACAGAATTCACCAACTTTCAGATATAATGCATTTCTTGTGTCTAAGTTTTCTTGCTTTTGCATGTCTTTATTAACGTAAACTATTTTGCTACTCTCTACAAAACATACAATTGTCAATAATATAGCTAATATGCTGACCACTACTAGGGCGTGATATGTTGCTGTAAATCAAGAGATCGCTTGGAAGTAAGGAACTGTAATGTTCTGTGGGACCATTAGGTACTTACGGTTGAAGTGCACCCTAGCACACACGAAGGCGGGAGCGCCGGCTTTGTTGTAGAGCTCTAGTGACACGGGGCGGCGCGAGGCGGCTCGGACCAGCGCCGTGTCTCCGTACGTCACCAGTCCGTGCCAGCGGAGAGGGTCGCCGCTCGCGCAGCCGTACAGACGCACCTGCCGAAGTTCATTCAGCATCATAACTGCCTCCGTGGTCCAGTGGTTAAGGCGTTTGCCTCTAGACCCGGGGGTCGTGGATTCGATTCCCACGGAAAGCATTTGTTTAGTTGTTTCCAGTTTGGTTAGGACATTGCAGGCTTGAATCAGCTGATTGTCTGATAATAAAGATGATTACGTGCTTCGGAAGGCACGCCGTTGGTCCCGGCTGCCATCTGGTAGTCGTTAAAGGAACCACGATAGAGGCCGAGAGGCGGTTCCGAAGAACTCTGACAAATAGACACCAAAATACTTATTATAAGGGTCTCATCGCCACCTCGGCAACCTTTGATTACGGAATAAAGCGCAGACCACATCACCAGTTAGCAAGCAAACCGTCCTTTTATATCTTTTCATACTTTGGTCCACACCGCGGCCTACAGAGCTAAGCTACGTAAGCGCTTCATTCATCAGATGATTCCAACGAAGCTATTCGTTCGCCTTGTCAGCTTAGCTACCTCGATGTCAAGGAGAATATAAGACTATGGCAAAGTATACAATTTTGGGTGACGACCCACAGAGTTTAGCTCGCCAACCTTGGTTTAGTTTGTACAGTTTCCCTTGCTTCCCCTGCTCACTAGCTGACGGTGTGGCCTGCCCTTTCAAAAGACACTTACCGCTCTCGAAAACTCGCTGTTCTTATCGTGCACCAAATGCAATGTCGCGAACTGAGGTGCACAGGAGGTCGGATTGAACGTAATAGCCAGCGGCCTGGTCTCGTTTGGAGCAAATGGGACCATATACGTGCCTCTCGTCTCCCCTCCAGGCAGGTCTATAGAGAACCCCTCTCCTCTTATATAGCATTTCACATGAATCTTCTTATCCAATACGTTCTTCATACTGAGCTCTTTCCTCCCAATGCGAACCCAAGATAAGACATTGTGGTTGGTCTTTACAGGGAATATTTTCAGCTTTTCGGATCCCCCGCAAATTTCTATTTTCGTTTTGTTACCGCTTGCGATGTCTTCAAGGAACATAATTCTGTAAATGGTTTAATTTATTGAATATTATAGGAAAGGTCGTCATTATCATGTCAGTCTTGGTATCCAGAGTCCACTTTACATTATAATGCTATTCAAGCTGTTAAATGTTCTATCATCGGCTAGCTTTCAACCTAACACCAACATGTTCTGAGAAGCAATGATAGCCATAAGAAGAATGTAGTCGCCGCCGGACCAGCTGGCCTATTTGCTAACTTAGTGTACATGCAACGTTTTGATAGTCACTTCAAAATAAATTGCGGCTTTCGTATGGTTGTCTTTTTATATTTAAGATATATAAAACGTTATGTATTTTGAAGTGTCTATCAAAACGTTGTACACGAAGTTATCAAATAGACCGGTTGTTCCAATCCAAGGCCGAAACCACAATGCACTAAAGATCAGAAGTGTTTTACTGACGATTTATGAACATATGGAAACCCGCGTAACGAAAAATATCAAATATTATTTACGCTTCAATGACGCAGTCCTCAGGCCCCGTGTACGCCAAAGCAACAGCTTTACTGTCTCCAGGTCGTATATCAAACTTGGATGGCGTGACTTTGAACGGTATTTTGTTGTATCCCCGCGGGGATGTGATTGAGAATTTTATCATCCACATGCCTTGAATGGTGCCAGTGTTACACAGACTGATTTTGGTTGGTTCTGAAAAAGGAAATAAACATACCTATGTATATAAATAATAACGTGAAAGTAGATATCCGCAAGGCAATTCAGATAGATGACATAAAGATGAAATAGCAGAGTCAACTCAGATTGACGACATCAAAACGCAATGAACAACTAGCAAAATGTCTCATCTCATAGTTGTATACACTGTTTTGGGCTCACGATGTGGTGGGGACGCTTCGCAGCGGCCATTAATAAATAAATAATAATTAATAAATATATACGGACAAATCACACAGATTGAGCTAGCCCCAAGGTAAGTTCGAGACTTGTGTTATGGGATACTAACTCAACGATACTATATTTTATAGCAAATACATATATAGATACCCAGTCCAATCTGAAAAAGATCATTTTCCATCTTAACCTGGCCGGGGATCGAACCCGGTCACTCCGTGTCGCAGGCTGGCGTGTTGACCGCTGCGCCACGGAGCTAGTCATTACAGTATGTGTTGCCAGAGAGAATGGACGCATGCCTAGGCATACGGTGTTGGTGAGCCAGTGATATGTGTAACGGAACACCGTATTATACAAGCCTCTTGTGACAAACAGTACAACGTTATAGCTTGTTCTAGAGGTTGCGCATCCTAGTAAACTCTTTTTTTTATGAAGAATTTGAGGGTGGTACACGCAAAATCAAATAATGTCTATTTACTCTTGCTAGCCTACTACTAGCCTTGAAAATCCCTAAATCAAACGAGTCGGGAAATGCGACGCGGGGAGGAAGTTCCATTCCTACGCAGTTAGCATAATGAAGAAGGAGGTGAATTTAGAGGTGCGATGAGCAGGAATATCGACCACATATGGATGGAATTCCTGGCCACTCCGTGTTGTCCGAAGATGGAATGATGCAGGGGAAATAAGATCGTCCAGTTCCTGTGCGCAATATATCAATTGTCCATAAATCTTGTAAACATCATATGGTGGAACGCAGCTTCCTACATATTGTCTTATTTGTCAGTGGCAGTTCAGATCACGGAGTACATACAGAGTGGAGACGGCGTTAGCTACTGTGCACTGTGATTCCAACTAGGTCCTGACGTCATCACGTTAACATCGAGAGTAGGCGTGGCCTATTAGTCTGCTGTTGTAGCTGTCAATGTTCGTACGTGGTTAGTTCTGTGCACACAGTGAGATTTTCGGACTTATCTTGTTTTTTACGAAGAAAATCATGAAGTGTTGCATTATATCATGTAAAAACTACTCAGATAAACGTTCAGATGCTATGGAAGGAATCACATTTCATTTGTAAGTATATTTATTCGTAATTTACTTAAATTATTCTAGAAAAATCTTTTGGCGACGTTCCGTGCTACTCATCGTTAGATGGCACCACTTTGCGTAATGGGACGTATGAACTATAAAAATATACTAAAGCTAATTATCGTAATAAATAATAACCATAAGTACTGAAATTTGTTCTAAATTTATACCTAAAGACTTTTACCTTGACAAAAAGATTATGTTTATGTTGTTTCATAATTCTCTTTTCAGCAATGCGCCACCTGTCGTCAACGTTGAATAATAGTGAACGTCAAGATGACGGGACGCCGCCCGGTTTTGCGAATATGATGTGATTAGGATGTAGTACCATATTAGTGCTATTTTATACTTACATAATAAAATTTTATTATGGAGACAGTTTTATTATGGAGGTTAGGCTCTCTCTACCCCGTAAGGGAAATAGACGTGATAATATGTATGTATGTTTTAACATTTTGGTTTAGCACTTAATTTTTAGGCAAAGGTAAATTAAAACAAATTCAGTGTAGAATAACCTCCATAATAAAACTGTCAAACAAACGCCTAAGCAAATTGTAAGAGCAGTATGATGCTACTTGGCTTTAAAATTCACTTTTTCCTCAGGAGCTTATTCGTTTATTTATTTATTTGTCAAACATGTGTTACAATGTGTTAAATAATATAAAAGTAGGAATCAACATGCTTACCGTTAGGGTGTACAAATATTGAATCAGATGAGCTCTTGTTAGTACCACATAAAATAAACAATAAAAAAATATTAAATTACAAAATAAGTCAATATATGTACAATAAGCACAAAAAATATATAAATAGAGAGATAAAAAAAAAACACTAAATTTAATAATTAAAAAACGCACTAATATCATAGTAACACTTCTGGTTTAGGAATGATTTCAGTTTTTTCTTAAATAAATTTATATTTAATGTTTTATATTCCTTAGGGATTTTATTATAAATTTTCGGAACAGAGCTGTTTTTGATTGATGTAGACAAAGTCTATCGCCATTTCTTCTGTTTCTTGCACACACATCCGATATACGTTTAAATAAATGGGGATTATTTTGAACAAATACAGCTATCTCAAATATATACAGTGATGGCAGTGTTAGTATTTTATATTGTTTAAAATAAGATTGACAGCTATCAGTGCTTTGTAGACCAAACATAGAGCGGATACACCGTTTTTGCATTTTAAAAACCAATTTTTTATCTGTAGAATTTCCCCAGAAAAATCGTTGAAAATATTTTTTATTTTTACAATTGAAGTGTTTTTTAAGAACTGAATTGTGGTCCCGCCATTTTGATATTATAATAGCGGGACCACTTTCTTTGTTGAATATCTTGAAATCATTTGCTGTGTACAATTTTATTATAGCACGTATGTAAGTATAAAATAGCACTAATATTACTACGTACGTAATGGTACTACATCATAGTTACATCATATTCACAAAACCGGGCGGGGTCCCGTCATCTTAACGTTCACGAATAATATAGCCTTACATGGCAAAATGTCTAGGGTTGCCAACCACCTAGTTTTCGCTAGTTATTACTTTTTACTGTTTTATTAAAAGACAGTATACAAAATACTGTTTTCTCAACCGCTGATAAAACTACGATTGGATTTTGAAATTTTATAAAAAGTTACATGGAAGATGAGGGAATAATGATGTTTCTAAACACCCCGAGAGCATTTTTCATCAAAGAAACCTACTTTCAGTGAGTGCTCACCCCATATGCAGACAGCATCGACCACAATTCTTTCATAGGTTTTTTCCAAATCTACGAATACGCAGTACAGTTTTTGACCTTTGGCCAAAAATTTCTCCAAAATGAAAAAGACATGGATAAGACCTGCCAGTCTATTTGCTAACTTAGTGTACAACGTTTTGATGGTCACTTCAAAATACATTTTGATGGTCACATCAAATACATCTTATATAAAAATTAACAATATCATACGAAAGCCGCAATGCATTTTGAAGTGTCTATCAAAACGTTGTACACCGAGTTAGCAAATAGGCCGGCTGATCTGTACATCCCATTCCTTTTCTGATCCCGCTTGTTAGTTATGTTAGTTGTAAATAAAACTTTTGTACATGTTGTATCATTTTTTGACATTCATACAAATCGAATATTGCGCTTTGGCGTTACGTAATACTTTTTCAATTGATTGAGAATGTTACGTAATACTTTTTCAATTGATTGACCATATCATGTAAAAGAGTAGTCAAAATCCAGGCAGCATACGAGTTGACGCACGGGCAACCCAAAACTTTGCCATACTAGAGGTGACTTGAGCTAGTAGTAGTACTAGCCTGCCTTCGACGCCGCCACAAGTTTGTATATTTTTTTGACCCACATGCTCGACCCACATGTCAAAAAATATACAAACTGGTGGATTGATATTTTGTTGATCGTTGATCTTATCAAGAAATTACATCGATCGCATGACATTTTTCCATCATTAATAATAAAGGACATAGGGAGATATTGGTTCCAATAGTAAAAATCAAATACTATTATGCTTCGATCATATATTTCTTGAAGTATTATGATTTAATAATCATAGCATGGAGTGTAAATAAGCTTAAGAATAGCCATTAATTTTTTTCTTACCATGAAAAATCTACATTAACAGACATAAATTAACAGACATTAATTAACAGACATTAATTATGTCTGTTAATGTAGATTTTTCATGGTAAGAAAAAAATTAATGGCTATTCTTAAGCTTATTTACACTCCATGCTATGATTATTAAATCATAATACTTCAAGAAATATATGATCGAAGCATAATAGTATTTGATTTTTACTATTGGAACCAATATCTCCCTATGTCCTTTATTATTAATGATGGAAAAATGTCATGCGATCGATGTAATTTCTTGATAAGATCAACGATCAACAAAATATCAATCCACCAGTTTGTATATTTTTTGACATGTGGGTCGAGCATGTGGGTCAAAAAAATATACAAACTTGTGGCGGCGTCGAAGGCAGGCTAGTACTACTACTAGCTCAAGTCACCTCTAGTATGGCAAAGTTTTGGGTTGCCCGTGCGTCAACTCGTATGCTGCCTGGATTTTGACTACTCTTTTACATGATATGGTCACTGACACTATGGTTTTATTATGGAATTTGATTAATTATCTATGACAAAAAACAGAAAGGAAATAATTTACATAAAACATATTGATTCTTTGTTTTTGTGGCTGTGAAGATGTAGTCTCCAAATAAACGATTGCTTTGAACAGGTACAGAACTATACTATATACAACAATATTATGTTATAGGAAAATTTTAAATTTATATGTTTCTAACCATAGTTTTACCAGCAGTCGTGAAAACAGTGTTTTGTAAACTCTCTTATAATAGAACAGTAAAAAGCATTAACTAGCAAAAACAGTATTATACTGTTTTTAACAGTCTGGTTGGCAACCCTAATTACTCAGCTATCTGACACTAGATGTCAGTAGGTGTTAGGGACATCTAGTGACGGATAGATAAACTAAAAAGAAAGATCAACATCGAACTTATTAAGTAGTTGGGCTATTCGCCGCTAGATGGATATAAAGGAGGGAGTGAGACAGAGCAAGTAGAGTGAGACAGATAATACTACCCTCACCCCCTGTAAGTGCCACGCATGGTTTCATAGAAAATATTCCTTAGGGCAACTCCTCTCTGTATGTACTCCGTGGTTCAGATGATAAGGGATAGCTAAACATACTGTCGCGAAGCTCCCAGAATATAATAGTGTAGGACTTTTCCGAACATCGTCTATCGCGTCATCTTCCACCTTTCTCACACATATGTACTCTATCCCGCTAACACATAGTCTCGAATATTCTGGAAAGTTCAGCTGTCCGTTTTTGTGTTGAGCTTCCGTAGTAAATAAATTCCCTCTAAGAGTTTTGTGTTTTACTCCAAATCCGGAACCCTAACCACGTTACAATACTTACCATTAGTAATCTCCAATACAGCACCTGATGGAACCCCAGTCTGTACCATCAGGTTGACAGATCCAACAGTAGCTATGAGGTCAACCTTCCTCAGGGTGGTGCTAAGGCCGTATAGGTTAACATTTAACACTCCATTAAAAGTAGCTAAGGCATCCGCTGCTGAAACATGTTATATAAGTTATGTGGTGTCAAATAAAAATCTCGCCAAGTGCGAGTCGGACTCGCGCACGAATGGTTCCGTACCATTATGCATAAAAACGGCAAAAAAACATGTCTGTTGTATCGGGGCCCCCTTAAATATTTATTCTATTTTGTAGTAGTTTTTGTTGCTACAACGTAAACAGAAATACGTCATCAGAAAATTTCAACTGTCTAACTATCACGGTTCATAAGGTACAGCCTGGTGACAGAGGGACAGACATACGTCATCGTCACTTACCATCAGGTGAGATGGGAGACAAACGCCTACTTCAATAATTAGTAAAAAAAAAACATACAGACGGACAGATCCCGTTTTTACGCTTTGGGTACGGAACCCTAAAAAATACCTAATGCAGACCTATCTTGTCCTTAATGTAAACAGAGCCAAGAGACCAAGGATTATCAGCTACGTTTGGCGAAATGGTAAGATAAACTAAAACGGGAATTAGAAATATTTTTACTTCCCAGACTCATTTACGCAATATTCGATAGAAAAGCTGCCTATAAAACGTGTTATACAACACCAATATCAATGTTGAGAATAAAATAAAATTTTAGTTTTTTTTTAAATTAAATTATAGTTTTTGGCTAAATTATGGAGCCATAAACCTAAAGAAATTAAGAAAGAAAAGCAGCCTTCACAAGTTTGAAAAACACAAATAGGCACTAGTGCAAAAAAGTGTTAGTGTGTACTTACGCAATTTTATGTCTGATAACTTGGGCGCCTTGAACGTTATGGTAACTCTGATAGCATTGCCACTCGTAAGCCTGCAGAGCTGCTTATTCATAATCTTGTTTTTCCCTTTCTGCGGCTCCTCTGTGGACCCTTGCCTGTCCATCAGCACTTTATTCACATCAGTCTTCTTTATCTCTTGAACATTCTTAATACAAAACAAACTCTCCCCTTCAACTACAGACAAATCCAACTGGAGATCGACTTCGCAATCGCTTATGAGAACAAAGGCTTTCGTTAAAACAGTTTTCTCTTGAATAGGCGGGAAGGTTACTTTATTGACTCCATCACTCGACATCGCTTGGATTACTGGCATTTTGACTTCAATAGATATAGATCCCTTTTGCATGATATCAAGATCAATAGATGCGTCTTTCAGGATCATGGTGAAAGGTAGAGTCCTGCTCATTTCGACGTTAGATGTGATGTGTACTGTAAACTGTTCAGGTGTCCCCGGGGACAGAAGTAAGGGGAAACGGGGGAGTTCAATGGTGAGGTCTTCCATTGCCTCATCAATTTGGAATTTGGCGGTCAACCAGCTATCCGTCAGTATTGTGGTCGTTATTGTCACAGGGCAGCTTGCACCTAGAATTAAAAATATATTTCTTATTATTATGGAATGATATCATCATCGTTTCAGCAGTAAGGACTGGACAAAGGCCTCTCTCATGGATTCTTCGTTACATAGATGGATATTGCCATACTCACCATGCTTGGCAGGCCAGTTGACGGGCGCCGTTTCTTTGGCATCTTGTGCTTCCGACACTGCTGCCCATCGGAAGCATTTTAATATTAAACAAAACGCATTTTTAAGGAATGATAGGAATTTTTTGGATATGGGAAGGGAATGGAGGTATTGGGATACTACTCACTCGGATGAATGGGGGAAAGCAAGTAGCAGCTCGGGAGGCCGCGCGTACCCGATGCCATATCTGCAACCACCGGACAGGCAGTTGGCTGAACGATACCCCTGACCTCTACCCCTCACCTAATGGAATGATATGATGATTACTATTATAGTCGGAAGCTGCAACCAATATTTTTAGAAAGCAATCTAAAGCAGCGCTAAAAAGACTGATACTAGTCAGTGTTTATGACTTAACAAGTGAGGATATGGTTGCTTTAGTTTAGTGCATACCTCTATATACTAAAATTATAAAGAGAAACGAGAAAAAGATTTGATTGTGTGTTTGCTTGTGTCTAAACTCAAAAACTGAACTTATAACTAAACTAAGTTAAATATTATTTCGTCTATAGAAAGCATTATTATACACGTGCACAGTGATGCAAGGCTACAATTTACGCGGGCGAAGTCACTATAAAATAGCATGCAATTAATAAAATTGTTGTGTATATTTTTTTACCTACCTACATATCCTTTGGCAGCGGTGACAGATATTTCAGCCCACTGGTCTGAAAACAAAATTAAATATAAATAAATAAATATGTTTTAAATAAAAAATTATATATGAAATGCAGACAGGTCAACATACAATAAAAAATAATAACATTTTATTTACGAAATTCAATGTTAATATGTTAGTAAGTAATTATATCAACTTGTTGCAAGTTACTTCAGCGTTAGCAATTGTTAACATATTGAGTTTTTTCAGGCTCAAAACGCATCAACCGAAAATATGTACCTTATTCACATAATGGCTAAAATCACAGAACTTCTAATATCAGAATAGAAATGCCTTCGCTTGAATTCACTTACAATCCCACAGGCGCCAACAAATTCCCACTGCTTGAATTATTTTATACGCACGCAAACATACTTTAATACTAATAAACAATGGGAAATAATAAATCAAGCCACAAAATTATTTATTGGCCACGTGAGCAAACTTCTAATTTCATAACTACGCAACGGGAAAATGACATAGCCTCTAATAAACTAATTGGTCGTTTTTACACCGCCAACTAAATATTCTATAGAAAGCGTCAAATAAAGATCATCAATTATTATGGCTTGTCCTTCTTATTTATACGTTGCCACCTAATTTACTAACTCGGCCACGGATTTTATATTTCGTCACCATTTTCCTTTTTACAGCATCAAAACTATGTCCTCAAAATAATATAATTCAAGCTTCTACAGTCAGCATCATTTATTATAACTTAGCATGTAAAATAATACATCATATTCTTTTATCGTAAAAATAGCCTCTACATGATATGGCGTGATTCATGTATCGATAGGCAGGAGAGCTGGTACCAATTTTGGGGTAGGTAGGTATTTGAAGCAAGTTGAAAAATTGTCACATACCCCTACCTCAACACGGAACTACAGACCTGGCTGGTGAGTAGCGGGACTAAATCAACCCCTATTTTTTTTAACATTATTTTTTCATTACCAAAAATATAGATATTTGTAGCAATATGCAATTTTTTATGTTTTATGTATAAAAAATATAAGCCAGACGATTTAGTCGGGGTTTTAACATTACCAGATGCGTGCAAAAAAGTTTGCAAAAAAATATGAAACATCAATTTGGGGCAGGTTGAAATTTTAATAGGGTACTATTTTGGTGGGACTTTCTACCTGCCACGCTGCCAAAAAATTAGGGGTTGATTTAGCCCCGCTATTTACCACTAACCAGTCAGGTCTGCAGTTCCGTGTTGGGGTATAATAGGAGAGATACGTGACAAGTTTTCAGCTTGCTTCAAATACTTGCCCAAAAATTTGTACCAGCTCTACTACTATTACTATAAGTAAAATTATGGTAATTTAATAAACATTTTTTTTTTCAAAAATAAGGTCTTATTTTGTCTCTCCTCAATAGCTACTGGTAATATTAGTGGCCATAATATAC
Source organism: Elegia similella (assembly GCA_947532085.1). Lineage (NCBI taxonomy): Eukaryota > Metazoa > Arthropoda > Insecta > Lepidoptera > Pyralidae > Elegia > Elegia similella. The sequence goes on from OX383941.1 coordinate 16,342,212, forward strand.
TTATTTATAATATTATTATTTATAATTATTTTGGGATAAGTTACATTTTAAACATGAGTTAAAAAAATAGAAGCTAAACAAATATATTTTTATGATTCAAATATTAGTATATTAGAAGTTTACTGTTAGAATGCAAGTTACATATTTAGATGCTAAATAATAACCACCATGCTGAGTTATATTTAGAGTGGCTAACATAGAAGATAACTAGTGGCTAAGAAGGTATTATTTAGATGCTCGTTAATTGTGGCTGACTTAGTAATTTAGAAGGCAACATAAATTTTTTGAGGCGGATAATGCTATTAAAAAGAATCCTGTTTAATTAGCACCCATAAATAATTATCTTTACCACGTTGAGATAGAGTTTAAAATCGTCTGTTGTAAACTACACTCACACACACATAAATCTAGTGTCTGGCTTTTTAAGCCAGAGAGGCGGCGCGTGGTGCCGGGTCGTATGCCATTTTATTCCGATATATTAGAAGTTCTGTGTCGATAATACGTATTAATTTTCAGTTGCGCATTTTCGGCCTATCGTGGTGATACCCTATGAAGCAAGCCCCACAAACCTTTAGCCAACGACTGCTTCAAGTGCCTATGACGCAACAACTCGTGCCAGTTTACAGACTTATCTAACTCTTTATACTCGCTATTTGGGGAAGGGATAAGTGCCTCGCCTGAAAATTACAACTAAGTATATATTGCGATAACATATAAATAAAAAAATAAATATTATATATCATATTCTAGCAATAGTACGCGCCAGTTAAAGAGTCAATAGCGTATAGCGTGCACAGGTTTCTATTTTACTCGTACATCTTAAGTACCAATTAGTTTATGGTGTATCACAAGACCTAATTGATAATGTACTCTATAACGCGATCGATAAGAATTTTTGTACATTTACTGTTGACACAAAAACTGGCGCCTGTCATAATAAAATTCTGTTCCAACCAAAAAAAACCTCAATCTAAACTATTTTCATGAATATTTTAGGGCAGAATTCAATGGAAGCTATTAAGAATCATGTAAATAAATGAAGTCCGTGTTTATAAAGAAGAAATGTGCGTAAGAATTGATGATTGGTTATTTATTAAAAAATGGGGACTAAAAAAGTTTTGTATGTGTTTGTTTTCTATTGAAACAGATGAAATATTATATTGTAAGTATAATACATTTTCAAATAGAAATAACAATATAGTATAATAAACTATTTACCTCTACTACGCTGCAACGGGCTTTCGCTAGACTTAAAACTTGCGTAGTTTTCCTGTACGGTGCTCAGAGTCGATTGACTATTACTGGATGGGGACCTAGACTTCACAGATCTAAGCTTCTCCTTAACGTCTTCCGAATCTAAACTCCTGACCGCATTGAAGTTAAGAGTATCCTCTGTGAGAATAACCGCAGGTAATTCGTCCTTTTCTTCTTTAGCTTTTACTTTATCAAGAACAATAACAGTATTGACGCTCCCAGCGGAACTAGCACTGGCCATCTTTTTAGTGTCTTTCAGAAGGGTGACATGGTCATTGTTTGGTGGCCTGACGCTTTGTTTATTCATTTGGAGCTCAGAGAGCGGCTGCTTCTTTTTTGGGACTTTAAATATGTCTGTGACACTTACATTGGTTGCACCTGAATGACGCCCTAGAAATCAAGGAGAAATAATTTTATTAAATCTACTCACTTGAATGTGGTACATGAAATTAGGAGTCACACAGTCTCTAATTCTGAATGCTGATATAAGATCTGATATTATCAAAACTGATTGATACAGGACTTCAACATAATTAGTTTGACATAGAAACGACAGTGAAAACCCATTAATGCTCACCCAAGAAGTCTTGAATCCTAGATATACTCAAGGAACATTCTTCTCCCGTCTCGTCCGATGTCAGCTTCATGGAATTTTCGAGAGCCATAATCAACCGCTCGGGCGGCATTGACGACAGATTCATCACAGAATTGTGACCTATAATGTTGTGGGACATTGACAAATTTGGCTTGTCCTGGACTTTATTCACTGCTGTATTGTCCTGCTTCCCCAACCTTCCACTGAATATATTCTGAATATCCTTCTTGGGGTCAAAGTTCGTCTTCTTCTCCAAATGTTTGGTATTGTTCATAGAGTTAACAATATTTTTTTCTGGCATTTTCTCAAGATTACGAGGTTGTTTAACAGGTACATTGTCTAGGGTCTGATCCATTTTATAATGCGTCGAATGTCCCACTGGATCCATTTGGTAGCTGCTAGATGAGACTGTAAAAAATAAGGAGAAATTTTCAGTTTCGTGTGTCCACGTCTCTCAGAAGCGTCGGATTTTTCAAAATGCCTGAGAGTACTGGCTATACTAAAACGGCAGCAACTAACAACAATAACTATAAGCCCCACAGAGAAGCTTAATTTATATGAAAGACACCTCCAATCTATTTTTGTTCGTTTAGTATCAATGACTTCAAAAAATTAAATACAGTTAATTAAAAAAAAGAAGCTTGTGCAAATACTTTTTTTAAAACGGAAAGTCGCTGGTACTTTCTTTCTTAACTAGAACAAATAAAAAGTAAATGGGACATGTTTACCTTCAGTAATACTGGGCCTATAGGATCTATCAGGACTATCAGTCTTTCCAAGGATTTTCCCAAAATCTGGACATCTATTCTGAAAATATGCTCCCACTGAAGTATTGGAATTGCTCACCCTGAAATGAAAACATTTTTAAGCATGGATGGAAGCTGCGTGCCATCCATGAATACGTGGCTACCCTTTACTGTACTTGCAATCATATTCTTTCTTACTCGTCAAAAAAGCAAAACATTCATACCTATCATTAAAACAAACGTGAGATAAAGACATTATGTATAATAAAAACGGCAAAGTGCGAGCCGGACTCGCGCACGTAGGGTTCTGTACCATTATCTATAAAATCAGCAAAAAATCATGTCTGTTGTATGGGAGCCCCCCGTAAATATTAATTTCGCTATCGCTATCTACATTGACTTGATATTTCTTTAAATACCTTTGCAGAGTGCGATTTCTGTACGTAAGTACAAGTACTTATTCGTGCCTTTGGGTACGGAACCCTAAAAACGGATCACGAAGGGCGGCTGACGAGGCGGAACCCAAACTCAGTTCGGGACCCTTACTCGCCTTACAAGTGGGATTCTAACGAGCCCGAAATTACGTATAACAAAATGGGAAAGTTGTTCAATATAATGAGATGATCATGCCCCTTAAGTGTTATTAACCCCCATTTTGTTACACATTGTAAAGTCACAATCCTGTCGAAATAGTATGCGGGTGACCGGTTTTAATACAAAGGCAAAACAACTTACATGCTTTCTGCAAAGTTGGTTAACTGGTTAGTGGGAACAGGCATAGGGGCCTCCCTTTTGATGAAAGAAGACTCATCAGCTGTCAGATCCCTCTAAAAATAGAAAAGTATTATATGTATTTGAATTTCACTAAACTTAGTATGTCTTTCACCATTTCACGCTTTTTTTTGGATGAAATTTGGTATGCAGGTAGTTTGAGGCCCGGGGAAGGACATAGGATACCTTTAATGCCGGGAAATTCTACTGTTCCCGAAGGATCGATACTAACGCGGGCGGAGCCGCGGGCAATATACTATATAATACTTTATAATTTATTGACAAAATTATGATTTTGAACTTCATTTGAATTAAAATACTATTATTGCATAACAAATATAGTCACATACATTCATACAAAAATTCAGACAAAAAATACCTTATCTGCTAAATTGGAATTATAAATAATTCTACCTTTTGCTCTTCCTTGGTCTGGGAGAAAAGAAAAAACATAGAATGTGCCAGCTGCTTCTCTTCACGTGCAGATCGTAAAATCCGATCAAGAGTTTAGGCTAAAATCTGCAGAATCATGTCATTAGGCGATGCGGCCAACAACCCATCACTATTTTGATTCCCGTTTCCATCTACACGTCCTGCAACATGCTAAATGTGGCCATAAGGTCTAGACCTAGGCTCTGTTTACCCCGTAAGGGAAAAAGACGTGATACTATGTATTTTACCTTTGAATGAAATGAAAAATCTGCAGCAATGGAATGTCTCAGGATATCATGGACTTCAGTGGTCTGCTTGTCCATCTCGTTCGTAATACTGTCGAGGGCAATAGAGTGACGTCCGTAATGATCCAATGTTTGTGTGGTGCTAAGCACTGCTTTGGGTTTTATTTCAGTTGCTCCCGTTGACCTGCCTGTCATCTCGCCAGGATTAAATGCGGTCTGAGAAAGTCATTAATATTTTTTGTTTATTAATATGGTGCAGAATATGCTTTCCTCCTATATTTTATATAGGACCTCCTATATTTTATATACCTCCTTATATAAACACAGCTATAAGGGTTTTTCATAATAAGTAAAGTGTGCAAATTTATTTTTCAGTATACAGTACAGAGTGAAAAGGACATTTGGTCACCACAGGCTATAGATCTATAATTAGTGAAATTATAACAACAGTCAAGAAACCAAAATTAACAAATTATAGCAACCTGAATTTACTGTGTGTGGGTGAATATTTTAGGTAACAGTTTAATTTTGGAGTCAACCTAATGTTCTTTGGCTATGTATTTGCATAGTCAAAAAAAGTTTAAAACAGCTGATATTGCAAAATAGATTTTTCTGAAAAACCAACTGGATGGATTTCAATATATATATATATATATATATATATATATATATATATATATATATATATATATATATATATATATATATATATAAATCACACAGATTGAGCTAGCCCAAAGTAAGTTCGAGACTTGTGTTATGGGATACTAACTCAACGATACTATATTTTATAACAAATACATATATAGATACACATCCAAGACCCAGGCCAATCTGAAAAAGATCATTTTCCATTGACCTGGCCGGGGATCGAACCCGGTCACTCCGTGTCGCAGGCTGGCGTGTTGACCGCTGCGCCACGGAGCTAGTCTTTCAATGAGTTTTTGCATAACATCATTATTCTGCAACATGAGTATGTAATATGATTTAAAACTCTTATGTCTTATCCATGTGTACAGGAACAACATAATGATGATGAGGAACAACATTGTGTAAAATGTTGAAATATGTAGGTATATGAAGTATAAAAAAAATTTATAACTCACAGATTTACTCACAGACAAATTTCCAAGAACAGAATCACCAAAACCTGAAATAAACATTTTGAGTAACATATATAATTAGTTATTTATTTATATTATCTCAAAACTTATCAAATAGACATCACCCAATCAAAAAAATTCATTAAATATACACAATCAATAAATAAACAACATAATATATATTCTTCAAATCGAGAGAGATGGCAGGATAAGTTTACCTTCAACTTTATCTAGGTCAAGAATTCCTGAAGATGTGTTTGTGTTTGTAGCAGCAGTCTCTTGTACTGTAGGTTGAGAAGCCATCCTGCAAGGAAAAAGCCCCTTGATTTTATCTCTTTCTATGATGTGTTTGCATATTTAAGGACCATCAGTGGTGGGGCCAAATTCTATCAGTACAAATTGTGAGGCCCTTTGGATATTGCTTACAATACTTAGGTACTTCCAACAAACCATGCTGAAGGCCCCTATGTCCATGAGGCTGTGAGCCATTATTTTTTTTTATTATTATTATAAGCCTTCTCGACAACTATTTCACAGTTCGTTAGGTTCTTTAGTTGCTTTATTGGTTGTAATATGTGTGATTTTTTGCAGCAAAGGACTACTCCAACTGACTCCAATTTTTTCTTTCTCGGGCTAGTGATGTCCAGGTACTGTCCACCATTGCCTTAATTTTATCAACCCGTCATATGAGTGGTTTACCCCGTTTCCTTACCCTGTTACCCGCATACCAGTTCATTACTAATTGCAACCACTTGTCTGTTCCTCTTACAGTATGACCTGCCCATTTCCATTTGATGTCACGATAACCATTAAGGTTATTGTGACATCTTTTGTTCTTGTGTGAGCTATTGCCCACCTTTAATGGTATAATAGGAAATTTATATGAAAATATATATTTTTGCAATGTTGTGTCAAATTACACAACATAGAGCATCAGTGATCTCTTAGTCACAATTGGCATATGTTTCAATTTATCAGGCAAAGATCTAGTTATCAGGTGTAATACTCAACTGAAGTAGTCCTATACTATAAATCTTAAACAAGGCATTAATTTTTTTATTGCATTATGGAAAGATCTCCCCATAATAAGCTAATCAAAATTTTTTTGAGATATAAAAAGTTGCACAGACACATTTTTATGAGAATTTATTGATAAGATGTAATATCACACATGTTGCTTTTGTAGGGGTGATATGTGAAGTTTGTTCGGCAGTATTGCATTAATGGGAATGGCCTTGTCATAAAAGTTGCATTTTAAGGGAAATCTTACGGTAATATAAATTTTATTATTTATTTAACTTTTAAAATGGACTTGCCCAATCAACTGTAACCAAACTTAGCATACCACTATCAAATTAAAATTGTGCATTACAATATTTTTAGTATACCCTACCATCATTAGAAATAAAAAATCTTGCAGGTTATACAACTATTAATACTTTTCAATATAACATGATAGCACAGTATTCTCAAAGCTTGCAGGTACTTTTCAGGGTAATATCACTATCAATAAATAAATATACAAATTGTATACTAAATAAAGAATTATTTACTGACCACTCCTGGACTAATGTTGAAACTAATAGGATCTCATGGACCAAACATTATATGTAAATAAAAATATGTATATTACTTAATCAAATCAAAATTTCTTTATTTCGGATGATTCGGATCCATTTTGTTAGTTACAGTTTACTTATATCTATGTTAGTGTGAATTTAACCAAAATCAACAAAATTTATTTAATTGAGACACCCTGTGCAGCGAATCGGCCAGCATATTATATTTGCCCAAAAGAGGCCATGGCCTTAGTTCCCTGCACAAGATGCCTCATCATCGGCGAATCTAGTCTTTCCGCCACAGTTTTTAGAATGCTGTTTTGACTAGCTCTCAGTCTTTTCAGTAATGAGACCATTTGTTTACGTATTACAGCATGGAATCCGTCCGTTCTGGCTTGTGCAAACATATTCGAGGCACTGCAGAACCGAGGTAGTCTCAACAGCATTCTAAAAATATTATTATATAGGATACTTAAGGCAAATATAAAATGGTTGTTGGACCAACTTCAAAACAGTGTAAGTGTACACATGCTTACGCTTATGTCTTAAAATTTTGCCAAATTCATTGGCGAGCTCCATGGCGCAGTGGTCAACACAGTCACATTTTTAGGAGAATCCCTGCGACATGAGGGTGCCCGGGTTCAATCCCCAGTCAGGTCATGATGGAAAACAATATTTTTCAGATTGACCTGGGACTTGGATGTTTATCTATATAAGTATCTATTATAAAATAAAGCATTGTTGAGTTAGTATGAACAACTTACTATGGGGCTAGCTCAATTTGTGTGATATGTCCCTATATATCTATTTTTTACTCATTTAAATTAGGATCATACTTTCAGAATATTTGAGATACGAAACTGGAGCGACTTAAAATCAGTTGTGTAAGATAGAGAACCAAGTTACTAAATAGGTATGCTAAAACATCCCACATCTACATAAGACTAATACTTCATTGTTATCTAGAAAGTAAGTTAAAACTTCTGACCAAATCAGATATTTGAATACTGACCTGTTTAAATCTTCATCATTTAGTAACAAACGCCGAGGCATGTTGAAAGATCTATCTTCCGCCAAATGTATAAGCCTTTTTATTTTATTCGGAGTGAGTGGGTTAGCATCCATATTGGATCAAGTTATTTCTTCTTTGGATTAGATCAAATGCAGGTAAGTAAATCACAATTTCAGTTCGTAACACAATGAAATTCGTTGGATTTCAATTTTCAAACAAAATAATGACAAAGACTATGACAGCTCCGTGATAAATGACATATTGGCAGTAGTACCACCATAGTGAACAAAAAATCATAAACTAAACAGCTGGCAGTCCTCTTCAGTTCCGCTTTCACAACTAGGCAAAAGAGAATAATATAGAAAGAACTTTAGCCGACTTTAAAAGTAAGGAGTTTTGTATTCAACTCATAACGTAGGCACCGTTAGACCGTTACACATGCCGTTGCATGCATGCAATACTACGTATTAAAATCTTCAGGCTTTCATGTTTAGTAAAGAGAGATTTTATTTTAAGCAAACAAATAACCCAATTAAAGCACTATTCAATAATATGTATGCTTTAAAATCTGAAGTTTAACGAAAGGTGTCAAGGGGAGCGGCTGCACCCAGGGACGCTCGGTATTTATAAATCAAGTTTCTGCCTGACCTCTCTCTGAGTCAAAGGCTACGCTGCGGATTCTAAAATGAATGTATTCTTATTTTACCCTTTAGATACCACCTGTAAGCAATCATCCCAATAGGGAGAATTAGATTGCCGTATTACTTACTCCTAAATGTAATAATTAAAAGCAAAGCAATCGAAGCTCTGGCTTCTTAGTTCAGTTGTTTTGTTCTAGACCATTAATTCTGTAAGATTTTAAATTAAAAAAAAATAGGATTAAATCAACCACAATTTCTTCCGAGTTTTTTACTGTGGTCAGTTTTGGTAACAGGGGTGTATCAAAGAAAAACAGTAAATTAAACCTTGGAACATTTATTAATATACATTCAATTAATAGGCATAGTGTACACAAAACAGTATCATGTATTTATGGCCATCTTAGTATTTAGAATTCTGTTCGGCAGTATTCATGGGCATATGCAATACATTCAACCAGGATCAACATAGAGACATAGTATCATCTTTTGCCCTTGCAGGATAGACAGAGCCTAGCAGGTCTTTTTTCTAACTTTTGACATCTACAGTGTACAATGTTTTGATAGTCACTTCAAAATGCATTGCAGCTTTCGTATGATTGACTTTTTTAACTAAGATCTATAAACCATGATGGGGGTTGAAGTGACCATCAAAACGTACACTGCAGCTGTCAATAGTTAGCAAATAGGCCTGCAGGTCTATCAGACTTAATGGCCACTATCAGCATGTTGGTGTGCACTTTTGACATCCCACATGGATAAAATAATTATGGCAATTACTGCCTCAATTACACAGGATTTCGCTCAGTTACACCATGGTAACATGTCTTATTCTAGGGCAGATGGAAAAATTACAATTAATTCCCTGTTGTTAATTCATAAATTATTAAACTTGTTCTTATGATTTCTAAATACATTGGTGTTTTTACCAGCAGGACATCATCACCTCAAAATACAGGTTGGCAGGGGTGGCGGCAGCAGTGTAAACCAATGGAGTAACCATTTACTATCTTTACATGATTTATAATAGAAAACTAAAATCACTAAACAGAAACTTAATTTATAATTTTCCATCTGGCCTGGAAGAAGTACCTAAATAACAATAGTGACATGGATGACTCCACAATAAAATATGCTAGCTATGTGCAGCTAAATTAAATACTTAAAAACAATAATATAACAGGTTTAATAACAAAATCTGAAGGAAGATTTACCCTGTGCGTGAAACAAATAAATTGTATGACCAAAATGCACATGCATATCTTTACTTCATACATGATTTTGCCCTCTTTAGACTTTTCAACTAATACAATAGGTACTACCAATCCAAAATCACAGTTTTCCCCATTACACATCACAAGAAAGAGTGTACCTTCTATGCGGCAAACAGTTTGAATGTGATAAGACTTTGGACAACTTAAGAAGTTGTTGGTGTTTCAAGTCTCTGATGGATGCTAAAAGGTCTCTGCGGTGTTAAAAGGGTGGACTATAAACATATAACAGGAACATGCCCAGTATTACACATAAGAATGTCTAGAAGAAAGAGAACAGAACAATAGCATTCATACAAACTATATTACCCAGGCACGAATCATGTATAGTCCCCTTAAGCTATAAGGCAGTATACAATAAACCTGCCTTGCCTAGCAATTAAAACAATATTTTAAATCTTACATTTACAATATAAATTAATGCCATAATTTTAACTTTAGCTAGAATTAGGTCCAGTCAAAGGTAAAGCATTAATTTCTTTGTTGAGTCTAATCTGTTCATTAATAACTTTCCAAGCATCTTCTTTCTCTTTCTTAGTGATTGGACGTTTCTTCTGTTTGGCTGCTACCATCTTTTTGTAAACTTCAATACATTCCATATCAACTTGATCCAGTTGTTTCTTCAAATTAAGTCGAATCATTTCCTGTTTACAAAGCCCAATGAGATTTTTCAGATTCCTACAGTTATCCTTTCTCACAGCTGTAAGTTCTGTCTGGCATTTCTTGATTTCAGCCAAGATCTCATCATCAGCTGGGTTAGTGAGAGGAGGTAAATCTTCAGGGTCTAAGATGCCTTGTTCCACTAATTCCTTTCTCAAACATTTTTCCAAAGTCAAAGAGTTTTTGTAGCTATTTTTTGTAGTTCCAGACTGTTTTATTTTCATATCAGGAACTTCATAAGACATCACATTTTCTTCCATCAAAGCTGATACAAGTCTCTGAGTCAAGGGGCCAGTTATTATATTGTCGCTTGACTTTTCTAACTTTTTGCGAATACTGGAGGCATCAGGCGACATACCAGTTTTTTGTTTGTTGGCATTTGATGCATTCTGATCTTCAGCTAGATGTTCATCAGCCCAAACTTCTGAATAATGTCTGCCGAGAGGTGGTATTGGAGGCAGAGTAGTATTACTGCTTGTAGCTAACAAAGACTCCAAAAACTTTATATCATCTAGCGTTATTGGTGCGCAGTAAGGGTCAACAGAATTCCAAAATTTATAAGGAATATTATTCTTCGGCAAAGTTAACTGAGTTAACTCCAGCTTTACTGAGTTATCTGAATTCATATTATGGTCATTAGCATAATTATGGGAAGCACTAGATGCATTTGAATAGTTCTTGAATTTAGGCACTTTAGGTTGGTTTGATAGTTTTGTGTGATCCTTGGTTTTAACTGTTTCCAAAAATTTCCTTTTGACAGGATATTGAAGTTGTTTGCCAGCTGCCTTGCCTTTCTTTTCTCTTTTCGATTCATTAGTGTCAATACTTTCTATTTCAGACTGAAAGTATCTGACGCGAAGTGCTGTGTTGCAAAGAAGTGACTCTAATTCAAGTTGTAGAGAATCCAATTCGTCCATGCCAATAGGTTCATCTGCAGATCTTGCCGCAATCGCTGTGAAGCGCGGTAAACTAACCGCATTGTCCTGTATTTTAATGTATGGTATAGGACACATATCCACTTTGGTTTTTCCCACAGAAACCGAACCGGGTATCTTAGCCGGTTTATTGTATGGTGATATTCCTGGACTAGAAGGTTTTCCATTATCATGGCCTTTACTACCCAGTCGCCCCTTACTGTTATGGTGCATCCTTTTCCCTAACATCTTGAATCAATCAAAATTACCCGCGAAAACACTGAAGATATGTATAAACAGACATACACAATACAACGTAGAATTCCGCTTTCACGGCCACTTGAGGTTTTAAGTTTTATTATTTCTGCCACTTGATGAAAATGAAGTCCTGGAGCTAAAACGATATTAGTGAATACGAACAACACAAAATGAAAACAGTACTTGCAACTATACAAAAATGCCACGACAAAATGGCGTCATTTATTGACATGACGTTAAGGGTGGGCATTGACTTTGACATTTGTTTGATTGACTTGACTCTTCTGAGAATTGACTAGAGATTTTAAGCTTTTATTTTTATTGCCATAAAAAAAAAGTTTTTCCTGAAACTATGTGATGTGGTATGTGGTAGAAGCCAAGGGATAAGCTGGGCCGAGACGAGTCAATGTTTACGTGATCGGTGACGTGAGGACCGTCACCGTCCTCAGAACTTTCGAAACACAAATCCTTGTGCCCAGAAATCCTCCTTCATGAAGGTGTCTAGAATGTAGGTCGGCACACTCATCATAAATTAGTTAAAGCTCATTATGGCGAGATGCCGACCGTTAGACCCTCAGTATAAAGGACTTCTTTTCTTTAGCATGCATTCAGCATGTAGTCTACGCCCTCCTCTACCCTCAGGTAGAGGAGTACGCCCTCCTCTACCCTCAGGTAGAGGAGGGCGTAGACTACATGCTGAAGGGCATATCGTCTGGATCGGTCTCCCCCAACAAGATGACGATATCGTGGGGACTTCTAATAGTTAACCTCTGTAATAAGTTAACCGATATATGAACGATATATGACGAAACTATATTCAAACTCTGTACGTTAAAAAGAGAGAGGGATATTACTTCCTCTCCTACGCCGCGCCGGAAGTCTCAGGTCACATGTCCGTCTTACTTTCGATAGGGTCACGTCACGCGAGCTTAAATTTTTTTACTCATTCTAAAAAGTGTATAACGCCGCTATAAATGTTTTCATTTCAAAAATTCTGAAAGTATTTACATATAAGGTATTTTTAATAACATAAATAAAAAGTATTACTTCCGTTCAATTCTAAAAATAACTTTTCATGTGGTGGCATGGGAATATTGCTTTGTAAATCCTACATTTGGGATTTTTTTCAAAAATTCATAAATATTTGAATTTTGGATAAACAAACTGAAAAAATTATGGAAGTATTTACATTTAAGGTACTTTCGATTGCATAAGTAAAAACCATCACTTCTGGTTTGTAGTAAATTGTCAACTGGCGAAATAAATAAAGAAAACTCTAAAGAGCTTGTATCCAGGGCCGTGAAACAACCAAAAAAAAAGACACAGATGACATTTATGACAAATGACACAAAATGGTGTTTCGTAATTTTTCGCTCGGTGCCTTCTTCACGATGTTTCATTAGTGTGAAGTTCTTCTGATTTCAAATTGTGTTTTACTAAGAATTTAGATACAAACTGAAGGTAGCACATGAGGACCGAAGTGATTATGTTTTCAAAATAAACAAACAACAGATGATGTAGCTTCTTCATCCTTGATTTCAAAGGAATAGGTCTAAATCACAATGGGAGAAGTATTGAAATGCCCTCTCTGTTGTGATCAGAACTTTGAGTCTAGAATATCTCTTATAGAACATTTAGCAGGTGTGGTTTCAAACATAAGCTGTCCTATATGTGATAACAAATGGTCTTCCATAGCCCATCTCATAGAACATCTCAACTTGGACAATTGTCAGCCTGATAGTTCCACCCAATCATTGGATGTCCAAACTTTAGAAAGCAATCAGAAGGGTGTTAATGATACTAAACAGTGTGCTGCTGATGAACAAATTAATGGTAATAATAATTTAAGCTCTTATCAATCTTATCAATTGAATAAATATCTCTTTAAGTTACTCAACTTATTATAACTCTTATACTCCTATAGAAGTTGAAAATCAAGATGGAGAATCCACTCAAAGCCAACATATGAATAAGGAGATAAAATCAAATTTAGACATAACCAACAACAGTATGTATGCCGAGTTGCTTAGTAAGCACATGACAAAGCCATGCCTTCAGACACAAGAGTTGAAGTTTATTGAAGAAAATGGGCAGAGCCGGTACGTGTTCATGGAAGAAATGGATCCTGATTTGGGCAATGGTAGTAAAGTTGTCACTAAGCTGAACAATGATGGGACTATATCCATGACTACTGTTAAAGGTAAAATGATAAATTAAACTAAAGACTGTGGCTTTCTACTGTAGGCTGCTTACGAGTCACAGTATCAATGAATATTAGGAGACCAAAGTACCTATAACCATAAGTGCAACTACTGGTATTGAAAATGCCATTATATGAAACTACCTGTACAACTTGCTGTACATAGTAACAAATGAGTTTGAGTTAGTTATGCTCACTTCCAATCTGTGCTCTGTGAATTTGTGATACAGTTACCCATATATACCTGTTCTATAAAATTTGGTGTTCAATACACTTCCTTATTAGAATATTGGTTTATGCTAAGCACAAGTACTGGTATTGAATATGCCATTATATGAAACTACCTGTAGTACTTGCGGAACATATAATTTTAAGTATTTATATAATTAATTATACAATTTATGTATACATTCCATACATGCAATACAATAAAAAAAAAGTCAATATTTTTTTAAGTGTTTCATTTTGCATTCAAAATGCTATTTTAATATACTCTTAATAAATTAAGAAATAAAACATGGCGAAAAAAATTATTAAGAGTATAACAAAAGTCGAGAAAAAGAAAATCGTCAAATATCCCACCCTTGCCTAATGTAGTAATGAGATAATGGAGTAAGTCCTGCCAACCTCCAATCTGCACTCTGTGAATTTGCCATACAGTTACAATTATATACCTGTTCCATGAAATTTTGTGTTTTATGCAAATATATGTCCCCAATGGCAAGCAGGCTAGGGGCAGTTGCAGAGGCTCAGTATTTTTAAAGTTATTTTTAATTAAATCTTAGTGCTGCACTGGGACAACCATTGTATTAAAAATATCAGACCTCCCATCCCTCCCCGGCTGGGATGATGATGAAGAGAAATGTGATCATCAATATTTTCTTTCAGATATCAAAATGGAAACAGAAAAAGTGATACCACCATCAGAAAATGAGTCTGAGGACAACCAGGAAGAAATGTACAGTTGCAACTCTTGTGGAGTATCATTCTCTTCAGTCATTGAACATATACAGAACTATCACACTGACCAAGACGTGGTACTTGAGGTGAGATATTTATTGACAACTTAATTAGATAGGCTGAATTCCAAGATCTTTGAAGCTAGTCTTTAAAGTCAGTCAGTATTAGTCTTTAAAGTCAGTCAGTATTAGTCTTTAAAGTCAGTCAGTATTTAATTTAAAATTTAATTCATTCCAAATTATTAATTTGTAACATAATTTAATAGGTGTTTTGTTGTATATGATTACTTTTTATGGATCTTGTATCTGAAAATAAAGCTATTATTATATTATTAAAGGTGGACTTATCACAAACCTTTGGGTAGACTTGAGAAATGTTGGGAGGGTTGGCGCAGTATATCAAATAGAAATGTACATGTTATATAAAACACATTTAAGGAAAAATTAAATAAATTAAAAAGATACCAAGTTTCAATAAATGAACGTCAATTGAAGGAAAGGTAATGTGCTCTCACTAGCTCCTTGAACTTCTTAGATGTGTGTCTATGTCTAGGTCTTGGAAGTTACTAAAGAACAGTATACAAGGCATGAAATGATTTCTTCAGTGGTATTGTAGGCAACCATTCATATGTAACTACTTATCATTAGGTCAGACATATGCATGGTTGTATCGGAATTGTGTTCCATACCACCATAATATAATATTTAAGTACAAAAAACGCTCAGAAAACATTCTTGTTTGGCACCACCCTTTCATTTATAATTCTATTTTTATTATTATAAGTGTCTATTACGGTTCAAAAGGTGTACCTTTGTGACAGATAGACAGACATTGGAGACTTTGTAATGGGGTCCCGATTTTACCCTTTAGGTATGGAACTATACAAGGAGCTAAAATGATCAAAATGTTTATAATTTTTTTTTGCATTCACAGTGCTACACGGATATAATCTTATTAAATTAGGAAATAAAATATGATGAAATAAATATTTTGCTACAACCAGGTTGCTGGTTCAAATCCTGCCCATTTGTCCCACCCGCTGTATTTATTTATGTGTGGTTTGGGCAGACTCATTTCTAGTGCGTATCTAATATGATTTATCAACATGGTTCTATATATGTAATTTCCAGGAGCCTGTAGAGGATGTTGCTGAAGTGCCTATGGAGTACAATGATCCCATGATGACAGAAGGCAGCATAAACGACAGTAACTTCACGCCACGACGCATGATCACCGACACTGGCGATATAGTCGAGGCTCCCATGGCTCTGAAGGCTATGGGTAAGTTCTTGAAGTGCAAACTTCTTTGGCGGCGATGTGTATGTTTTGGGATGGGTAAAAATTTTAAACACGCGTCAGGACACGTGACCTGATAGAAAATGCGTAAGACGGACACGTGACCTGAGACCGCCGGTGCGGCGTAGGAGAGTAAGTAATATCCCCCTGTCTACCGCGCGGAGCTTCACTCCTGCCAGCACTCCCGAAGTGCAAACCGTTGTTTTTTTACCCGACTGCCGATTGCTATTACGGTTCAATAGATAAAACCCCGTGACTAACGGACGGACGGACGGAATAGTCCCATTTTTGCCCTTTAGGTACGGAGTGGTTCGAATCCTACCTGTGGCGGACAAGTTCTTTTTCATAACATATTTTCAATTTTAGTAATATAAGTGCCTGTGTCCTGACTCCACATGAAGTGGGATGGGGAGAGGAAGAAAAAGTGTTGTTAAGGAGTTATGCAAGATGATAAAGATATTTACTCTCAATAGGCAAACTATTTTTAAAGAGTCATTTAAAAACACTTTTAGTAATAAAATTTAACCAAATAATAAAACCGGTAAAATTAAAACTGGTAAATAAACCAACCTCAAATTTCAGATGATGGAGATTCCTACCACAGGGTGGTAGTGAAGCAGGTACAAACTACAACTGGGGACAAAATGAATATGTTCCACTGCATAGCTTGCAATGTTTACTTTTCGTCCTTATCCGAGTTCAAAACACATCCTTGTAATAACTGTGAGTATCTTTGTGTTATGTTATCTAGATCACCTAAAAAAACGAAATACGACAAAATGCTAGGTTAAGCCCTATTTGGGTAAGTACAGTCATTTTAAGGCACTCGAAAATCAACTTTAAAATTATTACAATAAAGTGCGCGCGGAGCTTCCCGTGTATCTTCGAAGACGCGCGAGCATTTTTTGTCAGGTTCAAGCACTATATTTTAATAATTTTAGGTTGATTTGACTCTTTGAATCCTTGATCAATGATGGTTTAAGCTGTCTATAATGAATCAATGGCATACAGATCTCTAGTCCCTAAAAACAGGCTTGGTTCCACAATGAAGATTTCCGGAATAGATTTTTTTCCTAAGTGGCGGCACTGTGTCGAGAGGTATCTTTGTTTCATAAATAAAAAACCGAAAGATTTATCCAAAAACCGTTTTTTTTTTCAAACCGTTAAACCGGTTTCTTCAAACTGTCGCCTGTGTCAGGCCCCACGCATCTTGACTTTTTTATATGTTGTTTCTAAACATCTATTTCGTTTTCAGTTGGATCAGACAAACCCAAAGATGCGGAGAAGTCGCCCAGAGGCCCCGCGAGGCGGTACGTCCAAATAGAGAAGTTCTGTGATAGCCATGTTAAAGACATTAAGCCTAGCAATGGTGAGTTATTCAAGTTTTTTGATGACTGTCATAGAATAAATTGATAAGTAAATATACACGGACAAATCAAATTTAGATAGCCCCTAAGTAAGTTCGTGTTATGGGATAATAACTCAACAATACTATATTTTCCAACAAACATCCAAGACCCAGGTCAATCTGTAAAAGATCATTTTCCATGTTGACATAACTGGGAATCGAACCTGGGAGTTCTACATTTTCTATTAAAAATGTTAGTCGGATTTATCCGACGTTCGCGGTCAAAGGGTAATAAATAAAGTAAAAACAAGACTGCCAAAAAATAATGCTAATTTGCACTAAATAATTTATTTGCATAAAATAACTAATTTGGCAGTCATGTTTTTACTTTACTCTGATAAAACTTGTTTTACAGTTTTTTCATCATTTGTCCTTAATCTCTTATTAATACTAAGTAAATATTTGTATTGTTCATTTCTTTTACAGAAAAAGACGGCCCTTTCCATAGAGCAGTAGTGAAGGAAATGGAAACAACTGACGGTGAGAAAGTGAAGATGTACGAATGCATAGTGTGTAATATCTATGTCACCTCTCTCTCAGAGATGAAGACCAAACCGTGCAAACCTTGTGAGTGTATACTTTTTACTTTTATTTATCATCTTCTGCCTTACCTTATCCCATTCGGTGCCATCCATACATTATGTCACACCAATTTCATGATTTTAAAACCCGTGCTTGTCACATACCGTGTTATTATAAAACGAGGGCTAACGTTAGTACCTGGTTTAAACCATTATCCAACCAAAATAAGTCGATACTTATCACTTTGAGGTTTGGTCAACTGTCATTGTCAATTTGTGTTGCTAAAGTTAGTCCCCGTTTTATAATAAGACAGATATGGTCACATTTGTGTGACCCACACTAAGAGAGTGTGACGTCACATTTTTTAATTTATGGAAATGTAACAGAACTTTTTTTATTACATTACAGTGAAATACCCTTGCCCTCATTGTCCAGTGTCGTACGAAAACTCTCAGTCTCTATGTGCTCACATGAAAGTACACAAAGTGCGCAAAGGTAAGATTCCTATCTTCATCTGATATTTAAGACATATCATTTCATCATCATCCGGTCCTTTTTAGTCTCCACTATAGGAGCACGACCCTCTCTGTACTACCGGAGCCATACTTGGCCAGAGCAGCCAGAGGACTTGGCCTACACTCTCCACGCTGGCCAGACGGGTCAGAGAGGTGTCTTAGATGTTTATAAGCTTTGTTTAGCTTGTATTCATATCATTTAAAAGTATGTATTTTAAGTATTGTGAATTGAAATTTTGTTTTAAAATGTATTATTTTATTCTAATTTGGTTATCAATTATCATTCATCTCTTTTTGAACGTTATTCCGTTGTTCGTTCGAACGTTGTTCCCACCGCGAAAGCCCATAGCGAGGCTCGCTAGCTCTCGGATATCTTCGGCCGCATCGCTTATATAGTTCTCTGTGTGAGCCAAAGTATGAAAAGAGATGAAGCTATGTTCGCTTGCGTCTCGCTTCGCTCGCTCGCTGGCGATGTGAACCGCCCTTAATGTGTGGCCAAGATCTAATGCCATGTCACATTTATTTCAGAACCAAGCACGGAGCCAACAAAATACAACTGTGAGATCTGCTGCACAGTGTTCCTTACTAACAAATCGCTGAAACTTCACAAGAGGATGCACGATCCTGTAAAGTGAGTGTAAATATTCTCGTATATTGTTGCCTATGACATTATGGAGTTTAATTAAAATTCGTTTAGTAAATTTGTGTGAAGGAGTCACAAAGTCAATCACATACATCCATCGACAAGATATAAACCATAGCTGTACTAGCGGCCCGTCCCAGGTTTGCACGGGTAGATAAAGGTATTTCATTTTATAGCCTATGTTTATCAGGGATAATGTAGGATTCTAAAGATGAAAGGATTTTTAAAACGATCCAGTAGTTTCGGAGTCCATTCATTGCATACAAACTAACAAATCTTTCCTCTTTGTAATTAGTGTTCATGAAGGGTCAGGGGTGTTATCCTCAACTGCTGATGCTGATGATGATAATGATGATAGCTGTATGAAAAAATATCTAGACTTTGCAGTAAAATATTTAAAAAAAAGTTATGTAAACCTACTGAGTAGGGCCACGTTATGAGGAGCGACAGCAAAATTAGTTTAATAAAATATTTTTTACGTAAAAGAAATTCATCATCGTGTGTGTTTGTTTGTAATAGATTAACTTAAAAACTACGCTATCAGCGAGTAACATAGGCTAAAATTTATTTTCAAACACATTAGGGATACGTCCTAAAATTGCATTAATGTAACCAAAACCAAAGTGCCAAACATTTGCCTGTGAACTTCATTTTTGGGCGAGCGCTGCGAAGACTATTTATGTCTCTGTCATTTAAGCTTGTTTTCGGTAACATCTTCACTGGGGATGCTTCGGGGCCCTGATGGTTGGCCCGGGGGGCCAGATAGACTGTGTGATAAAACCGAAAAGCAGGCGGATGAAGTAGCGGGAAACAGCTAGTCGTTTACTAACATTACCGGATATTAACGTGTAATGAGAAATTTAAAAAGTGACTTCTTAAGGCAGCCGTCCTATCATCATCATCAGCTTTCTATGACCCACTGCTGGGTATAAGCCTCCTTTTTGTCTACGCCATTGCTCTCTATCTCCAGCCATTGCAATCCAGTTCTTTCCAGCAATTTGCCTTATGTCGTCAACTCTTCTAGATATTGGACGTCTAACACTACGTTTCCCATTTCTGCAATACCACTCAGCCGTCCTATAGTTATCCACAATCCTATGGGTTTCACTTATTATCAATTTCTTTTACCTTACAGGGCTCGTCCTATAGAACCTCCGGTCCGAACAGTCGACGGTATAGACGAGGTAGTGACAAACGAAATGCGGTACTTGTGCAACGTTTGCAACAAGATGATACCTATAGACTACCGCACCATACACCAGCACTCCCATAAGACTAGCAATAAGATGAACTGTACTATTTGCAATAAGAAATTCCAGTCCAATGAATACCTAGAGATGCATATGAAAGCGCACAACATGAATAAGGTAAACTTTACTTTATATGTCTTGTATTAGGGCATGTTTTACTATAAGATGATCTACATAGACTACTGCACCATACACCAACACTCATAAGACTAGCAATAAGATGACCTGTACTATTTGCAATAAGAAATTCCAGTCTAATAAATACCTAGAGATGTATATAAAGTCGCAAAACATGAACAAGGTAAACTTAACTTTATATGCATGATGTTTAGACACGATTTACAATAACCACCAAATGCTATACCACAATTTACTTAGTACTGTTTTAATAGTAATAAGAAATTCCTTCTAGTGAGTATTAAGAAGCACATAAGAAGATGCATAGTCGTGGGCTAGGAGGAGGAAATTCTGTAACATACAAAAGCATCCAGGAGTGCTATATATATTTTCATACAAAAATCGCTCAAAGACGAGTGGTCATACTTTCAAAAATAGTAACCCAGGGGGGGTTAAGTCAACATTCAAAGTTGCTTGCCATACGTTATAATAAAATATCCTACACACGATTCAATTAGTCATTCAACAAAGCGGGACGAACCTATATGACAGAGTGAGAAAACTCTACAACTTCTCTCCTGTTGATTTAACAAATTGAAGCGTGTGTCTTAACAAAGCGCTCTTACCGCTAGGCTATCAAAATTTCTTGTTCACACGGTCGTATTATTTCAGATTCCGGAGAACAAGACGGACAAATCGCTTCCATACAGTTGCCTGTACTGCCCGCGACGGTTTGCGAGACCGCACGAAAAAGTCAAGCACGAAAGGATTCACACTGGCAAGTATAATATATTTTTATTTGCTAACTTAGTGTACAGTCAGCCAACGAGATACCTGACACCGCCATCTACCTATATCCTGAATTTTCTCTTAATCTAAAAATAATATTAACATGAAAATATATATTCAGAAAGAATTTAATTTAGACTTTCTGAATATAAATTTTCATGTTAATATTACATTTAGTTTAAGAGATAATTCAAGATATAGATAGATAGCAGGGTCAGGTATCTCGTTGGCTGATGTACAACGTTTTGATAGTTACTTCAAAATACATTACTTTATACATATCTTGAATAAAAATTTACAATCATACGAAAGCCGCAATGTATTTTGAAGTGACTAAACGTTGTACACTGAGTGAACAAATAGGCCGGCAGGTCTTTAATTAAGACCTAAGAGCTACATTTAGTACGTTATTAAACATTCAAGTACCTATAATAATAAATTGTAAGCTACAAACACAATGCAGTTTTAACATGACCATTCGCTTTAGCACACACTTAGGGTAACCATCACCGTACAATATTCAACTACAAAAACCACATACCTACCTTGTATGGGGGCTCTGATGTATAAGAAGGCTTAAAACTTCTTCCATGCAACCTCTCTTATGTGGTTAACCAAACTCTTTCGAGCACGAACTGTTCTGTTCTTAATTATCTGTGGTTTGGCGAGTCAGTTTATCTATTTATATATATAACACTTTATTGCACCATTAAAAACAAATATTAAAAAAATAAATAATGAACAGCAAAAGGCGGCCTTATCGCTCAGTTATGCAGTAACTTTGACAAAATCGCGAAAGAAACGCCAGATGAACACATTTCTTGGCACCTTTTGCGTACGGAACACTAAAAAGGGTCATGCAAATGTCGTAATAAAGTGCGTTTATCTTTTATGTATCCAAAATGTAAATATAATCTTATCCAATATTTCTGATGCGCAGGAGAAAAACCACATAGTTGTGAAATATGCGGCAAAAGCTTCCGAGTGTCTTACTGTTTGACGCTACATATGCGCACACACACCGGCGCTCGCCCTTACGCCTGTCATCATTGTGGAAAACGGTAAGTGCTTTTTATTACAAGTTTTAGCGAATTGGTCAGCAGCAGTCGTGGCCGAGCGGTTAAGGCGTCTGACTAGAAATCAGATTCCCTCTGGGAGCGTAGGTTCGAATCCTACCGACTGCGAATAGTTTTTGGTTTTTGGTTTTTTTTTTTTTAAATTATTTATGGTGTTTTATGACTTAATGTAAGTTTTTATTTTAAATAAAATCTGTACAGAGCTAGTCACACTCTAAGGGTTCCGTACCATTTAAAAGAAGAAAAAAGGACACGTTCCATTTAGGGGTAATTAAAAAAAAATACTTTGATGTTCTACGTGTTTCTTTAAATGACATTCAGTATAAGTGAAAAAAAATTGTTAAATTTTAAGTTTACAAAAAAAATATTCTCTTTATATTATATTTATAAATTTCGTTGTTTTAATTTTTATGAAGAAAATACCGCCAACTTATTTATGTTTCTTGAAATAATTAAATACTATTTTAGTATTTTATATTTAATTTATAAATATTAGGGTATCTAATCCTAGTTTTACTATGGCCGTGGCTTCGCCTGAGCTAATGAGAATTTAAGATTTTTAAAAAAAGATGGCGTATTTATTTAGCTTTTTGGTTTTGTTCTTGGTTTAGTCATGAAGTCACTCTCATAATTTTATAGTAATGTAAGAACAGTTTGCACCATGTAGCTGTCAACAGAGTAGCAAAATGATCAACCGAAATATCCTAAAATAATTTCACAACACACATGTGTATCATTTGGATATTCAAATAGTCTTACTGACGTTCGCAAACAGCATAGAGCGATGCCACACGAGCGTAGCGTCTCCGCACCATTGTAGCGACAACGGTGAGATGACGCTTCTTACATGTAAATCAGATTACCTGTCTTCACCTCGACGTAACGCACAGATTAATAAAGTCAGGCCCACAAGTCCGGTACTACAAGAGACCACTCTAGTAACAAAACTCGGAATCATCATATCAGCCGCAAGAAGTCCACTGGTGGACTTCTTGCGACTTCTTCTAGTAACAAAACTCGGAATGAATACGTGAAAATACTTTAAAGTAAATTAACAGTATGGAGCATCGCCGTAAAGTCGCTTGCCTATAGGTTTTTTATAGGATCCATTTTGGAGAGTGTGGGAAAGCGCTCTCTGAGCCAGTAGAACCCTCACCATTCCTCTATTGGACTTCGAGACGCAGATAGAATTTTATCGTTGAAATACCAAAGAGTTGAACTAAACGCTTTGACAGTTCCTTTTTGGTTCGAGTAGCTAAGGTGTGGAATGAGTATTAAGAGTATATACCTTTTGTTATTGGTGAGTAAACGTGACACGCTTGATTTTCATACTAATCTAACCTCGAACGTCATCAAGCCTTATATAATATAGGTAAGGCACAAGCTCGGGCCTAAAGGATGCGCAACAAAAATCAAACGAGGGCGGAGATATTTAGCGAGACGAAGACGACAGAATAACGTTGGAACGGCAGGTCGACAATGCATGTCCCGTGTGGCATTCTGCGTTGTAACGACGTAGCTCTCGTGTGGCATCACTGTTAGTCGTTGCAGAGCTTCGACGCATAAAATAAAGGCCGGAAGTAATATTGCCTCTCGATACACTCGTAAAATTTTGCTGTGTGCACATGTGAGACAGTAGGAATATCTCAATAATGTACCGGCGCACAGAGGAATGATCGCACTATGCGATCACTGTTTTATAAATTTGAAGAAAGCTTAATTAATAAAGTTATGTGCCGCAAGCCTTAATGGTACATGGTGGATATTTTCTACGTGCAGGATAGAAGCGCGGTAGCTTAATTGTCAAAACGTAGGTCGTACATAGATCTTAGGTGGCCGGATCATACCCTGCTCGCGTGATATTTTTTACCATTTCTTTATATAATAAGACTAAGAAAGTAGCATTGAAAATGCTTAGAAACCATTTCATACCTTGAATTCAATTACTTTATGTGCATTCGCTACCAGTTAGTTCAAGCAATCAATCAAATTACTCGCTAGCTCCCACCCTTCTGTTAGTCCCTTCATCCGTTGAAGCTGTAGCAGCATCAGCCATCGTGTGTCGCCTCTACACGAGGCATTTTAAAACATCAAATCTATATGTTGATCATTTTAATGACAAGTAGCTTGGGAATAGAAAAAATAAAAAAGGTTTGCCACCGACACGAAAAGAAGAAGATGACAAGACAAGCAACGTATGACACAAATTACACCGCAACTAAATTGATTTACTTGAGCAAATCTAGCGCCACCAATCATTTTCACCCTAAATCAGATTAAATTAAAAATCTAATTCTAGACTTCGCTAGTAACTTAATATACTTTGCTCAGAATATATTCCGGCGAAGGACTCATTTGCCATGTATTAAACTTTCTGCTATAAAATATAATACTACTTACAGGTGAATGACGAAATGTACTCAAGCAATATTTAACCACAAGCAACAGTCCCGAAGCCATTAACAATATTAGAATAGTTATGATGGCGTCTCGTCCGTCGTTATAAAGTTATAGTTAGTGGAGTAACGACCGTGTTCTAAGAGATGATCTCAGTATTTAGGAGCATTCTGAGTAACTCCGGTAAACTGCATATAAAACGGCTTGACGATCACTTGCACAAGTGCAGAATAATGACGGTGCAGATGCGACGCTGTGAGCTTGATTCTAAAAACACACTAGGTCGACAGTCGTTATAAATTAAGTAGAGTAATGAACGCGTTCTTGTAGATAATCTCAATATTTAAGAGCATTCTGAATAACTCCGGTAAACTGCATATAAAACGGCTTGACGATCACTTTGCACAAGTGCAATAAAAACACGGTGTAGATGCGACGCTGTGAGCTTGATTCTAAAAACACACTAGGTCGACAGTCGTTATAAATTAAGTGAAGTAATGAACGCGTTCTTGTAGATAATCTCAATATTAAGGAGCATTCTGAATAACTCCGGTAAACTGCATATAAAACGGCTTGACGATCACTTTGCACAAGTGCAATAAAAACACGGTGTAGATGCGACGCTGTGAGTTTGATTCTAAAAACACACTAGGTCGACAGTCGTTATAAATTAAGTGAAGTAATGAACGCGTTCTTGTAGATAATCTCAATATTAAGGAGCATTCTGAATAACTCCGGTAAACTGCATATAAAACGGCTTGACGATCACTTTGCACAAGTGCAATAAAAACACGGTGTAGATGCGACGCTGTGAGTTTGATTCTGAAAACACACTAGGTCGACAGTCGTTATAAATTAAGTGGAGTAATGAACGCGTTCTTGTAGATAATCTCAACATTTAAGAGCATTCTGAATAACTCCGGTAAACTGCATATAAAACGGCTTGACGATCACTTTGAACAAGTGCAAAACAAAGACGGTGCAGATGCGACGCTGTGAGCTTGATTCTAAAAACACACTAGGTCGACAGTCGTTATAAATTAAGTGGAGTAATGAACGCGTTCTTGTAGATAATCTCAACATTTAAGAGCATTCTGAATAACTCCGGTAAACTGCATATAAAACGGCTTGACGATTACTTTGCACAAGTGCAGAAAAATGACGATGCAGACGCGACAAGCAGTCGTTATAAAGTTAGTTGAGTAATGAACACGTTCTTGTAACCAATCTCATTATTTAGAAGCGTTCTGGATAATTCCGGTAAACTGCATATAAAACAGCTTGACGATCACTTAGCGCAACCGCAGAATACAGACGATACAAATGGGACGCTTCGATCTTGATTCTGAAAACATACAAGTTTCTATGGCGTGCAGTCAGTTGATATAAAGTTGGTGGAGTAATGAAACTGTTCTTGTAGATAATCTCGTTATTTAGAAGCGTTCTGGATAATTCCGGTAAATTGCATATAAAACGGCTTGACGATCACTTAGCGCAACCGCAGAATACAGACGATACAAATGGGACGCTTCGATCTTGATTCTGAAAACATACAAGTTTCTATGGCGTGCAGTCAGTTGATATAAAGTTGGTGGAGTAATGAAACTGTTCTTGTAGATAATCTCGTTATTTAGAAGCGTTCTGGATAATTCCGGTAAACTGCATATAAAACAGCTTGACGATCACTTAGCGCAACCGCAGAATACAGACGATACAAATGGGACGCTTCGATCTTGATTCTGAAAACATACAAGTTTCTATGGCGTGCAGTCAGTTGATATAAAGTTGGTGGAGTAATGAAACTGTTCTTGTAGATAATCTCGTTATTTAGAAGCGTTCTGGATAATTCCGGTAAATTGCATATAAAACGGCTTGACGATCAGTTAGCACAAGCGCAGAATCCAGAAGATACAGATGCGAGCCTGCGAGTTTGATTTTAGAAACAAAATTTTCAATGGCTTGTCATCAGTCGTCAAAAAGTAATAGTAACTGCAGTTATGACCACGGTCTTATAGATCTCAGTTTTTAGGAGCATTCTTAGCAACTCTGGTGAACTGCACATGAAACGGTTTGACGATCACTTAGCGCCAGCGCAGAATAAAGATGGTACAGATCCGACACTGCGAGCTTGATTCTTTCGATGCTTGAAATTTCGATGGTATGTCGTCCTTCGTTATGAAGTTATAGTTGGTGGAGTTACTACCGCGTTCTTGTAGTTAATCTCATTATTTAGGAGTATTGTAGATAACTCCTACAAACAATGCTGTACAGATGCTAGTATGTAGAACCTGTCATTAAGGGACCGGCTCCGAGAGTGATAACTTTCGTACTATTCAAAAGCGGGCGCTGAAGCGGTCTTATGCACCGAAATACTTTTACGTTCTTTCTTAACCTTGGTGAAAGAGATTGCAAACGGAAGATCAGACCGCATTATCTCCTTTGAATCAACCTTTTCTAACCAGCCATTCCGTTATATTGCAGTTAATATAATAAATTAAATAAATTATAAATATATACGGACAAATCACACAGATTGAGCTAGCCCCAAGGTAAGTTCGAGACTTGTGTTATGGGATGCTAACTCAACGATACTATATTTTATAACAAATACATATATAGATAAACATCCAAGACCCAGGCCAATCTGAAAAAGATCATTCTCCATCTTGACCTGGCCGGGGATCGAACCCGGGCACTCCGTGTCGCAGGCTGGCGTGTTAACCACTGCACCGCGGAGCTGTCACTATATATATAACAAATATAATATACATGGTGAAATTTTGATCGTTCTGAACCCTTAAAGGGGTGATTCAGCCGGTCGATATGAACAACTTTTCCTATGAGAACAAAGCTGAAAAAAAATGTTGAATTCCCAGCATTGGTCCCATAGGAAAAGTTGTTCATATCGACGAGCTGAATCAGCATTTTAAGGGCTCAGAACGATTAAAATTTCACCATGTATATAAAAAACAAATCGCGGTTGCTATGTGAAAAGGCAACCGCGATTTGTTGATTGGAGTTCTAACCAAAATCGTGGAAATATGTGCACATTTTGTAAAATTTCATTTTGAAATGAAGTTAAAAATGTTTAAAAGATTAATTCATTAATTATGTTCCTGTTACGTCCATTATTTTGTGGCGCAGTAACTAACGTTCAGTTTATGTCGGGTTGTAAATATGGTTGGTATCGACAAGCGACTGTTAGTGCAAATATATAGGTAATATTAAAGATGTATATACTTGTCAAGTGTTACGTACAAGGGCCCTCCTTCTTCACCGGTGCAAAAGACGAAATAGGGCTGACCGAAAGTATGTATGGCGAGCGGAGGCTGAATGCGGTTATTGCTCAATTGTCACCGTCGGTCAATAAATGCCTAAAATTTAAAAATCAATTTATGAAAACGAATTTAGCTAACACATCCCTTATCCCGCGGTTGGCTATCCCGCCGGCAGTGCCGGCGTTAGCATTACTGGCGCCCTGGGCGAGATTTCTACGAGCGCCCCCTCTTATTGGGGAGAGGGGGATGCAATACGATTGAATCACACTGCCCTGCGTCCTCTGCTCTTGCTTGGTTGTTTGTTTTTCGTGTGTGTAAGTGGCCAACACTGGTGTCAGATTTTTCAAGCTGCCTAAAGTCATCTGACATAGCTTAACGACTGCCATCAATAATGACAGCCGGAACTTTTCTGCCACATCGGCCTAACGGCTTAACGTGCCTTCCTAGCTAGGTGGGGGCGCCCCCTTCCGTATCCAGCGCCCTGGGCGGTCGCCCAAGCGCGACCTACCCTACGCCGCTACTGCTTATTTCGATTGAGATTTTTTTGTTTTTAATCGCGTTCAGCGTAATTATTTCTTCCTGATTTCCTAAAATAATTATTGAACTGTCATTTCAAACTTATTGACTCATTTTTTTTGTTAATCTTCAAATTGACTAATATCTTTACTAAAATCCTTACTTTCATCCATATAAATGCTATACTCTATCTCCCTATTACCTCTTAACGATTCAATCAATGAACCGATTTAGTTGAATTTTCGTATGGGAAGGACATAACGTACCTTTCATCCCGAAATAAGGTTTGTGTTACGATTAAGAGGCTAGATTTGGTGTAGAAAACACGCGGTCGATATTCCGGATAAAAACTTATATGTACACTAGCTGTTGCCCGCGGCTCCGCCCGCGTTAGTGTCGATCCCTCGGGAACAGTAGAATTTCCCGGAATCAAATATATCCTATGTCCTTCCTCGGGCCTCACACCTCCATACCAAATTTCTTTCAAATCAGTTCAATGGTTGAAGCGTAAATTAACGACAGACAGAGTTACTTTCGCATTTATAATATTAGTATTAGTATGGAAGTATGGATATTATTTATACTTCTAAGTCCAGAAATGAGAAAATTTCCATTAAACCTTTACATTTTACCCCTTTAGGAGTGAATTTTGTCCATTTCACCCACATATATGTTTTTTAATTGTAATCGAGAACTTACATACTTACCTATTTATTTTCATACTTCATAGTCCAGAAATGAGAAAATTTCCAAACAAACTCCCTTCTGGGGAATTTTTTTCCGGTTGACCTACACAGATCTTTTTCAATTGTAATCGTGAATTTATTTACCTATTTTCATACTTCTAAGTCTAGAAATAAGTAAATTCCTATACAATCTTTACCCCGCTATTTTACCCCTTCAGGGGAAAATATCGTCCATTTTACCTACACAGATATTTTTAATTGTAACCTAGAACTTATATACTTATTTTCATACGTCTAAGTCCAAAAATGAGAAAATTTCCATACAATGTTTATACCACCCACCCACCCCAATTTTACGCCTTAAAGGGGGAATTTTGCAAATTTCATCTACCTACACACATCTTTTTTAATTTTTAATCGAGAACCTTTATACTCTCTTTCATACTTCTAAGTCCAGAAATGAGAAAATTCCATATAAATTTTACCCCTTTAGAAGTTAATTTCTTAATATCCTTTCTTAGCGCTCACTCACATCATTAAAAGAACCTCTGTACCAAATTTCAAGTTTCTAGGCGCAGCAGTTTCGCTTGGTTTGCGGTTTGCCCGCGCCTACGCCGCCGCCGTTAGTGTCCATCCCTCAGGAACAGTTTGGACCCTTGAAGGGGTGACTCAGGTCATCAATACGAACAACTTTTTCTATGGGACCAATGCTGGAAACTGAAAAAAAATCGTCATTTCCATAAAAAAGAGCCACCGCCGGGCCAGTTTGTATGGGAATGTCGAATTTTTTTTTTGAGTTCCCAGCATTGTTCCCATAGGAAAAGTTGTTCATTTTGATGGTCTGAGTCACCCCTTTAAGGGTCCAAAACGATAAAAAATTCACCGTGTATATTTGCAGGCAAACTAATGCCTTGAGTTCATTCAAATGACGATAACTTTTTTTTTAATGAACCGATTTTGATGAAACAAACTTTAGATGTTTTGCTGAGTTAAAACAAAGCAATTGGTGAAAGTTTGAAGTAAATCGGTTCAGTATTTTCGGAGATAATCGTGATCATACATACAGACAGACAGACAGACAGACAGACAAGAAATTCGAAAAATTTTTTTTTGCTTTCTATAATTATTTTTAAGTGTCCCTCTATCCATTTCAGTCAAAAATTCTAAATGTACAGACAAAATATTTTTACTGTTTTATTATATGTATAGATAGATAGA
Organism: Elegia similella; assembly: GCA_947532085.1. Classification (NCBI taxonomy): domain Eukaryota; kingdom Metazoa; phylum Arthropoda; class Insecta; order Lepidoptera; family Pyralidae; genus Elegia; species Elegia similella. The sequence goes on from OX383941.1 coordinate 16,372,541, forward strand.
TAATGCCCCAAAATGTATTTTGACACCAATATCATCAATAATATTCTTCCTACAGATTCAAAGCGCATAGTGTGTACAACCATCACCTGCTTACCCACTCTGAAAAGCGAGCATACAAGTGTCCAATCTGCCCGAAGGCGTTCAAGACGTCAGTACAGCTGGCAGGACACAAGAAATGCCATACCAAACCGTTTTCCTGCCAACATTGTAATAGGTAAGTAAGTTTAATACTATTTATGCACTTTTCAGTATAATAACATTCTTTAAAGTCTAAGATTGTTACTATTAACACATAACAACGCGATGTAGAAAGTGTTTGGAGATAGATAATCATCCAAAAGCCAGTCATTATTAGACAACGGATATATTTTTTTGCAGGGCGGCCATGAATTTTAAGAAGCATTGAATCGGCTTTCAATGTTAATTGTTTTTCATAGGAGTCAAGCTGCTTAAAGGCATAGCTAAGCCGTGAAGCTTCACGGCTTAACGTGCCTTGCGAAGCATAGAGGAGCTCGAAGTATTTTTATGCCACTTGCGGTCACCCATTCCAGCGGGACTGCGCCTGGGACGGATTTAAGTCCTAACTACCTATACCTCTTACGTCAAAATTTTATTAATAGCGGAACTAGGGCTCTGAAAAAAATCAAAAGCACTCCTTTAGGCAGTTCTGTTATAAGAGACATTTCAGCATTTTTTCTAATGAAACCCCATCTATCCTAGAAGGCAATGGAGGGTTTTAAGAGCTATTTAAGTTTAGGGTCAGCTGGCGTCCGGATAAAGCCGGCCATAGTAAGACTTAATTAAATCGTTTTTATTTAGCATTACAATTTGCTCGGTTTATTATTAAATTGAATCCATGTGATGTATGTACACTTAAGGCGTATACCTAAGGGACGTGGTTCGAATCCTACCTGTGGTTTCATGAGCATTTTTCTAGTGGCAGAGTTCTTTTTCATCAAATTTTTCATTTTAATGGTTAGGATTTTGCCCCGCCCCGCCGCGTGAATTGCGAGGACTTTTTCGTTTTGCACCACTACATAATCTCTCATTTAAAAAACCGAGTTCAATCAAACTACTGAACCGATTTTGATGAACTTTAAATAGAACTTTAATTAAAATAAATAAATATTATAAATAAGAAAGTCTGTATGTTAAGATGTTTGTTACTCGATCACGCAAAAAACAGTAAAACCTGCTGGAAGGATTTTGCACACATATAAGTTATAAAACCTGCATTAACATATAAATATTTTTTACTATGTTGTAGTTATAAATGAAAATCATCAATTCATTTTATTTAACAAAACGTTCGTTACCAGGCCCTTCGCGTCACTTCGATCACGCAAAAAACATAAAAAACTGCTGGAAGGATTTTGCACACATATAAGTTATAAAACCTGCATTAATATATAAATATTTTTTACTATGTTGTAGTTATAAATGAAAATCATCAATTCAATTCATTTAACAAAACGTTCGTTACCAGGCCCTTCGCGTCACTATACGCGGTGCGCGTGCATATGGAAACGCACGCCCGGCAAAACAACCTCAAGTTCACATGCCCGTTGTGCGGCGCGCGGTACGCGAGAGCGTTTGCTCTGAAAGACCACGTGAAACAGGTGCACAATCTGGACGGTGACGCCATCGAGAAAATGGTGAGTGATGATGTAAAACCGATGTAAGTTTGTGTACACGAAGTAATTTTTTCTTTACCTATTTGTGTCTCGTTGTTTCCACAATTTCCTTTTTTTTATAAACTCTTCCAGTCCTTCTTCAAACTTGTTACACGAAGTACAATGTTTTATTTAAATCTTCGATCAAGTATAAATACATTGATACACAGAAAATGAGACTTCATGCTGTCCACAGTTATTTATAACTAGCTGTGCCCGCGACTCCGTTCGCGTATCGTATAATATCGGGGGCCACGTCTTATCAACCATAACTGAAGAAAAAAAATTAAGTAGCCTATCCTGTGTCCTGTACGTCTAAATGTTTACCTACCAAGTTTCATATTCAGTTAATTTATTTAAGATTATGTAGTATCATACATACATAAAGAAAATCTAAAAGTCGTAAATTTTGGTTATATAGTTTAATTTAGTTTATATATCATATATAGAGCTTATATAACCACGATATCTCTGAAAACAAAGTAACTTACTTAATGACCAACCCTTACAGATTTATTATTATACGCCAGGACGCCAGGAAAGCGGCTTGAAACAGATAGATTTTTGCAAATACCTTATACGCGTACGGGCACTAAACAATTCTCTTAACCTTTTCAACAGTCTGATATATGTGACGAATCAACGTTGTGTCTGCGCCGGTCAGTCTAATAGCGTCACAAATAATGAACGCGTTAAAAAAGACGAATTACCTGAATTTTATGAATCTTGGTAGAAAAACATTTAGAGGTGCAGGGCACAGGATTTACAATTCACGATTCGTCGGAAAACTAGCCGGCGACAGTTACGGCGTTGTGTTTACGCTTGCACTAGATCGCCTCTCTAACTCACGTACGTGTTGTAAAGATGGTTCCTGTGCTTTACAAATATCAAAAAATTGGAATTAATTCAATAGCCTATGTTCATCACGGATGCCTATTCAATGAAAATAAACAATAAAATCTTTCCTCTTTATAATACATAGGGCGCACTGTAAGTTTCCGGAACTGGCCACTTACATAAAGAATATTTAAAAATTTATTGCAACATTTGAAAATAGAACTCTTTGGCTGTAGAATGCAGTTTGTTTCATTTGACTGTCTTTTGTTTTTACCTTGTGGCGCCATTTAAAAAATTGTGTGTCTACATCAACATGGATTTAACTCGGGAAAATTTTCGTAGTATGATTTTCTACGATTTTAAGTGTAATTTGACAGCTCAACAGAGCATCGCTCGGCTTGAAACAGCTTTTGGCAATGAAGCACCATGCAAGACAACTGTTTATAGCTGGTTTGCAGAATTCAAGCGTGGTCGTATCAATCTCAGTGACGAATCTCGCGATGGTCGGGCGTCCACCGCTGTGACCAACAAAAACATCGATGCTGTGCGCCGTATGATTGAAACAGACAGGCATGTGACCTACCATGAAATTCGCGCATGCTTAGAAATAGGCATGAGTCAAATACAATTAATCCTACACAAACATTTGGGTGTGAGAAAGCTGTGCTCGCGGTGGATCCCACACAACTTGACCGAAGCTCAAAAAACGGACCGCGTCACTTGGTGCAGTGCCATGCTTACCAGATTCAACGAAGGTGCGTCAAATTTGGTGTGGGACATAGTAACAGGTGACGAAACATGGATTTATTGCTACGATCCCAAAACAAAGCAGCAATCGAGCGTATGGGTCTTTCAAGATGAGCCGAAACCAACCAAACTGGCGCGCGTGAAAAGTGCATCTAAGCGGATGATTGCTTCTTTTTTTTAATAAAACTGGACACGTGGCTACTGTTGCTTTAGAGAATCGTCGTACAGTGAATAGTGACTGGTACACGACCATTTGTTTGCCGGAAGTTATTGACGAACTCCGTAAAAATAACCGTAAACGCCGTATCATCCTGCACCACGACAATGCTAGTTCTCACACGGCCAGACAGACAAACGACTTTTTGAAGGCGAAAAATGTAGAACTCATGAGTCATCCTGCATACAGTCCCGACCTGGCACCTTGTGACTTTTTTCTGTTCCCAAAAATTAAGAACCAATTACGCGGTCAACGATTTTCATCACCAGAAGAGGCTGTCGAGGAGTATGAAAAACACGTTTCAGAGGTCACCACAGAGGAGTGGCACAAAAGTTTTCAAAACTGGTTTCATCGAATGAAAAAGTGCATAGACGCCAAGGGAGATTATTTTGAAAAACAATAAATTAATTTTGTACCTTTAATAGTATTTTTTCATATTCATTCCGGAAACTTATAGTGCGCCCCACGTATAAGTGTAGATTAGTCAAAAAAATACGCGAGGCTAAAAAGTCGTGCTCTTTTCGTGTCCGTCCATGTTATGTGATTTTTTACGTGTCTTGTCTAGTCTAGTTAGTCCCCCAGAATGAACAACTTTGATGGCGATATGAAGAACCACTCGAGCCTAATAAAAATGACTTAACGCGTTCCTTTGTTATTGTTCTTATTGAAAACAATCATCATTATTGACTTATGAGTTTTTTTGCTTGTGTTAGTGGCTAACATTGTGTGTACTATCAAAATATTCAAGCGCAAGCGGCAGCTTTTAAGTTATAGCATTCGTCTAATTAAATTAGGAAATAAAATATGGGAAAAAATTCCACGTGGGCGGGGATCGAATCTGCGACCTTATTAGGTCTCTGTACGACCTATGCTCTGTTATTTGAACTACCGCGTGTTTTACTTGCTACCGCGTTTTAGAGTTTAATTCAGGGGTTGGAATACCGGTAAAAATCCATTACCGGTACCTCTATGAAACGACAGTACCGGTAATTGGTTTGGTACCGGTACATTTGGTAACGGTAAAAATCAAGTACCGGTACCTCTATAATACAACGGTACCGGTAATTGGATTGGTACCGGTACCTCAATAAAACGACGGTACCGGTAATTGAAAGAAGTACCTGTACCAAATACCGGTAAACAGTACCGGTACTTAGTACCGGTACTCGTATTGGGAATTATCATTTCGTTAATATGTGTCGTTGCCGTGTTGTGCATGTGCGGCGTGAGGCGGGGGCCCACAATAGGGCGGCACTTTTACAGTCGAGCGAGTCCCATGCGGTAGGCGGCAACAATGCGTAGGTACCGGTAAAATTAACGCAATTTTAATACCGTTAAAATTTGACAGAATAGAGGTACCGGTACTTACCGGTACTTATAATGTGAATTTGGTACCGGTAACAAGTAGCGGTAAAATTACCGTTAACTGTTAACAATATTATTACCGTTAAATACTAGATTACCGGTACCTCATATTACCGTTAAAATTTTAACAGAATAGTAATACCGGTACTTACCGGTACTTATAATGGGAATTTGGTACCGGTAACAAGCCCTGGTTTAATTAGAGTATATCAGAATAGCATTTTAAATGCACAAAAAAAAAACACTTAAATATAGAATAAATGGGTATCTCTTGTCTTCATCGTCACCATCAGGTGAGATGGGAGACAAATGCCTACTTAGCACCCGTAGCATGGCGCCCGCGACGCCATTTATATCGCGCGACAAACTATCCACATCTCGCTCTTTGATTTTACGGAAAACAAGATGGCGATAGTCTATAAACGTAGTCGCGCATGCCATGCTACGGGGGCTGTACTTAGTAAAAAAAATACCAATCGTCTTCATCAGTGTAATAATATCATATTACTTCATTACTTCTTCTTCTATCGAGTCGTAAAATAGCTATACATACACACATATTAAATATGTCTCGACCAGTGCTTTGCTACCGTGATTCTATGAGTACAAACAAAGAACCCGTTTTCGTCAAAAGTTTAAATAATTTCCATTTTAAAATTCGTATCAAATCAATGCTATTTATTTTCAGCCCGAGGGTGAAAAGCGTAGCTGGATAGTCGGCGAGAGCGTAGAAGCAGACCACATCGAGACGGAGAGCATAAAACACGATATGCAAGAGGTGGATATAACTACTTCCAAAGATAATTCCCTGGTAAGTTAATCTAAATTCAAGGACTTTTGCCTTTTCCCGATGTATTGTTATTTTGAAAACAGTCAAAATGCTGGTTTTCAACTGTACTATACCGCGTGATTATGGACCTATACTAAAATCCTGGAATCAAAATCCCTAATGAAATACAGAATTGCAAGAAAAAAAGCTGCAGACTTCCCATACAAAGTCATCAGCTGGGCGAATTTCTGTGGAAGGTCAAATTATATTTGTCGTTTTTTTCCTTTTTTCTTGTAATTTTGTATTCCATTAGGGATTCAGATTCCAGGATATCGGTATGGTTCAGAGGTTTAAAATCACGCGGTATAAATCCATGTTGAATTTTTTTTTTTATTATTTATCTTATAATCCCCAAAAAGTCACATATATGAAATAATAATAAAATAAAAATCTTTTGTATTGTAGATAATTAAGATCCAAAAGAATGTTAGTAATCCTTACACTATATGTTAGTATAAATATTAAATTTAAAATAATGCCAAATTACATTTTTTTTAATGTTTTCTCTGTATCATGTCAACATTTTTGTTCCAGATAACCATACTCGATATAAACGAAGAAATGATAGTGCCCTGAACTCTCGAGTGATACACATACGGTTGTGTAAATGTTAAATAATGTATAGATGTATTGACAATCGTTTACTATTGTAATTACTCCGCGATATTGTTTATATTCATTCAAAAATACATATTTATTTTACTATACACGAGTTATATACAGGCTTATGTTGAACATTGTTAACCGAAATTACTAGGCACTAACCGAAATCACTAGGCCTAGTAATTTAGGTTTGTAAATCTTGGAATCGAGAGCACTAGATAAAATCGTTAGAAGATAAGGAAATACCGAAATATATAAATAAGAAAAAACCGAGTATATTTATGTTATTCGACCAGCTGATTGATAATATTTTTTCTAATTTCACATCTTTAGGGTTTCGTACTCAAAGGGTAAAGACGGAACCCTATTACTAAGCATCCGTCTGTCCGTCTGTCATAGGATTATATCTATTAAACAGAAATAGGCTGAGACATGAAATTTTCACAAAATCTACAAAGAACGTGTTTTAAAACGTTTTTGTAGTTAAATATTATAAGATATTACGGAACACTTCACGATATTAACTCGCTCTTCGTGATCTTGACTCCAAGATTAAGTTTAATTTTTGCGATGTCGTCAAATTTGAAAGACAGAAGTCAATATTTGATTCGGACATTACTTGTCGTTCTGGAATGCCATCTAACAAGCCTGTGATGCTTAGGAGCCCAGACTGTTATTAAGATAGTGTTAGTTTATTTATACTCTTCATGCTGTATAATAAACGGCCGTTTTATATCTCCTAATACTGTAATCAAATTGGCGGCATCGAAATAATGGAATTTAAAATAATGTAATTCCGTTCACCGATCTACTTAATTACTGATGTTAAGTATTATTATATTAAGCGTATTGTTGCGGTTGAGTATGGAATTTTGAAATGGTTTAAGACGGTTTTGTAATCTTTAATAATGGCTGGTGAATAGGTAAGATATTTTATTCATATTCAAAATCTTTTGAAATAATTTAATAATCTTTGTAATGTTATATTGCAATGTCTAAAGAGTGAAACATGTTCCTAAATGGTTTTTGGCTACAATATTAATATGATAAGTTTTAGAAACTACTTTTTGCTAGTCCCTTAAATGATTACTAATCACAAGTAAACATAAATAAAGCATTTATGTCATAAATATAACAATCTGACAGTTTTTTTTGTAAATAGATTTGGGCATTATCTTTTTAAGCCTTCATGTTGGATGTATGATTGAACAGAGCAGTTCTTTTTGATAAAACAACAATTATGAAATAGTGCTTTGATAATAGAATTATTATACTTAGGTATACATAAATAATACGTACGTATGTATTTCAAAACATTCTCGAGATAATATTCTATAGAAAGTGACTTACCAATTTTTTTTTAAGTTAAAAAGACCATAATGTACCCGTCTCTTGTTCGCATTGAATTATTTCTAAATACATTACAATGCTCATCATCATTTCGAGTAGGTGTCACGGTCAAACGACCATGCACACCCTAGTGTCAGAGATCTTCGGAACCGCCTCTCGGCCTCTGACGTGGTTCCTTTAACGACTACCAGATGGCAGCCGGGACCACCGGCTTAACGTGCCTTCCGAAGCACGGAATCATCTTTATTATCAGACAATCAGGTGATTCAAGCCTTTAATGTCCTAATCAAACTGGAAACAACTAAACAAAGTATGCTTCCAGTGGGAATCGAACCCACAACCCCCGGGTCAACAGGCAAACGCCTTAACCACTGGGCCACGGAGGCTGTCAAACAATTACAATGCTTAGTGCAGGTAAATAAAATAATCACATCTTAGCTGCAATGTTTGTATAAGTATCTTTTGCTGAATTAAACGGGAGTGATGCCTTATATATAAGTTATAAGCGCAAAGTATCTTATTAATTGATTATTAATTTCTGTATACTATTTTTTTAAAGTATTTTTTATTGTTATTGTCTTTGTTGGTAAATTATCTAAAATTCAGTCAAAACGTTACTGTAAATTGGGAATCTGGAATCTATGACAAATAAAATTTGATTATAAATTCATAAGGTATTTTTATTATATTTATACGAAAATTTAAACAATATAACAGTTTTAATACTTAAACATAATCAAGAATGTTACATTTTTTTGGTATACAGCTGTATTCGACTCCATGTCATCGTAGAAACAAATCTAACTGCCTAACAATGGATTTATCCGACCTATCTACAATAGCTATACAAGTCCTTAGTTAACCTACTTAATTAACTATCACATTTATTTATATCATCATAATTCACTAATTTTAAAATTAATAATGGAATAAAGTAAGCGTCTTTTTGGGTTGATAAAGTTTTGCACATATCACGTTTGTCCGTTGGTCCACTCGCCCTCCATCCTCCACACGGAGAAGGCATAGCTCAGCTTGTCCTGCGCCAGGTACTTGCCGTGCTCGCCGCCACCATCGCTGCTGTTCTCGTTACCAGGCGCCGACTCACTATTCGACAGGATCTGGTACAAGAACTCGATGTACTGCGTCGCGAGCTGCAACGTCTGTATCTTGGACAGCTTGTCGCTCGGCAGTGACGGAATGATTTCTCTAAGGCTCGCAAACGCTTCGTTGAGGCTCTGCGTGCGTTGCCGCTCTCTCACGTTCGCCATCACTCGCTGTATCTGCATCTCCTCGAAAGACTGCGTTTTCTTTCGCGCTGATTTCGAACGCTTCCTTGAACGCCTTTGTTCTTCACTTTCGGAACTCCGCTCCTCTGACGATGTCTGGTATACATCCACTAATTTCGGCACTTCGTTGTTTTCGTAGAAGTTTCTTATTCGGTCCTGGGAGTTGGAGTCGTCGAAATAGAAACTTCTAGGGGCTTGTCGTTGGTACTGTTGTTCGTATGGCGCGTAAAGCTGTGGTTGATAATCCCGGTCTTCGCCTTCGAAAGAGACGTTGGTGGGCCACTGTTGTTGCACAGGTCGGTCGTGTCCGTTACTCAAGTCCATAAGATGCGTCGGTGACGATGGCGCGAAAGCCAGAGCTTCAGGATGCCGCTCTACCTCGACCGGCGCGTACCTGAAGTACTCCTCATCTTCGTGGTACTCGAGATCCTCCTCGCGTTTGATCGGTAACGGTCTATCACAAGTTTCGTAGTTCATTTTCCGTCAGCGTTTTCGCGGCGAGCGACGTGTGCGACATGAGAACCGCAGGCGGACTGCAGCCACCGACTGCCGAGTCCTGCGCCTGGGCCGCCTCCCCGAGCCGTCCCTTCATTGACAAGATACAAAAAATAACCATCTCCACCGCGCCGCGCCTCCCAGGGCGCCGCCTCCGCCCCGCGCAGGATCGCGTGAGTGCGACAGAGACGGCAACAACAAAGCCGCGATCGTTTCTGTTTATCTTGTCCATCATCTCTGAAAACGTATTTACCGATACATAGGTAGGTGTAGATGTGGTAGGTCGGTCGCCATAATCGAGCGCATCGGTGAACTCGCATCCTGTGCGACTTCGCCGAAGCCGGGTTCGAAGATGGGCATTGAAAATATATGGAAATTGTAATTGACGTGTTTAGCAAATATTTACCATAAATAGGATATCTCTATCTTCCTGTTATGACTGAAGTCGTAAAGATTGGAAATATTTTTTATGTGACCTCTAAAATCCTAAAAGCGGTTTTACGCGCAAAAGTCTCAATAAAGGCGACTTTAATGGCCATTATAATATTTCACGTGACATAAAGTTCGGCGCCACCCTTGCTCGTTTTTTGTGTAGTCGCGTCGTCCTGCCGAGCGGTATCCTAAAAATATCCCTGACGCAATGTGACCAAGGAGCGCCGATGCGATCCCACGGGCGCCCGACCAGCCTACGTTATAAATATTTAATTTATTTATCTTGCTCCCAATAACAAAGATAGGTATGACAGCGCCTGCGCAGTGTTAGCCGAGGCTGCGGCTGACATTCTGTGTTGTATCATAGATCATTAACAACTCGTTAGATCTGCTTATGGTATTTTTTTTAATTATCTTTTGAAATTTCTTATCTTTTAAAAATAAGGGACCTTGTCGGTACATGCACTGGTATTAACAAAAATGTTTCTTATAAAAACATTCACCTACTCTTATTAAATAATATTTATATGCCATATTTCTGTCGAAACATGTAAGTAATGGCTAATGGCCGCTTCCAGCCGGTCATTTTGGAAATCCTTATTTACTTGCTTTTAGAATTTACTATAGGCATAAATTCATTCTTTTAACGAAGTTATAAATCATCTATAAATTTACTACCTATTTGATTTACAGGTTGTCTCAAGTCATATTAAGTCACCTTTTTTTAACCGATTTCCAAAAAAGAAGGAGGTTCCCAATTCGGTAGATATTTTAAAATGTTTGTTACCCATAATAACTCTGTCATTTATGAACCGTTTTGAAAAAAAAAACATTATTTGCAACAATATGGTTTCCAATTATTGGTACCATTTAAATTTGATCAAAATTGGTTCTGTTATTTGATTGAAGTCGGTGTTATATATGAAAGGTTATGTTTCTATAATATGAAGTGTTCTATTTAGTTTATTAGGATACTGTGTTCTCCGCTCAGTGGCAACATGTTGTTAAAATCGGAAATCTAAACATGATATCCAGTCAAATCAACCTCAACTATGTGAAAGTTATAAAATAAACAAGTCATAGTAAGACACCAAAATAAAACAATTGACTGTATGTTCATTCAAACAAACACAAACACATCTGCCTATTTCGGTGTAGTTACCACACCCGTGACGAAGACAGGTTATTCTTAGGTTCATTTATCCATAATTCTAAAAATACAGAGCATTTCTTCTACTTTACTCTAATCTGAAACAAAAGGAAGAAAATTTTTTTTGTTGATTGATCTATATAGCGTGTAAATTAACCCTCGACATTCCCGCAAAGGGGTGATTCGGGTCATCAATATGAACAACTTTTCCTATGGAACCAATGCTGCGAATTAAAAAGAAATTGACATTGCCATACCAATAGGCCGGGCGGATGAGAACTTTTGTAAAGAAATGTATTTTTTTTTCAACCAATGCATTAATGTATTTTCCATTTAAAAATTTAAATGCTTAGGTAGGCAATATTATCTGTCAGAAGAAGTCAGAATCAAATAGATTTTTTTATATAGTGCCAATCAGGGACTTTAGCGGTAACCGAAAAGAGTGTTTTGCTCACTGTTTTTCATTACTGTTTTAAAAGTAAAACAGAAAGATAATGTAACACTTTGAATCTGTTTTCAAAAATACCGGTTCATTAGTATTTATAACGTGGTTAATAACATACAATAAGGTTTACATTGGCATAACTATGCGACAGCTCACGCACACTTTCCTGAGAAATGCCTATATGGATACGAAGTGTGCAAAACACATATAGAAAAATGCAAGAGAATGTAAAAAACAGTTTTCTAACAGGTTGGTTACAGAAAGATTGTTACACTTTTGTGTGTGTTAAAAGCAAACCAAGTTTATCACATCCAAATAAGTGTTACAGGAATAATTATGTAACAAATTTACTGTGTAACTCTTATGAATATGTGTATCCTTTATAATGCTGTTTTTGAGTCCCTGGGGTTGACCCCAGAATGAGCTAGCCACTCACTTGTGTCGTGTATTCTCCTTGCGTGGGATACATACTTAGGTACTCAATGATACTATATTTTATAATAAAGATGGATAGCGTACTATTTGAAGAGCCCCCTGCTTACCTTGAAATGTTGTGATAATGAGCAAAAACTGTGAAAATTGCAGTCGGTGAGTTCAATGAGTCAACATCTGGTGCCAAGGGATTCCCTGCATTGGTTGCAGGCATTTCATTGATGAGCCGAACTACGCTTACCGTTATCTGTTATTGCTCTTCAGTTCTCACGGTAAAAAGTTAAACTGGAGATATGAATGGCACTGAGGTGGTAAGTATAGCGTAAACGTATTTTACAAAGTTTAGTATGATTCACTCACTATAGGGCTGCTAATATGTTTTTTTTTAGGCTGAAATCGTTCTAGGTCATTTTATTTATGACAAAATATATATCATACATAATATATTTAGACAAAAATCTAATATAACCACAGTATCATGCAAATAAAAAAAATATCACATATTATTGAATCTTAGGATTTTAAGGTAAGGTAGGTATAATATAGATTTGATGTACGAGTAGGTATTTGGCTGAAAGAAAGACTACCACAGTGGCATGGTTCCGCAGGTGCCTCTGAATCGCAGAGCACTGCTGGTAAAGACGGAAAACGATCAATTTCAGATTAACCTGGGTCTTGGATGTTTATCTATATAAGTATCTATTATAAAATATACCTAGTGTTGTTGTGTTAGTATCCACAAGTTAACAACTTACAGTGGGGCTTAGCTGGTGATAATGAATAAGAGAAACCTATGCTTCAATACCCTGTATTTTGCATTATTTACAAAAACTTAGGTAATTATTTACTAGATACCTATTATCTTATTTGAATCATCACTCATTGTTATTGTAGATGTGTCCGTTTCAGAATCGGTACTTATATAGCCAAGTATTTAGATTTTCTGTAACATGCTGTCGATTTAGGTATTAGATTGTCGTGCGTGTCTTTTACCGTTTTGATATTTGGTTTGTTTCTCAATGTTTTTTTATAAAGTACTTACATTACATACTAACACGTCTTTTGCGGGGTAGACAGAGTCTGGGCCTTTAAGACCAGGCGCTATGTTTAGTATGTTGCTGGGCTCGTAGGTGGAAAATGGAATCAAAATAGTAATGGGTTGCTAGCCGCTTACTAACATGATTTCTCAGAATTAAGCCCATTCCCTCAATTGGATTTTACGATAGATATGCGCGGGAAGAGAAGCAATTGGTACATTCTACTTTTTTTTATCCCAGGCCAACAAAGAAGAGAGTTTTTTAAGCCTTTTTTAGCAGTTAGCCATATCTAGATAATGTTTTACTGTCTAAGATATACTTAATAAAGTAACAGAGTAACATTACCATATTATTCATTTGTGGCATACTTATCAATATATCTATATGTATTTACTTAAATTTACCCAACTTGTTTTTACAATTGATATTTACATTTTGATACATATAGATAACTATTTGTTTTTTTTTATGTACCTAGGTATATTTGACGGCAAACGAGCACACGAGCCACCTGATGGAAAGTGGTCACCGTCGCCTATGGACATCTGAAACACCAGAGGAGGTGCTGATGCGTTGCCCACTCTTAAGATACCTGTAAACACGCCTTTTGAAGGACCTCAAGTCATAACTCACAGGGAAAACCTCGGGAGGGTTTCCATCCACATTTCACAATTTTGCTGTACGAGGAAAAAAAACCACGTGACACTCTGACATTTTTGGAGACCCAAGTGTCAAGGATGTGGGGATGGACTTTACTCCTGTGGCGAGCGGTGCGGTGGTAGAAAGGTGACGGTGGCACCAATTCACAAAGTTCTTCAGAACAGTCCCCATTTGTATGTATAAGTATTAATAAATACTCCATGCTGGTCTGGGAGATAAGAAAAGACGTAGAATATACCAGCTGTTTCGCTTCCCCCGCAGATCGTTAAAGCCGATCGAAGGAATCTGAGGAATCATGTACCTAAGTAGGCGATGCGGTAAGCACCCATCACTATTCTGATTCCGTTTTCCATCTGCCCACCCATCAACATGCTAAACGTGCCTTTTAGGTCTAGTAGACGCAGGCTCTGACTACCCCTCAAGGGGAAAAGACGTGATAGTATGCATGGATTCATTATCATCATCATCAGGTCTTTTTAGTCTCCACTACAGGAGCACGACCCTCTCTGTACTACTAGAGCTATACTTGGCCAGAGCAGCCAGAGGACGTGTGGATACATGGATGTATGTATAAGTATTAAAAGTTTGAATTATAAGTCGTCATCAATGAATGAGGAGAGTAGGTACAAGGTAAGTATAAAATGGTATGTAAAGTTTACAATGGTAAAAACAAGAAAGTTGGGTAAATTTAGGTGAGCACATATTCAGAATGTAAATGTACCCTTGACGTTCCCTTAAACGGGTGACTCAGACCATCAATTTGAACAACTTTTCCTATGGGACCAATGCTGGGAACTCAAAAAAATCTTGGCATTTCCATACAAAAGAGTTCTGCCGCCTGGCCAGTTTGCAGTATTGTTCCCATAGGAAAAGTTGTTCATATTGATGGGCTGAGCCACCTCGTTAAGAGAACGTCGAGGGCCAGTTTAGACGCTGTATAGGCAAGTTTGCCACAAATTAATTAAATAAATATATACGGACAAATCACACAGATTGAGCTAGCCCCAAGGTAAGTTCGAGACTTGTGTTATGGGATACTAACTCAACGATGCTATATTTTATAACAAATACATATATAGATAAACATCCAAGACCCAGGCAAATCTGAAAAAGATCATTTTCCATCTTGACCTGGCCGGGGATCGAACCCGGGCACTCCGTGTCGCAGACTGGCGCCACGAAGGTTGTCAATTCAGGCAACGTAGGCCCATAGAAAGCTACATGCTATGAACTTTAAACTAATTTATCGCGCACATGTTAGTAACCTTGCATTTTCAATGACAAATACTTAAGACATACCGACACAAAGAGAGGGTTTGCTATGTAAAAGGTGTCGTCGTTAATCCCTTTAGGTGGCAGATAAAACACCATCCCCTAGTTAGGGGCGCAGATGTTTTAACTTTCAACCAAGATTATCGCGTCGGTTTATTTTCTTAAGAGTTTTACGGCTTCGTGGTTTATTCTCGCTTTTTGTGTGTAACTGACACCTGCTTGAGATAACGACTATTGACGACACTTTGT
The DNA here is from genome assembly GCA_947532085.1 of Elegia similella. Lineage (NCBI taxonomy): Eukaryota > Metazoa > Arthropoda > Insecta > Lepidoptera > Pyralidae > Elegia > Elegia similella. The sequence goes on from OX383941.1 coordinate 16,387,620, forward strand.
GGTGATTACTTTGTCATACGCTATGGGGTTTTTTACAAAGTAACTTTTCCTGTTAGTACTTATATGTGGCTCATATCTTGAAGCTCCATAGAAATCACTGTCTGACGTTGAATTGAGCTGAAAAATTGGCATGTTTATGAAAATCGGATGACAATACAATATTATGGGGTCTTTAAGTTGGTCTGATAATAGGTAGCCATAGAAACTATAGATAGACCCATATCGTCGTATTAACACCGATTTTACTCGTTGAAGCTCCTCCTTGAGATGGTGGTTGTCGCAGATGCGGTGTGCTCTCTATAACAAAGATTTACCAACGGTAGCCAACTGACATGGATGATGGTGGGATTTGCCATTAAGATATTTTTTCGTATGTGTAGGCTTTCTGTACACAGTATGACTAATATAGTAATTACGGCGTGAAAGCGTAACAAACAAACTCACTTTCGCATTTATAATATTAGTTAGGATATGTTTGTACCTATACTTAAACAAATGTTTTTTAACATTACAAACAATCGTTCCTAGATGACACAACTCCTGTCTTTTCCTTCCACCGACAAGAATGGATAGATAAACATAAGTCAGTAAATAGGAATGGCATCTAATAAATATATCCAGGTATTTCCTGGGTATATCAGTATTTCTATCTATTATAAAAATATTACTGTCGTCCGTAATGCAATATGGCGGTCTAAATCGCGCGGACAGCGGGGGCTCCGCCCTTCTTTATAACACCTGCGAAGTGCAGCGAATCACGATCTGGCGAAACGCCTTCCGATCCATTTCTGATCCCGAATTGTTCAGGTAGACGTGTATAGAGCCACGAAATGTGTGACAGAGTTATTTATTTACAATAATGCATTCATAACAAGCTCAGTTTTATGTGGTTAATGGCCAATGATGTTCTATGTTTGTTAGCATGTCTTTCTTATTTAGCACATTCTCTTGCACCGATTTGCACCTCTGTAGGGAGATATCATTTGTAGTGCATATGAAAGTTTGTTTTACGTGACCGGGAAACGGGAAAACATTCTTAAGGCGATACCACTGTAAATAAGGTCGTTCTGAACCTTATTTATCTCGCAAAATACTTAAATTAGGAGTTTCAAATCTAAGTAATATGATTTTTGACTATTTCATCTCCAAAAATTGAAGATGGAAACACGTTTTGATAAAATTTTCTCGATAGAAATATTTTTTGAAAAATGGTCTTCGTTCGCAGAGTTTTTGTTATTGTAGCTCAAATGCGACGAATGAAATAATGATTTTTAGACTAAAAGATAGGTTATTAGTAATTCATCAAAATTTAAATATGAAAATACAATTAACCGGTCTGATTTTATATAAAATAGAAATAACGAATTTGGCGCTTACGTTTTTTTCTTTGAGCGACTCGAGACTATCTCCTATCTCATCATTCACGGGCTAAACCGCCAAGCGCTATCCCTTGCGCGCACTTGATCAGTCCTTTGCCGAGCGAAGGTACCAAACATTTGAGTCCTCGTCTTAACATTCAAGATGCATGGGATAAAGGTCTGGGATAGAGTTCCTGATTAAGTAAATGATATTCTACTTACTTAAATTAAGTTTTAATAAATGAGCTTATTTATTTATATCTATCCCTTGTTAATTGGTTGTTAATTGTTATTAATATCTACCTATTTTTTTCTTGAACAATCGTTATTTTTTCTTCTATGCTGGTCTGGGAGAAAAGAATAAACATAGAATGTACCAGCTGCTTCTCTTCACGCGCAGATCGTAAAAGCCGATCGAGGAAATGGGTAAAATCTAAGGTGGTATCATGTTAATAGGCGATGCGGCTAGCAAACCATCACTATTTTAATTCCGCTTTCCACCTAATCCCCAAAAACATGCTAAACGTGGCCTTCAGGTCTTATAGACTTAGGCTCTGTCTACCCCGTAATGGAAAAAGACGTGGTACTATGCATGTGTGTATAATGATTATTTAGGTTAATAACTACATAAAAAGCCACCGTACTCGACTCTACCTCGCTAACAGAATCCTCTAACTCGCCTAACATAGTGATACCACCCCAAATCTTTTTGCATTGGTTTCGGGTTTCGGACAGGAAGTAATCAAGAGACGCAACACTTCCATAGTCTTCTACAACGGTCAGCAATAAAGCAAACTTTGAACGCTTTTCCACGCGCAACCCCACATCTGCGCGCCGTATGCCAAAAATACCCTCCTGCCCACCGATGACCATTGTTTCACTGGATAATAAAAATGAAGATTAGGTTCTAAACGGCAATATCGTAATAAATAATAAGTCTTGGAAATGTTCAGTGCCATAAAACATCTGTGGAGGCCTACGCAGCTGCGCTCCGAAGAAAATACGTCACACGTGTGCGCAATCCATAGTCTGGTCGGGATCGCTACCTACCTGCGCCGAGCTCGCCTGATAACGACCCCATTGTTCAAGTAATGCGAAATCCTAATTTGTAGGTCATGAATGAATATTTTGAACACCTGCATCGAAAATAATAGGTATCGCTTTGGTGGTATCAGCGCTTGTAGAAACTTGTCCAAACACCTGGGCTGTTTTGTATTGTTACAAAGACAATACAATACGAAAGCTATGCAAATTCTGAGTATCTAGGTATTGTAAATTGAATGTGGCGATTACAATTTATTTAAATCCCAAATTCAACCATAAAAGCGTAATCCGGTTACTGGGTTTATTAGAATAGATTTGCTTTGTTATTGTTATTCTCATTGAAAACCAAAATAAGCACATTATTGAAGTGTAATTACCTAAGTACTTGGTTTAATTTTAGGTAGGCCCGACCGTCGGGTCGGGCGACGAAGAAACGACGGTTCCCGGTGTTCTAAATTACGAGTAAGCTGTAGAATTTACTTAAGTACTTATAATTTCTAGGTACTAAGGATAAATAAAAAATAATTAAAATTAAGTGACATGCATGCGACAATTATATCTCTATTCTAATAACGGAATACCTACCTAGCAACCGCATATTTCCACTAAGTATCAATTATGATAAAGTGCTATGTGAATTTGTGATCATCATCAGGTCCTTTTTAGTTTCAACTACAGGAGCACGACCCTCTCTGTAATACTAGTTGGAGAAGTCTCTTAGATGTTTATAAGCTTTGTTTAGCTTGTATTTCCTAAGTCGCCTTCTACGACATCCACGGGAAGACTTGGAGTGGCCCTATTCTACTCTGCCGGATACCACATGGCTAACTGATGATAATTTAAAAGTGGATGAAGGGGCATCGTGGGCACAAACTTGATATGGAAAATAAAATATTGTGTAGAATCTATCAACTGTGACCGCACTATAGATCCGGCTAGCTGGGTACACCTCCGGCGAGCGCGCACAGATGCGGCCCATGTGTGGCGTTTTCTCCGCGCCAGCGACGCCGCCGCCCTTGCCAGGGGCACCATGGACCACACGCCGCAGGGGACACTGAAACCAACCTTTGTTTGATGAAATACTTGACCATCGGTAAAAGGAAGTAGGTATACGCATATTCATTAATTTGAAAATTGATCGGTGGAAATCGAAAAAAGAACCAGTCCCAAAATGGAACCTTGGGCTCTCCTGATATTACTACAGAGGGAAAAATACTATTTAATTTACTTCTATGTTTCTAATGTAATATCTCGTACGAGTATGTGTTAATTCAGATGCACATGCGGTTTTATATTACTTATTGTTTTTTTTTTTGCAGAAAATGTAAACTTTAGTTATGCTATCTATCTAATTAAAATAATAATATAAGATTATATTAAAATAAAATAATGAAAAAATTAAAGCGCTTGTGCATATATCATTAACATACGAGATATTACATCAGAAATTTAAACCGCTTTATATGATATTAACTTTTCCCGCGAACTCGTCTATAATTCTATAGCCTACGTTACCCGCTGATAATGTTTTTAAAATCGGTTAGTAGGATAGTTTTGAATTTATCAAAGCTTTCCTCTTTATAATACTTATAAGTAAGTATGAATTACGTAGGCTCAGTTGAAACATACTAAATGTCTCCGGTTAGGTACAAATCATGAGTAATGACGAGTATGGTCGCCCAAAATATAATATAACAGTTAATACTTAGTCCAATAAGATTTTACACAGAATTTAATATTTTGTATGTATCAATATTTTTCTTAAATACTCTTACAGGATTACATTAAACATCAAATACCTAATAGATCATAGGTTAGTTGTCCTGCAAGCATAGTGCAGTGTGGCCACCCATCAGGCGGTATTGTCCATCAGTCCGTCACACCACGTTTTGTTTCAGCGTTATGGCCGGTAACGCAACCCCAACATTCCTACCTACTCGGAACTGTGCCAAGCCAACTGATTACTCAAATAAATCTAATCTTCACATTATCCACCCAAATGTATGTCCAACTTAATTTACGAGACTAGCAATGGAGTGATTGAAAGTTTGAAAGGTGAATTGGACGTTGTCCAGCCGCTTTTTTAAATCATATTTATATTTTTATGACAAATGGTCAAATTATTTACATACTTTATATTTAGGCTAATAGAAATAGCGTAGTATATATAATAGTATACCCTGAAAGTTTAATTGATCATTAACTGTTGCCCGTGACTTCGTCCGCGTGGGTTTCGGTTTTAGTGCGCAGTCTCCCTGTTCACTGCTTAATTTTTAAGTAAAACAACGGTTTTTCATAAATTATTATTTTACTGAAGAAAAATATGCAGATCATAACAATAAATTCATTTAGTAGTTTTGGAGATACTGAAGGACAAAATACATATTGGGTCGGCCCTTATCTTAGGTAAAGGGAGGCCAAAATTTTTCTTTTTAGATATAGACTTTGGTCTACAGTTAATAGATACATGTCCTACTTTGTAGCGCAGTTGGTAACGCTACTTTCTGCCACCGGAGAGTCCCGAGTTCGATTCTGATTTATAAATGGGGAATGATGCGGTAGCGACTGATAGGTCTACTGAATAGAAAATGCTGCTTATCGTGACATTAGGTACTTACTCCTTAATTATTTCTAAAAATAGGTAAACCGTAAAATAGCAATCTTAGTATTTCATTCAAGTAGGTTAATAGATACATTTTAATCTTTACCTACTTCACGACATCAATGTTTTAAATCTGGCCTGAGATGAAATAAGGAAATATTGTGCCAGTTACTTTCGCACAGGTCGTTAAACTCGATAAAGGGAACTCAATCGTACTGTAATAGCAAATAACTATTGTGACAGCGATTTTCGCCTCATTAGCGGCATTTACGAGCAGTGTAAGTGATATAAGTAGGTAGGTATGGTACCTATGCACTGTTGCTGCCATCGCCGGCAGATGTGGTCAGCTTGCTAATTCTGGCTATGTGTGTGAAGCACTCGTTTCCTGTATCGATCGCTTGCGATATTTCTTTTCTGCTTTGTTTTATTATTTGTTATGTTTGCACCACGTTTGCTCAGTGGCAGCCTGCGACACGACACGAGGGTTCTTGGGTTTATCCCCGATAATGTCACGATGGAAAACGTTTTGGATGTTTATCTATTTATGTATCTATTATAAAATATAGTATCGTTGAGTTAGTATCCTACGACACATGTGTTAGTTAGTATCTTACTGTGGGGCTAGCTCAATTTGTGTGATACCTATATCCCGATATTTATTTATTTATAGTACCTGACCTCATTTTGTATATACAAATTACATATAAACAAAATATCTTACGATGACCGTGGCACTGTGACTACATTTATGCTATTTACCTACTTACCCCTATGTAGAATCATAGTCAGCTTATAGCATTTCCTTTGTATATAACTTTACTTTAGTAAGTATTTATTTATATGATCCGTTCTTCAGAATTGAGTTTCATTTGGATGGTAGTACCTATTTCGAAATGGTCGCGAAAATAAGTGTATTTTCTTTGACAGCAAGCGGCGTTGATACGTTTAGTAGCCGCTTCCGTTCTTACTGAAGATTCAGCCGAGCCGACTCATCGATACCAATATTTACAGTCTACAGAAATAATACTCATTTATGAGTTTCAATTTAAAATTGATTAAAAAGACTTCAAGCTTTTTATGAACAATGTACCTACCTAACCTTTACATTATATGTAAGTACCTACATGCATATATTGTATTTAAATTAAAACTTAAACGAGAATTTTAAGTCAAAAAGTATTTAAGGATCACTTAATTATATATATCCACAATCATTTGGCGTACCAAATTATATCTTCGGGGCAAAAAACCTGGAGCTAAAACGTTTCTGAAAATACGAAATCTTCGTATATCGCGAACATATTATTTACTAAAAGGACTCATGGCATGGAGTCCCTTTGTTTCCCTAAGGGACAAAGGCCAGCCCTTTTACTAATGACATCGCATGCATGTAACGCGTACCTATCCTCTTCTTCAGGGTACTAAAGTAAAAAACGGGTCCGTATTATTAAGACTTCGCTGTCCGTCCGTCTGCATCGTCTGTCACAGGGCTGTATGTATTAAACCGTAATAGGTAGACTTGAAATTTTCACAAAATGTGTATTAAAAAAAACGTGTTTTGAGCGTTTTTCGCAGTAGAATAATGTATGGTGGTACGGTAACCTTCATGTGCAATTTCGACTTGCACTTGGCCTGTTTTTATTTTAATTTGGCTAGTTGCTTTGCTACCCAAAGGTTAAGGGTAGTACCTACGTAGATGTAAAGGAAATAGAAAAAAAATACGCTACGTTTAGGTACGTTAATAAGTTTCTCGACATTTACGCTAGCCAATATGAGCTTATTCGCTATAAGTTACTCGCTATTATTGATTCTGTACTTCTAAATTAGATATTGCGTTTCGCGTTTAATAATTTCGATGCAAGATTGAGTGATGATCTCACTATCGCTGGCATCGACGAATGGTTAATGTCACTGTGTCTTGTGTTTGTGTATGGTATGGTTCATTTCTATGACGTCACTGTCGTATCCTGAGTTGTGCAGACTGGCAGACAGACGAACCCTTGTTGGATCAGGTTACTCGCTAATGATATCATTTTACATCGTAGCTGATATGCCAATGCCAAATGCATGTACCTACATACGAGAATAAGATGTATGCATATGTACCTACTCGTATGTATAACCACAAAGGAATAAAATACAACAGCTATAAAATAAGTACCTAGTACGGGGTTTTCATATACCTAGACTTGTCTATCGTTGGTAGGTACCTATCTGGTTTTTAAGGTTGGTACCTATCGTGTTCAACCACGGGAACCGTAACAATGACCAATATGTGAACGCATATCGGAACATGGTCCTGTGTGCCAAGATTATTATATTCCTTGGTGCCAAGTTTCACAAAATCATAATTGAGGAACAAAAATCGAAAAACAGGCATCCAATACATTTCGTACGAGTACCTATGTGTTATTATTATTAGGATTAAGTCATTTGAGCCTAAACTTTAAAATATTCCCCCCGCCGACTGTTAAAAAGTGTTTTGAAACGCATAATGGTATATTTCTGTTTAGTTCTGACAGTTTGTTTATCTTTAGCCGCATTTACGATCGCGCGATGAATTATTAGCCGTCCAGAGTGACAGCCTGTCTCCGGCAACCAAATAAAACTGAAATGAAGCTAAATACGATATTTGTAGTCCCGTTTCGTTTTTAACTGTCTTGCGATTTATGATGGATTCCTTTCCTTAGTGGTAAAATTTATGTGAACAGATATTAAAAATTACTTGCTCTCGGTTGACGATGTCTTTGAATGGTGTACGGTGTTTCGATACATACCTTTATATACCTATACAAAAAAATTATATAAATTGTGGTACCGATCTCATTAACTGGGAGAGCCATTGGCGCGTAACAAGTAATCCGGGTACAATTCCCACTCCGGTCTATCCCGTCCCGTCCGGTGTCCGGGCTTTAACCATTAGTCCCAATCCCAAAGGGCAAATGATGACGAATTATCTAACCTCAATCAGGAAGACAAGCAGCTGGTACATTCTACGTATTTTTCCGACCCTCTTTTTTGTGTTGTGGGATTAAAAGTATGTACGTATTCTAATTTCATAAAAAAAAAACTGAAACTCGACTGTCCTTCCTAGGTCGGGTAAAAATAAAGATTCAATTATTTGTACAAATGGCAACACAACACAAGCATAACTGTCAATGTCAGTTTACATGACAATAGCAGCTTTCAAAAATGTCGGTTCGGTTTGGTTCCTTCCTGCCTGTGTAATGCGCTTGCGCTTGCATTTTTGGCGCGTCTGAAAATAAAAGTGATATTTGTATTATTTTCTCATATAATGAATTAAACTGATTGTTAAAAGGAACCATGGCTGCTGGAGAATCATTTTTATCGTGTGCTGTGACCGTGGAATGGACGACGCCCCAAGGCTCTATACTGAGAAAGGTTGCTTATAAAACTGCTTCCCTGCGACTAATTCGTAACGAATTTAGAGAAATGTACATGGAAATATCAAACGATAAAAGCACCGATATACGTTTAGCATTGAAAGGTATAAACGTGTTCAAAAAGTTCATGGCAGAAGGCAAAGCTAGCGTCAAATTTCAAGAGGTTGGGTGTACGCTCTTCATATCAAATGCACCGCCAACTAATCTCGTAACATTCCTAAGAACTATATTTGTGAAGATGACGGGTGATAAAGAACAGAGTACTGATAAGACACCTTCTAAACAAAGCATGAGGGCTAAATTATTGAGTGGTAAAGCTCAGAGCTTTGAAGAGATAAGCCCAGTAACAGTTGGGGATTTGCAGACTGCGAAAAGTAAAATTCCTAAATCAACAGTCACTACACCATCGCCTCCATCGAAAAAGCGGAAATCTGAAGACCAAGCTCGAGGACCAGCACCTAAAAAGTTATACTCACCTTCACCATTGACCGCGACAAGTTCTCTTAATCCTGAACAGCAAAGAGTTCTGGAGGCATGTGTAAGTGGGAAGAATATATTCTTTACTGGGTCTGCTGGAACAGGCAAGAGTTTCCTGTTGAAGAGGATTGTGGCTGCATTACCTCCTGATGTCACAATGCCTACGGCATCCACTGGTGTAGCAGCCTGTCATATTGGTAAATATTTTTACTTTTGTTGCAATGTTAAATGCTATACAAAGAGAATTTTACTTTGAACTGTCCGAGGAATGTGAGAGACAGACATTTATTAAGTAAGAGGATGGTGTGTATGTATGTAGTAACAAATATCCACATCCTTAATATATCATCTCCCTGGATTCATGTTACATGCAAATTTGAAGTCTTGGTTTAGTAGGTACCATGTCATTCAATACTTACATCTGGAACCAAAGTAAACATTTGTATGTTTCCATATTTCAGGTGGAACCACTCTTCATGCTTTTGCGGGTATCGGAGATGGGAGTGGCTCTATAGAAGTGCTAAGTGAGAGGGCCATGAAACTCCCTATGGTTGCCCAAAAATGGAGAAAATGCAAGCATCTGATTATTGATGAGATCTCAATGGTTGATGGAGCTTTCTTTGAGGTTATTAATCCATACTTCCATGCCAATATTATAAATGTGAAAGTAACTCTGTCTATGTGTTACCAGTTCATGTTTCAACTACTAAACCAATTACAAATTTCTTATGGAGGTAGTTTGAGGCCCAGGCAAGGATATCTAAGAGGTACCTTTCATCCCAGAAAAAATTACTGTTTCCGAGAAATTGTTATTAACGTGGGCAAATGATAGTAATTATAATTAAATTTCTTCCATGCTGGTCTGGGAGACAAGAAAAAAAACTCTTCCCGTGCAGACCGTAGAAGCCAGACAAGGAAAAGAATCATGACAATAGGCATCGCGGCTAGCAACCTATCACTATTTTGATTCTGTTTTCCACCTTTGTGTGCGTTACCCCAGCAAAAAAATACTGAATATCAAAACGTAATATTGCTAGATAATTAGTAACGTCGTGTAAATGTAGTTGAAAGTTTTAAATTTGTACGTCCATTAATTTTTGAGATATTAATTAAAATCAGATTCTGCTAGGATGACATTTCAAACGTTACGCCAGCAAAAAATTTTCTCGGATCCGAATGAAAGTTAATACAATAATTAGTAGTTGATGTGCTGTAAATGTACTTGTATAAATAGAATTTGTACGTCTTCAGACTTTTGCGATATTCGAATTTTTGCTGGGGTAACGTTTGGTCGATTGCTGGATCTCATAATCGGCAAGGCGTAGGAGTTTGATTATTTTTATTTACACTGTTATGAATTTGTAGATCATGTCTGCAAAAACAGAATTTCTAAAAATGCAACTATTCAGGGATTAAAAATGAAAATATGAAATCAGGTATTTTAACTCCTGTACTTTAAATATAGGACCTAGAAACTAATTGTTGACGTTAGTTTGTATCTTATAATTGCCTACAATGCCTAGGTTAGTATCAATATGATATCTTAAGTATTAAATTAGTTATGAGGAAAAAGAACCATATCTAGGTCTCCAGGAATTTCGACAGCCGATTTGACCAGTTTTTCTATTAGTTCGGAAGTCGACAGTTATCAAACTATTTGTAGGGTAAGTTAACTATAAGTTTGCAAAACATCAGCTTAATACACGCAGTAGTTTAAGAAATATAATTAAATATCCAACCGTAGGTGAAATACCATAATAAGCCGACCATTTTCGGGAGTATAGCAAAAAGCGACGCTACAGTATATATTGCTAACCATCCTAAATTAACAATAGTATTCACGTAAAATAGTACAGTCGCGTACATCGTTAAATTCAAGTTTTTTTTTTTAACTTCTACAAAACTATTGTTTGCTTAGGACCACATTTTTTATATTGTACTTATGATACAATCTCAATTGGAATGTGCCTAACAGTCCTATTTCAATTAGTACTATTCTCATTCCGTCAACCGGGCCGCTGCACTTACACTCATAATGTAGATATCGTTTTGGATTTATATATTTGTTTATTTGGTGGTTCCCTAACAGGTTATCATATGATGTCTCATTGGTTTTTTTATATGACGAGTCATCATCATCATTTCGAGTAGGTGACACGGTCAATCGACCATGCTCACCCTGGTGTCAGAGTTCTTCGGAACCGCCTCTCGGCCTCTGACGTGGGGCAGAGTGCTTTACAAGACCACAACTATGCGCTTCGCGCGCTTAGTTGCGTGCGCCACTAGGGTTGCCAACTCAGTTGATCAGAAATCAGGGAGGTAAAAAAAAGTAAATGTAAAGTTTTATTGTATGGCCGTTAATGTTTAAATAATTCCAATAACGATTGGTAAGTATTGTTCAGGTCGAGGGCATCACGATGCTCAAACGTCTGAAGGAGGAGGGAGTCTTGTTTGCAGAGAGCGATTAAGGCAGCTTTTCTACGCTATGAATATAAAAACTCATCAGCAGTATAAACGGCATTAAGAAATCGGGCTATCTTAGTCTTTAAACAACCTTGCAAAAATAGATCACTGTATCGAAATACCGAAAATGTTTACCGATACACTACACCGGTATTTCAGAATATTATATTTCAGTATCCATGCGCCAGTCCGGCCGTACGCCCCCGTTCCACGACTCACCCGGCCGAATGCACACCACATATAGGTATACGATAAAGCTTATATTTCACTTCTCAGAACACAGAATAAAATTATAGATCTGTACATTTATATTACTTTGACAGGGATCTCAAGTTCTAACTAGTTTGTGGCCATGACAAGAATGAGTCACTGACCAGCATTTAGCAACGCTGATAAGGAGAGTGCATTCATGGGGTTGATACTTTCTTTACAATATTAGTAAACGCCCTCTATATATTTGAGTGGTAAACTCATTCTTTATCTTTCCGTTTGACACTTAAAATCGCCAATTATGAATGAGACATAGTATGAAATACTAGCATATTATTTACCACTAACTAAATGTCCTAATTTAAAATAAATAATGAGTTAAAAATTGCTGTGTATTTACAGAGTTATGAGTGGAGTAAACTTAGTGTTTAGTTCAGAAACTGATATTTAGATGGCGCTGCTGCAGAGCGGTCTGTGCTACTCCTGCGGGATCGACCAAATGTCTAGAGTGAATACTACGACAGTTGATCTTTTTTGCGTTGACGTCTCGTCTCGTCTCGGTCGCGCACATAATACAATGATGTAAACCAAATGTACACAGCGTCAGATTTAAAAAAAAATCTTTGATTTTGTTATCCAATAATGAGATTTAAATTTACAGTTTGCAAATGAAATAACTATTAATTTATATTATACCTAAACTTACATAACAAATACTAAACAAGACGGAAATCCGGAAGCCTTCAAAAAGTAAAAGATTTTTCCTACTCATCTAAATAGGTATTTTGTAAACGCCTAGCGTACCTATTACTCGAAAGAAATTAAATATGGTAATAATATATATTATATATCTGTACCTACCTATGTATAGAACCAAGGCATAAAACCAGGAATATATGCCTGTGCATTAAAAACTCATCCTCATGTTTGCATACGTACACAAACTGTATTCTACACTCTCGTATGAATAAATAAAGATTATATTTTATAAATGCGAACACTTCAGTACACGAATGTACCGCAAAAATAAATGAATACACGACCAATTTCAGTAATACAACTAAATATACGGTACCGTCGCCTTTTACTATACTCTCAAAAATGGTCGGTTTATCATGGTATTTCACCTACAGTTGGATATTTAATGGTATTTCCTAAACTACTGCGTGTATTGAGCTGATTTTTTGTAAACTAATAGTTAACTTACTCTTACAAATAGTTTGATAACTGTCGACTTTCGAACTAATAGAAAAACTAGTCAAATCGGCTGTCGAAATTCCTGGCGACCTAGATATGGTTCTTTTTCCTCATAACTAATTTAATACTTAAGATATCATATTGATACTTACCTAGGCATTGTAGGCAATTATAAGGTACAAACTAACGTCAACAATTAGTTTCTAGGTCCTATATTTAAAGTACAGGAGGTAAAATACCTGATTTCATATTTTTATTTTTAATCCTTCAATGGTAACATTTTTATAAATTCTGTTTTCACAGACATGACCTACAAATTCATAACAGTGTAAGTAAAAAAAAACAAACTCCCACGTCGTGCCGATTATGAGATCCAGCAATCCACCAAACGTTACCGCAGCAAAAATTTGAATATCGCAAAAGTCTGGAGACGTACAAATTCTATTTATACAAGTACATTTACTGCACATCAACTACTAATTATTGTATTAACTTTCATTCGGATCCGTGAAAATTTTTTGCTGGCGTAACGTTTGAAATGTCATCCTAGCAGAATCTGATTTTAATCAATATCTCAAAAATTAATGGACGTACAAATTTAAAACTTTCAACTACATTTACACGACGTTACTTACTAATTATCTAGCAATATTACGTTTTGATATTCAGTACTTTTTTGCTGGGGTAACGCACACTCCACCTTTAAGCCCACCGACATGCTAAATGTGGCCTTTCAGTCTTATGGCCTTAGACTATCCTGTAAGGGGAAAAGATGTGATAATATGTATGTATGTATAATAAAATAAATCTGCTTTCAATCAAGCATGTAGCCTGGATGTCAAGTGCTAATAGGTTTACTGTAAATTTAAAAAAACTTTTTGGTAATTCTGGAGCCATTTTATCCGAGCAGAAAGAAAATCAGTATGCAAGTTGTTCTTTGAAAAATGTATAATGACAATGACTAGGCAGCAGTTTGAAAATAAACATTACAAGGAACCGTTGGAATTGACCATAAGTTGTACATTTCCGTCTTATTCTACATCTGGTAAATAATTATAGTTAGTTGCGGTACAAGCCGCTTTGTGTTGCAAACTAAATGTGTGACACCTGACAATTTCAATATATTATTTTTTTACTTTCAGAAATTAGAAGCTGTTGCAAGGCATGTAAGGAAAAGTCAAAAGCCCTTTGGAGGCATTCAGCTTATACTTTGTGGTGATTTCCTGCAGTTGCCACCAGTGGTGGATAAAGGAAGATCAGAAAAGCGCTTCTGTTTTCAAACTCAATGTTGGGAAAGATGCATTGACCTATGCTTTGAATTGAAAGAAGTGCACAGACAAACAGATAAGGAATTCGTTTCCATACTTAACAGCATAAGAATAGGAAGAGTGACTAAAGAAATAAGTGAAAAACTTCTTGGGACTGCTAGACAAAAGATAGAAAGTGATGGCATATTAGCTACAAGATTATGTTCACACACAAATGACTCCAAGATGATAAATGATTCTAAATTAGAAAATTTAAAAGGAGAGGCGAAAGTGTTCTCTTCTCTAGATAGTGAAAATTCAACAAAATTACTTGACATGCAAACTATTGCTCCTTCCAAATTGATACTGAAAGAGGGGGCCCAAGTAATGTTACTCAAAAATATAAATGTCAATGCTGGTCTAGTCAATGGTGCAAGAGGAGTAGTTGTTAGGTTTGAGGAAGGGTTTCCAGTTGTGAGATTCAAAAATAAAAAAGAATACACTGCAAGAGCAGAAAGGTGGTACGTTAAGAATTCTAATGGATCTTTACAGTGTCGTCGACAAGTTCCATTGAACTTAGCTTGGGCCTTTTCTATACACAAATCTCAAGGCCTCACCTTAGACTGTGTAGAGATGTCTCTGTCCAAAATATTTGAAGCTGGTCAAGCCTATGTCGCTCTTAGTAGAGCCCAAAGTTTAGAGACATTAAGAGTTCTGGATTTTGATTCTCGGCATGTTTGGGCCGATCCTAATGTCCTGGAATTTTACCAGAAGTTTAGGCGACGCCTTCAGCAGATGGAAATTATTCCACTTGGTAGACCACTAGCGGATAAGACCAATAAGAAAGGAAAATTAAGAGAAATTCTTGAGAAGCAACTACGTAGAAAATAATGCAAAATATTCAAGATTAGTATAATTATAATAACTTACAATTTTTAATATGGTGACTTGTGAATGTTTGCAGTTGTAAGCAAATAGCTAGATTTTAATTTAAGACTGAATCTTTGTTTATCATGTCTGAAATAAATTATTAATTAATTTAATTAAATAAAGTTTTCTATTTATCTTATTCATGTATTTTTATTGAAGAAACTTATCAGTAGGAAGATTTAACCACATGTTTACATCATAAAAACATTCTATCTGGATTCAACAGCAGTGAGGATTTCTATCTGTTCTTCAAGTGTAGCATGTTTTTCTTGCAGACATTTTACAATATACTTCATGCCATCAATATTATGCTCCATCTCTTTCTTGCTCATTCTAGACTGCTCAATACTCTTTTGGAGTGAGTCTATGTGCTTACGGTTTTGGGTGATTTGCTCCAAGAGTCTGGTATTCAGATGCTCTTGTTTCTTAATCTCCAGCCATAGTTTAACCTCTACAGGGGTATCATTTCTTAACCTTAAGTTATCTGAGACGTAATTGTCAATGTTTGGCTCCTTCAGACGGCTCCTACAGCTTCTGATGTCAGCATTAATTTCTGACTGAGTCATCTTGCTCAGAATTTTTTCCAGTTTGGTCTTTGATTTTAATGGTATGTTCTGAAATTGAGTTTGATCCATTATACCAGATATCAATTACACTTAAATAAACATAGGCATTTATTTTAAAAGGTAATGTATTAAAAGAATGTTTATATTGACTTTTTCAACAACAAATAACTAATATATGTAAGGGTTTATTTATTACTGGATACATACACTGTTGTTTTAAATTACAAATGCTACAGATAAGACTATGGCACTGCAAAGTAAATATGTTTCATTCTTACCATAGGCGATTTGGATGAAACAAATGTGTTAAAGATAGTTGGGACTGCATTTTCCTTCAGTTTCCTTTGGGAGTCAAAATACTTGTTCTCAAAATGCCTGGAACAGATCTTGCTTTTGCACCAATCCAACATACCGCATTTATTCTTCAATGCTTGTAGCCATCTATTCCTCATATCACTGCTTTGTGGACAACTGCAACATAATATTTTCAGTATAAACAATCAGTATGTGCAGTGTGGCTTTTAGACTAATGTATGTCTATATCTTCCTATGGGTGTGGTATGAAGCAACTAAAAAAAAAAATAACAGACATGTCGTGCGGACCACGGAGTACTGTTGTGAGGTAGATTGGAAAAAACTTGCCTACTTCAATCATAATATTCTCCCCGCTTCAGTACCAAGTTCGAAGATGCAATCGAATAACCTGAACCTCATCAAATATTACAAAAACAAGGATTCCACCCAAAGCTACTTACGAATGAAATGTTACACCTGGTGGTTTATTGTAAACAGTCATTTTACAGTTCGTAATCGCACAGTGCACAACCGACATGATGCGACGTGTTTTGATAAATTCACACAGTTTTAAATCGTTTATTAACACCGACAAAAGCAAAAACCACAAACTATTACTGATGCAAAAAATAAATAACCGAAGCTGTGTTGAATTTCTGCTGTTTTTTCAGTTCAGTCAGCTGTCACTGTCAAAGTAAAGTAAAGATTTTAACGAGGCGTAGAAGTCGATGGCAGTCGACGCTTATAATGCCATGCCTTTGTTCATTTCACGGAATAATAAACCTCATGGAAGAACGTGTAGGCGTGGCCCGCGTGCCGCAGTTAAGCACAGCGAGTCTTAACCAGGCTCAATTACTCTGTTGTTGCTGGTGTGACGCGACGTGTGGCTGCCGGTGTATTACTTTGCGTGTTTCTTAAAAAAACTCTTATAAATGACTCGATGCTCTATCCTCGAGTGCAAAAACAATAGTAGTACTAAGAACTTACTACGATCAGGTGTTTCTTATCATCAATAAGTCGCTATTTACTCTGTATTTCATAAATTTGTTTTAGCATTAACCTTTGTATATTTAATTGAAAATAAATATTAGAGTAAATAAAAAATTACACGTATGCCTTTTGAGATAAAGTCTAAAATTGTATGATCCCTCGATCATGTACGCCATCTAGTGGCGAGTGGTAGAATCAGAAATTACGACACAAGGCGAAGTAAGCCATTCTATTTAATAGGGTTGTGATATCATCGAATATCGATTTGTAAAAGTATTAATTTTTGAATTATATATGCACACGCTTTTTATTGTCACTGTGTACTGGATAATTTAACTTTAATATAGTTGACGTTATTAACGTACTAGCTTTCGCCCGCGGCTCCACCTGCGTCAATGTCGATCCCTCGGGTATAGTACGTTTTTCCCGGGATAAAAGGTAGCATATGTCCTTCTCCGACTCCAGAGAACTTGTATGCAAAGTTTCATGATGATCGGTTCAGTAGTTACGGTGTGAAAGCGTAACTAACAAACAAATAAGCAAACAAACAAACTCACTTTCGCATTTATAATATTAGTAAGGATAATACTTAAAATTTAAGACTAAACCTACACAACATTTACAAGCAAAAAGGCCCGGCAGTTCGTTGCCCTACAATGCTCAGAAGGCTGGCAGCATTGCCACGATAGATGGTAATGCTGATTTTTGTGCAAGGCCAGTCCTGGTCAAAGGAAACATCTACTGAATTTCAGGCGAAAGTCAGTTGATGTTTCCTGTTATATATTATTTTAATAAATAAAACTAAAAATTAATTAAATCTTAAATAAAAACCTACCTATAAATATAATCTACCTATAAATATTCGTTAATTTATAATATAAAATACAGATAAAAAATTATGATATAATTATGTTCCCGAGAAACCGCTATTGAAACTAGTTTGTCTTGAATTCTATAGAATAAACTAATTTGGCCTAGGATGAACAGATTTTAAATATTCATCATCATTTCGAGTAGGTGTCACGATCAATCGACCATGCACACCCTAGTATCAGAGTTCTTCGGAACCGCCTCTCGGCCTCTGACGTGGTTCCTTTAACGACTACCAGATGGCAGCCGGGACCACCGGCTTAACGTGCCTTCCGAAGCACGGAATCATCTTTATTATCAGACAATCAGGTGATTCAAGCATGCAATGTCCTAACCAAACTGGAAACAACTAAACAAAGTATGCTTCCGGTGGGAATTGAACCCACGACCCCCGGGTCAACAGGCAAAGCCTCAACCACTAGACCACGGGGGCTGTTAATTATTTTTATATTTTATTTTTTATATTATTTTAAATATTGTTTAATTATGTATGGTAGTTTAAGTGGTAAAATAATAAAATATAAGAAATAATGAACAAATCAAACAGATTGAGCCAAAGTAAGTTCAAGACTTGTGTAATGGGATACTAACTCAACGATCCTATATTTTATAATAAACTAGCTTTCGCCCGCGGCTTCGCCCGCGTCAATATCTGGAATAGTACTTTTTACGTAACAAATAAACTCACTTTCGCATTTATAATATCAGTTTATAATATTAGTAAGGATAGATAATATAGATAAACATCCAAGTCCCACGTCAAATCTGAAAAATATCATTTTCCATCTTGACCTGACCGGGGTTCGAACCCGGGACCACTCGTGTCGCAGGCTGGCATGTTAACTACTCCCCACAGAGTTCGACTGAAGTCGGTCAGTATAGATCACAACAGTGAGGTCATTTTTAGAAACCAAGATGGCGAATGCTACTTTTCAACAATAATTATTGAATTACAATGAATTAACACCAATTTTAGAATCGATCGATTTCCTAGCGTCATTAGCAAAAAGATATGAACCCAATCCCTATTTGAGTAGCAATTACATTATTGATAAAACATTCTAGAAGAATAAATAATGGAGTTCAAATTGAAACCTTAAATCTTAGTAAATAGGGTGAAAAATTGTGTACAACTTTTAAGTACGACATCTTTTGGCGAATAGCTGAACTAAGTAGTCTGAGATCGTTAAAAGCACATTGAAAGAAGCCGACGTAGCATATGCACGCTGTCATAAAAACCACAAAGTGTTATTGCTTAATTCTACTTTATGGCACAAGAAATAAGGTTTTTCTTTTTGTAATGCAAACTGATTGTTATTTCTTTTTGGTTCCAAGAAATTATAAGCTTTCTAATTCGTTAAATTTCAGTGTGCGTAAAATGTTATTGTGTGAGTTTGGCGACAGTGGTTTTCAAGAAAAATATATGCTAAGCCACTTCCTCTTGTTTTTTAAATTCCGTGGTTCATTTGCTGGAGTGCTATTTTTGAAATGACGCCGTTCTTAAACGAGCGATTTTTCCATAAAACCTTCGTGTGCTTGACAGTTTATGTCTGTCCTAGGCTCGTCCTAGGCATCTATATAGTAAATGTTTTTAGGTCCTAGGTCTGTCTAATCTGTTTATTAGCTGGAAAAATATGATCTCTGCTTTTAAAGCGTCGGTAATTCGGTATGCTCGCGTCCCTCACAGTGACTGCAGCTCAGAACAATAACTTTAGTTAATGTCAGTGATTGAATTCAGATGAGACGTCACGTGCTTGACGGAATCTATATATTATAAAGAAAAACACGAATCGGCAGGTGTTATAAAGGTGTAATTGACGTTAATCAAAATTAATTATATTAATAGCATT
Source organism: Elegia similella (assembly GCA_947532085.1). Taxonomy (NCBI): domain Eukaryota; kingdom Metazoa; phylum Arthropoda; class Insecta; order Lepidoptera; family Pyralidae; genus Elegia; species Elegia similella. Next base: position 16,407,122 of record OX383941.1, read on the forward strand.
ACAATGCTCGGTTTAATAGTTTATTTTCGATTTGAATGTTAATTATAATCATAACAAAATCCAAATTTTTAAAAAGGTAATAGGCCAGCTGCCACATTAGTGGCAGCTGGCCTGCCATGAAGTTATAGTATATCTAAAAGCTTAAAACAATATACTCCATAACTCCATATCATCTCAAAGGTAGAAATTCCCGGGACATTCAAAAGTAGAATAAATGGGTATCTCTTGGATAGGCATGTAACATCCTCGTCTTCATCGTCACTTACCATCAGGTGAGATGGGAGACAAATGCCTAATTCAATAATTAGTAAAAAAAAAAAAAAAAAAGGTATAATAAACTTACCGTGGAACATCTAATCTAATATTAGGTTGGTAGTGCTTATGCCAGCAGAGCACCTACCTATCTATAAATTTGGGTTTGAGATCTTGGTTAAGATTTTATATAAAGCGTAAAGAAAGATAGAGAGCTATTTAGCGTCACGTCATCTAATCGAAGATTTGATGCAGTTAGCACAAACTATAAAGGGATCGTGCAGTTAGTGTCGTGGCACTGGCAATACCATAGAGATAAGATAATCTGGGCAATACTAATAACATACTACTGGGCAAAGAAAATAATACTCTGCTACTGGGTGGCGCAAAAGTACTGGCACTAAAGAAAATACTTTTATTTTTTTTATATGACATTTTCTGTCATTCTGTTTTTGAAAATTGTGTAGTAAACAAATGTAAAATACACTGAAAATAAACATGGACCGTTTTACTCCCCAAGAACGTGGAATACACTATGGACTTAGTGAGGGACGCTTTTCCAGGCCGAGTTATCTCTCGTTTTGGCGATTTGCCTTGGCCTGCAAGATCACCCGATCTGACCAGTCCAGACTTCTTTCTTTGGGGTTTTTTGAAATCTCGGGTGTATGTGAACAAGCCACAGACTCTCGCAGCTCTAAAAGAAAACATTCGTCAAGAAATAACGAACATATCGCAGGAAGTGTTACGGCAAGTTATGCAAAATGTCATAAATAGGGCTCAAATGTGTATCAACTCTGGAGGTCACCATTTAAAAGACATCATCTTTAAATCCTAATGGTACGAAATTGAATGGCACAAATATACATTTAAAAAAACCTAAATCTAGTTTTCTAATTTAGAAAAAATGTTATAGCTGAACCAAATAGGGTCTTTACTTTTGCGCCACCCAGTAGATAATAGCACAGGCTACTGAGATCTCAGAACAATAACTAAAGCATAGAAACCGTGTTAAAATAACAACAAAATACAATATTCTACACTGTTTTTACTTATGGCATTGTTAAAGCATCAGAAAGAGATGCATATACAATGCCATTTGCGTAAATGTGCAGGTTGTCCTGGGGTACTGATGTGATCAGGGTTGTACTATATCGATGAAATATATTTATCGACTAAATGTTTCGTCCTAAGAAAGTCATAAATGTACTCTACTCTGATTGTATCGATTCGTTAAATGAGTACGATTCATAAAAAAAAAAACAACTAGTTGCACTCCAGGAGTGCCGGCAGAAGTGAAAACTCGCCTTTGCGGCATACTCAGGTCCGTGTCCTTCTTACGAATTTTCGATCAATTCACGTGTCCTGACGCGAGTTTTCTATTTTACCCATCCCAAAAAGTGCACAAAGCCGCTAAAGAGGCTTTTACTTTAAAAGTTACGTCAAGATACACCTAAATAACTCCTAATCGCATGGCGCCGCTTGGCTTCATCTGATAAATAGGTAAAAAAAAAATCCATACATTACCCACCGCGCGTCTACTGTCTACTGCTGGTCATTAGGCCTTACCCAGTATTGGTCGAACGGCAGAATACCTAATATGATGTCAATCATATTTTCGATTATTTCGAAATTCAAACAGTGCCTACTTACCTACCTTACCTATGAATGCGCAAAAAACCCAATGCATTCGATTTACAGTCCCCAATGTGAGGCAGTCCAACGTTGACATACTAGTTGAAGGTAAAATAGACTTTGTAAATGATACCACCTTCTTAGGAATCACAATAGACTCTAAATTACAATGGGGCGCTCATGTATCAAAAGGTAATATAAGGTCAGATATATTTTTCACTTGATCAATGGGCCATTCAGCATATTCCAAAACCATCTAAAGCTTTTCCCAGCTAGCTTTGAGGAACAGTCAGTAAAGGAAACAATCAGGTAGGTAAAGAGAAACACATAATTCGAAGTGATATTTTTTATTTTATAAAACTTTTACACTAGGGTAAAAAAGTGCCAGTGTGTTATTTGTGAAAAATTCACAGTGTTGGTAATAGAAAAACAAGAGGTGAAGAAAAACAAGAGATTACTTTACCCACTTTCATTACTGTCCAAAATAAAATATGTTTTTCATAATTTTAAATATAAATAATAAAACCGTTTCCGTAAACTTTCTTATTACCATTGATTTATAATTCGGCAAATATAAATGTAGGTAAAGCATCGTGTTTCAATCGCTTCCATTTAATTTTATATTCGAAATTAATGTATCGGCACGGCAGTAAAATATTTTGAACAAATTCGAGTATGTATGACATTTTATGTCCAATATGTCGCTTGAAAGTTCCTCGGATCCACACCTTTTTATCCTTTTACTTCAGGGAGCTGCAATAAAATTTCAACAATAATTTTCTTCATATTAGTAAAAATCGATTCTTTTTAGGGTTCCGTACCCAAAGGATAAAAACAGGACCCTACTAATATGACTCCGATATCCATCTGTCTGTCACCAGGCTGTATCTCATGAACCGTGATAGTGAGACAGTTGAAATATTACAAACAAAAATTTCGGGCGTTTTTATAGCTTACGCCCACGGCTCCGCTCGCGTTAATGTCTATCCCCGATAACAGTACCTTATTCTGAGATGTAATTTATGTCTATGTTCTTTTCCGTACTCCAGAGATCGTGCAATGGTGATGATGATGATGCAAAATTTCATGATGATCGGTTCAGAAGTTACGGCGTGGAAGCGTAACAAACAAACTCACTTTCACATTTATAATATTATATGTAAGGATGGTACGGAACCCTTCGTGCGCGAGTCCGACTCACACTTTGCTGGTTGTTTAATTACCATGATGGTTCAATTTGTTACATTACTATTGCATGGCTCAACACTAACAAAAATATCCCTGATAGCAAGACCGTCATAAAAAATATCGATATACTCGTAGATACGTGATTTTACCACATCACTAGCAAAAAAAACTAACCTAATTTGAAATAAGGAAAAAACGATAATTTTAAGCAAAATACCTATAAAAGTTGTCATTTATACAATACGTTATATAATTGACAATATTATTGTTGTATTTTGAGGTATTTTGGGTTTTAATTATGCACTTTTAACTGAAAAACTTACCGAAGAAAATTATGTTTTACAGAATTTATTTCTGTTCGTCCTGAATGGGATTTACATCGCTCCATTGCACAAGACATTGTTTAGTATAATGGTCATTTGATAACGCACCAACCCAACACCGGTTAATACTTTTTTCCGTGAGAATTTTAGCACAATCCTATATTTAATTTGCAGACATCACAATTCCGGCGCAATGTTTTTGTCGATATATAACCCGATAAAATCGGCAAGATGCTAATATTACAGACGTTGAACTGTAATAAGTTATTTTGAATTTAGTCGGATTTAATTGGAGTCCAATGGAGTCCATTGACATTTCAAGTCGGGACAACCATGAAAATAATAGAAACTGACTGAAGTTTTTGTCTCATTCTGTCATAAGCGAAAGCTCATAAGAAAAATACTGTGTCAACTATCTGTTTTCAGTTTCTATTTTTATGCGGCTTCTATGTATATTATTCTTCTGAGACTGAGATAGGCTACTTAGTACATAAGGGTGCGTCTCCACTGATGCGGATTTCGAGTCTTGTGATTGGTGATGAATTTATGACTACTAAAAATAATATTGATATATTTTGTTAAATATTGTAAAGTCTAACATTGAAATTTGCATGCTATTAATATACCTAAATAGGCTTGAACTTAGCAAAAAATAGCATGTATAATAATACAGTAGGGTATTAGCTATCGCCCGCGGCTTCACCCGCTTTAATATAATCGGGAATAGTACTTTTTCCCGGGATAAAAGGTAGCATATGTCGTTTGCCGTACTCCAGAGGACTTGTATGCAAAATTTTATGATGGTCGGTTCAGTAGTTACGGCGTGAAAGCGTAACAAACAACCCAAATCACTTTCGCATTAATAATATTAGAAAGGAAAAGGATAAGATTTAAGGCAAATAAATGATGATTCTTTTGCCTGTGTCCTTTTACCTGGTCGTTTTCGTGTTTTTTTTGTTCAAAATTCAAATGATGAGTTAATTAATATATTTTTTTTTTTTATTTATTTATGGCTTTCACGCATTACATATTTAGCCAGTATCAAGTATAAATGAGTTTTCCCGCGCTTTTTTCTAAGTCTTGTTATCAATGAAACGATGGTGTAGTTCATTTCATTGACTCTACGGAGCCCCTGGCGACAATTCCCATGAATCCACTGGCTTGATCACAGACGCAACGAGGTGAGGCGGTCCACCAGCCCACTAAGTAAATCTCACTACAGCCGCACTGTGACAGTTTATTTCGGTTATTCTACACATTGTTCATAAACATGGGCATTTATAACACCAAATTACACCGATTTCACATTATAAAGTCCACTAGAAACAATTTACAAAACAATCCAAAACACAAGCCGTGCTCTCCGTCGAAATTCCCGCCAAGAACCTCTTAATTAATATTATGCAGTTCTAAAAGGAAAATAGCAGTGAGTTTTTTTTTTTATGACTATGTAGTAAGCTCCAAGTGAGCTTTCGCTACTTCACGGGGCGTTTGAGGCGAGGGCAGAGTGCCCTCAACCTTTATAGACAACATCACCAAAGGGCCCCCAGGACGGACGGACCACGGCTTTGGTCGTTGCCTGTGTGCGCAACGCTTGGAGAGACAGCAAACTCTCATATTGCCTGATGGGCCGCGTAGCAGTGCGCTTTCGCCAATTCTCCTTTAGTACAGAGTTGAGAGGAACCATAGTGATAAAATACCTATGATATGTCTATGAGAGGAACAAAAATATATAGAAAAAATGGTTGATCATAAATATACTTTATTTTGGATTAAATACAATATTTTGAATAATTACATTATAAAGCGTGTAACTTAACCAACCACATTCCCGTTAAGGGGTGACTCAGCCCGAAATCAACAACCATTCCTTTAATTTTTATTACATTTCCATAGTACCTAATTGCCGGGCCGGCCGAACACATTTATGTGAAAATGTTTTTTTTTTTGAGTTACAGCATTTGTCCAATAGGAAATGTTGGTCATTTTGGCGGGCTGAGTCACCCCTTCACGGGAATGTCGTTGGTTATGTTATATGCTGTATTTGCAACAAATAACATTTTAATCAGTGACGCTGATGGCGACGGGCGGGATGAACCGCCACACGTGGCTGAGATCTGACGCGCACGGCAGCGCGGCGTGGGCCCCGGTCTCGGCCAGGGTGGCATGAGCCCCGGGCTCAGACAACGCGGGCGCGCTGCTAGAGCACTGGATGTCCACCTTGTACTCGCCCGGCGTCAGGAACACTACTGTGCACTCGTGGTACGCTTGCGCGGATTCCGGTAGTGTTGCTAGCACCACCCTGTTAGAAAGACAATAATCACATGTTATTATTGAAGTGATAACGTCTTATAAATCCATTAACACCGGTTGCACGAACGAAAAATGTCACGTTCCAGCAGCAGCAGTAGTAGTGTGTATCACGCATCTATTTCTGACCATTATTACGTAAAATTATCGAGCGTAAACCGACTTCAGGTACAGAAAACCATTTTTTTTTCTGGAGCATACCAAGGCTGTCATGTATTACGAATAACGTGTTTGCGTCATCTTTGCCAATGACAATTCCATCGAATGAATGCATAGTAACTAATCTCATGCTGTTGTTTTTATTTTTGTTTTGTAGGACGGCAAAGGAGCAAGCGCTCAACGCTGATCATGGACTACTGCAATACCAGGGTGTGACAGGTCAGGAGCGTCCTCCGGCTCTCTCACTCACCGAACGAAGCATAGAAACGGTACAGCTTTTACTCAAACGTCGATTTTCTGTGAGGTTTGCGGAGGCATGTTGGTATTGACTTTTGTGTGTCAGTTTTCACTTCATATGCTGTAGAATATGCCAAAAATTATATGGAGTGGTTAAGATATATCTGGAGAAGGATTTTCTTTATGAAACAGAAACTTTTTCCACATTTCTGAAAGTCCTTGTAAGATTGTACAATGGGCTTAGCTCAGTTGCTCACTTGTATCAACTGTTCACTTTTATCCATTGCATTGTAATCTACACCGCTTAGTTCCTTTTCAATTTAAAATCAATTATATCCTAATATATTTTATTGTAATACATATAGTATCATGTCTTTTTCCTTTGCGGGGTAGACAGAGTCTAGGTCTGCAAACCTTATGGCCACATTTACCTTGTTGGAGGGCGTGTAGATTTTTAAACGAAATCAAATAGTGATGGGTTGCTAGTCGCATCATCTATTGACAGGATTCCACAGATTTACTAGATTTTTATTTCATTGTAATACATTTTCATTAAATACAATCCAACTTACTTGTTATTGCCTGCCGTCGCAAGCCGACTGTCCAGTTTATAGCACAGCTCGCCGTTGTTGTAGTCTTGGTAGAACTGCACAGAAATGCACAGCTTGTGCAGCGGCCTGGGCAGGTGGTTGCTGACGGCCACGCCCAGGGAAAGACACTCGCCCGCCGAGCACGTGTACTCTTCTTGAGGCTTTATCTGCTGCTGGTTGAGGCTTACTTCTGCAAAAGGGAAAGAAATAAAAGATATAACAACGTTTTGACGATCTTTTATCTAGTTTCACCTTGCCCGATGTTTGTCTGTAATCAAATCTTGCGAGTTACTCGGAACAATGGACAGGTCTGCTCGGCCTCTTTGAGAGTTCTATCTTTTATCTTATCTGTTGTTTCACGCTCGATCGCTAACATGTTTCACAACATTATGTAAATGAAACTGTGTATAATATGAAATCAGAAAAAAAATATAAAATATCATACAAAGCCCTTCAGGCAAGTAGGCGTACAATATTGTTGAAAAGAGTATCTCTCGGCGTCTTATTCTCTGCCGTGGTCGGTTCCGAAACGCTAGTAGTACCTTTTGAATAATCATAAATATTTTAAATATAATTTAAAAAGTATTATTTAAAATGTGAATTGACGTAAGAAAGTGCCTTTCTGAATATATCTTTGAATCTTTGTTAAATTTGATCCATTTCCCTGTTAGCGATTGACCTGAAATTTTGCATGCATGTGTAAATTGAATGACAATACAATATTATAGAAGCGTTGCGATGGTCTGATGGTGTAGTCGGAAGGTAGCTATAGAAACTCTTAAACTAAACAACCTTGTTTAGTTTAAAAGTTCACGTGTTTCGTGTTTGGGCTCATTTGAATTGTCTTGGAAAGAACTTTACAGTGTGGATTCGTTTTTAATAAAAGCTTTACACAAAACTGAATTTTTTTACTACTACTGTTGTATGTCATTTATCCATGCTCTGCCATGCGAGTCATTTAGGCCCTATTTATACTTGTGTTTAGTTATTTATAATCATATAGAAACAGATGTGCTACTTGACAATCCCGATGATCCTATTGACATCACACTAGTGATAACGGTCGTTCCGTAACACCAGTAGTTTATCGATTTTGCAAATATAAAAAAAAAGTATGACATTTAGAAATAAAAAAATAAAATTTCATTTCATTTCAGTGAGTCAGGCAGGATTGCCTTTTATATATATAGGTTACTAGCTTTCGCCCGCGTCTCCGCCCGCGTCAATGTCGATCACTCGGGAATAGTACTTTTCCCGGGATAAAAGGTAGCCTATGTCCTTCTCCGTACTCCAGAGAACTCGTATGCAAAATTTCATGATGATCGGTTTAGTAGTTACGGCGTGAAAGCGTAACAAACAAACAAACAAACAAACTCACTTTCGCATTTATAATATTAGTAAGGATATTGTCTTTGATTGTACTCACGCCAGTTGAGAGGCGACATCCTCACAATATCCAACATAGCCTGCGACAGCGTGATGCCCTTCACGGAAGCCTGACCGCTGATATCGCTCTGCATCAGGTGCCATGTCAGTTGCACGTTGTTGGTGATATGCTCCGAACACATCAACTCGAGGCTGTTGGTTGATGTGCTAGTGCTTATGGACTTGGATTCAAGATCTGTAAGTACAAAGAAATATATGGTGAAATTTTGATTGTCCTGGGCTGTCGACGGGCTGAATCAACCCTTTAAGGGGTCCCCCTATGGGATCCCTATGGGATCAATGCTGGAACTAAAAAAAAAAATGGGCAGTTTCATACAAAAAATTTCGGCCACTCGGTCAATTTGTATGGCTTTCTTCTTCATCTGTCATGGATTCTTGTATCTATCTACTTCAATCTATCATAATATGATCACAAAATCAATTTACAGTGTCGAGGAACCCGATGGCCCAGTGGGCATAATTAGCGCTTACGCATGTTAAGCAACCATGGGCGCGGTCCCTACTTGGATGGGTGACCGCAAGTGACATAAAAATATCTAGAGCTATTCCGTGCTTCGGAAGGCACGTTAAGCCGTTGGTACCGGCTAACATCATTGATGGCTGTCGTTAAGCCATGTCAGATGCCTTTAGGCAGCTTGAAAAATCTAACACCAGTGTTGGCCACTTGCACACACGTAAAACAAACATTTACAATGTTTTGAAACGGGTTAGACTCGCGTTTTTTCGCTACATGGGTGACAGATAACACATCTTTTCTAATTGGATATATGCGATATTTTTTTATTTATTTATTTAATCCATTTACATAGACATTACAGTTTTCACTAATGCGACAATGTAAACTTACCTTATAACTACTTAGAACTAATACATTTCACCGCAGTATCTGCGAACTTCATCAACGGACAAGTGAAAATGTCAAGACCCGAGTATTCTTCGCAGATCTTATTTAACATGCGAAGAGCTCTTGTTAGCGGTGCTTGAATAATATCATTAATTCTACCTTGAGCTACTGCAAATAACTTTATTGAATAACTTATATGAATGCTATAGGTAGCTAAGTTTGGTCCTGGTTTCACTTATAAATAAACAAATAATAAATATATACGGACAAATCACACAGATTGAGCTAGCCCCAAAGTAAGTTCGAGACTTGTGTTATGGGATACTAACTCAACGATACAATATTTTATAACAAATACATATATAGATACACATCCAAGACCCAAACCAATCTGAAAAAGATCATTTTCCATCTTGACCTGGCCGGGGATCGAACCCGGTCACTCCGTGTCGCAGGCTGGCGTGTTGACCGCTGCGCCACGGAGCTAGTCTCACTTACCATCTTCTGGAGGTTTAGAAGGCACGGCATTGAACGGGCAGCGGTCTAGCGGCACGGGCACTCTGCAGGACTCCTTGCTTTCTATCAGGATGTGCTTGCCGGGCGCGTAGTGGAACTCCATCTCCTCTGATGTCAGATTGGAGACGTCCAGTACTAGGTATAGCTGTGATGGACTGTAATGAGGTATTTTTAGATTACTTAAATTGTATGACTATTTTTCAATGCCCTATATCAATGCTTTTGGCGTGCATCCTTATCCTTATCCTTACTAATATTATAAATGCGAAAGTGAGTTTGTTTGTTTGTTTGTTACGCTTTCACGCCGTAACTACTGAACCGATCATCATGAAATTTTGCATACAAGTTCGCTGGAGTACGGAGAAGGACATAGGTTACCTTTTATCCCGGGAAAATGTACTAATCCCGAGGGTTCGACATCGACGCGGGCGAAGACGCGGGCGAAGCCGCGGGCGAAAGCTAGTATTTATTAAATACGAAATCGGAATTCTCGCGAACGTTTTTCTCTAGACGCTTCGGCCGCCCCCGATGATAGTGTTAGTCATCGCCAACATCATCATCATTTCGTGTAGGTGACACGGTCAATCGATCATGCACACCCTGATGTCAGAGTTCCTCGGAACCGCCTTTCGGCCTCTGACGTGGTTCCTTCAACGACCACCAGATGGCAGCCGGGACCAACGGCTTAACGTGCCTTGCGAAGCACGGAATCGTCTTTATTATCAGATAATCAGGTGATTCAAGCCTGCAATGTCCTAACCAAACTGGAAACAACTAAATAAAGTATAATATAATAGTGTTAGCAGACTTATAGCAGGCAGACACATGAAAAGTAGTAGAAGATAGCACTTACATTTCGGCTGGCAGCACGTCCCAATGCGTGAAGGAGACACTGGGCAGCAGCTCCAAGTTGATCTGCACAGTGGACTGTCGGCAATGCATTTCTTTGCCTACCCCGCCCGAGTATCTTATTACAACCTGAGGAAAATGCAATTTTGCATTAACATTTTTTTTATGTTACAGGACGGCAAACGAGCAAGCGGGTCACCTGATGGTAAGTGACCACCGCCGCCCATGGACAACTGCAACACCAGGGTGTGGCAGGTGCGTTGTCGGCCTTTCAAGGAGTTGGGGGAAGGAAATGGGGAGGGGAGGGGGAAGGATGGGCCTCCGGCTCTCTCACTCACCGACCGAAGCATAGAAGCGGTAAAGCTTCTACTCAGACGTCAATTTTCTGTGAGTGTGGTACTTCCCCGGACGAGCCGGCCCATTCATGCTACCAACAATTAATTTTGCCGGTAACGTGGCTCTACCACGACTAAAAAACCTATTGAATGGCATTGACCACTTTAGTTGCAAAATGGTCGCGTGACTGAGACTCCATTGACATCTAAAGTTATTACAATTAGTACTAGCTTGGCATCGGGGGTGAAGTAACGTAAACAAGCGCTGGCATGCTTTTGCATGCAGCGTTTAAATTTAGTATAGGGGTTTTGGGGTGAAAAATCGATAAAGCTGGGTCTCATACTTGAAAAACATGTGTTCTATCTTAATCTTGGATTCCCAGGTATTTCCCGCACGCCTCACTAGCGCCTCTAGCGGAAAATTCATACACATAAACCCGCATTGATGTAGAAAACTGCTGCTTAATTAAAAAAAGCTTTATAAACTATAATACTACGTCAATAATTGGTACCTGAGCTTCGATTTGTCTTCCCCTCGACGGAGGCATCACGGAAATAGGAGCTGACCAACTGGTTGTGTGAGAATTTGTTGACCTGAAATAATACACATAAGATATGTTGTTTTAGTATTGTCAACTGAATCGGCCCTAATATATAAATTCAATTATAAATGCGAAAGTGGGTTTGTTCGTTTCTTTGTAACGCATTGACGCCTTTACTACTGAACCGATTATCATGACATTTTACGTTATCTGGGGTACGGAGAAGGACTTAGGGTAGATACATTTTATCCCGGGTAAAAGTGCTGTTCCTGAGAGATTGAGATTGACACGGGCGGAGCCTCGGGCAAAAGCTAGTTTCTTACAAGCATCTTATGAATTCGAGAACAAAATAAAACAAGATACAGAGGCACTTTTATAATACGTTCATGTCGTGTTGTAGAATATGATAATCTACAACACGACAATTAGTTAAGGTAATATCCTACGAAAAGAGTTCACAACTTATTGTGACGCTTGCTTAATCTGTGTGACTTGCTCCTATATATTTATTTTAGACGTGAAAATGTGTCACGTTCCGTCTGTGAGCGAGAGCGCGGAACAAGCGATAGAGAGTTTTGTATGAACGAATAAAATCTCCATAAAAAAAAATAGGAATAGACTTTTCCCCGGCCAAATATTACCTGAAACTCCCAGAGGTCCTATTCGGTATAAGTACACTACTCAGCGAAGTCTGCGGGTTGGAACTCTGTGTAGGCAGCGACGTCTGCGCGTTGGGTACCGGCGACCCCACGCGCGAAGGGTAATTGGAGGTCAAACTGTTCGGGAACAGGTTGTCGCCGCCCCCACCCAGGTCCAAGAAGTCAGCTTCACCGTACAGCTTCATGTTGATGGTGGCAGTCTCGTTTGGAGGAATCGGCAGTTGAGATTGGATGTCCTCGTTGGAGTATTGGAATACTTTTGATTGTAATTGGGAGTCCATGTTTGACTGGAAAAGATATATTTCATTCAAGGAAGATATTTTAACCAATCTTTTCAATTCTAAAAAGGATATTTCAGGGGATACTGAGGGATTACAAGAAATTTAAAGACATACAAGATACAAGGAAATAAAATATAAGTGTCACAGATATATAAGATAATATATTTCGTGAATGATACATAGAGCTAATTAATAAATAATCAATAGGCTTGTTTCCTATAAAAAAAAAAAACAATTTTTAATAATTAGTCCGTCTTATAGATTGCCGAAAAATAAAATACGTATTTTTTCTTTTTTCAATCAGACAAAAGATGATAAAGATGAAGCTCATCAAAGTTCAGGAGTGGGGGCTCATGACGCAACAGGCCGGTAAAAAGTGTACCGGATAGTGACATCTTGCGGAAGTTTACGGGCTATGTCTTTATCAATTTTTATTTGATTGACAAAAGAAAAAATACGTGTCCAATATTTTTAAATAAGCAAATAAATATAACTACGTGATACATTCTCCTAACTGGGTCGACTTATACTATTCACATTACATTAGTATTGGGACACACTGGTCCAAACAGTAATGGTCGGCAGACTTGGGATAACTTTGATGGTGATTCTCCTAACTAGACCGACTTATACTAACTCCATAGCTTGAATTACAAAAACAAGATACCTGAATAGCGATATCCAAATACTCAATGGGCACATTACTAGTGTTAGTTATCCTCATAGTACACTCAGTGCTCTCTCCATTATGCAGCGAGATATTCGTAGCACTGCCCACATTCTCCAAACTCGACAGACTTATACTGCCTGCGGGACACACACTGGTCTCAATAGTAATGGTCGGCAGACTGGGGATGACTTCGATGGTGAAGGAGGCCGGGAATTTGTTCGGCATGGGCATGTTCTTGAGGCGACAGTTTGATTTTACGCCCAGTGTGTGCGTGGAGTATCCCAGTATTTGTAATTCTCCGACTTCTTTCGGCGTGCCGTGGAGGTTTACTGTAAAAACATAGGCTTATTCTAACAATGTCTTTCCGATATTTTCCTATAAGCTTGATGGCATCATCTTTTGATGTTTCCACGTGTCATACAAACTAGAGTTGCGCTGCAACTATACATAGAGGGCGTTACGTGCTACACTTTACTAATATTCAAACTAGAACTGATCTTAAAAAGCATTTCCAATTATTAAATTTGTTTAGATGACATGTTATCTATAGATAAAATATATTTTGACGCTTTAACTTTAACTTAGCTTTTTGCATTCTAAATACTCTAGTTATCCCATAGCCATCTAACAATGACTCTTGGAACTAAGCTTGCGCGTGCCGCCAGATGAAATACATATTTCTGTAGACTTATAATATCTTTGCTATTACACATTTCTATATCTTAAACTATATGTTTATTTGCTTGTCTTTGATATGAGGCAAAATAAAAGAAGAATTACGATATCACGTGTGATTTCAATTAATTTTAAACATATACAACAAATAGCTACCAACATATACTTTGATTTCAATTACATGAATTGACTTCAGCTAAACAATGTCTGATAACCAATACATAAGATTGGTGGTCTAGTTGTTTGGTGGCTAAACAAAACCGGGAGAGAGAGCTCTCCATAAGAAAGATAAGGAGGTATCATAAGAGTCCGCAACGCATCAGCACCTTCTCTAGTGTTGCAGATGTCCATGGGCGATGGTGACCACTTTCTATCAGGTGACTCGTCTGCTCTTTGCCGTCAAATAAACATAAAAAACATATATGTTTGTGTTTTTATTTTGCATTCACAATGCTATTTTGATACGCTGTTATTAAATTAAGAAATAAAATATTTTTTAAAATCCCAGCCGCTTGTAATTTTTTCACCATATTTTATTTCTTAATTTAATTAGAGTATAAAAAAAGATTTAAAAATAACTAAATCTATAACGTTACCTGTGGTAGGGGTATCTGGTGAAAGAATGATTGTCTCCGGGATCGATTCAAATACTACTCCGGATGTGAGCAGCCTCATGTTGGACACTTTGAGCTCGAATGGCAATGGATTCGTGAGCTTCATCTGTACTTCACATATGTCGTCTTCAACCCACAGGTATTCTGAAAAATAGTTGTAATTATTTACACCTATTTAGCATCATAAAATTGCGGACAACTTTTTTGTCAATGTTCATTCGTGTGGCACTCAAAATCTAAGTTATGACTACATCATAGTAAACAAGCTTTTTCGCAAAAAATATTTTTTTGTTTCCGAATCCACGTTGTAAAGTGTTTTCCAAGATAAACCCAATGAGCCCAAACACGGTTGGTGTACCTTGTTTTGTTTAAGAGTTCCTATGGCCACCTTCCGACTCCATCTTCAGACCAGCGCAACGATCCCATAATATTCTATTGTCATCAAACACATGGAAGCAAAATTTCAGCTCTATCGATAACCGAGAAGTGGATCAAAATTAACTCGCGAGATTTGACAAAAATCGGGACAGGTCAAACTAAATAAAAGCTTGCAAAATAGTTAATTTCAAACCGTTTTACGATTATCCGAGCCCTTTTTTTTCATGATACCTACAACTTTTTTTTATTAGCCTGTTGTATCCCACTGCTGGGCAAAGGTCTCCCTACAATTACGAAAATAAATTTTTAGACGGGCAATTCTTGGGTGGGACTATTAATACAACAATATGCCTTTTTAAGTAATTGAATTTTAACAGCAGTCTTAAACTTAACTAATGGCAGAGCCAATATGTCTGCCGATAAAAATCCCGTCATCACATCACTATTAGTCAGTGGTACCGTTTAACTTTAAAATACCCACCGTACCACCAGGGGTATGGCCAGGGGTACGGTGGGTCTGTAGTGTCAGTAACAAACTTGAGAAAACCAGTTTTTTTACCTGGTCTCGCCTAATTCTTTTTTTTAAATTCTTAAATATATTCAACGGTTTTTAGTACCAATGTGTTCAAAGACGTATTCAATATGTTCAACTATTTCTGCCCTAGCTCTTTACCTAGTACAGCCATCCTGTCTGTTTTTTAACAACTTTCTTGTCCATAAATGAGACAAAATAGCAAAACAATTGAAATGTTCACATATAACTCATAGGACAGGGAAGTTGTTAAGTTTGTTTACTAAAATCACAGTTTATATCTTCAAATCTTGTCATGACAATGGCGAGACACGAGATCAGCGATTATACTAAAACGTGCCCACTGAATCTTCACTTTACCCATTCACACAGACACACATGTCAACCTGCTTCTAATCAACTCTCTACTCACCCATTTTACCCTCATCTTTCTTCGCCTTCCTCTCAAGACTCCCAAAATGAATCGGCGTGAAGATGAAAGGCCCCGGCTGAGCCTTCAGCTTGACGAGGTGCGGGGTGCGGGGCGCGGGCGGCGGGCGCGGGCAGAAGGCGCGGCACTGCGGCACGTGCGACAGGTTGGCGGGCGGGATCACCTCGCCCGTCTCCAGCACCAGGGGGACTGGCCCGCCCTCGCACTGCGCTGACAGAGCCTGCGCCGATATCGGCGATTATGATAAAAAGTCTAGTCAACTAGTTCCATTTCATAAGGCTCTCGATTTTTGTCAGTTGACGTTTTAAGAACATAGTTTATCTGACATTTGTAATTGTAAGCGAATTAATTTATTTGAGAAAAGTTTTTACTCGATCAAGTTTAATATCTAAAATAAATTAAAAAGTAAAAAAAAATTTAAAATTCAAGCTTTCTTTTTCGAGGTATTTTGAATGAGCCCTTTAACATTATATCCATATTGTCGAAGTCCATCAAAAATAGCAAGGCCGCCATCTTGGGTGTTCCGCCATGTTGGATTTAGAATGACGTCACACAGCTTACCGTCATGGTCATCCAAACTTAACGAGTATACAAATTTTCAGCTCAATCGATGGAAGATGTCTGCTACAAAATTGAGTTGCAAGATTCGATCCGAACAAACATAGTTACATAATAACAAGTTAAATAAAAGCTTGTAAAATAAAAACTCTTCAACCCAACTGATGTAATTTTATATAATAGATTTTACATAGTAAACTATCTGAACATCGACAAACCGGTATTTAGCTCCTTCAGAACCCCAAAGGCACCTCAATCAAGAAGAAGTAAATAACAACTTAAAAGCTATGTAAAAAGACGAATAGGGAATTACCTATAAATATATTTATGTACCTGTAATTGTATCGCCATATCTCGTTGTTCCTGCAGCGACAAATGGGGCCACATGGTTTGCAGTAGGAAGGTCATGTGCCTCGTGGCCAGCGCAGGGTGACCCATTCTCCGTGCGGCCACCACCAGCTCTTGGAGCAACTGGATTTGTAGTGCAGGCCAACCTATAAATTAATGTAATTTGGCGAAAATAGAAGATAAGGACTTCCTGCTATGATTCCAGAATCTCAGATATTCTCAGGGAACCAGACTTCTAGAATGAAAGCATCTTGTATAAAAGTATCAAGCATTGATTAGGAAAACTATGGAAGCGTAACTCTCATGCAACTAACGATTCAATATCAGCCCCATTTACGCAAACAAAAACATTACGCACTCATAGACGAAGCTAGTTTGCGATTGGCCGCGTCAAGGTCACGGGGCGGTGTCAATATATCTAATGAACGTTTTGGTGTCGACATAGGTAGGCTTGCAGTTTGCCTCGCTTGCTTTGATTAGTTACTCCATAGTCACTTTTCCGTCTCCTTGCATTTCCTGCATCACTTTACTAAACAAGAAATATTTTTTCTTAATTCGTTAAGATTTCGCCGATGTTCACAAAAAAATATGTCACAAATGCTTTTATCAACGTGTCCTTCCATCACGGAGCACGTGGAAGACTAGTTCGCGAGAAGATATACTTTTTAAGCCTCGCCCGCTTTGATCTACTTTGCGTGGTGTCAGTTTTTGAGCGCAGTGCTGCATAGTTTTTCTAATTCAGTGGTATAAAGTTTTAAAGCCCTTTTCATATGCTCTTTTCATAAGTTGTCTATTTCGACGAATAACATTTATCTAGGATTATTAAGTATTGCCACCTTGCTTTATGTAGAAACTAGCTCTCGCCCGCGGCTCCGCCCGCGTCAATGTCGATCCCTCGGGAACTTACCCCAGATAACGTGTATGCAAAATTTCATGATGATCGGTTCAGTAGTTACAACGTGAAAGCGTAACAAACAAACAAACAAACTCATTTTCGCATTTATAATATTAAATATATATATATAAAAAGTCCAATTTTATTAATAGCAGAAAGAATAGCAAAAATATTTCATATGCTTACCGACTTGATGCTGAATGACGTAGTTAGGGTCCAAACTGAGCTTGTGTCCCGGAAAGCTGTGCAACATGAGGTAGTAACATCTCTGCCAGTCAGGGTTCGGATTATGGGGGCTCACTTGACGCGTGGCCGCTAGACGCTGGCAGAACGCTGCTTTCCGCAGAAAACCTTAAAATAAATGTTTAACTAACAAAAGAGTCGTGAATGAATTGCTAGTAGCATGAATGGGCCGGCTCGTCCGGGAAAGTACCACACTCTCACAGAGAATCGACGTTAGAAGCTTTACCGCTTCTATGCTTCGTTCGGCGAGTGAGAGAGCCGGAGACCCATCATTCCCTCTCCCCTCCCCGTTCCCTTCCCCCAACTCCTTGAAAGGCCAACAACGCACCTGTCACGTGATCACTTACCATCTGGTGACCCGCTTGCTCGTTTGCCGTCTTATATCATAAAAAAAAACTAAATTTTTATTTTACATAAGAAAACAATTTTGTTTAATTTTACTACTTGACTAGTTAGGTTAGGGCTGTCTTCAACTGCTTGGCCGGTGGTTGCAGGAGGATCAGGTACGCGCGCCCGGCCTTCCGAGCTATACTTCCTCTCCCCCATTCATCCGAGTGAATTTTACCATTACTTCTGCTCCCAATGCAACAAATTCCTATCCTTCCCCAGTTTAAAAATGCTTCCGATATGCATGCAGTAGTGCCCGAAGCACAAGAAGCCAAAGAAACTGCGCTCGACAATCCGCCTGCCAAGCGTGGGGATTATAGCAATATTCGTGGAAAAAAAAATTGGTTGACTGTATAGTTTGTTTAGGGACAATAATTTTACATGATAACGGTGGAAGAGAGAGATATGGATGCGTCACAAGCCGCACGCTTAGGCCGATCGTGCCTCTCTATCGCTTGTCCCGCCGCTGTCGCTGGCACACGGAACGTGACAGTTTTTCGTGCGTGCAGTCAGTGTTCATCAATTTATAAGACGTTATCACATCAAAAATCGTTGGAGAACTTATGACCAACAGTAAAATTGCTCACGCAGTATCTTTCCAGAATTCACACTAACTTTGTTTACTCCTTAATTTATGAAAACTTACCGATATCTTTGTAAAGTTCTGCCAGGGTATCAAATCTCTGAATCTTCTCCTGTTCACTCAGAGTCAAGTTGATAAATATCACGTTCTGGAGAAAACTCGACGCGTGCAAACTGTTATTCTGCTCCACAGCTATTCTCGCCGCTTTGAAGCAAGCCTCTGTTTCTATTATCCCCGCATTCTGATATTTACTATAATGAATAATAGCTTTTCTATACTTTTCAGCAATCTCCTCACCGTTAAGTAGATATTGGTTATTGATTTGTGTAGGCTGTCGAGGCATAGACGTGAGATCGGTGCCTAAGAAAGACTTCTGACTTTGATATTCAATATCGCTTGAAGAAGCAAGGGATTCCGAATCGGCGTTGTCCGTTTCTGACTGTCTTGATGATGATTCCACGCTGTCTGATGATGAGGGAGTCAATTCACTGGGAGGGTTGACAGGACTTGAGGTTTTGGAGGACCGGAGAGGAGATGACGTCACTTTGTATTTCCGGAATGGGTCCGTGTTTGATTGGTATAGGGAGAGTGGTTTGGTTTTGTTTGGTGAACTTTCTTGTAAGCTTGCGTTCCTTTGTAAAGGCATCGGATTACGAAGATTCGGATAGAGAAGTATTGCTGAGGCTGCACAAAGACCTGTAAACCCATAAGACAAATTTCTTCCATACATTTTAAAATTCTTCAGCAAAATGCTCATTCTTTTAACTTTTATGTAATTTATTTGAGGTTTACCAATAACCATGAGATAATGAAAACGAGCTAATACAATGCCGGTAATAGTATCAATTTTAAATAAAAATAAGATTGTTAGTAAATATGTACTAAAAACGGGTCACTCACGTGCTATTTCGTGATTGCTGACTATAGTTTCAGACTCGTCAGGAGCCCATTTTCAAGGCGTATGCGAGACGCAAAAATGGGCTCCTGACGAGTCTGAAACTATAGTCGGCAATCCCGACGAAATAGCACGTGAGTGACCCGTTATTAGTACATCATTACTAACAGTCCTATATCTACTTAAAACGTAACTTCCATATTCAATGAAGTGCACAGAAATAGTAATCACAGAAATAGTAATCAAAATAAGAGAATCTATTCATAAATTTACTCAAAACAGTACAAGTAAAAATACGGTACCTTCTTTAGCTGCCGCTAACCATAACCAGTCGTTGACAGACTTGAGTATTTCCGCCGCGTTGTGGTATAAGCTTAAGCTATCAGCCACCAAACCGGCCTGCAGAGTTAAATCCGCCAAATTCTTCGTGACGCGGCCCATGCAGCGTTTCTTGTTGTTGCGAGACTCCATGTCCAGACCTAGAGTCAAAAATCATTTAGGTACCTCGTGGTGAACATTGAAATGAATAATCGCAAATCTCACAAACTACATCAAACAATGTTCATGAGACTTTAAGAGCAAATATAAAAAGAGGTTTTATGGCTGTCAACAACATATTTTGTAGGGAAAGTGTACAATATATAAATAAAATTTGAACAGGTTAAAAATTCTACCAACAACATAAACAAAGTTGTGTAGACTATTGAGTGTTACGCTATTATATATTACGCTATCCTTACTTACTTAATATTATAAACGCGAAAGTTTGTGAGTAAGTATGGATGTTTGTTACTCTTTCACGCTAAAGCGGCTGAACGGATCTTGTCGAAATTTTGCTTAATTTGTTACAATACAATTTTGCTAATAAATTAACACATTGGCTACCTTTCATCCCGGAAATAAATATTGAACCCGCGGGATCCCGCGGATACAATATTTTTTAGATTTCGCCCGCGTCTCCGCTAATGTATAACTCGATCGAGTAGAGAGAAATCTAGTTATTCATAAAATAAAAAAAACACAAAGTAATGTTTTGTTTTGGGTCTGGCAAATACTCAAATAGTTATATTGACTAAGTAGAACGAAGAGCTAAGTAGGCAGCTTCAAAAAAGCCTTAAATCATTCTGACTAAAGAAAATTCTACATACTCACCAACAAAGTCTTTCTTCTCAAATGGAGCTAGTAGAAGCGAAACCTTCTCGAGTTTCTCTTTCGCCCTTTCCAGCCTCTTTGACTCCACCACCCAGTACAGCGAGTTTATCAAATCTGCAACGTTCTGCTCCAGATCTGGTACTGGGTCATTCTCTCCGTAAAACATGGCGTGGGTCTTGAAGTTAGAAGGAGTAGTGAAGTTTTCCTCCTGCACTGGGTAGGAGGCAGTTGAGCAAGCTGATTGTGGAAAGCTTTCTGATGATGAGAGGCTGTCTGCTTGCTCACTTGGTATTGAAGTCCTGGAATTGTTTTAATAATGATGAAGGGTCATGATTATGGTCATCATCATCACATTTCTCATCTCTACGATACCTCTCTATAATATCGCTTTATTTTTATATCGCACCAATGTATGTATATATATATATATATTTGCGCGATATGTATAAATGATTGTAATAGGTATTATGTTACAAAATTTATATATTTATGTCTATTCAGTACTTTTTGTTTGTATGTAACTATATTTTTCATTTTATATATATTGTAAGATAAAAAATACTTCCAGCGCAAATAACTTCTGCAACCTATTGTTCTAAAAAAAGGTTGCCTGTAAGAAAAATGCGATAAGGCCGCCTTTTGCGCATTTTCTAGTTTTTACACAGAATAAGTAATAGCACTAACGTGTTTTTATGATAAGACACATTGTTTCAATAAACCATGAAAATAAAACTCCCAACCTGACACATTTCTATTTCTTGCATCAAGTCAAAACTACAGGACTGAATTGGATTCCCTAACCTAGTAACTGTCCTTTAATACAATTTTAATTTAATTGTCAAAATGAAATCAGTTCAGTAGCTCGGGAATGATAACTGAACGTACAGGTAGAAAAACACATTGTAGTATTTCATAATATAAGATACATGAATCATAAACATATCCATGGATGTTTATCTATATATGTACTAGCTCTTGCCCGCGACTTCGTCCGCGGCAATTTCTGTTATTATGAATTAAAATTGCGACTATAATTTGAGATTTAAACTATCCTATCTCTCAAGTTGGATCGAATTGCACATGGTGTGTGAATTTTATTATAATCGGTTAAGTGGTTTAGGAGTCCATTGAGGACAAACATTGTGACACGAGATTTATATATATTAAGATTTTTATAAAATAGAGTATTGTTGTGTTAGTATCCCATAACACAAGCCTCAAACTTACTTTGGAGCTAGCTCAATCTGTGTGCTTTGTACGTATATATTTATATTAATATTATTAAGCCATTTAAGACTCACCTTTCACTTGCGCTTCCATCTCTAAACATCTTATCATCCTCATACATGCTGTACAACTCCGGCTCCTGCTCCGGCTTCTTCATATTGTTGTTGGGGCCAAACATGAAGGCTCGAGAATCGTACAGTGTGTTAGTGTATTTAACTTTCAACGATTCATGAACTCTGCATACCTCATTCAGTTCTACTTGGTTTGTGAATTTGCTTAAGGTTATGAGGCCTAAGAGACGTCTGTAATGAAAGTACAGGTTTATATGAGAACTGTGATAGTAGAGATAAAATGTATGTATTGGTGTCCCTCTCATCGAGTTCAATTCAGGATGTGACTCAGGATGGTATATCAACAGCCTCCGTGGTCCAGTGGTTAAGGCGTTTGCCTGTTGACCCGGGGGTCGTGGGTTCGATTCCCACCGGAAGCATACTTTGTTTAGTTGTTTCCAGTTTGATTAGGACATTGCAGGCTTAAATCACCTGATTGTCTGATAATAAAGATGATTCCGTGCTTTGGAAGGCACGTTAAGGCGGTGGTCCCGGCTGCCATCTGGTAGTCGTTAAAGGAACCACGTCAGAGGCCAAGAGGCGGTTCCGAAGAACTCTGACACCAGTGTGTGCATGGTCGATTGACCGTAATACCGACTCGAAATGATGATGATAGGATGGTGTAATACCCCCTTATTTCAAACTGTATCCTGCCAATATTTGGCAACCAAATTACCTATTAAAGCTATTAAAATTCATGAAATTGTCAAAATTACAGATACTTATAACTTCCAGATGAAAACTATTTTACTAAAATGGTTTAAAAGATTACATAAGCATAAATTTGGTTATCTAATCTGTTCATAATGAAGTGAATTATAATTAACACTTTCATAGTAATATGAGGTATATACAGTGCGTTAGGTCTTGAAGTAACAATAATTTGAATTTACATTCTCAACATCAATATGAACAACTCTGTTCTGTGACCAAGTCAGATATTAAGGAAAAAATAGGTTGTTCCATTGGAAATTTTATATCTACTGATTCACAATATATAAAACACAGCTGTGTTTGGTTTACGTGTGTGTTAAGTGCCCAAAACTGGTATCAGATATTTTTATGTCTGAGCATTGTTAGCGATAACATTTGGCGAGCTCCATGGCGCAGTGATTAACACATCAGCCTGCGACACTGGAGTGCCTGGGTTCGATGCCCGGTCAGGTCATGAAAGAAAACAATCTTTTTCAGATTGACCTGGGTCCTGGATGTTTATCTAATAAGTATCTCTTATAAAATAAAGTATTGTTAAGTTAGTATCCTACTACACAAGTTCACAACTTACTGTAAGGCTAGGTCAATTTCTGTGATATGTCCCTATATATTTATTATTATTATTACCTATGTGTTTGAAAGTCTCCCCAGTCATTGTTCTCCACTGGGTAATCTCTTACATAGCGCACCCAAATGTCTCTCACTTGGCCATTGGAATCTAAAACAAACAAAGAAATAATAAATTTAGTTTCTCACATTACTTAGTAAAATAATGAGCATAGGTCTGAAAATCAGATGCATATTTTTGGCTCACATATTATGGCAGCGGCTTCTTTAAATATTTTTATCATGAATAAAATCTCCATATTCAGGTATAGTTTGTCATTTCACTCGCACACTTTTAAAGTATTTCTATTCAATGCAAAGAAATAATCAAATCTTTCCTCTATATAATATTATTATTAAGTGCAGATAATTATCATAATAATTACATGGTCTGTTTACATAATAACAACGAACTAGCTACAAAGCGAACATGAAAGACAATAATTACTACACTCATTATAATTGAAATCGGAAGTGGCATGCAGCAAGTAAAAAACAGTTACGTACCAGTAACTTTGATGTTATTGACCTTTTGTATCCGCTCCCACAGTTTGTTGAAGTTCTTCAGCATGCCGCCGATGCCTTTGACCAGCACCAACAGGCAAGCGTGGTGCTGGGCATGCTGCGAGTAGTCTGGGTGCGACATCACCGACTCTCCGGGTGCGTGAGATAGAATGTAGCTCACAGAGGAGCGCATTGATAACTCATTTGATGATAACTGGGTTAAACACAAACTACGTTTGTTTGCAAGCCATTTGCAAGGCTACTAGTTTCATTGAATTAGAAATTAATTGTATATACATACACTGAAAAATAATATATTATTTACTTTATTTTTTCGATAAATTTGGTGAATATTTTTATTTACAGAGTACGTAGTAGCAGTCAACAAATCTGGGCGTATTTTGACGTTATTGACAGTGACATTAATGTATTCGTTCAGAAAAGATCCTGGGGTACAATTTTTCAAAGTATGGCCACTCGTCTTCGAGTGATTTTTGGGGTGATATTTCTGAAATTTTTCCATATATAAATCGTTCGAAGACGAGTGGTCATACTTTCAAAAATAGTACCCATCGTTACAAACGTTTCAAAGTTTTTAAGTAATCTTTTGTTTCTTTCTATCTCCCTTGCTTGTGCATGTGCATATATTGGTATGGTAACATATTAAATTAATGCTGGTTTTGTTGTTGTGTTGAATGTTTATGTAAACGCGCCATACGATTAAATAGATAAAATATAACGCTTTTTGTATTTTCACGTCTGAAAACAACGCCGGGGCGAGGCCGGCGAATGGCGCGTGCCGTTCCTACGTGACAATAACCAATGGATGCGAAAAAATTGATGACAAGATCCAACGCATTTGTTGTGGTGCATCATTTGTTTTTAAGGGTTCCGTACTTTAAAAGGAAAAAACGGAACCCTTATAGGATCACTTGGTTGTCCGGCTGTCAGTCTGTCTGTCAAGATCCTTTTTCTCAGAAACGCGCAGAAGTATCAAATCAAGTGAAATTCATATTCAAATGAAATTCATATCTAATTAAATTAAATTAAAATTTAAATTAAAAAATTTAAAAAAATTAAAATTCATTTATTTCGGGTAACTTTTTGACCCATATTACAATACAAAAAATAAATTAAATTAAATTATAAATTAAATTAATAAATTAAATTAAATTACTAAATTACAGTCGCAATACTCAGATCTACTGTCCCTTGGAGCTGTGAAAAAATACTTTCCAAGCGCGACTCGGACTCGCGCACAAAGGGTTCCGTATCGTTAACTATAAAAAATCATGTCTATTGTATGGAAGCCCCCTTAAATATTTATTTTATTCTATTTTTTGTATTTGTTGTTATAGCGGCAACAGAAATACATCATCTGTGAAAATTTCAACTGTCTAACTATCACCGTTCATGAGATACAGTCTGATGGCAGACGGACAGACAGACAGAGGAGTGAAATTAATAGGGTTCCGTTTTTACCCTTTGGGTACGGAACCCTAAAAACCGCGAAAAGCATTTATTGTGAGATACATACATAATAAAATATTTTAAATAATTTCAAATTTTTATATATAACTAGCTTTCGCCCGTGGCTCCGCCCGCGTCAATGTCGATTCCTCGGGAATAGTACTTTTTCCCGGGATAAAAGGTAGCCTATGTCCTTCTCCGCACTCCAGAGAACTTGTATGCAAAATTTCATGATGATCGGTTCAGTAGTTACGGCGTGAAAGCGTAACAAACAAACAAACAAACAAATAAACAAACAAACAAACTCACTTTTGCATTTATAATATTAGTAAGGATTTAAGGAACCCTTCGTGCGCGAGTCCGACTCGCAACTGGCCGGTTTTTTCGCTATCGATAGCTTATTGTATAGATAGATATGTTGAGTGTTGAATAATTACTTTAAAAACTGTTATCAGACCTGTCATGCTGTATGGATCGGAATGTTGGGCCACAAAAGGGATGGAAGAAAGAAAACTGCATGTAACAGAGATGCGAATGTTGAGATGGATGTGTGGAGTGACAAGTATGGATAAAATACGGAATGAGTATATAAGGGGAAGTATGAAAGTCGGCCTTAGTAGTACAGAGAGGGTCATGCTCCTGTAGTGGAGACTAAAAAGGACCTCAAAGACTGAGCTGGTAGGGGCATGTGATGAGGAGAGAAGGTCATATCGCAAGGAAGGCTTTGGAACTGAAGGTGAATGGAACTCGAAACAGAGGACGACCAAAGAAAAGATGGATGGATTGTGTCAAGGAGAGTATGAACAAAAAAGGAGCGACAAAGGATATGGTAGGTGACAGATCAAAATGGAGGGAACTGACATACTGTGCCGACCCCACATAAAAAGTGGGATAAGGTAAAGGATGAAGAAGAAGATTAATAATTACTTTAAAAACGCTAATACTTACTTTATCGTTGCTTTGATTCTTCGATAATATACTATATTTATTTAAGATCTTTAACATGTGCATCCGCTACCGCATCCACAGATGTGAGCCTTCAAAAAGCCGCATACGCATTTAAATCCGCCGATGTGAAAAAATCGGCATCCGCGACGTCCTTGGGTACTGTTTTTGAAAGTATAGCCACTCGTTTTCATGTGATTTTTGTATAAAAAAAATCGCTCGTTTACCAAATTTCAAAAATAGCACTGCTGACTGCTGGTATGATTGTTTGGTCATTGGTAAATCTTAATATTTCTAAACTACGCACAGGCTGTCACTGTCACTACTAACTAAACTAGATAACCTCAAAAAAGAATCTTGTTTGTTTATAAAGAAGCCGAGAAATAAAATATTTTTCCTAACACAACGAACAAATGGCTTCAAAAGAAGGAGCAGACAAGGGGAAGGTATTATAATGTTTAATGTTTTCACTGTTATCCTTTAAACACCAAAACGATAGCAATTTACTTGGAAATGTGAATTTCTGACATTTCTGCATACATTTGTATATTTTACATTTCATAGGGTGGTCAAGGAGCTGGAGACAATAAAGAAAAGCGTAGGAAAGAGTCTATTCTAGATCTTAGCAAGTACTTGGAAAAAAGTATAAGAGTTAAATTCGCTGGAGGACGAGAAGCGGCGGGAATCTTGAAAGGTTATGATCCCCTTTTGAATCTCGTGCTAGACAACACCACAGAGTTTCTCAGAGGTTAGTAATCGCAATAAATAAAACTTATTAAATCCTGCAGCACATCCAGTGGCGTAACTACAAGGTGGCATGCTGGCAAAATGCCCGGCCAGGAGCAGAAGAGCAGGGGGGGGGATATAAGGTAAAGGTCACGCCCGACGCCAGGCTAGTACACAATGTAATAACTTTAGTTGTCAATGGCGTCTCACTCACACAACTGTTATGCAACTAAAGTGGTCAATGGCGCCCAATAGGTTTAGTAGTATGTAGTACTACATTTGTATTTTCAATAAAATGGTCATTATTCTTTTCTATTTCAGATCCTGATGACCCCTACAAACTTCTAGATGACACAAGAGCTCTAGGTCTAGTAGTATGCCGTGGCACCTCAGTAGTCCTAATATGTCCAATGGATGGCATGGAAGCCATACCAAACCCCTTCATCACACAGGAGGGATAGGTTTATGATTCTTTTGTATTCCATATTGAATTAAGCTTGTAAGTAAATATAAGATTTCTTTACACATTCTTTATGAATTTTGTTTACATGTACCATCTTTGTCTTAACTTCTTTGCTAATGCATGATGACACATGCATAAAATTTATTGAATTTACTAAACCACAAATAAAAAAATTAAAAATAATGCCAGCCCATAATCTGCCAGCTGTAAACATATATTTCGTTGTGTGTGTACCATGCCAATGTGGTTTTTAATTTGGACGGAAATGGGCAGGTCACATGATCAGAGGGAAGGATAAATGGAGTAAAATAATCATACAAAAGAGAGGTAGACCACAAAGAAGGTGGGATGACGACATTAGATAAGTAGCGAGAACAACATGGGGTGGAGGGGCCACAGAAAGGCCAGAATGGAGAAGACTGGAGGAGGCCTTTGCCACCTGGCAAAGGGACACACAAAAGTGGAAGAAGAAGGCAATATACGGAAATTGAATGAGTTGTGTCAAAAAAATATACTGAACAGTGGCGGGTCTCCCTATAGTCCACTTGTGAGCTGCACTACAAAATTTCACTTAAATATATGCCCAAAAAATAGTCTAGTATCTAATAAATTCATTATATCTGGATTTTTTCGGAATTAATGTTATTAATTTTCAATGTAATAATTTTTATTTTATATCAAAGTAAACGTCATAACACTATGTAGTGTTTTCAATTATATCAATATTATTTATAAATCTCATATTACTGAAAGTATAAGAACTAGTTTTCCTTGACTAAAAATTTGCCGTGCGTCGGCTCACAGCGCACGCAACTGTACCCTTACCACTGTATTGTATGGGAAAGAAAAAAAAACGCCTGGCACGTCAGACGTAAGATCTCAGTGCTTTTAGTATGGAGATCTAGCAAGACCTTGATACCGCACAGAGCATGAGACAAGATTAACGGCGACTATAGGTATTGTTCTGATTAGGTCGGTTAGTGTGCGTGTATTGTGCCTTCATACATATTCTTGTGTTTTGATTTATATTAATTATAATATAAATATATGTTTAAATTATATAAAAGAAGACCAGTCGGTGAACCACCAGCCCGCTGGTCAGATGACATTGTTCGGCTGAGTGGAAAACAGTGGATGAGACTAGCACAGGACTGTAGAGAATGGCGTAAAAAAAGGGAGGCCTATGCCCAGCAGTGGGCTGATGTGAGCTGAAAATGATGATGAATATGTTTATATGGTACACAATAAATATTAGTCAAATAATAAACTTTATGTAACCACATGTACCTATAACTTCTTTCTTTTGTACATTGCAGTTTTAAAAATCACAAGCCGCTGATACTGATGCATAGACATACTCACACATGTGTTAACAAAAAACAACAGTTTTTTCTAAACATCTATTTAATAAATTATTGCACACATTACCACACACAACAATAACAAGAAAAAAACATTATTCCAATACTGTTTAAGTCTATAAAATTAAATAATACTTAGTCATGGTGCTACAGCTCCACTGGTACAAAAGTTGCTGTATATTTTGCATCTTTAGCTGTAGAATTGTATTAATTATTATTGGGTCTACCTATCTATGAAAACGATTTCATAGATAGGTAGTATGACGAATTCATTTTACTCGAAATTCTATAGAAAACGACGACGTTTTCTATAGAGAATTTCGAGTAAAATTGAATTTGTCATACTCGTTTTTAGTATCATTTCGGGTTTGATAAATTCAGCTTAAGTGAAATTTTGCATGGGTTTATAAAATTTACATAAAGTTAGAAATGACGGCATGTTTATCATAACGGACAACATCTGAAACGAGTTCCTTTCATGGGCATTTTTCAATAATTCAATTTAGAAAAGCAAAAAATAATGTATGTTAATAATATAGTCAACAAAAGGGCAAGTGAAAAAAAAAAATATTTTATGGGTAAACCCGTAAACACCCGTAATTAAAAAGACAACCAAAAAAAATTTTTTTCAAGCTTATCAGTCATCACTGATATTTCATGACTCTTTCAACCAAGAGCAGCATCTCAAAATTCGAAAGTTTTTGTCTAATAATTGATATAAATAGTCACGTATTATACCTATGGTAACTGAAGTTCTTCGCTCTAACTACACGTCATTCAAAACCAAATTCATTTCGTAACCAAGGGAAAGTCTTTGGACAGGAGGCGCAAGTGATCATGTACTTGTCGTGCTGCAGTACTTTGGAGGGTAGTTTGCAGGTGTTGGGCTTGGCGCACGCGATCTCGTTCTCTTCGAAGCGCCGGTCCCGACATTGCCAGGGCTCAAACTTTCTCAGCTGAAGGACTGGCGTCGGCCGCCGGATCCAGTCGATCACTTCACGGTATGTCACGAAGTATACGTCTGGTAGTTTGAGTAACTCGTCTATGAATCTCTGAAAAAGAAGGTTTTTTTAGTTCACTTTCTACTACTTAATACTTAGCTTTTTTTTTCTTTTTTTATTTCATCACAAACCTCCGTGGTTTTTTCTGAAGTGTATCTATATTCTGTTTTATATGTACATGATTTCGAAATATAATAAAAAAAAAAACTATCTCTACTTTTAATAGTTTTATATCTGGAGGGATTTACGTCTGCAATATAAATAAATTTTTATTCACGAACGTCTGAGAGTTTACGACTGTGACAAGAAAATAGGTGAAAGTAGGTGAAAATTCTTTTTCACCATTTTTTTAGTGTCGTTTACACAACAGATTTTCCAAATTCAACCTTTTTATTATTAGATATTTATTAACATTAATAAAAAAAAGAAAAACAACGGGTTGCACTCCGGGAGTGCCGGCAGAAGTGAAAACTTGAACATTAACCATTGTGAATACATACTATCATTTATGTGGTTAAATACAATATTCATTTATTGCGCTATCGTACACAAACATGACAATTTCTCTCTCCTACGCCGCGCCGCAAGTCTCAGGTCACGTGTCTGTCTTACAAATTTTCGATCAGGTCACGTGTCCTGACGCGAGTTTAACATTTTTCATCCATCCCAAAAAGTGCACAACGACGCAAAAGAAGTTTTCACTTCAAAAATTTCGTCGTTACCTTGATAGCCAGCAAATAATCATTATTCTTTAGCCACGAGGAGTTCAGATGTATTCCAAAAGGCGCTCTGTTCTTCAGGTAGTGACGCTTGAAGTTATTGAGCAGCACGTTGTACACGTCTTCTCTCGTGAAGTTTGATGGGCAGTATTCCAAAGTAGCGCAGACGTGGTTGCCATGCATCAGCGGGTTGATCACCATCTCCCACAGGCCGGCGTAGCTTCGGGTCGGGCAGTACTGGTTGTTTCCTAGAGTTGAAGAAATTACAAATTATTTAGTTTATATTTAGCCGTGTGGTATCCGGCAGAGTAGAATAGGACCACTCCAAGTCTTACCGTGGATGTCGTAGAAGGCGACTTAGGAAATACAAGCTAAACAAAGCTTATAAACATCTAAGATACCTCTCCAACCCGTTTGGCCAGCGTGGAGAGTGTAGGCCAAGTCCTCTGGCTGCTCTGGCCAAGTATGGCCCTAGTAGTACAGAGAGGGTCGTGCTCCTATAGTGGAGACTAAAAAGGACCTGATGATGATGATGATATTTATGATATGGAATAGTAAGGGGTGTCATGCTCAACTGCCAGTCCGGTAGTTGCAGGTGTAGCATCTGGGACGCGTGCCCGGCCTCCCGAGCTGCTACTTGCTTCCCCCATTCACCCGAGTGAGTACTATCCCGATACCTTCATTCCCTTTCCAAATCCAAGAAATTCCTATCTTTCCCTAGATTTAAAATGCTTCCGATGGGCAGCAGCGTCGGAAGCACAAGAAGTCAAAGAAATTGCGCTCGCCTGCCAAGCAGGGTGAGTATGGCACACAGAACAACAAGTATGGTAGTATCCTCTCATGGAACGGAGTATTTCAGGGAGAGGCTTTTGTCAAGAAGTGGACTTTTTATTGCTGTAATGATGATTTATAATACACCTAGTTCTGTGGGCGTTTTCCCACACCTAGGTCGCTTGTCTGTTCACGTTGTGTCTGCACGAAAAATAATAATTCTCTGGTTTCTTGCGATAAGAAACTTCTTACCTCCATTTTTGGACGTGGGTCGACGATGTAAGAAGCGTAAAACTATAGGGGTTGTATTGCCGGCCTCATGGTTTCTGTTTTTCCCAGGAACCCCCTGGACGTGCTATACGTTTGGACATTCCAGTATATACTTAGCCGTCAGTGTATTAATGATACTGTACTGTGACGGTGATTTTTTTTTACGTACTGATTAGACTATTCATGGGATTTGTCCTTGGATTTGTCCCAATAATAGTAAGTAGATTGATTTCAAAATGAATCCTTTTAGTTGTTAATTTGATTTCTTTACGGATCATACTTATTCTTGTTCTTCATAGCTTATAGTTATAATGTCCCACTCTTTTCAAATACATATGTCTATTTTCAACCGACTTCAAAAAGGAGGAGGTTCTCAATTCGACTGTTGTTTTTTTTGTATGTTTGTTACTACGCCATGACTATTAACCTCATTTAAATCAAAATCGGTCCAGTAGTTTGGCGGAAGTACGTCGACTCACCATTTCCATAATCTGCCACAAGATAGGCCAGTTCTCATCAGGCACATTACAAATATCCTTCAATGTGTACATTTCTCGTACGTTTTGTTTTTACTTTCTCTTTGTAATGATTGCAAGTCGACCGAACTAATTTCCGGGAAATCAATTATCCTAACAATACAGTAATACAGTAGTGTGCAGTGACAACAATTGAAGATAGAATCACGATCAGTATCTCTGGGCAAAACATCATTCCGCGGTGGTTTCCGCATTCCTAGCGCTAACGAAACGCATCCCGCAGAATGCGAGGCAGACGCGCGTTGTTCACTTTAAGTAATTGTTACGTAACAGCCTTTCACACGTTCTAGTTGTCTGCTTTGATTAATGGCATATTGAAGAGTTCCTAAGAAAAACAATGACTTAGTTTTCATCGACTTAGGTTCCATACGCAAGCATTCCGAGACAGTTGTCGACTTGATTAATTTTCTTCGACACGAAGCTAACTGATAACTGTTTGACCTGATAAGATCTTATAAATCGATGAACGCCGCACGCACGAAAACGTGTCACGTTCCGTGTGCAAGCGACAGCGCGGCACGTATTAAAAAAAATATAGATTTCTTACCAGAGCATCTGTGAGGTATCTTGTAGTCAAGCGTGTAAGGCCAGTAAGGTGGGTCGGCATATGGAGCCACCACCGTCGCGTCGTACACGAAGCCGAATTCTTGCATCATCAGGAACTGCCGGTTCCAGCCAACCGAAAGGTACGGAACTCGCATGCCTCTGAAAATCCAGGTTTCTAATGAGATTTTGCGTCCCTAACGCGTATCGGCCGAGAATGACGTAATTAGTGGATCTATTGAGCTCGTAAAGCGAAAGCCATATTTCATTACGTACCAAATCATCATTACAAGGCCACTGCTGGACAAAGGCCTCTCCCAAGAATTCTTCGTCCCATGGGAGGATATTGCCACTGGCGGGTTGGCGAGCGCAGTTTCTTTGCTTGTGCTTCCGACGCTACTGCCCATTGAAAGTATTTTCAAGGTGAGAAAGGATAGGAATTTGCTGGATTTGGGAAGGGAATGAAGGTGTTGGGATACTACTTACTCGGATAAATAAGAAAGTAACAGCTTGGAGGCCAGGCGCGCGTACTCGATACACCACCGGACAAGCAGTTGAGGATGACACCCCGTACTAAATGAGTACATACCTAATTAATAGCTAAGTACATTAACAGGTTCCCTATCCCATGAGTCTTATATGAACATCTTATTTGTTTTACTATTGTCTCATTTATGGACAGGGAAAGGGTAAAATATGGGTTGCATTGTACCTTATGAAGTATTATCTAGGTATTTTCCTCTGTGATATGGGTATTGGAGAATTGGTGGACTAAGTATTATTGTACGCAGATTTTTTTTTTATGTTACAGGACGGCAAACGAGCAAGCGGGTCACCTGATGGTAAGTGATCACCGCTGCCCATGGTCAACTGCAACGCCAGGGTGTGACAGGTGCGTTGTCGGCCTTTCAAGGAGTTGGGGGAAAAAAATGGGGAGAGGAGGGGGACGGATGGGCATCCGGCTCTCTCACTCATCGAACGAAGCATAGAAGCGGTAAAGCTTCTACTCAGACGTCGATTTTCTGTGAGAATGTGGTACTTCCCCGGACGAGCCGGCCCATTCATGCTACTAGCCATTTTTCCGGTAGCGTTGCTCTACCACGACTAAAAGCACATAATAGAACCTGGCCATGTGTTTTTGACTTTTCTGCATGTTGTGGTAAACTATTGTTCTGAGGGTACCTAAACCATTCAATTGGCTGTCCGCTTGATTGAACGAAAATGCAAGCATGCATGTTAGCTATACAATAAAACAGGAAACCACTTATATCATCACTTCATAGAAGTTCAATGTACCAGTAAATCCAACCATGAGCTCAGAGGTATTTTAAACGGATGTAAATCAATTCCGGTAGTATTTGCTGAACGTTACTGATGCTAAAGAAATTAGCGCAAACGCAAATTATCGTGTACGGACAAAATATTTATGTGCATTTACCAACCACTCGGTCGATTAACATTGGTGTTGGTCAATAGGCATGTTTTCTAAAAAAATGCTTTTCAAAATAATTTGTCCGTCTGGTAGATTATTGAAAAATATTGCAAACGTATCTTTTTTTTGTCAATCAAACAAAAATTGATAAAGATATAGCCCGTTACAGTTCCCCGTGACGTCACTGGCCGGTTCATTTTTTACCGGCCTGTTGCGTCATGAGCCGCCACTCCTGAACTTTGATGCGCTTTATATTTATTATCTTTTGTTTGATTGGAAAAAGATGGACTAATTATATAAAATGGTATTTTTTTTCGCAACAAGCCTATTATATACAGTCGGTGAATAGGTTACTCATTAGTTGTACTTGTCATAATTATATACTTAAATAAAACTTCCTCTACGGATTCTCACAATTTATACATACATACATAGGTACTAACACGTCTTTTTCATTTGCGGGCTTTTAAGTCTTTAAGACCTAAAAGCCACGTTTAGCATGTTGGTGAACGTTAAGGTGGCAAAATAATCAAAATAATGATGGGTTGCCAGTCGCATCGTCTATTAACATGATTCCGCAGTTACCGCCAAAGCCCTCGATCAGCTTCATAGAGATAAGATAATCCTGACGAGATAATCTATGATCGGCTTACAATTATAGTATTATAACTATAGCAAGATTAGCTCATCTATGCTTGTAATTTTAGTAACATGTGGCATGAATACCACTAAATAAATCAAATATAGGGACAAATCACTTAAATTGAGCTAGCCCCACAGTAGGTAAGTTTGAACTTCGGTTGTAGGTTGTAGGATACTAATTCAACGATACAATATAAATATATACATAAAGATAAACATTTAACACCCAGGCCAATTTGAAACATAGATTTCCATCATGACCAGGCTGGGGATCGAACCCACGGGACCCTGCGATTCAATGACACCTGCGGTACTACTAAGCTACCAGATGTCAGCGTAGAATTTCAGAAGTACAGTTGCGAGAGTATCTAATTCAAACGTCGACCGAGCGGCTTGATTTTAAAGTCGTCAAATTATAATATTGGTCCTTCACCGAACTTTAATATTGCTTACTTCGTATAGAAATGGATGATCGTTAACCCCCGACGCAGAAAGAGGATGTTATAAGTTTGGCGTCGTTGTCTGTGTGTGATGTATCTGTCTGTGGCATTGTTCGTAGCTCTCAAACGGATGTACCAACTTGCAACCAGAATGGTTTCCAGAGAACCTAACTCCTCGAAAACTTACAGCAGACATAGATATAGTGTATGTCTTGCAGGTTATAATCTGTACACAGATCTGTAATACGGTCACGTTGACCTGGTGCTTTTTTACTTTTTAAGGGTTGTTCCTTAAACTATAAATATTGGTCGTAGTGGGTTTTAAATTTCTTATTTAATTTTTACCTGAAGTCTTCCATGCGCACACTGCCAAAACGGTTGATGACGTTGGCCTGGCCGACCATCTCGTCGAACCAATCTTCAACTGTAGCATTCTTCGACCACCATTCCTCGGGACCGCGAAGGCTGTAATATTTTATTTTTTTATTCTTTTAATGGAGCGAAGTAGGCGTAAGAAATCATTGAATTTTGAATTTATTGTCATTGTAGGTAGTCTCAAATACTACTTATACCTTTCTAGTACCAAAATCGTAATAAGAACCTTGTTCTTACGATTTCAGAAAGCATATCAACCTACTTAATACAAAAGAACTTATTTTTTTCTCTCTCTTTGAAATGAGGGGGCTAACTTTACCACACAAAAAAAACATATCAATATAAAATTGATTCAGGAGTGGAAACTCTTTCTACTTACGTAATGGAATTGACAGCTATTTCATGTCCATCGTTCCACAGTTTCTGGACGTGTCTGTAGTTGGTGTACAGATGGGAGACGAAGAATGTCGCCTTGATAGGACACCCGTTGGGATTTCTTTTGTCTGACGTGAACAGCTGGTTGGTGAAGGCGTCCCAGTTCTCGTGGTTTACGGGCCCATCGAACGTTAGTGTTATCATTTGAGGAGTCTGTTGCGGAGAGACGTTGTTAAATTTATTGATATTGGAATACGTGTACTGTATAACGACACTACAATGTTTGTCATGGTAAATCATGAGTACTCCAATTGTTTCATTGTTTACTTCAATCTTTATCAAGTATTTATTGCAATATCTATAAGCTGATAGAGCAATGACAATCGGAAAGTCTTCTTGTCGAAGCAACCTCATAATCGTCATAATCGACAGCGAATACTCCCTTGCTCTCATCTTGGTATTGTGCCTTATGTATAGCGACGAAACCTATTCCGTCCATGTGAACATTAACCTATTTCAAGTAAAGAAATGTGTACTGACCTGACTGGGCACCAAATTTCCAGGTGTCTCAGTACCGTTTTGGGTACAAAAGCAGTCTGGTAACTGACACATCTTGGGGTCGCAGCGCTCTGCTGCGTTTGGGTCGTAATGGACATCGCACCAACCCTGATAACGTCAACAGTTCATTATTTTATTTCCCATCGTTAATGTAATTGTTCTTAAAACAAAGAAAGTGAAACTGTTTTGAAAGTGGGTATGCCTGACGGAAAACTTGAATTTGAAACTCTTCTGTGAATTTAAATTGCTTTTTTTACCATAACTTTTAGAGAACATTGCAAATCATGCTGTTTGTGATAGAAATATTGAAATAATTGTCTATCTATTTGTGAAAGTTAATGGACGTTTGCGGATTTTATTATACTAAGAAACGAGCTTACGTGATATTATGTTACACTTTACCGGTGAAAAGCATGACGCGGCTTGGCTTGTCGCATATGCATAAGTGCCAGATGCTTATGTAATTCGTTCATTAGATAACCATAATATTTCGTGTGTTGAACTTTAATTTTGTAAGAAAATTGCGTCTTAGGTAGTTTGAGGATTTATATAAGACTAGCTCCGTGGCGCAGCGGTCAACACGCCAGCCTGACCGGGTTCGATTCCGCCGGCCAGGTCAAGATGGAAAATGATCTTTTTCAGATTGGCCTGGGTCTTGGATGTGCATCTATATATGTATTTGTTATAAAATATAGTATCGTTAAGTTAGTATTCCATAACACAAGTCTCGAACTTACTTTGGGGCTAGCTCAATCTGTGTGATTTGTCCGTATATATTTATTTATTATTATTTATTTATTATATCACATCAATGCATATCAGATAGAGGACATCAGAGCTCAATGCACAGCTGAAGACAGATCCGGATAACACTTCAATGCAATAGGTAAGAGCTCTGTCGCTTAACATTACCTTTAACAATTACATTAAATCTATTGAAATCGAAGTACATCGAATTGAATTATTACGAATCAACTATTTTGAAGAATCATCCAAGTACAAATCGCTACCTCAGAAGTATTTTGCAAGTAAACAAGTCCTTTTAACAATCGCCTCGCCGTTTCATATCCGCGGCCTTTGTGACCATTGGATTTTTAACCTAATACCTCATCCGACGAATCGTCACAGTCGAGGGAGCCGTCGCAGAAGTATTCTGCAGGCAAGCAGGTCCCATCCGCACAGCCTAGGTGTGTGTCGTTGGCGCAGGTCGCCATGTCCAAAAGTGGTTTGGCGACAAGCGTTTCTGGAATCAAGCGTAAAATTACTATCCTACTTTCAACCTATTATGGGCTAATGGTTTCTGATGTTTTCGCGACTGTTACACATTTAAATAAAATCACTTTAATACGGTATTAAAGTGATTTTATTTAAATCTATTTTGGGCTATTCCAAGTGCGTGTCCTAATCTATTGCAGAAAACACTGGAGAATTTATCTTTTATTATCAAGTTCGCTCAAAAGATCTAATGGATGTGTTAGATATCTGAAGCAAATTTGATTAAGTTTATCTTTACCTGTAGTGAGATCACAGTTGTGCACATTCTGTCGTTTGTCGCACAGTTGTCTGTTGACGTCAAATAACAAGTCTTTCGAGCAGTGGAACTCGAACACGTCTCCATCGAGGCACAGGTAGTATTTGGCGCATTCGTCGCTCGTCCATGTCAACTCTTCAGGCCGGTCTGGATTTCTGTAAAGTAGAGGTTTGGTTTTACTTTTTGATTCTAGGTTGACCATATCCACAATCTGACCTCCACAAATTTGCGTCTTTCTAAGATAAAATAAGTAAGTTGTAATTGTCATACGTGCGATTTTGTCGTGGACAAAAGCTTAGAAGTTACAGGGCTTGTAAGTCTAAACCTGCCAATATGTTACTACACTCATTTACTACTACTTATCTCATAGATCTTAGGCAGGTGCTTATCCTGCTCCTTTGTTGAACGGTGTAAAGTATACTATTTGATATGTCGGCTAACAAAATCTGCTCCAGCTCGCTTTTACCATTACTTATTTGATTCTTGGACAGTAGTGTGTAAACTGGAAGCTCTAAGGCTTATCTTTATTTTGTGTTGATCAACGCTAAGTATACAACCAAGTTGCTTCCCGCTGTCTGTCTGTCCCTATGTATGCTTAGATCTTTAAAACTACGACACGGATTTTGATGCGGTTTTTTTAAATAGATAGAGTTATTCAAGAGGAAGGTTCATATGTAGATTGCACCCGTGCGAAGCCGGGGTCCCGATCGCTAGTACTCATATATATAAACACGTACAAATGTGGATTTTACCTAAACGTCGATTTACACTATCACGCTGACTAGTCTACGTTATATTTCACACCAGAAAAGAAAGCGAAACAAAAGCTTAATCTTAAGTTTTGAATACTTTCT
Source organism: Elegia similella (assembly GCA_947532085.1). Lineage (NCBI taxonomy): Eukaryota > Metazoa > Arthropoda > Insecta > Lepidoptera > Pyralidae > Elegia > Elegia similella. The sequence continues at coordinate 16,445,818 of OX383941.1, forward strand.
TTGCATACCTAATTCGCGAAATTAAAGCTTCGTCAATAGGTGGCGATTTTAATCTACATAAAGAAACGGACAAGCATTAATTAAAAGAAAGCTGCCGAGCTGCGGTAGTCTTTGATTTCGAGGAAGATTGTTTTCGTTTCGTTATCAAAATAAGCTTTGTCGGCATAATATTGCGTATAAGTTCGCACAGAATCAGCGAAAGTAAATTTCTCAGACGCAATAGGAAATGGTGTGAAGTATAGTTGTGGCGCTGAGTCAAGGTTGAGGCGAAAGTCGTGCGGGGTCGACGTCCTCGAGGCGGGAAACGAATCCTATGCCCGTGCGCACTGCCGCATCACGTCATCCGTCATGCTGCGGTTCTTCGCGTGCGTTTTATGTTTGCGGAAGATGCTAACTAATTACTAGTTTCATGTTACTGACAAACTGACAAATTGGGTTAGGTAGCTGGTAGGTAATGTATTGGTTGACATATATTTATGTAGGTACCTCTTATGTCAAGAATAAGCTCTAAGCAAAATCGTATAAATAGATAAAACTACCTACCTAGATAGGATTTGTAATATATGTACCTAGGAAATAATGCCCCTTTTGAGTTTTTTCCTGGACGTCTTTTCTGTTAGGTAGGTGCCTACTAGCTAGATAGAAGAAGAATAGAATATCCTTTCTACCTTACTATTATAAAGGCGAAAGTTTGTGAGTATATGTATGGATGTTTGTTACTCTTTCATGGCAAAAAGGCTGAACGGATTGTGACGAAATTTTGCACACATATAGGCTATCTTACATCTGGGGAAAAGGTACTGTTACCACTGGATCGACATTAAACGTGAGCGGAGCCGCGGGCGACAGCTAGTAGTCTATATTTGCCTTTGTATAGGGTATAAAGGTAGATGACCTTCAAATTAATAATCATCTACACAGCCAATAAAATTATAGCGTGCAAATAGATACAATTAATAACACAGGTATTACTTGCTTGTCTACAGGTATTACAATCGTAGCAATTATTATAACAATATTAAGAATTCAATTAAAATTATCTAAGTAACTATTGTATTATAAAAATAATGGAGTCATATTCTTTTCAGTCAATATTTATGTAGAGATTCATTGATTAACTCTAATAACAAGTATGGCTCTACAGAGAGGGTTGTGCTCCTATAGTGGAGAATAAAAAAACAGATGATGAAGTATTTAATGAAATGGAGAAATTCTTGCTTTGTATAAAACCCGTGCTCATTTAGCCATTCTATTAGGGATTGAAAATCAGAGTTTAAATATTGCCGGGATCCAGAATAAGCCTGTATAAAGTCGTAAGTATATTTACCATCTTAAAACCCAGATCAACGTTAGTAGGTCCTATTTATTATTCTACTATTACGTACGACGCAGACATATGGACTCATTAGGTAATTTGTCGCTTGAGTTTCAAGTTGGGCAGGTGCTCGCGGTTGACTGGATCTTTTCAAAGATTTCACTTTACCATGTATGTGTAGAAGTGTAGGCTGTTACTGCGCTACAGCAGAACCACAGAATTAATATATGTAGAACCCAAGCAGCAAACAAGTATTTTTGACACAGTCTTAAAATTTCAAATAATTTCTTCATAGGTATAAGTATTCTATTCAAACACTATTTAGTACTTAAATTGCAAATTATTTTAAAGATAATATTTGTGAAAATAAAAAAAAATCCCCTTTAATAGCTTTTAACAGCTCTATATTCTATTATTATTCTCTATACACCTAACAACTAATTAATATATAATTCTAGATACAATTTAAGGGTTACTTGTACACCTTACAACAGATTCTTTACAGCTTTTTTGTACAGCCATTATTCAGCTCCAATAATGATTAATCTGTTTAATCTGGCGCTCGTTTTAGTGTTAAAGCGTTTGTAAAAACCCCTCTATAGCCAGTATAAAGTATGATTAGATAAACGTTTGAAGTATGAACAGGAATTTTGGTGTAACTTTTAGTATAGCTTATCGTGCTGCTTGGGAACCGAGGTAGTTACATGGTTGAATTATGATATTTACTCACATATATGTTGAAAACTTGTTATTGCGCAATTTGTAAATATATAGCAGCCAGTCCTGATTATTTCCTACATAGTTAGGTACGTACAAATATAAGATAGGTATTTCTTAATTTGGACTTTATGCCTCTATGATATCCAGGCCCATAAATATAGAAACACGACTTTTATACCTAGTCCGAAGTCCCAAGTGCCTTTCAGAGCTTTCAGAATATTATGTAAGTAATAGATACAAAAATACACAGGTATAACGTAATCGTTATACCTGTGTATTTTTGTATCTATTCTAACTGCTTTTTTTTCTATAACTTTAACTGATGCTGCAGTAGAAAGGTAAGGCATGTGATATGACGAATAATGTACTTTACATATTCTTCCCATGCCTTACCTGCGTCTTCTCTATCTACCTAAGTTCGAAACGGTAAATAATAGGTGAATTGTATCTAATGGTAGGGAGGTAATGTCATCATCATCATCATCATCAGGTCCTTTTTAGTCTCCACTTCTCCTGTAGTAGTAGTACAGTGAGGGTCGTGCAGGAGCACTAGTAGTACAGAGAGGGTCGAGCAGGAGCTCGACCCTCTCTGTACTACTAGAGCCATACCTGGCCAGAGCAGCCAGAGGACTTGGCCTACACTCTTCACGCTGGCCAGACGTGTTGGAGAGGTCTCACAGATGTTTATAAGCTTTGTTTAGCTTGTATTTCCTAAGTAGCCTTCTACGACATCTACGGGAAGACTTTGAGTGGTCCTATTCTACTCTGCTGGATACCACACGGGAGGTAATATAAAATAACTTATTAAAAACGCCAAGGTCAGGATCATAGCTAGAGATAGACAAACATTGATATACTAATAGTATGGGAGAAAGATTGTAGTTAAAATGTTATAAAAGAATAGCAGTTTAACTCTGCTACATGAGTGTGGCATAATAAAGCCGGACAGATCGGACGCCGACTAAATTCGCCGGACACGCAAGCAAAAAGATTCACTGTGTCCGGCTTTTGCCCCACGCCTGGCAACCCTATAACTTTGATAACTTTACTGCCCATTTTGGACAGTTTAAAAATACGGATCCCTGATTTTTAAACTAATACAAAAAGAAAGCAAGACAAAACATTGGAGACTGACGAATTGATGAATTATGCATTAAATGATCCATGAATTACTAGACTCGAATCGATGATTCGCATTCAACGAATCATCTCGTCAGTCAAAGAAATTGAATTAAAAGATTGATAGGCCAATTTTACTCCAATATTGTTACTTGGACAATATGACGTTACAGTCATTTTTGTACCTAGTAATTTTTCCTGATCGTCCTTAGTCACCAAAAGGAATATTTTTTAAGGAGCGCGATGGCACTGTATCCACTGGATCATCGAGTTCCTCTGATTTGGAAGGCCCATTAAGCCAGATAATATTAAGCCGGTGGAAATATCTGACACCAGTGTGGTCATACAACAATCTCGCCGTCTCTAATATCCTATAGCTTCTTCCAATACATTGCTTAATCATTCCCCTTATACTACTCCTAATACACCCCAAAAACCACACCCAATACATCCAAATATTCCCCTGAATAATAGGTACATCATATCCGTTTCCAATACATTCCAAATAAATCATGAGAGGACTACCCCATACTAAGGCGGGTGTAAAAACCAAGCTGTACCAAGCTGTATCTCCGTAATAGTTAGTTGTAATTTTCTCAGATGATGTATTTCTGTTGCCACTATAACAACAAATAGTAAAAAATAAAATAAAATGAACATTAAAGGGGGGCTCCCGTACAACAGACATGTTTTTTTTGGCCGTTTTTATAGATAACGGTACGGAACCCTCCGTGCACGAGTCCGACTCGCACTTAGCCGGTATTTTTTAAATCTATGACGACTAATGACGAATATGATGGAATACTTGACGGAATATGATTGAACTAGAAGCAAAGGAAAAAGAAAAATATGCCAAACAGTTCTTATACTTCCGGATTGTTTCGTTTTTTAACTTATTTTCTTATAATTTTGTATTCCATTAGGGATTCTGATTCCCAGATTTCAATATAGCTAGGGGGTTCAAAATCACGCTGTATGATATGCAGCTATATCCAAATCTATTTACGGTAAAGCAAGGTCCTAAAAGATACCTAGTCTGCTTACCAAGGCATATTAACAGACGGATCAAGTCCTGATAACAATAGCTATTTATTATTGGCATTGGAAACACAAATTCGAGTATTAGAAGTATAACATAATATTCAAACCTGTAAAATCTCCCGTTTGTGTGACATTTAATATTATCCAGGCTTCTCCTTGACACATGTTTACTCCGCACTCCTGTAAATCACAAAATATTTAAACTACACTCTCAACGGTTACTTTTTTTTTGTATTTTGTGAACCAACTTTTTAATGCGATGTTTACCTAATACTACAACGAAAGCAATCGAAACAATGAACAACCACGACTTGTGTCGAGCCATCTCGCGGGACCGGGATCCGCAGAAGCACTGAATCCATCAACGCTCATTCATCGTCCACCACCATACTTTCTTTCGCTGACCGATGCGAATATGGGGGAAAGTAAAGTCGCCGTCCCGCGGTCATGGTACATAATGCACCGCAAACCAGTAATTTATTCTACGTATAGTTTACGTGGATTCGACACTGCAAAATATGGTTAGCCTGACGGGCACGGACAACTGTTGGCCATTAAAACACATGCGAATGAGGAACCGCTGTAGTATGTACATACATATTACCTTATTTCATGTTCTGAAACATACCTAAGCATGCATGCATGCATGATAGTGTATAGGTGGTACGCTAAGGGAAGATATTCTCGCTGGAAAAGGTTTGTGCCCGGGGGATCGTATGTACTGCTCCGGCTGTATTGCAACGGAGGTCGTACTTACTAGTGTTGGATTTAAGAATTGTTTAATAAGTTTCAGAATTGTTCAGCGCCATCTGGTTGTAGTTGTTATAATTATAAGTCTCCATTTTACCTACCACTATCATTGGTTATAATGATAGGTATATAAACGAAAAATAAGATTTGGGTATTAGACCATGTTTTCTATGATTTGTCTAAATATTTTGAGTATAATATTTAATTATAGGCATAGGAGGGTATTGTACTGACAATACATGGCTTTGTACAAGTGTATTGCATAAGCATCTGAAAGGGTGAGACTGTTGAAACTGTTTTTTTTGTTTACCATCTCTGTAACACAGATATGTGCAATACATATTTGAAGTTTCAGCTTATTGACAGTAGTCTTCTAATCAATTATTGTAGCGAATATTGAGGTCGCCAAAGTACGTACTCCCAAAACCGAAGGTCTGATAGCTCCGCCACAAAGGGAAGACCTTCCCGCTGAGCAAGGTGTGCGCCCAAGGAACCGTACGGCTCCAACCGGGTTCTGTCGGAAGTTGTATTTGTGCGTCGCATCAAAGATATTTGCGCGTTTCAGAATCGTTTGGCGCGATTTAATAGTAGTTGTTGTAATTAATGTAATTATTACAACACTCATAAGATAACGTCTTTTTCCCTTGCAGGGTAGACAGAGCCCAGGCGACCTATTTGCTAATGTACAGTGCAGTGCTAAAGCAGTGTAGGTAACAGTGAACAATGTTTATATAGTCACTTCAACATACATTGCGGCTTGTATGATTGACTATTTATTTTTATTTAAGATATATGAAACGTCAAAACATTCATCAAAACATTGTACAATAAGTCAGCAAATAGGCCTGCAGTCATTGTCAAAGCCACGTTTAGCATGTTGGTGGGTAGGTGGAGAACGATTTTAATAGGTATATTTAGGTTTACTCAGACTTTCGCCCATTCCCTAGATCGGCTTACAATCTGCGCGGGAAGAGAAGCTCCCAACAGCTGCTTCTCTGTGTAACAACATTATTTTTTTTTACTTTTCTCCCAGACCAGCATGGATGTTTTGACTGCCTATTAAAGTTAAGTCGTCATGTTGATAGTTGAGTCTTCTTATTGATTCTTGTGGCGAATGTAGGTAGACATGGCCACAAGAACTAAGAAGATACAATATATAGCATTACATAACTCTCCTTCTGACATGGTCGGGTAAAACAAGTGTTTTTCGACAAGGTATTTCTGAGATAATATATCAGTGCCTACGGTAATGTCAAAAGTGACGTAACTGAAAAAAAAATTGACAATGACGTGACGCCGGCGATTTGGAGAAAAATTGAATAGAATTGTTCTATGAAATTGGAAATTACGAGTTAGTGAAGTGTGTTTCGTTCGGTAATAAATCTAGTCTGAAAAATGAGATGTATTAATTCGATTCTCCAAATATTACTTTTGTTAAACGTGTGTTTCGCGACGTTGTCGCCGCCCACCGACAAGAAGACACAAAAGTCGGTGAAAACTCAGGAAGGGCCGAGGAAAAACAATGTTTTGGAGCGGAAGTTGGTTTCCGAAACCCCTTTGGCGAAGGATATCATAAAGTACCACGGCACGTACCACCAAGACCTGTCTACTCGTAATTTTAAAGGCAACGTGCTGGGATATGTTACCCCAGTAAGTATTGTTTACATCGGTTCTCTATGCATTATCGATTACTTTTGGGCTGTCGTAAAGTGTGATTAAGCCGGTTTTATGGTTAACTGTAAATATTATACTAACTGAAGTGATATGGCTGGTGGTTTTTTTTATTTTCTTTACATAGCTTGTTTTTTATCTGCAAATTGTAACTGCATTTATAAATAATGTATTATCTTCTTTGGAGGAGATAAAAATAAGTTGTATGACTTTTTAAATTAATTTACAGACTTAACAACCGGGCAGGATATCCTAAAGAGTGTGTTCTTTGCCACAATTTCATAATAGTATGTTTGTAATACAATTTTCCAAAACAAAAGTTCTCAATCAATTTATTTCAGTGGAACAACAAAGGCTATGATGTAGCCAAAACATGGGCAGCAAAGTTCAAGTACATCTCGCCCGTGTGGCTGCAAGTGAAGCGCCAAGCCCCCAACGTATATATAATTACGGGTCTGCATGATGTAGACCATGCCTGGATGAAGTCTGTTAGGCAGAAGGGTGCTGCTAATAATTTGAAAAGTAAGTTATTTTTAGGGTCTGAATAAAGGTTCAGTTTCATCTAAAAATGGAGTTTCAGCAAGAGTTTTGGTTTTAGCATAAATCGTCTGAACCTCTGGCCTTGTTGAAAATCACATGTTCGGGTGAATTGGTGTTGCTACAGGCTTAATTTTATATAGCCAATAGTAAACCCAGTCTCGTTGTTGGTTTATACTTTTTATGGAAGTGATGACTTGTGGATTCAAGTCCATATTTGATGATTTTAGTATAGGGATAGGTATGTAATAACCTTGTCTTCTTTGTCACTTACCATTAGGTGAGGTAGAAGATAAATGCCTAACTCAAAAATTAAAAAAAAAATACATAATCCCAGTCCATACTAATATTATAAATGCAAAAGTGAGTTTGTTTGTTTGTACGCTTTCACATTGTAACTATTCAACCAATTATCATGAAACTTTGCATACACGTTATCTGGGCTACGGAGGACATAGGGTACATTTTATCCCGGGAAAAAGTACTGTTCCCGAGTGATCGACATTGACGCGGGCGGAGCTGCAGGCGAAAGCTAGTACATAATAAAAGTAATTGTTAATATTCATCCATTTGAATTATTTTCAGTTTCAGCAGTAAACATCCTTATTTTAGTTGTTTTGTCCTCTCCCATCTGTATGTTTATTCTTGATCTTCTAACAGTTACAATGGATTTTGGTGGCCAATTATTAAAGTGACCATTATGATGCACTGCCATAATCCGTATCCATTTCCATACTAATATTATAAATGCGAAAGTAGCTCTGTCTAAGTGTTACATTTTCACATTTCAACCATTGAACCAAGTTGGAAAGTAATTTGGTTTGGAGGTAGTTTGAGGCCTTGACAAGGACATAAGGTACCTTTAATCCGGGAAATTTTACTGTTCCCGAGGGATCAACATTACGCGGGCGGAGCCGCGGGCAATAGTTTGTATTGTATATTTCAAAGGCTGTGTTTTTACCCTTGCAGTTTTGCCAAGAATCATGTTCGAGAACTGGCAGTTGTCTGATTTGAAGGCATTCTTTACGGAACCTACATCTCACAACGAGCAGAAAGCCTTTACGGATGAGATCAAGAAAGCCTGCAAGCAGTGGAAGTTTGACGGCATTGTTTTGGAGATATTCTCTCAAATTGGGAAGTATGCTGAGAGATCTGTGAAGTTCATCCAACAATTGGGTATGTAATTCATCATTTCATCATCATTATAGCCACAAAAAGGCCACTGGTGGACAAGGGCCTCTCCCAAGGATTCCTTGTTCCATGGGAGATATTACCGTACTTACAATGCTTGGTAGGCAAGTGTTAAAAATCACTTGATTAATAACTTCAGGGCTCTAAACCCATTCAGTGGATAATAATACGAAGATAATTAGCTATAAATAAAATATATTTCATTTATAACTATAAAAACAGTTTACCAATTTTTTGACAATAAATGACATGACAAATCAAAAACATGTTGTTTTCTTGGAACATAAAAAATAAATTAAACAGAAGAGGTCTTACTCTTCAACAGCGAGCGCAGTTTATTTTGGCTTTTTGTGCTTTGACGCTGCTGCCCATTACAAGCATTTTTAAGCTGGGGAAGGATAGGAATTGAATGAAAGCTATTGGGATACTACTCACTTGGATGAACGGGGGAAAAGCACATAGCAGCGCGGGAGGCCAGGTGCGCGTAGCCGATGCCGTAAGCGCCTATTACACTATCCTGAATTCAGTCATGACAAGAGATTGCCGCAATACATGCGATACGATTGGAGATATTTTTAATTTAAATTGAATGACCTCTCATCCACCAAGCTGTTCAATGAGGGCGCATAACAATAGAAACTCCACTGTCTACGTTTTTCGCGCTTGAAGGGTTAATAACCTATAACCGCAACCGCCGGACAGATAGTTTAGGATGACACCTTTGACCTTGAGTATGTATTTATAATTATAAGTTTTATGAAATTAAATATTGAATGGCCTAAATTATAACAAATTTCACAAAATACACAATATTAGAGCCAAAAGAAAAATAAATTGCAGTAGAAACTCAATAATCCGGATTAATTAAAATAAGAGGAATAGTTCAGATAAACGAAAATCGATTTTAAAGTCAAATCAAACTATATTTAAATTTTAATGTGTATGTTTTACAAACATTTTAAACTATGCTGTACAATACAATAAATTACGTATTGATAATAATATCTACGTAATGAAGTACGTAATTTAACATTTCGAAACATTTTTAAATCAGCAAGTAAAGACGTGACGCGAGTTCAGATAATTGGATGTTCGGATAATCGAGGTTCGGATTATCGGGATTCTACTATACTATGGAACCCTAAGAATTTGCTTCGTGTGGCTGTATTTCACATTTGTAAAGAATTTCACTAATATGAATAATTTACACAGGTATGGAATTGACAGAAGATGATTATCTGTTGATTCTGGTTTACCCACCATTCCGTGGTTATCCTGCTGACGAGTTCTACGTCCAAGCATATAATGACATCTATCCATACATTGAAGCTATATCAATTATGACTTACGATTTTTCCAGTCCTCAAAAGCCAGGTAAGAATATTTACAAGTTCATGATATAATTAATAATTGAATGCCTCTGGATCAGGAGCAATGTTGACACTTAGCGAGGTAAACCATTTGTCTGCGTTTTCCTGTGTATTCTATGCATATTGAGATCATCATCATTTCGAGTAAGTGTCACGGACTTCTTCTTCTTATCGTGTCGACTCGGGCGAGCAGGTGTCACGGTCAATCGACCATTCACACCCTGGTGTCACAGTTCTTCGAAACCGCGTCTCGGCCTCTGACGTGGTTCCTTTAACGACAACCAGATGGCAGCCGGGACCAACGGCTTAACGTGCCTTCCGAAGCACGGAATCATCTTTATTATCAGACAATCAGGTGTTTCAAGCCTGCAATGTCCTAACCAAACTGGAAACAACTAAACAAAGTATGCTTCCCGTGACGCCTTAACCACTGGACTACGGAGGCAGTTAAGTCATATTGCGATGATTTGACGATTTCTATGGATCAGTGGTACCAAGGACACTTTGAACTGCCTGTGTTCCAGTGGTAAAGCCGTTGGTCCCGGTTGCCATCTTATAGTAGTTAAAGAAACCACGTCAGAGGCCGAGAGGCGGTCCCGAAGAACTCCGACACTGGTGGGTGGTGTAAAAAGAGCAGCAGTTGATTTTAAATAACTAGTAAGAAAGTAACTGGAGGAAATAAATACTGTACAGGATGGAATTGAATTCATTAGCAATCGTTTAAGGAGTGACTCAGACCACGAATCTGAACAACTTTCATTATGGGACCAACTTCGACACCGTGAAAAAATTATCTGTTCGTTCATACAAAAGTGGAATATCTACTTGGCCAAAATCTATGAAACAGCTGATTATTTTTTGCAATTTTGGAGTTGGTCCCATAATGAAAGTTGTTCAGATTCGTGGTCTGCGTCACTCCTTAAACGTATGCTAATTAATTCAATTTCACCCGGTATATAAGTCAAAGTTGAAATAATTACAGTCAGAAGGACAACACTGTCTGTTTGTGTATGCCTTAAAGCGTCTAACATAACTTAACGACTTCCATCAATGATCACATTCGCGACCAACGGCTTAACGTACCCACTGGGCCATTAGGCTCTTAGAGTGGTCCATACCTAGAATAAACTTTCCGAGGAAGAGGGTTCCGCAACTTCAATAAACTCCTTGTGAATTTTTCACATGAATATTTTTTTTAAAGTCCAAATGCGAAAGTAACTCTTGTCTGTCTGCCTGTCTCCTTTTCACGTTTCAACCATTGAACCATATTGAATGAAATTTGGTATGAAGGTAGTTTGAGGCCCGGGGAAGGACATAGGGTACCTTTAATTCTGGGAAATTCTACTGTTCCCGAGGGATCGACATTACGGTGGGCGGAACCGCGGGCAATAGCTAGTAAAATATATAATATCAAAATGTTTTTGCAAAATGACAATTCAACAAATGTCTATAACAGGTCCCAATGCTCCATTGTATTGGATGAGGCTTTGTTTGGACAAACTAATAGACAACGACGAAAATACTTTGCGGCGTTCCAAGATCCTCCTCGGCTTGAATTTCTATGGAAATTCTTACACGGCGAATGGAGGCGGGCCAATTGTTGGCACAGAGTATATTGAGCTGTTGAAGAATGCCAAGAATAACCAGGCCCTTTCCTATAACAATAATACAGCAGAAAACTATATTGAGATTCGGTAAGTAATTATTTGCCTCATTTTATTTCTTAATGTTACGTGATTAGGGGTCGGGATTTGGAGTAAAACACCACAACTCTTCAGAGGGAATTTATTCACTCACTACGGAATTCTAACACTGACACCTGTCTGGTATTCCAACACGTCGAATATCCAACACGCAAAGCACTCGTAGTCCTGGTCCCTTGCTGTGATCATAGAAATTATCACTGTTATTACTTTCACTCAATTAATCACTCGTATTAGAATCGTACGCTTCAAACACTCGCGGTCAACTGATTTTCGATCGCACCGTCTGTTCCCTTACATACGGTTTTTATTGGTCTCTAGAAAGTTCCATATACGTCCGAAAGCGACAGTCGACAGCCAGAACATTCCAGAATATTCGAGACTGTGTGTGAGCGGTATAGAATACATATGTGTGAGCGAAATGGATGTATGTGCGCGACAGACAATTTTCGGCAAAAGTTCTAGACTATTCTATTCTGGAAGCTTCGCGACATTAATTTACATACAAAAGGAGTGTATACTTGAGGATTGTTTGTTTGTTGTTACCAATATATTTATACATACTGCATAATTCTTTCCTCACCCAAGCCTACCAGTCCTCCACCTTGTTCAACAATTACCGTTATTGGTAAATTTTTAACACCTTGGGTTAAAATATTGCAATTTCAAAAACGAGAAAAGTTCCTATTGATCAATACATTGACCTCTGAATACAGCATGACTTCGAACCTCTGATTTATTTTTAAAATCTCTGTGAACCTCTACTAGAATACAGAATTGGAAGTAAAAAAGCTACAAAACGTAAAAAAATTACATTTCTTCCATTCAAAGTTGTCGTTGGGCAAATTTTTACAGGAATTCAATATAGGTCAAAAGTTCTAAATCACACTCAATATAATTTCTAACCAACCGTATTTTTTTTCGTCTACAGAACAGCTCATGGCGCCAAGAAGATATTCTACCCCACTCTGCACTCCGTACAGAAGAGGCTGGACCTAGCTCGGGAGTTCGGCACCGGGGTCGCCATATGGGAGCTGGGACAGGGCTTAGACTATTTCTATGACTTGTTTTGATCTTGTGATATTATTTTTAAGTTAATAAATCATACATAATTTATTTATGTGTTTAACCTTTTGCACGCCAGCATTTTTTACGTTACTTTACCCCCGACGCCAGGCTGATAGAAATTGTTATAACTTTAGTTTTCAATGTCGTCTCAGTTAGGCGATCGTTTTGCAACTAAAGTGGTATTTAAGGTATACTGTTCTACTTTATCCCAGAAAATCCCGGTGGTTTCAAGCCCAGGCGATATAGCAGCATTGGTATGCTATTTTATGCTGTCCTTTGATCGAAAAACATTTCGCTGAGTAACGCATAGTAAGATGACTAGTTGATAGGGTTAGATAAACATGTTGCTTACAAGCACACTCTGAAAATAGTCCCAAAGGCATGGTACTCCATGCATTTGGGACTATTTTCAGAGTTACTCTTTTCTTATAAACTTTGTAATCGTAAAATTATTTAAGACTACGACAGACCTGTTATACCGGTGTGGGTACATTTGCATATTTTCTCATATCTATTTAATCCTGTTAAATCATATCTATAATAACTTATGTAATATTTATTTCTTACCTTCCTATTTACAGTTACCTTTCTGAATCATTAATATATACATATGTACATCACAATATATGTTTGTTTCCCTTCCGTATTAATATATAAATATATATTATTACTACAACAACAAAGATTCATACAAAATCACGACTAAGATCTTTTACATACAGACACATTAAATAATTAACGAGTATCGCCACGGCATACGCGTAGTATGCGGCTGGACGTTGTTTACTTCATTATAAGTACTTCGCTCGGGCCGCCGCCCGCGGATCGACTATCGAGATGCAAAACCAGTTCTGTTATGACATTCTATGTGCCGCCTGTGTCGTTTATTGTGCGCTCCTTCGGTGATATTTGTAACGCGTGTTTACGTAAATAGTGTTTCCGAATATAAATATTTGTTATACGCCGGACTTTTACTCATCGCTTCCCTTAGTGGTGACCCTAGGACTTCATTTGGAAATAATGAGAAGTGGAAGTGATACGGTAGATACGGAAAGTGATAACGTTAACACAAAACCACGTTCACAAAAGAAGATGGCCGAGGCTGCATTAACTTCTCATCCCACCATGCTTACTACAATGAAAATACCTCCGTTCTGGCCTGAGAAACCCGCTATTTGGTTTGCCCAGGTGGAGTGCCAGTTTGCTATCGCCAAAATTACGGACGACGCCACAAAATTCTTTCACATTTTGGGAACTTTAGAACGTCAGTACGCGGCCGAGGTCGAGGATATTTTAGTCGGCCCTCCCGACTACAACCGCTTGAAAGGAGAACTTATAAAGCGACTTTCGGTCTCTCGTGAGAATAAAGTGAAGCAGTTATTAATGCACGAGGAGCTAGGGAGCCGCAAGCCCTCCCAGTTTCTCCGACACTTGCAACATCTCGCTGGCCCAGAGGTACCTGAGGATTTTTTAAGAACGATCTGGGCAAGTCGCCTACCCGCAGGCATGCAGCCTATCGTTGCGTCCCAGTCGACACTCACGTTGGACGCTCTCGCCGATCTCGCCGACCGTATTAATGACATCGCGCAGCCCGCGGCCCAGGTTGCTGCAACTACGGCGCCCTCCTCGCCTATTAGTGAGTTGACAAGGCAGGTAGCGGAGCTAACTAGACAAGTAAGCGCATTGACGATGCAAGCAAATCAGAGATCTCGGTCACGTCAAAGCAACCAGCGAGGCGCACGCGACCGATCGACGTCACGTAGGTCGAACTCGAACTACAGGAAGTTTCCAGTGTGCTGGTATCATTTCAAATTCCATTCTCAAGCCCGAAGATGCATACAGCCGTGCGATTTCAAGTCGGAAAACTCACCAGGCAGTCAGTGATGGCGACCGACGATTGCCAGAGCCGAACCGGTCGCCTCTTCGTCACCGATCGCGCGTCTAAAATAAAGTTTTTAGTAGATACCGGTAGTGATTTGTGCGTATACCCCGCGTCCGTGCTTAGTGAGCCTCGCAGCAAAACCGCTTATCAACTCTGTGCTGCTAATGGTTCCGCCATCAACACATACGGTTATTTACAGCTCAAATTAAATTTAGGACTACGCCGCGATTTTCCCTGGCGCTTTGTAGTGGCAGACGTCACAAAGCCCATTATAGGGGTTGATTTTCTCGAACATTACCAACTGTTGGTTGATGTAAGTAACCGTAAGCTTGTGGATGGCACAACCAATATCAGCGCCGTAGCTAGCATTGTTAAACCTTGTCTTGTATCAAGCGTCAAAATCATGACTGGTTTTGCTCATAGTAGCTCGGGCAAATACCTCGCAATTTTGGCTCAATATCCTGAAATTACACGCCCAGCTGGTACTCCGAGTCGCATTAAACATCATACTAAGCATCACATTCGTACCACACCAGGTCCTCCAGTGTCATGTCAGCCGCGGAGACTAGCTCCTGACAAACTCAAGATCGCCAAGCAGGAATTTGAGGTAATGTTGGCCAACGGTACAGCACGTCCGTCTGACAGCCCCTGGGCGTCTCCGCTTCATTTAGTATCCAAAAAGGACAATGGTTGGCGTCCTTGCGGGGATTATAGGTTACTCAATGCACGGACTATACCTGACATGTACCCAATTCGTCACATTCACGATTTTTCCCACTATTTATCTGGTTGTAAGTACTTTTCTACAATTGATTTAGTTAAGGCATACAATCAGATCCCTGTTCAAGAGGAGGATATCCCTAAAACGGCCATTACAACCCCGTTTGGACTGTATGAGTTCCCTTTTATGACATTCGGTTTGAGAAACGCTGGCCAAACCTTTCAGAGGTTTGTGGACGAGATGACGCGTGATCTAGATTTCTGTTACCCATTTTTGGACGATTTCCTTATATTTTCCAGGACTCAGGAAGCTCATGAGGAACATTTACACCAAATCTTCTCCCGTATGAGGGACTACGGTGTCTTGGTCAACACGACCAAATGTGTTTTCGGTGCAAATGAGGTAACATTCTTAGGTTACACAATATCTGAAGCCGGTACCAAACCTCTGGAAAGCAAAGTGAAGGCAATAGTGGATTTTCCTGCTCCTAGAACGGTAAGAGAGCTCAGGAGATTCCTGGGAATGGTAAATTTTTATAGGCGATTTATTCCCAAGGCCGCTCAAATTCAAGCTCCTTTGAACGCTCTTCTTATCGGAGCAGTAAAACCCTCACAACCGGTGAACATGGAAGGGGACTCACTTCAAGCCTTCGAAGCATGCAAAAAGAGCCTATGTACAGCAGCTCTTTTGTCTCATCCTAAACCCGGTGCCAAATTAGGACTCGTTACTGACGCCTCTGATACAGCGATAGGTGGAGTCCTACAGCAGTTACAAGATGATCACTGGCAGCCTCTAGCATTTTTCTCCCGAAAGCTGAGCCCCTCTCAAAGAAAATACTCGCCTTACGACAGAGAGCTCCTCGCGATCTATGAAAGCATAAAATATTTTCGGCATATGCTAGAGGCTACCCATTTTACCATATATACTGATCATAGGCCGCTATGTTACGCATTCCATCAACGGAAAAATAACTGCTCGCCTCGCCAGTATCGACATCTTGATCTTATATCGCAATTCACCAGCGACATTCAACATATCTCAGGCAGAGACAATGTCGTTGCTGATGCTCTTTCGAGAATCGAGGAATTGCAGATGCCCGTTGACTTGGAAGTACTAGCCCAATCCCAAACTACGGACAGTGAACTCGCGGAGTGTCTAAAAGGTGAAAATTCCCTTCATTTAGTCAAGCGAACAATCCCTGGAAGTCTAGAAGATTTGTATTGCGACGTCAGTACATCGACAGCCAGGCCGTTTGTCCCTAGAAACCTTCGAAGACAAATTTTTAATTCACTGCATTCAATGAGTCATCCTGGGTCAAGCGCTACAGCCAAGCTCATTGCAGAACGTTATGTCTGGCCCCGTATGCGCAAGGAATGCCGTGAATGGTCTAGGGCATGTTTAACTTGCCAGCGCACTAAGGTAACGAGACATGTCTCGTCGCCACTAGGCACACATGACTTACCTTTAGCGCGCTTTAAATATGTTCACATAGACCTGATCGGACCCCTTCCCCCATCCGGAGACTATCGTTATTGTTTGACAATCGTCGATCGCTTCACGCGATGGCCGGAAGTTGTCCCTATAACTGATATCACCGCGCATACAGTAGCCAAAGCATTTATATCGTGCTGGGTATCTCGATTCGGCTGTCCTACCGATATCGTCACTGATCAAGGCAGACAGTTCGAATCGGAGCTGTTCCAACAGCTGTCCAAAACCATTGGTTTTAAACACAGAAGGACAACAGCATACCACCCCCAATGTAATGGCTTGGTGGAGCGCTTCCACCGCCAGCTTAAGTACGCAATCACTTGTCACGCTGATCCGAAATGGACGGAAGCACTACCATTCGTACTTCTAGGGATCAGGAGCGTTTACAAGAAGGACTTGAAATGTTCATCGGCGGAACTTGTGTACGGGGAGCCTCTCAGACTCCCTGGTGAATTTTTCGATAAGAGCGATATCGAGCACACAACCGATATCACTGATTTCTCAGCCCATTTAAAGTCTATCGTTGAAAATATTCGACCTGTCCCCACTCAACATCATAATACACCCAAAGTTTTTGTTTTTAAAGAGCTAGCGACATGTAGCCATGTATTTTTAAGAGAAGAAACGCTACGTGGCGCATTAAAGGCTGCCTATACCGGCCCACATAAGGTCATAAAGAGGGATTCAAAATTTTATAAAATACATGTCAAAGGGAAAGACGTGACAGTATCGATCGACCGCCTTAAGCCGGCCTTCATACTGTCCGACGACTGTAACCAACCCGATGTCCAATTGTCAAGCCCGTCAATATCACCTCAAAATCCTACACATACACCTCCAGAACAACCTCAAGAGGTCATACGAACAACAAGATCGGGAAGGCGAGTCAGGTTCCCCGACTATTATCGCCCGTAGACACGGTCTCTGGAGGGGAGTGATGTGGGTACATTTGCATATTTTCTCATATCTATTTAATCCTGTTAAATCATATCTATAATAACTTATGTAATATTTATTTCTTACCTTCCTATTTACAGTTACCTTTCTGAATCATTAATATATACATATGTACATCACAATATATGTTTGTTTCCCTTCCGTATTAATATATAAATATATATTATTACTACAACAACAAAGATTCATACAAAATCACGACTAAGATCTTTTACATACAGACACATTAAATAATTAACGAGTATCGCCACGGCATACGCGTAGTATGCGGCTGGACGTTGTTTACTTCATTATAAGTACTTCGCTCGGGCCGCCGCCCGCGGATCGACTATCGAGATGCAAAACCAGTTCTGTTATGACATTCTATGTGCCGCCTGTGTCGTTTATTGTGCGCTCCTTCGGTGATATTTGTAACGCGTGTTTACGTAAATAGTGTTTCCGAATATAAATATTTGTTATACGCCGGACTTTTACTCATCGCTTCCCTTACCGGTTTGGAACTAAGTACGGTGTTTTTATAGATTACTGTCAATTGTAACTTGTCCGTCGACATAAAAAAGCAATACACACTCACCACACCAATTGTGTATATAGATAGTTATTTTTATTAACAATAATAATCGAGGTAAATAAACAAATATTTTATTCAAATTAATACATGATAAATTATGCATAATATTTCTTTTTAACAGTCTTTTTCTAAATACTTATAATTTTTTTTTACAATACAGTACATATCTATAATCTCTTTGCTTATAATAATAAAAAATACTTCTATTTTGCCGTGACGGTGTTGGCCACTTACACACACGAACAGCAACCATGCAATTTCGCCAAGTTGCTCCGCTTACAAGGTTATTTACAAATATTTACTTCAGCCAATGGCGTAACTAATAATAATAATGCATCTTAGCAAAATGCCACAGGCCTCTGATCCTAGGGGACAGGCCAAGAGCAGAAGAGCGGGAGGGGGAGGGGTAAACGGGGTAAGGCTAAGCCACCAAGAAGTCATTCGCTAAACTCGAAACTCTCATGGGCGCCATTGAATGAGTTTGTCTCGGGCTCCAGATGGTATAATTACGCCACTGACTATCAGTAATAAACTAATAACTTACAAACAACAGATCTACTATTTCCCGGGCTATAGTAGGTATTATAACATATCTACCTACTTCATTATATAAATTCAATCACAACCCAGCATCAGCTTAGCTTAGCCACCGGCAACTTTGGGCTTTCCCTTGAACTCCATCATGGACTGTGGGCCCTTCATCACCCTGTACATGAGATCCCAACACATTTTGGCAGGAAGGAGGCTGAAATAGAAAAATAAAATTTATGCGGATATCGGTGAAGGTGAATTTTTCTAAATAATGCTTAGACCAACTAATATGGAGTTAGGAAGCATATTACCTTGTCTTCCATGCTGGTCAAAAAAAAAACTTAGAATGTACCAGTTGCTTCTCTCTTCTCGCGCAGATCGTAAAAGCCGTTGGAGGTAATGAGCTTTTAGGTATTATGTTACTAGGCGCTGCGGCTAGCGATCCATCACTATTTTGATTTCGTTTTCTACCGACACCTCCACCAACATGCTAAACGTGGCTTACAGGTCTTATAGACCAGAGCCTTGTCTACCCCGCAAGGAAAAAGACCTTATAGTATGTACTATATAAGTACTCGTAGCACGAACAAAAGTCCAATATCTGCCCAGGGCTCAGAATGGTCGGAGGAGATTCGAGCAAAGATTTGGAGCTTTGAGATATTAGATTAGAAAGTTAGACTCTAGAGACGTGTTTAGAATCGGTGTTGGTCAAGTTGTAACGTTACAGCATGCCACCTGCATGCTGCATCTCGTCCAACCTCGTTTCTTTCTCATCCTGTCCATTTTACATTCCTCATTTTAATTCAAATTTCATTCCATTCCATTTTTAGATTACTTTCTCTCTCTCTCATCACTCATTCTTCAGTCTACTATCATCTCTCGGACCATAACGGTCTCTGATATTAATTATTTATGTTATATTGAAGTCAATATCTATATAAGTTGTCTTCTATGTGTCGAGTCTTGTGTTCTCCCTAACTTCCTTATATGTGGGAACTCGACTAGAGCGCCCGGATGGTCGAGCCCTCACAAAGTAAACAAATAACAGGACTCATACAGCTGAGTATGACCCTGTGTTGTTGTAGATCGTTGCGTGTCAGAAATCTTAAGAGTCGGTAACGCATCAGCACCTCCTCTGGTGTTGCAGATGTCCATGGGCAACGATGACCATTTCCCAGTGGTACGTCTGCTCGTTTGCCGTCAAACATTTATAAAAAAAAAAGATCTCACCATTTGAGAGGCAGCAGATACCGCACGGAGCCCGGCATGACGCAATTGACCTCGTTCTTACGAATGGAGTCGATCATGGTCTCGGCCACATACGCTGGTTCCAGCATGGGCGCCAGCCGCGGCGTGACCCCGTGGAACATGCCCGTGTTTATGTAGGAAGGGCACACCAAAGTTGCATGAATGGTGTTGTGTCCGTGAGCCTGTGGAGTAACAGTCATGTAAACAAACTTAAATACATACCCCTAAAATGTAATTAGCATTTTGATTGTGAGCCACTTTCCAAAAATAACAATGTCGTAGATTATATCATTGTATCATTTATCATTTAGTACATAATGTCGTAGATTGACATTGTTTGACCCAAAAATTGACGATAAAGTTTGTCAAGTGTGTTGTATTTTCCTTTACTAGTCAGTCTGTTATGTATTATGTAATTATATTATGTATTCTCAAGAAGAGCGATAAGATTTGAATCACCATCATCATATCAGCCGCATGAAGTCCACTGCTGGACATAGGATTTCCAATACGACCGGTTGGAAGCGGCCGGTGCCGTCAGTGCGGTCGAAGCCCTTTATTAAGATTTGAATAAATGCATCGAATCAATAATTCAAACCAACAAACGACACGCCGATTGATGTTTCAAGATGTGACATTTCTCAAAAGGTTAACTAAACGCTATTGTGATTATTACTGATGATTATGCAATACGAGCCAAACAGTCACACTCTACTACACAGTTGATAGTAACCGCCGAAAACGCCACTGTCCGTCGTCTACGTTGGGCCTTAGATAAATCCA
Source organism: Elegia similella (assembly GCA_947532085.1). Lineage (NCBI taxonomy): Eukaryota > Metazoa > Arthropoda > Insecta > Lepidoptera > Pyralidae > Elegia > Elegia similella. Next base: position 16,466,487 of record OX383941.1, read on the forward strand.
TATTTCCTTACCCTCAACTCTGTGAACAGGCTCTCATGGAAGCCTACAGTGGCGAACTTGGTCCCACTGTAGTCCGTACACCGGTAGGTGCCCAACAGGCCGGCCACAGAGCCCACAGTCACGATGTGGCCCTTGCCAGTCTTTATCATGTCTGGGAGGAAGGCTTTCACCGTCTGAAAACAAAACGAATAAGGTATAAGTAAGTATTGCGCTATCATTCTTAGCTAATTGTAATAGTTTTCAAGAGGCTTTAGTACTAAATTAGATCAAATTTAAAAATTCTAACAACTAAAAATACCACAAGTAATTAATTTACGAAGTACAGATTTAGATTTTTTTAATTTGATTTGTTTTAGGAGTAAAATAATAAAATGACGGGTGGCGCGAGTTTCGTTATTCGATTTGCTGTATTATAATAATATCATTTATTGTAGGAAAAACCCATATTACAATTAATAAATTAAATTGAAATTCAGATAAAATAAAAAAAAAAACCGGCCTAGTGCGAGTCGGACTCGCACACGAAGGGTTCCGTACCGTTATCTATAAAAACGGCAAAAAAAGTCATGTCTGTTGTATGGGAGCCCCCCATTAATATTAATTTTATTTTTATTTAATTATTTATTTGTAAAGTGAATATATAACCTAATATTCTGTGAATATTTCAAGCGTCTACCTGTTGCCGTTATCAATATCGAGCAAAAACAATTAAAAAAAAAACACGTTTGTTGTATGGAAGCCCCCTTAAATTTATTTTATTCTATTTTTTTGTATTTGTTGTTATAGCGGCAACAGAAATACATCATCTGTGAAAATTTCAACTGTCTAGCTATCACGGTTGCTGAGATACAGCCTGGTGACAGACGGACAGACAGACAGAGGGACAGCGGAGCGAAATTAATAGGGTCCCGTTTTTACCCTTTGGGCACGGAACCCTAAAAATAAGAATGAATCATGTAATGTGCTTACCCAGTAATGCGATAGGATGTTAACTTTGTAAGTAGTCTCGATTGCACTGTCCGAGGACTCCAGCAGAGTATCGCCGAACACGGTGCCGGCATTGTTGATCAACACGTCGACTTTACCAACCTGCGACATAGTATATAGGAGGAATAGTGAGTAGGTGCATAATAGGAAGTCTTTTTGATAAGATAATTACACAATAGAGGGAACATACTTAGCTATATTGCTTTCAGTCTAAACAAAAGATTGTTTTCCTTTTCCCAGATTAGAAGATTGTCTAAGTACATATAAATATTTGGTCGTGAGGAAATTGTCGACGGGACCACGATAAATACGGAACCTTATTGGGTTGTAATTTCCTCGTTATCGGTTTATTATATCCCGACCTTGGATTTTTAGATGAGGAGGGTATATCTCACATACCTCCCTATTAATGTTACTTGCTAATTAGAAGGCTCGCAAATTCGCAGTTTCAACAAGGAGGAGATCTTGTGCAAGGATCGACCTAAATTATACAAATACTTTTGATGTATTTCATCTAGCGCAAAGTACTAGTCATTTGAAGACACGTCAATTACCACAATTTCGTCCAGTACCTTCTTAAGGGCTGATCATACCGCCAGCGAGCGAGAGAGCTAGTCCGGCGAACATCGTTTCACATCTTTTCATATTTTGGTTCACACAGCCAACTATAAGGTAAGCTATGAGCGATGCGGCTGAAGATATCCGACGATGCCAGCGTGGTAAATTCAATTCAATTCATTTATTGCATTTCATAATGTAAATCAGTTCTAACCACTAAAAGTCACTGTTTTACATATAGTTAGGTACACTATATGAAACGGCAAGCGAGTTTTATGACATGCAGCTAGTTAATGAATAGATAGCAAAGTATAGATAAATATTAATTTCGTATTTATTATCAGCGATCGTTATTATTATTAATGTCAATTTTTATTAGTTTAGTCTAGTGTCAATTTTAATTAAAGTTTTTGTCGTTAAAATACTCGTCCAGTTTATAATACGATTTATTTAAGAAAAAATATTTCAAATTTATTTAAAAAATGGTAAGGTGAACACCTTGTTTGGCTCTATAGCCTTAGCTCGCTAGCTCTATCGTCGCATCGTTTGCTAGCTCTCGCCGCTTTTCTCGCTAACTCTCTCGGTGTGAACCGTGAACCACATCGCTTTACTCATAGTTTCGTTCGTCTCGCTTCGCCCGCCAGTTTGCTCGCTCGCTCGCTGGCGGCGTGGCCTGCCCTTTATACCTACCTCTTTTTTGACCTTTTCAGCAACAGCATACACCGCGGCTCTATCGGCCAGATCGACCACGTAGCTGGCGATCTCGTAGCCCTCTTGCGTCACATCTGCTACCGTCTTCTGCAAGCCTGGTAATTTAATTATATACTATTATAATAATGATACATGCGCAAGTTTCTTGTTAGGTAATTACTGAATAGTTAACGCTGAGTAAGGCAATTTGGGGAATCGCTGCAATTACACACCAAAGTTATTTCTTTATGTATGTCATAAAAGAATAGGTAGGTATTATTAGAACGATGTTTTGCTGTTTGCTTATTAACTTTAAAACACAAGTCTTTTTATATTTCGTGTAATACATACGAGTATATGTAGGTTGTTTTTTTTTGGTGAATGATCATTGATTTTCGTGTGCGTTACGCCAGCAAAAAAGTACAGAATATCAAAACGTGATATTGCTAGATAATTAGTAAGTAACGTCGTGTAAATGTAGTTGAAAGTTTTAAATTTGTACGTCCATTAATTTTTGAGATATTAATTAAAATCAGATTCTGCTAGGATGACACTTCAAACGTTGCGCCAGCAAAAAATTTTCTCGGATCCGAATGAAAGTTAATACAATAATTAGTAGTTGATGTGCTGTAAATGTACTTGTATAAATAGAATTTGTACGTCTTCAGACTTTTGCGATATTCGAATTTTTGCTGGGGTAACGTTTGGTCGATTGCTGGATCTCATAATCGGCACGGCGTAGGAGTTTGATTATTTTTATTTACAATGTTATGAATTTGTAGATCATGTCTGCAAAAACAGAATTTCTAAAAATGTTACTATTCAGGGAATAAAAATGAAAATATGAAATCAGGTATTTTAACTCCTGTACTTTAAATATAGGACCTAGAAACTAATTGTTGACGTTAGTTTGTATCTTATAATTGCCTACAATGCCTAGGTAAGTATCAATATGATATCTTAAGTATTTAATTAGTTATGAGGAAAAAGATCCATATCTAGGTCTCCAGGAATTTCGACAGCCGATTTGACCAGTTTTTCTATTAGTTCGGAAGTCGACAGTTATCAAACTATTTGTAAGGGTAAGTTAACTATAAGTTTGCAAAACATCAGCTTAATACACGCAGTATTTTAAGAAATATAATTAAATATCCAACCGTAGGTGAAATACCATAATAAGCCGACCATTTTCGGGAGTATAGCAAAAAGCGACGCTACAGTATATATTGCTAACCATCCTAAATTAGCAGTAGTATTCACGTAAAATAGTACAGTCGCGTACATCGTTAAATTCAAGTTTTTTTTTTAACTTCTACAAAACTATTGTTTGCTTAGGACCACATTTTTTATATTGTACTTATGATACAATCTCAATTGGAATCGTCCCAACAGTCCTATTTTAATGAGTACTATTCTCATTCCGTCAACCGGGCCGCTGCACTTACACTCATAATGTAGATATAGTTTTGGATTTATATATTTGTTTATTTGGTGGTTCCCTAAAAGGTTATCATGTGATGTCTCATTAGTTTTTTTATATGACGAGTCATCATCATTATTTCGAGTAGGTGACACGGTCAATCGACCATGCTCACCCTGGTGTCAGAGTTCTTCGGAACCGCCTCTCAGCCTCTGACGTGGGGCAGAGTGCTTTACAAGACCACGACTATGCGCTTCGCGCGCTTAGTTGCGTGCGCCACTAGGGTTGCCAACTCAGTTGATCAGAAATCAGGGAGGTAAAAAAAGTAAATGTAAAGTTCTATTGTATGGCCGTTAATGTTTAAATAATTCCAATAACGATTGGTAAGTATTGTTCAGGTCGAGGGCATCACGACGCTCAAACGTCTGAAGAAGGAGGAAGTCTTGTTTGCAGAGAGCGATTAAGGCAGCTTTTCTACGCTATGAATATAAAAACTCATCAGCAGTATAAACGGCATTAAGAAATCGGGCTTTCTTAGTCTTTAAAGAACCTTGCAAAAATAGATCACTGTATCGAAATACCGAAAATATTTACCGATACACTACACCGGTATTTCAGAATACCGGTATCCATGCGCCAGTCCGGCCGTACGCTCCCGTTCCACGACTCACCCGGCCGCATGCACACCACATATAGGTATACGATAAAGCTCATATTTCACTTCTCAGAACACAGAATAAAATTATAGATCTGTACATTTATATTACTTTGACAGGGATCTCAAGTTCTAACTAGTTTGTGACCATGACAAGAATGAGTCACTGACCAGCATTTAGCAACGCTGATAAGGAGAGTGCATTCATGGGGTTGATACTTTCTTTACAATATTAGTAAACGCCCTCTATATATTTGAGAGTATCGCCAATTATGAATGAGACATAGTATGAAATACTAGCATGTTATTTACCACTAACTAATTGTCCTAATTTAAAATAAATAATGAGTTAAAAATTGCTGTGTATTTACAGAGTTATGAGTGGAGTAAACTTAGTGTTTAGTTCAGAAACTGATATTTAGATTGCGCTGCTGCAGAGCGGTCTGTGCTACTCCTGCGGGATCGACCAAATGTCTAGAGTGAATACTACGACAGTTGATCTTTTTTGTGTTGACGTCTCGTCTCGTCTCGGTCGCGCACATAATACAATGATGTAAACGAAAATGTATACAGCGTCAGATTTAAAAAAAAAATCTTTGATTTTGTTATCTAATAATGAGATTTGTAATTTACAGTTTGCAAATGAAATAACTATTAATTTATAATAAAACTAAACTTAAACTTACATAACAAATACTAAACAAGACGGAAATCCTTCAAAAAGTAAAAGATTTTTCCTACTCATCTAAATAGGTATTTTGTAAACGCCTAGCGTACCTATTACTCGAAAGAAATTAAATATGGTGATAATATATATTATATAAATAAATTATAAATAAATAAATACGGACAAATCACACAGATTGAGCTAGCCCCAAGGTAAGTTCGAGACTTGTGTTATGGGATACTAACTCAACGATAATATATTTTATAACAAATACATAAATAGATAAACATCCAAGACCCAGGCCAATCTGAAAAAGATCATTTTCTATCTTGGCCTGGCCGGGGATCGAACCCGGGCACTCCGTGTCGCAGGCTGGCGTGGTAACCACTGCGCCACGGAGCTGTCTTAATCTATCTGTACCTACCTATGTATAAAATATATCCGTTCCTACCTATGTATAGAACCAAGGCATAAATAATATAATAAATAAAACCAAGAATATATGCCTGTGCATTAAAAACTCATCCTCATGTTTGCATACGTACACAAACTGTATTCTACACTCTCGTATGAAGAAATAAGATTATATTTATAAATGCGAACACTTCAGTACACGAATGTACCGCAAAAATAAATGAATACACGACCAATTTCAGTAATACAACTAAATATACGGTACCGTCGCCTTTTACCATACTCCCAAAAATGGTCGGTTTATCATGGTATTTCACCTACAGTTGGATATTTAATGATATTTCCTAAACTACTGCGTGTATTGAGCTGATTTTTTGTAAACTTATAGTTAACTTACTCTTACAAATAGGTAGTTTGATAGCTGTCGACTTTCGAACTAATAGAAAAACTGGTCAAATCGGCTGTCGAAATTCCTGGCGACCTAGATATGGTTATTTTTCCTCATAACTAATTTAATACTTAAGATATCATATTGATACTTACCTAGGCATTGTAGGCAATTATAAGGTACAAACTAACGTCAACAATTAGTTTCTAGGTCCTATATTTAAAGTACAGGAGTTAAAATACCTGATTTCATATTTTTATTTTTAATCCTTCAATGGTAACATTTTTATAAATTCTGTTTTCACAGACATGACCTACAAATTCATAACAGTATAAGTAAAAAAAATCAAACTCCCACGTCGTGCCGATTATGAAATCCAGCAATCGACCAAACGTTACCGCAGCAAAAATTTGAATATCGCAAAAGTCTGGAGACGTACAAATTCTATTTATACAAGTACATTTACAGCACATCAACTACTAATTATTGTATTAACTTTCATTCGGATACGAGAAATTTTTTTGCTGGCGTAACGTTTGAAATGTCATCCTAGCAGAATCTGATTTTAATTAATATCTCAAAAATTTATGGACGTACAAATTTAAAACTTTCAACTACATTTACACGACATTACTTACTAATTATCTAGCAATATTACGTTTTGATATTCAGTACTTTTTTGCTGCGGTAACGCACACTTGATTTTCCGCCTAAGTGTATTTGACAGATATCGACATGAGTCTGGAACATCAAGACTATTTAGATCAATATTATGAAGAGGAAATATTTGTGTGTTTTATTGTAATTAGAGATGGGCAAAGCACCGGGTTTAAACCCGGTGCTTTGGTAAAAACCCAATAAACACCCTTAAACACCCATAAACACCCTAAAAATTGGGTGTTTACTTTATTTGTCAAAAACGTTAGTAATATATGAAAAATATATTTTTATTAAATAGTATATAATAAGTAATGATCAATTCTACGTTGCTGTACGTTAAAATAATTTAAAGAAATATTAGGTACGTACTTGATAAAATTTTAGGAAATTTTAAAATGTTTACTATTAATAAACACCGAGATGAAAATAATTAGTTCTGTGTTTTCATGTTGCAGTTGACCAACATGTTGGTCTTTTGCTTGCCGTAAATATTTTAAAAGCTTTGCGCCAATGTAGAAAGAGACGGCATGCTGTGTCAGACCTTATGTTAGAACGAGTGCGGCAATGACTGTGCGGCAGTAGTGAGTCGGTGGACGTAATTAGAAGAATAAATAATTCTAAGGTGTAAAATGATATTATTTTATTTTCTTATGTAGGTATTGAAATTTGAGTTTTTGATAGTTTTCTTTTTACATGACTTCAAAAAAAGGAGTGTATTGTTATTTTTAGAGATTATGTTTGTATTAAAATATGTACAGGAGCATCTTATTCCACAATGACTTCAGAATGTCTTGAGGCATTATCTATCGTTATAATTCCTATACCATTTAACCTAAAAAAATATACCCTTTGTTGTCGCTCCACCCGAGCGACGACATTGGTAGTTACAGAAAAAAACTTGTCATAAAAAATCGACATGAATGTCGTTTTCCAGGTTTTATGGGGTGTAGATCTCGAAAATGACGTCAATTTTGTAATCTTAGATAGCATACGCGACTTGTCATGAAAAATCGACACTGGTGTCGTTTCCTAGGTTTTTAGGGTGAAAATCTCGAAAATGACGTCAGTTTTGGAATTCAAGATGGTGGACGCGAGTTTTGATGAAAAATCGACATGCGTGTTCTTTTATACGTTTTTTGGGGTGTAGATCTCGAAAATGATGTCAGTTTTCGAATCCAAGATGGCGGACGTGACTTGTCATGAAAAATTTACATGGATGTTATTTCTAAGGCTTTTTGGGGTGTAGATCTCGAAAATGACGTCAATTTTGGAATCTTAGATAGCATACGCGACTTGTCATGAAAAATCGACACTGGTGTCGTTTCCTAGGTTTTTAGGGTGAAAATCTCGAAAATGACGTCAGTTTTGGAATTCAAGATGGCGGACGCAAGTTTTGATGAAAAATCGACATGCGTGTTCTTTTTTACGTTTTTTGGGGTGTAGATCTCGAAAATGATGTCAGTTTTCGAATCCAAGATGGCGGACGTGACTTGTCATGAAAAATTTACATGGATGTTATTTCTAAGGCTATTTGGGGTGTTGATCTTGAGAATGACGTCGATTTTGGTATCTAAGAGAGCGGAGGCATTTTCTCATGAAGAATCGACATCGGATTCGTTTTCTACGTTCTTTAGGGTGTAGATGTCGAAAATGATGTCAGTTTTGGAATCTAAGATGGCGAACGTGGCTTGTCATGAAAAATCGACGCGTGTAATTTTTTAGGTTTTTAGTAGTGTAGATCTAGATTATAAAATCAGTTTTGGAATCAAAGATGACGACAGTTTATGATAAATCATCATGGGTGTTGGTTGCGCGAATGGGGTTTAAATGGACTGTATATTTAGGGAATAATTACGGGATAAAAGAGGACTATTATGTAGGAAAATGAAGGAATCTCTCACCTCGCAATACTGCAACAGACGATCACGTCACAACTCGTGGCTGCCTTTTCCGACGAGCACGAATCTTCAAATCCTGGTTTTCAGCAATTACGAGGGGGCCCCTTAACTTTCTCAAACACAATAGCACAAATAATTAGTGTTTATGCGACAAATCAATCGGTTGTCGTTCGCGTTGTGAATCGAGTATTGCGGCGGTATTTTGATACGTGCGGCGCGCGCGGCGATCTCTGAGCGGGTACTGACCTCACAAAATAGGCCGGCAATGCGAGTCAGTTGAGATTAGGGCTGGGATATGCGGATCGAAAGAATCGATACTATACTAGTGAAGCGAAAGTAGTGAAGCGGTTTAATAAATAAGAACGGCGCAACCAGGTGTTGTTTCCTATTCTTCCTCGAAAATTACGTTATTTACACCCCAAAAAACTAAGGGATCAACACCCATGATGAATTACCATGCAAAGCCCTGCCATCTTGTATTACAAAACTGACATTATTTTCAAGATCTTCTTCCCTAGAAACATAGAAACGTCACCCATGTCGATTTTTTATGACAAGTCACGTACGCCATCTTGGATTCGTAAACTGACATCATTTTTGAGATCTACACCTAAAAAAACTAGAAAACGAAACCCATGTCGATTTTTATAACAATTCGGGTCCGCCATCTTGGATTCTAAAACTGACGTCATTTTCGAGATCTACACCTCAAAATACCTAGACAACGACACCCATGTCGATTTTTTATGACAAGTCGCGTCCGCCATCTTGGATTCTAAGACTGACGTCATTTTCGAGATCCTCAAATTCCTTACCCAAAAGCTACCAACCAGTCAGTAAGAATACATTCAAACTGTCGAACATCGTTTGCTATTTTTGAAGTCGGTTAAAAAGCATGTATCACAAATGAATCCTTCAACACGGTCAAAACAATAAGTAATATTCGATAGTGTGTATTCCCGCTAACCTAGAATACATATGTGTGAGCAAAGTATAAGATTTATGAGCGCGACAGACGGTGTTCGGATAAGTTCTAGACTATTCCATTCTGGAAGCTTCGGATTATTGAGCTACTAACAATCCAAAATACCCGTTTATTTTATCCTCTGGTCATGTCGCCTCGCTCTATCGCAAAAAAATATTATTTGATGAGGGCATAAAACAAAAACGTAAGTATGGGAGGGAAGTTGACCAATTGGACCTGAAGGTTTGGAACTGTAGTCCACTGCACCAGCTTAGTCAGGTCAAGAAGTAGCATAATTAAAGTAAAAAATCGTAAAAACCCAAAAAATTGGGTGCTTATTGGGTTTAAACCCAAAACACCCGGTTTTTACCCAACTGGGTTTAAACCCGGGTGGGTGGATTGCCCATCTCTAATTGTAATTGATAAACTCAAAAATAACTTTACCGATTAAAACTTTCACCGATACAAAACTACTTTATCAACGAGTATAGACAAATATATTTTATTTAAAAACAAATGTGATACTAGGTAATGAAAATTGCAGTTACGTATCAAAAATTTGTCTATGTACGTCATAAATGGGCGAGCGCTGCAAAGACTTTTCATGTCTCTGTCATTTCATCACAAATTTTTTCAAAACTCGGGGTCTGGGAGCCTGGGGTTCACCCGGGCGGCGGCCCGGATACTGTGTGATAAATAAAACCAAACCCCACGTGACGAAGTCGCAGGAAATACCTTGTTTTGTATAAACAGTACGTAAGTAAGTACTTATGGTCACAGATTAAATAAGTAAGTGACCGTGCACCTGCAAGCTTTTAGAAGGGCTTGCGGTCATGAATCTAGGTGGGTGCCATTCTACCCACTATCAAATTATTCGAAATCGAGATCAGCGATCAGACATCAGAGATTTTCTCACCTTCTAAGCTGATGTCCCAAACGACGACCTTAGCTCCAAGTCTTGCTAACTTGATAGCCAGCTCTCTTCCCACACCCCCCGCCCCGCCGGTCACTAAAACCACATCTCCTTTTAAACTCTTCATGGGCCTTATAGCATTAGGCACGAGAGTCCAGAACATGGATTCCAAGACGTAGTAGCATGATAAGAGGAGAAACAGGACGGTGTCCTTAGCGATGTCGAAAACCCTCGTCATTTGTGGAGGTGGGTTTATTCTTGTTCCTTCTAACATTCTGGGCACTGAAACAATAGAAAAAAATCATTGTCTGTAAAGTCGGTTGACGCAAGATCATTTTACGTGATACTTAACGGTGGAAGAGAGATAGATGCGTCCATAGAAGTATGAAGTGAGACGCAATTTTTTTTAAATCTATGGATGCGTCATAAACCGAACGCTTTGGCCGATCGCTTAATCCGCGCTCTTGCTTGCACACGGAACGTGACACTTATTCGTGCGTGCAGCCGGCGTTCATCGATTTATAAGACGTTATTATCACGTCAAAAATGGGATGTGCAAATCTTGCATTACAATGTACCTATTTTTATTGCCATATTATGTTGCGTGAATCATTCCGCAACGTTTTAAATAGTTGGCATACGTATGTTAAATTTTATTAATGTCCACAGTTAGCTAATACACACACCTACAATGTACCTACATTGTAAATGGATGCGCCACGTAAAGTTGATAAGTGGCTGTCTTTAAAAAAAGAAGCAGTAGGTATTCATTAAACTCAACAATAGTAGGCTAGATTGTGATGCAAGGGCATACTTTTATAGGTGAGGGCATTATTCTGAATCCAGAGCGGAACGAAGGAATCTAGCATGTCAAATTAGTCTAACCTGCGACCATTACGAAGCGTTAGGTTAAAAAAAATGTAATAAATTCTGTAAACGTAAATTTAAACAAATTTACAGTTTTCAGAATTTAACTTACTTCAAGCGGAAGTACCCTATTTGAATAGGTTTTGAGTCACCTGCGAGTGGGGAAAAACTTGCAAAGTATCCTATCCTCATCCGAACTAATATATAAATGCGAAAGTATGTTAGTTTGTTCAGCTTTCACGCTTTAACTACTGGACTGATAATCATGAAACTTTGCATACGAGTTGTCTGATATCTCAGAGAAGAATATAAACATACCTTTCATCCCGGAAAAAAGTACTGTTCCCGAGGGAACGACGTTAACGTGAGCGGAGCCGCGGGGAAAGCTAGTGTGACATAAACGGACATAATTATTGTTTGAGTTGATAGCTTGCACCTTGATGAAACCGCAAACCTGAGATTTTTATGCTTCAACGCTATCTTTATAAAAAAGTTTTGACAGACTATATTCTTTGCCTAAGTATTAGTTATATTATTCAATCTTCTCTCAGCAACAAGAAGTCCACTGCTGGACATACACCTCCCCCAAGAATTTTTAACTGGTTGGAAGTGGCCTGCATCCAGCGTCTTCCTGCGATCTTGGTCAGGTCGTCCGACCACCTGGTCGGTGGGTGTGCAATGCTGCGCTTACTGGTACGTGTTTGTCATTCGAGAAACTTTCTGCCCCATCGGCCATCGGTTCTACGCGCTGTGTATATATTATTCATCATAACAGCCGGAAAACGTCCACTGCTGCGCAAGGGAACAAAGAGTGCTTGGGAGAGCCCAAGCACTCTTTGTTCCATGGGAGGATATTGCCTCACTCAGCACGCTTGGCAGGCGGGTTGGTGAGCGTAGTTACTTTGGCTTCTTGTGCTTCTAATGCTGTTGCCCATCCGAAAGCATTTTTAAGCTTACGAAGGATAGGAATTTGTTGAATGTGAAAAGGGTATGAAGGTTGGGATACATACTCGGATAAATGGGAGAAAAAGCAAGATTAACTCGGGAGGCCGGGCGCATGTACCCGATGCCGTACCTGCAACTGTTAAGTATATAGGTTCCGTAAACACAATACATAAGTTACTCGAATTCTGTACTTCGTAACTTTAAATGTCATTTTCATTGGACAGACAGTTGAGAGTGATCCCCTGACCTCTGATTGACCGAGCGAGCGAAGCGTCTCAGTTTCCACTGGCCCAAAATTCTTTTGTCCGTCTGTCTGTCTGTCTGTCTGTTCTCGCCTAAAGGTCGCATTTCTCAACCGATTCTCATGAAATTTTGTGAGCAGGTTCAGTAATTATATAGAATTTTTTTGTCGTGCCAGTTTTTCGAAATTTTAAAAAATGGCGGATATATGGCGGTCCTAAACTTAAAAAAACTCATAGCACAGCTATTTAGAAAAAAAATCAAAAATGTTATTCGACTTTTTTGTTATTCTCATTAAGACGCAACTTTTTTGTCTGAACAACTTTTTTATACGATAAACTTGAACGTGTTTATAGTCGGCAATTTGCCCAAAAGTTGTCTGAAATCGATTTTCTGTATATTTATGAAAGAAGTTGAAGTACGTGAAGTGGAGAGGGAGTGAAATTGAACAACTTTCCCTAAGGAACAAAAATCAAAATAGGAAAAATATTGAAAACACTGAATAAACTTAGAATACTGAAATAAAAATTAAAAATAAATAAAAAAGATAAATATAATAGTTGAAAATTAGCGTCCTATTAAAATTTTGATATTAAAATTTTGACCAATTGGTAACATAACAACTATGAAACCGGGTAAATTGCCTCCTATTCACCCATGCCAAGTTCGCTATTCCCATATTTCCGATCTTGAAGAGGATCACTCCAACTTCGTTAATGTGTAAAAAAAATCATACTAAACATGGTGCTCAAGGGCCGTGTTTCCATACATGAGTAGTCCCCTGATTCCTCGCCGGATAGTACCAATAGAGTAATGATTTTTTACTAAATAAATCCGTATGTTAAAATTTTGTGTGTGTTGCAAATTTCCGTTATGTTCAAACATCAAGAAAACAAATTTGGGCAATTATATAAGAAAAAGAAACGCAGAAACACAGCCATAGCATATTTTAAATTTTTAATGTAAAAAGAAATTAAATCGGTTAAGTTTTGGAGAAGAAATCAGACTACGAAGCGTTCATTTTGTGTAATTTTTATAAGTATTTTTCGGCCGAGCTGCAGTTATCTCTATCGCACTCTGCGGGGTTTGTTTGGGCACGCGGCGCGACAGCAATAGGTAGATATTATAAATATCTATTTTTCAATTCTCTCGAGCTTAGTGTTTCCTCTTAAAAAAGGGTCTGGTCGGGTCTTCTGGTAAAGGGAATGTAGGTTTAAATTTCCGTTTCCTCTGGTACCTAATTAAGAGCAGCGGGGATTGGGAAATAGTAACTGAAGGAAATCATCCTTTAGTCAATTAGCATATCAGTAACAGATATATTTTAGAGCACTGGAGGGCAAATGTGGATGTTGGTTGTAAGGGCTCGCGAGGTCTACTGTTCTCGCAGAACCACTAGTTGATATATTGTTCAATAAGTACCTAAATCTATGAAGAATCGTAGACATAAAACAGTACCTGGATGTGTTTGTACATAATTGAACTTGGCATGTTTGCTAGTGTCTCTATGTTTTTTGTTGATTATACCTCTCGGTCTGTAGATTTCAATATTGCAGTCAGTAATTTGAGCTGTATACAATGCCGAGAATAGAGAAATCAACTTGTTTATGTCTTGCTTCATTTTGATGTTCACTCTTTTACTTACAGACACTACAAGGTGATCTGTGTCTGTGACAATATGCAGGACTCACAGCTATTTGTTGCAGTATATAAAGATAATAAATATATTGACGAGCAAGTGGCCTAGTGGTCATCATGCCAGGCTGCCACAGTCGAGTTCCTGGGTTCGATCCCCGGTTAGGCCAAGATGGAAAATTATCTTTTTCACTACTTATTTGTTATAAAATACCAGGTTTTGCCCGCGGCTCCGCTGCGTACCTAGTATTGATTCCTCTGTCTGTCTGTTAATAGTGTCGATCCCTCGGGAACAGTAGAATTTCTCGGAATGAAAGGTACCGTATGTCCTTCGCCGGGCTTCAATTTACCTCCAAATTACCAAATTTCATCTAAATTGGTTCAATGCTTGAACCGATGGTTGACCCGGTGGTCGTGGGTTCGATTCCCACCGGAAGCATACTTTGTTTAGTTGTTTCCAGTTTGGTTGGGACATTGCAGGCTTGAATCAACTGATTGTCTGATAATAAAGATGATTCCGTGCTTCGGAAGACACGTTAAGCCGGTGGTCCCGGCTGCCATCTGGTAGTCGTTAAAGGAACCACGTCAGAGGCCGAGAGGCGGTTCCGAAGAACTCTGACACCAGGGTTTGCATGTTCGATTGACCGTGACACCTACTCGAAATGATGATGATGAATGGTTAAAGCGTGAAAAGAAGACAGATAGAGTTACTTCGAGGTAAAGACTTGTAATATTCACAGAATGCGTATTTTGATTGCTGCTACAACAACTATCATAAAAACAAATTAAGGAGTATTCAATAAAGAAATATCGTAGGTATAATGGTACCCATAGTGTGCGAATCCGACTCGCACTTGACAGGTTTTAACTCAGTGGCCTATGGACTTGTGCAATAGCTCTATCGGTTTCTGTTGTGTGAGTGTAGCTCCCTCAGGAACGGTCCTTTTTCTGGATGAAATCGTATGTTCCTCTCGTTATAATTTGTATTAAACTCCCATACGTTATACATGTAGTCTCTTTATTTTGTGTTGCCTGTATAATGCAACACTATCATAATCCGTCACGACTGCCGTCTAACTACTTTGGCAACTGGCCACTACACTACAACTGTTTCGTAACTTTGTTGCACTCATTTTACTAATGCTCTTGGGAGCGAATGTCAATTCACACCGGAGTAATTGCAGGGGCCAAGGATGGAGCAAGAGTTTTAGGGGCCCTTGGCTAATAGACTTAGGGGCCTGCCTAATAAATTGACTAATATTGTCGCCTCAGCCTTCCTGTAACAATTAAGTAGTTACGTCGTGGAGTGCTTAGCGCCCTTAGCGCCTAATGTGTAAATCGCGATTTACCCACACTCTATTCCACAAAAAGAGGACAAGCACAAGAGGCAAAGGCGGCAAATTTAGTTATTTTTTATTATGTATTTTTAATTATTAAGCATATACCACAGTTTACCATTTCATATATGAACATATATATACTTATTTATATTACTAAATGTGCAGGATCGCAAACCAAAAATGTGTACTCTTAGTTTAGTATAAACATTGAAATGGCAATAACATAAAGAATCCTATCCTAACTAATATTATAAATGCGAAAGTGAGTTTGTTTGTTTGTTTGTTTATTTGTTTGTTTGTTACGCTTTCACGCCGTAACTACTAAACCGATCATCATGAAATTTTGCATACAAGTTCTCTGGAGTACGGAGACGGACATAGGCTACCTTTTATCCCGGGAAAAAGTACTATTCCCGAGGGATCGACATTGATGCGGGCGGAGCCGCGGGCGAAAGCTAGTATTATAATAAATCTACGTAGTTTCTGAATTTAGCTAAATACAATCTTGACTAGTTTTTTAAATTTGTTATGGTTAGGAGTGGAGAATAAGAATGTATAT
Organism: Elegia similella; assembly: GCA_947532085.1. Lineage (NCBI taxonomy): Eukaryota > Metazoa > Arthropoda > Insecta > Lepidoptera > Pyralidae > Elegia > Elegia similella. The sequence goes on from OX383941.1 coordinate 16,482,284, forward strand.
AATATATAATGTAAGGAAATAAGAATGTTAAGGTGGATGTGCGGAGTGACGCGGATGGATAGGATCAGAAATGTTTATGTAAGAGGAAGTTTGAAAGTAGCGCCGGTAAACGAAAAAATAAGAAGTTGCAGATTAGCTTGGTATGGTCATGTAATGAGGCGAGAAGATCATCATATTACAAGGAAAGCGCTAGAGATGGAGGTAAGTGGATGGAATGCGTAAGGCAGGACATGAGGGCGGTGGGAGTGGATATGGGTATGACGGGAAACAGGGAGTTGTGGAAAGAAAAGGCATACTGGCATAAAGGCGCAGACCCCAGATAATGGGATAAGGTAAGGAGGATGATGAGGCTCAACAATATCTAAGTTAATAGAATCTGATTTTACAGTATCGTTATAAAGCGTACACATACGTGTAATAGGGTTAAAGTATTATCAAGCACAAGGGGCCCTTTCACATACAATGGGTTGCAGCTCAAACTGCACCTCTGTAAATTCGATCCTGGCTAGGACCAGTTTCCAAGAGCTAGGAATTGAGAATGCTTTATATTGTGGTAGGTACTTTACTAGGCTAATGAATTAATTTTATTGATACAAAGCTAGCTTTACTAGATAGATAATAAGTCTTGGGCTAGTTTGCTAAGATACTAATGACCTTTATCACTTTAATATTTAATTTTTTGTAGAGATTAAGGTTACTATTATTTTAAACAATCAATCAAGGTGAGCTTTACTATAGCATAGCATGAATTTGTAATTTCTGATAATTGAATGTATCTGCACTCTAAAAATCGTATTGTGCAGATCAATGCGAGTTCTTCTGTTCTTTCCAATACGATTTTTATTTAAAGTGCGGACGCGTATTAAATAAAATAATAATAACTAATATAGGGACATATCACTCAAATTGAGCTAGCCCCACAGTAAGTTGTGCACTTGTGTCGTAGGATACTAACTCAACGATATTATATTTTTTAACAGATACTTATATAAATAAACATCCAAGGTCAATTGAAAAATAATGTTTTTCATCTTCACTAGGCCCTTAGCCCTCGTGTCGCAGGCTGGTGTTTTAACCGGTGCGCTGCGGAACTTGTAAAATCGTAAATTGTATTTACATACAAAATAGGACTAAAATAGCATTATCAATCGACCGCATGCTTCTTATTCTTTTTTTTATTGTAAATTTGTGTGCGTGTGACCTCTATCTTGCCTGATGGGAAGCAATGATGAGGTCTAGGATGGTACACGCAAACTCAAATAATGCATATTCACTCTTGCCTTGAAAATCCCTAAATTGTACGACTTTGGAAACAGCGACGCGGTTCGCATAATGAAGGAGGATGCGAATTCAGAGGTGCGATGAGCAGGAACATCGACCATATATGGATGGAATTCCTGCCCACGCCGTGTCGTCCGAAGATGGAATGGTGCAGGGGAAATTAGATCGTGCAGTTCCTGTGCGCACTTACCGAAATGCAGCCTGTAAAAGACACACAGACTAGCTACTAATCGGCGGTGTTCGAGGCTATGGAGTCGCTCTACCGTAAGCATCTCATCATCGACGAGTCTTGGCATGTCTGTCGATAGCTTCCACGGCTTCGAACTGGTAGCGGGCAGATCCATCCCACAGATGGGAACAATAATTCACGCATAACATAAAAATTTTTGCCCGCAAGTCCGATAACGTGCAATATGTGCATGTCGGCCAGTCAAATGCCAAGTCTACTCAAATATCCGTACAGCGGTTGCGGCATGATCGAATTCAAACATCCGACATGATAAACGCGAGCTCCGTAGCGCAGTAGTCAACACGCCAGCCTACGACACGAGAGGATTCGAGCCTGGACAGGTCATGATGAAAAACGATCTTTTTCAGGTTGACCTGGGTCTTGGATGTTTAGCTATAAGTATCTAATATAAAATAAAGTATCGTTGTGTTAGTATTTTGCGACACAAGGTCACAACTTACTGTGGGGCTAGCTTAATTTGTGTGATATGTCCCTATATATTTATTTATTTTTATCTAGTACTTACTTTTGGTGAGCTCAAGTTAAACTGGACAATAGTTTAAATATATCTTCTTCATAAAACATGCGAGTTTAGAAAGTAGAAGAAAGCTGTGTATCCGATAGTCTCGCGATTGGGATATTTACAGTTGTGACGCTTCAACTATACATACACAAGTAGGTTGCGGTATGTGGTTAACTACTAAGGCGGTAAACTAAACGCATAGGACGTCAAAACATGATTGACAGCCTGTCAATCATGTTTTGACGTCAATGACAGGTGTACATCTCTTAATTAAGGTGATACCACTGTAAATAAGGTCGTTCTGAACCTTATTTATCTCGCAAAATACTTAAATTAAGAGTTTCAAATCTAAGCAATATGATTTTTGACTATTTCATCTCCAAAAATTGAAGATGAAAACACGTTTTGATAAAATTTTCTCGATAGAAATATTTTTTGAAAAATGGTCTTCGTTCGCAGAGTTTTTGTTATTATAGCTCAAATGCGACGAATGAAATAATGATTTTTAGACTAAAAGATAGGTTATAAGTAATTCATCAAAATTTAAATATGAAAATACAATTAACCGGTCTGATTTTATATAAAATAGAAATAACGAATTTGGCGCTTACGTTTTTTTCTTTGAATGACTCGAGACTAGCTCCTATCTCATCATTCACGGGCTAAACCGCCAAGCGCTATCCCTTGCGCGCACTTGATCAGTCCTTTGCCGAGCGAGGGTACCAAACATTTGAGGCCTCGCCTTAAGAGATATATCTAGGTTATTACATCTTGCTGATTAAGCATATTTTTAGAGCTATATAAAAAAATATATAAATATATACGGACAAATCACACAGATTGAGCTAGCCCCAAAGTAAGTTCGAGACTTGTGTTATGGGATGCTAACTCAACGATACTATATTTTATAACAAATACATATATAGATACACATCCAAGACCCAGGCCAATCTGAAAAAGATCATTTTCCATCTTGACCTGGCCGGAGATCGAACCCGGTCAATCCGTGTCGCAGGCTGGCGAAGAGCTCTGTACACAAAGGGTAAAAACGGGACCCTATTAACATGGTTTCGCTGTCCATCTGTCTGTCTGTCCGTCTGTCACCCGTCTGTATCTCATGAACCGTGATAGTTAGACAGTTGAAATTTTCACAAATGATGTATTTCCTTTGCTGCTTCAACAGCAAATACTATAATATACTAAAATAAACATAATAAATAAATATTTAATTGGGCACCCATACAGCAGACATGAATTTTAGATAATGGTACGGAATCCTTCTTTCGCAAGTCCGACTCGAACTTGGTCGGTTTTTAATATTATATTGGGTCTTGTGACTGCTCTGCCTAACCCCGGGGTATAAATACGTGATTAATTTATATGTACGTAAATGTATTAAGTTTTTATCCACTCAAAGACAAGCATACCCAATCTATCAAATAATGCAACGAGCAAATTATATATGGGTAATAAATCTAACCAGGCTTTACTAGATCACTATGAAATTAAAATAACAGCAAAAAAAAAAAACAGAAAAAATGCCATTTTTTCTTGCTTCTCTTCTTCTCTGCTTTCCATACAAAAAAGTGCCATTTTTTCTTCCACCCAGACTTTGTTTTGTTACGCATGTCTGTTACACGTTGTATATTTAATTATGTTAATAAGTTATTGTTTACAACTTGTTGTACTCTACACATTCTACACATATTTGATTTAAACGCAATAGCTGGGAATTTTAGGCACATAGCCACGAAGTTATAATTATTCATAACTATGTAATTGAAAACAAACGTGAGATAAATACATTATATTTTAAAAACTATAGTCAGAAACCCCGACAAAATAGCACGTGAGTGACCCGTTTTTTAAAACATAAGTATGTAATGTATTATGTATAGCAATGATTCTTTATAATAGGTACTTTAATTTGGCGACTCAATTCCCTTTTCTTTTCACTTCATTTTTATATTGTATATTATTAGTTTTAATCACTGTTATTTTAAAAATAAATATCTCTTGCCTCAAATTAATTAAAATTAAATTAAATTAGAATCCCTTTTTTTAATAACACAATCATGTCGCATACCAACAAAGACAAGGAGTGTTATTTTTGAAATGTCGCCTTTCGTAAACGAGCGATTTTCCATACAAAAATCGCTCGAAGACGAGTGTCATACTTTCAAAAATAGTACCCCAAATAAATTATTTACGTAAGCTACTAGTACCTAGTCTTTAAACAAGGTCCATTTAAATTAGGAGGAAATATTTTAAAGGCTGGGTCTCATAGGTCAAAGAAATGCTTTAGTAGCAAATTTTGAGAAATCGGAACGCTAGTTTTTTTTTATGTTCTCAAACAAAATAATTATTTTTCTTATTAAAATCGATAAATCACTGTTTTGACTGTCGACGTCAGTATCCATAGTAGATAATATTAAAAAGTGTAGGCAAGTGTTTATTTGTACACAGGGTGTCTTTTTCGTGTTTTTCTAAATGTTCAGGATCATATATCTCGAAAACTAGCGTATCATTTTTTTTATTTAGGTTCTAAAGCATTTTTCTAGCTTATAAGTGCCAGCCTTTCAAATATTGCGCTTAATTTAAGTACACAGGGTGTCTTTTTCGTGTTTTTCTAAATGTTCAGGTTCATATATCTCGAAAACTAGCGTATCATTTTTTTTTATTTAGCTTCTAAAGCATTTTTCTAGCTTATAGGTCAAATTAGCATTTCAAATATTTGCACTTAATTAAATTGACCTTATATATTGGCAACTAGATAGGTACATTTAATTAGGTTCCGATACTCTGATGGAATACAATTTTTTCTGGTTATTATTGGAATTATGCATGTTTCCGGGTAAGACTTAATAATTAGTACGTAGACAGCGTCTATTCATGAATTTTATATTTTTAAGATGATAAGTTTAACAAAGCTCATAAACATCAATGAGACCTCTCCAACCCGTCTGGCCAGCAAGGAGAGTGTAGTCCAAATCCTCTGTCTGCTCTGGCCAATTATGGCTCTGGTAGTACAGAGAGGGTCATGCTCCTGCAGTGGAGATTAAGAAGACCTGATGATGATTATGATGAAGTAGGTATACTAAGTACTCAAATAGTAAATTATAACAAGGTATGACGAACACAAACAATTTAATTTTTTTTAGATTATTACTGCCCTAGTTTATATAATTTGAACTATAATATACTTATATAATTTATATGGAGTACCTACTACTAATTTTGTTAAGGGCCTTATATTACATATTAGCATGTTTTATAATGAACATTTATCAATCAAACATCATTTATCTTTATAATAAAAACGAAATATGATGTTGTACTAGAAGATATAGGTACTCTTGATTACGGCCGATTTCGTAAAACGATATCTATAACTTCACTCTATAATAAAAAATCATAAAGTTTATACGAAACAAGGTGCGAAGACACAGATTATTCAATGGTGACTTTTCTTCATAACTGACAACTATAAAACACAATAAAAACGTAGGTACATCATTTTCACCGAAGATTAATTTCATGGAAACACGTATATTAAAAAATATTTTACTGCAAGTGTCCTTCCAAGCACACTATAAAAATATAAAAACACAAATACAGACCTTAAAATCCTGTTGTTCTCTTATCTCTAATAAAAATAAAAATCACTTCACGCAACTCGAACGCAACGGACGTGTACACAAGGGGTCGGGTGCGCGTGCGCAGGTCGCAGCTCGACTGCGCTCCACGCTTTCTCTGCTAACGGTACATCTACCTCTTTCTTAGCGGCCTTGCCTTAGAAACCAGTGCATATTTGTTTTTATTTTATCAGCTCAACCTGATTCTATTTTGATTCATTAATTTTGAAAGGTGCTCGTTACGCGTTTATTTTTATACATCACCTTGTCCAACATGGACAAGGTGGTGGTGGAGGTCTTGTCCATGTTAGTAGAATACTTCTATTCCTAAGCGTTTTAATTATATACCTGGATTTACTTCGTTTTAATGTAATCATCTATTTTAAAAACAAATTGTTACAATTTTGCAAATTTTCTACTCGTATGAAAGAGGTCTCCTCTATTAACCTAGACAGGTATCTACTAGTTCATCAGGTATACTTTTCATCTCAGTGTACTGAACTGAAGTATCTTTTTTTTTAATTTGAGGAGGTTTCAGTCTTAATTAGTCCAGTCAGGTCCAATCATGTAAAATTGTAAATATAAGCCTAGATTAAAAAATGCTCTCATCATTATCATCAAGACTCTTTTTTAAGTTTGTTAGTTGTACATAAGTTAACTACACTACACAGGGTTGGATAGGACAGGGCCGGAGGGACTGACTAGCCCGGGGTCCGAGCATCACGATAATGTATCTCTTTCGCATTATTATTTGTATCTCATTTAATATCATTTAAATAAACAAATACACATATTATGCAGTACAACAAAACTGCGGAGCGTTATAGTATTCATTATTTATATTTTTTGATATCTCTGTAACAATGGCAAATGTATATTTTTAATGATTCACGTAAAAATTAGTTCATCCAAAGTTCGATTCGCCGTTAAGTTCCAAAACTACATTCACGGATGGCCTACTCAGGCTCAACCATTTTTGGAACTTTTCTATATAATTTATCTTTAATTGTATGAACTGTCTGATTTAGCTAACATCTAGGTCGCAATAATCCGGCTCTAGCCTGCGCGGGTCCCCTACCCTTCATATCGCCTGGCCCTGGCCGCTGGGCCTACACGGGCCTGGCTTGCGGGGCTAAATAGTGGGGGTTCATAAAAAATATCCGAATTAATGGCATAGATTTCTATTTTCACTGAGAAAAATATTGTGTAGGGTTCCTCTCGAAGTTTTTTTTTCCGGCAAATGATGATCGATGTAGGTGACATTGGTTAAGAATTATATTATTATAAATAAGAATTAATGATAATAGTAGGTACCTAACTATTATCATTAATTCTTATTTTTAAGGTCACATCACATATCTATTATATTTATTATATCTATCAATATTTAATTGTTTATGGACTGCTGCTAATGTTATAATTTAAATTTATTAGGTGCCAAATGTATAAAATAATTGAACAATACATATTCGTAGGAAATAAACAATAAATAAGTTGTAGGTGCGTGGCAGCGGACGCGCTGGCGGATGGGCCAGAAATTATTAGGACTACTATTTCTGTTGGGGGGATATTACTCCATTCAGACGAGTACCTAAGTTGTTATTATACTCATTTCATTAAACTTTAGTATTTGCATATTATTGTGCCTGCGAAAGAACATACGACGTTTTAGCCAGTAGGTATACAATGTTTAAAAGACGGTTTGGTGTCTGAAAACATAAAGATTGACACTCAACGGTTTCTTTAGCATAAAAATAATTCGCATAAAGCTTGTAAGGCATAATTTTTTATGCAAATAATAATGCGCAACAATTTTTATGCGAAATATCGTTATACCAATTATAGAGGTATTTATTTAATGCCAATTTTAAATACGTCTTTATATAAAACTAGCTTTCGCCCGCGGCTTCTCCCGCGTCAATGTCGATCCCTCGGGAATAGTACTTTTTCCCGGGATAAAAGGTAGCCTATGTCCTTCTCCGCACTCCAGAGAACTTGTATGCAAAATTTCATGACTATTGGTTCAGTAGTTACGGCGTGAAAGCGTAACAAACAAACAAACAAATAAACAAACTCACTTTCGCACTTATAATATTAGTAAGGATACGTACTTACTAATTGCATGTAAAAGTGGGTTTTTGTTTTGTTCCATATTTTTTTATTTAAAAAAAAATTACCCAGGTATATACTATGCCACTATTATGAAAATAAACTGAGAGTCAAAAAACAAAATAAAAATATTATGCATCTCCATACAAGTGTGACGCCGACCGGGCAATTTGTATGGGAACGTCGTAATTATTTTGGTTTTTAACTGCTATTTTTATTCCATTATATTATAGTGGTCTAGTAGCCTTTGATTTAATATTATGCATATGTGTTTTACACGTTGTTTAACTAAGTATTATAAAATCTAACGAATTGTTTTGTTTTGTAGAGAGGTTGGAAAGATTTACTCGTACATCTCGATCTGCAAAAAGGGCACGTGCGGCAATGTTTATCTATTATCGCCATATTAGACTTTTTGAGAATAGGGTGAATTTTGCGAATTAGGCATTATGCGACTAAACGTCTTGGTTTACCTAATAATAAAGAACAAGATGGCTATAATTTATCGCGCGATATATACGGCGGCAGATGGTGTTCATGTACATAAATGATTAAATAATTTAAAGAAATCGATTCAAGGTACACTTTTCGATTACTTAGTAACTTTCTTTAATTTCTAAATGAGTGTGTAACGTTACGCTCTATCCACGCCATTGGTTATATCGATGAAGTAACTATCAACTCTTTACTTGTTTTTAGGGTTCCGTACCTCAAAAGGTAAAAAGGAACCCGTAAATGATCACTCGGTTGTTCGCCTGTCTGTCGGTCTGTCAAGACCCTTTTTCTCAGAAAAAGGTCATATTAACGTTGAGGTATCAAGTTAAAATTCATATCAAATACTCAGGTCTACTGTCCCTTGGAGCTGTGAAAAAATCAAACTTCTAAGTCAACGCAATCAAAAGATACAGCCGTTTATGCCGCAAATTTTTGTGTTTTTTCGACATTCGCAAGGGAATCAAATCCCGTGAACTCAGAATCTTGAAATTTGGTATGAAACAACGTCTTATAGACCGGATAAAAAAAAATTGCGAAAAGTATGAATTTTTTAACTTATTATAAATAACGGTACGGAACCCTTCGTGCGAGAGTCCGACTCGCATTTGACCGGTTTTTTGATATACTTGCCTATCATCATCTTCATCATCAGGTCCTTTTTAGTGTTCACTACAGGAGCACGACCCTCTCTGTACTACTAGGGCCATACTTGGCCAGAGCAGCCAGAGGACTTGGCCTACACTCTCCACGCTGGCCAGACGAGTTGGAGAGGTGTCTTAGATGTTTATAAGCTTTGTTTAGCTTGTATTTCCTAAGTCGCCTTCTACGACATCCACGGGAAGACTTGGAGTGGTCCTATTCTACTCTGCCGGATACCACACGGCTATATACTTGCCTATATCTACACTCAATAGTTTGTCAACTTTAACGCTGGTGCTAAGCAATAACCGTGACGGCGACTTTTATGGTGCCATTCATTGAGGTCTTATTTCATCGGTTGGGTCTTGCAAAGGTGCGGTAGAAAATAAACAGTAGTGTAAAATAAAGAGAACACGGAAGGATAACAGTAAAGAAGTAGACAAAAGGAGAAGAAAGTAACTCTGGCACGACATAAATTGTGACAAAATGCAATGTTAACCAATGGATTAAATAATAATAAATATATACGGACAAATCACACAGATTGAGCTAGCCCCAAGGTAAGTTCGAGACTTGTGTTATGGGATACTAACTCAACGATACTATATTTTATAACAAATACATATATATAGATAAACATCCAAGACCCAGGCCAATCTGAAAAAGATCATTTTCCATCTTGACCTGGCCGGGGATCGAACCCGGGCATTCCATGTCGCAGGCTGGCGTGTTAACCACTGCGCCACGGAGCTGTCTAGTCTAGTTTAAACAACCTTGCAGGGATAGATAGAGCCCAGCTCTTTAAGATCTATAATCCACATTTAGCCTCAATGTGACATAGGCATGGATTTGTATGGCTTTCTGCCACATTTGGGGATACAGGATGGAGTCCTGTCGTTGTAATCGATGTTCTACCAGTTCAGACAAACAGCATATCAGTATATAAGCTTAGCACATAGGTACCTCGGTCGCTAGTTGTCTGCCGTTGATTCCACCTGCAGGCGTTGGGGGCTCACGAGTTCTTTCTACTGTCTACTAGATAGATGCTCGCTTGACAGGTGCGAACAACGATTTGCGAGATAAATCGAATTCGATCGATTGAGATTAAGTATGATTACGAAATAATCAATAATAATAAATAGGAAAATGGAATCAAAATAGTGATGGGTGACTAGCCGCATCGCCTACTAACTTATTCGTCACATTTCCTCGATCGGCTTTTACGATCTGCGCGAGAAGTAAGGCAGCTGTTAGATTCTACGTTTTTCTTTACTCTCAGACAGACTAGCATTGAAGATAGCGCGTATAAAATTATTTTAAAACATTTGAAATAAGGTTTTCCCGTTTTTCAGTCGCAGGTTTTGTCATTTTTAGGATTCCGTACCCAAAGGACAAAAACGGGTCTGTCTATCTGTCCGTCCGTTTGTCACCAGGCTGTATCTCATGAACCGTGATAGCTAGAGAGTTGAAATTTTCACAGATTATGTATTTCTGTTGCCGCAATAACTATAAGGTGGCTCCCATGCAACAAACGTGATTTTTTTTGCTCGTTTTTGCTTGATATTGATAACTGGAAAAGGTAGACGCATGAAATATTCACAGAATATTTAGTTATATATCCACTTCAATATAAATAAAAATAAAATTAATATTAAAGGGGGCCTCCCATACAGCAGTCATGATTATTTGTCGGTTTCATAGATAACGGTACGGAACCCTTTGTGCTCGAATCTGACTCGCACTTGGCCGGTTTTTGCGTAATACAGTAATACGCACGTTGCTAGAACTCTCACTGAAGTGTTGCCCGTTGGTCGACGGGGCCAATCTACCGGGGTCGATAAATTTTTCCCAACCGTCCCCTTACCGAGGCAGGACTACCGGGGCGAATAGGAGTTACTCCCATTCTGGTACCTCTTTATTTATATCTGAGCCTACAAGCAGCAGGCAGATCGTTCTTACGTGCCGCACTAAATATGCATACGACGGGCGCAAACAATTACTTGTGCTTTGTATGCGGCCCGTGTGTATTGTAATCGTTATTAACGGAGGCCGCACGAGACCCTGGTTTAGCTCTGCGATTGTAGGTGACAAATGCTTAATACATTCCGTTTGCCGAGAACGTATAAATTGAAAATGTTTGCCAGGAATCCAATAATGTCCGCTCATTGTCCGCTCAGGATGTGGTGTTGGACAGAAACCGAAAAAAATACATACATAGTACCACGTCTTTTCCCTTGCGGGGTAGACAGAGCCTAGGTCTATAAGACCTGAAGGCCACGTTTAGCATATTGGTAGGTATAGGTGGAAAACGGAAACTCAAATTTTACCTATTCGATTGACTTTTACGATCTGCGCGGGAAGAGAAGCAGCTGGTACATTCTAAGCTTTTTTCTTCTCTCAGACCAGCGTGGAAGAACAACAAAAAATAAGAGTGTATAAATAAGGATACCCTCTTGCTCTTAAATTTCGCGTTGGGTGGGACGACGCGACGCGCGTAGGTCTAATAGGGCGTCGAACAGTACTGTTCCCGAGGGATTTATAGTTTAGCAAGCCACTGGCGAAAGCTAAGCTTGTATGTATTGCAAAAATCGTAATTTTAGGTCGTTTTTAACAAGCTGTACTTGAAAATAAAAGCTCGGGACAACTTTCACTGATACATTTATGATTAAACTTTTGTAATCGGTCGGTACAGTTGCACAAACATGCAAACATTGCAAACGCGCATGTAACGGCAACTTTTTGGGGTTCCATACCCAAAGGGTAAAAACGGGACCCTATTAATATCGCTCCGCTGTCTGTCTGTCTGTCCGTCTGTCACTAGGCTCTATCACATGAACCGTGATAGTAAGACAGCTGAAATTTTCACAGATGATGTATTTCTGTTGCCGCTATAACAACAAATACTAAAAAATAGAATTAAGGGGCCCCCATACAACAAACGTGATTTTTTTGCTTGTTTTTACTCGTTATTGATAACGGTAACAGATAGACACTTGAAATATTCCCAGAATATTTTATTGTATGTTAACTTTAAAAATAAATAAAAATAAAATTAATATTGTAGGGGGGCTCCCATACAAAAGACACAATTTTTTTGCCATTTTTATAGATAACGGTACGGAACCCTTCGTGCGCGAGTCCGACTCACACTTGGCCGTTTTTTTTTGCATTTTTTTGCTCGATATTGATAACGGCAACAAGTAGACACTTGTAATATTCACAGAATATTTAGTTATATGTTCACTTTAAAAATAAATATAGAAATAAAAATAAAATTAATATTAAAGGGGGGCTCCCATACAACAGACATGATTTTTGTTCCATTTGTAGGGTTCCGTACCCAAAGGGTAAAAACGGGACCCTATTAATATCGCTCCGCTGTCCGTCTGTCTGTCTGTCCGTTTGTCACCAGGCTGTATCTCATGAACCATGATAGTTAGACAGTTGAAATTTTAACAACAAAATACTAACGCTAATACTAAAAGCAAAGTATGAAAGGGGGCTCTCATACAACAAACGTGAATTTTTTGCCGTTTTTGCACGATATTAATAACGGCAACAGGTAGACGCTTGAAATCTTCACAAAATATCCTTACTAATATTATAAATGCGAAAGTGAGTTTGTTTGTTTGTTACGCTTTCACGCCGTAACTACTGAACCGATCATCATGAAATTTTGCATACAAGTTCTCTGGAGCGCGGAGAAGGATATAGGCTACTTTTTATCCCGGCAAAAGTTCTATTCCCGAGGGATCGACATTGACGCGGGCGGAGCCTGGCGGATATAATAGATAAACACACTATAGATAAACGGTTGAAATTTTAACAACCAAATACTAACGCTAAAACTAAAAGCAAAGTATGAAAGGGGGCTCTCATCCTCTTTTTCATACTTTGCTCTTAGTTTTTTATAACAAACGTGAATTTTTTGCCTTTTTGCACGATATTAATAACGGCAACAGGTAGATGCTTAAAATCTTCATAGAATATTTAGTAATATATTCACTTCGAAACCTTATTAACGTGACCCTACCATCAAACGTGAAACTAAAGAAAAAGTTTATAATATAATGTCTTATATTGTATAGATAATGCTGCGGATAATGATGCATCGCAAGTCCGACTCGCACTTGGGCGACTTTATTGAATATTAATGGTTACACTAGTTTTCTACACAAGGGGATCTGGGTCTGGGAACGCGGGTAAGTACTTGGACTTCATTTTCACATGTCTGTGGTTCTGGAGCCAGGGATGGTTGACGTCAGGCAGGAGCCCGACTGTAAAATCTTTGCCAAATTAATAATACAGCATGCATTACTAAGATGCTGTCATAATAGCGAACTTTCGGCTTTGACACAGCTGAGGATGCAAATGGGAAGATGTGTCAGTTTCTAATAGTTTCAATTAAAGGATCGAATTGGTCTTTATGAAATAAGCGTATTTTTTCGTTTGCCATTTTGTTCCTCATGACTATGATTTTCAATTAAACACATTTTTAACATATTTAAACTTGAAAGTGGACTGTACGAGTAATATTAACATTCTGATTGTATAAAATGTTTGTAGTTCTGAATTTCTTTTAATTTTTTTTTAATGTTAAAAGGATAAGTCTGATAAAGGTAAGTGTTCTGAATTAAATTATTTAAAAATGCTCATGAAAAGAACTCGTTTCAGATTTTGTGCGTTTTGATCAAAAATGACGTAATAACTTTTTATAAAGTTTATAATGCATATATCAAGTTTACTCTTGTCTGTAAACACTTATTGTATTTCACTTATTTGAATTGATTAAACCCGAAATGATACTAAAAACGTGAGTATGAAAAGTTAAATTTATTCGAAATTATCTCCATAGAATACTCAGATTTCATAGGAAGACCCAATATAAATAGTGAATGTTGTTGTGATGCGTTGATGTCTTTTGTATGTTTAAATGATTTCCCTCAAAATAAGGTGAATTTCCCATCACTGATCTTTAAGTTCAAATGTTACAGTATGAAAAAAAAAAAATTATTCGAGTATTAGCAAGACTCATAATACGTTTGGATATTGCCGCATTATTAGCTCCGAATACAGCACACATAGCGCCACCTACCGGGACAGCGTAACATCTTACAAACAAGTGAAGGTTGCTAACTTGACGGGCTGAGCGGGCCTTGGTAACTTGCTGATGTGGTGTTAAAAGTGCTAAGTAGAATGTACAGGTGGCATGACATGTCTGTCTTGAATGAGCTGTTTAACAGTATTACAATATATGATTACTGTTGAGAAATGCATCATGCATGAAATTTTGCATATTCGTTCTTCATCTTTTTGTTTGTGTAAATGGCCAACATTAATGTCAGATTTTCCAAGCTGCCTATATTGAGATCTGACATAGCTTATCGTGGCTTCCAAATTACGGAGTAGCTTGAGACAAGTTTTTTACTTTAGACGGAAACACGAATTAATACTTTGACTACGCCACCAGTAGCAGTGGATAATTCGACACCTAGTAATTTGAAGAAAATGACGTTTTCTTCACGGAGTAAAAGTAATGATGGATCGAATCGAAGGTTATTAATAATTTATTTTTCTTTTTTTTAAGACAATAAATTAAATAGAATTATACTATCGTCCCTCTTTGATTGGATTTAATAAGTTCTGTTTAAAAAGGCAATTAAAATGTTAATCACACACTTTTGTTAATGCTAACACTCAATCATGTTGTACACACATAATTTAGAAAAATGACTAGTGCTTTTATTTGGTTCTACAAAATGGTTTTCATGTAAATGTCATGGTCTGTAATGTGTGTCTAAATTTGTTTTTTATTAATAAATGTTGGTTGTATTCAACCAATCTAATGAGGGTGAAATGTCACCCAAGTCGAAATTCGCTTGTTACCAATCCCAGTGGGGACCCTGCCTGAGGTTGCTTTACATGCGTATTCGCTAATGAGCACGCTAACTGAGCCATCGAGCTCATTGATATTTCATCATAGGTAGCATATACATTGACAGAGGGTCATGATGGTCTTCGTGGTTCAGTGGTACCGGATTTGACTCTCGGTGCGGGCAACTTTATTTTTTACAAATATTTGTCCGCGTTTCTGGACCCCAGGCAGGGCTGGCATCAGGCAGGCAGTCAACCGATCATAAATACTGTCAGGCATTGTAGTGGACCCCGGATTTCAATGCAACACAGCTGAGGATGCAACCGAGAAAACGTTCAGATGATCATCATCATCATTTCGTGTATGTGACACGGTCAATCGACCATGCACACCCTGGTGTCAGAGTTCTTCGGAACCGCCTCTCGGCCTCTGACGTGGTTCCTTTAACGACTACCAGATGGCAGCCGGGACCAACGGCTTAACGTGCCTTCCGAAACACAGAAGCCATCTTTATTATCAGAAAAACAGGTTATTCAAGCCTGCAAACAGGAAACAACTATACAAAGTATGCTTGTTCAGATGCTGATCATGATGATGATGATGATGACAATATATCATCATACATATATCGTTGTCTAAAGTAACATTTTAAATGCGAAAGTAACCCTATTTGTAACTTTATCGCGCTTCAATCAATAAACCGATTTCATTACAATTTGGCGAGGAGATAATTTGAGGCTCGGGAAATAACTAAGGGACGTTTTTATCCCGGAAAAAGGTATTGTTCCCGAAATACATTAACGTGAGTTGAGCCGCGGGCGAAAGCTAATATATACTCATTAATTTAATTATTGATTGTAACCTGTTTTACGTACCTAAATAATTATAAAAAAATAAAATTTCAAATTTATTTTGATACAACCTCGGGAGCGAATATATTCATACTAAAACTGTGCCCACCGCTATCATGCCTCTATCATACATAACAATGACCTATTCAAAAGACAAAATGCCAACGACACGATGAATGCGATGGTAGAATATAACGATAAGAAAAATGACTATGGCTATGAAACATACAGACCACGTTGTTGTGTGGAGTAGGTATGTTGATTCGTAATTTTATTTTAGTTTTTGACCTATATAAAAATCGAAGGGTTGCTTACTGCATTCCTTCTATCGACATCAGGTTTTAAGCTGTCTAAAGGTATCTGACTAACGGTGACAACCCGGACCTTCCTTCCGAAGCACGGAGGAGCCAGGATATTGTTATGTCACTTGTGTCCTCCCATCCCAGCCATCCTAGTAGGGCTGCGCCTGGAACGCGCTCTGGGCCATCAACCTCCTCTTATGCAGCCCCCATACCTTTTTTGACATGTAATATGGGGGGCTCAATCAACCCTATTTTGCCCCATAATAATTTTGCCACCCCTTAAAATCTGTCGCCCTAGGCTCCAGCCTACTCAGTTTGCTGGCAAATCATAAAGTATTTGCGGGGTGATTTTATAAGTACTAAATAATATTTAGGTACCTATCTCTCAGACAACAAAAGCAGCCGACAGCAGTCAGCTGTTCCAAAAGTTTCCTAAATCTATTATTCGCCAAGTTATTGTCGTCGTGGGACGAAGTCACCCCAGCGCGCTCGTCCGTGAAGGTCGTCTGCAGACAGACGAGGGTCCGAGGGTCTTCGGCGCATGCGTGCCGCCTGCCGCTGTCGCCGCTCAGTCGATCTGCAACCGCGCTCCGACACTGGCCCGCTTCCAAGCCGATAACAAAACCGGCTCGCGCCTAAAATTAAAAAATATAAAAAAAATCAAAACCAGCCTGTGATATAATTCTAAAGAGTGGTTAGTGAGTGTGATCACTTGAACAGCTGATCACCAATTGCATGGCATTGAATTTCCCGAAGACATTTAGGTGAGTTTTAATCGAGTATGCAGTATTTAGTGTCGAATCACATTAGTTTTCGCATAGTTGGGACAAGATTGAAAGTATTTCAAGGATTTCGTCGCTCATTGGTCTCATGTTGAAATAAATTGTACAGTTTAATTAAATCTACTTTGCACTTGTACAGTTCCAGATAGATATCTACTATAACATTTTACCTTATACATATTTATCCGGTTTTATAATTAACTTACATATATGTGTTATATTTACTTAGTCTAGCTCAATTTATTATCAATGTATGCACTCACATAAAAATACATATTACGACGTCAATTTTTGTATAATTAAAAATATTGTTTTCTTATACCCAACTCAGTATTCGTAAAATTGAATAAACAATGATATATAGTTACGAGTCGATACTCACAAAACCGAGCATGTAATCATAAATAAAAAAAAACAGTAAATCATTCTTAGAACAACCAACAAAAACTACACGTTACAGATTTTCCTTTTGGGTGAAGTATTTAATAAAGGCCGTCTGGCCGAGGATGTACCTAAGTATGGATAGCCCCATACAAATGTAAATCGTAATAAAATATGAAGTGAGAGGCTTATCAGCCATTGCTAATTTAGCCTACCTTCCGGTAATTGTTCATTCCTTTGATTGTCTTTCACGACATGCGCGGGTGAAGTATAAAATAAACTTAAGAGTTCAGAAAATCATCTAGTTTCCGCAAGAAACTTTTATGGATAAGGTAGTCATGTCCTTATGCACCAGAAAATATTACATTTTACAACTGTTCCTTCACCACCATTTTCTTCATATTGTTGTTGTCATCATAATCATAATCATAGTCTTTATTGCTTCATCATGTTATGACTCTTCATTATATGTTGATAAATCCATCGATGTGGATCAAACTTTTGAATGTGTAATAAAATATATTGAATTCAAAAAAGGTCCTATTCGTCTGAATATTTTTTTTATGTCAGTATTTTCCGAGAAGAATCCTGAACAAATTTAGATGTTTTTGTTCAAATAAGTATACTTTCCAGGTGTTCTTATTTAAATTTCATCATCATAACGGTCGGTTCAGTAGTTGGCTGTAGGCGGTTTTTATCTAAAAGATTATAAATTATTTAGAATAACTATCTCACTAGAATATTGGTTTCTATAACCTTAAGGTAATATAATATTGTACTATAATAATCCGTGATTAAAACTTTGTTTCTTCCATAAATAGCAATTAAAGACCATTACAGCAGTAACAGTCGTTCATATTTACGAAATTCATATTTAATTTTCCATGAAACTGCGTCGTCTATTAAGAAAACATCTTTGTTCGTGTTTCATGGTTACTAACGATTATCGTCATTCAACCTGATTGAACGCTTCACTTTACAAACTTTACATTTGAATAGTATTTAACAGAAAACACAAACACTTTGAAAAAAAATTACCAACTTCAAAAACAAGGAGGTAAATTCCATTTGTTGGAATCTTTTTTTTTACGTTACCACATAACTCCATCATTTATGAACAGATGTAAAAAAAAAACTTTTACTGGGCTCCTATAAAAATTTCATCAAAATCGATTAAGTAGTTTGGTTAATTACAGAAAGATTTAATTTTGACTTAACAAAACGAGCGATTTTTCCATTAAAAAATCTTACATTTTCGAGCAATCGCCGGTTTAAAAATATTCCCTCGTCTTCTTAATTGAAATTTTCCAATATACTACCTACATTATCCTTTCATCCGATTCTATATACATATGTAGTCGGTGTTATTGTGTGTCAAAGAAATGCACACATACAATTACTATTATTTAGCGGGAATAATGGTGGTTTGCTCTGCCATAGCCTTCTCTATTTCATACACGAGTGAAAAGCACTAGTGTGCAGGTTACCTCATGACGTTTTCCTTCACCGGCAGCAGTAGTGGTAGATTACAATGACCGTACTTGAGTCAGATTGAGCTGCAATCTCATTGTTTTTTTGTTTGCATCTTACGGTTACACTGATTAACAAGGCATAATACATAGACATACCGTAAGTGACATACATAAGTCTGAAATAGTTGTAATTTTAAATATTAGCCCTAGCTACACACGACTTTATACGTCAATGCAATACTGGACATTTGCAGGTTACCGTACAGGCGGGACAGGTGTGGTCCGAACCTGGGACCTTGTGCTCTTACACCACTGAACCACTACCGCTTCCTACATATAGGTCTGGAGTCTGATATTGTCCGTCTAGTGAAAATAATGCTTCTTTTCCACAGGAGAGATTTTTATAACCATGTTTGTAAAAATCTTCCTGTGTGTGCCCTTTAAGTATTACTCGTATTTTTATTTATTTGGGAAACAAACAGTTTACACTTACTACAACATAGGTGGTTTGAGCAGTTTAACAGTAATAGAAATATAATAACAATAAAACAAAATAAAAAAAGGACATAATCAAAGTAATCATTTAAATGAAGACAAAGTCTAAGCTATTTCGTTACAAAAATCTGTTGACCTTAGTTGTCTTTTATAAACATCAGCAGAATACAAGAATGGATCCAAATTGGAGATTGTTTTGGTATACTGATAACATTTGACATGTTTATATCCAGTGTAATTAGTAATGCTCCTATATAAAAAGTGATGATATTACCATAAACTCTCTTGAAAATGACCACACTCTTACATGAGCCCATTGGGCTATAAGAAGGTAGGTTCAGACGGGCCGGGATTAGTAACCAAGACCTTTCGGTTATGCTGCGGCTGCTTCTCTTCCCGCGCAGATCGTAAAAGCCGAACGAGGGAACTTGTTGAAAATTCTGTGGAATCATGTTAATAGGCGATGCGGCTAGCAACCCATCACTATTTTTACTTACCTAATGCCCACCAACATGCTAATCGTGGCTTTCGGGATTTGAAACCTCTGTCTACCCCGCAAGGGAAAAAGACGATACTATGTATGTATCCATACGGATGTAAGATCACAGAATATTTCCAGTTTAAAGATAAGTAAACAATAAACAGAAACCGGTATTCGATAAACAAAGGTTATTGAGACTGACAGCCTACTAACAAAGAGTAATTAGTTTATGCATCCATTTGAAATTTCAATGATCAATTTGATTCAAACGTGAACGAAGAAAAAATAGCAGTTATCTGTTAACTGCAATTTTTTCTTTCTTCGATAAACGTTAACTGGAAAATTTGTATGTAAAGCTTTATTGTACTTAAACAGAAAGAGAATATACAAAACAGAAAAATAAATATACAACGGCGGACTTATCCCATGAAGGGATCTCTTCCAGTCAACCGGCGAGTAATTGAGAGGAATTTACATATTTCGGCAGAAGTGAAGTACAAAATATATATGAATTTACCTACAATATTATAAAACACATAGTGCATACCTACTACATATATCTATAAATACATATATCATACCCACTACATTAATGTATAAATACTATATCATATTTACTACAATGAAATGATTGGCTCAAGTTAGCTCAACCGAAGTTACATAAAGCAATAAGTTTTAAGGCTATTTTTAAAAGAATTTAGCGAAGGTGCCATTTTCGTATCTAATGGAAGGGAATTCCACAGCCGCGGTGCAGTTAGAGAGAAATTTTTAATGTTTACTAATACTACTGAAGACAACTTCCTCATAAGCGTTTTCCCAAAAGTTTTCATGCTGTAATACGATTTGGTAAGGTACAGCCGTCTGCCTGTCTGAAGCCAAACTTCCGAAATGCAGACAAATAGCTGTGAAAATGTAGTACATTTGTCCCCGACGGGAATCGCACCCAAAGTCTCGCGTGTAGGAAAGTAGTGCTATGAAGGCCATCGAACACTCAATATGTAATGTATCACTTACTTTTTTCAAGGTTCAGAGATATACAAATGCAGGAGCCGCGAGTATTAATTGTACAAATAGTTTAGGGAAATGTAATAGAAGTACATTTTCTTCCGAAAACGATACGGACAATCATTATTGATCTTTCAATTCCAATGGTCTTCTAATTGAAAAAAAATAAAATAAACTATACATTTTTTTTTAGATGTTGGTTAGGAACTCGCTTTTTTATGTCTATAAAAACATACACATATTTTTTGGTTGTGCTATGGCAAGACTCCCAAACATTAGTGAAAAAATATCTAGTCCAAAAACTTAAAAATTTTAAAGTTGCAATGTCACATTTTTTGGCTAAGTCCATTGCAGTGCCTTGATAGAACCAGAGAAGTGACGTCACACATGTCGCTGTACGGATGATATGAAAAGTTTGTTTGGCAGCTATGTTAAATGCCTCATAATAAAAGTTGCTATTAATATTAAGGGATATCTTACGGTTATAATTTATTGTTTTAGACGTAAAATTTACAAACTTTTTGAAGGAAAGTGGTTTTAGATATCATAACACACATAGTATCGTTTTTAAATTTCATATGTATCTGTTTCAAATTCCAAAAAGGCAGTAATCATGTGAAGGATTGACATACACTAGGTATACAAATTATTGTTGATGTATTTAATTAGCGCACTGTACTAGTGATTTGAAAAAACGTCAAATTCAACAATTTCGTGCAGTGCCTTCTTAAGAAGCAAAAAATAGACCTTCCTGCTAAATGTGCTATTAACTGATCAAGTTTCTATACGAAGCCAACATTTTTTGTCGTATTTTGAAGTTTGACCCTTGGGTAAACAGTTAAATATCATAAACTAATCATGGGGTTAGATATAATTTCGCTTTTTTGTGCTATCAGTGTGTACACTGTATAAAAAGTAAAAAAAATCAACAATTTTTTGTATATTCAAATGTACCAGATTAACGAAAAAATACATAAAAGCTTATTTACAAAAGAGGAAAATGCGAAATTAATGAAATTCTGTAATGAATATAATTCATGGACATACTGCAGCCCTAGTAAGACTAGCACGAAGTTGGGTTAACTGCTTTCTGTCTAAGGATTTTGATGTCAAATTTATAGTAGTACAGCTCTTTTTTATGAACGGATAAAGTCTCCATACAAAATACCAAAAAAACTTTTAGCCCAACTTATAAATCGCTCGCACCGAATATCTATATTTGGTACGCTGCAAGGCAGAGAGTTGCTACAAATTTGTCTCAGTGTTTTTCCAAAACAAACATAACAATCTCTTTTAGCAAATTTAGCCTTCTGAGCACCCTTCCGCAATATTTATTTATTTTGTATATAGCGACGGCTTCCGGAACATTTATTTATTATGTAGTTTCAAATTTATGTCAGTTTAGTTAGTTATAACTAGCGTTTTCATGCGACTTCGTCTGCGTGGTTTTCGGTTTACTCACACAGTCTATCCGGGCTTCCCTTGACTCTCTGGACCCCGGGTTCAGAAGCATTTCAGATAACAATTAGACCGGGAACACGCTTTTTACTATTAGATGTCAGAAACTATCAATAAATCCGTACGAGTATATAGCCAAACTCGGATATACGGGGTTTGGTGCGGCTATTAAATTTTAATAAAATATAGCCCATGTACCTTTCTGTTTGTGAAATAATTTTGAAAATAGGTCTTATATAGTTTTTGAGTGTATCTATTACAAACACTTGAATGTTTCCCTGTTATATAATATTAGTCTAGATTCTAGATAGTAGTATAAATTATTAAAAACAATTTGTCTCTAAATGACTTTTCTCTATTTAAGAACCTCGCTTTTATATATATTACACGAATGCCTAAAATGGAATGTAATATTTTTAGAGTTCATATGTACCCTCTGAATAGACAAGGCTATATTTTTTTGGTAAAGCAGTCGTGTTTTTATATTTCTATGTGAAAAAAAACCGGTTTTTCCTTTTTTGTGTTTGTGACGTTTACTTTGTCTGCGAATTGGGGATAGATATCAACGTGATTCTGTATGTTTTTATTTTTTCATTCTAATATAGATATTTTTTTGTGTTGCCATAATAGCGCAGGAAGTTATAATTTTACCTAATTGGAAAATGATCTGTAGATATACTCGTAGTAAACAATGTAATGATCTCAAACTAATGGATACGCCATTGTCTTTATTGTTGACACTCTAAAAATATCTATGTGCAAGTTTAAATATTTATGTCGTTAAATGTAGGTCGTCAATATTTTGATGTCAATGCACATTAAATTACACTTCGAAAGCATTATTGTTATATTTATATAAAGCAAATAACAAACAATCTGTATCAGTTGACCTTTGAATTCATTTAAAAGGAAAGTGTCTGATAAAACCTTGTTTAATTTTGGGTTGATGTTACTAGAGCGAGTTTTGAAGGTTAATTTAACCTTCAAGTTATGTTTCGTCATGTCCGTTTCTTGGTCTGATAATTATATATTTCGAGATGTGAGTGCAGTGCGGGCTGTGCTGTATGATATTCGCGTGTTTGCGTCCTTCCGAGCATGCGGACTAGGCCGGCGGCGCGGCGTGGCGACGGCGCGGACGCAGGCTGCTAGGTTTTGAAACAGCTGGGAAGGTCGCCCGGTCGACGTTGGTCGGTCCACTGTGGTCATCTTAGCGGAGATAACTAATAAATTCTTGTGTACACGAATGTTTTTACTAAATATTATTTAGCCACGTAAAATTGTATCTTTTGTTTTCAAAGTAGGATGAGAAAAGGGAACTGTGCCTTTATTTACAATTTAAGCAAACGAAGTGCCCCTATTTCATATACTACGTACCAGACAAATAAGTGGGCTTTATAAAATTACTTTTCATAATAATAATAATTGAATTCCAACTACGCACTACACATAAATTGTAATATATTGTATAACATAAATTATGTACATAAAACTCTCCTGGTATCAAGGTACCTATATGCAGGAAGGTTAGATATTAAAGTGAGAGTTAAAACAACAACAAAGAAAATCAACAATTAAAAACTTCAGACAAAAATTAAAACAATTCCTTAATAATGCCTGTTACTATAGTTTATCAAAGTTTCTTACGGACAAGATTTAAATTTATAATAAGTACAGGAATGAATTAATTAGTTATAAATATATATAATGTATAGGTAAGTATAATAGTCAAGTAAGTTAAACAAGCCTTCTTACCTTGTGTAATTAGCATGTCTAAATGCTATGCCCTGACAGGGCCCATGTAATTTAACATTTAAGATTGAGTTCAGAAACACCATTGAAATGTATGTATGTATTGCACGTTTATTTAATTTAATAAATTAATTTAAAAAAAGCACTATCGTCTAAACTATTCTAGTACGAAATATAACATCAAACACAAGAATACAAAATTGTTTAAAATAAGCAAACGCACAACAAAATAAAAACTTGATTTAATTTTCATCCGGTAACAGTACTTCAATAACAATAAAACTAGCCATAACATTTTTATCGCCCAGTCCAATAATGTTAAAACAATCGGTGGCCATCGGCAGCAGGCACGGTTTACTTAAATCGTGGAAACCATACACATTTTTATGATTATTAATACCAACAATGACCCAACAGTACGCACAGTGAAAGTAGAGAAAGTCGTCGCAAAAAACTGTACAGTAAGATATATCGAAAATGCTGACCCATCGCGTTATGGGGCCAAGAGCAAAAAGCGTCCGTCCAATTGCTGAACCTGTTTTGATAAAATATTTGGAACATCAAATTGGTCGTGGATTTATCGCTGGTTTCTTTTGCAAATATAAATCTTACTAATTGATACTTATGTGAACATTATTGTGGTAGAGTCATTGAGTATTTGTCGTAAGTAATATCGGACTTTCTATATATAATTTCATATGCCACCATAAATAGTTCAGTTACTTAGATTGATTTTTTGACTTTACCAATAAAATCTTTATCCTAATTAATTATAAACGCGAAGGTTTCTGAGTATATATGGATGTTTGTTACTCAATCACGCCAAAACGGCTCAACGAATTTTGTCGAAATTTTGCACAGAGATAGGTTATATATCTGGTTTATTATATAGGCTACCATTTATCCCTGAAAAAGTACTGTTCCCGTGTGATCGACAACAACGTGAGCCACGGGCGACGGCGACGGCTAGTAATAAATAAATAAAGTTTCTTGTAGGGTTAAGTCAAGCTGGTTAAGGTATCGGGTGACCAGAGGAATTAGCATTTCCATTCAACGAGACAATGCTGTCACCCTTATGGGTCGCGTATCAAGGAACTGTTTTTTTTTATATTGGTTATTTTTTACGCTATAATTTAAGTTAAATATTATTTAAAAAATATTTTAATTTTAATTCATCGTTTCTTCAAATAATGTATTCTGCAGAATTCATACTTATATTATAAATGCGAAAGTAACCCTGTCTGTTTTGACTGTCTGCTGCATTTTCAGCACGCTTCGACTAAACCGATTTCAATGAAATTTAGTAAGGAGGTATGTAGCTTGAGGCCCGAGGACGGCCAAAAGATACCAATAATCCTGAAAAAAATACTGATCCCGAGGTATTGACATTCACGCGAGTGGAACCGTAGGAAAAAAAACTAGTAAGATATAAAATCATGACCTTTAAAAAAGTTAGAATTCCCAATTGTTGACATTGGATTGGCTATTTAATTATGCTATCTAATCATGTTTATTTTAGAGATTGTGTCTTTTGTACAATATTAACTTAATTAAAAACTAATAACCTAACTAAAAACACACAAACAAAAAATCATGCCAATTATGCCATAAAGATGCATAATTGGCATGAGTCCGGCAACGTCTACGCACACAATGATCTCTGGGTTTATTAATAAACACAATCTTAAATCCATGTTAGGATGTTCATTACTTAAGCACACCTCATCACCTGGACGTAGTTGGCATATTGAATGACTGCATGACCTAAATTAATAGTCCTTTCAGGAGATGAACGTGGACGAAGTCCGACAAAATTGTACAATATTGACTTAATTAAAAACTAATAACCTAACTAAAAACAAAAAACCTTACTAAAAACACACAAACAAAAAATCATGCCAATTATGCCATAAAGATGCATAATTGGCATGAGTCCGGCAACGTCTACGCACACAATGATCTCTGGGTTTATTAATAAACACAATCTTAAATCCATGTTAGGATGTTCATTACTTAAGCACACCTCAACACCTGAACGTAGTTGGCATATTGAATGACTGCATGACCTAAATTAATATAGTCCTTTCAGGAGATGAACGTGGACGAAGTCCGACAAAATCTAGTACGTTAATAAACGCCTTATTAAACTGATAACTGAGGAATTTCATGTAATGTAACCCCGGGCGTAATTCATACTAGGATGGGACAACAAGTCGCAAGTTAAGCCGTTGGTCCCGGATGTCACGCTATGTCAGATTAAGGCATCTGACATAGGCAGCTTCAAAAATCTGAGGCCAACACTTGTGTCAGATTTTTGAACTTACGAAACTTACGAAAAGCGTCATTAAACTGATGCTGTAGTTTCCCAATGTGAAGTAAGACAGACGGGCACGCATGACTTATTTCTCGCGCGATTGCGGTTAGATTGCATGCGCTGACTGCAGATCGCTGTGCACTTAGCTTGTTCGTACAATAATTTAGATCATGTAGGCAAATAAGACTATATCGTCGACCTATCTCATGAGAGGACGTCATCATCATTATCATTCATCACAGCCATCAAAGTACTCTCGCAAGGATTCTTCGTTCCATGGGAGGATATTGCCCATACTCGCCACGCAACCCAGGCGGGTTGGCGAGCAATGCTTTTTTTTGGAAGGACTATGTAGCTAGCTCCAAGGGAGCTTTCGCTACTTCACCGGGCGTTCGAGGCGAGGGCAGAGTGTCCTCAGCCCATATCATATACTAGCTGTTGCCCACGGCTCCGCCCGCGTGAGTGTCGATCCCTCGGGAACAGGAGAATTTCCTTTCATCCAAATCAGTTCAATGGTTGAAGCGTAAAAAGACAACAGACGCTCCTTTCTTAGCGCTCACTCACATCGTTATAAAAACCCCTGTACCAAATTTCAAGTTTCTAGGCGCAGCAGTTTCGGTTGCGTTGATATATAAGTCAGATTTGCCCGCGGCTACGTCGCCGCCATTAGTGTCCATCCCTCAGGAACTGTAGAATTTCCCGGAATAAAAGATACCCTATGTCCTTCCCCGGGTCTCAAACTACCCCCATACCAAATTTCATCCAAATTGGTTCAATGGTTGAAGCGTGAAAAGAAGACTATACATACATACATAGTATCACGTCTTTTTTCCTTACGGGGTAGACAGAGCCTAGGTCTATAAGACCTGAAGGCCACGTTTAGCATGTAATTTTCCTATGTCACTTATAATATATAAGTAAGTGCTATATATTTGCAGGCAAGGCAAACTCATGGCTTAAATTCATTCAAATGACGATAACTTTTTTTTTAACTAACCGATTTTTATGAAACAAACTTTAAATGTTAATCTGAGTTAAAATAAAGCGATTGGTGAAAGTTTGAAGTAAATCGGTTCAGTATTTTCGGAGATAATCGTGATCATACATACAGACAGACAGACAGACAGACAGACAGACAAAAAATTCTAAAAAAAATTTTTTGCTTTCTATTATTCTTTTTAAGTGTCCCTCTATCCATTTCAGTCAAAAATTCTAAATGTACAGACAAAATATTTTTACTGTTTTATTATATGTATAGATAGATATAGATGATGTAGAAATGTGATCAACATATATGATGTATAACATCTGACAGCCCGGCTTTCATACTTCCGTCTCATTTCTGGAAATCACTCCCACAGATTGCAGGTAAGCATGAGAAAAGATGCTACACATCAAAAATGGAATGAGGTAATACTAAGAAAACTTGCACCCTTCAAATTGGCCTCGAAGGTCAGTCTACTAAGATACCTTAGGTTATGTAAGTGTGTATTTAGTTTTTTTGTTTGTAAGTGACCAATACTAGGTTTTTTATTCTAAAGTCAAAACTTAAACATAAATAAATATATACGGACAAATCACACAGATTGAGCTAGCGCCAAGGTAAGTTCGAGACTTGTGTTATGGGATACTAACTCAACGATACCATATTTTATAACAAATACATATATAGATAAACATCCAAGACCCAGGCCAATCTGAAAAAGATCATTTTCCATCTTGACCTGGCCGGGGATCGAACCCGGGCACTCCGTGTCGCAGGCTGGCGTGTTAACCACTGCGCCACGGAGCTGTCAACTTCTTTAGGTGCTTTGGACATGTTACCGTAACACATACAATACACATAACACATACAATTACTTTTATTATTATTTAAACCAGGTACATAAAACTAACTAAAAATAAAATAACCTACTTAACTAAAAAAACCACTATAAATAAAAAATGTCCCGCAGTTCGTTGTCACGCGGAAGTGTACCTAGAAGGCTGACAGCATTGTTACGTTGGTCACCCGACACCTTAACCAGCTTTCGGCTTAAGGGCCCGTACTACCTCACAGTGCTTTGCATGATTGACTGTTATATCAATAATAATTAAATACTCAAGTTGAAATAAAAATGCAGCAAAGTTCAGGACTAACTCTGGTAACTATATGACTCAAAAACACGATTGCGTTAAATTTTCTCGATAGAAAAAAATTGCAAAGTTGCCTCCAAATCACGTCTAATTTACTCGGTATATAGCATTATTCACCAAATACATTAAAATTAACCTTGAAACTTTTGATTATTATTGCATTACAGATAAGGCAGCCATCATATGTTTTTATTTTTCAAATAACCCTTGAATATTCCTAAAAAACGAAAATATCCAAAGTAGCCAACGCGTTTAGACCATCCGCGTTTGTATCGTCACGCCGCCTGGCATATGGCGGGACTTAAATAGTTTATGAGCCGACGGGCTGAGCCCCACGGACCAAGTGTCTCAGCCTCAAACGGCAGCATTAAACCGTTGCCGATGCAGGCATATTTGCGCCATTTGACGGACTCCGCATTGGCTGCAGCCATGCCTGCCTTAGACCCAGTGCTGATGAGGTGGGAAGGCGCGAATGTGTTGACATACGTGGCGTCCCAAACAACTGGCTTTTCCATCCTCCACGGCACAAGGTTAATTCCGTCCGGCCTCTAAAGTAACCAGGTACTATAGTTAGTACTCGTTTCATAATAAGACGGAGTCTGAATACTCGTAATATCCACTGATTTCCAGACTGGACGTAAATTATCTGCTTCAGTAAATGAAATTTTCTTCCAAGTATGCTTTTATGAACTTTCAAGGAGAAATATCGTAGGTATAATATGAATCTCATGTGCTATTGAAAGTCGGTGCAAAATATGTTTTGTGCTGTATGCAAAGTAATGCGACATAAAATAATATGAACATGGCTCTGATTGACAACAAAGGCACAGGTGCCATTGTTTAAAACACGATTCAAATGTATCGATGTGGGCGGAATTCATAACTTGCAAATAATTTTTTTATGATTGTTATTGTGGTACGCTGCACTCTACATTGACATTACGAGAACTTGTATATTTTTAACTATGCTCTTTTAATTTTATTTAATTATATTGACTTAAAGTCTACATTTCATTTACAACGTCTTAGGGACTTATGGGGTTGAGTGAGATAGCCTTGGTCTATAAGATCTAGTAAAGCGGTATAGTGAGCAAGGCGATGAACAAAGAAACAACCATTTTGAAATAAAAGAGTCATGTAAGGTAAAAAGCTATCGTTGTTTGCGAATGCATCAATCCAGTACTACTGTAAGGATTCCAACGATATGTCATATCTCCGAATCTATTCAAGCATTTAGTTGTAGTGGAATAAAGAAGGTAAATTCGGTGAAGTTTAATTTATTATTTCAAAAATTTATAAAGATCATCAAATAAATGTACAACTTGTCCTAATCCTAACTAGTATTGTAAATGCGAAAGTGAGTTTGTTTGTTTGTTACGCTTTCACGTTGTAACTACTGAACCGGTCATCATAAAATTTTACATACACGTTATCTAGGGTACGGAGAAGGACGTAGGGTACATTTTATCCCGGGAAAAAGTACTGTCCCGAGAGATCATCGACAATTACGCGGGGGGAGCCGCGGGCGAAAGCTAGTTACTTATAAATAGAAATAATATTCCAACTCGTCACATTGAAGCAACGTGCTCAAAATACTGGCAGCATTACCGCGCTGTATAGCAATGCTGATTCGTTGAGCAAAATAACAGCCAGCTCCCGTTGTCTGTTGCCTCAATATGACGAGTTGTGAATAAAGAAACTTACATGCGTACCTTCATGAACTCGAAAATTATTACACTACTGTTTCCGGGCAGTCGTGAAAATAGTGATGTCGTGAATAGCCACATCAAACGGGAGAAGAAGCTGGTGCATTCTTACACCAGCATGGAAAAAACCAAGAAATATGAGAACTTGAAACTGTAATATAATAATAATAAACACTAGATAGATTTAACAAAAAAAACTGAAGGAAAATCTTTTCTTTTTATTATCGCCCGCGGCTCCGCCCGCGTCAATGTCGATCCCTCGGGAATTTTTCCTGGGATAAAAGGTAGCCTATGTCCTTCTCCGCACTCCAGAGAACTTGTATGCAAAATTTCATGATGATCAGGTTAGTAGTTTCGGCGTGAAAGGTAACAAACAAATAAAAACTCACTTTCGCATTTATAATATTAGTAAGGATAAGGATTCTGATAATTCAATTTAACGTGTGTAATTCAATTTAACGATGTCGACGTTTTTTTACCTATGTATTGTGCACTCAGAGTGCAGAAGCGTGGAGGCCGATGATAAACTTACTTCAGAAATATTTCCTAACATTTGTTTTATTCCTCAACCATGTTAAAATAATAGGAATAGTAATGGTTTCTGATGTTTTCGCGATTGTTACACATTTAAATAAAATCACTTTAATACGGTATTATCGCGTATATTACATTATTTTTACACCTAACGTTTTTAAAACTTTACAGTTTTCATGGTCGCAGGTAGACTAAGTTGACATTTTAGTCTACCTGCGACAAAATAGGAATAGTAGATATTTAAATCAAATACTCGTATTTCACGCATGGTATTACCACAAAAAATTGCAAATTCCATAGGATTTCCGCTTCGCTTGGCATTTTCTAACATTTCCTAAATTTCATGTCATCAACTGTCCCATCAGTAATTTATGCCATTATTTGTGTAATGCACAATCGTTGTGGAACTAATACGATACAAGGCGACTGAGTGCCAACCGGCTTTGGTAACAATTTTCCAATAGCAGGTAGTTTCGAGGTCTATTCAATGAAAACAAACAATCAAATCTTTCCTCGTTATAATATAATTATTATTAGCATAAATTTGTGCTTGAAAACCTTGCTTACTGCCAAATTTCATGATTCTAGGTCAAGGGGAAATACCTTTTTTATCACCTGATGGCAAATTATCACCGCTGCCCATTAACAACTGCAAAACCAGGATGTGACAAGCGTTGCCTTTTCAGCAGTTGGGGGGAGGAAATGGAGAATGAAAAAACGCACTAATCGAACGAAACATAGAAGCGGTAAAGCTTCTACTCAGACGTCGATTTTCTGTGAAAGTGTGGTGCTTCCCCGGACGAGCCGGCCCATACATGCTACTAGCAATGATGAGTTTTGCCGGTAGCGTGGCTACCACTACTTGCTCTACCACGACTAAAACTACCTACTATATGTTTTTCCCTTGCGAGCTTTGAGCGTTTGCACAAAATATGCGATATAACCGGCTACTTGTATGTTGACTTAGAAGTTTAGTTTTTGGCAGATTCAAGGGACCGCAAACCCGCAGCGTAAACCTGAGTAACAAAAGTTGTACACGCGTTCCTAAGACAATACGGCCTAATACACAGACAACTGCGTGATCCTAATAAAGGGTTCATTTTCACGTTTTACAGTACAGAAACCGAAAACAAACAAAAAATATTATTTCATCATCATCATCATCTCAGCCGTAAAAAGTTCACTAGTGACAAAAACCACTCCCAAGGATTCTTCGTTCCATGGTAGGATATTGCCATACTCACTACGCTTGGCAGGCAGTTTGGTGAGCGCAGTTTCTTTGGCTTCTTATGCTCTCGACGCTGCTCCCCATCGGAAGTACTTTTAAGCTGGGGAAGGATTAGAATTTGTTGGTTTTGGGAAGGGAATAAATGTATTGGGATACTACTCACTCGGATGAATAGGGGATAAGTAGTAGCAGCGCGGAAGGCTGGGCGCGCGCCTACCCGATGTCATACATATCTTCACACACCAGTCAAGCAGTTGAGGATGATAGCCCTGACAAAAATATACAAAAATAATTCAAGGTCCATTCAATACTATAAAAATGATTAATAAAGAGTAACCGTGACCTCCCAGAACAGATCCGGCACGCCAATAAAAAACTAAACAGTATAACGCCTAAAGGTGATTTCGATTGCCTCACCTTATATTGATGCTTCTTGGTCACTAGACGAACATTATAAAACATTTCAAGGGCCTCTGAGTGAAATATTCTCATATCGTGAGTATTTTGAAGGTCGCGATGTTCACATAATTGCGTTCTACTGCAATTGTTTTATGAAAGTCTCACTGTGAGCGGGCTGATAACATTGGCTTTTATTTTTATTACTCGTTCGTCAAGACAATTGCAAATATAAATTACACATCAAGTAACTGTCACAGCTGATAAGTAAATAAATACTGTTTGATTGAAGTGGCGAGGAAAAACACATCAAAATTGTATACCTACCTAAACCTGAATGTTAATAAATAAATATTTATGGACAAATCACACAGATTGAGCTAGCTCCAAAGTAAGTTCAAGACTTGTGTTATGGAATACTAACGCAACGATACTATATATTATAACAAATACATATATAGATAAACATTGAATGTTTATCTGTATATGTATTTGTTGACCCAGGCCAATCTAAAAAAGATCATTTTCCATCTTGACTGACGGGGGATCGCCAATCGATAAGAATCATTTGTGTAAAAAATCAATCAGATGTTAATTATCTGATTGTTTTGTTGCACATGTTCACGAATTCTTATTATTTCTTTATGAGATTTTTTGCATTCACAATGTTTATCTAAGTAAATTAACCTAGCACAATAGCCCGATACATGGGATGATTAAGAATTCTTATTAAATCACGAAATAAGATACGGTAAAAGTAATCCTACACACATAGTAGGTCGTACATATAGATATGAGCTCGCTGGTTCAAAGTTTAAATCCTGCCCGTGTGGATTTTTTTTACCATATCCAATTATTTGATTTATTAAGAATTCTTATTTATCCCATCTATTGTGCTGTTTGTGCTATTGTGGTACCTAGGTGGGTACTTCGTGCGAATGTGATATAGGTTTCGCTAATGCGTTGTTCCCCTCTATAGCAAAATGTCTGAATCATTTAGTGTCTATACTCTAAATAATTCAAACAATTTGCTTCTAACCCTCTTATTCATAAAAATTAACAAACGCTTATTAAACCTATTTTAGTTAAAATATGTTTTGTCTCGTTCTTTCCATGCCAATCGTTGCAGAGAGGGATAAGGTAAGGACAAATCATATTTTAACTAAAATAGGTTTAATAAACGTTTGCTAATTTTTATGAATAAGAGGGTAAGCCTTTTAAATTAAAGATATGACAACATTGTGAAGATATTTGAGCTTCATATAAAGTTGAAGGTTTCAGTTTCATGATACAAGCAAACTACATTGTTGTTACGATTAATTGCAGCGTAGACGCTTAGTATTAATGGATTACGCAATCGCAATTCTACTGAAAACGAACTCACAATTAGGTACGTGCATTGATCATTAAGTCATCAAGTCATCAGCACCGAACCGAGATAAAGTCGATTGATGTCATTAAAGGTTAGTTGCAATTAATAGCTATCGAAGGCCACTCATGCGGTGTAAAGTACCAGAGCTGCAGGCATGCAGAGAGTTGTTTGTGCAATTCGTTGCATTCACCGCCCGGCGCTGGGTGCATTGCGACACCGCTGGATGTATGAAGGAGCGAACTGCATCCACTCGCTTACTATGTCATCGATTTGATAGACTTTCCGCTGTATAGGGCTGCGATACGGCTGGCAAATTATAAGTTGCTCAATTTGTAGGAACTGCTCTAATAATATAATAACCGCATCCTGTACAACTCGACTCCTTTAACAAAGTAATATGTTGTATGGAAATGCGAATAGGATGTTATATTAAATGAGTTAAGAGCCCGCCATATGCCAGGCGGCGTGGCGATACAAACGCGGATGGTCTAAACGTGTTGTCTACTTTGGATATTTTCGTTTTTTAGGAATATTCAAGGGTTATTCGAAAAAGAAAAACATATGATGGCTGCCTTATCTGTAATGCAATAATAATCAAAAGTTTCAAGGTTAATTTTAATGTATTTGGTGAATAATGCTATATACCGAGTAAATTAGACGTGATTTGGAGGCAACTTTGCAATTTTTTTCTATCGAGAAAATTTAACGCAATCGTGTTTTTGAGTCATATAGTTACCAGAGTTAGTCCTGAACTTTGCTGCATTTTTATTTTAACTTGAGTATTTAATTATTATTGATATAACAGTCAATCATGCAAAGCAGTGTGAGGTAGTACAGGCCCTTAAAACTGAATTCTAGCTGTTGCAAAAATATATCTACTCGTGGATAGCGTGCTGAAGCCGATTTGGTTATGTAACACAACATAGTGAGGCAAATGTTATAAAGATAATTTTTATATTTATCTTGTCACGTGAATAATATAATTGAATGAATGAATGAACAATTCTTTATTGCACTAAATTGAGCAAATACATATAAACCTACTCAAGTTTCGTGATGATAGACTAGACCTACCAGTTCGTGATCGGAAATTAGTTGGTTGTGTGTGTACTGTGTAGTCGCAAGTTTAGTAAGGATTTTGAATTTAGGAAAGATGTTCAACATCTTAGAAACAAAACAAGACCTTCAGTTTTGTCCACTCGATTTAAATTGGTACCTGTCGCTGGTACTGCAGGGCCATGGTGACCAGAAGCTAGGAACTTCATTGGGGAAATAGGACGACGTTTGAGAGACAGATGACCACCGCACCGGATATTGGTTCAAAGATTGTCCATAGCCATTCAAAGAGGAAATGCTGCTAGCATAATGGGTACTATTGAGCCAGGTACAATTCGGGGTGGCACTTTTGATAAAAATAATACGTACAGATGTAATAATTTACCTTTTTGTGCATACTGCACTTGGCGAGCTCCGTGGCGCAGTGGTTAACACGCCAACCTGTGACACGAGAGCCCCGGGTTCGATCCCCGGTCAGGTCAAGATGGAAAATGATCTTTTTCAGATTGGCCCGGTTCTTGTATGTTTATCTATATATGTATTTGTTATAAAATATAGTATCGTTGAGTTAGTATCCCATAACACAAGTCTCGAACTTACATTGGGGCTAGCTCAATGTGTGTGATTTGTCCGTATATATATACTTATATTGAAATCAATTACAAATTAAACTGTCGGCAATGATAGGCATTAAAACAGTTTAAAATTTGTTGTAACCTTGTTATATTCTTCATGCATCAGTTTCCAAGATAATTTGACATTATAATAGATCTAGGACCAAGGTTAAAAAATGCAAATAGTGTCAGATTGCAATTTATAAATATTAATAGCACAAACCATCTCATTTTACTCTGGGATGTTACGTAGATTTAAATGGATACGAATTTAAAAAAAATCTTAATTCATCAACAGTCGTTTTATTACTCTTTATGGTGCAATAAAGATATTTTACTTTATTTGTTTCTAATTTGTTTAGATTTCATATATCGAATAAAGATTGCGTGTTCCTCAGTTAAACTCGTCATTTTTTAATAATTTACTCGTAGCGTAGGTATTTAGAAATCCCATACAGTACAGCCAAATAATACCTTATTATTATATATGAAATTTTTGAATGCTTTAAGTCACGCAACTTAGATTACAAAATATGATTTACGGGATTATTTTATAAAATGCAAGTGTAATTTGACTTTGTTGATGTTTGTGAACTTTATGAATTAAAGGTTTCGTGAAAAAAGAATGAGTCAAGTGCTATTCGTGTTATGATTATTATGACTTATATGATCACATATATTTCTTGACAAAATCTACACAATGTTATAATTACCTGCAAGTGCATTACCATTATCGGTCTCTAGAATCATCGATCATAGAATAAGTATTCCTGATTAAATGAATGACCTTTCTTTCCATTCCATTTTTAAACTATCGTAGGTACTGTCAAAGGTTTTCTATCATAGAGTATTGGTATTTCGATGTTTTTGTAGTATCGTAGAAAAGCTTACTTGTTTGACCGTCGATCGTGAATTATTTCGAGGGTAATTTGTACTAGCAGTAACGATCACATTGAGTTTGACCGTAACTATAGTTCATGATAACCTCTGGAGGATCAATTAGCTGGTATACAGTTAAGAGACATATGACATGACACATGACATGACATACTAAATAACTAACAATATTTGTTTTTGTTACAGGTAGCACATGGACTGCCTAATGTCCATGGAACAGTGAACGTGTGATGATTAGTGCCACAGCAATATAACAAATAACTAATCCATAATGGCCACGGAAGCGCAGGAGTACATGAACGGCCTAAGGCCCGGGCCACTCACCCGAGAGATTCCCGAGTGCATGCGCGAAAAATACACTGTCCTGCAGTCTCTTTTCGATGTCATTATATTTGTTATCATCGGCATAGGGAACATAATTAAAGCGATATATCGGAGTATAGTCGGGCAGCGTAAACGGGACTTGAAGGGCGGCATCGCGCTGGTGACGGGTGGAGGAGGAGGCCTGGGGAGCCTCATCGCGCTGCGCCTGTCCAGACTCGGATGCACGATAGTATTATGGGACATAAATGAACAAGGTCAGTGGTGATACTCGTACATACTCATGCGGCATGCAAATCGTAGAATAATTTTATGATGCATTCTCATGCACGTAAGTGGGTATTCATTTCTTGATGATGCTAATTTTGTATGATGGTTCTAGGATAGCTCATACGTTCTTTACTAAAAATAGATACAATGCCTTTAT
This sequence comes from Elegia similella, assembly GCA_947532085.1. NCBI lineage: Eukaryota > Metazoa > Arthropoda > Insecta > Lepidoptera > Pyralidae > Elegia > Elegia similella. The sequence continues at coordinate 16,519,047 of OX383941.1, forward strand.
TGTAAAAACGTAAAGATAAGGAAAACAAAGACGCCTAGATTTGTGATCAGTACTTCATCATCATAATCATCATCATCAGGTCCTTTTTAGTCTCCACTACAGGAGCACGACCCTCTCTGTACTACTAGAGCCATACTTGGCCAGAGCAGCCAGAGGACTTGGCCTACACTCTCCACGCTGGCCAGACGGGTGGGAGAGGTCTCTCAGATGTTTATAAGCTATGTTTAGCTTGTATCTCCTAAGTCGCCTTCTACGACATCCACGAAAAGACTTGGAGTGGTCCTATTCTACTCTGCCGGATACCACACGGCTATGGCTATAAGGTAGGCCAATCATTCCTTAGAATATGGCGATACAATAAGTATCTTTAAGGTTCTGTGTCTCAAAAGATATCAAGCTAAATTTAGCATATTTTTGCACGTTCGTAAAAGGTCTCTCTCTCTCTCTCATCTGAGCGTGTTCCCGGTTGCATCCTCAGCTGGGGTGCTTCGGAGCCCGGGGTCCGCATTCCGGCTTCTTCTTCTCCACTTCGCACGATCTTTGGCATCCTTGGTTATGAGACTATTGGCACGCATATCCTCCCCAACGACATCAAGCCAGCACTTCTTAGGTTTCCCCCTTCTGCCGGGGCCCGGCGGAGGCGGCATAGCAAGACATCTCCTGCAGCTTGTCTGCTATATCACGTTATGACGTGCGTAGATGACGCACGTTCGTAAAAGGTACTTACCCATTAATTAAAAAATTTGGCATCACCTATTGTGCATATAATCATTATTTTTTTATATTATTTTAATGAACTCTTTATTGTACACTAGCCGTGTGGTTTACAGCAGAATAGAATAGGACCACTCCTAGTCTTGCCATGGAGGTCATAAGAGGTGACTTGGGAAATACAAGCTAAACAAAGCTTTTAAATATCAATGAGACCTCCCAACCCGTCTGGCCAGGGAGGAGAGTGTAGGCCAAATCCTCTGTCTGCTCTGGCCAAGTATGGCTCCGGTAGTACAGGGAGGATCATGCTCCTGCAGTGGAGACTAAATAGACCTGATGATGATGTCATCATTATCATCATTATTTGGTGTACAATAATCATTTATTGTACACCAAAGAATGATCTTACGTTATTTGGTGTACAATAAAGAATCCATTAATTTATTCACGAAGCCAGATCTATATGGTCTGTACAAGTAAAGCAAAATATCGTTGATTTGTCAATAACTTTCGGTTTCGGGTCCGAATAGCTAAGGTGTGGAATGAACTGCCTGCGTCTATATTCCCAGACAAATATAGTCCCGGGACATTCACAAGTAGAATAAATGGGTATCTCTTGGATAGGCATGTAACATCCTCGTCTTCATCGTCACTTACCATCAGGTGAGATGGGAGACAAATGCCTAATCCAATATTTAGTAAAAAATAAATAAAAACCTTCCAAAAAATAAACTTGTTGCTTGCCGGTTTTCGTTATTAGCTATCAATAATACTATTACGTACGATTACTAGATATTAGCTTTTCCATTGCATTCGAACGTGAAAAATTGAATATGCATTTATAATCATATTCATCTATACACCTAAACATACGAGTAAAAGGATTTTAGAGTAATCGATTTCGTAGTAAAAGGTTACCGATATAAAATAGTATAGCCTTACAAATTGTGTATATGGGAGTGTGCCTGTGACCATTGAAGATCGCATTTACATGCCTTTGAAGGGCGGGACTTCTGAGGGAGAATAGTTTGAACCAATAATGAAACGGGACTAAGAGGAATTCGTTTTACTACTTATTTGTCTTGTTGTATGTTGAGGTGGACTAAACGGATTCCGATGTGTCAAGCTAAAAGGAAAATAATGAATTGGGTTAATTCTCTGACAAATACTGGTGCGTTGATCAAATATTATCCAAAATTTCGACCACCGACGTGTTTAGAAATTTGTGAGTGGTTAAATGGCCAGTCATTTTAGGCGATTTACAATATAAACGAGTCATCTGGACCAACGTCATCAAAGAAGTTACTACATTTTATTACACTTAAGTAAAATGTGAAAAAGGCGTATTTATTGACACTTAATTAAATGTGAAAAAGGCGTATTTATTGACACTCGAGTAAAATGTGAAAAAGGCGTATTTATTGACACTCAATTGAATGTGAAAAAGGCGTATTTATTGACACTCAATTGAATGTGATAAAGGCGTATTTATTGACACTCGAGTAAAATGTGAAAAAGGCGTATTTATTGACACTCGAGTAAGATGTGAATAATCAAGTTGAAGTGAAAACTTCTTTAGCGGCGTGACCCAATCCAAAAAGTGCATAACTTTTTGGGATCGGTAAAAAATGTTAAACTCTCGTCAGGACACGTGACCTGATCGAAAATTCGTAAGACGGACGTGACCCGAGACCGCAAAGGCGAGTTTTCACTTCTGCCGGCACTCCCGGAGAGCAACCCGTTGTTTTTTTATTGCGTTAACATCATTAAGATATACTCTTATTAAATTAAGAAACTTAAAATATAGTGAAAAATTCCAAGCGGACGGGATTTGAACCTGCGCCCTTAAGCCTATGTACGATTTACGCTCTTCCAACTGAGCCACCGCTTGTTCTAACCTCGGCGCCGAAATTCTCCACCATATCCCATTCCCCTAGTCGTACATAGGCTGAAGGTCGCAGGTTCAAATCCCGCCCGGTTGGAATTTTACACCATATTTTATTTCTTAATTTAAAAAGACTATATCAAAAATATCATTGTGAATGCAAAATATGTATATACACTTAAAAATATCATTAAGATATTTTGGGATTTCGGTCTAACGAATTGCTACAGACGATTTTCTTTTTATTATGGACAAAATATAATTTTAACCACTTTTTTCCACCAATTACTATGCCAATAATGTAACCAACAAAATATAAGATAAGGATACCCAGGGATATAGGTAGCTAAAACTTGAATGTTTGTGCATCAATAACCGAGTGCGCAATGAAGTCAAGTGTGAGATGATTTCCCAACACGAAAACCTCACGCACTAATGTTATCTATAAGCAAATCTCCCATTCATATGTATATTGTTGCGAAACCACCACAGCAGCAGAAACCACAAAGAGGAATTAAATAAGAAATAAAATTAGCAATTGAAATTTTGAACAAATGCGCGTTATGACAAACAGCGTAACCAGGATTTTGTTAAGGCTTTTAAATTATTATACTTTTATATTTTTGCCTTAATTTAGGGGTCGAGGGGGCGTATTAGGGGGTGGCGAATAAAAATCAAGAATATAGGTACATAAGTAGCATGATATGTGAATCCGGCTACGTAAAAAAATAAAGATTCTACAGTAACCACCTTTATTTAACAACCTATTTAATTATTTGAACGGTTCGTGATCATTCCTCATCAGATCCAGCCTCTGGGGAGAGCCTTGAGCCAATACCCCTGCCCGCACTTCGCTACGCACTTGAATCACGGATTGCCGAATAGTTCCGTTGACATCACATGTCTTGTAAAGTTGACGTTAGGACCTATAACCTTACGCTTCCATTACATCATCAACATAAAACCAGTAGTGATACATACAGCTGTCAAACGCCAGACGACAATACACTTGCTTTTGTTTAAACTTTAAACAAAAACATCTCACAACTTTAGCCTTTTAGCCTTTACATAACAAGCGTCGCCCTGCGACTTCATCCGCGTAAATTGAAGATAATGTGTAATTAATTCTGTTGTATATGCCGCGACCGACCGCAGAGGCGGCGGAGGCCAGTAAGAGGCGCAAATATGCTGCTCTAAGCGACCCTTGTACATTTGTGCCCTTCACCGTGAGGTTTTAGGGCCTTGGGGTGCGGAGGCCCGACAAAATTTTAATAATAATGCCTAAGATGAGAATAATGCAAAAGAGTTCCGCCGCCCGGCCATGTATGGGAATATCGATTTTTTTTTTGAGTTTCCAGCATTGTTCCCATAGGAAAAGTTGTTCATTTTGATGGTCTGAATCACCCCTTTAAGGGTCCAATACGATCAAAATTTTACCATGTATAAGCTAGCATATTCTATATTTTCTCCCTTTCTCCAATACCTTAAAACCACACCATCAAAGCACTTTAGCCTTTGAATATGATAAATTTTCATGGAGAGAACCATAATACTATGCCGACCCCACATTAAAAACTAGGATAAGGTAAAGTAAAAAGAAAAAAACAGATATTTATAATATATCAATGAAATACATAGGAACATGTTTTATATATGTTAATATTTCATTGCTTCTATTATTTCGTTGATATTGCTTTAACTTAGATTTAAAATACATTGGTCGTATTAATTAATCGTGTTGCACACAAGACTTCAACGCTCCATTGCAGTGGCCAATATTCAGCACTACTTTATTTTTATTAAAACTAGTGTCTATGAAGCCATTCATTCATTTCGTGTAGGTTTCACGGTCAATCGACCTTGCACACCCTGGTGTCAGAGTTCTTCAGAACCGCCTCTCGGCCTCTGACGTGGTTCCTTTAACGACTACCAGATGGCAGCCAGGACCAACGGCTTAACGTGCCTTCCGAAGCACGGAAATTTCATCCTGTATGGGTGGCAAGTCTTCGCACCTAAGAATAAATAATGCGAGACTTCCATCTCAGGGCGCACTATAGGGCGTAGTCATGAAACTCGTCCAAGCCCTAAATAGAAATCGATTTACGTAACTACAACCAGTTGGGCCACAAAATCAATATTTGTTGGTGACAATGCGAAGGGCGTTTCTGGGTATGTGGGTCCGGGGAGGGGCACATCAGCTGTTGCAACGACTTTGGCCTTAGTACCAAGTGGCAGAGCAAACATAGGCTCTTACGCCAGCTCTCTAGTACACTGTCAATATTGATTGTTGTGTGTATCTTCATCACCTTTACGCTAAACCTTGCCTTTTGGTCTTATGACCTTAGGTACTGTCTACCCCGTAAGAGATAAAGACATGATATGTATTACTACTACGTGTATGTATTACTTTACCTAAGAGAAGCAATACCAATTTAATTTTCCTTTAATTCCTTTCTTTACCCGAGTTATCAGAGCGAGACTATGCTCTCAGATGACTTGTAGGCTACAAGTTGTAGCGCTATCTTAACACGATCTCGTGCCCTAGAGACGTGAATTGAATCTCTTATTGACATTTTATTTCATATACACCATTAAGATAAACTATAATTAAAAATCATTTAACATAAGCTCTTATCACATAGTAATCTCGTTTAATCTTTATTCTTATCGAGTACAAATGGGATATTTTGTAATTATTATTTATCAGCAATTCCGTACAAAGGCGTGAAGAAAAGTCTAAGAGATTTCATCCTTTAGACAATTTTACGATCTTTGTATCCTATTAGGCGATGCGTTATATATTTATGAAAAAGATGAACTGACCTTCTCGTATGAACGTTTCCCTGGTTGCATCCTCCGCTATGGTGCATCAGAGCCCAGGGTCCTATATGACAGCATATATTTGCTTCTTTGGCAGTCCAACGTGGTAACCTTCTACATAAACCGTTCCATATGAACCATATCATTTTAACATACCGGTGCTGGTACTACAGAAGCAAAACAAATCCTTTTTAAAATAAACAGCGCATAACAAATATAGCCTACTAGCTTTCGCCCGCGGCTCCGCCCGCGTTAATGTCGATCCCACGGGAATAGTACTTTTTCCCGGGATAAAAGGTAGCCTATGTCCTTCTCTGTACTCCAGAGAACTTGTATACAAAATTTCATGATGATCGGTTCAGTAGTTACGGCGTGAAAGCGTAACAAACAAACAAACTCACTTTCGCATTTATAATATTATAAGTAAGGAAGTATAATAAAGTATTATAAATATATAAGTAAGGATGTCACTTTAAAGAGGGTCTGGGTTCTAATTAACGATAATAATTATCTAGTCGAATCTTTTTTAAGAGTTCATAGTGGATGGACACTAACATACATACTCGAAAAACAATAAACTCTTTGACGTCGTGCTATTAGTAGCCATTTCTTCCATGCTGGTCTAGGAGAAAAGAAAAAACGTAAAATGTACCAGGTGCTTCTCTTCCCGCGCAGACCATAAAGGCCGATTGAGGGAATAGGTAAAATCTGAGGAATCACGTTTAATAGGTGATGCGACTAGCAATCCATTAATAACAGACATTTTGATTCCGTTTTCCACCTAATGCACCACCCAATTTGCTAAACGTGGCATTCAGGTCGTACATACCTAGGCTCTGTCTATCCCGCAAAAGAATAAGACGTGATATGTATGTATTAGTAGCAACCTTAGAGCTCTATCACGCTTTGGTTGGAACATGCGAATAACTGACGCATAGACTGGTCAGAAACGCTGACCACTGAGAAAAGCACTGCCATAGTGCAAGAGAACTTACCGCCCGAAACTTTTTCATTTTACAAATCGCTAATTCCCTCGACGACTCATGTTTGAATAACTTTATTACTGTTATTTCGTAATCTTAGAAAACCTCCAACGCGAATTTCACAATATTTCATGCAATAATATATTGTTAATTTTAAATGTTATTCATCATTATCATTTCGAGTAGATGTCACGATCAAACGACCATGCACTCCCTGGTGTCAGAGTTCTTCGGAACCGCCTCTCGGCCTCTGACGTGGTTCCTTTAACGACTACCAGATGGCAGCCAGGACCACCGGCTTAAGGTGTCTTCCGAAGCACGGAATCATCTTTATTATCAGACAATCAGGTGATTCAATCCTGCAATGTCCTAACCAAACTGGAAACAACTAAACAAAGTATGCTTCCCGTGGGAATCGAACCCACGACCCCCGTGTCAACAGGCAAACGCCTTAACCACTGGACCACGGAGGCTGTTAAATATGTTATTTAATTTACGTCATTTTACTAAGTAGACAACAAATATACTTTTTTTAAACAAAATTAATAAATGGTTGTTTTTTTTGTAGGGTTCCGTACCCAAAGGGTAAAAACAGGACCCTATTAATATGGCTCCGCTGTCCGTCTGTCTGTCTGTCCGACCGTCCGTCTGTCACTAGGCTGTATCGCATGAACCGTGATAGTTAAACAGTTGAAATTTTCACAGATTATATATTTTTGTTACCGCTATAAGAACAAATACAAAAAAAAATAGAATATAGTATATATTTAAGGGGCTCCTATACAACATACGTGAATATTTTTGTATGCTTTTGGTCCATATTGATAACGGCGACAGGTAGACGCTTTAAATATTCACAGATTATTAAGTTATATCATTCACTTTAAAAATAAGAATAAAATTAATATTCAGGGGCTCCCATACAACAGACACGATTTTTTGCCGTTTTTATAGATAATGCTACGGAACCCTTCATACGCGAGTCCGACTCGCGCTTGGCTAGTTTTTTATACATAATTCTATCAAAGGTCAAGACTTCGCTTATTGTAAGATTGTGCCATATCTAGTTATTATTGCAACACAACTCATTAGAATTTAATATGCGTAACGTTTCTTAACTAAAAATGTAAGGCAAATTTGATGATCTTTTTTTATGTGTTTTATTTTACATTCACAATGCTATTTTGATATACTCTTAATAACTTATTAAGCTTCCATGCTGGTCTGGGAGAAAAGAAAAAACGAAGAATGTACCAGCTGCTTCTCTTCCTGCGTAGATTGTAAAAGCCGATCGAGGGAATAGGTAAAATCTAAGGTGATTCCTCAGATTTTACCCATTGTAGACTGTTAATAGACCATGCGGCTAGCAACCAATCGTTTTGATTCCGTTTTCCACCTAATGCCCACCAACATGCTAAATGTGGCCTTTAGGTCTTATAGATCTAGGCTTTGTCTACCCCGCAAGGGAAAAAGACGTGATATATACTTAATAAATTAAGAAATAAAATATGGTGAAAAAATCTCATGCGGGCGGGAATTGAGCCGGCGGCATAGGTCTATGTACGACCTATGCTCTGCCATCTGAGCTACCGCACAATTCAATCTTGACGCCAAAATTCTCTACCATTTTCCATTTCCCCTTATACGTATTAAGGCTTACGTCACCTACACAACTACCCGACTTTTACAAGTGAGGTATTTGATTCAACTCATTTTACAATGAATTTGAAAATCAACTAATATGTAAGTAGGAAGCCTTGCAATATTTTTATAAGTATTTTATTTTGCATTCACAATGCTATTTTGATTTACTCTTAAGGCGCTGTATCCCTTAACCGTTTGTAGCGGACATCGCGCGATATTTTATATATTTGTGTCATACCTATCGTCAGTCTCAGTTCAAATCCGTGCTGCCATTTTCGTGTTAATTTTCACTTTTAATATAATAATTTAATAATTATAACCAAATATTGTATTTTTTATGTCCAGCAGTGGACTTCTTGCGGCTGATATGATGATGATGATGATAATGATTGTATTTTTTGTAGGTATCCATCTTACTCATTTAGTTATACTTTTTATAGACGTATAAAAATTGGTAGTCGTCGTTGAAAATATCAAGAAGTGCGCGACGAAAATTTTTCTGGATATAGCTTTTTTGATATTTTATTTAGTTAGGTTTTAAATATTTTTTTGTATATTCAACATATTTTGATGTAACCATTTATTTTGATCTTTGAACTGTACTTCATATTTTTTTCATGCTAGTATTCTTTGAAAAATAAGGCTAACTGCTTGACGAAAAAATACACGTTTTACGGTATTCTTCTGATGCACAGCGCCTTAAGAGCCCGCCATATGCCAGGCGGCGTGGCGATACAAACTCGGATGGTCTAAACGCGTTGGCTACTTTGGATATTTTCGTTTTTTAGGAATATTCAAGGGTTATTCGAAAAAGGAAAACATATGATGGCTGCCTTATCTGTAATGCAATAATAATTAAAAGTTTCAAGGTTAATTTTAATGTATTTGGTGAATAATGCTATATACCGAGTAAATTAGACGTGATTTGGAGGCAACTTTGCAATTTTTTTCTATCGAGAAAATTTAACGCAATCGTGTTTTTGATTCATATAGTTACCAGAGTTAGTCCTGAACTTTGCTGCATTTTTATTTCAACTTGAGTATTTAATTATTATTGATATAACAGTCAATCATGCAAAGCAGTGTGAGGTAGTACGGGCCCTTAATAAATTAAGAAATAAAATATGGTGAAAAAATCTCATGCGGGCGGGACTTGAACCGGTGACTTAGGTCTATGTACGACCTATGCTCTGCCATCTGAGCTACCGGCTACCGCACACAATTCAATCTCAGCGCCGAAATTCTTATTTATTTCTTAATTTTTTTTTTATTTAATGAATTTCTTTATTTAATCAAGACATGGATACTTATTTAAACTACTTAAAAAGACGAAACTAAAATAATACAAAAAAAAATTTAAGCTAAAACTAAAAGCAAGTCCCGCCCGCATGAGATTTGATGATCTTATTTAAAAAAAAAAATAGTTATACCACTGAATATAAAGAAAGACATGAAAATATTTTTATATCTTAAGATTTCGTGCTTTCTTTAAATTCTTCAAATGTCTGGCATTTATAGATTTAGTATATTCAGGAAACAGTATAGAACTTTTTCTCTTTGTTTTGCTTTCAGTTAAATACTTATCCATATTAATATTTGTACCTAGTATTCTTTTTCTCAGTGTCTCAGTATTATAGATTCTCAGTATTATCAAAATAGCGGTATAATTTAAATATACATATAATAAAGCATTACAACGCTGAAATACATGTGCTAAAAAATTCGCTACAGGTTCACGTAGTGTATATATTCTTTGCTACAGGTAGGATTCGACATCTGGCCTGTCGACGCTCTCAACCACTGAGCTAAGCTGCGAATCACCTTGTCTTTCGATTTTAACGGTATATCTGTTGCCTTGTGCTTAAACTGATTAAGACAGGTTATGTTATGATGGAGATCTGAGAATGGAGATTTAAGACACTGTGAAGATGTTTGACGAATTTTGATGAAGATCGTTTTTAATTCTGGAAATCGTCCTCTAAGGGGGTGAAAAGTGGGGTTGAAATTTGTAAACGGAATCAAATAAATAATTTCTCAAGTAAGCAGGTAAAGCTAATTAATTTGGAGAATTTGTTTGGCAAATGATCTACATCTAAGTGATGAAAACCTTGGGCGTGATCCGCCAATTTTGTCAAGATTACTTTCAAGTACTCTCTACGAGACGGCGGCAGCGGACCGAGGCGAGACCTTGCGTTTATTTGTTTGTTTTGCTTCAGTCCAACTGTCCAACAAGCTCATTTCAAGAACTCGTCGTCTAACAAAAATAATAAGCCAGTAAATTTGCAATACGTATTTTTATAATTCCTGACGTGAGACTCTGTCCTTTTCTACCTTTATATGTATAGGTTAATCTTTGAAACTAGCTAAGTTCATACGTGATTACGTGGGTACTTTTTTCTAGAAGAAGAGATGCTTTAGAGATAAAGAACTTCGTAAACTACAATCATATAGTAAAAAGTAGAAATTATGTAGACACCGTAGACATATGATTGTTATTTTTAGTTAAAAAATAGTAATTTTATAGAGGTATCGTTCCTTACCTAAAACAACTATTGAAACATATATATTTGAATAAGGTACAATATAATTATACTAAAATAATACTAATTAACTTATAATACTAATAATAATTAACACTACGTAAAAAATATAATTATTTACAAATTATATAGTCCCTGCAAATCCCCCCCCCCCCCCCCCCCCCTAACCTTAGAAAATTATTGAGTTAATCTAAATCAGCTTTAGCCCAAACAGCCACATGGAAGTTAAGTTTAAGTCTAACCGAAAGAATCTTTTTTTGGAAGTAGGTAAGTATTAGGCCATACAGAGAATAATTAGTGCTTTAACATACATTATAGTTGATCACGTTTTGTTTACACCATTAGGTAATGGACAAAGCCACATGTGATTAAATTGACAACCAAGATAATAGTTTATACTTACTTCAAGAACGAGAACAAGTACTTCAAGCTTCAAGAAGTCATTACATTACATAAGCTATGATATAAGTTAATTGTTAGTCAAGTCAAGATTACTGATACTTATGTCTGACATTTATTAAAATACAATACGTGTTATTTATTAATATACTGTCAGGCTTTAAAACCGAAGTTGTTAAACAAATAGATAACTGATAATAACTTAAGAAAATATCTACTTAGAATTAAATACTGTTTATACTACTATGAAGTGTTAATTAATGGTCGTTTAAATAATAAATGTTTTCATATTGCCATATATGGTTTCATATGGCCACTTTTCTTTACATCTTACTTTATAATAATTATTAATGTGCAGTGGGGAAGCCGACCTCGGCTTTGGGCGTTGCCTGTGTGCGCAAGGCTTGGAGAGACAGCAAACTCTCATATTGCCTGATGGGCCGCGATTACGTGCATGCATAGCCTGAAGGGCCAATCTGAGAATCTATGGCAAAAGCCTTTGCAGAGCAGCAACTCTCATGTTTTGCCTTATGGGCCGAAAGCTACGTTGCCAGAAGGGCCTAGCCTGGGTGCAAGTCACCCGGGACTGCCGGGTGGTCACCAGAAATCGGAGCTAGGTAGCATCTCCTAGCCAGTCTGGAAGGTCTGACTCTGGGCTGGTGAAGGGAGTTGCTGAGAAACTCGGGTTAGATTTCTCCGGCAACAACACATACGATTACGGATTTTTTCATATGGATTTTTTTACATTCATAAGATGATATTGGGTATAAGTAGGAGCTTATTTTTTACCCTTATAAGTAGGCACTTCTAAGGATATAAATAAGTAATATATAATGTGCTGCTTAATTGCCAAATTGCCTGTCAGCGGATGTAGTCTTTCAAGCAATTTTTATGGTGCCGTAAAGTTTTGTTACTTAGTTAATAGTAAGTTTAGGAACATAACTATATTGTACTACTACTAACAATATCTGGATATACTATCTATAAATCTCGATCGATAAATATTGTCCTAACTAATATTATAAATGCGAAAGTGTGTTTGTTACGCTTTCACGCTTTTACTACTGAAACGATCATCATGTGCATGCACGTTATCTGGGGTAAGTACGGAGATGGACATAGGGTATTTTATTCTGAGAAAAAGTACTGTTCTCGAGGGATCAACATTGACGCGGGCGGAACGGAAATTGAAAGTTAGTAAAGAATAAAGATTTGATTATTTACTTGTAATGGTTAAATCAAAATGACTAAACCTAGTTTAAAATTTGCTCTGCTATAGAAAGATGCATTAGCAGGTAACATAGGCTATATAATTTACACGAACGAAGTCGCAGGATAAAGCTAGAACACTATAAAGTGACTAACGTAATCTATTGTAACAATTACTAAGAAATATTTATAGAATAAAAAGGTGGAACAAGACTACAAATACGATATTATACAAACAAATATTATTCAATAATACACAATACGTATGTAGTTATAAAAATCGATGACATAGAGCCTACTTCACTGACCTGCTTTAATTACCTCATATCAACGTCAAACATACGTATATGTAATATTTACTATCACGTCTCTATAGTAAGCATTTCATACTTATAGCAGCACAACCTTAGCACATCTCTAGTTTATAAAATTTGTTTTGCAAAATAATAATAAAATTCTAGGGACATATCACAATTGGAAACTTGTGTCGTAGCGTATGATACTTACTTAACGATACTATATTTTATAAAAGATGCTTATATATATAAATATCCAAGACCCAGGTAAATCTAAAAAAGGTTATTTTCCAACTTGACTTGGCCGAAGATCGAACCCGACAACCCTCGTGTCACAGGCTGGCGTGTTGACCACTGCACCACGGAGTTCGCCATTCACATTACATTTTTGTGACAAGCTTTTATCATAACGAATCCACTCTATAAAATACTTTCCAAGACAAATCAAATGAGCCCAAACACGATTGGTGTACCTTGTTAAGATTTCCTATGGCCACCTTCTAAATCCATCATCAGACCGTCATCCGATTTACACATGCATGCAAAATTTCAGCTCAATCGGTACCAGGGAAGATTTGATTGCGGCGTTTGCCTTTAGACCCGGGGGTCGTGGGTTCGATTCCCACGGGAAGCATACTTTGTTTAGTTGTTTCCAGTTTGGTTAGGACATTGCAGGCTTGAATCACCTGATTGTCTGATAATAAAGATGATTCCGTGCTTCGGAAGGCACATTAAGCCGGTGGTCCCGGCTGCCATCTGCCGGCCTATTTGCTAACTCAGTGTACAACGTTTTGATAATCACTTCAAAATACATTGCGGATATCCTATGATTGACAATTTTTATGAAAGATATATAAAACGTAATGTACTTTGAAATGACTATCAAAACGTTGTACACTGAGTTAGAAAATAGGCCGGCTGGTAGTCGTTAAAGGAACCACGTCAGAGGCCGAGAGGCGGTTCCGAAGAACTCTGACACCAGGGTGTGCATGGTCGTTTGATCGTGTCACCTACGAAATGATGATTATTACGGTTGTCGGGACATGTGAAACTAAATAAAAGCTTGTAATAAATTGTCGGGAAAACGTCAAAGATGATACCACACAAAAAGCTTACGTAATTTATGAAATAATGTAATTTGTATGTTGAATAGCATGTATATATAAATTTTCTTTATCCGAACTATAATATTATAAATGCGACGATGAGTTTGTTTGTTTGTCACACCTACATGCTCTATCTACTGAATCGATCGTCATGAAATTTTGCATACTTGTTGTCTGAGGAAGGCAGAAGGACATAGCGTACGTTTTATCCCGGGAAAAAGTACTGTTTCCGGGGGATCGACAATGACGCGGGCGAAGTCGCGGGTGAAATCTAGTTCAATCATAACCTCTCAATGCCTGAACAGTTTTGGATGCATAAGATATTAACGATATCCCTGCATACAAATCATTTTAAATATCAGAAAACTAGCTATAAACTTTTGGCAGCGCAGAAGTTTCATTTTACGTTTAGTTTTTCATGAATATGGATAAACATGACTACGACCTTTTAAATAAACCATGTCTTTATCTACTACAAGCCTTAGAATGACAAATATGCAAAAAGAACTATTATCTGTGCTAATTTAAAGATATGAGATATACTAGCTGTCTAATATACTAGTCGTGCTAATGCTGATCCCGCGGGAACAGTACTTTTTTCGGGATGAAAAGTAGTCTTCCAAGCTGGTCTGGGAGAAAAGGAAAAAACGTAGAATGTGCCAGCTGCTTCTCTTCCCGCGCAGATCGTAAAAGCCGATCGAGGGTTCGGGCTAAAATCTGCGGAATTATGTCAATAGGCGATGCGGCTAGCAACCCATCACTATTTTAATTCCGTTTTCTATCTACACGCCCCGCAACATGCTAAATGTGGCCATAAGGTCTTATGGACCTAGGCTCTGTCTACCCCTCAAGGGAAATAGACGTGATACTATGTATGTATGTATGAAAAGTAGCGTATGTGTTGTGTAAATCCGGGTAATAACCTATTTGTCTGGAAAATTTCGACAAAATCCGTTCAGCCATTTTGGCGTGATGGATAAAATACAAAACTTTGGCTTTTATAATATAAGTAGGATTTTTAGGATACTTTATAAGGAAGTTTTCGTATTTGTGCATTTAATATAGTAATAAACATTTAAGTGGTTGAACTAAAACTCTCTCCACTGAAATCAATGTAGGCATTCTCAATGCGGTAACAATAGGCAGTTATAGTATGTTTCACTTATGAATAGCTACTCGTAAAGCTTCTAAGCATTCAATTTAAAATACTTTCGCCGTTATTATATTAACCTTTCGATTAAGCTCCTACTTGTACATGACAAATACAACGTAAAAGCGCGCCTTCTTCAAACCAAAGCTTCATCTTTCATCAAAATAAAATATTTTTTGAGTTCCCAGCATTGGTGGCATAGAAAAAGTTGTTCATTTTAACGAGCTGATTTGGTGGTTTGGAAATGACCCTAACCGCCCATTTCCTAGTGTCAAAGCTCAGACTGTGGTAAATTATAAGATTTTGCGGTAAACCCTAAAATATACCAATTTATTGCGAAATTTTACCCGTATTTATTGGGTAACTCTAAGGCAAAAGAAGTTCGTTTTAACTCTTAAAAAATTTATCTGTCGTCCTATACCGAAATTAACTCATAGTAAAAGTCTGAAATTTAATATTATTTCAGACGGTTACTATCATCATCATCATTTCGAGTAGGTGTCACGGTCAATCGACCATGCACACCCTGGTGTCAGAGTTCTTCGGAACCGCCCCTCGGCCTCTGAAGTGGTTCCTTTAACGACTACCAGATGGCAGCCAGGACTACAGGCTTAACGTGCCTTCCGAAGCACGGAATCATCTTTATTATCAGACAATCAGGTGATTCAAGCCTGCAATGTCCTAACCAAACTGGAAACAACTAAACAAAGTATGCTTCCGGTGGGAATCGAACCCACGACCCCCGGGTCAACAGGGAAACGCCTGAAACCACTGAACCACGGAGGCTGTCACGGTTACCATAAAAGTTAGAATATCTAATGATTAACCAGAAAGTTTTCAGATTTACCATAGGCCGCGCTGTTACAGTAACAATGTAGACAACTTTACAAATTAGACCTATGCGGGTAAGTTATAAAGTTATGCAACACGCACATCTGCTGTAGGCATGCGGTTGTGTCAATTCACTATTGTTGCATCGTCGGTTCATTTCAGTGCCCATTCTGAAGTTGGTAATAACTTTCGAGTTTTGATTTGAACTAAGTATTGCTTCACGCGACCTTACGTTCATGGAGTGATAATGAATACTTATTACAATTGCGTATTGACTTTGAACATGTAATAAGTGTGTTATTATTTCTTGTAGTAGATAGAGTCGAAATTCAAAATATTTAATTCGAGCTTTTTTATAATCTTTCGCGGCCACAATCACTATTATTATCACTTCGGGACTCGCCGCAATTATTTTTGACGTTTGTGGCAGAATGTGAAACCTGATGGCAGTCGGAACCAACGATTTAACGTGCCTTTCGAAGTACGGAATCATCTTTATTATCAGGCAATCAGGTGATCCAAGTCTACAATGTCCTAACCAAACTGGAAACAACTAAACAAAGTATGCTTCCCGTGGGAATTGAACCCACGACCCCCGGGTTAACAGGCACTGCCTGTCAGGCAGTTAAATCTGTGAAGATGGCAGCTGCAATGTTGCCAAAATTGATATTTTATCTGATGACAAATCTCAAAAATAATTGCGGTGAGTCCAGTAGTGACAGTAATAGTCTTAGTCATATTTTTATTTAAAGCAAATATGGTGGACCCGGTATATCAAGACATCACACAATTCATCACCAGCAATAAGTTAACTCAAAAAAAAACCTGATTGATCGATGGCGCGGTACCTACTATTTTTTTACCTACTAACTAATATCTATTACTAGTTGTTGCCCGCGACTTCGTCCGCGGCAATTTCTGCTATTATGATTATTAGGTTTTTTCCTTAGTATAGATGAATAATTTTCCCCGTTTTCAAAACATTTTTTATTGATGATTCGCTTCTATTGGTCGCAGCGTGATGTTTTATAGCCTAAAAAAGCCTTCCTCAATAAATGGACTATCCAACACGAAAAGCATTTTTTATATTGAACCAGTAGTTCCTGAGATTAGCGCGTTCAAACAAACAAAGAAACTCTTCAGCTTTATAATATTACTGGCTGTTGCCCGCGACTCCGTCCGCGGTAAATTCTGTTATTATGATTAATTAGTATAGATGAATAATTTTTCCCCGATTTCAAAACATTTTTTATTGATTTTTCGCTCCTTTTGGTCGCACCGTGATGTTTTATAGCCTAAAGCCTTCCTCAATAAATGGACTATCGAACACAAAAAGAAATTTCCAATTTGAACCAGTAGTTCCTGAGATTAGCGCGTTCAAACAAACAAACAAACTCTTCAGCTTTATAATGTTAGTATAGATTATAGTATTATAGTCATCATCATCATCATCAGGTCCGTTTTTAGTCTCCACTACAGGAGCACGATACTATACTATTATAGTACTATTGATAAATAGGAAAATGAATTGTTTTAGATTAAATTTACTCAACGTATCATCATGAAATTGTCCATACCTTGCCAGGGAAAGAGAAATAGACAAATCAAAGATTTACGGAGAAATCGGTACTCTACGCGATGTGCTATTTAATGCCTCAAAATTACCTTAATAGTTTCCAAGATACGTTCTTAGACATGTGTGCAGATATACTCACATTACGATTTACGACTACATATTCTACGTAGGTACGTAAGTTTATAATACTGTTGACGTTGATTGGTTATAAATATACGAAGAACTTTATTCCTACAATAATCATATTATTTACAATACGCCAGTAATTATGTTAATTGCAGAATATCCTAGCAGCCCATAAGTTATTGAGTGTGTCACAGTCACAAAACAATGAAATAAGAACCTTTATTTACATAACTAGCTGTTGCCCGCGGCTCCGCCCGCGTTAATGTCGTTCCCTTGGGAACAGTAGATATAATAAAAATTCCATACAAACCCCTCTCCCTCTGCTTTTTCCCCTTAATGGGGAATTTAATACATTTCACCTACACAGATATTTTTTTTATTGTAATGAAGAATTTCTTATTGTCATATTTCTAAGTAAATAAAAAAAATCCAAACTTTACCCCACCTATTTTACCAAGGGGAAATTTCGTCCATTTTAACTACACAGATCTTTTTAATTGTAATGTAAACATATATACTTATTTTTATACTTCTATGTCCAGAAATGAGAAAATTTCCATACAACCCTCCCCCCCCCCCCCTTTATCCCTTAAGGAGGGAATTTTGTAATCGAGAATTTACATACCTATTTTTATAATCTAAGTCTAAAAATGAAAAAAAATCCATACAAACTTTACCCCCTATTTACCACTTCAAGGGAGTGGTTCACCTAAACAGATCTTTTTTAATTTTTATTGAGAACTTGTGTACCTACTTTTAAACTTCTAAGTTCAGAAATGAGAAAATTCCATAAACTTCACCCCCTATGATTTTCTAAAAATCCTTTCTTAGTGCTCATTTACATCATAAAAAGAATCCCTGTGCCAAATTTCGGCTGTGCGTTGATATATAAGTCGGGTTTGCCTTTGGCCCGCGGCTCCGCCCGCGTATGTGTCGATTTCTCAGGAGCAGTAGAATTACCCGGAATACATTAGTTCATGACTTTCAATGAAACACCTTAATATTGAATTTCAATTGAATAACTTCAAAAACGGAAAGTTTCATACTAAATTTGCATCCCCGTTATATCAATCATCCCCCATAAGGGATGATTTTTGAGAAAAATATTTTACTCGTGTTTCATGCATTTCAGTAAAGAACCTTCATGCTGAATTTCATTCGACTAACTTCAAAAATGGCAAAGTTTCATGCTTACTTTGCACCCCTATTTTACCCCCTTAAGGGATGATTTTTGAGTAAAATATTTTACTCGTGTTTCATGCTCCCCTATGTTATAAAAGGAACCCCTGTGCAAAATTTTAAGTTCCTAACCCTTATAGTTTAGGCCCTGCGTTGATATGTCAGTCAGTCAGTCAGCTTCTCCTTTTTTTAGTATGGATTACTATGGATAGTATGGATAGGTATAATGCAGAAAATTAAAATCCAAAGTCAATTCATCATCATTATGAATTGACTTTGGATTTTAATTTTCTTATGTCACTTATTATTTTTATTTTTGCTATATGTTTGCAGGCAAACTCATGGCATGAGTTCATTCAAATGACGATAACTTTTTTTTAATGAACCGATTTTGATGAATAAAACCTTAAATGTTTTGCTGAGTAAAAAGCAATTGTTGAAAGTTTGAAGTAAATCGGTTTAGTATTTTCGGAGATAATCGTAGTATTCGGAGATCATACATACAGACAGACAGACAGACAGACAGACAGACAGACAGACAAGAAATTCGAAATAAAATTTTTTGCTTTCTATTATTCTTTTTAAGTGTCCCTCTATCCATTTCAGTCAAAAATTCTAAATGTACAGACAAAATATTTTTACTGTTTTATTATATGTATAGATTAAGTGTCCCGCTATCCATTTCAGTCAAAAATTCTAAATGTACAGACAAAATATTTTTACTGTTTTATTATATGTATAGATAAGCAAACAAGGTAATTGCGGAAACTAATCTACTAAGTAAAAAAGTCTATGATTTTATGACTGTACATTGAGTTAACTTTGTATTTATAGACCGAAGATATAAAGGTCCACTTACTTTCATAAACGATCGCGTCATTACATACTTTCTTAATTTTCATAATAGTTTTAAGTTCTCGGATGACGCTGACGCATAGGCTTGTTTCCTTAAAAAAATCCATTTAAAATAATTAGATAGTCCGTCATACGTATAGATTATCGAAAAATATCGGAAACATATTTTTTCACTTGTCAGTCAAACAAAAATTAATAAAGATATAGCCCGTTAAAGTTCTGCATGACGTCATCACTGGCCGGTACACTTTTTACCGGTCTGTTGCGTTAAGAGCCCCCACTTTAACTGAACTTTGACAAAAGAAAAAATGCGTATCTAATATTTTTCGATAATCTATAAGACGGACTAATTATTTTAATAGTAGATTGTTAAACAAGGGTTGTAAGTAATCAATTACACCCGAGATATTTAGGCTCACGAGCGAGCGAAGTAATTTTTTGTTAAAAATTTCAATTTGCAACGAAAATTATAACAAGAAAATTTTGCGCGTCAACATGTCTTTTTTTTATGGCCTTGCGGTTTTGGCGCATTTAGCCATAAATGTAGTGGCCAGTGCGCTTGTTTTAAAAATAAAACTAAATTCATCCCATTCATCCATACGAGTATTATAGGAGCCGGTGCATGGCCGCCTTCGATTTTCAAATTTACTTACCTCCCTTAGTATGTAAATCGAACTTACAACCCGGATTTCGAGTAAAATACAACCTCCTTTCAGAGCTTGAATGATGAAAATGGTATCTTTTTTAGGATGCCTGTTGTAGATGAACAAAGAAATACAATATAAGTACCTATCGTCTTGGCACCTTGTATCTATGTTTTTGCAACCTTAGATTCATTTCGATTAAATACTCTTGGTTGGCTCTAACTAGCTAGTTAGTAGTTTGCAAAATAAGATTGAAGTAAAAGCACAATTTTGCCACAGTTCTAACACAGTTTACTATCTTCATTAGAATCTAAAATTGCAAGAACCTTAACCTTATAATTGCGGGCAAGGATCATTACTGCAGCACACGCGATCTAATACATGCACGCCGACAGACATAATTACATCCATTCAGTAGCGGCTTCAGGATCAGACACGGTTGGATGACCGTACAGGGCTCCACACATGGAGGGGTGCAGAATTAATTTCTAATCGATACCAATACTAGACAAGCAAGTTGGTCTCACGAATGGTTGAAGCGATACGATACAAAAATAAGGAGTACCAAGTGAGAACGGACGGCGAGGGGTAAATTAGAAATATAATTCGAACATTCAAATCTCTTTTTTTAATTAACCTATATTGTCCCACTGCTGGGCAAAGGTCTCCCCCATTTCCTTCCAGTAATTCCTATCTTGAACGCGATGGAGTGATGATATGCGGAAGTTTAATACAGAATGGTCAGAGATGACTCAGATAGGAATTCAAATCTAAAAAATAAAAAATATGGTGAACGAACATACGTACGACCTATGCTCTACCAATTGAGCTATCGCGTGTTCGAACCTCAGCGTCAAAATCTCTATCATATCCCACTCTCCTTATACGCATTATGGCGTGCGCCACCTAACACAATTTTTTTCACCGTGTTTTATTTCTTAATTTAATTAGAGTAGATGCAAAAAACATTTATAAAAATATAATTCTAACGATTATCTTCGGAAATATCTTTCAAGTTCACGTCCATTAACCAAGGCCTCCTCTAAACTTCTCTACGTTTCTCTGTCCCTGCTTTCTTGGTCCAGGTAGCTCCAGCCATTTCCTTAATATTATTAATCCATCTTCTTCTTGCAATAATTAATTGTCAAAATAATATATTCATCATAATATAGACGCAAACTAAGATCTAGGTGGAGGTTTGGGTTTTATAATATAAGGCAATTGCTTTTTCTCGTGACTTCATCCGCTTGAATTATAGCCTATGTCAACCGCTGATAATGTAGATTTCTATCAGATGTAAAAGGACTTATAAAATAGATTCGTTATTTAGTCATTAAAAACAATAATCTAATCTTGCCTCTTAAAACTTAATATATACAGGTGATTTTGAATTACCTGGCAACATTTCAAAGTTGGAATCAGAATCCCTAATATAATATACATCCGCAAGAAAAAAAAGATAATTTATGAAAATAAAACGGACTTCCCATAGAAATTTGACCAGCAGATCGGTGAATTTGTATAGGAGGCTATGTTTTTTCATCACTTTTACCTTTTTTCCTGCAGGTCTATATTCTATTAGATATTCGATTCCAACACCAAAAATAATTAGTGAATGTAATTTTACTTTGGATTTAATTACATAGTTTGTTAATTTAATTTTGCAACTCAGTCTCGCAACAGTCGCCAATAAGTAGATATGTTTTGTAAAGCTACTGAAATTTCATGTATTGAGAAGGGGCCTTATAATAAAGTTTCGGCTCCGCCCAGGGCACCTCCAGTGCAACAACCGGCCCTTCATATGTGTATGTATAAATCCACTTAGTCACTCGGCAATTACGGCTGTAATTAGAACGCTGATTACTTTTATCGCACCAATTCTGATGTTATCTCGTCGAGATTAAAACAATTAGAAGTTAATATACCCTGTGCCTTCCATAGTCAACACGTGCTTGCTGCACTCACTGATGAAGGGAAGACCGACTGAGTTTTATTACAATTCGTTCTTTTATCAATTTTATTGCTTATATCATTTTAGTTATCTACAAAGCAAATAAGTTTCTACCTTCAATCAAGTATAAAAAAAATTATATAAGACACAGTGACAAACAAAAATGACATTTCATCCATTCAGTTATTCCATAACCTATGTTCATCAAGGATTCTAATGGTAAAAGAATTTTTCAAATCAGTCCAGTAGTTTCGGAGCCTATTGAATGCAAACAAACAAACAACTAATATTAATATTTTTTATTTATTTATATGATTTAACAGTGTATGTACACGGAAAATATACAGGAAAATCTTAAACTACAAACAACAAGTACAAATGTACTGCTTATTTCATACGAAATCTGTTCCAGCCCGATCCGTAAGAGTTAATTTTTACGGTTAAGCCATCTAACCTACGTCCTTCTTATGGCGATGAGCCACGCCATAAGCATAAGCTGAGCTGGCCAATTTTCGACAGTTATCTTTTGTTAAAATCGAAAATATGTGATGAACAAATTCGCCGCGGTGATTTGAAGCTACGGCAGCTCAGTGGTTGAGAGCATCGACGGGCTAGATGTCGAAGGTTGTAGGTTCAAATCTACCTACCTGTGGCGAAATATTTTCATCACATATTTTCGATTTTAATATTAAACCCAGCATTGTAATGCTATTAATATAATTAGTTATCTTTTGTATTAGTTCGTAAATACCTCTCATTTTCTTATTGGTGTTATTTATATATACCTATATATTTATTTTTATTTGCCGAATATAGTTTTTATTCTTCAAAATGTCTCACGTTATACTGACTGGATAGTGATAATTGGTGATGTCTATTCATAATATGGATACCAAAATCAATTGCATTCAGATACAATGATAATTAATCCATTTGAGTGATGCGAAGGTCACAGTGTTTGCAAATTGTTTCTTATGATATACGATTGCAAAAATACATGCAACAATATAAAATTCATACATACTAGGTACTTTACTATTACTACCAAAAGAAATTGCTTAATAAAGGTTAACTTAGGGGCCATTCGTAATTCAATTGAGGACAAGCAATTTTTGAATCGATAAGCGCTGGCTGCACGCACAAAAACGTGTCACGTTCTGTTTGCAAGCAAGAGCGCGGAATAAACGATAGAGAGAGATCTCTCTTCTACCGTTATCACGTAAAATTATCGTCCGTAAACCAACTTTACAGATTACCATTTTCGGGAATCGAACGCGGTGCCAGCCTGGCGTGTTATCTACTAAGCCATGAAGGCCGTCAATGAGGAAATAAATAAATAAATGTAAAAAAAACCGGCCAAGTGCCAGTCGTACTCGCGCACGAAGGGTTCCGTACCGTTATCTATAAAAACGGCAAAAAAAAGTCTATTGTTTGGGAGCCCCCCTTTAATATTGATTTTATGTTTATTTATTAATTATTTATTTTTAAAGTAAATATATAACTAAATATTCTGTGAATATTTCAAGCGTCGACCTGTTGTCGTTATCAATATCCATCAAAAACAAGCAAAAAAATTATGTTTGTTGTATGGGAAAAGCCTTAAATATTTATTTTATTCTATTTTTTTAGTGTTTTTTGTTATAGCGGCAACAGAAATACATCATCTGTGATAAGTTCAACTGTCTAACTATCACGGTTCATTAGATACAGTCTGGTGACAGACGGACAGACAGGCAGACAGACAGCGGAGCGAAATTAAGAGGGTTCCGTTTTTACCCTTTGGGTACGGAACTCTAAAAAATAGATAAATAGTCTTCGAAAAAATAAAAAACCGGTCGTACGAGTAACTTCCTGAATATAATATTTAAAGCTATTCAATGAGCCGTTACGTACCACCTACTAATCGTTTTAAATACAAAATTGTTTGTCTTTTTGCAAGACCTTATCCATAAATATGTTTTGGCATACAAAAGCCGAGGTTTCTCTGCAAACAAGGATGTGTGCGGCAAGATTTGTTAGTGTTGGCTGGTCTTCCGGTCTCTTTGTGGTGGCTTGAGAGCAGCCGTCAATGTTTCGCTCTCCACTACATCACTACATACTCATAGTATAAAACAAAGTAAACAAAGTCACTTCCCGATGTCTGTCTGTCCTTATTATGCGATCTTTAAAACTACGAAACACATTTTGATGCTGTTTTTTAATAGATACATTGAAGGTTTATTTATATTGCATCCGTGCGAAGCCGAGGTCCTGGCTAGTTATGAATAAAGGAAAATTTGTTTTAAATTACTGTAAATTTATTCGATGCGAAACGTTATATAATTACTTAAATTTTTTTTTTTAATCTATGTATAATTAGATAAAATCCATTTTTTTTTATAAAAACAAAATTCAACGTCAGGAGTGTCATCGTCAAGTACCTGTCCGGCGGTTGAGGTACACTCATTCGGCTTTCCGAGCATTTGCTTGTCCTCCATTTAGCCGAATTAGTAGTAACCTTTCATTCCCTTTCCAAATCCAACAAATTCCTATCCTTCCCCAGCTTAAAAATGTGATGGGCAGCAGCGTCGAAGCACAAGAAGCTAAAAAAACACGAATTGACCTTCCATAGAAATTCGTTCAGCTGATCGGGGACTTTGTACGGGAAGCCTTTTTTCTTGCAATTCTATATTACATTAGGGATTCTGATTCCAGGATTTCAATATAGTTTAGAGGTTCAAAATCACGCGGTATTCCTACATCCAAAGAAATTTAACAGAAATAAATATATGTTATAGAACATACAGAAATATATAATATTACTAAGCCTTACAAAATTTTAAATGCAAAAACTAGAGCAAATTTTGTAACGAATTATGTAAGTGCAGGACAATAGTACATATCATTTTTCTATTTTAGTTTTGTCAAAAAATATGTGTGGTCGCGTCCAAATAATAGTCCACTCGTTATTATTGACAACTGCAGTATTGTTGAGCCTTGAATATATTTATGTATTGTCTCCGAGTTTTCACACCATCTGCTTAGAAATTCTAGTCGCTACTTTGGCTCTGTTTGACATATTTGTTAGCTCTGTGTACGCAGTCAATAGCCCTTTAAAGCTCGTCTCTTCACGCCATTTTCTGTGAGTTCAGGACACACTTTGAGTTTTCTATTGGAATAACGTTCAAGAATATTTTTTATTGCAATGTGCAAAGTTTATTTAAGCGGGTGCTGCGCGAACAAAAAACGTCGCGACTGCGCAAGCCATTAGGCTGCGCGTTTCTAATTCAATGGGCTGCGCAAAACCATTAGGCAATTATGAAAAACAATTAAGTCTTGATATTACCATATTCATATTTTCTTAAAAAAATTTAGAAAGGGAGGCCTGCGAGGTGTTAATTATAGTAGAATTTCAGCGCATAGTACGAGTAGAAAACACGTCACTTCCATAATTTCGTGCTGTTCTTAAGTATTTTTGTTTGTTCTGGTGTAACTGATGGTGAAGTAGTAAGCAAAATACAAGATGTTAGGGTAATCACCGTTAAACCATCTTATCAGCCCGTCCAAATGAAGAACTTTTTTAATTATAATTTATTATTTATGAATTAAAAAATTATTACGTTTTCATACAAATTGCCGGGTTAGTCAAACGCTAAAATGTTGAAAATTTTTTTTTACTTTCGGTCCCATAGGAATAATTGGTCATTTTGACGGACTGATTGGATGGCTTGAAGGCCAACGGTGTTTACCATAACACCATGTATAACAAAGATTTTATATTAATTACATGTCACCGGATTATTAAACTACTGAACGATTTTTTTAGTAATTTATTGCCTCTTTCTTGTTTCCAAGGATCCTTGACCATCACCCTGTCTTTCTAATAGATACTCCGTCTTAAAATTAGAGTTCGATTTGTTTCCATTTAAGTCTAGACCCACACTCAAGAGTCCATATTGAAACCAATATCATCATCATCAGCATCCGATCTTTTTAGTCTCCACTGAAACCAATAAAATTCTTAAAATACATTTTTATTTAGCAGTAGTCTAAAATAATTTTATATAGGTATGTATGTATATAGTAAAAATGGAAATGACCTTATAGTGTTGTAATGGCGAAGGCCGCTAGTTGCAAAATAAGCACTCCTTGTTTACTTATTATACCTTGGGTCTAAAATGTCAGGACTAGGCTTACCGGCCACCGGAGTCGGTTACTAGAACAAGGGTAATGTACACTAATAATTTAAGTAGTCCACTAATGTATAGACACAAAATATCTTAAAAATAAAGTCGGATTTAAGATTCCCTCGACTAACAGAGTCCGTAAACTTAAATTATACTATTGACGACTTAATAGACACTATAGTGGCTCTACTTGGTCTCTAGCTGGATCCTAACTAATATTATAAATGCGAAAGTGAGTTTGTTTGTTACGCTTTCACGTCGTAACTACTGACATTAACGCGGGCGGAGCCGCGGGCGAAAGCTGGTATATTTATAATTGTTTAATTTAAAAAATGATCTCTGCTCAATTTCCTCCAGTAGACTAGTTTAAAAAAAAAATATATAATTGGTCCACCAGTTAGTTAATAAAAAACTTTTGGATACGTATTTTTTCATTTGTCGATTAAACAGAAAGTGATAAATATATAGGCCTTTGAAATGCCGTGTGACGTCACAGTTCGCTACACTCTGTAGCAAACTTTGACGTCATGTCTTTACTATTTATTGGTTAATGACAAAAGAAAAATAAGTGTCCAATAATTTTTGATTATTTCACTGACGGACTAATTTTAATGTTGTGATTGTGACCCAGGAAATTAGCCTATTCCATATTTCCGTAATTCTTATCTATGTGTAGAACAGGGAATATTTATATAACAATTGCCTCTGTAAGAGCTTAGTATTTCTCCGTGTGTGCTGTTATATACTTACTTAAAATATAACAACATACGATGAGAAGCCTATCTACCTAGATGAAGCTAGGTAGGATATTTCGACGACATTGCAGCCGTCACTTACCCAATCAACAATTTTCAAAACTCAATAAATAGAGCGCTACGAAAAAGATAAAATTTATAAGTACTTTTATCGTTGGAATACCAAAGAGTCGAACTAAACGCTTTGACAGTTCCTTTTTGGTTCGAGTAGCTAAGGTGTGGAATGAACTGCCCTGAGGAACTGCCTGCATCTATTTTCCCAGACAAGTACAGTCCCGGGACATTCATAAGTAGAATAAATGGGTATCTCTTGAATAGGTATTTAACATCTTCGTCTTCATCGCCACTTACCATCAGGTGAGATGGGAGACAAATGCCTAATCCAACATTTATAAAAAAAATACTAAAAAGTGAAAATAAAAACAAAATTTTACAAGGATTTATTTAGTTTCACCTGTCCCGATGTTTGTCTGTAATCAAATCTTGGAAGTTAAATTTGATCTAGTTCCCGGTTACCG
This sequence comes from Elegia similella, assembly GCA_947532085.1. Taxonomy (NCBI): domain Eukaryota; kingdom Metazoa; phylum Arthropoda; class Insecta; order Lepidoptera; family Pyralidae; genus Elegia; species Elegia similella. Next base: position 16,546,391 of record OX383941.1, read on the forward strand.
ATTGAGCTGAAATTTAGCATGCATGTGAAAATTGGATGACAGTACAATATTATGGAATCGTTGCACTGGTCTGATGATGGAGTCAGAAGGTGGCCAAATGAACTCTTAAACTAAACAAGGTACACCAATCGTGTTTGAGCACATTTGATTTGTATTGGAAAACACCTTACAGTGTAGATTCTTTTGTAATAAAAGCTTGTCACAAAAATGTGTTTTTGCAAAAACCTTGTTTATGCCATAAGTTAGTTACAAGTCATTGACAGATGTTGACCTGACAGAACATGGATATAAATATTTTGAAGAAATTAAACAAATTCGTAAGTAATATGTCGACTTATGCACATAAATTTAACAAATTATATTATGGAAATAAATCTTCGAAGATTTTATGAATATTCCATAAATATATTATTTACAATTTTATAAGAACGGCCGTCATTATGGCTTGCTTTGTTTTTCGTGTGGGAAAGTGGCCAACACTGGTGTCTGATTTTCAAGCTGCCTGAGGCATCTGACCACCGTCTAGTGATGACAGCCGAGACCGGGCTTAAAGTGCCTTCTGAAGCACAGAAGACCTCGAGACGAGAGAGTGCCACTTGTGGTCGCTCATCCCAGTGTGGACCACGCCCGGATACAATAATATGGCTTAATTTATTTTTTTGTAAATCTTTCCAATAGCTCCTCTATAGAATATTAGTAGCAAATTCGAAGAAATCAGCAGTTTTTATTTAAGGTTTTTTTTCAAATTAAAAAACATTTTTTTATGAATATCGATAAACCAGCCGTTTCGATTGTCGATGTCAGTAAATTAGTATCCAGAGTAGGCTTCGATGAAGATAGTAGTAATGGTAAAAAGTTGTACGTCAAAAAGTGTTTTTTTGTACACAGGCTATTGTATGCGTCTTATTTTATAATGTCAAAATGTTGCTAAAACTAGCGGGTCGATTAGGTATTTTTAATTTGCTTGTAAAGCATTTTTCTAGCTTATGGGTGTTAGACCTTAAAATATTTGCGCATCATTTAAATTGGCTTTATTTATTTAATGTCTTTTACTTTGAGAACTGGTAGCGGAAGCACAAATTGTCTCAAAGTAAATGTAACTTTGACTTCCGCAAAGTAACACCTGAATCTATTAACTATTTAATGTCTTTGAGAGCTACTGACCGTAAGTACGTAAGACCAGTTGTGGAATGAGATGATCCCGAGGTTTATCTTAAGAAAGGCGTGTTTATAGGAAACTTAAGAGTCGGCAACGCACAGCTGCTCTTCTGTTGTTGCAGATGTCCATGGGCTCGTCTGCTCGTTTGCCGTCAATCTTACAAAGAAGTACCTTTGACAATAAATTCTGATTGGCAGACATTCAACGAGTGAAAGAGATTGATAAAGAATAATTGCTCATATCTCAAAGCCTCCTATCAACACGGCTTCAATGGAATCATTACGAAAATTACAGGAATCAGACAACTAATGCGCGCCAGCAATTGCAATCAAGCTGCCGAGTGCTGCAGTCATCTCAATAGCACTGATTTGTTTCAAACCTGCAGTTATGTTACTCAGTGCAGCCGAAGCACATGATGGAATGCATGGTATTATTAATTAAAATATCGTAAAAATGCTGCTACTGAGGTACATAAAACTACAGTTATGAGAGGAAAAATAAACCAAATTTTTTAGTGAATTTATAGCACGAAAGCTGAACTCGGTACAATTCAGTGACATCTGTCACGAACCTTAAAAGATCATCGTGATAACGTTCTTGAAGAAAAAAATAAAAGATTTTCTAAGAAATGTGCTGACTTGCTCTTACATGCATAAATAATATTATAGAAATAAACTTATAAAATATTTTTTTGCTATTTGAATTGTATGAAACTTTAATGGATTCCTAATTTACTATTTCATGACAACAACCGCTATCTATAAACAGCTGGGGCCGTTGCAAATGACAGGCTATTAAAAATAACAGCCATTTTGGAAAAAAATTGTTGGATGAAAATCTTCTCATTCTAATAATACTAAATTACTAATATATTCAATCTCTTTTGGCTACAATTTACCGGCTGTCAAATGGTTGATTAGGCATTTTTCCAAATTCATAATAACCAATGAAAAAAATTTAAAACACAGTCGTGTTTTTGTCTCAGGTTTTTGTGCTTTTTTCATGTTGGCAGGGAAGTCGCCGAACATTTTTGTAACCCCAGGAAGTAAAGATTTTAATGATTCCTCATACATTTAAATCTGTTTAGGCTTTTAGAAGTAAGGCATGGGAAAAAAACTGACACACACAAACCGACTCCTTTTTTGGATACTCGTGTGAAAGTCGCTATGATATGCCAAAACCTCTGCATTTTTAACTGACTTAAAAAAAGGGAAGAGGTCCTTAGATTTTTATGATCCGATTCGAAAAAAATATTTTTGATTTGAAAGGGTATTTTTTCCAGTTGGTCTAATTTACATTTCTTCAATATCGGTTCAAAGTTCGATTGAAGTCGGTTTTTCACATGAAAGATTATATTCATTCAAGTCTACTGCAACATGTTACAATGTTACACATAGATAGTATGTCAATGATCTGATGCGATTTTTTCACATCTACTTTCAAATATTTGTATATCGGCGTTGCAAATAAACAATAATTTAGAAACTATTCAATATAAACTCTACGTTTCATAAGCCATCTAAGATTGATAGTGGCCATACAATTTATTGTTACATTCTCTTTGTCCATTCTTTGTATAGGCCCAGCTCTCATCAATATAATGATGTCAATAAATACTTATCGTGTTCGTACCAACACGGCACATTCAACAACCTGAATTGATGCAGCTTTTTGGGACTCGTCACTTTCTTTTGGTACTTTTCCCTTTCTCCTCGAGAGATCGTGTATACATTAATCAGACAATCAGTACTTGTTTTCTAATGAATACTAAAAACTACGATTATTAAAGTCGGCACCTATTTGCAGCAACCAATGCGCCTTCACTTACATCAATAATATAAGGGAGAAAGGGGTAATGGGAGTCGCTTAAGCGAGCTATCAAATAAAAGCTTATTTCGAAATAATATCTTTATTAAAATTGTTTAATAATAGACTTTACTTATTTATCTACTAGTTTATATCACTTTTCACCACTTTGGGAATCAACTTTGGATATATTTCCGCGTTTTAAAAAAAAACAAGTTTGACTCCCATTGCACTAACCTCAGTACAATGGGAATCAGACATGTGGGAAATCAGAGTCAAACAATCGCAGACATTACATTCGGCAGTATGCCATCCAGTGCAATCACCAGGTGATCAGCTAGCCTATTTGGTTTTTTTGACTTGTAATATCGGCATCTATAAGCGAAAAAAAGCAAGAATATTTTTGCGGGTAATGGTAATCACTAGCGGGCTCTTTGGCTCCCATTACCCAAAATCTATACTGCATGTTAACTGTAAAATTTAAATACACAAAATAATTTTAATCGCAATCTAATATGCTTATTAAAATTTTGAATATCAAGGATAAATCTATCCATAGTCATTAAATTGGTACAGCTACAACGTCTATACTCACCGTTAATGTTGTTTTGACGAAAATTTACACCAGCGAGGCGTGAAAACGAAACATAATTGTCACTCAAAAACGCGTGGAGCTACTAGTGCGAGTCATTCGTACAATGGGCATCGGGTACAGAGCAAGCTAAACATGTCATCTACCTAGGTATCGAACGTTTAGTTTTGCTTAGAGGCACCTGACCGCGATTGCCCGCTGACTCCCATTACCCCTTTCTCCCCTACATAACTTAGTATTGACCTTCAAGTTACTTATTAGGATTTTTAAATGACGTTGCTAAACAGAAACTGGATGTAAGACGTCATCGTCTTTAAGGAAAACGAAAAATAAAGTCGCCAAGAGCGAGTTGGACTCGCGCACGAAGGGATCCGTACCTTATCCTTATCTATACAAACAAAAAACGGCAAAAATATCACGTGTGTTATATGGGGCTCCCAACAAACGTGATTTTTTGCCTTTATATATTTATTTTTATTTTATTTATTTATTTAAAAGTGAATATACAACTAAATAATATGTGTATATTTCAAGCGTCTACCTGCTGTTATATCGAGCAAAACACAACCAAAAATCACGTTATTTGTATGGGAAAACCCCCACTTAAATACTTATTTATTTTATTCTAATTTTAGAATTTGTTGTTTTAGCGGCAACAGAAATACATCATCTGTGAAATTTCAACTGTCTAGCTATCACGGTTCATGACATAGAGCAGTGGAAGTGGAGTCATACCCTATGACTCCACTCCCGTTTTTTCCCTTTGGGTACGGAACCCTAAAAACCATAAAAACGTAAAACAAGTTAGAAATTGGTAGAGAAGTCTACAAAACTGGTTGTAGTTTAGATTTTAGAGGAACGAGTCCAAAAGCGATATTTGACTGCTATCTGTCGCAGATATGGGCTTTACAGAAGTTTAGAGTCCTACGATACTAAGTTAAGTTACTTTAAAACGTCTTCCTTAATCTCTCGTAGACGAAGAAATGAACTCCTCTTTTTATAAAAAATATTACATTACTATGTTGACTGTCCTGAACTCTTAAAGCAAATAAATTTTAATACGTATCATCGTACTCGCAATTCTCATACATTTTCAGTTCAGTCTTTTAAATATAACGTCTCCTTCAACAATCCTCTTTCAGTTATGTGTAGATCTTACAACAAAGTTAAAATAGAAGACTTAGATATCTTCGGTCTAAGCTTCAGACAATTCCGCAATACTATAATTCAGTTGTTCCCCTAGGGTGGTCATTGGGGATATATATGTTTTCTATAAAAAATACCTTATATAATATTTATACTATTGTTTCGTGATAAGAATAATTATTTGTTACTTTTACTTTAGCAAACGTAACCTGAGTACTTGTTATAGTTCTGTTAATGACTCTTTTAGTTGATCATGCTGTGTACACTAATTTTGGACATTTTACTAGTTCACACAATATATTTAATTTGTTAGTAGTTTATTAGCATTAAACTCAAATTTGTAAACTGTCTGTATGTGTACTTAAATAAATAAAATAAAATAAAATAAAATAAAATAAAATAAAATAAAATAAAATAAAATAAAATAAAATAAAATAAAATAAAATAAAATAAAATAAAATAAAATAAAATAAAATAAAATAAAATAAAATAAAATAAAATAAAATAAAATAAAATAAAATAAAATAAAATAAAATAAAATAAAATAAAATAAAATAAAATAAAATAAAATAAAATAAAATAAAATAAAATAAAATAAAATAAAATAAAATAAAATAAAATAAAATAAAATAAAATAAAATAAAATAAAAACTTTAATAGATAGCACGGAGGTATTTACAAAGGATATAGGGATGTGTTTCGGCCTAAATAAATGTAATATCCTGCATATGCAGGCGGGAAGAAGGACGGGATATGAAGGAGAAGGGCACGTGCTTTTAAGTGGTGAGACATTTGAGCACTTAAAGATGGGAGAGAAATACAAATATTTAGGCTTAAACGAGGGAGGTAGTGTAGACCATGATAGGCTTAGGGAACAAATACAGAAGGAATATTTTAAAAGAGTAAAAAAACTTACCCACTCACATCTTAACGCTAAAAATATTATACGGGCAATAAATACATATGCAGTACCGGTTCTACTGTATTCATTCGGAATAGTTAATTTCAAAAATAGCGATCTTAAGAACATAGATATTAAAACTAGGAAACTACTCGCACTCAATAAAATACATCATCAAAAAGCAGACGTAGAGAGACTATACATACCTACAGAAGAGGGAGGAAGAGGACTTTTAAACATAGAAATGTTACATAAAACGCAAATAATTAAATACAAACAATATTTAGAACAGGAAAATGATTATCTAATAGCTGCAATAGTCCAACACGATAGAAATAGAACTAAATATTCAATTAATAATGATGCAAAAAATAACTTAATAGAAATAGGTTTAGACGTAAATATTAAGTACAGTGATAAAGAACTGAAAACAGCAGTATTGAAAAAACGTATTGACACTTGGAAAGCCAAACCGCTTCACGGACAACTTCATAACGCAGTACTTGGAAAAGCAAACATAGATAGGGAGCTCTCTTTTAGTTGGATTAAGAAACAACGGGTGCCTTCAACATTAGTTTCGTCAATATTCGCCATACAAGACCTAGCAGTTGCGACCAGACAGCACGAGCGGGACATAATGAAAAGACCCGTAGACGGCAAATGCCGTCTATGCAAGGTGAAAGATGAAACCGCCCAACACCTAATATCAGGTTGTGAGAAGCTGGCTGGTCACTATTATGTCAAAAGACACAATAATGTCGTGCAATATATATTCTGGACACTTGCTGCTAAGCACAAATTCGAGGTATCTAAATTCTGGTGGAAGGAGCGCTTGATCCAACCAAAAGTAATTGAAAACGATGGGGCGAAACTAATGTGGGAGATACCGGTTCAAACAGACAGGACAGTTGCACACAATAGACCCGACATAATTTACGTTGACAAAAAGACTAACAACACCTACCTAATAGATGTCACAATACCGTCAGACTACAATATAGGAGCTAAAGAAGTTGAAAAACTAAGCAAATATCATCTTCTCAAGACCGAAATAGCCAGATTATGGAATACCAAAGCGACAGTAGTACCCATTGTAATAGGAACAACCGGAATAGTAGCTACAAGCCTACGACGGTATTGTGACCTATTAGACTCGCAGATAGACATAACAATAGCCCAAAAACAAGCCGCATTCCACACATCCAACATTTTGTCCAAAGTATTAGGAGATAGTGTATTTGTACACGGGGACGCGGAAACTCCTTCTCCCTGAGGGTCTCAGGGCGGGATTTCCGTTAAATACCGACTTTATGACGGTCGAGAAGGTTTAAACCTAAGAAAAATAAAATAAAATAAAATAAAATAAAATAAAAGATTGCTGATATCTTTTTTTACATGCGTCAGTGTGAGAATATCGGATAAATAATAGGTACATTACATACTCTACAATAAATCAACTTACTAAAAAAATAAATCAGAACGGTATAAATAATCGGATCAAAAAGTAGTAAGAATAAGTTGGAGATATAAAATATTCGATCGTCTTTCTCAAAGTCATCTCAGGTAATAGAGCATTACCTAGTCTGTACGATTCGCCTCGGTCGTTCACTGGCTATATGGAGATTAGAAATTTCACTCATTATTAGATGCTCATATGCGTAATCATTTTGAATCGTTCGTTCCTAAGTGGTATGAGTTGGAATCATGCAAACTAATTAAATAAGTGTTTATGGGACAAATTACATAGATTAAGTTAGTAAGAAAGTAAGTTTTGAACCTGTGTTTTGGGATTCTACTCAACGATGCAACATATATGTTGTGTATTTAAAAAAAAAAACTAAATATAGTATAGATGATGACATTCCCTATTTCTCCCATCTTCCTAGTTTTCTAGGATTACTTATCTTATCGTCATCTTGTCGTATCGCCGAGATGGCCCAGAGAATGCTAGATTTAAATATATTATATCTCGGAATTGTTCTATATTTTCGCCTACTTCGATTGTGAATGCCAACTCTTTCTGGTACCTCCCGTTTTAGCTTATAAGTACGGGTAAAATTATTAACCCACTGGCGATAAAATGTTACGGATTATTACTGAAAATATATAAATGTAAAGCTCTCTCATATAATAACTCTTAACATGCCGATTTTAAATAATTGAGCATGTACACAAGGTCAGTTATTTCAACTTATAGTTGACTAGCGACCCGGACGCCGGCTTCGCACGGGTGCAATGTACATATAAACCTTCCTCTCTAATCACTCTATCTATTAAAAAAACCGCATCAAAATCCGTTGCGTAGTTTTAAAGATCTAAGCATACATAGGGACGGACAGACAGAGGGAAGCGACTTTGTTTTATAATTATGTAATGATTGTGAAATTCAGAAAGTTTATAATTAATGAGCGGAATGACGTGAAAGCTAATTAACCGTTATTTCGAGAACAAAATGGTACGAAAACATAATTATTCACATAAATATAGTAAATTGACAGATCTGCGTGTAAAGACCGGCTAACATTGACCTAGTAACCACTATGCAAACTGGACGTGCTGTCGAGACAATTTGATTACGTTGAAGACAACTTTATTATTATGTAGATAGGTACCTACGTATATACCTCTGTCCTAGCGGACGACCGTCAGGTAGCGGCACCGCCACCGTCGAAACCTTACCATTAGTCAAATGAAAAAGACGTTCGTTTCATTGCCTCTAATGTTTTTAGAATATCTAGCTCTAAAAAATCCCCATAATATATTTATTTTCCCCAATAATTTCCCCAAAGATACTATTTTCCACATTTTTCCTTGAGATTATTTATTTTTCCCTAGAATTGGGAAAAAAATCCCCCAATCTGGTAACGCTGCCCCCGGGTCTATAGGCAAACGCCTTAACCACTGGACCACGGAGGCAGTTACTTAGATTATGAGTGCCAACTCTACCTGGTACCTCCCGTTTTAGCTTATAAGTACGGGTAAAATTATTAACTCACTGGCGATAAAATGTTACGGATTATTACTGAAAATATATAAATGTAAAGCTACTCTCAACATGCCGATTTCAAATAATTGAGCATGTACACAAGGTCAGTTATTTGAACTTATAGTTTGTTGTGAAATTCAGAAAGTTTAAAATTAATGAGTGCAATGACGTGAAAGCTAATTAACCGTATTATTTCGAAAACAAAATGGTACGAAAACATCATTATTCATATAAATATAGTAAATTGACAGATCTGCGTGTAAAGACCGGCTAACATTGACCTAGTAACCACTATGCAAACTGGACGCGCTGTCGAGACAATTTGATTACGTTGAAGACAACTTTATTATGTAGGTACCTACTTAAATAGTTAGTTATCAGCGCGGTGTTTATTTACAAAGGTGGTAGAACACGTAATAAATAACTATTATTATTTTAAGGCAGGGGGCTGAAAAGATGGGAAGAAAACGGAAAGACTCGTTTGAGCGGCTATCATTTGACTATTCGGTATCTATAAGGGTTATTACAGATATTATTGTTATGTGTGCCTTTTTATACAAGAGGATATGTAGGTATACTTTGTTATATTATGATATCTATGGTAAGTATTTATAACCAAACTTTATTATGTGTTTGGTTATAAATACTTACCTTTTTTATATAACCTATTTTAAGTATGTATAACTGATCATTATGTTTGGTGATAGGTGTGGCAGCCTTATTCAGTTTCATACTTTCACTCCACTGCAGCGGAACGGCGAAATCGACGCCGCAAAGCTCTGATTCCTTTCCAGACAAGGTTTGCTTTTACTGAAAATGAGAAATTCAGCGTTTTCCAATGACACCCACCCAAATAAAAAACCGAGAACCGAATTATAGTGAACTGTCAAGGTGAACCGGATTCCGGCGGTTTACGCAACGTGAACGAATGTCGTGTTCGATGAATTGAATCAGGTGCAACTGATTTCAAGAGTATTGGGCCAAGAGCGCGTATTACGTACGTACGAGCGCACGCCACGCGGGCCACCTGCCGTTTCGCACGCACCCTCGCGCTAAGGATGCGCGAAAATTGTAATTCTATCGATATTTGGTTTAATATTTTCTAATTTTTTTTTTTGAATAGCTGTCTGTACTTACTTTTGTCTCTTTTTAACCGTCTTCAAAAACAAGGAGGATGTTAGTAAATCGGTTCAGTAGTTTGATTGATGTTTTTATATGAAAGATTATATATTATTAAGTTTCAATAACGGCTTCCGTGGCGCAATGGTTGACACGCCAGCGTTCATGAGAAGCTCTGTGTTTGACCAATCGCGGGCAAATACTTCTTCGTTATTTGTCTGCGGTTCTGAAGGAGTGTTGGCTTCACACAGGCGAACGGCTATAAAACTTTTCAAATCATATTACAACGAATGCTGTCATAATAGCGTACAATATAATAATATACACGGGCTCCAGCGCTCTACGGCTAAGAATGCAATTGGAAAAATAATTACTTAAATGAGGACGGGGATATTTTAAATTGAACTACCTATTTCAAAAAAAGTAGATTCTTATTTTGAGCACCACTTATATTTCTTGAAAGCTTTCCCTATGGAATATCCAAATAGTTATCTATAGATGCTATTTGGATATTCCACGGGAAAAAAGAAAAAAACTCACTCTGCCGATAACGGTGTGTTTATCTAATATATACCTATATTTTCTAAAGTTTTACTTTTGTATTTAGACTTCCTCACACGTAGATGCAAAATATGAAACTGTCTTTTTTATCTAAATAGATATAATGTTTGGATCTGTCTATCTATATATGGCGTATAGTATAATATTGTATTAATCGATAGTGAATTGATCGAGCATCCCTATCGTACATCATACATGCATCGATGAAATCATCTATCCATGGATGCACTTATTGCTTAGTGAATTGTAAAATTACATAGCACTTATAGTTTTTATTAGTCTTGTTTTCTGAGAACTGAATAATATTGAGGAACTTGCATTTTTTTCTTAAAAACAAAACTATCAGGAAATTTATATTAAAGTAAAAGATTCCACTGATTCAAATAAAGAATAAAATACATATTATTGCGTGAGAGATTTCATTAATTCTAATTTCGTATGGAGAACGTGCATGATATAATTTTCATCAATAAAGTTTTTTTACTTTCTCAATAAATTGTGATTATCGTTTTAGCCGTGTGGTTTCCGGCAGAGGAGAATAAGACCACTCCAAAGTCTTCCCATGGATGTCGTAAGAGGTGACTTAGGAAATACAAGCTCAACAAAGCTCATAAACATCAATGAGACCTCTCCAACCCGTCTGGCCAGCGAGGAGAGTGTAGGCCAAACCCTCAGTCTGCTCTGGCCATGTATGGCTCGGTAGTCGGCCTGGTAGTACAGAGAGGGTCATGCTCCTGCAGTGGAGATTAAGAAAACCTGATGAAGATGATGATGATGATTATGGTTTGAGTTTTGTATATCGTATTGGCAGCAATTGTGGGGCCCTGGTCCCGTGCCCAGAGTGCCAAATGGGAAATAGCGGTCTGTTTGACGATGAGTGATGTTTGTACAATGGAATTATATGAAATTTTATAATGCCTTAACAACAAAATAACATTAATTACAATTTACGCCTACAAATTCGGTGGACAACGCTAGTGCTGAGATGATTAGATTTTGATAGCCTAAGCACTTGCCTAATTTTGCATTGTTATGTCATACAATGTGATTTTGAACCCCCTAGCTATATTGAAATCTGGGAATCAGAATCCCTAATGGAACACAGAATAGCAAGAAAAAAAGGTAAAAAACGAAAAAGAAAATAAGGTTTTACATTCAAAGTCGCCGATCAGCTGGATGAATTTCTATGAAAGGTTCAATTTATTTTTTCGTTTTTTATCTTTTTTTCTTACAATTCTGTATTCCATTAGGGACTCTGATTCCCAGATTTCAATAAAGGTAGAGGGTTCAAAATCACTCTGTATACTGACAGCAAGTACATATACATTGTGAACTTTTAACCTACCTATTTCCTTAAAAGTAATCATGTACTTAAGTTCACGTAACGCATCTTTTCTCTAAACTTTAGCACGTATCTCATGAGACTAGAAACTTAATTGGGACCGTGATCTTTGATGAGAAGTGCGCAATTGCGATTCGCAAGTTAACATAAAAAAGAAAGATATTATAAACTTATTCACATGCTCTGGCCCGTTCGCTTATTAGTTCTCGCACCTTATCGTTTAATTATCGTATATAAGAAGATAAAAATTGCTGTCGGATTTCACCGTATATATTATTATTACTTATTAATACTGCACATAATACGAATGCTTATTAATAATATAAATTTATTTAATATGCGAATACTAGCTTTAATATAAGAATATTAGATTTTTCATACGCTTTCCACGCTATAACAAATTATATTATCTTTGCTATAACTAAGTACTCAACAGATCATTACGAAGTTGAGAAAAAACGTTGCCAAGTGCTCAGAATTAGATAAGATCGCCTCATCTTCCATGCAGCGATAGCCAACCTTTAACAGTGGCAATCTAGGCCTCTATAAAAAATGTGTCATTGATACTGTCTAGTATGTTGTACTCTTCTTGCGTACCCGAGGAGCATTACTGTATACATATTGCAATGCCATTGTTTAACAAACCCTAACCTTCTGTAATTAAAGACGAGTAAACATTTAGAAAGAGCGGAGACAAGCGGCGCATGGGTCCGAGGTCCTATTCGTGAAAGATGCGTGCGATTGCGAAATAGTTACATGCGGAAATGTTTCCCGCGCAGCGGAGCGATGCGGCGCGGCGTGCTCGCGGCATTGACACACTTAGCTACGTGGACGTAGACGGTACAGCAAGCCAGAAATAAGCTTGATACTATGATAATATGAACATTCATTAAAATTGATAAAAACAATTTTTTTTTTCTTATTTTGTGGTTTTTCGTGATAAAAAATTAAAACAATGTCAGATTTTGAGGTAAATATATAAACGTAACTGAACAGCTTGAATCGATAAAAATAATTAAAAATCATTACACAATTATTTTTGTCCTAAAAACGAATAAAATGGCCCAGGTATGGGCAATCCATACTAATATTATAAATGCGAAAGTTACTCTGTCTGTTTCACGCTTCAACCAATTTGGATGAAATTTGGTATTCGTTTGGGGCCCGGGAAAGAAACCACCTTTAATTCCGGGAAATTCTACTGTTCCCGCAGAGGGATCGACATTAACGCGGGCGGAGCCGCGGGCAAAAGCTAGTCTCCTATATTCTCAACCAAAAGTATACTTGTTCAGTTACCAGGGAAAAACAACGGCATTTTTGTCATTCGAGAATATTCGAGATTGAATAGAGATAATTAAACTCCCTATATCTTTTATGCGCCGCGTCTTGTCTTGACTAGTGATGTGCCGCAGAGAAATTCTCTGTTCCTGCAAATTCCTTCTCTTGAAATTTGCGAGAAATTTCCAATGATTCTCGAGAACGTTCTCCCTAACATTCGTTTATGGAAATGAAATTGTGCTAGAGAGTGTTTTAAAACCGTTTAAAATATTGTTGATGCCTTTAAATACCGTTCTTTACAATAATTAACTTTCTGACATTCTTATCGAGGAAAAATTGCAGGCCGTCTTTAGCAGGTAAAAATCACTGATAAGGGACGGTCAAGGTTAATCATTCAGGTAGGCGGTATTTCTATGTAATTAGCTCAACAAAAGCTACCGATCAGTAGTTGTGGATTCCTGATTGGCTTTTACACTTTTGTTAAGGCCAGGTATGTCAATTAGGAAAATGAATTTTCAATGAGGAAAATTTTAGTAGAGTACTCGAAAAATTTCAAAACAGAAATCTAAATTGCCTTAAATCTGTTCACTTTGCCGCAGTCATTTTGGATCCTAGAAGTAGAGGAGTTTCTCTTAGTTCTGAAGAGCATCTCGATGGATGTTCTTTAATAATGGATACTGCGGAATGTGATGCAGAAATGATTCTTAAAGAGTTATCGGACTACAAATGCCGAAATGGTATTTTTGAAAAAGAATTTGTGTTGCAAACGGCTGAAAACGTAGAGCCTGTATCATGGTGGCTATCACTTTATCCAAACTGTGTTTTAGGAAAAGTAGCTGTTAAAATCTTATCTGTACCATCCACATCGGCATCGGTAGAAAGATCTTTTTCCACCTTTACAAACATTCATACTAAGAAGAGGAACAGGTTACTGACCGAACGTTGCATTAAAATTTGCTACATAGCACACAACTGGAAGTTACTGAATCAGAGAAACTCCTCAGATAAAACTGTTGAAACTTCTAAATTTGGGCCAGATGATACAAATGAAGGTATTTCTGGAATCGATTTGTTAAATTCCTCATTTGAATTAGACTCTACTGATTTAACAGCTGATTCGATTTCATTTGACGATTTTTGACAATTTTGTCGATTTTTGAAACTAAAGTTCAAGCTAGTTGAAATGTTTAATAGTGTTGTAATTTTGTGATTATTATTGATTATATTTTGTTTCCTACATTGTTGATTTAAGCATTACAAATATTCATGTTTAAACTTTAATACTGCGTGTAATTATATTTTAAATGTTTAAAGTATTTACTGTTGCATCCATTCCATGCTAGTCTGAGAGAAAAGAAACAACGTAGAATGTACCAGCTGCTTCTCTTCCCGCACAGATCGTAAAAGCCGATCGACGGAATGGGCAAATCTGACAAATCATATTAGTAGACGATGCCTCTAGCAACCCACCACTATTTTGAGTCCATTTGCCACATATAGCCCACCAATATGCTAAACGTGGCTTTCTGGTTTTAAAGACCTGGCCTCTGTCTACCAAAAAACTACTAAAAAAAATATTACATATACTATGTTTGTTAAAGTATTTACTTGATTTTATAATATTATTAATTTGATTTATTTTAAATTCTAATTAAAAAAATGTTTTTTTTTTGTAAGAAAAAACTTTTAATATAAGTGACAAATACCTATATTTGATTTAAAGTTATGTTTAATTATTTTAAAAAATGTCTTAAATTGTTTTTAAATATATTATTTTATCATTTATTTTATTTATTTATTATTAGCCTTTTAAATACCACTGCTGGGCAAAGGCCTCCCTCTCTTCTTTTCACTCCTCTCTGTTCCGAGCTTTGGTTGGCCAGTCTGTACAGTATGCATCCAAGTCGTCCCGCCATCTCCGCCGAGGTCTTCCAGGTCGCCGGTGTCCATTTGTTGGGGTCCATGCCGACAGAAATCCAGCCCAAAGTTCTGATGGCATACGGCTGACGTGCCCGGCCCAATCCCATTTTAGCTTAGCGGCTGCGACGGCTACATCGGTAACTTTAGTGATGGAACGTAGCATGGTGTTGCGGACTCGATCCATTCTTTTGATGTTTATCATGCTGCGTTCCATGGCCCTTTAGCAAACCCCGAGTCCGGACTTTTGAACTTCTGTCAAAGACCAAGTCTGAGCTCCATATGTAAGTGACGGAAGGATGCACATGTCCATGAGCCTGCGTTTATGTGATAGAGGAAGGTTTCCCTCATAAGTTCCTTCATAGACCAATAGTCCCTCCAAGCGCTTTCGGTGCGTCTTGCAACTTCTTTTTCTTGGCGCGCCTGAAAGGATATTCAAGTTCTGAAGCTGTCGAGAAGAACAGGATGATATCATCAGCGAATCGGAGGTTTGTTAGTCTCCGTCCACATAACTAGATACCCCGCTCCTGCCAAGTAGTCGCTAGATTCTTAAAAACTTCTTCAAGGGTGCTAATGAAAATTTTGGGTGACAGAGGGTCTCCCTGTATAACTCCCCTTTCAATGTTAAATTTGGGACCACATGATTCGTATCAAATATTTTATTTACCTCAGCATATCCAATCATTCTTTAATGCTACATAACTAAATTTCCGTAAACTTATTTTTTTTTTTGTTATACCTACCCGATAAAGAATTAAATTTTTTTTATAACTATTAGCATACTAACAATTTTACCAAGAAAGTAAATTTTTTTAAAGAACAATTTCATTGAAGAATCTTGCAAGAAATTTTCTTGAGAATTCCCTTGAAATTCTCGAGAAAATATCTTGCAATTTTGGAAAAAATCAATTTGCCGTGTTTTTTTTGGCGTGTAACCTTTAGCGTCGATTACATTCATTATTTATAAGATATATAGAAAAATATATAACAACTGAACAAAGAATAATAGTACTTTCTCAATAATTCTCGCTACAGAGAACGTTCTCGGGAACGTTCTCCGTCCGTTCTCTCGGTTCTTGAAAATTTCGAGAATGGCACATCACTAGTCTTGACATGGTCGTGCGTGACACAAAATGTGACAGTAAAATTAACAATAGCCTCCTCATAATTTATAGTTACATGGGAACTTGCGGACATAAATGTGTACAATTATTTTTATTTATTAATTACAACCTTAACCTATTTGCATAATGCATATAACTAAGGCCAAGTAGTTCGTTCAAAAACCTAATTTAAACATTTCAATATTTTTAGAACTCAAAGTTTACTCTTAGTTTTGTTTAGATACTATGTATGATTGGCTGTAGAAAGCTTACGGCATCAAAAAACTTAAGTTACACATATATACGAGGTTTATAGGTTATTTTTTTGAATGATGAACTTTATTGCACCAACACTTAAAAGTAATAACATAAAATCAAGCATCCAAATTTCAATTTTGATATATATATATATATATTAATGAAATTAAAGTTAGGTAAATAATTAATACCGTAAAATAAAAATAAAAATAAATAAATATATACGGACAAATCACACAGATTGAGCTAGCCCCAAGGTAAGTTCGAGACTTGTGTTATGGGATACTAACTCAACGATACTATATTTTACATGGACGTATAAAAAAGGCGGACGGAACGTGAACTAAACATTGAGTGAAGCACAACAATGGCGGCGCCTGACATTTGTGTGAGTTTACACATAATTGCCATAAGCGAACAATTTACCCATAATTATAAAAATATTTATTTCAATTAATGTGATTTTTTTTCATACTTTTACGTTTTTTTTACGTTATGTCTGTCATATCTAATTGTATTTATTGTTACTTTGAATTTTAATACATTAATACACTCATATATGTTGGTCTGGGAGAAAAGTAAAAGCGTAAAATGTTCCAGCTGTTTCTCTTCCCACGCAGATAGTAAAAGCCGATCGAGGGATTGGGCTAAAATCTGCGGAATCATGTCAATAGGCGATGCGGCTAGCAACCCATCACTATTTTGATTCTGTTTTCCATCTACACGCCCTCCAACATCTTTAGCGGCGTTGAGCACTTTTTGGAATGGGTAAATAATAATTAAGTATATAAACGGGACTTAGCACGAACTACCACCACCGCAAGATGACACCGCAGTACTCCAGTCTCATTGCGATCACGATGGATGTAACTCCATAGAAACATCAACGAAAACAAATAATAAAAAGGTTCGGGCTAAGTCCCGTTTATATACATAATTATTATTAACCCATTCCAAAAAGTGCTCAACGCCGCTAAAGAGGTTTTCACTTCAAATAATGACATTAAAATAAACATTGTCATCTCATGACATATCAAATTGAAAAATAATAATAGATTTATTCAGAAAATGGGCCTTTTCGGGCATTTTAAATAATACTGATTAAATTATATTCAAATGATTAATTATTGTTCAAAAGCTACAAACTACTAAAGTTTCGGAATCGATCACTGCAGAGAAGAAGACGCCGAAAGAAACTTTTTTGAACAGTATTGGTCGCCTGATTGCCTGAAGGGCGTTGTATGATTTTTTATGTTTTTATTATATTTTCTTTTTTTTCTGGTTTCAAGTTATATACAATTTCAATTTACATAATGTTGTAGAACATGTTATGTTAGCGATTGAGCGTGAAACAGCAAATAAGATTTTTATCTTATTTGTTTTCTTATTTGTTTAAAAATCTATACGGTTTTATCGCGTTTATTTTTAAAGTATTTAATAACATTTAAATAATAGAAAAATTCAGCACACAAGTTTTAATGCTGGCATATTTTGCAATTCTCAAACTTATATATATATATATACTGGCTACTATTTTAAAAAATCTGACATTTGTCGAATCTGGCATTTATATAACTTGGCGTTTTTAGAATCTGTCGTTTATCGAATCTGACATTTGTAGAATCTGGCATTTGCAGAATCCGGCATTCTTAGAATCAGGCGTTTTAAACTCATCTGACATTTTAAGAATCTGTCATTATTCGACGATACCGCGGCCGGTCGTCTTACTTTGCTGTGAATGTGTGCGTACGCATGTGTCGCTACGATACGCCGGCTTACTTTGAGTGCTTCACTACTAATGTTACTGAAGCGGAGTCCGCCTATTTTTATACGTCCATGATATTTTATAACAAATACATATATAGATAAACATCCAAGACCCAGGCCAATCTGAAAAAGATCATTTTCCATCTTGACCTGGCCGGGGATCGAACCCGGGCACTCCGTGTCGCAGGCTGGCGTGTTGACCACTGCGCCACGGAGCTGTCCGTAATAGTAAAGGTATTCAGGGACGGGTACCTAATCCATACTCTATACTAATATTATCTATAAATGCAAAAGTAACTCTGTCTGCCGGTCTGTCACCTTTTCACGCTTCAACCATTGAACCATTTGGATGAAATTTGGTATGGAGGTAGGTTGAGGCCCGGGGAAGGACATAGGGTTCCTTTGACTCCGGGAAATTCTACTGTTCCCGAGGGATTGACATTACCGCGGGCAGAGCCGCGGGCAATAGCTAAAGTATAAATAAAATCAACTTTCTAGCTGACATAACACTGAATTACTAAGGTATATTTACTGTCACTTAAGTATGTTTTTATTCAGCACCATCAAAATACCATAAAACGTGATGTAAATGCGAAACGATGTTTATTGCTCAGGGTATACCTCGATACTTCTTTATCTTCGCATAGTATAAAATGAAGTCGTTTCCGCTGTCTGTTCGCTTAGATCTTTTAAACTACTTAACGGATTTTAATTCAGCTTTCAGCAATAGATAGAGTGATTCAAGAGGAAGGTTTATATGTATAACTACTTATATGTATAAACGGCGAACTTCGTTTCGCCATTAGTTAAAAACTATCCTATCTCTCAAGTTGGATCGAACTGCACATGGTGTGCGAATTTTATTATAATCGGTTAAGTGGTTTAGGAGTCCATTGAGGACAAACATTGTGACACGAGATTTATATATATTAAGATTTACTGTCCCATATTAATATTTACATTGCATCCGTGCGCAGCCTGGGCGGGTCGCTAGTGTAAGATAAATATAATATCGCTACGAAGAAAAATTGCATGTGTACAATTCTAGATTTGGCGCACGCTTTTCAAATTCAAAAAGCACCTGCGTGAAACTAAATTTCTATTACACACATATATTTAAGCGATAAATCGAAAATTGTTTTGTTCTTCGTATGTGTAAGGAGCCACACAACAAAGACGTCTAAGGTCTAATATAACCACAGATATAACTTAATGGCTATCGTATCAAAATGGCTAACGATGTCAGCCTATTTCTTCCGAAACACGGAGGAACACGATATATTCTTTGCCACTTTCCTCACATCTCTGTTGGGAACTACGCCCGGAGTCGCGTTGCGATTATTTATATTTATAACTATTCAAACGTATATAGGTTAAAAAGGCTTAGGATATTTGTATTAATTCATCACATTCATAAACGCCTTTTGTAAAATGACGAGTCACGGAATTTAGATTAGAACCGAATCTGAATTCTATGCTTTGAAACCATAGGAGGTGGGGTCCAAGAGTCAAAGTTATGTTGTGATAATTAAAAAAATCCTAATATTAACCAATATTAAAAACGCGAAAGTAAGTTTGTTTGTAACGCCTTGACGCTCTATCTACTCACCATCATGAAATTTCGCATACCCGTTGTCTGGTGTACGGACAAGGACATATCGTACCTTTCATTCCGGAAAACAGTATATTTCCCCAGCGATCGACATTACCGCGAGCGCAGCCGCGGGCGAAAGCTATTTATTTATAATAAAATTCGGATACGTGTAAGGTGTAACATTCGCAGCACTTACGAGACGATATCGTTGTGCTTTATTACACGTAGTACGGACAGGCTCATTTCCTTGTCTATTTATGTCATTTTGCGGAACTTTATATACATATGTACTAGCTGTGCCCGCGACTCCATTCGCGTACATTTGTATGGGGCCACGTCTTAGCATAATTGGAGAAAAGAATTAAGTAGCTTATCCTGTGTCCTGTACGTCTAAATGTTTATTTACCAAGTTTCATAAAATTCTGTTACTTTCTTTAAGAGTTATGGAGAACATACATACAGAAAAAAATCTAAAAATCCTCAATTTAGTTTCAGTATAAGAGGTTATAAATACGATATCTTTGAAAACAAAGTCCTCCATGACCAACCCATTCAGATTTATTATTAGTATTGATGATGATGATGATAGACGAGTAGGTAGTACGAGTAGTTTATGTAGGTATACACGCGTGGAAACTTTAAATATAATCAAGTTTAAGATTTGGCTGTGCTAAAGAATAAACAAATGATATACAGGGGGAAATTGAATTTACTAGCCAACGTTTAAGGAGTGACTCAGACCACGAAACTGAACAACTTTCATTATGGGGCCAACTTCAACATCGTGAAAAAAATATCTGCTCTTTCATACAAAAGTGGAATATCTACTTGGCCAAAACGAACAAGTGATTTTTTTTTGCAATTTCGGAGTTTGTCCCATAATGAAAGTTGTCCAGATTCGTGGTCTGAATGACTCCTTAAACGTTTGCTAATGAATTCATTTTCACCCTGTATATTTCTTATATCATCATCATCATCATCTCAGGTCTTTTTTAGTCTACACTGCAGGAGCATGACCCTCTCTGTACTACCGGAGCCATACTTGGCCTCAGCAGACAGAGGATTTGGCCAACACTCCTCGCTGGCCAGACGGGTTGGAGAGGTCTCATTGATGTTTATGAGCTTTGTTTAGCTTGTATTTCCTAAGTCGCCTCTTACGACCTCCATAGGAAGACTAGGAGTGGTCCTATTCTACTCTGCCGGAAACCACACGGCAATTTCTAATATACCTGAAGGAAATTCCATTTTTATAAATTAGTAAGGTCCTGATTTTGATTTAGAGGTTTTAGGAACTCTTTTATAATATATATAATTTATTGTTTGTGAAACCGGTTTGAATATTTGATCCAAACCAGTTTCACAAACAACCTGTGCATTTGTTTGCATGAGGTAATATTCGCGTCATGTTTTTTTTTCTAAGAAGTAAAAAACAGTGGACAGGGTCTGGTATTTTTTCAATAAAAAATTTAAATATTCTCGGAGTATTTTTTGTTCATATGTATTTCTTTATGAACAACAGTCTTTAAAAAAATATTAGGCACATATTGTTCGCGATTGCTGGCAATCGAATCCACAGGCTCTTTGTTTCCTAATAAAGAAATTTCCTAAATATGTCTGACTAGCTTTCGCACGCAGCTCCGCTCGCGTATATTGAATTAATGTTGCACGAGAGTAGTGGATAATATTATTTAGGGCGACATGACGCCCCAAACGGCCAGCACTCCTAGTGCAAGATAAGCCGTGGTAACCAAAGCTAACGATGGGATGGTAAAGGGGCAACGGTTAGGGACTATGCACGTGGCAGTGAGAATTTATTTTAAACTAGCTGTTGCCCGCGACTTCGTCCGCGGCAATTTCTGTGATTATGATTTATTATATAATTTTCCCCCGTTTTCAAAATATTTTTTATTGATGCTTCGCTCCTATTGGTCGCAGCATGATGTTTTATAGCCTAAAGCCTTCCTCAATAAATGGACTATCCCACAAAAATAATTTTTCAATTTGAACCAGTACTTTCTGAGATTAGCGCGTTCAAACAAACAAACAAACAAATTCTTCAGCTTTATAATATTAGTATAGAAGTATAGATATGTTAATCATGATTCTGATTCTGATCATGTTAGTATTTTAACATTAGCGGGCCTCGGGCCCCAAAGATGAAACCGGGAACCACTCGAATGCGAGAAAGTATTTTAACATACATTTGGCAACAACAATGGCTTGTTTAAATGATCTGCATCTCACCTTTGTTGACTGTACTATAAAGTTACATGTCGTAAAACTTTCTGCAAATAAGAATTGACAGCTTGCTGCTGTCGTCAACTTTCGGCATTGTATGCCCAATGTCCGTTACTTTCTTTAGTGCAATGCTCGGCCAAATTAATACAAAACATATGGTAACGGCCGCTGGCGTTACAGGCAGGCCATGACTACATGCGAAAGCGGCAGCGATGAGCGATGTATGACTAAGTTTGGTATACTTTTGTCGGCACCAATGGTATTTATTGATGTCTATGGGCGACGATAATACCATAGTACCATTATGATAACCATAGAATATGAAACTGAATCACGCCAAAAGGACCGAATGGATTTTGATAGGTAAACTAACACAAGGCTACTTTTCATCCTGGAAAAAAGTACTTTTCCGCGCGGGATAGGCATTAATGCGAGCGGAATTGCGGGCGACAACTACATAAGATTAGGTATCGTTGAAACCAATATCTGTTATTATTGATTATCATCATCACCAGGTCCTTTTTAGTCTCCACTACAGGAGCACGACCCTCTCTGTACTACTAGAGCCATATTTGGCCAAAGCAGCCAGAGGACTTGGCCTACACTCTCCACGCTGGCCAGACGGGTTGGAGAGGTCTCACAGATGTTTATAAGCTTTGTTTAGCTTGTATTTCCTATTATTAACACTGTCCATAACTGTTTGGGCTGGTCAAAGCTACCGAGTTTACTATAGAAAGTATGTGTTCCTTCCACTCACTGTCAGTCAGGTTCAAGAGCAGCCAAGGTCGACAACCTTTGGCTGTTTAAAACATTTTTCACTTCAATTCAGAAGTACCTGCTGACGCGCATAATATGTAAAGACAAGCGACATGTAATTTGTTTAAACTTTTGACGGGCGTGATGAATTTTGGTAAACAATACGTCATTGTTAGCCCCACAGTAAGTTCAAAGGTGTTTTTCTAATTGCCAGTTGTCATGGCCTCATCCGAGTTAATGAGTTTTCTTGGTTTTAATGTAGAACGTATATTGTCATTCCTTGTCATTACTTATTTACTTACTTTAGCTTTGAGAAATGCTTCTAAACATCTCATTTTAGAGTAGGTGTATTATATTGTACTGGTTTTAGCATTAACAGATTAAAACTTGCTTTTCCTTATTATTTATATATTGGTGGCTCAGTGGTATCGCAAGTGTCTTGGAATCGCAGGGTTCGATCCTCGGTTAGGTCAAGATGGAAAACGGTATTTTTCAGATTGACCTGGGTTTTGGATGTTTATTTATATATGTATCCATTATAAAATATACTATCGTTGAGTTAGTACAAAAAAAAATACAAATCTATGTATATATCTATAAATGAATCCCTATTTCCCTTGGTCACGGCATCGCGTGTGATAGATTGGACCGATTTGGCTAATTCTTTTTTGTCGTGTTCGTTTTTTGCAGAAGAAGGTTCTTAGGACAGAAAATATTAATAAAGTTGCGCGGAAAATTAAAAAAAGACAACAATGTCTGTCGGGTCAGCTAGTGGGCAATAAATATTACGTAAAATATTTTTCTTAAATAATCGATCTGCAAAGCATACAAGTTTCATATACACTTTTTTAGGCCTTATAAAACTTCTATTTAGAAAAACAACTGCGAAAAAAATTTTGGCGCAATAATAAGCGCCTATTGCGTAATATAATTTTTAAGAATTTTATGTAGTCAGTGACACTCGCGTCATCATGACAATCTAATTAATCTAATGACTTATCATTTGTCACAATCGGTTGAGCCGTTCAGACAAAATACCCATTTTTTAGAACTATGCAAAAAACCCACGACCGTTCGTTGAAATAACTATAAGATTAATAATATAATAAATTAATGTCATCTTTCTTAATATAACAAATTATATAAAGTAAAAAAAAATAACGGCTGGAAAGACTGATAACTCGTGTCTTAAAACTGCCTGTAAAAAAAACCTGCTTATAAAATAATAAACATCGCATCCAGCACAGACACACACATAGCGGTAAAACTTATAACATCCCTCTTTTTGCAACCGGGGTGAAAAATTATTAACCTTATTAAATTAATTTATTTTAATTAATATTAAACCATATTTTATTTCTAATATTAATTAATATTTAACCATATTTTATTTCTTAATTTAATAAGAGTATATCAAAAATAGCATTGTGAATGCAAAATATGTATAAACACTTAAAAAATTATTAACCTTATTTGTTCCAGGATTGGAAGACACGGTGAAGCTGGTGAAGGGCATCGGCGGCAAGTGCCACGGCTATGTGGTGAACCTGGCCAACCGTGAAGACATCTACAGGGTGGTCAAGAGGGTGGAACAGGAAGTTGGGAGGGTGAGTTTATATAAAATTTTTAACTAGCATCTTACAATGCATTTTATACCGGTTTACATATTTTATCTATGCTTTCTATTATTTGAACTTTGGAGAAGGCCTATGCCACTGGCAGGACAGTTATAAAACAAATAGTCTGAAGTTTGTTTTATTTAGGGTAATTTTGAACAATACATTTTCCCTTGCAATAGTTTTAGGTCCGCAAGAAAAACAGATAATTTATGAAAATAAAAAAATCTTTACATAGAAAGTTAACCAGCTGATCGGTGAATTTAAATGGGAGACCTTTTTTATTCCTTTATCACTTTTTTCTTTGCAAGTCTAAATTCTTTTAGGGATTCCGATTCCGACATTAAAATACCAGGGATTTGAATTCCCCCTGTATATAACAACAAGGAAACAACCGACAAAAGCTAATTGATTATAAATAAATAAATATAAATATATATGGACAAATCACACAGATTGAGCTAGCCCCAAAGTAAGTTCGAGACTTGTGTTATGGGATAGTAACTCAACGATACTATATTTTATAACAAATACATATATAGATACACATCCAAGACCCAGGCCAATCTGAAAAAGATCATTTTCCATCTTGACCTGGCCGGGGATCGAACCCGGTCACTCCGTGTCGCAGGCTGGCGTGTTGACCGCTGCGCCACGGAGCTAGTCACTAGATTGATTGACTATTCAGGGTGCCACAAAAGTTAAAAATGAACCCTCATAGATCCACTTTGTTGTCCGTCTGTCAAGATCTTTGTTCTCACGAAGGTTATTATAATCGTACATTCAAACTACGGTCTGCTTAGAAATTTTTTACTATTTATAATATTTCTAAAGCACCGCAATTATATAATGGCCATTTATGTCGCATATGTTGCTGGATAAACACAATATATAGGGTATAGGTAGTATACTACTTACCTAGAATCATGAAATTTGGCAAGAAGCAATTTTTTAACAAGCACAACATAATACTCGCTACTGAGTTTTGTAGATTAATTTGAAAATATATTTCGGTAATAGGCTTGTTTCCTAAAAACATACCATTTAAAATAATTAGTCCGTCTTATAGATTAACGAATAATATAAGATACGTAATTTTTCTTCTTTCAATCATACAAAAGATGATAAAGATAAAGCGCATCAAAGTTCAGGAGTGGGGGATCATGATGCAACAGGCCTGTAAAAAGTGTACCGGACAGTGACGTCACGCGGAACTTTAACGGGCTATATCTTTAACAATTTTTGTTTGATTGACTTAAGATAAAATACGTGTCCAATCTTTTTCAATAATCTACCAGATGGACTAATTATTTTGAAAAGTATTTTTTCTGAATACATGACCATTGTTTCATTGTTTTGGTTGTGAAATTATATTTTCAAATTACTAGACATCACTCACTATATATGGACGTCGATTGGCTTTGTCTTTAAAGGTTAAAGTTAGTCTTGCTCTTCTTTTATGGAGTCTCGCAGACTGTTTTATTGAGTACCGAACGATCAATATCTCTAGACAATGAGACAATCGTAGCCGACACCTGATTGTTGTAGTACGCGTACATACATAAATATTCATGCTGATTAGGAACCTAGCTATGCTATTGACCGATGGAAAGTGAGTCTTTATCAAGTTACTAGGCTTTGTATTAATTCCATTGAACGCATAAGTCTTTATGCTACATGTCGAGACAAGAATTTCAGTTGAATTGGGTTGGATATAGGGGTAAGGCTTTCCATGCCCTTGTTTTGGTCATTCTAAAATAATATTATTAAATTAAATAGGTACCTACTAAACAGTATCACTATTTTATTTATTTATAACATACTCTGTCATTATATCTCATCTGTGTGTGACAAATTATCATCAAAGATACTTACATAGTATCACGTCTTTTTCCCTTGCGGGGTAGACGGAGCCTAGGTCTATAAGACTTCATGGCCATCAATTAGCATGTTGGAGGACTTGGAAGGCGTGAAGACGGAAAACGGAATCAAAATAGTGATAGGTTGCTAGCCGCATCGCCTATTGACATGATTTCGCAGATTTTCGCCCATTCCCTCGATCGGCTTTTCCCTAGAGAAGCAGCTGGGACATTCTACGTTTTTTCTTTTCTCCCAGACCAACATGGAAGAAAGCGTCACCTGCAAATATTTCTTTACATAGTATAAAATAATGTAGCTTCCTCTGCCTTTATACTATGTACAGAGGCAGAGGAAGTGAGACTAGCATGGAAGGGGGGGGGGGGGGGGCTTCCATGCTAGCCTCACGTTTTTTCTTGCCCCCCGGACTAGAAATGCTTAAAATCACTTAGGGAACATAAATGAAGCTCATCGCTTGATAAAAAATGGAAAGGTTCTGTATGGGAGCGATGCATAACTTCCTCCACTATAATGCTAAGAATTACAAAAAAATTGGCCAAGTGCGAGTCAGACTCGTGCACGAAGGGTTCTGTGCCATTATGTATAATATTTTTAAAAGTTTAAAATTAACTATTAAAAATATTTTTAGTATATGATGTAACCAAAAATGCATGCTTTTCGCTTGATTATTTTATATGAATTTCAGCTTGATACCTCGACGCGTTCCTGAAAAAAAGGGTCTTGACAGACAGACAAACAGACGGACAACAAAGTAATCCTACATGAGATCCGTTTTTACCTTTTAAGGTACGGAAATTTGTGACGTGATAAGTCACTCTTTCAAGGCCATGTCGATCGAGGGTAATTTTACACTCACTCAGTATTATAGAAGAAAATGTTTTTGACCATTTATTAAACCTACAAACTGAAGATGACTCTAGAGATAATTACATATCATCGGTTGCTCGTTAAATCGTCATTACTAAACGTTTTATCATTAGAAAGCGCACAAACGGACCGCGAGAAGTGTCAATGCACGCTTTAGTACATATTTAAAAAGTATTCACACAGATTTAAAAAGGCTGTGCACATATTTAAAACAACTCAGGACGAACAATGTAAAGTTCTTACTAAGTGCATTGTTTGTGAGACGAGAATATTGATTTATTTTTACACATGTATGAGTGAGTCAAATGAAAACTCGCTTTTTTATCTTCTCTTTGTCTGGGAGGCTAAGTGGCATTGGCATTGGCCTTGCCAACCTGGTTCAGGTACGTTAGTACTATTACTTATTCTGTGGTTCAGGTCGAAAGCAATTTTGGCCTAATATCACAGTATAAGTAATAGTACGTAATAGGTACCTATTTGATCTTCTGCTCAGTAAAGTTTTTGGAATAAGGTCAAAGTCAAAGTTAAAAATCTTTGACTTAATCTCAATCGCACAATAATAAATCACGTATACATATAGGAGTAAAACTTGGTTTCCAAGTTCCTTGGAATATAATTTTAGGAATTGTACTAAAGGTCCCTTATCTTTAAATTTAAACAAAATACAGTGTGTGTGAGACTCATATTGTTCTGAGGTGTGAGATAGCATCGACATTTTTTATTTGTTTGAAAGGCTTAACGATGTCATATGTCCGTCGCGGTCTAGCTACGAGTAGGTAGCGGGCGTCCGGAATGTCTCATTTTCCATTACTGACGCATAAAATCTACACTGGCTAATAAATGGCATGGGTTATGTTGGCTTTGAACTGTGGTTTGTGGCTTATTCACATATGCCTGTGACAAAAAGCGACGAAAAAATCAAACGGGGTCAAATCGCACGATCTCGGCGGCCAGTTCACATCTCAACGTGAGAGACGTCAGGAAATAGCTCATGCAGAATGTCCAATGCGGTATGAGCTATGTGGCTGTGGCACGTAGAGCCTGTTAAAACCACCTGTCGTTGATGTCCGTATCATCCACTTCAGGTCAAAAGAAAATGGTAATCATCGCGAATAGTCAATTCGGCAGAACGATTATGGCGATCGTAAAATGGGCGAAGCGCAGCGACTGATCAAGAGTTCTGACCGCCCTAGGCTAGTTATGAGAACGTGCCCCCACCAGGTTCTTTTTTAACAAATATTGAATTTGTCTCCCATCTCACCTGACGATAAAGACGATTTGAAGACACGATTTCAGGGCGCGCCTTAGGCTGCAGCCTAATTAGCCTAAAGGTTAATCAGGCCCTGGCGAAGCACGGCACTCTGCCCGAACAAAAAAATCCATTTTGATAAAACAATGTTTTCATTTGCATTATTGTAGAACGCTATATATAGGACAACATATTTGGACCGCGGGTTATTGTTCATTGATCTCCTTGATCCTGTAGGCGCCTGAATTTTTTAAGTTCTTAATTTCATATTTAATATGTTTAATAATATTTATTCAAAGGTAAAATGTGGGCGTAGCTTGCGCAAGCCGGAATACCAGTTATCGGACGTACTTTAAATCCTCTGGGAGAATTATAAATGTTGATCTTACAGTTCAGGAGTTAGAACTTTGTTTTGGAAAATATCCTTCTTTTTTTAATCTTTTATCAATTTAAAAAAGATATTTGCGAAGAACCAAATCCCCATTTTTTTTTACTTAATTATTTATATCTTTTGTAATTTTAGCGAGCGACCCTTGAATTTTGTTCGAATAATTTTCGGAGAATACGAAAAGTTTTTACCTAAAAATCACTTGCTGGACTATGGCAAAACCAAGGACGTTCTATGGAAGAAAACTAGGTACGAGAAAACGCTTACTGTATAGATGGGCATAGGGCAAAACAGACAGAATGAATCTCGATTTCTCGAATGAATATATATTTAAATGTCAGCCAATTTGACAGATGTAGCTTCAACAATACGGCCGTTAAATAAAACTGTCTAAGTTTGGAAGACCCGTTACTATACTACTAGTATTATATAATAACTTATCTTCAATTTAGGACAAAAGATACAGATGTATGGTGACTATATTTTGCTTGCTTGTGCACGCACTTATGGTCAAATACGCATGTCTGAAATGCAAACTTGGTAAATCAACAAACGCTCTACCGCATTCTGCAAGTAATGAACACAAGATCACAAAATCTAATATCCCTAACCAATCATCATTGTCGGTGGAGCTTTTTCCATTCCTCTCTTTCTTGCACCAGTTCCTTTACTTCTCTATAAGAAGTAACCTTTATTTTTTTCTTCTGTTTGCTTTATAAAAGTGTGTCTCGGCCTTCCCGGTCCCCTTTTTCCTTCTATCTTTCCTTCTATGATGTTCTTGATCAATAAACTGCAAAATTTGGTGACTAAGCTATTCAGCGCTGAGGAGTACTCTGTTAATATAACCAGCTCGATGACCTTACAAAACTTCAGCTCAAGTTGGGTCAAATTGATCTTGCAAGGAAATGACTAGGGAATGGAGACTGGTGAAACTGAATAATAACTTATTTAAAAATATATGTATGACACAGAAAAATTAAAACCTATTAATTAAAGCCTTCATTACTCGGGGGGTATTCGTACGTTTAAAAGTTATGGTGTATGTAATAAATAAATTCACATTAATTCATACATATATATTCACATACGTCCATACATACATGGATGTTTGTTTATTAGTTATAATATGGTATTGTTGAGTTAGTATCCTATCACACAAGTCTCGAACTTACTTTGGGGCTAGCTCAATCTGTATTATTTGGCCGTTTAATTATATTTATTTACACAATCCTTATCCTTCTTCTATACGTTTTAGCTATTTATTTTTCAGGTAATAATGGACGTTGAAAAATATATATATGTTAAGTATGATTAGTAAATATTCTATGATGTCAAAATAAACATATAGCTATGATGCGCAAAAGGTAAACGTAATTACGGCATTATCATGTGCATGTACAGTCGGCCAAGCAGATACCTGACCCCCTGACTTTTAAAACGTAAATTCACACTTTGCTGTGAAGCGCCACCTACCGTGATTTTTGGCAAGTAGACAGACAACTGCTAGTATAAACTTGTTTCTGATAACCTGCTCAGTTGCAAATTTTGTATTTCTAATAATCTCAGCTAATAATTCAAGTAATCGTCAATGGTAAGAACAAGAAAGAATCAAAAACAATCCTACGTGAAGTTCGATTCGAACCATGGATCTACGACTTGAGAAGCTAGCGCTCATCTCAATACGCCAGCCGTCGATATGACATCTCGGGCGAAATTGGATATCTATTTCTACTGCTATGACATTATTGTCACCAACTGCAACGCATTGCTTTAACAAATAAATTGAGGGTAATCTATCAGATTTATTTATACCCGATACCAACTAATCAAAAATATTGTTCACTCGCGTCACAATTACATTCACGATACTGCGATTACTGTGTAGTGATCCAAAACCCCACCAGTTATTAGGCATCCCGTTTCATCTCATATTGCAGATTTTGGGAAAGCTAAGCTAATAGTGTATTGTGAAGACAACCACAGTATTTAAAGTATCTATATCTAGAGAGTTAGGTATCGCGGTAAGTAGAAATTATAAGTATTTAATATACTTACTTAATTGTCACACTATTTTTTGTTCCGTAAAACATAGGGTTTGTGATAAATGTCTAAGATAAATATATCTCTTACAGAGAAACACCGTCCGTTTGTGGATTCGGAGATTTAAGAAGACTCGATCAACTGGCGTAATATATAATATTTCAATTAAAACAGTGAGGAAACATTCAACAAGAACGTATTTTTAAAGAGATCGTATTTTATTCTGATGAAAAAAGTTTTAAGTCTGATGATGATGGCAGAAAAATATTGCGGAGAAGACATGGCCAGCGTATAGCCATCAAAATAATTTGCCTTTGAGAACAGTGGCAGGATAACATTAGGTAAAAATATTCATTAAATAGTTAAAATAATAATAATATTTTATACCTAGTGTATTACGCAGTGTAGATTATTAGGTAACTGATCGTATTATTGTTTTGCAGGTTATTGGGGACAGATGTCTTCAATGGGCCCAGGGGAGCTGGTAGAATTCGGCGGTCGGATGAATAAAGAAAAATACTTGGATATTTTATGAGATGTGGTGATTCCAACAGTGTGCAATGTAGAATATATTTTATTTAAGACAATTGTTCTGTGATCTAACTGTTATTGAGTGACCAATTAAAATCCCAGATTGTAGGGTCAAATAGTGCTTAACTGGGACACGAGACACGAGTGAAGTTTGAACTTAAATCAATTTAGACAAAGAGGTTATACTAAATTAATAAATATGCGCATAAGTGATATGTGATCTGATCTAACATGGTAAGTGAAATGACAAATAGACTTGAACAAGAG
Source organism: Elegia similella (assembly GCA_947532085.1). Taxonomy (NCBI): domain Eukaryota; kingdom Metazoa; phylum Arthropoda; class Insecta; order Lepidoptera; family Pyralidae; genus Elegia; species Elegia similella. The sequence goes on from OX383941.1 coordinate 16,577,750, forward strand.
CTTCAAAATGGGGGTCACCCTCTCCCATATTAAAATTCATTTAATGCCATAGGTTTACATATTTATTCTTATACTAATATCGAAGCAAAGTTATTCACATAGCACTATTTGACCCTACACATTACAGTTATTAAAAAAATATAAAACTATGATTAAAAAAAAGATGAGAGATGTAAATTGTTACTTATTAAGTAACATGTTGGTTCTCTCTACAGAAGATTAATCATAGTTTGAATTAAGTAGGCAGGTATTTATTTCACTGTTAATTTTTTTTGATGTAATAAAGTAACTAAACATTTAAATGCTTTTTATTAACAGTAATTAGCTTGGTAACATTAAAACAACCAAAATTACACCAACATCACAATACGAAGTTGGTGAAATTTGTAAAAAATAAAAGGCTTTGGAGGATTTGAACCTGTTCCCTCATGAACACACTATTTATTAAACCGTAGTGCTACCACTTGCGCCACATCTAACTATTGAAGTATCTTTGAAATAAGCGTATCGTATGCTAGGGCTTGTTTTATTTATCAAAAATCGAATAGATGGCATTAGTCATCAAGGGTATCAGATTTCTGCTTATTAACCTTATTTGTTCATTCACAATTCAATAGATGGCACTAGTTGCAAAGGTTATTACACTTGTATATTTTTATCTTTGGGTTTAAACCACGGATGGTTCTTTAGTTTGCGAAAAATGGCGCTGTTGTAGGGGGTCAGATATCTCCTTGGCTGACTGTACATCGACAACTTACATTCCAACCGACGGCATACAGTCACTAGGAAATACTGATTTTATTATACACGACTGCCAAAAAATGAGTATATTGTTTTTCTAGTTCATGTATGTATGTATGTGAGCAAGGAGAAACATTATTTTCATATTAGTTTCTTTATTCTAGAGGTACCATAATTTCTAAATGCCTCAAATTACTTGATTATGTCGTTTTGTGAGAATCCCTTGATTGACTAGGCTAATTTTTATTTGCAAAGGAAGACGTGTTTTTAAAGGCTTATTATATATTATACTTAGCTTTTTCTCGCGACTCAGGCCGCATTAATTATTTATAAAATTATATATAAAAACAGATCACTCGCGTGCTATTTTCTCGGGACTGCCGAGTTTAGTTTTTGACTCGTCAGGATCAGGAGCCCATTTCCGAGGGTGAAACTATAATCTATATGTTGACAATGATACAATTTACCCACAGATCACACGTATCCGAGTATAAATTTACCTTCGACACGACTTACCTTCCTTCGAAGAGGTGACTCACCCAACCAATGATGAACCAATGATGGGAACTCTAAAAAAATTCTACATTGTCATATGTAAATGGCCCGGCCGGCAGGAAATTTTGGTATGGGAACGTCAAAGAAAAATTGACTTCCTATTTTGGTCCCATATGAAGATTTGTTCATATTGATATGAGGCATCCATCATGTCGTGGGTTGCTTTACGTGGGTACCTAAAGTACGTTAGGAATGAAAACATATGAATCTGATGTATAACTGTTACTTTTTATTTTCAGGTAACGTTGCTGATAAACAACGCCGGTGTAGTGTCGGGACAGTATTTGCTGGACACCCCCGACCACCTCATCCAACGGACATTCGACGTCAATGTGCTCGCTCATTTCTGGGTAAATATCGATAACTAACCTTGTTGCTTATAAACTACACTGGCGTCGTATCGGAACACAGTATTTGCTTAACACCTTCGGAGGTGTTCAGCAAATACTGTCCCGAGAGGACTGGATGAGGAAGAGGACAGCCCCTCCCTCATCCAGTGGACATTCGACGTCAATGTGCTAGCTCATTTCTGGGTAAATATCGATAACTAACCGATGACGTTGCTTATAAACTACACTGGCGTCGTATTTGCTCAACACCTCCGAAGGTGTTCAGCAAATACTGTCCCGAGAGGACTGGATGAGGGAGGGGACAGCCCCTCCCTCATCCAGTAGACATTCGACATCAATGTGCACGCTCATTTCTGGGTAAATATCAATAACTAACCGATGACGTTGCTTATAAACTACACTGGCGTCGTATCGGAACAGTATTTGCTGAACACCTTCGGAGGTGTTCAGCAAATACTGTCCCGAGAGGACTGGATGAGGGAGGGGACAGTCCCTCCCTCATCCAGTGGACTTTCGACGTCAATGTGCTCGCTCATTTCTGGATAATTAAAATCGGGGCAGTTTTTAGTGGACACATCCAACAACCTCATTCTGAAGGGATTCGGCGTTACTTTTTTTTGATTTAAGCTACAAAGTTTTGGTAAACATCAATGCTTATTTACCACAGAGAAAAATACTATTCATACTTACAAAAACAAGTATATTTTTACCTCTAGTCATAGTTATTATACCTACATACAAAAAGTAAATCAATTATACCTATGTTATAATTAATGAGTATATGTTATCAAATCATGCATGTAAATGACATCACGTGGTGCAAATATATGTGTAAATTTAAAAAATATTAAGTATGTTTTGATTTCTGAGAACATCCTGACATTGATGTGATGACTGACCCGGATGAACTCGGAAAATCTCGTCTGGGTTTGAAGTTTGAGTTCGTCATTTGAAACACCTCAATATTTGTATTGATACTTTTAGGTACCTATACCAGAACTGAACTGGCTTGAACATTGTAGCTGTCTCTGTCTATTGTTTCAGATTACTAACACTAGAGTTAGAGTCATATATTCCACTAGCTTTTGCTCGCGACTTCACCCGCGTAGACTACACAAATTAGTTTTTTTTAAACTTAATATATCCAATTAATGGATTTTTGACTAACCACTAATTCAAAAATGTCATGTATGTCGCCTCAAAAATGAGAAAGATTCATACAAACTTGCAACCCCTATTTACCCCTTAGGGATGGAATTTCCAAACCTCCTTTCTTAGCGGACGTCTCTTAGTCATAGTCTACCTTCCTGCCAAATATCATCTTCATGGGCTAAGTAGATTTCACTGTTGAGTGAATGAGTGATTTTCGCTTTTATATATAGATAGTTCGCTTTTATATATAAATAGATAGATGATTATCAAATATTAAAATACTACCATGTAACAATAGAAGCTGGAAGCAATGGCTTAACTTGCCATACAACGAACAGAAGCACACAAGAGTAGATAAATTTACCGTCGACATAGTATCAGTATGTATATCGTATTTTTTTCGAGTTGCCAGCATTGATCTCATTGGATAAGTTGTTCATAATGATGGACTGAGTCACCTTTACAAAGCTATGACGAAGATAAATTTACAACTGGTGTCACGGCTTCCCATATTTTAGGGAGCCTTTCCCAAGCGGGGAACCCAGCGGGGGGGGCACTGCGGGACGCGCGGGCAGCTACATCGACGCGGCCGCGGCTCGCAACGCTCTCTTCCACCCAAGTCAGCGCTGGCGCAAAGACGTATACATTCGAAAACACTCGCGCGCCACGCGTCCTTTAAATTGTATCTGTAAAATAACCTGTACTGTGATCTGTAAGCAACTTTCTTTTGATGCCGCAAAAGGGGCGGTTAAATAAGTATTATTTTATACAAAAACTAGTTTGAATTAACTCCTCCGGCATCCTCACCTGCGTCGAGGCTATAACACGGCGGCTTCGACATATATTGGCGACCGTAAAAGGACATAAACGGATACAAGAGGAAGGCGCGTATGCTGAGGCTACGACTCGCAGCGGACTATCTACAACGGGAGAAAGGAGCTTTCACGACGGGACCTGCAGCATTTCATCTGGAGGCCTAACCTAAGTTAAGTGAAGTGCCCATTCCTTTCTACCTACCTATTTTATTCCCCGAGTTCAGTGTGCCTCTCTTTGTGCCAGCGTATTAATACCTATATTTAGGTGCCTACTTTGCATAGGTTCAGCTTTTTCGCAACCTACATGCGTGTACCCATGTATGTACATGGTGCAGGATTACCTAGGTACTTATTAGTGGAATCGAGCATAACTAACTACTATCAAAGGTATCTATTGCAAGAGCATATAGCTCATTTAACGTGTTTTTTCTAGTTTTGGGTCTAGCAATGCCTATTATTATTGGTTTCTAAATACAGTACCTACAACAACGCTGCGTGTTATTTACGAGTTATATGTGTCTATGTACCTATAGCTGCTTTTGGGTGCATAATTCATTGCAATTGCACTATTTCACACTAATCCAACAGCACGCAGGTTTGTACCTACAGCATACAGCAAGCTTTTCATTTTTTCGTGTGCACGCGGTAGCCATTTTGTTTTTGCAAACGTGGTCGAGCCACGCCCGTGTCACGCTTGGTACTTACTTACATACCTGTCCTACCTGCCTTGGTGAATACGAATTGGGAATCTCATACCTATCTACGTTTCAAAAAAAAAAATACACACGCATGTTGCACCTAGCTTGAAAGACATATGCCGACTATTTCAGCTCTTCACGCAAGGAAGACGTGAAGCGAAGAGCCTAGATCAAAGGCGTCGGCTGATTTCCTGTCTGTTCTCCGTGGTGACGCTGACGGCACAGCGGTGCAGTGCAGTGCATCACGGCGCATCGTGTCTACCGAGATTCCTGGCACCGGCTGTTGACTGGATTGGGTTCGATTTCTGCACAATTCATTGTTTTTTTTTTTTTTTTTTTTTTACTCCATTTTCAATTAGTGTTGATCGAGTTTTTATATACGTACTAGTCGAGTTTATTGATACAATATGCCATTAAGCATGGAAACTGGAGATACCTCCGCAATCAAAAGGGATACCATATTGATTAGGAAGCGGGGTGTACTAAAGGGTCGTTTGACCAAATATGAGCAATATTTGAATACTATTAAAGACTCTGGAATTTCACTCACAGTTCAAAAGGAACTTGAATTAAAGCTCGATACTATTCAACGTTTAAGTTCTGAGTTTGAAGTAATTCAAAATGAAATTGATGAGTTGTCATCTGACATAGACGGAGAAATTGAAGAAAGAGATGCAATAGAATCTCGGATTTTATCATTGCTCGCAAAGGGTCAAACGATCCTAGACACAAATAGCAAATCGGTTCCCGAACCAGTGACTGACATAGACAACCAGTCAGTCAGTCATTGCAGTCATTCAAATTCTATTAAATTACCTATTATTAAACTGCCCACGTTTGATGGCAACTATCTGACATGGTTGGAATTTAAAGATAGTTTCGAATCTATGATACACAATAATCAAAATATTCCACTAATTAATAAGTTCCATTATCTGCGCTCGGCATTAGAAGGCAGCGCTTCTACAATTTTAAAGTCTATCGAATTTACGAGTAAAAATTATGAGGCTGCCTGGGAGTTACTGTGTCAGCGTTTCAATAATAATAACATTTTAATTAATAATCATCTAAGAGCCTTGCTCACCATAGAAAGCTCTCCCAGGGAGTCATATAAAGCGCTAAAGTTTGTAATAGATCACGTTTCTAAACATCTGAGAGCGCTGAACACGCTCGGTCAACCGACTGATAAGTGGGACACACTGATAATATACATAGTTTCTGCTAGATTAGACACCACAACTGCTAGTAAGTGGGAGGAACATAAAAGTACACTCTCAGAGTTACCTACTTTAGATAATTTCTATTCATTTTTACGGTGCCGAGCTGATATTTTGGAAACGTCTTATATTAATCGTTTTGGCGAAAAATCTAATTTTAATCAATCTAAAAATACTAAATCATTCTTTATATCCTCTGATAACAAACCTAGTGGTAATGAATGTCCCTGTTGTAGTCAAGTACACCGCATTTATGATTGTGAGAAGTTGAAGGGTATGACGGTTGATAATAGGATATCTGAAATTATTAGGCTAAAACTTTGTAAGAATTGCTTGCGTGGTGGCCACATTACTGCTAAATGTCATGCTAAAGGTTCATGTCGCATATGTAAAAGGAGACATAACTCATTGTTGCATAAGACACAGGTGTCAACTGCTACAGAGCCATCAGTTGATCCAGTTCCTGTATCTCTTTCTGTTTTGTCACCACCGAGTAACCAAGTAAATCAAGTTTTGCTATGCACCGCCCTCGTCAACATTGAATATAATTACAAAATTTATACTGTAAGGGCTTTATTAGATACAGGTAGTCAATCATCATTTTTATCGGAGGATTTAAGAAAACGAATGGGCCTAACTAGTAATGATGCTAACATTAGTATTGCGGGCATAAACAATTCATTATGTCCCATATCAGGGACACGCAATCTTTTAATTAAATCTCGTGTGAATTCATTTAACACTAATGTAACGTTTTTATTTGTCCCATGTATAACTGGATTTTTACCCAATTTGGAGGTCAATATTAATGAACTTCATATACCTAAAAATATTCAACTTGCTGACCCCACCTTTTTTAAGCCCTCTAAGGTAGACATGTTACTCGGGTCTGATATTTACTGGGACATTGTAGGGTCCAAACAAATTAAACTAGATAATAATGCAACTGTATTATTAGATTCAAAACTAGGATGGTTGGTGGCAGGTCCCACAGCTAGGACATCGTGTACAGTGCCCCAATTATTTTGTAATTTTTCGAAAGAAATTAAAGACTCTTTAGAGCGTTTCTGGCAGATTGACGAACTGCCTAAGGTCAAGTCTCTCTCCCAAGAGGAGAAACAATGTGAAATTCATTTCAAAGAGAATACCAAGCGGCTTCCTAATGGTAGGTTTTCGGTTATGATACCATTCAAGGAATCGCCTGAGAGTGCATTAGGCGACTCTTATTATTTGGCCAAAAAACGTCTCATTAATTTAGAAAAAAGATTTCATCGTCAACCTGATTTAAAGGCTCAATATAGTTTATTTTTGAAGGAATATGCGGACCTAGGACACTTAACGAAAGTAGATAAGCCACACTTTGGCTATTACTTGCCGCATCATGCTGTTCTAAAATTAAAAAGTGAAACAACTCGCCTTAGAATCGTATTTGACGGGTCAGCAAAGTCATCCTCTAATAAATCCCTAAATGATATTCAATTAATAGGTCCAGTAGTGCAAAGCGATTTAATTTCTATACTGTTGAGATTTCGTAATTATAAATATGTGCTGACTGCTGATATAGAAAAAATGTACAGGCAGATTGAAATCGACGAGTCGCAGCGTCATTGGCAGCTTATATTATGGAGAGATAATGAGGATCAACCTATTCAAGTATTACAATTGAACACTGTCACTTACGGCACAGCATCAGCTCCATTTTTGAGTACTAGGTGTCTTTTACAATTATCTCAGGAGTGCCCTGATAAAGATATTTCTAATATTCTTAAAAACGATTTCTATATCGATGATCTTAGTACAGGAGCCCATGATATTAATGATTTAAAACGAATTTATGAGGGCATAGTATCAACATTAAATTCTGCTTGTTTACCCTTAAGAAAATTACGCTCAAATGTACCTAATTTAATAAATGACAGTGAATCGTTAACTGTACTGGAGTTAAACAAAGATTCTAGTGTTTTAGGACTAAATTGGTCTCCAGCATCCGATACATTAAATTTTCATACTGATATAGATCCACCTTCAAAGGTCACTAAACGCACTATTATTTCAATGACCTGTAAGATATTTGACCCACTAGGAATTTTATGTGCCTGTATAATTGTGCCTAAAATTATATTAAAGGAACTATGGGCGTCTAAACTAGACTGGGATACTCCAGTTCCCGATAACATTGCAAAACGATGGAACAGTTTTATAAACAATCTTCCAGTTCTATTTGCCATCAATATACCTAGAAGGGTTTTATGTGACACCCCACATGACATCCAGTTGCATTGTTTTGTTGATGCAAGCCAGCATGCCTTCGCAGCGTGTGTCTATTTGAGGTCTCGGGACAACAACCAAGAGTTCACTGTACGGCTATTAACTGCGAGAGCACGTGTAGCACCCATGAAACAGCTGACTATTCCTAGGTTAGAGTTGTCAGCGATGTTACTAGGAGCGCGTTTATGTAATAAGGTATTGCAGTCAATTCAGTCATATTCTAATATTACTGAGAAAATTATGTGGTCTGATTCCACCATTGCACTAGCATGGGTTAAGACACCCCCTAGGGATTTAAAAATGTTTGTATGCAACCGTGTAAATGAGATAAATGAACTTACAAATGATTTTATATTTCGTCACATACCTACAGATCAGAACCCAGCTGACTTAGCATCTCGAGGCGTTGAACCCAGTCAACTAAGGTCTTCTTCCCTTTGGTGGCAGGGTCCCTCCTTTCTGAGTGAGGAACAGTGCAATTGGCCTCAGAGTAAATGTCCATCTGTCTCACTACACGAATTGCCTGAACTTAAAAATAAGGAAAACACATTAACGTGTAATTTATTAATTGATAAAGATTCTAAACTTATTAAATTTGATAACTATTCTAATTACTTGAAATTACTAAGAGTATATGCATATGTCTTACGTTTTTTAAATAATTGCAAACCTACTAGCACTAAAAGTACTGGTCCCCTTGGCCCTGACGAGATAAATAATTCATTACATCTATTAGTTAAGTATAGTCAAGCTGAGTCATTTCAAAGAGACATAGTTTTAATTTCAAATAAAAGGAACTTACCAAGGGCATCTAAATTATTATCTCTTAATCCATTTCTTGACGACAAGGGTTTATTAAGAGTAGGAGGTCGTATTAGCAATTCGGATTACGCATATGACAAGAAGCATCCAATGATTTTAGATTCCAAACATTATTTTTGTAAATTAATCATGTCATATGAGCATCATCGTTTGTTTCATGCAGGTCCACAACTGCTTCTAGCATCTATTCGAGAAAAATTCTGGCCTATACTAGGAAGAAATTTAGCTCGTAAAGTAACAAGACACTGTGTCATATGCACTCGTTTTAGAGGTAAAAATGTTCAGCCTATTATGGGTAACCTACCTCCTGAGAGAAATGTACCGACGTTTCCTTTTTATTATGTCGGAACTGACTATGGGGGACCTTTTAAGATTTCTAGTCGTAAGGGCAGAGGTAGCACTACGTCCAAATGTTATTTATGTTTATTTGTGTGTCTCACGACAAAGGCGGTTCATTTGGAGGTGGTCAGCGAGCTCAGTACACAAGCGTTCCTTCAATGCCTGCGTAGATTTGTTTCACGGCGCGGCAAGCCAGCTAAGATCTTTTGCGATAATGGCACTAATTTTAAGGGAGCAAACAATGAGTTGTGTAGAGTTGTGCGGTCCAGCAAGCAGTCGTTGACGGATTTCGGTACTAACGATGGTATTAAATTCTCATTTAGCCCTGCGTATTCGCCAAATTTTGGGGGAATTTTTGAAGCCGGCATTAAATCCGCTAAATATCATATGAAACGAATAGTAGGTAGTGATAGCCTAACTTTTGAGGAACTAACGACAGTATTTGTACAAATTGAGGCTATACTGAACTCTCGCCCTCTCACGCCTCTATCATCCGATCCCAACGATCCTTTACCATTAACTCCTGGGCACTTCCTTATAGGGAGACCTCTAACTGCGGTCCCGTCCCTACCAATAATGGCATTGAGACCCAGCAGATTTGAGTTGGTGGAGAAACTTCGGCAGCAATTCTGGGCCCGCTGGAGTCGCGAGTTCGTCGCCGAGTTACAGCAGCGAACGAAGTGGCGCACGCAGCAAGGGTGTCTACGCATCGGTGACATCGTAGTGCTGAAGGACGACCAGCTGCCGCCCATGCAATGGCGGCTCGGGAGGATACAGCAGTTCTACCCGGGGCCTGACGGCGTCAATCGTGTGGCCGACGTCCATACAAGGCAAGGAGTCGTGAGGAGGGCTGTATCAAGAATGTGTCTGCTACCTACTTCAATGTTGTAAGCTACAGCTTGCAACGGGGCCGAGGATGTCACGGCTTCCCATATTTTAGGGAGCCTTTCCCAAGCGGGGAACCCAGCGGGGGGGGCACTGCGGGACGCGCGGGCAGCTACATCGACGCGGCCGCGGCTCGCAACGCTCTTCCACCCAAGTCAGCGCTGGCGCAAAGACGTATATATTCGAAAACACTCGCGCGCCACGCGTCCTTTAAATTGTATCTGTAAAATAACCTGTACTGTGATCTGTAAGCAACTTTCTTTTGATGCCGCAAAAGGGGCGGTTAAATAAGTATTATTTTATACAAAAACTAGTTTGAATTAACTCCTCCGGCATCCTCACCTGCGTCGAGGCTATAACACGGCGGCTTCGACATATATTATTAGCATTTTAATAGGAAAATGAGGAGCTGCCTGATGGTCCAGTAGGTCTCAACTCTCTGAGCAATATTACCCCAGGTGCGGTCCCCACAGGGTCACAGGGATGGGTGACTACAAGTGGCATAAATATATCTCGAGCTCCTCTGTACTTCAGAAGGCACGTTTAACTGTTGGTCTCGGCTATCATCATTAATGGCAGTCGTTATGCTATATCAGATACCTTTAAGCAGCTTGAAAATTCTGACACCAGTGTTGGCCACTTAAACAAACAATAGGAAAATAGTATGAAAGACATTGCATTGCATCACAAACAAAACATTGAATTGCTCTGCACTATATCACCATGTTTTCGTTTATGTATTAGTATCTTAGCTATTTATGTAAACATCATCATATCTCCCTACTTCCAGACTGTAAAGGCATTCCTACCAGCCATGATCGAGCACAATGAGGGTCACATCGTGACCATTGCGTCCATGGCGGGCCACATCGGGGTGGCGAAGCTGGTCGACTACTGCTCGTCCAAGGCAGCCGCCTGCGGCTTTGACGAGTCCTTGCGGATGGAGCTGGACGCTAAAGGCATCAAGGGCGTCTCCACGTCGCTGATCTGCCCCTTCTTTATTAGGTCCACGGGCATGTTCGAAGATGTAAATTCAAGGTGAGTATGGAATATGTTTCTGTTACAAATAAATCAATAATTTATAACAGAAAAAATAACGTACAGTCAATGACAGAGATACCTGACCAGGCGCTCTACCTATATCTTGAATTTTCGCTTAAACTATAAATAATAATAACATCAACAGGACTGTACATGATAAATAAAAACTAAAATAAGGTACACGTGATATTAAAATTAGGTACTAACTAAAAATAAAACTAATAAGCTAACCTTCTAAATATCATTCTTAAATAAAAAAAACAATAATTTCTGTCATGTCTTACTTTTTATTCCAAGAAAATCCTGCAGGAAATACTAAGTCGCGGGCTACAGTTAGCGTATAGTAAATGAATTTTAGAACTATTTATTACTAGATTTTGCATGCGGCTCTGTCCGCGTTAATATCGATGCCGTGGGAGTAGAATGTCCTGGAATGAAAGGTACCCTATGTCATCCAAATTGGTTCAATGGTTAAAGCATGAAAAGAAGACAGAGTTACTTTACTACAGAGCTACTACGTATTTATAATAGTATAGTATGAAAGTATGGATTAATGCCTGTCTTATTTATCTTATTATCATAAAAGACAAAGACGGCTCGTGAGCAGCATCTATATATACATATCATTACAAAAAATGGATTATAAATTTAATTAAGGCCACGGTCAATTGATTATTAATTTGCTTTTAATGGATCAGCTTGACTCCTCTTGACTGAGCACGTGTGCTAAAAGTGGACTAAATACTGATTATAGTTCTAATAATTAAGAGTAGTATGTAAAATGGTTGGTCTAAGCTGTAAACAGATATAGACAAGACGAAAAAATTATACTTATTTCGACTTTTCATGAAAATAGTTGTCCACCAACTTAGCATTGGATTGGATTGACCCAATGGCCAGGCCGTACGGCCTTTGGGGCCATTGGGGCAATCCCGTACAGACAGGAGCTAGTTCGGTGTGCGGCCTCCCTGCAACACAATTGGTAGGAAAGTCCCTGTACTCCAGACATTATATATGCAAAAATTTAATAAGGACTTACGGAGCCATATGTCTTAACCCTCGAACCAATAAAATAAAATAAAAATGCTTGAAACCATAAAGAACAAACTCTCTTTCGCGTTTATATTTAATGTTAGTTAGGATAGGATACTTGACGAAAATTCTTACGCTTGATTTTGGTTTTATTTATCACGCACAATGCTATTTTGATAAACTCTTATGAAATTAAATGGTGAAACAAAACACGGGGCTTTTTTGATCACATGCATTTTTTTGACCACATTTTATTTCTTAATTTATTACGAGTATTCGTGCGTTTGATTTCTAGGCTGGTACCGCAGCTAAGCTCCAATGACGTGGCAGACCGTGTAGTATACGCCATCCGCACCAACGAGGCCATTGCCCTCATTCCAGGATTCTTCAGGATCCTCTTGCCCATGAGATGGTAAGTACTGTTTCCAGGTAGTTCGTAAAAGCTAGTAACTTACATTACATCATTATAAATTTTAACGGGACTTATGAATCTTTAATTTCGCTGCGACAACGGACGTACGTAACTCCATTAAAATGTAAGCGGAAATAAATAAAGAAAATGTTCGAGATAAATCCGGTTAAGGCGCTGTGCTTCAGAAGAATACCGTAAAACATCTATTTTTCGTCGCGCAGTTAGCCTTATTATTCATGGAATACTAGCATGAAAAATATATGAAGTACAGTTCAAAGATCAAAATAAATGGTTACATCAAAAAACTATTTAAAACCTAGGAAAATAACATAGCAAAAAAGCTATATCCAGAAAAAGTTTCGTCGCGAATTACTTAATATTTTCAGCAACAACTACTATAATAATATGTATAACTAAATGATCTAGATGGATACCTAATAAAAATACGAAATTTGGTTATAATTATTGAATTATTAAATTAAAAGTGAAAATTAACACGGAAATGGTAGACACGAGTTTGAAATGAGACTAGTGACAGGCCAAGCGGTATCGCCAGTTTCAACCGCTACAAACGGTTCAGGGATACAGCGCCTTAAAATTAATAAATATGTGTTTAAAGCGCGAAAGTTAAAAACATTATATTTTATAATAATTAATAAATATCGTATTATAAATGTGTAATAAATTACATTGGCGATAATAGCTAAGTGGTCAGCTAGCGTTCGAATGATGTTAAGGTCGGCAGCATTCAACAACACCACGCGTAAATGTCTGTATCGAGTGAGTTTTGTTTTGTGTGGGCTTAAACCATAACGTCGTATTTACTCGAACGATCTATTCCGTCGGAAATAAAAACACAATCTTGTAATTATGACAACATCGAGCTTTTGTATATTTTGTAACATTTGTTGGCTTCGATCTCAGTTGATGGCCAATATAATTCATATTATTTATATAGTCCAAATGATTTTTTTTTACTAAATGTTGGATTAGGCATTTGTCTTCCATCTCACCTGATGGTAAGTGACGATGAAGACAAGGATGTTACATGCCTATCCAAGAGATACCCATTTATTCTATTTTTGAATGTCCCGGGACTCTACTTGTCTGGGAATATAGACGCAGGCAGTTCATTCCACACCATGAAGCTATAGTATATAACTTCATGTTCCGCACCTTAGTTACTCGAACCAAAAAGAAACTGTCAAAGCGTTTACTTCTCGACTCTTTGGTATTCCAACGATAAAAGGTTGAAATTTCGGTCTGCGCCTCGTGGTGATCATCTTCTTAAGGTCTAAGCTTTCAGCGGTCGTCTCATGTCCACATTATAGCCATAGATATTTAATGCCTAAAGGCATTTGACATAGCATAATATGAATAATAGAGAAATACATTTCCCGCAAAAATCTATTTCAACTGTTCTAACTTCATACCAAAATGGCCGCTATTCCAGATTTGGGGCGTAGAGTAATTATTAAATTGTATCTAAAATCCCACTGATAGTGTTGTAGCACTGATTACTTAACCCACTGTTTCCCATTCCGATTAATTTTGGAAAAAACGAATTTTTATATTTGTATTATAATTATATACCGTAATTATGATACTGTTTTATGTACTGAAAAAGTTGTATTGGCTTATTTATAGTTTATTTCGATAGCTTACCAAGTTTCGGAGATAATATTGTTTTTTTTTTACAAAATTCCAATTACACAAACAGATTCCGATAAAAATATAGCGTCCTGACTTTAGTCACATAGACAAACACGTTCTATTTCTATTTATAACAAGATCACATTTCAATAATTAACCGAGTAATGTTTATTACTAAATTAAATTTTGGCCACTTGAACAAAAAGGTTCTAATTGGCTTATAATATTTATTTTTTTGCTGCACCAGTTACCACGTAATGATGTCGTAAAAAAATAACAAATAGAGCGAACCGTGCCGGGTTTTTTTTTTACTCTGTTTAAAATGTTCTTATATTTATTTAATCATTACTTACTTTTTCCAGGATTTTTCCGTGGAAGGTCATAGCGGACTTCGTCCGCGTGATCGTGCCGGACGCTGTGCCGACCGTTCCACACGGGCCGCCATGCCCCACCGACTCTGTGCCAAAACTACCCTCTCTCCCATTAAAGGGAGAGTCTCGACCCATGTCGCTCATTCCGCCCGAGCGGCATGACCGCCAAGTCTGATTAACTTTTATGATAGACTTTATAGACTCAAGTGAAAATGTCGCCACTCTAAGCTATACGACGGGTATAACCGTGAGTGTCGTTCAAAGCTGTTTTCAACAACATACTTGAATTATGCTGGTTGTGGTTAGTTGATAACGTTTTTGGATCTGTATAAAGGGTTCCACTAACACCGGCGATGTTAAGGTTGATAGGAACGCGACGTTATTGCGATGTTTAGTTTTATAAATATATTTTGTCCAGCCCGCGAGCACGCTTCTAGCATTATTATCATTGAGAAAGACGGCGGGCTCGCGGGAAAGAAAATCGGATTAAAATGCTACATTATATGTCCAGAATAATCTACGTTCAGGCATCAATATTTAGATTATTCAGTACATGTAACTGAATGCTTTTCTTATTGCTGTCGAATATCGGACGATAAAGTACTTTTGTAAAGGATCGTAGACCGCAGTATCGCAATAATATAATAATATCGCTCGATATATCGCCGCATGATGTGGAGCCTAAGAGATGACAGAGTTCTGTCATCTACATATTGTGATTTGCCAGGTTAGCACGTAAAATATGTAGTTTTGGTATAATAAGCAATTTTTCGTAAGGAACACCAAGGGGCCTTAATATATATAAAGTTTATATAAAGCTCTAAGCTTTTCTTCTTGAGGAGAAGTGGCCTCAACACTGGCCTCGCTGTTCTGATCAGATGTCTTGTAGTCAGTCACTAACCAAAGTGATACGAAAATAATAAATATGTAAAAATACCATATGTCACATTTATATAGAGAGATTGTTATGAAATTACAAAATTAACTTTATATAATAATAAGCTAGATTATGTCATAATAATAATGAAAATTATCTGTGGTATGTAGTCAATGTTAAGGTAAAATGTGTAAAAAAACTACCTAGGTATTATGGTGGGATTATAGCTTTTTGTAATAAATTGGAAATGGCCTTAGATATGCAATCCGAAAGATACTACATATTTACATATGTAAGAATATTATAAACAAACTATTTAAGACAATTATGGGGACCGGAATTATAAATATACAGCAACAATTTGAATACTACGCTGATAGGTCTTGAAAGTACGTCAAATTGAATAATAATGTTATAATCAAAATTATTTTACGAGCAATGATCGTGGTGCCATGATTGACGAGTAAATAAGTTTACTTCGGAAAACTATATTGTAACAATTTCGTCACGAAATAGACCAAATACAACCTCTACATAGTCATAAATTCGAATGTGTACACTGTACAGGGTCATAAGCTTTCTGTGACAGCTGTCAAAAAGTTACCTGCCTACTTAGGTATTTGATTTTCACGCTCGATCAGTTGTCCCCAGTTCAAACCAAACTTTATCAAATAACAAATCGCACCACCTTGCTATAAAACTGTCAATTTTCAGGGTTCCGTAGCCAAATGGCAAAAAGACGGAATCCTTATGGATTCGTCACGTCTATCTGTCCGTCCTTATGTTACAGCCACTTTTTTCCGAAACAGAACTATACTTTTGAAACTTGGTATGTAGTAGTTGTGTAGTAGATGTATTCTGTGAACGCTATAAGATTTTCACACATAATTTAAAAAAAGAATATTTTTTTTCATCAAACCCATACGCGTGTCTTCAAAAATGATATTGAGGTTTCTAATATCATGTTTCAATATTCCCCCTGTAACTTCTAAAATAAGAGAATGATAAAACTAAAAAATTTATGTTGACAATATCATGCAAACTTCCACCGAAAATTGGTTTGAACGAAATCTAGTAAGTAGTTTTTTTTAATAGGTACGTCTTAATCGTAAGCCGCAATTTACATCTCATTCAATCAAAGTTACAACGAACTACAAGAACTTTCATATTCTGTTACTTGCTGCTACGGAACCCTTCATGGCCGAGTCCGACTCGCACTTGGCCGCTATTTTAGACTTTACACTTACATTGGCAGTTCTATAGCTACAGTTGTCTTTTAATTTTAACTGTTTGCAAAGAAAACTTGCTAGATCTAGAACACGGTCGAGGGATTCAACTTTGATTCCCTCGATCGTGTTGTGAATGGCTATCCCTCCCGCCTCCGCAATCCGCGACCCGCGTTCGCCTAGTTACTAAGTGATTGCAGGACGCTGTCAGCGGGGCCGCAACCTATGCAAAAAAGGTAGAGCCTAGCTGCCAATATGTTTGCTCAATTTGCCGAACATGTATAAATAGTTTAACTATAATTTTATATAAACATAGTTAACATTTATAATTGTTATACTGGTCTTTCTGAAATGTTATTTACAAATGCATATTTGTATTTAATAACAGGGGAATAAAATCGTTAAATGTATTTTAAAGTTACCGATTATTATTATGTTAATACCTGGGCATAATCATACATAATATAAGATTAGGCTCGAGGTTATTTAATACTAATATTAATTGTAATAACTTACTATGAATATTCTAATAAGGTCGGTATCATTCCAAAAAGTTAATCATTATTTGTCGTTTTTATATGTACCTATATACATATTTTTACCGTAAGTAGGTATAGTCATCTGCAACAGTCCACCTAGAAGTTGCATAAAAAGTCGTGGGTAGCCACGGCTACTATTTTAAAATATCAATTTCAACCTTATATATATATGGCATAAGGTTCATGATATTGCTAAATATATATATCCCTAATCGGTACGAAAGTGTGGACTTTTGTAAGTGACCGTATCTACCAACTGTTTTTGACACTTGTTTTTATTGCATTTATGTCTATAATAGTGTTTTTATTTTATATGCGATTGTTTATTTTTCATATCTTGAATTTTAGAATAATCGTTTTTAAATAATTATCTCGGACACATTTTTGTAGTGTAAGAGATGATGAGATGGATCACTGTTCACCTTAAGGCTTCAATCACACCAACGATTGTGAGCATGCTCACTGATTAGTTCGTCACGTTCATTCGGTTCGGTGTGAACGAGAAGTTATTTATATTATGGAAAAACGAATAAACTGCAAAACACGCGCTCGCAATCGACGACGGACAATACGTTTTGTGTGAACAATGCCTAAAGATGTGTATTACTCGCTACGTCACTTTAGTCTTCCCCTTTTTTGATGCAGAATCATTTTAACACCAGAACTTGCTGTACAGAAACCAATTTACAATAAATCATACAAATGTAATAGGAATTCGAGATGTGTGAAATAAACTTCCAATTCTTTTTCCAAAGCCGACAAATTATATTTCATGAAAAGAAATAAAACAGGACAATTTTAAAATGTGTTTTAATATTATAATTTTAAACAACTCATTTAATGAAATCTTAAATTAAAATGTTTAGGAACTAAATTAACAGAACGAGTCATTAAACTGTGTAAGTACAAATAGATAAAATAGGTACCTATGCAAAAATGCAAAAGACTAGTGAAATCAACAACGTACCTTTTAATATATAAACCTTATAGCCATCATTAAGTAAATATTTACAAAAATACTTAAAATTAAGTTTATTCTTTGGACTTGGGCACCACTCAGAACAGAATAAGTACTTTAAACCTACCTAGGAATTTATAACAAAAATAAGTTGTCAAAGAATGTAACAAAAGCATACCTATTGTTAAAATTAACTTAATTTTATTATTATGACGTGTGTAAAA
This sequence comes from Elegia similella, assembly GCA_947532085.1. Lineage (NCBI taxonomy): Eukaryota > Metazoa > Arthropoda > Insecta > Lepidoptera > Pyralidae > Elegia > Elegia similella. The sequence continues at coordinate 16,595,925 of OX383941.1, forward strand.
AAGTATAATTGTTACCCTAGAAATTTAAGGTACAATGGAAATATTTCATACATTCGTTGGGGCACGCGCACATTATGATAGAAATACCTTAAATAACATTTGAAAATTCACGTCAATAACACACTATAATTTGAACCATATTAAGTATATGGTTCAAATTATAAAAGGTACTGTAATCACACATCAGCATTCAGAACGAGACAAGAATTTTTACCTTAACTCTAAGGAATTTGGAAATGGAACACAGAGCGCGGTGTTGAGTAAAAGTTTTATACTCACCCTTGTGACAACAGCACTCAAAGTTCAGGAAAATTCAGATTAAGAGAGTTAAGAGACCCATTCCAATCAATGAGCGTTATGCAAATCTATATTTTTGAGGCAGATTAAGACTACTAGCTTGCTGTCTAGAGAAGTGCTAAAATTTGTAAACATCCGGAGGCAGTAGTCAGCAAGGCTCTGGTAAGCTTTGTTCTTAAAATCATCGTGAGATGGCAGTAGGTGTAAGTTAATTAGACTATTTAGAATGTGCGTTCAAGAGAACATGTAATCTGAATAAATTTAATAATCGTGATGATTTATTGTTAAGTATGAATATCTGTTAAATATCGCACGTAACGCCCTCTGTGAATAGTTACAGCACAACTCTAATTTGTATGAAACATCGTGGAAAAGTCAAAGGTGATTCCGCCATGCTAATAGTAAATACAACAAAAATCTTACTCCATTTTATCCCTAGGATAACCCTCAGGCATCGTAAACTGCGAGATTGGCGATTTATAAATTGGATTCAGCTCTTGCTGCTCCAGCCTACTCATCTCAGCTTCAGCGATAAACTTCGCATACGCTCTTCTATCAGACATAATTTGTGCAACCTTCACAAATAAAATTACTATAATACCAGCAGCTATAACGCAAAACATGATGACGAGGCCTACGTTCATAAACCTGGCGGTGCTGATGTCGGAGCATTCCTTGCTACGAATGATTATCTCCATGTCAACGGAATCCTTGGTGGCTGCGGTGTATGTGTATCGGTACTCGCAGCCGTTGATCCGGAAAATGCAGCTGATGTCGTTATTGTTGGCCACTTCTGAAAAAATGCAGGTCATCAATTTTGTAAAACCACTATCTCTATCTATCTATATACGATCAATTTAAATTAAGCGCAAATATTTTAAGGGCTAGGTCTCCTAGGTAAAAGAAATGCTTTAGTAACGAATTTTAAGAAATCGACACGCGCGTTTTTTTTAATTTTTTCGTACAAAATATTTCTTTTTTTTTATTAAAATCGTTAAATCACAAGAGAGTATATACAAAAAATCAATTGCTGTTCATTTGTCTCTCTAAAACTCGAGAACGGCTGGGCCAATTTAGCTGATTTTGGTTTTAAAATGTTTGTTGTAGTCCAGGGAAGGTTTAAAAGGTAAGAATTTACGAAAAATAAAAAAAAAACGAACGCGGGGACAGCTAGTTATCAATAATATATGACGACTGCCCATACGCGACATACGACTGACCTGTCAAAAAAAATTATAGCCTATGTCTCTTGGCGCAATTTTAACGATACCCCCAAACTCGATACGTCCAAATCCGTTCTCACTCACATACATTCATGAACTGGAAAAACAATAGGTACACTCCTTTTTTGGCAGTCGTGTACAAAAATAAAAGAAAGTGGATCAAATTTAATACCATTACTATTGTAGTTAATAGGGTAACGTGAAGTACTAGATATACACGTCCACCAAAGATTGCCTTCCAGATCAGTTCTTCTGGATTTCGAAAGCACTACCTTCGCGAGGAAACATCACCTATCAGTTTTGCGCAGTACCTTTTTGTCTCATCTAATTTTTTAAAAGATTGCTGTAAGTACTCGTTTCTCATGCGAGTATACATAAGAATGCAGAAAGGAAAGCCTATAAAAAGGGCTATTGCACTGTGTAACTGAAGGCTATGAACCTCTTTACTAAAGAAAGTGGTGATTTTGTCACCGCCTTCTCGAAAATGGTAATAATGTAGCCAACCACCTTTGTACACATTAACATTAACGACATGATCAACGATTACACTGCTCGCGGTCAGATGAAACCGAAGAAAGTGCCATTTCGAGTCATTTGCGCCATGTGGGCTAATCACGATGCCTGGTTAACCACCGCCGTCCCTCGCAGTTAGACAAATGATATCGTCATTCTTGACTGCGGTTTGTGGTCAGGTAATTGCAAAAAAATGGCTCTGCTACTTTTTTGATTCTTCAGAAATCTGGGTTTGCCTTTTGCAATCTAAAATAAATCTAAATCAAAGTAGTATTAAATAATCTTTCATATAAAAAACGGAACCCTAAAAGCCGACTTCGAACTAACTACTGAACTAATTTTGATGAAATTTAAATGAGAGTATTCCAGTTGCATATCCTTTCAAATAAAAAAGTATTTCTTTCAAATCGGTTTATTAATGACGGAGTGATGAGTTAACAAATATTTAAAAAAATCACAGCCATTTCTTTCTTTTCTTATTTTTTCACTTCGATTAAAATAGGTGTCAATTTTCATTGTTTTTTTTTATCGAGGTGGGAACAGTAAGAGGTCGGGCGAAACAACAAGATAGCTCGAAGGCTTTATTTACCTGATAGTTATTAGTCAATACACAGATTACTATTAGCAACCCAAATAAAATAAATCAACAGATCTAGACCAATTTCATGGAGTACTACAACAAACGGGTTAAGGTCGACCCCACTTCGGAACTTAGACCATTAGCTATAGCTATATATATATATATATAGACGGCTGAATCGATTTCGATCAAATATATTTGATCGAAATCGAACCGATTAGTTGCTAATATTAATCTTTGAAACATAGATTAAAAAAAAAAAACCCGTCTTTGTAATGACTAACAACTGTCATGTTAAAAAAGCCTTCGAACCGTCTTGTTGTTTCGCCCGACCTCTTACTTACTGTCATTCGTTCATTCGTGTTTACTCTGTGCTAGGAATCGGACGTATCACCACAATAATATAATTGTTTGTTTGGCCCTAGCTAATTATGCATAGATACATACATAGTATCACGTCTTTTTCCCTGTCACGTTGAGCATTAGCTGGAAAACGGAATCAAAATAGTGATGGGTTTGCGCTTATCATTCCCTCGATCGGCTTTTACGATCTCCGCGGGAAGATAAGCAGGTGGTTAGTATTTTCTATTCTCGCAGACCAGCGTGGAAGCATACTTTAATAATTGAACGGAATATTTTTTTTCAGAAATATTTTTTTTTTACCTTTACTATTCTACATTATGTGGTGTAGAACCTACATGAACATAGGTTATAGAATTAAATACGTATATCATCTACCCGTGACTAGCCGGGGCGGGCCGCTAGTTTCGATATAAAATAATTTTAATCAAAGAAATGGGTGAAAGTGGACTCCTTTTCGTATCCTCTTTTATAACAACTCTCGATTGAATTATCTTGCAACTAAAAAAAAAACTTCACAACGCTGTTAGCGGTTTGAAAGCTACGGTGTCACAGACGGAACAAACACACAAACAGACCGTCAAACTCATATCACCGCTCTTTTTGCGTCGGGGGTTAAAAATGGAGTAATATTGTTAACTTCTGCTAAAAAGTAGAAGTTAAATGTTGGTGTAGGTTAACAGGGCTAAAATTGATAATTACCTGCCTACCTACATCATCATCATCAGGTCTTTTTAGTCTTCAGTGCATGCACCTCTCTGTACTACCTGAGTCATACTTGACCAGATCAGACACAGGATTTGGCCTACACCTGCCTACATGGCATACCAAAAATGTATCTATGTCATAATGAAGAAGACATGCTACAGACAGCTTTAGTGTTGCAATACATAAGCTATCCATAGCATATCTTCTTCAGTTCTGGCCAGTTCTGGGAAATTTTCCAGGCCGTTTTCTTATAAAATCGCGCAGTTTTAATAACATTACAATAACCTTTGCTTAGACCTAATAACAAAATCTTACCTGTGCTGTTGACGTTTTCGACCACGGTGTAGTTGGCACTAGAGATGGTGCATGTGTCAGTGCATGTAGCATTGAGGTGGCACGCCACACACGGCTCGGCGGTGGCACACAGAGGGTTCTGGCAGGTGGCGCAAGTCTCGCAAAACTGGCCCTTGTACCTCGTTGGTGTCTCGTCGTCGGTCCACGAGCATTGGCATTTGCCTGGAAATTTAAAAGTTAGTTTAAAAATAAATCAAGTTATCGTCAAATGCAAGTAAAAGAAAAGCAACAAACATCGTTTACAAAATCATACTTTCGAAGGGTCAGTATTAGACTACAATGTATCACAGGTAGAGATGCTACCAGCAAAACGCTCAGATGAGGTGGAGGTCGTTGGTCACTGAAGGTAAAAATTACTAAATAGGTATTAAGTAGGTAGATTAAATTTCAAACCGAGTAGACATTGACGAGTCGAGATCAGTCAATTCCACAGCATACCTACTAGTTCTACCATACGGTACGTATATATCGTATTTAGAATTCGGCCTTACGTGGATATCCACTATCACCAGGGAGTTGGGTTCTACTTGTAAACAAAAGGTATATACCAAGGACAAACGCAAACCTTGCTCGCTTTATATAGGTAAGTCTCTTCGAATCGTTTTTCAGGTATTTCAGGGAGAGCTGAGATACAGGACTAGTCCTAGTTCACGTATCAATTCACCATAATTCTCCAGAAAGAACAGTTTTATCAGCCTAACACCTAAATAACTTCAGAACCAGATCTTCTACATCAGCGACTACTTACCACATTCGCAGGAGCCATGCCCGGAGCACACTTCTGTACCGCCCGGGGCTATGCACGTCTCATTGCTTTGAACGCAGTCACACGCAGTGCCGCCCCAGCCTTCCACACAGGCACACTGTCCGCACACGCAGGAACCACGCCCGACTCCACCGCACTCCAAGCCATTTTCACTGTAATAAGCCATAAAATATATTTTATTACAGTTCAAACAGTCAAACATTCGAGTTGTTTTTACCCTTTGTGACCTTAATTTCTTAACAGTGCCCCTTTGCTTCTACTTAATCACTCACTGACTTTAACTCGTATTAGGAATATCCGGAAACCGAATAGGCACTATCACGGAGGGCACTATTATCACGTTTAATGCTATTAGATGGAAGACTTGAAAACTTTTAAAATCCAAATCTTTCCTGGTCAATTAAAACTTAAAACCTATTACACTAAGTGCTCTTTAAAATTACTTGCCTCCATAGCGATTCAGGTACACCATACATCAAGTCTTTAAGATCCAAATACTTGATGACAAAAAACTTCTGTGCATGTCATGAAAGTCTTACATGTGAGACTTATAACGCCAATGCTATTTCGAACTTCTTCTTCTTCTTCTTTTCGAGTCGTTGGCAAACCGTAAAATCGTAAATTAAATTATATCCTGCCAATACTTAGCCACATAATTGGCGCTTGCATCAGCAGCCATCAAGTCGCCCATTGAGCAGGTGCTGGGGCATTTAGAGCAAGATATCAAGTGGCTCATTGTTTGAACGTCTCCACATTGACATAGCTGACCATTCGAACTTACATGCTAACTTCGCAGGTCTGGCACTGGCAGTATTTGCCTTCGAAGCCTGGGTCGCAGTGGCACTTCCCACACAGACAGTCGCCGGCGCCGGAACACGTGCGTGTCGCGTTCGGAGCGCGACACTGCATCATCAGCTCCGTGGTCGCTGCATCGTCGGTTATGGAACAGCTGCAAGTGGGGCCGGACCTGGAAGATATCGGTTATTACATCAATTAATTATGACTTGGTGGCATAAATACTGAACCTATACACATAATCGGTCACAGGTAGAGTTTTGTTGTCAGGAGGTATTAGTCTTGATAAGTAAGGAGGTAAATGACTGTAGTTAAAAAGAAAATGCGGTCTTCATACTTCTAACCTCTGGGGACTGAGACAAATCTATGGGCAATTTTTTGACAGTTGAATAGCGTACCTTTGCTCAAGTCTACCTCTACTCGATCATAAATGAACCAGTCACCATCAAATTGACTCACCGGACCCCCCAATATTGGCAATTAGAAATAAAACGATTCATAGTAGACTATGTAATACTAAATAAGATGTACTGTAACCTATATCCAAATCAGTTCTGACCATTTATAATACACTAGCTTTCGCCCGCGGCTCCACCCGCGTCAAATACGATCCCTCGGGAATAGTACTTTTTCCCGGGATAAAAGGTAGCCTATCTCCTTAATTTCCTTAATATTAGTAAGGTATCCTATCTAAAGATAAGGATTTATATCTCACCAAATGATTGTAAATTAATTATGCCTTCCTCAAAGAGGAAACACTTTCTACAGTAAACTGGTCTAAAACAGTCAGGGTGAAAACTGGCCTAAGAATAATTGGCTTCAGCTTTGTTGGTTGCAATACAAATGATTCTTACCATCCCTTATCACACTGACAGACCCCACATACTCGATGCGAGTTCTGGGGACATGTTAAGGATATATCTTTGAGCTGGTCTCCAGAACAGTTGCAGCCGCACTGGATCTGGACTTCTAACGTGAGCGCGTCCTGGCCCAGTTGGCTCTCCAAGATGCGAATCTCATCGTAATACTGGAACAGGAACAAAACATAGTGAGACATCAAGTTTTTAGTCACAGTTTTTCGGGTTATTAAGATCCCCGACCAAATACAAATCATTGCTATACCAACCAGATTACCCTGGGTTTTGGTATTTTTGTATGTTTATTTATTTAATTAACACATTTTGATAGTGTTTTATTTTACATTCACAATGCTATATAAGTAGTCTCAATAAATTAGTTGATGAAACAATTCCATGCGGGCGGGACGACCTACGCTCTGCCATCTGAGCTACCGCACGATTCAATCTCGGCGCCCAAATAAGCCGCGCCGAAACTCATGAAATTTCGCATGAAATTTTTTCACTATATTTTATTTTCTTAATTTATTATGAGTTAACATATGTTTTCTACCTTAATAGAAAGCAAAATTACTGTTTGATATTAATGTTTTGTCCATAACACCCGCATCCCTCATAGCTTCATCAGAAGAACTAGTTTAATAAACCGGCCACGCACGAGTCGGACTCGCGCACGAAGGGTTCCGTACCGTTTTATAAAAATGGCAAAAAAAAATCATGTCTGTTGTATGGGAGCCCCCTTTAATATTAATTTTATTTTTATTTAATTATTTATTTTTAAAGTTAATATATAACTCAATGTCTTCTGGCTGCTTTGGCCAAGCATGGCTCTAGTAGTACAGAGAGGGTCGTGCTCCTGTAGTGGAGACTAAAAAGGACCTAATGATGATGATGATGATGATATAACTCAATATTCTGTAAATATTTCAAGCATCTACCTGTTGATCAATCGAGCAATATCAAGCAAAAAAATCACGTTTGTTGTATGGGAGCCCCCTTAAATATTTATTTTATTCTATTTTTTAGTAAATGTTGTTACAGCGGCAACATCATACATCATCTGTGAAATTTTCAATTGTCTAACTATAACGGTTACTGAGATACAGCCAGGTGACAGATGGACAGACAGACAGACAGACGGAGATCGGAGCGATATTAATAGGGTCCCGTTTTTACCCTTTGTGTACAGAACCCTAAAAACAAATAATTACATTTGGACATTAAAAAAAAGAAACGACTTTCTATAAGAACAACGTCATAAATAAGTATATAATTGGTCTTATTCTTGGATCTTGTAGTTACGAGTAACTCTATTTACGATAAAGTGTTCAATGAATTATAAAGTTAATGATTTCAAGAAGCTCATTTATAAATTTACGTAATGGTTCGTCGTAAATAAATAATTAGCAGGCGCTAATTTATGTATGATGAAACTGTTTATTACTTATATAAGTACAAATGTATAAAGGTACTCGCTATAAGTAGTTACAAATGTAACCCTAGAATAGGTGCTATTGACCGCTCGTGGCCTTTACGGATATGCCGAAAGATTCGTAACTGAGCAGTTCAATTGAATCATAGGAATTTTTATAGCCTATTCAATACTGAATAGAGCATAGATTTATATCTAAGTTGATACTATTAAGATTAAAGATATCAACCCACCGTTTTAAAATCGGTACAAGATTCCAAGGTAATGTGAGCCTCATAATTCAACGTCATTCCATATTCGACGCCAGTGCATCGCGTCGTCTCCACAAAAGGTCCACCGGCCACGCCGCAATCACTGAAGTACTTGATCCTCATTGGTCCCAAATTGGAATTGTCTTCAAAATCGACGACGCTTACAATATCTTCATACCCCGTTTTGACCAGCTTCAGAATATTTGAACTGTCACTTTCGAGCTTGGCGATGTACGTAAAATCTTTGAGGAGTTCATGAAGTTGATCGTAGTGTCTTTTTACGTCGTCCGTCACGGCGAAAATGACGTTCACCTGAAAATAGGCGATGAAAAGAGGTACATTTTGGAGCGTGCAAATTCGGGTGTAATGCTACATTAGTTGCGGAAAATTTATCTTGTTCGCTGTAAGACAATTAGGCCTGTACGGATATCTTTGTGTAACAAATGACGCAGTCATGTCTGTCTCTGAGAAATAATGTTTCGAAATGAAATGAAATGAAATAGAATTTTATTCAAATTTGGATATCATGTATCTCTTTCTGAACGTCATATTATTATTTTTAATATTTGCAAAATCGATAAGCTACTAGCGTTTCGAAACGACCACTGCTGAGAAGAATACGCCGAAAGAAACTCAGTCCAGTATTGAATGAATTTCCCTAAGTTCTTTAGGTACCTATACTTTTGCAAGAACGATCCAGATAGGACGTTCAATACCTAAATACTTTTTTATTACATTTACGGGTCCCAAAAAATACTACCTAATAAACTCGCAGCGCTAGATTGGTAACATCATAACAAACGCTGTTGTTTATGATGTTAGCTATCTAGTACAACTCGTCCTTACTGTTTTACAAGGAACCCTGTAGATAACGTTTCACAACCTAAATCATAGGGCATCAGCACACGGCGTATTTTTAACGCGCAGATGTCGCGCGTATACGCGCTTCAAACGAGATTCGAACGCAACCTTGTAACCTAAGCACACAGAGACATCATGAAACACGCGCCTACTATATAATAAAAATTGTAACTATAAAATGAAAAAAAAAATGATAAATGAAGAAATTAGATGATAAATGATAAAGATAGATGATAAAATAAAAAAGCCCTTCAGGCGAGTAGGCGACCAATACTGTTGAAAAGAGTTTCTTTTGGCGTTTCTTCTCTGCAGTGGTTGGTTCCGAAACGCTAGTAGTCTGTAGCTTTTGCACATTAAGTAATAATATAAATATGACTAAATTAGATCCTTTAAAATGTGATTTGACGTGAAAAAGTGCCTGCAAAGGCCTATTTTCTGAATAAACGTGTTGAATTTTGAATTTTACTGTATTGTATATATTGTATCGCGTTTCAAGCGCGCTTGAATCGGACAACCGCAAAAATCGACATCTACGGCGCACTAAACCGCGTTCCTGAAACGCGCGTCGTCGGTGCGTTCAAAATACGCCGTGTACTGAGGGCCTTAAACTTATATTTACCTTGGACTGATCCAACATTCTGTACACTTGTGCTATGGACGGATAGTCATACGTGAGGGCCTCGGAGTAGTACCCTTTCTCGTCCAAATGACACGCCTCGTCGTTCCTCATCACTGTGCCACCTACGAAATAGATTGCCGAAAGTGATTAGGTGTCCAATATGGTGTTTTATATCGGTCATATAAATGTAATATGAGCCTGGAAAGCTCGTGTGTTCGTGTTGTCTTCAATAGATGTTTTGGTTAGAATAGATTTAGTTTCGTTTATAACATAGGCACAAACCTTCGTAGTCTTTATATGTTATTAAAACTAAATATAAGTTATGTATTTGATATGGTGAATAAATGGTTAAAAAAAGTTAGCAATTGGAACTGACGCGCCGTAAAGAATAATCGTCAGAGAAAACCCAAACTCTAAATCGAGCTCTGCAAAAGACTTAACGCAGGAAAAAAAATTGGTTGAATGTAATCCGCAAGTGCTTTATCAAACAAAGATTTTTCTCCATTCTTGCAACCTAATACCAGAGCAAAAAAGGCTGGCTTTAGGATCTAACATTTTACATCTGATCATTTGTTTACCAACTTTGAAGTGAAACAGGTGTAAGGTATTAGAGTCATTTTGCGTTCATCTTGGGTAACATGCTTAGAAAACTAAGAAAATTTGCGGATGTGAATCTTGCCCGCACCCGCTGCATGCATCAGTCAGCAAGATATCGATCTTACATGATTCAGCACATGCTTCAGTAGGCACTAAAGCCTCCAGCCTCGGCGTTGACCAGCTTCGCCCGCCTAGTAGCTGTTACGGCACTGTAAAATATAAGAGTCCTTACTGACCTTGTCATCGCCGGTCGTATACATCAGTCCATCAGACTACACGACAACGATCTTACTCGCATGACGTCAGCACATGTACTTAAACCTCCAGCTGTACATTTGCGTTCTCCAGGTTTGCTACAACCAATCTCTTGTTTAACTGTTCTGTAAACTGTACCCACCCGCTGATATTGCCATCGCCGGCCTTATGCATCAGCCCTCAGACAGGAAGACGATTATCTTCAGCCGATGACTTCAACACATGCACTAGCCTTCAGCTGGGCTTTTGCCTTCTCCAGGTTTACTGTAACCATTCTCTTGTTTAACTGTATGGGTACTCACTGATCTTGCCGTCACCGGCCGTATGCATCAGTCCGTCAGACAACAAGATGACGATCTTTCTGGCACGCGGCGCCCACCCGATGACGTCAGCACATGCCACAGTCTGCACTAAAGCCTCAAGTTGAGCCTCAGCATTGTCCAGGTTCGCAGTAACTGAACTTTTGTTCACTTGCTCTATAAAGTGGTTGACCTGTGAAGTGATTTTAATATGAATCTTTGTTCCCAATATGATTTTTTGAAGCCGCCAAATTGACATCTGATATACTTAACATAACGAGGTAGGATCTAATCATTACTTAACTCAGGAGGAATAGGAATCAACAGCTAAACGTGTTCAATGATAACTTGTCGCGGTTAATCAATCAATTGTGTGACAAACAATGTATAAATAAGTGGACAAATCACACAGATTGAGCTAGCCCCAGAGTAAGTTTGAAACTTAATATTTATTATTTTATACTTTATTTGCTTTTTTACCTTTATTAATAGGGATTTTTTATATTTTCATTAATTCTGATTATATTATATATTTTTTAAATTTATTATATTTTAAAAAATAAATTATTATTATTTATTTATTATATTTATCCATAGCAATAGCTTTTTTACTTAAGGTGTTATGGAAAACTTTATCTCGGATAATCCATTAAAATGTTCGGTAACAGATATTCTTTCATGGTGGTCTGAGAGAAAAGAAATTTACCAGCTGTTTCTCTCCCCGCGCAGACCGTGAATGGGCGAAATTTTGAGGAATCATGTTATTAGGCGATGCGGGTAGCAACCCATCCCTTTTTTGATTCCGTTTTCCACCTACACGACTAACAACGAGCTTAACGTGGGTTTTGATTCTTATAGATCTGGGCTCTGTCTACCCCGCAGGAGAAAAAGACTTGATAGTACGAATGTATCCGTTAAATAGAAATTTAGGTTAAAGCCAACAAATTAAACATACTTATTACCTTAAGTACGTTTTCATGTTAGTACTTAAATGCTAACGAGAGATATGTGCCATATATAGTTCCGGTCTAGAACACGACCATACCGTCTCATCCTAAGGGTCATATGTACGAGACGACTAAACGATAAAATAACTAAATTTTCAAGCAAAATCGTATCTGAGAAGGGTTGATAACCAGCCGGCAGCAATTTCTTTTTCCATGAAATCGTTATATTATATAGAGGGAATGAGCAAAAACTTGAGGAATCATGTGATAAGGCGATGCAGCTAGCCCCCACATACATTTTCATTCCATTTTCAACCTTCTCGCTCTAGTTCTTAGGTTTTTTTTTTTTTTTTTATGTATATCCGACGGCAAACGAGCAGACGAGCCACCTGATGGAAAGTGGTCACCGTCGCCCATGGACATCTGCAACACCAGAGGAGCTGCTGATGCGTTGCCGACTCTTAAGATACGTGTAAACACGCCTTTTGAAGGACCTCAAGTCATAGCACACAGGGAAAACCTCGGGAGGGAGTCCATTCCACAATCTTGCTGTACGAGGAAAAAAAACCACGTGACGCTCTGACATTTTTGGAGACCCAAGTGTCAAGGATGTGGGGATGGACTTTACTCCTGTGGCGAGAGGTGCGGTGGTAGAAAGGTGACGGTGGCACCAATTCAAAAAGTTCTTCAGAACACTCCCCATAGTATAGACGGTAAAATACACACAGAGAGCCAACGTCTCTCCGTAGACCAAGGGTGTCTAAATCGTCTGTGAGTGTGGGATCGTCGATAATACGAATTGCCCGGCGTTGGATGGAATCAAGAGGAAGGAGTTGGTATTGAGGTGCACCAGACCAGATATGAGAGCAGTACTCCATGTGGGGCCGGACTTGAGCTTTATATAATAAAAGTCTATGACCCGGAGTGAAGTACTGCCTCGCTCTATTGAGCACCCCAAGTTTTTTAGAAGCCATTTTGGCTTTACCTTCCAGATGACTCCGGAATTGGACCTCCTTCGTAATATCGACGCCAAGGATCCCAATACTCTTAGAAATGGTAAGAGAGGTGTCCCGAAACTTCGGTGCTATGTTAAATGGGGTCTTCTTAGCGGAAAACACGCAGACTTGTGTCTTAGTAGGGTTGAATTGATCTAGGTTTAGTTTACCCCATTCAGAGACCTGCTCCAGAGAGGTCTCAATGTCAGACACAAGTCTCTTTCTGTTCTCCTCCACCTGTGTTTGAGGGATATTTGCACGACCTGCATAATATGCATCACCCGTACTGTCGTCTGCATAGCAATGGATGCTACTAGTGTTAAGCATGTCGTTGATGTGCAGAAGAAACAGCGTAGGTTATAAAACAGATCCTTGGGGGACGCCAGCATTGATGGGCATGATATCGGAGCATAATCCGTCTACAACGACCTGAATGCTTCGCCCAGATAAGAAACTAGCGACCCACAAGCATAGTCCCTCAGGAAGCCCGAAAGATGGTAACTTCGCGAGAAGAGCCTTATGCCAGACCCGGTCAAAAGCCTTTGTGACATCTAGACTAAATGCCAGTGCTTCTCCCTTGCTCTCGATGGCGGCTGCCCATCGGTGCGTTAAGTACACAAGAAGATCACCAGCACTACGCCCGTGGCGGAACCCGTATTGACGGTCACTAATTAGCTGATGATCTTCAAGGTAACCAAGGAGCTGGATGTTTATCACACGCTCCATCACCTTAGAGAGCAGGGAGGTTATCGCAATAGGCCGATAGTTAGACGGGTTTGTGCGGTCACCCTTTTTAGGAATAGGGTGAACGTAGGCTACTTTCCACGAAGACGGGACTTTTCTTGAGGTGTAAGCACGCGAGAATAGGCGTGCTAACACCGGAGCCAACTCAGGGGCGCATGTTTTGAGCACAATTGCTGAAATGCCATCAGGCCCGCTGGACTTCCTGACGTCGAGGGAAAACAGAGCACGTCGCACTGCACTTTGAGTGAACCGAATTTCCCGCATTGAGTGCTCGCATCGCGGTAAAAAGGGCGGCGATGCTCCTCCGTCGTCAAGGGTAGAATTTGACGCGAAGAGAGTAGCCAAGAGATCGGCCTTCTCTTTTGCGGAGTGAGCCAGCGAGTCCTGACGATTGTGCAGAGATGGAAGTGAAGGGCGACAGAAATTCCCCTGCGCTGCCTTAGCAAGAGACCAGAATGCTCTACTCCCGGAGGGATAGCCAACCAGTCTCCTACCAATGCGCGCAGTGTGCGCAAACTTTGCTGCAGTGATCTGCTTCTTGTAGGCTCTTGAAGCTGCGTTGAACCGCTTCTTCAAATCAGAAGTATTACGATCCTTGACATTTCGCGCAGCAACCCAGGCTTCGTAGGCTTCGCGCTTGAGGTGGCCGGCATGCAAAGACGAGCAACGAAACCAAGGTTGAGACCGCCCTCCGATACGAACCGCCGAGCTGGGAATGTAGCACTCCATGCCCAGCAGTATCGCTTCGGCGACAGCTTTCGCACAAATGTCAGGATTTTCTGATGAGAAGCACAACCGTCTCCAATGGTAGGATGCATAAAACTCTCGCAATCCATCCCAATCTGCTGACCTATTATGCCACACACGACGCATACCAGGTGGTCTGGATTGCGTGGTCTGACCGGATGGAACCACAGCACGTACCAGGCAATGATCCGAGGTTCCTAGAGGGGCATCACGGAATACCCGGTAATCGTTTGGATGTGAGGTCAGCAGAAGATCCAACAAAGCAGGATTGTGTCCTTCAATATCAGGTATTCTGGTAGGACCATCAACTAACTGGTTGAGGTCATTTGTTACAGCAAAGTTGTATGCAGCCTTCCCAGCGTAGTCGGTCTTCAGTGATCCTAGCCACTCAAAGTGGTGAGCGTTGAAGTCCCCTAGGATCACTACCTCCGCCGATAGGTGCTGCTGGAGAATTTCGTCTATGCCCTTCTGTACATGCCCGAGAAGTCGGTCTGTTTCGGCATCACCGCTATGGGACCTGTAAAGGCACGCATAGAACCGGATGCGGTCACCGTGATCTACGCGCGCCCATAACAATGACAGGTTTCTGTCTTCAAGGCTGCTGAGACGTCGACAACATACATCCTCCCGTACGTACATACACACCCCAGCATTGGGCATAAACTTGTGCTCCAAGCTGAAACCGGGATACAAGAGATATGTGACGTCGGTAGGAGAGGATATTTGTGTCTCAGTCAGGAAAAATAGAGCCGGCTTAGTCGTCTCCAAGTGATGATGGACGACATTGAGGTTGGAATGCATTCCTCTGACGTTGAAGAAGTCCACATTGAATGTGGAAGGGGGTGCCGCTGTAGAAACATGTTTTCTATTTTTCGATCTTGCCATAAAAAAGGTGGTTAACAGGGAAAAAATTGAGGATTGCCGTAGTTACGACAGTTACATAGGCAAAGTTAAGGAATGATGGCCCGCAATGAATGACCAGTGAGGTGCGCTGCTGGCACGGGGGACGGAAGGGCCCCCGATCCAACACAATGATCAGCCGCCGTGTTCCACTCCGGTCTCCCAGGCCGGCACGACGACCAATCACGAGCTTTTGACACTGGCGGCAGGACAGCCTCCCTAGCCGGGACAGCCAGGGTTCGGGTCCTCTACGTACCAGCGGGCGGCCAGCTGACAACCGTTTCATCGGGTCTCCCTGGCCCCCGCGCCAACGTCGCACCCCCAATCAGACAGTGCAAGACTCCAGCCCCCAAGGGACCATAAACTGTCGAAACTACGGGAATCGGGAATGGGGATTGGCTCTCACGCGCAACCGTCGAAACACACCCAACGGTGCTTTACGATAGATTTCGGCATGAGGGTGGTCGCCAGCCAGTCGGACCCCACGAGGTCCTACCACCGAGCATGTCGGGTATTTTACTCGCCTCTTACGAGATGCCAACCTGACGGGCAGTGGGGAATTGTATTCTACTCCGTCCCCACACGGAGGACTCCGTCCCCACACGGAGGAAAAGGTGTTGTCATATTATAAATTGATGTATAGTATAAACTAACAAAGTATTGCCTTTTTTTATGATATAGGACGGCAAACGAGAAAGCAAGTCACCTGATAGTAAGCGATCACCGCCGCCCATGGACAACTGCAACACCAAGGTGTAACAGGAGCGTTGCCGGCCTTTCAAGGAGTTGAGGGAAGGACATAGGGGGAGGAAATGGGGGAAGGATGGGCCTCCGGCCTTGTCACTCACCGAACGAAGCATAGAAGCGGTAAAGCTTCTACTCAAACGTCGATTTTCTATGAGAGTGTGGTACTTCCCCGGACGAGCCGGCCCATTCATGCTACTAGCAAAAATGAATTTTGCCTGTAGCGTGGCTCTACCACAACTAAAAATATTTAATTTGCCTTAAAATAAGTTTTAAATTGCCTTAGTCTTTAGCATCATGTCAGCCGTAGCCGTAAGAAGTCCACTGTTTGATCAATGCCTCTTTTTAAAGGATTTTCGTTCCATGAGATAATTGCCATATTCACCACGCTTCGCAAGCGGGTTGGCGAGCGCAGTTTGGCTTACTGTACTTTCTGCGCTGCTGCCCTTCGGATGCAATTTTAAAATGCGGAAGGATAGGAATTTGTTAGATTTGGGATGGGAATTAAGGAATAGAGGGACTCACTTGGATGAATAGGGGGAAAAACAGTAGCAGCTCAGGAGGCTGTTGAGGCTCGACATACTTGCAACCACCGGCCAAGCAGTTGAGGATGACACCATTGGCTTAGTTTTCGTAGGTCCCCAAAGCAACATAGCCGACTGCCGAACGCGCAGAGGCCATTTAGCCTTTTATGGTCCTTGAAAATATTTACCTCCGCCGTGAGGGACAAGTGGTGTCTGTAACTGTAGGTCATCTCACAACTCTCGTCCTCCAGCGCGCAGGGGTTCTTCAGCCGGTTAGGGTCCATGTAGGCGTACGGCATCATCGGCTTATCGGCGAAGCTACCGAATCCTAACCTGAAAATAAACACGTATTATAATACCACTAGCTGTTGCTTGCGACTTCGTCCGCGGCAATTTCTGTTATTATGATTAATTAGTATAGATGAATAATTTATCCCCGATTTCAAAACATTTTTTATTGACGCTTCGCTCAAAAAAAAAATTTTCAATTTGAACCAATCGTTCCTGAGATTTGCGCGTTCAAACAAACAAACAAACAAACTCTTCAGCTTTATAATATTAGTATAGATTCGACGGGATCAACGGACGAGACGGACGAACAGTAGTTCTCGAAAAAAAAGTCATTTTATAGAAATTGTTCAGCCGGCCGAACTCTTTTGTATGTAAATGTGATGATGGTATGATAGCTCAGTGGCGCAGTGGTTAACATGCCAGCCTGCTACACGGAGTGCCCGGGTTCGATCCCCGGCCAGGTCAAGATGGAAAATGATCTTTTTCAGATTGGCCTGGGTCTTAGATGTTTATCTATATATGTATTTGTTATAAAATATAGTATCGTTGAGTTAGTATCCCATAACACAAGTCTCGAACTTACCTTGGGGCTAGCTCAATCTGTGTGATTTGTCCGTATTATATTTATTATTTATTTAAATGTTCAATATTGTGTATTTATATTTTGTTGCGACCTAACTTCGTCATTTATGAACCGATTTGAAAACATATTTTTCTGTTTGAAAGGAAATTTAATTAGAAATATTATCAAAATTGGTTTAGTTCCTTCTTTGGTTGAAGTCAGTTTTTTCATCTGAAAAATTATCGATGATGAACATTCCTAAAATCCTATTTCTTGTAAAACTAGCGTCAATAGACTAATGTTGTAATATGGTTGTAATCCAAAATCCCCCTAATCGTATTAGTATTAGTTCCCCTGGAGAAGTTGCTAGATTTTCCTAAATAATGAACATATTATCTACATATCTTCGTACAATAATTTTGCGTAAATACAAATATGTCAAAGTGACCATTAGAGGGGAAAACATTTTTCAACCTGGACTAATGTTATTTTAATGACGGATAGTTGCGCAAATACCAACTCGATTTTATGATAATAACGTGTTATATATATAGTTAACCAGCAAACGTAGTTTTATTTCTAAATATATATTTTTTATTTACAAAAAATGTTTCACAATAACAGCTGTTTAAAACTATGTTAACTGAATATATACACAAAATTTTATATGAATTGGTTAAGCAGTTTCGGAGGAGTTTTGTTACAAAGACTGTGGACACGAGAATTTTACAAATAAGAGAAAGAACATGAAAATTTAAAAAAAAACGTCATTGCTTTCGCTTGAGTGATCGTAATTTTGCACATGCTGTCCGTACTTAGTATACGCACACTACATGCATTGTGGTATTATACTCTTTGATGCACACTTATGAAATGAACACTCTCGTGACACTCGCTGTCGTGTCGTGAGTTACAAGGACTATAAGCATTCTTGCTAGCGTAAAGGCTCTGGATTGTAATGCTAAGGCAGCACAATATAGCCAATTTTGTCACTCCACGCAAGCAACTTCCCTCTGGTCACGATCTTTCCTGGCCTGGCCCATTTGGAAGTCACTTAACAGGTTGCGTTCACAGGTGGGGCGGTGTAAGGACAATCTGGCTAAGTGGGGAATGATAGAGCCGTCGCAAAACGTGTCCGGTTGCGGTCTTCCTCCGCAAACTATGGCGCCCTCTCTGTCCTGGGTATCGAACGCCTGCACCCTGGAAGACCTGGAAGACCTTGTTGTAGCCTCTGACCACGCTATTAGAGTGGCTCATAATTGGGCGGAAAAAATATGAACGAAAAGACCATTGACACGAAAAGAAGCACTGTAATTCTAAAACTACATTATATTTGTATTTTCTTGATACTTAAGTATTTCTTTTACATGGGATCGGCACAGCATATCAGTCTTTTCCACTTTACTCTGTCACTGGTCATATCCTCTGTAATACCTTTCTCAGATTAGACATCACATGACAACCTTCAGCCGGATCATCGATTTGGTGTCGCTTAGGTATTTCTTACTCAAGTTATAGTAATAAACATGATACCAACCTAAAGTTATCAGTCAAGTTCTTTAACATAGCAAGCAGGTCGTCTCCCAACGAGACCAGCGTCTTCTTGTCGTCCTTCATGGACCAGGTGAGGTCCATCAGGTAATATAAATCCAGAGGGTAGTTCTTTGCTGGCCTGTACTTAAACTTTATCTTTTGCGTTTCTCCTGTAACAATAAAATTAATAACTTTATATGAAGTGGTTTTCTACCTCTGTCCTTACAAAAGAAGTACATTCTATCTAATTTAATAATGGTAAGATTTGATTATGTTGATTGTCATTGAGTTTATACAACAGAAGGATATTAGGATAGTATTCGCATTTCCAAAGGGTTTACTTTGTAGTTTATTATAAATAATTTTAAGGTCTTAAAGACCTGGCCTCTGTCTGCCCGCAAGGGAAGACGTGATAGTATGTTTTGATTGATTTTGATTTGATTTGATTGATATGCATTTTTATTATTACTAAAAAGTTGCGACCGAATGTAGAACAAAATATAAATAAACAAGTAAAAAATGAATCAATCAGAGTTTAAATATTCCCGAAAAAGCTAGAAACTCAAGGATCGAAAAAACCATAGGTTTAAAAATATTTCGGAAAAAACAATAGAATAAAAATAAATTGTCTTCAAAGCGTCGATCAAATATATTGGTAGACTACAGAGATAAGATAATCCTGGTAGATACACAGCATGAAGCTATAGATACACAGTCTCATACAAAATGAAGCCTTAATAATGTCCCCGAGTCAAAACATCACGCATACTTACGAAAAAAGTTATTAACTAGTTGTATACCGGAATGTAACAGTCTTCTAATATTTGAACATGTAACCCCTCAAAAAATCACTGATACGTTCAAGACTTTAAATAATAAAAAAACTGGAGACCTGTGGGACATCTCAGTATCAGTCATAAGTAATATAATAGAAATAATTGCTCCTTATTTAGCGTCTATTTTTAATAAATGTGTAGATACAGGGACTTTTCCTGATCTAATGAAATTAAGTAAAGTTATACCGTTGTACAAATCGGGTGATAAAAATGATCCAACAAATTACCGTCCAATTTCTATTCTGCCAGCGTTAAGTAAAATATTTGAAAAGTTAATTTTTAATCAGTTACTTTCTTTTTTTAATCTAAATGGTCTATTTCATAGTGAACAATACGGATTTACGAAGGGTCGATCAACTACGAATGCGGGTGTTGCGCTTTTAAAACATATATATTGTGCTTGGGAGAGAAAACAAAATGCTATTGGTGTTTTTTGTGATCTCTCCAAAGCATTTGATTGTGTAGACCACGATACCCTGCTGTCCAAATTGGAACACTATGGGATTAAAGGTAAATCTATTGCATTAATCAAATCTTATTTGAGTAGCCGAATTCAAAAAGTTAGCGTTGATAGGGTTCAATCCTCGGGATCATCTGTTAAGATGGGCGTACCCCAGGGCTCTATACTAGGCCCCTTGTTGTTTCTTATATATATTAATGATCTGCCATACTATGTTCACACATGTAAAGCTGTACTATTTGCCGATGATACTTCTCTTATTTTCCCTGTTGATAGGACAACAGACAATTTTGACGAGGTCAATAGTACATTAGCTCAAGTATTAGAGTGGTTTACAGCAAACAATTTGCTGTTGAACGCTAAAAAGACGAAGTGTATTAAATTTTGTTTACCGAATGTTACAAAAGTACCAACACGCATAGTGGTCGAAAACGAAACGATAGATTTGGTAGATAAAACAATATTTCTTGGGATGACAGTTGACTCGGGACTTCAATGGGGTGCCCATATCACATCCTTAGCGGGTAAACTTAGTTCTGCTGCTTACGCTGTTAGAAGAATAAGACAGTTGACTGACGTTGATACTGCGCGTTTGGTATACTTCAGCTACTTTCATAGTGTCATGTCGTATGGGATATTACTATGGGGTAACGCAGCAGAAGTTAATACCATATTCGTCCTTCAAAAACGCGCTATCAGATCTATATATAAACTAGGTGCTAGAGAATCTCTTAGAGAATTGTTTAAAAATATAAATATTTTGACATTCCCCGCGCAATACATATTTGCAAATATTATGTTTGTTCGTAATAATCTTCATCTTTACGCGAAAAATAGTGATATCCACAACAGGAATACGAGAAATAAAAATAAATTTGCGACACCAACTTTGCGATTACAGAAAACAATGAATTTATTTTTGGGACTTAGTATACGCTTCTATAATAGAATTCCTGAAGAAATATTGGCTCTGTCATTAGGTAAGTTTAAGACTGCTGTTAAAAATCAATTGCTTTAAAATGCCTATTATTGTATTAATGACTATTTATCAGATAAAACTCCATGGAAGTAATATATTCAATAAATTGTACATCGGTGATTACTTAATGTAAAATAATTCAATTTGTTATAAATATGTGAAAGTGTAGCCCTTCAGGCACGTAGGGACCAATACTGGACTGAGTTTCTTTCGGCGTATTCTTCTCAGCAGTGGTCGTTTCGAAACGCTAGTAGCTTATCGATTTTGCAAATATTAAAAATAATAATATGACGTTCAGAAAGAGATACATGATATCCAAATTTGAATAAAATTCTATTTCATTTCATTTCATTTCATTAACAACGATAAAAACGGTACATACTGAAAGTATAATTCCATCTTCTTTTTTCACTTTTGATGCGTAATTTTTGCATCCTTTTACTGTACCTTTGTCATCGCGAGACGTGTGAGTGCTAGCGCGGTATATTGAAGCTGTGGACAAAACAGCTCCGAAACTCGATTAGGGCGTTGTTTTGCCGGTGCCACTTTCGAGCGCGAATCGTGTACCTACCATAATATTTGATCGAAGCTTCTAAGGCTTCTAAGGTTCACCTTGTAACGTTGCAGCATGCCACCTGCATGCTGCATCTCATCCAAACTCATTTCTCTCATCCTGTCCATTTTTTATTCCTTATTTTAATTCAAATTTAATTTTTAATTCAAATTTCATT
The DNA here is from genome assembly GCA_947532085.1 of Elegia similella. NCBI lineage: Eukaryota > Metazoa > Arthropoda > Insecta > Lepidoptera > Pyralidae > Elegia > Elegia similella. Next base: position 16,617,685 of record OX383941.1, read on the forward strand.
CCATTCCATTTCATTTTTAGATTACTTTCTCTCTCTCTCACCTTTCAATCGGTTAACATCTTTCAGTCTACTAACATCTTTGAGTCTACTACCATATCTTGGAGCATAAGTCTCTGATAATAATTTTTTAAAGTTGTAATGCAAAGAATATAATAAAGTTATTAGCTGTGTTCTGTGTGTCGTCTTGTCCTCTTCCTAACATCTTTATATGTGGAACTCGGCTAGAGCGTCGGGACGGTCGAGCCTTCACAACCTTACAAGTGGAACCAAGAATACTCACTCGGTTTTAGAGAAAGACGCAGTTTTTGCGGCTGTATCTGCACCACGTCCTCCACGCTGTCAGCTTGTACATCTTGGAGAGTGCGGTTCTCGAGCGTCTCCCAGAGAGGAGTCAGTGGTCGCTGGATCATGCCCTGCCCGCACCCGGCCGCCACGAGACTGAAATTGTGCAAAAATTTTAATAACGTGTGTGTCTCGCGTCTCGGTCATATTTTGTTAACGTTCACCAGTTTGTTAAGCGGGTGCCGCGCGAACGAAAAACGTCGCTACTGCGCAAGCCATTAGGCCGCAGAACCATTAGGCGATGAGGAAAAAAGATGAAGTCTTAATATTTTTATATTTATATTTTTATAAAAAAAATAAGAAAGGGGGCGACCTCCGAGACGTACATATAAATATTGTCATGTGAGAATTATTGTTTTAGACGTAAAAATTACAAAGATTTCGAAGAAAAATGCTTTTAGATATCATACCATATATATATAACGGAGAGGGTGGTCCGAGCTCAGCTATCTTTATCGTTCAAGAGCGGGCGTTATACATGGAGGTGTTGGTAATTTAAACAAACGTTGATTTTAAACAATGAAAGTATTTACTTCACGAACACTATGAATAATTTCAATAAAACACAAATCAACAAACAATGCGATACGCGACAGTTTCTACACGTGTTCACTTGGCGGCGGACGCAATCGAACTGAACGACACTCGTCCGCCCATGACGTCGTAGACTCTGTCAACGCCGGGTGGGGCGTTGGCGTCTCGCATTAATAGGAAAATATGACGACAGATGGCGCTGTCGTCCGTCCGTTTCCGACACGGCCATCCTGCTTGCACACGTCCTCGGGTGTTATACTGTAAACAAAAACAAACAACGAGAGTTTCTGATCCACTCGGTCATCTCTGACCACACCATTATTTCTCTTCTTTTTTTTTTCAAATGAAACCACAAATCTTTAAACTAGGTTTTAAATCGAATTTCTAGACAAACTAACTTAATCAAACGATATGGGACATATTTCACTATCTATAACCAGAGTCACGTACTACAGTCATCAGTCAATTCTCAACACTAATAACTCTCGAGTAAGACATCTAACGCCACGGCTCTCTAGCCGAACAGAAACATCCAGCGCATGGATCAGATCTGTTTGCATATCCATCGAGTGGATCGCCCGTGTGACACCTGTTAACACACGAATGGTCTCGCTAGACCACGACCTCCGCCAGAGTCAAACGCGCACCGCGCACCCACGGACTACCTGGGTAACCCCAGGAGACACCGATTTCTATCGGGCTACGACTACGTAATAACTTCTGGTACGGTCGAACTAACTACGGCCGCTAGAGTCCCCTTACTCGAGTTCTTACTGCTAATTAAGCTTGAATCTCATCTTCATTATCATCATTTGCTTCAATCTCGACTGATACATGACTTACTGGTTCCTCAGCCTATCATGCGCGAACTTGTAAGTACGATTAGAGTCTAAGCCTTCAACTTATAACGATCTCCCTCCAGTACCTCAATAACTTTAAAAGGACCTTTGAATTTTGGATCTAACTTAGTTTGATTTTTTAGTTCGTTCCTCGTTTTGTAATAATACAAAATCACCAACAGAGATATTTTTTTTTTTTTTTATTAAAACTAACGCGAGATAATAACATTACCAACAGAGATATTATTAATGGTTGCTTTGGTGCAATCAAATCGGGTTTTGTCATACTGCGAACACTTCTGAATATTCTCAGATGCCGATTTACGAACTTCCTCGATATCAACTTCTGTATCAACATCACTACACATAAGGGACAACGGTCTTGCAACCTCATCAATTAACAGCTCAAGAGGAGAAGCTTTCGTATCGCGGTTAATGGTACAGTTGATCGCTAATTGTACCTCATCTAACGCATCCTGCCACGTTTTATCAGCGCTAGTCTCTACAGCAGTTAACTTAGACTTCAAGACGCTCATGATACGCTATACCTGGCCGTTAGCCTTGGAAGAGCCCGTTGCTATCAGATGCAATCCGATATTTTTGATTTCTTAAAAATCGCGGAACTCTTTGCTAGCGAAGCATCTGCCTTGGTCAGCAATAATAAGAGTACTCCAAAAGTGCAACGCTACCATTTACTGCACGAATACTACACTTAGAGTCGATATTAGCCGTGTGAAACAATAGGACATACTTTGTAAAAGCATCAATAAGAACGAAGACATACTCCTTTTTATCATTTTTCCCACTTAATTTACCGGTGGCATCTATGTGGACTGTTTACCATGGGATCGAGACTTTAGGTATTGAGTGAAGTTCAGCTTGAACCTTCCCTGAATGAGACTTTGCAATTTTACAAGTGACGCAATTGTCGACGAACTTCCTAACGTACTGGGTCATGCCAGGAAACCAATAAAAATCATAGAGCTTTTCACTGGTCTTGTCAGCGCCAAGATGAACAAGAGAGTCGTGAAAATTGTTAGTGACAGACCATCTCAATGACCGGGGTAAATACGGCAAACACTTAGTTCTACCGTTGCGCTGAATCCTACGATACAGAACGCCTGCGCGTAAAACGTAAGTTTTAGCCACCTCTTCATCAATAAGATCACTCTGTAAGTCAGAAACCCAAACAATAGCTAAAAAGCTAGCATCTGTATGCAACTCAATCTGATGTTGGGGATTAAAGATAGTCAAAACGAGGTCACTGGTTAAAATCGAAATAATATTTTGTCGAATGCTCTCATATTCTGGCTTCCAAACTAAATCACCTTTAAGAGAAGTTACACGATACAACAGCCATTATACGAGAAAAATCTTTCACGAATTGACGAAAGTATGACGCTACTCCGATAAATTGACGTAATTAGGTCACAGATTGGGGTGGGGGGTAGAGCAGTTAGAGCCTCTATCTTCCTACGATTAGGTCTAATTTGGCCAGCTTCCACTTCAAATCCCAAGAACTACTACAGCATTCAGCACCAGAATTATAAAAATCAATATTGCCTACCGTTATGCTGTAGTACGCGGAGTACGCCTGAAGGTGACTGCATGACGCAAACATCTATGCGCCTCTCAGCGCGTGCAGGACTATGGCTGCTGCTACTGCTTGCCTGGCCGTTTCCACCGATGCACTTGCTCGCGATGTGTCCCGGCTTGCCACACTTGAAGCACGTGAGGGGCCTAGGCGTCTGCTGCTGCGCTGGTTGACTCGGTGTAGTCGTAGTTGTCCTTCCTTTTCCATCCGTAAGCTTGTTTCGACATTCAGACCGTTTGTGACCCATTTTGCCACAGTTAAAACATTTCAGTAACGATGTCTTGGCTCGTTTAACATCGGATCCTTTCGTTTCACCAGCACTTAGCTTACGCTTCGAATAAGAGAAGGCGTGCAACTCTTATTGCAATTTTTCCCGTGAATAAATATCGGTGGTAAATGCCAATCGTTGCAACCTCGTATCAAATTGCGAAATATGGACGAGTACGGTAGCCGTTACGATCCTTCCAGCGGTTAGTCAACAACGTCATCAAATGACTCGCATATGCGGATAATGTCTCTTTTTCACTGGGTTTGTCAACATTGAGGTTAATTAAATTCCCCGCAAAAGTCTCAGTAACAACAAATCTGGTAGTAAACAGTACCTTAAACTCGCTCCACGTCATACCATGGTATGCTATTTGTGATAGCCACGTCGATGCCGCGCCCTTTAACGCCTTGCTGACTGCAACAACAAGTTGACCGCCACACAATGGATTCTCGGCGAAACACAAATCTGCTGTCGCGCACCACGATCTTGCGTACACATCTGCTTTTTCGGGGTCGAATGCGGGTAGCACCACTTTGTTAGTCATTTTCGGCGCTTGCAAAGCTTCGATAAGTGCTCGCATGTTTGCATTTTGTTATTCAAATAAAGTACGCCAACGGTCACTTTCACTTTCGTTTTTATTCGGCGATTGTACCAACACTGATCTCACTTCTGATAACGGAGAGGGTGGTCCGAGCTCAGCTATCTTTATCGTTCAAGAGCGGGCGTTATACATGGAGGTGTTGGTAATTTAAACAAACGTTGATTTTAAACAATGAAAGTATTTACTTCACGAACACTATGAATAATTTCAATAAAACACAAATCAACAAACAATGCGATACGCGACAGTTTCTACACGTGTTCACTTGGCGGCGGACGCAATCGAACTGAACGACACTCGTCCGCCCATGACGTCGTAGACTCTGTCAACGCCGGGTGGGGCTTGGCGTCTCGCATTAATAGGAAAATATGACGACAGATGGCGCTGTCGTCCGTCCGTTTCCGACATATATATATATATATATATATATCATTTTTAAATCTCATATGTATCTGTTTCAATTTCCAACAAGGGGGCGATCTTGTTCAAGGATTGATCTAAATAATACAAATACAATTGATGTATTTAATGAATTAAGCGCATAGTACTAGTGATTTAAAAACACGTCAATATTCACAATTTCGTGCAGTACCGTCTTAATAACGTGTGTGACTCGCGTCTCGGTCATATTTAGTATTTTTTTTTCTTTTTTCACGCAGACCGTAGATGCTGGTCGAAGGAATGGGCAAAAAATAATAATGTTAATCATCAGTCAATAGGCAATGCAGCTAGCAACCCATTATAATTTCGATTCCGTTTTCCTCCTTTCACCGCCCACCAACACGGCAAACCTGGCCTTCTGGTCTTATGGCTTTGGACTCTGTCTACCCCGTCTGGTATAAAGACGTGATCATTTGTAAGTATGTGTATTTTATTGCAAGGGTATATATTAAGTAGTATTCTTGGTAAGGGCGCGTACCCACAAAGTTTGTGTTTCTTCGGGGTATGACATAACTTTTTAAGGGTGATTTGCGTTAAAATCTTATAAAAACCCGCTCCCTGAAATGTTTGTTTTATTTTAATTTAATAAAGTGAATATATAAGTCGGTAAATATTCTGTAAATAATTTCAAGCGTCTATCTGTCGCCGTTATCAATATCGAGCAAAAAAATCATGTTTGTAGTATGGGAGCGTCCTAAAATATTTATTTTATTCTATTTTTTAGTATTTGTTGATAAAGCGGCAACAGAAATACATCATCTGTAAAAAATTCAACTGTCTAATTTTCACACCGCAGCCATAATTAATAAGAGTCCCGTCCCGTTTTCACCCTTTGGGTACGGAACCCTAAAAATGTGTTCCATTTATTTGCATAAAATAGCAAGTTTTTAAAAAATATTATCAAAATCTATAAGAAATCATTAGTAAAAATACGTAAAGTTTTATTATGAACTTTATCACATACCTACAACTTTCTCAGATGACTAGTTCCGTACTCTTGTCGGCAAAGATGAAATAACAAGTCATCGTAATGAAAATAGATGCTCTCATGATGGGCCGTCATTACCCCTCGTGCCGTCGGATTAGCTTTATGATCTGCCTTATTCTTACAGCTTACAAAAATAACATGCACGTGGTTCATGTTTTTACTGACTTTAAAAAGAAGAAGGTTTCAAATTGGCTATACGAGAACGATATTAAACAGAACTAAGACACGTGACGTGAGTCGTTACTGAGAAATACTTAGAAAAAATCTGTGTCATGTAAGGCATGGGACTGTTTTATGAGTTGATTGATTTGAAGCTTATTTTCATTAAGTGTAGTTCAGTTCATAACTATACAGATGATGTGATTGATAGATTCTTTTTGTTTATTTTTATATACATAGAATGTGATTAGCAAGCGACCCGCCCCGGCTTCGCACGGGTAAACCTTCCTATTTAATCATTTTATCTACTAAAACACATCATAATCCCTTGCATTGTTTAAAGATCTAAGCAGGTAGGAAAAACAGGTTTAAAGATCTAAGCTAGCGAGAGACAGCAGCGGAAAGCAACTTTGTTTTATGTTTTGTAGTGATAGTAAACGTAGAAAAACCATGATTGCTAAAACTAAACCTACTGTTAAAACGAAAATTAATATAAAATAATCATAAATATATAAAAAATAAAACTAAGAGAAAGGAAAAGTTACAGGAATAAAAAGTATAAGTCTAATCAAATAGCACGCCGCCTAGCTGCCTAGAATGTACTTACCCATCACACCGGCCACGTTGCCACGCTTGATGGCCAATGCAATGTGCTGCAGCTACGCTCCAGAGCAGGGGTCACAATCACAACCATTGTCTCTGTGAATTATCTATAATTTTTGTTAGTGTCGATCGCTCGGGAACAGAAGAGTTTCCCGGAATGGAAGGTACCCTATGTTCTTTCTCTGGCCTCAATCTACCTCCATACTAAATTTCATCTATATTTGTTCAATATTTGAAGCATGAAAAGAAGACAGACAGAGTTACATTCGCATTTATAATATTAAGTATGAATTATTATGGATAGTATGGATTGCCCAAGATGAAACGGAATCGTTACGGTCGCGCTTCGCGCTCGCTCGGTCATAAGCAGAGACAACACATACATTATTTAGAAGTCTTTGATTAGTAATAATCAACTCATCCCTGCTTTTCATACAAAGTATCTAAGTATAATTTATTTGTAAGGAAAGTTCAATATACAGTTATCCAAAACAAAAACAACATTGATCTATCTCCCTCGCCATCAATTCCAAATTACATTTATCTTGTTGATTACGCCGTGAACAGAATTGAACAAATAACTTTGGGACACCCACAGTGTTACCACGCGTTGGCTACATAACGCAGCATTGCCGTAGACTGCACCAATAATTTTATTTTATCATTTAATACTATTGGAATACGGTTTTTAATACTTACTAATATTATATATGCGAAAGTGAGTTTGTTTGTTACACTTTCACGCCGTAACTACTAAACCGATCATCATGAAATTTTGCATACAAGTTCTCTGGAGTACGGAGAAGGATATAGGCTACCTTTTATCCCGGGAAAAAGTACTATTCCCTAGGGATCGACACTGACGCGGGAGGAACCGCGGGCAAAAGCTAGTAATACCTATATTTCGAAACGTTTATTCGACTTTGTCTCCATATTAAGGATATATAGACACAAAATAAGTACTAGCTATAAATACGCTCGGTGACACATGAAATAATTCTAAAAATTGTCCATCTCAGAGCAACACTAAAAACTGTCCTTCTAAGAGCAACAGCAAAAACAGCCCTTCTAGGGCTCTAGTAAAAAAAAGGAACTTCACTCCTTAACTTCGAAAGCTGAAGAATTTGAATTCTTACAGTAAACCGGGCGTACGTGCCATACGGGATGATGATGCAATAGGTCAGAAGTGTATCCGCAACTGCTTGGCCGGTGGTTGCATGGCATGGGGTACGTGCGCCCGGCCTCCCGAGCTGCTACATGCTTTCCCCTCATTCATCCGGTTGAGTAGTATCCCTTCATTTTATTCCCATCCCAAATCCAACAAATTCCTGTTCAAGCCAAAGAAATTGCGCTCGCCAACCCGCCTGCCAAGCTTGGGCTCTCCCAAGCACTCTTCGTTCCGTCTTCTCCGTAAGAAGTCCACTGCTGGATAAAAGCCTCTACCTTTATCCAGTATCGGACTTCTTACGGCTGAAATGATATCAGCCGCAAGCCTCTCACACATAGGCCTCTCCCAAAGATTTCCGAAATGACCGGTTGGAAGCGACCTGCATCCAGCGTTTCCCTGCGACGCCCTAGTGTTAGAGTTTTTAGGAACCGCCTCCCGGTCGGTGGTGTCCGACGCTGCGCTTGCCGGTACGTGGGCGCCATTGGAGAAACTTTTTGCCCCATCGGCCATCGGCCATTTCAAAGCGCTAATCCGCTGAGCTATGTCGGTGACTTCCGTTCTTCTACGGATCTCCTCATTTCTGATTCAGTCACGCAGAGAAACACCGAGCATAGCCCTTTCCATTGCTCTTTGAGCGACCTTGAGCTTTCTTATGAGGCCCATAGTAAGGTACCACGTTTCTGAGCCGTCATCACTGGTAACACACACATTGATTGAAGAATTTTGTCTTTAGGCACTGAGGTCATCATCATCATTTCAAATAGGTGTCACGGTCAATCGACCATGCGCACCCTGGTGTCAGAGTTCTTCGGAACCTTCTCTAGGCCTCTAACGTGGTTCCTTTAACGACTACCAAATGGCAGCCGGGACCACCGGCTTAACGTGCCTTCCGAAGCACGGAATCATCTTTATTATGAGACAATCAGGTGATTCAAGCCTGCAATGTCCTAACCAAACTGGAAACAACTAAACAAAGCATGCTTCCTATGGGAATCGAACCCAGGACCCCCGGGTCAATAGGCAAACGCCTTAACCACTGGACCACTGAGGTATTTTGGACGAAAAGACAGTGCGAAGCTTCCCGAACGCTGCCCATCCGAGTCTGATTTGCCGAAAGACCTCATCCTTGAAGCTGCAACTGCCTGTCTGGATCAATTGTCCTAGGTAGACATATTGATCTACAACTTCAATGGTGGAATTTCCAACATCAACCGGAGACGGCGCAATATCTAGTAGGTAATTATCTATACATATAATAAAACAGTAAAATTATTTTGTCTGTACATTTCGAATTAATGACTGAAATGGATAGAGGGACACTTAAAAAGAATAATAGAAAGCAAAAAAAAATTTTTTGGAATTTCTTATCGTCATTTGAATGAACTCAAGGCATGAGTTTGCCTGCAAACATATAGCAAAAATAAAATAAAATAATAAGTGACATAAGAAAATTAAAATCCAAAGTCAATTCATCATCATTATACGACAGCATTATACCTATCCATACTATCCATAGTAATCCATACTAAAAAAAAAAAGAAGCTGACTGACTGACATATCAACGCAGGGCCTAAACTATAAGGGTTAGGAACTTGAAATTTTGCACAGGGGTTCCTTTTATAACGTAGGGGAGCACTAAGAAAGGATTTTTGGAAATTCATCTCCTTAGGGGGAAAAACGGGTTGCAAAGTTAGTATGAAACTTTGTTGTTTTTGAAGTTATTCGAATGAAATTGAAATGAAGGTTCTTTACTGAAAGGTATGAAACACGAGTAAAATATTTTACTCAAAAATCATCCCTTAAGAGGGTAAAATAGGGGTGCAAAGTAAGCATGAAACTTTGCCATTTTTGAAGTTAGTCGAATGAAATTCAGCATGAAGGTTCTTTACTAAAAGGCATGAAACATGAGTAAAATATTTTTCTCAAAAATCATCCCTTAAGGGGATATAACGGGGATGCAAAGTTAGTATGAAACTTTCCGTTTTTGAAGTTATTCAATTGAAATTCAATATTAAGGTGTTTCATTGAAAGTAATAAACTATTGGGGGATTGTATGGAAATTTTCTCATTTCTGGACGTAGAAGTATAAAAATAAGTATATATGTTTACATTACAATTAAAAAGATCTGTGTTGTTAAAATGGTCGAAATTTCCCCTTGAAGGGGTAGAATAGGTGGGGTAAAGTTTGTATGGTTTTTTTTATTTACTTAGAAATATGACAATAAGAAGTTCTCCATTACAATAAAAAAATATCTGTGTAGGTGAAATGGGCAAAATCCCCTCCTTAAGGGCTAAAGATCTATGCAGGTGAAATGTATTAAATTCCCCCTTAAGGGAAAAAAGCAAAGGGGCAGGGGTTTGTATGGAATTTTTATCATTTCTACTGTTCCCAAGGGAACGACATTAACGCGGGCGGAGCCGCGGGCAACAGCTAGTAATTTATAAAATTAACTTTAATTGCGGCGGAAGGATCACAATTAATTCTTCAAAATATTATTTTTGACTTAACTATCTATTTTTAAAGCTCGCTTGCCGTTCTAACTTTATTTCTGCGACACCCGACAGGGTTCATATTGTACCCATTTTAATTACAGTGCAGTGACAATATTGTACCTAAAATGTAAAGCACCCTATGTATTGTACAATATAAGTAAAATGCAAATAAATAAACTGAAATTGAAATTGGAAGACATTATAAATGCATGCATGACATTACACATGGTGAAATTTTGATCGTTTTGGACCCTTAAAGGGGTGACTCACACCATCAATCTGATCAACTTTTTCTATGAGACCAATGCTGGGAACTCAAAAAAAAATTCGTCATTTCCATAAAAAAGGGTCCCGCCGCCCGGCCAGTTTGTATGGGAATGTCGGTTTTTTTTTTTTAGTTCCCGGCATTGCTCCCATACGAAAAGTTGTTCATTTTGATGGTCTGAGTCACCCCTTTAAGGGTCCAAAACGATAAAAATTTCATCGTGTATATAGATGTTTTAAATGCATACGCATCCGATACTTTACCGTCATTCAAACAATGAAAATACGATTAGAGAAGAGAGCATTGATCTACCGTACCATTCAAAATTACATTTCTCATCGATTTGAAAAAAGCGAACAAATAATATTAGGACACCCACTGCGTCAGCACGCGTCGTCGGCCACGAAAGTATAGTGATGATTAAACTTTTTGTTTTCATTCGGTCAGATAATTTGGTCTTTGTCATGAACATTCTTCTAAGGGAAGTAAAAGTAATTTTATTCATCTCCATATAAAGGGTTTATATTACGATAGAAAGCGTTCGGATCTAGCTCATTTAATATCCGTATTTCTTCGCCTTGTCATTGTTTTTTTTAGGGTTACGTACCCAAAGGGTAAAAACGGGACCCTATTAATTTCGCTCCGCTGGCCGTCTGTCTGTCTGTTTGTCTGTCCGTCTGTCACCAGGCTGTATCTCATAAACGATGATATTAAGACAGTTGAAATTTTCACAGATGATGTATTTCTTTGCCGCTATAACAACAAATACTAAAAAATAATATAAAATAAATATTAAAGGGGGGCACCCATACAAAAGACATGATTTTCTTTGCCGTTTTCATAGAACCCTTCGTGCGCAAGTCCGACTCGCACTTGGCCTGTTTTTTTTCTTTTATTCACCAGAGCATAGCGCCGCCCGCGATGGCGTTTATACAGCGCGATAAACTATCCTTATCTCGCTCTTTAATATTACGGAAAACAAGTAGGCGATAGTCGATAAACGTTGTCGCGCTTGCCTGCTACGGGTACGGCAGCAATGTAGATCATTTGACTGATATCAATCTTGATTTTGGATTTTAATCTATACCTACAGATTGGAAGCTCTCATAAATCTGTGTCTGTAAGTATGTAATAATAAACATAGACTGGTTAGTCAATATTCATACTACTTAATATTATAAATGCGAAAGCAACTCTTGTCTGTCTGTCTTCTTTTAACACATATGCCATTCAACCAATTTAGATGAAATTTTGTATGGAAGGTCATAGGGTACCTTTCATTCCGGGAAATCTACTGTTCCCGAGGGATCGACACTAACGCAGGCGGAGCCGCGGCCATAAGCCAGTATTATTATAAAAATAAAAATTACACTTAACCTAAAGTTAACTTTTACCTTTAGGTTAAGTGTAATTTTTATTTTGTTATCTTTTACCTACTTGGTTGAAACCCATTTAAACCTTTGGCTGCGTTTAACAACTCTACCTAATTTTTAAGGGTTAATATTTATTTTAGCCAAATAATGGTTTAAACTAGGTATTCATATTTGGTCATATTGGTCATATTTTTATAATTAGAGGGTTTGTGTCCTATAGTAAAGACGTACCAATCTAAATAATAATCACTGATTAAGACTAACATAAACAAAAACTACCTACTATATTTATACGGGCTACAGTTAAGCAACATACGCTAGCCACCTAAGTCAAAGCCAGTAATAATACATAATACCATATCCTGCTTACATTACAAATATAATATAGAAGCTCTAGTCCCTAAGCCCTAACGGCCGGTCTCTAATGCGTATAAAAGCTAAAATCGTATTAGGTAACGCTACATTCATTGAGGTCCATTGTGCGGCGCTCATCGCAGGCGTGGTGCAACCTTTACAATCAATAATCAATCAAACGATGATCTCTTGATTAGTAGGTAGGGACCGGCCCAGCACAGCACCGTTGCAGCCCAAAATACTGAGGGAATAGAAGACGAACGCTTACTTCTAACTCCCGGAAATCAGCCTAAACCTACCGGGAACAGAGCAGCATAAATTACATTTCTCATATCAGTCTCACTGCGACTGCGATAGATATACTCGGAACTCCTCATAAAAACGTCAGCAGAAAAAAATGTTCGTGCTAATTCCCGTTGAAATTAATAATAATAGTTTAGTATGTTCTAACGTTTGGCATTTGAACCAGCGAAAAATAATTTCAGTTGAATGTAGGTTATTAATGTGAATTAGTGAACATAAGTATTTGCGTAAATTTCGTCTATAACCACACGTCTACCATAATTATTTATATTGTATTTACTCGTACATACACTTAAAACCGCAAATATATAACACACTTCCTTTATTCTTTATGGTAGCAAACGTCTGATTTCCGGATGAACAACAGTTTTTTTCTATTAGTTGTAGAAATTGTACCACTAAAATTCTTATAGGACTCATGACTTTAAACAATCCATATTGAAAAATAAAAAATAATTAGAATTCTGTTTTTTTTTCATATGATGTGGAAAAGTTCTTACAGTGGCTCTTTGCCTAATCTTGAACGTATATCCATACTATCACTACTTTGTATTTATAGGCCAAACATGGGAATCTGGTCTCCCATCAAATGCATGCTGTGGCTCGTGACGCAATGCCGAATAAAAGTCATGCGCATAAATTACGTTTATTTAGTTATCCGCCGTACTTTCTATCAAAATCTTTATCAGAACCCTTGGTGGAAGAACTTGAAATAGGATTCCTTTCCTTTTAGTGTGTGTGTTACATAACATTCAAGCTATGAAATGTCGTTGGAATCTGGTCTCCCATCATCATCATCATTTCGAGTAGGTGTCACGGTCAATCGACCATGCACACCCTGGTGTCAGAGTTCTTCAGAACCGCCTATGGGCCTCTGACATGGTTCCTTTAACGACTACCAGATGGCAGCCGGGACCACCGGCTTAACGTGCCTTCCGAAGCACGGAGTAATCTTTATTATCAGACAATCAGGTGATTCAAGCCCGCAATGTCCTAACCAAACTGGAAACAACTAAACAAAGTATGCTTCCGGTGGGAATCGAACCCACGACCCCCGGGTCAACAGGCAAACGCCTTAACCACTGGACCACGGAGGCTGTTATGGTCTCCCATGAAACGCAAGCACGTGGTTCGCAATGCGCATAAGAATACCAAGATCTTATCAGATCAGAACCCTTAGTGAAACAGCAGGCAATAAGTACAATTCTTCTTTCCTTTTCGTATGTGTGACTTACATTGATGCTGTGATATGATATGAAAAAGTTTATACATCGGCTGTTATATCTTCTACACTCTCACTATTTTGTACTGATAGGCCGAACGTGGGAATCTGCTCTCCCATCAAACGCAAGCTGTGGCTCGTGACGCGCCGCCGAATAAAAAGTCATGCGTATAAATTGCGCTTGCTCAGTACTCCGCCGTGGGTTCTATCAAGATCTTATCAGACCCCTTAGTGAAATAACATGAAACATATTTTTTCTCTCTTTACCAAACCTTTATTTACCTGTACCACAGATACCTAATAGAACTCCTGTACGTTAAACTGAAATTTTGCATACCTATGAGAATCGGATAATAAATTGGGCCGAAGAAAGAAGACTTGGTTGCGTAACATCAGGGACGGGTATCGCGAGTGCAGCCGAACTTTTTCGCCTCGCTGGAGACAAGCAGAAATATGCGGAGCTGACTGCCAACCTTCACTAGTTGAAGAGGCACTGAAGAAGAAGAAGAGAATCGGATGGCAAAGAAATAACATTACGTCAGCGAACGGGTCTGATTATCGAGAACTTTTCCACCCACGCTGAATACTCAGTCACAGGCAGGGTCGTGGCAAATAGATCGCAATAAAATTATTTTTTTGGACAAGTATTGTTACGTGTGTCTTTAGTTTAAAAACACTATTATTGTTGTAAAATAATTTTTCTATTCTGATGAATGTCGTAAAAGGCTGCCAAGTGCGAGTCGGAATCGCGCACAAAGGGTTCCGTACCGTTATGTATAAAAACGATAAGAAAGTCATGTCTGTTGTATGGCAGCTCCCCTTATGTATTAATTTTATTTTTATTCAATTATCTATTTATAAAGTGAATATATAACTAAATATTCTGTAAATATTTTAAGCATCTACCTGTTGCCGTCATCAATATCGAGAAAAAACAAGCAAAAAAAATTATGCTTGTTGTATGGGAGCCCCCATAAATATTTATTTTATTCTCTCTCTCTCTTTTTTAGTATTTGTTGTTATAGCGGCAACAGAAATACATCATCTGACAGACAATCAGACAGGCCTGTCTGAACCCTAAAAAAGAAGAAACGGTATGCTCCTCTTCTACTCCGCAAGCCGGATACCGCACGGCACAATTTTTTTGTAGCTTTTTACAACTATACCTCTATTGAAGTAAGTTTCAAACTGGTACAAGACAAATTTGTGGGAACTAACAAATGAATTATATAAATGGTAAATCACACTTCCATTACCTGAACCTCTTGTTCAATTGCTTAGGAAAATTAATCAAACGGCGGTAACATTAGTTTCGGTCGAGAGACAAGAAGTTGAGTACTACAATGAATCGTATTTGCATTGAACACACATAAAATATTGTATTGAAGTTAACAGTTTATTAATAAGTGCCTACCTAATAAATATGCATTGCCACCTACTTACATTATTCGCATTCAAGTTTAGAAACCATTGATGTAAACCGATACCAAATAATGCAAATAATTAATAAAATAAGCATTTTGTCGTACAGCCCAACGAAAACTGTTTGCTGTACCCTATGGACATCGATAAATCAGAGGCGCTCTTGACTTGCGATAGATGTTTAACAACTTTAAAAACCTTTCGTCACCTCAACGTCATTAGGAATCAACTGTGATGAGCTTTATATTTGCAAATAAGTAAATAAATGAAAAAGAAAAATAATGAAAATTAAAAATACGCTCGTTTTTCTGTACTTATCAACTGACATCAGAACTGCATGATATTTGTTTAAAGATGTGGGATCGGTTAACGGACGATAATTTTACGACATACTGGTGGAAGAGATAGATTCGTCACAAGTCACAAGCCGAACGCTTAGGCCGATCGTGTCTCTCTACGCTTGTTCCGTGCTCTCTCTTGCTCACAGAACATGACACATTTTCATGCGTGCAGCTGGCGTTCATTGACTTATCACGTCAAAAAAACTGTTTTAATATTGCAGCCGGAAAGCTTGGTGCATGCTCTGCGCTCTAGCAGTAGTATGATGCAATTAAATAATGTTCAGCCGGCCTATTTACTAACTTAGTGTACAACGTATTGATAGTCACTTTAAAATACATTACGTTTTATATATCTTAAACAAAAATAGTCAATCATACGAAAGCCGCAATGTATGAATATTGAAGTGGCTATTAAAACGTTGTACAGGTACACTAAGTTAGCAAATAGGCCGGCAGCCGGCAGCACACGCATTGATCATCGGACGGCCGTGCCGTGACGCCCTTAATACTCGCCCTGAAGATGATCTTCTGAATAAGCTGAAACTATCGGCATTTTCGGACTTACATACGTGAGTAGAACCGTTTTATCTACATTTCTAAACTACTCGTAATATTATAAAGAGGAAGTTTGATTGATTATTTGCATTGAATAGGCTCATAAACTAATAAACCGATTTAAAAAATCTATAAAATAAATACCTATATCTACCTGTGCGAAGCTGGGGAGGGCCACTATTGTTTTTTTTTTATATAATTGGCTAAACAGTAAAAGTTGGTTTTGTAACCTTTATTAAAAAATGATCTTTTTTCAGCATTAAACCCATACAACGAAAAGAGAATTTAAAAAGTTAAATTGGACTAACCCCAACGTGTAGAGTATCGTTGAAAAGGTCTTTTAAAATGCAACAAAACCTGCTTTGAAACTATGTAGATCAAACCCCCCAGTCTTGAGATAATCTAATACAAAGTTAAAATTTGAGGTGTACCCCCACCGTAACTTTTGAAATATTACTAAAATAATACTGAATAAAATGTAGTATATAGCTCAAAGTCACTAGTTCGGCTCCGAGTCGCTAGTTATGTATAGATGACTCACATTTCATCATCCTAGAAATAGGTGTCCTAAGATCATGAAATGTAGGTAAGTCTTCTCTTTTAAAGTAATAATCTACGCACCAGTAGCAATGAGATACACTGTACCTTTTTCTTTCTGTATCCATCATGCTGCACCTAGGAACCCTAGAGTTAGAAAAGGGACTGCGCATTAACAGCAGTGGAAGTAGTCTTCCTATATCCATCAATTGATATCAGCAATGGAATTTACTGTTTTGATTGATTAACTTTGTATAAGCGTACCTCTCGTCATCACTGCATCTGGGAATCCAAGAGTTAAATTAAGGAGCTTCACGCCAGCGCTACTAGGACACTGCAGTGAGGCCTACTCTATATTTCTCCTTCCATAGCCATCACCCGACACACCCGGGATGCCGCAGTGAGGCACTTTCTCCACACTTCATTCTGCATCCAACACTGACATCAGAAGTGGAATATAACTGTTTTGATAAACTTTGTACAAGACGCACCTCTCGTCATCGTTGCACCTGGGGACCCTGGAGTCAAACTAAGGGTCTGCACGCCAGTGGCGGTGAGACGCCACAGTCGGATACGCTCCACACACTTCATTCTGTATCAATCACCGTCCTCAGAAGTGAAATGTAACTGTTTTGATAAACTTTAAACAAGACGCACCTCTCGTCATCGTTGCACCTGGGGACTCTAGTGTCGAAGTAAGGGTCTGCGCACCAGCGACAGTGGGAGGCCGCAATGAGACACGCTCCACACTCTTCATTCTGTATCCAACACCAACATCAGAAGTGGAATGTAACTCTTTTGACCAAATTTGTATAAAACGCACCTCTCATCATCGTTGCACCTGGGGATCCTGGTGTAAATGTAAGGGCCTGCACACCAGCGACACTGGGACGCCACAGTGGGATACGCTCCACACACTTAATTCTGTATCAATCACCATCCTTAGAAGTGGAATGTAACTGGATTGATAAACTTTGAACAAGACGCACCTCTCGTCATCATTGCACCTGGGGACTCTGGTGTCGAAGTAAGGGTCTGCGCACCAGCGACAGTGGGACGCCGCAGTGAGACACGCTCCACACACTTCATTCTGTATCAATCACCATCCTTAGAAGTGGAATGTAACTGTATTGATAAACTTTGAACAAGACGCACCTCTCGTCATCATTGCACCTGGGGACTCTAGTGTCGAAGTAAGGGTCTGCGCACCAGCGACAGTGGGACGCCGCAGTGAGGCACGCTCCACACTCTTCCTTCTCTATACATGCTAGTTTGTTATTCAGCAACTGTTGTTGACCTGTAACAATATTTAGGGGATTTTGAAAAGGTGTAATAAAATTAAAGATTGTTTATATCAGTATCTACTAGCATGTTTATTTTGTATGTGGTTCATTATTCTTTTTGGTGTTTTGTTTTTTAGTTAATGTTGTTATATCTCTTAAAATTTTTCTATATTATAATTTAGCTCTACCCCAGCAATTCTCGACATCACCCAGTTTGTTGACAGGCAGAAAAAGCCTTTTGCTTTAAGTCCACCTTTACACAGTACAGAGTATAAAGTTAAATAAATAAAAGACGCTAAAACCTAATACTTACTACAACTTAGTCCGAATTGTTTTTAAGGCACGTATAACCGAATTAATAACCTCCTACTTTTTTTTAAAGACGCCTAAAAAGGAAGCCTTGTGGAATAACTTGATTATCCGTCTCTCTGTGAGTCATAGAATTCCATATAAGGCTTTAGTATTAAGTAAATCTAACTTTGCCAGCTTCCAACTTTCCCTGTGCGTTTTGCAAACTGTTAAGTAGCTGTACATAAGTAAGAACTATCACTTAAATATTAGAAAGTACATAAAACTTAAACAGACAGCTCAACAATTGAACGTAAATGCAATCAGTATTAAGTGGCAGTAAAATCACTACCGGCTTGTTACTGTGAGTTATTTATAACAAAAACAAGTGAAAGTACAATATATAAATCATCTAATGCCGAATATAGAGTCAAGATACTCTTAAGTATCGCTTGTTGCGTTGACTCATTTTAGGTGGGCGACTCCATGTGATGGATAAAAAAAATAAAAAAAATCTGATGTTCGAACTTCTATAGAAGTTCGGTATTGAAGGGTTTAAAAATTGTCTTCTTGTATCTTTTTAGGGTTCCGTACATCAAAAGGTAAATTAACCCTTATAGGATCAAAGTTACACGCTCACTTGTACTTCTTCGGCCGTAGTGCTTCCGAGCATGCAGGTTCGTTATACTCTTCAAACCGAATTTTTTTTTTACGGCCAATCCCCTCCTTTTTGCCAACCCTCCTAAAGCTGGTATAGATAATGACGCATCATCAATTGCTTACTACAGCTTTGAGCATGATGGCATAGTGAGCGTGAGCATACCAAACGCTTACGAATGTTAAGCAACCCCGACGCAGTCCCACCTAGATGGGTGACCGCAAGTGGCATAAAAATATCTTGAGCTCCTCCTTGCTTCGGAAGGCACGTTAAGACGTTGGTCCCGGCGGTATTCATTAGTGGCAGTCGTCAAGCTATGTCAAAAAAATCTGACACCAGTGTTGGCCACTCACAAACACAAAAAACAAAACATAAAAATTGCTTGCTACATAAAACCAGAGAGACGCCATTTTTTTTAAATGATAAAACCTAATTCTGTTTTCTATATTTAAAAACTTATTGCGCAAAATAGAGTCAAGTATACCATATACCAAAGTATATAAGTGTAGCATGTTGACACAATTTGTGTGGGCGACGCCGCGCCGTGTGATTATGGGTGTCGGGGAAGATTAACGCCGACCTAGCGACCATCAACCATCATAATAACTTAAGTGTAATATGGGGCGATATTGAACCCATTTACTTATATATAACTATCATCATCATTTCGAGTAGGTGTCACGGTCAATAGACCATGCACACCCTGGTGTCAGAGTTCTTCGGAACCGCCTCTCGGCCTCTGACGTGGTTCCTTGACTACCAGATGGCAGCCGGGACAAACGGCTTAACGTGCCTTCCGAAGCACGGAATCATCTTTATTATCAGACAATCAGGTGATTCAAGCCTGCAATGTCCTATCCAAACTGGAAGCAACTAAACAAAGTATGCTTCCGGTGGGAATCGAACCCACGACCCCCTGGGTCAACAGGCAAACGTCTTAACCACTGGACCACGGAGGCTGTTATATAACTATAGTACAATGTAAAGTTTAATTCTTATTTATTTATTCATTTTTTTTGTCTGTAAAATCGGTTTACGGACAATAATTTTACGGGATAACGGTGGAAGATAGATGCGTCACAAGCCGAACGCTTGGGACCATCATCGTGCATCTCTATCGCTTGTTCCGCGCTCTCGCGTTACGGAACGTAACACTTTTACGTGCGTGCAGCCGGCGTTCATCAATTTATAAGACGTTATTACCCTCGACGTTAAACTCTCATCTAAAAGTATTCTGTTAGTCCCTTGTATCACAATATACTATTATTGATCCTACTTTAACATCAAACCGAAACATTATTTTTATGCAGATAAGAAATCTAATAAAAAAATACATAACATTTTACTCTGGATAATTTCACTAACTGTTGCCGGCGAAGCTGTGAATTGGTCGTATAAGTACTAAACCATCAAAAAACATAACTTGCAAGAAAAAACAAGTCTCGCAACTCAGTTCTACTACCGTAAAAAATCATGGGATCCATGTAATACCAAGTCGGTTAATTTATTCAGTAACTACTTATAAGGACCTAATTTTTAAGTTATTACGTAATTAGCTAACCTAACATCTTATAGTGTACATCTCTATATTAAAAATCAATCGCACTAAACAATCTAATTGAATTTATATTATTATGTATAACTTGTAAGATACATTATATTTTCATGCGACGCAAAGTCAATTTAAAAGATTTTTAAATATAGGAAGATTTTTGAAATATAGTTACCGGGTGTATTTATACAATACCTGCTTGGATACTGCAAATTCAGGCTTCTGGTTTTATGTACAACGTAGGTATAGGGGGCCGAAAATGGCCGTAACTGTTTCAATAATGGATGGTACGGCCGTGGCGCCTTTTTGCTCGACTTGGCGAATGCACTGCCGTGCCCCCAGATACAAACGGCACGTGGCTAATATTAGGGCGTGACGCCTAATAGATACCGGCGATAACGCCACTGTGCGCCGCATCCTAATCACGCATCCGACGATTAACCTATTAATTTATATTTGGTAAACTTATGGTTATTGCATACTAATAAAAAAAACTGTTTAAACTGAGTACTTAGTAAGGTACCCATCTATACCTATCCGCGTGCTTAGTAACATAAAGTTTGTACATACATATTATCACATCTTTATCCCTTATGAAGTAGACGGAGTCTAAGGCCATAAGATCCAAAGGCCACGTTTAGCGTGTTAGTAGGTGTAAAACTGGGAAATAGAGTCAAAATAGTGATGGGTTGCCAACCGCATTGCCTATTGACAGGATTCCTTAATTTTCGCGCTTTCCCTCGGCCGGCTTCTATACATTACAGTATTAGATAATAAAGTTAATTCACTCCACAATCCACATATAAACAACAGTACCTAGGCGACCGAGCTTTGCTCGGTTATTACTATTTATTGTAATATGGTGGTGTATATTGCTATCTCAAACATCCTTATCCTTACTTCCTTACTAATATTATAAATGCGAAAGTGAGTTTGTTTCTTTGTTTGTTTGTTCGTTTGTTTGTTTGTTTGTTTGTTACGCTTTCACGCCCTAACTACTGAACCGATCATCATGAAATTTTGCATATAAGTTCTCTGGAGTACGGAGAAAGACATAGGCTACCTTTTATCCCGGGAAAAAGTACTATTCCCGAGGGATCAACATTGACGCGGGCGGAGCTGCGGGCTAAAGCTAGTTAACTATATTCTTAACCCGCTGTACCAGACGGACAGTGGCGTGCAGGACGAAATTAGCGACCATATTCTGCGTGGAAAGAAAAACGCATGAAAACTCGAAATGCGTTTTCTCAAACATGACGACAGACTAATCTAGATCGATTGTTTACCCCGAAAAACCCCATATATCAAATTTCAGCGAAACGTTAAAGGCGTTTCCGAGATCATTGAAATAAAATTATATTTAAATAAATATACAAGAATTGCTCGTTTAAAGGTATAGCTCGGGGTCCTGATACGCACACTTAAAGGTTTCAAATTAAAACAATCACGTACACTCTACAATACTTAGGTCCGTAGTCGGGCGGAGAAGCTCATAAGCTTCTCCACAACAAAATCAACTGTTTAGATCTTGTAGCCTCCGTCCACTTTATAGTCCCGTACAATAATCCTCAAAAACCACTTGCTAAAACATTCAGCTTACCAAATAACAGAACTAATCTAGGCCTTCATCAACCTCTTGCCAGAATATATTATGTGCTTCATATAATGAATTAAATGAACAAACACGATTCGATATATTGCATGACAAATGCAATGCAATGCATGCATGTTCAAATCTAAAATGCTGCAACTGCAACACTTTATAAATTAACAATTAATCTAAAACTAAAAATATATAAATATAGCTTGGTATTATACTGATTTAATATATATATATTCCTTTTCATTCTGTGATATGTTTAATTAATTTTCATTATTATTGTTAACAATATTGTTACAAATATTGTTACCGTTATACGGTAGCGAATTGATAAACCTAGAAAATGTTTTGTACGATTTTAATTGGCATGTACATATAACAAAACTGTGTGTAAAGTGTTTATAAAAGAGTACCTGTATGTAACTGCTGTAAGTGCCTATATTAAATAAATAATGAATAAGTACTATTGTAATGCTTGAACATTTTTTATGATATAGGACGGCAAACGACCAGGCGAGTCACCTGATGCTAAGTGATCACCGCTGCCCATGGACAACTGCAACATCAGGCCAGGGTGTGACAGGAGCGTTGCCAGGCTCCAGGAGTTGGGGAGAGGACATAGGGGGAGGAAATGGGGGAAGGATAGGTCTCCGGCTCTCACACCCCAAACGAAGCGTAGAAGCGGTGAATCTTCTACTCAAAATGTCAATTTTCTGTGAGAGTGTGGTACTACCATTTATGCTGTATTTATGTGGTAGCGTGGCTCTATCACTGCCAATAATAATCTCTACCACGGCGGTACCGTGGCTCTACCTCTGCCAAGAATGATCTCTATCACAACACAACGGTAGCGTGGCTCTACCACTGCCAATAATAATCTCTACCACGACGGTAGTGTGGCTCTACCACTGCCAATAATAATCTCTACCACGGCGGTACCGTGGCTCTACCTCTGCCAAGAATGATCTTTACCACGACGGTAGCGTAGTTCTACCACTGCCAATAATAATCTCTACCACGGCGGTAGCGTGGCTCTACCACTGCCAATAATGATCGCTATCACGACGGTAGCGTGGCTCTACCACTGCCAGTAATAATCTCTACCACGATTGAAAAAACTACCACGAATGATAATATAAACTTGATTCTCACTCAACCAATGTCGTTTAAAAAAGCCAAACCTGCGTCAGCTTCTCATTACAGATTTTAAGTTTAAGCAACAGGAACCGACGACGGCGACTGTTTCATGACATAGTTTGTATGAAACGCGACATATATCGCTATCGCTCAAAATCGAAGTCTACCGTAAAAATACAATATTTCAAAGATATGTGCCATCATAATTCTAACTTATAACTTTAACTACAACAGTCGTTATGCACTTCGTAAAAATGCTATTCGCAATCGTATCTGATAAACCGTTGATAACATTTTAAGTACAGTCATACTTGTTATGAGTAAGAGGTTTATGAGTAACTATGATGTTTTTTAAAAGTAGAACAGTAGAAGCGAATGAATAAGATAATCCAGGAGGGACTTCCAGGCGTGGAGCCAGTATAGTGGGCAAGGTAGATTACAGGATATTAATAAATATATTTCTGTACTCAAGCTTCGATTCATCATCATCATCAGGTCTTTTTTAGTCTCCACTACTGGAGCACGACCCTTTCTGTACTGACCCATACTTGGCCAGAGTAGAGGGCTTGGCCTACACTCTCCACGCTAGCCAGACGGGTTGGAGAGGTGTCACAGATATTTATTAGCTTTGTTTAGCTTGTATTTCCTAAGTCGTCTTCTACGACATCCACGGGAAGACTTGGCCACTCCAAGTCTTCTCTGCCTGATACCACACGGCCAAAGCTTAGATTAAATTTCACTAGTTAAGTAAGTTTACACACTATACTTTTATATTGTCCCACAGCTGGGCAAAGGTCTGCCCAATTTCCTTCCAGGACTTCCTATCTTGACCCAACTCTTTAAAGTATACCTACTTAACTCTTAAAATTTTAAATTTGTTTGTGCTTTAATTGGGGCTATAAAATAAATACAAGTATAATTTATGGTCACATGTCGATTCAAAGCCAGTAGATCCAGGCCCTTAATCTTTTTAGAGAATTAAATTCACACCTGGTAACTACTTGTTGTAAATAATTTCAATTTAACAAACGAGCGCGAAAATTTACTCTAAGTTCATCTCAAAAAACGGCAGTAAATTTCACTACCTATACAGTCATTTCTACTGAACTAATAAGAACAAACGGTTTTGTTCAATAAATCAGCAGAAATAGAGCGATGATCAGACATTTAACGCATTTCCTGGTTATATTTAGAGATTCAGACAACATTTCTGAATGAGTTTACAACTGATGCGGAAGTCTACGACTACTGGCTGCTACTCGTCGTAAATTATACGACCATTTGAGAAACGCCATTTTTATGTTAGAAAGTGCTATGCCTTTTAAGTACGATTGTGAAATTTGTAGATAAACTTTATTAACAGAGGTTTTGGAGTAGGTTCGAAATGAGGAAGAAAATATATTTTAACAAGCTATTGCCCGCGGCTAAAGCCGCGTAAATGTCGATCCCTCGGGAACAGTAGAATTTCCCGAAATTAAGGTTGTCGTTCCCCGGGCCCTAAACTACCTCCATACCAAGTTTCATCCAAATTGGTTCAATGGTCGAGGCGTGAAAAGGTGACAGACAGACTAAGTTACTTTCGCATTTATAATACTAGTATGGAAGTATGGATTAAGTACTGTGTTAGGTTAGTATACATAGTGGAAAGAAAAAAAAATATTTATTAGATGCAAAAAAAATACAAAATACAGTAATGAACTTACATACAACGTTAAGACACTAATAAAGTTAACTAAAGTACCTAATTTGATATTTGACTCGTAGTACAGTATACTGTGCATACTTACTATATCTTACCATACAATTTTTTTGCCTTCATTCGTTATTTGAAGAGAAATATCTATGGCACATCATAAATAATGGTTTCATTTAGATAGTAAGTTTGGCATAAAACCTGAAGTGTTTTCTGTTAGCATTACATCCTTACTAAATGCGAAAAAAAGGACTGTACCCGAGTGAACGACGTTGACAGTAGCGAAGCTGCGGCTGAAAATTTAATACTTGATAGATCGTTCTATTCTGGTCTACGAGAAAAGTAAAAACGTAAAATGCACCAGTTGCTTCTCTTCCCGTGCCGACTATAGAACCCAGTCGAGGGAATGGGCGGAAACTAAGGAAACATATCAATAGGCGATGCGGTTAGCTACCCGTCACGTTCCGTTTTCTACTTATACATCCACTAAAATGCTAAAGTCATTTGCTATGTCTATTCCGCAAGGGATACAGACGTGATAATGTTTGTATACAAGGTCCATTTAAATTAAGCGCAAATATTTTAAGGGCTGTGTCCCATAGCTCAAAGAAATGCTTTAGTAGCAAATTTTAAGAAATCGACATGCTAGATTTTTTTTTTTTTTTCGTACAAAATTTTTTTTTTTTATTAATATCAATAAATCATCTGTTTTGATCGTCGAGGTTAGTGACCTAGTATCCACAGTAGGTCCAGATATCTCAAAAACTAGCGTGCCGAATTTTTTTATTTTACTTCTAAAGCCTTTTTCTAGCTTATGGGAGTCAGCCTTTAAAATATTTGCGCTTAATTTAAATTGAACTTATATATAGGTTTGAAACACATATTTTTACTAGCTACTAAAATAGGTACTTAATATTTCCTACCCCTTAGGTACAGTCGGGGACAGAGATACCTGACCAGGCCCTCTACCTATATCTTGGGGTTTCTCTTAAACTATATAATAATAACATGAAAATGTATATACAGGGAGATTTTAATGAAGTCTTTCTTAATATCAATTTGCATGTTAATGTAATTTATTGTTTAAGCCTCCGTGCCTCCGTGCCTCCGTGGTCCAGTGGTTCAGGCGTTTGCCTGTAGACCCGGGTCATGGGTTCGATTCCCACGGGAAGCATACTTTGTTTAGTTGTTTCCAGTTTGGTTAGGACATTACAGGCTTGAAACACCTGATTGTCTGATAATGAAGATGTTTCTGGGCTTCGGAAGGCACGTTAAGCCGTTGGTCCCGGCTGCCATCTGGTAGTCGTTAAAGGGACCATGTCAGAGGCCGAGAAACGGTTTTGAAGAACTCTGACACCAGGCTGTGCATGGTCGATTGACCGTGACACCTACACGAAATGAAAGATTTTTTGGCGAGCTCCGTGGCGCAGTGGTTATCACGCCAGCCTGCGACACGGATTGGCCTGGGTCTTGGATATTTATCTATATATGTTTTTGTTATAAAATATAGTATCGTTGAGTTAGTATCCCATAACACAAGTCTCGAACTTACCTTGGAGCTAGCTCAATCTGTGTGATTTGTCCGTATATATTTATTTATTAAGATATAAGTAGAGGGCCTGATCTGGTATCTCTGTCCCTGACTGTACCTGCCTAACGTTTGTGGTCGGTCATACTTTACAGAACTAAGTATAGTTTATAACCCCGGATCAGGTCAATTGAATTTGTAGCGGTTGCTGCAAAATGCTATTGACTCTCGATTTCTAACTGTCTTTTTACAGCTACCAAATTTTCGTATTTTATCTCAGGTAGTAAGGTTCCGTACACGGCACCCTTATAGGATCACTTTGTTGTCCGTCCGTTCTCAGGAACACGTGAAGGTATCATGCTGAAATTCATGCCAAACACTCAGTCCCTTGGAGCTGTGAAAAAATTAAACTTTTAAGCCAACGCAATCAACAAATACAGCCGTTTATGCCGCAAATTTCCGACATTCGCAAGGGAATCAAATCAAAACCCACAGGGTACTTCTTGTAAACTCAGAATCTTGAAATTTGGTACGAAACAACGACTTATCAGTACGTTAGCCGTGTGGTTTCCGGCAGAGCATAATAGGACCACTCCTAGTCTTCCCATGGAGGTCGTAAGAGGCGACTTAGGAAATACAAGCTAAACAAAGCTCATAAACATCAATGAAATCTCTCCAACCCGTCGGCCAGCGAGAAGAGTGTAGGCCAAATCCTCTGTCTGCCCTGGCCAAGTATGGCTCCGGTAGTACAGAGAGGGTCATGCTCCTGCAGTGGATATTAAAAATACCTGCTGATGATGATGATGAACGTCTTATAGCACAGATTAAGGAAAAATAATAATTGGAAAGGCATACATTTTAGTTACATCATATAATAAAAATATTTAAAATAATTTTGAACTTATAGATTAATGGTACGGAACCTTTCATGTGCGAGTCCGACTCGCACTTGGCCGGTTTTTTTATTTTGGGTCTCCGGCGAGAAATACAAATAAATACTTACAAACAGAGTTACACAATGTTATTGCTTCCGATTTAGTTGTATCTTCTATGACTGCATAAACACGTGTAGTGATGTCAACGAATTCGTCGAAAGTTTTAAATATCTTCCTCCAAACGTCCCAAAGTGTGACCTATAAATAACACTGTCAATCCTATTTGGTGTATTTCCTATTTCAGTAGAGTTATTCTGTAACAGGTGGGTTCGGGCGCCTGTTTAAGCTATTTCGGTATCTCTCACATAAAATAAATTACCGTTTTTACCGATTACATCAGAATGAGAGTTTAAGTGTATTCATGTTTTCGAGGATCTGCAGCTAAACGTATGTTATGGTCTGATCGTTAGATTTGCCTTGGTTTGGGAGTTTCGGAGTGACGAGGGCGATAGTATTTATTAAACTAATTTAAATAAATAAAACAATAAAATGATAGCAAATAGGAGTCGCCGTCGCCGCCGCCGCAGACGGTGTAGAAATGATGATGATGATTCACATAGTCATAGTAATTTATACTGTAATTGATAAATGTTTCATATTTTTCTTTCTCATAATTTTATTTAAGACCTAAGATCTAAGAAAAAGGAACGCAATCATGTCTTCTACACTATTTACACTTTTGAACTGATATTATAAAGAGAAAAAATTTGATTGTTTGTTTGTTTGCATTGAATAGGTTCCAAAACCACCGGGCCGATCTGAAAAATTCTTTCACCATTAGAGTCCTACATTTTAACTACTGAGCATAGGAATTAAATACCTATATCTACTCGTGCGAAGCTGGGACGGGCCGCTAGTCTTTATAATACGGAATATCACTTTTGAAAGTTCAGATCATGACAGTATTAACTTAGTGGCACAGATAATTAAAGGGATTTAACATTCCCTTCTTCATTACTCAAACGAATTGCGCGATGTTTTCCTTCACTGGAAGCTAGAGATAGTCGATAAAATTTCCCCGTTTAGATAACTTAAATGTCTTAGTTTAGGTCGTGATCATATTTTATCGTTTTTTCTTTGTATGTCATCATCATCATCATCATTTCAGCCTTTAGTTATCCTGTTTGGCAAAGGCCTCTTCTAAGGATTCTTCGTTTTATGACAATACTCATCACGCTTAACAGGCGGGTTCGAGACCGTAGTTTCTTTGGCTTCTTAACGCTGCTGCCATCGAAAGCATTTTTAAACTAGACAAGAAAAGGAATTTCTCGGCGGCTTGCAGTATAATCCTAAGACTGATTCCCTTCTTAAGCCATGAAATGCCTCTTCATATGTGTTAGTGGCTAACACTCCAGTTACAGGGGGTTTCAGCGCAATGCGTCTGTTTTGGCTATTTCGGTTGCTCTGCATAAAATCTCTTTTGAAGTCATCGGTTTACGCGCGTGTTCAGATAAGGCATCAGTTTTATTTTGTGTAATTACTGCACAACAAATAGACACCGCTGCATGTTACGCTCGTAACACTGGCAATAAAATAAATTGTATTTTATTAACCGTTGTCCGAAAAGCAGGTGTTTTGTCAAGCTTTTATTTAATTTACCCTGTTAGTGTGTGTGAGTCAAATCTTTTGAGCTAAATTAGAACAGCCTTATGTTTGATCGAGCTGATATTTTGCGTTCCTTTCTGTCAGATGTTTAAAGACACAATCTATACAATATTAAGGAGTCAATAAATTATTTTAATAATGGAGTCGGTGACGATAGGATCCTCAAATAAGAAGAATATTATGGTAATTTGGGCAATTTTTTTAAAGCACTATTTATGAATATGGTCGTAACACCTAGTCGAATAAACTAAATGTTTGAAAAAAAACAACTTATTTTGTGCACATTTACAGCACACTAAATAGACTCGCTGGCACACCCACTTGTAAAACTATGAGTACAAACAAACTAGATTTGGAATAAAAAAATGTTTTATTCTGACTTCCGTAAAAAGACCGTGATTTTAAACGACTGCAAAAAATGGAGGGTATTGTTTATCGAGTTCAAGAGCAACTGCTAAGTGTATCGATGAAACCCTCACACCCTTCCAGTACATATGCTATTTTTTTTGCAGAGCACTCGTGCTATTATTTTGAAAAACAACCAAGTTTATTATTCTCAATAAAGAATTCATAAACTAGGAGGTTCTCAAACATTTTTTTTTATTTCTCTGTTCGCTTTCTTCAATAAGTGTAGCCTATTCGGTACTTCTAATATAAAGACCTATGTCTTATATTATATTAAAATACATATGGATGTTTGTTTTCTTATTTTTTTTTAACTTAATTGTTGTTGAATAGTCACAGGTTGCTGTACCACGCTCTACGCTATTTCAAACCAACGTTCTGATATTTTAGCAGATTGGGATTTCCTTATCACTTCAACAGTATCAAATACAACGTCGATATCAAACAGCATATGGGCCAATCACACTCACCTTGACCGCTCGCATCCAAAACAAAAAGAACCACGATCAAAACACACAATTTTCCAAAACACGATGCAGTCATGATCAACGGTAATAATGGGTAATCACATCTGGTAATCGTAATCGCACGCGTGAAAATCAACTGGCGGTTTCCTGCGATCGGTTTCGCGATGCGTAATTGATAAGGACTGATAAGGTGATAAGGGCGACCACAGTCGCGCGGGCGCGCGGCATCGCGACGCGGGGACGTGTGCTCGGAGCCACATCTGACACACCTCTGTTGGCGTACCAGCCGCAGACGATGGGAAGCACGCGGTGATAGGTTTTCTACTTTTCCGATCATACACTTACTCCGAATAGTTATTGTTGTGTATTTAATATGATTTATTGCATGCCATTGTTTTTACATGCTTTTTATTAGCTTTACAGGGTGTGCATGGTCGATTGACCGTGACACCTACTCGAAATGATGATGATTAGCTTTACAGAAAAATCAAGCAGTTTGTATATAACTTAGTTTGATCTCGATTTTGAATCACTTTAAACGGTCAGATTTAATAAAAATTGTGAATACTTATCCAGGAACAATGACAATACAACAATTTGATTGAATGGATTTTGTTCTTTTTGAAACTGTATTATTAACTAGTCGCATTTGATACTCCTCTTTTGGTTACTTGAGTAATTGAACGCTGTGAAGCGTTGCGGTGGAAGTTTTCATACTTTTCCGACCAAAAGCTTTACTTTCCCAATTGTCTAGTGTTTTTAAAATTAATTGCTAGCACTATTAGCTCTGACTATTAGACGTGTGGTATCCGGCAGAGTAGAATAGGACCACTCCAAGTCTTCCCGTGGATGTCGTAGAAGGCGACTTAGGATATACAAGCTAAACAAAGCTTATAAACATCTAAGACACCTCTCCAACCCGTAGGCCAAATCCTCTGGCTGCTCTGGCCAAGTATGGCCCTAGTAGTACAGAGAGGGTCGTGCTCCTGTAGTGGAGGCTAAAAAGGACTTGATGATGATGATGATGATTAGCTCTGACACGTTATATTTGTAATTCATTCGTTATTTGGCGTTATTTCACAAATTATTTGGCACATCCAGTAGTCCCATAGGCGATTTTATTTCCCATGACACAACTGTTTTTATTGGCTATTAGTTACTTACTTGACTCGCCAGTTTTTCCGATCACAAATTTTACTTTGCAAATTAAAATTTTATTATGAATGTTCCATCATACGTGCAAAATGTTTACCCAGACGGTTTATACACCAAGGTCGCAGGTTTTCTTCAGCTTATCTGTGTATAAATATAATTTATTCAGATATGTAGTCTGTCATCTACACTACTCACTCCAAAACGATTACCTAATAGTATTTTTGTTGAATGATATATTTTAAATTATGTGATTTTACAAAAATTACAAGTACATGTTCTGCATTGCATTGCAATAAAGCCGCCAAGATTCAGTTTTAGTGGGGTAACAAAATAATGACTTAAATTAGTTACCTCACACAAACAAAAATTCTTTGACGAACCATGTTGTTAATATTTTTTGTATTTTATATTTTTTATATCTGCATGTTGCGGATGAACTTTAGACCAAGTTTATGCAAATTGAAACCAGCAAATAAGTATTATAACATTTTCAAAAAGCCTTGATTTGCGTTTCCGAAACGTACAGAAAAATAATGCTGCCGTTTTGAAAAAAAATCAAGTGGATAGTTCTTTAAAGCAAATAGGTACTTATATTTAAGTTTATAGGTATTTTTAAGTAGGTTATTTTTTTGTATTATTTTAGTTTCGTCTTTTTAAGTAGTTTAAATAATTGGTAGATAACATAATTCTGGTACTTATATTGTAAAAAAGAAAATCTTGGAACAGATTTACTTCTCTACATTTCCTACTAATTCTATTTCCAGTATTCCCAGATGGCTCCGAACTGAATGAATGCACTGACGGACACATTTACTTCTCAGTTTAATCACGAAGATCTATTTCGGTTAATCTCGACAAATTAGAGCATGGTAGAGCCATGTAGAGCTGTATAGCTAAGTATGCAATAATTACAAAGAATACAGATTCAACCTTCATAAGAGCTTTTAAAGTCCTTTAATATTTAAGTAGAATTTATTAATAGTTTTGGAGATATCTAAGGTTGACATCAGGCCGGCCGTAAAAACTTTTACCAAATTGGACTCAGGATAATTTAAGGATTACAACAGTATCATCATCTACTGACTGTTACGTTATTTAGAACCTATGTTTAAAATACTCACGTACCTATACAGGATGAAATTTAATTTATTAGCAAACGTTTAAGGAGTGGTTCAGACCACGAATCTGAACAACTTTCATTATGGGACCAACTTCGAAATCGTGAAAAAATGTTCTGCTCTTTCATACGAAATATCTACTTGGCCAAAATCTATGGAACAACTGATTTTCTTTTTGCAATTTCGGAGTTGGTCCCACAGTGAAAGTTGTTCAGATTCGTGGTTTGAGTAACTCCTTAAACGTATGCTTATGAATTCCATTTCACCCTGTATATCCTTACTAATATTATAAATGCGAAAGTGAGTTTGTTTGTTTGTTTGTTTGTTTGTTACGCTTTCACGCCGTTACTACTGAACCGATCATCATGAAATTTTGCATACAAGTTCTCTGGAGTACGGAGAAGGACATAGGCTACCTTTTATCCCGAGAAAAAGTACTATTCCCAAGGGATCGACATTGACGCGGGCGGAGCCGCGGGCGAAAGCTAGTTAAGTATAATCTAAAAATCATACTTCAATAACATTTAATAACATGTTTAGGCAGTCGTTTAAAAAGTGAAACAGTGTTTAAAATCCAAAAGCATTTCTTCCTTTCTTTCTTCAACTCGTGAAAAATAACGAAAATCAAGTGACGGAAATCACATAAAAGCGTTGTCCTTCAGCTGCGTCCTTCCTAATTACTAATTACAGCATTCGGCGTCACCCGACAAGACACACGACTACTAGTCACGCATTAGACCGCTCCTTAAACCGCTAGTTACCCGTGGACGCATACAGGGCAGGGGAGGGCATGGATATTCTGTGGGAATTTACCCCTCGGTTCCATATTTAAGTACGTCCAAGTATTTGCAGACGAAAAATCAGGTCATTCCATTGGTCTATAAGTATATAAGACCTATTCAAATTAGGAAAGTAATTAGTTGGGCCGCATAATAATTATTTGGGCAGCAGATTTTACAATTGGGGCAACGGAGAAAACATTTGGATAAGCTTTGGCTTTCCACCTGGGACGACCGAGGACAGAAAAGAAGTTAGGTTCAGGTTTTTTTTATGACCACCCTGAACGTCTGAGGGTAGAAGTTTTGCTGACGATAAATTGCTGCCCAACTAGCTGTTTTAGCCGACCGATTACATTTTTTTGCTAACAAAAATACTAATATTCTGCTAACCGTTTAAATAACACCCTTTAAATTAGGCTCAAATATTTTAAGGGCTTACTCCCACACGCTAGAAAAATGTTTAAGCAACAAGCAAATGTTGAATAAAAATTTACACTAGTTTTCGAGATGACTTGAACATTTAGAAAAACAGACACAAAAATCAACCTGTGTACAAAAAAACACTTTTTTAGCGTCATTGTCATTGACAATCAAAATACCTGATTAACCGATTTTCATAAAAAATCAAATTATTTTGTTTGAAAATACAAAAATAAAAACTAACATGTCGATTTCCTAAAATTTGCTATAACGCATATCTTCGATTAATGGTTGGCTCCCATTGATATGCGCCCTTGAAAGGACCTTAGGTATATACCTACCTACTTCCAAGAATAAACGACAAAACAAACAAATATTTTCAATGACTACACCAGATCGCAGCTACGTATAAAACCCTCAAATCTAAATATCTTTGTACAATGTACATACAGGTGATTTTGAATTCTCTGGCAATATTGGAATCTCAGAATCTAAATTCTTCATACATAGAATATAGACCCGAAAGAAAAAAGTAGAAGAAACATCGGGCCTCCCATACAAATTCACCGAACAACGGGTAATTTTTTTATATGGAGACTACATTTTATTTCATGCCTTTTTTGAGGATGTATATTATATTATGATGTAATTATACTATAATATATTATACCAGGGAATCAAATATCAACCTGTAAAAGATTTTTGTAATATTTATATCATTACCAGGTACGTACTTACTAACTACTAATAGGTAGGTAATAGTTACAATAAGCCATAACCTAGCCATAACCAAAAACAATGTCGATCCTAACACCGCTTAAGTAAAACCAATAGCTACGTCCTTGTTCACACACCAGGATAACTTGACCTTCACCTCACTTCCACCTTAAACGAAATACCAACACTCGTGAGAATCCACAGCTCATGTTCCAATGGATAGTCAATCAGTGGGTGTACGCTCGAGGTCAAAACTCTAAAGTGCAATGAACAAAATCTAAACAAAATTCTACAAGTTCCAATTTGGCATTGTACGTAGGCGGCAAGCAGTCTGCTTCTCTATATGATAATGAAAATGACTTCATGCTAAATAGGGGCCCGGAAAAATACACAATCATGCTCTATTTAAAAACAATGAATAAAAATGCAAACAATTGTTTTCATAAAAGTGACATCGGTCTTTGTCACTCTTTGTAGTAAGAAGATAATTTATGAATAACTAGTTTCTGGGTATCTCTGAGTCATCTTAACTCATTATTCTAGGCTTAACCTACTTGTATCTCCCTGTATGTAATACTTATTTTTTCCCAATATGCTGATAATAATAGCTAATGAGAATAAATATCTTAAACCTAAACCTAAATATAACACTGGCCAAAAAATCGTTTCTTTTTTAAATATGC
This sequence comes from Elegia similella, assembly GCA_947532085.1. NCBI lineage: Eukaryota > Metazoa > Arthropoda > Insecta > Lepidoptera > Pyralidae > Elegia > Elegia similella. The sequence continues at coordinate 16,652,110 of OX383941.1, forward strand.
ACGTCTATATTTCTTTAAAATTCATAAGGTGTAACGTGATTCAATCACATGCAGGGATAGTTAAGACGTTAAGTTACTTTACCTTGCACCTTTTAATTTAGCAATGCCCCTTGGCACGAACAATTCTCATAGGTAGAGAAGGAGAGTCATCCTTGAAACTCGCGCGTAGGAACCTTCAGGAGCCATTTTTACGTAACGAAGGTTGGCTTAGGCTATCCAAAAAAAAGAAATCATGTATTTCAAAAGATTACAACTTTCTTGAGGCATATTTCAAAATCACGTATCCTAATCTGTGGGTAAATAAATATATTAAAAGTAAGTACATATCTGTTATTTTTCCAGCTGTTATGGGTCAAATCTTGGAAGCTTAATTAGAAACTTTCCCAATCTTTCAAATTTAGCATTCTTATGTAATACAAATGACGAAACAATATTTACTTAAATTTTAACAAAACAATATTATTAGAGCTATTAAACTGTTCTGAAAAGAGTAAAAAAGGTGGCCATAGAAACTCTTAAATAAAACAAGATAATGAGTTTGGGCTTATTTAATTTGTCTTGAAAAACACTAAAAAAGCTCGGCATAAGAATATTTGTTTTGAAAAATACTTGGATTAATTTATCTACTGTCACCGACTGTATCAAGGTAGAGGTGTTCACTTAACTTCACCCGAAGTGGGTTCAAATGTTGAGTGTCGCATGGAATGTATTTTAAGTAGAAGAGTAACTAACTGTACTTAGCAGGTAGGTGGTTGTTTCAACACTACGTTCACAGCTAGCACTTTCATTCGTGTTTACTTTAATGATTTAAATCTATGCTAAATAATTACACTCCCACTTAATTAACTGGAAGGATATTTGAACGTAACTTATTTGGCAAGAAATATGTATTAAAAAAAGTCATAACGACATAAAGTCACATAATACTGGACTGAGTTTCTTTCGACGTATTCTTCTCAGGCAGTGGTCGTGGTGTTTCGTGGTCAGGTGGTGTTTATATAGCATGCAAGTAGCGAACAGTTCAATCATAGAACAAATAATATTAAATATAGTTAAAAAAAAAACTAAAATACAGGTAGTAACGTAATAAAAAGCGTGTAAAAATGGTAGAGTTTTGATAGCAGTTCATAAATGAGCTGACTCAAACGAGGAAGTACCACGCTCGCATACCATCGTGAAGTGGCAGTGTTCGAGTTTCTGAGTGATGAGTTCCGGTAACTCACTTTTTTCCCCTTCCGTTCCCTTCCTTTTAGTCAGCTCTTATACCGATAGCCTTGGATCCGATGAAACGGTTGTCCGCTGGCCACCCGGTGGAGTAGAGGACACGAATCAGGCTTCCCACCTAGAAGACTATCAACTGAAAAAGTCCTTGGATGGCTATCGCACCAAAGTGGAACTCGTTAGACGTTCCGTCTCCTATGCCAGCAACTCAAATACCTCTGACAAACTCAGGGTTCACAGACCTTCTTGATAAGGAGACTGTTGGTAAAATTTCTCATTTCCTTTCTCTCCTTTTCAAGGTTGCCAAGAAAAAGAAAAATGTTACTACAGCGGCCACCTATTCCACATTCGTTTCAGTGGAATTTTGTAACACAGGCTTGGGTTCACACGAGACAGCATATTTGGCCTTGTTTTTCTGGCAAAGACGTAAATAGGTCTTCCCTGATGATACATTAATACCCCGGATATAAATTGGAACCGATTGCTATCCAATGGCCGGCAGCCCTCTGTCAACAACTCTGATTTTGCAGATGTCCATGGTAATGATGACACTTCCTATCAGCTATTTCGTATAAGAATAAAAAAATACAAAACCATAAAAAACGGCTGTTAAATTGTTATCTTCGGCTCTGACTACATCGTAATAGAGAAAGACGTGACAATGCATCAACTAATGTTATATTGTTTTGGCTTGTTTCCAAAACAATATAATTAGTCCGTCAGTTATATAATCAAACTAGTTTTTGCCCGCGGCTCCGCCCGCGTCCTTGTTGATCACTCGGAAACAGTACTTTTTCCCATGATAAAAACCCCAGAAAACGTGTATTCAAAATTTCATGATGATCGGTTCAGTAAAGGCGTGAAAGCGTAGGTAACAAACAATCTCACTTTCGCATTATAATATTAGTTAGGATTAGTAAGTTATGATAACATAGAATACATTTCTTTTGTCAATTAAACAAAAAAATTATAAATAAATAAATATATACGGACAAATCACACAGATTGAGCTAGCCACAAAGTAAGTTCGAGACTTGTGTTATGGGATACTAACTCAACGATACTATATTTTATAACTAGCTGTTGCCCGCGGCTCCGCCCGCGTTAATGTCGTTCCCTTGAAAACAGTAGAAATGATAAAAATTCCATAAAAGCTTTTTCTCCTTAAGGGGGAATTTAATACATTACACCTGCATAGATCTTTAGCCCTTAAGGAGGGAATTTTGCCCATTTCACCTACACATATATTTTTTTATTGTAATGGAGAACATATATACTTATTTTTATACTTCTATGTCCAGAAATGAGAAAAAATCCATACAACCGCCCCCCCCCCTTTATCCCTTAAGGGGGGAATTTATATTTTTTAATTGTAATCTAGATCGTATATACTTATTTTCATACTTCTAAATCTAGAAATGAAAAAGAAAACCATACTAACTTTACTCCCCTATTTTATCCCTTCAGGCGAAAATTTCGTCGGTTTTACCTACATACATTGTAATCCAGAACGTCCAGAAATGAGAAAAATTCCATACAACCCCCCCTTTATCCCATAAGGGGGGGATTTTATACATTTTACCTACACAGAGCTTTTTAATTGTAATCAAGAACTTACATACCTATTTTTATATTCTAAGTTTAGAACTGGAAAAATTCCATACAAACTTTACCCCCTATTTACCCCTTCAAGGGAGAATGTTGTCTGGTTCACCTAAACAGATCTTTTTAATTGAGAACTTGTGTGTCTACTTTCAAACTTCTAAGTCAAAAAATGAGAAAATTCCATAAAACTTCATCCCCTTTGATTTTCTAAAAATCCTTTCTTAGTGCTCATTTACATCATAAAAAGAACCCCTGTGCTAAATTTCAGTTCCTGGGCACAGTAGTTTCGGCTGTGCGTTGATATATAAGTCAGGTTTGCTTCTGGCCCGCGGCTCCGCCCGCGTAAATGTCGATTTCTCAGGAACAGTAGAATTACCCGGAATACATTAGTTCATGACTTTCAATGAAACTTCTTAATATTGAATTTCAATTGAATAACTTCCAAAACTGAAAGTTTCATACTAACTTTGCATCCCCTTATACCCCCTTAAGGGATGATTTTTGAGAAAAATATTTTACTGGTGTTTCATGCTTTTCAGTAAAGAACCTTCATGCTGAATTTCATTAGACTAACTTCAAAAATGGCAAAGATTCATGCTTAATTTGCACCCTATTTTACCCCCTTAAGGGATGATTTTTGAGTAAAATATTTTACTCGTGTTTCATACCTTTTAGTAAAGAACCTTCATGCTGAATTTCATTCGTATTACTTCAAAAACGGCAAAGTATCATACTAACTTTGCAACCCGTTTTACCCCCTTAGGAGATGAATTTCCAAAAATCTTTTCTTAGTGCTCCCCTACGTTATAAAAGGAACCCCAGTGCAAAATTTCAAGTTCCTAACCCTTATAGTTTAGGCCCTGCGTTGATATGTCAGTCAGTCAGTCAGCTTCTCCTTTTTTTAGTATGGATTACTATGGATAGTATGGATAGGTTTAATGCTGTCGTATAATGATGATGAATTGACTTCGGATTTTAATTTTCTTATGTCACTTATTATTTTATTTTATTTTTGCTATATGTTTGCAGGCAAACTCATGCCTTGAGTTCATTCAAATGACGATAACTTTTTTTTTAATGAACCGATTTTGATGAAACAAACTTTAAATGTTTTGCTGAGTTAAAACAAAGCAATTGGTGAAAGTTTGAAGTAAATCGGTTCAGTATTTTCGGAGATAATCGTGATCATACATACAGACAGACAGACAGACAGACAGACAGACAGACAAGAAATTCGAAAAAAAATTTTTTGCTTTCTATTCTTTTTAAGTGTCCCTCTATCCATTTCAGTCAAAAATTCTAAATGTACAGACAAAATATTTTTACTGTTTTATTATATGTAATTATGTATAGACAAATACATATATAGATACACATCCAAGACCCAGGCCAATCTGAAAAAGATCATTTTCCATCTTGACCTGGCCGGGGATTGAATGACCGGGTTCAATCCCCGGCCAGGTCAAGATGACCTCCGGAACTTTGAAAGAGTTACTCTTACAATCGATGCTCCCGGCTCATTTTTTTACAAATGGTCACCGATGCACATGGCAAGATTGGCTATATCAATGGAAAATTTCTATTCATGTTCACCTCACGAAATTATCTCTGACGATTCTTCTGCCTGATAATAAGGATGATTCCGTGCTTGGTAAGACACGTTAAGCCGTTGGTCCCGGCTGCCATCTGGTAGTCGTTAAAGGAACCACATCAGGATCGAGAGGCGGTTCCGAAGAACTCTGACACCTGGCTTTTTTTGTTTTTCGATGTTTGTTCCCTGGAGATACTCTTAGTTGTTTAATATCATGGTCTGATCATGTCCCTTAAATATTATTTCGTAGTTTCGTAACACCCGGTATACTAATTAATACAAAATACTATCACAGTACATTTTTGTGCCTTTCGCAGTGGAAACGGGTGGTCCCTGGTGCGTCAAGGGCCGAGGGCAAACGTTTTGTCAGAGAGCTACGACGCCTCCGAGACAATGGTTGTGACCCCTGCTCTGGAGCGTACCCTGAGAGCATATCTGCACGGTAATGTAGATACCATTACCGTGGTACCTGTCTCAACACATTTCACTAGCCATCCAGCGTGGCAACGCGGCCGGTATGATGGGCACTTTTGAGCCAGGCACTCTCCGGGGTGGGTTATTCGATTAGCTTTATACGTTTTATTCTCTTGTTATTTTTTCTTTCTACGTAGTTTTAGTCATTAATTCATGATATATTTTTATGATTACTTTGTCACTAATTTAGGGTTTTTCTAGTAGGTTTAGGTTTAGCAATTATGATTTTTCTATCTTCGTTGTAAATGAATCGATTTAAATTAAATAAGTAAACACATTTGTCAATTATTTATTTAAAAAAAACACGATAAAGATACTACTCTATAAATAAATACCACATAAATACCCTACACTATTTATTTATTACATTTTTTTTTCATGTCAATGTCTGATGAAATGTGAGAAACTTTTAATAACCCAATTACGTCTATACATGCACCACATAAAACAAAATAAAGGATTTGTATACTTTTACAAAAAAATTAAAGGTACTAATGAAAAAAAATTAGGTTAAATAAAACTAAATTCATTAATTGTGTAGATATTTATTTCTTAGCTTTGGTTTTTGACAGCGACATGTCCTTCTTGGACCCCTCCTTAAGCCCTTTCTCCTTCGGTTGTTTTTCCTGGCTCGCCTTCTTTTTGTTGCGCTTCTTCAAGCCGGCAAAGTCGCGGGTCTCCATCAGCTGGTAGAAATGGTTCACCGGTTCGAACCAGCCGAATCCCTGATCAGCTGTTCCCAACCACGTATGTTCATTAGGGTCAGTCAGAGTTAAATGTCCAACAGGGCAATTTTCTGTAAAATCGCAGGTAAGGATGCTGGTATCTGGATAGTTGTACTTCCCTTTTCCTGTATAACTCCAGTCTTTGATATTACCCACGAAACTGGCGCCATCATTGTAGGTGATACAGACCTCTTCGTTGCCAAATTTATCACCCTCCCATACACCAGTGTAGGTGTCGCCTTCCGCTGTTTTGTATATACCTGGACCTATAAAGATGATAAGCAAATTAAAAAGATTAGGCACCTATTAATACAGGCCCTACCGGTAGTTATTGTCGCTTGTAGCGCTACGCTACGCTAAGCGAAATTTAAGCATATCAGAAAATTTGACGGAAGACCGTTTAACGGGTCTGTGCCTTTTGGTATCTTATTGCTTTATATTATATATTATATAGCTTTGTCGTTCAGTTTTGTCGTTCTTCCCTGCTTATAGATAGGTAGACTTTTATAAAGCTGAGACGTCAAAGCAGATTTCCTACATATCTATTTGCGTCCAATGACTATGTAGCTAGCTCCAAGTGAGCTTTCGCTACTTCACCGGGCGTTTGAGGTGAGGGCAGAGAGCCCTCAACCTTTATAGGCAACATCACCAAAGGGCCCCCAGGAGGGACGGACCTCGGCTTTGCGCGTTGCCTGTGTGCGCAAGGCTTGGAGAGACAGCAAACTCTCATAGTGCCTGATGGGCTGCGTATGCGTGCATGCAAGCCTGAAGGGCTAATCTGAGAATCGATGGCAAAAGCCTTTGGAGAGCAGCAACTCTCATCTTTTGCCTTATGGGCCGAAAGCTACGTTGCCAGAAGGGCCTATCCTGGGTGCAAGTCACCCGGGACCGCCGGGCGGTCACCAGTAATCGGAGCTAATCCTACTCTACGCACTCTGTTCCGGTGTCGAGTGCGACGGGGTCGGATAGTGGGATTCCTCCGGCTATTCGGAGCCGGAGAGGGGTCGGGGCGGGCTTGTGCGATGTCAATAGGATCATCGGGATCGTCAAGTTCCTAGGACGTCTACGACGTAAGGTCGTATCGTGTAGGTTGGGGGAGTAGTTAGCGGCTTGCACCACTAACGGATTGGGATGGCGTGCGGCATTCTCAAAGAAACGCTTGGAGGCGTTTTTGAGAAAGCCGCGGATGGACGGGAGATCTAAGTCACGGTGTAAGTCTGTCATGCGCAAGTACCGGTGATTGCCAGTGGCACGTCGAACGAACCGATTCTGCAAACGTTGCAGCCGTAGGATGTGGGAGGGCGCGATGTGGGAAAAGACTACGCCGGCGTAGGTCATGATAGGGCGGACGCAAAGCTTATAGAGTGTCAACTTATTTCTAAGTGACATCTTAGCATTGCCTATCATGGGGTTGAGGCGGCCTAATACGAAGGCGGCATGGTTTCGAACTTTGGTGATGTGGGGACCGAAGGTCATTGCTCTATCGAGTACGACTCCAAGGTATTTAGCCTTGGGTGCCCACTGAATGGGCTTTCCGTACAGCGATACTGACCCTAACGGGGGAAGTTCTGCTCCGGACATGGTGATTTTCTGACGTGTCAATGCGCGACTATCCTTTGAGAAAAACACAGCTGTGCTTTTCTCCGGATTAACCTCGATGCGCCACCTCTTGAACCACATGCCGAGAGCGTCCACGGCGGACTGTAAACGGTTAACGATAACCGATTTTATGTGATGGGACGTGTAGAGGGCTGTGTCGTCGGCGAACAGTGCCACTTCTACATTTGGGGTCTTGGGGATATCGCTTGTGTACAGCGAGTATAGGAGGGGCGAGAGAACGGCGCCGTGCGGGACGCCGGCTCGAATGGGACGGGGGCTCGAGAGACATCCCTCTACTCTGTACCGAAAAGACCGATTCGTCAAAAAGTCTCGTATGATGTGCACGAGACTGTCCGGCAGGCCCAAGTTGTCCAACTTGGAGATCAAGCCAGAGTGCCAGACTTTGTCGAAGGCTTTCGCTACATCGAAGAAGAGTGCTCCCGTGGGGCGACCCCAGTTCCTTAGTTTGAGGATATGCTCCGTGAGGCGGTGCAATTGGTGATGACACGCGTGTTTGGCCCGGAAACCAAACTGCTCGTCAGGAATAAGACTTTTGGACTCTACATAGTCCTTAAGTCTTTTGAGCAAGATCCGGTCGTAGATCTTGCCTATGCAGCTCAAGAGGCTGATGGGTCGGTAGGAGGAGGGGTTCTTCAGGTCTTTGCCTGGTTTGGGGATACCGATTACAATTGCTTCTTTCCACGCGGCTGGAAAAGTGCAATTTGCAAGGCACGCATTGAAGATGCTCACGAGGAGGAGGAGGAGGGTTTCCGGGAGGCATTTGAGCACTCCGTTCGATATTCCGTCAGGGCCGAGCGCCTTTCGGGGTTTGAGACCGCGAACGATCGACTTCACTTCGTCAAGTGTCGTCGGGGCTAGGGGGGTGTTTGGTGGGATCGTACGAGAAGCGACGAAGCGATTCGCGTGCGATTCCACCTCGCGGAGGTGATCGGGGTCTACTGGCTCACGACTAGGAGAGCATTGGCTCTCCAGGCTGTCTGCTAAGCATTCAGCTTTTTCGTCATCATCGAAGGCGATGGAGCCGTCTGGGCGCGTGAGGGGAGGAGTGGACGAAACCGTATCGGTCTTGAGACTCTTGGCAATGCGCCAATACGCCACGTGGGAGGGCGTCATCTCAGCAAGGAGGTCGCCCCAGCGTTTATTCCTAATTTCCGCGATGCGTTCCTTGACTCGCCGTTGCAAGAAACGAAGTCGGGCTCGGGCCTCTTCTGTGAGGTAGTTGTCGTGTAGTCGTGAGGCGCGATTCTTTTCCCTCAGCAGTTCTCGCATATCCTCGGGCAGTTCCATTCTATGGCTGGGATCCATAGAAGGGACTTCGCGAGAGCATTCCTTGTAGGATGCCTGCAAGTGGCTGTTGAGGGAAGAGATTGCGAGGTCAGTCTCGTTAGTCGTGGTGATTTGGTCGGGGATTGCATCCAAGTGCGGTGTCGACTGGTTGATAACTTTTCCAAGTTTCTTCCAGTCGGTCACCGTCCTTGTATGCTCTATACGTCCGTTGTCTGTCGGTCCTAGTTGCAGTACTACTGGTCTGTGGTCGGAAGATATGTCAGGGTGGACCTCTACTGACTTGCTGTTGAAATCTCCAGCCAAAATGGTGGAGTTTGTCAGCGAAAAGAGGATTTCGAGGTCGCTTCGGAGCAGCCTCTTTCTCTGGTAGATCGAGGCTATGTTGATAGGCGCATGACCGGTCATGGCTATCCGGAGGAGGGAGCACTCGATGTTGACGAGATTCGGGGGGGGCTCTAATTGGGTGCAGTGAAGAGACCTTTTGTAATAGATTAAAGTACCGCCGCCTTCGGCATTTAATCTGTCATTACGGATGATGTTGTAGTTCGCGATGCGGGGGTTGCGGGTGTGGGCCTTAAGCATGGTCTCTTGTGCGAGGAAAATGTCAACCTGATGGTTGATAAGAAACTCCTGGATGAGGGGTTTCTTTTGGTTGAAGGAGCCATTTACGTTGTAGTACGCAATGGTAAGGGACCGGGGTTTGTTTCTCAAATTGAGACTACCCATATTAGCGCGAGTAAAGGTGGGGGTGGGAATTTTCTAATCTTTTGATTAGATCCCGGTATTGGAATACTATTGCCATTTTGGCAAGAGTGTTGCCGTTTGTTGCTAGTATAGCATGACCCATTTCGAGGATCTCTGAGAGGTCCTCTTGCGTTTCGAGGATGGTGTCGAAAGCGGCTCCGAAGGCCAGAGCGTCCTGGTCCCGGCTAGCCGGAGGACCGCTGTGGCGCATCAGAGGTGGGGGTCTGCTGGGGGGAGCCATTGGGGCTTCTGAATGAGACACCGGCTGTCTCTGCTTCAGAGGGGGGAAGGCAGTTTGGCTGCTCATTAATGGAGGAGGAGTGGGCGCCGGCGCCTGGGGGGCACGATTTGTGCGTGTTTGAGGGGCGGCGTTTTGCGGGGATTTCGGGCCCCAGGCGTTCTTGTTTGCTCGGGGGGCTTTTGAGCAGCCCCGCCAGTTGGCGGGGTGGCCTTCTTGCCCGCAGAGCACACAAGCCACCTGCGACTCATTCTCCGCACTGCGGACTCTTTCGCAGTCCGCTGTGCCGTGGTCCCCTAAACACTTCACGCATCTGGGGCAAGCATGGCAATTACGGGCCGAGTGCCCGTAATATTGGCAGCGGTGGCATTGACCGACAATGCCACGCTTGTGGGGAGGTTAGACCTTGAACTTGGTCAGTCCTGCGCAGGACTTTATGTTGAAAATACGCTTGCCTTCGGGCGTATTGTCAAGGATGATAAGAACCATAGGGTATGGGTTCTTATTTTTCCCGTACATGCGGTGGACCTCCTGTACGGGAATGGATTGGGAGACTAGTGTCTCCTTGACGTACTCTGTAGACGTCGAAGTGGGGATGCCCTTGACGACCGCCCTAAGTTGGCGGTCCTCAGGGAGGCCGAATGAGTGCCAGGGGATTTGGCGCTCGTTGAGAAGGCGGGTCAGGGACCTGTATGCGTCCATCGCGGGGACGTTAATCTGGATATCACCGTTGCGGTCGGTGATATCCAGATTTTGGACATTGTGTGAGTGTTCGATGCCGGAAATCCAAATAACTCAGAAGGATGTAGACATCGTGCTTTCGACCGCTATCGACCTCAGAAAGGCTATTGGGTCTGTCAATTATCCTGCAATAACGCTGAACGTCTACCCCCGAGTTGGTGCCGATTTTAGCGTGCCTCTTAAATATGTCACACGCTGCAAGTATGGTACCGGTATCAGGCTAGTAAAGTTACGAGACGCTAGTATTATCTATGGAGATATGGGTGTAAAGCATGCTAAAATAGATAAACTCGTATGTATGAGTGAGGAGGGTTACATATTTTTTGTTCTGTATACCTAAAAATAAAACTCAAAACAGAACCCTCCCATTAACACAGTCGGATAAAGCAGGAGATATATAGAATTCCAAACTTCGGGCGTGAATAGACTTCGCTAACTAGCCAAGTAAAATACGCTTAGATAGGTAGGTACCTTTCTAGTTACGGTACAGGTTGCAACATCTAACTGTGCTGCGACTTATCCACAATTTAACTGACTTAGTAAATAAACTTCACCTCCGTAATTAAGGTTACGTACATACAGTCGTAGAATTCCTCTTGTAGTTATGTTGCCCTTACTTAGCGTATATGCCGTTCTAACATAACATCGTGTCCGGAAGGCACGTTAAGCCGTTGGATTGTATTGGCGTGATTACAGCTGGTCCCAGCTTTGCAACTAATCGCTTCATTGCAGTGTTATCTACATCTACACTATAAAGAGGAAAAATATATTGTTTGTTTTGATTCTTTGTGTATAATTGTTTACATTGAATAGGCTCCAAAACGACTATATCATTCAAATATTACGTAAGCAGCGAATGGGGGGTGGGGGGTCTGGGCTAGGCTGACAAAAGGGGTGTAAGGGTTTGCACGGTGATGACGTCAGCAACATTTTGCAAAATAAACGAACATATTTTGTAAAAATTATAGCATCATCGTGGATTCAAAGGTACTCACTCCATTCATAGTTATCGTTTCTGGGTATCAAATGTCGTTGATATGACAGCCTGTCTTTTCATGCGTCTAACAGTAGCATATAAACGAGCCATTGCTAATAAAATACTTGGTATTCTTTAGTCGTGGAACAATGTCGTATCATTATTTACCTTATCAACACGTTTGTTTACTACCAGTGGAAGCGCAGTTGGTAATAACGTACGAGGAATATAAATAAGATCTAGGCATGGCATCGCATCGCACACTGGGGCCGTTTGGAAAATGCTCTAAGGTTGATTTACTGTGAGTAAGTACGAGTATTTGTAAATTGTATTTATTTGGAAAAAGGGTTTACTTTAATTTCAGTCATCAGGTCTTTTTAGTCTCCACTGCAGGAGCATGACCCTCTCTGTACTACCGGAGCCATACTTGGCCAAAGCAGACAGAAGATTTGGCCCATACTCTCCTCGCTGGCCAGACGGGTTGGAGACTTACTATAAATAAATAAATAAATATATAAATATATACGGACAAATCACACAGATTGAGCTAGCCCCAAGGTAAGTTCGAGACTTATGTTATGGGATACTAACTCAACGATACTATAATTTATAACAAATACATCTATACATATAATAAAACATCTATACATATAATAAAACAGTAAAAATATTTTGTCTGTACATTTAGAATTTTTGACTGAAATGGATAGAGGGACACCTAAAAAGAATAATAGAAAGCAAAAAAATTTTTTTTTAGTTTCTTGTCTGTCTGTCTGTCTGTCTGTCTGTCTGTCTGTATGTATGATCACGATTATCTCCGAAAATACTGAACCAATTTACTTCCAGGACTGAAGGTTATCAACGAGACTAATTTTACTCTCTTAGGTGCCCCCATTTTTATAGAATCGATCCCCAATACTCTTTTACACAAAATGTCTGCTTTGGTGGCCGCACACGAGCGTTTAAGAGGCCTTTCATCACACATTGCCCTAGTGCTTCTTCGGTATTCTCTGGGAATACCTCGGATGAATTACATCATTAGAACCAGTCCATCTTGGCTATGTCCTGAAGAGGTTGGTCAGTTTGACGATACCATGCGGTCAATTCTGGAGGAAATACTGAACGTCAAACTGAATGAGGTCCAGTGGAATCAGGCCTCTTTACCAGTGAGATATGGGGGCCTTGGTATTCGGCGCCTGTCAGACATTTCGCTTCCAGCCTTTTTGGCGTCCTCACATGGAGTGGTCAGTTTAGTCGCTAAAATTCTCAATATTAATGGTGACGGATTGATCTTGCCACATGTGGGCGACGCCTTGAGGGTTTGGTCGGCGAAGTTTCCGGGTGCATCTGTACCTGAAAGACCAGAGGTGCAAAGACTTTGGGATGAGCAAGGAATCCAAATAGTTTTTAGGGAGCTAGAGGGGCAGTCCAACGGTGCGGACGTGGCACGCATTAAGGCTTCAGCTCAGCCAGAGTCTGGAGCTTGGCTTCACGCTTTGCCATCGCCTCATATAGGAACATTGTTAGACAATGATACGCTGAGGGTGGCAGTGGCTTTAAGGTTGGGCTGTGTCGTCTGTGAGCCGCATCGTTGTGTGTGTGGTGTTATGGTGGAGGCAAACGGGCACCATGGCCTTAGCTGTATTAGGTGTGCAGGTAGGTTATCTCGCCACCAAGCCATGAATGATATAATTCGTAGGGCTTTGGTGACGGCTAACATACCCTGTCAATTAGAGCCAGCTGGTCTCTCACGCACGGACGGAAAGCGGCCGGACGGGATCACTCTTATACCTTGGCAGAGAGGACGTTGTCTATTATGGGACGCAACTTGTGTCAGTACCTACGCGGCGTCCTATCTCACCAATACCATACGATCAGCCGGAGCAGCTGCTAAAACGGCGGCTGGACATAAATTTACGAAATACTCAATTTTGTCTACGCAATACCAGTTCGTTCCAGTCGCCGTCGAAACAGCAGGGCCTTGGTGTCTTGAAGCCAAGGCTTTCATTGGTGAGATAGGACGTCGCTTGAGGGAAAGAGGTTATGACCACCGCTCCGGATGGTACCTGGTTCAAAGGTTATCCATAGCCATTCAGAGAGGCAATGCAGCTAGCATAATGGGTACCTTTGTGCCTGGAACGATCCGGGGTGGCATTTTTGATTGACTTTAATTAGGATTTATTTTATTTTATTTTAATTTTCAATTTTTATTTTCGCTTTAATTTAGGTTTAATTTTTAATTATAGGTTTCTAAGAAGTACTACTTATTAGATACATTATATATAGTAAGTCAATATTATATTTAATAATTGAGATGCAATAAAGCTCTACATTTACTTCAAACTTTCACCAATTACTTTGTTTTAACTCAGCAAAACATTTAAAGTTTGTTTCATCAAAATCGGTTCATTAAAAAAAAAGTTATCGTCATTTGAAAGAACTCAAGGCATGAGTTTGCCTACAAACATATAGCAAAAAATAAAATAAAATAATAAGTGACATAAGAAAATTAAAAATCTGAAGTCAATTTATCATCATTATACGACAGCATTATACCTATCCATAATATCCATAGTAATCCATACTAAAAAAAAGGAGAAGCTGACTGACTGACTGAAATATCAACGCAGGGCCTAAACTATAAGGGTTAGGAACTTGAAATTTTGCACAGGGTTTTGTTTTATAACGTAGGGGAGCACTAAGAAAGGATTTTTGGAAATTCATCTCCTAAGGGGGTAAAACGGGTTGCAAAGTTAGTATGAAACTTTGTCGTTTTTGAAGTTATTCGAATGAAATTCAGCATGAAGGTTCTTTACTGAAAGGTATGAAACACGAGTAAAATATTTTACTCAAAAATCATCCCTTAAGGGGGTATAAAGGGGATGCAAAGTTAGTATGAAACTTTCAGTTTTTGAAGTTATTCAATTGAAATTCAATATTAAGGTGTTTCATTGAAAGTCATGAACTAATGTATTCGGGGTAATTCTACTGTTCCTGAGAATCGACACTTACGCAGGCGGAGCCGCGGGCCAAAGGCAAACCTGACTTATATATCAACCCACAGCCGAAACTACTGTGCCCAGAAACTTGAAATTTGCCACAGGGATTCTTTTTATGATGTACATGAGCACTAAGAAAGGATTTTTAGAAAATCAAAGCGGGTAAAGTTTTATGGAATTTTCTCATTTCTGGACTTAGAACTTTGAAAATAGGTAAACAAGTTCTCAATTAAAATTAAAAAAGATCTGTTTCGGTAAACCAGACAACATTCTCCCTTGAAGGGGTAAATAGGGGGTAAAGTTCGTATGAAATTTTTCCATTTCTAGACTTAGAATATAAAAATAGGTATGTAAGTTCTCGATTACAATTTAAAAGATCTGTGTAGGTGAAATGTATAAAACCGTCCTTAAGGGGCAACATGGTTGGTTAAGTATGTATGGACATTTTCTCATTTCTGGACGTTCTGGATTAGGTACAATTAAAAAGATGTATGTAGGTATATACGTTCTAGATTACAATTAAAAAATATCCCCCATAAGGTGGGGTAAAGTTTGTATGGATTTTTTTTATTTACTTAGAAATATGACAATAAGAAGTTCTCCATTACAATAAAAAAATATCTGTGTAGGTGCAATGGGCAAAATCCACTCCTTAAGGGCTAAAGATCTATGCAGGTGAAATATATTAAATTCCTCCTTAAGGTGAAAAAGCAGAGGGGGAGGGGTTTGTATGAAATTTTTATCATTTCTACTGTTCCCAAAGGAACGAAATTAACGCGGGCGGAGCCGCGGGCAACAGCTAGTATATAGATAAACATCCAAGACCCAGGCCAATCTGAAAAAGATCATTTTCCATCCTGGCCGGGGATCGAACCCGGGCACTCCATGTCGCAGGCTGGCGTGTTAACCACTGCGCCACGGAGCTGTCAATCTATACTGATGTTTATGAGCTTTGTTTAGCTTGTATTTCCTAAGTCACCTCTTACGACATCCATAGTAGGACTTGGAGTGGTCCTATTCTACTGTGCCGGAAACCACACGGCTAATTAATTCCAGTAAAACACACTAAAAAGACATGGAAGAATTTCACTTAAATAGTAAATACCTTCATTAGGACACAGGCAAGAAATCAATTATTGAACTAGGTACTTACCTAGCACTTGTACTTCCTGATGACCGATTAATTTGAATTTCTGCCTGCTTATGTAAAACGGATGCCAATGCCAATAATATTATGGTCAGTCATACCTACTAAAAGAGATAAGCCCATCGTTGGCCTTATTTAATTTGATTTGGTTTGTTTTGGAAAGCACTTTACAGTCTAAATTCACTCATAATAAATACGTAAAAAGAACTTTTGTCGATGTCAATTACACTTCCTTTGCTTTCGAGCAGAGACCCCAGAGCCATCGAGTGTACCTACTTAGAAAAATACGGCAATGCATACAAACGCATCAATTGTAGCAATCAGGGCGTGACGATGGTGATACGGAGTGGAATGGATGCGACACGGAACATTAGACAACGCAATGGCTGACAAAATACCCACTGCATGCTGCAAGCCCAAATCGAAAGTTGACAGTTTTAACCACAACTGTAGAGGTATTTTTGTCACTTTGGAAAAATGGAAACATATACTTTGGTCGCAATTTATGTATGCCATTAGGCCGATTTCAGAGTGACGTCGGCGAGACGCGCCGTGGACCAGCGCGTTTCAACGGCGCGCGCTAAAACGAGTTTTAGTATCGCGCATTTCACACATTTCGCACATAGCGCGTAGAACCGATGGCCGATGGAGAAGAGTGCTCGAATGGCGACCACGCACCAACCAGATAGTCGGACGCGGACGACCTGAGTAAAGTCGCAGGAAGTCACTGGATGCAGGCCACTTCCAACCGGTCGTTTGGAAATCCTTGGGGGAGGCCTACTTGCGGCGGCTATTTCCATAGCCTATGTTCATCACCCCGATAATGATAATGTTAAAAGTTTTAACAAAACAGTCAAGTAGTTTCGGAGCCTATTCAAAGCAAACAAAAACCAAACATTTAGATCTCTCCTCTTTATAATATTTACTAGCTTTCGCCCGCGGCTCCGCTCGCGTCAATATTGACCCCTCGGGAACAGTTCTTTTTTCCGGGACAAAATATACCCTTTGTCCTCCGTATCCCAGATAATGGGTATGCAAAATGGCAATGATCGGTTCAGTAATTACGGCGTGAAAGCGTAACAAACAAACTCACTTTCGCTTTTATAATATTAGTTAGGATGTAGATATTTCCAAACAAATAATTGCGTAAATTTAATAAAGCATTTGTTTTACTTAATTACCTTCATCAATACCTTTACGAGCACAACCTATATAACAAATCTATTGTCGAGACTGCGCTGGTAGGAATATACCTACTACACAGTACGAAACATCTCATGCCACTGGCATTCTAGCGAACTCGGTTTTTCATTCCATTACTTGTTGCTGTAGCAGACTGCAGTATCTAAGTATAGACCCTTATTCATTTTACGAGAGGACATTATCTATATCAAAGTTCATTGTACCTACTTCTGCTGTAAAGCGAATCTGTCCTAAATCGGACAACTGTCCCGATGAAAAGCTAATATTTTTTGGAGGCCTGAATCAGTCGTAGAGCGAAGCTGTCTTAAAGCGATTCTGTTATAAAGCGAACAGCTGAGCACAGAACCCAGCCGCCTCGCATTCAAGCAGATAGAAATATATATACGGACACATCACACCGATTGAGCTAGCCCCAAAGTAAGTTCGAGACTTGTGTTATGGGATACTAACTCAACGATACTATATTTTATAACAATACATAGATACCTACACATTCAAGACCCAGGCCAATCTGAAAAAGATCATTTTCCATCTTGACCTGGCCGGGGATCAAACCCGGTCACTCCGTGTCGCAGGCAGGCGTGTTGACCGCTGCGCCACGGAGCTAGTCAATATGGCGACATATGGCGATGTTCTAATTGCAATCATTATTTAACTACTAACCGTTCATTTTTACGCTCCTGTCCTTCTTCTTAGCCTCGAAGAAGCCCTCGTAGACATCACCGGTGTGGTGCTGGAAGAAGCCTTGGTCTTGAACTACGAGGATCTCCTTCTGCGGTTTCTTTGTCTCCTTCATCTCCAGTGATTCGCCTAAGTCATCTAAGGTTGTCTCTGTCATGATGAATGCTAAAAGTATGTGAAACAAAGTTGTTAGTATCCAAGACTTGTTCTTAGGAGTCAGAATTTTTATTTATTGCTTACCAGCAGCCCGCCACGACTCTCTTCTACATAGTATGGGAGCACGGAGCAAGTATGGGAGCATCAATAAATTAAAAGTAAAAATCTTTTTAAAAACAAACTTTTATGTAACATCTTAGTTATTTTCAGCGAGCCCGTTAATTTGATATCTATATTGTTGAAGTGCATCAAACTTTGTTTTAACTTTAAATATCTTACCTATGATATCAATTTCGATTGGTTAACAGATCGATGTAGTTACCTATATTGACTTACATGTTCATAGCTACTTAGACCAGGTAGCCATGGACAGAAATAAGTAGGCAAGCCTACCTAGGCATATTTTCTGTGTTAAAACTATCAATTGAGATAAAAATCATTCGGTTATGACAAGAGAGAAGGTGATGAGAGAAAATTTATAAAAATTTATTAAATTAAAAATAGTTATGAACAATTTTCGATAGGCAAGTTATCATAGGCATATTTGTTTATAAATTATATTTGATGAAAAATATGTCTCATCAAGTTATCAGATTGGTGAAGGTCGATCTCCCACCGGCTCTTAGACTATAATCCCAAAATGACAATGCAAGAGCAACGTCTTTACGTAAAGTAAGTAGTATGAACATCTATACCTCTCACGTAACCCTTGTATAAATAGATAGACTCTGGTAGAAATATAAGGATATGTACCTACTAAATACTTTAGGCAAATACCTTGTGCTAATGACAACAGTAATCTAATAAATTATTTCACTGCGGCCGCGTGACATTACGTCCGTGACATGAAGTGTGCTAATTTTTTTGCACGCAATCTCTTTCCAGCCATGACCTAATAAGAAAAATAGGATCGACCAATGGAAACGGACATGAAAAGCAATATGTATGGGTATTTTGGCTAATTATTTATGAGAACGATTTACATCTAAGATTTACATAGTAGCAACCGATGACATTTCCAGGAATCATGACGGGCGCGTCGACATCGTTACACATTTTTATTCTCTTCTCCTAAAACAAAACGCCACCGAAAAGCTTTATTCAGAGACAAATTGAGACAAGATATTTGTGAGAACATACGTACCTTACAGTGCCGGATTCGCCATAATGCAGGTGTAGCAAATGCTACGGGCCCCGCGCTTACGAGCCTGTGTTAAAATCGTTAAAATATTCCTATGAAGCGGTAATTCAGCCCGTCAAAATGACCAACTTTTCTAATTGGTACCGCATTGATCTGATAGAAAAAATTATTCATTTTAACGGGCTGAGTCAGCCCTTCCCTTCAAGGGAATTTCGGTAATCAACTTAAGTATACGCTATGTGTACCTCCTTTATACACGGTGAAATTTTGATCGTTCTGGACCTTCGATGGTAGATACACGATTTGCGCTCGAAAAGTGGCCCCGCGCAAAACAGCGCACTAATCAAGTTTCGGAGCTGTTTTGTCCACAGTTTGCAATAACCCGCACTAGCACTCACATGTCTCGCGATGACGAAGGTACAGTAAAAAGATGCAAAACCAACCACCGCATCAAAAGTAAACCGTAAAAAAAACAAAGATGGTTATTCTTTCAGAATATATGTACCGTTTTTGTCATTGTTTTTAAGTATGCGTGATGTTTTGCTGCTTGCATGCTTCATTTTATATGAGACTGTGTATCTACCATTATATTTGATCGAAGTCACTGCACCTTTAAAGGGGTGATTCAGCCCGTCGATATGAACAACTTTTCCTATGGGACCAATGCTAGGCTGGGAACTCATCCCTTTAAGGGTCCAGAGCGATCAAAATTTCACCATGTATTCGTGGGCCCACAATAGCTACGGGCCCTGCGCTAGACATACGGACAAATCACCAGATTGAGCTAGCCCCACAGTTCGAGACTTGTAATAAGGGATACTTACTCAACCATACTATATTATATAACAAATACATATATAGATAAACATCCAAGACCCAGGCCTATCTGAAAAAGATCATTTTCCATCTTGACCTGACCTGGGATCGAGCCCAGGCATCCTTATGTCGCAGGCTGGCGTGTTAACCACTGCGCCACGGAGCTCGCCATCTTACATTAATGTATCAAATTTGCAATAAACCAACTAGGTAATGGCAAACCTATTAAACCAGTACTTCTAAAATGCCAGAGCATCTTGCAAATCGATTAATTTGTAACTCAAGGCTGTTGGTGGGCAGCTTGTGTGAGAGGACTGCCACGGCCTTCCATTCACCACGCCGCCGCCGCCGCGCCGTCTCCAACCGGCCTATTTGCTAACTCAGTGACCAAGGTTTTGATAGTCACTTTCAAAATACATTGCGGAATTCCTATGAGTGTCTATTTTTATTAAAGATATATAAAACGTAATGTACTTTGAAATGGGTATCAAAACGTTAGTCACTGAAATAGGCCGGCTGGTCGCAATTAATAGGACATGAATGCTGTTCGTTGACTATTAAAATAGTATTAGAATCTTAACATAGTTACAATCAATTTTATAAATTGCAAAATGGTAACAAGAAATAACTTGTAATACTAGGCCGATAAAAAACATGATAAAAAGGAATGATGTATATGTGTGTGAATGCGAGTTTCTTTATTCCACCTAATTTTTAAATAACTAAAAAAAAAATAGATGAATCAAATGGGATGTGATGACGCTAGGCATTTTTTTTTTGGCAGAGCAGATGTTATTCACCGAAAAGACTTTTTAAGTAAAAAAAACTGCGGCCTTTTATTATAAGGTAATA
The DNA here is from genome assembly GCA_947532085.1 of Elegia similella. Classification (NCBI taxonomy): domain Eukaryota; kingdom Metazoa; phylum Arthropoda; class Insecta; order Lepidoptera; family Pyralidae; genus Elegia; species Elegia similella. The sequence continues at coordinate 16,672,327 of OX383941.1, forward strand.
TTTTAAGCCATGTCTCGCTAAGTGTTGCACGCTGTGTAAGTTGTTTACAACATTTGGCGAGATTACATATTGCTCGTACAGCTTCGTAACGTTATCAAATTAACAGGGGTTATCCTATGGTACCAATTTAATTTCTACAAGCTGTTATTTTACTTACCGTGTAATCATTCATCATCATCAATCATTAATCATCATCAATTTCGAAGCACTTAGTGCTTATGTAAGTCGGATGACAATGCAATATTATGGTCCCATAGAGCTGGTCTGATGATGAGTCGGATGTGGCCATAAGCACTTCTAAATTAAGGAAGATACACCCAAGTGTTTGGGCCATAGAGATAAGATAATCCTGACGTTTGGGCTCATTTGATTTGTCCCGGCAAGCACCAACAATACCACTCATAATAAAAGCTTACCAAAAAAGGATTTTTCTAAAAAAAAACCTTATATTTGTCATAAAGCTTAGCTCAACTTAGTCTTTCCCATTTTGCTGAAATAAAACAAAAATTAGTTTGTAAATAAAATTAGTTTATTTCGCTAACGTTCATAAATTTATCTGGCAGCGTAAACTCGACGGTAACATAAATTAACACGATCATCTTACTTCGCCAACAACGCATGTTATGTACACTCTACGACTATCCCGCAGTAACGTCTATGGCCAAAGAGGGTAAAGGTAAATTTAGGTAATACGTCGGAACATTTCCAGTTTTCATGTTTTTTACTGACACATATCAAGGAATTTGAATCGACTAAAATCGCAATCGTAACCAACCTTTGTTACTTATTACCCGCTTTGACCCTACACAGGTAAATAAATAAATGAATCACAAAGTAGATCTTCTCTCCAAAATCAAATTATCCCAACTACATGATGCCATGATTTTATAATGTTATTTTGTACATTTTCTAAAGATGTAAACAAAAATGTGCATAGAAAAGACAGGCTTCATTTATACAAGTCTTCATTGTACGATCATTCCTTATTTCACTAAATAAATAAATCAGTTAAAATCGTAACTGCAAGCCCTTCGCGCGTTTTATATATAGTTATCTATTCTTTCCTTATATCTCGGATTTCTAAAAAAGTACTCAAAACGAATTGTATCAATTAGACGGTTGTCTTTTAACACGTTCGAAGCCGGAATTTTTATACAATGCACATTTCATTCACTACAAGTATAGGTACTCGTAGTTGGCAGCGAACGTGTTTAAAATAATCAACTTTACCACTATACGTTTCTAATAGAAAGAGGACTGCTCCATGGCAATTTTCGATTAACATCTTTGCCATATATTTGATAAAAACGATGTTAGAAAAAGCGGCATATCAATCCTACTTACTTAATAAGAACCAAAAAGGTATATAAGGTTTGAATCGATATACTCATATATTCAAGTTTACGATTTGTATAAAGCTTTAAAATACAGCATTCGAAGGACAAGCCGTCACAAGTATAAAATCCCATAACAATTTGCTAAATGAATATTCGGATGCTTTAATATCAAAGAATAATTTAATACAATAATTATTTCTTATAAATAAATAAATGAAAACTAAGAATCAGAGGCTTAGTATAAAATATATACTATCTCGTATCAAGGACTGATGGGGCACAGAAATAAATGCTAACAGCCTAGATTCAGAGAGCAACGAAAGTGATTCATCTGTAGGTACAGGATTATATTGTCTTTGGATGGATTACAGGTACCGATAGCAACATACAATACCGTACCATTAAATGCCATATTAAACACAAAATCCATAGGTTTTATATCAATACACATTTTCCAGAGACAATTATTTGTGTCCAGTGCAATTCTTTTTTGCACGAATTTAATTTCTCGGGTATAAGGTTATTTTTATAAAGTATAACGAATATTGTACAATATTATTACATTAAAAATGTAAAAACTGAGGGAATTATAAATAATCGATTACGAGCACAGTGACGCTCGCAATCAGCGAAGCGCCATAATCGAAATGACCCTACAGATTTGGTGCTCTCTGAATGCTTAAGAATCAAGGTCGGATTTTGCCTTAAGCACGAAGGTCCAGATTTAGAGGCTCCACACGAAGCAGGTGACCAACGCGTTTTGAATCCAGCCCTTAAACTAAGTGGATTTAAATTAAGGGCAAATATTTAAAGGGCAAAATAAAAAAATAGGCACGCTAGTTTTTGAAATATCTGGACCTAAACATTTGAAAAAACACCTCGTGTACCAAAAAACACTTTCTTGGCAAACATATTTTTACTGTTTTCTACTATAGATACTAAAATCACTGCAATCGACAATCAAAACAACTGATTTATCGATATTAATATTTTTTTTGTATATAAAAGCTATAACAAAAACTAGCGCATCGATTTCTTAAATTTTGCTACTACGGCATTTCTTTGACCTATGGTTACCATAAAAGTCCTTATATTTGCGATTAATTTAAATGGATCTTATAGTTACGCTTATTTACATTTATTCCCGTGTTGTAGTATCCACTATCCACTAAGCAAATTGTGTACGCGTACTATGCGACCGCTCGGCGGCGCCATTCACAAGACAATGTTAGCGGGGTCTTCGAGGTTTGCCTTCAGTGCCTGCATCCACTGCGCGCCCACCGCGCCGTCGATCACCCGGTGGTCCGCCGATGCCGTCACCGTGATGAACTTCGCTGTTCTGAACCTGGGGGCAATACGTTACAATAGCATTGGAACCTTCAAAAACGAGTCTATGTTTTCTTAAAAGGCCGGCAACGCTCTTGTCACACCCCAGGTGTTGCAGTAGATAGACTACTGCAACACCTGGGGTGTGACAAGAGAGTTGCCGGCCTTTTAAGCAGCGGTGTTAGGCGGTGATCGCTTACCGTCACTTGACCCGCTTGCTCGTTTGCCGTCCTATGTCATAAAAAAACTCTTTCACGCCAAAACAGCTACACGGATTTTGACAAAATTTTGTACACAGACAGATGGATGAACCTGGATTAACATATTGGCTACCTTTTATTCAGGAAACAAGTACTGTTCCCGCGGGATAGAAATTTACGTGAGCGAATCCGCGGGCGACAGCTAGTCTCATAGAAATAGGAAAAACTTTATCGGAATCCAACCTTAAAATCACGCAATGACATTTTCAAGAGCCGAGCTTTAAGTTGAGAAAAACCATTTGGTAGAGATTTCTTAAAAACGATTGAATTTTTTTGCATTCGTACTTGAAGGTTTCCTATAAAAGAAAAATCCCAGTGTTTCTTGAAGTGCTGTTAATCCACTGAAATATTTTAAATTTAAATGAACTGGGAAACTGCCCCGACATTTCATTAGAATTTCGAAAAAAACATAAGTTCAGCTCTAATTAAAACAATTGAAAATAATGTTTCAGAACCATTGTCACGAGCGTTGATATATATTCAATTGTACTCCATTTTAGACCCGGTGTATATACAAATCAATGCTCGTGACTTACATTAAGGCTACAAAATACACAACGGCCGGGATCTCCTTGGTCCTGTCTCTAATTACTGGACTGCCACTGATGTACTAGATGTAGTTGTATGAGGATCCGTTTTATTATAAAACGCGGACTAAAGTTTGTACTAGGTTCCCGCCCCGACCCCTCTCCGGCTCCGAATAGCCAGAGGAATCCCACTATCCGACCCCGTCGCCCTCGCTACCGGAATAGAGTGCGTAGAGTAGGACTAGCTCCGATTACTAGAGACCGCCCGGCGGTCCCGGGTGAAGTTACGTTGTCAAAAGGGCCTATCCTGGGTGCACCCAGAATAGGCCCTTCTGGCAACGTAACTTTTCTTCCCATAAGGCAAAAGATTAGAGTTGCTGCTCTCCAAAGGCTTTTGTGATAGATTCTCAGATTGGCCCTTCAGGCTATGCATGCACGTAATGGGGCCCATCAGGCAATATGAGAGTTTGCTGTCTCTCCAAACCTTGCGTAAACGGCAACGCCCAAAGCCGAGGTCCCTCCTGAGCCCTTTTGTGCTGTTGCCTATAAAGGCTGAGGGCACTCTGTCCTCGCCTCAAACGCCCGGTAAAGTAGTAAAAGCTTACTTGGAGCTAGCTAAATAGTTAAAATAAAAAAAAAATGTACTAGATTTAAACCATTTTCCGCCTAAAACAAAGTGCCAAGTATCAGTTAGGTTATGGTTTAGACCAGCCAGCCTACTCGCTAACTTTGACAACTACGGTGTAAAACATTTAGATCGTCACTGCAAAATACATTGCGACTTTCTTATGATTGACTATTTTTATTAAAGATAAATAAACCGTAATAGATTTTGAAGAGTAGGCCGGCAGGGACTTAAGTTAATCCTCGTTTTATAATAATACGGTCTTACCATTGAATTAAAAAAACTATGGAAGCTTAACTCTCATACAACTAACGATTCATTAACATTTCTACTGAACGCTATGGTGTCAACATAGCGGAGGTAGGTAAACATCGCTCGCGTCAGCAGCTCGCCTCGCTCGCTATGATAAGTTACTCCAGTGTCACTTTTCTTTCCTTGCGTTTCCTGCACCACTTTACTACACAAGAAGTCATTTTTATCTTAATTCGTTAGGATTTCGCCGATATTCACAAAAAATATGTCGTTATATGCTTTTATCGACGCGTCCTTCCGTCACGGAGCGCGTGGCAGACTAGTTCGCGAACAGATATACTTAAGCCCTGCCCGCTTTGATATACTTTGCATGATGTCAGTTTTTGAGCGCAATGCTGCTTCCATAGTTTTTCTAGTTCAATGGGTCTTACTTACCCTTTTTCTGAGTTTTTGTCTTCAATCACGCGGTCCTGCAGGCCTCCACATGCTAATATTAACGACTGGGGCGGGTTGATGATCGCGTTGAACATTGTAATACCTGGAAATAATGCATATGGTTTTAATGCAATCATCATCATTACGATCATCATCTCAGCCAATCTTCCGCCAGCTGTTGAGCTAGCCTCTCTTCGTTTCCACCATCCTGGTAAGTACCACACTCTCACAGAAAATCGGCGTTTGAGTAGAAGCTTTACCGCTTCTATGCTTCGTTCGGTGAGTAAGAGAGCCGGAGAGGCTCATTCTTCCACCTCCCCCCCCCCCCCCTCATGTCCTCCCACAACTCCTTGAAAGGCCGGCAACGCTCCTATCACACACTGGTGATGCAGTTGTACATGAGCAGCGGTGATCACTTACCATCAGGTGACTTGTTTGCTCGTTTGCCTTCATCATCAGGTCCTTTTTAGTCTCCACTACAGGAGCCCGACCCTCTCTGTACTACTAGGGCCATACTTGGCCAGAGCAGCCAGAGGACTTGGACTACACTCTCCACGCTGGCCAGACGGGTTGGAGAGGTTTAGATGTTTATAAGCTTTGTTTAGCTTGAATTTCCTAAGTCGCCTTCTACGACATCCACGGGAAGACTTGGAGTGATCCTATTCTACTCTGCCGGATACCACACGGCCACTCGTTTGCCTTCCTATATCACAAACAAGATGGTCAGGGGTGTCAGCCTCAACTGCCGGTCCGGTGGTTGCAGGTATGGCCTCGGGAACGCGTGCCCGGCCTCCCGAGCTCCTACTTGCTTTTCCCCCATTCATCCGAGTGAGTAGTATCCCAATACCTACATTCCCTTCCCATATCCAACAAATTACTCTCCTTCCCCAGTTTAAAAAAAGCTTCATCATCATCATCATCATCATCAGCAGGTCCTTTTTAGTCTCCACTACAGGAGCACGACCCTCTCTGTACTTTTTGGGACGTGCAAAAGCGACAAAAGCACAAGAAGCCAAAGAAACTGCGCTTGCCAACCCGCCGGCCAAGCGTGGTGAGTATGGTAAACATCCCCCCATGGAACGAGGAATCCTCGGGAGTCCTTTGTCCAGCAGTGGACGTTTTGTGGCTTTAATGATGATAATCATAAAAAGATCACTATATTCCCAGACAAGTACATTCCCGAGAAATTCAAAAGTAGAATAAATGGGTCTGGTGGTAATGGTCTCTTGGATAGGCACGTCACATCCTCGTCTTTATCGTCACTTACTGTCAGGTGAGATGGGAGACAAATGCCTAATCCAACATTTAGTAAAAAAAATTAAAAAAACTAATTGTGATAGAATGAAGAGATCTGATTTTTACCAAACATTCCTAGGTTGGACAGCGTAACGGTGCCGCCCTGGTACTCCTGCGGCGACAGTTTCCCGTCCCTGGCCTTCGCCGCCAGTTCCTTCATGTTCTTGGAGATCTGGATGACGCCGATGGAGTCTGCGTTGAACACTATGGGGGTGATAAGGCCGGCGGGGGTCGCCACCGCTACACTTACGTCTACGTTCGAGAACCTGGCAAAAATATATACCGGTTAAATGATGTTCGATTAAATGAATTAGTTTCTTGTGTAGGGGCAACCATATTTTATTATTTGTTGTGATAGTGGCAATAGATTTTTTTTTTTTACATTTCTTGAAGATTTTATATTACATTCTGTGAAAATTTCAAGTCTTAATGCAGGTCAATGGAGACGGCTTAGTAATAGGGTCCCGTTTTTAGCCTTTGAGAACGAGACCCTAGAAATTATAATTGATCAGTCATTTGTAGATCTAACTTTCTTGCATATTTTGAAGTTCCGATTCCGACCAACAATATTGAATAACTAACGAGAAGCCCGATGGCCCAGTGGTCGTAAGCATTAAAAGCGCTTACGTAAGTTAAGCAACCCTGGGTGCAGTCCTCACTGTGATTGGTGACCGCAAGTAGTACAAACAATTCTCGAGCTCTTCCGTGTTTCGGAAGGCACGTTAAACCGTTGGTCCCGGCTGTCAGCATTGATGACAGTCGTTAAGCTATGTCAGATGCCTTTAGGCAACTTGAAAAATCTGACACCTGTGTTGGCCACTTACACACACGAAAAACAAACAAAATTGGATAACTCACAGTCAGGTGGCTCCCACCTAACCAAACTGACTGGACCGGAATTGGTTACCACTTGGGGCAACAAGTGGCACCAAAATATTTCAAGCCCCCATTCTGCAGAAGGCCATTGATCCAAGTTGAAGATCGACGATAAGTTAAGGAACCGATAGTAAGTTGTGAACTTGTGTCGTAAAATACTAACTCAACGATAGTATATTTTATAATAGATACTTATATAGATAAACATCCAAGACCCAGGTCAATCTGAAAAAGAAATGTAGTATTTCATCTTGACCTGGCCGGGGATCGAACCCGGGAACTTTCGTGTCGCAGACTGGCGTGTTAGCCACTGCGCCACGGAGCTCGCCACGGTATGAACAGCAACATCCATGCGTCAACTCGTGAACGGGTACTGCCGGGGGGACAGGTCTGCTCGGCTTTTTTGAAACTTCTATCTTTTATCTTATCTGTTGTTTCACGCTCGATCGCTAACAAAACGTGTTCCACAAAATTATGTAAATTGCAATTGTATATAACAAAAATGATATATAACAAATATAAGTAAAATCAGAAAAAAAAGAAAAGATAAATATATAAAATATTATACAATGACCTTCAGGCAAGAAGGCGACCGATACTGTTGAAAAGAGTTTCTTTCGGCGTATTCTTCTATGCAGTAACTTGTAGCTTTTGAACAATAATTAATAATTTGAATGACGATTTAAAAGGCGAGGTCCGTAGCGCAGTGGTCAACACGCCAGCCTGCGACACGAGGGTGCCCGGGTTCGATCACCGGCAGGTCAAGATGGAAAACGAACTTTTTCAGTTTGACCTGAGTCTTGATGTTTATCTATATATATATTTATCTATTAAAAATATAGTATCGTTGAGTTAGTATCCCACGACACAAGTTCACGACTTACTGTGGGGCTAGTTAAATTTGTGTTATAACGCCTGAAAAGGCCATTTTCCGAATAAATCTTTGAATCAACTCACTGTCTTATGAAAGAGTCCATCCAGTAAGCGTTGACAGCCGGCACCCGTTTGCACGCCGATGCGATGGCCTTCACGACGAAATCGTTTACGGAAATCTGGCAACGTACACTAATGTTAGCCATTTGGGAATATTATAAATGATCCTAACTAATATTATAAATGCGAAAGTGAGTTTTTTGTTTGTAACGCTTTCACGTTGTAACTAATGAACCGATCAGCATGAAATTTTACAATTATCAATGTTATGAACACTGCTAAGTGCAGAAATGAGAAAATTTACATACAAACTTTATCCCCTCCGGTTTGCGTTTTTGTCCGGGATAAAAGAAAGCCTTTATGTTAATCCAGGTAATATCTTCGTGCACAATTTCGTCAAAATCCGTTCAGACGTTTTTGAGTAACAAACATTCAAATATACTTACGTATTTGTAATATTAGTAGGATATTTAGTGAACCTATTTAATTAAATAGTTTACATACATCCATATTATCACGTCTTTTTCCCTTGCGGGGTAGACAGACCCAAGGTCTTTAGGACCTAAAGCCACGTTTAGCATGTTGGTGGGTGTAAGATGGAAAACGGAATCAAAATAGTGATAGGGTTGCTAGCCGCATCGCTTACGACGAATCGTATTAGATTCGTCAGATTTTCGCCCATTCCCTTGACGGGCTTTTACGATCTGCGCGGGAAGACAAGCAGCTGGCACTTCTACGTTTTTGTTTTTCTCCCAGACCAGCATGGAAGATAAATTAAATAGTTAAATATTATAAATAGTTGAGAAAACAAGAATATCAAATTTTTTAAATGTGTATCCTGTCAGTTACTCGATGTTGTCGAATCGATCACTAGGTGCAGATAAAAAAAAATACACAAACCAACCTTAACACCAGCCTTTTCAGCTTCCAATTTCTCGTTAACAGACTTCCTGAGCGCCAACGTCTTCTCAATATTGACAGTCATAGACAACTGGTAGTGCGGGATGGACTGCTTGGCCGCGGAGAGTCTCTTGGCGATGGTCTCGCGCATGCCGGACAGGGGAATGTCGACGAAGGCGGCGCCTGGGGCGGGCGCGGGGGCGGGGGGCGCGGCATGGCTCGGCTTGGGCGCGCCACTCGATGCCAGCGCTAACAGATCACTGCTCTTCAATGAACCGTACAGGCCAGACCCTTGCCCTATAGTTGGCATGAGATAACATTAGTGCTTAGTGCTTAGCGCTTACAAATCATATTGTAATACAAATATATATTTTTTGTAGTTTACTTATGTTAGACAGTTAAGTTGTACAAAAATTGCAGTGAAAAGAACTAGGATACTGAAATTATATCATACCACCTAAATAGGGCTATAGTACATATACACGAGTATTTTAAACCTTTCCTTATAAAGTTGTTTATTGGTGCAAATAATTAATATTAAGAAAACTGAAGAGCAAGTCCAATAAGAATTATTGTATCCGATGAATCTAATATGGCCGGATGTTGGTTTAAGTTTAATATACATACATAGTATCACGTCTTTTTCCCTTGTGGGGTAGACAAAGTCTAGATCTATAAGACCTTATGAATACATTTAGCATGTTGGAGGGGAAAACGGAATCAAAATTAAGTTTAAACCATAAAAAAAACAATGGGTTGCACTCCGGAAGTACCGGCAGAAGTGAAAACTCGCCTTTGCGGCTGTCTCAGGTCACGTGTCCATCTTACGAATTTTCGATCAGGTTACGTCTCCTGACGCGAGTATACATTTTTTTTATCCCGCAAAATGCACAACGCCGCTAGAGAAGTTTTCACTTCAAAAATAATAAACTGTTCTACAACATGCTAAGATAAATCTCAATAAGGAAGCTTAATGGCCAAGGACACATAAGATAAGGACTGTAAATCATATACAAGTATGTGCGTTAACGATAACATGTAGGTTAATAATATTGATGAGGAGACAATGTCAGTTAGTAACCTTAATCTAACATAGGTCAGCAAACGAGCAAGCGGGTCCCCTGAAGGTAAGCGATCAGCGCTGCCCATAGACAACTATTTAACAGATCAAGCAAATTTTGCACTGGTATTTTTTCTAATATTTATATATATAAATTGTCATGTCATTCCCCAAAGTGAACGAAATGAGAAGGGAGCTAGAGGTTCGATGTGTGGTATTATTCCAGCGAAATTCGCGAGCCCTTTCTCTCATTTTAGCCATTTCTTATAATATTACACTGTGAATTTGTAAAAAATCCTGGAATCAGAATCCCTAATTGAATATAAAATTATAAGAGAAAAACCGGCCAAGTGCGCGTCGGACTCGCGCACGAAGGGTTCCGTACCATTACAAAATCATGTCTGTTGTATGGGAGCCATTCTTAAATATTAATTTTATTTTAATTTATGTTTAAGTGTATTATTTATTTCTAAATATTCTGTGAATATTTTAAATCTACCTGTTGCCGTTATTAAAATAAAGCAAATACGAGCAAATAAAGTCACGTTTGTTGTATGGGAGGCCACCCTTAAATATTTATTTTATTCTGTTTTTAGTATTTGCTGTTGTAGCAGTAAGCAACATAATACATAGTCTGTGAAAACTTCAACTGTCTATCACGGTTCATAAGATACAGCATGGTGACAGACGGACGGGCGGACGGACGGACGGACAGAGCGCAGCCATATTAATAGGGTCCCGTTTTTACCCTTTGGGTACGGAACCCTAAATAAGGTAAAAAAAAACCGAAAACTAAAATGACCTCGCATACAAAATTACCGATCAGCTGGGCGAACTTCTATAGCAAGTGTTTTTTTTTTCGTCTGCGCAGACGAGGCTCAATGGTGTACAAAAAGCATAGAACCGGTAAAGCTTCTACTCAAACGTCGATTCTCTGTGAAAGTGTGGTACTTCCCCGGACGAGCCGGCCCATTCATGCTACTAGCAAAAATGAAGTTTGCCGGTAGCGTGGCTTTACCAAAACTGTCCCTCATCTGCGCAGAGCTTAACGGAACGGAATCATTAGGACGGAAATTGATAAGTATACCTTCAAGCCTGATGTTCCTAATCTCAGCCAGCCTCTTCGCCATGGGGCTGGCGTAGACCCTGCCGCCAGCTGGGGCCGAGGCTGCTGCCGAGGCCACGGCCGCGGCTGGGGCCGAAGCCGGCGCCGGGGTCGGGGCCGCTTGCGACGGCGCCGGGGCTGCGGCGGGCGCGGGCGCGGCCGGTGCTACAATAAAAACATACGGATATAAAAATAAATAAATTTTACAAAAAAAAAATTACGGAGTCGTGGCAAAAACTCGACTACAATAACAGTATATAACATAATTTTAAAAACATGAAGTCATTTAAAAGGGGTTCCTTGTTTACTACGGAACCCTAAAAAACGACTTCGATCCATCTACTCATCCTATTTTGATGAAATTTAACTGGTTTACCCATTTAAATTTCATCAAAATACTCTTTTAAATAAAGAAATAATTTTTCAATCCTTACTTAATATTATAAATGCGAAAGTGAGTTTGTTTGTTTATTACGCTGTCACGCCGTAACTACTGAACCGATCATCATGAAATTTTGCATACAAGTTCTATGGAGTACGGCGAAGGACATATGTTACCTTTTATCCCGAGAAAAAGTACTATTCCCGAGGGCCCGACATTGACGCGGGCGGGGCCGCGGGCGAATGCTAGTAGGTTTATAAATGAGGGAGTAATTGAATTTGTATAATTTTTTATGTTTGTAACACCTGAATTAAATAAGACAACGAAATGAAACCCTTCGCCTTTTTTAAATTCATTTAAAAAGAGAAGCAATCTTAGGTAGTCGAATCTTTTTTGTACTAAATGAATAGGTAAGTAAAAAAAATACCTGCTGCCTTTTTAGGCGCTGGTGCCGCTGCTGCTGCTGTGAAAGCATATTAATAGATTAATAAAATAATATTGTATAATCGAACTGTACTTTAACTACTGCAAAACTAAACAATATAACTTAATCACTATGTATTTTACTACTAGAAAGTCTATTTACTGACGAATCTATTTCAAATTACCTATTTAAAAGTACAGTGGCCAAATATAACTCTAAATCGTTTTTCCATTCAATATCTATGCCTCCTATTATAACAACCAATCGGCGGTAACGATTGAATATAGTTTATTGTACTTAATAATAGACCTATAAGTTACATAAAGAACAAAAAACAAAGTTGGTACAAAGTCGGAATTATTATTTTTTTATACATTCATATATTATTTTCTTAAACATATTTTTTTAAAATTCAATTTACAATGACTATAATAAGGACAATGTATACTCAGTCCACATGCCTACTTTTTAAGATAAACTAAAATTGTAAGTTGACGTCGATTGGAGAAAATGCGCTGTGCAGTTTGTTGCCGCTTCTTCTGCACTCCGCTTTGGAAGCGGCATTAAACTTAGCCATAAGTAAATTACTGACGTCAACAATTCTCAGTTGAAAATATATGACAATTAATAAGTGTCCAAATGACCTATGTTAAATAAATGTTTTTGAATTTAAAATTTTTTGAACTTATCGCTTTAGCGATCTCTTCCAGTCAACCTTAGTAGATAGACAAAGTACATATATATGTACTCTAGATATATATATATATATATTTATATATATATCGTTGGTGTTGGTGCAGATCAGATACAAGTGAAAACAGTTGGAATTAAAAACATCAATAAAATTACATATTTCAACAACAAGAAAATTTAAGAAAGTGTTAAGATATAGTACTTTACGAGATGTTTTGAACTTTCCGAATATCAAATGGAAGAGCCAAAGACGACCCGCTTGTACAGAAAAGGACTTTAAATAATAGTTAGTTGTGAGCACAAATTTAAAAAAATATAATTTCAAACAATTATACATATAACTAAACTCTGTTTTCTTTGACTTTTGTAAAACGAAGTATTCTAATTCCCATCGCCGCCACTTCAGACAAATAGGCTTGTTTACTTAAAAAAATACCATATAAAATAATTAGTCCCTCTTATGGATTATCGAAAAGTATTAAATGCGTATTTATTTATTTTTAGATAAAGCGCATCAAAGTTCAGGAGTGGGGGCTCATGACGCAACAGGACGGTAAAGTGTACCGGACAGTGACGTCACGCGGAACCTTAAAGGGCTATATCTATATAAATTTTTGCTTCATTGACAAAAGAAAAAGTCCAATATTTTTCAATAATTTGCCAGACCAACAAATTATGTTGAAAGGTTTTTTTTTAGAAGACATGCCCATTGCGTGTATGTGGATTAAAGGCACAGAATAAGTACTAGTTCTTATGACTCGCACTCTGCAATGGTATTCAAAGAAATATCAACTCAATGTAGTTAGCGATACGGTGTAATTTAGCTCGCGTCAGAACGGAGCAACTTTTCGTAATACCTGCAGAATCCATTGCAAGCCAATTTTATTCTTATATGTCTGAACAAACGATTCATAATTCGATGAAGTCGATGAACCCCAAACGCGCGCGTCGTAACGTAACCACTGGATTTGCCCGGTTTTACCGCTTCGAAGTTGTCGCCGCGCGTATGTTTTCGATACTGACACGAGGAGTGAGACAGGCCTGGCAAAGGTTTGCCTTTTGCAGATTATACTTTAAATTTAATGCTACACATATCCTTTAACTAACCAGGAAATCCACAAACTTGCTCTTGAAATGTTTGACACCAAATCTCACATAATGCTATAAAGGAATACCAAAGGATCAATAAATCAATTTTGACTTAATTAGGAATTTATAATAATCTTAACATAAGAGGACCTATTTATATTTGTGTTTTGTAACAACTCTACGGGGACAAAAATTCAGTGTAAATTATTTAGGCGGAAGATATATTTGTGAAGAAAAAAGAGTATTTAGAAAAATAAACTTGCTTTCTACTCAGAAAAATACTCAGATACCAAAATATAACAAAACAGATTAAATAACCCAAAGTAACTATATCAAAATAAAGTAATAAAAATAAATAAAAACATACAAATAAAAAAATAAATACATTTTACAGAACAATTACATTTCATATCCTGGTCACCAAGATACACGATCTGATCTCTATCTCTTAGAAAATCTACATCTATTAAAATATTAGCGTATCTCGAGCTCTTCCGTGCTTAGGAAGGCACGTTAAGCCGTTGGGCCCGGCTGTTGTCATCTATGATGGCAGTTGTTAAGCTATGTCAGATGCCTTTAGGCAGCTTGAAAAATCTGACACCAGTGTTGGTCTCTTACACAAACAAAAAACAAACAAACATAACAAAGAATACGAACCCGCCTGCAATAAAGAGAGGAATCTGACAACACCTGATATGTCAACATCTGTTATGCTGTAGACTTAGCCAAAAAACAGACATACATACATACATACACACTCAAAAACAGAACTACAATATGTAATGCAGTCGGGGAAAACATATGTGGCATTCAATATCAGTATATGAAACTATCTGTCTTATCTGAGGGATTTTCTCGGTTGCATCCTCAGCTGTGATGCGCTGCAGCCCGGGGTTCGCTATTAAGCGCCCATTAAACTATCCTGAATGAAGACACGATACGAGATATGTCCAATCGTATCGCACGTATTTCGGCGTCGCTCTCATCGGATCCGATCCAGGATGCGATTCAGGATGGTATAATAACCCCTTTACGTATGAACATTAATGCTGTAAAATGATTCATCGAGTTTTAACAGCCGGCTGTTTGGCTGACGCCAACCCTCCGTGGGTAACTCCAGCTCCCGTAGCAAGGTATGCGCGACAACGTTTATCGACTATCGTTTTTCGTAATATAAAAGAGCGAGCTGTGGATAGTTTATCGGGCGATATAAACGGCGTTGCGGGTGCCATGCTAGCTGCGCCGAACCACAGACAAATACATGTGACAATGAAGCACAATCATTTGGCCGCGCCAGGAATTTAACCCGATGCTCTCGTGTCGCCAGCTGGCGTGTTTACCACTGCGTCTCGTGGGCCGTCTACGAGTGTACAAATGAAATAAACTTTTTCCCTTTATAGAGGGGTAAATGGAACTTAAACCCATAGGGCAATTAAAAATATTTCTAAAACTTACAGTCTTCCTTGAAATCTTTGAAGGCGCCAACATCCGCTTGCTTTTCGACAATGATGCACAGCAGCTTCCCCACAGGCACTCCCTTAGTGCCGGCAGGAATCAGGACCTTGGCCAAGTACCCCTCTTCTGGGGTTTCGAAACCCATGGTTGCCTTGTCTGTCTCAATTTCACATAGCAGGTCACCTAAAAGAAAGTTTTAAAATCATGGATTATTCATACCTTAGATATTATAGTTCTATTATATTAAGTAATTACAAGATAATATTGTCGTTTTCATCTTTTTTTTAGGATAACATAAATCTTGCAAAAACATGTTCTTTATAATTCAATATCTTTGGTTATACAATTATTATATAACTATAGTGATTTTGTGTGAACACTCAATGTATGTGCGAACATTATTTCTGGTTCAATCAGTATGCAGATGGAGAGTCCTGATGATCTGTAGTAACACAGGTTCTCCGGAAACCTATCACACGGGCATTAGATCTCTACATCACTTTTTGTTAAAGTTAAGGACGAACTTCATATTTAGTGTGTTTTGCATATTCCGGATTTGTCTTGTGATTCGTGTAGGTAAGTACATTTGCTTTAGAATGTAGGAATAGATATCTTATCCAGCGACACGCTCGGCAAGCTTTGTTTCAAAAGTCATCGTCAGTAGGTCCGCTAATAGTTAACTAGACTATGTCGAATATGTTAAAAAGTAAAAATATATAATACACATTTATTTAAAACTTGTCTCTGTCTCTGTCCAATGCAGTTTCAGACCAACCACATTGAAAAACGTCGAGGTCGTCGCGCCATCGCTTTCTAGGCCTTCCCTAGTGGAAGAAAATAGGGGAGACCTTTGCCCAGCAGTGGGACAATATAGGTTCGTAAAAAAAAAAGAAAACTCAAAAATGTAGCCTGTGATAAAATTTAAAAATCGAAATGCATTTTATTTTTTATTCTAGTATAAACATTTAAATGTAGCACATAACGCCATCTATGTATAGTTGCAGCGAAACTTTTGTGTGTATGAAACATCGTGGAAATGTCGAAAATGATACCACTATGCACATTTTCCATACAAAAATAAGACTCGTTCGAGTATTTAGTAGTTTAAGGTCATAGTTTGTATTGAAATAGCTTATTTCATACTTTCAAACAGCTTGAAGAAATAAATTTCAGTCTTTGTAGTGCAACAGTTAATTTTTTTTACGCTTACGCTCGTTGAGCAAACCAAGGTGTGGTTCACATCTGGACTAGTGGGTCACAAGTGGTTTAAATGTCTCAAACTCCCTCATGCTTCGGTTGCCATCGTTTGTTCTTTAGACATATTATTATTAGTATATATTATCACGTCTTTATCCCTTACGGGGTAGACAGAGCCTAAGGTCATAAGACCGAAAGGCCATGTTTAGCGTGTTGGTGGGCGTAAGGTCGAAAACGGAATCAATCAATGAGTTGCTAGCCGCATCTCCTATTGTCATGATTTTTTATATTTTCGCCCATTATTGTTATGGCGACAACAGAAATACATCTGTGAAAATAGACTGTAAACTATGCGGATGAAGTCACATGAAAAAGAAAATCCATATTTCCATATCCATACTTATATTATAAAATGCGAAAGATGTCTGTCTGTCTTCTTTTCATGCTTCAACCATTGAACCAATTTGGATAAAATTTGGTATGCAGCAAATTTGAGGCCAGGAAGGGCATAGGGTACCTTTAATTCCAGGATATTCTACTATTCCCGAGGGATCGATACTAAGGCGGGCGGAGCCGCGGGCAAAAGGTAGTACTCTATAATTATGATACTCAATCTAAAGTTTGTATTGAACTGAGATTTGGAACAATTAAAAATGCCAATGTAGCCTGTCAATTAACATTATCGTTCCCACACTGATAAAGTGATAACGTTGAGACACTGTTGATAACAGTCTATTCACAAACTTAGATGAATCTTATGATACTGTAATAGAGATAAGTTTTCAATGCAGTAAAGTTGAGATTTTCAGATAAAAAAGAGATGTCTTCTTTTTATCTGAAAGATCAAATCGATTTTAAGCGGGTGCCGCGCGAACAAATAACGTCGCTACTGCGCAAGCCATTAGGCTACCAGGCAGAACCATTGGGCGATTAGGAAAAAACGCAATTTTTTTTTAAATCTTTGGGAAAAAAGATGAAGTCTTAATATTTATAATTTTATAAAAAAAAATAAGAAAGGGGGCGACTGCCACCTCCGAGACGTTGTCATGTGAGAATTATTTCTTGAAAAATGCTTTTAGTCATCATAGCATATTTATATAATTTTAAAATCTCATATGTATCTAAATCAAATTACAACAAGGGGGCGATATTGTTCAAGGATTGATCTAAATTATACAATGAAATTGAAAAGGGACTGATTGCAAAATATTCCCTTTGAAATAAAATAATATTTTTCTGTATCTGTCCAGGCATCTTCCAGTAATCAGAAAACATGCATATAAAAAAACAAAATGTTCCAAGGAATTGAGAATCTCAATTTTTGATGAAAATCAGACAATGCTTTTCAGTTGATATGTGTGATTGTGTGGTAGTGAATAAAGGTGTATTTGCTTTTCTAGTGTGGAAGTGGCCAACACTGGTGTCAGATTTTTCAAGCTGCCTAAAGTGATTGACATAGCTTAACAATTGCCAACATCCAACGACTTATTGTGTCTTACACATGAAGGAGACAAGAAATGTTTGCCGTATGCGGTCACCCATCCCAGTACCGCGCCCGGGGTTGCTTTACATCCATAACTAATAATGCTTATGTCCACTATGCCATAGAGCACCTCTTATAATCTAGCGAATAAAGTTAAATATTAAGGTACTTGCCTTCATTAAGCTTGTCCCCCTCTTTCTTCTCCCAACTTACGATGGAGCCATTTTCCATAGTCGGAGAGAGTGCGGGCAGGTTCACTTTGATGTGTGTTGGAAAGCTGGAGTAATGCCTCACTTGGGGGCTCCATTGTGGGGCAGCTAAGACTGTACTGCACTGAGCTGGTGATAACAATCTGAACAAGAGGTAATATATTTTGTTATTTGCAGATTCAAAACTCAGACAGATCAGAATATAAGAGTAGACTCTGGGCTACAAAGCATTTTTATTAATAGTATAATTTTATTTTATTTATATGTATATACACAGCTGAGTATACATCCATATACACATTATCTGTCACACCATTTGTGTTTTTCGAGTGTGTGAGTGGGCAGCACTGGTGTCAGATTTTTCAAGCTGCAGCATCTGACATAGCTTGATGACTGCCATTACTGATGGCAGCCGGGACCAACGCCTTAACATGCCTTCCGAAGCAGCGGGAAGCTCGAGATATTTTTATGCCACTTGCAGCCACATGCGTAAGCGCTAATTATGCTCAAGCCAACAAGGCCATCAGGCCCCTCAATGTACACATTTGATTAGACAAGATACTAGTTTTTTTTTATGAATCATTCAATAGTTTTTTTGTTTTTCTACTTGTAACATGATGTTACAACAAGATCTCAAATTATTAGGCTTCCCTGAGACAACAAAAATTCAGAGAGACCTGGATAAATAGTAGTTAAGTTTGTAATGTTTAGAATGTATTGTGAATATATTATGATGATGTTACAACCAATCAATCCTTGAGTATCAGGAAGATAACAAGTTGCATAATCAGCTGATACAGACTCAATGTGCAAGTATATAAGAGTAATAGTTAGCTATTATCTATGACTTTGTCCACATGAAAGGTCTCATCTCCATACAAAAATTTACCTAAATTTTTCCAGTGGTTTCATTGTAAAAATAACAGATAAACAGAATTAGTTTCATATTAAAGATAGGAAAAAAAAAGATCTTTTTAACTGCTATAGAAAATCAAAGATAATATCAGATAATATGGTGTGGCACTTGTTGTGACATGCCCAATCAGTTTATGGAAAATAGAAGGCAAAATAGAGGGAAGAAGAGGGAGTGGTAAACCCAGGCACAGTTATTTTAAACAAATAAAAGAAAGTGGAAAGGATTTTATACCATTCGGTGAAAAGACTGGCAGAGAATAGAGTAAGATGGAGGGAGCTTCAACGACAAGTGTCACTCTTAAATTTTGATGGTGATACAATGTGAATATTGGAATTTAAGCATAGAGGTAAACATTTTAAAATTTGTCTAATGTGAACCATTCTCATTTTAAATGAATGATAACATAAAGGGTTTCCTGAAATGCCTGCCACCAGATGGCAGCACTATATCATAGGGTATGATGAGCTGCTGTCATTGGATATTTTTTAATAGGCAACTTAGATTACCAGACCCATTGAATTATTATGATATATGATGATTAAGATTAAGATATATATTGAATTATTATGGAAGCAGCATTGCACTCAAAAACTGACACCATGCAAAGTAGCTCAGCGAGTAGTGCAGTAAGTGCTACTGGAGTAACTTATCATTGGCAAGTAAAATATTTTTTTCATTTAGGTAGTATAGCTTGCGGTGAGCGGGAGCCTAGCAAGTTTACCTGACTGATATTGAATTGTTAGTTGTGTGAGGGTTGTGTGAGGGGACCCAACTCTTCAGTGCTGCCACCACTATGTTCAGAAAACGTTTATAATTGCAGATTGTTAAAATTTAATGAGGCAATTTTAACAATCTGCAATTATAAATAATAGTAAATCTCATAGTAATTGAGATAGCTCTGAGGCCGTCTATAAATATGCATGCATTTAGAAGTACTTAAGTAGTATTTTTGTGAAAAATTATATCTTTTGAAAATAAAACCAAAACCTTATATTTTAAGGGACTTCTCTAATGAGATCATCAAATATAGGATTCTTTCTAGACCATATGTAACAAATGACCCTTTTGGAAAAAATCGCTATTCATAACTTAAATTATGACACGTGAGGTTACCGGCGGCTGCGGCATGTTTTATGCTCATGACAATCCACAAGGTGAAGACCGTTGACGTTTTGGTTATGCAACTAATATCGCGGTACTTTTTGCGAGTTATTACAATAGATTTACGAGCAAAGTTAGTGATTTTGTATTGAAAGTCGCAAAAGGATATGTTTAGCCAAAATAACAACAAAAAGCGTAAGTATTTGGTACTCAAAACTCACTTATTCGTCTGTTTCCTCCTGGCCAACTCTGTGCTTATGCATCTGGTGACATTCAAGCGGACGGCTTTTCTTAGGGTACCACTAAGGGTTTGGGTCTGTAGAATCGTTCGGAGCATCTTTATTTAGTAATTCTGCTAAATATAATCCGTCCAGGTGATCGGGACGGCTTAATATCCCTACAATTTGATGATCGACCTTTTCCCAACTTGTAGGTCGTATAAACTGTCAATGTCAACCTCGCATCCAGATGTGATGACAGATTATATTTTTTATACCTCGAGCTTGCACGCGTGACGAGAGTTATTACAAGAGTATTTAGCCAGATCAAGTATAAAATGAGTTTTCACGGAGGCTTAGAATAGCAGGCCACCACCAGCCTGCTATTCTAAGCCAGTAAATCTCACTGCAGCCGCACCATGACTAGCATTAACAGACTGTAACATATACTAGAGTGTTGTTCCTTTGTATGGAGGCCTACGTCCTATTTAACTGGAGAAAAAAATTAAGTAACTAGCCTATCCTGTGTGCTGTATGTCTAAATGTTTATCTACCAAGATTCTTAAAATTCAGTTAACATACGACACATAAAGAAATAATATAATAGTCTTCAATTGACAACTTGCTACTTAATCTCATTACAACAACCACACTATAAGAGGAGTTTATCATATTATAGTGCAGTATAAAAAAGAAAAAAACGGTCCTTGTGCTCTATAAGAATTCCGGGATAAATATTCCCCAGCCTGGCAACTCATAACTTGGCTGTCAATATCATCATTATATGACAGATTGACAATGAAATTGACATTGTCATGTAATTAAGCATGGGAATAATTGCTTTGTAAATCCTGCGTTTGGGATTTTTTCAAAAATTCATAAAAAATTTAAAATAGGATTTTTTTGTATCTGGAAGTATTAACACTTAAGGTTCTTTTGATTGCATAAATAAAAACTATCACTTCCGGTTTATCGCAAGTTGTCAATCAATCAAGAACTCCCTCAGAAGAATAATATACATAGAAGCCGCATAAAAATAGAAACTGAAAACAGATAGTTGACACGGTATTTTTCTTATGAGCTTTCGCTTATGACAGAATGAGACAAAAACTTCAGTCAGTTTCTATTATTTTCATGGTTGTCCCGACTTGAAATGTCAATGGACTCCATTGGACTCCATTAAATCCGACTAAATTTTAAATAACTTATTACAGTCTCAGAAGAATAATATACATGCTTTAGTTATTGTTCTGAGAGAACTCCCCCTGCCATAGAGTCTATGGCATAGACCTCAGAACAATAACTAAAGCATAGAAACCGTGTTAAAATAACAACAAAATACAATATTCTACACTGTTTTTACTTATGGCATTGTTAAAGCATCAGAAAGAGATGCATATACAATGCCATTTGCGTAAATGTGCAGGTTGTCCTGGGGTACTGATGTGATCAGGGTTGTACTATATCGATGAAATATATTTATCGACTA
Organism: Elegia similella; assembly: GCA_947532085.1. NCBI lineage: Eukaryota > Metazoa > Arthropoda > Insecta > Lepidoptera > Pyralidae > Elegia > Elegia similella. The sequence continues at coordinate 16,693,915 of OX383941.1, forward strand.
AATGTTTCGTCCTAAGAGAGTCATAAATGTACTCTACTCTGATTGTATCGATTCGTTAAATGAGTACGATTCATAAAAAAAAAAACAACTAGTTGCACTCCAGGAGTGCCGGCAGAAGTGAAAACTCGCCTTTGCGGCATACTCAGGTCCGTGTCCTTCTTACGAATTTTCGATCAATTCACGTGTCCTGACGCGAGTTTTCTATTTTACCCATCCCAAAAAGTGCACAAAGCCGCTAAAGAGGCTTTTACTTTAAAAGTTACGTCAAGATACACCTAAATAACTCCTAATCGCATGGCGCCGCTTGACTTCATCTGATAAATAGGTAAAAAAAAAATCCATACATTACCCACCGCGCGTCTACTGTCTACTGCTGGTCATTAGGCCTTACCCAGTATTGGTCGAACGGCAGAATACCTAATATGATGTCAATCATATTTTCGATTATTTCGAAATTCAAACAGTGCCTACTTACCTACCTTACCTATGAATGCGCAAAAAACCCAATGCATTCGATTTACAGTCCCCAATGTGAGGCAGTCCAACGTTGACATACTAGTTGAAGGTAAAATAGACTTTGTAAATGATACCACCTTCTTAGGAATCACAATAGACTCTAAATTGCAATGGGGCGCTCATGTATCAAAAGGTAATATAAGGTCAGATATATTTTTCACTTGATCAATGGGCCATTCAGCATATTCCAAAACCATCTAAAGCTTTTCCCAGCTAGCTTTGAGGAACAGTCAGTAAAGGAAACATAATCAGGTAGGTAAAGAGAAACACATAATTCCAAGTGATATTTTTTATTTTATAAATCTTTCACACTAGGGTAAAAAAGTGCCAGTGTGTTATTTGTGAAAAATTCACAGTGTTGGTAATAGAAAAACAAGAGGTGAAGAAAAACAAGAGATTACTTTACCCACTTTCATTACTGTCCAAAATAAATTTTTTTTCATCATTTTAAATATAAATAAAAAAACCGTTTCCGTAAACTTTCTTATTACCATTGATTTATAATTCGGCAAATATAAATGTAGGTAAAGCATCGTGTTTCAATCGCTTCCATTTAATTTTATATTCGAAATTAATGTATCGGCACGGCAGTAAAATATTTTGAACAAATTCGAGTATGTATGACATTTTATGTCCAATATGTCGCTTGAAAGTTCCTCGGATCCACACCTTTTTAGTTTCCTTTTACTTCAGGGAGCTGTAATAAAATTTCAACAATAATTTTCTTCATATTAGTAAAAATCGATTCTTTTTAGGGTTCCGTACCCAAAGGATAAAAACAGGACCCTACTAATATGACTCCGATATCCATCTGTCTGTCACCAGGCTGTATCTCATGAACCGTGATAGTGAGACAGTTGAAATATTACAAACAAAAATTTCGGGCGTTTTTATAGCTTACGCCCACGGCTCCGCTCGCGTTAATGTCTATCCCCGATAACAGTACCTTATTCTGAGATGTAATTTATGTCTATGTTCTTTTCCGTACTCCAGAGATCGTGCAATGGTGATGATGATGATGCAAAATTTCATGATGATCGGTTCAGAAGTTACGGCGTGGAAGCGTAACAAACAAACTCACTTTCACATTTATAATATTATATGTAAGGATGGTACGGAACCCTTAGTGCGCGAGTCCGACTCACACTTTGCTGGTTGTTTAATTACCATGATGGTTCAATTTGTTACATTACTAATGCATGGCTCAACAATAACAAAAATATACCTGATAGATGACGGTCTGTCATAAAAAATATCGATATACTCGTAGATACGTGATTTTACCACATCACTAGCAAAAAAACTAACCTAATTTGAAATAAGGAAAAAACGATAATTTTAAGCAAAATACCTATAAAAGTTGTCATTTATACAATACGTTATATAATTGACAATATTATTGTTGTATTTTGAGGTATTTTGGGTTTTAATTATGCACTTTTAACTGAAAAACTTACCGAAGAAAATTATGTTTTACAGAATTTATTTCTGTTCGTCCTGAATGGGATTTACATCGCTCCATTGCACAAGACATTGTTTAGTATAATGGTCATTTAATAACGCACCAACCCGACACCGGTTAATACTTTTTTCCGTGAGAATTTTAGCACAATCCTATATTTAATTTGCAGACATCACAATTCCGCCGCAATGTTTTTGTCGATATATAACCCGATCAAATCGGCAAGATGCTAATATTACAGACGTTGAACTGTAATAAGTTATTTTGAATTTAGTCGGATTTAATTGGAGTCCAATGGAGTCCATTGACATTTCAAGTCGGGACAACCATGAAAATAATAGAAACTGACTGAAGTTTTTGTCTCATTCTGTCATAAGCGAAAGCTCATAAGAAAAATACAGTGTCAACTATCTGTTTTCAGTTTCTATTTTTATGCGGCTTCTATGTATATTATTCTTCTGAGGCATAGACCCTAAGCTGACGTTATACCTCAGCGTTATACTGCGCAGTTCATATTTTCCTTATTAAAATAGGTCAAGATATCAACCCAGATTGAACTCATTAGAATTACGAATACATAATCGAATAACAGTTTTTTATTTTGCTTCCATCTTCAGGTTTGCTTTCTATATTTATTGATTGACTACATTAACATAAAGGTATATTTTTTGCTATTATTGGTAACAAAACTATTAGGCCCTCAAGTTCATTCAGATGCAATTGGCGCAATTTATTCATTCGGCTGGCAACCATCAGCACGCTAAGTAAATCTTACTTCAACAACCACACCATGAGCGCAGTTTATTATAGTGCAGTATAAAAAAAATGGTCCTTGTACTCTATACGATTTTTTTTGGAAATATATTCCCCGCTTGGCAACTCATAAGACTTGGCTGTCAACGTCATCATTATTTGGCAGATTGACAATGACATTGACATGTGATGAAGCATGGGAATATTTGTTGAAGAGTAAAACCTCTTCAGTTTAATTTATTTTTTATGTTCCAAGAAAAGAACATGTTTTTGAGTTGTCTTGTCACTCGTTGTCAATTGTAAAATCTCTAAAATTGTTAAACTGTTTTTATAGTTATAAATTAAATATATTTTATTTATAACTAATTATCTTCGTATCATTATCCACTGAATGGGTTTAGAGTAGCCCTGAAGTTATGAATCAAGTATTAATAACAGGTTATGGATGACCAGCACAATGAACGAAAATAGGAACAGTGGCATTCCCGGAGGAGGAGATACCAATTTTTTAGTGAGTAATGTGAGTAGCACAAGTACAAATATAGAGAAACTTGATGGGTCAAGTAACTATGCTACATGGAAATTTTACATAGAAATGTTGCTTATAGAGCAAGACTTGTGGGAGTATACAAGTTTGGAACCGAGTGCAACTGACGTGCAAGGTAATAAAAGAGATCAAAAGGCAAGAGCTAAAATATGTATGATGGTAAAACCACATTGCCTAGTACATTTACGTCGGGCGAAAACTGCAAAAGAGGCGTGGGAAGCTCTCAAGAAAGCATTCGAAGATAAGGGCCTAAATAATAGATGTAGGCTTCTTACAAAGTTAGTGAGCTTCAAACTTGAGCAATTTTCAACAGTAAGAGAATATGTTACTAATGTAATGTCAACGTCACAAGAGCTTGCAGATATCGGCAAGGAGGTTGATGATGAATTGTTAGCAGCATTATTACTGCAAGGTCTTACCACAAATTTTCAGCCTATGAGATTAGCAATCGAAAATAGTAACTTGGCGCTTACTACTGATTATGTGAAAACGAAGCTTTTCCAAATGGAAGACAATTATAATGCTAACTCGAGTGTAAGCCAACCAACAGCATTTATAGCCAATAAACGCAAGGGTAAGAATATACTCAAGAAGAAGATTAAATGCTTTATTTGTGAAGGACCGCATAAAGCACAACAATGTCCACAGAATCCGAAGATCAAAAAAGAAGCATTGCAGGCGTATGCGATGGGAACAGCACTGAAGCCTCAAACAGAAGATTGGATAATCGACTCTGGAGCTTCAAACCATATGACTAATCGTAGGATGTGGTTCAAAGATCTCAACAACACTCCTCAATGCTTGAGAGTGACATGTGCAGATGGTAATGAGGTTCTTGGTCAAGGTATGGGTACAGTAATTTGCGAGTCAGGATTGTCTATCAGTGATGTAACGTATGTGCCAGAGTTACAAGCTAATTTGTTGAGCGTGAGCGCGATTGTAAAAAAGGGTCATGTAGTTATTTTTTCAAAAAGTGGTTTCGGCATTTTTTAAGCGTGATGAATGTGAGGTAAGAGGAAAGCCTGTTGTAAAAGGTGTGGAAGAAAGAGGAGTTTATAAAATTAAATCTGCTTCTCAGGGTTCCGCTCTTGCTACAACAGAAGGAGATCAACTGATGTTATGGCATCGGAGGATGGGACATCTTGGTATGCGTAACCTCAAACTTCTAAGAGATAAAATGGCGACAGGGGTAAGTTTCCCAAATACTACTTCTACACTCGAGTGTGTATCATGTGTTATGGGAAAACAAACGAGACAACCCTTTAAAAAGACTGGTGCTACAAGGGCTAAGGAGGTATTACAAATCATCCACTCAGATCTTTGTGGCATTATGAGTGAACCTTCTATAGGTGGCAGCAATTATTTTTTGACGTTTATTGACGACTTTACGCGTAAAACTTTTATTTATTTTTTGAAATCAAAGAGTGAGGTTTTCGAAAAGTTTCTAGAGTTTAAGGCGTTTGCTGAAAACCAGAGTGGCAAAAAGATCAAGATCTTGCGCACTGACAATGGCACAGAGTACGTCAATAAAAGGATGGATGGCTACCTAAAACAACATGGCATTCAGCACCAGGTGACAGTTGAGTACACACCAGAGCAAAATGGAATTTGTGAACGTGCAAACCGCACAATTTGCGAGAAAGCAAGAAGCATGCTTCATGATGCTGGTTTACCGAGAAAGTTCTGGGCAGAAGCTGTCAACTTTGCCGTATTCTTGAAGAATAGATCTCCAACAATTGCGGTAAAGAACATGACGCCTGAAGAGAAATGGTCAAAGAAAATGTGCGACCTGAGCATGGTTAAGACTTTCGGGTGCAAAGCCTTTATGCACATTCCTGACCAAAGAAGAAAAAAGTGGGATCAGAAAAGCAGAGAGCTTATTCACGTTGGATATTGCGATAATGCCAAAGCATATCGGCTTATCAACCCTGATACAGGGGCTGTATTCAAAGCAAGGGATGTAGTTTTCTTTGAAAATCAAAAATATAAAGATGACACAACAAAAGATAATCTGGAAGGGGTAATTCATAATTTTTCGGAGGAAGTATTTAATACCCCGAATCCCATTATGGTCAACTCTACAGAACCTGAAGCTCCTGAGGTGAGTACCTCAGTGGTAAGAGTACCACTAACCCAGGAAGTAGAGAACATTAGGGAGATATTAACAACGGAAAATCCTACCTCAGAATCGGAATTAGATAGGAATTTGCCAGACACTGATATTGATGAACTTGATGAGTTTGAAGATTGTGAACTTGAACCAACTTCAACTGAAACTGTTCCAATAGAGAGTGAACGGAGGTACCCACTGAGAGATAGGAAACCAAGGGAGTTTCCAGACTATATTCTTTACCAAGCTGTTCAAACACCTCTGGATCATGGAGATCCTAAAACTATAGAAGAAGCTCTATCCCGCCCTGATGGCAAGGAGTGGAAGAAAGCTATAGAGGAAGAGCTTGATGCATTAAAGAAGAATGGTACATGGGTCGTAGTAAAACCACCGTCTTCACATCACATCGTTGATTCAAAATGGATATTTAGAATTAAAGATGAAGGGGGGAATAGGAAGCGATATAAGGCGCGGCTGGTTGCTCGAGGGTTTAGCCAAAGAAGTGGCATAGACTACGACGAAACGTTTTCGCCGGTAGTAAGACATAGCTCACTTAGAATCCTATTGGCATACGCGGCTGGAGCAGGGTTAAAGGTAGACCAAATGGATGTGAAAACCGCGTTTCTGAATGGAAACTTAGAAGAGACGGTCTACATGAAGCAGCCTCAAGGTTTTGAAGAAAAAGGAAAAGACTATGTCTGTCTCTTAAAGAAGTCTCTTTACGGGTTAAAGCAGGCTCCTAGAGCCTGGAATCAAAAGCTTAACAAGGAACTGTTATTGCTAGGATTTAAACGGTCCAAAAATGAACCATGCGTTTACACTAGGACTAAAGGCAAAAAGGTTGTCATACTGGCAGTATACGTAGATGATATGCTGATTTTTTGGAATGATGCAAATGAGTTGCAAAGCGTTAAGAAGGACCTTATGTCCAAATTTGAAATGAAAGATCTTGGAAAAGCAGACCTTATTCTTGGCATGCAAATTTCTCAGGATCAAGATGGAATCAAAGTAAATCAACATAAATATATTGAGAAGATTCTAGACCTGTTTGGAATGGCTGACTGCAAGAGTGCATCAACGCCATCGGTACTTGGCGAAAAATTAGAGAAACCAGGACCAGAATATAAACCAGATCCAAGGATTCCTTATCAAAATCTAATTGGGTCACTGATGTATTTGTCCGTGTGCACGAGGCCTGACATAAGTTACGCTGTGACCAATCTCAGTCAATTTAACAGCTGTTATACAGAACAACATTGGTCAGCTGCTAAAAGGGTACTGAGATACTTGAAGGGTACTAAAACTCTTGGTTTGAAGTACCAGGCTTCAGGAAAGGAAAAGGTGTTGGGTTTTGCAGATGCGAGCCATGCAACAACGTATGACCGGAAGTCATTTAGTGGACTGATTTTCAAATGGACAGGAGGAGCTGCAGTGTCATGGGAATGCAAAAAGCAAAGAACTGTAGCCCTTTCAACAGCTGAGGCTGAGTATGTTGCACTATCCGAGGCAGCAAGAGAGGCAATCTTTCTAAGTAGATTTATTGCTGAAGTTACTGAAACTACTCAAGAGCCGTTGAAGATCTACAGTGACAGTCAGTCTGCTATTGCGATTGCACAGAATCCTGTGCACCATCAACGAACAAAACACATTGATGTACGCCATCATTTCCTAAGAGAAGCAGTTGAGAATGGGATCATTAATCTTGAGTATGTAGAGACAACTCGAATGATTGCTGATGCATTAACCAAACCTCTTTTGAAAGGGAAATTTGAATGGTGCGTACAGAATATGGGAGTTGCGTGATTGATGGAAGATGGATGGCTGAGCGATGAGTGATTGGTTGAGTGACAAAGAGAAATTAAATTAAAGGAGGAGTGTTGAAGAGTAAAACCTCTTCAGTTTAATTTATTTTTTATGTTCCAAGAAAAGAACATGTTTTTGAGTTGTCTTGTCACTCGTTGTCAATTGTAAAATCTCTAAAATTGTTAAACTGTTTTTATAGTTATAAATTAAATATATTTTATTTATAACTAATTATCTTCGTATCATTATCCACTGAATGGGTTTAGAGTAGCCCTGAAGTTATGAATCAAGTATTAATAACAATATTGCTTTATAAATCCTACATTTGGGATTTTTGGTGACGGAGTTCATGGCGGGATTTTCGACGAATGCACGACTTTTGTTTTGCATTGTTTTGCAAATTGCTTCTAGTGGACTTTATATTGTGAAATCGGTGTAATTTGGTGTTATTTACGCCCATGTTTATAAACAATGTGTGGAATAACTAAAATGAGGTGTCATGGTACGGCTGTAGTGAGATTTAAATAGCGGGCTGGTGGTCGCTCGCCTTACTGCGTCGTCTATGATAAAACCAGTGGATTCGTGGGAATTATCGCCAAAGGCTCTGTTGAATTAACAAAATGAAATTACACCATCTTCGTTGATAACACGTAGAAAAATATGAAGGGCTAAAAGGTGTAGAAAGCCAAATGCCGTAAAATAAACATGAAAAAAAACTAATTTGACAATAAACACTGGGTTCTGTCAATGTCAAAATTGATTTCCCATCTCTTTCTTTCTTACAACTGTGTTGTGGAGATAGGTTATTTTAAAAATGGTGAGAAAATAATTTATAAATATCTGAGGAATCAGTGTTGTTTAGTAAAAACTAATAAACGAATAAGTTTATGTGTGAAGTGCTGCATATAATGTGATGCCTATTTCAATATTTTTCTTTGTGAAAATAATGTTCGTTAGTGCATAAGCTGCGATACAAAATTCTGATCAACAATGATGATTGATTTCAGGCCAAACGCACGAAGAAGGTTGGAATTACCGGCAAGTATGGCACACGTTACGGTGCTTCCCTGCGTAAAATGGTCAAGAAAATGGAAGTGACCCAACACGCAAAATACACTTGCTCTTTCTGTGGAAAGGTTAGTATTTTGGTGCATGTTTACGTTAACTTTTAAATGATTTACAGTAGAAAATCTAAGAGCCCAGCCCGGGTAAAAGGGAGTGATGTTAATAATGTGACCAAAGCTGAAGCTTAATAAGACAAGCCTTAATGTCACATAGTATCCGCCGTAATAGTAGGTAGTCTTAAAGTATGCCTACAGACATAGACAAGTGAAAATATGAACAGGATGAAAGTCCCGATATGATATTTGATAAATACCAACTTTCTTTCAAGTTAAAAGGATAAACAACATAACTGTTTGTTTATTAGGCAATGCGCTAGTGGCACCCCTGGTGCTGCAGGCGTCTATAGGCTACGGTAACCGCTTTCCATCAGGTGGGCCGTATGCCTGTTTGCCTACTAAGTGGTATTAAAAAAAAAGACTATGTCCAGCAGTGGATGAGTGTAAGTTGATGATGAAAAGTATGCTTTAATCACTTGTATGTGGGAGTACAGATGTGCACAAAAATACATTGTTTAACTATTGTGTCTGATATTGCCACATACAGGAGGTTAAACAATCCCTTGAAAATTTCAAGTCAAACATTCCTACTTTGGATCAATCCTATTCTATAAAATAAAAAGAAAAAAAAAAAGGACTTAATATCAGCCCTCAGCATATTACCTCACTAGCTGGTGCCCGAAACTTTATCTGCGGCAATTTCTGATTTTTAGTAGGAATACTTTTCCCTGTTTTCAAAACATTTTTTATTGATGCTTCATTCCTATTGGCCGCAGCGTGATGTTTTATGGCCTAAAGCCTTCCTCAATAAATGGACTATCCAACACAAAATGAATTTTCCAATTTGAACCAGTAGTTCCTGAGATTAGCATGTTTAAACAAATAAACTCTTTAGCTTTATAATATTAGTATAGATATTACATCCTCAGCTGTGATGCTTTGGATTCTGGGATCTGTTGATTGTTTTATTCCGTAAACTTAAATTTTCAATTAGTTCTATTTCCATTACAGGATGCTATGAAGCGCTCCTGCGTCGGTATCTGGTCATGCAAGCGGTGCAAGAGGACAGTAGCTGGAGGTGCCTGGGTGTTCTCCACAACTGCTGCCTCCTCCTGCAGATCAGCTGTGAGACGGTTACGCGAAGTCAAGTAAACATCTGACACTAGAATAAGGCAATAAACGTTAAACTCAATATATCTTGTTTCATTTTAATAACACCAGATTAGGATTAATATTAACTTACACTTATGTAGTTACTAGCCATGTGGTATCCGGCAGAGTAGAATAGAACCACTCCAAGTCTTCCCGTGGATGTCGTAGAAGGCGACTTAGGAAATACAAGCTAAACAAAGCTTTTAAACATCTGTGAGACCTCTCCAACCCGTCTGGCCAGCGTGGAGAGTGTAGGCCAAGTCCTCTGGCTACTCTAGCCTAGTATAGCTCTAGTAGTACAGAGAGGGTCGTGCTCCTGTAATGGAGACAAAAAGGACCTGATGATGATGTAGTTACTAGCTTTCGCCCGCAACAATGTCGATCCCGTAGTACTTTTTGCTGGGATAAAAGGTAGCCTATGTCCTTCTCCGTACCCTAGAGAACTTGAATGCAAAATTTCATGATGATCAGTGTAAATAATGTCCACAGTACTACTTACAAGTGGTGTAAATAATGCCCACAGTATTACTTACAAAAAAGTAACGTCTGTTTGCTTTCTATTCACCCTTGTGGGAAGAAAAGAAAATAAAGCCTTTGCTATTTTAAAAAATATTGCATTGTCACACTGACTTACATGTTGAAAATTTCAGAACATTTAATTACTGTGGTGTGGATTTTTAGATGCAACAGTATACAGAACATCTTATATAAAATTTCAGTTTCAAGATTTGACTGAACATTCTTATCCTTACTTATTAATATTATAAATGCGAATGTGAGTTTGTTTGTTTATTACGCCGTAACTACTGAACCGATCATCATGGAATTTTGCATACAAGTTCTCTGGAGTGCGGAAAAGGACATAGGCTACCTTTTATTTCGGAAAAAGTACTATTCCCGAGGGATCGACATTGACGCGGGCGAAAGCTAGTATGTAATATATATATATATATTTGATATGGTCATTTTTTTAATAAAATTAACGCGAGATACTAGCATTATTAACACTGGCTGCCGAAATCGTAGACAATAGTTTTTCAATTGTTTGCCGGTCACCGGTGACCCACGTGGCGTCCAAGGTGTTAAAATAGGCGAATTATGGTGACCCAAATACTAAGTCGGCTATAGGCCGACATGTGTCGACCTCATCCGAAGGTCCTCCGTAGGGCGTATGTGAGCCAAGACGCGCGCGCTCGAAGTCCCGATCCGCACTGTCTGCCTATAGCTGACTTTGTATGTGAGGAGTAGTAGTAGCAGATTGTTAAAGCCAATCTAGGCATTAATTAGGCTGTGCTAAAAATGATTTGGGAAAAGTTTTCAGCCAGCTTTCCACTTTACGCCATCCCCTCTTGGGTTACGGTTATCTCTACACTAAAACCATTTTCTACACACTACGCCTATACTACAAAACAGTTTAATTACTGATTTATGTAACTAGTGCTGATGATTTTAAGTACATGTAGAGAAAAAATGTATGTAGGTACCTATCTTGAGATAAATACATACATATTTATTTTGATCACAAAAGCACTGTTAGTTACTTGTTAGTTATCAACATTTGTTTTAATATTTCATGTGTCAGTCAACCTACCTTATTTGATTAAGATAAAAGATTTGTCATATGAAATAAGATTGGTAGCATAGAGGAAAAAAATACTATGCACAATACAAGTAGTAGGTAGGTAAATAAATACCTCAAATTCATTTCTTTAAAATAATTTATTGAAAAGTAGAGTTCTATTGCAACACAACTTGTAAATATATAAAAATAGATGTTACATAAATGTTATTATATAGTGTAGCACCAACATGAATTATTACTTAGTTCTTATCATTACATATACCTATTATTACTTACTTAAATATTCAAATTAATGATAGTGTGATGACAATGAAATCAAATCAATAAGTACTTAATTATTATAATAATATTTTATCATTAACAATAGAACTAAAATGGTCTAAATTTGCCACATACCTATCACATAATGATATTTACAGTTAAGTAATCTTTTGAGTAATTAAGTGCCAACATAATATTAAAATTCCATCAAAATGGCAGTGGGCAGTATAACATAATGCCTTTATGTATAACAATAAATAAAAATATAAATCTTGTCTTTTGAGAAAAGTAGTTAGTCAATCTTAATACTAATAACAACAAAGTATAAGTAAAATTATTTATTCAAATAGGTATTTTATTATATACTTTGGATGTAGCCAATTTAAGTCAAACACAATAGGCTTATCAAATCAACTCATACAACCAATTTCCATGGCACAGTTTTGAGAAAACAATATATAATTTATCTCACTACACAGATATATAAGAAAATATTTGTAAATTTAAGTAGTCTCCAATAATTTCTCATAAACATTCAGTCACCAACATCAGCATCTTTGTCACCTATGAAATCGAGGATAACAAAGGCTATACCTAAAAGAGCTGTGCCGAGTAAGTCTCCAAGTGCAGTCAAGTATGGTATGGCTGAGTTGTCAGGATCCATACCTAGTTTCCACATCCACATAACCATGTAATAACTAATGGTTAGCAGCAAAAATACCTGCAGCAGAGCAGCAGCCATATATATTAAGATGAATACTGCAGTGAGTGATGTGTGACCCGCTCGCAAAAAACCTATAGTGTATAGGAATATAAGCTGGCCTGGTATTACCATCACTAGTAGCAATTTAGTGGTTTTGCTTAAAACTGAGTTCTCTTTCTGCCCTGTGTGTAATGAAGTTGACAACCTTGAAGCATGAACAGCTACCATGTTGCCGCCTATGCCATTTATTACTAGCTGAAATACTGCTACCCCTTTGTATTTAGATACAGTATAGTCTAATATTAGGCCTCCAGCGCTACTTATTACCATTGCTGACACAACTGGCACCCAACCTTCATCTAAGGCTTGCCTTGTAAATTGATTTTTCCAAGCAATGTACCCACACACTGGGACAAGAGTTGCGCCAACAATGACAATAATAGCTGATAGTACAATACTTGTGCCAAGTGGAATGTACAACAGGGATGCTATCCAAGATAACAATGCCAAGGTTGTCAAATCACCCAAACTAGCCGCTATAGGTGTGGCAATGTTGTCTGGGTTTATATTTATCTTTCTTGAGATTACAATAACACCAATCATTATCAGTCCTAACACAAAACTTGCCAATGAGGCTGTAAGAACACTTGAGGCACACAGTAACATCGCATGATGAATGTCAAACTCTCCATATGGTATCCAGCCCATTGCTACAGCTGCCATTGCTGCTAGAAAGCCCACCAAAACAGCTTGACACTGAATGAGACACAAGTTTCCAAAAACTAATGAACCTAAGTGAGTATCGAGGTGTCCCAAATGTGCATGAGTAGATAAGCGTGATGCTAGTGTCATTTCCAAGTTACCCTTTAATCCCAGAAGAGCTGGCACCAGGATGTAGACTTCAGATACAGCCTTGAAAACAGGCCAATGCTGAACATAGTCAAGTAGAAGACTGGCCGCCACCATGCCAAAGCCAGCGACCAAAAATGATATAAACATTTGCACACCAGCGACCCACGCATTTTCTTTATATTTTATATCTGGAGGCTTATTCTCACTGTTTATAAGCCGATATCCGTCCGCGTCCATGTCTGCTTCAGAAGTGCACTCTGTAGACTTTGGTATTTTAGAATTGTTGTTCTTGCTTCTGTTCATAATTTCAAATAAATTTATCAGTTGGGGATATCCTGATATTTACCCAAAATGATAAAATTAAAAGTCGGTTTATACAATTTAGCACGTATTGTTTTCTGTCCAAGTCCATTTAATTCATCTTTATTTTTCTGATTTATGACTGTCTTGAGATGACGATAATGATTCAAAATAATAGGTTAAAAACTTTAGAACAAATTCCTGGCTCCGAACATCCGTGTAGTCAACTGCGAAATAATTCTTTCTATTTTCATTACAGACAATTTTGATGATTGTAATAAGAACTAAACACTACAATACACGGCGACAAAACGCCGACAATAAAAATAGTAAATAGCCATCAAGGCCGATCAGACCAAATCTGAGGACAAAATGCAAACACAGCAAAGAAAGCAGTTTGAAATTGACATATAATTTATGACGTTGACAAATTGTTGATGACATTTTTTTTCTTGCCTTCTTGCGTGACCAAAGAAGTGTCGCGTGACGTATTTAGCAAATATCAAGGGAGCCCCTGGCGACAATTCTCACGAATCCACTGGCTTGATCACAGATAAACGAGGCGGACAACGACTAGCCCGCTAAGTAAATCTCCTAAATCTCACTACAGCCGCACCATGACAATTTATTTTGATTTGATAGCGTCTTATAAATCGATTAACGCTGGCTACACGCACGAAAAGTGTCACATTCCGTGTGCAAGCGAGAGCGCAGAACAAGCTATAGAGAGGCATGGTTGGCCTTAGCGTTCCGCTTGTGACGCATCTATCTCTCTTCCTCCGTTATCCCGTAAACGGACTTTACAGACAACCAATCAACCAATTGACAACTTACTACAAACCGGAAGTGATGGTTTTTATTTATACAATCGAAAGTACCTTAAATATGGATACTTTTAGATTTTTTCAAATTGTTTATCCAAAATTTTTTTTTTTTTATTTCAAATTAAAAAAAATCCAAATGTAAGATTTATACGCAATATTCCCATGCTTAACCACATGACAGTGTCAATGTCATTGTCAATCTGTCAAATAATGATAACGTTAACACATCTCTCCTCAGAACAATAACTAAAGCATAGAAACCGTGTTAAAATAACAACAAAATACAATATTCTACACTGTTTTTACTTATGGCATTGTTAAAGCATCAGAAAGAGATGCATATACAATGCCATTTGCGTAAATGTGCAGGTTGTCCTGGGGTACTGATGCGATCAGGGTTGTACTATATCGATGAAATATATTTATCGAGTAAATGTTTCGTCCTAAGAAAGTCATGAGTACGATTCATAAAAAAAACAACTAGTTGCACTCCAGGAGTGCCGGCAGAAGTGAAAACTCGCCTTTGCGGCATACTCAGGTCCGTGTCCTTCTTACGAATTTTCGATCAATTCACGTGTCCTGACGCGAGTTTTCTGTTTTACCCATCCCAAAAAGTGCACAAAGCCGCTAAAGAGGCTTTTACTTTAAAAGTTACGTCAAGATACACCTAAATAACTCCTAATCGCATGGCGCCGCTTGGCTTTATCTGATAAATAGGTAAAAAAAAAATCCATACATTACCCACCGCGCGTCTACTGTCTACTGCTGGTCATTAGGCCTTACCCAGTATTGGTCGAACGGCAGAATACCTAATATGATGTCAATCATATTTTCGATTATTTCGAAATTCAAACAGAGCCTACTTACCTACCTTAGCTATTACCTATGAATGCGCAAAAAACCCAATGCATTCGATTTACAGTCCCCAATGTGAGGCAGTCCAACGTTGACATACTAGTTGAAGGTAAAATACTAGACTTTGTAAATGATACCACCTTCTTAGGAATCACAATAGACTAAATTGCATTGGGGCGCTCATGTATCAAAAGGTAATATAAGGTCAGATATATTTTTCACTTGATCAATGGGCCATTCAGCATATTCCAAAACCATCTAAAGCTTTTCCCAGCTAGCTTTGAGGAACAGTCAGTAAAGGAAAAATAATCAGGTAGGTAAAGAGAAACACATAATTCGAAGTGATATTTTTTATTTATAAAACTTTTACACTAGGGTAAAAAAGTGCCAGTGTGTTATTTGTGAAAAATTCACAGTGTTGGTAATAGAAAAACAAGAGATTACTTTACCCACTTTCATTACTGTCCAAAATAAAATATGTTTTTCATAATTTTAAATATAAATAATAAAACCGTTTCCGTAAACTTTCTTATTACCATTGATTTATAATTAGGCAAATATAAATGTAGGTAAAGCATCGTGTTTCAATCGCTTCCATTTAATTTTATATTCGAAATTAATGTATCGGCACGGCAGTAAAATATTTTGACCAAATTCGAGTATGTATGACATTTTATGTCCAATATGTCGCTTGAAAGTTCCTCGAATCCACACCTTTTTAATTTCCTTTTACTTCAGGGAGCTGCAATAAAATTTCAACAATAATTTTCTTTATATTAGTAAAAATCGATTCTTTTTAGGGTTCCGTACCCAAAGGATAAAAACAGGACCCTACTAATATGACTCCAATATCCATCTGTCTGTCACCAGGCTGTATCTCATGAACCGTGATAGTGAGACAGTTGAAATATTACAAACAAAAATTTCGGGCGTTTTTATAGCTTACGCCCACGGCTCCGCTCGCGTTAATGTCTATCCCCGATAACAGTACCTTATTCTGAGATGTAATTTATGTCTATGTTCTTTTCCGTACTCCAGAGATCGTGCAATGGTGATGATGATGATGCAAAATTTCATGATGATCGGTTCAGAAGTTACGGCGTGGAAGCGTAACAAACAAACTCACTTTCACATTTATAATATTATATGTAAGGATGGTACGGAACCCTTCGTGCGCGAGTCCGACTCACACTTTGCTGGTTGTTTAATTACCATGATGGTTCAATTTGTTACATTACTATTGCATGGCTCAACACTAACAAAAATATCCCTGATAGCAAGACCGTCATAAAAAATATCGATATACTCGTAGATACGTGATTTTACCACATCACTAGCACAAAAAACTAACCTAATTTGAAATAAGGAAAAAACGATAATTTTAAGCAAAATACCTATAAAAGTTGTCATTTATACAATACGTTATATAATTGACAATATTATTGTTGTATTTTGAGGTATTTTGGGTTTTAATTATGCACTTTTAACTGAAAAACTTACCGAAGAAAATTATGTTTTACAGAATTTATTTCTGTTCGTCCTGAATGGGATTTACATCGCTCCATTGCACAAGACATTGTTTAGTATAATGGTCATTTGATAACGCACCAACCCAACATCGGTTAATACTTTTATCCGTGAGAATTTTAGCACAATCCTATATTTAATTTGCAGACATCACAATTCCGCCGCAATGTTTTTGTCGATATATAACCCGATCAAATCGGCAAGATGCTAATATTACTGACGTTGAACTGTAATAAGTTATTTTGAATTTAGTCGGATTTAATTGGAGTCCAATGGAGTCCATTGACATTTCAAGTCGGGACAACCATGAAAATAATAGAAACTGACTGAAGTTTTTGTCTCATTCTGTCATAAGCGAAAGCTCATAAGAAAAATACCGTGTCAACTATCTGTTTTCAGTTTCTATTTTTATGCGGCTTCTATGTATATTATTCTTCTGAGCATCTCTCAGAACAATATTATTGTTCTGAGACACATCTATTTAGTAAGCGGTTCCTTAGTACCCTGTGAACTGTTTCAGATTTTGATATACGATATTAACCCTTAACGCTTCAAGAATAGAGAGCATAATGCTGTGCAAAAAATTCTAGGGTAAAATGAGACGGAAATACCTCGGCATTGTTTCCCTCTCGCACCCTTGCCATTGCATAAAAATGTAAATAATGGAAGAAAATGGAAGTAAAGCAAAACAGAAATATTTAATTAATAATGAAATAATTCCTGTTTTATTTTATATCGAAAATAAAAGAGCAATCTTAATATAGTATTAAATTTAGTCTAGCAACCCTAGTATGATCTCAACATTGCCGCCATATTATTAATAAAAAATCCCGCAGCCTTCGAATTTTTTAGGCAGACTGAAAGAGTAAAATAATATAATTTGTTGTTTCACGAGATCTCGAAGTGACAGTGCAGTGCATTGTGCATTATCCTTTCTCAGGTAAATAAATGTTGTGCCTTGGCTAGGGTGTCCATCGTATCTGCCGAGTTTGTTGAATCTGATTTATCAGTAATGTGTACTTATAGGTACTTCGTACATAAAATCCATATTTCCATATTAATATTATAAATGCAAGAGTAACTCTGTCTGTCTGTCTGTCCCCTTTTCACGCTTCAACCATTAAACCTATTTTGAAGAATTTTGGTATGGAGATAGTTGAAGGCCCGGGGAAGAAGTTCTACTGTTCCCGAGGGATCGTGACTAAACTCCCCTTAAAAGGGTAAAATAAAGGGGGTAAATTTTGTATGGAATTTTTCTCATTTCTAGACTTAGAAGTATAAAAATATATACATAAGTTCACGATTACATTAAAAAAAGATCTGTGTAGGTGAACTCTGTCTGTCTGTCTTTCGCATTTTCACGCTTCAACCATAGAACCGATTTGGATGAAATTTGATATGGAGGTAGTTTGGGGCCCGAGGAAGAACACAGGTTACCTTTCATTCCGGGAAATTCTACTGTTCCCGAGGGATCGACATTAATGCTGGTGGAGCCGCGGGTAACAGCTATTTATAGAATAAAGTTTCGATCCATCAGGCGTACTATGAACATCTCTACTGTTGCTATTCCCTTCTACAGTTGCTATTTGTCAATAAATGATCATAGCATAGGATCTTATCAATGACACCGACATAGGTACCTACCACAGAAATATATCAGGATAGAATGGCTACGCGTGGACTTTGCAAAGGGAACGCGTTTGTCAGTTTTTGCATAAACTACGCCACCACCATTACGTCATTACTAGCGAACTGTGTAGTAACTGCCTTCGTGGTCCAGTGGTTAAGGCGTTTGCCTGTAGACCCGGAGGTCATGGGTTCGATTCCTACGGGAAACATACTTTGTTTAGTTATTTCCAGTTTGGTTATGACATTGCAGGAATCACCGGATTGTCTGATAATAAAGATGATTCCGTGCTTCGGAAGGCACGTTAAGTCGATGGTTCCGGCTGCCATCTGGTAGTCGTTAAAGGAACCACGTCAGAGGCTGAGAGGCGGTTTCGAAGAACTCTGACACCAGGGTGTGCATGGTCGATTCACCGTGACACCTACTCGATATGATGATAATGATGAGCGAAATAGTAATGTGACATCTACAGAAATAAATCGCGTCATTTCGAAAAACAGTCATTTGTATTTGTCGTTTGGCTTGCCTGTCATTCATGTACATCAAAACGCGACTTTTGATGTATTTTAACTTTTTGTATGCCAAAGTTCGAATTCTTTTCGTAACATGCATTCCATAATAGTTACTGATAAATATTTTAATCAACACATGGAAGCAACCTAAAAAATCTGAGATAATAATGTTAACTATTAAGACGAGGACTCAAATGTTTGGTACCATCGCTCGGCAAAGGACTGATCAAGTGCGCGCAAGGGATAGCGCTTGGCGGTTTAGCCCGTGAATGATGAGATAGGAGATAGTCTCGAGTCGCTCAAAGAAAAAAACGTAAGCGCCAAATTCGTTATTTCTATTTTATATAAAATCAGACCGGTTAATTGTATTTTCATATTTACATTTTGATGAATCACTAATAACCTATCTTTTAGTCTAAAAATCATTATTTCATTCGTCGCATTTGAGCTACAATAACAAAAACTCTGCGAACGAAGACCATTTTTCAAAAAATATTTCTATCGAGAAAATTTTATCAAAACGTGTTTTCATCTTCAATTTTTGGAGATGAAATAGTCAAAAATCATATTACTTAGATTTGAAATTCCTAATTTAAGTATTTTGCGAGATAAATAAGGTTCAGAACGACCTTATTTACAGTGGTATCGCCTTAAATATTATCGATAATATCAGTTCGAGTGCAACAACGCAATGCTAATACAGCTTTCGTGTTGCTATCACACAATTGAATTTACATTACGCGTTCTCCTTGGAACGAGCTTTATAAAATGTTTTTAGAACGCGTATTGGATATGAATTAGTTGTATTGTCGTTTTATATTGAAAATCGTGATAGGTCTTTTATTTTTTATTTTTTTTTGTTGTTAATCACGATTTTAGTTAAAAAAAGTATTGATCCATGAAAAAAAATACCTTGTTTCGACCTATTTACTTTCATACTTTTGTTTTTATAATTAAATACCGCTTAATAAAGCATATGTTCAAGTTGGGACGTGCGCGCTGACTGAATGAACGTTTAACGAATCTCGTACGATCGTACAAGATTGAGAAACGCGTGTACCACCTACTTGGCTTTACCTAAGTACTTCATGTCCGAGAAATCTATTCTATAGTTGGTCACCCTACTTTAGAGCGAGATAGAATTCCGAAGTTTGTCTTCGCTTTCTGCTCCAATTATTACTATGAGAGCTCAGTCCTTCTACTATAACGTCCTTGCGTTAACAGCCAAGTCTTATGAGTTGCCAGGTTGGGGAATATTTTTCCCGAAATTCGTACAGCGTACAAGGACCGTTTTTTTTATACTGCACTATAATAAACTTCACTTGGTGTGTTTGCTGAATTGAAATTTACTGAGCGGGCAGGTGGTTGCCCGCCGAATGAATAAATTACGCCAATTGCTTCTGAATGAAGTTTGAGGGCTCTGAATATTTTATGTTACCAATAATAAAAAAAATATACGCAGCGTTACCCCCTATTTAGTTTGTGGCGTTACCCTCTGTCAAGTACAAGCCCAAGTGGGCATACGTATTAAATAAAACTAGTACCGTTCGCATTTCAAACTAAACGGAGTCGAATCACTCGCGCCCTAGAACGGTGTGTTAAAAATGCAGAATTATTCAGTTTTCTGCTGTAAAAAGAGATCAGGGACATCAAGTATACAAAAAGATGGCATTACATTTCACATGTTTGTATATTCTCATCGTATTATGCTCATTTATTTACATTTAATCACAAAAACCCTATATTTTACTTTAATATAATTGTTGGATTTGTACAACATAATATAGTCGGCTCGCCCATACAGCTTCGGATCGGTCGAACGTTAAATCCTGCTTCTCGTTCTCAGCTCTGTTTTGTTTCATTTTTTAGAGTTCCGTAGCCCAAAGGGTAAAAACGGGACCCTATTAATATGGCTCCGCTGTCCGTCTGTCTATCTGTCCGTTTGTCCGTCTGTCATCAGGCTGAATGAACCGTGATAGCTAGACATTTGAAATTTTCACAGATTATGATTATGTCATAGAGATTATATTATCTCTATGGATTATGTACTTCTATTGCCGCTATATCAAAAAATACAGAAAAAATCGAATTAAATAAATATTTAAGAGGCTCCCATACAACATAACGTGTTTATTCGCTCGTTTTCGCTCGATATTGATAACGGCAACAGGTAAACGCTTGAAATAACGATTCACAGAATATTTAGTTATATATTTAATTTAAAAATAAATAATTAAAATAAAACAAATATTTAATGGGATCACCTATACAACAAACATGATTTTTTTTGCCGTTTTCATTGATAATGGTACGGAACCCTTCGTGCACGAGTCCGACTCGCACTTCGTCGGTTTTTTTTGTGAATCGGTATCATCTGTACAGTCTGACAGTATAAGTTTTGTATGTAGGTGTGCGGAACTGTAATTTTGTGCTTATTGACGCCAGAATTGCTAGATATATTGAAATAATAAAATATTGCTAAGCCTACTCTCCTTCGTTACGGAAGCCATGTTGTTGCTCGGGGGCTGGGGGTGGCAGTACAAGTTTTGTATGTACTATGTACTCCGTACATCAACGAATCAACGAAATGAACTAGAAAGAAAATTATGTAGGTGCAAAAATTAACAAAAATATTACTATTAAAACCTACTACACCATCATTTCGTTGAATAACAAGACTAAGAAAAGAGAATTAATAAATGGAGCTTTTCATTGGTTAACTCTTAGAATAATTACGGCTAACTTGACACTGGCTCGAAGAAGCTTCAGCCGGCTTATTTGCTAATTCAGTGCACATCGTTTTGATCTCAGGTTTTGATAGTCAACATTACGTTCTATATATGTTAAATAAAATCAATCAATCTTTTTTTTTTTTTTTTTTTTATGTATATCCGACGGCAAACGAGCAGACGAGCCACCTGATGGAAAGTGGTCACCGTCGCCCATGGACATCTGCAACACCAGAGGAGCTGCTGATGCGTTGCCGACTCTTAAGATACCTGTAAACACGCCTTTTGAAGGACCTCAAGTCATAGCACACAGGGAAAACCTCGGGAGGGAGTCCATTCCACAATCCTGCTGTACGAGGAAAAAAACCACGTGACGCTCTGACATTTTTGGAGACCCAAGTGTCAAGGATGTGGGGATGGACTTTACTCCTGTGGCAAGCGGTGCGGTGGTAGAAAGGTGACGGTGGCACCAATTCAAAAAGTTCTTCAGAACACTCCCCATAGTATAGACGGTAAAATACACACAGAGAGCCAACGTCTCTCCGTAGACCGAGGGTGTCTAAATCGTCTGTGAGTGTGGGATCGTCGATAATACGAATTGCCCGGCGTTGGATGGAATCAAGAGGAAGGAGTTGGTATTGAGGTGCACCAGACCAGATATGAGAGCAGTACTCCATGTGGGGCCGGACTTGAGCTTTATATAATAAAAGTCTATGACCCGGAGTGAAGTACTGCCTCGCTCTATTGAGCACCCCAAGTTTTTTAGAAGCCATTTTGGCTTTACCTTCCAGATGACTCCGGAATTGGACCTCCTTCGTAATATCGACGCCAAGGATCCCAATACTCTTAGAAATGGTAAGAGAGGTGTCCCGAAACTTCGGTGCTATGTTAAATGGGGTCTTCTTAGCGGAAAACACGCAGACTTGTGTCTTAGTAGGGTTGAATTGAACTAGGTTTAGTTTACCCCATTCAGAGACCTGCTCCAGAGAGGTCTCAATGTCAGACACAAGTCTCTTTCTGTTCTCCTCCACCTGTGTTTGAGGGATATTTGCACGACCTGCATAATATGCATCACCCGTACTGTCGTCTGCATAGCAATGGATGCTACTAGTGTTAAGCATGTCGTTGATGTGCAGAAGAAACAGCGTAGGTGATAAAACAGATCCTTGGGGGACGCCAGCATTGATGGGCATGATATCGGAGCATAATCCGTCTACAACGACCTGAATGCTTCGCCCGGATAAGAAACTAGCGACCTACAAGCATAGTCCCTCAGGAAGCCCGAAAGATGGTAACTTCGCGAGAAGAGCCTTATGCCAGACCCGGTCAAAAGCCTTTGTGACATCTAGACTAAATGCCAGTGCTTCTCCCTTGCTCTCGATGGCGGCTGCCCATCGGTGCGTTAAGTACACAAGAAGATCACCAGCACTACGCCCGTGCTAGTGATATACGCTAGTGAACCGAATTTCCCGCATTGAGTGCTCGCATCGCGGTAAAAAGGGCGGCGATGCTCCTCCGTCGTCAAGGGTAGAATTTGACGCAAAGAGAGTAGCCAAGAGATCGGCCTTCTCTTTTGCGGAGTGAGCCAGCGAGTCCTGACGATTGTGCAGAGATGGAAGTGAAGGGCGACAGAAATTCCCCTGCGCTGCCTTAGCAAGAGACCAGAATGCTCTACTCCCGGAGGGATAGCCAACCAGTCTCCTACCAATGCGCGCAGTGTGCGCAAACTTTGCTGCAGTGATCTGCTTCTTGTAGGCTCTTGAAGCTGCGTTGAACCGCTTCTTCAAATCAGAAGTATTACGATCCTTGACATTTCGCGCAGCAACCAAGGCTTCGTAGGCTTCGCGCTTGAGGTGGGCGGCATGCAAAGACGAGCAACGAAACCAAGGTTGAGACCGCCCTCCGATACGAACCGCCGAGCTGGGAATGTAGCACTCCATGCCCAGCAGTATCGCTTCGGCGACAGCTTTCGCACAAATGTCAGGATTTTCTGATGAGAAGCACAACCGTCTCCAATGGTAGGATGCATAAAACTCTCGCAATCCATCCCAATCTGCTGACCTATAATGCCACACACGACGCATACCAGGTGGTCTGGATTGCGTGGTCTGACCGGATGGAACCACAGCACGTACCAGGCAATGATCCGAGGTTCCTAGAGGGGCATCACGGAATACCTGGTAATCGTTTGGATGTGAGGTCAGCAGAAGATCCAACAAAGCAGGGTTGTGTCCTTCAATATCAGGTATTCTGGTAGGACCATCAACTAACTGGTTGAGGTCATTTGTTACAGCAAAGTTGTATGCAGCCTTCCCAGCGTAGTCGGTCTTCAGTGATCCTAGCCACTCAAAGTGGTGAGCGTTGAAGTCCCCTAGGATCACTACCTCCGCCGATGGGTGCTGCTGGAGAATTTCGTCTATGCCCTTCTGTACATGCCCGAGAAGTCGGTCTGTTTCGGCATCACCGCTATGGGACCTGTAAAGGCACGCATAGAACCGGATGCGGTCACCGTGATCTACGCGCGCCCATAACAATGACAGCTTTCTGTCTTCAAGGCTGCTGAGACGTCGACAACATACATCCTCCTGTACGTACATACACACCCCAGCATTGGACATAAACTTGTGCTCCAAGCTGAAACCGGGATACAAGAGATATGTGACGTCGGTAGGAGAGGAAATTTGTGTCTCAGTCAGGAAAAATAGAGCCGGCTTAGTCGTCTCCAAGTGATGATGGACGACATTGAGGTTGGAATGCATTCCTCTGACGTTGAAGAAGTCCACATTGAATGTGGAAGGGGGTGCCGCTGTAGAAACATGTTTTCTATTTTTCGATCTTGCCATAAAAAAGGTGGTTAACAGGGAAATAATTGAGGATTGCCGTAGTTACGACAGTTACATAGGCAAAGTTAAGGAATGATGGCCCGCAATGAATGACCAGTGAGGTGCGCTGCTGGCACGGGGGATGGAAGGGCCCCCGATCCAACACAATGATCAGCCGCCGTGTTCCACTCCGGTCTCCCAGGCCGGCACGACGACCAATCACGAGCTTTTGACACTGGCGGCAGGACAGCCTCCCTAGCCGGGACAGCCAGGGTTCGGGTCCTCTACGTACCAGCGGGCGGCCAGCGGACAACCGTTTCATCGGGTCTCCCTGGCCCCCGCGCCAACGTCGCACCCCCAATCAGACAGTGCAAGACTCCAGCCCCTAAGGGACCATAAACTGTCGAAACTACGGGAATCGGGAATGGGGATTGGCTCTCACGCGCAACCGTCGAAACACACCCAACGGTGCTTTACGATAGATTTCGGCATGAGGGTGGTCGCCAGCCAGTCGGACCCTCGAGGTCCTACCACCGAGCATGTCGGGTATTTTACTCGCCTCTTACGAGATGCCAACCTGACGGGCAGTGGGGAATTGTATTCTACTCCGTCCCCACACGGAGAAAAATCTTAAGAAACACGCTCGCAATGTATATTGAAGTGACTTTTAAAACGTTGTACTCTGAGCTAGCAAATAGACCAGCAAATTGAAGTTTGAAGCCACATACAGGAAAAGAAAAAAAAATTGTTTTGTCACTTGGCTGACATTGACGTTTATGTTCAACGTTTGGAGATTGTCGAATCGAATGTCGCCCGCTCGCTATCTCGTTGTTATGTGGCGTTGGTGTAGTGTACATACATTTGCATATTATTCGCTACAAAAATAAACCACTGTAATTGTTAATCAGAATACACATTAGTGAGAAGTTATAAAAGTAAGTGAATCATGCGTCTTAGAAGATAATGGTCTTTGTGGTTTGAGAAATGCACCAATGCGATGTCAAGTTTTGAGATCCGGAAACCTACTTTGTGTGAATTGTGAATAGAATATTCATATCTTTAACTTACATTTAGTGAACTAAAGACACAGTGGTAAAAATTTAAATGCAGGTTGTGTTACAATTTGTGTTGAGGATCTACCTGCAGTTATATTGTATGGGTGTACATGTTCCAACTTTACAGGTCAGCGGCGGGGATATCGAGCAGTTTACTTTGACATGTGGCAGTGAAGATATCATCAGTAAAAATGTTCAGAAGTAAGATAAGGATACACACATGCCGGATAATTTTACTGACATCTTTGGCATGGCTTTTGATTGATGTTGTTCTGCTGGCCATGTATTCAGACTGCTTCGGCGATGGGTGCAATAAGAAACCTGCTTCTGAACATGAGAATTGGGTGAGTCTTGCTTATTTTTCGTATGAATTGTCCATAGCATTAAGATAAACAATTTTGTGAGATACCTACAAGTTAATTTATCAATATCATGTAATGATTAATTAAATCTTGATTAGATTAACAAGTTATGCAAACTTTGGGAATAGAACAAAATGCTTATGCTAATATGATTATCAATTTAACTGCTTTTTATATAAAAAAGCCATTAAAACAATTGCTGCTACTTCCTAATACATGTTGCTCAATACAATCAGCCTGCTGCATCTCTTTTAGATAAAGGGGGAGCTATACTTAGAACCTTTTAGATAAAGGGGGAGCTGTACTTCATTCTTTTAAGAATAAGTGCCCATGTGCATAGGGGAGAAAAACAAATGCAGTTTTGTTATTTACAAACTCATGCAAATTTTTAGACAAGCCTTTTCATATGATAGTAATTAGCAAAGAAAAAGAAAAAAAATGCCAGTGATATGTACAACCAATGGGTAAACTTGGTATTTGAAGTATGTGAAAGGCTTGTGATGTACTAATTTGATTTAAGAATATGTGATAATGTTACCTTTTTCTTTGTGTGGGTGGCACATTTGATAAAAAACTGCTTTTTGTCTAATAAAAGACAGAAAGTGAGAGTTATGTTCAGTTTCTCTTAATTTTTTAATGATAACAAGAGCTCATATTGTTGCTAGGATTGTTGGAAACGATTGTAGTTCATCAAAAATACTAAAAGCTGTTAATGAATTATTTTTCAATGTCTACTTATTAGCACCTCAACGCCCAAGCAGTCACCGGTTACCGCATTTAGTATGAAAAAGTTGTTTACGCAATAAATGATAGGTTAAATAAAAAAAATTGCACAAACCAAACTTATACTTATACCTGTTCATTGAGCATCTTCTGTTCCACTTTTTACTGAAAAAATGTTAATGAGAACTTAAATTAAGTTTTATTTTTTGCATTAAGTAATCTAGTATTTACCTACTTTTAACATGTTTGCTACATATATGGCTGTTATTTTTTGTCTCATTGTAATTTGCTAAGTATAACAATAAGCCATGGGAAAGAAATGGGTCATTGTCTGTCTGAATGGCTAGGTTACCTCCACAATTTTAAAATAATAATAAAATACTTATAGAATCTTTTTAATTTAAAAATATTTACAGACTGTATATTATACCACATGACATTTATATGGAAACATAGCATGCAACTCTTGACCAAAAACCACAAGAGCTTCTTAATGAAAAAAATTGAAACTACTATAATATCAATCAGTCAAACATTTTTATTGTTAACTAACATGAGACAATAATATTATTAATATGCCCACCATTCGTGAGGTAAACAACTATTTCATACTAAATGCGGTAGCCGGCAACCGCTTGGGTGTAAATAGGTTAAGACATGTGGATGAGGTTAAAACATGTTGGCATAAAGCTGACTTTGTATGTGATTAATCTATAATTCACATATTAATAATGTCAGTTAAACTTGTTTACTAAAAAATAAAATTCTTTTGTTATTTAAAAACAGAATTGATTATGATATTGATTTCTTCTAGTTTTTACTGTGTATAGATTTTACTCAAATGAGGCTAGTTATATTGTACTGTTGTTAGATTTTTTTTGTGTTTAATTATATGGTGTTGGTGGAGTAAAACTGAAAATAAAAATAACATAACTTTTTTATTTTTTTTGACATCTATCTTAAGATGACGAGCTTTAGCGTGTTCAGCAATTGGGGCGTGGTCACTACTGGAATGGTTGACCATAAATGGCTAAATGTTCCCTAAGTGTGGGCAAAACCCTGACATAACAAAAATAACTTTGCCACAGAGTCTAGGTTCCATAGGAGCTTTAAAAATCATACTATAAAGAAGAGCAAAGGCATTTCTGTTAAATCCACACACACAAGTAAGCTAAAGCACACACTCGAAACACTATAGAAGTAAATGAAAATTAATACAATACTCAATCTTTGGTCAGTTTGTATGCATTATCTAATCTATATACAGTAAAAAAAAAAATGTTTCATATTATTTCAAACAGAGTCACGAAGCCTTCAGAGGAAAGAAAGCAGCTATAGCAGCTGCAGTGCATCACATGCATCACATAGACGATGGTGACACAAATATTGAGGAGAATGAGCTCAAGGCTGTTGGGGATGAGGGCCTCATATTGCCCCCCTATCCAAAGTCTAGACTTAGGAGGTGGGCACCCCTACCTCCAATCAGACCACAAGGAGAGTTACCTGGAGAGATGGGTAAGTTTGTATTACCTTACCTTTTTGACCATCTCAACAAACCCAAACTTTTGACATTAAGCCATTAACTAAAATAAATAAAGAAAATTAAACCTTCTTCAAAATTCTCTATATTAAAAACGACTGAACCGATTCTGCTGATACTTGCACTACTCCATAACTTAAACAGTACCTAGTCCAACTAAAAATAATAATTGTAATCCAACTTAAGGATTTTGAGGTATTCACACATAAACATACAAATTGTATTTTTCAGCAATCAAAATCTATCTTTTTAAATTAAGTATTTAGATAAGAAAATGTATTGTTAATGACTGTTTGATGCCAAAATAAAGAGAAAAAAAAAATATATAATACGCTCAAAAAATTTGGCATACCTACATGTTTAAAAGCTGGTGTAGAATAACATTTTCAGAAACAATACTATTCTGACAATGTGTGTTCTTGTTAATGGGTCGAAATGATACCTCCGTCTTTTGAAGTTAGTTAAAGCAACCACGGCATAACCGATCTTCTCACTAACAGACTTGGGCATCATTCAGTTGATGGCTTAACATGCATTGTGTCCCACTGAACTGTAAGTTATTGTAAAGCGGTGATCGCTTACCATCAGGTGACCTGCTTGCTCGTTTGCCGCCCAATGACATAAAAAAAGATCTTAAAGACTTTGTGATCGCTCAAAAACGCATTTCAACTACATACATATGTGCTGCCAAAGACAATAATGGTATGAACTATACAAGATTAAGTTTTATTTGATACAAGTTTATTATTTAGTAATACGTTTTGAAGCTGTCGGGGTAATTAGGGGGGAATAGGTCCATGGAGGGAATATGAGACAGAAGGCTGGCATCAAAGAGAGCCGAGCCTAAGATGGTCTAACAAACTTTTGAGAAGATTAAAATGAAAGAGGTAGACAAGAGACCTTTGTTTAAGTCCATAGGACCTTTAAGCTATACTTGTAAGTTACTAGTTACACATAATGTAAAAGACAAAATTACACATACAAAAATCTTTTTGAAAATGTAATTTTTGTATGTGTTATCGGACCACGGGCTATACTCGATCACTATAGTACAGAGTTAACGTAACAATAACTAATTTAATGAAATTCAAACAAGCTAAAAAGCAAAAAAAAAATTATTGGAGGTTATATGTATACCTAGCAGCAGCCCGGACAATTTGTATGGAATGTCATTTCTTTTTTACTTTTATTTTAAAGGAAACTATATTTTTTCAGCAAAGTCTATATTTGTCATCAACATTATCATCAATAGATCTATCGTCACGAAATATTTTCATTCTTAGATAAACAAAAGTGTCTCCAGGTATGAATGACCAAATAAATGTCAATATGAAATTCATTAAAAAATTCAATTTGTCGATGTAACTTTTTTCTTATCATTTTTAGGGTTCCGTACCTAAAGGGTAAAAACAGGACCCTATTAATTTCGCTCCGCTGTCCGTCTGTATGTCTGTCTGTCCGCCTGTCACCAGGCTGTATCTCATGAACCGTGATAGTTAGACAGTTAAAAATAATGTATTTCTGTTGCCGCTATAACAACAAATACTAAAAAATGGAATAAAATAAATATTTAAGTGGGCTGCCATACAACAAACGTGATTTTTGTGCTTGTTTTTGCTCGATGTTGATAACGGCAACAGGTAGTCGCTTGAAATAGAATATTTAGTTATATATTCACTTTAAAAGTAAATAATAAAATAAATATAAATTTATTGTTAAAGGGGGGCTCCCATACAACAGACGTGATTTTTTTGCCGTTTTTATAGATAACGTTACGGAACCCTTCGTGCGCGAGTCCGACTCGCACTTGGCCGATTTTTTATAGTTGGTGTTTTTAGGAACAATTTTTATTATAATCATTTTAAAATTTATTCATTAGTAAGGTTTCTGAGATGGCGGCCGTGGGACAAGGATTGCAACCCCACAAACTTAGATTTAATTTTAAACTAACGCCCCACTTCATATCTAAAAAAATAAATCGCGTCTTCTTACGGACGCACGCTAAGCCCAAATAACATTTACATTTCAATGGACCAATAACTGACCATACACAAGTGACGTTTTCAAGCATTTCAGTATTATCTGGGTCACTTTCAACTTTGTATGCTGTTGACGCACAACAATGACTTTCTTTTCATAATGTCAGATTCTATCTCGGTGTATTATTCTCATTGCTTGACTAGATTGAAGAGGTAGTGAAGCTTAAGTGAATTGTTGACAAGTTGAAAAGTTGAGAGTCCTGTCCTGAGGGACTAATCGGAATGCGGTCTAAAGCTAATAATAAATTAACACACTTTTTTTTACTTTTATGAATTGTACGTTTCCTGTTTATTTATATTTAATAAGCGAAACAAAATATTCCCGCAGTGTGATAAATACTACTTACTTTTAAGGTGTAGTTCTTGTCTATAAATAAAATAAACAATATATTTCTTGTTTGCACCCTTTTATTGTTGGAATACCAAAGAGTCTAACTAAGCGCTTTGACAGTTCCTTTTTGGTTCGAGTAGCTAAAGTGTGGAATGAATTGCCTGCGTCTATATTCCCAGACAAGTACAGACTCGGGACATTTAAAAGTAGAATAAATTGTAGAATATTTCTTGGGTAGGCATGTAATATTCCCGTCTTCATCGTCACTTACCACACCATCAGGTGAGATGCGAGACAAATGCCTACTTCAGTACTTAGTAAAAAATAAAATTATAAGTCGTTATCACGTCAAAGGTATTGTTCTAGAAACATCTACAAAAACGCGAACGAAGCAGTGGGCGCACGTTACTTACTGCATTATACTGATCTTACACATTTGTTTTAGGTAAAGCCGTAAACATTCCAATAGAGCAAGAGAAGCTGATGCTGGAGAAATTCCAAGAGAACCAGTTCAACTTGCTCGCTAGTGATATGATTTCGCTCAACAGGTCCCTCACTGACGTCAGATTTGAAAAGTAAGTACTTTACAATGTTATGTTTGTTTTACTATAGAATTTAAATATCAACATATACAGGGTCAACAATCAAGAAGACGGGTCAGTTTGTTTTTTTTTACCTACTTAAAAAAAGAAGGAGGTTATCAATTTGGTTCAAAAAACCCAAGTGTGATACCAACCATCACACTTAGGGCGTAGACCTAGGGACGTGGACCTAATCCTGTGGCAAGTTATTTTTTATTAGGGTTCCATAACTAAAGGTTAAAAACGGGGCCCTATTAATAAGGTTTCGCTGTCCGTCTGTCATCAGGCAGGTTACTCATGAACGGTTATAGTTAGAGAGTTGAAATTTTCACATATGATGTTTTTTTGTTGCCGCTATAACAACAAATACTAAAAACAGAATAAAATTAATATTCAAGGGGGCTCCCATACAAAAAACGTGATTTTTTTTTGCTAGATATTGATAACGGCTACACGTAGACGCTTGAAATATTCACATAATGTTTAGTTATATATATTCACTTTAAAAATAAATAATTAAATTAAAATAAAACAAACATTTAAGGGGGCTCACATACAACAGAGTTTTTTGCCGTTTTATAGGTAACTAGCTTTCGCCCGCGGCTCCGCCCGCGTTAATGTCGATCCCTCGGGAATAGTACTTTTTCCCGGGATAAAAGGTTGCCTATGTCCTACTCTGTACTTCAGAGAACTTGTATGCAGAATTTCATGATGATCGGTTTAGTAGTTACGGCGTGAAAGCGTAACAAACAAACAAACAAACAAACTCACTTTCGCATTTATAATATTAGTAAGGATAAGGATGGTGCGGAACCCTTGGTGCGCGAGCTCGACTCGTATTTGACCGGTTTTTATCCCATATCTTAATTTTTAATTATTTAAGTAATGCCGAATATATAAATGCAATATGAAAAAAAAAAATGATGTCCGCAATAACTTTTCAACAAATATTTTCCATAGGCCATCATTAATTCAAACCTCAAAATAACTAATAGCTCACAATAACACGTATTACATAGAAATAATTGTGCGTTTAGCGTACACTTGACCGTATTCGAGTCGTGATAGCACGCTCCATTTCTTGACCCAGTCTTTATGTCAAGTGAGGTAACAGTTATGTCAAAAATTATTTAATTGTTCACATAAATTAGAAAGTTCCAATTTGGTCCGGTCGGCAAATTCACTTTTATTAGAAACAAGAAATGCTAATGTTATTAATCATTAGATAATGTATTGAATAACAAGTGTAACGATGAATTATGGATAACACATCGTTTTTTTATTCTTCTTCTTACTTAAGTAAGTTGTTGATTATATTTGTTATGTTTCAAACGGGAGGGCTATCGTTGGAACCGTAATGAATGACACTTGAATTTCGTACTGAATGTGTATTTTTATTGCCAGTATAACAACAGATAATAAAAATAAAATGGGGCCCCTTAATAACAACGTGTTTTATTGGCATAATTTCAATCGATTTCAAATAAAAATGAATGAAAGTTTTGAAACATTTTATGGATTTTTATCTACATATGTATTTGTTAAATATAGTATCGTTGAGTTAGTATCCTATAACACAAGTCTAAACTTACTTTGGGGTTAGCTGTGTGATTCGTCCGTATTTATTTTGTTTACTAAGTATTGCTCCGAGCAGTCCACACCTAAACCTGGTTTAGACAATTACTGAATCGCGAGTTCGGTAGCGATATAAACAGCGACGATAAAACGAACCGTCACACTTTTTATTCAATGAATTTTAATACTAGCTCCGTTGTTTCGTCCACAATGTGTTAAGCAAATCGAGTGACCGCCGGTAAATCTGCACTAGAAACGCATTAATAACACGATGCTCTAGTTGTATCGGTCTCGCACCCAAACGCCTTCATGTCTTGGTCCCTACCGAAAATTTAAATTTAAAAAGATGTTGAAAAAAAAACCGTCGCACTTTTTGTTTCATGAATTTTAATACGAGCTCACTGCCGTTGTTTCGTCCACATTTGTTAAGCAAATCAAGTGACCGCCGGTAAATCTGCACTAAAACGCAATAATAACACGATGCTCTAGTTATATCGGTCTCGCACCCAAGCTCCTTCATGCCCTGGTCCCTGCCAAAAAAATGTAATTAAAAAAGATGTAATTACGGTCCTTTATACTTTTAATTTAATTACAGCTATAACACAAGTTCACGGCTGGTTTTTCGCCAGACCTTTCATGCGGGCGTAACAAAATTTCATCATTTACGTAGGAAGCCATGCATTATTTTTATAAGTGTTTTATTTTGCATTCACAATGCTATTTTGATATACTCATAAATAAAGAATTCGGCGCCGAGATTGAATTGTGCGGTAGCTCAGATGGCAGAGCTAGGTCATACATAGACCTAGGTCGCCGGTTCGAGTCCTGCCCGCATGAAATTTTTCACCATATTTTATTTTTTAATTTATTAAGAAAAATGTGCATATTCAAAAGCCGCCTAATACGTTTGTAGACCTCCAAACGACTTAGATCATAAATCAAAGAAGTGAATAAAAAGAAAACGAGCGCGGGACTGCTATATCGATGCCAGGCACCGGTTTTGAAGTGCATTGTTAATGTTCTACTATTTCCGTGGTCGGATCAATTGGTTCTACACGATGGAAATACGAGTATTACCTAGTTTAATATTGTATCTGCATATAAAACTTCCTACTGTTGCAATTAATCGACGTGGCCATTGAGGTTGAAAAATGTTACTTTCGGGCGAAACAAAGACAATGGTACATCTATTATATTGTGTAAATGAGACGTTACTCAATGTGGTTATTATTCAAATTGCCTAAGAGCATCTCACGCACCAACAATTTACAGTAGGTTGTTCTTTAATAGATCAAATTAAATGCTGAAAATAAGCCAAAAAAAGGCTAAGACGAAATTATTTCGCAGTAACATTTTGCACAGATTCATATATAAAGGCATTTTTGTGAAGTTATATAAAGGCATTTTTGTGAAGTACTAGAGAGAATGCACTTAAGATGATGGATGGTTTTATACTGAAGGTCTATATTTCTTAACTTAATATTCATCCCAAAAATTTGAATAATATCCAACGGTTTTATGGTACACTGCGCCACCCGCTTCCGCGCTTGTCGCAATGGGGCGCTATAGTCTGTAATACCAGAATACTAGTACAGAATTAGATTTCTTTATTCGATCCGTTTAGGAGTAAAAGAAGAAAATAACGGATGATGCTAGTTCCGCGGATCTAAGCCACTTAAGAGCGCCCAACCAGTCTTACTTTCTATACAAACGCTCGTACGTGATTACGACATTGTAACCTTCGATCATATATTCCTGTAGATGCACAATTGCCGCCTAATAAAAAGTGGCACCGGCAAATGAAGGCATATATAACAATATGCCTTCTTTGCTCTCATTCTCTCGGCGATAGCACGCGTTTGGGAACGTCAAAGATGTAAGGAATTTGTGCTTAATTGTAATTTGCTACGGTTCATTTTCAATATATTATATATGGATGTGTTGTTTCATTTTTTATTTTTCGATATTTAAAGTTTTATTGTCAAATTCTGTCTTAAAACCAAAATATAATATGTTACTAACTAAAGGCGGATTTATTTCCTTACTTAAGGTCAAAATTACTTAGAACATTTTTCGAAATACTTAACGTGATTTACATGTATTTAAGTACGTATTGACGCAGGACAATATTTTGTTCGTTTTTGTATGGAGGAACTATCTATCTACAGAAATATATGATCGAAGATTTTAACAGATCTTTTTTTAAATTTTTTAATCTAACCGGTTTTGTGCGATATTTATAGTTCTCTATTAAAATAAAAAATCTAAATTATGAGAAACAAATTCAGTATAAGCCCCCAAAAACTTGTTTTTTGCACACATTTTACATGAACTTCGGTTGCCCATAAAGTACTCATAAATAGTAAAAGTAAAGAAAATATTTTTATATAAACCTCGCAAATGTAATGAAGATTCTTAATGAAAAACATATATTTCACTAACTTATAAGGCTTACTGAAAAACACATATTACCTGGAACAAGTTTTATGAAATTTTACGTACCCTATTTTTCGTTTAATGTTATCGCGTTCTCACTTGCTTGTTAATCAAATGGATGAAACAACAAGCTTTTCAACCATGCTCGCGTTGACGATAGACGGGCCCGGAAGGCCCTCTTAAGAGACACCGTGCTCTATGGCTGGTGATCGCCCGTTTGACACGTATCTTAAAAAAAAAATGATGAGAGGATGACAGTATCCTATGTCCTTTTGAACTCTAGGAAAATGATTAAATTTCAAAATTATCGATAGAGAGAAGCGTTAGAAAACGAGTTTGTGAATATGTATTATCATATTTTCAATTATCTCATCTTTAAAAAATACGCTAATGATTCTAGTAATTTAAGTATGTACAGAATATATTTATTACCCAAACAAAGTGACAGTGTTTTACTGTAAATAATTCTCAGAATATCGGCGCTTCTCGGTATTTAATTGGGATCCATTAAAATTGTTTAAATTAAAGTCACAATTTTTGTTTGTAAAGGTGGTTCGTGAAACAATTGGTTTGTGTGTAACCGAACAATTTAAATTAGTCGCGGTGTCGTCGGAGATAAGCTAGAGGTTTTAGTATTTTTCCATTATTACAATATTTGCTTGTATTCAAATACATCTTTTTGTGGTTATGTATTGTTTGTTTTTCGTGTGTGTAAGTAGCCAACACTGACCATTTGCTACACACACACGGACCAATGGCTTAACGTGCCTCCCGAAGCACGGAGGAGCTCGAGATATTTTTATGCCACTTATGGTCTCCCATCCCAGTGGGGACCGTGTCCGGGGTTTCTTAACATACTTAAGCGTAAATAATCCTCAGACCCACTAGTCCATCATGCTCCTCACCCTTGACCGGTGTTATCCACTCAATGTTGATCGGGATACTCTCTTGGTCAGTTTTTTTTTTTTTTTATATTAAATGAGTTTACTCTTGTTTCATCTAAGCTTGCTCTCGGTTGCATCTTCGGCTGCGATGATTCAGAGCGCAGACTGTGGGTTTCCTTTCTATTCTTATTTTTTACTAGCTGTTGCCCGCGACTTCGTCCGCGCCAATTTCTGATGATTAATTAGTTTTTTTTATTGGTATAGATAAATAATTTCCCCCTGTTTTCAAACTATTTTTTTATTGATGCTTCGCTCCTATTGGTCGCAGCGTGATGATGTTTATTGCCTAAAGCCTTCCTCAATAAATGAACTATCCAACACAAAAATAATTTTCCAATTTGAACCAGTTGTTCTTGAGAATAGCGCGAACAAACAAACAAACTCTTCAGCTTTATAATATTAGTATAGATTGTCACCGGCATGCATAGATCGAAGATCGTAGATCTTCGAATACTACGAATCGATTTACGAAAATTCACCATATTTTATATCTTTATTTAATAAGAGTATATCAAAATACTGTGAATGCAAAATAAACACTTATAAAAATACCTACGATCTCTGTTGGCACTTGGCACTCATATCACCTTACGCCATAGAATACCATTAAAGTCAGATTTGCGGTGTATTACAGCATATACACGTGACCTTTTTTCATATATTTACTTTCTTACTTAGATCAAACAGCATGGATACTAACCATAGTAGCGCATGGTCTTCCCAGAAAAAAGACGCAAAGGAGGCATCGCTTTCATTATTACAGCCGTAATTCTGGCTTCTCCCAAGGATTGTTCGATCTATGAGAGGACGTTGCCGGCATTGGATTAGAGATCCCTTTTTGGCGTTTGATACTTCTAAAGTCATATACCTATGTACAACTGAATAGAGTAAGAGATAGCAGAAAGCAATTCTAAAACAAAAATACAAAGGGTGGCACTCCGGGCATGCCGATAGAAGTGAAAACTCCGCGCGGTAGAAACAAAGGGGGGAATATTTACTCTCCAACGCCGCGCCGGCGGTCTCAGGTCACGTTTCCGTCTTACGAATTTTCGATCAGGTCACGTGTCCTAACGCGAGTTTAACATGTTTTACCCATCCCAAAAAGTGCACAACGACGCTAAAGAAATTTTCCACTTCAAAAAATTTTGGTTCATCGGACTTGAATAGGTAGGGTAGAAAATAAATCCTATATACCCTTGCTTCCTATTAACACCGTGTCAGTTGTTTACGGATGTAATTGTGTTTGATTGTTATTGCACTGTAAAACTCGATAAGTAGGCAGCTACCGCAACTATTATAATAGTTATGGCTAGTTACTGCTATAAAATTTACCGATAACATTATCGAGTCTAGTTTAAACAAACAGAAATGTCTTTAAAAATATGTATTGGAGATTTATTTAAAAACGCCGTCTCAACACAGGATACAGCTTCTATCTATTGAATGGTAGCCGTTAAGCTATGTCAGATGCCTTTGTGCATCTGAACATTTTGATAAAGTTGAGTGATTGATTCAGCACTTGACAGACCTTGACCGCAGTGGGATACTATACGACACAATAAAGTATAATTACCTGCTCTTTCTACGGGCACATAGCGCGTAGAACCGATGGCCGATGGGGCAGAAGGGTTCTCGAATGGCGACCACGTATTGGCAAGCGCAGCGTCGGACATCCACCGACCAGATGGTCGGATGACCTGACTTAGGTAGCAGGAAGACTCTGGATGCAGGCCGCTTCCAACCGGTCGTTTGGAACTCCTTGGGGGAGGTCTATGTCCAGCAGTGGACTTCTTGCGGCTGATATGATGATGATGACCTGCTCTTTGGCCTTTAGGCCTTGTGGTTATCGTGCGTGTTCCCGGTTGTATCCTCACCTGAGCCTGCTTCGGGGTCTGACAAAAAAGTCCATACACAGCTTTAAGGTGAAAATCGATTTGTACTGATTATGAAGGCAAATGGATAAATCAAACAGATTGAACTAGGCCCTAGGTAACTTCGAGACTTGTGTAAGTTGCTTTTCCAAAGACTTTATGAACTAAATAGTTCTCTTTATTGTTGGGTTATGTTGAAAGAGTGCGATATATAAATGTGCGCTTGTGTGCTTATGAATGAAGAAGAAGGTCGTAACTGCCAATATTTGTTCATTACTATTGCGTTAGGAAACTGTGACTGCAATTATGACGCCGACCGTACATACTGTTAAATTATTTGGAAGTTGTACGGCTGACAGCTTGCCTGACGCTACCCTCTCCAGTACTGTACAAACTGTTAAATTATTTGGAAGTTGTACGGCTGGCAGCTTGCCTGATGCTACCTCTCTTTAAGATATTTTTTGAACAAGATTTTACTGTTTTTGAATAGAAAACTTCCTTAGAGGCCTTGTGCACTTTTTGGGATGAGTAAAAAATGTTAAACTCGCGTCAGGACACGTGACCTGATCGAAAATTCGTAAGACGGACAAATGACGCGCCACGCCGCGCGTCATTTAGAGAGGAAAGTAATATCCCCCTCTCTTTCTACGTCGTATTCAAAGAAATATCAACTCAATGTTGTTAGCGATACGGTGTAATTTAGCTCGATTTAGAACGCAGCACCTTTTATTTTAGATATCTACAGCAAGCTAATTTTATCCTTTAACCCTAAACATACGATTCATGATACGTTGAAGTCGGTAAACACTTATAACCAAACGCGCTTCGTTCCTACTGGATTTGTTCGGATTTCACCTTCGAAGGTGTCACCGCGCGTATATGTTTTCGATACCTACACGGGGAATGAGACAGTTAGGCCTGGTACGACTTTCGTGGAATTATATTAAGTGGTTAAAAATCTGCCTCTAGAATGGCCGGAAACACACTTTCACTCTAAGTTTGACCATTTCTCAAAAACATTGTTATGATTCGATTGTAATGATTCACTTGTTCAACACTTTCATTGATGCCTTATGATGTTTTCATTCACAATCTGCTCTGAATGAAATCGTGTAATGAAACGAACAAAGACAGTATCGATGTATGCAAAATAAACTTTCTTGAATTTGTTAATATGAAACATTTTATGTGATAATATTATCTTTGTAGGGTTCCGTAGCCAAATGGCAAAAAACGGAACCCTTATGGATTCGTCATGTCTGTCTGTCTGTCCGTATATCACAGCCACTTTTTTCCGAAACTATAAGTACTATACTGTTGAAAATTGGTAAGTAGATGTATTCTGTAAACTGCATTAAAATTTTCATACAAAAATAGAAAAAGAACAATACATTTTGGGGGTTCCCCATACTTAGAACTGAAACACAATTTTTTTTTTATTAAACTCATATGTTTAGGGTATCTATGGATAGGTCTTCACAAATAATATTGAGGTTTCTTATATATTTCTTTTTAACTGAATAGTTTGCGCGTGAGACACTTCCAAAGTGGTAAAATGTGTGTAACACCCCCTGTAACTAAAACAATATACCTATAATGTACATCACCATGCAAACTTCCACCGAAAATTGGTTTGAACGAGATCTAGTAAATGTTTTTTTTTAATACGTCGTAAATCGTAAACTGGAATTTATCTTTCATTCAATCAAAGTTACAACGAACTACAAAAACGTTTATATTATGTTACTTGCTGCTACGGAAGACAGCTTGGCTTGGGTTTGGAAAGGGAATGAAAGGTATTACTCACTCAGATGAATCCTTATTTATTGTGGATGTGTGCGTGAGTTTGTGTCGCGACACGTTTGCATAAATTATTATGTGTGTCACTGTCACGTTCGCTTCCTCCTGATTATTCTTAGATCCGTGGCTTTGGACCTGTCCCGCTGGTTCGAAAGCGGTGGTGCTTCTCTCTATTCATAGATTGAATAAATAGATCATCACTTCCGGATATATCTAAAGTATTAATTATGTATAAAATCGGCCAAGTGCGTATCGGATTTACGCACGTAGGTTTCCGTTCCATTATCTATACAACATTAGACACTATATTATAATCTCTTTTTTTTTTATTTCACGTTTGTTGTATGGGAGCCCCCGTTAATATAACTATTTATTTTTTTAATTGAATATACAACTGAATATTCTGTACATATTTCAAGCGTCTACATGTTGCCGTTATTAATATCGAGCATAGAAACGAGAAAAATATCACGTTTTTTGTATGGGAGCCCCCTTAAAAATTTATTGTACTCTTCTTTTAGTATTTGTTGTTATAGCGGCAACAGTCTGTGAAAATTTCAGCTATCATGGTCTATGAGATACAGGCTGGTACAGACGGACGGATAGCGCAGTGAAAGTAACAGGGTCCCGTTTTCCCCGATACGGAACCCTAAAAAAAAAACTTACGTAATGTAATGTTATTGTTAAATGTTGAAACATTATATAGTAACGTGCTTTCATGCGTTTCAATTGTTAAGGCGTGAAAGTGGAACGAATATAAAATTAAGTACGGGAAATATTTAGTAGTCACGGATACTTTGTTTGCTCTTCCTTCTCACGTATATTGTTTTAGCAAAATCCTATCAAGCTTACGACCATAAAGTTTACCGTCGTAAATTGAACTTTTACTTTAATAATAAGGATTATAACGTATTAAGACTTAATTAAAAAAGCAGGCAGCATTTTGAACCCAATCGTTAATGGTTTTTAGGGTTCTCTACAGAGTGCCAAAGGAACCCTATGACTAAGCTTCCGATGTCCGTCAGTCTGTTCGTCTGTCCACATGTCTGTATCTATTGAACCGTAATAGGCAGAAGAAGATATTAAAATTTTCAAGAATGTGTATATCTATTGCCACTATAAGAACAAATAATAATAACAAATTAAAAATAATAATTAAAGGGTGGTTTCTTATCTTTACAAGGAATGTGCCCATTTGATATTTTTTGCGATTCTGGCAAAGTTACCGTGTATTAAAACTGAGACGGTAAACGACAGATAATTAAGAAAAATAGTGTTCGTGCTTGAAAGAGTTTACTTAAGCTTATGAGAGAGGGGTAGCTTGGAAGAGGTTTTAAGTGTAATATTATATGGAACTGGTGTGCTAATATGACTCGCACTTGGCCATATTTTATTGAAATATTTGTAATAGACTATGTTCAGAATCGGACTCCTTGTTTTAAAATGAAAATGATAGGCATCTTGTCGTATTGGAACTCCTTGGGGGAGGCCTATGTCCAGCAGTGGAATTCTTGCGGCTGATATGATGATGATGACCTGCTCTTTGGCCTTTAGGCCTTGTGGTTATCGTGCGTGTTCCCGGTTGTATCCTCACCTGAGCCTGCTTCGGGGTCTGCGATCCGCTATTTAGACAGCATATAAGTACGGTCAACAAAAAAGTCCATACACAGCTTTAAGGTGAAAATCGATTTGTACTGATTATGAAGGCAAATGGATAAATCAAACAGATTGAACTAGGCCCTAGGTAACTTCGAGACTTGTGTAAGTTGCTTTTCCAAAGACTGTATGAACTAATTAGTTCTCTTGCTTGTTGGGTTATGTTGAGAGAGTGCTATATAAATATTGGCCATATTTTATTGAAATATTTGTAATAGATGAATGTTCTGTAATAGATGAATGTTAGAAGAATGTTCAGGATCGGACTCCTTGTTTTAAAATGAAAATGATAGGCATCTTGTTATCATCATATCAAGAGGCATATGTTCAGCAGTGGCCGCAAATATGCTTGAGAAGAAGAAGAAGAAGACATCTTGTTAAGAAATAATCATTTTACTAAAAGTGCCTTCAAGGTCCTGTCCAGCTGTGTCCTTTTATTTTGCTTAGTGATATGCATTAAATCAATTCAAACTGTAATTACCCTAGACGAGAATGACAGCTTGGAATCCTTTTTTTATATGTTTGTTACGCCATAA
Source organism: Elegia similella (assembly GCA_947532085.1). Taxonomy (NCBI): domain Eukaryota; kingdom Metazoa; phylum Arthropoda; class Insecta; order Lepidoptera; family Pyralidae; genus Elegia; species Elegia similella. Next base: position 16,735,422 of record OX383941.1, read on the forward strand.
CTCCGTCGTGTAAGAAATGATTTACACTTTTTTTTGGTTTAAAGGCTACGTTTAAAGGATATACTTCCGAATTGGTTCCATTAAAATTTTATCAAAATCAGTTCAAGAGTTTGAAGTCGCTTTTTATCTGCAAGATTAACAATTACTTAAAGAACACGTTTTAGTCACTCGGGAAAAACATATGAGATGACGTCATCCTATATCTATACGTTCTTTCTCAGGTGCAAAGACAAGCCGTACCCCGATCTACTGCCAACGACCAGCGTGGTCATAGTTTTCCACAACGAGGCCTGGACGACACTCATTCGGACCATATGGAGTACCATCAATCGTTCCCCAAGACCGCTGCTCAAGGAGATCATTCTTGTGGACGATGCCAGTGAAAAGGGTGAGTAGAATTTCATCAGTGAGCTACAAATCTATATACCTAATATTATAAAGCTGAAGAGTTTGTTTGTTTGCACGAGCTAATCTCAGGAAATACTGGTTCAAATTGGAAAATTATTTTTGTGTTGAATAGTCCATTTATTGAGGAAGTCTTTAGGCTATAAAACATCACGCTGCGACCAATAGGAGCGAAGCATCAATAAAAATGTTTTGAAAACAGGGAAAATTATTTATCTATACTAATAAAAAAGTAATTAATCATAATAACAGAAACTGCCGCGGACGAAGTCGCGGGCAACAGCTAGTATAAGTATAAATCTCGTGACACGATTTATGTGCGGTATAAACTCCGAAATTACTTAACCGATTTTGATCAAACTCGTAATTATCTGTAATTTGATACAATTTAAAAGATAGAATAGTTTTTATCTTATAGCGTAACAAAATTTGTAATAATTTATATTTATTGTAATGTATAAGTAATAATATAAATTCATTGTTATAACTCAAGGCATTGTTTTTTAATTCAATTCGTTTATTGCATTTCATATTGCACATTACATCAGCTGTTACAATAATGCAATTCACTGTAGTTATAAATATCGCACAAAAAGAACGGCAAGCGGGTTTATTATATAAGTTTATTATACAAGGCCTAGTGTTCATCACACCGGAGTTCGATCCCCGGTCAAGTCAAGATGATAATGTTTTTTTGTCGGGCTTTAATCTAATTGGTCTATGCAAATCCTAAAAATATTTGTATGTCTTATTTTCATTGTTGCTTGAATTCATTAAAACCGAGTTAAAGAGTTCATTACATTTAACAGTAAATTTTTAACAGTTAGAATTTTCGATATTTTAATACCAGTAGCGGCGTTAGGGTAGGGCGCGGTTGGGCGACCGCCCAGGGCGCTGGAACTATAAAGGGCGCTATCAAACAGAGGTAAAGGGCGCAGGGCAGTGTGATTCAATTTGCACCCCCCGCCATGAGGGGGAGCTCGGAGAAATCTCGCCCAGGACGCCGGTATTGCTAACGCCGGCACTGTTGATAGTGAGTGATAATGAGTTGATGCTTGAATTCATCTATACATATAATAAAACAGTAAAAATATTTTGTCTGTACATTTAGAATTTTTGACTGAAATGAATAGAGGGACACTTAAAAAGAATAATAGAAAGCAAAAAAAAATTTTTCGAATTTCTTGTCTGTCTGTCTGTCTGTCTGTCTGTCTGTATGTATGATCACGATTATCTCCGAAAGTACTGAACCGATTTACTTCAAACTTTCACCAATTGCTTTGTTTTAACTCAGTTTAACATTTAAAGTTAGTTTCATCAAAATCGGTTCATTAAAAAAAAAGTTCTCGTCATTTGAATGAACTCAAGGCATGAGTTTGCCTGCAAACATATAGCAAAAATAAAATAAAATAATAAGTGACATAAGAAAATTAAAATCCAAAGTCAATTCATCATCATTATACGACAGCATTATACCTATCCATACTATCCATTATCCATAGTAATCCATACTAATAAAAAAAGGAGAAGCTGACTGACTGACTGACATATCAACGCAGGGCCTAAACTATAAGGGTTAGGAACTTGAAATTTTGCACAGGAGTTCATTTTAAAACGTAGGGGAGCACTAAGAAAGGATTTTGGGAAATTCAGCTACTAAGGGGGTAAAACGGGTTGCAAAGTTAGTATGAAACTTTGTCGTTTTTGAAGTTATTCGTTTGAAATTCAGCATGAAGGTTCTTTACTGAAAGGCATGAAACACGAGTAAAATATTTTCTCAAAAATCATCCCTTTAGGGGGTATAACGGGGATGCAAAGTTAGTATGAAACTTTCCGTTTTTGAAGTTATTCAATTGAAATTCAATATTAAGGTGTTTCATTGAAAGTCATTAAGTTTGTATAGACATTTTCTCATTTCTGGACGTTCTGGATTACAAGTAAAAAGATGTATGTAGGTAAAACCGACGAAATTTTCGCCCGAAGGGATAAAATAGGGGAGTAGAGTTAGTACGGATTTTTTTTTCATTTCTAGACTTAGAAGTATGAATATAAGTATATACGTTCTAGATTACAATTAAAAAAGATCTGTGTAGGTGAAATGTACAAAATTCCACCCTTAAGGGATAAAGGGGAGGGGGGATTGTATGGAAATTTTCTCATTTCTGGACATAGAAGTATAAAAATAAGTAAATATGTTTACATTACAATGAAAAAGATCTGTGTAGTTAAAATGGACGAAATTTCCCCTTGAAGGAATCAAATAGGCGGGGTAAAGTTTGTATGGATTTCTTTTATTTACTTAGAAATATGACAATAAGAAGTTTTCCATTACAATAAAAATCTATCTGTGTAGGTGAAATGGGCAAAATCCCCTCCTCAAGGGCTAAAGATCTATGGAGGTGAAATGTATTAAATTCCCCCTTAAGGGGAAAAAGCAAAGGGGGAGGGGTTTGTATGGATTTTTTATCATTTCTACTGTTCCCAAGGGAACGACATTAACGCGGGCGGAGCCGCGGGCAACAGCTAGTTAAAACATAATTAAAACCGAGTTCTTTAGAACATTACATTTAACAGTACATTTTCAACAGTAAGCATTTTCGTTATTTGAATACAGCGATAATATGACACGTTCGGGTTCAGTTTTGATTACACCTTAAACATCTACCCTTAATATGCAGATCTGTGGTCTACTCATTAGCTATTCAAAGATCCGACAGCTAATGTTAATTCTTTTACATCCACACCACTCACTATGTTTAATACTCGTAATAAAACACGTTGTTTGTATTACTTACATTACACGCTCATATTGTGTTAACGCCTAACTAGAAACTGTAAACGGAATAAGTGCCTGTATGCCATTTTCCCAGTTGGGGATTAGTCGACGCCAGCGGCTTTATCGTTTAACAACATATAAAATAATGTGCTGTTTGCAATAGTTAATTATGTATAGTGAAATTACAGAAAAGTTTATATGGAGGTAAAGTTTTTCAGCATTGAACTTTCTTCTTGGATCATATTCTATCCTAATTAATACTTTTTCAAACATGCTTGGAAATTCGAACATTATTTTAAAAAGCTTGTATGAGATACATTGAAAAATGTTTGAAAATCCCATAAAAATCTGTATCATGTTTAAGCGGCCAAATTAATAACTATGAAAACCACAGAACAACAAAGAAATGTGTTTTTGTTCTGTTACGAAAACCTTAGGAAAACTCATAACTGTCTTGTAATTAAAAGTGAAACGACCGATTTGCTATAAAATAATGCAACCACGTAGTTAACTTATCAATTTAAAATTCGAACTACCTTACAAATGAAAAAAGTTATCGTAAAAAACATTAACAAATGAACATTTTGTGCGTGGAAAATTATTGTGGTTTTTCAATATCTATTTTAATATTTCTTCCATGCTGCTACAGATAAAAAGAAAAAAGGATGGTGATATAAAGAATCATGTCAGAATACGATGAGGCTAGCAACCTATCACTTTTCAAATTCCTTTTCCATCTATACGCCCACTTATACGCTAAACATGGCCTACAGATCGAATGGCCTTGTGGTCTGTCTTTCCCGTAAGGGATAAAAACGTCATTATATGTATGTATTCAAACAGAGGAGATAACTCCGTGCATTACCTATTTGAGAAAAGCACTATACAAGCCTTGGCCGAAATAAATAGCAATTGATAGATTTTACATAATATTTATTTGTTACGCCTTCGCGATTTAATTTCTGAGCGGCTCATCATGACATTTGGCATACACGTTGTCTGGGGTCCAGAGAATTCACCTCTCATTAAAAAAAAATACTCAAAGTATCGACATTAACGCTAGCGGTGCCTCAGGCGAAAACTAGTATAGTAATAAATAAATGAGCGAATTAGACGACACGATTGTTCAATTTGCTTCTAGTGGAGTGGTGAACTCAGGTTTTATGTATATAACGTCTACTCGTAGTAACAACATTTATTTTTGGAACTCAGTAAAATTGACCGGAAGAGAACGCTTTTAGTGATATGACCGGTCACGCGGTCACAAATCAACCGTAACAATTCAATTGCACTGGTCTTATTTTGATCGGTACCGTCAGCTGTACTTGTTATTTTTATAAATAACAAACATAGAACCGAGCGTATGCCTCAAGTTGAATCACCTCGCAGACATATATTTTTTATTGTATATCACCAATACTAATAATAAATATGGAAGGGTTGGTTTTTATAAGTTATTTTGTTATCAGATAATTCAGAGATATCGTGTTTATAAGCTATACATGATACTGCAACTAAATTAAATATATTTGTTTTTTTTTCTGTATGTATGTTTCTCCATGACTTGATCGAATTAACTGAATTATATAATACTTGGTAGATAAACATATAGACGTACAAGACACAGGATAGGCTACTAAATTTTGAACCTCTGAACTATACTAAAATCCTGGCATCTCCAGATTCCAGTATAGTTCAGAGGATTAAATCATGCGGTATATTGTCGATTTTTGTATAGTTTTATTTTTTCAGCTTTTGGTAGTATTTAAACATTTGTTCAAGTGCCAACTAACATATACTTCAATACTTTATTTGCATATCGGGACGATTAGACTACATTTTTGTGAATAAAAAGGCTAACTGACAAGATCGTAACCAGCCTTTGGGTCAAAGGGGGGCAGAAACACAGTGAGGGTGAAGCCCAGATGGGAAACCTGATATTTCTAGTTTATATGTTAAACGGTGGTTGTAATTACCGCTAGAGTGCGTGCAAATACACTTTCATTTAGCCATGGTTGTCACATTATAGCTCCGAGATGTAGGATAAATAAAAACAAAAACAAGTTTTTTTACAAAAAAAATAATTTTTGTGACAAGCTTTTATTAAATCAAATGAGCCCAAACACGATTGAGTTCCTTTGGCTACCTTCCGACTTCAAAATCAGACCAGTGCGGCGATCATTTTAGCTCAATCGGTAACCGGGGAGTGGATCGAATAAAATTTGCTAAATTGATTACAGACAAACATCGGGATGGGTGAAACTAAATAAAAGCTTAAAAAAAAACTAAAAAAAATACCGAGCTTATGGGGAACTGCTACCCCTGCCTCCCCTTGGTGACGACGGACGCCACCTGACATCATTTTAGAGTAAGAGCGATGTCGCTTTGCATACGAACAAAATCCGAAGAATGTATGCCACAAATCCCAATTAGCTACAATATTAGTAAAAGCATAAGTACATTAAACCTTCAAAAATTTTTCAGAATCGGATCGGAGATGTAACGAATTTCATAAATGATTCTAATATGCTAGAGTTGGGATAGGCTGAAATAAAAATAGAGGAAAGATTTGTGTGTGTGAATATGTTGGTCATGGATAAACTCAAAAACAATATACCGAACCGATTTTAAAAATTCTTTCATCAATAGAATGCTTCCTTTTTAGGCTATACATATTTCAATAAATTATGGATCTGTCAAATATTGCACTAATGGAACACAAGTTATAATTGCCTGTAAACCTCAATATTGGGCGAATGCTGCGAAAACCATTGATGTCTTTATCACCTAAGCGTGCCTCACTGTTACATCGTCTTCTGGGATGCTTCGGAACCCAGGGTCCGGGGGCTGGGGATCAGCCCGAGGGCCCGGATAGTCTGTGTGATAAAACCGAAAACCACGAACTAAGTCGCCGGAAACAGTGTACGTATCTACTTATATTACATGTTTTCCGTTCTTGCAATCACGATACCTGGTGTTATCATAATTATTATCATTATACGGTAATGAGTGAATATAACACCTACGTGCGTAGCCATTTTCAACGTTCATGTTTTAGTGCTATCAGACAAAAGTAGCGGCAATTTAATATACTCATTAGTGTCGGGTAGATAAAATTTAACCACCATACTTTGTTTTATAAATTAGGCACGACAGGTGTTTGAAGCAGTAGTGACTTAGTGGTCTAAAAGCACGACTTATGGGCGATGGGTTCTAGGTTCTAACCACGTACGGCCGGACCACAAGATCGGGATGCCGGTTTGGTCTACAACCTATGAGTTAGTAGACTAGTCTGACGTGACATGACGTGACCTTCCGGCGAAGGAAAACATTGTCAGGCAACCTGCACATTAGTGGATTGTTCACTAGTGTGTAAAATGGAGAAGGCAATGGCAAACCGCTCCATTATTTCCTGCCAAAAAAGTAATTCTGTGCGTTCCTTTCCAAACAATGAAACTGACAAGAGCCTAGTTCTTAAATGTTACAAAAATACGTGTGTGTGCTGATAACAATACAACTTTCAGAAAATAACACATTGCGAGGTGTTTCTTCTGACAGCAATGCACTTCAGGCGAACTAAAATAATTGTCCGAGCGAGCGCTGAGGGTCTATTCTTTGACTTGGGCAAAACAATATTTCGCATGTCTGTCCGGCTGTTCTCTTCAACAAATAACATAAAATGTATTTTTCCAAATATTTCACATTTTTTACACGTTTTCAATTCACAATATTTCACACGTTTTTTCCTTTGCAGGGGAGATCGAGTCTAAGTCTATGAGACTTAAAAGCCACGTTTAGCATGTTGGTAGGCGTGTTCACCTAATGCTAAACGTGGCCTTCAGGTTTTAAGAACTAGGCTCTGTCTACCCCGCAAGGAAAATATGTGATACAATGTATGTATTTTAAATGGAAGAAAGAGTGACAATGGCCACCTTCGTTCGTTATAATAATTTTCTAGACAGCAATGACGAGAGTTGTCTGAGCCATATTGGTAGCTGGTTATTGAGACGCACGATGCGTTCAAACGACTCGCATGAGCTGACGCGCTTCGCGTGCCGCCATGAAATTGGTTCCACTACATTGGATTCGTATTTTTATTATGCATTTATTTGTACCGTATGATAGGGTTATTGTGTATTTGATTTATTTTCGTTGTAAAATAAATGGTTACTCAATAAAATAATAAATGTGTATAGTGATTTTGAACGTCTCTTTTAACCAATTTCTTTTTCATCATGCAGATTCTGTATTTCTTACGATTTTGTGTTCTATTAGCGATTCTGATTCCAATACTCAAATATTGCCCGGGCGTTGGATATTAACCCGTTAACTTTATTATACCATACCATCAGGTCTTTTTAGTCTCCACTGCAGGAGCATGACCCTCTCTGTACTACCGGATATACCTATACTTGTCCAGAGCAGACAGAGGATTTGGCCTACACTCTCCTCGCTGGCCAGACGGGGTCTCATTGATATTTATGAGCTTTGTTTAGCTTGTATTTCCTAAGTCGCTTCTTACGACCTCCATGGGAAGACTAGGAGTGGTCCTATTCTACTTTGCCGGAAACCACACGGCTGTATATATAACTTTATTATAGATAGATATTTTTCTTTTCGCGTTTGATGCTGCAATTATACTAAATACAACAATATTTTATTCAAGTAACTTTATTCGGATATAAAAGGCATTTTCCTACAACAGTAACTAAACTCAATGCCTCCTAATTTAGCATTTTTTATTTCATCATTATCATCATACCAGCCGCAAGAAGTCCTCTGCTGGACATAATAGGCCTCCTCCAAGATTATAATATTTATTAATATACTAGCTGTTGCCGTTGATTAATTAGTTTTTTTATTAGTATAGATGAATAATTTCACCCCATTTTCAAAACATTTTTTATTGATGCTTCGCTCCTATTGGTCGCAGCGTGATGTTTTATAGCCTAAAGCCTTCCTCAATAAATGGACTATCCAATACAATAATTTTCCAATTTGGACCAGTAGTTCCTGAGATTAGCGCGTTCAAACAAACAAACTCTTCAGCTTTATAATATTAGGATAGATTTCCAATACGCCCGGTTGAAAGTCGCATGCATCCAGCGCCTTCCTGCGACCTTGGTCAGGACGTCTGACGATACGCTTACCGGTACGTGATCGCCATTCGTGAACCATTCAGCTACTTTAAAGAACTTATCCGTTTAGCAATGTCGGTGACCTTTGTCCTTCTACGAATCTCCTACGGTACCGTTTCTGATTCGTTCTCGCAGAGAAACAGCGAGCATAGCCCTCTTACAAGCTCATTGAGCGACCTTGAACTTTCTTTTTACTCGTAACTCTTAAGTCGACTTTAGGCATTAAGGTATTTTGGACGAGAAGACAATGCGGAGCTTTCCGAACGCTTCCCAGCCGAGTCGGACTTGTCGAAAGACCTCGTCATCGAAGCTGGAACTTCCAAACTGGATCCTTGATCCAGGGAGACATTTTGGTTTACAGCTTATAGGATGGAGCTCTTAACAGGAATCGATGAAGGCACGACATGGACACTTGGCATTGTTTTTGTCTTGTCCAAAGTCATTTTAAGGTCCGCTTGTGATGAAACTTCATTAAGGTCATTTAGTACTTTAGTCCTCGAGCGATTGAACAGTTTCGGAGATATTACGTATCCCAGTCTATTTTTCGAAACTACTCGTACATACATTTTATTAAATGTTTCACTAATTCAACATGCCTTGTTTTCCAAAAATAAAGAAAAAGAACGACAGCTTTGCTAAAAGAAATTTGCCTATGTCACTCGTAAGGATTTTAACTTACCAATCTGTTGAGGCATTTAGAAGTTATTCCACACATCCTTATCCTTACTAATATTATAAATGCGAAAGTGAGTTTGTTTGTTTGTTTTTTACGCTTTCACGCCGTAACTACTGAACCGATCATCATGAAATTTTGCATACAAGTTCTCTGGAGTACGGAGAAGGACTACTATTCCCGAGGGATCGACATAGACGCGGGCGGAGCCGCGGGCGAAAGCTAGTTGTTAATAAGTATGGGCATTTAAAACACCAAATTACACCGACTTCACATTATAAAGTCCACTAGAAGCGATTTGCAAAACAATCCAGTGTTTTTTGCTGTCGCCGCCGGCGCCGGTCCGCCGAAGTTCCCGCCAAGAACTCACCCTTTTATTTCTGATATTTAATATTTGTTTTTTGTCTTCCTTAGAGCACTTGGGCAACAAGTTGGAAGAATACATAAAGACTTTGCCGGTGTCCACGCGGTTGTTCCGCACTGAAAATCGGTCGGGGCTCATCCGAGCGCGCTTGCTCGGCGCCAAGCACGTCAAGGGTGACGTCATCACCTTCCTAGACGCACATTGTGAATGCACAGGTAAGTTATATTTTTTTTGAAGTAGGTATGTTTTTATTACATTATGCTCAATTAAATAACATATTTATCATTTAACTTATTCTTCTAAAAACAAGTAAAACTTACAAATAAAAACAATCTTCCAATTAATCCAAGTAAGTTATATTGACATTATCTATTATATCTGGGCTATTTAAGCATTAATTTTATGACATCATATCAGTGTTCAGACTAACGTTTCGCACTGAACATTTAATACGTCAAGTGTGATATCGGCTCGTCCCGAGGGAAGTGAACAAGGACGTCTACGACTTCGATTGCAAAAGGAAAATAATATGTCCTATATGAATTACTGTGCTTTTTAACCGACTTCAAAAAAGGAGGAGGTTGTAAATTCGGTTGTATTTTTTATTGCGAAACTCCGTCATTTACGTACCGATTTTAAAAAAAATCTTTGTTTGGAAGTTTATGCTCTCAATTTGGTCCCATGTGAATTTCATAATCGGGTCAGTGGTTTGATAGAAGTCGATTTTTTGATTATATTACATATAAGTCTCTTTCTTGCATATTATTGCTTTCATGTACAGAAAGCAATAACTACTTACACATTAATGATATTTATACCTGTTAAGTAAAATACAAAATAGGTTTATCCTTTTTTTCTTCCTTTTTCTTTTTTTCTTTCATCGAAATCACAGTCTTATCTTATCGACGAGGTTGTTCCGCCTCGTACTGGAAATAGCGAAATGTGACATTACCGTTTATCCGCTTACATTGTATATAAGATTCATACAAAAATTATCTCTCACGCTTCTTTCAGCCAGAGTCCATAGGCAATAATAACAAAAAGTAAAAAAAATACACAGTACACTTCGCGCGATTCATAATACTATAACGTGTGGTAAAACAGAAGGCTACTGATCACAGCATATCTTGATTAATCATTAGTCACAGTTTTGATACGTAAATGAAAATATCATTCTCATTATAATTACTAAATGTTTTAAACCATAGAAATCTGCATGTTGACCTGGGTAATCGAAGTGCACTGAAAATATAAATTTCATTACTAATCCTAATATTATTAATGCGAAAGTGAGTTTGTTTGTTTTTTACGCTTTCATGTTGTTACTACTGAACCGATCATCATGAACTTTTGCATACACGTTATCTGGGGTACGGAGAAGGATATAGTGTACATTTTATCAAAAAAGTACTGTTCACGAGGGATCGACATTGACGCGGGCAGAGCCGCGGGCGAAAGCTAGTGCTAACTAGCACACGTGTTGGATTTTTCAGTCTATCTAGCAATATCTAAGTATCCATATCATCTCAACGTATGCATTTCATACACAACATCTGACCAAATAAATTGCTAAGCGGTAATGATGACGTCATCGTGTCTCGCGCTCGTTGCGAATGCTGGCAGTCAAAGTTGAAGGTCCTCCGCTGGCATTACGAGTGAAAGTAGATGAGTCTTTCTGCAGCCTCGACATTTCTCCCGATCGTTGTTAGATGATTTTAGGTGTTTTATCGTATATACGGCTCATTTATTTTGCCCACTTGTAATGGGTGACTGTTTTGGAGGTGCATTTTTCAAAACTAAAAAAAAATGCAGTAATGTTGACTTCCAGTTGCTCAATTCCCGGTTTATCAAAACAAAGTGATTTTGAACCTTTCTTACACTTTTGAATACAAAGCTATACTGGAATCGCGGAATCAAAATCCATAATGGAATACAGAATTTCAAGAAAAAGAGCAGATTGAAAAAAAAAATTAGGTTTTCATACAAAGTCGCCGATTAGCTAGAGGAATTTCTATGAAAGGTCAAATGTTTTTTTCGTCTTTTACCTTTTTTTTTGTAATTCCGTATTCAATTACTGATTCTGATTCTCAGTTTTTAATATAGCTAAGAGGATCAAAATCACGCTGTATAAACTTTGGACTTTACGTTTACAGGATTAAAAAAAATATATATAAAATACCATACAAAGCCCTTCAGGCAAGTAGGCACCCATACTGTTGAAAAGAGATTTTTTGGTCTTCTTCTCTGCAGTGGTTGGTTCCGAAACGCTAGTAGTTTGTAGCTTTTGAACAATAATTAATAATTTTAATATAATTTATTAAGTATTATTTAAAATGTGAATTGACGTGAAAAAGTGCCTGAAAAGGCTTATTTTCTGAATAAATCTTTGAATCTTTTTGAATCTAGGCGGCGAACTCACCGGTCCGAAGCGCGAATTTAACTGTTCACGCAATAAAGCCATGGTTTCACGTGCTGTATGGCAAAAAAGTGGCACCGTCTTGTTGATAAAAAATGCCAATTTTTTAAAGAAATAATCATTAAAAAATATATATAAAAAGTAGTTCATTTGTGTAATATTAAAAACTAGCTGTACCCGCGACTTCGTCCGCGTGGAATACTGAGTTTTGTTTATTATTTATTTATTAATAAATTCAGCTTAAATAAGACAAAAGAGCAAAGAGTCGAATATACATACAAAGAGGCACCATATACATAAAAAATATATCGATAGATGTGTTAATTAAGTACATTTCTATAAACTACGTTTTTTGTTTTACCATCTTTTGCTAAAACATAAAGATTTTGTGTGTTTGATACACGTGAGCACGCCACATAGAGTTGCCCATGAGAAAAGCAGTTTTTTTCTAAATGAACTCCCGCAACTTTAAGCGTTTGACCTTGGGCTTTATTTATTGTTATTGCAAATGCTGCTTTTAGGGGAAATTGAACTCTTTTAAATTGAAATGGCAAATCAGTCGGAATTATTGGAATACGGGGAATCAAGACATTTTCTCCTTTTGCCATTCCAGTCATAATTGTAGCGTTTATAATGTTGCGCCCCAGATATGTAATTTGTAGACGTGTGCCATTGCACAGCCTTGGCACGTCGAGATTTCTCATTAATAGAACTGGAACACCAACTTTTAGCCTCAACTTATGGGATGGTACTCCTGGTAATTCTAAAGAGTTGAGAAATTCTATAGGGTATGATGTAACTTGTTCAGTGTCCATAATATTGTCCACAGATAAGTATTCGACAAAATCTCCCTCAACGTTTGACATTATTTGTTCATTAATTCTATTAACTATCTCATTCGTCGGTGCCAAAATTGCCCTTTCACATAGCCATTCTTGATTGGCCATATTTGCCTGAAGATGTGGATAGACATTATTTTTTAGTTCATCTGTGCTCTCGACAATTTGACAAAACTCACGACTCAGTGTAATCATGTCGTTACTGTCAGTTGGCATACGATCTTCTCCGATTTTTAGAAGTGCAGCTGCATATTGCCCTGCTTGAGAATCATTATGAAGTTGTACTCGCATATTTGTAGTAAGACAATACTTTTTCACGTGAACCCATAATATAGATGCTTTCAAACAGGCATTTATTTCATCTGCCGGCGTACCTCTACTAACCACCGGAAGGTTCTGTCTAAAATCACCAGCTAAAAGTACCACCATTCCTCCCATGACATCCTGGGTGTTCTTTATATCCCTCATTGTGCGATCTAATGCTTCAATTGCTTTTTTGTGGGACATCGTACATTCATCCCAAACCAACAACTTACATTGCTGTAACAATTTTCCGCGCTCACTACTTTTGCTAATATTTCATACCGGCATTTCCTCGTGAGTTAAGTTCAATGGTAGCTTAAGAACTGAGACAAATTATGTAGGTAACTATTAAAAACCTATTTTTTTAAGTTTGAACTGAAAAACGACTACGATTACAAAAAATTATAGCCGGCAAACCGACTGAATATTTTACAAATACTTCATACAAAGAAAAAAGCTATTTACTTGAATGTTTCAATAGTACCAACAATATATTTACTTAATTGAAATTTACTTAATAGATATTCCATTGATATTGTTCTTTGACACACTACCGTTAAAAGTAACCGTTTTCCAAAACAACAAATAGTATTTAATGTAGGTACCAACCAACTAATGATAAGATACAATACAATGCCCCAACCACGGTAATTCTAAATATTACCGTGCCTCAATTTAAAGAAAAAGATAACCTAACCCAAAAACCGATACCGAAGTACATTTATTTAAATATCGAAAAGTTTATGTAAATCGAATTGCAATCAATTTGCTCCGTTTATTAATCAATTGTCAGTTGTCAGCTGAAAAAAATCGTAATTCGCATGCGTGTGTCACCGTCGTCTGCCCTCACGTGTCTGCCCGTTCGGGTAAACACACTCAGCGATGTTACTAATAATACACCCAAGCTAAGCCCCGCTTTATTTCGTTTTAATCTGTTCAGCCGTTTTAGTTTTGGCCACCTATCCTAATTTGAACCATGGTTAGAGTTGCTTAACCTACGTTATCGAAATCAAAAGTAGCCCACGTCCTTTCTTAGGCTATAGCCTATCTGTGTGCCAAATTTCGTTTTAATCTGTTCAGCCGTTTTAGTTTTGGCCACCCATCCTAATTTGAACCATGGTTAGAGTTGCTTAACCTACGTTATCTAAATCAAAAGTAGCCTACGTCCTTTCTTAGGCTATAGCCTATCTGTGTGCCAAATTTCGTTTTAATCTGTTCAGCCGTTTTAGTTTTGGCCACCCATCCTAATTTTAACCATGGTTAGAGTTGCTTAACCTACGTTATCGAAATCAAAAGTAGCTTATGTCCTTTCTCGGGCTTTAGCCTATCTGTGTGCCAAATTTCGTTTAAATCGGTTCAGCCGTTTTAGCGTGAAAGCGAGACAGACAGGCAGACAGACAGACAGACAGAGTTACTTACGCATTTATAATATTAGTATGGATTTCCCGATAAATTTGTTTTTATTATTTAATGTTTAGTTTTTAAAAAAGTATCTCCCAATGAATCAACCGTTATAATGAAAACAAAACTCTGAAACGTGTCTAATAAGTTGACTTTTCTAACTGTTAATGTTCACTGAGCAATCGTTTTGTACTTTTAATCATTAATTTATTTTGCGTGAGCCTAATCGTAGCATTTTTTAATAAGACGATAACGTATGAAATTGCAGTAATAGTAATGACTATAATCATAATTATAAATATTTGTGTAACAAACGTTTGCAATAAGTAAGCATAAAAAAATTAACTAGGATGGCTTAGCAAACCAAAGTGAGTAATGACCTCCGAAAATATATTTTTTTTTCATTCCGCTCTGTTCTTTACCACCAATTGCTGCCAGTTTTCGGCTTTTAGATCATGCAGTAAGTAAGTAAGCATATATTTTATTTTACTACACATTGTCAACTTATAAAATGAATGACTAATTAACTTTGCCTGCGCTTTATATACCTCAGAAACGAGAAAAATATCCCATGAAAAAATTACCACACGATACATGGCCGTTTTGCGGGTCTAGGATTTGCAATCGAGTAACAAACATCTACATTTTGCATCCTTACTAATATTATAAATGCGAAAGTGAGTTTGTTTGTTATGCTTTCACGCCGTGACTACTGAACCGATCATCATGAAATTTTGTATACAAGTTCTCTGGAGTACAGAGAAGGACATTTTATCCCGGGAAAAAGTACTATTCCCGAGGGATCGACACTGACGCGGGCGTAGCCGCGGGCGGGCTAGTTTATAATAATGGCAAATGTACTACGTTCTACAAAGTTTCATATCTAATTTATTACATTGCGCAAATTAGAACAACTTTTATTGGTATTCCAGTTTTGGTACAGCAAAACCTGTCCATAGTCTGTCCTTCAAAATAACAATCACCACGTGGGTGAGTTTCCTTAATCTGCAAATCGAATTATATTTAAATGCTATGTAAGTACAGTTTCTTTAGCTAAAATTATCTGGACGTTGGTGATACAGTCAGGAGCATTAATATACACGGTGAAATTTTAATCGTTCTGGACTCTTAGAGGGGTGATTCAGCCCATCGATATGAACAACTTTTCCTATGGGACCAATGCTGGGAACTCAAAATTTTTTTTGTGTCGCAGCCTTACGTTTTATAGCCTATAGCCTTCCTCAATAAATGGACAATCCGACACAAAAAGAATTTTCCAATTTGAACCAGTAGTTCCTGAGATTAGCGTGTTCAAACAAACAAACAAACAAACAAACAAACTCTTCAGCTTTATAATATTAGTATCGATATTAATATTTATATTCAATTGTATTACATTTTGGATCTTATCACATTGACTTATAAACCGATGTGTATAATATTAATGACCGTAACTATTATAATTGTATATAACTTAATCAGTGGCAACGAGTATATTAACAAAAGTTTTCAGTTACTTTTTCTATAGTACTGAAAGTAGACAAAACACAAAAATAGCGTGAATGATCAGAAGATTTTTCTAACAATGGGACTTGCTAGTAGGACTAAACGAAAAAAGGTCCTATTAAATATTACATTATTTTTCTCGGCTTGATGTAAACTTTACATATTTATCTTGGAAATGCCACGTTTACCTTATTTAATTTGCCATTATACATATGTTATGTGAAGGATTTTATTAGCTTTCAGGGTTTGCCAAAAGGTTGATAAGCCGCACAGTGACAAAAAGTATTGAGATTAAATTGTATTCATTCAAACGTTAGGTCATTGACTGAATGAAATTAGTTCGTCGAGGCAGCGTGCTCTATTGTGGCAATTAACACCTTAGGAGACTTGTCCGTTCTCTCGCCCACAAGCCAATCTAGGTCAAGGGTTAAACTAGACGTCAAATGGAGAGACTTTCAGTTTTGACATCTCTAATTTTGTTGTCAGTTATTGAGTGCCATGCCAATCCGTCTCACACATGGCCAACTTTCGTTTCCTGTACCTAACACCCGGTGTAAGATGCGCAGAGTGTATACAGGATGATTTTGACGCCCTGGCCATATCAAAATCTCGGTATCACGTTCACTATAAAGAACAATCATAATAAAAAGAATAACGAAAAATAAAATATTGAACGTCACATAGGTATTTGGTTTCGGCTTGAAGAACGGGAAAGAAGAGACTTATTGTGATACGTAATCTACTTGTGTGAATGAATCCTAAAGAGCTATTATAATTCTACCAAGATGATTGTATGTAAAAAATACCCTTTTAGTTAAGTCGTTTGTTAAAAAGTAGAAGCCATATCCATCTAATAGCATCCCAGCTGCTTATTTCCCCGCGCAGATCGTAAAAACTGATAGAGGAAATGGCCGAAAATCAGAGGAATCATGTAGGCATTGCGACTAGCAACTCTTTACTATTGTGATACCGTTTTCCCTCTAGTGTCCACCAAGATGCTAAACGTGGCTTTGAGGTCTCAAAGACCTGGTCTCTGTCTACCCGGAAGGGAAAAGACGTGATAATTTGGAGTAGGCTCTGTGTATATCAATTAAGACCGACTTCTTAGAGAAACTCTGGGATTAACCAAAGTTGAATGAAAGGCATACGCATACGCTAAGACTTTCTTGAGTAATGCAAGAAATGTTCGAGTTGTCACAGTCAATTGCACACAGTCCGTGACCTTACCTAATTTTACGATGTCGTAAATGTAGCGCGGCATTAGAATATATTCAAACGGTTTACGACGCGAAGTAAACGTATTTAATTTTTATAGTCAATTATCTTTTTTACGAGTTATAATGCCAAAGTTTCATTGTTCCCTAATCTCTCTATTGATTTTAAAAGTAATATTTAGGAAACTGCATTTCTTTTTAGGTTTTTTGTCTATATTCTTTTTATATACCGCGTGATTTTTAACCCCTGAACTATACTGAAATCCTGGAATCAAAATCCCCAATGGAATACATAATTTCAAGAAGAAAGGGTAAAAAACGAAAAAAATAATAATAACCTTCCATAGAAAATCGCCCAGTTGAACGGCGACTTTGTATGGGAAATCTAATTTTTTTTCGTTTTTTACCCTTTCTTCTTGCAATTATGTATTCCATTGGGGATTTTGATTCCAGGATTTCAGTATAGGTCAGGGGTTCAAAATCACACAGTGTATAAGAGTCAAACTTTATTGATATTATTAAGGTCTCACAGACCACGACCTTACTTAATTTGTCGTAAAGCATGCACTAATCGACAATCGACACACTGAAAAAAATATTGGTTGTCTTTAAAGTCGGTTTTCGGACGATAATTTGATAATATAATATTATAATTATAATAATAGTCGTTTATTTGCTGTAAAAGTGGTACAATAGTTCTTATTATTATTATACATGGTGAAATTTTTATCGTTTTGGACACTTAAAGGGGTGACTCAGACCATCAATATAAACAACTTTATCTATGGGACCAATGCAATGCATTTCCATACAAAAAATTTTCGCCGCCCGGCCAGTTTGTATGGGAATGTCGTTTTTTTTTTTTGAGTTTTCAGCATTGTTCTCATAGGAAAAGTTGTTCATTTTGATGGTCTGAGTCATCCCTTTAAGGGTCCAAAACGATAAAAATTTCACCATGTATATATAATGGTGGAAGAGAGATAGTGCTTAGGCCGATCGTGCCTCCCTGTCGCTTTTTCCGTGGTCTCGCTTGCATGCGGAACGTGACACCTTTTCGTGCGTGCAGCCGGCTTTCATCGATTTAAAAAACTTTGTCACGTCAAAAAAATTGAGTTAACGGCGCGAAGTAAGAGCTTTTACGATCTTTTTAATATTCATAGCCTGAGTTCTGCGGGTTTTATTTTATCGTTACTAATTGTCTAACTTTCATCTGGTAATCTTTTTTTCCTGTTTATCTTTATTGTCATTAACTTGTCTGAAATTAGTAGGAAGTGAGTTCGTGCCGTTTTTGGAAGTTCTTGAATATTTTTATATTAAGAGTGCCGGTACTCTACGGTCAAAGCCATTAGGCTGCGCAAAACCATTAAGCGATTATGTCAAAAATTTAAACGTCTTATTATTTTCATATTTATATTATTATTAAAAAATAAAGATAGGGGGGGACCTGCGAGATGTAAATATAAATATGTCATGTGAGAATTATTGTTTTAGACGTAAAATTTACAAACATTTCGAAGGAAAATGTTTTAAGATATCATAACATATATGTATCGTTTCTAAATTTCATATTTATCTGTTTCAAATTTCGACAAGGCGGATGATCCTGTGCCAGGAAGAAGACCTAAACTATACAAAAAATACCGGCCAAGTGCGAGTCGGACTCGCGCACGAAGGGTTGCGTACCATTATCTATAAAAACAGCAAAAAAACATGTTATATGGAACAGACAGACAGATAGACAGACGACAGACAAAACATATAACCAAGAACATGATGATGTATTTCCCATGTGTTAAAAAGAACTGCAGTTAAAATTCATTAGCGAGTCTGCAATATAAATTGCAGTAATGTTTATGGCAGATATAAATTTAGATAAAAAGCTCGTTGCTCGTTGCCCCTTACAATCGAATTCATCTAACATGTATAGGATCACGATACACCACTCAAGAGTCAAATTAAACAATTTATAGCCAACTGTAATTTGTCAAATTGGAGTTGCATTTTTTGATTACTTATTAATTGCATACATGCAATTGCGATCGAAGCATTAATTAACTGGCTGTAGTTCACTCATGACTGTAAATGATGTATGTAATTAGTTAGATTAGAGTTGTAACTGGTTAGTTCGTTGTCATTATTCGTTCATAGCATACAGACTTCGTTCAAAGTAAGCAAAACAAAAAAACTTGCTCTTTTGATCGTAGCTTCGTTTTTGTTATCTCAATGAAAAGTTATTGAAGTATTTTTTTTAATTCTAGAAATATTTTCTTGACAATTGTGTAGAACAGAAAGAAAAGAATATCTTTATTTACGAATATGGTTATTACAAAAGGTCTTAAATACTATATTTGAATAGTGGTCACACATATACAGATACGTATTTACTAGAAGCCAATCCGGATTGACGTCGTGGATTGCGGGAACTGTACGTTAAATGTACCTATACTATTGTTAATTTTCAGAGGGGTGGCTGGAGCCACTGCTGGCGCGTATAGTGGAAGACCGGTCGACGGTCGTGTGCCCCATCATCGATGTCATCTCCGACACCACGTTCGAGTACATACAGGCTTCTGACATGACGTGGGGCGGCTTCAACTGGAAGCTCAACTTCAGATGGTAAGAATATTTAGTTTAAACTTAGGTTTATGTAAGTTCAGAGAGCTGGCAGCAACGTCGGAGGCACAAGCGTAAGAAACGCCGCTCGCCAACATGCCTGCCCGGCGTGGTGAGTATGGCAGTTTCCTACCATGGACTTAGGAGAGGCCCAGCAGTGGAATTTTTGCGGCTGAAATGATGATGATGACGAGAGGGCTCGCTGTAACCATGTCTGGTCGACAGTCATGTCCCATCATCGCTCATTGCCACGACGTTCCAAACTAATACATATCTACAGTTTCCGACATGATGTGGGACGGCTTCAACTCAATGCTAAACTTTTGATGGTGAGGCAAAAGTTACACATATATTGTTATACATAAATATAAAAAGGCCTCGCATCATAAACTTAAAAGTATAAACTTTTAAGTTTATGATGCCAGGCTTTTTTTATATTTATGTACAGTAATATATGTGTAACTTTCAGATGGTTTATGCCATTTACTCTTTGTTAAACTCGGTTCCTCATCAGGATAATATGAATTATGCGACATAATATAAGACATATTTGCACGATGTTATAATGATGTAGCCGTGTGGTTTCCGGCAGAGTAGAATAGGACAACTCCTAGTCTTCCCATGGAGGTTGTAAGAGGCGACTTAACAGAGCGAGCTAACATAATGAGACCTCTCCAATCCGTCTGGCCAGCGAGTGTAGGCCAAATCCTCTGTCTGCTCTGGCCATGTATGGCTCCGGTTACTACTCTGTACTCAGAGAGGGTCATGCTCCTGCAGTGGAGACTAAAAATACCTGATGATGACGACGATGATAAGGATGTTTATATCTAATGCCGCATGCTTATTGAAGTGACCAATTTCGTATTTCGTTTGTAATTTGCAGCTTATTTCGATAATTCAAATGTTTCATGGATGTAATACATTCAAACGCGCATTATAACTTGTATATTCTTCCTTGTTTTATCTCTTATATTGATGTAGTTTTCAGTTCACACAAATATGTGACAAAAGAACAGAAAATCTTTAAGAATATGTGGTACTTGTGATGTTTAAATAGGTAGATATTACATTCAAAACAGAAGTGAGTATTTCAATTACAAGATTGTTTAGCACATCAATGAATTAAAAATAGACGGTAATGCTCATAATATTGTAATTTAATAAGTGTAGTCCTGTATTCGTACAGAGTTGATCGACCGCCTTATCATTCTGTGACCTTGAAGAAAATGAAGTGATAACATTACACCACAACATTAACAGTAACGATTCCGGCATGCTTTTGGTGTGGCATTGCATTTATTTGAATTCAATTACTTACCACAATAAATACATTTATAGTATATCCATCCATATCTTAATACATATGCCTTTATATTTATTTTCCAGTTGACATATAACTAAAAATAAATAACCTAAGTGCGCGTTCGACTTACGAAACGACCTGTTACCTTAAAAAAAGGTTTTTTAGTGAAGCCAACTTCACCAAAAATACAAAATTACGCCGCGTGATTTTGTACATATGAACTATATTAAAATCCTGGAATTAGAATCCCTAATTGAATACAGAATTGTAAGAAAAAAGAAGGTAAAAGAATGACCTATGTCGCGCTGGCGGCGGTGTCAGGTCACGTGTCCGTCTTACGAATTTTCGATCAGGTCACGTGTCCTGACGCGAGTTTAACATTTTTATCCATCACAAAAAGTGCAGAACGCCGCTAAAGAAGTTTTCACTTCAAAATATGCCCATTTTCATAAAGATCCTTGTAGGACTGTACTAAGATATCATAAACAAATGACGGTAATCTTATTTCGACGACTCATGCCAAGGAAAAAACTGGTAAACGCTAGTATTTTTATAAACGTCCTTGATGGCAAACACAATGAAGTTCGACGGCCGATGCGCGCTACCGCCCCGATGCGTGTTTAGCTTATAAAACCGGCTAAATATAAAAAAAATCTAAATGTATTTTTACCACAAAAATGTATGTTTAAATCGACTGACTGTGTCCAATTCAATCATTTAGCTGTTCAAAAGATAGAAAAGTTATATAGAAAAAAGTAGGGAAAAATAGTTTTAGGGTTCCGTAGCCAAAGGGTGCCGTATTACTAAGTGAGTTGTCCGTACGTCTGTCACAAGGATGTATCTATCGAATCGTATGTAGGTATGAAGACACTTGAAAGTTTAGAATGTTCATATCTATTAGCTATTACAACAAATAAAAATACAAAATACAATTTAAAATTAAAACGAGCCCATATACAAGAAACGTGATTTCTGGCTATTTGGTCGATACAGTCAAAGCGATATATTTACACCACAGATAATTTATCTTGTTAATTTTATTAAGACCGTTTTCCGGAAAACGTTGTTTGTTTTTTGAATAGATGAGATGTAAAATAAATTATTTTTCTAATGGAAAATCTATATAAACAAAGTTAAATCGGGGTATGAATAAATGCGTCCACGAATGGCGTCACAAAACGCGAAATTTATGTAATGAATGTCTAGTAACACTTCGTTTTTAAAATCTTATATCAAAAAAATGGATTTTTTATTGTTTACCTAGAAATAGTTTTTGATTCAGCCAGTCGAAGGAAAAATTAGGTTAGCAAATCAATACATATACATACATGCTATCACGTCTTTCTCCCTTGCGGAGTAGACAGAGCCCAGGGCTTTAAGACCTTACAATCGCGTTTCGCATGTTGTTGGGAATTAGATAGAAAACGGAATCAGAAGCCCAGACCAGCATGCACGAGCAAATTATGACAAATGCAAACCATTCTGGCAATCCTTCCTCCTAATTTGAGTGTTTTCCCGGTTGTATCAGCAGTGCATCTGTTGTGCGGCGCGTCAAAGCCTCGGCTCTGCCATTATAGCGGACGCTTTTAATAGCAGACGCTGAAATTTTGTTTTTATGATATAGGGCGGCAAACGAGCAAGCGGGTCACCTGATGGTAAGTGATCACCGCTGTCCATGGACAACTGCAACACTAGGGTGTGACAAGTGCGTTGTCGGCCTTTCAAGGAGTTGGGGGAAGGAAATGAGGAGGGAAGGGTGAAGGATGGGCCTCCGGCTCTCTCATTCACCGAACGAAGCATAGAAGCGGTAAAGCTTCTACTCAGACGTCGATTTTCTGTGAGTGAGTGGTACTTCCCCGGACGAGCCGGCTCATTCATGCTACTAGCACTTTATTTTGCCGGTAACGTGGCTCTACCACGACTAGAAAGAAGAAATAGCTTAACATATTTAACGCGCATCTGCACTCGACGCGCAAGCTTCATTATTTTACCTAAGACACAGACAAATTACGGCCAGTCGACGATAACATACAAGCTTTTTTAATATTATACCCTCTGTCATCAGAAATATTAACTCGTTCGATGTATTTAAGAAAAACATAGCCGAACTAATTTCAATGTAGGTGCTGAACTTGTCTCTTTTATTTTATTATTATTTATTAGTGTGACAACGTATATATAGTTAAGTATGTCTCGTATTTTATGTTCTCATGCAAGTGATGTAAAATATATCTTTATGAAAATAAGACTTTAAACCTAAAACCTAATTGTTTGCGAGAACTATAAGCACAGTGTAAAACAATTATACATTTCGCTGTAAGTGTCATCTGAGTGAGATTTGTTTCTTATGCCTTTCTTGACATTTGATGGCGTCCAACGATTACTGTTATATTTTCTAAACGCATACGTCAATGTTGAAACGAGTCACTGTGACCATTAAACTTGTACATTACCTTTTCGGGTAATGTATACGTTTTAGGTATAAAGCCTAAAACGTATACAACTGTGTTTCTTTACCGTTACTTAGTTAATGTTGTAAATTATCATTTTCTTTATAAACAGCAACCTATCGATTATGTTGTCGATTGCAATGCTTTACATATATATTTCCGATAACTTAACAGTATATTTAACAGAATCCAGATAGACGCAATAATAAAAACCTTCCTCCCTAACATATTAATTTTATTTTTATATTTTTTTATTATAGCGGCAATATATAAACTCATTTGATTTGTGTTTTCCGAGACAAATCAAATGAGTTGGGCTCATTTGATTTGTCTCATACCCTATTCAATAAAAAAGAATTATCAAAATCGGACTACTCTGTAAAAGTTACGTACGGTAAAAAGTTATGCGTGGTCATATACATAATAAAATAAAAAAAATATCGCGTATATTACATTATTTATTACGGTTATTACGTCGACTTGAGAACATCCTCCGTTTTCTTTCGTCGGTTAAAAATCTAGGCCGTTGCCGCATTATTTATTATAGAAATTTAAATTTCGGCAATACCTGAACTAAAATCTGACTATAGTTCATAGGCTTGTAAACATCAAGCGGCGATTGTTTTGATTGCGCGGCTATTGTGTGCGAAGGTAATTACTATTTGCCTAATAGGCACGTTGGACGTGTATTGATTCGCACTGCGATAACATTTGGTAGGTTAGCACCGGTTCACTCATTTACACCACAAGGCTGATGTCATATGATAGCTTCAGTGCTGGAGAGTGAAAATTAATTGAAGGGATTCAGTTTATGGGCCCAGTGTGCTGTGACTGCCAGTGATTTTACTACAATAGCTTAAGTTTGGTTTTTCAATATCGCAATATCTGTACTAATCTTAATTAAATTGTAGTTTCCATCCAATATCTGATAAAACTGTTGAGGAAACCCGAATATGATGCTATTAAATGTAGCATAGAGAACTAGTGTTACAAAATGTTCAAGTATTTTACATACTATCACGTCTTTTTCCCTTGCGGGGTAGACAGAGCCCAGGTCTATAAGGCCTGAAAGCCACGTTAGGGCGTGAAACGAATCGCAATAGTGATGGATTACTTACTAGCCGTATCGCCTAATTATACGATTAGTCAGATTTTCGCCCGTTCTGTCGATCGAAAAGAAGGATACATTCTCTTTTTTGGAATGGAAGATTCAAGAAGATTCAAGCATGGAAGATTTCAAATAATTTGTCTCTTAATATAAATAAATATATAGGGACAATTCGGATGATGGTGATTACGATTGAGAATTGACATTTACCATTATTAAAAAAATTCAATAAAACCGGTCAAGTGCGAGTTGGAATTGCACCATAAAAATGATAATGAAAAATGAGGTTCCGTACCACCATACAATATTTAAATACAATAAACGCTTAAAAACACGTTTCTTGTACGGGGACTGCGACTTAATTTGTAATTTTGTTTTTATTATTGTCAATAGTAAAATATACACATATTATGTGACAAGACTAGCTCCGTGGCGCAGCGGTCAACACGCCTGCCTGCGACACGGAGTGACCGGGTTCGATCCCCGGCAAGGTCAAGATGGAAAATGATCTTTTTCAGATTGGCCTGGGTCTTGGATGTGTATCTATATATGTATTTGTTATAAAAATATAGTATCGTTGAGTTAGTATCCCATAACACAAGTTTCGAACTTTGGGGCTAGCTCAATCTGTTTGATTTGTCCGTATATATTTATTTATTTATTTATGTGAAATTTTAAGTCTGCCTATTAATGTTCAATAGATACAGCCTTGTAAAGGCAGGCCACACTGCGAGCGAGCGTTCGCTTCGTACGAAACTATGACCTAAGCAATGTGGTTCACACCGCAAGAGAGCTAGCGAGCGAGACAGGCGAGCGATGCGTTAAGACCAGGAGTGGTCCTATTCTACTATATACCTATATCTAGATCGTGCACCACAATTAACGATCTTTCTCGCCTACTTCGTATAAGCCGAGCAGAATTTCTGTAAGCACTATGAATTCATATTTAGGCAGTAAGTTAGGTATTTTGATGACGTTTTATCTCTATAACATTGGTATTCATATTTACAGATAACCCGGCCAGTTAAGGTGCTGGGTTTTCCCCTGCTCAAGTTGTGCAAATCGAACGTTTCAAAACATTTTCATAATCTTTGTGAACATAGACATTACGTGTTCGAAATCAGTATTTACATCGTAAAATGGTTCGGTTCCTTTCTTATTACCAATTAATTTTTTAATACTCACACACAACTATTATTTAATCATTTTTTAGTACTTATTTCGAGGAGATGTTGTAATTTATGAACCAGAATTATTTTTTATTAACTTCAAAAATTAATTTTAATTTAATTATATTAATAGCATTACAATGCTCGGTTTCATATTAAAATCGAAAATATGTGATGAAAAAATTTTACCACAGGGTAGGATGAACCCACAAACCTTCGACATCTAGCCCGTCGATGCTCTCAATGATGTTTTTCATTTGAAAATATATTGTTTCTGATTGGTCCAAGTTCAAAATCGTTTTTGATTGAAGCCTGTTTGTTTATAAGAAAGTGAGATTATCAAATAAACATTTACACTTTACAATTTTGTTATGTTTATCTTCGTGCTTACTCTGATACGTTAAGCAGTTTATGCTAAGGATAGATAGAAAAGCAGATTATAAAAATATATTTTACAAATAATAATTCAACCGTATCATATCTGGAGGAGCCGAAACTTGTATGTTTTAAAAATTATTTTTATTTTAATTTAAAACATGTGACTGGTTAGAAGCGGCCTGCATTCAGCATCTTCCTGCGACCTTAGACAGGTCGTCCGACCGCCCGGTCGGTGGGAGTCCACTGTGGGCCATGTACACACACGAAAAACAAACTGAGTTCGGGGCTTGCTTTATTCTTGATAGTTGCATAATACCAATACAATATTAATTTGCAGGTATCGGGTCCCAGAGCGTGAGATGGCGCGTCGCGGCGGCGACCGGACGGCTCCGCTCCGGACGCCGACCATGGCCGGCGGGTTATTCGCCATCGACCGCGATTACTTCTACAAGATCGGCTCCTACGATGAGGGCATGGACATCTGGGGAGGCGAGAACCTCGAGATGAGCTTCAGGGTATCGTATAATTTAACATTGAAAACCAGTTATACATTTTTTCCCTAGGCGCGCTAAGAACTTCATGTCCTATGAGATTTCCCTTCCGTTGATGAAAAGAAGATCCATAGTTTTTAAACCGAAAATTCATTATCGTTAATTAGTAGGTGCACGGCATTGGGAATAAACCTAAAAAAAAAAAACTTTCGGTGACCACGTTGCAGAGATGTTTCGTTGGGAAACGGTTCGACCGTTTCGATGGGAAATGGTTCGACCGTTTCGATCGGAAACGTTTTGCTAAAATCCCATAATTAACAAAACAAAACTAATATTTTTCTTCTTCTTTTTCCTTTACCAATTCCCCACTTTTCCATGTAGGGTCGGCACCGTAGGAATGCTAGTTCTCTGCATTTTGCAGCCTACCATAGCCTTTGTCGCTTCTTTGTTGTTCATACTCTCCTTGACACAATCCATCGATCTATTCTTAGGTCGTCCCCTGTTCCTGGTTCCATTCACTTTCAACTAAAATACCTTCCTTGCGATATGATCTTCTCTGCTCATCAAATGCCCATACCAACAAAAAAAGCTTATGTTTTCTTCCTCAAAATTTTAAATATTATATATTTGATAAAATACTTCTAGGACTTATTCTCCGACGTGACATTAAAAGTAAAAATTCATCGAACATTCTCGGAATATGATCTGTTCAAATAAAGTATAAAAAACACACACTATTAATAATCCAATCTGTCACGTGAAACAATTCACGTGACGGCGAGTTACTTATGCTATTGTCGATAACGGGTGACAATTCTCATTAACAAAGATAAGTAGGTACGTCATAATATAACCATCGTTGGCTGATGTTTAAACAGCTGTCTGGTAGAATAATATTTGTGTAACCACTTACGAGTACACTCTTAACTTGAAATTTGATATGGTTCATTTTCGTATTGTTAGCGCACAATGACACAATGCAGGTGAATGTACAAGTTTAGAGGGTGGGTATACATTTGTATAAAATGTTTTATAAATAATCTGGAGGAATATGAAGCGCGTTGGCTTGAGTATACAATTGGATGATTTGTTAAAGTGCTAATGGGTTGCGGTTTCCTGAAAATGAGTTGTTGTAGAACTACGAAATTGAGTTGTGGTAGAGCCACGCTACCGGCAATATTCATTTTTGCTAGTAGCATGAATGGGCCGGCTCGTCCGGGGAAGTATCACACTCCCACAGAAAATCGACGTTTGAGTAGGAGCTTTACCGCTTCTATGCTTCGTTCGGTGAGTGAAAGAGCCGGAGGCCCATCCTTTCCCCATATCCTCCCTCCATGTCCTTTCCCTAACTCCTTGAAAGGCCGGCAATGCTCCTGTTACACCCTGGTGTTGCAGTTGTCCATGGGCAGCGCTGGTCGCTTACCATCAGGTGACTCGCTTGCTCGATTTCCGCCCTATAAAATAAAAAATTAAAAAAATGAATGCTCGTTTTTCAGGACAAAAAAAGGAGGATGCTGTCAATTCAAGTATATTTTTTTAAAATATTTGTTACATCATAACGCCGGCATTTATGAACCGATTGAATAAAAGTTTTTTATTTGAATGGGCTTGCTTTTCAATTGATCTCGTTTCAATTTCATCTAAATCAGTCCAGTAGCATATTGAAGTCGATTTTAATATGAAACCTTATGAACAAAAATTGCTATAACTCTGAAGATTCTCATTCCCAATTCCCATCTCCAACAAATTTCGTTACTCCACCTAAGGAGCTACTTCCAGGATCCCAGCTTCCTTTAAATTGGGCTTTATCCAACAGGCGGAAGTGCAGTGCCAGTGTGGTAACGATGACCAGACCATGTTGCATCTCCTTTCGTGCCCTCTGTGCCCCACCAGCTGCACCAAAGATGATCTGCACACTGCATCTGTCTGAGTGGTGTCAGATTCGCCACATACTGAAGAGACAAAATCTAATCCCTTGAGCCATCGACACGAAAATAAGTAGACTCTAAAGAGCAATGATTGGAAGGCGCCGACGATGAAGTTGCCATCCTCTATCGTCGGATCGTTGACTACGATGTCTATTAAATTTGTTCGGACGAAGAGAGTAAAAATAATACGTGATTATTTCATAACGAACGCAGTAAGGCGTAAAGAAATGAGGCTACATTTCTAGTGAACGAAGCAATAGTTTGTAGATCTCGGGTGCGTATTGTTTGATATAATAACAAATTCTATATTTTCATTTCAATAAAGATCAAAAGATATAATGTTTACTTGACATAATCATTACCGATTATATTCTTAAAAGCTATAATATACATAAAATTTTTAATTTGAAAAGCTTAACCCTTTATTTTTAACGTTTATGAACACTAAATATCACTTATACAAATTGTGCAGTATACATGCCAAAATGTATACTATTCAAAAAGTATACTATTTAAAATAAATATCAATCAAAATCTATAGAAATCAAAATGTATACGTATTAAAAATATAAAACTGAGAAAATATACCAGCTAATTAGTATAGACCCATGTCTATTTTGCGAATTTGTATAATTTCAGTAATACTTACAAAATAATTCGCTCAACCTCATAACTTCATTTTCTTGAAAATAATGCGGAGTAGCCAGCAAAACGTGCATCATACAAACTTAGATGTAGGTAATCGATTTTATTAGTAAAGCAAACGGAAAGTAAACCAAGAATTAATTAACCTCACAGGATTACAAAAAAAGACTATAACTAACAAAAAAATATAACAATATTTTATTGTATGTAAATATTAGGACAAAGTATAAAATAAATAATAAAAAAATGTCATACATACAAAATGCGCGCGCATTTTGTATGTATCACATTTTTTTACGGAAAGTAAACCAAGAATTAATTAACCTCACAGGATTACAAAAAAAAAACTATAACTAACAAAAAAAAAATATAACAATATTTTATTGTATGTAAATATTAGGACAAAGTACGTTTCAAAGAAATAAAAAAAATTGTGATACATACAAAATGCGCGCGCATTTTGTATGTATCACAATTTTTTTCAAGTAGAAAGATAACTATATTTTTTTGTATATAATAATAATGTATTACAATTATTTTAAATAATACCTAATTTACAAAAAAATATAGTTATCTTTCTACTTGAAAAAAATTGTGATACATACAAAATGCGCGCGCATTTTGTATGTATCACAATTTTTTTCAAGTAGAAAGATAACTATATTTTTTTGTATATAATAATAATGTATTACAATTATTTTAAATAATACCTAATTTACCTTATTTTTTTAAACTTATATTAGAGGCCATAGCTCGAAGAAATTCACACTCGAAATATTCAGATTTTCGTTAAATATATTGCAGTCTTTCTTTTTGTTTTAATATTATTTTAACACTACATTATAACTACTTTAAGTAAAACAAGTATACGATATCTTCGCCATAATATGTATGTATATACATAATATCGTAATAATATGTATATATAACGTTTATTATACATAACAACTAATCGATTTTTTAAATTTTATAATAATAAAACGGTATTATAAAGGTTTGATATGTTAAATAATTGTTATAATAAAAGATTTTAGGTTTTTTAAACTTATTTCTTTCGATTTTTATCTTACTTGATAATTATACTGACCAAAATTATGTATTTCGTTGATATATATCTTAAAAGATATATATTTTGTGTTTATATGTTATATTACTTACCCGTAGATCTCTGAACTATTTTTTTTCTCTAGCCTGTCGTTGCTGTGTCCCACGGCTGGGCAAAGGTTTCCCCCAGGGTTCTTCACTTTATCTCTATCCTTCGCTATATCTGGCCATCTTTATTTAAATCTATCTCGATCGTCCCGCCATCTCCTTCTTGGCGTGCCTCTGCCACGGCGGCCGTTCGGTACTCAGAAAGTGGCAGAAAAGTAGGCAAACCTTTTTGGCCGCATGCGACAAAATTTTTTTGTTCAACCCTATTTCAGTCTGGCACTTTTAGCACCTACATCCGCAACGCGTCAGGGAGCGCGGCTTGGCGTTCCTTACTTTGTCTTTTAGTCGCTAGCATAGCACGCTGCGCTCCGTTGGCAAACTTTGAGTCTAGACTTTTGAGCCTCAGTAAGACCATGTCTGTGCACGATAAGTTAGGATGGAAATAATGCACATGTCAAGGAGTTTCCGTATCGGAGATAAGGGAGAATACTCTTCGTCAACTTCTTCATGGACCAGAAGAAATGCTCAAAGATCTGAACGCGGCAAGCCTTGAGGTTGGACTCGCGATGAATCAGGCAAAGGCTAAAGTCATGAAAACAGTACGAATATAAGATTGTGGTAGATGGGCAGGAATTGCAGTATATCGAGGAGTATCTTTACTTGGGCCAGATAACATCTTTCTGAACTATAAAAAAAATTGGTTTTCTGTAAAGTAAAGTAAAGATAATTTCACGTGATTACCGTGGAAGAGAAATGCGTCACAAGCCGAACGCTTAGGCCGATCGTGCCTCTATTGCTTGTTCCGCGCTCTAGCTTGCACACGGAACGTGACACTTTTTCGTTCGTGCGTGCGTACATCGATTTATAAGACGTTATCACGACAAAAATTACAAATCATTCACTAAACTCAGAGGTTCCCGTTGGTAGGAAACCATTCAGTTCACTTTACCAGCACATACTTACAATCATTTTAGGGAAACGGGCGTCGTCTTTTCACGTTAATAGCCTAAATGTATTTTCACTTACAAATAAAACTAGTTAAGTCGTCCTAATTCATTTCTAACAGCACAAAAGGCGAAGGTCATTATTTCCACGTGATATATTGCCATTATTAACTCAGGTGCGTCTATTCACAGACAGTTACTGTTTGTTACGCCATATAACGTATGGCGTAACTTCGTAGTAAATGAACTTGAATTTTCGGTTTATTAAACGTGGATTTTTTTATCTTTTTCCGATTTCAAATACATATATAACTCATTCCGTAAATCAGTCTCATTTTAAAGGTATTACGGAAAATTGATTTTGGCGAGATATGAGCTTTTTTTATTAAGTGCATGTGACTGTAATCCGATATCTATTGTATTGCATTGGCTGTACAATAGATATCGATACTGTAATATATTAACCCTTTAAGTGCCAGTCAACACGCTGTATTCAAACAATGAAATATACATCTTTGTTCATATCAATATACTGCGTGGTTTTGAACCTCAGAACTACATAATCCTGGAATCAGAATCCCTAATGAAATATAGAATTGCAAGAATAAAGCTGAAAATCGTAAAAAAAATTAGGCTTTCTATACAAAGTCGCCGATCAGCTGGACTAATTTTTATGGAAGGTCAATTTTATTTTCGTATTTTATTTTTTTTCTCGCAATTCTGTATTCCGTTAGGGATTCTGATTCCAAAATTTCAATATAGTTCAGAGATTCAAAATCACGCTGTTGGTAACACTTCTAGAGTTATATTATTCACGTATTCGAGGAACTTCATTTCACGCGCATTATTTGATAAATGTGAAAAGAAGTGACACTTGGAAATTAATTACTGTCCTTGTACATTTAGAAGGCACATGTCTCGTTGACCTCGCAATAAAGTGCTCGTCCTAATATCAAGCCATAATCAAATAATAGTTCCCTTCTGCGCTATACTTCTTTCTTTTAGTGATTGAAGTATGGAAATATTGTTTGATTACTATTGTGATTCGTTCCACGAGTAAAGGTACCGGACGCGGGCGCTAGACGTTTAAAAAATCTTACAATTTTATATAGCTTAAACAAACGCAATGTCGTAAGTGCCAGTGTCCATAAGGTACCTTTACATGTAGAACGTCACATATAACCATGTAAACATTGTCTTATCCCTAAAAAAAAGATTTCCATGACGACGCAGTCCCGTTTTTTCAAAGTGCGATTACAAAGCGCGGTATAGCCATACTGGCAGAAACGATGGCTATTACATGTTTTATATTAGACAGATTTAAAGTTTTCGCGATTACAATCAGTATTATTGTCACTACGGGACTTACCTACTGCCGCTTTAATGTCAAAGGCTATAAACTAATAAAAGTACAAGCTTTTATGTACATAACTTTACTGTTTCAGCGAGCCCCTTAATTTGATATCTTGGGTGTCCCGCCATGTTGGATTTAGAATGACTTCACACAGCTAACCATGCATTAGCATCCCAACTGAAAGAGTATAGGTACAAAATTTCGGCTCAATCGGTGGAAGATTATCTGCTTCAAAATTAAGAAGCAATATTCCATCCGAACAAACATAGTTACATAGCAAGTTAAATGAAAAACTTGTAAAAATATCGATCAATATACAGGTTGGTTTTTGATTACCTGGCAACATTTCAATGTTGGAGTCAGAATCCCTAATAGAATATACATCCGCAAGAAAAAAAGATAATTTATGAAAAAAAAACTGACTTTCCATAGAAATTTGACCATCGGTGAATTTTTATGGGAGGTTCGATTTTTTTTATATCTATCTCTATTCTATTAGGGATTCTGATTCCAATACCAAAATACTGCCAGGTAATTAAAAATCACTCTGTATTAACGCGGTAAGTCCCCAAGTGTCGATAACTACGAGCACAGAAGCGGGTCACATAAATAAATAAGTGGGGGCGAGCAGGTATGGCAGTGCGGCGGCCGCCTGGAGATAATCCCGTGCTCGCACGTGGGCCACGTTTTCCGCGACAAGTCGCCGTACTCGTTCCCCGGCGGTGTCCAAAACGTGGTGCTCCACAACGCAGCGCGCGTCGCCGAAGTGTGGATGGACGAGTGGGGCGAGTTCTATTATGCCATGAACCCAGGTTCGATATTGAACTTTAATGTCACTGCTGTTTGGCTGGTTTTTGTTTGTGCGATGCAAACGTGGCGGCTGTGAACAGGCCCAACGCAGACGACAGACTACCCGTGACGCAGTTTTTAGTCTGTGAAAATAGAACCTATACTATACATACAATAAAGCACACGACGCGCCATAGAGGCTTGTGCGCCGCAGACTCGATCGGATATAAAGTGCGTCTGTATTGGGCCTATACGAGTAGTGGTCTAGCTCTAGATGTTGGTAGAAATAATCAGCCTCCACTAATGTCTATAGCCGGATTGCAAAGATTCTTTCGTGTTTAAATTCAAAACCGCCATTGTGTTTGCTCCGCACTGTATCATGTCTTACGAAGGGTGCAATATGGTTGCTTAGTAAAGTAATAAGTACATTGTAACTTTTTAATTTGGTACGACGACATTAAAAGAACAGCGGGTGTGAAGTGGATAGAGAAAGCCCAAGATCGAGAAAAGTGGCATAATCTGAAGGAGGCCTACACCTTAAAGGTACAAAAAGGCTGAAAAGAAGAAGAACTTTTTAATACGTAACCGCGAAATACAGTAAATTATTTGGCATAATGTTATGAAAAGTACTTCCTATGTTGCCGTTTCTTCCGTATAATTATTCCGTATAATTCTTATTGCAGTGTCTGTTTTCCAAACACTGCTGGAAGAAAGCGTTTTATTTTTGGTATCATATATTTTCATTTTTTTTGTAACAAAGTCTGTATACAAGCAATACAACAGCCACGCTGTTGCCCTTCGTAAGCACCAATATCTTGTTAGTATTTATTGCAGTAACCAAAACAGCAAAATGGCAGTACATACGTTACAGAATAAGTTTTGTTGTGGCTTGGGACTCACTAACGACTAATGCGAAGTTGTGACGTCATTAACAAGGACCCGTGCTTGGTCATCAAAGCCATTGCGGCTGCATACCATCTCCATTGCATGCACTGGTTTCATTCCGCTTATTTCCGTTCGTTTACTGTTCTTTAAGCTTTGGCTATATATATATATATAGGCTCGTAGGCATATGTTGGTAAAATTAGATACAGTATTTTGCACTTTGTAATTTTCTGTCATCTCAGTGGTGCTTTGTACTGAATCGTCCTGCACTTGATAGATCGACTGATGCCACTTGAGCAGAAGACAGGAGATGAGTTTATTTTACTTTATTAGTAACTTGCACTTAGTACACTAAGTACTAAGTACCAGTTGGTACGTCAGCGGACATGGTCGTTCATACACGTCTGCACATTAAAGAATTGTATAACATTCGATGACAACATAAAACAGTCATAATAAGGGGGTAATATACTAAATGGTTTTTTTTTTAATATCCAAGCTTAGGTGCTAAACTTAGGAAATACAAGCTAAACAAAGCTCATAAACTCTCCAACCCGTCTGGCTAGCGAGGAGAATGTAGGCCAAATCCTCTGTCTGCTCTGGCCAAGTATGGCTCCGGTAGTACAGAGAGGGTCATGCTCCTGCAGTGGAGACTAAGACCTGATAATGATGATAAGGTTATTTTTTGACAACCACAAAGATTGTCGAAATATTGCTGCCACAAGTCTATTCAGGATACACGTTAAAATGCGTGAGTGGCAGTAGGGAACAGGTGAATAATTGCAACCGTCTACCGCAACCTGGCGCTGTGTATACTTGTTTAAAGAATTATTTCATGTAACGTGCTGTGCCTTAGAGCCTTAAGCCAATGTTGTGTTCATTTCATTCATTTCGCTTCATTTCATTTTTCTATTTTTCAGACCTTACTTATGTTATTTTCTCACTTTATAATAGCTTTTTATGTTACTTTTACTACTCTATAATTATTTTTTATTTTGCTTCTTCTAAATGCAGAAGCAATGAGGGTAATAAGTTTTGAAAAGGATTAACCACAGCAACTCTTCTTGGCAAAGAACAATAGCATGTTCATTGATTTAAATTTGGATATACCCTGTAGGCTTACGTGCATCACGTTTTAACCGGTTTAAACCATAACCGGTTAAAACAAGAGAACACCTTCTATTCCGACAGTTCATACTATTAATTGTTTGTCTTGTTATTTTTCAGTCTGACTACTGACCACAAAAATGTGATTGTCACTTACAATAGATTTTTTTATCATGTTTGGCTCTTGCTATTGTTCTTGGTCGTTATATCATGGCTTAATAGAATTACTATAAATATTGTGTCGTTGAAATAATTCATTATATGTGGGTTAACTCTAACTGGGAACATGTTTAATATTTAATATTGATATAGCATATAATATCTATTTTATTTAAAAGATTCGATGTATTAATATCATTTAATATGATTTTATTTATTATTGAAACAAATGGACCTTACTATATATGTGTTACTAATGAAAATGTTTTATTTAATTTGTATACTCTATAACAATGGCTTATATTAACATTTCAAATTAAAAATTAACTCGTGATAACCAAATTATACTCGTACATCGGATTACGTTGTATAGTTACAACTTTATTCGGGTTTGTCTGTACATTTGTACACTCAATTGTAGAGATTAATTTATTACGTTATGTAATCCTATGTACAAAGGTACTGGTGCAGGTCAATGGTCAGTCTCGGAAGTTAAAGCGTTTTCGAACGTATTAGGAAGTGTCTCACAGACTGTGACTAGCAAGAAGCCCGAGGAGCTAGAAAATTTGTAAGGAGCTATTCAATTTGTAAGGCTTTGTAGACCCGTTGTTATAGAGTTAAACTTTGTAGATTTCTCAGTCTCTATAGTTATTATTGCTGCGAGAAACATATGAAGTAACAATGAAAAACTTTGTTTGAGAAATGTTCAAGCAAAATAACGTAGCAACTATAAACAAAAAATATATTTATAATTGCCATTTGCCAAAAAGGTAACTAAAAATCTTTAAAAAAAAAAAAAGGTTACAGACAAGATAACAAAATAATAAAGCAAAGCTCGCAGACGATTCAACTATTATAGAGAAATCCAATATACATCTAAAATATATCGAATGAGTAGACGATGCCTTAAAAACCAACAAACAAGGGTAACCTAGTTTTTACCAGATCTACAAAACATGATCGTAGCAAATCATAGACTGTGGCACATAGCACGTTCGAAAAACCCTTTAACGTTCGTGGTCAGGTGTGGATGTGCGGCGGCACGCTGGAGATCGCGCCGTGCTCTCACGTGGGCCACGTGTTCCGCAAGACCACGCCCTACACGTTCCCGGGCGGCACGGGCCGCGTCGTCAACCACAACAACGCGCGCCTCGCCGAAGTCTGGCTTGACGACTGGAAGAATTTCTACTACAAAATTAACCCAGGTGTTTGTCTAGCGATCTTCTGAAATCGACGACCTAATAAGCACTTTTGTGTTTATTTGGATTATATCAAGTCCCTGTATGGGTCTTCAACCATTTTACTTTGAAGATTCTTCTTACTTTCATTATCTTTTCGTGAAGATGTTCGGAAAAGATGTTATGAGAAAAAGAAGTAATGAGAAACATGTGTTTCTCGTCATTTTCGGACTGAGAAATATCGAATTACTTTAAAATGAATGAGTTAATAAGTGTAATATAATAACACGAATTTTAAGATGCAGATTATTATACTTTTTTCTATTTTATGCTATTCAATACTCCTTAGAGGGTTATATACCAGGCGCTATAAAACTCCGATTTTAATTATTTTTTGTTTTTATTTTAGGTCGATTGATTTCAGAATAGGCTAACCAAATAACAAATACGTGCGAATGGTGGGAAATACGTGAAATTGTGTCAAAATATTCTTAATACATATTCGTTGCTATGTTCTATTTATTTACCTCTATTAGTACCTAATTAGATTTTATAGTATTTTTATTACACCGTTTGCGCTTACTTGTTATATTTTATCGATAATTTTAATATACCTTATATCTAATTGCATGTGAATTTTGTATTTTAATAACATTTTAACCGAAACTATTAACATTTCGTTATACATCGTCACTCATACACATTGGACGCATAAAATCATGCTTCATTACTAACTCAGTCATTTTCAAAACTGATATTAATATGGGTAAATTAATATTTTTACATAATAGTTTTCCCATTCCAAATTAACGTTGATACAATTTTTTAAACTGATGTATTTTAATATATCTAATATCACAAAAATTTCCTCCAGTTGGTTAATCATTTAATTTCATATAAACAATAACAATTGTTTGCATATTGCGTCTGCGCAGGAGCGCTAAACGTGCCCGTCGGTGACGTAACCGAACGCAAAGCGTTGCGGGAGAAACTCAAGTGCAAGAACTTCAGGTGGTACCTTGAAAACATCTACCCGGAGAGCCAGATGCCGCTGGATTACTACTATCTTGGAGAGGTAAGTTAGCGTGAGTGCGCGTATCTGTAAGGCGAGATAATATACATAAAGCTTATGATTTAACAATTCGTCAGAAACATCGTGGGTATACTTGAAATGGAAAAAAAAAATCGTAGGTTAAGTCCTATTCGCCACCGAATAGGTACTTGGTAAACTGGTAATAATCATTTGTTTCAAGTAGCACAGACTCATATTGATAGTAGTGCTTATAAACTATGTTAGTACAGATAATTGAATTTAATTTAAAGAGGATGAATGGCTCCCTCCCCTCCCGAAATGGCACAGGAATGGTTGACATATAGGCAGTCCAATCTACCAGCGATCATATTCTAATATAGGTAATAGGCTAGTTTCCTAAAAAAATATAATTAGTCCGTCAGTTAGATATTCAAAAAATATTGGACACGTATTTTTTCTTTTGTCGATTAAACAAAAAAATTATAAAGATATAGCCCTTTGAAGTTCCGTGTGACGTCATAGTTTGCTACAATTTTTAGCAAACTTTGACGCGCTTTATCTTTATTATTTATCGATTACTTATTTGACAAAAAAAAATACGTGTTCAATATTTTTTGATTATCTAACTGACGGACTCATTGTTATGTTATTATTACGACACAGGAAATTAGCCTATTGTAGTATGATTTTATCTTGACTACGGTGGCAAATATTTGCCACCAATCAATTTGCAGTAAGTTAGAATCATAGTGCATTTTTTTACTTTAGCCGCTACACATTAGTTGCACACGTGTTACACGTATTGAAGTTATCCAAATCAATAAACAACTGATTTGATTGTTTTTCTATAGAAATTTGTCCTTAAAAACCTAGGGAAAATAGTTATATTCCCTAGGTTTTTAAGGACAAATTGGATGGAGTATTTATTCCATTTTATATTTTATTATTTTTCTCTATTAAGTGATGAACCGAGCGCGGTCTCCAGTGGGATGGCAAGTGGCTTAAAAATATCGAGCTCCTCCGTGCTTCCTAAGGCCCCTTAAGCCGTTGGTCTCGGCCGTCATCATTGATGGCAGTCGTTAACCTATGTCACATGCCTTTAGGCAAATCTGATGCTAGTGTTGTTGGCCACTTACACTCGAAAACAATCAATTTTATCACATTGTGAAATGTCATTGCCTTTTCTTTTTCCTAGTGTGTTTGATTTAAACTTATTTCAGATTCGTAACGCCGAAACCTCAAATTGCTTGGACACACTGGGTGGCAAAGCCGGCCAGCCCCTGGGTATGGGTTACTGTCACGGAATGGGCGGAAACCAGGTGGGTACACTATACTTGTATTTCATGACAGCTAGATATCTATATAATACTTCTTGCGGTTTTAGAAGAGGACCACAATTTTTTTCCTATGGTAATTGTAATGTATTTGCATTGGACAGAGACAAGTGGAAGAAAATGGGGGAGACCTTTGCCCAACAGTGGGACAGTATAGGTTAGTTAAAAAAAATTGTATGGGGCAACCAAAATTTTCATCCAATGTTCTCCACACGTTCGTTTATACACACCTAACGTAGCCTCTAGCGGGAATTTAACTCGCGATAGAAGAATTGAAAAGTGCATTATAAAAGATGGAATTTTTTTTCAGGTATTTGCTTACACGAAACGCAAGCAAATAATGTCTGACGACAACTGCTTGGACGCGGCGCACCCGCGAGGGCCCATCAAGCTGATCCGGTGTCACGGCATGCGCGGCAACCAAGAGTGGACTTATGATACTAAGGTATGTACTTATGATACTAAGGTATGTTTCTAAACTAGTTAGTTCAGTTAATTACCTTATAACTCAGAAGTGGGATAGTGTTCCTACGTGCGTTTATGTGAGTGATATGGGTCATACACGACACTCGAACACGTTTTTTCTTACACAGGTTGGCTACACTTTATTTGAGCTACACGGTTTGCTCACATAAACGGACGTAGGAACACTATCCCACTTCTGAGTTATAAGGTAATTAACTAAAACTAAGTTTAGGTTTAGAAACACATTAAATATTCTTGAAACAATAGAAATAACATCACAACGATGTCTATTACTCCGCGCGCGCTTTTTGACTGTCCCACTGGAAAACGAGTCACGACACGATCGGAGCGTATCCACGAGAGTAACCAAACATTTCCGAAGGCTGCCGACGTTGTTGATACGTTCGCCTCTTACAGTACATTGGACGACGCATGCGCATGTGCTGTGTAAAGGTACATGTGAGTGTTAGCACGAATAAGAGTTGACTCTTATTCAACGGAAATGTAATCGTCACAAAAATAATTTAAAAATAAATCGACATCAAAACAGTAATTTAAGTAGTGTCTGATACGTACGTATCTGCTTATCAAAAACGACTGAACTGATTTAGATGAAACTAGCACTGGACTATACCTATTCCAACTAAAAAGAATATTTGCGATGCAACTATAGTTTTTAGAAAGACAAGAACATAGTTCTTAGAGACAGAACAAACAAATATACATGCATAAACTTTTTGGCACACGTGTTTAGAAGCTGGTGTTGACTTACATATAAAAAACTGCAAAATTCTGAAAATATAATTTTTTGAAGTCATTTATAAACAGGCAACCAACAGCTGTGTGATTCATTATTTTTTCAGTTGAACGCAAACATTTGATTGTACGTTTGTGTGTAACGGAAATACTAAAAAAACTACTGTTTGTGTATTTTGTTACAGGTTTTGAGTTTTCGTCCGCGTAAGTTATAGTTATACCTTACGTTATAAGTTATAACTTACGCGGACGAAGAAGTTATATTAAATGATACTCATTCATAAACTATGCATACGTTGTATTTTTGATGGCTTCTTTCATCAGTAATCATGTAGATTATTGTTTTGTTTCCTCGTCGCAGCACCGCATTATTACTTACTGTCAATTGTTGTAATATTCCAATTATAATCTTCCATGCTGGTCTGGGAGAAAGAAAAAACGTAGTGTACCAGTTGCTTCTCTCCCAACGCAGACCGTAGAAGCCGGTCAAGGAAATGGGAAAATCTAAAGAATCATGACAATAGGCGATGCGACTAGCAACCCATCACTGTTTTGATTCCATTTTCCCCTTTACCCCCACCAGCACGCTAAACGTGGCCTTTCGGTCTTATACTTTAGGCTCTGTCTACCCCGTAACGGATAAATACGTAATAATATGTATGTATGTCAATTATTGTCAACGTCTCATAAAAGGTAGATAATTAGATAATAGTTCGCCATTTTCTCCGAATCTCTAATGACCATGAGACACGATTTGGATTTACTTGGATAAACAAAGGGGCTTGTGGATGACACACTTTCTTATAATATCTTCAAAAAGGAAATCAATTTTCGACCGCCACATTCCATGTCTTATTGCTCTTTTTCTATTAGTCACCGTTCTTTGAAAAGGGGAGCGATTGTATTTTTGTAAACGAATATTTGGTCGTCTGGGATTTTCCTGTTTGTGGATCTAATCTACTTGTCCTTGAAAACCAGGTTTTTATTGCAAAAGTTACATTTTTGTGACAAACTTATAAACGAATCCTCACTGTAAAGTGCTTTCCAAGACAAATCAAATGAGCCCAAACACGATTGGTGTATCTTGTTTAGTTTAAGAGTTTCTATTGCCACCTTCCGACTCCATAGTCCAGCGCAACGATTCCATAATATTGTATTGTCATCCGATTTACACATGCATGTAAAAATGATAGCGATTTATGTTTGAACACAATGGAAATTCACACCCATTTTTCAGGTTTTTAAAGGCATATCTTTAAATAATTCAATTATGAAAAAAATTAACACACAGGGACATGATAATATATCCATAGATTTTTGTGGTAAATAATCATTGCTCTACTGGAATCAGGGGAATACGCTTGTATGGAAATACGGCCCTGCTATTTCCTCTTAAGACGGTACTGCACGAAATTGTGAAAATCTACGTGTTTTCAAATCACTAGTACTATATTTAGGTCAATCCTTGAACAAGATCGCCCCCTTGTTGGAATTTGAAACATATAAATATGAAATTTATAAATGATATATCTAAACACATTTTTCGTCGAAAACTTTGTAATTTTTAAGTCTAAACCAATAATTCTCACATGACAATATTTATATTTACATCTCAGAGGTCGCCCCCTTTCTTATTTGTTTTTATAGAAATATAAATCAGAAAATATTAAGACTTCATCTTTTTTCCTAATCGCCTAAGGGTTCTGCGCAGCGAAATGGCTTGCGCAGTAGCGACGATTTTTCGTTCGCGCGGCACCCGTTTAAGAGTTTTAATAGTGATAATTGTGAACAGACACGTGTGATCAAACACACGAACACGGGCATGTGCCTGGAGAAGCCGGAGTCGGCGGACGTGTGGAAGCCGCTGCTGCGGCCGTGCAACCGCTCGCGCGGCCAGCAGTGGCTCATGCAGGTGGACTTCAAGTGGCAGGCGCGGCGCGCCGGGCCCGCCAGCTAGTCCACACAACCCGCGTCCACAGCGAGGACGGTGAGTCACCTACATCTATCTAAATCACGTTGTTTTTTCATTGAATTAGACAAAAATATGGAAGCGTGTGGTACCCGGCAGATCGCCGTGTGGTTCCCGGCAGAGTAGAATAGGACCACTCCAAGTCTTCCCGTGGATGTCGTAGGGGGCGACTTAGGAAATACAAGCTAAACAAAGCTTATAAACATCTGTGAGACCTCTCCAACCTGTCTGGCCAGCGTGGAGAGTGTAGGCCAAGTCCTCTGACTGCTCTGACCAAGTATGGCTCTAGTAGTACAGAGAGGGTCGTGCTCCTGCAGCGGAGACTAAAAAGACCTGATGATGATGATCATCATGGATGATGATGATGGAAGCCTAACTTTCATATAAGCAACGATGCAATGTCAGTTCCATTTATATACACAAATCACAGCGTAAATCTTACACACTCTCATAGACGGAGCTAGTATGCGATTGGGCGCATTAAGGTCACGGGGCGGTGTCAACATATGTATGTACTCTATGGGGTCATCATAGCGGAGACAGGGCGGCGAGCTGCTTGCCGCGAGCTAGGCCTACCTATTATTATTATGCAAGCAGGATTAAGCTTATTAATTTAGCTTAATCCTTAAATTCATCGAGCTATGGGAGAGAAATTTAGAATATAAAAAGAGTAATTCATACAGAAGAGTAATACACAATATTTTATGGGTGTTTTTGAACGCGATGCTGCTTCCATATTTTTTGCTCCGTAGCGCAGTGGTTAACACGCCAGCCTGCACGAGAGTGCCCGGGTTCGATCCCCGATCAGGTCTAGATTGAAAATGATCTTTTTCAGATTGGCCTAGGTCTTGGATGTTTATCTATATATGTATTTGTTATAAAGTATAGAATCGTTGACTTAGAATCTCATAACAAGTCTCGAACTTACTTCGGGGCTAGCTCAGTCTGTGTGATTTGTCCGTATATATTTTATTTAACTGCTTCTGATCGTCTCTTCAACATCCATTACGGTTTATAAATTTTTAGTAACAATAGTCAATCGTAAGAAAGCCGTAATGTATTTTGAATTGACAGTCAAAACGTTGTACAATAAATATAAGTTCGCGAAAAGGTCGGCTGACCGGACACCTCCAAGTGCTAAATAATATCTAAGCATTATTTTTTTATCTTTTTCAGGATCGGCAACGATAGACCATAAAAGTCTTCCCCTCTCTTTAGATATCAAAATTCCTTGTTCTATGTATATCTGAAATTTTATATCTATTAAATTTAACGTATCTACGCGCGAGATCCTGTGAATTGTTGACAATACATAAAAATATGCAGTAATAATATGTTGTATTCATCGTAAATGTTGCTCAAACTAGTATTGCTTTGGGTAGTGATTTATCGCTATTGTATTCCTTAGGCGAACGAAGTTGATGATATTTTTTAGTAATATTTTATTTTGTTTGCGAAAATTAGAGAATTTGGATTGAGATTTTTTACGTTGTGTTGGTATTTACGCGTAGATAGACGCTTCTTTTGGAAACCCTATAAATAATGGAATTAGAATATTTTTATTGTATTTACTACAACCTCAATAGTTGTCTTCGGTAGTTTACAGAGAGAAATAGAGTATAGACGTTTTTTAATCTTTTGATGGATACTCAGACTAGATGTAACTCATTTAATATCGCACCATAGGCCCGCGAGCCGCCATGTTGAATTGCGAAAATATTGAAAAAGCAAAATTATATTTTTGAGTTTATTTATTTTAAAAGTTGCGATTAAACATGAGCGGATTCGCTGAGACGGGCCGATTGCAGATTGTGGAGGCATCTCGCTTTTTTGTGAGAAGCCACGGTGCTAACTTTGCCACTAGGCTTACTTACATATATGTTATAAACCATCCGATCGAATTCATCCAATTGACTGTACAACATTACATTTTCCCAGACAAAAGTGTAGGATAAGGTGTAAAGTTTGCCGTAATTGATTCCGAAAAATTAAGTTTTAGAGTTGGATGTATAGAGAAACGATAAGAGCATTTTATTTTTGTTATGATTCATGGGTTGATTGGTTGGTAGCGGCAGGAATGCTACGGTTTGCCAGACTGCCTTAAAATTTGCCACTTGTGTTG
Organism: Elegia similella; assembly: GCA_947532085.1. Classification (NCBI taxonomy): domain Eukaryota; kingdom Metazoa; phylum Arthropoda; class Insecta; order Lepidoptera; family Pyralidae; genus Elegia; species Elegia similella. The sequence goes on from OX383941.1 coordinate 16,779,789, forward strand.
TTAGGACCACTTTCTCGGTGTGCTGTTCGGTGGCAGCTAAATTTTAAATTACTCGAAAAAGTGCTTTACGAGTATACGTTTTGTACAATGTTGGTTCGTTTGGGTTGTTTAGTCAAGAATTATTAATTTGACAGCACGCCTGGAAAGCCGTCCTTAGTTTGTATTTAGTCGATTAATAGATAAGAAATTCCTATATGTTTTTAAAAGACTACTTTCTATGTCTTCTATTTTCACATTTATTTACTGTACCTTTAACGCATGGGAGATTATATACAGACATTATTTAATATTATATTTAATCATAGATTTATAAGCAGGGTTTATGCATCCACGCGTTTGTTTGATTGTTGCATTTACTGCACAGAGTGTTCGCATATATTTTGTATCAATTGTCGAATGTGTGATTTCTTACCTAAGATCAATTACTCCAATCCAAACATGCTGCAAAATGCAATAGTTTCGGACTTCAGAACGTAAATAATCTCCTGTCACAAGCTTAGAAGTTTAGAATTTGAATCTTGTAGCCGTAACAGTAATTTATTATATTTCCATTTAAATAATATAACTGTTGCCTTAATAATTTTGACTTTCAAATCGATTGTGTCGTGATTAAGAGATAGCGTATAATGCTGTATAGATAACGGGGCTTAATGGAATTGCCTTCTTTTAGTTATGCTGAGATTTTTAGAACTTTATTTAAATGATTTGTTATCTATCTTTGGGCCCTAATACAACGAAATTGTATTTAAAATCCATAGTACCATTGTGTTTGTAAATTAATATTATGTATTAGTAATGATCAGGCGCTCGACGAGACTCAAACGAGGGCCAGGTTTAGTCCTCTCGAAGCCGAATTATTTATGTAAAAATGCATTTTTAATGTTAGTGATTTTTATTGCTTTTAAAATATTTATTTTTAAAATTCATCAATAAAATTGACCATATCACTAAGTATTGTATATGATGTAACAAACATTTTAGGTCTAGAATAAAAAGACAGATTTATAACATTCATCACAGTCTTACGAATTACTCTGTTCGATGGAGATTATCAAGGTTTGTTTTACTTACTACTTATGCTATTCTGTGACATCTTTTGTTTTCTACAGGAGCCTCTTTTTTACTGTGGTTTACGGAACCAATATGAATTTGTGTACAAGTGAGTTCAGCAATGATACATGATGCATACTACTTCATACAAGTACGTATAAGTATAAACTAGTACAGACGTCGCTTGTATGGAATCTCCTGTTGTACCGTTAATCATTTGTCTACATGCTATGTTCGCATATTCAACTTACTGATATTTTTCACGTTTCAAGTACATATCGGCATCATGCCTCCTTTCTGAACGTCCCTTAGCCTCGATAAATTAATAGTCATATAAACATGTGTAATTATTGTAAATAATTTGTTATGTGAAGATTCGTCCACACGGTGACACTACGCGTAGTGTACGATTGCATTGAAAAGCATTTACTACCGGAATCTCAGACTCGTTTATTGTTTATAGCAGTCAAGAGTGCCAAAAGTCGCGATTTATTTATCGTAAAACATTCACCATTCCAATAAACAAACCTATGTGACTTGAAAATAAATATTGTTTTGACTGAATTTTATACATTTGTTTTATTGAAGATCACATACAAGCTGTAACGGAGACGAAATATTTTATAATGTTCAAAAAGAGCTCCATTGAGATACGAAACTCGACCTGCATATGATATTGTTGTGTAATCGTGGTTCTACCGATTTTTCTTACTGGTAGGATACGGGATACCACAATGTCCCTGTGGGATGTGAGATACAACAGGGATGAGCATATCCTTCAATATCATGTCGTCGTTCTACATACCTCACATCGTTGTCATGTTCATTGGCGAAGTGCAGTTACAGTTGGATTTTTTCTTTACGGAGTCAACCGTCACGTCACGCTGATTTTAGAGTCGCGCGTTTGACCAGAGCCGGCCACGCACTCTTGCAATTACACTAGATAGTAGGTAGTTGTTTCATAGTCACGCAGTTCAAATGCGCCGTTCGTGAGACGCGCGCCGCCGGCCAGCGTTGCCGAAGCGAGCACTCAATAAACTTTGCTAACCCTGTTATTTGTCTCAATGAAGAGACTATACACAGCTGTACATTGCAAGGAAATGTGTGATACCAAAACTCGTTTCACCGGAAAACCGCGCGCTGGTAAACGGCGCCGGTCGCCGGCGTCACTCTGAAATCAGCCTAATAAGTAAATAAAAAGCCTTGTTTTCTCGTGGTCCCACCTGTTGTATGCGGCAATACCAGACACAATATTTAAATAAAATCAATTGTATACGGTATTATCGCGTATATTACATTAACCGTATTAAAGTGATTTTATTTAAATGTGTAACAATCGCGAAAACATCAGAAACCACCAGACAATAGTTAATAATGAGTGCGTTACCCCAGCCGACTAAGTGCTCCTTTTAAGAATTGATAAATGCAAATAATTAGATCATTACTACGTGTAAATGTCCCCGAAAGTAAATAATTTGACACCCCGCCGTTTCAGAGATAATGAGGAAAATAAAATTCGGCTGGCGTAACGTTACCCCAGCCGACGTTTTTGGATTCCGTCGGTTTATCTGGATAAAAAGTATACACAAAGATAGATTGAATTTGTTCTCAAATGTCCCCGATAAAATTAAATTTGACACCTTTACGGATTTCGAGTTATTTCATTTTCTGCTGCGGTAACGTTTGGCCAATCTCTGTATCTCTGAAACCGTAAGACTCAGAATCATGATTTTTTTTATACGTATAGAACGGAATTTGTCACCATTTGACACCTAGTTATCTTAAATATTAATAATATGGTTTGCGAGTAATAAATATTATTCTGAAAACCATATTTTCGGTTCTAGTTATTAAACGAGGGAACCCTGAAAATTCAAACTAGTCCTAATAGATGGCTCTTATAGAGACATACAAAACATCAAAACTTTCATCAGCCTAATCCAAAGCATTGGCAAGTTATAATGATATTACTGGTTCCAGAAAGCGAGATTCTGGGCTTTCGATTTAAACGAGGAAAATAATACTTTCCTTCCACTTGGCTGATTCCATATTTAAACAATAATAAGACACTTTAACCAAAAATATACATACAAATTTTCAGCTTGATATACTATCGTATATAAGAAATAATAATTAAAAACTAAACCTAGATATTTTTTTCCGATTACCCGACCAAGTTCTGATGTTCATCTGAAAGCGGCTGCGGCATACTACTAGATATACTTCCATATTCGACGGCATTGTATTCTAAATTGGATGGTACAGGCGAGTGGAAATTTTTTTAATAAAAAAATTTATGCCTGATATAATGGAATTACTTATTTCCTCCATACTTATACTTTATAATGTATTGATTCCTAACGGGATTGACCAAATCTATTATTTCAAGACCAAAGGCAGCTATAGGTAATATTGGAAATACGAGTATGTAATACTTGCTTTGTTAGATAGAATTAGAAAAAAATACAACTGCACTTGCTCGGAACTGCAATTTTATTGGCTAATGTTCGCGAGCGGGACAGCGCAGCGATAGTCCCTTGTTTTGCTCGCGCATAATAACAAATCCTAACTAATATTATAAATGCGAAAGTGAGTTTGTTTGTTACGCTTTCACGCTGTAACTACTGAACCGATCATCATGACGCGTTTTCCTAGTTGATGGATACACATTTTACTCCCAATTTGTAAAACTGACACTTTTTACGCGAGAGCAGCAAAAATAAATAACACTCAAGATTTTTTTTTATTTATCTCTTGATAGTCTGTAGAATATAACCTTGTTTGCGTTGGTTTTTGATTACCAACTACGGTGACAGTTGGATTGAACTATTATGCAGACGGCAGACCTCTATTTAAGAGGTCTGCCTTAAAAACATTCAAACAAAAAAAATATAAAAATATATTTTATTTACATTATTAGTATGTAGACATTGCCATTTAAGTAATAGTTTTGCTGAAAGAGAAAATCTGTAAGTCACCCTAAGGTTTCATTCATCATCATCATCATCATCATCATCATTTTGAATAGGTGTCACGGTCAATCGACCATGCACACCCTGGTGTCAGAGTTCCTCGGAACCGCCTCTCGGCCTCTGACGTGGTTCCTTTAACGACTACCAGATGGCAGCGGGACCACCGGCTTAACGTGCCTTCCGAAGCACGGAATCATCATTATTATCGGACAATCAGGTGATTCACGTCTGCCAATGTCCAACCAAACTGGAAACAACTAAACAAAGTATGCTTCCGGTGGAAATCGAACCCACGACCCCCGGGTCAACAGGCAAACGCCTTAACCACTGGACCACGGAGGGTGTTTCTGCTGTTGACCCTAAGGTTTCATTTATTAAATACGAGTCTTTATAATATTAAAATTGATCCTAACAATTTTTCTACTTGAATATACCCAACCACTTATTATTATTGTGCAAATTTTAGAAGGTATACGTTATGTATCGTACGGCCGCTTTTAGATGCACATTCGAACTTGGTCGGGTAATCGGGAAAAATTATCTAGGTTTAGTTTTTATTTATTATTTCTTATATACGATAGTATATCAAACTGAAAATTTGTATGTATATTTTTTGGTAAAGTGTCTAATTATGTTTAAATATGGAATCAGCCAAGTGGAAGGAAAGTATTATTTTCCTCGTTTAAATCGAGAGCCCAGAATCTCGCTTTCTGGAACCAGTAATATCATTATAACTTGTCAATGCTATGGATTAGGCTGATGAAATTTTTTATGTTTTGTATGCCTCTATAACAGGCATCTATTAGGACTAGTTTTAATTTTCAGGGTTCGCTCGTTTAATAACTAGAACCGAAAATATGGTTTTCAGAATAATATTTATTACTCGCAAACCATATTATTAATATTTAAGATAACTAGGTGTCAAATGGTGACAAATTCCGTTCTATACGTATAAAAAAAATCATGATTCTGCGTCTTACGGTTTCAGAGATACAGAGATTGGCCAAACGTTACCGCAGCAGAAAATGAAATAACTCGAAATCCATAAAGGTGTCAAATTTAATTTTATCGGGGACATTTGAGAACAAATTCAATCTATCTTTGTGTATACTTTTTATCCAGATAAACCGACGGAATCAAAAAAAGTCGGCTGGGGTAACGTTACGCCAGCCGAATTTTATTTTCCTCATTATCTCTGAAACGGCGGGGTGTCAAATTATTTACTTTCGGGGACATTTACACGAAGTAATGATCTAATTATCTGCATTTATCAATTCTTAAAAGGAGCACTTAGTCGGCTGGGGTAACGCACTCGTTAATAATGGACTTTTGCACAGATCTGCGCTACCGCATATGAGCGATTAATGAGGCTACGAGGGAGAACTATTTCTCGTAGTCTCATTAAAGCTCAATCCACACCGAGATGGCAGCGGAGCGGCGAGCAGTTTGGCATATAATTTTAAATTTTATCGCCATGACTATCATACACATGCTTGAGAAACTTATATAAGCCGCGCGGCCGCCTGCGACTCCAGCGACTCCTGCACAGTGGAGGCCGGCGGCGCCGCGCGACAACTCTAGCAGTCGCGAGCGGCCGCTGGCAGTATCCTGCCACCGTCGCCCGCGCCACTTATCCTCTTCTTCTTCAAATAAACGTGCGTTAATAATTAAATCCATTATTTCACAGATAAGTAGGTACATACTACACACGTGTCTCCTTGTTAAATGTAGAGTAAACTGCGCGTAGAAATATCAAAAGCCGTAGTAATAAGGCTCAATCCTCACCGAGATGGCAGCGGCCGGCTTGGAAGAGAAGGCGCGATGCCTCCCGCAACTGCTCGCGACCGCCCGCGACTATGGGTGTTAGTCGCGGGCGGCCGCGAGCCGGCCGCTGCCATCTCAGTGAGGATTGAGCCTTATTACTAAAACGGAGTCTCTCTACTGCCATTAGTAAAGGGAAATTACATGCTTCTGAAATAAATCACACTTGACTTTAAATTATTTATTAAACTTAACATCTTACACTTATCTATTACTAACACTATCTTACATTTATACAAAACAAATTCGTACACACAAAACAATATGATAACTTGCAAAAGTAGAAAATGTTTTTTTACAGCTTTTTCCGTTAACATCATTTTGGCGATCATTTTCTTATTTCTCATACACAAAGCACTAAAACGTGCTTTTACAAACAATACAATTACATACAAAGATGATATTATAAGTAATTTCGTAGTACGAGTACATGAAGGGTGGGTATAAGATAGGTTTAATATAAATGAATAAAATCACTTGGTTACCTTGATAATTTGAATATTACACTAATTTCAAACCTTTCACTACAAAAGTTCTTGTGACTCAAAATACTTTTGTAATAAAAAGTTAACGTCAACTATATCTAGAAGGGGCTGCTACGCGATCGATTGTTAATAATTAGATATAAATGAATACTACAAACTCAGCCGTGTGGTTTCCGGCAGAGTAGAATAGGACCACTCCAAGTCTTCCCATGGATGTCGTAAGAGGCGACTTAGAAAATACAAGCTAAACAAAGCTCATAAACATCAATGAGACCTCTCCAACCCGTCTGAAGCGAGAAGAGTGTAGGCCAAATCCTCTGCTCTGGCGAAGTATGGCTCCAGTAGTACAGAGAGGGTCATGCTCCTGCAGTGGAGACTAAAAAGACCTGATGATGATGATGAATACTACAAATGAGTAAAGTTAATACACTGCAAATGCCTACTGTTATGTGAGACAACACATGCAATTTAAATAATTCGGGTAATGGCTTCGATGGAAGGCTCGTTTGGTGTGACTGAGATCAATTCTACGTAAGTCGCTGTAGCTCCGGCTTCCATACACTCCGCATACTACAAGTGGCTTTCGGATCCTCAACAATCTTATTTCCTCATCATAAATGAGAAAAGGCGTAACCATTAAGATTCTAGGAGATGGAATTGCTGTTTTATTTGGATAACTCGAATTTTAAACCCCATAACCCTTAACAGGCGTCGTCAGTACATTTTCATTGTCTTTGAACTTTATATCAAAGTAATAAGGTTCAATTTTGGCCTGATTCAAGGTGAAATTGTGGCCTCTATGTATCTGCCTATATCGTAGAGATAACAGATATAAATTCTAACAGACAATTGCTCTTTCGACTTGTCTGTTGTCGGGCACTCTTACAGCAATGTAAGGCTATATCCAGCACATGAAGGTTCCAAAAGCCACGAAGCAGCGCAGCGGAGCCGGAGCCGGGGTCCGGCGCCGTGACGTCACTCGTGCGGTAGGTCTTCGGGTAACAGCCATCTCTCGTTCTCCACCCGCGCCAACTGCTTCTTCAAACTGCAGTATAGCTTTATTAACGATTCCTGAAAAAGACAAATGTAAAATATGTTAGCGATATAGACTTGCAGTTTTGACGTTCACTATACATGTATTGAACGGCCTAAGAGGTGTCACTATCTTAATTACTCATTTCAAAGACAAAAATAATGCTATTCACTCGGTACTTGTCAATTGTTATATTTTTTTAGAGTTTTGATTTGTAATCCAAACTCAATATTTTCAAATAGTTTACAGACACTGCCACATTGACCACATGACCGATCGAAAAATTAAGTATGTGGAGTAACCAATCTATATACGCTAGTGAAAATAATTGAAATTTTAATTATTTGTATTTGTTTACCTCCAAAGTTGGGTTTAAAATGGTGCTAAATTACCGATATTAAGAGGTTTACTATATTCAACTCATTGATTTTTGAACCCAGCTGTTTAGGAACGCATATTTTTTTTAATTAGCTGTTTAGGTCTAACAGCTGGGCAACAGCCTCCACTTCTGTTTTACACCTTGCTCTATGTATTGCTGTCTTGCATTTGTGCATTGAAAGCAAATTGTACATATATTATGATGAGATAAATTAATTTAACGCTAACATGCTCGTTTTACACCAACATTATCAAATACTAGCTGTTGCCCGCGACTTCGTCCGCGGCAAATTCAGTTATTATGATTAATTCGTTTTTTAGTAGTATATAAATTATTTATTCCTCCCTCCTTACGGTATACATCTCGACGGATGTTCAACAAGCTGTTACCTTTATTTATATTAAAACATTAAATTTACCTTCTCATTCTCCAACTGTATAATCTCTCTCTTCTGCCGTAACTCTTCTTCGTCCATTTGTGCTTCCAATTCGGACTTCTGTTTACTCTTATACGCCAGTTCTGTTTGGACCTGGAATTATGCATCAATGATTAATTAATGCAACTAGTGATTGGGATCTACATTTAAGTACCAACGGAATTTCTCTAATATTTACAATGATCGGTAAGAGCGGATTTTTCGCCAGAACCGGCATAAACACACAAATATACATGTTATGGTCATCTTTTTTCGGAGGTGAATAAATTGTGAAAGTCAATTAATTCGATTTCAATTAAAAGTGGCCACTTATTTTTATAAATCTAAAATATACCTTTATCTCTACATAGTATAAAATGAAGTCGCTTCCGCTGTCTGTTCGCTTAGATCTTTTGAACTACATAACGGATTTTAATGCAGTTTTCAGCAATAGATAGTTATTCAAGATGAAGGTTTATATGTATAATTTATTGCCCCATATTAGTATGTACATTGCACCCGTGCGAAGCCGGGGTGGGTCGCTATATATATTACTAAAACAATTGAATTGATAAATGCCCAAAAAATATTATTTGATTTTAAATAGTCAGTCGTAGAAATGAACTTTTCACGGCACAAATGATAATCATCATTATTATCATCATCATCCTTTAAAATGTGATTTGATGTGAAAAAGTGCCTGCAAAGGGGCCTATTTTCTGAATAAACGTTTTGATTTTGATTTGATTTTTGACTCTCCTCGCTGGCCGGACAGGTTGGAGAGGTCTCATTGATGTTTATGAGATTTGTTTAGCAAATGTTAATGATAAACGCTTACCCTAAGATACTCGGGAGCCATCTGCTTATGCTCCTCGTAGATGCGTTTGGACTCCTCGCTGGTGGGGTCCGGGGAGATGGGTCGGAGGTGCGGGTCCAGCATCAGATGCATGGAGTCCAGTGCCGGGTCGGGTTCTGGGGGCGGCGCAGCGCCTTCGCCCGCATTGGAGCCGTTACTGTCTGGTGAACAAAAGAAAATAACTGTTGAAAAAATTGGTTGTGTAAAGTAGGTTTACGGACGATAATTTTACGGGATAGATGTGTCACAAGCCGAAGACGTTATCACGTTAGAAATCCCTTTACGGCGAAGAGTGTGCTATGGAGTACAGGAACCATTTTCTGTAAGTGCATTCACAGGTCATAAGAAGTAGTTTTAGAAATACGTGGTCTAGAAAATTCATTAAGATTTTCATCGATGATACAGTTTTGCGGTTGAGTCCATAGGAACAAATTGGGCAATATAATTTTAGTCATTATTTTACCTGTTGAGGGAACAGTATATTATTGGATCAAACTGTGAAATACGAAAACTCTTTGCGTTAATTTTTTACAACAAATTACTTCTGTAAATTACTTTTATTTACACGACCGATTTTTTTTTTGAGATTTTATGTAATATTATATGCTTGAAGCAATTTTGGTCTTCAACTGCTCAATGTAAACGTAAAATATGTAAAGTTACCTACATCAATTTGTTTGGTAAACATTGTAAGTAATTTAATGTAGTAATCGCATTTGTGAAATGGTATTTTTATTGGTATTTTATTAGTTAGCAATATTTTCCAACTATATTCTTTTATTTTTTATTTACACAAAATTGACATTTGAAAGTATATTATTTAGTGCATATCTTACAATATAACTTATGCTAATGAAAGTCATGGTGCGCTACTTTCATGTAATGGACGCGGAATTATACATAACGCGAGAACAATCCCAATGTTTAGAGGAATCGGTGGCAGTCGCCACACAGGGTTACTACGTCAAGAGTTAAATTTACTCCCGCTTGCTGATGTCAGACGCTTCACCTAGATTTCTGCTTTCTACGTACGATTCTTTATCCCGCAAATAGATGGCAGCAGTGGACTAAACAAGGCGATGAACGACTCTCCATCATCTACTCTGACGTACTGCACCACAGATATCGACCGCATACATGAGATACGTAGCGATTGGTAAACACAGCGACAACTGTGACAGATGCAACTGTTCTGCATATGAGCGGCAAACTTACTACGGAACAGATAATATTACAGAATACTCGGATTCTTCGGCACACTTCTCATAATTTTCATATCGAAACGAATCACTTTTGAGAACAACTCTTTGTAATTTCTAAAAATATTTTGTGTTACGGCTAACGTTCACATAACAACGGGCTTCCGTGATCCAAAAACGAGGCGAGTTTTTAAAGTACTCCGCGTATGGGCGGCGTAGTAGGAAGTGAGGGCTGTCTCGCGAAGGGCAGTCTCGGCGCTGACGCCACTGCGTCCGCGGAGGGCGGCGCAGGCTGCGCGGCCGCGACACTCACTATAGAATATCCAACTACAGCTGACTGTGTCCCTGATGGTGGTGACGATGCCGGCCGAGTCACACATGTCGAGGCGGCGCAGGCGCGCGGGCGGCGCGGGCAGCGGGGTCATGGCGCGTGTAGTCGCGGAGACAGTGCGCCGAGCACTGCCGCGCGCCGCACAAACACCCGCACCCGCTCGAAATAATCGGCGGGAGAGCCGGGAGCGCGCGGTGCAACAAACAAACCGACGCTATTCGCGGTGCGGTGACTCAGCGACGTCAGCCCGAGCTAAATGCGGACACCGTGTGCTGCCGCCCTTCGCGAGGTTTTCTGCCGTTTTCGCTGGGAGGGCGCACGCGCACCGCTCTCTGCAGCCGGTCGACGACCCGCGCCCACGCCGCTGCTTCTTGCGCTGGCACCGGCGCCGAGCCCAGCATGCAGCCGGACTCACTTCGCAGGCCGACGCGAAGCTCTCGGCTGTCCTACTTTTAATTGATTAATTGCATTTTCCCAAGTGTCACGTAATCGTTGACAAGTGGCGGCTGTTGGACGCTCGCCTGCGATTGTTGCGCGTCCACGCGACGTAGCGATAATTTAGGGCCCGATTGCACCACCGCCGCGGCCCTTAATTCATAGAATGATTGCGACGTGCACCGGCCAAGGTGCAGTGCGCAAAATCAACGTAATTCCGACGTAAATGCATCTCGTAATCAGCATGTGACACGTTACTTACGACTAACAATAAACAGTCCTACGTCAGTTATTCCGAGAAACAGTAATTTATCAATTGAGAAATAACAGCATCAACTGGGACACCAAGACGTTTTAGCGTTACCAAAACTTGCCCTAAATACGAATACAATTTCGAAATGCACTCGTTGCAAGTCTACAATGCAGCAGCATTTGTTTACACGCTACGCGTGTAATGTATTAGCGGCCGGTTACTGACAGATTTGTGTAGATTAAAAAAAACAATCAATAGAGTAGCACGTGCCCTTAGGAAATAGCGTCCCGGTGCAGCGTGCCAACTTCGCCGTTTTAATAGCTCATTACTACTAAAGTATAACTTACGCAGTCCTAAAGAAAGCCCGGAATAATCCGACACATAAATCTCCAACGTATAATAACGGAAGTGGTCAGCGTATATTTATTTTGAATTTTCGAACTAGATCGAGTAACACGAAATAAGCGATAGTAGGTTTTCCACGAAAAAATGGTTTTTAACGTGATCTAAAACTATACCATTCCGTAGAAATTATTTGAAGGAAATGTTATTTATCTACATTGTAAATAAATATTACCTAGTTAAATAAAATCAATAAGACTTATTTTCAAAGCTGTGCCTTGTTTCTCATAACAAGGATGCTTTGAAAATCTTTGACACAACACCCTGTTTTGATACAATCCTAATCTAAATATGCGCCATACCCGTAGATCATGGACGGGATTAGAGTTCTCAAGAAGCAAGAGACTGTGTCAATATTTAGTTTTCAAAAGTCATTTACAGGTAGCTCATAGACATGACCAGTTCAAATATTTCATGTAGACTTCTTCTGTGTATGCTGCTTAGTAGACCTTTACACGAGAATTTCAACATTTATGATTATTAGATACTCTTAGCGTTTCGAATAACTTCAAGACTGCATATGAATTATATCCAACAGATACACAGCACTACGTATTATGTTTCAGACATTGATCATATGAGTTTTCGTGTAGACAGTAGTAGTTAGTGAAATCCTAAAGAAACGCATGTGCAGTTAACGAGGCAGGGCGATAATTAACGGGCGGTAGGCGAAGACAGGGCGGCGTGCAGACAGACATGCGATGACGGACGGCACCGACCACCAGACACCGGTCACCGAGTTTGTAGATATGAAGCTCATGTGTGCCACACTCGACGTCTTTACAGGCATGTCTCGTTAAGATAGAAAAGTCTGTATAAGAACAGTCTTGGACATAGTTACTTGACTAAATACGAAGTTGGAAGATTCTCAACATAGAGAGAAATATATGACCCACTCTAAGCCAAAATTTTTAATTGGTAACCGACAAGACAAGACATCGAAGTATACTTACAAATCAGAACCAAATTTACTTCAATTTTGAAGAGATTTTATACATGACTCTGTACATCATTTACGCATTGAACATCGCCATCTATCTGCACTTTATTCAATTTGTGGCATGACTAACGCTTTACGACTGCAAACTTCGATGAACCATAAAATGTAAACCGGGAACAGTAAATTACCCGCGTATTTTATTCTGGCAAGGCGAAATGGGCAACCAGGAGCAGGAAACCTGTGGCCCCAATGTGCGTAAACTATTTCCACGTACCTACAGGAAAACATGTTTTTATTTATTCCAATATTTTAATTTTAATGTAGTGTTATAATTAGTTTGTGACCTCAATGTAAAGATGAAAGATCATTTATTCATTAAAATATTCGAATGGTTGGTCCAGAAAAAGCTGTATGAAAGATGTGAACCCTAGCTATACGAGCATGTACGAGTAATAAGTTGTGAAAAAAATTACCAGAATAACAGACATTATCTGTTTTGTAATAGACAAAAATTCATTGAAGACTTAAGGACCGCTTCTGAGTCTTAACTTGGAAAGATGGCTCCGACTGTGACATACTGGGTGCGAGCTATTGTCATTTCTCAAAGTCATATAAATGGCTGAGAGAATGAGATGATGGGGAAAAATTCCGAAATGTACCAAGTGGAAGGACGCATAATGTCATGGCTCAGGAACATCCGCCAGATGACTGTCATTACAAAAGAATCCATAAGGGTTCCGTTTTTTGCTATTTGGCTACTGAACCCTAAAGAGTGTCTCATAACATTTATGAGATTCTGTCTAGCCATATACTCTGGCCTGTTCTAAAGGCAAAATCATGATATAACCAGAAAGAAGGCTCAGAAGCAGCCGTTAAATGTAATTTTTCACGGATTAGGATCAAGTGTAAGTTTTGTAGATTGTTAATAATATTAAAATTAACAAGATCCAAAAACTAAAATAAATAGTAAATTCCTGCAAGAATTTACTAAATATTAGTGCTTCCAGCTATTTAGCATCACGCATTTTAAAATGTCCATCGCGTATCCGTTGAAAATTTGTTCGAAATTATTATTATCGACTACAATAACTTAATAGCTAAAAACTTAGTAATATAAAGTAATTAATAAATCTCCACTAATAGTAGTGATATAGTGACAAGGAACGGATATCATAGTTACAAACTAGTGACTTTAGTAGATAACTTAATAATGCGTAATTATTGTCGAGTTTTAAGAACACCAGATATGTTCTAGACCTTTTAAAAGCAAAATCACGGCCACAAAAAAACTCTAGCGTCAGAAGCAGCCATTGGACATCACTTTTTGACGGATCAGCTCAGGTGTCGCGCTCCCGGCCATTTAGATACATCACACATTGAAAAATGACAATGGGTGAATCTTGGCAGCGGAGACTTTCTTATCATAACGATCGTAGTGCGCACGAGGAGTATTCTAGTCTAGGTTTATCTATAGAAAGCACAATAGACGTTACGAAGCGGAACGGATGGCTTTTTTGGAGGAATACGCTTATTTTTATCATCTTTTATTATTAGACAGAGGTTTATTTAAAAATCTCTGAAAATTGTCTACTCTTTCTGTCTGATCATAGCTTTTAAAGTACGGAAATTTATATGCCTTGCCAAATATGAAATTGATGAACCTAAGTTATGAAAAAAAGGGCAGTAGAGTCCTTCAGACGCATAAAACCATATACGTAAAACATCAACTGGAAATTTTGTGGTGTTTTACGGATAAGTAGAAATAATTACGCCAATTACCAACTACGTACAATTCAACGCAGAACACCGCCTTAGGTCATTCGCTTCACGGATCTAAAGACTTATATTCCTGTATCCAGGATAAGAAACTATATGATACAAGAACTTTGAATTTGATTACCACACGTTGGTCTGCCTTGGTTTTCCTGAGAAAGAATTACCGCAGTATTTCTCGAGTGATGGAAACCTGAAAAGATAATTCCGCGCGCACGTAAATCAGCTGGTCGCTAAGCTCTTTGATCGGCAGCGTTAATACGTTATATGTTTTCGATTTGGCGTCGCGACGCGGCACAGACCGCGGTTGCGTCATTCCGCGACACCTCGCGGAAACTGTCCACCAGCCGACAACTTATTCTATTAGCGGGGGATTTATAAACGCAGTAGACAGCCAGAAAGTGCGGAAAGTTATTGAGGCGAGCGAAGGACAGTTTTGGAACTTAGTTAAAAAGTATAAAGGCAGGCGACCTAATTGCAAGCGTTCGAGATTCAAGACGATGACTTTTGGTTGCCACACATTCTTATAGTCTTTATATACATACACTTATCTATTTTTTTGCATATATTGAAGAAGAAAAGAACATATTTATAACCATAAATTTGGTAATTTAAATTAATAATGTTAGGAATTTGAGCTTTCAGGTAGGTCAGATGGTCTTGCTCGATAAGACACTTGACGATGTAAGTCAGCTGTGTCGCAGTCGTTTACAAAAATTTTGGTGTCATTTGTGGAGATATCAAGAGTAAAATATACAGACACTAGTTCATTTGAATCCATGTTGTACCCATGGAACTCTCTCGTTGGAAAAAAAATACCCACATTTTAAAATATGTTTTTGGGTTTTCAAGTCTAAGAATATTCCATCGAAATCAACTTACTATCCGTTTAACTTATTATAAGTTTAACAACAGTAAGTAATTTGTTCGCAATGCCTCCTTTACTTAAACACACAACATTGAGTGCCAAAAAATTTTTCAGAATGTCCATACTTTTAATGTTGAGATCACGTTGGGCGAACTGACAGGGAATTACGTCGAACATACTTACATCCAACATTAAAAAAAGTCTGATTCACCGGAGACATTTTCATTCGATCCGGAAATATCTGCCGAGCGAATTTAGGCGTCCTTGCGTATAATTTTAAAGTACTCAAAGGACAATAATACATGTGATTCTACGGAGGCCAACAGACTTGTGACTCACGGGAACTAAAATTAAGTGCATCTCTCATCTTTATCGAATGCGCCGTTTATATTAAAAGGAAGTTTCAGTTTTACGACGCGAACATCATTGACTATTTTCGTTTGAAGTGTTGTAAGAATTTGAAGTAACGCGAAGATTTAGATATCTAAACGCAAAACACTTTCAACATATTTTACCACTTTGGAAGTGTCTATCTTAACGGAACGATTCACTTTAAGCAATAAATATTTTCGGCCTTTGACACCGCACATATAGGTTTGATGAACGCAATTAAAATACGCGATTGTTTCAGTTCCTAGTCTCGGCGAGACCCCGTTAATATTATTGTTTATAAATCGTAAACCGGTTTAGATAATACATCTACCTACCAATTTCCAGTTGTGTAATCCTAATAGTTTCGGAATAAAGTGGCTGTAACATAGGAACGGACAGACAGACATGACGAATCTATAAGGGTTCCGGATGACTTCTTCTTCTTCTTCTTCAGCCCATTGTCACCCAATGCTGAGTGTAGGCCTCTAATAATGCACGCCATTCTCTTCGGTCTTGCGCTTTTCTCATCCATCTTTTTCCAGCAATTTTGACCAGATCGTCGGTCCATCTAGTAATTGGTTTACCCACACTTCGGCGACCAGTTCTGGGTCTCCATTCCAGCACTATTTTTCCCCAGCGTTCATCTGTGGTGCGACATATATGGCCCGCCCATCGCCACTTTCTTTGAGCTACTTCCTGGGCAATGTCGGTAAGTCCTGTCCGTCTTCGGATCTCAGTGTTTCTGATCTTATCCCGGATAGAAACACCAAGCATTGCGCGCTCCATAGCTCTCTGAGCGACTTGCAGCATGCTCACAAACTTCTTTGTGAGCGTCCAAGTTTCTGCGCCGTACACCATCACGGGAAGGACACATTGCTCGAAGACTCTGCGCTTTAGGTTGGTTGGTATGCTGCTGTCCTTGAGCACATCAGACAGTTTACCAAACGCTCCCCATCCTAGACGAATGCGGCGTTTTATTTCCTCTATCTGCTCATTTTTATAAAGGCTCAATCGTTGGCCGAGATATATATACTCCCTTACTCTCTCCAATGCATTTCCATGCACAGTAATGTGGTCGGCATCGATGTCTTTGCCCATGAATTTTGTTTTTGATATATTCATCTTTAATCCCACCATCTCTGATACATCATAGAGTTCTTCGACCATGGCCTTCAGGTCGTCTAGGTTTTCGGCGAAGAGTATAATGTCGTCCGCAAATCGAAGGTGTGTCAGATGTCTTCCATTGATGTTTATGCCTCTGTTGGACCAGTCGAGAAGCTTAAAGACATCTTCCAAACATGAAGTGAATAATTTAGGAGATATGGTGTCTCCCTGTCTCACACCTCTTTTTACGGGGACAGGATTCGTGAGCTCCTGCAATTTTACCTGTAGCGTAGCGGATTTATATATAGCTTTAATTGCTTCTACATATCTAGTATCAACTTGGCATCGTTCTAGAGAATTTATTACCGCCCAGTGTTCCACTGTATCAAACGCCTTTTCATAGTCAATGAGAGCTACTACTAAGGGTCGGTTGTATTCGTTACATTTCTCTATCACTTGGCGCACTGTGTGGATGTGATCAATTGTAGAGAAGCCTTGCCTAAAACCCGCTTGCTCTACAGGTTGAACCGAGTCAAGTCTGTTGGTCAGTCGTAGTGTTATCACTTTAGTGAATAGCTTGTAGATGTGACTTAAGAGAGAGATAGGACGATAGTTCGTGAGTTTAGTAGTATCGCCCTTCTTATGTAACAATATGACCAATGCATTGCTCCACTGATCAGGAATCACGCCGTTAAAGAGTGCCTTATTGAATATTATTTGTAGCTGTTTTAGGACAGGTTTTCCTCCATATTTTAGACTCTCGTATGTGATACTATCGTCACCAGGAGATTTACCTGCTTTCATTAGCTTAAGAGCATGCTTAATTTCATAAAGGCTTATTTCAGGAAGATCTTCTGTCAAGTGCTTTCGCAGGGGTGCTCTTGAGTCAGTGTTGTTGGGACTCTGTTTCGATTGTTGAGAACTGTAGAGGTTTCCATAAAAGTGCTCTACCACCTCCTTCATTTTATCTCGGTCCGTTATCAAGTCCCCCTTTTTATTTATTAGTCCACGAATTTGTTCACTTCCCCTTTTGAGCTGTTTGCGGAAAACTTTGGGACCTTTGTGTCGTTCTATCGTGTTTATAATCAGTTCGTGTTTCTTCTGTCTCAGTAATTTGCGGAGCAAGTGCCTTATTTTTCTGTTTAAACAAGAGATGTTAGATTGATCTGATGTTTTAAGAGCAATCTTGCGTTCTTCTAGAAGTTTATCTAGCTCTTCAGATTTGGGTTTTGATGTTAATTTAGAACGTGGCCTAACTTCTTTTGAAGTTTCAACAATAGAACGAACTAGTTGGTCATTTATGATGTTTACGTCCGCCGATTCCTCCGCTGTCAGTTTTTCAGCTAGTCTTTGTTGAAAGTGCTCGATATGTGTTCTTAGGTATCCATTGTCATCAGGTATACGAGTGGTATTCACTAGCCGTCGCCTTTCTAATTTAAGGTTGATGGATAATCGGGCTCTTAATATACGGTGATCACTTCCCAGACTGATCGCGTTAAGAACATTTGCGTCTTTGACGATATAACGTTTGTTACTAAGAATATAGTCGATTTGGTTTCGTACTTTGCCGTCTCCTCTGGCCCAGGTCCACAGCTTATGTTGTTTTTTGGGGAAAAACGTATTCATGGCAAACAGTTTATTTTGGCATAAGTAATTTGCTAGCGTTCGTCCTCTCTTATTTCTCTTCCCCAGTCCAAATCTGCCTACATACTCTTCATTTTCAGTTGTTTTACCTAACTTGGCATTGAAGTCACCGATGACCATGGTGTAGAAACAGGAGTTCTCATTCAAAGCACGAGTGACGTCGTCATAAAAGTCGTCGACCTCTTCGTCGGAGTATGATTTTGTTGGCGCATATACCTGCACAACTTTTAAAGAATATCGCTTATTTAAGCGGAACGTGGCATAAATGACTCGTGGTGATAGGGCATATACATTTTGCAGATTTTTCGCCATTGAGGTGTTAATAAGGAATCCGACCCCATGCTCCGACCTGTCATCGTAGCCTTTGTAGTAAAACAATTGGCCTGATTTAAGTTTCACTAGGTTTTCTCCTCGTCGTCTGGTTTCGCTTAAGCCTATGATGTCCCATTTAATCTTATTAAGTACTTCAGATTCCAGTTCTTGGTACCGTTCTTCTGTTAGCAAAGTTCTTACATTATACGTAGCCAGGTAAACGTTTTGGCAGCCGTATCCGGTCTCCCAGGGATTCTTAGCACCCTCTGTCCTGCCGGTTCCCCGACCGCTGCCGTAGTCAGGCCTAGCAGGACCACTGGGAACTGAGGGCCATTTCTTATTTCGTGTGTGCATCTAGGTTTATTTGGCCTTGAAACGCCGCGCTGGCCATTGCGAGTTGGCGAGTCTACTCTGTTTTGAGGTGATTTAGTCCCTCAAGGCTTGTAGGAGCCCTCCGCCCAAGTGAGCAGGGAGTCAGGTTAGTTACCGCCGCCTGATGCTCGGCGTTGTTGCTCGTTTAGCACCACCCGGGAGGCACGTATAGGGTATCGTGGGTCTGACCTACGGACGCGAGCAACTTCCACCTCCCCGGATGACTATCCATGTATTATCCATTTGGCTAGGAAACCCTCAAAGAACAGGTTCAAACTTAAGATTAAAAGACATGATGAGACCGAGTAAGTTGCGCCATCAAAATCGTGCTACAGTCATGTTTTAGTGCCACTGACTACCTACGTATTACGTATAGGATAAAAGAAGGCATGCATCGGTTATAAGAGTATTTAGCGCCTATCGTAAAGAGGGCAGTTTACAATTTCGTGCCAACTCCAACGAAACTAGATCTGGGCCAGTCACCATTAATGCGCTATATAGGTGATTATATCCAGATCACATCAAAGAATCGCGACGACACAAAGCAGGAACTGCTTCGGACAGACAGACGCGAGGATCCGATTTTATGTTGCTACGTTGCTACACGCCGACCGCACAACAGTCACAAGCAATTGAAGGATATAAATGACATAATATTTTTGTCTTGACATATATTTAGAAGTTGGGATATGGAACTATATTTGAAATAATAATAAAAAGAATATTAATTTAGCTTTTGTTTAAAACATCATGAAACAGCCACCGTGGCGCAGTGGTCAGCATGACAGCCGCTACACGAGGGGCACCGGGTTTGATTCCTGGAGCGGGCAAATACTTGTACTTCTAAACTTTTATAAATTTCATTTAAAAAAAAATCTAAATCATATTAATTACAGCGTTTCTTTTTTAATGACAGGACAGCAAACGAGCAAGCGGGTCATCTGATGGTAAGTGATCACTGCTGCCCATGGACAACTGAAACACCTGGGTGAGATAATAGTAGAACCCAGGCTACGATGCACCATAACTGAGAATGCAACAAGGAAACGCTCAGATGTTATTTAAAATCATCATCAGGTCTTTTTTTAGTCTCCACTACACGAGCGCGACCCTCTCTGTATAGCTCTAATAGTACACTATTAGAGCCATACCTGGCTAGAACAGTCAGAGGACTTGGCCTACACCCTCCACGCTGGCCAGACGGGTTGGAGAGGTCTCACAGATGTTTATAAGCTTTGTTTAGCTTGTTTTTCCTAAGTCGCCTTCTACGACATCCACGGGAAGACTTGGAGTGGTCCTATTCTACTCTGCCGGATACCACACGGCACGGCGTTATTCAAAATATCCTGTCTTTTGGACATCACGTTCATGTCATATTATCCAAAGATTTATCTTGAGAAAGCGTCTATCAAAGCATACTTAATACTATAAAAAAAAGAATTGACGACATCTAAACCTCAAATCGTTATTAAAACAAGCAAAGATTGCAAAGAGTGCCAGAATCATGTTGTTTTTAAGTGCCAAAGCGTAATCGACAACTGGAAGCAACTGAAATTCTCAGGTATAAATATTTATCTCAATACTTGGCCTACGCTTCGTGAAACATTAACTAATTTGATTAGATTTGAAGAATGTGGTTTGTTTACTACGGTCGGTGGGCGGCGCGTGTCGGAAGTGGATTATAGGCGGTGACGTTCGCTAGGGCGCTTTATTATGTAATTCCTAGCTACAGTATAATGAGACACGTTTTATTGAGGCGCCTAGACGTGTAGTTTGTTTTTAATATGTCGCAGCTATAAAACATACTTTTTTGCTTTATTTTTCAGTAACAAAATTAAATTGAGAAGAACATTATCGGATATTTAGAGAATCTAAAATATTCGAAACAACAAATTGAAGAACTTTCAAATTAAAGCAACATTGCAGAAGTATGTGCAATTCAAAACGTGCAACCTTATCCAAGCCTCATGTTGTTACATCCCGAAATAATTCCTAAATAAACACCGCTATAAGCCCTTGACTGAAGTAACCCTCCAATCAAGAGAGGGCATTCAGTGGAAGAATCTGTAGTAGCAATAGGAAGCAATACAAAAGCTATTGGCAAAGGTATCGTTGTGAAATAGCGCGGTGAGTCACGCGTATTTCAGAGGAACGGTCTCGAGTCCCGAGTTCCCGACGCTCTCGGCGCGGCTTCGGCACAACAACCCGATTCTTATTGACTGCTATCTATACAACTAAATTTCACGCACTTACACCTGACTCATTTATGTAAATTTGATGATAAAAACTATGACACATGTCATGCGAAATTTTAAGACTTAGCAATCCGAATTATTGTCCATATTTGTGGCAACTCATTGAAGAAGACATTGTTGAGATGTCAATGGCTTGACGGATGAATAAAAATAAAATACTATGAATTGTAAACCACTATAGATTCCCTCTACACATAGAAACGTTTCGGTGGTATAAATAGTAAATAAATAGTTTCAAATCTATTAATGAATTCGAGAGATGTTTCGAAACATTTATAATGGACCTACACTAACAGATATAGCACAGTTATAGTAGTCTCACTGAAGATGAATGATACGAGCGCAACGTAATATTTTAGTTATATGAACAACATTCATCTAAATATTACGTATTAGTGAGCCACTTAAAAAAATAAACAGATATTGGTTGACGAGGCGACGTTGTAGCAAAATGTCGAAAACCTAATGAAGACGCTCTTTTTTTTATCATCCTTGAAACTCAGGTAAAGAAAAATAAACTAATTAGTAGTAAACGCGCTGACAACATATTATGTAAACGTCAATCATGGCCAGTAAAGAAATGTGGGAAGTGTAAAAATATTAGAATTTGCACATCGGTTTACGTTGATAGAGCATAGCAACTCGAGAATGACTGGGCGGGCGAGCTTACAGATAACCGATGTTGCGAGGTCGTAGAAATAACGGCGTAACGTTTTTGCGTAAACGTAAGCGCAGTGCGTGCGGCGGCCGGGCGCGTGACGCAGAAGCGAGCCCCGACCTACTTATGTCGTTGAAAAAATCAGCAGATGTTCAACTATATCGAGCGGGGCAGAATGTGTTGTTCCGAATAGAAATAAACTTGTCACATATTTTGATTGTATCTAGAGCGGGCAGCGGTTAGTCATGTAGCGGTGCCGATGCCAACGGCCCGGCCGCCCCGCGCCACCACCGCAGCTATAAAGGCAATCGCCGTCCAAGCTGAATCACTGTAGGCGCCGTCTGCAAAATGTCTCACCACTCATGATTTACGGTATTTTCTGATTGTTGCCTGCCTTGATACAGGGACACGTGACGATTGGCAGATATTGGCATGTGCGATCGCGCTTCTTGGCGGTTGATGCTAAGTTGGTGAAACCACAAATTCTAGACTGCCGCATGTACGTTTGGATATCGCTACTTTATGATGGCATGATGGTAGTTAAAAATTTAATCGACAAGACAAAGCTATAAATAACTCCACAATATACATAGATGTAATGCCAAGCGATACTAAGAACACTTTTACAACAAAAGGGTTTCCACTTGTAACTCGTCATGTGATAATGGGACACGTAAACAGAAGTATTTTTGAATCTTCAAAGAGGGTTGTTTATTATTGTTGCTTCGAGATCTCGCTTCGGTACAACAAAAGAGTTAACATTGGGAATAAATTTAGAGCCGTCGTAATTTTGGACAGCAGCCGAGGAACGCTAGGTGCTGCCATAAGCGGACCTGGTAACTGGGTTGTGGGTAAAATGCCTGCTCGCATTGTTTACGTTGCGCGAATTGTTTACCTGTACTAGATATTCGCAATCGGGTTCAAATAAATTATATCTGAGAAGTTTCGCGAACGCTACAAAGAGTTTACCGCAAGGTTGTTATCTAGGGCCATTGCAAAGCATAGAGCCCTTTTAAGTCGAGTTAGATTTACTTACAATTATCAGAATATTGTATTATAAATAATATAACGTTTTCAATATACACGTCTAACCATATTTATCAACGGCAGCGATGTGCACACACATTTTTTAGAAGGTAGACGAAAACATACTAAATTCAAAACATTACGACTCGCATTAATAAATTAAATACGTGATACTAAATGTTCTATTTGATTATGAAGCATTTTGATTGTGATTTTTAGGGTTCCGTAGCCAAATGGCAAAAAAGAGAACCCTTATAGATTCGTCAATGTCACAGACGGACAGACAGACAAACTATAAGAACTATGTTGCTAAAACTTGGTAAGTAGATGTATTCTGTGAACCGCATTAAGATTTTCACACAAGAATGGAAAAAAAGCAGTCAATTTTGGCTTCCCATACTTACTTAAACTGTAACTCGATTTTTTTTATCATCAAACCCATACGTGTGGGGTATCTATGGAAAGGTCTTCAAAAATTGATATTGAAGTTTCCAATATCATTTCTTCCTAAACTAGTTTGCGCGAGAGACACTTCCAAAGTGGTAAAATGTGTCCCCCCTGTAACTTTTAAAATAAGAGAATGATAAAAAAAATACATGACGTAGATTACCATGCAAACTTCCACCGAAAATTGGTTTCAACGAGATCTATTAAGTAGTTTTTTTGATACGTCATAAATCGTAAACCGCAATTTACCTTTCATTCAGTCAGTCAACTCAAATATAACAAGAACCGACTCGCACTTGGCCGCTGTTTTAGTGGCAACGATCTAATTTTTTTTTCTTTGGGAAAAAATGTCTATATTCTTAGTGAGTTTTGGGTAGACAGAGCCTAACTGCCTTTATGGACTGCACGTCTGATCGATGGTTATGTTTTATAATATCTCAGCAAGACATTTGGGTATTGTAGTAGAGACAACTTTGTTGGTATTTGGCTACTTGTAGATGTAACTAAGTGGATTTTTTTTTTTTTATCTATAATGTTCTTCCATGCTCGCCTCTAACAGGTGCTTCTCTTCCGCGTAGATCGTAAAAGCCGATCTAGAGAATGGACAAAAATCTAAGGAATCAAGTTAGTAGGCGATGCGCAATTCATCACTATTTTGATTACGTTTTCCACCTTTACGCCCACTAACATGCTAAACGTGGCTTATAGGTCTCTTGAACCTAAGCTCTGTCTTCTAAGGGAAAGAGATGTGATAATATGTACCCATGTTTGTATGTTTACTAAAAACTTGATGAGTTCTTTGGCAGTTACATTGTTAAGTTTGCTAGTAAAAAAAAATATTCTCGCATTACTCACTTCTATTCTAAACGAAAATAAGTTCCAGTTTTTATAATAATTAATTTATGTAAATGAAATGTTGTGTTGACGCAGAAGTACTTTAAAACCAAAGTACTTCTGCGTCAACACAACATTTCATTTACATAATTTAATTATTATAAAAACTGGAACTTATTTTCGTTTAGAATAGAAGTGAGTAATGCGAGAATATTTTTTTAAATGATTATTATTAATATCCTAGAGAAATCGGACTGACATATATTCAAACATAACCCTTTGATTCGAAACCTCCACCTTTCTTTAGACTTGGATAAAATAAACAAAGACAGTTCAACGAAAATCACAACTTACAATGCCACAGCACCTAGATGGTACTTCTATAAAGCTTTAAATAGACCCAAAGCAATAATTTAAATTGCAGAAGTACTTTGGTTTTAAAGTACTTCTGCGTCAACACAACATTTCATTTACATAAATTAATTATTATAAAAACTGGAACTTATTTTTGTTTAGAATAGAAGTGAGTAATGCGAGAATATTTTTTTAAATGATTATTATTAATATCCTAGAGAAATCGGACTGACATATATTCAAACATAACACTTTGATTCGAAACCTCCACCTTTCTTTAGACTTGGATAAAATAAACAAAGACAGTTGAACGAAAATCACAACTTACAATGCCACAGCACCTAGATGGTACTTCTATAAAGCTTTAAATAGACCCAAAGCAATAATTTAAATTGGAAAGGAAAGACATTGCAATCATGCAGCAGATTTATAATCGCTGCTAAAGATCGCTGACAGTGAAATAATCGGTTGTCAAAGCGCTATGCCAAAAGCTGACAGAGCAACTGCCAGAGAGCTACCGAGCTGCGCCGAGTGACGCTTTCGCCACACCTATGAATCACTGCTTGTTATTTTATAGTATCTTGAAAGTGATAGAAGGGTTTGGGTTTTTGATAGAAGGCTTCATGATTCTATGTTGCTTCAGAACGAAGTGTCACAAGATATAATAAGTGACAGAGCTAAAAGAGAAGGAAATGAGCTATATCTCATTAAAAAGTTTAATTAGGTTAAGAAGGCGGGAATATTTTTCCCACCAATTTTTTTCGTATTACATATACCAGCACCGCGATATCACATAGCGGTGCAGTGTGATGATGCGCCCATTGAGTTTCTATAAAATAAAGTGCCATGACGATAAGATAAGAACGGAGGCTAAAAAAAAATATGTTGCTAACGACATGACTTATTCAACGGCTAATATATTGTTAATAAGAGTCATTCAATAAATTCTAATAAAACCAAAAAAGCTTCAGAATGCTTGGGATGGGCGTGTATCGGAAGCACAAGAAACCAAGGAAACTGCGCTCGCCAACCCGCCTGCCAAGCCTGGTGAGTATGGCAATATCCTCCCATGGAACAAAGAATCCTTGGGAAGGGCACAAGTCCATCAGTGAGCTTTTTGTGGCTGTAATAATGATGATGATGAATCAATTCTAAACATCAATTTAAAACGTAGGTAAATGCGTATACATTTGCAGACGGCAGATTGACTGTTTGTCGCTACTTCATCTGCGTGAGTTTCGATTTTATCACAGTCTATTCGGGGTCCCAGCAACATGCTAAACGTGGCTTTTAGCTCTTAAAGACCTGGGCTCTGTCTACCCCGCATGGGAAAGAGACGTGATAGTATGTATATATCCGCAGTCCCGAAGCATCTCAGGACACATCTATAGTTTTCCCAGCGCTCCCCGATAATGACAATCAATGATTAAGAATTTCTTGATACGAGTGCCTTAGGCTTTGCAAGATTTTTTAGAATCATTCCAGTAGTTTTTAAGTTTATCAATTCCAAGCAAACAAATATTTTCTCTATATAATATTAGTTGACCCGGAAATCTTGTTTTGCCATATAAATTATGAAAAAAATTGGGGTAGACGACCCTTAATACTGAGGAGTATGAAAAATAGTTTAGTTCTTAGACGTACTGACAAAGCATACAAAATGTAATAAGATAGGACATAAACTATTCCGTTACGGAGGGGTTTTGTTACAAACACTGACACGAGTTTTACATATAGAGAATTTTACACAAGGTCCATTTAAATTAAGCGCAAATATACCTTCGTGGTCCAGTGTCTAAGGCGTTTGCCTGTTGACCCGGGGTCGTGGCTTCGATTCCCACTTTGTATAGTTGTTTCTAGTTTGGTTAGGACATTGCAGGCTTGAATCACCCGATTGTCTGAAAACAAAGATGATTCCGTGCTCGGAAGGCATGTTAAGCCGTTAGTCCCGGCTGCCATCTAGTAGCCGTTAAAGAAATCACGTCAGAGGCCGAGAGGCGGTTCCGAAGAACTCTGACACCAGTGTTTGCATGGTCGATTGACCGTGTCACCTACTCGAAATGATGATGATGATGATGATGAGCGCAAATATTATAAGTAGCAAATTTTAAGAAATCGACACGCAAGCTTTTTGTTTTGGCTTTTTCATACAATTTTTTTTATTAAAATCGATAAATTAGCTGTTTTGATAGTCGACGTCAGTGACTTAGTACCTACCCATAGTAGATAATAGTAAAAAGTTGTTCGCCTGGAAAGTTTTTTTGTACACAGGATGTTCTTTCCTCTGTTTTTTTAAATGTTCAGGTACAGATATATCGAAAACTAGCGTGTCGATTTTTTTTTGCTTCTAAACCATTTTTCTTGCTTGTAAGTGCTAGTCCCTAAAATATTTGCGCTTAATTTTAATTGTCCTTATATATATTAGAGACGATGTTAGAATCACTAGCAATAAGGAGAGGGAACCAGTCTTTATCACATATTTCTGTGATGCTCATTGACCTAAAGGATGATAAAAGGAGTATCTAAAGATCATTAACAATACTTTTGGTTTTGCTGTATCAAAATATCAATAGTAATGAGCTTTTTTGCTGTGCAACTGAATGGTTTTTATTAATGAAACAGGATAAACCATGCTTAGATCACGCATCAACAATTATTAGTAATTAACGTCTTTATTAGGGTCCCGTACCTCAAAACGTAAAAACGGAACCCTTATAGGATCACTTTGTTGTCCGTCTGCCTGTCAAGACCCTTTTCTCAGGAACGCGTGGAGGTATCAAGCTGAATAAATATCAAATACTTAAGTCCTTTGGAGCTGTGAAATAAAATCAAACTTTTAAGCCATCGCAATCAAAAGATACAGCCGTTTATGCCGCAAATTTTCGACACTCGCAGGCGAATCAGCCTACAGGTTACTAAACCCCGTGTCCCGTGAACTCAGAATCTTAAAATTTGGTACGAAGCAACGTCTTATAGCATAGTTAAAGAAAAAATTGCGAAAAGCATAATTTTTTAGTTTTTCGTTTTACATCATATAATAAAAATATATTTAATAATTTTAACTTATTATAGATAATACGGTACGGAACCCTTTGTGTTCTAGTCCGATTCGCACCTGGCCGGTTTTTTATCGCAAAATCTTCACAAAAAATAACAGGTGTGTCTATGATGATCTTAAGCTCATCAATTACCCAAGTAACGTAAAGTTAGCAAAGAAATCGTGACACAAGTATAATAGAATTGATTATTGAAGTTTTGTAAGATTTTCTTCAAAAAAATCGGCCAAGTGTGAATCGGACTCCCCTACGAAGGGTTCCGTACCATTATCTATACAACATTAGACACTAAATAATACCATAAGCGTTTTTCGTGGCACCTGCAATTACTAAAATCACGTTTGTTGTATGGGAGATTTATTTTAATTATTTATTATTGAAGCAAATATACAACTAAATATACTGTGAATACTTAAAGCGTCTACCTGTTGCCGTTATTAATATCGAGCAAAAACGACAAAAAATAACTAGTTTGTTGTATGGGAGCCCAACTTCAATATTTCCAAGAGTTCCCAGAATTGTTCCCATAGGAAAAGTTGTTTATATCAACGGACTGAATCATCCCTTTAAAGGTCCAGAACGATCAAAATTTCACAGTGTATAGAATAAGTAATAGTTTTTTGTATCAATAATGTTTAGATTGTAGAGTGTTAACAGTAATCATCAAATCATTTATTCGCAAAAGTGGTACAATAAAGATGGATTTAAAATAATAAAGATCATACATCTGTTTCCATCATGCGAAATATAAAAGTCAGTGAGTTATTTTGTCTGATAATAAAAGTGATTCCGTGCTTCGGAAGGCACGTTAAGCCGGTGGTCCCGGATGCCATCTGGTAGTCGTTAAAGAAACCACGTCAGATGCCGAGAGGCGGTTCCGAAGAACTCTGACACCAGGGTATGCATGGTCGATTGACCGTGACACCTACTCGAAATAATAATAATAAGTGAGTTATTAGCCATTTAGGTCCCACTGTTGGGCAAAAGCCTCCCCTTCAAGTATGTAAGATTGAAATAATAGGCAGGTAAGTAAGTAACGGAGCTATTTATTTACCTGCTGCATATTTTGCAAGTTAATAATTTATGACATTAGTTCTGATGAATCTCAGGGTTAGTTGAATCTAATGTCCATGCGAGCTTACAAGTAATAGATAAGAGATAAAACGCTTATTAGAACTTGGTAATGAATGTTTTAGTGATGATTAATATTGGATAAGATTAGTCATTTTATATAAAATAAAAAAAAAATGTGCAACCCCGATACGAAAATCTCTCTATATACCTATTGTAAACGGCTGGGCCGATTTTGATATAACATGTCTAAGAACCATCGTTAGAAAAGCTCTTTTTACAAGCTTTTATTTAGTTTCACATGGTCCCGATGTTTGTCTGTAATCAAATCTTGCAAGTTAAATTTGATCCACTTCGTTCACTAATTTTTTTCATAACTGAATTATTTAGAGATATGCCTTTAAAAACCTGAAAAATGGGTGTGAATTTCCATTGTGTTCAAACATAAATCTGTATCATTTTTGCATGCATGTGTAAATCGGATGACAATATCAATAATAATTATGCAATCGTTGCGCTGGTCTGATGATGGAGTCGGAAAGTGGCAATAGGAACTCTTAAACTAAACAAGGTACACGAATCGTGTTTGGGCTCATTTGATTTGTCATGGAAAACACTTTAGTGTGGATTCGTTTACAAAAAAAGCTTGTCTCAAAAATGATTTTTTTGCAATAAACTTGATTACAAAAATATTTTGTAATAACGTTTCTTATTTTTTGTCTAAAAGTTTTGCTTTGCCTCGCCTTTTATCCCTACACAGTACCAATAGAATTATTCATTAGACACATTAGTGCAACACCCAGACTCCTAAATGTACACATGTACCCCTCTCATGAACTATGTCGTCAGTTTCAAAAGTTAATAGTGTGGATGTGTCTTGATCAATCACGTAAAAACTGGCATACTGATATACCATGTCTAGACTAACAAAAAGTCAGCAGTTGATTGAAAATTTTGTAAGTACGTTTCATTGGGTAAATTTACCCTTACGATATATATTACCCTTGCGATAACAATTTTACTAGACTAGACCTATTTATATTTACTAAATAACATTATTGTTAGTATATTATTTTATAGTCTATACTATTAAATAAGTAAAAGTAAATCCAAAAATCTTTCTCTCAATGAAATTAATAACTTTATAAAACTTGTACAATTTCCGAAGCTACTCACTCATGAAAACGTCAACGATCACTTGCAATTCGTAGTCAGGTTGGACAGTTATGGAAACTTGTACGGCACAGTCCGTTTGCGGCATTTCACACACTACAATAACATTTGGGCCGTCCTTGATAGGCCACGTGTAGTAGTATCGTAGCGGTGCAGCGGTGCAGTGGGATGCCACGATGCGCCGGAGTCGGCTGCCGCGCGAGACTGTGCGACGGCGCGGCCCGTCCTATACCTCCCCGATAACCTTAAATTAGATTAATTGTAACCCAGTGATTCATACGGCCGCGCGATTCTTTCTGTTGACATATGCGTCTGCTTAATTTAGAATAAAAATATGTACAATTAGTGACACAGAAAGAGTAAAATCGAGATTAGACCTTATCAATGGTACAGTCAATGCTTACTTTGTAAGAGAATACTGGTTTATGGATAACGACTTAAGAATCTAATAGATTTATATTCACTAAAAATTAATGTTAGCAATAAAAATGTCAGAAACAAAGTTAGCATAAACATTGTCATCCCATGTCATTCCGCGCACTTATGTCCAACCACACGAGCCCAATTTTATCAATTACCCCTTAAGTCTGTTTGGTACATAGGAATGTAATATCAAATAACAAACTACTCGACAAATAATATAGAATTGTGTAGGGCACAAAACTATCCACGTAAACACACGGCAAAATAATAACGCTTTCTGGAATAAATGGAATAATAACATAATTCTAAGTCCTTTATAAAATAGTAAAACTTTTGAATCAATTACAATTGTACAAGCCTAAAAATAATTGTTCGCCGTTGTTTTGAGTGCATTGTATTTTTAGAGGTAGCGAATGTTGAAATCAAGTTTGTTTCTGCTATAAATATTTAGAGGACGCTATGTATATCTAGAAAATAAACTTTCTCAAATGTTTTTATGTATTTTATTTCCGACGGTACTGTGAGTCATCATGCTCGGCGCATTGGTAAAGGCCTCTATTTATAAACGTCAAAGGCAGTCATTAATACATACATTTTAAAGAAAAATAACGTAGTTTCTAGGCTTGGACCTACTCAACATAATTGTTGTTAATAAATCATAACATTGTAGGCAATGGCATTTTTCCTCACTTCGTTGCGTTATTCTTTCTTGTAATGTAGTTGCTATAATCCATATCTATACTGATATAATATTATACACTCGAAAGTAACTCTTTCTTTTCACTCTTGAACCATTGAACCGAACGAAAATTTGTATGGAGTTTGAGGCCCGGTAAAGGAAACAGGGCACCTTTCATCCCGGGAAATTCTACTGTTCCCAAGGGATTGATACTATCACGGCCGGAGCCTCGTCCAAAGCTAGTTTAGAGTATATGTAAAAAATATTTCTCTATTCATTTTAAATTATTCATCAGATTAGAAGATACGATTAGAATTCGAGAGAACTCGTCACCAGAAGTGGGATACGCCAGCCAACTTAGAAGTGGGACAGTGAGATACGACTATTCATTTATTACTTCAAGTAAAGGTATGGTTATTAATTATCGTATCGAAATGATTTTTCAGTTAGTAAGAATTTGAATGCATTAAAGTAAAGTCTGAATGCTAGAGAAACTCATTCTTAAATAGTTCCGAGCGTAATTCCGTTATGACTAATCAAGATAATATTTGTGCATTTCTATAACCGCCATTGAGAACGATGAGGCGCAAAGCTCAAAGGCCGCGCGTTACTGTATAAAAATCAACACATTTGTTTATTTGAGGAGCGCATTTTGGGCGGGCTCGCCGCCGCCGCGGCACCATGAAAATATTACGACTTATTTACTTTACGCGTTGGTCTTACCGCATTGACTCAGCCCGATGGGTCGCTACGGATCGCCTCACCTAACACCTCGGCCAATTTGCTTTATCGCTAATTCATTCTGGAATTCCAGAGGCGTAATGCGACCTCTAATGTCGGCCGGAAGGAGCTATCTCTAGTCGTCTTCATCGGGCCCCAAGCCGAATAGGTTGGGACGAGTAGAGGAAGATTAATGACTTTTAGCGACGATAATAGCGGTAAATGTACTCTGGGTTTTGTCTATATCTTCGAGTTCTAGATTTAGAGTGCCATAAGATGAAGAAGGTTAAGAAGAAGTAGAAGTTTTTGTGCTTTTATTTTACATTGTGATTAATTTGCAGAAGTCATCTTGCTACGACAGTTGAGAAAGCGACAGTTTAGATAATACAGATGTTTCCGTGCTTCGGAAGGCACGTTAAGCCGTTGGTCCCGGCTGCCATCTGGTAGTCGTTAAAGGAACCACGTCAGAGGCCGAGAGGCGATTCCGAAAACTCTGACACCAGGGTGTACATGGTCGATTGACCGTGGCACCTACTCGAAATAATGATGAGTTGAGAAAAGCATCTAAACCTGAATTTCCATATATCACAGGAGAGATATAAATAAATAGAATCTGTTACCCGTAAATGAAGTAGAAAGTAGCCATCCAAGGACAATAACAACTTTTGCAAATACTCTCAGTAATACAAGATTCAGTGGTAGGACTTTCCGTAGATCTCTGAGAAAAGCAAATATAACTAAACGCAACATAAGGTAGGAACTTCAACATCACAGAGCTTTCTCCCCAATGTTATGAGATCATTCAGAGACATGCGACAATTTTCCCATGTGTGTCGGCGACGGCGGAAGCAGCGGGTAAACACAATACGAGCCGTCTAGCCATATGCGAGCAACCGAGGACGCAACGCACGCACGTCTATACAGAACGACAGACAAATCATCATCCACTATTTATCTTTGTTCCCACCGCGTGCATAAAAACCGCGGAAATTTCCCGCACTATGACGTACATCCATTTCCAGATAATTTTAAGGAAAATAAATAAATCAACATCGCAAACAGAATGTTTTTAGAATTCCTGCAGGTGAACATTCGCATAAAATATTATTGACGTTTCAGTAAAATAGTTGGGAATAAAGTTGTCCAGATGAGATTAGACTTTTAGGTAAAGCCGAAATTTTTCCGGCTTTCGATTCCTTGCTGTAATAGTGACAACAGAAAACTTCCCGTCTTGAAAACCTTGACGCCAAACGCCTGATCCGAAAAACTCGACCCAAGCCCTCCTACAACTATACTCGTAATTCAAGTGGGTCTCTTTACTGCGCTTCTTGCAATAGGACCTTCAAAACAAAATTTGGTTTTGCTAGTAATGCTCGCGCTCATGCAAGAGCCCAGGCAAAGACGAGCTAAGGGTGTCGCCGTCGACGGATACGTCTGGGAGGACATCATCATCAGTGACAACAGACTTCAACTACAAGTTATTATAAGCAGATTTTGGCATAAATGCGGGAGAAAAAATATCTGCCGTTCCCTTCTTGGACATAAGCATGTTCATGCAGGGAAAGGCAAATATTTTAGGATTCATAAGTTATAAGATCGAACGTAAGCTAGAAGTGCTTTACTTAATAAGAATAATTCAGATAAGATTAGCAAGAGAGAATCGTTACGTCTTAAGAAGAAAAAGTAAGTTTTTCGACATGCCTTCTCTAGTGCACAAAAAGCTCCACAAGTTACACCTAAGTTAACATACGCAACAGCTGTAACTGAAACTAGGAACTGCAGCCGTTCTAACAATACTTTGGCTCGTTCGGTCGTTGGTCCCAAAGCACCCGGTTCCTAGAAGGTAAGCGGACACAGTCTAAAATAGTCGCGGCCTCTTCCGAGAAGCGTGAGTCACACGGGACCGACCCGAGCCGCATCTGGACCGTATATTATATATAACACAGTATGCGGCCGATCTATAACTGCATTACACGCATGCGTGTGATTTAACGCTGCCAGCGGCGTTGCGTGATTGAATGAATTCGGATTAGAAACCACTAGTACGAAAATTATCCGACACGGCGTCTAAGGTTTTAAGAAAGTCTATTAACGTTTTCTATAAGGGATTGGAAAAAAGGCAGTTACTAAATCGATAACACATCTAAAAATAAGTAACACTGATTACAAAATGGCAATAAGTGCAATAAGCTCAATAAAATTGGGTTAGTAAATTAATGAAAAAGTTTTCCCTCGTTGTTTTTTGATTATTTAAAATTTGATAAATTAAGAGACCTAGTTATTGCCGCCAAAAGTTACCACTTTTAGCTGTAATTTGTAGTTTTCTTAGACAATATCATATACAATAATGAAAAGTTATACCAAAAATACTAAATTAGACTTTTTGGTATAACTAATATTTCTCTCTAAATTAGAATAAGACTTTTTTGATTTGATCGGGTTTAGTAAAAGAATAAAACGATGGGTGGCGCTAGTTTCGCTCACTCGTCTAAGCGCCTTAAGGATAAAAAAAAAACGGACATAATAGTCACAGGAGTTCGCAGAAAGGTAACATAATGTGAAACATTAAACCAGTCTATAGGCCGGTGAGATGATTCACAGATATGCCGATCAGGTTGCATCATAAAGCAACAAAAACTATAAGGATAATATGTATGTGATATAATCTGACAGGGAATAATAGCATGGACTGCGAGTTTTTTGCTGCGCCACACACGATTGCTGTTTAGTATAAAAAAAGTCGAGAAAACTTTTGAAACAAAATCTTGCTAAGCGCCGTCAATTTCTTATCTGATTACAGCGTCAAAAAAATACAAAGCAAAAAAAAAGTCTAAATGAGATTAATTAATAATAGCTTCTGAGGAAACTGTCCAAAATAACAATTTCACTACATCTTAAGAAGCCTAGAAAGCAAAATTCCTAAAATATATACAAACGAACTTTATCTGAAATAAAGTATGCCTAAACTTGCCTAATGTTACCGGGTACGCGAGGGCGGCCTCCCGAGTACTTGCTTTTCCCTCAATTAGCCGAGCGAGTGGTATCCCTTTACCTTCTTTCCGTTTCCAAACACAATAAATTCCTACCTACCCTTCCCTAGCTTAGAAACTTCCAATGGGCAACAGCGTCGGGAGCACAAAAACCCTAAGAAATTGCGCTAGCCAAACCGCCTGCCAAGCGTGGTGAGTATGAGGCAATATCCTCCCATAGAGAGAAAAAATCTTTGGGAGGCCTATGTTCAGCAGTGGCCATGTCAAGGCTGTAATGATGATGATGATGATACTTGCCTAAAGGTTAATAATCCTATAAAGCAAAATACTTAAAATAAGCTCAATTATGTTTTAAGTATTTTGATTTTATGGGGCCGTTGTCAGGCATATTCAAAAGAACATAGGCTACTGGTATCTTTCATCCTGGAAATATATTACTCTTATCTAGGGATTGAGAGTTATAACTAAAATGTTGTTAATTTGCGTTAGTCATTCTGCAGAGTCTAACTTTTAGCTAGTATTTTTGGGTTGGGGGCATTCCAAAAAGAAGTTCTTAAGTTTCGCATGTAGCTACATAAACTATTTAAAAATTTGTTTGAAGCTAGACTTCATACGCTATTTCATTTCAGGCATCATGATCAGGAAGGGAAGGATCGATTTCATCATATACATACATAAAAAAATTGTATACTTGTTTTTGCTATGTTTTTATGGGAATCGAAGGAGCTGCATAGCTACCAAATAATACTTAGATATTTTCATTTATATTTTTACTATAAATGTACTACGAGACATAGAGCGGACTATACTCAACATCAATTGTTAAGTATGAATGATACCATAAAATTGTCATCCTACACAAAAAAGAACGAAAGACCTGATGTATGTAAGAATACATGTAATTGATCTTAAGGTGCGTTAAACAAGATAACAGCGAGACAACGTGACGATAGGTGCTGATAGAGTAGTTGTAAATAAACGAAGTGTCGGTCGTCCCAAAGCATGAAGAATAATAGCTAGATGCTATTCTAAAAATTGCAGTTCGGAATACCTCAGTGCCTAAAGTCGAAAGTATTCGATCAAAGTGTGTTACCATTGATGACTTACGGGCCCCTTATAGGGCCACGTTTCAGACCCCAAACGGGAAAAAACGCAAGGTCGGTTAAAGGTCTATGGAGAGGGATGCTTTGAGTGCCTCTCCGCGACATCTAATCAGAAACGAGTAGATTCTTAGAAGAACATATGTCACCGACATAGCTCAGCGGTCTAACCAGGTCGTACGACCTGAACAAGGATGCAGGCCGCTTTTAATCGGTCATATTGGAAATCCTTGGGGAAGGTCCATGTCCAGCGGTGGACTTCTTGCGACTGAGATGATGATGATGTAAACACAGCATATTCTGACTACTAATATATGTAGACCTTTCTAATCACTGTCTGGATAGCAGGAACTTTTCTTAGACTTTTACGATGAATAACTTCAAGGTTATCGAAAAAAAAAATATTGTTTTCAGTCATGAGGCCGCTTTCCACCCTTTTATCCTTACTAATATTATAAATGCGAAAGTGAGTTTGTTTGTTTGTTTATTTGTTTACTTGTTTGTTTGTTTGTTTGTTACGCTTTCACGCCGTAACTACTGATCCGATCATCATGAAATTTGCATACAAGTTCTCTGGAGTACGGAGAAGGACATAGGCTACCTTTCGTCCCGGGAAAAAGTACTGTTCCCGAAGGATCGACATTGACGCGGGCGGAGTCGCGGGCGAAAGCTAGTATATTTTATAAATATGTCTATGTCGGGGCCATAGTAAAAGATCCATTTCACACCACTAGAAAGTTGATTTCCCGATTGTGTTCCGCCAAATTTCACTGAAATTGGATTACACATGTAGATCGCAATATGCTTTCGTAGGGGGGCAAACTTGTTTTATTACTTCGCGAGCC
This sequence comes from Elegia similella, assembly GCA_947532085.1. Taxonomy (NCBI): domain Eukaryota; kingdom Metazoa; phylum Arthropoda; class Insecta; order Lepidoptera; family Pyralidae; genus Elegia; species Elegia similella. The sequence goes on from OX383941.1 coordinate 16,816,436, forward strand.
TTATCACAGCTATATCACTATTTTGAAAAAAATATAAAACCTGAATCAACAACCAATAAATCCATGTGATTATTGAACCTGCTTTACAAGACTCGGTCGAGAAATGAGTCTTGTAGGTGAGCACAGCCGACAGCTGGAGAGATGGACATACGAAAGAATTTTTGCCCGAGCTGAAACAGAGACGCCTCGCGCTCGATCTGTCTATTTTTTATTATATATAGAACGGCTAACGAGCAAAGCGTCACCTGATGGTAAGTGATCACCGTTGCCCATGGTCAACTGCAACATCAGGGTGTGACAGGAGCGTTGCCGGCCTGTTTAAGAGTTGGGGGAGGACATAGGAACCCCCGTACTCCCCTCAAAATGGTGGAAGGATAGGCTTCCGGCTCTTTCATTCACATAACGGAGCATATAAGCGGTAAAGTTTCTATTCAAACGTCGATTGGTCTATTATTTTTAAGCCGAAGTACGAGATAGTAGATCCTAAAGCAAAAACTTATTTAAATTAGAGCCAAGCCAGGCCGGCTAGGCTAGCTAACTAGCTAGCGAAGATGGTCTAATCTCGTAGCAATGCATCATGCAGTAGATTCCGCATGAGTAACCGCGTACAAATAGCAGTCCTGTGCCAGGCGCAGGACATGCCCGCGCCGTGATTCACCCGCTTTATCATTAGCAGGACTTGTTTGTTTGTTTGCAAACAAAGATGTATTACCCTTAGGGCTGCTGACGGCCCGTTTTTCACGGGCGTCTCGTATTTTTTATAGAGATCTGAATATCCCGTCGGGACAGACCATAATTTTTTTTTAATGAATACCAGTTATTGTCAGTTAAGAAGGCCATTATTGGCTAGTCTTTAAGGTGACACGGTGATATGTAAATAAATAAATAAAAATTTTGTATGCATCGCTCATTTTTGGCGGACTTTTGCTTCGTATAAATATAATTTCTTTTGGGGTCGGCAACGCGCGAATGGCACACCTGGTGTTGCATAGTCTACGATAAACGCTTTGAAAAAAACCGTAAATGAAAGTTGCCAACCCTTAATGCAAGAAGATTTTTGTAAAACATTTGCTATACAATCCTTCTTTCTTCTTTCCCCTACTTGACAAGTGTGGTATCGATGTAAAGTGGTAAGGTGGAATTAATGTACCAATTAGTTACTCACAGTCGTTTACTAATTAGTTACAATTTTCTAGGGTTCCGTACCCAAAGGCTTTCGATGTCCGTCCGTATTTGAACCGTAATACCATAGGTAAAATTTTCACAGGATGTGTAAAACAATAATAAAAATTAGGGTTTGCGCCAAGCCAAAAACGTATTTTTGAGAGTTTGTATTTGTGCCTAGTTAAATGGAACCCCTCGTGTGTGCACTTGACCGGTTGGATTTACATTTTTTACTTAAAATTTTACCAAGTTTCATACAAACTTTCAACTCCATTTTAACCCCTTATTGGATGAACTTAAAAAAATGCTTTTTTAGTGCACGCTTACGTCATTTTAGGGACGTGTAAAAGTTATGCTTCTAGACCCAACTGTTCCAGCTCTGTATTGGTCGATCAGTCAGTCAGTTTCTTCTTTTATCCTATGCTATTAAACGAAGCAAGTCAAATATTAAATATATGTATAATAAGCAGAAGATAGCTATTGCTAACATTGTTAATGCGTTAGGTTTCTTTTATATTGACAACCTGCGCCTTTCAGTAAACACTTGCGAGACGAACCCGACAGTTTCTTCCCAGCTAAATAGCAAATTCTATCTTTGGCACAAGAATCCTGTCAAAACAGCCATTCCTCGCAACAGTTGTCCGACATTAACTCCACATACATAATATGGCCTGTTCCCAGAAGCAAGATGCGCCATTTGACAGCGATGCGACGCTGGCCACTCAAATATCAACCGCTTAGTCATCCCGTGTAATACGTTTAGATTGGTTTAAAAATACCAATTATTTTTACATTCCCTCACAATAGGTAGAGCAATCAGTGGAAAAACACATGTAATACGTATTTTATTTTAGTAAACTGAGGTCTTTTGGTACTTAATTCGCTTTGCAGGCACAAAAAGTGAGGATTCCCGCACTGACTTTTTATAGTTTTGGTTTTTGTAATATGTAATTAATCATCAATTTTATGAAATTTCCAAAAAAATATAGTTTCAATCATTTTATTACATCGGTCGATCAAGATTTTGACATTAGGGTAGGCTAAATGAGCAATTCTGTGTATAGGGGGTATTATACCTTCCTGTATAACGGATTCATTATTCCGGGTCGTAGTAATTACAACAAAATTACAAGTAATTCAGTCGCCAGAGCTCCTGATTACACGTTCACTAATTCGCAACTCTGAATCAGATGCTAAGGACGAACGACAAGAGAAAGACGAATCGAGTAAATAAAAGTTATGGCTTCATCATAAAAAAATAAAAACAATTGGTATTGCCGCAGCCGCAGCGGTTGGGTCCATTGAAATAAAAAAATAAAAAGGAAGAAATGGGTTAAAGAATATTTTTTTTACTAATTATTAAAGCAGGCATTTGACTCCCATCTCACCTTTAATACTATGTAATAATATATATTTTCTCAAACATGCTCGGAAATGTAGGCATTATTGTAGTAAAAAGAAGACACGAAGTTTGTAATTCTTGGCTGGTGCATTACTTTACCGGCCTAGGCCAGGAAAGTAAGTATGAAAATTCATTCCTGGCCGCTGCTCAAAACTTTTTAATTAATCTATGTAAGTTGTCATACAGCCAATGGCTACCACATTATAAAAAAATCACTCATCGAGCATATAAGTATCTGAATATAAAAATAATTATAATAAAATGTTATGGTATAAAATCACACCAAAATATGCCAATAATAAAAAGAAAACACGCGGGATATCAGATTTTAACGATATTAATTTTTTTGGGTAAAATATGACTTGGCTGTATGGGCTATGTTTTCTGAGCACTAAATGACGATTGAAAATTAAAAAAAGAAAATAACGCGGGACTGCAAGATTGTTGTTTTGGATTGTTTTGCAGATTGCTTCTAGTGGACTTTATAATGTAAAATCGGTGTAATTTGGTTTTATAAATGCCTATGTTTATGAACAATGTGTGCTAAAATAAAGTGTAATGGTGCGGCTGTGATGCAGATTTAGAGATTTACATAGCGGGCTGGTGGTCGCTCGCGTTACTGCGTCGTCTATGATCAAACCAGAGGATTCGTGGGAATTGTCGCCAGGAGCTCCATCGAATCAATGAAATCAATTACACCATCATTTCTTTGATAAAACATTGAAAAATATAAAGAGCTAAAAGGCGTAGAACGCCAAATGCTGTAAAACAAATATGAAAATAAAAATGTCCAGAAGTACTATTATCGTTTTTATATTATACTAATTTATTCCCAGTAGTACGTCTTTCATTATTTCCTCGCATTTATTGAGAAAAGCACAATACATGCCTTTGCCGGGAATCGGCTTGCTGGACTCGTATTTATTGCCAAGGCCTCGCTAGCGCTCGGCCTTGAAAACTCTACTTGTCCGGCAATCCCTTACTTCCCGGCCTCTGCAGTAATGTACTATATATTACTATGTAATAATATATATTATATTACTATGTAATAATACATTGTTCCACCGTTTCTTGTATTTTTAATCATGTAATTTTGGTCACACTTATCCCAAAGGACAAGGACATGCCATATCAAATTCAAAATTCCAATGTCGTTACTATATTAAATTAACTGCCTCCGTGGTCTACAGGCAAACGCCTGGACACTGGGTCAAGGCGTTTGATTTTTGAGACCCGGGAAAAATTATGTTTTAATATCATTATGCGTAACCATAAAGCTTTAGATTTAGAACTTTAAAATGGGAAACTGAGGAATCATGTTAGTGGGCGATGCGGCTAGCAACCCATCGTTATTTTGATTCTTTTTGCCACGTACACAACGTGCTAAACGTGGCTCTTATCTCCGATTACTGGTGACCTCCCGGCGGTCCCGGGTGACTTGCACCCAGGATAGGCCCTTCTGGCAACGTAGCTTTTGGCTCAGATATATATTCGGCAAAAGAGTTGCTGCTTTCCAAAGGCTTTTGCCATTGTTTCTCAGATTGGCTCTTCAGGCTATGCATGCACGTACACGCGGCCTATCAGGCAATATGAGAGTTTGCTGTCTCCAAGCTTTGCGCACACGGCCGACGCCCAAAGCCAAGGTCCGTCCTTCCTGGGGGCCCTTTGGTGATGTTGTCTATAAAGGTTAAGGGCACTCTGCCCTCACCTTAAACGCCCGGTCTTCTTCTTTTCGAGTCGTAATGTCTTTTTAACTACAACAATGTTGCCCAGTATGTGGCCACGGTCACTGCCCTGTCGTTTGCCTTCTCTAGATCCTTTATGTCTACAAAACGCCCGGTGAAGATGCGAAAGCTTACTTGGAGCATGCTACAAATACATTTAAAAAAAAAATCGTGTCTTTTAATAAGTAATAAAGATAAAGCTACCAAATGGAAATATGTGCTTAAAAATCACATATTATCAACAAATAATTGTAACGAGTAGTGACTCTCTTTACCACGTATATACCTATATAGGTTTTTGTTGGTAAATATATGTAGCAACAATGTAACTTTTTTGTAAAAAAGAACTATAAAAAAAACCAGTCCTAGGCTTTGTCTACCCCGCAAAGGAAAAAGACGTGATTGTATGTTATGAGATAGATATTATAGTTCTACAGGAATAAATATCTCTTTTAGTAGCACGCGCTCTGGCAAGCTTAGTTCCAAAAGTCATCAATAGATGGCATTGTCTAGACCAATTATACTGTTTTGAAGCGTAAAAATAAATACTACGCATTTAATTATAAGATATAAATGTGTAATTTGAATAATAATCGAAAATGCTTTTTATTTTTGGCTGTCAATTATCAGTATAAATACTGTGAAATACACGTAACGCCCTCTGTGTATAGTTGCAGGGCAACTCTAGTTTGTATGACAAAGGTGATACCACTAAGGTTCATCCTTTTTATTTTTTTTAATCGAATTATTTTTTCGAGGCTTCAGTACACTTGGTGTGACCATGGGGGTAATATAAAATTTATCTAAGTATCATTATAAACCCCCATAAGAGGTATACTGATTGTGCTGACTGTGACAATGGACTGCTTAACGCTACGTTCAGCATTCCTCCATAGGTACCCCAGCCAAGAATCTGTCCCGCAGGGCAGTGTACTGACCACATTTAAGGTTAATCCTAAGGTCCTAAAATTTTTAGCAAATGTAAACCTATTAAGGGCGCTGCAATCGCGATTCTGAACATTGTCGAAGGTTATAAAATCCTACCTGTGTGGCGAAATATTTTCGATTTTAACATTAAACCAAGCACTGTAACGCAAATTTAATAAATTACCTATTTATTTAGAAATAAAAGTTCATTACTTCATCTCTTATATACAACAGCAAGCAGGACTAGACTGCTAACATCATAAACAACGATCTACGAATACGATTAGATTTTCTTCATTTTTCTCTCATACAAAAATAATTATTTATTTAATTTTCCGGTTGAATGTTAACAACTCTACAAGCTTCGCAAAGAAACATTCTGCGTGCGAGCGTTGCGTCGTCCTTTCGTTTGTGAATGTAACATAGACTTACAAATATCACCACAGGACATTAAAACCTGCAAAATCATTTTTATTTAACTACTTCGTTATGTCAGAACTTTCCGGCTAGCTCCGTGGCGCAGCGGTCAGCAAGTCAACACCCCAGTCTGCGACACGAAAGAGGTTCGATCTCCGGCCAGGTCAAGATGGAAAATGATCTTTTTCAGTCTGGCCTGGGTCTTGGATGTGTATCTATATATGTATTTGTTTGTTAAAAAATATAGTATCGTTGAGTTAGTATCCCATAACACAAGTCTCGAACTTACTTTGGGGCTAGCTCAATCTGTGTGATTTGTCCGTATATTTTCATTTATTTAGAACTGGTAGAAAAAAGTTTTTTTTTATGTTAACTATCTAGTCCTGCATGTTTTACAACTAACCGTACATGGTATATTGATTTTTCCATGATGAAACTATAAAAACAAGTGGCGTTCATACGACCTACACATTATGTCCGCGAGTGACAAGATCGAAGTTAATAGCGACGCCAACGCAAGTCGTAACTGATGGCTTACTTTGCATAAAATTCTGAGTTATAAAAGATAATTAATCATACAAGTATCACATACAAAGTATCACGTCTTCTTCCTTTGCGGGGTAGACAGAGCTTAGGTCTATAAAACCTTATGGCCACATTTGGCGTGTAGATTAAAAACGGAATCAAAATAGTGATGGGTTGCTAGCATATTGATTCCGCAGATTTATGCACAATCCCTCGATAAGCTTTTACGATCTACGCGGGAAGAAAAGCAGCTCGCCCATTAAACGTTTTTTCTTTTCTCTCAGACCAGCATATGACGTAATGTCAGAAAAATAGCGTAAAATGTTGTCTAAGAACTAAACTGAATAGACTAGAGGTTTATTAAATAAACCTAGATATTTTGATGATGTTGGAACTAGCAGAGGCAGCATACAAGTTCAAACGACCGTTCTCTCGCTTGAATTCAGCTTACGCCATCATAGTTCGAAGCCCTGCCCTATTTATGTAGTTAACATACCCATGTTGTGAGCCAGATACCCATCTGGCTCACATATAGTATAAAACGTCTAATGAAGAATACACAAGAAATCGAAATATTAATAGGTAACATTATAATCCTAATAGCTTTCCCTGTTGGAATTTATTTTCTTCTTAAAAACACTGGGTTTGACTGATTTTGGTCAAATAGAAGAAAAACCCTGTACGAAAATACGTTTTTAGTATTATCTTTTTTTCTTGGAAGATTTCAATATCTATTTTGTATTCATAAAAAAACATGCAGTACTTACCTAGTGGATAGAATTTGTCAAAACCGGCAATATTTCTCACTCCCAATAATTCTTCGTAAATATTAGGATCCTCGAGTTCCCAAGCATTCTGGAAAAAGAAAACATAATTTTAATATTTCGACCAATTTTGAATCAATTATACAATATAGAAAATAGTTAATGACAGGGAGATGTCATGGAAGATAATATAAAATAAAATAATTTCGAAAAATCATTAGAACATAAAGAAGGGGATATTAAATATTGTTTAGGTATAATGTAACATAAAATAAAGCTTCATAACAAATTTTGTCAAAGCATGCAATCACATATTAGTAAAACCAAATTGTACCAGGTGCATATACATACATAAATATATAGTTGGCATGGTGGGACTGGTGCAGAGTATGTGTTAAGTATACTTACAGGATCCACTTCTATTTCTAAAGGCTTTTGTACGGGCTGTCTTTGTGAGTTCCCATTGAATTCCGACATCGGCGTCATCGGACTGCTGCCGGCGCTCAGTCTATCACAATAGTTTTGATTATAATCCTCCTTTCTCAAGGAATTAGAATTACTAGTCGCCGATGAGCATCGGCCCGGGGACAGTTTATCATTTTCTCTGTTCCAAAATTCTATATCCATATGCCTAGGATTCATATTGCCGATGTTATAGTTAGCGATCGGAGACAGCCTCTTCGGCGAGGAGCTCTCGCTAAATATGGGGCTCCTGACGAGGAGCAGGCTATCTTGGGGCGTACTGCTCTCACTGGGATATCTGTCGGGCACGGGGGAGCTGGAGGTCCGGTTGATAGTGACGGGCTGGAACTGCTGCGGGATCCTCACGGGGCCTATCCTGTTATAGACGTCGTCGTCCCTGGGCAGGGCGGAGGCCTTGGGCTGGGCGTCGACGGCCATGCAGTGCTGCAGCCGCGAAACCTGCGCGCCCACGAAGCCTGCGGGGCGCGGCGGGGCGGGCGCGGGGGCGGGCAGTACCTCGGTCTCGGAGTCCAGTTGATCCTGCGTGTGCAGCGGGTACTGCTCGTCCGAGCACTCGGAGTCGTCGTCCTCGCAGTCGCTGTAGTCGATCGGCTTGTCCGCGCCAGGGAAAAACTCACACAGCGCTGACATGATCTCGACTACCTAAAATTTTGTTCAATTCAGTACATTACTTTGCAGATCAGTTTGTTTTTATCTTTAATACACCTACAATTAACACAATAAAACTGTATCGAATTTTGTATGCCTGACGGCGCAGCATGGCGCCCTATGTAACACTAACACCTTCTTATATACCCACGTATGTATACCCCTGTATATTACCCACGTCTAACAAAAATAAATGAATTATGAATTACTGCAGCGAACCTGCAAAAAAGGCATTGACGGATGTAAGTGAGATATGGGCAGAGGCGAAGCCGAGGCACCACATTACTTGAGTCCGTCGAATGTCTTATGCAGCCAACTTGGCTACCATTATGGTACTTTTCTTAAATAATGCACGGACATCAACATAAATAATGCACCAAGATGTACATTTGCTTTCTTTCTCTTTTTAATTGAAGCCAATTCGAATTTTAAATATAACCTTTGAAAGGTTATCCCCGTGGTTGCATTATTTCAGAGCAAATCGATCGTTCAATATTTAAATAACGTTAGAGTTTTCATAATGATTTTGCTGGCCGGCAAAACGCAACAGATATGGATTTACATTAGATTACATTACATACATATTTTACAGGCGTGTATTTGGCCAGTACAGCAATGTCGCTTTATCTCAAACAAAGTTATCAAAATGAACCAATTTCCAAGCATGTTTCAGAAAACAATATTAAAGAAATCTACATCGAAAAACAGCTTCTCTTGTATGACCAAGATGAGCATTCAATTAGCGCAACCTACCTACCCTTTTACCCTACCCGTTTAGCTTATCTCCGGATCCAGACACTATAAGCCGTATCGGTTTTGCTGCCTTTTTATTTTACCCAAGGCGGGTCAGAGTCAGGCAGGCGATCAGCTGTAAAATTGTTTGGCAAACAATTCAAAAGCATGTATAAGGCTCAAGGCACCACCCACAGCCGAGTGAGCGGTTGAAAGGTACCCTATGTCCTTCCCCGGGCCTCAAACTACGTTCATATCAAATTTTATCGCAATTGGTTTAACAGATGAATCTTGAAGTCGTAACAGACAAAGTTGTTTACGCATTTTGTATATATAGTACTAGTGGTTCTGCGAGAACAGTAGACCTCGCGAGCCCTTACAACCAACATCCACATTTGCCCTCCAGTGCTCTAAAATATATCTGTTACTGATATGCTAATTGACTAAAGGATGATTTCCTTCAGTTACTATTTCCCAATCCCCGCTGCTCTTAATTAGGTACCAGAGGAAACGGAAATTAAAACCTACATTCCCTTTACCAGAAGGCCCGACCAGACCCTTTTTTAAGAGGAAACAGTAAGCTCAAGTGTATTGAAAAATAGATATTTATAATATCTATTGCTTTCGCGCCGCGTGCCCAAATAAACCCCGCAGAGTGCGATAGAGATAACTGCAGCTCGGCCGGAAAATACTTATAAAAATTACACAAAATTAACGCTTCGTAGTCTGATTTCTTCTCCAAAACATAACCGATTTAATTTCTTTTTACATTAAAAATTTAAAATAATATTGCTGTGTTTCTGCGTTTCTTTTTCTTATATAATTGCCCAAATTTGTTTTCTTGATGTTTGAACACAACGGAAATTCGCAACACACACAAAATTTTAACATACTGATTTTTTTAGTCAAAAATCATTACTCTATTGGTACTATTCGGCGAGGAATCAGGGGACTACTCTTGTATGGAAACACGGCCCTTAAGCACCATGTTTAGTATGATTTTTTTTACACATTAACTAAGTTGGAGTGATCCTCTTCAAGATCGGAATAGCGAACTTGGCATGGGTGAATAGGAGGCAAAGTTTAAGTACCCGGTTTCATAGTTGTTATGTTACCAATTGGTAAAAATTTTAATATCAAAATTTTAATAGGACGCTAATTTTCAACTCATTTGGCAGACAAACATGCGAACTTTACGTTAAGAAGTGGCCGGCATCTATAAGCCCCGGGTTCAAGTCACAGGATAGCATGTGAATCTTTTTTTATTTATTTTTAATTTTTATTTCAGGATTCTAAGTTTATTCAGTGTTTTCAATTATAAAAGTAATACGCAGTAGGTATCATGCTTTAAAGCAAAAATCGAAATATGAAAAATATTTATTGGCTTAAGCCAAAAAATATTTTTCATATTTTGATTTTTGTTCCTTAGGGAAAGTTGTTCAATTTCACTCCCTCTCCACTTCACGTACTTCAACTTCTTTCATAAATATACAGAAAATCGATTTAAGACAACTTTTGGGCAAATTGCCGACTATAAACACGTTCAAGTTTATCGTATAAAAAAGTTGTTCAGACAAAAAAGTTGCGTCTTAATGAGAATAACAAAAAAGTCTTATGACATTTTTGATTTTTTTTTCCAAATAACTGTGCTATGAGTTTTTTTAAGTTTCGGACCCCCATATATCTGCCATTTTTTTAAATTTCGAAAAACTGGCACGGCAAAAAAATTCTATATAATTACCGAACCTGCTCACAAAATTTCATGAGAATCGGTTGAGAAATGCGACCTGTAGGCGAGAACAGACAGACAGACAGACAGACGGACAAAAGAATTTTGGGCCAGTGGAAACTGAAACGCTTCGCTCGCTTCGCTCGCTCGGTCAATTAATAAATAAATAAATATATAACAACAAATCACACAGATTGAGCTAGCCCCAAAGTAGTTCGAGATTTGTGTTATGGGATACTAACTCAACGATACTATATTTTATAACAAATACATATATTATAGATAAACATCCAAGACCCAGGCCAATCTGAAAAAGATCATTTTCCATCTTGACTTGACCGGGGATCGAACCCGGGCACCCCGTGTGGCAGGCTGGCATGTTAACCACTGCGCCACGGAGCTAGCCAAAATGGATTATAGGCTTTTGGCCTATTCTATATTCTAAGAAGCATTTTATACCGGGTGTTACATAATAGCGAAATAATCCTTAAGGAGCATGTAGGATAGCCTAAATGCAAAGGCCTAATAGTGTTCCTTACCCTGTAAAACTATTTTAAATAAGTAAAAAAGTTAATTTAATATTTTCTATTATTTAGGTCGGTGCCAACCCTAAAATCAGCTGTTTCTTCAAGTTCAAGGTTAAATGAAAGCAAAAGCTTTTATCCTGCTCAATCTTTATTTTTATTGGCTTAAAATTGACACACTGATGACTTCATAACAAAGGCAGAAACTACTTACCTTTCATTCATATGACAAGGACATGAAATGTCTCTTTCACGCTCTTGAATCTTATCAAAAGGTTCTGTGAAAGTTATTTTGTTTCCAAATTTAAAAAGGCCTAGAAGTTAGATTTATTTACCAGGTCACATAGATTTAAAAAAAAAAATTTTCGTCTCTCTGAATAGATGTCACATTTTGCCATTTTTGTATGGGAACCTAGTGTGTCATTAGCGGGGGTGTGAGGCAGACGAAAGGGAGTCGTGGTTTCAGGGGTGCTATTTGTAAATGAGTGACTCGATGAAGAATTACAAATTTTCCATACATCATCGGTCGTTTAGTAAACACGTCGATTCGAAAATAGCACTCATGACGTTTGACGCCGCTGTCATAAGAGATGTAACAACACCGTGTAATATCGATATCGAGAAAAAACCACAACAAGATTTTGTTTCAGTTTGACTTCATTTAAGTAAACAATATATGAAGTAGTAATAATTATATAGTCATAATCATCTAAGAGATTCCCTGGTTCCTTATACTCCTGGCATCTTCAGTTGTGCTGCGTCCAAGCCCGGGGTCGGCTATTATGACATGCTGTAATAAGAAGTATATATTCCATGCTGGTGTAGATGAAAAGGAAAAATTGAGAATGTACCAGTTGCTTCTCTGATAGGGAATGCGACTAGCAACCTATTACACCTTTGATTCAGATTTCCACCTACATACGCCCACAAACACGCTGAACGTGGCTTTTGGTTTCAGGCAGAGGCCTATACCGTAAGGGTGAAGATCGTGATAATATGAATGTATGTATGTTTTACGGCCAAACGCCAATTCTCCTTATGTAACTCCAGTAACGCGGACATACATAAATATGAAACTGAAGTACAAGTTTTTGCCTGCGCCGGAAATTTAACCCGGTACCTGGCTCGTTAACCACTGTACCATGAAGATTGTCATTATCGTTTATGATATTGTAATTAAATGTCCTTTGCATTACGTAAATAAATAAATATATACGGACAAATCACACAGATTGAGCTAGCCCCAAAGTAAGTTCGAGACTTGTGTTATGGGATACTAACTCAATGATACTATATTTTATAACAAATACATATATAGATACACATCCAAGACCCAAGCCAATCTGAAAAAGATCATTTTCCATCTTGACCTGGCCGGGGATCGAACCAGGTCACTCCGTGTCGCAAGCTGGCGCGTTGACCGCTGCGCCAAGGAGCTAGTCAAAGACTATCACTTACATGTGAAAAGTCACAGGTTGTGGTTTCCCTTAAGCATTTTTGCAGGATTTCACTACATAACTAGTTATGTAGTGAAATCCTGCAAAAACACAAGTCACAGGTTGTGGTTTCCCTTTAGCATTTTTGCAGGATTTCACTGTATATGTAATAACTAGTTATGTAGTGAAATCCTGCAAAAATGCTAAAGGGAAACCACAACCTGTGACTTTTCACATGTAAGTGATAGTCTTTGACTAGCTCCTTGGCGCAGCGGTCAACGCGCCGAAAATTTATTGTTATAATTATAAACATGCCTAGGCATGTTTATAATTATAACAATAAATTTTCGTTCGGCTCATAAGGTTCCGCTTTAAAAAATACGACAGACGTCAGAGGACTGAGGCCGCGAAAAGCATACGCTGTTTTAAGAGTATGAGTAACAAGACATGCGCTGCTTCTAGAGACGTACGAGCCTTTGTATAAAAAGTGAATACATACAGGACTTAAGAGAGCCCAACCCGTCTTGGGTTGGGCTCTCTTAAGTCCTGTATGTATTCAGGTACATCTCTTATGGTGTTGCGCAGACCGCAAGAGAGGGCACCATCTAAGTTAAACACTTTTGTCATAACCAAATCCAAGATGATTGGCGAAAGCCATTATGTTCCAAGTGCAACGTATGATCTGCCTGCTGAATAAGGTGGTTCGCCATCTGCTGAAGTGACCCCGTGGGTCACTGTTGGGTCATCATGCTGCCCAAGCGCTGAGCGGGGTGCCACGAAACTCTCACAGGTGTTCATGAAGCAGATCAACTACTAATGATGGCAACTGATGAAGTGGCAGTTGCGCTGTTAGTATATGGAAGTGAACATGGACAGCAACAACAAGTACAGTTTTCGGTACTTGTTGTGTTGCCTCGTGACGCACCAAGCCCTCGCCTGGGAACGTCAAAGCTGACGTCACTATGCTATCGGCTGCACCAATACTTCAAGAGTGAAGCGAAACAGTGAAGACGACAGCCAAGCAAAGAACAAAAAGACCTACCTAATGTATCAAGTATCTATCAAAGCTACTTCCGACTGCCCCAATAAACAGTTACTATATACTCTTAACCTCAAGGAGGTAGCGGAGGAGAGCCTGCTGCTGTATCGTTGATAAAAAAGGCTTCAATGAACTTAGTGAAAAAATAGTGCAAAAACCTATGAATATAATATCTAATCCTTATAACTCAGTTCGGACTGAGTTTAGAGGTATATATGCCCATAAAACTTTATTTTGTTATTGACTATCGGGAAAACAAGGTACGGTTAGTGGCCGCGCGAAAACAAAAAGACGCCAATAACCGGCATTGTTTTTTTGAAATATTATCTATTTCGGTTCAATAGATACAGTCATGTGGCAGATGGATGGACGGATGGACGTCGAAGGCTTAGTATTACCTTTCCGTTTTTACTCTTAGGGAACGGAACACTAAAAATAATAAATTTTCGGGAAAGTCGTGGAGAGTGAATTTATTATTATTTATTTCTTGGCATTAACTTTATTACTTATATTATTACACTCATCTTTATTCATGTAAATTATCGATGTTTGGCAAAAAAATAACAAAGTGCATCACTATGCGTCTTTCCGCCTTTCACTGACAATGGAATTTGACGTTTTTAATGGAGGATAAATATGTTTATAATATTGTAAATAACATGAACTTGCATTACTTAAATGAGAAAAGTCCAGCGCGATAGTTTACTATAATATTCATTTTAGTATTTTAGAAGGACAGAACTTCAGAAATTGTACTGTTTATAATTTTAAAAATTAAATTCCACTCTGTTACATACCCCTCGACAGGCGTCAGAGGACTGAGGCCTAGTGTATAGTATACGCTACTTTTAAGGGTATCAGTAACATGACGTATCAAGTAATACGCTGCTTCTAGACACTTCATACTTCTATGCCAGGTCATCATAAGTTGTAAAGAGTTTTCAAGTGGGGTTTTATGCAAATCAACTTTGAACCCTGAATTTGTGGGAAAATTTCTTTAATTTCTACCAGAATAGCATGATTATTAAAGGTTTACTAATCATGTAATTCAATTCTTCTTTAGTGAAAAATCACTACTTTGTACTAGGGTGTAATAAAACAAAGAAGTAATTTCTTCACATTTTAATTTATTGTAGTAAAACCTTTATGAATGTAGTAAAAAATAAATTATTAAGACTTGACAATCCACGTATGTCAATCGTGACTCGTGACACTTATCTGAACTCAAGTTTATTATTTATGTAGAATATTTAATTATTTAAAGAATATTGAAATAAAAATTCTACAAGCTATTAAATTGTAATGTAAATGAGTACTTTTATGTGAAAAAGTGTGTTTCCCGATTAGTTTTGCGTTGTGGTGTGTTCATGTAGGCAATTTTGATACTTGCGTTTTAAATAATTATGAAAGGAAAATTTACCTACATGGATGGTGCAGTGATCTAGTGATATTTATTTTCTGACAATGTTAACGTGAATAATTGGTAAAACAAGCATGTAATACTGAAATAAAACATTGTTAAATAATACGATTGCTTTGTTATGACAACCAAGGCTATGACAGGATGCGCGAGCATTGATGCGCACAAAAGTTTAGAACCAGGCCTCCAGGAGTCCATATTGTAAGTGCGAAATATTTAACTTCTAGCATTTTGCGCAAGTGTTTACTTATTGAGGGTTGTCACCAGTGCACTCTCAAAATACAAATGTATGAAAAAAAATATTTTCGTGCTGTGGTGTGAGATAGTCAGCAAGCTTTTTGTTATGGGATAGCCGATACGCTCACGGAGTATTATCTCGTTATTATGTAACTCCCTGTATACTACTACTCAACACGTGTGCTGCCAACTACGAGTATACTCATATTAAGACCATGAAGTATGCATTGTAATAAAAAATCCGGCAGCGAACGTGTTTAATAAATCTTTGATCAAGAAATCTTAATAGATTTCTCGATCAGTATTATCAAGTAACAGAAATGAACCTTACCTTGGCCATACTGGGTCTCTCCGCCGGCACCTTGTGCCAACATTGTGTCATCAGCTGTTCTATCGGCTTTGGACAACCATCAATTAAATTAGGCCTCTGACCTGAAAATTGGCATTAGATAACGTATCAATGAGTGTACAAGCAAATGTACATTAAAATGATTACAAAAACTTGGTGCCATAAATTTAACATATAAAAGTTTAATTTAAGGTGCTTTTAAAATCTAACAGCAGTAATCACTAGCTTACACTAAACAATATGTGTGAATTATTAGTAATGGCACAGGTTTGAGGGGAATGACAGGCAATAACAGAGGCCTACATCCAGCAACAGTATGTAGAATATGTCACTTAAAAATTAAGAATATATTTTTTTCTCAAACATCCTTGGAAATTTGAACACAATGCTGTACTGGCCAAATACACGCCAGCAAAATTACTATGACAACTCATATCTGTCGTGTAATTTAAAAATGAAACGACCAGTTTGCTCTGTAATAATGCTATGTACTACAGAGGTATCTTTTCAAAGATTTTATTTAAAATTCGAACTGGCTGAATAAGTTATAAATAAAAAGAAAAAATAAAACAAAATTAACATTTTAGCGTTTGATAAATGTGTTTTGCACGTTTTATATTAATTTTATACTACTTTTTTAGAATTTCTGCAAATTATTTGAGACAAATACTATACAAGCCTTAGCCGCAATGAGACATTCAACGGACTCAAGTGGTGCCGTCTCTTTTGCCGTCCGCTGCAGTATACTATTATTTTCCCAATTATAAAAATCGTATTTTAAGTTATATAAATATATACCTTCACAAAACTCATATATTTTTATATTTCTAAAATGTATTCATTATAGCTTATATTGATAACACACAACTGAACGCTTCAAGCGTACCGATGCCGTAAATTGAAATGTGTAAAATACTGCAACAGTCTTGATTTAACCAGCCCGTAACACATAATGATTTCAATACCATGTATCATTGAGATGTCATTATTGGAACAAAAGATTGAATCATCAATTCACCGTGTCAGCAGTGATATCATTCAATACAAAGAACAATTAAATATTTAAGTGTTTTACATCACATTTGAATTAGTTGTGGGTAGGTTAGGTGGGCATAAAGCATAATGACAATGGAAATAATTTTATTTCATCTTAAAGATGATTCCACATAAATAACCCTGTATATATATTACCACTAGTTTTCGCCCACGACTCCGCTCGCGTTAATATCGATCGCGCGAGAACAGTAGCAGTTTGTTACTTAATCACGCCAAAACGGCTGAATGGATTTTGACGAAATTTTACACACAGGTAGATTATTACCTGCAAAGGTTGCACCTTGCATTCCGGAAAAATTCTGTTCCCGCGGGATCGACATTAAAGAGTGCGGAACCGCAGGCGATAGCTAGTAAGTTAATATTGAAAAAATTAAAGTAAGTTAATTAAATTAAAAAATATTTGGTAAAGAAGAGTCAAGTTATCTCATTAAAGCATCAGCACATTTAATCTGCCACCCATAATTGGACATAGTGCAATCATCTGTTAAGTATAAGGTGCCACTATGTATCTTATACCTAGAAAATATCTATTGCATTTAACTGTGCTACATAAGTGGGAAACAAAATAATCTTTCATATAAAAACCGACTTCAATCAAACTACAGAACCGATTGAAAATGCTTTAAAACAAAAATTTTAAATATCGGGTCATAAATGACTGAGATATGCGGTAAAAAACATCAACACAAAAAATGCGACGATTGGTAACCTAATCCTTTAAGTCGGTTAAAAATCAGTTTAACTTCAATACATAAGCCTAGAAAAATTACTGACGTCAAATATTATATGGGATATTTTAATCTTATGTAATTGACATATTATTCTGATTTTATGACTAAATATTTTTATTAAATGAAATAGTAATTTCCTTTATAATTTTGTATGCCTACCCTGGCTAAACGTGCGCACCTTTTATTTGATGACACCTATAATGTACCATGTTTAAAGCAAATAAATTTGTTTTTAATTTTTTTTTTTTTAGTTTATCTAATTTTAAACTTTTAGAAAAATGGGACCGCGGCTGTGGGATAAAGGATAACTAGGGAGAAAGTAAAACAATTCACTTATACCAATTGGAAGCCATCCCGGCGAAGGGGATTAGAAGAGCAGATTATGTGATTAAGTACCTCAATATATTTTCTCTCCTTAGACATGGATTCTTTGGTAGTTAAATAAGTTTCGAAGTATAGATATTCACTGAACAATAGCTTATATTTTAGTAACTCATTCATTACGTTATATAAAAAGTAAAGTAGCATTGGAAATAAATCAATACTAATAATAACTCTGTAAGGATCGGTCATGGAGTAAGTTACTTTGTTTTCAGAGATATCGTGTTTATAAGTTCTATACATGATACTGAAACTAAATTGATGATTTTTAATTTTTTTTCTGTATTTATATATGTATGTACGTTCCTCCATTACCTCCGTGTCCATAACTCTTAAATTATTTAACTGAATTTTCTGAACTTGGTAGATAAACATGTAGACGTCCACGACACAGGATAGGCTACATATTTTTTTTCTCCGGTTATGATAAGGCGTGGCCCCCATACAAATGTACGCAAACGGAGTCGTGGGACTTATATATAATAAGCAATGCCGAAACTACTGTACCTAGAAACTTGAAATTTGGTACAGGGGTTCCTTTTATGATGCAAGTGTGCAATAAG
Organism: Elegia similella; assembly: GCA_947532085.1. Lineage (NCBI taxonomy): Eukaryota > Metazoa > Arthropoda > Insecta > Lepidoptera > Pyralidae > Elegia > Elegia similella. The sequence continues at coordinate 16,834,687 of OX383941.1, forward strand.
GATTTTTAGAAATTCAACCCCTAAAGGGGTAAAATAGGGGGGTGAAGTTCTCATTTCCAGATTTAAAAAGTATGAAAATAGGTACATAAGTTCTTGATTACAATAAATAAAGATCTGTGTAGGTAAAATGGACGAAATTCCCCTCTAAAAGGGTAAAATTGGGGGTAAAGTGTGTATGGAAATTTGCGATTACAATTAAAAAAGATCTATGTTGGTGAAATGGCCAAAATTCCTCCCTAAAGGAGTAAAATGGAGGGGAGAAGGGGGGGTATAGTTTGTAGGGAAATTCCTCATTTCTGGAAGTATGATATTGGTATAGGGGTCCTAATCAATATCAACATAATATAAAATATACGCGAACGAAGTCGCGGGCACTGCTAGTATATATTTATAAATGGAAAAATCACACAGAATGGAGCTAGCCCCAAAGTAAGTTCGACACTTGTGTTATGGGATACTACTAACTCAAACATATTATATTTGATTACAAATACATAATTATATAAATAACATTCAAGACTCATGCCAATTTGTAAAATATCATTTCCCATCTTGACCTGACTGGGGATCGAACCCGAGAACTCCGGTGTGCCAACCTCGCATGATGACCTAGACTAGGCCACAGAGCTTGACAAATCCATTTTGACTAAAGGACGACGAATGAAAGGATTCATCAGGTCTTTTATGTCTCCATTACAGTAGCACGACCCTCTCTGTACTACTAAGAACCATACTTGGCCAGAGCAGCCAGAGGACTTGGCCTACACTCTTGTCTGCCAGACAGGTTGGAGAGGTCTCATAGATGTTTATAAGCTTAAGTCGCCTTCTACAACATCCATGGGAATACTTGGAGTGGTCCTATTCTACTCTGCCGGATACTACACGGCAAAATGAAAGGATTAAACTTTATTAATTTGATAGGATGGCATTCTTTCATAGATATTTACCAGTATGCACTGCCCACATTATCCTGAATGCTGATCCCCCTTCCTCGAAGGGCTTCCTCCTGGAGAGAACCTCCCACAGAATAATGCCCCACGAGAATACATCACACTTCTCTGTATATGATGAACCTTCAAATACCTGTAACATGAAAGGTATTGTCAACCTGTTATTGTGAAAGATTGATTGACAGTCTTTATTGACCAACATCTTTATGTATTATACTGGCGATGCGCCCCAGCTTCGCACAAGTGCGATTATTTATACATATAAACTTTCCTCTTGAATCACCCTGGTGGGACCCTACGGGGGTCCCACCTCATAAGGACAGACAGACAGCGCGAAGCGACTTTTTTTTATACTATGTAGTGATAAGTTTCATATTTGAACATTTGTGATGATATGAACATGTTATTTCTTCACCCATATCTTACAATGTTCTCATCTCAGTATCTAATCTCAATATAAGATAGCTCTAAACAAAGGTTACAAATAATACACAAAACTATTAAATAAATAAAATGATGTAGGCAATATGTCAACAATATGGCAAAGCATATGCTTTTTATGTGACTTTATTTCCTGTTTCTCAACTTTTACTTATATTAATAGTTAAAATTGTGTTTCATACATTATTTCAGCTGTAAGAAGTCCACTGCTGGACAAAGAACTCTCCCATGGATCAAAGAATTTGGCACTCAGGTTGGGGAGTGCAGTTTAGACGCTGATGCCCATTGTAAGCATTTCTTAATGGGTAAGAATACAAATTTGTTGGATTTGGGAAAGAAATTAGGGTATTCTGTTACTTACTCACTTGGATAAACAGGTGAAAAGTAAGAAGCAGCTTGGGACCATGCATACCTGATGCCATACCTGCATCCAGTCAAGCAATTGAGGATGACCTCCAACCTCTGACTTTATAACATACAAAATAATAAATGTGGTTTTTGTCCAGTACAACTCACCTCTGGGGCCATCCAAGCTGCACTTCCCTTATTATTGGACATGTATGTAGCTTTATCGACTGCAGTGCCAAAATCACATATTTTGAGCCTCTGGCCACCTCCCACTAACAGCAAGTTAGGTGGCTTTAAATCCCTGTGTATTAGTGGTTTTGGTTTCATGGCATGGAGATATGCTACACCCTGTAAATAATCATTATTTGTTGACCACATATTTCCAGATAACACTATGATTATATATGATCACAACTTAATAATCAGATCACAGCTTAATAGCAAATCACAGCTTATGAATAAAATGTTACTTTAATTACAAGATCATTTAAAAGTCAATTTAATTCTCTTTAGGTATCGCTTTCATGCCGTAACTACTGAACCAATCATTATAAAAATTTTGCATAAAAGTTCTCCGAAGTATGGACATAGGCTACCTTTCATCCTGGAAAAAAGTACTGTTCCTGAGGGAACGACGTTGACGCGAGCGAAGCTGCAGGCGAAAGCTAGTCTATTGATATAAACAAGACTTGAACATAAACAGTCCTTTTTTTTGTAAACCCAGGTAAGACCTAGGTCCAACAGGAATGAAAACACCATAAGAGTAGGATCAACCCACATTGACTACCCTCAAGAATATGTACCTGGGCCACATGGTAGTACCTCAGGACAACATATCCAAAGAAATCAATCAATCAATTTATTCAAAAACACAAAAAAATTCAGTTAACAGGTAACAACAGTTTGTCTGTTTTTTATGAACATCAATCATGCTCCCCGGAAGTTCACCTCCGAACAAAACGTAATGTCTGTATCTCGGTAGATTAAATAGAAAGAAGAACTGCAAATGGCTGGCAGAAATTAAATATTTAAATATATACAGACATATGACACAAATTGAACTAGCCCCAAGGTAAGTTCAAGACTTTGTTATGGAATACTAACTCAACGATATATATTTTATAACAAATACATATATAGATAAACATCCAAGACCCAGGCCAATCTGAAAACGATCATTTTCCATCTTGACCTGGCCGGGGATCGAACCTGAGCACTTCGTGTCGCAGGCTGGAGTGTTAACCACTGCGCCACGGAGCTGTCAATTTTGGAGAAGAAAATTGGAGTGCAAAAGAGGTGATAAAAAACAAAACATTACACATAGATTAGCTACCAATAGCAAAGTATGGTTGTCAAACTTGGCCTTTGTCTCATAACTTATGCATAAGCAAAAAAAAAACTCATTACCTACCAATAGGCCATAGGAAGCACATCAATATTCTATCAGATTTCCATAAACCCAGTATGGGTTAAAAAGAAAACAAAAATCAACAACATTATTCAAAATTAAGGGGGTAGGCCATATCATAAGAGGGAAGGTAAAGTGGTGCAAAAGTGTCACAGTGGTACCCAAGGAAGACCACTGCTTAGATGGGACAACAACAAAAGCCAGGTGGAAGGAAAGACTTGGCACAGGGTCAGATGTGACAGAAAGGAGAGAAAGAGTCTTCAGACTTACAGACAAGCAAGGCACAAATAATTAAACTACAACAGTAGGAAACCTGATTATGAAGTTCATATACTTTATGTGGTCAATTATTTTAAACTGAATTCAAAACACAAATTATAAATACAAACTAATAAACATCAAACTGCATTACTTACTTCAGCACACTGGCGGGCCCAACTCATAGCATGAGCCGCAGAATACTTTGGTTTGGGGCGATTATGAAGCACATTGTACAATGAGCCTCCTTCAGCGTACTCCATCACCAGACAGACATGTTCGCGCTGATTACAGGCTCCATATAGCCTTACTATGTTAGGATGCGATACGCGGGATAACTGCCGTACTTCAATAGCGAACTCCCGTCTTTCAGCCTCGGAGTTTATATGCTTCACCGCCACAAATGTGTTCCGCCATAGGCCCTTCCAAACTACTCCAAATGCACCTTTACCTACAATCTAAACAACACATTACAGGTTATGTCACTAAGTCCATTAGTTGTATTTACTATAATGTTGTAGATAAGGAAAATAATTACCGCTATTTCCTGTATTTCACTGTAATCTATCTCCTCCACAAATCGCTGCTGAACAGGCGAGTCTTGCGAATTGGAAGCCATGGGTATACTTACTATCACATTATCAAAATGACTAGTACAGATAAATATATTCTATCGATAAGATCTACCTAAATTTCTTTATAAAAGGGTAAAAATAGTTGGTTATATCAATTTTCTCAGTATTGTTTGGCAAAGAAAAGCAACTGCGACAAGGCCGCCATCTTTGAAACTGTAGAACAAATGCTCAGAACAATAACTAAAGCATAGAAACCGTGTTAAAATAACAACAAAATACAATATTCTACACTGTTTTTACTTATGGCATTGTTAAAGCATCAGAAAGAGATGCATATACAATGCCATTTGCGTAAATGTGCAGGTTGTCCTGGGGTACTGATGTGATCAGGGTTGTACTATATCGATGAAATATATTTATCGACTAAATGTTTCGTCCTAAGAAAGTCATAAATGTACTCTACTCTGATTGTATCGATTCGTTAAATGAGTACGATTCATAAAAAAAAAACAACTAGTTGCACTCCAGGAGTGCCGGCAGAAGTGAAAACTCGCCTTTGCGGCATACTCAGGTCCGTGTCCTTCTTACGAATTTTCGATCAATTCACGTGTCCTGACGCGAGTTTTCTATTTTACCCATCCCAAAAAGTGCACAAAGCCGCTAAAGAGGCTTTTACTTTAAAAGTTACGTCAAGATACACCTAAATAACTCCTAATCGCATGGCGTCGCTTGGCTTCATCTGATAAATAGGTAAAAAAAAATCCATACATTACCCACCGCGCGTCTACTGTCTACTGCTGGTCATTAGGCCTTACCCAGTATTGGTCGAACGGCAGAATACCTAATATGATGTCAATCATATTTTCGATTATTTCGAAATTCAAACAGTGCCTACTTACCTACCTTACCTATGAATGCGCAAAAAACCCAATGCATTCGATTTACAGTCCCCAATGTGAGGCAGTCCAACGTTGACATACTAGTTGGAAGGTAAAATAGACTTTGTAAATGATACCACCTTCTTAGGAATCACAATAGACTCTAAATTGCAATGGGGCGCTCATGTATCAAAAGGTAATATAAGGTCAGATATATTTTTCACTTAATCAATGGGCCATTCAGCATATTCCAAAACCATCTAAAGCTTTTCCCAGCTAGCTTTGAGGAACAGTCAGTAAAGGAAACATAATCAGGTAGGTAAAGAGAAACACATAATTCGAAGTGATATTTTTTATTTTATAAAACTTTTACACTAGGGTAAAAAAGTGCCAGTGTGTTATTTGTGAAAAATTCACAGTGTTGGTAATAGAAAAACAAGAGGTGAAGAAAAACAAGAGATTACTTTACCCACTTTCATTACTGTCCAAAATAAAATGTTTTTCATAATTTTAAATATAAATAATAAAACAGTTTCCGTAAACTTTCTTATTACCATTGATTTATAATTCGGCAAATATAAATGTAGGTAAAGCATCGTTTTCAATCGCTTCCATTTAATTTTATATTCGAAATTAATGTATCGGCACGGCAGTAAAATATTTTGAACAAATTCGAGTATGTATGACATTTTATGTCCAATATGTCGCTTGAAAGTTCCTCGGATCTACACCTTTTTATCCTTTTACTTCAGGGAGCTGCAATAAAATTTCAACAATAATTTTCTTCATATTAGTAAAAATCGATTCTTTTTAGGGTACCGTACCCAAAGGATAAAAACAGGACCCTACTAATATGACTCCGATATCCATCTGTCTGTCACCAGGCTGTATCTCATGAACCGTGATAGTGAGACAGTTGAAATATTACAAACAAAAATTTCGGGCGTTTTTATAGCTTACGCCCACGGCTCCGCTCGCGTTAATGTCTATCCCCGATAACAGTACCTTATTCTGAGATGTAATTTATGTCTATCTCCAGAGATCGTGCAATGGTGATGATGATGATGCAAAATTTCATGATGATCGGTTCAGAAGTTACGGCGTGGAAGCGTAACAAACAAACTCACTTTCACATTTATAATATTATATGTAAGGATGGTACGGAACCCTTCGTGCGCGAGTCCGACTCACACTTTGCTGGTTGTTTAATTACCATGATGGTTCAATTTGTTACATTACTATTGCATGGCTCAACACTAACAAAAATATCCCTGATAGCAAGACCGTCATAAAAAATATCGATATACTCGTAGATACGTGATTTTACCACATCACTAGCAAAAAAAACTAACCTAATTTGAAATAAGGAAAAAACGATAATTTTAAGCAAAATACCTATAAAAGTTGTCATTTATACAATACGTTATATAATTGACAATATTATTGTTGTATTTTGAGGTATTTTGGGTTTTAATTATGCACTTTTAACTGAAAAACTTACCGAATAAAATTATGTTTTACAGAATTTATTTCTGTTCGTCTTGAATGGGATTTACATCGCTCCATTGCACAAGACATTGTTTAGTATAATGGTCATTTGATAACGCACCAACCCAACACCGGTTAATACTTTTTTCCGTGAGAATTTTAGCACAATCCTATATTTAATTTGCAGACATCACAATTCCGCCGCAATGTTTTTGTCGATATATAACCCGATCAAATCGGCAAGATGCTAATATTACAGACGTTGAACTGTTATAAGTTATTTCGAATTTAGTCGGATTTAATTGGAGTCCAATGGAGTCCATTGACATTTCAAGTCGGGACAACCATGAAAATAATAGAAACTGACTGAAGTTTTTGTCTCATTCTGTCATAAGCGAAAGCTCATAAGAAAAATACAGTGTCAACTATCTGTTTTCAGTTTCTATTTTTATGCGGCTTCTATGTATATTATTCTTCTGAGAACAAATGTCATCCGTCACCATTTTTTGTTTTTATTTATGGCTTTCACGCGTGACTTATTTAGCCAGTATCAAGTATAAATTGAAGTTTCCCGCGCATTTTCATGTCATGTTCAACGAAATGTTGGTATAGCTAATTTCGTTAATTCTACGGAGCATTTACGGTACGCCCGGGACGACAATTCCAACTCTGGGTTGATTATAGACGACGTATTGAGGCGGACAATCACCGGCCCGCTAAGTTTAATATCTCACTACAGTCGCGTAGTGTATATGTATATTCTTTGCTACAGTCGCACGCGCACCATGCCAGTTTTATTTAATCCATACATTGTTCATAAACATGGGCATTTATAACACCGAATTAACATTATAAAGTCCACAAGAAACAATCTAAAACAAAAGCCGTGCAGTCCGCCGAAATTTCTGCCAAGAACTACCATCAATCATCATTTTTTAAAATCCTTATCCTTTTCTTATCCTTACTAATATTATAAATGCGAAAGTGAGTTTGTTTGTTTATTTGTTTTTACGCTTTCACGCAGTAACTACTGAACCAATCATCATGAAATTTTGCATAAAAGTTCTCTGGAGTACGGAGAAGGACATAGGCTACCTTTTATCCCGGGAAAAAGTACTATTCCCGAGGGATCGACATTGACGCGGGCGGAGCAGCGGGCGAAAGCTAGTCTAATATAATTTAATCTTGAGGTGCGAAGTGCAGAAACACTGACAGATATACAAAATCAACAATGAAGCAGCGCTTAACACGTAAATCTCTCTATCTTGTAAACAGTTTGACCGATTATGATAAAACATGTCTAAGAACCATCGCTTAAGAACCTACTTTAAAATAAATAAAAACCCGCATCAATGGTGGGTTACCCAACCCTTTAAAAGCTACAGTGCCGCAGTCAGACACACACAGACACATCCTTACACATCCTCAACACACACACATGATTTTAAATGTTGACCATCTTTAATGCAGAAACCGACTCAATCATACTACTGAACCGATTTTGATCAAATGTAAATTGGATTAATTGGAGAGCATACCCTTCCAAATAATTATTTTTTTTTTAAATCGGTTCATAAATGAGGTAGGTAACAAACAATAACAAAAAAGCGGTCAAGTGCAAGTCGGACTCGCCCCTGAAGGGTTCTGTAGCAGCAAGTAACATAATTTATATAATATAAAAGTGCTTGTTATATTTGAGTTGATTGAATGAAAGGTAAATTGTGGCTTATTAAAAAAAAACTACTTACTAGATCTCGTTTAAACTAATTTTCGGTGGAAGTTTGCATGGTAATTTACATCGTATATATTTTTTTTTCATATTTTTCTACTTTGGAAGTGTCTCTCGCGCTAACTAATCAGTTTACAAAAAAAATAATAATATAAAAAACCTCAATATCATTTTTGAAGGGTTCTTGGCGGGAATTTCGGCGGACTGCACGGCTTTTGTTTTAGATTGTTCCGCAAATTGCTTCTAGTGGATTTTATAATGTGAATTCGGTGTTATAAATATCCATGTTTATGAACAAAGTGTGGAATAACTAAAATAAAGTGTCATGGTGCGGCTGTAGTGAGATTTACTTAGCGGGCTGGTGTTTGGTTTGCTCGCCTTACTGCATCGTATATGATCAAGCCAGTGGATTCGTGGGAATTGTTGCCAGGCTCTGTCAAAATCAGCGAAATGAATTACACCATCATTTCGTTGCAAGAATAACTCGAAAAATAACTACACACTGGCTAAAATAAGCTTCTGAATCAAGTTTGAGGACCAAATAGAAGAAAAGAAAAAAAAACATTTTTGAAGACCTATCCATATATATCTCAAACGTTAGGGCTAATTAAAAAAAATTGAGTTTCGTTTTATGTATGGGGATGGAACCCCCAAAATGTATTAATTTTTTCTAATTTTGTGTGAAAATCTTAATGCGGTTCACAGAATACATCCACTTACCAAGTTTCAACAGTATAGTTCTTATACCTAGTTTCGGAAAAAAGTGGCGTGACAAACGGACGGACAGACAGACATGACGATACCAGAAGGGTTCCGTTTTTGCCATTTGGCTACGGCACCAACCGAATTGAAAACCTCCTCCTTTTTTGAAGTCGGTTTTGAATAAAAAGGTTTGTAAACAAAACATATTTGGATATGGACGATGTATGAGGTTTAAAATACATAAAACACGAACTTAAACTTAAGAACCCATTATTTTTATAAGTTTTATATTTTGCATTCACAATGCTATTTTGATATACTCTTATTAAATTAAGAAATAAAATATGGTGAAAGAATTTATTGCGGGTGGGGCTTGAACCGGCGACCTACGCTCTGCCAACTAAGCTACCGCATAATACCGTACCGTATAAGGGGAATGGGATATGGTGGAAAATTTCGGCGCCGAGGTTAGAATCATGCGGTAGCTCAGTTGCTTCATAGACCTAAGTCGCTGGTTCAAGTCCCGCCCGCATGAAATTGGTTTCACCATATTTTATTTCTTATTTTAATAAGAGTTTAACAACCCATTTTTTAAGTAAAATACAAATCAAGGCACACTAGGCAACTACCTAACGACATAGGATTCATGGCCATAATAAATTCATGTAGATGCATAAGCCTATACTACGTAACGGACTTTACATCTATATCGTCCGAAAAATTTACAGATTGTACAGTCTCAGAATCAGATCTCTCCACTTTAACTTCTGTCAGCTGGTCATCATAGAAGGTCTCCTCGATTCTTGTCAGCAGTGTATAAGCTTCCCGACAGTTAAAAGTTTTAGCAACCTGCGTTGGCGTCTCATTTCTATGGTTTCTCATGGCCAAGTCTGCTCCGAGGTCTACCAGGACCCTTATCAAGTCACAGTTATTACTCATAGCAGCGAAATGCAGAGCTTGACGGCCACCTGGAGCATTTGGGTCATTGACTAGAGCCCCCTTTTCAACAAGTCGGCATAATATTTTGCGCTCTTCTGTCGTCGGTTTACACATCATCACGAATTCTAAAGAAGAGAAAAATAGGTATGGCATGGGGGTTGTCTGAAATGCCTATCATCTTATGGCAGCACAGAATTGTAGGGTCAGATAAGCCGCTGTCCTTGAATAATCTTTGTAAGCAGCAACAACTGACACATTATTATCTAATAACAGGTAGGTACCTATCGGACCCGACTCCTCAGTGCTGCCGAAAATATTTTAGTAAACACTAATTGCACGCTTGCACGATCACAAACTACTAAGAGATACGTTGCAGGTATGGCATCGGGTAAGCGCTAGGGAATGCAATCTCGGACGAGATTGCCAAGTCGAGATCTCGATGAATCAGAAATTTGATCTCAGCATTTTCGAGATCTCGTATAGTTTTCCAAAAGTATTAGTTATTTAATTAACTGGAACGTGATTGAAACTGCTTGGATGTGATAATTTTGAAAATAAGATACAACACGTAATATGACACTACTAAGTATTTATTTAAAATAAAACTTATATATTAATGAACACAGAAATCAGACCCGTAAAAATCGCTTCACAGCAAGTATTTATTTTAACAAACATAAGTGAAAAAAAAATTGTTATTTCCGAAATAACTACTTAAAATTAGGAGTGATTTTGGAAATGACTTCTTAAAAAACAAATCATACTTAGAGTGCTGTCGGATAAACGGCATCTTATGTCAGTCGTTATATAGCCAGCGGCTGAGAAGGCTCTCTCAGATTCAACGCTAGTTGGGATCTCGGCCGAGATCTCGTCATTTTATGCTTCGAGATTGATCTCGAAAAATGAGGCGAGATCTCGGAAGATCTGGATCTCGCGAGATCGAGATTGCATTCCCTAGTAAGCGCGCCCGGCCTCCCGAGCTGTTTGTTGCTTTTTCTCCATTCATCCGAGTGAAAGTATATCATTAACTTCACTCCCTTCCCAAACCTCAACAAATTCCTATCCCTCCCCAGCTTAAAAATGTTTCCGGTGGGCAGCAGCGTCGGAAGTACAAGAAGCCAAAGAAACTGCGCTCGCTAACCCGCATGAAGCGTGGTGAGTATGGCAATGTCCTCCCGTGGAGCGAAGAATCCTTGGGAGTGGCTCTTGTCCAGCAGTGGATTTTTTGCAGCTGTAATGATGATGATGATGACCGGACCCGACGCCTCAGTGGTGCCGAAATATTTTAGAAAACCCTCATTGAAATATCGTGAAAATTATTATCTCAGTGGTGGTGATGGTCAGATGGGATGGAAGCAACGGGAAAGGCATCGCGCCAGTAGAATTGTTCAAGCTACGGACAGTCCTAAAATGTGGTGTGTTAAAAAGGAACGGGCTCGCTAACGACTAATTTCACAACACGCTATGATAAGAATTGTTCCAAAACATAGGCCTTTTAGATCATCAAAGTCCATAATCAGTACCGGAATAACTCATTAGCAAATTGAGCAATTGATTTAGGAATGCAAAGGTCAACAAGATTTGAAGTGGCAGTGGGCGGGGCCCATAGCACGTAGAACCGAAGGCCGATGTAGCAGATGAGTTCTTAAATGGCGACCGTGTATCGGCAAGCACAGCGTCGGCCACCCACCATATAGTCGGACGAACTGACTCGGGTCGTAGGAAGACGCTGGATGCAGGCTTCCAACCGGTCATATTGGAGAACCATGAAGGCATCACGTCTTAGCGAGCACCATCCTTAATTGCGCACTATGCACAACGAACGGCGTCAACTAAGTTTTTCTTAGGTAAAGGAGGAATTTTCTTAGGTAACATACGCAGGAATAAGCCAGTATCCGTAGCAGCTTGACGAGGTATTATCTTTGCACCATAGCTAAATAATAGATTAGCCACAGCTAGCGATGGCCTGAAACAAATGGTGGTCTTGATTTTACAAGAAATACCAGAAGCCGAGTTCTTCTGCTTGATCAAGGTGATTTAGCACAATAGTGCTATTTTGTGCAATTTTTGAAATTTTGTCATTCGTAAACGAGCGATTTTTCCATACAAAAATAGCTCGAAGCCGAGTGGTTATTCTTTCAAAAATAATACCCCAGGCGACGACAGGTCATGTGTAGTCTGTGTCACTCACTCATCTCCCGCCAAACCAAAAAAAAATATGTGTGCCTGTAAGTCTTGTAGAGTGTCAATTTTGTTGCAGCATTGTCATCGGTATCCTTTACGCATAGCTTTTATAGCTTTTTCTTCGACGTCTCTCTCGTCATTTAATTTTTCGTTTCTCACCTGTGGGGCTTTTAGTTCTCTAAGTACCCCGTGAGTGCTTAGGAGACCGAACTATTATGACAATACGTTAGTGCATATCGTAGAATGTTTTTCCAGCCCTCCTAAAGACCCTGCTTTTATATCTCGCTCGGCTCTCGAACTTTCTTTGCTAGCATCAAAATCAGAGGAATCATGTCAATCGGCGATGCAGTAAGCAACCCGTTACTGGCCTTTAGGTCACATATACCTGGGCTCTGTCTACTCCGCAAGGGAAAAAGACTTGACAGTATGTATAGGTTATTGGCTAAGTTCTGATCCACATACATATAGTTCGGTCAAGTCCAAACGCTAAGAAGAACATTGATTAGAAGTTGAGAAATAAAAAATAAGAAAACCTTCTCATCAGACACAATGACAATGGCGTCATGCCCACGTTATCCTTAATAGTGGGGTTGATACCAGCTTTCAGCAGCAAGACAATGGCTCGCATGCTCTCGGCACACACGGCTAGGTGAAGAGCGTTGCGACCCAGAAAATCACGCTGATGGACGTTTGTGCCCTTCCTAAAAAAATATATATACTTATGTTTGGGAACAGACCTTTGCTTGCAGTGACCACTCTTCAATAAGCTTTTGCTTCTTAGTTTTAGGCTCCCGTACAAACTTTGCAAGAATTAAAAAACCTATATTCCAATCTCAGCATTTATACTGGGTGTGAAATAGTATATGAAATACAGTCAAGGTTACCAAGACAGTGATTTTTCAGAAAATAAAAACAGCATTTATTGTCTTAAAAATCAATACCTACATGTTAAAAAAAGCTAATGGTACCCGGTAAGCGAACCCTGTCGATTTAAAAAAAAATTGTTCCCATGGGGTGCCTAAGTATCTATTTTATACCAAATTGGCCATGAGGATTGAGTATCAAGGATAATAAAGCAAAGGATATTCTTGAATGCATCCCAACATGTTGTGCTGCGGACTCCTGGGTCGCGTTGAAATTGCAATCCTAGTTTAGTATTCAGGCTTGAATATAATTCGGCTAGGTTACGTCCGTCTGTTTACCTAGGATGTGCTTTTACAGTAGATGTTAGTAGGTACTTTTGCCATTTAGTAGCCTCGTAGATAAGACCTTCTCGAAGTCCTTTCTTTAAAAAAACGGCCAAGTAAGAGTCGGACTCGCGCACGAAGCATTCCGTATCATTCTCTATACAACATTAGTCACTATAGGTACACTATATTATACCTTTTTTGTTTCATCACGTTTCTTGTAAGGAAGCCCCTTAAATTTTGAATATTATTCTTAGCGGCAATTGAAGTACATTATCTTTGGAAATTTCAACTGTCTAGCTATCGCGGTTCATGAGATACCGCCTGGTGACAGGCAGACAGACAAACAGACGGACAGCGGAGCCGTAGTAACAGGTTCCCGTTTATACCCTTTGGATACAAATCCTAAAAATTGCGTCATTGTAAAACATGTAAGACATGCATGTCTTTGTAAGACATGCATAATTATTTTCGTTGTGCATGTGCATTATGATGTACTAGCTTTCGCCCGCGGCTCCGCCCGCGTTAATGTCGATCCCTCGGGAATACTCCTTTTTCCCGGGATGAAAGGTAGCCTATGTCCTTCTCCGTACTCCAGAGAACTTGTATGCAAAATTTCATGATGATCGGTTCAATAGTTACGGCGTGAAAGCGTAACAAACAAACAAACTCACTTTCGCATTTATAATATTAGTAAGGAAGTAAGGATATAAGACCTCCCAAAAATAGGCACTTTGCTTGTCCAAATATTTTTTTGGATGTCGTTGCAAAGTCACATTTTCTGGACGAGCCCATCAACGCCGCCGGGGCGGCGACGTCCGTCCGCCTTGTAGAGAATACAATCCCGAGCATGTTTTTCAATCCCGGGCTTACGGGATTTTTGAAGCCTTTTCCCGGGATCCCGGACCTATCCCGGGATTAGACTATGTGGTTTCTAATTGGGCTAAAATAAAAAAAACACGAGTAATTAAAATCCCGTCCTTCACAATTAATAATAACTCCACACTGACGTCGCGTCACTGTCTTTTTTATGTTTAACAAAGTCTCCCGCCATTTCAAATACTTAATTTCAGATAATTGACTTTTAAATTTTAATGACGTAGCCTACGTAACCCGTCACTGACAGAACAATAAATAAAAAAAAAAACCTGATTTGCATATTTATACTTTCGTACAGGGAATCCCCGACGGGAAATACCCGCAACAATATTATGATATGAGATGATCGGGTGATTCCCCTGTTGTGGTTCGTTGGGGAATTACCTTAAGAGTATTGTATTAAAGTATTTCGAGTGGGGAAGTCCCTTCTAAGTTCTACGACAAACATATTATTAGGACTGTACCTGTGTAGTAAATAGTGGGTACCTACGTATTGTACGCGTACGCGTTGCTTTTTGTCGTAATGTATTAAAATAATCTAGGCAAGGTTATTTTCAAGGCGCAACGGACTACGGAATACAAACTAGACTTGTTTGTGGCAATCCCGAAAATCCCGAGATTAGCCAAGTACAGTCCCGGGATTTTCGGGGCCAGAAAACGGTCGGGATCCCGATTGTATTGTATTCTCAAACATGTCGATTTTGTATGAGCTATATGAAAAGTTTAATTGGTATGTTAAATATTGCTTTTATGGGAACTTAATATCAAATTAAAAGTGTGCATTAGTGTGCATAGCCGTCTTTTTCGCCGACTTCATAAAAAGGAGGAAGTTATCAATTAGGTTGTATTTTTTTATGAAACTTTTGTCTGAAAGGGTTTGCTTTCAAGTAGGTCCAATTTAAATTTCATCACAATCGGTTCAGTAGTTTGACTGAAGTCGGTTTTTTATGAAAGATTACCTACCTATAGATGCTTACGTAATCAGAAATATTTTTCATAATTTACACATCATGCATGTTCTCTATCTCTATCTCCCCCTCTAACCCTCCTTGAGGAGCCTATGGCCTAGTGGACCGCTTACGCATGTTAAGCAACCCTGGCCGCAATTCCTATTGTGATGGGTGACCGCAAGAGGCATAAAAATATCTCGAGGTCCTCCGTGCTTCGGAAGGCACGTTAAGCCGTTGGTCCCGGCTGTTGTCATCTTTGATGGCAGTCGTCAAGCTGCCTAAAAGCATCTGACAAATACTTGAGCTTGAAAAATCTGACATCAATTTTGGCCGCTTACAGACACGAAAAACCATAGAGATAAGATAATCCTGACGCGAAAAACAAACAAACCCTCCTTAGCATGTAGTCTGGTATATTATGATACCCATATATTACATAAAATATTTACCTTATGTATATTTCAAGTAGTTTGTCGTTACCAGTCTCAGCTGCGACCAGAAACTCGTTGTCCCGATGCAAAAAATCTATTGCCCTTCTCCAGTCTTCGCCTTTATCCGTGTCGGATAAAATTGATTCCTTCGAGCCCTGGTAGTGGATGGACCTCGGAGAACCAGGGAATGAAGGAATGTGGGCGTCCAGGGAAGTCACCGATAGTTCTGTGTAGTGGAGAATATTCTACCTAAGTAAGGTTGTGTTATATCTACTTAAACTAACTGTCTCGGCGAACTTCGTTTCACTGTTATTTTTTTGTCGTATATACTTATTTCTCATATTTTATTAGTCATTTTCTTCGATCAAATATAATGGTAAATACACAGTTTCATACGAAATAAAGCCTTAATAATGTCAAAACATCATGCATACTTACAAACAACGACAAAAGCGGTAATATACTGAAAGTAACTCTTTGTTTTTTACTTTTGATGCGTAGTTTTTGCAACTTTTCACTGTACCCTCGTCATCGCGAGACGTTTGAGTGCTAGCGCGGTTTATTGAAACTGTGGACAAAACAGCTCCCAATCTTGATTAGTGCGCTGTTTGGTCGGTGCCACTATTCGAGCGCGAAACGTGTATCTACCATTATATCTGATCGAAGGTTACCTATTTAGCCAT
This sequence comes from Elegia similella, assembly GCA_947532085.1. Taxonomy (NCBI): domain Eukaryota; kingdom Metazoa; phylum Arthropoda; class Insecta; order Lepidoptera; family Pyralidae; genus Elegia; species Elegia similella. The sequence goes on from OX383941.1 coordinate 16,850,717, forward strand.
TCGGTATGATACAAAAAAGTGTACGTCGGACTCGCGCACTAAGGGTTGTACCTGTATATGTCTGTTGTATGGGAGCCTCCCTTAAATTTTATTTATTTATTTATTTTATTTATTTTTAAAATGAATGTATAACTCAATAATCTTTGAATATTTCAAGCGTTTACCTGTGCCGTTATATAATATCGTGTTGAGTAAAAAAAAAATCAACGTGATTTTTTGGTCGATATCGATAACGATAACAGGTAAACGCTTTGAAATATGAAACGCTGTTGCCCCTATTAAATATTTTTTAATATTAAAGTAAATATAACTAAGTAATCTGTGAATATTTGTTTTCGTTATCAATATCGATCAAATGTAACAAAAAATGTATGCTTCGTACCAAATTTCAAGATTCTGAGTTCACGGGAAGTACCCTGTAGGTTTTGATTCTCCTATATTTTCCTTGTCCCTTAGGAGCCAACCATAAATTACGGCGTCACACTAATTTCATGATTTTCAGACCTTTCTTCGTCACAGATGTTCACATTTGTGTGACCCTCTACCCCCCTAGTGTGACGGCACATATTTAAATCAAAACCACGATATACACTATTTTCGAAAGTACCTAATTGAGCCTTATAATCAAGAAAGTGGTGTGACCAGCGATAGATTGTGGAAGAAACTAACATGCTGTTCCGATCACACATATTATAGTGAGAAAAGGTAAAGAAGTAGAATCAACAAAGTGGTACCTAATATAGATTTGCGTAATATTGTTAAGTTTTTCGAGGTATAAGTATTAAATATTTAATGTATAAACCGACTTCAAATCAAACAGACTACTGAACCGATTTTGATAAAATTTTAATGAGACCAATCTGGCTGGATACATATCCTTAAAATATTTTTGCAAATCGGTTCACAAATCACAGAGTTAGGAGGTAACAAACGTAAAAGAAAACCTAATTGATCTCTTTTTTCTAAAATCGGTTGAAAAGGATCACGATACGATTGATTTTTAGAGCAGAAATCCACTGGTGACCAACTTCGTACGTGTGACGTCACAAAGCCTATGACTCGTCCCCCCGTTGTCACACTTCGTCAATCCCTCCCCTTAACCTACCTAATTTATAGTTGGCCGCTGAGTTGTCCAAAAAGAATCAATGATCAATTCTACCCCCAAGGGGATAAAATAGAGAGAAAGTACAAGACAGTAGCCCGTCAGAGAAACAAAACATGTTGGTGAACATTTGCCATTCATATAACGTAAGACTGCGGACGACATCGAACAAGAGGCTGGGAGGGAATGGTGATTATATTTTTATTCTTCTATCTTCTAAATATATCCACTATTCTAGTGGGGTTTGAGTCCCTAATTGATATCAACATACTTTTATTTATAAAGATATTATATAAAGATGGATGATAAACTTTAATCACCAAACATTAAATACCTTCGACAAATAAAGGTGAAGGGGATCGTGGGGTTGTCATCTGGCAAAAATCATCTTAAGTACATAATAAATGAACGGTCCCTAAAAGGTGGAACATATCTACTCTATGTAATGTTAGTGCAAACCAACTAAGGCGTGTGGTTTAAACTACAATGAAAACAAGCTATCTTTCTCTAAGCTTTATTCTTCATAATAGTTTTGTTTAGACAACGATTTATTAGGACCTAATGCCGACTCGCTTTTAGCTGGATAAGGAAACGCACAAAACTGTTCTCCTTCCACAATAGTTTCCATTTTTGGTACACTTCGTAAAAGCGAAGATTTTTTCTTCGTAGACAGTATCATTCCCTCTCTGTCTATAAACGCATCTTTGTTCTTAAGGTACGAGAGGACGATAGATTCTTTATCAATATCGTTGTCCTCTAACGCAATTTCATTTTCGCTCTGAAGATTAATATCTGCCATTTGCAGCTCATCTTTAGATTCCGAAAATTTGATTTCCGTGAATTTCACATCAAACCTATGGTCTTTACTCGTTGAGGGAGTGTCAAAGGGGATAACTCCTTGTTTCAGATGCTTTTGTAAATTGCCTTTATAAGTAAGTTCACTATCGGTGTTTCTACTATCAACCAGTAATTCTTTCGAACTTGGGTTACTTAGACTATTGGATTCCACAAGTACGAACACAGGTTCTTTGTCGAGTTCGGAGTATCCTTTCTTAGAGGTACATTGCAAGCTGATGTCATCTTCACTGGAAACAATATAGGACTTAAATGCTTGGACGAATTTTCTTATACAGTGCTTTGCTGAAGGTGTCCCTTGGCATGTTCTGGAACGAAGGAAATTGGTGTACTGAGCATCCTACTGCGAGAGATATTCAGCGATCCTTGGAGTGAGTTATACCTGCGGTATGTAGTGGATTCGCGTTCGATGTGGTGTTCCCTTTGCAATCTCATTAGCTCCACAATATAATTTGGCAAAACAACGTCAGGGTAAAAATAACAAAGAACCGATTGGTAAATATCTTTGCACATACGGGCGATAAACATTATAAGATAGTATAAAATACATAAAAATATAGCATACGTCGACCGAGTTGAGGTCTGGCCATCGTGCACTGTGTCCAAGAAACCGTCGGTAGCTGTACAAGCGTCTTTCTGTGTCTTTTTCTCTTCAGAAACGTTTTCTCTTAAGAAACTATTACTAGGTTTTTCATTCATATTATACTGTCTGGTTTGCTTTGCTTATATTTAAACATTCGCTCGAATATTGCGGAAACGTCGTGAAGTTGATTAGACAATGTATGTCAGTTATGATTAAGTTTTTGATTGACATTCTTCAGCCAGTCATGTATTCTAGAAAATAATAAAAGTAAATCATGCTTTTTCTCAAGTAGACCTATAGATAAATCCTAGGGGGTGAGAACAGAGGATTTTTTTATGACATAGGACGGCAAACAAGCAAGCGGGTCACCTCATGGTAAGTGATCACCGCTGCCCATGAACAACTGCTACACCTGGGGTGTTACAAGAGGTATACTATAGCTTCACGGTTACAAGAGCGTTTCTGCCCTTCCAAGAAAACAATAAAAACGCACGGTGGTTGACTGCCACTTATCCAGCTGGTGGTAGTAGTTTTAATTTATGTCGGTGGGTGGTACGCTAGTGAATTTTTGCAGGTCGAATAATTCCTCGGAGCATTCCTCATGATAAATCTGATAAAGAATACACAAGGATGCGACATCCCTGCGCAAAGCTAGAGGATCGAGATGGCTGACGAGGATCTCTCGTCAACTATGCGAATCGCACAACTTTGTACGCGGTCAAAAGGAATGATTTCGTTATTGAGGTGCGGTGGTTGGTGAGAGATGGCAACAATATCCCATATACGGCCGAACGTGTGCCTTATACAGTTGAAGGCGATGCGCCGATGTGAAATATCGTCTTGCACTACCTGGGACACCCAGTTTTTTGGATGACTTATCCTTGTAGCGGTCATCTAAAAGACCGACCCGACACCTAAAATTTCGATCTTCAGCCGAGTATCGAGGGAAGCGCCCTGGAATCAAGGTGATGCGACAATCTTTTTTAGCGATAAACGCACAAACATGTGTTTTTTGGGGTTGAATTGGACTAAGTTGCAAAAACCCCAATGTGATAATTGGGTTAATGTAGTTTCGACGTCAGACACTAGTTTTGTATTTATCATCCGCATAGCAATTCAATATCATTAATATGCAAAAAAAAGCGTAGGAGACAGAACACAGCCCTGCGGGACACCAGCGTTCACGGGCTTATAGTCTGAGCATGAACTGTCAACAACGACTTTAATACTGCACCCTGTGAGGATACTGGTGACCCATTGGCACAGCTTCTCCGGCAACCCATAAGAAGGAAGCTTCGTTAAAAGAGTCTTTTGCCAGACCCGATCGAAGGGCTTCGCCATGTCCAAGCTAGCCACTAAGGCCTCCCTCTAACTCTTAACCGCCCATTTATGGGTCAGGTATACCAAAATGTCACCTGCTGACCGTCCATGGGGAAATCCGCAGGAATCGTATACGCATCCGAAATGCTCCTCAAGGTACAACAGGAGCTGGCGATTTATGATGGACTCCATTATTTTGGAGAGCAAGGAGGTAATGGCAATTGCCAGGATCGTAGCGATCATCTTTTTATGGTTCCGTACCCAAAGGGTAAAAACGGCACCCTATTAATATGGCTCCGCTGTCCGTTTGTCGGTCTGTCTGTCCGTCTGTCTCCAGGCTGTATCTCATGAACCTGATAGTTACACAGTTGAAATTTTCACAGGTGATGTATTTCTGTTGCCGTTTTACTAACAAATGCTAAAAAACTAAATAAATATTTAAGCGGGCGTATAACAAACGATGTTTTTTTTTGCTTGTTTTTGCTCAATATTGATAATTAGCAAGAGGCTGAGTTATAATATATTTCACTTTAAAAATAGATTATTAAAATAAAATTAATATTAACGAGGGGTCTCATTCAACAAGCATGATTTTTTGGAGTTTTTTAGATAACGGTACAGAACCTTTCGTACGCGAGTCCGATTCGCACTTGACGGATTTTTTGGGTATTGGGTCTATACTAAAGCAGTCTTCCATGCTGACGGGACAGCCCCAGTAGAGTAGAAGTGTCGAAAAGACCGGAACCAATTCAGAAGCGCATGTTTTGAGCACAATAGCAGGAATCTCATCAGGTCCATTAGATTTTTTCAGGAAATTAACGAACTTTTATTGAACCCACAATGATAGCTTTTGCTTGGAAGCAAAAAAAAGAAAACGAAAAAGAACGAATAAAACAAACAGTGAGGGCGTTAAACTCATTTCGCCACCGCCTTTCATATAAACTTCTTCATAACTTCTATATAAGTCAGTTTATTTGTATTGTTTCTTAAAGGAGATAATTGAAACTCGAATTAATAAGATAATACTAATTTAATATAGCATTTACCATTTACACATAATCTAACACTAAATACATAATGTATTATAATAAAATGTGAAGTTTAACTTCACTTAAACTATTTGTATTCGGAGAAACTAGACATATAACTATCTAAAGTTTGATTATTAATAGAATAATACATATTTTGTGAGATGTGACAGATATGCAATAAACTGAGGTAGGAAACAAGTGAAAAACAATTAAAAAGGACGATTCTTAAATTTAGATTGTTTTCAGAAAGAGTTAGGCCTTCCACACTTTTCCTTAACTGAACAGAACCACATTAATATGACTTGTTAAATGGCGTCGTTACTAACTCCACTATTTATAACTTGGTAGGTATCCGCTACACACTGCGAATTAAATGCGCGACAATCTCCCGCCCCAAATTATGCCATTTTATCGCCCATCCGTCGTGGAGATCCCGTATGACAAGTTCTTTCGAAGTAAGGGAGAGAGTTGAAGTAAAGTCTTGTCATGGTAGCTGGTGACTCACAGGATCTTCGAATGGACACCTCATTCACCAGTACTTTAAAGTATCAGTCGCCGGTATACTGGCATTTCTTGCTCCTGCGCGCGAGGCGATGAGCGCAGCAACTCGGCTAATGTGTATAGGTCATCCCTTGGCCTGTAGTTGTTTTGGCGCATCATGCCATCAGAGCGTTTCCTTGCGACCATGAATCGTTTTACCTTGTTTGCATATTGCCTTTTGCGACGCGCTTCCTCATACCTTTGGGCAAGTTCATTTGGATCGGCTTGGTACATGTCAGGGAAACCTCGGGCCAAAGCCATGCGGTTCTGTTCAGAGAAGTACGAGTGATGAGGGTAGTCACGGTCGCGAGCACCGACAAGAAGAGGCTCGTTGTACCAGATGTCACCATTTTCGTCTACCTCGGGTTGGTCTTCCTCCACTGGGCTGACGCGGCCGTAATAATGATCAGCTGCCCACTGGTTGGCGTTCCACTCCTGCTTCCTGCGCTCCTGGGCTTCCCATAAGTTGAGTAGAGCTCGAACGTCAGCAGCGCTCAAGCTAGAATCGCGCTTCCGACGTCCCATCAGTGGCCTGTATTCATATTCATTACTTTTGAGAACTATGAGACAATCTGTTTTAAAATACTGGATATATAAAAGACACTTTAAGATTGAATGACAAACTACTCACTTGAAGTTTTTCTTGTTTCCACCGGAGTTTTTGGTGGCAGTTTTGGCAGAGGCTGCGGCACCACCAACTTTAGTTCCACTACCTCGTTTGCGCCGATGCGCATCTTGGTCGTGCGATGCCGAATCAATTGGCGACGGAGCATCGTGTTCTTCAGGTCTGAAAAATATTAGATTAATAATACCAATCTTCTATTACTACTTACGAAATCTAATAAAGATAATCATTAAGTTGCTTACTTTAGGTTCTTTTTCCCAGAACCATTTTTGGTTGCTACTTTAGTAGCAGCTCCGGCACCACCGACCTTGGTACCGCTGCCTCGCTTGCGTCTTCGGGAGTCATAGCCCGAAGACAAGCCTTCCATTGCTGGAGGCTCTCCATAAAGTTCAGGTCTCATGATGAGATTGTCAAGTTCTCCGTTTGACTGTGGAGAGTCGAAGCGTTGTTCGACTCCCTGTTCGTACCCCTCAGCATTGCCTGCAAATTAATTACTAATCTGTAGATATTCTGTTATCAAATATGTATATATAAATAAAACGTAATGATAATGACATGAATCTTGAAGTCACATATTCTATATATTCTTGGGTACCCAGACAAAGAACAAGTGACTTTTGAAAATATACTGATTTTTAATAGTAATTTATGATAGGTACTGCTTATAATGTAGATACATTTAAATAAAAAGATCTGAATTAGACGCCGAGTTAAATCTTACGTATAGAATACGGACTTCAGAGTATGAGGATGAGGCTCGCTTAGGTGTGGCCAGGTTACCTTCTTCGCTGAGCGCGAGTGGGTACGGCTCCAGATCGTTTTTGTCGCTTTTGTTGAGGAACAGAGACTGTTGGTCGTCTTTTGTTTGGTCCCAATTTTCTGGTAGTTCACCAATTGGACCGCCATCTAAAATTTGATATTCTCAGAGATTTTTCTTTACCAAATGATTTGAATTGATATAAAAATGATAACACAGTAGTTGAAGTAGATAAATTTTCATTTAAAGCTAATGACATTTATGAAACACACATTGAGGCACATACCGAAGCGAGCAATTTTGCGATTTAAAAGAAATTTCAGAAAAGGCGACTTTAATGATTCGGAAACTACTTAGACCAGGAGTTGATCCATCAATTAAAACGAAGTTCAGGGTTGAACTTGACGAAACTGATGATTGTACATAAAGAAAATCTACGGTAGGAAGATCTTCGCAATAAAAAGACTGCAGAATAAATGCTGAAACTTGTTGAAACCATTTTTCTTACTTTCGTGTTCTACAGGTTAACATAAAAAACCAGAGATTTAATATAATAAATACTATTTTAAAAACCTTTGTGAAAATCAAGAAAGTCATAAATAAAAAAAAAAATAGCAGGTCAGGTAGTCTTGTATTCTCCTTGGGTAGAGTGAATTAAAATTTTTGTTTTTCTTTTGAACCCCAAATGAGGCAATCGATAGGACCTATAATGGGTAGTTCATTGTCCAAAAGGTCATAGTTGATGCTGGGCCAAATTATCTACGCAGCACCAGAGCGGCGCAACTACCACCTGTTGCTAAATATAGAACGCGGCCGGGCCCCGGCTGATCGATACCATCAAAACAACCCCGAGCAAGCAATAAGCAAACAATGGGAAAACTCACCCTTGTTATTTGTAGGCGCAGGAATAGCTTCACACACAAAAAGCACCGCGGACACCGCGGTAAAAGAGAGTAGTAACATCGTCACAGTTTTTCAGGAACAATAAATGGGTGAATGGGAGGACACCGGATGCGAGTGCGAAGTGGCGTCGAGCGACTGTGTTCTGCTGGCGCGCTGGCGAGAGAAAAACCATTGCTCCTGTCGATAAATTCGCGACATGCGCAGTGGGATCCGCAGGGACGGATTTGGGACGCTGGATACATATGCTTAGATTATTTTGATATGTCGTTGCTGAAACTAATATTCAAGGCATTTTTTGAATAGATTTATACTCCTGACATGTTGCATGATATAACTTTTTGATTTGAATGGAACTCCAAAGAAAATAATCAACACTTACTAATAAAACGTAAATCATAAATTATTAAATATCGATTTACCCCCTCCCCCCTTTATTACATGTGGAAAGTGCGTTATGCTTACTTATCTGTTACGGGTACAGCACAGTTACCCGCTGAAAACCACATGATTGCCCTTTACACGCCGTATTCCCGGAATGGTGGGCACGGTGGAGCCTGCACCACTCTTCCACCACCCTGGTTGCAGCGATGCCCCCTTTATAGGCACTCACTTTATACATGGTGATTTTTTTTATTTTAGTGACTCAGACCATCAATATGAACAACTTTTTCTATCGAAGCAATACTAAAGAGTTCCGCCGCCCGGCCAGTTTGTATGGGAAAATCGAATTTTTTTTTGAGTTCCCAGCATTGTTCCCATGGGTAAGTTGTTCATTTTGATGGTCTGAGTCACACCTTTAAGGATTCAAAACGATAAAAATTTCACCATGTATACTTGGCCTGTTAACGAACACTATTTTTGTGACATGCACATCCGTTCAACTAAGCAGAAGACCAAACCCCATATCTACCACCCAATGGCTATTGTCATGGAGGTAAATCCTGGACGTAAGCCCGTCTTCTTCTACCGGGTCTACGACGGCGCATCGCTAGTTGTACAATTGCGTCACGCTCACGTTCGGCCACTTCTTTTTTTAACATAACTGGGTCCGCAAAAATCTTCATTGCTATCCAACACCTTCCACTGCCAGCCATGGCTTGTACTATTGCTGGCAGCGAAAGGTTATTTTACATTACCTACTGTGGCGCTGAAAGCCTGACGCTCACTATCTCAGGCTGGGCATATCGCTAATGTGTGCTAAATCGTATTCTCGAGACAGTTACAGTGATGGTATTCAGCTGTTGGCTCTTCCGGCCACTTTATGCAGAAACTTCCCGAAGCAATCATGTCTTGAGAGGATCTGCGTCAGCCGGAAGGTTGAAACGCCATGTTGGCGAGCCAAACACTGTCCCAGTATAGGTTGGATTGCTTCCACTGTGCTTTGGCCTGTATTAGGTTGCTCTAGCCTTACCGCCCACATACCCCCTACCCCCTATGTAAGAAGAAATAAGAAAGGTCGATCCCCTCCTTCTTTTTAATATTTATATATAAAACATTAGGTATTAGATAATCTGTGGGTTCACGGCGCTAGCCGTGGTATATTTAGCTCATAAACCCAGCAATATAAACACGAAAGGAAAAGGATAGAACTTGTGTTTTATAAACTTACATAGTAGAGATCGAGGGCCTTTGAAATCTACCTTTACATGCAGGAAAGGTAGGTCCTGGTAATGGGGACTGCGGCCTGGATGCAGCCCTGTGTCGCTGACGTCTGAGCTGCTAAGCCAAACAAGCTGTTCATAAAGAATCTTATTGCGTGGAAGAGGGCGGCGGGCGCGACGGCGGCGCAACGGCGGCACTTATTAATTACGTGACATTAAGCGTGTTAAGTACACTTTTTATGTACCACTTCAACGTAAAGGACAATTTCCACCCTTTAATCTAGGTGACACTGTCTGGCTTATTACTTTGTCTTCTAGTTAACCATTGATACGTAAAGACAGATTTCAGTTGGATAGGCCAAAAATATATAAGGACAAGTCACATCAAATCAAATTATGGCATCATATAGGTACATATAAGTTTAGGGAAAAAGCTTTTTCGTATTTTTATGTACCTATAAATATGTAATAAAATATCTTCGGTGAAAAAATAAAAAAAAAAAATATTCCTGCTTTTTTCAATTATATTTCGGTAAATTAATGAATTAGATTAACGAAGAATTTTTACAGTTTTTTTTTTATTTATTTTAAAAAAGGTAAAATGGAAAATAGACCACGAATAAAATGTTGATGTTTATGAACCTACTGCGATCCCAGTAAAACCAACACAAAGTCAATATCAAGGTTCAGATTTTTGTATGAGCAGTACCACTTGTAAGAAGATAACAAAGCGGGGTATTACGAAAGATTTCAAGAGGTACCTAAGACATGATATGCAACTCTTTATTTCGTCTCGAAAAAATGGAAATGAAATGCTAAGAATCGAAGAAGAACGAAGATCTCACGAGAGGGTTATTAAAGAACGTTTGAAAGGGGCAAGGCAAATTTTTGTGTAGAATCATTTGATGAGATAACAAAAGTATTAACATCTGCCATAAATAATCCTATACTTGCTGCCATCGAATGGTCTCGAAAGATCAAAGGCAAAACTCAAGCGTAGGTACTAGGAATACAGGTGCCAGCTACTTCCCTTCCCGCGTAGATCTCAACAATCATATCATAGACGATACGGCTAGCAGCTCAACACTATTGACTAGTTTGTCTATCTCGTAAAGACGTGATGGTATTGCCCCATCACGCCTTTACTCCTCAGGAGATAGACAGAAGGGCGAGTAAAACGTTCGTTTGTCGTTAGATAGTATTCTATCAGTGCAAACTATGGCGCACCTCTCATGTCCCGGGTGCCTGATTTGCACTATCTGGGTAAACTCCTTACGGCATCTAAAATAGGCATAGAAGTCGCTCATTATTGGGCAGGACAAATATAGGATAACCAAAGTTCCATCGACACGAAAAGAAGAAGTAGCTTTGCAATCCAACATATGCCCACGCTATTTCTAAAGCTTTGTTATGTCCGATTTAGAAGACTAACCTCACTTCTAGGGCCGCAGATGCAGAAATGCGTGACGTACAAAATCTTCGCTATTCAGTCTCCTTCATGATGGCTACTGTTCAACACTATTGTGAGATTTTTTTAAGCTGCTCCTTTAAGCAGCTAGAAATATGTCTGTCGGCTGTCTTCACATCATCAACGACTAAATTCTGAGGCACTTTTAGTCATCGTATTACGGATGAACCACACCCGGAGAAGTGTCAGGGAGGTATCATCCTCGACTGCTTGGCCGGTGGTTGCAGGTATGGAATCTTCCCGTCCGTAATCAAACAAATTCCTATCCTTCCTTAGCTTGGAAATGCCTTCGATGGGCAGCAGCGTTGGAAGCAGAAAAAGTCGAAGAAACTGCGCTTGCCAACTCGCCTGCTAATCTTGGTGAGCAGTATTCCTTCCATAGAACGAAGAATGAAAGAGGCCTTTGTCCAGCAGTGGACTTCTTAAGGCTGAAATGACGACATCTGGAGTTGCATGTCTAAGTGCTAATAATGAGTATGGACATCGAGCTCATGCAATATTTTGTAATCCCTCTCACTTCAAATAGGCAATGTTATTGCTTATACGCTGAGTGGGAATCGATATATTTGAGTACATTCAGATGCAATGAAAAAATAGAACACTATAGAGACAAATATAGCTTTATACATCTGATGGCAGCACAATGGAGCTAAACGAGAGCCATCTGCTCATTCAGCCACTTGACTGACAAAGGCAGCTGGCTGGCTAATGGGTCTACGTCCTGTCAACACGCTCTGGGTAGGTACATAACCCACCTTCCATTGGAGCTGACATGTCATATGATTGCTTCGCTTCTGATTCATGCGAATGAATGATGGTCCTTGAGACGTAGGTAGGTCTCAATTGGAGCTCGAAATATTTTAAGTTGACTTTATGCGAAGGAGGACTCAAAGACTAAAAGATTTATTCAGAAAATAGGCCTTCTCTGGCACTTTTTCAAGTCATTTACAAATAATTCTGATTTAGTTATAGGTATGTAAATTATTGATTGCTCGAAAGCTATCTATAGCTTTGCAGAGAAGAAACGCAGAAAGAAAATATTTTCAATAGTACAGGTCGCCGATTTGGCGGAAGGGCTTTGTAAGGCTTCGTACGATAATTTATATTTTCCTTTATTTTTTTCTTTGCTTTCATGTAATATACAATTACAATATGCATATGTACCTACATGTACGTAATTTCTTTATTCTACATAACGTCTGAACTAAACATAGTAGGATCCCGAGTGACACAAATTTAGTAAGTAGGCAGTTATACATATAGGCTAGTTTCCTAAAAAAATATAATTAGTCCGTCAATAAGATATTCAAAAAATATTGGACACGTATCTTTTCTTTTGTCGATTAAACAAAAAATTATAATGATTTAGCCCTTTGAAGTTCCGTGTGACGTCATAGTTTGCTACAATTTTTAGCAAACTTTGACGTCACGAGCCCCCACTCCTAAACTTTGACGCGCTTTATCATTATTATTTTTTGTTTATTTTACAAAAAGAAAATACGTATCCAATATTTTTTGATTATCTAACTGACGGACTAATTGTTATGTTAATATTACGACCCAGGAAACTAGTCTATTTAACATTTTTGGCAGACCAGCGTTTTTATACTTCTTTTTGTTTAGGTATGTTTTCCTACATTGAGCCGGACACATGTGTAATAATTATCATTATCAATTTCATGATAGATAACTGATGATAACTTGATATGCACAATACATTCCAAAGCTTTTCAGATAGTCGAGAACAAATGTAACATACATATTAATTAGCTAGCATTTTACCCATAAGCCTTTCTTCATGTGGGTTTTTGTGGAAGTATTTTATCTGCTTTTTTTCGCTGTTCGTCTTTTTGTTCAAAAGCATGTTCGCGGGAGTATCCTTTCGCGATTTCGTTCATTCGCGGAAAGCCTATTCGCGCAAGTGACTTTTGGCGGAAGTTATTTCATTGATTTCCCTTTACTTTCTTTCGAGGAATAAGCAGTACATTTCTATTTTTTTTCATGAAAGGCGAAAACATTTGTCTTCCTATGTTAGAAATACTCCAAGCTCTCCATAAACGACGGACTAACAACGTGATTTCCATGTCTACATAGGCCATGATGTTCCTAAAATGAACTCCGCAAGAACTAGAAACTCGATAGTGTACGCAGAGCTGACTCACATACAAGTGTACCTTAGGTAGAAGTGACACTTGTATGTGAATAGGTAGAAGTGACAATGTACAGAACCCTTCGTGCGCGAGTCCGACTCGCACTTGGCCGATTTTCTTTTGCATTTACAATGCTATTTAATATACCTAGGTAATATAAAAAAAAATAAGATATGTTGAAAAAATTCCAAGCGGGCAGGGTAGTATGATACTATCAGGATATGATTAAACAGCTTGACAAATTTATTACACAGAGCTTTTACAAATTATTTGTCATGTTCAGATTTGAACGGACCTTATTTTTTTTAGCCTATTGTTTCCCACTGCTGGGCAAAGGCCTCCCCTCTTGTACGCCACTCATTCCTATCTGTTGTTAAGAGTTCCTACCTAATAATGATTACTGAGCAGTAATTTCGCACGCGACAGTGGAGAGGAATAAGGAAAAACTATGGAATATAAATTGGGGAAGAAAATATACAATAGCTACATACCACAGTTGGCGCTTGAAGCAAATCTGTCTTTACTCTTGCCATTATAAATCCGAAACAGAACCCCCAGCCGATATATCTCCTACGTAGGTCCTCTTTATGCTGTAAATAAAATAAAAATAGTTTTTAAACAATGCCACAAACTACAGTTTATTCCATACACCTTGACAATTACACTTACCGAAAATGTTCATAGAAGTTGAGAATCAATTGAGCCATAAATAAAAAGGAATTTTTATCAAGAATGGATTTAATCAAATAAAATACAATGACACCTTAGAATACAAATTATACAACCAAAGCTCCGTGACAAACATCGTAGCCAACTAGATGGTACTAGATAAAAAGGGCCTATTCTTATTATTCATACGAACAACTTATATTAAGCCAAAACCGGAATTGAAAAGCAGGAACAGCTATTCTAATAATTCTTTACGTTGATTTCGGGTTTGTTTCCATGCAGAAATATGTTTGTACTAGTTAATACTAAGAACTTTAGAGGCAAATCAGCGAAAGTAGCGCCATAAATAATTTAATTCTCTCACTCCTATCAAAAAATTTAATCCAAAACTTCGGTAGTAAATGACTTGTAGTGTTTTAGGTATTACTTTTGATTATTGTATAAGATATTGTGTAAGAGAACTACTAATTATCGACAAAAATTGGCCACTTTTGGCGGTAATCAGGAGTTCTCTCAATATACAAAATAACTAAACGTAATACCAAAACAACAAGTAATTTACTACCGAAGTATTTTTTTTATTTGATCGGTTTTATGAGTAAAGCGCCTATTAACTATCAACCACCAAGCGACCCGATCGGGCCGCATAACAAAAGACAATCTACTATGTCTGCGTTTCTCGCGATAGATGAGGTAAACTATCCTAAATTCAGTCACTGACGAGAGGAACGCCGCAATACGTGCGACACGATTGGAGATATCTCGTATCGTGTCTAACGTATAGCGGCGTCCCTCCCATCGGATCCGATATTCAGGATGGTATACCCCCATAAGAGAATAAAATGATGGGGGCGCTAGTTACGCTGATCTAAGTCCCCTACCATAAAACTTTCGATACCTAGAGCAAACTCAAAAACATAGTATAAAGTTGAGTTTAGATTTTTTTTAAATGGAGTCCTAACCAGCTTTTCTAAATGTTTTATTTCGAATACAGACTTGTGTTTGCAGTTACATATTGACCGCGCCTTGCTAGGCATCTGTATAAGTTATAGGAATTAGGTATGTCTCAAATAGGTTAATTCCTATACATTTTATGTAGTTGATATTTTTATTGGTGTGATGGTTTGGTTTCCCTGGGTGTTTGTGTTTAAATAGTTAGTGATGTCATAATAAAATATTAGCCGGAAAAGGTACATCAAGGTAACAACCTTTATATCAGCTTTTAAGGATTTTTTTTCCTAATATGTCTAAATATATGTAACGGATGACTCATTTTTCACTATCAGGGAGTTTGCCTTGATAAAGCCTTTGCAACTAATCGCTTCAAATATACAAATTAAGAATAACTATTTAAAAGGTACCTGCCTGTTAAATATATCATGCTTTTTGACCAGTCTGATTTGATGTACTATAATGAAATCATGTAAGAATTACTAAATAATTGAGTTACTTAACAATAAAATAAATTAAATATGCCAAATGTTTCATGCATTATATAATAATATACAGAAATACCACAAATCTAGGATCTTTAAGGAAATAACTAAAATGTTAAGTACATATATAATCAATTGTGAGTCACTCAAGTACCAAAGGGGGTAATTTGACCCCTTTCCACCTTTCTTTTTCAGGTATTCTTTGAGACAGAGCATATATACTGCATCATATAAAAAAAAAAAACAAATTCATACATTGCAATTTGAGTATAAAAGCTTGATTATGATAATTAAGAAAAATATGACTTTTGGGCATTGGTACTTAAGTGGTTAATAATTATTCAATTTCAGTAAAACCACATCTATTTTATTAAAGTTGCAACGTTTTGTACTGGCAATTGTTCTAATATAATAATTACCTTACTCTTATTTCATAGTCATACATAATATTAGCACTTCTATTCAATTTAGTCCTACAATACAGTATTTAAAATGTGATTGAAATCATATTACATAAATAACAAATAACTGGAAACCCTTATCCTAGTGTAGTTATTAATAAAATATAAATTTGCTACACTAAAATCAGCAACACATCATAATGAGGATTTTCTGAAATGCTTACCTGATGGCAGCACTAAATTGTAGGGTCCCATAAACTGCTGTAATAGGATAATATTGAACAAGTAGCAAAAATGGAGACCTGGTGCTGCAGTGCTGCCGTCACTCATTTCAGAAAAACCTCATTCAATTAATTAAGACAAAAAAAATACAATCACTTATTTCACAACTTGAACATACACTATCAGATATTGGCCTCTAAACTGCCCATGAGCTCATCAACTATCATTTCTTTTTGGACTTTCTGTGAGAAACTTTTTTGGATCTCTTTTTTCTTCTAGGTTCACTGTCAGAGCTGGAGCTCGATGAACTTGACTCTGAGCTTGAGGATGTACTCGATGAAGACTCACTTGAGTCACTGCTGCTGCTTGAGGAAGAATGCCTCCTTCTTCGCTTCCTTGTTCTCCGCTTCTTTCTCTTATCCTCGCTCGAACTGCTAGTGTCACTCGTAGAACTACTGTCTGAAGAATCACTATCGGATGTTGAGGTAGAATATTTTCTTCTTTTTTTAGTAACTTTTTCGCATTTTCTTAGCTTAGTTTTCACTTTATCCTTTTTCTCAACTGGCGTTGGTGTTCTGGGTACAAGCTTTGTTTCTTTGTCACTATGATCATGTTTTTTCATTTTCTTATTCTCTCTGAGTGACTCGGAATCTTCATGTTTTCTTTTAGGTGTTCTTTTCTTGGATTCTCTATCTTGAATTTCTCTGCTTTCTCTAACATTGTTGCTAGTATTACCAATTCTCTCTCTTCTACTGTGTTTTTCAGAAGCTGGTTTCTCTTCTTTTTTAGGCTTGGAATTATCTTTGTGTCTTCTCACTGGTGAATTTGATTTTTCTCTTGCTGGAGAGTGCTGAGATTTTGAATGGCGGGAATTACTGTTGTGTTCTCTATGTTTATGATTACGATCATTGTTACTTCGTTCTGAATGTATTGAGCGTTTTGTATTATTTTGTGTGTTTGAATTATCTTTCCCATGCATTCTTTCTCTAGATCTATTTCTTCTTGGTTGACTTCTGCTCCTACTTCTATCTCTATGATTTTTTGAGTCCCGTATACTTCTCTGTTTTTTTTCTTTATAATTATTGCTGTTTTCATATTCATTTCTTTTACTGACATGGTTTCTTTCCATATCATGGTTCCTTTTACTACTTTTTTCTTTATCCTTATTTCTAGAAGTTGATTTATTGTGAACATGATTGTTTTTGTAGTCAGTGTCATTATCATCAAGATATTTCACTCCTCTGCCTTTCCCTAGATACCTCATCTTGGACACAGATTGTGAAAAATCTACATGGATTCTCCTATCATCAATCAAAACATTATCCATTTTGAAATAAGCATCCTCACAAGACTTTTTATCTGAGAATTCAATAAATGCATATTGCAATGAGTCACCAGTTTTCTTGTCTCTTATGACTTCACAGCTAACTATCTTACCAAAACGACTAAATATGATTTCTAAGTCTTCATCGCTTGTGACAGGGTTGAGCTTACAAACAAAAAGTACATTCTCAGGAGGAGCAATGTCTGCATCTGGCAAGTCTCCGACAATTTCTAAGATTGTTGCCCTCGCTTTGGCCTCCTTTTCTTCTATTATCTCTTGGACCTCCTCAGCACTTTTACCTTGGGTTTCATCTATTTCTTCATCTGGAGCAATCCTACCACCTTTTAACCTTTCAGCACTAGGGGATGGTGACCTAGAGGGTGCCCTAAATCCTGTAGGGTCATTAAAAGGGTCTTCAAGAATGACAGTGTGTGTAATACGTACATCCTGGTATGGGCGATGGGTCTCGTCGCAGATGACTTCATTCAGCTTTCTCAAAACGTCGTGGCCTTCAGTTACTTCACCGATAACGCAGTGGACACCATCTAAAGAGTCTAAATCTGGTGCAAGTGTAAAGAAGAATTGCGAGCCCACCATCATCTCTCCCGTACACACCATTGACAGCAGACCAGCGTTAGAATGTCGAATTTTTGGCATCTTTTCACCAGAAAAGAATCGCTTTGAGGGCCCTTCTAGCACACCAAATATGGATTGTCCTCCAGATCCTTCGCCAGTAGGATCACCCGTCTGGGCTATAAAACCACTCCTTATACTGTGAAATAGATTGTAATTGTAATATTTCATCTTGCAGAGCTTCAAAAAGTTGAGACATGTCACGGGCCGTTGGTCCAAATACAAGTCCACAGTAATATCTCCCAACGTTGTTTCTATTACGACAGCCATTTTGGAGGTATTGTAAGTGTTGGTACCAAGAATTTCATTTAACTTGCAAATGCAATTACAGTCATTTTAGACAGAATTAAGCTAAAAACTATGACACATCACACAACATAACCTATCTCCAAACCTCAAACAAAATTGACAATTATCAATCGATGTTGCCAGCCACTTACATTGATTAACAAGCAACTTTTATTATTTACTTTAGAATTATAGGGAATTAAGCAAAAAAGTTTTAAAAGTATAACCACGATTGCATGGGATTAATAGAAAGAAATAATTTTAATTGATTAGTTTTAGCGTTACTTCTGCAAATAAAATACAAAAAGTAAAATTGCGCCATCTATTGACAATATGCTGTACTATTTCGTGAAGCATTTTTGTAGCAAGCACAATTTTGTGACGGCTTCAAATAAATTTTGGTAGATGGAAGTAACCCAGGTTATTTTACAGTACTCATAGCCATACTACAACAAAATTAGTCAAAAGACGTACATCTATTGAGACAAGCTTTTATTGTATGGCATATTATTATAGTAAAATTTGTTAGGTAACTTAGTTGATTATGTATGGAGAACTGCACCTCATTGTTTTATTAAAATGTTCTTGACATCATTATAATTGTATTGTCAGCCAATAATATGAGTACGCAAAATTTCAGATTAATCAAGCACCGGGAAATCGGCCAAATTTGAGTTGCAGGTTTAGACAAACAGACGCCGGGATCGATGATAATTAATAAAAGATAGGGTTTTTAAAAGAAGGTTTTGTTTGTAGAACAGCAACTGGGAGCCATTGTCACAAGTCACAAGTAGGTAAATCATTAGGTGCCTAATCATTACCCTAACTTACACAAGCTATAAATATTTCAGGTAAGGACTTCACATGCACTTACTGAACTATTGTGTCACGAATTTCCATGTTTCTCTTCACCGACATATAGATGGAAAGTATGTACTTACATAGGTAATTATATCTAGATATCCCTTACGGGGTAGACAAAGCCCAAGGTCATAAAACCCAGAGGCATATTGGTGCGTATAGTTAGAAAACGCAATCATAATAGTCATGGGTTGCTATCCGCATCATAGATTTTCCTTACCTCGGCCGTTTTTACGGTCTGCGCGGGATTAGAAGCGGCTGGTAACTACATTCTACCTTAATTTCTTTTTCTCAGACTACCATGAGTGCATTTCTATATCTATACTACTATTATAAAGCTGAAGAGTTTGTTTGTTTGTTTGAACGCGCTAATCTCAGGAACTACTGGTTCAAATTGGAAAATTCTTTTTGTGTTGGATAGTCCATTTATTGAGGAAGGCTTTAGGCTATAAAACATCACGCTGCGACCAATAGGAGCGAAGCATCAATAAAAAATGTTTTGAAAACGGGGGGAAATTATTCATTAATCATAATAACAGAAATTGCCGCGAACGAAGTCGCGGGCAACAGCTAGTTAAATTATAAAGAGTTATCCTTTAAATAAAATCTCTTCACTGACTCATCTCGATAAGACACCCTGTATTGGTATGTAAGTTTTATAATGAACCTAAGTAGGTACTATCATGTTCTTCCATGCCGGTCTGGGAGAATACGTAGAAAGTACTATGGGGAGTGTTCTGAAGAGATTTTTGAATCGTCACCTTTCTACCACCGCGCCAAAAAAATATAATCATACATAGCCATTCAGGCGACTAGGCGACCAATACTGTGGAAAAGAGTTTCTGTCGGCGATTTTATTCTCTGCAGTGGTCGGTTCCGGAACGCTAGTAGTCTGTAGTTTTTGAAAATTATTTTAGGGGAAATAACATTTTATAATGTGAGTTGACGTGAAAAAACCTGCAAAGGCCTATTTTCTGGATAAGCGTTTTGATTTTGTAGGTATAGTATTCTAATAAGAGAACGAGTTTTTGATTTTGTAACGCAAGGTGTCCTTACAGGCGATGCAATACAGCGTGCTCGCGTCTAGAAAATCTAATAAAGACTGTTTCACTCACCCTCTTTCCGCTCTCACCCCTAATAAAGAGAGTATTGAAAATTTACCAACCATTCTTCGCGGAATATAAGGTTAGCCCAGCATGAATGACGGTCTCGGCGAAATCAGTTTTAAAACAAAGAAAAATGTATTTTCTTCCATTCTTTTAAGGTTTATTTTTTTACGGAGTGAGTAGAGATTGTTCTCGCAAGCGTTGGACGAAGGTTACGTATCGAAATAATAAAATAACGGACGACGGGTGGAAATATGATACAAACACGGTGGCATATGCCAGCCCTTGAGAGGTACCGTGTTCATTTTTATGTCCACAGAATTGTTTTGCTATATCTGCAGTTTGGAAAATTCATAATTTAGGTTTTGAAGTTAAAACTACTTTAGCGGCGCTGAGCACAGGGCATAGGCAAAAAAAAAATTGGCGTTAGGACACGTGACCTGATCAAAAATTCGTAAGACGGAGAACACGTGCCATTCCAAAATATTTAAAAATGCATAGCGTTAATGTTCAAGTTTTCACTTCTGCTGGCACTCCCGGAGTCCAAGCCGTTGTTTTTAGGGTTCCGTACCCAAAGGGTAAAAACGGGACCCTATTAATTTCGCTCCGCTCTCCATCTGTCTGTCTATCCGTCTGTCGCCAGGCTGTATCTCATGAACCGTGATAGTTAGACAGTTAAAACTTTGTCAGATGATGTATTTCTGTTGCCGCTATAACAACAAATACTAAAAATAGAATAAAATAAATATTTAAGGGGGCTCCCATACAACAAACGTGGTTTTTTTTTTTAGCTTGTTTTTGCCCGATACTGATAACGGTAACAGGTAGACGCTTGAAATATTCACAGAATACTTAGTTATATATTCACTTTAATAATAAAATAAAAATAAAATTAATATTAAAGGGGGCTCCCATACAACAGACTTGATTTTTTTTGCCCTTTCTTATTGATAACGGTACGAAACCCTTCCTCAGAGGATGGAAAGTAAAAGCCAGAAACAGAAACGGCTGGAGAGATTTACTCGACCAGGCCAAGGCCCACATGCGGCTGTAGTGCCTTAGATGATGATGATGATGGTACGGAACCCTTAGTGCGCGAGTCCGACTCGCACTTGGCCGGTTTTTTTTTATTTGTTTATAGGTACATTTACTTACTAAGGTAATAACTATCGTTTGTCTTCTAAAACTTCACAATACGCAAAATATATTACTTGTTAGAACGATATTACAGCGTGATTTTGAAACTCTGAAATTGTAATCTTGGAATCAGAATTCCTAAGGGAATGGAATACAAAATTGCAAAAAAATAAGGTTAAAAATCGAAAAAAAATATTGGCGTTCCATAGAAATTCGTCCAGCTGATCGCCGACTTTGTATGGGAAGTCAAATTTTTTCGATCTTCAGCTTTTTTTCTTGCAATTCTGTATTCCATTAGGGACTCTGATTCCAGGATTTCAATTTAGTTCAGAGGTTCAAATCACGCGGTAGGTAGGTACCTCTCCGGCTAATGTCTTATAGCATTTTTATAAAGAATCTTTAACTAGAAGTAATTTCTGATAATCAGCGTGTATTTTATACTTGGAACAATGGAAAAGCTGGTTGAGGTATCGGGGGACCAGATGGCTGGCAATTTCCTTGGACAGAGAATAAGCATTGCCATCCGACGTGGCAATGCCGCCAGTCTTCTGAGTACTCTTCCGAGTGATAACGACCCGAGGGAAATTTGTTTATTTATAGCTTATGTGTTATTTAGGTAGGCATTTATTAAATAGTTTTAATAAATTTTTATTTTTCGTTAAATGTTAGGTTGTAGACTGGAATAAAATATAATCTGCATGGAACAATTAAATCATAAGGTTAAGTAGTCTATGTAAGTAAGATCGACGCCGACGGAGGAACGCTAGGCACCGTCATGCCTAGCGTTCCTCCGTCGGCGTCGTACCGGTTTTTACCCATCTCAAAAATTGTCCGAGTGTGTTCTCACTTGCATCATTGAAGTGTGCTGTTGTGCTGGCTGCCTGCCTGATGTCCAATATTAGTTTGGTAGCTTTGAAACTGTAGACCTGCTAATATGAAGTAATTCAGAAGAGAGAAATAGACATCAGAGTCTCTTAGGTTAGCGCCTCTACCTATATCTATTTCTATTATTTTAAAAATTACAACTCACTAAATTTATTTTTAAAAGTGTTTCTTTTGCATTTACAATGTTATTTTGATATACTCTTATAAATTAAGAAATAAAATATGGTGAATTCCACGCGGGGTGGGGTTGAAGTCGGGTAGTTGTGTTAGGTGATGCAAGCCGTAATGCGTTTATGGGGAATTCGATATGGGAAAGACTCTCGACGCCGAGGTTGGAAGCGCGGTAGTTCAATTGACAGAACATAGTACGACCTATGTTCCGCCAATTGAACTACCTAATAATAGACCTAAGGTCGCTGATTCAAACCCCGCCCATGTGGAATTTTGTACCATATTTTATTTCTTAAGTTATTCAGAGTATCACAAATCTAGGAGATTTATTTTTACCTGAGCTAATGATTTTATCTTGCCTATTCGTCTATACATAGTTAATATCTAAAAAATCCTATACCTAAT
Organism: Elegia similella; assembly: GCA_947532085.1. NCBI lineage: Eukaryota > Metazoa > Arthropoda > Insecta > Lepidoptera > Pyralidae > Elegia > Elegia similella. The sequence goes on from OX383941.1 coordinate 16,873,190, forward strand.
TACAAACTTTGTTTGTTAAGGCATATCATTTGATTTGTAATTTTGCTATATTGTGTGTGAAACATCAATATGTCAGTCAACCTCCCCTTGTTGGCTCAGCAAACAGGCTTGCCGGGGTTTCCTCGAGACTTTAATTAAAAATGTAATATGCCACTAAACATGCTACCAAATGTACAACATATTGCCAGACTGTACGGAAAATAATACTTAAATACAAGCTAAGTTATTACAACCAACCAAGTAGAGAGCAGTCTTTTATGAAAAAATAATTTAATTCAACGCTTTGCTTAGTTCGAAAGTCGGTTTTTAATTTTCTATCATAATTTAAAAAAAAAAAAATTGCATTAGAGTGAAATCATATTGGTAGGCATCATCATCATTTTTTCAGCCGTATGAAGTCCACCGCTGGGCAAAGGCTTCTCCCAAGGATTCTTCATTCCATGAGAGGGTTTTGCCATACTCACCAAGCTTGGCAGGCGGGTCGGTCAGCGCAGTTTCTTTGGTTACTACTTCCGGCGCTGCTGCCCATCGGACGCATTTTTAAGCTAGGAAATGATAGGAATTTGTTGGATTTGGGAAGGGAATGAAGGTAGTGGTGTACTACTCACTACTTGGGAGATTGGGCACGCGTACCCGATACCATACCTGCAGCCTCCGACAGGCAGTCAAAAATGGCAACCCTGACCTTCTGATTGGAAGGCCTGTTAGGGATTAATTATCTAGGTTAGATATTTGTGTTTCGATTTAACTTTTCACTAATTTTAATACCTAGGCATATAAACAAAACAAGAAATAATTAAGGTTCATTGCAATAAACGAACGGATAGGTAGTACCTATTGATTACTTTTTATTTTATATAGTTTTTTAACTTAGCTCTAACGGAGCACATAGAGCCATAGATCGCCAGATCTTTCCGCCTTGCGTATGCTTTGGAGCCGCGATGCCGCGAGACTCCCTACGACCATTAAAATTTACAAGCAATGTAGGTACCCAGCATAAATGCGATATTATCTACATGAAAAAGCAATCAAATCGCAAGTAGGCGTTAGACAGACAAGCGATGTATTTTTAAGGCGGCGGTGAGGCCGGGGTGTCGTCGTATTTCCATACAAATGCTGCATAATTTAAAAAGACCGCTGCGTAGACGGCTCTCGCGTTATAAAACTCGTATTTTATACGTTTCATTACGCTCAGCGTTCCACTAGCTCTCTGCTATGGGGACGCAGCAATCCGTGAACGTTATTCGCGTTATTGACAAATGAGATGAGTTTAATTCGTATTATTTTGATGCTACTCATTTCATCTAAATATACCTTCTCTTAAAATCGAAAATATGTGATGAAAATTTTATTTTTTGCCACAGGTAGGCTTTGCACCTACAACCTTCGACATCTCGATGCTCTCAACCACTGAGCTGCCGTAGATTCAAATCACCGCGGGTATTTGTTCATCACATATTATAGGTACACGCATTCGAAGCATGCGAATCTCCATTACTACCCACTATTTAGAAGTGTGGTATCCAACTTAATTCATATCAAATGAATTAAAAGTTGATTAAAGCGAAGAAAGCTTTCTCAATTAATTATATTAATAGCATTACAATGCTCGGTTTAATATTAAATAATACCTTCCTTTTACCTTACGATAACTTAAGATACCTTCTCGTCATAAGCAAGTAACCAACGGGTTAACATGACATTGGGTACATAGTAAGTAGTAGATTTCAAAAGTGTTTTATCAAACTAATGCAACTGTTTCATAAATAGAGGTACTTAAGTACTATTTTCGTTTGATAGGATAGATGCTTAATAAAAATTTAGTAATTTTACTTTATATCAAAACTGTGAATATTGGATTTTTCAAACGAATGTAGTATGCAATCTACGGGCAAAAAGAGATTAGGCTTTTGATTTTGAACACTGATGCTTCTCTTGTAGAACTGTATGAGGTTTTACCAATTTTTGACCAAGAATCACTAGCAAACAACACGACACTTCAAAATATTCAACGATTCCTTTATACGCCGCGCCTTTTTTTTTTCCGTTCCCTTTCGCCATATACCGGGTGTTACAAAACTACGAAATAATATTTAAGGGGCATGATCAGTCCATGATATTAAACAACTATCCCTAGGGAACATACATCGAAAGACAAAAAAAAGATTTGACCCTCCATAGAAAGTCGATCAGCTGATTGCTTATTTTGTATCGGAGATCGAATTTTTCTTTTCATGTTTCGTAGTTTATCCCATGGGAAAAGTTATTTAATATTATGGACTGATCATGCCCCTCAAATATTATTTAATAGTTTTGTAACACCCGGTATAATAAGAGACCAGTTATTTATCAATAGAGGTAAAGGCGACCGGGACAAAAGTGCAGACAAAACTTTTTTATCACTACATAGTATAAAACAAAGTCGCTTACCGTTGTCTGTCTGTCCCTATTTATGCTTGAATCTTTAAAACATCGCAACTGATTTTGATGCGGTTTTTTTAATAGATAGAGTGATGCATAATACATGTATAATATAGAAAAACTGATAATTTTAGAAGTCTCTAATGTGATGTCGTAAATAAACTCTTTTTTTTTTGCGCTACATTGCAAACGCTGGCTGAACCCAACGAGATAGATCAAAATAATGTAGTACAGTATTGTACTGTACACCTTAAAAAGGCACAAAAAATCCGCGAAGACATATATATCTACCTCTTAGAAATAACTCACAATAACCATATTTTATCTTTTACTTTTTCGAAATAATGGCTATTTACGAAGCGATTAACCCGTGCGAAGCCGGGGCGGGTCGCTAGTTGTTATATAATTTCAAAATATATATCCTTTCACGCATCAGGCAATAAAGTCAGTTTCTTATAAAAACCAGAATACACGCCAGCAAATGGGTTCGGAAGCCCCCTTAGATTTAATCTGTTTAGACTGGCCGTAAAACGTCGCCGATAAAATAAAGCGAGGCGCGCAAAAATCTCCTCATCGCCAGATTACACATAAAAATGTTAAATGATCTCGAACCGTATTGAAAAATACCGGCTGAGTGCGTGTCGGGCCACGCGCAGTGCAGGGTTCCGTAGTTGCACGTCACAAATGGAATATGTACGATTTTTTTTTATGTTATACGATGACAAACGAGTAAGCGAGTCACCTGATGGTAAGCGATCAGCGCTGCCTAGTTCATTCTCCAAATACATTTTATAAGTCTTCTTCTTCGTTTTATAAGTGGTCGATTATTATAACTCTTTGACTGTTATGTTTAAATGATAACATACAAATTGTAGGCCAGCCGAACTCTTTTTAAATGAAAATGATATTTTTTTTCGTGTTCGCAGCACTAATGCTCGGAAACATTTACCGTTTGGTTCGAATTAAACAACTTTTTCTACGGTACTAATACCATAAGTAAAGTTATTGGTACAGTCAGCCAACGAGATACCTGACCCCGCCATCTACCTATATCTTGAATTCTCACTTCAACTAAAAGTAATATTAACATTAAAATATATAATCAGAAAGACTTAATTAAAATCTTTCTGAATATATATTTTCATGTTAATATTGTTTTTAGTTTAAGACCAAATTCAAGATATAGGTAGATGGCGGGGTTAGGTATCTCGTTGGCTGACTGTACTAATAGCATAGGTAAAATTGAACAAATTTTTCCTATGTTACTAATACCATAAGAAAAGTTGTTCAATTTGAACGGCTGATTGGATGGTTTGAGTGATAACAGTGTTTACCCTATCAAATTCATTTGTAATATATACATATTTCAAATGAATTCCAGAATCGATATAATAATGGTGTTCAGACACCGACAATATTTTTGAATGATCTATCCAACGACAACCTACACGAAAGCGTTAACGAGAAAAAAACCCCAACTTTACATGTAGGGGACGGATTATAATATATTTTTTATTTCACCATTTTGTCTGCGTGATATATCTTATGTATGCCTAATATATAAAATTCTCGAAGTGTTAGTTGCCATACTCCTTGAAACGGCTTAACCGATTTTAATGCAATTTTGTATGTATACTCGGTAGGTCGGAGAATCGGTTGTTGTTTATTTTTTATTCCCCTATAGTGTTATGGGTGGTCCGAGCCAATTTCTTTTAAAATTTTATGGCAAAGCGTTTGCTAGGTCAGCTAGTACATACATATACCTATATACCTACCAATGCCAAATAACAGCTTTCTAGTTTTAGTAGTCTCTGAGGTAAACTCTCAACGTACAGACAGAGGGATATGGCAAAACTATAAGGGTTCCTTGTTTACTACGGAACTCTACAAACGAGGGAATGTCTAGGGAAATTGGTGATGGCACATTCGATAGGGCAGGGTGCCACTTTTGCCCTGTACACACATCTCTTTTATTAAGTACCTACCTAGGTTCTTCTTTCCTATTTAACCGACTTCAAAAAAAGGAGGAGGATTCGGATGTATACATTTTTTAAATGTTTGTTACTTCAGAACTCCGTCATTTATGAACCAATTTTAAAAATCTTTTTTTCTTTAAAAAGAACGCTTTAAAATGGTCCCATTTCAAATTTCATCACAATCGGTTCAATAGTTTGATTGAAGTCGTTTTTTTATATGAAAAATTGTGTTAAATTATAGTTCCTTATTCAAAATCTTGATGGATAAATAACTTTTTTAAAAATATTTTATATAGGTACTTAATTATAATAAAAATATAACATGTGACATTCCAAGTATATTCCGCATGATTTTGGAAACGACCTCGTCAGAACAATTTAAGTGGACTGGCAAAAATTTAGATTTGATTAGTCAGGGTGCCATATAAGTCCTGAAAATACATTAGTTAATGTTCAGTTTAATGAGTATATGGTAAATTAGGACGAAATCAAGACATGTGTAACGTTCAGCATGGAACTGACATTGAAAATGTGAAAAATAATCGCTGTAAAATTACTGCTAAATTACTTTTAAACTATTTGATATGTCCGGCTTATAACACTTCATTTCTATGAAACATTTTTGTAGGTAAGTATTTGGTCGTCTGTCATCCCACCCTACTTGTGTGAACGATCTCTACTCTTGGGGTACTGTTGGTGACAGCGCGACACGCCGCGACTTCTCGCCTCCGAAATCGAATCTTGATTCGTAACGTGAGCCGGGATAATCGTCGGCCCACGCGATCATGTTTCTGATGTTTCCAATTACGCCATAAATTGCTGACGTCCGATTTGCAGTTACGTAGGCAGGGTTTTTATAATAAAAATATATCTTTTTCTAGCTTTTTGTGATATGGACTAAGATTTTCTGGCTGTGGGTGGGTTTTATGGCCGGTTGCCACCTGACGCCAATACTGTAATCCTTGTCTAGGATTGTGAACGTCGCTGTTGACCCGTTTTGACTTCTGCCGCCGTCGCTTCTTCTGCACGCTGCTGTCTAAAGTGCCCAGCTTACTAAACGCTTCTGCTTCACGTTACAGAAGCAAAGATGCTCCGTAGGTCTGGGGTGTAGTCCTGAATAACAGCCAGGAACGAATATATAAGATCCTTCAAAGTCGCAAATATTATTAACAAACTCCGTGAAAAAATGTCAAGTGGTAGGTATGGATATGTCATGAGGAGTAAGGAGAACTTGAAACGTGACAATAATCATTATGACCATAAAATAACAAATAATCTTTGATATAAAAAAAGAGTTCAATCAAATTACTGAACCGATTGTGATAAAATTTGAATGGGACCAACGTTAGAGCAAAACCTTTTCAAATAAAAATATAATTTCTAAAATCGGATTGTAAATCGAAAATCGAGCTAAGAAGCAATATCATCCAAAAATATCAAAATCAAACTTAAAGAACACTTCTTAGCAAATATTGAGAAAGTAAACAATAGGTAGTGTGGTTGCCCAATCCATTCGAGTCTCTGTTTGTGTAGGTAGGTAAAAAAAAAAATATATATATATATATATTTCTTGTTTTCTAGTTTTTAAATTAAGTATAAGTACTATTAATGTTTTCCTTTTTGTTGAGAATGGAATTTGTATTATGTAGCAACATAGCTTAAAACTAGATGTAGAATCTTGCATTATTGCCTAACAAACCTCTGTGGTTTTTATTGTAATGCATAATATGTGTATTTGTATATGTGATTTAAATGGTAATAAAGAATAATAATAAAAATAATAAAATGACGGAGTTCTGAGGTATCAAATATTAAAAATAAAATCGAAAATAATACAAACGAACTGACAACTTTTTTGAAGGTGGTTGAAAAGAAAGCCCGTCGGCTACCCGCAAAGACCTGGTTGGGGACTATTTCCAAGGATATGAAAACGATGGACTTGTATCCAATAGGACTGACTATGAGGGCCGACCCTAAAGTTATAGGAAATAATATACTAATTAGGAGATGATGATGATAAAAATGATATTTTTCTAGCTTTTACCCGTGGTTTAGCTCACATTTATACGTATCGTACGTGACTTTTCCGTACATATATAATTAACTTAGCCCGTTAATACAAACAACTTTTCCTACAGGACCAATGCTCTATGTGATTTTCTGTATGACTAAGAACATGTATGCAAATTTTTGTTGTGATTGGGCGTAAAAAAGTAACATACTAATATCTCACTATTGCGTTTAAAATATCAATTAAGGAAGTCAAAATTGGGCCATTAAATTATGTATACCATTATAGACAACAATACGCACGAATGTGATATGTCGTAGCATTCTCGTAGCCAACATGTAGCTCGTGCTACGAAAGATGTAGCCGTAGACTTGCCCGTTATATTTGAAAAAACTTTGGTTATAGTGCTTATATAAAAAAAAAAACATTAATTTTATTAGTATTTATTTATGTTTTAGATAAATTTCACCATATACGCGGAATATTACCGAGAAAATATATTAAACTCAAACTTAAATAAATAGGAAATATCGCACTAAATGCTTGAAAAATTGCGAAATTCAATAAAAATTAAATTGTATTCATTTTATCCCGTATATTAAAAGCATAAGGGTAAATAATTAAAAACAGCATAGAGTCATCATGCAATGAAATGACTATTAAAATTTCTCGTTAAATCTAAAATTACTTATGTACCCTACACCTGTAAAATCAGAAATCAACACACGTACTTATAAAATACTTTTACGATATCACCGCGTATAAAGCCATAATATAAATAAAAAAAAGTGTCGTGTCGGGGCGTTCGGTCGGCGATTGGCTTCGATTATGGCCCCGTGGAGACTAATATCCCTTTCTTTCGCAAATGTTTTTCGGGGATGTTATTTTTTGGGCCGTGTCGGTCGCATCTGGCGTCTGTAGCACGTGAAATTGCTGGCTATTGGAGTGTCTCTTAGGTTTCGGACTTGGAAAGGTGGAGGTAAGCCTACTAGCCGCGAGAAGCGAGTCGACAGAAGTTTTTGAAGTGAAACCTCTTTAGGTACGTTGGGTATTTTTTTAATGTGAAAAACCATTAAACACTACATTGTTACCGTTACCGACACCTTTGTATATATGTAACCGAATGTTCAAGTTTTACTTTTATACATTATTTATATATCTAACATTATATGTAGTGTGTTTTATATATAAGGTCCATTTAAATTAAAGGATTGGTTCTCATAAGTTATAGCTATGCATAAGTAGCAAATTTTTTTATTTGTTTTTCTAACAAAATAATTCAGTTTTTTATGAAAATCGATTAATCAGCTATTTGGATTGACGATGTTAATGACTTAGTATCTATAGTAGGGAATAGTTACAAATTGTATACCAATAAAGTGTTTTTTTGTACATAGGATGATGTTTTTTGTTTTTCTAAATGTTCAAGTCAAGATATCCAGAAAACTAGAGGGTTGATTTTTTTTTAAATTTGCTTTTAAAGCCGTTTTCTAGCTTGTGGGTGCACGCCCTTAAATTATTTGCCCCTAATTTAAATGGACCTTAAATAGATTTATAGACGTATACCAAATGAAAGGATACCGCTACGGTTTTTATTATATTTTTCGTGTCGCGCTTTTTTCCGCACGTCTCTGTCCTCGGGGCAACGACACAGTTGGGCACAGTTGGGACTTGGTAAGTGAGGTCACTCTGTTAAGTAGCCTCTTAGTCGCGCACGTGCCTGACAGTCGGCAGGTGCGTTTCAGGGCGCCCATTGCGATTGGGTCGTAGGGTCACTTTTTATTGGCCACTTTGTAATGATGAGCGCTGTGTAAGGGGCGTCACTTTGATTGTTTTTAGGGCTGCATTATTAATAATGATTGAATTCTTCTGAGTACTGATGTTTGGAATTCAAGATGTTTATTTTACTAGCATTGTTTTTGAAAGTAACGTAAAAGTCTGAATACGCCTATTTCGAGTTTTGTTAAGAAAATATTTTTTTGTATGTTTGTATCAAAATATTAAAAGTCAGTAATATTTTTTTTTAATTTTATTGGTCTTGATTTATTATAAAGTTATTACGAATGTATTTTCAAAGCAATTCATCTGCAGTTCCGGAGCTTGCCAAGGAGGGTTGTCGTCAAGCAAACTGTCGGTCGCAAGAACTTCCACCAAATCATATCACACCATGAATGCTGTCATAAAAGCGGACCCCTGGCTCTGGCGTATATAAGTAAAGTATATTTTACATAAGCTCCCTATACAATATGTAAAGAAAACCCTATCCGATCCTTGAAGGGGTGTCTCATCCCGTCAATATGAACAACTTTTCCTATGGGTCCAATGTTGGGACCTCAATCTTTTTTTTGACTTTTCCTCTCATACAAATTGACCGGGAGGCCGAACATTTTTGTTTGAAAATGTTTTTTTTTATTTAACAGTTTTGATCCCTTAGAAATGCTACTCATATCGACCGGTTGAGCCATACCTTCAAGGATCAGGCAGGGTTTTCTTTAAAGATTGTATATAAAAACAATCAAGAACCAGAACAATCTAAAAAATATCGTTTTCCATCATGACCTGGCCGGGGACCGAACGCGGGACCATGCGATTCAAAGACACCTGCGGTAACTGAGCAAATATTAACACAACAATACCATTTGAAAACCTATTTCCACAAAGAATCCGCAGTGTATCAAATAAACATGTATCACAATTACCCGGGCAGAACGAACACAATTTCTAATACAAGAACGGAGGCAAAAAGTAAACAAGGCAGTTCCGGCAGATATTAAAGGCATATCTCTCTATTATGAGCGGGAACTTCTGTAATTTAAGGGCGCGGCATATGGCGAGATTTTGAGGGGTGGGATCACCGGAGAGAAGATGTATCGATATACCAGCACTGGTATTTGTTGTATATATGGTTTCAATAGCAACACTACTCATTTCGTTATAAAAAAATTCTTAAATTGACACAAAAGGCCAGAAATAGTTATTTTATTGCAAAGAGCCAAAATAAATCAAGAGCTACGTGGCAAGTAATCTCTCGATTAAACCCAATGTTCCAAAAGAAAACATTAAAGAAATAAATATTAACGGTAAACTTATAAAAAACCCAAGACAAATCGCACAACATTTTAATAATTATTACACTAATTTGGTTAAATCTAATACAAAGAATCTGACAAATGTAAAGAACACATGTAGCTATAATTCCCCAAAATCTATATTTATAAGACCAACTATACCCGAAGACATATTAACAATAATTCGTAATCTCAAAAATACTGATAGTACGGGATATGACGACATAAACACTAAAATAATAAAAAGAGTAGCAATAATCATAGCCCCGATATTATCACAGATTATTAATACAAGTATACATAGTGGAGAATTTCCCACAAAGCTGAAAATTAGCATTATCAAGCCATTATACAAAAAAGGCGATAGAAAAGAAGTCTCAAACTGTAGACCACTAGCACTACCACCAGAATTTTCAAAAATTTTTGAAAAAGTCATATGTGACAACCTTTATTCCTATTTTGAAAATAACAACATTTTCTGTAAGGAACAAATGGGCTTCAGGAAAAATAGAACTATTAATACAGCTATTTATAATTTCCTCGAAAAAATTCATAAAAATATGGACAAAACAAAACCAAGTGCAGCAATGTACATGGATATGACACAGGCATTCGATTACGTAGAGCATGAGACATTATTAAAAAAACTAAATACATATGGTTTGAGGAAATGCATTAAATCTAATAAAATCATACTTACAAGAAAGAAAACAAATAACTCAAATACAAAAACTAAACTTAAAGACAAAAATAATAGAAATAAGCTCTTCAGAAACTGAAACAATAAGCTATGGGGTACCACAAGGTGGGGTACTAGCTCCTCTTCTGTTCCTAATATACATAAATGACCTTCCGAAAACAACTACAAATCAAATGTCCTTATTTGCTGATGATAGCGCTATAATATTTGACAAAGGAACCTACAAAGATATTGACATGGAAATAAAAATTAATTTATCAACAATAATTGACTGGCTTAGTGCAAATAATTTAAAAATCAATCTGACAAAAACAAAAATTATGGCCTTTCAAATACGACAAAATATACAATTAAAATTAGATACAAGATACAATGAACAAAAAATCGAGGAAACAAACTGCACGAGATTTCTAGGTATACTTATTGATAATGACATGTCTTGGAAATCGCAAATACGAGGGCGGTCCCAGAAGTAGCCGGCCTAACACAGATAACACAAAATAATTAGAAAAATCAATATTTATTTCTCAATATAGTCTTCTTTCAACGCAATACACTTTTCCCAGCGATGTTCAATAGCTTCTATACCCTGTTTATAGTGGTCTGTATCAAGTTCCTCAAAATAGCCATCAACATCACACTCTACCTCTTCATTATTAGCAAATCTTTTACCGGCGAGCCACTTTTTCAAGTTTGAAAACAGAAAATAGTCAGAGGGAGCTAGGTCTGGCGAATAAGGTGCATGAGGAAGCAATTCGAACTTCAAGTCATTAATTTTAGCCATTGCAATAGTGGACGTGTGAGTTGGTGCATTGTCCTGATGAAACAACACTTTCGTTTTCACTAAATGCGGTCGTTTTATCTTAATTTCATCACTCAAACGCTGCAAAAGTTTCGCGTAATACTTCCCGTTGATGGTATTGCCTTTTTGAAGATAATCAATAAAAATTATACCATGCGTATCCCAGAATAGTGACGCTATGACCTTGTCAGCACATGGAACTGACTTAGCCTTCTTTGGAGCCGGTTCTCCCTTTTCAGTCCATTATTTAGATTGTTCTTTCATCCTAGGGGTGTATTTGTGGACCCATGTTTCGTCCATCGTTATGAATCGTCGTAAAAATTCGGCTTTATTCCGTTGAAATTTCTCCAAACACTGGATTGAAACATCCTCACGACGCTGCTTTTGTTGAATGGTGAGCAATCGCGGCACCCATCTTGCGCACAGCTTTCTCATGCCTAATTTTTCAGTCAAATTGCGACGTATAGCACTTTTTGAAATGCCTACCATATCTGCTAACTCACGCACTTTTAGTCTACGGTCTTTTAATACTATTTAGTGAATTTTTGTCACCATTTCTGGTATAGTCACTTCATTTGGCCGACCGTTGCGATGTTCATCTTCGCAGCTGGTGCGACCTCTTTAAAACTCAGCAATCCAATATTTTACTATTGTAAATGAAGGAGCAGACTCTCCTAGAGTAGAATCCAGCTCGATTTTAATATTGGTTGGATTTACACCTTTGAAATGAAAGTATTGCATCACATATCGGAGACCAATTTTGTCCATGTTTGCAAAATCACTCAGAGCAATCTCTATTTATTGGTGTGGAATATAAATAAAAGTACGTAGCTTATTCTTTTTTCAAATTAACACGCCATAAGATCCAAAGTTTTGATTTGTTTTTTAAATTTTCAGCTAGTATTGCTATATTTATGCCAGGTCGGCTACTTCTGGGACCACCCTAGTACATCTTGTGTGCACAAAATTGCATAAATTCTCATATGCCCTATATGTATTGGGTAAAGTCGCAAATCAAAATGCTTTAATCACAGCATATAACGGCTACGTAGCCTCCACGCTTAGATTCGGGATAATATTTTGGGGCAACGCCACTAACAACAAGGACGTATTCATAGCGCAAAAAAAAATGCATCAGGGCGCTATGCCACCTCAAACAAAGGGAATCGAGCAAACCACACTTCAGGCAACTAAACATTCTCACCTTTCCTTGTCTATATATTTTCGAAGTTTCGAATTTTGTTAAACAAAATCTAAATCTATTCCAAAAAGTCGAAAGTCAACGTCGCTCGGTCAAACTCTACCTTACCTCTTGCAAAAGCACTTTCCTGCAAAAAAGTATTTACGCAATGGCGCCAAAAATTTATAACAAACTGCCCACACATATTAGAGCATGCAAAGAAATACAAGTCTTCAAACGACTTCTTTATCTGTTTCTCATCGACAAAACATATTACTCTGTTGATGAATACTTATCTGACAACACATATTAGTTATTAGAATTTAATTATCAACTTTGACATTATGTTAATCTGTGAGAATGATGATGATTATTTATTATTTTATTCGTTGACTTATTTACCATATAAATTACTAGCAAGTTTGACATTGACATTTATTAAGATTTATATAAATTTTGCATGACAATTCATTTTTACTTTTAATCTATATACCTACAATTAACCCAAAAATCTGTATCGAATTTTGTATGCCTGACGGCGCAGCATGGCGCACTATGTAATACTAACACCTTGTTATAAATGTATATTACCTATGTCTGACAAAAATAAATGAATTATGAATTATGAATATTAAGGTGTTGCTATTTCCTTGTATTTCCTAAGTCGCCTCTTACGACCTCCATGGGAAGACTAGGAGTGGTCCTATTCTACTCTGTCGGAAACCACACGGCTAAGGAAATACAAGCTAAACAAAGCTCATAAACATCAATGAGACCTCTCCAACCCGTCTGGCCAACGAGGAGAGTGTAGGCCAAATCCTCTGTCTACTCTGGCCAAAGAGAAGATTAACTTACGGAAAAAAAATATAGGGTCAATTTTTTTTTTCAAAAAGACTTAAAGAGTCAAACTCAGTCGTCAAACTTGATTGGATGTTGGTATATGTTTGTATTCATTATTCAATTCCTACACCTCATCAAAATACCGAATATAACAGTGACTTTGTATCGTCGGCCTGTATCAAATATTTTCAATACCGGGCTAAATTGGTCAAAATTGACTCCTCAACAAGATTATCGTTGCGTATGTAATTTTTGGCGCTGGATATTTTACTGACGTGAATACGTATTTTAAATTGTTTCTTAGTGGGAGGCTATTAAAATACGAATGTTAACAAAACCGGGGGATAAGTTTGGTGTTACCGCTTAGTAATCATTGCCACCCAAAATGTAATTATACCACTGTTAAACGATGAAATAATTAAATTTACGCTACCGTTTTCATAGACATCAGAATATTACTAGGTTTTCACATACACAAGCCATGTCGATGATACAGCTACACTCGCGTAGTGTAAGAATATATATATTCTTTGGCTACAATCCATTTTTTTGTTAGCTTTATTTCAAAGTTGTTATTTCTTATATGATAAATGTTGTTATTGTGTTTATATTATTTACTAAGCATGACATTGAGGGGAACATTTAAACAACAAAGATCTCTAAGCAATTTAATTTTTAGTCGATAATATTATCATAGTATCGACAAAGCAGGATACATCTCTAGTTAGCAGCTCGTTCTTCAGACACAGCTGCAGCTTCGTTGCTCGATTATAACTAGCTGCAGCCGAGCAGCGTGTACTGCCTTAAACCACGTGTTTTATATGCAAGCTGTGTATAGAAACTTACGTATCACGCTACTTATGTTATATACGTGTAATATTAGGGAGTAGTATAGTGAGAAATTACTTAATTACATGGAGTATTAAATATGTAAATATCGATTTACAAGACGTTATGACGTCAAAAAATTATCATATTTTTTGACGTGACAGCGTCTTGTAAATCGATGAATGCACGTGGCTGCACACACGACAAAGTGCCACGTTCCGCGTGCAAGCGAGAGCGCGGAACAAGTGATAGAGAGGCATGCTCGTCCTAAGTGTTCGGCTGTGACGCATCTATCTCTCTTCCACGTCCGTAAACTGACTTTTAGACAACCATTTTTTTATTTTTATTCTGGCCACAGGGAGTCGTGTATCGGAAGTTCCGAGGACGGCAGCCTGCTGATACCCTGCCTGACAATACGTGGAAACTAGTTTTTAAGATATTTATATATAATCATATATAATTTAGTATTTGATCTATGATATAGTTCCCCAAGGAACATACGAGTATAGTAGTAAAATCCATCCATACCCACGAATAAGTAATAAGATCCATAACAATATTATAAATGCGAAAGTAACTCTGTCTGTCTGTCTTCTTTTCCCACTTCAACCACTGAGTCAATTTGGGTAAATTTGGTATGAAGGTAGTTTGAGGCCCGGAGAAGGATATAGGGTACCTTTCATTCCGGAAATTATACTGTTGCCGAAGGATCGACCGCTGGTGGAGCCGCAGGCAATAGCTAGTAGAAAGTAATATGTTGCAATCTAATTCTACTATCGAGCTCGTCAGAAAGTTTCACTTGTTTGAACGCCGAATTCCTTAGTCGAACTAATTTGAATAAACTACCATTTTGACGTGTAATCAGTTTAGTTGGATTTTGTGTTATTTTTTACTTCTATGTGTGTAACGAAAAGTCGATCAGTATCAATTGTCATGCCTTTGGGAATTGAGAAGAAATTTAAGAGTTCTGTGGGAGTCCCCGGGGAGCTTAAAATTGTTTTAGGTCCTGTTGAATCTCCGAGATAAATTGGTGATCTAAATGGAATTATTGCATTAATAAAATTCGTCCTAAAGAGGTTATAAGTATTTCGAAACAAATTATGTTTAGCCACATGTATTTATTATTTATATATATATTTTACTACTTAAATTGTAAGGTCAACTGATGACGTTGAAGTTTGGCAATGACAAATCAAGATAAGACAAGGTTGAACTATAACTCGACGACCTCCATCTTCCATAACAAACAACTTTACAGTGAATAAAATCGCGGTCAATGATTGTCTACAATGAATAAAGAAAAGGATGAAAGGAATGAAATCGATACAAGCTAATTATTTCTCTATTTCAATGTATTGACAATATTTTTCTAT
This sequence comes from Elegia similella, assembly GCA_947532085.1. Classification (NCBI taxonomy): domain Eukaryota; kingdom Metazoa; phylum Arthropoda; class Insecta; order Lepidoptera; family Pyralidae; genus Elegia; species Elegia similella. The sequence continues at coordinate 16,888,389 of OX383941.1, forward strand.
TATAACAACAGAAATAGGCAAAAACGCAAACTATTCACGGTTCAAACAATGTATGTGCTAAGGCGTTGCCGTGGTCGCAGATCGCGCGGTCGCGCGGTTTGGAAATAAATTTGGCACAGAATTGTCACTTGTATACTTTTACAGATACTACACTTCTAAAACTGGCTTACGTGGCACAGCACATAATTCAAAGTAATGCCATTATAGCGGGCTACCAATTGGGAAGAAGCTTGAACGAAGAGGAACTATAGTAAAATCTATGATACATTGATTTCACTCACAGCTTCAGATCCTTAAATGTGCAACTCCTTATGACCATCGATGGATTTGGCTTAATTGAGTAGGTACTTCCATGTGACGTCTTTACTTTTGTACGTATTTTGAAGACTACAGCTGAGATGTTTGTGTCAATCATTGCAACTAGCTCTAGAAGGTTTTGTTACTCTTTATTCTCTACAGACTGTATGGTAAGTTATCAGCATGACTAAAAATTGGTGGCCTTTGTAGTGATTTGACACACACTTCAACTATACTTTTTTCCCACTGTTATGCGTCTGTTAGAAATGAAACCAATGAAAGAATAGGAATATCATTTATTTTATATTTCTCTATTCAAAACTTCTCTTATTATTTCTTTTAAATCAAAGCTAAATTTACCGGAGTTTCAAAACAACCACTGTTTAGGAAGAAACTCCAAGAAACCTAAACAGTGTCGGTTGCCTACTCGCCGTAAGGGCTTTTATTTGTACAATCACATTTTAATTATTACCTTTGAATACACAAGAAATTATTACAAAAGTTATTATGTACACACAAATTAGTCACTATTACACATCCAATAAATACCATCTAAGAACACAGTTATTACTACAACATAGTAACAGAAATATCAAAATATTCTATTATCGAAATGAATTAAAACAAAGACAAATAAAATACTTAACTCAACTGTTCTCAGTCGCTGCACCATCAAGACTGACTTACAATTGCGAATCACTGCTTATATAAGCTGTTTCACCCGCCATCTTGGGTGTTGTCGTCATCGTAAATCGATTCAGTAACCAACATTTAATTAATCAATTACAATAAGTTAAAAGTATTGCCACAAATGTTTTAAAGTAGTTAAGTATTAATTATGTTTACAAGAAATATTAGATATTCATAAATAAAATAGATTAAGTAAACCGGAAGTGATACCAGATTTAAAAGGTAACTGATCGAAATGATCAGTAAATATTATAATCTATCACGGCCATACTGACAATGCTTCGTTCCCCGAAGCATTAACAAAAAAAAAAGAAACATTCAAATTGCTTTCTATACATTATGTTAATCTTGTACCAATTCATATAATGCAACTTTGTGTACATTTAATTTCAAAAAACCAATTATTTTGACATCGCTCGGCCAGACTGACAATCTTATAAAAATATTTCAATTCCATTTGGCCAACTGACGTAACAAATCATCAGTAATAATTTTCGAAACAAAAATATAACGGGTATTTAGTTTTCACTATGACATCAATGCCTTATTTTAGATGTTGCTTAAAGTTATGATTAGAAAGGTACATTAATAAAAGCAAAGTTTCGAACAATTAAACAATCTAACCAAATCAATTATGCATTTTATTTAAGTAGGTAATCGATATGGTTAAGTTACGCTTACATCAACATCTTTCTATTACACTTTTAAAGGCTCGATAATATTTTCGTATTATGCAGTTATCAATTTATCCATTAATTTGACAAAATATCACATGCTTTGGAATATAATGATCACCTGATACCATTATATCATTATAATGTAACAAAGGCATTCCAACTGTACTTCGCTACCGAAGTACAAAATGCTTCTTATTTTAGGCGAACATATCTCAGTTGTTCAGTTCAATTATAATTCCAGCAGTTTATATTTTGTCATATTATTACACATCAGTTAAATTGATATTTAATCATATATAAAATTTATAAGTCAATTTACTATTTTCTCGCTTTCAATATATGGTGATCGCAATTATCTCGTACTCATATACTATGACAATATTAATATCTATTCTTTCACATTTAAGAATCAGTATAACAAATTATACACTCTGCTACAAGTAGGGAATCAGTAAGCATAATCGTCTAAACATACATCATCATCAGTAAACATTATGCTTTGTCTCATCTTTGACTGTAGGAGACCATTAACACAATCATCTTTTACAGTATTACAGTCTCATCTTTCATAGTAATCACAATCAGTAAACACAATCATCTATAAACTTTATTACTGCCTCACCTTTAACAGTAGGGGATCAGTAAGCACAATCATATTATATTTTAATCTATGCTACTGTCTCGCTTTTCACAGTAGCAGACTAGTAAGCCAAACCATCTTATACTCTTTGCTACCGTCTCACCTTTAACAGTAGGGGATCAGTAAGCACAATCATTTTTAAGCTATACTTCTGTCTTGCTTTTCACAGTAGCAGACTAGAAAGCTTAACCATGTTATACACTTTGCTACTGTCTCACCTTTTACATCAAGGAACCAGAAAGCAACTTCTTTAAACTTAGGTATCGCATTATTTAACATTATATGTCTGAACTTAATGTACTTCTTATACCATATGTACAAACTATGTAAACACAAGAGATGCAATAAATCGGTACCATCTTTACGATTTTTTTTTTTTGTCAAGTAACCACCAATGTACGCCACTAACAGTCATTAAAGGACCTTACTTCAACATGTACCAATTTATATCATACTTGTCATAAGTCTCAATATTCTTAATATTCACACCATATTGTAACCGTCAGCTCAAACAATGGTTACTCTTATTATTATTACAAGTTGCTTAACCCTCTAGAAAAGACCTTCACATCATATAACAATGTGTCATCAATACAATATCAACAGAACTTTTACATTGGTAATCAAATATATCAAATATTGCAAATTTATTTGTTCCTTATATAAATATCAGACTTCACATTTATCTCCACAGTTCTTATTAATAAACCCTTTAAGAATACCATAAAAAATCTCCACACGTCCTCCACATTAGCTTTATTAAGTAATAGTTACTCTTGAATGTTCCACAATATCCCGGGCCGGCCTGGTCAATTTATATTTAGTTATAAAATACAAGATTTCAATATGATATACAAAACAACTTCATCAAAACGCAGTATAACCATAATTTGATCCGCAAAAGGCTTTTTTTTTATATTTTATACCAAATATTACTTAATTCAGATTTAAAATAATTTATAAGAGTTAATAAACTAGTTTTAATGTAAGCAGCTGTACACTGTACTCCAATGTATCTCCAAAATTATATTAAAATCTGATGAAGATAACAAAATAAGTATCTGTACCACGGTAGAATTAGTACAACAACAAATATCTTAGCTTAATAATTGACGGAAGACTAAAATGGACTAAACACATTCATTTCATATGTAATAAGCTACGGGCCATTTTAGCAAAACCACTCCGTGTGATACCGGAATATTTGCTCACAATTGTTATCACCTAACTGCACTAAATACGTGACCTTTTTTAGTTTATTACCCGGCAAGTAGCTGCCTCAAATACTACCTACATTTAATTCAATTAATATTACTTACATACTCGTAAAACTATTACGTTGGACATTCAAATTTAATAAAAGGTTTTTTACACTATAGCAGATAAAACTCTGTAAAGATTTCTGTAAAGTTTGTTTAACTAAATAAATCTGTTTCCCTTGCGGGATAGACAGAGCCTAAGTCCATAAGACTTTATAGCCACATTTAGCATGATATATGCTGAGATAATAATCATTGAAAAATGAAAAATATATTCCCTATCTTCGATTCTAAAGATGAAATACGACGCACTGCATTTTTGTTTTAAATCGGAACACAGCTGTATCTTGCAAATATAATTTAAAACCAATCTGACCTGCGATAAATTTACAAGTACTAGTTTTTGACCAGTATATTCAAAGTATATAACTCACACATAATATAAAACGGTAAAAACTAATTTAATATTGTAACGTCTCAAAACCGTTGATTTTTTTTAAAAATGTATGTAATTAATAATAATATATCAAAATACCAAACGATAGAACAAAGAATTTCTTGCAAGTCCCAAAAAATACCAATACATCAAAGTTTTAAATTTGGGCTGCAGTTCATATGGCTTCCGAGATAAGGCTTCAGATTCATATTGAAAACATCACTACGTAATTTCTATACTTTTTGCCAAAACCACTGCCAAAACAATAACCCACCTAAGTGGTAGTTATCACAATACCATTGTATAAAAAATAATTTTCCAATTCTAATCTTATATGTCAGAATAATATTTTAAAACTCATCAAATAAGCAACGTAGTGCTTATAAGAAAATTCTTCAATTTCTTGAAATTAAGAAACTTCAATTGTCTGCCGATTTATAACTAGATGTATTATATATATACATATATATACATCAGACAAGTATAATTAAAACGGTACAAGCAATCGTTCTATATCAGCAAATATTGCAACTACTAATACTACCTTCAGTTTTTTTTTTTTTTTGCTCCAATATGAGAACTTATTAATTGATTCTTATGATGTTCGATGTTTATAACAGCAAAAACTGTTTGCCTTATTCGAAAATATCTAGTACTCAAAGTAAGTGTAACTCAAGTATTACGGAAGACTTAGCGTTATAATTTGATGTGGCAAAACAAAATTTGTTACTTCTAGGTTCCTTCACTTCTTAAAGTAACGGAATAGCCTCGAAAGGCCTTACCTGCTTTTCTAGTAGTACAAGTACGTACTAGTTTAAATCTGCCTTTTCCAATCTACGAAGAAGCTGCATCACTTTCGAATCCTTGAAGAGCTGCTGTTCGTAGTCTTGTTCTTTTATACTAGTCAGCGGCTACGATCTTCTCGTGAGCAGAGCAGGGCTGGACGGTGTTCATCACGATTCACATGAAAAACAAAAAAAAATATATTAATAATTGTACACGGAATCGTGTTATCCCACTTCTGATGTTAGAAATGAAACCAATGAAAGAATAGGAATATCAAAATATTCTATTATCGAAATGAATTAAAACAAAGACAAATAAAATACTTAACTCAACTGTTCTCAGTCGCTGCACCATCAAGACTGACTTACAATTTTTTTTTTTTTTTTTTTGAAATGACTGTGTAGCTAGCTCCAAGTGAGCTTTCGCTACTTCACCGGGCGTTTGAGGCGAGGGCAGAGTGCCCTCAACCTTTATAGACAACATCACCAAAGGGCCCCCAGGAGGGACGGACCTCGGCTTTGGGCGTTGCCTGTGTGCGCAAGGCTTGGAGAGACAGCAAACTCTCGTATTGCCTGATGGGCCGCGTATGCGTGCATGCAAGCCTGAAGGGCCAATCTGAGAAACAATGGCAAAAGCCTTTAGAGAGCAGCAACTCTCATCTTTTGCCTTATGGGCCGAAATGACTTACAATTGCGAATCACTGCTTATATAAGCTGTTTCACCCGCCATCTTGGGTGTTGTCGTCATCGTAAATCGATTCAGTAACCAACATTTAATTAATCAATTGCAATAAGTTAAAAGTATTGCCACAAATGTTTTAAAGTAGTTAAGTATTAATTATGTTTACAAGAAATATTAGATATTCATAAATAAAATAGATTAAGTAAACCGGAAGTGATACCAGATTTAAAAGGTAACTGATCGAAATGATCAGTAAATATTATAATCTATCACGTCCATATTTAAGGCGCGGTCTCGCGGTCTACTTGCTCTTTGCTAGCTAGGGCACTGGCGCACAGAGACGGACGAGCGGTTCAACCATATGATTAGCTGAGTCACATGCCGTTTTATTGTGATAATCTGGCGGTCTCGCCGCGCCCTAATGTCTCTTGCTTTTTATTTCAGTGGCATATGAACTTTTTAAGCAATTTACTTACTTCATCTAGACCGTCCTCATTTGCGGCAAAATGTACGCAGTATCGCTCGCTGTTTTGTTTTGATATACTGGTGGGCTCGCCGGTCCCTAATGTTTCTTGCTTTATTAAACAGTAGACTATCTTCTTGAAGCGAGTTATCCTTCTAGGCCGTTCTCATTTGCGGCGCGGTCTCGCGGCTAACCTGCAAATTGTGCGCGGGCGAGCGGCTCGACCGCGTGATTAGCTGGCCCGTATCGCTCGCCGTTTTGTTTTGATATGCCTCCGCAGGCTCCCCGCACCCCGCACTGTGGCCACACACCATGTAAGTTTCGGGTCACAGTTACGACCGCTTTGAGGTCGACCCGTCGGCCCAACTTTGACTAGTTTGCCGATATTTGAAATTGTTTATTTTCTGTGATGTGTGGTATCAGGTGAAACAGTTGCAAAAGATAAATTTATTAGATAAATATTAGACAGTTTTAATAACCTTACGGTATCATTCTATGGATAAAGGCACGCAATGACTATTATTTTTCGCAGAACATAATGAAGTGGTTTGACTTCGCCTGTCCACTAGCCACTTGTGTAATTTACTCATAAGCAGGTTGCCTAACGACATTTTACTTTACATTGGTTCCCTATTACGGTCATTATTTTTGTGACTTTCATGTGAGACTAGTTTTTGACGAATAACTTACTTTTAAATTTCTTCCTCTTTCATTAATTCAGTAAGGATGTCACTGGTAACTTTGCATGTCTTTATTAAACAATCAGCGCGAGTGGTAAAGTCCCACCTTCCTAGGCATGAAGATGTTTTGGGGTTCTGAACCAAATAATCTTTTATATAAAAAAAACTTCAATCAAACTATTAAACCGATTTTGATAAAATTTAAATGGGACCAACAGGAAAGCATATGTTTTAATAAAAAAAATATATTTACGATAGTTTAAAAATCCAAAATCAGTTCATAAATGATGGAGTTATGAGTTAACAATTATTAAAAAAAAGGATATAGTAATTTTTAACCAACTTAGAAAAAAGGAGGAGGTTATCAATTCGGTTGTATGTTTGTTTTTGATGTTTGTTACAGTATAACTCAGTCATTTATGAACTGATTTTAGTAATAACTTTTTGTTTAAAAGGGCCTTTAAATTATTTCCATTTAAATTTCATCATAATCGGTTTTGTATTTTGAATGAAATCAGTTTTTCATATGAAAGATTATAGTTCAAATACAACTACATATTGATAACCTGATTTCCTTATAACGTATTCCCGCGCCAAATACCTTTTGTACAAGCTAAGGCATAAATAAACGAAAAGCCGACATTCGACGTCACTGAATAAATAACTTGACACTTGTTCGCAAATAAACAATTTAAAATGTCAAGAATAGGGAAAGGGTACGAACCCTTTTCCTCCTGACATTATGTTTTCTGACAACCAATTTTAGAGTTGTTTGCCCCACGGATGTTTGCTCGGCAACCTCTACATGCTTTAATACGTAATGCATTTCGTAAAGACATGTTTTGAGGACGTCTTTCATGCTGGTTTGGGTGAAAAGAAAAAACGTAGAATGAACCAGTTGCTCTCCCCTTGTTGCTATTGTAAAAGCCGATCGAGGGAACGGGCAAATCTGACGAATCGATGAATCATATTAGTAGGCGATGCGGCTAGCAACCCATTACTTTTTTCATTCCATTTTCCACCTAATGTTGAGCATTAGGTAACATGCTAAAAGACCTGGGGCTCTCTCTTCCTCGCAAGGGAAAAAGACGTGATACTATATATGTATTGTTTTGATGAATATATAAAATAAATTATGAGTCATATTCACAACTAAGGGGTCCGTACCATCGTACAATATTCAACTACAACAAGGTTTTTTGCAAACATACGTCTTTGTGACAAGCTTTTATTATAAACGAACCCACACTACAATGTGTTTTCCAAGACAAATCAAATGAGACCAAACACTATTGATGTACTACATACTAAAAAAGTTCTTATAAATATTATTAGTTATTTTAGCGGTAATTAATGTATTATGATACATAAATTAATAATACAGTAAAAAAATATTTGTCTACCTATAATAGTTTTCAAGATACAGGCCTTTTACAGACGGACGGACGGACATCGGATGCTTAATTATTATTAATTTGGGTCCCGTTGACACCCTTTGGGTACGGAACCCAATTATAAAGTTCCTTCCCGGCACGTTTTAATGAGACAAATGTTTAAATTAAAAACAGGTTTAGGATTGTGTATTCGTAGCTTATGTCGTAGACATGCTACGAAAGTGCTACGAGACGCGTTTTCGGAGCAGTGTATATGTCTATTGATTAAAATTCCTGATGTGATTGTTATATTGCTTTTTGATATACTTTCATATATGTATGTATCACCAATGCATTTCATAAAACGAATAAATTTAAAGTTTGATTACTCATTAACTCTTTAACGAATTAACTGAATTTTTTGAAACTTGGTAGATAAATATTTAGACGTACAGGACACAGTTCAATTAGCAGTGTGAAATTAAAATATAAAAAAAAATGTAGTTCGTCAGCAGGTACAGAAAACTTGGCGGATACAATCAATTTATCCTGAAACAGGCCTTCCATAAATCAAGCATATCGCATCGTCCACCGGCATCCGCTAACTTGGACATCCAACTGAGAACTGTCAAAGTTGGCGCGCTTTCTTCTACGACGCATGCGCGCCTGGAGTCTTCCATCTCGCTCCTTGCGAACGAGGTCTGCGGGTCGCGGCTAACCCGCGGCGCGAGGTTTGCGGCGGGAAAAATGTGTGTTTCGGTGTGCCGTCGCGGGGCGCCGCAGCCCCGCCCATTGCCGCACCCGCGCCCGCTAACGCTTCTTGAGCCACTTAGTCGGTAAGACGACGCGCACACTGAAATTAGATAATGGATTTTCTTGATGTTTGGTGTCGTCTTTTTATGTTCGTTTGAGCTGTTTTTTTGTTAAATACATTTGGAGTAGCGTTATAAGTAGTAACTATATCTCTTATTCTATTGACCTATTACATCGTCACATAAGTCATAAGATGTGTATTTATAGAATATTTTGAAACCCCGACGCAAAAAGAGGGTTGTTATTAGTTTGACCACTATGTTTACGTATCTATCTGTGTCACCGTCGCTCTTAGGTGGGTGAGCCAGTTTCAAGGGGGGATTTTTTACATATTTCTATAAAAAAATCTAGTAGTTTACAAGATGGGACTTTCGTGCCGGCTGTTGCTTAAAATTTTGTTTTTGATACAACTTGTTCTAACGAAGATATTGAGTACTACCCGGTCCGGGAGACTTTGGAATGAGTGAGTACTGTTATCGGTGAAAATATGTCGCTATGTCGGAAGGTTTGATTACAATATGTATAATGAAGATGTACTCATCTACATGTTACCGTGAAAGAGGCGCAAGTTTTTTTTTAAATCTATGGTGTAGACGCTTACTGATATCTAGAGGTATTTCTATAATTGATAATTTGCGTACTCTGAACTTGAGAATGGAAATGACTATGGAAATGTACTGGGGCGTTTAAGAAGACGTAAATTATTGAAATCTTGTAAGTTATCTGTGAACGCCGTCTTACCTTTGGCCAGATATGGAGCCGCGAGCTGTCAAAATGGAGTGGGAAAAAAGGCGGGAATGTGGCCCGCTTTATGTGAAGCTCGTCATTGCGTTAGACAGAGAGAGCGCGCTATGCAACCACGCGTGGGAGTGGGACGTCGAACACAACGTGGTTTATAAGAAAACCCAAGACGTTGGGCGTGTTTGGCGGGTGGGCGTGTGGGTTTTGGTTTAGTAGTGGTGTGTGGAGCCTGTGTGCGTGTGGCTGCGATTACGTGGCGTGCGGTTGCAGGTGTGTGTGTGCGGGTGTGGGAAGAGGTCTGAGTCTGGAGTACTCATCCTTTTGTCAACGATACAGCGCTATATCGGCTGGAGGCCTTACTTATTAAAGTGCGCAGTTAAATTTTACGATGATATAAAATTTCCATTGTCGGGCTGGGGTGCTCTGAGGTCCTTTATGTGGGCACTCTTGGCAACGCCCGACTTCTTATCCTTCTACCTCATTATAAATGCTGTGAATGTTACTCCATATTTTATTACGGCTCGTGATATGAGATATTTTATTCTTAAAATTATTATGTCCTTTGGTTAAATTTGGATATTAAAATATTATTCGTTACTATCTTTCGCCCGCGGCTCCACCCGCGTCAATGTCGATTTCTAGGGAACAGTATTTTTTCCCGATATAAAATCTGGGGTACGGAGAAGGATATAGGGTACACCCTCTCCGTATCCCAGACAACGTGTATGCAAAATTTCATGATAACGGTTCAGTAGTTACAACGTGAAAGCGTAACAAACAAACTAACTTTAGCATTTATAATATTAGTTAGGATAACATTGTCATACATGATGTACTCATAGGTATGTCAATTAAATCAATTATCAGTGCAGACAACATTGCTCGTTATCATATTCCAGCATTAATACTGTCATAATAGCAGATCCCTCTCGCGTCGAGCTCTGTGGCCTAGTGGTCATCATGCAGGGCCAGAGATCCCGGGTTCGAACCCCGGTCAGGTTAGGATGAAAAATGATCTTATTTAGATTGGCCTGGGTCTTAATTGTTTCTCTATATATGTATTGGTTATAATATATAATATCGTTGAGTTAGTATCCCATAACACAAATATCGGACTTACTTCGGGACTAGCTCAATTTATGTGATTTGTCCGTATATATTTATTTGTCCGACGTATCAAAACTGAGGACGCAAACGAGATCAACGCTCGGATGATGATGATGATGATTACATTGCTAGTATTATTTTATTTTGTTGAAAATCAAATGTCATATGTGATTTTAGAGTTCTAATATTATTATAATTATGTAAAAGTCCTAAAAAAACAATTTCAGTTCGAGTCGTACTCGCATGGGGTGAGTTCCGTACGATAAATTTGATCTGGACTTAAATTGTACCCATCATAATTAACGATACATTTATAATGGATTTTCCTATCTAATAGTAAAAACCTACATAGCGTATTATTTTCAAAATTTTTAGAACCTTCGTTTCGAATATAATGTAGGGGGATGGGTAATTTTCGTTTATTTGGTTGTATTTATAACTTTTAAACTATATATCATAAAATTATGAAACTGATTATTTAAGACCCTTGCATTATACTTGGGCTTATACCCTTTCATTCGACATGGCGCAAGAAAAAATTTTATGCCTTAAAAAAACTATTCAAGTATTTGTATCTCCCTAGGGCTCCCTGACGCAATTTTTTTTATTTACTCAATATGTTCATGTTTCAGTCACATAAATCTGGTACTTATACCAAATTTCAACTTAATTTGTACAGTAGATCTGTGACAGAAAAACAGACACATACGCTAGTGATCCTATATGGGTTCCGTTTTACCACTCAGTCGTATTGAACTCTAAAAACATGAATTGTAAAATTATGTAACCCATTTGCTGCAGAACAACTGCAACAAAACATACACATCGGTTCCTAAGTCAATGTGATAAGGTCTAATATGGTATACAATTGCATATATTACTTAATACCCTTGACTGTACATCCTTTATACACCGTAACGAAAATAGAAGAATATCTTTGTAGCACCTTGTTTAATACTGAGAACTGGAAAATTACAAGTTGCGTGGGCAGGAGGTTGTATATATTTTTATTTCTTTACCTCGAATTCGTATTATCGTTTCATGGAAATGACGACGCGGATAAGTAGTAAGATTTTCCCGAAAATTTACCCCTGGACACAGAGAAATGAGGTAGATTTGTTATGACTTTTTAATCAACTTCAAGAAGAAGTTCCGCGAACCTCTTTTTAATCCGGCATTAATGAACTGATTTGAGAAATCTTTTTTACAAAAATATTTCATATACTTTTAAATTGGCCCATATTTATTTTTATCATAATCAGTTCATAATCAGTATTTCGTTTGAATTCGTTTTTTATCTGAAAAATTATTAGTTATATTTAAGAGTTAGGAAAAGGAATTGGTTAATAAAAGCAACATAATATTCAATCGGATGCCGTTGCATCCGATTGAAGATCTGATTGAATGATGCTGCCGGAAGCAGTTGAGGATGACACCCCTTGTTGATCAATTCAACGAATGAAAAACATCAAACCGCACAGAGGTAGAGTTGAGATACTGAAGTAAATCATTACATATTTTAAAACAACGTCGCTTTCCGCATCTGTCAGTCCCTATGTATGCTTGCTTTTTTTTAATAGATACAGTGTTTCAAGAGGAAGGTTTATATATAGTAAATGAAGTAAATCTTTATGTATGTCATAAAAAAAATGATATATCAGCATTATCAACCAGTTGCATCTTGGTGGCTGGTCTATCTAAATTGTTCAAATATTATTCTTCCATTTCCTCTTCTTTGTTCGTGTTTTCTTATAAACTTACATTATTCAAGAATATAGATATTAGGGTCTAGATTTGGTGTTTTACAAAATATGGTCTAACAGGATGCTCGTTGATCTATATTTACGTTTTAGTTGGGGGTCAATAAAATAATTCACGAATTATTTATTGATGAAAAAGGATATCTTAAGAATTATTACTATTGTCGGTAGAATTTAGTGATCATAGATATATAGTTTACTCATCTTTAAAATTTTATTATTTCTTCTTGTCGAGTCGAAATGGTTTTGTTTAGATGTCTATAAATACAAATATACTAATATTTGTCCGCAATAATCGCTATTTTATATATTTTTTTTAGATAAAACTTATACTTTCATCATCATTATCTACATGGTGAAATTTTTATCGTTTTGGATCCTTGAGTCACCCCTACTCAACCCATCAAAATGAACAACTTTTCCTATGTTATGTAAAAAAAATTGACATTCCCATATAAACTGGCCGGGTGGTGGAACTCTTTTGTATGGAAATGACGAAAATTATTTTGAGTTCCCAGCATTAGTCCCATAGAAAAAGTTGTTCATATTGATGGTCTGAGTCACCCCTTTAAGGGTCCAAAACGATCAAAATTTCACCATGTATAGTCCACTGCTGGACATTTTTGATTTAATGATTTCATAAATTTATTGAGACCATAATAACCAATTACCAAATCTTTACGCGACAGACTCAAAATATCTAAATTGAGTCATACTTATCCCATTGAGCAAAGGACGGTGGCTTTCTCTCGCCGAGTCTCACCGCAAACGCGAGCTCACCCAACCATCTTTTGTGGCTTAACTTGGCAAACTGGCTTTGTTATTAAAAATTGAAAACTGTAGCCTCTTTTTCAAGTTTTCGTTATTTAACTTCTGATTTCAGAAAAAAAAACGATACTTCTAAATTGTAAGATTCGAAAACCAAATTAATAATGATGTTACTTAGAAACTTGGCTAAAATTTAATTTACCGTAATGCCACTGTTTTTTTTTAAAGTTGCCCAAATTTGGCGCCCGAGGGTTACAGAGACAAATACGAGAGCAAAATATTACGTATATTGCGCAATTTTTTTTTAAATCTATGGTATTTTGGAAATCATAAATACTTAGTAAAAAGTTAAAAGCAAATACTTAAATCAAGTCTAAGGTTTGAGCTTGACTTAGCTAAGCTCAGTTAATCAAGTTTATGAACTGAATTTTATTAGAGAACATAATATACCATTTACACTACAAATTAATGCGCAGTATCCAAATTACAAAAATCTCAATCATTATTCTGGCCTTTGCAGTAGCTACGACTGCTCAGATACAAATATCGATATATATGAGCTATGTAACTCACTCTATTCAAATAGGTTCAGAAAGTTCCCAACTTGTATTAAAGTTTAACTCGCAGTAACTTGTTCGCTGATCACTTAGAGCTTTGCAAATATGCCTAGCTAAGCTTATTTAATCTCTGATCTTAATTATTCTTATTTACTTATTCTGCCTGTTTAAAGATCTTAATAAGAAAATTCTTTTGTCACCAAAATTTTGTTAAGGTTTTTATGCTTTGAGTAAATTTTCATTTTTCCATTTGTGTCATAGAAATTGGATGTATGTGCTGCGACCCTTTATAACTTTAAGAGAACAAAAGAAATCGACAAATATTTGCCAAACGATTACTATATGCCTTTCAGCGAGAACAAAAGAGAATCGGCAGTATGTTATGGCGTCCTCCCTGAAGCCCTTTGAACTAAGCAATTCACATGTTTGGCAACATATGGAAGGAGCATACATTTCGAGACTTGTCCCGCACCTAACTATCTCTTTTAATACTTATTTGTACCGCGGCACGCACACACCGTCCTCTTCCCCCCGTGTCGTCGCTGCAGCGTGCCCTAGTGTGGGTGAACTTCTTTCGGCGTGGCTGTGTGCGGGGAATTTTCTTTCGAGACGTAATAAGGGGACCGTTTCTTTCCCGCTAAGGTTTTAATGTCGACCACGTTTCGGTGGCGGACGCGCGCCTTTCGCGGTTATTCAAACTTGTTCTTTTTTTGGTGTCGACTTATAGTGATCTGTGTAGTGGATTTTTGAATTGGAGGTTTGTTAGAAGTTTAAAACTTTTTTTGTTTGATGAGTGAGCAAATGATTAATCGTATGATGAGGGAATGTTGGAAATTAATTAGTTGAAAGTTTGTGTAAGTCCGCGGAGTTGAGTTTGCGGGTTCGGGAGGCGGCGGGCGCGTGTTGTTTTCCCGAAAACCGCAGGCTCATTAGCCCGGGCGCACACTACGCCGCCGCGATTAAACTCCCAGATAACGCCCGTTTACTTTGATAACATCGGTTAGGCGTCTTGTCACGTCGCTTGCAACTTTATTTATAACTAATTTCAAACTTTGTAAACTTGTAAATGGCTGCGGTGACGAATGCAAATATTTTGAAGTCTAGGTGTTTATTTTCAAAGTATGCTTAATCTACTATATAAGGTAATACACAACCCTGCGTAAGTTATTTTTATACAATATTATACCTGAATTAATTATAATCAAATATACTCTAACGAACAAGTTTTCGAATTTTTCGAGCGAAATTTTTATACAAAATTATACTTCAGAATTATCATATTGATTAAAACTTGAACTTTATAAAAAAAATTACTCTGTAAGCTTTAGACTTCGCGAGTCTAGTTACTGCTATTCTGTTATTTCAAAAAAACGTAATTTTCGTACTTAATCACAAAATTTCACGACAATCGGTTGAGAAATGCGACCTGTAACGGAGAAAAGCCGGACAGGACATAAAAAACGCTTAACTCGCGCTTCACACTCGCTCGGTCGATAAGATATATATAACATAGAATATAAAATAATGCATAAAAAATACTTTTAAAAAGTTTATTTACTATGGTCGTTAAACAGATTTATTAATGTTGGGCCCCAATAACATACTTTTAAAACAGTGAAAATAAGGAATCAAATATGTAACACATATTACAAAACAATAAAGCTATACTTAATCGACAAAAAATATAGCCTAGATAATCCTCTACCCACTAAACCCAAGTGCACAACACCATTAAAGCCAACTCCAGAGCAACCTTGGCAACTTGTTAAAAAGTAGGCGTGAACTCCCATTAAGGTGAGCTTCCTAACTTCACCTGTAATTGTCGCCGTGCGTGCGTACCCCCCTAATGCGTACGACGGATACACATACAATTAACAGAAAATCTCTTTGGCAAGTCTTCCTCCGAAACGTTAATTTAATTTTCTGCTTATTCTGTTTTTTCCTTTTTTACTTTCTGCACTAGACGTATATAAAAAGAAACTGTAAAAGCATATGAGTTATTTTAAGTTAGTACCGCCAAGTGCGAGTCGGGCTCGCGCACAAAGGGTTCCGTACCGTTATCTATAAAAAATGCAAAAAAAACATGTCGGTTGTATGGGAGCCTTTAATATTAATTTTATTTTATTATTTAATTTTAAAGTGAATATTTAAGTAAATATTCTGTGAATATTTCAAGCGTCTACCTGTTGCCGTTAGGTATCAATATCGAGCAAAAACAAGCAAAAAAATCATGTTTGTTGTATGGGAGCCCCCTTAAATATTTATTTTATTCTATTTTTTAGTATTTGTTGCTAAAGCGGCAACAGAAATACATCATGTGTGAAAATTTAAACTGTCTAACTATCACGGTTCATGAGGTAGAGCCTGGTGACAGACGGACAGACAGACAGACGGACAGCGGAGCGAAATTAATAGGGTCCCGTTTTTACCCTTTGGGTACGGAACCTTAAAAACCAACGAGTTGCACTTCGGCAGAAGTTAAAACTCGCCTTTACGGTGGTCTCAGGTCACGTGTCCGTCTTACGAATTTTTGATCAGGTCGCGTATCCTGACGCGAGTTTAACATTTTTTACCCATCCCAGAAAGTGCACATCGCCGCGCAAGAAGTTTTCACTTCAAAAAAGCATAACTCTACTTATTTGTAACAAGTTAACTTACTGGGATGTTTTATTCTCCTTAAGGCAAAAAACTGTCTCTAGTAGCCTCTATTGCGTTAATACGAGACGATAGGCCCTGTATTTGAGTCTCTGCACGGGATTAAACTTAATTTTTAAGGTTCCGTACACAAAGGGTAAAAACGGGACCCTATTAATATCGCTACGATGTCCCGCTGGCTGTCTGTCTGTCCGTCTGTCAACAGGCTGTATCTCATGAACCATGATAGTTAGACAGTTGAAATTTTCACAAATGATGTATTTCTGTTGCTGCTATAACAACAAATACAAAAAATAAATATTTAAGGGCCCATAAAACAGACATGATTTTTTTGCCGTTTTTATAGATAACGGTATGAAACCCTTCGTGCGCGAGTCCGACTCGCACTTGGCCGGTGTTTTATATGTATTTTTCTGAGGTTCTGGAGATAGGTATCGGTCCAAGGAGAGTTAGCGTCAGGTCGGTAGCCAGCTATACAACCCAAATCATATAACATTGAATGAGCTGCCTAACGTCACTTGTAATGTCGCCATGCGTGCGTACTCGCCTAATGAGGACGATGGATACACATAAAATTAACACAAAATCTCTATATCAGATTTTCTCTAAAATGCTCATTTCATTTGTCATTTTTTCGTTCTTCGCTCTACAATTGATGTATTCTCGCCTGCTAGCCTAATGTTTTTTTAATTAAATTTGCGTAAGAAATATTTGAAGTCTATCCATTATATAATTTAGGAAAAGTTTTAACAATAAACATTTAGACAAATAACACAGGATAGGATTACTTATTTTTTTCTCCAGTCATAATAAGACGTGGCCCCCTAACAAATGTACGCGAACGGAGTCGCGGGCACGGCTAGTCGAACATGAAAGCGAAATGTATAAAAAATATGTACGCCGCCATTTTTATACACTACTAGGCTAGACCTCAATAATGTTACCGATTAACTATTGTGTTAGGATAAATAACAAAATGTTTATCTACCAAGTTTTAGAAAATTCAGTTAATTCGTTTAAGAGTTATGGGAAACAACCATACAGAAAAAAAAATCCTCAATTTGTTTCATTATCATATAGAGCTTATAAACACGATATCTCTGAAAACAAAGTAACTTACTCCATGACCAACCCTTACAGATTGATTAATAGTATTGATAATACGAGCGTGCGCTCACACAGATTAATTTTCCTTGCGTATACTTAAGCTGATGAGGGTTTTGCTAAAATGCTCATCACCAGATAGCAGCACTGAATCGTAGGGTCCGATGAGCCACTGAAAAATATATTTAACGATATTTGGAAATTATGAAATATGCATGTATACAACCCCTTACATGTTTATGTTTTCAACTCAACTATTCGTTTGAAACAACTTATGTTTTATTTCATTCCAATGCAATTATAATTTGTTAAAATGTGATGAAAGTTCAAGTAATTTCAAAGCGCAAGGGGTGGCTGTGTGATGTAACTCCTTTGCTTTTCGGATAAACTAAATCAACTCCACACTAGGTGGGGTCGCGTTCGCGGCATTGTTCGCGGGGTTCGACTCGTTTGAAATTCGAACCATGGAATGTTTGAATTTTGCACGATCTTGTCACGCTTGCCGTGTCAATCCGTAATGATCTACTAAGACAAAGAGTGACGATTTTTTTTAAATCTATGTACATAGGTAACACCAAAGAAGTAAGAAGCTGTAAGAAAACTATTTTTTGAAATCCATGACAAACACAAAGCCTGGGACAATTATTTGTTACTAGCCTTTTCCTGTCTATTAGCTTATTTTATGTGTTATAATAATTATTGTTTACAGAATACTGTAAAATTTAAATACTTAGATGTTTTTAACCCACGACGCAAAAAAGAGGGGTGTGTAGTTTGACGTCACGTGAGTGTGGCATCGTAGCTCTCAAACGGAAGGACGAATTTCGAACCGGTGTTTTTTATTTGAAAGCTACGAATAAGTTTGAAAGCCAGTTTCCTTGGGGTGTCCAGCAGTGTAAGAGTATCTGCGCTTCTGTTTAATGACGTAATGGAAAAATTATGTAATGGCGTATAATTACTGGATAAAGTACTTCACGCGTGCCAATATAATCGTAAGGTGACAATACTATAAGTACTTTTTGTTATAAATAAAAAAAAAATATTTTATTTTTTTGTGTGTAAAATTTTTTTTGTTATTTTTTTGTGTAAATTTTTTATTTTATATTTTTGTGTGCAAACTATGTTTACATTAGGTACCATATTAGTTGGCCCATATTTTCAACTAAGTATATCTTATCCTGATAACATCTGATTTCATTTAGATAGACAAAAAATAATCTTTTATCTCGAATTTCATGTTATTTTATAAAGTAATTATGTCTCTGTTAAAAAAGAAGTTTCTTACTACAATAAAAAAACATTAAATGTAATGTATCACTCTACTTGACCATCTCATCTAAGTAGGTACCTAAATTGTATTTACATATTTGTAATTATGATAAATGGTGTCTTTTATAGTATCGTGTCCAGTACTTTCTCAGTAAAATAGTCGCTTACTTTCTCATTACATGTCCATGCCATACATATGTATTGTAAGTAAGTAAGTAAAAAGTCTTTAATGCACCATAACTATTCATCGATACAAGTATAAATAAATTCTAAAAAAAATATTGTTTTTCTGTATTCCGTTATTATAGCTACTTTACTCTCATATAATTGTTAATATCCATCTAGATACTATGTTCTTATCCTGTTCTTTCTAGCCCTACTGAGTCTTGACAGAATAATCTAAATAACGGTTACCTATGAATATAACGTATTTCCGCTTGCCACTATAATTTTCAGTTCAACACATATTTTTTATTTAAACTTGATAGTGGACTATATTATTAACATTCTCAAAAATCATTAGGTAAAAAATCTTTGAATAGATACTAAGTCTACCGTTCCGTAGTTTCCGTAGTTATATACAATCATTAACCGTGTGGTTTCCGGAAGAGTAGAATAGGACCACTCCTAGTCTTTCCATGCAGGTCGTAAGAGGCGACTTACGAAATACAAGCTAAACTAAGCTTATAAAAATCAATGAGACCTCTCCAACGCGTCTGGAATCTTCTATCTGCTCTTGCCAAGTATGGCTCCGGTAGTACAGAGAGGGTCATGCTCCTGCAGTGGAGACTAAAAAGACCTGATGATGATGACATACAATCAACGGTTGGCAGCATGTAAAAAACCTGGTTATTTTGAAACTAATACAATATATCTCACATCCAAAATTAATTTAAAATAATCAAAAGCTATTCAGACATCCCCAAAGGCTGCGAAGCTTCGGGTGCGGATATCGAGCGTCGGGTTTTTAATAAATGACGTCACATCCGCCCGGCATTCCCGCCATTCTTATTTAACTGCTTGATTGTGCCCGATGTTGTTTATTGTCACCAATATTGCGAGGGACGACCCTCCCGCACTACAAATGTGTGCTTAGATTTTTTACGTACTGAAAAATATATTTTTTCAAGCCATTTGAACCCCTATATTGGCACATTACTTAAAGTAACATTCTGTCTCTAGGTACATCGAGCAACAATTATAAATAAATAGCTGTGCCGGCAAATTTCGTTTCGTAATTTTTTTTGTAGGTATCATTTCTTATATTTTAATAGTTATTTTGTTATTATGGGTGAAAATAAAATCAACAAATTAAAGATTATAAAAATCGGTCCACCCGTTCTTAAGTTATAAGTGTTCTAATAAGCCCGGCATTGTTTTATATATAACTGGCTGTCGCCTTTGGCTCTGCTCACATTAATGTCTATTCCGCGGGAACAGCATTCCAGAATGAAAGGTAGCCTATGTATTAATCTAGACATTCAACTATCTGTTGTTTAGCGGTTTTGGCGTGGATTAGTATGTAGGTACATACTTAAATAAGAGTTATCTTCATAATTATATAAATTTTACTTGAATTATAATTGATAGGTACCTAAATCTCTATAATAAAGAAATCTCTATTGTATGTAACTTTCTAGTAACATTTTCTGGATATGGTTTCAAATAAGTAATTGTATCTTCCAAGTGATGGGTCACTGAGTATCAGCACTAGACTATCAGTGTATATTTGATCAAATTAATGTGTATACATATCGTGACGCCATTATTTCAGGACTCTCTCATAGCGTTAAAACAGGTTCGAAATGTACTCGTATCTATTTAGTTCACACAACTCCCCATCTAAAGCCGGGCATTAGCACACCTAAAGCCCAAAAGGTCTAAGGCTCATCAGAACGCTTACCGACTCTACAATCAGGAAGTCCGAATCTTCGCCTTACTTTGAATTTGAATATCCAGGGTCCGACAAGTCGGATATTACATTTGCTAACCCATTTGTACCCGTCGGTAGCCGTACGATCATTATCCGTGTCCGTGTCTCCTGGGACAGCCCTCAGGAATTTGTGTCCCTCGGTATTGATTCCCAGCGCGTTCGTTTAAATTGGGATAATAGTTATTTGGGTGTAGGTTTTGTCTGGCGTAGACGTCGGAAGAAACTGATGTAGTTTGAATGGAGTTGAATAAAAACTGAACGTAGGGAGTTTTAGAGAAATTAATTAAAACAAGTTTAGTCAGAAAAACAGGCAAGCTTTTATTGTGAGACAATAAGTATTGTAAAATCCGTTGACCTTTTCATTCAGCGTCGACGATTTTTTAACAAGACTTTATAGGGACCTGCATTATGTCTAGATTTAAAAAATAATACTAATTACGTAAGCATATAACTACGTAAAAAAGACTGTTGCACACTTTTAAATGAAAATTTTTAAGAGGGCGGGTATTATTTTTTTTTTTACCAAATTTTATTTCTTAATTTAATAAAAGTATATCAAAATAGCATTGTGAATGCAAAATATAACACTTAGAAATAGTAAAAACATTTTAAAACAGGACAAAAAATGCGCGAAAATTTTACAACAAATAAGTCCGAATACGAATGTGAAAGGGCAGCGAAACAGAAATGGTGGGTGTAATGTATCTCTGGGTTCCTTTGTGGAAGGGTGCGTTGGAGTAACGAGCATTACCCACTTGCGCGAACCCTACACGACCTTACATGCTTTATTATTTACGACCCTGCCCTTTATGTATGTTTAAAGCTAAGATTTTATTGCCATCCTATTCATGAGATAAATCAGATGCAATCCCGGGTTATGGGATGTTATGGTTTATTTTATCGGTATTGCTGTGATTGTTTTCTTTTCTGATGTTTAATACTTACTAAGTAAATTAAACTAGAGCGGATTGTAATTGAGTAAAACTAATAGTGAAACAAGCGCCACGCATTTTATTCTTTTACTCCTAAATCTGATCAAATTTAAAAATCGAATTCTGTACTTCAGTAGTAAATTACTTGTAGTATTTTCGGTATTACTTTATTCGTATTATCATATTACAAATTAAGACAATAGTTGATAACCGCCAAAAATGGTCACTTTTTCGCTTTTGGCGTTAGTTTCCCTGATCTTAGACTCTTAAACATACATTATACAATCAACTTTTATTAAAAGAATCAAATCCCTCTAATCTTTCTCTCTCTTCTAATAAAGTTCAGGCGGAAAATATTTGATTCATTGTGAGAAAAATATAAATTAATATTTCGCTGGCGGCTCCGCTTATGTGAATGTAAATTTCTCGAAAAGGTTCCTTTTCCGAAATGTAAGTCATAAGGACATACAAGTCCTTCCCCGGCGGGGCGGAATTTCATCTAAATTGGTTCAGTGGTAGAAACGTGAAGAGACAATAGACAGGCCGAGGTTCTTTCTCATTTACAACATTTAGTTGCAAGATTGTCGATCTTACAGCATGAATGCTGACCTGATAGCAAACTCCGAGCTCCTGATACCAACATAGCTAAGGTTGCAACCGGATGGACTCAGATGATGATGTTGATGAGTAGGGGATTATCTATACTAGTCGTGGTAGAGCCACGCTACCGGCAAAATGAATTGCTAGTATCAAGAATGGATCGGCTCGCCCGGGGAAGTACCACACTCTCACAGAAAATCGATGTCTAAGCAGAAGCTTTACCGCTTCTATGCTTCGTTCGGTGAGTGAGAGAGCCGGAGGCCCATCCTTCCCCCTCCCCTTCCCATTTCTTTCCCCCTACTTCTTGAAAGGCCGACAACGCACCTGTCACACCACGAACGATGTTGCAGTTGTCCATGGGCAGCGGTGATCACTTACCATCAGGTGACCCGTTTGCTCGTTTCCCGTCCTATAACATAAAAAAAACTACGTATATCATAATTTACAAACAATCAAACAAAGCCAAAGTATCAATAAACGAAGGTCTTAGGGCGATCACACACGTCTTCAGTAATACCCTTCCCGTATATCTGATCCCCTTCAAATAGCCCGTTACTCGATACACGTCGATGGGATGTTAAGTTAATTCGCGGAGGGTGCGACATGTCTTTTACTGTCTGTTTGCTTTGATTCCTCGCGTCAATACGTCTTGAATAATTCCTTGTGAGGAAAATATCAGGGGCTTCTAAGGTGAGTCTACCTTTATGTCACAAGCCCCTTGTTGAAAATGAAAAAAAATGAAAATAAAAATGAATAATTTGTATTCAAAGTAGGATACATGTATCGCTTTTTGAACGTTGTCTAGAGTAAGTGCAATTATTACATCTTATTGTTTTACAAGTCAATTGATATTGATAGTTATTTGAGGAAAGTATTTAGTATTCAAAACCATTTGATATCTGAGAGTGTCTAACAGGAATGTGTACTAGATATGAGAAATGGAAAAAATGTGTCAGACAATTCTGGCATAAAATTTTCTACTATTTTATTATCAATAGTAAAATTGATAATAAAACAGTAAAAATATTTTGTCTGTACATTTAGAATTTTTGACTGAAATGGATAGAGGGACACTTAAAAATAATAATAGAAAGCAAAAAATTTTTTTTAGAATTTTTTGTCTGTCTGTCTGTCTGTCTGTATGTATGATCACGATTATCTCCGAAAATACTGAACCGATTTACTTCAAACTTTCATCAATTGCTTTATTTTAACTCAGATTAACATTTAAAGTTTGTTTCATAAAAATCGGTTAGTTAAAAAAAGTTATCGTCATTTGAATGAATTTAAGCCATGAGTTTGCCTTGCCTGCAAATATATAGCACTTACTTATATATTATAAGTGACGTAGGAAAATTACATGCTAAACGTGGCCTTTAGGTCTTATAGACCTAGGCTCTGTCTACCCCGTAAGGAAAAAAGACGTGATACTATGAATGTATGTATAGTCTTCTTTTCACGCTTCAACCATTGAACCAATTTGGATGAAATTTGGTATGGGGGTAGTTTGAGACCCGGGGAAGGACATAGGGTATCTTTTATTTCGGGAAATTCTACAGTTCCTGAGGGATGGACACTAACGGCGGCGACGTAGCCGCGGGCAAATCTGACTTGTATATCAACGCAGCCGAAACCGCCTAGAAACTTGAAATTTGGTACAGGGGTTTTTATAATAATGTGAGTGAGCGCTAAGAAAGGAGCGTCTGTTGTCTTTTTACGCTTCAACCATTGAACTGATTTGGATGAAATTTGGTACGGAGGTAGTTTGAGGCCCAGGAAAGGACATAGGGTATGTTTGATTCCGGGAAATTCTCCTGTTCCCGAGGGATCGAGTTTCCATATACGAATTTTTAGGGAACTTAAATATATTTAAAAGTTATTAAACAAAGAGTGAAGACGTTGTAGCAGCAAAAGATAGTCAGCCGAGTATCGCGGGTGGCGGCTAACCGAGCGCGCTTGGCGACAGGATTGGGGTGAATAAAGGTACACTTTATGAATAACTGTGAAAAATAAGACGTCAAACTTCCTCAGAAAACGTTGAAGAGTTACGAAAACATATTTTTAGGGAACTTATATCTTTAAAATTTATTTATCGAAGAGTAAGACGTTATATCAGCAAAGATCAAGATAGTCAGCCGAGTATCGCGGGTGGCGGCTAACCGAGCGCGCTTGGCGACAGGGATAATAGTAATAATATAATAATAACTAGCTGTTGCCCGCGACTTCGTCCATGGAAATTACTGTTATTATGATTAATTCGTTTTTTTATTAGTATATGTGAATAATTTTCCTCCGTTTTCAAAACATTTTTTATTGATGCTTCGCTCCTATTGGTCCGTTTTATAGCCTAAAGCCTTCCTCGATAAATGGACTATCCAAAACAAATAGAATTTTCCAATTTAAAACAGTAGTTCCTGAGATTAGCGCGTGCAAACAAACAAACTCTTCAGCTTTATAATATAAGTATAGATAAAATTTCTTTATTTTGTCTTCACACAAGCATCGTATAGGTAAAGATAGAGATAATACAATTTGATTAGCGATTTTACAATGTCTTTATTATATTGTGAGGAGACTAGTCCCTGAAATAGGTTCCTTAAGGAACCTGTACCACAGGTAACTAGGCTTCTCTTGCAATTAATACTGAGGATACATTGGGATGGGGTAATGTTATTCATAAAGATACACTTTATGAAGCCTCCTTAGAAAACGTTGAAGAGTTCCGAGATAATATATTTAGAGAACTTAAATATCTTTAAAAGTTATTTATCAAAGAGTGAAGACGTTATAGAGCAAAGATCAAAGGTCACTCAAATATCGCGGGTGGCGGCTAACCGAGCGTGCTTGGCGACAGGGTCGGGGTGAATATACACTTTATGAATATCCGTGAAAAATGTGACAAGCCTTGTTCCCTAGAAAATATGAAAGAGTTCCCAAATAAGATTTTTTTGAAAACTTAAATCTCTTCAAACTTATTTATCATATCAAAGAGTAAAGAGGTTATACAGCAAAGATCAAAGGTAGTCAGTCACTCAAATATCGCGGGTGGCGGCTAACTGAGCATGCTTGGCGACACGGTCGGGGTAAATATACACTTTATGAATATCTGTAAAAAATGTGACAAGATTTTATCCCTAGAAAATATTAGAGAGTTTAAAAATAAGATTTTTTTTTAAACTTAATTATTTCCATGCTGGTCTAGGAGAAAAGAAAAAACCTAGATTGTACCAGCTGCTTCTCTTCCCGCGCAGATCGTAAAAGCCGATCGAGGGAATGGGCAAAAATCTAAGGAATCATATTAATAGGATATGCGGCTAGCAACCCATCACTATTTCGATTCCGTTTTCCACCTAATGCCCACCAAAATGCTAAACGTGGTCTATGTAGGTCTTTAAGACCTGGGCTCTGTCATCCCCACAAAAGACGTGATAGTATGAATGTTAAATATCTTCAAACTTATTTATCAAAGGGTGAACGTTATACTCGTTGTAGGAAAGATCAAAAGATATAGCATACTATGTTCTTTATGACGTGATAACGTCTTACAAATCGATTAAACGCGCGCACGAAAAAGTGTCACGTTCCGTGTGCAAGCGAGAGCGCGGAACAGGCAATAGAGAGGCATGATCGTCCTAAGTGTTTGGCTTGTGACGCGTTTATCTCTCTTCCACCGTTATCACGTAAAATTATCGTCCGTACACCGACTTAACAGAAAAGCAATTTTTTTAAGTTCTTAGATGATTTTATACCTTCAAGGGTTTGTAAATTTGTGATGACATTCTTAGAGGTATATATTCAAAGATTTATTCAGAAAATAGGCCTTTTCAGGCACTTATATATTTGACGTGAAAATATACCTACATAATAATATATATGTTATAAATATATATATAATCATCATCATCATTTCGAGTAGGTGTCACGGTCAACCAACCATGTACACCCTGGTGTCAGAGTTCTTCGGAACCGCCTTTCGGCCTCTGACGTGGTTCCTTTAACGACTACCAGATTATATATACAGTAAAGAAATGCTATGTAAGTAAATTTATATGAAATATACGACTACGCACTTATCAAAGAGTCAAGGTTTGCATATCTAACAGAGAGTACACGTGAATATGGTAAGATGGTTGGTAGTGTACTGACTGAGAAAAATTAGTTACAATAAAAAGTTAAATTAGGGCGCGACGTTAATATGCTGATGGCGTACTTGGGCGGTGTCAACGTACGTATAAACCGAAATTGAATATATTAGCAAACTTTTAAAGAGTGACTCAGACCACGAATCTGAACAACTTTCAGTATGGGATGCACATCCTAAAATTATGAGTGACTTTTCTTCGAAACTTCGATCAAGTAAGTATACTTGATCGAAGTTCTCCATTATTCTTCAACTATCAGTTTTAAAGTATTAAAACTGATAGTTGAAGAATAATGGAAAATACAAGGAAATTATAACATATGGACATCCGTACGTCTTTTGTCTCTTTCTGTACTGTGTGGGGAAATAATAATCCTTTGACAATCGAGACGTTTTATTTATTTATTTAATTCAAATACTTCACACAAAACATTTTTCGCCTAAAAACATGTTATGGTTTGTCTAGGCGCTGGCTATGTCAAACGTATTTAATAACACGAAAAAATGGATATGAATATTTTTTTGTGTGAACAAACTTTCAACAAATTAAATACAGTATATACAGGTTGATTTTGAATTGCCGGGTAATATTTTCATCAGATCCGTACTAGAGCATACATGCGTAAGAAAAAAGGTAATCTATAAAAAAAATGGTCTTTCCATAGAAATTTGACCAGATGGATTTGTGGGAACCCTTATATTAGGGATTCTGATTCCAACACTAAAATATTTCCTGGGAATTTAAAATCATCTATATAATTGTCCTTCATGTTTACAGAAACACAAACAATGTACTTATGAGTATATGTTAGCAACGAACTATAAAAATTACAATTAAATTGTGCCAATACTTACAGCTGCCAACGATGACGTCATTATTCGCCTCAAGAAGAAGCTTACTAGGAACATCTTGCACGAACTGTTGTGTAGTGGACAGAGTTATGTGACGGATATTATGAACTGTTGAGACTATAATGAGTAAGTGATTAGAGACGATGCATCTATCGAGTGAAGTTAGTTCCACTACGAATGGCCTGGGCCATGAGGCTCCGTCTTCGAGCTACGGTCTGCCGAGTCAGCCGCTGACAGCTGAGTTACTGGCGGAGAGGACGTTAGAAGGCCTGCTGGCTGATCATCCGGGAGAACTGGTTAAGACTGGAAGTCCACATGTTGTAAGTAGATGTTTATTAGCATAGTTCTGCTACCGTGGCATGGCACCCGCGACACCATTTATATCGCGCGATAAACTATCCCCATCTTGCTTTTTAATATTACGGAAAACGAGAGGGCGATAGTTGATAAATGTTGTCGCGCGTGCCATACTACGGGGACTGGCTGTTTATATACATACCTAGCGCCCAACCCCTGGTTTCGAAGGGGTGGATATAGGTTTAATGTTTTCTTGAATTTTAATTTTGATAATTATTACGATAGCTTTTGAATGGTACAGTCAGGGACAGAGATACCTGACCAGGCCCTCTACCTATATCTTGAATTTTCTCTTAAACTATAAATAATAATAATATGAAAATGTATATACAGAAAGATTTTGATGAAATCTTTCTTAATAGACATTTTCCCGACTCTTTCAATTTAGGGATTTTCAAGGCAAGAGTGAATGGGCATTATTTGAGTTTGCGTACCACCCTAGACATCGTTGCTTCCCATCAGGCAAGATGGAGGTCAAACGCACTCAAGTTAATGAATAAAAATTTAGTTATTTATTATTGTTAATACCTGGTTTTATAGTAAGCTTTGACCCCATAGGAAAAGTTGTTCATATCGACCTGCTGAATCACCCCTTAAAGGATCGGATAGAGTTTTACATATTGTATAAATAAACATCCAAGACCTAAGCCAATCTGAAAAAAACATATTTTCCATTTTGACCCGACCGAGGATCGAACCCGAGACCTCCGGTGTCCTGGCAGCCTGGCATGGCCACAGAGCTAATCGAAGGTAATCTTTGTATAGGTGTATCAAAGTCTGTTTTGTCCTCAGGTATGTACAGTACTACCCCCTCACTGGAGGTCAAACAAAACGTTACCAGTTGCGTTCAAAGTGGTCGCGTTAGGGGAAGTGGGGGACGGCACGCTGGTCACCGTCCGGGCTGGCAACGACGAAAACTGCTCGGCGGAGCTGAGAAATTGCACTGCCGTCATGAAGAACCAGGTCGCCAAGTTCAATGACCTGAGATTCGTGGGGAGGAGTGGGAGAGGTAAGCTTTCCTTTCTTTTTATCTGTGTGGCTATTTGTACAAAGAGTCGTTAATGAGTAATCATCATCATCAGGTCTTTTTAGTCTCTACTGCAGGAGTATGACTCTCTCTGCCATAATTGGCCAGAGCAGACAGAGGATTTGACCCATACTCTCAATCAGTAAAGTTAAAGAACATATGGAAGAGATCAGCATATTATCATGGTTATTAACTCAATCACAGACACTGAATCAGACACAATAGAATTGGCGTGTACAGGCGGAATGTCCCTTAAATAGCAGCATGATTAGTAATTTTATATATTTTGTCGATATTACTATTATACGTATATCAATCATCTACGAAGTTTCATAAAATTCAGTTAATTCATTTAAGAGTTATGGACGAACGTACATACATACAGAAAAAAATCTAAAAATCTTCAACTTAGTTTCGGTGTCACGTACAGAGCTTGAAACACGATATCTCTGGAGACAAAGTAACTTACTCCATGACCAACCCTGACAAATTTATTATGAGTATTGATTGATATAGAAAGGAGTGCAGAATGCTTTTTTTTTAATTATGGTCGAATTGTGATTATTGGACGTCAACTAGAATACAGTAATTGATGTCATAAAATTGTTTTTTTTAAAGAAGGCACTATTCCGCACGAGCTCTCTCAATTATTCCCAGCCAATGGTGATGTAGTAAATATCTTTCTAGTTCTATCGCTGTCTCGGGCTCTTAAAATATTTATCTCATGTATCTTACATCGGGCCGCGCAGATCAATTATGACTTAATATTCCGACAAAGAGAAACCTGTTGAAATATTCACGAACCGAGGCTCGGGGCTTTGTTTTTGAGTGCTCGGAGGGGGGTTTTTTATGAGCTGATATCTGCATTATCGTAAACATATACGTGGAAAATTGTGTTTAGATTTATTCAATTTTAAATTTAAAGGTAATATTTACTTTTGGCGTGTATCACAAGTAGAAAATTACGTGGAAAATTTTAAAATTGGTAGATTAAAGTAATATTTTCTGATTGTCCATGATTTAATGCGATGATTTTTTGGCGGGCGTAATAGATTGTAATTGGCATCGCAATTTTTTTTTAATCTATGTTAATTGGCTATGATCGGCTACGTTCGCCGAAGTAGGTATCTAGTTTTTGAACATTCATAAAGGAAAGTTCGGCCATGATTGAATACGTGTCCACACAATTACATATCATCGCCGAGCACTCAGTTTGTATTTGTTTTGCGGTAAGACGCGGATGTGTGAACATTATATAGAAATTGTTGATAATGTCAGAGCTGAGGCGGACATATAACGAAACATTTATAGAGTTGTATAAGTTCTTCATAATATCGTGCCGCATCACGATCAGAGTGGAAGTCCCGTCAAGAGGCATATGTTCAGCAGTGGACGCAAATATGCTGAGAAGAAGAAGAAGAATATCGTGCATTAACCGCAACACGGAAGTCGTATACTGAAAGAAAGACTTTATGTACCTACGGCAGTGGTCAGGGGTGTCATGCTTGTTCAGGGGTGTCATGCTGGTTCAGGGGTGTCATGCTCAACTGCCTGTCCGGTGGTTGCAGGTGTGCTCGCGACTTGCTACTTTCTTTTCTCCTGTTCATCCGAGTAAGTAGTAGTATGCCAATAAAAATCTAACAAATTCCTGTCCTTCCCTTGCTTAGAAATGCTTCCGATGGGCAGTAGCGCCAAAAGCACAAGAAGCCAAAGGAACTGCGCTCGCCAACCCGCTTGCCATATACTCTCATGGAATGAAGTATCTTTCATCATCATCATATCAGCCGCGAGAAGTCCACTGCTGGACATAGGCCTCCCCCAAGGATTTCCAATACGACCGGTTGGAAGCGGCCTACATCCAGCGTCTTCCTGCGACCTTAGTCAGGTCATCCGACCATCTGGTTGGTGGATGTCCGACTGCTGCGCTTGCCGATACGTGGCCGCCATTCGAGAATCCTTCTGCCCCATCGGCCATCGGTTCTACGCCCTATGAAGTATCTTTGGGAGAGGCCTTTGTCAAGAAGTCGACTTTTTACGGCTCTAATAATGTACGGTAAGCATTTCTTACAGCCGTGCCTGTCCTGACATATCAGGTTATATAAAGGCTACTAAATTTAAAAGCTCTTTTATATCCTTGTTCTAATTTGCGCTATTTATTGGTCATTTAATTCGTACCTAAAGACAAGCGGTCAACCCCCTTAGCCGGCGGCGTCGCGTCGGCGGCACTTGAGGAGATTCTCAATAAGCGGGATTAGTGGCCGATTGAATAGGGCTGGTCAGTACCAATTATTATAATACTGGAATAACGTTGAGCTAATTCAAATTGAATTGTCACTCAGTCTTTAGAGTCTTTAACTTTTACCGCCGCGCACGGTTCTACGTTGGGAATCCGTGTCACTAACATAACATGATTAAGTTACCGTCAGATCGTGATTAAATATAGTGATTGAATTACCTCAATACTTAGGCGATATATATATATATATATATATATATAATGGAATAAGATACCATAATATAATACAAACTAAAAAAAAACAATTTATGATTAAGTAAACTCAATTTTATGTATAGAGGTGGTACAGAGACTGACGCTAAAATTTGAAGAGGTTTTGCGGTTTTTATGTACTTATTCGTATTGATAAAAAGTCCATCACATTTGCAAAAGATTAAACGGTTAAGCAGTAGGCGCCACTATAAGATGTCGCGGAAGGGTTTAAGGGTTATATCGGTTTGCAGAAGGAAACTGATCCGGCCCTACAAGTGCCCCCGGTTGACCTTGCACTTAGTATTTGCTTTTAATTTGCAACGAATACTCTATTGAACAGAAGTTAAGATTATACATCGCGTTAGCGGCATTCTTGCGGGAACAGTACTTGTATGCATAATTTCAGTAGGTAGGTAGTCGGTTCAGAAGTTACGGCGTGAAAGCGTATCAAACAAACTCATTTTCGCATTTATAATATTAAGTAAAGATATGTTTCAAATGTTACTGATATCTATCTAGAATACTGTTAAAGATTTGATATTGATTCGTTAAGTTACCTTAATAATTATGAAGCCATTACCATACACTAAATATTTAATATACCTACCAAAGTTCTCACGCCACTCGAACAAAGCGCTTGGTTGTGACGTCACGAATTTATAGGAATTTCAGCAGGCGTTTTGAAAACGTCTTAAAATATGTGATTATAGAATTATACAAATTAATAAAAAAAAAGTTTTTTTTTTCATTAATGTGTATATTTTTGGTAGGTATAATATCCATAGTAACAAGAAGAAAAATGTAGGCAATATGACTATTATTGCGGTCTAATCGATTATAATAAAAATTAGCTTCTAATAAGATGTCACGGAAGCAAGGAAAGTGATCCGGCCCTACAAGTGCGTCCGGTTGACCGCGCGCACTTAATGCATTGGATAGCTTTTAATTTGCAATTAGAGTGAGGTCAAACAGCTACTATGCTTAGACAACAAACAAAAGGCTCTATATTTATTTGACTTCAAAATGTTATTTTTACTATCAAAATAATACTTTGTTGCCTCCTTAGTTAGTTTTTTTCGACAAACTTATATAAATCTATAGATTTATCAAAATAAAATAAAATTAAAATAACTTATAGGTTCCTATAGGTTCTTATTTATATTGTTTTGAGAATTGAGAATAAAAAGGTAGGTTTTATTCTAAATAGAACGGCGCCTGGTAGCTAGGTGGGTCGACGACATAAAGTTGATATCTGGTAAGAACTGTATTGCGATGGCTAGGGATAGAGAAGGAAGGCGCAGACCAAATTAGGCTTAAACCCTTGCAGCGGTTCGTGGAAAGCTGACGATGATGATGATGATGATGACTTATAGAATGTTTATGTATAATTATGAGAGTTATTTGAAATAGAATATAACTCCTTCTTGATCGACATGTATGGTTAGTTTCTTGTAATGGTATTCATCTTAAGAGGTAAATCTTCTTTTCTCATCCTGGGCTTGTTCCCGGTTGCATCATCAGCGAAGCACTAGATCTGTTACCAGCTCTTTCTTCTCCACTTTACACATTCTTGGGAATCCTACCATTGGAGACGGTTGTGCTTCTCATCAGAAAATCCTGACATTTGTGCGAAAGCTGTCGCCGAGGCGATACTGCTGGGCATGGAGTGCTACATTCCCAGCTCGGCGGTTCGTATCGGAGGGCGGTCTCAACCTTGGTTTCGTTGCTCGTCTTTGCGTGCCGCCCACCTCAAGCGCGAAGCCTACGAAGCCTGGGTTGCTGCGCGAAATGTCAAGGATCGTAATACTTCTGATTTGAAGAAGCGGTTCAACGCAGCTTCAAGAGCCTACAAGAAGCAGATCACTGCAGCAAAGTTTGCGCACACTACACGCATTGGTAAGAGATTGGTTGGCTATCCCTCCGGGAGTAGAGCATTCTGGTCTCTTGCTAAGGCAGCGCAGGGGAATTTCTGTCGCCCTTCACTTCCATCTCTGCACAATCGTCAGGACTCGCTGGCCCACTCCGCAAAAGAGAAGGCCGATCTCTTGGCTACTCTCTTTGCGTCAAATTCTAACCTTGACAACGGAGGAGCATCGCCGCCCTTTTTACCACGATGCGAGCACTCAATGCAGGAAATTCGTTCACTCAAAGTGCAGTGCGACGTGCTCTGTTTTCCCTCGACGTCAAGAAGTCCAGCGGGCCTGATGGCATCCAGCAATTGTGCTCAAAACATGCGCTCCTGAGTTGGCTCCGGTGTTAGCACGCCTATTCTCGCTGTCTTACACCTCAAGAAAGGTCCCGTCTTCGTGGAAAGTAGCCTACGTTGACCGCACAGACCCGTCTAACTATCGTCCTATTGCGATAACCTCCCTGCTCTCTAAGGTGATGGAGCGTGTGATAAACATCCAGCTCCTTGGTTACCATGAAGATCATCAGCTAATTAGTGACCGTCAATACGGGTTCCACCACGGGCGTAGTGCTGGTGATCTTCTTCTGTACTTAACGCACCGATGGGCAGCCGCCATCGAGAGCAAGGGATAAGCACTGGCATTTAGTCTAGATATCACAAAGGCTTTTGACCGGGTCTGGCATAAGGCTCTTCTCGCGAAGTTACCATCTTACGGGCTTCCTGAGGGACTATGCTTGTGGGTCGCTAGTTTCTTATCTGGGCATAGCATTCAGGTCGTTGTAGACGGATTATGCTCCGATATCATGCCCATCAATGCTGGCGTCCCCCAAGGATCTGTTTTATCACCTACGCTGTTTCTTCTGCACATCAACGACATGCTTAACACTATTAGCATCCATTGCTATGCAGACGACAGTACGGGTGATGCATATTATGCAGGTCGTGCAAATATCCCTCAAACACAGGTGGAGGAGAACAGAAAGAGACTTGTGTCTGACATTGAGACCTCTCTGGAGCAGGTCTCTGAATGGGGTAAACTAAACCTAGTTCAATTCAACCCTACTAAGACACAAGTCTGCGTGTTTTCCGCTAAGAAGACCCCATTTAACATAGCACCGAAGTTTCGGGACACCTCTCTTACCATTTCTAAGAGTATTGGGATCCTTGGCGTCGATATTACGAAGGAGGTCCAATTCCGGAGTCATCTGGAAGGTAAAGCCAAAATGGCTTCTAAAAAACTTGGGGTGCTCAATAGAGCGAGGCAGTACTTCACTCCAGGTCATAGACTTTTGTTATATAAAGCTCAAGTCCGGCCCCACATGGAGTACTGCTCTCATATCTGGTCTGGTGCACCTCAATACCAACTCCTTCCTCTTGATTCCATCCAACGCCGGGCAATTCGTATTATCGACGATCCCACACTCACAGATGATTTAGACACCCTCAGTCTACGGAGAGACGTTGGCTCTCTGTGTGTATTTTACCGTCTATACTATGGGGAGTGTTCTGAAGAACTTTTTGAATTGGTGCCACCGTCACCTTTCTACCACCGCACCGCTCGCCACAGGAATAAAGTCCATCCCCACATCCTTGACACTGGGGTCTCCAAAAATGTCAGAGCGTCACGTGGTTTTTTTCCTCGTACAGCAAGATTGTGGAATGGACTCCCTCCCGAGGTTTTCCCTGTGTGCTATGACTTGAGGTCCTTCAAAAGGCGTGTTTACAGGTATCTTAAGAGTCGGCAACGCATCAGCAGCTCCTCTGGTGTTGCAGATGTCCATGGGCGACGGTGATCACTTTCCATCAGGTGGCTCGTCTGCTCGATTGCCATCGGATATACACAAAAACAAAAATCCCCGGCTTAGAGACCTAGATACTAGAGCTATTTATTATTTTGTGAGCATGTTACTTGAAATGCTAGTAGCTCAGTAGTTTGAGACTCTATAATATAAGCGAAGCGAAAGAGCCCGGGTTCAAACCCCGCACGTCCCGAGCTGTACCTCTGAGTTTGATCTGACTCAAGTACGCTCAGTTTCATCAACCACTATCTACTTCCGGTGAATAAAAACATCGTTAGGCAACCTGCACATTAGTTGATGGTCGTTAGATTGTGAATTGGAGAAGGCAATGGCAAGCCACTCCATTATTTCTTGCTAAATATAGTTACTTACTGTGAGCGTTTATTTTCACACAATTACATCACCAAGAGTCTAGCTCTTAAATATCAGATAGCTAAATAAATATATAGGGACATACCACACAAATTGAGCTAGGCCCATATTTATTTATTTTATTTTTTTTATTTTTTTAGATACTTATATAGATAAACAGTCAAGACGAAGATCAGTCTGAAAAAGATTGTGTTCCATCATGCCCTGACCGGGGATCCAACCCGGGTACCCTCATGCCGCAGGCCGGCGTGTTGACCACTGTGCCGGAGTTCGCCCATACTTGCTACTATGTATATATGTAATAATAACTGTGATATAATTTGTATGATCTCTCGAAAAAGTTCATCATGATAGATTGAACATAGTTAAAGAAACTTTACTATTCTAATAACCAAATTTGTTTTCACGTTACCTGTAATAATCTCGAATGCAGATGAGAGTACGTTAAACGTTCAGCTTCCCTGTTTGGTTTAACTCCATCGATCGAAGTGAGTAAAACTTAAAGTTTAGGGTCGCAAACATCGGAAGAGCATCGGCGAACTGTAAACTTGCCTCGCATCTCATATTCAAATAGTGCAGGGGCGAACTAACGAACCAGGGCTGTCTTACTGCTGTGTTCTCTATGTCGCTAGTGAATCGACTCCAAACTTCGATGAAATATAATGGTATACACAAGATTTGCGCTCGAAAAGTGGCACTGGCAAAACAGTGCACTAATTGAGTTTCGGAGCTGTTTGTCCACAGTTTCAATAAACTGCGTTAGCTCTAACACGTCTCCCGATGACGAAGGTACAGTAAAAAGATGCAAAACTACGCATCAAAAGTGAAAAAAAAGATGGAGTTATCCATATGTACCGATTTTGTCGTTGTTTGTAAGTATGCCTGATGTTTTGACTCGGGGACATTATGAAGGCTTCATTTTGTATGAGACTGTGTATCTGCCATTATATTTAATCAAATACTACAAAGATCAACATCAAGTAAGTCCTCACATTTCTGCAAATATGTATTTGCAGAAATGTGACATGGGGTGATAATGTGCTAAACCTAAATATTGGCGAGTTCCATGGCGCAGTGGTTAACACGCCAGCCTGCGGCACGAGGGTTTCCAGGTTCGATCCCCGGTCAGGTCATGATGGAAGACAATCTTTTTCAGATTGACCTGGGTCTTGGATGTTTATCTATATAAGTATCTATTATAAATATTGTATCGCTGAGTAAGTATCCTACGACACAAGTTCTTAACTTTCGGAAGGGTTAGCTCAATTTGTATGATATGTCCCTATATATTTATTTATTTAAGTAAAAACAAAGTGTACATTTTGGTATTTTACTGTGCAAGCAATCCTGTGGATTAAAAAGTTGTAACTTACCGTGCTCTAATGTCTTAAAGAATCTATTAACCCTCTTTATAAACAACAGTAGCCGCTGTTTCTCCTTGAAAATACCACGCAGGAATACTAGGTGTTTGCTTTTCGTGATAACGTCTCAATCGATGAACGCCGGCTACACGCACGAAAAAGTGTCACGTTCCGTGTGCAACCGAGAGCGCGGAATAAGCGATAGAGAGGCATGATCGGGCTTAAGGTTCGGCCTGTGACGCATCTATCTCTCTACCACCGTCTATAAACAGATTTTACAAACCAAATTTTTTAAATGTAAACTTCATTAGCGGCGTTTTGCAGTTTTTGGGATGGGTAAAAAATGTTAAACTCGTGTCAGGATATGTGCCCTGATCGAAAATTCGTAAGACGGACACGTAACCTGAGACTGCCGGTGCGGCGTAGGAGAGGAATTAATATCCCCCTCTTCTACCGCGCGGAGTTTTTCTTCTGCCGGCACTCCCGGAGGATCCGTTGGTTTTTTTTAAAGAGTAAAATCGTCTATATTGGTGTCAGATTTTTCAGTCTGCTTAACGACTGCTTACTGCACTTTAGTAAATTAAAGTTTTGTTTTGAATAGGTAAGTGTTACAATTGTGGGGTTATATTCCTAGTACCAATAGGAACACATAAGTTACCGACGCGTAAGAAAACTCGTCGGGGGGTAACAACTGTGTCACACTGTTGCCGGTTGTTTACGCGGGTACATGTCATGTTTCATGTAATTTTATTCAATACACATCTCTTGCTGAAATAACTCCACTTTTTGAGTACAATAGATATAGCTTAGGTATACTATATTAACAAATAAAGCAGTTTTATTGTGAAACTATACATTTTACTAAGTTTTTTTGCAGATAAAGTAACTAGGTTAATAAGTACTCTAGTTGTGAAAAAGCTTTTTTTTGAAAATGATCCAACACCTTAGTACCTGGTTTAAACTATTATCCGTCCAATACAAATTGACAATGACAGTTGACCAAACGTCAAAGTAATGACTGTTGACTTATTTTGGTCGGATAGTGGTTAAAACCAGGTACTAATGTTAGTCCGCGTTTTATATTAAGACGGCAGGTTTATCTTTACTTTTGGAATCACTACTCCGACTCCATAATCAGCCCAATCCTTTGGTACCATAAAATTGCATTAACATTCGTCTTATATAAGTACATACAATTTCAGCGCAATCGGTTAAGGACAAGTGTTTTTCAATACATTTGATCCAAACTAATATACCTACAAAATATGTTCGTCCAAGTTAAATAAAAGCTCGTTAAATAATTTTAATATATGTAATAGTTGAAGAAGACGTTATATCGCATTAATAAATATAATCAAACTCTAGCGGGGTTTAATAAAAGGGTGATTTATCCACGATAATATTTTAAATGACAGGCATATTTAAAATATTATTCATAGGCCTTTTAATAAAATTCTTTTAGACTTCAATACATCAAAACTAAAAACGTTTGCTTTGGAATCAAATTATAGCGGAATAAGAACATTTTATATACACTGTGTGAGTTTACCACCGACTTTCCCTCGATAGGGTGACTCGCCCAAAATCAACAACTGTTCCTATAGTATCAATGCTGGAAGCTCAAAAATGTCAATATTTTCATATAAATTACCAGGCCCGCCGAACATGACCATTATTATTCGAGTTCCCAGCATTGGTAACATAGGTAAAGTTGTTCATTTTGACAGACTGAGTAAATTTAGCTGGTCTATATATGAAAGGCAACATTGATTGATTGGTTATTGACATATCTGCGCATAGTCAAAACTAGCAAGGTCTTCCTAGTCCTTGCTAGTTTTGACTATGCGCAGGGATGCCTCAAGTATTGCAAAAAAAGTTACTTTTATAATATAAGTGAGCACTAAGAAGGGATGTATTGGAAATTCATACCCTGAATAGGAGAAACCAGTTTATATGAAATTAGGTGAGTTTCTAAGAAAGAGAAATTTTGTATTATGTTTATCTATTAAAAATAAATAAGAATATATAATTTTTCGAAATTCATCTAATAAAGAGTCACATAAAGGTTATCAATTAGTATCTTTAATATTAATAATAATAATCGTTTATTTAGCCAAAAATAACATTAAAAGTACAGTTTCATACGACACAACGTTATCAGCCATCGAACCACCCGGCAACAGTCCATCCCCGAACTAGACGTCATCGTCATCTTTGTTATCATGTCGTCACTAAACTTGAATGAAGGTTACCGAAAATGTATCCCTTATTAGTGTAAAATATGGGTAGTAAATTAATCAAATTATTTCCATAAAGGTCACAAAGAAGAGAAAAGTTACATATGTTACATTTATTCCTAAAAAAGCGTTATGGCGAGACACTTTTTGCAAACGTATTGACTACGTAGATCTAATCTTACCTAGTAGAATATTATTTTTTTCAATGTTTGCAATATCTGTTGACTTTAGCTAGTTACTCGCTACCATAGATTAAAAAAAAATTCATACCTATGCTCGCTACGCTTTGTAGCAGATTCGTAGTCATGGTACAAATAGCTCATAGTTATCTACGACTTGTTTTCGTAGAATGCTACGATGAGACTGCATACTGTAAAAATAATATATTTTTTGGAATTTAAAATTGTATTGAACCAAAAAGCCTTGTTTAGGCGAAAATATGAAATTAAATACAGATAAAGTTTAAATTGTATATAATAAACCATTTTTCTATTTAAACGCATATAAAATCATTGCAATTATGCATACGAATTTTAATAAAGAGTAACATATGACTGGAAGAAACGAACCGAGATAGCACTCTGACGGCAGAGAAACAAAAGACCACCTCGCCGCGTCTGGCTTGCCGCCAGAAGTCGGTGGTCCTTCGAGCCATGAAAACGACATAAACACCCCCGAACCTCCGCGGCCCACACCCCCGCGACCCGAAATGAGCGGCCTCCCGCTTATTTTCATAAAACCCGCATAAACCCGCCAACTTAAGATAGACCAAGAAATTGTTTTTCCAACGGTGTTGCTCGCCAAATAAGCAATTTTGCCGTATCAAGAATGTAAGAGGCATAATGAAATCACAAGGAAAAAACTGAGTTTTTTGCAGTCGTCTCAGAAAATAAGTTCGGTGCTCTTAACTACCGATGATATAGTTTATAAAAAAAATCAGTTTGGAGGAATTCTTCATAAATCATCAGACTTGTGAATTTTTTAATCAAATTTGGCAAACTAACTAACTTACTTATAATATTATTTAAACTTACGCGAGATATCATTTTTATATTAAATTTATCGACAAAAATATGTGTATTATCGTTTTTTTTTGTTTAGATTTATTTTTATACTTAACTAGTCACGTTTTCCTCTAACGGAGACGACAGACAGTTATAAAATAGAAAATTACTGCATCAAAGTGAAGAATCTAGATAATAACGAAAGCTGAGGCCGAGGTGCCCGCTTTACAAAACACCTCTAAGGGCGGAACTATTGTCTGCGACGGTGTTTGGTTAACTGCCGTCTAGAGAGCTTTGTTCAAACGCGCCACTTCACTTCACCAAATTGTCTACAAATAGACTTCGTGTTACCTCGTGTTGTGTTAGATGGTTTGTATTTGGCAAGGTATGTCGTATGTACTTTACTGTACCAGAAACCGATTTTGTATTTATGTTGAGTATACAAGATTTTTATTAAATAATAAAAAAACAATTTCCATTATGGTGTCATTATAATATGAGATAGACGGACATGTTTTGGAGTTCTTGGTGGGAATTTCTGCGGACTGCACGGTTTTTGTTTTGGATTGTTTTGCAAATTGATACTAGTGGACTTTATAATGTGAAATCGGTGTAATTTGGTGTTATAAATGCCCATGTTTATGAACAATATGTGGAATAACTAAAATAAAGTGTCATGGTGCTGTAGTGAGATTTACATAGCGGGCTGGTGTCTATAGCTAGACATGTGTAACTTTGTATTGTGTTAATATAAGCTATGTTTTAATAGTATGGTAACGTTTTCTGCAAAAAATAATGAATTGCTCTCAAAATTATATTGTTAGTTTAAAAATAAGATTATCAAAAAACTCAGGTTCTGGATAAAAACTTTATTTTGGCCCAGCAACACAAAGTTATTTAGGTAGAAGATCGATAAAAAAAATGATTTTCTAATGTACCCATACTATAATATTATAATTATTGTGAAAGTCACTCTGTCTGTCTGTTCCCACTTTATGCCTCAACTATTAAACCAATAGCGATGAAATTTGATAAGGAGGTAGTTTGAGGCCCGGGGAACGAGGTACAGTTTTTAATTCCAGAATAGTCTACTGTTCCTAAGGGGAGCCGCGGGCAAAAGCTGGCAATACATAATAGAAAATTGACCACAGTTTTCTTGCATACATTACTAAAATGTACTCATAACCTAAGCTCGAAACATTTTTAATAACGACTAAAATTTTAATAAGTCATATTTACGAGATAGCTAACTACACCACGGCCGCAGCCCAAGGCGGCGTCCATTTGAATTTTTATTAATTTAAAAGAGAAGTTGCAGGCGTGCGCAAATAATTCATAAGCGAAATTGAGATGAGTGCCCGAGAGGAACGCAAGTATGCGGCTGCTAAATCAGCGAGGGAGATAGAGATATTTTCTTTGCCGTCTTTTCGAGTTGTTCTCTTTTCCGTTTTTAATTATTGAACCACTCATTCCTAATTATTGTTATTAGCGCTGGGGAGTGGTGAAAATTGAGGGTCTCGCCGTCATATTGACCGTTCGGCTTGAGGTGCGTCCCGAGGGACGTTTTTAATTGTGCCCGCTTTTGACTTTGCTCTTGTTCTTTTGAGACGCTTCAATAAACTTGGATTTTACGGTGTCTCGCTTGTATTAGGTACGTTTTATTGTTGAGGGGACGCGCTTATTGGCGCCAAATTTTAGGAAATTCTTTGAGAAAAAGCGTAAAAGGCCACTCGTTAAATGCGCGTACTATCGACGGTTATAGGGTTGTGCGAGAGGGGTTGCGTATTGCGTAGGTACTCACGCATTCAATCCGCTAATGTCCCTAATGCGTATCGGTCCGCATTAGGTATTTTATATCCAAATTGCCGCTGAGCAATCCCCAGTAAGCCATGAAACCGAGATCAAAGGCGCTGGCAGCCATTACGATTGTGGCTCATTTTTTATTTAGCCCGGAGAGGAGAACTCTTATCTTAACGCAGCTTCCGTCTGCTTTATGACGTTATAAAGCTGATTTTTAATCTGACGTGTCGGGGATTGCCGGGAATAATTGTTTTAACGGATATTGGTTTTTTTTTTCCATTTTTATATCTATCAAAGACAAAGCTATTAGTTTGACGAATAACAGAGAACATTCGTGATTCGGCGGACTATTTCTCCATATACCATGTTGATAATGTTACCGATTAGGGCAGACTACAAGCTTAGATCATAGCAATTTAGTTTGGAGTGACTACGATTTAATTTAATATGACACGGAAATTGTTACTGATACATTGTCATGCTTCAAATTGCGTTTGGGCGAAAAATATTAGAAAGGAATTTGTGTACATAATTAGTACAATTTTCAAGTTTGTTGGTCTTTAATATCTAAATTAATCCTCGCGAGTTCACTGTTATGTAGTTATTGCATAAGAAAGAGCCTCTGTGGTGTAACTTTAGTACCTAAATCCGTAAACAAATATGAATATTATATGAGTATCCCAAGACGAGCAAACAATCCAATTCGCAATAAAACCTCATTGGCGACCCCATGTTTTGCAGTGCAGCATATTTTTATGAACAATCAGTGCCGCCGGGTCGATACAGTTTATGAAGTATGTCGCACGTGCCACGTGCCCGCTGCAATATGTTCCCGGGACTTGGGGAGCCTTTTTATGAATAACTAAATGATTTATGAAGTGTGTATTGAATGCCTCCGTTTTTCTTCGACTTTTCGTGTGGTGAATGTGTTTTGGGATGGCGTTTAGGTTTCAATTTGTTTCTTGTTGGTAATGGTTTGATTCTTACCAATCATTATTCTAACGTTTTCTACTGTTTTCGTGATTGTTACATGTTACAATTAAATCACTAAGTAATTTAATGTCAACTTAGTCTATCTGCGAACATGAAAACTGTTAAGTTTTTGAAACGATTAGTATAATAATAATGAAATAACAGTATTAAACCTTATTCTAAGATTAATATTATTGGAAATTTAAATATTAAAGTTAAATATAAATAACAAACAGTAAAAAGTTGAATATTACTTACTCTGGTATAAAAGCATGTCAATATTATGTAGTTGACTAATTTGACATATTTTGAAAGGCCTTTGAAAAATACATAGTAGTCACTACATAGTAAAAGTCGCTCTATATGTATGCTTAGATCTTTAAATTTACGCAACGGATTTTGTGCGATTTTTAAAAATATGGAGTGATTAAAGAGAAAGGTTTATATGTACATTGCACCCGTGAGAAGCTGGGGTCCGGATCGCTAGTATTATATAAAATCTAAACGTCAATGGCACGGGGGTTAGAGGCATGTTATTAGTAGTAACAGCCTCCGTGGTCCAGTGGTTAAAGTTTGCCTGTTGACCCGGGGGTCGTGGGTTCGATTCCCACCGAAAACATACTTTGTTTAGTTGTTTCCAGTTTGGTTAGGACATTGCAGGCTTGAATCACCTGATTGTCTGATAATAAAGATGATACCGTGCTTCGGAAGGCACGTTAAGCCGGTGGTCCCGGCTGCCATCTGGTAGTCGTTAAAGGAACCACGTCAGAGGCCACAAGGCGGTTCCGAAGAACTCTGACACCAGGGTGTGCATGGTCGATTGACCGTGACACCTACTCGAAATGAATGATAATGACCTCACTTTAGGTTCAAGATGGTGGTAGTTTATCTATCTCCTCGTGTAATCGTGATCCTGGATGCATCTTTAGATGCAGTGCGACGGAATCCCGGCTCCATTATAATGTTAGCATGATTCTTAATATTTTACATGCAATAATATGATTTGACATTTTTTTCCAGCTTCCTCGGAGGCCATCCCTGATTGGCTATAAGTCGCAGTTTCCGTTACATAGCTTGAAATAATCTTACGCCCGTAAAACTGACACCACAATCTTACATTTCTAAAACTAGTATCCTTATCCTTTCTTACTAATATTATAAATGCGAAAGTGAGTGGTTTGTTTGTTTGTTACGCTTTCACGCCGTAACTACTGACCCGATCATCATGAAATTTTACATACAAGTTCTCTGGAGAAGGACATAGGCTACCTTTTATCCCGGGAAAAAATACTGTTCCCGAGGGATCGACATTGACACAAGCGAAGCCGCGGGCGGAAGCTAGTAAACTATAAAACCCACGATAAATAGAAACGATAAAGGCAGATTGCAACTATGATTACATTTAAAAGTGTAAATATAATGGCAATTAAAATACGCGGGTAAGTCGGGGACAAACGGCGGGGGTGTATTTTCTATCGAATAAGGTGGGGTCAATCAATCGATTAGCAGATGTCGCCTTGACTACTGATGCGGTAAATTGGCCTCTTACTGCAGCTCACGGATAATAAGGTACGATGGATCGCCTAGTTAGGGGGTTTTTAAATTTTATTTGGAACCTTATTTGTCACTTGGAAAGTAATATTTTTATATGTGTGAGCAAAATAGATAATGGGCTATAAAAAATTGGAATTATTTTACATTTGTTGCGAATATATAATTTATTTATTTACTTAATTTATGCTCATCATTATATACCTATTAATACTTAAATTGATTGATGATAAAAGAATACCTGTTGTGAGATTTGGATAATGTTTATGTTTGTACAGTTATTAAAACTTGCTGAAAGCGATAAGTAGTTTATGTGTCCTTACTAATATTATAAATGCGAGAGTGAGTTTGTTTGTTTGTTACGCTTTCAGGCCGTAACTATCATCATGAAATTTTGCATACAAGTTCTCTGGAGTACGGAGAAGGACATAGGCTACCTTTACCTGAGGGATCGACATTGACGCGGGCGGAGCCGCGGGCGAAAGCTAGTTGTCTTATAAATTCAAAGGTTTTAGTCAAAATAT
Organism: Elegia similella; assembly: GCA_947532085.1. Classification (NCBI taxonomy): domain Eukaryota; kingdom Metazoa; phylum Arthropoda; class Insecta; order Lepidoptera; family Pyralidae; genus Elegia; species Elegia similella. The sequence goes on from OX383941.1 coordinate 16,933,004, forward strand.
GCGGGAGTGGTTGTGGACCTCAAACTGTAAGTAAAAGGTAACGACACCTTTTATTTTCTTTTTATATATCTATAAAAAGAAAAAGACCGAAATAGACACAGAAGACCGAAAAACCTAAGTAAACTAGTTAAACATTGTAGTATAACTTTACATTTTCCTCATAAGAAAATTGTATTCGCTTACAAAGAATTTCTTTTAAAATCAAAGTGATAGGTGTCCGTTCTAGCTGACACGACTAAAGAAAAAAAGTGGTCACCCTCATTAAATTTTTCGCTTATTAAAAATTCCCGCCCGTCCCCCCAACATCAGATAGGCAACTTTTTATCTGGAACGAAAAGTTATGTTGCCCGATCTCCCCTTTGTCTTTTAGCTCGATAATTTGAGTGAGATTTTCTCGCAATTTAAGATAAACAAAGAGAGCGCTTACCCTTAATTGGAAAGCAGAGCGTTTCAGGAAGAAACGTGACAAATAGACACCTCTTAACTTCTTTTCCACTTTGCCGCCGCTTCGGGCGGTATTGGTGTTTTTTGTGTGCACGCTAGCTTTGTTTGTTTAAGGAAATTTTAATGAGGGTGCCGTTGGTTTGTGGGCTAGGATCTAAACGCGTTTTGTGTGAATGTACTTTATGTTTAAATAAAAATTATAAGTGTAACAGTTCAAATAATTGTTTATAATAACCTTCGAAGCATGTTATAATGGCATCCCGGCATTCATCATCATTTCGAGTAGGTGTCACGGTCAATCGACCATGCACACCCTGGTGTCAGAGTTGTTTGGGACCGCCTCTCAACCTCTGACGTGGTTCATTTAACGAATACCAGACAGCAGCCGGGACTAACGGCTTAACGTGCCTTCCGAAGCACGGAATCATCTTAATTATCAGACAATCAGGTGATTAAAGCCTGCAATGTCCTAACCAAACTGAAAACAACTAAACGAAGTATGCTTCCCGTGGGAATCGAACCCACGATCCCCGGGTCTTCAGGCAAACGCCTTAACCACTGGACCATGGAGGCAGCCGGCATTGAATGTGTTCTAAATATATTTACTGGGAATAAATCATATTGGAAATTATTTAGTGCGAATTATTATTGGAATGTCATAGCAACACACCGGCCGCATAGTGCCCGCAAACGCGGCGGTAGATAGAGCAATAATGACGTATCGACACGCATACCGCGAGGAATGCAAATTTCGCAGGTACCTGTTGGCATTAAATACTCGACTGTAATTTACAGAGGAATCAAAAGATATTTCGAGTGGAATGTGCACTGTAAATACATATATTTTTTGCTAAAAGCCTCAGCACAGCTCCACCTCACTAGGTTTGTTAAGGTTTTTCAGTGCCCTAGTGCCATAGCTTCCAAATGGGTTTATTGCTCAGAACAAGCATTAGTCAAAAATGTTTTAAAAAATCGCCGGATTGCATAAAATTGTCTCTCGATCCCGAGGTCGCTTAAATGTCTGAAACGCTTTAAAAAAAGTATCACTGAGGGGATCCCAACTGTCACTAAAATTAGCGAATTCGTTGCTTAATTGGCAACACTAATCGTATATAGATCATTAGTCAGTGTTGTGAAGTAGGTATGTGAGGTTTATACGAGGATAAGCCGCATTATATTTATCTTCATCGATGACCTTCTTTATGACGAGGATTATAAACTAAACAAATTTAAACAATAGAAGCATTTTTTTAATTTTAGTATAGTAAGCAGCTTCTATGTTTTTGAGTTTTTAATTTTGTATTTTAGTCTAGTCGATTGGAATCAAAAATTGTGTTTTAATCAAATAATGTAGGTACATTATTTGACATAATCATCATAATCAGGTCTTTTTAGTCTCAACTGCTGGACCGTGACCCTCTCTGTACTACCGGATATACCATACTTGGCCAGAGCAGACAGAGGATTTGGCCTGCACTGGCCTCGCTGGCCAGACGGGTTGGAAAGGTCTCATTGATGTTTATGAGCTTTGTTTAGCTTGTATTTCCTAAGTCGCCTCTTACGACCTCCATGGGAAGACTAGGAGTGGTCCTATTCTACTCTGCCGGAAACCACACGGCTAATAATTTGACAGGCCTTACAATATTGCAGGCCAAGGCTAGCCGATATTGTAGCTGAGTCCGGAGATATGATGTTGACATGTTTTACATATTATATTAATTTATCGGTACAAAGCAGCATTTAAAAACACAATTCATAGGTCAAGCTCTAAATCAAGTCTTTACAAATATACATAGTATCGTCTTTTTCCCTTGCGGGGTAGCCCTCCAACATGCTAAATGTGGCCACAAGGTCTTATGGCCCTAGGCTCTGTCTTTACAAATATGCCAATAAATAGATGTTTTGTATTAAATAAAGATTATAAAAAAATGTAATGTCTTCTTAAACTTTTATTTAACAAATTGAAACATATTAAGATACCTACAACAATCGTTACTGGAGACGAAACCTCGCCACTGCCGCAAGCTCGGTTCTGCGGCTCAGCTTCATTTGTCGAGTTAGCACAAATATATTAGGATTTCGCCAATAGTAAAGAACAAGACATTTTAGAATATCCCATTAAGAAAAACATGAGGTAACACGAGTACCTTATTGAGTAGAGAAATCACTATGGAATAGTTACAAAGTGCACTTACTCTCTGTAACTACTTATTCTAATCATCACCATTTTTTTATAATTGTTTACGTTTTAACTACCTCATCACCATCGAGAAATTTTGCATAGCTATACATTGTCACGGGTACTGAGAAGTGCAATAGTGTACAGTTTGTTAAGAGTCCGACATATGCCAGGCGGCGTGGCGATACAAACGCGGATGGTCTAAACGCGTTGGCTACTTTGGATATTTTCGTTTTTTAGGAATATTCAAGGGTTATTCGAAAAAGAAAAACATATGATGGCTGCCTTATCTGTAATGCAATAATAATCAAAAGTTTCAAGGTTAATTTTAATGTATTTGGTGAATAATGCTATATACCGAGTAAATTAGACGTGATTTGGAGGCAACTTTGCAATTTTTTTCTATCGAGAAAATTTAACGCTTTAATTTTTTTACGTTGGTGGTTGGTGGTTGTTGGTTTTTTGGTTGGTAATTAATTAATTTACGTTGGTGAAACTGGCCGCAATGTATCCACCAGGCTGAAGGAGCACATCAGAAGCTTGAAGAATTTGGACAGGAACGGGTCGGCCATCGCCGAACATACTCTGAAAGAGGACGTCACCCATTATATCCGGTTTGACAAGGCCAGAGTCCTTTCTAGAGAAAAGGCATTCGTTCCCCGAAAAAATAAGAGAGGCCATAGAAATAAGTCGACGCCCAAATTTCAATCGGGATGTAGGTTGGACTTTACCCGCAACCTGGAAACCGATTCTTCAAGGGAATGATACTCGTAACTTAAAGCACACAGAGTCAGTAGAGGCCGATACGATTAGCTCTTTCCACACACACGTACCGTCACCAGACACCGACGAGGAAGAAATGGGATCCACTACCTCCGTGACTACTCATCACCAGGGTCCTGCAACCGACCTGGCTATCCCCTCCAAAAGGGCGGCACGAGCCGCCGCACGAGCGGTGCGTCGAGAGCAGTTAGTTCGGGACCCTCCGCCGCGCGTCTCGCACTCGCCTTGAAAATGGGCTCCTGACGAGTCCGAAACTATAGTCGGCAATCCCGACGAAATAGCACGTGAGTGACCCGTTTTTAGTACATAATGTTTGTATCTCACGTTAGTTTCAATGATATAATTGTGAACCTCTACGGGGAGGTATGGCAACAACGCGCAAAGCGATTCGCTTTACTGAGAATTAAACGTAAGAAACTCGAGTGTGCTTTACAATACGTTTTGAAGTGCCGTGAAAGTGGTGTAGTGCCTAAATTCATGCGTATTAAACCAGTGCAGTGTATTCGAGATTACGAAAAATTCTTTGACGCCGTTCACAATAAATTGTTGTCGCGGGTAGTGCATGAACATCACAGGAAGATCCAAAATGTCAACAAGGATTTGTACGTGCTACATTTGCAACTATCCCACCATTTAAGGGTTGATCTATGGGAAGTGTTGGATTCAATGTCATTTAGCAGGGCAGATATTACAAATGACAAAGTAAAAATACGACACACAGGCAAACACCAACGCCTAACACAAAACGGAGAGCAAAATAAGGATACGAGACTTCGCTCAGTGAATTCAGAAAAGTTTGTGATAAATTTATCCTCGCAACCTGTATCACCGAACCTAAACAAAGTCCTATCAAAAGGGTTAAACTTTGCTCCTTCGCCACATAAACTACCAGTTGAGTTCATCATCACTGGCATTGAGGACACGATAGTGAGAAATAAAATACCACAACATGAAGCGGAGTGCCTGCGTCAGGATGTGTCGTCTCTGCTTCGTAAATCCAAAATTCCGAAACCGAATGTGACAAGAGAGGAGATCAAGGCCCTGAATGATTTACGCAGTAACTCAGACCTTCTAGTATTACCAGCTGACAAGGGCAACGCAACGGTCATAGTCGATACAGCGGTTTACCGAGAAAAGTTGACACAACTGGTGAGTGATACTTCTACTTATAAAATAGTCAATTATAACCCTACCTCACGAGTTACAGCTGGTCTTGATAAGCTGTTGCGATCACTGTCGGACGACGACCTGAGAAAACGCCTACGTCCACAAAACCCCACCACGCCGAAAATCTACGGGCTTCCTAAAGTACATAAGGAAAACTGGCCATTGAGACCTATTGTGAGCCAAATAGATGCACCTACGTACAAAACATCTCGTTTTATGGCAGATATTTTACAGCCGCTAACAGGAAAAACGGGAAGTTACGTAAAGGACTCGGCCCATTTCATCGACTTGCTACAAGGGGTCCGGCTAGCCGACGAAGAATTCATGGTAAGCTTCGATGTGACTTCATTGTTTACAAATGTACCGGTACAGGACACCATAGAGATTATTTCAAAGTTAGCAAACGCAGCTGACATACCTACTGAGTACACGCGTATTATTGAATTTTGTTTAAAAAGCGGCTTCTTCGTGTGGCAAGGCGAATATTACACCCAAATCGATGGAGTAGCAATGGGGTCACCTATAGCGCCAGTGGTGGCAAATATATTTATGGAATGGTTTGAGAAGAGAGCACTTAGCACTGCGAAGGATAGACCGAGACATTGGTGGAGGTACGTAGATGATGTCTTCGCAATTCTCAATAAAAACCATTTAACGCCATTTCTGGAGCACCTTAATTCTATCCATCCTAAAATAAGGTTCACCACGGAGCAAGAAAAAGATGGCGTTCTAGCTTTTCTAGATGTCTTAGTGATGAGAGAACTAAATGGAGTGTTGACGCATACTGTATATCGGAAACCGACGCATACAGATCGCTACCTAAGAGCAGATTCGCACCACCATCCAGCCCACTTAGCGTCGGTACCACGTTCTCTCATTAACAGAGCGCTGAGACTATGTGACCCTCGGTTTCTAGGGGCAGAACTAGCTCACGTGAGGCACGTTTTAGAAGCAAATGGTTATGGTTGGAGGCAAAGTTGGAGAATAACCGCAAATGAAGCCATGCACATACCATCAGCGGATAGAGCATTATTATACCTGCCATTTGTGAAAGGGGTTACGGACAAAATCGGACAATTAGTACGCCGTAGATATTGCATTAAGACCATTTTCCGGCCTCTTACACAAATAAGGCAGTTGGTTCGCTCTCCGAAGAATAGAGACCCATTAAATGTCTCGGGAGTATACGAAGTCCCTTGTGACTGTGGGAAGAGTTACGTTGGTGAAACTGGCCGCAATGTATCCACCAGGCTGAAGGAGCACATCAGAAGCTTGAAGAATTTGGACAGGAACGGGTCGGCCATCGCCGAACATACTCTGGAAGAGGACGTCACCCATTATATAGTTTTTCGGCGGTAGAAGTGAAAAAAGTAAACACATATCTCTGCACATCTCAAGTTATTTTAATTTAAAATACAATAGTTAAAGTACTTAAAACACTTACATAATATACTCCAGGAAGCCTTTAAGCACTGTGCATATTATCTCCACTGGATTTATGAGATAAGTAGTATTTTTCACTCTTTGTCCTGCCTGCCATACTACACACCTACATAATAACCGTCACATTACATCTCACTTCACTTATCAACAATGGCAAATTTTGAAGAGGTACTTGAGGGACAGCGGGCGTTGATGAGGCTTCTGCGCGACAAGATGGGAGGCTTCGAGTCGCAGCTCAAAGCTACAACATCAGCAGATCCAACGAGCCACACCATAACAAGCCTCGCAGATGAGTACGGAGCTTTCAAGAAGGAGGTTTCAGATATGGTGTCGCTGCTCTTCCGGCAGATTGTGTCACTAACTACATCTTTTGATCACATGGAGACACGGCATCGTAGGAAGAATCTTCTTCTCAGTGGTGTATCAGAGGATGTTAAGAGCGGGCTATCCCAGCATGTTGCAAACCTCCTTCAGGACACTCTAGGGCATAATGAGATTGGACCTGACAAGATAACATTGTGCCATCGTATTGGGAAGGTCTCTGAAGATAAATGTAGGCCTGTGTTAATAAGGTTTTCATGCCTTGCTGATAGAGATGCCGTTTGGAGAAAGAAGACTTCTTTTAAGGGAACCCCATACAGCGTCGCAGAGTTCCTCACTCGACATCGGCAAGAGTTGTTCATCGAGGCACGGAAGAGGTACGGCTTGAGAAGATGCTGGTCAAATAATGGCGTGGTTATTGTCAAGCTGCACGATGGCACGTTGCGGCGCATTTTCACTGAGGCCGATCTGAGCGGCCTGCCTCAACCCGAGCTGCAGGAGCCCCAGGCGACTTCTAGTTCCAGTACCACCGCAAGTTCCAGTGCCACCTCAGCAGTGGCTACGCCTGTGTCTCCTGAGCATCGAGGCAAATCAAAACGGGCGACTAGGGCGAAAAAATGAGTCTTCGGGCAGTGTTGGTGATTCATTCCCACAATAGTTATTATTGTTTTTCATTCTATTTATTTTATTGAAGGCGGTGGATGACAAATGTTTCGTTTTGATTGTTATTTGTTTCTGTTATATGGTTAACTTTACTTGACGTCTCTCTGTGTATTTGTATTTTGTTAATGTGTATTTGTATCACTTATTATATTTTATATATTTATTTAAAATGTCTAATGATGAATCTTTTCATACCGCCTGTGATTCAAGTTTTTCGTCCAGTGATGGTGATACTTTACTTACTTTTCTTGAAAAAACTATGTCTGGAACCTCACATTTCTTTAACGTTTGTCACTTGAATGCACAAAGTATTTCCGCTCATCTCACTGATATTCTTGACACATTTTCTTCCTCTTTATTCGATGCAATACTGGTTTCTGAGAGCTGGCTCAAACCGTCCATATCCTCCGCATATGTTTCTATACCTGGTTATGTTTTAATCCGTAATGATCGTGAGGATATGGTTGGTGGTGGTGTAGCAATATATTTGCGCAGTCACTATTCGTGTAAAATCCTAATGTCTTCACCTACTGTGCGTTCAAGTGCTGTTCAATTTATATTCCTTGAAGTTTCTGTCAACGGTGCTAAAGTCCTTCTTGGAGTCGTTTATAGTCCTCCTGGCTATGATTATTTCTCTCAAATTGAGTCAGTCCTCGATTCTCTCTGTTCGGACTACACACATCACATAATCCTAGGTGATTTTAACACTGATTTCATTTGTAGCGATGAACCGCGTACTCAGAGGCTTCTGAATATAATCGAATCAGTAGATCTCTCTTACTTGCCTTTGGGGCCTACTCATTATAACCGTTATACTGATGATACATGGCTTGATTTAATTCTAACTTCTTCCCCAGATCTCGTGTTTAAACATGGACAAGTATCAGCACCCGCTTTCTCAAAACACGATCTTCTCTATATGTCGTACAAATTGAAACCACCCAAGATTAAACCAACTATTTTATGGATGCGTAACATGACCAATATTGACGTTGAAAAGTTGTTGAGTGATGCTGCTAAGTTGGACTTTTCAAAAGTTATTGAGGCAACAACCATAGACGATAAGGTAGAAAACTTTAATTCAGTCATAACAGCTCTGTATGATATTCACGCTCCATTGAAAGCCGTCAAACTTAAGCGTCCACCCTCTCCATGGATTACCAGGGGCATCCGCATAGCCATGTCACGGAGGGACCGGGCGTTCAGGACTTTTAAAAGAAACAGAACGGATGAGAACTGGGCTGCATACAAGATCGCGCGGAATCGTTGCAATGGTATGGTAAGAGCAGCCAAGCGAAAATATTTCTGTGAAAGTCTTACTGAATCTTCTTCGGCCGAAATTTGGAAGTTTCTACGTTCTCAAGGTCTAGCCAAAAATAAAAATATATCTTGTTCCTCTTTTAATTTTTCTCTAAATGATTTCAATAATCATTTTTCTACATCAAGTTCTCTTGACCCTGCTATAAAATCTTCTACTATTTCAAAAATTTCTTCCATGGCCAAACCTTCTATTGGACTTTTCTCCTTTTCTCCAGCAACTGAGGATGAGATTTGTAAAATTGTTCTGGCCATAAAATCTAAAGCAGTAGGGTGTGACGATGTAAGTCGGCACATGATTACTAGCATACTGCATTTTATTCTTCCTATTCTAACCCATATCATTAACTTCTCTTTAGCCACTGGGACTTTTCCATCTTTGTGGCGAAAGGCTTTCATAATACCTCTACCTAAAGTATCCTCTCCTCAAGTTTTAAATAATTTCAGACCAATTTCAATCCTTCCCTTCCTCTCCAAAATCCTCGAAGCAGTTGTGCATGACCAAGTATCTTCTTTCATTTCCGCGAATTCTCTCCTCACTCCCTATCAGTCCGGATTTCGCCTGGGCCATAGTACGGCTACTGCTCTTCTCAAAGTTTCTGAAGATATTCGCTTGGGCATGGAGAATACGTTGGTTACCACTCTCGTTCTAATTGATTTCTCGAACGCTTTCAATATGGTTGATCACGATATTCTCCTTGCCATCCTCCGTCACCAGCAATTCTCATCCTCAGTAGTGGATTGGTTTTCAGCGTATCTCCGCGATCGGCAGCAAGCAGTTCGTATGGATCGCGATCTGTCGGCGTGGAAATCTCTGTCTAGTGGTGTACCTCAAGGAGGAATCTTATCACCCCTACTTTTTTCTCTTTTTATAAATCTTCTTTCTTCTTTCATTGGTTATATATTCTCTTATCATTTCTACGCAGACGATCTTCAAATTTATACACAGTCACCAGTCCAGGACATAGAGTTGAGTATAGCCGTAATTAACTCAGCCTTGTCATCTATATTATCTTGGTCCAATGATTATGGCATACAAGTTAATCCTACAAAGTGCCAGGCTATAATTGTGGGAAGCGTAAGGCAAATAAATCAGATTGACTTCGATACTCTCTCACCGGTGACGTTCGATAATAACGTAATTCCTTTTTGCAAATCCGTGAAGAACCTTGGCTTGCATATTGACTCCACACTTAGCTGGATCACTCATACAAAAGAAATCAGTCGCTCTGTTACTGCCACACTCCAACAACTCAACCGTCTTAGAAACTTCCTGCCTTTGAAGACCAAGATCTTACTTGTTCAAACTTTAATTTTTCCTATTATTGATTATGCAGATGTGTATTGTCCTGATCTCAACGAATATCTTCTCAATAAGCTCGATCGTCTCGTCAACAATTGTATCCGTTTTATTTTCTGTCTTCGCAAGTACGATCACATTTCTGCCTATCGTTCTGAGTTAAAATGGCTTCCGATCCGTCAACGTAGGCAGCTACGTCTACTTTGCACTTTATTTTCTGTTCTAAATAATCCTCACTCTCCTGATTACTTAAAATGTAAATTCAAATTTCTTTCTGAGACTCATGATCGACAGCTGCGTTCTACAGACACCCGTCTACTCTACACCCCCCTCTTTCGGACAAATTTTATGTTTAATTCATTTACCCTTCATGCTTCACGACTCTGGAATGCATTGCCTGTTGACATAAAAGAATCTTCAACAAAATTCTCCTTCAAGAGAAAAGTGCATTCTCACCTTCTAAACTCTCTATCTACTTAAAACTTCCATCTGTCACTATCTTTCTGTATTCATCATTAGCATATATATTTATATATATTTAATAGTTTAGTTTATATATGAATTATATAATTAAGTATATATTTATTTAAAATATGTATATTACTATTATACTTATATAATCAGTTTAACTTTTGCGCCGCACATCTTTCTCCGTTTTATCCTTATGGTTGACTGGGAGAGAATGCTCATAGCATTAAGTCCGCCAATTGTAACAATTTTATTTGGGTACAATAAAGTTTTAATAAATAAATAAATAAATATATCCGGTTTGACAAGGCCAGAGTCCTTTCTAGAGAAAAGGCATTCGTTCCCCGAAAAATAAGAGAGGCCATAGAAATAAGTCGACGCCCAAATTTCAATCGGGATGTAGGTTGGACTTTACCCGCAACCTGGAAACCGATTCTTCAAGGGAATGATACTCGTAACTTAAAGCACACAGAGTCAGTAGAGGCCGATACGATTAGCTCTTTCCACACACACGTACCGTCACCAGACACCGACGAGGAAGAAATGGGATCCACTACCTCCGTGACTACTCATCACCAGGGTCCTGCAACCGACCTGGCTATCCCCTCCAAAAGGGCGGCACAAGCCGCCGCACGAGCGGTGCGTCGAGAGCAGTTAGTTCGGGACCCTCCGCCGCGCGTCTCGCACTCGCCTTGAAAATGGGCTCCTGACGAGTCTGAAACTATAGTCGGCAATCCCGACGAAATAGCACGTGAGTGACCCGTTTTTAGTACATAAAATTTAACGCAATCGTATTTTTGAGTCATATAGTTACCAGAGTTAGTCCTGAACTTTGCTGCATTTTTATTTCAACTTGAGTATTTAATTATTATTGATATAACAGTCAATCATGCAAAGCAGTGTGAGGTAGTACGGGCCCTTAAGCAAAATTATCAAACTTCAAATATTACAGCGCGAGCGGAGCCGCAAGCAAACTCTACCTAGTGTTTATTTTATTATTGACTCTAGAAAGCTAGATCGACATATTGTTAACCACTTCCCTTGACAACATGTATTTAAAATTTTATAGTGATTGCGTCAGTAGTTGAGGCCTGAAAGCTTCACTTAGCATACATACGAGTATATACATAGGATCACGTCTCCTTTCTATGGTCTATAACACCTTATGGCCACATTTAGCATGTTTGAGGGCGTGTAGATGGAAAACGGAATCAAACAGTGATGGGTTGCTAGCCGCATCGCCCATTGGCATGATTCCGTAGATTTTAGCCTAATCCCTCGATCGGCTTTTACGATCTACGCGGGAAGAGAAGCAGCTGGCACATTCCACGTTTTTACTTTTCTCCAAGACCAGCATGGAAGCTTCACAAATGAAGAAATAAACAAATTGCGTGCGTATTATAAATACGCACGCAATAGGCTAGTTGCCTGGGTCGTAATAATAACATAACAATTAGTCCGTCAGTTAGATAATCAAAAAATATAGGACACGTATTTTTTCTTTTGTCAAATAAACAATAAATAATAAAGATAAAGCGCGTCAAAGTTCAGGAGTGGGGGCTCGTGACGTCAAAGTTTGCTAAAAATTGCAGCAAACTATGACGTCACACTGAACTTCAAAGGGCTATATCTTTATCATTTTTTGTTTAAGAAAAAATACGTGTCCAATATTTTTTGAATATCTACCTGACGGACTTATTATATTTTTTTAGGAAACTAGCCTATTGTTAACATTTCTGTTAATTCGTGGTCTAAAATTTACTAGGACATGTCGACTGCGTGCATTATTCAGATACTATTAAGCATTCTGAATTGACGTGGACAAATACAGAATACTATTTCAAAATGTTGGATGCTCCAGTTGGATGTAGCATTGATATTATTAACATGTAAATGCCAGTGCATCGTCAATGTTAAAATAGCTGGCGTAGTGCATGCGGTTAATTTGTGGGTCTATGTTTCTATACACGGTGAAATTTTGATCGTTTTGGACCTTTAACTCACTCAGACCATGAATATGACTTTTTCTATGGGAACAATGCTGGGAACTCAAAAAAAAATTTCGTCATCTCCATACAAAAGAATCCCGCCGCCCGGCCAGTTTGTATGGGAATGTCGAATTTTTTTTGAGCTCCCAGCATTGTTCCCATAGGAAAAGTTGTTCATTTTGATGGTCTAAGTCACCAATTTAAGGGTCCAAAACGATAAAAAAATCACCATGTATAATGTCGGGTTTAGTCTAAATCCGCGGCAAAATAAGCAGCTACTTAAATACTACTAATAAGTGTAGTACTCAAACTCTCATAGGTAATGGGCCTATGAGAGTTTGAGTTCAGCTTCGGCGGCTTCTTGCTCGTTTAGCTTTGACCACCCCCCCGCACTTTAACGTCTGTCCGGGGCCCCCTAGGACCGGGGGCCTGTGGCATTTTGCCAGCACTGCCACCTTGTAGTTACGCCACTGAGTAAGTGATAGCTTAAACAATTATGTATGCCGATCTTGTGTCAATCAAACGGTATTATCACCCAATAAACATATGACTAGTTCAATAAAATAATATTTCATATAAAAACACCGACTTCCATTAAACTACTAAACCGATTATGATGAAATTACAATTATTACGAGAGTGGGTTGGGGATAGGGAAGGAAACGATAATCCTATGGAATAGTGCCTTTATTGATAGCCCAAGTAGGCGCGCGGACTACGTCACTGCACTGTCTTACGCGCGAACCGTCACTGGACTGTCACACGCGATACCGTCACTGAGGTCACTGCACTGTCACTCACACGCGATAGCGTCACTGCACTGCCACTCACGCGCGGAACTGTCACCACACTGTCACTCGCGCGGACTTTCACTGCACTGAACACTTCACTTTTATTCACTAATACTTCTTTGTACTCTTTTCCTTTCTTCTTCCTTAGGATTTCACTTCCCAAACCAAATTTGAAAGCAGTCACACTCAAACAAAAAAATATTTTTAAAATTGGTTAATAAGTTACGGAATTCTGAGGTAACAAACAAAAAAAAAGCAACCGTATTGATAACTTGATTGTTTTGAGACGGGCCTGAGGCAAAATTATTTATGACTTGTCCACGCGTCTGATGGAGGCAACGGGGGACCCAAGAGGTGGCAGCTATTTGGCTCAAAGAATAAGTCTTGCCATCCAGAGAGGCAACGCTGTCAGTATCTTAGGAACTCTGCCTCGATCAGATGCGTTGGATGAATTGCATGTATATTTTTTTACTGCATATTGTGTACAGTCCTGGATTTCAGATTCACTCGATTTCAGAGGGTAAAAGTCAAACAAGTTGACTGGTTTAGTGGCCTACACTCATAAAAAATATAAAACCGGCACTGATTGTTAGTTTAAAAATATACAATATATTTTCAGTGACATAAATCATAACTTCCTCCTTTTTTTGAATTCGGTTAAAAATTGTTTGGACGTAATATTACTGAACGGGTTTGCGTCCGTGACGGCGCGCGGCACGCGGCGTCACAGACGCCACAAATCAGCCGCCATACCGTCACCGACGATTCTGGAATTCCGGCATTCCGCCATACCTCCACTCCGCCATCTTGCTAGATGACTTTGGGACGTGCCTGCGATGGCAAGATCATTCGCTATTCAGAAAATCCCTGAAAGAGTTGAGGAATTTTTCTTTATCTTTCTTCTGAGTTTATTGGTTGTTGTCATTTAGGTATAGGAACCTAGACATGATATTTTGACATAAGGGCCTGGGGCTCCGGTTCTCTTACTCACCGATCGGGGCATAGAATCGGTAACTACTCAAATGTACTTCCCCCGGATGAGCCGCCCATTCATATTACTAACAAAAATGAATTTAGCCTGTAGCGTGGCTCTACCACGACTAAATAATATAGGTTATAGGTAAAAAAAATTGAGGGATGCCTATTTTCTAGATTTTGAAATTATAAAAGATTATGATACTTACATATAGCTCCAATACCTGGTCCATTAAAATAGAAACTGGAGAGATTTTAAGGGTTGCGTACCTTCAATTATATAAGACTAACCCATAGCTGTCTATCTATATATATCTATCAATGGGCTGCATGTTATGAACCATAATACATTGGAAATTGAAATTTGCAAATTATGTCACCTAAAAAAATTATGATAATTAAAAATCATACCTTATACAAACCTTTTTTGAAGAATCCGGCTTGCAATCTTTACATTTCTATCTATTGATTGTGTTGAACTATTATTTTTCTAAAAATTACAACAGTACTCTTTTTCTTATCAGGAAAATCGTTTACCCTGACAATAATGCTGGCGACGTCGCCCCCTCAAGTAGCAACCTACCAGAAAGCTATAAAGGTGACGGTGGATGGACCCCGGGAGCCAAGATCGAAGACTCGACATCACGGCTTTCATCCCTTCCACTTCGGACCAAGATTCGCGCCTGATCCATTGATGGGATCACTGCCGTTCAAGTTGTCAGGTAAGAAACAGTTTTGTTTTCTAATATTACAATCGCGTACAAATACTCGTTTCAAACTAAATAAAAACTGGCCTAGTATAAATTGCAGTAGCACACACGCGAAAGGTTCCGTACTACCTATACTATATCTTCATGGTACCACCGTTCAAAATTTTACGGCTATTATTTCTCTCAAGATTTTATATGTATAAAATCTTGAAAAAGTGAGTGGAGGATAATAAATAGTTAACTAAAAGATAAATGACACATACTTATATATCGTTTTTTCAGCTAATTTACAGAAAGGTCGGATTTTACGATGACCTAGATAGAAATAATAACAAAATCTTTATTATGATAATCTATATTACAATATGTTGTTAGCAACATGTATTTATCGGGAAGTCCTAACTCATGATTGAAACTGCAGATTGGTACTTGCATATCTTTCAATTTATTCACGACACTCAGAATCACACTATATTAATATTCTATTACATTTGTTTCACGACACTAAATATAAAAATCACACTTATATAATACAACATAGTGATTATCAAGACTTCATAATAAATGAATTGCACAAAGTATAACAGCGATCCGTGCACCGAGCGTGCTCAACGAGAACTGCCCCCGTCGCCTCACACGTCGTTTGTTTTATACTAGAGGAGGGGCGCACTCCCCACTTAACACAACAACCAATCGTCCTCGCTCCGTTTCGCTTACGTAAGTCACGTGGTTTTACTTTGAGCAACATATAGAAGCTAGGTATGGCGATGCCGCCGACACGGCCATGCTGACGAGCGCGCGTCCTCGCGCGTAGCCATAGCCACCATCTATTTATTAGTCTATCTAGAACAATAAAACATCTCAATATTAATCATACTGCTCGACCATTCTGACTATCGCATTTTCAATTATACTTCATCATTTTCAATTCCTTCTTATTCATTGAGGCTACATAGGACGGATCTCTTCAGACATGCTATTGGACCGAAAACTCCCTTCAATAGCATTCTGGGCCAGATCTATATGAAGGCCACACAGAATGGATCTCTTCAGATATGCTATTGGACCGAAAACTTCCTTCAATAGCATCTGGACCAGATCTACATAAAGCCCACACAGAATGGATCTCTTCAGATATGCTATTGGACCGGAAACTCCCTTCAACAGCATTCTGGGCCAGATCTATATGAAGGCCACATAGAACGGATCTCTTCAGATATGCTATTGGACCGGAAACTCCTTTCAATAGCATCTGGACCAGATCTACATAAAGGCCACATAGAACGGATCTCTTCAGATATGCTATTGGACCGGAAACTCCCTTCAATAGCATCTGGACCAGATCTGAAATCTCTTCAGTGATAAAATTGGATCGGTTACCCCTTCAATTGTACCACTGCTGACTTTTTCTCATTGTAAGATCACTGGACCAGTAACCCTTCAGTATGCAATATGCACACTGGCCCGGAAACTCTACAGTGACTTAAACTATCTATCTGCAAATACTGGACCAGTCTCCCTTCGATATACATCTGCATATCGGCCCGGAAACTCTGCAGTGATGTCTAAATATTATGAGAGGTCTCACTAATCCATGCTGCTTTCAGCAGTCATGGTGTCAGATCCAACAGATAAAGTGTCATCTCAATCAATGCTTCTAGTGTAGGAGTTAGTGTGGTCTTGAACAATGGCCGCCGGTAAGAGCCCCAGAATAATCGGAGGAATCCTCAAAGTTGATGTCAACAGTTTTATGATTAGGTCATTCATAATATGTAGGTGGGAGCTGTAAGGTTTTCATTCGCCGACACGGACTCATCACTGTCTTTATAACTCCCTTCTATTTCTGTAAAAAAAAAATAACATAATACTACTAGATAACTTGGTTAGTTGTCGTTCATGGCATTTCACAAAAAATCTCCAGTTGAAAAGGGCTCTTTCTCTATAGAATCTGTTCAAACCACTTTCAGTTAATGATATGATACTCTCGATCTAGACACCTTGACGACAGTCTTACTTGTTTCTGACCAACATTATGATATTTTTCACATATCTGAAGAATAACCCTGAATTACAAACATCAACTCTAGAGGTGCATACCCTGTAACTCTACATCGGACACCGTTAGGTGCTGGTTGAATTTCACCCAATTGATCTCTTCAAATACCAGGTAGCATTCGACTACGGTGAGCAAACTAGAAAGACCGCATGATAAGTTTTGCCTGGCCAATCTAGTTGAACCTGTTGCTATAAGATGTAACTCGGTATCATTTTCTTTACAGATATTCTTAAAATATGCACTATCGTAGCTACGTTCTTTCTTACAATAATAATTCTGCAATTCTAAGTTTTGGTGGACTGAATAAACAAACTGAATTTCGAATGACGTGAACAGCACTAGTTTAGTGTATTGACTTGTTTAGTGGTAGAATAAATTTTGGGATGATTCTAGGTAAATGGACGAAGCAATACTTGCGGTTTTCACTTTTCCCACCGAGCTTACCAAAAAGATCTTCACTAAATGTATGCCAGGGCTGTTTTTAGATCGGAGCGAAGTTGTATCTGCTATACTCCCGAGAACCCTTAGAAGTTTTGCAGATCAGGCAAGAATCTGTAAACCTTTTCACATATTTGTACATGTCAGTAAACCAGCTAGTACATATCACGTCTTCATCCCTTACGGGGCAGACAGAGCCTAATGTCATAAGACCGAAAGGCCTTGCATAGCGCGTTGGTGGGCGTAAATGCGAAAAACAGAATCAAAACAGTGAAGGGTTGCTAGCTGCATCGCTTATTGTCTTAATTCTTTAGATTTTCGCCCATTCCCTTGACCAGCTTCTACGGTCTACGCGGGAAGAGAAGCAGCTGGTACATTCTACGTTTTTCTCCCAGACCAGCACGGAAAAAAGAAACCAGCTAGTACAATTTATCTAAAGTACTTTCAAATCCTAGATACTTTAGCTCACAATGCACATGATTGATTAGGTTCTAGACCAATCACCGCGCAGAAACTTTCCCACGGTTGATTTTCCTGTAAATATTGTATGTTTGAACTTTACTTTCGGGAAGTTCACTAGATTAGATCTTTGATATATAATAATTATACAGTATTTTTGAATCTCGCTCAGTGAAATGTACAACCCTTGGAAGGCCATAGCAAACTATTAACACTATCGTCAATTCGTCTTTCGTCATCAGATCTATGATGACTGTAATGTAGTAGGCGACAACATGGAGACTTAAATCTTTCCTTTGGATAAATGCTACACCGTACCCTTAAGAGGTGGCGTCAGTATAAATTTCAATGGGTAAATATGGATCTATGTTTTTTAAGTACTGGGTCATTCGTTAAGTAGCCTATGCTTACTACTTGGTCATATTCCTTGGACCATCAGATTTTTTTCATGTTATTCAGTTAATTGACATCGAGTCTTCATAAGCCAAGAGAAACCTGCAATATAAATTGTCAGAAGTACGATGCTAATCCGATCATTTACTTACGCATGAATTTGTAGACCAATATGTCTACCTGGCACAATCGATCCAAGCAAGCAGTTCTACCTTGAAGAATGAGGTCTTCCGAGACATCTGAGTTGGGTGGACAGCGTTTGGGATGCTCCACACTGGCTTTTCATCCAAAATAGTAAGCTTTTTATTTATAGTTTCCGGCTGACGTCAGATGGCGCCACTCGGTGACGTCAGATGGAACTACCATTCTGATGCTTCACATGTCCTGGTGTGCGTAAACTGAAACCAAAAACATCTCTGCAGTAACAAGTCAATAGCGCTCGATCAAGCCTGACCAAAAAGTGACTTTGATTTATACTTCAAATGGTTCAAATCGTCAGACAACATTACGAATTGTAATATAACAACATAACCATGTTCTGAAATCACAAGTTCTCTTTGCCTCCATGCGGCAGATATTAACAGTCATCGCCTCCATCCAGCGGATAAACTCAGACCAGTGAACACAGAACAAAATCACCACAAACCCAAAATTTGAATTACATTCGTTGATCCACAGTTTCACTAACACTAATTAATATAAAATTTATTTTACCACAAAATTTTAAAAAGCACTGGTAGATTCCTTTTTGAGTAATCGATTGATTTCTAAAACTGTACAAAATAAATACTGCTCACCAGATAATCATAGTGTTCCATGAAGGCGAGCTTACTGTACAGACGTCCTCTCATTTCTCGCTTGATTGATGGTTCCCAGCATCTTCGAAGCTGCTGCGTTCACATTACCTTTTCTGCGCTATATTCTGTTGATCCAGAAGTATAAATCACTTTCCATCGAGGTCGTCAGTGTCGTCAGGAACCACCATTCTCCGTTGTAGGAGTTCTTTCTTGCATCCTGATTCTGATGTCGTATCCGGGGTGATCGACGATTAATTCTGGGCGAATATGGGTCCATCAAGCAGACTAGAACAAAAATTGCTTGTTCTCGCGTATTGGATACATTCATCAATTTTTTTTTCCTTCTCGCGGAGTGGTGCTTGATTTAATCTCACTTCTGATATCGGGAAGTCCTAACTCATGATTGAAACTGCAGATTGGTACTTGCATATCTTTCAATTTATTCACGACACTCAGAATCACACTATATTAATATTCTATTACATTTGTTTCACGACACTAAATATAAAAATCACACTTATATAATACAACATAGTGATTATCAAGACTTCATAATAAATGAATTGCACAAAGTATAACAGCGATCCGTGCACCGAGCGTGCTCAACGAGAACTGCCCCCGTCGCCTCACACGTCGTTTGTTTTATACTAGAGGAGGGGCGCACGCTCCCCACTTAACACAACAACCAATCGTCCTCGCTCCGTTTCGCTTACGTAAGTCACGTGGTTTTACTTTGAGCAACATATAGAAGCTAGGTATGGCGATGCCGCCGACATATTCTTATAATACTACTTGTTAGTAAGTACATTTTATCGTCCGTTAGGTTGCAGCAGTGTAACTACAAGTATGTATGGACAGTCTACCCTGACCGCAATCATGATCAGGATCCTGTTACAGCTAATCCTTATTCTACTCACAAATGATGCAGCCCGTTAATACATTTTGGCATAAAAACAATTCATAGTTGTCCAACTACACCTCCATGACCAGTCCCCTGAAATGATTTCTATAAACAAGTTTATATATTTAAACGATCCTATAAAGTACTCATAGCATACTACTCGAACTTTCCAGTGGTCACACGTTTAAATCGGACGCGTTTTAAAAATTTGCGATGCTCTACACCTCTAGGGTGATCAGTCTTCTGAAATTATTGCTAGAAACTAGTTTATATCTGACAACGATCTCATAAAATACTTGTAGCATACCGCTCAAAGTTTCCCTCAGGTCGCAGTGGTCCCTCGTTTAAAGGGCACACTCATAGCACACTAATCAATTTGGAATGGGATCGACACCATATTGCCTCTCGCCGCGCCGTCCACCAGACAACCTGACGTAGACTCGGTAACGGCTAGTTATGAATTAGGCGATGCTGCTTACCGCTCGCTGACTGCTCTGGTCTGGCTATCCTGTGCAGTAGCGAAAGCTCACTTGGAGCTAGCTACATAGTCCTTCCAAAAATAAAAAATAAAACTGGTCTGGCTGGCACCAGGTCATATTGAATCCAAACGTGAAGTGTAGCGGATATGCCCCGGTTCACAATACGCGATCTGGCAATCTTAACCATTACTGTTGATGAAGAGGAAAATAAAATAGAAAGAAACGTAGAAAATGCTGGACCAGTTTCCGGAAACTATTGCTATAAACAAGTTTATTATAAAAACGATCGGATAAAATACTTGTAGTCCGATCGAAGTTTACAGCGGTGTCTCGTTTGAGCCGGGCCGACGTTTCTATCCAACAGATATTAAATTGTCAGCGACCGTTGTCACCTCGCGTCCGACACCTCTGAAATGGATTTAATTTGGCACAAAAGTTTGGCGAAACAATTAATTATCTGAACCTTACCCTCTGTAAGAGTAAGACGCGGCTAAATGCGTGAATGATAAAAGTATAGATTGGAGTTGCGTTGAACCTTATAAGCTGGCTAGAGTTTCACGTTTGTTATGTTTAGTCCGCTTGACACTTTAGATACTTTTTCCTCGCAAGATTTAAAGTTTAGAAAGGGCAAAAAAATAATGTAGTTACCTACTTAATAGATTGTTTATTCTTAACAAGGATATCTTCAATTGGAAATACTCTTATATTGAGCTTTGATGTAATTATGATGATAGACTTACCTTGTCCTAAGAACAAGCAACAGATTAATATGATGTAGGATTCCTATACGTTTTCATCCTTTGTTTCATAAGTATTTTCTGTCGAGAAAATACTAGCGATACGTAGTTATCGCTAGTATTAGAATTGACCGTAGGGCCAATAGGTATCGGTTAATATGTTTTTAAAATATCTTTTAAAACGATGGTTTACCAAGATAAAATCCTAATTACTATTTGTTGATACAGTAACAGGAAAAAATAAAAATACAAGGTATTATTAATATGTTGAATTTCAGGTTACTCAGGTACCTATATACCGACATGTTTTACTTCATCCGGACCTTAGCCTGCAGCTGACTTTGTACGTGAGGTACCCATATTTCTTAAAGGTATTAGTATTTCACGTTAGTTTTACCAAAAACAATCTCATTCTAATTGTTTATCAAGCAGCTCTACTTTATGCATTTTCGAAACTTCATACACAGCACATATTTTTATTATTAAAGACAGGAAAATTGAACATCAAATAACGTCCTGCCAATTCGCAGCATTATTGAGTTCAGAAGTCGCACCTGTACAATAGGGCGCGTCGCGTCGCAACGCGTCGCTAGGCTGCGTCCCCTCCTCTAAGGGTTGTCAAAAATACTAAATACTATACTAGATATTATATACTAGTCAGGTACAGTCCAGGGTGGCCAAAAAATGTACTAAAAAGTGTATTTATTGCAATAGTAATAATAATAATCAATTTGTACCTATGTGCTTAAATGTATCTTTTACTGTAATTTGCATTATAGTTCTACTTAAGTAAATTGGATGACAATACAATAATAAGAAGTTATTAAGCTGGTCTTATGATGGAGTTAGAAAGTGGTATTGTAAAGAATGTCACAAAAGTGGTTTTTAGCAAAATATGTACATTATTTTCTTATATAACCCTTTGGCGAGCTTCGTGATCGTGGCGCCGTGGTTAACAGGCCAGCCTGTGACACGAAGATGCCAGGGTTCGATCCCCGGTCAGGTCGAGATGGAAAATTATCTTTTTCAAATTGGCCTGGGTCTTGGATGTTTATCTATATATGTATTTGTTATAAAATATAGTATCCCATAACACAAGTCTCGAACTTACTTTGGGGCTAGCTCAATCTGTGTGATTTGTCCGCATATATTTATTTATTATTAAAACGCCCAAAATATATGTCACCAGATCAAACTATAAGATCAGGTGACTTACATATTCACATGGGAGGGAACACGATTTGTTTAAAGGAAGTGGCTGGTAAAATGTTCTCTGCTAATAATGTTTCTCTGTAAAAATATAGCTTGTATGTGTCTTATGAGCACCTAATTTTCCAGTAAACAACCAAGACATCTTCCCCACAAAATCTGCTAGAAATATATTTGTAATGTAATGTTGTTGGATATGAAGATTGACAACCCTGTCCCAGCCCTCTCTCTCACCTAATAAATACGACAATCATCTGTATCTTGAGTCTTTGGATAAAATTGCATTGGATTATAATTTGGGAAGTTTTTGACTCGACGTTGGATAGCTTGTTATAGCGTAATAGGTTTCTGAGGTTATTAAATTGAGGAGGAATTGAGGTGTATGATAGGGTAGAGTTCTAGCCTAACAAATAGCATATCTCAGCTTGAAATTATTGAATCTAATGACAAGGTATTTTATGGAGAAACGGGACTTGCATGAATCCTCCTCCTTCAGTCGACTGCAATATGTTCATTAAAATAGTATTCATTAGTAGAAGTAAAATAAATAAGACATAAATACATAAAACACAGAACGACTGCTTAGGTACTACAGGTTTGATAGTCTAAAACCTCCTTTCTTGAAGTCGGTTAAAAATGTTTCTACGTATGGTAGCTGTAAAAGACTGTTAGGGGTATTTTTTTGGGTTGTTTGGTGGAAAAGCACATTTCAAAAGTTTGAAAAGAATATATTACAATAAGGTATTCTTTAACATGTAAAGCAATTTTTATTTTGAGAGGCCGTTCGCAAAAATACACAAATATTTAACATACCTGCCGAACAAAGTGCTCACATCACGTGTACAAAATGCATAACCCATATATATGCATATATAGTGACGTCACTAAAGTCGACATATGAACGTGACTTTATTTTATTTAATTTGTTATGTAAAATAGGTTACAATCAACAGTGGGAAAATAATAAGAAAAAATATATAAACACTAGACTGTCCCCCAAAACATACGCATACAAATAGATTTTATTATATTAAAGACCTGGGCTCTCTCTACCCCGCAAGGGAAAAAGACGTGATACTATGTATGTATTCTTTTTTTGTGAATGTGTTTGTGTTACCCATTTAGGTAACACAAACACATTCACAAAAAAAGAATGATTACTAACAATTAACACCAAATTTCATAAAAATAATATTAATAACAATCATTGACAAAAAAGAAGGAATCAATTAAATAAATATATTGCAAAGAGTAAGACCGTTGAGGAGTGTCGAAATACTTTCTAAGAGATTTGGGTTAGCAAGGTATTTTTTCTCCTGCTGTGCCTGTTTGGGGAGGTTTTTCCATAACTAACTTGAGTTATAAGGAAAAAGTTTTCCATTCGTCGGTATCAATTTTTAATAATAATAAAAAATTAAAAATTATTAATTAAAAATTGCATATAATTAAAAATTGATACCGGCGAATGGAACACCTTTTCCTTATAACTCCGTAGACCTGGTGAATGGACTAGTAAGATTAAGATTTAGTAGAATAAATGGGTATCTCTTGGATAGGCATGTAACATCCTCGTCTTCATCGTCACTTACCATCAGGTGAGATGGGAGACAAATGCCTCATCCAACATCTAGTAAAAAAAATATCGTAATAATAATAAAGCGTTTCTTGTATACAAATATAAAAGGGGATGCTGATTTATCAAACTAACTATATTTTTATAAATAGTAAATCAATTTATATAAAACAAATAAAATTCAATTAATAAACCTTATTTTTTTTTTTTTTAAATGACTGTGTAGCTAGCTCCAAGTGAGGTTTCGCTACTTCACCGGGCGTTTGAGGCGAGGGCAGAGTGCCTTCGGCCTTTATAGGCAACATCACCAAAGGGGCCCCCATGAGGGACGGCCCTCGGCTTTGGGCGTTGCCTGTGTGCGCAAGGCTTGGAAACTCTCATATTGCCTGATGGGCCGCGTATGCGCGCATGCAAGCCTGAAGGGCCAATCTGAGAATCGATGGCAAAAGCCTTTGGAGAGCAGCAACTCTCATCTTTTGCCTTATGGGCCGAAAGCTACGTTGCCAGAAGGGCCTATCCTGGGTGCAAGTCACCCGGGACCGCCGGATAATTTATTAATTTAATAAGGATCTCTTTATAGTAAAGGCCGCCATCTGTCAGTTGCCTTTTCAATCTAATTTAATATGTAAGATTTATCAATGATTTACAAGATCTAGTTTACCAAATCAGACTAGTTTTAAGTACACAAAAAGATTCAACAGAAATATTAGAGAGTACCTATTCTGCATCAAATCACATAGAGACCTTAAACATCTCACAATAGAACACAAATAGATTGTCTTCGACACCTGTCTCTAGCACGAGTATGACAGGTGCTGCTTGGTGATAAGCTGTCTGTTATGCAATATATTACAGGTATATCGGAATATTGAACGAAAATATGAGTGGGTAAGACATTATCTTTTCGTTGTTGTCGAGGAAACCAGCACGTGGGGTTTAAATGTGTAACACACATGTATGCTACCTTGTGAGACCTCGACCTGTCCCGGCGCTCTAGTCGAGTTCCCACATATAAGGAAGTAGAGAACAGAAGACTCGACACATATTAAATTTATTTGTCACAGCTTAACTTCTATAAATATAATAATGTATTACAGATCAGAAACTGTAGTCATATTTTTATTTCTTATATTTTTTTAATATATGCATAATCGAATTACTACTTTCGGAACGACCACTGGTGAGAAGAATACGCAGAAAGAAAGTCAATCCAGACTTGGGCCCTACGTGCCTGAAGGGTCTGATTACATTAATTACGTGTAATAAATTAAAATTTATTGCGAAGGATTTTTATTAATTATATAATCACCAATGCATTAAGAAGTATTTTTTACTAACTAGTTTTTTACAGACGTTTTAAACTTAAGTAATAGGCAGCCCCAATATTTCTGCAGGAATTTTATTGTACTCGTAGAAGCGTACTGCTAGACCTAGAAATGAATCCATAGTTTTCTGCAATCGCAACATTGGTGTAGCTTATTTATTTTTATTTCTCGTGTTTCGTCATGATGATATTCTTGAGCAAAACACGAGACATTTTGTTGCACATTCATGACAATTTTTCTAATATAAATCAAGCTTATAGCGCACAAACATAATATTCGTAAATATATGTACTGGGAGAGTTATGTTAAAATTTTTATATCAAGTGTAGCCATTTCCATATTTTAATCAAATAAACAATGCAGTAAGCTACTGTGGCGGCTTACGACGACCACGCCACGATATTCAACTATAAAATGTATCTACTATGAACAGTTTCCTTGGTACGTATTATATCCAAGCGACTTTTTATATCTGACATAGGTACATAGCTAAAGTAGACATTGACTTTTCACCATAGACTTAAAAAAAAATGGCGTCAAGCTTTTCCCCATAGAGATAAGATAATTCCCTATGATAATATATGGTCAATATTAAATAGCCGAATTAACGGCAGATGTTTGCTCATGTATTTTACTACCATGTAAAGGATACCATGTAAGAAGGATAGAACAATAAGGGATGTCAATTCGTAGCACTATATAATCGAAGCGTGAGGTGTTGAACGCAAGTGACTGAAGGCAGGCGTCAAAGTAACAAACAAACAAACAAACAAACTCACTTTCGCATTTATAACATTAGTTAGGATCATTAGTCAGATTTTTCAGGCTGCCTAAAGGCATCTTAATGCCTTTAGGCAGCCTGAAAAATCTGACACCAGTGTTGGCCACTGACACACACAAAAAACCAAACAAAACAGACAACTTATATAATTGTACGTACATATTTCTGTTAAGATCTGATATGTGAAATTAACGTTGTGGCTTCATGTTGAGCAGGCAATTTCTATTTATTTCGAGTTATTTATTTAGAAGAAAAATTTCCTTATTTTGTGGTGTACCTACATATGTCTCTGTATATATAAACTAGATACTGTCTCTACATACACGATCTGCTAAGGCGTCGAACACAAGTGGCAGCAAACCTCGTTAAGTCAAGCGTCAAAGGGCTGCGCTGAACTGTGAGGCTGTGACTCAATTACATACCCTGAGCGTCAAGATTGGGATTAAGGAGTTTCTCTAAAAAAATTGACAATTAGAAATATTTGTAGACATGTTTGCTTTGTATTTTGTATAGACTGATATGTGAGACCAACATCTTTAAGCCTTATGTTGAGTGGAAACTTCAAATACAGGTATTTTTTTTGTATTTCATTATTTAGAAAAATAGCCTTATATCTTCTTACGTGGTTGTTTACGTCACAAAATATAAAGACATTACCTATTTTCACTGAGGTGTTGGACACAAGTGGCAGCAAATTTCGTTAAAGCAGGCGTCAAAGGAAGTATATAAGGATAGGCTGTAACTCTCTCTCTCTCTCACACACACACACACACACCCTCACACACACACACACACACAAACACATACACACACCTAGAGACCTTAGTTCCGATGATGAAGATTGTGATATAGCCTGTGTCTTCTCTCTATGTTTGGTAAATTTGTATTGGTTAGTGAGGTCATCAATTTCCTCATTTTGTATGTATAGACTTGTATTGAAACTTGGTATCAGCAGTAGGTCTTTAGAGGCGGTAAGTGACAGACAGAGACGAGATGTGAGCTCAGCTTGTGAACTGGCTTTGTTTCTGTAGGGGATAGCTAGGCAAGTGAGTTTTGTATAGACTGATGTTGAAATTAAATTTGTCACTTATGTATATTGCCAGCAGTTCCATCAAGGTATGGGGCGTCTCACACCAGAGGTAGCAAACCTCATTAAGGCAAGAGTCAAAGAGCTATACCGTAACTCAATTACATACCTTGAGCGACAAGATCGTGATAAAGTGTTAATGCGAGCT
The DNA here is from genome assembly GCA_947532085.1 of Elegia similella. NCBI lineage: Eukaryota > Metazoa > Arthropoda > Insecta > Lepidoptera > Pyralidae > Elegia > Elegia similella. The sequence continues at coordinate 16,959,936 of OX383941.1, forward strand.
CAGCTTGTGAACTGTCTCTATTTCTGTAGGGGATAAGTAGGCTAGTGAGTTTTGTATATACTGATGTTGAAATTAAATTTGTCACGTTTATAGTCAGTATTTCCATCAAAACATGAGGCGTCTCACACCAGAGGTAGCAAACCTCGTTAAGGGCAGAGTCAAAGAGCTATACCGTAACTCAATTACATCCCTTGAGCGACAAGATCGTGATACAGGAGTTAATGCGAGCTCAGCTTGTGAACTGTCTCTATTTCTGTAGGGGATAAGTAGGCAAGTGAGTTTTGTATAGACTGATGTTGAAATTAAATTTGTCACTTATGTATATTGCCAGTAGTTCCATCAAGGCATCCCCATGCCTCGATGGATTTACTGGCAATATACATAAGTCGTATCGTCTCACACCAGTGGTAGCAAACCTCGATAAGGTAAGCGTAATAAAGCTGAACTGTACCGTAAGTCAATAACACACTTCGAGTGCCAAGATCGTGAGACAGGAGTCATTAAGCCTTTGCTCAGTTTACTCACTAACTTTTTGTTTTATACAGTTCAATGTCTTTAGGTCTTTGTTGATTGATAAAATTTTAATTCTTTTTAAATAAACCTTTAACCATTTAGTATCCAATAGTAGCTATTCATATGCGGTCCATGGACGACCCTATGTAGATAGTACCTAATTCTATCGATGCATCTGTGTACAAGTGGTAGCAAACCTCATTAAGGTAGCCTTCAAAGGGCTGAACTATGCTCATCATCATTTCGTGTAGGTGTCACGGTCAATGGACCATGCACACCCTATTAGTATTAGAGTTCTTCGGAACCGCCTCTCGGCCTCTGACTTGGTTACTTTAACGACCACCAGATGGCAGCCGGGACCACCGGCTTAACGTGCCAGACAATCAGGTGATTCAAGCCTGCAAAGTCCTAACAAAACTGAAAGCAACTAAAGAAAGTAGGCTTCCCGTGGGAGTCGAACCCACGACCACCGGGTCTACAGGCAAACGCCTTAACCACTGGACCACGGAGGGAGTGTGCTGTAACTCAATTACACACCTAATTCTGTAGGTGCCCATGATAAGGATTATGATACAGGAGTTGAAGTTAATATAGCTGTTAAGCTAAGCAGAATTGCAATGTATTTTTCATCATCATCTTAGCCGTAAGAAGTCCACCGCTGGACATGGTCTCCCACAAGGATTTTCAATATGACCAGTTGGAAGCGGTCTGCATCCAGCGTCTTTTTGGGACCTTGGTTAGGTCGTGCGACCTGCCGGCCTATTTGATAACTCAGTGTACAACGTTTTGATAGTCACTTCAGTCATACGTTACGTTTTATGTATCTTAGATAAAAATAGTCAATCATACGAAAGCCGCAATGTATTTTGAAATGACTATCAAAACGTTGTACACTGAGTTAGCAAATAGGCCGGCTGGTCGGTGGGTGTCCAACGCTGCGCTTGCTGGTATGTGGTAGCGCAAAGAAATAGCGACCATAGCCGTCTCGAGATGAGATGAGATGAGATGAGGTAAGACGAAAACTCTTGATTGCACCAGGAATAAATAAGAAGAAAGAACAAAACATTGTAGTGTACAAAGGCGGCCTTATCGATATAGCAATTTCTTACAGGCAACCTTGCAAGGGAATAGGAATTTACTGTAAAAATAACGCAGCGGTCAACACGCCAGCCTGCGACACGGAGTGCCCGGGTTCGATCCTCGGCCAGGTCAAGATGGAAAATGATCTTTTTCAGATTGGCCTGGGTCTTGGATGTGTATTTATATATGTATTTGTTATAAAATATAGTATCGTTGAGTTAGTATCCCATAACACAAGTCTCGAACTTATTTTGGGACTAGCCCAATCTGTGTGATTTGTCCGTATAGGTATATTTATTATTTTATTTATGCAACTAGTGATAAAAGAAGAAGATAAAATGAATATATTCATTATTTTTATATTAATTTGATTTATTGTGATTCCTTAGGTCATGCTTAGTATATTTTAGTACAGTTAATACAATTTTTAGTATACTTAAACATTAGCATGCAAAAATAGTGCAGAAATTTGTCACTTTCATCTTTTCATGTTCAGATGAGGTGTGAGACAAATTAAGTGGCAGGAAACCTCGTTACGGCAGGCGTCAAAGGGCTGAATTGTAACTTAATTATCTGCACACCTCTAGTGAGAGACAAGAGCCTAGACGAGGCACGATTACTACAGAGTACGTATATGTTGAAACAAAGATCGTAAATCTTTGTGTTGAGATAAGTGTATGTCAGACTGCCAAATTCTCGTTAAGACAGCCGTCAGTAGATGGAACTGTTACTTAACCATAGGGACACCTCTAGTGAGACATAAGAGTCCAGACGACACCCGTGTACGTACAAGTTAATACATGTTGAGTTATGTGTTGTATATGTGAGTTTCTAGTTACGGTGGAAGTGCTAGACTGGAACTTAATTACTTGCACACCTCCAGTGAGAGACGAGAGCCCAGTCATACGAATATCGACAGAGTTATTACATGTGAAGGGTGTATGTAAGGCTGCTAGTTTCTCGCTACGGCAGGCGTAAGAGGGCTGAACTGTAACTTAGTCACTTGCACACCTTTAGTGAGGACTGAGAAATTTTATATTAAACAAAATGGTTTAAACACGTTATTATAATTGGGAAAAGCCAAGCGTTTCAGCCTATTCAGTCGCCCAGAAGCTGGCCTACTGAATAGCCTATCAGTAGGCATTAAACTATCGGCAATTTACGACTTAAAAAAAAAATTACATTTATGTATTACAGTTTACAAACTTGTATTTATATTTAAACAAAATTATTGTATTTAATCTTTGCCTATTCAGAGAGAATGGATGTTATCATCAATTTTACAATTGAAGTCTTGATAAAGTAGGGGTTTTGGTATCTATAATAGGGATTTGTCACTTTCATGGTAGAGGTGTGCGGCGTAGCAAGTGGCAGCAAACCTCGTTACGTCAGGCGTCAAAGGGCTGAACTGTAACTTAATTACGTGCACACCTCTAGTGAGATACGAGAGCCCAGTCAAGACACGAATATCTATAGAGATAATCTATGTTGGGTTAGTGTAGCCTCTAAGCTTGATGGGGAACGATTTGAATTGTATGTTCATGGAATTCGTGACTAGATAGACACATTTCTACCGTGCATAAAATTACAGATTCAAATATTTGTAATGTACTTTTGTGTTTAGTAATAAAATACCTGTACAAATAATAGATTTAAAAACCATCAAAAATATATATCTTCTGTTTATAGTGCTAACTTTAAAGAGATCGAGTAGTACCTATTAGTAAAAATACCGTAATCGCGCACGAAGGGGTCCGTACCATTATCTATAATAATAAGTTTAAAATGTTTTTATTATATATTAGCTTTCGCCCGCGGCTCCGCCCGCGTCAATGTCAATCCCGCGGGAATAGTACTTTTTCCCGGAACTAAAGGTAGCCTATGTCCTTCTCTGTAGTCCAGAGAACTTGTATACAAAATTTCATGATGATGGGTTCAGTAGTTACGGCGTGAAAGCGTAACAAACAAACAAACAAACAAATAAACAAACAAACAAACTCACTTTCGCCTTTATAATATTACTAGCTTTCGCCCGCGGCTCCGCCCGCGTCAATGTCGATCCCTCGGGAATAGTAGAAGTAGGAATAGTAGTTTTACCCGGGATAAAAGGTAGCCTATGTTCTTCTCCGTACTCCAGAGAACTTGTATGCAAAATTTCATGATGATCGGTTTAGTAGTTACGGCGGGAAAGCGTAACAAACAAACAAATAAACAAACAAACTCACTTTCACATTTATAATATTAGTAAGGATTAGTAAGGATTGTAACTAAACATTCCCCTTAACTTTAACGAAATGTTTCCTTTATCTTTACTTTATGACGTTGCTTCGTACCAAATTTCAAGATTCTGAGTTCCCTGTAGGTTTTGATTCCCTGCGAATGTAGAAAATTTTGCGGTATATACGTATGTATCTTTTGATTGCGTTGGTTTAGAAGTTTGATTTTTTCACAGCTCCAAGGAACAGTAGACTTGAGTATTTGATATTAATTTCAGCTCGATACCTCCACGTGTTTCTGACCTTTTTGTCAGAAACACGTGGAGGTATCTCCTCTTGATAGACAGACAGATAGACAATACAGACAGACAAAAAAGTGATCCTTCATGGGTTCCGTTTTTTCCTTTTGAGGCACGGAACGCTAAAAAAACGGAATCGATATAAAGTACTCACATGTATGGACTGAGGATTACAGGAAAAGCAAAAGTTCATGACATGTGATTTGATGACATGGTAAAGAAAACATTCAAATATTTGTAGTGAGTTGATAAAGACATTTAAGTAATTAATTTAGTTTCAGAACACACGAATAACCTTAATCTCTTAGCAGTCGAGAAACACCGTTTTAGAGGTGTTCTCATTAGTTGGAATGCTGTAAACTCTAAAGAAAGGCTCGTGTTCCTTTGTTCGCTAAGAAACAATTTAGAGGCACTTCAATATGTAAATTCCGCGAGTTGGCTGGCGCGTCTCCGCTGCCCTCTCACAGTACCAATAACCCTTGTGAAATCATGATAAATTATCCACACTCACGTTCGCATCTCGTGGATACGGTGGGAATAGTGTGGATGCGACAAAATAATATTTTGATCTCTTTTAGTTCTTACGCCATCATACGAGCGGGTTTAATAAGTTGGAAGTTTCTTGAAGTTTGCGCTTAGCCCCCTAAAAGTTCATACCCATGCCATGGCAAATCATGATCAAACTCAATTTCATATTTCGTAGATACAGTGGAGATATAGTGAAAAGAGGGAAATGTACATTAATGACCTTCTTGCATGTCACAGAATTAAAATAACAGGTTCATTTTATTATTCTTTGTGAGCTTTTATCAATTTTCGCGTCCTTTTTCTTTCACTATCCTCCAATAATCTAGTTAAGAATGCATTGCATGCATTAACAATGCATGCGCTATTCGCGACTCACTCACAAAAAAATATATTCCCTATCTCATTCCAAAAGCTGTTTAGAATTTTTATTTGGGTTAGGCAGTGAATTTAATTAAATACAATAATTCTCATTAAATATTTGATAAGAATTCATCCTTTTGGTAATTAACAATTTTTTTAGCTACCATAATACAACAAAAATGCCTAATAGGCCGTACCAGAAACTGATGATAAATCCAATTGTTACAAGATTTCGCTAGGAAGTTATTTTTTTCATACTATTTCTTAATTGTATGGACTAGATTTGACAACTTTGAAACGTATCCCCATACTTTCATACGAAATGTTATTCTGTATTCTCAGATTCCATATTAGGAATACTATATCTGAACGGGGAATTCGGGGTAGATATGTTCAGAAATATAGTGTATTTTTTTTATTTACATTTGGGCTGGGGCGCTGATGCTAAGCGCCTTATCGGCGAGATAGGGCACAAAATATCGGAATAGAGGACTGGTGACTCCCGCTCCGGTTCGTTTCTCATTCAAAGAATTGCCATTGCGATCCAACGTGCCAATGCTGCCAGCGTTTTAGTCACCTTTGCACGGGAAACTATAAGAGATGGTCTATAAATACAGACATGTATATTTTATATAAATATATGTAAACATAGATAATATTTAAATATATAAATAAAGTAATAAAAAAATCTAAAACAGGTAAAACAGACAATCCATTGACACCTTACCGCTGATCCACATGTTGAGTACATCGCCTCACGGCGCGCTACTTAAAGTCGCAACCTTCGCATTATTAATGAGAGAGCCTTAGAGAAAATTAAATATAGCATTAGGGCCGGAAGCCTGGGATCGCGGGAGGGAGTGGGAGGGGGTGTAACCCTTTCGCAGCCGCGCGACAATGCGGGCGCATAATTACGCATTTGTAAATTTTAAATGTCCCACCCGACTCATACAGCCTTTTGTATGGCGTGATTCGCGCTTTTACATTGCCTTTAAAGTACTGTAATGTGTGCGGATGATGACGCACTGCGATTAACTCTTAATCGAGACGATTTTCATAACTCTTTATTGAGTAAGCCGTAACCGTGTTTTATTGCTGATTTCGTGGGGAAGTTTTTGAAGGGTTTAGGTATAATTTAAACTGACGTGAGATAAATACAAAAACATTTTGAAAACAGGTCACTCATTTGCTATTTTGTCGACTATAGTTTCGAACTCGTCAGAAGTTCATTTTCAAGGCGAGTTCGGGATGCGCGACGCCGAAGAATCCCGGGGCCGTACTTATTTCAATTTACACACACACACATGTATATATTATATAATATAAAAATTGCTTATATGTATCAAAGTCCACAAAACAAAGTACCTGTATATAGGTAAGTAGGTAGGTTGCAGCATTCATATTAACATTATATTAATTCTTAATAGTTAGGTGATGGAACTCCTTATTATTTATGTTGCACTGGTACTTTTAGCTGGTTCTTTTCATTTTATACTTTAATGTTGAATGTTTAAAAACATAATTGTTCAAAAACACGTTAAAGTTCAAATACAGAAAAAATCTTCTCGGAATAAAACTTGCAAGAAACTTCCCTTAATAATTAATTATCAGAAATCCGATAAAGCAAACAAAAGCGGCAAACATTTTACGCAACCTTCAACTGTCAGCTCCCTCTTGTCACAGCTACTTTTCTACACCAAAAGGTTAATTAAGCAAAACAAAAAGGGGTTAAACAAAATCAATAGACGCAAATTCATTAAGCGCTAAGCAGATTGAAATCCAACATGGCGGCCAAGATGGCGCGGGTTAAGGCGCGTTGACAAAGCGCCATCGTTAGTTTGGAGCCCTCTTATTAACCTTATGATGTACGGAGGGCATCAGTCTTGCTAACTCTGAGGTAAGAGCTCTCACAACTATCTGTAGGAAATGTAGGACGGATTGCAAACTTTGGCCCATTGTAACTTGCGAACTGATTTATTAATAGTCTTGTGTATAAGTATTCCTTAACGAACATTCAAATGTATCTATAAATTCATCAGAAACTAGCACTTTTTGTGCCCTTACTTGTATAGTAGAGACGCGATGTTTTAAAATCTATGAGTATAGTACGAAGTTTGTACTACATGTCATACTTATAAAAAGCTTCTTTTATCAATAAAAAATAAATTTTATCTGTATGAACCTTTATGATCTGTGTATTACCGAGTCTTATTATATAAGATAATTTCACTATTCGTCAAGTTATTGCTTAGTCAATTTCTCTTTTTATCAAATTACAGTTTTTGTCAAACTCTCTTTTCGTCAAGTCTCTTTTTACGTCAAATTTCGTTTATTCCAAAGTATGGTACAGTTGTCAAAAATATTTTAATATAATTCTTCGTTGATACCAAATTTTGTCGATCCAACTCGGGACTAGGTACAAATACAAAACAACTTTTTCGTTGCATATGCTTATTTACTGGCTGATAACAATAGTAATTACGCATATACAACTAAAGAGTTGTTTCCTATGTGTAAAGTATTTTTTTTTTCTTTGTAATAAAAGTATTGTATCAAAGATATCCTGCCTACTTGGTACATATTAAAGTAGCTTAATATTTAAGATGAACTTTGCGCTCAGAGCTCTTCTTTTTATTAATTAAATATCACTTGTAAATTGTTGTTAATAATAAGTCAGCATCAAAAATTATTAAGTACTGTCTCTCCGTTACGTATGCCTATTTCCTAGGGAAAATATATTATGTTTTTCCGCGACTTCTTCAGGACGAATTAAAGCCAACGTTGCCCGATGATAATGTATGTAGGTTTCTACATCTAAAAATTTTGTTTAGTAAAAAATCTGGCGTTTAGGGCTCTTGTTCCCGTTCCGCCATATAAATATATATTTTTTAACCTATTTTGTCCCACTGCTGCGCAAAGGTTTCCCCCATTGCTTTCCATATTTCTCTGTTTTACGCTACATCAGACCATTTGCTTTTGATTTTTTTTATATCGTCACACCAACGTTTTCTAGGCCTACCACGTCGCCTGTAACCATCTCCAGGAGTTCAATTCGTAACTTAAGTCATTTAGATAGGTGTATAATATAAAAAGTATATGTAATTACTGAACCCGCTCACAAAGTTTTACCAGCACCAATAAATCGGTTGAGAAATGGCATCTAAAGAGGAAAACAGCTGGACAGACATACGAAATATTTTTTGCCCGAGCTAAAGTAGAGTTCAGATCCTTGACTCGCACTATACACACACAGTACTTTATTGTTATAATTTGTCTTTTGTATAAATAATATGTAATTACTGTCATGGATATGGCTTTCTGTTAAAGTTGGAATTCACTTAATAGAAGGTCACAAGCACAAGAAATTTCTGTACCAATTTTGTTAAAGAATAAACCATTTAGGTATATATTCACTATGTGTTCGCTCGGTCAATGAGCATAGGTTTTAATGTACTCATACTTAAGAAAGCTTAATTCACTAAAACGATCATAACAAAATTACAGACACATGGTCAGGAGTACTGCGAAGGATATATTGGATTTGGCTAGATCCGTGGCGCAGCGGTCAACACGCCAGCCTGCGACACGAGAGTGCCCGGGTTCGATCCCCGGCCAGGTCAAGATGGAAAATGATCTTTTTCAGATTGGCCTGGGTCTTGGATGTGTATCTATATATGTATTTGTTATAAAATATAGTAGATATCGTTGAGTTAGTATCCCATAACACAAGTCTTGAACTTACTTTGGGGCTAGCTCAATCTGTGTGATTTGTCCGAATATATTTATTATTATTATTTATATAGAATCCCAGGACCGGAGGGACTTATTAAATGTGTAGCACGCGAGTCTTATATAAATCCATTTTCACACCAGCCTGTGACAATAAACAGAGTAAAGTTGGTGTCACGTCGGGCGAATATATGAAATTAATTTAACTCGCAAGAGCCGGCGGATAAGTAATTAAACGAACTTTCGTAACGAACAACTATCAACATACTCGTTCTCGAGTTGACGCTTGTTTGGGCGCGAGATAAATATTTGTTCGTGTTTTGTTTGTGTTGTGCAAACTATTGTTATAGACTGTTATAATTAATCTATGGTACACTCCGATAATACTATGTTAACAATATAAAGTCCTTTTAAAAATAAGCGTAATATTTTGAGGGCTGGCTTTCATAGAGCAAAGAAATGCTAGTAACAAATTTTAAGAAACTGACATGCTAATCTTGATTTTTCATAAAAAATATGTTTTTGTTTATTAAAAAGATAAATCACCTGTTTTGATTGTCGTCGTCAGTGAATTAGTATCCATACTTCTAAGTATTATAATTATAATATTTGTACTAAGTATGGATACTCATAAACGTGTTTTTTAATTAATGCCAAAAAAGTGTTTTTGTGCTCAGGGTGCTTTTTGCGCCTGGATTTTTAAATGTTAAAGTCAAAAGATCACTACAATTAGCGTGTACATTTTTGTATATTTCTTAAAATGTTTGCGTCTAATTAAAATTTGACCTTATGTTAATATTCCAATGCTCATAGATGCCGCTCAAGTAGATAAAAATCCATTGAGTATGATAATTGTACCGCTTCCCATGGATATTGTAAAAGTGTCTGCCAAAGGAATTATAGGTGAAGTGTTGAAGCTCTATACACCCCGTATAGAGCCGAATATCATCGTGGGTCTTAGTTAGTCATAGTAGTGCGAGTATTTACTCAAGTGATATAAGCGATTAACTAAACGATAAGTATACCTCAATAGGTAGTAATAAACCTACCTCAACTTATTTTTTTCGATTCCCATAATTAAGGTATTCCATACATAAAGATTCATACATTTTAATGTCTACTCTATCAAAGTGAATAATTACTTAAATCATAACGAACAAACGATTTTCCCAAGCTGGTTCCCCTCTTTGATTGATTCGTAAAATCATATGCATCTGTGCGTGATGTATGTTTAGCCTAGACGAGGGGAGACTTCTAAATCGCCTAACATTCAAACGAAACAAAAGAAAAGGGCACAGTGAAGTAGCACTCGAGTGATGCAAAAGAAATGTTAGATAATTACTGCAAAGTGCTTTTACCAACCCTTTCGAACCTAATCGTCGAGGGTTCAGAGAAAAAACCCTAATCCTGCTACATCGAAATCACACTAAAAACGTAAAGACTTTTATCCCAGTAATCTGGATCGTCTTCGCGGATTAGCGATGTTGGGAGGAAAGAAAAATGCAAGACGCAATCTAGCAAATGGCATTAAAATGTTCGGCGTAACCCTCTCGCTGCGGCGCGATTTTTCAAAGTCGAGAAAAAACCCCTTTCGTCTGGGGCAATGTAGCGGACTGGCACGTCTTCAGATGCGGCCAATCCGGCTGATGTATAGCGACTTGGCGTTCTTGATACTTTTACTAGATTTTTAATGGAACGAATTCTTATAGTTTGTAGATATTTGTTTCTTTATTAAGTTAAACGGCACTGGTTATGTATATAACTAAGACTTACTTGACCTATGACAAATTTCATTAGAAAAAGTGTGAGGAGAAAAATACAAATAAGCATGTATTTAAATAAATGGTGAACATTGGTACCTAGACCTATGTTCACCATTTATTTAAATACATACTTCTTCGTAAGTCTTCTGTTCAACTTTCACCAGTTCTTAATTTGTCAAATCATGTAAAGCTCTTTTTCTACAGCATCATTTTTTTTTGAGATTTTCCCATTTTTCTATAAGTTGGTACTCCGGAGCCAGATCGTTTGCTGCCTAACCAATTGATATATACAGTGGTACTTTGGTGAAATAATGTTATTTTGTTTTGTATCCAAAGCAAGCTACCTAACTGGAGGAGATAGATCCCTTTTGTGATGAGTCCATATTTTTTACTTGTCTGTATTTTCGTGTAATATGTTATTTTAAACTCCAAAATTACCTTACGTTTTATTGAATAGCAAATGCATAATTTTTCAACCTTTATTTGTTTGTTCAAAAAACCAAAAACTAACAATAATATAATTTAGTACTAAGTGCCTATAGGTATATCAAAAACGAACACAGAAGTATCTAGATTGAATAGCCACTGTGTACACCGATTACACATAGTGCACACAACACAAAGAATTCCAACATTTTTAACGAATGCAAATCGTCTGAAGTTGCCCTTTCTTTTGTTACTTCCAACGCGGAATACGAAATGAAACAATACCCTTACATTTTTTATGACATTGATAAACGTACATGCGTTTTATATAGTTCATTGTTGTTACAGATAATGTTCGCTTGCAGTTTTGTTTTTGTCTGATTGGATGGTTTTAGACCTGATGATTATTCATGAGATTACAGGTCTACTTTTTACGCCATTCTTACATTTTAAAGTACTTAATGTGCGATGTGTAAACACATGTACACATTTTATTGACGTTTCCTTGCTATTTAAGTAAAATTAACAATTCATGAAAAATATATGATGAATATTCCTCAGATTTATACCAATTCCCTGCCCATTTATGTGTTTATTTGAAATGGATAAACTCAAAAACAACTGGGTAGACTTTAAAAAGTATTTCACCTATAGAAATTACATTATTAGCTGGGAATATAGAATAAAAGAATCATGGCGAAATTTGTACAAATTAAATTTAAAAAAAAGAGAATGTGAAAAATTTTTATATGATTACTACGGCTCTGGTCAACAACTTGAATTAATCAGAATATTTTTTAAAGACGGGGAAAAAAAGATATTTATTTATTTAAATACTGATTTTTTATTCGATATCCGAACGCATATTAATAATTTTTGAGTTAATATCCGAACACTACCTGCAACTGACACGTTAAAATATATTAATTTATGGCAACACCACGCAAACAGGCAACCCTCCGCTAAAATAAAAAAAAAATCTGTCAATCCGACTGACATTTTCTCATTGACTTGACAGTTCTGAGTGACAGATCTACAATAGACAGTCAGTTTGACAACCATTGTGAACTTTTTTAGGCAAATGAAAATGGCAATAAGGCTATAACTTTTATTGTGAAATATTTTACATAAACGGGGGTTTAAAAATATTTCTATTATGCAGACATGTTACTAGTAAGGAAACCTCAATACTGCTTTATAATTCATCTCCTCTTTTTTTATTTTTTTTTCTGTACATTCGATGTATGGGCGTTCGCCATGATTCTTTGCGCAGACAAAGTCGGAGAAAAATAGCTAGTAATATATTATCATTTATTTATCATTAGTAATATTGATAAAAACTTTGCCAAATTATATTATAGCATGAATTACTAACATGTTGTTATAATATTGGCTCCACTGACGGAAAAATGCACAAATTAGGATTCATATTTAATAATTATAAATAAATGAATACATAGGGACATAAATACTTTTAAACTTTCGCGCTGAATATTTACTAAATGCAATAACGGGAATTAGCGCGAACAAACCTTTTTTCTCTAGACGTTTCGACCAGGTTGCACCGGCCAGTTTAGTCACCCAGTGACCACGGTCGGTTGAGCTAGCCATAGTAAGTTGTGAACTTGTGTCGTAGGATACTAACTAAACGATACTATATTTTATTATATTAGATACTTATATAGATAAACATGGTTAATCTGAAAAATATCGTTTCCCATCTTCACCTGGCCGGGATAAAGCCGGGAACCCTCGTGTCGCAGGCTGGCGTATTAACCACCGCGCCACGGAGCTCGCCATGTAGCTATACAGTTATATTTAACATGTAAACAGTATAGTGTATATTTATTAGGTTCCAAATTATACAAAAAAAAAATACCTTACACTCTAAAAGATCTACACAATAGATAATGTGAAGCCTAATTAAAAAGAATTGAGACAAGCAAATGTTATTATAATATAGAATTTTTTTTCATAAACAAATTTAATGTAAAGTTATTTTATATTTTTATATTGACTAGCAAAATTTTGACATTTAATAGAACTATAGACAGTTTGTTGTTGGATGTAAGTAATTAGTTTTTACCATCGTTTTTGCTTTGAGTATTATTTGAGAGATATGATTTATTTTGTCTATATCAATGTGTTGCATGTTATCAAATAATATTTTTCACGTCTTTCCGTGGCAAAATGCACTTACCAACCATCTTAAGTACCTCCATTTATTTATACAAATAAAACAATTCAATTGAATTCCAAAGAGTCTAAATTTTTAAGAAACAAACACATTAACCCGTCCATGACGGATTCAATATTTCAAATCGTAATCGTTAAGCTGGCTCCTGGGCCAGATTAAACCGCCTTAATCCTAAAAAGCAGCTCTTCTCTAATTGCAGCAACTCATAAAGCACTACACCTATAAACGCTAAGCGGTCGGATTCAGAATAATGTGTTTAACATTTTCACAGCGACGGTATCTACGACATAAAACGGCCTGTAATTTATTCTATTGCTGAAAGGGTTGGGTAGCTCGGGGTGGGAATTACCCAAGGTGGGTGCTAAAGGGTTAAGCCGAATATACGGGGTCGCGCCGGCAAACTTTGTTAATTTATGCGCTTAAAAATGTCAACTTGAAATTATGACGCCAAAACACATTTCCTATATATTTTGTAAATGGCATTGTAATATTAGTAAGTCATTTTTAGGGTTCCGTATTGAAATGATAAAAACCTATTACCAAACCTCCGGTGTCCGTTTGTCTGTACAGAGCTGTATCTATTGAACAGTTATTGGTAGAGACTTAAAATTTTCACAGAATGTGGATTTCTGTTGCCGCTATAACAGTAAATAATAATAACAAAATAAAGCAAAACTTATCTTCTTCCAATTAGTTGCTGCTTGTATGCTGCTACGTCAAACCACAGATAATTAAGAACAGTTGTGTAAGTGATTAAAAGAGTTTGGTTATACTCAAAAACGCGAAGCTGTCGCTCGAAAGAGGTTTTAAGCGATTTTGGAACTAGATCATAGAGAGATTATAATCCTGATGAACTAGATATTGTACCATGATGTGTGAGTTGAGTATGCGACACATACTTGCCAGTTTTAATTTATGATTTCTTTGGCAGGGATTTCTATAGGGTTGGATAAATTATATTCTTTTATGTTTTGTTATATACATACAGGTGGATTGGAAATTTGGCGGGCTCTCTAGCAAAATTGCCTGGATCTGGATGACTAATAAAACATACAATTGTAGGAAAATATACCGAGTTGATTGAATTTCTATGGAAAATAAAATATGTCTTTAATTTTTTTTTCCTTTTTTTCCAACGATTTTGTATTCTGTTAGTGATTATTCTCCGAAATTTACCTAATATGTCCAGGGGTTAAATTTCAACCTAAATGTTTCGCATACAGAAGTTAAAAAATATGTTAACTACCAGTAGACTAACCCATTGTATAGTTTACAGAGTACTGTACCTCCACAACCTATTTCAAGGCACTCACATTGTTCATCATCTGTCACTACCTACGACACCTATAGTAGGTACGCACTTAAGCCGCGCCGTGAAGTGCCATCAAAACTCAATCAACAAAACAAAGGCAGATTTATCTCGCGGGCGCCCTACTACGCTAACTGGGTGCTTAGCGCAGTCATTGGAATATTTAAATAATGAAACACCGCCCTTAGAAAATGTCTCCCATTGGCACCTAAATGGGGTGAATAAGGCGAAATATTAGTTTTTGTTTTCATTCATTATTTATTGATAAAACGCGCAGATTTATTTTGCAGGAACCATATTACGCTAACTGGGCGGTTAGTGAAGTTATTTTTATATTTAAACAATGATTTTATATTATTACACAGATATTTTTTTATTGTAATGGAGAACTTCTTATTGTCATATTTCTAAGTAAATAAAAAAAATCCATACAAACTTTACCCCGCCTATTTTAGCCCTTCAAGGGAAAATTTCGTCCATTTTAACTACACAGATCTTTTTAATTGTAATGTAAACATATATACTTATTTTTATACTTCTATGTCCAGAAATGAGAAAATTTCCATACCATACCCCCTCCTCTTTATCCCTTAAGGGGGGAATTTTATACATTTCACCTGTATAGATCTTTTTTAATTGTAATCTAGAACGTATATACTTATTTTCATACGTCTAAGTCTAGAAATGGAAAAAAATTCCATACTAACTTTACTCCCCTATTTTATCCCTTCAGGCGAAAATTTCGTCGGTTTTACCTACATACATCTTTTTATTTGTAATCCAGAACGTCCAGAAATGAGATAATGTCCATACAAACTTACCTATCATACTCATTTAGATCATAAAAAGAATCCCTGTGCCAAATTTCAAGTTTCTGGGCACAGAAGTTTCGGCTGTGCGTTGATATATAAGTCAGGTTTGCCTTTGACCCGCGGCTCCGCCCGCGTAACTGTCGATTTCTCAGGAACAGTAGAATTACCCGGAATAAATTAGTTCATGACTTTCAATGAAACACCTTACTATTGAATTTCAATTGAATAACTTCAACGGAACTCAAACGGAAAGTTTCATACTAACTTTGCATCCCCGTTATACCCCCTTAAGGGATGATTTTTGAGAAAAATATTTTACTCGTGTTTCATGCCTTTAAGTAAAGAACCTTCATTCTGAATTTCATTCGACTAACTTCAAAAATGGCAAAGATTAACGCTTACTTTGCACCCCTATTTAACTCCCTTAAGGGATGATTTTTGAGCAAAATATTTTACTCGTGTTTCATACCTTTCAGTAAAGAACCTTCATGCTGAATTTCATTCGAATAACTTCAAAAACGACAAAGTTTCATACTAACTTTGCAACCGTTTTACCCCCTTAGGAGATGAATTTCCAAAAATCCTTTCTTAGTGCTCCCCTACGTTATAAAAGGAACCCCTGTGCAAAATTTCAAGTTCCTAACCCTTATAGTTTAGGCCCTGCGTTGATATGTCAGTCAATCAGTCAGCTTCTCCTTTTTTATTAGTATGGATTACTATGGATAGTATGGATAGGTAAAATGCTGTCGTTTATTGATGATGAATTGACTTTGGATTTTAATTTTCATAAGTCACTTATTATTTTATTTTATTTTTGCTATATGTTTGCAGGCAAACTCATGCCTTGAGTTCATTCAAATGACGATAACTTTTTTTTTAATGAACCGATTTTGATGAAACAAACTTTAAATGTTTTGCTGAGTTAAAAGAAAGCAATTGGTGAAAGTTTAAAGTAAATCGGTTCAGTATTTTCGGAGATAATCGTGATCATACATACAAACAGACAGACAGACAAGAAATTAAAAAAAATTTTTTTTGCTTTCTATTATTCTTTTAAGTGTCCCTCTATCCATTTCAGTCAAAAATTCTAATTGTACAGACAAAATATTTTTACTGTTTTATTATATGTAATAATAGATAATTTCGCAGGCGCTCACTACGCAAGCTGGTTGTTTAGCCAACTATTGAAATATTTAAGAAAAATATTCAACTTTTATTTTCAAAATATTTAAGCATAAATAATGAAACACTGCATTTAGAAGATCATTCTCTTTGAAAACAACGCGAGGCAAATAAGGAGGATTATTTTATTTTAATACATTTAAGTTTATGTATTAGCACATGTACTTGTAATGATTAAAACAACGGCAAATTTACAAAAGCCTTAGTAAGCTATCTGAGTCCTTACTGAGTCTTTGGAAAATTTAGGTAAATATGTAAATGGGGATACCAAAGGGAACATATCATAGTAGATCTGTAGCGTTATCTACGCCGTAGCACTCCGTTGATGTTGATGCCGAGCCAGCCGAGCGAAATAGAACACGCTCACAGATGTTTGTGAGCCGTAAAATGATTCATTAGTACGTCATTATACTTATTTAATTAGAAAATACTATACCTATGCAGATGTCCATGGGCGACGGTGACCACTTTCCATCAGGTGGCTCGTCTGCTCGTTTGCCGTCGGATATACATAAAAAAAAAAAAAAAACCTATTGACTCATTGAGAAAAAGAGTGCGCTTAAATGACAATAAATGTTAATTGGTAACTTTTTCGGATTTTGGTATATGAATTAATATTATCTATCATACGGCAATTGGGTTAGATGTATATTACCATATAACGGTAACGGCGAGGCAGAGAGTGCCAAGAATCCCTGGGTTCGATCAGGCTGTCCCACGACAACTCTGACCCTGGCTTGCATTAACACCAGGACGATTAGACTCCCAAAAATGGGTAACTTAGTGTTGGGCGTTGAACTGGATTGCGAAGGCTATTGGGTCGTGGAAAGTGAATATTTTAACAAAAAATGTGTCCATATGAATAATTGTTCTAGAAAAATGGGCACGGTGTAGCTCATAGATATCAGAATGTAATATTATTCTGATGAGCCGGTAATCGATCTAACCTAATAAGGTTAGATCGATTTCCGGCTCAATTTCAATATATTTTAAGCTTTTGCTAAAATGCTTTATAATCACAATAATTTGACACTTAGTTATGGTAGGTGATGCTATGATGTTTCAGCCTCACAACGGAGCTTGAATTTTGTTCATAATGGCTGCACAACATGGCATTTAAGAAAAAAATCCAAACGTGTTACGTAAACTCCCTACTCTAAAACGCGGTCACATTATAGAGAAATATAATCAGTTTAAACATAACGCGTTCGCACCCGCCACACCCGCAGAACCACTCTATACATCTCTGTGGTGTAGCTACAACCAATTCACAATCACTGTTGATATTTTACGACGTTACTCTTGTTCCAGGTATAGCCCATCAACTAGCTGGTCTGCCGGGCGGAGAGTGGGGGGCTTTGGCGCGTCATTATCCTCCCCCCTTGCTACCTACACATGCACACTTCACGCCACATGTGTTGCCTCCTGCGCATACGCAGCCACCGCACGCACCGCCACCGCCTCCACAAGAGCCAGGTATGGGCTATATTTAAATATATGCATACACACAATGTTTTTTTCTTACCTATAGTTAGTAGACCGCTTATTTTGGGTTGATGATTTTGCAATAACATAAAAAACTATTTGACTTGATTCACACGCTATTTTATTTGTGTGCTTTAAGAGGTATTCATAAACATTTCCTTTCAGATGCTGCATCAGAAAACCCTACAACGATGCACGCTCATAGTACCACGAGTCCTGCAAACTCACGCCCAAGTTCCCCTCAAGATGACGACATCTCTGTGACTGCTTCTAGCAGCCCGCCCCCTGACGACCGTCCAGGAGCCTTCACCTCCGTAGCCCGAACAAGAAAGCCATTGCAGCCACTACCACCACCGTCCAGCTTGTTCCATAGTGCTTTAGCAGCTCAATTATTCCTTAACTCCCCGCTCTTACCAACTCCACCAGCGTGGTTGTATTCTCAACTTTACGGAGGTTACGACTGGTGGCTAAGACCACCTGCACCACAGGAAGATTCCAGATCAAGTCCTGATAGAGATAGAGAAGAAGAAGGTTCAACGACGTCTGGGACAGGGAAGAAAAGGCCCGCGTCTCCAGAATGGACTGACCAGGGAGTCAGAACTCGCAGCAAATCACTCATCACTACGGAGAGAAGACCCGTTGATGTGTGGCGCCCGTATTAGACAGACAGAAGTGTGAGTTTGTGGATACAGGATATTTTATATGTAAATAAATGTTCGGCCCAATCACCGTCCGAAGTGCGTACAGACGTTTTTGTGAATGGACGTGTTACAATTAGAATTGTGTAGAGCTAGGTCCACATAGCACCCAATTCAAAGTTAACTTTTAAAAGCTTTTATTTTTGGATGATTATCTTGCATTAGCTAGAAGATCGACCATTCAACCGGTGATTCTACTTTACAAAACTCTGTGTGTAGGTATATCGTGTATCCAAAAGGCGATTTTATGATTTTATCTTTCGCCTGTTTTTTTCACAGAAAGAGAACTCCTTATCTTTTGTCTTTTAGATATTTTTAACGTATATAACGTAACTAAAACTTCTTTCAAATACATTATACCTAAACGAATATTACGTATTTAAAAGGGGAGTTTAGTCATCTTTCACCTTCATTTTAATAATAGGTAACGAGTAAACCCTCCTGCTCATTTATTTATACACGTTATTTATTAGCTTTACCTGTGTGTTTGTTTGGTTGCTTGTTTGTTTGTATCCGACTTCTTTGAACTCGATTTTGATTTTTAGTTCAATAATTCATAAATGCGTGTTTTTTAGTTTTTTAAACTCTACAACAACGGTTTACACACGTATTATTAGTCGGTATCACCGACATGTTTCAGCCTACACAGAAGGCCATCCTCAGGGCGAGTCCGAAGTGATCGAAGGTCGGCCGGGCCGTGACGACCTTTGCACTCACCCTCAAGCCTCGTTGTTTTAAAGTTTAATTATATCTCGCGTAAGTTTATTTTTTTTTATTTTAAAGCTCAAATGAGTACTGTAAGAAAACAAAACATTGAAATAAACAAAAATGTAACTGCCAATATCAATTCTTGAATGTTTCTATAACAAGACGTATCCTGATCAAGAAGTATCCTGATCGTCGTAATCTAAAAATAGAGTATCAATTTCTTGGAATTACAAACGGAGCTAAGTGGACCGTGCTTTAGGTTGAATACGAATTCGAATAGATATAATTGTCGATAGGTGTTTTTACGTTAGAAAATGAATGTGGATCTCAAATCGTATTATTTTAAGAATTGTTGACTGTATTATAAGATAATGCAAATGTGTAAATAAAGTTAAAGAATTTTTATTTGTTGTTTTTATTACCGGGTGCTACGAGCCCTGTACAAAATATCTAACACAAGAATAATAAATTTGTTATAATTTTTTTTTCGGAATCACAAAGCGAGACGGGAACTTATAAGGACCTTGGCCCAGCAGTGGAACAGTAAAGGTTAGTAAAAATAGAAAGTTGGTGATGGCCTCCGTGGCGCAACACACCAGACCTTTACAGTGTGTACTTCTGACTCTACAGTGTGAACTTGAATTAATATAAATAAATATTTCACCCTGTATATGCTTGATAGGAATAGGAAAGTATAGGGTAGTAGGTAAACACGAACTCAGCGCCTCAATTTTGCCTTGACAATACCTGCTCTGATAAATCTAAAGCTTTCAATAAAATTTGTTAACACGGCCTCACACTAGCTTTATTTACGCGAAATAAATACAAATAATAACTCATTACGACCGATTAATTCAGCGGAAAGCACTAGATGGTTTGAAATTAATACACACGTTTTATTTTACGTTTTGGCGAGTTGCCGCCGCTCGTTTGTTTAAATAACGCTCGTGTGTAATTTCCCTTTATTCGCGTACTTAAATGAAAAACAGGCGCAACTTTAAATGCGTTTATTATTTAAATAAAACATAAAATATGATTTTAGTAAATATAAATACTTAAATATTAAACTTTGATTGCGGCAAATAAATACTTATTGATAAATATAGGAATTGTTAAGATTCGCCAGTTCGCCAAAGATAAAAAAACGATCTTAAATGAGAATTTCTCGAAAAATTGGTAGTTGTTCAGCGAACTTTTTGAGCAGTTTTCATTAACTGCATATATTATGAGTCATTCGGTGGCATATCATTTGATATGCTACCGATCAACGATATGTGCCAACAAGTAATATTTATTCGTAGGTGCTGATAAGAGAAGCTTGGGTGTGTCAAATTTTTTAAACGATTTTCAAATTAAATATCAATTCACTAGCTATTTTGTGAGTTAATACATATGGCATATAATAACTCACAAAATTGCTAGTGAATTACAAGTTACTTAGATCAATATTTTTTCGAATCGTATATTTGTATATATTGTATTTTTTTTTCCATACGCAGTGAAGTGAATACGAAGTGACCTTGTGAATTATCTTAGGCTTGGCTTTGGGTAATAAATCTACTATAGGCCCACTGCCACTAGGTATAGGCTCAAAAAAAAAAGTGTTGCAATCTGGACGCAAAAGTCGGTTCTCAAAGAGATGAGGGGTCACGACCTATAGACGTTGATGCGTTGCGAATTTTATGACCCATATGCGCAAATATTAAACCGTTCGAAGTGATTTTATTATAAAAAAAAGTAAGTCCATTTCGGACTTTCACGTTACGTCTCGGTAGAAACTAACTCAAAAAAGGCTCAAACGCGACGTGATGAACACCATGCTGTCAACAAAGAACAAAAAACCGACAATCGGTTTTCATGGTATCTATCAACATCGCGTTGCATCCCGAATTTGATTATGGACCTTATAATTCTCCCGAGGCGCGTTAAAAGTATTCGTCATTTCGAACAAGAACACAAAGATTGTGTCCCCCTACATCTCCGGTCAACGAAATCCATAAGTCGCAACACCCCGTTCAACACCTCAACTGATGTTGAAACGATTTCTTCTGTTGGCAGTAGGAACCTGTGCTTCTTGCCTCGCAGCTCGATCATGTAGGAGTATGGGATGTCGGCGACGGCGTAGCTCCAGTCTATACTGGTGCCAGAAGCGAAGTACATCAGGTCCTTCGTGCCGCCTACCTTGTACGTGTGCCCACTAGTATCGTAGATAGCCTAGGAAATAAAAAATGATGTTATGAAGGGTTTTCGTCCTTTAGGTTCAAAATCCAATGAACTTAGATAGGGCCTCTGTCGGTTGAAAGGCAGGATGCTTACATGTTGTGCCGAACTCATACCCCATATAAAAATAAATAGGATAGGGTGCAGAAGAAGAGTGTGGGTTCACCTTAGCCATAGCAGTGCCGCCTTCCAACAGCTCAACATAGTCTGAGCAAGGGTCCGCGGTGTACCCCCACGGGAAGATGATCACCTCGCCGTAACTATGAAACGACAGGAACACTTTGAACGGGGTCCCTGAATCACGAATTACATTCTGAAAAAAAATGATGTAAATAGTAATAAATTAGAAAGGTCTAGAACCAGTTTAGCATATCAATCATAGGTGTTTACAAAAACGGATTTTGGTGGTGTGGAGCCCTATATTCTGTAGACTCTTCGTATCGATATCTCCCGCATAACATCGCAGGGAGAGGGGCTGCCTTAAAATCAGCGCTACCTAAGACTCCTGCGGTAACAGAAGTTAGGTATTACTTTGCCTAAATTAAATTAGGTACCTACGTTGCAAAATCTTAGTGATGTAAGTTGTAATGGATGTATGCCTAAACTATGGCTATAATTGGCTTTATAGTTTATTCATTTACATTAAATTAACATCTGCAAAATAATCATCATCATTTCGAGTAGGTGTCACAGTCAATTGACCATGCACACCCTGGTGTCAGAGTTCTTCGGAACCGCCTCTCGGCCTCTGACGTGGTTCCTTTAACGACTACCAGATGGCAGCCGGGACCACCGGCTTACCGTGCCTTCCGAAGCACGGAATCATCTTTATTATCAGACAATCAGGTGATTCAAGCCTGCAATGTCCTAACCAAACTGGAAACAACTAAACAAAGTATGCTTCCGGTGGGAATCGAACCCACGACCCCCGGGTCAACAGGCAAACGCCTTAACCACTGGACCACGGAGGCTGTTAAAATAATAATGCACCTCGACGTGTTTGAGTCATATCCCTCATGCAAGCCTCCCAAAGGACTGGATGAACTATGAGCCGAAAGAAAAAAGATACGTAATGTAAGGGCTTTCCACTTATCTATACTGCCCATCCTAACCTACGGCGCTCAAGCTTAGACTCTGAACAAAAACCAAAGACTAGGATTGCAGGTTTGCCAACTGGCAAAACAGCGTAGCTTGTTCATTATTAAACTAACGGATCAAGTCAAATATACTACCCTGCACTTCGTGACAAATGTGGTAGGCAAAAAGGCATGTTGAAATGAGATTGGGTCTTGACTGCCGTATGCACTTGAAAAGATGGGCCAAGTTTCCATACGGCAAACGTGACCATGTCGCTACCATGTGGACTACGACAGACGGCAAAAGAAGGTGAGATCCCAAACGAGGTCTGCAGACAATTAAAAGATATACATTGCTGGAAGGAGAAAACAAGAGATAGAAAAATGAAGGGGAGGTCTTAGGCCCAGCAATTAGCCTTTTCAAGCCGATAACTTAAAAGGCTAATATATATAACTACTGACAGCAGAAAAAAGTAAGTAGCCTATCCTGTGTCCTGTACGCCTAAATGTATATCTACCGAGTTTTATATAAGAGTTATGGAGAAACATACATACAGAAAAATTTCTAAAATTCCTAAATTTAGTTTCAGTAAGGTCAGTTGGTAATTGGTGTATAAAATAAACTTTGAATTAAAAATCCGGAAAGATTCGCAAACATTAATATGTTTATTTTTAGCAATCAATGTGATTTTGATTGGCGGTGGATGGGTGATAAAGAGTCATACCCGAACAGCTAAAGTTTCTGGTTCCGAGAAAGCCGTAGGTCCTCTGAAGAAAATATTGCCAGGGTCATCCGAAGAACCTTCTTCACCTTTTTCACCCCACCCATAGCTGTAGAACAAGTTTAAAAAGTATATGTGAGTATCATAGAATAAACTAACTCAACCATAAATATAAGCTAAATGTATATAAATACAAATCACACAGATTGAGCTAGCCCCAAAGTAAGTTCGAGACTTGTGTTATGGGGTACTAAGTCAACGATACTATATTTTATAACAAATAGGTACATATATAGATAAACATCCAAGACCCAGATCAAACTGAAAAAGATCATTTCACATCTTGACCTGACCGGGGATCGAACTCGGGCATCCTCGTGTCGCAGTCTGGCGTGTTAACCACTGCGCCACGGATCTCGCCAAATGTAAGATATATTACATAATAGATCATCATCATTTCGAGTAGGTGTCATGTTCAATCGACCATGCACACCCTGGTGTCAAAGTTCTTCAGAACCGCCTCTCGGCCTCTGACGTGGTTCCTTTAACGTCTAACAGATGGCAGCCAGGACCAACGACTAAGCTTGCCTTCCGAAGCACGAAATCATCTTTATTATCAGACAATGAGGTGATTCACGCCTGCAATATCGTAAACAAACTGGAAACAGCTGAACAAAGTATGCTTCCCGTGGGAATCGAACCCACGACCCCCGGCTCTACAGGCAACGCCTTAACCACTGGACCACGGAGGTAGTTATATCACATAATAGATACATGTGCAGAACGAGCAATATGAAAAAGAATCATCTTTGCCTATCCAGGGATAGTACTCGACCC
Organism: Elegia similella; assembly: GCA_947532085.1. Classification (NCBI taxonomy): domain Eukaryota; kingdom Metazoa; phylum Arthropoda; class Insecta; order Lepidoptera; family Pyralidae; genus Elegia; species Elegia similella. The sequence continues at coordinate 16,984,096 of OX383941.1, forward strand.
ACTTGGGTAAGAGGCAAGCGCACCACTGCGCTACCACGGTAATGATATCATTACCGTGGCGCCACAGAGCCTCACAGACTAGATACCTCACAGGACTAGATTGCTAACATTATAAATTGTTATTTACGTTTGTTCTACGACTTTTGTTAGATTATACTTCCCAAAGGTATGTTTTGAGGGTTCCGTACCTAAAGGGTAAAAACGAGACCCTATTATGGCTCCGCCGTCCGTCTGTCTGTCGGTCTGTTATAAAATAAATATTTAAGGGGGCTCCCATCCAACAAACGTGTTTTTTTTTGCTTGTTTTTGCTCGATATTGATAACGGCGACAGGTAGACACTTGAAATATTTAGTTATGTATTTACTTTAAATAAAATGAATTAAATAAAATTAATATTAAAGGGGGGCTCATACAACAGACGTAATTTTTTTTTATAGATACGGAACCCTTAGTCCGCGAGTCCGACTCGCACTTGACCGGTTTTTTATTTGATATCTGAATGATAACAACTCTACGCTTATCGAAAAGAAAGATTACTGACGAGTGTCGTCGAGCATATCTTAGTCATCTCAGCCACAAGAAGTCCACTACTGGACATAGGCCTTCCCCAAGGATTTCCAATACGACCGGTTGGAAGCGGCCTGCATCCAGCTTCTTCCTGAGTCAGGTCGTCTGACCACCTGGCGTCAAACGCTGAGCTTGCCGGTACGTGGTCGATATTCGAGAACTTTTCTAGCCTATCGGCCATCAGTTCTACGAGCTATGTGCCCCGCCCACTGCCACTTCAAAGAGCTAATCCGCTGAGCTAGGTCAGTAACCTTCGTTTTTCTACGAATCTCCTCATTTCTGATTTGATCTCATAAAGAACCATCAAGCATTGCTCATTCCTTTTGAGCGACCTTGAGCTTTCTTATGAGGCCCATTAGTAAGGGACCAAGTTTTGGATCCGTAAGTCATCACTGGTAACACACATTAATTATATTTGTCTTTAGGCACTAAGGTATTTTGGACGAAAAGAGACTCCGCGGAGCTTCCCGAACGCTGCCCAGCCGAGTCGGATTCGTCGCAAGACATATGGAAGGTTCAGCTTCAAGGACGAGCCTTGAAGCTGAAACTTCTGTATGTTAGTACGTACTTATAATTAAAATTTAAATTCAGTCAGTCTAAGAGACTACCGATACAAGTTATAACAACACTAGCATGACACGGGACGCGTGGCGCGAATCCATAACTCTATCCCACTACGAAAAATCGCTCAAAGCGCCTAAAAAACTTATCACTATCACAAAAATATTGCTCACCTAAAGTTTCTGTTCAGGTCCACACCCACACAGTCGCCGTACCTCGCTCTGTTCTTACGCCACATTCTATCGTGTGTGTGCGTGTACTCATAGCCGTCTGGATTCAGCACTGGGACTATAAACCTGAAAAGAGCGCTCTTGTGAGTACTAGGTTTTATAAGTGTCTTAGTAATAGTACTCTCCTAGTTATAACGAACAACATCACTATTAAGTTTATTAGTTTTTTAATGGTTTTACAAGTAGGTATGGTTTAAACCCCGCCCGCGTGGAATTTTTTTTACCATATTTAATTAAAAAAACATTGTAAATGCAAAATAAACACTTATAAAAATAATGTATATACATGGTGAAATTTTTATCGTTTTGATTCCTTAAAGGGGTGACTCAGACCATTAATATGAACAACTTTTTCTATTGGAACAATGCTGGAAAGTAAAAAAAAATCGTCATTTCCATACAAAAGAGTTCCGCCGCCCGGCTAGTTTGTATGAGAATGTCGAATTTTTTATTGAGTTCACAGCATTGTTCCCATAGGAAAAGTTTTCTTGAATGCGAACTTGGAAGATTGCGTGACTTTGGAAGGTTGACTGTTGATTTGTTATTGTCACAGAAAACTGGGCGTCTTTGTCCACTTCGTAACGCGCTTGCTTCGTTACCAGAGGTATTGCTTCAGTGTTCATAATAGTTATAACTTGGATGCTTCAATTTCGAGCAGCATAGGTACCAAGCTATAAGTAAATCATTCTCATAACCATAGAAATGGAATGTATTCTTATTATTTTGATTTTATGTCTGTCTACATGCAAGACAAGTTTGAGTATAGGTATTAACTAACGTTAAAGAAAATATCCAATGAGTGTAAAATTGTACTTTTTATGAACAAACAATTTACCAATCTTTATTGGTAATGCTGTCCGGTTGTTCGTTGTAGTTGCGCACGAGTCGGTCCGCGATGTACGTGACGACAGCCGTGCTAATCCATTCCCTGGAGTGGATGGCCCCATCAAGCCAGACGCCGGAGTTATTTTCGTTGCCGTTTGATATTTTTAACATCTGTATAACAAAATTTTAAATGATTGAGTAATCCAAGGTGATTTTTAGGGTTCAATACCTCAAAAGGAAAAAACGAAACCCATTGTGGTGCTCACTTTGTTGTTCGTCTGTCTGTCTGTCTGTCAAGAACCTTCTTCTCAGGAACGCGTGGAGGTATCAAGCTGAAATTTATATCAAATACGCAGTCATCTACTGCCCTTAGAGCTGTAAAAAAATCAAATTCTAAGCCAACGCAATTAAAAGATACAGCCGTGTATGCGGCAAATTTTCGATATTCGCAAGGGAATCAAAACTTACAAGGTACTTGTAAACTCAGAATCTTGAAATTTAGTACGAAGCAACGTCTTTTAGCACAGATAAAGGAATAATTGTGTAAGCATACATTTTTAAGTAAGATCACACCATACCACATCATATAATAAAAATATTTTAACTAATTATAGTTAATGGTACGGAACCCTTCGTGCAAAAGTCCGACTCGCACTTGGCAGTTTTTTCTATCAATTCTACTATATTATATACTTAAACTTTGACAGCTCCGTGGCGCAGTGGTTAACACGCCAGCCTGCTACACGGAGTGCCCGGGTTCGATCCCCGGCCAGTTCAGGATGGAAAATGATCTTTTTCAGATTGGCCTGGGTCTTGGATGTTTATCTATATGTGTATTTGTTATAAAATATAGTATCGTTGAGTTAGTATCCCATAACACAAGTCTCGAACTTACCTTGGGGCTAGCTCAATCTGTGTGATTTGTCCGTATATATTTATTTATTATTATTATATTTAAATAATACATATTATAAATGCGAAAGTTGGTCCACACACCCGGATTAAGACGAAATTTTGCCCACCGATATTACCTGGATTAACACACGAGTTACCTTTCATCCCGGGATTAGGTAAGTACTGTTCCCGTGAACGACAATAACGTGAGCGGAGCCGCGGGCGACTGCCGGTAATCATTGATTAGAAGAATTGTCACCTATCAAGTGTTCATTACGAACATTTTCAAATACAAAACTTCGTTTGTTAGACAAACAGATTACTGCAACAACAGTTTCTTCTGATATAGTTCTCAATTATCTACTCATAAAACGGCTAAAGTTATGGCTAAAACAATCGAGCATTTAAGAAAATAAACTCAGAACAATGGTGTACGGGTCGGATCATAATATATGTATCCAGGTATACATAAAACAGAAGTATGATTCTATCTCATAATCCTATCGTACATTCAACTTACCCGAATATCTCTTCCTTCAGCAGACATTCCAATGACACTAACTGTACACAGATATGGGTATTCCGTTGCCAAAGTGTCCAAAAATGCGTAGATCACGTCGAGTCTATGGTAGTTCTTCCAATCCATCGCTTGACCTGTCACCAAACCCATTTTGACTTTGAATGAAAAGGCTGCAGTGGACTTTATAACGCTAATCAATTTTCTTCACTAGCACTTTACTCGTAACCCTGTTTAGGTTTACTTTTCTGAGTAACAATTAATGAAAAATGAAGGTCAAAAAACTAAGTATAATGAGAAATAAATAACGAACTTAATAAATAATAGTACGAGCAACTCCTCGTATAGCAAATACTATTGGGTCAATAATACTGACGAGAAATTGTACTGTCATTATTTATGTAGATTTTATCCCTCCCTCCCTACTCCAGGTGAGTAATAACCTGAAGTGATTAGTCACAAGGTAACAATTAGCTCCATTATCCTTTTAAAATAGTAATAGTGTATTGATATTTTTTCCTGATACCTAAGTTTTGTATTGTAATTACTCATTAGTTAATCAGTTAAAGGATGTACTTAATCAATATTAATTACAACATACGGAAATAAATTGTTATAAGTAGAATAGATTAGTGCTAGAGGTGTAGATTTCTAATTATTTATCATCTTTGTATGATTAATACACTTATATTTTATAGCATTTTACTCTCCTCGGACGAATCACATCAAAGAATAAAAATGCTGAAACATTTTTAATGCACGGTTTCTATCTCAGATTAGCTTTTAAGGCTATGCGTGCACGAAATCGCGGCCCATCAGGCAATATGAGAGTTTGCTGTCTCTCCAAGCCTTGTGCACACATGTAACACCCAAAGCCGAGGTCCGCCCCTTCTGGGGGTTTTGGTGATGTTGCCTACACAGGTTAAGGGCTCTCTGCCCCCAAGGTCGAGCAATGGAAAGATCTATGCTCGGTATATCGTTTCGGGATAAAACCCGTAAAGAAATCATCCGGCAGAGGACCAAAATTGTAGACATTGTCCGAAGTGTAGCAAGCTGAAGTGGCGGGGGGCTAGCCACATTTGTCACAGAACCGATAAGCGTTGGAGTAGGGTTGTGTGAATGGAGACCACGTCTCGGCAAACGTAGTTGGATGCCCCCTGCCTGATGGACCGATGACCTGAGGTTCGCTGGTAGTAGTTGGACGTGGAAAGCAGGAGATCGTGCACTGTGGCGTGCCTTTGCGGAGACCTACATCCAGCAGTGGACTGCAATAGGCTGATTGAATAAAATTCAAAGTATTACGTGGAATGGCCGAATTCCTACTCAGGCCCTTTCCAGAATGCTTGGAGCTGCTGGTTCCCTGTTCTTTCTCCAGCAGAACATTGACATCTCCCACCGCCACCGAGTACGGGATCTCCCGTTCATGGAGCATTCCTGCGACCTGGGCTGCCTTCGGGCTCTCCACTAGTATGTCCATTGTACTGCGCTCCTCCTTCCAAATGTTTATTGCTGAAAAGGATTTATTTTAATAATCTTAAGGCTAGATCTATGGCAATAAGAGATTATAACTTAAAATAGAAAACGTATTTTTTCCTTATCCTTTACTGATTCTTACAGTATTGTGTAGACCATGGAAAATGTTATACAAATTACTACCTAAATGACAAAAGTGAGAGAAGAGAGAAGCTACGACGAAAAAAGGTAATAAATACCTATTTCAATAAACGAATAAGTATTTGAGAGCATTTCCAGCAGCAGGTATTGTTACGAGCTTGCTATACACATGTAGGTCACTCAGATTTGTAAATTCATGGTGATTTTTCCAGCCATAAAACTATGCTATTAGGGCAGATGGGAAGAGACAACATACCGCCCACCGTATCCAGACTTTTAACGAAATACCTCTGCCCCTCCCTAACAAATTTTACTTCCCATACTTGCGGTTTTGACTTTGATGCTGCCACTTTGATTGCTTTGAAAACATTAAAAACATTTAAAAATAAAGATTACTTGTGTGTGGCTTTATTGTTTTGCTATATGATAGTTTATTATTCGTTACATAATAAAGACTCGTAATTTTGAATATTTTTGTAAACAACATTACACCGGCATCATCTTAGTTGTCAAGCAATACGTCATTAGTGTCAAAGAGATTTAAAAAAAAAATTACCCATAGAGGATGATTACACGTGATTACAGTTCCAATGGCGTTCTCTTTTTTTTAATGTCAAGAGGTCGGCTGTCCACAAACTCCATCAATGCTTTTATGCAGGTTAGTATTTCGTTTCCGGTTTCCTCGATTTCTTCTTTGGGTAACCTGAACTTGTGTGTCTTGCTTCGGAGTTCTATGAGGTAGCAGTAAGGGATGCGCGCTTCGCCGTAGCTCCAGTCGTTACTGGTGCCGGCTGCTCCGTACATGACGTCACGGGATATACCAACTTTATAGATATTGCCGTTGCAGTTGTAGATTGCCTTAAATAAAAGATGACGATAAGTAGCTAACACAGATTTTTTAAGCTGCCTAAAGGCATTTGACAGCTTTATGTCTGGCATCAATGATGACAGCCGGATCCAACGGCTTAATGTGTCTTCCGAAGCACAGAGGAGCTCGAGACATTTTTATGCCACTTGCGGTCACCCATCCAAGTGCTGACCGCGCCCAGGGTTGCTTTACATGCGTAAGCGCTAATAATGCTCAGATCCACTGGTCCATCGGGTTCCTCAACAAGACACTTATAACTATAGATTTTAGAACACAGGCAGGTTACCTTCGACATAACAGTAGCTCCTTCAAGCAATCGAATATAATCCGGACACAACTTGTCAGTGAAGGCGAATGGGAACAAAATGACCTGGCCGTAGCTGTGCAGAGTTATGTACACAGTGAAAGAAACACCTGCGTTCAACAGCATGTCCTGAAATTTAAAGAACATTTTACTCGACTGCCAAGAAGGAATATATGTTTCGCGCGTATCTTCAAGCTACATAAAGGCTTAAACTTGCTATGGTAGAGTTTACCCGCAAAATTCATTTTTAGGCCCGTCCGCGGTTTTACTCAGTACTACCAAGTTTTAATTTGGTATAGCTATGTATATTGATCGTGCCAAAAAAATGGTACAATAAAATCTGGACATTGTTTTTTAGGATAGCTCCCATGCAAGTAAAGTAGGAGTATTTTTTTCTAACTTCACCCAACGTGTGTGGTGTTGTTGACATAACTGCCACTAATGGTGACAGCCAGGTGTGCCTTCCAAAGCAGGGAGTAGCTCGAGATATTTATGCCACTTGCGCTCACTGCGCCCGGGGTTACTTATCATGCATAAGCGATAATTATGCTCATGCCCACTAGGCCATCGAGCTCCTTCCTAATTTTAACGTGACGACGAGCTGTTCATAAATAATCCTATGTTTTCCCCTAAAACAATATTGGGTGTTTTTGTATATTGTAGGCACCATAACGGTATATAATGTATATGGCGTATAATATTTATTATCATTGCATTGTAATGTGTTTCCAAAAATCATCATCATCAGGTCCTTTTTAGTCTCCACTACAGGAGCACGACCCTCTCTGTACTACTAGGGCCATACTTGGCCAGAGCAGCCAGAGGTCTTGGCCTACACTCTCCACGCTGGCCAGACGGGTTGGAGAGGTCGCTTAGATGTTTATAAGCTTTGTTTAGCTTAGCTTGTATTTCCTAAAATAATATGTATTAATAAAATTTGTAATCATTACTAGAAATGAAAAAAAAGAGAAGAGAAAAATAGTCAGAAAATTAAAAAGCCCTTCAGGCGAGTAGGCGACTAATGCTGTTGAAGAGTTTCTTTTGGCGTTTCTTCTCTGCAGTGTCACAGTAGTCTGTAGCTTTTGCACATCAATTAATAATATAAATATTACTAAATTCGTTCCTTTTTAAAATGTGATTTGACGTGATTCCTTTTTAAAATGTGATTTGACGTGAAAAAGTGCCTGCAGAGGCCTATTTTCTTTTTAGACAAGATTTTGAAACAAAACGATTCTTGTAAAAAATGACCCTTACTAGGTTTTGGAATGGGACAGCCGTGCTGGACCAGGCTCCCAGCCGGACGTGTAATTACAACGGCTCAACGTGCCTTCCGGAGACCTTTATAATTATAATGCCATTTGAGGTTACAAATCCAAGTGGAAAACACGCCCGTAATTGCTTAAAATGACCACTAATATTGCGTGCTGATCCATCGAACCCGTAAAGAATTTAAATTACAAATAGAAAATTAATTTAATGTAACGGAATGATATAAAACCAGCAATGAAATTTATTTACGGCAAAATCCTGTTTGTCGTTTAATCTCTGTGTTCGTTACCAATGACACGAATTTGGTGTTAACTGCACATTATTGTTAAAATAACGATGGTTTAACATAATCACAAAATTAAATGAAACAAAAATGTATTATAAAATATACTATCAAGTCTTTTCCCTTGCGGGGTAGACAGAGCTTAGGTCTATGAGACCTAAAAGCCACGTTTAGCATATTGGTGGGGAAACGGATTTTTGCCCATTCCTTTGATCTGCGCGGGAAGAGAAGCAGCTGGCATATTCTATGTTTTTTCTTTTCTCCCAGACCAGCATGGAAGTGATTGCTTTTATACGCAATTTTCTTTTTTCTTTAAAATCCCCCCTCTTGATTCCAATTTCCTACTGTAGTTTCAGAGAAAATGAATAAAACTAATCTGACAGCCTTAGTTTTCATCTTACTGCGGTAAAAAAATGAGGATTTTGATAAATTAATAAATATAAAGGGACAACCACTCAGTGACAGCCTTACTCCATCTGCCATCGGCCCTTCTAGCCAGGTCCTGCCCAGTTCCATTTATGAGTTGCAACCCTAGAGAGCACATTGTGAACTTTCGTTCGGCGTCGGATCTCAGGGTTGCGAACTCAGTCTTGCAATTTGAGTGGTATCCCAGAAATGGGAAACGTAGTGTTGGGCATCCGGCAGCTAGGTGGTTCGACGACATAAAGCAGATTGCTGGTAGGCTGGTGATAGGGAAGAATGGCGCAGACAAAAGAAGGCTTATACCCAGCAGTAGGTCGTAGAAAACTGACGATGATGATGATGAAAGATGAATGATGACATAAATCAGATCTTAGCAGGGAACATTAACTGGATGGATACCATGAAGAATCGAGAAAAATGCAAGAAAAGATAGGATATGCTTTTGCCCAGCAGTGCGACATAAAAAACATTAATTAGTGTATTATTTTTCGTATTTTTTAACGATTTTTTTAAATCTGCTATCGAAACTCGTTAAAATAAAAAAATACTGTCACATTTTTAGGGCAACCGCATTACTGCGCCTAGATAAGATCAGACAGTTGTGACGTCACACGTTTGTATGGGTGAGAAGTTCTTCTGCAGCTATGTTTAATATTGCGTTTATGGGAATGACCTCTCTAAAAGTGGTTATATTTTTTTTTATTTATTCATACTTTAAAAATGGACTAACCCCACCAATTTCAACAAAATAACGTACCGATATCAAATCAAAAGTATACTTTGTAGTCTTATTACCTTTCATCCGCGACTCCGCCCGTATGACGATCGGTTTAGTACATAGGGCGTGAATGCGTAACAAACAAACGCACTTTCGCATTTATAATATTAGTTTGGATTTAGATATACGATTACGTAATAAGAATTATTTTGAAAATCTACTCATCATGCAGGTTATTGTAGGCTGGAAACGATGCTGCCAAATATAAGTATGTTAGATCTTACCCTGACAGCACAAGACTCTGGTTCCGAAAAGGCTTCTGGTCCTCTAAAAAAATTATGGGTAGGAATTTCTGATGATCCTGGGCCACCGTATCCATAACTAAAAACATAAAGAGTTGAATAACCTACATATACATTACACATCAGATAAAAATTTGCAGGAAAATCATATTTACAACAATTGTGATTTTCCTGCAAATTTTTAGGTTTTCCAATCATTTTTCACTGAATTCAGTCATTGACGAGATTGACGCCGTAATACGTGAAATACGTTTAGAGATATTAAAAATAAAATTGGTTGTCTGTGAATTGATAATTTTACGTGATAACGGTGGAAGAGAGTCAGATGCGTCACAAGCCGAACGCTTAGGCCGATCGTGCCTCTCTATCGCTTGTTCCGCGCTCTCGCTTACATACGGAACGTTATACTTTTTCGAGCGGCACTTGCAGCCGGCGTTTATCGATTTATAAAGCGTTATCACGTCGAAACAAAAACCTGAAATTCCTGTTGAGGTCAACGCCGACGCATTGTCCGCCATGCCAAGCCCTGTTCTTGCGCCACATGCGATCTCTCAGATGCGAGTATTCATACCCGTCTGGATTGACTACAGGGAGAAAGTACCTGGTAACAAATATTTAGTAAATTTTATTACACAAAATTGTAATTTATTAAATTTAAAGTGGGAAAAGATAAAGGAAGAAGTAGAAGATTAAAAACCTTTGAAAATGCCATAAAAACAACTGAATTTATACGCTACACCTTTATTATTACGTCGGTTAAAAACTGCTCATTTGACGAAGTCACCTGTTCAATAATTGATAATATTTCAAATGAAAAGATCGGCTTCGAATAAACAACTGAAAGATTTTGATGAAATTAAATAGAGAGGATAATAAGTGGGACTACGGGAAAATACACGCTTTCAAATAAAAAAAAAATAATTACAATGGTTCATAAATTACGGGGATATGGCATACAACGAATAAGTACCCCAAATAAAATTGGAAATAATACCCCAGATGATAGAGAACACACTACAAGATAAGCAAATAGAACAACAGAATAAGAACCTCGCGAAATAGATTTTTTTTTGCAAATGTTTTAAAAAAAATCTAAATTATTATGCATGATGAGGAAAATTTATTTTAGGGGAATACCTATACCGATAAAAAATAGCTTAGATAAATAAATTTCTAACTAGCCGCCAGCTAGCTGCCAGCGATTCCGTTTTCGTTCATTTGATGGGGGCCACGTCTTATTATAACTGGTCAAAAAAATTTAAGTAGCCTATCCTGTGTCCTATACGTGTTTATCTACCAAATTTCATAAAATTTAGTTAATTCGTTTTATGGTGGAACATACATATACGGCGTATTACATAACCTCCGTTGTTCCCGTAAAGGGGTGTTTCATATGGGAGACCAAAGCAGGGAACATTTTTTTTTTACTTTTTCATACTCATTGCCTGGCCGGAGGTTATGTTACACGCTGTTTACAGAAAAAAAAACTAAAAATCCTCAATTTAGTTTTAGTATCATATATATAGCTTATAAACTCGTCGATACTCTCTGAGAACGCCGGAATAGACTTAGTACATCTAAGTCTATTTCGGCGTTCTCAGAGAGCGCATAGAGTCAATGCAGCATGGTTACGATGGAGAAATCTACCAGGAGTACTCTGCGATAACAGCATGCCAGTAAACCTGAAAGACAAAGTCTACAAAACGGCTATCAGACCCGCCATGCTCTATGGCACAGAATGTTGGGCGATGAAAAAGACGCACGACAACAAACCCCAAATAAAGGGATAAAGCAAGGAAGAAGAAAGATATATAGCTTATAAATACGATATCTCTGAAAGAAAAGTAACTTACTCCATGACTTACCCTTACAAATTATTAGTATTGATTAAAATTAAATTTCAAAGACCTAACCAGTGTTTTCTCTCAGATGCCATATCTTAACCGCTAAGCCCAGTAACTAGTGTGGATTTATGGAAAGTTACCAGTCTTTATTAGTAACACTTGTAGGCAATGTACTGAAGTTTCTGGCGATATTATCAGCAATATAGGTCGCCACAGCCGGTGCAATCCACTCTCGAGCATGGATGCCTGCGTCCATCCACACGCATGAATTGGTGGCGTCACTGTTGGATATCTTCAATATCTAAAACATAATTATTGAAAGACAACTTGAATTGGTAGATAAGGTAAATTATATAATTGGTTTTGTCATGACGGCACCGGAGTTATATGTATGTAATTTGTGTGAGTGACGGTTACAATATTACAAGACTGCGCCAGGTAAAAACTTGGACTCAAGTCTATCACGCAAGGATAAAAGAAGTGACGTCTGCCTGACTGTCTGCGCCAGGTTATATCGGTACAAATTATTATTTTTTAAACTGGGAAATAAAGTTCACCAATTACCAGTTCAAATTTCAATTTTTAACGTTTTTATGCATAAATGTGGCTGAATTTCATTGCACATTAACGAAATTTAGCTACATTTATGGAAAATTGAGTGTTGGCTCTATTAAGTAACCTTGACAAGCAGCAACTGACTAACTGACTAGTGCTCAACATCGAGGCATGATAACAAAGTTCTCTTAACTTAAATTGGAAGATATTGATGTACCTAAACAATACGTGGTTTCAATAAAACGGTGCTGCAATCGCTGCATCAGGTATTTCCTATTCGTGTTCTCTCTCGTTTCGGTTATAAATCTCTTAATGTTGATTTTTATGGAAACCATCAAAAACTGATGAGCATCTTAAGATGTTCTCCGGGTCTCTTGGAAGATTTATGTCATAATTCAGATCCTGATAGGTTAATCCAAATCACCCACCCGTGCACGAAATTTAATTAATATTGTATAGGCTGTATCAACGAATTTAATAACATTCAAGCAAATTATGCCATAGAAATTTTCGACGATAAAGTGTATGTACTAGAGCCATGGAAACCATTTGCTCGGTGTGTTATTTCATAAATAACCGTTTCCTATGTCCTTTATGAATTTCTAACCAAAATTCGTGATTTCCAGATAATGCAAATCTTGCATAAATTTTGATACATCCCAAATTATTGATTCTAAATTCGAAATCTAAATATTTCCAGGCAGTTAAAATCAATCTGTGTAAGTAATATAAATGTAGGACATAAATAATTACTACGTTATTTTATATGTCAGTTAATAGTTATCAGAATCATAACCTTCAAATCACGGCCCTCAAGCGATTTGCCGATGACTCCAGAAGTGCAAATGGAAGGGTAGTCGTACTCCAGGTCATCAAACAGTGAATGAATAACGTCTAGTCGATGGTAGTTATTCCAGTTCATGCGCCTATGTGTGTGTGAGCCTTAAAAATATTAAAAATGTGTTACTTTTAAAGTTCTTTATTGATCAATATTAATATTTTTACCTTCTTGGCACAAAATTTCATTATTTATAAATATATATTATAATTAAGGTAGACAAAACTCTCGTGTCGTGCTCTCTACAAAGTTTGAATAGAACGCGAAACGGGTGGATGTCGCCGGTCTTGGCGCTCAACTTCGAAATCTAACTTTATCAGTATCTAAACAAGATAAATAACCAAAAACATAGCTTGAATTTCGATTTGTGACATTCAAATCTTTAAAGTGTCTGCTCTCCAACCCGTCTGGCCAGCGTGGAGCGTGTAGGCCAAGTCCTCTGGCTGCTTTGGCCAAGTATGGCCCTAGTAGTACAGAGAGGGTCGTGCTCCTGTAGTGGAGACTAAAAAGGACCTGATGATGATGATGATGAAAAAAAAAAGCAAGGTAGAAGATTCCTCAGCTTAAATTCCTATATCTTTGAAAAATAATCAAATAATAAGAATGCGGCAGTAAAAAATACATCTCTACTTTCTCTATATCTTTTTTGAGGATAATTTTGAGGAGTCCGATGGTCCTATCTGATAGTGGATCTGAGCATTATTAGTTCTTACGTATGTTAAGCAATCCCGGGCGCGGTCCCCACTGGGATGGGTGACCGCAAGTGGGATAAAAATATCTCTAGCTCATTCGAGCTTCGGAAAGCAAGCCGTTGGTCTCGGCTGTCATCATTGATGACACTCGCAAAGCTAATTCAAATGCCGTCAGTTACATTGAAAAATCTGACACCAGTATCGGTCAGCCACTAACACACACTAAAAACAAACATAACTTTTTCTGTCACCTATGTACTTTTAGTCAGAATGAATAGTATACTCCGGTGTTAACTTTTTGGCAGCACGGAACATCGCGCGAGTCGATGCGCATTACACAATTCTCTCCCTGAATTCATCATAGCGCCAATGTGTGTGTTATGTTCGTGTACCTGTGCACACACCTGTACTCGTGATGTGTCGTTCCCGGAAATATTGGAAACTTTCGGAATATTTCCGTGTAAGTTTCCGTAAACTTTCCCGAAGTTGGGAATTTTGGGGAATATTGCTGTAACAAAGTTAAAGATTTTTTTTTCTATATGCAGGGCAAATTTCGTTGCATTTTTATATTTGTAAGCGGTTTTGATGATGATGAAACGGTTTTACAGAACAAACAAGAATATTTATTTATTATTTTATTTAATAAACTTTATTGTTCCAAAGTAGAATACACTTATAATAATATTTGGTCTGTTCATTATTTGTGTGTGTTAAAAAGTGGTCAAAAACTTTACTCATCGCTTTCATTGTTGCACGCACGTAAATAAATAAATATAAACAAATAAATATATGCATATGCAGTATAAAGGATTAAATTATATTATTAAAAAAGAATGAAAACTTTGGGAAAGTTTACGGAAACATTGGGAATATTCCCGTAAATTTCCAATATTCCCAGCGGCACATCACTACCTGTACCTGCACCCATCTGCGCTATTAGCTAATATCCGAGCCGCCATTAAGTTTACATCGGTCCTCCTGCCAAAGCTCATTCCCGGACATACAATGAATGATATACTATGAACAACTCTTGCCCGGAGTAGGAACTAGAAAGATTTCTAGTCTATGCGACTAAGATGTGAATAGATAAACGGCAGGTGTCCGATATCTTGGCAATTGCCTTGCACTGGGCAATCGCCATGATATCAGACACCTGCCATAGTCGTAAAAGCTGACTGCGAGCGACTGTACTAGGTAGGTACTGTCGCTTTTTCTATTATTATTTCTATAATACCTCGGTAGTTGTTTTACAATAATGCAAGCAATCAGACATCTTTTCTAACATTCTACGTTCATTTCTGTGAAGTAGATACGTACCAGTTTTTAAATTGAATTTTTTATTTTGTTTCGACGCGGATGGAATTTCCGGAATCTTCTTTTCTGTTTCATTTTTACTGTCTTTATTAAGGTCCTTTTTCAAGCTTTCAACTCCTTCAATAAGGGTTATCGGCTTCGTTTCACTATTGTTTCGGATCTCCCGAACATATCGAGTTTCGGTTGCTACCGAAAAAGGATGTTTGTAACTATGTTCGATTGTTGGGCTAAAAATGCTACGACGCTTATTCTTGGAATGAATATTCATAATACGGTATATTTTTTGGTTAATATAAGCCGTAAACAACAACTGGTTCATGAATATCCTCGTTTATTCCATTGAAAACTACATCTTGGAGAACGTAACTTATCTTTATTATTTATTATTTTTTATATCCATTTTCTGTTAATTCATGACAGAAAATAGTGATTATTTATTTTGTATATACACTGAAATTTAGATAGTAACAAATCAAAAATAATGAGAAAATTGACAATTGTGGTATCAAGAAAAAGTCTCAGAATAATAACTAAAAAAAGGAAAAAAGTAATCAATACACACAGATAAACTATTACTTTCGTTTTCAGATCAAGATGAGGTTTTGCTTCGCATTGAGGAGTTTTTAATTTGATACCTTCAGGATTGTTTTCAGGAGTTTGTTGAATGTTATTTGGGTCGGTCTACGAATAGGGGTCGGTATTGAACCACAGACATATAAATATTTTTGCTTAAAATAGACTCAACATAAACATATATTTTCATATAAACCTTTTATTATGAAAATGTAAATTATGTATTGTGGCAAAGCGCAACTCCTAGTTAGACACAAATAAAATATTTTTTTTTTGTACGGAATACAAAAAAAAAAATTTTTGTGTCTAACTACGAGACAACGGTTTTAAAAATGTGGTAAATATTTGGCGACCGGTCCACAACATACGAAGAGGAATATCATTTCATCGGTGAGTAAAATATGGTAGATGAGTAAGATATTCGTAAAGAAAAACTAGGATTTTGAATTGTGTTAAAAATAAGCGTAAATATATTATGGGATTGTATTTTTGACACGTACCAATTGACCAATATAATTATAAACGAGTTGCACTCCCGAAGCGCCGGCAGAAGTGAAAACTCTGCGCGGTAGAAAGAGAGGGGGATATTACTTCCTCTCCTAAGCCGCGCCGGTAAAGTGCAGAACGCCGCTAAATAAGTTTTCACTTCAAAAATCTTGAAGTGTATGTAAAAATGAGATTTTAAGATTCTGCCATGCCATAAATGTCATATGTACAATTTGCTTACTTATCATATACCTATCTGTGTACTGAACACGTACTTCCAGATTTTTTAAATCATTAGCATCATCATTAGCAGCATGAAGAATAAATAATAAGAATTTCGTTTTAGAAACCATAGTATTACTAAATATTAATAAATAGGTACTTATTGAGGATAATTTTAACAAGAAAGTTACAAGCGTGAGATGGGGAGTACAATAATTAAAAAGATAAACGCCATATAACCGGGTCGAGGCGACACTTGGGTGGCGGCAGACCCCTGACTGGTTAGCGGGTCACCAAGAGAGTGCTACTATCTGTTCTCACTAAATCTCATCAAATTGTTAATCTTGCTAAAATAGTTCGTGGTGAGTATGGCTATACCCTCCTATGGAACGTAGTATCTTTGGGAGAGGACCACAGAAATATATCGAGGAGAGGACTTTGTCTAGTTGTGGACTTTTTACGGCTGTAATTGATGATACGACCGATTCGAAGCGATACTTGTGTGGCGGATGGCCATTATCGGGTCACCAATGGAGTGCTCGTATTTGTTCTCACTAAAATAATCAAAAAGAAAACAACTAGATGCCTGGGTCTGGCTTATAAGCAGGTCACAAAAAGAATAGCACTATCAATCTCGCTAAAATTGTTAAAATCGAACTAAAATAATTAACAATATAAACATAATAACAGGTCTCTCGGGGAAGCCTTGACCCTAGAGAGCGCGTCCCCAAGGAGGCGGATAGGGGAAAGCCCGTCAGCGGTCAAATGACTAATGAAGGGTAGGAGGGAAATAAAATACCTCCCGCGGACCATAAAGGCTGGAGAGAAAACTCCGTAAACAAACCCGATCCTGGAGCTTCTTCGACATATTCGATGCAGAGGTCCATGGTTGCGATGGGCGCTCAGGTCGGAGCGACCATTATAGTGGCGGCGGAAGAGCCCTTATGGGTCAACGGCGGCACTAAAAATCTTCCAGGAAGATTACGACCTTGGTGTCAGGTGGCAACCGACCGTAAAACCCACAAGCCAAATCATCATACCAATCATGAAACAACACAAAAAAGGAGGAACGATAAATGCTAGGGCGTCCCCCTCAAGCGACGACGAGAATGGAGCTGCAAATAATACTAGGGCGTCCCCCCTAAGCGACGGAAGAAACAAAAAGCAAAACACTGTGACAATGTCCGAAGTGCGCATTGCCACCTGGAACATTGGCACAATGACTGGACGAAGTGCTGAATTGAGCAGTATTCTTGAACGACGTCGCATAAACATCTGTTGTTTGCAAGAAACAAAGTGGAAGGGCGCTAAATCACGACAAATTGGAAAGGGATACAAACTGATTTATTATGGCAAAGAAAATACTAAAAACGGGGTTGGTATTGTCTTGGACCATTACTTTAGCCAAAATGTAGTTGAAATAAAAAGGATTAACGATCGTATTATTTCTGTCAAACTAGCCTTGGACAAGCAACCGTGCCTGAATATCATCTGCGTCTATGCTCCACAAACTGGCTGTTCGGAAGTTGAAAAACAAGAATTCTGGGAAGAACTATACATGCATGTAAACACAATACCGGCACTGGAACAAAAACTAATTTGTGGAGACTTGAATGGCCATGTGGGTAGGGATAGGATTGGTTTCGAGGGACATCACGGGGGCTTTGGTTTTGGGGAACAAAATGCCGAAGGAGTCACAATCTTAGAGTTTGCAGTGTCACAAAATCTAGCTATCGCAAACACCTTCTTTAAAAAGAAACATGAACATCTCATCACATATAAGAGCGGAAATGCGACAACGCAAATAGACTATATTTTAATAGACAAGCAAAACTTAAGACAAATAAAAGATTGCAAAGTCATTCCGGGAGAACCGCTAACCTCACAGCACAGATTATTGCTAGCGGCTGTGAAACTTAAGAAACCAATTAAGAGAAGGAAAGTTAGAGTGACAAAAATAAAATGGAAAAACCTCAGTACAGAAAATGGAATCGATTTTATAAACAGCATCAGAGAGTACCTTTGTAACAACCACCCTGGTGAAAACTCCTCAAACGACACCTGGTCAAAATTTGAAAATTTCTGTGTAACATCTGCAAAAGATCAGCTAGGAATCAGTAAAGGAACCCTGCACAATGGAAAAGATACCCAATGGTGGAATAACAACACCAAAGTAACCGTAGCGGAAAAGAAGCGCCTATTTAAAATTTGGCAGGAGACCCATTCTGATCAGGACAGGGAAAAGTATAAATTGGCCAAAAAAGCAGCTAGAAGAACAGTGGCAATTGAAAAAGATAATACTGAGCGGGACCTTTATCAGCGACTGGAACTAGCGACGGATGATGAAATTTACAAAATTGCAAAGCAGAGACACAACAACACAAAAGATTTCCAGACCACCAAGTACGTTAATAACGCTGAAGGTACATTGCTCACCGATGACAAGGATATATGCAATAGATGGTACGACTACTATAATCTCCTATTGAATGAGGAGTTTGCCCGCCAACCAGAGGTAGAGGAACCAATGACTCAAGGACCCGTAGATAAAATTACGCCTGTGGAGGTCAAGAGTGCAATTTCGAAAATGAAGAACCGCAAATCAAACGGTCCGGATGAAATACCTGCTGAATTGTGGAAGGCTCTAAAAGCGGATGGCGAGGTATGGCTAGCTGAACTGTTCAATGACATCTTAAAAAATGAGAAAATGCCAGATGCCTGGAGGAATAGCTATCTTGTCCCCTTCTATAAAGGCAAAGGTGATGTCCGCGAGTGTAAAAATTTTAGAGGAATAAAACTCACATCGCACACCCTCAAAATCTGGGAAAGAGTCCTGAATGAACGCCTCATAAAACTTGTCACGGTAACAGAAAACCAGTGCGGCTTCACAGCAGGGAAAAGTACTACAGATGCTATCCACGCAGTTAGGTTGGTCATGGAGAAAGCACGAGATAACAAACAAAATTTATGGCTACTATTTATAGACCTAGATAAAGCCTTTGACCGAGTACCAAGGACAATAATATGGCAGGCTCTGAGGGCACATGGAGTCCCTGAATGCTATATAAGGCTTATAAAGGACATGTACAGCGATGTCCAAACAAACGTTCGAACCCCAGCGGGCTCATCTAAAAGTTTTGGCATTAAAGTTGGTGTTCATCAGGGGAGTGCCCTTAGTCCTCTACTATTTAACATCGTCATAAATTATCTCACTGCAAACATCCAACGCCCTACACCATGGAACCTTTTATATGCTGATGATGTGGTCCTTATTTCTGATAACCTTCAGGAGATCCAAGAAGACCTAGAGCAGTGGAGAAAGTCATTAGAACAAAATGGTTTACGCATCAGCAGAACTAAGACTGAATATATGTTCTGCAATTTCAACCCAACTGATAGCGCTAGCACCGATATCCAGCTTGATAATACTGCACTACCAAGAGCGAAATCCTTCAAATACTTAGGATCACTTCTCTCAGATGATGGATCAATTGAAGCGGACGTAACTCATAGGACAACGGCAGGGTGGAATAAGTGGCGTTCCTTGACTGGAGTCTTATGTGATATTAAAATGCCAATAAGAACTAAGGGCAAGGTTTATAAAACGGCTGTTAGACCTGCGCTACTTTATGGTAGCGAAGCCTGGGCATCAAAAAAGTCACATGAGCAAAAGCTCCACGCAACAGAAATGCGTATGCTACGTTGGGCAGGAGGAGTCACACTCAAAGACAGGGTTCGCAATGAGTACATCAGGGGGAGCTTCAAAGTTGCAAAAATAACCGATAAACTCAGCGAGTCCAGGCTGAGATGGTACGGTCACGTAATGCGTAGAACCGAGGATCATGTCGTGAGGAAGTGCCTTTCTATGGCTAATAAAAAGAGGGGAAGAGGAAGACCTCAGACCACCTGGTTGACGAATGTCCAAAGGGACATGAAGGAGCTGGGTCTGAGAGAAGAGGACGCACAGCGACGGACCACGTGGCGTCGCATGATTGGGAAAGCCGACCCCGTGTAGCGGGACAAGGCGAGGCCAAAGAAGAAGAAACATAATAACAGGTTGACTTTAAGGCAGTCATAGGAATCGCTCGCTGGCTGGTCAACAAGAAATTAGTAAAATCAGTTTTTATGATCACCAATCAATGAGTTCAAAACGAGTAACAGTGGTACGTTCTGTTTCATTAGAGGGGAGTGCATGCCGAGAGCAGGGTGGCGCGCAACGAGGCGTTTACTGAAAATATCTGATTACATCTAATTATCGAGCTGTGCTTAGCGCCCGGCACTCCCGTCTTGATTGCGCGGCCATTGTTAGCAAACACTGCTGCTTTTAGATACGATTGCGCGAAATCTTCCGGCCTTTAAAGAAAGAGCAAAGCAACTCGTATCTACAGTTTTCAAACAAGAAATTTGTAAGTACTAAAAATATATACCTAATTTATCAAATTATCGATCTGTGCTCAGCACCTGGCGCTCCCGTCTTGATTGTGCAGCCATTATGAGCGAACACTGTTGCTTTTAGATACGATTGCGCAAAATCTGCTGGCTTTTAAAGAAAAAGCAAAAACATATCATATCTACAGTTTTCAAAAAGGAATATGTAGTAAAATATCTAATTACATCTAATTATCGAGCTGTGTTGAGTACCTAGCGCTTCCGTCTTGATTGTGCAGCCATTTTTAGCGGTCACTGCTGATGCTTTTAGATTAAGTCTTTTAGCTTTTTAAAGAAGAAAGCATAAGCATATTTTTGTAAATATACACTGCCACTTTTAGATACAGAACCTGTTCAAATTCCAAATTTCCCTGCTTCTCGGATGAATTGCCTCTAGAAGCCGATCCGTTCTGCAGAGTTGTACAGACAAACTTACTTGAATCTTCTAGTAGTAACTTGTAGAACGCGCTCGTCTACTATCTGTGGCGGAATGGGAGTCTGGTTTTGGTTGCAAGGGTTGCCGTTTCCCAGCATAGGAACATTTTTGAAAAATAACACTTTACGCTTGGCGACATGTCTACGTTTAGGTGCAAAGTCATTGTTGACACAGTCAAACGTGGCCACCACACTCTCTTCTCTCTCTCGGCAGACTCTTCTGTTCTAGGCGTGCACATGGCATGTCATGTTAGTCTTAATAACAGTATTCACCGTACCTACTCTGTCTCCAACCGGATGCCAATTTGGCACCAATTGGTTCGGCCCGGGATGACGGCAGGATTGGCACTGGTGCCTTGGAGAATGGGAAGATCGCTGGTGAGGGACACAATTGTATGGCTCTAGAAGTACAGAGAGGGTCCTGCTCCTGTAGTGGAGACTAAAAAGGACCTGATGATGATGATGATGATGAGGGACACAATATTCGACACTCTGACGCATTCTGATCTCCGTAGCACAAGTTGTAAAGCTGACATGGCTGCAGCTACCGCTGAGTCCCACAAACAACGTAAATGTGGCATATACATCCGTGACGTATATATTTTTGAGCCATTTAAGATGGAGACACTGGGTCCGTATAGTGGTGTAAGAAAAACGATGGTCGAGGTGTCGAATGACCAGGTGGTTCATAAGACTTGCCCAAAGAATAAGCATTGCCATGTGGCAATGCTGGCAGTCTTCGCCGTAGCTTTGAATTGATTGAGCGAGCGCAAGCGAAATGTCTCGATATCAGCTTGGACAATAACTCGTTCGTATGTTCCGTTGTCCGGTTATTCTCCTCTTCAGGTCATGTTTTTCAACCGATTCTCGTCAAATTTTGTGAGACAACTGAATAATAACATAGAATATTATTGTCGATACAGTTTATTGAAGTTTTACATTATGGCGGAATTTATACAAAAGACCTAATCGCCATTGGGGTATAAGAGGCTAGGGACAATTCTGACTTAACGAGTAAGTCTTGCGAGGCTCATAGAGCAAGATTTTTTAGATATGATTTGTTATTTTAAATTTAGGTAGTATTATAAAATTTATAAAGATATATATTTGTCAACACCTAGTACATTTGACAGCTCCGTGGCGCAGTGGTTGTCACGCCAGCCTGCGACACGGAGTGCCCGGGTTCGATCCCCGGCCAGGTCACGCTGGAAAATGATCTTTTTCAGATTGGCTTGGGTCTTGGATGTTTATCTATATATGTATTTGTTATAAAATATAGTATCGTTGAGTTAGTATCCCATAACACAAGTCTCGAACTTACCTTAGGGCTAGCTCAATCTGTGTGATTTGTCCGTATATATTTATTTATTTATTTGTGCTTATTTTGAACCACTTACAGATTCTAGTATTTCTTCATGCCCTATCATATTTTACTCTTTTCCCTTTGATAACTGTCTCGTATAAAAATATACATTTGCATGCAACATAACAAAAACATTTTTCAGTTTTTTTTTACTTACAGTTAAATATGAAAAGACATGTTTATGGTTTATGTTAAGTCTGTTTCAAGGAAAAAAATATCATGTCTCTGTGTTGTCTCTGTGCATGATCTTTAATGAATCACGAAGTACTCTTAGTTATTTGTTCTGAGCTCGGAATATGGACTAAAGCAGTTCTGAGCGAAATACACAGAGCAGAGACGCAATATTTTTTTTAAATCTTTGGGTCTACCTCTTTTTTAAACTCCCATAAATATCTTTATAAAAAAATAATGACACCTTCAAAATCAGTATTGTCAGTAACTCGACTAAAATGTCAGTAGCCAGTAGCATGTAAAAATTTTTGTTATAATTTTCTAAATAAATTTATTTCCAATATCTCTTAAAAATTATTCAAAGTGGCACGAAAAGACCAAAGGTATCAAATATGGGACGTGAAATGTTTAAAGGAAGGACAAAAGATATTCCTAAGAAGTTTAGACAACAAAGGCGGTAAGTAGTTGTTCTCTATTGTTATTGAAGTACTCATCCCTTTGGTACCTATTATGAGGCACACATTGATTTCATTTTTTTTCAAGATAGGGAAAGCGGCTGTCCACTTCCAGGTCTAAAATTCATGTTTTCTTATTTCTTCGCCTTTTCAAATTGTACTGTCTATTTGTAATTTTGCCTAAAGCGGCCACGGGTGGAGTACCCTGTCCTGTTTCCTCCTTTGTCTCCTCGACAACCTTTTGTGTGCAATGAGGCATTTAGGGCTTGTTTGTTATTTATACTTTTAAATTCAAAACAGTTTTAAAATATGGTAATGTTTTGCAACTAGCTGTAACTCGTAGTTCTAGGTCTAGGTCTAACTTTTAGGTCTTTCTCTTTTCCGACTGGCGCTTGGTTTCCAGTTGGTAATGATTTGTGGTCATCTATCGGGATGCATCTAAATGACATAACCCGCCCAGTCCCAATAGAACTTATCTGGTATCATAAAATAAAAAAAAGCAAAGCTTAATGCTTCATGTTGTTATTTAACACCTTCCGGGACGTCCCGCCTGTAGACGTAGACTTCTATTGTTATATCTATTGTGTCTGGTCCAGTGTCCGTGAATGAGTTAATCTGTGCTCTCCCTCCCCCCCCTCTATTTTTTAAGTATCAATCCTTCCCTGTGCCGTGTGGTTCCGGCCTAGAATACACACGCGTGTGCATAGGCGTTCAATCTTGATATATTTCTGTGTTCAAATATGTCAACTATATCATCATCATCATCGGGTCCTTTTGTCTCCACTACAGGAGCACGACCCTCTCTGTACTACTAGGACCATACTTGGCCAGAGCAGCCAGAGGACTTGGCCTACACTCCACGCTGGCCAGACGGGTTGGAGAGGTGTCTTAGATGTTTATAAGCTTTGTTTAGCTTGTATTTCCTAAGTCGCCTTCTACGACATCCACGGGAAGACTTGGAGTGGTCCAACTCTGCCGGATACCACACGGCTATATCATACTATCAACTATATCATGTTGTGTGCCTTTTAATATTAGTCAATACAACTGGTTGAATGTATAATCACTTTTTTAGGGCACAATTACGTACAGTCGGGGGCACATAAAACTAACCCCTCTAACAACAGATTATAAATTGAAGAGGGTCACATTTATCTGCCCCTGAACTACCCTGCACATGCTCTATAGGAACCTTTTTAGTTTTAAAATATTCACATATTCATTTCCAGCCATAAACATTTACAAGGAAGGCGAAAACAATATGGACGTAGTGGTGGCCTGTCAGAGACTCACACTGGTGGAGAGACTGCTCCGCGAGCGGGACATCCCCTTCGAGGTGACGGCGACGGATGCTGGCGTCCTCACCCACATCAGCAACAACCCATCGCGAGCACGGAGCCCTGCGACTATATTGCCGGCTAAATCCTCACACACTAAAAGTAAACAAGTTTTGTGACGAGTTAATAAAAACGAATCTACACTGTAAAGTGGTTTCGAAGACAAATCAAATGAACCACAAACACGATTGGTATACCTTTTTTAGGGTTCCGTACCTCAAAAGGTAAAAAGGAACCCTTATAGGATCGCTCGGTTGTCTGTCTGTCTGTCTGTCGGTCTGTCGAAACCCTTTTTCTCAGGAACGCGTAGAGGTATCAAGCTAAACTTTATATCAAATATTCAGGTCTACTGGCTTAGGAGTTTGATTTTTTCACAGCTCCTAGAGCTGTGAAAAAATCAAACTCCTAAGCCAACGCAATCAAAAGATTCAGCCGCAAATTTTCGTGTTTTTTTCGACATTCGCAAGAGAATCAAAACCTATAGGGTACTTCCCGTGATTTCAGAATCTTGATATTTGGTATGAAGCAACTTCTTATAGCACAGATAAAGGAAAAATTGCGAAAAGTATACATTTTTAGTTACATCATATAATAAAAATATTTTTAATAATTTTTAACTTACCTGCCGGCTCGCACTTGACCGGTTTTGTTTAAGAGTCTCAATCGGGATAAATGTAGATGGCTTGCCAGAGTAAACTCTTAATGAAGTGACGGCGACAGATCCTGACGGTTTTTAGGGTTCCTCTGCCGAATGGGACTCGACATGTGTCAGCTCTTTTGCAGCCTCTCTTCTAGCGCGAATGATGGGCCTCCGGCTCTCTCTACTCAAACGTCGATTTTCTGTGGGAGTGTGGTACTAGACGAGCCGGCTCATTCATGCTACTATCAAAAATGAATTTTGCCGGTAGAAAGAAGTTATAGATGTATTTTTATGATTTGTGTTTCAGAACGATGTATGGACTGGAAAGATTTTTATCCATTACATATAATTGAAAAATTCCTGGACAGTTTAGAGGTCGCCTATCCTTCAATATGCACTGTCAGCGCCATTGGCAAATCAGTAGAGGGAAGAGAAATTAAGGTTAGCGATAAAAAAATGGTATTGATAATTTTGTGTTGTATTTGTACCGGTATGAGCCGTTATATTATATGTTATATTTAGCTGAAGAATATACATTACATACCTATCGATAGGTACCTTTTGTCGTTTTTGTGAGAAAGATGGTATGGCATTTGCGGTGAATTTATTTAATTTTTTGGGTCAGTATTTTGCTTGCTAAGTGGTTTACCTCATAGGAAGCTTACAGAGTAGGTCTTAAAATATTCTCAAGGGCAAGACTAACCTTAATGGATAATTGAAAACCCTAATTCTATATATATCTATATTTTACAGATTATCATTCAAATTGTTTTGCTACATTTTATACAGGATAAAATTGAAGTCATGAGCAAACTTTTAAGGTGTGACTCAGACTCAGACCACGAATCTGAACAACTTTCATTAAAGGACCAACTCCGACATTGCGAAAAAAAAATTTGCTGTTCCATAGATTTTGGCCAAGTAGTTATTCTACTTTTGTAGAAGTTGGTCCCAAAATGGAATTTGTTCAGGTCCGTGGTCTGAGTTACTTCTTAAACGTTTACAAGATTTCAATTTCACTCTGTAGATGTTAAAGATCTCAAACAGCGACGCTAAGAACACAGGAGTGTGGCTAGACGGAGCGATTCACGCTAGAGAATGGATTAGTACATCAGTAGTGACGTACATAGCCGACTACATCGCTAGCCATTTCAACGAATTGCCTCTAAGCATCACTAACAAAGATTGGTAAGTCTTTGATTTAGTCCAGCTAACTTTTTGAAAATTGCTTGAAAGAACTGAATCGCGATGGCTGGAGAGAGAAGTGGCGCAGACAAAAGGGGGCTTATACTCAGCGGTGGGTCGTAGAAATCTGATGATAATGATGATGATGATCTTTTGAAGACTAAATGATAATGAAAGAAATGGTAGATAACGCGATCGGAATGTCCCACTTTCTTAGGGACGTCAAACATGTTTCGATTCAGATCAAAACAGTCTAAACTTACGTCTTTGTTCATGGGAAAAAATATATGAGAGACCAATTCAGTTAAGAGTACTAAAACATATGGTTACCTTGGATTTTATTGCGTCACTCAGTCCTAAGGTCTGCCTCCCTCTTTCCTCTTCACTGTTATTGACCTACAGGAGATTGACAAAAAATATACTGAGTACCTAAATTTACCCTCCACAAGATTCGCTCCTGATGGGGCGTCTCAGCTTGTCAATGAAAAAAGTATCCTATGGCCCCATAGGATACTTTTTTCATTGACATGCAGACATTCTTTTTTATTTCCATACAAATATTGTATGAATACGTCAAAAAATAAAAGATTTTCCAGTATTGGCTTCATAGGAAAAGTTGTTAATCTCGAAGAATTTAGTCGCCCCTTAGGGGAGTGTGAAATGTAAGTTGAAACCCGGTATATACCTAGTTGCCTACAAGTTGTAATAATTGATCAACAACGGAAACGACAAAATCACTTTTCCGCACTGGACAATCTGTGGGTGGACTGGTAGTAAGATCGTCTGACTTTAAATCCGCCTTTTACAATTATGAAAAGCTCGCTTTCGCCCGCATCTTTGCTCGCGTCAACGTCGTTCCCTTAGGAACAGTTTCCGGCATGAAGTGTATCCTTCTCCGTACTCCAGAGAACTTGTATGCAGAATTTTAATGATTGGTTTAGTAGTTACGGCGTGAAAGCGTAACAAACGAAGTAACAAACAAACCAACTTACTTTCGCATTTTTAATAGTAGTTATCAATTAATAAAATAATTAACTTGCTTTTAGGTATCTCGTTCCGGTGGTTAATCCAGACGGCTATCATCATACACATAACTTGGATCGGATGTGGAGGAAAAATAGAGCTCGCTTTGGAACTGCTATCACTGGAGTAGATCTTAACAGAAATTTTGGGTTTGAGTTTTGTTTCTATTAATAACAATTTCTTTGGTAGGCGTAGGAAGATGTTATCTACTTTAATCTAAAGGTATAAATCGCCAACTGTCAGCTGTCCTCATTAAAGAAAAATACGCACTAGACACTAGATGGCAACACAATTTTGAAATATTAAGGATTGACTAATCAGGAAGCACAAACGAGTCAAAATTATTTATACTACCTACGAAAGATACGCAGTTGGAAACACTTTAAAAACAAGGATATATTTTATTCACAGCATAAGAACTAAAAATACCTACTTATATAAAGAATTCAAAGCAAAAGGTATTTAATGTAAATTACCTTTTGATTATGTGGCGAAGGTAGAATAAGAAAAAAAAAATATTTGCTCTAACTTCTCAATTTAGCAAACTTACAAAGAAATATATTTTCAGACATTATTGGGGTCGAGGTGTCACCGGAGAAGCATCTTCAAATGATCCGAACCATCTAAATTATCGTGGCCCTGAAGCGTTTTCTGAGCCAGAGATATGTGCAATCAAGGTAAATTTGAGTTTAGTTAAATTTTCCTAGGCTGCCAAATATTTTTTTTAAACTACAGTTTACGGTCTCCTTATTCACAATGAATACTGATTTAGCAATAGAGCACATCTAAGGGCAATTCCACCATAATCGAGCCGAAACAGTTTTATGAGGTAGCCCAGAATAGATGCCAAAGAATCCCCCAAAGCTAGGCTCATTCTTTGAAAAAAAAGTACCCACCACACAGCCCATACGATATTCTATCTTTCGCAAAGCTTCCGCTCGGAAGAGATTTTCCCTGAGCAGTCTGGACGTCTCTTAACCGACTCCGGGCCGGTGTTGCGAGATGTCGAGAGAACAGAGTTAGGTGGGGTTTCTCTACCAACATTTTGTGTGACTACGGACCTAATCAGTCCATGTCTCACCTTCTGTTGTGCCCTAACTTCCCCACTACTTGCACGGTACAGGACCTTAATGAGGCTAATGATAAGGTGATCAGTGTAGCCAAAAACTGGTCAAATAAATCTAACTAATCAAATGGAACCATTTCGAATCGAAAAGAAGAAAAAATAATTGACAGGCAGTTTCAAGTATTTCATAGTTTAAGATAGTTTTAATTTTCCATACAAAATAATCTATACTTCTATACTAATATTATAAAGCTGAAGAGTTTGTTTGAACGCGCTAACCTCAGGAACTACTGGTTCAAATTGGAAAATTCTTTTTGTGTTGGATAGTCCATTTATTGAGGAAGTTTTTAGGCTATAAAACATCATGCTGCGAATAATAGGTGCGAAGCATCAATAAAAAATGTTTTGAAAACTGAGGATAATTATTCATCCATACTAATAAAAAAAACTAATTAATCATACTAACAGAAATTGCTGCGGACGAGGTCGCGGGCAACAGCTAATATCTACATATGCGCTTGAAATACGAGCATTCTTCCTTGTTTACTTGAAAAATTAGATCTCAAAAGTCGATTCGTAAAACTAATTTCTATATAATAGTAGAAAATATTTGACTGCATACTTTAGAATGTAGAATAAAGATATTTTTTACAGGATTTGCTTTTGTATTCAGGGACCCCGTTCAAGATCTTTTTGACGTTTCACTCTTGTAGCGAAGTGATATCTTTTCCCTGGTGCTATACAGCTGACCCTTGCCCAGACTACGTTAGTCTTCTGGAAGGAGGCACTGCTATGGCGAAGGTAACTCCCCTACATCATTCATATATAATATAATGTTAAAATAAGTTAGCTAAGAAAACAATCAAAGAAGGAAGCAAATATCGGGTTTTTGCGGGAAATAGTTTTTATACCCAACTGACCCACCCAGAAGGATATGTAGTTGTAAGTATGTATGTCTGTTTCATTGTGACCTCCTGTAACCTAAACGGCTTAGCCAATTTTGAAATTTGAGGTATTATTAGAATTGTCTCTTCCCCGGAGTGCCATGGGATATGTATGTGACATTAGCAACATATCAATATGACGGACGTAAACGGTCAAACAAAGGCAGTCGAGTTTTAATTTTTTTAAATAATGCTACTTGTCATTACATTCATTTTATAATGTATTAATCATTTGCTAACTAAGAAGTACCTATATCACACATTTTATTGTTGCCTTATTCTGGATAATAGGTCCTTACAAAAAAATAAATAACGATATATTTCCTTGTCTAAGATTGTTACATTCGTATTAGAGGCGTTATTTGGACCATTGTTATAATAACTGAGTTTGTATTTTACCAGTTTATCTTTTACAGGCAATCTATGACACTACTGGTCGTATGTACAAAGTTGGCAACTTCAAAGATCTGATGTACTATGCCTGTGGAACAAGCATAGACTGGAGTTATGGCACTGCGCACATACCATTCTCTTACCTCGTTGAGCTGAGAAGCAAACAACACAGATTTATCCTACCCAAAGACGAAATCCTAGACTGCTGTAAAGAAGCCTTAAATGCCGTCAAAGCCTTAGCTGAGTTCGTAGATAAAAAGAAATGCTTGAATTGTACCGTCTTTAGCAAAAAGAACCGATGATGTTAATGGAAGTTTGTGAACTGTGAAGTTAAATGTGAATAATAAACTGGTTTATTTAAAACGTCATATTTTTATTGGTCATTATTTACATAAATAGTAACACGATTGCAATAATATAAGTATTTGTTTACTAAATAAAGTTTTAAAAGTTGGTAAATGTAGCCTATCAAAATTGGGGGGACATTCACAAAATTGACATAACGTATTCTTACATTTTACATCTAATATTTCGTCACTGCACATCTGAAATTTGCCCCTGTGGACTCTGCGATCTGTAGAGTTTCTTACAGTGGCTTACTTGACGGACTACAGACTCAAAAAAGGGGGGTGATAATAATTCTAAAAGGCATTACGCCACTCTGACCTCACAGCATAGCGCCCGCAACTTCGTTTCTATCTACGGGAGCTGATGTCTCAGACGTTAAGGCCCGGTCTCCACCAAAGCGAAGAGGAGGGAGAGGAACTGTGCTTTAAACAACCAATAGAAATTCGTTATTCACACATCTAGTCTTCACTCAGCTTCAGTAGATACCACCGAGCGGAGATGTATCATATTTGTATGGCGCGATCGAGCTAGCGGAGATGTGAGCTTTGCTGTGCCTCGCAAGCTGGCGAAGGCCGACTGAACGCAGCGAAAACTAAACTAAACTGCAATCTTACAAACATCGCACATATCTCCGCTACAGTCTAGTCAGTACGCATCTCCGCTCAGCTTTGGAGGATACACCTTTGTTGAAAAACATCTCGTCTCCGCTTCGAACATCTCCGCGCATCTCCGCTTTGGTGGAGTCCATGCCTAAAAGGTTATGAATCTAAACTGACCATAAAACAGGTACAACAACCTAATTCCGCCCAGCCTGTCTGTCTAGTTAGTAAGTACTTAATAAAATGTCCCAATGTTTTCCTTCACTATCGTTCACATATCCCTTTTTGATTTTTGTCATTGTTCTTGCCCACGATCGACAAAGTCCATGAGACTCTGGACAGCGCTCCAGATTTCCAAACAAGTGTCCATTATCATATCTTTTGGCAGCTTGAACTTGTACTTCCTACTCCTCAATTCAATCATATAGGAGAAGGGTATCTTGGCAATACCGTAACTCCAATCGATGCTGGTCCCGCAGGCATAGTAGGTCATATCTTTAGTACTCCCAACTTTGTATGTCATCCCGGTTGTGTCATATATTGCCTGAAAAAGCGGTTCATATTTAGTTTTGATAATATGTTACATTTATGTCCATATAAACAATTTTTTTAAGGTTGCAACAGACATAGTCGAGCCACCACATATCATTCAGCATCAGCCCAAAATACACCATTTCACAGGTTCAATATTGGAAACTAAATTGGGAAATAATTCTATGCTGAAAATCACAATACCAAATATACACGTCACTATTATGATATGACATTAGTTTTATACAGGGCTGTTGTATAATTATATAAGCGATTTGTTTGATTATTGCGTTTACTGTCATTTAGGTACGATTTAAACCGAACGACTCGCATCGGGCAGGAATAGATGCAAACGCACACGACACATGTCGTCGAAGTCTAAGAGCTTATACAGAAGAGCGGCATTGTGTTGACGGCAGGCCGCTACAGAAGTCGACGGCTTCAGTTGTACCTGCCGTTGACACCATGTCGTTCGTCTGTATGAGCTCTAATAGCAATCTGTCGCGAAGTCCGTTGGAAGCCGTTCAGCCAGCGCAGAATGTGAATGTGACAGAAATATGAACTGTATTCCTGTTTACACATTTCAATTTCTTTTGCCGCATTGTAATGCCGTCTGGCCCTGCCCGATGGAAGCCGGTCTGTCTGAATTGTACCCAACTTGGCTCCGGGATTTGTGAAGAAACTCACAACATTATAATTTTCGAAGGGAGTCATCTAGTGGTTTGCCATTGGCTTCACCATTTCAGACAAATTTTTTTTTACTAAATGTTGTTGTAGCGATTTCACTTCAATCTCATCTGACGGTAACTGACGATGAAGACTAGGATGTTACATGCCTATCCAAGAAACACACTTATAGCTAAACAATAGAAAACTTTCGGTGATTCCGCAATGAGCATCATTTGCCGAAAGTTTAATTGCCGAAGGTTATCGACAGTTTCGACAACCTGGACTGGTGCCAATAGCGGTGCTGAACCGAATGTGCGAGTTCGATTATGTCCATGGCAACCCTTACGTGCCTATGTTACCCTGGCCATCACTGTAGCACCTTCTAGAAGTTGGAGATAGTCTGGACATGCATCCTTCTTGTAGCCCCAGGGGAATATGATCATTTCATAGTAGCTATGAAACGACAGGAAAACGCTGAATGGTGTTGTGGAGCCTAATATTGTATCCTGGAAGCACAAATTAGAATATGAAAGAGAAATTTCCGCCTTTGGATGTTGTTAGAGCCTAAACATAGCTCTGTCTACCCCGCATAGGAAAAATACGTGATAAATAATAATAAATAAACATATACGGACAAACCACACAGATTGAGCTAGCCCCAAAGTAAGTTCGAGACTTGTGTTGGGATACTAATATGTGGGATACTAATCCAACGATACTATATTTTATAACAAATACATATATAGATAAACATCCAAGACCCAGGCCAATCTGGAAAAGATCATTTTTCCATCTTGACCTGGCTGAGGATCGAACCCGAGCACTCTCGTGTCGCAGGCTGGCGTGTTGACCACTGCGCCACGGAGCTCACAATAGTGATAGTATCTATGTACATTGTACAGCAAAGCTTGCTATAGCAAGCTCTTAATAAATTAAATATTGTATAAACGTCTACGTTTCTTTCTTAATTCCACATTCATTGCCAGTTTATTAGACTTTTATTCTGTTACCCTTTTTGGAAATTAGTGGTCTTTGATCAAGCATAAAATCTTGGAGACACAATCACATACAAAATGATGCATCATGCTGCCCAAAACCTACATCAATGCAAAACCAACCTTACTTGCATTCCATAAAGCCGAATTTCGAAAGCTGATAGTCGTCATGCACCCCATTATAGGTATATACGCTAAATGGGTCCTAGGGTTATGGCCGCCAGGTATGTATACTAGTGGGCTCATATTTAGGTGGACACTTTTTTGTGGATTTTATACTTTATTGAAGACTAGCTGTTGCCCGCGGCTCCGCCTGCGTTAGTGTCGTTCCCTTGGGAACAGTAGAAATGATAAGAATTCCATACAAACCCCTCCCCCTCTGCTTTTTCCCCTTAAGGGGGAATTTAATACATTTCACCTGCATAGATCTTTAGCCCTTAAGGAGGGGATTTTGCCTATTTCACCTACACAGATATTATTTTATGGTAATGGAGAACTTCTTATTGTCATATTTCTAAGTAAATAAAAAAATCCATACAAACTTTACCCCGCCTATTTTACCCCTTCAAGGGAAAATTTCGTCCATTTTAACTACACAGATCTAATTGTAATGTGAACATATATACTTATTTTTATACTTCTATGTCCAGAAATGAGAAAATTTCTATACAATCCCGCCTCCCCTTTATCCCTTAAGGGGTGAATTTTATACATTTCACCTATCCTACACAGATCTTTTTTAATTGTAATCTAGAACGTATATACTTATTTTCATACTTCTAAGTCTAGAAATGAAAAAAAAAAACCAAACTAACTTTACTCCCCTATTTTATCCCTTCAGGCGAAAATTTCGTCGGTTTTACCTACATATACTACCCCCCCCCTCCCCCCATGTTGCCCCTTAAGGAGGGGATTTTATACATTTCACCTACACAGATCTTTTTAATTATAATCGAGAACTTACATACCTATTTTTATATTCTAAGTCTAGAAATGGAAAAATTCCATACAAACTTTAACCCCAATTTACCCCTTCAAGGGAGAATGTTGTCTGGTTCACCTAAACAGATCTTTTTTAATTTTAATTGAGAACTTGTGTACCTACTTTCAAACTTCTAAGTCCAGAAATGAGAAAATTCCATAAAACTTCACCCCCTTTGATTTTCTAAAAATCCTTTCTTAGTGCTCATTTACATCATAAAAAAAATCCCTGTGCCAAATTTCAAGTTTCTGGGCACAGTAGTTTCGGCTGTGCGTTGATATATAAGTCAGGTTTGCCTTTGGCTCGCGGCTCCGCCCGCGTAAGTGTTGATGTCTCAATAACAGTACCCGGAATACATTAGTTCATGACTTTCAATGAAACACCTTAATATTGCATTTCAATTGAATATCTTCAAAAACGGAAAGTTTCATACTAACTTTGCATCCCCGTTTTACCCCCTTAGGAGATGAATTTCCAAAAATCCTTTCTTAGTGCTCCCCTACGTTATAAAAGAAACGCCTGTGCAAAATTTCAAGTTCCTTACCCTTATAGTTTAGGACCTGCGTTCATATGTCAGTCAGTCAGTCAGCTTTTCCTTTTTTATTAGTATGGATTACTATGGATATTAGTTTTATTATATTAAGAAATAAAATGAGTATTTATAATATCCATTATCTAGAACTAAAATAACAATAATAAAAATAAAAAAATAACCTACTTAAAAATATATATTTACAAATCGTACAGTCCCTCCAGATGCTCACCTCTGGGCATCGTGCCCAAAAGGCTGGCAGCATTGCCTAATTGAATGGCAATGCTGATACGCTGAGCTAGGTAATTTCCAGCCCTTTGGTCACGAGATACCTCAATAAGCCTTTTAGCCAAGAAACTAAAAAGCTTATGCGCTGATGGACCCCACGGACCCAATGTTTCTACCCCAAAAGGCTCAAATATGTAGTTACCTCCGATACCTACATATTTGCGTCTTTTAAGGGTTTCTGCTCCAGCAGCGGCTGTGCCTGCCTTCGACTTGGTACTTTGGAGATGAGATAGCGCCAGTGTGTCGACGCAAGTAGCGTCCCATACCAGCGGTCGCCCCAATCTCCAGGGTACCAAAGTCATTCCGTCTGGTTTCTTGCCATCATCCCGTGTCAGGCCGTTTGGTTCTAAAACGGCAGGAACGTGAATGCTGGCAAGAGCACGGTAGATAATATTATTTAGGGCAGCATGACGCCCCAAACGGCCGGCACTTCTGGAACATGAGAGTCCGTGATGCCCAAAAGCATCAACGGTAACCCCACAGGGGCATAAATGAGGGACTGTAAATTTTGCGCCTAAGCGGAGTGCTGCTGCAAAACGAAAAGTGTCATCATGCAACAAAGTACCCAAGTTTGCGGATGGTAGTGCCTGCAACCAAAGCCCAGATTCCCATTCTGCAGATGCTAATAGGCGGGCGCGCTCTGCAGAGCTACAAGACGTTTTTAGTAAGTTATCTTGAGCAATTTGGCAGAGCGGCCCATCCCATAGCTTCTGCGATGACGGAATATCAGGAAATTTAGAATTTGGAACAAGAGCTCGCCAAGCGTCTAAGGCCTCCGTGGCATTGCAAATTGAAGTCACGTTATTCTTCAGATTTTTTTTAAATAACGCTTCAATGCTATGCACAGAGGACAAAAAACGCCGGGAGAGCAACATTGGATATTTTTCTGATTCCTAAACCTCCGTACTTGATAGGTAAGGAGTCTTGGTCCCAGACACGTTCACTAAAATCAATATTTAAAATGGCGGAAAGACAATTTTTAACGAA
Organism: Elegia similella; assembly: GCA_947532085.1. Classification (NCBI taxonomy): domain Eukaryota; kingdom Metazoa; phylum Arthropoda; class Insecta; order Lepidoptera; family Pyralidae; genus Elegia; species Elegia similella. Next base: position 17,019,367 of record OX383941.1, read on the forward strand.
TGCGTCTAACTTGTGGAGAAGTTGTGGATGTTTCCACAGATGACTACAACGGAGGTTGTAGGTGAAATTCGGAACGAACAGGCAGTGTCGAATAATAATGAAAGCGAAATGTGGTTGAATATTTATCAGACGATCATAAGCTGTCTGAAAATTTTTAATTTTAACATCTATAAAATGAGAAAATGATTCATCGTAAATAGGAGAGCCAAGAAGATGAAGTGAGGTTTTATCTAAAATTTTGATACCTGGACAAACTGCATTAAAATCATCAAAAACTTTTTCTTTTTCTGTACATGAGTCTGAAATAAATAATTCGCATTTACTAAAATTTAGATCTAAGCCAATGTTGTGGAGGCTGTTGGTGAGGACCTGAAAGTCATCAAAGACGGTTTGGGCCCTTGAAACCAAACAGCCATCGTCCAAATACCATGTATTGAGTTTAGAATTTAGCTGCTGAATGATAGGATGAATGGCGAGGCTAAACACTGCCGGTCCGAGTGGGTCGCCTTGCTGACAACCAACACAAGATAGTAAAAGATTGTTCTTATACATTAATTTTGAATTTTCACTATAACATTGCCAAATATATTTATAAATAGCCGGAACTTTATGTTTTACTTCAGCCAGAAAAGCAGTCCTATCCACAGAGTTAAAGGCATTCTTCACATCCACCTTCAACAATACCTCTGCTTCCCGATTATTTAAAAAGGCCCTTAAAGAGTGGACGGCGGCTTCACAGCCACCCTTAGAGCCAAAACCTAATTGGTGGGGTTGGAAGTAATCTCTAAGAGTGGCTGTAATGGCCTTACAGCATACTTTGGACGTGAGACGTCGGTACGTTGTCCCAACAGCTATGGGTCTAATGCCACCGTCCTTTTTCTTCAAGGCACAAAGATTGGCGCCATAAAGAGTGTCCGTGATGCTTGGGACTACATTCCCGGCAAGCATTAAGTTTACAAGAGCCGTAATGTCCTTCAGAAGCTCTGACCCGGCGTTCCCGCAGTCGCCCCCAATTAAGTCCTTTAAATGCTGGGGAGACAGACCATCAAGACCGCCAGCCGAACCACTTCTGAAAGACACTATTGCCCCGACTACATCCTCTATAGATGCAATCAGCGGGCTCTCTGTGACATCAGGTGGATCAGGAAGGTTTAGATTGCCTGAAGATGGGTGCTTGTCACGCAGAGCAGACAGAGTCTTTGGGGTGTCTGGCGCAATAGCATCGTCGGAGAACAGAATTCTAGCTGCCCCTCTGATATCACCCTCGCTTATCTTTGATTCCACGTATTGAGAAAAGGATCTTTTGATTTTGGAATTTTGATTCGAAGTGTTAGTTATGGATGTTGATTCATTACAATTATATTTGATTTTGGATGCTAAAGAGTTATGGCCTGCCGAATCCTTTTTCCCAACATGCAGAATTCTGTAGGGGAAAGTAAGTAAATGCTCCCAAGATTCATGGGTGTTGTGAGAAATAACATTTTTAATACATTTAGATAAAGTTTGAGCTACACAAATGCGTGCGCTCTTAGGGATTCTTTTAACTAATGGTTTTGAATTCTTAAAAGTGGAAAGCTGTTGATGGAGTGGTAGAGGAGGTGCTGATGTCGAGGTTATTTGTGGTGTTACTGCTACCGTATGGTTCGTCAAAAGAGGCCCACCAGAAGGGTTTTTATGGGCGCGAGCTAAATGGATTTTAAGGCCTCTTTGACCCTTAAAAAAGTTGGGAGCACTTATCCGAATTAAGTTCCCGACGAAGAACTTGGATCTGTGTCATTGCATGATGAACTCGCACTTTCACCTGACAACATGAAACTTTCTTAAATAAATACTTTTACGAAAGCTTTTGATACATTATAGCGGCATTGGATAAATAGTTATAAAATAAAATCACTGTAATTAAATAAACTTCTGTCACTTCTTGACACCGTTGAACTGGCTAGGCGGCCTGGTTTCGACCAATGGCAGCAAGAGTACGTCCGTGTCAAGACTTGTTACCCGGGACACCGTTTGACGGGTGGCTTTGGCGTCTATGTCTCACGACAAAAATCAAAACAAATTTTTCATGCACAATAACTGCTTTCTACGCGCTTGAATAGGGCTGCCAACACTTGCACCTATGCAACGCTTCTCTATAAGGCGGCTGAGCCATACTTTGTGGGAACAGGGCTTGTTGGCATTTTAAAACAATATTTTCTTTGCGGAGGGGTTATTGAATCTGTCAATCTGGTATGATAGGATATGATGTCTATCTTACTATGGATAGTATGGATAGGTATAATGCTTTGGTTTATTGATGATGAATTGACTTTGGATTTTAATTTTCTTGTCACTTATTATTTTATATTTGCTATAGGGCTTGTTGGCATTTTAAAACAATATTTTCTTTGCGGAGGGGTTATTGAATCTGTCAATCTGGTATGATAGGATATGATGTCTATCTTACTATGGATAGTATGGATAGGTATAATGCTTTGGTTTATTGATGATGAATTGACTTTGGATTTTAATTTTCTTGTCACTTATTATTTTATATTTGCTATATGTTGTGTAATGACTAATGACAATAACTTATTTTTTTAATGAACCGATTTTGATGAAACAATCTTTAAATGTTTTGCTGAGTTAAAAGAAAGCAATTGGTGAAAGTTTGAAGTAAATCGTTTCAGTATTTTCAGAGATAATCGTGATCATACATACAGACAGAGATTCCCTCTATCCATTTCAGTCAAAAATTCTAATTGTACAGACAAAATATTTTTACTGTTTTATTATATGTATAGATTTTGGTCCATAAAAAATGCCATTTCCATTGTCTTATATCCTACTTAGCATTGAAGGGATTACTCACGTCAACTAGGTATTACTATTAGACTAATGCTGGGAACTGGGAATTTTTTTTTCGATATTGGCAAATATGTAGATGCTAAATTTATTCCCGGTAAGTAAGTATTTTATTTAACAGCACACAAAATATAACAATATTCACAAAAGAGAAAGATCATAAAACATACACACACACAAAGCTATTCAATTAAGCAAAAAAAAGGAATAAATAAAAAAATAACAAAAAATATAGTTCAATTTGGTAGAAGACCGGTAGAAGTAAAATTCGCTATAAGTGATAACTGAAGCAACCACTTATTAGTCCTGATCTATTGAAGTGACTGAATGTTGAAGTGACTTTCCGATGTAAGTATAATTAGTCAGACGTTATGATTTGAACCCTCGACCTTCGTTTTACAAACGCTTCCTGCTTCAAGAGAATCACAGTATATTTTATGTCCGAGATCTTACCCTAACTGCTACGCTTTCTGGTTCTGAAAATGGAACAGGTCCTCTGAAGAAGATATGGTCTGGTTCTTCCGAAGACCCTTGTTCACCGTTGTTTCCCCATCCATAACTGAAAGGTTTTAACTGATATGTCACATACGAGTAAGGCCCTTGTCATACTAGCGAGTTGCGAGCGAGTTGAAAGCGGGGCGAGTGCGCGGCGAACACGTCGCGAAGACGCCGCGGGAGCGCAGCGAGCTCGCAGCACTGATTTGTATTGGCACTAATTATACAATAATATATATGTATAATAGCACGACGCGAACTGGCTGCGCACCTGCGGCCTGCGGCCTCTTTGCACCGACTCGCTGCGCACTCGCCCCGCTTTCAACTCGCTCGCAACTCGCTAGTGTGATAAGGCCCTAAGAAACACACCATATTCGTTGTCACTAAGAATCTTTATTTAAGGAAGTAGCGGTTCGTTCTGGCTTTGCATGGGTAGATATAGGTACTTAATTCTAACGTTCATTAGAGATAATGTATATTATGATTCTATAATGGTGAAAGTATTCTTTAAATCGGTCTAGTAGTTTCGGAGCCTTTTCAATGCAAACAAATCTTTCCTCTTTATAATATTAGTATAGGTGTATATATATAATTAAAGGCTGGCACCTTGGACGAATTAACCACTGGATGCGAAATTATGACATTAATTTGACTCCTTACCCCTCTATCACGGTACTATGAAATATTTCTATGTTAAACAACAGGCTACGTCAGTGTGACTTCAGAGACTCGAGGCAAAACATTGCGTAAAAAATGGTGAAGTGTGCGGTATTGCAGTGTAAAAATTACAGTAGTCGCACAAACAACATTTCTTTTCACCAGTAAGCACATTTTGTCCAATATTTCTTAGTATTTTCTAGTGAATTTAATTAAATTCGTAATCATCAGACCGAATAATACGTCCACTTAAAAAATCCTTGGTTTAAACTGGAAGTCAACCAGAATGTTGTCATACTCTAACGAGTCGGATTAATTCTGTCATTGTTACATTCGTTCACTAATTCTTCAGTTCATTCCATTCATTTAGAGCTTGCACCTATCGATGAACGTGTCGAAGAATGATATCGATAGGAATGCAATCTTATTACGGGCGGCGGATAAATAGCCAATTTAAGTAAATACTCAAAATGTATAAATATCCATAAATAACCAGTTTCACTTTTCTCATTATTTATTTGTTGAAGAGGTGATTCTGTCTCTTTACTTACTGAAACTAACAACCAACTTAGTTTCAGTAAGTAAAGAGACAGAATCACCTCTTTATTATTTACGGAGTAGACAAGACCTAGCTTTACGATATTAAAAAGCCACGTTTTGTATGTTTTTCTCATAAAGTATATAAATTTATTTCTATGATGGTTTTTTTTTTTTTTTTTTTTTTGTACAAAATTTGAATTAGGCATTTGTCTCCCATCTCACCTGATGGTAAGTGACGATGAAGACGAGGATGTTACATGCCTATCCAAGAGATACCCATTTATTCTACTTTTGAATGTCCCGGGACTGTACTTGTTTGGGAATATAGACGCAGGCAGTTCATTCCACACCTTAGCTACTCGAACCAAAAAGGAACTGTCAAAGCGTTTAGTTCGACTCTTTGGTATTCCAACGATAAAAGGGTGAAATTTCAGTCTGCGCCTCGTAGTCCGATGGAGGAATGGTGAGGCTTCAACTAGCTCAAAGAGCGCCTTCGCACACTCTCCAAAATGGATCCTATAAAATACCGATAGGCAAGCGACTTTACGGCGATGGTTTCTGATTATTTCTATGATCTCGGAATCGGCTCTAACAATTTCGCTGAAATTGGGTATATGAGGGTTTTCGGGGGTAAACAATCGATCTTGATTAGTCTTATGTTTGGGAAAATGCGTGATTTCGATTTTTCATGTGTTTTCCATTTTACGCAGAATATGGTCGCTAATTTCGTCTAGCCTGCCACTGTCCATCTGGTCCAGCGGCTTAAGGCGTGGATGGCAAGAAACGAGTTACGGGTTCGAATCCCGCTCCGCGACTTACTTATTTTTTGTATTTTAAATTTTATTTATAATTTTTTAATTTTTATTGTTTTTGGACAAGTATAAAAAAAATGTAGTTAATGTTTGAGATAACAATATATATTTATCATAAATATAGATTCACCTTAACACCACCATATTACAACAAATAGTAATAACCGAGCAAAGTTCGGTCGCCCAGGTACTAGTTCTCTAAGGGCAAATAAATACACATGAAGGTTCATGTATTTATCCATAACAGTGGAGATAGAGCCTGCAAATTCATATCTGATCAAAAGGCCCTATTTATTAACTTTCCATGTTCAAATACATTTAATTACCATCCGATTGTTTTTCCTATAGTCCGAGGTCAGCTTATATGTAAGATACATAGTTTGGGACGTCGATCACACGAATCTCGAGAAAGTAATCGAGAAACATCCAAAACGTTAATATCCGTTCAATTTATTATAGGTTCTGTTCACATAATACTATTTGCACAAAGAGAGTTTTCTATAGTAGTTTATAATAAATATTTATTTTAAAACGATTATTTATCAGTATGTACTCTGTTACTACATTTTTAGTTTTTAACTCCGTTTTAACCTACTTCTTATTCGAGTTCCATAATAAAAATCGTAAATTTCAGATTTCCTACTGATCCATCAAGAAAAAGAAAGTGGGTTGCAGCTGTCCAAAGAGATAAAACGTGGATACCTACTAAATACAATCAAATTTGTAGCGTGCATTTTAAACCAGAATGTTTCAAACAAAATGTTAAACAAAGAAAATTACACAAAGATTCAATTCCTACGTTGAATTTTCCTGAATTTGATTATAACTGTGCTAATTGTTCTCAACTTGTAACAGATGAAAGTGAAGAGAATCCACAGGAATTGAATAGCGGAACGCTGCAACGTAAAGCAATAAATTTTTTAGATGCTGAAAAAAATAAATCAATAGTTTATACGTTGGATGTTAATTTACAAGACACTTATCCTTATACATCAAAAGCATCAAAGTCAGAAAAAAATGAATCCTCAGTTCCTACATTAAATATAAATCCATCGAAACTTCCTTGCAATCGTAAGGCAATTATAGATTCGCCAAAAACAAAACGTTTAAAACGGACAATAAATATAAAGAACAAGCAAATTAAACGGTTACAATATCGAAACCGACGTTTGGCTAAGAAGGTAGCAAGTTTACAAGACATTTCGGATAACTTAACAAATAAAAAGTTAATTACAGATGAAGATAAAATTATTTTGGAAAAAGTAGGAGGAAAAGCAAGTCTTTTATTTACTAGGATTAAACACAGCGTAGATACAGGAAAGGTTCCTCGAACTCAGTACTCTCCGGAACTAAGAACATTTGCCCTTACCTTGCATTTTTACTCCGTGAGAGCTTATAAGTACGTAAGAAACACATTTAAAACTTGCTCACCAGCCCCTCGCACTATACAAAAATGGTATAGTACCATAGATGGCAAGCCTGGGTTTACAAGCGAGTCCTTGAAAGCCATAAAAGAAAGAGTAGGCGAAAAAAAAGTTTATGGAGCTCTCATAGTTGACGAGATGAAGATAATGGAGGGTGAAGAATTTCACCCTGCTTCTGGAAGAACTTTTGGTTTTGAAGACTTTGGCTTTACTATAGAGTCAGACTGCCATCAACATGCAACAGAAGTCTTAGTATTTTTGCTGGTGGCATTTAATGAAACATGGAAAGTCCCGATTGGCTATTTTGCCACATGTGGAGTTTCAGCTGAGCAAAAAAGCGGTTTGATACTAACTGCCATTAGCTTAGTCCATGAATGTGGCGTTGAAATAAAATCGGTTACATTTGATGGACCAAGAGTAAATTTAGCTACAGCAAAAAAATTAGGTTGCTTTCTGGATGCAGAAAATTTAAAAACCTATTTTGAGAATCCAATAAATAATAATAAAATCTACGTCTTTCTCGACCCGTGTCATATGTTAAAAAATGTCAGAAATGCATTCCAGGCATATAGTATTCTACAAGATACACTGAACCGAGATATAAAGTGGCATTTTTTGAAAGATTTGCATAGATTGCAAGATGTTGAGCTGTTTTATATGGCTAACAAGCTGAGAGCAAACCACATATATTTTAAAACAAAAATAATGAATGTCCGGCTTGCTTCTCAGCCGGTTAGTGAAAGTATTGCAGATGCACTCATTTTTTGTGAAAATGAACTTAACATTCATCGTTTCAATGGTGTACAGGCAACGGCAGATTTTTTGAAACTGATTAATGATTTGTTTGACATATTAGATTCAAGGGTGCATCAATATGGTTTTAAACGAGCTCTCAACATGGAGAATCATCAAATAGTATTCAATAAACTGGACAGTGCAACACAATATTTGATAAATTTAAAATACAACGGTGACAGTATCATGAAATCGGGCCGATTTACTGGATTTCTGGGATTTTGCGTGTGTGCTGAAAGTGCTAAAGGACTTTTTCAAGATCTGGTTTTACCTGAAACTGAGCCTATGAAGTACCTGCCATTACATAAGATTTCTCAAGACCATCTAGAAATTTTCTTTAGCAACGTCAGAAGCCATGGCGGTAAAAATGACAACCCAACAGTAAGATTTACTTTGAGACAATTTACTTTGCGTGCTTCCGCCACCAGTTAGTTCATGCAAACTATTGCTGGCCAGCGCCCACCCACTACTGTTAGTCCCTTCATACCCGCCACCAATAGTTGATGCATGCAACCCTGGTCGACACTGCTGCATCCGTTGAGGCTGCAGCAATGCCGGCCGTCGTGCTCGCGACACGTGTTTCGCCGTCGTTCGTTTTGTTGGACAGGTACAAATCGCCAATTAGATTTATTTGTTTCTAATTTAAATAAAATTCATCCTAAAATAAAATTCACCACAGAAATAGAACAAAATAATAGTATAAATTTTCTGGATTTACCGATTGCGAGAAACAAAACAAAACATTAATTTTCAATATATCGTAAACCAACACACACCGATACAACGATCCCCGCGTCATCTAACCACCCATACATGCAACATAAACTCGCTGCATATCGATCGATGATACATAGACTTATGACCGTTCCTTTAAATGAGAAAAATTACAAAAAAGAACTGCAAATTATTTATCAAATTGCTATATCGAATGGATATAGTAAGAAAATCGTTGATAAAATAATATTGAAAAGGAAACAGAACACCATTAAAGACCTTTTATATGCGGTCCCACAAGATAAAACGCAAAGATATGCAGCGAGTTTATCTTATTACGGTAAAATTACAGATAAAATAGCTAAGATATTTAGAAAAAACAATATTCATATTGCTCTCAAAACAAACAAAACATTAAAATCACTTTGTAATACTAAAGACAAAATTCAATCAGATAAAAAATCCGGTATATATAAATTAACTTGCGATGATTGTCAACAAGTTTATATTGGACAAACAGGACGTAATTTAAAAATTCGTTATAACGAACATATCAACGCGTTTAAAAATAATCACCCCGATCGATCACATTTTGCAGAACATCTATTGGAAAATAATCACACATTATTAAATAATCACACATACAAAATATTACATACAGCGGAGAAGGGATTAAAAATGAGTATATGGGAGCAATTAGAAATAAATAAACATAAAAGGTCAAATATTACTTTGATAAATAAACAAATAGATTTGAATAATTCCCCATTATTAAATATATTTTCAATACAAAACCAAAATAACGATCAATCCCCTCCCCCCTCCCAGATAGTATAAAAGGCGGCAATACGGCGTAATTTTTGTGTCGCATTATTGCTCTCTCATTCCGGTTTGTGCAGTCGAACTGAGCAGACGTGTTGTCGCGGCACGCTCTCTCTGTGAGGCTGTATTTATTGGAACTACTGTCCGTTTGTGTTTTGTTGTTTCGGCCCATTGTTGTCGGAGACTCTGGCCACAAAGTGATTTAATCGCCACGTGGTGATTGTCCCCGTCGGCTCTGTGCGGAAATCGCAGGCTCCAACGCTCAGTGCGATTGCTCGGCCAGGCGTATCCTGGGATCGAGCCCATTAACTCCGATTCGTGTTCCAGCTGCAGCTCGTCGACCACTTGGACCCTGTGGGCGGCGAGGTTCCTGTCTACGCTTCGACGCCACACGTGTTCTTTTTAAGAGCGCACGTGTTCGTTAGAACGCGCGTGTTCTTTTCTTGAACGCGCTTCGTGGCGTACACGCGGATCGGTCTGCCCTTTTCAGGGCAAGTACTGACCGTAAGTGTTTCTGCCGATCAACTACCTTCTTTGCCCACCTTCACACACTGTGCGTTGGTGGAGTAGTCCTCGCTTTTAGCCGAGGCCGTGCTTCGAGTGATCGTGTTGCGGTGTTCTACGCCAATACGGGTCACTCGTAGTTTACGTAGTGCTGACCCTGGCGCTAGCCTTTACCCCTTCAGGGTAACGGCAACTACAGGACGGGCTCTGGAGCACTTGGCCTTGGGGGATCTCCTAGTCAAGCCAGAGTATCGGTTAGGTAGTTAAGACCTAGGTTCGTCCCGCTTGCACTATCAAGGTTGGCAGCGGTTAGTAGGCAGGTTCCGTTGTAGTTTGTAAGTAGGGCGGTAGGGTTCCCTCTGCGCCACCCAACAGAGGATAGGGCGTTAGGGCTCTGAGTTCACCCCTCAGAGACGTTAGGTTCTTTAGGGCCACGTTTTTACCCCAACGCGAACCCTCCATGCGGCCTTCGTAATGGCTGCCATCCCCTCCGATTACGAACTCCTCAAAGAGTTCGTAATCAACAATCCTTCTCTTAGGAAGGATTATAACGCATACAAGCGCAAGTACCGTGCTCGTATCGCCCGCGGCATCTCTCGCGAGGACCTCATCACCGATGGGTCCACAGACGTGACGCGTCCCCGTTCCCCCGTGGTATTTTCTGCCCCGGGTTCCCCCTCTCCGACCGCGACCGCGACCGCCCTCCCCGGTAATAGATACGACGGCCTCCCCGTAGATGAGACCGACTACTATTACACCGACGACCCGGCTGAGACCGCCGCTCAGCCCTTCGAACCCCGTTACCCAGCTGCGACGTTAGAGACTGTCCTCGAGTCCGACGATATGGAGACGGAGACAGCCCCTCAGCAGACGCCCCCCTCTGGACAGGACCCCGAGCCAGAGCAGCCGCAATGCTCCGACGACGATGATTACACCGTCGTCACCGGAGCAAAGCGCCAGCGTAAGGCGAAGGGCTCCGAGAAAGAGCCTGCCCCTAAGGCACTTAAAACCGCGAACGGCTCATCCGTCGCGAAGACTCCCTCCCAGCCCGCCCCATCTTCCACCGGAAGGAAGCCCCGACCACCTCCGATGGTGGTCCTACGCGACCCTAAGCAGTGGGAACCGCTTTCCCGCTCGCTAAATGCACAAAAGGTGCAATACACGCGCGCGTCCACCAACCGCGACGGTAATATCGACATAAATGTCAAGTCCATGGAGGACTACCGTTCCCTCACCCGCCTCCTTAACGAGCGCCAAATCCCTTGGCACTCATTCGGCCTACCTGAGGACCGCAAACTCAGGGCGGTCATTAAGGGCATCCCCGTCTCGACTTCGGTCGAATATGTAAAAGAGACCCTTGTCTCTCAGTCACTCCCCGTAAACGAGGTCCACCGCATGTACGGGAAAAAGAAAACCCCGTACCCAATGGTGCTAGTTGTCTTAGACAACACACCGGAAGGTAAGGGGATTTTCCAAATCTCGTCGTGCGCTGGGCTAACCTCGTTTAAAGTCGAGCCCCCCCACAAGCGTGGCATTATCGGTCAATGCCACCGCTGCCAATGTTACGGGCACTCGGCCCGTAACTGTCATGCCCATCCCAGATGCGTGAAGTGTTTGGGGGATCACGGCACAGCGGACTGTGAAAGAGTCCGCAGTGCGGAGAACGAGACTCAGGCGGCCTGCGTACTTTGCGGGCAGGAAGGCCACCCCGCCAACTGGCGGGGGTGCTCAAAAGCCCCCAAAGCGAGCAGGAACGCCTGGGGCTCAAAATCCTCGCAAAATGCTGCCCCCCAAACACGCACAAATCGTGCCCCCCAGGCGCCGGCGCCCACCGCCCCCCAACCCCTTATGAGCAGCCAAGCTGCCTTCCCCCCTCTGAAGCAGAGACAGCCGGTGTCTCGCTCAGAAGCCCCAAAGGTTCCAACGGGGAACCGCGCTCCCCCCAGCAGGCCCCCACCTCTGATGCGCCACAGCGCTCCTCCGGCTAGCCGGGACCAGGACACTCTCGCCTTCGGAGTGGTTCTCGACATTGCGCGAGAAACACGTGAGGACCGCGCCGAGATCCTCGAAATGGGTCACGCCATTCTCGAGACAAACGGCGACGCTTACGCGATCTTGGAAATCGTATTCCAACACCGTTTCCTAATGGAAAGATTAGAAAACGCGCCCTTCCTCGCGCGTTACTTCCCCTCGCGTTAATATGGGTAGTCTCAATAAGAGAATCAAACCCCGCTCCCTCACTATCGCGTACTACAACGCGAACGGAAAATTCACCGATGTGAAACCCCTCATCCAGGAGTTTCTTACAACACATCAGGTGGACATTTTCCTTGCACAAGAGACCTTTTTGAAGCCCCACCACCGCAATCCTCGGATTGCAAATTACAACATCATCCGTAATGACAGATTACGCACCCAAAAGGGTGGCACAGTAATCTACTACAAAAGGTCACTTCACTGCACCCAGCTAGACCCCCCAGCCCTTACAAATATCGAGTGCTCCCTCCTCCGGATAGCCATGACCGGTCATGCGCCTATCAACATTGCCTCGATTTACCTCCCCTGCAAAAAGACGTTGCTCCGTAGCGACCTCGAATCCCTCTTCTCGCTGTCAAATTCTACCATTTTAGCTGGAGATTTTAACAGCAAGTCAGTCCGCTGGCACTCTGTCACGAACTCGCCCAACGGTCTTATCCTAGAGAGTCTCCATGACGAACTAGATTTCGACGTTGTGGCCACGTTAGCTCCCACGCGTTACCCCACTCAAGAGGGACAAAACCCCAGCGTTCTTGACATTGCCCTCCTTAAGAACATCACCCTTCAGGTGTGTTCAGTAGAGGTCCACCCTGACATCTCCTCCGACCACCGACCTGTAGTGTTACAACTAGGACCGACAGACAACGGACGTATAGTGCATACAAGGACGGTGACTGACTGGAAGAAACTTGGAAAAGTTATCAACCGGCCAACACCGCACTTGGATGCAATCCCTGACATAATCACCACGACTGACGACACTGACAGCGCAATCTCCTCTCTCACCAGCCACCTGCAAGCTTCCTACAAGGAATGCTCTCGGGAAGTCCCTTCTGTGGATCCCACCCACAGAATGGAGCTCCCCGAGGATATGCGGCAGCTGTTGACAGAGAAGAATCGCGCTTCACGCTTACATGACAATTATCCCACCGAAGAGGCCCGTGCCCACCTTCGTTTCTTGCAACGGCGAGTCAAGGAACGCATCGCGGAAATTAGGAACGAACGCTGGGGCGATCTCCTTGCCGAGATGACGCCCTCCCACCAGGCATACTGGCGACTAGCCAGAAGCCTCAAGACCGACACGGTTGCGGCCACTCCCCCCCTCACACGTCCAGACGGCTCCATCGCCTTCGATGATGATGAAAAAGCTGAATGCCTAGCAGACAGCCTGGAGAGCCAATGCTCCCCTAGTCGTGAGCCAGTAGACCCCGATCACCTTCGCGAGGTGGAATCGCACGTAGAACGCTTCGTGGCTTCTAAGACGATCCCACCGAATACCCCCCTTGCCCCGACGACACTTGACGAAGTGAAGTCAATCATCCGCGATCTCAAACCCCGGAAAGCGCCCGGCGCTGACGGACTCTCGAACGGAGTGCTCAAATGCCTCCCACAGACCCTCCTCCTCCTGCTCGTAAGCATCTTCAATGCTTGTCTTGCAAATTGCACTTTTCCAGCCGCCTGGAAAGAAGCAATCGTGATCGGGATCCCTAAACCAGGCAAAGACCTGAAGAACCCCTCCTCCTACCGGCCTATCAGTCTTTTGAACTGTATAGGCAAGATCTACGAACGGATCATCCTCAAAAGACTCAAGGACTACGTAGAGTCCAAAAGTCTCATCCCCGACGAACAGTTTGGATTCCGGGCCAAACACGCGTGTCACCACCAACTGCACCGCCTCACGGAGCATATTCTCAAGTTGAGAAATTGGGGACGTCCTACGGGAGCACTCTTCTTCGATGTAGCGAAAGCCTTCGACAAAGTCTGGCATTCGGGCTTGATATCCAAGTTGACCAACTTGGGCCTGCCGGATAGTCTCGTGCACATCATACGAGACTTTTTGTCGAATCGGTCTTTTCGGTACAGAGTAGAGGGATGCCTCTCGAGGCCCCGTCCCATTAGAGCCGGCGTCCCGCAAGGCGCTGTTCTCTCGCCCCTCCTTTATTCGCTGTACACAAGCGATATCCCAAAGACCCCAGATGTAGAAGTGGCACTATTCGCCGACGATACGGCCCTCTACACGTCCCATCACCTTAAAACGGTCATCGTGAATCGTCTTCAGTCCGCCGTGGACGCTCTCGGCGGGTGGTTCAAGAGGTGGCGCATCGAAGTTAATCCGGAGAAAAGCACAGCTGTGTTTTTCTCAAAGGATAACCAAGCTGTGACACGTCGAAAAATCACCATGTCCGGAGCAGAACTCCCCTCGTTAGGATCAGTATCGTTGTACGGAAAGCCCATACAGTGGGCAGGCAAGGCTAAATACCTTGGTGTCGTACTCGATAGCGCGATGACCTTCGGCCCCCACATCACCAAAGTCCGCAACCATGCCGCCTTCGTATTAGGCCGTCTCCACCCCATGATAGGCAATGCTAAGATGTCACTTAGAAATAAGTTGACACTCTATAAGCTTTGCGTCCGCCCTATCATGACCTACGCCGGCGTAGTCTTCTCCCATATCGCGCCCTCCCACATCGATCGGCTGCAACGATTGCAGAACCGTTTCGTCACCCGTGCCACGAATACGAGTCACCACCGGTACTTGCGCATGACAGACTTACACCGTGACCTAGATCTCCCATCCATTCGCGGCTATCTCAAAAACGCCTCCAAGCGTTACTTTGAGAAAGCCGCACGCCACCCCAACCCGTTAGTAGTGCAAGCTGCTAACTACTCCCCCAACTTACACGATACGACCTTACGTCGTAGACGTCCTAGGAACGTACTAGACGATCCCGATGATCCTATTGACATCGCACAAGCCCGCCCCGACCCCTCTTCGGCTCCGAACAGCCAGAGGAATCCCACTATCCGACCCCGTCGCACTCGCCACCGGAATAGAGTGCGTAGAGTAGGATTAGCTCCGATTACTGGTGACCGCCCGGCGGTCCCGGGTGACTTGCACCCAGGATAGGCCCTTCTGGCAACGTAGCTTTCGGCCCATAAGGCAAAAGATGAGAGTTGCTGCTCTCTAAAGGCTTTTGCCATTGCTTCTCAGATTGGCCCTTCAGGCTTGCATGCACGCATACGCGGCCCATCAGGCAATACGAGAGTTTGCTGTCTCTCCAAGCCTTGCGCACACAGGCAACGCCCAAAGCCTAGGTCCGTCCCTCCTGGGGGCCCTTTGGTGATGTTGTCTATAAAGGTTGAGGGCACTCTGCCCTCACCTCAAACGCCCGGTGAAGTAGCGAAAGCTCACTTGGAGCTAGCTACATATTCCTTTCAAAAAAAAAAAAAAAAAAAAAAAGTAATTTTTGTCATTCGTTGCTTGTCATTCGAAGGATCAACATCTAGGGTTCACTGCCTGAAGATGCCTCGTGTAGAGGCGAAACACGTGTCGCGAGCACGACGGCCGGCTTTGCTGCAGCCTCAACGGATGCAGCAGTGTCGACCAGGGTTGCATGCATCAACTATTGGTGGCGGGTATGAAGGGACTAACAGTAGTGGGTGGGCGCTGGCCAGCAATAGTTTGCATGAACTAACTGGTGGCGGAAGCACGCAAAGTAAATTGTCTCAAAGTAAATGTAGCTTTGACTTCCGCAAAGTAACACCTGAGTCTGTTAACCAACAGTAAGAGTATTCGAATCAATATATAAAAAAATGTTGATTCACATGGAGTTGATTGACGTTGATTCCGGCAATTGTATTCCTTTAGATAAAATATCTATTTTAAACTGTTCCTCAACGTCCCCCCTGGACCGAATAAATATGACCACGGCAAGACACAACAGTGATCGATACAATGCAGATGTCTCTAATTTAACTTACGCTGAAGATGACGAAAATTGTCCTGACTTGATGCAAGTTATTGAAATTTCACCATTTGGCGCCAAAGTGGTAGAATACATCGCTGGATTTGTCGCACATAAGCTTATAAAGAAAGTGAAGTGCAACACATGCATATCCGCACTATTATCAACAGAAAGCACAAGTCAGTCCAGTCTTATCAGTCAAAAAGACAAAGGAAAATTTATTTATCCTTCGAGCGACATTATTTTTATCTGCAGATGTTGTGAAATTGAGTTAAGAAAAGGTGTCACTAATAACAAACTCCAAAAAGAGTATACAGCAGAGTTGTTGCTTTCTCGAGTTTGTGCATTACTCCCGACATTCCAGCTTCAGATTTTCAATCAAATTGATTTCCACAGGAAAGAAAATGATGATGTGGATCATTTGGATGAACTTATCAAGGCTATTGCACAAATTTACTTCAACACGCGCATTTCGTTCATTAGAAAGCAAAGCGTCGATAAAAACTCGAAAAAGCACATTTTTAAAAAGCTTATTCACAATAACAGTCAATAGATAATACATTTTTGACCACCATTCGATTTTATGATGTAAAAAATTCTGTTTAGAGACAATTATACATCGATGCACACTTTACTAGTGAACATACATATCCCATTTCTTACACCCGGATATACAGCTAAGTGTATGTATAATAATATCCAAACACTATTTTATATATCAGAAAATCGAGTTGGGATATTTTTTTACTTCAAATTTCGTTACACAATCTGATTTTACACATTAAGACTCAAGTAATTTTCCACAAAATGATGTAAATTAATATTGTATGAAGTGAGATAAAATTAGAAAAGATAATGAAAAAATGAGAAAAATAAGAATATGTAATAAAATATTCACACAAAAAGCCCTCCAGGCGAGTAGGCGACCAATACTGTTAAAAAGAGTTTCTTGTCTGCAGTGGTAGGTCCCGAATAGAAGCGCTTGTATTCTTAGTTTTTATTAATAACTAGCTTTCGCCCGCGGCTCCGCCCGCGTCAATGTCTATCCCTCGGGAATAGTACTTTTTTTCTGGGATAAAAAGTAGCCTATGTCCTTTTCGGTACTCCAGAGAACTTTTATGCAAAATTTCATGATGATCGGTTCAGTAGTTACGACGTGAAAGCATAAAAAACAAACAAACTCACTTTCGCATTTATAATATTAGTTAGGATTAGGATAGGATTAGGATTTATAATACTTTAAACATAAGTAAACTTCGACTACAAAATGCACTCATCTGACCTTCGGCATAAAAACTTTTTGTTCGTTTTTATGAAAAAGGATCAATTATACATCTGAGTCATGGGGTTTTTCAACAATAGTGATTGGTAAGAAAAGAGCCTATCCGTAGTCCGTAAATATTTTAATTTCGATGTTTTAAGGACCATATCAATAGCAAATGTATGAGAAATACAATTTAATTATATTTTTATTATTTTTTTCAATTACATTTAAGGGCTGCTGAAGTCTGATCCAATTTTAAATAAAAACTTCTAAATAATCCGAAATTTTTGTTTGAAAAATATATTCTGAAAAATAGGTTCACCGTTTAATGAACGAATTTTTGTTTTCCAAATAAAGCTTTTATGTACACATTCTCTCTAATATTTAAGAGCTAGGCTCTTGACGGTGTCATTGTATGTAAAGAAATTGACACAGTGACTATTTTGACCAGAAAATAATGGAGTGGTTTGCCTTCTCCATTTTACATAGGTATTAGCAAAAAATCCACTAGTATTCATGGTGCCTCACGATGTTTTCCTTCATCAAAAGCAAGTATTGGTCCATGAAAATGGCCGTACTTGACTCAGATTTTACTAAAAACTCAGAGATACAGTTCGGGCCGGGCGGGGTTTGAACCCTGGACCTTTCGGTTTTATTTGTTATGGTTCGAATTTTAAGACAACTGAACCATTAGCGCTTCTACTAGTCCTTAATATGTAATATAATTTCTAACTTGAAACCTAGTGTTCTGTAGATTGTGTGTGTGATTTAAAAGAAGATACATTCTGAAGGCCGGAATCCTAAAAACAGTAGGTGGTTGAAATACGAAAATGACAGTGATTATTGTCATTAAATGTGTCATTGTCAAATTCGTTTTATTTTTCAAATAAAATTTTGATTTAAAACAATCGCCGTATTACGTGAAATGCCCGTTGTAGGGCAAGATATCTTGAAAATCATAATTGTTGTTTTGAGTACCTAAAAAACATTATTTCTTTTAATAAACAGCATAGGTAACTGAGCTGACCATGTTTATAAAAATTGAGCAAGGCTCGTTACATATTTTTGCGATACTTTAAACCGATCATTCATTAAATTTGTCGACTATCGACTTTGTAACAACACTGTCTATGACATCTGACATAACACGAATAAATTTAAAATTTTAAATATAGACGCATGTCGCAGGAGGTAAGTATGTTTCATATTTGTTCGGTTCTATGTTGTCATTACCTCCCGTCCCCCCAGTATTGGTTGAACAAGTTTTCATACATTTTTCTTTAATTTCGCGTCCAGTGGTTAATTCGTCCAAGGCTGGCACCCATTAGCTAGAAAAATGCTTTAGAAGCAAAATAAAAAAAAAATACACACTAGTTATCGAGATATTCTTACCTGAATATTTAGAAAACAGACAAAAAAAATTGTGTACAAAACACAACAAATTATTACTATTATCAACTATGGACTCGCTGACGTCGACAATCAAAACAGTTGATTTACCGATTTAATAAAAAAAAAATATTTTTATATGAAAACAGAAAAATACAGTGTCGATTTCTCAAAATTTGCTACTAAAGCATTTAATTGACCTATGAGGCCCGGTCCTTAAAATATTTGCGCTTAATTTAAATGGACCAATGGAAAAAAATAATTTTTTGAGGACGATCCAAGCCAAGTTGGTCAAGCCAGTTGTTACTGTCTTACCTGAAGTTTCTGTTTAGATCGACACCGGTACCACCTTCATAGCACGCTCTGTTTTTTCTCCACATGCGATCTTTCGTATGCGAATACTCATAGCCGTCCGGATTCAGTACTGGGACTATATGCCTAAAATAATACTACGAGTTGTATAGTACAGTCACAAATATTAATGTAATTATACACAAATATATTCCATTTTGGACCTTATCTATTCCGACTTAAGAACCTATATGTAATACCAAAAAAAAAAACTGATTACCTACATAATTTTACAAGCAGCTCCATGTCTATTAGACACTATATCTTATTTTCTGTTTCATTTGTAAATGTTCAATTACAAAAAAATGTTTTCGACATCCGAGATAACTTCCGAGTCGATATAGAGATTTTTTTGAACACCTTTTGGTATAGAATTCCTTAATCATATATATCAGTAAATAGCCAAACCAGTAAGCGTAAAAGTAACGATTAAATTAAACGCTAGAGTACATCGTACAGTACATGGAAGAGTACACGGTAGAGTACACGTTAGAGTACATGGTTGAGTATACGGTTGAGTACAATGTAGACTACACGGTAGAGTACACTGAAGGGTACACGGTTCAGTACAGGGTAGAGTACACGGTAGAGGTCACGGTAGAGTACATGGTAGAGTACACGGTAGGGTATAGGTAGAGTACACATTAGAGTACACGGTAAAGTACACACTAGAGTACACGTAGGTTACTAATAACTACACCGGCGTTCTAACTCTAATAACAAAATATTAAGACACGAAGGTATTACAGGGCGGACGTACCAATCTATACAATTATCACGAATGTCGCCATACTTGACAATACCTGGATTGACGGCTCGATTTGTTGACATTTTATTTTGTTGACTAATCCGATATTACAACAAAACCGCTTCACCAATTCAAGCTAAACTTACAATAAGTATTATCCCCTCCCGCTTTGAAATAATCATCACCGGCAGAGAGGCGTTCACTTTTAAATTGTTAAATTGGACAATCTAAATGTTTCTAAATGTACATACCAGTCTTTGTTTGTGATGGAAGGCGATAATTTCTGAAAATTCTTGACCAAAACATCAGCTATGTAGGTGACGACAGCTGTGCTGATCCATTCCCGCGAGTGTATTGACGCATCTAACCAGACTGCGGAATTATTTGCATCACTATTTGATATTTTTAGCATCTGAAATGTAAATTTGCCATATAATTAAGTTTTATTTAAATTTCATCGAAATCGGTGGAGTCTTTTTAGATTGTTTCTTGTATTTACATGTATACAAGAATGATTTGTATTACTTAATAGTTTTTAGAGCACGTGTGATATGAAATGTTAGGTGAAATTAGGTAATAAATGCATTTTTATATAAATTGAAAATTATGTTATTTGGGCGTTATTGAAATTTAAATTATATTATCTGTAATTATTACATATATTACACACCCTTCCTTCTCCGAACAAAAACTGTTCAAGGGCATAATCATACGAACGGGTTCTGGCTGGAGACCTACATTACCTACATCATCTTCTCCAAAGGGCCCCTATGTGATAGATATCCCCATGCAAGCCTCTCAAAGGACCGGGGTAACACCCGTGAATAGTGATGTGCTGTTCCCGGAAATATTGGAAACTTTGGGAATATTCCCGTGTAAGTTTCCGGAAAATTTCCTTTGTTGGGAATTTTGGGGAATATTGCTGTAACAAAGATCAAGATTTTTTTTTCTATATACAGTATATCATTGCCTTTTTTTATATTTGTAAACGGTTTTGATGATAATGAAACGGTTTTACAGAACGAACAAGAATATTTGATCTATTCATTATTTGTGTGTGTTAAAAAGTGGTCAACTTTACTCTTCGCTTTCATTGTTGCACGCACGTAAATAAATAAATATAAATATATGCATTTGCAGTATAAATTATATTATTAAAAAAAAATGGAAACTTTGGGAAAGTTTACGGAAACACTGGGAATATTTCCGTAAATTTCCAATATTCCCAGCGGCACATGCGGCGAGAACCAAAAAGGAAAAAAAATGCTTCTCTGTAAAATCGGTCTACGGATGCAAATTTTACGTAATAACGATGGAAGAGAGATTGATGCGTCACAAGCCAGACGCTTAGGCTGATCGTGCCTCTCTATCGCTTGTTCCGCGCTCTTGCTTGCACATAGAACATGCCATTTTTCGTCGATGAACGCCGTCGTCATGTCAAAAAGTATTTATATAAAACCTACATACTTTGATGTCTCGTCCTTCAACAGATTTCCCGATAACACTGACAGTACAAATGGCTGGATAGTCTCTTTCCAGGTCATCTATGAAGCCGTAAATTACATTTAATCTGTGATACCTCTTCCAGTCCATCAATTTTACTGCAAGATAAATTATACATCATTAAACTAGCTATGTCTTCCTAAGGTTGATTTAAAATCCTCAAGCAATATTTAAAACCATTTTTTTATCATTAAAATATGTAACAACGGGTTATTCACGTATGAAGTCAGCTACTGGCCGACATGTTTCGACCTCATCCGGAGGTCTTCCTCAGAAGTCTCACACACAAACTCTTCCTTCCGCGAATGTGAATTGAGACGCGCGCCCTATGTCCCAATCCGCACTGATCATTAGTGCGGATGAGGTCGAAACATGTCGGCTAGGAGGTGAGAAGCTAACTTCATACGTAAGTAACACGTTACATATTTTAATAATGTCTATATCTTACGATAGTTTAAATCAAAAAAATATTTTTCGTTTGTCACCTTTTTACTTTGTCACTATGTAAATAAAACTCAACATACCTTTTCTTTTCTTTGGCTTAGCTGTAGGAATTATTATGGATCTAATACTTTTTTGAGACGGCGCCGGCGCCCCCTTTCCTGAAAGGACCATATTTAAAATAATTATTCTGGAAATAAATATAGTTATAAGTCAAAGTTCTTTAACCCTCAACCAGGCCTTGTAAAAATATATTTCTCATTTGTTTTAAATTTATGTTAAAGACATAATTTAAGACGGACTTTATTAATTATGATTTCTAGTAAAGGAAAAAACCGGCCAAGTGAGAATCGGACTCGCGCAAGAAAGGTTTATTATATGATTTAACTCAAAATTAATGCTTTCCGCAATGTTTCCTTTATCTGCGCTATAAGACGTTGCTTCGAACTAAATTTCAAGATTCTGAGTTCACGAACTACCCTGTAGGTTTTGATTCCCTTGCCGAAAAAATACGAAATATTGCGGCATAACCAGCTGTATCTTTTGATTGCGTTGGCTTAGTTTTTTCACAGCTCCAAGGGACAGTAGACCTAAGTCTTTGATATGAACTTCAGCTTGATACCTCTACGCGTTCCTGAGAAAAAGGTCTTGACCGACAAACAGACAGACAGACGGACGACCAAGTGATCCTATAAGGTTTCCGTTTTTCCTTTTGAGGTACGGAACCCTAAAAACAACAGGATGCACTCCGGGAGTGCCGACAGAAGTGAAAACTCCGCGCGGTAGAAAGAGAGGGGATATCACTCCCTCTCCTACGCCGCTCCAGCGGTCTCAGGTCACGTGTCCGTCTTACGAATTTTCGATCAGGTCACGTGTCCCGACGCGAGTTCAACATTTTTTTACTCATACCAAAAAGTGCACAAAGCCGTTAAAGAAGTTTTCAGTTAAAAAAAAAACCCTATTCGAATTTTAAGCAGCTTAAAAAAATTTACGCCTTATTTTTAAGTGTCGGACCGTAATCTGTACTAAATCTATACTTTTAATATTATAAAGCTAAAGAGTTTGTTTGTTTGAACGCGCTAATCTCAGGAACTACTGGTTCAAACCGAAAAATTATTTTTGTATTGGTTAGTCCATTTATTGAGGAAGGCTTTAGGCTATAAAACATCACGCTGCGACCAATAGTAGCGAATGTTTTGGAAACGAGGGAAAATTATTCATCTATATGAATAAAAACGAATTAATCATAATTACAGAAATTGCCGCGGACGACGTCGCGGGCAACAGCTAGTCTGATAATATTTCATCGAAACTTGAATAAAAAAGTCTTAGCAATTCATTGTTTTTTTTTGAGTGATTCGTTGCGATGGCCTAGTGGCTGGGCGCAGTGCTATGGGATAGGTACCAAATATCTTAAGCTAGCTCCGTACTTTGGAAGGCACGTTAAACCGTTGGTCGGAAGCTATGTCAGATTCTTTCAGGCAGCTTGTCAAAAATCTGACACCAGTGTTGGCTACTTGCACATACGAAAAACAAACAAATAAATCCCCACATACACATAAATGTTCAACTTACCTTTTTTCCGACCTTTGGTTTGAGTGCCATTTTCGGTCTTATCGGTAAGAACGGAGATCAAATCTTCTTCATCAAAATTATCAAATTTGATACAACCACTTTTTGCTGAGCCTTCTCTGGGTGTTGCGTGTTTACTGCTACTAAAAACCTTAAGACTCAGCTGTGTATCATTATGATTAATTGTCAATTGCTTATTCATGTTCAAAGTTTCCTGAAATAATAATTAGATCAAAAATTATGATAATTGGTATTACATTAGGTATAAGGTCTAAAAGAAATAACGTATAAGTACACCAGCTGCTTCTCTTCCCGCGAAGACCGTACAAAAGGTGATGCGGCTACCAACCCATCACTATTTTGCTTTTGACCGTTATGTCTACCAATATGCTAAAGGTGGCAAAACGGTGAGTGAGAGAAAAGGAGGCACAGCCTTCATCCCTCCACCATGTTCTTCTCTCAACTCCTTAAAAGGTCGGAAACGCTCCTGTCACACCCTGGTGTTGCAGTTGTCCATGGGCAACGTTGATCGCTTACCATCAGATGACTCACTTGCTCATTTGCCGTCCTATAGCATAAAAGGGTATTCACCCATTGCTCGGTCAGCTTTTACAATCTGCGCAGGAAGAGAAGTTGATAATTTAGTTGAAGACACATAATAACGTCGGGCGATGCGAAAATTAATTACTATTTTCTTTTCCCTTTCAGCTTACTAATTAGTGCTCAAACTATTCACTTCCTGTGGTCTTAGGCTATTTCTTCCCCATAAGCAATAAGCCAACTACTAATCCCCACTAGACTATTATCCCCATCTTCTTTTTTTTATCGTGTCGACTCGGGAGAGTTAAATTTGTATTGACAAGCAATCCGCCACTGACACAGCGTTATCAGTGTCATTGTATAGGTCCTCGCGTGTCCAGGTGTCCAGGTTAGCCGTGTGGTTTCCGGCAGAGTATATTAGGACCACTCCTAGTCTTCCCATGGAGGTCGTAAGAGGCGACTTAGGAAATACAAGCTAAACAAAGCTCATAAACATCAATGAGACATCTCCAACCCGTCTAGCCAGCGAGGAGAGTGTAGGCCAAATCCTCTGTCTGTTTAATCAATCAAATAATTTATTTGTGACTGCTGTGGCCAAGTATGGCATCCGGTGGTACAAAGAGAGTCATGCTCCTGCAGTGGAGACTAAAAAGACCTGATGATGATGTCCAGGTGGTAGGTAACGCAGGGCAAGACAACAGGTGTGCCATGGTGTGAGGAGTAGCAACATACGGACAAAAAATATCAGATATGTATAACCACACCTTTTTATGTCGTCCTTGCTTCGTTGTTGTCTTCTTATATGGATAAGAAGACAACAACGAAGCAAGGAGGACACTTATTTTGGTTAAAAGAGTTTGTTAATTTGTATGGATAAATAAACATACTCTTTTTTTACAAAATAAGTTTAATAAGCGTTTGTTATTTTTTATGAATAATGGGGTTAGTCTGTAGAAACATTACCTACCACTGAACGTTTCTTGTGCACTTCTTTGGTGTTAGGAATATCCTAACTCTTTCGCTAAACGGTTGTTATAAGACTCAATCATCAGGCTATCTGAATGGGGCAGCGTTTGTAAAGGTTAAAAAAAATATCATATTTACAACACAAAAAATTTAATCCATTGACTTACGCAAAATATTTCCTAAAATGTCATCAAAGAGAATGACAGTATTGACAATATACTTTTTCGTAGCGATATAAGATTTTCGCAGATTCTAAAATGTTAAAATGCAAACCTCAGAAGATTGTTGACAAATAGACATAGAATTAAAAAAAAATTAAAAATTCTATTTATTTTTTTGTCTTACATCACAAACATGTTTTGACGTGATAACGTCTTATAAATCGATGATCGCCAGATGGACGCACGAAAAAGTGTCACGTTCTGTGTGCAAGCGAGAGCGTGGAACAAGCCATAGAGAGGCACGATTGTCTTAAGCGTTTGGATTCTGACTCAGAACAATAACTTTAGTTATTGTTCTGAGGATTCTGACGAATCCATAGAGATAAGATAATCCTGTCCTGGAGGAATCTATGTCTATTCCACCGTTATCACGTAAAATTATCGTCCGTAAACCGACTTTACAGGCAATCAATTTTCGTCTGCACTTTTTTAACGCGATTACGTCTCATATATCGATGAACCCGGCTGCAGACACGAGAAAGTGTCACGTTGAACGTGACACTTTCTCGTGTCTGCAGGGTTCATATAACCGCGCTCTCGTTTGCTCATGGAACGTGACACGTTCCATGATCAAACGAGAGCGCGGTTATCACGTAAAATTATCGTCCGTAAACCGACTTTACATGCAACCAATGTTTTGGTCCAGTGGTTACGTCGTTTGCCTGTAGACTCGGAGGTCGTGGGTTCGATTCCCACGGGAAGCATATTTTGTTTAGTTGTTTCCAGTTTGGTTAGGACATTGCAGGCTTGAATCACCCGATTGTCTGATAATTAAGATGATTCCGTGCTTCGGAAGGCACATTAAGCCGTTGGTCCCGGCTGTTCTCTGGTAGTCGTTAAAGGAACCACGTCAGAGGCCGAGAGGCGGTCCCGAAGAACTCTAAAACCAGGGTGTGCATGGTCTATAGACCGTGTCACCTACACGAAATGATGATGATGACCAATTTTTTTTGTATATGTGTGCTGAGGATAGGTTTGTTCATATGTATTGGGTACGCGAAGTCACGAACATGATTGAGCTTAACTACCACCTAGATAAGATTAGATTTACCTACCCATACGCTGTATATATGAGTTTGCGTGAGCTTGTTATTATAACAAATTATGTGTTATTTTATTTTAATTTCTATTTCTAAATATGCTGGTCTGGGAGAAAAGACAAAAACGTAGAGTGTACCAGCTGTTTGTATTTTCGTGCAGACCATCGCAGCCGGCTGAGGAAATGGGCGAAAATCGAAGGAATTATGTCAATAGGCAATGCGGGTAGCAAACTCATCACTATTTTGTTCCTAAGGCCAAAAGACTCAAAGGCTCTGTCTGCTCCGTAAGGGATAAAGACGTGATAATATGTGTGTATGTTTATACTTCAAAAACAATTCCCTTTTAAATTAATTCAGTTTTGCTAGTTACCAAACTAACAAACAGAATTCCCAATTTAAATTTTGTCTAAAAGTGGATCTAGTTGTCAGAATAGTGCACGATTCGAGTTGAGATTAGAAAACCACGCGTAGAAAACTCAGTAAACGCGCGGTGGCGTTGCGTCCGCAATGTGGTGGTCGCAGCCAATCAGCGGACGCCGAGTCACGCCGCGGCTGGGTATTCTGGAACAGGCCGTCTGTATTTGAAAAAGGAATGTTATTTTTTGTTTTATTACAAAACTCAGTGTGCACGCAATAGCATTGCTTCCGCAATGTGGTCACAGCCAATTATCGGACGCCATGACATGCCGTAGCTGGAGATTCTGTATTTGAAAAATTCTTTACAATCGATTTCTGTGTAGATCAGGTGTTTGATTTCAGTGATAGTGATAAGAAATATATGTTGCTATTTTAAACATTAATTCAATTTTTTAAACTTGTCCAAAAGAATAAAAAATAAAAATAAACTTGAACATATAAAAATAAGTAAGTCACCAAGCGGGATTCGAACCCATAAGACTCGTTTCTTGCCGTCCTCGTCTTGCCGCTGGACCAGATGGACAGTGGCTGGCAGGACGAAATTAACGACCAAATTCTGCGTGAAAAAAACGCATGAAAACTAGAAAGTACGCGTTTTCCCAAACATAAGACTAATCTAGATCGATTGTTTACCCCCGAAAGCCCCCACATACCAAATTTCAGCGAAATCGTTAAAGCCGTTTCCGATAAGATAATAACTAGAGAGAGTACCTAGTAAAAAAACAAGGTTTCATTCGGAATAACACTGTAGTCCTAACTTTTCCAACAAACTTTTGACCGTCGCTCAACTATGTGAAACCAGGCACATTCACTAATTGCATACAAATGAGATTGATTGGAACGGACGGCTGCTTTTTACCAGTCTTTGTCTGTCGCACTAAAAATACGCGGAAAGGGGAAATAATGGAATAAAATTTGTCGTGACGTGCAGTGAACTAGAATATGTTTAGTATATGTGCATTGATATAGCCACCGTTGTACACACTACAGATACAATTGTGGCTATATCGATGCACCTACCAACTATGACAAATTGAGTTAGATTTTGACATAATAATAAGTTCGTTGTTACCTTTACCAATTTCTATGAAATATCTTTAAAATTACAATTTATAGGTGAAAAAATATAGTTGTAAGTGTTAAATGTAGATCAGAGTTATCTGGATTGGGATCTTTGGCGTTTTGGTAATGTCCCAATGTTAGGTTATGTCGTAAAGGTTCCCGAGAAATCCACGTGGACAGAGTCTTACCTACATACATATCATCACGTTTTTATCCCTTGCGGTGTAGACAGAGCCTATGATCAAAAGTCCCACCGTGTTGGTGGGCGTTAAGGTAGAAAATGGAATCAAAATAATGATGGGTCTAACCGCGTCGCCTATAGTCTCGATTCTTAAAATTTTTGCCCATTCCCTTGACGGGCTTCTACGGTCTGCACGGGAAGAGAAGCAGCTGGTACATTCTACTTTTCTCCCAGACCAGCATGGTCTTACCTACCCTAGCTAAAATTAATGTTTAGGTAATTTTGAAGTTCAGGCATCGAACAGGTTGATATTTATTCATTGCGTACCCAAAGAGTAAAAATATAACCCTATTAATATGTGTCCGTCTGTCACGGGGCTGTATGTATTGAATTAACCGTGATAGGAAGAGACTTGACCTCTCAACCAACAAGCGGCCCGATTGGGCCGCATAACCAAAGAAAATCCATTGTGTCTGCTTTTTTTGCGCTTGATGGGTTTAATTTTAACACTGTGTGTGTATCTTTTGCCGCTACAACAATAAATACCAACAATAAAAAAACAAATTAAAATAATAATCAAAGGAATACTTTCCTACCACGAATTAATTTTCCATGATTATAATAATAATAACAATCTTCATTTGCAATAACATGGTAAAATACATTTAGGTGTTAGTATGCTCAAGCTCATAAACATCAATGAGACGTCTCCAACCCGTCTGGCCAGCGAGGAGAGTGTAGGCCAAATCCTCTTTCTGCTCTGGCCAAACATGTCTCCGGCAATACAGAGAGGATCATGCTCCTGCAGTGGAAAGTAAAAAGACCTGATGATGATGGTCAAATAATTTAAATTATATGAGTTCCACATGTTTGCCTTTGCGGCATGCAAAATTACTTTGTTTTTCTTTATTGGTCAGAACTTCTATAGACCTTTAAAAAACGTCATCACTAGAATAAAATTATATAATTCTCCTCTTCAAATGAATAATCATCAATAAACGACACTAATAATAAATCTGTAAGGGTTGGTCATTGAGTAAGTTACTTTGTTTTTAGAGATATCGTGTTTATAAGCTCTACAGATGATCATTCATCATCATCAGGTCCTTTTTAGTCTCCACTACAGGAGAACGACCCTCTCTGTACTACTAGGGCCATACTTGGTCAGAGCAGACAGAGGACTTGGCCTACACTCTCCACGCTGGCCAGACGGGTGGGAGAGGTCTCTCAGATGTTTATAAGCTTTGTTTAGCTTGTATTTCCTAAGTCGCCTTCTACGACATCCACGGGAAGACTTGGAGTGGTCGTATTCTACTCTGCCGGATACCACACGGCATCTACAGATGATACTGAAACTAAATTGACGTTATTCAGAACTTTTATATTTGTATGTTCTCCATAACTCTTAAACGAATTAATTGAATTTTATGAAACTTGGTAGATAAATTGATTAGGACGTATAGGGCATAGGCTACTTAACTTTTTTTCTCCAGTTACTATGTAAACACACGCGGGCACAGATAGTATAAAATAAACCAACAACACTTTAAATTATATAAGTACTAACTTTTGGCGTTATTTCTCATTTCTGTCAAGTTACTGCTGATGTATTACTGAGACTTCAAACAAATTCTTCTTCTGTATAATTATATATTAGTATATAGATAAAGAAATACTTCGAAAATGTTTGATATTCAACGTTCTAAAAACTCCTCCAACAAAATCTCCGTATCTGAAGACAATCTCAACGACTTTTCATAAATAAGGGTAGTACTACAGCTTGTTTTCACGGAAGTCATAAAGAGCGCAGTTCAAAAGTTAATCTAGTTAAGGCGGTCTCGGACCCGTTTGTCTTTTATATCTAACCTCTATTTTAAATTTTCTAAATTTACAAAAACTTTAGAGCAAGTGGTAGCTATCAGATGATCTAGTGTAATGTCATCATCATTTCGTGTAGTTGGTGTCAGAGTTCTTCAGAACTGCGGGTCCGGGAACGTGGTTCCTTTAACGACAACCAGATGGCAGTCGGGACCAACAGCTTAACGTGCCTTCCGAAGCACGGAATCCAATGTATAATAATATGCAATAGTGTAATGTAATAGTGATGATATGTATATATATAGAATAACATAATACAGCAATCAATCAAAAAACTATTAGCACATCGAAAATGAAAATAGATAAACTATTCTCGACATAGGGAATTATAATATCCTGGCTAAATTTATTCATCCAAATCGTAGAAAAGAAATGTTCAAAATGTAGTATTTCTTTTTAATATTATACATCTTTAACCACAAGATGAGGTATAGAGATAGTTTGAGGCCCAAGGAAGGACATAGTATCTTTCATGCCGGATGATGGTACTGTTCCCGAGGGATGTACATACATTCGCGCGAGTGGAGCCGCGGTCAAAGTGAGTTTCCCTATAAATATGTATTCTTGCGTTATTATATAGTAAAGTTATGTCTCCTTCCTCTTTGAGTTTTTAGGACAGTAGGTACTTAAGTGAAGTAGGTCTTAAAGTATCACTCACTTGAAAAATATGTCCAAAAGTGATTATCTCTGAAGACAGCAGTCGATTGCTGCTCGATTAAAACGAGACAAGTAGATTTTTTTTGATTCAAGGGGGCGAAGACAAATGTTGAAGAGGCCTGAGACTGAGGGAGGGGTGGCGTGCCGTAAGTTTGGTTCCGGCGGCGAACGATAATTAACGCGATTAGGAAGATAGTGAGAATGTCGACGCTCCGGTAATTGAAATATATTGCGATTTTGCCAGAAGCTCATCTTGAAGAGGTTACAGTACGAAGATGAAATATGATTAAAACTAGCACCTTCTTACCTCAGTCATGAGAGCTGGGTCTACTGCCGAAGGCGCTGAGGCCGCAACCTTAGTTGAGGATTATATATTTGTGCTGTTAGGCATAGAGACGTTAGGACCATGCGGGCCCAGCGCGAGGGGATTCTTTAAAGAGATTGTCCCGCGGTTCATCTCGGCTGCCAGTGATAAAAGGGCTTTCTACTTTTTCGCCCAACGGATAATCATAGCTATCCAACGGGATAACGCAGCCAGCGTTCTTGCCACCATGCCATACAGGCAAGATTTCGAAGATAAATTTTTCTAGTGCTCTTTTTTATATTTATTATCACTTCATGTTATTCTGTATATATTTTCTTGATTCCATATATTTCTAATAAAACCACGTAGAACCGATGACTGATGGAGCCGAAAA
Source organism: Elegia similella (assembly GCA_947532085.1). NCBI lineage: Eukaryota > Metazoa > Arthropoda > Insecta > Lepidoptera > Pyralidae > Elegia > Elegia similella. The sequence goes on from OX383941.1 coordinate 17,049,904, forward strand.
GTTCTTGTATGGCGACCACGCACCGGAAAGAGCAGCGCTGGATACCCCCCGACCAGGTGACCAAATTTGCAGGATAATGTTAGATGCAGATCGGTTCGGAGGGAGGCCTATGTCCAGCAGTGGACTTCCTGCGACTTGTGATGATGATTATATATCTATTAGTGATATTATATGCTCGGGACAAAAAAAAAAAAACAAAAGGAACCGGGTTACACTCGGATTATGAGAATTCTGATATTTGCTCGATAATATTACAGGTCAAGCACATAACACTCTTTTTTGGGCTTCAGTCAGTTAAACCAGACACCATACTATATTTCTAATTCAATGGAAACAAAAGTCTAAGAAAAACACGAACAATGTACTTTGTCTTAGTATAAGATGCACGAGCAATGTTCTTTGTCTCATACTAAGATACAGTACATTGCTCGTGCATTGTCTTTTAGTCAGTAATTTGTTTCCAAACAGTAACTTACGCAGTAACACGGTGTAATGCTGTAGCTCAATCCGTCTAATGATAAAGTTAGTTCCCTCTTTGACCAATCACTAGACAAATGATTCGCCAGCGCACTGCTGCGGGCCAATTAATTGATGGAGACCCCGCTGCAGAATACATAGAGTGTAGAAGAATACTTTTAACACGTATCTACTACACCGTCACATATCTGCGACATCTACCCGTGACATATCTGCGACAGTCTGCGACACGAGGGTGCCCGGGTTCGATTCCCGGTCAGGTCATGGTGGAAAACCAACTTTTTCAGATTGACCTGGGTCTTGGATGTTTATCTATATAAGTATTTATTAAATATAGTATCGTAGATATAGTATCCTACGTCGCAAGTTCACTGCTTACTGGGGGCTAGCTTAATTTGTGTGATAGGATTTAAAAGATATATAAAGACGGACATACCAATATACAAAGTAGGCTTAACAATTTGGTACCGTTGGCTCCATAAACAACAAATAAAATACCTACCCTACAATAACAAAAGCAATCTTCTGTACTGTAGACATTTTGATTGGGGCTAGTGTCGTTCGGAGCCCGGATTAGGAGGCAAAGTTAGAAAGCGGATCACTGGGATGCTCATTAGCCGATGTAGTTGCTGTTTACAATGGACGCCGTAATATCCTTGACGTTTACTTATGTGAGTGGGACAAACTAAGGAAAAGTAAAGTATATCTACTTACTAACAATTAATTTGTTTTGCTTTGTTTTGCTTTATTGGGGTTAACAAACAGTAGTACTATGTATATTAGATAACAATAATAACCTTAAAATATATTACAATTACACCGTTAACCACTACTATTTAGAGATACAAGTGTTGAAATGCGATATATACTATATTAATGTATTGATTAAAGAACCAGAACTTAATCACATAAAATGAGTATTATATTCGCAGAGTTAGTGTATGCGAGTTTTTTTTATTCTACCATAACTTCTTCAAGCAGGATTGTAATTAATATGTGTGGTAAAGCTCCTCTTTGCTTATCCTCCCTTTGACTGCGATAAACCCACCATACATTTTCTATGATAATGTTTGTCGGATTTATCCGACGTTCGCGGTCAAAGGGTTAACATATTTTAAGCAGGCTATATTTTTGAAGTGAAAAATTTTTTTGCCGCTTTGTGCTCTTTTTTGGAAGGATGAAATGAAAAATCGCGCGTTAGGACACGTGACCTGATTGAAAAATCGTAAGACAGACATGTGACCTCAAAGGCAAGTTTTAACTTTTCGTGTTTTTATTTCTGTTTGCAACTGTTTCCTTTATTAGTTTATGCCGTATATTTCAAGCTACTTAAAGGCAATCCTATTTTTTCTTATTGTCGGTATTAATAGAGTCAACACAATTAAAGAAGGTAGCTTAAAAGACAAATTATCTCATTGGTTGTGTTATAATGTTAAAAAAACAACGGGCTGCACTCTGGGAGTGCCAGCAAAGGTAAAATCTCGCCTTTGTGGCGGTCTCAGGTCACGTATTCGTCTTAGGAATTTTCGTTAGGTCACGAGTTTAACATTTTACCCATACCAAAAACTGCACAACGCCGCTAAAGAAATTATACAGCGTGATTTTGAACCTCTGAGTTATATTAAAATCTTGGAATCAGAATCCCTAATGAAATACAGAATTGCACGAACCTCAGACCACCCTCAGACCTCCAATAAAAATTTGCCCAGCTGATGGACGGCTTTGTATGCGATGTCCAATTTTAGCTGTTTTTCTTGCAATTCTGCATTCCATTAGGAATTCTGATTCCAGGTTTTCAATATAAAGCTCAAAAGTTCAAAATCACTCTGTAGAACGCGCGATTAAAGGAGTTTAAAAAAATACCGAATAAAACGACCCCCACCGTTTTATTATATTGACAATACGCCATGCGGTGACACAACTCAATATAAAACTCAAAAGCCTTGTCTATTTGTCAATCATAACAGTAACGTTGAGCCCCGGTAATGCCTTAAAGCGATCGGGACTACTTTGGCTGATCCTGGATCGTGTAAACAGGCTTTGGTGTCGCCTGCGGGCTAGGGACCCTCTCTGGGTCTCCCCACCTTTTTTTCTGCAATGTAATGTACTTCCAAATCGTTTGTCGGGAGATTATAAGTTCTTCAATGATTATTGTTGTTATTTAATTGCACGCGAAATAATGAGTACTTAGTTAATCGCCTAAATTAGAGTAAGGAATATGATAAAAGATTATTTATCAATCTAGGTACTTACTGTGTAGTTATTGCGTCTTGGTTGTAGCACTGAGATAGTTGCAGTAATGTTGTCATTTAATGTGTAACTACAAAAAAAGATGAAAAATAGTTACATATATACTTAAAATAATGTTACCCACCATTATTACCATTGGCACTTATTCTCGCATACTAAATCACTACATAGTATAAAACAAAGTCGCTTCCCGCTGTCTGTCCTTATGTATGATCTTAAAAACTACGCAACAGATTTTGATGCGGTTTTTTTTAAATAGATGGAGTGATTCAATAAGAAGGTTTGTATGTATAATTTATCGCACGGGCGGGGTCGCTAGTAGATTGATAAAAGCAAACGTAAAAATTGATCTTCTCTTTTTAAAATTTTGGTATTTCATACGGCTATTCCGAATTTCGGGTATGTACTGACTTATGCATTAATGAAATAACAGTAACTGGTAGAGGAGCGTTCAATCACTACGTTGTATTTTTTCCTTCTGAAAGGAAACAGAAGTTACGTAGACATAGTTACGACGATCGTAGCGATTGATTCGTAGACTCGTAGATCATGCTACGAGTCGTAGGATTGATTATCTTTCATCTTTGTACCTATAATATAATAAATTAAAGGTAAAAAACTTTTTAGTGCCGCTATTAAATAATTAACGACCTAGTTTGCCCTGAATATCAACAAGTTACAAGAAAATGCGTGATAAATTTATATTTAGAGAAGGCCTGTTTTATATAGCTTCTATATTGCTGTCCTTTACTTTATGTCTCACTAGCTTTTGCTTACGGCTCCGCCCGCGGTAATATAGATCCAAGAATAGCAGAATTTATCCGACGACAGGTATAGGGTACCTGTCGTCGGATAAATTCTGCTATCCTTCCCCGGACTTCAAGCTGCATCCCTGTCAAATTTCATCTCAATTAGTATAATAAGCTGAAGCGTAAAGTGGTAACAGATAGACAGAGTTACTTTCAAAGAAATAAATCATACAGATTGATCCAGCCCCAAAAAAGTTCGAGACTTATGTTATGGGATACTAACTCAAAAATACTACATTTTATAAAAAAAAAATATATAGACAAACATCGAAGCATTAGATCAATCTAAAAAAGATCACTTTTCATCTTTACCTGATCGGGGATCGAGCCTAGGACCTACGCTGTGACAACCTGACATGGTGACCACTAAGCCACACCCATACGATTTCCACCCATGTCTTATTGCCGATATTTTATTTATACGTAGCCACTTGACCGTGCAAACGTAAACGGAGCAAAACTCACCGCTACGCAAACATTTGATCTAAAGAATGCAATCCCAACGAGTGCCATCGGAAGCGCGGAATGCGCAACCTTTGAAATAAATCAAATCTGTATTGACCGAATGCAAATAAATTCCCTGTTATCCGGTGTTTAAACAGAGCTCGGGGCACCGCCCGCCCTCGGTCCTAATCAAAAAATTGAACTTTCAATAAAGGGAATCATTAATTCTGCTTAGGGAGGGACGCAAGAGCCTAACGAACTCCGCAAGAAATTCCGCCATGTTTTTGTCGGATAATTATTTGAAAGAAATACTTATGTACCTGGGGGACTTCACGAGATCGCATTTGATGGACTTTGAAATATTAAGTTCCCCGTGTTTTGGGTAAGTATTATCAAAGTTTGTAAAACAGAACCTTGCTTTCCATTTTTCAGAATTGAAGAGAGTCAAATATTAAATTGTCTTAAAGTGCCTACCTTTTTTTTTCTCATATGTTCCACTACCCTTTGCCCGTGACTTCGTCCGCATATGAAGGAGTCATAACTTATTTTAATAGGAGTAGATTGGATCAAGGAATCACATTGTCCCATACAAACTTTGCTTCCCTTGTTACCCTCTTAGGGTTGGAATTTTGGTAAATCCTTTCTTATCAGATGCATGCGTCATACAAAGAATACACTCTCAAAGTTTCTGGTCTTCAACGTAAACCGTTGATTGTAGACTATGCGTTGATCCGTCAGTTAAGTAGTCATTCAGGGCAAATCATTTTATATGTATAGATAACCAAGATAACAAGAATAGTTCAATCGTGCCCTCGAACCAAACCTTCGGACAGCACGACGCAGAATTAAGATTATTTTTTCTTTGATTGGCACCGACTAAAAACTACTGATTATAAATAGTAAATGGGTATGAAAGTATTAATAATTTCTTTGATTGTCTTAAATGGAAAGCTTATCAATTTCCGCTTTTTAGTTCCAGTTTGTACACTTATGTATATGCTTCAAGTCGGTTTTAGTTCTTTGTTTAAAAAAAATATTTCTTCGATTATTCATAAATACATTGCAGTATACGCTTACTTCAAGTGGTTACTCCAATCGTCAGTGTAACCATAACCTATGTAAATGTATTGACAAACGTATACAAATCACCTGATCTATTGAACACTTTTGCATGTGCCGTGCCTAGAGTGTTGATATTAAAAGACTAGTTGTTCAAATTCTACGACGATCTAACTTGCTTAATGTGTCGATAGTACATTCAGTACCTATATTTATCATGTATTTATTCAATATTTGTAATTTTTAAAGAAAAAATCTGTATCCATCGCGTCACAAACAGACCGCAGTCCCGTCTGCTATTGATCCGGTATTTTTCTCAGACGCGATGCAGGCGATCCCGGCGAGAATTAATGATGTCCTTTATTGGGAACACAATTTTTGATTCGTCCCCCTTCTCCCTTGCGGCCCCACAGGAACCTGTTTACATGATACTTTTAAAGCCCCAATAGCTTGAAGGCTTTTGGTTATTACGCTAATAATAAGTTACAACTTTGCGATGGAAATTAAAGGGTAAAAGAAGCTTTTGGAGGAAAATTAGTACAATTTTGACCGCAAAAGCTCTAAATTGTATCCATTACTGTTACAGACACAGAGAGGACGTCTCCATATTTTTAGTCTATGCCTGGGACCTAAAACTACTGCAATAACTTGGAAAAATCAGGCTAACTAAATTCAAAGTTAAGCGTTCTAGATCTAGTAGAATTTTCGAGTAATAGTCCTCTAACACGGAGAAAAATAATTTTAACAATACTACCAGAACGTATCGTAAATATCATTCTAGTATAAAGAAACAGAATTATGTTATTTTCACCAGATTTACTTTTAACATCTAATAATCATATTGCAGGGTATGCCAGAATATTATATTATAGTAATCGTATTTTTCGTAAACAATACTTAAACCTATTTACAAGTACATTTTATTATTGTAAAAAGAAAATTGTAATAATTATAAAGTCTACCTGTATAGTTTGTTTGGTTTTACTAGATGAATATTGAAAACTACAATATTTTTGTAATCTCTAAAATAATGCAAGTAAGGTTAACTAAGCTAGAATATGCTAGATTCTTATAGTACTATCAACCAGGTTATTTTTCACTGTGCCTATCAATGTATTTTGTATTAACCAGCAATATGGTTCTAACTATTAAATGAGGCGTATTATGTTAACCATTGTACTAAAAGTTGGAACTACTATTTAAATTAATAAAGGTTATCATATAATGGTTTTGTGTAACATAAATACCGTGCATCAAACGAAACGTTGTTTACGTTTGTCAAAAAGATTGTGGCGCACTTTTCGAGCCATTTTTTATTTATCGTGTGTCGTGTGCGCAGGCGGGCCATTTTTGTGCACATATTCTTTCTAATTTGTGGTTTTTGTGCGGTTGGTGTAAAATTGACACTGCAACTTAGTAAAATTGAACTCGTTTCGTAATTATATATAACTTTATGTGGTTCTCATCTACGTCCAGCAAATCAACACAAAAAGGAAGCGTAACTCCACACTATAGTATTGTTGGATCACCTGCAAGTACTTCAACCACAATGTGTGCATTAAGTGACTCACCTACCAGTACCGTAAGTTTTTAAATAGGCACTTTATAACAATAATATAAATTGTAAGCTTTTTTTAATAACACCCTTGTATAATACAATTTTTTTTTATTTCTAGGGACTAAAAGAGTTATATTCTGAAAGTGGACTGTTATCAAGTAATAGTCGTAGAAAGATATTCAACATTATTGTAAAGGACATCCAGTTCAACACTGCTGCAGTACGCTCAAGATACTCGTATTACAATTACAACCATTTTTAGCAAGGAGAATGTTTGAATAAATAGTATATAAATAACATAATAATCATTGAATTTATTTCAGGCATCCTACCCATAGGTACACCTTACAGAATAACATTGTAACTATTTAAATAAAAACAGCTTGTTTTTTGTGCACTACATACATCGGAGCCAGGCTTTAAAACCAGCAATGTGCCATGAATTCAGTTCACTCTCTGGAGACCCAAAGGGTTGGTCTTGTTTTTAGTATATGTGTGTTGACGTGATAGATTTATTCGGCTCGTATGATGGCTTAGTTGCCAATTCACCTCCTATAAAAGCCGCCCGCGGGTGACCTTCCTCCTTCATTAATTTTAAGTCTTACTTAATTTTAGAAGTACCTTATCCTAGCCCAATGCTGGGCGATTGTACTTGTGACTTAAAATTGTTGAAGTTGGAGACTTACTCGCGGGCGGGTTTTTTATAGTGGGCGAATAGGCATCTAAGTCGTCATGAGAGCCCGAGTCGTACAAATCTGTCACGTCTTCACTACTTAACGTAGGTAAAGTAAAAAATAAAGTATTGCTTTAATAAAAAAAATATAGTAAATTGCACAATATTTTTTCATTTTTTTAGTAAACTTAACCATTGCATATGATGATAGCTAAGTAAATGTAAGTAAACACAAAATAAAATTATATTTAACTGAACAATATACTCATTCTGTTATGTTTAAAATAAAACTAATGTAATTTATACAAATGAATGCAATGTGCACGATACCAAAATGTTATTCATATGTACCAGCATTATGTTTATCTGTGCTAGATATTTTGGTAAGCTATTACCAGATTTTTCTAGTAAAGTCAACAAAACAGTTAGCTGTCATATATAGTACAATAAAATCTAGTAACATTTACTATATTCTAGTTAACTAAACGAGAATTTTCTCTCAGTGAATAATATTTTATTATTAGCATTTGCCCGCGACTCTGACTGCGTTAATGTTGATCCCTCAGGAACCGTGGATTTCTCTAGAACTAAACGTACCCTATGTGCTTTTCAGCACCTCAAACAACCTCCGTATCAAATTTCATCGCAATTGTTTAAATAGTTAAAGCGTGAAGTGTAACAGACAGATTTGCTTTCATATTTATAATATTAGTATGGCTTTTATCACTATTATATCTTCATAGATCCTCCGTGGTCCAGTGGTTAAGGCGTTTGCCTGTAAACCCGGGGGTCGTGGGTTCGATTCCCGCGGGAAGCATACTCTGTTTAGTTGTTTCCAGTTTGGTTAGGACATTGCAGGCGTGAATCACCTGATTGTCTGATAATAAAGATGATTCCGTGCTTCGGAAGGTACGGTAAGCCGTTGGTCCCGGCTGCCATCTGGTAGTCGTTAAAGGAACCACGTCAGAGGTCGAGAGGCGGTTCCAAAGAACTCTGACACCAGGATGTGCATGGTCGATTGCACATGACACCTACTCGAAATGATGATGATCTTTATAGGTACATAGCTCACACTTGTGAATGTTTAAATCAATTTAAATGTTAAATACATCCAAAATGACACGACAATAAACAGGCAATAAAACCGAAACGACAGAATAACCTGACCTTTTCAATTAATTAAAAAGGCAATAACAACTAATTAAATTCGACAGGGTGTGCTATTATTAGCAAGATCCGTTTTTGAGTCGCATGACATGTAGCTTCAAAGCTTCCGTTGACAAAGGGGCTGGAAAGATCGCTGAACAAAGAAGGGCCGGAATACTCCGGAAGAGCCTCCGGGCGAAATAGTTTGAGTGCCGATGACCGTTGCTGAGGACTAAGGGTCACTCTTTACATTTTTGAAGCCTCGAAGCTTAACTATTTACGGTTTTTATCTTGTTTCCTTCTATCATATATTTCCTTGTTTCTTTAAAACAGTAACCAAGTAGGAATTATTTTATTCCATTCTGCTATTCATCATCATCATCATAACAGCTGTATAAAGTCCAGTACTGGACAAAATCCTCTCCCAAAGATACTTTGTTCCATGGGAGGATATTGCCATACTCACTACGCCTGCTAGGCGGGTTGGCGAGCGCAGTTACTTTGGCTTCTTATGCATCGCTGCTGCCCATCGGAAGCATTTTAAAGCTGGGGAAGAACAGGAATTTGTGGAATGAATGTATTGGGATACTACTCACTTGGATAAATGGAGAAAAAGCAAGTAGCAGCTCGGGAGGCCGGCCCTGCGTAGCCATATCTTCAACCACCGGACAGGCAGTTGAGAATGACACCCCTGACCTCTGCTGTTGCAGAATCATAAACATGCATATTGTCATAATCATAACAATGTATCTACCTACACCATATCGGCGCCATGGTGCCAAGATCCTTTGCAAGGCACCCCGCCATTTCGAGATATAGCATTTATTCCTAGTTCGACGTTCCACACATGGATCGTAAAATGATGGATCCATCAATCAATCATTTATTTGTATAAAATAGGGTATGATACAGATGGAGTATTACAAAAAATGTCTGCCTATTTAACTGTTGAAAACAGTATACAAATATTTCATTAAAATAAATATAATTTATAATTGACAAATTCAAAATTATTTACTTTTAGGTTACACATGCATTACATTGAACATTTCTTCATGTCAATAATTCCGTAGTCATTTTTAAAACATTTCATACAAGTCATATAAAAACAAAATTACACACAAATATAATAAATCAATAAAAAATCAATTTATATGTTCTGGTCCAGGAATTCTTTGGAATTCTTTCAATGAATAAAATAAATTATTCAGCAACCAGTTATGAAGCTCCCTTTTTAAATCAATGTAATGGAAGCTCTTTTATTGTTTGTGGTAGTTTATTATAAATAGTGACGCACATGGCATAACAGTTCTTTTTGAATTTTTCATGTTTTGGAACTACATCGAATACCAATCTTTCTGGATTTCTGACGCATCTTGGGAATAAATCCTTAGCCTGTTTAAAAAGATTAAAATTAATAAGCCCATAAGGGCTCCATGTAAAAAATGTATATCTATATAAAGAAACTAAAATAAATCTATTTTATTTATTTATTGTAAAATAGGTTCTGACTTATTAAGAAGATTAGAATTTACGGAGACTAATATTTTAAGTAAACACGTATTTTAAGTTAAAATACGTGTTAAAAGTGTGTGTTTACGTTTGTACGTTTATTTTTTGGACATTAATAATTAAAGAGTATTCATATAAAGTTACCTCTCCAACCTGTCTGGCCAGTGTGGAGAGTGTAGGCCAAGTACTCTGGCTGCTCTTGCCAAGTATGGCCCTAGTAGTGCAGAGAGGTTCGTGGTCCTGTAGTGGAGACTAAAAAGGACCTGATGATGATGATATAAAGTTAACGATTATGTAACAAATATGCAATTTGTTTTTGTACCTAGTCTTTCAGACAATAATATTAGAAGAGTACTTACGTAACATTAACAATTATGTTACTTATATGCAGTTACCATACCACCCGACTACATAGCTACATAGGTACGAAGAATAAATCGCCACGCTCCCAGCTCCGGACCGTAATCTGTCGGCTGCGAGACGTCGGACCGTCGGCGAGAATCTAATTTGGTTCGCTGGCCGTCGCTCATTTGTTCAAATTACACCCCCGCGCCTGCGACTGCCCGAGACTCTGGGAAGTGGTTGCGAAGTAATAGCGATAAAGTTTGTCGTGTTATTGTTATTTTTAGGAGCTTTCATTAGAAAGTGGTTACCAAGTAATGCCCTAATAGTAAGTCTGAATAATGTTATTTTTATGATTTTTTATAACGAAGTATTTTATATTTAGCTTTGATAGTATTGTGTCGGTGAGAATCTAATTTGGTTCGCCGGCCGTCGTTCATTTGTTCAAATTACACACCCGCGCCTGCGACTGCCCGAGACTCCGGGAAGTGGTTGCGAAGTAATAGCCATAGAGTTAGTCTTGTTATTGCTATTTTTAGGAGCTTTCATAAAAAAGTAGTTGAGGAGTAAGGCATAATAGTATGTCTAATTACTGTTATTTTAATGTTTTTTTTTTTTTATAACGAAGTATTTTATATTTAGCTTTAGGAAGTATTCTGTTGGTGAGAATCTACAGTTGGCTGGCCATCATTCATTTGTTCAATTTACACCCCCACGCCCTGCGACTGCTTAAGACGCTGGGAAGTGGTTGCGAAGTAATAGCGATACAGTTTGTCTTGTTATTGTTATTTTTAGTGGTTTTTATAAGAAAGTCTTTTATGTATTATATTAATAGCATTAAAATGCTCGGTTTAATATTAAAATCGAAAATATGTGATGAAAAAATTTCGCCACAGGGAGGATTTGAACTCACAAACCTTCGACATCTGGCCTGTTGATACTCTCAACCACTGAGCTGCTGTAGCTTCAAATCACCGCGGCGAATTTTTTTGTTATTTTTATTGTTATTATTAGGTGATTTTAATTACGAAGTCTTTTATATTTATCTTAAGGAAGTAATCTGTCGGCTGCAAAACGGGCCGTCAAAAAGCTATTTCCCGGCCGTCGCTCATTTGTTAAAATTACACCCTCGCGCCCAGCCGCCTTACACGAGAAAAAAAACGAATTTTCTTCTATGTTTATCTTTAGTAAGTATTCTGACGGCTGCGTGACGTCAGACTGTTTGGCGAGAACCTAATTCCGTTCGCTGGCAGTCGCTTCAATATTAAAATTCTATCATCTATTTAAATTTCACCCTTGCGCCCGGCCGCTAGCCTGAATTAACTCTTCTATAGAATGTACACAGCTGTTTCTCACGCGCAGTTCGGAAAGATCGATCGAGAGAATGGAAAAAATGTAAGGAATCATACAATTAATCATTAGTTTGATTCTGTTTTCTTCTCAGACGCCCAGTCTCGCTACAAGAGCAATAAAACTCATTTGGTTTGACGGCCAATGTTTATTTGTTCAAATTACACTCTGACCCTAGTCCGAGATACCGGGACATGGTCGCAATATAATGGCGTTATAATTTAAGTACCTATCTATTTTTTAAATGTTCTGAAATTCGGATAGAAAAGTAGGATAAATTTTACACAACAACTTCACACCACAGAGTAAAGATGAAGTTGGAAATATACAGTCTTAAATATTTTCCACGAATCTTAATATAGGAATCTCAACAAACATTGTGCGAATCCCAAATAGGCCACATAGGAACACCTGTAAACCCGGACACACTAATTATTAAACGTTTAACTAGCAGATGATTCAATTAAACCTGAAATTCTAATGTACGACAGGCTGGCGTCGGATATTCACGGTGATTGGCTCATACGTAATGAATACCTGCAGCCATGGTGACAATATGGTCTAGGCGACCGTACAGCAAACATCTTAGCTACATATGTAGGCAAAACTAATTAGAATCTGTGTATAGATATATGTAGCTTTTCTCATAGAGTCAAGGAAGTATAAGTATGACGATATGGTGTATTAATAATGTCTTTAATATTGAAGGAAATTAAAAATACAAAAACTTTTTAAAAACTAGCTTTTATGTATATCACTTTATTTTTTAAGTTGTTTCAGCAAGCGAATTTGATATCCTTATTGTCGGATTATATCAAAAATAGCTATTCCGCCGTCTTAGGTGTTCCGCCATGTTGCATTTAGAATAACGTTACACCACAGCTAATCAAACATTGTCCAAACTAAACAAGTATACAAAATTTCAGTTCGAAATTGAGTTGCAAGATTCCACCCTAACAAACATAGTTACATACATACATCGCAAGTTAAATAAAAGCTTGTAAAAATGTGTCAGTTTTCATTATTATTCTACTTTTCTTTTTAAATCTATGCTTATTATGAAAAGATTGACAAATAATAGAGAATATATTACGAAAATAATGTGATGGTAAAAGTTTTGAGAATGGAAGTAAGAGTTCGTAGAACAAGTTGGATGGAGGGCATATGGAAGGACATGGGTAAGAAGGGTCTTACAGAGGATATAAGCAGCGATAGATTGAAGTAGAAGAAAGCTGTTCCGGCCCCACATAATACTGGAATAAGGTAAAGAAAAATAAGAAGACTTATTACAAATTTTGTGTGCTAAAGGGAAATAGGATTAAGATTATGACTTTACTACTATACACTGGATGATTTAGATTTATTTTATTGAATAGCCAATTTTATTTCACTCTGTATGACATTGAAAACCGCATATCTTTTGCGAAGTTGCTCTCAAAAGCTGCTTCAGATTATGTCGAGTCGAAAAATCTTTATTTATTTAGATAAGAAACGATTTCAAAAAAAGAAGAAATTTGTTAATTCGGTTGTATCCGCATAACTATTTAAATTCATGAACTGATTTTTTTTCTAATTTATTTGTTGGTGCCATTAAAATGTTATCAAAATCGGTTTAATAGTTTGATCGAAGTCGGTTGTTTACATGAAAGATAAAGTTAGGCACTAGATAAACTAATAGATATATATACAGATAAACTAATAACTAGTTTATCCAGTACCTAACAAGATATTCAATTCAATCGTTCACGGTGATTGGGTGACATAATGAGCGTCGTCTGCCGTTAAGGTAACAATGTGGTTGTAGACAGGTAGCCGTCAAATAGCACAGGTAATAATAATATAACCACTGCAAATTTACGGTAGACTCGTACTTGAAGGGGCAACTCAGCTTGTCGATGTTTATATTGACAGGCTGAACTGCCTCTCTTATATATCATTCATAGATAAAACGTTCTTCTTTCAGTATTCTTCTTCTTCGCCTTTTCCCTATTTGGGGTCGGCTCTGTATGTCAACTTTCACAATTTTTTTCTATAGCTGCCCGTTCTTACATATCATTGCTCACACATTCCCTCTACGACTTTCAGTGTTCAGTTGTTAATATCGATAGGCTGAGTCACTTTTTTGAGTTAACAGCGAGGAGACTTAGAAATATCTAAAAGTATAATGTGCGGGCACCCTCAGAATTTTATTCAGAAAATCCACAATGTTAATGTCCATGTTTTCACTTCTGCCGGCAAACCGTTGTAATTTTTTTATAATACGAAGCTACTTTTTGTAAATAAAATTAAAAAAAAATGTATTTATATGTAACATTAAAAGATTTGCGCATTTAATTATGAAGAAAAATATACAGCAGACAGCCGGATAATCGCACAATTTCAATATCTGGCCGATACAGTTTCGTCTTCATGGTGAAGACCAGGCCTAACAGCGAAAGACCTATGATCACGTTTAGCATGGAAAACGGAAATTTCATAATTACTATCTAATATTAAAAATGCGAAAGTGAGTTTGGTTGTTTATTCCTTTGTTTGTTAGCTTTCACGCATCATATACTGAACCGATCATTATGAATTTTGAATATGTCTTATCTGGGGTACGGAGAAGAACAGAAGAACACCATAAGCCTTTTATCCCAAAAAAGAAATACTTTTCCCAATTGACACTGACGCAATCGGAGCCACAGGCAAAAATAAAATTAATAATAAGCCACTGTATACATTAGGCGAAAGGGACATTACCGTCCGAATCGATTATTAATTATGCCATTTTATGTATTACCGTACATATGTACCTAACAACATAGATGATAGAAAAAGCAGTCCCCAAGTGGGCGTCATCATCATCATCATCAGGTCCTTTTTAGTCTCCACTACAGGAGCACGACCCTCTCTGTACTACTAGGGCCATACTTGGCCAGAGCAGCCAGAGGACTGTAGGGCGTAATCCATTTCTTTGATCGACTTTATAACGTGACGACTGATTAACGTGAGCGGAAAAACAAGCGATATTTTATTTATATATAATATTTAACAATTTGCGCAGTTAATTGCTAACAAAAGTACACAGCAGCAGCCGGGCTAATCAATATGCCGGCGCTCAACATCAATATTTGGCTGATACAGCTTCGTCTTATTACGGGCTAACGAGGACAAACATTAAAATTCTGCAAGATTAACAACTCCAACCGGCACGTCTTGATCTTTGGGTAGTCCTCCTTTTTTAATATAAGATGCGTGTTTTTTTTAACCTATTTATACTTAGGTACATATGCTGGTTAATATGGCTCGGCATTAAATCAAATTGTAGATGTTCACACCACAATGTGTAAGTTCTTTTTTGTTTGGATTCAGCCTCGTACATTTGTAATTATTATGCTAATCACCTGCTATTGACTTGATACGGTATTGATCGGATCGTAGACGTTCACACCACAAGGTTCACAGTTGGTTTTTTCTTTGTTCATATTATGTAAATCCGGTTAGCAACGCTTCTTTGAATGGTCAATAAAACTCCAAGCCCTGCTTCATTCCTTTAATAAACGCATATTTTTAAATATATGTCAACATTGTAAGTTGAATACTTTACCATAGCATCTTACCGCTTTAATCTGCGAGTGCAAATTACGAGAAGAGAGGGAAATAACAAAAATTGATGCCGCAGTACAAAATTTTGGGCGTATGAGCTATCAGATGTGTAGACGGGTCCACCCTACGCATTATTATATATTTTTTTTATCTGATTGGAACCGAATATCAAATCATTTGAGTCGCAGTATTCCTGAAGTGGTCGAGGTACAACTCTGGGGTTCGCGGCGCTGATTGACTTATTTTATGGTTTTTTTATACTTCAAATAATAATCGCAAGGTTCATTAGCTCTGGAACGTACATAAAACTCTGAACCAAACATAACTCAATCTTTAAAGTCTTTGAATATTTACCTATGTAATGTGAAATGAACATAAACTCATTCATTCATAAATAACAGTTACATAATTTTCTCTTTATATAATTTTTTGAATGCAAAAATAAGCTAGAGCGAAAATTATGTAACTATTATTTTTTGTTGTCATTGATTTAAGACATACCTTACTTACTTAACTTACTTACTCCGCTGGCTCAGCGACCCGAAGTGGATCTTGGCCTCTGATACGAGAGAGCGCCAGAGTTTTCTGTTCTGCGCGATGTCCCGCCAGTTAACGGCCTTCATCTCGCGTAGATCAGCTTGTACTGTATCACTCCAGCGGTATCGAGGGCGGCCAACCGGGCGTTTACCCGAAACCTTCCCCAAATACGCTGATTTGACGCTCCGATCCTCCTCCATCCTTTCGAGATGACCAAGCCAGCGTAGGCGCCTGGATTTATACACTCCAATTATATTTGGCTCTTTCACCAGCATCTCTGTCTCCGAATTCTTACGGACTCTCCAGCTTCCGTCGGTGTTTTTAGTCGGTCCGAGGATTTTCCGGAAGATTTTGCGCTCCGCTACCAAAAGTTGGTTGTCCTCCTTAAGCGGCAGCGTCCAGGCTTCACAGCCGTAGGTTATTATGGGCCGAATGACTGTTTTGTATATTTGAAGGTTTGTTCTTCTACTAAGGAGCCTGGACGTCAATACCTTGTGTAGAGCCGCACTACATCTCAAGGCGTTTTGGATTCGGATGTTAACTTATTCTTCGCGGGTATTTGTGTCAGTGACTGTGCATCCAAGATATTTAAATCTTGCCACACCTTTATACACGATACCTCCTACATGTAGGTTGGTACGGCTTGAGCGAGTATCTTTATACCGTTTCTTGTGGAGGTATTCGGTTTTGTCATGGTTTATCCTCAGCCCGACCTTTTTTGCTTCTGTTTCTAAGCCTTTGGCGGCCTCCGTCACTTCTTCGTGGGTTTTCCCCAGCAACGCCAGATCATCTGCATACCCGATGACCCTATGCCTTTCACCCAGTTGTACTCCTGTATCCAATGTGAGTAGCTTTCTTAAGGCGTATTCCAAAACTAGGTTGAAAAGCACAGGTGACAGTGCGTCGCCTTGCTTTAGTCCGGTATTTACCGCGAAGTCTTCTGTGCTGGTATCACCCACTTTTACCCGCTTAAGACTTGCTACAAATTTGATTGGGTGATAAAAGTTAAAACTTGAGCAACAGATAACCTAGTGTTAAAGAATTAATAATTTATGCAATTCAACAGAATGTATATTTTGGAATTACAGGAAATAGGGGATAAATATAAAAAAGCACGTTTACAATACCTTGGTTGTTTGTTGAATAGGTAGTTTAACGAAATCACCATCATCTAGTTAAAACTTTACACTAACCCCATAAAACAGCATAATATAGTTACGTCTATCAGCCTTAAACGACTCTCGCGATAGTTCCACTTTTCATAGTTATCTCTACATCCGAGCGAAGTTTGCCGATATCCGGACTAACATAACAAGATGTGTTTATTCAACCATCAACTAAGACCTTTCCCTCCCCCCTTTTTCTTTAAAAAGCGGGTGTTTGGGATGTTTTTGTGGGTGATTCGGTAGGTCAAGTAACAGTGGACAGTAGATATAACAGTGGTAATGCGCTGGGGTGTGTTTTTGCTTTATGTCGCGTGAAATTTTATTGTCGCGCGCGGCGCCGATGGTTGCTGTAACCAGCCCTGGTGTTATTGCATAAGTGACGGCATTCAATGGCTATCTGTTGGATAAACTCTCAAGTGTCCTATTTTTGCTGTCTCATTTGGAGTATAATGATAATTTGATGACATTTATGTAAGGATTTCTCTTTTTTATTAGAGTGAATGACAACATACGTGTTTGGGTATTCCAGATGGGGGAAGGGATAGAGGAAAAATCAAATAGGTTAAATATAAGGTTTAATCTTTTTGAATTAAGATATCATGGCCTTCATGGTTAAAACAATATGAATGTTAAATAAATTATATACCTAACCATAATGACGGGAAAAGAAAAAGAAGGTATTAAAACCGTAGATTAAAACCAAATAGCATTCTCTTGTGATCTAAGTATCTACAATTCTTTACTTTTATATTCCGCATATGTTGAATTAAACGAGAAACGTAGAGCAGAAATTTGGATCTCTTGAAGGAGTAAAAAGATATACTGTCGGCCTCTGACGTGGTTTCTTTAACGACTACCAGATGGCAGCTGGGACAACGGCTTAACGTGCCTTCCGTAGCACGGAACCATCTTTATTATCAGACAAGAAGGTAATTCAAGCCTGTAATGTCCTAACCAAACTGAAAAAAAAACTAAACAAAGTATGTTTCCCTTGGGAATCGTACAAACGCCTTAACCACTGGACAGTGGAGGCAGTTATATCATAAAGCTGACTTTGGAATATAAAATTTGCTTTCATTCATGCAATAAAAACGTCCCAGACTTATATTAAAAATGGAAGGAGATTTTCACCTCGCACAACCCTTCGCAAACCCGACACTTGTTTCACTTAGGGACAGCATTAACTTTTAACGTCATATGAATTTTAAAGACGGCAAATCCGGGGTCAGTGCATAAAGCCGGATCCACGTGTTTGCCGAGTATTACCCAAATGAGACAGGATCTACTCTCTAGGTTGTTCTCTATGTCGTTTACGGTTCGGCCCCAAATGTACAATGTGAAAAAAAGAAAAATGAGTACGATTCCTCGAGTGATTGGTTTTTTAACCGAATTCAAAGAAAAGGATTGACCGAATTGATAATCTCCTCGATTATCTCGATGGTTCCTCAGTACTCTGTTGTCTATGAACCTATTTTAAAAAGTCTTTTTTTGTTTGAAAGAGTATGGTTTCAAGTTGGTCCCATTTATTTATGAATTTTTTTTTGTTTATTAAATGAGTTTACTCTTGACCATAATCTAGGCCAGAGGCAAAGATATGGTCTAGGATCGAGCGTGTTCACCCAGAAGAAGCCTATTCACTCTAACTTTAAAAAGATTCAGGTTATATGCGCTCGGAAATACAGATGCAGGCAATGAATTCCAATCCTTAGCTGTGCGCATAATAAAAGAAGAGGAAAAGCGCTCATTTCATCACACTCGAAGGTTTTTTTATATGAAAGATTATTTCTCTGTAAGTAATAAAACTTTCTTGATGTCTCTTTTATCATCGCATCGCCTATTAACATGATTCCTCAGATTTTACCAATTTCTTCAATCGGAACGATCTGCGCGGGAAGAGAAGCAGCTGGTACATTCTACGTTTTTTCTTTTCTCTCAGATCAGCATGATAGTGTATGGTACTGTTGCTATTTCGGAAACCGGCTTATTCGGGAAGCTGGAAGGCCTCAAGCTTGTTTAGTTTCCGGTGTGTGAACTGTGTGTGATGTGTACTGTTTATTACAGACCTAAAAAAAGTTATCAATCTGACCAGTATGTATGAAATATTGTCAAAATTGTATGTAAATTCTTTTGTATATTTCTGTGCTTGTCCACACGTGCAGGTGGTGGAGTCATAGAGAGTATGCTTGTCGGAGTGTAACTCTGTAAATGAGCGCAGCGCAAACAGCAGCCCGAGCAAATACTAAAACCTTCCAACTCCGCCCGCTTAGCAAAACAATCGCGCGCCCGGCTGTGTGGTCATTGTTTTTAGGTTCTTATATATATATATATATATATTTGCAAACGAGCAAGCGGGTCACCTGATGGTAAGTGATTACCGCTGCCCATGGACAACTGTAACACCAGAGTGTGACGGGTGCGTTGTCGGCCTTTCAAGGAGTTGGGGGGAGGTAATGGAGAGGGGAGGAGGAAAGGCCTCCGGCTCTCTCACTCACGAACCGAAGCATAGAAGCAGTAAAGCTCAGACGTTGATTTTCTGTGAAAGTGTGCGACTTCCCCGGACGACCCGGCCTATTCATGCTACTAGCAAATCATTTTGCCGGTAGCGTGGCTCTACCACGACTAAAATATAATGATTTTATATAATTATAGCTTGAACCTAATGATTTTAGTTCATATTTTAGAGTAATCACTTATATTTATGTAAATCGCGGTGTAGTTGGCTTTGCGCGGCGCTTTGGGTGGCGAGTGCGTAGAGCGTTTTCTTTTTACGTAGAGGCGTGCGCATCTAACAAGTCGTTGTACACAGCGGCAATCACGGCACTGCACGCGGCAACGTTATGAAGCTCCATACTTTAGTTTAAAAAAACGTGGTAGTGTTAAGCGGCGCTTGTGGCGTGGCGTTTTACGCCACGGACAACGAGTTCCTAAATCAATGACTATTCAAAATCGCTTGAAAATCATTTTTCACATTTTCCGTCTTTCGAGAATCATAATACTTAGTGCTCTCGATTTTCGCACCTCACTTATTCTTATTACTAATTAAGAGTCTAGCTCTTATCCTTGCACCTTAAGTACGCGCTCAGTATAATTTTTAAAGTTGATAAAAAATACCTCTATGTGGAGGAATAGTTTGCATTATAAATACTTATTTGCAACCCAAAAAATTTGTGAAATCGCATTCATATTAGCTCAGTCATTATTTATCGTTTGCGCATTAATAACAAGTATATACAACGTTTATAGGACACGTAAAAAATAAGTAAAATCGCATTCATATTAGCTCAGTAATTGTTTATCGTTTGCGCATTAAAAACAAGTCATTACAATGTTTAGGACATGTATTACTAGTACCTGATTGAAAAATCGAAGAACTTAAGTATAATTTAGAAATATTTAACGAATGACTTGTAGAATTCACAAGAATAGCTAAGCTTAGATTAAAAACGAAGCTAGAAAGGCCCCAAGGGCTGCACTCGATCAAAGTGTCGTGGATGGATGACGACGCCGCGCTTTGTTGGTAGAATTAAACCTTTTGTTGGTGTAACTGGGCGGGAGTGACAAGCTGTTTTGATTTAGATAAGAAGCAAACTGTTAATGTTGTTAAAAAACTGCATGATTTTGCTCAATCTCGATAATCGCGACTATTATCACATACAACATTTTTTTTCAATGGCTTTTTTTGCAAAAATACTTGTCATATGTGAGAATAATCGCGATTATCGAGATTGTGCAAAATCATGCAGTTGTTTTTTTTTTTATAAATAAAAAAGCTTTTATTATAAACGAATCCACACTGTAAGTTATTTTTCAAGACAAATCAAATTCACTAAAGCACACTTGGTGTACCTTGTTTAGTTTAAGAGTTCCTACGGCCACCTTCTGAATTTATAATTAGACCAGCGCAACGATTCCATAATATTATATTGTTATCCGATTTATACATGAAAAAAAGAAAGAAAAATTCTTTATTTATTATATCACAAACATGGTGATACAATGTTACCAATTCTCAGCAATTAACAAATTTGTTTTTTTTTTACATGCATGCAAAATTGGTGACCGGGAAGTGGATTAAACATAACTTCCAAGATTTGATTACAGGCGTACATCGGGACAGGTCATCATTTCGAGTAGGTGCCACGGTCAATCGACCATGCATACCTTGGTGTCAGAGTTCTTCGAAACCGCTTCTCGGCCTCTGACGTGGTTTCTTAACGACTACCAGGTGGCAGCCGGGACCAACGGCTTAATGTGCCTTCCGAAGCACGGAATCATCTTTATTACCAGACAATCGGGTTTTTCAAGCCTGCAATGTCCTAACCATACTGGAAACAACTAAACAAAGTATGCTTCCCGTGGGAATCGAAGCCACTACCTCTGGATCTACAGGCAAACGCCTTAACCTCTGGACCACGAAAGGCAGTTTCGGGACAGGTAAAACTAAATAAAAGCTGGTAAAAAAATTACCTTACATGCTGGTCTGGGATTAAGTAATAGCATAATCCGCACCAGTTATTCTCTTCCCGCGCAGATCGTAAAATCTGATCGAGATAATGGGCGAAAATCTGAGGAATCATGTCAGTAGGCAAAGCGCAATACTATTGGCCTTATGAATCTCAGGTGGTAGCTGAAAATCAGTAGTTTGTTCTGCGAGAAAATATATCGCCGAGCTTACAACCTTTAGGTATCGTATCGTTGCGGCACACATGCTAAACAAGATTGAATGCTCTTGTTTTTTCTCATATGTTTATACCTGTTTTGTTTATGTAGACATATTATGTTTGCATGTGTGTCTTCTTGATACGAATAAAGTTGTTACCTATTTATTTTAATTCCGTTTTCTAACTTACACGACTCACCAGCATGCTAAACTTGGCCTTTAGGTGTTATAGGCCTGGGCTCTGTCTATTCCGCAACGGAAAAACATGTGAAAGTATGTATGCGTGAAAAAAATCGGTATTTGGATTGCAATCTCACATTGTTGTCGGCGAGAGTATGTCGAAGTTGTATAATGATGCCATACCTATAACACACACCCACAAATAAAACCAAATTTAAGTACGAGACCAATCCCAATCACGAATCAACAAAATATATAAAATACTTGGTCTATTTATAAAACTAACAAGTGGATTATTTTAATAAATGAAGAAAACCCGACTGCCTTTTAGACAGTTTACGTCCGCCATATTTTATTCCAACTTTGTGTTTCTGAAATTGTATATTTAATTTGTTTGATTGAGTTTGATTTTAATCACATATTTAATTTTAATAATTTTATTAATATTACATAGAATGTTATAATAACAATTTATTATAATTTACGCTAACATTGTGAAATTAAATTGAATTATTTAATGAAAGTGCGGGTTCTCCAACACAGGTGTACTGTTCTGCTAATATAAAAATAATTTAATGAATAAATATATTATTATTAAGTATATAGATTTTTTAGTCTCCACTAAAGGAGCATGACCCTACTCTGTACTACCGGAGAGGGTACTGTACTCTCTGTGCTCCTGCAGTGGAGACTAAAAAGACCTGATGATGATGATGATATAGATTTTTTGCTAATGTCACTTAGCCTATGACACTCCGGGGAAGAATACGAATTTAATGATACCTCACACTTCGAAATCGGTCAAGCCGTTTAGGGTACAGGAGACGACAATGATCAGACATACATACGCGCGAAAAACATACTCGTTCTAGATAGGTCAGTCGGGTTAAAAATTATAAAACAATATGAAACACCTGTTTTCTTCTGATATTTCATCCCATTGTGAGGTACCTAGTTCGAATCATAAAGTTGTATCCATCTGACTGCAACCGTTCGATTGGCATCAAAGTTCGTATTGAAGAAAACTCAAAGAAATATATAGAACAGATTATATAATTATGTCGTAAAGTTATGTCCAACAAAAGTCCACGTTTCACATGCATCAATTCCCACGGGGTATGCTTGTAACCCGAAATAGACATCTCTCAATAGGTGGCGAGGGTCGGAAGTCTTAAGTGGCGAAAGGGCTGGGCAGGATATTTATATTCCCGATATATCCGAGAGAACTTGAAGACAGTTCGGAAGTTCCGAGGGGCTGTTGCGATTAGTGTTGACAAGATACTAGGGGTCTAGGGTAACTACTTGATTTGGGTAAACTGATACTTACTAGAACGAAAGATATAAGGTAAAGACATTAACCTAAATAAAGTAATAATAATATAAAGTAAATAAAAAACCCGCTGTCATATCGTGTCACATCTCTTTGTAATATTAAAATTTTATAAAATATTATTTAATAACAATAGATACAAATCCTCAATAGCTCCAACCATAATCACAATTATATTAATGTAAGCCATAAAGATCAGTGAAAATGTATCAATGTAAAAAGAGAAATACCTCAGAATACAATAAAAAGATTGACTTTGACATTGTCATGTCAATTGAAATATGTGTTATAAATAATGGATACGACGATTAGATGATTACACGATCCAAAGCGGGACCACAGAAAAACGCACGCCCTCCACCTCCGCCCGCGTCGTCGCCCAGCTCCTCGCCAACATCGTCGGGTGACGAGTTCGCCACCGCACCCGGCACCAGCGAGTCGAGCGACGACGAGCGCGGGCCGTCGGCCGCGCCGCCGCTACCACCTGCGCGACGTGGACGACCCCCGCTGCCGGCACGCTTGGGGCCTGCGAGGCAACCTGCCTCGCGCCCGGCTCCCGCTACCGGCGGTGTAGTGCGTCGCATGCGATGGACTTCAGAAATGAACGAGAACTGCATGCGCGCCTATTATGGGGCCACAGAGGGAGAAACTAATATGACTGCGTATCGTCCCAGGATGCTCACTTTGTTTCAGACCCTTGAACCAGCCATCACCGTATCTGCACAGCGTCTATCGGATCAAGTGCGGGTCATTCAACGTTGTAAGCGATTGGATAACTCTGTGCTTGATCGGCTTCGCCTGGAGGTGCTGCCTGTTCGCCCAACTGTCGCCATACCTCGAGGTCCATCTGCCGGGCCGATATATCGGTCACCAACACCTGCCCAGTCACAAGACGTGGAGCGGATGGGCCCTGTGGTTGATGAACGCGACAGTGCGAACATAAGCGTAAGTACCCAGGCCCATGAGCACTTGAGGAGAATCTAGGCCGCGTATACCTCGTCTGCCTACGAATAGGCGCAATTTGGCGCTAATGGGAGCCCTGAATGATCTGCTAGCCCCGTATTTAGAGGCTAGTGAGGATCTTGTTGATACGCACTCAATCTTATACTGCGGGGCCATTGCGGCGTGTCGGGTTGCACGAGTCAAGTTTCCTGACGTTGACTATGCAGCTCGGCCCGTCGACGGGGTCCCTGCATGGCACGGATTGAGCGACGTATCAGCATATTCAGGACTCTCATTGCAAAGCTAATTTGCTTCAGGGAGGGCAACAATCGCCCCCGTGCTATGCGTTTCGTGAACCAGGCATTCGCGGGTACTGGTGTTAGACCCAGCAAATATATTGCCTGTATTACGGAACGCATTGACTTCCTGAAGCAGAAAGTCTATGCGTGGGCGGGACGTATTCGCCGCTACAGAGAGTTTGTGGAACGATTCCAGCTAAATAGGCTCTTCCAAAGTGACCAAAGGAAGGTGTACAGAAAATGGGAGGGAACTGAACAATGTGGGAAGGGCAGCTGCCGGATGCTACTGCTATGAATAATTCTGGCGTAGTATTTGGTCGGTGCCAGTCGATCACACCGAGGGTGATTGGATGACAGTGGTTGAACGTGAATGTGAGCCTATCGAGTCCATGGGGGCTGTAATTATCAGCCCCGATGACATAAGTTGTGCGATTCGTACGGCGCAGAATTGGAAAAGTCCTGGGCCGGATGGATTGCACAACTTCTGGATAAAGTGGATTCGAAGCTCACATGAACGTTTGGCCACACAATTCCAACAAGCCCTCGTGCTTGGTTCCCTACCTTCTTTCCTTACGACAGGACTCACCTTCCTGCTCTATAAATCCGGTAGTACCACGGATCCCAAGAATTTTAGACCTATCACATGCTTGCCAACTCTTTACAAGCTCCTTACATCCATCTTGAGAGCAAAAATTAACCAGCATATTGTTGTGAACAAAATCATGGCTTCCTCTCAAAATGGATGTAGGGTTGGGTCCCGTGGTACCAAAGAGCTCCTTCTCATGGACATGACCATCTGCAAGCAAGTTCAACGGAAAAAGGCAGCCCTCTCAACTGCCTGGATTGACTATAAGAAGGCCTATGATTCAGTGCCTCATTCATGGCTAGTGAGGGTCTTAGAGTTGTATAAAGTTAATACAACTTTAAGATCCTTTCTTGGCACGTGTATGAGACAATGGACCACAGTCCTTTGTCAGCCAGGTAGAGGAAATGGCTCCTCGGACCCGATGGACTTGATAAGGATCGAGCGAGGCATTTTCCAGGGCGACAGTTTGAGTCCACTGTGGTTTTGTCTGGCTTTGAACCCCCTCAGCATCCTACTGAGGGAATCAAGACTAGGCTGCTGCCTCCGAAGTGATGGGGAGATTGTTTCTCACCTGTTATACATGGATGACTTAAAATGATTTGCACCAAATCCCTCTGATCTGATGGAGCTATTGAAAATCACAGAAGATTTCAGTAGTTCTATCAGGATGGAGTTTGGTGTAGATAAATGTGCTGTCATGTATGTCCAACGGGGAAAAGTTGTAAATTCAACAAATTTACAACTTTCTGAGACAATGTCCGTCAGATCTCTCGCGGAAGCGGAAACTTACAAATATCTTGGTATGTCACAGTCTTTGAGTATTGTGGATGGGGACATAAAGCAGGCGGTGAAAGAGCGTTTCTTTTGTCGACTGACAAAAGTACTTAAAAGTCTTTTGTCAGGTGGTAATAAGGCGCGCGCTTTCAATGCTTGGGTAATGCCCCTACTCACTTACTCCTTTGGCATACTAAGATGGACCCAAACTGAGTTAGATGCCCTGGATAGGAAGGTCCGTCAACAGCTGACAGCGCATCGCATGCTTCACCCACGCTCATCTGTTATGAGACTGTACATCCCACGTAAGTGTGGAGGTCGTGGTTTTTTGAACGCCAAGACTCTCCATAACCGCGAGGTGTGCAGTCTTAGGGATTATTTCCTTAATAATGAGTGTGGGATGCATCGCGACGTTGTAGTAGTAGATAGGAGCTTCACGCCGCTCTCCTTAGCAAACGAGAATTGGCGCAGACCAACGGTGTTAAGCATCGAAGACCGTAAAAACATATGGAAGAGCAAGGAGCTGCATGGGCGGTTCTACCGGGCCTTAACTGGGCCCGATGTAGATCTGCTCGCGTCGGTATGTATTAATGTGTATGCCTAATGAGTATATTAACTGTGTTTTATATGCTTAAGCTTGTATATTTTCTTACTTATTGTTTTTTTGTAATATATGTGTGTTGCTGTGTCAAATAAACGTATGTCTATGTCTATGTCTATGTCGGTAAACTTTCTACGATTCGGTGACCTCTTTGGAGAAACCGAAGGTTTTGTTTGTGCAATTGCAGACGAGGTCATGATGACGAACAACTACCGGAGATATATCCTGAAGGACGGTACGGTCGACATCTGTCGGGCATGCCGCCGTCCTGGCGAGTCACTCAGGCATATTATTTCCGGTAGTTCTCATCTGGCTAACGGAGAGTATTTGCACAGGCATAACCTTCTAGCCAGAATTATCCACCAGCAACTTGCTCTTCGATATGAGCTTGTGGAATCCGAGGTGCCGTACTATAAGTACACACCAGCGCCGGTTCTCGAAAATGGTCGTGCCACGCTGTATTGGGATCGATCTGTTATCACAGACAGGACTATTGTCGCAAATAAGCCTGACATCGTGCTGCACCATTCCACATGACGAAAACCTCGTGAAGGCCGAGAAGGACAAGCTTAGCAAGTACCTTGACTTGGCTCACGAGGTGACTGCCATGTGGGATGTAGATTCGACGGTCATTGTCCCGATAGTCGTATCTGCAAACGGTCTTATAGCAAAGAGTCTCGACCAACATCTCAAGAGGCTCTCGCTAGATGGTTGGATCAAGGGCCAGATACAGAAGGCAGTACTCCTGGATACGGCACGAATAGTCAGAAGGTTTCTTTCTCTGGGGCCCTGACTGCCGGTAGCTTGAGCCCTGCCCCGCTGCTGACGGCACTCTAGGTTTAGGTTTTTATAATGTTTTTATGTTTTGTAATTTATTTTTATATTTTACTTTTATATAAATATTGTAAAAACCTACATCTAAGAAATAAATTAAATAAAGAGATATCAATCAATCAATCAGCCTATTGCAGTCCACTGCTGGATAAAGAGATATAAAGTAATAATAATCTATATGATCTTTCAGACAAAAAAACTGACCTTTTGATTAAATTTGATTTGAGAAATTGATTAAATTACTGAACCATTTTCAATTAAATTTAAATGGGGTATATAACCCAAGAAACCCTTAAAAATAAAAATTAAAAACAAATCGGTGTATAAATGACATAATAATAGTAGAAGATACGGACGAATTGAGAACTTCTTCTCAATAAAACGTAAGATTTTATATAAGTCGGTTGAAATACCCAAAATCTTACATTTAAATATGGTACAAAATCATTTTTTGAAAGTTTATATATAATACGAGTAATTAAGAGTTTATGGAAGTATATTTTGCAATAAATTAATAGATTTTAAATATATAGCGAAAAATCTCACTGATGTAGCTAGCCCACACTAAGTTGTGAAATTGTGCAGTGATAAGCATACTCTCTAGAGTAATATTTTTTTTTGTAGGAAAAACATATTTGTATAGTGAAAACAGCTTTACTAAATTACATATCTTCATTGCGCAAAATAGGCTGTTAAAGGCTTTGTAATTGTGATCATTAACAATTATCCTTACAAATTTGTATCCACAAGCAAAGTACTTAATTTAATTTTATGTGTTTCATAAGCGCACAGACGGACGAATTTAACGAACGGCTTAGTAATTCATAATATATATGTCGTGGACTGATTATTGGATGGATTGGCCACATCGTGCCAGCCCAGGAACATCATGATACGCCGGTACTTCATGATTTGCTAATTTAGTGTACAACGTTTTGATAGTCTAGATCTAGGTACATTATCTTTACTATTATTATTATCCTTATCCTTACTATCCTTACTTATATTATAAATGCGAAAGTGAGTTTGTTTGTTTGTTTGTTACGCTTTCACTGTTGGAATATGGCAAAAATAAATCACATTTCTATCCCTGTCTAACTCAATAATCTTTCTCTCTCTATGTCATCAGTTGGTCATAAATATTGTATTTAATGATTGCAACTCGAACCGTCACAAGCCACTTAAAGTATCCCGACTACGTTCCCACAGCCATTGTGGATTATTCGTTGTACGGCTTTCTTTGCATAAACACACCTTCCTACTAAACGGAAAATAAATAAGTATATGGACAATCTTGTGTTTCTCTGGTATGCCCTACATAACCCAACAGGTTATGGGCCCAGATCACTAGTTCAGTGCGTGTTATTAATAAAGGCTATCAGTTGCACTTTGAAAGTAAAAACTTTTAGTGACAGGAAATAAAAAGTGATAAAAATGGACAGTGCGAAATATAAAAGGAACATTAAACAATTCGATGGTGACAAATGCGGCGTGTGGAAGTACTACATTTACAATTTATTAAATGAACTCGTCGTTTTGAAAATTATTGATGAAACTTCTGCGGAACAAAGCGCTGAATGGATGAAGAAAAATATATAGCCAAAAATAAATACTATACTGAAGTTTTAGGACTACTATACTGAAGTTAAGACTTCTTACTAAGTTTAACAACATTAGTGTTCGTGAAAATACGTTTGCTAGATTACAAAATTAAATTGAGAAATGAAGAGCGTGACTAGTTGGATGGTTTTTCTAGCCTCAGACAAAAATAATTCAATGGACCAAGTAGAAATTATGCGACGCACGAGAAACCTAATTTCGGACCACGCAGCAACTTTAAAAGGATAACATATCATTATTGCAACTAAATGGGACATAAAAATTACATTGCCATGCATAAAACAATGGACTTAAAAAGGGAGCCCGAAACAATAAATTTGTTAACTTCGGATTCGACTTCAAAACTCGAGGCTCCGGCGACAACATCTGGATTTGCTTTTATGACAGACAGTAACACTAACAATTGTACAAATAAAGGAGACTATATCGCTTTTATTTTGGATTCTGGAGCTTCTGACCACTTAATAAACCGAGAAGATTTGGCACAAATAAAATTCAAACAGAGAATCTAATAAATATTTCTGTGGCAAGGAACAGTGCATATATAAGCGACTAAGAAAGGAAATACTTCTGTCACGAGTAATATGGGCATACAAGACACTCTGCAAGATGTACTACTCTGCGCCAATATCCCGTATAACTTACTATCTATAAAAAAAATCAAGATGCCGTGATGACTATTGTTTTCGACAAAAGCGGCGGGTGGCGTCGGAGTAGGTACACAAAAATAGTGGTAAGCTGGTCATAAAGGGTAAGTCATTGAATAATCTAACTGGCATTATCTTCACTTTCTAAACATGCTTCTAACACCACAAGCACTTTGAATAGAGGTATAAATAATAAATATGAATTATGGCATAATTATCTGGCTGCTCTGGCCAAGTATGGCCCTAGTAGTACAGAGAGGGTCGTGCTTCTGTAATGGAGACTAAAAATGACCTGATGATGATGGCATAAAAGACTAAGTCATATTGGAAGTCTAAGTTTTTGGAAATAAAAAGTATAGTACTATTTGAAGACATTGACAAAATTCAGAATGTCGTATCAAGTGACTTTTTGTGTGAAGCTTGTATTTATGGGAAACAAGCGAGTTTACCATTCAATAAAACAAAGATGAAATATTTAAACTAGCCTCTATTTAAAGTGCACACAGATGTTTGCGGTCCTATTACTACTTCGTCGCTAGATGGCAAAAACTATTTTGTTATTTTGTGGATAAATACAAACATTATTGTGTAACATACTTACTGACTTGGAAGTCAGATGTGTTTGTTGTATTTAAAGAATACGTTGCCAAATGTGAAGCTCATTTTGACTTAAAGATTGATAACTTATATTGTGATAACGGAGGTGAATTTATATCTAATGAGATGAGATAAATCGTTTTGAGGTGAGGCTGTCTTAACAGCAACTTATTAATGTTAGCCCTATAAAAGCTCTGATTGTTGAAGTAACACCTTTTGAATTGTGGCATAATAAAAGGCCGAAAGTATTTAAAAGTTTTTGGTTCGACTGTATACTTTATTAACAAGAGTAAAAGAGCTAAATTTGATCAAAAATCTTTAAAGGGCATTTTGGTTGGTTCCGAACCAAATGGTTTTAAAGTATGGCATGTGGCAGAAGATAGGTTTGTGAGAGTCAGAGATGTGATAGTTGATGAAAGTTATTTCATTGACAGTAGACCGATTAATAGATTGGTTGAGCAGATTGACGAATCTGTTGAATTCCTTGAGGAAAATGTCAGGGATGTGTTAATGGATGGTAGACCGATGAAAAGGCGGTCTATCTGAGCAGATCGACGGATCTGTTGAATTCTCTGTTGAAAATGTAAGGGATGTGTTAATGGATGGTAGACCGATGAAAAGGCGGTCTATATGAGCAGATTGACGAATCTGTTGAATTCCCTGAAGTTAGATCTGGTTCACCAGATGTTTCTCACAAACAAGTTTTAATGCCAGGCTCGTTAGATTTGATACCAAATAAATATATGCCAGAAACTCCGTGTCAAAATGAGAGTATCAGTTTATCAGATAAAAATAAATGTTTTGATAAGGATTTGAGACGAAGTAATAGGATCCGCAATATCCTTTCTATTTTATATAATGAAAACGATGATGAAAGTATTTCTTGCAATTATTTACTATGTGTGAGGTTGGTATTAATGATCAAAGGTGTGAGTGAATCATTGATATTTCATGTCTCTCAGTCATATAAGGTAATTCGTATTACTTTCGGTTGATGTGTAATATGTATTACAAATATAAATACTATGAATAGTTATTAAAGGAGATTATGTTTTCTAAGAAAACCAACCACTTTGGATCGAGCCAATTTTTTTTTTTATGTTAGACTGTAATTCTGTCAAGTCACCTCTTGAAAGTAAAATTGATTACAACGCATTGAATTCGTGTGAAACTACAAATGCCCCTTGTCGAAATCTTATCTGGTGCTTTGCACAAGTTTACTGTTAACATCTTGAGTCGATATGCAAACAAAAACAATCATTCTTTATGGTTACACTTGAAAAGGGTCCTACGATATTTGAAAGGCACCATAAATCTTAAGTGAACTTAGTTACACGAAGTGATTATAGAGACATTTTAAGTGTTTTTGTGGATTCTGACTGGGTTTGTAATGAGATTGACAGAAAAAGTACCTCGGGTTATTTGTTTAAATTGTATAACAATTGTACAATCTGTTGGCAAACAAAAAGACGACAGACGGTGACAACATCATCCATTGAAGCTGAGTACATGTCTTCTTATGAAGTAGTAAAAGAAACGTTATGGTTAAAATTGATCATTTTGAATTCATTAATGAATAGTATTGAGGATAGGATACAAGAGGTCGAAGCACATTGATACAAAGTATAATTTCTCTAGAGAACAGGTTGAGAAAAATGTAATTAAAATGGTTTATATTTCCACAGATAATCAACTGGCGGATATACTAACGACACCAGTGTCTGCAACACGATTTGATGAGACTGATTGAGATGAGACTGAAACTTGGATTGAACCTTCGATCATTAATATTAATGATCGAAGGATTGAACATATAAATTTCAGTAACTATCTATAACTTAGTTATTAACACTAGTAATGATAGATAATATTATTTATTGGCCTGATTAGGTTTTTCTGGGTTTCCCTAATCCTGTGCAACAAATGTTGGGCCATGATAATTGTTCCCCAGAAAGGAAGGTGTGTAATTTTATATTATTGTATACAGTTGTTTGATATGTACTATCTTAGGTATACTGTTGTAAAAGGGATTTATTTTGAGGGGGCGTGTTGAGTAATAATGGATTTATTTTTGAGGGGGCGTGTTGGAATATGGCAAAAATAAATCACATTTCTATCCCTGTCTAACTCAATAATCTTTCTCTCTCTATGTCATCAGTTGGTCATAAATATTGTATTTAATGATTGCAACTCGAACCGTCACAAGCCACTTAAAGTATCCCGACTACGTTCCCACAGCCATTGTGGATTATTCGTTGTACGGCTTTCTTTGCATAAACACACCTTCCTACTAAACGGAAAATAAATAAGTATATGGACAATCTTGTGTTTCTCTGGTATGCCCTACATAACCCAACATTCACGCCGTAACTTCTAAACCGATCATCATGAAATTTTGCATACAAGTTCTCTGGAGTATGGAGAAGGACATAGGCTACCTTTTATTCCGGGAAAAAAGGTACTATTCCCGAGGGATCGACATTAACGCGGGCGGACCCGCGGGCGAAAGCTAGTAATATTATAAAGCTGAAGAGTTTGTTTGTTTGAACGCGCTAATCTTAGGAACTACTGGTTCAATTTGGAAAATTCTTTTGTGTTGGATAGTCCATTTATTGACGAAGGCTTTAGGCTATAAAACATCATAATAAAAATGTTTTGAAACGGGGAAAAAATATTCATCTATACTAATTAATCATAATAACAGAAATTGCCGCGGACGAAGTCGCGGGTAACAGCTAGTCTTAAATAAAAATAGTCAATCATACGAAAGTCGCAATGTGTTTTGAAGTGACTCAGAATGTTGTAGGTACACTTAGCAAAAAGGCCGACAGGCCATCTTACACCAGTCACATCGAACGATGACGTATAACGATTTGGCGAGCGGTACTTGGACATGTCTTTTTAAGACAGACAATACGGCAAGCTATTACCAATTTCTAATATCAAAAGTTTTTTTACTGGTCAATATTTCTTTTTTTTCTTTTTGCAGCCCGCTTTGCTTTGTTCTCTTTTTTATGTTTGCTCTTTTTCAATTGCTTAAATATTCTCTTTATTATTATTTATCCTCTTTAGTAGGCTAAGACTCTGTAAAGGGTTAACAGTGTAAGAGAAGAAGACGTTAATAAAGTTATGCAGACCTATGTTTTTATCGGTGAATCATTTGACTT
The DNA here is from genome assembly GCA_947532085.1 of Elegia similella. NCBI lineage: Eukaryota > Metazoa > Arthropoda > Insecta > Lepidoptera > Pyralidae > Elegia > Elegia similella. The sequence goes on from OX383941.1 coordinate 17,083,052, forward strand.
ATTAAGAGACAAAAAATCTTAAGACCTTTCCGCAATAAGATTGTTACTTGTTTTTAATAAAAGTAAACTTAAAATAAATAAATTACTATGGAATAGTCACATAGATTAAGCTAGCCCTAAGGGAAGTTCGAGACTTGTGTTATGGATTCTTACTCAGTGATACTATATTTTATAACAAATACATAATAATAGATAAACATCCGATACCCAGGCCAATATGAAGAAGATCATTTTCTATCTTGACCTGACCGGGGATCGAAACCGAGACCTTCGGAGTGGAAGCCTAGCATGATGACACACAGGCCACAGAGTTTGTGCAAGTAGAACCTAATTGCCTACGACTAAATACATAGGTGTTTGTATAGCAATCAAGTATCACGAGCCCCGAGTGATATATCGTATCCTCCTTTTACTGTTAGACAAATCACGGAGAAAACACAATACATACAAAGGTACTCAAGTTAACGTTGCTTCTTATTTTGCGCCATTGCATTTTGTAGAGATGGATATTAATTCTTTTATTCTTTTAGCCTCGCTATTTATGTCCAGAGACCAGACAAGCATTTAATTCAATAAACGCCATCGAGCTAGGAATAGGGGGATGAAGTAAAGTTTGCACAAATTATCATATTCGATAGAAGAATATCTTACACAAAATGAAGATTTTAAATGTTGCATTAAGTGTCAATTTAGCACCTAGCCAAACAATATAAACACTACGACCTAGCGAAGATAGAACATTTGTACCTTAGCTCGCCCAACGCATCATCTTGCCATCACTACTTCAATGTAACCATTTATTTCTTACTAGCTTTCGCCCGCGGCTCCGCCCGCATCAATGTCGAATAGTACTTTTTCCCGGGATTAAAGGTAGCCTATGTCCTTCTCCGTACTCCAGAGAACTTGTATGCAAAATTTCATGATGATCGGTTCAGTAGCTACAGCGTGAAAGCGTAACAAACAAACAAATAAACAAACAAACTCACTTTCGCATTTATAATATAAGTAAGGATAAGGATTTATTTTCGTGTATCTGATTTTTAAGCTACAAAGAAATCTGACGTAGCTTTACGACTGCCTTATAATGCAGGCAGCCGGAATAAATGGCTTTAGGTGTCTTCTGAAGTACTGAGGAGCTCGAGATAGGTGTCACCTTGCTCCTGTAGTGCTCAAAATGCGATGCCCACTAGACCATCGAGCTCCTCAAGGTTACAAGTATAAATATGATAAGTACCGTATTGAACTAGTTTTTTCATAAGACGGATCGCTAGTGGCGAACTCTTGAGTGAAATTAGCGAAATAACACAAAACTACCTACCATCTTTATCATTTTTTATATTAATATTATTTTCACAACGTTACACTGATTAAGTACCTATTTTTAATTTTAGTAACACGAATTCTTATAATTAGTACTCGTGCTTACTGTGACCCCAAAGCACAGGTTATGTAGCCTGGTTTGGGCCTATTTGCATGGAAATTGTATTTAGTATCAAAAAATAAACAACGAGACTGACCGGGGAACTGCGGTAGTGTCAATCTGTGAACATGGCAGCTGCAATGTGCTAAAATAGTAGACGAAACTCGAAACCAATCGCGGTTATTCCCGTAGTGGAAGCACAATACAATACTCTTTATTGCACAAAGATAAACAGTTTACGAAGCAATAAAAAAAAAAAAAAATTGCAAAAGGCGGCCTTATCGCAATGCAATTTGTTCCATGCAACCTAATGTAAGCAGGAAGTAATAGTGATTGAAACCGTAAAAGCTTAAATCATATTAGGTCAAGAAAAAGGTTTTTCGTATTTTTATAAAGTATACATTTGTTGTAAAATATATTTGGTTATGCTGGTTTAATCTAACCTGTTTCGATATTATTTGAAAAATTACATTTAAAGAAAAATATAAAATGTACCGTAAAAGCTTAAATCTTAGGTAAGGAAAAAAGGTTTTTTGTATTTTTATGTATACATTTGTGGTAAAATAAGTTCGGTTATGCTGGTTTAATCTGACCTGTTTCGATATTATTCGAAAAATGACATTTAAAGAAAAATATAAAATGGTAAAAAATATTTTCTACATTTTTTTCAATTATGTTTCTGTCAGTTAAATCAGAAAGAAGAAACTGTACACATTAACATTGTAAAAAGTTTAAAAATAAGGGAAAGTGCAAAATGGACCACAAATATTCTTTTATGTTTATGAACCTACTGCAATTCCAATAAGACCGCAAAGTTGCACAAAGTCGACTAAAGCATTTTTTGCCTTTAAATTTAGATATCAAAGTTACAGCTCTTTTGTATAAACGGTTAGTCTCCATACAACATACGAAAAGACTTTTTCCCTGGCCTATTATATCTTTAAATCTAGATTTTTTTTCCCTAGCCTCAATAGCCTTTGCCCAGCCGTGGGACACAACACCAATGTGTTGTGTCCTACGGCTGGGCAAAGGCCTCCCCCTGGGTTCTCCACTCATCCCTATCCTTCGCTACTTCTGACCATCCATTTTGAAATTTATCGAGGTCGTCCCTCCATTTCCTTCATGGTCTGTCTGTGCCACGGCAGCCGTCCGGTACCCAGAAAGTGGCAAGTTTTGCCCACATTTCTGGCCGCATGCGAAAAACATGTCCTGCCCAGCCCCATTTCAACTTGGCAGTTCGAGCACCTACATCCGAAATTAGTGTCAGGGAGCGCGGTGTTACATTTGTGTCAGGAAGCGCAGCTCGGTGTTCCATTCGTGTCAGGGAGCACAGCTCGGTTTTCCTCAAACTCTTACTGCTAAAAAATATATAAACTTCTAAAAAATATATATCTTACTCCTTAAAAATATATAATCAAGATAAATACCGCATCCACCTGACACATATTCCGCCTCGCGTCCGGCCGGAATCGCTACTTACGCTGATTGAACAAGTTTTTCCATAACTCGAGGGGTCGCTAGTGGCGCGCTCTTGTGTGAAATTAGCGCACTGACGAGCTAATACGAGATTGCTGTTTGTCTCAAGGCATACGGTGATTTAGGTAATGCAATTAATTTTTCGTACGTATTCATTAATGTTATTGTATTAGGCAAAGCTTTTTATGGTTCTGTTGTGTGTGTCTTTGTTATTGTTAAGGCCCAAATAGTAGTGAGTAGGTACTAGCTATTCCTGTGACTCTGCCTGGAATGAGTTTTACATATATTTCTTCTTTGTATTTTGTACTATCAAATACAAACCATTTCGTTTCACTTACCTAATTGTCTTGTTTCATTATTATCTTAGATGTTACAATAACTTAAAACTACTTAGGTATAAACGTCTTGGAAGCGTACGTAGATAATAATTATATATATTTATTTCACTTTTAATAGAGTATATAATGGATCTCACAAAATAGCATTAAGTATTTTACTATATTTTGTTTTTAATTAAGCATGTGAAAATAAAAACATATGCCATAATTATGATGGTATTGCAGAGTAAGTAATTATAATAAGATTGATACAAATTATATAGAAAGACATTCAACTTAATATGTCATTCATCTTATAGTAAATTTTTGACGTGAAAACGTCTTATTAATCAATGAACGCCGAGCACGCACGAGAAAGTGTCTCGTTGCGTGTGTACGAGTCTTTATATAGCTAGTACATTCGAAGATGTAAACAATATAACTAACTTATACTAGCATATCAGCCATTCTATACCCTATCTGGAATGCCATAATAATGACGTAAGCGCGGCAATTCGCGTTGACGCGGCGTGTTTCGCGTACCGGTGATGGTGTCGTGACAATGTTCAGATGCCAGTTTGGGAATGTATATACATATCTATTACCCATCAAACCTAGTCATGCGTAACAGAAGTACCTACTTAAAAGGATGAAGATACCATATTAAGGTTCCTCCTCCTTATTTGAGAGTTTTCCCCAGTCCTTCCACTTAGATCCACGATGTTTTTCAGTTTCATTCTAAGTGTGTTGCGTCGGAGCCGGGGTATCAAGGCGACTATGCCGCCAAAGTCGCTGTGTGTTCGACCGCGCACGAAGCACATCATTATCGTTCCAGCTGTTAGAAGTCCACTGTTGGACAAGAACCTCTCCCAAGTATTCATCGTTCCATGGGAGGACATTGCCATAATCACCACGATTGGCGAGTTGGCGAGCGCAGTCTTCTCGTATTATAGACCCTGCCGCCCATCGGAAGCATGTCCAAGCTGGGGAGGATAGGAATTTGTTGGATATTGAATAGGTAGGATACTACTCACGTGTGCCCGATACCATACCTGCAACCACCGGAGAGGACACTGCGGCTGACACCCCTGACCTTTGCGCTGCGCACATAATGTTCCATGTTGAGTAAGTCGGTACTTCAGATTAGTAGGCCCAATCGCAATCCGTGCAGAAAAAGCCCGCTGGCTTTTCTGCGGGTATTCTGTGTGCCTTTATATCATGTCAGTTACATGATGTGATACCTGTATCACAACATGTAATATGATTTTGAACTCCTGGCAATATATTTATGATGGAATCAGAATCCGTAATAGAATACATCCTAGGAAATTCTAAATTCTAAATGAAAATAAAGTTTTGACTTCCCATAGAAATTTGACCAGATGATCGATAAATTTGTATGGCCCCTTTTTTTCTTGCGGGTCCATATTTTAATGGGGACTCTGATTCTGAAGAAGTCAGAACTTTATTTGCATAAAGTTAAGTCATCAATGTATTGCCCACAAAACTCCCTATGAACACAACATTTTATTGAAATTGTTAAAACCATTTGTTAGATTATTATTTTATATTTATACATGGGGACGTAGCATGCGCGCCGACGCTGCTCACAATCTGCTAACTTGAATCACCTAAGTAGTTTGTCCCATACTCGTCAAAGGAACAAAAGTGAGATTTACGTAAAAAAAAATGATACGTGTGCTATTCCAACGTGTAAAGTAAGAAGTCTTACTAGGACTTCTTACTTTACACGTTGGAATAGCACTAACTTTGACCAAAGGAGGAATTTCTACTCAATTGATGCGTTAGTAGTATGCTTGAAATAAGGCGACGCTGGTCTTCATAGAAATCACGCGTGATAGACACTTCTAATGTGTTTGTTGTTCTGTGATTCACAAATCCAAAAATTGATTGTTTAAAGTGATATGTTTATACCGCTTATGTAGACAAAGGCATTAAATATAAATTTGTTTACTTGTCGAATTCGTAACTTAACAGTGACGCTAAATAGAAAATAGAAAAACAGTAGCCCCTATTACATAACTCTTCCATTCACATTTTAAATTTCTGATTTACATCAACGTCGTAGGTACTAAAGGTTAAAGCATCAAAACAGACAACCTTCAGAATAAGACAAAGATCTAAGCACAGAGCATAATGGCCGAATAAATCCAGTTGTAAATCACTAGGGAATTGTAAGGAAAGTCCAGACTCTGTTACATTAGCCTGCACCACCGTCTCAATTCCTATTAAAGGATTAGCGACGACTACAAAGCGCTGGCATTTTGTTCCCTTGCCCTTTGTCCAGTGTCCTACCTCCCCCCGCCGCCCACCCCCGACCCTTCCAGACCCCTCGACCCTAAGACGTACATTTGCATAGCTTTAGAGCTTAGGTTTTTTGCTTTCACTGAGTTCTTAAAGGATAAAGGCGGCGATTCTTTCCTCTGCCCTTACGGTAAGCGCTTTGGAGCCGTTAGCGCTAAATATGCTAAGTTTGATACTTAGATTTTAAGGATACGGTATTTTTGCATGGATTTCGTGTGAGAATCTACAAAATGGATGTAGAGACATGTGTGTCTGCATAATAATCAGAACAAATTTGAAGAGAATATTGTATTTACAGATGCCAACCATTAATGAAGTTCACATTCGATGATACAGTTACTTTATACAAGTATAAGATTGAATGATAATATAATTACATGACCAAAGTAAATTAACTTGATTTATCATTCAATCTTTGCCGTAATTTCAGAAGTTTAGGTAGATACTCGTATATTTAGGCTTTATCTAAATATGGATTTACCAGGTTCGTGCTTGTTTGGCTTTCGTACTCAAAGAGTGACAACTGGACATTAAAAAGCCTCCGCTGTCCGTTCGTCGGTTTATCACATGGCTGTATCTTTTAATTAAACCGTTATAGGTAATCACTTTATTTTTGTACAGAATGTGTATTTCTATTGCCATTATAACAACGAATAATAAAAATAGAATCTTAGTCTCAGTTTACGAAATACTCGTAAGACAATGAGTTAAAAACAAAAGTGTTCGTGCGGGAAATAGTTTGGTTAACCTTACAAGAGAAGTCGCATGGAAAAGTTTACATACATACTTACTGACTCGTATACATATAGCAGGATAACCATAAAAGAAATGTGGTTTTGTTTATAATAATGTAAGGTAATACAAAACCCTTAGTGAGTGCGAATCTGATAAGCACTTGTCCGGTTTTTTATTTTAAAATAAAACTCATATTTGTGGAAATACATCATATATGTAGGAGAGAAAAGATGATAGGAGAGATAAGGCAAATATAGAAAATAGAAGAAGAAGAACGCTGGGTAACGTATTAAGATATGATGCCGTATTTAAAACTATAGTTGAAGGAAAGATATATCTTTCCTTCAACTATAGTTTTAAATGGACTGGGAAACTAGGGAGGGAAAAATCAAGGAGGCTTTTCGAGCAATTCAAAAATATGTTAAACGTAAAAACATCTAAGAGAATAAAACAATTAGCCGAGGATAAGGAAAATTGGAAATCAGAGTGATTACCAATTTACCTCACCGACAAGAGCCAGGCTCTTAAGTAGAATGCAGAAGAAGCATCATATTTTTTATGGTATAGGACGGCAAACGAGCAAGCGAGTCACTTGATGGTAAGCGACCAGCGCTGCCCCAACAACTGCAACACCAGGATATAACAGGAGCGTTGGGGGATGGACATGGGGGGAGAGGAAATGGAGGTAAGGATATGCCTCCAGCTCTCTCAATTACCGAAGAAGTGGTAAAGCTACTTCTCAAATGTTGATTTTCTGTGCGAGCGTGATACTTCCCCGGCCGAGCCGGCCCATTCATGCTACTAGCAAAAATGAATTTTGACGTGAACGTGGCTCTACCACAACTAAAATATATTCTTTCGCATTTATTCTCGTATTCTGTGATCATCAAAACAAAATGTTCATACAAATTATAAGCTATGCAATCAAGCGGGGATGCATTAGCAGTACTCGCAGGTAAACCAGGTCCAGCGTCCCTCGCCCCCTCAGCCACAGCTCTTAAGCCTTCGCTTTTAATATTAATTCGGTCCGGTGTCCGAGCTACATATTCATGTGTCCCATGTACTTGAGCTTGTTTAGACTGCGTGAGTATGTGTATGGTGTAGGTAGTTACTCTGTAGCAAAAGGTGTTTATCTTAGGATCGATTAAATAATTTCAAAATGTTCTGAATAGTAAATATCAATAGACAGTTCATACCAATGTTTTTCTTGGTAAGGCCCAACGCAGACGACAGACTATCCGTGACGCACTTTTTAAGTCTGTGACGCACACGACGCGCCATAGAGACTTGTTGTGCGCTGCAGACTCGATCGGAAAAAAAGTGTGTCGTCTGTGTAGGGCCTAAAGGTGATAAAGTTTCTTTTATTTATTAGGCATGTGAAACTGTATAGACACGGTTTTTTTTTTTATTCCAGCCTGACCTGGCCTTCTATAAGACCCAGAAACTATTATTTGAACCCAACATACTTTTTTTTGATAAAGGACGGCAAACAAGCAAGCGAGTTACTAAGCGATCAACGCTGCCCATGAACACCTGCAACACCAGGGACAGAAGCGTTGCCGGCCTTTCAAGGCGTTGAAGGAGAACATTGGGAGGAGGACATGGGGAGGGAGGGGAGGATGGGCACCGGATCTGTAATGTTTCTACTCAAACGTTGATTTTCTCTGCCGCCTTTAGAAACTAGTAGATTTTCGTAGTTCCCTTTGTAGTAGAAACTCAGTAAAGTCTCTCTTCTGACACCAATACCAAAGCAATTTTTCTCTCCTCACCTCACAAGTCACCCCTACCACGCACTAAATCATTTCTCGCACATAACTCATCCACACACGCGTATTTATCATTTCTTTGTCCACCCGTGAGATTTATTGAGCCGTATGAGCGACTGGGGAGGTGTGATATATTATTTATGGGTTTCTTAGCTTGGTGGATATTTTTAATTAGTGAGGAGACCTGACCGGCCTATTTGCTAACTGACTGTACAACGTTTTGATAATTACTTTGTACATATACATTGCGGCTTTCGTATGATTAACAATTTTATTTAAAATAAATAAATATATACGGACAAATCACACAGCTTTAGCTCAAGCTGTGTGATTTGCCCCAAAGCAAAGAATATATACACTACCCGCCAAAGTAAGTTCGAGACTTGTGTTATGGGGTACTAACTCAATGATACTATATTTTATAACAAATACATATATAGATAAACATCTAAGACCCAGGCCAATCTGAAAAAGATCATTTTCCATATTGACCTGACCGGCGATCGAACCCGGGGCTTTCATGTACCAGGCTGGCGTATTAACCACTGCGCCACGGAGCTCGCCACGGAGTTTGAAATATATAAAAAGTAATGTAATTTGAAGTGACTATCATACTAGGCCGGCTGGATCGAATTCGCCGTGGGTGCTTACTTAGAGAGTAGGGCAAAAATAACGTACTCAGGTGTTTTTGCTTAGATTATAGGTTCTATACCTATAATCTATTGGACGTGTTATGATGATGATTTGTATGAAACATATCGGGATATTTACTGTGATTACTGTAGTTTGCGAGATGTCGGTAGTAATATGTTTTCTTCGTAATGTTTGTGCCCTCATAAATACGTCATTTATGAATCGTTCTAAAGATTTTTTGAAGTGAAAATTTCTTTCGCAGCGTTGTGCACTTTTTGGAATAGGTAAAACATCTAAAAAGACCTGATGTACAAAGTAAATTGTCTCAAAGTAAAAAAATTAAACTCGCGTCAGGACACGTGACCTAATCGAAAATTTGTAATACGGGCACGTGACGTACATACGTGACGTAGTAGAGGAAGTTATATCCCCCTCTCTTTCTACCGCGCGGAGTTTTCACTTCTGCCGGCACTCCCGGAGTGCAACCCGTTGTTTTTTTTATTTAAAAGTGTAATGCTTTTTGATTCATCATCATCATCATCAGGTCCTTTTTAGTCTCCACTACAGGAGCACGAACCTCTCTGTACTATTACTAGGGTTATACTTGGCCAGACCAGCCAGAGGATTTGGCCTACACTCTCCACGCTGGCCGAACGGGTTGGAGAGGTGGCTTTTTGATTGGTCATATTTAAATTTCATTTTACGTGGTTTAGAAGTTTCATTGAAGTGGTTTTTTTTTTTAATTTAAATATTATTGTTTCAGGAAACGACCCTTCAAATTTTTTGGGTGGCATGGTTTTTCTTTATGTTTTATCTAAAGTTTTATAAATTACATAGTTTACTAGCCACAACTCATAGGAATATCCAACGAGATGGAAATAAGATAATATAATATAGGTTTATATGTATATTTTAGACTAGCTCCGTGGCGCAGCGGTCAACACGCCAGCCTGCGACACGGAGTGACCGGGTTCGATCCCCGGCCAGGTCAAGATGGAAAATGATCTTTTTCGTATTGGCCTGGGTCTTGGATGTGTATCTATATATGTATTTGTTATAAAATATAGTATCGTTGAGTTAGTATCCCATAACACAAGTCTCGAACTTACTTTGGGGCTAGCTCAATCTGTGTGATTTGTCCGTATATATTTATTTATTTATTTATATACGAACTTTGAAAGTATCTCTAATTAGCAAACATAAGATCAAATAATAGATTTTGCGCCATTATTAGACGCGGCGTATCCTGGTACGTGGTCGTACCGCTTGCGGGCTAAACCTTTTAGGATCATATTTCTTGTAACCCTTTGTTTGGTAATTTACTTGGATCTTCTATTTTGGAAATAGATAAAGGCGTTATATTGAAATTAACAAAACCGGTGGCTAATACATTGCTACAATATAAATCCGCAAAATAAATTCAAATTAAAAAGTAATAAATTTGAGAATTGTCTAGCAAAACCAATTAATCAAATATATAAATGAATTTAAAGATAACTAGCTTTCGCCCGCGGCTCCGCCCGCCTCAATGTCGATCCCTCGGGAAAAGTACTTTTTCCCGGGATAAAAGGTAGCCTATGTCCTTCTCCGTACTCCAGAGAACTTGTATGAAAATTTCATGATGTTCGGTTCAGTAGTTACGGCGTGAAAGCGTAACAAACAAACTCACTTTCGCATTTATAATATTAGTAAGGATAAGGATGATCGCAGGTAGATTAAGTTGATATTTGTCTATTATACATATTTTAAGAACTACGGATAACTTTACGGATGTACCCAGTAGCTATTAACTCACAGTGTCAAAAGGACCACCTTGTGCTGAGCTTGAGATTTTATTAAACCGATGACAGAACCATGGTAAGTGATTTAATTTTAAAGTGTTAGTAACCTAACAATCGTGAAAATATAAGAAACTGAGTTATTCAATATCGCTTCAATACTAATTACTAAGATTGGTATGAGAAGTAGCCCACGCTCCCTTTAATAAGAGAAGTTCGTCTTTTTGAGTAAAGTTTCTTCTTTGAAGAATTGCCGACGAGATTACAACCTTTCTAATATGTTGTGAACAAGTTGAAGTTCGTAAGTTATAAATTGAAATCTTGATGAATTGAATGAAGGTTTGTCTTGGGGGAAATTTCAATGGGCTAACCCCTTAGGTATAGAAAATAAGCCAACGTAACTTTATAAGTTGTAAGTACATAACAGTACTTATATTAATTCTGTGACATAACTTAGGTTTAATATTTCAAATTTGAAATAATGATAAAGATTTGTATATGCTTTTCTACAAGAAATTGAACTTAATACATAAATACATATTTAGTAAGTATTGCGTACATATTTAGTATATCCAAGGTATTGAAGATAGGGGTATTTACTATTCACTTAACCAACATGTTAAATGTGGCTTTTAGGCCTTATTTATCTGCCCCCGTAGCATGGCACGCGCGACAACGTTTATCGACTATCGCCATCTTGTTTTCCGTAATATGAAAGAGCGAGATGTGGATAGTTTATCGCACGATATAAACGGCGTCGCGGGCGCTATGCTACGGGTGATGGACTCTGTTACAACGCAAAGAAAAAAGACGTGATAGTATGTATGTAATCACTCAACAGATCCTTTTGAAATTGATACACGGCCTCCACTTTTGCCTATAACAAAAAAACTCCCTCACAGAAATATCACTCTTCTGGACTAGTAACTAGTACTACTTAATAATCCATGTTGATTGTCACTAATTTATTTTTTTGAAATAATTAAATGTTATAACAAATGTAAATAAAAATGTTTTTACAATTAGAAAATGCATGTGTGTAAGAAATGAGTATAATAAGTAGCAGTAGAGAATTAAAAAAAAAATTGCCTACTGTTTTGAACAGTTAAATAGGCTTGCTGTATTATTTGTGTAACATCTGTTTATTGTCCCTATTTTAGCAAATAAACGATCTGTATTTGTATTTTGGACAATCGATCAATTGGATTTACGACTCACACTTTATTTCAATTATTCAAACAACACGAACAATTCACATCTTACCTACTTTAAAATACCAATGACTTTTAAATTAAAGACTGACCCGTGTCCTCTCACGAGCACGTTTCTCGCAACATCACAAACTTATAACTTCACAACTTTGTTCTTTATTGCTAAAGATATAAGGGTTAAATTCGCATGTTTGGGTGGTATGAAAGGGTGAGGCGGGGTATATTGGCGTGATCACGGGTTGACACGTGAGACACGACGGTCAAACTTCGGCGCCGACTGCCAAGATACCAACTTTGCCGTATTGCTCAGTCCAAGTGGGAATCGCTGATACATTATGTAAGAAATGTCGGCGAAGTGTATTGATTTTACGAGAATATGTAGACCAAGTAAATTCAATTTGATACGAAGAATAAAAATATAGTTATAAAATACAGGAAGCTCTTTATGATAAAATAATAGAGGTATAATAGTAGTTATATCCCAAATAAACAGATAGTTGACGAATAGACAAAAACCAGTTATATCATTTTTAAATTCGTATAAATCGAAAACGAAGATACTGGGTGAAATATAAAATCGATGAAGATTAAGAAGAAGGGTTCCGTACCTCAAAAGGAAGAAACGGAACCCATATTGGACCATTTTGTTGTCTGTCTGTCAACCTTTAAAAAAACCTTTTTCTCAGGAACACTTGGAGGTATCAAAGCTAAAATTCATATCAAATATTTAAGTCTACTGCCCCATGGAGCTGCAAAAAAATCAAACTTCTAAGCCAAGGCAATCAAACGATAAAACCAAAATGTCTTTAAGCACAAATAAAGGAAAAATTGCAAAAAGCATAAATTTTAGTTAGATCATCATATAATAAAAATAATTTTTTTTAACCTATACTGCTGCGCAAAGGTCTTCCCAATTTCCTTCAAACATCCCTATTTTGTGCCACTTCAGACCATTTCTTTTCATGGCTCGTGAGAGCGATGGAGCGAAGCATCCTGGGTGTCACCAGGCTAGATAGATAGCCAAACACTGTGCTTCGCTCTAAAACTGGCATTGTTGATGTAGGGCACAAAGCCGCTAAGCTCGAATGGGATTGGGTGGGTCACGTTTGCCGAATGCATCCAGGCTACTATAGTTACAAACTCGGGAAGATGGATACAGAATAAGTGGTAGGCCTCGAAAGCGTTGGTGTGATGAAAATATTTTAATAATTTTAAACTTCACGGAACCCTTCGTGCGCGAGTCCGACTCGCACTTGGTTTTTTGGCCACAATAAGTATAGTAGTGAGAGCCGAATTCTTTTCCGTATTTCGCCCCAAAAGGAAATCTATTCCGTGTCGTCAATAGATCCCTCGATATGTAACTACGCATGCAACTATGGAAATCAACATTATAGAAGATTGTATGTCTGCCACCTGTTCACCCTCCCCCTTCCTCCTCCCGGCCGAGGGTAGGTAATGTAATAGGTATTCCCCGATCAGCCTAGCCTCGGTGCATAACTAAGATATCTGCGCGTCAAATCGTGACACCACTTGCACGTCGGCATGCAGCCTGCTCGAATTGTCATGACGCGTTTGGCGTGATAATTTATTTGTTCAATATCAATAGGCAATTTTACTATTAAAAAAAACAAAATTTCGTAAACGTTCGATAGTCGGCCAATTGAAGACTTCTTATGCGGCTTTGAGCACGTTTTAGGATGGGTGACCTAAAAAAATTTTCGTAAGACGGAATGTGGGAGACATTTGCCCAGCAGTGGGACAGAAACGTTAATAAAAAAAAAAGACGGGCAGGTACATGAGTAATATCCCCTTCTCTTTCTACCGCGCAGAGTTTTCACTTCTGCCGACACTCTCGGCACTCTGTGCAACACGTTGTTTTTTTTATTTCCAAATGAAAATATCACTTTATGCAAAAATAAAATGTTTAAAATTTAAACGGGATTTTTTTTGCACCAAAACGGCTGCCACCATTATTGTGAATCGTGATGTCATTACAACTAAATTGAATATAATGTGTATTAACCTTAATTGATAAACTTTAGATTCTAATATGTGATATAAAGATATCTTAATCAATACTACCTAATAATAAATCTGTAAGGGTTGGTCCTGAACTAATTTACTTTGTTTTCAGTAATATCGTGTTTATAAGCTCTATCATGATACTGAAACTAAATTGATGATTATGAGCATTTTTCTGTATGTATGTATCCTCCATAACGCTTAAACGAATTAACTGAATTTTATGAAACTTGGTAGATAAACATTTAGACGTACTTACAGGACACAGTAGCCTAATCTACTTATTTTTTTTCTCTATTTATGATAAGACGTGGCCCCCATACAAACATGACATAAAATATACGCGGACGACTGCTAGTTTGATATAAAGGTATGTTATTTTACATAAATAAATAAATGTTGGCTATATATTATGCAAAACGATGTCCGCCCCGATTTCTCATTAGCGTCAAGCCAGCGTATTTACACTAGTGTGGTAGACGAGGTGCTAAATTAACCGTTGACGGCTGATTCCGTGTTTGATCAGCATTAGCCAGCATTACAAGATGTCACTGTGTACGCTACCCTAATCTGCTAGTTACTAATTGAAGACCTATAATTTTAGGTAAGCATAGGCAGATTAGTACTATATGACTAAGAAAGTGCTAACAATGTAATAAAGCTATTTAATTTCACTTTTTTATATCAAGTGAAGAGACCAAAGGCTAAGTCTTATTCAAAGGAAGGTAAAGTAACGTATACCTAGATAAATATCACTGTGTGGCAGCAAATCGAGTGATCCGATGTTTGCTAAGCATTAGACGGTATTACAAGATGTCAACATAGTGTGCGCTACTCTAATCTCCTAGCAACTAATTAATGGCCTGGAAACTATATACCTATTCTAAGGAAAGTCTTACATTGGTATTATATATATAAACCCTCAGTAAATTTAACTATTTTAGTTACATTGAGAATAAATGAGAATAAAAAGTTTTTGCTTCACGTATATTATTACGTGAAGCAAAAACTTTGTAGGGTGTAACCAAACAATAACAAAAACAAGTATGTAAAAAAAGTATTGTATGGAAATAAATCAACTGATCATGATGATGATGATAATATGAAATCAACTGATGCGGTATTTGCAAAGCATTAGATGGCATAGCAGAAAGTCAACATAATGTAAATCACCCTTATCTCCTAAAAAATAATTATCCAAGATACTATAGCAACTAAGAAACTTAATAATCCGTCAATTTATTCGTGGAACTACCTATATAATACTTATTTTATATCAGACGTTTCTTTCATATCCTTTATATTTCTTGTCACCCCATTGAGGACAATAAAATCTATAAACAGACAGAAAAGAAAAGGGGGAATGATAAAATAATAATATACCTAAAGCCCTGCAAATTAATAGGGGCAGGATATTCTAAATCTAGGTCTTAGTAGGGAGTAATACTAATAACGGAGTAACTTTCGGTGGATGTCCAATTCATTAATTGTAATTATTTACGTTATTGAAGAATAATTAAATTAACATAATATTCTTTATTTTATCTACCGATTAATTGCGTGGATAAGGAGTGTAACAGACCCCTAAATACAAGTTTATCTTAAGTACCAGAATTGTCAAACAAATGGAACGATAAATGCCGGTCAAATCGCATAAATCAAATACAGTGCGCCCCTTGACAACCACGTTTGGTATAACAACTCAAAGTATAATTGTGATAACTGAATAATAACAATAAAATACTACAGTATTTTATTATATTATTATTATACATTCTAGCTGTTGCCCGCGACTTCGTCCGTGGCAATTACTATTATTATGATTAATTAGTATAGATGAATAAATTTCCCCCGTTTTCAAAACATTTTTCAGCGATGCTTCGTTCCTATTGGTCGCAGCAAGATGTTTTATAGCCTAAAGCCTTCCTCAATAAATGGACTATCCAACACAAAAATAATTTTCCAATTTGAACCGGTAGTTCCTGAGATTAGCGCGTTCAAACAAACAAACAAACAAACTCTTCAGCTTTATAATATTAGTATAGATAATACAATACTGCCAGCCTTTTTGGCACATTGCCTGAGATGACGTTTTGCAGGGACTTTATTATTTAAGTATTTATATTTTTAAGTAGGTTTCATACTTAGATTAATTAATAATCATCTCAGCCGCTCCTGACATGAGGGCTGGCTGCTTTTTCGCGCAAAGGCAAAGGATAATGCAATCTAGCGGAAGAATACAGATAGCATTCTTGCCAATATGCTGTTCGAGTGAGAATTCCTAGATTTTTATGATTTTAAAAATTTATGATGGTAAAGAGGCTTTTCCTTTTTTTTTTAGATTGTTCTTGTAGATTTTATATCTGCAGGTAACGTAACATTTGCTTTCGTATAAATATTTAATTAAATCTTTATCAAACAATGTCAAAGATTATAAATATACTCGTATCTCAAGTGTCGGCATTGGCAGACAAATGGTACGATAAGGGCCGGTCAGATCACATAAATCAAACAATACGCGCCCTAAACAACCCCGCTTGATATCACACACAAGTATATACGTATGTATACCTAATGCATATACAGCGTGATTTTAAACCTCTGAACTATACTGAAATGCTATTTCTGTGTCACGGTATGTATAATACATATATATCACGATTGTAAAACACAATCGTGATGTATCCCGGGAAAAGGTACTGTTCCCATGGAATCGACATTGACGCGAGTGGAACCGCGGGGGAAAGCTAGTAATGTAATAAACGCGATAAAACGTTATCAATTGATTTAATTTAATTGTGTAACAATCGCGAAGCAGGAACTAGTAGTTATATTTTAATTTCAATTTTAATTTATTTATATGCATTTCATATTGTACAATACATCAGCTTTTACAATATTGTCACTGTACTGTAATGAAATAGGTACAATATGAACCCTGTCGGGCGTCGCAGATAGTGATGTGTTGGAGAGAAATTCTCTATTTTCATGAATTCCTTCTCACGGAAATTTGCGGAATATATCCAATAATTTTCGAGAATTTCTCAATAATTCCCGCACTTACGAGAAAGAAGAAGAAATTCTCGGGAAAATATTCCGACTCGTTCTCACCATTCTCGAAAATTTCGAGCACCGCACAACACTAGTCGCAGAAATAAGGATGGAACGGCAAGCGAGCTTTAAAAAAATAGTTATTAGTAAAGTAGACTTAGTTAAGTCAAAAATAATATTTTGAGTCCATTTGAGGAATAGAGAATAATAAATCTTCCTACACTATCATATAGGTATATTTATCTAACAACAATAAATATTACGTTACAACCCTGACAAGTAGCGTCAACCCTCGTGCAATAACTCATCCCTTCTAAGAGCCTGAGTGTATTTCCTTGTCCGGCGCGGGTTACTTTTTGCAGTATATTAAGACGGGATCAGACGCCCCACGCATATGATTTATGTCAACTGACCGGTTACCCCGTATCGGATTTTTATTTACAGTACTTCTTTACCCGAATTCGATAGAGAGAGGGTTGTCTGTTGCGAGATTTATATACATACGGGATGAAATTGAATTCATTAACAAACGTTTAAGGAGTGACTGAGACCATGAATCTGAACAACTTTCATTATGGGACCAACTCCAAAATTGCAAAAAAAAAATCAGCTGTTCCATAGATTTTGGCCGAGTAGATATTCCAGTTTGTTTTTGAAAGATAATTTTTTCACGATGTCGATGTTGGTCACATAATGAAAGTTGTTCAGATTCGTGGTCTGAGTCACTTCTTAAACGTTTGCTAATGAATTCAATTTCATCATCTATCATCATCATTATCTAAGGCACTACAGCCGCATGTGGGCCTTGGCCTGGTCAAGTAAATCTCTCCAGCCGTTTCTGTTTCTAGCTTTTTCTTTCCATCCTCTGATTCCCAGTACTTTCACGTCTTGATGTATTCCATCTAGCCATCGAAGTTTAAGTCTTCCAGGGGGTCTTCGTCCGTCAGGTTTGCCATTCAGGAGGCGTTTGGGAGGTCTTCCGTCTTCCATTCGCTCTACGTGGCCGGCCCATCGAAGACGCCCGCCCTTGATGGAGCTCACAATATTTGGCTCTATAAAGATCCCTTATAGCTCCTGATTGTATCTCGATCGCCAGGTGTCACCATCCAGTACTGCACTGAAAATGCGTCTCCGAATTCAATTTCATCGTGTATACCTAACCGATTATTTTGCCAACATTATTTTTTCTGATATTATGTTTTCTTTATAATCATTATTTGAATTGATTGAAAAGTGCATATTTAATATCATCTCAGCCGTAAGAAGTGTTGTGCTGGACAAAGGCCTTTCCCAAGGATTCTGCTTTTCATGGGATGATATTACCATAACCACGCTTGGCAGGCAGTTTGGCGAGCGCAGTTTCTTTGGCTTTTCTGCTGCCGAAGCTGCTGCTCATCATTTTTATGTTGGAGAAGGATAGGAATTTCTTGGATTTGGGAAGGGAATGGGAATGAAGGTATTGGAATACTACTCACTCGAATGAATGGGGGAAAGCAAGTAGCAGCTCCGGAGGCCGGTCGCGCGTACCCAATGCTCCTGCAACCACCAGCTGCAGCTGTTGCAGCAGTTGTAAGCAGTTGAGAATGACACCCGTGACCTAATTATAAATGTTTATGTACCTATGTACAATCGAAATGTATATTAGAGATAGATATCCTTGCGCATCCATATATAGCTAGCTGACATACATCTTTTTTCCTTGCGGGGCAGATCGAGCCCACGTCTTTAAGATCCAAAACGTTTAAAGCATATTAGTGTTAGGTGGAAAACAAAAAAAAATCAAGGTAGTGATGGATTGCTAGCCTCCCCTCGATCGGCTTTTACGCACAGCGCGGGAAGAGAAGCAGCTGGCTTATTCTACGTTTGTGTACGTATGAGCACTGAAAGCATCAGGTACGCTCTATTTTTCGGTGTCGTGTAAAAACGCTGTTTCAGACGCAGATTCTCTGCAACATTTATCAATTATTTTCAAATATTTATAAAAAAGATCGCAATCCTTTCCCGTACATTAAAGATCGCAGGCGGCACCTCGCGGCGGCGCGCGACAATAAATCAACCCGAGGAAATTGCCGCCGGCGGGGGAGGGGGCTGCTTGCAGGGGGTGGCGATTTAATTAAATCTTGCATCGAATCTAGAGGTTGTACTGGGACGCCCTTATTAGCAGTTGTTTTACATGACTATTTTTGAAGGGAGGTTATGTTTTTAGATTTAAGTTCGCTATTTTTAACCTACGATCAAAAAGAGTCAAGTACAAGTTAACTGATCTGATTGTGTGCGCGTGTCTGTGAAGTCGTAGCCGCTAAACGAGTTGGCAGATTTAAATTTTCTGTATTAACTGAGCAAGCAGGAAGAGTCTCGGTTTAAGCTTTTGAAAAAAACTTTCGTATACTTATAAATATAGTATACTTTACATTAGTTCCCAGCATTGCTCCCATAGGAAAAGTTGTTTATTTCAACGGACTGAATCATCGCTTTAAGGGCCCAGAACAGTTAAAATTAAAATTTCACCATGTATAGTTAAACATTCAAGACCCAGGTTAGCCTAAAAAGATCGTTTTCTATCTTTCCCCTATTCAAAGTCACTTGCAGTAAAATTGAGTTATAGAGGTTGTCATACGTTCATACTTATAATATGTTAGTCTAGGTGTCCCTGTGTGAAACTGCCCCAGCTTCTGAGGCTTGCCGCCCGCCTAACGAACGGCCATTGTACTTAAATAATGCGTGTGTAGACTTTTTGTAAAATCGCTGAATGCACTGCGATTAGAACTTGGGTTAGACGAATCTGTTACAATTGACTGAGTAAAATAATATAAACTGATTTCCAATAAGAGAATAAAGAACCTTGTTTTATATCATCATCATCAGGTCTTTTTAGTCTCCACTGCAGGAGGATGACCCTCTCAGTACTACCGGAGCTATACTTGGCAGAGCACATAGACGATTTGGCCTACTATTTTATATAACTACTTCCTCTTGTAACTGACTTTTTTTTTCATGTTATTATTAGATTAAGTTTGGCATCCGCGGAAGACCAGAGTCATGGCTTCCCCTGAGGGTGACCCATGACACAATGCTGTGCGGAGACCAATTTGCTACCTTTTTGTGTAATTTTTAATTATTGTTTAATATGTATGTTAAGAAATGTATTTAGTGTGAATACCAACTAAACACTTTTTCTTTCTTTCTTTAAATTTTAAAAGAAGATGAGTATTTTGTTGATTGTTGCTGTACATTTTGGAATGAAAATGTAATGAAAAATTTTGTTATATAATTATTGAAAGACGCCAGATATTCTGTTTAAAATGACCAGTGTAAATTTACCATCAATTAGCCTTGAAAGGACGACTCTACTTGTCAATATGAACAACCTTTCCTTTGGGACCAATGCTGAGAACTTGAAAAGCTGTTTGACAATAAATAAATAAAAATATACAAACAGATTGAGCTAGCCCCAAAGTACATAAGTTTGAGACTTGTATTATTAAATAAAAAATAAAATAAAATATCTTTATTTCAGACTATCGTTTGTCCATATTAAAGAGTGAAACAAAAGAGATATACAACAATTAGAATATTTAGCCAATTTTAACTAATAGGCAATCAATAATTCACTAAATACACATAATAACTATTTCTTCAGTTGCCTGCAGCCTTCACATGTAAAGCCGTGAATAAGGCAAACAGAGTATCGAACCTACCTGCTATCATTTTCATAATGCTGTTTTTAATTATTGGATACTAACCCTGGGCAAAAGATGCTTACTCAACGATACTTATCGTAGTTTCGTCCAGGGCATTTACCGGCAAGCGCAGCGTTGGACAACCACCGACCTGGTCCTAACCAAGGTCGCAGGAAGACGCTGGATGCAGGTCGCTGTCAACCGGTCATATTAGAAATCCTTGGCGGAGGCCTACGTCCAGCAATGGCCTTCCTGCGGCTGAGATGATGATGATTAAATTATACATTTAAAAAGTTAAAGAAGATGCCAAAACATTCATTGCATGCGTTTCTCTCCACAGACAAGAGCATGGGTCTTCCAAATCAGGCAGACTTTCCTCCACCTATTCTCTTTAATCAATGGTAAGAACTACACCCCAAGGAGGTTCCCTAAGAAGCACTTCTTTAATAAGTCATTTATCACCAATAAAGGTTACCACGTTCATCTCGCGAGTTATGTTCGTGCTAAGTACTTATTTTCCCCAATTGCTCATATTTCATTTGGGGGCACTAAATTAGGCTTTATTACGTAAATATCCCCCAAAATATTCCTGCTAATTAATATAAGGGCTCTCGGTTAAAGGGGATAAGAATTAACAGCCGCTTGTTAGCCATCTCAAGGTTTTAAAATATTTATTAGGGTCTTTAATGATTTGTAGCAATGTAGAGGTAAAAGTTTGCGTCTTTAACCGACTTCCAAAAAAGAGAAGCAAGTTTATTCGTTGCGTATGTTTTACATATGACTTATCAGATATATATTATAATATATATGCAAACAGGTGAATTAAACTTTATTTTTGTTGCCTACTGATAGAGATGAAATATGTAAAATTATAACAGGACTGAACAATACAAATTCTGTAGGAAAACTGAAAGGAATATTATTAATTTTAAATATGTAATTAACTTTATGATTTGTTAACATTTGCATGCCTAAATAGGTTAAAAGTGTGATCTTAAATTGTAACAAACACCTTATGTAACCACTTTTACAGCAATTAAAAAAATATATATGATTTGATTTGATTTTGAGGGTTAGTTTGGTAATAGATATCACAACTGCATAACACTTAACCCTTTGACCGCGAACGTCAGATATATCCGACATACATTTTCTATGAAAATGTTTATCGGATTTATCCGACATTCGCGGTCAAAGGGTTAAATAAAAGTGTATGATGCTAGTTAGTTTTTGTTCATAATTTTGTTTATATGTTTAAACAATCCTGGATTTTATTGTAAATGATTTCTGGCTTGTAAATCTACACTCATCAATACTAAGTACCTGCCGGCCGATTTGCTAACTCAGTGACCAACGTTTTGATAGTCACTTCAAAATACATTATGAGTTTCCTATGATTGACTATTTTTATTAAAGATATATAAAACGCAATGTACTTTGAAATTACTATTAAAACGATGTATCACTGAGTTAGCAAATAGGCCGGCTGAGCGACCGGATATTACTATTTCTTGTAATATGGTGGTGTTTAGGTGATAATCTATATTTGTGATCAATATATATATATATTGTTAAACTTATCTTAAAACAATAAAAAATAAAAATGTGTATAATAAATTAAAATTTAAGTCACCGAGCGGAATTCGAACCCGTATCTCGTTTCTTGCCAGACGGACAGTTGCCGGCAGGACCAAAATTAGCGACCATAATATGCGTGAAATAATATCTTGAAAACACGTGTTTTCCCAAAGACTTATCTTGATCAATTGTTTACCCCTGAGAATACACCAAATTTAGCAAAATCGTTAGAGCCGTTTCCGAGATCATAGGAATAAATTTATATATATAAATAAATAAACAACTAAACTATTGCTCGTTTAAAGTTATAAGATAATAATTCTATAAGGGTTGGTTATGGAGTAAGTTACTTTGTTTTCAGAGATGTCGTGTTCATGAGCTCTATAGATACACGATACTAAAACTAACTTAAGGATTTTTAGATTTTTTGTCTTTATGCATCAATGATTAATATGATTGAGGGATTGGTCTAAAATCTGGCGGAACCATGTCAATAGGCGATGTGGCTAGCAACCCAGCACTGTTTTGATTTCGTTTTCCATCTACACGCCCTCCAACATGCTAGATGTGCCATAAGGTCTTATAGACCGTATAGGCTCTGTCTACCCCGTAAGGGAAAAAAAAACGTGATACTATGTATGTCACTCCATAACTCTTGAACGAATTAACAAAATTTTATGAAACTTGGTAGATAAACATTTAGAGGTACAGGACACAGGATAGGCTACTTAATTTTCTTCTCTAGTTATGATAACACGTGGCTCCCATACAAATTTATGCGAACGGAGTCGCGGGCACAGCTAGTAATAATAATATAATAAAGAGGAACGATTTGATTATTTGTTTGCACTAAATAGGCTCCGAAACTACTGGACCGATTTGAAAAATTCTTTCTCCATTGGAATCCTACATAAGCCCTTGTGAACATAGGCTATAGATTAAATATCTACCGGTGCAAAACCGGGGCGGGCCGCTAGTTTTTTATATACATGGTTTTGATACACATGATCTATCTGCATAGAATATAGTATATCAATACTAATAAAAGAGTAAAAAAAATGTGTCTGTACATTTAATATATTTACAAAAAAAATATATAGGGCGATGGAGGCATTCTTATAGAGTAAGAATAAAAAAAATGTATGTCTGTTTGTTTGTCTGTTTATACACGCTAATCTCCAAAATACTGGACCGATCCGAATCAAACTTTTTCATTGATCGAGCCTGAGATAAATTATACCCTATATGTTAGGTATAATTTATTTTGAAAACTGGAACACCTGATGCAGAACTATAACAGTCCAGCTAAACTTGAAATATAAAAATGACGCCTTAACAAAAGTTGTTTAGCCTGATGAGCATTTTCTGCGGAGTCATAAAGTCCACGCGAACAAAGTCACGGGCATCAGCTAGTAATATATATATATAAGCTTAGCTGTTACTACACATAGATACGCGTAAACATGTAAGGCACATATTATATTCATGGCGTTTTCTTTGAAGAGCATTCTTATTGTGATTTGAGTGCGCATTAACTATTCATCAGAGGACATGTTGGGGAGAGGTTCGTTGTAAATGGAACCATTATCATAGATGGCTTCTGCTAAATATCAAACACCTGAGTATTATATACAAGCGTGATATTCACAGAGGAGCTTGACGGACCAGCTTATGTTTTTAGACTTATGAGCAGATTAGCTTATTTTTAAAATCATCATGCATTCATCATCATCAGGTCTTTTTTTAGTCTCCACTACAGGAGCATGACCCTCTGTGTACTACTAGAGCCATACTTGGCCAGAGCAGTCAGAGGACTTGGCCTACACTCATTAAGAGCATTAAGAGCATCCTAACTAATATTATAAATGCGAAAGTGAGTTTGTATGTTACGCTTTCACGTTGTAACTACTGAACCGATCATCATGAAATTTTGCACACACGTTATCTGGGGTACAGAGAAGGACATAGGGATCGACATAGACGCGGGCGGAGCCGCGGGCGAAAGCTAGTAGATTTATAAAACAACTAGTTTTCGCCCGGGGCTCCGCCCGCGTCAATGTCGATCCCTCGGGAATAGTACTTTTTCCCGGGATAAACGGTAGCCTATGTCCTTCTCCGTACTCCAGAGAACTTGTACGCAAAATTTCACGATGAGCGGTTCAGTAGTTACGGCGTGAAAGCGTAACAAACAAACAAACAAACAAACAAACAAACAAACAAACAAACAAACAAACAAACAAACAAACAAACAAACAAACAAACAAACAAACAAACAAACAAACAAACAAACAAACAAACAAACAAACAAACAAACAAATAAACAAACAAACTCACTTTCGCATTTATAATATTAGTAAGGATAGTAAGGATAGTAAGGATAAGGATGCGTTTTAGGGGCAATACTCTATCAACCTTGGTATCGTAGTACGACTGGCGTGTTTGCTGAGAACAGTGACATTGATTGACCTGATATCTCCTTCTAGCGAAAATTTAAAATGTCCTTTCAACACACGAGGATACACGAAGCTTCGGAAGGCACGTTAAGCCGGTGGTCCCGGCTGCCATCTGGTAGTCGTTAAAGGAACCACGTCAGAGGCCGAGAGGCGGTTCCGAAGAACTCTGACACCAGGGTGTGCATGGTCGATTGACCGTGACACCTACTCGAAATGATGAATGATGATGACGAGGATACACGACGTCAAAATCCGTAGTTTTATGTACCTATACAAATAATACACAACAATATACTTGTATTTATGCGACAAATGCTTTGCTATGTTTTTTTTTTCGAATTTCACTTGAATGTTTTTCTTAAACTAATATTGACATGAAAATGTATATTCAGAAAGTCTTAATTAAAATCTTTCTAAATATATATTTTCATGTTAATATTATTTTTAGTTCAAGATATAGGTAGATGGGAGGGTCAGGTATCTCCTTGGCTGACTGTATGAATATCTTAAATTTTATTATTTTTATTTTAGCTTACCCTTTTAGTTTGTTGTAAGCGCAAATCCTTGCCACCCAATTTTGAAGCACTTATACCCAACCGATTGAGCTGAAATTTTGTGTACTTATAAGTAGGTAAGTCGGATGGCAATACAATATAATGGTACCATGGATCTGATCTGATAATGGAGTCGGAAGGTCGTGTTTGGGCTAATCTGATTTGTCTTAGGTAGTAGGTACATATTACAGTATAAATCACGCATAAGTAGATAGACAATCAAAAAAAAATTTTTTTTTTCAAATAAATTTTGGCGAGTTTCGTACCGCAGTGGTTAACACGCCAGCCTGCGATACGAGGTCAGGTCAAGATGGAAAATGATCTTTTTCAGATTGGCCTGGATCTTGGATGTTTATCTATATATGTATTTGTTATAAAATATAGTATCGTTGAGTTAGTATCCCAGGCTAGCTCAATCTGAATGATTTGTCCGTATATATTTATATTTATTTATATTAAGTAACACAATGGTTTGTCTATTCTGGTTTAAGTCTATTTTTGATAACCTAGGTAATAAAACAGAGGAAAAAATATACATATCACATATAATCACGTCTTTTTTTCCTTGCGGGGTAGACAGAGCCTAGGTCTATAAGATCTTATGGCCACATTTAGTATGTTGGAGGGCGTGTAGATGGAAAAATGAATCAAATAGTGATGGGTTGCTAACTGCTTCGCCTATTGACATGATGCCGCAGATTTTAGCCCAATCCCTCGATCGGCTTTTAAAATAATACTGTATACAATATTCTGTATTCTTTGGCACATCGGAGTTCATCGTTAGTCATTACCTAGGAATATACTTGGAAAAGCCTGAAGTGCAGTCTGGATATTTTTATCAGGTGGCCAAGTCCCATCGATCCGCTGCGGTTTCAGGCGCGCCACGTAATGAAATAGAAATTGGCGACCTCTCGAAGACAAACTCCTAACTCTCACCCGTCCCTCTCCCTCGGGGGGATCTCGCCCGCTCAAGAGCCGCGCGAGCGGGACAAAATATATTTATACAAAGTCAAAGACGGCCGCCGAGTGGGATAGCTGTATTCATTATGAATATAATGCGGTCGCGGTTGTGTCCGTGCGTCTGAACGTGGTTGTGCGCGTGTGTGCGTGCAGCCTTTCTCAACGACCGCGGTGAATCAATAAATTCATCTTTGTGATGAAGGACGATGACCAGTTTAGGGTTGAGGCGTTATCTCCGCTCCTAACAAGTTAATCCTTTGACTTAATTGATGCTTGATCACTTAATCTCTTTAGTACTGTCGTATAAGTAAACATTTTTAGCACGAAAATATGTGGCAGCCAAAAAAAGTTACGTAGTAAATTATATAGTGCACGTGCACTGGCTGGAAATAACCAACCGCGAGTCATAATTTGAAAAAAGAACATCGGCATTACTTTGATCGATCGAGAGACATAACGTCTCGCGTTGTGGTTGGTTTGCGGTTAAGTAGGCGTGGCTTGTGGTTATATTTACGGCGCCCTATTGGCCGATCACCTGACCTTTGCGGTTAGCGGTGCGGTTTCTAAGATTTTCACCCCTGGAAAAATAGATAGAGGAAAATATATAAGGGTGACGGGTTGTGATTGGTCGATGGTGATAATTTTGCGGTTAACCGCGGAACGCGATTCGTTAAGATAATAATGTGGACGCAATTGGAAGGATTTGTCCCGGGGTGTCGCTGTTTTGTGGTTCGCGGTTTTGATTTGAACTCCTCCGATCCGTTAATGGCCAATGCGGTGTTTTGTAACCAAGTGATTATTTCAAGCTTTAAATATGCTTGTCATTGTTTTAATATGGGTTTAAGATATAGTACGACACACATATAACCTACCTGATATATAAATAGTTTTATAGTATAAAACTATACCTATAGCCATAATAAAATTATTTTTGACTATTCTAGTTGTACAAGCATAATATTATTGATTATTACATAATATAGGTAATTGGGTGTAACATTAAAAAGAATAAGTAAAATGAAGAACATCGAACTCTTTAAATCTGCATACTAAAATTTCGTTTAAAAAAGTAGGACTATCCGCCCTCTGGCGGCGCTACGCCGAACTTCTTCGTGACTATTTTTAACAAAACTCCCTCAAGTATGAACCTTTCCGTTTTCTTCGCGTTCATAAGAAAGCAAACTCCTTGTAAGAAGTTCACGAACACTCGACAATACGCACACACCCTCACTCGACCCCGTTCCGCAAGAAAGGGGGACTACTCAGAGCCATTACGCATGTTCAAACGTAGTAAGCTCTACGTTTTATCAATGGACATACGACATTTCGTAAACTGATTCTTTCCTGGAAACCCGTAGCGTTCCAAAATAGCTGAAGTGACTCTATAACACCGGCACATTCGACGTTCTTATTTTGAATTTCCACTTTTCCCCATTTTACTTCGAAGGAAAATGACACGTATACTTTTTGGTAATCTCATTTAAAATTAAACTGTATTGCTGTACTGTAAAGCTCATTTTCGAAAGTGAACATTGAGAGTGTACGATCTGAATTCGGTGAAACTTTTTCAGCAACTTTTCCGCGCGTTTTGTGTGAGTGAGTATATTTACAGGGGGATAAAAATGTGTGTTTTGAGCGGCGCTAGTGTGCCTTGGTGTCAGGGAACGACAAGAGATGGCGACACGAGTTTTGCGGTTAGTAAGTAGAGCGCGTTTCGAGGAAATTCGTTTGAAAGATGAGCTGAAATCGCTTTTAGAAGATTACCTACAATAGTTCGCGTATTAAGTTATGTATGAGTGCCTCGCCATTAACATATGTACAAATCTCATGTAGGGTTTCAATGTATTATAGACATGCCTTTACGTGACTTAATTTATGTTGAATTCTATTTATTTAAAGTAAAACTAATAAAACACAGCTAAACTAAAAATTACCTACATCAGACTACCTAGTACCTAAATATAGAAATTGATAAAGGTTATCAACATCAATTACTATAGATAGGTTAGGAGGTATTACTGGATTATGTGATAAGGAGGTATACAGGTATGTGTAACGATAATAGATACCTTTTTCTAAAAACTTTCACGAAGAAGGTCTATTCCCTCTTATGTAACGTAACAATAGTGTAGATATCTCTTTTCACTCACCTTTGTGGCTTTATATGTAAACTAGCTGTTGCCCGCGACTTCGGCCGCGGCAATTTCTGTTATTATGATTGTCTAATTAGTATAGATAATTAATTTTCCCCCGTTTTCAAAACATTTTTTATTAATGCTTCGCTCCTATTGGTCGCAACGTGATATTTTATAGCCTAAAGCCTAAAGCCATCCTCAAAAAATAGGCTATCCAACACAAAAAGAATTTTCCAATTTGAATCATTAGTTCCTGAGATTAGCTCTTCAAACAAACAAACAAACTCTTCAGCTTTATAATATTAGTATAGATAAAATAATAAATATTTAGCCCATTTATACATAGGTACATACACCTTCCCTTCCATGCCTGTCACAAGTACTATTGATCTCTAGTCTTCTGTTCTCATAAAGGGTTCAAGGGCAAATTACATGATTATAAAAATTATAAGATACCTACCCATACCTAATTATCATTATCATTATATCCGCAAGTCCACTGCTAGACAAGGGCTTTCCCAAGGAGTTTTCATTCCATGGGAGGAGAACATAAAAATTGCTAACTTCTAAAAATAAATGGCAAAGGAATGCCTCAGCTTGTGTTACCTTACCACGTAGGTACCTACGTGGTGGTAACGCTGTTTTTCAGCGTTTATTTACTCTACGTTTTGTGAAAGCATCGGAAGCATTTATTATTTAATCGTATGGCGATCCATTGAATAGGCGAATAGATCAATTTTACAAGTCATTCAATCTTACTTAAAACGCAGCTAACTGGCTGCAAGGATCGGAAGAATTATTAAGCTTCCGATCCTTGCAGCAGAGAAACTTCCACCGGGTGGGAAACTTCCCTGGACAGTTTGGAAGTCGCTAAATAGACTTCGAGCTGGTGCTGGAAGATGCCAGGATACCCGAGTAAGGTGGGGTTTCTCCAAAAACAATTTGTGTGGTTGCGGTGCTGTCCAGACGATGGCCCATCTGATGGATTGCCCTAGCTGCCCCACTTCTTGCACCGTGGAGGATCTGGTTTAGGCGAATGATCGTGCCGTGGATGTGGCCAAATTCTAGTCAAGACTAGTGTAAAGAATAGCCATTTTGACTCGAGAAGAAGATGAATTATTCACTCTGAAGAAGAAAAATAACACTCGGAAAACTGGGGTAAAAGCAAGTTCAAGAGGTTGGGCGCGCGTACCCGCAACCACCGGACTGGTAATTGAGGATGACACCCCTCACCATACACAAATGAAACTATTAAGTTTTATGTCTCCAGTTATTATGACAAAAACTATTTTAAACTTTATTAGGTTCATAATCTTAAAACACTACTAAATCCGAAGGGGAAACCACCCTTGCTTCATAATCGTTATAGTTCTGAAAGTAGCAATCAAAGGTAGACGTAGTTTTTGATGAGCTACTTATAGCCCCGGATATTATAGTTAGAGTGACTGCACAGCTCAGACATTAGATGTACCTAGACTTTTTTCGTTAAAATGATTGAGCTGTCGAACTACTGCACAGCTCAGACATTATATATAGACTTTTTTCCTTAAAATGTTAGAGCTGGTAGACTACTGCACAGCTCTGATATTAGATATAGACTTTTTTCGTTAAATATTACAGCTGGTAGACTACTGCACAGCTCTGATATAAGATATAGACTTTTTTCGTTAAAATATTAGAGCTGGTAGAATACTGCACAGCTCTGATATTAGATATAGACTTTTTTCGTTAAAATGTTAGAGCTGGTAGAATACTGCACAGCTCTGATATAAGATATAGACTTTTTTCGTTAAAATATTAGAGCTGGTAGAATACTGCACAGCTCTGATATAAGATATAGACTTTTTTCGTTAAAATATTAGAGCTGGTAGAATACTGCACAGCTCTGATATAAGATATAGACTTTTTTCGTTAAAATATTAGAGCTGGTAGAATACTGCACAGCTCTGATATAAGATATAGACTTTTTTGGTTAAAATATTAGAGCTGGTAGAATACTGCACAGCTCTGATATTAGATATAGACTTTTTTCGTTAAAATGTTAGAGCTGGTAGAATACTGCACAGCTCTGATATAAGATATAGACTTTTTTCGTTAAAATATTAGAGCTGGTAGAATACTGCACAGCTCTGATATTAGATATAGACTTTTTTCGTTAAAATGTTAGAGCTGTAGAACGACTGCACTGCTCAGACATTTGATATATAGAGTTTTTTTGTTAAAATGTTAGAGCTGGTAGACTACTGCGCAGCTCTGATATTAGATATAGACTTTTTTCGTTAAAAAGATAGAGCTGTAGGACTACTGCACAGCTCTAACATTAGATATAGACTTTTTTCGTTAAAATGTTAGAGCTGTAGAACGACTGCACTGCTCAGACATTTGATATATAGAGTTTTTTTGTTAAAATGTTAGAGCTGGTAGACTACTGCGCAGCTCTGATATTAGATATAGACTTTTTTCGTTAAAAAGATAGAGCTGTAGGATTACTACTGCACAGCTCTGACATAAGATATAGACTTTTTTCATTAAAATGTAAGAGATGTTATATGTTATTTTTCCTTTATTTATTTTTTTGAATTTTTTTTACTGGTGTTATTTTCTTGAGATTTTGTCACGGTCAACTGTTCCGTTGATACGAGTTTCCACGACAATGATGATGATTTTGTGATAAAATTGTTTTTTTTTTCGTTTTTTTTATATAAGTACTTACTAAATTTGGTTTCATCACATAATCAAATGAATTTGTAATTTTTTTTAATTTTAAATCGGTATACTGGACTCCCTATTATAAAATTATATTTATCTTAATAATCACCACAATCATACTTGGCATATCTATTCTTACCATAATAATTTATTTTTGCATAGGTGTAACCACAGAATGTAAATTTTATTTTAGTTTATCCCTTCTTAAATGACAGTCTGTTTAATTTTTATAAAAGTTATTATTTTTTTTCATTAGCGTAAGTCAAATAAAAAATATATTTGTCTAAGTGATGCAAAGGTGAAAGTTCCATTTGATATAGGTAAGTACTATAAATTAAGTAATACATACCTAAGTTTGAGTTTCGATGTAGATACCTATTACTATGACTAACTTCTATTACTGTAACTAGAAGTCGTTAGTTTGCAACTACCCTTACCTGTACTCGTCTACAGGTACAGGTACAAAACTACAGGTTGACGTGGGGTGACGGTGAAGCGTAATTTTCTGCACTATTTATTACGAACTGGTCACATGACTCTGTCTATATGTATGTGTGTCTCATTTAGTGGTTTGCTGTGCCTCCCTTTAAAGATTTATTTGATTAATTATATTAATTTATTTTTCTGGTAATATTTGATCTTTTAATATAGTTCATACGTTACCTAGGTAAGGTATATAACTAGGTACCCAAGTTCTAGTTCGCGGCAGTTTGGTTCTTTATATAAATTTTCATAAGGTTATACATTTCTAGTTAACTATCAAATTCAATTCAATCAAAAAAGTCTAGCGTATTCACATTTTATCTTAATCCAATTACACTATTTTTGTCACATATTTTCAATTACTTTCTATATGAACAAAAATTCTGAATATTGGATGAGTATAGGTATCCTATATAAAAATCATTTAATTGAGGTGACCAGAGGGCTGGCCTGTATTTTGGTCAAAAGATTAGCATTGCCATACAACGTGGCAATGCTGCCAGCCTTCTGGGTACGCTACCACGGGGTAATAAGCTGCCAGGGTTATTTTATTTGTAATTTAGTTTTGTATTTATAAGTAATTTTAGTTATTGTTATATTGATATTTTATTACCAACAATTCCGTGAAAAAAAAAATCATTTACAGTTTACCTACTGACAAATTTGTTTAGGTATAAAAAAGAACAAGAACATACATACAATGCTCTTATATCTATAATACATACATATCTTTTTCCCTTGCGGGGTAGGCAGAGCCTAGGTTTATAAGACCTTATGGCTACATTTAGCATCTTGGTGGGTGCATCCCCTATTAATACGATTCAGCATTTTAGCCCAATTCCTCGATCGGATTTTACGATCTGCGCGGGAAGAGAAGCAGTTGACACATTCTACGTTTGTTCTTTTTTCCCAGACCAGCATGGAAGACAAAAAAGTAAAAGATATTTTTCTTCTTGTTGTCTCAAAAGATTTCAAAACTGATTTATTGTAATATGTTAGGTACCTTATAAAATGATTTGTATTTGAAGTATCTATAATGACAATTACTTATATAGCTCTAAGATGTAAGCGTGAAAAGTAAAATAAATTCGCTAAGAAGTAGACGAAGAGCCGGCGCCCAAAAGAAGGGTTGAAATCAAGGCGGTAATCAGCGCCGACCGCGTAATGGCCCCGCCGGGACGGACGGCGCGCCAGCCAGCTCGGGCTGGATAGGGTTGGTGCTTCTAAAGAATAAATAAAATAAATAAAGTCATTTATTGCCAAAAAAAACCACTTTTACAAAAACGTGTTTAAACAATGAGGACATACAAATCAGGTCGATTTTAAAAATACACGGTGAAATTTTGATCGTTCTGAACCTTAAAGGAATGATTCAGCCCGTTAATATAAACAACTTTTCCTATGGGACCAATGCTGGGATTGATTTATCCGTAAATATTTATTTTAATATTTAAGTATACCTATGAGAAGATTCTGTGCAAAATAATAATGGTGGAGGTGGTGTACAAAAAAAGGATCAAAGGATGTGATTTGTCATAGCAACCCGACTCGGATGTTTGTCTCATTATAAATTATTTCATATTAAATAGTGTGAAATGTCGTAGGTTGTTTTCTTTTAATCGTGTATATGTATAGCGTAATGTGCGAGAAAGCAGAAATCCTTTCAAATTCTACGACGATTCTTTTTCCGCACCACCGACACCGACACCAACTGTTACTCTGTTACTATGACAAATATACAGAGTACAATTTAATTCATTAGTATACGTTTAAGAAGTGACTCAGACTACGTATCTGAACAACTTTCACTACGGGACCAACTTCAAAATTGCAAAAAAAAATCAGCTGTTTCATAGATTTTGGCCAAGTAAATATTCCACTTTTGTATGAAAAAGCAGATAATTTTTTAACGATGTCGAAGTTGGTCCCATAATGAAAGTTGTTCAGATTTATGGACTGATCACTCCTTAAACGTATGCTAATGAATTAAATTTCACCTGTATCTATCTCTTTTATGACCTATTCATTAACTCTGAAAACTCTACAATCAAGTTTCTGTTTGTAATACAATTAAAGACAAAATAATAAAAAATATAGGGAGAAATTAACACACATTGAGCTAGCCCCATAGTAACTGTGTCGTGGGATACTAACTCAACGATACCATATTTTATCCTTACCTACTAATATCCTTACTAATATTATAAATGCGAAAGTGAGTTTGTTTGTTACGCTTTCACGCCGTAAC
This sequence comes from Elegia similella, assembly GCA_947532085.1. Lineage (NCBI taxonomy): Eukaryota > Metazoa > Arthropoda > Insecta > Lepidoptera > Pyralidae > Elegia > Elegia similella. The sequence goes on from OX383941.1 coordinate 17,116,586, forward strand.
TACTTAACCAATCATCATGAAATTTTACATACAAGTTCTCTGGAGTACGGAGAAGGACATAGGCTACCTTTTATCCCGGGAAAAAGTAGTGTTCCCGAAGGATCGACAAGTCGCAGTGCGCGGGGCACATAGCGCGTAGAACCGATGGCCGATTGGGGTAAAAAGGTTCTCAAATGGCGACCACCGACCAGGTGGTTGGAGGACCTGACCAATGTCGCAGAGAAACGCTGGATGCAGGCCGCTTCCAAGCGGTCATTTTGGAAATCTTTGGGGGTGGCACATGTCCAGCAGTGGACTTCTTGCGGCTGATATGGATGGATGATGATATAGATAAACATCCAAGACCCCGGTCAATCTGATAAAGTAAGGTAGGGTACCCCGGTAGGGTACCGGGGATCGAACCCGATACCCTGCTATTCGACGGCACTTGCGGTATCTAAAAATTAAAACTAAACCCTTAACTGGCAGCCCTGGCGAGTAGTAATTCTTAGCAGGGTGTAAGACAATGCCAATGTTTATTCTTTATCGCAGTCGTGGGAAATTTACCGAGGGCGGCGATAATTAAAATATTCCCATTCATAGAGTCCGCTCGCTACAGAACCCTTAATTAAAAACGACCTTAATCAGTATTCATTGGTGATTTCTTGGATCATCTTGGCTTTTTGGATACTAAGGGGTAATTTTGTAAATTACGTACAGTCACGAGCATTTATAAACAGCGTTATTTTGAAACTCCTAGCTATATTTAAGTCTGGGAATCAGAATCTCTAATGGAACACAGAATTAAAAGAAGGTAAAAAATTAAACATTTGCTATTCCGTAGATATTCGTCCAGCTAATCGGCGACTTTGTATGAGGAACCTATTTTTTTGCCATCAGCTTTTTTTCTGTAAGAAAGCTGATTGCAAAATAAAAATTCTGAATGCAAAAAAAAAAAGAATTCTTTATTCCAGTAGGGATTCTGATTCCGAGAATCCAATATAGCTAGAAAGTTGAAAATCATGTTAAAGATTCAATTGTATTCCATTTAAGACCTTATCACACTTACTTACTTAAAAATCGGTTAAGCAGAATTGTAACCAATGCGATCATGATCTTGTGAATTCCCGACTCAATTATATATATAAAGAACTGTTGTGACAATTTCTTTACCATCTTTTAAGTACTTATTTAAATTTTCTCATTCCGAATCCGCCTCACAACGGAACTTCTAATTAATAATTGATATTCCTATAAATAAAAACCAACCAAATCTTTTACCAGGCTACTGAACCGATTTGGATGAAATTTAAATGAGACAAATTGAAAGGAGTAATCCTTTCAAATAAAAAAAAGGTTTTAGATCGGTTCACTATAGTGACGAAGTTATACCGTAACTTACCATTATCAAAAAAAAAATTAAATAAGAACGTACAGTTGAACTGAGAACCTCCTCCTTTTTTAAAGGTTGGCTGAAAACACTGCTTTTTTTGTAAATATTGATTTCTTGGCTATTTGGATACTAAGGGGCAACTTTGTAATTTGCTAATTGACAACAAAACGATAGTAAATTAAAAAGAAACAATTGGTTGTCTGTAAAGTTGGCTTACTGACGATCATTTTACATCATGACGATGGAAGAGAGATAGATGCGTCACAAGCCGAACACTTATCGGATCATACCTTTATGCGAGCCCCATGGCCCAGTGGTTAACACACCAACCTGCGACACAAGGGCCCGGGGTCCTCGATTTTTCGTTCGATCCCCGGCCAGGTCAAGATGGAAAATGATGTATTTCAGATTGGCCTGGGTCTTGGATGTTGATCTATATATGTATTTGTTATAAAATATAGTATCGTTGAGTTAGTATCCCATAACACAAGTCTCGAACTTACTTTGGGGCTAGCTCAATCTGTGTGATTTGTCCGTATATATTTATTATATACCTCATTATCGCTCGTTCTGCGCTCTTGCTTGAACACGGAACGTGACACTTTTTCGTGAGTGGAGCCGACGTTCATCGATTTAGGTAAGACGTTATCACGTCAAAATAACGTCTTAATTACTCTACTAAATTCCTACTACAGAGAAGAAACTTGTCAAATGTTAGCTAGCGCTTACGTCTTCCGCTGAGCCATTAGGGTATTGTACTATTCCTACAGCCTTACATTCATATACCTAATTCAAATTTCGAACTCCAATCATCACTACAGACGCTGTCGAACAGCAATCGTTGGGGGTCGGCGTAATTTAAAACCGCACCCCCCTACCCCCTTGCGAAAATTAAGTGCGAGTCGGTCGGTACGTGACACCGGCAAATGCGCCGTGCCTACCGTGTGTACCCGCCTTAATTGTGAAGCTTCATTTGTTACGTGCGCTAGTGTGTCTTCGTGTTAGTTGTAAAGTAGATGATCAATCAATGTTACGCGTGCCACTGTTTTGCCTTCAAATGGAGCCGAAAATAGCTTCCCCTTGCCTCTGGAACATGGAAATAGTGCCTTATAGTGATAGGGAATCAAAAATTAATTTACATAAAATACATTCTTCAATCAGTTCTATTATTTTTTTTCTGCGGTCTTGTGTCAGATTTTTCTTAGTATGAATCTACAGCCTAGTGACAACCACCCAGTATGGGTAGCCTGATCATCCGAAATTATTGTAGAGGTACCTATTTAGTTTGTAAAAAGTAGCATTCGATATGGATCAGTGGAAAAGGAAGAGAAGGCCTTTGCTCATCAGTAGGACACTATACAAGGCTAAAAAATGGGTAAAATAATTTTTTATTTACTCTGTGCAATAGCAATCTATTATTACGTTATGCAGGTATTAATAAGAAAAATCTGCTGTAAATTATCTATTACTTAACCTATTTGTTTCTGTTTTAATGTGCGTTTCTCTTTGCTACTTATTTAACCGACTTTAAAAGGAAGAAGTTATCAATTCGGTTGTATGTTTCATACCTCAGAATTTCGTAATTTATGAACCGCATTTAAGAATTATTTTTTGTTTAAAAGGGTGTGCTTTCAAGTTAGTTCCATTTAAATTTCATCTTAATCGGTTCAGTAGTTTGATTGACGTCTGTTTTTGTATATAAAAGATTATGAGATTTATTTATTTTATTTTAACAGTAAGGAAACAAGAGACGCTGAATTTCCAAACGCGTAATAGCCAAGTCGAAATAACCCACATGAATAATAACACTCATTAGCCGTACATCGCAAACAAAGCGCTCACTTATTGCAATAATTGGCAACAAAAGTACAAAGGAGTCGTAATTAAAAGGGTTTCAAATGTGCCGTAATTACACGCGTCTCGCGATGTCTTTGCATCGGCAATTAGAGATAGTCTGGCTCTGGAACGCTCCTTGCATGACTACACAGCATGTTACAGAAATCTAGACGGTTAATGATTATATACAACGGGTATTAAAAGGAGATAACAATGCTTACGGGGCATGATCAGCTAGAGCATTGAACAACTTTTTCTTGGGAACATACATCGAAATGAGCTGATAGACTTTCTATGCAAAGAAACCATTTTTGTATTTTTTGATTGGTCTGCTGGGGAAAGTTGTTCAGTATCATGGGCTGATATGCTCCTTAAGTGTTGTTACCCCCATTTTGTTACACGTTGTATAGGTAGATATTCTTAGAGAACTGCCTCCGTGGTTAAGGCCTGTAGAGATGTTTATGATTATCTAACTGTAAAGTTTTGCTTGAATGCATGAAGCGATTTTGTGTGGTTTTATCTGTTTGTGTAAATAGCTACATAGGTGATTTTGAAATCCCTGGCAATATTTTAATGACATTTTTTTTTTCAATTTATTCTATATTCTATTAGGGATTCTGATTTATAGACCTCACCTATGAGCTGGTCAATTTTTCATAAATTATCTCTTTTTCTTGATGGTTCAAAGGTTGCTTGGGGGTTGCAAAATCATCCTGTATTTTAAGTTACATCATTGTACGTTACCTCGTGATATTATTGTTGCTTCTTGGCAAATTTTTCCTTATATTACTTTTTGAGATTATTCATACTTTTGAAATCGACTTTTTCAACCAATTTACTGTATCGGTAGTAAATAAAAATTGTCGTTAATATTCTTTTTCAGCTATGCCTCGGTGCCTCCATAATCAAAAAACCTTTTTCGAAGTGTACTTGTCATTCAAATTCCCCATTTATGCTATTTATTTTATGTCAAAGTTATGTGCATAACAAAAGTACAAGTAAACATTTACAAAAAGAAAATGTTATAAAGTCTCATAATAGATAATAATAGCTAGAAAGGCAGACTGGCGTGTAAATTAAACGTAAACAAAATATAGTTATAGAAAAAAAAAAGTCTATAAACCTACTACAAGCATACTAGTTTCAATAAATATTTGCAGCGAATGATGTCGGCGCGGCTTATCAGCGCGTCATTTTCATAATGCAGGCGTCGTGTATAATGCAGCACCCTGTATAATGCACGTGATAATGCATGCGCTGCGTCACACGCCCTATTAATTACACACGGCTTCATTATCGATTTTTATCATTAAACAGCCGCCGCTGCCTGATTTATGCTGCTCTAAATAACAACTGTTTTAATTATATTTTTGCAAAACTTCATTAATTATTAATTCCCGTTAAAACGTCGGGATAATGAGAGTGAAAAGCGATGAGCTGGAAAAGGAACGAGTTCTATGCCATATGACTTGAATCATTCTTAGCTTTATCATAGGTATAGCTGGGTACTTACAGCAATAAATGCGTATGTCGACAGCAGACACCAAGCTGCATGGAAAAATCGGAGTGGACACATATGTATGTACTCTCTAAGGATACACTTGATATGACAACGCCAGGTGGCACAAAAAAGGACTGTAAATATAGCACAAAAACAGAGATTAATTCTAGTTGAAGCTCTGACGGTATATTTTGTAAATAACATCACCTCTTTAAATTGAAAATCATCGAAAGTCCACTATGCAGGGCATGTGAGGAATCGGAGGAGACAATCAGACACATTTTGTGTCTCTAGCCCTCGCTGGCTGGTAAACGTCTGGATATCTTCGGATCGGCTTATCCTGAGCTAGAAGAGTACAAGCTCTACGCACCAGGTGATATTCCAAAGCTCATGCAGCCCTTCTTCAGATAAGATAGCTCCGTTGAATGAGGGTTTTCTGAAATGGTTTCCACCAGATGGCAGCACTGCATTGTAGGGTCTAATCAGCCGCGGTCATTGGATAATATATGACAAGCAGCGACAACTGAGATATGTTGTCCAATAACAGTATACCCGAGGACACATTGCTGCTGCCACATAATTCAGAAAACCTTCAAAAAACTAATGTTTTCTTGAAAGGCCGGCAACACTCTTGTAACACCCCGGGTGTAGCTGTTGTCCATGGGCAGCGATCACTTACCATCAGGTGACCCGCTTGCTCGTTTTCCGCCCATGTTTTAAAAAAAACTGGGTGAAATGACTGAATCATTATTATTTTCCTCTTGATGTATTAGGAATGAAACTAGAAACTTCAGATTCGGAATAAAGTTTTTAAAGGTCTTTAATAATATCTAACCTCTAGAAAGCGATGCGTGAGAAAAATAAAAATCATAATATCCTCAACTTCCTTCATATCTACGCAGGGATAATTATAACAATAAAAAATAACAATGGCTGTAGTATTCATATTGGATATCGCTAAACGGCCGCTCGGTGAAATTCATTTTATCAGTTTAATGTTTCCAATTAATTACAATCAATATTATCGCTCAACGAAGCGGACACTACAACTGCAGCGCTCAGATAACAACACGGCGATGTGCGAGGTTTATCATACTAGTTTGGTAACAAACATTCAGCCTATAACGGCTTGGTAAGTTTTTACTATTATCAAATACAATATCATCATCATCATCATCACATCCGTAAAAAGTCAACTACTGGACAAAGGCCTCTCCCAAAGATACTTCGTTCCATAGGAGGATGCCATACTCACCAAGCTTAGAAGGCAGGATGGCGAGCGCAGTTTCTTTGGCTTCTTGTGCTTCCGACGCTGCTGCCCATCGGAAACATTTTAAAGCTGGGGAAGGACAGGAACTTGTTGAATGTGGAAAGGAAATAAAGGTATTGGGATACTACTTATTCGGATGACTAGGGGAAAAGCAAGAAGCAGCTCGGGAGGCCGAGCGCGAGCACCCGATGCCTTACCTTCAACCACTGGACAGGCAGTTGAGGATGATACCCCTGGCCATATAATACTAACGTATAGACAACCGAACTTGTAATGGTGACCCGGCAAGAGCTTGAATGTTAAATTAAATTAAATATTATATAAATATATGTATGCTTAGGGATAAATCACATAGATTGAGCTAGCCCCACTCTAAGTTGTGAACTTATTTCGTGGAGTATCCCACGACACATGTTTTAACGGCATTAGACTACAACTGCCCTCAGATAACATAAAAGCAATGAGCACATGATGTGTGTTTATGTGATCCGTACTACAATGTTATTGAGTTTCTTACTAAAGAAAACTTTATCTTTTTCTCTATAACTCGTCAGTTCAAAGTAAACATTTTTATGACAAACTTTAAGTATAAAAGAATCCACTCTGCAAAATGCTTTCCATTCCAATCCAATCCAAGGTTGGTGTAGGTTCCATTGTTTAGTTTACCTTCCGACTCTATCATCAAACCAGCGCAACGATTCCATAATATTGTATTGTCATCCGATTTAACACATGCATGCAAAATTTCAGCTCAATCGGTAACCGGGAATTAGATCAAATTGAACTCGCAAGATTTGAAAACTGACAAACATCGGGACAGCTGAAACTACTTAAAAGCTTGTAATAAGAAGTGTCGTGTTTTCAGAATTCTCGTATAAAAGTGTGTATATGAGTTTCCCTGTTTCAATATAGTTTTTAAATGCGTAAACCGATATAAACCTATTGGGATATATTTAATATCGCTAAGGATATCATACGGTGTCATTCGGGTTATGTGGTAGATGCTAACATCTATTACCTACATTGTCATCATAACTGACACTGGCAATAATTTGCTGCTTACGTAACCAATAGCCAAGCACTACAGTGTTTCGTATACAATCTGCTGTAAAGTGACTTGGCTAAGTAAATCATTAGCAAATATGGCAATTTCTTCAGCTTAACTTATGTCCTGCTGTGGACAAAGGTTTTTCTATTCATCATCATCATCAGGACTGTCTTCTCCTTGATCTGCCTCTATAAATTTGCTCTTAGTTTTTCAGGTCCATATGTATGATTATGAAAGACGTGTCCTGTCCAAGCTGATTGTAGTTTATTCCTACGTTGATCGTTTAATTGGGTTTTAGCCTTCATTAACGAGTAATCGACTGATATTTATGACCTTTTGTTTGTGTCTTTTGGAAAGTACAACATACGCAGTACATTCTCAGCGAATTGAACAAATTCAGAGAGCCTTTACTAGGCATCTATCATTCTCAGTGCCCAACATTTCCCATCGGGCTCTTTACAAAGAGAGGTTAAATAAATAAAATAAATAAATAAATACGGACAAATCACACAGATTGAGCTAGCCCCAAGGTAAGTTCGAGACTTGTGTTATGGGATACTAACTCAACGATACTATAGATAAACATCCAAGACCCAGGCCAATCTGAAAAAGATCATTTTCCATCTTGACCTGGCCGGGGATCGAACCCGGTCACTCCGTGTCGCAGGCTGGCGTGTTGACCGCTGCGCCACGGAGCTAGTCAAAATTGAAGCATTTTAATATGATATCTTTGTACGATCGAAGAAAACTAAGGGACACTATATTTATATATAAAATATTTAATAACCTTTTGGATTCTGGGGACATTCTGTCATCAATAAATATCAAAGTTCCGAGTAGACTACCGCGTTACCCTATAAGTAAAATCCTATGTGGCCCATGGTCTAGAACCAATCTAGGTAGCCATTCTCCTGTTTACCGTATGTGTGATACAATTAATAACATAAACCGCGATTCGGAGGACTTAGACATATTTAACCTTAGCCTAAATGTCTTTAAACAAAGAGTGCTGAAGCTTATTAAGGATTAAAAATTACATTGTGTTTTTGTAACTATGTAGTTTGTTTAGCTTATTTGATATTTAGTGTAAATGTTGTGTATACCTATTATTGCTGTTTACATAAGTACTAGATTTTGTGAGTGATGAGATTTAATGTTGTATGTAAATACTGTTGGTGTACCTAAATAAATAAATAAAAGTAACAATAACTTTTTTTAGCATGAGCAATGGAGTCCTCATCATTTCGAGTAGGTGTTACGGTCAATCGACCATGCACACCCTGGTGTCAGAGTTCTTCGGAACCGCCTCTCGGCCTCTGTCGTGGTTCCTTTAACGACTGCCAGATGGCAGGGCGGGACCAACGGCTTATCGTGCCTTCTAAAGCACGGAATCATCTTTATTATCAGACAATCAGGTGATTCAAGTCTGCAATGTCCTAACCAAACTGGAAGCAACTAAACAACGTACCTATGCTTCCCGTGGGAATCGAACCCACGATCTCCGGGTCTACAAGCAAACGCCTTGACCACTGGACCACGGACGCAGTCTATAGAGCAGTAGTGGAGTAGTAGTGAAGGATAGTTTGCCATTATTTATTTAATCGTATGGCGGTCTATATAATAGGCAAATATACTAATTTTACAAGTGAACATTCAGTTTTCTTAGCCAGTTAGCTGCGTCTTAAATAAGATTGTAGATGTCCTCTATGGGTCCCGGGTATAAATGTATTGGACATCACTGTATTATATGCTCTATGGTTTGGTTTGCCATTGCCTTCACCAAACGAATAAGTCCACAAGTGTACAGGTTTACTTACGAAGTTTGGTCTAAGAAAATGATATGAAAAATTGAGCACCACAATCGAGGTACATGAGTTCGTACTCATGTACCGCGATTGTGGTGCAATTTGTGGTGCAATTTGACCCGGCCTGACCTCGTGGTCAGGCCGGGTCAGACCAAAAAGCCTAAAAGTGACGCCTCCGCGGTCCAAACTGCCTCCGTGGTCTAGTGGTAAAGGCGTTTGGCTGTAGACCCGGGGGTCGTGGGTTCGATGTCCACGGGCAGCATATATTGTTTAGTTGCTTCCAGTTTGGTTAGGACATTGCAGGCTTGAATCACCTGATTGTCTGATAATAAAGATGATTCCGTGCTTCGGAAGGCACGTTAATCTGTTGGTCTCGGCTGCCATCCAGTAGTCGTTAAAGGAACCACGTCAGTGGCCGAGAGGCGGTTCCTAAGAACTCTGACACCAGGTTGCGCATGGTCGATTGACCGTGTCACCTACACGAAATGATGATGACCTAAAAGTAGCTGTACAGCGAATTCAAATAAATAGTTCGATTAATATAGCAGCACGTATCGTACGCATACAGCCCTAATGAGCTCATTACCGGGGGTAGAAACATTTGCATATTACCTGCATCCTGCATGCTGCTGATATTTTGGCATCGAACTCTGAAATAAATATCCCACCCTCATTAATTTGCGCCAATGCGATGCGATGGACAGACGGACGCCCACTGTGCAGTGACACCGAGTTTTAATGAGATGGGATATTTTATATTTTTGGTAATTACGTTCATGCATCGTAGATATACCGACTAAATACTATGTTTCATTTTTCTACTATTAAATTTCTTGAGTATACCAATCCTTACATCATTGCAACTGACATTGACTATAAGGTTTTTGGCAGGGCTTTCGTACTAAGTTTACGTTGGTAGTTTTAAAAAATCTACTTTCGACACTAATAATAAATAGGGGAAAGATTTGATTGTTTGTTTGCACTGAATTGGCTCTGAAACTACTGGACCGATGTGAAAAATTCTTTCACCATTAATATCCTACATTATTCCTGATGAACATAGGCTATAGATTAAATACCTTTATCTATCCGTACGAAGCTTAGGCGGCCGCTTGTATGTGATAAAGCGTAAGTTGACGTCACTTGGAGATAATGTGCTGTGCAGTTTTTTTGTCGCTTCCTCTGCACTCCGCTTTAGAAGCGGCATTAAAATAGCTAATTTTAATGCTGCAATAATAAGTAAATTATAGATGTCAACAATAGAAGCGTTTTACCTGAAATAAAACGCATATTAAATACTTACCTTATTTGAAACTGTACATATTGAGATAGGCCCTGTGTTTTCTGCTTTCTCTTTCTACCTATATAGTGCTGTCTCGCTCGCACGATCCCACCATCTCATCTCACCAGGCAGGGTGGGGGGCCCTTGTGGGGGCGCCCGCCATCTTAGAATCATTGAGACGAAATATGTACCCAGGCAGGAATTGAAATTACAGTTTCAAATAAGGTAAGTATTTAATATGCGTTTTATTTCAGGTAAAACGCTTCTATTAAAGTACTTGACCGTTATTTGAAACTGTACATATTGAGACGTGTTTGTTATCGCCTGGGTGAGATGGACGCCAATGTGAGACGAATAAGATTAAATAATGATACGATTGTATCATTTGTAATCATTTTCATGGTAAAATGAATTTACCAAATATAATAATCTCAATTATTATATAATAATTGAGCTGATAAACAAGTGGGAAGTGCGAGTAAATATGTTCTTATATGTTTTACAAAAAAAAAATATGATAAGTTAATTCAACAATAAACTTTTATAAATGCGATTCATATACATCACAAAGTATGCGTAAAGAAAAGAAAATGAAACAATTTGAATCACTTTTGTATTGAAAATACACAATCAACTTATTGGAATAAACAACTAGTGATGTTTCTATTAACGGGAGTTGGTATGACCTGTTCCCTGTAAAATTTTCTAAATGTATCACCAGATTGCCAATTACCTCTTGATAAGATGTCGTCTTTAGGTATATTTTACAATTTTCGTACCAATCAAAGTACGTGAAGCCGAAAGCATAATATGGCTGTGTGTCTACTTGCGGAAAATAAATCGTTTATGTGTAAACTATATTTCAAGAGAAAAGGCATTTGTCTGTAGACCCGGGGTCGTGGTTTCGATTCCCACGGGAAGCATACTTTGTTTAATTGCTTTCCGTTTGGTTAGGACATTGCAGGCTTGAATCACCTGATTGTCTAATAATAAAGATGATTCTGTACTTCGTAAGGCACGTTAAGCCGGTGGTCCCGGCTACCACCTAGCAGTCCGTGTCCGAAGAACTCTGACACCAGGGTGTTCATGGTCGATTGACCATGACACCTAATCGTTTTTTTTTTTTTTTTTTTTTTTAAAGCAATACATATCAATCTATGCTTGACCAGTACATAAGAACTCAGTTGACCAGAAATTTCAGTACCACATAGTGTGGAAACTACTGATTTATGAAGCAAAATTGTACTAAAGGAAAGATTTTTCCTTTAGGTGTAAGTCAGCTAAACATTTAGCCAGAATCGAGCCATCAGGATGAAATGGACTCTAATGCGATTTATTGCACCAAGATAGCCACTTACTCCAGACTACTTTATAAGTTTTCCTAGTAGAAGCTCTCCAGGAACTTAGGGCCAAACTAATCTGCGAGTCATTCCAGGTTGTTTGGCTATCTACCTTCCCCCACACTTCCATACTTCCAGGGTCATGTCCTGGAGTTTGGGTGGAGGCAGACCAATTGAAGTATCGATAAGATACTGGTGTAGGTTGTGGATTGTGAATCCAGCCGCTATCGCTCGGGACTCCAGTTTGCTTTCCAAAATGCTCTTTCCCATCGTGGGACTATTAGCAAGAATACATCTCGAGCCTGATTGGCTAACACCTTGGGTATCAGGTATGGGGAGGGAATACCCACGCTAGGTTGTAGTCCCAAGTCCGGGAGAATGCATCGTGATAAAAGGCTTGACTGAACATTCGGTCCAAGGAGACATAATTGCAGACAACTTATGCGTTCTTTGAAGCAAACAGGTCCATGAGAGGAACACCGTATTTTAAAAAATAAATAAATATATTTTTGTTCAAAGAGGCAATAAATGCCGTTCTAGGAGTAGACGGTAGCGAGACAGATGATCTGCATGCCAATTGTACTTGCCTGGAATATAACTAGCAGATATCTGAATCTGAGAGTGATATAGCAATTTGATCAATTCTTGCTGTTATGTTCATCAGCATTGTCGACTTGGTCCTCCTTCGTTCCGCACGTGAGCAACTGCTGTCTTGTTGTTGCATTGCCACAACAGAGTGGACTGGCCAAAATTCTGATTTTGGGTTTCCAAGACCTTTAGAACTGCAAGGAGTTCTTCTTGGTTGCATTGCAATCCCTGTTCTTGGTTGGTCCAATGACCCGAAAAAGACTGGTTGTCCAATTGGGCTCCACAACCTAAATCGGATGCATCCGTCACCATAAAGTGAGACAGCCCACAAGACTTTGTAAGGTTTTCAGCTCGACTGCAACCTGATTGAAAATATGCATTATTTTCGCAGAGAGAGTAATGCACTTCTCTTTGGGTAACGATTTCTTGTTGATTAAAGTGTCCCAATTCACACCCAGGAATACTAGATTCTGCTGAGGGGTTGTGATTGACTTCTCCATATTCACTTGCCAACCCAGATACTGCAGTCTCTCTAGGAGGATGCGGACATGTGAACTGGGACCTGTCGGTCTTGGTCTTGGACCAGCAGGAAATCGTCCAAATCCTAACTAATATCATAAACGTGAAAGTGAGTTTGTTCGTTACGCTTTCACGTTGTAACTAATGAACTGATCATCATGAAATTTTGTATACACGTTATCTGGGGTACGACATATGGTACATTCCATTGGTATGGACGTATGGTATCCCGGGAAAAAGTACTGTTTCCGAGGGATAAACATTGATGCGGGCGGAGCCGCGGGCGAAAGCTAGTAGACTGTAATTTGTAAACAGAGTTCACTTAGGCTTTGCGCCACCCAGTTTGTAAGGGAGGCAAAGACTTTCGGTGCCGTGCTTAGGCCAAATGGCAGGCACGTCATTTCTAGTAGCTGGTTTTTATAAAGAAACCGCATAAACCTCATATGAGAAGGTGAAGATCCAAGATGAAGATAGACTTGCGATAGATCGATTTTGCATAGCTAGTCTCTCGGTTGCAAAAAATCTGGGATGCTTTATACTTTTATAAGACGAAACTTTTCAGTTATTACATAATCGTTCAGAGACGTAAGGTTGAAAATGGGACGGTGAGTGCCGTCGCCTTTCAGTATAAGGAACATAGTCGAAATAAAGCTTGGAGACGGTTTGACTACTTCTAAGACATGTTGCTATTTCATTTGTGACAACACGGTTGTAATGGCTTCTGATACAGAAGTGTGGAGGCTTTTTTTTTTTTTCGATCCGATGAGGCATCGAGAGTGGTGGTGCGCTTATTATACTCTTGGGACCTGTAGGTCTGCCGACCTCCTCTGGGTCGAAAGGAACCTCTAGAGTTAGAAGGCGCTGAGTGAGAGTCATCGTTATAATTGCCATGTCCCTGCGGAGGCCATGGGTGACAACAACCCTGCGGTTGATTAGCATGGGAAATGTGCGATGCACACCATCCATGTGAGTTTGTGGTACCCTGCGAGGGTCCATTAAAAGTTGCCTGCCCCTGCGGGCGGTGGTGAGTTTGCTTGCTCGTACCAGCTTGTGCAGCTGGAGCATCAAAGAGTCAGCGTTATAATTACCATGTCCTTGCGGAGGCCATGAGTGACAACAACCCTGTGGGGGTTGATTAGCATGGGAAATGTGCGTCGCACAACATCCATGTGAGTCTGTGGTACCCTGCGAGGGTCCATTAAAAGTTGCCTGCCCCTGCGGGGGGTGGCGAGTTTGCTTGCTCGTACCAGCTTTTGCAGCTGAAGCATCGAAGAGTCAGCGTTATAATTACCATGTCCTTGCGGAGGCCATGAGTGACAACAACCCTGTGGGGGTTGATTAGCATGGGAAATGTGCGTCGCACAACATCCATGTGAGTGTGTGGTACCCTGCGAGGGTCCATTAAAAGTTGCCTGCCCCTGCGGGGGGTGGCAAGTTTGCTTGCTCGTACCAGCTTGTGCAGCTGGAGCATTAGTGTTGTTTTGTTATTTTTGTGGGGGTAGGAATGTTTCCCTTACTCCTCCAGCTTTTTTGAGGACAGAAGTCAAAGACTTAGCATTAAATAAATGTTGACATGAGGGCGGAATTTTACGCAAAGCTACTTTGGTAAGTGGGTCACGTACAAAGTTAATTATTCCATGTCTGCTCATTTGTATAACCTCAGCTCTGTGGCCACAAATGAGTTGAAGTAATTCTGATGAAACTTGAACACATCACCCTTTAAAAACAATTCCTCTATTTTCCACGTAAACCGTCAAAAGAAATTTCAGATTCTTGGGCCCATTCCAAAAGATCCCGAATAGATGATTATAAGACATCGCGTTGTTTGAGAACACAACATGTTAAAGCAGCGTAGGCTATTTCAGAATTTGCGAAATGACGTAATGAATTATAAGCTCTTAGCTCGTCATTTACTTCTAGTTCCACAAACCCCGGTGTAGGATTATATATTTTTTGCGTGTCCGCGTAACGGACTTCGCACCATTCACTTTTATAAAAATGTTGCATGTCCTTTAAATACTCAACCAAAGTTTTGGGCTCAGCAGGCTCCACTTAAAGTGTATAAATTTTGAAAATTAAATGTGAATCACGTATAACTGATTTGGGCGGACTTTTATTGACATACAGTTTGCCACTAAATTGCCATAAACAACAGTCATTTTGTTTACACAATTTTGGCTGTTTCCCTCATAAAAGGTGACTTGCGCCTGCGATATTTGCCCCCCCTTTTCTTTCGTTTATATCTATTAATATCGGAGGAACTAGAACTAGACGACGAACAATAACTACTTGTAAACTTGCTACTAGAAGTACTGCGCGACGTTTCCTCTACAACTGTTGTTCTCAACATTAGATGGGCCCGCTCGAGGGGAATTATTTTTATTACTGTCAAAAGACTCCATATTGATTTATAAATCACACGCAACACTTTCACTTCACTTATCTGTGGAAAAAGTCGTGTTAAAACACGGTTAAGACCAACACTTTAATTAAAAAGGTAGAATTTAAAATAAATGGTAATAAATTCGAACGGAAACTCCGTTATTACTATATTAGTCACTACATGACTTTGTAAATTTAGTAATTTAAGTAATAATTTTATAAAATGTTATCCGTAATTTTCCATGAGAAAGAAAAACGGTTAAATTAAAATGTAATTCATTTTACCAGAATATTACGCAGTCCTTAGCACGACCGTGCACCGCAGAAAACAGGACGCCAATGATTCTAAGATGGCGGGCGCCCCCACAAGGGCCCCCCACCCTGCCTGGTGAGATGAGATGGTGGGATCGTGCGAGCGAGACAGCACTATATAGGTAGAAAGAGAAAGCAGAAAACACAGGGCCTATCTCAATATGTACAGTTTCAAATAACGGTCAAGTACTTTAATATTTTGTTAAAGTCACCGCTCGCCAAATGATTTGTAAAGTATCGTATGGGAAATAAATTATATTTGAATTAGGTAAATTGAACTGTATATACATGGTGTAATTTTTATAGTTTTGGACCCTTAAAGGGGTGACTCAGACCATCAAAATAAACAACTTTTCCTATGAATATGATTGAAACTAAAAAAAATCGACATTCCCATACAAACTGGCCGGGCGGCGGAACTCTTTTGTATGGAAATGGCGAAATTTTGAGTTCCCAGCATTGGTCCCATAGAAAAAGTTCTTCATATTGATGGTCTGAGTCACCCCTTTGAGGGTCCAAAACGATCAAGATTTTACCATGTATAATTTATTTTCCACTAAAAAAACTTGAATTAGGTAGGTATATATAAAAAATCAGACTTGGACATAGGTTATCCGCGATAATGCATGCGAATTGAGCAGCGGGCGGCACGAAAATCGATGGCAGACCGATTTGTGCGACAATAATGAGATTTAAAATGCCAAGTAATTAATGAGGATTAGTGCAGGCACCGACAAATTGCAATCCCGCTGGTATTTATCTGCAGGTACCTAGGTATTATATCAATTCACGGGTGACTCGTCATCAATTTATTTGATACACAACTGCCCAGAAAAGGTGTGCACTATTAGATCAGTAATTCATTGATACAAGTGAGAGTTCATGTACCTGAATTGTAAGCAGTAATTCATTGATACAAGTGCTACATATCGTTATTGATCATTATAACTGAGGCGTGTTTGCTCTAGTATGAGCTGGGATTATAATAAACAAAGCACACGAGTGAAATATGTAGTTTTTCAACACACCTGCTTTTTACACAAACATCATAATGCGCAGTTGTATCAAATGTCGTCTTTATGTCAATGTTTCAGCCCCAGTAATGGCACGCGCGACAACGTTTATCGACTATCGCCATCTTGTTTTCCGTGATATCAAAGAGCGAGATGTGGATGGTTTATCGCGCGATATAAACGGCATCGCGGGCGCCATGCTACAGACGCTGTTATACCTATTTAACTAGTAGTACTTATTCATAACTATGTTTTATAAAGGTAATCCTTTATAAAACATAGTTATGAATAAGGCTTTTGCAACGCCTGAAATTAATATTTTATTCAATTTATATTATAATTATTACATATTTTGATTTTATTAACTATATTTACATTAATGAAATTATTTGTAGATTTTACTCTGACTAACTAAAGAAATATAAATTTAGTATTGGAAATTAATTGACGTATTTGTATAAAGTGAATATTGTGGAAATGGAAATAAATGGCTTTATTATTATGATAGCTTTTGCTCGCGGCTCCTCACGCGGTAATGTAGATCCCTCGGGAACAATAAATTTTCCCGAAATTAAAAATACAAAGGGTACCTTTCATTTCGGGAAAATCTACTGTTCCTTCCCAGGGCCGCGAAATTACCTCCATACCAAATTTTATCCAAATTGGTTCAATGGTTGCATCATGAAAAGAAGATAGACAGAGTTACTTTCGCATTTATAATACTAGTATGGATTAATAGGAATACAGGAATAATAATTATAAAACACAGACGAGTTTTATCGAGTTTATTTAATGTAAAATTAATCCGCTACTTTAGTCAACAAAATACGCCAAGCGGAAACGAATGAATTATCAGTTGCTACGCAAGTTAAATTAATTTAATATTGTAAAAGGCTAATAATATTAATGATATTGCACAGAATATTCATTGCACGGTAATGATGCTATGGTAATTCTATTGAAATATTAAGTTTCTTTTTTTCAATTTTTGTTAAAGCTAATCGGTACATTGCGCACGGTCAAGACCCAAAAATGTATTAAGAAAATCTTGTAATTCCAATTTATTTTTCTGATTGTAAGTATTTACATCTGCAATGAGAAAAAAGTTCGCCATTCGTCGCTAAAGAACATAAAGTAGGAGGTAAAGTGCTTTGATACCTACCATGTTACAAATTCATTGCTCTTACATAATGTTACCATAATGACACAAAAAAGAAAAGAGATATACGCCCAAATTACAATTTGTTCGGTATTACAAATTAAAAAAATACGGAGTATTACTTTTATGTGTTAACTGTGTAAACATGTGTGGAATAACTAAAATAAAGTGCCAAGGTGCGATGCATTGAGATTTACTTAGCGGGCTGGTGTTTGCTCGCCTTGCTCCGTAGTTTATAATCAAACCAGTGGATTCGTGGAAATTGTCACCAAGGGCAACGTAGAATCAGCGAAATGAATAACACCATAATTTCTTTGATTCACAAGAATAAAGAATAACTAGACACTGGCTAAAATAAGCTTCTGAATGAAGTTTGATGGTCAAATAAAAGAAAAGAAAAAAAAATAGATTTCACGTTTTGTAACGTGATTCGTGGACACATTTTTTCTAATCCCGATTGGAAAAAAAATAACATTCATGAAATTAAGTTACTTTACTGTCTACTTTATTTTAATATATGAAAATTGAATGGGACAAATTTGGATTCATGATTTCAGAGAGAGATGCACCCTTTCAAATAAAATAAAATATTTTTTTAACGTGGTTAATAAATCACAAAGTAATAAGTTAACGATCCTTAAAAAATATAAGCAAATTGATAGTCCTTTTTTTAACTAACAAACTAAGATGGCGCAGCGACCCAAAGTGAGTCTTGGCCTCTGATAATAAACATCTCCACTTTGGTCTGTCCTGCGCCACCTCTTGCCAGTTATCGGCCTTTATTACCCTCGCTCGCGCAGGTCTTTCTTAACCTCAGCCATCTAACGATATCGAGGTCGACCGACTGGACGTCGCCCTTTAGGCTTTCCTATAAAACCTTTTTTTAAGTCGGTTAAAAATAAAAAGCGACCGTGAAAATGGCATCACTTTAATAGCTTTAGTTTTTTTTCTATAGAGCTCCTTTTTTAACATAGATTTAAAAAAAAATGCGTCTCTTTTTTATATACTTTTATCTAGTGCGGTGTATCGATTAACTTTGTTTTGAACATACCATAGCAATAAAATAATTTCATCAATAGCTAACTTAACGTGTACAAATTCAAAGATAGCCGTAGTTTAGATTCTACTGTTATTTAGAAACAAAATACTTCAAATACGTATCACAATGTCCAAAGTATATTCCAGAACACTAGCAATTCTCTAAACACTAAGTAACTTCACTTGCAAAAGAATCTGCGCCTGCTAATAGTTTAAAAATATAGAGACACTGTTTTTTATAATCAAGCAAAACATACATTAATTGTTCTAACATAACATTAAACACAATTTAATAATAAGTAAATAGGCCTAGAATTGGACAGAATTCACATAAGTAACAGATAGTATAGTTATTCTAAGTCGATCAGTATTCATCTACTCAACTTTATAATTGCACATCAATTGCACTTTACAAGATGCATTACAACAAATTATTCACAGTTTTATTTACATTTTAGAAAAAAAAATACGATAGAAATGTACTGAGTCTACCTTTGATAAACTTTCATATAAAACGGATAAGGAATTTGACAAAAATTACTCAACTGATTTTTTTGACCGGCCAAATTTAAAACATAATCTTTTATACAAAGAAGTTTAAAGATTGCTTCATAATGACGGAGTTATGTGGTTACAAACATTAAAATAATTACTTCCTCATTTTTTAAAGTAAAAAAAAAAAAAATAGGAAAAAGTCTCATTATAGAGTTTAAATTTGCCTCATAAGCCGAATTCCCCACATAGTGAACAAATATTATAACGGAATTTAAGGAATAATATCGCTTTTGCCTTCTTTGTTTACAGTTCCTTTGTTAGTAACTCATTCTACATCATGACGAAATAGTGATGTCATCAACATTACCACAACTTGACCCATTTTATTTTTAAATATCAAATATTCAAAGTCTTTTCGTATTTTGTATGGATACTTTATCCGTTTCAAAAAATGCTTCAAACTATTTTTGTGTTTTATTGGGATTGCACTAATTTTGAAAACATTATAAAGTGTATTCGTAGCCTATATTGCATATTTTATTTATTATTAATAAACTTTAAAATAAGTTAGGAATTTCTTATTTAATCTGATTCATTTTAACCAACAGAAAAAAAGCAAGGAAATATATTTCACCGATTTATTCTCATATTTTTATATGTACCTATGTCTTCGAATAAGAAATAAGATGTATATGATTATTCTTTTTTGAAATATCACCTTTCTAATCATAGATTTAAAAAAAAAATTCGTCTCTTTCTAATGATATCAGAATCAGTCAAATAAATACAGTATAACCGACTATATTTTATTACAAATTTATAATTAAAATACAGTAAAAAAACGATAAAACTTTTTCTCCTCCTCTCAAGTAATTGTTAACAAATACTTCACTAAACATGAACTCTCATTTTTTGCACAGCAACTGCGTTATCGAGTAGACTCAGGACATTTTTATAATAATGTCTAAAAACGATCACGATCACCCATCTTGTATCAAAGTCGTATAATTCAGGACGGGACCGAACTTCGAGAACATAGAAATTTACTAGTCGAATAACCCATACATTAAATTTTTACACGTACTTACAATAGGTCGAAAACGACATCTATTTCGTTGCACTATTACTCAAAACCTACTCGTTATCGACAACTTCTTTCTTCGATAAGAAATTAATCCGACAAAAAATGTAAAACCACTTTTCGACAGTCTATTTTGTAACTTACAAAATTACTCACAACTTGGTTGCTAACGTCCACTATGTCACGTTAAAGTAGTCGTAAAGAAAGAAGCGCCATGATGATTTTAGTAGGGCCGCCACACCGTGTTGCTATCAGGCTGCGGGTTCCCACGTTGCCCAAGATTATTGACTCTACCGTCTTCCCCTCGAGCTGCCGCAGCCGCGCAAGAATTCCCTCCACCTAACAACAAGTCACCTTGTCCATGATTGCCATGTTGTCTATGGTTATTTGTCGTCGATGATATCTGATCCATCATCGTTTGCAACTCATTGTGATGGTTCTGCGTCGAATGAATCGAATTTGAGTGCAATGGATGGAAATTATGAGTTTGATTCGCTGCGGTATATAATTGGCTGTACAACAAACTTGCTGGGAGGACGGGATACAGCGAATTGTTGCAGTTACTGCTGCCGTACGACGAGTTCTGAGATCCCATTAAAGAGGGGAAGTTTGTGCTGTTCGAGTGATTGTGCCCGACGTTTGTGGTCGTGTTAGACGTGAGTAAGTCGTCCTGTACCGGGGACTCTGGCTGCGAGCTATTGTCGCTTAGCGATCGCGGGCCCGTCGATAGACTGTAGTCGGCGTTGTTGTTGTATCGTGGTAGGAGGGTGCCGTGGTGCGACGGTGATGAACCGACGAGGCCTGACAGCTGCTGGTCCAAATCGACGCCCGTCGTATCCGGTAGCACTGCGCAACAAAGCAATTGTTATTAGTCCATAAATAGCGTGTATTGATATATCGGCCGCATGTTGGGATAGTTTTAATATGGCGCTATATTTTTGATGGCGCGCGGGCACGCATCGGCAATAAATTCATCGCCGGATCGGACGTGTCCGAACGCTGTAAATTATAATGAGAGTCGGTTTAATGTCCGCTGCGCCGCCGGCAGCGTCCATGCATGTACAATTTTAAGGAGGATGTTAGTCGTAAAACATGTTGGTAGATTTAATTTCACCTTATTGGTATAAATTACGATGTTGAGCCATAAATTGATCGATGTTTTACTAATTTTGTAGAAAAAAAGTTGGTGTATTTTGGTCGCGACGAGTCGGGTTAGGACGCGTCGTGCCACGCGTTGTTTTCATTATCTCTAATGGTCGATTACTGCCGTGCATTTACTGCTTGTTTGTAAATACTGAACACAGAAACTCCACGCTGCGGAATATGGTTATAACGCTGTTATGTTGCTAAAAGCATTAGCGCAACGTAGTCATAACACTTAAATTAACAATGCATAGCTTTTGACATATATAGTATCACGTCTTTTTCCATTGCGGGGTAAACAGAGTCCAGGTCTCAATCTACGCTGTTGACATGTTCCAAAGGGTAGGTCTGTTTTACAAGTATTATTATAAGGTGTAACACAAGTTTTTAAAAGAGACACGGCAGTTACCAAAGTTTTTGCATGTTAAAGCTTAAAGCTAATTCAATACAGCACCTACATGTATATACCCTTTAAACTATCCTGATTGACCATGCATACAATTTGGATAATAAACTGTTTAAATCAAGTAATAGTTCCGATGTCATGTGCTAGATTTTTAAAGAAATGAGTTTTTATTTCTAGACTTGTCTCATTAGATTAATTTAATATACAAATATACTTTTACACATATTTTGTCCCGTACCTGTATTGTTGGCAGCAAAGTCCTGAGTTGGCGTCTGATCCGGCACGGTTCCGGCGAACCCAAGCGCTGGGGGGTTGAACTGCGAGGCGGCCGGCGCGGCGCAGGACGGCAGATACGCCGGATATGCGCCCGCGCCGCCATAGCCCCAATGGGAGTTGCTCGAACTGAGTCCGAATTGGCTCATGTCTGTGAATTTAATGGTATATTAGTTTTTAGCTTTAAGAACGCTTCTCTCTCACATAATTGTAAATCATAAAAAATCCAGAAACTCATAATAATCAAAACGATAGATTAAATGTCATTATTGCTTTTATATTGAGTAAAATTGAGATTTCACGTTCTTTATGGCAAAAGCTTCTTTTGATATTTATCACAAATAAAAATTTACATATATATTACCACGTCTTTATCCCTTTCGGTGTAGACAGAGACAAAGGCTATAAGAAAGCGTGCTGTTGAGCGAATAGATTGAAAAGATGGAAGATTCTCCATGCTGGTTTGTGAGAAAAGAAAAACATAGAGTATACCAGCTGCTTCTCTTCCCGCGCAGACCGTAAAAGTCGGCCGAGGGAATGGGTGAAAATCTAAGGATTCATGGGTAATAGACGATGCGGCTAGCAACCCATCACTATTTTGATTCTGTTTTCAATCTATACGCCCAACAACACGCTATAAATATTTACCAAGTATTCACTAATAAGTAAAATATACCATAGGTATATTTTTGGTACTATTCTGAACTTTACCTCTTAAAATTAATAATCGGAATAAAAAACACTTTTATAGGTTTGTTGGTATCGGATATAAATACTAGAGAATAAAGCATCACGACTAGTTGGTCAATGTTAATTAATTGCCAACTATCAGCTCAAAAATCCGGCTGGCACTTGTTCAATAAACTATAGCGAGCGAGACCGCAAATCCATTCAGCGAAATTGGAATGCTGTAAAACCCAGAGAAATATTAAAAGTAGGAGCGACTGAAATTGGAATCTAGCAAACCCTATAACGACAGCCGCAGCTCAAAAGTGAATGAGTCACCAGCCGTGATACGCTAAACTACGTTCACTAAAGCGCGGATTCAATCAGACCCGCAAAAAAAGCGAGTTGACTGCGGGCGCAATCGAACAAGTACGCACCGAGACTAAAATCCCAGGCTACCCCAAAACAACTCACGCGGCTCAAAATGGAAAAAAAAAACATTCGCAAATCGACGCGGCGCGCACATATCGTATAAAAACCGAGTCCGATCGCCGGCCAAAAACGGAACCGTGATACCGAAAAATAAAAGCCGGTAATACTCCGGAAAAAATAAAATTGCTACGGACGGCGATTGCTGGCGCGTTTTGTCCACTCTCGGTGTCTCTATGAGTGGACGCGTAGGCTCTGGGTCGTTTAATGCGATTGTGATGTTTTGTATTCTATACGAGTTTATCCTAAAAGGTACCTATGTGACAATTAATTGGCTTTTATGAATTCTACAGTTGTTCGAAACAAAGGCTTGTTATGAAAGTTTTTAGCAACTGATAAATGTATTTTTTGAAATGGTAAAATCATTATTATAGAACATCAGTCTTTTAGTCTCTACTGCAGGAGCATAACCCTCTCTGTACTACCGGAGCCATACTTGGCCAGAGCAGACAGAGGATTTGGCCTATATATACTCTCCTCGCTGGCCAGACGGGTTGGAGAGGTCTCATCACTCATCCAACATAGATATGTTCAAATGCCTATACGAAATTACTATGTTAGACAAATAAGGGTGACATAATTAGGCATATTATTAATTAAGTATTATAAAATCTTAAAAAATAGGTATACCTAACTGTCATTTTGTTATCACTGTCAGTACTTTAGTCAACTTGTCGTTCTAACCTCAGGTTCTAACGGAAGGACGTTGACATTTTTTTCAGCACTTATTACTTGACGAAACTATACGAATAAAGGACAATCAAAACATGACAGACGAAATTAAACACGACACTCTGTGACACAAAAGTTTGTCTGAGTTACCGCGGCGCCACTGAGGTCGTTGAGAGTTAGTTTTGAGAGTACCCGTATCATTTATAACAATCTCTATTAAAATCTGAACGTACTGTATGGTAATATAAATATTAATGCATATGCAAATACTCACTTTGACAAGTTGTGATGGGTGGCATCCGGAACCCTCCTAGTGGATCAGGGGGGAACGGGAAGGGTCGCTGGCCGAACGCGAAGTGGAACTGCTGCTGCTGCCCTAGGAGAGACAACACTACATCAGTACGATACCGGCTGTCCTTCAGTAATAGCATTAGATACAATTAAATAAGCAGGTTTGCTCGTTGTTCCACTGATGTCAAGATTACTCTGTTTAAGGCATTTTGCCAGTCATTTTATATGGGCAGTTTGTGGGTCAAATACACTCAAAAGGCATACAGCGTGCTGCAAGTTGAATATAACAACCTCTTCAGAATGTTGTTGCGGCATCGCTTCTGTAGCGCCTTGACGATGTTTGCTGAAGCTCGTATCGATGCTTTTACGCCATCAGACGCAAACGCGTTGCTTCACAAAAATTCGCTCGAAGACGAGTGTCACACTTTCACAAAATAGTACTCCTGACTGTTAAACAGACTGCGAGGCAGTGGCAACAACATTCTGCAGGCGCTATTTTCCAAATTTGATAGCATAATGCTGTCATTTTGGAGTAAGGACTAGGGTTACTATTTTTGAAAGTGTGACACTCGTCTTCGAGCGATTTTTGTATGGACAAATCGCTCATTTACGAACGGCTTCGTTTCAAAAATCAAATAGCACTCCTGGTGATTTGAAATACTTTATTTTAGTTAATTTTTTTACTAAAGTTGCTAACAACCTATGGACTTTTAAAAATTAAATATAGTAACCCGTGAAGTTCCAGCGATACCCCATGAACGCTGCGTCTCCTTTGTCGTAGCGACGACGCAACGTTAATTTTCTGTGTTTCCACATATTTTACACGTATAGCGCGTTAAAATTACTAACGGATGGGTAACACCGAAAGAGCTAAGAGACAAAACGTACAGGATTAGAGCTGCGACGACTGAGCTATAACGTAGCACAGCGCAAGGAAAGTGTTGATGACGAAGCTGCATTGTACGATGATGGAGTGATGAAAGTGGCGTGTGATGAGTGGCCTCGCTGTTAGTGATTGCCGTTTTTGTAATGTTGATTGAAACCTCAAGTACATCTTGATGAATAAGCTCAGAGAAACGTACCTCAACTACTTAGCCGGTGGTTATATGTAAGGTACGGGTACGGGCGCCCGGCCTCCCGAGGTGCTACTTTCTTTTCCCCTATTCACCCGAGTGAGAAGTATCTTAATACCTTAATTCCCTTTCCAGATCCAACAAATTCCTATCCTTCCGCAGCTTCAAAATGCTTCCGGTGGGCAGCAGCCTCAGCAATATCTACAACTACGATCGGCCACGTCCGTCATCTTTAATACTGCAGGCCATAGCAGCAGGCTAAAGCTGCGCACCGACGTATACCAACGCCGTTGCTGACCCCTTGCTGCCAAGATCAGCCGTGACCGTCAGAGCAGATATAACAGGCCAGTGCGAGAAAGTGACATTAGAAAGTGTGTAGTTCGGTTAATTTAGAATCTCCCCCAAAAGAAGGTTATTAGTTTTAAGTAAGTCTTATGTTTTCATTAATAAAAGATAGGTATTAATTTTAGTTTGTTTTGCCCTGTTACGCAAACCACGAACACGACAAGCCGAAGCACAGATAGGCGGTTACAGGTATGGCATCGGGTATGTGCCCCACCTCTCGAGCTGCTACTTGCTTTTCCCCATTCACCCAAGTGAATAGTATCTCAATACCTTTATTCCCTTTCCAGAGCCAACTAATTTTTACCCTCAAAATGCCTTCGGTGGGAAGCAGCGTCGCACAAAAAGGCAAAGAAACTGCGCTTGCCAATGCGCCTGCCGAGCGTGGTGAGTATGGCAATATTGTTGTGGAACGAAGAATCCTTAGGAGAGGATTTTGTTCAGCATTGGACTTCTTACGAATGATGAGGATTTCAGTCATATGGTTTCTTGGAATATGGAATCCAAGTCAAAGATAACTCAATACAACTTCTGCGTATATAGGTTATGTGTGTAACTACTAATGAAAGCACGCTAATTGTCTGTTCGATCCCGATTCACTTCCGAATTGTGTTGCAAACCAATCACCGACGCAATCAAGGTCGCACGCCTTTAGATTGAGTGATTGATACGCATGTGGCGTGGCATGGCGTATATGGCCATCTATTCAGTTATTTCATACAAATGGAATACAATGTGAGAGAGTGTAACAAAATACTTTATCACAGCAGCCGATTCCTTTCAGAATACTTTATGCTGATGTTTTCAGGTATTCAGAAATTTCTTTAATAAATACCAGGCATTATATCAGGGGATATTTCTAAATAGATATGCTCTCAACAGCAATGTTACGGAACCATCTTGTAATTTTTTTTATTGCATCCTACTAATATTACAATTGGGAAAATTTCTTGGGATTTTTGGATGGATGTATTGCGACAGGCAAATTTACTTTATTAGAAGAGTTTTACTATAGTTTTAAATATGTACCTATGTATTTTTCATGTGTTGGAGTTGTAAGTTTTAAACGAAGACGGAAAGTTGTGGTATCTACCAAACTATTCCGCGCAATTGGACTGTGATATTGGTTCCATAGGTACATACATATAGATCCGTACACATGCATCGTATCTCCCTGTGATTCGTACACGAGCTATCCAAGGGTGTGACAAGTGTCAATGAATTATCAAGTGCCTCGATAATCCGATGGGAAATAGGGAATCCGGTATCGTCTATTTAATTACGCATAAGTGCGTAAAATAGTAATATTTTCGTGATTTCAATTGCAGACATTATACTGTAGAAACGTAATAGTAAAGGAGATGGAAATTCATGGGCTCAAAAAGTTATCAAAATGAAAGGTGTACCTACCTACTAAAAATCGGTCATATTTTTCTAATGGAATTTACAAAATATTGTACCAATTTACAGTACACAAAACAAGAAATCTAACAATAAATAATCGATTTATAATAAAATTGATTTATAGTATCGATTATTAAAAAAATCAATCAATAATTTAAGTATACATATATGAAACGTGCGTAATTTTTAAGATCTAAGCATACATAGGGACGGACAGACAGCGGGAAGCAACTTTGTTTTATACTATGTAATGTGATAATTATATGAATGAAACGAAACGAAACTTTTCTTAGTTTAGTTTCGTTTCATTCATATCATTACTAACGAAATATGAAATAAAATAATAAACATTTAAAAAGAATTAATACATATATATCTTCTATTTCCCAAAAATATAACGAGTGATAAGTTCTAGTACGAGTGGGTAAGTAGGCAAGTGACAGACAGGGCCGCCGGGAAAGGGGACAAGTTGACAGTTATGCCTAATTCAATATTTAGTAAAAAAAAAAAAAATTATCCTTGTTAGGTCTAAACCACCAATTCAAATGTTGAATTGTTTAGTCACTTGATCGTCTTAATTTTATTATAGTTTCACGATACAGATATAAGCTATGTAGTAGGTACCTAATAACTACATAGTATACAGCCATTTATAGGGTTCCGAAAAACGGAACTCTTACAGGTTCACTTTGTTGTCAGTCTGTCTGTCAAGAACATTTTTCTCAGGAAAACGTGGAGGAAATTCATATCAAATAGGTACTCAGGTCTACCGTCCCTTGGAGCTGTGAAAAAAAAAACAACTTGTAAAGTAAAGCAATTAAAAGATACAGCCGTGTATGCCACAAATTTTTGACATTCGCAAGGGAATCAAAACCTATAGGGTACTTCCCATAAACTTAGGATTTTGAAAAACAACTTACATTATTAGTTACATCATATTATAAAAATATTTTTAATAATTTTAAACTTATCATAGATAATGGTACGGAACCCTTCGTGTGCGATCCTACTTTCACTTGGCTTCTATGACATATTACATCATGACATACTTCATCTATGACATATTACAATAATTTTTACTCTTCCATACCAAATGTAAATTTACCCTCGACATTTTCTTGAAGGGGCGACTCAGACCGTCAACATGAACAACTTTTTCTACGAGACAAACGATAGAAACTCGAAAAAAATTGACATTTCCATTCAAAATTCAAAAGCCGAAAATGTATAAAAAGGGCAAGTTGTATAAAATAAAATCGGCCAAGTGCGATCCAAACAGAGGATTCTGTACCATTCTATACAAAATTATATTTTGTATAGAATGGTACAGAGGTTAGGTATTAATTTATTATAAACTTTCTTTAGTTACACCTGCAGTTAATAAAATTACGTTTGTTGCGTGGGTGCCCCTTAATTTATTTTAATTTAATTACATATTTATTTTTGAAGTGAATATACAACTAAATATTTTGTTGATAAGTGTTTCAAGCGTCTAACTGTTGCCGTTATTAATATCGAAAAAAAAAATAGCAATCACGTTTATTGTATAGAAAACCATTATTTAATTCTGCTTTTAGTATTTGTTGTTATAGCGGTAACAAAAATACAATAATTTCAACTGTCAACTATCACGGTTTATGAGATACAGCCTGGTGACATACAGACAGCTGACAGGAGGACAGTTGAATCTTAGGAATAGGGTCCCATTTTTAACCCATTGGGTACGGAACCCTAAAAGGGTAAATTTACACCCGGTATACTTAGAAGTTCGTTTCGAACGAGTAACAAGTACAAGTAGGTAAGTAGGTATCAATGAATTATCGAGCAGCTAGTGACAGACATGGCCGCCGGAAGGGGTGACAAATCGATGGTAATCCTTGTTAGGTTTAAACTACCAATTCAATTGTATTTCTCTGATCATCTCTTTTTTATTAAGTACCTTACTGGTATATAAAACTTAAATAAAGATCGCCAATGGAACAAAGAAACTTTATCGGTAGTAATACAAGTATTTATATATGTAGATATCGTATAAAATAGTGCCTATACTTAATTATTAGATGAACAATTTGTTATTTTTCTTTTTTATATGTACATAGGTATATAACCTATAGGTATATAAATATATATAAAGTACAAATCACTTTTGTCGTCTAGCCCAACAGTAAGGTGTGTACTTTAGTCGGCTAGTTCAACGATACTATATTTTATAATAGATACTTATACAGCCTGACTGGTAAATCACATTACATACTTAAGGACATAATAAATAATGATCACACATTGATGATGATGATGATGACACATAACGTTAAGAATATAGCAAAGTCCATCTAAAGTAGCTATTATAAAAAACTAAAAACAAACAGTACGCAGTTCTCCAATTTAACTATTTTGGGATATACTTAGTAACATTACGAATGTTTCCATTGTCCAATCATGATATTATTCATGTTACATCTTCCATTGTCATCCGCATCCACGATATAATTCAATCCTCCTCCCAACACGAGGGAGAAGATTAACACAATTATTCCATCAGATATCGGAAAAGCCCAGAAGGAGATAATATTTACTGTTGATAAATCTTTTAGAATGATGAAATAAAAGTGGTCATTATAATCATGAACTATTGATGAGTGATTTATATGTTATGTCATACATTCCTCCTCTTATATGAGGGCGGATTGACGCAATTATTCCATTAGAAATCAAAAATTCCATACAAAACTAGAATTTCTTAAAATCTACATCTCATTCTTTTATAAATGGGTTAGTAAGAAAGAATTCAAAACTAACAAATAAACATGTATATAACCTTTTTCGTATGGTTAAGATATATATTGCAAATATGCTTTATAGATGTTTTCATAATGTCCTTTATGTAATCATGTAAAAAATAACGTTGTCAGATGGAACGCCATCCAACCATAAATACAAGTAAGTAGAGAAAGAGGGCATTGTAAAAATTGTAAAAATTATTTAACTGGGACCAGAAACCCCCTTGACTTTTATTGAGTAGGGATCTCATCTCATAACGAACTTGGACTAGTCCCAGTTTACCCTTATTAAAAAAAGAAAGAGGCAACTGGTCTCTGGGCCAATTTTGCAGTGGGACTATTAGCCACCTAACCCAAAAATACCCGCATATTTTTAAATATGCCAAATATGAAAGGGCAAAGAGATGACAACTATCGAAATAACCAAATCACCTGGACATTATTATATCGCTCCGTTGTTCTGTGCTAATCACCTGGCAGAGTTTATAACTATAATTTTAACTGTTATTTCTATTTCTGAGGTAGAGTCAACATTTAAAGGCAAATAAAATCTGCTATAAAAACTATATAATTATAAATTACAATACCATTGATAAGAATCACAATTTTTACTTTACTTAAAAGTTAAACTCATCATCATCATTTAGTGTTCTAACCTAACCTAACCTAACCCAAAAATACCCGCAATAAATAGCGTGGTCAGATGGAACGCCATCCAACCATAAATACATATAAGTAGAGAGAGAGGGCACTGTAAAAAATTATTTAACTGGGACCAGAAACCCCTTGACTTTTATTGAGTAGGGATCTTATCTCATACATAACCAACTGGGACTAGTCCCAGTTTACCCTTATCAAATTTAGAAAGAGGCAACTGGTCTCTGGGCCAATTTGTCATTGGGACTATTAGCCAGCTAACCTAAAAATACCCGCATATTTTTAAATATGCCAAATATGAAAGGGCAAAGACATGACAACTATCGAAATAACCAAATCACCTGGACATTATTATATCGCTCCGTTGTTCTGCGCTAATCACCTGGCAGAGTTTATAACTATAATTTTAACTGTTATTTCTATTTCTGAGGTAGAGTCAACATTTAAAGGCAAATAAAATCTGCTATAAAAACTATATAATAATAAACTACAATACCATTGATAAGAATTACAATTTTTACTTTACTTAAAAGTTAAACTCATCATCATCATTTCGTGTAGGTGTCACGGTCAATCAACCATGCACGCACACCCTAGTGTAAGAGTTCTTCGGAACCGCCTCTCGGCCTCTGACGTGGTTCATTTAACGACTACCAGATGGTAGCTGGGACCAACAGCTTAACGTGCATTCCGAAGCACGGAATCATCTTCATTATCAGACAATCAGGTGATTCAAGCCTGCAATGTCCTAACCAAACTGGAAGCAACTAAACAAAGTATGCTTCCCGTGGGAATCGAACCTACGGCCCTGGGTCTACAGGCAAACGCCTTAACCACCTTAAGTTAAACTAACAACTAACAATTACTTAGTAAATACTTACTCACAAATATACTAAATTTTAAAACAGTAAGCTACCTAAATATATACCTATATGTATTTACAAATCGTACAGTCCCTCGAGATGCTCAGCCCTATGCTTCTTGCCCAAAAGGTGGGCAGTATTGCTGAATTGTCAGGTAATGCTAATACGCTGAGGTAGGTAGAGTCCGGCTCTTAGTTCGCAAGATATAAGTTTTTTTTTTTTACTTTAAGCTAGTAAGCTAGAAAACTTATTCCCTTGCTGTTTCTACCACAAAATTCTGAAATATGTTTTTACCTCCTACATCTACATATTAACGCCCTTTGAGGAAAAGAAAAAGGGTGTGTACGTGATAAATAAGGAAATTAAATTATCATTATTTACTTTACCCCATGTAAGTAGTTTGTCTATATTAATAACGAAATATAGTTCTTATTCTTTCATTTAATCTCCAATAACTTATTCTATTTTATTATACCTTAAATAATTGAAAAGCCTCCATTTATCACCTGGTAGATAATAATACAAGGTCAATTTAAAATAAGCGCAAATATTTTAAGGGCTGGGAACCATATGCTAAAAAAATGCTTTAAAATAAAAAAAAACAATCGACACATTGTTTTCGTGATATTTGGAAATAAATATTTAGAAAAACAGACGAAATAAACACCCAGTCAAAAAGAAAACTTTCTTGGCGAACATCTTTTTACTATTATCTCCTATAGATACAAAATCATTGAAGTCGACAATCAAACGATTTTAGCATTTCTTTGACCTATGGGTCCTTAAAATATTTGCGCTATATTTAAATGGACCTTGTATACAAAGATCAAGTCTCCAATAAAGACTTCTACATTTTAGACTGTTAACCATGACAGACTAACACATTAAACTTCTAGCAACTCTTTTTTGGTCGGGA
The DNA here is from genome assembly GCA_947532085.1 of Elegia similella. Lineage (NCBI taxonomy): Eukaryota > Metazoa > Arthropoda > Insecta > Lepidoptera > Pyralidae > Elegia > Elegia similella. Next base: position 17,148,602 of record OX383941.1, read on the forward strand.
GTTAAAAACTCAGAATCACTATGAAACTTTCACCATTTAGAAAGTAAATCTCATATACAGATTGCAGGTAAATATTGAAAGTTACATTGACAAATACGCACTCCCACAATTAATAGCTATACTTATCAACACTCAACACACGCACGCCCTTAATTTTCCCTGGGTACAGGTTACACTTGTAAAGTGACAATGACAATCTAAGACAGCAACGCTTTCTTGTAAACACAGCTTTGGGCTAAAATATCTTAAAGTTATTTCATGAAGCTTGCCTGAAACTATTGTTGGAAACGCAAAAGTGGAAAAGAATCGTTATAAAAAAAATATTCAATAAAAAATGCATAATACATACAACACCAATAATTCATATATTTAATGAATAATAAACGTAGAAAAAGAGAATCACTAAAACTAAACCTACTCGGAAAAACCTAATTTAGTGATAGAAAGATTATAAATATATCATACATAAGCAAAACTAAAATAAATAAGGATATTAAAAAATATATAGCTAACACTAAAGAGAAGGAACGAGTGAAAAAACTAAAATGTGAATTAACAGTTATAGTCAACATAAAAATAAGAACCTACGAGTACCTACTTCATTTGAAATCGAAAGCAACATTGACAAATGCACTCACACACCCAACTTCCCCTACATACACGGCACACTCGCAAAGGTCCCAGTGTATAAATCAACCTCGCAACAATTACACACTTTCATGGCAAGTTGGAATTAGAAACTGTCATTTGCACCGTTCGGTGGGCGCAGGGTGGGTGGGAGGAAAAATAGGGTGCGGCAAGGGCTACTGTGGACCTGATTAAAGGATTACATCGGGCGGTGTCCGGTCTAGTTAGATTTATTATGCCAAGTATTTCTACTAGTTAGCCCGGCTTTGATAATATGCATCTATTAGGATTACTAGGATTCAGAAGGTCTACAGAGAAAAGGAGAATTGTAGATAACATGTTAAACCTAAATTTATCTGGGAAAGTCATTATATTTTCTTTAAAGGCTATATTAAATAATAAGACAATAATTGATATTTTTTTGTTAATCAATAAGCCTGCTCACGGTTAAAATGAATGTATTACTTTACTCTACACATTCTAAGTCTGTGAAAAAGTTACCCGATTTTACACGTCATATTATGTTTTTTTTACTAGTATTTACAAAATCGCCAAACTACTGGTGTTTCGGGATGACCACTGCTGAGATAAATACGCCGAAAGAAACTAAATTATAAGAAATTGTTATATCGAATTGACGTATTAGTTTTGTAGAGATGGTGACAAGGACAAGGCGCGGTAAAATGCTGAACCACTTGACATTTTTTTATATCTTGATCAATTGTCCCCTTCATTTTTGTACCAAATCAAAATAGGTTGGTGATTGCGACGCAATAAACATGAGAAAAACCATGATTCCGTAATGAACAAAGTTTGGTCTACATTAACACAGGAAATATTAATTTCTACCTACAACTGCAGCCATAAGTAGATTGATTAACAAAGTAATTCAACTACTTCGAGGTGCTGTGACGTTAACAAATGAGAGGCCTTCGTCTGGATATCACACCTCTATCGGCCGCTTGGAGAAATTAAAATAATTGCTGCTCCGCGGGATAGTGCGGCCTTTGGAGGGGGTTGAGTCCTCTATGGTACAGTCAGTAATATTCTAATGGCGCATTTTTAACGAAGCGGTAATACCCTAATAAGAATAAGTTATTGAATATTAATACGAACCTCAATCACATACATAAGTAGACTGATTAACGAAATAATTCTACTAATTCAAGGCGCTGTGACGTTAACAAAAGATAAATGAGAGAAAATAAAATAATTGCTGATCCGCGAGATAGTGCGGCATATGGAGGGGGTTAAGACCTCTATGGGACAGTTGGTAATATACTAAAGAGGCCTTTTTTAATGCAGCGGTAATTCCTTAATACAATATGTAGGTAATCAAATATGAATACGTACCTTCCTCGAGTATACACATAAGTAGACTGATTAACGGAGTAATTAAACTAGTTTACTAACTAGTTACTTTTGACGAAGGGAAAACACAGTCGCTTCGCTCATGCTTCTCGCTCGCTTGATCAATTACAAATATACTTACATCAAGAATAGAGAAAGAAAAGAAATGTGGAATTATTTAATACTTTATCGACACTAAAGGCTCTTTTTGTACGTAAATAACTTAACATCAATAAAATTAATAGATCATTATTTTGGTAAGTATTTTAACATTTCAGCAATTAAATTCTAAACTGTAAAACTTTAAATGTATTCTGCTAACCATACTAGGTTGCTAGACGAATGTGAGGGCACAAAGGAGGCTGCTGTAATGAATCGGTTGTTTAATTAATTAGTCAAGAAAGGGCCAAAGGGTGCGCACCACCCTCGTGTGTGCATGCTCTGCATATTGATTTATTAAACCTCTATACGAGCGATAAATTATTTAATTCTAGAGTTACGCATGTGGCGATGGAGGTCGGCAATGTGTATCGGAACGCTTCATTTACTTTAGTAATCTGATTTTAGTTGTGGTAGAGCCACGCTACCGACAAAAGTAATTTTTGCTAGTAGCATGAATGGGCCGGCTCGTCCGGGGAAGTACCATACTCTCACAGAAAATCGACGTTTGAGTAAAAGCTTTACTTCTTTTATGCTTCGTTTGGTGAGTGAGAGAGCCGGAGGCCCGTCCTTCCCTCATTTCCTCCCCCCATATCCTTTCTCCAACTCCTTTATAGGCCATGAATGGGCCGGCTCGTCCGGGGAAGTACCATACTCTCACAGAAAATCGACGTTTGAGTAAAAGCTTTACTTCTTTTATGCTTCGTTTGGTGAGTGAGAGAGCCGGAGGCCCGTCCTTCCCTCATTTCCTCCCCCCATATCCTTTCTCCAACTCCTTTATAGGCCAGCAACGTTCCTGTTACACCTTGGTGTTGCAGTTGTCCATGGGCAGCGCTGATCGCTTACCATCAGGTGACTCGCTTGCTGGTTTGCCGTCCTATAACATAAAAAAAAATTGAAATATTTTGATACGCAATTGTTCATTTATCAAAATTTGAGACTAGGGGTCAGGATGGGTAGTGAGAGTGTCACGCTTCGTCGCAATTAGTCACTCAAGTCTTATTTGAGACGCGTTCATCCTGAAGTGTAGACCCCTCTATGGATTTTTAGGTACCCTTGTCTACTATACTTATTTATAAAGAGCGACGATGTATTGATAAGTAATGATATTTCCATTCCAATTTTTAACCCCTACTTTAAGGGATAAATTCAGGAAAATCTTTTTATAATTATACTATAATATATACTTTTAATAAATACAGACTTTCATAGTGTTGACGTAATATTTTTAAACTAAATTTAACCCTTATTTGACCTCCTTTAGGGATAAATCTATAATTGGATATTAATGCGTTTTTATTGGCCTGTAGTAAGTAAGTCTTGTGCAAAATTTTATATCTGTATCTTTAAAATTAACCAAGTTTCATACAAAGAATTTTGGAAATTTAAATATGAGAAATAAGTTCTCATATTTAAATTTCCAAAATTCTTTTACTCGCTCACTTACTTTATGAAAAAAACTTTTGTGCGAAATATCATTCTTTTGTCGAGTCCGTCCACTTCATACAAAATTGTGTTCGGATAGCCTAGGAATTTGTATAAAATCGACGTATTTTATAGTTCCCAGCATTGATCCCATAAAAAAAAATATTCATCTTGATGGCCTTTCAAGGAATGTCGGTGGTAAATTTACACGGTGCATAATCAAAGGCAAACTATTTATTTGCATTTTCATAAGGAATTTAAATAATAACCAGTTTTACTGGAAAATAAAACATTTCAAATATAGGTATATTTGACCCCTTACAAGTATAATATATTTTCTATCTCGACCCAGTTTAGTGTCTGGAAAAGCAAGTTAATAAAGTAGTTCTCGATTCTAAAGCTTCTAATTAAGTTACCCGAGCTAATAAAACTAAAGCAGTCCATAATCAAACAAACAATTTCAAATACCATCAAACACAAGTATCTAAAAACAAACAGACTCAAATCCACCGTGTGAAGTAAACAAAACTATAGTTAACGCAGCGGTAGCGCCGTCCGCGGGTGGTCCGACACCAGCGCACGAAAATAGCCAAGATGGCTGCCTTAAGAAAAACATCGTTATTCTGATTATTAAATCTAACGGCTACTGTGTAAGGCTGTTAAACGTACCACCCAGCAGTAGAGGGGTGCCTGTTTGAAATATCCGTGATCAGTGACTATTTTTGAATGTGTCTGCCATTGTCACTTTCAGAACAATGTGAACACCGGCTTTTAACCAGATGAAACAATTTAGACGCGATCGATCTTTAAAAAGTCCTTACCCCTTAAATAAATGGTTGCTGGTCTTAACATTTGATCTTACATCAAAATATGAAAATAAATGAGAAGAGGTTGAGACAAATGATGACGTTAAGTTTAGTTGTCTGTAAAGTCATTTTACGGACGATAATTTTACGTAATAACTGTAGATGCGTCACAAGCCGAACGCTTAGGCCGATCGTGCCTCTCTATTGCTTGTTCCGCGCTTAGCTTGCACAGGGAACGTGATACTTTTTTGCAGCCGGCGTTCATCGGTTTATAAGACGTTATCACGTCAAAAAAGTTATACATAGATATCATAAGTTAAATATACATTGAATTTAATTTAAATACCTATACATTGATCAGAAAACGATTAGCTGAAAACATTGGTACACCTAGAGCGAAATGAAACGAACTGACAAGAAATGCTATCCAAACGGAATAGGTGAATGCTTAATTTTCTTCTCCTTTAAATAATATAAAGAGAAGCTGAGCAAACAAGTTAAGTAAAAAGACGGAAATGAAAATAATGCGTTGAATACATCGAAGTATCGAACTCTCCTACACGCTCGCGTCAGAATTATGTGCGAGACATAGCAGCCAATTTTTAAGTCATCTGTGCTGGAACGATCATGTCTTGCGAAAGCTGACTTGTATAGAACAAGTACGCGAGGTCATGTCGTTCTCAACGGGCTGAATGTAAGCCTAAGAAAAGCTTGAAATTTGCTTCAAATGGCTAGCCAAAGATAATTAATCCCAATCGTCTTACATCCAAAGAAAAACACACAAAGTAAGAAAAGAAGCCCGAATTCATGCTCATTTGTAAATGAGATAGAGAAGTGGGCAAGCTAGAATCAAATATTGGACGACCTGCGTGTTTTCATATTAGAATTTCACCAACCAACCAGGTATCAGTGCAAAGCGGCTATTCCCCAATTATTAATAAATTACCTCCATTAGGACGGTTGTTTTGAATGTTTTGCGGTCGGCCGTGTTTGTTCGGAGTGTTCGGATACAACGCTTTGATGTTTTTAGGATCGTGTCCGGATGCTGATTGTACAATGCTTTTAATAATGCCTGGTGTTTTATTGTTTGAATAAGCGTTAATGTTTTATTTCGTTAGATGGTACCTAGTCATATAAATTAATACACTTACACTCTTATCGAACTACAGGCTTTCGTTCAATATTTAATGTACATTTTTTTTAATTCTTTCATAGCTTTTGCCCCCGGTTCCATCCCTTCCTGGTTCTACTGATCCCGGATCCTTCGGGATCAGTATTATTACCTGGAATGAAAGGTACCCTATGTGTGTGTAATGAAAGGTATCCAGACCTCAAAATACACCCATAACAAATTTTATCTAAATTGGTTGAATGGTTGAAGCATTAAAAGGTGACGACAGACAGACAGTTACTTTCGCATTTGTAATATAATATTTACACACTCTGGGTTGCACAATTTGAATAAAAGTGTACAAGTAGTGGACTATATCTACGAATAAGATATAAGTCGATGTGGCTGCTCTGCCAGTCAATCTTAAGACCAACCATAGAAATTGATTTTGCGATGGAGGACATCATACATTACTTACATGATGTTCAAGTTATATTTATTACAATTGTAGAGTATAAATAATCTTTGAATGTTTATATAGCGCGTTCTATCTATTCTAAAGATACTTTACTTGTCGAAGAATAACTAAAATTCAGCAAAATTAGCGTTATTGGATCGATTGGTGGTTAAATAAAATAACGTAAGTACGTCTAAACAACGGTTACATCTTTTAACAACGACTTCATTAGCATACTAACGTACAAAAGGCATATCAGTTTCCGGCTTTTTGGAATCTACTTGGCAAGTGTCAGGACCATATTGACACCAATATGGTCCAGATAATCCCGGTGTCTCTCGTGAAGCAGTCTATGGGTTATCCACTGCAACCACGGAGGCCGTGATATTATTACCAAGATTATTACTGTCAGTTAAAGGGACTTCAAACTAGTTCAGAGCAGTTTGATTACTATCAGGTTTTATACCGTGTTTCTCTGGGTTCATCCACCGTCACCTTGATGTCTTTGTTGTACCTACGTCGTCACTTACTGCGGCGATGTCGATATAATTACCGTCAGTAAAAAGGGCTTTAAAGTCCACTACAAACTAGTTTAGTAAACTTTGTTGCTTCGCCCTCATTTTTGCTCACGAGTGTAATCAGGCGCCATAATATATTCATACTTCTAATTATTGTCAAACTACCTCATACAAAAAATGTTCTCTTCACCATTTGCAAGTGCCACGCCTAAGTTGAGCTCCACAATCAAATATTATTTAAAAGTAGAATAAATCAAAGTCTTCAAGATTTCCGGATTTTATTGGAGAGCAGAAGCCCCAAATTGTCCAGCGTCGACATAAATTGGTAGCAGTTTTAATACTAACTGGTCTAAGACCGCGGTCCCCTAGGTCCATCCACAGTCACATTAATGGCTTTGTTCTACCTACGTCGTCACTTACAACGGTGATGTCGGTATCGTTACTGTCAGTATAAATTACTTGAAAGTCCACTACAAACTAGTTTAGAGCAGTTTGAATACTAACTGTTCTAAGAGCGCAGTTCCCTAGGTCCGTCCACAGTCACATTGATGGCTTTGTTTTACCTACGTCGTCACTTACAGCGGCGATATCGATATCGTTACTGTCAGTATAAAAGACTTAAAAGTCCACTACAAACTAGTTTAGAGCAATTTGGATACTAACTGGTCTTAGACCGCGGTTCCCTGGGTCCGTCCACCGTCACCTTGATGGCTTTATTGTACGTCGTCACTTGCGGCGGCGATGTCGATATCGTTATCGTCAGGGTGAAGGATTTACCTGAAACAATAGAAACAGAACATCAGAACGAAAGAAGAAGTGATACTTCGTCAGACCAAAATTCTTGATGAAACCACAACTGTTTAGAAAAATTGTGAAGTTCTGCTTGTCGCTTTCAAATATAATATAAAATCAAATATAATAATTTATGTTTACTTCAATCATACAAGTAGTAGAATGCTAACAAACTTGCACTCGGTTCGTCGATATTTAAAAAAAAAAATAATGGCAAAAAGAAACGATTTTGCGCCAATCATTTTTAACCATATCATAAATGTACCGTTATTACAATGAAACTGAAAATATTTGCGCAAACTTTGTACTCAAAGTGAGCGTAAGTCATAAATTCAATCTGCGGTGGGCACTCTTTTCGCCGTTCACTTTTGCAGTTCGATTTTGATCACTTGTTTGAAAGTAAAAAATTTATTGTCCGTTTTCAATTTGAGCGGCGAATGAATTTGTACGAGGCACGCTGTCCTATCGAAAAAATAATTGTCTATCAAAAATCGACAAAGCATCTTTGTGTTGTATGTACTTATATAAGATGGTAGACCGTAGAGGGTAAATGATAAAGTAGGGTAAGTAACTCATAAAAAAGATAATGACTGTATTAATTACAAAAACTCAAGCGAACATCAAATGTATGTTGCTAAAAACTGCCGACAACCCAATGGTGCTTGAAACGAAACAATCTCATTCAAACATCGAGAGCATAAAAGAGTATCGCATCCCGCAACACATCACAGCGCGTCACAAACAACGGACTGGCCACTTCATCACGGCGTAACGCCGCCAATAAAAAAAAACATTTCCATCTGCGGAAAAACCACAGTTAATATTAAATGACCGTCCGTCAAAGCTGTATTGTAGAGCGCTTTGCCGACCGCTCGCTGCGGGATGCAGTCAATACCGATTTTGTGATTTTTCCAACAACCCCCCCACCCCTTCGGGGGAGGCGCGGGAGAGTGACATGTAAGCTTTAATGGGCCCTAGAGCGGCACGCCACTGGCTACACGCGAAAAAACTGAAAAAAGGCCTCATTCATATGTGATTTCATGTGTAGGCTACTTTGGGCTCGGTGGTGAGTCTCGTTAAAAATGGAGGCCGTACATGCGGCCGGCTTGTTGCGGCCTATCGGAGTTTATTAACGTGGCCGAGGAGCGCTTACAGCGTTCACACTTGTTTTCGTAGCTTTTAGGGTTACTCCGTGCCTTTCGTGATGATTAATTGATACATATGGTGAGTAATGTTTTTATAGATTTGTGCTATAGTGCCTAATGTTGAATATACGAAAGTAAGCCAATTTAGTTACATTTAAAATAATTACTTATGGCAATATTTTTTTCTCTGGCGTCACGCGTTTGCTTTTGCATTAGATGTCTCGAGAATCTTCTATTTAGAAATAATATTTTCAGGTTAAAATATTGCAGCCTTCATTACTCTCTAGCGTTTTAAAGTCTGCTGCGAAATAAAGACTACTTATGTGCTGGTTAGTTTTTGACGTAATAACGTTTTAAAAATCGATGAACGCCGGTTGTACGAACGAAAAAGTGTCACGTTCCGCGTGCAATCGAGAGCGCGGAACAAGCGATATAGAGGCATAATCGGCATAAGCGTTCAGCTTGTGACGCATCTATATCTCTTCTATCGTTATCACGTAAAACGATCGTCCATAAACCGATTTTACAGACAACCATTTTTTTAAACTTTCAGTATGAAATCTGTACTAAACACATATTTTAATGTCATTTTACTAAGAGTGATTTAATATAGTAGAATATCTTCCACAAGCCCATTGTATACGGGAGAAATGTATGCTTTAACAACAGGAGCCAATGTCATGTCATGTCTAACTCGAGCAGCTGATGAAAATCCAGTACGCCGCGCCGTCGTACCAGTTACGGCACGGCGTCGCTAGACGCTACGGTATTTTGAAAATGTATCTTATTTCAAGGGAAATGTACGAACAATTAATGGTAATATGCTAAATACTTCATTAATAATATTTCGAAATTAGATGCTAACTACTAGGTTAAATATACAGATATTACAGATATTTAATTCAATTTAGAGACCTTTTTTTGAAAGGAGTCCAGAATAATTATTTCATTTATGATATCTTAGAATCCCACGCAAAATATTAAAATATCTCTTTTTTGATACTATTTTAAGGTAAAAAATTATATTCAAATAGCGATGAGCAAGCCGGGTATTGTGATTTCCGTTTACAATATTGAAATCAGCGTCTTGCCTGGCGTCTTGCAACCTTGATTTAATTTAGGGACCCTTGTTTATTTTTACCTCTTAATAGATAAAAACGCGATATTTATACTAAAAATGTGTCATGTCTGATGAAAAATCCAGTTTTCCGCGCCTGCCGTACCAGTTACGGCGCGCGGCGCCGCTCGCCTAAATAAATAACCCCATTTAATGTACCTCACACACGATACTGTTTTATGAGCTCACAATTTCCTTACTCCTTGTGAAGTGCCATTTAGTTTGTCATTTTGGTAGGAGTTACGCCAGACACTTTTTGGATTGTGTTTTGATTAAACTCTTTTTAAGCTTTGCGCAAAAGGAATAGGCGAGCGTTTAAAGGAGCTTACATTATAATTATTCATATCAATACGATTTGGGCGTTCGTCCAATTAATAGTACTTGAATGTTGTATCTCATCATTTTTGTTCAATACCATGTCGAAAAGGGGTTGAAATTCTCAGTTCTACGTGAGAAACAGCAGTGCCCCCAAATTCTACCCTTATTTTTTGCTGCACAGAGTCTAAAACCTTTTATTTAACTTATCGTATATATGTATGTTTGTTCTGGTGAAATTTTGCAATTGAATTTCAAACAATTTGTTCGAAATTTTGCAAACTTATTTATGTTATCATCATTATTTCGAGTAGGTGTCATGGTCAATCGACCATGCACACCCTGGTGTCAGAGTTCTTCGGAACCGCCTCTCGGCCTCTGAAGTGGTTCCTTTAACGACTACCAGATGGCAGCCGGGACCACCGGCTCAACGTGCCTTCCGAAGCACGGAATCATCTTTATTATCAGACAATCAGGTGATTCAAGCCTGCAATGTCCTAACCAAACTGGAAATAACTAAACAAAGTATGCTTCCGGTGGGAATCGAACCCACGACCCCGGGTCACAGGCGAACGCCTTAACCACTGGACCACGGAGGCTGTTATTTATGTTAGTCGGATGAGTGTGTAATAGTCAATAGGCTCCTCAACATTGACCTAATATTAAAAGTTTGTCACGATATTAAAATTTTTGAGAAAGTTTAACTTATTTTGTAAAATTTTTGATAAAATATATATATATTTTTAAATTTATTTAAAACTTTATTGAGACTTAAAGGTAGACTTTATGCTAAAAGAATAACAGAACAAAATTATTAGGTGTCACTAATCAAAAAGATATATGTATGAGGAAAGATAGAGCAAAGTCACAAGTTGTTAGTAATGGTTCTAATTCAAAATAATATGTTGAAAATATCCACTTTGATTTCAATTACTTTGTGTGCTTCCGCCACCAGTTACCTACTTCATGCAAACTATTGCAGGCCAGCAACTTATTCGTAACTTGTAATTCGAATGACCAACAAATACAACTATTGGTGGCGGGTAAAATGAAATAACAGTAGTGGGAGGGCGCTAGCCAGCAATAGGGTACATGAACTAATTGGTGGCGGAAGCACACAAAGTGAAAATTAAATGATAATATACAGGGAAATGTCACACACAGACCAAGCTCACAGTAATGTCTAAACTTGTGTCATGAGATACCGAAAGTAACTCACTCAGATCGTTTCCATAATTACATGGCCGGGGAGATTTAAAGGTACTTCTGGAAACACTGAGCCACAGATGTCATTAAAGTAATTGAAAATGCATGTTACCTACTTTGTCTGCAAAGTAACGCCTGAAATAAAAATAGCAATAACTGCCACATTCTTGCAAAAGAAAGACCCTACGCCTCAGTGCTGCCAGTCTGCCACCACTTATTTCTGAACCTTTGTTGAAATTCAAGCACTAGGTAGGTACGTGTGGCTATTAAAAATGTTAGTAACTCAAGCAGATATTATATTTGCTCTATTTGTCAGAAATAGGTACCAACTTAATTGGAAATATTTCAACAAAACTATCGAGTCCTGTTGCAATCAAAATTGCTAACATTGTAAAAGCGACTAGACGACGCGACGCTTGTACCACTTCGCTGCCGCTGCGACATCTCAATTTGGACGACAGCCGAGCGAGGACATGACACATTCGTTTCTCTTTTAGTACTTAATAGAACGTAAAAAAACTAGGTATATCGAATACCGGTTTAGGGGTCTAAACCGGTTTCCGAGATTTAAATACTGTCAGAGGGTTCTGACAGTATTTAAATCTCGGAAGCAGGACCATACTCGGAAGTAGGACCATAGTCAAATAAACGATCTAAGTAAAAATTGGTTGACAGTCTGTTTACGGACGATGATTTTACGTAATTATGGTGGAACAGATCTCTGTTTCACCGTATGCGTCACAATCCGAACGTGACTCTTCGTCGTGCGTGCAGCCGGAGTTCATCCATTTATAAGATGTTATCACCTATCATAGAGATTTAGTTTACCAAAGTTTTCTAATTACAGCTGTTCAATGAATGGAGGTTTTCTGAAATGCTTACAGCTAGGTAGCAGTACTGAATGGCAGGGTCCGATGAGCCACTGTCACTGGATAATATTTGACAAGCAGCAATTACTAATGCAGTAACTTAATTGCAGCTTTCAGGACCCAACGCCTCAGTGCTGCCTCTGCTTATTTCAGAAAACTTAGTAAAACAAAATTGTGTAAACTGATATGCCTAAAATAGATTTATTGTCAGAAATGCTTTAAATATTATAAACGAAGAAAAGAGACACTTAAATTTATTTTATGATTTTTATCGGAGAGTCACTTGAAAACGCCAAACAAAAGTGATGTTATTGCAAAAAAATTAAAAATTGAAAAGTAGTTTAATTTTGACACTCTTGTCTAGATCTGCAACGGAAGACCGTAAATATACGTTTACTTATAAACCGATTTCGATATTCACACCTACAGGCTGCCCAACAATATGCCGCTATTACGCGATGGTAGTGTGTGAAAAGGCCGGCGAGTTATCAATGTCACTTCGGATGAAAAACAGTCGAAGGTATCTCAACGTAGCGAATTAGAAAACTTGAGGCCGCGTTTCGTGGATGAATAACCTAAAATAAATTTAAAAATATATTTTAAGTAAACAGGGTTAATTGAAACCAATTTTGTTAGGTAATTGAATATATATTACTGTGATTCCGTATAAAAGTACAATTCACAGTTGAAAGATATATTTCATTTCACAATCGGTAAGCCTTACCAACAAATTCAATAAATAGTATATATGGCCAATTTAGAAAGAGATTGAATTTTATGTGTATCGATTACACTCTTACCACAGACTAATGTGTATTGCGAGAAAGAAAAGCGATGCGTTAGTTTTTAATACCTACTGTTAAATCAGTATCGTAACCATCGTCTTAATATTACAGACTGTTGCTGCTGTTGTTGTTCATTGAATTATTAGAACGATGTCGACATAAGTAGTGGCGTAACCATAGTTCCCGTTTATATTTTGATTAAAAATATAATTTATTTGATTTAAATAATTAATGAAATATTTGATTTACGGGTATTTATTTTAAACACGCGAAACGTTTATAACTATTTTTGAATAGTTGTCAATTTCCAGATTTTCATATGATGTTGTTACGTAATTACACGTTTTTATTTGACAATAAGGCGTGAGCAGTGCTTAAGCGACACAAGAGGGTCTGCGTATGCGCTCGAAAATAACAATGCTGTGGTGGCTGTTTCAAAAGTTTTGCGGAAATACCGCGTAAGGAAATTTCACATTGGTGGAAGCCTTCATCTCTGTGATATAGTAGACAAACTGCAAGAAAATTTCCTACGTTGGTATAGTCACGTCTTGTGATAACCGGAACAAGTATATAAGTAACAAATGTCTGGCTAAGTCATCTCGGTCGGTCTCGGGAAGAAGCCCGCCCAAGAAATCAAGCCTTGATGTTGTCAAAGATTCTTCTTCTTATTCTTCTTTTCAGCCTTTTCCTACCTTTAAGGTGTAGGCCTCCTTCAGATTATGCCACTTTTCTCGATCTTGGGCTTTCTCTATCCACTTCACACCCGCTGTTATTTTAATGTCGTCGTACCAACGCATTTGCGGTCTGCCTTGTCCCGGCTTTTCGCCCCACGGTCTCCACTCCACAAGCGTTTTGCACCATTAGTCTTGCTTCCTAGCGACATGGCCAGCCCATTGCCATTTCAGCTTCGCTATACGCTTGATGACATCTGTGACCTTGCTCTTTTCTCTGAGCCACTCATTCCTTTTCCGGTCTTTGAGTGAAACACCTACCATTTTTCTTTCTGTTGCTCGTTGAGTTACCCTGAGTTTATGGATAATCTCCTTAGTGAAAACCCAAGTCTCAGCCCCATAGGTGAGAACTGGCAGGATGCACTGGTCATGTATGCGAGTTTTTTGTTCTGGGTTAGGATCATATTGAACACGTAGTTAATTTTGGCGTAAGCTGCCCAGTCAAAGATTAGTTGCGCCCAATGGCCTCACAATCAAGGATACCGAAAAAAAACGAAAAAAAATACAGCGAGAAATACATTCAGATCTCAGAGAGAGACAAAGAGAGAGAAAGATACAAATGTTTTAACCAGGGGTTGGAATACCGGTAAAAATCCATTACCGGTACCTCTATGAAACGACAGTACCGGTAATTGGTTTGGTACCGGTACATTTGGTAACGGTAAAAATCAAGTACCGGTACCTCTATAATACAACGGTACCGGTAATTGGATTGATACCGGTACCTCAATAAAACGACGGTACCGGTAATTGAAAGAAGTACCTGTACCAAATACCGGTAAACAGTACCGGTACTTAGTACCGGTACTCGTATTGGGAATTATCATTTCGTTAATGTGTGTCGTTGCCGTGTTGTGCATGTGCGGCGTGAGGCGGGGGCCCACAATAGGGCGGCACTTTTACAGTCGAGATAGTCCCATGCGGTAGACGGCAACAATGCGTAGGTACCGGTAAAATTAACGCAATTTTAATACCGTTAAAATTGGACAGAATAGAGGTACCGGTACTTACCGGTACTTATAATGTGAATTTGGTACCGGTAACAAGTAGCGGTAAAATTACCGTTAACTGTTAACAATATTATTACCGTTAAATACTATATTACCGGTACCTCATATTACCGTTAAAATTTTAACAGAATAGTAATACCGGTACTTACCGGTACTTATAATGGGAATTTGGTACCGGTAACAAGCCCTGGTTTTAACTGTTTTCAGATTCTAACGACTAACAATGTTCTTCACTAAACAAACTCTGCAATCAAGACATGAGCTCACCTTGTTACAAGAAACCATTAAACTTTATTATCTCAGTTAACAGTCTCATCTCAGTTACAATGTTACAACTACAGGTCCGACAAGTTCTTCCGATAGTGTTGTGGTTTTGAGTATGAATATTTTCACACACATGACCTGATGTAGTTTTGTTTTGTTAGTTTTGGAACTCACTACCACTATCTATCCGGCGCGCTCAAACGTCCCAAGTAAACGTCGCTGTAAGTCCCAAGTGAAATCATATTTCCTTTCTTCTTTGTAGTTTTTTTCCTTTCATATAACGTTCGGCTAAGCAGAGTTAGCGTGTCGTTCATGGGAAACTGTATACGCTACTACAACAAATTGCCAAAATTGGTCCTTGATATGCCGGATAGAATGTTCAAAAGTTATGTAAAACATTTACTTTGTAAAAAAGCTTATTATAGGACCGAAGATTTTATTAATGATAAGAATATTTGGCTTGAGCTTGGCGCGGACGCCTCGTAATTCTATATACAAATGACTATTAGGTGTAGTAGATTCTGTGCTGTACGTGATATTTTTAAAAAAGTTTTTTATTTTAATTTTAGTAGGTCTTAAATTTGACATTTTTTATTTATTTCGGTGTTATTCATTTCAATAATATGACATTATTTTTTAATTCAATTTAAACATGACATTAAAATAAACCAATGTATACTCAGTACACATATTTAGGTTCTAAGGTTTACAAAAATTGTGAATTGACGTCTTATACCTGACCTGTTTGTTGATGTCTTTTTTTTCCAACTACCCTAAGGTTGCCTGGAAGAGATTGCTATTGCGATAAGGCCGCCTTTAGTACTTATATCTTTAATGCCTATTGTTTTTATTAATGTTCTTTATGTGTGCAATAAAGTGTTAAATAAATAAATAAATAGTTTAAGTAATTTTATGTTCGTGTTTTTACACAATTTAGGTACTTTAAACTTTACTGTTAATTTAAGTAATGTAATTTTGACTGAAGGTACACGACACACCCATCACATTGACAAGAAATAAACACCCATCGGGCTGGAGCCAACCGATTTATAATCTACTAGCTTATGCCTGCGGCTCCGCCCGCGTTATTGTCGATCCCTCGGGAAATGTACAATTTTCCGGAAAGAAAAGTACTCTATGTCCTTCCCCGGACCTCGACTACCTCCTTAAAAAATTTCATCTCAATTGGATCAATGGTTGAAACGTGAAAAAGAGACAGATAGAGTTACTTTCACGTTTATAATATTAGTATGGAACTATGGAAGACTTAGTGTAGCTTAAATTATTATGAAGGGATGAAAGGGGAGAGTGCGCCGCCGCTAGTCGCTACGCACCTATACCGCGGCCGCCGCGGCCGCCGCTGCGCCCACGCCCGCCACCACCCCCGCCGAGACCACAAAGCGGCCTTCGGCACAGGGGCAAAGCCCTTTTTGCCCCTGTGCCGAAGGCCGCTTTGCGTAGGCGGCGTAAGCCAGCTCCCACCAAGTCGTTGCCACCACCGGGTCCCGAGAGGAACCAGCGCGATGAAGAGGCTTCATCAAGGTGGAAAGGAAAAAGAGGAAGCCCGCGAGCCGGAACCACTGTGGAACCGCGCCGACCGGACTGGATTCTCCGCTGCGTCCTGCCGTACCATCGACGCAGCTGTACGTGTCCCGGCTGCACTGGTCCACGAAGGTAGAGGAAGTCGTGGACTACGTCCGAAAGGAGTCCACCTTCACCTTGAGGGTTGAACGTCTGCAGTATCGCCACAAGGCGAATTTCAATTATTATGTGGTGAGAGGGCCGACGCATCATCTGCCAACCTTCATGAAGGAGGACTTTTGGCCGCAGGGAGTTGTATTTCGGAGGTTCCGAGGTCGTCTCACATCACCGCGCGTCACACGTCGCCGGCACTACGTGTGATATAGGATAGGATATTTAATATGTATGTTAGTTATAAGGTATTTATTTATGTATGTATTTATAATATGGGCCTCTGGTATTTTACATAATTGTAAGTACAATACTTACAATTATGTAAAATACCTTTATAAAATCTTACGTTAATCCGTATACGAATTTACACGGGTAACAAATTTAGACAAGAATTGGGTATTAAAAATCTTATACATAGCGACATATCATCACATCCCAGTCATAAGCTAATCGAGACTACAAGTCATAAACGACACGTTTAACGGTATTGTTAAATGTTTTGCATATAACATTAAAAATATTGCTTTTACACAACTTTTTAATATAGAGGGATGTCCATGCAATTCAATCGTAGCTGCAGAGGACATGGTCTAATAGCTCGTTGCAGTCCACTTTAACGCGTGTCAAATACACTCTTCTTGTAACCTTGTCATGATTACGAGCAAAGACATGTTAGTATTACACTCAGAAGACATTTGAAATAGTACTAGATTATCCTGCGACTCTGCCTCCGTGGTCCAGTGGTTAAGGCGTTTGCCTGTAGATCCGGGGGTCGTGGTTCGATGCCCACGGGGAACATATGTACTTTGTTTATGTTTTCAGTTTGGTTAGGACATTGCAGGCTTGAATCACCTGATTGACTGATAATAAGGATGATTCTGTGCTTCGGAACGTTGGTCCCGGCTGCCATCTGGTAGTCGTCAAAGGAACCACGTCATAGGCCGAGAGGCGGTTCCCAAAAACTCTGACATCAGGGTGTGCATGGTCGATTACCATGACACCTACTCGAAATGATGATGATCCTGCGAATTTGACATGTAATATATGCTTATGTATATGTTTCTATGTTTCTCGCCGAGCAAGTAGCTTTCTGTAGAATTTTAATATACATTACTAGAATAAAAAAAAATGATTAAGTTTTTTTAAAAATAACATTTAATTATTCTTTCTTGTTTAATATATTATATTTATACTAGGTTCATTCTCGTTTTTCATGTGAGGACTATAATTCTTTGGTGTAATATCTCAGTACCATCCACTTTCACGCGTGTCAGATGCACTTATATAGCCAGCTCTTACCGTGACTATAAGCAAATATATAAATTAAGCGCAAATATTTTAAGAGTTGACACCCACAAACTAGAAAAATGCTTTAGAAGCAAAATAAAAAGAAAAAGCGACCAAGTGCGAGTCAGGCTCGCCCATGAAGGGTTCCGTAGCAACAAGTAATATAATATATAAGTTCTTGTTATACAACGTGATTTTGAATCCCCTAGCTTTATTGAAATCTGGGAATCACAATCCCTAATGGAACACAGAATTGCAAGAAAAAAGGTAAAAAATGAAAAAGAAAATTAGGTTTCCCCAGGTAAATTGCAGTTTACGATATGGCGTATTAAAAAAAACTACTTACTGGATCTCGTTCAAACCAATTTTCGGTGGAAGTTTGCATGGTATTGTACGTCTAAACGTCTAAACTACATCACCCCCTGGTGATGTAGTTTAGACGTTTAGACGAAACAGTTAACGTTAGACGTTTAGACGAAAAGTTTAGTTGAAACAGAAGCGTTGCCAGCTTTTCAAGGAGTTGGGAGAAGGACATGGGGGAAGGATAGGCCTCCGTCTCTCTCTTATTCACCGAACGAAGTATAGAAGCTGTAAAGCTTTTACTCAAACGTCGATTTTCTGTGAGAATGTGGTACTTTCCCGGACGAGCCGGCCCATAGTCATTTTACTAGCCAAAATGAATTTTGCCGGTAGCGTGGCTCTACCACAACTATCATGTTTTTATTAAAAGAACAATCAATATACCATGTTCATGCAGTTTTATCGATATAAACGACGTGGTCCTTAGACCAACTAGCTATTAGTCTGATACAATCCAATTAGACGTGTGTCAAATGCACTCGTCTTCTCAGAATTGCCGTGACTACGATGGTGACTACGTGCTAAGTCTGCGTGCTAATTGATAGCATAGTAATTGAGTGGATTAATATTTGAGCTGGGGTGGCGTGCTGTTACCTGAACGCATGACATAATTATTCTTAGTACCTTTCATAAGAATTTTCATTTACTTGTAATGACCACGAAAAGGACTTTCTAGTGAAGTCACAAAATGAAGAATTGTGCTTGTTGTAGAACAAAAAACCTTTGGCTTTTGATACAACTGGATGGTTGATTATATTAAAAAAGGAAAAAAGGTTACAGAAAATTTTGTAGGTTCGTTTAATTTCATTGTCTTAGACACATTATTGTTGTTTGTTGCACTCGTATTGTCGTCATTGCCGTTATTTTGATGGTGATATTGATGACGTGCCAAACTTGCGTGATAATTGACTGAATTAATATGTTATCAATCAATACTAATAATAAATCTGTAAGGGTTGGTCATGGAGTAAGTTACTTTGTTTATAAACTCTATAGCATGATACTGAAATTTAATTGAGTATTTTTTTCTGTATATATACATTTATGTTTCTTCATAACTCATAAAAGAGTGAACTGAAATTTTTGAAACTTGTTAGATAAATAATATGTGTTTCACTTCTTTCAATTATTCTTTCTTCTTTTAATTAAATCAAATTCTTCTTTCAAATTAAATTCTTTCTCTCCAAAATTTGCGATATGTTTACAATAAATCTCGATAATTTCTCAATCATTCTCGCTCGAAATAATAATCTGCGGTTTGAGGAAGCTGGTTTCAATATACGAAACGTACGCTAACTCCCATGGTTTGATTTAAAACGAGCTAAGTCATGGTCTTTGGGGCCGGGAATAGACAGATTGACAAGATCCCACCTGTTTTCCTCAACAAATGTGAGCTCCTTAGAGTGTACAGATTTAAATATCTTGGACATCTGTTAACGCCTGACCTCAGGGACAATGATGATATGGAAAGGGAGCGGAGGGCCTTGTCAGTAAGAGCGAGTATGTTGGCGCGCAGGTTTGCACGCTGTTCACGTGATGTTAAAATTACACTATTCAGAGCTTTTTGTACTTCGTTCTATACGTGCAGCCTGTGGGCCAACTATACTCAAAAAGCTTGTAACGCCCTCCGTGTCTAATACAACAATGCATTCAGGGTGTTGTTGAGGTTGCCTCGCTATTGTAGCGCATTAGGAATGTTCGCTGAGGCTCGCGTAGACTGCTTTTACGCAACAATACGTAAAAGATGCGCATCCCTGGTGCGCAGGTGCGGGGGAGCACTAACAGCATCTTGAGCATGTTAACGAGCAGATTGGACAGCTCGTACGTAAATCGTTGTCGTGCCATATCTAGTGGGGTGACACGGGTGTGACATGACAATCGATTTTTACTTTTAATTTAAGTTTAAATTAATTTTTTAACTAACATAGCGTCTAAGTATTTTACTAACAAATTTGTGAGTTTTAATTACTTGAATAAAAATATTATTATTATTATTAATAATGATTTTCGGAAATAGTCAGTCATGTACTGTCCGTCAAAAAAAATTGAGAACTGTTGCTGTTTCGACATCTCATAGCTGGATGCAATACAATGTGACGGGTGTCAAATACGCTCGCTTTCCAACATTGCCGTCATTAGGACGGGGACGACACGTGCTAATTGCCTGAATTAATATGCTGATTGAGCTGAGGTAGAGCTGAGGTGTCACGCTGTTACTTGACACACATGGTGCATTAGTTATTACCAGTGGCGTAGCCAGTATTCGTATTTGAGGGGGAGATGAACAGTGCCAGCCCGAGGCTAGTTGGCTAGCGGAACAGACACGTTTTGAATTGCGGTAAAAGCTGTTGCGATATTCTGCGATACATAAACATAGCAGCATCAATGCTATGTTTATGTATCGCAGTTAAGTTTACAATTCTGATTAGACTAGACCACTAAGGAATATACCTCAGCCGAAAACGCAACGCCAGCGGTACGTGTCAGGATTTCATTAGTTAGTTAGGCGTCGTTTGGAAGCAGCCGCAACACGAGTCGATAGCAACGCGCGACGAAGCAAACCAAATGGGCGTTCGACCGAATAATAGTGATACGGGACGGCGAGGCAACGTCTCGGTAAAGTACGAACGCACCAACAAAATAATTCAGATTTTTTATAAATTTCAAAGATTTTGTGAATCCCTGTCTATAATTTGTCCCAAGCAAAAAAAATTTAAAGGTAAACAAACCTTCTCGACACGGTTGTTGGCAAATATTTCTTCAATCACACAATTCTTTCGAACACTAACTCTTTAAAACGATGCTTTGTAATGATTTACGCCTTTTTAAATGAATGTCACTAGATTTTACCTACAAACTTTTACTGAAATCGTTATTTTCGATTATGGCGTTTATTACGAGGTTATAATTTGTACTCTTTTTCTGTATAAATGACAATGTCAACCTGACTGACTGAACAAATAAATGAAATTATTTTGCCTATAATGAATAATTTTTTTTGAATGGGACATAGATTACATGCCTGGTAATACCTATTCAAAATATACCTATTTTTATTGGTATTGCTGAGATATTATTATGTTGTTCAGTACGAACAAGAACTTCTTACCATATAGAGCCTAAGGAAATCAGACGGTACCTGGTTTTAAGAATATCTTTTGCTATCCAAAGCGGGCTAGCCTAATCGGTACATTAAATACATACATACATAGTATCACGTCTTTTTCTCTTGCGGGGTTGACAGAGCCTAGGCCTATAAGAAAGCCACGTTTAGCATGTTGGTGGACATTAGGTGGAAAAGGAATCTAAATAGTGATGGGTTGTTTGTTAGCCGCATCGCCTATTAACATGATTCCTCAGATTTTGGCCATTCCCTCAAACTGCTTCCACGATCAGTGGGAAGAGAAGCAGCTACGTTTTATCTTTTCTCCTAGACCAGCATGGAGAGAAAATTTAATATAGTTCATAGAAAATCACGCTGTATATCTGACTCATGGGTATTACCATAAACTCTATTACTTATTTGCATTGAAAGGGAACATTATGAAAAAAATATAGCTTTGAGTATTAAATACCTAATTATACCAAACACAATTATTGTGTACATGTATACTTAAATTAAATTATTATCTAAATAACGCAGATATATTTTATCAAATACTTAGAAATCGTTAAATAAATGTTATAAAACATAAAATAAATTAAAGTAAAAACCACTTGTAGATAAAATATAAACCGATAGCGATGCATTCAAGCAAACTTTGTAAAGCAACCCGGAAGCGCGGAAACAACTTATAACCTGCTATGTTAATGGAAATTGAAGATCTACTGCATATTGCAAACAAAAAACCGTCTCGCGCTAACCGCAGAGGAAGTTCTACGTTGCGCTTTAATCTCCAGCGATATTTTAGAGCCGTGCAAATGAAAAGTTAGCGCGGAGACTTGAAGAAGCGCCCGCCTTCTCGCCCGGCAGCCAATGGAAAAGTCGGGAAATAAACGTCTTCTGTAGGCGGGGCCGCGGCCGCACAGCCATTTCAATATTTTTTCCTTTGAAACATTCTTTATTCGAATTTCTTTGCGGCCAGCTTTAATTATCGTCTTCGCTTTATGGTCTCTCTGTCTGTTTATGAAATAAATCATTTCTAATTAAATGTTATACGACTTCCAAATTCAAAGAGCAGTGAGGATATTCTGAAATTAGCGGCGGCAGCACTGAGGCGTCGGTTGTTACCTCGGGTTGTTACTGGCCAACAATGTATCAGTTGTCACTGCATGTCAAATATTATCCAATAGCAGCAGCTTATTATACTCTACGACCAACGACCTTTTACGACACAGTGCTGCCATCTGGTTGACAGCTAGTTAACAGCTCCGTGGCGCAGTGGTTAACACGCCAGCCTGCGACACGGAGTGCCCGGGTTCAATCCCCGGCCAGGTCAAAATGGAAAATGATCTTTTTCAGATTGGCCTGGGTCTTGGATGTTTATCTATATATGTATTTGTTATAAAATATATATCGTTGAGTAAGTATCCCATAACACAAGTCTCGAACTTACCTTGGGGCTAGCTCAATCTGTGTCATATGTCCGTATATATTTATCTGGTGGTAAGCATTTCTGAAAATTCTCATTGAAAAGGATTCTCATTTTTTTTCCAGGCAGTTATTTATGTTTATGGTGTGTATAATATATTGTCATCTCATCAATTCAAAAAACAAAGAATGGTTGCCGGCATACAGGGGCTAAAATACTTTTATAATAAAACTCAATATTTTTTTCTCATAGAGGAAGATGAAAAGCAGAATGTGTCTTCTCGGGACTAACAATACTTATACTTTGGGCAATATAATATACTCTGAATCCCTTGCTTCAATCAGGAGTCTACTTTAGATTACCTTACACGCTCAGGAGTACTATTTTTGAAAGTATGAAAATCGTCTTCGAGCGATTTTTCCATACAAAAATCGTTCGAAGACGATTGTCATACTTCCACTCTGAATTCAAAATATTGCCCTCACCAAAAAGTATTATGTTAGGTTACAATCTACTATTCACGTACAATGACATTCTTGCCACGTTTCGGTTCTCTTTTAAACTCGACGAAAAAAATTCTCACAGTGTTAAAGTCGATGAGGAAAAACTTACGTGGTAACGATAAGCCTACACGCAACGTATTCGAAGGCAGTTTCGTGACACGCGGTCCATAATAGGCCCTCCTCAACCGTAACGTACCCACAGACCCCCGAACCGCTGCGGGTTACACACTCGCTACGATGGAAAACTACTATTTCCTACTAACTATGCTATGTAGTTTTGAATATAACCTTTTAAATAAACACAATTATTTTTATGAGGTTCAAATCTGGGAAGCTAAATCCTACCACTTTATATATTTTATTTATTTAAAAAATATATTGAGCCTTACAAGCTACAACAGGTAGACTTAATGATAAAAGCATTCTCTTCCAGTCAACCTCTGGGAAAAATATAAATCAGATCAAAATAAATAGGTGACAATCAGAAAGATGTGTATTATAGTCATGTCGTTCAATTAAGCATGGCATACTGTAAGTTAGAAGACAATACAATATCATACCGTGATAATGAAGTCGGAAAACAATATACGTCATTGGTTTTTTTAGGGTTCCGTACCCAAAGGGTAAAAACTGGATACAACAGACTTGACTTTCTTGCCGTTTTTTAGCTAACGGTACGGAACCCTTTGTGCGCGAGTACGACTCACACTTGGCCGGTTTTTTTTTAATGATATACCTATGACGGCAAACGAGCAAGTGGGCTTATTACTTTTGGCTCACTTGTTTTTTCTTGGCTTTATAGAATAAATTCGTTTTTAAAAATATGTCATAACATAACATTATATAATGAAAGAAATTTCACATACCTACCTACTTGATAATAAAATATGATAACGCAATTAGGTAGACGTCTTGAGACGCCCTCGCAAAGCCCGCGAATTAGGTATACAAATATGCTACGTCGCGGTTTGTGATATCGGCTTCTTGTATCGGTTATAATACTTTTTATTTGTTCATTTACATTGAAAGATATTTGTGTTTCTTTATTTTGGGTCACACCAAACCCTTACGTACAGGCCCGTGTATCCCATAAGGTGGTCGTAGCGGTTTACAGACTCACCAGTAATGTAACCGTTGAAAGGAAATGATTACTGACATCTTAACAAAGCCCGCGTCTGGTCTGGTGGTTAGTGATATTGCGATGGTGTATTGGTATTACAACATTTTTTCGAGAAATCGTGAAAAATCATTTGCGGCCAGCAATACTTTACCTCCCAGTAACTGAAAGAGGGGAGACTTTTGCCCAGCAGTGGGACATAGAGAGCTAGAAAATAATATTACTTTAGCTAATTTTATTTTACTTTAGGTCGAGATTCAGTTCCGAAGTATTCAGACACCAGGGTGTGCATGGTCGATTGACCGTGTCACTGTCATACGCGATGAGCTAGTTTTTAGGAACAGAATGAGATTCTCTACAATTTCTTTTGCGAAAATAATTTCAACACAAAAGTCGACGAGGAAAAGTAAATATAATGTTTAAAACGAGAAAACTACCGACATCGTGTGCGGTAGAGCGGTGGTTTCGTCGATACGCGCCCCAATATTGGCCCTTGTCTACATTAACCCGGCCGCAGTAGGTTACCTACTCTCCGATAGGGTTAAGTTGCGATGGTAGTAGTTCAACACAAAATACAACACTTCCATTGTATTGACGGTCGGAACCCGCAAGTTTCGAAATCAAGCTGTGATGCTGCTACATGTATTCGTGATAACGGGATAGTGTTTTACGTATTCGTATCTTATCTGGGAAATCGTATAGGTAAAAAATATTATTAATTATTTAAAATGCACCAAAACCACCAATGATTAGATATCATTTTTGGAATAGTACTTTTTTTCCGGGATGAAAGGCCTATGGCGTTCTTCTCTGTATCCCCAGGCAATGCGTATGCAAAATTTTATGATGATAGGTTCAGTAGTTAAATCATGTAAACTTAATTAACATACAAAAAAACAAAATAAACTAGCTAACTTTGACTAGCTCCGTGGCGCAGCGGTCAACACGCCTGCCTGCGACACGGAGTGACCGGGTTCGATCCCCGGCCAGGTCAAGATGGAAAATGATCTTTTTCAGATTGGCCTGGGTCATGGATGTTTATCT
This sequence comes from Elegia similella, assembly GCA_947532085.1. Classification (NCBI taxonomy): domain Eukaryota; kingdom Metazoa; phylum Arthropoda; class Insecta; order Lepidoptera; family Pyralidae; genus Elegia; species Elegia similella. Next base: position 17,173,827 of record OX383941.1, read on the forward strand.
ATATATGTATTTGTTATAAAATATAGTATCGTTGAGTTAGTATTCCATAACACAAGTCTCGAACTTACTTTGGGGCTAGCTCAATCTGTGTAATTTGTCCGTATATATTTATTTATTTATTTCTTCCTTTACATTATTCCACTTTTTGTATTTATAATATTACCTAGTTAGGATTTATTAAATTATTTTCAATCAACACAAAATACAATTGAAAAAAAAAACCTAGAATAATAGTGAAAACGATAAGCACGCATCGTATGCGGTTGCGGTTTTGCTAACACGCGCCCCAAAACAGGCCTTGTCAACCGTACCGCGGCCACACTGGGCCACCACGGCGGCCCACTCATCCGTAGGGTTCGCCGCGATTTCATTTACAGTCGCTGCCCTCTTAGAACCCGTAAGATATACACCTATGCCGTAAACCGAGATATAATTGTGTTATTCTAATACTTCTTCTAATACTTGGGGCAATATTTTATCACATGAAAGCAATACTCTTAAAATAATGATAGAAACAATAAGCCATGCAACGATAGTGGTTTCCTCAACACGCGATCTATTCCTAACCCATAGCTAACAGGCCCTTGTCAACCGTAACTCGACCGCAGCGGGTTACACACTCTCCAGTTAGGCCAGCCGCGATTTTATTAACGATAAGTTCCTTCTAAGAATTTTACCACAGTTAGATGCAGAAAATATGAAATATAATAACGGCACTAAACTGCAATATCATATACAATATTAACATAAATACAGATCATCATCATCATCATATCAGCCGCAAGAAGTCCACTGCTGGACATAGGCCACAAAATTAAACTAAATGTGCGTCGTTATTCGACATTGCGATTGTTTCGGTTGACTTACTTTCGAAATCGCTTTATGGACCCTATTTATAAATGTAAGTTACCAAAACTGGTTAGATTTGCCATAAGGCATGCAATTTTGTGAGTATTTGGCTCAAAGGATAAGCATTGCCATCCAACGTGGCAATACTGCCAGCCTTTTGGGTACGTTGCCGCAGAATAACGGTTTACAGGGACTATAATATTTGTAAATATTTATATCTTTTATGTAGTTTTAATTATTATAGTATTATAAGTTAATAAGTATTATTTTAATATAATTATAATGTTATTATAATCGTGAATTATAAAACAAATATTATAGATATAAATATATAAGTATTTATCACATAAAACTCTCAAGGAAAACCTTTGTCTACTAGTAGAAACAATAAACCTACACGCAAGTTATTCGGCGGCGGTTTCGCTGCGACGCGAGTCGCGACCCATACCAAACCTAACAGGCCCTTGTCACACGTAACGTGGCCACAGTGGGTAACCCACTCTATCGTAGGGTTAGCCGCGTAGGAAAATGATTTCGTTTACGATTGGTGCCCTTTAATACACTACTAGTTATACAATTATTGGGCTGGTGTTAGTAGATGCCACGAAAATAGAGTCAGGTGGGGTTTCTCTAACAATAGTGAGTGCGACTGTGGTGCTATCCAATCTATGGGTCACTTTTTGGTGTGCCCAGAAAGCCCAACTTCTTGCTCTCAATAGATCTGAATTAGGTGGTTGAAACAATTATACGGAAAGCTATTTTAGCACTCGCTATAAGAAGAAGAAGAAGTTACAAGTATGCCGTGACGCGGTTTGCGATAGCGTGGAGGTGTATTCGAATGGCTATAATCATTAAGTGAGGTTAAGACTGAATATAGTATTGAATACACAAATAGCATAAAATAATATACTATTTAATCAATTAACCAAAGAATTCGAAAGATAATCGCATACACATGTGAAGCAACTATAAACGTGGGTGACATTTGAATTTGTGATTATTGATTTAAATTTTTTTGTTTACCTACCCAAGTTCCAAACGCTAGTATTCTAAAATACTAGCGGTGCACTTAGATAACCGTGTTTTATGACAAAATATAATTTTGGTTTTATGTGTTTCTTGTGATGGTTTATAAACATATAGAAAATGATCTAAATCAAGTGCCTAAAAAATCCTTTCAAGGATATGATTAATTTAATATTCAAATTTAATATTTAGTTTTAGGGTTACCGTACCTCAAAAGTAAAAAAACGGAACCCTTATAGGATCACTTTGCTGTCCGTCTGTCTGTCGATCAAGACCTTTTTGTCAAGAACCAGTAGAGATATCCTAGGAGCTATGGAAAAATCAAACTTCTAAGCCAACATAATCAAAAGATACAGGCCATTTATGCCACAAATTTTCGACATTCGCAAGGAAATCAAAACCTGGGTCCTTTCCGTGAACTCAGAATCTTGAAATTTGGTACGAAGCAACGTCTTATAGCACAGATAGAGGAAAATATTCGAAAAACATAAAATTTTAGTTACATCAAATAATAAAAATAATTTTATAATTTTAAAATTATTATAGATAATGGTACGGAAAACTTTGTGCGCGAGTCCGACTCGCACTTGGCAGGTTTTTTTTCCCTCTTCCGGTTACTATTCGTTGTGCTCAAACACTTTACAGGTCAAGTAATATTAAATTTCTAGACGAGACGGACTACAACTGAGAAAGCAACCGGGAAAATGCTCAGATGAGAGATATATATAATAAATACACTTTGTCAAGAAAGTACCGGGAAAAGATCAATAATACACAAAATGTTAATTATTCATCAAAATTTATTTTATAACTTTAAAGTATGTTCCTTCAAAAGCGATATACTTGCGCCAATGAATAATCCAATCATCAAATCATTTTTTAAATGCTTTCTCCGGAATTGGGTACAGTTCTCGCCGCGAATTCTCCGTTATGTCTTCTACCGAATGGAAACGGGTTCCACGAAGTGGTAATTTGCGTAAAGGAAAAAGAAAAAAGTCGCATGGAGCCATGCCTGGTGAATTCAGAAATTCGTTCACAATAAGGGCTTTGGGCAAAGGCGCATTATCGTGATGCAAAATCCAAGACATTTTTTCCACAAATCTGGCCTTTTTTGTCGAATTTGCTCTCTTAAACGCCGCGTAACGCTCAAATAATATTATTTATTTATAGTTTGAATTCCGGCAAGAACCCTGTACATAACACCATGATAGTCAAAGAAAACAGTCAACATGACTTTGACTTATGGTCCACATTGGCGTGACTTTTTCGGTTTTGTTTCAGTTGGCAGGCGCCACCATTGCGCCGCAAACGTATTTAGTGCCCTAATTTTAGGGTTCCATACCTCAAAGGGAAAAAATGGAACGCTTATAGAATCACTTTGTGCTCTGAGCTGTGCTATGTGTCTGTCTGTCAAGACCTCTTTTTTTTCAGGGACTCGTGATGGTATCAAACTGAAATTCATATCAAAAACTTAAGTTTACTGTCCCTTGGAGCTGTGAAAAACTCAAACTTCTAAACCAACAAAATCAAAAGATAGAGCCATTTATAATATTAACATGCCGCAAATTTTCGATATTCGCCAGGAAATCAAAACATACAGAGTACTTCCCGTGAACTTAGAATCTTGAAATTTAGCACAAAGTAAAAATTGCGAAAATAAATAAATTTTTAGTTACATCATGTTATATTTTTTTACTTATTATAAGATAATGGTACGGAACCCTAAGTGCGTGAGTCCGACTCGCACTTGGCCGGTTTCATATTACTGTTTATTCAATGAAGCCAATTATTTTTATAAAATAAATTTTTTTCATAGCTATATAGACAAAATATTAATCTGTTAATAAATATCCTATTGAAAACTTGTTCGTCCAAGCGGCACCGATAGACTACAAAAACAGCCATACCTATTATAATATAAAAAAATGGGGCAAGCTCAATCTGTGTGTTTTACCAGGTATAATTATTTATCTTTTACTTTAGCTTGTAATTTACTAATGGCACCCATATAATGAAGCCTATAATTATGTGCAACGTTATGAACTTATTTAACACAAACGTACATATGCCAAAATAATCGTAGGCTTCAAATTTTGGATATAAATATATTTTGAATAGGTAGGTATGTATTAAATGAAAGCACATAGAGATAAAAGTCAAAAAAGACTTTTATTTAAAATTGGATACATGTATCTCTTTTTGAACGTCATATTTGTATTTGTTATATTTTGTTTAATTTATGCAAAATTGAAATACTACGCTACTAGTGAGAAGAATACGCCGAAAGAAACTCAATCCAGACTTGGTCCCTATGTGCCTCAAGGCTCCAAAAGAATGCAAGCTACAGTTGGCTACAACAAGCTTCATGAAAATCTTTACATTCCACTCACTGTTACTGTTAGATTTATAATGTTGTCTCAAACGAATTTTGCCCATCAAGACTATGTGTGTGCATCGCTTGAAATCTTAATTTTAATTCAATAAAGATTTTTTAGAATTGCTCATTCGCTATTATTGTTACTACGAGTCACTATTGTCCGCGAAAGCTTGAAATCGTATACGAGTATCACTCAGTCGCTGTATTCCTGTTTGACTAGCTCCGTGGCGCAGCGGTCAACACGCCTGCCTGCGACACGGAGTGACCGGGTTCGATCCCCGGCCAGGTCAAGATGGAAAATGATCTTTTCCAGATTGGCCTGGGTCTTGGATGTTTATCTATATATGTATTTGTTATAAAATATAGTATCTTTGAGTTAGTATCCCATAACACAAGTCTCGAACTTACTTTGGGGCTAGCTCAATCTGTGTGATTTGTCCGTATATATTTATTTATTTATTTATTTATTGGACTATATGTCAAAACACGATCTATGTGTAGCTGAATCGTGATTGAGTAAAACTATCATCATCATCATCACTATCAGGTCTTTTTAGTCTCCACTGCAGGAGCATGACCCTCTCTGTATACCAGAGCCATACTTGGCCAGAGCAAACAGAGGATTTGGCCTTCACTCTCCTCGCTGGCCAGACGGGTTGGAGAGGTCTCATTGATGTTTATGAGCTTTGTTTAGCTTGTATTTCCTAAGTCGCCTCTTACGACATCCATGGGAAGACTTGGAGTGGTCCTATTCTACTCTGCCGGAAACCACACGGCTATACGAGTAAAACTATACAAAGCTATAAATAAACAAACTTTCCCATTAATTATCATTAGCATAGATGTTATAATTCAATAAGGAATGATCATTAGAACTTAAATCTCAACGTCGGGAATCATTGATTTTGAATGATGTCTCAAATTTAATATTTATTTTCTAATATGTTCGCAATTGCTACACATTTATTTAATAAACGCGAAAGCCGTGTTGTGATTTATTGTTCAATTTATTATTTTCACTACTTATATTCACTATTGGATTTACCGCGATTGAATTTAAGTTTATTCTGATATTTAGGTAACATTGCAGCTGCTATTTTCATTATGGTATAATGTAGTGAATACTGTACTGATTTTTACCGTAAAAGCTTACAATTCTTTAATTTCATTAAACAAATAAAATATAGAATCAATTTCGTAAAAACAAAAATCTTAAAATATAAATTAATTATCCTAATTTAATAGTACCTAATGAGGAAAATCTAATATGATTTTTTTAATATGAATAGGCAATATTTTTGTTGAAATATAAATGCGTTTTAATGCGAACAGCAATAAAAAACCGACCCCAAAAAATTAGCGCAAAAATTTCGGAAAAGAATGATGCTGCAAAAAGTTTGAGTCAGTTGATTCTTGCATCTTCATTCAGAAAAGTAAACTTTCTTAAGAAGGGCGGGCGGACACCAGCTGGGCGGAAATAGCCGCCCAAATATTCCGCCCTCCTTATTTGACATTCACAAAGTTTCTTGAGTAACGCAAAAAAGTTTGAAGCTGTTCTCAATGTCATGGAGTTTTCCCACGTGTTTAGTTCCGACAGGGACTTACAGTGAAGTTAGTACTGTTAAATAACTTGAAAATACCAATTCTTTTCGTTGATTTTTTATTTTATTTGCCAACATAAACCGTTTTATTGCGGTTTTAAATATAAGTTTGTTTTGATAAATGTAAACTTTGTTGTTTTATGCTTTTTGTACTTGATTTTCAACTGGTTTTCCTGTCTTTACATATAAAAATTTTACAATTCGTTTTTCTACTATCGGAAAAGTTCAAAAGGTATTTTTTTTTTACACAATTGCCTATTAGGAGTACATGAATGTACGAGTATTTAATAGCTATAATTCCTAATGCCTAAACAGATTTGGATGTGTACGGTATCGTAGAATCCTTGTGTTATCCCGTGTTACATAGATTTTTTGGCAGGGCAGTGATGTGTTTATTTTTGTTTGAACAAACTAGTTTGTTAACGAATAAATCTTTTTGATGATTCTGTTTGCTTACCCTGAATTAACACTCACTAATACCACACATATTTCGAAATAAATATTCAAGCATATTTAATATATTTTCTTTCAAATTGATTTGAAGTTTGTATTGTTTCAGTAAAATAGAATGTTAATGTTTTTGTTTGTTATAAAACCGGTTTCAATTAATATTGTTTATCAAAATCTTATTCTTAAATTTAAAAAACCGATATTTTTTTCATAGCACAATAAAATGGTCGGGATTATTATTTTGTATCACATAACTGCACCTTCAGCACTCACCGCGCCCGCTGCGCCCCACGAATCTCAGGTCGTTGAACTTCGCCACCTGGTTCTTCATCACGGCCGAGCTGTTCCGCAGTTCCGCGCAGCAGTTCTCGTCGTTGCCGGCTCTAACCGTCACCAGCGTGCCGTCACCGACGTCACCCAACGCCACCACTTTGAAAGCCACCGGCAGCGTCTTATTCGACCGCCAGTGTGGCGGTAACACTGTACACACGAAGTGGGGACTTCCCGTCCGGACCAGCTCGCCCGGGTGCTCGGACAAGAAGTCCCCCAGCGTCCGCTCGGCGAGGATGTCCGACGTCATCTTTGTGTAGGTCTCGTGGAGCAGCGTAGAGCTGGTGTCAGGCGACATGGCGCCGCTGCTCGCGCCTGTCAGGTGCATCCTCGCCACCCTGCGCTGCGTGCTGCACATATAGTCCACCGTCCTCCCGACCTTCGCTACATGTCACTGCTCTCTCCACGCCGGTGACAACCACCTCGCCGACACGACATCTCCACTGAAATCTCCCATTATCACTGTCACCTTAACTTTCGAATCGGGCGACGGACCCCAACTTTCGGAAGACGAGCGATGACAACCGGTTGCTAGGGAACGCGCGCGTGGCCACTTGACGCTGTGACGTCACGGGCGGCCTTGCCACACTTTTTTTCCCGGTGAATGAAAAGTTCGGCGGCGACGGGCGGCGAGGGACGCGAGGGGCTGATTTTTTCCGGCGTCAAGGGGTGGCTCCCCCGCGCGCGTTTAAAAACTTTTCACTAGTTTCACTGACGGCACTTTTTTCGTAGCGTGTATTTACGCGATCGCCACACGCACGTCCCTCTCGCTTTCGACTGCGTCTTTTTTGGTTTTTTGGGAATTCCGAATTCAGTTTCGCTTTTCAGTTGCGTGCGTAGAGCGAGTTGTGTTTACGCGTACCGCCTCGGATGAGTTTAGTGCGTTGACGCGTGCGTATGTGAGCGCGGTTATGGTTCAACTCGTGTGGGGCCGCCCTCGGTTGCGGTGACCGTTCACGGTGCCTATTAATACGCGGCGTACGTCCGCGCTCGTCGACTTCGGACAAAGTTTCGCGGGCGAGTCGGTGCGGCTCCGTGGCAGCGGCGGCGAGCGAGAGGCGGCGACGGCGCGGGCGCGGCGGGCGGCGGAGCGCACTTTGCGGTCGGAGTGGGTTGGGTTTAAAGCCGCCGAAGGATAAAACATACAAATAAACACGTGTTCGCGCCGGCGCGAGCGAGAGGTGCGGCGAACTCGGCGGAGCAAGCGGGATGGCGCGGCGTGCTTGCGGCATTTAGCAGCCGCTGCCACTGCCGCCGGCCGCCGCGACGCCGCCGTCAAACGACATTGCAACCACAGCACGAATAGCTGTCCCCGTACTCAGTTCATTTGTCAATATTGTGGAAACGTGAATGCTACATTTTTATATCGAAGTGAAAAATTAGCAAAACATTATTTAAAAAAAAATCTAAACAACAGACCGACAAAACACTGAAATTACTGCATCTAGGCTAATTACGTAAAATTCTTATCCACTTTAACAGATTTATATCATGGTAGAAAAAACAAGTCTGATTTAAATTAATAAACATACTTTATTTATCACATTTACCGATTTGAGATACCTCAGTAAATATGGTTAACTTACATTCATTAACTTGCAAAATATACGGTTAGTTAGATACGATTAGTCCCAATACCTTTTCAAAGTAAATAGTATTGCGTAACCTTTAGTAACGTGTACCAAAATTAATAGGAAGATCATCAAAACCATTAACACCACCCGGAAAAAAAACCGTTTGATTAGTTAAATTAATAATCTTTAGGGATTTTAATCTATATTTTAAGTCAAGTTATAGTGTTTAAATTACGTTTTTATTTTATATCCGTAACTCTCAACCAACTAAGCAGCCGGAAGTAAATCTACTTGTCTAGTTCTGTCAACCGTAAATTAAACGAATAAACAAGACTGTGAAAATATATTAGACAATATTTATATATTAGAAAATTGAAGCTTCTTTGTACGGGTAGACTATGTACAGTTAGTGACAAAATTGAAGATTCAGTGAGCCGTTATTGAATAAAAATGTTTACGTTAATTAGTGATTGACAATTCAACAAACAGCCTAAACTACAAGGACTAAGGACCTGAAATTTTACTAAAAAGTTCTTTAAATAATGGAAGTGTGGACGTATAAATATTATTGGAAATTCTTCTAAGGGGAACAAGTTGGTATACCTATGAGTTTTGAACAATGAAGCATTAATTTATTTTCTATCCTGATTATCACAAATAAATAAGCATTTGTTTAATACTTGTTCGAAATTCATCTCCTAAACGAATCAAATAAAGGTTGATAATTAGTATGGAAATTACCTTATTTTTCAAGTCATCTCTATGAAACTCAGCATTTACCATCCCAAGATGATGATTTTTAGGGTTGATTTTTCAAAACCTTTTTTTAAGTTTGTTTTAGTATTTATGCAAATAAATACAAAAATAAACTTAAAAGAAGGTTTTTAAAAATAATAATCCCTTAAAAGAATCAAATAAAGGTTGCAACTTAGAACGGAGAATGTATTATATTGTAAGCCATCGCTATGATTATCGTTGCTATTATGATCTTGGGTTAATATAAAAAATATATTTGAATGAATGTTTTTAATAATGCATCCTTTACGAGGTTAATCAACTAGAATGGAAATTGTATTATTTATCGCATTTGAAATCAGTATTGTAGTCAAGTACATTCATTTCAGTAAAAAGATGCGCGATGGTTCTTCGTAAACATACTCGTAAGTTAAACAGGTGCTTGTACAAAAAAATATATATTTAGGAATGAATAAATACAACGTACAAATGATTTTATTACAAGCCGCAGCAATTTTAAAAAACATTTATAATATGTATTTGTTTTATAATGTGGCACAGAATTGATCAAGTCAATAAAAACTTTAAAAAATTTACTAAGTGCAATATACGAACGAACGTATGATATGTATAAACAACCTCTTTTTTAGAAGTCGGTGTAAACATCTGTGTACGAATATCATAGAGAGGGTGGAACAAAATTGAAGAGGACTGTGAGGTCGCATGCGAAAATGTCAGCTGCAACTAGCAACGCTAATGGCCACCACTATACTCTAAGGGCTAGTGTGTGTTGTTATACAATTAGTTCTCCAAATTATTGTGTGGTAGAATCTTTAGAAATCCGTTCATAAAAGAGGTCGATTAAAATGCACAACCTTTATAGTCGGGTACTAAGTATACGGTCCATCTCATTTGAATAGGTTAAATTAACAATCTACTTATATACAGGGTGACGGTATCAGAATTCCTAATAGAGACATCGGCAAGATAAAAGAGGTATTGAGAAATAAAATAAATAAAATGATTTATTTCTTCAAAATACAATGTTACATTCATTAGTGTTAAAAACCTCCTTATAAGCAAATAATGCCTGTATTAGGAGATTTCGCTCTTCCATAACATTGATTAAATTAACATTTTAGATTTCCCATAGATATTTGACTAGTTAATCGATGAATTAGTATCGGAGTATAATTTTTTTTTAGGAGAAATTCTTACAATTATCTTGTTGCACACGATGTATTTCATTTTGTATTTTTTTTCTCAGGGTATATTGTGTGTGTTCATTGGGGTTCCTAAAAAATGTTGACGAAGTCTAATCTTATATTTCAATTAATGGGTAGTATGTTATAGAGTAGTAAGGTAAGAAGTGCATAATATAATCTTAATAAAAACCCAGCTCGAGGTTCAGTTTAATGACTAAAAATGAGCTATGTGGGCTCGTTTTTTTCGTTCGGACACAAGGGAAATTAGAAAAAACGCTATCTATTTGACTACCACCGCCAGTAGAGGCAAGCGCTGGTAACAAGATTTGATTTAGGTAGGTATATTACTTAGACTCCGTACATTCGACACCGTATCTTTCTGATAAAATTTGCCACAATTGCGGAGCCAACAGCACCATACGCAAGACAAATTAGGACGGGGAAAAGTGTTTTTTTTTTTATTGTATCAGTTCATACAAAATAGTTGTGACTTTAGAATTACATACCTATCTCAGATGCTTAAACTAACTTCTTGCTAACTTAATTGGGACTATAAATATGACTATAAACATTACAATTATATATGCATCCAGCCACTTGGTTTATATAAACTTTTGAAAATTGACACATTTCAATAGCCAATAAATTTATTGAAAATGGCGGGAAAATGCGGGCATTTTGTATATTCTTTGTAAATTGTTCGTTTAATGTACTATAAAAACCATCCAGATACATAACAACACAACCGAAGATGTTTCATACATACATTATAATCACGCCTCTTTCCATGGGTGTAGGCTTGCTGCGATCCTTACAAACCTCTTTCGCTTCATCTACATCCATCACTCTTTAAAAAATGTTTATTATTTCTTTATACATATGTACAAAATACAAAAATAGTTTTACCCGACCGAATATATTTATCTTCAAACCCACAGACAATATATGAGTCTGTGCTTCAAACCCCTTGGCCCCAATAGCCCCAATACAATGCAACCTGGATGTCCAACGTGTATATGCTCTGGTGTAAGGTTAACTTCAAGAAAATAGTCAAGAGAAATAAAAGCTATATTAATTCTTTAAAATTAATTTGCAGATTTCATTAAAAAAATATGATACAGTCCCCGAGGCTACAACTTCATACCCTCTTGCATGCAGGGTGTCCATAGTTCGGCGTGAGGTAACGGATAGGGGCGCAAACTCTGTCAATGCATTGTTGGCCAAAATTTATTGCCGGCGACTGTAGCCACGGTGCTACGAGCTACGACAGCTCTACGAAAGGGGTCTACGAGGCTTCAGTAACGTAATTAAAATCAGTGGAAATAATGAATCCAATTCGTAGCAATTTAATGAGTGTTTTCGGAAATGTTTACCACTAGATGGCAGCTCTGTGTCATAGTGTACGATTCCTTGTTCTGAGTGTACGATAAACCGTCATTGGATAATATAATATGACAAATAGTGACATTAACTGACAAATTTTTGGCCAATATCTGATTACCACCATTGTCCGTATATATATTATATCCTCAATTGCGTGTCCGGTGGTCTTGAAGCTAGTTTACGTCTTGCGGCTGGAATAATGTACGGGTTACCAGATCCGGCGCATCAATGCATCGCATCTAGTTTTAGAAAACATTAATTGCAAGCGATAGGCGAAATAAAATTGGCGGTCTAGCTCAGTTCATGATATCAAACAGTCTGCCGATCGATATCCTTGGAAAGTTATTTTTTCAATTTTGTCAATTGTATGTAACGCTTTAAAAGAAATGTGAAATACCGTGGGTTTAGTCCAAACATTTCATATATATTTCGCTTTTCATGACACTCAGATTGCTTTTTGAAGAACAATTTTCTCGAGTGGCTTTTGACAGAGGTGGAATATTTAATCTCATAGTTGTGCTCTTGATACAAAAACTACAATTTGTTTAACAGAAAAAGATTAAATATTTTGCAATCAGTAAAAGGGTCATAAATATGGGTCTAGGTCATAATATCATCAGTCACTACATCGCCGGTCGCTGCATCGCGCCCGTTCCATCGACGGTTTAACGTAGCGGAGGTACACAATATCGCTGGTACGCTGCATCGACAGCCCACCATATCGATGGTAAACTGCATCGAAGGCGCATAGTATCGATGGTACACAGCATCGATGGCGCACTAAATCGATTGTAGCCTGTATCGAAGGTGCATAGTATCGATGGTAAACTGCATCGATAGGGTCCCATATCGATTGTAACAATATCGACGGTGCACTGTATCGATAGTAAATGCATCGATAGTGTCCTATATCGATGGTAGACATTATCGAAGGCGCACTGTATCGATAGTAAACTGCATCGAAAGTGATCCATATCGATGGTAGACAGTATCGACGGTGCACAATAGCTATAGTAAACTGCATCGAATATTATGCAACCTTAGAAGCAGCCCAAGTTTGGGTTTTGTTTTCTAGGTTTTTTAGGGTGCAGATCTCGAAAATGACGTAAGTTTTGGAATTCAGGATGTCAGACGCGACTTGTCGTGAAAATTCGACAAGGGGGTCGTATCCCAGGTATTTTTGGGGTAAGGATCTCTTAATGACGCCATTTTTTACTTCATGATGGCGGACGCGACTTGTCATGAAAAATCGAAATGGGTCTCGTTTCCCACATTTTTTGGGGTGAGGATCTCAAAATGACGCCAACTTTTTACTTCATGATGTCAGACGCGACTTGTCATGAAAAATCGACATGGGTGTCGTTTCCCACATTTTTTGGGGTGAGGATCTCAAAAATGACGTCAGTTTCGAATTTCAAGATGGCGGACGCGAGTTGTCATAAAAATCGACATGGGTGTCGTTTTCTAGGATCTTGGATTCCATAACTGACGTCATTTTCAAGATCTTTATCCAATAAAAACATACATTATATCGATTTTCTTTTAAAGTAACGTCCGCCATCTTGAATTTCAAAATAGACGTCATTTTCTAAATCTTCACCCAAAAAACCTAAAAAATTACACCCATATCGATTTTTCATGAAAACTTGCTTCCGCCATCTTGAATTCCAAAACTGAAGTCATTTTCGAGACCTACCCCCCAAAAAACCTAGAAAATGACACCCATGTCGATTTTTAATGAAATCTCGAGGCCGCCATCTTGAATTCCAAAACTGACATCATTTTTGAGATCTTCATCCCTAAAAACCCAGAAAGCGACACCCTACATGGGTGTCGCTTTCTGGGTTTTTAAGGACAATTTTACATGAAATGTCGAATCCGCCATCTTGGATTTCAAAACTGACGTCATTTTCGAGATCTGAACCCATAGATTCAACAAAAAAGGCATTCGCTTTTTTGGAAGTAGTGTAAAAAGATAATTTTTCATATAGGTAACAAAAATCGGCTCTAATCAAACACTGATTGTGATGAGATTTGACTGGAACTAACTTTAAAGCATACCTATTTAAACAAAAAAAGAATATTATAAATCGGTTCAGAAATGACGGAGTTCTGAGGTAGATAATAAAACATTTTAAAAAAACCACTGAATATAAATAAAATACCACCTTTTTTTAAGTCGGTTGAAAACTATCAAAAACTCAAATTTCAAGTACCGTCCTCCACTAGGTACATCAGAAAAGAAAATGATTTTTTACCTAGAATTATTCTTCTAAATACGTCCACCGCCACTGACTCACTACCGCTCTCGTTCAAACATGAGGTCTGGCACGGGTCTAGGTCATAATATCGTCAGTCACTACATCGCCGGTCGCTGCATCGCGCCCGTTACATCGACGGTTTAACGTAGCGAAGGTACACGATATCGCTGGTACGCTGCATCGACAGCCCGCCATATCGATGGTAAACTGCATCGAAGGCGCATAGTATCGATGGTACACAGCATCGATGGCGCACTAAATCTGTATCGTAACCTGTATCGAAGGTGCATAGTATCGATAGTAAACTGCATCGATAGGGTCCCACATCGATGGTAGACAGTATCGAGGGTGCACTATATCGAAAGTAAATTGCATCGAAGTGCTCCATATCGATGGTAGACAGTATCGACGGCACACCATATCGATAGTAAACTGCATCGACAGTGCACCTTATCGATGGTAGACAGTATCGACGGCGCACCATATCGATAGTAAGCTGCACTGCATCGATTGTTATGCACCACAATCATGCACTACTCCCCGGTAATTTTTGTTTAAATTGGTATGCTTTAAAGTTAGTTCCAATTAACTACTTCCAAAAAAAGGAGTATAAATGCCTTTTTTGTTGAATCTATGGGTTCAGATCTCGAAAATGACGTCAGTTTTGGAATCCAAGATGGCGAATTCGGTATATCATAAAAAATTTACATGGGTGTCGCTTTCTGGGTCTTTTGGGGTAAGGATCTCAAAAATGACGTCCGTTTTGGAATTCAAGATGGCGGCCTCAAGTTTTCATGAAAAATCGACATGGGTGTCATTTTCTAAGGTTCTGGGGTAGGTCTCGAAAATGACTTCAGTTTTGGAATTCAAGATGGCGAACGCAAGTTTTCAACAAAAATCGATATGGGTGTAATTTTTTAGGTTTTTTGGGTGAAGATTAAGAAAATGACGTCGATTTTGTAATCCATGATGGCGGATGTGACTTTAAAAGAAAATTGTTATAATGTCTGTTTTTGTTGAAATTAAGTCAGTTATGGAATCCAAGATCCTAGAAATTGATACCCATGTCGATTTTTCATGAAAACTCGCGTCTGCCATTTTGGATTCTAAAACTGATGTCATTTTCGAGATCTACACCCCAAAAAACCTAGAAAACGACACCCATGTCATTTTCATGAAAACTCGCGTCCGCCGTCTTGGAATTCAAAACTGGCGTCAGTTTTGAGATCCTCACCCCAAATATGTGGGAAACGACACCCATGTCGATTTTTCATGACAAGTCGCGTCCGCCATCTTGAATTCAAAAATTGGCTCCATTTTTTAAGATCCTTGCCCCAAAAAATCTGGGATACGACATCGATGTGAGACCCTATCGATGCAGTTTACCATCGATACTATGCACCTTCGATACAGGCTACAATCGATTTAGTGCGCCATCGATGCTGTGTACCATCGATACTACGCGCCTTCGATGCAGTTTATCATCGATATGGCGGGCTGTCGATGCAGCGTACCAGCGATATTGTGTACCATCGCTACGTTAAACCGTCGATGTAACGGGCGCGATGCAGCGACCGGCGATGTAGTGACTGACGATATTATGACCTAGACCCCATAAATATACCTTTTTTCTGCCATGTTGATTTGGAAGATTGTAATGAAGATAATCGTGTTCCTGAGGAGGTCAAAAATTTATCTTTAAATCTATTTAAAAGTAAATTGCATGACGGGTTAATTGAAAAAAAAAAAACCTTTTATAATATAGACGAATATTTTGAAACTTTTCATAATTAATTTTACAATCAAACAACTGAATTTGACCCTATTGTAATATGATGATGATTAAAAGGAGGAAAGTATAATTCTTCCATGCTGGTCTGAGAGAAAAGAAAAAAACGTAGAATGTACCAGCTGCTTCTTCCGGCGTTGATCGTAAAAGCCGATCGAGGGAATGGGTACAATCTGAGGGATCATTTTAATAGGCGATGCGGCTAGCAACCCATCACTATTTTGATTCCATCTAATGTCTTATAGACCTAGGCTCTATCAACCCCGCAAGGGAAAAAGACGTGATACTTTATATGAATAAGTATAATGTATCTATAACTTTTTTTTTTTTTTTTTTTTCCTAGCCTGTAGTTGTTATGTCCCACTGCTGGGCAAAGGCCTCCCCCTTGTTTTTCCATTCGTGTCTGTCCATCGCAACTTCCACCCATCCAATCATAAACTTGTCGAGATCATCTCTCCACCTCCTTCTCGGTCTACCTCTACCTCGGCGACACTCCGGCACCCAAAAAGTAGCCAACCTAGCCCACCTTTCTGACTGCATACGACAAACATGGCCCGCCCAGTTCCACTTAAGTCTGGCAGTTTTTACACCTACATCTTCAACCTGAGTTAAGGAGCGAAGTTCGGTGTTTCTCACCTTATCTATAAGACGTAAGCCTAGCATGCTACGCTCCATCGCTCTTTGGCAAACCTTGAGTCTGGACTTTTGAGCCTCGGTGACAGACCATGTCTGTGCCCCATATGTAAGAATGGGCAGGATGCACATATCGAGGAGCTTCCGTTTGAGGGAAAGAGGAAGGGTACCTTTCATGAGTTCTTTCATGGACCAGAAGCATTTCCAGGCGTTGCCAGTGCGGCGTTCGATTTCTCGGTCCTGCCTATTATTGAAAGATGCTATCTGGCCCAGATAGAGGTACTCCTCTACATACTGCAATGCCTGTCCATCCACTATGATGTTATGTTTGGAGTGATTTGTCATAACTTTGGTCTTGGTCCGATTGATCGTAAGTCCAACCTCAAGGCTTGCCGCACTCAAGTCTCGGAGCATATCTTCCAGATCATGTGCTGATTGGGAAAACAAGACTATATCATCAGCATAGCGAAGGTTGGTTAGCCTTTTATCGCCGATCACAATACCCTTTTCCTCCCATGAAACAGCCAGCTCCTTAAATACCTCCTGGAGACAGCATGTAAAGAGCTGTGGAGATCTATAACTTACTGTCATTTTATATCTGTACACATTTACGCAAATAAAAACCTTTCAACTTTGTAAAGAAAAAAATAAAGAATAAACCAGCTGAGATACTAGACCTAGTTACTTATATGTTTGCTCAAAGCAGATTTGAGATGCGGCTTCGTTCATTAAATAAGCCTGCTAAATATACCTGCTCCTTCTCATCGCCTTTCAAAACCCTATTAATTAAATTAGAATAAAGCTACGACGACAATGCCTGTGTTATTTACCCGATTCTGTTATACACACACAGATTTATGTAGACTTTTTTGATATCAAGCATTCAAATCACCCGGTATTAAGATGTGTTGAAGCATTATTGGTAGGTGTAAGTTTAAAGTAACAAGTTATATAATAAAATAACAAAATTAAACAACCCCGTCACGAAAATTCCTCTATCTTGTAAACAGCTAGACCGATTTTGATGTCTAAAAAATAGGCTAAAAAACCGGCTTTCAAAAATAAAAACTGCATACATACAAAGTATCGCGTCTTTTTCCCTTGCGGGGTAGACAGAGCCTAGGTCTATAAGACCTTATGGTCAAATTTTGCATGTTTTTGTAGATAGTGTAGATGAAAAACGGAATCAAATAGTGATGGGTTGCTGCGGCTAGCAACCCATCACTATTTGATTCCGTTTTTCCGCCTATTGACATGATTCCGCAAGTTTTAGCTCAATCCCTCAATCGGATTTTGCGATCTGGCACATTCTACGTTTTTTATTTTCTCCCAGACCAGCCTGAAAGATTGCATCTCTAATCAAAATCAAATTAAAAAACGTTTATTTTTTAAAATGTATTACATATAGTTACTAATATTTTTGAAAATATATGTGACAAGGCTGTAAAAATAATACTAGATCTTATACCAGTGTAAATAAACAAAAACGGGGTGAAGTATGAACTAGTTTTTTTTTAACACCTGTTTAATAGATACAGTAACACAGACAGACCCACACAGAGGGGTCATACTTATAACACACTCTGATTAAATTAAGAAATAAGTTATGGTATTAGGTAGTACAAAGATCTGAGTAAATGCCCTGCCCGCGTGCAAAAAAAACTTATAAAAATATTGTAACACCCTCTTTTTGTTAGCCGTGTGGTATCCAGACAGAGACCACTCCAAGTCTTCCCGTGGATGTAGTAGAAGGCGACTTAGGAAATACAAGCTAAACAAAGCTTATAAACATCTGTGAGACCTCCGCAACCGGTCAGGGCAGCGTGGAGAGTGTAGGCTAAGTCCTCTGGCTGCTCTGGCCAAGTATGACTCTAGTAGTACAGAGAGGGTCGTGCTCCTGTAGTGGAGACTAAAAAGGACCTGATGATGATGACCCTCTTTTTGCGTTGAGAAATGAATAATCTTTCACATAAAAAGATGAACGACAAGTATTTAGTCCTTTGAAATCAGTGCATTAAGGATTCTAATTAAGCCCCTAATTCGCCCTAACCCTGCGACGAAAGCTAGACTGGATTTATCCACTAAGCAGATTTGAGATGCGGCTTCGTTTATTAAACGGGCCCTAGCCCCTACGTAATCCTTGGGCTCCTCGTCGCCTTTCCAAGTTCGATAATTTCACTCGAATATAGATGAAGTAGCTTCCGCCCGTGGCTCCGGTCACGTTTATGTCGATCCCGCGAGAATAGAACTTTTTACTCAAATGAAAGGTGGCCTATGTGTTAGTCAAAGTAATAACCTATCTATGTGCAAAATTTCATCAAAATTCGTCAGCCATTTTGGTGTGAAAGAGTAACCAAAATCCATACTCACAAACTTTTACATTTATAATATTAGTAAAGAAGTTTACGACTTTTTTAGGGTTCCGTACCCAAAGGGTAAAAACGGGACCCCATTAATATCGCTCCGCTGTCCGTCTGTCTGTCTGTCTGTCTGTCCGTCTGTCACCAGGCTGTATGTATCTCATGAACCGTGAAAGTTAGAGAGTTGAAAGTTTCACAGATGATGTATTTCTGTTGCTGCTATAACAACAGATACTAAAAAATAATCCTAACTAATATTATAAATGCGAAAGTGAGTTTGTTTGTTTGTTACGCTTTCACGTTGTAACTACTGAACCGATCATCATGAAATTTTGCATACACGTTATCTGGGGTACGGAAAAGGACATAGGGTACATTTTATTCCGGGAAAAAGACTGTTCCCGAGGGATCGACACGGACGCGGCCGGAGCCGCGGGCAAAAGCTAGTTAGTCATATAATATTTAGTTATATATTTACTTTAAAAAAAAAAATAAAAATAAAAAAAAAAAAAAAAAAAAATAAAAATAAAAATAAAAATAAAAATAAAATTAATATTAAAGGGGGGCATAAACATACCTAAAACAATTTAATATAATCATTCGTTATATATCTCATATCTAACGTGTTGAATTGGCACAGCACAGTTTCAATGTATTTTAAAGTGAAAGCCAACATCAATCAAATATTTATGCTATTTAGGTTTCGTGAGGAAAACATTATTTTTCCACTTTCCGCCCACGCACCAGAATGCATATTTCAATCATACTTTAGTGTGCACTAAATCGTTTTGCATTTTATAGTTGTCTTCCTACGCGTTTACGATTTTAATAAAAGTATGGCGTCGTGGGAGGTGAACTTTATTGCTAGGCTGCCAGTGTCCTATTCGATGAACTGCAATTTTAATATTTTATATTTTTTTTAACACACCTCCTGCTCTGATTTTTTTCAGTTTTGGTAGCCACATCATTTTAATTTCATGCAGGTTACGTAATTTTATGTTATAAAGAGGTGGGTACATTTTGCTTACTAAAAAACAAGCCTCTATTTTCTCCTTTGATATTTGATGTTTTTTGTTACACAAACAAACCTTCGATTCCACTGGTAAAGGTACCTTATGGACATTGTCACTTAAGACATTGAGTTTATTTAAGCTAAGTAAAATTGTATTAATTATTTTTAAAATGTCTTAAGGCGATACCACTGTAAATAAGGTCGTTCTGAACCTTATTTATCTCGCAAAATACTTAAATTAGGAGTTTCAAATCTAAGTAATATGATTTTTGACTATTTCATCTCCAAAAATTGAAGATGGAAACACGTTTTGATAAAATTTTCTCGATAGAAATATTTTTTGAAAAATGGTCTTCGTTCGCAGAGTTTTTGTTATTGTAGCTCAAATGCGATGAATGAAATAATGATTTTTAGACTAAAAGATATGTTATTAGTAATTCATCAAAATTTAAATATGAAAATACAATTAACCGGTCTGATTTTATATAAAATAGAAATAACGAATTTGGCGCTTACGTTTTTTTCCTTGAGCGACTCGAGACTATCTCCTATCTCATCATTCACGGGCTAAACCGCCAAGCGCTATCCCTTGCGCGCACTTGATCAGTCCTTTGCCGAGCGAAGGTACCAAACATTTGAGTCCTCGTCTTAAGCGCTAGCGTCCCTAAGGTGCCTTTACCTGTGGAACGTCACAGATAAAGACTTAGTTACTTGCACACACATGTGATAACTAAATACAATATTCAATGCATATGTAAGATATTTACAAACTTGAGTCTTGACATGTTTTACCATCGTTTATGCACAAAAATTAATTCCGATGTAATTTGCCATGCTACCCACAATAAAAAAGATTTGTCTCCAAAAACAAAACATATTTAGCTGTGGTAGAGCCACGCTACCCGCAAAATTCATTTTTGCTAGTAGCATAAATGGGCTGGCTCGTCCGGGGAAATACCACACTCTCACAGAAAATCAACGTTTGAGTAGAAGCTTTACCGCTTCTATACTTCGTTCGGTGAGTGAAAGAGCTGGAGGCCCATCTTTTCTTTCTTCTCTTTTCCTTCCCCCATGTCCTCCTTCAACTCCTTGAAAGGCCAGCAACGCTCTTGTCACACCCTGGTGTTGCAATTGTACATAGGCAGTGGTGATCACTTACAATCAGGTGTCTCGCATGCTCGTTTTCCCGTCCTATATCATAAAAAAAAGTAAGACTGAATATATTAGGTATATTTACTAATTTCACTCGGCTATTATTTTAAAGGTACACATTTAGAGGCACCTCAAAGGATCGGGCATAATAAAGGTATGCAATCCTCCTCTGCAAATATTGACCGAGGCTCCCTTACAACGCAAAATCAAACCTTTTATTTAAGTCCGCACACAGCATTGTTTGAAAGGGTTGGGGGTAGGGTTACCACATCTCACGATTTGTCCTGAGACTTCAGGTTTTTTGAACTCTTCTCAGGATTGTAGCCATATCTTGCAAATCTTAAGAAATTTCAGGATAAAAATCCTAAAATTTGTAAATAAAATGCATTTTAAAGAAAAGAAATACAAACAAATACTAATCTTGCTAATACCTAGAGAAACACTTTTAACAAAACCTTTGGTAATCAACTTTGGTAATAATTACAAAATTAAAATCAGCACTTATTTATCGAATGACTTTTTAACGTGATAATGTCTTATAAATCGATAAACACCTGCTGCATACACGAAAAATGTCACGTTTCGGTGCAGCAGTAGCAGTAGCAGTTGTAGTATCTATCACGCATCTACATTATCTCAAACCGTTATCACGTAAAATTATCGTCCGTAAACCGACTTTAGAACAAATCAATTTTTTTTTTAAATTGTCAAGTAATTACTTTTAAAAGAAAATTCTCGAACTGCAACATAATTCTCAGGATTTTTCAATATAAATCGGGCCTTCTTTCCGGACTTTTACTTTTTTCGTCTGGTAACCCTAGTCGCGGGGGTCGAGATAGTTCAACAACCCTTTCGCTGACCAGCGCTTAGATGCTGAGATTAGAAAATTATGACGCTTTGAATAATTTGAATTGTTTTATTTTCGTTTTTGAGCTTGGGAAGTAACTTTGCTTTTAGGATGTTGTTAAATATGTAGATTGCATGTTATACTGGTCAGTTGAAAATAAATGTGTTTTTAAATGGTTTTTCACATAAAGTGGTATTGGCATCAAAATAATAAATACTTCTTTTATAGATTGTTACTTATAATATTTTCTATCGAAAATTGTGCATAAATCCAAGAGAAATATTATTATGTCCTATAAATAAAAAGTTTCCGTTAAGCAGACACCAAACCATTTTATATCTGGTACAAAAGATGTTTTTCTTCTCCCAGTAAAGTTAATTATACATACACAAATACATAATATCAGGTATTTTCCCTTACATATACAGAGCCTAAGGCCCGAAGGCCACGTTAAACACAAAATAAAGATCAGTTGCTAGCTGCATCACCTATTGTAAATACTTATTCTTTAAATTTTCGCCCACACCCTTGGTTAGCTTATACGGTCTGTGCAGCTTTCTGCACAGACCTCTCCTCTTTAGAAGCAGCTGATACTTTTCTCTTTTTTTCCAAACCAGCGTCATGGAAAAATACTGTAGGTAGTACGTAATTACAAATAACTTGTCCAATTGTCATAATGCTTATCATTATTTTCATAATACCAATGTAACTAATAAAATAATACCAGCATAAAATCTTTATTATAAACCCAAGATTTAAAAAAATGTTTAACATTATAAATTAAGACTTAAATGCCGAATTAGATACATTATCTTAAGACACCCGATACAATAATTATTCTACAAAAGCACGAAAAAAAATTTAAAACCAGCTTTTCAAAAGAACAACTTGTAAACATGAGTATTTGGAATAAAATATTTCAGAGTATTCCCCTATATTTCTATAAAAGATATGGAAACTTTTAGAAAATATTTTATGAAAATTAATAATTTATTTTATAAATCAGTATGTTAAAACAATTGAAATGGGTGCAAATTCAAAATCTGAGGCCCTAAAATAGGAAATAATTATATTTATTTACGGTCAGTAAAGGGCAGTAAGCAAAGTAAGCAGGCGGCATTAGCTGCCAGATTGCAATAAACATAGCCTGTGGACGCGTAGCCGCTGCTGGCCGGACACAGCTTGACTGCGAGGTACAGCGACTTCTATGGAGTCTCATGTTGGTATTTAAATATTTGTTAAGAATGCTTGTTAGCATACAAAAATAAGAAAGAACAAAATAGAAAAGCGGGAGATATGCGCTTTTTAAATTTAAATTTTCTTTACTAAGTACTCAAGTATCACCAATATTAAGTACCATAGATACTTAAAGTTGGTGAGTGCATTCATGATATCGGAGTATTCTGGTACTGAAAGAAAAGTCTTACTCTTTAAGTCGCAACTCATTTTAAGTAATTTAATAAATAAACTTGATTTAGTTTCGTTTTTGTGCCTCTCTATCGCTTGTACCGCGCTCTCGCTAATAGCCGTATGGTTTCCGGCAGAGTAGAATTGGACCACTCATAAGAGGCGACTTAAGACATACAAGCTAAACAAAGCTCATAAACATCAATGAGACCTCTCCAACCCGTCTGGTCAGCGAGGAGAGGCCAAATCTTCTGTCTGCTCTGACCAAGTATGGCTCTGGTAGTACAGAGAGGGTCATGCTCCTGCAGAGGAGACTAAAAAGACCTGATGAAGAAGAAGAAGCGCTCTCACTTGCTCCCGAAACGTGACACATTTTCGTCATATAATATTTGAATCATTCTGGCATCAAGTATATAGGTCAATGTTCTTTAATAATAACTATTTTAATTACTCATGTATTTTAGTCCAAACCAACAACGAAGAACGTCGCGGCACGAGCATGCCCCGACTATTCCGTTAATTGTTATTAAATTAATCCGTTTCAGCATTTAATTGTAAATAATGAGTTTTGAATATTTAAGGCGACTCCATTGCCGCTCTGTGCCAAGGTCCCAGTCGGGTGGACCGTCCGTCGCCCTCGTTAGAGAAGCTCAAATTAATGCCGGCTATTCTCGCACTGACGCTGCCCGGTTGTTCTTAAATCTAATTACCAAGCCCCACAGATCTGTAACGCTACCTCCAGACTGATTCATTGGATAACCATACATTTAGTATTCCGACATTCAGTAATGTATGTAAAGTTCTATTTTATACTAATATTGTAAATGTTTTCAAATATAATTAAACTTATTGTTTTCCTTTCTACATGTATGCCTGGCATGTTTTAAATATAAATATATACGGACAAATCACACAGATTGAGCTAGCCCCAAAGTAAGTTCGAGACTTGTGTTATGGGATACTTACATAACGATACTATATTTTATAACAAATACATATCTGAAATATATCATTTTCCATCTTGGTCTGGCCGGAGATCGGACCCGGGCATTCTCTTGTCGCAGGCTGGCGTGTTGACAGCGGCAAGCGTTGCGAATTTTGTATCTAATGATAACATCACCTGTCGCCATATAAAGTGCACGACACTTGGTGCTACTGTCGTTATTTAAACAGCATACCTATTTATACTCGGAAACAAACGTTTTTGCGGGTCCCATTACGAATTTTCTTTAGACGTTTGTAACAACATGAAGAATCACACTCTTAACGTTGCAAAGTTTAAAGTGACCATTTATTTGTACCTGCCATGTGATTCAGCATTGGCATAACATTCTCTTTTAAAGTGTAAAAAACAGGAAAATATACAAGTACATACGTTGTACACACACTTGAATACCGCTAAGTTTAAAATGACCATTCCATTGTGCCTGCCGTTGGTGTGCCACAATCAGTATTCGCATAACATTATCTTTCTCGCTAAAAAACTAGGAAAACCTACAAATGCGTTACACACTCTTGACACTTGGCTATTTTATTGTACTAGCCATTAGTGAAAACAAGACTGTTTTAAAGTTAGTAAAAACATAAAAATTGTTGTACTTACTTAAACGCCGCAAAGTTTAAAGTGGACATTACATTGTACTATTTGAACAGTCAGCGTTTACATAACATACTCTTTTGAAGTCGGTGAAATCCAGGAAAATATACAAGTGCGTATGTGGTATACTCACTTGAACGCCGCAAAGTTTAAAGTGGCCATTCCATTGTACCTGCCGTTTGAGTGAAACAGTCGGCATTCGTCTGGCGTACCAATTAAAATATTCAACCCTATTGCGGGTATAAAGTGAAACGAATCGTTTAAAAGCATGAAGCGCAAAATGAATAATTCGCGAAATGTACGATTCACTACATGTCTTTTCATTAAAGATAAGTAAGCAAAATGTTTGATTTACAATGTGTCCGATTCCGCAATCCGTAAATAGATATATGAGGCACATCTCTCCTCTCTCTCAGCTGTCACTTATGATTGTTAAGGAGCATCACACAAAAGAAAAACGTATTAACCTTATGATAACTCATCATAAAAAACCGGCCAAATGCAAAGACAGGCCATTACTATTATCTATAAATTTAATAAAAAGACTAATGGCCTGTCATCAGAGCCTTGCATGCTCGGCAATCTCAGATCCGTTTTTGTCCAGCTTCTTGAAACAACTTTTACATTCGCCCTAAAGATGGCCTGCTGTATAGGCTGAAAGTGACGGTGATACTGACTCAAAACACGTGAGTGACATCGTTTAAAAATGTGCCGACAAGTACAACTTCACGAACTAGTATTTTTTTGTACCACCGTTTTGCGAATTAAACATTCTGCGCATCGCCATTTTAAAGTCCAGCCGAACTTTTTAAACTTCCGCAACGTGTGGGGTGCTGCTAAAATAGAAGTTGTTTACGAGTTTAGAATTGTTGCAACGAAAAAAGAAACTTTAATTTCTACATTTAAAACAAAAGTCGGAGGGGATAATGGCGTGTACATGTTCGCCCTCCAAAGTATGTGACGTGCCGATCCTTTATTAAGCAAGTTCTTTTTGGGGAAGGTGAAAAACAGGTTTTGTCTGTTTATTTTTCTAAATACTAAAGCCTTGTATTATGATCAAGTAGCTATTATTTTCAAGTCATATTGTGAAATAAATGTCCCTCGATTTGGTAGATTTTTAATGCCTCTTTTTAGTGTCCTTCCTCCTATAAATTTACAATTTGACATAGTCTTGAAAGGATGATTCAGTCAGTAAATATACACAGCTATTCCTATAAAACGACCTTCCTATATGAATTGCCGACCGGGCCGACACTTTTACAGGAATGAAAAAAATTAGTCCAATAGTTTTAGTAAAAGATACAATAAAAATAATGCATTACCATTATGAGAATAAATTTTATGAAAAAGTATACGATACTTACCCTGATAAAGTTCTCAACTAATTAATCTTTGGACAACTACAATCGTCAAACTTCTCAAAACTTTGCCCCAGAAATATTATATAAATACATTAGCTACAACTAGGTGGACCTTATTAGAAAAACTAGAGAACCTTAGTCATATGCATTCTTATTATAAAACTAGGACTAACTTTAGTACCTGGTTTAAACCATTATCCGTCCAAAACAAATTGACAATGACAGTTAACCAAACGTCAAAGTGATATGTGTCGACTTATTTTGGTCGGATAATGGTTTAAACCAGGTACTAAAGTTAGTCCCCATTTTATAATAAGGACGGATGATGTCTTCGTTGTATTTCATAGATTTAAAAAAAAAAATTCGTCTTCGACTTCATACTTCTATGTTGTATTTTTTTGTAAGAGTTTCTTTCGGCGTCTTCTTCTCTGCAGTGGTCGGTTCCGAAACGCTAGTAATAGTAGTGTAGCTTTTGAACAATAATTAATAATTTGAATATAATATAATACGTATTATTTAAAATGTGAATTGACGTGAAAAAGTACCTGAAAAGGCCTATTTTCTGAATAAATCTTTGAATCTTGACCAATTACACTTTCCTGAAATTATAATATTAGGTATGCAAAGTACTTTTTCACGTCATCATTGCACCTCACCCAAGGGGTAAAAAAATCTGAAACGGTACATATTTAATGTACTAATCATAAAATATTCCACACATTTTAGTGCATGACCTCTGGACACAAGAATGCTTTGCGCGGTTCCTTCGGGGTGGAATGCGGTGCAGACAAAAATGCCTCTTACTGACGCCGCAGAGAGGGTCAGTCGGCTCGTTAGGAGGGCTCAGGTTCTCAAAGTGTAAACCAGGAGCATCAAAGCAGATGGTCCATTTGATTTACAGACAAAAATGCTTCTTGTTGACGATGCAGAAGGTCACATGGCTTGTTGGCAGAAATGCGGCTCTCAAAGTTTACCTTTCTAGCAATAAAACCAAACAGATGAAAGATTGATATATGAAAATGCCTTTTATTCATATTTTATTCGTAGAAGAACAAACGTCACCCACAGTAACTCAGCAGAGTATTCCTTTGAAAAGCACATAGCCCAAAGAGTTCTAGAATAGCAACCAGGCATCAGCAAGCGCAGCTTTAGACAACATATAGACCTGGTCTAGGACGCAGAAAGGCTTTTAGGCTTCAAATTGGTTAGGAATGGTAGTACTAAATATAATAAAAAGTTAGTATTAGTTTGAAGAAAAAAAAATGCACAGTCTGCATTTTTTTTTTCAAATTAGTACTAACATTTTATTACCGTCATAAAACTTTGCCTAATTATATAACAACATATGAGGTGACATAACGGCCAGGGGTGTTATCCTCAACTGCCCGTCCGTTGGTTGCAGGTATGGCATCGGATACGTGCACCCGGCCTTCTGAGCGACTACTTGCTTTTTCCCTCATTCATCCGAGTAAGTAGTATCCCAACATATGTATTCCCTTCCAAGTCCAAGAAATTCCTATCCTAAAAGCTTAAAAATACTTCCAATAGGCAGCAGCGTCGGAAGTACAAGAAGCCAATGAAACTGCGCTTGCCAACCCGCTTTCCAAACGTGGTGAGTATGGCAATATCCTCCCATGGAATGAAGAATCGGGAGAGGCCTTTGTCCAGCAGTGGACTCCTTACGGCTGAAATGATGATGATGATTATTTGCCCGCTGATGATGCAACTTGGAACACGATCGTGTGACAGAGTAATCTTATTAGATTACATTCATAATTTCTCTTTTATAAGATTATTATAAACACCTCTTGATTTCAACTTTAGAATAAAGTACGAGTAGGTTGAGAACCATCGATTTGCATGCTATATAAATCTACGTACGCCTAGTTGCTTAATGAAAATGAGCCCTTTCTTCCCGGGTTCAGCACACGGTCAAGCGGACCCTCGGACCTAAGGGCCCCTAATGGTACCCCGCGTGTTTTAAATGGAACTCCGCGCAATTTATGTGAAAGGGTTACAAGAATCGCTTCCTCCGTGCTTTATAATGCACGCATGCTAATTTTATTGAATTCTAACAATTGCAGAGATATGGCTAGAGTTTTTTGAGCTCAAATATTGCGTGTTTAGGTTGAATTTTGTTAACTTTGTGCTAGAAAAACCGTTATTGATTTTTGTTTTAATCATAATAAGAAGGTTCATGTTTTCAACAAATGTAGTGATTGTATTTAATCAAGTTTTTAAGTATTGCTTTATTTTCTTTAGGCAGGTATTTACCTGCCTAAAGAAAATAAAGCAATACTTAAAAACTTGATGATTTCATCAGAGGTACTAATGACATTTTTGTAATATTTTTTTAGGTATACGATAATTTAGGTAACTAGACAAAATATTTTTGACGTGATAACGTATTGTGAATCGATGAATGCCGGCTGCACGCACAGAAAAGTGTCACATTCCGTGTGCAAGTGAAAGCGCGGAACAAACAAGCGATAGAGAAGCACGATCGGCCTAAGCGTGCGGCTTGTGATACATTTATTTCTCTTCCACCATTATCATGTAAAACTGACTTTACAGACAACCAATTTTTTAAACAAGTACTTGATTAGGAAGAATATGCCTTTGTGGTAACGAAGCACTGTGTTCGATTTCCGACTCAGGCAAATACTTGAACATTCATTTTCACAGGTTATACGTGGTTCTGGAGGAATCCAACGAGTTGGTCTCCAGCGGCTCTAAAAATTTCGTCAAATCTTAATACTACAGCATAGAAGCTGTCTTAATAGCGGATCCCGGGCTCACAGAGATAAGAAAAAGCCAGGAAAACGCTTAGATGAGATAGATAGAGATTTCATGAGGGGAATCAAAGGATCGTATTTATTGAATGAGACGAATCTGAAAATTGATAGAAATAAGCATTAACTTGCATTTTCAAGTTTGAGCATGAAGGCAAGATCTAACTCGATTTTGATTACACCCATAAATGGCCCCTAAATACACGAAAGTCAAGAATTTATAAAGAGAAGATATTTCATAGTTACATAAAAAAAATAACTCTACATCGCACCAAAACATTACAAATTAGGCCGAGCAACATACGTATACCTATCCTACCCTATCGAAAACTAATTAGCCAGCCCCAGTATATTCTAATTAGAAATTCCAATTAGATATTTGGGCGTTTTGAAATTCTTGGAGGTCCGACTACCATTGTTATCGGTGGGCAGCCAAGCACGAGACTCTTTGTCGAATTATTTTGAGACGGCACAGCACAAACTATAAAAAGTGGAGAAGTAACATTTTTAGAGTTCACGGGCGTTACCCCGGTCCTTTGAGAGGCTTGCATGGGGATATAGATCCAACACGTAGACGCCCTTTGGAGAATAGGTATTCTGTCAGAATCCGAACCTGAAAATACCAATGTAGGATTTGACTTTGAACAGGTCTATGCCAAAGGAAAAGCTTTTTCATATAAATAAAAGAAATTTGTGGGTTTATGGGATTGAAACCAAAAGAATGAAATTGAAAGAAAAAAAAATACAGGCAGTAAAGACGTTAAGAAATAAATTAAAAAGAGATAACTTAAGCCTGAGATGGATGAGTACATCTATGCGAATGGGAATTAATTAGCCTATAAGACTAATCTTACACAACTCTTATCAGATTTTGGGTTGTTTATAAATTTACCGTCTGCCACTGAGCACTCATAGGTTGGAACAATTATACCTAAACTTTGTTTAAAATATAAGAGCTAGACTTGTCGGTTTTATTGTGTGGAAAAAAACATACACAATCACTATTTTTGGCAGGAAAAATAGCAGTTTACCATTGCTTTCCGTTTCTTACACTAGTGAAAAATCCACTAATATGTAAGTTGCCGCATGATATTTTCCTTCATCGAAAGCAAGTGTAGTGGTCAGTAAATATAACCGTACTGGCTACATAATAGTAATATAACAGAATTAAAACGCCTTTAAATTCTGTTATATAGTGTTTTTAGCGCTGTTATAGCTCTAACACAAATACTGCTCTAAGATATTTGTATGCGCTGATAGAGTAAAAATATTTTTATCTCAACTCTTATTATTTTGAGAGCAGCCCGGGACCCTCCACGACGGCTGTCTGTAAAGGAACACATCTTTTTGAAGTAACCACTTCCTAGTCGAAGTAGGTGTGGCGGTGAATGTACATACTTTGAACATTCATTTTGGTTTTAGAACTGGCGTTTATTAAATTTTCTTAAATCATTTTTACATTTAACTTTTAAGAAATGATTTAGATATGCAAGCAGAATTATATTACATTCATAGCTACGTCATATATTTTAATTCAGTTTGAATAATTCTTATTCCCTCTTCTTACTATTATTGATTTGCTGAAATCATTTAATTAATTAGGAAAAAATCCCATTATCTTAATTTAATGAAAATATTTTTAATTGAAAGCATAATACAATATTTGTCGTATACGTTTCTTATAGGTTTTATGATACTTTTCTATTAAAGAACATTCTTATTATGCTAATAGTACGCCTTTTACAGATAGCTCTTCCATGCTGGTCTGGGAGAAAAGAAATAACGTAGAATGTGCCAAGCTTCTCTTCCCGCGCAGATCTTTAAAGCCGATAGAGGGATTGGGTTAAAATCTGCGGAATCATGTCAATAGGCGATGCGGCTAGCAAGCCATCACTGTTTGATTCCGTTTTCTATCTACACGCCCTCCAACATGCTAAATGTGGCCATAAGGTCCTATAGAACTAGGATCTGTCTCCCCGCAAGGAAAAAGACGTGATACTCTGTATGTATGTATTGCAGATAAGATAGATACTTCCTAAATTATTATTATTTTTTTTTTTTATTTAATTTATTGCACATACAATCAAAAGATTTTTGTACAAAAGGTAATAACTTAATGCTAAGCATTGTCTACCAGTTTTACCTTAGGGATGTGGTGAAAAGATGATCGAAGGGGTGCAAGTTTCTAAAGAGATATTTCTTTAATAAGACTTTAACAAAAATATAATAATAAATATTATTGATAGTATAAGACAAAATGTAATATATGTTTTATAACGAAGTTTAATTATAGTAATATAAACATACATAAATGTCAATAAATACTAAATAGACATACATATACTATTGCAGCATAACTTGATCGCGATAATGTCTGACTACAAGCATTTTGAAGTGATCACGTGACTGCGCCCTCATAATGTTGTCAGGTAGGCTGTTCCAAAGTCGAACGGCCGTAACGGCAAAAGAATTGGCAAGAAAATTTGTGCGGTGGGAAGGGATAGCCAGACGTAGAGAGTCTGAAGAGCGCAGAATTCTTTCATGAGTCAAGCATAGGAGCTGAAATTGAGAGGTCAAATAACTGGGAGCAAATGGATTATAAAGAATGTTATGTAACTGACATAAGATATGTAGGTTTCTGCGCTGCCGGATGGTAAGCCATTTAAGCTGTGAACGATAAAAGGATATATGGTCATATTTGCGTAGACAAAATATGAACCTTATACAGTTATTTAGAAGGCGGTCTAATTTATTTAGTTGATTTTCAGTTATATCCAGATAACACACATCAGCATAATCAATGATTGGAAGTATTAAGGATTGAACCAGCATTAATTTCGTTTTGAAAGGAAGAAAATGTTATACAAAAATGATTTCCTTTTCGCTTCACCGTTCCTACATGGTACTGTATTGCCTATGTGTATGTACGCACATCAGCCGTAGTTTGATAGTGTATATTCATTTAACCACACTTTACAGCAGACTGATTCCGGTTACATTTCACTGGATTTGTTTATGCCTCTGACGGCAATGTTTATTGAATTTCAGCTTATTTGTTTATTTGGCAGATAACAGTTTTATTATAGGAATTAGACATTAAATAATGTTATTTGTGAGTCATACCTATCATTAAGAATATAAGTGGTGGTTAATAGTTTCCTCTTACTATAAAAGAAATAATTAAATTGTAGGCTTTTGTTTGGTGTCGTAATTATAAAGGGGTTTCTGTTAGAATAGAATAAAGAAACTGCTCTTAAAATAATAAGAATTGAGATAAAAATATTTTTAATTCTAGCAGTGCCAGCATTTGCCAACATAAAAATCTCAAAATGTCAGAGTTGTAACAGCTTATTTAAAACATTATCATAACAAAGTTAAAAGACATTTTAATTGTGATGTATCGGAAGTATCGTGATCGTGAGGCAACCTAGTGATATTTTCACTAGTGTGTGAAATGGAGTATGTAATGGCAAACCACTTTCTTTTCCATTCTTGCCTAAAATGACATTGACATTTTCGCACAATAAAACCGCCAAGTCTAGATTTTATATTTTGAACAAACACTTGCACCTGTTCGTTCCAACCTGAGAGTGCTCATTGGCTGACGAAAAATTAAAAATATCCCAAAATCTTAGAATTTTGGAAGAATAGTCGTACAGACTCTAATTACCATTCAAAAATATGTATGTACAACAATATAAATTGATAGGATAGGCTTAAATGTTCAAACATGAACATAAATATGTCTACATACCTATATTTTTTTACATCTATACTACCTGTAATTTTTTTCTCTTTTTCTGTACCGAGAACTGAAGTTCTGGTTCATTAGTCCGCAAAATAACTTAAGAGAGATGAAAAAAGTCTGTCTCACAATGTGGGCTTTTGTTTGGTGTCATAATTTTATCGGGTTTCTGCTAGGTATTCTAGTTTGTGAGAAAAAGTATTTTAACAGACAGACAAATAGACGGACTGGAGACAGAGTGGAGTAAAGGGTTCCTATCTATTTTTTGAAGTACGAATCCCCAAAAATTAACTGCGATATCAATATTGATGTTCCCTACGAACTAAAACGGTTTGATTTTGTGCAGGCAAGTAGAACTGTGGGCAAAAGCTAAAGTAATACAAAAAACAAAAAATCACCTATGTAGGTACGTAGATTGAGGGAAGACACAAACCCATTTGGCGAATCTCTACCGGTAAAAAATGTGTATCTTCCAACTTGTTATCGTTTGTTTAATTGAAAAAGGTATGTATGATACAAGTGTCCATTATGATTCGAGAGAGCAAAGCAAGCGATATCAATAAAATACGAGCATTGTTATTATCAAAACAGCTCAAATTATAGGTACCTTACACGTTTTTCAACACATTTGTCAGTTAAAGTAAAAAATATTTTCACGGCTGTTAACTTTTTTATAGGTCTCATATCCGAGCGGTTCCATATCCAAGCGGTATAGACAAACGTAACAAACAGCCTCATTTTTAACTAAACATACATTTGTAGTATTGTAACAAAATATAGTTATAATATTCTGTTCATTTTATAAAAATAAATTATCACCATTTTTATTTTCTCCTGCTCACCGTACCGACTTTGTATTCTAGGAGACATTGTTTTAAAACTAAGAACTCACTGCTGAAAGAAATATAAAATTTGACTTATTTACAGCACTTAGTTTCAAAACAAAATGAAAAGAAATGAAGACTTGTTTATTCATTCATTCAAATGTCACAAGAATTGATTATTCAAGTCACTCCACTGTTTACCATTTACATGCTTACGATGTCTAAGCTGAAACACTACAAACACTTGCAAAACATAAGTTGCCATAGAGAGAGCCAATTGAGCAAGCCTTTACACCCATTACTACAAAAAGACCTTATGTTGTTTAACAGTTCAGTGAAATATAAACGTTGAGTAATAAAATTATGGTTCATTTTTGAGTGTATTCTGCGTAAAGTTGGGAAAGTATTCATAGACGCAGCCAAGTTTGAGAATTTGCATAAGACGCTGTCAGATTCTCAGAAGGGTTGAAATCTCGAGGGCTTTCCTTGATCCGGGGGTTTAGCCTGATAATTATTTCAATTGTTTATGCCTGTCGACGATGCATTTAGATGGCGTATTATAGTTTGTAGAGCCGTCTTCATTACGGAGAGCTGTCAGCCCGTGATCTATGTTTCAGAGGTAGCCCGATTGAGATGGATCTCTGGAGAGGAATTATTGTGATTTATACAGGAATAACATTTTAACTAATTAAATAAATTACAATAAATCTGATGATATCTTATTTTTAGTAACCTCTTTGTCTAAATATTTTTGTTATTAGATACAAATGTGGTGGGTGGTGCGATTCATTCGTGTACATAGCTGATTAAGTGTTTAATTATAAACCTACTTGTTTTCTTTTTGCTAGCGAGGCTAACATTGATACATTTATGCATTTGAAAATCGGTAGTTTCTAAATTATAAACAGTACTTTTAATGTATCTATGGTAAAAAGTACTATACTCGTTCCACTTATATTTGTGTGTTTAAAATTGTCATCATCGTCATCATCATCATCTTTCCAGCCGTTAGAAGTCCACTATTGGACAAAGGTCTCTTTTAAGGATTCTTCGTTCCATGGAAGGATTTTTACTAACCACGGTTGGCAAGCGGGTTGGCGAGCGCAGTTTCTTTGGCTTCTTGTGCTTCCAATGCTGCTGCCAATCGGAACCATTTTTTAGCTGGGGAAGGGAAGATTTTTTTTAGATCTGGGAGGAGAATAAAGGTATTGGGATACTACTCACTCGTCTGAATGGGGAAAAAGCAAGCAGCAGCTCGGGGGGCCGGGCGCGCGTACCCGATGACGTACCTTCAACCACCGGACAGGTAGTTGAGGATATGAGAATGTATATATCTTATATTATATATTTACATACAATTTTATATACATTTTCAATATTTTTAATTTAATTGTATACTTAAATGTAATTTATTATCATTACATACATACCGTCTTTATTCCTTACGGGGTAGACAACTAATTTCATATGTCCCAAAGGCCATGTATGGCGTTTTGGTGGAAAACAGAATCTAAATATTGATGGACTGCTAGCCGCATCGCCTATTCAAATGATTCTTTACATTTTTGCCCATTCTCCCGGACGACTTCTTTCTTCGCGCGGGTAGAGAAGTAGCTGGTACATTCTACGTTTTTTCTTTTCTTCCAGACAAGCGTAGAAGCTTATCTTGTAGAAAAGGTACAAAAATATGCTTAAGATATTCCCTAGCTATTGTATTTACTTTCATGTAAATACTGTAATATCTATTATATTCTCACACACTCACATATTTGACTAATGAAGCGAGTTGGGGCTTCATTAGACGCCGGAAGCCGATTCTTCAAACGTTAAATATGGCTGCCTCCCCTAATAATGTCTCATTATTGTTCGAATTATTAAAATTAAGAGTTCGCGAGCGTATGAGATAAAGTTAATACATGAGCAAATATTTTGATAGGATTTATTACAGTTAAGTGGGGAATATTGTTTGTTGGTAGAAATATTTGACATCTTGTATTTAGGTAAGGAAAATTTGAAGTTGGTATTTGTAAAAGACAAAAGAACGTACAGTGTCAACACAATATAAAGGTGATCTAGGTACCTATGATGAGATTGATATGTCAACGTGTGACCAATATGTCGAGAGGCTGTAGAAAGCTAATATAGATAGACAAGATAAGTAACTTAGCATATAGTACAATTGAGAATTTGAGTAGAATGTGTCATTGATTGAAGTGACACAACATGGAAACCGTAGACTAAACAATTGTAGAGCCGCAGACGACAATGGGTATCTTAACCACGACCTTTCATAGCCGGTCTAAACTGTGGCGCACCAATGTGGTGACCGCTAAGCCACAGTCCGCTAAGAGGGTACATTACAACGAGTGACGTAAGTTTAACCACTGATAGTTATAAGAAATGTAATTTTTTGGGATTTAACTACGACTTGGGATTTAAGTAAAATACCATTGATTGGAGTAACACAACGTAGAAACCGTTGTAGAGACTAAACAATTGTAGAGCAGCAGACGGCGATGGGCATATAAACCACGACCATTCATAGCTGGTCTAAACAGTGGCGAACCGACGTGTTACAGCTATGCCACATGCCGCTAAGAGGGTACATTACAATGACGTAAGTTTAACCGCTGATAGTTGCAAGATAAGTAACTTTTCATATTGTACGATTTATAATTGAGGTAATATGTGTCTTTGATTGAAGTGACACAACGTAAAAACCGTTGGCAAAACAATTGTAGAGCCGCAGACGACGAATGGACATCTAAACCACGACCTTTCCTAGGCGTTCTAACCAGTGGCGAACGAACGTGGTGGCCGCTATGCCACAGGCCACTAAGAGAGTATATTACAACGGCGTAAGTTTAACCGCTGATAGTTACAAGATAGTAACTTTGTTTGCATATTGTACGATTTATAATTGTGGTAATATATGTCATTGATTGGAGTGACACAACGTAGAAACTGTTGACTAAACGATTCTACTACTATACAATTGTAGAGCTGCAGACGACGATGGGCATCTAAGCCACGACCTTTCACAGCCGTTCTAAACAGTTGAAAACCAACGTGGTGATCGGTATGCCACAGGCCGCTAATAGGGTATATTACAATGACGTAAGTTTACCTACTGATAGTTAAAAGATATGTAACTTTTTAGGATTAAAGTACAATTTAGGATTTAAGTAAAATATCATTGATTGGGGTATCACAACGTCGAACCGTTGACTAAACGATTCTAGAGCCGCAAACGACGACGGGCATCCAAACCACGACCTTTCCTACCCGGTCTAAACTGTAGCGAACCAACGTGTTGACCGCTATGCCACAGGCCGCTAAGAGTGTCAATTCCAAGGGTACTTTTATCGACCACTACCTATTTCCGGTGAAGGAAAATATCGTGGAGCAATCTGCATAGTAGTAGATTGTTCGCAAATGTGTGAAGTAGAGAATGTAATGGCAAACGACTACATTATTTCCTGCCATAAAAGTTATTGTGTGGGTTTTTTTCTACACCAACAAGAGACTGGCACTTAAATATCATATATATGGCAAATACTCATACGTCAAAGATATATATTAGTAGCAAAATTTAAGAAATCGACATGCTAGTTCTTATTTTTGTTCTTTTAAACAAAATAATTAGATTTTTAATGGAAATCGATAAATTAACATAAATAAAGGTTACCATTAAGATCTCTTCGCTATCAGTTTAAGCAAAATAATGTTTCAAAATACCAGTGTGTCTACATCATTTCTATCTCTAGTAAAACAGAATACACATCAATCTCAAAACACCGAACCTGCATATCATCTTATCTACATCCCTCCGACCCTTCGTCCTCTGAAGAACGGTTTAATTAACTTAATAAATACACACTCCATTTCATCAGGCGCATACGTCAAATGTTATGAGCATCACAAATAAGTCGTCCCGGGCTCTGTCTTTATTAAAATCAACGCGCTCGCCAATAAATACGAGTACACAGTTCGTATCTATGATTTAACTTTGATATGAATTTGTTTAATTATCTCTGTAGATAAAAGGTGAGTGAATGATTTTAAATATCATTGAAACTAAGCAATTTATGTTGAGTTTTGCCTAATACATATCAGAAAGATTGCGTTTTGTAGGTAAGTTCCATCATATTATTATGTCAAATCGTGCATAAAAAGGCAGGTTATCAATTCGACCCATATGTATTTGACCCTATATGTTTTTTTTTTCTTTTTTTTTCTACAATTTATTTGCGTAAGCTAACAATGGTACATTGTATAATACTAAAAAGGAAAGACTTACAAAGTGGAAAATAAATGTGCCATCAATATCGCCAACCACCGATTACTATAATCAATAGTGAGAAAACAAAAAGTTCGATAGGAAGTTGAGATTGGTAGGGCTACATTAATATTTCAAATACTAATAATAATTATAATTACTTACAGATTTTTCTCTTGTGTTCATAAGTTACATATTTTGAATCCTGTCTAATATGGCTGATTTATATGCACCATTACGTGTTGACAGAATGTCAACATCATTGAATAATCTTAATATATATAAATCTCGTGTCACAATGTTTGTCCTCAATGGACTCCTAAACCACTTAACCGATTATAATAAAATTCGCACACCATGTGCAGTTCGATCCAACTTGAGAGATAGGATAGTTTTTAACTTATGGCGAAACGAAGTTCGCCGGGGCAGCTAGTTTGTTATAAGAATCAACCATACGATGAGTGTTGATCTTTTACCAGCGTTGGTACGACAAAACGTGCTATGAAACAATTTACATGGGTGACGAAGGTTTACTCTATTAGGAACTCTGTAGCAAAGTTGATTATGTAACGGCATACAGTCGTATCTGCTGTTGAAAATCTCATAAAGTAAAATCATCTCAAGTTGCAGTCGTCTGTGTTCGAGTGGTAACAAATTATATTTATTTAAAAGATCTGCGTAAGGCATACGGCTGCGGTTACATTTAAAGTGCATGAATCTTAAAAATGTTATTGTACAAGCTTTCGCCTGCGGCTCCGCTCGCGTCTATATCGATTCCTCGGAAACAATAACTTTTTCCGAAACACAATATACCCTATGTTCTTCGCCGTACCCCAGACAACAAGTACTTATGCAAAATTTCATGATGATCGGTTCAGTAGTTACGGCGTGAAAGTGTAACAAAAAAACTCAATTTCGCATTTACAGGTAATATTAGTATGGATACTAGCATCTAAACATGTGTGCCAAATTTCATAAGTATAAATATGATAAAGACAAAGATAAAGACGTGATAATTTGTATTTATGATGTGAGTCGGATGAGCTAAAATCTTTTTTTATTTGGGCTAGGCATAGTCCAACTTACGGAATATTACAAGTTGCATATTTTGACGGTTCGCGGTTTTTGAAATAGTTATGCACCCCGTTTAATATTTTTAAATTGTTCTTATGTTCATATTGAATAAATAAATATAAATATATACGGACGAATCACACAGATTGAGCTAGCCCCAAAGTAAGTTCGAGACTTGTGTTATGGGATACTAACTCAACGATACTATATTTTATAACAAATACATATATAGATACACATCCAAGACCCAGGCCAATCTGAAAAACATAATTTTCCATATTAACCTGGCCGGGGATTGAACCCGGTCACTCCGTGTCGCAGGCAGGCGTGTTGACCGCTGCGCCACGGAGCTAGTCATTATTAAATTATAACTTCTTGATTCGGTTCCTAGTACATATCCGACTATTCTATAAATGTGATAGTTTGATGTGTATTTTTTTTTAATATTAATAAATGGATCCACTTATTCCTATTCATCCTGCAAAAAATCTCTACGGCTCTACACGTGTCGACTAATCATAATGAAGTTACTGTTAATAAAAAAATAAAAACTTACTTGTCACCATCACAATCAATACAAAAACATCGTAAGTCGATCTCTCCAGACAGCCTGGCGACGCAATCTCCAAAGTAAACAATGCAAAAACTGCACACATGGAGTGGAGGATATACCAATAAATATCTTGTCGGAAATGGTCAGGACCCGCCGTTTTTGCGGCGGGCGTGTGCTGGTGTTGTTTTAGGGTTCAGTGACAGTGGATTTGCCACCGTATTTGGTGTTACAAAAAAGAGGAAGCGTGGAGAGGCTTAAGAAGGATCGTAGTTATTAATTAAAGGCTAGCTCCGTGGCGCAGCGGTCAACATGCCAGCCTGCGACACGAGAGTGCCCGGGTTCGATCCCCGGCAAGGTCAAGATGGAAAATGATCTTTTTCAGATTGGCCTGGGTCTTGGATGTGTATCTATCTATATATGTATTTGTTATAAAATATAGTATCGTTGAGTTAGTATCCCATAACACAAGTCTCGGACTGACTTTGGGGCTAGCTCAATCTGTGTGATTTGTCCATATATATTTATTTATTTATTAATCTCGTTGACTTATCGTTCTTACATATTGACTCTTACTGCAGTATATCTAGACGAGTGGTTGTTTCGAAAACTATTAAATACAGTAAGTATATAGGCATTCAAAAATGTGTGTGTGTGTGTATCCGAATGAGATTGAACTGTAACAGTGGATTTGATACAGCAAATAAACAGTTTTATAAAAAGAGGAAATGTGCAAATTTATTGGCGGTCAGCCTCCGTGGTCCAGTGGTTAAGGCGTTTGCCTATTGACTCGGGGGACGTGGGTTCGATTCCCACCGGAAGCATACTTTTTTTAGTTGTTTCCAGTTTGGTTAGGACATTGCAGGCTTGAATCACCTGATTGTCTGATAATAAAGATGATTCCGAGATTCGGAAGGCACGTTAAGCCGGTGGTCCCGGCTGCCATCTGGTAGTCGTTAAAGGAACCACGTCAGAGGCCGAGAGGCGGTTCCGAAGAACTCTGACACCAGGGTGTGCATGGTCGATTGACCGTGACACCTACTCGAAATGATGAATGACGATTGGCGGTGGATTTATTAAACCTGATTATTTTACGATCGCCCATCATATTTACTTGGGTGATTTTCTATACACGAGTATTAATTCTTTGACCTACA
This sequence comes from Elegia similella, assembly GCA_947532085.1. Classification (NCBI taxonomy): domain Eukaryota; kingdom Metazoa; phylum Arthropoda; class Insecta; order Lepidoptera; family Pyralidae; genus Elegia; species Elegia similella. The sequence continues at coordinate 17,214,197 of OX383941.1, forward strand.
AGTTCATCATCATTTCGTGTAGGTGACACGGCACATCGACCATGCACACCTTGGTGTTAGAGATCTTCGAAACCGCCTCTCGGCCTCCGACGTGGTTGATTTAACGATTACCAGATAGCAGTCGGGACCAAGGGCTTAACGTGCCTTCCGAAGCACGGAACCATCTTTATTATCAGACAATCAGGTGATTCAAGCCTGCAATGTCCTAACCAAACTGGAAGCACCAAATAAACAAACTATGCTTCCCGTAGGAATCGAACCCACGACCCCCGGGACAACAGGCCTTAAGGTTAACAGGCCTTAACCACTGAACCACGGAGGGAGTACCTACAAGTTGACGTTGAAGATATAATAATTGATCATATTGCATCGGCTGCTCAGAATTGTCAAACTTCTAGCAAAGTAGAAAGCTGCATTCCTAATATCAATGGGTAGTTAATAGATATCAACATCTCATACTGGTTATTTGACAGATATAAACGTGAAATGAATAACCGTATTTTCTGACTGTGGGATAAAAATACAAACAAACAGAAATCAAACACTCAAGCCGTTGTAGATAATCCCCACTCAGCGAAACAAGCGCTCGTTAGCCACACCTGGTTAACCGGCAGGTCATTTCATATTTTCCAAGTCCATCTCTCACGTGCCGCTAAATTATTCACCCGGGACGACCCGGTCAAAAGTAATGACCGGTGAACGCGAAATTACACGTGTTACAATGATGATTCTGTTTACCCGGCCCGAGTAATTTTATCCGGGCGTTTGAAGAGCTGTTAGGTTTAAGCTATAATCGTTTTATTTAATGGTTTGTACTCCTACCTCGTTTTGGTTTGAGCGGCTGCTGTTGACTGTATTACGGGTTTTCAAACTTGATGGTGAATTTTTACATGACGTTCATAGGAGGAGTGTTTATTTATTCTGCCTCAGCTACTTTATGACTGCATGGTTTTGGATGTATGGAGCATCATTAGACGTAGGTTTCTATTGTTATTTTGGAATATATGAGGGAGCGTGGTAGGGATACTGTGTGCATGAAAATAAAATTAAGATTTGTATAATAAGTACAGAACATTTTTGTTGTTCTTCTGTAATACAAATATTTCTTTCAATGAGCTTTAATTAAAATGTGTTATAAGAACTATACAAAACTACCGCCTACAATTTTGTACAGTTCTTAAAAAAAAGGCAAATGTCAACTTAGTCTACCTGCGACTACCTGCGACCATGAAAACTGTAAAGTTCTCGAAAGGTTAGGTAGGTGTAAAAATAATGTAATATACGCGATAATACCGTATTAAAGTGATTTTATTTAAATATGTGACAATCACGAAAAAATCAGAAACCATTCAATGAGTTTGTTTATTGACAAATCATAAGAATTATAATTACTTGCTTTACATAACCAAATCATTAAGGAACTTTTTATATCACATTTAAAATAATCTCTCAAGAAGTCCTTTGAAGCTGTGAAATTGAAACAAACATACATAAACCTTGTACAAACAGCGTCCAACGGGGAAGTGAACTCGACACCGTCTGCCGGCCACCAACGATCCTTCTTCGATCGCCGCGGTTTTTGTCGCCGCAAATTTATAGTTCCGGCCACCGTGGCGAGGACACGTGAACAAATAAGAGATATCGTCAACGACTGTTGCATAACATGTGCATTTCTTTTTGAACATACCTTTATTGATAACCTTTGTCGACCTCTGTGGCTCAGTACTATAAGTGCCTTTGAACCACGGGGTCCTGGGTTCGACCGCGGTTAGGTCAAGATGGAAAACGATATTTTTCAGATTGACCTGAGTCTTGAATGTTAATCTATATATGTAAAAATAGTGCCGTAGAGTTAGTATGAAGTATGAAGCGGTGGTGACCCATCTCTTAAATATGGGAAGTGAGTTAGTATAAGTTCACAACTTACTGTGAGGCTAGTTTTATCTGCGTGATAAGCCAATATAATATATATTTATTTTTATAGCTATTCGTGAGTGGATAGAATAAAATAAACAGAAGAGCACACTTACCCTTAAGCGGCAACTATACTCGTAGTTGATTTCGCTAAGACTCTTTAATGTAGACCACCAGCAGCTGTTTCTCGTCCCGCGCAGATTGTTAAAGCTGATCGAGATAAAGGGCGAAAATCTGAGGAATCATGTAAATAGAACATGCGGCTATAAACCCGTCACTATCTGAATTCCATTTAATACCTACCCACAAAGACCTAGGCTCTGTCTATCTTGTAAGGGAATAAGACGTGATAGTAAATATAATTATTTTATATTTGCTTTTAAAATGGATCAATTGAGTATTCATGAAGTTATAATAATGTATGTGTGCAAAAAAAAATGGCTAGCCATTTTGGCATTATTGGGTAACATGTATGTATGGTGGTGGTGTATGTTACACCACCACCATACATACTTACAAACTTTCGAGTTAATATTATAAGTAAGGAGGATTTCGAATCGAAAATTCGACGAAATTAGTGTTTATCAATATACTGTATCACTATAAGATTCATTTCTCTACTAATACAATAAAATAAAATATAAGAAATTGCATTTGGCGATAGGGCCGCCTTTTGTTGTCCTTTAATCATTTTTTTTTTTGTATTTGTTTTTAATGGTGCAATAAAGTGTTAAATAAATAAATAAATAATACCGATAACGGCTCAATTCTAAATTGTGATCGTGTTTGTTACGTTTATTACACTTATTTACTTCTTGTAATTTTGAGATGTAATTTCCTTGTTTCTAAGATAGATAGAGAGATATAAGATAGATAAATTAATTTTGATGATGATATAATAAAAGCGCCGTGTGGTTTCCGGCAGAGTAGAATAGGTGGTCCTATTCTACTCTCCAAGTCTTCCCGTGGATGTCGTAGAAGGCGACTTAGGAAATACAAGCTAAACAAAGCTTATAAACATCTGTGAGACCTCTCCAACCCGTCTGGCCAGCGTGGAGAGTGTAGGCCAAATCCTCTGGCTACTCTGGCCATGTATGGCTATAGTTTCGCTTTATTTTTTGTCGTAAATATTTCTTATATTTGTTTATTTATTGTGCTATTCGGTGCTAACAAAATCAACAAATCAAAGATGATAAAAACCAGTTTACCCATTCCCCATATTGTAAGTGTTTGAACAAAACCGACTTTGTTTTTTATCTACACTAATATTATAAAGAGGAAAGATTTGATTGTTTGTTTATTTGTTTGCATTGAATAGGCTCCGAAACTATTGGACCGATTTGTAAAATTCTTTCACCATAAGAATCCTACATTATCCAATTTTATTTAATATTTAATTATTTAAATACCTGTACCCCGTGCGAAGACGGGGCAGGCCGCTAGTAAAAAATATTAAGATTCGTGACCAAACAACACTCATGTGTGTTGGTCACCACTATACCTTAATTGCAGTATCTAAACTGACAAGAATCGTATATTTACGAATAATACTAATCCGTGTATATTATTGTAAAAAAAAATGAAAATGTTTAGTTGTCTAGTGAATTTCCTGTAGAAAATATAAAAAATAAAACGTAAACATGGCGTTACATGAGACAGGCAGCGCCATCCATAGCCCCCGGCGGCACTTGGAAGCTTGCGAGCTTACACGGAAAGCTTTGGTAGTTCAGCTAGGAACGGATAGATGGCGCTGTATTCAATAATTAATATAGCCTTTGATACTGCATTTCAAATAAGTGCATTTATAATAAAATTACGTTATACTTGTTTGCCGTCAAAATAAAAAATACGTTGACCATATTTTTATAAAGTATTTAATATTATTTAATTAATTCCCAGAAAAGTAACTAATTAGGCTTATTTGATCGACCCAATTTGTAACTATTTCATTATAAACATAGATTTAGAACAATTTTTGAGCTTATTCATAGCTTTTTAGAAACATTGCAGCGACAATGTTTCTAAAAAGCTACAATGTTGCTAATTATCTAGTCTTAAAAGAGATGTATAAATATATCAGTGAGGAGAGAAATTAGAACCTAGTTGATATTTCTTCATCAATACTAATAATAAATACCTATGTAAAGGTTGGTCATGGAGTAAGTTACTTTGTTTTTAGAGATATCGTGTTTATAAGCTCTATACATGATACTGAAACTAAATTGAACATTTTGTATTTTTTTTTCTGTATTTATTTTCCTCAATAACTCTTAAACGAATTAATTGAATTTTATTAAACTTAGTAAAGTGGACGATATACATTTGAAACGCATAGGGCACAGGATAGGCTACTTATATTTTTTCTCCTGTTATGATAAGATATGGTCCTAATACAAATGTACGCAAACGAAGTCGCGGGCAGAGCTTGTATCGTTCATAAAGTAACTTATCTGTTAAGTGTTTTTTTTTTCTATATAATTTTATCATCCGACATTAAGGATCTCAGATCAGTAAAACTATGCGCCACCTTTTGTTTTATTCTCCTATTCCTAAACCCGATCAAGTAAAAAAATACTAATTCTGTACTAGGGTTGCAAATAACTTGAATTATTTATAAGTGGATATTATACGTATTACTTTTGCGTGGATAATTTCGCAGATCTAAACCTCTGATGACGAAAAATGCTCCTATGGCCCTTTAAACAACATTCATTATCGGCAAATGCATAGAGCACCGACGTGAATTTTCGGTCAAAAACACACCTGAAATCATTAGTTGCGGGCTTTTTATATTTTATTTGCAGCGGACGCGCTAAAAAGCGGCCATGCATAATTACCTCCCGGGAGGATCGGGACATTGCGGCCGAACAGAGGAGAGAGTAGAGTAGTATGAGACGTATTTCTTTCAATAAATGTTATATTTGTAGTGGAAGCACTAAAACTTGGCCATGAATAATTACTTCCTGGGAGTGTAGATATTTAATTTTATAATTGTTCTTCCGTTTCCACATAATGTGTGGTCGGAAAAGCACGTTTCTTCCACTTCAATCATTGGTGGTCATATCTTCTGTTACACCCTTTTATCCATGTTCTCCATATGCATTCCATCCACCTTTTCTTTCCTCTATTTCTACGACCTCTAACTTATATTCCCAAAACAACATGATTTTCGCCCCTTCTCACAATATAGCCTTACCAACCGCATTTATTATTTCTTAATCTTTCGTTAGGGTAGTACTTTCATACTTCCTCTTACGTACTCATTCCTTATTTTGTCCTTTCCCGGTACATTACACATCCATCTCAACATTTACATTTCCGCAACATGGAATCATCATCAATTCATCTGCTGCTTTAGTGGGCCACGATTCTGAGCCGTTATGGTACGACAGTTATTATTACTTATAGCTTTACATAATTTCTAGCATCGCACGTTACTCCTATGACTAACCACATTTCATCCACCCTGAATTTATAAGGCTTTTCCCGTCATGGTCAATGTCTCCGTCGGTTTGCACGATCGAACCTAGATACCGGAAATCGGAGCAGACTGATAGGAATACTCCATCTACGGCAACTGGAGAAAAACTGCGTTGACCACCAAAATAACAGAACAGCTGCTTAGAATCTCGGTTATCTCTTCTCCAAGAATATTGTCGTTTGCAAAGAACATGCATCCGGGTGCCTCCTCCTGTATGTGTGATGCCAAAGTGTTTTTATCCAGGAGGAACAAAAATTGGCTTTGAGCTGATCCCTGGTACATACCGACTGTCAGTAACGCCAGCTTCGGATCGGACCGATGAACTGGCTTAAAAATATTTTATAGCCAGCTATCTCCCCATGTTTTTAAGTCTTAGTCATGCTGTTGTCTCTTATAACATTTATGGGAATGAAGGGGAAATATGAGAGGTTTTATTCTAGGATAAGAACGCGGCATTTTAAAATTGTTGAAAATCAATTATCTGTGTAAACTACATATCTTTATACTTCCTTGAAATGTCCATAATGGGCCATTTTAAGTTATTCATTAATTATTAATGTCGTTGATAAGTAAGCCACTGGCCAATAGAAAGCAAAAATATTAATAAAATTATATTAAAATGAACAGAACAAATAAGAAGAAACAACGTGATGTAAATGAGCAAAAGTTATAAAAAATACAATAAAGAGCGGGATTAGCGGGATATTAATTTTATTACAAGCTTCTTATCACAATTTTTTCCGCATAATTATAACTTAGGTATGTGCTATTCTGGTGTATTAGATTTATATATTAACACTGTAGAGTTTCATCAAAATCCATTTAAAATCAAAATAAAAGATGTCGCGAAGGACTAACAAACATCTTCAACCCATACAAATCTTTCACATTTAAATACATTTTTCGTAATGAAAGGATGTGTGTTTATCCAGGTAACAACCTGTGTGCAAAATATCATTAAAATCCATTCAGCCGTTTTGGCGTGATTGAGAACAAACATCTTAACATTTTAACCTTCGCATTTATAATATTATATTACAAATATTAATATTATATTGACAAATATGTAAAAACAGATTACCACGTCTCTACTCCACGAAGGTCTCTGTTCTCAACCGGACTCTTTTATATGCGTTTGTCAGTGAATTACAACGACAGGGTTGTTGCCAGCGAAAACTCGATAAATACGTACTGATGCACGTACATGAATATGTAGTTTTCAAGTAGGTATTTTAAATTGCAATTTGGTACTTGCATGTTGGTTTCAAATATTAAGTATTGAAGATTGCTGGTTCCTGCGACGTTGTCTGCGTGAGTTTTGGTTATAACACGCAATCGATTTTATCTCATGTAAGTTTTTAGGCCTTGTCCCAGCAGTGGGAAACAAAATGCTAAAAAAAAAGTATTTTGCAATTTTTAGGAACCCTTTTGTTATTGATGGATCTTCTTAATCTGTAATCTTATACCAAATCAGCAAATATTATAAATAAATATTATAATGCAAATAAATATGTCTTAACTTTTACCTTCATTACATGACTGCCCAAAAAAGAAGAGTATTGTTTATAAAGTTTTTGGATGTATGTAAATGTGCTGATTTCTTTATTCCATCATAATTTCTAACTGCCTAAACAACATTTGACGTATCATTCTTTACACTACCTATCCAAAATGATATAGGCTATTTATTAGGCGAAAAAATGAATAAATTTATTCAGTTATTTTTTTTACTAAATTAATGTGGCATAACTTGGCATATATTTTTGTCATAATAATATTTTAGCATAAATATTATGCTTATGCATAATTATGGCATAAATATTATTAAGGCTAATGATATTTGCTTAATTTTGATTGGCATATTATCTATTTGTCTAATAGTTATTAGGCACAAATATCAAAAGGCATAATGGAAACATGACTAAGAACTGCGACTCACCCGGAACGAAATTCTATCAGAAAAGTAGGTTAGGTTGGGTTAGAACTGCGACCCCCTTAGTAACGATTTGCTCCTGGAAAAGCAGGTAAGGTTGGGCTTTTTAGCCCAACCTTACCCCACCATAAAAAGAATCGCTATCAGAACAAGTAAAATCGTGTAAAAATGTGTTCAACAGAATGGTTTCTAATGTTTTCGCGATTGTTACATATTTAAATATATAATATTATAAATGCGAAAGTGAGTTTGTTTGTTTGTTTATTTGTTTGTTTGTTACGCTTTCACGCCGTAACTACTGAACCGATGATCATGAAATTTTGCATACAAGTTCTCTGGTGTACAAAGAAGGACATAGGCTACCATTTATCCCGGGAAAAAGTACTGTTCCCGAGGGATCGACATTGACGCGGGCGGAGCCGCGGGCGAAAGCTAGTATTTAAATAAAATAACTTTAACATTGTATTATCGCGTATCGGTATATTACATTATTTTTACACCTAACGTTTTGAAAAATTTACAGTTTTCATGACATTTGTCTTTTGTGTTATAAGAACTATACAAAACTACCGCCTAAAATATTTATAAACAAATTAAAAAACATCTTAATTTCAATAGAGAGGATGGTTGGCAGTTACCACCAGCTTGGGATCCTGTCATCAATTTAATAAAATCTCAAACTCATCACAAGACTGCAAGACTGCAAGACCTTCAGGCACCGTGAGCCAATACTGCGTACATCCGGAACGTTATCAATAAATATTGTAGGCATTCCATAGCTGGATATTGCCATGCTTGGTGTGCGGGTTGGCGAGCGCAGTTTCTTTGGCTTCTTGTGCTTCCGATGCTGCTGCCCATCGCAAGCATTTTTAACCTGGGGAAGGATAGGAATTTGTTGGACTTGAACTGGGAAGAGAATGATGGGGATACTACTCACTCGAATGAGTCATTCATTCATTTCGAGTAGGTGTCACGGTCAATCGACCATGCACACCCTGGTGTCAGAGTTCTTCGGAACCGCCTCTCGGCCTCTGACGTGGTTCCTTTAACGACTACCAGATGGCAGCCTGGACCACCGGCTTAACGTGCCTTCCGAAGCACGGAATCATCTTTATTATCAGACAATCAGGTGATTCAAGCCTGCAATGTCCTAACCAAACTGGAAACAACTAAACAAAGTATGCTTCCGGTGGGAATCGAACCCACGACCCCCGGGTCAACAGGCAAACGCCTTAACCACTGGAGCACGGAGGCTGTTAATTACTCGAATGAGTGAAAAGCAAGTAGTAGCTCGGAAGGCCAGTGTGCGCGTACCCGATGCCATACCTGCAACCACCGGACAGGCAGTTGAGAAGACACCCCTGACCTTCGTAGTATATACATATGTATGTACAAATCATTTGGATGTTTCGCATCTGCCTGACATTTCGCGACGGCTCAATTTTTTTATCTCCCAAACCAGCTTAAGAATATATGTTATGTAAGGGTACAAAATATGTTTATTTATAACCGTTTTTCCTAACAGAACAACAAACACATTAGAAGTGTGATCTATAACAGATCAGGGTTTCATGATCATGCGTGATCTATGAAAACCAGCGTCGCCTCATTTCTAGCATACTACTAACGCAACACAATTGAGAAGAAACTCCTCCTTTGGTCAAAGTTTCACTGGGACTTCTCACTTCTATGTTTATTCTAACACACATCGGCATTTTTCGATTTGTTTTCACGTAAATCTCACTTTTATTCCTTTAACGATTGCGGGATTACTTAGGTGATTCAAATGAGCTGATCATTGATCAAGCGCATTGCCGGCGCGCGTGCCACGCGCCCTTGCTATTTCTAATGTCTTTGCTGTTCTGTGATAGCGACAATATAAAATTATCGAGGTCAACCTGTGATGTGGGTACTGTTGTGAAAAATTTGATTACACACGCACAGAATAATTATAAAAAAAAATCTTCGATGAAATATAATGGTGGATACACAGTCTCATACAAAACGAGTCAAAACATCATGCATACTTACAAACAACGACAAAAACGGTACATACTTTGATGCGTATTTTTTGCATCTTTTCACTGTACCTTCGTCATCGCGAGACGTGTTGCGCGGTTTATTGAAACTGTGGACAAAACAGCTCCGAAACTCGATTAGTGCACTGTTTTGCCGGTGCCACTTTTCGAGCGCAAATCGAGTATCTACCATTATATTTGATCGAAGAAAAAAATACATTGAAAGGCTAGCCGCGCCGGTAACCTGATTACGGCGGTAGGGCTATCCTTTAAAACGCTTTTTATGGGTGTAAAATATTTATAAAAACTCGGTTTTTCTCATGTTATACATGGCCATTACTGGTGTATGATTTTAAGCTGCTAAATGTATCTCACATAGCTTGAAGACTGTTATAACAACAACCAAACACACGAGCAAGGAATTGTAGATATTATACGACTCCCAAAACAGAAGTGCAATGTTTTGAGACTTTTATTTAAATTTATTTATTACTAGTAGTGCCTGCGACTTCGTTCGCGTAAATTTTATGTTATGTTTGTATGGGGGCCACGTCTTATCATAACAGGAGAAAAAAAATAAGTAGCATATCCTGTGTCCTGTACGCCTAAATGTCTATCTACCAAGTTTCATAAAATTCAGTTAATTCTTTTAAGAGTTATGGAGGAACATACATACAGAAAAAAAAATCTTAAAATCTTAAATTTAGTATCATGTATAGGTATGGCTTATAAACACGACATCTCTAGAAGCAAAGTAACTTACTCCATGACCAACCCTTACAGATGTATTATTAGTACCTATTGATGATCAGGTATCGGTAGAATCCTTATATAACCCCGAGTGACATAAAGTCAATATTGTTTTTATTTTTCTTTGAAATAAAAACTTGTATGTAATTAATTTATTTTTATGCTACCCTGGACTGCTTAACATGCATAAGCTCTAATTAAGCTTACCGTATTATTTTGATACCACTTTTATATATCATTATAATATAAAATCATCATTGATAACTTATGAGGTATCTATTGAACAGAAAACCTAGAAACGTAGGCAGCAAAAATACACTGAATGGCTAGCCGCGGCTGTAACCGAATAATCCACAGTACGCCGTTCATTAGCCTGTTTGCACGCTCGCTGTAATAAATAGATTTACCTCTCTATTAACTCAGCGCTCACTGTCTGTGTTTATCAATGCCTTCAATTAATATTAAAAAAATCATAAGGTCACTATTGAGTACAGATTTATTCACACTGTCTAAAGGCACTTGACAAAGCTTTATGACTGCTGTTTAATGATGACAGCAAAGACCATCGGCCAAACGGGGCCTCTGACTAGGAATCACGGAAAAGCTTAAAAAAAATTAATGGCTTATAAGGTGTCTATAGTCATGAAAAACTATATTAGGCAAGCTGAAAATACGCTGAACGGGTAACCACGGCTGTAACCGAATTATCCGCAGTACGCCGTTCATTAGCCTGTTTGCACGCTCGCTGCAATGAATAGATTTACCTCTCTATTAAATCAGCGAGCACACGCCGATTGTCTCTGTTTATCGATGGCTATGATTACGAAGAAACTAATACCTATAGACACTATACTCGTACTCTACAGATTTATTAAAGCTGTATAAAGGATCTAACATAGCTTTACGACTGCTGTTTAATGATGACAGCAAAGACCATCGGCCTAACAAGGCTTCTGACTGGGAAGCATGGAAGAGCTTAAAAAATGGATGGCTTATGAGGTGTCTATGGTCATGAAAAACTATATTAGGCAAGCTGAAAATACGCTGAACGGGTAGCTACGGCTGTAACGGAATTATCCGCAGTACGCCGTTCATTAGCCTGTTTGCACGCTCGCTGCAATGAATAGATTTACCTCTCTATTAAATCGCACAGAAGCACACGCCCACTGTCTGTGTTTATCAATGGCTATGATTACAAAGAAATTAATTACTATGGTCACTGTATACTGTACAAGTATTCGTACACTACAGATTTATTAAACCTGTCTAAAAGATCTGACATATCTTTACGACTGCTGTTTAATGATGACAGCAAAGACCATCGGCCAAACGGGGCCTCTGACTGGGAATCATGGAAAAGCTTAAAAAAAATTAATGGCTTATGAGGTGTCTATAGTCATGAAAAACTATATTAGGCAAGCTGAAAATACGCTGAACGGGTAGCTACGGCTGTAACGGAATTATCCACAGTACGCCGTTCATTAGCCTGTTTGCACGCTCGCTGCAATGAATAGATTTACTTCTCTATTAAATCAGCGAGCACGCGCTGAATGTCTCTGTTTATTGATGGCTATTATTACGAAGAAACTAATACCTATAGACACTATACTCGTAATCTACAGATTTATTAAAGCTGTATAAAGGATCTAACATAGCTTTACGACTGCTGTTTAATGATGACAGCAAAGACCATCGGCCTAACAAGGCTTCTGACTGGGAAGCATGGAAGAGCTTAAAAAATGGATGGCTTATGAGGTGTCTATGGTCATGAAAAACTATATAACGCAAGCTGAAATACGCTGAATGGCTAGCCGCGGCTGTAACCGAATTATCCGCAGTACGCCGTTCATTGGCCTGTTTGCACGCTCGCTGCAATGAATAGATTTACCTCCCTATTAAATCAGCGAGCACACGCCCACTGTCTGTGTTTATCAATGGTCTATTGCGAGTCTATATCAGAGCATTTCGTGAAAATTAACATGTATTGGGGACAGTTAATAAGGCTTGCTTATTAGACATGTTAATGTTAGACCTACCTATAACTTTAATTCTAAGATTACGTAAGTACTGTACGAGGAAGTTATCTCATATTATTATTTTGGCTATAGAAGCTTCAAAACTCACTATGAACCTAAGCTATGAACATATCAGCTTCTATTTTAATTAAATCTAGTTATAAAAAAAAGACAAAACAATCGAACCGAAATAAAATCACGAACGCTATTTCTCTTTTGGTTTAGTACAAAACAAGTACGAACGCACAAACTAGATGTTTGTTGACATGCGAAATAGAAAAAGCGCGCGTTGCATTTTTATTCGGACAGACCACCAACGACTAACTGAACACAGACACACCGCAAACCCGAAAACCTACATACGTTCCAATTCTGCAAAAATAAACAACCGGGATCGAGTGCAGCCGAGCTAAATCGATACCCTATCGAAAGACTGCTGTCAAACTTTTGTAATACCAAGCGCGCTCCGCGCTCCCATGAGATGCGTTCTAGGTTCGATTCACGCCCAAGGCATGATTTTATTTTGGAATTGACTTCTGATTTTGCTTCTTGGATTTTAATATTATACATGCGTTTTGTGAACAATTAAATAAAAAAGTATACTTAAAATATGGAGAACATAACTATGAGGAAAAAAAGTATGAGAAGAGCTAAATCAGACTTGGACATTCCACAGCAAGTATCCGATTCTGACCAATCAATTATTTCTTCCACTTTTCTGGACACTACAGCAAGAAGCTGTCACACATCATGTGAAATTGAAACAACAGAAATAAGTGATTTAAAACAATATATCAACCTACTAGAAAATGATTTAAAAATATCCAATGAACAAATAAGTAAATTAAATAGTGAGAATAATATTTTGAAGCAAAAACTAAGCGAAAAAAATAATATAACACCCGAAAAAAGTAAACCAAATAGAGCAATTAAGAAAATTATCACAAATATGAACATGAAAGTTAGAACATCCCCTCAGCAAATATCGCCGATAAAGGCATTGTCAAACGTATTAAATTGTTCAACAGAAGAAAACTTAATAAATAACACCGATACCAGGTCTCCACCAGCTCAAAGCACTGGAAGTAGTGCGAAATTGTCAACTGCTGCCGAAATAGCACACAGCAGTAATATATCACTTTCAAGTAGTTCACGAAAGGAGGTAAAAGATGGCGCTAGGAGTAACAAAACTTCAAGATTGATTGTATTGGGAGATCAACAACTACAGGGATTGACCATGAAGCTTAGAAAATCAAGACAAAATAAATGGAACGATGTATACAATATCGAAGGAATTATTAAACCTTATGCTACGAGTACTCAAGTCCTGGAAGATTGCGATAGGTTATTTTCAACTTTACAGGAAAATGATACTTTAGTCTTAGGAATAGGTGCAAATGACAACAATCCATATATATTTTATAATGAATTGTGTATTGTATTAAATAAATTAAAAAATCATACTGTATTTGTATTAGGTGTGCAGTCAAATAGATCTTTAAATATAGGACTGCTAAATAGGGATATTAAATTATTTTTAAAGAGTTATGAAAATTGTAAATATATTGATTATGACTGTGATTATTATATGGACTTCCCTGCTCAACACATGGAACATATTTGTCATAAAATAAATAATAAGTTAGATTATATGGCATATGAAAAACATTTTATAAAAAATTATTCACTTATGTTACAACATTGTAAAAATAATAATAAATATATGAATTCTTCAAATATGACGCCCAGTTCCAATGTAAAACAACCAGTTAAAGGTACCATTCCATATTATTTTAAAGTAAAAAACAAAAAAGGATGCCTCATTGAAAACAAACAAGTGCCAGATAACTTTTTTCGTCAATAACCACAAATCTAAAAAATTAACACTACTGCATCAGAATATAGCTGGTGTCATAAATAAAAAAGATAGACTAGAGATTGCCTTGGATGAATTATATAATAATGTAGGAAGCATTGAGATAATCTGTCTAACCGAATCATTCATTAAGAAAGGCTCAGAAATAAATTTAAATATGGTTAACTATAAACTTGCCGCCAATTATTCAAGAATTGATAAAAGTAGAGGTGGATCCTGCATTTTATTAAGAAAGGGATTACACTCTATCGATATATCTAATATGATAGAATCTACGGAATTTTGCTTTGAATCTTGCGCCGTAGATATTCCAGATTTAAATTTAATAATTGCGTGTGTCTATAGAATACCTAACTCCAATTTTGACATTTTCTTTAAGTGTCTTGATAAATCATTATATACATTATCACATAAAAAGAATAGAAAAATAGTTATATGTGGGGACTGGAACATAAATTATCTCATCGATGATGTTAATTCCAGAGAGCTTAAATCTATTCTAAAAAATTATAATTTGGTTAATCACATAATAAAACCTACAAGAAAAAAAAAATGTATTGATTTAATTGTTACCAATATAGAACAGGTAGAGAGTGGCATTCACTATGTAGCACTTTCAGACCATGAAACTGCGCAAACGATATCTTTTCCAATAAATAACAGAAAAACTTTACATAATTTGGAAAAACCTTGGTTTGAAGAAAAAAGAGATATGTCTAAAGAAAATCAACGTAAGTTTAAAGAGTGCATTTCTTCTCTGTCTTTTAGCGACATTTTAAATGAGCGTGACGTTGAAATTGCCTTTAATAACTTTCACGACACAATTACGCTATTTTATGATTTATGCTTCCCTAAAGTAGTGATAAAGCGAAATAATAAGATGAGAAGAAACAGATGGATGTCAAAGGGATTGAGAAAGTGTTGCGTAGTTAAAAGAAAATTGTATATACAATATCAACGGATGAGTGGCAATAAATCTGCTAGGAAACAAAAATACAATAATTATTCTAAGATACTAAAAAAGTGTATAAATAAGGCACAGAGCTTAACAAACACGAAATTAATAGAAAATGCTCAAAATAAATGCAAAGCTGCATGGCAAATCATAAAGAGTGTAAGAGCTGAACAATCACAAGAGGATATTATGGAAATTCACGAGAATGGTTCTGTGCACTCTGATCCTTCTATCATTACGGAACTTTTTAACCAGCATTTTTTAAATGCTGGTTCTAACACTGCATCTTTTGATAATTCTTATATGTCCAGCATACAGACTAATAGTAACAGCATATTTTTTTCACCTGTTGACAATGTAGACATCTATAAAACTATTATTAGTCTGAAAAATACAAACTCTACAGGCTATGATAATATAACTACGAATATATTGAAACTATGTGCAAAACAATTATGCAACCCGCTGGCGCACATTGTCAATTTGTCATTAGAAGAGGGCATATACCCATCTCGTTTAAAATATACAATAGTGAAACCTTTGTTTAAAAAGAGTGATAAAAAAAAATTGAATAACTATAGACCTGTTTCTTTGACACCAGTCTTATCAAAAATTATAGAAAGAGTAGTTTATGATAAGATTTATTCATTTTTAACTAGATTTGACATTCTTAAACCAGAACAATATGGCTTTCGGAGGAATAGGTCCACAACTTTGGCTTGTTTTAATTTAATAAAGGATGTAACTGAACACCTTGATAAGAAAATCCCTATAACTGCCGTCTTTCTGGACATGTCTAAGGCATTCGATTTTGTATCGCATGATATACTATTAGACAAATTATGGCGGTACGGTATACGAGGAACTGCCCACAAATGGATGGAAAGTTATCTTTGCTCCCGCAAACAATGTGTGCAAATATCTCGTGTTTCAGGAAATTCCAAAAAAACATACAATTCCGAATACAGACAAAACAATCACGGTGTGCCTCAAGGCAGTATATTAGGGCCATTATTGTTCCTAATATATATAAATGATTTGCCAGATTCAATTAATCATAAATGTATTCTGTTTGCTGATGACACAACTCTATTAATAGAACAAAGAGATGATATTGACTATGAGGCAGATATCTGTAATACACTGGAAGCTATAAATAAATGGTTAAAAGAAAATAATTTGACTTTAAATTTGACAAAAACTAACCTTATTAATTTTAGAACACACAATATTAACAAATATAAAACTAGGCTTAATATAAAATATGATAATGTTGACGTTGAGGAAGTTGAAAAAGCTTTATTTTTAGGGATTACTGTTGACAGTATGTGTGACTGGAAAGCACATGTCAGTACAGTATGTAAAAAATTAGACAAATTTGTATATGTGTTGAGAAGGGTAAAAAATATAGCGTCATTGCAGGCAGCCCTTACATCATACCATGGATATGTGTCATCGATCCTTAGGTACGGAGTTATTCTATGGGGAAATTCTGTTGACGTTTCCAAAGCACTTAAAGCCCAAAAAAAGTGTATCAGAGCAATGTGTGATGCTGGCCCAATGGAAAGTTGTAAGCCATTATTTAAAAAGCTCTCCATACTCCCTCTGCCAAGCATGTATATTTTTGAAATGTGTCTCTTTGTAAGGAAACATGAATATCTATTTCCTAAAAATAAGGATATAGTAGGATCAAGGACAAGACACTCAAAAAAATTATATGTACCGTCGCAAAGGCTGGCTCTTTACTCAAAAAATTGTTATTGCATGGCTATTAAAATATTTAATCATATACCAGAGCATCTTAAAACGTTAAATTACAATTTGTTTAAGAAAAATCTATTTGAAATATTACAATCTAAATGTTATTATAGTATTAATGACTTTCTGAAGGATATCCTTTGACAAACAAGTATTGTGCTATGGTTTTTAGACATATATTATAATATTAACTAGAAAAGTGGTAGAGAAATTGATTATTTATTGATAAGTATTGATTATTTAGATTAATTATCTTTGTTTACTGTATTTTAATTTTGACTATGGGACCAATTTTTTTTTTCCTTTTTATATATTTGATAAAATATTTATTATTAATTAATAGATTCATATCACATATTTAAATATTTGCATGCCTATCTAAAGGTGGAATACAAGCGCGTGTAATAATTTAAGAACTCTGTACTGTATTTTAGCAAATAAACTATTATCTTATCTTATCTTATCTCCCGAAACTCCCGCTACAAACTAAATATGCTACACTAATACACCGGCGAACAATACCAGATATAACTACCATTCAAAACCAAAAAGCGTGATATCTCGAGGAGCCTTTTTTGGCAAAAATATCCCCAAAAGTAGGTTAGTAATTCGGGCTCCAACAAAGGAATGGCGAACAATAAACGGCGCGGTATTACACGGTGGATATAATTAGTTATGGTGTATGGATTTAGATTTTGTTGTTGCGATAATTTTTGTGAATGTGCTGAGTAAACAGCTGCTCGAGATTTGCAATCCGACAAGCGGGCAATCGCATTGAGATGTCATAATGAAAACTGATACGTGTAGTTATGCACAATGTACCCAAAAAATGGTCAACAACGCAATACTGGGGATTTTATAACGTTTAAAATATTTAAGCTTTTTATGAGTGAAAATATACAAATATTTGTTGTGTCGGATTTCGATAGAATCGAAAGCAATACGCAAATATTTTTATTTGATATTATAGTAAAACTGCGTAAAAATATGTTTACATTGTAAAAGCTTTTATTCTATTTTAAATGTATTGTATTTTTACCCATAAAACAAGTTTCAAATTAGTGTGGAGCCAATATGTGTGATTTGTTCTTGTTTATTGATTTATTTTATCTAAATAATATATTATAAAATTTATGAAAATGTATTAGATGTATGGATGTTTGTTAATCCTACAGGGCGGATTTTGATTAAACTTTATGTAAAATATCATACTATAACACTAGCATCAGAGAAACACATTTCTAAGCTAATAAAAAAATTAATAAAATAAATCAGAAAAGAGAATTAAAATCGTTTTCTCTTCAAACATTCTTTTATTGACAATAGAAACATTCGGAAGAATATATTTGCTTCAAAATTGACAAGTTTCCATCCGAACAAACATAATTACATACAAACTTGCAAGTTACATAAAAGCTAGTGAATAGAGAGGTATATCTTATGCAATTGTTTTATAGGCCCAAAAGTTAGTAAAAGCTTGAAGAAATTAAAAGTAAGTAGACGGCTCGACGCCTTTTTTTTTGCTCGCCTCTTGTCTATATTTTATAATCCGCCTCATCCAGGGTTGTCAAAAAAAACGTTAAACGTTCGTGTTCCGCATGTCCGGCGGTCATGACGAGACCTTCGTCACTCTGACAGATTACGCATATCGCCGTTGTGCAACACAGGGTCACTCAAGCGGACTTTTATTATAATTTTGAATATATTTTGGATTTCGGAAGTGTGGATAATTTATAAATACGATTGACGTGTCAATGTATCTCCGCATGTTTCAGTTACTGTCAATTCTGGTAAGATATCGTGAATTTGGCTGTTACACTTATGGTTGGTAAGATGTTTATTATAAAAGC
The DNA here is from genome assembly GCA_947532085.1 of Elegia similella. Classification (NCBI taxonomy): domain Eukaryota; kingdom Metazoa; phylum Arthropoda; class Insecta; order Lepidoptera; family Pyralidae; genus Elegia; species Elegia similella. The sequence continues at coordinate 17,232,747 of OX383941.1, forward strand.
GGACCGGATGTTACGGAAAATAATTTGTGTAATAGATACATGAATGGAAATATTTTTATATCTACTATTTTTTTTTTTGATTGTCAATTGTAAACAGATGATTTATGATAATAAAGTCAGTAGCGCTCTTTTGTCAGAAGAAATCTTTGTAGATAAAGATTATACATGGTGAAATTTTTATCGTTTTAGACCCTTAAAGGGGTGACTCTGACCATCAATATGAACAACTTTTTCTACGGGACCAACGCTGGGAACTCAAAAAAAAAATCCGTCATTTCCTAACTAAAGAGTTCGACCGCCCGGCCAGTTTATATAGGAATGTCGATGTTTTTTGAGTTCCCAGCATTGTTCCCACAGGAAAAGTTGTTCATTTTGATGGTCTGAGTCACTCCTTTAAGGGTACAAAACGATAAAAATTTCACCATGTATTAGTTTCAATTTATGGGTTCATTCTTACTTCACTTCGTCATCACCTTTTATCCTAAAAGTCAGTGTCATAAATAACGTAGTAAAAACAAAACATCAAATCTTTAAAACCAATATAAAAAGCAAGAATATTTTAATCGAACCATTCCCCCCAAAAACTATTCAATATAAAACGCCGCACGTTAACATAATGTTCGAGCAAATGGCATGGCAAAGCTCTCGATATTGGAGTCAGTCTCCCTGACTAAGTTGTTTTATCAGCGGCGATAAGGCGTATCCAATACGCAGCCGATCCGAACGCAAGGCGCCCGCGACGCGACCGCGCCTTTATGGCTCTCCCAAGAGATTCTGCACAGTGAGATATTTTCACGGATTACAGTACAAAAAAAATAATGTACAAACTGGCCGAAAGCCGACTCTGATGGTACGGTCATGTCATGCGACGACCACCTGAGCACATGACTAGAAACGTGCCTGAGATGAGTTAGCAACCCAGATAAATACCACCACTGGCGACCCAGTTTAGAAAATCCTGGCTACACGATAATTAGGAGAGCCGAGCCCTAGTAAATGGGATAAGGCTAGGCGAAGAAGAAGACAGTACAAAAAAATTTAAGTTATCCTATGTATATAATCATTTCATCATCATCATCATCAACCTATACTAGTCCACTGCTGGACATAGGTCTCTCCCAATATAATCATTTGATGAGTGGTAATACGAAGTTGTGGGGGCTCAGCCTTCTACGCTAACTAACAGTAATATGACACTTAGCTTTGGGTTGTGTTCAGTGCGAGTGGAATTTTACATAATTTATTTGTTCAAACATTAAGAAATAATTGAACATAAATTCAGAATCTTGGATGTAAATCTTCGATGATTAATTATTGAAACATCTCATGATTATTATGAAGAACAGTGAAGTAATAAACATTCAAACATGCAAGACTATTCCATCATAGATTTATAAGTTTTTCATGAAGATATTGGATCACCTCACCGAGTGCATATGGGTATTGTAGCAACGCACGTCTTCAATTTAATCCGTGGTTGCAATGATGGTTGCACATGTGATAAGTACACTATAATTAATAAGATAATAATTACGATGTTTGTGTAATTTTTGCTGTTATCAATATCAAACAAAAACGAGCAAAAAAAAACATTAGTTGTATGAAAGCCCGCTTAAATATTTTTTTAGTACCTATATGTTGTTATAGCGGTGTTTTTAGTATTTGTTGTTATAGAGCCAACAAAAATTCATGGTATGTAAAAATTACAACCGTCTAACTATCACGGCTCATGAGTTACAGCCTGGTGACAGACGGACAGACAGACAGACAAACAGATAGACGGACATCGGAGCTATATTACTGGGGCCCCGTTTTTACCCTTTGGGTACAGAACCCTAAAAAGAGAGAAAAAGTATCAACCGTCGATATGCCCGCCGTGCGGTTCGCGACTTTATAGCGCGATAACGAAGCAACGTAATGGGAAGTGGGAAAGCGGTAAAAGCGGAAAAATACTACGTTTCGAACAACGATCAACCTACCTACCTTCAAGCACGAGAAATGCAAACACAATAGATTTTCTATTGTTATGCGTCCTCATTGGATCGCTTGGTGGTTGAGAGGTCAATAACAGAAAACGTTTTGCAAAAAAACGTAACCATGGTTAATTTTTAAGTTTTCAGATTAATCTTTAGTAGCTAATTTTATTAGCTAGTAGATAATATTTTTATAAATATTTTACACAAAATGCAGAACTTCACAACGTCACATTTTCTTATCCAACTTTCTTATAAAATTCGTAAAAGAGACCTGCGTAAATATTTCAAAAACAATTCACCTGATATTCCCGATGTCAAAACAAAAATAAAAAAAATAATTTCGTGATTTCTTTGTGCGCCCATTATCTAGTTTGCGATTTAATTGCAAGATAATGACGCAGCAGATTGAAAAGCGGGAAAAGCCGTAAAAAACTGCTTTCCGTGGAATAAATGGTTATCTGCGGATTTACCATACTTGATACTTATACAATATGTCTTTATACCGTACGAAAGTACAAATAGAATAGAGCCAATGTGGATAAGATCAATAGTAAATGTAAAACTAGAATAGGAAATTTCGTCAGGCGCCTTCTTTTAAAAATTTAATTTAATTAAATGATAAAAACTTTTCAAAACTGTCATATTGTTTAAGATTTATTTGGGTATGGAATTATATTAAATTACTTCCTGCGGCGGTATATTATCTCTATCGGCGGTATTCCCGAATCGATTTGATAATGGAACCTTTAAAAAACGAACGGGTAATCTATGTTTTCTTAAAAGGCCGGCAACGCTCTTGTCACACCCCAAGTGTGGCAGTTGTCTATGGGCAGCGATGATTACTTACCAATCAGAACAATATGCTTTAGTTATTCTTCAAAGACCTACCATCAGGTGACCCAGTTGCTCGTTTACCACCCTATGTCATAAAAAAATCATTACATTACACACAAACATGAATTTTTAGTCACTTGCTCTTACTAAACTAAACTAGTTACTCGAAAAATACAAATGTAAGTTGGACACTACAAAGTCAAAAAATAATACCAGATATCCCTGTGGTTGGCGCAAAAATAAAGAAAAACTAAAAACTATGGCTCCAGTGATGCGCCCAGTGTGCGGTTCCCGACTTTATAGCGCGATAACGAAGCAGCATATTGGGAAAGCGGGAAAGCGGGAAAAAGCTGCGTCCCGTAAAACGATCGACGGTTATCTGCGGAACTACCTATCTGTTTCTAAATAAAAAGGTTTGGTGGAAAGACGCGACCTTTTTATGGTGATGAGAGAGTAATAAAATGAAAGACAATGATTTGAAGACAGATGAAGTTTTGTTTTGTTTGGAAATAAACCAAAAATATTTTGTATACCTATATATTAATTTTGTATATCATATATTAAATACATAGTTTGATTTAAATAAAAATAAAGGTTAGAAATGTAGCAAAATACCACATATACGGTATAATATATTTGAAATAATAAATGACCAAAGCCAAAGGCAGCAAAGCTCAATTTTAGCATTGGGAAGCATACATACATATTGTCACGTCTTTTTCCCTTGAGGGGTAGCCAGAGCCTAAGTCTATAAGAGCTAAGACCGCGTTTAGCATGTTGGTGGGCATTACGTCTAAAACGGAATCAAAAAAGTGATAGGTTGCTAGCCATGAGAAGCATATTTTAATATGTCTTCTTATTACATTGAGCAATTAAATTTCCTACTTAAAATTATAAAAGTAAAAGTTAATAAGTACATTTGTATCTTGATGACGAACTTGATACTGATTAACTGATTTTGATAAAATTAGGCACATACATAGCTTTTTACCTAGATCAATACATAGGATGATTTGGTTGTATGGCGGCGTTAGCCGCGAGCAGAAACTTTATCGTAATCCTTACTAATATTTTAAACGGGAAAGTTTGTGAGTATGTTGGATGTATTGAGGTTTGTTCTCAATCACGTCGAAACGGCTGAACGAATTTTGCACACAGATAGGTATTACCTAGCTTCAAACTTCAAAAACGTTTATTATATAGGGTTCTGATATTGTCGCGTATATTACATTATTTTTACACCTAACGTTTCGAAAACTTTACAGTTTTTATGGTCGCAGGTAGACTAAGTTGACATTTGTCTTTGTGTTATAAGAACTATACAAAACATATTACTATACAAACTATACAGTTTTGCGACCATGGAAACTGTAAAGTTTTCAAAACGTTTGGTGTAAAAATAATGTAATATACGCGATAATACCGTATTAAAGTGATTTTATTTAAATAAATATAGGTTTCTTTGAACGCTTATTAATTGTCATATTTCACTTCTCAGCCTAAGTGTTGACGTCAACACATAGGCTACGTTTCATCCCGGAAAAAGTACTGTCCCCATGGCATTGAATATAACGTGAGCAGAGCCACGGGCGACAGCTAGTTTTATCATAAAAACATGTGCTGTACATATATAACTACCTACTATTAATGTATTGAGTATTAATAGCTTCTCACACGCCGCCCCACGAACCAGCGTATGTAGAGTCGTGGGCAGCAAACCGTGGTGGTCACGAACCATTGCCCCCACCATTCTGCGTCCGGCGTAATTGCGAGGTACCAATTGCTGCTATTTATATTATTGATGCGGTGGTGGTGGCCATTTTTAAAGCGCTTGTTGCGTGTCTTCTGTCGCTATAGTTTTTCGGTTAAAGTTACCAATTGTCCTTAAAATTTAAGTCAAGTCAGAAATTATTTAATCCTGTTTCCTTTAATATGGATTTGTTCAGAACAAAACCGATCAAAATCGCGTTTTGTACTTCAATCAAACCAACGTATAGTGCATACATTGGTGAGATCTCTGTTATAGGCAAAATAGCCCTCACCATTCTGCATCTCTTCATTTCACTCTGGATACTAAATAATGACAAAAAATATTACATGGGTCTATTAAGACAATCTTTGCTCACTAACCGCAACGATTAGGATTTTTATATTTTTATATTTTTTTTTAAACAACACTAAGTTTTGTTACATTATTTATTTTTTGTCATTACTTTGTGTTAGTATATGGGCAGTGTTTGTTTTTCCTGCCACTTACCAGTGCAATCGACTTCTTGCAGCGGTATTCCCGAATCGATACGACCTTTAAAAAAGATTTAATATTTTGTTGAAAGGCCAGAAACACTCTTGTCACATCCTGGTGTTGTACATAGTGGTCCATCAGCGGTGATCGCTTACCATCCAGGAGACCCGCTTGCTCGTTTACCGTTTTATATTATGAAAAAGGTACACTTAGTAGGTAATTATAAAATGTATATATTAGCTATAGATGTAAAATATAAACAGTATTATACAAATTATTCGTCTCTTATTTAGACATTATACGGACAGTTAAATAAGCCTTCTATAACTAAAACAATAATCATCTCAACCCTAAAATTAACCGCCTTGCAAGTGGCGCTTCCAAACAGTCGTACAATCGTAAGAACGATCGATTATCGTTTCACGCTAATTGTGAGTTTAAACAAAAAGTGGGCCGTATGTCTAATGACCCCATAAAGTGGAAATTACACGGTCCGTTAGCGCAGCCGTTGTTCTTCCGATATGTGCGGGGTCATTGTTTTAGCCGCAGTGTTGTTGGGCGCCCGTAATGTATATCTGGTATATATGTACGTGAGTGTACTTTGTATTAAGACATTTCTCTTATCCGAGCACGACATCCTTGTATCCTCAACTGGAATTCTTCGGAACCCGGGTCCTACTAGTCTGTTCTTTGTAAATACTAGTAGTTCGCTGCGAAGGTCGACCTCGCGATTATTTATTTTGCGTAATAATTTCGTGAGCTAGCCACTATTATTAACGAACTGTGTTAATTTTTGTCACCACGTTTTATTCCAAATTAACATACAATGATCACGATAGCTTTACTTTTTTGTACTATAGATGACTATAGTAGGTGTAAGGAGTTTAACAAACGGAAAATATATAGGTTCTAAAGACATAGGCATAATGGACCGCCGTGTCGCGACGTCCGTTGACACTTGCCCTAAAGATGGTCATCTAATTTACTGAAACTTGTCGGCGATGTACCTAATTCGTCTTTAGCAGGTTTTGCGTTAGTTAACTATAACCCTGTATACATTCATAACTTCTTTTATATTTTTCAAAGTGAATAGATAAATTGTTAATGTGTGCTGGACGACAATCTTTATATACCTTCAGAAACGCAGCCAAATACCAGTCAAAATGGAGTAAAACTATTAATAATTTTATTTCATCATACACGTTTCAATTTATAAAAGAAGCAAGGCGACAACTTTATATAACGCCTTGCATTCATCAAGAGGTAAGTTTCACGTCACGTTAGACAGGGTGAAATTAAATTCAATAGCAAATTTTTAAGCAGTGACTCAGACTACGAATCTTAACAACTTTGACTATGGGACCAACTCCGAAATTGCACCAAAAAAAAACCAGTTCCATAGATTTTGGCCAAGTAGATATTCCACTTTTGTGTGAAAAAGCAGATAATTTTTCACGATGTCGAAGTTGGCCCCATAATGAAAGTTGTTCAGATTCGTGATCTGAGTCACTCCTAAAACGTATGCTAATGAATTCAATTTTACCCTGTATAGCGTTATTTATTAAGCCCACATGGCGCTTTGGTCTCTCAAGAAAAAACTAACAGTATTTGACAGATCAATTAAGTTTATTTGGGCGTCCATTGATGAATTAGTTCGCAGCAGGTTGAATGTTAAACGTTCATAATTACCGGCAACTGGCGCGAAATAAAAAATCGAACCTACACCTGTTATATTTAAGGTCCGTGCCCACACACGAAACAGTCAAAGAGGAATACGTAGATTTATTAACTCGTTCACTGACACTGAACCAGACACAAAAGAAATAACAATAGAATTACGTCTACAGGCGGGCAGTGTCAGCGAAAGTGTTAATATAAAAAGTCTGGTATTTTTAGTATCGAGTTTAATTCGTGCATTTACTGCTAAATGTTTTATTAAACGCCTTAGGTCCATTTATTTACCGACTTCAAAAAAAGAAGGAGATTATCAATTCGGCAGTATTTTTTTAAATGTTTGTAACATAATTCCGATTTTAAAGGTACTTTTTTTTAAAAGGGTATGCTTTCAAATTGGTCCTATTTAAACATGATCAAAATCGGTTTATTAGTTCGATTGACGTCAGTTTTTCTCCAATATGTAAAGAACCTGTCTGATCCTTAAAAAGGTGGTTCAGCCCGTCGATATGAACAACTTTTCCTATGGGATTAAAGGTGAAAATAAAAACATTCTTGAGGTGAAAAAGGTGAAAATAATAAAATCATTAATCTCAAAAATGTACACCTATGTTGTGTACCTATGCACTTGGTCATTTTTTCAGCGAGCCTTTTTTTCGACTTACACAATACGTGGCTTTTAGGACTCATAGACCTAGGCTCTTGCCCCCGCAAGGAAAAAGGCGTGATAGTATAAAAATCTGTGTATGCACGCCTTTACCCTAATATTCCTACGGAACTGAGTTTTATTTGTTTAGCCGCCATTAGGTTAGCCGCAGGAGACACGGTTTATGTCTTTATTAGGCTTTTTATTGTGCGGCTGTAAACCGATGTGTGATCGCGCTTTAATGATTCGCAGCTGACGGAGCTCGATCTAACAAGAATCCATAATAATCACGACTTTATCCTTTAAGCAGTGGACAGAACCTATAAGGCCATATGATTCAAAATACACATTCAGTGTGGTATCGTTATGAGGAATCAAAATGTAATGGATTCCTAGCCATAAAAACGAGTCTAAGTTTTCTTGAAATGCCGGCGACTCTCTTGTCACACCTCACAACACCTCGGGTGTTACAGTTGTCCACGGGCAGCGGTGATAACCTACCATCAGGTGACTCGCTTGCTCGTTTGTCGTCCTATCGTAAAAAAATATCATATTGACATGATTTCTTAGATGTTTGCAATATAAGAACTATTTAGTCTCAAATTATATAAGTGTTTTATTATGCATTTACAATGCTATTTTGATATACTCTTAATAAATTGAGAAATAAAATATGGTGAAAAAATTTCATGCGGTCGGGACTTTTTCCACCATATTTTATTTCATAATTTATTAAGAGTATCTCAAATTATATGTTTGTTAAGTTGGCATTAGATTAGCCGCAGGAGAAGCAGTCTATGTCTTCATTACGCTTTATACTGTGCGACTGTTCTGTCGTGTGATCGCGTTTTAATGTGGTGCAGCTGACGGTATCCGTTGGGAGGTACCTCACAAGCATACCAAAAAACAATCGGTTGTCTCTCTTTCCCTCCTATTTATTGAAATACATTTTTAAAATGTATTATACGGTCCACATGACTCATTTTAAGTTATACTAAAGTTGTTAGTTGACTTTACTTGGAGAAAAAGATGCAGTTTGATGCCAGTTCTACTGTACTTGCGATTTAGATGCCGCTAGCGGTCTAAATAAGTACATAAATTACAGACTCATGCATGACGAAATTACATGAACTATCTAGGCTTTAGTCTGTGTTGTGTAGGAAAAAAGCACACCGTTACTATGAATAATTAATGATAGAGTGGTCTCCAACTTACACAGTAAATTATAATGTAATTCTAACGATATTTTATTAACGGAAAGACGTATAAATAAAAAAAGAAAATTATGAGCCGACGTGGGACGTCTGGCAGATGTAAATCATCGATATTATTTTGTACATACATACTATCTCCGTGGCTATGGCTAGCTTCGTGGCGCAGCGGTCGACACGCCAGCCTGCGACACGAGAGTGTCCGGGCCAGGTCAAGATGGAAAATGATATTTTTCAGATTGGCCTGGGTCTTGTATGTGTATCTATATATGTATTTGTTATAAAATATAGTATCGTTGAGTTAGTATCCCATAACACAAGTCTCGAACTTACTTTATAGCGTGGCGACGCACGCCCTTGTAACGCGTCGCCTCGCCAACAGTTGATCTAACCCGCTGCTATATATATGTTTCACATCAATAAACGCAATCCTATGTTTTCATATGTAAACGGTGCGTTTCTTAAGAAACTATACATATTTAAGCACTATGTAAAGAAACCAAGCTTTGGAAAAGATACTTAATTTTGCTTTCAAACTACCTTGCACATAAAAGCTATACGGATTCTGAGCTCGAACTTTGTCTAAATATCCCCGAAGATTGGCTCCGAAAAGAATGCAGAGGATATCTCACGTATATCGGAAGCGGTGTCGCGGCAAGCCGACACCGCACCGCTCACTCACTGAACATAGTCCTGGAAACATACTGCATCTCAGTTCATTAGCGCCTCAGCTCTTTGCGCCTGTGTTCGCCCACGTCTCAGCACTTCGCACCTTCGTCTTTCGCAGCTATGTAAATTACATACTCTAGATTCATATCTAGAGTTATTATTATATCATATGTTTATACATAAATAAGTCAATATAAAAATAATATATAAATACCTATAAAACCGAAAGGCGACATTAAGTAAGATATTGTAAGGTCTTCACCCCTGCCATGCAACACACCTGTGAGAATACAGCTTTTTATTTACTAACAAGTAGCAAGTTATCTTTCTTACTTACTCAACTTAGCAGCGATTTTATCATTACTATCAATCGCTCGTGACAAATACCACTTCCAAACCCCGCTCTCTTTGATTCAATCCAAGCCTTTATATTAATAAAATAAACTTTAATATTGTTGTTTTAAAATTCATAATATATTTAGCATACTCTCCTGTATTACTATTGGCTAACTCAGCAGCGATCCTATCAGCGCCCTCAATTGCCCGTGCCAAATGCCATTGCCAAACCCCGCACTCTCGGAGGAGCGTCTTATGACGTTAATCTAAGACTAGATTTATAACGGATAGAATAAAATATATTCAGCATAGTCTTCGGACTACTATCCGCTAATTCAGCAGCGGTACTATCAGCGCCGTCAATTGCCCGAGCCAAACGCCACTTCCGAACTCCGCACTCTCGAAGGAGCGCCATAACGTTAATCCAAGCCTTTATATTTATAAAGGATAGAATAAAATATATTCAGCATAGTCTCCTGGACTACTATCCGCTAACTCAGCAGCGATCCTATCAGCGCCGTCAATACCCGTGCCAAATGCCACTTTCGAACTCCGCACTCTTGAAGGAGCGTCTTATGACGTTAATTCAAGACTTTATATTTTTATCGGATAGAATAGAATATATTCGGTATAGTCTCCTGGACTACTATCCGCTAACTCAGCAGCGATCCTATCAGCGCCGTCAATACCCGTGCCAAATGCCACTTTCGAACTCCGCACTCTTGAAGGAGCGTCTTATGACGTTAATTCAAGACTTTATATTTTTATCGGATAGAATAGAATATATTCGGTATAGTCTCCTGGACTACTATCCGCTAACTCAGCAGCGATCCTATCAGTGCCGTCAATTGCCCGTGCCAAATGCCACTTTCGAACTCCGCACTCTTGAAGGAGCGTCTTATGACGTTAATTCAAGACTTTATATTTTTATCGGATAGAATAGAATATATTCGGTATAGTCTCCTGGACTACTATCCGCTAACTCAGCAGCGATCCTATCAGTGCCGTCAATTGCCCGTGCCAAATGCCACTTTCGAACTCCGCACTCTTGAAGGAGCGTCTTATGACGTTAATTCAAGACTTTATATTTTTATCGGATAGAATAGAATATATTCGGTATAGTCTCCTGGACTACTATCCGCTAACTCAGCAGCGATCCTATCAGCGCCGTCAATACCCGTGCCAAATGCCACTTTCGAACTCCGCACTCTTGAAGGAGCGTCTTATGACGTTAATTCAAGACTTTATATTTTTATCGGATAGAATAGAATATATTCGGTATAGTCTCCTGGACTACTATCCGCTAATTCAGCAGCGGTACTATCAGCGCCGTCAATTGCCCGAGCCAAACGCCACTTCCGAACTCCGCACTCTCGAAGGAGCGCCATAACGTTAATCCAAGCCTTTATATTTATAAAGGATAGAATAAAATATATTCAGCATAGTCTCCTGGACTACTATCCGCTAACTCAGCAGCGATCCTATCAGCGCCGTCAATTGCCCGTGCCAAATGCCACTTCCGAACCCCGCACTCTCGGAAGAGCGTCTTATCTCTGGGAGCGTGATTCAAGACTTCCGAGTTGATATCATCTGAAATAATAGGCGCTATGAAAAGTATATGATAGGTAGGCACGCTGAAGTAAATAACTTTTAATAACTCCATACTTATTACTAATATTTGGGAGAAGTATTTTTATCCTTATAGCTTTTACTTGGCTTAGAGTCATATTTTTACTGAATATTTATTTATAGGATTTCATCAAAATTAAATTTGAAAAAAAGGACTTAAAAACAAACATATGATTACTGTGTACCTTTTGATCTAAATGTGTACCTCGAGGAGAAATAGATACTTAAAAAAATTTCACCTCCCACACTAGCAGTAATTTGTTTTTCTCTAATGTGTTAATAGCTCACACTTGTGTAAAGGAATCTAAAAAAGACACTGTCTGACCCTGTCAGTCCTTGAGCTTCTTTAGATACCTTTATATCACTAGATAGTGACTATATTTTAGGGGTTAGGTACGACCGAGCGACAAAATGGAATCCTTATAGGATCACTCATGCATGCATGTGTCTGTCTTTTCGTCTCTCATAGCCAATTTATCCGAATTTACTGGATCGATTAACTTGTAATTGAGTACACTTTTATATTTATGTGATTCAAACACGTATATACCACGTGATTTAAACCTCCTAGCTTTATTGGAATCTCGGAATCAGAATCCCTCATGGAATACAGAATTGCACGAAAAAAAGCTGAATGCAAAATAAATAGGTTTCCGTCGCCGATCAGCTGAACGAATTTTATATGGAAGATCAAAAGTATTTTTTTTCGTTTTTTACCTTTTTTCTTGCAATTCTGTATTCTATTAGGAATTCTGATTCTCAGATTTCAATATAGCTAGGAGGTTCAAAACCAAGCGAAATTAAATAAAATTTTGGGGCTCACTTTTAGAGGTCACAATTAGAACTTTTTAACACTCGTGAACTAACACAACTATGTTCATGTACACTGTTTTCGTACAACAGAAGCAAGCAGTGGTTGATGAAAATGGTTAGAGTATGTTGGCCGTCGGACACGCTTTGTTCCTGCGACTTAGTTCGCATAAATATATTATGTGTTAAGGAGTAATAAACATCCTCATATCAATAAAAACTTACACATCGTTACATATAATAAAAGAGTAAAATAAAAATGTGTCTGTACATTGAATATATTTACAAAAAAATTATATAGGGCGATGGAGACATAATAATAACAGAGTAAGAATTCAAAAACATGTCTGTCTGTTTGTCTGTGACGCTAATCTCCGGAAATGCTGGACGATTTCGAATGAAAACTTTTTCCATTGTATAGCTATTTTGAAAACTGAAACACCTGATGCAGAACTATAACGGTCCAGCTAAACTATAAGAAATATAATAGCCTGATGACCATTTTTACGGAGTCATAAAGTCCACACGAACGAAGTCGCGGGCATCAGCTAGTTTATAATAAAGGACTATGATACAAACTCAAATCGGCTAGCTCCGTGGCGCAGCGGTCAACACGCCAGCCTGCGACACGAGAGTGCCCGGGTTCGATCCCCGGCCAGGTCAAGATGGAATTTTTTTTTTTTTAAGATTGACCTGGGTCTTGTATGTATATCTATATATGTACCTATTTGTTATAAAATATAGTATCGTTGAGTTAGTATCCCATAACACAAGTCTCGAACTTACTTTGGGGCTAGCTCAAGCTGTGTGATTTGCCCGTAAAAAAAAAATAAAGTCAGACCGGGTAGATTGAACTTTTTTGGTGGGTAGGCGTGAAATAGTAAACATCCAAAATTTTTGCTCCATTCTTTAATTATACATAATTTCTTATAATTAATAATATATTGTTAAAAATTTATGAGAAACAGTAAGGAATAAAAGGCAATTACCTGCAGTAGTATTTCCTTTCGCATATCACACAAATCAACATGGAGACACTAACACAAACAATGGAAGAGTTAGCTAGGAACTTCAACATTCAAATGGCACAGTTTCAAGAAGATCTGAAGAAAGCTAGCAGCAGTCCAGAAGTACGCTTAGATACAGTCGCCACAATCAGCACTGAATTCACCAATTTTAAGCTGTATGTTGTTGCAAACTTATTGTCTCTCCGGCTACTGCTCTGGTTAAGGTCACAGATGACATTCGTCAGGGCATGGATAATCAACAGTTAACAGTGCTTACGCTCCTTGACTTCAGTAATGCTTTCAACACTGTTGATTTCGATGTTCTACTTGGCGTGATGCACAAGCTCAACATATCTCCAACAGCGATTGATTGGTTTCGATCTTACCTGTTTGGTCGCCGGCAGCGTGTTCGTATTGAAGATAAGTTCTCTTCATGGTGCAAGACCTCTGCTGGTGTACCACAGGGTGGCGTACTATCTCCTCTTCTCTTTTCTTTATTCATAAATTGTATCACTACAAAACTTCAGTCTTCTTACCACCTTTATGCAGATGATCTACAAATCTATGCACAAGCACGAGTTGATAATATTGACACAGCCATAGCCAAAATTAATGTAGACTTACGAACCATATCTGCCTGGAGCAAATTACATGGACTTCAAGTAAATCCTAGTAAAACAACTGCGATACTAATTGGTAGCTATCAGTTACGCTCTAAAGTTCGTTGGGAATCATTACCTGCCATCATCTTTGATGATACCGTGATCGCATATAGTGAGCGTGTGAAAAATTTGGGCCTCTGGTTTGATAGCAAATTTTGCTGGACTCCTCAAATTGCTGAACTAAGTAAAAAACTATTTGCTTCTTTTAGTTCGTTTAAGAGGCTCAATAAGTTCCTTCCAACTGACACCAAAATTACGCTCGCACAATCCTTGCTCCTTTCTATCCTTGACTATGCCGATACCTATTACCTCAATATCACTGAAGATCAGCTGAATAAACTTGAGCGGCTCCAAAATCTTTGTATCAGGTTTATATTTGGTTTACGTAAATATGACCATGTTTCTCAGTTTCGTACCCAACTCAAGTGGCTGCCGATTCGACTTCGCCGTGACTGGCACGTTCTTAATCTTCTGTTTTCTATCCTTTTTAATCCTGCCTCTCCTAGATATTTAAGAGAACGTTTTATTTTTTACGGAGATGAACAGGGTCGAAACCTACGTAGTACTGCAAATCTTCGTCTCAAAATGCCCACTCATTCCACTAATTTCTATTCGAATTCATTTACAGTTCAAGCTGTACGTCTTTGGAACTCACTACCAATCTCCATCCGGTGTGCTCAAACGCTAGCCAGCTTTAAATCCCTTGTCAAATCACACTTCTTGTCCTCTTTGTAGGCACTTTTTATCTCCTGTCACATTTTTTTTTAATCCTCTTCATGTCGTCCGTCAGATATAGTATGTATGTATTTATATATATATTTGTGTATATTTATTATGTTCATAATTTAGTTTTTTTGTAAATTTTGCGCCTTACCTCGTAGTATTTTTCTAATCTTTCTACTACCCTCAGGTTGCCTGGAAGAAATTGCATTTGGCGATAAGGCCGCCTTTTGTTATCCTTTTATCAATTTTTTTTGTATTTGTTTTTAATGGTGCAATAAAGTGTTAAATAAATAATAATAAATAAATTGAACCTTTCGGTTATGAGTAACGCTCACTCTCTTAAACTATCGGAGCTGAACCATTTCTACTACTATTTTTCAGTGCCTATCTCTGAGGTATAAGTACAGACATTACAGTAGTACATCTACAGATATCCAACGGTGTTGGATGTGCATATTGTGCATCCGGGGGCGCAACAATAGGAGCGGCGAGAACAAGATTGCGCGCCCGAGCGTGAACTGCACACGCTCTTAGTTGATGAGGTGCCGCGACCTGCTTCCTCGCGACTCTATCACGGCTTGCCATTTTTATGAATACCCATCTTTCAGAGGTATAACAAGCTGTAAGGCGTCGCCTCCACGGGCCTAACTAATGAGTTTTTTATTCTTAATTCTTATAAAAGTGTGCTTTTCCTACTTTGTCAGACGCGGAGGAGCCCGATAGCCCAGTGGTCATAAGCATTATCAGCAATTATATATGTTAAGCAACTTCGGGCGCAGTCCGCGCTGGGATGGGTGACCGCAAGTAGCATAAATATATTACGAGCTTCTCCGTGCTTTGGAAGGTACGTTAGGCCATTGGTCCCGATCCCGACTGTCATCATTGATTGCAGTCGTAAAGCTATGTCAGATGCCTTTAGGCAGCTTGAAATATCACACGAAAAACAAACATATAAACGAGACTCAGTACGCACCTACGAGTTTACAGCGCGAAAGTTAAAGAAAGAAAATTTTCTTCCTTTCGACGTAGCTATTTACATTTCCTTTTACATTAAAACAGCAATGAAATTGTTGTAAGCAATTCGACACTCTTAATCAAGATAATTAAGGGCTGTCCAAAACAAAGGCGGTATTCTGTGCCGTCACCCGGCGCGACTTACAATAACGCCACGGGGCGTCGCGGCGCGCAACACACTTTCTCATTACTGTAGGGTTGTTTACACGGAGATTTTAACCTTAAAACAAGAATATGTTAACCGTAGCGGTTTGCAATAAATACTTTTAAACTTTCGCGCTGCATATTTACTAAATGCATTAACGGGAATTAGCGCGAACATCCAGTGACCACGGCCGGTGCAACCTGGTCGAAACGTCTGGAGAAAAACGGTATGTTCGTGCTAATTCCCGTTAATGCATTTAGTAAATATGTTAACCGTTTATTAAACCACCCGTCCAAAGCTAAGTAGATGACATAGCTTTGAACGGGTGACCAGCCCATCAGTCAACAAGTGTTTAGCCGTCCAGGCGATTAACAGGGGAAAATTAAAAATATCATTACAAGTGTAAAGAATAAATTATAAGGACGCGGTAATTGTAATAATTAGGCATTTGTATGAAGTATAAGCTAGCTCTTATTGGTGTCGCACAATAAAGTGGCTCAATTTCACACAAAAGTAAATAATCTAGTTATACATTAGTCTCTAACGTAGTTTTTCTTTGCTGCAAGTATTTGGTGGGCGACAAAAATATACATTGTATTATATGCCTAAATACTTATACACTCTCTGACTGCATGAGCTTACAGCCGTAAGAAGTCCAGTGTTGGACAAAGGCCTTTACCAAGGAATTTTTGTTGCAAGGGAGGATATTGCCTTACACACCATGCTTGGCAGGCGGTTTGACAAGCGCAGTTTCTTTGGCTTCTTTTGCTTCCAATGCTGCCCATCAAAAACATTTTTAAGGTGATGAAGTATAGGATTATTCTTATAAAATAAAGAAATAAATGTGGTGAAAAAATTCTACGCGGGCGGGGTTTGAGCCATCGACCTTAGGTCTATGTACGACGATTTTGGATTTGGGAAGGGAATGAAGATGTTAAGATTACTACTACTACTTGTATACTAGTAACTACTCACTCGGGTGACCCCTGTTCATTCGAGTAAGTAGTAACTACTTACTCGGATAGCAAAGCAAATAGGAGCTCAGGAATGCGCGTACCCGATGCAATACTTGCAACCACCGACTAAGCACTTGAGGATGACGCCCCTAGGCTTGGACCTAGACCTACCTTATAATACTTATGTACCTTTTTATAGGATCGGTAAATTTATTATCCCTTGTCCTGTTGTTATTGATATCTTTTGACACGTTTTTCTTTCACACATCCATATCTTCGTAATGATATGTTAAATATTGCATATTATGTGAAGATAGAAGTTAAAGTATCTAAAATATATTTTCGTTGCTTTCAAGTACATATTTAGACGTTACGTCAGCCCTGTTAACACTCAGAGTGAGCTCACAAGGCAACACATACGGAACCATCAACATTAGGGGCTCGTGTTGTCGGCGGTCGGTGAGGCGGAAACTGCGCTTTGTGTCAACCCTTGCGGGTGGCCATGCCGCCGAACGGAGTGATATACATACATGAAGCTGACAAAAAAGGCATCATGATCAAAGATCATCATACAGTTTTAAATCTCCCGAAAATATAAGTTCCATTTTAATTATGCGCAAATAGGCTGGCTCTCGTTGGTCGAAGAAATGCTTTAGTAGAAAATTTTATCATATCGACACGAAGGTCGACCCGGTTGTTTTTATTTTAATTTCTGCAAACATATTTTTTTTTATGAAACTATAAAGTCAGCCGTTTTGAATAGAAACGTCAGTGAATTTGTATCCACTTGGTACTCAGAACAACTAAGTTTGTTGTTCTGAGACTTGGTATCCACGACGCGATTTTTTAAAATTTTTGGTATCTACAGTAGGTAATGGTGAAAAGTTGCACGCCAAGAAAGTGTTTTTATGTGCACAGGGTTTTTTTGTGTTTGTTTTTTTCCTAAATGTTAATGTCAAAATATACCAAAAAGTAGCGAGTCGATTTTTATAATCTTGTTCTTCTAGCTTAAGTGCTAGTTCTTACAATATTGGCGCTTAATTTAAATTGAATTAAGGGAATGGGCAAATCTAACTAATCATACTAGTAGGCGATGCGGCTGTAAGCCACTGTAACCCATCACTATTTTGATTCCATTTTCCACGTCACTCCCACCAACATGCTAAACGTGGCTTTTAGGTCTAGAGTCTTTAAGACCTCTGTCTACCCCGCAAGGGAAAAAGACGTGATACTATGTATGTATGTTAATTTAAATTGACCTTATAATATTTGTTGTAAGTAAGTGTATCTATTATTATGTGTTTTATTTTGCATTCACAATTCTATTTTGATATACTCTTAATAAATTAAGAAATAAAATATGGTGGAAAAATTTTCCCCGCCCGCATGAAATTTATTCACCATATTTTTTTCTTCATTTTTTTACTAAATGTTTTGTTATAAGTATACCTACTTAAATAGCTGAATGGTCCAGTGGGTCTGTCTGATAATGATTAGCGCTTACGTAAGTTAGGCAACCCGGGCGCGGTGTCCACTGGGATTGGGACCGCAAGCGGCAACAAATATCTCGAGCTCCTCCGTGCAGTAAGATCAATGATGGTAGCCGAGAACAATAACTTAATGTTCTCGGCTGTCATCATTGGCAGTCGTTCAGTTATAACCAGATGCCTTTAGGCAACTTGAAAAATCTGACACCAACGTACCTATACACGAGAAAACAAACAAGCATATCTACTAAGTAAATTAAGAAATTAGATGTCAGTCAAAGTCTAATTTAGTCAAATTAGCGTCATTACGTTCTGGTTAAATTATAAGATAAGTAGACCATACAAATTAATAACTAAGTAGGTGTACCTACCCATTTTATTTCGTTTTTATGGTTTTTAAAAATACTTCTAGATTCTAACTCCTCTAAACTCGTAGCTGTGTTCAATAAATTTAAAAAAGATTGAAATTCAGTATTAAATGTACATATTGTTTATGGAGGGATTGGGCTAAATTCTGCGGAATCATGTCAATAGGCGATGCGGCTAGCAATCCATCACTATTTGATTCCGTTTTCCATCTATACGCCCTCCAAAATATATGACCATAAGGTCTAAAAGACCCAGGCTCTGTCTACCTCGCAAGAGAAAAAGACGTGAGATTATGTATGTATTATTGATGTTTTGTTAATGGCCTTACGTTTTCTGTTTAACCGACTTCCAAACAAGAGGAGGATCTAAATTTTTCTAAGAGAGAGTTTCTGAGAGTAAATGGCACCGCAATACTACGCATTAATTTTTATATTTTTAAATAGTCAGAAGCCTTTCAAATAATATTTATTCACATTTCGAAAACCGAATTACATTCGAGGTTAAAAAGTTTTTCGGCAAAGGCGTTGTTAATACTGGCTGGAACACATGACTCGGCGCACTCAATAACTCATTGGCGAAATGTAGCAGTCGGGGGCGAGTGGGCACGTGTCACGTGCCAGTAATGAGTTCCAGTCTCCCCGCTCTCCCCTGTTACTATGGAATTTCACACATACTCCACGCACGCCTCTGATTATTGCAATTTATGACATTTTTACGTGTCTATATTAAAATTGTTTCATAGGAATTTGTAACACTAAATCTAGAATGAATCAAATAAACGGAATGAACAATATGATATGAAGATGATATAGGCTACCTATGGTATATACATCTCACCAAGCATGTTCTAAGTTGTTTCTTCAGCTGGGATAATTCGGTGTCCCTTTGTACGTCTTATATGCGTTTGTTTTATAGGTAATTACGTACCTACTTTCTGTCAATTGCTTGCCGCGCATATTTTGTTTGATTTATTGATCCAAAATTATAATCTTAATTTATTCTGAGATAGCTTTTATATACTGCTACGGTAGTTTGGTCGGTCAAGCTTCGAAGGCGAGCTCCGTGGCACAGTGGTTAACACGCTAGCCTGCGACACGACGATTTCCGAGTTCGATCCCCGGCAGGTCAAGATGGAAAACGAATCTTTTTCAGATTGACCTGGGTATTGTATGTTTATCTATAATAAGTAAATCATATAAAATATAGTATCGTTGAGTTAGTATCCTACGACACTAGTTCACAACTTACTGTGGGGCTAGCTCAATTTGTGTGATATGTCCCTATATATTCACTTATAAGTGTAACGAAAGCTTTCTCTTTATTTTTACTAAAATCATTTAGCCTAATGTTAGCCCTTTTATTATAAAGGCCCAATTAAAATCTCAAGTATTTAATGTACTGCCCCTTCACTGGTATTTACGTTAATCTTTCCGCCCGTTGCTTCGCTTCCTGTATTCACAATAGTCATTACAACACTTCTGTGATAGTTATGAAGGTTCCAAAAGCAGAGCCGCGGGCGATTACCGGATTTACCCTGTTTGCGCAATACTTACTGCCCTAGGGCCTTGCGGTGTGTAGAGTTAAGAATATTTAGAAACAATAAAAAAAAGATGATCATTAATGTAACATTATTACATTAATGATCATCTTTTTTTTATTGTTATGCCATGGTAATCTAAATATGATGATAAATGTGAAAGTGATAAGTTATTAGTCTGCCTCCTAGGTAGATCAGAACCGTTTGCTGGACATAGTTATTTTTGAGATGAATATACATTAAAGCTTGTTTACAAAAATAAATATATACGGAAAAATCACACAGATTGAGCTAGCCCCAAAGTAAGTTCGAGACTTGTGTCATGGGATACTAATTCAACGATACTATATTTTATAACAAATACATATATAGATACACATCCAAGACCCAGGCCAATCTGAAAAAGATCATTTTCCATCTTGACCTGGCCGGGGATCGAACCCGGGCACACTCGTGTCGCAGGCTGGCGCGTTGACCGCTGCGCCACGGAGCTTTACATGACATCAGAGAAAAAGAAAAACAGCAGAAAGGAAAATATAAAAGCCCTTCTGGCGAGTAGGCGACCAATACTGTTGAAAAGAGTTTCTTTCGGCATTTCTTCTCTGCAGTAGTAGGTTCCAACACGTTTAATCTGTAAATAAAAAAGAACTTCTTATTCAATTTTGAATTTATGCGTAAAAGTGCGTAGGAAGGCCGATTTTCTGAATAAATATTTAAGGCCTGAGTCTTGGTTTATTAAGAATATGGTACGGTATGGTACGGAAGGTTGCGTTAGTCGTACCACCGCATAAGTAGATCCTCATAACATCTCGGCTACAATGTACAAAAATAATTAGTTGTCTGTAAAGTCGGTTTACTGACGGTTACACGTGATAACGGTGAAAGAGAGATAGATGCATCACAAGCCGAACGCTTAGGCCGATCGTGCCTCTTTATCGCTTGTTCCGCGCTCTCGCTTGCACATGGAACGTGACGCTGTTACGTGCGTGCTGCTGGCGTTCATCGATATAAGACGTTATCACGTAAAAAAAATAGAAGTATGCAGACGCCTGAGCAAACGAATATGATAGGGATGAGTGGGTGGCAAAAAATATTTTAAAGTGTAGATAAGTTCTACCACACTTATCATAACATTTTTTTTAGTAATTCGTAGATAATTGCGAACATCCTACGATATAAACAGTAAGTAACAGTGATTTTGAACCTTGTGCCTTTATTTATTTATAAAGAATAAAAATCAGAACAACATGAATGAAAATAAATATTAAATATCGGCTGGGTATCAGAATACCAAGATTCTATTAAGTCTCCATTAATTATATAAATAAATTAAAAAAAGTGGTAAGCGTCATGTCTTTACATTCAAAACTCTACGACACACCGGAAAGGTTCCCTTAAAATTGAAGTGGCCAATTACCGCGTTAGGTTTGGTCTTTACCTTTCACCGTCGATCTTAAGGGCTCTCATTTGCTCTCCACTGATGGTTCGTTTGGAAACATTGCGGACTGGAGCGTTATGGCGCAGCAGGGTACCTTGATACAATAGGGATATTTTGATGCAACTGCCTTTTCTCACTCGATGGATATGGATTCGATAATCGATTACGTTTTAAATGCTGACGATAAAAGGGTACTTGGCATGACTTCTATAATAGTAATAATGTATAAGTTTAAAAAGTTACATGTACGTCTATAAATAAAGGTTAAAATCCATAACACAAAACTTATGAGCTTTTATATCGTACTAATATTATATATTAGAAGATTTCCGCGACTTTGTCCACGTGAATTTCAATTTAATTAAGCAACTGCCTTACAATTAATCACAATAATATACATAATGTTGTGATTCATATGTTTCACGAGACTGCGACAACAGAAGACTTGTATATCTTACAAGCAAAAAGCAAAAATGGTATACATATGTAAATCCTATGACTTTTTTTTTAAAAAACAAAATACGTGAGGAGCGTGTAGAGAAAAATAAGTTTTAAAATCTTGACCTATTTCGGGTCAGCAAGGCTAAAATATATGTTTCGCCGTGCACTAAAATATATGTTTTTATTCTCGATATACGTTTTTTGTCCTGGTATTGTATTAAATCGATGGATTCAATGTAAGGCCCTTACAAAAATTGCCTTCTAATAATCCTAATCCTAACTAATATTATAAATGCGAAAGTAAGTTTGTTTATTTGTTACGCTTTCACGCCGTAACTACTGAACCGATCATCATGAAATTTTGCATACAAGTTCTCTGGAGTACGGAGAAGGACATAGGCTATTCCTGTGAGATCGACATAAACGCGGGCGGAGCCGCGGGCGACAGCTAGTAATAAATATATACGGACAAATCACACAGATTGAGCTAGCCCCAAAGTTGTTATGGGATACTAACTCAACGATACTATATTTTATAACAAGTAGAAAGAGGTTTGTGAGAATCGTAGTAAGTGGATCCATGATCAGGGAGAGAAAAATATTGTAAGTATGTATTATTTACAAGCGCGACTATCTCAATTACGTCATTATCCATAAAAAAGAAGCGTCCCATCCAGTTTTAACCAGGCATCTGCCAGTTCTCATTGTAATTACCTTGATTGATGACGCAATACAAAACGTCAAATTACCCCACGACGAGCACTCGAACGACAAATCCCGCCGCCCGCCGTATTTTTCTAATTGAATCATGTGTGATTTATTATTGGTATGATGATGTATCATTCTTTCAACGGCACCCGTGGCCACCCCACGTTGCGGCCCAAATCGCTACAAATGTTTCACGTCCGCGATTTTTAACTGCCGATCCACTGTACCCCAAACTCCCCTTTCTTTTTATTAAACGTGTGTAATCGATTTTTCGAGAGTTATTGTGGAATCAATAGCGGGGTCCCTCATATAGAACACCATGCTGGCGTACCTATTACTGCATTTTGCAGTTTGAAAAAAAAAAGACGGGATAAAAAACAATTTAATAATTATGTATATAAAAGGGAAAGCACAAACATTTTTTTAACCAACAATAAAAAATATTGTTTGTTACAAATTATTTTTGTAACAAACAATAAAAAAAAATACATACAACCGAATTGATAATCTCCTCATTTTTTTAAGTCGATGAACATTTTTAAAAACCGGCCAAGTGCGAGTCGGACTCGCGCACGAAGGGTTTCGTATAGGGATGGGCCGAATGTGACTTGAACCGAATACGAACTTCGGCCGAACATTCGGTGGAAATATAAAATTCGGCCGAAGTTCGGCCGAACTTCGGTGGTTTTTACCGCACTTTCTCTTGCGTTCACGTCGTGACATTATCCCTACGCAACCCGCCCGCGCCCTCCGCGCGATTCCTAAACTTACCGCCGGCCTCTGATTTGTCATAATTCATTACTGTTGCTACCTTGCGACACGTCCGTTATTACTTATTGTTCGTACCTAATAAATAAATATCTTTCGTGATTTCTAGTAGAATAAAGAAGAATCAAGTAATAAATATTCAATATTTGCTTAATGAGTGCTAATTAGTCATGAGTGGAAGAAAAAAATCAAATGTTTGGACATTTTACACAGAATCTGATGAAGAAAATAAAGTGAAATGTACATTGTGTTGTTCATTAATATCTCGTGGTGGAAAAGGGCGTTCAGCATCAACTTCTGCTTTAACGAACCATCTTAGAGTGAAGCATTATCAAGAATTTACACAAATCCATCATTCTCCTCTTACGCCAAACCCAATCTTACCTTCTACTAGTGCATCAACGAAGTCTCCAACAATATTGTCCTCCTTACGTCAAGCATCTATTGAGGGTACCTTTGAAAATAAGTGGAAGATAGATGACCCACGATCTCAAGAAATTCACAAAGCTATTGCAGAAATGATAGCTGTGGATAATCAGCCTATATCGATTTTGGAAGATTCTGGATTTAATCGGTTAATGACAGTAGTAAAGCATAAATACCAGATTCCAAGCCGGAAATACATGACTGAAACTATATTACCACAACTGTATGAACAATGAAAAAAGTTTATTATGAATCAATTATCTACAGCTAAATCAGTTTCAGTTACAAGCGATATGTGGACTTGCATAAATAATATGCTATGCTTTTTAAGTTTCACTGCGCATTGGCTTGACAACGATTTTACTTTGTACCATGGAGTACTACGAATGAAATCATTCACAGAACAGCATACGGCGGAACATATCCGCTATGCTTTAGAAGAAATAGCTAACGAATGGCAGATATCACAGAAAATTAATGTACTAAAAACAGACAACGGACGCAATATTGTAAAAGCCGTAGATGAGAGCCCTTTTGTGGGGAAAAAATGCTTCATACATACTTTGCAGTTAGTAATTGACAAGGCTATAAAAGAGCAAGAAAATGTAAACGAAACCTTCGCGGTGGGTCGCCGTATCGTAACTCACTTCCATCACTCCAAACCGGCTCAAGAAAAGTTAAAGCTGATACAGACTGAACTACATATACCACAACATGAATTAATTCAAGATGTTAGCACACGCTGGAATAGTACATTTTATATGGGTAATAGGTTATTGGAACAGAGAAGAGCTATCTCATTATACATATCAGACAATAGTGCTTCAATAAACTTTCAAAATATGACCGAGAGACAATGGGATCTTCTTAAAGAAAGTTTGTCTTTACTCCAGCCTTTTGAAGAAGTCACCAAAAAAAACAGCTCCACATACTCTTGTATATCAGAAGTAATTCCCAACGTCATGATACTTTCTAAATACTTAACCAAAGAAGAAGTTCAAATGGCTTGTCCAAATACGGACGCTATGCGTTTGTCAATAAAACATGAGTTGGATAAACGTTTCCAGCATATTGAAGATGACAAATATTACACCTTAGCCACATTACTGGATCCACGCTTCAAGATGATTTTTTTCACATCAGACAGTATAACTTTAGTAAGACGTACTTTTCTAGCAGAGTATGTAAGAAGGAGCACAGACATGGACACCTCAAGCAGTGACGATGAAGTTAATCAGACAACACAGGCCATGAACTCGAAAAATGAAGATACACACAAAACATTCTGGAGCTGCTATGAAGAGCTGGCATCAGCAAAGCTTCCCCTTGTAGAAGAAACCAAAAGCCCAATTGCATCTGAACTCGACCGATATTTAAATGATGTTTTGCTGCCTAAACAGCAATGTCCATACAGCTGGTGGGCTAAAAACAAGGACAAGTTTCCTAATATGAGTTCTTTGGCGCGAATATTTTTATCGTCTCCTGGAAGCTCAGTATATTCTGAAAGACTATTCTCAGAGGCAGGGAATGTTTACGAAAAAAAACGTAACAGACTTGGGCCAGATACTGCGGAATCTTTAGTATTTTTGCACCATAACTTACCCTTGGTAAATTATAAATACAAGTAGATTAGGTTCTTAATAAGAAAACAAGAAATTTACAAAAAAACAAGAAATTATATTATTACAAGATTTAATTAGACTGATTAGACTTGAACTTTTATATGTATCTGATTTTTTAACAATAAACGAACATGATCACATGACAAATTGTTTTATTACTTAGTTATTTCTATACTTGAGTATTCTTTGTTTTCTACTAAACAGTCGGCTTTTCATTTTTCATCCAAATTTCAGCCGAATGCCGAAGTTCGGTTCAACCGAATATGAAACGAAGTTCGGCCCAGCATTCGGCATTTGAACCGAAGTTCGGCCGAATACCGAAGTTCTGTTCAATTCACCGAAGTTCGGTTTAACCGAATATGAAACGAATTTCGGCCCATCCCTAGTTTCGTACCGTTATGTATAAAAACGGCTAAAAAAATCATGTCTGTTGTATGGCATAATATATAATTATTTATTTTTAAAGTGAATATATAATTAATATTCTGTGAATATTTCAAGCATCTAACTGTTGCCGTTATCAATATCGAGTAAAAACAAGCAAAACAATTAGTTTGTTGTAAGCGCCCCTTTAGGTAAATGTTTATTTTATTCTATTTTTCAGTATTTGTTGTTATAACGGCAACAGAAATACATATTCTGTGTAAATTTCAACTAACTATCACGGTTCACAGAGAGACAGACAGACGGACGGCGGAGCGATATTAATAGGGTCCCGTTTTTACCCTTTGGGTATGGAACCCTTAAAACTAGGTAGAATAAAAGTTTAAGTAAAGTATCTAATTACTCCGTAAATCGGCCACATTAGGTCAATGTAGGGTAGTCAATAAAGTGCAATATCATGACGTAGTTAGACATAGGAATAATATTGATCGGGCGCGGAGGAGAGGGAGGTCAGAAGTGACGTCAACTTTTTACTTACATATGTGCAGTAGTAGTAGGTACCAATTTAACATTTGTTTGAATTTGAATTTCGAGGATAGGAAAATTGCATCCTTAGTTACTGTCGATGTATGTCTGAGCTTGTGTCGCGACACGTTTGCATGAATTATCATGTCATCACTGGTAGGCAATGCTTAGCATTAAGTTATTACATTTTGTACGTCTGGAGAAAATGCGCTGTGCAGTTTGTTGCCGCTTCTTCTGCACTCCGCTTTGGAAGCGGCTCTAAACTTAGCTTTAAGTAAATTAATGTCAACAATCCATTGTTGTAAAATAAATGTTAACGTTCACCAAATGGTACGTAAAGTATCTTATGATGAATAAATTATATTTGAATTGAATTGAATTTGTACAAAAATATTTTTATTGTATGTGCAATAAATTAAATAAATACATGTGCGTCTCTGTTACGTTTTTTTTTTACATACAAGCCACGCTCCAGCGAAGGGTTCACTTTAAAAATCCAATGGTACATATCTCTAATATACAATATGAAATTGAATTCATTAGCAAATGTTTAAGGAGTGACTCAGACCACGAATCTGAACAACTTTTATTATGGGACCAACTTCGACATCGTGAAAAAAATATCTGCACTTTCATACTAAAAGTGGAATATCTAGTTGGCCAAAATCTATGGAACAGCTGATTTTTTTGCAATTTAGGAGTTGATGCCATAATTAAAGTTGTTCAGATTCATGGTCACTCCTTAAAAGCTTGCTAATAAATTAAATTTCATCCTGTATACATCACATCATCATTATAAGCCCAATCATATCCAGTCTTATCCAAGACTGGATATGAGGAGGCCTACATCCGTAGGCCTCCTCCAATTTCAACCATGACTGGCGGTATAAATATGCAATAAAATTGTTTACTACAATATTTTATGGGCATTGACCTATTAGCCTATTCGTTATACTATTCGTATTTGGTCAATATTGTGCCATATAATGATGTAAGTAGACCGAGAGCGGAAGTGCGCACCGCGATCCAACGAGCGAAGGGTTAACGTTTACAATCCAATGCTAAAGCAATAATAATAGTTTTCCAAATAAGTTTTTAAGGGATTGACCTGTAAACCTACCGTTCTAGTTATCCTACAGCACAGGTATGGCGCTTCTCTACAAGCGGAGTAATATTTATGCCTATAGGTACTACAACAATCAAAACTTTACATTCTGTGCACACGTCAATTTGCGAGTTAAAATTCAGGGTCACCACCGGGATTAAAAACATTTCAAGCACGTATATGAGGCGTTCGCGGAATGTGCCACTGGAATAGAATAGAATATAATAATTTTATTTGCGTTTGAGAAGGGTATCATCATCATCATCAGGTCCTTTTTAGTCTCCACTACAGGAGCACGACCCTCTCTGTACTACTAGGGGTAGGGTAGGGTATACAAAGATGTTAATAATAGTTACAGATTCACACCTAATCAGCCATTACAATAGCATGCAATTTTTTTTACTAGCTATTCATGTCCCCCTGCTGGGCAAAAGCTTCCCCTTTATTTTTCCACTTTGCTCTATCTCTTGCCATCTCCCTCCAAGTTTATTAAAAAGCAGTCAAGTCGTCTGTCCATCTTGTTTTTGGTTTGCCTCTTGAACATGCAAATATCTATGTTAAATTCTTGTCAAGTTATATTAATTGAGTACATAATAAAACAGATCCACTAATCAAAATTATGCATGTCAAATTATTTAAAAAGATAGGTATTATCAGAATAAGATTAAATATGCTAATTTATATTTTTACACAGCGCTTGAAATTGAGAAGCTCTTGCACTGTATAGAATCCTTGTTCACTTAGCCAACTATATTTTTTTTAAGTATTAAATGTCGTGTTTTTTATAAATTCTGGTATCTTGTTATAAATTAAGATGCACATATAATAACAATTCTTTTATATTTTTGCACTTCTAGGTATTATATTAACAACAAGCCTATTTCCATTTCTTGTGTTTCTAGAAAACACATCTTTGGCCTCTTTAAAGAAGTCATAATTAAGATTAACAAATTTAGCAATTTTAAAAATGTACAGGCTTGGTAATGGTAAAATGGTCAGGGATCTAAAAAGAGGCCTACATGACGTGTTCGGCAACAGTAGCTAACCCTGTTTTTCAAACGTTTGATTTGACGTTTATAAATTAGTTATTAAGTAAGTTATTGACGTCAACAATAATAATGTTGTAAATATGTTATTTAAGTTAACGCTCACCAAATGATATTTATAATATCCTACGATGAATAAAATATTTGACTATTGACAAATCAAACAAAAACACCCGACAACGGGGGAGAGGTGCGGGTCCGTGATATTGCGGGGACGCTGCGAGTGTCCGTTCTGTATGTAGTACTTATATTAATTTTGTGTCTGCAGTGCAATATAATGACGTTGGTAGATCGATTGAAGGCGGAAGTGCGCGCCGCGCTTCGTCGAACGAAAGGGTTAACTTTAACAATCCAATACTACTTAATTGCAGACAAATGTCGGTATGTTGATAGCCCTACCTACATGACGGTGTCGGTGTAATTTTGTAAGTAATCGGTGTCATTAAGCCGTCTTCGATGCTCGAAATCTTTGGCATTAAGTTTTCGGAACTTTGTTTTCGATATTAAAGTTTCAGACTAAGACCAAGCGAGCGAAACAATAATTCTTCTAATCCAGTTGAGATGAAAACATAGTTTTTAGGTATATGTTTTGTACTTGTTATGTTAGTTTCGTCATAGAAGGTTTTCGAGCCCCAAAGTGGCGTCACTGTGATGATAGGTATTGTTGACAGCTGTCAAAATCCACCAATCATAAAGTTGATGATTATACATGATTGGTGGCTTTTGACAGCTGCTGTCATATATACTTTTCTTGACAGTGCCGCCACCTGAAAAATCGATTCCAAAAACCCACATTATGATAAAACTGGAAACTTATGTCAGTTTTATGTTTAGTACAGTTTGCAAGTTTGTTGGACATCAAAATTTGTTCAGCTGTTTATGAGATAATAAAATGAGTCCAAGTTGACGACGAACTTCAGGTACCTATAGTAATATGAGTTTAATAATATGGACCCTATTGTGATCTCATTAAGCCAACATTTTCCACATTCAAAAGCTTATTCTTGATCTGTGCACTCAATCTAATATTCTAACCCAATTGCTAGTATATAATGTATAATAATTATTTCAAAGAAATTCAATGGTTTGGGAAAGAAATGGAAGCAATTTTTAATTTAATAAAAGTTAGTGCCTGACAATGAGCATCGTATCAAGTCTAGATAAAAAAGGATGATTGTTCGTTCGACCACTGTTCTCTGTAGATAAAAAAATGCCTACACTGACTCAGTTCAATGAATATTTGTTCAGTAGATTGCGATCTAATAAACTCATACCTATCTGATATAAATATTTGCCTAGCAACCAAAAGTAAACCTAACAAATGCAAAACAGCATTACATCCAAATCAAATTATAACAAAAACGAGTTAACATATCCGCGTCGCTGACTCCTTAGAGCTGAGATTGAGACCTCTCCTCAGCCCCTGTGCCCAAAAGTCGGTAAATAGCAACAAAAGCGTCCACAATGCTCCAATGCCGATGTTTGGGCCAAAATAATGGAAGGTTTTAGAATAGAGCAGCCATTGTACTCGTCGCATTGTTCGATGCGCCCGAGTCGTAAACCGGGGCCTTGCACAAACCGATCGGTAGCTAGTCGGTGCGTCTTCAAAGCCCCGAATGTTTGCCTACAATATTATTTTTATTGCTGTAATTGAGAGAAATTGTTCCGTCAGCCTTGTGAGAACACCGGCGTAATCAACACGCGGACTTTCTATTTTTTGTGGTTTTATGTAGGTTATTGTAAAATATTTTTAGAATAGAGTAAGGACTCATACAACACCTGGAACAAAAATATTAATTTTGTGGCTTAAAATTCTTCGGACAAAATGGCTGAAGATACTGAAATTAAATGCATTAGCAAAGTGTTAAGGAGTGACTCAGACCACGAATCTGAACAACTTTCATTATGGGACTAACTCCGAAATTGCAAAAAAATAGCTGTTCCATATATTTTGGCCATGTAGATACACCACTATTGTATGAAAGAGCAGATATTTTTTTCACGATGACGAAGTTGGTCCCATGAATCCCATGAATGAAAGTTATACAGATTCGTGGTCTGAGTCACTTAAACGTCTGCTAATGAATTCAATTTTACCCTGTATACATTTAAATAATTAGTGCTATCAGTTAACATGATAAATAAACCTGTTAAACTGTATCTTAAAAATTGGTTATCTGTAAAGTCTGATTACGGACGATAATTTTACGTGAAACGGTGTAAGAGTGATAGATGTGTCACAAGCCGAACGCTTAGGCCGATCGTGCCTCTCTACCGCTCGTTCCGCGCTCTCGCTTGCACACGGCACACGACACTTTTGCGTGCGTGCAGCCGGCGTGCATCGATTTATAAGATCATAAATAATACTTAAACAAATATTATTGCTGTTTGTTTAGTTCGTTTGTGTTAGTCAATCTATATCCAATACTAGACCTCGATGATAGAGGAGCTTAATGGCCAAGTAGGCGTGAGCTTTATTAGCGCTTCCGCTTGTTAAGCAACACTGGGCGCCGTCCCCACTGGGATAGGTGACCGCAAGTGGCATGAAATATCGCGAGCTCCTCCGTGCTTCGAAAGGCATGTTAATCCGTTGGTCCTGGATGTCATCATTGACGGCAGTCGTTGAGCTATGTCGAATGCCTCAAGTCAGCTTCAAATCATCATGAAATCTGACATCAGTGTTTGCCACTTATACACACACGAAAACCAAACAACTAGACAAAACCAAATATATCTAAGTTAGCTTAACTAATGTTATTTAGTACATTTAGTAAAGATAGTACCCGATGGACGAAGGCGCAGGGGCAGACCACGGACAAGATGGCGGGATGACTTAGACCGGTTTTGGAGTGGCTGGCAGCAGGCTGCACTCGATAGGGATGAATGGATGAAGGGACGGGAGGCCTTTGCCCAGCAGTGGGACACAAATTAGGCTACAAAGAAAAACAAAAAAAGTAAGGTTAGAAGGTTTTTTTTTGGAATGACTATGTAGCTAGCTCCAAGTGAGCTTTCGCTACTTCACCGGGTGTTTGAGGCGAGGGCAGAGTGCCCTCAACCTTTTAGACAACATCACCAAAGGGCCCCCAGGAGGGACCGACCTCGGCTTTGGCCATTGCAAGGTTAGAAGGAGCTTCTTATGATGGTACCATTAATTACAAAATTCGAATAAAATGCACCAGGTGCAAGTTTCATTTATTGTTTGAACAATAAAAACGAGATAACAAACACTCAACCATACCAAAATTTAGCTTATCAAGAACACATTGACTAAACTTTATAACGAAACAAATGAACATAGCCAGCCGTGCAAAGTTGCCCGTAATAAACTACCCAATTCACCACAGCCCGGCCAACATTTAACAAAATCAGCCGCAGCCGTTTACAGCCGTTATAAAACATTTGCGAATTTTCTAAACCATAAACACTCTGAATCAACAATACTTTAACCTTTTAAGTAGTAAATATTTGCAAACAAAAGCAGTTATGGACAATTGAGATAAGCTTGCCAAAGGGTACCGCCGTTTCAAAAATAAATGGCGTAAAATATAGGTACCCGCGTAGTTTTATCAATGTTATCAACGTTGGTGAGATATGGGACAAACAAACAGCTTAAAAAGGTGTGCACATGTACTCCAGAAAGTTATGGTTTGTTTTGGTATTTGTTACTTAGAAATAATTTAAGTTATGACCTGTTTATCATCACTAAAGGAGATACCGAAACCAATAATTACAGTTTAAATGGGTTAAATAATATAGTGGTATTTTTCAATAAGGAAAGGAGAATCGAATAAAAAAAAATAATATAATTATCTTTATTTTTATACTAGCGGCCCGCCCCTTCGCAAGGGTAGTATAGGTATTTATTATATAGGCTATGTTGATAAAGGATAATGCAGAAGGATTCTAATCGTGAAAAAAAATTCAAATCGGTTCAGTAATTTCATCATAGTGTTTATCTAATATATATATATATATTATATTTAAAGAGAAAAAGAATAAAATTTTAAGAATAAACTTTATTCCCGGGCATATTTCATTACTTAGGGCTTACGAATAATTTGACTAAATGAGCAGAAGTTTTGAAAATGTAACTCAAATCTACTAGTCAATGTTTAATTGTAAATTCTTATTTTAATTTTTTATATTTCTACGCCTAATAGGCAGAGTATGTTGTACCTTTTGTACCTTGTAACACCATTGTATTACCATCTTCTAAGAAATAAATGATCTATCTATCTATCAAGTTATTTAATAAAACTGCCCAAGTGCAAGCTGGGCAGTTTTATTAAAGCCTGATCTATAAAAGTACATATGAACATATATGAAAAAGGTATACCTAATAGGGACAAATCAAATACACTCACACAGAAACCTCTCCCACGCGACTTTAAGGTAAATTAACTAAACTTTTTCTTGTATTACTATTATTCTTTATTATCTATGATTTTCTTTATATTTTGTGTGATACATGACTTTAAATGCATTAGATTTATCTATATGAGATAGATCCCATTGCCTTTCCTTTATAACGGGAAATAATTAATAAAAAGCTTAATTCTCTGCGATTTAATTAAGTAGGTGAATATTTTGAAATAAAAAAATGAATGGGGCCCTAGATAAATATTGTCTTAATCCGAATAACAGCATATATATGTTAAAATATTTTTGAATTGAAAATTATTTTGGTATTACGTTTGTATGGTAAATTAGATGTTCGCCGGCTTCTTAACAGCACATTGGATAGAATGTACAAAGGCGTCAAAAGAATACGTTTTTCGCGTGGTAATAGATATTTTGAATCCTTAAGTTTCAAGTCTCTTCATATTAGGTATGGTTCAACAAATACAGTCCTGTGACATACGGAAGGATGGATATCGGAGGATTAATAATAGGTTCTGTCGTTTTTACAGAACTCTAAACAAAACGAGAAATAAAGGTAATTAAAGCGTATTAAATTATTAAAATTTCAAGAATAAAAGCAAAGATT
Organism: Elegia similella; assembly: GCA_947532085.1. Lineage (NCBI taxonomy): Eukaryota > Metazoa > Arthropoda > Insecta > Lepidoptera > Pyralidae > Elegia > Elegia similella. The sequence continues at coordinate 17,266,124 of OX383941.1, forward strand.
TCCATATGGCTTATTTTTTAAGAAGAAAATTATTTTTTGTATACGTAGAACTTACTAATACCCAATTTCGAGAATTTCAAATCCAACCACAATATTTTGAAACAAATTTATCAAGCCGCTTGCGAACACAATATACCGGCTATAATTACTAGCGGCAAATATTACCGCCCTGGTTTTGCACGGGTAGATATACTTAGCCTATGTCCATCAAAGATAATGTAGAATTCTAATGGTGAAAGAATTTTTTAAATCGCTCCAGTTGTTTCGGAGCCTATCCAATGTCAAAACCAATAAGAGAAAGAATAAAGTCTTTCCCCTTTATAATATCACTAGCTTTCGGCCGCGGCTTCGCCCGCGTCAATGTCGATCCCTCGGGAATAGTACTTTTTCCCGGGATAAAAGGTAGCCTATGTCCTTCTCCGCACTCCAAAGAACTTGTAGGCAGAATTTCATGATGATCGGTTCAGTAGTTACGGCGTGAAAGCGTAACAAACAAACAAACAAACAAACAAACAAACAAACAAACAAACAAATAAACAAACAAACAAACTCACTTTCGCATTTATAATATTAGTAAGGATAGTAAGGATAAGGATAAGGATAATCATCATTATCATCTTTATAATATGAGTGTAAATATAGATGTAGATATACAATTATTGAACAAATTCGTATAATGTAGGTACGAGTATATGGAAGAAAATAAAACAGATAAACTATAATTGGAAGCATACAAATATTATATTTGAAAATATTTAGTATAACTGTTAAATAAACTAAAATTATCATTTTTTCTGACTAAAACAAGTAGGTATATGTTATTATTGAACTTAAATAAAAGTATCTGGGTGACTTAGCTCCACTTGGAGAAGTTTTTCAGGGATAAGACCTAGCTTGATCAATTTTCAATCCCAACATACACCCCTACACACTAAATTTCATTGAAATCGTTAAAACAATTCTTGAGATCCTGATTATATATTTAAAAAGAGATATACAAAACTTGCTCGTTTAAATGTACAGGAAAAAATAAAATTTAAAACATACATATTTTCATTTTATTAATAAAAAATAAACTTACATCCGTCCAGAGATCTACGAAACTCGTAGAAACGTAGAGACGCGCTGTAGACACGTCTACGGAAAGCGCGGGAAACACTTGGGCAACAAAGTTTGGACGCCGCCCGCCGCCCCGCCCCTCGTGCGTCTCGCTCACACCGCAGCGGCTAACCGCACGCCGCGGTTCATAACTATTTGCTTAGTGAAATTCAGACAAGTTTTTCGTTGCGATGTTTAGTGTGATTGGGATATTATTCATTGTAATTATGATTATTTGCTATAGATATCCATTTAGTAGCAAGTAATAGATAGTATAGTGACTCCTTAGTGTGTGGTAGGCCTAAGCGATATTTTATGATATTAATGACAGTTAATTAACATCACTAGGTATCAAAACAAGGGTCGCTTTTAACCTTTTTTTTTTAATATTTAACTTTATACCTATTTACAATTGTAGGAATTTGAAGAGTAACAAAAATGAATCGCTGACAATTCAAATTTTATGTTAACTCATAAAAAGTGTCTCTATATTTCTCAAGCATACCCTAATAAAGCAGATAAAAATGAACCCTCAAAAGTATGGTGATTAAAAGTGTCAGTAAAGTGGGCCCGTCATTGGAATTCCTCGCGTGCTTGAGCCGAAATGAAGTGCCACCCGAGTGCGGCACGCTGCCGAATTCAAACATGAAAATCATAATTTTTCATGAGTTCGTTGATAGGTTTTCGCGCCGGCCGCGGTTTCCCGCCGCCCCGCGGCCTAATTACCGGCGCCTCGCGATACGTCACCGCGGTGATTCAAAAAAATCCACCCATCCCTCTCTCTCCAGCGGGCGTAGGCCGCGGTGTCCCACTCCAACGAGCATTTTTATAAAAACGCAGAGACCGACCACGACCGTCCCGCTCGTTCCCGCCGCATCACCGCGATTCCCGCACCCTTCGTCTCCTTCCCGCTTTTTACGAGACGTAGGGGCCGCCACCCGGTGGGGGCGGCGACCGCGCGAACGCAAAATATTGACCATCGGAAAAAGTCGCGTCGTATCACAGTCATCAGTCGAAACCGAGTCCTCGTGAGCACGCGACCCTCGCCGCAACTTCGGTGCGCGTCGTGAGTCTTCGGCTGCGGTCTCGGCGAGTCACAAGCCGCCGTTTATTTTTCCGAGTCCCCCGCCCGGCGTCTTGCCGTCCGCGCCCAACAAGTGGTGTAGACGCTCACTCGCGGCTCACTCGTCTCGCGTTCGTACTTCGCACAACTTTCCTGAGCGCTCGACGCGCGTAACGCTCCGCGAGTTTGAAATTCGATCGCGTGTTTGAAACTTTTCCGAAGTGTGTAGAGACTACAGTGGCGTGACACAGGACTTCAGTGGCGTGTCGAGAGTCGGTGCAGTGTTCGTGGAGGGTAGACTGGAGTCGATGCACCTACCGCACGCGAGCCCTCCTGCCCCCAGCATGGCGGACGTATATTCTCATATCCACGAGTACTACCGGCAAAGTCATGGGGAGCTGGTGCAGACTGGATCCCCGGCTGTGTTGTGCTCAGCTTTACCTGGTCATTGGCGCTCAAACAAGAGCTTGCCGTTGGCGTTCAAAGTCGTCGCCCTGGATGACGTTCAGGACGGGACACTAGTGACAATTAAGGCTGGGAATGATGAGAACGTGATGGCGGAGCTGAGGAACTGCACTGCGGTGATGAAGAACCAGGTGGCGAAGTTCAACGACCTGCGGTTCGTGGGTCGCAGCGGGCGCGGCAAGTCGTTCTCGCTCACCATCACCATCAGCACCTTCCCCAGCCAAGTAGCCACCTACACGAAGGCCATTAAAGTCACAGTCGATGGACCAAGAGAACCTAGGACTAAGCAAAGTAAGTTATATTTTTTGCCTTATTTTAATACTGTTTGTACTCGTATTTATGTATGTTTTCAAATTTTATTGACGTAACCTTTGGCTCAATGTTTTATTGTCGACGTTTTTTTATTTTTTTTCGTAAACATATATATATATATTAAGTAATTTGAAATAAATTCAAAGTAATGCAAACATAAATATACTTATACATAAATATATTATTATATATATCTATCTCTCTGTTAGGTAGAACGGAGAATTAATAAAACATCAAGTAATTTTTGAAAATGTGTGTTTGAAGTATTTTTTAAATTTTCTAGAAGGAAAGATTCTAAAACTACATATGCGTTACATATTTTAACCTCCTACGCAAAAAGAGGGGTGTTATAAGTTTGTCTTCTTTATGTAGGTATGTATCTGTGGCTGTAGCTCCTAAACTAGTGCACTGATTTGGATGCGGTTTTCTTTTATTTTAAAGCAGGTTCTCTAGAAATGCTTTCTAGATATGATAAGTCGAAATTGGATAAACAGTTTACAAGATACAGGGATTTTTGTGTCGGTGATGCTTACAATTTTAATTTTATCTTGTTATAACAAAAGAAACACATTTTCACGGTACTATAAAATGGGTAATATTCCAACATAACACTATAGGTACATAAACAACAACCGAATCAAACATTCGTAAAACTGCTCGGGGAACAATAAAAAAATTAAAATGTCGTAAAGAGTGCGCGCGCGCTGGCCACCGTCCAGTCCGCAGACCGACGACGCCGCGTTATTTGACCGCATGCGATATCTTATTTTAGTACAGCTTTTAAAAACGAATTATTTTCTGTGACAACATAATCCTATGTTGGTGAAAGAAATGGATTCAAATTTTTCACTTCGCGAATTGAAAACTTTTCTACCAATAGCAAGTTTGGGTTTTAATTATTGATGGTAGGAATCAAAATTAAGGTGTACATACATTCCTTTTTTAGTTGACGTTTATGTATCTATTCAACACAGTATTCTTTATTAAATAACAATCGTAGCCGGTTTGTAGCGTTCGTAGCTACGCAGGCTATTTCCGTAGAGCCTACTGTCTTCGTAGACTCATTATATTTATTTACTGGTTTAAATATTCAAGTATTCTGATTAATAAATATAATAATAATATGTCTGAAAAGCCTGCTACATTCGCTATGAGTTTAGGTATCTGTTATGATATAATCCAATATAAGCTGTATAGACTATATAAATACCTTATTTTAGGGTATTTTGATTCTGGATTTTGGTATTCTTACTTAGTTTTGAATCAGAAGTTTCAATACACGTTTTGTCAGAGCTCATTTCAATAATTTCATATTATTTCAATTAATTCGTCTACGAATAAAAAAGTCGCCAATTTTCCGATAATTCCACCAAACTAACATCGAAATAAGACGAATGAATGTTCGAAGCAGACACACAATGGCATAAAAACTCTTTCGTCCGAAATTAACATCTGGCGATGGACGGTACGTGAGAAACAGTCAATCACGCAGACATTAATTGCTACTCCATTTAATCTCCAACTACTCGAAGAATTATGTCGGAACGTCTCCCGAAATAACCAAACGATTGTTACCCGCTCGAGAACTTGCATTAACTGAAATGTGTTTTGACGTGAGGCTTATAAATGGTTACTGACACCGGTTGTAAAGAGGGTTTATAAATATTTGTACATTTGGCCGGAACGTCCACATATTTTGACTGATTTAAAGACTGGTTTCATTGCCGGATTGGCAGTGAATTTCTGCATCTAAAAATGTTCAGATGCATTTGAACGATAGCAAACTCTCCATGCTAAATTAATGGGATATTTTTAAAACCTTGTAGTTATAAATAGCGTTTGCATAAATCTCCTATATCATTTTAATAGCGGCCGAATAAGAAACCATGCATCATAACAAAATTGAAATCGTTAAAAGAAGTTTTACACAAAGTAACAAAAATAAAACATACTGGCCAGTAAGAAAACCGTTTACTCCTCGCCGAATAATTAAAAAAGGAACATCAAACGCAATCAGAGACGCAATCGACAAATTAAACTGAATTCATAATGTTTTGACACCACAAATCTATTTCGGTAGTTATGGGCGCACCGAGCGTCTGTGTAAACATTTGAGCCCAAACTTCGGCCAATAATAAAAAGACAGTATGCGGAAAACTAACATCCTCGGACGATAAAGATCAAAGGCTGAGCGTTAATAAAGCGATCAATGGAGCCGTAAGATGCGTTAGGGTACTAATTAGAGAGAAACTGGCGATGTAGAGATAATTAAGAGCGAGGACTGATAACATTGATGCACTGTTTAGTATAACAATGCTTAGACAAGGTTGAGACTTGCTACCTGTATAATGTAGGTATCTATTGTAATGTGGGGTGGATGTGTATTATGATTATTATCGTACTTAGTTATGACATACTTAACCCTTTTTATTTAATTAGCTGTTTGGCGTATATGGCCATTATTTCTATGTAATTTGTCATGTGTTTGACATCGGTTCTTTCAAAATGTTACTACTTAATTGTAAAACGTAGAAATAATCAAGTTTGTAAGTTGTTTGTTAAATTCACATAAATTATATATAATTAAATTTGCACGCCTGCATGCAGGCTGATTGCATACTTCAGATTTAAGATATATGTTAATTTTTTTATTTATTTATTCATTTATCATGCAAATAAATATTTCTATTCCATTCTAAGACCTGCAGACTTGATTAATTCTACATTTAACCTGACTACATTAACCCAAAATCCCAAATTTGTGCAAATGAAATAGTCGTGGCACTACGGTTCTTGCAGTTCCAACAGAGTCTCATGCAGAATGTAAGACTATCAAAACGTTCAACTCACGCAGAATCTTTTCCATAAAATAATTATCCGACAATAAATTTATGGAACAAACTTTTCATTGTTATAACGCAGATACGATAAAACTGCATTGTTATAACGCAGATACGATAAAACTGTGAGTAGCTTGATATAACACTAAACAAGTGATTAATAAGAGAGGTATATATATGCTAGTTGATCCAATTTTCAGCAGTTGGACCCACCAAACACACTCCTAGATTTTGATTCTGATCAAATAGATGTAAAAACAAATGAAAAATCTAAGTTCGGTGATGAAAGGCGACTGGACTCTTACAAAGCCCAATTTACTAATTTTTTGTTTAAATCTAAGTTTTTTTTTCTGTTCCTCTAAGTATGCGTACTCGTAATATATTAACACATTTTGCGAATTGTTCATTTGGCGTCAACCCCTCCAGCGGTTAGCAAGTTTCATAGCTGGCCACGGTCGCAGCAGATGTAAACAATCTCGGGCCGCCTCGTAAACTCCGTTTGATCTCCGCCCGCCGCCAGCCCCTAAAATATGGATTTTATGTCCCTGCTAGCTGCTGGAATACCACATCCACACCCAGCAACCCTCCTTACCGTACTACTCCGGAAATTATTTCAATTACTTTGAGAAGTCAGGGAACTCCAGTTACGAAGACATTTGCTGAGCTCATTACAATTTTACAACTCTTAAATTATTTATGGTTAATTTAATTACTTCATAGCTAAGTAGATGTCTAACTGTTATTTTATTACAAACTAGCTTTTGCCCGCGGCTTCGCTCGCGTTATCAAGTATTGTTTCATACAAACTTTCATCCCCTATTTTATCCCCTTGGGGGTAGAATTGATCAAAATCCTTTCTTAGCGGATGCCTACGTCATAACAGCTATTGATAGATCATCAGGTCTTTTTAGTCTCCACTGCAGGAGCATAACCCTCTCTGTACTATTGGAGCCATGCTTGGCCAGAGCAGACAGAGGATTTGGCCTACACTCTCCTCGCTGGCCAGACGGGTTGGAGTGGTCTCATTGATGTTAAGAGATTTGTTTAGCTTGTATTTCCTAAGTCGCCTCTTACGACATCCATGGGAAAAGTTGGAGTGGTAATCACAAATTTGTATTGAGGTCAATCTTAGCCAAACAATAAAACTTTACCAAATAATACTAAATATTTCGGATATTTCGGAGAAACCTATGTTTTTTTTTAGTTTAGGTGGATGATGATGATGACTATGTTCTAAGTTTAAGTGGATGATGATGATGATTTCAGATATTTGACTTCATTTTAAAAGTAAAACAAATTTGATTTATATAGATATTCTGTTGTTTAGTTAACATTAAATTATCTTTACGCTAGGGATCTTTAATATTCAAGTTTATTGTCTCAAGTAACTGACAGTAAATTCCGTATAACAAGAGATCAAACGCGCATACGGAGTGCGGTATCTGTTATGGGTCTATGTCGCCACCCCGCCGCCTTATGAGCCATTACTCTGATTCCATTTAACGCACTTCCATTAATTTACGAGTGACAACTCACTCAGCATACTTAACGCGCGTTTTGACACTAATAACTCATATTATTGCCGGCCAAATTGGTCACAATGGCTTTTGATTCAAACGTGTTTAACCCAGCGTTTTCGAGTCGTCTCATCTCATATTTAAGAGCACGGCTTGGTATTGTTACACAAACACACACACACACATCTCATCTCAAAAATATAAGGCTATAAATCAAGAGCGGCAAGAAACAATAAAAATGATGAGACCAAAGTGACTGACAAATGTGATGAAGCGACCGAGTTTTGGTGGCAATGTGTCACAATCTAGTCTTTTTAATTGCGCCATTAATTGGGCTCAAGAAATGAGTCTGTTTGTTTGATTATTCTACTAGTAGCCAAAAATAAAAAGTACCAACAAGTTTCTATTTGTAAAAAATGGCCAAGTGCGAGTCGGACTTGCGCGACGAAGGTTTCTGTACGTATTAAGTTTAAAATTATTAAAAATAATTCTATTATAATTGATGTAACTGAAAATGTATGCTTTTTGCAATTTTTCCTTTATCTGTGATATAAGACGTTACTTCGTACCAAATTGAGTTCACGGGAAGTACCCTGTAGGTTTTGATTCCCTCGCGAATGTAGAAAATTTATCTTTTGATTGTATTGGAAAATTTTGGGACTGTAGACCTGAGTAATTAATAGGACAGCTTGATACCTCAACGCGGTCCTGGGCAAAAGGATCTTGACAGACCGACAGATAGACAGACGGACAGCAAAGTGTTCCTATAAGGGTTCCTTTTTCTGAGATACGGAACCCTAAAAATAAAATCTAGAATCTGTACGTCATCAAAATACAAAACTATTCGTAAATTAGTAACTTGATTATACGTGAATCAAATTGTTTATGCCTACAAACAAAATTCTAAAGACACTGCCTTAAAAGAAAAATAATCATAACTGCCTGATATTATAAACTCTTTTCAATTATACAAAACGGCTGGGAGATGGTTTCCTTTAATTTATTAATGCACTTTAACAGAAGTATCATGTTCCACTTTTGAACATTAGAGATGCTCGCAACCCTGTTAATATTCAGAGGCCCGCATGTGCAAAGGGTCGGGGAACTGAATTTAATTGAATACTGGCATTAACAAATGGAATGGGCCGTTTCCGAGTTCCACATTTAACTTATTATTGTTCCATGATGCCGTAGCGTTCTTCAGCGGGATTGCCGCGAGCGTGACAGCACGACGGGCCATCCATCACGTTCTTAATTTAAAATACCCGCGATTTGGGAAACGCTCTCACGGAACTCGCTAATCTCCCGACGAACCCGTTCTGTTTATTTACAGACTGATTGTTTTATAAACGGCTTTTAGCATGTTGTAAAAACGTCAACATCTGATTATCCACGAAACAAAAGACTGCTGCTACATCGGCCCACGTGTTAAGCTACGCGCCTAAAATTAGGATACTTGAAACAATCGCAGAGTAATTTCGGATAAAAGCGAACTAATGTTTACAAGTTAAAAACAAAGTAGACAAAGTGCTCGTAAACGTTTAATCCCGTAATAAAAATCGATACACCTGATCGATTGAGATGACTCGCGATCGGATTAAATATGCTATAAACCCGAAAATAGACAGTGGCGGTGGCGTCTTCAGTAGGCTATCGATTAAACAAATAAAAAATCGTTTCGCCGGTTGAAAGGCGAAAGGCAACGTAACGGTAGAGCGTCGTAAAACCGTATGGCACAGAGGAGCCGGCTAACTGCAGTAGTAAACCGGCTCGTTTTGTATACAGACCCCTTGTTATAGTCGCGGTAAACAGCGCGCGGCCCGTGTGTCGCCGGCTTTATGGCTCGCCTTTGTGATTTTAGTGCTTGCGGACGTGGCTCAAGACTGCGGGTCCCAATCACAGTTAATAAGAACGATTTGCCCACATTTTATCGTATCGACAAAACCTAGCTACGCCTCAAGAAAAAACAAACTTCTTAGCTGAGCTTTGTACTTGCGGACATGGCTGTAGATTGCGGGTCCCAATATCAGTTAATAACAACGATTTGCCACATTCTACTAAATAACTCTTAGCTTAATTCTTCAATGATATACTGCATTCTCGTAAAAGTATATAGCTTTTTAACTTTCCCAGACATTCAAAGACAATTTATATTTAAACTGAAATAAGGGACGAGGCATTATTTATGTGGATTTGTTATAGGTACTTATAGTTACACCATACCTTTTTAACAAAACGAGAACATTTCCATTCCACACCAATCTTCATAAAACGTCTTATTCATGAAAAACAAACATAACATTTCTTCACACATTGCTGGATAAAGGTTGAAAAACACCGATGATAATCAATTATTCCTATCCTAATCTAAGTTTCGGAAAAGCTCAGACTAGTGTGTAAAGTCTCATTTATTTACGAACCTTTCAGTTTTCTAATGCCAGTTTTCTTTTGTTGCAGATTATGGATACGGGCACCCCGGTGCATTCAGCCCGTTCTTACTCAACCCTGGCTGGCTAGACGCCGCCTACCTTAACTATGCGTGGGCGGACTACTTCAGGCCGCCGCAAATGAGAGAACCAACCGCCGCGTTAGTCAAAGGTATTGTAAACTTTTCCGTTCCTTATAACTATTTGCGTATATGTTTTCTTATAGGCTAGCCTTGATTGATGTTTTATAATTGAAGTGTAGTAGTATTCAGCAAAAAACAAGGCTTAACACAGACGCCTAGTAAGACATAATGGCGGTTGCAATATCAACTATTTCAAATTCCTTATTACATATACTACGTATAAACATCTCTATGTAAAATATTGCAATAAGTACTTTTTCAATTTCCTTTAAAATAAATCAGTGCTCAACAGCACTCAATTTTATAGTCGATAGTTAACGAAGATAGAATCCGAACAATTATCCTCAACGAAACTGAACATCTAAAACTCCAATCAACGGAAATTTGGTATTTGTTAATTTGAAAATTCCCGATTTAACAAACACTCGAAAACATGTTGCTCGCCCGACGCCGCCCCTCAAGGCCGTAGTGCAAAGCGGCTCAAATAAAAGAAGCATCTCTTGAGCGCTGAAAAACAACACCGCTACGACCGAAGCATAACCACCCGCTGAAGGCCGGGGGAGGGGTGTAGAAAACGGATAAAAAAGCCCGCCTTCACGTTCGAGAGAGTGTGGAGTCAATTTTATTCCAATGCAGGCGACCACGCCGCCAGCCACTTTTTGTTTCCGTCGTTGAAACGCGAGGAGCGTTGTACTCAAACACCTACCCGACTTTTATTAAACCCCTGCATACGCTACTTTCACGGATAACGAGATGTAACATGCAGATAAAACGAATTGTTCGTGATTTTGCTTTGCCTCTCTCATTTCTCAGGCACGAAACTACTGCCTTTGAGATACATTTTATCTCTTCAACATGTATTTACAAAGGTTTTAAATTAATGAGATTTTCATAATTGAATATATCAATGGTACGTCAATCACCCAATTTTCGACCCAGTGCAAATTAAAAGTAATGACCAAAGTAAAACAGAATCGGATTCAAAGGTCGAGATCACCTCAATCAGGCGCGACGCCGATATTGGCCCCCTCACCTCACCAAATTACCCCCTAGTTACGTCCCCTTCCTCCCTCGCTGCCTTTTAAAGTGGTCTGCGCACTGCCACTGCTGCAAACAGAAAAAGTGCAAAAGAGTACCGAGCGTTGCACCTCCGAGCTCTTTGTGGCCCAATCTGCGCCTTCATCGTGTCCTTTTTATGCGCCGGCTTCTCTTACACGCCATCGAGAATCAAAGCTCGCAGCAAGAACTTTTTCCACGCTGCTGCTAATGAAAATTTCACGTTTCGAGCCCTCTTTGTCCGGCGTCGAGATAGCTAGCTTCCTTATCGCGATCGCGTTCGCTTTGTGCAGCACGTGTCCGCTGCACGCGTGCCCGGCATTCCTAATGCACCGACACCGACCGCCCGCTCTGAAAGGAGACATATCGGCTCGAATTATACGCGACTGTCCTGTCTCACTCGTAAAGAACCTCGTGTTCGGATAAATAAATATTGCACCCTCACCCTCCCAATATCGTTCTAAAAAAACATCCCTTTCGACGAAGCCGCCTTAAACGCCTACAGATTGTACATTATCCTTAGTACGATTATGCACCCTCGTTGTTCGGGGAATCAACGGAGTACTCGTGGGCCTCGGGCTGTCCCCAGGGTCTCGTCTCTCATATCACGTCATGTCTGAATATCAGACAACAGTAGCTACAACAAAAAGTGTGTTCATAAAATATTAACCATTGATTTGTTTTGTCCACAGGTGGTGTACCGCCCATCACGACTCCTCCAGTGACGCTTCCGGGGTCGGAACTATTTCCATTCCCACCAGCAATGGCCAACCTTCCGCCAGGAGGATTGCTACCACCACCTGGCGCATTCTTACCACCAAATGGACTTCTGCCTTTCCCACCACATCCTGCAGAGCTGGCGTTGAAATCATTACCACCAGAAATATCTTTAAAAAATGGAATGAGCCCATACGACGCATTGAGGCATTTACAGAGCAACGTATCTTCAATGGATACATCGAGCGCTCGTTTGTCTCCAACGAGTAGTAGACAAAGCAGTCCACGAAGCATTAACAACGCGAGCCCCGACAGGTCGAAAGCTGATTCCAAATCTGAAGCCAATTCAGTGCATGACGCGACAATAACTGATGAATCCGATGAAGAGCCAATTGAGGTGGTTAAGTCTGCTTTCCACCCAACGAGGCCGGCGAACGTCGAGCTTCAGGAGATGAAGCGAGTGCAGGCAGCAGACTCCACAGTTTCGGACAGGCCGCGGGCCCGCAATGAGCTGAAAGCCCCCTCGCAGCGGACAACGCGCATTTTGTCCACGAGCCCGACATCTACTAAAATCAGCAATGGCTCGATAACAACCCATAAATCAGTTTGGCGGCCATATTGACATTACTAGTGTTAGTGTTCGATTTAAATTTTAATATCCGTCTCCATGAGCGGTGTTGTTGAAATGTGATAAAACCATGAGCTTGTAAATATTATAGAGTATTAGAAAATTACATTGAATTATATGAGATATTTATTGTTACATTTATATTTAGGTTAATAGCTTCCGTAGATTATCTTATAAATGAGAGTGTAAAAATGTTAATTAGACAGTTGTTATTTTTATTGCAGATGTGTTCAAGCTTATCATAAGATAATTTTGTATTAACTTGATCTGCATTACAATGTTAGTGATATAATGCGAGATGTTTGTAAAGATATTAAATATTCTTGGAGATAGACTGATTACTGTACACAGTTTTAAGAAAGACAATGTAAATATTGTAAGTTAAAAATATTTATTCAGAATATGTACAGTAAATATTATGAGAAATGGCATGTAAAGTTTAGTCATGATGTAAATATGTATGTAGAGATGTCGAGATAAAGAAACGATTCTGAGAAATTAAAACTGCATTTTAATGAAAGCCCTCATCCATTATACAATTATTAAAGACGAGTGCGCTGAAGATCGACTCAATCATTTAATAATTCAAACTGAAGTAGGTACCTATGTTTACAAAGGAGACTTCAATGTGCGATGCACATGTTGTCGTTAATCTTTATAAACACTTTAAGACATGGATATTTTTTAGTATACTACATGAGTTATTCAGTACTTCTTCTGCGCCTCGGGCAAATAGAACAAGAAACATTATTTAGTAGTCGATCACGATATAGCACGAATACAGTAATACACTTATCAATAAAACATCATCATCATAATTTTCCGGGTTGCGTCCTTAGCTGTGATGGTTCCGAACCCGAGAAGACAGCCTTTAGCATCATGACAACAATAATGCTGTGACATTATTTGTCATAATAATATTTTGCACACCCAGCGACCTACCCATCAGGTCATTCGACCGAGGTGATCTGACGTCCTGACCAAGGTCGCAGGAAGGCGCTGGATGCAGGCCGGGCACAATGGAAAGGGGCACATAGCCACATAGGCCTCCCTAAGGGTAGGCCTATGTCCAGCAGTGGACTTCTTGAAGCTGAGATGATGCTGATGATTGACTCTAGATTGAAACAAATGGAAGATGAGAGAGACCTTTATCCAGCCGTGAGACAATATAGGTAATAAAAAATATTAATTTACACTCATCATCATCATTTCGAGTAGGTGTCACGGTCAATCGACCATGCTCACCCTGGTGTCAGAGTTCTTCGGAACCGCCTCTCGGCCTCTGACGTGGTTCCTTTAACGACTACCAGATGGCAGCCGAGACCAACGGCTTAACGTGCCTTCCGAAGCACGGAATCATCTTTATTATCAGACAATCAGGTGATTCAAGCCTGCAATGTCCTAACCAAACTGGAAACAACTATACAAAGTATGCTTCCCGTGGGAATCGAACCCACGAACCCCGGGTCAACAGGCAAGCGCCTTAACCACTGGACCACGGAGGCTGTTAACACTTATATAGAGTCTATTATTTACACTAATATAGAGTATTTATCATTACTCTGACTACGAAAAATTATGATCAGGGTAAAAGATGAAATAAATTGAATGATCAATAAAATGTGACATGATTGGTATAAAGAGGTACTTCAAAACGAACATATGAAAAATAATCGAGCAAGTAGTACTTAGTTGGGTTGACAAACATATTTCGTCAGATTCGAAAACGACAAATTAAGTTGGAACTTCTGGATTCAAAATACAAATGAAAAATGTCTACCACTGAAGCGATATTATATGATTTGTGCAGCACCCTTTGAGTCCAATACAATAATGCTTTCAGGATGCTGATGGGACTACCAAGCCACTTTAGTGCATCAGGGATGTTTGCTGAAAACCGTGTTGACTGTTTTTTATGCCTTGCATGATTGCAAGTAGGCTGGACTGTGCTTATATCAATCACTGCTGCTCAATCTTAAATGGACTGAGCGACATTAATTGGCACTGTTTTACTTTTAACTAGTTGTTGCCCGCGACTTCGTCCGCGGCAATTTCTGTTATAATAATTATTTTCCCCCGTTTTTAAAACATTTTTTATTGATGCTTCGCTCCTCTTGGTCGCAGCGTGATGTTTTATAGCCTAAAGCCTTTCTCAATTAATGTACTATCCAAATTATTCAAAATAACAGAAATTGCCGCTGACGAATTCGCGGGCAACAGCTAGTTATTATTATAAAGTGAGGATCTCTTTTCGATTAATTTCAACTAAAATTCGAGTAACATTCTATTTATCGCATGAAATAAACACGGCAGGCGTAATTACTGGTGCATTGAAGTATTCGCGAAACAAAATTTCAAATTCAAAATACACTCACTGATGCAGAGTCGGTGTCTGGCCACAGCTTTTTAATACAGCAAAATAGGGTGGTCGTACGTTGTATGTACGATATATAGGCGCCGGTGTTCACCAAAAAGGGAATCATAAGCCCGACGCCTGCTAGATGCGAATCAAAGCTCGACATAATGAGGAACCTCTATTCACTGGACTACACAGAGCTACTGCTCTGGATCGTGCAACTTTTTTTAAATTCCGATGTTAGTAATCTTACATCATCATCATCATCAGGTCTTTTTAGTCTCCACTACAGGAGCATGACCCTCTCTGTACTACAAGAGCCATTCTTGGCCAGAGCAGCCAGAGGACTTGGCCTACACTCTCCACGCTGGCCAGACGGGTTGGAGAGATGTCTTAGATGTTTATAAGCTTTGTTTAGCTTGTATTTCCTAAGTCGCCTTCTACGACATCCACGGGAAGACTTGGAGTGGTCCTATTCTACTCTGCCGGATACCACACGGCAAATTCGTCCACTGGCTTGATTACAAATAGTGTAAGTATTCCACGTCTATCATAATGATATCTACTTGTAACGACAAGAATTTTCACATTTGTAAAATGTTGGTATTGACTTTTATGATTTCAGATGGTCAGGGGTGTCATCCTTAACTGCCGGTTCGGTGGTTGCAGGTATGGCATCGGGTATGCACGCCCGACATCCCGAGTTGCTTGCTTTCCCTCATTCTTCCTAGTGAATAGTATCCCAGTACCTTCATTTCCTTCCCAAACCCAACAAATTGCTGTCCTTCTCCACTTTAATAATACTTTCGATGGGCAGTAGCGTAAGAAGTACAAGAAACCAACCATGGAACGAAAATCTTTGGTAGAGGCCCTTGTCCAGCAGTGGACTTTTGGCAGCTGTAATGATGACGATGATGATAACTTTTAAAATTACTCCTTCCTTTAATATATAAACTCCTTTTTTTCTTCTCGATAACGTTAATTAATCTCATCTAGGAACGTCTATATCCGGTGTTGTTTGAGGAGCGGGCGGCTGACCGCGGGGTGCGGGGCGCGGGGGCTGCAATCAGCTAACCGGATCAACTGGGTGCAAACACAATTGATAGCGTGACGCCGCGCAAAAGTGCATGGAGAGCTGCGTAACAAAGTTACTGTAGAACCTGATCCAATAAAACAAAGGTTTAACCAACTTCTAAAGAGGTTATATACGGTTGTATACCGTTGATATTTTTTTTACTTCTGGTTTAAAATATACTTTTATAGCCTGAATCGAGAGTCGCAATTTTTTTTAAATATTTGCCTAAATCTCTCAAATATAAGTATGAATGTTTGAAAAAATAATGAAGTACGAAGCACATGAATAAAGAGTGTTTTGGCCATTCTTTTTAGACCCATAATGTCTAAAAATATTTTTAGGCCAAATAGGTCTTAAAATAATATCCAGTTCATACCATTTTAATTTTTCAGGAACGCGCAAAGTTATCAAGCTGAAAATCATATCAAATACTCGTCTACTGTCCCTTAGAGCTGTGAAAAAATCATACTCCTAAGCCAATGAAAATATACAGTTGTTATGCCGCAAATTTTCGTGTTTTTTCGAAATTCGCAAGGGAATCAAAACCTACTCAAAATCTTAAAATTTGGTATGAAGCAACGTCTTATAGCACAGTTAAAGAGAAAATAGCGAAAAATGTACGGAATCTTTCGTGCGCGAGTTCGACTTTCACTTGGCCAGTTTATTTATTACCTAGTATCTTCCAAATGGCATGGTATTGTTAGGTTCGTCTCAAAAACCGAAATGTTCTTAGATGTTTTAAAAAGGGTTCGGGCTTAGCTAATGTTTGAAATAAGTACCACTACTTGTTAATTTTTCTTACAATATTCTGTTACTAATCCTGATTGCAAGATTGCTAGATGGTTCAAAACTATCTAGTATATTTTACCATGCTCCTAAATTTCGATTGATTTGTCTAGGTCATCCCCCTTTTTGTCATCCACGAGAGGTATAACAAAGGGATTTGATTTGTGTCAGTCAATCGTTGGACGCCAATTAAATTACCTTTCAAGTTTTTCTGAAGTCTGTCTACAGCATGAATCGTATCAAAAAATGTATAAGTAACGAAGGTCAAGTCATATCTGAACTGAAAGTAGTTACAAAACAGAAATAACATTACCTAACACGAACTGTAGGGGAACATTGTGTGAGTGTATAATTTAAGTTATTAGCGAATTCATATACAAAATTAGAGTCAACCTTTATGTACTATAGTGACGTGTCACGCTAAAACATCGTACGATGGCAAATGGATCACTGAAGTAGTTTAAATTAAAACATCATGAATGCCTTATATCTACTTTAACACAAATAAGCACTAATATCCTAACTCATGTGATGAGTGTTTAAGTGGCCTAAATTAATTTAATTTATTCTTCAATTCGTTAAATAAAATAAATCTGTTCCGGGGACAGCAAATCAGTGGGCCCAGCCTGAGGCCAGATCCCGACAGCACATATCGATAAGATCGGGCCTGTGCTTTTATTTCAGTCCAGGAGACCCGTACGCCCCGGGCTCGTCACACCGGGAAAATCTAAATGGAACACTTTAAACGCCCATACGGGTTTTATTCGGGAATCCATGGACTATTTGCGAAACGTCACTTAAACGCCATTAGGCATTCCATATTTAAAATTGTTTTTTTTTCTCTTTTATTCTACTTGGCCATCAAACTTCATTCAGAAGCTTATTTTAACTAGTGTTTAGATATTATTCGAGTTATTCTTGCTTGTGTATCAACGAAATGATGGTGTAATTCATTTCGCTGATTTCGATGGAGCCCCTGACGACAATTCCCACTAATCCACTGGCTTGATTATAAACGACGCAACGCCAGCGCCACCAGCCCGCTAAGTAAATCTTACTACCTACAGCCGCACCATGACTCTTTATAACACCAAATTATACCGATTTCACGTTATAAAGTCCACTAGAAACAATTAGAAAAACAATCCAAAACAAAAGTCGTGCAGTCCGCCGATTTTCCCGCCAAGAACTCTTGAATAATTGTAAATGTGATTTTGGTACATTTTTTTTTGAAGTTTGAAAAAAAATTCCAGCATTTCAGCCCGTGCGTGGGTGTCATGCTTTCTTTTCTTCCATTTGGCCATTAAACTTTATTCAAAAACTTATTTCAGACAGTGTCTAGTTATTCTTCGAGTTCTTTTTGTGTATCAATCACCGAAAGATGGTGTAATCCATTTGTTAATTCGACGGAGCTGTGGCATTGTGGCGACAATTCCCACGAATCCACTGATTTGATAAATCATAGGCGACGCAGCAAGGCGGGCAACCTCCAGCCCGCTTATTGAATCTCAATATAATCGCACCATAACAGTTTATTTTAGTTATTCCACAAATTGTTTATAAACGTAGGCATTTATACCTAACACCAAATTACACCGATTTCACATTTGATACAGTTAACTGTAGGTAGTCCAACGATTTCTGTCGATTACGTAGGCAATAAGATAGAGGCTTCTAAATATGTGAAAATAAATAGTTATTTTATCATATGCAGAAGAGAAAATTCTGTCATAAAAGAAAAATCCCTAACAACCCACTCAAAGTGAAAAGGGCTAGATATCAGGGCCTGGACAATGGAATGGAAAGAAATCTCTGATAAAATTTTAATGCGTGTATAAAAATGCCATAAATTTGATTTACGCGGCCAGGCCCTCGTGGAACGGGGTAATATCGAAAAATAACATGAGATAATGTTGGCTTACAAAGTGGGGTGGGCAGGATTAGGCGATATTTGCCGAGAGATATGTGGCGGTCGGCCGCGCTCGGCGCACGTAAACTTTGCTTTTTCAATCTTTATTTTAAGCGTACACTGAGGGTTATACAACACCATTTAATGCATTTTACAATAGTAAAACTTAGTTACTTGCTACGATTTACTAATAAAGAACTACGGCAACATTCTAGAGTCTAATTATTTATTTATTTAATTATATAAACATTCTTAAACCTACCATAACCAAATAAAACTTTTTGAAGTACCAAATCCGATAGGTAAATTTTCTTTCTTCTGTACACACATTTAAAATAACAAAACAAAGGGAAAGCCTCATAAAATTTGTGAAAAATTCTCAAAGACGCCGTGAATATAATAAATTTCTTATTGGTCCGCGGGAGCAACACAAAATGAGTGGAAGAAGCCACTTAAAAAGATTGGCACTCAGCGAGCCGGCATAATCTATGCAAATTACGTCAAATTAGGAGTCGTCAACACTCCGCGCTCCTTTGCGTAATTTGGAACGCAAACCCTCCTTTATTATTAATATTTATTCCATTCCTTTCCATCCGTATCAGGAAAAATTGAAAATCCTCGCGAAACACTTCGGACGGCTAATGAAACGGATAAAAAAAAAATAAGACGGGATCGACGAATTGTTATTTTCTACAACATAAAATCTCTGTAGTACTTAATACTTCCGAATACATCTGTCTTCGCTCCGTTCTTATTCATAATTAGCATAGATAGATGAAAAACTAGTTAATGATGAAAATGGTAGAGGCAACGGCTTAATTTGAAGGCGAAGAAAGCAGTTCTAATGAACTGTGATTGTAATGATAAAGTAAGGAGTTTATTACCCTAAGTAAAAAGATAATCTTAAGGAAAACAAGTTCACAGCGGTACACGAATTAAGTTGGTGTGATTTTGGACAGCAGTGTTGTTAAAAGGAACTGTACTGGATGGAAATGTGGACGTTCAACCACAGGTTTTTTAAGCAAGCCTAAAATATGTGTACTCTCCAATTATGTACCTACCCTACGAGAATATTAGATAGGTTAATATGTTAATCAACTTCCTGGTTCCTATAAAACGTGGACTCAAATCATCGTTAGCCAGGAAGAAATCCCTTCAGGGATAAGTCCGCCACTGTACATTTAAATCCTAGAATCTGTATGTAACCTTCTTAAATTGTATCCTTTTATACGAGTATATGTGCAATAAAGAGTATACAAACAAACATGTCGTAATTGACTAATGATAACTAAGTTTGTGTGAATATTAATCTAAACCTAGTTCTAACTAAACTTCGCATTCTTCATCTTCTTTTCGAGTCGGTAGCCAACCGTTAAAAATACAATATTAAATTATATCCTGCCAACGCCGCGTTAAATAATTATATGAAACGAGGCGTTTACAAAATAGCCGCTACCTTGAACTCAAGACAGCCACATCGCATGGCCTCATATTCGTACTATAAATATTTTTCTTTGAATCTTATCTACAAGGTCAAAACTTAGGTAAAATACCACAATTATCAAAAAGAAAGTCGGCACCCCAAAGGCGGCAACTTTAAAGGACAGATGCAATAAAACTCATAAAATGGCCTGAAAACATTGTTTGGAGGCGGCCTAACCTCGGTTATAAAATAATATTTTGCCAAAGAAAGCTACTGTGCGTTCGGCCCAACTTTTTATGGTGTTCTTGTTATTTTTATTCCTATCTCTTTGCGTTTTGCTCCTATTATTGTCTTGTGAAAGAAGAAATTGCTCTGTTTTATGAGGCCTACATTCTACGACTCTACCTACTTGTTTCGGACTATCTATAGAAACCTATACTAGGTAAGCCATTAAACAAAAAGTATTGAACTATATGATAAATAAAATGCTTTTTAAAAACATTAAGATATCTTTAGGAATACATGCTCAGTTGCTTAGAACATACAAAGATGTTATGAAAAAAAACAATGGGTTGCACTCTAGGAGTGCCGGCAGAAGTGAAAACTCGCCTTTGTGGCGGTCTCAGACCAAGTGTCCGTCTTATGAATTTTTGATGAGGTCACGTGTCCGGACGAGAGTTTAACATTTTTTACCCATCTCAAAAAGTGTACAATGCCGATAAATAAGATTTCACTTCAAAAAATTATAACTGCGGCGTTATTTTGTATGACGGTCGTGTTCGGGGACGAAATTGTTTGAATGATATACTTAATTTTTTTATTTTTTTTACATTCAGTCGAATATGAATGATCACAGTTTATACAATTGCACTCAAGTAAAATCATGTTAATAAATCTAATAGTATGCAATTTTTTTGAAGGTACCTACTGCACAAAATTGTGGAATCTGACGTATATTTAAATCACTAGTAAAATCGCTGGATTAATTAAATACATCAAAATTATTTGTATAGTTTAGGTCGATCTTTCCTTGCACAAGATCACCACGTTTGGAATTTGTAACAGATACATATGAAAATTAAAAATGATACATATATCATTTTTAAATTTCATATGTAACTGTTATGATATGATTTAATATAATATAATATAATATATACTTGCCAAAACAAACACTGCACATATCATATAGTTAATATGAAATTGTAAAACGATACATATATGTTATGATATCTAAAAAACATTTTCTTTCGAAAAGTTAGCAAATTTACGTCTAAAACACTAATTCTCAAAAACAATTATTTATATTTACTTCTCGCAGGTCCCCCCTCTCTAATTTTTACATTTTGCAAAACTCGACGTTCTTCGTTCGCGCGGCACACTCTCAAGATGTAGATACAAAAGTAAAAAATTTAAAAAAAGTACCACATATATCTTGATGTCCTACTCCTTACATGGTTACCGACTCTAATCCATAAGTGATTGTATTGTCTTATAAAATACGTATATTGTTTTAATGATTTTTAATTGTTTGGAATATACTACATGTTTATCGAGATTTTAAATTCAACTCACAGAAAATCTAAAAGTATCTATTTGCCTATGTGCCAATTATGTAAACCTGTGTTCTACCTTTCGCATAATTGAATAAATCCAAACGTCTGCATTTATATTATAAGTAACTAGCTGTTTTCCCGCGACTTCGTCTGCGTAAAACGTAACCTATATTCAGCGCAGATAGTGTAGCTTCCCAACTGTGAAAGATTTTTTCAAATCCGACTAGTAGTTTCGGAGCCTATTCGCGTCAAACAAACAAATCTTTCCTCTTTATAATATTAGTATAGATATATATAAGTAAATGAAATGAAATGAAATGAAATGAAATGAAATAGAATTTTATTCAAATTTGGATATCATGTATCTCTTTCTGAACGTCATATTATTTTTAATATTTGCAAAATCGATAAGCTACTAGCGTTTCGAAACGACCTCTGCTGAGAAGAATACGCCGAAAGAAACTCAGTCCAGTATTGGTCCCTACGTGCCTGAAGGGCTACACTTTCACATATTTATAACAAATTGAATTATTTTACATTAAGTAATCACTGATGTATATTGATTAACAATTTATTGAATATATTACTTCATGGAGTTTTATCTGTTAAATAGTCATTAATACAATAGTAGGCATTTTTAAGTAATTGATTTTTAACAGCAGTCTTAAACTTACCTAATGACAGAGCCAATATTTCTTCAGGAATTCTATTATAGAAGCGTATACTAAGTCCCAAAAATGAATTCATTGTTTTCTGTAATCGCAAAGTTGGTGTCGCTAATTTATTTGTATTTCTCGTATTCCTGTTGTGGATATCACTATTTTTCGCGTAAAGATGAAGATTATTACGAACAAACATAATATTTGCAAATATGTATTGCGCGGGGAATGTCAAAATATTTATATTTTTAAACAATTCTCTAAGAGATTCTCTAGCACCTAGTTTATATATAGATCTGATAGCGCGTTTTTGAAGGACGAATATGGTATTAACTTCTGCTGCGTTACCCCATAGTAATATCCCATACGACATGACACTATGAAAGTAGCTGAAGTATACCAAATGCGCAGTATCAACGTCAGTCAACTGTCTTATTCTTCTAACAGCGTAAGCAGCAGAACTAAGTTTACCCGCTAAGGATGTGATATGGGCACCCCATTGAAGTCCCGAGTCAACTGTCATCCCAAGAAATACTGTTTTATCTACCAAATCTATCGTTTCGTTTTCGACCACTATGCGTGTTGGTACTTTTGTAACATTCGGTAAACAAAATTTAATACACTTCGTCTTTTTAGCGTTCAACAGCAAATTGTTTGCTGTAAACCACTCTAACACTTGAGCTAATGTACTATTGACCTCGTCAAAATTGTCTGTTGTCCTATCAACAGGGAAAATAAGAGAAGTATCATCGGCAAATAGTACAGCTTTACATGTGTTAACATAGTATGGCAGATCATTAATATATATAAGAAACAACAAGGGGCCTAGTATAGAGCCCTGGGGTACGCCCATCCTAACAGATGATCCCGAGGATTGAACCCTATCAACGCTAACTTTTTGAATTGAGCTACTAAAATAAGATTTAATGAATGCAATAGATTTACCTTTAATCCCATAGTGTTCCAATTTGGACAGCAGGGTATCATGGTCTACACAATCAAATGCTTTGGAGAGATCACAAAAAACACCAATAGCATTTTGTTTTTTCTCCCAAGCATAATATATATGTTTTAAAAGCGCAACACCCGCATCCGTAGTTGATCGACCCTTCGTAAATCCGTATTGTTCACTATGAAATAGACCATTTAGATTAAAAAAAGAAAGTAACTGATTAAAAATTAACTTTTCAAATATTTTACTTAACGCTGGCAGAATAGAAATGGGACGGTAATTGGTTGGATCATTCTTATCACCCGATTTGTACAACGGTATAACTTTACTTAATTTCATTAGATCAGGAAAAGTTCCTGTATCTACACATTTATTAAAAATAGACGCTAAATAAGGAGCAATTATTTATATAATATTACTTATGACTGATACTGAGATGTCCCACAGGTCTCCAGTTTTTTTATTATTCGAAGTCTTGAACGTATCAATGATTTTTTGAGGGGTTACATGTTCAAATATTAGAAGACTGTTACATTCCGGTATACAACTAGTTAATAACTTTTTAGATTCCACAGATGATGAAAGTAAGGAGGCAATAGTATTCACGGGAATATTTGTAAAGAAGTCTTCAAAATATTGAGTAATCTCCTCGCTAGTACTGAGGACCTTATTATCTATTTTTAATTCAATTGGAATGGCGCGTTTTTTCGTTTTTCCTGTTTCTGTATTAATCATTTTTCACGTTGTTTTCACTTTGTCACTAGAATTTAAAATAGTCTGTCTGGTGTATAAAGATTTCGCACACGCACATACCCTTTTAAAAATTTTTGAATAATTTATAACAAATTTAACAAAATCAGGATTCTGATTATAGGCTTTCATGGCTAGTAATTCATATAATCTATTTCTACTGACGTAAATGCCTGGAGTAGCCCATTCACTAAACCTTTTACGATTACGTTTAATGTTTGTTTTAATTTTAAACGTATTGTTAAATTCCGATTCAATAACATTAAACATTTTGTTATACAGTATATTTGGATCATCCCTAGTTTCCTCAATAAGGGGCATTTTTTTTAATAAATTTTCTTTAAAAACTTACATTTTGTCTTTTGTAATAGATCTAAAGGTGATCTGTTGTGAATCTACTTCGACGTGGTTTGCGAATTATACGAACTGACCAAAGTGATCAGAGGTAAGGTTTTTAATAATAACTTTGTCAACAGGAGTGCAATTACAGAAAACATTATCTATGCACGTTGCAGAATTACCTTGAACTCTGGTTGGCTCCAAAAATAAATTAAATAAATCAAAAGACTTAAATAAATTTAAAAATCTTACACTTTCAGTAGTAGTTACTAGTAAGTCTACATTAAAGTCGCCACAAACTATGACGTTTTTACGACTACAGCATAATTTCCTTAAAACATCTTCAATCACAAGTTCTAATGTATTATAATCTGAATCAGGTGGACTGTATACACATACTATAATAGAATTCTCTAACTCGATACATGCTAATTCAACACTACACTCTATAGAAAGACTTACAATATCCTTACGTTCTTTGTATTTCAAGTCATTTTGCGTTAGAATTAAACTGCCTCCTTTCTCTTTTGTCCTTCTGGTATATGAGCTAGCCCTAGAGTAGTTTTCAATATTAAATTGTAGTTGATGTGACTGCATAAAATGTTCGGTTAGACAAACTACATGTAAATCTTTACTATTTATAAATAACTCTAATTCTAATAATTTGCTAGTCAGGCCTTGGATATTCTGGTGAATAATATTTAATTCTTTGGCTTTGACTGTTGTCTTATTTCTTAGTTTAAATTACACTTACTATTATTAACTACTACATTTTTAGAAATACAGTTTTCTATGTCACAGTTGGAGATTGCAGTTGTACTCGTACAATTTGCAACACAATGTTGTATATTATAAGCTACAACTGTAGCAATTTGTCGCCTAAAACTAAATGGAAGATACATAGTATCCTGTGTCAACTTAAATTTATATATAAATTTATTAATATCTAAATAAAAAATAAAGTCGCTATGACGACAAGTCATATTGTACAAATGTACATTCAAGTCATGTATATGTCTATTTTTAAAGTTGTCTAACGATTCCGAATACGGAAAGGTACTTATCATAAATTTACAACGAGTTTTTAAATTTAAACTAATCAATTTGTCAACATTTTGCTTTAAGTTCCTTTTGGTAACAGAGGAACTGTCACCACATAAAATTAGTATTGTTGTGTCCTCATTTATAGTATCAGTATTGATACTGCTAATTAGGTGTGAAAAAGAGGCACCGGGTGTACAAGAGTTTAAAACCGTACAGTCATTGTTTAAATGATTAGAGATTATGCTACTAAAGCCTTGACCCAGTTCATCAGAATAAACTAACAATTTATTACAAATTACTTTTTTATTTAAATTACTATTGACAGTACTTATTTTTGTGAGCATATTTCTATCACACTCTCTTGTGGGGGCCTGGTGAGAGATTTTACACATGGGGGGGTCACACAACCTAACTGATGTTTGTGTGCGAGAGTGTCATGCTGATCATTTTCATGGTGGACTAACTCGACTACTATTTTAGCTGACAAAGTATATTCACTTAGTTGTTTCTGAGATGTTTTATAATTTTTAAGACAAAGTTTTTAAGGACTGATGTAATTCAGATATTTGTAATTGTAACTCATGTATCTCAGTATCATAAATGCGGCTAGCCATGTGAAGATCATCTTCACATGATTTAAATTGCTTAAAAAGACATAATTTTTCTTTACGCAACTGAGTCAAGCTTTTCATTTTTTTTGCTTAGAAATATTTTTTTTTGTACGCTTTATCATTTTGTTAATTTTGACATATTTTTTATTTTAATAAAGTAAAAAACATATAACCTATCTGGGTCTGTCGACTTGCGCAACTAAAATGGGCACCATAACTTAATTCATTTAAGATTACCCTCCAAAACTCATACAATATACGATACCAAGACCGCCATTACACCGTCTACCTAAAGCAAGTGTTACCCGCAACCACCGCCTTACACCTAATCACAAGTTGGTGAGGACATAGAGGTAAAGGACCTAGAAGAAGTACCACAATTGCAATAAAGTGTTTATTTATTTATTCACTCACACAAAACAGTTTAAGACTTTGAAGCTAATATACGTGCGCGCGTACTGTCGTTATATATAATGTTGTATATAATATAATATAATGAAAAGTTTGCATGCTCGATCCCCGGTCAGGTCAAGATGGAAAATGATCTTTTTCAGATTGGCCTGGGTCTTGGATGTTTATCTATATATGTATTTGTTATAAAATATAGTATCGTTGAGTTAGTATCCCATAACACAAGTCTCGAACTTACTTTGGGGTTAGCTCAATCTGTGTGATTTGTCCGTATATATTTATTTTTATTGATTTATTTATAGTGTTATCATCACCATTATCATCATCTTGCGTCTTTTTTTTAAAGTGAAAACTTCTTAAACGGCGTTCTACACTTTTTGGGATGGGTAAAAATGTTAAATTCGTCAGGATACGTGACCTGATCGAAAATTCGTAAGACGGACACGAGACCTGAGACGCCTGGCGCAAGCGCGGTTTAGGAGAGGAAGTAATAACCCCCTCTCTTTACTCTCTTTTTTTTATACTGAGTATTGAAGTAGGCTTTTGTCTCGATGATAAGATAAGAGACGATGAAGACAAGGATGGCACATGCCTATCCAAGAGATACCCATTAATTCTACTTATTAATGTGCCGGGACTGTAAAGTCTTGGAATATAGACGGCTGCATGCTGAGCTGTGGCGCGTTGGAGCCCAGAGTCCACATTTATGATAGTATGATTTGGCATATCTTTTACGGCAGGCCGCCTGCCTCTTTGATAAGTTCCAGCAAATAGCTCGCATCAGGAATCGAACCCTCGTGTAGAAGTCTGACGCGCTACGGAGCCCTTCACACACTCGCCATCGGGAAAGCCGCGGCCGTTACAGCATTATTTTTCATACAGTTTGTTCGCCTTCATCATCAGGTTTTTATAGGAGCACGCTACAGGAGCACGACCCTTTCTCTAATAATAGAGCTATACTTGGCCAGAGGAGCCAGAGGACTTGGCCTACACTCTTCACGCTGGCCATTTGTTCGCCTATGTAGTCACGAATACCGGCGAACATGTTAGAGATGTGGAAGATGTGTCGCTAGTATGGCAATAGTTAGTACATTTAGGATCAAAAATGTGTACAAAGCAACAACCTTAGAAGGAGTATTCCATACAAAACAGTTTAAGAATTTGAAGCCAAGTCATACTGTCGTTATCACAGATGTTTGCCCTTTTCGACCAAGAAATTCAATGTTTATACACATAGGGTCATCATCATCAACAGTTAAAAGGAATCAACAGAATAGGTAAGGGAATCACGAATATATGTAAGATTGAATAGGCTGCGTATTTCATAAGTACTTATATTCGTTGTATATGCTTCATTTACTTAGTGACGTTATAAGTCTATGGTGCGGGCCCTAATTCCGCTCGTAAATCATAACAAACATCTTGCCTAACCCTTCGGTCGGCAGTCTGGTCTCCGGCACCCAAGTGGCGTTAATTGGCGACCGGCTCGGGAAATTGGTCGCTGTACTTGCTTCCGCGAGTTAATGACTAGCCGCCCAGTCGATGGACGCCGAAATGTATTTAGGAGCGTGCAATTTGTGTATGTGCAGCGGGTTAGCAGTGGGCTTGGTGGTGAGAGAGTTACGAAGGGTTAAGTTCGCTTGGGCGACGTCTGGAGGGTTAGGTGGCGATTTGGCAAATCTGTTCATAATTTTAGAAATTAACTTGTACAACTATATATTCTTGAAATTATAACATCACTAGCTTTTACACGCGGCTCTACCCGCGTCAATGTCGATCTCTCGGGAACAGTACTTTTTCCCGGGATAAAAATGTACACTATGATCTCCGCCTTACCCCAAACAACAGGTATGAAAAATTTCATGACGATCGGTTTAGTAGATAGCGAGAAGGCGTAACAAACAAACAAACTCACTTTCGCGTTTATAATATTAGATAGGAGAGTTTCCAACTTAATTAAAAATCAATGGCGCGGATAAAGTACCTACTAAAGTCTAACTATTTCATATCTGTAGACTTAAATGGTAAACGTGTTGTAGGTACCTACAAAAGAGTGAGTGATGTGATTACTTAGATATCTTAAGAATCATATTAATTAATTGGAGATACTAGCAACTCTTCGCTATTCCGATTCCTTTTCCCCTTAACCTTATACCTACTTACGCTAAATGGCCTTTGGATCTTGTCTACGACGTAAGGAACTAAGGCTTGATAATTATAATAACCGTTTATTTCAGGTTAATACATAATATGTAGGTATAGGTACAATAAATATATACTATCACGTCTTTTTTCCATGCGGGGTAGACAGAGCCAAGGTCTTTGAGATCTAAAAGCCATGTTTAGCACGTTGGTTGGCGTATGGGTGAAAATGGAAATAAAATAATGATGAGTTGATAGCCGCATCGCTCATTGACATAAATTCTCAGATTTTTTCCCATTCCCCTAATCGGCTCCGTCGGTCTGTGTGAAAAGAGAAGCAACTGGTAAAATATTTTTTTCTTTTCTCCCAAACCAGCATGGTGAATTTTTTATCGTTTTGGACCCTGAAAGGAGTGACTCAGACCATCAAAATGAACAACTTTTCCTATGGGAACAATGCCGGGAACTCAAACAAAAATATTCGACATTCCCATATAAACTAGCCGGGCGGCGGAACTCTTTTGTATGGAAATGACGAAATTTTTTTTGAGTTCCCGGCATTGGTCCCATAGAAAAAGTTGTTTATATTGATGGTCTGAGTCACCCCTTTAAGGGTCCAAAACGATCAAAATTTCAACATGTATATGTATGAATCTATTTATGAGTTGGTTGTGCCGACTTGTGCCGCAGCAATAACAGATTGGTTGTAGTAAAGATGACTAAAGTAGGTATATTTTACAACAGCCCATAGTTGCTGACGAGTTTGCAAATCGTAAACTCAAAAACAGTTACAAAACACATTTTTGGGTCAGCACTAACGGTCCCGTTTTTTATAAAACTGCAAACGTTATAAAAATATCTCCATTTGTTTTGACAAGGTCGATATTATTGCCCTACAAATAGTAAAAAATAGATCCCAAAGTAAAACAGTTTTTTTAAGGTAGCGGCACCTTTCCCTGACTTTACTGTTATATGTAAATGTTTGTGCAACTTAAATAGGGCAGAAAGAAATGGGGCAAAAAAGTTAAAAACGGTACAATAACAATGTTTTTGCGATTCTTAAATAACTGTTAGTCGATAATTACTTTTTAGTTGTAAGATAACAATTACTACCGATTGAGAGCAGAAATTTCAATGCCGCGTTTCGAGGAATTTTTAAAAGAAATTCTTTTTTTTATTTGCAGAGAGTGTGCTTCCTCGAATGTCATTACATAGTTTTTATGTTGTTATTAAGGCGACTATTGGCAGATGGTACGAAAGTTATTAAACAATATACCTATATGCTTGTCGATCGGCACACAAAGTCCATGTCTCTCGGAGACTTGTAAGTTTACAAAGTAATTTACAGACTAGCATCGTGGAAGCTTTCAAACTATACGCTTATCTGAAATTGTTCCTAAGGTATAAGAGAGGAGGTGCGGGAGGGGTAACATGTCCAAACTGTCTCGCTATATGCCCGAATGAAGTTACACATTTGATGTACATTAATACACTCTCCCGTGCCCCGCTCATACCTCAGGAAAAGACTCAGTTAAGAGCTCTAGATAATAGTTCGATAAAAATAATAAATTGCATTCTGATTTTCACGACCGGCTGACGCGGCCGACCGCAGGATTGGAACTTGCCAAAACAAACACTCCACATATCAGCGCAATGCATTCGAAATTTGAATTAGCTCGAAAATCGGCCATGTTCGATTGAATTACTGCTCTGATATTTGACTTTGTTTAAAGCCAATCCATTCCATACCATATTTTGTCGAATGGGACTCTGTGCGGAAAGAGAATGGTCATGAGATTTGGGGGTGCTGCTTTTTCTCTTCTGTTTTCGTAGTAAGAGTTAAACCTTTTTCAGATGGATAAAAAAGAAAAATAACCGCCACTTTTGTTTTTCCTTTAAAACAATATACCTTGGTTTTGAAAGCACAGGTAATCAAAGATTGCGCAAAGGAATTCAAAGATTTGTACCTCAGGCAATAAAATTACAATCACCTTTATAAACCATCGGGAAAATGTTTACAATCCAAGAGATGGACTATAGCAGGATTCGGCAAATTAGTTTTTAACGGGGGGAGTTTTTTTTTTATGTGTTATCAAATTAAGTTATTGTACAAAATAGGATATAACATTTATGCGAGGAATAACACAACGGTTTTGAACCAGTTTTGGTCTCATGATGGGAACAGCATATGTTCAGAGAACGTAAAGAAATATTGTTTATTGCATTGGCAATTGAATATTCATTCTCAAAGTGTCGACATTAGTCATATTAAATAAGACATTTAGAAAAAAAAAGAATTTGAGGCTCATCCTTCCGCGGTCCGGATTCGGATCGCGGTTTGTCTGTTGCGTATCGTTGGACTAGAGTAAGAAGTCTAATTCGGCGTTATGCAACTCCGTGTAAAGACGTCGCTGTTTGGACAACGGGTTAATTACAAAAAAATAAGCTTTTTTTTTGTGCCATTACGCAAACTTTTTAAATCAATGACTGTGCAATCAAAATTAACAAAGATTTGTAAATAAGTAATAAAATTGTAATCGG
Organism: Elegia similella; assembly: GCA_947532085.1. NCBI lineage: Eukaryota > Metazoa > Arthropoda > Insecta > Lepidoptera > Pyralidae > Elegia > Elegia similella. The sequence continues at coordinate 17,296,943 of OX383941.1, forward strand.
CTTTACGAACAGAAGAACAGAACAAATCTTTTTCTACAAAAGAAATGTATACGAACAATTATCAACATTAAAGCTACAGACACCTGTAAACAGCAGTATCAACATTTAAAAATACTTACATTGCCCTGTGTGTATATTCTCGAGGCCTGCAAATTCGTAAGAAAATATCCACAGTTCTATATGAAAAAAGATGTCATACCGCGACGCTACCCAACTAGAAAAAAAAGAAAATATAAACGCCGCTGTTTGGACAACTGGTTGATTACAAAAAAATAAGTTACTTTTTTTTGTCCTATTATGCAAACTTTTTAAATCAATGATTGTGTAATCAAAATTAACAAAGATTTGTAAATAAGTAATAAAATTGTAATCGGCTTTACGAACAAGCGAGAAAATGTTCACAATCCCGAAGATTGACTTGAGTAAGACGTCTAATCCCGGTGTTATGCACCTCCGAGTAAAGACGCCGCTATTTGGGGAACGGCTTTGGACAGATTAAACGGTTTGCGACGCGTGCTCCGTTTGTCTTGTGTCCGTCGTTTATATCCTTTACTAGCTTTCGCCCGCGGCTCCGCCCGCGTTAATGTCGATCCCTCGGGAATAGTACTTTTTCCCGGGATAAAAGGTAGCCTATGTCCTTCTCCGTACTCCAGAGAACTTGTATGCAAAATTTCATGATGATCAGGTCAGTAGTTACGGCGTGAAAGCGTAACAAACAAACAAATAAACAAACTCACTTTCGCATTCATAATATTAGTTAGGATAGGATAGTAAGGATAAGGATAAGGATTCCTGTTAATATTCATCCTATTTGGGTAAAAGGCGATAAATTAGATAATCGAATGATTGGCATTTTGCATCGTTTACAATAACTTAAAATAAATAAATAATCTTATTAATCATAATAACATTTTATATTGGTATTGTTATAAAACTAATTATCGTTCAACTTACCTTATAAAGTGGTAATTGTACAACAAAATGATAAATACAAAGTATTTTAGTTCTAATCACATTTTTTTTCGTTAGTTTACAAATTAAATAATATCGAAACATTTCTCCGTTTCCAATTATCTAGGCATCAGCCCGATTTTTTGTGAAGTCCAACTAAAAAAATTAGCTTCGAATCGTGAAAACAGCATTACAAGTATTCATAGTTTATTGTTATAAAAACGATATTCCACCTGTAATAGTTATCAGACGTCAAAATATGATTGCTATTTAATAGCATGCTGATTAATAAATACCTACAATAAAATGTTATTGAATTAGTTATTATACAAGAATTAAGAGACAAAAATAAGAAGAGGAAACAGAAAATAAATACTAACCATCAGACTAGGTTAACCAAACTTACGATATGCAAATCTCGATAATTTTCCTTAAAATTTCAATATCAAACATTACCGTGTTGTCAACTAACTTGTTTTCAAATACGTCAACGCATTAAAAACTGCAGCTGATGGCTGTTATCTATCTGCGTGGGAGTTAATTCCTCGTAAATATTCTTATAATTATGATCGTAAACAAGTTATCAAAGTTATGTTAAAGATGCCGCTAACCTACAGACATAGTACCTATATCTCAATTTACCTATATCTCAAAGTACCTATATCTCAATTCGACAACGCAGCTTACACTATAAGCATTTCAAAACACTGTCACCTATTACTCATATCGACCCGACGGCTAGTAAGTGTTAATTTTTATCCCTTATTTTTTATTCACATAATTTACAATTTACAAAAAATTACATTGCTATCACTTATTTACAGGCTCTTACACTGCTATTTTAGAGTCTCTCTAGAATATGTTTAGAATTTCAAAAGAAATCGCTGCTTGTTCCCTTGCCCCGTCCGTCGGCTGGTGGATGTTAATTCATAACGGTGTCTCATAATACCGGTAAAATCTGGTAAAACAGTAGAAAATATAGTTTTTTTTATTGAATAATCTATACATATAATAAAATAGGAAAAATATTTTGTCTGTACATTTAGAATTTTTGACTGAAATGGATAGAGGGACACTTAAAAAGAATAATACAAGCAAAAAAAATTTTTTCGAATTTTTTGTCTGTCTGTCTGTCTGTCTGTCTGTCTGTATGTATGATCACGATTATCTCCGAAAATACTGAACCGATTTACTTCAAACTTTCACCAATTGCTTTGTTTTAACTCAGCAAAACATCTAAAGTTTGTTTCATCAAAATCGGTTCATTAAAAAAAAAGTTATCGTCATTTGAATAAACTCAAAGTATTAGTTTGCCTGCAAATATACACGGTGAATTTTTTATCGTTTTGGACCCTTAAAGGGGTGACTCAGACCATCAAAATGAACAACTTTTCCTACGGGAGCAATGCTGGGAACTCAAAAATAAATTCGACATTCCCATACAAACTGGCCGGGCGGCAGGACTCTTTTTTATGGAAATGACGAATTTTTTTTGAGTTCCCAGCATTGGTCCCATAGAAAAAGTTGTTCATTTTGATGGTCTGAGTCACCCCTCTAAGGGTCCAAACTGTTCCTGTGGGATGAACACTAACGGCGGCGTCGTAGCCGCGGGCAAACCAACCGAAACTGCTGCGCCTAGAAACTTGAAATTTTGTACAGGGGTTCTTTTAATGATGTAAGTGAGCGCTAAGAAAGGATTTTTAAGAAATTTAACTTCTAAAGGGGTAAAATTTATATGGAATTTTCAAATTTTTGGACTTAGAAGTATGAAAGTAGTATAAGTTCTCGATTAAAATTAAAAAAGATGAAATTTGCAAAATTCCCCCCTTAAGGGGTAAAATGGGTATAAACTTTGTATCGAAATTTTCTCATTTCTGGACTTAGACGTATGAATTTAAGTATATAAGTTCTAGGTTACTATTAAAAATATCTGTGTAGGTAAAATGGACGATATTTTACCCTGAAGGGGTAAAATAGCGGGGTAAAGATTGTATAGGAATTTACTTATTTCTAGACTTAAAAGTATGAAAATAGGAAATTAAATTTTTACAATTGAAAAAGATCTGTGCAGGTCAACTGGAAAAAAATCCCCTAAAAGGGGGGTAAAGTTTGTTTGGAAATTGGAAATTTTCTCATTTCTGGACTATGAAGTATGAAAATAAATAGCTATGTTCTCGATTACAATTAAAAAAGATATATGTGGGTGAAATGGACAAAATTCACCATTAAAGGGGTAAAATGGGAGGGTAAAGGTTTTATGGAAATTTTCTCATTTCTGGACTTAGAAGTATAAATAATATCCATACTTCCATACTAATACTAATATTATAAATGTGAAAGTAACTCTGTCTGTCGTTTTTTACGCTTTAACCATTGAACTGATTTGGATGAAATTTGGTATGGAGGTGTGAGGTCCGAGGAAGGGCATAGGGTATGTTTGATTCCGGGAAATTCTACTTCCCGAGGGATTAATTGTTCCCGAGGGATCGACACTAACGCGGGCGGAGCCGCGGGCAACAGCTAGTAAAGTATATAATAGGAGATCAGGCAAAGAGTCTCCACGGCTTTGCTGACACTATTTTATAGGTAATTCAATGACTGGCACATACTCACTTTTTTTTAAATTGCCCGTGATAATTTTACGTAACAGTGGGTAAATTTTATCGAACCTTTTTGTATAGACACATTTGCTTCTGAGAATCACATGTGGGTTTTCTTTAATTTTTAATACTTAAATGACGAATGGATAAGTTGATAAATGCTTGTTAAGTAAGTATATAGGCGAGCGACTTCTAACAAAAGACCCTCGCCTATACCGCGTGATTTTGAACCTCTGAACTATACTGAAATTCTGGAATTGGAATACAGAATTGCAAAAAAAAAGAAAAAAAAACGAAATAATAATTTAGGCTTCCCATAGAAATTCGCCCAGCTGATCTGCAATTTTGTATGGGAGGTCCAATTTTATTTTTTGTATTCAATTAGGGATTCTGATTCCAGAATTTTAATATAGTTCATAGGTACAAAATCACGCTGACTACTCACGTTAAAATCCGTCAACATAGAATTACAAGCGTTTACCATTTCAAAAACTGTCGCCGATTGCTCCCATCGACCCGCTGGCAGCGTGGGTGTTAATTCATATATGCCTCGTTAATTTTCCTTAACGCGCGCGCGGATGGAGCCGCGTACTAATGAATTTCAATTTGTTGTTGGCCGCGGACGTTTTTTAAAAAACCAGCCGAATAACACCGCACTCGGCTCGCAGTTATCTCGGGATTAGGGAATATATATTTTGCGTTTTCAGCGTATACGTGGCTCATTTTTAGCAACGTTATGGTTTGTTTTGTAGGGTTGGTACATATGATGTGATGCCTGATGTTTTAACTATAAATTCAGTCAATAGATGAATAGGTACAAATTTTTACATATGCGACATCTCTAGTGGATATCCTACTTATTAATAAGTCGGGTACAAGTCAGGCCTCTCAGGTTAAAGTAATCTGACAAATTTATATATCTTATTCAATGTAGATCAAAACGTAATGTAAATTTTCTGTCGTATCGTAGCTTTGATAAACAATAATACAACTTATATAAATTGTTTTATCATAAGTCAATGTATCGTAGGTAATACCTAAGTTTACGAACCGACCAAACTAAGATTTGTTTCTGTTGGCTTGGTATCCATGTCCTTCATGGTCCTTCTTTAAATAATTTGAATGCTGGTTTTATTGTAGGTATGTAATCTGCATTTTCTTTTTCATTAAAATAGTAATTTATGTATCTTTGTGAAACATGACTATTAAACAAGTCTCACAGGGTACCATAGACTGCGTAATAAAATGGAAGCCTACATTGATGAAGTCGCGGGTAACAGCTAGCGATGTATATCTTTATATAAACGGTGTAAAACTGATTCCACGAAATCGAATAGGTGTGTAAATATGTTCTTTCAGATCAGTATGTGGCTTATATGGCGTGTGGTTTCCAACCGAGTTTTCTTCTAACTGGGGTGGTGTGATGGGGCTCCTCTCCACTTCAACGACTCAATGGCGGGTAGTATCCGTGCCGCCGGGCCGGAGAAATGTGCACTTTGAAATGGTAGTCGGTTTCTTCTTCAGCTGGGTTCTTCATTTGCGTATGTCACGCGTTGATCACGCGACCCGTCGGGTTTCCCCGACCGAGAGATCACTTCGGGGTCACCACTTATTGCGTGTATGTATATCAAACCACAGTGACCGGTACCAGGAATAATTTCATTATTTTCTACACTATCTTATATACTAAAGGAAATACAATTTTAATAGTGGGGCAGCTCGCTGAGTTAGGTATACGTTTTATATACATTATACCTCATATATTAGTACCTCACGTAGGCATTCCTAAGACCGCAACAGCCTACATATATCTTTGTAAATGTAAATTCTAGAGAACATTTAGGTATGCAAAAGAAAAAGCTACATGGTAGCAGACATACTATGTAGCTCTTTCTTTTGCCAATAGAATAGCATCCCGCAGAAATTCACCGCATCTGGCGGAAAAGTTCAATAACACGATAACGCCCTTATTCTACCGCCGCGGCACTTCATTGCTATTCGCGACCTCACCTGTTACCAAATTGAATAATGTCGTAGGCGGCGTAAAGTTATCATAATTTTGAGTGGTGAACAGTCCGAGGTCCTACCGCAAGAAAAGCTGTTATTTAATTAACAGACCAGCATGACCAACACAAATGTGTTTTGTGTTTATCACATTTGTAATAACTTAAGCGGAAAATAAAATATGTTTTCTTTCTTGCCTTCAACATGTCAATCTTTTAATTTCTCAACAGGAAATTATCATCATTCCAGCCGTTAGAAGGCGACTGCTGGACAAAGGCCTCTTCCAAAGATTTTTCGTTCTTTAGAAAGATATTGCCATGCTCACCACGCTTGGCAGGTGGTTTGGCGAGCGCATTTTCTTTGGCTTCTTGTGCTTCCGACACTGCTGCCCATCAAAAGCATTTTGAAGCTAGAGTAGGATAGGAATTTGTTGGATTTGGGAAGGGAATGAAGGTATTGGGATACTACTCACTCGGATGAAACAAAAAAGCAAGTAGCAGGTAGTAGCGCAGCGCGCGTACCCAATGCCACACCTGAAACCAAAAAAGGAAAATATGTGGCAATGATGATAGCAATGTTTATTATTTATCTTTATAGCAAAAGTTGTACATCTTTCTATATTACAGCGAAATTTTCGAAGTTACTGCAAAAGAGTGAGAAAGTTTGTGTAACGAGAGTTATTAAACATGCATGATTCTTCCTGGTTGTGGTAGTTATATCAAACACTATTCGGTGCTACGATATTATTACTTTTCATAACGAGTAGTTCCATTTTTATGTAAGATGAGATATGATACCATGCAGTCAGTTCCTGGACTAAGAGAGTTGTACGCGGCGGCAAGTTGCGGGCGCGGTTGGCCACATCACTCAACATTGAATTGACATATCCTACTTGCGTATAGGTATAATACTGGAACTAATTTCTTATTGCTAAATGCCCTATTAAATATAAAATTTAATGATATCAATTTATGCAAGATATTCAATATATGAGCAGTCTAGTTGCTTCTGTGGTATAGTTATTGCTTAATTGAAAAAAATCTACTATAGTCAGTCACCATAATCTAATATAAAGTTTTCATTTTAGGTATGTTTCAATTGATGCTGCTTTTTCCTAATTAATTATAACCTATGTTAATCACTGATAATATAGCTTTATACGGATTAAAAATTGTGAAAATAGATTATAACTTTTTGAAATGATTAATTAAGCTAACTCATACTTAAAAAAAATAAGCAGATGTACAACATTCACAATCAAATAGGTATATTCTCGGAATAAAAGTTAAACATCATTTTTGTTAGATGAACCAAAAAAGTTATTATTCTGGCTAGCTTATATTTGTATTTACCTACTACATCTCTCCCATCAATCAGCTTCAGCGCTAATGTCGCCAAGTCGGCGACTAAGCGGCGTAATCCCTGCTAATCACGATGTCAACCTATCCAACTCTATGTACATACCTACTTACCTAAAACTTACACTTATACTAGCTTCTATATTGAATTCGATATCATGTGTACCTATATGATACTCATATATTATTAAGATAAGTTACAAGTATCTTTTATTTCCCTTATCACCTGAAACTGATAGATCAAAATATTATAATTAATGATAATTGGAACATATTTGAAATTCATTTCATTACGATTTATACCTCGCAGCAGCAAGGTTTAAAAAGCGTTGTATAAGATTTCGTATTAAGGAACACAATAAATAAATAAATATGTACGGACAAATCACACAGATTGAGCTAGCCCCAAAGTAAGTTCGAGACTTGTGTTATGGGATACTAACTCAACGATACTATATTTTATAACAAATACATATATAGATACACATCCATGACCCAGGCCAATCTGAAAAAGATCATTTTCCATCTTGACCTGGCCAGAGATCGAACCCGGGCACTCTCGTGTCGCTGGCTGGCGTATTGGCCACTGCGCCACAGAGCTAGCCATACATAACAACATGAGTACAGAGCACGTTTTCTAAATATGCTAATGGAATAAGAGTAGATTGTTGCACCAAGCAGAAAGTAGTTTATTATTGCACTGAGTGCTTATTTGGAGCCCGAGCGCTAGCGAGGGCTCTAAAAAGGATGCTCTAATGCGAGGTGCATAATTTGCTTTTCTTTCAACTGCTACAATAAATGTAGGTGTGTGAAAAATAAAACTGAAGATAAATTACAATTAATAAAGTGAAAATTTGTTGTTTACATTCCCGGCTTTCTTCTTTATGGCTAGTATTTTAGGAAAAGCAATACCCACGAAAGTCACTTCACAGGCTACTCCATACGGCCGTCAGGTTGGCCAACCTTTTTGGTGACATGTGACACTTATGGTCCCGCAATTTAAAAAAACTAAACAGTGCAGTAATGGATTTCCATACTTTTTTTCATTTCATTAAATAAGAGCAATGTCAGGCCGCTTTCTTTCCTGTTACAGCTGGTTATTTATATTTGTTTATTTACAGGATAAATAGATTTTTGCAATTATGTAAGAACATTCTTTGAGATCTGTATGTAGCTTATTGAATGCAAATTTGAGGGAGCACATGTTTACTTATATAGGAGAAATGCTTACGTATATGCATAAGTGAGCATGTCTCCTTTATGTGAGCTCTTTCTATTGCCAATAGAATAGAAACGCAATAATTTAAATAATTTATATAAAAAGCTTTAAAGAAAATTTCATACTTAGGAACACTACATGAGTACAGAGCTTCTCTTTAAGAAATGTAAATGCAAAAAATGTCATCGTATCAAATAATAAGTGCAACGTCAGATCGCTTTCTTTCCTGTTACAGTTTGGAGCAACGAGCGGTATTGTGCCGCATTCGTCACGAGTCCACTAGGAAGTACCCTTTCCCGGAGAAAGTCCTTTCTTCTCCAAGGCTAACGCTACTCTTTGTATAACTGTCTCAATAACATTACGGTGCCTTGTGTAATTATTCATAAAGGGTTGCTCCAAAATGGTTCACTCGGACCGTTAGTTTATGGGCTAACGGGATGATGACGTCGATGCTAACGGGGCATCTTAGGCAATAAAGTAAAAGGGTTGTTGAGTGAAAGATGAAAGATTTCGGTATTGTTTCTGTTCGGCTTTGATTCAACCTTAGCGGTGCAGTTATTGTACTAATGTAAACAAACGGCTTACGGTACTTTGGGAAAGTATCGCGTGCCTTTAGTTCCGCGGTATTTGACTGATCAGGCGTTTATCTCTGACAGACCAAAACTCACGTTTTTCAAGATGATGAGGATGGGAGTAGGAATGCAAATTAAAATAGATGAAAATATTTTTGACATATTTCATAAAAATCGTGATATTTTAATGCATAAACTTTGATTTGCAGTTTTGAAGGTTTTACAGACTGTTTTAACCTGATTCAAGTTAATCAAGTTAAAACAGTCTTAAATTATTGAAAGAAATGACGAAAAGGACAAAATGGCGATAATTAAAAAAAAAGGTCTCGTAAGTAAGAATTAAAAATATAAAACAATAAGTAGGTTATAAAATGTAAACATAAAAAACAGAGTAATATTGATAATTTGGTATATAAAAATGTAGAATAGTGCAATAAGATAGAGTCCATAGCGGCAGGTAATGATATTGGCACGATCACGTGTTCAATTATAAATTCAGCTACCGGACAGCTGAAAACAAAAATTGAAACATTCCCAATATAAACAAAAAAATACTAGAAAGCTAAGTAACTAGTTCTTATAACATTTTACGCGCAACTAATTGCCGAATGGCTTCTGTTGTCATAAATCGTCAGCCACCGGTCTTACAGCCTTTGTCTATGAATTGGCGAGCTGGTGAAAAAACCTGACCCATTTAGCTGCTTTGTCACACCGGCGGCAAGGTCGACCGTAATGTTGCGAGGTCTTACTTTAATTAGAGGTACGAATCTAAGGATAGCAGATTTTGGACAATGAAAAAACCATTTAAATCTATATAACACTCCATATTATTTAAAAAAAAAACACCTATTTTGCCAAACAAATTGATACTAGCCGGTGTTACTGGAGATGATGTATGGATTCTAAAAATGACACAAACATCAAAATCTGTACAGTAATTTAGGAGTTATGGTGCGGTAAATAAATGCACATACATACAAACTTACATACATATATAAATAAATATATAGGGACAAATCACACAGATTGAGTTAGCCCCACAGTAAGTTGTGAACTTGTGTCATTGGGACTAACAGGGACTTAAAAACACCATTATTAAGGATGCACATTTATAACGGTTACACATTAAATCTGTTACACATTACATCAGTACAATAACTGTACTATTATTCCCGTAACACTTTTTTGGGTGTTTTAAACCTGTTTTACTTTTAACACTTATAAAAGTGTACCTAATATATATAATGTTTCTGTAACAAGCAATCTGCTAGAAAACTGTTTTTAAATTTATCATGCATTTTTCTATGTACGTGTTTACACATTTCATATACATATAGGCATTTTCAGGCAAGTGTGCGTGTCATAGTTATGCCAATAAACCTTAATGGCTGTAACATTTATTAACAATTATGAACCGATATTTTGGAAAACAGATTGAAAGTGTTACATTTTCTTTCTGTTTTTACATTTAAAATAGAATTAAAAAACAGTTTTCAAATCACTCTACGATACTATACTGTATAATAAATACATATATAGACAAGTATCCAAGACCCAGGTCAAGTTCCCGTTTTCCATCTTGACCTGACCGGGGATCGAATCCAGCGATTCAAAGGCACTTGCGATACCACTCAGCAACAGATGTCGTCAATACCTATCATTCATCATCATCATCATTACAGCCGCAAATACTCCACTGCTGGACAAGATCCTCTCCCAAGAATTTTTCGTTCCATGGGAGGATATTGTCATACTCACCAAGCTTGGCAGGCGAGTTGGCGAGCGCAGTTTCTTCGGCTTTTTGTGCTTCCAACGCTGCTGCCCATCGCAAGCATTTTTAAGCTGGGGAAGGATAGGAGTTTGTAAGGTTTGGGAGAAGAATTAAAGGTATTGGGAAGATGGGAGATGAATGGGGAAAGCAAGTAGCAGCTCGGTAGGCCGGGCTGGCGTACCCGACGCCATACCTGTAACCACTGGACAGGTAGTTGAGGATGACACCCCTAACCACGCTCATACAGTCAATACCTATATGATCATTTAAAACAATACACAATTTTTTTGGGTAATCGTGTAATAAGAACTCTGAGAAAAAGGGTAAAAGGTAAGAGTTATACGTAGTAAAAGTTATTATACCACTATATATAATAACTTTTTACTAAGTATAACTCTACTAGCTGTTGCGCGCGACTTCGTCCGCGGCAGTTTCTGTTATTATGATTAATTAGTTTTTTTCTTAGAATAGATGAGTAATTTTCCCTTGTTTTCAAAACATTTTTTATTGTTGCTTCGCTCCTATTGGCCGCAGCGTAATGTTTTATAGCCGAAAGCCTTCCTCAATAAATAGACTATCCAACACAAAAAGAATTTTCCAATTTGAACCAGTAGTTCCTGAGATTAGCGCGTTCAAACAAACAAACTCTTCAGCTTTATAATATTAGTATAGATAAGATCAAACTATTTCTTAATCTACGTATTCCCTTGCCATCCAAAGCTTATTCATAGTTTTTCTAATAATACATAGTTTTACACATATTAAAAATAACTACCTGTGATGTTTAATGTTTTCTGCTGTCATGTAGGTATGTATTTTACAAATGTGAGTTTATTTATTATACATTTATAAAAAACTAGCTATTGCCCGCGGCTCCGCCCGCGTTAATGTCGATCTCTCGGGAACGGTAGAAATTTCCGGGTTGGAGAGGTCTCTTAGATGTTTATAAGCTTTGTTTAGTTTGTAGTTCCTAAGTCGCCTTCTACGACATCCACGGGAAGACTTGGAGTAGTCCTATTCTACTCTGCCGGATACCACACTGCTAACGGCATCTACATAAATGCAAGTCGGTAAATTAGCGCTACTCTACTAATATAAAGCGTAAAATATATGCATTCATCTTTTTTAATGTAAGAATGTCTAAGAGTATTATGTCTACACAGTGGAGCATTTCAAGAGCCGTCTAACAATATTCAACGGCATGCTTCACGTGTATTCACAAATTGATTACCCAATTACAGGTAAGTCCGCAGTCATGTCGGGTTCCGAGCTTGTGACTAATAGTGGACACCTCAATCAACAGCGACGGCCCCGCCGTCACTAATAAACGAGCCAATTCTATGCAACTACAACAACCAATATCCACCTCGGTGCGTGAAATCGAACACAATCCCCACAATAGTTTTAACAACATTTAACTCCCTAACAATTAACACAAAGCGACAAAATGCTAAAAACAATGCCACAATGGCATATCCGAACGACAAAAGATGGAATTCTTTGCTGACGTTCTGGGTATGGCTTGACAAAAGCAACTTCTTTGCCTATATTTTTTTCTGTTCTGTGGCCTAATGACATACAGGACGGCCGCATTGTGGCGTTTATGGCACCCACGCGACTCCATAATGGAATTAGTTACAGTATTTTGCCAACACTGTTTTCTGGACGTGTCAATTCGAAGAAGAAGAGAAATTGGGACGGGATCTAGGCGTAAAAAACTTAACGCGTGCCTCTGACTCGGTTGCATTTGATTTGAATGGGTAAAAAAACATTTAGTAAAAACTAAACTGGGCTAAAATCTGCAGAATCATGTCAATAGGCGATGCAGCTAGCACCCCATCACTATATTGATTCTGTTTTCCATCTAAACGCCCTCCAACATGCTAAATGTGGCCATAAGGTCTTATAGACCTAGGCCCTATCTACCCCGCAAGGGAAATAGACGTGATACTATGCACAGTAAAAACGATACAATAGCAAGCAAAAACATCATTCGATTGATAAAACATGAAGTTCAGCTGTTATTACTAAAGTTTTCAATATTACTAGTAAGTATATCCTAGATGTTTTATACAAACGAATGAAACATCAAAGCCCGTCCAAAATCAACACCGTTGACGCAAAAATCTACTCAAACCCTCACCAAGAGGGCTCTACTAACGCAGGATATTTATAGTTCGATGCACATCACAGAGAAGAACTTCTGAATAATAATTGTTTTTAATCTTATCATTAATCATATACCTTTTACTTTTAGTGTTATTTAACAAGGACACAACTTGAAAGTATTTTTAATTTAATACACTTTAATTATAAATATTTTTAACATGTCATTGGCACAAAAAAATATCTCGCAAAGTAATTTCTAGAGAAGTAATTTCTCTAAGTTTTAGATATTCATACATCGGATACGATAAAAGAATGAATGAATGAATTGTTCATTTGAGAAAGAAACACAGTACAAAATAAAATTAAAAAGAAATGTATCATCATCATCAGGTCTTTTTAGTCTCCACTGCATCGAGCATGACCCTCTGTGTACTACCGGAGTCTCACTTAGCCAGAGCAGACAGAGGTTTTGGCCTACATTCTCCTCGCTGGCCAGACGGGTTGGAGGGAAAAAGAAATGTATATACCTACTTAATCCTTACTAATATTATAAATGCGAAAGTGAGTTTGTTTGTTTGTTTGTTACGCCTTAACGCCGTAACTACGGAACCGATCATCATGAGATTTTGCATACAAGTTCTCTGGAGTACGGAGAAGGACATAGGCTACCTTTTATACAGGGAAAAGTACTATTCCCGAGGGATCGACATTGACGCGGGCGGAGCCGAGGGCGAAAGCTAGTATTACATAAAAATTGCAAATTTTACTAGCACTGTGTACGTTCCCAAATATTTATTCGCCGCATTAAATATTCTAAAAGCAACAATACTTTTGTCAAAATCAGGGGTACACTAACGAGGAATATTTATAGTTGGATGCACACCACGGAAGAAGATGCACTACCCCTGCAATCGATCGATGGATGCCCCTCGATCGCGCCCCTTATTGAAAATTATAACAATGGCACACCGCGCTCGCTCTCTTAACACTCACTGATTTCGGTGATGTATTGTGGACATGGCTTGTGATGATTATTTTTTATTACTACTAATTTATTGGAAAAATATATAATATCGAAGACAGCTACATATTTGAGACTTTTGGGGTAGAAACAATGGATCCTTAGGGTTCATCAGCCCATCGTCTCTTTGACTTTCTGTCAAAAAGACTGATCGAAGTATCTCGCGACCAAAAGGCTGGCAATTACCTGGCTCAAAGGGATAATTGCCATCCAACGTGGCAATGCTGCCAGCCTTCTGGGCACGTTGCCGCAGAATGACGGTTTGCAGAGACTATATAATTTGTAAATATTTATATTTTTTAAGTAGTTTCAATTATTATTAGTATTATTTTATTATAATAAGTTCCTAGTAATTTAATTGGAAAAATTACGAAGACACTGCCAAAGTAAGCTTTTACTTGTGCTATGATATGCCATGAGAATCATAAAGGTCTGGGCATCCTACAAATAATCGTTTCCACCCTTACCTAGAAGGGATACAAACACAAAACCCTGCATGTAACCCTGTGGATTGAAGGCTACTTTACCTCAAAGCTTGTCACTATAACAACGAAGGAGTTTATGAAGAGTTGTTATCAAAAAGCAAGTTTGAAGTATCTGTTTTTTGTCTGTCTATGCACCGTAGCTTTCAAACGGATGAACCGATTTTGATGTATAGCTTTATTGGTTGAAAATTCAATTAAGTGTGATCTTATTTCAATTTAAAAAAACTGCACAGTATGATTGCAGAGAAAATTCTAATTGAGTTATACTTATCACTCAAATAAAGTTACCTAAAGTCAAAATTTCCTTTTTGGCACCTTTAAAGACTCCTAAGCTAAAAGCTCTGGAGTCGCATTAGTGCTTCATCCCGGTGAATGTAGAAACGACGGGCTGTTGATACTAAGTGCTTTATCGGCGGGATAGGTTACATAATATTGAAGAGGACTGGTGACTCCCACTCCGGTTCGTTTCTCATGCAAAAAATGGCCATTATAATCCAGCGTGGCAATGCTGCCAGCGTTTTAGGCACCTTTGCACGTAAAACTATAAGAGGCGATCTATAAATACAGACTTTTATGTATATTTATTATGAATATATATAAGTTAGCTTTAGCTAAAAGCAACTAAAATAATACAGACAAATCTTATCCATAGAGAGGCACATCGTACGTGGACGTGTTAATATATCGGTCGAATTCAGAGGGCAGAGGGCGGGATGCAGGGATTATAATGAGGCTGAGCCCCTCTAAGTATTTTCGACATGCGTCGCTGTCGCCCGACAAACATTCGGGGGCCACGCAAATTACTGCCACTGCGTATTTTAATGCCCACGTCGGAAATCATCAGCGGGATTAAAAATCGGCAAATTTGTCTGGAAACAGTTTATCTTTCTTTTATTCTCTTTATCTAAGACCATATAAGGTGCTTCCAACCATCGTATTGGAAATCCTTGGGAGTGGCTTAAGTCCAACAGTGGACTTCTTGCGGCTGAGATGATGATGATGATGATATAAGGTGGAGCTGAAAATGCAAGCAGACCTTGGGTCTCGAAGAATCACTGCCAAAGTTGTAACACGCTCTGATGAAAGCGAGTGTTTTTTTACAGACTTCAAAATAAGAAGGAGTTTATGGATTCAGTTGTATGCTATTTTTAAATATTTGTTACCTCATAACACTGTCATTTATGTACTAATTCGACATTTTTTTAAGTAAAAACTTCTTTAACGGCGTTGTGCACTTTTTGGGATGGGTAAAAATTTTGAACTCCGTGTTGGTTGGTTTTTTTTTTTATTATTTAATAGGTTTGTTTTTTATATTGGTCCCATTTAAATTTCATCGTAATCGAATCAGTAGTTTGTTTGAAGTCGGTTTTTTTTAAGCAAAATTATTAAAAAACTACACTTTTTAAAGCTTTTATTGTGAGCTTTTTTACACTGTAAAATTAAATGAAGGTATTGTATGTTAAAGCTATTATTGTTGCTCAATGATTTGTATACTTACATAATTAAGTAAGGAACCAATCACACAAATAGACTCGAATTTAGACGCAACTAGTTAATATTATGTGTATGTGACGATAAAAATTATATATAAATATATATGGACAAATCACACAACATTGAGCTAGCCCCAAAGTAAGTTCGAGACTTGTGTTATTGGATACTAACTCAACGATACTATATTTTATAACAAATACATATATAGATAAACATCCAAGACCCAGGCCAATCTGAAAAAGATCATTTTCCATCTCGACCTGACCGGGGATCGAACCCAGGGCCCTCGTGTCGCTGGCTGGCGTGTTAACCACTGCGCCACGGAGCTCGCCAAATAAATTTCGCCAAGGCCATAACAATCTGTAGTTTAATAATAAATACATTGTTGCTAACTGAAAATACTATAATTGTGTCTTGTAGCAATTTATATCAGATGTGAATAGGTACCATGTGCAGAGAACAACAGAGGTGTACCCAACCGCCTGGGGCGCTGGGGATTCTATTAAAATCCAAACAATACGGACTTCCCCAACTAATATCTGGACTAAATCCCTAATAAGTATGCCATTGTGTGAGAGGGACGTGGCTAAAGCGACAAAGAACACGTTATAGCGATCTGACACAATTTTCATTGCTAAAATGATGTAACTCTACAAAATATCCCAGTCAAAAATGAATCATAAAAAGCTACGAATATAATTCAATTTTGTGAGTTTAGTGATTTAAATTAATGATGTATTGGAAGTGGTTTAGTTTGGAGCAGCGCTGCCGGAGTGTGGTGAGCGTCTGGCCATGGAGGCCTACCGAACTTGCCGCACTCCCCTACAAACTAGATTTGCAGTCCGGTTACGAGTATAATACCGTGCCATTCATTACATGCGCTGCTGTTTATTGATTTTTTCGCTAATAATCCAATTATGCTCGCACAATGTTTGGAGGGATATATGTGACTGGTGGGGTTTTAGTCTAACCTATGCTCTTTACAACTGTATATGTTAACGTCTGTAGGCAACTACAAAAGTCAATAAATATTCGGGTTGAAATAAAAACACAAGAGACATGCAAATTATCAAACAAACCTTGTTTACAAAAAAAGTGTATAGGTATTTATTTGTTTTTGTTATATTAATAATTATATTTCTTAAAACACAATTATTTCATATTTTATGTATTTTTGACGTGCACGAAAAAGAGCGAGAGCGAGGAACGAGCCATATAGAGGCACGTACCTATCTCTTCCAAAGTTCAAAGTTATTTATTTGCATAAATGTAGGTACAGTAAGTTGATGATCTTAGTTATTTTCCGCCTTTATCACGCAAACTGTACAGACAACCAATTTTTTATTTATCTCGAAAAGGCTGTATGTGACAATTTACCTCTGCCGATAGGGTATGGGACCTATAAAAAAGTTAACCGCCGGAAATATACCTTATAGATAGAACCGATTCATAATTTATTAATTGATTAAATTTGAACGTTTGATCTTTGTAAATTAGCAATTAAAAAGTTAATCCTTTATAAAAAATATTATGAAAATAACAAAGTAAAAGGTAAAGCAGAATCATCAACAAAAAGAGCGCAAAATACAAAAGCGTAATGTCTCAGCATTAAGTTGTCTCTGTACTTTACAAAACAAGGTGAATCGATTTTTGGCATGGGTGTGTTCATATGTACGTATGTATGTCACTCATGTGCATTGATAATTATAATCTCGGTTCATACTTCACTCACCCTATGGGCTTGTGAGAGCAATCAGCCTTGGATTATAATGATCACCATAGCACATTTGTATCATAATGTACTTTTACAAAATCAGGATTAGTCCTATGTAAAAGTTAAATACATTGATGAGTTCCGTTCATTCAGTATATTCAATCAGTCAATGTAACCATTCACCTCTTTCAAGCAATTGCAGGACAAGCAAGAACAACCAAAAAGGAATATAGAAACCAAAAAGTTACTTAGGAACGAAATATTCTCAAAAGTACGGTACGTATGCAGCAATTACAGATCGCCAAGTGTCACAGGCAGGGTGGATCTGAGTAGAATCAATGGTAAAGTGTAGTGTCAACAGAGCTAAGTGTTTTTCGTGTTTCTCATCTTTGTGGGGAGCAACTGCGGTGCAAGGCGACTGTTCAGTCGCAAAATAGAGTACCTGATATTAATCCATGTTCTTGGCCAAAATGTAGCCTTGCCTTATCGCATAATATTTTTTATGATAGTGTAAGTACGATATGATAATATGAACTTTAAAATTCCATTAACATTAAAACAGCATTTAATATCTTTATATAAGTTACAGATCAATTACACGTATAGTTGCTAACACCAATCTCAAAAAAGCATCAATGAAAAATTGTACCAGTTAGATTTTATATCATAATCAATTATAATAATAATCGGACGTAATGTGTCTAAAGAAATGTTATACAATTATCAATAATTGTTTTTTTAATTAGTAAATCACGTGCCGTTTCACGGCCATGTAAATATTTACATTAGTATATAAGTAGTTATTAGTTAAATAAATTACTCAGTGTCTCACAAGTATACCTGGTATAATTTCGTAGCACCACCACTCAACCTGTATTATATTATATACCATACACGTAGTATCCTCATTAGGTCATGTAGACCCCACATATATTATAAAATTATATTATATACCAAAGATTACTAAAGACCTAGGGCTGAAAGTTTATAACTTGCACAAAAAGGTATTAATTTCCCAATAAAAAATTTAATACTGACACACTGATACTAGCAATGCTAATGTAAAAGTAGCCGTGGAGCCATGAGTTAGAAATCAAACTCATATATCGGAAATCTTAATTACTATTTAACATGCTTAAATACCATTATTAGTTGCCGATCGCAACTCATCATAATATACAAATAGATTATTAACTATCAAAAGCCAAAAACAAGTTTTCATTCACAAATTAGTAACAACCTATACTAATAGCGACTATCACGCCTAACTATCATTGCTAGTTGCCCATTCCTACCCCACACCAGTGTGAATGCAGTAGGGCCGTGAGACAATAGCAGCTAACTACCCCTTTCTTGTAACCGGCCGGGGAGGCGCGGGCTTAACCAAGCATACACTGCGTTTGGGGTACCCACTGCGGGGACGCTCGGGTGCAATGGTGTTTTGATTTTTTCACCTTTTTGTATTTGTATCACATTTTTTTTGGAAGACAATTAAGTGTCTGTAAAATTTTACGGTACTAAGCAGTTGTTTCCTCAAACTATGAAATTGGAACTTTTAGTTGCTCTAAATGCAGTACATAACAAATGTAACATCGAATCTAATTACCTAGATTACAATATTTTAAGAGTATTTCATAATAATATTGAAAGTTTCGATATATACAAAGCGATTTTTAGTAATAAATAAATAACTTGAATAATCTTATAAACTACGTTAAATTTTAAATCTACAGGTGGGTACAACGAGAGTAGGCAGGGTGTTATATGACTCGATTTGTTCACCCAATTACATATTTTAGAAATATATTTATAAAAGAGGCAGCTAAGAATATTGACAGACAGACACTACACTGTAAAGAGTAGCAATCATAAAAATATCGTTTTTTCTACATATATTAATGGTCTATAACAAAAACTGACTTCAACTCTTTAAAGTTTTACTAGTAATGTCCTGCATGTGAAGTGGCATGGATAGAAAGCAGCAAAATCGTAGTAATAATAAGTGTGAATTTACATAATAAAGCATTAATTGATACTTTCGCTGCCAACTACGAGTATATTCGTAGTACGACAATTAAATATGCATTGTTATAAAAATTCCGGCAGCAAAAACGTTAAATTACTTCAAAGTTTGTTTATAATATTTGGTTTTATTCTTAAATGACACAATAATTTAAGAATAATACCAATGCCTTTTCTTAACAAATAGAACTTATCAATAAAATACACAAAAGATGTTGCACTCGACTGTCCCCAAAACTACTAGTATATGGGGTCCCGCAGACCCACAATGCAGATTTGAAACGGGGGTCGTAACCGGATCGCCAAATTGAAATGTTTTATTTTCGACCCCCGGCCTTATCCGCATAATGCCGACTTTTTAAATTGATAATACTCAATGCGCGTTTCGTATGACAAATCTTTTCTCTCCAAAACGCTCGGTCGATGTTTGGTTAGACGTTTAACCGTGAGGTTTCAAGACGTTTATGTCCCTTTTAACTTAATTTACATATCCCATATTGTGTTCTGAGTAATTTGCATGTTTTGTTGATGTTTGTTTGCGCCACCGACTTACTCAGAAGTTGTTTTACTATGATTGATCGGTAGTAAAACGAAGCATTTCGCACTTCATAAAAGGTGCGATAAAGACGTTTCTGGGGTGGTATTTTGAGATTTAAATATACCTTTTAATTTTATGCACTTTTAAAACCAAGCCTTGCTTTTCTTTTAAAACGAGGTACCAAATAAGTTGAATCTCTTAATGTTTGAAACAAGAAGTCGTATATCGCTTGATTGCTAGCTGCATTTTGATCATAGTTTTCATATTTTGAACGACTTGTGTGACTCAGTGATAAGAAAAACCGCAAGTGCCTTTGAATCTATTATATTATATCTATTATATAATTTTGAACCTACTTATAGTATTCTACGACACAAGTTCACAACTTACTGTGGCTCAATCTGTATGGTTTGTCCCTGTAAATTTATTCTTATATTATTTTCATATGATTACTTCTTTCTATCTCAAATGATTGCAAAAGAAGTTTGAAAAAAGGTAAAAAGATAAACTCGTACATCTTCGTATATGTAGTAGCAAATTAAGGTAGCGCATCGACACGCATACAGCGGCAGCCATCACTCAGTGCCTTCGTTACAGTGACATATAACTCTTTCATTAAAAAGCTGAAAGGCTGCCGGTCAATTTTTCAGGCAACGGTTGCGCGGCCGCCATATTCAGATCACAGCGGAACCGCGCGTCGATCGCATGTACGTATTATCGCAATGATATCGCGATCAATCGAACGCGGGGCGAGGGGGGGGGGTCATGGCGCAAATAAATGTATCTGCCGGGCGGCGGGCGGATAAATACGCAAATAATACGAAACTACAAAAATCAAAACCCATCCGCCACTCCGGTACAATCGCATCGCACTGGAGTATGCTCTACTTTAATTTCCGTCTTGATCATCATCATTTCGAGTTGGTGACACGGTCAATCGACCATGCACACCCTGGTGTCAGAGTTCTTCGGAACCGCCTCTCGGCCTCTGACGTGGTTCCTTTAACGACTACCAGATGGCAGCCGGGACCACCGGCTTAACGTGTTGTCGTGATAAAACCGATGAAATTAAATATTTTAAAATTTTGTTCTACTTGTTTGGCTAGGAGTTGATATCTTAGCTTCGCATCTACAAGAAAGGAGTTACTGGAAAGACCAAATATGTACTATGAGCCTGACCTGCAACTCGACCGTTGCTGCAATATGCGTCTTCGACGAGCTGGATTGGCTTTATATAATTCCATATCAGTAGAACAACATTCACGAACCATACGGTATGTCATTTTTAAGCTATAGCAATTTTCCCCAAAAATTGTTTGTAAAAATCGGTTTACGGACCATTGTTTAATGTGATAACGGTGAGAGATAGATGCGTGATAGATACCACTGCTGCTCCTGCTCCGAAACGTGACATTTCACGTGCGTGCAGCCGGTGTTCATCGATTTATAGGACGTTCTCACGTCAAAAACAAATTCCGTTAGTTGCGTGCACTAGACAGGGACAGAGTGTAGCCAATTATACAATTACACCGCACCCTACATAAATGTAATGTGAGACTGAAATTGTCGTACTACCTGTTTAAATGGTAAAATAACCTAAATAGAGCATCAACCAGCATCCGATCGCGGCACGCGAGGCCATTATCAAGCCTATAGCTATTTGCCCCGAAAAACAAACTCTCGCGGGATGCGTGGGGCGCGGGGAACGGGGCACAATGCAGCCAACTGCGCGTTCACAGCCCCTCCCCGCATTTGCATTCGCGCCGTATGCAGCTGCGAACGCTTTGATTTTGACTGGAGCTGATGTGCGCTTAAATTTTAATAAGCATAGTTTTGATGCATTGGACGAGAAATCAGGTCTGAACTGTATAGTATCATGAGTTGCAAAAAAGTTAGAGCAGTTATATTTAATCACGTTTGAAAATAACATTCAGGTTGAGAATTCTATCGTAAGCGAATGAATGAAACTGTATGATTGCTTTTTTAATTGGCAGTCAATATTACAGCACACATGCCAATAATATTTTCATGTTACCATAATATGTACCTATCTACAATTAACTTAAATCTCAGGAGTATCAAACAACTCAATATGTTACAGCAGACCTTGCGTAAGACACAATTATTACGTTGATTTTTTTATATATTTATTTATTAAAAAGGGAAAAATTTAATTGTTTCTTTGTTTGCAGGCTCCGAAACTTTTTAACCGATTTGAAAAATTCGTTCACCATTAGAATCCTACATTATATACAATGTAACCCAAGATGTGAAAAAATATAAAATGAATCCCTATATCGCGTACGCTGCGGAAACTATTGACAATGGAGCAAAGTAATGTACTACAGTTTATAAATAATATTTAAAAGTCCGCGATACCATATGTTTAAATTACAGTTACTACTTTTTCATGTAAAAATATGCAATAGTAACCCCGATACAAACTAGGCCACATTGTTTGTAACCTGGTATTTATCCTTATCCAAATAAATCACTTTTTATTTAAGGCTATTTCAGTGCCTATAAATTACTTTTTAAATAGGACAAACGTCAAAGGAGTCGTTGTGGCCACCTACTGGTCAAAAATTGTATAAGAAAAAGCTTTAATTATAACCATTTTGACTCGAAAAGAAGAAGACTTTTTAAATGAATTACTCTTTAAAATTATTGAAATCGGACGTACTATTCAAAATTTGTGTAATAATTGTCAAAATTGAAGAAAACTGCGGCTAGTTGCCGCAGTTTCCCAAACCTGAGTAAAAAAGCGGTTATTTGTACACAGACTGTTTTTTCGTCTGTTTAAAGAAAAATTTCAAGTCCAATTATCTAAATTTCAGGTCCAATTATCTCAAAAACTATCGTGTAATTTTTTAATTTTGCTTCTAAAGCATTTTTCTACATTATGGGTGCCAGCTTTTAAAATATTTGAGTTAAATTTAAATTGATCTTATAGGTATATAAGACCCAAATTGATATAAAACAATATATTTAAGTTAAATACCACTGAACATTTTACGAAATTTACCCAATTTATTATATTTGTCACAAGCTATTACAAGAAATCGTTTTTGTGCATAATTAGTATTACAAAGTGGAGGCGAAAAAGTATTTTCATTACGTGTGTGATGCGATGTCTTACGCATTTGAAGTTAATTTGGTTCAACAGGAAGAGACTCTCGGTGTCGGGGTGTTGATAATTTTATGTAATCAAATTTGATCTCTATGTTATCTTCTTTTTTCTAGTGATGTGATTAGTCTGACTTATTTTTTTTTTTTTTTTTAAGAATTTTTATTCGTTCTAAGTATTTTCCAAAAATACTGTTAACTATATACGGTATTCTAAATAAGATTAAACGTACCTACACTCTTTTTTTTATTTAACATTTGTGGCATAATTTAAAAAACCATTACGAACGTACTTTTTCAAACAAAAATCAAAAGCACAGGTTGGCGTGAATAAACAATACAACTGCTCTACCGCTTAATTGACACGCGAATTGTCGCGCGACTGCTGCGCCTGTTAGGTACATACTTTGCAACTTATTTTTAGTTCACACGTTTTTTTATTTATACTTTGTACGAAATTAGTTCATCAAAAGTTCATTTTGTCAACCCCGTTATAGATTTTTGCACGTAATGAGACGGAAAAAGGATAAGTTCTGGGGAATGCGGTGGCAATCATCATCATTCTAGCCTTTGAAGTCCACTGCTGGACCAAGGTTTCTCCCAAGGATTTTTCGTTCCGTGGAATGATATAGATGGCAATATCCTCCCATGGAACGAAAAACCCTCGCCAACCCGCCTGCTAAGCGTGGTGAGTATGGACTCACCAGTGAGCGCAGTTCCTATGGCTTCTTGTGCTTCCGATGCTGCTGTCTATCGAAAGCATTTTTAAGCTGAGGAAGGACAGGAATTTGTTGGATTTTGGAAGGGAATTAAGGTATTGATACTCACTCGGATCAATGGAGGAAAAGCAACCATACCTACAACCATCGGACAAGCAGTTGAGAATGATACCCCTAACCAATACCTAATCATAAAGCGGCCGGGGAAGACTACAGGCCTCGTGGCGAACAACTAAAAGGACCCGGCGTGAAACGACCACCCAAGACTCTAGTCTTGGATGGTAGCACTAAGCTCTAGCTTAGTGCTGTAGAACGAAGACGCCGAACAGGCCGACCCCGAATAAAGGGACTTAAGGGAGGACATAAGGCACAGAAGAGAAATAATAGTTATACTCTATCTGAGGGTACGAGAACGTCGTAAAATTTTTAAATCCGTAAAAGGGTAAAATACACTTAAGTTTGTATGATATATATCCGGAGCTCATGGACATAACAGCCTCCGTGGTCCAGTGGCCAGTTAAGGCGTTTGCCTGTTGACCCGGGGGTCGTGGGTTCGATTCCCACCGGAAGCATACTTTGTTTAGTTGTTTCCAGTTTGGTTAGGACATTGCAGGCTCGAATCACCTGATTGTCTGATAATTTAAATGATTCCGTGCTTCACAAGGCACGTTGAGCCGTTGGTCCCGGCTGCTATCTGGTAGTCGTTAAAGGCACTACGTCAGAGGCCGAGAGGCGGTTCCGAAGAACTCTGACACCAGGGTGTGCATGGTCGATTGACCGTGACACCTACTCGAAATGATGATATGATGGACATATCATACGAATAATAGCATTATCTTGATGTCAAAGTTACTGCTTATTTATTACTGTGCCGCCAAACCACAGATAATTAAGAAAAATAATATTCGTGCAAAAAGAGTTTGGTGTAACTCTCAGAAGAATAATATACAAACTAGAGTGTAACTAGAGAGGTCGTTTGGAAGAAAATTTTAGTGTTATACATGAGAGTTCCAATACAAGAAACGTGAATTTTATAGTTAAACTAGCTGTTGCCCGCGGCTCTGCCCGCGTTAATGTCGATCCTTCGGGAACAGTAGAATTTCCCGGAATAAAAGGTAACCCTACATATATCCTTCCCGGGCTTTAAACTACCTCCACACAAAATTTCATCCAAATCGGTTCAATGGTTGAAGCGTGAAAAGAAGACAGACAGAGAGATAGAGCTACTTTATAATATTAGTATGATATTAGACGGTGTAACGAAACCCTTGGTGTGTGTGCTAATGTGGCTCTCGCTTAGGCACTTTTTAATTTAAAATAGTTGAAACTAACATGATGAATTAATAACGATCTTCGGGCTCCGAATTGACGATGCACCCGGAATTACGCTCGTATGAGATAGAGGTAAGTTTTATGCGGTCGTCACTCGGATAGTTGACCGCAAATGGCATAAAAATATGTCAAGCTCTGCCGTGCTTTGCACGTTAAGCCGTTGGTCCCGGCTGTCACCATTGATGGCAATCGTAAATCTATGTCAGATGCCATTAGGCAGTTTGAAAAATTTGACACCAGTGTTGGCCACTTACGATAAAGAATAAACAACAATTGTAAACAGCACGCCCAATGCCATTGCATAGACGCTTGGTAAGACGCCTCCAAAATAGAAGAACAAAACATAAATAACACTAGTTTTCCACTTTTAATTACAAAGGGAATCCATCGCCGCAGAATTGTCGCGCTGAAAAATTTGCCGTATCGCCACGCCGCCCATACGTGGTCCACTGATGGGCGCGTAAAAACTGGCACAAATTATATGAAGAAGAGATGAGACGCTTCAAAAATATATGAGTTGATACGCTTTAACAATGATCAGGGTGTCATCTACAACTGTCTGTCCCGTGGTTTTAGGTATGGCATCGGGTATGCGCGCCCGGCCTCCCGAGCTGCTATTTGCTTTACTCCAGTTATCCGAGTGAGTAGTATCCCAACATCTTCATTCCCTTCCCAGACCCAACAAATTTCAATCCTTCCCTAGCTTAAAAATGCTTCTGATGGTTAGCAGCGTTGGAATCACAAGAAGCTAGAGGAACTGCGCTCACCAACTCGCCTGCCAGGCGTGGTGAGTAAGGCAATACTCGTGGGCAATACCCTCCCATGGAAAGAAGAATCCATGGAGGCTTTTTTCCAGCAGTGGATAATTACGGCTAGAATGCGATGCTGAAAATGAACAATTCTGCAAAAAATACCGTATCCTTCTGTCATCTTACACCCTCCACTACTCACAAATAACACACATACAAATAAAATCAAGAACAGACGCTTTAAAAATATGTGTTAAAACGATGAAAATGTATCGACTATCGACGTATTGTTGCGGCAGAAAACTAACACAAGTAATATAAAGTAAAAAAACTATCACGGTTCGTGAGTTACAGCCTGGTGACAGACAGACGGACCGACAGACAGATGGACAACGGAGCCTTATGAATAGGGTCCCGTTTTTACCCTTTGGGTACGGAACCCTTACCCACGGCCACAAAGTGTCAACACTCGTCGAATCTATCATTTCCCGGTTTACGGATGAATTATAGAAAAAGCTAAAAAAAAAAAAAACCCCCTTTTTGGTTAATATAACTGTTTCAACTAACAATGTATGTTGGAATCTACGAATAAGTATAACTCTATTCGTAGGTTGAAATACACAAATAACATTAGGCTAAAGGGACTTTATTCTCACGGATCACACATATTTGTTTGTACCTTCGTTATTCTGTAGTGATGTGCGTAAAACCGTGGCGCGGATCGCCGGCCGCCGCCGATATGATGGCTCGAAGGCTTTACTGCCGTTCGGATTGTGCTGTACACTCAGCCTTATAAGCCCACTGTGAAATAAAATATTGAATTGTATTTTGTTGCAAAAAAGTTACAAATTTACGGCTTTTACAGTAGTTATTTAATCTTATTTAGCAAAACTATAATTCAATGTACGTAAAACGTAAGCTTACAGGTTTATGTATGTCTAGCTTTCACTATAGTCATCATCATCATCATCAGGTCTTTTTAGTCTCCACTGCAGAAGCATGACCCTCTCCGTACTACCGGAGTCATACTCGGCCAGAGCAGACAGAGGATTTTTCACTATAGTAGGTAGTACTTTTACCTAGAATAAAGGTATCCCATGACCTTTTCCGTATAATTACCAACGTGTGTGCAAAATTTAATGATGATTGGTTAAGTAGATAAGGCGTGAAAGCGTAACAAACGTAAACAAACAACATAACGTAAACAAACAAAACAAACTCACTTTCGAATTTATAATATTTGTTGGGATTTACACTGATTTATACTAGGTTTTTAAATATAATTTTAATCAGCCATTACAGGTACTTACTTTTCTGTTCTCTTTCTCTCTCTCTCTCTTACTCTCTCTTTACTATATCATTAATATATTTTACCATAAAAATCGACAATTCTTGCTCTACACCGAGTTTATTTAATATTAAATAATCTTTTTTTTGTTAATCTTACTTTGCTAAGTCCTAATTTTTGTAGAATTGACTGTACCGCACTGTGCCACCGATTGTGCACAACTTTGTTGAAACAAATTTCATTTTCTTTTTTGTCAATCGTAACAGGAAGCTACGAGAAAGTTTTATGTAAACGACACAGCAAGTCAAAATATTAATTTAAAAACAAACAATTGTACTGGGGTACTGTGAATCGCCCATAAACATTGTCGGATCCCGCAATATTCAATAAAGCCAAAGCAAACACACATAAATCTGGCGATTTAACGTCCGTTGTCCAAATTACACCATCAAATGGCACCTCGGGTGATATGGCTGGCACCCGTTGAGTGAGACATCCAGATTTCCATACAAATCGTTTTGCTACGGTCGCTTCCGAACTGGAGTCCACGGTAGCAAGTTAAAGAGGGGAATAGATGCGACTCTACAATGAGTGTTAAGTCCTTCAGTACACAATCAGTGCAGTACATAGAGGACATAAGTAGAGACTGATACTCTGTGCTGAAACGCGTGGTAAAAATTTGTAGTCGTTAATTTCAAATAATAAATCTTCAAACGCAGGTTTAAGTCGGTTACGGACGATAAGAAAGAACGAAGAATGTACCAGCTGCTTCTCTTCCCGCGCAGATCGTAACAGCCGATCGAGGGAATAGGTAAAATCTGAGGAATTAAGTTAATAGGCGATGCGGCTAGCAGCCCATCACTATTTTGGTTCCGTTTTCCACCTAATGCCCACCAACATCCTAAACGTGGCCTTGGGTCTTATAGACCTAGGCTCTGTCTACCCCGCAAGGGAAAAGGAAGTGATACTATGTTTGTATATACGGACGATAATTTCACGTCATGCCATAACGGTGAAAAATAAATAGATGCGACACAAGGCAAACGCTTAGGCCGATCGTGCTTCTTGCTTGCTCACGAAACGTGACACTTTATCGTGCATGCAGCCGGCGTTCGTCGATTTATAAAACGTTATTATGTCAAAAATAAAATGTCTGTAAATAAAATTACTTTTTTTAAACGATTCTTTTTCATTCCATAAAAATCACATTACAACAAACCAAGATCATGTATCAAATAATTGATGCAAAATACTGATCATAGTAATCCTGTCACGAAAGGTCGGTACCTGTTAGTAAAACATATTGCTTGTAAGTGATCCTTCTGTTACCCTTTTAATTTGATGCTGCAGTCGCACTTCATAAATTTTCATTTTAATATTTGGTTCACCCCTCTGCCACCGGGCAATCGCGACGTCGCGCGACAAATCTTAATATGCCGTGTCGAGGGGCCTTTGTGCTCTTCTGGATGTGTACGGTATTAAAATGTTAATATTTTATGATAGGAATAACATTTTTTTTATGAGCCATTAAATCTGAATATCGATTTCTGAAAAGATACGAAGAGACAGTAAATAGGATACAAGTAGAGAAAAGAATATCATATCTCTAAATTGAAGAGATACCTACCTATATGTACTTTATTCAGTTGATTTCTACTTTATTTAAAACGTTTATATCTCACTAAAAACATAAATAAGAAAATGGGAGTCAAGTTCTGTATGATAAATATAGTTGACGCCTTCAGCCGCAAAAGAATTGAGATCCTGATGGGTGCAATTTTCAAGTTCGGCTATTTATCCTGTCTAGGTTCCTGTACGTAAACTATAAGTTTGACTTTGTTTTTGCTTACATTATATACAGCCATTTCTACTAAACTAAGTATCTCTGTACTATTTTATGCAAATTTATTCACTTCAAAGAAAAAACAATGTTTATCAACGCAAAGACATCAACGTTGATAGACACCGATTTAAAAACTCCTTACAGCATCCCTCCGACCGAGCCAATATCGGAGATAAGGTGGCGTCGATCTATTGCTATCTCGGCTTATTGCTATGTAAATAACCTCCGCTGAGACTTCAGAGCGGAGAAAGCAGGAGATATTGTTACTCGTATGTGTAGCTGTTGGCCACCGACTAAAAACTCCTAACAAATCGGAAATAAGGTGGGATCGATCTTTCCCTATCTCAGTAAAAATATTTAATAACTACCTGAATATCTGAAGCAGTACTTGTATGTTGTTTTCTTTTATATTTAGATATTTGTAGAATGTTGTTTGTTCCTTGTAAATCACTATTCTAATTTATTTACCTCAAAATATACAACTGGTAATGACCATTTTCTTCAAATATCTGGCTATGACAAATATGATTATGTTATATATTATTATATTTATCACTAGCTGTTGCCCACGGCTCCGCCCGCGTTAATGTCGTTCCCTTGGGAACAGTAGAAATGATAAAAATTCCATACAAACCCCTCCCCCTCTGCTTTTTCCCCTTAAGGGGGAATTTAATACATTTCACCTACATAGATCTTTAGCCCTTAAGGAGGGGATTTTGCCCATTTCACCTACACAGATATTTTTTTATTGTAATGGAAAACTTCTTTTTGTCATATTTCTTAGTAAATAAAAAAAATCCATACAAACTTTACCCCGCCTATTTTACCCCTTCAAGGGGAAATTTCGTCCGTTTTAACTACACAGATCTTTTTAATTGTAATGTAAACATATATACTTATTTTTATACTTCTATGTCCAGAAATGAGAAAATTTCCATACAATCCCCCCTCCCCTTTATCCCTTAAGGGGGGAATATTGTACATTTAACCTACACAGATCTTTTTTAATTGTAATCTAGAACGTATATACTTATTTTCATACTTCTAAGTCTAGAAATGAAAAAAAAATCCATACTAACTTTACTCCCCTATTTTATCCCTTCAGGCGAAAATTTCGTCGGTTTTATCTACATACATCTTTTTTTATTTGTAATCCAGAACGTCCAGAAATGAGAAAATGTCCATACAAACTTAATGACTTTCAATGAAACACCTTAATATTGAATTTCAATTGAATAACTTCAAAAACGGAAAGTTCATACTAACTTTGCATCCCCGTTATACCCCCTACTACTAAAGGGATGATATTTGAGAAAATATTTTACTCGTGTTTCATACCTTTAAATAAAGAACCTTCATGATGAATTTAATTCGACTAACTTCAAAAATAGCAAAGTTTCATGCTTACTTTGCACCCCTATTTTACCGCCTTAAGGGATGATTTTTGAGTAAAATATTTTACTCGTGTTTCATACCCTTCAGTAAAAAACCTTCATGCTGAAATTCATTCGAATAACTTCAAAAACGACAAAGTTTCATACTAACTTTGCAACCCGTTTTACCCCCTTAGGAGATGAATTTCCAAAAATCCTTTCTTAGTGCTCCCCTACGTTATAAAAGAAACCCCTGTGCAAAATTTCAACTCCCTGCGTTGATATGTCAGTCAGTCACTCAGCTTCTCCTTTTTTATTAGTATGGATTACTATGGTTAGATATATAGGTATAATGCTGTCGTATAATGATGATGAATTGACTTTGGATTTTAATTTTCTTAAGTCACTTATTATTTTATTTTATTTTTGCTTTATGTTTGCAGGCAAACTCATGCCTTGAGTTCATTCAAATGACGATAACTTTTTTTTTAATGAACCAATTTTGATGAAACAAACTTTAAATGTTTTGCTGAGTTAAAACAAAGCAATTGGTAAAAGTTTGAAGTAAATCGGTTCAGTATTTTCGGAGATAATCGTGATCATACATACAGACAGACAGACAGAAAAGAAATTCGAAAAAAATTTTTTTGCTTTCTATTATTCTTTTTAAGTGTCCCTCTATCCATTTCAGTCAAAAATTCTAATTGTACAGACAAAATATTTTTACTGTTTTATTATATGTATAGATGACTAAAGGCGATGCAGCTAGCAACCCATCACTATTTTGATTTTGTTTTTCACCTCTACGCCCGCCAACACGCTAAACGTGGGCTTTCGGTCTTATAACCTTAGGATCTGTCTACCCCATAAAGTATAAAGACGCGATAATATGTATGTATGTAACTATGCCGCCTCCGCTTGACCGTATAGGAGGCAAACGAAAAAATCGCTAACTTGATATCGTAAAGAATGATATAAATACCGATGGTCTCACAATTAAGGATGCCGAAAACCGTGCGAAGTTGAGAAAAAGCTGGATGTAGACAGTTTTTAAATGCCTTTCTTATATTATTGTTTAGACTACCACTTCTTCTTTGTGCTGTTATCTACGGCTGAGAAAAAGATTATCGATTATTATTGTCCTTTGTTAGCCGTGAGGTTTCCGGCAGAGTAGAAAAGAACCACTCCTAGTCTTCCCATGAAGGTCGTAAAAGGCGACTTAGGAAATACAAACTAAACAAAGCTCAAAAACATCAATGAGACCACTCCAACCCGTCTGGCCAACGAGGAGAGTGTAGGCGAAATCCTTTCTTTGCTCTGGCCAAGTATGGCTCCGGTAGTACAGAGAGGATCATGATCTTGCAGTGAAGACTAAAAAGACCTGATGATTATGATGATGATGATTTTTTTTATCAGTAATCTTTGTTTTGCAGTTAATAATTTCTAATATTTTTTATATGTTATAAGTTTCAAAGTATTGCCACATCTCCTCTACGCTTGCGTCTATGACTAAGAAGAAGATCGGCGAAACCGGCGGCTGCGGCAGCGGCTTTACGACGCATTATTATTGTCCTTTGTGTCGGTAAACAATTTCGTTAGCATTGAATCACTTGGTTGCGATTTCGGTAATGAGATTATGCTATCTGATTGTAGGTGGAGTATAAGTATACCTACTTGGGATGCAGAAGTTTGAAAGCAAAGTTTATTTATTTGCATAAATGGTTGCACAGTAAATTAAAACCCCCTTTTAGATATATAGAAAATTACCATACATTTATAGGTATGGGAGCAGTATGATAAGCTCATAAGATCTGAGCTCAAAACGATGAAATACTTTTGACAATATAAATTCTGATATATGATATATATAGCCGTGTGGTATCCGACAGAGTAGAATAGGACCACTCCAAGTCTTCCCGTGGATGTCGTAGAAGGCGACGCGGAAATACAAGCTAAACAAAGCTTATAAACATCTAAGACACCTCTCCAACCCATCTGGCCAGCGTGGAGAGTGTAGGCCAAGTCCTCTGGCTGCTCTGGCCAAGTATGGCCCTAGTAGTACAGAGAGGGTCGTGCTCCTGTAGTGGAGACTAAAAAGGACCTGATGATGATGAAATTCTGATAAGCAGGCTGCACGCATGAAAAAAATGTCACGTTCCGTGTGCAAGCGAGAACGCAGAACAAGGGATAGAGAGGCACGATCGCCCTAAGCGTTCGGCTCGTGACACATCTATCTCCTTTCCACCGTTACCATGTAAAATTATCGTCCGTTAACCTACTTTACAAAAACCTTTTTTTATTTTCTGGAGGTAATGGAAAAAATAACACAAGAAATAACAGAATACTACTTAGTTACTAACTAGTACTCAGAAAAGACACAAAGCTAAAAAGAGAAGTTTAAAATACCTGTTTTCCATATACAATCCAAAAACTGGCATTAGAAATGGGCATAAATACATAAATTATTTCTCAAAGAAGATCTCCTGTTATTACACTTGTAAGCATCAGGTACATATACAATACAGTATCTAGTTTCCACGGTATCCGTATCGACCGAGGACATCTCATTCACATTCTCGGGTATCACATTGGCCACCGATCGCATCTCCGAGATCCAAAGATATAGCCATATCATTTGCTTAAAAAGCCCCATAAAATTAAACAACGCAACAATGACCCCAAATGGCGGCGCAAAAAACGGCACAATGCTGTTTTTTGGTTCCCGTCCACATTACGGGATGATCCGTCATTGTGCTACAGATGGCACTGATAAGGACGCATCGCTTTATTAAAATTATACGTCCAGGTTAAGTTGAACCTCCAAATCTACAATACCGAATCTATCTCTACTTTTAATTAGGTATGGCGATTGTATATATAGGTACAAGAAGCATCTGTTCATAGAATTTTTCAGTATGTTTATTTTTCAACTTTTTGACGTTATCACAAGTAGGTAGATAGTATTTATAATACAAAATGAAATTTTATTCAAATTTGGATAACATGTATTGTCTCTATTTTTACAAACAAATAAATAAACATGTATTTCTTTTGCATCGTCGTATTATTATTTTTTAATATTTGCTAAGTCGAAGTTGTTGCTGAGAAGAATACGCCGAAAGAAACATATCTCTATGAATTCGAAAGTGATTTTTTGTTTAATTGCTGCAAATTCCAGTAACTAGCTACTAAAATTATACCTACCACTACTAAAGAAAGCATAACCACCAGGCTATGTCATTTAAAAAAAAGTAACTCATCAATTCATACGATATGATAGACATAATAAAAGATAGACAGAGAAATTACATTACGAAAATCTTCCTAAGCTGATTGAAAAAAATATTTTATCTTTAGATATTCATCGTTGGTAGTTGGTAGATACAATACAGACTTCAAAATTGGTATAGGTACTACCTAAAAAACTTACATGTTCTTGAAATATACCTTATGTGAAACATTTATTCCAAACAAAATCGTGGACGGAAGCTACTTTAGAAATCTTTTGATGGGACGCGGAGCTTCAGATACACTGGCCGGGAGATGTAACAACACTATCGTATTTTCATATCAGTTTCATTCATGCGGGCACCGCGCCGTCTAGTACCTTCCCACACTATACTTAGTGCACACGCGCGTGTTTAGTACACGTGGGAAGGTACCTGAGGAGATGGTTTTAATGACTACTCTTCATGTGCATTGGTGGAGAATTAAACAAATGTGACTGATATTAGTGGGGAGGGCATGTATGTAATCGCCAATTTAGTCAGAAATAAGGGGTTATTGTAGCACGCGACAGCTACTAAAATACGTAGATAAGTATAGGTTTTTTATCGCCTTTTGGATGCCTGAAACTAAAGATTGTCGAAATATAAGTTTGCCGTATAATCCATAAATCGATATCTTGTCGTTAACTTTAACTTCTAATCATCGCAACTGTATTTGTGAGAGACTAAAGATGAATATTTACATACGGTATTATCGAATATATATTATCGATATAATGATGATGTATTAATCCAACATTAATTACATTATCCATCTATCTAAGATAGGAAAATTTTATTATTTTCGTATAAAGAAAGTATTTTCACTGCCACGCCACAACAATCTCAAATTCTCGATACCTCGCTCGTTAGCCGCCCATATAATGTCCATATACGCATGTAAATAAGGCTCCTCGAACATTTATTAAAAGTTACAGGGGTTAGGGTAGCCGCATAAGCCCTAATTAAGCCTCTTTTTACAAAAGGCCGAAGCGTCGGAGGGACTTTTTACCCTTCTGACTCCTTAATGAGCTGCTGCCCACCTAGTGTGGATTTCACGGGACACGCTTTGTTTCCATATTATGCGGTGAGAGTTTTCCGAGAGAAAATTGCGATATAAATGTAGGACTTACAGGTACTTATGTGGACCGAGAAGAGCCTGCGGCAAAAAATACATTAAAATTGTAAGTGAGCCCGCACTTTTAATGTACTCGGGTGGGTCACGTTTATTTATAGATACGGATTAAATTATGTTTGGTTTCCAACCGCAATTTTTTACTCTTAACATATTTTTTAATTTTAAGTTAAAATTTAAATACCTATAATTTGCAAAAATATACTTATGGCTTTATTTTATCTTGATATCTCTGTTACTGAATTGAGCTAGCCCCACAGTAAGTTGTGATCTTGTGTCGTAGGATACTAATTCAACGATACTATATTTTATAATAGATACTTACATAGATAAACATCCAAGACCCAGATCAATCTGAAAATGATTGTTTTCCATCATGACCAGATCGGGGATCGAATCCGGGAACCCTCGTGTCGCAGGCTGGCGTGTTAACCACTTCGCCACGGAGCTCGTCTGCGAACGGAGCTTTCCGGAAAGTAGTTCAAATCCAAGACGAATAAAAGAAGATAAGTAAAAAACGTACCGAAACCAGTTCTTGTGTCTTATTTTTTCCTGTAATGAATAATTTTAGCTTCATATTAAAATATCGGGGTAGTTAAAGCTAGCCTGACTTTATATGCTAGCCAACCACACATTGTTTGTAGTATTCGCCTTTATATTGCATTTCGTGGGTCGTCAGACCTTCACAATGAAATCTTCAAATATTTGAACATCCACCAGAATTGCGGACGTGTGATCAGCTGCTCGCCTCGCTGACTGCTGTGCTTGTCGCCTGCTAATGTAAACTCGCTTATTTCACGCGGACAAACTGCCTCCCCTACAGAGTGTCCGTGTCCATTCTCATCAGGTACGAAGATACAAAATTAACATATTTGAGTCGTGGGATAGGGTTATATTGGTTTAATTAAACTTAATCAAAGCATTGTGTTAATCTTTGCCCTAAAAAAAGTATACCTAGCAGCTACCCATTAATTATATGGATATATAAAAGTCCCAGCCCAGCACACCGGGCAATTAAACTATTGGCCGATTACCAGTCTTAGGGGCAAGATGGTTGAGAAACCACGTGCTTGTGCAGTCCGAGATGCGTGAGGTTACTCATGTTGCATAAAATAATCAAAATCCGAATTGGCAGATATCGGAAGAGAACCTAATGGCTCGACCTGCAGCCTCGCCACACAGAGAGCTGTAATTAATTCGCAAATTGTAAAATTAGAACTTGTAATAAGTCATTTTACTTGGCTCCACCCCCAGAACAAGGTGTGGCTCGTAGTACCACCAGCTAACAACGCAACCAGAAACTGCCAAAATAACAATTTGACAGTCTTTTGTTGTTTGTGGCTACGTTGTTAGTGCAAATCAAAATTTCTGCCCAGTGACTGGATTTTTGATTTCTTGCCCAGTAGCAGTACTTTGGCACCTTTAGTAACTTTCGAATAGGTACACTTAATATTTATTCACTATATGTAATTAAAAAGGAAATTTAGGTACGATTAAAATTATTTAAATTTTCATCTTGTTTACATTTTAACAAAACTTCATGACGAGAGTATCATTAAATATCTTTAACCTAAAACAATATTTTTTGCGTAACATTCATTTTCGAGGCATGTTTTTATTATAAACGGCTAGAAGTGTTTTCAAAGAATCAGATTAGCCCAAACAAGATTGGTGTACCTTGTTTAGTTTAAGAGTTCCTATTGTCACCTTCCGACTACATCATCAAACCAGCGCAACGATGCCATAATATTGTATTGTCATCCGATTTACATATGCATGCAAAACTTCAGCTCAATCGGGAAGTTGATCAAATTTTTTTTGAAGATTTGATAACAGACAAACATCGAACAGGTGAACCTAAATAAAAACATGTAAAATAGGTCAAAATAATTTTAGTACAAGTACAATCAATTGATAACAAAAACAATGGAACCGCGTCGCAAGGCAGGCAGTCGGTGGGCGGGCGGTTCCGGTCAAGTCGCGGGCCGCGCTCGGCTTCCGGCGTGCAATTTGGCCACATTCAACCCGAAGCTGGCAAGACGATATCGCTTTAGTACGTCTAGTATCGGAAAGTAAACAATAAATACAGATTTCTAAATATTTCCTGATTTTATATGCAGAAATATAATTGATATAATTAAATAAGTATACATAATTGTTTCAAGAAGGTCAGGGGTGTCATACTCAACTGCTTAGCCAGGGGTTGCTATTAGGGGATCGGACAAGGTACGAAAAAGAGATCAATTATTTAGTCCACCTTTTATAATAAAAACAAAAATATTCACCCGTATTTTTTGCTAGTCGAAATAATATAACAATACTTAGATATAGCGTATTAAAGTTCAGGAGTCGGGGTTAAATACGTCACTTGTTAGTATAAAACGTACCCACGTCTGACGTCATGCGATATTTTAAACCAATGTATCTTCGTAAGTTTTTAAATAAGAATAAAAAGAAAAAGTACGTATGGAATATTTTTGAATAATCTATAAGACGGACAAACAATTCTTTTTTAGCCCGATCCCCCTACTACTTGATTTTTCCCCATTTATCCGAGTAAGTAGTATCCAAAAATACGTTTCCCTCTTCTAAAAATGCTTACGATGGTTAGCAGCGTCGGAAGCACAAGAAGCCAATTAAACTGGGTCCGCCATCGGCCTGCCAAGCGTTTTGATATCCTCCTATGGAACGAAGAATCCTTGGGAAAGGCCTTTGTCCATTAGTGGACTTCTTACGTTGATTGATGAATTGTTTGGAAGAATGTCAAAAATTCAGTCATCAAAGTTTTATTTAGATTCAAAGTTAAGAGAGAATAATAAGTAAAGCACTTTATTTAAACATAAATAAGTAGTGATTTTAATATTAATTTAATTCAAATAAAGATAATGAAAAAAATTGCGTTACTTATTTAGTCTCTCAAACGGTGTGTGAGTCTAGTTTCATATTGTTAAATTTAATTTCCCTTTTACAGCGTAGGTCACATAAAGGTTGTAAAGAGAAGAAACCGAATAAATCCCTATCATAGCACCTTTATCACAGCCACCATTTAGCCACGGAAAAGACAAAACTGTCTCGCTCAGACAAAGCTGCGAGTGAGTAAGGGCCCGTTAAATCCTCCGAGCTATTGGTACGCGCACGATCCGGCCAGATGCATGGCCACCATTCAATGCCATTGAGAGCCAATTGACCGGCTTTTGTCGCGTGATCTTTGGCCAAGAACTGGCCGAAGCCCTCTTACAAATCAACGTACGTACTAAGTTTCTGTTTGTATTTTGTTGGGCTTGTCTGAATGCTTCTTTAAAAGGACATTGATTTAGGATAATACTTGTACAATGTTAGGAATTAATTATTATTTATTAGGTACTAGCTTTTCCCGCGACTTGTTCGCCTAAACTGTTACCTTTTTATTTAAATACATATTATTTTACCTGTTTCCTGTAGGTCAAAGCAGAGACTATAAATCTCCACTCCTGCTACGATCCTGACAAATCTCTCTAGCTTCTTCTATTATCGTACTAGTATTTTTAAGTTATACTTTATAAAAAGTCGTTTTTTTGTTTCTCTTCAATATATTACTTTAGATTATATTCATTTACCTATATCATCAAAGAAAGCCTATTATCTAGTATATAACATATTTTTGTACGTAGATGTGATATACGTGGGTAGTACAAAAAAGGACCTAAAATAACGACAATGGCAGCATTATATTCTACGCCTCGTTCAGCCTGTCAATTTCGTGACAGACCCTTGTTATAGGCTAAAAAATCCTATATAACAGCTAAATGCTGATAGTGCGTTTAAAAACCCTTTTAACGCCAGCGATCGACACAAAAGCGCCTCATCAAACGTCCATCTCCCGGTCTGGAGTCGTCTTCGTTTTGCCTCGCCGGGTGCTCGCGCAAAAAGACCGAGAGTATGTGCTGACCCGATCATTAAATAGATTGATTGCACCTGGGCGCTAGGCTCGAGCGATAAATAGTGGCGATTCGGGTAATCCTGCCGGCGGCCGCCTGCCTGCCGATGGGCGGCATCCATTCTCTTTATTGCACCGTGCTTTACAGCAGCCGAGGCGACGCTACCTCCTGGACGAAGCTAACGTATGGCCAACTCCGCATCGAGCGGCAACATCCATCTCGGCGATCAGCCCGACTATCGAAATGACAAATGGTCTGCCAACGTGTTAATGATTCCTCTGTTTCCGTCTCAATTCTCCTAATCAATTAAGGGTGCCCAAATAACAAAAAGTTTATCTATTTTATGGTTTTCAGCAAAAAAGGTGGCGTCAGCGGGCAAAACAATGGCAAATTAGCGATGACGGGTAAAAATGACGTTCGGATTGGTAAACCGGCATCGGGCTGTTATAAATGCCCGGCGACGCGCCGGCGGCTGAATTATTCATTTATAACACTTGACAATATATTGACACTACCCTCTTATTAACACATTTCGTACGTATATAATTTGTGAGTTCAAATAGGTACATTTTGTATATTAAATACACTGTTAGCATATTTCTGAGAAGTTTTGAGTCTAAAAATATCGAGTCAGGAAAGGTAAATTCAAAAAAATATATGTATATTATGGTAGTAAATAAGGTACTTAGTGGTATTGCGCTTATGTTGAACTTTATTTTTGATACTATATTATGTGCTGAACTGTTGACATACTATGTTACCTACAACAATAGACAGATATGACACCTATATTCTGAGTAATAGTTTTTTCTTTCTCTAACGCACCATTAATATTCCTAATAAACTTCATCTGGATTTTATCATATTCGTATCATGAAGAAGTAATCAATGATATCAACTGTTAATTCAAGCGAATAAATAATTTTATAAATTTTAGCCCAAGGCTGGAATAAAAATCATATATCGGTAAATGCCACATCGTACATCCTTATAAAAAATACTAGGTACCTTTCATAAAAAAAGCAGCAAAATATTTCATCAAAACACGGCATCACCTCCAACATTTGTCAGAGTGCTTAATTAATGACCATGGCATAATGGCATTTTTTTCTCTTGCATTTTGCTTTTTATCTCGGCTGCACGAACCAGACATCAAGATCGCGCCAACTTATGGATGTCTGCTGTCAGCTCCCGTGTACGGAAGTATATTTCAGTTTTTTATTCATTTTGGTGACGAATTGTAATGGTAATTTTGCATTATGACTTAATTTAAAAATAATAACAACGTTTGATTTTTATAATTACAATATTACATTCTTGTAAAACTTATTTCAGATTTTCTATGTTTAATTCATGTTTAATTCTACATGTATCTGATGTGGCGATGTGCCAAAAGAAGGAAAGGACTGTGAGCCCTTACTGTAATTAAGAAAGATAATACGATTTTTAATTTCTGATTAATTGTCTGCATAAGCAAAAAGCAAAATAATATGAGATAAGTCGTATCACATAGCGTCCTGGTCGTCGTGGTAAATATCTGGGCTCTGTCTACCCCACAAGGGAAAAGACATGATAGTATGTATGTAGTACGTATCAAAATCTTAGTGCATATTCAAACATAGTTATATTTTACAGTAAATTTCCAACAACATGGCACAAAAAAGTGCCACCAATTTTCTAATTAAAGTGGCTTCGTCCGATTGTCGATGTTAACTCCCCAAAAAGTAAAACGTCTGTGAGTTCCCCGAAATCCCGATCGTGGTTGCAATAGTGCGCAGAAATTCCAAAAGCCAGCAGAATACATATTTTATAAGTTCGCTTCGATTGTTCCGGGGCGGTCGTAGTTTTTTTCGCGTATCATACGCCGCACTTGTCGATGCGTCCATCGACACATGGCTGGAATTTTTTCTTGTTGTAAAAATGCCGACCGGATTGTTTGTTAGCAGGTCTTTATAAACCCTGAATGACATGACTACGCATAGACACGGCCGTGATATGCATTTTGCGAAACAAAAAACAGGCACGTTATTTTTTATGGGTATCTTCTTTTTCAGTTGGAAAAAATAACTTTCATGAAAGCATTAGATGTGCATAGCTGTGACATTTAAAACAGGAATATTACTGATACGGAAACGATTGGTATAATATTTCAAAGCGTTAATAGATGTTTAAGACTTCCTAAATTCCTCAAATTGATTCTCCAAAAGCACACAATGTACATTTTTTGCGTGAAAACGCTGAGAACATCGTACTTGAATGAGCGTATAAATTTCAACGTAAAAAATAATAGTATAGGATATCGATGGCAAGATATCGCCCGGGGCATCGATCCCGTACATAAAACCAGCAATGCACACCGGAAGCTCTTCCTTCTCACACGGCATTCATTCGCAAACAAAGGCATACAGTTTCATGACAAATTCGACGCGGCGATTGTTGCGCTGACAATCGGATCGCGAACTCTTTGTCAGGATATCATTTAATAAAATTTATTAACAAGAATATCTTCGCGGCCAGGAAGTTTTTGGGTTTGTTTACTTTAGGTGGCGCACAAAGACTAAATCCAGCTTTTGTAGCGTCGATGTGCGCGCCAGATATTAAAAGCACGTGTGGCCAAACAAAGGTTGCGTTATGCGGGGGATTATTTGCCAATTTATGGCGCTTTTTGTAAATTCCGTTGAAAGCTCGCGCCGGAAATTTGGCTCCATTTCAACAAATGATCTTTTCACTATAAATATTGAGAATAATGTATATTTGTGTGACACAATGGGCTGATGGACGATGATAGTCACCTTACACGTGGGATTCGTTTTTTTTTTCACTTTTTCTAATCTAATTGTACTACATTTATATACCAAAAATCTACGATACAGTAAAATTGGTATTTAAATTTATATCAATTATCTTTGTCTTCCATCTTACAGAAAGAAGTGAATGATTGAGTGGAATATCATGACGTATTTCAGCATGTCTACTTTAACTGTGAGGAAACTGAAATCAAAGTTGTATTTACATAGGTCAAATACAAAGTTGTATTTGACTAGCTCCGTGGCGCAGCGGTCAACACGCCAGCCTGCGACACGGAGTGACCGGGTTCGATCCCCGGCCAGGTCAAGATGGAAAATGATCTTTTTCAGATTGGCCTGGGTCTAAGATGTATATCTATATATGTATTTGTTATAAAATATAGTATCGTTGAGTTAGTACCCATAACACAAGTCTCGAACTTACTTTGGGGCTAGCTCAATCTGTGTGATTTGTCCGTATATATTTATTATTAATAGGTTTAAGCATTACAAAAGATCCAACTAGAAAATTATCTCTCTATCTAAGGACAGTCCTCTCTTCACGCCTGAGGTTTCGGGGCTGGTCCTCTACAAATCAGCAGCGGCCATTAGGGGCGATAAAAATTAACGGCTCTACTTTCTAAAGGCCGACCTAACGTGTGTCGCGCGGCTAAACTTAGGTTCACATGCATACGATAATTAACTGCTTCAAATTTATTTTCTCTAACAAAGAATAATTATAATACCCGGTTTATACTATTATCGCATATTTTCAATATATATATACCTATGTTTTGTAAGCTGAAATTTCTGTATGATCTCTCATATGCATATTGCACGATACGAGTCATGCATATCCGGTGCGATATAATGTACAACTTAACGTTTTTTTAAGAAAGTGTTATTTTGCACCAAAAGTACTTCAACTATTTGTTTTACTTCGTGTACAATTAACGGATAATATTATATGGATTCATATTTAAATAAGATAAATGCTACAAAATACTGAAAAAAGATAGATTTCTTCGCCCGCGTTTTTAAAGATTGCAGCTCCAAATGAGCTTTCGCTACTTCGCCGAGCGTTTGAGGCAAAGGTAGAGAGCCCTCAACCTGTACATCACCAAAGGAGGGACGGATGGCTGGGGAGGCAAACTCTCATATTGCCTGATGGGCTGGCATTACATGCATAGCCTAAAGGGCTGATCTGAGAATCAATGACAAAAGCCTTTGGAGATTAGCAACTCTAATCTTTTGGCCGAAAGCTACGTTACCATAAGGGCCTATATTTTTTCCGGAAGGCACAAGCACCAGTATTCGGAGCTAGCAACCGCCATGTGAACCCTGCCTTATATAGTAAGTCACACTAATTTTGGACTGCATTTAGATTGGTGATCGCCGAGCTTAATAGTACCTTATTGTTTACACTATCCATCTGAACAGTCACCATTTAAATGCATTAAAATTGTTCGAAAATAGAGCCGGAGTGGTTGGGGGCGGAGCGGACGATGTATGGTTTCCTAAAATCGACGGAATAAAATTAATAGAAACGTTATTGGAACATAAATATTTATGGTTATTGCTCTTAATTTTGGAGTACAACAGGTTTTTTGAATTTATAACATTACTTATGTCCAAAGACGTCTAATAGCATAGGTTATGCATAGCAGGGCAGTACTATAATATCATCTTCCTCGCCTTTTCCCTATTTTGGATCGGCTCTGCATGTCAATTCCCTCCATTTCTTCCTGTAATTAACCAAATTATCATTGCATAAATGAATATGAGAGACAGGGGTACCCCTGTCTCGTACCCCTGTCTCTCATATCAATTTTATCATAATTCGCAGAACAGTATTTTATTTTTAATTTTAATACATGTCTTGATATTAGATGGGCAATAACCTCATCGACATTAAAAGTCTCAGCACTTTATAAAAATAAAGCAATTCAATATTTACATAACATAACGTAAAACCTCACTGCAGCCAAACCACACCTTCTTTGTGCAACAAGTACCAACTTTCTCATGCACTTATCGACTCCTCACATTACTCAATGTGACAATCACGACGCATTGTCGCCGACAGATACCCGGAACGTGAAAAAACACGTCACCCCCCGCTGCAGGGCCT
Source organism: Elegia similella (assembly GCA_947532085.1). Taxonomy (NCBI): domain Eukaryota; kingdom Metazoa; phylum Arthropoda; class Insecta; order Lepidoptera; family Pyralidae; genus Elegia; species Elegia similella. The sequence goes on from OX383941.1 coordinate 17,340,466, forward strand.
TTGCGGTCGCAAAATGTCTCAATCTAGAAGCAGCCATTAGACGAAAAAAATATCGTACAAGTATTTATCGTTCTCTTTGCACTCGCCGTTCCAGCAGGTACGACTCCCGCTGCGAATATAAATCAGGACTTGCTTTTTTAATCCCATCACTGTTAATTTTTCAATAGGCTTAAGAGATCACCGCTTACAATATACTGATAGGATTTCTGAAGCTTTGAATCAAAACCCTTTGGTTGATGCAATACTTAATACATAACTTAAGCCATATTATGTTACCAACATTATCTACATTTAAGTATATAAAATGTCTCCTTTTTCTTCTGATAAGTAAATTCATTATCATCATTTGCAGCCCTCATCAGCCCACTGCTGGGCATAGGCCCCTCATGTTCTACGGTCATGTACTAGTCAAGCAGTTTGTGCGATAGGTAAAAATAATGTGTTCCTAATTTCATATCGGACAAACAAATTTGAATTATTGGTATGCACCCATGCATATGCAACTCTTTCAATGTTTTAGGGTATCCCTTAAAATAAAGAAATCGGTATTCATGTTTAACGAAATATGTCGCAAAATCTGAAAGATCAATAAAATAACAGTTAAAATGACGCTTTCTCATTTTTTTACTTATAAACAACAAATTTTTATTGCGTTGCAAATTCTCCAAAATAAACATACAATTCGCAAAAAGCCCAAAACACAATGGTGGTATTGATAAAAAAGCGAATTTCTATTTTTCGCTCAACCCTAGCAATTATGAAGGGGTAGTCAGTAAAAGAAAGTTGCCGGCAATAAAAGTAAACCTTTCGGCAGCGAGCGCGCCACCGAAGGGTTACTATTTATTTCTATTAGCCGACGGTTTAGAGTTCGACACATTCCGCAGCGGAGCCCATAAAATCTGGATCCGTCTAAACCTGGCCGGGTAATGTTAACCTTCCATCCGTCCCATCCCGTCGCAGTTGTAAACTACATTGCAAAAAACTCCAACTTGCTATTGAAAATGTGCTCATAAAGTAATTTGCGCAAATTTGCAAAAGGGTAAAAGTTGGCAATAGAGTTTGACTTTTGAAACCCGTTATGTTTTAAAATTTTGCAAAATGCGTATTTACCGTTAGACAATAAATTTTATAACTCTTTTAGTCGCTGCATTCATGGTTATCTCCATTGTATTACTATACATTGCAGTTTTTCAAAGTAAGCAATTAGCGAATTCGCCATGTATGAGAATAGAGCTAGGCGCATTATTTTGCTTATGCCCACGACTCCGTTTGCGTGAATATAGATCCTCGAAAGCAGTACCTTTTTCCGTAATGGAAGATCCTTACCCGAGCCTCAAATTATCGCTATACAAAACTTTTAATCGGTTTAGCAGTTGAACGTGAAGAGTAAAGAGTTACTTTCTTTATAATTAAAGTACCATAAGCCGATTGAGCAACGTCATCATCGCAGTATAACCTCCAAATGCAGAGCTCTAATGTCGTCATTCATCAAGTTTTTATCACACTCAGTTAATTATCTATTCTCATTTGAAAGCGGGACAGAAATGGATAAAAGTGATGTATCCACGCAGATGACTTTTGTATGCAATCTATCTCTGATAACGTATATTACAGATCGAATTAAACCGCTTTTCATTACCGTCACCCACGCTAATCCACACATCGGTCGCAGCGCTGAATAGAATGCCAGCTAGCGTCCGCAAAGGCCAAACCTCACCGGCATTCAGTCAGCACCGACAATAGTTTTTGTCCACCAACCGTGCAGCGTTAATATCTTGTTCAACTTTGATTTATGTGCCGAATACTTGCGACGTGTATGGCTTTATGCCTTGCGGAAGCAGCGTGCGAACAGGACCCGTTTCGGGAATTTCACGGCTCTCAATGGCTTGTGGGCATTTATGGGCTATTTAGTTGTGTTTGATGATAAATGACTTGTTTTCGAGTGATACTTTCAATTGATGATTAATAGTAACTATTTTAGGTCAGTGAGCTTTGGCACTTTTGCGAAAAATTGTAAGGAGTTGCGTCTTCATTTTATCAATAGATTCTTTCATCTCATATATATATACGCGTCTCACTGCTATGTTTGTATCTTCCGAAACTAAACTATCATTCAATCATATAAAATCCCAAAAGACGGTTGTAATTTAGTTTTCTCTTCGTGTGTGTAAGTGGCCAATACTGGTGTCAGATTTTTAAAGCTGTCCTTGAAGGTTGTAATTAAAATCATATGATATTTGTAAAAGAATATGTGCTACACACGTGCAGGCTACTGATGTGTTAGTGCAATCCTTTATGATTATACTTTTGGAAATAAAGTCAATTATATATATATTACATCCTATTAAAAAGTGAATTAAAACATTGTTTTCAATTATCGAATAATTAACGATTTCTAGGACTTTGCATACACATTGTTTTTATACTTTAGCAATAAGACTTTAAGAATTTCAGCATCCTACAGTGTTTGTCGCAAAAGTGGCTCAGTGGTCTAAGATCGCGACCTCTAAGCGCAAGGGCCCGGGTTCAAACTCCACCTGGCCTGGCCTGTACCTCTGAGTTTGTAAACTAATCTGACTCAAGTACGGTTATTTTTTATCGACAACTACCTGCTCTCGGTAAACATCGTGAGGCACCCTGCACACTAGTAGATGGTACACTAGTGTAAAATGGAGAAGGCGATTGCAAACATCCTCGTCTTCATCGTCACTTACCATCAGGTGAGATGGGAGACAAATGCCTACTTCAATAATTAGTAGAAAAAAAACAACTCCATAATTTCCTGTCTTCCATTCAATGACACGGACAAGAGTGTACTTATTTCTTTTAAATATCAGAATAATCTTTAAATGGCCTTTGGAAGTCACGCGGGAAGGCCGATCAATGGCTTAAGTACCATAAGCTTTCACTGTAAGGAAATTCGGAAACAATAAAACCCTTCCCAATCTACAAACCTATCATTACAGAAACAAATCCGGCACGAATCGCGAGCCATAAAATCACATGGAGTTTATACCGCGAGCTATCAGTTTCCGAGTTCTCAATAAAGGGTAACCCGTGATCAGTTAAGTAAACAGAAAAAAGGAACGGCGGCGTCGGAGGCGACGTAACAAGTAAATCACGGGTAAGCCCCAATACGCGCCGCGCCGGGCTCGCGTAAGCCCCTAACCCCTTTAAGTTCACCTTTAGCTCTGCCGAATATGCGCGGCTAAACGGCCGGTAGCTTTTGGCTTCTTTTTCGGAACATATACAAACTATACAATAGTGAAAGACACAAAATTATCTTTTTGATCTACATGCTAACATTAGACTTTCATTTTAGTATGTACCTAACTCTGCTAAAGTAGTATCGATAAAGTCCTAAAGATGGTTTATAGTGCAAAAATACATGTAAATATCTCCTTGTTTCTGACCCTGGTTATTAGTATTCTTTTTCATCAGCTTTATACAGGTTCGCGCTATCTAGCAGAATGTTGATGCTCCGAAATTAATTTGGCATAACAAACTTGGCATAATCTTCTTCAAAGGAATATTTTTAAGGCATAAAAATTATTTAATAGAATTATAGTTCGGCCAAATTTACAATGGCATTATATTAAGATGATCGATTTAATTTGGCATAGGTATCGTTTATTCGTAGGTCTATCAAAAGGTACGCAAGAAAACAATAATGGAAGGAGGGTGAGATGGCGAAACCTGCGCAGTAATAAAATCGTTTGGTCACCTTGCAAGCAAAATGAGAATAAGCGAGCGAAGCGAGCGAGCGTTTTCAACTTAGGGCGAAACCCCCGCTATAACAAAAAAGATTCGGCCACGTTATTTGCTTACAAAATTACACTATAGTCGTTATGAAAGAAATATAAAGTCAGTCAACAGCTTATTTTTTGATATCACTATATAATTTCTAAAACAATATAAATTAATTATTACAAAAATAAATTGTGAATCACAATATCTCATGAACTTTATGTCTTTTGGAATATCAGTTTCCAAGTTCCCAATAAAGGGTTACCCGTGATCCGTTAAGTAAACAGAAAAAAGGAACGGCGGCATCGGAGGCGACGTAACGAGTAAATCACGGGTAAGCCCCAATACGCGCCGCGCCGGGCTCGCGTAAGCCCCTAACCCCTTTAAGTTCACCTTTAGCTCTGCCGAATATGCGCGGCTAAACGGCCGGCAGCTTTTGGCTTCTTTTGCTGAGATTTGGCTGCGGATAACGGGTGACAATCACGTCGGTGCCCGGGATCTTGTCAGGACAAATACAAACGCGTAACCGTGAAAGAAACAAACTAAGCAGATAGTAATACGTAGTTACATTTGCAACATGATTACTTTCTTTACTTGACTGATGTGATTCTATTCCAACCCCATAACATTTATTTCGTGAACATGGGTTACAAAGTAGATACAAAGGTAAACAAGAGTGAGTTTGTCTATGTCCCAATTTAAGTTAATAAAATATTAAAGCGTCATTAAAATTGCACATTTCCTTGTCCAGACCTGGATCGGATTTCACCAAGTTTTGACATTTTACTCTTCGGGGCTTCGTCCTAGCTTGTAGTGGTGGAGACAGGTAGGTTGCTTTTGCTGACGCTGGTCGTAACACAAAAGATAGAAAAATAAAGAAAGTAGGTTGTACGATATTGTATGTATACTAATTACATATTTTGTTAACACATAAGATGAAGTAGGTAGTTAAATTGTAAACACATATTCATATTATAAGAGAAGTTTATCTTGAACATGAACTAGCCTTTACGCCCACCATATCCAATAAGTATTAGACCTTGACCTCAACTTCTAATAGCGGCTACAATATTATGAACTAAGTTCTTATAATAGTCTACTCATTTAGAAATGTATTATCTTTATTTTTATTACATATTAGCTATTGCCGCGTTAATGTCGATCCCTCGGGAACAGTACCATTTCCCGGGATGAAAGGAACCCTGTGTCTTTTCCCGGGTCTCAAACTACCTTCATACCAAATTTCATCCAAATCGGTTAAATGGTTGAAGCGTGAAAAGGCGACAGACAGACAGACAGTTACCTTCGCATTTATAATATTAGTCTGAATTTACTTATTTGACTTCAAGATAAAAATATGCATCATCATCATCATCATATATTGAATAGTATAAAAGAAAGGGTAAAAATATAGGTAAGTAAATATCTAATGATACGGCTAATAAGGAAATCCTCGGTGGACCCTAACATTACATGTCGGCGAGAGACCTTGGGTCAGCTCATCAAGGTTTCCGTGGGTTAATCCAGTATAATAAGGGGCTTAAGCAGCGCCCCGAAAAGAAATAAACCGTTTTATAACTGTGACTTCCTCAACCCCACGTAAAGCCGCCGTAAAACTCATAGGAGATGGGATCGGCGATATGGGCCGGAAATAAATCGCCATTTGAAATCAATTTGTGTAAAGGGCCAGTAGTTGGCTGGCCCGTGGACGATATACAACATTATATTGGCTACAGAAGTGAGGCTTGCATAATAGGTAACATTTATAAATGAAGAAAGCGCCTGATGTGATGTGAAATTTAATGAAAATTATTTTTATAAATAATGTATGCTGTCGTTTTGCTGTCATTTTCATTCAAACAATCATATATATATTATAACTACTTAGATTGGGAACGTCGTTTTAAAAGTCGCGCAATGGCACCAAAAACAATGTGCCCATATTTAGGTATCCATACGTTTTTGTTGATAGCACTATTATTTATTCAACTATACTGCATACACCAATCTAACATTCACATAATCATATATTAAGTCTTACGGAGTCATCATCATTTCTTTTCAGTCGCCCAAGGATTCCTCGTTCCTTGGGAGGATATTACCATAATCACCACGCTTGGCAGGCGGATTGGCAAGCGCAGATTTTTGGCTTCTTGTGCTTCCAACTTTGTTGGATTTGGGAAGGGAATGAAAGGAATTGAGATACTACTCACTCGGATAAATGGGGAAAATGCAAGTAGCAGCTCGGGAGGCTGCACGTACCCGAATATTTCCTGCAACCATCGCACAACCCATGTCTCTCTTGTCACACCCCAGGTGTTGCAGTTGTCCATGGGCAGCGGTGATCGCTTACCATCAGGTGACTTGCTCGTTTGCCGCCCTATGTCATAAAAAAAATCTGTTAAATGCAGCACGTAACGCTCTCTATGTATAGTTTCAGCGCTACTAGTTTGAATGAAACGTGGTGAAAACAAAGATATATATATACCACCATAGTTATAGCCTTGTTTCATCACCTTCTGGTATCATCATCTTTAGGTCTTTTTTTTTTTTATTTTGAATAGGCTTACTCTTGACCTTAGACTAACCCTGGGGGTAAAGACAAGATCTACGATGGAGCGAGCTTGCCTAGAAGATGCCTGTTCACTCTAGCCGTAAAGCCTTTTAGTCTCCACAGCAGGAGCATGATCCTCTCTGTACTACCGGACCCAATACTGACTCCTTTCTGTACCATCGGGCCGTGGCTGGTCAGTGTGCGCGGCCGGGTCGCGATCACGAGCGATTACGCCAATAGAAGTCGTATCGGTTTATTTGCTTGCCCTTTGTTACTTACGCTGTATTCGATATGACTTTTGGTCTGGTCGGCAAAACTTTTGAGTGAGATTTGGGTGTACTTTACTTATAATGGTTTGCAAGAAAAATAACGCGTGAGGACAACTAAACATCTCAGGTAAAAGAGAGCTTTCATATCCATACTAATATTAAACATACCAAAGTAACTTTGTCTTTTATCTGTTAGGTACTTTTTCACGCTTTAGATGAAATTTGGTATGGACATAGTTAGAGGCTTGAGCCAATTTATTTCATCCCTGAAAAAGAAACTCTTCCTCAGGGAGCTACATTCACGCGAGCGGAGCCGCGCACGAAAGCTAGTAGAGTATAAAGTATTTGTTTGTTGTTTCTTTTTTTACTTTATCTTCAGTAGTACAAAATCATAACCGGGATTCACTTGTGGTAAATACTTTAACAGCTCCATGGTGCAGTGGTTAACACGCCAGCCTACGACACGGAGTGCCCGGGTTCAATCCCCGGCCAGGTCAAGATGGAAAATGATCTTCTTCAGATTGGCCTTGGTCTTGGATCTTTATCTATACATGTATTTGTTATAAAATATAGTATCGTTGAGTTATAATCCCATAAGACAAGTCTCGAACTTACTTTGGGGCTAGCTCAATCGGTGTGATTTGTCCGTATATATTTATTTATAAATACGTTTCTGTTTAAGTTTCTCAGTGTGCGTCAAAGTAAAAGAGGTTATGCTATGAATAAGTAATAAGAGGATATGGTTAATGATTATCCATGGTAAACGCATACAAGGTAATGGTTACATTCGTATTGATTCTGAGGTATTGATGTACAATACATGACTCTACGAATAAGTAATAAGTCACATTTGTAGGGCTTGCTAACTATCAGTATATTTAATCGAAAAACAAGAAGGTTGAAGACAGTAACTTTGAGATAACAACTATAACTTTCCATATATCTGATGCTCTACACGTAAAATGTGGAGATACGAGCATCTTCAATTTGTATATGTTTAACTTTACACTTACATTTCGCAATGATATAAATAAAACACATAATAATTATTAAATATATATTGAACTATGAACCATACACATCAGCAAGACATAATAACCAATGAAAGCGAAGTATAAAAGACGAACAAAAATCAATACCGCTCTCCGTTTTGATGAAGCCATCTGCTCGAACTATAACACCACGACCGGTAGACCAGTACCCCTAAAAACCTCTGTTTGCACACAGTAGGTGCCCCGCAGCGGTATTTTTTACAACCCAATGAGCCGTACGCTTGTATTTTGACAAAACGCGACGACATGCCTCTAAGTGGATTATTCGCCGGCACAGGAGAGATTTCACGTCACATTTATCCCGTCTTTGTCTATCACAATGCCTTGTTACGTAGGTGTTGTGCCAATGAATATAAACTTTTTTAACTTAAGGGGCTTATTTCGAGATAAAACGTGGACATCTGTCTACGCTTTGTGGAATCCGCGGCTAAAGATCTGCAACAAAAAACTTAAAAAGAGCAAGCTTTTTAGGGGCTGATAAAATCAATGCTTATGTCGGAGTCTGTTAGAACTTTAAATACATGCAAAGATTAAATCATTGTTTTATAGAAAATAAAAAAAAAACATTTTATAATATACTTACACTTGCACTTAAATAAAACTTGTTACCATAGATCATTTGCTAGACGATGTAACCTAACGTGTCAACAAATTATTATTTTATTAATATAAACAATTCAATATAAAACTGTGACCTACTCTGCATTCAGGGCTGATTATGCAAAATTGCGTCAAGTGAATAAAGAACATAAGTGTTTCTACTGGTTTCCACTATAATGAACAAGTGCCTCAAACAAAATTAAGGGAAATATGGAAGGCAGCCCGTTTAACAGGAGCGCGCTGACGCTGACGCGTCGTAGTCCTCCGCCCACAGAGTACATATTGCATTTTTGCCCCAAAATGCAATATGTAATCTGATAATTCCACATTAAGTATCTCAAATATAAAATAAATATAGTAAACTACAATATGCTAAAATTTATCCATATGTATTATTTTATTAGGCTTTGTTTAGGGTGTTGGCCTACATACCTATGGATGGAAAACGGAATGAAAATAGTATAAGCATCGCCTATGGTTCTCTATTTTGTCTCATAAAATATATTTTTATACATAATTTAAGATCTCATAATATTTTTTTCCTTAATAACCATATACCAATAATGTAAATAATGATTCTTTGCCCTAACCTAATACCACACAGTATCACGTGCTCGAAATTTACAATTCCTAAATAGAACATGCTAGGCATACTTTTTTTTTTGCTGCAAAGATTATGATACATCATACTCAAAATGTATATTCTTTTCCCCATAATTATCACGTATACTAATGTCGGTCATATGATAAGCAAGCATGCAGCATGCAAGCAAACATGCAGCATACAGCAAGCGTGCAGCAGGTATGCATGCAGCCGGCATGCTGCAAGCATGCAGTAAGCAAGTATTTCTGGGTGGCTCCACCAGAAAATTCGCTCCGTCGTCGGCCCTTTGATTTATTTGTGCACTCGACCTCATTTGCTCAGGACCTCCTTCGCGAGCCTTCTGGTTCCATGCGAAGGAATAACACTCTAGTATACTTATGACAAAGGTGACCCACGTGGGAGTCGATGTGCTCTAAGCTGGAACAGTAATCCATTTATAACTAATGGGCTAGTTTAACTACTTGTAAGTTATAAATAATGTTATTGAAATCTATATAAATCATTTTTTCGAACAAACTATTTATTTTATAACTAATACTACTAACGTTTGGACTAACGTTCATTATAGAATACGATACCTAGAACATGTGACTTTATAGCATCGAAAATTAGAAAATTCAATTATTGTAGCAATTCATATTATAGCACAAAAGTTATATAATTTGTAAATATTTATATATATTTTTTTAAGTAGTTGTAATTATTATCCTGATTAAAGTATATAGAATAGATTGCACAAAAGTGTTATGATTCAAGATATTTTGGTAAATCAACATTACGGATATTTGAACATTATGGATTCTGATGCTTATAATAATAATAATATAATAATAATATTGTTTATTTCAGATAATTAAAATCCATACAAAAACACACTTAATACTAATTTAAAAACATATAATTAAATGATTAATATAATTTAAATTTGTCAATAATATTAATTCAATTAAATTTTCTATCTATAATTAATTACTAAATTACTCTACTTATCAAGCACTTCCATAATGGAGAGGTCCAATTTTCAGCCACTGTTTTCAGAATGATGTTGCGACTATCCCTCACTCTGTTGATCGGGGATGCGGTTTTTTTTGCGAATTATCGCAAATTATAGCAAACTTGTTATGGATTATGACATTCGGACGAAAGAGTTTAGGAGACTATATTTTCGTCCTATCCCTCTAAAAATTTAGTAAGTCAAAATAGTTATATGTATTTATAGCGTGCTTTGAACAAAAAATAAATTGGGTGGTTTTTCAGGCCGCAGGAACATTATGAGTTATGACCAGTAGCATGTTGTACATTTTGATGATTTAACCCAAGTACAATTACACTTCTACTCATTGATGGTCCTGGGCGTCATAAAGAAACTCGCACTATTTCCATACAGATTTTGGTTGAAAATAAAGTTTATACCTTACACACCGTTTAGAAAATAAATGTATAATAGTGCAGTCCTGTCAACGAATGAATTATACTGTTGGCAACATTCATCTTGTCGACTGCGCTGAATGCCGAATCGAAGGCGTTGCGTCCAAAACACGTGCAAAACAATGTGTTTTTCGCGGTGATCACCTATAAATCAAGTATTATTATAAAAAGGGCCTGTTCGAGTGGCCGTATTGTCACTTTATGGATGTTATGCCATTCATTACAGGCCATTAAACGTATTATAATGCATTCACCAGCGCACCAAGACCCTTCCGATCCAATTTTTGACTTAGAAAATATTCCTTGTAATGGAATCCAAGAGATCTACTTACAGTGGTCAAGTGATACCTCAGAAAGCTTTGTTTGGGCGCGAAGCGACATACCATTCAGATATCAGATAATAAATGGCAAATGTTGATAGAAAACGCTTTGGTATACGACAATGAGATGTTTGATGATCGGCTGATGCTCCTTAGAGATAGCCTCCTTTTACTTTAAGATCTTTTAAATAAAACCCAGTCATGTGTATGGTCGTAAAAATGAAAGTAAACGTGTAGGGTGATGATAATAATAATTTTGATAAGTATTTTTATTGTCCCAGTACTAAAACTATTAGTCCTATTTAACTAATAGTAAAAACAACGAAATACAAACATCAAGTAGCATTAATGATATGTATGTCATCGGATGTAGCTCTTCATCAACATCATTTCAGCCGTAAGAAGTCCACTGCTGGACAAAGGTCTGTCTCAGGGATTCTTCATTCCATAAGACGATATTACCATACTTACCACGCTTGGCAGGCGGGTTGGCTAGCGTAGTTTCCTTGGCTTCTTGTGCTTACGATGTTGCTGCCCATCGGAAGCATTTTTAAGCTGGGGAAGGATGTATTGGGACAATTACAAGTACTGAATAGTACCTATCACTACTTTCTACTGTTGTTGTTTTTTCTGTATGTAAGTGGCAGGCATTGGTTTTAAAAAGAAATATCTGGCCAAAGCTCGCTGCCGGACCCTCGTCATGATGAATATATTTCAATGATATTAATTGATACAATTTCTACATATTGTGACTTGACATTAAATCAAAAATTTATAAACATTTGTTTTCATTACTATTATTTCATATTACTAATTTTATTTTATTTTATGATATGACAATGTAAGCTCAAGTCCACACATTTAGTCGTATATTGTAAGTTGATGTCATTTGGAGAAAATGCGCTGTGCTGTTTGTTGTCGCTTCTTCTGCACTCCGCCTTGGAAGCAGCGTAAACTTAGCTCTAAGTCAGTTGTAGACGTCAAGAATAATAATGTTGTAAATAATATGTATAATTTAAGTTAACGTTCACCAAATGATATATAAAATATCTTACGATGAATAAAAAAATTGACTATTGAGCTGATTGAAGGCATCTTACAAAAAATCTGGCTACTTACAAATAAACATTGCCATAAAATTAGGTACACAAATATTTACTAAGCATAAAAAACAATTGAATAAAATAGTTAACCAAAATATTAAATTCATCAAACAAATGCAAGGGAATAATAAAATCGCGGATAGAGACATAACTTTTTTCGTGTGCCATAAAAACTAATTCATTGAGGAAAGATTAATAGTCCGCGCAAAGCCGTAAATAATAGAACTTTTAGAAAACTTTATGGTGTGGAAATCACAATTTGCAGTTCGGTGACGATCCGGCCTCTCATGAGCTTTCAAAGCTTTGTGCGCGACGGAGGGCGTGACCGCCGGCCGGCTCGAATGTTGTGTCACACTATCCAAATATTTACTTACTGAGAATCTTTTTATTCCAAGTTACTTTGAATGAAAGATATTTTGAGGGCGTTGCCATTTTTATGTCCGGTTTTGTTGACTGTGAGAAATCCAAAGATTAAGAAAATTCATTCAAAGAAGAGAGAACATTTATTTGCCAACTATAAGTCATACATATACGTATAATTTTAGGTCTAATCATCGCAACTCAGAAAGTATTGCAAATGTGGTAAACTAAAATAATAATAAATACTTTATATAAAACAATTTAACAATTTTAATTTAATTACATTTCAAGGAGTCCTTTAAAGAATAATATTTTTTTAAGGTAGAATATTTGAATCTGCCCTTTTATAAAGAACAGAAAGGTAATTATTTTTTTTATGTTATAGGACGGCAAACGAGCAAGCGAGTCATCTGATGGTAAACGACCAGCGCTGCCCATGAACAACTGCAACACCAGGGTGTAACAGGAGCGTTGCCGGCCTTTCAAGGAATTAGGGAAAGGACATAGGGAGAGGAAATGGGGGAAGGATGGGCCTCCGGCTCTCTCACTCACCGAACGAAGCATACAAGCGGTAAAGCTTCTACTCAAACGTCGATTTTCTGTGAGAGTGTGGTACTTCCCCGGACGAGCCGGCCCATTCATGCTACTAGCAAAAATGAATTTTAGACATGGATACAATACAATCAACTGAAGCATAATTTGAACAATATCACCGCATTCAGGAGCATAGTATAGAGATCCAGCATCGTCATCATTATTTTAAGAACTATGTTCTTGTCGGTGGTTTTCCATCTTTCCCTGTCCTGCTCAATCTTCTTGACCTCTCTATATGACACGACTTTAGTCTTCTCTTTTATTTCCTCTGTGATAGCCCTACTTGGCTCTCCCTTTCCTCTCTTGACTTCGATGACATCATGTGACGTATAAGGTGACCAAACATCTTTCCCTGCCTTTTCACATCAAATTCAATAACGTTCTCTTTTGTTAATAAGTTGTAGAACTAAAATACCCAATATTTTAAACAATCAAGTCACAGTAACAGCTTATAATGGCGAGCTCGGTAAGCTAACTGTAATAACTGTAGTCTCATATATCTTTGTGATTTGCCCTAACTCACAGTACGCGTTGGGAAACTGTAAGTACTGTGAGTATTGTGATAATAAATAAATAAAGGTAACTGAGCACTAAGAAAAGATTGTCGTTGCGCGTTGAAGTGCGTGACCGCCGCCTTCAAGATTAATGTGTCACACTATCCAAATATTTACTTACCGAGAATCTTTTTATTCCAAATTACTTTCAATGGAACATGCTTTGGGGGCGTTGCCATTTTTATGTCCGGTATTGTTGACTGTGAGAAATACCTATAACTTTAAATGTGCCCTTTTATAAAAAATAGAAAGGTACATGTTAGGCATGGTTACAATATAATCAGCTGACGCATTATTTGAACAATATCACCGTATTTAGGAGCATAGTATCCAGTATATTTTATAAAAATCAAGACACCGAAACAGCGAGTCAAACTCATCCTCCGGCCTGCACGAATGATAAAATATTCTCAGTATTATATTCGTATAGAGTGATAACACCATACAAATATAAAACTGAGAATATTTTTATTTAAAAATTACTTTCATTGAACGATATTCTAGTGGCGTCGCTATTTTTATATTCAGTTTTGTCGACCATAATAAATACTCTTACTTTTGCCCTTCGTAAGGAACTAGCATTCACTCTCACCTCTGCTCGCCTGAATAAAGTTCCCCGAAAACAGTACCTTCTTCAGGGATAAATACTCTATGTCTTAGTACGAATTCTTAGTGCATTGTGAGCGTGAGCATATTTAGCGCTTACCCAGGTTAAGCGTGGTCGACCAAAGCAGACCTGGCGGCGATCGGTAGCGGCGGAGATGAGGACAATCGGGCTGCCTTGACCCATAGTAAAGCGCGTTGCTCAAGACAGAACGAGATGGAGAAGCACTGTAGCGGCCCTCTGCCCCACCTAGGGGACATAGGAAAATAAGTCAAGTAAGTCAAGTCAGGTTAAGCAACCCTGGGCGCAGTCCCCAATCGAATGGGTAGGTGGTATAACAATATTTGCAGCTCCTCCGTGCTTCGGAAGACACTTTCGGAAGACAAGTCGGTGGTTCCGGCTATCATCTTTGATGGCCGTCGTTCAGCTATGTCAGATTTCTTTAGGCAGCTTGAAAAATCTGACACCAGTGCTGAAAATCAACAACATTAAACGAGTATGTAAAATCAGTAGGGATGTAAAAGTAAATAATTAGACATTATATTTCTAACTAGTTTTCGCCCGCGGCTCCGCCCGCGTCAATGTCGATCCCTCGGGAATAGTACTTTTTCCCGGGATAAAAGGTAGCCTATGTCCTTCTCCGTACTCCAGAGAACTTGTATGTTCAGTAGTTACGGCGTGAAAGCGTAACAAACAAACAAACTCACTTTCGCATTTATAATATTAGTAAGGATAATATTATTTGATTGCGAATAAATACAAAAAGCTACGTAACTAACCGTAATTAGATAAAGCGATTAACGCGTGAAACTGTCTAGTTTCGTGATTCAGCAGATTTCATTTGACCATACAATACGGATAATGTCAACAGGAAAAAACTATTTAGTCCGTCAGTTAAGTAAATCATTAAAAAATGGCACAGTTATAAACTTTGCTTTGTCGATATATATAAAACAAAGTTGGGTTTGTTCGTATAATCCCTTGCGTAGACTGTGAGATATGAGAAACAGCTCTATATTCTACGTCTACATTCGTATTTGGTCTTAATATAAAAATTGTAAATGAAGACTGATAGATCTCCTTTGCAGTATAATTATAATCTCACTCGAAAACTTCCTATCCAAAAAATAATATCGGGATATACAACCGGGCTCTTCAACCCGAGGAGTGAAGAGATGATATTTTTTACACAAATCATAATAATTATATTATAAGCATACACTAAGAGCACAACAGAAAAATACTACGCTGTGCTGAAAATCTATTACATCTAATTCTACTTACGATTTACGGTAGTGCAGTAGCAGTGCTACGACGGCCCAAGCTACGACGCGTAGCAACGACGTAGCAAGATACACCAATTTAATGATTATTACTACCACCGCATTATAAATGTGTAGATATAAAAATACTAGCTGTTGCCCGCGACTTCATCCGCGGCTATTTCTGTTATTAAGATTAATTCGTTTTTTTATATTAGTATATATGAATCATTTTCCCTCGTTTTCAAAACATTTTTTATTGTTGCTTCGCTCCTATTGGTCACAGCGTGATGTTTTATAGCCTAAAGCCTTCCTCAATAAATGGACTATCCAACACATAAATAATTTTTCAATTTAAACCAGTAGTTCCTGAGATTAGCGCGTTCAAACAAACAAACTCTTCAGCTTTATAATATTAGTATAGATTTGGGAATTAGCATAAACCTAAATACTCTAATAAATAAATACCGGCCAACAAAAAAAAAATACGCCACTTCATAAGACAGACAAAAAGGCTGGCTTTAATGTTTAGAGCTCCTTGTTTACAGGAAAACCCTCCAAAAGTAAGTTTCTCGCTATTCCTAATTACAATTTTTATTTATCAGGTCTTGGGCTCGGCCTACCTTGGAAGAAATAATAATCTTTTGTACAAAAAAACCGACTTCAATCAAACTACTTATATGATTTTTAAGTAATTAAAATGAGACCAATCTGTTAGGCGTGCTCCTTTCAAACAAAAGAATATATTTTTTAAATCGGTTCGTAAAGACAGTGTTTGATTTAACAAACGTAAAAAATAATAATAATAACCTCCACCGAATTGATAACCTCCTCCTTTTATTGAAGTCGGTTAAAAAGATGTATTAATAAGTCAACTTGTTGACTAAACTTCAATTTGTTTCTTTGTAGCGTGCGCCATCTGTTCATTTACGGTAGTACTAGTGTAGTGGTGCCATCTACCGACAATAACAGTAAATACAAAACGCTTGCAAGCACTGTTCAAAAGCATGAAACAATGCTTTTTGTCGGATATAAAAGTACTGCTGAATTATTTAAGATGGCTTTATGACTTATATAAGCATGGAATTTAACTTAAATTTACAAACTATTGTGAAATAACCTTAAGCAGAAGTTACATTTTTGGGACAAGAATTTATTATGAGCGACACACTGTAAAGTGCTTTCCAAGGCAAATCAAATTTGCCCAAAAACGGTTAGTGTACCTTGTTTAGTGTAAGAGTTTCTATGGTCACCTTTCGAAACCATCATCAGACAAGCGCAATGATTCCATAATATTGTATTGTATTGTCATCCGATTTACACATGCATGCAAAATTTCAGCTCAATTGGTGACCGGGAAATAGATCCAAATTAACTTACCTACAAGATTTGATTACAGACAAACATCGGGACAGGTGAAACTAAATAAAAGCTTGTCAAAAGAAATGACAATTTCCCTTGAAGAAAACGAAACATCTGTTTTAAAATAAATAAACACTACTGCTATGGTGTTTTTTAAATCAAAGTCTGTATCCCTTACGGGTTAGACAGAGCTAAGGCTATAAAATCCAAGGCCACGTTAAGCGCGTTAATGTGCGCGTAGGTGGAAAATGGAATCAAAATAGGAGGGATTTTCTTTGCTCGCAGACCAGCTTAAGAGAAATCTCAATGAACTTATATAAAATGAAATTGTCTGGGCTATCAATATTGTAACTGCAATAATTTATAAGATGAGTTCATCCCTGCTAATTAGGGTGGTCCAATTTCCACTAGCTATAACAAAAATCCAAGCCCGCTAAATCTTGTTTTGGTTTTCGTACTTATGTATAAATGTATAAATGCCCAAGTCAGAGTTTCAAGCTGTCTCGGAGAAGGCATCTGACATAGCTTAAAACGACTACCATCAATGATAACAGCCTGATCCAACGGCTAAACGTGCCTTCCAAAGCACAGACAAGCACGAGAATTTGCGATCGCCCATCCCAGTGGGGACCCCCTTGAGTTGCTTAACATACGTAAGCGCTCATAATGCCCACTGAGCGTTTGAGCTCCTAAATCTAGTAAAAAACCTCTTGTCACTATGTAGATATAGCTTTGACTTAATACCTAATCATGGTAAACACAAAATGCATGCTCCGGAAAATCTTCACAAAGCCCATTGTCCCTCTACTACAGCTTTGTTTTTAATAAACCACCCAGATAAGCCGGCAGTTCATTAACAATATTCATAAACCGATTATGTCCTTGCTAGCTTCTAATCAGGACATGGGTATAAAAGCGACGACAATAGACACGTGGCTTCATAATCGGATACCCCATTCTCCTGTGTCCTGAATTAATTTTAGAAAAGTACATGTTAATACTAGGCATACATTAATTACTAGGCATCCTTTTTTTATGTCCCTTTCTAATCTAACAATGTTCTCAGTTGCATCCGTAGTTCTGCTGCTTCGGAGACCGAGCTCCGCTATGAAAGCATGTTAGAAAACGTTATAGATTTCATTCCTATTAGAATCATCATTATCATCATATAAGCCGCAAGTTGTCCACTGCTGGACATAGGTCTCCCCCAAGGATTTCCAATACGACCAGTTGGAAGCGGCCTGCATCCTGCGTATTCCTGCGACCTTAGTCCTATTAGATTAGGTGTTATCTGTTTGAATCTGAATCCAATAAGAAGAAAGTAATATAAATCTATCACGAATAAAATCTCAAACGTTTTCTAACAAGTAAGAGTATTTTACAACATTTTGACCCTTCGTCACCGGCAAAATAATATTCATGCTGCTATTGCCGACATAGGCACAGTTATGCTGGAAAAATTAGAAATAAAGTTCTTATTCCGTCTATCTCAGTGCATAGACGAGGACGGTTGGCACCTTGAAGATATTGTCGATAATTTATTTAACCACGTCCCACCCTGTTTCTGCTATTAGTCTACAAATGTACCTGTACACTGTGAAGAACTACACTCGTCTACCTAGATACTCGTAATATTTGAAAATGGATTCTAATATAAATAGTAAATACGAGTTAGATTCAGATCTAATTAGCACAGAATTCTTCTGATTCGATACTAAATTAGTAAATAGAGATGGGAGTAATAAGAACCCCGACCGAACCAGAAAATAAACCTTTTGGTATAGCGCTAAACTCACTTGATTAATTCACTTATATATTTAACTACTAATCCACTACCTCGTTAGTCACTCTTCGTCTTTATAACGAGGGTCTTAAAAAGGGTAGGAGAAAAAAGATACATATTGAAAATGATTGAGAATAGAAGAGGAAAGATGGTAGGACACCTGATATTAAATGACGATTTCATCCAGGATCATAGAAGGAAAGATAGAAGGGAAAACTGAGGCCGGGAAGACCAGGGCACACTTTTATGAAACAAATTAAAGAAAAAATAAAGGTGACTTCTTTTAAAGAAGTGAAGGAACTGGCGGAAGAATGAGAGGAATGCAAAAGGCTCCACCGACAAGGGCCCAGCTCTTAAATTATAATTAATTTAATGAATGAACCAACTTACCATATAATTAGATGTGGATAACTAACTGAAATAAGTTTAATACCTACAAAATAAAGTGTTCGTACGTAATTATTAGTAAACGTAAAATCCCAAATGATTCATTGCTTTTATCTTCGTTATTGTTGTGAGGTTAAATACAATTTTGTTAAACGCATAACATGTAGATATTTTTGAACTTATTCAGAGTAACATTCTTGCCTAGAATAAATTCATTATTTTCTTAGAAGATTATCTCTAGATTTTGTATACAAAGTGTTAGGGGATTGTGCTTTTAATGGTCGGTAAAAGGTAAATTTTATCAACAAATCACGTTCCGATATTTTTGATGCTATTTAATTTTATTTGATTATTTATTTTGATATGAATACATACATATTCTAGAAATATTTCAAGCATCTACCTGTTGCCGTTATTAATACCTAGCAAAAAAAAAAAACGGCAAAAATTACGTTTGTTGTATGAAAGCCCCCCTTAATTATTTATTCTATTCTATTTTTAGTCTCTTTTGTTATAGCGGTAACAAAAATACATCATATTTTCTAATGGCTTTGCGATTGTTACACATTTTATTATTATTTTTTTTTTACTTGTGGGAAATGCTAACGTCACATTTGGTTTGATAAATGTGAACCTAGTCTATCTGCGAATCATGAATATTGTAAAGTTTTCGAAACGTGAGGTGTAAAAATAATGTAATAGACGCGATAAAACCGTATTAAGTTACCTAAGTAATTTAGAAATACATCATCTGTGAAAATTGCAACTATCTAGCTATCACGGTTCCAGAGATAGTACATTTACCGACTTCGGGCTTGTGTTGGGAGATGTCGAGTTGCACGGTACAGGACCTTAATGAGACTAATGATAACGCGATCAGCGGCGCCAAATAGTGGTCTGAGGAAGTGTGATCAATTGAAGCCTCGAAAAGAAGAAGAAGAGATACATTTAATGACAGACAGATTAATAGGGTCCTGTTTTTGCCCTTTGGGTACAGAACCCTAAATATGAAATCATACTTATAATCCATACAATAATTGTAAAAGTTAGATGTGAGGATTCCAAGATATATGTAACTCCTTCACACATACCAAACCTAATGGCATTCGATAAAAATTTTAACGATGTTATAGCTTATACATCAGAATGCCACATAGAATACAATTTACGTGAACGAAGTCGTGGGAAAAAGTTAATATAAAAATAAAATTATTAATAAAATGCCGAAATCTACTCAGCATGCAATTCCTCAACGAAATAAAAACAGCCCAGTTAAGTTACGACATGTTTTCTAACATTGCGAACTACCTCTAATTTTTTTTCGCTTATTAATTCATAAAATATTCAAATAATAATATTATAATATTCGCAAATAATATTCGCTCTAATTTATTTTATGACTAATCTCAAGGCTTTGAGAGTAAAGGAGCAGATATTATATTGCTCCTCCAAACCAAGAACACTTATGCAAATTCCACCAAAACTAAGCCTCAACAAGCCATTGTAGGCCGACCATTGACCGTCTCCACATATACCTTGCCAACATCATTCACCATTGATGTACAGTCGGCAAGGTTTTAATGCTATTTTTAAAATAGTGAGGTAATTTAAAAAAATTACTTATTTTATGTCTTGTAAAATATTGATTACTAGCTTTTGACCGCTGCTCCGCCTGCCTTAATGTCGGTCCCTCGGGAGCAGTAGAATTCCCGAAATGAAAGGTACCATGTCCTTTCCCGGACCTTAAACTACCTCCATACCAAATTTCATCCAAATTTGTTCAATGGTTGATGTATGTATGAATATGGATTGTGAAACAGCAGTGCCCCAAATAGGTATCTTACGCCTATTGTCTTTTTGCAGAGAGTCTTACGAGTATGTTGAATTTGGTAACTACTCGTATAAGTTTCTTAGCGTTGAGAAGTTCTTCACCATCAGACCACTTTATAAAATCGTATTGTCGTCTCCTTTTTTAAGAGCCTGGTCCTTGTCAGTGCAGCGATTTCTAATCTCCCCTATCCTCTACGAATAAGTAATTACTTATTCGTAGCCTATCCTCGGCTAATTGCTTTATTGTATTGTCATCTATCTGTCATAAGTATGCAAAAATTCAGCTTAACCGGTTAAGGATTAGCCGTGTGGTTTCGGGCAGAGTAGAATAGGACCACTCCAAGTCTTCCCATGGATGTCGTAAGAGGCGACTTAGGAAATACAAGCTAAACAAAGCTCATAAACATTAATGAGACCTCTCCAACCCGTCTGGTCAGCGAGGAGAGTGTAGGCCAAATCCTCTGTCTGCTTTGGCCAAGTATGGCTCTGGTAGAACGAGAGGATCATGCTCCTGCAGTGGAGACTAAAAAGACCTGATGATGATGATGATGACGGTTAAGGATAACCACTTTAAAATTCAGTTACAATAATTAACCCAAATTAATAAATAAACAATAAACGAAACAATTTAGTTTTTAATAAAAAGTTTGAAAAAGTCTGCCATACCATATGCCAACAGTTTTGTTGCAAACTCTACCTACTTGCATAGTGTTTAGGAATAGGCGTTGTATGGCGTTGTTTATAAACAATCAGGCTAGTTAGGCCCGCAGGCGATTACAGCGTGTGGTGTGCGGTCGTGTCGTACTGCCCACCTTACTTACCCTGAATAAATATATAAATATAACTTAATGTCTAATAATTAATTAGTAGGTATAATTATAAACGTTATTTTATGTATGAATTATGACATAAAGTGTACACGCACTTAAGTGATACGTGTGTGATAAAAAGCAGCATAGCTCTGCCCAATATTTATAAAAATATTTTTATACTCTGGTTACAAAAATGGAAACAATTTGATCTACGAAAGTGGAAAAAAAATCTTGTTTTACAACTAGTTACCAAACAGCGAAAAAAAATCTTCTCTTGCAACTGGTTAGGTAAGTTTAGTTACCAAAGTGGACAAAGGCCATTTACTCATATAATGCTCTTATAGTATGTAAGCACGAGTTGTATTAAGTGAGTGAATAATAATACGAATGTTGTTATTATCAATTTATAAATAGCTTGCGAGTAAACATCCTACATTTTCTAACACGTGTTAGCAAAAATAACAAAAAATCATACAAATTTACCCTATTCCATTCATGAAGTTAAATTATAACTTCATGGTTCCTTTACATACACCTCAATTGCGATACATATGCGAAAGTATTATGTGTCCTATTTTTTCATACTACTGTTTATATTCAACTAAACCACTTATATTTTATAAAAAATAATTGTGATACTAGATAAAATTATAGTAATATATTACAATATTGAAAAAAGTGTATGTGCCAAATATGCTTTCTAAGCAATGAGTTCTCAGTTTCAAAACATGTTACTAGAATTTTAAAATTGAGAACTCTTTGCACAATTAAAAGCAAAAAGTGCTTTACCGCACTAGTGCTTTTGCCGAACTTTGTAATTAAATCGATAAAATTTTACATTTATTTATGCGACTTGTGTTGTAGTAATTACTACTTGGTTGACCTCTAATTTAATACGATGGGAGTCGACTGAGCGCTGTGATTTCGCACCCATTGCTCCTCTTCATCTCATTCGGGTTTTAAGGTTTGTTCGTAGAGCGAACTCACTTGTCACCATGATGGTGACAAGTGAGTTCGCTCTCGAATTTATACACGGTGAAATTTTTATCGTTTAGGATCCTTAAAGGGATGATTTAGCCCGTCGATATGAACAACTTTTTCTATGGGATTAAAATTTCACCATGTATATTGTTTTAAACGTTTTAATTAATATTAAAACTTAAAACAATATGTAAATTAAATAATATTCCGCGATCATCCATCCCCGTAATAAAGTATATATATACCACCGTTGGCCGCTTACACTTATGAAAAACAAGAACATAGGTTCTTGTAAAAAAACTGAAATAAGGATAGCCTTATTTCAGTTTTTTTCTAGCGTTTAAGTGGCCAACACGGGTGTCAGATTTATCAAGCTGCCTCAAGGCATCTGGCGTATCTTCACAGCTGCTATAATTGATGACAGCCAGGACCAAAGTCTTAACGTACCTTCCGCATCACGGAGGGACTGGAGAATTTTTTGTGCCTACTGTCCTAGTTGGGACCCATCCTAGGGACCATGTCCGAGATTGCTTTGCATGCGTAAGCGCTAATAACGCTTACTTCCAATAGGCCATGGAGCTCCTCGATTTTTTTGAGGTGTAAATTGGATTGGCGTAATCGGAATTATGTGTATTATTTTGGTACGGGTGACTTTACATGACGATTGACCCCGAAGTGAAAAGGTATAACATAACTTCAGGCTCAATCGAATCCTTTGCTACTCATATTTAAAATCTATTTATGTTTAATACTTTAATTATAAAATATTACGGGTCTACCATTAATATATGGCCCAATAAATACTTTGCATACACATTTACATCTAAAACTCATAATTTTTTGGGGCAGAATCGTCTTTACACATACATTTCATACGCATAATAATAAAAAATTAGAACCATTTTATCACTGAAACTTTACAATCGGAATTTTCTTTTGGCATCCGTTTCATATTCATTGTAAATAAAAGGCCCATCTGTCATGTTGCATCTATCATATTGAATTACCTGCTTAGCATAAAAATAAAATTGGATGAACACTAATCTTTCTTCGCCATCGACATACGACGTTTGGTAAAAATGCGATGCAGCATTTTTTTTATGTTCTAGCAAGGTAACCGAGCAAGCGGATCACCTGAGGGTAAGTGATTACTGCTGCCAATGGATAACTGCAACATCAGGGTGTGACAGCAGCTTTGCTGGCCATTTAAGGTGCTACAGGAGGACTTAGGGGGGAGGAAATGGGAGGAAGTAGAATGATGGGCCTTCGGCTCTCTTAATCACCGAACGAAGCATAGAAGCGTAAAAACTTATACTCTAACGTCAATTTTCTGAGAGAGTGTGGAATTTCCCCGAACGAGCGGGCCCATTACTGCTAATAGCAAAAATTAACTTTGCCCGTACAGTGGCTCTACCACGACCAAAAATGCAGCATGCAACATTTAAGTAAATAAATATATACGTACAAATCACACAGATTGAGCCCAAAGACATAATTATAAGTCTAAATCTTATACCTAATATACTCTTCACCTTGCGGGGGTAAACTAAGAAAAATAATAATTATGTTTCAGGCAACATCAGAGTAGGAGCCAAACATAATCAAAGATGGCTTTGGGATGGGTTTCAGTAAACCAGTGGGCGGCGTAGCCACCGCTGCGGTATCGTCGCTCCTTGCACCCCAAAAATTTATACTTAGGTAATCTTTATGTAAATATGTTTCAGAAGACAGCCAAACAATATTAAAGGTGGCTTAAGGATGTGTTTCAGTAAACCAGTGGGTGCTGTAGCCACCGCTGTTGTATAGTCGCTTCTTGTACCGCAAAAATTTACACTATTGGGTAATATTTAAGTAAAGTATGTTTCAGAAGACACCGAGTGAGAGCCAAACAAAATTAAAGGTAGCTTAAGGATGTGTTTCAGTAAACCAGTAGCTGTAGCCACCGCTGCGGCATAGTCACTTCTTGTACCCCAAAAATTGACACTGCTAGGTAATCTTTATAGTAAAGTATGTTTCAGAAGACACCGAGTAAGAGCCAAGCAATATTAAAGGTGGCTTAAGGATGTGCTTCAGTAAACCAGTGGGTGCTGTAGCCACCGCTGCGGTATCGTCGCTCCTTGTACCGCAAAAATTGACAACACTGCGGTTATCGGCCACTGCCAGACCAACTTTAGGTATTTGCGTTTTTAAATGACATAATTGTACACAAATTAATGTTATTGTTGTGGACGCGGTTACCCTGGACGTGACCTTTTGAGGTTATGTTCTTGTGGTGTAAATACCTATCTATAACTTAGCAACTGTTAACTTAGAATTCCTATTTGTAAGTCATAAAGATAGTTCAAATCAATCGAAATAAGAATCCGTCAAACTCCTCATAATTACCTTGTACAACAAATGACTTTTGATACAGTATAGGTACGTGTTAATTAGGTTTCAATAATTAGATAAATACTTGTAATAATTAGGTACTTTACAGGTAATTTATCATTAGTTTTGATATTAGGAAATACGTAAACAAAACAGTCGATACTTTTTATATTGCGATGTTTGTTGTGCAACGTGAATTAAAACCACCGTCTTTTATCCTAGGGAGTTGATAATTGTTGGTTCTACTCTCTCTATCTCTTTCTTTCTTTCTCTATAACAAAAAAAGCAAATAAAGACCTTTACAATTAACAGTATTTTTTCTTGGTTGGTTCTATTAAATAAATAATATATTAATTTTTAAACTATACTTTATTATGACGAAGTGATTTCGTTATTTTAAAACAAGATAATGAGATGAATATTTGGGTTAAAATAAACAAACAAACAAAGTGGTCCCCATCGGGAACTTACGCAACAAGTGCCCGGGAGCGGGGCGGCGGGACGAGCGCCGCGTTTTTCCGACGCACGGCGTCTTCGCGACGTAGGCGGGGCGGCACGCCCAGCCGATCACACGCCCACCTTTCTTGGCTTTTCCTACGACTATTCATCTCGCGAAGAAACTTTGATTTGACGTTTAATTTGGTCCGTATTAAAGTATATCGGAAGATTGACTAAGTTTTATTTACCGCTGACTTTTTTTAGCGTTAAATTTATATACATATTTTAGGCACTGTTTTGATCAAAATATATCATAAAAAAAATATGTACACGTTACGTTTGAACTTAATTTTTTAAATTAATTTGTATTAAAAATATTCGTTATTCCGAAATAAACTTCCCCACCTTTAATCAACGTCACAACTTTGCTGAAAGTTCAAACTTCAGTAAATTAGATGGCCGCAATTTATAGACATCTCTCTCCGCATCAACGCTAATGGGCTACAAGAACGAGATACGCTGAGCTTCAAAATGAAAAAGCTCATAATATTTCCCCTTCAACAATGGAACTAAACAAAAATATTTAATGACACAAAACTTGCGTGCGTCTCACTCGCACGGTATATTGTTGGCATGCGAGCGAGCAGGAGGAAAATGAGGCACATTTTCCCGACAAATGAAGCGTGGCCAAACCGCAGATTGACCGCAGAGAATGGAGGCAGCGAGTGACAGCATGGCGGCTGTTCAGTAGTACAGAGTCGCGCGGGCAGCGAACACGTGCCCAGCCTCCGTCTACGTTGAGTCATGCGGCGCGCGGCGACTCTCGGTAAATACCTGTGACGCGCTCGCATCGGCCTCGGGGACTTACGCTGGCGGCCCACGAAAGCTCTACGGCGATTCCATTAAGAAACCGGCGCCGCGGCGTTGACGCAACGCGCGGGAAATATCTGAATAAATTAAAGCTCAGCTGATGTTGACAGCCGCTGAGATCGCGACCTCCGACACCCGGCGCTTCTTAGAACGCGGCCGGAACTATTAATCTGGATGCTTGCGCACAATTTGGACAGTTTAGCGCTAAACTTCGCAGTGACTCATCTAAAATGACGAAAGTTAAGTTGAAGCAAACTTCAAGGTCTGTTAAAGTGTTTTAAGGTTAAATCAAGGAAATAGTTTTATAAATAGACACGATTAAAGCACACATACAGAGACATTTAACTGCGTATGTGTGCCAATCATTTAATAAGCGTAGTTATCGTGAATTAATGATCAGTATTAGATTAGCGTACAAGTGTGAGATACTCTACAAGTATGAGGACTGTTTATAAACATTGAAGAGACTGAACAAAAGTACCCAAAGATCTCGATAAACAATACTGCTAACTTAAAACGAATTTATTTAACTCGTTATTAAACTTAAGGACTTAAAAACAAAGCAAAGATATCAAACAAGTTTTGGACGAGTGCCAGCAAAGTGTTTCTCAACAAATTAGTCATACCTACAAGTTACAAACATTTGGAATTGACTATCTATCGGACTATAGTAAACGGTGTAGAGCTTCCTCGTGGGATGGTCTGAGGATGCATCTGCCATACGAATCGCGTGGTCGGCGCCGCCGCGAGATGGAGCTGGAGCCCTGGTGGATGCAGAACATCATCGAGGAGACCAGAGCGGAGCACCCCGACCTGGGTAAGATACCCATTGACCTTCCTGTATTCTTAATGAACAGATGAAGCTTCGTATGCATCGTAGAAACCATTAGTTTACACAAATATCTCAAAGTCTATTGTAAATATGTAGTAGGCACACATATTTACGAGATAGACTTTGAGATATTTGAGTAAACCTTTCATAGAAATGTTTACAGGACTACCTGAAAAATGTGTGTGATGTTTGTTCGTGTAAGTAAATATGTGTTTTATTTTTCTCTGATATTTAGAGCTAGACTCTTGACAGTGTCATTGTGTGGAACGAGACGCACATAATAACTATTATTGGCAAGAAATAATGAAGTGATTTGCCATTGCTTTCTCCAATTCCTCATCATCATTTCGTGTAGGTGACACGGTCAATCGACCATGCACATCCTGGTGTCAGAGTTCTTCGGAACCGCCTCTCGGCCTCTGGCACGGTTCCTTTAACGACTACCACAGATGGAAGCCGGGACCAACGGCTTTACGTGCCTTCCGAAGCACGGAATCCTCTTCATTATCAGACAATCAGGTGATTGAAGCCTGCAATGTCCTAACCAAACTGGAAGCAACTAAACAAAGTATGCTTCCCGTGGGAATCGAACCCACGACCCCCGGGTCTACAGGCAAACGCATTAACCAATGGACCACGGAGGCAGTTCTCCAATTACTTACTGGAGTGAGTAAGATAGGTCTGCTTCAAATTCGGGCCGGGTGGAGGTTGAACCCGGGACTTTTCGTTAGGTCGCGATCTTAGACCGCTGAGCAACAACTACTTTATTCCACCCTTATTTCTAAATTCCTGAACAGATTTGGATGTTTAAATGATCGTGACAATCCTTTTATTAGGTACATACATAGGCTCTACATTTTTTGGCAGAGCAGTGGTGTTTTGCTATTTCTTTTATAAATCCTTTTGGTTATTTTTAACCACAAGTATACTTGAATTCAATAAGAAATATATTTTTGTTATTCAAATTATACTAATAGAGATAAAACACCATGAAGAGACTCTACTTTCAGCTTTTCAATTAAAATATTATTATTACTAATTATTTTAGCTAACAAAAAAAATTCATTCAAAAAAGTTATAATATTCTACAAATTAATAAAATTAGCGTAACGTTCATGAAAATTATATTGTTAAAAACCCAATAATTAACAATAAGAAATAATAATTTACAAAGAATACAAGGAAAAAAAATACTATTTTGTTAAATAATGCATTAATCATGTTATTACTTAGTATGAATAATCATATATTGCTGTATTATGTTGTCAGTTATAAAATAATAATCCTTTACTTTCTACCAAAAATGGCGTTGCGGTCTGCGAGGAAAACCTAAACGTTTCTTTTGTTTATCACTTTATACTTATTAAATTAACATTTATAGTTAATCAAGAATGTTAACGGCATACTAATATGAAATATATACACACACATATTATATAAAAAATACCCAAGTCAAAGTTCGTAGAAATTATCGTTATAGCAAAATTCTTTACTATACTTATTTTACATTTACATTTAACCTTATTTTACATGGACCTTCCATATAAACTAAGCCTCATAGGTCAAAGAATCGCTATAGTAATTATTTATTCAAGTAAAATTAATAAAAATAAAAAATTTATAATGAAAATATTATCAATCATAAATCAGCTGTTTTGACTATCGACGTGAGTGATTAGTATACATAGTAGGTAATAGCAAAAAGTTGTTCGCCATGAAAGTGATTTTTTGTACATAGGCTGTTTTTAGGGTTCCGTACCCCAAGGGTAAAACGGGACTGCAACAGGTAGATGCTTGAAGTATTTAAAAAATATTAAGTTATATATTCACTTTAAATAAAAATAAAATTAATATTAAAGGGGGCTCCCATACAACAGACATGATTTCCTTGCCGTTTTTATACATAACGATACGGGACCCTTCGTGCGCGAGTCCGACTCGCAATTGGCCGGTTTATTTCGTCTGTTTTTCTAAATGTTCAGGTCTAGTTATCTCGAAAACTAGCGTGTCGATTTTTTATTTTGCTTCTAAAGCATTTTCTAACTTGCAGGCCAGCCCTTAAAATATTTGCGCTTAATTTAAATTGACCTTATAGATATTGTCAATTTTTTTCTACACACAAAATAATTGTAAAAAAATGTTGGGAAAAAATATGTCAAATTTCTTATTAAACGTTTGATTAAAAGCGATAGCGTTAGATAAAATCAGGCACATGCAAAAGACTTCAACGCGGCGCGTTCGCGGCGGCAGATCTTAGCCAACAACTCGACGCTTTATTTGTCTATTTTCAACCGTGTTGTAGTATTTTTGCTCTCATTTACTTCCATGCTGGTCTGGGACAAAAGAAAAAACTGCTTCAACTCCAGCGCAGATCGTAAAAGCCGAACGAGGGAATGGACGAAAATCTGCAGAATCATGTTAGTAGGCGACGCGGCTAGCAACCCATCACTACTTCGATTCCGTTTTTTCACCAACACGCCCACCACACCAACATCAAGCCCTCCCCCTCACCCCGCAAGGGAAAAAGACGTCATAGTATGTTTGTATTTTTGCTTTTTTATATAAATTTGAATTCAATCCGTTGCGTAGTTTTAAAGATCTAAGAATACACAGGGACAGACAGACAGGAAGCTTTGTTGTATACAATGTAGTGAAACGTGCTAAATCTTACAAACAAGTAACTAAAAACAAATGAGTCCTCAAACTGTCAGTTCCGCGAACACATTAATTGCAAGTACATTACCTCAAATGAAGTGGAAGCTAGAAATTCCGGTGCTGGACGCGGCGCAATGAAAAGCCCTCGCGGTATGATGTCGGTCTAATTAGGTCAGGGTTGCTGGTAATTACTGATACTGAATATCTATTTACTAAAATCATCTGAATAATTAGTCACAATTTACTTGATCAAAATCAGCGATTTAATATTTGCCCTCACTTCTGGCACCTTCATAGTCATCTCACTGCTCTACATGTTTGGCACAAATAACATTGGTATTTGAAAATACCAACTCTAGTTTGTCTGTCTGTTATCTCTTCATGTTTAAATCAATAACCGATTTAGACGAAAGCTGGTATAGAGATAGTTTGAGGGCCAGGAACATTTTACCCGAAAAAAGGACTGTTCCCGAAGGATCTACATTCACGCGAGTGGAGCCGCAGGTGAAATGTAGTTTACAATAAATGAGAAAACCAGCTTCGCTTTAGTGACGTAGGGACGTTACTTTAGTAAGCAGGCCTGGGATCTTAGACAAATAAGTTTTGAATATTCACAAAGAATACTCTATTTATGAATCTTAACAAATATAAAACGAACAATTTCCATCAAGTTCAAAGTTAATCGTCGTATATTCTCTCTTCATCATAAAAAAGGACCGACACACAATGTTCCTAAATATGTATATTAGAGCCCATTAAAATTCTTAACCAACGTTTACTAAGTAGGCGTGAATAGGCCGGTGGTCTGGTCAAGGATTGAGGTTTGTGGCAGAGATGGCCTAAGGTCAAAATATGCCCGGTTCCATTTATGTCTACTTTGTGTTACCATTACATAACTGCGCTAGTTTTTGGCTAGTTATTAAATTAAGGGCGTTACCTCTGAATTTGATGATCATCAAAAAGTGTATGTCTAGTGGTATTTTATTATTTAAAAAGGGTTAGTAGAACTGAAAATTTAGGGAGCGTTGACTAAAAATACGTTCGTTGTCGCAGCAAACAGTAGTAGCAAATAAACTGAATTTTATTGGACGAGCTCATTAGCCGCCATTGAACGACGTCATTGCCATGATTGCTGCCAGTGCACACTAACACTGGATTTTCTATCTTTTATTTAATTGTAGATGTATCTCCCAATCCATACTATCCATACTAATATTAAAAATGCGAAAGTAACTGTGTCTGTTTGTTACCACTTCACGCTTCAACTATTGAACCAATTGCGATGAAATTTGATATGGAGATTGTTGGGTAAGGAAGGACATAGAATAGCTTTCCTCCCGAAAAAAGTACTTCTCGTGAGGGATTAACATTAAAGCAGGCGGAGCCGAGGACAAAAGCTGGTCTCTCATAAATCAGATATACATATATTCTCTGGACCGAGTTATAAATGGAAGTATTTTTCATAGTGCTCGAGCATAATAAATACAAATAAAATAAGCGGCAAGTAAATGATTATAATTCAATCTTCCTTATTTATCACACTTTCTGGGCATACTATTATTGCCATGTCATCTTCGGACTATCTGAAAGCGTCAGAAGTGGAGTCATAATTATTCATATAATTAGTATGGGAAATTATGACACTTTTAAGGCTTGACTGCACATTGTAAGAAAAAGAACAAGAACAAGAAAAAAAATTTTTCATTGCCCAGAAGTACTGGTGATTCAGGGCGCCATGCTGCTACTAATTATATAATTTAGTGTGTCCACGTTCCCGCCGTTCCAGAGCCAACAAGGAACCGAATGACTTCGATACCATGGCGATTGCGGCAATCGTTGGTGTGGGATGCTACTTGCACCGACACATTGCTGCCATCCCATTTTCAGGGTAGTGAAGGCTGGCACAGCCTCAGCAGGAGCAGATACCTTCTAAAGGGGTTTGTAGTTATCGGAGGTAACAATACATTGAAGCCTTTTGTGGTAGAAACATTGGATCTCTTCACCGCACAACTTAAAATATGAAAATATAATAATAATACGACGTTAGAAAAGTGATACATGATAAACAAAATTGAATTAAAAAAATCATTTCATTTCATTTCAAGCTATCACGTATCTTGAATACAAATTTCGTGAAATTTTGTTAGCAAGCAGGTTCGATTAAGAAAGTTTATGAATTTTTCAAAATGGCGGAAATTGACACAAAATGAGGGACCAAACTCGCGAGGTTTACACCTTCGACAGCCATAGTAATGGTAGTTCTATTAGTTGCATTGCTCCTGTTTTGTGTGCCTTCAGTGGACTTCAGTTACAGGCTTGTTTAAATTTAAAATGGTCCTTAAGGTATACATATGAACGGAGATTTTGTCCATTTGTCACTATAAAAAATCTTCCGAATGATAAAATGATTTGTCTGATTCTGTTTCATATTTTAAATATTACAGAAAATATACTAATGAACAATATTAACACATTATTTGGCACAACATTTAAAGGTTTTTCCCATTTATATTGTAAACAGTTTCCTGTAGACAGTTAGTTATGTACAGAGTACCTACTTGTATAGCATATTGGTTTATTTAATAACAAAGTTCCCAATTTTCTGTTTTTTTAAACATATTTATTTTTGATTCCTGAAAGTACTTATACAACCTGTTTTTTTGAACCTCTGAACTATATTGAAATCCTGTAATCAGAATCCCTAATTAAATAGAATTGCATGAAAAGAAGCCGAAGATCGAAAAAACAAAATCGCCGATCAGCTGGACGAATTTCTATGGAAGCCAATATTTTTTTCGTTTTTACCTTTTTTCTTTGAAATTCTGTATTCTATTAGGGATTTACATTTCAAGATTACAATATAGTTGAGAGTTTCAAAATCATGCGGTATGATGTTTTTATATATTTTTTACTATAATTAAACTTAATCATGAGTAAAATACACTAATACGATATAGCCACATAATCATGCCTGCAGGACAAAAAAAAATAGACAACCGTTATACACGGTGAAATTTTTATCGTTCTGGACCCTTAAAGGGATGATTTGAGCCCATTGATATGAACAACTTTTCTTATGGGACCAAAGCTGGAAAGTCAAAAAAATATATACGTTCCCATACAAACTGAAACACCACTTTAAGGGTCCAGAACGATCAAAATTTCACCGTGTAGATATATTTTCGACAGAACAAAACAAGATCTATTTAGTGGCTGTCCGATATTATTGTGTTGTTAAATTATTTATATAATTTTTACTACAACAAAAGGTTTTCTAAGGCGATGTTCTTAAAGCGATGCCAGTAGATCAGCGTTGCGACTTTTTGGAACTGTATATGTAATACGTAAGCTACGTATTAAGTAATAATAAGAATATTTCAACAAGAAAAACGGATTTTTTTCTAAAAGTAGGCTAATAATACGTGACCTCAAAGAAAGCTATATTGTAAAATAATTAATAAATGAACTGCAAAGATGCAGCCGGTTAGTGGGCGACCGCCCGCGGCCACATCGACCCTTTATCACGCAGCGACCGCACTCCTTGGCCACAGTTGTGGCTGTAATTTGTACAGAGCTTCTGCTTCCGTAAATAGAGAAACCACAGTTACACTATTAATGTTTTTTACAACCGCCCGACCCGTTACACGCTGATTTGAAAAATCTGGGGCCGTGTGGAAACCGCATCTTAATTCAGTGGGCTTAGGACGGCAACGGTTTGCCACCCAATTTTGGTTTTCGATTACCTCATATCTATATCACACTAAATACTTATTTGTGGTCCATGCATTAATTTTTAACTGCTACAAATGAAAGAAATATTAGGCCTATTTGACAAAAACCCGAAAATGAAGACAGAAAACTTTTTTTACGATCGCACTTCTACCCTGCTCCGCATGCTTTGCGTATCTGAAGAAGATTTTAGATTTTTTCTAACTGCATTTGAAGCCTTCCTATTTGACACATAGATTTGCATAGATTTTTACCTAATTAGCTCAAACCATAATTAATGCGGTATAAAATGTGGGTTTGCTAGATATTATGATTGTTAACATATTGTGGTTTTCTGCGTATTTTATGTAGTTTTTATTGCGTTATTGAAAATTATTCAAATTGTGTTTTTATACTATCCATAAGTGCATTATCATCTCTGTTCCTCATCTAAACCTTGTTCTGATTGCATCTTTTTCCCGGGATAAAATGTACCCTATGTCCTTCTCCGTACCCCAGATAACGTGTATGCAAAATTTTATGATGATCGGTTTAGTAGTTACAACGTGAAAGCGTAACAAACAAACAAACTCACTTTCGCATTGATAATATTAGTTAGGATTATCGGATAGAAGGATATGATGAAATTAATCTTGAAATTGTTAAAATTTATGATTTTGTTGCTACAATTGGATTCAAATAAGAAGTCACTGATCTCTACCATATTTTGTTTCAGTGCCAACGGGCAGTCCCGACTATATGTGTTCCATGCTGCCTCAGCACTGGCGGTCTAACAAGACCTTGCCGGGCGGCTTCAAGGTGGTGGCCCTAGGTGAAGTGGTGGACGGCACGATGGTCACCGTCCGGGCAGGCAACGACGAGAACTGCTGCGCCGAACTGAGGAATAACTCCACTGTGATGAAGAATAGAGTGGCGAAGTTCAACGATTTGAGGTTCGTCGGGAGAAGCGGGAGAGGTGAGTGATTAACAAAGATAACTTTTGTTTAAAACAACGTGAGATATAAACATTATTAAAATATGTCATCATCAGGTCCTTTTTAGTCTCCACTACAGGAGCACGACCCTCTCTGTGCTACTAGGGCCATACTTGACCAAAGCAGCCAGAGGACTTGGCCTACACTCTCCACGCTGGCCAGACGGGTTGGAGAGGTCTCTTAGATGTTTATAAGCTTTTTTTAGCTTGTATTTTCTAAGTCGCCTTCTACGACATCCACGGGAAGACTTGGAGTGGTCCTATTCTACTTGCCGGATACCACACGGCTAAAATATGTAACAACGGGTTACTCACGTACGAAGACAGCTACTGGCCGACATGTTTCGACCTTATCCGGTGGTCTTCCACAGGGCGAATATGAATCGGGACATCGGGCCACTGGATGAGGTCGAAACATGTCGGTTTTAATTTGATATTGATACATTAGGTATGGGTGAAATTTGTTGGAATAGTCCATTAAAAAATAAGAAATATTACAAATAAGTTTATATACAGGACGTCCCCACTTGTATGGGTGATCGCAAATGGCATCTCGAGCTCTTGCATGCTTCAGAAGGCACGTTAAGCCGTTGGTCCCGGGTGTCATTGATGGCGGCCGTTAAATTATGTCAGATACCTATAAGCAGCTTGAAAAATCTGACTCCAGTGTTGGCCACTTGCACACACGAAAAACAAAACATCATAACGGTGATAATCATCAGAAATGGTGAAGTATTATTATTTTTGTTGAATTGTATTCGACTAGTTACCTACTTTTCCATTTTTTTAACAATTAAACCAATTTCATCCCACATCATTTCAATGTTGATATGATGATCGTGATTGTAGATTACAATTTAAATTTTCATAAACGAATAAAAAAGTAAGTCGTGCGATACCGATAACTACAAATAGACATATACCTACCTCTATAATTCGTTAGGTAATCTGAAACGCGTGGGTGGCCATGATTTGCTGCCAATAACTGAGGCCAGTAACATGTTATCACGGTGTAACGCGCTGATTAATCTAACTGATAGCAGTACTATTACTTATTTTGTGCTCAGGTAATATTAATGCGATAGTGAGTTTGTTTTTACGCTCCCGGTACAAGCTGCTACTCCCCCAAACTACATGATAGAACCTTACGTCGTAAACGTCCTGGGAACGTACTTAACGGTCCCGATGATCCTATAGACATCGCACAAGCCCGCCCCGACCCCGTCGCACTCGCCACCGGAACAGAGTGCGTAGAGTAGGACTAGCTCCGATTACTGGTGACCGCCCGGAGGTTCCGGGTGACTTGCACCCAGGATAGGCCCTTCTGGCAAGGTTTCGGCCCATTAGGCAAAATATGAGACTTGCTGCTATCCAAAGGCTGTTGCCATTGTTTCTCAAACTGGCCCTTCAGGCTATGCATGTACACACTCACGGCCCATCAGGCAATATGAGATTTGCGTACACAGGCAACGTCCAAAGCCGAGGACCGTCCCTCCTGGATGATGTTGTATATTTTTGAGGGCACTCTGCCCTCGCCTCAAACGCCCGGTGAAATAGCGAAAGCTCACTTGGAGCTAGCTACATAATACATTCAAAAAAAGAGTTTTTACGCTTTAACTACTGAACCGATCATAATGAAATTTACCTTTGCGTTGTATAGAATACGGAGAAAGACATGTCCTACCTTTTATCTCGGAAAAAATTGTGCTCCTAATGGAACGACATTAACTCGAGAGGAGCCGCGAACCAAAGCTAATAAAGAATATATGTAGTAAAGGATATTGCATGGTCTGGACTCCCTGGGAGATTATTAAAGTAATTTAAGCACATCTTAATAAAATTGTCTAGTTTGGGAATTGTTGTATACATTAATATTTACTATATACTTTTTCAATGTTTCTTTACCTCATAAAATGTATCAACCTGCACCATATTGGTGCCATGGTGCCCATAAGATCCTTTGCAAGGCACCCCGTCACTTCGAGATACAGGTTTATTCCTAGTTCGGTGGCGGGCTGCTAAACGATGGATCCATGTGTGCTCCATGTACAAATGTAAACCTGTTTTTAACAGAAGAAAGAAACTATAGAAAATCTATTTTTATTTTATTATTTTTTTATAATCAAGTGGCGTGCTTTATTTGAAAGTTTCTGTCATCTAATTTGAATTGAAAGTGCTTTGATCGATTTTTTATACGTGAACCTTTTTCCAAATATTGAAAAGTCTCCCCATCTGAGCAGACTCCCAGAATCCTCAGTCGTGATGCTTACTTAGCTTTACTTCGCATGAAATTTGGTATCCTTGATTATGAGACCGTTCGACCGGCCGTGAATTCAAAATTCTCCAGATAAATCTCCATATCAGAAGTATCTATCTAAGTTTATCATACGGAGAAATGTACGCAAACAGATGTAGATATAATTGGTTTGGTAATTTGCAACGCGTGGGTGGCCATGATTTGCGGCCAATAACTAAGGCCAGTAACCATGTTACCAATTCACGTGTAACTGTAACGCACTCTGAATAACACCGAATATTGCATGGTCGGGATAGCGATACCTGGGAGATAATTAACGTAATAACCTCTATTGTCGTCTTAGTCAAATAATAGGCAATTCTAGCTCCTACGTCTTAGTCTAATTATACTTGTATGTATCTAAATAATACCATTTGATTCGGAAAATCCCTTGACCTCTATTAAGTTCAATAATTATATACAAAATGTTAAGAAAACCCTATCCGACCCTTGAATGGGAGAAAACTCAAAAAACATCGACATTTACATATAAAAGAATTTGTCCGCCCGTCGCTTTGTACGAGAAACTCAAAAAAAATGAGTTCCTAACATTGGTTCCATAGGAAAATTTGTTCATCGACGGGCTGAATCACCCCTTCAAGGGTCGGACATGGTTTCCCTATATATAAACGGACCTTAGCGCGAACCCTTTTATTATTTGTTTTCGTTGACGTTTATATATAATAAGTAAGCGCTAAAGCGCAAAATTTAAAAAAAAAAGAATACTCTATAAACGTCGCCTAAAGTGATGAGTAAATCATAAGAAAGAGACTCTCTAATAAACTTATTCCCGGATGCATACACAGTATGTATGTATATGTGAAGCGTGGGTTTACGGGATCCGCATCCGGCCTTTTCTTCACCACTTCCTATACTTTTAGTTTTGAGTCCACTTGCACGTCGGGAAATAAAATTATTCGTCTAAATCTCAAAATCCGCTTCAATAAGTAAGTCGTGCTATACCGACAACAACTAATATATACAGGTATAATTGGTTGGATAATCTGCAGCGCGTGGCCATGATTTGCGGCCAGTAACTAAGGCCAGTAACATGTTACCAATTCAGGTGAACTAGTGTAACGGTGTAATGCTGATTAATACCGAATATTGCATAGCCTGGATAAGCTATATGTTGGAGACGATTAACGCAATTCTAGTATGACTTGGTTAAGTTATAGGAAGAAGTCCAAATCTAAAGGGTGTCTTCATCATTAAAATCAGGCTCATACTTTGGAAGAGAACGTACCCATCCAATCCATCGCATATTCTACCAGTTGAGAGTCCAACTTAACCCTGTTTTCATTTAAGCCGCCGGAGAAGTAGAAAAACCCCAGTTTCTCTACCAACAATTTATGTGACTGCGGTCCCAATCAGTCCATGTATCACGTTCTGTCGTGTCCTACCTAACTGCCCCACTACTTGCCCAGTGCAGGACCTCAATGAGGCTAATGATAAAGCGATCAACGTAGCCAAATACTGGTCAATAGAAATCTAATCATATGGAACCATTTTGACTCGAAGAGAAGATTATTATGACTTCTTTAAATAAAAAATAGTGAGCCTTTTTCTTGACATGTAAAAAACGTTGATCACACCGGGTAGCTTTTTACAACGAGAGAGCTTTGTGTAAATAGCTACCTGGAATAATCCTAAGCTGTGTTCACACCATGAGTTCATAGGACGACTTTCATAAATATTTTCGTCAAGTTTAATATTAAATGTCGATGAATATGTTTATGTAGAGGTAGATTTCCTAGCTCGGATATTCAAATGAAAAACAAAATGTAAAAAAATGAGATGCTAATAGAAAAGCCACCAGCAAAGTGTTCTATCAATACTTTATCTGTATTATATCCCATCTAACATATCATTAATATATTATGTAGCAAAACAAAACTGTTAATGACCCTTTCGTTAATGAAAACTTTCGAAATTTGCATAAAATGTGATATATTATTTACCTACCTTTTCACATCACATTGTTAAATAGCGCTTGTTTCCTTACCATTTAATTTATTTACTTAAATGGATATTTACGCTGGGAATCACATTATTAATCAGAAGCATTTACACCATACATTATATAACATGCAAACAGTGTTTGTAAAACAAGTCGCTGACTCAGACTAGTCGGGACCACTCGGCATGCGTGAAGGTGGGTCAATACCAATCAGTTTTTTAGCGTACTACGGAAATAACCGGTTTATCGTAGTTCGTGTTATTTTAATACAATACGTCATTAGTATCTCATTTAAGTAAATGTGGTCAAAAATAATCCTGCTATAGCATAAATATAAAGTGTATAAAATATAAAAGTATGTACCTAAGGCTAATAATCAATAATAATTTCAGTTGTTGTTATTCTTACTTCCTTATCCTTACTTAATCCTAACTAATATTATAAATGCGGAAGTGAGTTTGTTTATTTGTTTGTTTGTTACGCTTTCACGCCGTAACTACTGAATCGATCTTCATGAGATCTATAATATTCTATAGTAATTTTGCATACAAGTACTCTGGAGTACGGAGAAGGACATAGGCTACCTTTTATCCCGGGAAAAATTACTATTCCCGAGGGATCGACATTGACGCGGGCGGAGCCGCGGGCGAAAGCTAGTTTGAAATAAA
The DNA here is from genome assembly GCA_947532085.1 of Elegia similella. NCBI lineage: Eukaryota > Metazoa > Arthropoda > Insecta > Lepidoptera > Pyralidae > Elegia > Elegia similella. The sequence goes on from OX383941.1 coordinate 17,379,463, forward strand.
TCTTTTTATGAGAGGCAATGTTTCCCATTAAACGCATCGGGATACTTATATATTTTTTAAGTTATTTAAGCTATTTGTATTGGACTAATGTAGGTTTATTATTCTGACCATATCAAACACAATGTAAGTGAGTCAAATTTTTGTGATTAAATAAATGAAATGAAATTAATTGGTACCTATTTTCATGGTGCATCGTGTAAATGAACAAAGCATTTCATTTTTATCTGAATATCCGGTATTGCCTAAAATAACTCTTATAAGTGATGTGGGTTATACAGCGTGATTTTGAACTCCCTAGCTATATTGAAATCTGGGAATCAGAATCCCTAATGGAACACAGAATTGCAAGAAAAAAGGTAAAAGACGAAAAAGAAAATTAGGTTTCCCATACAAAGTCGCCGATCAGCTAGACGAATTTCTATGACAGGTTAAATTTATTTTTTCGTTTTTTACCTTTTTTTCTTACAATTCTGTATACGATTAGGGATTCTGATTCCCAGATTTCAATATAGCTAGGGAGTTCAAAATCACGCTGTATTACACATCAGTTAGATATTAAGAGTATTATTCAAGCACGACTCACTATTGTATTTGCAAATAAAAACCCGCCTGAGGTAACATATCGGAAGTAACTGGTTTTTTCGCTATTTCATCTTGATGCAACTACGTCATCGTGACGTTTGATGTCTCATTTCATCACACGTTTTAATATGTATAGTCCATTAAAATGTTAAATTTTTTTGGGCTTAGCGTGCGTTTGTCAAAGGACTTATTATTTTTTTATTTAAAGTGGGAGTTAGTTTCAAGTTAAATCCAAGTATGTGGGGTTGCAACCTTTGTCCCACGGCTGCCATCTTGGAAAAAGGGGTTCAAATGGTTTTTAAGGTTTATCTGCCGAACTATTAGGTCTCACTCTTATTAAATTAAGAAATAAAATATGGTGAAAAAATTTCAAGCGGGCGGGATTTGAACCTATGTACGACTTAAGGTCAGAAACGTACATAGACTTAAGGTCGCAGGTTCAAATCCCGCCCTCTTGAATTTTTTTTGTAGCACTGTTTCTAAGTGATTAGCATTAAGAGCCCGTACTACCTCACACTGCTTTGCATGATTGACTGTTATATCAATAATAATTAAATACTCAAGTTGAAATAAAAATGCAGCAAAGTTCAGGACTAACTCTGGTAACTATCTGACTCAAAAACACGATTGCGTTAAATTTTCTCGATAGAAAAAAATTGCAAAGTTGCCTCCAAATCACGTCTAGTTTACTCGGTATATAGCATTATTCACCAAATACATTAAAATTAACCTTGAAACTTTTGATTATTATTGCATTACAGATAAGGCAGCCATCATATGTTTTTCTTTTTCGAATAACCCTTGAATATTCCTAAAAAACGAAAATATCCAAAGTAGCCAACGCGTTTAGACCATTCGCGTTTGTATCGCCACGCCGCCTAGCATATGGCGGGCTCTTAACACGAGCGGAGCAGCAGGCGAAAGAGCTAGTCTAGTAATATTTATATTATTAGTTATTGCTCAAAAGCTACATGTAGCATTTATTGTTGACTAGCTCTGTGGCGCAGCGGTCAACACACCAGCCTGCGACACGGAGTGACAGGGTTCGATCCCCGGCTAGGTCAAGATGGAAAATGATCTTTTTCAGATTGGCCTGGGTCTTGGATGTGTATCTATATATGTATTTGTTATAAAAATATAGTATCGTTGAGTTAGTATCCCATAACACAAGTCTCGAACTTACTTTGGTGCTAGCTCCACGGAGTAGTGGCTAGCTCAATCATTGTGATTTGTCCGTATATATTTATTTATTTATTTATTGTCATTATAAGAGAACATTACTTGATTAATTTCGTTAAAATTTAGAATAAGTAGTAGGTACTTAACTAGATTCTTTATGATTAGAACTAGATAGAAAACTCAATCTAGCTAGATGTCATCTTTAGGTAAACAAGTTTTATATAGCAGAGTTCGGTCTCCGGTGGTAATTATTGTGTCACGACATTTCATATTTGTTTATGTGTATATCAGGCATTAACTTGTAAACTATATATATTTATTAGTTATAAGATATAGTATCGTTGAGTTAGTATCCCATAACACAAGTCTCGAACTTTGGGGCTAGCTCAATCTGTGTAATTTGTCTTTTTAGTCTATATATATTTAATAACTTATTTATTAGATACATTAATCACGACTCATTGTTGTATCAACTAACAAAAACGTGGGGAAACGTAAGTAATCAATTACTCATATTGCAAAAGCAGAATTTTTTACCCGACTGCTGTGGGTTATGTATGTGTTTCTCGCGTATCATGTACGCTTGTAAATTTCTTTATTACTTCGTACCTTCCAAACGGCTGGATAGACTCATCAGACCAGCGCAACTGTACCATAATATTCTATAGTCATTCAATTTATACATGCATGCAAAATTTTAGCTCAGTCGGTAACCGGCAAGTGGATCAAATTTAAGTTGCAAGATTTGATTACAGACAAACTCCGGGACAGGTGAAACTAAATAAAAGCTTATACAAACCTCACATACACACATATTAAAAACAAAATTCTTTTTTGGCAGTACTGTAAAAGATCTTAAATTTGACAAAAATCTTTGAATAATATTTTTAACGGATTACATTGTACAGTAACATCTTAATGAAGTAAAAACACGTGAAAATAATAAAAGAATCTAAACGGTCGTGCGATTAAGGCCTCGTTTGGCGTGCATGCCTCCCTTCCCGTAATAAACAAAATAATAGTTTGCGGTGAGCAAAAGTTTCTAAATCACGAACGTGGAAACGTTGTGAGGAGCGAGGAGTGTCGCCGGATTAAATGACTATTTGTGAATTGATTGCTTTCTAACCCAAGTTATCGAATGGTGTGACATAGAAATTTTTTATGGTATAGGACGGCAAACGAGCAAGCGAGTCACCTGATGGTAAGCGATCTGCGCTGCCCATGGACAACTGCAACACCAGGGTGTCACAGGAGCCTTGCCGGCCTTTCAGGAAGTTGGGGGAAGGGCATGGGGGAAGGATGGGGCTCCGGCTCTCTCACGTACCGAACGAAGCGTGAAGCGGTAAAACTTCTACTCAAACATCGATTTTCTGTGAGTGTGGTACTTCCTCGGACGAGCCGGCCCATTCATGCTACTAGTGAATAAATGAAGGGACATTTATTTATTTATTTATTTATTTAATCCATTTACATAGCCATTACAGTTTTCACTAATGCGACAATGTAAACTTACCTTATAACTACTTAGAACTAATACATTTTAACACAGTATCTGCGAACTTCATCAACGGACAAGTGAAAATGTCAAGATCCGAGTATTCTTCGCTGATTTTATTTAACATGCGAACAGCTCTTGTTAGCGGTGCTTGGTTAATAACATTTGTCCTACCTTGAGCTACTGCAAATAACTTGTGTCTGCGTGCGCGTAAGTAATTGTTGGGTACATATAACTCTAACCGTAATAACAGACCAGGGTTAAAGACCATGCCTCTGAGTATTTTAAATATATAAATTAATATATTTTATATTTTTAATATATTTAATATATTTAAATCGTAAAATCAATAAATACGGTAAAGTTCCTTATATGACTCAGGTCTAGAAGAATATAAGGAATGTACCAGCTACTTCTCTTCCCATGCAGGTCGGAATGGATAAAAAATAGAGGAATATTTCAATAAGGAGATGCCGCTAGCAACCCGTCAATACGTTTTCTACCTACACACCCACCAACATCCTAAACGTGGCCTGCAGGTCATATAGACCTAGGCTCTATCTACCCCACATGGGAAAAAGATGTGATAATATATGTGTGTGTATGTTTTCTACATACACGGCCACTATCACGGTAATCGTGGCTTTTAGGTTTATAGCTCTAGGCCCAGTATATGATAACCAAACTATGATTCAAGAGACTAATAAACTTCTGAAAAGACAAAGTGACATAACGACATACCTATAGTAGAAGTAGGTAACTTAAGTCGTTGTTTCACTTTGCCTTTTCAGATCATTCTTGACTACCCGATATCTTTCCTTCCCAAAGCAAGCAGACTAAAGTAAATTCATCAGCTACTCCCAGCTATCCGCTATATTGTATCGTAAGTTTTCACCTAAACAATAAAATAAATGCGAAAATCTCATTTGAAAATCGCTTTCACGACAGCGTATCAGACAAGCGGATTTTAATTTCCAAACCGCAGCGGCCGTAAACGACATTCGCACTTTACAGTTCCATTGTGTGCGCTGCGCCGGCGCATTACTAGCCCACATGTATTGTGCTGTAAAATCGCGAGATCGTTTCTCCAGTGGTCATCTTGGCTTAGGAACTAAGAATGTTTAGTTACTAAAACTTACGTACGAACAATAAAAAAGTTTTTTATACATACATACCTAGTACATACATACCTAGTACATACATACCTAGTATCACGGCTTTATACCTTACGGAATGGGTAGGGCCTTAGGCCTTAAGACAGAAAGGCCACGTAGATTTGTTTTTTTCAACGACTTTATGGATAGCGGCTACCGTATAGCCTCTGGACGCCTGTAACACCAGGGATGTAACTTACGCGTTGCCGAACCTGAAGAAATATTTTCACGCTCTCTTTATACAACCCCATATTAGTTTCACGGGAAAATCAGGACAGGGAGGTCGAGGAACTTTAGCGTACGTGGAAGAAAGTTATTTTCGTATCTTACTGTTTATTTATTAAACTGTATTACATAATTGTAAAAGGCGGACTTAAAGCCAGCGGCTTTATCTACCAGTCAACCCACAGGGTGGTGCAGAGAAAGGAAAACTATTCGCAACCATTTAGGATCCAAGGTGTAAGGATGAACTCCCTGTCGATAACGTGAGGTGTGGTCGATTTTTATATAACTTGTATAAACTATAAGTGTCATAAGTCTAGTTATTGTAGTTGTTTCTCCGTTAATAGTCGAGATGATGTCATTGTAATGTGAAATGCATATTTCGACGATATACTTTATTTTGGTCTAATTATCCTCTCTTCACGGCTGCCCGAAAAAAGGAGTGAAATTATTTTATAGAGTGCATGTATGTCAGAAAGTAACTTTATGCCAAATTTTGGCTCAGTGCCTCAACATATTTGGATGTATGAAGTATCGTTGAAATCCTATATCACTCCTACTAAACAGAGAAAAATACTGCGTACTTAGGCTATAAATTTTTGCCAAGGCAGTCGTGTTTTTTTGTAAGTAATTTGTTTCATTACTAGTACTGTAGTGCAATGTTTTCCAGAGTCTCTCTAGACTCTTAATATAAAAGATTTTTTGTGGTGATTATAATAGATTTATTTTTGAAAAAATATGAAATACATTTTTCAAAAGTACACAATACAATTTTACTATTACTTTGATTTGACACTAGCTATCATCAAAATATCTTATATTCTTCACCTGTTATAATTCATCAAATAAATTTATAAAAGAAAATGTTTTTAATAACGAATTATCAGTTTTAAATATGATACGGTCATTATATCTACGCCCAATAACCAGTATCATTAATTTTAAATCAGCAGCGACAAATCAATTATGACATTAATTAATACAAAGTTGCTTATTTATTATTAATAGGCCGGCTTATGAATCGCTACTATTTCGACTGGTTTATTTATCGATTTAGTCATTTCGCGTCGATACCGTTATAATTAGTTTATACAAAAATGTGTAAGTTTACATACCATATGTCATTATTTATTTATTTAATAATCTTTCTAAGCCTATAAAGCTACAGTTGGTGGACCTAATGCTAAAAGCATTAAGTTGCATTCTTTATTAAGGCCGGTACAGCAGCACCCGCAGCGGAAAGCCTCAAAAGGCGCAAGTATGTAGGTATCGAAGACACCTACATATTTGAGCCTTTTGGGGTAGAAACAATGGGTCTGTGGGGTCTACCAGCACATCGACTCTTTGACTTTCTGTTAAAGAGACTGATCAAGGTATTCTGCGACCAAAAAGGCAATTACCTGGCCCAAAAGATAAGCATTGCAATCCAACGTGGCAATGCTGTCATTCTTTAGGGCACGACTATATTTTTTAAGAAGTTTTATTGTTATGTACATATCAAAGTCAGAAATATATAAAAACGTATAGGCAGCGTAAAGTTGAAGTTCCCAAGTCTTGAGCAGTTTTCTACAGGTTGTATTTCGGGGAGTGGTCACAGGAACTCCACAAACTTATTTCACCCACCCTTTTCCGGCACCGGTCTACTAGACGGGGTGAAAGTATGCACCCGTATGTGGTTGATACCGCCGGCTCGCACAAAGTGCTTTTCCTCATCTTTCATTTTACGCACAGCTAAAAAATGGAATCTCTTGCCACTTGAGGTTTTCCGTGACATATATAATTTGGGCTAAAATAAATAGGTTTTTAATAAGCCAGCGAGCTCGACTATAGACCATATCTTCACTTAACATCAGGTGAGGTAGTGGTCAATCGCTGGATCGCCCAAAAGCTGAATTATGTTTATGACTTTATTACTTTGTTTATGTAGCAAAAATGTCTAGACATGTCTTTATTATTTCATCAGGTTACCTCACGGTGAGTCACTTTTAATTATTCTTTATATTAATTATGCATCTTACTTGATATATTGACATACACTTTCATTACAGCGACCTTGTATAACCATATGTCATATATTTTGCTACTATAATACTCAATAATTACTTGATTACTGGTTTGGTTTATTCTTATAAGTTTTGTATTACAACCGGACATAGCTGAGCTTTGGTAATTTATTTTTCTTTTGAAATAACGTTATTGTGTCTCATTTACAAGAGCTTTAAAATGTGTATACAATACAACAGGTCTAAGTCAAATAAATAAATAAATATATACGGACAAATCACACAGATTGAGCTAGCCCCAAAGTAAGTTTGAGACTTGTGTTATGGGATACTAACTCAACGATACTATATTTTATAACAAATACATATATAGATACACATCCAAGACCCAGGCCAATCTGAAAAAGATCATTTTCCATCTTGACCTGGCCGGGGATCGAACCCGGTCACTCCGTGTCGCAGGCTGGCGTGTTGACCGCTGCGCCACGGAGCTAGTCATATAATTAAAGAAAGAAAAGAAGAACGAAAAACTTTATTCGGCAAAAAACAACTTAAGAACTATACCTACGAAAGTTAATTGCCGAAAATGCAGACAGCTCAGCTTTATGGTTATGGCGGTAAATCATAGCGCTGACTTTCAGCTGATACCCTAGTAAATAATAATCTTTTAGATATAAAAAAACTTCAACCACCTAACTTATTTTGATGAAATTTAAATATGACAAATAATAATATTTAAAAAAAATGTATTTGGTTCATAAATACAGTCATGAGGTAGCATTACATAAAAAATGTACAATGCTAACTAGTTCCTTTTTAAAATCGGTTAAAAAGTAATATGAGAAATTCTTGATTAACTGCGTCTTGACTTTGACTATTAGTCATTTTGCCATATGTCCTTTTTGCACCCCTTACAACATGTACTGATTGACACTAATTTGCAGTTGGCTAGAACATCTTCATTCTCCCAGGAATAGCTTTCAGGGCTGAATTTAACAGGGGCTTTACTCCGGCAGTTTTCTTGGATGCCTAAAGGACAATCCGGCCCCGACGGTTGGTCACTGCCTCTCATTTTCACATACTGTGTGGCATTTCACAACATGAATCTACCTTCTTAATAAATTAAGAAATAAAATATGGTGATAAGATTTTTCTCTCGCGGGCGGGATTTGAACCGGCGACCTAGGTCTATGTACGACCTATCCTATACCACCATATCCCATTTCCCCTTATACGTATTAATGCTTACGTCGCCTGAAGTATAAGGGGAAATGGGATATGGCGGAGAATTTCGGCGTCGAGATTGAATTTTGCGGTAGCTCAGATGGCGGAGCATAGGTCGTACATATACCTAGGTCGCCGGTTCAAGTCCCGCCCGCATGAGAAAAATCTATTCACCATATTTTATTTCTTAATTTATTATGAATATATCAAAATAGCATTGTGAATGCAAAATAAAACACTTATAAAAATTAATCTCTTATCCAAGGAGATTGCAACTTTGCAGAATTACATTTAAAGTCCTCAACATAACAAAGTACAATTAGGGGTAGTCTTGGGGGGTAGTTCAGTCATAGGTCACTGTTTGAATCCTACACTACCATTACGCATTTACCAGTCTTTAGATCGTTCGTATTCTAAATCTTGGTCATAAATACTTAAAAAAATACTCGTGTAAATAAAGCATAAGTTTAAGTTACACTGGACGTTGATTAGATATGTAACATGATATGTGTAGAGTGTGAACTGCCATCGCTGTGACGTGGTCATCACAACACTGCCTCCGTAATGCGATGTGAAGCCTGCAGACAAGCTCGGACATCTAGTGGCGGGCACCAGTTTTAGGAGTACCTGTTTTGCTCCATTGTTCGCTAGTGTAATATATCTATCGATGTCAGAAAATACCTAAAGCTCTTTTATTGATAAAAGATTTAGTTTTTGATATCTTAGCTTTGCCAAGCGTGGTGAGTATGGCCATATCCTCCCATGGAACGAAGAATCCTTGGGAGAGGCCTTTACGGCTGGAGTGATTCAAAAATAGAACAAGTTTTTTTAACGATATTATTTTACACATTCTTCATCGATGTATAGGTTAGCCAAATTAGCTCAAAATATTAAAGGGTGAAGTTAAATTGTTTCCGGCTTTTGAGTTCTTTTTTTTGTAAATAAGTTTAGGTTCATACTCTATCTTAGTTCTTTTTTCACAGTGTAGATGATTCGTGTTCTCATTTATGTGTATTTTCATATTTAGAGTAACTCAAATTATCATTATTAAAGCTTAAATAGCGAAAAGCCTCAAAAGGCGCAAGTATGGTATGGGAAATCGCTACATATTTGAGCCTTTTGGGGTAAAAACAATAGGTCTGTGGGGTCCATCAACCCATCGTCTCTTTGACTTTCTGTCAAAGAGACTGATCGAAGTATCCCGCGACCAAAAGGCTGGTAATTACCTGGCTCAAGGGATAAGTATTGCCATCCAACGTGGCAATGCTGTCAGCCTTTTGGGCACATTGCCGCAGAAAGACGGTTTGTAGGAACTATATAATTTGTAAATATTTATATTTTTAAGTAGTTTACATTAAAAGTTAATCAGAATTATTTAAGTATAATTATATTGTTTGTAGAATCGTGAAGCTTATTTACTTGCAACCAGATCACTTTTATATTCTGTCGACAAGAAGTAATAGGTGAATAACGCAAGATTTTATCACATGTTCGAATTTCCACAATTACATCACACTTACGCAAAACAATGATGGCCAATGAGCGCTAATTTAGTTGTGAAACAGTCGGTCTTCATCATGTGGAAGAGAGAGTGGCGGCTTGTCAAATTGAACATATAATTAGGAGCGAGTGGCGACGGTAAACGGCATGACCAGAATGTGACCAAATCATTTTGTGTAGCGGTCGTAATTGTGGTACCATCACTCGGCTTTTTGTTCTTGTTGCTTCGCGTCTCACTGGCCACGGCACACTTGAATAGCTCGGTAGGAAGCGGTCTGTACGCCCAACTTTGGTTACATCTATTGTTGTTGTGCATTGATATTAATTTATAGGTGTTTCCTTTATTGTTTTTTTATTTACGTATTACCTCGTTGCAAAAACATTATTCATTATTATTAGTCACGCTAAATCATACATCAATGAGACAGCGTCGATACTTAGTATAGCGTTTACATGTTATTAGGACATAATGTTCCATATTTATGTGCTTTTGGTGCACTGACAGTCCATCTTTAAGGACTAAGATTAGTAGTATGCCATTTTGAAACGGTACACACGCTAAAGCACTGTGCATCGCCGCGCAAAGCCAATTTAATAGTAAGTCTTGCATGCAGACACAGCCATACTCAAGTAACCACAAAGTATTTTCCTGAAAAATGCCGCAGTCCAGAGTTCCATAGCTCAGAGTGCGAGTCTCCTTACTCACAAATGTCACTGAGGATTTACGCTCCATCGTAAATCAAGATGGCGGGCGACCCTCCTCACCCTCTGCCCACCTGCGCCCGCGCACCATAATTGAATATTTCACGCGCCTCTCTCAACACCTCGACTTCGCTACAATGTTATATTTTATAGTCCCGCGTATTGTGTTAGGTCCTAAACTGCTGATGAGTGATCATACGAAATGCATTAAGTTTAATAGCGATTTTAAAAGCAATATTTCACGTGATTGGAGACGCGAAGTTAGCGAGCGTTTTATGGTGATTTGTTTCCGTATTGAAACGCGTTTTACGCCGGCTTTGTGAGAGCGACACCGATATTGAGACGTCGTGGAAACTTATGGTAGTGTGGAATACGCAAATAAAATACAGGTTTGAGTCATATAGTACGAATTGGTGTCTAAGGGGATATGTAAAGTAAAGAGGAAAATAATGTTCTTTAAAACAAAGGTGAAATTCTTGTAAAAGTTGGTTACATGACGAAAAATTACATTGTAGAAGTTCGTCGCTAATGAAGTATCCTTAGGGATTAATAATTAATACCATATATGACTAGATGTTCAAGAGATTATACCAATATAGATTCGTATAAGTACCAATATTTCTACGGAGAAAATGGAATAATAAATATGAACGAAGATACAAATTGGGATTTAGATAAATCTATTTTGTTAAATTACACACGGAAGTAAGGTATACTGGGATAAGGTAAACTTTACCTACATAATAAGCCTACTTTAGAATTATTAAATACAACATTTGTATTAAATAAGTAATTAATTTTTTTAATCAAGGTTCAATCACATATATAGTAATAACTGGAGTTTACTGTGACAACATAAACAAAATAAGTGCAACAAATGACTGTCCTTAAAAATATATACAAAATCATATTTTTTAAGACTAGCAACGAGCATGTTTTAACTTGTTTGTTAAAATATGATGTGACATTCGTTATCACATGTGGGAAAATATGATGACACAACATAGGAGTACGACCAATTTAACAGGCAAAACAAAACAAACATCCTACGTACACGGTAGGTATATATTGTTATTATTTAATGTGCATTATACCTGAACCACAAATAGTTGAGTAAACCTCTCATAAAAAATTTAATAATAAGGATTTTTTAAAAGTATGTAACATACTTACGAGCAGCGCCGGAACCGTCATAATTATAGCAAGAATAGCAAACGCCACGGGCCTGTGCTAAATATATAACCATACTAATGTTACCTGTACATACAAAAGTTACTACGTCTGTCTTTTCTTATTTACGCAACCACTGAACCAATTAAGATGAAATTTGGTATGGAGAATTTTGGGCCCCGGAAAAGGATACTACTCCCGGAGATCTATACATACATGCGAGCAGAGCCACAGTAATATTAACCTACAAGCCCACAATGAAAGAAATCTGATGTATTAACTGTCATAATGATGGTGACATGACATGACACAAACCCTTCTAGGGAATGGCGGTGGTCACCTGCAAAAGTCCATACAAATCGATTGCACTGATTAGGGAGGCATAGGTATATATCTAACAATATCATCAACCTTAATCATGTTGTTGTTATTTTTAAATAGTATTCGTAACTTCAAACGCTTTTATACGCAACGTCTATATGGACTGTTGCAGGCGACCGTGTCTTCTTTATATTTGTGGGTCCCACAATTCACATTTGCCATGGGACCCGCGCTAGCTTAATCCGGCACTGCTTACGAGTAGTTACAGATCTATTTATGGACCGGAAAATATTGAACCGATATTGTGAAGTACTTGATACTTATTTACAATGACTTCAGTGATATCACAATGATAATAAAATTGACATAAAACAAAATAGTAAAACTGTAATAAGGTCTATCAGTAGGTCATTCCGTCTCCGAAGCACAGTGGTCATCCGGCTAGTCTGCTACTCGAGATATTCTGGAGATTCTCAAGGAGGCCGTAGTAATTTTGCCAAACTATTCCACATCATGATAAGTTTAGGTTTAGGTAGTTACTTAGTTACTTATCATGATGTGGAATAGTGTGACAAAGTTTTTACGGCCATGGTTCGCTGTTATTACAGCATGTTAGGTTAGTACCTATCATGCTGTAATAACAGCGAACCCTGGGCACTGGTGTGACACGTCACAGCTAAAAATGATATCCGAAATAACGCTATATAAGTCAGGGGTGTCATCCTCAACTGCCTGTTCGGTGGTTGCGGGTATGGCATCGGGTACGTGCGCCCGGCCTCCCGAGCTGCTACTTGCTTCTCCCTCATTCATTCGAGTGAGTAATATCACAATACCTATCATTCCCTTCCCAAATCCAGCAAATTCCTATCCTTCCCCAGCTTCAAAATGCTTGCGATGGGCAGCAGCGTCGAAAGCACAAGAAGCTAAAAAATCTGCGCTTGGCTACCCGCCTGCCAAGCGTGGTGAGTATGGCAATATCCTCCCATGGAACGAAGAATCCTTGGTAGAGGCGCTTGTCCAGCAGTTTTTTGCGGCTGTAATGATGATGCTTGTACTCGTATTGCTACGAATATTATGATGTAACATTAGTTTAGATATGGTGTAAATATTGTTGTTACAGCTGTAAATACATTTTATTTATGAAGAAGAAGACATTAATTAGTTCATACACCTCTTGAAATTTCATTATCTTTGATCGACCGATTATCTAACTACTTAACAATCTAGCCAAGCTCCCAACAACACGCTTAACTAACACACGTAAAGTGAAAACCTAGTACTGAATACTGAAATTAAACTGGTTGAAATCAGTCATTTATTCCAAATCGAGTGCTCGCTACACGAATTATCTGCATTAGACATGTTAATCCACTCATTTTAACTGTAATTTTATTCGGTATTTATCGGTGCATTCATTACTGGCGACCGCAAATCGGGCGCCCAAAAAGCTGGCTATTTTCCACCATTGCTCGCTGCGTTAGGGAATGCTCTCACGGGCGCAGGTTAAACTAGCCAGCAACTACACGTTTGTCAATTATATTAAACGGTATTGGCAAAAACTAATTGTTTAATTGTGTTTATTATCAGTGTTCCGGGTACTATTTTCTTTGATCTATCATAGGTGGGCTAGACATATCGCATTACGAGCAGTGCCGATCCTATAGGTAATTGGTAAATAGTACCACTTAAGTGGTATAAGTAAAGTACAAGGAGATGTTATTTTCATAACTAAAACCAATTAAAAGTCTAAATTTAGATCTTCATAAGAAATTGTATTAAATACTGTTGTATGAGTTTGTAACATAGAAAAAAATATTTCAGCTCTAAAAAACATAAACAATAAATGTGTATGAAGTTATGTTAAAGTTTGTTGTATGAGATTATATAATACAAAAAAATGTATTAGCTACGATCCGTTCAGCACTAAAAAAAAACATTAGCACTAAATGATTATACTCGTACATCGAGTATTATAGTAACCGTCGCAATAAAGTATTTTATCAGTGTACGCTCAAGATGTTGTAATATTATTATTATTTTTGTTTGTTCCAGGGAAGAGCTTTTCATTGACGATAACGATATCAACGAATCCACCTCAAGTAGCAACGTACCAAAAAGCCATCAAGGTGACCGTGGATGGACCGCGGGAGCCACGATCTAAAACTAGTAAGTTTTTTTTCTGTTCTGTGCAATATTGTGGATATACTGAGACTGGTTTCACAGCTGTGCGGATGATCCGGTCGGTTCAGCCGTGATACGGGCGACCCGTACGGGAAGTGACCGTGGTGCTCTGAAACGAGTGTTCAATATAATTGACCGTATAAGACGCGGGTGCCGTTGTACGGGCTCTAGCCGGAGCGTTTTTTTTATGATATAGGACGGCAAACGAGCAAGCGAGTCACCTGATGGTAAGTGATCACCGCTGCATATGGACAACTGCAACACCAGGATGTGACAGGTGCGTTGTCGGCCTTTCAAGGAGTTGGGGGTAGGAAATGGGGAGGGGGAGGAGGAAAGATCCACCTCCTCCAGCTCTCTCACTCACCGAACGAAGCATAGAAGTGGTGAAGCTACAACTCAGTAGTCGATTTTCTGGGACAGTGTGATACTTCCCCGGACGAGCCGGCCGATTCATGCTACTAGCAATTAATTTTGCCGGTAGCGTGGCTCTATCACGACTGAATGACCTGACCGCATGTTCATCCTTACTGAGAAACGATGTTCTAGCGCCTCACATCAAATGTGTGTCCGCTCCTATACGGCCGAGCCGTACGGATCGCCCGTGTAGCTGTAAATCCAGCCTGAAAGCTCTGAAAGTATGCAGAAAACCATAGATCCAGATAGAATATCTGAACTCTATGGAGAAAACATGCTGAGAGCTAACAGCCTCGCAAGAGTCATGCTACTAAGTGCTACTTGTTTAGGTTCTTTACGGATTACAACTCTTTGTGACTAAAACCTTTTTGGAAAAAACCTGAATATTTTTTAGACGAGTGTGTATGTAACCTCCTCCAAGTTTTTTTCCTCTACGATCTTATAGTTAAAAGAAAGAAAAAGCTTTCTATATAGATGAGATAAACACACATTTATACTTCCTTATTTGTTTATGTGTACTAATATCAAATTTAGAACTTCGTGCATCTATATAAAAAAATAAAAATGCAATAAATATTTATCGTACTCTCAAACGGAAATACAACAACATAAATAAGGGAATATTATAAGCAGTCTATTATTATCAGAATTTCGAACGATACGTCCGTAGGTATGCTGCGGTGGTATCACACTAGATAACAATTTCTTCCCACGGAACCGCGATACGCTATTGGGTCGGACGAAGGACGCCTGTGTTCCGTGTGTCTGTATGTTAGTATGTTATCGAATAATTTCACATTGTTAAGCATTTGAAAGAAATATTTTTCCTATTTTCTAATAATCGGGGTGTAGGTACCGCGCGGGAAGGTATCTTGGTAATCCTGTAACTGAATTGGCCTAATCATGCTTGGAGTATTCGGTAAAAGTTAGTGTTGAGGGACCGATGGCAGTTTTTGTTAATTTTTAGGGTTCCGTACACAAAGGGTAAAAACTAGATCGTATTAATATCGCTCCGCTGTTCGTCTGTCTGTCTGTCCGTCTGTTACCAGACTGTATATTATGAACCGTGATAGTAAGACAGTTGAAATTTTTACAGATGATGTATTTCTGTTGCCGCTATAACAAATACTAAAAAATATAATAAAATAAATATTTAAGGGGCTCACTCACATACAACAAACGTGATTTTTTTGCTTGTTTTTGCTCGATATTAATAATGGCATCAGATTGACGCTTGAAATATTTACAGAATATTTAGTTATTATTCACTTTAAAAATAAATAATTAAATAAAATACAATTAATATTAATGGGGGGCTCCCATACAACAGACATGTTTTTTTTGCCGTTTTTATAGATAACGGTACGGAACCCTTCATGCATGAGTCCGACTCGCACTTAGCCGGTTTTTTTTTAATTAAAGATAATTATAGATTTATCATGATTTTCAAATTTACATTTGTGATTTGATTATACACATTAGTCACATCGATAATCAACGCTTCGAAACGGCTAGGTATGATTAGGTTGCGTTCCTCCACTCCTCAATCCTTCAAGTAATTTTTCATCAAACAAATGCGCATAAACACCCAGCTTTCCCCAAATTCAATTAATACTGAATATCCTTTAATATCTGCCAAATTAATTATTAATAAGACTGTCTTCCGCTACCGCCATACCGGTCCAGTCACGCAAGACAAACTGAAAAGAAGCGAAGCTATCGACAAAATTGGCTGGCGGCGAAAAAAACACGTTACGCCATATGGAGCAGCAGAGCCGGCGGCAAACAATAGTGGAATTATATCTGTAATAAGTTGCACTCACGCACGGCTCCAACTGCTCGCTGGATCACCTTTGTGCTCGCAACTCACAAGTACATATATTAACAAACATACGAGTATATACTGGCATAGTGATAGAAACAATGCTCTGTTGTGGAGTTTCAATTTTGTCTCTGGATCGATAGATTTGAAAGTTCTTGCTTAATATTACTTTTTTTTTTCATTTTGCACTTTCTTTATTAATAATAAAAAATAAATAAGATTGTTATGTTTTATAATTCGAAAAATTCGTCCTGAAATAACTCAGCTTGCAGAGTTGCCATAACCTTAACAAGGGTACTGAGATACAACTGACAAAATTCTGCGAAATTACAATATGGTAATCGATTACTTATTTACTTCAACTTTATTGCAAGAAGTATACATCTATGAGCCCAATAGTAGGCCCAAGAGACAATTCCTACCTTTTGTAAAGCGCGCGCTTTTAAAACAGACAAAGCAGAATGAAAATTATTATTACTGTATTAAGTATATAAATTTTGTTATTCTAAATTGTTAAAACCTGACCTAAAATTTAAACATCCATTTATAAATGTGTTAATGAACCATTTCGATAACAGCATAACTAACGAACTCAAAACCCACCCTTCATTTAACGAAGTTATTGCAATGCATGGAGCAAAATCCTGCTTAATATCAAACGAAAGAGGGAACAAAAGCAAGTACTTAAGAATAATCCCCAAAGTCCATGGGGCAAGAAAGGATTCTCGCGTGCCTGGACTTAAAAGTTTAGTTAATAGACTTAATTTGTAGGTGCCCTGCCGTAAGCCGCTTCGCTGACCCTCGCTATGTCCTTTTGAGATGGGGTGTCGACTATCGATATATCGAAGCGTTTGTTTACTATTTATGAATATGGAGTAAAATTCCAAATCGGTACTGGTACAGGATAAGGAAAAATTGTAGTAATAATAAAGAAATTCTAAGTAAACGTACTAAAAGGACAAATTTCAACTGCAACTAAAAATGGTAATGTGAGTGACATGATATAAAAAGACGTCACGTCACATATTTGTATTGGTTTTGACATAAGAAAGTGTTTACTATTATTAAGTACACAAAGACAATTTTGCAAAGTAGTAGGTACTACTTTGTAACTCGCTGCTGTCGAGGGAAGTATTAAGTCATAAGGACAGCGAAAAGGAAAAGCGTTTCCTACGACAATGATGATTCAATAATAATATACCCGTCGGATAGGTATTTTTTACATTTGTACGCAATACTTTTTTTTCTCTGTGCATTTATAACGTGTTAATTACATTCCATCACTCTGTAGTCTGTAAGGGCTCGTTTTCGAAAAGTTGCGTTGGGTGGCGTGTGGAGAGATTTTGATACAAAGAGATTCAAAAAATTCGTGATAACGTCTTAAAATCGATGAACACCGGCTGCACGCACGAAAAAGTGTCACGTTCCGAGTTCCAAGCGAGAGCGCGGAACAAGCGACAGAGAGGCACGATCGGCGTAGTCGGTCGGCTTATGACGTATATCTATCTCCCCTCCACCGTTATCACGTAAAATTAGCGTCCATAAATCGACTCTACACATGACGAATGTTTTCGTTTATGGAGAGGCGTGCGCGTCCAACGGCTTAGCATGCAGCGGCGATCGCGGCGTTACACGCTCAATCTCAAACTCCACAGGGCGAGGCGACATCACTGCGTTATATCGCAGAAATCTATATGAACAAATAGTCTATACAGTTTGTATAGACAATTTTGCGATGCAACGACGCCGCAACGCAGTGATGTGGCGTCGCCCATACTTTCGTTAAGTTTATTTAACGTCGCAAGAACGTGTCAATGTCTGATTTTGACTGCAAGCGCCGCACTACGCGCCGACCCCGAAAACGACGCTTAAGAAAGTGCTTTTAACGATAATACCGCCCATTGTACATTTTGTCCTTTTCATTATTTAATTAAATTGTACATTATTTTAATATCTATGTGTGCTATATTGATCATTATAATAAAAGCTTGTTTTCTTCTCACGAGCCGATTTATCACATGTAATTAAAGCATATGTAATTAAAATAATAAAATAAAATTTACAATTTACTTTGATTTGTACGCAAGCATCTAAAACTTAAAACTTTATAGAAGGTTTAATTTTTAATTAACTAACAAAATTAATATTCATAAAAAATATTAAAGAAGTGGCTTTGTTAAATATAAACAGCAATATGAAAAAACAATAAGGAACTAAATACATTTGCAAATGTATCGCTAATAGGTAAGATGTTTCTATCCAAAACAAGGTAAATTTATAATATTTCTTGTTATTTTTATGTACTGACAGGTGCATCAAAAACGGCGTATGATATTTTGGTAATAGCAAGACTACTATTTTTATTCACCTCGTAGTGTTATGATTAGCACAATTGAATTCTATGTACTATTAACGCACTGTGATTTTTACATATTTTTATTATTTGGGCTATGAAGCAAACGTGGTTAAAACGTTTCTTTACGGCTTAAAAACCAGTGTATCACAAGTTACTTTATGACATTTGTGTTGAGAAATAAATAGTCAATTCACATATACCTACTTATATGCATTGGTGGCACCTATACAGAAACCAAAATGTTGTTACCTACATACTATCTTCTTCTTCTATCGAGTCGTAAGATGGCATAATATGTTCCGACCAGTGCTTTGCGACCGTGATTGCCCGTTCGTTTGCTTCATTCAGATCTTGTAAAGAGGAAGAAGTTGGGCTTTCTGGGCACACCAAGAGGTGACCCATAGTATATAGCACTACGATCGCACTCATATTGGTGGAAAAACTCCACCTGACTCTATTTGCGTGGCATCTACCAACCAACGCCAGCCCGCAGTCTATTTAAAGATTTCCAGACTGGCCAGGGCAGATTGCCACGGTGGTAGTTTCTCAACGAACAGTATCTGGTTCGATGCTGGCGGGTATTTGTTCAATCATTGTTTCACTCTGGCTTTAGGAGCTTGTTGCTTCTAAACCGTCGTCTTTACGCGATTCTCTTGATACTGACTACTACTTACTTCGCTGGCTCAACGACCCGAAGTGGATCTTGGCCTCCGACATTAAAGTGATTCTCTTGATGGACTTCTCAAATTTCATCAGAAGTTGCTAGCTTATTCTACTTTCTTTCTTTGCTGCCAGTCCAGTGTGGAAAACAACAATAATTGAATCAGAGTAAATTTATCGATCTTTAATGTTGTTTAAGGAACCACGTCGGAGGCCGAGAGTCGGTTCTGAAGAACTCTGACACCAGGGTGTGCATGGTCGATTGACCGTGACACCTACTCAAAATGATGATGAATGTTGTTCCCATCTCTACTCTCCTATTGTATAACAATAATTAAACATCGCATTTGTTTGCGTCGATTTCCCGATATAATTGCGGCATCGATACCTTTTGTATTGTGTAAACTCATAAACTAATTATGTGCATAATTTTTTCGATATACACGGATCCAGATAATAGCACCGGCTCCTTTTCGAATAAAGACCATGGGACCGGCACTGGCCATTTTGGGGCAAAAAAAGGACCACCTTTCATCTCTAATAAGGTGACTGACACGTGATCATTTGGAAGTGGGTGCAGGAAACGTTATTACATTGTCCTAAAATGATTATCGTTACGAATATTTAATTTTACGTTTGGTTTTTAGGGTTTCGTAGTAAACAAGGAAACCTTTTAGTTACGCCTTGTCTATGTATGTATCGGAGGTTTAGCTTAGAGACTATTAGTCTAGATAGCTGTAATTTGGCAGGGGTTAATAAAATAATGTGTAAAGACCCCAGTTTTTGTCGCCAGTGCCTTGTTGTGGGTTGTCGTTAGATAGGTATTTCAAAAATATATAGGTATGTCTAAACAACAATTTTGAAAGAGCAAACTTTTGTTGGAGTCTACTATTCCTAGTCCCCACCCCCTGCAAGCTTAGAATGGTTGTTTATAGATACGTGAATAAATTTAGGAAGTTATTATATAACGAAGACAAAGGAAAAACTATGACAGCTATGTAGGGTTCATAGTCAAAGAGTTGTACTCGACCAGTGTATAAAATTACGTGCAACTACGGAACCCTAAACTACGCGTGGCCAAACAAGACTTGGCCGGTAAAATTTCTTGTCAGTGAAGTTTAAAATATTTTGTCAAGGCTAGTTTTCTTAAGATTTCCTTTTATTAAATATTTCCAGTAATATATGTATATCAAGACATGAGTAGAGACTGTAACTTAGATGTTGTTTATACTTAATTATTGATAAGTCTGCAATAAACCGAAATAACATATACGATAATCTCATCTTATGCTACAGAATGTAGGATGAAAATGAGGCGAGAGGATCACAATAATATGTAGTGATTATGTTCTCTTTGGGATCATAGCAGGTCTCTATCTACCCTCATGGTAAAGAGGCATGATAATATCTATCTTGAATACTACTTAAGTATCTATTTTGTCCAAGTTCTCCTAAAGTACCCAAAGGCTGCGGTTAATTTGCTAGAAGCTAATAATATAGATTTTATGCTATTATTTAATTTTAAACTATGTTGTATACAATACTAAAACCACATAAATACATAAAGATAGAACATCCAAGTGGGCGATACAGGCGTGTCTCAATCTTGCACTGTAGTCTTGATATATTTCTGAGACATAAACCTTTTCACAGGTACAAACGTGGTGACGCATCCGATCCGGAGTTTCGGCTTCCAGCGGACGCTGATCGACTCGGCGCTGCGGGGCATGGAGTACAAGAGCCCACCGGAGAGGAGCATACGAGCCCTGTCCCACGAAGAGAGAGAATACAAGACCAACGCGAACTTGCCTACGGGTGGTAAGTTTTATTTTTACCACTACTTTCATATCAATGAGTTTTACTGTAACAGCCGGATATTTGATAGGTATTTAGTTTTCTCAAATATTCGGGTGATTAAAAATCTCTTGTGTGATACTTACATACTTCAAATTCCATGCAGTGAAAACGAAAAAATGTAGCCTGACCTGCAGCCTGCTGGCCTATTTGCTAACTTAGTGTACATATCCGTTTTGATAGTCACTTCAAAATACATAACGTTTGATATACTCGTATCTTAGGTAAATAAGAATAATCAATCATACGAAAGCCGCAATGTATCTTGAAGTGACTACAAAAACGTTGTACACTGAGTTAACAAATAGAGTGGTTATTCAGTTGCTTTAATTTTTTGTTTGTTGAAATTAATGGCAATTCTTGATACAAACAAGATATATAGAGATTATGTACATAACATACATAATGTACAGTACATACCCCATATGTACATTTAATGTCGTGTGTATAATAAATGAAGATAGAGCTACGCGTTCATCCTATATTTAAATATATTTTTTTCTACAAGCATTCAAAGGGAAGAAAATATATTCTGAAGCCATTATGGGCCAACCAAAGAATCGAAAAATGTGCTTGAAAATCAGACATTTGTATCACCAACCAAAACGTAACGAAGTTATTTTAGACGTAGTTACAGATAAACTGTCGTGGTAGTTAGTAGAGGGCTCATGGGCAGTTTATAAAATGTGCGTAATGACTGTTCGTCATTAGAGCGAGCACAGATTGCCGCGCTGATGAAAGTCCCCGAGATTGCCTTGTAAACGCCCCGCAGCTTATGAACTAGCCTGTGCAACCGTCAGACAGGACAGCAATATAGTTCACTGTATGACGTAGACACAATTCGCGATAGTGGGCATCGCGACAATGTATACAATATGCGTAATGACTGTTCGTCATTAGAGCGAGCACAAATTGCTGCACAGATGAAAGTCGCCGAGATTGCCTTGTAAACGCCCCGCAGCTTATGAACTAGCCTGTACAACGGTCAGACAGGACAGCAATATAGTTCACTGTGTGACGTAGACACGCTACGCGATAGTGGGCGTCGCGACAATGACAATATGCGTATTGCCTGTTCATCGTTAGTGCGAGCACAAATTACTGCACAGATGAAAGTAGCCGAGATTGCCTTGTAAATGCCCCGCAGCTTATGAACTAGCCTGTATAACGGTCAGACAGGACAGCAATATAGTTCACTGTGTGACGTAGACACGCTCCGCGATAGTGGGCGTCGCGACAATGACAATATGCGTAATGCCTGTTCATCATTAGAGCGAACACAAATTGCCGCACAGATGAAAGTCGCCGAGATTGCCTTGTAAACGCCCCGCAGCTTATGAACTAGCCTGTATAACGGTCAGACAGGGTAGCAATATATTTCACTGTGTGACGTAGACAGGCTTCGTGATAGAGACCATCGTGACAATATACAATACAATGTGCGTAATAGCTGTCTTTCCCCCAGTAGAAAACTCTAGAATATCAGCAAGTTATATCTATAGGCAATGTTTTATTCCCAAAAAATTAAGGATACTTGCTAGAATTACGAGTACATTAATGTAACCCAAGGTTTCAAAAATTTGTCTGAAGACGTAATTATTGGGCGAACACTGCAAAAACTGTTGATTACATTAATGTAAGAAAGGTTTCAAAAATTTGCCTGAAGACTATTATTGTTCGAGCGCTGGAAAAGCTACTAATGTATTTTCTCTATATCTCTTCCTCTATTGATAAATTCTCACTTGAGCTGCGGTGGAATCCGGGGTCCGAGGACCGGAAGTCAGCCCGGAAGTTTCGGGGAACAGCTAGTAATTTATACTTCAAAAAATTCATGACTATCTTCAATAAAAATCACATTATTTCCTACTATTTTAAATTTAGCTCTGTCTAGTAGATTGTGAGCGCTGTGATGCAGCTCGTCGGCAAATAAGGCGGCAGTCAGTTAGAGGGTCGTGATTGTGCGCCACGGTAATGAGCGCGGATATTAATAAATTTAACGCAGCTCACTCCGTTTACAGTTATTTAGGGCAGAATTACGACAACCAATTACCAATCCGACGGTGTTTATCATGATTTACGTGATCTGGCAAATTAGTTTTTGGTTATGATTCCTTTTTTCGAAACGGGACGAGAATGAGACGATAAAATACGTTTTTCCTAGGTATTAGTCCTATTAAATGTCATTTTTGATACCGCACGCTAGCGGAAAATTCACACGCAATATTTTTCACTCGCGCAACTTGTCGAGGTGTACACACCGCGATGCATTTTCTAATCCTCCCTATGAAATGTTTATCTTTTTATTATGCAAATAATTCATACAATATGTAAAGAAAGTCCGTGTCCAATTCTTGAAGGGGTGATTCAGCCCGTCGATATGAACAACTTTTCCTATAGGAACAAAGTTGGCATACATTTTGTATATCTTAAGACTAATAAACTGGAGTTTATTCGTCTTAAAGAGGGAAGTCGGATTGAACATCTTGCAGGCGTCACTATAGTGATGTAAGTATTAATGAATTATCTTAAATAATGCGGTATATATCAAATCGAAGAGGCTAGATACAAAAAATCAGTTATACAAAATACATTCAGATACAAAAGTTAGCAAATGGAGTGTAAACTGATGGGGTTGAAGGGGGAGGGGGACATACTGCGGCCCACGCACTATCGGAACCTCCAATTATGAGGGGTGATCGAACACCTTGCAGGCAGGAGCGGCGGCCGTGTCATACAAATATTTGAATGCAATCTGTTGCACAATTGGTTTGCTAGAAATTGTTACAACAGAGCGAGATAGACTGAAATGTGGATGTGTTAAAGACCACTTTATCTACATTAGAGATTACAGATAATTTTCAAAAACCTTGATAGTCTTATGATTCGATCAGTGTTGGAGTCCGAAAAGCAAAGCGTCTCTTGCAAATATTCTTTATGTTCAGAGATACTTTAATAGATGAACAATAATGTTGTTTAAGTAAGAACAATACTCATCTGAAGATTTGTTTAGTACAAACTCCAAATGTGGAAATAATTTCATGGTAGAAAATTTCATCAGCAACAGAGTGAGTATTTCTGATGAAGCGTCAGTCTAAAAGACCTCTCCGAATCATCCCTGGACCAAATGTACCCATTATACTGGCAGTATTTCCCCTTTCATGGAAAGGGATCGCTATGAAAGCCTCTGAACCAAATAGAATATTGTTTCACTAAATTCTTTTTATTTTATCAAAACTTTATAAAATTAATAAGGACCAACCTCCTTCTTTGATATCAATCAAAGAAGAATAGCTGTCAAGCTATTCTACTGTTATACTAGGTACCTATTCTACTCGCAAAGTGTTCAGCAGTTACGTTAGTAAGCACAATGGCTTTTTCCAAAATAATTGGTAAACCGTTTATTCCATCTGAATCTATAAGAGTCGTATTTAGGCTGCATGAAAAATCTGATACTCTCTAGTATCAGATTTTTCATGCAGCCTATCCACTTTTTGTTTTTTTTAGCCTGCTTTTGTGTCCCACTGTTGGGCAAAGGCGTACCCTTTTTGTTTCCAAGTGTCCCTGTATAAAGCTGAGGGTTTTATCCACTTATATACACTAAAAGATAAAATTACCTATTCTTACCCTACCTCTCGATTTTTCAAAACGAAGTCAAATGCGCTGCACTATATTGTCAGTTAAATGCATTTTGGAAATGTTAAAGGTCACCGACCTCCGGACAGCTTTGAGAGAAATAATAACAATAACATCAAAGCGGAGATAAAAAACCGACGACGGCACAGTGTCATTATAGCGCAACGTAGTCGTGAGCCACAGAGCTAGAGACAGACAGACATTACATATATAACGATAGACATAGTCGGCACTTGTTACAAAACAAATGAATATTGGATTTAGATGAACTTAACGGTAGGGCTATATATTAATGATAGGTACAAATTGTAATTTGAAATCTTATGTAGAGATGAGCTTTTTACTACCTTCATTAATAAAATATTTTTGTGTCTAGTGCAAAGGAAATTAGTTGAATGTACATGCAACATTTTAAAATAACATACATACATACTATCACGACATTTTCTCTTGCAGGGTAGACAGAGTCTAGGTCTATGGGACCTATAAGCCACATTTAGCATGTTGGTGAGCGTGTAGGTGGAAATCGGAATAAAAAAAGTGATGGATTTTCTAAGTTAATCTTATTTATATTTAATATACTTATTATTATTGCTTAAATTTTAAGTTAGGATTCGCACGTATATACAAAACATTAGGATTGTGCACTTCGCGATGCAATTGATTTTAACTTAGAGCTAATAGATATAAGTTGTCTAACTGTCCCTCCTCCTGCACAATCAACGACCTTAATAAGGCAAACGACAAAGGCGTCGCTGTGGCCACCTACTGATCAAAAACTGTATAAAAGAAGGCAAAATTAACCATTTTGACGGGAAAAGAAGAAGAAGAAGCTATAAGTTTTTATATCACTCACGTTTTCCTTCTTTCTAATGAATTCAAATTGTTATGAAGTTAAGAGAGGTTTCTTCATAAATATCATGTCCGGTCTAGTACTTTAAATAACAAACTCACTCTATTTGAATCAAACCGAAGTAATCAGAGTGGCAACTAGCACTACCATTTGTTTTACAAGTAAGTATGTTTAATCTAAGTTTTTGCTCAGACAATAATGAATTGTTGTAACTAAACAAAAATATATAATTTTTTTGCGTAGGTTATTTTATTTTTAGTTAGGTTAGGTAAGTTTATGTATAAGTACTTAGTATATCTAAATGTAATTTAAACAAATAAGTATTGTACTTACTTATCACACTGATTATTATAACTTTATTTAAACCTTTATTTATAATCTAACAATCACTACTTTTTTAAATACTCAAACATTAAATAACTATATTCATATTAATATGAAGGTACGGTATTACTTAGTTGTTTTTAAGTATCTTAGTTAGTGTGTAACAAAAATAATTATTACTTTATTAACATGATTAAACGTGTCTAAGGAACCGATACCAGTTACCATCACTTTTTACACAAACAATACCTTAAGTGCATGATTTTTAAAATTTTCATAACGATTTGCACGTACATAATATGTATTATCTACCCTTCGAAATGTAATACATGGAATAACTTACTCCAAAAGGTGTGACTCTACTTTAATAAAAAATATAACTGTATAGACAAAATCAATTCGGGAAACGTTCAATCCGTAGAACAATATAATAAGTATTATATCGCGCCTCATTTCCGGCACAATATTTTCGATTTGATTGATCAATTTCGATGATCAATATCTCGGGCGCCGTGATTGGCTACCGATCGCCTACCTGTTCTTCTATTGCTACACTTTTCTCAGTTTCACGTTACAATACGTTAAAATTGCCGCACCTTTTGTCGAGAAATGGAACTTGCGGTGCTATGTATAGCAAAGTTGGATTTAAAATTGTAAGCTTATCGAGCGGCCGCGTATCTCTGCGGTTACACTTACTCAAATAAAGTCAATCTTGGTGCGAGAGTGAGGGTCCGTGTGAAAATTTGATAACGAAACTATAGATCGATGGGGCTGCAGGCACCGAGGGCAATAGCTGCGGTTTCAATCCGTGCTACTGTGGGATGTAATAAGCGGCTGCGGATTTGCCGGCGACGTCCGCACGCGCCATCACACATCAACCTGATGATGTTACTAACTCAATTCCACACATGATTAACTTACCATTCTCTCCCAAACAATAAAATCTAGATTAGGCACGTACACATAAAACGACTTCATCCGACTAAAGGATTCGTAATTACCATGGACAAAAAATACGAGCGATGCTTATCAGAAATAGTCGATAATCGGAGCTACTGACTTCTTGGAGCATTAAAACTATTAAAATGTATGAGGGCGGAGCGGTGCGGGCGAATTAAGCTGGCGGCCACAAACCACAGCTTCTGGATGAGCTGGACAGTTACCGAGCAGCGATACGACGATTTTACAATTAGCTGCTTTATTGGCCGCGGGCGGAGCGCGCGAGCCCGGTCTTTGCTTATGGATATCTGTATCGAATATTTACTCTAAATGCTTTTGGCGAGCGGCGAGGTTTTGCATTTTAAAGATTTTTCTAAACATCAGAACTCGATCTCTGTTTTCAGTAAATATTTTCAGACATTGTAACCGCTGCACAAGCAATTTAATAAGCCCAATCATACCTTATATTTTTTACAGATTTTGGTGTATTCTTCTAACATTTATTACTATAATATTTAAATATGTATTTTAACATATTTAATTATGGTTAAAAAAAAGTCATTTAAAAACTAGTAATCGGCCGAACTTTTGGTTTGGGGTTACGGCTTCAATTTCGGCAAGTTGCAGCGAAAATATAGATAGAGTTCCGGCGACAGTTTCGGTTTCGGCATAAAGTCGGCCGAACCTATACCGTCTCTCTGAAACTCACGTTTTCTAAATCTAGTAAGTCGTCTATACTTTATAGGAAACTGTGAACGTTGTTTATTTTTTTCAACAAGTTTTACCTCTATGTATCTGTATAAAATATATTTTGGTACATAATAATATAAGTAATTGTTATTAGTCAAACATTTAAATAAGTTTTGGTTTTATAATCGGATTCGGCCGAAACAGAGAGCTAAACCGAAGGTTCGTTTTCAGTCTGGTTTCGCCAGCATATCCTGTTTCGGTCGGTCTTTAGTCTTTACTACTCTTTAATAAAATCATCTTAAATATAAACTTTCATATTTTATACGTTGGACCAACTTTTATATTCATATAGCTCATCAGTTACCTCATAGATTAAAAAAGGGGTTCTTTATTCAATACTTGAGACAAAAATCATATTAAAGAAATTTTAGATTAATTAGTAATCATTATCGAAATTCAGTAAATTAGCCTTAAAAAGCACGCATCCTGCGTGGGGCTTTTGGTTTTCAACAAGCTTTTTGCGTTCCGGCCGCTGTTACAGGCGGCCGTGTCCATTATTCAACTTATTTGGTCTATTAGCGTTTCCCCTCATTAGAATCAGCCACTATTTTCCGTCGGCTGCATTTTCTGAATTCGCAATGAGTTCGTTAGTGTACGTGACGTCACAGTTACCACAAGATTATCTATTTTTGTCCTTCTGTATATACTTTAACTTATACTAAAAATTTCGACACACTTGAAGAAATAACTTCGACAAAAAATAAATTAATCCTTATAAATGAATTTGAATCTCTCTTTCGCCCTCCTGATCTGATCTGGTTTCGGAAGAGATTCCAAGTATGGTTTTCGGCATCTTTGATTGAGAGAGCATTGACACACATATCAACCTTGACAACATAAAGCCAGAACTACTTGGCCTTCATGCCGGGGCCCAGCGAAGGCTGCGTGGCCTGACATTTGTTACCTATTTGCCAGTTTTTGTATATGGGGTTTACTGCTCAACAACGAAAGCTTTGATCTTTTTGACCGATAGCTATATTACCCGAAGTCATTGGCTCGAATCTCTATCGGTCAAACGACTTTCGTTCTTAAATAGTAAACCCTTGTACTAGCGATATACTACATATAAGTAAAATAAGACTAATTGAATACCATATTTTCCCTTGAGTATGTATTCCAAGTTTGAAATTTGGCACCGAAAATTTTAAAAAGATGGAATAAGCTGTCATCAGAAAAACTATTTCACTATACATTAACCAGAATTCAAACAAACACCTATACCCGCTATCCTGTTTTACCTGATACAAACTTAAACCATAAGCACGAAAAAAAATATTCTAATGCAAAATCCTGCCATAAAAATCATAAGTGTCAGTCAATCGTTGAGTCGATCTCGTTTAAGAACAAAGAGTGATTTTAATAATCTCCCTTCCGGCCTCCGATCCAATCGATTGCACTTATCGACGAGGATTTTGCTTTACGATCGATTATGGAATCGCAAGCACGTACCACGAACGAGGCATTACCAAGGGCTAGGGTCAGGTGGCTCTCCGTAATGTCTCGCATTTGCGGTCTCCGGCAGGATACGCGCTTGTACAGTAATGAGCAACACATAACGAAACCTTACAAATAATTCCACCCACGAAAAAAACACACCGAATCACGTACTCGTATCCTTCAGAGGAAAACGCGTATCGGATAGCACCGTGCTAGTGTTGTGAGAGACGAGTTGTTTAGTCTTATGAGCCTCTTGGGAGAGTCGAACTCGCGAAACCTGCGTGTCGAATTAGTAAAACTGTAAGTTGTAAATGCTGATGTAAAAAAGTCTTTTAAGTAAATTTGAACAAATAAGTAGAGCTATGTTAAGATCGGTATTATGAGTAGAATCACAGATAGGACACAAAAAATACTATTTTTTTTTCCTTTTTAACTTTATTTCTTACGATTTTTTATATTATGATTCTGAAATTTAAATATCGCTTGGACATTTAAAATCAACCTGTTAGTATGCATACCATGGTTATATAAGAGTTTGAAAATTATTTCCCCTCAAAGTTCTGCAATTTATCAGTAAAATCATTGTACTTACATTAACAAAAATTTTGGCTTATAAAACTTTTGTATTATAAGCCAAAAAAGAACTCCTAACTTGAAAAAACCTAATAAGATTCTTTACATACAACACTACACTGTGCCGACACCATCCCTTTCTTTTATACAAATGCTTGTAAGCAGAAGTGGGATGGAAAAATAATATTCGCTCTTCATACCGGCCGATACATTTTTGAGGTGTACTGGCTCAATACAATCAATTATTGTTCTACGTGTTGCTCGGCTGCCTTCTGTCGGTAATGTGTTTGAGTTTGTAAAAAATAATATGGCGAATGGCGCAATTTATATACACTTCAACTTAATCTTTTCGGAGTTTCGTGTTGTTTAATTTGTTTACAACAATTTGAAGTCAACATAATAGTCCCTACTGTCTGCTGTCGTTACATGGTACATAATTATGTCTGTTGTCTTAGCAAGCTTTAAAAATCTGAAACAACCTTACATAACCTAACATATGCTTTGGTCTACAATACTTTTATTTTGTTTTAGAACTAACTCGGTACCTAAATAAGTGCAGTGATGTCAGGCGGTATGATCTGATTATCTCACTGAGAGAACACGGACACTGCACAAAGCAAGCAGCACACAAGTACAGTAGAGTAGCCTGCTTTAGGAAACCTTATTTTACACGTAATTGTAGTTTGTCCAAATGCTATTTTGATTAAAGTAACATGACAGCTACAAAGTGTAAGTGGTTTAATCTCCTAAATTAGGTATCTGAATTATAATCTGATTTTATTTAAAAGCACACAAAAAAATTCACAACAAATTCTTCCTGATACCAATATGACTCATCACTGTTCTTACAGAGATATGAAATAGCATAGAACAAGGCAAATGCCCACTTATCTACATTCTGCATCAACTTTTAATGTCGCAGTTTATAATAAAAATCCAAAAGTAAGAGCTATCGCTACAGAACCATTGCTCCACATTACTTCCTCATAGAGATATGAAACGACATTAGAGCTACAGTTAATGCGTCAATAAAAATAGCAATAACTGCCATTCCGCGCGTACCGAGTATGGAGATGTGATAGGTAACGCAAGCCCGCGTATCGCGTGTTCTTCGGATAAAATTACGCGTTCGACCGGCTGTATCAACGGTCGTCAATCGGCCGGATCCATTCCGTGTAACAATACCTTCGGAGTGGCCACGAAAATAGCGGTAGTGGCAAGTTATAAAGCACGCACATTCAGGATGTGCGTGCTCTATAACTTTTTAACTATTTCTCGGACTGTAGAAGCTGAACAAGGAAATAGATAATTAAATTTCTAATTATTCATGTGAATAGGCAATGCGGCTAGCAACCCATCACTATTATGATAGCCTATTAAAACGCTAAACGTAGCTTTTAGATCTTGGCTTTAAATCACAAAGCGGTAATTAGTATGTATGAAACTATTTAGAGGAGTGTTATTTAGTTCGTGTAATATTAATTTCAAACTATTGTAATCACGTCAATTGACCGGCCACCACATGAACAGTACGGACAGGAGATCAGAGGTAGGAAAATAAAATGTATGTTACTAACTGTGATTATTGCCAGGAAAGATCTAGAAAAAAATATTTTTTAATCTGGATTAAATTTGAGCTATGTTCAGTATTTTAATTAAATTTCGAAATTTCCTTTATAGAGCTAAGTTTCCTAAACATTATGAAGGCGACCAAAAGTAAGCGATTAATTTTAAAAACTAAGGCTTGCCTCTTGCACACTATTATGACAACCTCGTTGGCTCAGAAGTATAGTATCCCCGTTCAGATCAAGAATGAAAGCGGTATTTTTCAGATTGACTTGGGTGTCTTAGATGTTTTTCTATATATGTATCTATTATAAACTATAGTATCGTTGAGTTAGTATCCCACAACGACACAAGTTAACAACTTACTGTGGGGCAGGCTCAATCTGCGTGATTTTTCCCTAAAAAGTTAAAAAAGTATAACGTCTAACTACTCAAATGTGATGTAGGGATAAGAGAAATGTTTAGGGTGATGTCAATCGAATACATTTAAAAAAAGCGTGTTAAGATCGATAGATTACGTTTGTTGGATTTGCCACAATATCATATATCAATGTATTAGAATCCAAACAATCCTGTACCTAAACACGATTAAACATTTTATTTTGCAGCGAGCAAAAAGGTCATAATTCAGTAGTTTATTTTGCACCGAGGTACAAAACAGTAAGTTTAGTGGCCACACATCTAATCTCGGCAACTTACATTACATAGTGAACGTGTCTTAAGAGCTAGACGCACTGAACCAGACAATGTTACCGTTTGCGTTTTATACGATTGAAAAGTCACCATTTACCATCGCACGACCTTCCTTGAAAGGCGAAGAAAGATTATATTATGAATGTAATATACATACATACATACATATTATCACGTCTTTATCCCTTACGGAGTAGACAGAGTCTAAAGTCATAAGAGCGAAAGGCCACGATTAGCGTGTTGGTGGGCGTGATGATGGAAAACGGAATCAAAATAGTGATGGGTTGCTTTGCTAGTTGCATCGCCTATTGTCATGATTCTTTAGATTTTCGTCCATCCTCTTGACCGGCTTCTACGGAATGCACTGGGAAGAGAAGCAGCTGGCACATTATACGTTTTTGCTTTTCTCCCAGACCAGCATAAAAGATGAATGTAAAAGTTTCATAAAACCAATTAATGGATTTTGATGAAATTTTTGCACGGGTAGATGTAGGTATTTAATTGTTCTTCAGGGTTAATGTAAGATTATAATGGTGGAAGACTTTTTCAAATCGGTCCAGTGTTGTTTTGAAGCCTATTCAATGCAAACAAACCGCCAAATATTTCCTCTTTATAATATTAGTGTAGAAGTGAAGATGTACATCAGAATATAGCACATCCTTATCCTTACTAATATTATAAATGCGAAAGTGAGTTTGTTTGTTTGTTACGCTTTCACGCCGTAACTACTAAACCGATTATCATGAAATTTTGCACACAAGTTCTCTGGAGTGCGGACAAGGTCATAGGCTAACTTTTCCCGAGGGATCAACATTGACGCGGGCTGAGCCGCGGGCGAAAGCTAGTCAAGTCTATAAATTTCGTGAACGAAGTCGCGGAAAGATGGTAAACATTTACTTTGAGACAATTTACTTTGCGTGCTTCCGCCACCAGTTAGTTCATGCAAACTATTGCTGGCCAGCGCCCACCCACTACTGTTAGTCCCCTCACACCCGCCACCAACAGTTGATGCATGCAACCCTGGTCGACACTGCTGCATCCGCTGAGGCTGCAGCAACGTCGGCCTACGCGCTCGCGACACGTGTTTCGCCTCTACACGAGGCATCCCCAGGCAGCGAAACCCAGATGCTGATCGTTCGAATTACAAGCAACGAACGCATTCGTTGCTTGTCATTCGAATGTTGGTGGCGGGTGTGAGGGGACTAACAGTAGTGGGTGGGCGCTGGCCATCAATAGTTTGCATGAACTAACTGGTGGCGGAAGCACGCAAAGTAAATTGTCTCAAAGTAAATGTAGCTTTGACTTCCGCAAAGTAACACCTGACTCTATTAACTAGATGGTAAAAACACAATATTTCTAGTATGTTTCTTGTATACTTTACATGGTTTCGAGTCTCGTAACATGGTGACTTGGTACATTATCACTCATATTATATGGTCACAGTTACCGTTCGTGTTCGACCATTTATAACCCCGTATGGGTCTCTGTTGATTCTTCCCCTATGGGAAACTGAGAAGCTTAGTTGAGAAGGCAGAAACCAATAAAGGCAATAAGCAAACTCTACAAATGCTTTCAAGTTATGACAACTACAGCAAGAACACGCACATGCGCAATTTTCTCAAAAGCCAATTTTGGCAAATATTTCGCTGTTTTGATTTCACACTGAGCAGATGAAGCATACCTACTTTTAACACGTTAAGTTTAAAATTCATAACGGTTTATGTATATTAAATAAAAATAGTCAGTAATGTGAAGGCCGCAATGTATTTTGAAGTAACTATCGGTAGGCCTTTAAAAGTACTTAAAATTTACTTATATTTTTTTTTTTCAAATACCTCTGTGGTCCAGTGGTAAAGGCGTTTGCTTGAAGACCCGGGGGTCGTGAGTTCAATTCCCACGGGAAGCATATATTGTTTAGTTGCT
The DNA here is from genome assembly GCA_947532085.1 of Elegia similella. Taxonomy (NCBI): domain Eukaryota; kingdom Metazoa; phylum Arthropoda; class Insecta; order Lepidoptera; family Pyralidae; genus Elegia; species Elegia similella. Next base: position 17,412,993 of record OX383941.1, read on the forward strand.
TCCAGTTTGGTTAGGACATTGCAGGCTTGAAACACCTGATTGTCTGATAATAAAGATGAATCCGTGCCTCGGAAGGCACTTTAAGCCGTTGGTCCCGGCTGCCATCTGATAGTTGTTAAAGGAACCACGTCAGAGGCTGAGAGGCGGTTCCGAAGAAATCTGACACCAGGGTGTGCACCAGGTGTGTCGATTGACCGTGTCACCTACACGAAATGATGATAATGACTTATATTTTCAAATGAACATATTTCGAAACAGATGAACATTAATTTGACAATCGAGAAGTCATATTTCTGGATCACATACCTCTAGTTATATCTATGTATAATTAAAATTGTACTGGACTTTTTTCACTTATAAACAATCCTGGAAGCTGTTCAGAGCGCGGCTGCGGTCGGCTGTACCTAGAGCACTATCATTACGGCTCATTACCGGCTACCAAGATGCGCCCGATAAAAAGAAATCAATAGCAATGCTACACTGCTTTACACTATAAACACGTATTTTTATTGTTCAGTTTCTCCTTTTGTCTTTGCGTTGTTGCTCTCGAAATAAATTTGGTTTCAAATCTGGTAAAGCCTGCGAAATTTGCAGATTTCTTTCAAATATTTTGCTACACACTGTGGACATAAAAAATATTGGAGTGTATTCCAATTCTTTTTTTTACATACATACATAATATGTATCACGTCTTTTTCCCTTGAGGGGTAGACAGAGCCTAGGTCTATAAGACTTTATGGCCACATTTAGCATTTTGGGCGTGTAGATGAAAAACGGAATCAAGTAGTGATGGGTTGCTAGCCGCATAGCCTTCATCCCGCCCAATCCCTCGATCGGCTTTAACCGGTAAGAGAAGCAGCTGGCACATTCTACGTTTTTTTCTTTTCTCCCAGACCAGCATGGAAGAGTTTTTATTTTTTTTCTTTTATTGAAAACACAAAACATTGAAAACACGTATTTAGTATTTTTTGCATGTCTCATTGTAACATTGGTCAGAAATCTGACGAAAATCGGGAAAAATTTAAGAAATGAACGTACTTGATACTTCAGAGAACTAGGCTCTATTTTATTTATTTTATTACTCACGTACTAAGAAACACTAACTAGTACTTAAATATAATATAGTGGAAGGTTCCAACGCTTTCAAATAATCCATACTCATGATATAACTTACCTCAGGTCATGTGATATATTAATGAGACATTTTAATTAGTATATGTATGGTCAAATATATATTTGTAACGCACGTATGTATAATTTTCCTTAGTTACAGATATTAACAGAAATAAAATTTATTTACCGTTTTCCCTAGTGACTTACTCTCATTTCGAGTTTTGAGTGGAAATATAATTATATGCGCCTTTATCATCTTTTGGTAATATACCGATAATGCGGGGATTTCCTATAAAATCGTTTTTATTAATTTGGTCTGCCTTTAAGTTCATAATTAACAGATATTATCGCAAAATTTCGAGCTTCAATGCATCATTTAATAAAATTAACGTGGTCGCTCTACATTGTAAACTGGGTTGTATGAAAACTGTGAAATTCTGATGGTATCTGAAATGTGAAATTCTGAGCTTAGTTTGACAAGAATTTATGTTCAATTTCGACCGTTTTCATTATATATATACATTATCACGTCTTTCTTTACTCTTCTGTCTATTCCGTCGCAATAGCGAAAGATTTGGTAGTCGTTAAAGGAACCACGTCAGAGGCCGAGAGGCGGTTCCGAAGAACTCTGACACCAGGGTGTGCATGGTCCATTGACTGAGACACCTACTCGAAATGATGATGATGAGTTAAACAAAATTGCGAAATGGAAGATAAAATAGTAAAATGTACCTGTTCTATGTAGCTCTACATCTTCAAAACTTCTTTTCTCATTCAACCATTAATGACAATAATGTCCTTACAAAAGAAGTTAAAGTAACAGTAAAAGATTTCTTAGAATAGATATTAGGTAAGGAATTATTTTTTTTAACTTCGCGAACAAAAATGTTATGACTAATTACTTACTTAAAATCTAGACTTAATCGCACTTATGCTAGTTCGATAAAAATATTCAAAAGAACTACTTGTAACAGGGTGATATGCACTCCACCACCGTTACACGGGGTATGTGTCCCTTTCCGCACACCTTTAAAATTAAGATCTCACTCAGAGAGACGTTTCTCATCTCAACTAGAAGTTTAAGATCTGAAAAGTCAATAAAATTGAAAACAGGATCAGAGTATTGTTTGTCCAGCAACCCAGGCCGGAGTAACTCGGCCGTCGCGCACAGGATGTATCGAATTACGCCGTGTTACGATGTAAGTGATCTCCGACAAAAACTCCACAAAACAAGCACGAGAGAGGGGTGAGAACTCTTGTGCGCGTAATGAGATTTCTACAGCTTCGGCCAAATATGCGCTTTCCCAAGAAACTCCACATTTGAGGCGATTCTCACGTTTAAAGATGGGCGAGGTGCTCGAAGCGCGCTGGTTTTACTCGACTGATGTTCCGATAATTGTTTTAAAAATACATAGTATCTCGTCTTTATCCCTTGCGGGGTTGACAGAGCCCACCTGGGCTACCACAAAGCCACGTTTAGCATGTTGGTGAGCACAAGGTGGAAAACGGAATCAAAAAATTCAAAATAACTAAATAAAAAAATCAAGGTGTTGCACTCCGGGAGCATAAGCAAAAACTGTGCGCGGTAGAAAGATAGGGGGATTTTACTTGCTCTCCTAGGCCGCGCCGACAATCTACTAGACGTGTCCATCTTACGAATTTTCCATCAGGACACGTGTCCTGACGCGAGTTCAACATTTTTTACCCATCCCAAAAAGTGCACCACGCCGCTAAAGAAGTTTTCACTTCAAAAATGTAAAATAACTAGCTTTCGCCCGTGGCTCCGCCCGCGTCAATGTCGATCCCTCGGGAATAACACTTTTTCCCGGGATAAAAGGTAGCCTATGTCCTTCTCCATACTCCAGAGAACTTGTATGTAAAATTTCATGATGATCGGTTCAGTAGTTACGGGGTGAAAGCGTAACAAACAAACAAACAAGCAAACAAACAAACATACAAACAAACAAACTCACTTTCACATTTATAATATTAGTTAGGATTAGTTAGGATTAGGATACATTTTCAGGTCTTGACATTTAAAAACGATTATTTCTGGACTCATATTCCATTGCAATCAATTTAATTAAATATATCAAAACATGGTTCGGTAACAAAGTTAATAGTATCTCTCGAGATGCTTTCTCTGGTATTATAGGGCTAGGCTCATGATGGAGTCGTTGTGTCGAAAGAAACGAACACATTTTTTTCTTTAGCAGGAAATAATATTTACCATACTCTTCTCCATTTCACACGCTAGTGAGCAATCGACTAGTGTGCAAGTAGGCTCATGATATTTTCCTTCATTGTGCTACCAAAAAAGTACACGTCAGCCCTGGCGGGGTTCGAATCTGGGACCTTTCGTGTATAAGTAGGCTGCGCTCTTAGACCACTGAGCCACTACTGCTCATACTCTGGATATTTTAAGGATGCTACTTATACCTCATGCAAGCAAATGTATTCATAAATTCAGAAGTTACTTGCGGTCGAATGGGGAAACTCACACTCAGCGTTTGAACTCGTTTTTTTTATGATATAGGGCAAAAAACTCACCTGATGGTAAGCGATCAGCGCTGCCCATGGACAACTCCAACACCAGGGTGCAACAGGATCATTGCCGGCAGTTTCAAGAAGTTGGGGGAAGGATGGGCCTCCGGCTCTCTCACTCACCGAACGATGCATAGAGGCGGTAAAACTTCTACTCAAACGTCGACTTTCTGTGAGAGTGTGGTACGTCTCCAGACGAGCCTGCCCGTTCTTACTACTAGCAAAAAATAATATGTATGGCTCTACCTCAACTAAATTCATACTCTGAATACATAACTCTCTTTTTATTACGAGGGCAGGTTATTACAATTTTGTTACTAAATATAATGTGTTATAACATGTCAATAAGCCCTTAATTAGCTAAGTTAGCACAGCACATGAATATAACAAGAACAGGCGGCGCGATCAAAGGCGGCTAATTACCCCACCCCTAATCAACGCCCCTGATTGGTCGAGACACGTATTTGCATTCGACAAGTTCCCTTGACAAACCATTGTTAATATCAGGATACTAAATCACATCTTATTATATGACGGAATAAATAATCTAGTACCAAAAATAAATACATGGGGACATATCACATAATATACAGGCTACAGATTAAATACCTGTATCTACCGGAGGTCCAGCGCGGCTGGCCGCTAGTATAGGCATTAATGAAATGTGTAGAGACAGAGATTCTCCCTTTATGTCATCATAACATACAAGTGACTATCAGATTTTTACTCGTTGTCTGACCTTTGAGTCACACGATTTAGAATGTGTAGAGAATAAGTTTGCCAACTTGTAGAGAACACATGTTTAACGTTTTGGCTGAGTTGAGTGAAAGACATGATAGAATAGATAGATAGACATATATAGATTTATTGGCAGATAGTTTTCCAAAATTTAAAGGCATAGTATCAAATAGAAATTAATAGTTCTTGTTGGTTTTCCTTTTTTATTTTTATTACATGTATTAAACATAGCTCTAATGAAGTGTTGTGTTCAATCTTCATAGGGTTACAGAATTGTAAGTGATATATATAATTATGTACTATAAACTCTGTATTCTGTAATCTGTGATTGTTTCTAATAAATTAAAAATAAATAGAAATAATACTAGAAACTTCAATATCAGGAATCGAATGTACATCATATAATAATATGATGTACATTGTTGCTCTTCATTCGAAAAAAATAATTAAAAGTACCGGCAAGCAAAAGTAAAGCGACCTCAGTCTGTGCAATTTGATTTGTCCCTATGTATGTTTTTTTTTATTGCCGATTTCCAATTAGGTACACTTGGTGGTGGTGTCTAATCATTATTTTAATTTTTATCACACTGCGTAAATTTGATTCGCTCGATTTTTAGGGTTCCTTAAAAGGAAAAAACGGAACCCTCATAGGATCACTTTGTTATCCGTCTATATGTCTGTCTGTCTATCAAGACCCTTTTTCTCAGGAACGCGAGGAGGTATCAAACTGAAATTCATATCAAATACTCAGGTCTACTGTCCCTTGGAGCTGTGAAAAAATCTAACTTCTAAGCCAACGCGATCAAAAGATACAGCACTTTATGTCGCAAATTTCGACATTCGCAAGGGAATCAAAACCAACCGGGTACTTCCCGTGAACTCAGAATCTTGAAATTTAGTACGAAGCAACATCTTATAGCACAGATAAAGGAAAAATTACGAAAAGCATACATTTTTTGTTACATCATATAATGAAGATATTTTTAATAAATTTAAACTTACACATAATGGTACGGAACCCTTCGTGCGCGTGTCCAACTCGCACTTGGCCGGTTTTATTAAGGCGACTTAAACTCAGTAAATCTCTCTAAAGCAATAGCAGACAAGTAATCTTGCCCTTTGGCTGCTCTGGCCAAGTATGGCTCTAGTAGTACAGAGAGGGTCGTGCTCCTGTAGTGGAGACTAAAACACCTGATGATGATGATGATGAATCTTGCTCCATATCTCCGACATTGCCCAAGAAAATCAATGTCGGAAACTCCCAACAATCTCTTATTCCTCGGTCTCACGCCGCAAAATAAACAAAACGTTTACCAAGTGGCCATATTACAGCATTTCCCAATAAACATTTTATTTTCGTTCATCGTACGCGATGTTTTGACAGTTCAACAGGAGGTGTGGGGTTGTTAATGTGACATTACGGTGCGGGGCTGTCGAGGCGCGTGCGGAGGGCGCGGGGCGCCGGTAATTATCCCACGTCACCGGCAGGCCTAGGCTCCCTGTCTACCTACTATGTTAATGCCAGCAAACTGCTTTCATAAATCTGCCAAGTGAGAGAGCCTAAATAAAAATTAATAGGTTGCATGCGTTGTGGATTACACAAATGCGTACAAACAAACGAATTCTATATTGTGTTTAGCCCCTTATTTCAAAATGGAAATTAAATTGGCAAAGTGCGAGTCGTTTTCACACACACACACACACTTAGGCTACCAAACACAAGAACCACGTGTCTTGTATGAGGACACTGATAAATTAGTTATATAAAGGCATGATCACCTATGCATGATTGATAAATAAATAGATATAAAGGCACAAATCGCAGACAATGATACCTCTCCCATGCGACTTTTCTTGTGTGGTTAATAAAACTCTTTCTTACACTGACCCAATTGTTGTCTATCTGTGGTTTAACGTCTCAGTACCAAAAAAGGCTTCTGGTATGTGAGCCCCCTTAATTTATTTTTATTTGATGCTAGAAGCACACACATTTTACACATTCTGTGGAAATTTCAAGTGTTTATCTATTACGATTCAAAAGATACAGCCCTGCGACAGACGGACGGATGGACGGACGGACATAGGAGGCTTAGTAATATAAACTTCCATCTTTACCCTTTACGGAACTCTAAAAATAAGTAATATTACTTCCTTTTTGGTCCCGTTTGAGCTGAAATTTTGTGTAAATCGGATGACAATAGGATTATGGAATAGTTCCAGCGCTAGTCCGATGATGGAGTCGGTAGGTGGCCATAGGAACTCTTAAATTAAACAAGGTACACTAATCGTGTTTGAGCGTACAGTGAGGATTGTTTATAATAAAAGCTTGCCACATAAATTTAATATTTGCAAAAAAAAAAACCTTTTTGGAAAGACTCTACCGCAGAGGAAAAAGGTCCAAGTACAAAGTATTTTTCTTCTGTGGTACAATTTACCTACTTGTAGGTATATGTTAAAATGCCCACTAACTTTAGTAAAAAGATTTTTTTTTTTTTTTTTACTAAATATTGAATTAGGCATTTGTCTCCCATCTCACCTGATGGTAAGTGACGATGAAGACGAGGATGTTACATGCCTATCCAAGAGATACCCATTTATTCTACTTTTGAATGTCCCGGGACTGTACTTGTTTGGGAATATAGACGCAGGCAGTTCATTCCACACCTTAGCTACTCGAACCAAAAAGGAACTGTCAAAGCGTTTAGTTCGACTCTTTGGTATTCCAACGATAAAAGGGTGAAATTTCTGTCTGCGCCTCGTAGTCCGATGGAGGAATGGTGAGGGTTCAACTAGCTCAAAGAGCGCTTTCGCACACTCTCCAAAATGGATCCTATAAAATACCGATAGGCATGCGACTTTACGGCGATGCTCCAGGGATTGCAATTTCCTATTTGAGACCACGTCGTTGTTTATGAGCCTGCGGGCTCTTCGGTCAACAGAGTCCAATGCTTCAAGCTGGTATTTAGCTGAGCCATCCCAAAGGTGACAGCAGTACTCCATGCAAGAGCGAACCTGGGCTGTATAGAGATTGAGCAGCCGTTCAGAGCTGAAGTACCGCCGAACCTTTGAGATGATGCCCAACTTCTTGGAAGCAGTTAGTGCCATCGACTCAATCTGTTGGCCGAAGCTTAATTTGGACGTGACTGTCATGCCTAAAAGCCCAAGGTGGTCAACCAACGGCAAGGAAACACCCTGGAAAGTAGGTGCAAGTGGGAAAGCACTCTTTTTTGCAGAAAAGAGACACGCCTGTGTTTTGGACGGGTTAAACTTAACAAGATTGGCGTCTCCCCAATCGGACACATTAAAAAAGTAAGACACATTAATTAAGCAACTAATTAAAATGCACGCGCATTATAATGATGTGGTACTTAAAATAAATTGCAAAACCAAATGAAAATTGGAAAATTCTAAATGGATCAGCTATTTGACAGCACGCGCGGTTTTTCCCTGCCACGCTATTTTACAGGCTATGTCGACGACCGCAGTCTGGTCCGCTTTTATTTAGATACCTAATTAAATATTTATTGAGCGCATATCAATTTATACATTAAACCGATTTTAATTTCATGTGCGAGCGCGCGAAATTAGGAACGGTGATCGGTCGGACCGCAGAATGAAGTGGGCTGGCTCGATCCGGCTGAATGTACTCGTACCGTAAATCATTATTCGATACTTTTGCGCTGAATGGATTCGATACTTTTGCCCCAGTGGATTATAATTTTAATGAGTTTCCTGACAATGTACAATCGATAGTTTTTATCTTTTGTTCAACGAATATTAGGCTGACTGAGAGAACAGACAAATGTACTTAATTTAAAAGCATTCGACTTATTATACGATGAACGCTGCATATGTCTCAGTGGACTTAAATAAGTTTCCCTTGTACCTACGAGTGATAGTTTATTTTTTCTTCTTTTGTTCTAACGAATTTCAGGCTGACTGTAGTACAAATGTACATAAGTATTTAGGTTTATTTTAAAAGCGTTCGACTTAGTTATTATTCGATATTATTACGCTGCATATGTCTCAGTAGACTTAAATAAGTTTCGCTTGTACCTACGAGTGATAGTTTATTTTTTCTTCTTTTGTTTAAACGAATTTCAGGCTGACTGGGAGGAAAGACAAATGTTAGTTTAGGTATATATTTAAAAACGTTCAACTTTTTGACGAAGCGATTATTTGATAATGTTGCGGAGCATGTATCCGAGTAGATTATAACTTTATTGAGTTACCCTTATACGACTAGATCGTTTTAGTATCTGTTGTTCTTCTTTAGTTATACGAATCACAGGCAGACTGGGAAAAAAGACAAATATACTTAGGTATTTAGGTTTATTTTAAAAGCGTTCGACTTAGTTATTATTCGATACTATTACGCTGCATATGTCTCAGTGGACTTTAATGAGTTTTCCTTGTACGACTGATAGTTTTTGTCTGTTGTTCTTCCTTTAGTTATACGAATGACAGGCAGACTGGGAGTAGGGCAAATGTGCTTAGGTTAATATTTGAAAGCGTTCGAATTTGTATTCGATACTGTTGCACTGCATGTGTTCAGTCCCAGTGGATTATAACTTTAATGAGTTACCCCTGTACGACTGATAGTTTTATTATCTGTTGTTCTCCTTTTTTTTTTACGAATTACTGGCTGACTGGGAGGATAGACAAATGCACTTAGGTATTTTAAAACGGAGCGTGACACAAATGTGAAATTGCGCTGCAGCTACCAAATATAGAAAACGCTTAGGGACCCCACGTCTTTCCGTCGTGAAGCGGTTCTAGATTATCCAGCCTAAGATCATCGACAATTCAAGCAGCTCTCTTTTGAATATGTTCAAATAGAAGAACCATTTGAACATATTCAAAAGAGAGCTGCTGATAATAATAAGGGGATTAGTCATTTAATTCAATTAGTAATGAGTAGGTATCTGATTTTCTTATGAATAAGATTTATATTTTTATTTTTTAAAAGACAAACATGAATTCTACAGAATAGAAGTAAAAACTCCAACATTTCTGCGAATCTCTAGCAAGTCAAGGCAAATTGTATAAATGCGTGTTTTGCCTTCGTCTGTGTGACGCATGTTCTCGAGAAATTGTGGTAGGTACGTAACCATGACGTTAAAGTTTAGGTAGGTTTTATTATATCTTCATGTGAACTGATTTTATTTATTTCCAAAACAGCTCATTTTAAACATAAAAATATCCAAGTTCCAAGAATACTGGCAGTATTTCCTCGTTGAATTGCAAGACTTATCCGCTGAGCAAAATAACTACCAGCCCTTGGGTCTCCCGTTACCTCGACGACACACGTTGTGATGTCTTTTAAAACTAATTTTGCCCCAGACCACCGCGAAATTCTACATAATCATCGGCCAGGGGTGTCACCCTCAACTGCTTGTCCGGTAGCTGAAGGTATGGCATCGGCTACGCGCGCCTGCGTAGCCAATGCCACTACCCGCTACCTTTAATCCTACCTATGCTATGGGCTACCTTTAATCCCAAAGAAAAATGTTTCCGAACAGGGTTCGAGGACATATACATCAATGCATATATATCATATATCAAACGATTTTTTACGACATATTTCAATACGAAAACCGGCCAAGTGCGAGTCGGACTCGCGCATAAAGGGTTCCCATCATGATCTATAAAAACGGCGAAAAAATCATGTCTGTTGTATGGGAGCGATAATTATCTATTTTTATAGTTAATAATATAACTCAATATTCTGGGAATATTTCAAGTGTCTACCTGTTGCCATTATCTATAGATAATGGCAACAGGTAGACACTTGAATATATATATAACAAACTAAAACGAGCAAAAAAATCACTTTTGTTGTATGAAAGCCCACCTTCAATACTTGTTTTATTTTAATTATTTATTTTAAAAGTGAATTTATAAACTAAATATTCTGTAAATATTTAAAGAATTATATTTTGGTTTCATTTGTCTGATTTTAAATACCTAAATAAATAAAACATTAAAAAATATTAGTGTTTTTTTTTTTAAATAATTTATTATGTTTTGTAACACAAATAGTATACATAAATAATACATTAAAATAATAATATTGCTTTCATACAAAATTGATATATATCAAACTTTTGATATGTATCGGATATATATCATAAATATCCGATATTTTGATATTTATAATAAATATCGGATATTTTCGTACCCTGTTTCCGAGGGATCGACATGAACGCGGGTGGAGCCACGAGTGAACGCTAGTTATCGTATCAGAAATGTTATAAACGGAAAATAAAACCTCGCGTAGAAATTTGAGCTACAGATTGATAAATATGTATTGGAACTACAAAAATTTGTTTCTTATAAACTTATACAAGTCTTTACAAGGTAAGATTTGAATCGTTATACTTGTGGTCAAATTCAGCCGCTGCACGATAATAAGGAAATAAGTCCAGACCTAAAATGAATATGCAAAGTGAGCAGAATTTTCCGAAATAACACTAGGCGGGAATACCGACTATCTACGCGGTTACTTACGTCAATCGGATGGAGATAAATAATATGAAATGATATATAAAATACACACATCTCACGATTAGTAATAAAAGATAAAATAGATCCTAATAAATTTGAACTCTGAGATCTCTGGACCTTTCTATCTACATATATCAAGATATTTATGCATACTGAACTTTTCAGAATCCACTTTTTCTCAGGTGGCGACACTGTGACGAGAAGCATTTTTGACAGCAGTGTCAAAATCCACCAATAATATAAAACTGACCAAGTGCGAGTCGGACTCGCGCACTTAGGGTTCCGTACCGTAATGTATAATAAGATTAAAATTATTTTAATTATAATGATGTAACTTAAAAATGTATGCTATTCGTAATTTTTCCCTTCTCTATGCTATAAGACGTAGCCTTGTACCAAAGTTCAAAATTCTGATTTCACGGGAAGTACCCTGTAGGTTTTAATTCCCTTGCGAACGTCGAAAATTTGCGGCATAAACGACTGTATCTTTTCGTTGATTATTTGAGGACAGACAGACAGACGGATAGACAACAAAGTGATCCTATTAGGGGTCCGTTTTTCCTTTTCAACCCTAAAAATTATAATTAAACAGGCCAACAGTGGAAAATTTTTCTGAAGACCAAATACGTAATACGAAGAAGTGCAAATACCCAAGTAGGATCTAAAACTATTCGGAAGTAATGGGTTAAAGTTGCAAAAAGTCTTTGCACCTACTCACTACAAAGTATAACACAAGCTTTTTAAATACTCGTGAATGTTGTAGCTACTATGTACCTATACGCATTGTAACGCAGGTACTTAATTGTTGATTGTTTTCATTACTTTTCGACCTACTATGATTGACTAGATGTAGAATCTATAATTTCATATTATTATAATTAAATTACCTACATAACCAAGGGGTTATGTAGGTAATTAAGTTATTTTTCGCTTCGATATTCTCTCTCCTTTGGCAAAATTAAATATCGAATTTCACCATGATATACGTTTCTATCTTACGGAAACATAAACTTGCAGAATATAAATGGTAATAAACTAATGAACTTTCTTGGATTAAACACGAAATTATATCGAATAAAGATGTAGCTGAAATGTAAGTAATTAAACAAAGTTCTTTAAAATTTCTTTTACGTCCATATTCAAAAAAAATATAACGTGTATAAAATAGGGCAAAACAATATTCGCCAGGCATATTAGGCTATTCGCAGCTGGAGTCGTGAGTCAGTGATTGATAAAATAAAATAATTATGGTGATTCGACAACCATTGTCTTTGTATTTATATTCGACGGTACGCGATGTGTGGCACGTACACACTGTTTTTATACCTAATACTTTAGTAAAATACAATTTTTATATCAGAGGAAAGCTATTTGGATAGGCATTATAGTTTGATAAATAAAGAATTAGGTTTAGTTTGGTAACTAGGTATATGGTATATGTAGTATGAGACGGTGTCTAAAGAAACGCCTCATAAAGACATACATCTGGAGTATCGCACTGTACGATAGTAAAACATGGACATTAACTAAAAAGGACAGAGAACGCTTGGAAGCTTTCGAGATGTGGTACTGGAGACGTATGGAGTGTATTAGTTGGACACAGAAAAAGACGAATGAAGAAGTGTTGGGACAAGTAAATGAGAAACGAGAACTACTGAAGACGATTGGAATGAGAAGAGGAAGGATGTTTGGTCACCTTATACGGCACGATCAATTTATGAAAAATATTATAGAGGGAAAAATTGAGACAAGGAGAGGGAAAGGAAGACCAAGAAGAGCATATTTGGATGAGATAAAGGAAAAGGCTGGAGTTGTGTCATATGGAGAGGTAAAAAGAGTTGCTGAGAACCGAGAGACATGGAGAGTACTCCACCGACAAGAACACAGTTCTTAAATTATAGAGAGATGGTAACTATGGTGTTTATTTGAATAAGCATTATAATATGATTAATAAAGAACTTTTGTCTTTTTGTATGTTTTATCGTTTGTTTAATGGGCTGTGCTCCGAAGAATTGTTTGAGTTGATGCTTACGGCCACTTTCCATCATCGCACCTCACGCCATTGGCAGGGAGTTCATCCCCACACCCTTGATCCTAAATAGTTGCGTTATGAAAGGAACATTTTTCCACGTACGCTTAAGTTGTGGAACGAACTCCCAGCCAGGTTTTCCCGAGTGACTACAACATGGGGTCCTTTAAAAAGGGCGGGAAAAGATTTCTTCAGGGTAGGCAGGGTGGAGTGGTAACCGCTTTCCATCAGGTGGGTGGACAGTATGCTGTTTGCCTACAAAGTGGTATAAAAAAAAGAACTAGTTCGGTTTTTAAAGTACGAGTAACTGGAGGTTTATTTAAGTGCAAGCCACAAGCCTAATTTACCTGACATATTAACTCTATGTCCTAAATTAAATGATACAGGAGAATCACCGAAACATGACCTATTTTAACCAACCTATTTTACTTTTAAACCAAATACCCAATCATCGAGCCTTCATGCCGCCCCCTATAAGATTTGTATTTTTGGTTTCCAGACATTTTCTTAAGATTTTGTCGCGTTATAATATAATAATAATAATATTTATTTCACAAAACTTTTAAAGTAACTTAGTGAATAATACAAAAGTCTTATAAACTAATAACTTATGTTATACAGTGGCCCCACACTAGGCATAAATGCCTGTCCTGTGGCAGCCATATGTTATTGACAAAAGAAAAGGTATGATAACTGGACCGGCTATAAATCTTATAAATCAATAATAAAAGGAAGAAGGAAATAAATATTAAAAAAGGCGTAAAGTAAGACTACTAATCTAAATCGCAACATGTAAGAACTCCTCTGTATTGTCATAAGTCCAGGTCAGTGTGATCGAATCAAAGATTTTGCCAGGACAGGCGGAGCTTCCTTAACGTTACAAATTCTGCATATTTTATTGTATATAAATGGAGATGAGAAGTGGGTGAAACGCTGAGCAAATTTTGTAGTGACAAGTGGTGAGTATATTCTGTAAATTCGCCTTTGTAGTAGCATGGGATAGTCGGGAGATTTCAGTATCCGGCGATGAGTGTCTACAGCTATTTTCAGAATATACAACTTACGCACGCTTAAGACATTCGCTTCTTGATATAGAGAAGTTGTGGAACACAAGAGTGGTTTGCGAAACATAACCTTAAGGATTGATCTTTGTGTCCTCTCAATTTTGATCATGTAGAAAGATGAAGCGCCGCCCCAAATGGATATGCAGTATGTGAGGATCGACTCACAGAGCGCCTGGTAAACAGTCATGAGTAACTGTCTATTGGCACATTCACGAAGATGTCTCATGATGTGTACTATTTTCCGCAATCTCATACATGTAGTGTCAATATGGGCAGCAAAAGACAGCTTCTCATCAATCACAATTCCCAGATATCGCACGGACGAAGATCTCTCGATTGTCTCACAGGTGCATATGATATTGGTATTTGGGGCTGCATGGCAGCTGTGGATTGTAACCTGAGGGATTAAGTTGGGAGCTGAGGCGGCTGTCTTGTGAAAACAAACTAGTTTGGATTTTTGGGTATTTAGCGTTAGAATGTTACTTATTAGCCACTTTGATATGGTTTCCATTCCGCTGTTCACATTTTGGAAACAGTCTTCCCAATTGGTACCCGTAAATAAAATGGCAGTGTCGTCTGCATAGCACACAATTGAAGACTGTGGGAATTCAAGTGAGGCCAGAGTATTTATGTATGCAAGAAACAGGGTAGGCCCTAGTATACTACCTTGTGGTACACCAAAAGGTACAGGCTTCATGCCGCTCAACTCCGAATCAACCTTTACGCACTGTTGCCTTCCGCTCAAATAGCTAGAAAACCAACCCAAAGCAACCCCTCGCACCCCCATCTGCTCCAGCCTACGCAACAAAATCGGCACCGATACAGTATCAAAGGCCCTTGAGAAATCGAGGAAAACCCCAGTACAGGGTCGACGATCATCCAAGTGAGATACGATAGTTCCTGTTAGTAAAGATACTGCCTGCTCCGTTGACCTGTTCTTCCTTAAACCAAATTGATTGTCAGATATGAGGTTATTAATCTCCATGAATTTCACCAACCGATCATTCACAAGTCCCTCTAATAGTTTTGAAAGAGCTGATAAAAGGGAGATTGGTCTGTAATTTTTCGGATCATCCTTAGGCCTTAATAAAGACAGGGTTGTCACATAACTTAATAATAATAAAAATTCTTTATTGTATCTTTTTGAATGATATATTTTTAATTAAAGACCTTTAAATACATTAAGGAAGCAATAATCGATTAATTTATTGATATAAACAAAGGAATCCTTATCCTTATCCTTACTAATATTATAAATGCGAAAGTGAGTTTGTTTGTTTGTTTGTTACGCTTTCACGCCGTAACTACTGAACCGATTATCATGAAATTTTGCATACAAGTTCTCTGGAGTACGGAGAAGGACATAGGCTACATTTTGTCCCGGGAAAAAGTACTGTTCCCGAGGGATCGACATTGACGCGGGCGGAGCCGCGGGCGAAAGCTAGTACAATATAAACTTGTACAAGAGGTGGCTTTATCGCTACGAGTATCTCTTACAGGCAACCTTAATATATGCATAATGTAACAAACAAGTTTTCACCAGCGGCGTGTATGTAGATCCCTAGGGAACAGTTCCTTTTTTGGGAGTTAAAGGTTATAACTTTCCTTGGGCTCAAACTGTCCCTAAACTAAATTTCATTTATGTTGGTTTAGTGGCTGAAGCGTGAAGAGGTTACAGACTGACAGTGTTACTTTCGTATGTTTAATTATTATAGCCAATAAAAATTTATGGCAATTCTCGTCCAGAGTCTCCGCTTACTAAGTCAAGAACTTGATACTCAAAAATATTAAAATTTAATTTTTCTTTATGTCAGCTGTAGAAATTGACCTCTCAACCACCAAGCGCTCCAATGAAGCCACATAACAATAGAACATCCATTGTGTCTGCGTTTCTCGCGCTTAAAGGGTTAACAGATGCGGCAATATAGAATCTCAGGGGTCAACATTAATGCAATTATAAAAGCATCTATCTGAATGTCAATATCTCTTCACTTATTCTGATCTGAACAGCTAGGTATACCACTCTACAATATTTTTCTAAATATTGCACTTTCAATAGTCAACATTAATTTTCTTGAATATTTCACATTCATTAAACTTGATCGGTATGATGAAGGTATCTCTTAAGTTCCTTGTCCGATAAGGGTCATCAGTAAAAATCGGGTTTGTTTTATACAATTGTCAAAAATGACGCCAGATCTGCTCTACTATACTAATTTGACTAATTTGTAAATAATGCACTTTCACCGGTCAATGTCACAATAATTATACCAGTACCCCCAAATTTTAGATTCCGTCCCCTGTAATAATCCGTGAAACAGATTACCTACACACTAATTACATATATGACTCAACTGTCAAAAATATAACGCCACATCTGGCTCACCGCACAAAGTAAGGAAAATTCGAAAACAATGCACTTTCACCAGTCAATGTCACAATTATTTTAGTTCCAGTACATCCCATAAAAACTTGAGATGTCGTCCCCTGTTATAATCCGTGCAACGGATTACACATTTATTTAACGCAACTATCAAATATTACGACACATCTGGCTCACCGCCAAAATTTAACTAATTTGTGAATATACACTTTCACCGGTCAATGTCACCTGTATCAGGGGAGTGACAAAGTGCGATTGTATTCGCGATTTGGGTGACGTGACCCCACTTTCGACGATTTACTACAGCTATAATCGCATGAATCACAGGCCAACCCGATACGTACGCGCAGAGTTCCGCAGACGTGACCTCCATCTTAACAAGTATCACAACTGAACAATGCAATGCTTTGCTTTTTGATATGCGTTAAATATGGGTTTTTTGCAGTGTCAAGTGGCTGTAAAAAAGTTGAGTATAAATATATGTGGATAAATTACACAGATTGAGTTAGCCCCAAAAGTAATTTTGAGCGGCATTCCTCTCGCTCGTCAGAGACTGAATTCAAGATGGTTTAATAGGCGTCCAACCACCGTCCAACACAGGCACAGCCTAATGTGAGAGTCACAGTTGTAGAGTCCTTTCGATTCACAGATTGTACGAGTCGTTTGAGAAGCTTGCGTGGGGAATATAGTTTCAACACTTAGGAGCCTTAGAGTATGTATTGTAATACATACTCTAAGTATGTAATACTCATGTTAATCTCCTGCCAGAACCCGTTTCGATACCAATGTATGACCGAAGAAGGAACTATTGCATTTTAAAAGAGAAGTGCGTTATGGTATCGAAATTTGGATAGACCTGTGCGGGTTTATTTCAAAGGGTCGACCACCTGCTATAATCATGATAACTGGCTGAGGTAGGCACCTCAAACCAGCCGATGACTCAGGGGTGTCGAGAAGTGTCCTGCACTTTCAGCTAACAAGTCCTCACAAGCTGCCCTCATGTATCCATAGCATAGAGATAAGATAATCCTGATGGGCTTTATTACAAGAAGGAAGACTTTTTAAAATTTTTGCATTGTTGTTATATTATAGAAAAAGTTTCACACCTTAAAGTATACATATACAACAATTTTATAGGCGGGCTTTCAGATTCAAATATAAATCTACAATAGCTATAGTTCAAAGTATAGTAAGTGACGTTATTATAGATGATTGTGCGTTAGAATTCAACGTCATCAAATAAGTACTGGATTTTCCTCGAGCTACTATCGGCCTGTCTATATTGCTCTATATGTCGTCTCGTGACCACTGTGACGTCATAATTTATAACGAATTGATTATATTTATTTATAAGTTCTATTTCGCATAAGTAATAAATATCCTACGCATTTATTTATAGCTTTAACGTTAAACGAGATTTATGAATGCATATTATTCTACTCTTGCCTACCAAGGCAGAGGAAGTGGTGGAATGCGTCCGCGTGAATCCGAACATCACGCTGGTCGTCAAGTTAGAGTCGCGCCACGATTTGAACTTGGTGTCGTTTTGTGGTGTGGGTCCCGACGGAGAAACTGGCGACTTTCATGGACGAAACGATCTGCCGGCCTATTTGCTAACTCAGTATACAACGTTTTGATAGTCATTTTTAAGTACATTACGTTTTATATATCTTTAATAAAAATAGTCAATCGTAGGAAACCCGCAATGTATATTGAAGTTACTATCAAAACGTTAGTCACTGAGTTAGCAAATAGGCCGGCTGGTTGATGGGTGTATTCCGTTTTCGCGGGACAATACCCAACACCCCGATGACGCGAACACGTAGCTGGCTCAATGTCAAACGTCATTTTTAAGTTTTATATTATCTACTATATTTATCTATAAGGTACATATTCTATGGGCCTGTAATAATAAATAAATAAATAAATATATAGGGACAAATCACACAGATTGAGCTAGCCCCAAGGTGAGTTCGAGACTTGTGTTATGGGATACTAACTCAACGATACTATATTTTATAACAAATACATATATAGATAAACATCCAAGACCCAGGCCAATCTGAAAAAGATCATTTTCCATCTTGACCTGGCCGGGGATCGAACCCGGGCACTCCGTGTCGCAGGCTGGCGTGTTGACCGCTGCGCCACGGAGCTGTCAACATAATATATATAATATTTTATAAGTATTCTAATTGATGCAAATAAATAAAAAATAAGATATTACCTACCTAGTTTTGCTTTTTTATATTACTTACATACCTATAGGTTACTTATCCCAAGAGACTATCCCTCCCACTACACGATGATTTTGTACTGAATACGCGTCTTTCTCTACAAACCCCCTTTCTATCTGGGTCTTTTCCCTGCATCTTACCCAGTGCCCCTTGTGTTTTAGGCTTCCTAACTGTATTTTGAAATAGCCTTATTAAATCTTTTTTTTTGAACAAATAATTGAATATTGATTCTCTTTGAAACCCGCTGATTGTATTTAAAATTATTATAAATTATTTATTTATCAATTTATAACTGTCTATTACAGAGAGTAGCGGCAACATCCTAGGTGCCAGTGAGTGGAATACGGGATATCCTTCTACAGCCACCATGTACCCCTCATATGGACCCCTCCAGCCCTCGTACTACAAGCCTGAACCTACGATACACATACCTGCAGGTAATTTCTTTGATAACATATTAGACAATATATATTTGAACGACTAGAGCAAGCAAATCATGAATATTGAGGAAAACTTAAATGATAAGACACCCATAAATTAACCAAATACTAATTCGTATTCCTATCCTACGTATAAATTACTTCTATCTAGTTGCATGTGAGAAACAAATATAAAATTGATTATAAATACCCAGTCCGAAGCTTCAGCGCTGCTTCTAAAATTGGAAGGACTTAGCATTAACATCAACAGCGAGTAAATCCTTCGATTTACTGATAACATCATTGTCATAGCGGAATAGCTGCCGAACTTGAGTACCATGCTCAATGAACTCAAGTTATCCAGCAAGTGGGCCATAAATTAATATGGACAAGACGAAAGGAATGTCCATGACATACCAACCTTCATGGTTTCTGTTGAGAACTCCATCCTTAAAGCTGTAAACCAATGGGTCTACCTGGTTCAATTGACCTAGTTTGGAAGTTCCAGCTTCAAAATTCCAAGCCGAATCGGACTCGGCTAGGAGGTTGGGAAGCCCCGCAGTGCCTTCCAGTCCAACATATCTCAGTGCCTAAAGTCGAAAGTTGTCGACACGTGTCACTCAGAATAGACCTTATAAATAAATAAATAAATAAATATATACGGACAAATCACACAGATTGAGCTAGCCCCAAAGTAAGTTCGAGACTTGTGTTATGGGATACTAACTCAACGATACTATATTTTAAAACAAATACATATATAGATAAACATCCAAGACCCAGGCCAATCTGAAAAAGATTATTTTCCATCTTGACCTGGCCGGGGATCGAACCCGGTCATTCCACTCCGGTCAAGGTCACTCAAAGAGCTATGTAAAGTGCTATGCTCGATGTTTCTGTACCAGAACGAATCAGGAAACGAGAAGATTAGTAGAAGAAGAATAGTCACTAATATTGCGGATTATCTTCTTAAAATATTTTTTATGGTATAGGACGGCAAACGAGCAAGTGAGTCACATAATGGTAAGTGATCAGCGCTGCTCATGGACAACTGCAACACTTATATAACAAGATATAACAGGAGAGTTGCTGGCCTTTCCAGGAGTTGGGGGAAGAATATGGGGGAGGATATGAGTGAAGGATGGATGGGGGATAATAGCGCGTAGAACCGATAGCCGGTAGGCCAGAAAGGTTCTTGCATGGTGACCACGTTACAGTACGCAGCGTCAGATACGAGGTGATCGAACCACCCGATCTAGGTCGCAAGAAGGCACTGGGTGCAGGCAGCTTCCAACCTGCCGTATTGGAAATCTTTGGAGATCTATGTCCAACAGAGGACTTCTTATGCGACTCAGATGACGATGATGATGACCAAGTCCATTGTAATGTATTTCAGGACAGCGACCTAACAAGGACAGCGGTAGAAACAGTGATTATCTTGTTACCTCTTGGTGTTACCTTTACAGTGATTTATACCTTATAGGCTTATAGGTATATGTAATACCAAGTCACACTAATTAAAAAACAGATTTGTCTTTACATATCAATTAATATCAGTATTACATTGTGACATAAGTCTTATCGCAACATCAATCAAAGACGTATACAATTACATTATCCAATAGAGAGCCAAACCGCAATGGGACCTTACAAATACCTACCTCTCCGTTAGTACTTAAGTAAAACAACGTTGCACTTATTAATAGTATTAATTTGTGATAAACAGACTTCCTCAATTTGCAGCCATGTAATATGGCGGTTGACCACAATGATAGTCACTGAATTAAAATAATACTTACATAGTTCAAATCCTAAAACTGCGGCAGTTTGTTCCTATGCGAAATTATTGCGTTTGTAGGTATTTATTTTCGTTCTTCATCGAACGTTACATGTTTAATTTCGTAATGTCCGTAATTGGTACCAATGAGGTTCATCATGTAATTTAAGTCTTTATTAAAGTATTTTATATTCTATTGTGGCTCTACCAATGCACTAATTTAGCTCTTTGAACACAGTGGACATCTTGCTTCCATCGGAAACTGCTTTGAAACGCCAACAACTTCTTAAGTTGTCCAAATTAGTATCATAGTCAACCTGGTCGCAACGCAGTAGGTAGATACGCTTGTCAGTTTTCTTGTGGCGTTCATTATGCAGATCATTATTTCAACACCCACATTCGAAATAAAAGTAATAAAATCATAGGTACAAAAGATACTGGACATAAGACACATTGGAAACTTACTGGTTACCTCCAAACAACTACATAACTACAGGTAGTCCGAATATTTGACATATCTCGGACTCAGGAGTCCGAGATATGTCAAATATTCGGTACTAAGAATAAGTCCAGGTGTTGCTTATTCAATTGTCTATCTTATCAATCATATTTTTTAGAAATTTTCTAGTACGTGTAGATACTCATCTACATATATTCGATGTTTAGTCATGTATTATAGCAGAGCGGTTAATTGGTAAAAAATTGCCCTCTCGGCTTTAAACGATGGAACAGAGCAGTTTCGATGTGTACACCGTAGAATAACAATTAAAGCGAAGCGTCTACAGGCAGTGATTCACACATTGGTCATCGAGACGTGATATCGGTAATTAATGTAATTTCTAATGACAGTAAATGGAGCAATTACGTCACAATAGCACAACTCATAAAATAAATCTAATTTGTATAATTTATTCTGTTACAGTAATACCAGAAATCCCACTGAGCCACACGGACTACGGGGGCTTTCAGACGTCGCCAGCGGCCTTCAAAGGCAGTCCCAGCGGGACCGGCGCTTCGCTGACCGACCTGAACGCCCCCACGCCCATGACCCCACAGCGCTACGACTCCAGCTACTACAACTGGTCGAACACCTACAACTACAATAACTACCAGTACAACAACATCAACAACAATCCCTCTTGTTTGCAGTCCCACGCCCCTTACATCAATCCTAACACTCAGATGATTCTGCCGAATCTCTATTCCACAGTCAACCAGAACCAAATTCACGTACATCTTCACAGTTCAGGTGATAAACATAACCTAGAGCAGTATATACCGAGTGAGATTAAAATTAGTGATATCGATGGAGGAATATCGATTACTACGGAGCTGCAGGGGAACGGGGAAGGTGCAGGCCTGGTGCAGACTTGCGAGTCTGGAGACGAGGCGAAGCATGGTCTGTACGGCGCGGGCAGCCAGGAGGTTTGGCGGCCCTATTGACAGTTTGCCAACCCTTATGAAGACAATCAACATTCCGTTGTACATATTGTGATATAGTTACGCAGATTTAGCTATAAATAGATAATTGTAAAGAAATATTGATGTTAAACATTAATTATGTAGTTGTTAATTGTTAATAAATGTACTTATTGAATTGAATTGTAAGAAATTAAATTAAATTACAAATTCTTTTGCCTTTGATTTTGCGGGCCTACATAGGTATCAAAGTAAGTACCAGTCCTTTTACAATGTTCATGTCTTAAGTAGGACTGCGTTATTGAATGTGGACCTAAAGAACTTGCCATAATTTGCTTTATATGACCAAAGAAGCCATGCAACCTAACCAATATTTTAGCAAAACGACATCGCTCTAGCATGAGATCTTCTTATCACCTATTTACATTTCACTGCTCCTCTTCTTCCTCATATAAGCTGTTCCCGGTTGCACCCACAGCTGAGATGCATCGGAATCAGAGCCCGGAGTCCGCTATTATGACGGCAATATGGAGTATTGTTCTCATCTATGAGCTGAAGCACCACATTATCAGCTTCTTCCATTTGAACGTGTTTAAAAGAAAGCTGTTCGAATTGTCGATGATCCTAGGCGGATAATCATTTCATTCTGCGTAAAACAGCTTGACTTGCGCAGAAATACAATGTCCCTAAGCATTTTCTACAGCATTTGTAATGGGGAATACTCTGAACTTTTCGATTGGGTACCTGGAGCGCAATTTAACTATTACAACACGCGCCGCCGTGAAGAAAAGCTTCATGCTCATCACCTCGAGGCCTGGTGATCCTCAACGTTTCTCTATATCTTTTTTCTCTTGTGTGTACTATGAAACGAGCCTCCTTCTACTTCGCCGAAGCTGTGACCTGGGATCCTTCAAAAGACGGGTAATGAACCATGAACATCTGCAACAGCAAAGTTTGCTGATTTGCAGATATTCATAGACGACGATGACTCTTACCATCAAAGTATGCCCGTCTGCCTGCTCAATTATAAAAAAATATATACATAGTATCACGTCTTTTTCTCTTGCAGGGTAGACAGAGCCTAGGTCTATAAGACCCGATGGCCACGTTTAGCATGTGTGGAAAACGGAAAAAGGTGGGCATTAGGTGGAAAACGGAACCAAAATAGTGATGGGTTGCTAGCCGCATCGCCTATTAACTTAATTCCTCAGATTTTACCTATTCCCTCGATCGGCTTTTACGATCGGCGCGGGAAGAGAAGCAGCTGCTACATTCTTCGTTTTTTCTTATCGTCCGCCAACCGCCATTAACCTGCGTTTGAAGATTTAATTTGAAGTGAGTCTTTTAGACCTACAAGCCACGTTTAGCATGTTGGTAGGCTTTAGGTGGAAGCCGAAATCAAAATAGTGATAAAAATATAATAATATATACTTAAGCTGAAATATGATTTGGCAAAGTTTTTGCGGCCGGCTGCCTGCCTTACGGCAACTTCGAAAAATGAATTAGAAGGTACCTATTTGGCCGCGCTGGGCGTAGTATACCTATGTAATTTTCTTTAGAACTGGGTAACAAATCCATAGCTCGTATGTATCTGTTATTTGACGTCTGTCTATTGCACAGACCTTAACAGACTAGAGAAAGTCTTGGTCTATTGATATCCCTTAAGATAATGCAATAATCTCTTTCTCAGAACATCAACCTAAAGCATTCTCACTACTCATCCTGTAGATGGAGTATTAACCACTTCTCTACCCTTCTATTCTACTTAATTCTTGATCCCTGAACCTCAGTTTCCTTCATTTTTGCTCCTGTAGCATCATGATGCTTGAAGACTGAGAATGATCGGTCATTTGATACTTCATGAAGTATCAGCCAATCATTTTTTTCAATTTCACTCAGCAAGTTCCTACTGGAAGTACCTACGAAAAATATTCTATTTATATCTACTTTTATATTAAATACTTTCCTTAAAATAGGCAGAACTTGGGAAAGTCCACTACAAGCCTTCATGGAAATACACATGTCATGGTCGACGACTGCATACTAATTATGAAGTTAAGTATATATCTATTTAACCACCAGAATCGAATTTTATAATTTATTCTGATAACTAATAAAGAATACCAAATACAATACATGCGTCAAAGACATTACTCTACATAATATTAGTCGGGTAATAAATTCACAATGAACATAAACGCACCATTAATAACTTTAGTTATTGTTCTGAGATTAATAATGTAGTGTGAGTCAATACACCCACACAAACCTATTTGAGATTGCAAATCGGTATTTACCGAAACCACCGAAACACTCAAAAAGGTCTTTATGGTTTGACGTTACGTGTATGACCTCTTCATTACAATGTAGTTGAATTTAAACTCTGGCAACATTACAGTGCTACGTGATAAAATGGCGACAATCGTGTTTCGTTTGATGACCTCATAAAATTTAATATTTTAGGGCTAATCGAGTGAAAAAAGCTAGTTTTAAACATCGTTATTAAACTGTGCTAATTACAATAAACATTGTTTAACAGTAAGTATAACGCTCTATCCAATTTTGTCAAATTTACATGCGTCATTTCAGGTTTAAGTTAACGGCGGACAAAATGCAAATTAATATAACTTTCTCGAATTTAACCGTGTGTATTTACTTGCAGTCGAAAAGGCCCTCATATCGTATTAGTAAGAGTGCAATGTCCGAAGAGACAGAGCGCCATGGCGAGGCGGCGTGTGATGGCAACGCAGGCGGCGGTGGCGGCACGAAAGAGACGCGCGTGTTATTGACCCCTCACCAGCTCGACGCCGCCTCTGCCGACTCGCTTCGGTCCGCGTGGAGAACCCAGGACTTATACATTGACCACCTTGAAACATTGAACAAACAATTGGAAGGTATTTACGAAAGTTTCGGCTTGTAGCGGCCCGCGAACTGGGTCTGATCGGCCCTCCAGTTATGTTCATATTATATCGACAATACTTTAACTAAATTCCTAGTGATACTGTTACGACACAATTTAAAATAAATGTTCTGTGATATTTGTTAATTTGAAAATATGTGGTACGGGTGCATCTAGGTGATATAAGTTTAGTTACAAGAAAGATTGGTGTTGCTGTGCCAGTGGAGTGTTCAGTGGAAGTGAATATGGCAGAAGGCCGAGTGAAGCCTCCAGGAGGCCCTGGAGCGGTGTATTTGTTCAGTGAAGTTATACTCTCCTCGTTGCCTCGCAAGACTGCAGCCTATCCTGGTGTTTGTTCTCATAAAAAAGTAAATATCTCTCTTTTGTTTTGCTATACTTATGATAGTATTATTTTATGTGCTTTTGTTACATTCTGATTTTCCTCACTGTGTTGGCTAACCACATATGTACATGTAGCTTTAATTTTATACAATGTTAACTCGGTAACTGCTCTGCTTCTAACAAAGCTCTGCTCATATATAACTGTATTTTTGTGATTATAGAAATAAGGAAAATAATCCTTGATGCATGACAGAACTGTTGTCAATTTTAGAGAATCTATAAAGACCTAGATTTCATTTCTTGTCATCAAAATCAAAACATAGCAAGCAAATACAATATCAAGTAACTAAGACTAAACCTAGGATTTAAATGATACTTGACAGTCAGTGGAGCCACTCTTAGTCTGCCTAGCCACAAGGTATACTTTTATGGCCATTTTTCTGTACCTGAACACGGAAAATGGTGAATAAGTAATGCTCAATTAAGTTGTTAAATTTATTTTAACTTGTTACTCAATGTAGTTAATGTCAGTGTGCCCGCTATCATGAATATGGCATGCACTATCTCAAAGTGAATGACATTGTTATCTATTTGTTGATTATTATTCATAACTTTACAGACAAATCTTTATCTCAACATGGAGTTATATAATAAATTGTAATTTTATGTTTTTTCTAATGTGTAGCTATATTTTTTTCTTATGTTGTGCTAATGATTTGCTAGCAAAGTTATTGTATAATTTGATTTGTTAAAAGTAGTTTTAAATGTTTTCTAAATAATTCCGGATTATTTAGAGAAAATGTAAACAAAACTGGTGTATCTTTCTCTCATTTGAGTGTAATCCCAGATACATCCTCGGCTATGATGGTTTGGAGTCTGAAGTTCAATATCCAACTTTTTCTTTACTTTACACAGCCTTTAGCATACACATTTATTTATTTTGGGAAGAATTCTTAATAAAGATGTTGGTATCACTTAATTTATATAAAAATTAAGTTAATTCAGAATGCGAGAAATGTTTACATTTTCTTGTCTTGTATTTTTTATGTGAAATAATAAGGGCAATGCATGACTATATCTAGCAGGACAAAAATAATTAGAACTTCAAATTGCATCTGAACTGACCTTCACATATCTGAAGAACTCACTCAGTTGCACTAGATATAGTACTTAAAAACCACTCTAGTTTCTGTTATGTATGACTTATGACATGATTCATTACTAAAATGCAGATATTCAGTATACATCCAAAAGGTTGGTTTTTAGTCCACATTTGTGTATTATATGTATGAACCACACTGCAAGCTGAATTATTTATTTTTACATTATGGTAAATATTATGATGAGAATTTTCTGTTTGCCAAGGAATACCTATCTGACCCACTGCAACTTGATGCAATGCCCAATGTCAAGCGAATTAGTTTTATAATAGTTTCTCTATATATAATTTAACATGTATGCAATATGGATCATATTGATGTTGAAATGAAAATCTGTTAATTTTTGTAGTTCACATTATCCACTAGAATGCTTCCTTTCTAACACTCCATCTCAATGTGCCCCTAATTCTTAATCATATTGAGATTTTGTGTCTAGGCTACTGAGAAAGTATCATCATCATCATCAGGTCTTTTTAGTCTCCACTACAGAAGCACAACCCTCTCTGTACTATCAGAGCAATTTGGCCAGAACAGACAGAAGATTTGGCCTACGCTCTCCACACTGGCCAGATGGGTTGGAGAGGTCATATTTGATGTTTAATAGCTTTGTTTAGCTTGTAAAAAGTAAAGTATTAAATATAATATTCACTCAATTCCGAACTTGCCCCATGGAGTTTCATAACAATTAAAACTCCATTGTGTCCGCATTTCCTGGCTTTAATGTATATACAATTCACAGCAAAATAGCTAGAAACATTTAATTATTATAATTTTAAATGTGTACAATCATGCAGAATGAGCTAGTAGGTTGTGAACTTGTGATAGGTACCAAACCAATCTATAAAGGCCATTCTCCATCATGACCTGGATGGGGATAAAACCTGCAATGCTGTACTGACCACAAAGGCTGTCATATCATGTTATTCCGTCTATTTGATATTAGCCAATGTCATTTACACTTGCTTTACCCCAATAATTTAATGCAGCAAATCTTTCGCACAAAATTTAGTTAACTCATGCATCCAAAGTACTTGCACAATGCCAGTTACATAGTACATGTCAATTCAAACATGCTGCCGGTTCTGGTCTCCCTCTGGAACCATGCTTGTCAGTGAATAAAGCAACAAAAAACCTCAACTTTCTGTGCACATGCACTACGAAATGCCACTGTGCTTGCCTTTTTTTCCTTGTTTTTTGTTTTTCGTGTGTGTAAGTGGCCAACACTGGTAGCCTAAAGGCATCTTACATAGCTTAGCGACTGCCATCAATGATGTGTCGTGACGTGCCTTCCAAAGCAGTGGGCGCTCACTTCCAGTGGGCTCTTCATGGGCCATCAGCCCCATCATGGGCCATCGGCCTTTTTTTCCTGAGAAAGATTTACGTAGCTGCAGGCGCAGATCCATCTCTCAAAAGAGGTGACAAGTATCAAAGGATCATACATGCTCAGGTTTATTTTTTTATAATTAAAACAAACCAAGAAAACAGTTAACAACCAACTACCAAGATATGTTTAGATTAAATCACTTTATATGATTTTATTATGTTTATAATATTATATTAAAAGTGTAACTATTGCAAAAACAATACCAAGATATGTATTTTGAGTTTCACATGTATCCTTGTATGTATGTAAATTTCTTTAATACCTCAATATTTTCCAAATGACTGCATGGATTTTGACAGATTAGGTTTGTCTCAAACCCATAGGCCTTAAGATAGGTGTTAGAAACAGAGAGAGCAGTTGAGTTTGTACATATATTACCACGTCTTTTTCCTTTGCTGGGTAGACAGAGTCTAGGCCTATAAGACCTAAAAGCCACATTTAGTACAGTGGTGGGTGTGATGGTGGATATGGAAATCGAAGTAGTGATGGGTTGTTAGCCGCATCGCCTACTAACATGATAACTTAGATTTTGGCAATTCCTTTGTTTGGTTTTTACGATCTGACCAAGGAGAGAAGCAGCTGGTAATTCTATGTTTTTCCATATGTCCCAGTCCAGCATGGAAGATGAGTTTTGTAGTCTAATACTACTTGTTTACTTAGTTTTAGATTAATTCTTTAAGAAATAAAACATCCTAATTAAAAACAGGTCCTGAGTCAGGTTGTGGACATGCCCACTGTGCACACTACCTCTGATCAGCTCTTGCTATAATTCAGGAAATATAAGTATGTGGGCAGTGAAACTAATGTGTTGAGACTAGTAAAATATATACGGACAAATCACACAGATTGAGCTAACTCCAAAGTAAGTTCGACACTTGTGTATTTTATATTGGGATAGTATTTTAACAATACTAAATTTTATAACAAATACATAAACATCCAAGACCCAGGACAATTTGAAAAATGTCATTTTACATCGAGACCTGACCAGGGATGGAACCCAGGAAGTCAGAGCCTGGCATGATGACCACTGAGCCACAGAGCTTGTCATAGTGACTAGAAAGATAGTGGTCTCCGGGCGGGCAGAAGGTTGTTGCCATGTTACATCCTAGGGAAACCTTAATCTTTTACTGAAAGGTGCATTAAAATCTCCTTTGTC
Organism: Elegia similella; assembly: GCA_947532085.1. Classification (NCBI taxonomy): domain Eukaryota; kingdom Metazoa; phylum Arthropoda; class Insecta; order Lepidoptera; family Pyralidae; genus Elegia; species Elegia similella. The sequence goes on from OX383941.1 coordinate 17,442,167, forward strand.
ATCTAAAGTAATAAAAGTTTCCAGGCGGCCTATTTGATAACTCAGTGTACAAGTTTTGATAGTCATTTCAAAATACATTACGTTTTACATATCTTAAATGAAAATAGTCAATCATACGAAACCCGCAATGTATTTTGAAGTGACTATCAAAACGTTGGTCACTGAGTTAGCAAATAGACCGGCAGATGTGTGATAGATTAAGCACCTCTATAAAGCGCCTATTAAACCATCCTGATTATCGGGTCCGAGAGGGACGCTGCTATACGTTAGACACGATACGAGATATTTCTCATCTCTCTTCCCTCATCAGATCCGATATTCAGGATGGTATAATACTTAAAATGGTTTCAATTACTGCAATTTAAGCACATTTCTTTATTCTAATATGGAAGAAATTAGTTTGATTTGAAACTTAATGAAAAAAAGATTGAGATGGGTACAAGTACTTTTTATTCATTAAGTCACTATCACTACATAGTATAAAACAAAGTCGCTGTGTCTCCCATGCTTAGAACTACGCAACGGATTTTAACGCGTTTTTTTATAGTGTGATTCAAGAGGCATGTTCATATGTTAATTTATCGCACCCGTGCGAAGCCGGGGCGAATGCTAGTAATTAATAAAAAGCACTTGTATTCTTCTATTTTCTTATTCCCCCACATATTTTAAAATGTTTTTAAATTATAAATTGTTTTGTGTTAGTTAAGGTGTTGTCGATGTTTTAGATTAATACAAATGAATGTCATAATGCAATCAAAAATTGTGCATAGGCATATGGCATTATTATTTCTGAATATTGTAACTTAAGTATTAAGCATACTTGTAAGACCACTTAACATAATTCAATTTGGCAAGATTATATGTGGATGATGCATGCATGCAAATCAGAACGAATTTACTTATTTAATTGTTAAGGCACAACTGCATAAAAAGCACAATAATCACCTAAATGCTCCTACACATATGGCAATATGAAGTCAGTGGCTTTATTCGCCGGCATAGGTGTGCCTTAAAAAAAATATTCTTATCACAATAGGACTGCTACTTAACTACAAAGTGTTGTTCAAAATTATAATCATAATTTGAAAAATAAGTATCGGACATACTAACATTCAACAAAAAAAAATTACCTTTTGTGATAAAGCTTGCATATTTGTGACATTGTTTTATAATACTAAATTAATAATATTGATGTACGCAGGAAGCTTGGAAAAAGCGAAAGAGGTAGAGGATAGAATCAAACAGCAATATGCAGAGTCACAACATAGGGAGAAGGTCCTCGTCAGGCGGTTAGCGGCCAAGGAACAGGAGATACAGGATTATGTAGTAAGTCCTTTATTTTGACTTGATTGCTACGAATTTAGTGCCAGTTCTTTTTTTTATGTTATAGGGCGGCAAACGAGCAAGCGAGTCACCTGATGGTAAGCGACCAGCGCTGCCCATGGACAACTGCAACACCAGGGTGTAATAGGAGCGTTGCCGGCCTTTCAAGGAGTTGGGGAAGGATGTGCCACCGGCTCTTTCACTCACCGAACGAAGCATAGAAGCGGTAAAGCTCCTACTGAACTCCTGCTCATACGTCGATGTTACTAGCAGAAATACATTTTGCGGGTAACGTGGCTCTAACACAACTAATAACAGTTCAAACAAAATACTTACTTTTTGCCGTATGAACAAGCGATAGAGAGGGAAAATCGGCCTAAGCCTTCGGCTTGTGACGCATCTATCTCTCTTCCACCGTTATCACGAAAAATTATCGTCCGTAAACAATTGAATGTTGTCATAATCACTACTTTTAAGGGGCCATACTATCTCACACTGCTTTGCATGATTGACTGTTATATCATTAATAATTAAATACTCAAGTTGAAATAAAAATGCAGCAAAGTTCAGGACTAACTCTGGTAACTATATGACTCAAAAACACGATTGCGTTAAATTTTCTCGATAGAAAAAAATTGCAAAGTTGCCTCCAAATCACGTCTAATTTACTCGGTATATAGCATTATTCACCAAATACATTAAAATTAACCTTGAAACTTTTAATTATTATTGCATTACAGATAAGGCAGCCATCATATGTTTTTCTTTTTCGAATAACCCTTGAATATTCCTAAAAAACGAAAATATCCAAAGTAGCCAACGCGTTTAGACCATCCGCGTTTGTACCGCCACGCCGCCTGGCATATGGCGGGCTCTTAAATGAATGTTTTCAATTTGTGTCAGATATATACTAACTTATATATTATAAATGCGAAAGTGAGTTTGTTTGTAAGTTTATCATGAATTTTGCATACGCGTTTTCTGGTTGGTACGCAGGACAGATTATCCTTTATCTCAGTAAAAAATACTATTTCCAAAAGCCTAACTAGTTAAGACATTATCATCATCACCTCAGCTGCATGAAATCAATAGCTGGACATAGGAAGGGGTGTCCTTTGTCCAGCTATGGATCTTGCAAGGATTTCCAATACGACTGGTTAAAAGCAGCCTGCATGCGTCTTCCTGCTACCTTGGTCAGCTTATAACCTGACCAAGATCGCAGGAAGGTGAACTTAGCAACAAATTATTACAATTCCAGAGTCAAATAACGGAATTGAAGTCATCACACGCGAGTCTCAACGGGCGGCCGACGCTACTAGACCCTGCGGTCAACGTGCTTATACTAAGGCTAAAGCAAGAGCTCACTTCAACTAAAGCGAGGCTCGAGGAGACGCAGAACGAACTCTCCGCGTGGAAATTCACGCCCGACTCGAATACGGGGAAGAAGTTGATGGCCAAGTGCAGGCTGCTGCATCAGGAGAACGAGGACCTCGGCCGCATGACCTCCAGCGGGCGGATAGCGAAGCTCGAGGGCGACCTGGCCTTACAAAAGAATTTAAGTGAAGAAGTAAAAAAGTCGCAATCAGGTAATATATTTTTTATTATATTTTATTTATGAATTACTGACTTTCCTTATTTTTCTTCTCCAGTCGTAATGGCTATGGAGAAGCTAAGGATCATCATCATCATCATTTTACCCGCATGATGTCCACTGTTGGCCTTTCCCAAGGATTTGATTTTCTCCATGGAATATACATACTCACCATGCTTGGCCGGCGGGTTGGCGAGAACAGTTTCTTTGGCTTTTTTAAGCTTGGAGGCATTATTTAAGCTGAGGAATTTCTTGGATTTGGGAAGGTAATTAAGGTATAGAGATACTAATCACTCGGATAAATTGAGAAAAAGCAGTAGTAGCTCGAGAGGCCGGTTACGCGTGCGCGTACCCGATGTCATACCTGCAACCACCGGATAGGCAGTTGGGGATGACCCCCTTGACCATAAGAAGCTAAGGATACTCATAGCTTATATTAAAACTACAGCCACAGATTACTTAATAATCTGCTACGGTTTACAATGTAACCAGGCGACGGCCTTCGAGGCTTAAAAATCAGCTTGCTATATGCTGGGTACCGGGATCTAATACCTGGTGCGGATAAAGACTCCTTCATTTCACAGATATTTTATTCGTGGTTCTGTAGGGGTACCCAAGGAAGGCTGCTGTCAGGAGGAGGGCGGCCGTAAAAAACTACCCAATCATATGCAGCATGCCATAATAATCATGGGCTCTCGCACCACAGCTGAAGATGTGACCAGGAACACGCTCGGATGATGTTACAATATAAACAGAATTCATATAGGTACCATTTCTGAATGAAACTGAATGAATACATAAATTGCAGAGTTGGACGACTTCCTACAAGAGCTGGATGAGGACGTCGAGGGCATGCAGAGCACGGTGCTGTTCCTTCAGCAGGAGCTGCGTGCGTCTCACGCGCCCGTGAACGGCGCGCGCGCCTCGTCGCCCGACAAACACGGCTACACGTCGCCCGACAAGCGCGACTACGCGTCGCCCGACAAGCGAGGCTACGCGGGTTCGGACGCAAGCGACGCGCCGCGTGGCAAGCGGCGCCGCGCCTCCGTGTTGTCTCTGGACTACAACGAGGAAGACGAGCCGCTGTCGGTTCCCAACGGCGACGCAGACTAGCGCCGGCACCCGGGGCTCCGCACCCGAGCGAGACTCTTCTAGTGGACGTTTTCATGTAGCCCTGAGCCGTTCTGTTGACTCGATTTCGTTTGGGTGGTCCGAGGTGATACGCTGGTTCCGTGACGTTGTCGGCCCCCCATCACGAAATATGTGAATGCTTATGTATTAGCACATTTGAAGTGTATCCTATAAATCTATGTACTTTCATTAGAAGACGAATATAGACGAATGATCGTCATTTCCATTGACAATTAATTGGTGATGACTGTGTCCGATGTGAAAATGAGACTAAGAAAACATTTGGTAAAAGTATAGTTTGCGTTTTATGCACAACAGTGGAACATGTGATCAGATTAACTGGTGAAATCGTTTTTGACATTGTTTTTATACTTGAATATTAAGAGAAGACTCAGTTGACAATTTTATAATTTATTTATGATAAGTGTGATATATATTAGAAAAATCTGATGATATGAGCAATAACAGACCTGTGTTGCTGGACTAATTGTTTACGGCATTTATTTTATTTACATGCCAGAGTTGATGAAAATGAGATCGCGCGCAGTTGAAAAACGTAGCTATAATGTCAAACACCAAGCCTAATGTTTTAATAAATTAAATTTATGCGACTATTTCTACATGAAATGTTTTTATTCTCAAATTACAATGAATGTATATAGAGCTATGTTAATAAATATATATTACTGGCATATATTTTCTTGTATTATTTGCACAAAAAGTACTTTCGTCAGCTTAGCATTATCAGAGGTAGTAAAACAAAAGGTAATGTTCAAAATAATACAAAATCGTAAAGATTTTATCAATCATGTTTTACGCAACAGTATGTTGGATCCTGTTGTTCCTAGGTAAGGCTAAATTATTTGATTAATATACATTTACGTGTAAAAGGTAACTTCATGATCCTTTAAATAAAATTTCTCAAATAATATTTATACTGGCAGTAAACTTTTCTCGTGATCCAATAGTGAAAGCTATAAATATTTGCTCATTGTGTGGTAAATATGCTAGTGTGGCTCTACGAGAAAAGAAGGGAGGAATAGAGGATTTATGAGCCCAATATGTATTTTTCAAATACTTGAATGTAAATCCTGCCTCGCAAGTTTCAAAAAACCGGCCAAGTGCAAGTCGGACTCGTGCACTAAGGGTTCCGTACCGTTATTCATAAAAAATGTTTATAATTATTAAAAATATTTTTATTTATGATAACTAAAATTTTATGCATTTCTTTGTACCAAATTTCAAGATTCTGAGTTCACGTAAAGTAAGTGAGTCCCTGTAGGTTTTGATTCCCTCGCGAGTGGCGAAAAATTATTAAAAATATTTTTATTATATGATGTAACTAAAAATTTATGCTTTTCGCAATTTTTTTGTGTTATACGACGTTGCTTCGTAACAAATTTCAAGATTCTGAGTTCACGGGAAGAACTTGTAGGTTTTGATTCCCTTGCGAATGTCGAAAATTTGCGGCATTAACGGCTGTGTCTTTTGATTGCGTTGGCTTAGAAATTTGATTTTATCACAGCTCCAAGGGACAGTAGACTGAGTATTTGATATGAACTTCAGCTTGATACCTCCACGCGTTTCTGAGAAAAAGGGTCTTGCCAGACAGACAGACGGGCAACAAAGTGATCCTTTAAAGGTTCCGTTTTTTCCTTTTGAGTTACGGAACCCTAAAAACATGTTGCGACTGCTGCCTGGATTCAGAAAAGTCTCCATAGCTTTGAAAGTACAGTCATCATCATCGTCATAGCAGTAAAAAGTCCCCTACTGGACAAAGGGCTCTCCCAAAGATACTTCATTCCATGAGAGGATATTGCCATACTCACCAGGCGGACGCAAGCGCAATTTCTTAGGCTTCTTGTGCTTTCAGCAATTTCTAGTATTTCAAAGCTGGGGAAAGATAGGAATTTATTGGATTTGGAAAGGGAATGAAGGTATCGGGATACTACTCACTCGGGTGAATGGGGGAAGCAAGTAGTAGATCAGGAGTAGAGTAGGAGGCCGGGCGCGCGTACCCGATGTATCGTCCCAGGTAATTACAGTACCATGCACTAATTCTTATGATACTGTTTCTTTGTTAGAATATGGCCTATTATCGAAGATATCTGAACATTCAGAAGAAGACGAAGAGCCTATATCCTATGACGGAGCCCAGATTTGGCAAGCGACCGTGCGGTCACCGGAGGACATCGTCCTAATCAGAAATTTGCTGGACCGAGGAGGTTGTACTTTTATATTTGTATGGTGAACAACACTTCAGCACCAAAATGTCTGGTGAACATTTTATTTTATAAGCTTACACCACCTAGTTTTATTTATATGTAGTATTATATAGAGCATACATACCACCTTGTTATTTTAAATATCTAAGTTGAACATTTTGGAATATAATCAACGTGACTTTCAATCCCACAGAAAGATAAACAGAAAATTTCTTAAATAGCTACTACATAGACCAGTGTTTTCAAAATCCTTTTAATTTCGAGGTACCCTTTACAGTTGAAAAACTCTACCATCTCTTGTGCCATAGACAGACATAGAATTATTGACTAGATTAATGTTTTTTTTTTTCTATTTTGATACAATTATTCATTATTAAGACGAGAATTTTGAAAGTAAGTAAGAGGTAATTAGGTTCTCACAAAAAATATTTTATATTTGCTTACTCTTTTTGTACGCGACCCCGAGTATTCGCGAACTCTAAGGACCGCAAATACTTATTCTATACCCACAAATTTAAAAAGAGCTGACCTAAGACCTAGACCTCAGAAGAATAACACCTAGAGGGTGAAGTCCACAAGGGAAAATCCTTCTTCGTATCGCTGAAACGATGTTAATAAGAACTCTCGTGTTATAGCTATTGCGTCGATGTGGAGTCTGTCGCCTTCTCGGGCCCAATTTCTAGTGCGCGACAATGACCTACCGAACCTTCGAAGAAGCCTAGATGTAAAGAGCATCAATCATACTACCATTATGAAGAACGTGCAGCGACGAATTAACGCTCAGCATGTGCAGAAGCCAAACCTATGGACAGAGAAATCTCTAAGAGATGGTTAGTATACCAGCAGTTTGGGATCATTCTCACTAGTTCCATGTGTAAACAGTTCCGGAACTGTTTGCCAATGGAACTACGGAGAATAATCGCAGTTTGCACTTTTGTTAAACTGAAACTTTTTTTTTTGCAAAAATTACTTTCTTGTGACAAGCACCCTTATATATTACTAGCTGTTGCCCGCGACTTCGTCCGCGGCAATTTCTGTTATTATGATTAATTAGTATAGATGAATAATTTTCCCCCGTGATCAAACATTTTTATTGATGCTTCGCTCCTATTGGTCGCAACGTGATGTTTTATAGCCTAAAGCCTTCCTCAATAAATGGACTACCCAACACAAAAAGAATTTTCCAATTTGAACCAGTAGTTCCTGAGATTAGCGCATTCAAACAAACAAACATACAAACAAACAAACTCTTCAGCTTTATAATATTAGTATAGATAAACGAACCCACACTGTAAAGTGCTTTCCAAGACAAATCAAGTGAGCCCAAACACGATTAGAGAGTTCCTATGGCCACCTTCCGACTCCCATTTTCAGACAAGCACTAAAAAAAAAATTCTAAAAAAATATATTTTGTAGAAGCGAAAGAAATTATACTTCCTACTACAGCAGTAGGAAGTAGATATAATTTCTTTCGCTTCTAACTTTAGAATCATTAGTATTTTCTAGTCATAGCGTTTAGATAAAACCGTCGTATGAGATAGGTAGGTATTACCGAGGTATTACCTTTGAGTAAAAGCACATAATAAAAATAAAATATTTAGCAAACACAGATACTAGTATCACGACTAACCTTAACCTAGATTTCAAATCTTGTAGGTGCACATCTTCTGAGGTGCACATGCTTCTAGATTTGAGGGCTAGGCTTTTATTCAATCGTCAGTTTGTTCTGAGGTCAGTTGGTAATGGGCCTTTACTTATGAAATTGTCGTTTTTAGTCTTTTTAGCGCTTGCGCTTTTGTTCCTAATGACTATGATTTTCAGTTAAACACATTTTTTTATTCAATCTTGAAAGTGGATTACGTTATTAACATTCCACATGCATAATTTCTTATAAATTATTTTTTTGAAAAATGCACGTCGAGCAGACGGATTTCAGATGTCAAAAATGTCGCCATTTTTCTCAAGCTTAGGTACTGTTGTCTGTCAATATATGCAAAATTTCACTTAAATTGAATTTATCGAACCCGAAATGTTACTGAAGGTGCTATCTATAAGCATAAAAATTTAAGCCATAATGTAACATTACTGTTTTTTGGCATTATGATTTTTAAACATAACGTTCTTAGCTTATTTATTCGTAGGTTCTTAGGCATAACGTTCTTATGGATAACTGTGTACGCATAATTACTTTAAGCATAATGTACCTAATCATATTTAGGCATAACATTACTAAAGCATAATTGTATTAATACATAAGTAAGCATAATATTTATTATACGCCGCATAATTTACTCCTGTTAAAAACATTATTACACAATTTTACACGTATCTGGCTATATCTGGATGGCGATTAGGTTTCTGGTGAGGTCACAGTTCAAACCTAACCTAACCTACTTTTCTGGTAGAAGCTCGTTTCTGCCCAGTTCTTACCTAAGCTATTTTTCTGGAAACGATTTCTATCCTATTCTAACGTATTTTTAAAAATTAAGGTTTAAAATATGATCCTAAATAATTTTTAAAAATAACTTAAATTTGTTTATATTATGTCTAAAAATATTATGCCCACTTACTATTAGACTTATAGTTACTATGCCTATGAAAATTATGCTAATTAACATTATGCCAAAACAAATTAGCCTAATAGATAATTTTGCCAAAATTACCCATATGCCAAATACCAATTATGCCTAAGAACCCTAGTTCTTAGGCATAATTGGTATTTGGCACCATACCTATATTATGGCAAAATATTTTATGCCAAAACCGGTATGCCAAAGCATATTAGGACAAAACAAATTATGCGAAAAAAAGGGGTCCCGTTACTGAAAACATTAGGACGAAAAATTCAATTTACTGTAATTCTCTATAGAAAACGCCGATTTCATAGGTAAGATCCAATATAATCAGCAACAGAAAATAAAAATCTGGCAATCTTGTCTGTGAATGATTGGTGTCCCTAATGTGCAAAAGTAGAGACCGTGCCTCGGAAAGCACGTTTAGCCATTGGTTTCAGTTGTCATCATTAGCTATAAACTATCTGTCGGCCTATTTGCTAACAACGTTTTCATAGTCACTTTAAAATATATTGCCTCTTATATAACCTAAATAAACTAGTCAATCATACGCAATGTATTCTGAAGTGACTATAAAAACGTTGCACACCAAATAGGCCGGCTAATCTAAAATGGTACAGAGTTGCCACAACTGTAGGAATATAATTAATTTATTTGCGTCATGGATACAAATTAAGAAGGCAGCTTGATAAATATGTTGGCCACTAAGACGAAAAGCAAGCGAGAGATAAAAAGGATAAGCTAGCAGCTGTCTTACATATACTTATATGAAAATTAGCAAGTAGTAGGTACAGTCGGGGGCAGATAAATGTGGCCCTCTACCATTTGAAATCTGTTGTTAGAGGGGTCAGTTTTATCTGCCCCCGACCTACAACCAGCAGGCCGGCTTATTCGCTACGTTTTGATCGTCACTTCAAAACACATTGTGGTTTTCGTATTATTGACTACTTTTACTTAAGTTATGCAAGCCGTAATGTATCGGTTGAAATGACCATGTTTCCCTAGGTCATCGGTTGACGTGGGACAAATATCCTACGATAGAGATCATGGACGAGTACCTGCGATACCTCAACGAAAGCTTTCCTTCGACGACTAACGTCACAACGATTGGGTATACATTGCTATTAAAGCCGATAAAGGTAAATCATCTAATGTCATTATAGTTAACTAGCTTTCGCCCGCGGCTCCGCCTGCGTCAATGTCGATCCCTCGGGAATAGTCCTTTTTTTCCGGGATAAAAGGTAGCCTTTGTCCTTCTCTGTACTCCAGAGAACTTGTATGCAAAATTTCGTGATGATCGGTTTAGTACTTACGGCGTGAAAGCGTAACAAACAAACAAATAAACAAACAAACAAACTCACTTTCGCATTTATAATATTAGTTAGGATAAGGATTAATCATAATAATGTAGGTATATAAAAAAAAATTGAAATCATTTCAAGAAATAAAAAAAAAGAAATGATAAATGATAAAGATAGAGGATAAAATTAAAAAGCCCTTCAGGCAAGTAGGCGACCAATTCTATTGAAAATAGTTTCTTTTGGCGTTTCTTCTCTGCAGTGGTCGGTTCCGCAACGCTAGTAGTCTGTAGCTTTTGCACATTAATTAATAATTAAATATGACTAAATTAGATCCCTTAAAATGTGATTTGACGTGAAAAAGCCTGCAAAGGCCTATTTTCTGAATAGACGTTTTGATTTTGATCTGTATATAACTTAGCTTCATTCGGCATTAACAGCTACCAGTGCTACGATTTCGTTACCATGGATTACCGACGCAGTCCCCAGATTTTGTGAATGCAGCCGTAGAATAATATACTACAAATATGATGAAATACAAGCATCCGTAGTTACTTAAGGGGGTAGGCTTTACTAGCTAGTAGCTTAGCACGAATTTAGATATTCTGTATATTAGAATCGAAAGAACTCACTTTCCTCTTCATACTATTCATCGTTGCGTTTATTTTTAATTAATAGCAATTTGTTTTCATACTTTGGCTATACAAGTCTACATCGATTTTTATTTTCCTATAAAAACACAAACGGGAAGGATTAGGGAGCGAAACCGGCAAAAAAGTACATCTACTAAACTAAAATAATGACATTTTAGATTTTAGTCCTATTTTGTATTTACTAAATATACCTAAATTATGAAATCAAAATTCGCGCTTTAAAAATCTCATTGTGAAGAAGAGCAACGCGAGTTCTACTAGTTTCAATTAGCAGAAGTAACAAATTCGTGCTAAGCTATTCTAAAGCACACCCGCATAACTTTGCTTTTTGCAGGTAGCTGTAACTATTCCATCAGATGCCCGGGGCAAATACATCCATGGGGCCCTTTGTTCATGTTGAACCGTTTCTTTTGTCTTGAAGTCCCTGTCCCGATAGTCAGGTTTTTGTTCACAATTTTAATTTCAGGTAATTAGGATATCAAATGGGAATCCCAAGAATCAAGCAGTTTTGATAACGGCGGGACAACATGCACGGGAGTGGATTTCTATTACAACGGCTCTCTACATAGCTGACAAAATAACTAATTCCTTTGATCAACTACCTTATTATATAAAAGATTTAGATTGGTAAGTAACACCATAGATATTTTAATTCATCCAAGAAGTAAGTAGGTAGGTCCAAAGTCTAGGGACTTTGGACCTACCTACTTACTTCTCAGTTTTCTTCAGTAGGTTGAATTGAATCTAGGCATGTGGTAGGCCACATGCCTAGATTCAATTCAACCTACTTAACAGACGCATCGAATAATCATCAAATGTGGTTTCGCGTCAAGAATGGGAGTCTTCTATTACTTTTCTCTTCATCTCATTCAAATGACTACGACGATAATGAGGACTTTGAAGTATTTTGGAGGGTAAATCATATCCTTGTAAAATAATATCGACATGGATGTCGCTTTTACATCACAAATTTGACGTCAATTACTGCATATTTTTTATCATTTCTTTTTTAAATCAACGTGGGTACCTGATGGTCGTACGCGTAGAGGGAGACCGCGAGACCGCGAACTAGATGATGGGATAACATCGACAAGTTCTTGGGAAATTGGCAACAGGCTGCGTTAGATAGGGATCAGTGGAGAAAGGAAGGGGAGGCCTTTGCCCAGCTGTGGGACACAATACAAGGCTGATAAAATATGTTTGAAATTTTCGAATTATATATATTGACTTTTATGTTTTTAATACTCATTACACGTGACGTAGTTATATATATACGACATTAAATAATAATTAACTGTAAAGTAGTCTGACACAGAAAGCCACCGCCAAGACCGACCAATCTAAAAGGGTCGGTTTCACAATTTTATTAGTGATAAAACCGGACAGAATGAAACCTGCAGGTTTTTTCACGATATAACATTGATAAGCTATCGTGAAATAATACGTAAAATTCTAAACGGTTGGTAGCAGAATTACTTAATCGTTGGTAGCAGATTATAATTTATCGACAGTGTCATGAGAAAAATTATATACCAACGATGTTCACAATCATACGGTGACAAACATGATTTACCTCTTTATAAATGTGTCAAATATAGTGGCTTTTATATACATTTTAGTATACATAACATTAGTTATTGTTATGACTAACACACGCTATGTTACTACACTGCTACCGGTTTCGGTTTCGCCCAAACTGAGACCCTTTTCTTCGTTTCAATCCGTTTCGTTAGAATATCCTGTTTCGGTGGGTCTCTAATAGGTAGGTACCCCGTCTCTTGAATCTTTTAGTAATAGTATAAATATAAGTAATAAAACCATTTTCAGGTACATAGTGCCTGTCGTTAATCCTGACGGCTACGAATACTCGCTGACGAAGGACCGGCTTTGGCGTAAGAACCGTCGAAAATTTGGCATCTGTTCCGGTGTTGATATTAACAGAAATTTTGAGTGAGTATCATACGCATACCATAGGTTCGCCTTGTTTTAGGGAAACAAAGGCGTACATACCTTCTAATGTGCCTTCCTACATACAAAAATATATGTATTTCGCAGCGTGGATTGGCTACTACCCGGTATCTCGGAAACAAATGTATGCAGCGAATCGTATTCCGGACCGAAACCGTTTTCAGAATCAGAATCTGACACTTTACGTGTATGTATTATACTTCTTTTCAATCATTATTAACCTGAACCTCAGACCCAGAGGCATGACATTTACATTTAAACTAACCTTTACCTGCGACTTTGTCCGCTTATACTACACACATCTGTATGCTATCTACAGTGTCAATGTTACTAAATAATATAAATCTAAATGACTTTCCTTTTCCGCAATACGACACAAACTTTTGTGCCCAAGTAATAGGTATTATTTTATATTAAATTTTTTAAATTTTACAGAAATTTTTGAATAACTTACAATCAAATTTAGTTGCGTATGTGGACATTCACTCGTATGGACAGCAAATATTATATCCGTGGTGCGCCCAGCATGAGAATACGAAACATGTGGAATTGCACCAAAAGACTGCGAAAGGGATGGCCAAGGTAATATCAATGCTGGATAAGGCAAGTACGGAGCCCGTAGTCCTTATATTGAAGGAGTGGTGGGCGCCGACCCAACTGACTTGTGGTAACGGGGGGTGTGAATTAAATATTTGCGCGGGGCCCGTAGAGTAATTGCGACTCTTGCTTCTTTGATTGTATATGTTCTGCCAAGTGCGAGTCTGCAAAACCGGCCAAGTGCGAGTCGGACTCGCGCACGAAGGGTTCCGTACCGTTATCTATAAAAACGGCAAAAAAATCACGTTTGTTATATGGGAGCCCCCTTAAATATTTATTTTATTCAATTTTTTTGTATTTGTTGTTATAGCGGTAACACAAATACATCATCTGTGAAAATTTTTACTGTCTAACTATAACGGTTTATGAGATACAGCCTGGTGACAATACGGAACCGTAAAAATGTGAAACGCTCCACCATTTTGCGTGTCAAACTTGCGCAGGAGCCATCGGCTTCGTTCCAATTTAAGCATGACTGCATGACATTCACATTATCATGCAACCAGTAATCAGTTGTTGAAGAGAAATATTCTTGAGCCGCACTGACACTGAGGGATTTTTGTAGGGGAAAATCTTTTGGGTTTGTGTCACCCAAAAGCGCGAGAGCGAGACTCGTGATCGTGACGCGATTATGCTTCATTGTTTTCACTTCGGACGGCAGTCCTATATGAACGGCCGGAAATATTTTTGACACTACTGGGAAAATGGGGTATTGTTTTGAGTTCATGTATGTATGTGAATTCCCTTATTCCACCACAACTTCTAAAGGGCCTCAACGGATTTGGACGTAGGTATGAATGAGGCATTGATCCTTCCGAGTGACTATTGGTTATATTTTATTGCGAATGTAGTCGTTTTATATTTAAAAAAATCTGTGTGTATAGTATTCTCTACAGTTTAATTCACACCTGCGAATATAACTTCTAGGCGATGTACAAAGCAAACAGAAAAGACTACAGTCATGGATCCGCATACAATTTGATGTACCCAGCGCCAGGGGCCGCCATCGACTGGGTCTACAAGCTCGGAGTCAACCATTCCTACGCAATCGAGACCAGAGACAAGGGCAGCTATGGCTTCCTCTTACCGCCTTCGGAGATTTTAGACACAGGGAAAGAAATGTTTTATGGTATTGAGTACTTGGCGAGCGTCTTGCAGTCCAAAAGAGGTAATTCTCGTTCTTCGTGGCTTTGACTACTTTTCTGAATAAACGGTCAAGATGACGTTTGTTTTACTTATTTTAATATTCAAAAGATTTTTTCATAAATAAATAAGACAGTTCATCCGAAGTGCGCCTAGGGCGATAGCAATAAGATCTAAACCTAATTGCAAGTAATTAAAAAAAAAACATGAAAAATCGAACACCATTTTAGACGTTATTGCATGTTATATAAAAAATTGGTTGTCTGTAAAGTCGGTTTACGGTCGATAATTTTGCGTGATAACGGTGGTAGAGAAGTACATGCGTCAAGCCGAACGCTTAGGCCAATCGTGCCTCTATCGCTTGTTCCGCGCTCTCGCTTGTAAAGGAACTGTGACACTTTTTCGTGCGTGCAGCCGGCGTTCATCGATTTATAAGACGTTATCACGTCAAGGCCGCGATTTCAGCGAGCACAGAGACCTGTGTGAACCACTCGGTGCTTGCGCGCGAAAAGTGTAAAGGTCGCCGGACGCCTGTTGCGTTGACACTACTACTTACTAAGGGTTGTATGTAATGTTTGTATGGAATGACTTTGAAGTTCAGCGAACGGTGACAGCTACATTTGTCGCCATCATCCATACAAACTAGGTCGCCGCAACAAGGTGTAGTTCAGTCTATTTAACAAAAACAAAAAGAGTTGTAATGAAAATTAAGTATGGTTTGTGTGCATGGAAGATAGGTAATATGTCAGGGCTTCATTGTGGGACAGGACATATCCGGGGCCCATATAAACGATAATCACTGTAGTGCACCGTTCACTTGTATTGTATCTAATGCCTCGTAGCCTATGCACATTTTACAAAGTATAACTAGGGCGAGAAACTTGTAGGTTGTAAACCTAGACTGCAAATACGAGAAACCGCCTGCGCCATTACGCGGAGAAAGGAGCTTGTTTATTAATTCGCTTTATGGTATTATTTTACTAAAGATAAGACTTGATGCAAGTTCAAGGAAAGTTTATGTTTCTGACTAGCTTTTCCAGATGTAGGTAGTGCTGGATTAGAACATAGCAAATTAAGCAATTGCTGAGGGCATCACGTCTTGGGGGGCACTAGCAGCGCTGGAAACAGCCTAGATCTTCAGCCAGTGCAGGGTGACCTCGTCACAGCTGACCCCACTAATCGGCAAATGAGTTGAGCTAACGTGTCCATGTATTCCCCCTGAGAATGGTTCCCATCTTGTCGCGATGGGGGGCTCAGTAGCCGCGGATTTGCCACCGCGGTGAAGCCAAGAGGAACCGGGTGGAAGGCGCTCCAGGAGGGTTTGGGCACCCACCTCGGAGTTGCCTTACGGAGGAAGACAACTTCTATAAAAAATTACAGGAGGGGGCTGCTCTCTTAGAGTGGCCTGGCTGTAGGTGAAGGGGGTAAACTCTCTCTACACTCACAGTCGTGGTAGGGGTCGCGGGGGAAGAGGAGTGCCGATGACAAGGTGCGCCGTTTCTCATATAATAGTTAAGTGATTTCTTACAGGCTTTTTATTTAATGTAATTTATTTACTTTAACTTGATCCGGTCTCTTAGTGTCTGTCTGTATGCGATTCGGACTCGCGCACAAAGGGTTCCGTTCCATTAATATAATAAGTTTAAAATTATTATATTAATGGATGATCACGTACCCTGTAGTTTTTGATTCCCTAGCAAATTTCAAAAAACACGAAATTTTGCGGCATAACCAGCTGTATCTTTTGATTGCATTGGCTTAAAAGTTTAATTTTTTTCACGGCTCCAATGGACAGTAGACCTATTTGATATGAATTTCAGCTTGATACCTCCATGAGTTCCTGAGAAAAAGGATCTTGACGGGCAGACAGACAACAAAGTGGTTCCGATTTTTCCTTTTGAGGTACGGAACCCTAACATTGTGACTTATCTTGTTTTGATCTGCTATGGCTATCTTTTATCAATGGTATAATTAAAGTTAGTAGAAGTCTTAAATAAAACGACACGTCCCGCACTCGCCTTAAAAATGGGCTCCTGAGGAGTCCGAAACTATAGTCGGCAATCGTGAAGAAATAGCACGAGAGTGACCCATTTTTAGTCATAATAAAACGACAGTTTAAAGAAATACACTTATTTATTACGGTCAACCAAAGGCACCACGAATAAGCTAGGCAAAATACACCCACAAAATAGCGACTAGAATTAGTCACGTATACATACATACATTAGGAACCTCTTCAGGGAGTGACAAGTGCTTTTCCACATATTAGGATTACAATATCTTAGTCCCTTATCACTGTACTCCAGGCACACATGAAGAACACTTACGATCTGCTTATAGAACTATCTGGTCCCATTCTTATCAATAATAATTAACATAAAGTAGCTCAGAATATTAGACCACATTGTAAGTGTGCGCAACATACGAGTATGAATATTTACTATGCACGTGCGTGTTCTATCTTATATAACAGGGGCGCAAGAGCTAATGGTGCCCGGGGCTAGTATAACTATTTCTATTTTCAAAAATACGCGGAATGCTCACATCTTCGGTAAAATACTGAAGTAAGGTAATAAGTACATACAGCGTGTGAATTGACCTTCGACGTTCCCTTAACGGGGTGACTTAGCCCATAAATGTGAACAACTTTTCCTATGACTCGATTAGTGCGCTGTTTTGCCAGTGCTACTTTTCGAGCGCGAAAGGTGTATCTACCATTATATTTGATCGAAGGTTGTATAGGTATTTACACTACTGTGTATGCAGTGAGTGAGGTAAAACACAGGAGTTAAGTTTGGAAAGGAAGTAATTTGGTGTTATACGTTTCTTCATATTATTACAAATCCTGGACTTCTATAAATAAAAAAAAACCACTTCCTTTTTGACTGACAGTTTACGTCCGCCATATAGATTTTTTGCTAACGTCACATAGCCTATGACACTCAAGAGAAGAATTACGAATGTAATGATACCTCACACACAATGGACATACATACCTACGCGCGAAAAACATTACCCTTCTTTTGGGTAGCTCAGTCGGGTAAAAACATGGCTATATTATATGTTGCGCACATATTACAAACTTAATTTAAACAGAGTTTTATTTAAATATGACTAGTAGGTAATAATTATTGCTAAATCAAACATTATTTACATAAATTAAAATGAACATAAAATACAAATAGCAGTCAAGTAATTACCTAAATATCTAAATAAGATAAAAGAAAACACATTTTCTGCATATTTCCGGTACTTGTGTCATAGAAAGTAAGCACTAAATTATTTTTATTGCGTCGTAAAATTGCATACTTAGTATTTTTATCAAAAGTTACTGACATATGTTTGTATAATTAAATCATCGCTTGATTTTGAACCCCCTTGCAAGAATTGCAAGAAAAAAAGCTGAAAATCGAAAAATATATTATGCTTCATACAAAGTCGCCGATCAGCTGGACGAATTTCTATGGAAATTCAATTTTTATTTCGTTTTACCTTTTTTTTCTTTTTATTCTGTATTTCATTAGGGATTCTGATTCTAGGATTTCAATATAGTTCAGGGGTTCAAAATCACGCAATATGTGAATTGGACGATTTTGATTATTCAAACGCTGGATAAGCTCACATATAATTGAATCTTGTAAAATGTGTATAAACTTGACATTGAACACTACGTCCAAGTGTTACTTCATCAGAAAAGCTGTGTATTATTCCTAAATGTAGAGATAGGTGCCTAAAATCACACATATATCTATCAAATAAAATGCATATATTCTTTTTACAAATTGTACCCCCTTATCGTATAAATATCATATCACTTTTAACAAATATCAATCCTAATTTACATATCATTTCGAATTAAACAATATTTTCCATTATTCGTACATTAACACGCGGTCCGTAAGTAATTATTTCAAAAATATATACTTTAGGTTAAATGTATCATATTAAACTATAAATAAATTTTAGTTAACAATTTTCAAAGTCCAACCAAACTTTCAAAGTATATATGTATCCAGTACCAGCTTTGCCAGCCAAGCGCCCTGGGCGATTAACTATTTTGCGCCCTTTGTGGTACATATTTAAATATTAGTAACGACACCCTCTGGACTCGCCTAAGTGGCCCTTACTCATGTCTCTCCAGGTATCGTACTCTGCACGAGCATATAACGGATGATATAAAAATAAACACATTTTGGGCACATTGCTGTTCGCAGCACACACACTTGTAGCGGTAACACTCACTTTTTTTGTTTTACACCCACATAAAATCTCTGAACAACCCAAAGGTTTGCCTGGTAGAGAATGCTATTTAGTGTTTAGTCCACCTATTGTACTTGTTACATTTTGTATGTACAATAAAGCGGTATATATATATATATATATATATACTATAAATAAATGAAACTGTATAAATACGGTTTAGTTTTTTTCTGTATGTATGTTCTCCATAAGTCATAAACAAATTAACTGAATTTTATGAACCTTTATAAATAAACATTAGACGTACAGCACACATAGGATAGAGTACTTAAATTTTTTCTCCAGTTACGATAAGACATGGCCCCCATACAAACATAATTTGCTTTTTAGACGCGAATGGAATTCCGGGTGCAGCTAGTATTGCATAAATCACTTAACTTCTCCCCTCGACCCTCTATTGCCAGGGTTGTCCCCGCCTGCATGCACGTCTTCCTTCACGCCAGCCTGATACCGCAGAAGCTTATCATCGGCGTTCCTGATTCGCTCTTGAAGTATTTCCACAGTCCTGTTCAGGAGTTTGATTTCTTCTTGTAGCGGGTAGAGCTGCATGTTCATTTGCATCAACTCCTTCTCGTGGGCTAGTTGCAGTGTGTGCAGCTAAAGACAGTTGCTAGTTCTTCATTAGGTACCAACTTATCCTAACTAATATTACAAATGCGAACGTTTCTTATTTACGCCTTCATGCCCTATCTACTGAACCGATCGTCATGAAATTTTGCATACCTGTTGTCTGGGGTACGGAGAAGGACATAGTGTACATTTTATCCTGGGCAAAACTGTTCCCGAGGGAACGACATGACGGGGCCGCGGCTGAAAGCTAGTAGTACATACATACTTTTACGTCTTTTTCCTTTTGCGAGATAGACAGAGCCAAAATCTATAAGGCCTAAAAGCCAACTTTTGCAAGTTGGTGGGCGTTAGGTGGAAAACAAAATCTATAGTAAAAAGTAGGAAACAAAAAAGAATCAAGCCTTATATGAGTCAGAATGGACAAAATCAGGGCAATTTAACTTTAGCTATTGGAAAAGCTAATCAAATGCCCAAAAACCTGAAATTAGATATAGGTCAGCTTAAGTTGCAATAACTTTTATAAAATATATTCTTGACTCTCACAAATGTAAGTACCAACCTCTTATATAAGGTACCAACCGAATAATCTCGCGGAATTCCCTCGCACTTACGAGTATATCGGTAACGTTTATGCGATTAAGTATTTAATTTAATCTTTTATTCAGTTCAATCATCATCATCATTTCGTGCAGGTGTCACGGTCAATCGACCATGCACACCCTGGTGTCACAGTTCTTCGGAACTGCCTCTTGGCCTCTGACGTGATTCAGTTCAGTTTAATTGCCAAATCTTTGCAAAAAACCTTATTTAAAGAATAGGTTAAAATATTTAGGTCAGATTAAACCACTAAAACAAAAAAATATAATACTCACATCTTGAATTCGCTTCTTCTTCAGCAATATGAACTCCTCATTGGTCCTCTTGAGAGAGTCCAGCAGGCTACTCCGTTCCTGCATCAGCACCTCTTTCTGCTTCCTCACCTCGGACAGTTCCGCCTCCATTTCGTTGGTCACCTTTGCCAGAATATTCTCCATCGATTTGGTAGGCCTACAGCCGGGCTTCTTTTGAGGATTCAAATTCAGTAAAACTGAAATAGACCAAACATTTCAATGAGGGAAAATATATTTGTATATTATATGAAAGATTATTACAAAATAATCTTTCATATAATAACAAACAAACTGCTCAACCGATTTTGATGAAATTGAAATGGTACCAATTTGAAAGCATACAAACAGAAGATTTTTATTTATCGGTTCCTAAATGACGGAGCCCTGAGGTAAAAAACTTTTTTTTTTAAATACGACGGAGTTGATAATCTCCTTTTTATAAGTCGGTCAATAATAACTACATAAGACAGACTTCGAAATACAATTGATTGAACCTCATACAAATGAGTTGATGACCACTCAATAACTATTGCTGAGTACCTTCATAGCACGGGAGATCCTGGTGAATTCCTAATTATTCATTATTATTCATTTGAACATTATTTCCCATAATGGAATCATGGTGATTTTTTAATAAGAGGTCAAAATCCTAACTAATACCCGAAGTAGCTCAAACAATATCAAACACATTGAGAGTAGCAAATTACGAATCTAAATATTATGAATTCGGAGATAATTTTTTTTATAATTTAAGAAAATACTATTACTCTGAAAGTTTACAAGTAAGGAAAAACTAACCTTCTTTTTCTTTTTGCAAATTCCTCAAATTTTTCCTCAATTCCTCTGTCTCTCGGTTGATTTTAGCTATGGTACGTTGTTTTACAGTTAATTCGGATTGCATGCCTTTTATCGTAGCTACTAAGTAACTGTCTTCTTTTAACTTATTTAAAAGCAGAGCAGAGTTCTGCGACAGCCTACTCACAGCGGAGGACGCCCTGTCCGGCTTTATAAATGTTTGGGTCGATACAGTATGCAGAGACCGGGGCACTGTTTGAACAGCGGTAGTAACCATGTTAGTTTTATTTATTTTATTTTTTAGATCAGAATTTGTTTTGCGATCTTCCATCAACTGCCGCTCAACGTCTATAATATGGTTCTCATATTTCTGTTTCATATCACCAAACTTTTCTTGTAGCGTTAATAGTATGCTCTGGAAATGTTCTTCTTTGTCTTTGAGTTCTTGTTCTAGACGTGCGATTCGTTCTTCTAACAATTTCTTTTTGTTATCTTCCACAGTCGAAGATTTTGCTGCAACTGATGAGTAATTCAATTATTAATTTATTGAAGTAATTATTGGGAACTTCAAACTACCAAAATTAAAATATAAACCTATTATTTGGAACTTTATACCACCTACATTAAAATACAAACCTATTAAAGCTGAAACTGAATCTGGATGTTTTCGTTTTAAAATCATTTCCATTTCCTTCACTTGCCTCTGAAGATCTTGAATGATAACTTTGTCTTTGTTATGCTGAATAGTTAAATTCTTTCTTTCATTCCTTTCTTTATTCAACTCTGCTAGAACTCTACTCTCATTTTCTCTGACCGATTGTAATTCCGAGTTCCTGTTTTCATATTCTTTTCCTAATCTAGCAATAAACTTTTCACATTCATTTAATTTAAGCTCAGCAACGTGTTTTTGTTCATTAACTTGGTCTAACTTTTTTCTAAATATTTTATTATCTTCTGTCAGTTGAACATTAAGAAGTTCAATTGACTTGACTCTCTCATTAGTATCCTTTAGTTCTTCTAACAAATTCTCATGCTTACAAGGGCCTGCTTTTTTCGGTGAATTAGTTATGAATCGCGCGACTTTCGCGGTCTCTCTTTTCTTTGAATCGATAACGCCAGCGGAGAAAGGCCTCGACTTCGGCTTGCGTCGTACGTTTTCATTGTTCTCCTTAATATTATGCTTAGCTGGTTGATTGACCTAAAATAATATTTTCTTATGAATGGATGCGTAAATGAAGTAAAACATCAAGGGAGTTCATTACTCTTTTGCAGGCTAATGCCTAAACAGCTTTCGTCTATCTTAACTAATGTCAGCGTGAAACAATGTCGTCACATTTAATGTGATAAATAAACCATTAAACGTGTTTACTGTAAAGAGAGTTTGTCATCAGTGTTGAATAACTGCAAACTAGAGGCAATGACCGGCGTGGCGCCTCCGAGCCTCCAAGAGGAAGGTTGTTATTCTGGTTCCAAAACAAACACAACCGGCATCCCAAATCCCGCACATTATTCATTTGCTACCACATATTTGTCTTCTTGATAAGTATCGAAAAAAGGTTATATTTTTACTTCTTTTTCCCGCGACTCCATCCGCGTCATTTAAAGCCTACTTACTAGCTGATAACCCGAAATGGACGAACCATGTAAATTATAGCTATATCAATCACCCGCTGATAATGTATTTACACACATATTATCACGTCTTTATTCCTTACGGAGTAGACAGAACCTAAGGTCATAAGCCCCAAAGGCCTCATTTAGCGTATGAGTGGAGTAAACGGAGTCAAAATAGGGATGGGTTGCTAGCCGCATCAGCTGGTACATTCTTTAAACGGCTGATAATGTAGAATTCTGTAATGACCATATGCCCAAAAAGTAAACACAAAACAGCAAACTTCATGAGTCAACAACTTTCGGATAGTAAACAGGATATCTCAACCAAAATGGATCAGTGGACAGAGATTTTTTAAATAAGGAGATAGAAAAATGAGGTCAAAGAAACGATTTTCGAAAAAAATAAAACAGAATTTATAAATTTTCTGATTCTAAGTGTTGTTTTAACATGTACTTGCTTATATCTTGACAAAGTCTTATAAATCATCAATTAAGCTTGCCCTATATTTTCTGCTAGTTTTATTCTAATGTTCATCACATCTCATACAATAATGAGAGATATACAATGTTTCATAGAAAATATATTGGATGTGCCCTCCTTTTTATTATTAGTGGCTCTATACACCTCGCGAGCTATTCTGCTATTACGGATATTTTCCAAAAACTGTATTGACATAAAATTTCTAAGTAGAAATCAGTTGCGAAATGCGACCTGTATGTGTGTATATTTATAACTAGCTATAATCAATGAAGCCATTGAAGGCCTAACTGAAGGTGCATACACAAATCGTTATCGAGGGAATAGGTAGGTACATAAAAATCGGTAAAATATCTATGTTGTGCGAGCTTATAAGGCTGGGGCATTGCGCAGGAGCATCAGAGCTCGTATTTGCAGTTGCGTAGCGGGCACTGCGCCAGTCATTATGAGGTCGTGGTCAAGAACGGTCGCGCTGCTGGTGGTGACCACTGCTGTGGCGGTGATCAGCACGCCGCTCATCAACCAACTACAACCAGGGCAAAGTAAGTATTCATTTTTTTCTAAAAAAATATTAAATATTACGTACAAATCACAGATTGAGCTAGCCCCAAAGTAAGTTCGAGACTTGTGTTATGGGATACTAACTCAACGATACTATATTTTATGACAAATTTATATATAGATACACATCCAAGACCCAGGCCAATCAGAAAAGATCATTTTCCATCTTGACCTGGCCGGGGATCGAACCCGGGCACTCTCGTGTCGCAGGCTGGTGTGTTGACCGCTGCGCCACGGAGCTAGCCCTAGTATGTTTACATTATTTCTGGTGCACTGTTAGCGTCCACTTACAATTAAAAATATACTTTTATTAAATATCTATACAAAACATGTTACATTTCATGCATATTAGAACTTTTATAAACCATACATTTATCTATAATTAGTAAAAATAAATAGGGCTGAATCGACAACTCAACGCGTGAGGCTTACTTTAAGAATTAATTGGAAAAGTGTGGAGGAGGTCGACTTGCCCCATAAAGGGTGGTCTATATACCGGAAATATCATTAACAACATTTATTATCATTACGGTGTTTATTTTTACAATTAACTGTTAAAAAATTGTTTTCAATGATAAAAGTGTCATCAAGAAATAATGTAAATTTTTGTGACCGCGTTTAATTTATATCTGATCAGTTTCATTACTTTATATGGTATGGGTGTGACCCGATATATATAAATAAGTAGGCAAAATTACAACTAAATCCAACGTCTGGAATGGTTCGATCAAATTTAGTTTTCAAGATGTGTCAACTCATGTAAATGAGTTTCTTTCAGCGTGTCTTTTCTTAACAAAGGTCTATTCCGAGATACTTATGGTACCTAAGTATGTAGCTTTTCAATAAATAAAAATAACTAAAATATCTAATTAGATCAAAGAACTAAAATTTAATTAAAATATTTTTTTTTAACAAACACGACATTGACGCGGGCGGAGCCGCGGGCGAAAGCTAGTTTATAATATTACTAGCTTTCGCCCGCGGCTCCGCCCGAGATAAAAGGTAGCCTATGTCCTTCTCCGTACTCCAGAGAACTTGTATGCAAAATTTCATGATGATCGGTTCAGTAGTTACGGCGTGAAAGCGTAACAAACAAACAAATAAACAAACAAACTCACTTTCGCATTTATTATATTAGTAAGGATAGTTAGGATTATAGTAAGGATAAAAATCCTTAATAATAAAATCGGATAATTAAATCTGTTATGTTGTTACATAACATACTGCACTTTTATTTGCCAATTTTTGATGACTAAATATATTTTTATTATTTATGGTACATAGTCATCTTCCGCCTATTAAATATGTGACGATAATAGAAAAGAAAAAACGTCCGCTCGCATTTTTATACTTTCGCACTTATAAATTTTAAAAACGCCAAGAAATGGCTAGTTACGAAAATATTTATTTACTATTGTTGAAGAGGAACTAAATTTAATATGTACATAATTTACAAACAAAAAGTATTAGGTAAAGAGAGAAAGTACATCCTTACTAATATTATAAATGCGAAAGTGAGTTTGTTTGTTTGTTTGTTTATTTGTTTGTTTGTTTGTTTGTTACGCTTTCACGCAGTAACTACTAAACCGATCATCACGAAATTTTGCATACAAGTTCTCTGGAGTGCGGAGAAGGACATAGGCTACCTTTTATCCCGGGAAAAAGTACTATTCCCGAGGGATCAACATTGACGCGGGCGGAGCCGCGGGCGAAAGCTAGTAAGTATATATTTGTGAAAGATGGTCTATCATTATGATGTTCGGACTACTGATGCGTATCTCTTGTATGAATTGACATCCGAGTGAGTGCATCCAACATCATACAAAACAGGCGGAACCGACAAACTAACATTGATCTCAAATAACCAAACATAACATATTCTGCGCGGGTCATCACCTTCACAGGACGTGATCTAAATAAGACATGGGATCGCGGGGTATGTTCGCTCGAATCTCTAGATATGCAGTCTGCGAAAACGGCCCATACGCAAAAAATAAACGATTGTGATTTTCTTCGTCTAAAAATAAAAGTACAATTTACCAGATGTACCTAAATAGCACACACAACACATCCACATCGATATTCTTTAAAAACTCGAAGGAGAGTTTGTCACAGTATGTCACCAGTCGTATTTGTGCAAGAATGGACTGTTTAACGATATGGTGCATATTTAAAAATACAAACGTTTTCGTAAGAAAAAGAACAATCGCAATCGGCGTAAACTTTTGGCGGTTGACTGACCCATATAACGGATCATATAAGCTGAGTGAACATACCCGGTCGAGGAAACCCTTCGGAATCAAGTTAGACGTGTACTACCGTTAGCCGCCCAAGATCTGACCGGCGTCGAATGGAAATCACGCGGTCGCCAGAGAAAGTCATTAAACATGTCGCATGGCGCACGAGCCGCGCATTTTAATCGCTGTTTCTATTATCAGTGCCTTTGTTACAATAGGCACCCTGACATATCGCTATAAATCAGCTGGCCAGGAATGCTACGGCCTAATGAATTTTAGTAGCTATATATCGTTTTTAGGGTTCCGTACCTAAAGGGTAAAACCGGGACCCTGTTACTATGGCTCCACTGTCCGTCTGTATGTCTTTCTGTCTGTCACCAGGCTGCTCATGAATCATGATAGCTAGACAGTTGAAATTTTCACAGATGTATTTCTGTTGCCGCTATAACAACAGATACTAATAACAATAAAAAAATATTTAAGGAGGCTCCAACGTAAGTGATTTTTTTGCCGTTTTATTGCGATCCTAATAGAACAATATAACAATTTTTTTTATAATATAGTGTCTAAGGACGAACTTACCTGCGCGAGTCCGACACAGATACAGACTTAGCCCAGTTTTTGAAGTGAAAACTTCTTAAGCGGCGTTGTGCATGGGTAAAAAAATTTAAACTTGCGTCAGGTCACGTGACCTGATCGAAAATTTCTAATACAGACACGTGGCATTCCAAACTATTCAAAAATGCAAAACGCTAATGTTCAAGTTTTCACTTCTGCCGGAACTCCCGGAGTGCAACCCGTTGTTTTTTAGGGTTCCGTACCTCAAAAGGAAAAAACGGAACCCTTATTATAAAAACGGATTACTCGGTTGTCTGTCTGTCTGTCTGTCCGTCTGTCTGTCTGTCTGTCAGTCTGTCAAGACCCTTTTTCTCAGGAACGCGTAGAGGTATCTAGCTGAATTCATATCAAACACTCAGATCTGCTGTCCTGGTTATGTCGCAATTTCTGGTGTTTCTTCGACATTCGCAAGGGAATCAAAAACAACAGGGTACTTCCCGTTCTTAAAATTTGGTACGAAGCAACGTCTTATAGCACAGATATAGGAAAAATTGCAAAAAGTATAAATTTTTTATATCATCATATAATAAAAATATTTTTAATAATTTTTCAACACTGGCAAGGGAGTCAAAACCTACAGGGTACTTCCCGTGAACTCAGAATCTTGAAATTTAGTACGAAGCAACGTCTTATAGCACAGATAAAGGAAAAATTGCGAAAAGCATAAATTTTGAGTTACATCATATAAAAAAATATTTTTAATAATTTCAAACTTATTATATATAATGTACGGAACCCTTAGTGCGCGAGTCCGACTCGCACTCGGCCGGTTTTATTTAATGCGTTTAGAACTCGATATCTATTTTTTTTATCAATGACGACCATCTTATTATAAATTGTCTGACTATTAACATCATCAATAGCGTCACTCCTAACATAGAGCTTGATCCATTTACTCAAAAGATATCAGTACTACTAGGCAACTATTATTAGATTTGTTCATGACATGGATCAGTAAAGGTGGAATGAAATAATACATACTCTTCAAAGAATAGCCTCTGACCTCACCGGGAAACTGATTAAAATCCAACACGAACTCACAATAGTAGTTGAAATAAATAAAACAAAGCGCTATGAATAGATAACATCCATCAATTAAAGCCTCATGCTCGTCCTTTGCTTCATCATTTAGGTACTTTGCTATACACAGAATAATTGCGAATAATGTGAATTAAATTGATAAAAGGTAATGACACTTAATACATCACGACATATGTACGTAGGTACATACATTATAATGAACAAAAATTTGCTAGTAATGTTACCTCGACAGTAAACCTAATCACTGCAACGCTAACTATCATTATTACATAATCTTAGACCTATTTTAGTTCTAATGTGGCCTCAAAATAGAGTTCAATTAGCATGTAAAATATTAAAAAATTTCAGAATGGCCCCAACTAGTAAAGCAACCATCACACGAAGATCCGGCCATAATACCAGAGAAGATAACAGAAGAAATAGCCAATATCGAATTAGTTAATACTAAATCACAGACTGAAATAGAAACACTCCCAGAAGACCCACTTAGTGAAGATGGCGTTAACCCAGAAATTAATTACGATGTGAAATCTTTAGGTGAAGGAAAAGATGACTTACAGAAAGTAGACTACACGGGAGCTCAGCTCTGGAAAGTTTCTACGCAAAAAGAAGGATGGCGGGTCGTAATAGGCAGATTAAGGCGAAGAAATCGTAAGTAAATTTCAGTGTATAGATACAGCTGTAAGTAAAAGAAATAAAAATCTTGCAATGCTTGCAAGAAACGAGAGGAAAAATTTGATTTGAGATTTAAGAAATGACTAAGATCAAATATATACAGCTAGTCATTTAAATTTCTGTAAAGATATTAAGTACTTTATGTGATTTTATTGTGTATTATTATTGTTTTTAGTAATATCAACATGGGGGTCAAACGGAACTTCCATTGACGTGCTTGTGCAACCAAACGCAATACAAAACGTCACAAATGCATTCAAGAGAGAAAACATTCCATTTGAAGTCGTTATTGATGATCTCCAAGCTAGGATAAATCAAGAGAATCCGCCACTTGACGAGAATGAGATAGAACTTCAGGACAGACGAGGTGAGTTATGCCGCCTTATGTTTGCTCGAATGCTTCTAATTGTCCGTAGTCGTATTATTCTTTGCTGTGAATCGTAACGAGACCATGTGAAGTAAAATACACAGTGATTTTCATAACAATTTTCAGTGATTTGACATTGCTATCTCAATTTCACTAATATGAGCGTTTCCCTGATGCTTACAGACATCTTATGAAGCTTAGCGCCACTCATCTATTAAAAGATAGATTTGCTCACGGTGTTTTCCTTGACCAGCAATCTGCGTAAAAGAGAAATCACAATAGGGTATTTACATTGCATAAAGTTTCATAAATGATTCGACGCATGGTTTCATAAAGTGAATGATATCAGTTGACGTTCTGCGTACAACTAGTACTACTGCTCCGGAAGCAGAAACACGCTTTTCATTATCTTAATAGCATTACAAAGGTCTATTGCATGACTATCGCATGAGGTACCGAAGTCATCCATCGCATCGTACAACTATCTTAAAAATTTATGTTTATTTCGGAAATTCTATAAACTAATTCCATGAATATACATTTATTATATTGCAAGAGTGTCGTCATTTTGTTGCAGCTAGAGCTTACAATTTTTGGCGTTACAGGGCTTCCCACCGTCTAGGTACATTGGGGGCTTACTTGGGTTACACCTCACTCAACATACCCATGGAGTATTGGCCAAATGCAAATTGGGGTTCGTTGTTGAAATTCGGCACTAGTCTGCACGCTCACCTGTGTTCTAATTCTGTATTAATTTTGTATTCATTTAACAGATTGTATGCATGTTGGCATTTTGTTACTTATTGTTGAGCTGTAACTAACTTTTTAAATTAATTTGAACACTATTTCTTGTGCACATAGGACGACATCGACACCGTGTATAATTAAAGGTTATAGAAGATTTTTTTGTTCACATAATCTTTATGTTACAGGCCACCGAATGAATTGGAAACAATACCACAGGCTGGAAGATATTCACGGATTCTTGGACTATTTAGCAAAAACTTATCCCGCGATTATAAGTGTCAAAAGCATTGGGAAATCTCATGAGGGACGAGACCTTAAGGTAATTAATTAAATTTATATGATATAACAATATATATTAAAAGTAATCTAAGTTATTTAAACAAGCAGTCTTTCATTTATTAGATAAAATGGACATAACATTTGATGTCGCGAAGTCGATATCTACGACCTAGTTGAATAATAGTGGTATGGTTGTTCGAAAGAAGTTTCGGAATCATGATATTGTTATATTTTGTGGTAGTTACTGAGGATCTCCAACGGGAACCCATCAAACAAAGCAGTGTTCATAGACGGTGGCATTCACGCTCGCGAATGGATCAGCCCAGCGACAGTCACCTACTTCATCAACCAATTCGCTGAGAACTTCGATGTTGAGGATGATGATATCAAGAACATAGACTGGTATATCTATTATTATGTTTACAGTTTTTATGAGCTAGCAAAACTAATCAAATGGCGACACTATTAAAACTATTTTTTCTTGGGAAGGCTCTGTCAAAATTCCGCCAGGGTCGCCTCTGGTAGGGGTGCAAACGTTTTAACGAAACTTTTTTTTTTATAGGCAATTTTCAACATATAACTTTACATGGATTTATTGTTACCTATGTAATATAAGATTCGTACTGTCGGGCCTGGGCCTACGAATAATTAATGTCAGGCCCAAAAACGATGACGTGCTCGGATCCTCTTTAAAAAAATACTAAGTAATAATCAGTTTTTCATTTTGAGATCCTGTACGTATTTTGGGATAAAATGTATACAGATTTTTCATATTGATTTTAGTTTAAGTAACACATTTTTTATTATTTGGTTCAGTAGTTGTATCATCGATTAGTGTTTTTATAGTTTAGTTAGAGTTTAGTCACGATTGGGTTAAAATAGCATTGCTCTTTTTCAAATCTAAATATCGTATCAAAAGCAAATACATATTTACATTTTAGTTTAAAAATTTGTAATGGGCAATGGCTCATTTTACATAATTACATTAAAATAAATTTAAAAAAGAAACTATAAAAACATAAGCGTTTGTAGCCACTACTGGCGCCCCTGACGGATTTTTGACGGAGCATTCCGAAAAAATGGCTTACTGTAGTTTTAGTACATAATCTGTTAACTAGCGTCTAAGTCAAAGTCTCGAAGGTAAAAGTTCTGTCAAGTGACAAAAATTAATATAATCATGATGTGACTTTCAGGTATTTCTTGCCAGTTCTTAATCCAGACGGCTATGAATACACACACGTTAGAGACCGTTTGTGGAGGAAGAACAGAAAGCCGGGTTCAGGGCTGCGAGGATGCGCTGGTGTTGATCTTAACAGGAATTTTGGGTATGACCTTCCTTTACCTTTTGATAGATTTCTTCTTTCCATTAACTTTATTATAAGTATATTCGGTGAATATCCTAACTAATTCACGCCCAGTGGCGTAACTACAGGGTGGCATGCGGCAAGAGCTAGGGGGGTGGGGCAAAGATAAGCCAGCAAGAAACTCACGGGCCACATTGTGAGAGTTTGCCATGAGCCCCAAAAGGTATAGTTACGTCACTGTTCACGCATTAAATGCTGGATCGATTATCATAAAATTTTGCATACGCATTCTGGGAACGGAGTAGGACATTGGGGTACCTTTCATCCCGGTAAAAAGGACTGTTCCGTAGGGATCGGTTTAAATCAGCACCATTCAGATTATTCGATGTTTTTTATGTCTTGCCCGCGTCTTCGCTTGCCTTAATATGGATCCCTCGGGAACTTCGAACAACACAGCTTCCTTTCGGGAACTAAACTAACCCTTCCTGTACCCCTGATTTAATGCAGTTGAGTCTTTTTAAACGCTTTCGCGTTTATAATATCAGCAAGGATTATCTTATCCATATTATTAAATCGAATTAGGATATTGAAACTATGACTCCAACAATTTTGGATCAATTTAAATTAAATCACTTTAATAAAATAATTTTTACACCCAACCTTTTTAAACTTTAGTTTTCTTAACCTAACCAGGTGACATCATCAGGTCCTTTTTTAGTCTCCACTACAGGAGCACGACCCTCTCTATACTACTAGGGCCACACTTGGCCAGAGCAGCCAGAGGACTTGGCCTACACTCTCCACGCTGGCCAGACGGGTTGGAGAGGTCTCTTAGATGTGTATAAGCTTTGTTTAGCTTGTATTTCCTAAGGTGACCAGGTGACATACAATGGTATAAACAGAAACTTCCTCGAAGATAACACCTATTATTTATGTACGAAACGGGACACTAAAGATATCCAAACACGTAGTCGTAATAAAATCACTTTCTAATGTTTATTTTCGGTTTTACCGTAAGGGGGCCTAAACTATGAATATTTAACGAAGCGCATCGACTGATGAATCATGGCCACCAATTTGCTTTGCATATTCAATTTGCCGATATTTTGTTATAGTAAATTGAAATAGGTACTCAATTTAAATATGAATTTTATTTGAATTTTGATAAGAGACGTTATTTTGCTAGTCGCTTATAAGATTGCTAACGAAGGAGACAAAAAAAATACATTCAAATGGAGTATACTTAGTGTAAAGTTTAAATTTTATTACATAACTAGCGACCCGGACCCCGGCTTCGCACGGGTGCAAAGTACATATAAAACTTCCTCTTTAATCACTTTCGTAAAAAAAAAAAGCATCAAAATCCGTTGCGTAGTTTTAAAGATTTAAGCATACATAGGGACGGACAGACAGAGGGAAGTGACTTTGTTTTATACTATGTGATTGTAATGTTTATCACGTCTTTGTCCCTTACGGGTTAGACAGAGCCTAAAGCCATGAAACCAAAGCCACGTTTAGCGTGTTGGTGGGCGTACAGGTGGAAAACGGAATCTAAATAGTGATGGGTTGCTAGTCGCATCGCCTATTGAAATGATTCCTTAGATTGTCTCCCATTCCCACGGCCTGCGTGGTAAGAGAATCAGCCGGTACATTCTATGTATTTTGTTTCTCCCAGACCAGCAGTACCTAATTCATTTTATTAGTAACATAAGAATCCCTAACTGTCGCTTTTTGACGCTTTCGCTTTTTCTACTAGAGACCAACCGAATGTTCGGTTTCGGCAAGTTTTGGCAGAAAAATAGAGTTACGGCGACAAATTCAGTTTCGGCATACATACATAGGTACTAGTGAATTATGCTGTGACTAGGTATAATGTTTTTTGATTGATATTATTGCATTGCAGATACCGATGGGGAGGTAAAGGCACATCAAATTATCCCTGCAGCGAAATTTACAGAGGACCCAGAGCGTTTTCAGAGCCAGAATCAAAAGCTCTTCAGGTAACAACAAAATCTTTAATTATGCCTTATATGATAGTATAATTAGGAGTATTTTTTTTTCTTTAACGTCTTTGTGCACTTTGGCGATGGGTAAAAAAGTTAAACTGGCGTCAGGAGACAGAAAATTCGTAAGACGGACAGGTTGCCGGCAGAAGTGAAAACTCACATACAAAGACCATGGTCAATCTGAAAAAGATCATTTTCTATCTTGACCGGACGGGCTAGGTCAGGTCATGATGGAAAATTATCTTTTTCAGATTGACCCTGGTCTTTATATGTATTTGTTATAAAATATAGTAACTATCGTATAGTTAGTATCCCATAACACACGTCTCGAACTTTAGGGCTAGCTCAATCTGTACGATTCGTCCGCACTTATATATTTATTTATTGGGATCGGGGCCGTCTGTTCTAAAGCAATTTAAAATTTGTTTGACAGGACTTCTTCCAAAGCACTGGGGCCAAGTTCAGCGCGTACCTGACGTACCACAGCTACGGGCAGTACATCCTGTACCCGTGGGGCTACGACAATGCGGTGCCACCCGACCACCAAGACCTCAACTCTGTGGGCAACAAAATGGCGGCGGTAAGCGTTTTAGCAGCATTAGAAAGATAAGAAGCTCGATAACCCAGAGCGATGTAATGCCCATTGCCCATAGCACTCAGGGTAGACCGAGTGGAGTGAGCGAACTTGGCGCAATTCACCATGTCTAGCGAGACACCTGAGAAACGAAATACGTTGGGCACCAACAATGTTTAGGCTGGATTTGAACAAGGACACCGGCGCTAATATCGTTTACACAAAATATAGCCAGTAATACATTTATGCCACCTATCATCAACATCATCATCGGCCGTGCGAAAGATTTATGGTGCAATGCCGGGCAAACACCGTTTTTGGTGGCTATAAAGTATAAGCCACCTATAAGAACATAGAAATGGACCCATTGGACTTTAAAGATTAGGTGGTAGAAGGGAAAACGGTTGTATGGTATTTTACATTTCACCATTGAAGAGAGAAGCAACCTAGTCCCATAAAATAATCGAGCTCGTGCAATTAATACAAGCTGCCTTTATAACATGCCAAAAAATGGTTTACAGCAATAATGGGACGACGTCGGGGGTGGGAAGGTAACAAAAGTGCTTTCTGCACTTTTGTTACCGTCTCTTCTTAAGTATCCTTCAAAAAATCTTCAGTAGAAATAATTCAAGAATAACTGGGAACATATAATCTGACGATATCCATATGTTGTAGCAACAAACAGAAACAAAATACATCGCCCCCCTGATGAATACCGCTCAGATTAGTAATAATTTTTTTTTTATTTGCAGGCCATAATGTCAGTAGGACAAGACAAATACTCAGTCGGGTCATCTAGCAATCTATTGTACCCAGCGGCAGGCGGCTCAGACGACTGGGCCAAGAGCCAGGGTATTAAGTACGCCTACACCATCGAACTCAACGACCAGGGCACGTATGGGTTCGTACTGCCGACTCAGTACATAGAGCCTGTGGCTAAGGAGTCTCTCGCCGCTTTGAGAGTAATGGCAGCAGCGGTCCATCAAGCTTGATCTCTTCTGAATATTGCTATTATTAGTTAAGTATAGGATAAATTAAGATTTGTTGTTTGTTGCCCTTGGAACTAGTTTGAAGAGTTAAAGATTAGGATCTTTAACTCTTCATATTTATCTGAGTAGGACTCAGATAAAGCTAGCTAGCAAGCTTAGCAATTTATAAATGCTCAACCATTTTTTAAATTGTTACAAGAGTCTTGAAGGCAATTAACTGCAATATTTATAAGACCTACTGTTAATTATAGTGTGATTTTTATATAATTATTAATTTATTTAAAATATTAAAAATGAGATGAAAAATATAATTATTCTTTCATTAAAATATCCTCAATCCAATATTAATCTTATGAGTCTCTTAGATATAAGGAGATCTTATACATAAAAATGTAAATATCTGATCTTATCATCATCATCTCAGCCGCAGCCGCAAGAAGTCCTCAACTGGATGTCCAGCTTCAGCCTTCCTAAGGATGTTCAATGTGAATGTTTGGAAGCAGCCTGCACCCTGTTACCTTGGTCAGCTGGCCTATTTGCTAACTTAGTGTCCAACGTTTTGATAGTCACTTCAAAATACATTATGCCATAAATATGTTGTCGCAATGTATTTTGAAGTGACTATCAATACATTGTACACTGAGTTAGAAAATAGGCCACCAGGTTGTCGTCGTGTTTCATTGGTGTCCAGCGGTTTTACGAACTATATGTTCACTAATGTGCAGATTGCCTCACTATGTTTTCCTTCACCAAAACATAGCTAGGCAATCTGCACATTAGTGAGCAGGTAGCATTTAATGAAAATGACACTACATGAATCAGATTGGTCTATGAACTCAGGTGTACAGATCAGGCCAGGTGGGATTTGCATCCAGGATCTATCGCTTATAGGACATGCTCTTTAACCACTAAACCAGTAATACCTCTACCTCTTCATCAAAATATACATGGGACAAAAAATCCTAACTACTTAACCTCCATATTTGCACATGGACAAATATACCTACCCTACATCACTATTAATACAAAGATCACTATTAATACACATTCTGAATTTGATTGGGGACAAAATAGACATATTCCAGTGTACTCTGTGTGAATTCACAAAGGTAGCAATTTACATTATAAGTTATGGTAAATAATTGATTATTAATTGCTTTTCTATTGTATTGGGTAATATATCTGTAAAAATAGATTATATAGTTAATTAGTTGAAAAAATAAAAAAAGATTCAAGTAGAAAGCACACATACACTGAAAGACTAGCAAACAACAATACAATTACTTGATTTTTGATAAAAAAAAAAAAAAAGCGGTAATCGGTATCTTGCCAGAGTTATCAAGTTGAAGAAGAGAGTGCTATAGCAAAATGACGACATTTCCCACTCACTTTTTATAGGCTCATTTGATAATAATATCTATTATCTTTCGCTAGTATCTCCTATCTTGTTAAAGTAAAATCTTCGAGATCTGCATTTTTCTGATTGTTAAGTGCCCCATATCCCTTTTCATGATGATTAGTTCAGTAGTTAAAAGCAACAATATACATAAAAAAAAACAAATAAATATATATATACGGACAAAACACACAGATTGAGCTAGCCCCAAAGTTCGAGACTTATGTTATGGGATACTAACTCAACGATACTATATTTTATAACCATAGAAGTATGAAGTCTCTAGAAGCAGCGTATTACTTGATACGTCTTGTTACTGATACCCATAAAAGGAGCGTATACTATACACTAGGCCTCAGTCCTCTGACGCCTGTCGAGGGGTATGTAACAGAGTGGAATTTAATTTTTAAAATTATAAAAATGCCAATTTCTGAAGTTCTGTCCTTCTAAAATACTAAAATGAATATTATAGTAAACTATCGCGCTGGCACTTTTCTCATTTAAGTAATGCAAGTTCATGTTATTTACAATATTATAAACATATTTATCCTCCATTAAAAACGTCAAATTCCATTGTCAGTGAAAGGCGGAAAGACGCATAGTGATGCACTTTGTTATTTTTTGCCAAACATCGATATTTTACATGAATACAGATGAGTGTAGTAATATAACTAATAAAGTTAATGCCAAGAAATAAATAATAATAAATTCACTCTCCACGACTTTCCCGAAAATTTATTATTTTTAGTGTTCCGTTCCCTAAGAGTAAAAACGGAAAGGTAATACTAAGCCTTCGACGTCCATCCGTCCATCCATCTGCCACATGACTGTATCTATTAAACCGAAATAGATAATATTTCAAAAGGACAATGCCGGTTATTGGCGTCTTTTTGTTTTCGCGCGGCCACTAACCATACCTTGTTTTCCCGATAGTCAATAACAAAATAAAGTTATATGGGCAGATATACCTCTAAACTCAGTCCGAACTGAGTTATAAGGATTAGATATTATATTCATAGGTTTTTGCACTATTTTTCACTAAGTTCATTAAAAGTTAAAAAATAAATAAAATTATTTTGGACATTTTAATCACTACTATACTTTTTTGAAGCCTTTACTTTTTAGATACAGCAGCAGGCTCTTCTCCGCTACCTCCTTGAGGTTAGGAGTATAAAGAAACTGTTTATTGGGGCAGTCTGAAGTAGCTTTGATAGATACTTGATACATTAGGTAGGTCTTTTTGTTCTTTGCTTGGCCGTCGTCTTCACTGTTTCGCTTCACTCTTGAAGTATTGGTGCAGCCGATAGCATAGTGACGTCAGCTTTGACGTTCCCAGGCGAGGGCTTGGTGCGTCACGAGGCAACACAACAAGTACCGAAAACTGTACTTGTTGTTGCTGTCCATGTTCACTTCCATATACTAACAGCGCAACTGCCACTTCATTAGTTGCCATCATTAGTAGTTGATCTGCTTCATGAACACCTGTGAGAGCTTTCGTGGCACCCCGCTCAGCGCTTGGGCAGCATGATGACCCAACAGTGACCCACGGGGTCACTTCAGCAGATGGCGAACCACCATATTCAGCAGGCAGATCATACGTTGCACTTGGAACACAATGGGAGTAGGGTTTCGCCAATCATCTTGGTTTTGGTTATGACAAAAGTGTTTTACTTAGATGGTGCCCTCTCTTGCGGTCTGCGCAACACCATAAGAGATGTACCTCAATACATACAGGACTTAAGAGAGCCCAACCCGTCTTACTTTTTATACAAAGGCTCGTACGTCTCTAGATGCAGCGCATGTCTTGTTACTCATACTCTTAAAACAGCGTATGCTTTTTCGCGGCCTCAGTCCTCTGACGTCTGTCGTATTATTTGTAGCGGAACCTTATGAGCCGAACGAAAATTTATTTTTATAATTATAAACATGCCTAATTGTGTAGTGAAATCCTGCAAA
The DNA here is from genome assembly GCA_947532085.1 of Elegia similella. Taxonomy (NCBI): domain Eukaryota; kingdom Metazoa; phylum Arthropoda; class Insecta; order Lepidoptera; family Pyralidae; genus Elegia; species Elegia similella. The sequence continues at coordinate 17,480,026 of OX383941.1, forward strand.
AATACTGCAAAAAATGCTAAAGGGAAACCACAACCTGTGACTTTTCACATGTAAGTAATGCAAAGGACATTTAATTACAATATCATAAACGATAATGACAATCTCCATGGTACAGTGGTTAACGAGCCAGGTACCGTTAAATTTCCGGCGCAGGCAAAAACTTGTACTTCAGTTTCATATTTATGTATGTTGCTAGTCGCATTCCCTATCAGAGAAGCAACTGGTACATTCTCAATTTTTCCTTTTCATCTAGACCAGCACGAAATATATACTTCTTATTACAGCATGAATGCTGTCATAATAGCGGACCCCGGGCTCGGACGCAGCACAACTGAAGATGCCAGGAGTATAAGGAACCAGGGAATCTCTTAGATGATTATGACTATATAATTATTACTACTTCATATGTAGTTTACTTAAATGAAGTCAAACTGAAACAAAATCTTATTGTAGGTTTTTCTCGATATCGATATAACACGGTGTTGTTACATCTCTTATGACAGCGGCGTCAAACGTCATGCATGAGTGCTATTTTCGAATCGACGTGTTTACTAAACAACCGATGATGTATGGAAAATTTGTACTTCTTCATCGAGTCACTCATTTACAAATAGCACCCCTGAAACCACGACTCTCTTTCCTCTGCCTCACACCCGCGCTAATGACACACTAGGTTCCCATACAAAAATGGCAAAATGTGACATCTATTCAGAGACGATTTTTTTTTTTTAAATCTATGTTTATAACAGATACATATATTAATTAATTATAATATATGGTATCCCACGACACCAGTTCATACATAGTGTGCTAGGTTATATTTATTTATTATTTACATTAGCATAAAATTTGTAATATTAGTTATTATCCTTGACATACTAACATTATTGTGTCTTTGTAGGAGACATTTTAACAACAAAGTGAAATTCTGTGTTGACTGTTACTTACAAGTATTATTTCTTACCTTATTGCCTGAGAACAGATCATCATTATTTAACTCAGTCTCATTAGCTTTGGTAACTTTAATAAGAGGCACTGTACCAGTTGTAGAAACCCTAGCATTTGGCGATGAGTTGAGACTTGCTGAAGGGCTGCTTTTCAGTAAGTTTTTAGTTTCCAGCGCTATGTCCTCAGCATGTTTTAAAATCAATTCCACGTCTTCAATATCATCCTCAATAACCTTCTCCTTGTTGCCAGCTGACAATTTTTGAATCTCACTAAATATCATCTTTATTTCTTCATCGCTGTCCTTGTAAGTTTCACAAGTCTTTTCAAAATGTAAAAATTCTTTAGTAGACATGCTGTTGTCGTTTGAATGAGGATCTTGATTGTTTGATACACATTGTGCCATTATTATAGTAGTACTTATTTTGAATTCAGACAGCACATAAACTTCACACCCTCAGTTCACAACACACAACTCACAATACTCAAAACCTTAAATTGAAATTCATAATTTATTTTGTTTTCGATTTTCAATCAATCAAACATATTTGACAGTTGCTAGGCAACGGACGGATTTATTAATTTTAATTGATGACTTTTTACTTCTTCAGAGATTTTCGGCCAGTACAATTTTTTTATCGATAAAGTTCGGTTTTTCGAGCTGAGGTGAGGCTATACACTCAATCTTCAGCTTAAGAATTTTTTTTTTAATATTGCAACGTTATCTAATTATTGTCACAGTGACATCTGATCTGACATCTGTTAATCTGACAATGCTATGCTTGTTAAATTTTGTGATATTTTTTTGGTTTTGTGGATATTAATACAAATTATTTAAATTATATCCAATATAAAATTACAATAATGTCGGTACCTCCGCAAGCATTTGTGAATAAAAATAAAAAGCATTTCTTGGGTATTCCTGCACCTCTTGGCTATGTTGCAGGTGTTGGTAGAGGGTTAGTTTAACAATACCAAAAAACTAAATAAACATTATATTTCATGCGTAAATATAAAATTCAAATCAAATTATTATGATTTTAGAGCTACTGGTTTCACCACACGATCGGATATTGGTCCAGCTCGAGATGCAAACGATGTATCGTAAGTAAACATTGCCTTACTTTTTTAATATTTTTTGACAATCCCCTTCAATTTTTACTTTTTTGCTTCATTTAGTGATGACCGGCATGCCCCACCAGCAGCGAAACGGAAGAAAAATGAGGAGGAAGATGATGATGAAGACTTGAATGATTCAAATTATGATGAATTTTCTGGATACAGTGGCTCTCTCTTTTCTAAGGTAACCACGGTTTTACTCTCATCTCAATACCTAATTATGTAACCAAGATTTTATTCTTAAAAGTTTCATAGTTAGGATAGAACAATTTTCCATTTTATTAATTTTAAAAATAATATGTTTACAAATCATACAGTCTCACCAGATGTTCAACCCTGGGCATTGTGTCCAAAAGACTGGTAGCATTGCTGAGCTAGGTAGCTTTCAGCCCTTTGGTCACAGGATACGTCAATGCTTTTTAGCCAAGAAACTAAACAGCTTTTGAACTGATGGATGGACAATGGATAGATGTAGTTACCTTTTGAAGGTTGTTGATGGATAGATGTAAAGAGAAATACATGCAACAATCTGTTGGCAATATCAATGAAGTGTTTTACTGTTGCTCTGTCTATTTACACACACTAGTGAACTATTCATAATGAATGTCCTCACAAATTTTCCAGTGCTTACCATTTTCATTGATAGACATTGGAAATTATATCAGTCACACACTCAAACTCACATCAAACAATAAATTGTTTTATTCATCACAAAAATTTAAATATTTACATAAAATGCCAGACAATTTAAAACCATAAATATATAATAATTTAACTTAAATAAAATAAATCTTCCAACTCGTCGCATCGAGGCAAAGTGCCCAATATACTGGCAGCATTTCCGCGCTGTATAGCAATACTAATTCGCTGAGCGAAATAGCTGCCAGCTCTAGGGTCTCCTGTTGACTCAATGAGACGAGTTGTGATGTCCTTGTAAAAACATTTAGCTTCCGGGCCCCAAGGGCCCATCGTCTCTACTGCGAAGGGAAGGAAAATAAAGTTGTCTCCCAGAGCCACATATTTTCGCCTCTTACCAGCCTAACAATAAATTAGGTTTATATTTATAAAATATATGAAACATAATTAGCTAGTACATATTTAGGATCCATATGACAAAGATGATGCTGAGGCAGATGCTATTTACGAGTCAATTGACAAGCGCATGGATGAGAAGAGGAAGGAATACAGAGAGAAACGGCTCAAAGAAGATTTAGAGAGATATCGTCAGGAAAGGTATGTTCAAATAACATTCGAATTAATTTTTACTATTTAACATTTTTTTCTGTCTAGTTGTGGACCTTTCTTGTTAAATGTGGGTTTTGAGTCCTGCCTGTTAGACATAATGGGTTAATATAGATCAAAATTACTGACCTCATATTCCACATCATTGTCAGCTTTCCATGACCCACTGGTGGGTATCAGCCTCCTTTTGTCCGCACCATTCTTCTCTATTCCTAGCTTCGTAATCCAGGTTTTACCAGCAATCTGCTTTATGTTGTCGACCCACCTAGCTGCCGGATGTCCAACACTATGTTTCCCATTTCTAGTATACCACTTGGCGACAGCCTTAATCCACCTATTAGTTCCTTATAGCCAGGTGTCCTACCTAGTTCCATTTAAGAGTTGCAACCCTAGAGATCACTCATATTTCTACAAAGTAAACTTGTTTTTTGAAAATTGGATACAGGTCTTTTTATATACATATATATAAGCAAAATCAAAAACTTTTGTAAATACAACTGCATAATATTTTTAAATATGACAGAATTTGTACCATTTTTATATCCATTTACATAAGTTATGGTTTTATACATTGTTCAACTTAAAAATTGCTACATTTTAAATAATTTGCTTACAGACCAAAGATACAACAACAGTTTTCTGACTTAAAACGTGAACTAAAAATGGTATCTGAAGAAGAATGGTCAGCTATCCCTGAGGTTGGTGATGCAAGGAACAGGAAGCAGCGTAATCCAAGGGCAGAGAAATTTACACCATTACCGGACAGTGTTCTGTCAAGGAACTTAGGAGGGGAATCTTCGTCATCAATAGACCCAGGCTCAGGATTGGCATCAATGATGCCTGGTGTTATGACCCCTGGAATGTTGACACCATCAGGTAATTTTTATATTGAATTTTAATAGATAATATGTCATAAGTACAACTGCTTCAAAAATGATGAAAGCAACAAGATATCCAAATCATTAGTGCATTATTAGATTGGCTTATAAAATTTATCAAATCTTTAATTCTAACTTAAAAGATTCATATTATGAATAATACACTAAACTTTATGCATGTCTTTTTAATTTTTAGGTGACTTGGATTTGAGGAAAATTGGTCAAGCTAGAAACACACTCATGACAGTCAAACTCTCTCAAGTTTCTGATTCAGTGACTGGCCAAACTGTGGTCGACCCTAAAGGGTACCTCACAGACCTGCAGTCTATGATCCCAACATATGGTGGTGATATAAATGACATCAAGAAAGCCCGGCTGCTCTTAAAGTCTGTGCGGGAAACCAACCCGAATCATCCACCAGCTTGGATTGCTAGTGCTAGGCTTGAAGAAGTCACAGGTTAGTGAACATTTCTCTTGATCATCATTTCTTGGTAAAGCACATACATAGCACAAGGATTTGATGTATTATTGAATCACAGATTTACTCACATTTTATTCATCGGGTTCAGTTGTGAATATAATGAACTTATCTAGCATATGTTTAATAATTCCCTCTGTCCACCATGACTCATCTGGAAGGGTCTTAATAGACTCGGAACACAGATAGGCTGGTCGAAAGAAAACCTGGTGAAATGGGGCTTTTCGGTTAATTATGAGAATGAGACATTCAAACAATGAGCCACTCGCTCCACTGCTCCAAATTCCCTATAAGGGTTATATTTACAGTATATATTCCAAATATTTATTTTAATATAAATATAATAGTATAATATATATTTTAATTTTTATTACACAAAATTAGATGTATATCCAAATAGCAACACTATGCATTTAAGGGTATTGTATAATTCAATACTTTACTAAAATCACATACAAAGATGTGACATGATAAATTAAGAATACAATAAACCATATTCAAATCACTTTTATAGACAATGTACCTTTGTTTACCTGATGTATTTATTTTTATCCATTTATCAAGAATTGTCTTACTTAACACTTGTAGTCGCGCCCTTTATCACTTTTATAACGGTGCCCATTTCAAAATGAGAGGGCTAAACCTGTAGTCCAGGTTTAACCCTATCATTTTGAGGGCAAAAAAACGGGCACCCATTCTAGTATTAATTGAATAGATTTTGACTTGATTTGTTTTATTTTCCCCATTTTATGCAATATAAAACTTTTGTAGGCAAAGTGCAGTCAGCCCGTAACCTCATCATGAAGGGTTGCGAGGTGAACCCAAGCAGCGAGGAGTTGTGGCTGGAAGCAGCTCGTCTTCAGCCGCCAGACACGGCCCGTGCGGTGATCGCTCACGCCGCCAGAAACTTGCCTCATAGTGTCAGGATATGGGTGAAGGCGGCTGATTTGGAGCAAGAGACAAAGGTACCTGACATATAAACTACTTTTCGCGTATAGTAAACGTTAAAACATTCCTGGCATTTGTGTATGTTTGCGTACATATGTTACTTATGAGTTGTCTGGATAGCCGCGCGACCTCGGCGATGGACATATTATGGAGTAATTGCTGTTTCATCAAACGGAGGCGCTACGCGAGCGAGCGAGATGACACGACGATTTTACCTAAATCCGGGCATTATTCAATGCGTCTTCCGTCTTTTAGGATGTAATTTTGAGAAAACTATTCAATAAAGTTACGGAAAAATATGTTATTACAACTTATAAGTAATCAAACTACGTACGCAAGTGAATAATATTGGAATTTTAATTCGTAATGGTATTTATTTAGGTACCTCCAAAGTTGGGTTAAAAATGGTGCTAAACTTTTGACAAATATAGACCGAACGAAGGTTCGGTTTCGGTGGCTGTTACGGTAAAAACTTTTTCGGATATATTTGTCGCAAAACGCGTGTCAATATTAGCCCAGTCTAATTGTGGGTTTATATTTTTTATATTAAAGTGTTGCTTTGTTGATGTTTTATTTACATGATTACCTCTCTGTACGTGTGTACAGTCAGGGGCAGATAAATGTGACCACCCTACAATTTTAAATAGGGGTCAGTTTTATCTACCAGTCAGGGGTAGTACAATAGATAGTGGATTTTAGAACACAATGAAATTAGTCATTGTTATTAATTAAAAAATTAAATGAATTTCGGATTCGGCGGCCGGAACTTACACTAAAATCAAAAATTCGTTTTTGGTTTCTGCAAATTGTTGTTTCGGTCGATCGCTACTTTTGAAACTGAAAATTTGAAATCGTCCACTTTCGATTTTATTTATCTATCTTTATGGTATAGGACGGGAAACGAGCAAGCGAGTCACCTGTTGGTAAGAAATCAGCGCTGCCCATGGACAACTACAACACTAATGTTTAACAGGAGCGTTGCCGGCCTTTCAAGAAATTGCGGGAAGAACATGGGGAGGAAATGGGGGAAGAATGGGCCTCCAGCTCTGTCACTTACCAAACAAAGCATAGAAGCGGTAAAGCTTCTACTCAAATGTAGATTTCAGTGAGAGTATGGTACTACCCCGGACGAGCCGGCCCATTCATGCTACTAGCAAAAATTAATCTTAAAGTAAAAATAAATAACTGATTTATATTTATTTAGTTGATTTATTTATTTCATCGACAGGCGAAACGTCGCGTATACCGCAAAGCGCTCGAACACATTCCCAACTCAGTCCGTCTGTGGAAAGCGGCAGTTGAACTCGAAAACCCGGAAGATGCACGCATCCTACTATCCAGAGCTGTGGAATGCTGTCCCACTAGTGTGGAATTGTGGTTGGCCCTTGCAAGATTGGAGACGTATGAGAATGCGAGGAAGGTGCTGAACAAGGCTAGGGAGAATATTCCCACGGATAGACAGATTTGGGTGACTGCTGCGAAGCTAGAGGAAGCGCATGGTAAGTCCAACAAGTATTTCTTGTGACAAATGTCAACTTAGTCTTTCTACAAAGAGGAAAATTGTAAAATTTTCGAAACGTTAGGGGTAAAAATAACGTAATAAACGCGATAAAACCGTATTAAGTGATTTAATTTAAATGTGTAACTAATTTTGTTTGGTTAATAGATGTCTCTATTAACCAAACAAAATTAGTTACACTTTCAAATAACCAATTTTACTGGACAACAGCTTTTTCTAACTTTATCAATTTGCCATGAGGATATGCTAACTACTATGTTCTAGACTAACTGCTAGGTTTAATAAATATATATATATTTTTTTATTCGTTTGATTACTCGTGAGCGAGATATAAACTGAACAATTGCTACCCAAAAGTTGCCCAAGTTCGGTCAACCGGACTAACAATCGAACTACTGCTAATAGACGGACAAATCAAATACTGGTAATAGCTAGTTTTTCGTATAGCTTTCTAAATATGTTTTTCTTTTTCAGGCAATACTCATATGGTGGAGAAGATCATCGACCGAGCGATAACGTCGCTGAGCGCCAATGGCGTCGAAATCAACCGCGAGCACTGGTTCAAAGAAGCTATGGAGGCCGAGAAATCGGGAGCAGTGCATACTTGTCAGGTAACATATGCATACAGATAGAGTTCCGCTTAGTTAATAAACTAAAAACAAATAAGATCCTTCCTTCCTCAAGATCACCACCTTAATGGAATTTGAAACATATAAATATGAAATAAAAAAATGATAATATGTGTTATGATACCTAAAAACATTTTTCTTCAAAAAGTTTGTAAATGTTACGACAAAAACAATAATTCTCACATAACAATATTTATATTCACATATCGTAGGTCGCCCCATTTTTATGTCATTTAAAAAACATATAAATGTTTTTTTTTTACATAATGGCTTTGTTTTTTTTTTTTGTTTAGTTGCGACGTTTTTCGTTCATCATTCAATTTTCATTTGTCATAGAAAAACACAAGTCACAGATTTTGTTTAGCCACGGAAACCGGAATCCGGGAACCAACCTCTGATTATATAATCAAGCCACGGTAATATAATAGGGCTTCTAATAAACTAATTCGCCTTTTTTAAATGCTACGCGTCCCCGACTTAGGGCGCTAGCTTTTATCGACGATATACATGGCTAAAGTATTTTTTAGACGCACATGGTGGCTGACTTTTTGAGGAGGTTGATTTTTTTAGGAGAATAATGCTATTAAATAGAAGGCACTTTAATTAGCACCCATTTTCATTTGTAACATAATTTATGACAGGACTAGGTAGAGAAAAAATAAAAAATCTACACAGAATGCCCTGAATGTATTGCAAACTGTAAACTAGGGAGAATATAGGGAGTCCTCATTTTTCATGATGGTACATTTCTATAGTGTTTTTTTTTTCTAATGCAGGCTATAATTCGCGCTGTCATCGGCCACGGCATCGAACCAGAAGATCAAAAACACACCTGGATGGAAGACGCCGAAGCGGTAAGATGTAACACAAGAATAATGAAATTTGTGTATTTCGTATCAACAAGAAAGAAAACAAAGAAACTGTGACCTAAAAAAGGAAAGCATATATGATAGCTCTATAATATCAGGGAATCCAGTGATGGGTGTCATATATTACTTTTTGATCTCTCTCACTCTCTCTCTATTTCTCTCTCTCTCTCTCTCTCACTCACTCACTCTCTATGACATCTCGTCAAGACGCTGTTTATGACATAGTTTCTTTGAGACCTCATTTTATAATGTCATGCAGGCTTTGAAGGGTTAAGAGTTGTCTGTGTAGAAACAACACAATTACCATTTTTGGCAGGAACCATGACTTGTTGGTCAATGTAAATAATTTGTAATTTTGCAGTGTGCCAACGAAGGCGCGTATGAGTGCGCCCGAGCAGTATACGGTTACGCACTGTCGGTGTTCCCGTCCAAGAAGTCCATCTGGCTTCGAGCAGCCTACCTGGAGAAACAACACGGCACCAGGGCCAGTTTGGAGGCTTTGCTGCAGAGGGCCGTTGCGCATTGTCCCAAATCTGAAGTGCTGTGGCTTATGGGTGCCAAGTCCAAGTGGTTGGCGGGTAAGCTATGATGTCCATTATTTGTCCACGAAGACAATATCATACTAACATATAGACTAATAACCCCATACAAACATATTGGCCCAACTTAAGGCCTGTTAAAAGCAGCAGGCCGGGTGATTTCGTGCTGTGGTAGTTAGTTCCACTAACTGCCACTATGGGCGGCGGAGAAGGCGCTGCAGTGAAATAGTTACAGACTTTTTCACCCGCCACTAGATGGCGTTAGCTAAACTTGGTAAAATAAAACTGAATATTGTTTTAATACAAGCCAAAAATATATTTTTCATCTGAAATAAGATATTTCTCGTGAATACTGATTTTGTTTTCTCATAATATGGTGGATACATAGTGTGAATAAACCTATGGCGCCATATATGTGATGAGCCTGACAAAAATCGAACGCAATAGACGTTAGGACCACATGACCATATCCCACTGATAAGGCCAGTGTGATCAACACTGATTTGTTGAATTTGTAAATTTGAAGGTTTTTATCGAAAAGCAGCTGAAAATTGTCTAGTGGGCTCTTCGATCAAATATAATGGTAGATACACGATTTGCGCTCGGAAAGTGGCACTGACACTAACCGAGTTTTGGAGCTGTTTTGTCCACAGTTTCAATAAGCCGCGCTAGCATTCACACGTCTCGCGATGACGAAGGTCAGTGAAAAGATGCAAAAACTACGCGTCAAAAGTGATAAAGAAAGATGGAGTGTCATACTTTCAGTATCTACCTTTTTTGTTGTTGTTTGTAAGTATGCATGTTGTTTTGGCTCGGGGATATTATTAAGGCTTTATTTTGTATGAGACTGTGTATCTACCATTATATTTGATCGAAGGGTGTGCTAATATAAATACTTATTCGTAGTATAAATACTAATCCTTACTAATATTATATACGCGAAAGCGAGTTTGTTTGTTACGCTTTCACGCCGTAAATACTGAACCGAACATCATGAAATTTTGCATACAAGTTCTTTGGAGTGCGGAGAAGGACATAGGGTACATTTTATCCCGGGAATAAGTACTGTTCCCGAGGGATCGACATTGACGCGGGCGGAGCCGCGGGCGAAAGCTAGTAACAAATAAATTTTGTTTGACGAACCGGGTTTGTTTATCAAAAAAGAGAATCCGCATTAACTGAGTAATACTTTGTACTACAGGTGACGTGCCAGCGGCCCGTGGTATTCTCTCATTGGCTTTCCAGGCCAATCCCAACTCCGAAGAGATCTGGTTGGCTGCTGTCAAACTAGAGAGTGAAAACAAGGAGTATGACAGAGCGAGACGGCTGCTGTCTAAAGCGAGAGCGTCCGCTCCTACACCAAGGGTAAGTAAACCATTTTAAAAGAATATTTTCCTTCTGTCGATTTCAATATCTTTTCTTCTATTTTTCTATTAATTTCGAAATGAATAATCGAACTGTACGGTTTGACTGCTTCCATGAACCTACATGGTGCAGTTGTAAATATACGTTATTATCTTGTATGGATGTGACCTCGATGGGACGGCCGAGCCACGACGAAATTGGTAGGCTATTCCGAAAGTGAGTGAAAGCATTTGTTTCACTAGTCCTCTTCAATTATTGTTGTTTTTCGTGTGTGACAACACTTATCAGATATCAGATTTTCTGGGCTGGCTCTGGGCTAAGACCGATGACGTAGTATGAACGACTGCGGTGACTTCCGAAGTACAAAGTCAAATTGAACCTTCATCATCATCATCATCATCACTCACACGCTGGCCAGACGGGTTGGAGAGGTTGGAAATTGAACCTTATGACTTTGAAACTAAGTTTATAAAACGTAAGACAAATATACCACTGACACGTGGTTATCTTTTCGGCTGCCGAAGCATTGATCAGTGCTGGCCGAAATAGAGAAACTTGGGAACAGTAAAATTTCCCGGAATTAAAGGTCCTTCCCCGGGCCTCAAACAACATGTATACCAAATTTCATCCAAATTTGTTCAATGGTTGAAGCGTGAAAAGAATACGGACAGACAGAGTTACTTTCGCATTTATAATATTAGTATGGATTATTTCACAAACATGCGACTTTTCGCCATCAAGCCGCTTTCAAGGGAAACGGTATTTTGGACCACAACCCACTGGTTAATTACCATTCACTACTTACTTTTCTTATTTTAGGTGATGATAAAATCAGCTAAGCTCGAATGGGCGCTGAATAACATGGACGAAGCACTGACCCTTCTGGAGGAAGCCATCAAAGTGTTCGGGGACTACGCCAAGCTTCACATGATGAAGGGCCAGATCGAAGAGCAGATGGGCAAGAACGAAGATGCGCATAACACATACACCCAGGGGGTAAGCAGACATTTAACGCTCTTGACTTAAGTATTCTTATCCATACATACATATGCCACATATCCCTTACATTCGACCTGTTTTTGCCCAGTTAGGACGGAGCGTCTCCGTCCTAATTGGGCAAAAACTCTTTAGTATTTCTCAACAGATCGGTACAAGTCGGATTTCTCAACCGATTCTCATGACAATTTATGATTACGTAGTTTTTCTTTGTCGATTCGTATTTAATTTTTGAAAATGGCGGTATAGCTGTGGTAACATAAGACTCGTGAAGTCTACATCTTGTAGGGCCACTAGTATTATAATCATGTATTATATCATTTTTTATTGTGGTAGAGCCACGCTACTGGCGAAATTCATTTTTGCTAGTAGCATGAATGGGCCGGCTCGTCCGGGGAAGTACCACACTCTCACAGAAAATCGACGTTTGAGTAGGAGCTTTACCGCTTCTATGCTTCGTTCGGTGAGTAAGAGAGCCGGAGGCCCATCCTTCCCCCATTTCCTCCCCCCATATCCTTTCCCCAACTCCTTGAAAGGCAGGCAACGCTCCTGTTACAGTTGTCCATGGGCAGCGCTAGTCGCTTACCATCAGGTGACTCGCTTGCTCGTTTGCCGCCCTATAACATAAAAAAACTTTTAATTTTAAGGAGATATGAAGATGTTTGTCACCTCCTCCACGCAAAAGTTACTGGATGGCTGTTTATGAAATTTTACATGAAAATAGCACGAATGCTACAAATTTGTTTCTAACCGGGTTAATTTGTTTTTAGTTGAAGAAGTGTGCGACAAGCGTGCCTATGTGGATATTACTCTCGAGGCTGGAAGAGAAGCTGAAACACGTCACTAAAGCGAGATCAGTGCTGGAAAAGGCCAGGTTGAGGAATCCCAAGAATGCCGAGCTGTGGTAAGTGAAGGTATTTTTTTTCAACGATAAATAATGAGTTTTTTACTGCTTTCTACTTGTTATTTTTTTTTTATTAGTTTGGACTACGACAGTTAGAACCGTCCTCCCGTTTGGAGGCTAATATGCCACAAATAGAAATTCAGCCCATCGAAAAAAAAATTGATATTTGAAACAAAAATGTTCGGCTACCCGGTCCATTTGTTCCCATAGGAAGCCTTAGGAAGATTCCCAGCATTGGTCCCATAGGACAAATTGTTCATATCGACGGGCTGAATCACCCCTCCAAGGATCGGACAGCATTCTTTAGGGACATTCTTTACATATCTAAATATATATATATAACTCAAAGGTGACTTACTGACATAGTGATCTATCAACGCACAGCCCAAATCACTGGACGGATCGGGCTGAAATCTGGTGTGCAGGTAGATGTTATGACATAGGCATCCGCTAAGAAAGGATTTTGATCAATTCTACCCCCAAGGGGATAAAAGAGGGGATGAAAGTTTGTATGAATCTTCTATACTTCTTAACGCGAGCGAAGCCGCGGGCAAAAGCTAGCTGTATAATAATTTTCAAACTGTTATTTTTTATTATTTTAGGTTGGAAAGTGTACGTCTAGAGAGGCGAAATGGCAGCGCTGAGATCGCTAACGCTGTGATGGCGAAAGCGCTACAAGAATGTCCCACCGCTGGCCGGTTGTGGGCAGAGGCCATTTTCATGGAGTCCAGGCCGCAGAGGAAAACTAAGAGCGTAAGTATTGAGATAGCTGTCACCTTTTATGCAAGTGTCTCAGCTTAATGTCACTGTTTAGGTAAAAAAAAGGCGAGCTCCGTGGCGCAGTGGTTAACACGCCAGCCTGCGACACGAGTCCGTATATATTTATTTATTTATTTAATTAAAGATAATTTTGCTGTAACTGTGCGATACTATGAATATACAGGGCTATTTGTGAAACACTAACAACCTCGCAGGATTAGATTGCTAACATCATAAACAACAACGTTTGTTCTACGACTTTTGATAATTTGTTTGATTTTACTTTCATACAAACGTTAATTTAATTTTCCGATTTAATGGTAACAACTGTACACGCATCGCAAAGAAAAATTACGCGCGAGCGTCGCGTCTTTTCTTCGAAAAAACTTTTTTACGTAGTTTATTATTATGTTATGATATGTCAGAACTCGTAGAACAAACGTTGTTGTTTATGATATTAGCTATTTACGCCTGCGAAGTTACTAGTGTTTTACAAATAACCCAGTATAAGTTGATTTTGAACTGCCTGACAATATTTTTATAACGGACTCAGAATCCCTAATAGAATAATGTACATTAAAAAAAAATAGGTAATTAGGACTTATTACTTATTCGTAGGTAATTAGTAAACAAAAAAAAATTTACTACCCATAGAAATTTGACCAGCTGATTGGTGAATTTGTTTGGAGGCCCAATTTTTTTTTTATTTTAACTTTTTTCTTGCAGTTTTGTATTAGGTATATTAGGGATTCTGATTTTGACACAAAAATATTTCCAGGGAGTTCAAAGCACCTGTATACGTGGGGCGCACTATAAGTTTCCGGAATGAATATGAAAAAATACTATTAAAGGTACAAAATTAATTTATTGTTTTTCAAAATAATCTCCCTTGGCGTCTATGCACTTTTTCATTCGATGAAACCAGTTTTGAAAACTTTTGTGCCACTCCTCTGTGGTGACCTCTGAAACGTGTTTTTCATACTCCTCGACAGCCTCTTCTGTTGATGAAAATCGTTGACCGCGTAATTGGTTCTTAATTTTTGGGAACAGAAAAAAGTCACAAGGTGCCAGGTCGGGACTGTATGCAGGATGACTCATGAGTTCTACATTTTTCGCCTACAAAAAGTCGTTTGTCTGTCTGGCCGTGTGAGAACTAGCATTGTCGTGGTGCAGGATGATACGGCGTTTACGGTTATTTTTACGGAGTTCGTCAATAACTTCCGGCAAACAAATGGACGTGTACCAGTCACTATTTACTGTACGACGATTCTCTAAAGCAACAGTAGCCACGTGTCCAGTTTTATTAAAAAAAGAAGGAATCATCCGCTTAGATGCACTTTTCACGCGCGCCACTTTGGTTGGTTTCGGCTCATCTTGAAAGACCCATACGCTCGATTGCTGCTTTGTTTTGGGATCGTAGCAATAAATCCATGTTTCGTCACCTGTTACTATGTCCCACACCAAATTTGACGCACCTTCGTTGAATCTGGTAAGCATGGCACTGCACCAAGTGACGCGGTCCGTTTTTGAGCCTCGGTCAAGTTGTGTGGGATCCACAGCGAGCACAGCTTTCTCACACCCAAATGTTTGTGTAGGATTAATTGTATTTGACTCATGCCTATTTCTAAGGATGCGCGAATTACATGGTAGGTCACATGCCTGTCTGTTTCAATCATACGGCGCACAGCATCGATGTTTTTGTTGGTCACAGCGGTGGACGGCCGACTATCGCGAGATTCGTCACTGAGATTGATACGACCACGCTTGAATTCTGCAAACCAGCTATAAACAGTTGTCTTGCATGGTGCTTCATTGCCAAAAGCTGTTTCAAGCCGAGCGATGCTCTGTTGAGCTGTCAAATTACACTTAAAATCGTAGAAAATCATACTACGAAAATTTTCCCGAGTTAAATCCATGTTGATGCAGACACACAATTGTTTAAATGTCGCCACAAGGTAAAAACAAAAGACAGTCAAATGAAACAAACTGCATTCTACAGCCAAAGAGTTCTATTTTCAAATGTTGCAATAAATTTTTAAATATTGTTTATGTAAGTGGCCAGTTCCGGAAACTTACAGTGCGCCCTATGTACTAAGCACCAGTCACAAAGTTAATTTCTTCGACGGTTGCATTTACTATAGGTAGGTCAGACCCGTTACGCTTGCTCAGGAATATGCCATGGACTTGTCATATATTCATTTAAATTACAAATACTTTAGTCTATATTATGCAAATATATACATATAAAATTATGACTCTTGCTGTCTGTACTTACATACAGCATGCTCGCAAGTAATATTAACATTGTTTCAACACTGTCGTCTTTGACAGGTGGACGCTCTGAAGAAATGTGAGCATGATGCTCATGTACTGTTAGCCGTGTCGCAGCTGTTCTGGGCTGAGAGGAAGCTTAACAAATGCCGCGAGTGGTTCAACCGGACGGTGAGTAAAAACCTTTAAATTTCCACAGTTACCGATAAGTAATATTTTCTATATATCAGTCTTGATTGCACTCTTTGTTCAATATTTGATAAGTTGGTACAACAATATTGGTCCCGTTGGTAACTATCAGGTACCAATGGGACCTTATAACTGAGGTCCAGATGTTGATTTGTCCGTCGCTGGGCAACAGATACACTTTTGAACCGTAATAGGTAGACACTTGAAATTTTCACAATGTGTAAATCGCTATTACAAAAGCAACAAAAACGAATAAAATGAAAATACACGCCTTTTTTGAAAGTCGTACATACAACATGCAAGAATCTAGTTTATTTTTTATCGATTTTTTCCTAAGAGCTATATTTATACCACAGATAATTTAGAACAAAAGTGTCCGTGCAAGAGTTTAGTCAACCTACAAGATAGGTCGCATGGAATTAGTTTCATGAGTACGTATACATTATACATTCTGACGTTTTTTAAGTTAAATATTGTACGGTGTAACGGCCCATAAATATTATAGATAAATATATAGGGCCATATCACACAAATTGAGCTAGACCTACAGTGAGTTGCGAACTTGTGTCGTAGGATACCAACTTAACGAATACTTATTGAAATACTTATAAATTTGTATATTAATTTTATGTGTGACTTCAATAAATACCAGAGGCGGGTCTAGCCCTTGTGGCGCCCGTGTGCAACCAGTACCCTGGCGCCCTCTAGTAAGAGCGGGAACAAAATGGAATATTTACAATTATATTTCCCACAATTTATCGTGTTTTCACGTTTCATCGAATCAAAACAGGTCCCCACTCGCGCCTTTGGTAGCGACGCGACACTACACCAATATTATCTTTAATTATCTGTCTGATTTCACGTTGAAACAAAAGTTGTGTAGAGTAGGTAAAGACGCAGCTTGTGGTGATGCGCTTTGCTTTGCTACCGCGCGTCCGGCATCGGCCGTAACACGAGCGCAGTGTCGCAAGCGACGCATCTTTGGAACTGTCGCATTAGAGGACGCTCGGGGCCCCTTAGATCCGGTGCTCGTGTGCGCCGCACTCTCTGCACTATAGGTAAAGTCGCCTCTGATAAATACAATCCAGTCAAAAGATCCTATAATTACTGCATCGTTTTCCTAATATAATCATGACATAACATATTGCAGTTCATATTTATACAACAACAATTACACCTTGAAGTGACTCATTGTAATAAAATTACAAGATATATTCGAATCTTGTAAACAAAGAAAGCGAACACAAGCCAAGAAAATAAAAATCAAAGTGTTCAGTTCAGAGGGAAAACAAAGTTATTGTTGCAGTAATAAGAGTCATTTTTGGTTACACCATCCAGGAAGTAATTTGTACTTGCAGTGTGTATTGACATTTTATTTACTACTCCCACCCACCCACGGTGTCGCCTTTGCGACTTGCGAATATTTTTTTTTGGGTTCCGTACCCAAGGTAAAAACGGGGCCCTATTAATATCGCTCCGCTGTCCGTCTGTCTGTCTCTCCGTCCGTCTGTCCCATGTATCTCATGAACCGTGATAGAGGGACAGTTGAAATTTTCACGGATGATATATTTCTGTTGCAGCTATAACAACAAATGCAAAAAAATAGAATAAAATAAATATTTAAGGGGGCTCCCATACAACAAACTTGATTTTTTTGTCGTTTTTATTGATAACGGTACGGAACCCTTCGTGTGTGAGTCCGACTCGCACTTGGCCGGGTTTTTTTATTTAACCAGGTTATACTATGACATAAATTTGGCATACATATAGATACTTAGAATTCATTTATTACCCGACTGCCGAGAAGGGTGATGTGTTTCGCGTATCGTGTAAGTTTTGTAACGGTATAGTTAGGTTCGTCTCAAAACCCCAAGTGTCCTTAAATGTTCAGAAAAAAGACAAGGCAAAAAAGTTTAAAAAATTTTAAAATCATCGTTGTGACAGCTGCAAATAGTCCACATTTGGACAACGGCCTTTTCCAAGGATACTTCGTTCATGGGAGGTTATTGCCAAATTCACCATGCTTGGCGGGCGGGTTGGCGAGCGCAATTTCTTTAGCTTCTTATGCTTTCGACGCTGCTGCCCATCAGCATTTTTAAGCTGGGGAAGGATAGGAATGTGTAGGAGTTGGGAAGGGAGTGCAGGTATTGGGATATTACTCACTCGGATACTGCTCAATGGATGTCGTAAGAGGCGACTTAAAAAATACAAGCTAAACAAAGCTCATAAACATCAATGAGACCTATCCAACCCGTCTGGCCAGCGAGGAGAGTGTAGGCCAAATCTTGTGTCTGCTCTAGCCAAGTATGGCTCCGATAGCACAGAGAGGGTCATGCTCCTGCAGTGGAGACTAAAAAGACCTGATGATGATGATGATTAATCCGCATACTAAAGTGTCAACTAATCGAGCCATCAATCTAACTGTATGAGCTGACACCTCTCATCTTATTGCACATTCGTGTCATTCATTCACTGCCAATTAATTTAATGTGTATATCGTATATCTACTTACTTTATGTGAGAGTTTCTGATAAGACTATCTTAATATATCTAATACTTAATATTTTTTTTCTTAGGTCAAAATCGACCCAGACTTAGGCGACGCATGGGCGTTCTTCTACAAATTCGAACTACTACACGGCACGGAACAACAGCAAGAAGACGTAAAAACCCGCTGCAAGACTGCCGAGCCTCACCACGGCGAACACTGGTGCAAGGTGTCCAAGGAAATAGCCAACTGGTGCTTCAGCACGGAGCAGATTCTGTTGCTCGTGGCCAAGAGCTTGCCTGTCCCCACGTGAGGAGACCGACAATAGATTTTAGTGCGTGTATTGCAGGTTTGGACTGTACATAGTGACGTAAGTGTATTTATTCGTAACATCTATCTCTGTTTACGAATATTACTAAAGTTATATGAATAAATATTACATATAAGTATTTTTATTTTATTTTATTCATCTGTTGAATGTAAAATAAACAAATAATATTATAAATATACTAGCACATCCGGCAATGCTTTAATGGGGCTTATTAACAATACGTTGAATTAGAAAGCGAGATCAAAATGCGTAAATTTTATCGTGGTTAAGTAGTTTCGATGTTCAGCTTCCGTAACATGGCGTTTGCAACGTTTATATCACGTGATAAACTATCCAGGTCTCCCGCTCTCTGATATTACGGAAAACAAGATGGCGATAGTCGATAAATGGTGCCGCGGGCGCCTTACTACGAGGGCAGTAACTGACCCCGCCATCTACCTATATCTTGAATTTTCTCTTAAACTAAAAGTAATATTAACATGAAAATTTATATTCAGAAAGTCTTAATTAAAATCTTTCTAAATATATATTTTCATGTTAATATTATTTTTAGTTTAAGAGAAAATTCAAGATATAGTGTAGATGGCGGGGTCAGGTATCTCGTTGGCTGACTGTACATACATTGTCACACGGGTGTTATATGTAAAATACATAGTCACAAAAACTCACCACAGTGAGCAGTGGTGACCAAGGAAATAGCCAAGGTGTCTCAGCACGCAGCAGTACTATTACTTATTCTGTGGCACGGAGCAGATACTATTACCACATATTACTTAATAATGGTCCACATAGAGAATTCCTTGCTGGTCTGGGAGAAAAAATGTAGAATGTACCTGCTTAGAGACGCCGGCCGACGGCGAAATTCTTAGTAATCATGTCAATACCAACCCATAACTATTTGATTTATTTTCCACCTTTACGCCCACTTACATGCTAAACGTGGCCTTTGAGTTTTATAGCCTTAGGCTCTGTCTACACTGTAAGGGACAAAGACGTGATGATATGTATGTATGTACATAGATAAGATGACATACTTTCGGTAAGCAACGTAACAAACATAAACTTTAAATACGCAATAAGGTCCAAAACTAGCTTCCTTCAAAGAGCCCGCGCCGTCAAAATCCATAACTGCGAGTACCTATGAAACGGGTGCCGCGCGAACTAAAAACGTCGCTACTGCGCAAGCCATTAGGCTGCGCAGAACCATTAGGCGATTAGGAAAAAAGATGAAAATTCTTAACTAATATTTTTATATTGATATTTTTATAAAAAAAATAAGAAAGAGGCTGACCTCTGAGATGTAAATATAAGTATTTTCATGTGAAAATTATTGTTTTAAACGTAAAAATTACAAAGTTTTTGAAGAAAAATGTTTTTAGATATCACTAGCTGTTGCCCGCGGCTTCGCCCGCGTTAGTGTCGATCCCTCGGGAGCAGTAGAATTTCCCGGAATCAAACATACCCTATGTCCTTCCTCGGGCCTCACACCTCCATACCAAATTTCATCCTAATCAGTTCAATGGTTGAAGCGTAAAAAAACGACAGACAGAGTTACTTTCGCATTTATAATATTAGTATGGAAGTATGGATATTATTTATACTTCTAAGTCTATACCACTGCTGGAAACTCGAAAAAAAATTCGTCATTTCCATAAAAAAGAGGCCCGGCCTATTTGTATGGGAATGTAGAATTTTTTTTTTAGTTCCCAGCATTGTTCCCGTAGGAAAAGTTGTTCATTTTGATGGTCTGAGTCACCCCTTTAAGGGTCCAAAACGATAAAAAATTCACCGTGTATATTTGCAGGCAAACTAATGCTTTGAGTTCATTCAAATGACGATAACTTTTTTTTTAATGAACCGATTTTGACGCAACAAAGTTTAGATGTTTTGCTGAGTTAAAACAAAGCAATTAGTGAAAGTTTGAAGTAAATCGGTTCAGTATTTTCGGAGATAATCGTGATCATACATACAGACAGACAGACAGACAAAAAATTCGAAAAAAATTTTTTTGGTTTCTATTATTCTTTTTAAGTGTCCCTCTATCCATTTCAGTCAAAAATTCTAAATGTACAGACAAAATATTTTTACTGTTTTATTATATGTATATATTATATGTATATGTATAGATAAGATATATACTATGTCATTTTCAAATTTCATATGTATCTGTTTCAAATTCCAACAAGGGGGCGATCGTGTTCAAGGATCGACCTAAATAATACAAATACTTTTGATGTATTTAATTAATTCAGCGCATAGTACTAGTGATTTGAAAACACACATATATACTGTTGAAAAGAGTTTTTTCGGCGTTTTCTTCTCTGCAGTGGTCATCAAGCGACAAATAGTGCCTGGTTGTGTTTCCTATCCTATCCAGCTCTGAGTGCGGCACCGCAATGGTAGAAACCGAGGCATTACCGGACCCGACGCCTCAGTGCTGACGCCACATATATCAGAAAACCCTCATTGCATAAGCGAAGTTTGTACGTTGTCAAAGTTGTCCCGTCGTTGGTGTTCAGCTGTTTTATGTATTGGGCGGGTGAGGCACAGTGAACCATCCCTGCTGTTACTCGAGGCGAAGAGCCTATCTGTTGTGACACCGCACTTCACTGCCCCTTGTCCCGCGGAATCCACCCTGGAGTTCTATATGACCGGCGGAGGCTTGGCGTTCTCACGGCCCTCTACACATCCCATCCCTGAAAACGGTCATCGTGAATCGTCTCAGTCCGCTGTGGACGCTCTCGGCAGATGGTTCAAGAGGTGGCGCATCCAGGTTAATCCGGAGAAAAGCACAGCTGTGTTTTTCTCAATAGATAACCGCGCTGTGACACGTCGAAAAATCACCATGTCCGGAGCAGAACTCCCGTTAAGATCAGTATCGTTGTACGGAAAGCCCATTCAGTGGGCAGGCTAGGCTAAAAAAAACCTTGTTGTCGTACTCGATAGCATGATGACCTTCGGCTCCCACATCACCAAATTCCGCAACCATGCCGCCTTCGTGCTAGGCCGGATCCACTTCATGATAGGCAATGCTAAGATGTCACTTAGAAATAAGTTGACACTCTATAAGCTTTGCGTCCGCCATATCATGACCTACGCGCGTAGTCTTCTCTCATATTGCGCCCTTCCACATCGATCGTCTGCAACGCTTGCAGAACCGCTTCGTCACCCGTGTCACTAATACGAGTCACCTATCTCCTATCCATCCGCGGCTTCTCAAAACGCCTCCAAACGTTTCTTTGAGAAAGCCGCACGTCACACCAACCCGTTAGTAGTGCAAGCTGCTGTCTACTCCCCCAATCTACATGATACGAACTTACGTCATAGATGTCCTAGGAACGTACTTGACGATCCCGATGATTCTATCGACATCGCACAGGCCCGCCCCGACTCGGCTCCGAATAGCCAGAGGAATCCGGTGGGATTCCTCGGCGAGAGTGCGTAGAGTAGGATTAGCTCCGGTTACTGTGACCGGGTGACCGCCCGGCGGTCCCGGGTGACTTGCACCCAGGATAGGCCCTTCTGGCAACTTAGCTTTCCGCCCATAAGGCAAAAGATGACAGTTGCTGCTCTGCAAAGGCTTTTGCCATAGATTCTCAGACTGGCCCTACAGGCTATACATGTACGTAATCGCGGCCCATCAGGCAATATAAGAGTTGGCTGTCACTCTTCCAAGCTGTCACTCCAAGCTTTGCGCACACAGGCAAGGCCCAAAGCCGAGCTCCGTCCCTCCTGGGAGCCCTTTGGCAACATCAGTTGTCTATAAAGGCTGAGGGCACTCTGCCCTCGCCTCAAACGCCCGGTGAAGTAGCAAAAGCTCACTTGGTGCTAGCGAAATAGTCAATTAAAAAAAATTTGGCGTTCACTTTCGTCTCTCTGGGCAGCTGGCGAAGCTAAGTATCTCAGTTTACGCCCATCATCGGAGCACCAAACCTAACCCTTGAACCCCGAGATTCTGTGACACTCCTAATATTGTAAAAGGATTATTAATAAATTATATTCGGCTATCCGTTTGTATCCTTACACCGCCTCAACGTCAAACTATATAATATGGCACACGTGAAGTGATTTAATGCGGGTTTGGATTGTACATACATAGTTTTAAACAACTAACTTTAACGAGCGATGTTTTACAAAAAAATTCGTGATCTTACAGCCACCCGTTGAAATAAAACCGGCCAAGACCGAGTCGGAATAGCACACGAAGGGTTCCGTACCACCATGTAATATTTAACAGCATAATTAAGGGCCTCCTTATTTCATTTTTATTTTTTTATTTATTGTTATAGCGGCAATCTAACGACAATAGATTTTTGTGAAAATTTTAAATCTCAGCCGTCTGTCGTAACGTTTCAATAGATATAACGACAGATGGATGGATGGACTGACAAACAGCGAAGGCTTAGTAATAGGATCCCATTTTTACCCTTTGGTTAAAAAATAAAAAGATATTGCCCCTGGCTGGCCTGTTAATCCGGCAGTTTACTCGGACTGATCGAACTACGCAATGTTTTCCAGTTTGAGGAGAGGAATGAAGGAAATATATACTTTTAGAATTTAGCATATTTGACCATGTTATCAGGTACTTACAAACAATACTGTATAGACTGTATATACATACATATCTTATGAAATATACAAATCAAACACTTTCGCTTCAGTTATTGCATTTAGTGAAGTGAGTTAATGTTCGCAGATGTCTGAAGTCAAGATCAAAATCTTCTCAGTAGGTAGATATTATTTATAGTTTAAACAACCACGTGCGATCGTAAAATATGATACGCGCTTAGTTTGACAACAATCCTCCTAAATCATGTACTTTTCTGACAGTTCAATATCATCAATATAAAAAAGGTCTCTATTATAAGCACACTTAGTGGCGTTACACTCGACTCGACTCGTCGTTAACGAAATGAGATTATAATAACAATTGTAAACGCGGTAAACACGTATTTTATAAAAGTTCTATAAATACATAATGCGCGCGAGTTTGTGTGAGTTTGAATCAAAAGCGTGCGCTGGCGCGCTGCCAGCCGTTCGCTGCGCATGCGTGCGCTAAATAGCTACACAGATTTTTCAGTTCTTTCTCTTCCCAAAACTGAAAGCCGTAGCGTTTGACTGCGATGCTCAAATAATATAAGATTAGTGAAAAAGTAGTAGTAGTGAGTGGTATTGTAAAACTTTTAAATAGAAATAGTGCTGTGAAAATGTCGCCCAAATTACCAGTGCCGCCGCTGCAAGAGATCACATTATCGTTGGTAGCCCGACAGCTCATCCACACTCTATCGAGAGTAGCGTCAGAAGAAGATGTCGCCTTACCTTTTGCCATGGTCTCCTCCTACTACGAGAGCATGGGAGCCACCAGTGACATATTTCAAGATCTCCTTAACTTAATACTTAGTTCGGAATACCTCGATCCGTCTGTCAGATACTTCTCAATGCGTTTGCTGCTCAAAGAAAACGTGAAAAGTCTGGCGACCGGAATCTTCCCCTGCCCTTATTACAGAAAAGTCCTTGAGCTCATTACCGAGCAAGGCCACCACTTGACATCGCTAAACCTGAAAGGTGTGTGGGTGAAAGACGAGCATTTAGCGCTTATGTACCAGTTAATTAAGAATTTATGCAATTTAACTGCATTGAATATACCTTACATCGCAAACGATGAAGTGCTCAAGTTCATAGGAGAACATAACAAGGTTTTGAAACTGCTAGATATATCAGGTGAAACCGATATCACAGAGATTGGTATAGACGCCATGTTAAGGGGGAACCCGCAGCTCACTCAAAGTCTGACAGTAGTAAACATTGGAATGTACGGGGAAGAGAATATTGACCATACTGATGTAGCCCTACTTATAAGACAACTGCCAAACCTAACCAACCTTGGCAGTTATTCGTTCGTCGGTAAATCTATCTACCATGTTTATAATACAGATTGCCTTCCAAATTTTAAAACCAAATTACAATATTTGCATGATGTGCAAACAAATTTACGGACGATGAAAGCTATAGTCGCCTTGTGTCCGATGTTAGAGACAATTTACCTCGAAGAGCCCGACCAAGGAGTCTTACAGATGGTCAAAGAGTTAAGTAATATTAATAAGATTAAGCTTAATAAGTTTCAATGCCATGAACTGCATCAGTTGTTAGATAAAATAGGGTATAGAATTGTAACTCTCATGTTGTCTGCGTCGATGGGGTCGTTCAACTTTACCAGGATAGCAGAGACGTGTAGGAATCTGGAGAGTTTAGAGTTCTACCAGATCCAGACGGCGACGCACGAGGAAGAAATCCCGTTCAACAAGCTGGAACACATCGAGATAATCCACGGGAACCTGTCGACGCCCTGTCTCAAGTACTTGATGACGGGCAGCCCGAACTTGAAGAAGTTGATTATAGGCGACGAGATCAGGCTGGACGACAACGAAATGTCGCGGTAAGAATAACTTTGATCTCTTATCAATGACAATGCCACAGGGAGCAGCACTTCACTGCAGCAGTGCTATGCAGCATGTAGCACGGCGCAGGTAAGTATTTTATCCAAGACATTATATAAGGTCGAGGATTCTTTTTTTTCGTATTTTGTATGTAAAGTTTATCCGTTGATACAAAAGGGTTTTTTTTGTATTCTGTATATCTTTGATGCTTCAAAAGGCAAGAAATGCTTAAATTAACTTTGTGTTTGTTCTATTGTGATTATAGTAGGTTCATAAATATCAAAATATTATTCGCGGCCTATTTTGTTACTGTTCCCTTCTTATTAAAAATGTGTAGAGTTTCTTCGTTTATCTGTCATGAGAAAAAAACATAAAAAATTTTAATATAAGCAGGGAAATAGGAAAATATATTTTTATATATATTTTATATTTTCCTTTACCTTTTTAAAGGCATCAAAACCTGTCAGATACAGCATAATCGATGATTTTTACTAAAAATTTATATATAAAAACAAGAAAAAACTTTTTTTCCCGACCTTAATATCCTACACACTGCACTGCAGCGGAACCACGCGTCACATCACACGACAGAAAATTTTATACTTTGAATGTATATCTGCTTTGTGCAGGCTTTCCTTTAGACCTCTTTAATTTTTGATACAACTCTTTTCGTAAATATGGTGGTATGCGTTATGGATATAGTAAAGATGTGCCTGTGCATTTTACTCCTAGTTAGGTCACCTAGTAAGCACAAGTCAATTTTTTTGAAATTGAAGTTATACTTGAAAATTAGTTAGATAAATCTGATAGGTACTTAGATATACATACCTAAGTACTAATATATTGGTTCATTATACTGCCAATTGTTAGCATTAGGCCTTGTCTCGTTTCTCAGCGCATTATAATTACCATATCTCCAATGATGTTGGCATAATTTGATTATGACCGCAAACAGATTAAGGTTTCCTAATGGTAAATTTAAATCATGAATAAATTAAACATTTATAGCGTTAGAGTCCGTTTTACAACAACAATATATGTTTCATATTTGGTCTTCTGTATTCGAATCTTGACTTTAGTTCAAATCCTACAAAAGCCCTTATGACATCAGAACCCCACGCACAGCAACACCACCAGCAAAGGTGACATCATTGCTGCACAAATCAGTTTGGTGTCTGATCTGGTCTTCCTAGTTTAGCAGCTCAAGTCGTAATAAAAGGGGTCCACCTTCGAAATAAAGAAGGGCCTTAAAATATATAGTGAAAGTAGCTTTCGCCAGCACCTTCGCTCGCGTCAACGTCGTTCTCTCGAGAACAGTACCTTTTCCGGGATATGTATGCAAAATTTCATGATGATCGGTTCAGTAGTCACGGCATGAAAGCGCAACAAACAAACTCACTTTCGAATTTTTAATATTAAGTAAGGATACATGTTAACTTCTCAAATTCCAGAATGGTCCGCCGCTACAAGTTCGAGAACCTCGAAGGCATTTGGTTCCCCAACGCGCCTCGGCTGACCCGCGATACCGTGGAGTTGCTCATGGAGTGTTTGCCCAAGCTGCAGAGCCTGGGACAGCTCAGCGGCTGGCAGTTCACGCCCGACGACATGATGCTTATGAGGGCCATCATCGCTAGCACCAACGTCGACTTGGTGCTGTCGCCGCTGGGTATATTCCAGCAGGGGAATTAGGCTCATTTCAGAGTGACGCGTTTGAACAGCGCCGGCCAGACGCGCGCGCTTGCAATTACACTAGGTAGTAGTCTCCTATCATAGTAACGCAGTTGAAACGCGCCGCTCGGGAAGCTCCGCTGAGAGTGCTATTTTTGAAATTTCGCCATTCGTAAACGAGCGATTTTTCCATACAAAAATCGCTAGAATACGAGTGTCATACTTTCAAAAATAGTACCCCAGCGCTGTACATTACAACGTAATGCGTGATACTAAAACTCGTTTTACAGCGCACGCCGGTCAAGCGCGCGCTGTTGAAACGCGCTGGTCAACGGCGCGTCTCACCAGCGTCTCTCTGAAATCGGCCTTATTGCGGGCAATGAAGGTTTTATTTACCGCATTTATAATAATTCAGACTTATTTTGTAAACAAGTAGATAGTATTATTTCTAAAACCCTACCAGCGTCATATAGCCGATGACACTCCGGGGCAGAATACGAACCTAATGACACGTTACACTTCAGAATGGGTCAAAGTCAAGGCTACATGAGGTCTTAATAGTACAGACAGACTTAAATACTCGCGAACATACATACATACGCGTAAAAAACATTACCCTCCCTATGGGTAGATCAGTAGGATAACAAGGGCATGAATTTATTTCGTATGCCTATGTTACGTTTCGGAAGCTATCGAGTGAACGTCAATTAGATTAGATAGGATATCTTGTCAAAGGTAAAATAAATCTAAATTGCGAGATTACTAAGTACAATATAACGATGTACTGGAACATGAAATTGTATAACAATCACACTAGGTACATGGTCCCTATCTAAAGCTATTATTAAATTGATCCCAGGTATCTATCTTAATAATCAGGTGTTAATTTTGTGTACCAAAATTAATACTTACGTGTTGTCGTAAAGGCTTTACTCATACAATCATTACATAGTATAAAACAAAGTCGCTTCCCGCTGTCTGTCCGCCCCTAATAGTCCCTATGTATGCTTAGGTCTTTAAAACTACGCAACGGATTTCGATGCGGTTTTTTAAAATAGATAGAGTAATTCAAGAGGAAGGTTTATATGTACATTGCACCCGTGCGAAGCCGGGGTCCGGGTCGCTAGTAAATAATAAATAAAAGAACAATTATAAACTGATTTTGTATTATTTATTTAAGATGGTGACAGCTCGTATATTCTAGTCAAAAAACTAATATTACATAAGTACATTAAAATTGTAATTTTCATTAAAAATGGGTATTGCATATTACAATAAATATTTTATTACTAACGCAGTATTTTGTACTAGCCCCCACAATATTTTAACTAAAAGTACCTACCTACCAGTGGCGTAGCTTGCTCAAGTGAGGGCCCTATATCGACACTTGTTTTCTGGGGCCTTTCAATCTTGCTACAGAAGTTTCAAAAAATGACAAAATCTTTTAATTCACTGATTTTCTACTACGGTCTAAATCACAAAACATACTCTAGACTAGGATTGACACGTTTCCAAAAGAAATGGTCGATAGAAGCGCAAAATATGGATGGCGCAATATGGTAAAGACATTTGCCCAGTAGCATGTTAGTAAACGATACACATTCGGGGGCCCTGTAGCCCGGGGGCCCCGTATCATTGATACGGCAGTAGCTACGCCCCTGTTCGTACTTAGTCCGAATACTCGGTGAAACGGAGTGAGACCACCAGTCGCATGAGCAGCGCATGTCGCCTTGGCCAAAGACCTTCCAAAAATAAACACATTATAAAAAAATACATCTCTAAAAAAAAAACTCTTTCAGATATAAAAGTAGTATAGTGACATATTTTTAGAATGTTTTGAAAACGCTTTGTTGAAATGCCTATAAATTCGTGACGTCACGAGCATGTACTTAGTATCGGTGGCGTGAGCACTGCTTGGTAGCTATAATAAATACTTGCTTTTGTTCGCGGTTCCGCTCGCGAGAATGTAGTTTTCCGGGATACTGTTACGGAATTCTTGTTGTTGTCCTGAGTTCTTATACCTCAAAATACTATCATACCAAATTTCATTTAAATCGTGCGTGAAGATTACATACAGACAGTGTTACTTTCGCATGATTGATATCATTAACATTCGAAACATGTCTTGTATACCTAATCTTGCCACCGTCCAATACCGAAATCATCTTGATTTGATTGAACCTTCCAGTTCGATGTGCGCGCGGTGATCTAGCCAGTATCATATTACTGCATACATAGATTCTACCCATATTATTTAGTAATCCGGCCAAGTGCGGGTCGGACTCGCGCACTAAGGGTTCAATTCCGTACGTTTATCACGTTTGTTGTATGGGAGCCCCCTTAACTTAAATATTTATTTTATTTTGTTTTTAGTATATTTTTTTTGTTATAGCGGCAACATAAATATATCATGCGTAATAATTCAACTGTCTGACTATCACGATTCATGAGATACAGCCTGGTGACAGACGGTAAGCAGCGCCATAATAATAGGGTCCCATTTTCACACTTTGGGTACGAAACCGTAAATGTTCTCATTTAAAATTTACTCAAATTTATAAACGCTAATCAAAGCTGACCAAATACGTATTTGTGTAAAACTCTCACCACACTGGAAAATTACAGGTACTTTACTCTGGCAACAGTGGCAACGTCAATTAAGTACAAAAATGTTCTGCGGGCCATATTTTACTTTTTTAAATAATCAAAGAGATTCAATATTTGGATAAGCTCCATTTTAAGTGCGTGCGCACCCACAAGTTAGAAAAATGTTTTAGAAGCAATTTTGAAAAATCGACTTATAATTTTTGAGATATCCTTTCGATATTACCTTGATTTGAACATTTAGAAAAACAGACACAAAATTCACCCTGTGTACAAAAAAAACACTATCTTGGTGTTCTACGTTTTACTATTGCCTACACGTCGACGATCAAAACAACTGATTTATCGATTTTCATAAAAAATCTTATTTATTTGAAGAAACAGAAACAAAAATTAGCGTGTTGATTTCTTAATATTTGCTACTAAAATATATCTTTGACATATGAGAGCCAGCCCTTAAAATATTTGTGCTTAATTTACATGGATCTATATTTAATCTCTTTGTAAATAGTAAATCACTAAGTATTGTAAAGTCTAAGCAGTTCTATTGTTTATGTTTTCATCGATATTTTCTTTTCTCTGAGTTTCCGCTGACGCAGTTGTCTTCCTTTTCTCTTGCCTCATTTTGTACATTTTACACTCATCAGCGCATTTTGTGGTTATGATACTCCTGAAATGAAAGAAGAAAATTATATAAATGGGATATCCATCACAGTCCGTAGAAGCTGGTTGAGGGAATAGGCGAAATTTATGTCAACAGACAGGCAATGGTAGCCCCATTGCCTGTCTGTTGACATAAATTCGCTACTATTTTAATTCCGTTTTCCATATACCTATATCTATGCCTAACAGCACGTTTGTGGCCTTTGGGTTTTAAGCCTTAGGCTCTGCCTATAAGAATAATAAACGATATTAACTACGACACTGTTCTGTTGAAATAGGTAGCCCTTTTTGGTCACGGCAAAATATAATGGGAAGCCTACTTTTTTCTAAGATAAATTTTCTAACGCTGTAGTTTTTATTTATAGTCAACTCTAAAATAAACAAGGTAATAGAAAAATATTATTTCTGAACACTAATTTTACATAGACATAAATAAAAAATGTGGCAATGGCATTGGCAACAACACGACCACAATAGAAACAGTCCACAAGTAGCAAATCAATCAAAACCCCAAATAATGTACCTAATTTCGTCGTATAATCTGTTCTCGGGTTCATTTAGGTAGATAGAAATTAAAACAGTTGAACAATCGCGGATTATAACTTTTACCTTTCTAAATATATTATTTAATTGAGTCATTAAGCCTAGCTTAACTTTCACAAAAGGAAAGTATTTATGCTTACAATAGCTTTTACTTACCTGATGAGGTTTTCTTTGACTCTAAATCGGTCCTGGATTTCAATAATAACGTCCGAAATTATTTTTGGATCGAGACACATTTTAGCCGGTTTATTCTGGAACGCCGGTGACCTTTTCCCGGTTAAAGAATGAGTTGCTAATATTCTGAAATAAAAAAAAAAATATTCAGTTACTTTCACAAGTTTTAGGCATATCAGCCGAACTATTTGCTAACGTTTACTACGTACGTTTTAATAGTCACTTCAAAATACATTACGTTATATATTTCTTAAATAAAAATATCGTCTGTCATACGAAAGCCGTAATGTATTTTGAAGTGACTATCAAAACGTTGTACACTAAGTTAGCAGACAGGCCTTCAGGTCCTGTCAGGTGAAACTAGATAGGTAATTCCTGAGTTATTCATATTTAAAATCACCACCACATAGATTATATCCCACGTTACATTCAATTATATAGATTATGATGTAAGTACATCATAATCTATATAATTGAATGTATTTGTAACATTCTGACAAAATATCTAAATCAGTGTGTGATAAAAGTAATAGCATGTGATTTTTTCTTGGAGGTTTGGGCATGGACCTAGGATTATTCTTAGATCCATGGGTTTGGGTTCGTTGGATTTAATTTGCATATGTACATTGTATGAAGAGATTTTTGTATTGTATGTCCTATTTTATAGTGATAACTAGATATCGATGAGACTATATTTTTAACTCTATTATATTTATTTCATTACTCAAGACTAATCTTACCTTCGTGGGAACAAAGCTAACAGTAATGTTCGCGTTGCTATTGTATAGGATTTCCAGTTGACTTTTCTAAATTTGTCTTTGTGCAACAGCGTCTTTCCACTTCCGATTGGGATCTGTAATGAAAGATTTAATTTAGAAAAAATATAAAATTTATATAAATAAATAAATAATAAATAAATACGGACAAAACACACAGATTGAGCTAGCCCCAAGGTAAGTTTGAGACTTGTGTTATGGGATACTAACTCAACTATACTATATTTTTATAACAAATACATATATAGATAAACACCCAAGACCCAGGCCAATCTGAAAAAGATCATTTTTCATCTTGACCTGGCCGGGGATCGAACCCGGGCACTCCATGTCGCAGGCTGACGTGTTAACCACTGCGCCACGGAGCTGTCTAATGTAATAAATGTATCTTACGATAATGCTAAAATGATAAACAATTACCCATTCTCCGTTTGCCGTGGGCTTTGGTTGATTTGCTGCTTGTGGACTGTTTCTACTGTGATTGTTGCCATTGTATTTTTTGTATTTATTGCTTATTAGAATATTATCTTCAGACCGATCAGATTCAGGGCTGCGGCTTCTATCATTCTCCTTCTCATCATCAGAAACATGAGACACGTTTGTCAGAGTGTTCGTCAAATCAGGTTTGATTGGCACCTTTTTAGACTCTGGTACACCTACTGACTTCATATCTTGGACTATTTGGAATAACTCTCTGAAACACTCTCGCATTTCGATAATATCGCTTAGATCAATTGTTACATTCTGTAGTGTGACCTCGCACTGCACGTTCTTTTTAGTAGAATCTGGTAGAGATTTTTGTTTTTGTTCTTTTTGTTTGATGGATTCGTAGGTTCGTTTTCTGTTAACTGGCTTTTTTGTTGAGTTATTTCGTCGCTGCATTGCTTCCGGTATGACGGCGTTGGCTCGGTGCGATGGTGTGAGTATCCGTTTTCTAGGCCTGTCACTGCTGTGTTCCTTTCTGCTATGTTCCAATTTCACATTCTTTTCTTCTACCTGGAAAGAAGGAAATTTATTCCAATATGTAGTTAATAGTTTCCTGAATAAAAAAGCCATCAACTAATCATTTATTTGCGTGAAAACACTAGTTGCATGAGACATAACAGGTCTTCGAAAAAAAAATATATTTTATTTTGAACGTTTGTAAACATTAATGAAACCCTGTGCGAGTACGTTAAAATCTGATATGTGGTCTAAACGACATATTAATAAATAAATAAATATAGTGCAACATATCACAGAGCTAACCCAACAGTACCTAAGTTGTAAACTTGTGTGGTAGGATACTAACTCAAGGATTCTATATTTTATAATAGACACATATGTAGATAAACATCCAAGAATCCGAAAAATATCGTTTTCTATCACGCCCTGACCGGGGATCGAACCCGAGAACCCTCGTGTCGCAGGCTGGCATGTTAACCACTGCGCCACAGAGCGCGTCGGAGAAATTGAGTACAAATACACATAAAGTAAATAGATCATAGGCTGTTCTAACTTAACCCAAGGGCAGTCGATCAAAAGCTACTGTTGACAAACGATCTTAGGAAGGTTACCTCATCGGATTCTGAAGCCTGGTCTTCGCTGGGCTCCCACGAGGAGGCGCTGGCCGAAAAATCCCCAACTTCCTGATCGGCTTCTACGCTTGGAGCACCTTCAGCCTCGGCTTTCATCTTCTGTTGCATTTGATCTAGCAGCTGGCGATCATCTGAGGGTTATATATAATTGATACAATTGTTATACAAGATAAGAAAACACAATAATTTTTGATATAAGCTTCTACTATGGCAATCTTCCGATTTCATTCAGTTCAACGTCTTCATAATTTTCATCTGCCTTACACTAGTAAGTACTTACAATTTCAACTCGAGGTGAGTAAAATAAAAGTTTTTACCAAATCATATACTTTCTAGCCGTCTGGTTTCCGCCAGAATCGAATAGGACCACTCCAAGTCTTCACATGGATGTCGTAAGAGGCGACTTAGGAAATACAAGCTAAACAAAGCTCATAAACATCAAAGAGACCTCTCCAACCCGTCTGGCCAGCGAGGAGAGTGTAGGCCAAATCCTCTGTATGCTCTGGCCAAGTATGGCTCCGGTAGTACAGAGTACAGAAAGGGTCATGCTCCTGCAGTAGAGACTAAAAAGACCTAATGATGATGATATAGTTTCTCTCACTAATTCTCATACCGTTGCATTTTTTGCTCAGATGTGCGTGCTGCAACTGCAAGGTCCGAGACCGCAAAGATGCTGTTGATACTCAGGCAGTTGAGTGATAAGCGCCACACCAACCTTCAGTTGGTTTATGTTCACGAGAACGACACCCTGCGGATCTTAAGCCGCACTAAACGATAGAAACTAGTTATATGTACAGTTGGGGACAGAAATCTGGCCCAACTACAATTTAAAATTTGTTTCTAGAGGGGTCAGTTTTATCTGCCTCCGACTGTACTTAGTCAAAGTGTTAACGCACAATTTACTAAATATTTAATAAAAGTACATAAATTACAATACATTTTGAAGTCGAAATTTTTTTGTAAACATATTTCTTGACCGGATTGTTATTTCTTAGAAAAAATGTTTCGCCCCGTGAGTCACTCATAATAAGTTGTAACTTAAATTAACGTTAATAAAACATCGAAAATTAGGGTCATTGCATGAAGGTTTAAAAACATGATGGTTAAGTTTTGCTATTCATACCCACTTTGAGTGTACTTTATGTCTAGTGTAAGGAGAGGTTAACAACTTACGTGATTTACAAATAAATGTTCCCGCCTTTGGCGCTCCTTTCACATAAGCCATCATCGGACCTCCCGGCTGCAACTCTTCATGATTCGTGTTCATCAGACTCCTGACATGCACCACGGCTACACCACCTTCACCCCACTGCACCAACAACCACTTTTCATTACCACGAGACATCCCGTGTCTTCAAAACTCGGTAACGCACTGCATTACTTATTACAGAACCCTCAAAATTCCAGGTAAAAGTTTCATTGCACCCTAACTGCATTTAATGCATCCCCCGCCCTTGCTAGTCCCCGAACAATACATTTCGCCAACGGCTCGGGACCCACAAAAAACCCATCCTTTTTTGCAAGCCACTTCCTAGAGATTGTAAGACTTGGAATATTCTTTTGTTAATGCCGCACCCTCATTCAATTTTTGTTATTCTTAAAACAATGCGTATTTGATTTCATGACGTAAAAATATAGAGTGTCTATTGAAACTAGCTTGCTTTGGTCATAAATAAGATTTACTTCGCTAATAATAATTAGCCTTTACCGCGACTTTGTCCGCGTAATATTCCTTTTGGCCATTCTGATGTAAAATTAAATATAAGCATTATAAAGTTCGTCGAAATACGATTAATAGTACTAATTATTTTGGAGCACAACTAATATCACAGTAAGTATAAATATACTCGTAGGTTAACAAATTGTCACATTAATACAACACGGACAAATCACACAGATTGAGCTAGCTCAACGTGAGTTCGAGACTTGTATTATGGGATACAACCTTTGTATATGCTCCGTGGATAATATAATATACTTAGATTAACATCCACTAGCCAATCTGAAAAGATCATTTTCCTTTCTTTTTTTTGACCTGACCGGGTACCGAACCCGTAACCACAGAGCTTGTCTCCGTACTAACTAATAGTAGATCGGTAGTAAGTAGGTACCTACTTCTATTTTAAGGTACTTAAGCTGGTAGGATATGGAAAGCTTTCAAAACACTTGCAAAACACCCATTGATCATCATTATTGTTTTACTTAATGCAAGATCGTAAATAACTTGAAGGTAAGTTTGGAAAGTACTTATTTACTGCATGAAATAGAAACGGTAAGATACACACGACTAATGGCCATCTAACAATATCCCTGTAACTGCCTCCGTGGTCCAGTGGTTAAGACGTTCGCCTGTTAACCCGGGGGTCGTTCGATTCCCACGAGAAGCATCTTTGTTTAGTTGTTTTCAGTTTGGTTAGGACATTGCAGGCTTTTGAATCATCTTATTGTCTGATAATAAAGATGATTCCGTGCTTCGGAAGGCACGTTAAGCCGTTGGTCCCGGCTGCCATCTGGTAGTCGTTAAAAGAACCACTTCAGAGGACGTGAGGCGGTTCGGAAGATCCTGAATCCTGACACCAGGGTGTGCATGGTCGTTATCGATTGACCGTGTCAAACGCCAGCAAGTGACTCGCTTGCTCGCTTACCGTCCTATATAAAAAAACCGGCCAAGTGCGAGTCGGACTTGTGCAAAGGGTTCCGTACCGTTATCTATAAAAACGGCAAAAAATGACTCCATACATTTTGTTCGGTCGACTGTAACTACATAAGTTGGTCGAGTTGTATAAAAGTAACTATCTATGATACCGAGACCGCATGTAGTTTTAATTCAAAGTGCATACTTTTAGGTATATATTCAATTTATTTCAGAATTATTTGAATAATATTTCAAAAGTTCGGTAGGGGTCCTACCGAACTTTTGAAATATTATTCAAATTTACACCTCAAATTTTTACTTTATATTAATTATCTCAAGACTGGGGGGTTTGATCTACATAGTTTCAAATCAGTTTTTGTTGCATTTTGAAAGACCTTTTCAACGATACCCCACACGTTGGGGTTAGTCCAATTTAATTTTTTAAATTGAAATAAATATTTTTTCATAATTTTAAAAACCAACTTTTTGAACTTCCATATCTTCCACTCCACCAATTTTCGTGATAATCGGTGCAGTAGCGGCGGAGTACGAGCCCGGTCGAACAGATGGATGGGCGGACGGACATGACGAAACTATAAAGGTTCCTTGTGGACTACGGAACCCTTAAAAAGAGGCAGGAATTCATTGAAGGGATCAACTAATTATATATTCATCATAAATTATATCATTCAATGCGTGCTCACATTGGTAGTGTTATATAGTACCCAACATACCCAACAACGTAATCAATAATTAGAGGCATAACGTACTGGCACCAGTAATCAACAAGAGCCAATAATCGACATTTTTTTCTGAAACCTTCAAAAATAAGGACTGGGATAAAAATATTTAATTTGGCAACACAGAACCATAGAGAATGTACTTCCTACTGTCATCTTTTGCAATTGCAGTGACATCTGCCATTTTGTTTAAAGATGGCGAATCTTAAATAAACTGGAGTTCGTGCTTCTTTGCAAAAATCGAGATTTATTAAACGAATCGTTAAGAGAGTGAGTACAAACTTTTGCTGATTATTCTGTTACAATTAAAGTTATTTGTATTTTCCTTTATTTCATGGATTCTTTGGGATATCCTTAAAATAATTTTGTGTTTTGACAATCTGAGGTTATATTATTTTTATAAAAAAAGCTGGTGTCGATTACTGGATCTACCAAATCGACACTTCTCCAATAATCGACAAATGTCGAAAATATATATTTTTTAACTATATTTGTCTGCTATAGTTATCTAACAGTTTTTTCTTTACTTATTGATATAGTCTTTGAAACTAACTGATAAGAGTGCAATTACCAGTAATCGACAGAGTGTCGATTATTGGATATTATTCGTGTCGATAATTGGAATAAATCAAAATTTTTTTTTCACAGATGGCACCCAGAAAAGATTATGCCCCGGAACAGATGGAAAAGGCTATAGAGGCCGTAAGAAGAGGAGAAAAGGTTGCTGTTGCAGCTAAAACATTTGGAGTTCCACGAATAACTCTTTATGATAAGGTGACCGGTAAGACACCAGTTGGTTGCGCTATGGGGCCGAGTACTGTTTTAACAAAAACAGAAGAGGATGTATTGGTAAGGTGGTTAATTGCACTATCCCAAAGACATATTCCGATGACAAAAGATAATTTATTGGATAGTGTACAAAAAATTATAACAGAACAAAAAAGACCAAACCCTTTTACAAACAACAGACCAAGTAAAAAATGGTTCCAGTCCTTTCTCAAAAGACATCCCATACTGGCACAAAAAGTACCAGATAACTTGACCAGAGCTCGTGACAACGTAACTGAGAATGATATTTTAAACTGGTTTCAAGAAATTAACGTATATCTGGAGGACAAAAATCTAAAAGCTGTTCTAGCCGACCCAAAAAGAGTGTTTAACACTGATGAAAGTGCGTTTTTTTTATCCCCAAAACCTGGTCGTGTGCTAGCTAAGAGAGGAGAAAAACATCTTTACAGCGCTTGTGGCGACGATAAAGAGAATCTAACTGTCCTGATCACAGCAAATGCTTCCGGAGTACTTGCTCCTCCAATGATTATTTATAATTATGAACGGATTCCTGCATATATATCTGCCGGCATTCCTGATGAATGGGGGGTAGGGAAATCAGACAGCGGATGGATGTGCAGTAACACCTTCTACGAATACGTTACAAACGTTTTCAATCCCTGGTTGGAGCATAACAGTATAGAAAAACCAGTTTTATTCTTTTTAGACGGCCACAAATCCCATCTTACTTTGCATCTATCAAATTTTTGTTCTGGGAATGGAATTGAGGTCATAGCTTTATATCCCAACTCCACCCATATTCTGCAGCCTATGGACTTGTCTGTCTTCCGGCCGCTTAAAGTATATTGGAAGAAAGCAGTCAATGAATGGAAAATGGAGAATCTCGGACAAAATCTCCGCAAAGAAAATTTTGCGTCAGTACTCCAAACGGCTCTCAAAAATATTTCAAAAGATTCCATCAAAAATGGGTTCCGGGCTGGTGGCCTTTTTCCCTTCGGACCCGATTATATTGACTTTTCAAAAATTAAACATACGCAAGTCTCATCTAAGGAGAAAGTTATTGATCCAGCACAAAGTGAATTCGTAAAATATTTAGACAAAGAAATTGTAAAAAATTTTTCAACACAGAAATTACAACAGTTCAATGACTTTTTCTACAAGGACAGAAATGCCCTGGAAAACAGCCTGCCTAATGAAGACATGAGTTTATATATGATTTGGGCTAAAAATAAATCTGACTGTCTTCCCGATTGTATATCCCAAAAAGAGATTTTTGAAAAACCACCTCATCATTTGGCAGATCCTGCAGTAGAAGAAGAAATACCTTTAATTGATAACGACACAATGTCTGAACAGGGTTCAGGGATATTGTCATCAAATACAAATGAGCTACAAGGTACAGAAAAGAGAAACATAGAGAAAGAACCGCAAGAAGAAAGTCCTTTATTAAATACAAATAAGCTACAAAAAACAGAAAATAGAAACATAGAGAAAGAACCGCAAGAAGAAGGTAATTTTACTTATAATGATGGTATTTTAACTGACCATGGATCTAACGACACACTACTCAATATCGTTACTAATCTTTTATCGTCGAGTACAAATGTGTCCAAAGATACCCCCGCTGAAAATTCAAGTTTCGATTTGCCTGTAGCATCCATTTATAAGTTTCAAAAGACTGTAAATAACAATAATGAAATTAAAGACACTGAGAACATACCAGAAAAGATTCAGTGCCTCTTAGATGCTGTCCCATCGTCATCAATTACCATTGCATGTCAAAATAATCCCATTGAACATAACTCTAATGTTTATCTCAATTTGCCTGTAGAAGATAAAATCCCTGTACCTGGACCACCACATGGCACAAACATATACTCATCTCAAGAGCAACCTCATTCTTCCCGAGTACCTTATGAAGATATCACAACTGATAATGTAACACCACGTAAAAAGTCTATGGCAACGGTTTTAGGTGTGACAATCCCATCTCCCTTTAAGCATAGTTTATTTTGGCCTGAGGAAGAACTAAATAAGAAAAAAAGAATCAAACGAGAAAAAATACCATTTACAGTAACAAGCAAGGCGTGGAAACAATATCACGAAAAAAAGGAAATGGAAAAAAAGAAACAACAGGAGGAAAAAGAAAATAGAGCTAAGCAGAGAATAGAAAAAAAGAAATTAAAAGATCAACTTGCTCAAGATAAAAATAAATCTAAACTGAAAGTAAAAGGAAAAAAAAGAATTCGTGAAGAATCAACGTCGGAAGATACTGATTTAGAGATATCATATGCTGAGAGTGATGATGGTTATAATATAGAAGATGACGAGATATCAGATGTAGAGATTGCACTAAAAGAAAAAAAAACATTTCAGTCTAAACCACCTCCTGTATCAGACACATACTCAGAGATGGATAGTTTACCTTTGAGCAAACTAGTTTCTTTAAAGGCCGCGATAAGTAACAAAAACTTGCTTCCTGGAAATTATGTAATAGTAATGTACGAAGGAGAATATTTTCCTGGGAAAGTAGAAAGTTTGCAAAGAGATGATAAATATGAAGTGAGTACAATGATACTGACGAAAGGAAATACATTTCGATGGCCTAATACCCCTGATAAATTATTTTACAGCTGTGAAGAAATCATCGAAGTAATTAAAGAGCCTATATGTCTCAATAAAAGAGGGTTTTATAGAATTTTGGAAATGGATAAATATTTGCCCATTAAATACGATCATTAAAATATTTTTGATATAAGTTTTGATACTGTCACATTTGTTTTAGATGAAAGAGGTATTGTGTTCACAAAAACATTTTGAGAATTATTGATTGTTTCTATTCTTACCGATG
The DNA here is from genome assembly GCA_947532085.1 of Elegia similella. Lineage (NCBI taxonomy): Eukaryota > Metazoa > Arthropoda > Insecta > Lepidoptera > Pyralidae > Elegia > Elegia similella. The sequence goes on from OX383941.1 coordinate 17,519,952, forward strand.
ATCTCAATAGTGTAGACCTTTGGTAAATGTTAGTTCCTTTTTATAGTTATATTTTATTGATATCTTTATTTGGAGTTTGTGTTAAAGATAAAGATAGTTTAATGTATGTAATACAATTTTGATACTCATTTGCTTTAAAATCATATTGTTACCCATTTCTGACCTTTGGTAAATGTCACTTTCTTTTTATAGTTATATTTTATTGATATCTTTATTTGGAGTTTGTGTTAAAGATAAAGATAGTTTAATGTATGTAATACAATTTTGATACTCATTTGCTTTAAAATCATATTGTTACCCATTTCTATGTAAGTTAGAATGTCAAAGACTGATAATTAAAAATTAAAGAATGTCAAAGATTAATAATTAAGAATTAACTGAGACTGATTTAATATTGACGTTATTTTAAGTATTATTTGTTGTAATTTACTCTGTGTACCTTTAATGATTCCTCAAGTTCCTGACTTAGATTTAAGAGATACTGTAAATTTCAAACTGATATTTGAAATAAAAATGTAATACCAAACACTTGTTGTTTTTATTTTACGGTAACCTCCCGTTATAAATGAATAATAAAATTATTTAAAAGTTATCCCTTATTCCTGTCGATTACTGTGTGTCGCTTACTGGTGATTGTCGATTACTAAGTGTTGTTTATTGGTGATTGTCGATAACTGGGTGTTGACCACTGGAGCTTTGATGTCGATAATTGGCGATATCAAATATTTTTTGTTTTTTCGCTTTTTTCACTAATTTATCTATTATTAGTTTACTTAAATCCATTACATTGTTTATTAAGGATATATTCCATCACCTTTACTCCTACTTTTTGTTCTAAAAATAAACATATTTTTTTTATTCGCGATGAAAGTATAGTACCGCCTTAAAGTGTCGATTTTTGGTGCCAGCACGTTACATAGGTATCATGAATTGTATCATCAAATCAAACTTACCAGTCCAAATTCTGGAATTGGGAACATAATATTACTTAGTTCTTTCCTCCTTGTAATTTGTTTACTATGATTATTTTTGGTCGTCTGGGTACTCTCTACGTATCATAAAACATTTCCTTAGAATAGATAGTTAACTTGACCTACACACACACACACAAATCTAAGAATGAGGGTAGTAGTATACAACTTTTCCTAGCAGACTAGTCTATGCTCAGAAGAGTTATTGTCACAAACTACTAAGAGATGTTATTGTTCTGAGAGTCTATGCTAGGCTGTCTTTTTTTTTTTGCAGTCGGCTATAAAATTTAATAGCAAAAAGCATAGAGATTTTAGCCCTAATATTTTATCGTCAAATAAAAAAAAGAATGTCAATCTCATTTTGGCTTTCTTATCTGTCAAACTTCATGGTTGCAGTGTTCCCAACTTAAGGGTTTTCCCCAAAATTTAGGGGATAATACAATATCAGACAGGGGATTTATAATTATTGCCTTTACTTTACACATTTGGTTTTATTGCGAAATATAAACATTTTCAATAATAACCAAAACCTGAATTAAACGTTATTATATTTTAAGTATATAAAAAATTATAATAGAACAATAACAATTATATAAAAACATTACAGCGATTATTCATAGTTTTGTAATTAGTATTTATGCATGATTTGTTAAAGAATATTATTTAGTCAATGAATGGACCTACGGAAGTAGTATAGTATTGTATTGTAGTATAGTATTCATTGACAAAATAATATTGTATTGTAGTATAGTATTCACTGACAAAATAATATTCTTAATAAAGTACAGGAATGTACTTAATTCATTGTCTGTCCGTCTGTCACACACACCCAGCCAATTTGCTCCGAATCTGTTAGGCTTGGGCCCATTAAATTGAAATTTGGCACCACAGAGATGTACAGAGTGGGCCTGCAGGCGTGGTGGGTAACTGATTATATTTCTCTATAACGTGACTGCGTTTGTGTATACATGTGTATACGCGTAACACGTTTGAATTTTTCTCTTAAATATCATGTTGTGCAGCGATTATGGGCAAAATTGAAGCTCCGTTATGAATCTGAAATAATATGGTATCATCTAGGTACCATAACCAAGTGTCATAATATTCTGTTTATATGGCAGTTTGGAGAAAAAACTTGAAAGATATTGAACTGGGGACACGAACTAATTGCGGCCGGGAACCGATCTAACCTAATAATATTTTGATATCTATGTTCAAGCAATCAATCAATCAATAGATTATTTGCATGAATACAAGAAATACATAAAGATCTTAATATTATTAAAATGGTAAAGTATTCAACCCTTTTTGGGCGTGCAAATTGTATTAATGTCTTACTGAGTACGTTTACATAAAAATCATAAAATTTATTGCAAAACAAAATCTATATGACATTGCTATTTAAAGTTAAAATATTCTTGAATACTATAAAATGTTTGGCATACTTATGATGTCTGTAATGCAAATACGAAACGTTGTTTAAATAAATGTTTCGTTTGGACACCCTTTCGGTTGTCAGAAATCAGATAAGATTATTAAATAAAATTATGAACTATACTATGTGACATAAATATCCAATGAAAGGGCTTTACATGGATCTTAATTTTATTTTTCATAATTGCAGTTGCAGAATACCCTTTTAAAGCACCTTATCTCCGAAATCACTGATCCGAGAAAACGTGATATGGGATTTACTTATAGTTTAGGGAAACATATAAAATGTTAAATATATGGAATAATCATCATCATCATCTCAGCCACAAGGACTCCACTGCTGGAAAAGGCCTCCCCAAATAATTTCCAATAAGACCGGTTTTTCGAATGGCGACCACCTACCGGCAAGCGCAGCGTTTTAATTGCAAATCTTTGTGAAATTTCAATAAATAAATAAAGAAATAATATTAATCAGTACGATGAATGTTATTTCTTGATTGACACCTGGCCACCTGACTAAATCCAATTCTCCCGAGTTTGTCTCGTACACGGCCGGATTTTTTAATTTGACTTTAGGGTAAAATTGTTTTGAGAGTTGGTAACACAGCCTAGTTTACTTAAGATTTGAGGTTATATTGTTTTCAAAAGTAAATAACTTCAATAAAGTTTATATAAAATAGGAATATAATGGGAGATTCCGGTACACAAAAAAAGAAACTGAATAAGAATAAATTGAAGAAAACAATAAAAAATGTTCTATGCCGTCCAGACACCTTATTATGGTTAGTATGACGAAATGGAATGTGATTGTAATTTCAGTATTATATTTAGGAGTAATCTTTAGTAACACCCTTTTCTGGATTTTTATTTTATTTTGTTCATTTATATTTTTGCTGTGTGTTTTAATCTTATAGGCCAGAGGTCTCGGAAGAACATAAAAAAATATTAGAAGCAGCTCTCTGCAAGCTTCAAGTAGAATTAACAATATTCAACAAACCACATTGGCAAGAGTTGAAGTTGATTCCTAAGGATAAACGCCCAAAGCCTCCTAAACTAGAGTAAGTAATCTAACGCAATGTCTAAAAGCCTAGCATACATATTTCCATTTATGGAATGGCAAACCAAGACAGATTTACATATAAATATTTATTCGTTTTCAGGAAAGTCAGTGGTCTTCTATTTGGTATAAGAGAATGTTGCAGTGCTATTGAAAGTAAACAATGTTCTGCAGTAATTATTGAATCTATGGTTAATCTGAAAGTTATAGTGCAACCAGTAACTGAGGCTTGCAAGAAAGCACAAATACCATATATTTGCTGTCAGAATTTGCGTAAAACAACTGAAAAATACTTTGGGATACCTACAAGTTGTTTAGGTATAAAAGTAAATAGCCTACCAGATCTTACTGTTACAGTGTCTGAGGTAGCCAGAAACTATACAGTGGCACAAGATGTGCAAAGTAGTAACAAAACAGATGTAGAAATCATGGAGGTAGATAAAAGTTCTGATGTTACTGCTGGGAACGAGTCAGTTAATGTGGTCTGCCCTTATTTATATAGATCTAACAAAAAGTCAAGAATATTTGTTCCCAATGGAACTGTGATGACTTCATATGCCAACAAAGACTTTGTTGGACAAAATTATATAGAATTTACTGATAAGACTAACATAAAACATAAGGATAAGAAAGCTTATATGAAAATGATGGTAAAAAGAATTTCAAATAATCCTAACAGGGCGAAAATTAAACAGGAATTATAAAATAAACCACATTTGAAGATAAAGACATTTTATTTTATTCTTAAGATTAATAACTATAATGTCAAAAAAAGACATGTATTATGTTAATCATTCCACAAGGAATGTAAATAACCAGTGCTTGGCAGTGTTTCATGGAACATAACTACAAATTTATATGCATCACAAAACACTTGGGAACACTGCAATCAAATTCTACCAAGTTTCGCTTGTCTAGTTGTGTTATTTGCCACATCGAACATGGTACAATTTGATTGAAAATTATACTAATTAATAATGCAATACTCCATACAAAAGTGTGTGTATTGATATGGAATACAGCATACTAGTAGATACATTTATCTTACGTTTCAATTGATGCATTGCATTAAGTTTTTAACAGTTCAATTTAATAAAAATCAAACAATAATTTGTGTCAATTTAACACCTATAATGAAAATGACTATTAGTCCATAATAAATCTGGCCATTGGTTAGCTTACACTAAATAGGAATGACCAAGTCTTAATAATGATTTACAATCATTTTAACCAAATGTATATGTCTATTAAATACAATACATACAAATATTGCCACAAAATTTGATGTTAGTTTATTTCCAGTTTCAATAATTCAAGTTTTTTTGTTATTAAGTTTTTACTTAAATGATAGGTCCTGTAGTGATGAAACGATTAGTGGAAAGTGGCCATACCTTTACCTTATTTATACAAACATAAACATTCTTCATTGAAGTCAAAGTTTTGACTAAACTCAAGAGTTGGTACATAGTACCAATAAAATATATTGTATCATCACACAAATTTAAACTAATTACAATTAGTACATTAACCTAATAATTATCTTTTGTGTTCTATATCGTGACGCAAATTAGTAGTTGATGAATAAGTGTAGATATGATTCACTGGATGATTTAAATATAACAATAGGCATATAAGAGCCGACAGATAACATTACGTAGTCTGTTAATAGAATTAACAATGTCAAAATACATAAGATATATTTCCATTAATTTGTACAATCTTAGTCTAGATTTAAAGTGTGTTGTCTCAATTAAATATTATCATACACTTCTCAGAAGTATACAACGTACCATAATAATGAAATGTACAAAAGTGTATAAATGCCTACTCGATTAGTAACAAGATCATGCGACGGATTGGCGTGATTGGCACTAACTCAATTTCCTACAACCCCAGGCACATTTGCTCATTGCTATACAAATGAATATGAGTCTATCGGTAAAATATGACCTCATATTAATCTGAAACAGACGAGCACTAAACATTCCCTGATCGAATTATAATCGATTTCATGAATAAATCGAAATAATTCATCCATCAACATATCGTCCGCGCAGAGTGACATTTAATAGTTCTCCGAAATTACGAGCGGTCGATCAATGCGGCGGCGGACGTGGCAGCTGGCCCTCGCTCGGCCTGTACCGCGCCAGGATTATGGCGCACATCGTTTGAGCGTCCGTCTCCTCTGGGTATGCAGCCATCGCTTCCGCTACTTGAGCTTCAGGGAAGATGCCGGCGAGGTGGAAATGCATGCGACGGCGAGCATCCCAATGTTGTAGCGCGCCTTCAGAAGCGCACGGCGATAAGTGCGCGCAGGCCGCCCCCGCCGCCCCCACCGGCGCCGAGGCCACCCGCGCCGCCGCAGAGTGCTGCAGGCGCGGGTCAGACGCCGGGTTCAGTGTCAGCTGACGCGCCAGCTTGCGGTGAGGGTTAGCGTCGGGCGGCGGCATCGGCTGCGGCATGGGGAGCGGCTGCGACGGCCCCGGCATTTGCAACTGCGCTCTCTCGAAGTGCGTCGCGAGGGCGGCGTCCGCCAGACGCGGCGCGGCCGAGTGCGCGCGCGCCAGAGGCCGCTTCGTGTCCACCGGACGCCCGCCCGGCGGCAAGCTAACGGTGTGCAGATCGCGAGCTCTCAGAGCGCGAGCTGCTCTTTCTGACAACTTCTCAGCCACGGATTTGTGCGGCCGCCCGGCTCGTTCGGGATGGTGAAACTTGCACTTGTTGCCGTATGTACATTTCCGTCCGTACGGGCAAGCCGGCGGGGGATCGGCACGGGATGGTGGTGCGCGCAAAAACGCATCGAGGGTAGGCCCCGATCGTCCTAACGGATCATCGGGAGGCATGAACCTATCGTTCACAAAAGAGTACATGAGGAGGCGTTCCTCGACTACCTTACGGAATTCGGGGTTCTCTGCTGCGAGGTCTCTGTAGTTGTCATTGGATACGACGATACCGTCTGTGTCAGCCGCGAGCCGGAGGATGTATCTGTCGTCGTAACAAACGAGTCTCTTGCCGCCGACGAGCCGACTGGGGGTGTACACTAGAACACGGTCACGCTCGAGTCTCTCGAGCGCATCGCGGTCCGCGACCGGGTTGTCGGGTCGCGAGGCCTCCTTGCGCCATTTGGGTACGAACACAATGATGTCTTTATGCCCGCGAGCGCGGAACCAGTCAACGCAAATTTCTATTCCTCTACACGAAAACACCTCCTTGTTGCCATGGCTGGAAAAGAAAAGAAAATTATTGGGACACTTTAATCGAAAGATTCTGAATATAAAAAAAAATGTGTTTTTGCTTATATGGGAAGAAGCAGCTAGGCACCGAAAACAAGAACAATTCAATCCAGTGGCGTAGCTTGCTCTAGTGCGGCACTTTATCGAAATTTAATGTAGCCCTTCAATCTTGCTACAAAAGTTTAAAATATTGAATCCTAATTCACTGATGGTCTACTACGGTCTAAATTACAAAACCTACTCTATACTAGAGAATGGTTTCAGGAAAGGAGATAGGCCTCAGAAGCGTATTGACAAGTTATGAAAAGAGATGCTCGATAGAAGCGCAAAAAGCGCAAAATATTGATGTTATAAATAGGAATGGGAAATACGTTTGCCCAGCAGCATATGTTAGTAAACGATACACGTTCGGGGGCTTCGTAACATTGATACGACAGATACGGGGGTAGCTACGCCCCTCATCATCATCGACCATGCACACCTTGGTTTCAGAGTTCTTCGGGACCGCCTCTCGGCCTCTGACGTGGTTCCTTTAACGACTACTAGATGGCAGCCGGGACCAACAGCTTAACGTGCCTTCCAAAGCACGGAATCATCTCAATTATCAGACAATCAGGTGATTCAAGCCTGCAATGTTCTAACCAAACTGGAAACAACTAAAAGTATGTTTCCCGCGGGATTCGAACCCACGACCCCGGGTCTACAGGCAAACGCCTCAGTTATGCAGCTACGCCCCTGATTCAATCATTACATTCAAAGAGCATCAACAACCAATAGTTACATAACTTGTTGCAGTAACTGTAGACGTACCTCATTGCGACATTGCTGCCGTCGATGACGATTTGTCGCAGCTGGTCTCTGTCGGGCGGAGGGTCGGGGTCTGCGGGCGGCGGGGGAGACAGCGCGCGCGGCGGCTGTTTAGCGGCCAACTTGATGAGCTCGGCCAACAGCTCATTGCGCGGTGGATCAGCACCCAATCGCTGCAATGCGGTTCGCGCTAAGCGCTCCGAGTAACCCAGCTTCACTGCAAACTCGATCTTTGCCTGTCGATGTAACGTTGATGCGTAAGTCATCTAGTAGCTTGATATAAAAATTTCCTGTAGTAAAATACGGTACGATTATACATGGTGAAATTTTGATCGTTGTGGATCCTTAACGGGGTGATTCAGCCCTTCAATATGAACAACTTTTCCTATGGGACCAATGCTGAGAACTCAAAAAAATTGACATTTCCATACAAAAATGTTCGGTTGCCTGGCCAAAAAACAAAGAGTCCCCGGCATTTATATTAATAAGCTGAATCACCCCTTTAAGGGTCCAAAACAGTCAAAATTTCACCATGTATAGTACGTGAGTAGAACTTAGAATAGTACCCGAAACATTACATTAGTTACTTCTTTAGCAGTCATTAGCTACTACTTTAGTGAAAACGGAGTTAAAGTACATGCGGCCGGCCGTAAAAACTATTACTTATACGAAATCATATCACATCATCAATACTGTCACAATAGCGGATCTCCGACGAGTCGCAGTTGAGGTTACAACCAGAAAAGCGCTGACATGAGAGAGATTTTTTGAGTGATCACTGCTGCCCATGGACAACTGCAACACCAAGGGGTGACACGAGCGTTTCCGGCCTTTCAAGCAGATAGAGGAAATGGGGAAGGGTAGGATTGGAAGGATGGGTCTCCGGCTCTCTCACTCACCTAACGAAGCATAGAAGCGGTAACGTTTCTACGCAAACGTCGATTTTCTGTGAAAGTGTGGTACTTCCCCGAACGAGCCGGGTCATTCATGCTACTAGCAAAAATTAATTTTACCGGTAGCGTGGAGCTACCACTCCGAAAATCTTTGGCGTAGGTCACCGATTATGGAAGTGCGGCAATTTTGAGCGTGAATTTAAACCTTAAATTCAAAGATGCAGCGAAAAAGAAGTGGTTCGGTGGGCACTCACAAGTTTGAAACTAATGAATGAAGCTTCACCTGAGGCTGTGCTGCGGCTGGTGTGAGCGTCACACACTCGGCAAACTCAGCCGCCAAGGTGTTCGAAAGACGGCTCGGTGGTGTGCACTTTTTTACAGTCTTCTTTAAAGTCCTACCTGATCAGGTTGCGGAGCGTCCTGTGCAAGCGACACATACTCCGCAAATTCGGCCTACTGTCCGTGAGACGACATAATGTGCTGTACAATCTTGTCCTTACAAGTAACACAGATGTTTGAAGCCTCACCTGATTAGGCTGCGGCGCAGCCGGTGCAAGCGTCACGTACTCCGCAAACTCAGCCGCGAGGGTGTCTGAGGGTGTCCGAGAGGCGGCTCGGTGTGCACTCTCTTCTTCGCACTCGGAGTCATAACTCGAGTCTTCGCCGCGCTCGCCTGCCCATCCCAGAGATGACTCCACATATTTCTGGAAAATAAAGAAAAGATCTCATTAATAATTTGTTCCTCCCAAAATTACCTACGATATACAGTGGTGGTGTATGAGAATGAGGAAATATGAGCAAAATATGGAAAAAAGGAAAGGAAAGAAAATGTTCGATCCACACCACAAGACCGAACCTTATAGGGTTTACAAATCTGGGTAAACAGTTTAGAACAGAGACTAAACGTAATACCACATCCTCTGAAAAACTTAATACCTCATCTATCAAAGACAACTGGAAAAGAAAAGCGACGACAGCGGAGTTTCACATTCTAGGGGTTTCTAAATTTAACCAGGCTGAAATACTACACTATCAAATACTACAGGCTCGCTATAGCACATAAAGTGTTATCGAATTCCAACTTTTCAATTGGCCTTATCATAAAACATAACTATATTTCCGCCAACGACAACCAGTCTCATATAATTAGTCTCTATATTTTTTAATTAGCCGCGATAATTTGAGCCGTATTAATTTCGCATTTGTTACGCCAAATTGGCGATCATCGATCAATAAGCAGATATGATATTTCACACAAACGGCGCCGTCGCAGGACAGGGTCATCAGGGCGTCGAAGCGGATCTACAGATGATCATTGACCTTTAGCGTGTGCGCAACTGTCGACCGTACCGGTTGTATATAATTCATTACTTAACTTTAAAATTTACAAAAATATTTGTGGTTTGCCGCCGCAGAAAACGCCAATCGATTCGCGTGAAGGCCCGCTCCGTTTTATAATTTTCTCATGCCGGCTACTCGATCGAAAATAATTCTTAGTCATAGGCAACATCCGTGTAGAGACCTAGTTGGCTGGGAAACTGAAAACGTTTGTATTAGATTAACAACCCATGCGGCGGATTGTTTCGTATCTCGCTAGTTGAAGGCTGGGCGCTCGTAATTTGTGGATGGTATCATGCAGAGATAATGTTAGTAGGTCTATGGTGCTGGGAGCATTTGTGTACATCCGGGCGCAAAGTACGGAAACGCCCCACCTACCTACACCTACCTCGCTGCAGCCGGATGCGACTTTCTAAAAAATATGGTGCGCGCAAACCGCTGCCACAGCCGCCCGACCGCCCGATACACATCGAGACCAATCCGTTTTCGCTGTCACGTTTATACTAGTAATATAAAGTTTATTCGGTTTATTAGATAGTCAACCGTAATTTAAATGTAAAAGCGTGTCTGTCTGCCCGTTAAAGTTAATAAGACGCAACGATTCGAAATGATGTTTTTTACATTTCTATACATTGATATCACGCTTGAGAAATTTTATCCCGGCATATTAATAGGTTTCCAGGGGAAAGCTAGAAAAGAAACGTGAGGCTAGTAAGACATAAAATTTAGTACCTATGTAATAAATAAGTGAAAGTAAATTTTAATATACTACTGAAAATGCCTACTGAAAATAGGAGTTCAATAATTAAGGAATCTCTAATGGGTCTAACGGATCCAGTCCTTCGTATTTTGTTTCAACTTTTTGTTTAGCACAGCACCTTTGTCGTCATTTAGTGCACTGAGTGTTATGGATTGACGTAATAGATGAAGGTAGGTGTACAGGTCTGCTGGACAATGTTTCTACTATTAGTTGAACTTTTTATTACTTAATTTCATAAAACATGGCTGCCAATAGGTATTCTTCAGTAAAAGAAAAATATATCAAGGAAAAAGAAAGAAAATTACGGCTATTTAGAAATTAAAAAATATTAAAAAATAACCGAGCATGAATCGGATTCCAAATAAGAAGGTGGCTAATGCGAAATAAATAAACAATCGTGTTGAACAAGTCAACAGGACCGACAATACCAAGAAACTTACCACATCACACATAAAAGTGTGCGGCTATTCTAGTGTTAAGTAAGTGAAAACCTTCGATCAAGATAGTTCTAAATACTTAATCGAAGGTGAAAACAATAAATTTTTGTATTGGTTCTTTGAACCTATGATATCGGAGTTTTCTATAGAGAATTTCGAGCAAATTGAATTTTTCATACTAACGTTTTTAGTATTATATTTGAGTATGATAAATTCAACTAAGTGAAATTTAGCATGTATTTACGTACAATAGTAAGCTTGTTTAAAGCATTATAACATTTAAAAAAGCATGAAAAAACAATAAAAAAATGACGACATTTTGATCGAAACGGACAACGGCTAAAACGAGTTCTTTTCATGAGCATTTGTCAATAATAAAATTTAAAAAACACAAAAAATTAGGAGCGGTTAAAAAACGCTTGACCAGTTGACAAAATTTTCTCGCTTGACCAATTATCCCCTAAATCAAAAATATGCATGCAGAATATCAATAATATAGTCCAGTTTCAAGTTTAAATAAATAAAAATGTGGTTAACTGAAAATCATAGTCGTTAGGAACAAAATTGCAAGCGGAAAAAAACGCCAGTTTCATAGATAAAGATCTTTTCACATAATATACCTGTCAGAAAAGAAAATCCACTTTAACTGAGCAATTTTGGATTAAACATATAATATTATACTACGTCCATAGCAGCCAGTACTTGCGTTACAAGGCACCAGTGAGTTAAGTACATAAGCAAAGTTAAAACGGAAAAACAGATTAATATTATGTCTGGTGCAATGAATTTGACAGGAAATAAAAAATAACTATTTTGAGGTCAAAATTGGGATCTTAAAGTGGGTTGTAATAAAACAAAGTCAATGTAAATAACAAAACAAGCACCTATAGACATGACAAGGAAAACCATGATCTACTAGTTAAACTGCCCAAGATTGATCGGCCAAAACGTAGACAACAGACAATTTCCTTCTAGCGATTGTTTTAGCTACACAAAAAAAACCCATCGGAATCTCCCGGTTTATTAGCCACGCTCATTTACGTTCGCCTCTCCATTTGTTTACGTTTTTTCCCGGTCTCTTTTCCTGCATTGGCGAAAACCGTGAATAAATTACACGCTGAACCAATCAATTGGATTAAACCAAATCGTTTAGTGATTTGCTAGATTCAAGAACGCGTCAAAAATACCCAAGAAAGGCGTTTCATGCTCGTTCTTATTTACGGATTAGGCCTTCAGCACACGGCGTAATTTAAACGCGCCGACACGACGCGCGTTTCAGGAACGCACGTTTACCGCGCCGTAGATGTCGATTTTTGCGTTTGCCCGATTCAAACGCGATACAATATATACTATACAGTATACGCGTGTTTCACGATAGCTGCGATCAGCGCGTCTCGTCGGCGCGTTATAAACTAGTGGTTCTGCGAGAACAGTAGACCTCGCGAGCCCTTACAATCAACATCCACATTTGCCCTTCAGTGCTCTAAAATATATCTGTTACTGATATGCTAATTGACTAAAGGATGATTTCCTTCAGTTACTATTTCCCAATCCCCGCTGCTCTTAATTAGGTACCAGAGGAAACGGAAATTTAAACCTACATTCCCTTACCAGAAGACCCGACCAGACCCTTTTTTTAAGAGGAAACACTAAGCTCGAGTGAATTGAAAAATAGATATTTATAATATCTATTGCTGTCGCGCCGCGTGCCCAAACAAACCCCGCAGAGTGCGATAGAGATAACTGCAGCTCGGCCGGAAAATACCTATAAAAAGTACACAAAATTAACGCTTCGTAGTCCTCTGATTTCTTTTTCAAAACTTAACCGATTTAATTTCTTTTTACAATAAAAATTTAAAATAAGCTATGGCTGTGTTTCTGCGTTTCTTTTTCGCTATTGTTTATATCCGGCGGTTTATATCCTATTGGTACTATCCGGCGAGGAATCAGAGGACTACTCTTGTACACGGCGCTTGAGCACCATGTTTAGTATGCTTTTGTACACATTAACTAAGTTGGAGTGATCCTCTTCAAGATCGGAATTATCGGAATAGCGAACTTGGCATGGGTGAATGGGAGGCAAAGTTTAAGTACCCGGTTTCATAGTTGTTATGTTACCAATTGGTAAAAATTTTAATAGGACTCTAATTTTCAACTATTATGGCAGATAAACATGCGAACTTTACGTTAAGAAGTGGCCGGCATCTATAAGCCCTGGGTTCAAGTCACAGGATAGCATGTGAATCTTTTTTATTTCTTTTTAATTTTTATTTCAGGATTCTAAGTTTATTCAGTGTTTTCAATTATAAAAGTAATCATGCTTTAAGCCAAAAAATATTTTTCAAATTTTGATTTCTGTTCCTTAGGGAAAGTTGTTCAATTTCACTCCCTCTCCCACTTCACGTACTTCAACTTCTTTCATAAATATACAGAAAATTGATTTCACACAACTTTTGGGCAAATTGCCGACTATAAACACGTTCAAGTTTATCGTATAAAAAAGTTGTTCAGACAAAAAAGTTGCGTCTTAATGAGAATAACAAAAAAGTCTAATGACATTTTTGTTTTTTTTTTCAAATAGCTGTGCTATGAGTTTTTTTAAGTTTAGGAAGCCCATATATCCGCCATTTTTTAAAATTTCGAAAATCTGGCACGACTAAAAAATTCTATATAATTACCGAACCTGCTCACAAAATTTCATGAGCATCGGTTGAGAAATGCGACCTGTAGGCGAGAACAGACAGACAGACACGGACAAAAGAATTTTGGGCCAGTGGAAACTGAGACGCTTCGCTCGCTCGGTCAATAAGCCGTGTGCCGAGGCCCTTACGCATACTTATTCAGTGCACATTTACTTTGGGCTTAGTTTAGGAGCGCATACTTTGTACTTGGCTGAGATCATAGGAATTGGGGTTATTGCGTGTAATTGCATCCGCAATTGCGGAGCTTTCGCATCGATTTGAACATCCGCTATAATCAATGCGAATATATTATCATCATGCGGAGCATCCGCATGATTGTAGCATTTTTTTTTGCAAAAATATGAACGGGGCTTAGTATCAACTATTATTAAAGATTATTGACCAATAGGAGCGAAGATTTCGACTTGTAACATGATTTGACAAATTTATAATTTTGTGTTAAAATTTACACCTATATAATTTCCATGGAACTAATTCTTAGATCCATGATAATTTCTTATCTTTTAAAAGGTCTCCTTTACCGCGGTTGTTCGCGTGTGGTTTCGACACCACCCCAGCCGTGGTTTTGGGACAGGCAGGCGTGAAAATATGGACGGGAGGCCTAGGTAACATGCAAAACGGCCTGATATATTTAGAAATACATTATAAGCTCCGCATCCACATCTGCGTCCGCAGATGTGAAGAAAAATGCATTCGGATCATCCCTGATAAAGTTCTTTACTCTTGAGAAATGTCAATTTGATAGAATTAGCTATCACATAATAAAATTAACGTAAACACCTAAAACATCAATCGATAATTCTAAAAATCAAAGATATTCTTACGAGTTTTTTTAAGTCACGAAAACGTAATGTCATAATCACGCAAAACTGTAAAACTTAACAGCAGTTTTTTTTGTAACCCAGTCCAGTTATAATTTCAAGGCCGAGAATGCAGTGCTACAAATCAGGCATTGCTAAGGTATATTTACTATTCAGGTAGAATTTGAATACAAGCCTTTTTATTACAAGTTCAGACACTAACACTGAACAGCCTTCTTTTCTTAACAATGGAACCTATCGTGAATTATAAAGAAATCGTTTAACTTAATCCGATGGTACCTATTTTAATTTGCAAAGCATTTTTTTATTCATAAAACTGCTAGCTGTCCCGGCGAACTTCGTTCGCCATTATTTTTTGACGTAAATATTTCGTATATTATATGTTATCAAAACCAACAAATCAAAGATTTAAAATTGGATTCCCCCGTTTTTAAGTTATCGTATTCAAAATTAATCTACATGTTCCAAACTTACTTTAGCCGCATAGTGGAAGTAATCAATCAGTACATACATAGTATTAAGTCTTTTTCCCTTGTGGGGTAGACAGAGCCTAGGTCTATAAGACCTTATGGCCACGTTTAGCATGTTGGAGGGCGTGTAGATGGAAAACGGAATCTATATAGTGACGGGTTGCCAGCTGCATCGCCTATTAACATGATTCCGCAGATTTTAGCCCAACCCCTCGATTGGATTTTACGATCTGCACGGGACGAGAAGCAACTGGTACATTCTACGTTTTTTCTTTTCTCCTAGACCAGTAATCAATCAGATATAAAATCTGGCTAATATTTATATAAGCAGCCTGTGTCTTAGATTTAGAAGTCATGATTGCATCAGAACTTTTAGAGAACGTAGGACGGAGGCGAGTTCCGCTTTCTGTTAAATTTATTTAAACAGGTTGATCGCTAAATCTGGCATTTTAGTCAACGTCACCGCGAATAATATATACGTTTTGGAGCCGGCAATATGACGCGGTTGCTAAACGGTTATAATGTCCGTTGACTAGACGTGTTGATTATAGACTAAATATCGTCTGTGTGTTAACTCTTTACCTGCAACTGCAATTCATTGTTTTATTTCTTGTTCATTATCATTTCACTAGTTCCGAAAGTCTATTTGGTCTTGATTGATGAGCCAGTCGTTCTTGTTTGAGTATAATTCACGAAAATTTTCAAGGTAAAAAACTTCAACATAAAATAAAAATTTGCAACTGATTTAACATCACGGTTGTGTCATCCATATAAAGATATTAACAATAGGAGTCAAGTCATCATTCATTGCAAGCACGATGCATTCAGGATACTTTATCTCCATCATGACCATGACTATTCTCCACACACCTCAAGCGAAAGCGTTTCGATTTTGTAACTGACATGTGCACGTGAACAGAAACGCGATTCGCTGAGTTTTGCAAACAAACAAACATTACGTACAACTCAAACCAACAACAACAACAGAGTTTAAATGCGCAATTGATAATGGGCTATGTATAAAAAGTTTTATCTCCCAACAAACTAGAAATATCTAATTATTCTCCCCAAGTTTTGACGTCAGAGAGACATCAACATACAACATGGGCTCTTCATTTATTAATATTAGATACAAACAACGCAGAATTTCGGTGATTGATATGATATTTACACAAATAGTGTATATTTGCATATTGCACGAAGAGGCTGCAAGCATTTTGCGATGCACTATTTACAACTCTGCCAGTGCGTTCATAAATTGAACGACCGATAACATTGTCTGATGATTGGACACCAATCGGTTGTAAGGAGAAATTCTATCGCGTGTTTGTTCTAGAGATAAGAGTAACCAATAGGGTGGGAGGATCGGGGCGACGTCGGCTCGTTCGATGTGTCGTCAGCGCCGAACAGGATGCGAGCACGCGACACACTTCAAATACACACGCACTCCATATGTATTCACTTAAATTGCACACATCCACAGCCCGCCACATGATTTGGTATACTATCATGGGCCTTGTAGAGCGGCGATAAAATTCAAATTAGCATAATTGCTAATTAACTCTGCGTCACATCCCTGGTCGTTCGTTTGTCTTTTGTATGGCTCGATATCAGTATTTGTCGCTAGTTAATCGTTTAGATATGTCAAAGTATTACGTCAAAACTATTAAGATTATTTCTAAGAATTTAAATAATTTAATATCGGTAGCAGCAAAAGAGTCTTTGTTTTCCTAAGAGCAAATCTATGCTCAAAAATCTCCTTCCATATGAATGATGAAAGGAAACATGTGACGAGTAAGGAGACATAATGTTTCTTTTATAAGAACGCTTCATCAGATATTTTCTGAAAAATAAAATATTGTAAAAAGATGATGTATCTGTCAGCTGCGACATCTTGCGAGTTTCAGTGAAGTTCAGTTATCCGACGTGTCATCTTGCATTGCAAAAGACAGCAGTACACTACTATCTTTTAGACCCACATTAAAGGGGTTATTTTCACTCACCTCTTCCCGTCTTTTGACAGATGTCTCCATCGTCACATCAAAATCTTCAGTAATTGAAGTTTCAGACCACTGTTGCGAATTTTTAATTTTGTTACTTAAAGAAATAATTGATGCAGAGGCATCTAATATTTTAATAAAGAAATTTCTTAAATTATATATCCTTGAGAGCTTAATCCTCGTAACATTATCAAATTTTATTATGTTATATGATGGAATTGCCTAAATAATAACCGCGATGTACGTTCCCAAGAATCTAGACTAATATTACAAGATAAAGTAATAAAACTGAAACCCGACTACTAGATTTTTTATTTCCGGGTATATTTTAATTTTTCATTAGAGAATTGTATAATATTTAAAATACAAATAAAACTTTATCACCAATAGAAAGTTACATTGACAGCGAGTGACATAAGATATATTTTATTTAAAAACAATTAGGAATACATACGAAAATTGCATTAATGTAACCTGAGGTATCAAAAATTTGCCTAAATAAGTTATTATAGGGCAAGCGCTGATAAAACTATTAATATCTATCTCATCTAAGATGTTCCTGACTACATCCTCACCTACGATCCTTCAAATCGGCACCCGGGGATACAAGGGGCCAAGATCGACCTGATTAGACTGTATGATAAAACCGAAACCCAAGCACAGCTGCACAGCACAGTACAAGCAGAAACAGCTAGTATTCAACAATCTTAACGCCGGATGCACCGGTATGAAAACAAAATCGCTACTTCATAACTACATGTGGAAAAAGTCAATTCGCAATAGAGTGTGGCGAAGCGCGAAGCCTCTGATTTATGCAAACTTGAAACAGAAACTTAGCTATTTGCAAACCGTTAATTCGACCGTTGGTAACGCAAATACACAGCATTTTACTAACGAGTAGTATTATTTTTTTTAAAACCGACTGCTTTACCTTCTATCTAAAGACACCTGGGCTTTTGATGCGAAATCCAGCCGTTTGGAAGATACGAGGTAGTAAAGAAATTTACAAACAAACATAATACGCGCGAATCACATAACCCTCCGTGGTAGTCAGGTAAAAACAACAAGCCGAGATGATTGCTGTCATCAGTTCTAAGAACTAACATAGTTATTAAACTCAAATTATACATAACAGGATGTAAAGAATATTTTTGTGCCAAAGGTTGGAATCCATTCATAATCCATTCTTAGAACAGATTAATTAATGATTTAAGAAGAAAAAGTCCTTTCCGGGATGAAAGGTATACTATGCCTTTTCTCGGGCTTCAAATTATACTACCTCTATTTCAAATTTCATCTCGACTGGGTCAGTGGTTGAAGCGGGAAGAGGTAACAGACAGTTACTTTCGCATTTATAATATTAGTATGGAAGCAGTATAAATTAATTAATGAACGAATAATACATTTTGCTCGTTGATTAATAAAGTGAATTAATATATTATTTATATTTTAGGTCTGATAATTAAAATAGTGAAATAAAGCCCGAAACGGACTCATTGAGATACTTACTTAATAGAATACATTATGTTAACAAAATTTCTGATATGTACATGTCATTTAACATGTATAGAATAAATGTTAAAGTGAAGGCAGGTAATTGAAAGACAATACAACATTAGTAACACTGTAACGTTGCAGCATGCCACCTGCATGCTGCATCTCATCTAACCTCATTTCTCTCATCCTGTCCATTTTTCATTCCTCATTTAAGTTCAAATTTTATTCCATTCCTTTTTTATATTACTTTCTCTCTCTCTCTCTCTCATCACTCATCAGCCAGTCTGCTACCACCTTTCAATCTGTTAACATCTTTCAGTCTACTAATATCTTTGAGTTTATTACCATATCTTAGAGCATAAGTCTCGTTATTAATTTATCGAAGTTGTAAAGCAAAGATTATAATAAACTTATTAGCTGTGTTCTGTGTGTTCGTCTTGTGCTCTCCCTACCATCTTTATATGTGGAACTCGGCTAGAGCGTCGGGATGGTCGAGCCTTCACAACACTAAATAAGAAACTTTAAGGAATAATAACCGACTTAAAAAACAACGTTTGTAAATAAATATCCTTAGGGCGTTAGGCGATAAGGATATTTCAAACTTATAGGTATGTAGATAAATGATAAAATAAGTTATTAAAATGACAATTAAACCAATGCCATCTATTGCTATTCTTACAAAATAAACAACTACTAACAAGACTAGTAGTCTAGTCAACAAGTGCTTTTTAGGTCAAAACTTTTTCGTATTCTCCGAAAATTGTTATGATTGAGGTGTCATTCGATTCAGAATGACACCTCAATCATAACAATTTTCGGAGAATATATATTAAACTATATGAGATTTTTCTAAGGATTAAAAAGAAGTAGTAACATTCCCAAAGCCAAGTATAATAACTCCCGGAACTGTAGGACCAATATTTATAATTTTCCCAGAGCGTTGAAAAAACGCCCTCAAACAGGTATATTTTCAACGGATATAAGAATATTTATTTTTTCAACGTTCAATGCAAGTAAATTGATAATAACAAAGCGAAAACATTTTTAAAAAGTTTTCCAACGGGAATCTATTCTAAGACCTTTAGAAATTGCTCCACGAAAGTAAAAATATCTCAGATTAATAAATTTAACAATTATCGCAATTGCAATGTTAGTTCGTGCTACATAAAATTGCTAGTTATCTAATAGATAATTAATTGAGATGATAGCGGTAAATTTTTTTGCACCGCGGATTATTGTTCATTGATCTATCCTGTAAGCGCATGTATTTTTTAGTTCTTAATTTTCATGTTTAAATAATATTTATTCATTAAAAGTAAGAAGTGGGCGTGGCATGCGCAAGCCGGAGTACCCGTTTCTGGACGTATTTTTTAATATCGGTTCTATAGTTCCGGGTGTAAATTTTTATTTGGGAAATTTCCTACTTTTTCTAAATCTTCTTGCAAATTTGAAAAATCTCTAAATGTTTTTAAGATATTTGCGTATATTAAAAACCAAGCCCCCATTTTATTTGACTTAATTGTTTAACTTTTGCAACGTTTGCGAGCGGCCCTTGAATTTTCTCAAAAAATATCTACATGCCATTCCGAATCAAAGAACACCTCAATCATAATTTCCAGAGAATATGAAAAAAAAAATCCTAAAAAGCACTTGTTGACTAGACTAATCTAAAATCGAGACTAGGTTATTTAGGTTGCATGCTTCATCATCAATCTCAAATATAATCGATAGACAAATTTGCAATACATTTTCATGCAATTTTCAAGATTGATTGACTGATGCATTGAAAGGCGAAATAAATTAGTGGTTTATTATAAAACCACGGTTTTACTCACGTTTAATTAACAACTGGTTTGAGAGTGTAGGGGTGGCGACACGACGGTTTCGCCTCCCTCAAAAAACCACTCGTGATGGTCTTCGTATGGTCTTCTGACCGAAACTAGTCGGCAAATCCGACGAATAAAACGTGAGTTAAACCGTGATTCTATAATGAATTTATATCGCGTATGTTTTTAATATTATTAGTGCTTTATTCCGCCGCGCCATCATTGCAGTTTAAAAATCAATGGCTATTCGAGCGAGATTATTGTTGATCTAGCGGCAATCGTATTCTACGCATAACTCCCAGGGGTTTCCCCACACGTGTGCACACTTAAGGCACGTGTCCACATTTCCGGTTTGCGCCGGGCGGGCGGCGTGGCGGGCGCCCGGTTTATCAGTTATGTATGAAGCTCATAGGAGGTGTGTCCACGATGCCTGCTGCAACCGGGCCGGTGCCTGATAATAATCTGATTGAACGGGCACCGCCTGCGCCGGCCCGGCGCAAACCGGGTATGTGGACACGCGCCCTAAGAGAGGTTTTTCTTCGTTCAACCGATTCGCCGAGCAAACCCACCTTTGTTCAACATTTACACATTGCCGGGCCGGCCGAACAGTTTTGTATGAAAATTACGATTCTTTTTTCCGATTATTATAGTAGAAAAAGTTGTTTACTTTGACGATATAAGTTATTACTTTATTTTCAAAATAATCAATTTTTATTAACTAATAGCTTTCGCCCGGAGAACTGGGGAACAAACTCACTTTCGCATTTATATTAGTTGGGATAAAAAAATTACATAATTTTGCACCTTTTATCACTGAAAAAATTCCAAAACTGCCATGTTAGTCTTCTCTGCATAAATAATCCCTTCCATGCGAACGGTTAGGTATTTATTTATAATATTTTAAAGAGTAAAGACCGCAACTGGGCCCCTTCGTCGCCGAGTTCGCTGCCAATCTATTGACATTCATTACATCAGAGTATAATCATACCGGATACAGCTGAACATTAGAAGGTTGCTAAACCACTATTTTTATCAATAGAAATAGTTTATTGTTGGCCTAGTCTTCTGCGACTAAGTAGGAATTATTAATTTATGCTGGGCCAAAAAGGCTAGTTAAAAAATATATTATGTCGATGACATGGTCATAGTTTTAAAAATTGTCGTCATAGATTTTAAGCGTGTTTCGCGCGAACGAAGAAGTCGCAAGCCATTATTAGGCTGCGCAAAACCATAAGGCTATTAAGTAATACAATATATATCACTTTAATACGGTATTATCGCGTATATCACTTTTTTTTACGCGATAATACCTTATTAAAGTGATTTTATTTAAATGTGTAACAATTGCGAAAACATCAGAAACCATTAAGATAAATAATATTTTTATATTTATTACTTTTATAAAAAAAATAAGGAAGGCGGACCTGCGACCTTGCGTGATGTAAATATAAATATTTACAAAATTTTCGAAGGTTAATGTTTTTAGATATCATGACATACTTAGGTATATGTTTCGTTTTTAAATTTCATATGTACCTGTTTCAAATTCCAACAAGGCGGTGATCTTGTGCAAGAATCGACCTAAACTATACAAATAATTTTGATCATTTAATTAATGCAGCGAATTGTACTAGTAATTTAAAAATACGTCAAATTCCACAATTTTATGCAGTATCTTCATAAGGCCTTCCTTTAAGCATAATTTCGACATTTCAAACCCGATTTTAGAAGTCGCTGAAAATAATTATGTTTCTAGGTTAAAAGCGATAAAAAATCTATTAGGGTCATGTAACACAGGTAATAATGGCTTCATGATGGATTTTCCCTAACCTATTGCTGCGAAAAATGCATCTATAACCGACCATTGAAAACAGCCATGTTCCCACAGTAACGAAATTATCGATCAACTGTTATTTAATTAATAGTTAAACACTTAAATAGACGCAGTGACGTATTTTCTGATTGTTTGTTTACTGCGATACATCCGTGAATGCGTAACCTTCACACTCGTACGTATATCTGTATCTATATCAAAATGTTGATAATGATTCGGCCACATTGCCAAAATATGGAAATAATAATATATTAACTATTTAGATATCACGAATTTACGACCACCATATCTCATACTACTTTTATATTATATCACGCAGCTTCAATACCAGAATACTTTCTATCGAGTAACGAATTCAAAATTACTGATAAAAGTTTATGACATAGAAATAAGAATGCTACTATATGTTTAAAATAATGTAATCTGGACAAACACCGAAAATAAAATAAAAAATATATACACATTATCGTCTTTATGCTTTACGGGGTAGACATTTGAAATCAGAAGTTCCAGTTTTTAAGATCTAGAAAAGCACTAGGAAGAAACGAAAATTTGACATAAATATAAAAGTAAGATAATTGAAGACCAGCGGCCCGCCCCGGCTTCGCACGGCTAGATAAAGGTGTTTAATCTATAGCCTATGTTCATCAGAGATAATGTAGAATTCTAATGGTAAAAGAATTTTTCTAATCAGTCCAGTAGTTTCGAATCCTATTCAAAGATAAAAAACAATAAAACCTATCCTCCTAATAATATTAGTGTAGAGGTAGATTTCTTACCTTATTATATACTAGCTGTTGCCCGCTACTTCGTCCGCGGCAATTTTTGTTATTATGATTAATAAGTAATAATTTTCCCCCGTTTTCAAAACATTTTTTATTGATGCTTAGCTCCTAATTGTCGCAGCGTGATGTTTTATAGCCGAAAGCCTTCCTTAATAAATGGACTATCCAACTCAAAAAGAATTTTCCAATATGAACCAGTAGTTCCTGAGATTAGCGCGTTCAAACAAACAAACTAACTCTTCAGCTTTATAATATTAGTATTAGTATAGTATAGATAACTAAACAAACTCTAATAATTGATACAACAAAGGTTATAGCCTATCCTGATGATCTTGGTCTAATACTGAATGTTTAGAGAAATATGAAAAGCACGTTGGACTAACACGTACACATTTTTGAAATGATGCCGTTTATAAACGAGCGATTTTTCCATACAAAAATCGCTCGAAGACGAGTGTCACACTTTCAAAAATAGCACCCCTGGTCGGATATCGGTTTTTTAAATCTATGAATTCAGTTTACGTTCTATCAAAGTTCAATTTCAGTCCTTTTGATTATCGTTTCTCTCCCATGACATGATCCAGCTCTATGAGACATCATATTTAGGATACTACGGACATCTTGTGAAATAAATAAGTTAGTATCTAGGTGGAGGACAGGAAAGAAGACAGCTACATATAAACAAAGTAATTGCAGAGGACAGAACTAAATGTAGAAGCACAGATCGCAAGAGAGAAGAGACTGATGAGAGATGATGTAGATTAAAGCACAAAAATAAAGAAATATCTTGAACACGTCCATGTAATAAAATTAATTATGTATGTATTATGAAGAATTTTGTTGTATTAACTGGTATGACGATGAAGATCATCATGATGATTTTCAAAGTGATAAAGCCAATAAAAAAAAAGAAATTGCTTTAGAAGAACTAACAATACCTTAAACTTGTGGTAAAACTAAATCTCTAGATCAGATGCTATGGATAACGAATAAATATAAATCACTGGGGCTCTCGGCCTCGGAGTGAAAGTCTGCCATGATACCAGTGCCGGACCTGCGACACTACGCACGGGCGACTGATGAAGACATACACATTAATTAAACCTCTCCACTACTTTCACAATACGTTACAAAAACAACAACATTGTAAACGACGCCGCAATACTTGCCGCTAGTGACAAAACATCACTGACATCTCAGTCCATTTACGTGATGGCATGTTGGCAAGTAATTACCGAGGCACCTAACCCGTCCGCGCAGATCCGGTAAACAGCAATAACAACATTACAATTGTATTCCTCTCATACTTTCCACGAGCGACATCGCAGCACCCACGTAAACATGAATTAATTTCACTCAACCGTGCGCAATTAACTTAACATACGGGTGTTATATTCGAAAATTCGTACATTATTCGTAGGTGATACGCGAGCTGTACCGTCGACGGTAATTAGCATACATGACGTTAACGAACCGGCTCTACTTCCGGGATCGTTATATCGGCCGAACGTGAATGAACATCATTACGTGCGTAAGTTGAGAGGCTGGGGCAGCATCCGCGACAAGGAGCCCGGTGGATACACGTCCTACGGGGATAGGCATCGCGCTCACCTGGGTGTTGTCAATCGCGTACATAATAGCGTTAGAATTCGCGCGCGTAGCGTGGCATTGCGCGTGTGCGGGCGCGTCGTATTCCGCGCCGAGACTACTGGCTAGCATGTGGCGCAGGCGCATGCACACCTCCACGTACGGGCCCGCTTAGTGAAGGGGAAGCGGGGCACCGCGAGATCCGGGTTGCGCGCCCACTGCACCCGGCGGCCCCCAAACAATCCGCGCAACGTTGACCTCTGTCACGTCGAAAATCGTCTCGGCCGTCGCATCCGTCGCCGATATTGATTGAGGAGTCGTCCTCTGCTTATCATTTATATAATTTGTGAATATTACTATATATAAATTAGAAAAATGGTTAAAAAAGGCTATCGTCCCCTTCTTATCATTTTTATAATTTGGGAACATTTAATTCATTTAAATTAGAATGATGATAGAAAAGGCTATCAATACTCTCAAAATACACGTTCACTTAATTAAGAAAAAAATATTCTAGAATCACTTTTAAAATGAATATAATATTCATACCCCATTTTCTTTACAATGTTTCAAGTTGTCATACAAAAACTTTTATTGTATAATTATGAAAAAATGTTTTCATTTTACTTAGAGTACGTAAATAAATAAATCACAATTAGCTTTTTAAAAAAAAACTATCAACCTTCGTCCTCAATAAAGATAACTGGTGGTAAAATAAGATTAAATGGTACTAAATTTTTAGGGATCCATAGCCAAATGGCAAAAAACGGAACCCTTATCGATTCGTCATGTCTGTCTGTATGGCACAGATACTTTTTTATGAAACTATAAGAACTATACTGCTGAAACTTGGTAAGTAGATGTATTCTGTGAACCGCATTAAGATTTTCACACAAAAATAGAAAAACAACCTTACTTAGAACAGAAACTCTTTTTTTTTTTCATCAAACCCATACTTGTACTTCTATAGATATATGATAGGATAGGTCTTCATAAATGATGTGGATGGATGCAGTGTGCTTGTTAGGCAATTCTTACTATTTTATGAAAGGGATGAATGTGAGTCTACTTGTACGTAATAAGTTCTATTTTAAGTAATTATTTATCTTTTTTTGTGAAACTTATACTGCCTAAATACTGTAAGTGGAAGTTTATACCATGGTATTTAGTTATAAAATAAATAAATTATATTGAGGTTTCTGATATATTTTTTTCTAAACGAGAGACACTTCCAAAGTGCTAAAATGTAAAATGTGTCGTCGCCGCCTGTACTATGTAATAGTAAATAAGAGAATAATAATACTAAAAAAATATATGATGTATTGCAAATTCACCGAAAATTGGTTTGAACAAGATATATAGTTAGCAGTTTTTTTAAAATACATCATAAATCGTAAACTGCAATTTACCTTTCATTTTATATTATGTTACTTGCTGCTACAGAACTCTTCATGGGCGAATCCAACTCGCGCTTGGCCACTTTTTGAAACAAGCTTTTATCATGAGCAATTCATATGGAAAAGTGCTTCCCAAGACAAATCAGACCAATGGGTATATCTTCTTTAAATAAACCATTTAACTATCTATCTTCTTTAGTTATAACTGCCTATACCTTTCAGGCCATGCTCCTGCAGTATAGACTCAAAAGACCTGATGATGATGATGATACCTTTTAGACAGCATATCTAATCAGATATGGCCTGTGGTACCATAATATTGCATTGTCATTCAATACATAGGTACTTACATAAATTTCAGCTCAGTCAGATAAGGATAATAGCTTCAAAATTGAGTTGCAAGACTAGACCCAAACAAACAACATACATTGCAAGTTAAATCATCAGCATCATTAGGTCTTTTTAGATTAAGGTTAAATAAAAGCTTGTAATCAGTGGGACTATATTTAGAATCATTGGGCTAATAAGGTCTCATACTTGGAAACAAAATTATTTACAAATCTGACAAGTTCATGAATATTTTCTGTATTATTTCATTACTGGCAGTGCCAGCGACTTTATTCACATACATTTTATGTTATGTTTGTATGGGGGCCACATCTTATCATGACAGGAGAAAAAAAATAAGTAGCCTATCATGTGTCTTGTACGCCTAAATCAATGTCTACCAAGTTTCATAAAATTCAGTGAATTTGTTTAAAGTTATGGAAGAACATAGATAACTACATACCAAAAAAATTCTAAAGCTCTTCAATTTACACTCTGTCAAATATAGGATGATAATTTTGACAGGTCTCACTAGGGATGGGGGCAGTGTATGATCGTGTTGAACAGTAGTCGATAATCGAATAGTGAATCTATTCGAATATAGAACTTGGAATCGATAGTAACCAAAGGGCCTTGCAATAGACTGACATATTTTTTCGGCAAGTCAGTATTCAGTAATGTCTTGAAAACGCAGACTTGCCGAAAAAAGGATTCGCGTGTATCGGCACGATTCAAAGTAGTTTTTATGCCAGGGTTCTTATAGTCGGCGAGAAAATAATCTAAATTACAATTTATTTAGAATTATTCATCTATTTTTTTCTATTACAATACATTATTTATATCATATTACAGTTACACTGATTTATGAAATTTAATAGAAAATCAATATAATAGGTAATCATTCCCTTCATGAATCTTTAATTGAGTCATAGTCATAGATAATTGGAAATAACTAGTTCAATAATAAAATTACTTTAAAAGTTACCTAAATAAAAATTTTAAATGTTCGAGTTAATTAATAAAAAAACGCGCGGCACTTCACTAAGTGGGCGTTACCCGTCAATGAAGTACGACAATACGCGTAATACATTTTTCAAAAAATAAAAACGGTACTTCATAGGCTTGAACTGTCAAAATTATCATCCTATATTTGACAGAGTGTAGTTTTAGTATCATGTATAGGGCTTATAAACACGATATCTCTGAAAACAAAGTAACTTACTCCATGACCAACCCTTACAGATTTATTATTAGTATTTATTCCCATTTACATATAAAATATTACTCAATTAACTTTGACTTTGATTAGGTGTGAAATATTAGTACTAAAAATGAGATTGTCAAGTTAAAAAAAATATATTATATGGCCAAGTTGCAGTAGAACATTGATACTGATTTAAAAATTATATGATTACTTGTCAAGCCACCCACGACATTGCTGTTACCAAACAAGTTTTGAAAAAAATAATTAATTGAACATTTTGATGACTTGTACAATGTTAAACATATACATATAAAGAAATAAAATTATTTGTTTTTATCTTAAAAAATGTATATTTAAAGCTGATCAGTTTCATATTGTTTGTTGCATTATATAGTCACATGATCTTTTTTGACCACATGATGGCCACAAAGAATTTAAATATATACGCTTTTCAATGTATTATTAAATAAAAACAACTAGGTTCTATAAGGATCTAGGCTCATGCACCCAAGTTCTGTTCATTTGAAGACTCACAACCAATCTCAAAACAAACAATGGCAGACAATAACAAAGCTAAGAAAAATAATAAGGAAAAGGTTGCGTATATCATTAAAGGCAAAAAATGTTGTCTTGTGGTGTAAGAGTAAAAATGGTACATACCTGTATACGCCCTATTAATTCACGTGGATTGAAGCTTCCATCTGCTGGATTCAAGTTAAATATGACGTTGAAGAACACATACTCTGGTCTTTCTTTCGCGAGCCCTGGGGTCTCAGTTAATGTGACACAGTAAAAAGTTTCTACTAAATTGAGGTACTTGCTATAAAAATCACCTACACAAGAACGCGGTACCGAAATTAACAGGTCTGTCTCGTGAGACATTTTAGATGGGTGAATGCTTTAACACTAATCATGCGCAACTGTCGCAATTTAATTGCATAATTCGCACCAAAACACAACTTTTACAACGTTCCATTCCAACACAGATTTTTCTTATGACGTGAGAAAATGTCATGTGTCATTGTCAGTTTTTGTTTTTTTTATTTTTTTTTATTTATTTATGGCTTTCACGCGTTACGTATTTAGCCAGTATCAAGTATAAATGAGTTTTCCCGCGCTTTTTTCTAAGTCTTGATATCAATGAAACGATGGTGTAGTTCATTTCATTGACTCTACGGAGCCCCTGGCGACAATTCCCACGAATCCACTGGCTTGATCACAGACGCAACGAGGCGAGGCGGTCCACCAGCCCGCTAAGTAAATCTCACTACAGCCGCACCCTGACAGTTTATTTCGGTTATTCCATACATTGTTCATAAACATGGGCATTTATAACACCAAATTACACCGATTTCACATTATAAAGTCCACTAGAAACAATTTACAAAACAATCCAAAACACAAGCCGTGCTCTCCGTCGAAATTCCCGCCAAGAACTCCGTTTTTGTTTTTGTCAAATCCGATGGCATAACGGTGACAGCTGATGGCGATGACATATGATTTCTGTTTCTTTTCTTTTATTTGGCCATCAAACTTCATTCAGAGGCTTATTTTAGCCAATTATTCTTCGAGTTTTTCTTGCTTGTGTATTATCGAAATGATAGTGCAATTAATTTCGCTGATTAGACGGAACCCGTGGCGACAATTCCCACGAATCCACAGGTTTAATCATAAACGACGGAGCAAGGCGAGCAAACACCAGCACGCGAAGTAAATCTGACTACTGCCGTGCCGCACCATAAATGACACTTTATTTTAGTTATTCCACACATTGTTCATAAACATGGGCATCTATAAACACCAAATTACACCGATTTTATATTATAAACTCTACTAGAAACAAACTGCAAACCCCGCCAAGAACTCCCGAATAACATGACGTTTATGACAATTTTTCTCTTTTCTTTTATTTATGACTTTCACGTATTCACGCGAGATTCACGCATACATAACGTATGCATAGAACTGCCTCCGTGGTCCAGTGGTTAAGGCGTTTGCCTGTAGACCCGGGGGTCGTGGATTCAATTCCCACGGAAGCATACTTTGTTTAGTTGTTTTCAGTCTGGTTAGGACCAAAAACTATATAGGGATACTGTTAGAACATATTGCAGGTCCATAATTAATTTTCTATTAAAACAAAAGTCATACAGTAGTACGCATAAAATATGGAAACTATAGGTTATAAATTATTTTAAATGCTAGTTTTAAGTACATACTATTTTAAATACTAAATTAAAACAAATTTGATAATAATCTAGAACTAAATAACATAATAAATAGACTACAAAAAATAACTTGGAAATGATATAATTATATTTTACAACCGTAACAAATAAGTTGTAACTTTGTCCCAAAAAAGCTTTTTATAATAAAATTTATACTTGGCCATCGTCAAACATAAAAAAATGGTTTAGTGCGAGTCGGACTCGCACACGAATGGTTCCGTCCGTACATATATGATAAGTTTTAAATGAGTATATGATATAATTCCAAATTAATACTTTTCGCAATTTTTATTTATCTGGGCTATAAAACGTTGTTTAACAAATTTTAAGATTCTGAGTACACGGGAAGTAACCTGTAGGTTTTTATTCCCAAGCGAGTGTCGAAAAATTATGAAAAATATTTTTATAATATGATGTGACTAAAACGATATTGGCATTAGTGGTATAGCTTTAAAAATGTTTAAGTCTTATTTGCAAAACAGGCGCCAAGTTGTTAAGATCGACAATTACACGGGTTCTCCCCAAAATATTTCATATAGTATTCCTCAAGGCTCTATAGTTGGTCCACTGCTATTTCTAATATATGTGAATAATATTAATCAGATAGAACTTACAGGACATCTTTCTTTATATGCTGACGATACATGTCTATTTAACTTTGACAAATCTATCCATGACATAGTCGCTACTGCACAAAAACACCTTGATATCCTCAATGAGTAGTTACTTCATAATCTGCTAACAATAAATACATCTAAAACGTCGTACATGATTTTCGCAGCTAAAAATAAAGAAATACCTGAATTTGAACCACTTAATATCAATAAGACAATCATAAAGAGATCACATCTAGGATTACAAATCGATGATACTCTTACACGGAAACCACACATTGAGCATGTCAAAACCAAGTTGTTGTCAGTACTAGGAGCACTTCGAAAAATGGCCCATTGCATACCAAAAAAAGTTAAGCCTATTATATACAACTCTTTAGTAAAATCGCACCTTCAATACTTAATTGAGATATGGGGTGCTGCTGCGCCAGCTAATTTAAAACCTTTACAAAGATGTCAAAATAAAATAATTAAAGCCTTATTTCATTATTGCTCTCGTACACCAACAAAGCAACTATACGCAAAAACTAAAATATTTAATGTATCACAGCTATATTTATATAATACATGTATATTAATCAAGAAAATTACTACAAACTCCATTAAATCTAACATACAGCTAACTAAAAACCATAATACACATAATCTCCGTAATAAAAATAAACTTAATCTAATAACACCAAGGACTAATTATGCAAAAAAGACAATATTGTTTGAGGAAGCAAAGCTGTATAATAAGTTGCCGAATGAGCTGAAAGAATGTGAGAGTGTCACACTCTTTAAAAAGAAACTTTACCTACACATCGCAACTAGCACTAGTAATTAATTTAAATCCTTTTTCAAATATTTTATATGTACTTATCTCATTGTAAATGAAATGTGATTTATTATGAGAATAAAGTTCTATAAACCTAAAAATGTATGTTTTACGCAATTTTATTTTATTTGTGTTATAAGACGTTGCTTCGTACCAAATTTCAAGATTCTGAGTTCACGGGAAGTAATCTGTAGGTTTTGATTCCCTTGCGAATGTCGAAAAAACACGAAAATTTGCGGCGTAACCAGCCTTTTTATTTTGATAGACTTGGCTTACAAATTAGATTTTTTTCTCAGCTCCAAGGGACAGTAGACCTGAGTATTTGATATGAATTTCAGTGTGAATACTCTACGCGTTCCTGAGAAAAAGGGTCTTGACAGATAGACAGACGGACAAATAAGTGACTATAAGGGTTCCGTATTTTCCTTTTGAGGTATGGAACCCTAAAAATAACGATTTATATTGGTAATGAAAAAAAATGTTGCAGAACAGTTCAATAAATTCGTCATCACCAACCAATAATTCAGGTACCAACTTATTTTCAAAGACAGCGAAAATATTATTTATTATAAAGTTTGACTTACCAATATTTAAGACAACGTTAACACTAAACAATTTTAAAATTTCAAAATCATTGCTTTTTTTTTTAGTAATTGTACACTGGCACTGACCACATCAATCCACACGAGATTCCCGTAAAATAATGACTTAAAATTCTAAATCAATTTCCTTATATACTTACCTTTGCGGACTAAACGAATAACACCACGAATTCCCATTGTCTTAGAAACAGGCGGAACCAGGTAAAAAAATACATATAATCCCCTTTATCCAGCCGGCTTAATGCAGATTTCAAAGTCATTGTTGACTTTCAATAATAGAAACAATATAGTAATTAGGGCAATTTAATTTTAACTGGAATTTTGTTAGTTTCCTAATAGTAACTAACAAGTACATTTTATGAATAGATTATATTTTAGAAAGTAATTTAGGTAGATAAGATAATAAAAATGGAGGTATTAATGAA
Source organism: Elegia similella (assembly GCA_947532085.1). Classification (NCBI taxonomy): domain Eukaryota; kingdom Metazoa; phylum Arthropoda; class Insecta; order Lepidoptera; family Pyralidae; genus Elegia; species Elegia similella. Next base: position 17,552,015 of record OX383941.1, read on the forward strand.
ACCACGGTTTGTTTATCATTGTGGTGATTTCTTGAAGATTAAATAAAACTGCTTACTACCTGGCAACGAAGCAAGTTAGCCTAGAAGTGTTTGTTACATTAAGAAAATTGCTATTTGTAAAATTTTAGAATAAGGTAATGATGTAAACAAATGTTGGTAAACTATAATCCTAATCCTAACTAATATTATAAATGCGAAAGTGAGTTTGTTTGTTTATTTGTTTGTTACGCTTTCACGCCGTAACTACTAAACCGATTATCATGAAATTTTGCATACAAGTTCTCTGAAGTATGGAGAAGGACATAGGCTTTTTATCCCGGGAAAAAGTACTATTCCCGAGGGATCGACATTAACGCGGGCGGAGCCGCGGGCTAAAGCTAGTAAATAAATAAAATAAAAATTTACTAGACATAACTTTTATGCAGAATTTATTTCTGTGTGATTTTAAATATGATGTATGCTCCGGCGGAGAGTATATATATATAAATAGAACGTAGAAAGTTCAGCTGTTTTCTTCTATGCAAACGAGTGAACTTTGTATGGAAAATAAAAGTCTATTTTTAAGGTTCCGTGGTCCACAAGGAACCCTTATAGTTTAGTCATGTCCGTCCGTCCGTCCGTCTGTCTGTCCATCCGGCCTCGTACTCCGCCGCTACTGCACCGATTGTCACGAAAATTGGTGGGGAGATAGAAGTGTAAAGGAAGTGGATTTGATATATTAATAAAACATATATTTCATATAATCAGTTATTTATTGCAAACACTTTTTGCACACGCACCCATCTGGTATGCGTATATTGTACGTTATACACGACAGGAATGCATAATAGGTTTTAGATTTGAATAATAAGAACTAAATACACGAATTTGCCTAGATATTAGGAACTAAATATACTATAATGTAATAGGAACTAGGAATTAGTACACAAAAAATGACATCTTGTACCAGTAGGTACAGTACTGTCAACTCGACTAAAGATTGCTTTTTGAAAAATGCGGAAAGTTCTAATTATCCGTTATATTTAAGTTTGTACGGAATGCTTTATTCCATTACAAAAATTTTTAAAAGACAAAGTATTAGTGATTGGGTTACATGAATGTTCAGGTCCTAAAATATTTTTCTGCAAACATGTATCGAAATACGTAAAAGTATTTTTCAATATACAAAAAAACATTTTGATTGTGCAAATTGCATGGGATGAGAGACCAAAATTAGTTTTTCGTATTTCGATAATGTTTGTAACTGCGGTAAGTAAGTTGTTTCATATTGTAGACAGGCCATTCAATACAATTTTATCTCTGTAAAACTTAATTATGACAAACTGTTATTAGATTTATACTGTGAATCCGCAATCAACAAAATGGTTACGGTACTTATACAGTTAGGAGCCAATGCCAAAACGATCTACACTAAATATGATTTAAACCATTTGCTCAGACATAATAGATGTATTACAATTACATTTCTGTTTATTTATATGTACTTGTCGAAGCAAAAGGACCACAATACAAGAGTACACAATCTTTCAGTACAAAAACTTATATCAAAAATAAATAACTTACACTTAAATAAACTTACTTATTTCATTTTAAAAAGCTTTAGTAAATTAATTAAAAAAAAATTACTTCCCAGTCAAGGTCATAGAAGTATAAAATTATTGTCTTTGTGAAACATTATTATTTGATTAAGCATAATAAAATCAGTTATAAAAAATAAAGAGTGACTAGGATGCTACAAATCCTGGCTCTGTATGTTGGAACTATTTAGGTTACAAAGTTATAGTTGATTTATCAAATCTGTTATTATAGGTATGTAATCATTATAGAGACAAAAATATATTGGTACTATCAAAAGGATTCTGTTTCAGGTTGGGAAACATACTAATTAGTCTTTAAACTATCTTAATAAGTAGCCTAATAAATTCAATATTTTTTTATTACCAATAAGTCTACTGTGCCACATTGATTTCATTAGGTATATAAAGGGTACGAAGATTTAAATGTGAAAGTTGGCCAATAGTTATAAAAATGTATAACAAACCGCTTATAACTTTGGTATTACTATCCGTCTTTAAATTGATTTAGTATGATTATATTATCATATTGCACCACATAATTGCAATTTTGATGGATGAAAACTGAATGAAATCTTGTTTGTGTCTAATAGTCATTAATATTAAATTCTGGAACACTGGGTTTGGTTTGGACGTGATTTATACTATTTGTGAAAAGATTAATATTTTTAATTTATTAATGAACTACCTTTTTGTTTCCTGACAAACACTAATTGCTCGTTTACGGGAGCGCAGGAGTACTATTTTTGAAAGTATGCCCAACGTCATTGAGCGATTTTTGTAAACAAAAAATTCACTCGTTTACAAACGGCGAAATTTCGTGAATAGCACTCTGGATCTGCGCAAAAATGCATTTTACTTTTTTGTTCTATCTAACATTTTATTTACATCCATGAACTTTATGTATTTAACACTATGATTATTACCTTATTCAAGAAGGCGGCGGTGGAGTAATATCGATATGAATTTATTCATCAGAATCTGAAGTAGCAGGTGGTATATTTTCCCGGTTTTTCTTATTTTGTCTTTTCTTTTGGTTTTGTTGGCGTGTTCGAAACATTTTACTTTCGTCTGCACATTTCGTCGTTATACTGGTTCTGAAAGAAGAGAACTTAGAATTAAAAATTAGAAATATTTGCCACAATTACGTCTTCGATTTGGCGGGAGCATGCTTAGTAATTCTTAAGCCTGGGCGACCGAGCTTCGCTCGGTTATTACTATTAATTGTAAACTTAAAAAAATATATTTAAATTTTAAAAAAAGAGCAAGTCACCCAGCGGGATTCGAACCCGTATCACTCGTTTCTTGCCGTCCGCGTCTTAACCCGCTGGACTAGGCGGACAGTGGCTGGCAGGACGAAATTAGCGACCACATTCTGCGTGGAAAGAAAAACGCATAAAAAACTCGAAAAACGCGTTTTCCCAAACATAAGAATAATCTACCTAGATCGATTGTTTAACCCCGAAAACCCCCATATACCAAATTTCAGCGAAATCGTTAAAGCCGTTTCCGAGATCATAGAAATAAATTTATATATAATAATATCAATTTAAATTAAGCGCAAATATTTTAACCCTTAAATGCATAGTGCTGCCATTTGGATACACACCTAATTTTTTGTAATAAAAATAAAAATATATTATTTATACTATTATATTTATATTAAAATAAATATTTGGAATATATCATGTAAATATTTTATGATTTTTCTTAAAACTTATTTATTTAATTTTTATTTTTTAATATATTTGAGCTATTGCAAGTTTTTTTTTTTTTTTTTATTAACCTATATTGTCCCACTGCTGGGCAAAGGTCTCCCCCATTTCCTTCCACTTGATTCTGTCCAATGCAATTTCAGACCATCCACATTGAAAAACGTCGAGGTCGTCGCGCCATAGTAAAAACTGAAATAGATTAATAACTAAATAAACTTTCATCTGAAAAAAAATTAAATAATTAAAATTAAATTATTTAATTAGGGGGGGGGGGGGGGGGGGCGTTCTTTTATATTTTTTGTTTTATTGGCATTTATATATAGAAAAAAAGTATCAAATTTTTTTTATTATTTTTTTAGAAATTTTGGTATCATATAGTATCTAAAAAATAAGCTTTTTTTTTAAAAAAAAAAAACATGCATTTAAGGGTTAAAGGCTGACTCCCATAGGCTAGAAAATTGCTTTAGAAGTAAAATAAAAAAAAACCGGAACGCTAGTTTTTGAGACATCTGAACCTGAACATTTAAGATAAAAAATGAATAAACACCCTGTGTACAAATAAACGACTTCTTGGCCAACAACTTTTTACTAATATCTACTATGGATACTAGGTCACTGACTTCGACTATCAAAACAGCTGATTTATAAATTTTGATAAAAAAAATATATTGTATGAAAAAATAAAATAAAAAATTAGCGTGTCGATTTTCTTAATCTATACATATAATAAAACAGTAAAAATATTTTGTCTGTACAATTAGAATTTTTGACTGAAATGGATAGAGGGACACTTAAAAAGAGTAATAGGAAACAAAAAAATTTTTTTCGAATTTCTTGTCTGTCTGTCTGTCTGTCTGTCTGTCTGTATGTATGATCACGATTATCTCCGAAAATACTGAACCGATTTACTTTAAACTTTCACCAATTGCTTTGTTTTAACTCAGCAAAACATTTAAAGTTTGTTTCATCAAAATTGGTTCATTAAAAAAAAAGTTATCGTCATTTGAATGAACTCAAGGCATGAGTTTGCCTGCAAACATATAGCAAAAATAAAATAAAATAATAAGTTACTTAAGAAAATTAAAATCCAAAGTCAATTCATCATCATTATACGACAGCATTATACCTATCCATCTATCCATAGTAATCCATACTAATAAAAAAGGAGAAGCTGACTGACTGACTGACATATTAACGCAGGGCCTAAACTTTAAGGGTAAGGAACTTGAAATTTTGCACAGGGGTTCCTTTTATAACGTAGGGGAGCACTAAGAAAGGATTTCTGGAAATTCATCTCCTAAGGGGGTAAAACGGGTTGCAAAGTTAGTATGAAACTTTGTCGTTTTTGAAGTTATTCGGATGAAATTCAGCATGAAGGTTCTTTACTGAAAGGTACGAAACACGAGTAAAATATTTTACTCAAAAATCATCCCTTAAGGGGGTAAAATAGGAGTGCAAAGTAAGCATGAAACTTTGCCATTTTTGAAGTTAGTCGAATGAAATTCAGCATGAAGGTTCTTAACTGAAAGGCATGAAACACGAGTAAAATATTTTCTCAAAAATCATCCCTTTAGGGGGTATAACGAGGATGCAAAGTTAGTATGAAACTTTACGTTTTTGAAGTTATTCAATTGAAATTCAATATTAGGTAAGGTGTTTCATTGAAAGTCATTAAATTTGTATGGACATTTTCTCATTTCTGGACTTAGAAGTATGAAAATAAGTATATACGTTCTAGATTACAATTAAAAAAGATCTGTGTAGTTGAAATGTACAAAATTCCCCCCTTAAGGGATAAAGGGGAGGGGGATTGTATGGAAATTTTCTCATTTCTGGACATAGAAGTATAAAAATATGTATATATGTTTACAATTAAAAAGATCTGTGTAGTTAAAATGGACGAAATTTCCCCTTGAAGGGGTAAAACAGGCGGGGTAAAGTTTGTACGGATTTTTTTTATTTACTTAGAAATATGATAATAAGAAGTTTTCCATTACAATAAAAAAAGATCTATGCAGGTGAAATGTATTAAATTCCCCCTTAAGGGGAAAAAGCAGAGGTGGAGGGGTTTGTATGGAATTTTTATCATTTCTACTGTTCCCAAGGGAAGACATTAACGCGGGCGGAGCCGCGGGCAACAGCTAGTTTGCTACTAAAGCATTTCTTTGACCTATGGGACCCAGCCCTTAAAATATTTGCGCTTAATTTAAATGGACCTTGTATATACAACAATTGCTCATTTAAAGGGTATAAGATATAGGTAAGTAGTTAAACTAACCTTACAACATTTTCCGGAACACGACATTTTTCTACTACAGTCTGAACGATGTAATTTACCATTGAAGGATCCAATTTCTTCTTTGCGGGCTTATCTGGGAATGCGGGAGACGGCTTCCCAGTGAGAGAATGAGTCGCCAAGACCCTAAAATAAATAAAGCAAATTAATATCACTTAATTACTTGTTAATATAATCATCAACTTTATGATTTATATATAATATTACCGTCGTGAAAAAATGGCAGTCAATAATTTTCTGGTGGCACTTGTATATGAATTCCAATTCATATGTTTGAGAATTCTTGAAGGAACTTTAGCATTGCCGTCACCTATCGGTACCTGCAATTCATTCATTTCAAACTTGTTATAATAATTAACGTAAAATAAATCATAGAACACATTATCTCTTTGATATTGTATGTTCTATGATGATATAAGATAATACATTTGAAGAAACTTTCAATCGTGCTATTGTTAAATTGAAAACAAGCTTTACCAAGTCGCTTTTGATGGTGTTAATATCGCGGTTTCTTAGGACATTCTTGGACACCGTAGAAGAATTTTCTTCTGTCAGCGAAGTATCATTTTCAGATATATATAAATTTTCATCGGTTGCTTCTGGAAATGATACATCAGTACCCTTCTTTGATTTCTGTAAAACAGTAACATTAATTAAATTGAAGAAAGTGGTGCATTAATAAAAAATTATCTGAATAAAACATAATATTGGTCATTTACATTTGTTTTACATTTCTTGCGTTTGTTCCTAATTTTGACTTTATATTCCTCATCAGAATCATCAGTTGTCAGATATTCTTCTTCAAAACTCAAGGTCTCGCATTGTTGCTTTTTAAGTTGGTCTTGTAATGCATTGAGTTTTTTATATAAGTTTTCAATTTTCGCGGTTGCCGCCTCGAGTTCCATCCAGATAAAATCTGTTTGAGTTCCAATTTCTCGAGTTTGTGGCTTGGCATATACTTTGACATTATCAAGTGGTATGTGAGTGTTCTGGGTATCCGATTCCGAGGAGCTTGCTCGTGATATTTTTTTAATGAATGTTTTATTTGGCCGCTGCTTCATAACATTAAGACGTTTTAGAAAAGCTGGTTCCGTATTCTTACGCACTCCATTGCTTCGCGCCATTACTTTTTTTATTAGTTCATCCATTTTGGCATCGTGCTGCAACTGAAATTTAATAGTGATGTAAATACCCATTTAACAAATTTGTTGTCCATAAAACATCACGCTGCGCTGCGACCAATAATAAAAATACTAATTAATCATAATAACATAAATTGCCGCGGACGAAGTCGCGGGAAACAGCTAGTTAATAAAAAAATATGCTCACTTTTGGGCTATTTGGTTTGAAATTGGAATTTTGAGACTTGTTCAGTGAACTCTTGTAAGGCCCTGATGCTTCGTTGTATGGCGACGACTGAAAATTATTTTCAAAGTTAATTACACTTGAAAAGTAAAAATATTTAACACATATGTATAAGTTCAAGTAATCTTATACTTACGGTGGCAGCTGGTTCGAACATCCTTGTTAGGTATAGCGCCGCAGTCGCTGTATTTTGTACATCCATTTCTTCGCTTGTTTGACATTCCGCTGAAACTAAGATAACTACATTGATGTTGTGATTCTGACACACCACTTAAGTATTTCTTTTGGTTTCGATATCTAAAAGACGAAAAACATAGTTCAACTAAAATATCGTGTATAAAATATATAAAATATACACGATATTTTAGTTGAACTATGTTTTTTAATATACAGCTAAATAAAAAAAATTACAGTAAAAAATAAATATTCCACACGTATATAGAAATATTGAACCATAACCAGAGTTAGTAATAAAGAAATAAATAAAAAGTAAAAATATTATAAATATATAGATAACATTGTTATGATAAGTACCGAAGTTAGGCCCGAGTCTTATATCGCAGTGCAACTGGAGAAGGGCCTGAGCGGCGTCCATCTCTGTTACGCTGGGTGTGGACGTACTGCTCACCACCATCGCCATTATTATAAGCTGATGAAGAAATATCATAATTATAATAATGGAAAATTGGAACATAAAAAAACCGGCCAAGTGCGAGTCGGACTCGCGCATGAAGGGTTCCGTACCGTTATCTATAAAAACGGCAAAAAAATCATGTCTGTTGTATGGGAGCCCCCTTAAATATTTATTTTATTCTAGCTTTTAGTATTTGTTGTTATAGCGGCAACAGAAATACATCATCTGTGAAAGTTTCAACTGTCTAACTGTCACGGTTCATGAGATACAGCCTGGTGACTGACGGACAGACGGACAGACAGACAGACAGATGGACAGCGGAGCGAAATTAATAGGGTCCCGTTTTTACCCTTTGGGTACGGAACACTAAAAAAGGAGGAGGTTATCAATTCAATTACCTATTTTTTTTAATGTTATTTACTTTAATACTCCGTCATTTATGAACCGATTTAAAAAATATTTATTTCAAAAGGTATGCTTTCATAGGTCCCATTTAAATTTCATAAATATCGGTTGGGTCGTATATATGAAAGATTATCTAAATTATGTATTCCTATCCTAATAAAAATAATTTCACTTATAGGAAAGTAAATTATCAGCAGGTAATAGTCTATAATTAATTTTCTATTAAAAAAAAAAAGTCATACAGTAGTACATATAAAATATGGAAACTATAGGTTATAAATTATTTTAAATGCTAGTTTTAAGTACATACTATTTTAAATATTAAATTAAAACAAATTTGATAATAATCTAGAATTAAATAACATAATAAATAGACTACAATAAATAACTTGGAAATTATATATTTATATTTATCAACCGTAACTAATAAGTTGTAACTTTGTCCCAAAAAAGCTTTTTATAATAAAATTTATCCTTGGCCATCGTCAAACATAAAAAAATGGTTAAGTGCGAGTCGGACTCGCACACGAATGGTTCCGTCCGTACATATATGATAAGTATTAAATGAGTATATGATATAACTCCAAATTAATACTTTTCGCAATTTTTATTTATCTGTGCTAAAACGTTGATTCGTACCAAATTTAAAGATTCTGAGTACACGGGAAGTACCCTGTAGGTTTTTATTCCCTAGCGAGTGTCGAAAAATTATTTTTATAATGTGATGTGACTAAAAATTTATGTTTTTCGCAATTTTTCCTTTATTTGTGTTATAAGACGTTGCTTCGTACCAAATTTCAAGATTCTGAGGTCACGGGAAGTAATCTGTAGGTTTTGATTCCCTTGCGAATGTCGAAAAAACACGAAAATTTGCGGCGAACCAGCCTTTTTATTTTGATTGACTTGGCTTACAAATTAGATTTTTTCTCAGCTCCAAGGGACAGTAGACCTGAGTATTTGATATGAATTTCAGCGTGAATACTCTACGCGTCTTGACAGGGTATAAGAGTCTTGACAGATAGACAGACGGACAAATAAGTGACTATAAGGGTTCCGTATTTTCCTTTTGAGGTATGGTACCCTAAAGATAACGATTTATATTGGTAATGAAAAAAAATTTTGCTGAACAGTTCAATAAAATCGTCATCACCAACCAATAATTCAGGTACCAACTCATTTTAAAAGACAGCGAAAACAATATCCTTCCTTACTAATATTATAAATGCGAAAGTGAGTTTGTTTGTTTGTTTGTTACGCTTTCACGCCGTAACTACTGAACCGATCATCATGAAATTTTGCATACATGTTCTCTGGAGTACGGAGAAGGACATAGGCTACCTTTTATCCCGGGAAAAAGTACTATTCCCGAGGGATCGACATAGACGCGGGCGGAGCCGCGGGCGAAAGCTAGTTTATTATAAAGTTTGACTTACCAATATTTAAGACAACGTTAACACTGAACAATTCTAAAAATTCAAAATTATTGCTTTTTTTCTAAGTAATTGTACACTGGCACTGACCACATCAATCCACACGAGATTCCCGTAAAATAATGACTTAAAATTCAAAAATAATTTCTTTATATACTTACCTTTGCGGACTAAACGAATAACACCACGAATTCCCATTGTCTTAGAAACAGGCGGAACCAGGTAAAAAAATACACATAATCCCCTTTATCCAGCCGGCTTAATGCAGATTTCAAAGTCATTGTTGACTTTCAATAATAGAAACAATATAGTAATTAGGGCAATTTAATTTTAACTGGAATTTTGTTAGTTTCCTAATAGTAACTAACAAGTAAATTTTTATGAATAGATTATATTTTAGAAAGTAATTTAGGTAGATAAGATAATAAAAATGGAGATATTAATGAAACCACGGCTTGTTTATCATTGTGTGTGATTTCTTGAAGATTAAATTAAACTGCTTGCTACCTGGCAACGAAGCAAGTTAGCCTAGAAGTGTTTGTTACATTAAGAAAATTGCTATTTGTAATTAGAATAAGGTAATGATGTAAACAAATGTTGGTAAACTATAATAAATAAATAAAATAAAAGTTTACTAGACACATGGACCTAAGAATAATAGATTATTCTTAGATCCATGACTAGACATAACTTTTATGCAGAATTTATTTCTGTGTGATATTATGATATTGTACGAGTATAATGATGTTTGCTCCAGGAGAGTATATTTAAAAATAGAACGTAGAAAGTTCAGCTGTTTTCTTCTATGCAAAGGAGTGAACTTTGTATGGAAAATAAAAGTCTTTTTTTAAGGTTCCGTGGTCTACAAGGAACCCTTATTGTTTAGTCATGTCTGTCCGTCCGTCTGTCTGTCCATTCATCCTCGTACTCCGCCGCTACTGCACCGATTGTCACGAAAATTGGTGGAGAGATAGATATTGAAGTTCCAAAAGTTGGTTTTAAAAGTTATGAGATTTTTTTTCCCAAACAACGAAAAGTGAATTTAAAAAAATAAATTGGCCTAACCCCAACGTGTGGGATATCGTTGAAAAGGTATTTTAAAATGCAACAACATCTGCTTTGAAACTATGTAGATCAAACCCCCAGTTTTGAGATAATCTAATACAAAGTTAAAAGAGGTGTCCTCCCACCGTAACTTTTGAAATATTACTAAAATAATTCTGAAAAAAATTGGTATTTAACTCAAAGTATGTACTTTCAATTACTATAGTCTACGGTACTATAGCGGTCATGGTATCAGATAGTTATTTATATACAATTCGACCAACTTATGTAGTTACAGTCGGCCGAACAAATTGTATGGAGTCAACCGCAAAATGGAATTAGTATATACAACATTCGGCTGTTTTTTTTGCGTTTTTATAGATAACGGTACGGAACCCTTCGTGCGTGAGTCCGACTCGCACTTGGCCGGTTTCATGAAATATTGAAATACCTACATGAAAATAGACGTTCGTATACGACGACAATTTGACATAGGTATACGCTGATAAATATACAAAATAGGTAATTAGGTATAATATGTTTTAATTAAAACAGAGTTTACGCACTCAGCCGGTCCATTTGCATCATAAGAAAACCACAATAATAGTCACTTTATTGTGGTTTTCTTATGATTTGGCTATGTTTATTTAATATATATAAAATGTAATATATTTTGTAGTGACTCTAGAAAACGTTGAACTCTAAGTTATCAAATAGGCCGGCTCTGGTTGGAATAAAAAAGCCTACCATAAACATGTCTCATCCTAACTACAGAATCCATTACATAGATATCAGTATAATATTTTAAAGGCTGACACCCATAAGCTAGAAAAATGCTTTAGAAGCAAAATAAAAAAATCGACACGCTAGTTTTCGAGATATCTGGTCCTGAACAGGTAAAAAAACAGACTAAAAACATCCTGTGTACAAATAAACACTTTCCTGGCCAACAACTTTTTAGTTTTATCTACTATGGATACTAGGTGGACCTCGACAGTCAAAACAGCTGATTTAACGATTTTAAAAATAAGAATTATTTTGTATGAAAACATTAAAAAAAAAACGAATGTCGATTTCCTAAAATTTGTTATTAAAGCATTTCTTTGACCTATAAGATCTAGCCCTTAAAATATTTGCGCCTAATTTAAATGGACGTTGTACATAAATATCAGTGTTCTAGTGATCTAAGCTAAGAGCTCATGAGAAACAATAAAAAATAAGATAGTTCAAAGCCAATCTAATCTCGTCAAAATTATTTATTTCAATAGAGTTACTTAAAGAATAAGGATTAAATTGCTTCAATTCTGAACTTAAGCTAACACAGTCATGATAGGTATAGTTTTAAAACTCGGTAATAAAGTAAATTACTGCGCGGCGGATTTAAAACAGTTGTTAGTTTTGTCTACACAAAATGACAATAGACGATACGAAAATGGTGCATACCCTACGTTTTTTGCGATTCTCCGTACCCGTACATGGGGTGTTCATTCAATAGGAGTTTATTACCTGCGATTGCAATAACGGCTATCTTCAGTTGCTCTGCGAGCATTGACGAGAATAGTTACTATTCGATTATTATTATCATAATGTCTTATCTTTGGGTGCTTGTGGAATGGGTGGATGAAAGCAATGCCTTCCCGGCATATGGGGTTGTTAACGTGGACCCGATGATGTATGCTGAGAACGAACTCAGCCCTGGCAGAGTGATTCTGATACGATTACGACATGAGAGTGCTGCTAGGCGGGGTCGTGTTTTAACTATTTCGGGTAAGATTTTGTCTAGATATATTCTTTTATATTTTATTGTTATTTATATAATGATTATCTACGTATACGTTATTATTACTTATTAGTATGTAACTGGAATAAGCAAATAAATATATTTTTTTTAACAGAAGATTTTAAAGTAGGTAGTCAAAAATTTTGTCCGTTCCGTTAAATTACTTCCATTGTCTCAACTCAAATCTTTCTAATAATAAAATCCACGTCACTAGGATACACGTCTATTGTCTATTATCAAGTACTGGCAAAGAAAAATAAGAAAATAACGTATAGCAGAAACTAAACCTTATACACCATTATTTATTTTTTTCAATTTTCAATTAACTTATTCTATTTTTACAGGTATATTCCCCAATACAATTATTTTTATACTGCTTATAGTTTTCTGTCGGTAGACCTAAACAAATTATTTTTTCAGAAAATAAGCACTTTGTAAAATCCCACAAGAAATTATTGGAGCGGCAAGATAGCCAGATGAAAAATGTTCTCACTATGTGCATGCGCACCATCAAAGGGATTCAGACAGATCCTGTGGTAAGAATATTATGTAATCGAATCGAAATTAGAACTCCCTTCGCGATTTCTCCATAGTTATGGTAGTACCTACCTACAACGAGAGTTTGTTTTATCCTAATTAGTTCTTTCATCCAGCGGGCTATATTCTGATGACTATATTTGAGAGTTATATGGAATTGTAAAGGCTTAGAACCCGAGCCAAATTAGGCTGCCCACCCACGTCAGACTTTTTGTAGATAGTCAGGCTAGTTTTTCCTTTCGATTCTATTTCTGACCTACTTTTGTAGGACGTGTGCGTTGCACTATTGCTATCAGTAAGTTCTATTTTTCTCCTACCAAAAATCTGTCACCAATTATCGGATATGGGCGGGCAGCCTTAACTACTTTAGTAAGGCCTAGCGCATAGAAATGGAGGGGTTCGCGCTAAAGGGCATTCTATAGTGGCAATATTTTTTTATCGGATCCTACAAATCGAAGGTATTTAATCTTATTAATCTTAAGATTAAAAAAATGGAGGCTTCAGCATAAATGTTCCCAGTAGGCTACTAGTAAATAGCTAATTTTGTTTATAAATGTTCCTAGTAGGTAAGCTACCCAGCGAAATTAGATCATAAAGACATCAAAATATATTTTTCAGTACTTGGGTGGGATGAATGTAGGTGCCATGAGCATCAACTCAACCCACAGTATCGTGTCTCCTCATGGGATCCCTCCACCGCCACCAGTCGTGACAGCTGACTCTGAGGCAAGCACAAGTGAGGAAAGTGAAGATATAATAGGAAACATGGTAATTTCTTTTTTTAAATTTAGGTTAGAGATATGGTTTTATTATGCAGTGAAGCGAGCCAAATTGAACATAGATATTTTTAAATGAGTAAACAGGTCATGAGCATCGGTAAAGGCACACCGAATTTATTAGTATTTGTATTCTCGTTACTCTTTATGATTTCCCTAATAAATAAAATTTATTCATGCACCATAAATAAAAATATAGGTACAGTCAGGGACAGAGATACCTGACCAGGCCTGACCTATATCTTAAATTTTCTCTTAAACTATAAATAATAACAACAGGAAAATGTATATTAAGAAAGACTTCATTATTATCTTTCTGTGTATACATTTTCATGTTATTATGATTTATATAGAAATTCGTCCAGCTGATCGGCGATTTTGTATGGGAAGCCTATTTTTTTTCGATTTTCAGCTTGGTTTTATGCAGTTCTATATTTCATTAGGGATTTTGATTCCAGGATTTCAATATAGTTTGGAGCTTTAAAATCACGCTGTATAGGGACATATCACACGAATTAAGCTAGCCCCACAGTAAGTTGTGTACTTGTGTCGAAGGATACTAACTCAACGATACTATATTTTATAATAGATACTTATATACTTAGAGGTATACTTTTGTTTATTTAACGAAATCGGATCATTACTTAAGTTTTTGAGTATTAAACTTCTCCAGTTTTGTTTATTTTTCGTGTGTGTAAGTAGCCAACACTGGTGACAGATTTTTCAAGCTGCTTAAAGGCATCTGACAAAGCTGGCTGCCATCAGACTGGCATCAATGATGTCAGCCGGGACCAGCGCGAGATATTTTTATCATCGCACATTCTAACTTTGACGAATACTTTTGAATGAGAAAAGTGAGTAATTTTTTTCTTTGTTTAATTTACAAATAAATTATTATCTCCGTACCAGAGATTAATAACTATATCTCAGGTACCAAGAAGGACATAAGCTACATATCAATTCGGAAAAAAGTACTGTTACTGTGGCATCGCAGGCGAAAGCTAGTAGGCTATAAATAACGCAGACGAAGTCGCGTAAAAGTTACTAGTTAGTAACTCAGCTTAAAGGGATATTAAAAATACAAATACCAAGTTTTTTTTTCATATTTTCAGCCTAATCGTGATGTAACACCAAATTATTTCAATAGACCTACGAGTTCCTTACAACCTCACGTACGTCGAATGGATGCTATGACCAACGGTTTTTTCGGTAGCATGTCGATACCTACTGCTGAAAGACAAATGATGAGCAGCACCCCTCTACCTGTCCGGGAAGATCACCCAAAATTAATGTTTGACCAAGCGACCCAGACTGAACATCTTGATGCAGTGAAGATAGAAAAAAAACTCAAAAAGATGTATACACATTTTCTGACTCTTACTGCACGCTTGGAGGTCCAAAAAGCAGCTGATTGCAATTTCATAGATCGTAAGGTTATGGCTCAGATACAAAAGAATATAAGTGAAGAGAGTATTGCCCAAACTGTTGCAAATATGTCCGTGGGACAAATATTGCAAGAACTAGGTCCGTCAACACAAACAAATGGATTAGCTAGTCAATTGAATGTACCGAGAACCAATCAGACAATGAATATGGCGGATGCAAATACGGACGACAATACTGCATCAAGAGAAGTGCGTGTGCGCAGAGTGTCGGCGCAAACAACAAATAATGTTGAACAAATGACGCCCAATAATGATATGGTAAGCATTACAAGAATATTTTTTAGAAATAACTTATGTACAACTTGCTTATTGAGAATAAATATGGTAAAAATCATAGGTTCCCATTGGAAGTGGCCATGCTGTTGTTCCAGCCAGGCTTCTAAGTGAAATCGATTGGAATTCTTATACAACAGCGACAAGACAATTACTTCAAGCTATTTTCCCGCGTAGGTATGTAAAAGGAGTTATTATATCTCTCTCTTTGGATAAAGCAGAAACAGGAGCTTCGGAATTAGAAGAAATGATTCCGTAGAAACGAATACGAGTAAGTGCCTATTTCAGTACGCCGTTAACAGAGGACTCTGGATTTGGACGCATCGTAGCTTTACAATATTTTCTATAATTTATAGATTTTTTTGCTAAGTGGTACCTACCACGACCACGAGTACATGGTCCCACCAATGGGAAAAATCGGTATGACCACGGGTACAACATCGTATCAACACTCCATGGGAATATTTTCTATGGTCAGTCAAAAATTTTGTTAGGTGCTTATATCAGTTTGGAAGCACATACACTTCACTTCTTATAGCTCATTATTTTTATACAGGACCCTGGCAACACACTCTTTGACAGGCAAGCAGTCCCCAGCCTTCCAGGATAAACCGCCTAAGAAATGCCTAGACCCTAAGCTGGTCGAGGACATCGTGAACACAGTGTCCCAGCGTTGTGGAGTCGACAAAAGACTTGTGAGGTACGTTTCATAGTGTTGTCATAGTAGATAATCTTAATATATATCAGTTCGCTCACGCGCGTGTTGACAAGCGTACATTCTCTGCGTCAGTATTAAGTGCTCCGTATCCGCAAACAAATAAGCACCTACAGTTAACTACTATAGACTTCAAAGTGCCTTGACAGTGACTAGTGCAAAAAATAAAAAGATAAAATTGCTGTACCACAACTAATTTCGTAATTATGAGTTTACAACGTAGTCCTCCTGGCCACTTCGGTGGGTCTCAACCTAATATCACGGATCTGAGAAATAATCAATCATTCGACGAGTACCAGGTGACCCTAAGGAAAAGAAAAAACCCACATGATTTTGACACAGATGAATTTACTCGTAAATTAGATGAAACCTTATTGGAAATGCGGAGAAATATCGTCGTCGACGTTAATAATTCATTATCCACATTCCGTGACAGTATGACTACTTTCTTCCAAAATATGGTCGACATTCAAAACGAAAACATTACAAGATTAACTAATCAAGTAAGTGAATTCTCATCACAAGTACAAGAACTTGGTCAAATTTCGAATAAATTACAACAAGAAAATAAGGACGTCATGAAAGAGGTCGTGGAATTAAAGTCGAATAACACTCAGCTGCATTCCAAAGTTTCGTCGTTGGAAAAAAAACTTATTGACAGTCATTCTAAAATCGCAGACCTATCCCATCAATTATCAAATCAAGACCAGCAATGTAGAATGAATAACATAGAAATATCCGGCGTCCCCTCTTCGAAGTCCGAAAATCTGATGAACGTTATGCATATAACGACGACAAAAATAGGTATCTCACTAAATTCGTCTGACATCGACCATATTCACCGCGTCCGACGCTTCCCGTCTCCTAAAGCAGGCGACAGCGGCTCCCAAACACTTACACAAATACCTAATATAGTTGTGAGGTTTACTCATCGTCAGAAGAAATCAGAGTTTTTGGCGGCAGTCCGCGCTAGACGCGGCCTAACTACCGCCGACTTGGATATCGACGGCCCAGGAAAACAAATCTTTGTTAACGAACATCTAACACCTAACAATAAAATATTGTATAAGCAAACGCGTAAATTGGGTAGGGAATGTGGTTACGCCCATATATGGATTAGAGACTGTAAGATCTTTGTCAGGAAAACCGACCTATCTAAACCTCTTCTAATTGCTAATGAAAGTGACCTCGACAAGATAAAATGACTAATTGTGTTGTGTTTTAATTTGAGTCTACTTATGCAACGATCATGTTTACATTTAAAACATATTTTTGTTGGATGTTTCTTTTTTATTATTTACGTAATACTACGACACATACGTGTCGAAGTTAAAAGAACTTTAAAAAGTCTGTTTCTTGTCAAAAATATTCTAATCTGTAACTATAATCATCATTATATAATGTATTTTTCTAAGTTGTTTTTGCGTGGCTGGTGGTACGCTTATAACTTATTTCTAATTCTGGTAAAATATATTAACAATGATTGATAAAAATGTTTTGTCTATTTATTACCAAAACGCGAGAGGGCTACGAACTAAGTCTGAGATGTTTTTACGCGAAGTTTTGAATAATAATTTTGATATAATATGCATAAGCGAATCCTGGTTAAATGATACATTCTATAGCTCGGAATATTTTGATCTTCGTTATGACGTTTTTCGATGTGACCGTAACGAAGCCGTGACCGGTTGCGTGTTCGGCGGTGGAGTGGCGGTCGCCGTGCGCCGCGAGCTGTGCGCGGCTGTCAGGCGGGAGTGGGCCGCGCCGCCGCCTGCGGACGAGCTGTGGCTGAGTATCCCGCTGCGCGGCCACTCCCTCCCGCGCCCCAATGTCTCGCCTGCGCCTACACCCACCGTCGTCCCGCATCCGTCACACTCACACCTTTATTTAGTGTGTACCTACATTCCTCATTCTCCTGCACATGAACGTTTACTTACATCTTTTTATGATCGAGTTTCTGACTTAATACACTCGTATCCGAACGATATTTTTCTAGTTGTAGGGGATTTCAACGTTACCAAAGCTGTCTGGTGCCCAGACTATGATATGGGTGGAATGGTACCGCAAAGAAGTGGCGATTGCTTAACTAGTCTAACCATCGATTTTATGAGCTTCTTTCTGCTACAACAATACAACAAAGAATTCAATGTCAATAATAGGCTTCTTGATTTAGTATTTAGTAACAAATTTTGTTCAGTTACCAATCCGCACATACCGTTGGTACAAGAAGACCCTAACCACAAAGCCTTAAGTATTTATCTGCCATCTTGCTCACCTCTTATTACCTTGGAAAACAATAAATCAGTCAAAAAAATATTTTATAAGGCGGACTACGCTTCCATTAATCGTGAACTTAAATCGCATGATTGGTCTTCTATATTATGTTCCTTAAAGAATGTTAATGTTGCTGTTACATATTTCTATAACATACTGGACAACATAATAGACCAATATGTACCTTCAGGCAGTACAGGCAGCAACAGCAAGTATCCGCCTTGGTATACTAAGCCACTAGTTAAACTCACTAATGAAAAACACAAATATCACCGAAAATGGAAAAAATATGGTAACATCGCTGATTATAGAACTTTCTCTCTATTAAGAAAACGATTACGAAAATTAGAACATGAACAGCATACTAAATATATCGCTTTATCTGAGGATCGCATTAAAAGCAATCCTAATTACTTCTGGACGTATGTCAAATCTAAAAAGCAACTGGGTGATACTCCGAATATTATGTACGACTGTGACAACAATCCAATAACTTCAGGAAAAGACATGTGCGAATCCTTCAATACATATTTCCAATCAGTTTTCATTGAGTCAGATGACGAACCACTACTAAATCTTTCTAATATGTGCGAGAATGATTGCCCTACATCTTTAATGAATTCTATAATTGTTGATAAAGAAACCATTCTTTATGAGCTTACACATGTAAATTTACACAAAAGTGCAGGATCTGATGGCATACCATCTATTTTTATTTCTAAGTGTGCTGACGCTTTGTTAACTCCCTTATATCATATTTACAAGATGTCTGTTGAAACTGGTATCTTCCCTGATAAGTGGAAGAAGGCACTTGTAACTCCTATTCCAAAAAATAATCGCCGCGAATTAATTTCTGAACATAGACCTATATCAAAATTAAGTAAGTTTGGTCAAATATTAGAAAAAAATATTACTCAACAACTGTCCTATGCTCTAAAGAATATTATTTCTGTTAATCAACATGGTTTCTTTAAACACAAAAGTATTGATACCAATATGGTAACTTTCGTTGATTATCTCCTAAATGCTATGGACAAGGGCACTCAAGTGGACGTCGTGTATACTGACTTCTCCAAAGCATTTGATAAAATTAAACATAACCTGCTTATAAAGAAACTTTGGAGAGTCGGTATACACGGCAATCTTCTCAGATGGTTGGATTCTTACATAAGAAACCGAAGTCAGGCTGTATGCATGAAGGGGTACTGCTCTAGTTACTTACCCATTCCTTCTGGTGTGCCGCAAGGCTCACATTTAGGCCCAGTTTTGTTTTCATTATATATTAATGATATAGAACAAACTCTCACTAATACTAATCTGCTTTTATATGCTGACGATACAAAATTGTTTAGAGTAGTTTCTAACACAAATGATTGCTATAAAATTCAACAAGATCTTGACGCTCTAATTGGGTATTGTGATGATAATCAACTATTTCTCAATATAGAAAAATGCAAAATTATTACATACAGCCGTAAAAAACGTCCAATCAAACATGCATATCTTCTAAAAAATTGTCCAGTGGTTAGGGTTGACTCGCTTCGTGATTTGGGAATAATGATGGACAGTGAACTATCGTTTAAGTGTCATTATGATCACATCATTCGTAAAGCATTTAAAAATTTGGGCTTTATCAACAGAGTCACAAAATCTTTCAAAAATAGTAACACCCTTATAATTCTTTATTTTAGTTTTGTTCGATCCACTTTAGACTTTGGCAGCAGTGTGTGGAATCCAAATTATAAGGTTGACATAGATGCTATAGAGAAAGTGCAAAAAAAATTTATAAAAATCTTAAATTTTCGTAATTATGATTTGAACATGTCTTATAGTGAATCACTAAAAAAACATAAACTTATCTCACTCCAGGACCGTAGAACTCAATTTGACATAACATTTTTATATAAGATAATAAATAATCTAGTCGATTCTCCTACACTTCTTTCAAAAATTAACTTTTTAGCTAGAGCTCGACTTCCAGTTCGTCCCTCTCGTAATCTTGAAATATTAGTACCACCACGTTTAAGCAAGAACTATACTCAAAA
Source organism: Elegia similella (assembly GCA_947532085.1). Lineage (NCBI taxonomy): Eukaryota > Metazoa > Arthropoda > Insecta > Lepidoptera > Pyralidae > Elegia > Elegia similella. Next base: position 17,572,323 of record OX383941.1, read on the forward strand.
CAACTTCTTTCATCGATGCTTGGTGAAATATAATAGTGATTTCTCAGACATTGATATTTTCTCCAACTCTTTGTCTACTATCAAAAACAAACTTGTTACTAAGCTATTATCCTAAATAGTCACTTACACCAACATTGTCAACTGCAATTTCTGATTTTAAATATATAATATCTTTATGTTACTATTAAACTGGCTTATTTTTATATACTAGTACTACTGATATATATAGATGTAACTCACTTAAAGTTTTAATGAGAATCTTGCTCTAGTCATTCTCAAGTTGTGCTAGTACCTACATATTTTTTTTTTTTTTATAATTGATTTTTACTTATATAGAGATACATTTTCTTTAAGGCGTTCATAGCGTTTGTCAACACAATTATAGCGTACCTATATAACTTTGCTTAGTAATTTTCGGTACTATTTTGTCTATTTATGTAAAACTGCTATTTTTATGTAATTATTCTATAATATGACTGTTTGTGCCAAAATAAAAAAATAAAAAAAAAAAAAAAATATATAAATCTCGTGTCACAATGTTTGTCCTCAATGGACTCCTAAACCACTTAACCGATTATAATAAAATTCGCACACCATGTGCAGTTCGATCCAACTTGAGAGATAGGATAGTTTTTAACTTATGGCGAAACGAAGTTCGCCGGGGCAGCTAGTAGGTATATATTTTCTTACATATGCTTTGATTATTTAAAAAAGTATATGGCTGTAAGAAAGAAGACAGAAATAGGCTGGTTTCTTGGGTCAAAAAAAAATAGATGAAATGTTAAAAATAGAACGGTGACGATACGAATCTCATACGAATATTATGCATCCACATTAGGTATATAGTGCCATTGCCACTGTCTGTGAATATTGTGGTCGCACCTTAAAGTGTTAATAATCGTACTTTCTTGAATCGACAAATTCTACTGACTAAAACACATTTATATTTTAGGGCGCAGCCCTTAAAGTTTTTAGCTTAATTTAAATGGACCTTATCATATAGTCTTTTTCTCTTAGGTCTAAGAAATGCTTTAGAAATAATTTTCAAGAAATCGACACGCTAGTTTGTTTCTTCATATATATTTTTTTTATTAACATCGATAAATCAGCTGTTTTTATTATCGACGTCAGTGACTTAGTATCCATAGTAGATAATTGTAAAAAGTTGTGCGCCAAGAAACTGTTTTTTTATAAACAGGTAGCTTTTTTCGACTGTTTTTCTAAATGTTTAGGTTCAAATATAAAATCTAGCGTGACAATTTTTTTATAATGCATTTTTCTAGCTTGTTGGTGGCAGAGGTGGCAGCCCTTGAGATTTAAATTGACCTTTGATAGAAATTTATTTTAAGGTATACAATACAATTAATAAAATCGAAGTTATAAACATACAAACACCGTCAGATTATTTCTTTTCTTTTCTTTTATTTGGCCATCAAACTTCATTCAGAAGCTTATTTTAGCCAGTGTCTTAGTTATTTTTTTATTCTTGTGTATCAACGAAATGATGGTGTAATTCATTTCGGTGATTCTACGAGCCCTTGGTGACAATTTCCACGAATCCACTGGTTTGATCATAAACGACGGAGCAAGGCGAGCAAACTCCAGCCTGCTAAGTAAATCTCACTACAGCCGCACCATGACTCTTTATTTTTGTTATTCTACTGAACTACAGTGAAAGCTCCCTATTCGCGCTTCCCTCATTCGCGTTTTCACTATTCGCGGATTAACAAAATGCAACCCAATTTCTATATTCGCGGCAAAAAATTCCTTTATTCGCGGATCTAAAAGTTCATACAAAAACTTGAAACTATGCATCCAAATATAAAAGTGACATTTTTGCCTCCAAACACGACGGCTTTGCTTCAACCCATGGACCAAGGAATAATCCAGGCCTTTAAGCTCTATTACATTACATAAGACGAACCTTCAAAATCGTGTTGGATATTAAGGAGTGTAATCCTGATATGAATGTTATGGAATGCTGGAAGATTTTTGACATAGCAAAATGCATCGTAAATACGAGTATAAAAGAATCATTGGAAGAACTCAAACCACACACATTGAAGTCATGATGGAAAAAACTGTGGCCTGCTCTGATTGTGAAAAATGACGAAGAATCTGTGCATGTTCTAACTTTGACTGCAAATATAGCCGAAATTGCAAATGGAATAGGACGAGATGGATTCGAACAGATAGAATCTAGTGACATTCAGGAATTGCTTGAATCGCAAGATGCAGATTTGACTGAAGCCGACTTGGAGGAAATGTTAAATTCACAGTCCATTGAAGAAGAGGCTTCAACAAGCACTGGAAATGTGACATTTACTTTAAAAAATCTTAGTGAAGGTTTAAGAATGGCAAATGAGCTTTGCGATTTCTTTATGAACATTGATCCGTCTATGGAACGAAGTCTTATTTTTAAGAGGCAAATTGCTAATGCGACTGCTGAATATCAATCTGAATTGAAGGAGCTATTAAAAACTGCCAAGCAAGAGAAAATAACTAAATTCTTCAAACCATTGCCTAAGCCTGAGGATAATGATTAATCAAAATGTTCAAACACTTCAATAAAGTTGATTTTCTTATATATTTGTATTTTTTATTTTAGGACCTAAGAACGTATCCCTGTAATCCCATATAAATTTCCATTCTGTATTCACGGTTTCTGTATTCGCGGCATATTTATGGAACATATACCCCGCGAATAAAGAGATTTTACTGTACTTCATTGTTCATAAACATAGACATTTTTAACACCAAATTACAACGATTTCTCATTATAAACTCCACTAGAAACAATTTGCAAAACAATCCGAAACAAAAACCGTGCAGTCCGTCGAAATTCCCGCCAAGAACTCGTCAGATTAAGTTAGTTAAAAATCATCATTTGATTTTATTGGTTTATTGCAAATAGTATATAATCGCTACGCTTTAGGTTTATTGTATGCATTAGGGCATGGACATAAGGATTACTTACGAGTTAGTGATTGTCGAGGTTCCGTAAATGACCATGTTTTTTTTGCCTGGACTGAACTGTAAAATATAGGTGTTCTTAAAGAATATTATAAGCTATTTATTAGTTTACACGTTGTCTGACGAAGGAATTGTTTATAAGCTTTTGGTGGACTAGGGTAATTGCGTTATAAGTCAGCTATTTTGTTTGGGCAATATGTTTTTCAGCAACTGACTTTCTTCGTAAGTAACCTGTATATCACATACTAATGATTTAGCAGGTTTCTAGTCAATTGTAGCAGTGTGATATTTTTATTACAGAAACAGCATAACTATAAAGTGCACTGACGAATCGAAGCTCTACCGTAACCGGCAGCAATACAGACTTGCCCGTTCAGAAGCTAACCAGAACGAAGAGAACATCCCCGTATCAGCGCCATCCTCGGACGAGTCCTCTGTTGTTGCTAGTTAAATGGCAAATTATGACTGGCATACTCAGGCATAGCAACGCCATACTCATGTTTACTTTATAACTACAAATTATTTTGTATCTTTTTATTTTAATACAATTTTGTGTACTGTTTTGTCTACTCTACTACAAACACACAGAGTTTTCTGAGCCGGACAATGGACAGATAAAAATTCCACTTCTTTACTCAGTCCGCCGCATGCGCATGCCCTCACAGACAATATAACCTAGGTTATATTGTCTGTGCCATGCACTTTACCGCGTGGGCGACCATTTAGGTAGGTAGTCTTCAGGGTTTGTCAAAGGCAAACGCGGCAAAACACCTATCACCGCCCTGTCGGCCCTTACTAGCTTTTGATTTGACAACTGGGGTGTACGTAACGTTTTGGTGGTCATTAGCACATCCATTTCGGTTTATACATCTTAATTAAAAATAGTCAATCATACGAAAGTTGCAATGTATTTTGTTTATTACACAACGTTGTACTTACACCGTAGTTGTCAAAAGTTAGCGCTGGGCGACATCATTGTATCAGACGGGTGCACAAATGGCTTACGGCGAGACTGACATTACAAATTCTAAAATGTTAGACTAACTAAAGCATGAAAAACCCAGCATAGAAAACTTTGTGAATCTGTACGTGAATCCATTAACAAATGATCCAATTAATTAATTAATAATAAATGCATTTTATGACAAAATGGACTTTTAATATTTCATTTTTCCTTATCTCCTTTATTTGTTTCATACATTTTCAGATGTTTATATATTGGTACCTATAAAAAAAATAACAAAAACTTAAACAATAGCTCGTCGGCAGCAGCTAGTAGGCAAGGCACAAGCTACAGGCGCGGCGGTTAAGGCTGCAGAGGAAGAAACCTCCAGCCTGACTATGTAAATACCCTGTCCAGGAGTGCTGCTTTCTGTGTCTAGCTCTTGATCCAGCCATGTTGGAAGTGTTGGTCGAGACCTCGCTATAATTATGGCCGTTCGCAGATACGGCTATCGGGGCAATGATCGTTGAATCCACATCACACATAGCGGCACCTTTTGGACCAAGTCAAGCTTCTTGCCGAGTTAGTCCTTTATAGCTTTCACGAGTTTCTCGTAGGTATCTCCTTTTTATTACAAATAGTGTCGGATGGGTGCCCCACATTAGAGGTGATTAATTGGCACCACTGGGTCGATACCGTGGTAACCGATCGCCCACGATGACACCCGTGGTAGCTACGCTACTTATGTTTCGTGAAGCACGTTAAGCCGTTGGTATAGTAATAAATGCCTTCAACTTCTTTAAAGTCGAGTCACCACAACATGCATGAAAATCTGTGATGTGTTAGGCGAGTTTAGCGAATTCCGTGGCGCAGTGGTTAATACACCTGACCTGCAACACGAGAGTTCCCGGGAAGTTCACAACTTACTGTGGGGCTAGCTCAATTTGTGTGATATGTCCCTATATATTTATTTATTATTTATTTTATTACCATCAAATAATATATAATCGCACGTCACCATAATCACACCACACTCGTATTCGAGCGATTTTTCCGTACAAAAAACGCTCGAAGACGAGTGTCACACTTTCAAAAATAGTACCACCTCAGGCTTAAAATAGATTGATTCCAATGACCACCAAATTAAAAAGTAAAGTACCATAGAGTACATAGAGCAGTTTTATCTATACTCTATGGGTTTTATACTGACTTTGACAGGGCTGATGGAGGGTTGAAGTGAAGTTGAGTTGACAGTATATATCATCTGCGTGTGGTATTTTTAGGTTAGAAAAGGCTAAACACTATTAAATTAAACATATCTGAGAGATATTTTTTGTGATTTGAAATGGAGGACATGGAAGATACTGAATTTGTTGCTTCTGAGCATGACCGGCTCGTCAGTGCCGTTTCAAAACTGGACAAAACTCAGCATATAACAGAACCAACTCGAAACGAATCCACCAACCTCAATTCCGAGTTTAATTTGATCAAGAGAAGCAATAAACTTGACTTAAACAAAGTGGTAAATGTTCTGAAGGATACGAGTCATCATTTGCAGATAAGTAAGAAACTGAGAAAGACGCAAGATGCATCGACAGTCTTACCAAAACCTTTGGAGAAACCTCAAGCTGAGCGTATAAAAAGAGCGACAGGGTACGAAGAGACGAAGAAAAAAGTAGGTAGATGGGACCCTGTCGTTGCACATAGTAGAACCATTGACTATGTGTCATTTCCATTGAAAAATGTTTCAACTAAACTAGAACCAGCTGATGAATTTATTTCTAAGTTTACCCTAAAATGTGAGTTGGAAAAAGAATTAGATCAAATTGATCCCCCTGCTCAAGTGGAAGCTGACGAAGAAGAGGATCAAGTGTATCCTATGTCTTATGAGGAGATGGTGGAGCACAGACAGCATCTTGCCAAGATCAGAGCTCAACAATCATATAAAGCAGCTAAAGCTAAGAGACAGAGCAAAATCAAGAGTAAGAAGTATCACAGGTATGTGCTGTCTCATTTTATTACTTGATTATCATTCAATACATGATTTGGTTCTTAAAGGATTTCAATCAAATAAGAACATAAACAATAACCACAGTTTATCTGTTATCATTATGCACCACCTGATTATACATATATGCATATATATTATCTCATCTTTTTCTCTTATGGGGTAGACAGAGCCCAGATCCTTTGACCTAAAAGCCACATTTAGCATGTTAGTGGACTTAAGATGAAAACCTGCTGAAGATCTTCAGTACTGTTGGAATCTCTTCAAGGATTGTCTGGAAGAAATTGCTCTAAGCAATAAGACCACCACTTGTGCAAAACTATGCATTATCATTTTAAAATGTTTTATGGCCCTTCTATATAAATAAATAAATACATATATGGACAAATCACACAGATTGAGCTAGCCCCAAGGTAAGTTCGAGACTTGTGTTATGGGATAATAACTCATCGATACTATATTTTATAACAAATACATATATAGATAAACATCCAAGACTAGGCCAATCTGAAAAAGATCATTTTCCATCTTGACCTGGCAGGGGATCGAACCTGGTCACTCCGTGTCACAGGCTGGCGTGTTGACCGCTGCGCCACGGAGCTAGTCTATATATTTTGGTACATAGCCCTGCAGCATGAAATTAGATTACTAGTTATGTTGTGTTAACAATATATCAAGAATAAAGAAATAGATCAAAAGCGGCACATCAAATTTTCAACAGAATGTGCTCTATAATCCTCAGAACAATAACTAAAGCTAATCTGAGTCTATAATGAGGATCAGTAAAGTTGTAGCAAATTCAATAGGACTAATATCCACATTATTCTTCATGACATTACAATGATATATCTTTTTGAATTATCCAAATCGGACCATTACTTACGAAGATATTAATAATAAACATCATGCCGTTCCTGCCGCGAAAAGGCATTGCACACCGGTGCGTGTGACGTCACTGTGACGGACCGAGCGCGGTCGGCAGTCGGTGGTCGGCACTCATAGAGCGATCATTCGACTGAGCGAGACGGGGCGACGCGGTTCGTCGCTATATTTAACAAATTATTGAAATAAAATGTTGTTAGAGTGCAATGTTTATAATATTTACGTATAAAACGTACTTATTATGGGAACTAATAAAGAAAACAAAGCAAAGAAAGAATTTTTATTTTTACTCTTGATTGCTATATAGACAATATTGTAAATTAACTAAATCACATGCTATTGTTACAATATTATCAAAAACAAAGTATAAAATATGGACATATGCGTGAGGTCCGATCATTTTATAGTCTTTCAACTTCCATATACTTCTTTCAACGAGAACTCTTATCGCTTAAATCAGCGATCGTTTTTGTTTGCAAAACTTCTGCTTTAGTTTTGGGTTGGAGCTGTCCGTACTTAAAACTCTTTAAAACTGTTAAATTTTTATGTTTTCTTAAAATCAGGTCTATAATTTTTAGGGTTCCGTACCTCAAAAGGAAAAAACGGAACCCTATTAGGTTTCCGTTTCATCCGTCTGTCTGTCTGTCAAGACCCTTTTTCTCAGGAACTTAGGAGCGTAGAGGTATCAAGCTGAAATTCATTTCAAATATTCAGGTCTACTGTCCCTTGGAGCTATGAAAAAATATAAAACCGTTTATGCCGCAAATTTTCGAAGCCAACGCAATCTAAAGATACAGCTGGTTGTGCCGCAAATTTTCGTGTTTTTTCTATATTCACAGAGAATCAATACCTACCTCCCATGAACTCAGAATCTTAAAATTTGGTACCAAGCAACGTCTTTTAGCATAGATAATGGAAAAATTGCCAAAAACATACATTTTAAGCTACACCATATAAGAAAAATATTTTTAATAATCTTTCGACATTCACAAGGGAATCAAAACTTCAGGGTACTTCCCGTAAAATCAGAATCTTAGATTTTGGTACGAAGCAACGTCTTATAACACAGATAATGAAAAAATTGCGAAATGCATACATTTTTAGTTACATCATATATTAAAGATATTTATAATAACTTTAAACTTATACGTGCGCAAGGCCAACTCGCACTTCGCCGAGTTGTTCATTTAGAGGGGCTGATTTAATGGTTTTAGATGTTGGTATTGTTGATCGAAGTTTTAGATACAACGGTGTTCACCCTTACATCCTGTATTAACTTATTTGCTTACAACAATCAGGCATAGCTGGGGCAGATACATATTATATCATTCACTATTTGCTTTTTACTCCAGTACGTCCCTGTGTCATTGTTTTGACCTTGGAATATTACATAGAAATGGAAACGGAAGTATTGGAAGGTAATAGGATTGTCCACCAAACTAGAAAGAAATAAGTAGGTATGTTTTTATTAATACATCCGGCTTATAAAAAGAGAATACATAGGTACTAACTTATTTCCATATCAACTTAATAAAAGGTAAGAATAGTTATGTAGGTACTTACCTACATCGAAATGATATTTACAACAATGTCTACTAGCCTGGGTACAGGGTGGAGTCTTATAATCATCCCTTTTTACAACGGAATATAATTTTAAATCGTCTTCCGTTGTAAAAAGAGATGATATAAAATTCACACAAAACTTCATGAAAAAATATTAATTTTTCCAGAAGTTTTGTGTCTTTCGTCATGTTAAAAGATAGTTTTTCTGGCGTTTTAAAATAAGTGTTTGTATAGTTCGGCACCATACAATATTTATACATAGTTAAAAAGATAAATTAGACATAAATAATTTGTTTAAAGTCGCAATTACCACTCAAAACAATGCGCGCCTTATTACTGCCAACGGATCCTCATTCATTTATCTCACTTGCTCTTGACTAATATTTTATTGACACATCTGAATCACCTGTGAGATTGCTCTACTTAATAATTCTAAAATGAATTTATTTTTAATACAATAAATAATAAATAAATATATACGTACAAATCACACAGAATGAGCTAGCCCCAAAGTAAGTTGTGTTATGAGATACTAGCTCAACGATACTTTATTTTATAACAAATACATATATAGATACACATCCAAGACCCAGGCCAATCTGAAAAAGATCATTTTACAATGGGTCTAACAAAATAAAAAGTAGATTTAATCTATACTAATATTATAAAGCTGAAGAGTTTGTTTGTTTGTTTGAACACATTAATCTCAGGAACTACTGGTTCAAATTGGAAAATTCTTTTTGTGTTGGGTAGTCCATTTATTGCGGAAGGCTTTAGGCTATAAAACATCATGCTGCACCAATAGGAGCTAAGCATCAATAAAAAAAGTTTTAAAAACAGGGGAAAATTATTCATCTATACTAATAAAAAACTAATTAATCATAATAACAGAAATTGCCACAGCTAGTATTATATAGGGTCATAGATTTCAATTTATTATATACTGCATTTATTGCCTCTTTAATGAAAAAAATTATGTCCACAGTACTACACAAAACTGTGTGAGCAGAAAATCTTTAGCTTAAGGGATTAGGCAGAGCTTGGAGTCCCAGGATCAAAAGGCATTTAATATGTGCTTTGTTATCTATTTTGATGTCTTTTATATCCATTAAGAAATATAAACCACATCTATAACTTTAAAGGTTGGCCAAAATATAGAATTTCTAGATCAAAAAATCTCTCCACTGTCCATCTCTCACAGGGCTGTATCTCTTAAACTATAAAAGGTTTCACAAAATGTGTATTTTAAATGCTTTTAATATGCCCCATCCCCATTAGGCTCACAGTGAACAACTGTCTGCCTGCCTCTATTAAGCCTCCCTATATATTTTTAATGGAGTATCCATACAGCGCGTACCCTGCGCAATTTGCGGGCGGCGTTTCGCTTGCGGACTCATTCAGTGAGTGGCTGAGTAGCAGTGAACTATGGTCGCGGCCGGCGGCTTTGTAGTACTACTTACTACGTCGACATGCTGTGCAGCATTAGGGGATCAATGGAGGTGGTTCCAGTGGTACTGCTGTGGAACAACGAAGCGTTCCGCTTGCAAACTCTCATGAGTTGGAAAGCGCTATGTGGCTAAGACGCTACGTTTCGCCGCTCACACCGTCAGTCAGCGGCCAGTCAGCCGCTCTCCGTGGGGACGTACGCCTTACATTCAACAACTTCGATCAAATCCAACAAATAATAAAAACAATGAAGTAGGACAACTACCACAAATACCATTTGTTTAGTTCGACCATGTCGAACTAAACAAATGGATTCTACTTACCATACAATTATCCCGTTGTTGTTTTGCACAGAAATAATCAGCGCATAAAGGTATTTTTCAATGCAAAAATAATATTTATGAATTGATAATTATTTTTTACAGGATTCTGAAAAAGGAGAAACTAAAGCAGCAGCTCAAAGAATTTGAAGATTTACAGAAAGATAATCCGGAAGAAGCTCTGAAGAAACTGGATGCACTGGAAAAAGCACGAGCTTTGGAGAGGCACACGCTTCGCCATAAGAACACTGGCAAATGGGCCAAGAATCAGATGATTAGGGCCAAATATGATAAGGATGTAAGTTATAAATATGAATCACTTACAATTCTTTAATTTTAATTAAGATCTACTCTATGTTAGTCTATACCAGATTCTATAAATGTGTGCCAAAATTCTTATGTGTGTATGTTTATCCATGCATTTTTTGTGAATGTAATATACCTAAACTAACTGGGGAACAATCATCAGAATCGGATCAGTTCTTTTTTATTGTATCCTACTTTGATACCAATATCCATTTGATTCAATTCAACTTTAAAATTGATTGGTGTTTTTATTGCAGGTAAGACAACAAATTGCTGAACAGCTGGCTGTTAGCAGAAGTTTAACAAAAAAGCTACAAGACACAGAAAGCACAGATGAAGAGGCAGATGATAATGAAAGCATTCCTGACTTAAGTCTTGCACAAGATCCCATGAATCCATGGATGTTGAAGAGATCTGACAAATCCAATATTGATGCTGAATTTGACTTTGGTTACAAAAAATATGTCAAAGACAGAATGTTTAAAAGGAAAGATGAAAGTGACACAGACTCAAACGATGAACAGGAAAATGAGAATACAGATAAAAATAAAACAGCAGTAGACCAATTAAAAGAATTAAAACAAGGTATTCAGAAAATAAGCCAACAAGAAATAAAAGCAACCAATATTCAAGATATAATTAAGAAAAAAGAAAATACAAAAACGAAAAAGAAACTGGTTAAGAAAAAAGTTACTAAGGCACCAACAGCTACTTCAATTTGGCTTGTAGAGACTATTGAAGATGGTGCTGAAGAAAATATTGCAGAAGAAGTTTCTGATGCATTTGATTCACTTGAAAACAAGGCTGCAGCGGAAGTGAAGAAGAAGTTGAAAAAACTAAGACAGACTATTGCAAGAATGGAGAAAAGTGTTGATAAAAGTAAAAAGCCTGTCAAGAAGGTACAAAATAGGGAAGAAAAGGACAGTGTTGAGTATCTTAAACTTAAAAAGCAAAGGCCAAAGGCTGTCATTGATGAAGAATTGATAGAAACTACAAAAAAAAATGACAATGAGATAGTGGAAAAAACAGAGCCAGTAGTAGCAGAAGTAGTAACACAAGAACAACAAGAGACAACAGAATCGAATATTGATCCTAGTAGGTTTATTGAGGTGAAACCTAAATATTTAAATACAGCAGTACCTGATGGAGACAACAACTTAGACCAATTAGATGATGATGAGCAAGTTGTTCCAAAAGTTAACATAGAAGAAGTTTTTGAGGAGGATGATGTAGTGGCCAGCTTCAGACAGGAAAAAGAAGATGAAGTCAAGAAAGATCAGCTTGAAGACATCGACTTATCTTTACCTGGATGGGGTACTTGGGGTGGGAAAGGTGTTAAAGCAACAAAACGTAAAAGAAACAGATTTATTCTTAAAGCACCACCAAAAATGCCAAGACGAGATGACAATAAAGGTGATATAATAATAAAAGAGTTTAGAAATCCTCAACTTGCTTCCCATAAAGTAACCCAAGTGCCTTTCCCATTTAAAAGTGTTAAGGACTATGAAGCATCAATAAGAGCTCCAATTGGAAACACTTTTATTCCTGAAAAGGCTCATAAACAGTTGATCCGACCAAGTATCATCACAAAAGCTGGAACAGTTATTGAACCAATGGATGAGGAAGAGCTATTACAGCCTAAAAATAGGAGATTTAAGAATATGGATGTTATTAAACTGCTAGGTAAAAAATAAACAAACATATTGATTTAATGTTTCTTTTTATTTAAACTTAATTATACTTATTAACTACACACCAACACGAACAGGGGGTGACACTAAAATCACACCATCCCCTCTTACAAACAGCATAGGGATAGTCCGCTTTGTAGTTCTGTAAACTTCTTCATAAGTTTCCTCATCAATCTCAACTGTCGTGATTGTTTCTTCAGCATCACCAAGAACCATATTCAAATGTTGATCATATGCCTGCAAATGGATTTATCACAGAACTTTTTAAAGCAATGTTATGAATTTATATAATTAATAATAATTATACCACCACAATAAAATCTGCCTCCGTGGTCCAGTGGTTAAGGCGTTTGCCTATAGACCCGGGGATCGTGGGTTCGATTCCCACGGAAAGCATAGTTTGTTTAGTTGTTTCCAGTTTGGTTAGGACATTGCAGGCTTAAATCACCTGATTGTCTGATATTTAAGATGATTCCGTGCTTTGGAAGGCACGGTAAGCCATTGGTCCCCGCTGCCATCTGGTAGTCGTTAAAGGAATTGTGTCAGAGGCCAAAAGGCAGTTCCGAAGAACTCTGACACCAGGGTGTGCATGGTCGGTTGACCATGACACCTACTCAAAATGATGATGAGTAAAATAATAAATATTGTTTACAAAACACTCTTTTATCAAATAACTGTCATCAGTCCTTGATAAGTCTACAACATTCTCATTATCTGACTGTATAAGGTGGGTGTTAGGTACAAACAAGCAAACATACTGGTGAGCGAAGCTTATAAAAAGTGTGTAAATACTCATGAGGATAGATGAGTATTGAGAACTGATGAGAGACCACAAACGAAATGTTAATTTAAACTTACATGAAGTTTCCCACGTAGTTCCCTTTCGTTTCGCATTTTCACATATATTCTCTCGTCTAAACTAAGTCTGATCAAATCCAATGGTTCCTTCACCGTCATAACGGAAACCTAAAATAAAAGATAAATGGATTTTTAAAATACTGTAATATTTATTTATAGTAAACAACCCGGTCGGAAATTTGGTTGAACTCTTACATTTTCTCCGTCGTCTGCCATAGTTCACTTGGAATATTCTAAATTTTATTTTAAAGATACAAAGTACGAAATTAAATATGTGCTGCTTAATGTTATTTCGGCGGAAAAATTGTGGATATAATTATTAAGACTAGCGAAGCGACCAATTGATTTTAGGTTATTATTTTCTATTATCGTAGGTATACCCAATACCGAAGCGGTAATATTCTTGGTTATCCCAATATGTCAATGTCATCGGTTTTGGTTTTCTATTATTCATGGCTTTCACGCGTTACGTATTTAGCCAGTATCAAGTATAAATGAGTTTTCCCATGCTTTTTAAGTCTTGATAACAATGAAACGATGGTGCAGTTCATTCATTTCATTGATTCTACGAGGGTGTAGTGCCTTTAGTCCTTAAGGATATACTCTTTCAAATCTGTGGTGTAGTGAAGTGAACCAAAGATATACAAGTGAACAACCAGCAGTTGGTATTACTTCTCACAGTGTTGCCAAGTTAAACAATGAATTACCAATAGAAGGCGCAACGCAAAAAGTCTTCTGAAAATCTTACCAGCCACCACCAGATGACAGCACCCAATCCTAGGGTACGGTGAGCCGCTGCAAAGGAAATATAATACAAACTTTTTTCTCATTAAAATGTACTGAATTGTTTATTTAATAAGTAGACGATAAGAGTAAAATATCTAGTTTGTAAGAACATAACAATTTCAGGAGCAAATATTTTCTTGTTTCATACTTTTGTTTTTAGTAGGTTTAAGTTTTGAACTCATATTTTATTTTCAATTTTTTGAGGTCATTAATAATGATGAAGAATTAGAGACACGATGATTCTTTTCTGACATCTAGGCGTATTCCCGATTAAACCCTCATCTTGTCCTTTGTCTTGTAATCAGTTTTGGCTGGTAACATAATAACATTAGAAATCTAATTGAAAAACATTATCTTTCTTCTGTGCAGTAAGGTTAACAAAATAGATTTTACTTATCTGACTCACAAGAATGTTTCTGGAAAAATGCAGAGATATCATTGGAAAGATGCAGAACGTTTCATTTCGAGCATATGGTGCGGCACATCACCATCTGAGGTACTATTTTTGAACGGGTGACAGTGACAGCTCAAAAACCTATGATTTTTATGTTGGATAATCACACACACCACACGTCTTAAGAACGCACCCCTACAAAACACTACATAAACGCGTCAATCAAGAATACAGGCAGAAGTGGCAGTCACCATTACGCAACGCAATAGATTACATGCTTTAAGAGATTATATCACGAATTTTAGCATAAATATCTGAAAAAGCATTAATTGTCATCAAAAATTAAAATTGTACGAGTCTACAAACTTCTAGACATAATATTTAAGATAAGTTAATGTAATTTAATTTTTTGTTATGTTTGTCCACGGCCGACAATTCTTCTGAGCGGCCATCTCGCCCACTATTTTACATCTTTTCTGTGATTGGTCGATGCCTTGCTGACGTCATGGTCTGACGTTCGTCGCCAGCGCCAGTGCTACTAGACTTGTCAATTTTAAAATGTTAGTAGTTTGTGGTTACATGATTATGTGCAATTTTTAACCGACTTAAAAAAATAAGGGATAACGTCCTTATTTTTTTAAGTCGTTTAAAAATTTTCGGTTTTATTATTTTATGTTTGTTACCTCAGAACTCAGTCCTTTATAAACCGATTTAAAAAACGGTTGAACGCAAAAATAACTGTTTACAGCAGTTATTTTATAAGTATACATTTGTAATCGGAAATAGAAACAATATAAAAGTTTGTGGTTATGTCTGTCTATATTACGGATTAATTTGTTGTATAAAATTTTCATTCAAAAGGAATTATGATTGTAGTTGTTTTCAAATCACCCAGCATTTGGGGTAAATCTTAGAAACTGGCAACATTCAGAATGGCCAAGTTCCAACCAATGGTACTACATTTGCTGTCAACGTCATGTCGAGAACCCGACATTGACATTTATCAAAAAATATCAGCAAGCGTTGCATGCCACGATAATAAAGTGATTTTACGTTTATTTTAGATTATTCATAAGTGATTTTAGATTTACAGTCATGGTTCGGAGCGGGTAAGTCAGATGAGATATAATTTTCACGTATTATAACCTTTGAAAACCAATTGTTTTAAGCGCAGTCACTGCGTCTATTGCTAACATTGAGTGAATGTTTTAGGCGTGATCGCGATAGGGATCGAGATCGCGAAAGAAGACGGTCTCACAGTAGATCGGCGTCTACAGACCGTAAGCGGCGACGATCCAGGTCCAGGAGTAGGGACAGACCGTCCAAATCGTCGAAGAGAAAGCGTAGCCGCAGCAGAGACAGGGAGTCTAAAAGAGACCGCAGTCGTGATAGGAGTAGAGAACGAGACAGAGACCGTGAAAGGGATAGAAAAAGGTAAGCTATTGCTATTACTTATGACTTTAATGTTTTTTGTAGTATTGTCACTACAACACAGCAGATTCATGAATCATGTTTCCATAACTTAATAGTGTGAAGATTTTGAATCAAATACAGCCTAAGGAAAACCCAAACACCACTATCTATTTGATATCATAACATAGGCTGTTGCAAGCATTGGGGTTGAACTTGTGTGCATATATCTATACTGTTAATTCTCATTCACTGTAAAAGCTTCAGCTTACTTTGGTATAAATTACAATAGAGTCACAATTTGATGATAGTCTCAAGCTCCAATACAATTTAGTACATGCAACAGAAGGTTTAAGATATGACATAAGTTCTCGGCATGAATTTTGGCGCACTGCTTGTTTTTTGTTTTGGATTGTTTTGCAAATTACTCTATGTATTATAAATGCCCATGTTTATGAACAATGTGTGAAATAATTAGAATAAAGTGTCATGGTGCGACTGTAGTGAGATTTTCATAGCGGGCTGGTGGTCGCTCGACTTACTGCTACTGGGTCTATGATCAAACCAGTGGATTCGTGGGAATTGTGGCCAGGGGCTCCATTGAATCAACAAAATTAATTACACCACCATTTCGTTGATAACAGGAAGAAAGATATGAAGAGCTAAAAGGCATAAAAAGCCAAATGCCAAATGCAAAAAAAGATATGAGTAACAATTTCGAAAACCTATTTCCATATTTAATTATGTTTTATCTTAAAAATGGTTTTTTAGTGATAAAAGAGATGACAAGAGGAATGGGACAAGCAGCAAATCTTCAAGGAAGAAGTCCCCTGACCGAGAGAAAGACAGATCTAAGTCAAAGGAGAAAACAATCAAATCAGAATCGGATTATGACCTCGGCTCTGCTGACAAGGTTTGTAATATATTGGTCTCTTAGAGTTTGTTGACTTTTGGTTTGAAATTGGGTGGTGTAGTTGTGGTTGAGTGTTTGCCGGGCTCTCTACATTTATCCTGCAATGGAAATTCACATGCTGTGATGGTCAAATGCGATTTAAAATAATTACTGTTTGAATTTTAGCTACTTATTCATCATCATTTCAGCTGTATGCTCATAAATGAATTTTTAAATAAATATTAAATAATACAGATATTTATAATGAATTAATATATATTTTAATCTTTGGACATGATATTTCGTACTTTTTTGTTATTTATTGATTATTTCAAATTTTATATTATTGAATTATTGTATATATGACTTTATAATTTTGCATGCTGGAAACAACTAAGTGCCTTATTTATGTACTTATGCGAAATAAATGATTTCATTTGATTTGATTTGTAAAAAGTCCGCTGCTGGACAAATGTGGCTTCCAAGGATTCGTTCATGTCATAAACCGGCTTTACAGACAATAAACTAGCGAATCACACACTATATAGCAAAAAGATGCAAATTAAAATAAAATCAACAATGCTTCCAGCCTTCTACCTAGAAGGAGAGAACCCTTCCCTATTAATAGCTTTATTAAATAGTTTAAATTATTTTTTAGGTTATGTTTTAGTTTTAATCGTTAAATACTATTATTATTAACAAGATTAATATCTTGTATGAACTAATTTATCATAATACAGGAAGAAGAGCAAAGTCGCCTAGAACAGGAAATGCAAAAGCGTCGTGACCGCATCGAGCGTTGGCGAGCAGAGCGCAAGCGTAAGGAGCTAGAATCTGCCAAGAAGGAGGTGCAGAAAGGCAGCATTGTCAGCAATATTCAGATGCCTGCCAAGAAGTGGTCACTAGAGGATGATTCTGGGGACGAAGGTAGGGTTTCATTGTTTCTAGAGTTGCTGTACATAATGTTGAATCTTATTGTGACCTTCCAAAAAAAAAAAATTACAATTAACAATGTGGCTTAGTTGAATATAAACAGAAATATAAAACAATAGGATACTAAATACATTTGAAAATGTACCGCCATTAGTAAAGTGAATTTGTAATCACTGTTATTTTTTGCTGACAGATGTGTTGAAAGATGTGGTATTTCTGTGATCTATTTTGATAATATGATGAATCAATATGTGAGATATGAATGGAGATTTCCATTGGATTTCCATTCGTGTCTTACGTACTGCGGCGTCCCTCTCGTTTAATAGGCGCTTAAAAAAACTAATGTTGTTATAATCAACTTAGCACCCTTGAATCTTAATTTACTATCATCACATTCTTCAGGTGAAGATGGAGAAGGCAAAGAGAAACCAGCTCCTGAAGCGAAAAAAGAGGAAGAGGACGAAATAGATCCGCTAGATGCTTATATGCAGGAAGTACAACAAGTAAGAAACATTAAAAATACTACTTTAATTACAATGAGGTATTATACAGAACCAAACTTACACGAACATAAATAACTGCAAAATCTTGACAATGATTGGTCATAAACATGAAGGCCTTCTTCTTGTTTATGCCCCTCAGATTTTACATAAGAAAGTGGGCAGTAAGTAACTATTGTAATAAAAAAAGGTTATTTTTTTTTAAATTTTAATGGTAGCTTTAAAGACCAATCGGGACAGATTTTATATAAGAAAGTGAGGAGTAAGTAATTATTGTAATATTTTTTTAAAAAATTTAAATGCTTGCTTTAAAACCAATTGAGACAGTTCACAATTTATTACGGTAAAAACCAGACAACTTATGATCCCTTCAGGTTCTTTCACAATTTTATATTAATATATTATAAACTAACGAGAAAATCTTAAATTGTAAAAAGTCAGTTTAGTTATTAATTTTTTGTCAGTTTATAATTCAAATTATTACATATTTACCACTAATAAATACATGGTGTAGTGTAGTACCTATACATTTACAAAAATATATTTGTTTTGCAGGAGGTACGCAAAGTGAATCAAATAGACCAAGCCCGAGGCCTCCTTAGTGTGCCGTCTGCTGGTGGTACTACTGGTGTGGTCATTCTTACCGGAACAGCCAAGAAGAAAGTCACAGAGCAGAAAAATAAAGGTTAATACTAAGACAAATAGTATTTTCTGTGTGATCTGTCCCTATATATTCAGTTATTTATATTTTATTGGATATACCTTCCGGAGTGAGTTTGATTTTTCTGTAGCTGACTCGACAATCTCTCCAAGCATATTCCTGTTCATCCTTATATGTGTGCTTGAGTTCTTTAAAGACAGCAAGATAAAACCTTTATTATTATTAATATTAGATCACACTAGCAGATTTAAGCTGATGCTTGTGCGTTTTGATGTTAGAAGATATTGTCCCTGACTAGTCTATTCATGAAACTATTTACGGATGGGGCATTTATGGTTTCTTCCGGGAGTTTGTTCCAATCTGTCACCACATGGTTGGTTAGAAAATGTTGCAGTGGATTCTCATTGGCTTTCGTGCTACACAGCTTTAGCAAATGACGTCTCAGATTATTGTTCAATTTTTAAAATTAGAATAGGCCTTGCAGATCTTGTCCATCATATTACCCTGTTAGTATCTTATAGGTCTCAATTAAATTGCCCCTTCTTCTGAGCTTCTTCTAGTTTCTGTAAAATAAATTGCCAAAGTTCTAAGGATCGGCAGTCTATCAGGCGACTAAACTGTAATATTCATGGTTTTTAATTGTTGTCATTTGCCATTCCTCGAACAATCTATTACTCGTACACTACATTTTTTGCCTCAATTGTCACTTACATTTTTCTGTTCAGGTGAACTTATCGAACAGAATCAAGACGGGCTGGAGTACTCGTCGGAGGAGGAGACGGAAGACATAAAGGATGCGGCGGCCAACCTGGCCTCCAAGCAGCGGAAGGATCTGGCCAAAGTCGATCACTCTAGTCTGCATTACATGCCGTTCAGAAAAGCCTTCTACACCGAGGTATGCTTAGCATATTCTTTATGTAGTTAACGAGGAATAAAAATATTCCTGAATAAATGAAATAAGAAGTCATTGTCTTACAAAAATATCGCAAATACCAAAAAATGGGTTTAGATATCTTATTATTAGTATGACTGTTAGTATTTTTGTATTTATACAAATAAATTATTTTTAGAAACTGTTGATAAGATAAGAATTACTGTTACAACAATGTTGTCCACCTCGGAAATTTTTACGGCTGTTTCTGCTTGACGAGGGTTAGCCATCGTAGTAAATATTTTTGCACGATTATATTTTTAGGTTCATATTACTTCCATAGAAATGATGCCATTTTTAAGGTTTCGTACTAAACAAGGAGCCCTTATAGTTTCGCCATTTCTGTCCGTCCGCGGTTTTACTCAGAGACCATAAGTACTAGAAAGCTGTAATTTGGTATGGATAAGTATATTAATCATGCCGAAAAAAGTGGTAAAAGGTATTGAAATATATTTTCCCATACAAGTGAAGTGAGAGTAATTTTTTTTCACGACTAACCCATTATGTGGTTTGTTGTTGAATAGGCCTTTTAAAAATATTGTGTGCTTGTGAAGATCATTTTTCGATTTACGCAACCGTTTCTGAAATATATGGTTTTTAGAGTCCAGTGTGTATATGAACACGTGGAAAAAATTCACATCAGTAGTATATAAACGATAGTCGACAACAAATAAATGTACTCGGATAAGTAAAATTTCATACAAATTTAATGAAAAATTTGTAAAGACAGCCGTTAGTCACGTAAAACAACTACTAAGTATAAATTTACGAACCACGTAAAGTTAAGAAAATATCAAATCATAGCAGCTTTAATAATAATAATACCTAAACGAATAGCAATGTGTTTACGTTCGACGGCACGCGGCGCTTCGCGGAACGATACGAGGCCTATTGCGATCGTTTTTGGTGCCTATTGCGATCGTTTTTAGTCGTTAATCTGTGCGGCGTGAACTCTAAGCTGGCATTTGCAACTACGGAACCCTACACAACGCGTGGCCCAACACGCACTTGGCCGGTTTGTCTATCGTTCTGAAATCGCTAATTCTGTGTATTTTCTTCCATTTATTCTATATATACTTATTTATTTTCAGGTGAGTGAACTGGCAAGAATGACTCCCGAAGAAGTGGAAGCTTACAGGACAGAGCTGGAAGGCATCCGTGTGAAGGGCAAGGGCTGTCCAAAGCCGATCAGGACGTGGGCGCATTGTGGCATCAGCAAGAAGGAGCTTGATATCCTGAAAAAACTGGGCTTTGAGAAACCTACCCCTATTCAAGCACAGGCGATACCGGCTATCATGTCTGGCAGGTAACCATATTTTTACCTACAAGTTGTTTCTTAATCCTTGCTACTTCTTCTTTTTCTTCTTCTTCTATCTTCTTATTTCTTATAATATTATAAAGATTTGATTGTTTGCATTAAATAGGCACCGAAATTACTGGATCGATTAGAAAAATTCTTTTACCGTTAGAATCCTACATTATCCCTGAAGAATATAGGCTATAGAAGCCGGGGCGGGCCCGGTGCGCTAGTATTTAATATAAATGTTTTAAAACACAATTTCGTTTTAACCCACTTAAAAAAGGAGGAGGTTCTCAAATAGCATGCATGTGTTTATTTTAATGTTACTGCATCTCAGTAATTTATGAACTAATTTAAAAAATCTTTTTTTTATAGAGTAAGTTTGCCAACTAGTCTCATTTTAATTTCATCAAAATCTGTTTAGTAGCTTGATTGAAGTCTTTTTTTTATGAAAGATTATTGGCACAAGATATCTTACAAATATCATAGGCACAACTAAGATAAAATATATTTCTTGGACAAATTACACAGATTGAGCTAGCTCCAAAGTAAGTAAGAGACTTGTGTTATGTCATGGGATACTAACTCAATGATACTATATTTTATAACAAATACATACAATTATAAAGATAAACATCTAAGACCCAGGCCAATCTGAAAACGATAATTTACCGTTTTGATCTGACTGGGAATCGAACCCAGGAACTAGAATGTGGCAGCCTAGCATGATGACAACTAGGCCACATAGCTTGTCAAAGGTTTCATTTTTTAAATTTCATTTTGTAGGGATCTCATCGGAATAGCCAAGACCGGTTCAGGCAAGACCCTGGCGTTTATTCTGCCAATGTTCCGTCACATCCTCGACCAGCCCACATTAGAAGACACGGACGGACCCATATCCCTCATCATGACTCCCACCAGAGAGCTGTGTATGCAGATCGGGAAGGATATAAAGAAGTTTGCCAAATCGCTCGGGTTGCGAGTCGTTTGTGTGTATGGAGGAACTGGGATTTCCGAACAGGTTTGTGTTTTATATTTTCAATTTGGTGTTCATACAATTAATTTTACTTATATGCTCTGCTTGCCTCCGTAGTCCAGTGGTTAAGGCGTTTGCCTGTCGACTCGGGGGTCGTGGGTTCGATTCCCACGGGAAGCATACTTTGATTAGTTGTTTCCAGTTTGGTTAGGACATTGGAGGCTTGAATCACCTGTCAATCATCAAACTTGAACATGACTGGCTTGGAACACCTTGAATTCATCATCATCATCATCATCATCTCAGCCGCAAGAAGTCCACTGCTGGACATAGGCCTAATTGTCTGATAATAAAGACGATTCCGTGCTGCGGAAGGCACGTTAAGGGGCTTGGAGTCGCCGATGACCTTGTGCATGTAGGCGGAGCTAAGTGTTCTAAGCCCTGCATCCTCGCACCATAATGATCGTACGTACGTCGCCGCCACGCCGTCACGTCGGGCGTTCAAAGAATATGCAGCGACATAGACAGACGTGAAAATAAAGAAATAGGTATTTCATTTAGGGAATGCTCTCAATAACATATTGTTTAACAAAAACTGCAAAAATTTATAAAGAAACATCATATGGGAACTATTTTTGCTGTTATTTTTTTACTGACTTCTAAAAAGGTTATCTAGTAAGTAAAAATGAATAGCGGTTAACAATCCATTATGTACGTTTGTAGAATTTTTCGAACTGGATTGGTTCCAAACAAATACAAGGTTCATTTTTGAATCACCAATGGAAACCATTGATCAAATTGAGACCAAATATTTTTATTGTTAAGGAAGTTGCATCAAAATCGGTTTAGATAGTTTTAATGAATTATATGAAGTTGGTTGAAATTCGGTTTATAATAGCCAAGTCGTAGCCAAAACTATCCACTGCTGTTGCTAAATTTCGGTATGAAAAAAAAATTTATGATCTTATACAATCTATATAAATAAAAAAAAAAACCGGCCTAATGCGCGGCGGACTCGCGCAGTAAGGCTTTCGTACATTGATATACACGATGTAACTAAAAATGTATGCTTTTCGCAATTTTTCCTTTGTCTGTGTTATAATATAAGACGTTGCTTCGTACTAAATTTCAAGATTCTGAGTTCACGGGAAGTACCCTGTAGGTGTTGATTCCCTTGCGAGTGTCGAAAATTTATTAAAATATTTTTATGATTATATGATGTTACTAAAAAATTATGCTTTTCGCAATTTTTCCTTTATCTGTGCTATAAGATGTTGCTTCGTACAAAACTTCAAGATTCTGCGATCCTGGGAAGTAGGTACCCTGTAGATTATGATTCCCTTCAAATGTCGAAAAAACACGTAAATTTGCGCCATAACCAGCTGTATGTTTTGATTGCGTTGGCTAAAAAGTTTGATTTTTTCACAACTCCAAGGGACAGATAGTATCACGTCTTTTTCCCTTGCGGTATAGACAGAGTCTAGGTCTATAAGACCTTATGGCCACATTTAACAAATTGGAGGGCGTGTATATAGAAAACGAAATCAAATAGTGATGATTTGCTAGCCGCATCGCCTGACATAAGGGACAGCAGACCTGAGTATTTGCTTGATACCTCTACGCGTTCTTGAGAAAAAGAGAAAAAGGGTCTAGACAGATAGATAGACAGACATACAGATGGACAACCGAGTGATCCTATAATGGTTCCGTTTTTTTCTTTTGTGATATGGAACCGTAAAAACCGGCCAAGTGCGAGTCGGGCTCGCGCACGAAAAGAAAAAGGTAGTGCAATTTTGCAGGATTTCGTGACTTCTTATTATGGATATGACTATAAATCCCACTTGGTAGAGATTTAATATGACATATTTTAATTTTGTATACATATTTTTTCTTTAATATACCGCTAATACATAACAGTTTATAAAGCTAACAAGTAATGAAATAAAAGCTTAGTTTGTTAGAAGAAAAATATTGGATCATCCATGGCATATCCATATTAATATAACATTTAAGGTCATTCGCCCTAAATTGTACTACCTATTCCGATCCTTGATAATAAGTTTAAAATTAATAAAAATACTTTTTAACATAATGTAACTAAAAATTTATGCTTTTCGCAATGTTTCCTTTATCTGTGCTATAAGACGTTGCTCGGTACCAAATTTCAAGATTCTGAGTTCATGGCAAAGTACCCTGTAGGTATTGATTCTTGGCACAAACTTGTTTTCTTTCGTTCGGGCATATCTTTACATTTCTATCCGTAAATGGGTAGCACAAAATATCTTTAATATACAGTAAGGTGTAATAAACCACACGATAACCAAAAAACCGGTTATTTGCGAGTCTGACTCGCGCACGAAGGGTTCCGTACCATTATTCTATAGTAAGTTAAAAATATTTTTATTATATGATGTAACTAAAAATTTAAACTTTTCGCAAATTTTTTCTTTATCAGTGCAATACGGTGTTGTTTTGCACCAAATTTCAAGATTCTGTGTTCACGGAAAGTACCTTGTAGATTTTGATTCCCTTGCGAATGTCGAAAAACACGAAAATTGGCGGGATGAACGGCTGTATCTTTTGATTTAGTTAGCTTAGAAGTTTGATTTTTCACAGCTCCAAGGGACAGTAGACCTAAGTATTTGATATGAATTTTATCTTGATTCCTTTACGCGTTCCTGAGACAAAGGGTCTTGACAGACCGAAAGACAGACAGACAGACAGACAACCGAGTGATCCTATAAGGGTTCCTTTTCACCTTTTGAGGTACGGAACCAAAAAAGACTAAAATCAATAGTCACAACGTCCATGCGCACAAATTAATTAGATCCAACAAAAATAGTTTATAATCACGAAAGCGTCTATTGCGCACTAATCTCAACTCAATCGACTGAAAACCTCTGCACTGTTTCTAATCTTTGACGGCGCAAGCCGCACACAGATAAGACTTATTATAAGTACGTGCTCTACCGCATATACACTCGCATAATCAATCGACAACAAGTGCAGAGCAACGAGCGACGCTCCCTCCCGTCCGAGTACTGCCTTGCGACTGCCGTGCGCGCCCGCGCAGACACCCTCCGAACCTATTACTTGCGGAATCCCGGAAAAGACTGTTTTTATATAATAACATTTTGCTTGATTTACATATGCTACGTTGATGTTATAGTACATGTTGAGACAATTGTTTTAGTGTAAAAATATTTTAAAGCTCTCGGCAGTTTAGCAGGAGATAGCATTGATACCTGAAAAATATAACGTTTTCTTTATTTGTTTACAACAAAAGTAATACACATATAAATAAGATAAACGTTGATAATATTGTAAGTGAGTTGATACAAAATATATATTTTTTTAAAAATTTTCGAACATGTGGTTTAGGAGAAGTTGCATTTTAAAGTTAACCTTTTTTGCACCTTTCCGGTACCAACGGCCTTAAGCCGTTGGTTCCGGCTGCCATCTGGTAGTCGTTAAAGGAACTACATCAGAGGCCGAGAGGTGATTCCGAAGTACTCTGACACCAGGGTGTGCATGGTCGATTGACCGTGACACCTTCACGAAATGATGATCATGACTTATATTCCTCAACATGCCTGACCAAGCCTACCTTAGAAGATACAGACGGACCCATGTCCATCATTACACCAACCACGTACATAATATCACGTCTTTTTAGCGGGGTAGACAGAGCCTAGGTCTATAAGACCTTATGGCCTCCGTTAGCATGTTGGAGGGCGTGTAGATGGAAAACGGAATCAAATAGTGATGGGTTGCTAGCCGCATCGCCTATTGATATGATTCCGCAGAATTTAGCCCAATCCCTCGATCGGCTTTTAACTTCCCAGGAAGAGAAGCAGCTGGCACATTCTACGTTTTTTTTTTTCTCCCAGACCAGCATGGAAGTATAACGAAACACTTATGATTATGTATTTTGTTGGCAGATAGCAGAACTGAAGCGTGGTGCAGAGATAATAGTGTGTACTCCGGGTCGTATGATAGATATGTTGGCTGCTAACTCCGGGCGCGTCACTAATCTGCGGCGGGTTACATACGTGGTACTGGACGAAGCTGACAGGATGTTTGACATGGGCTTCGAGCCTCAGGTGACGTATATGATGTGTACTCACGATCATCGACAGACCAAATCGGCCCGATTCACTTATATCAGGTATCGATATAATGCTTTTAAGGATCTAAGATTTTATTAATTACTTATTTGCTAACTAATCCTAATCCTAACTAATATTATAAATGCGAAAGTTAGTGTGTTTGTTACGCTTTCACGTCTTTACTAGTGAACCGATGATCATGAAATTGGCATACACATTATCTGTGGTACGGAGAAGGACATCAAGAATCTACATTGATGCGGGCGGATTCGCGGGCGAAAGCTAGTTTCACATAAAGTACAGGGCTTAATGTTTTAATATATTTTTAAACGAACTTCATGAAATATTGCATACACGTTATCTGGGGTACGGAGAAGGACATAGGGTACATATTATCCCGGGAAAAAGTACTGTTCCCGTGGGATCGACATTGACGCGGGCGAAAGCTTTTATTTTAATATTTTTGATTATGTAATTGATAAAAAAAAAACATGTGAACAATATTTTTTGATTGAATAACTGACATATATGTTTTTTGGAAACTAGCATATTGCATGACTAATGCTTATCATCCTGCCTAAACAGGTGATGAAAATCATAGACAACATCAGGCCGGACAGACAGACGGTGATGTTCAGCGCTACGTTCCCGCGGCAGATGGAGGCGCTCGCGCGGCGGATACTGCAGAAACCCATCGAGATCCAGGTACCTGCCTATATTTAAATCGTAATGTTTCATTACTATCATAAATAAATAAATATGGCCCTAGTAGTACAGAGAGGGTCGTGCTCCTGTAGTGGAGACTAAAAAGGACCTCATGATGATGATGATGATGATGATAATAAATATAAATAAATATATAAATATATACGGACAAATCACACAGATTGAGCTAGCCCCAAAGTAAGTTCGAGACTTGTGTTATGGGATACTAACTCAACGATACTATATTTTATAACAAGTACATATATAGATACACATCCAAGACCCAGGCCAATCTGAAAAAGATCATTTTCCATCTTGACCTTGCCGGGGATCGAACCCGGTCGCTCCGTGTCGCAGGCAGGCGTGTTGACCGCTGCGCCACGGAGCTAGTCAACAAACAGAATTTTCTTGTCCCATAATTCAGATCAGCATGCATGCATGCATATTATCACGTCTTTATCCCTTACGGAGTAGACAGAGCATAAGGTCATAAGACCGAAAGACCACGTTTAGCGTGTTTTGTTGTGTTGGGCGTAAAGGTGGAAAATGGAATCAAAATAGTGACGGGTTGCTAGCCGCATCGCCTATTGTCATGATTCCTTAGATTTTGTCCATTTTTCCCTTGACCGGCTTCTACGGTCTGCGCGGGAAGAGCTGGCACATTCTACGTTTTTTCTTTTCTCCTAGTAGTCTGGGAGAAAAAAAAAACGGAAGATTCCGCAAATGAAATAATTTGTTTCGCAATTAATGTGTAGGATCACGGACCGGTACCGTGATCCTACACATTAATTGCGAAACATCAAACAAACAGTTATCACATAAAAAGTATTTTACATTCAACTAAAGTTGGCATGCAAAATTCAGTCAGTATCAGTGTGACGCAAGTCTATGCACTATTCAAATTAAACTCATAAAACAAATGTTAATTAGTATTAATAGTTATTATTTAATTTAAATTTATAATTTCTGAATACTATAGAAACACTTGTATAAACATTTTAAATTAAGAAAAAGCAGATTACCTGGCGCAAATTTGCTATTGCAAACGCCTTTACTTTGAGAAACAGTGTGTTGTACAAAGCGTGCAATGACATTTATACAGGCTGACTGGCAAAACACGGGTCATACTTAAGGAAGTAATGATCACACCTAACGTCAAAAAAATATAAAACCAACGAAATACTTATTAATACAAAGAAAAATTTAATCAAATTAGTCTGCAAAGTCTCGGAATGTTTAGCAAACGCGCGCCCACTACGCGCGCTCGCTATCCAGATAGTCTAATTATCCAGATAGAGGGCCCGCTGCCGACAAGTCAAGAGGTACGCGCGGTTTGATTAGCACAAGATAGGTGCTTAAAAGTTGACCAAATTATCTAATAAAACTAAGAAGTGTGGACGCACTTTTTAGTTTTATTGGATGGTCAACTTTTAAGCACCTATCTTTTTATGTTTGGCACAAGAAGCGAGTACTGAGTACCCCTTTTCAATATGTAACGTGATTTACCAGTCAGCCTGTATAAGGTCCATTCTTGGATGTTTATCTATGCATGTATATATTATAAAATATAGTACCTTTAAGTTAAGTATCCTATATCACAAGTCTGGAACTTTGAGGCTAGCTCAATCTGTGTGATTTGTCCGTATATACCGCGTGATTTTGAACCTTTGAACTATATTGAAATCCTGGAATCAGAAACCCTAATGGAATACACAATTACAAATAAAAGGTAAAAAACGAAAAAACAAATTTGACCTTCCATAGAAATTCGCCCAGCTGATTGGCGATTTTTGGGAAACCTAATTTCTTTTCGATATTCATAATTTTTTCTTGCAATTCTGTACTTCATTAGTGATTCTGATTCCAGGATTTCAGTATAGTTCAGAGGTTCAAAATCACGTGGTATTTACTTATTTATATATGATGAATAGGTGGGCGGGCGCAGCGTGGTGTGTAAGGACGTGGAGCAACATGTGGCCGTTCTGGAGGACGACGCCAAGTTCTTCAAGCTGCTGGAGCTGCTGGGACTGTACAGTCAGCTCGGCAGCATCATCGTGTTCGTCGACAAGCAGGAGAACGCCGACAGCCTGCTCAAGGAGCTCATGAAGGCGTCTTATCCCTGCATGAGTCTGCACGGCGGTGAGTTTACGTATTTCATTTATGTACCTTTAAAATAATGTATATAATAATATGATTGTTGGGATTGTCTCATTTGAAACTAAACACCCCTTCAGTGCATTTACGTTCACCGATTGTATAACTCATCATCTGTCTTAGCAAAACAATTTGAACACTAATCTTTTTTTTTTCCAAATAAAAAAATATTTTTTTATATACAGTATATACCCGTCTGGCCAGCGTGGAGAGTGTAGGCCAAGTCCTCTGACTGTCAAGTGTGGCTCTAGTGCAGTGAGGGTCGTGCTCCTGTAGTGGAGACTAAAAAAAACCTGATGATGATGATGATATACAGTATACACTCCCAAATAAAAAAAAGATTTGTTCAAATCAGTTCATAAATAACGGAATTATGAGGTAACAAATATTAAAAATAATAAAAAAAATATTTAACCGAATTGACATATTTATTGACCAATGAGTTGAACGGACGTACAACAGAGCCAAGGTATCGCTTCATACAATGTGCGCGCTCGCTGCCTACATTGACAGTATCGGGATTGATGGCACGGTTAGATAGCATATAGTGCTTGGGCTAATTGGAATTCTCAGTAAAATCACTCACGTTATGTTTTTCTAATCATAATTCGAGAAGGGGAGTTAATTTTTAATGAGACAATCTCTATAAAACTATTGTGTACTTCACATATAT
Source organism: Elegia similella (assembly GCA_947532085.1). Lineage (NCBI taxonomy): Eukaryota > Metazoa > Arthropoda > Insecta > Lepidoptera > Pyralidae > Elegia > Elegia similella. The sequence goes on from OX383941.1 coordinate 17,601,737, forward strand.
CAAAATGAATGTCAACAATGCAAGCGATGCGATGCCGTATAAAGCGTTGCTTAGTACATTTATATATTTAATAATTAAACATTTTTGTAATAACAATCAATTAAAAACAAAACCAATAATGAGCTGATCATAGCGCATGGAGAGCTTGAATAAACTAGTGACTTTATTGCAGGTTATAAAATGGCTGCTGGAGCTTCAATTTGGTTCTTCTGTTTCCGAGACAATCGTTAACTGATATACCACATAAACATAAGTCTTTGTCTCAAACGACGCGAAACACAATAATTGATTATTTTTAGATGACAATGTCTAGAAAAATTATACCTTCTTAAATTTCAGAAATATTGGAATGCCAGTATTAAATTGGTTTTCTTACAATGATTTATTAGTATAGATTCAGGTGTAACATTGCAGAAGTCAAAGCTATCTCAAAGTAAATGTAGCAATGATTTATTACACTAGACAACATAAACTATATATCTGAGAAGTAAACATGAAGTTAAAAAAAAATAAGTAAAATTTTCAACAATATTGTCTCCAGTCTATCAGAAAAAAGACTAAAATCAAGATATTTTCCTTTCAGCATTTCATCGAGACTCAGCTGAAGAAGAGAATTTATTTAGTATAACGAAATAGTTGCGTGGTTATGTTTTTTTTTTATTTATTAATATTTAGCAGTTTTATTTACATATTTATAGTTTGCTACTTAGTAATTCAGTGTTTTATTTATTAATGCAACAAAAAAATATTGAAAATTCAAAGATATACATTTAATCTTACAATGGGAATAAAACATTGTGAATTAATTAATTTTCCGACTAAGCTTTTTTGACTCTACTTGTCTATTTTTGTCGTTATTTTTAATTCAATCTTCTATTTTTCTTACCTTCAGTCAACTCGCCAAAGACATCGTGTGCATTGTATTTATATTTTTATTCGAATCTTTTATATTTGAACCACACGCAACTATTTCCCTAGTTAATATTAATCGTTTTGAGTGACGTATATATTAATGGTGGCCTGTTACAGGTATTGATCAATTCGACAGGGACTCGACGATCGTGGACTTCAAGAACGGCAAGGTGAAACTGTTGGTGGCTACCAGTGTGGCCGCGAGAGGGCTGGACGTGAAGCAACTGGTACTGGTGGTCAACTACGACTGTCCCAACCACTACGAGGACTACGTGCACAGGTAACTGTCTAATATTAGTACATTACTTTAGAGGCCAGGAAGTTAGACATTGTCGGATGAGTAGAGTTTTGACCTTTGACAATAACTACGAGTCCGGCAAGCCGACCCGCCGAATTATATATAGTGCTTTTCTTAATAAATGTGAGGAAATAATGAAAGACGTAATAGTGGAAACAATGAGTTAGCAATTAATTAACATTCCCGAGTTTTTCTTTTTATTTTTAATTGTCAATAAGTGCTAAGGAAACATCAACCCAGTCATAAATAGTCAACCCAGTCATAGTTTTATTTAAATAAATAAATAAATATTTTACACAAAAAATTTAATACCGTAGATTGTTTTTTTTCTTTCTCAACGAAAATTAAGCATATATTTATGTGATTTTATACCATAATTTTAACAAAATTATCGTCATATTCGTATACTTATATGCTCGAAAAGGCAATTGGCTGTATGACAAGTTACATAGTACAAGTTACATATATGAATTAAAAAGTTTTGAGCAACGGCCAGGAATGAATTTTCATACTGATTTTTTATATATACGTAGTAGATTTGGGATGGGATAAATAATTTTTTTTTATAACAAAGCGCTCTCAAGTGTAAAAGAATTTGTATGGAAACTTACAGCCAGTCTACTTTGCTTGCATTTAATGACACCGTTTAAGAGTAGGTGTGATGAAAAAATATTCATATTACTTTTTTTTCGGGTGCGGGCTTAGGTTGAAATGCAAGTTTGCATCATTCTACACTAAAAAGTTCCACTTTCATTTAATTTATATGTTTGGGTATGTGAAAAATCTGAAGGCCTGATTAAAAGATTTTTTTTCTTCTAGATGCGGTCGAACCGGTCGTGCCGGCAACAAGGGTTACGCCTGGACGTTCCTCACGCCCGAGCAGGGTCGGTACGCGGGCGATGTAGTGCGAGCCTTCGAACTAGCTGGCGCCGTCCCCACGCCAGATCTCAGGAACCTCTGGGAGAAATACAAGGAGGCGCAGGAGAAAGATGGCAAGAAGGTGCATACGGGAGGCGGGTTTAGTGGGAAAGGTATGTGGTAAAATTTATCATTCAGGATCATTCAGCCGTACGTAGTCCACAGCTGAACAAGCCTCTCCCAAGGATTCTTAGTTCCATGGGAGGATATTCATACTCATACTCATATTTTTATTCACATAAAATGTAAAGCCATTACAAGTAACCTTCCGGTATTTGTGAACAAATAAAAACTAAACTAACAATATACAAACTATAGAAACAAAATTAAAAGAACAAAAAAGTAACAATTTTCAAAATTAATTAAATAAAAAAACAACACCTTTTTACTAAAACTTATCATCTAAAAACGTATCCTCTAGGAATTCTCTAATATTATAATAAGCCTTGCCCATAAGAAGACTTTTCAATTTATTGCCTTGGAGGGCTTTTAATGAACTCGGTAGATGATTATATACTTTAACTGCCATGTATTCAGGCCCATTGCTATATAGTTGAAGATGTGGAGCTGGTAAGAAAAAATCGTTTTGTCGGCGAGAGCTATGGCGTGTGGGCATTTCGCTTATGCGCTGGAAATAATGGCTACATTTTGTTACAGGACGGCACAATTCTAATATATAAACGGACGTAAGGGTTAAAATTTTTAAATTCATAAATAGGGTTCTACATGTGTCTCGAGGTCCAGAAAGGGTGATAATCCTAAGACATCTTTTTTGTAACACAAACGCCGCTTGAACGTCGGTTGAGTTGCCCAAAAAATAACTCCATAGCGGATCCAAGCCGCTGCATGACTGTGGTAGGCCGTGAGTGCGCACTCTTCACTCGTGATTATCCGTAGCTCACGTAAAGCGTACGTGAAGCTGCTGAGTCTACTCACTACCACGTCTACATGTGGTATATTGCCATTATATTGCCATACTCAAACGTTTGGCCAGTATATTGCCATACTCAAACGTTTGGCAGGCTGGTTGGCGAGCGCAGGTTCTTTGGCTTCTAATGCTTCTCACGCTGCTGCCCATTGGATTGGATTGGAGCATCTTTATGCTGGGGAAGGATAGGATTTGGGAAGGGAATAAAGGTACTGGGATACTACTCACTCGGATGAATAGGGGAAAAGCAAGTAGCAGGTCGGGAATCCGGGCGCCCGTACTCAATGCCGTAGCTGCAACTATTAGACATACAGTTGAGGATGACACCCCTGACCTATGACATGACAACTCTGACCTACTTCGACCTAAAAAATTAATTTTGTACAATTTGACAATTTGTCCCTGTATATTCCCCCTAGCCTAGTCCCTGACTAGCTCCGTGGCGCAGCGGTCAACACGCCAGCCTGCGACACGGAGTGACCGGGTTCGATCCCCGGCCAGGTCAAGATGGAAAATGATCTTTTTCAGATTGGCCTGGGTCTTGGATGTGTATCTATATATGTATTTGTTATAAAATATAGTATCGTTGAGTTAGTATCCCATAACACAAGTCTCGAACTTACTTTGGGGCTAGCTCAATCTGTGTGATTTGTCCGTATATATTTATTTATTTTATTTATTTATTTATTTATATTTGACATTAAGGGAATGACAATTCTACTGCATCCTACTTATTTGCAAGGTTATTTGCTGTGTGCTGTTAATTACTAATATAATTTTATGAAAGAGTCGTAAACCATACGTCTCTAAAACAGCCATTTATCAAAAAATTGCTGCGCGTTGCAACTGAGTATATATACGATGAAATTTTGATCGTTCTGAACCCTTAAAGGGACGATTCAGCCCGTTGATATAAACAACTTTTCCTACGGGACCAATGCATGGAACTCAAAAATTTTTTGACGTTTCCATACAAATTGACCGGGCGGCCGAAATTTTTTGTATGGAACTGCCCATTTTTTTGAGTTCCCAACATTGGTCTCATAGGAAAAGTTGTTCATATCGACGGGCTGAATCACCCCTTTGAGGGTCCAGAACGATCAAAATTTCACCGTGTATATGAACCTTCCCAAAATGCTTATTTCGTTAGAACCTCATCATAATCACCCCAATAGAAGCTTATACAAACAAATAGATGTATTTGATGATATAGTAATATCGTATATCCTTTTTAGGTTTCAAATTCGACGAGTCAGAGGCTCAAGCGGCAACTGAAAAGAAAAAGTACCAGAAAGCGGCTCTTGGTCTCCAAGATTCTGATGACGAGGATGTGGAAGGCGATCTTGACCAGCAGATCGAGACCATGCTGGCTGCTAAGAAGATTGTTAAGGAAATCAAGGTGCATATTTATAATTAAAATTTGTAGTTTAAGGGTACATAAACTTTTAAAATTACGTTTACTTTTTAAATGACCATAGCAAAGTAAGGAAAATTTAAGTTCTTTCTGATGGACAGATTGTTGAGTGTCAGATTTGTTAAGCTGCCTAAAGGCATCTGAAATAGCTTAACGACTGCCATCAATGATGACAGCTGGGATCAACGGCTTAACGTGCCTTCCGGAGCACGGAGACATTCGACATATATTTATGCCACCATATATTTTACACCGCAGATTTTAACCCAATCCCTCAATCGGCTTTTACGATCTGCGCGGGAAGATAGGCAGCTGGCACATTCTACGTTTTTTCTTTTCTTTTTTTTTCGGAATGGTATATGTAAAATTGCGCTCGTTCGTGTCATCTCAAGCTGGGTGGCAGCTGAAAATCAGCGGTTGCTCCTTCCAAGTAACATGTGCTGAGTGATAGCGAGGAAATAAGGAAAAACTGTTATAACAAAATTGTTTATTTAAGAAGTTTCTACTTACAATTCAATGAAAATTAATAGTATTTCTTTGAAATCGGATGTAAAAAGTTTTCTATGACTGCTTTTGCCTCTTCTTTAACCGATTCAGGCCTCAAATCTAAATCTTCACTTGAACTCGTAATTTTTTGTTAAAAATTTTCAATTTGCAACGAAAATTTTGCGCGCCACCTGTCTTTTTTTTATGGCCTTGCGGTTTTGGCGCAATTAGCCATAAATGTAGTGGCCAATGCGCTTGTTTTAAAAATAAAAAAAAAAATTGTCCATACGAGTATAGGGCCGGTGCATGGCCGCCTTCGATTTTCAAATTTACTTACCTCCCTTAGGATGTAAATCGAACTTACAACCCGGATTTCGAGTAAAATACAACCTCCTTTCAGAGCTTTATCACCATCAAGTCCTTTTTAGTCTCCATTACAGGAGCACGACCCTCTCTGTACTACTAGGGCCACCGCCTTCGATTTTCAAATTTACTTACCTCCCTTAGGATGTAAATCGAACTTACAACCCGGATTTCGAGTAAAATACAACCTCCTTTCAGAGCTTCATCATCATCAGGTCCTTTTTAGTCTCCACTACAGGAGCACGACCCTCTGTACTACTAGGGCCATACTTAGCCAGAGGAGCCAGAGGAATTTTCAGAGCTTGAATGATGAAAATGTATTATCTATCTATGTCTGTCCTCGAGTGTCATTTGACGTGTCGTTTGTTGCAGCCGGGCGTGGCGGGCGGTACGGGCGCGCCGGCGGCGACGGCGGGCGCGGCGGGCGCGGACGGCAAGCTGGAGCTGGCGCGGCGCCTGGCCAGCCGCATCAACCTGGCCAAGGGGCTGGGCGCCGAGCAGAAGGGCGCCACGCAGCAGGCCGCCGAGGCCATCCTCAAGGGCGCGCCCTCCGCACACACGCTCATCACGGTTAGTTCTTTTTGACGTCATCATTATCAGGTCTTTTTAGTATCAACTGCAGGAGCATGACCCTCTATACTACCGGAGCCATACTTGGCCAGAGCAGACAAGGGATTTGGCCTACACTCTCCTCGCTGGCCAGACGGGTTGGAGAGGTTTTATGACGTGATAACCTCTTATAAATCGAGAAACACCGGCTGCATGCACAAAAAATGTCACGTTTTGGTGCAGCAGCAGCAGTAGTAGTAGTATCTATCACACACCTCTTACAGTTATCACGTTAAATTAACGTCCGTAAACCGACTTTACGGGCATTTCTTTTTTGTTTTAAATATGCTACCCCTTTATTTATAAATATTAACAAACGCTTATTAAACTTATTTTAGTTAAAATATATTTTGTCTCATTCTTTCAATGACAAACATTCGAGAGAGAGAAAAGGACAAAAAATATTAAAATCGAAAAGATGTGATGAAAAAATTTTTCGCCACAGGTAGGATTTGAACCTACAACCTTCGACATCTAGCCCGTCGATGCTCTCAACCACTGAGCTGCCGTAGCTTCAAATCACCGCGGCGAATTTGTTCATCACATGTTATAGGTACACGCATTCGAAGCATGCGTAATCTCCATTACTACCCACTATTTAGAAGTGTGGTATCCAACTTACTTTATATCAGATGAATTGAAAGTTGATTAAAGTGGAGAAAGCTTTTTAAATTAATTATATTAATAGCATTACAATGCTCGGTTTAATATTAAAATCGAAATTTTTTTCATCACATATCTTCGATTTTAATATTAAACCGAGCATTGTAATGCTATTAATATAATTAAAGGACAAAACATATTTTAACATTTCTTTGTTTTATATCTTTTTCTGTGTTCATTGATAAGTAATGTTATTTTTTCTACGCACATATAAAGTACGCATGTTTGTTTATGTAATGTATATTGTCATTATCATATGTTGCTTGTTTAGGATATTCTTATCGTCTTTAGTTTGTTTGTCAAGTTTTCTATATATTAGTACGTGAATATTTTTTTAACTGTTTATGTTACGCGATCATTAATCATATTTTTAGTTGTTCGAATTAGAAATTCATTTATATCGTAATGTCCCTTTTAAGGAAAGTCTGATATATTTAATACTAGCAGCCCGTCCCGGGTTCGTTCGGGTAGATAGAGGTACATTATTCCTAATTAACATAGGCTACTTAAAACAGCCTATGTTAATCAGATAATGTTGGATTCCAATAGTGAAAGAATTTTTCAAATCGGTCTAATAGTTTCAGAGCCTGTTCAAATAAACAAACAATCAAATATTTTCTCTTTATAATATTAGTGTAGATGTAGATAAACTTTCCGGGCCGAATAAACAATTTTCTACAAAAAAAAAAAATTGCCAAAATATAGACATGTTTCACATCACTATAATTTGCCAAAAAACTGTCCGTTTTTCTCAGAATTATATAAGGATACTTTTATTCGTTTAGCAGAATAAAAATCTCACATATGCACACTTACATGACATGATCCCAGCAAACATTATTCTTTGTTTTTTGTGCATCTATGCAAAAAAACGTCTTCAAACAAGGGGACACCCCTTAGCGAATTATATGAAACTAGCTTTCACCAACGGCTTCGCCCGCGTTAATGTCGATCTCTCTGGAACAGCACTTTTTTCCAGGATAAAATGTACACTATGTCCTTCTTCGTACGCCAGACAAAACGGGTGCTATACGGATGCAAAATTCAAGACGGTTGGTTCAGTAGATAGGCCGTCATCTCGTGTAGGTGACACGGTCAATTCTGGTGTCAGAGTTCTTCGGAACCGCCTCTCGGCCTCTGGCGTGGGTCCTTTAACGACTACTAGATGGCAGCCGGGACTAACGGCTTAACGTGCCTTCCGAAGCCTGGAATCATCTTTATTATCAGACAATCAGGCGATTCAAGCCTGCAATGTCCTAACCAAACTGGAAACAACTAAACAATTATTAAATTAATAGTATTCCCGTGGAATCGAACCCACGACCCCCGGGTCTAACAGTGGTTAAGGCAAACGCCTTAACCACTGGTCGACGGAGGCAGATACGCCGAAAAGGCGTAACAAACAAACAAACTCACTTTCGCATTTATAATATTAGTTAGGATAAAGATAAAAAACTAGGAAAAAGTCATTATACCTGTGTTAAGAAAAGTTTTCACACTAAAATGATCAAAAAAAGACGTTCCAGGCTAAAACGGTAGCAGAGCAGCTAGCCGCGAAGCTGAACACGCGACTGAACTACCAGCCGCGCGACGAGAGCAACTCCGAGCCGCAAGAGGAGGTGTTCAGGAAGTACGAGACTGAGCTGGAGATCAACGACTTCCCGCAGCAGGCGCGCTGGCGAGTCACCAGCAAGGTACGTCACGTACTCCTACAACCATTGAATTAGAAAAACTATGGAAGCGTAACTCTCATACAACTAACGATTCAATATCAAACAAACTTACTCAAATCACAATAAAAAACTTACGCACTCATAGACGAAGCTAGTTGGCGATTGGCCGCGACAAAGTCACGGGGCGGTGACAACATAACTAATGAACGCTATGGTGTCAACATAGCGGAGGTAGGTAGACACCGCTCGCGACAGCAGCTCGCTTCGCTCGCTATTATAATTCTTCTGTCGTTAAATTCTTTAACTTATTTTATCGACGCGTCCTTCCGTCACGGAGTGGCAGACTAGTTCGCGAAAAGATATATTTTTTAAGCCCCGCCCGCTTTGATCTACTTTGCGTGGTGTCCGTTTTTGAGCGCAATGCTGCTTGCATAGTTTTTATAATTCAATGCCTACAACGTATATAAGTCCGCCGTACGACCCCCGTCGTTACTTGGGGCCCATCAAAAGCCGTGTTTACAGGTATCTTAAAAGTCGGCAACGCATCAGCATAGAGGTGATCACTTTACATCAGGTGGCTCGTCTGCTCGTTTTCCGTCAAATATACATAAAAAAAGGACGAACATCTAATAGAATTGTTTTATATAGCATTACAAGTCGTATTATTAAAATTGGAATTGATTGCATAGAGTGGATGCGTCTAACACTATGGGGTAATATGTGATTCGTAGGTGATGAGAGAATCCGACGCAGTGATCCGAAGTCACGGTAGTGTAGTTGGTACGTAGTACACGGTAGAGGTAAGGTACTTAGGGCGTAAATTTAAGAGACGTGGTTCAAATATATTATTTTCGAAACCACGTCTCTTGACCTCTCAACCACCAAGCCAAGCCAAGTCCAATGAGGACGCATAACAATAGACAATCAATTGTGTTTGCTTTTCTCGCGCTAGAAGGGTCTCTGTATTATATTTAAACGAACTTCTGGTTCCTTACGCCTTTTCTCAACTTTCAGCTGCAATTGACTGAGAAACTGGCCATTAAATTTTGATATTGAAAGCTATTCGAATTTCGATTTGCCAGCATGGTGGTGCAAGTTGCAAAGCAGGTGGCCTGCTGCCTAAGTTACTTTTACTTACTGCTTTCTACATGGCCGGACCTATAGAACTTCGTTCATTAAGAAAATAGTAGGAGATATAGATTTTTTTCCAATTATTGGATTTTTATAACATTTGACGGTAAACGAGCTAGTGGGTCACCTAGGTAGGTGATCACCGCTGCCCATGGACAACTGTAATATCCGGGAGATGACAAGAGAGCCTTTCAAGAAAACATACACTCGTTTTTTGAAGGTCCCAATGTCGTATCGATTCGGGAATACAGCCGCTTTTCGGTAAGATAAGGATACATTGTAAGAGTTGTTTTGATGGATATGTTAGGATTAGATAGGGTCCGATACTGTAGACATATTCTTAACAAAGAATATGTCTACAGTATCGGACCCTTTGATGATTAGATTGAGATATGTATGAGAATTCGATTCTCAGCCTATATTTTGCCAAAATTACTAATTTTGAAGATGTTTACGATATCACTACGATACAAGAAAGAGTTAAAGGAGAACTCTTTTCTACTAAATAGGGTGTCACCTTTTATATTGTATAGCCGATTAGAGTTACTTCTAACTAGTTCCTAGCCCTGTATCCATAATGATAAAATTAAGCTTAACGGCCGCATTTCGATAGCATGTACTAAAATAATAATCCGTGACACTTATATCGTTCTGGAACCCTCGTTTCGTGCACGGGCGCCACTTTATATTATTGCTGCATTTTTATCTCAACGACGTTCACAAACATATTTTTTCCTCGTCGACGCCCTCATATCTTTTGACCTTATTTGTTTCTTGTTATTATTTTTATTGCAAGTACACAACCTCGTTCCAATGGTCAGCTACCGAAGGGTCGGCCCGTGATAACCTATGCAACTATTTATGCAGGCGGTATAATCGCATCTCAGTGTGTTTTGCATCCGTGTTGGAGGCAGTCATCATGTTGCTCAAACTTGCATTGCTCGGTGCTTTGATATTTTTCTGTGTTAAAATGCTAAAGAAACATAGGTGTTACTACTGTCATTAGATTTAGTTCGTTGCTTAAATTTATTAAATGAAGGTAGAGTATACTTTCTTCTTTTTACTTGTATCGCTCGTATGCGGGAGCGCAGATCGGTGCAAAAATGCATTGTTTAACTATTGTGTTTGGTATTACCGCATACAAGAGGTTAACGTAGTTTTATTTGTTAGAGTAGGATAATATGATATGCACGAAAAAAACGGGGCGGACTTGTGTATTTGACAGCTGTCAAATACATGTCGTTGGTCCGGACTGTCATCACTAGATGGCGTTCGTTAAGCTTTGTCAGGCTCGAAAACTGACACCAGTGTTGGCTACCTACGAACACGAAAAGCAAGCAAGCTGTCAAAAATTGATATTTTAGTATTACCGTTGTCTCGGTAGAACTATTAAGCATATTTTAACATCAATTTTACTTATCTAGATGCAGATTTTAGTAACGAAATTCTCAGGAATAACTAACATAAGAATAATTTTATATTTTTGGCCATTTCAGGAGGCGCTAGCACTCATCAGCGAGTACAGTGAAGCCGGCATCACCGTCCGAGGCACGTACGTGCCGCCTGGCAAGACTCCTCCCGAGGGAGAGCGTAAGCTCTACCTCGCTATCGAGAGCTCGCAGGAGCTGGCCGTGGCCAAAGCCAAGTCCGAGATCACGCGCCTCATCAAGGAGGAGTTATTGAAGCTACAGACCTCCGCGCATCACATGATCAACAAAGCTAGATATAAGGTCATATAATGGAATAAATGGCGTCACTCTATTCGCTGTTTTATTTCTATCTATTAAAAGCTCTTAGGAACTGGCCGTGGCCAAATCCAAGCCAGAGGTTACGCGCCTCATCAAAGAGGTGCTTTTGAAGCTACAGTACAGACCTCCGTTCATCATGTGATAAACAAGGCAACCTCATAACGACATCTAATGAACTAAATGGCGTCATAATTAGCTGTTTTATTTCTGCCTAACCATCGAACGCCGGCAGGAACTGGCACCTCATTAAAGGGGATGTGCGTGTGGTGTGAGTGATCCTTTTTAATAGTTTATTATATGTTTACCTACAAAATAAAGGATATATTAGGGAAAAAATGTGCAAACTGCATGGCGTAGAAAAAAAAATAACATTTTTTTCTCTCTGAAATATAATTATGTTGATAATTGTTTAAATTTAATGTTTACAAATATAGAAACCATGTTAAACTTTAGAGACACCATTTTCACAATTTCTCACGTAACCTCCGTTTGTATATAAAAAAAAAAAACGCTAAAATATGGATCACTCACACGGGAAGTTGAACAGAAAATATATTTTTGATTTACTCTTTGAATATTATGTTTTACGTCAAGGCTTTTGTTTCACAAATTGACTGTGAATTATAATCGTAAAACAGAGTAAGAAAATCTAGAATTGATTTAACCTAATTTGGAAAATTTTGCAAAACTGTTTGCACTCGTAAGGATTATGACGTTTTATTTGGGTTTTACAATGGTTTATTTAGTGATTGTTCCAAATAAACCATTGTAAAACCCACATAAAACGTCAAAAACAATTGAATAATTGTAAAAAGTTATTCCAAATTCATTACACTTATTCCACATTAAAATATTTAGCATAAATCTAGTATATTTTGAGATATCGATTTTTCTGGTTATTATATATTAGGAACTTAAGAAACGAGGGAAAACAATATAGACCCGGTAGATTTTCCATCGAAATTGGCAAGTGGTAGTGGAAGTACCAAGAAGAACATCACGTATTAGTGATAATAAGGGATACGATAAATATTAACGAACACTATACATTGAGAAAGAAGTTGTTGAAAGCAGAAAAAATAGACATTGAATAGACCAATCGCCTCAGTCGTCATCAATGACAGGACATTACTTGACATAAGATTTTCATCTAGGCAAATCCTCAGGGCAAATCTCCTAGGTGATGAAGTTTAGTTTTCTAAGTAGGTTTATATCTATAAGTGGTATTTTTGGCCACTAATAGACTTAAGGATATCACTTAATATTAATATCTTGGCTCTAGCGTTTTCCCTAAGTGGCCTATTTTTCATACTTACGGGGTAGTGGCAGTTTATTCATTATTTTTACTACACCTTATCGGAAAGCGCCTTCTGTCTTGTTTGATTGTGCTGGTGAAAGTTAGGGGGTACGAGATTTCTCCCTATAAATATGCTCACTATAAACGATTGTCACACATGCTTCCATTCCGGCGGGAAATAAATGATTTCCATACATATTTTTTCTCCCGCTTGTTTGTCATACTCATACATTTGTGTAGGTCATTCATCCATTCATTTCGAGTAGGTGTCACGGTCAATCGACCATGCACACCCTGGTGTCAGAGTTCTGCGAAACCGCCTCTCGGCCTCTGACATGGTTCCTTTAACGACTACCAGATGGCAGCCGGGACCAACGGCTTAACGTGCTTTCCGAAGCACGGAATAATCTTTATTATCAGACAATCAGGTGATTCAAGCCTGCAATGTCCTAACCAAACTGGAAACATCTAAACAAAGTATGCTTCCCGTGGGAATCGAAACCCACGGCTCCTGGGTCTACAGGCAAACGCCTTAACTACTGGAGGAAGGTAGTTTATTTATATGAGGTAGTTAATTTGTGTAGGTGAAGTTGGGCGAAGACAGTGTTTGTTGTGGATACCAAGTTGTACTAGGTGTTGTCCGGTGGTGCCCCGTGTTACTCGATGGTACTTTATGACACCCAGTGGCACTTGATTGTGGTAGTTGGTTGCTTAGTTTACGGTTGTTGATAATAAAAATAACCAAAATGCTAACTGGGTGGCAAGCGGGGTTACCCACCACCAATATTACCACCATTAGGCTATACAGCTGAATAGACCCTATGACCTATGGCTGTAGTCAGTTTCGTACATGGAAAAGATTTTTCCTCGTAGGTGTAGTACAAAGCACCATGTTTCACTCCGGTAGAAAGTTCGATTACCAACTGGTGTGGTTTGTCTCTCACTTCCCCCCTCGATGTACCTAGTACTTTAGCCCAGTGGCCTATAAGCTAAGGCGAATAGTGCAGATTAATCCCTCTGTGATTTAGTGTTTACACAATATAGATACCTACCTACCTGTTTCGAATAAAATAGCTAAGTTCATACTTAACGTGGACCTACCTCCTAGGTGGAGGTAGGTTCACGTGAAAGTAGTTATCATTATTAAATAGGTATAAATATTTATCTTCTACCGAGAGATACTGCAACTGATTTTAATCTTGTTTCCTGCTTCTGACACAATTGAGAAAATTTCATAAGCCAAGTTCTCAACCAGATTGATAAGAAGAGAGCGCAGAGCACGTGGTGGATCGAATGTAGGTACCTACATATCGCTGGTGTCGAATGTTATCCTTGTCAATTAAAAATAACCTCAACGCGATGCGGTCTCGTGCGGGCGCCGATAAGGGGTTATCGCGAGGGAAGATTCCATGGCAAACAACCGCCGCCGCGGACACGAAACGACAAATGAACCGATCTCTTTACTAGTAAGTCAATATCGACCTTATACGATCGAATTACGAGTACATGTCTCTAGTCAGCTCCGCCAATGCCGGATATAGAGGTACGTTAGTACTTATGTTAATTCTGTGATAGAGGTCTAGAGGCTCCGGGGCAACAAAGGAATGGAATCCCCCTGGCCCCAAATTATTATCCAAATAAAATGGACTTTTTCAATTCAATGGAATTTTTTCAGTCGACTTTTCCAAAGAATAATTTATTGCGAAACCAAGAAGTATGCGAAGTATAGATTCTTTTATTATTTAACAAACATATTAATATCATCGGAAACAAGATTTATCTGAAATTAAATAGGTACACACGGAATAAAATACCTTATAACAATCTCCGAGGCTGCGGTCGAGTACCACCCCACTCAGTCATTGAGACATATTGAGGGAGTCAAGATGAGAAGTAAAGTGCAAGTGCTTATCAGGGCCATTTGAGATATATACTTAGATCGATGATTGCTGTTAATATTTAAAATAACCATGTTGGTACAAAGTCCTGGTAGGTAAAGGTAAAACACGAAAACAAACATCAAAGGCAAAGTTGATAACTGGTGTGAATTTGTTTTTTTTTCGAAGACTATTGTGGGTGGCCCCTCTTTGTTTGTTTGTGGAGGCCCCGGGACTGTAGCCCCGGTTGCCCTCCCCTACATCCGTCCCTGAGCTACGCGATGCATAAATTTGAGAGTGAGTGACCATACTAACGTATTACATTTCGTATGACACGTGAATTTCAGTTGTTTACGTATTGATAACGTTCAATTGATAGTAGGCCGGTTCTTAATTGACATGCTATCAGGTTTTCTTGAAAACACGCTTTGGAACACGTGGGTGCATTCATACTGGCATAGTAACGTATTTATCACGTGTTTGGGTGTTATTATTTGGTAGGTAGGTAGGCAAATAAGCCAGCGCTGCAGTAGCCATTGACGACCATGACATTATTAACTAGCAGCAGAAAAAAGTTAAACATATCTAGGGAATAAAGATTAAAAGTGAATAATCCTATTAAATTAATTTTGAATCTTCATCCCCTTTTTACTTCAAAACAAAAATCTCAATAACAGTGATGGAAACACAGCGAAAGCCCGGAGTACGGAGTGCCGTAGTAAATACTTTACAATTCGTTTTCCACAGCAATGAAATATGGAAAGAATAGTTCAAATAGTAATAACTTGGACCCAACAAAATACTAAACTTATTCGCTTTTGATCTCCATTTCCCTAGGTAAGTATATCTATATTTTTTTCTGCTGGATATAATATGTCGAGGAGGTAGGACCTATGTAAAACTTAATACAGACATGACTTCATCAAATCTTTTGCTGATATCAAGTAGGTACACCTAAGGCCCTTGTCTGATAAGTTACGTATTTATTGTAATAATTTAGTGCTGGCTACGTGTTCGAGGATTAAGATAATAGATAATTTTTTATATAATAAAAATTTAAAGATAACATTAGTCGCAATAATAAAAATAACACCCATTTTGGGACTTGTACCTACTTACGTACTTATTTAAAAAAAGACACACAATACAATATTTAGGTACATTGATCTCGGAACCAGGATTACGAAATTGTAAAAACAATGTGAAAGACGAAAAAAAGGCCTCCCATAGAAATTCGACCAGCGGATTGGTGAATTTCTCCAAATACTTAAATCCAAAAAATTTAAAGCTCATACTTTTAAATAAGAACCTACATATGTCAAAAAATTGCCTGCAGGCACAGAAATTACAGCAGAAGCACCCTAGATTAAAAAAATGGCGTCTTTCTGACAAGCGCTTTACATAGCTAGACCAGCTAGACCTACACTTTTTATCTAAGTACCCTCCGTACACTCTCACAACTAACAGCGCTATGCCACGGTAAAGATATCTCTTTACCGTGGCTATACCTCAGCTCAGTTGTCAAATCCAATGTGGCTTGGCTAAAGAGCCAAGGTAACCCAACACTATGCCGAAAACATCCTGAACATTAGCCTGTATGAGATTGGGATTGCCTTAATCAAAAAGAGTGACAATACTCTACTGAAAAACTATAGACAATGGGTCTACGCTTTACGTGGAGACAGATATGGGGTCCGCTGGAAATGAATCCTCCTGACCCACGTCTAGGTATAAGCTGTTTTCGTGAGTCATCACGAATCGTTTCGTGAACAGACTTGATGCCTTCCACCCTTCCGAGCAATCCGGTTTCATGAAAATGCTACAGCACCATAGATCACATCATTCATATATCACTCATCTTCTATTTGCTGTCGGTATCGCATGGGCGGGTAGAACCGATGGCCAATGGGGCAGAAAGGTTTAGGATGGCGACCACGTACCAGCAAGCGCAGTGTCGGACCCTCATCGATCGGGGGATCGGACGACCTGACCAAGGCAGCATGAAACAATGGCCGTGATGTTGATGTTACTCATACGTAATATCAACATCACGGCCGCTTGTTTAGTCTCGCTTCGTAGTTAAGACAACTTTATAAGATCAAATGAAGTAAATACTTTGTTCTCTAGAAGAATTAGAATAACTAGTGTAGTTACTATTTTCTTTATTCCCTCTGTTACACGTAGGGCACGCTGAAGTTCTGCGATCCTAGCCTCTCATAAATGTCATTATATGTAACTTCGTGTAACTTCGAATGTTACATGTTTTAAAAGTTATGAAACTCAATCATTGATTTAAAAGAAATTAAACAGGAGGAAACACGCTAAATAATTTTTATCCCGGGGACTAGGCAAAACACACAAATTACAAAAGGAAATACCCTCGAGCGCAGACCAAACATTCTTATATTTTATTGGATTGCCATTAGATTGTATGAATAACGGCACTATTCTTGGGCCTAATAACCTTGTGCACAGAGGTATTTCTGTAAGAACTATCAAAATCACAAGCAATGATATGTCGTAATAACGTGCGATGCTTAAACAAACAAGTGCAAATACCAAAACAGACCTGTCGTAAAAAGAGAAGCAGAAAGAATCTGATACAGAAGCCAACCTGGAATCTAAATAATCTGAAGAACTCTTCTCACCAATAATACGAGGAAAGATGATGTTCTTCATCAAAATGTATTCCATACAGATGGACCGTCAGAATGATTTCGCGATAAAGCATAATGAACGTTTTTAATTACGTCTCGACGTGTTTCTATGTCACCTATTGATCTCTTATCAACTCATTTCTGAATTGTTTTGAATCCGTATCTCTAGTGTTGCCAACGGGAGATAGTGAAGTTGCACAGATCTGTTAAAAGTACTAATATTATGATCGTGAAAGTTTGTCTTGTAATTCGTTGTCGCTTGGGGTTCTTGCCGGGAATTTCGACATACTGCATGATTTTTGTTTTAGATTTTTTTGCAAATTGATTCTAGTTTAGATCCGACTTTATAATGTAAATCTGGTGTAATTTGGTGTTATAAATGCCCATGTTTATGAAAAATGTGTGGTTTAAAAAAAAAAAAACTGTCATGGTGCGGCTGTACTGAGATTTGGTACTTGGCGGGCTGGTGGTCGCTTGCCTTATTGCGTCGCATGTGATCATAAATTCATAACAGTGAATTCGTGGGAATTGTCGTTAGGGGCTCCGTTGAATCAACGAAATTAATTACACCATAATTCTGTTGATATACACAGGAATAAATGAAGAAAAGCTCTAAAAGAATCGGCCGTTAAACAATTTAAAAAAAAAAACTTTGTCGCTTTATGTTTGGCTGATGCCGATGTAGGTAGGTATCTATACTATAAAATCATACGCAGGGCCATCTTAACCAGGTTTTGCAAGAGGTGCGGATCCCGGAAAAGTTCGAAATTGTCCCTCTCGCCGCTGAAAGTTCACTAGTGTTCAGAGTAGTTTTGGGTTTAGGGACGCCAAAGGCTGGCAGAGGGCGCCGTGCCCGCTCGTTTTCCCGCCCCTAGTCATCAAGTCGCGAAGGGGCGCCAGCAAAATTTTGTACCTATACGCATCGTAATTGGCAAGAACATTACGGTTACAGACTTTTGTTATATACAACCAAAGAAGGCCAATGTCTGATAAGCTATTCTAAAGCTCAAGCTAAGACTTCTTGTACAAATATACAAACAAAGTAAGTATAAATTAAGGACTAAAGTTAACTACCAATAGTTCTTAATTCTAATTGATGTGTACTATGTACTTACGTTTGTGTATCAATATTGTGCTCTTATATCTTACGAGGCATTGGAGCCTATTGCCGCCATAAACCCGCGCAGGGGTCTTATTTATTATTATTTTATTTATATGGTTTTGCAATAGCAATAATACTAACTTTCTAAAAAGTACAAAAAGGCTGTAGCGAACTCCAGCATGCTACATTAGCTTTTTAGTATCTTGCATGTCAAAACAAAAACCCAGCCATATCTTCTTTTCACGAGTACCTACCACATTCAATTACTTTGGTATATTAAGATATGTGTACCCAGAGCGTAATCCATTGTTTTATTTCGCGTTATCTTAATGTACCTATTAATTAAAAAGGACCTGCGTCAGTAATATAGTTTATAAAAGTAATCTCACTGTGTTGTTTCACACTAACGAACATTAACAGCGATATATCAAATATTGCGCTTTTAGAAGGTGGAGATAATATATTTTGTTAGTAAGCAGCTAGTTAATATTAGCAAAGATAATATAATACTAACCTACCTATATACACGCTGACTTTACTCGTGTTATATTTTGAAAAGAGACACTAAGTACTTGATTCTCGTTCCAAATATATAAACAAAATAGGGGCTTAAAAGTTGACCAATTATCCAATAAAAACAAGAAGTGTTGACTTGTCATCCGCGGGCCTGCTATCTTGAGGCGCGTAGCAAGCGCACGGTTTGCAAACATTCCGACTTTTCGGACTAATTTAAATTTTTATATATTACTAGCTTTCGCCCGCGGCCCCGCCCGCGTCAATGTCGATCCCTCGGGAATAGTACTTTTTCCCGGTATAAAAGGTATGTCCTTCTCCGTACTCCAGAGAACTTGTATGCAAAATTGCATGATGATCGGTTCAGTAGTTACGGCGTGAAAGCGTAACAAACAAACAAACTCACTTTCGCATTTATAATATTAGTAAGGAAGTAAGAATTATGTCCTTACTTTGATCAAAATTTACCAGTCAGCCTGTAAAGACTACCCGCCTCATACAATGATTTTGTTCGGTAGGCAAATTGAGGAACCAAACACAGTCTATTAAAAATACTACAAAATATCCTGAAAATACAAAGTTTATTCAAAAATACGAAGTGACTAGAAGTATGTATGTATGCTATACATAGTATCAAAGAAGAATTCTTGTATATTTATTATATATAAATATACAAGAATTAGGGTCTCGGAAATGGCTTCAACGATTTTGGCGAAATTGTAATATTAATAATCCCTAGAGGATTTCTAGATGGGGGCTCGATCACCCAGGTACTGTACTCAGTTTACTGAATCATGTAGTTTCCTGTCTGATCTGTTATTCGAACATTAAGTTAGTGATTAAGTCCAGAATTATCTGTGTAAATATTTATTAGCTTAAATCTTTACTATCCTTACTTAATATTATAAATGCGAAAGTGAGTTTGTTTTTCACGCTTTCACGCCGTAACTACTGAACCGATCATCATGAAATTTTGCATACAAGTTCTCTGGAGTACGGAGAAGGACATAGGCTACCTTTTATCTAGGGAAAAAGTAATCCCGAGGGATCGACATTGACGCGGGCGGAGCCGCGGGCGAAAGGTAGTTATATATAAAATCATAAGTTATAAGCCGAACAGTAGTAGACTGCTCCGTATTAATAAGATCTCATTGTCAATAAGAAGTAAGAATAAGTGATATTCCTGTTATGTATTTAGACAGCGAGGGGCGACTGGTGACTTGTATATACAGGCTTCTTTTAAGCCTATCACGAGCACCAGGCTCTCTTTATGTTGCAATACAACCTACATTTAATTGTATGAATACAACTTATATATATGTAAATAATGAGAGCCGAATAAACGTTTATTATTATTATTATTCTCTTTATTTATTTAATTTCTTAGTTCTAGGTTTTTATAAAACTTATATAAAAAGTAAAATATAAAAAAATATCATACAAAAAATACAACTTTTATAAAAACCTAATCCTAGAGGTCTGCCAGCAGCGGGGCAGGGCTCAAGCTACCGACAGTTAAGGCTACAGAGAGAGAAACCTCCTGACGATGCGCGCAGTGTCCAGGAGTACTGCCTTCTGTATCTGACCCTTGATCCAGCCATCTAGCGAGAGCCTCTTGAGGTGTTGATCGAGGCTCTTCGCTATAAGACCGTTCACTGAAACGACTATCGGGACAATGATCGTCGAATCCACATCCCACATAGCGGTCACCTCGTGGGCCAAGTCTAGGTACTTAGTAAGTTTGTCCTTCTCGGCCTTCACAAGGTTCTCGTCATGCGGGATGGTGATATCGATGAGCATTGCCTGGCGCGTCGATCGATCTGTTAGCACGATGTCAGGCTTATTGGCAACAATAGTCCTATCCGTGATTACAGATCGATCCCAATAGAGCGTGGCACGACCATTTTCGAGAACCGGCATTGGTGTGTACTTATAGTACGGCACCTCGGAATCCACAAGCTCATAACGAAGAGCAAGTTGCTGGTGGATAATTAATAATTAATTATTATTATTATATAAAGCACTGTTTAGTAGACGACAAAAATTCTCAAACTGCTCGCGATTTCATCATTCAAATCTACGTCTCTGTGACAAGCACGGTTTGATGCGGTATCAAACACTGTGTATAGCTTAGACTACAGTAATGTTTCAACCGATATGATTTCTCGTTCAATCCGATGGCCAAATACTTCTACTTCATTTTAAAAAGAACTTAAAAACTATGTCAAATCTATATGTAGGTTCGTATCTTAATAATATGTCGTGGGAGTTGGACCACCTTAATTGTTAGAGAGTGGGTGAAAAATCCAAGTAAACTGTAAGCTTGATGGACACCTAAACGTTTTTTAATGGATTTAAATTTAACATTGAAGTTTTTCATAGTTCGCGAAAAACCAATTCGAAACTTATTTGCTTTAAGTAATGAATGTTCCAATGAATGTAGTCAAACAACAATTCAAAAACAACAATTGTGTTTGAATCATACTTCTATGATTTTGTCAGTTAAATGTTCAGGAGTTTTATGTGATAAACTAATCGAAATTTCTCGACGTGACGCCGCCTCACGCACGCGTTGTCTTATCACAATTCACAACAATCAGTAATTACTTGCTTATCCGCACGGTTACGTCATTTTGCCAAACAATTTTGTTATTATAAATATTCCAAGTTTCTCAATATTTGAAATATTTTAATATCGGAATAAGGATCGCTAATAGAACACAAAACTTTAACGACATCAAACGAGAAACAAATAGAAGATGGACTTCCCCATACAGATTCAATGCGAATGTCTTAGGTGGAAATGTTGTTTGTTACAAATGACGTATTTGGTAGGATGTATTTGGTTGTGATTTGAATACTAGTATATCTAGTGGGCTAGGTTAACGGCCTCCGTTACTCAGTGGTTAACGCGCCTTCTTGCCAACCGAGGAGTACTGGATTCGATACCCGGCGCGGGCCAATACTAATATATTCCTATTTTCACAGATCAGACAGTCTGCTCTGGAGACAATCAAGGAGGAATAGCGTAAGGCAGGAAGCCGGCTATAAAATCTATCGCCTAGTCACATCACATTATGAATTATATCGTAACTAGTGACCTGAAACCCGGCTTCGCACTTCGCCTGCAGAGAAGTCTGACCCCCTCTCAGTAAGTGTCTCATTTCCTCTTGGATCACTCTATCTATTAAAATTCACGCGGCCGGAGCCGCGGGCAAAAGATATTATTAATAACCACAAGCAATCAGCACTAATAGCGCATCTGTTGGCTAAACTTTCCGAATGCATTTAAACGCATTAGTCGCGGTTGCACCATCGCCGATTAAAAGTAGGTATACGTCTATTGATAAACCAGCGGTTATTGCTACATGACGCTCTTATATGGTGTTGCTTATGTCTATGGAGATTGTCTCAAAGATGGTACATTTACCCGACTGCGCAATAGCAAAAAAAAGGGTAAAGATTTCACAATCCAGAAGAAAACTTTGAACAGAGTTACCTAATTATATACGTGGACTAGCGATCCGCCCCGGCTTCGCACGGGTGCGGTATATTATGCATATAAAC
Organism: Elegia similella; assembly: GCA_947532085.1. NCBI lineage: Eukaryota > Metazoa > Arthropoda > Insecta > Lepidoptera > Pyralidae > Elegia > Elegia similella. Next base: position 17,623,893 of record OX383941.1, read on the forward strand.
CTTCCTCTATCTTTTAAAAAAACTGCATCAACATCCCTTGCGTAGTTTTAAAGGTCTAAGCATACATAGGGACAGACAGCGGGAAGCGACTTTGTTTTATACTATGTAGTGATAGTGACTGCGGACCCCTGGCTCCGACGCATCACAGCAACCTGGAAAAAGATCGGATGAAGAGAACGAGTGTATTTCATGGGGTCCCTAGTCGTTTCGTACCACTAGCGATTGAAACCGCGGTGCGAATCTCCCAAGAGCTCTTTTTGAATAGGTCCTTTTGCACCGCGGTGCGAATCACTCAAGAACTTCTAGTATTGGGTCGATTCGACCGCAGTGTAACAAAACTGTTCTCTTTTTAGATAGGTAAGTTCAGATAGTGAACTTACCGGTTACATAAACAATAAAACAAGCCTGGAATATGGGCACGTGCTTCTTCGCCCCGTGGTCTGAATTGATCCATTCAAAAATATACCTTGGGCCATTCGCACTGCTCCTACCACAGAGGTGCAAATGGTCCCATTCAGGAACAGTACTTGGGCGATTCAAACCGCGGTTCGAATCGCTCGTGGTTTGAAACGACTAAGGAGCCATTTCATGTACTCATAAGAGCGTAGTCTGCCGTCTGGCATTCATTTATCAGTCGGGGGATGACTTGAGGTCAAAGGGGAAGGAAAGTTTTGCTTATCTGTGTCTCTCTTATATCTATCGGTTATTTATATCACATACTATTGTTCAGTTTGTCCACACATATAACAATGCCATCAAGTAGTAATCATAGTAATTTACGTAGACGGAGATGACCTAGGGTCAAAGGGGAAGGAAAATTTTGCTTTATCTTGTTTTCTCTATTATATCTTTGTTATTTATATCCCTTTAGCAATTATATTTTATAGTGCGTCTTATTATGTAATGTTAAGAGTAGGTAGTAGGTACAGTGTAGGTTTAAGACCTATTTTTTATATTGTGTGGCAATAAAAAACTTTTGATAAATTTTAATTGAGATGACAATTGAATACTATGGAGCTATAGACTTATCGATTTGAGTAGAACTCCTCAACAATGAACTGTTCGGTTTACAAAAAATATAGTTCCTACTTATAATGTTTTACTTTAACGAAAATGTAGTTTTAAAAATATAGAAACAAAACTGATTTGTTCACACAGATCTTTCAGATAAAAAGATTAGTTGAAAAAATTTAAAAACACACTTTTATCAAATTATTGTATTGTCATCGGACCTTGCTAAGTCTACAAAGTTCAAATTAAATCTGACCGTTGAAGTGGGAAGTTGGTTACAAACAAACAAGCAAACATACAGGTGAAGCTAATAAAAACGCGTGTAATAAAAACCGACTTCAACCAAACCACTAAACTGATTTTGATGAAATTGAAATATGACCAATTTGGAAGTATGCCCTTAAAAATAAAAAGAGTATTTTTCAAATTGGTACATAAATAACAGAATTGTGAGGTAACAAACACACGAAAAAAAATATACAGTCGAATATGAAGTTTTTTTTGAAGTCGGTTGAAAAGATGGCAGATACATACATATTAAAATACTTACATCGAAAGCAAAGTCAAGACCAAACCGATAGCAGTGATCATCATGATCATAATGTGACATCGTGATATTAATAGATCAGTGATAGTACATTCACATGCCGAAATAAAGGTGGGTAAGTACGTGATAACGATGATACGACTGATAAGATCACCTGGGTGTGCCTCCCGACGTGCCTCGTGTTGTGGTGTGACGTGATTTTATTGTTTATAAATTGATACTACATAGCAACATTCTACTGCGTATTAATTTAAAACGATAAGGGATTCTTACTCGAGCTGTTTTATTTTCTTCATGAACTTACAAAATTCATGAGTATGCCATGTTTTATTAATAGCTATAGACCTTGCTCTTTGATCTCATTTGGTACAAACACAAGGCAGAAACAATTTTTTACAACTTTAAAATTGCGTCCGTAACCTAGATTTAGCGTAGAAAAGACCTTATCACGGAAGATCAAACTTCCGTGATAAGGTCTTTTCTACGCTAAATCACGTTATAGGTATATACCGTAGATAAATAGTACATAAGCCAAGGGCTTTATCATCTTGTATGCCGGAATACTAAACACAATTAGATAAGCAATGCATTTTTGTGTAGATCTGCGCATCGGCAAACAAGAAGCTTAGAATTATTTCTAGATCAATATTTTCTCTAGTAGAAGAGGTGCTTCTCGATTGTTATTCATATCAGGGATGTTACGAATATCATATTTTCGACATTCGCGAATGCGAATGCGAATATTGGTCATGCGAATGTGTGGTAAATCATTAAAATAACAAATAATACAAAAGATAAGTACGTAATCACAATATTTATTAATAATTACACATATTAATAGTAATAAAGGTACAGTTAGTAGGTAGGAAAACATATCATCATCATGGTAAACATATGAAATTATAACAATCTTTATTATTCAAATTTCCGCCCACTTTTAGCATGCACCGACTTGCACAGATTCGCATTCGCAAAACATTCGCATCGTTCGATGCGAATGCAAATGTTGATGCGAATTTTTAAAATGATGCGTATCATTCGCTTATGCGAATGCGAATACAAATATTCGTAACATCCGTAATTCATATGGGTTTATACAGCGGATGCATTTAAAGACAGAGTGTCTTCCTGCTGCTGCCTGGCCGGTGGTTGTAGATATGGCATTAAGTATGCGCGAACTGCAACCACCGGCCCTCCGAGTTTCTACTTGCTTTTCCTCCATTCATCCGAGTGAGTCCTTCATTCCCTTCACAAATCCAAAACTTCCTATTCTTACTCAAGAAGCCAAAGAAACTGCGCTTGCCAACCTGCCTTTCAAGTCCTGCGAGTACAGCAATATTCTCCCATAAAACGAAGAATCTTTAGGAGAGGCCGTTGTCCAGCAGTGGACTTGTTACTGCTGAAATGATGATGATGAATGATGAAGTAGTAGTCAAAGGAAATTGACGTAAATAACTCAAATTTAAACACATGCCAACTATTCTTACAACATCAAAGTCTCGAACAGCAGCTAGTCCCCGCTACTCCGTTTGACGTAGGGCACGTATCATATCAATTAGGTGTCAATGGAAAGTTTACTTAAAGATTGGAAATGGCCATTAATCATTCTGTTGTTCATTATTATGCAGATATGCTTGCGACGAATAGAGTAGCGTATACAATGTGTTTGGAATAAGTTGGAATGTAGTGTGATTTTATTTTATAGTTCTCATTATCTATACAAAAAATGTATACCATCGCCCCGGTCAGGGTGATGTATCAGGTGAGGGTATGGTCAAGATTGAAAATGATATTTTTCAGATTGACCCGGGTATTAGATATTTATCTATAGATGTATTTGTTATAAAGTATACGTTGAGTTAGTATCGCATACCAAAAATTTCGAACTTACTTTGGGGCTAGCTCAATCTGAGTGATTTGTCCGTATACATATATTTATTCTTATAAATTATGAAATCAGACAGCTCTGTGCAGGTATATTCAAGATCAGGTGTAGGGAACTATTAATAGTGACTAATACATTGAATATTTTACTTAGTGATGCGATATCTTGATGTTGTGACTAAGTGAGTTTATTTGACTGAACACGATGCCCTCTGGGAACGACGAGGAAGCGAATTGCACCACTATTGCCAGCATGGGTTGCATAATGATTATTATTTTGTAGCATCCAGCATATTTAATTATGAGTTTGTATGTTCTCAGGGATGTTTTCGTCTTTACTCACGTCTTTTGGGAGATTTGCGTTGATGTAATATATCGAACACCAAGTTCATATAGTATTGTAGGTTTATAATCTCGCATAGAGATTTTTTTAGTTTTTAAGTAGAAATGTCGTCATAGGTGTTATTATTAATAACACTGATTTTTAAAATCTCTTCCATTCTGCCATTCATTCATTTATGCATTCATGTTATAATCCTTGCCATCGCTTTCCCTTATGAGACTACAATACGAGGTTCTTCAAAAATCGAGATTTGCCTTGATGTAATAGATCGAACACCAAGTTCATATAGTGTTGTAGGTTTATAATCTCTCGTAGAGCACGTGAAATCCACTAATTACAAGTCCAGCGAACGAATGTTGTAGTATTTTCAAACAAGAAGATGTCTGTTTATCTACACTTCTACACTAATATTATAAAGAGGAAACTATACATACATTGATCATACAAACGCATGAAATAGGCTCCGAAACCACTGAATCGATTAAAAAAATACTTTCGCCATTAGAATCCTACATTATCCCTAATAAACATAGGCTATATAATAATATTAAATACCTACACACGTGCGAAGCCTGGGCGGGCCGCTGTTAATTAATAAATTAAATAACGTTACAGTAAAAAATGCGTTATTTATTAGTCATTTGTTTTAATTAGCTTTTAATTCAAATCACCCGAATTAAATTGCTAATCGCGTGGATTCATTTAATTGTTCCTTGACTGAATTTACACGGGCAACTTTGTATGTATTAAGTTTTAATTAGGTATTATGCATGTAACATTAATTAAGTATGCTATTGCAATAGAGAACATCTGTTATGATAGTGTATGTATGAATTAAATAAATAAATAAATAAAAATTAAATTTACCAAAGCATTTTTATGTCTGTGAGCTTCTTGCATTAAAAAAGCAAGCGCCTACGCGTGTATAAGATGAATTGCTTGCTAACTTGCTACACAAAGCTCTACCTGTACAGCTTTGCGTAGCACAGCTACGAGAAGTATAACCTTGATATGATACTTAAGCTTTCCGCTAGATGGCGCTGCGTTATTGAACTACGAGTAGGTTCTTTCCCGTTAATCGTAAAAGATGGCGCTACATGTATCGTACTGAGCAATTATTCTTTATTATGGTTATTTGTTTCAGTATTCGATTGTTTCGTCCGATTTGTAATTTTTTATAATGTCACAAAAATACTTATACGTGTTAATTTTGCACTGTATTATTTTTGTTGTTGTTGGATATTTGATTACCTAGCTATTAGATTTCGTTTGCGTCAACGCTAACATACTCGTAGAAGTTTCTTGTCGCAAACTATTACTTTTTCTTTGAGGCATATATTTTTATCTATTTTTTGTCAAAATTTAGTCTTTACCCTTTAGCACTAAATCTACGGTTATTGTGTAATAGCATTTTGATATTAATTGACGTATTTGTTATTATTAATAACACCGATATTTAAAAAAACAAAAATGCATTCGTGTTGTTATCTGCCACGCCTTCATTCATGCATTCATGTATTAATCCTTGCCATGGTTATCCCTAAAGAGATTACAATACGGGGTTCAAAAATCGTGTAAAAAGATTTCTTCAGGGTCGGCGTAACAGACGTATTGAAGTATAGGCTACGGTAACCACTTTCCTTGCCTAGTTAGTGTATACATATAAATAGCTGTGAATTATACTAAATTACGCGAGGATCATGTTCCGACTGGACAGGATCCTTACTAATATTATAAATGCGAAAGTGAGTTTGTTTGTTTGTTTGTTTGTTTACTACGCTTTCACGCCGTAACTACTGAACCGATCATCATGAAATTTTGCATACAAGTTCTCTGGAGTGCGGAGAAGGACATAGGCTACCTTTTATCCCGGGAAAAAGTACTATTCCCGAGGGATCGACATTGACGCGGGCGGAGCCGCGGGCGAAAGCTAGTAATTTATATATCTAAATGTGAGTTGCTTTCTTCTCATTTTTGTCACGAAAAATTAAAACTAAAATTTACCTAAATTTTTGAAGAGCAGTGTTTTGGGTTTAATAGAATATATTAAGCAACTGCTGAAATACGAAATGTCTTATATCTATAAAATTAATGGCTTGAATAGATGTAAAATGACAGTGCGAGTTAATATCATTATGTATGTAAATAATTAACACAGGCAAGTTAGAGAAGCCAAAACTGTATATATAATGAAAAGTTAAATAATAGACTGCGTCTAAATTATGTCCTACTAGCTTTCGCCCGCGGCTCCGCCCGCGTTAATGTCGATCCCTCGGGAATAGTAGTTTTTCCCGGGATAAAAGGTAGCCTATGTCCTTCTCCGCGCTCCAGAGAACTTGTATGCAAAATTTCATGATGATCGGTTCAGTATTTACGGCGTGAAAGCGTAACAAACAAACAAACAAACTCACTTTCGCATTTATAATATTAGTAAGGATGCTATGATGCTATTTATTTGTGTTACCAACTACGTTACTAATGAATAACTAAAGGTTGCGTCAAATCACTAGGCAGGTATTTCAAAATAAACTTCATACATTTTATGTGTTTAAATAATATGGATTATTTTAAACTAAAACTTACGGCTTTGAGGCTTTTAAGTACGGCTAAAAGGCTTTTAAGTACGGTCTTAATGTTTTTAAGCACTATTTCGTGGCTAATATACCTACACAGTAGTAGGCCGTAGTGTTAGGTTGTCTAGATTCCCTAGATATCCATTCACTACTAAAATCTGAACTATCTTCGGTCATATATTTCTGATCGAAGTAATAAATCATATTAATAGGCGATACGGCGATTTCCCATAATCACTCTTAACATGGCTTTTAGTAGTAATGGCCCAAAGCACTGTCTTCCCCATAGATACGTGATAAGTATTTAGTTGCCCTACGTTCGATTATTCCGTCACATGATTAATTGCAATATAAACATCAATTATGAAATAAACGCTCGAGGAGGATGTGAACTATCTGTAATTAACGAGCAGGAAAGTTACCCGGCCGGGGCGCCGAGTCAAAGATCCCAGACCTCTGCTTCGACCGTAACCTCCTTTTCAATTTATCACCATTTTGATTCCTAGTAGCCTCTAAACCACATGATTCAATTTGTTTACAATTTGTCTTTGACGGTTGATGATTATGCAAGAGCTCATTTGACATTGTTAATGCGTTTGGTTCACTATTACCGTTTATAGAAAAATGAAATACTTTGAATTACTTTATCCTCAAATTGCTGTCATAAGTAAATGCCATTACGTGTAAATTAATGTTTAATACTTTCAAAGGTTTTAAAATCGAATGCTTAATAATACTTAAGTGTCGATTGTTTGTGTAATAAATAGGATTGTAGGAATGAAATGCAGAAATAGATTAAAATAATATTTTTTATTAACTTAGTCTTTTGTATTTGTTCACATTCTAGTGAAATCTTTTCAACGATAAAAATATAACAATACGACCTCAGTAAGGCTCGATACAACATCTCTTATACAATAATTTTACTCTTTAATATCACAATAGACTTATAGGCTATTTTTATTAAAGCTTTGAAGTTGAACTTACAGCTAGATTTCCCTACACTAGTTAAATTGTGAGATCTAGAGTTGTCTGCAACGTTTCACATGAACAACACTAAACTGATGATCGCGGACACAGTGCGAGTGCGGCTCCGAACGGTGCTGGAACAGATGTGACCGCGGAGCCGGTCCGCTGAGGACCCCGGCTCCGCTTACCACGGCCTCCACACCGCAGGGCTCTTGCTGTAGCTGGTGGTGCAGTCCAAGGGGGTGGCGGTATGCATGTGCACTGGTGACGCGGGTGGTGAGGGCGACACGTAGCCAGAAGACGAGGAAGCGGTGGAAGGTGCAGGGCTGGGCGGGCTCGCTGGTGGCGTGTCAGCTCCTGCGGCCGCGCGCTGCATGTCATTCAGTCTGTGTCCGAGGTGGGTCATCAACTGAGTTCCCAACCTCACGTCAACTCCAGGGATGGATGCCAGGCAGCGGGACACTTCGTTGGCGGCATGAGTAAATCCAGCTCTGAAGCGGTCGGCGTCCACTGTCGGGTTGAGTGACAGGCGACGCTGGCGGCGAAGCTTGTGCAAGTGACGAACGGTCAATTCCAAAATATCGGCCTTCTCCAACTTGGCGACGTTCTCTCCTTCAGATTGCAGGGCGCTGACCATCAGCTCCTTGAGTTCGTCGAGGCAGCGGTTGATGCGAGCGCGTCTTTTGCGCTCAAGCATAGGCTTCATCACTTTGCGATATTGGTAAGTACGCGAGACGGGCTGCGGGCCGTCGTCTGCGAGCGAATACGCGATCTCGTAAGACATGTTGGACATTTGTGTGTAGTGAGTAAGCGTGCGTTAGCGCTGAGCGTTGAACGCGGAATGCGGTATGGCCGCCTGGCGGGGGCTTATATAGGGATCCGAGGGCGCGCGATCGTGGGAACGCACGGAGCTGTCGAGTTCCCACACGCGCCACCTGTGCGGAGCAGCTGCCGCCGGGGTGCGGGGGGACACGCGCCGCCGCCGCGCGTGCTCGCCGTAAACAATCGCCGGCGCGGGCGCACGCCGCGACGCCTGCCCGCGGTAATTGCCGATCTACTTGCTGCTACCGCTCACCTAGCTCATGACCTTTCTAAGATTTCTGTGCGTAGATGACATGTCTTCAATGCAACGACTTAGCTCGCTTGTTTTAAGACTACCTGCATTATTATGTGTTGCAGGCTTACAATACTAGAATATGCGTTGGGAGCTATTGCAGAGAAGGTAACGTTGTAGATTTATTTTGTGTTGCTGGAAGATAAAATTTAATTTCTACCATAAACAAAAATAAAATAAAAATATTGATTAATGATAAATATTTGGGGTTCGTAGACCTTCGTAGCACTTTCGTAGCACATTGCTACGCGTGAAATTAGCAGACAAAACAAAACAGGAATTCATTAAAAGTTACTTTTAAACCTAAATATATATATTATACCTTCCTAATTAAGGCAAGTCAAATTAAGAAAATAGATTTAGGTCTGTCGCAACCTGTGGATTGATGATCAATCATTCCGCTCACAATGACCCAACAATAATTATATTTCGATCGGGCTGCTACTGTATTCATTCATCGTATTACGTCTGTAATAATCATTGACAGCAGAAATACTGATGATACGCCGTTCCGCCCCAATATGCTGCTAAATGATACGAAGGAAGAATGCCAAGTCAGTGTTATTAAGAGATACATACAACTATTCATGTTCTTTTGAGAAGTACAAATTGTTTACGATTGAAAAAAAAACTTGACTCATTTTTTAATTGTTACTGTTGTAATAAATTACTTGTTACGAATGTAATAATTTCTTCTTTGATTATTTAATAAAAAGAAAATAAAAATCGTGGAAAGTCCCTACGTAATAGTGGTAAAGATATCAGAATGAACGATGACAAATAATTCGTTTATATATATTTTTTACAGATGAAAGTTTCATATTCCTCTACGTGGTACAAGTTAAATGCTGAAAACCGCGCGAAGTGGCGTAGAAATAACCGGAAAGCGGACCCCTGGCTCCTAAGACAGGACAGAGAGGAAGACAATCTCAAAACTTAATATCAAAAGACATGTAATGGAAATTGGAAATACATACATACATATTATCGCGTCTTTATCCCTTACGGGGTAGACAGAGCCTAAGGTCATGGGACCGAAAGGCCACGTTTAGCGTGTTGGTGGGCGTTAAGGTGGAAAACGGAATCAAAATAGTGATGGGTTGCTAGCCGCATCGCGTATTGTCATGATTCTTTAGATTTTCGCCTATTCCCTTGACCGGCTTCTACGGTCTGCGCGGGGGGAAGAGAAGCAGCTGGCACATTCTACGTTTTTACTTTTTTTCAGACCAACATGAAATAAATTGGGAATACACAATCCGAAATTTGGAAATCTTTAAGTAGGTAAACAGACCATCAGTCCACTAAAAAATGATGAACGAAATAATGTATCATCAGTGTGAAATTAAATTGCATGAATGATGAATAATGAACGAAACAAAAATAAAGTTGGCGAGAGGAGATCGCAACGGGTCTTGCCTTCGGTTACGGTAACGTGTGTGCGCCGGCGCCGGTAGCGAGATCGCTGTATTGATTACATAGTTGCTTGCTATACCTATCTTCTAAAGCCCAGGATAGTGAAAGTAAAGGCAAAGAGTAAAATAATATAAGTAAAGGGTTACTTTGTATCTATGACTTTTGTTACCCCCTCTATATGGAGTAAAAGTGTGGATTTAGAATTGAAACTCTTATTAAATTAAGAAATAAATAAAAATAAGAAATAATAAATAAAATCAAGTAATAGCATTGTGAATGCAAAACTATAACACTTAAAAATATTGAAAGTTTAGGCTAAGCTATTTATTTCATTTAAATTAAATCACTCAATACGGTCCTATCGCCTTTAAGTAATACATCACTGGCTTTTGCCCGCGGCTCCGCCCGCGTCAATGTTGGTCCCTCGGGAACAACACTTTTTCTCGGGATAAAATGTACCCTATGTCCTTCTCCGTACCCCAGATAACGTGTATGCAAAATTTCATGATGATCGGTTCAGTAGTAAAGGCGTGAAACGTAACAAACAAACTCACTTTCGCAATTATAATATTAGTTAGGATTAGGATTTTAACACTTAACGTTTGGAAAATTTTCATCTTTCATGTTCGCAGGTATGTTCATAAATTTAAATGTGTAACCATCGCGAAAATATAAGAAAAATATTGCTATTTATTTCAACATCGAGTGTGATTATGTCTCTGTATGATTAGTTAATTACTAACTATTGATAAAGGTACTCGACCTTTACCACTCTCCTATGCTCGTTGTACACTATTTATTCCGACCTCCATGACCTGGCCTTTATGCCAGGCTATACTGACACCGGAGGTCCCTAGTTCGATTCCCGACCAGGTTTTTTACCTCTCTGACTATGTGTAAAATATAGTGGAGTACATAATAATATAAGTCGTTGTCATTATTAACACATATAGATTTGATTTCGGATTCGGCAGAATATTATAAAGACGATTTTATTAGGTTAATCCATACTTAATATTATAAATGCGAAAGTGAGTTTGTTTGTTACGCTTTCACGCTGTTATAACTGAACCGATCATCATGAAATTTTGCATACCCGTTGTCGGTACGGAGAAGGATATAGGCTATATTTTGTCCCGGGAGAAAGTACTGTTTCCGAGGGATCGACATTGACGCGAGCGGAGCTGCGGGCGAGAGCTAGTAAAACATACATAAACCTCTACTATCGCAATGACACAAACCTGTACAAGTATTGCTTGCCATCAAGCCTGTTTTTGTTTTTAATGATTTTATCTGTCTGTACTAATGTTGGGTTTTTTCAAAGTACATAATTTGTCTAAAGCATGTTCGGTACTGGCAAGTAGGCGGGCGTCACCCACGCGCCGCCGAGAAATTGTCGTGTGTCGTGTCTCTTCGACACCCGTTTACTGTCATACCACGCGACGCCGAAAACACCCACTTGCCCGAATCTTGTCAATTTATTGTTATTGTATACCGGCTCGTTTGGGCGTGGTAAGGATCGTATTTTCCGTGGGAACGTAGAGATTTGGTCGCTGTTGAAATGTGCCATAACAGGATCTGCTTTTGTAAGCATTTTTATTTCATGTTTTATTAAGGTCATTTCTTATTATTATTACCTATGTCGATACGGAACTTGGTGTTTTATTAGATTATTACGAGTGCTCTGCAAATAAAAAACTGTGATAAAAACGCTTTACCTTAGAAGAAATGTCGCAATAACGAATGACGGTACATTTTAGACTAAGCACGCGTGTCACAATGACAATGGGTATGTCTGACTATCAAAAGACTTGATCCGTTTGCAAATCGTTATCTAGTTTATTCTTTTTGTTATTATTGCGCTACTGTATGTTGTTTTTAGAGTACATATTAGATATTTTTTTATATTATAGGACGGCAAACGAGCAAGCGAGTCACCTGATGGTAAGCGACCACCGCTGCCCTGCCCATGGACAACTGCAACACTAGGGTGTAACAGGAGCGTTGCCGGCCTTTTAAGGAGTTGGGGAAAGGACATAGGGGGAGGAAATGGGGGAAGGATGGGCCACCGGCTCTCTCAGTCACCGAACGAAGCATAGAAGCGGTAAAGCTTCTACTCAAACGTCGCTTTTTCTGTGAGAGTGTGGTACTTCCCCGGACGAGCCGGCCCATTCATGCTACTAGCAAAAAATAATTTTGCTCTACCACAACTATAATTATAAAATATATATATACCTACATTTTTTGTTAAATTCAGAAAAAAACTTGACGAATATACAAAACTTAATCTTAGCTTACTTAATAATACAGGTACTTATAAAAAAATAGCAGACTCAAGAAGTATCTTGAGTATCTTACACATTATTGAAAATGACGTTTTTTGTTAAATTCACAAAACAATTACAACAAACTTAGCTTAGAAACTTAGCTTACTTAAAATGAAATAGGTAAGAGTATTAAAAAAAAATTATCAGATACTCAAGAAGTATCTAGAATAAGAGTGACGTAAGACACATACCTGTATCTTCGTACGTATATATATCTGTTATGTAAGACCTCTTTATATTTTAACTTTATATATAGACTGAAATAAAATCAAATAAAGTTATTTTTGACTAGCTCCGTGGCGCAGTGGTCAACACGCCAGACTGCGATACGGAGTGACCGGGTTCGATTCCCGGCCAGGTCAAGATGGAAAATGATCTTTTTCAGATTGGCCTGGGTCTTGGATGTTTATCTATATATGTATTTGTTATAAATATAGTATCGTCGAGTTAGTATCCCATAACACAAGTCTCGAACTTACTTTGGGGCTAGCTCAATCTGTGTGATTTGTCCGTATATATTTATTTATTTATTTTATTTATTTATTTATTTATTATCAATAAATTTAGAGCCTGGCTGATCGTTGCCCTACGGTAGGGAGTCCAGTAAGCACAGATATAGGTATACTGCGATACATCGTGGCAATATTGCCAACGTTTGGCAGTATGTATCCGTCATTAATTTATAAATTCCCCGATATTTTCAGAAAATGTGTCGTATGCTCTGTCCAGTAAATAAAATTATAATGGTATGGCGTGCGTAACTTAATGAGTAACGGATGCGTCGTCTGTGGTTTTCCTGCACGTGCCGCTTGCATTGTTAATATCCTAATGAGACAAACGTAGGCTATCTGTATGCAATAACAGCACTAGACGCAAATAAGATTAGCAATCACTACAATGAAGTTGATTTATCCAATTTTTAACCGACTTCAAAAAAGGAGGAGATTATCAATTCGATTGTAAGTATTTCTATGAAGACTTTCTGAATATACATTTTCATGTACGTATTTAAGATATACATAGGTAGAGGGCCTGGTCAGATATCTCGGTATTTGACTATACATTAAGCCATTGGCCCCGGCGGCCATCACTAGATGGTGGTCGTAAGGCTATGTCAGATGCCTTTAGCCAGCTTGAAAAACCTGGCACCAATGTTGGCCACCCGAAACACACGAAAACCAAGCATTCTCAGAAGAATATTTATATAGGAATAACAGACAGAATATTACATTTCCGGAATGGAATAGGCATTAACAATACGGGTATTGATAATTGTATTATGTGCTATCACGGTTGTGTAAGCAGTGGTCGGTAATGGGCCCTATAAAAATTCCACTGTCCTAATGTGTGGCAGGCGGAAAAATATCAATTAGTCACTGATCACATCGTGGAAACGATGTCGGCACGCGTTTTACAACTATTCACGAGGCCAGTCACTCGAGTTAGCGTTAAGTAATAGTTATTAAATATCATCATCATTTCGTGTAGGTGACACGGTCAGTCGACCATGCACACCCTGGTGTCAAAGTTCTTCCAAACCGCCTATCGGCCTCTGACATGGTTCCTTTAACGACTACCAGATGGCAGCCGGGACCGGGAATCATCTTTATTATCAGACAATCAGCTGATTCAAGCCTACAATGTCCTAACCAAACTGGAAACGACTAAACAAAGTATGCTTCCCGTGGGAATCGAACCACGACCTCCGAGTCTACAGGTAAACGCTCTCACCACTGGACCACGGAGGCAGTTATTAAATATATAATTATATTTAGTTAGAATTAAATTAAGTTTTGTGATGTGAGTCTTACTAATATTAGTAACTAGCTGTCGCCCGCTGCTGTCATCACATTAATGTCTGTCCCGCGGGAATGGTACTTTTATCTGGGATGGAAGGTAGCCTATGTTAATCCAGGTTATTACCTGATAAGGAAAATTACGTCAAGATCCGTTTAGCCGTTTTACGTGAAAGAGTAACAAGCATCCATACATCCATATATCCACACATTCGCACAAAGTTTCGCGTTTATATAGGATATTATAATAGTATAGTTTATAAAGTAAGGATTCAATAATAAATAAAATATATAAATGTATAGGGACGAATCACATAGATTGAGTGTCTGGTATATAGTCACCTTCTTTTCGAGTCGGTGACAAACCGTAAAACGCAATATTAAATGACGTTTTGCCAATACCTAGCCACTTGAACGGCGCTTGCATTAGCAGCCAGCAGATCACAAATTGTGCAGGTGCTGGGGCATTTGGAGCAGTGGAGCAAGTGGATCATTGTTTAAGTATCTCCACATTGGCATAACTGACCATTAGTATCGACCGAAAATCCCCATTTTACCAGGTTTTCTTTCGACCGGCCCACCTGTGTTGTAAAAATATTTATTCGTGAAATATTAATACTGCGATGATTGTGACCGTCTGTTATATCCAATCTTTCTAATCTATGATTGAGATCATATCTTTTGGCATTATTTTAATTTGTCGTGACCTAATTGTCCTACTACCTGCACAGTTGAAGACTTCAATGAAACCAACGATAGGGTGATTACTGGTCAAAACACATATAAAGGGAACCATTTCGACTCGATAAGAAGAAGATCACACAGAAAATCGACGTTTGAGTAGATGCTTTACCGGTTCTATGCTTCGTTCGGTGAGTGAGAGAGCCGGAGGCCCATCCTTCCGCCATTTCCTCCCCCCATGTCCTTTCTCCAACTCCTTGAAAAGCTGGCAACGCTCCAATCACAACCTGGTGTTGCAGTTGTCCATGGGCAGCGCTGGTCGCTTACCATCAGGTGATTCGCTTGCTCGTTTGCCGTCCTATACCATAAAAAAAAGAAAAAAAAGGTATCTATAATTAAAACGAGACATACTTGTATCTTGTATATCTTCACTATCATACAGTAAGCAGAGTCTAGGGTAAGTATAAGAAATATTATTATATTGCAAGCATTAATCAGAAACGTTTTAAAACGTATTTTGCTAGTACTTAATAAATTGCATAAAAGTAGGCTCCCTTAAAACACTATCAACTTTTATCTTTACATACTTAGTAATGACAAGTATGTAGAAGTTATTGTTGTGAATGTCGTGACAGCATGTTAATTTCCTAGTTGTGTAAAACCTGAATCACCTTTATCAGGAATCGTGTTCGTTATCGAAGGACATACAACGATTCCGCTTTACGGTAGTAATGAGTAAACACTTCATGTATTGATAAGTGACTAACAAAAGACACATTGCACCACTCAACGTTTTAGAAATATAATTCTAAATAAATGGCGCGGTAGCCAATAGCTCCGCTTTTGTTTCAAGTAAGATTATAAGATGCATACCGCATAGGCCGATAGAAAATCGGCTTATGGTTTAGTCGCGCTCTCAATCAGTATGAACATGCAACCGATACCGAATTAATATTATTAAATATTAGTGTCATCATCATCATCATCAGGTCTTTTTAGTTTCCACTGCAGGAGCATGACCCTCTCTGTACTACCGGAGCCATACTTAGTCAGAGCAGACAGTACATACTCGTATATCTTCACTATAATCACTATATACATAGTATAAAATAAAGTCACTTCCCGCTGTCCGTCCCTATGTATGCTTAGATCTTTAAAACTACGCAACGGATTTTGATGTGGTCTTTTTAAGATAGAATGATTCAATAGGAAGGTTTATGTGTATAATATATCGCACCCGTGCAAAGCCGGGGTGAGTCGCTGGTCTACGTATATAATTAGGTAACACGATTCAAAGCTTTCTTCTGGAGGTTGGAAGTTGTGAAATCTTTATCCCTTTTTTTGCTACTGCGCAGTCGGGTAAATGTACCATCTTTGAGACAATCTCCATAGACATAAGCAACACCATATTAAGAGCGTCATGTAGCAATAACCGCTGGTTTATCAATAGTCGTATACTCTTAATCGGCGGTGGTGCAACCGCGACTAATGCGTTTAAATGCATTCGGAAAGTTTAGCCAACAGATGCGCTATTAGTGCTGATTGCTTGTGGTTATTAATGACATCTTTTGCCCGCGGCTCCGGCCGCGTGAATGTACATACCTCGTAAATAGGAACCTTTTTTCGGGATGAGAAGTGTCTACCCTTGGGCCTCAACTACCTTCATACCAACTTTCGTCTATTTCAGTTTAGTGCTTTAAGTGTAAAGCGTTAACAAACAGATAAACCGAAAAACCAGTAGATTAGAAGTTATAACAAAAAAACAAGCTTTTTTGGCAAAAAAAAAATTTTTGTGACAAATTTTTATTGTAAATTGTGGATTCGCCACACTTTAAAGTGTTTTCCAAGACAAATCAAATGGCAAACATGATTAGTGTGCCTTGTTTAGTTTAAGGGTTTCTATGGCCACCTTCCGACTGCATCATCAGACCTGCGCAAAGATTCCATAATATTGTGTTGTCATCCGATTTCATGCAAAATTTCAGCTGAATCAGTAACCGTGAAGTAGATCAAATCTAACTTGCAGGACTAGATTACCGAAAAACATCGGAACAGGTGAAACTAAAGATAAGCTTGTGAAATACCATCCAATGGAACGATTTTGCGTAGTTTAGGAAGGCTCATTAAGCCTCAATCAATATTGTCTCATTTAAAGAAGCCTAAAAACTGACGAAAAAATTATCAGCTCATTGAATATGATGGGAAGTTGGATTCAAGGAAACAAAAATCTGTTTCTTGGGTAGTTAAATCAGGAGTAATTTGATATTATTTCTATTTATAAACGAATAGAGTTTTACGATTCCAAGTGTAGACAGCAATAAGGAACTACTTGTGTTGGCGCCACACGCCATAGATAGGTCTTACCTAGAACGACACGTGCAGAAATGCGTTTTAGTATCATTTTACATTGTAAGTCTGATCTACTGTCTCAAGTTGATGAGGACTCACTGTTTTTACAAAAACAATATTTACAATAGGATACCCCGTGGAATCACGAAAGAACAGCAACAAAAAGATACGAAGGGAAAAGTTAAAAGAAAAAGCAGTATTTTTCGTACTTTTGATCTCGTGTAGAAGTTATTAACATTGACTTAAAAAGATCATTAAAACGTTTAAAATCTATTGTCAAAACGGAATCGTTCGAATTAAAAGAAGTTCACCCGAAGTAATCTTCGGGTGGCTTACTGAAACTCCACTCCATTACGCAACCGCCATTCTTTTTATAATTCCAGTTTATACCAGTAAACTAATTACAATGAGAATACAAATTTTATCACAAATTAATCGCTTTTTACTCGGACTCAAGGAAGCCGTATTTTGACATATTTTACTAAATATTGGAAGAATTATGGAAATGAGTTCAGTATTGTAAAAAAAAACCAACCGTAATTTTTTTGATGATCAAAAATACACCCTGTTGCTAAGTCAGACTCGTATTGTTGTAGCGAAATCATTTTATAACATGTGTGTCGTCAATTCTGTGTTCCATTTACCTATACGTGATTTTGAATGGAATATTTTCCTGCCTGTGCTCTAGATCTCGTGGAATATTTACAATTAAGAATTCGAAAAAGTTTTGCTAAATCTTCCTTTTCTTCATTAATGTAATGTGGCAACACATTTAAATTCTATTTGCTGTATCGACATATCAATAACACATTCAGGTCATAAGAGTTGTGGTCAGGGCTGCCATATCATAGCATGTTATTTGTCATTGGAAACTTTGTATGATAGGGACAGATAAAAATATACTGGCTTAAGTCCACTACTTTGGCCACGTAGACCACAACATCAAATGTAACTTTACCGAAATATTGGAGAAAAATAACTGTACCTTAGAAATTTCCTGCGAGATAAAAATAAGTAAGTAATTAAGTAATAAATGAGTACTTTAAATAAAAATAAGTAATTAGTAAGTACTATACCATTTTTATATTTGATTTGTGGCTTATAAACGCTTCAAATTATTTTTTTCGTATAGTTATTGATCTGTCATAAAGAGCAGAAATTGTAAAAAAATGTACTTATGTTTTGTAAACATAAGTACATTTTTTCCTTCAAATTATAATGACACTTGGTTAAGGTATGACAAATAAGAATAGGATTTTTTATTCACAAACCAAATCATATCAATATCATATTTTTTTTGATAAATATAAAAGTATGTTAAGTAAAACGCAGAGAACTAGATATTACGATTTAAAAAAGAAATCCAAGGTTAAAAAAAACATGCAGGAAGTACCTATGAGAACCGATGATGAGAGAAATGGGAATAATAAAAAATGTGCTGAGAATATTATTTTTAAACATTATACAGTTGGTTGGTATAAATAGTGATATTATTGACAAGGAACAAACAGACAGCCCTGTCGCTTGCACTGTATAATAATAGGAATTTTCCTATTTATAATCGCGTGCTGTCGTAAACAGCGCACGCGCACGTAATCGTCCATTGATGCTATTTAAACGCGGTTATCAGCGCGATACCGTTCTTTATTTAGCTCGCATGACGTGGGTGTGACAATTTTGTGTATGGAGGTTATATTTCAATTATGTCATCCTCATCTTAAAAACACGAGTACAAGTAAACGAATCCACACTGTAAAGTGTTTTCTAAGACAAATCAAATATTTAGATTAAGAATTCTTTTGATCACTTTCCGACTCCATTATCAAACCAGTGCAACGATTCTATAATATTGTATTGTCATCCAATTTACACATGCATGCAAAATTTCAGCTCAGACGGTAATCGTGAAGTGGATCAAATTTTACTTGCAAGATTTGATTAAAAACAAACATCGGGACAGGTATAAATAAAATCTTGTAATAATATCAATTTACTGAGTGTGTCGTACAGTAGATAACCAGTACAAGTTAGGTACATAGATAATGGTGTATAACGGCATAAGACTATGGAAACTACGTTCCTAAAAATCACAGTACTTAGTTTTTAAACTTTAAATATTGCGAAGTTACAGAAATGGATTTATCTTACCTAACAAGCCTTTTGAAGGTTTGGGGATGGAAGGTTAACCTTAGACGCCGCGTCGGCCAACAAGTCGGTGTCCGACAAACTATTGAAAAAATATTGTGTCTACGATTCCGGCGTTCAAAGTATTAAGCACAGTATAACTAAAAGTTCTTGGATCTCGCGCCATAGCCAATCTTTGTTAAACTATCACTATTTGTAAATTATTCGTTTTCTATACAATACTGTATCTGCATATAATTATTACGGATCAATCAGAGTTTCCAACTCTAAAATGTACGGATACGCATGGGAAAACTATGTGAAAATCGTTAACTCCTTTAACCCCGCACTTTGATATCAAAATTAGTAAGGCTTGTAAATAGATAATAATAAATAATAATAAAATAGCTTTTTTTATTCCACAAAAAAAAGAAAATTTAGATTATAGGTATCCAAGTAAAATATATTTATGTTGATATGTTTCATTTGTGGATTTTTTAGGGCAAAAGCCTTCTCCAAAGAATTCCATTTTTTTCTGTCTTTGGTGGTGGTCATCCAGATATATAGATATATAAAATGAAATGATAGAATTTTATTAAAATTTGGATATCATGTATCTCTTTCTGAACGTCATATTATTATTTTTAATATTTGCAAAATCGATAAGCTACTAGCGTTTCGGAATGACCACTGCTGATAGATAGATAGATAGTAATCTCATAATTCTGTGTAGATATAACCCTACTCTACCAACACTACGTGCATAAGTATATAGTTAGGTGATTCAAGTAAGGCACTATGAAATGAAGGTCATGTTTTCTTAAGGACGTTCTTAGAAAGTGACAATCTAAGTAGAATCGTCACGAGTGACACTACAGCGCGAACTAACGCGCGATTACTAAGACAGCTTCAGATTTATGGAGGTCATGCTGGTCTAGGAGAAAATAAAAAACGTAAAATATACCAGTTGCTTCTCTTTCATCGCAAACCGTAAAAGCCGGTCAAGGCAATGGGCGAAAAAATAACGAATTTTGTCAATAGGCGATCGAATGAGGTTAGCAACCCATCACTATTTTGATCCCGTTTTCCACCTTTACGTCCACTAACATACTAAATGTGACCTTTTGGTTTCGTGGCCTTATGTCCTGTCGACCCATAAGGGACAAATGTATGTAATGCATGCTGCTACACATTGTTTGGGATTGGGAGTCAAACTCTTATTTACACGACGCAAGGGCGAAATTCTTGTTCGGAGAGTTACATGTTATTGTAGAACATTTTTATCAGACACTAAAACATCAACTTTTGTTGATCTATGAGTTACGTATAAGTTAACATTTCTTCAGGATCAGCAACGCGCGAGAGGCACCCCTGGTGTTGCAGGCGTCCATAGGCAACGGTAACCGCTTTCCATCATATGGGCCGTATGCCTGTTTGCCTAATAATTGGTAAAAAAAGTATGAGTCAGCAAAAGTGGTGTGATCTCTAGAGTACGGACACTCCGTCTGTAAAGAGGTCAAAGCCCTATAAAACGTGACGTACGACTTCTCGTAAATACAGGTCAGGTTTTGACACATATATAACTTGTGTGGATTTGAGTCAGCAAGAGTCATGTCATCAGCAGACTACTGAGACTGTTCATGTGACAAATAGGTACCGATCGATGACGTCACGTACAACATTCTCTTAAGGACGCGTCATGACGAGAAAGTGATAACAAAAAGTGTAATAATTCTGTTGTATAAGTCTTTCATGAGCGTAGGTAGTATAGGTATAGCTCCTATAGAAAAGTCACGGAAAGGTGATCATGTAAAATTTGAAAATGCAATTAGTTTTCACCTTAGTGACAGTTGGTATTTCCAAAATTAAAAGCCAAGTTACATAGTTTTTAAATATTCAAAATTTGTGAATACATACAAAAATGTTTCAAACATTTTTTTCTGCTCGTTTGCCGTCAAATATAAATAAAAAAAAAAACATGTTGTCGTTACAGCACCCACAAATGTGGGTTTTCCATTATCCCTCCTAACCTTAGTGTTTTTCTAGACTAATAATATAAAGGGGAAAGATTTGTGTGTTTGTTTGTAATGGACCAACTCAAAAACTACTGGACCGATTTTAGAAATTCTTCCATCAAGAGAAAGCTACATTAACAGTGAGTAAAATAGTATACATTTTATTTAAAAAACAAAATTGGTTGTCTGAAATTTTACGTGATAATGGTGGAAGAGAGATAGCGTCATAACCCGAACGCTTAGGCCGATTTTCTTGTTTCGCGCTCTCGCTTGCATACAGAACGTGACACTTTTTCGTGCTTACAGCCGGCGTTCATTTATATAGAATACATTTTCACGTCAAAAATAGTGATCCGTATGAAAATTGAATTAATGTAACCCAAGGTTTGCCTATAAATGTCATTATTGGGCGAGCGCTGCGAAAACTATTGATGTCATCTAAGAATCATCTAAGCTTGTTTCCGGTAACATTCTGGCTCCGCCCGCGTTATTGTCGATCCCTCGGGAACAGTAGAATTTCACGGAATTAAAGGTACCCTATGTCTTTCCCCCGCCCTAAAACTACCTCCACACTAAATTGGTCCAATGTTTGAAGCGTGAAAAAAAAGAGAGACAGACAGAGTTACTTTCGCATTTATAATATTACTATGGATGGATAGTATGGATTTATTCTTGTATGAAAGTAAAATCTAACATCATATCATAGTAGCACGTCTTTTTACTTTGCGGGGTAGACAGTGCCTAGGTCTATAAAACCTGAAGGCCACGTTTAGCATGTTGGTGGTCATTAGGTGGAAAACGGAATCAAAATAGTGATGGGTTGCTAGCCGCATCGCCTATTAACATGATTCCTTAGATTTTACCCAATTTCTGGATCGGTTTTACGATCTGCACGGGAAGAGGAGCAGCTGGTACATTCTATTTTTTTAATATTTTTCAAGAATGGAGGAGTAAAAAAAAAATCTAACAAATTATCAAAAGTCTACGAACGAACGTTATTGTTTATGATGTTCATTATCTAGTCCTGCGAGGGTGTTCATGTTTTACAAATAACACTGTGCTGTGTGCTAAAACCAAAACACAAGCAAACGAAGCCGCGGGAAACAACTAGTCTGTTTTATCTTGATGAACGTTGTTGATAAAAACGTGATACAATTACTAAGCACTACTGCTCACAAACAGATTTGTCATTGATTACGAGAGCGAGATACCGTTGTTTATCATTAGTTACTATTGTTCCTAAAGCATATTCTGTCAACAAAGAAGTATAACTATAACGCAATACTTAACAGATTTTCGTAAACATGTTGTTTACTCGTATAAACAATGTATCTTTTTCTAGAAGCTTATAATTAGACTCAAGTAGATATCAAATTAACCTTCGACCGAAAATCATTTCCTGGAATCGGTTAGTTTGTTGTGTTTTGCGACTACAACTGCTGTTCTAATTTATTCGCAAATCAAGAGGTTAATGGGATCAGTCATTCATGAGTCATAGTACTAAGTACATAATGTTCAGAAGAATTTAAGATATTGGCGCCGGTGTGTATGACAGCCTAATCAATTCTGATAATATGGTTTTTCTAGAATATAAAAGTTTACACACGCATGCATGGTTCATAAACGTATATTAATGGTTAATATTATGAAATATTATGTTATCAGTTGTCATGAAAATAAAAATCTTACATATATCTTGATTTTTCTCTTCTGTATATACATTTTCATGTTATTATTATTTATAGTTTAAGAGAAAATTCAAGATATAGGTAGAGGGCCTGGTCAGGTATCTCTGTCCCTGACTGTACATAGTTATGTTGATAAGATAACTAAGAGTCACTAAATCTAAACAATGATCATAGCCACTCGAAGAGATCGCTTAGCGATAAGTCCGCTTTTGTAGTTGTATCAAATCGGAGTTTTTTCCGATTGTGTGTTTTTTTGGTGCAATAAAGAATTATTCATTCATTCATTCACCTTCCTCTAGCAGTGGCAATACGTACTACATTGTTTATTGTAGTTGTTTTATTATACAGTACCTACTTTTGAATTAGTTGTCTATTAAGCTGTGCCCAAGGCCTCCAATAGGTCTATCCTGCAGCTAAGAGGAAAAGACTGTCGACTGATGAAAAAGTTTGGGTAGAGGAAAATTTAAGCAAACGACTTAGAATATGAAGTGCATGTGCAAGGCCCTACAGATTTGCGAGGTCCCTATCCAGGATAAGCTATGTCCCAGTGGGTTGATAGCTTCGCTATTCACAACCTCATATATTGTCCGCCGGGGGTACATGAGGCCCCACTATCCGACCCACTCGCATTCGCTACTGAGTGCGTAGAGTCGGATTAGTTCCGATTACTAGTGAAGTGGTGACCGCCCGGTTGTCCCAGATAACTTGCACCCAGGATAGGCTCTTCTGGCAACGTAGCTTTCGGCCCATAAGACAAAAAATTAGAGTTGCTGCTCTCCGACGGCTTTTGCCATAGATTCTCAGATTGGCCCTTCAGGCTGTGCATGCACGTAGTCGCGGCCCATCAGGCAATTTGAGAGTTTGCTGTCTCTCCAAGCCTTGCACGTCCGTCCCTCCTGGGGGCCCTTTGGTGATGTTTTCTACATAGACTGAGGGCACTCTGTCCTCGCCTCAAACGCCCGGTGAAGTAGCGAAAGCTCACTTGGAGCTAGTTATATAGTCAATTTAAAAAATGCACGAGTCCCCGGGCTATTGATACGTAAGTACTTATTCTGTGCCACTGATAACAAATCTAAAAATAAACAGATTTCTAAGCAGATTACGTTGATATTAACTCGTATCATGCATTGTATGTTTGCATGTGACTGTGACGTCATTGTGATATCCGTGCCATTGACCTGACTCCAAACGATTTTCTCTGCTTCTTCATGATGCAAGACCCAGAACTAGGATGGCAAAAAAGGAAATGTAGTTACTATATGTTAGCGAAAAATCAAGGTTTTTAATAGCTTGTTAGCTTTTCTAACTGTGACATTGTTTGAGCAGGATGAGTTTTTATTATTTATTTGAGAAATTATTGATTTTCCATAAAGCTTCCAGCTCACTTTTTACCCAATTTTTGGATGTTTTCCGACATCAAAACTATGACATGTTCTTTCCAAGGTAACAAAATATACAGACATCTCAATCGTTTTGATTCAAGCGAAAAGGATTCAAAGGAAAAGGTTCCAGACATATAGATTTTTGCATTTATAATATAAAGAAGGTACTATTGCAAAATCGTTCCATGCTGGTCTGGGAGAAAAGAAAAAGCGTAGAATGTGCCAGCTGCTTCTCTTCCCGCGCAGATCGTAGAAGCCGGTCCAGGGAATGGGCCAAAATTTAAAGAATCATGACATTTTGAACCACACGTTAAACGTGGCATTTCGGTCTTATGACTTTAGGCTCTGTGTACCCCGTAAGGGGTAAAGACGTGATAATATCTTTGTATGTATTTATGTATACTATTGCAAAAGTTATACGAAAGTCAGTCAACTATCAAAAATGTTTTTTTACAAGTCGATAGGTGTTGTTTTGTCGATAATGTTGTTTATCTCGTCAGTGCAATAACGCATCGGCTGCACGTGGCTTAGTGTACGCATACACTTGTTTGTACAGGGAAGTGATAGATAATACTCGCACCTATCTACCACGTGCCTAAGGAGGTGTCCATTGTGACGTGAACCTAATTTGGCGAAGTTCTGATGCTCCTTCCCCCAAGGTCACCTTGGCAAGGTGTGATGTCGTGAGATATGTGCTTGAAGTGATATTGTGATTCAACTCGTCAATATGAAAACCTTTTTGTATGGAAACACTGCTGGGAACTTGAAAAAACTTCTTCTTTGCCCAGCCGGCTGAACACTTTTGAGCTTTTGAACAAAAATTTCAAGTTCCCATTGGTCCTATGTGAAAAAAATGTATTTATGCGCTGAGTCGCTCCTTCTAGGATATTTGGGAATAAATTTACAAGCGGTATAAGCTAAGTGAACCACAATGATTGCGGCCACAGGTAGAACATTCTCAATCAAACCAAACTATTGGAATAGCCGAATTACAACGCTACAGTTGGCAACCCTAGTAAAAATCCACTCGATGAAAGAGTCCGTATCTTATGTATAAGGAAGTGATCACGTACTCACAAACGTAATTAACCCGCAGCAATATGTCATCCACTTTAAATTAAAATGCATACTACAACGCTTATACTGTTTACACAAATGTGCAAACACATAATTATGTAGGTACTTATTAATTGCACTTGTAGTGCAATCTATATATAAACTTCTCGTCTCATCCTACCTCTATTTTTCATACAGTCTTTTTTTCACATTGCGTATTTTATACTACAAGACTTAAAGTTAAAATTAATTCGATTCCGTCAAGGATACTAATTCTCAATAACGAATAAGATAAGCTATGATAAAAATCAAATGATATGCCGGTTATGCCGTCAAAGTGGTTATGCAATACGCCGATACTAAAATGTATAAAGTTTAACATCAATGAGCGTAGATTAAAAAAAAATGTGTTGGTGAAGAGACGGCGTTTCAAAAGTCATTGCACATAAAAAGTTATGATGATAACAGCGTTGCAAGGCGATAACGGCCGAGAGATCTAAGCCCATAGTAAGACTAGCTTCTTTATGGCCAATTTCCTATCATAAATTGGCTGTCGTATGGTTAACAGCCTCGATTAGTTTGTTAGATATTTTATCTTTTTTATTAAAGCTGATTTCAGAGTGACGCGGCGCCGTTGACTAGCGCAGCGCGCGCTTGACCGGCGTGCACTGTGAAACGACTTTTGTTATCGCGCATTTCATTACAATGTATAGCTGTGTATAGTCGTCATCATTGCGACAAATATAATAACAGGATAAGCTGTTTATTTTCTATGAATAAGAGTGCAACAGCGATGTCGTAAAACATAGAAAAATTATTATTGGCTGGCTGACGGCACGCGTCTCACGAACAGCGTGTTTGAACTGCGTGACTATAAAACGCAACTATTATATAGTGTATTTCAAGTGCGCGCGTGTGGTCGGCGCTGGTTAAACGCGTGACTCTGAAATCAGCCTAAGTAAAGTAATAACCACCCCGACCTCGAATCTCATTATGGCGTGGCACCTACTTGAGTATCGGCAATTTCTAGAATTGGGCTCTACTTATACCACATAGGAAACACTTTTGACCCATACCTTGACTTCGAATAAATATTGCGTTTATAGAGCATACACACATAATATAAAATAAAGTCACTTCCGTTGTCTGTTTGCTTAGATATAAACTTAAAATACATAAAGGATTTTAATGCAGTTTTCAGAAATAGATAGAATGATTCAAAAGGAAGATTTATTTGTATAATTTACTGGCCCATATTAGTACCTACATTGCACCCGTGCGGAGCGGGTCGCTGGTTTATTTATATATTTATTTTGTCGACCTATCTTCTGATTTTTGCCAAACTCAGATATATTTTTATGGAAAAAACTACTTAAACTTGACTTTTGCCCTACACTGGGGTAAAATGTCACCTTCAAACAAACAAGACCACCAGAGGTTCATGAGTCAATAAACACTTATGAGCTGCCAACCTTTTAACAAAACTAAGTTTTTTTTTTTGTAATCCTATGATGTTAATTACTTTTTATTTTACTTTCCGTTTGCTGTTATTAGTAAATAATAGAATCGAAGTAGGTTTTCTCCGGCAACGCTCTTGTCACACACACCCATACATTGCAGTTGTCTATGGGCGGCGGTGATCACGGTGATCACTTTAGTCCTTGTTCTGAGGTGATCACTTACCATCAGGTGACACGCTTCCTCATTTGCCGTCCTATGTCATTAAAAAAAGGTTGTTTGATTCCTCTGTGAAGCGTTTCATGGTTTCTTCGTCAGCTATTAAGCGTCGGACCCCGGGGTCTACTATTATACGCGTTCATGTATAATTATTTGGTGAACGTTTTTACAGCCAGCTGCCTGCCTGATGTCAACCCTCCTTATGTAAACGTAGGTTGTTTGAAAGTGAAGCAATAAATCACGAGGATAATTAAATAAGGAAAATACGAGCTAGGTTTTATAACATCGGGATTTCTTTGAGAACTGAAGAAAACCGCATCCTGCTGTCATATTCCTTTAGAAATACCAAAACAGTAGATATTAATTCTAAAAACTAATTTGCACGTTGTGAAATGTTTGCCTCGAATGGTGAAACCGCATTGCCATGTGACGTAGTACGAGACCGTGTACGTGCGTCGCTCATCGTAGTGCCGCAAAATATTTAGGAGTAGAAGAATAACTCCTGTATCTTATTTACATCTGTTTAATTATAAGGGCTACTACTATTATAAGAGCAACATATCGACTGGGGTCGGGAAATAAACCTCACTAATCTTTCATATCCTAAACTAGTTAAGAGTGGTATAAAGATTTAAATCAATCAACCTGACCTTGAGATTGTCGTGCTTCTCCAATTTTCGCGCAATATCTTGCTATGTAGGTACATTGTTTGTTTATTGTTTATCAACCTTATTTCTACAATGCTGTTTATTTACAACTTGTGCTGTTTACCTAAAAAACAGGCGTCACATTGCAAGACACATTGATAAACATGCGTAAGTATCCTTCACTTTTAACAGTAGAGATTATAGGTACGACTAGTATAATGTTGATTCCGTATATTCTTTAATGTGGGACAGTGATTCGCGTTTGCTGTGAGTCATGATAGCGCGTCAGGCGGCGCCGGCGGCGCGTGCGCAGCGCCCTACAAACGCGCATGCTAATACGTGCCGCGATGCCATGAACTATGCTCTCGTTCAAATTTAT
Organism: Elegia similella; assembly: GCA_947532085.1. Taxonomy (NCBI): domain Eukaryota; kingdom Metazoa; phylum Arthropoda; class Insecta; order Lepidoptera; family Pyralidae; genus Elegia; species Elegia similella. The sequence goes on from OX383941.1 coordinate 17,651,868, forward strand.
AATACATGAAGTGTCGTCTCTGTGCTGACTTTAATTTGAGGCAGTGATTCGCGTTTGCTGTGAGTCATGACAGCGCGTCAGGTGGCGGCGCGTGCGCAGCGCCCTACAAACGCGCATGCTAATACGTGCCGCGATGCCATGAACTATGCTCTCGTTTAAATATATAATACATGAAGTGTCGTCTCTGTGCTCACTTTAATTTGAGGCAGTGATTCGCGTTTGCTGTGAGTCATGATAGCGCGTCAGGTGGCGGCGCGTGTGCAGCGCCCTACAAACGCGCATGCTAATACGTGCCGCGATGCCATGAACTATGCACTTGTTCAAATTTATAGCACCTGAAGTGTCGTCTCTGTGCTGACTTTAATTTGAGGCAGTGATTCGCGTTTGCTGTGAGTCATGATAGCGTGTCAGGTGGCGGCGCGTGCGCAGCGCCCTACAAACGAGCATGCTAATACGTGCCGCGATGCCATGAACTTTGCTCTCGTTCAAATTTATAATACATGAAGTGTCGTCTCTGTGCTCACTTAAATTTGAGGCAGTGATTCGCGTTTGCTGTGAGTCATGATAGCGCGTCAGGTGGCGGCGCGTGCGCAGCGCCCTACAAACGCGCATGCTAATACGTGCCGCGATGCCATGAACTATGCTCTCGTTTAAATATATAATACATGAAGTGTCGTCTCTGTGCTCACTTTAATTTGAGGCAGTGATTCGCGTTTGCTGTGAGTCATGATAGCGCGTCAGGTGGCGGCGCGTGCGCAGCGCCCTACAAACGCGCATGCTAATACGTGCCGCGATGCCATGAACTATGCACTTGTTCAAATTTATAGCACCTGAAGTGTCGTCTCTGTGCTGACTTTAATTTGAGGCAGTGATTCGCATTTGCTGTGAGTCATGATAGCGTGTCAGGTGGCGGCGCGTGCGCAGCGCCCTACAAACGAGCATGCTAATACGTGCCGCGATGCCATGAACTTTGCTCTCGTTCAAATTTATAATACATGAAGTGTCGTCTCTGTGCTGACTTTAATTTGAGGCAGTGATTCGCGTTTGCTGTGAGTCATGATAGCGCGTCAGGTGGCGGCGCGTGCGCAGCGCCCTACAAACGAGCATGCTAATACGTGCCGCGATGCCATGAACTTTGCTCTCGTTTAAATGTGAACGTGTATTGTCGTCTTGTGTTGTGGCCCGTGGATGACGATTGTGTGGTAAACATGACAACTTGCAGACTAATGTTTATTTTTTCCAGAATGTTATTAAGAAGTCAAAGCATTTTGTAAATTTTAACGATTATTCAATGTTCTTAAAATACTTTTAGTATTTTATTTATGTATTTAATATAAATATTTTAATATAAATATATAATATATACGGACAAATCACACAGATTGAGCTAGCCCCAAGGTAAGTTCGAGACTTGTGTTATGGGATACTAACTCAACGATACTATGTTTTATAACAAATACATGTATAGATAAACATCCAAGACCCAGGCCAATCTGAAAAAGATCATTTTCCATCTTGACCTGGCCGGGGATGGAACCCGGGCACTCCGTGTCGCAGGCTGGCGTGTTAACGTGCCACGGAGCTGTCAATTTCTTTAAACAATGGTATGTTTGTCTTATCTTCTTTGTTTAATCTTGCTTTTTATTTGAGAATTAGTTCTCATGTATAATAACGAGTCACTTACGTGCTATTACGGCAGGATTTCCGACTATAGTTTCGGACTCGACAGGAGCCCATTTTCAAGGCGAGTGCGGGACGCGCGGCGGAGGATCCCGAACTCTACTATAAGTTTTTATTATAACTATTAGTATTCCTTATTAACCGTCTATTGACTGTCGTTAGGTCATGAATCCAATTGTTCTTCCGTTCAAAGACGGCAAGGGATAAGTAAACTCATGTCATAATCTCAGACCAAAATTTGCTCTGCAAATATAGTACAAATCTATTCCATATTTAAAAGTTTTTTGGCCTTTAACGCTCGTCATGTTTTGTGGCTTTTGCGGTTGCTCATCGCATATTATCTTAATTATTAGCTTAAAACGATAATACCAAAGTCCAATCAGTCCCGGGCTTCCCAAGGTCGCTCTAAGGACAATGCATTATACAGAATTGATTGGTACGAATACATAACACGGGACTTCCTATATCACGATCACGACAGTGGTGCGAGGTATCTATGACGGTGTTTGGGGTTTAGCTCACTCAGACAATATTGGAAGACGAAGATATATCACTGGCGTGACGTTGCACGGAACGCAGTTAGGTACATAAGATGGATTTCTGAAGGAAAGTTCCGTATGTCAAGATATCTATTTACATATGGCGAGATATAATACTCTAGTTACGGGGTTCACAAATGAGCTCTGAGTTTTCAAGGCTCTACTGATAATGTATTTAACAACATAATGATATACCAAGGGGGCTTGAGACTCCATTAAAACCGAGATGTCGTTTTGAGGCTCCTATACAAACAATAGAACCAGTCTAAAGCCTTGAGCCTGTTCTATAGCCTGATTGTGTGATGCCAAGGTCTCTCTAAATTTTCATGAATCTACATAGTATACATGAATATACATACGATAGAATCCACAGGTAAACATGACGGTTTTATGAAAGGTTTAGGATTGTAGCATATCTAGAATCTATAAGATGATGTGAACGTAAGAGACCCCAATTTCACAAGAAAACCTATTTGGCATGACGATGCATTCTTCGCTATGTTTTTTTCAATTCAATTCAATTCAAAATAAATTTTAGTTTTACTGATAATGGAATATCTCTTCCATGCGGGTATAGGAGAAAATAAAAAAAAACCCGGTCTTGTGCGAGTTGGACTCGCGCACGAAGGGATAGACAGACTTTGGGAACGGAACCCTAAAAATGAAGAATGTACCAGCTGTTTCTTTTCCCGCGCAGATCGTGAAAGCCGGCCGAGGCAATAGGTGAAAAATTTGATGCGGTTGGCAACCCATCACTATTTTTTAATCAGTTTTCCACTTGGTGCCCACCAACATACTAAACATGGCTTTGAGGTCTTAAGGACCTGGGCTCTGTCTACCCCGCTAGGAAAAATACGTGTTACTATGTATGCCATGTATGGAATATACAGAATCCGGTGTAAACATGATGCGGATCTTCCGATATCACGACAAGGTCGTGAGGTAGTTATGCTATATGACAATCGTACTTGATAGTACCAATATGTCTGATTCCAACCATAGGTTTAAACACGCATGTTGGTGGGCGTAAAGGTGGAAAACGGAATCAAAATTGTGATGGGATGCTACCCACATTGCCTATTGACATGATTCCTTAGAGTTTCGGAAGGGAAGCAGTTGGTACCACAAAGTATAAAGAAGACACTTAATGCCTATGTTTTTTTTTTTCTTTCAAACTATCATGGAAGGTGTAGATACTCCAATTTACAAATAATTACTTGCTTCCGTAAATCTTTAGCTAAAGCCCAGTGAACACTTGTAGATTTCATAGAGACCAAATCCATAAAAGATATGCAGTAATCCGGATACACCTGATTATGACGAAGTACCTCGATGACGTTGTTCAGGATCCAATTTGCAAAGAAACTAGGTAGTTTAGTATGACGAGGACTGTAAACTTTTATTACGATTATCTGCTCTGTGATTTCCAAGCTATAGGTATAATGGATTTCGCAGAAACTGATTTACATGATGACATAGGATTTTGTATTTAAGGCATCCCGTAAGCCGGATATATCTACCTGATGACGCGGACGTCCACGATAACGTCGCTCGGGGTTCCAATTTGCAAAGAAACTAGTTTAGTATGATAATGAGTCTAACTTACATTACGTGTATCTGCTTAGTGATTTCCAAGCCAAAGGTAGAAAGGATTTCAGAACGAGCAAGCGAGTCACCTGATGGTAAGCGACCACCGCTGCCCATGGACAACTGCAACACCAGGGTGTAACAGGAGCGTTGCCAGCCTTTCAAGGAATTGGGGAAAGGACATGGGGGAAGGAAAAGGGGGAAGGATGGGCCTCCGGCTCTCTCACTCACCGAACGAAGCATAGAAGCGGTAAAGCTCCTACTCAAACATCGATTTTCTGTGAGAGTGTGGTACTTCTCCGGACAAGCGGGTCAGCTCGTGCTACTAGCAAAAATGAATATTGCCGGTAGCGTGGCTCCACCACAACTAAAGAATCCAAATTAATTTACATGATGGCACGGGATTCTGTATCTGACGCATCCATTAAGCCGGATATATGTACCTGATGACGCGGACGTCCACGATGACGTCGCTCGGGGCTCCAATTTGCAAAGAAACTAGTTTAGTATGACGAGATTCTAAACTTACATTACGTGTATCTGCTCAGTGATTTCCAAGCTAAAGGTAAAAAGGATTTCACGGAATCCAAACTAATTTACATAATGACATGGGATTCGGTATGTGAGGTATCCAGTAAGCCGGATATACCTGATGACGCGGAAGTACCACGATGGTGTCACCCGAGACTCCAATTCACAAACAAACCAGTTCTCATATGACGAGGCGCAAACTCTAATTAAAAAGGTGACGTGCGCGCGCGCCTCCGATAGTTGACGTCATATGTGCACATGACGCCACAATATTTATTTGGGTAAACCCCATTTCATTATCACTCTCTATCGCTGGGTACGTGCAAGATTGTACGTGTTGATCCTTAGATAGAGCGATAAAGATAATCGTTGCGCAAATTTATGAAATTATGATAAGCTACAAGGGGCTCATAAAATTTAATTTAGCAGAAAGTCAATGAGTGTGAAACATATTTACCTTATTTATTTAAACATTTATGTATAGCGTAGTTGTTGATGGATTTCGTGATTATCACCTGGTTGCTTTTAGGCTAATCCACTGTGAAATGTTTACCCGACTTTGTTTTGTCAAGAGTTTAACATAACAGCTCGCTACTAAGCCTGATATTCAATCTTACGGTCATTTGTGTTCATTTGGCATTCAGCAAATATTGTTATAGCTGCCGTTGCCTTTCCTTGGAAGTGTTTGTTCGGCGGCTTAAGCCAAAGGCCACATGTGTGTCGACTGCCGGCGGTTGGTGGCGCCGCGATTTGCCACTCTCGCCAAATATTTGTGCCAGCCACTCTTGCGAGACTAATGACTTACATGTGCACGCCATTTTTTCACAAATCTCTTTTCATTTTTATCAACAAACGCGGCAGAGTATTGCGAAAAAATCTTCAATAAAAATCAATGTTTACGCAATAAAAATAACTGTTTGGTCTAACTGTTTTAACGGTTATGGTTACCAATAAAATATTTTATTATATGCAAGTAACAGCGGCCTCTTTCAAGTATTATTTTAACACCCTAACAATACAACCACGACAAGACAAAGCGATGCACGTGAACATTGAGATTCCAAGAAAACTGAAACTTTGACAATGGGCTATTGAACAGGTCCTACAGAAATGTCGTCGGTAAACAAAGGGCAGATTACTTGAGACAGAGCCGGCCCCGGGGGTCGGCAAGTCGACGACAATGTTGGCGCCAACTTTTTGCCATCGCGCCACTTGTTGAGATTAGACAGTAAGAGGTGTCGGTACAAACGACGTGAAAGGTCTGGCTTTTGTAAGCTCTCAAGTGGCAAGAGACAGGACACTTGAGGACGGCAACCGCCAATAACACGATCCAAAAATGGTTATGCCTTCAACATGGCTTTTATGGTTCAGCTCTAACGGGTGACCATTTTCTTGTTTAATTTGCTTTAAGATTTAAATAGAATTACAATCGAATTTGTTTCTTCGGCTAATTGTTAAATTAGTATTAATAAATAAAAAAATAAAAATTATTTATTTTCAGAGAACTATTAGTCCATAAAAAAGAAAAAAAATTGAAAAACATTAATAATTAATAGTACTTAATTTAAGAATAATTAGGCATAAATATAAAAAATTAAATAATATCATCAAAAAATTATTCAACATGTACAATATATATTTTTTTAAATGTAAGTTAATTAAATTATAAATAAATGTATCAAAATTATAGAAAAATAAAATAATAATAACAATTCAATTATTTTTATTTAGTGATACCTATCTTTTTGTGACGAGCTTTAATAATAAATCCACCGTTTATACACGAATTTATCTTAATATCTTTGTAGATCGTTAAAAATGCGTATGCGCACATGAAAGCCACAACCTGCAGTTAGACGCGATCATAAAATTTTTACCTTTAAAATTTCTACCTAACCTGTCTAAATGGGTCCCTTTAAGGTAAAATTTTTATGCGTTTACTCCTACCCTACTACAATATATGTACCTATATCCTATAAAGACAACGACTCATCAAAACCTATATCTGCTGCATAACTTACGGGTGCGAATGAAGACAATCTGTTGGACAGAACGAAAAGCCAGCGGTGAGGTGTTGGTAATTGTAGGAGACAAATGAAGGCTGATGGGAGATTTGCAATAGGAGGAGTAGAATGTTTGGTAACTTGATACGACATTATACCTTCTTTTTAACCGACTTCAAAAAAAGTTATCAATTCGGTTGTATGTTTCGTTTTAAATTTTATTTTTTTCTAATTTTGTTTGAGAGGGTATGCTTTCAAATTGGTCCCATTTAAGTTTCATCATAATCAGTTCAGTAGTTTGATTGAAGTCGATTTTTTATGGGAAAGATTATAAAACTTATTATAATAGAGGGTAAGACATAAGGAAAGAAACGTCCAGAGAGGCAAGAAAATGTTGTGTTGGATCAACAAGGAGAAGGCTGGTGATATGTATAAAGAACTAAAGAATAAAGCAGAAGATAGAGAAGTTCGGCGCGTACTGCATCAAAAAGCGAAATGTACACCGTGCCGAAAGTTTAATGGCCAAATACAAAATAGCGCTTCTTAAAAGACAAATTGCTTCAGATCTAAACTTGACCCGATTTTTTGTTTTTGAACGTATATAATTAACCCTGCTAAATTCACGCCACACTTACACATTTTACACACCACACCCGCAAAAAAACACACCTCACACTTAACCACTGTTACAGTTTACTATAAAATGTTTTCATTATTATTATATTTATGTTTTTTTTTTTTCTAATATATGTCAAAAATTAGGAAAGGCAAGACATGTAAATAATATCTTTTATCTATTTCCTCGTATCCCTTTAAACCAATTAAGGCAATTTAATTTGTTAAAAGTAAGTTAAATATTCAGCCCTCTTATTACATGCACTCCCGCACTCAATCTCAGGGAGAGGGATGCCTGAAAAACAGCGTTATGCTCGGACCTTATTCCGGGCTAACAAAAGCTGAGGCATTCCTTTGCCATACATTACAAAAATCGACCTGAATTGTACGTCCTCATTGTTTAAAAACGTTTCTGTAAAAGTGGTTTGTTTTGGCAATAAATAACTATTTTTATTTATTTTTTTATATTAGCTACAAAGGTTGTAAATAAGAAGATATTTATAGGCATTGTCCGGTACAGCTGAAATTTAAATAATCATATTTCGAACAATTCTCTAATTCTTTTCTTCCATTCATCATTGTAATCAGCATAACGGCTACCAGACTCGTTGCGAATCAATAATTTCGCATTAAAATGCACAGAAGCGCATAATTTACAAGCTACTCAAACAGGATTTGCTTTTCTCCTAAAATTCATGTATTAAGGGATTCCCATACACCATTTAACTGTATTCAAATGCCGTCGGCCCACATCACAAAAAGAATTTGTGTACATCCGTTTGTTCGCGGATTTCGAAGGTTCTTTATAGTTGACGTGCCGCCTACAAGCCTCCAAGTTCTCGGAAGGTAGCCAAACCCTTCTTACAAGTGCTATCCACGTGCTATTTCCGACAAAGGCTTTATAGCTCGGGCCCGTTTCTCATTATTCTGAAGGACGCCAGAAATAATAAAATTTCGGAATCCACTCGAATATTGTAAATAGATGTTTACGATTTCAAAAGTCATATTTTACGACGGTCAGTTTATGGGCGATTTTAATTTTACAACGCTTGAGCTTTACAAGCGGGACTTTGGGTGACACCGCGATTTTATGGTGGTTAGGTAATTATCAACAATCTTTACGGTGATTATGGTGTTAATGCGCTTTTGACCGAGGCTTTTAGCGCGTTTTAGATTTTTTTATCTATGATGATACAAACTATTAAAAATATGAAATTCTTTGAATTTTGTAATGTGTCTTTTGTGGAAACTTCTCTTCCATGCTGGTCTGAGAGAAAAGAAAAAACGTAGAATGTGCCAGCTGCTTCTCTTCCCGCGTAGATCATACAAGCCGATCAAGGGATTGGGCTAAAATCTGCGGAATCATGTCAATAGGCGCTGCAACCCATCACTATTTGATTCCGTTTTCCATCTACACGCCCTCCAACATGCCATAATGTGGCCATAAGGTCTTATAGACCTAGGCTCTATCTACCCCGCAAGGGAAAAAGACGTGATACTATGTATGGATGTATGTATGTCTTCTGTGAAAAAGAGATGTTTTGATTACAACAGCGAAGTTATAGTCTTAGGCTTCACAGAAAATTAAGGCTGTAATTTAAAAGTATCGATTGCATAAAAAAACGTCAGCTCGTTGCGATTTTATCTCTATCGTAGCTGACGCCATACCAGAGTATTGCCCCTTCTTGATAAAAATGTAATGAGTAACTGAACTGAGTCGCATGATGCAAAAATATCTCCAATTAAATAATACAAACAAGAACGGTCTCATTGCTTTATTGCGTCATAGTCATAATGGTCACAAACACTTCCAGTATAATAAATTACTCTGTAGAAAGGGAAAATATGTATTTTTTATTTTAATCACGTCCTCATTCAAATATTATACTTAATGTATAGGTATTTAATAACTGTTCAGGGCTGTTGTCACTCATTTCAAAGATGTCGTTAATCTCAAGAGTTTAGTATGTTTCCATCACAATCACTGTCTATTATTTTATTTTTTTTGTTTACTGTACTTTTGACGGCAAACGAGCCACCTGATGGGAAGTGGTCAACGTCGCCGTATTATGTATTAAAACGGGTCACTCACGTGCTTTTTAGTTGGGATTGCCGACTATAGTTTCGAAATCGCCTGAACCCATTCGCACTCGCCTTGAAATTGAACATTCCTAGCGAATCCGCAATTATAGTCGGCAATCCCGACGAGGACGTGAGTGACCCGATTTTATACATAATAGACATTAAGTGATTGTGATGGAAACAAACTAATGTGTTTATCTCAGATTAGTTTCAATAATATAACTTATGTTTGTTGTAGTTATTTTTTTTTTATTTTGCAAGTTGAGGCATGTAACAGGAAAGTTTTACGGCCATATCTTACAAACCACAGAGCCAGTTTAGAACACAACTCCGGAGCTGCGGTTTGTGGTATAAATAAATGCGTAGTATTACACGATGATAATTACCTATATTCAATGCCTCAGGTTTTCCAACATAATAAGGATGTGTCTAGGATTATATTTATGGAATTAAACCAGGTTCTTAGAGCTGTAATTAAATTACATATCTCGGCGCCGTACAGATACTCGACTTGAGACATGGAACTTACTGCATATATTTAGGAATGCTGTAAATGTGTTTTTTCTTTGAATAACGAATCCGCATCTTTAAGCTTAGTTCAAAAATTTGTCTATTGTGTGTATGGTTTTTTATGTGATGCAAATTAGAGCAGTTTTTGGGAAGGTCAGATAGGTATAAAGCTGGGGTAGGCGCTCAAAACTTGTCATTGAGATACCTAATCGTAAAACTATTTTACCTATCTGTTTTACCTATTGAATATATGTTTCTTCCCTTGTAGTTTTCTATAGTTAACGGTCCCTACTGGGATCTATCTATCGAGTCGTAAAATGGCTAAGCGTTTAATTAAATATATTTGTTTAATTTTTCCCTACTGGGATAGGTGACCACAAGTGGCATAAGAATTTCTTGAGCTTTTCTGAGCTTCGGAAGGCAGGTTAAGCCGTTCCCAGCTGTCAACATTGTTGGCGGTCGTCAAGTTCATATCATATCAAATGCCTTTAGGCAGGTTGAAAAATCTGTCACCAGTGTTAGCCACTTACACATGGAAAACAAACTGCATATATTAGGAATGCTGTAAATGTTTTGTTTCGTGTATATTATGAGCGAACCGGCCTGTTTAGGCTTATTTCCGAATTGTGTCTTTTGATTGTGTATGTTTATAATGCGATGTAAATTTGAACAGTTCTTTGGGAACATCAAATGGCAAAGTTGGGGCTGGTGCTCAAACGTTGCCAAGGGTATACCCACCTAATTGTCGGACCATTTCATCTGTCTTACAAAAATCTCTTTCTTATGTCCTCATATACCTATACCTAAGTATACATTGTTAACCTTTGTTATAATTAATGTAACATAGTTAATATTTCTTTAAAATAACTTAAAAATTAAAAAATATGGTTTAAAATGAATTGAAAAGACTGAAGAAGTGTAGATGGACAGGATTCTGTGGAAGACGCGAGTAGTTATTACGGAATATTTCCACGGTGACTTTAACCACGGCTCACTAACCGGCTCACAGAATGTGGCTAATTACCGGGTGGGTGTCATTGACGATTCTACCTCGAATTTATAAGAAGCAACGTGTTATTATCACCAGTGCCTCCGAGCACAGTAGCTGCCCGTATTTTGTAGCCGTTCGAGTTTTGTTGATCGTATCGCGTTGTAATTGCTGGGTTGGTGTGAGATCGCAACGAGGCTTTATGTTGGAATAATCCTACTATTCAACTTTTTAAACTTAATGGGCGTTGTCTATGTTGTCTGTCAATGTTGATTTATCTTCCGGCGTATTTGGATATGTGAAAATGTACAATATAACGGAGCTTTGGCTTGCTTATATCAAAATGTCAATATGATGCAGCCGAAACAGAATACTGTAATAGTAAGATTATATTTAAACTAGCATTCGCCCGAGGCTCCGCCTGCGCCAATGTCGACCTCTCCTATGTTCTTCTCCGTACCTCAGACAACCGATATGGAAAATAGCATGATGATTGGTTTAGTAATTACGGCGTGAAAGCGTAACAAACAAATAAACAAACTCACTTTCGCATTTATAATATTAAATATTTAATATGGATTTTATTATGATGAAGGTTGCAATTTGTTGTGCGCCCAATAGTGGGCGTGAGCATTATTAGCACTTACACATGTTTAGCAAACCCAGCCATAAAAATATCTTGAGCTCCTCCATGCTTTGGAAGGCACGTCATCATTGGCAGTCGTTAAGCTATTTCAGATAAAACGACGACTATAAATCCATATTCAGGATTCCGAGCCACACAGTTGTCAAGTATACAGATTCTCTTGGCGAGTATCAAAACAAAATAATCCATAGGTTAGACGTGCTTCGGATTCTGAATCGGCTCCATTATGGGAGAGACGGCTGACGGACAGAGACGGCTCCATAGGAAGATAAGATGAGCAAGCGGGTCACCTGATGGTAAGTGACCACCGCTGCCCATGGACAACTGCAACACCAGGGTGTGGCAGGTGCGTTGTCGGCCTTTCAAGGAGTTGAGGGAAGGAAATGGGGAGGGGAGGGGGAAGATCGGCCTCCGGCTTTCTCACTCACCAATCGAAGCATAGAAGCGGTAAAGGTTCTACTCAGACGTCGATTTTCTGTGAGAGTGTGGTACTTCCCCGGACGAGCCGGTCCATACATGCTACCAGCAATTCATTTTGCCGGTAACGTGGCTCTACCACGACTGAGATCAAAATGTTCTATCTGATAATACTGTACCGGTCAGTATTTACGAGGCGGTATACTCGGTGCAATCACTCCGAAAAACACCGCTGGCTACCTCTCGCCGCCGGCACCGACAGCCGCCGATAGGTTGAGTTCCATTGGTACTATAGAGTTCATCTCAGTTTACAAAAGTGTTCTCAAACTGCATTGCTTTATAAAATATTGTTCAGTATTCGAAATTACGAGCTCTGTGGCCTAGTGGTTGAGTGGTTGAGTATGACAGCCTGTCATACTGAAGGTCTCGAATTCGATCCCCGGTCGGGTGAAAATGGAAAATGAAAAGTCTTGGATGTTTATTATTGTCATAACACAAGTCTGAAACTTACTTTGGGGCTAGCTCAATCTGTGTGATTTGTACGTATATATTTATTTATTGTATACAACTCCTTTAGTAGGTCAAAATTACAATTAGTATCTAATAAAGAAAAACGAAGTAAAATTTCAGATAATGTAAATTTTGTAGATCTCTTTCGCTTGTATTATTGTGTTATCCGTGGTTATGCCGTCATGCGACTAGCAGTTAGCACATCCTCAACTGCGATGGCTGAGAGCCCGGGCTCTGTTTAAAGAAACGTGCAGAAAAATTATTATGAAATGTTTTTATGTCTGGCCAACTGCATGAAGTTAAGACGAGGACTCAAATGTTTGGTACCTTCGCTCGGCAAAGGACTGATCAAGTGCGCGCAAGGGATAGCGCTTGGCGGTTTAGCCCGTGAATGATGAGATAGGAGATAGTCTCGAGTCGCTCAAAGAAAAAAACGTAAGCGCCAAATTTGTTATTTCTATTTTATATAAAATCAGACCGGTTAATTGTATTTTCATATTTACATTTTGATGAATTACTAATAACCTATCTTTTAGTCTAAAAATCATTATTTCATTCGTCGCATTTGAGCTACAATAACAAAAACTCTACGAACGAAGACCATTTTTCAAAAAATATTTCTATCTAGAAAATTTTATCAAAACGTGTTTTCATCTTACACTTTTGGAGATGAAATAGTCAAAAATCATATTACTTAGATTTGAAACTCCTAATTTAAGTATTTTGCGAAGGTTCAGAATGACCTTATTTACAGCGGTATCGCCTTCATCATCATCATCATTATCAGGTCCTTTTTAGTCTCCACTACAGGAGCACGACCCTCTCTGTACTACTAGGGCCATACTTGGCCAGAGCAGCCAGAGGTAAACACTCACACACACACACTCTTACCACAAAAAGTTAAAACAGTCAAGTGCGAGTCGTAGTAGGTAGACCCGCATGGTACCTACCTACCATAATCCTTACTAATATTATAAATGCGAAAGTGAGTTTGTTTGTTTGTTTGTTAGCTTTCACGCCGTAACTACTGAACCGATCATCATAAAATTTTGCATACAAGTTCTCTAGAGTACGGAGAAGGACATAGGCTACTTTTTATTCCGGGAAAAAGTACTATTCCTGAGGGATCAACATTGACGCGGGCGGAGCCGCGGGCGAAAGCTAGTAGAACCATAAATGACATATAGGAGTTCCTGTAATCTAGTAGTTAACACCTATAATATGTATTTTGTTATACTTGGTGGTTTCGGAAATAAGCTAGGGCTATTTTGTTAAATAACTTTAAAATTATATATTGTTTAAGATGCCCTTGATGACACATTTATTTTAAATTTTCTAATTTGTTTCCGCCAAAAGTTGCCTTAAACTCAAACTATATTTATTTACGGAATACCTATGTACGTTTTTTGGTCACATAAATCTATATGGTTGCTAAATTTCAACTTAATCTGTCACTAGATGTGTAACAAATCGGCTATGACAGACGGATAGACCGACACAGGAGTAATTCTTTAAGGGTTCCGTTCTGTCACTGGTTGTACAGTTTGAAACCGTAAAAAAGCGAAAAAAAAAACAACTTTTAACAGTTCATAAAACGAGTATACTATATATTTATTTTTGCTAATATAACAATTTCCTTTCGCAATACGCTTGAAAGTTCTTTTATAAAAAAGTTCTCCCAATACTTAGTGTCACAGATCTTAATGATATTCATAACGGCTCTCTTCCGGCGCATTACAATAATCTAATTTCCTCTATTAAAAATTAAATATACTCATATAATATAAAGACACATCGGAAACTTCTTAGACGAGCATCCGTGACGCAAGCGAAGTGACCGGTAGTCATTAAACTGATTAAAAGATTAGCTTCGATGAGATACGCTCCTCTTAGTACCTAACTCTAGTCTCGATAGTGACCGATAAGACGATGTATATATTACTCACATCGATCTATCATACGATTGTATCAAACACACATAAATCTTTAAAAAGATTATATACGTCACACAGAACATAACTAACTAAACCATCGACACTACACGACACTAAATTGCTCTTGTTATTAGTATCCAAATCCATCCATATATCCAAAAAAAGCTTCCTATTAATTATATACAGTCCACACAGAAGTAGCTGCTGTAAGATGAATCTCTTTCAAAGGACGTCTTACGAGACATCTCAAGAATAAAAACTCTTAAGGCGATAAAAGTTATCAAACAAATAGCATTTTATTTTAAATTATATTTTGTCTATGTTCTGAAATACGTAACAAAGAAATGTTCATTACCTCACAGCAACTTAATAGATTTGAAATTGTTTATGTCCACAAAAGTCCGGCGGACTGTGAAAAAATTGAACTTTAATCAACACTAATTAGTATTAGTGTGCACTGTCTGTTAATCATAAAAAGTTATTACTTATATCATTGGAACTAACGTGAATGACAATTTTTATATATTCATTACAAAAATATGTTTCGATTTAACGTTAAAAAACCGCTCGCGTACGGCAAAAATTTCATGTCTGTTGTATGGGGGGTCCTTTAATATTAATTTTATTTTTATTTAATTATTTTTTTTTAATTGGTGACAGCCTGGTGACAGACAGACAGATGGACAGCAGAGCGATATTAATAGGGTACCGTTTGGGTACGGAACCCTAAAAAGCATATTTTTGACGATCTCTAATAGTATCTACAGTTTAATTAAATTGTACACGAATTCCAAAGAAAGAGTATTGTTTTTGGGGTTCATGTATATGTTCATGTTCCTTTGTTGCCATAACTCCTAAATACTTTAATGGATTTAGTCATATGGCGTATCGTTAGAATCTACGTTAGAATCCTTAAACCCTCCTAAGTGACATGGGCTATATTCTTTTCGCCAAAGCAGACGTGTTTTAAATATTAAAAAAAGGCTTGTAGATTAGTGTGATAGTGTTCGATTTAGGTTTTGTCAGGTGTGATGTAAATTAATATGAATTACTTGCATAAATGTAATTCATCCTTTAAAATTATGTCATTGTACTAACGTGAGATACATACATTTCTTTTTCGGTATTCTTAGGCTTCGCGCATCCCGACAAAATAGCACGTGCACGTGAGTAACCCGTTTTCATGATGGGGCAGAAAGGTTCTCGAATGGCGACCACGTACCGGCAAGCGCAGCGTTGGACACCCACCGACCAGGTGGTCAGACGAAGACCAAGTTCGCAGGAAGACGCTGGATGCTGGCCGCTTCCAACCGGTCGTGTTGGAAATCCTTGGTGGAGGCCTACGGCCAGCAGTAGACTTCTTGCGGCTCAGATGATGATGATATAATTCATTCGCTTAAATTGTTAAGATTTTTCTTGTATTGAGTATTTAGATATGTGTTTAAGAATTTCCTTAGTAGATTAATTTACGTATTGTAAACCAGTCGCCCACTCAACTTTGTTATTTATCTAGCTTTGTATCATAATTTCCCTTGAATCTCGATTCGTATTTAAATCAACCAATTTGAACTAAGCTTTATTAAGCTACTTTATAGGCGCTAATAAAGAACGGATCTTAGAAGCTCTATGGGCGATTTACGATGTTTCGGCGCCATAGATTACTGTTGATTTTAAGTGTAGTTTTATTTTCTGTAGCAATTTGTTACTGGACGTATTTATGACATTTTATGTTTGTTTTTGTCGTGATTTATATAACTTTAACTTATTCATGTATATCGTTACTAATATTATAAAGATGAGACTGTATAATTGGACGTCTGTTATTCAATCACGCAGATATGGAACAGTTAGACGTTTTAAACTTTGATTAACACATGAAATACTTATCGTAAACGAAGTGGCGGGCAGCAACTAGTATATTATATATGGCGTGTAATTTTTTATGTTGTTAATACCTTAACATTACAATAAAAAAGGTAAGTATGCCTTCTTAATCGACTTAAATAAAAACTTAACCCATTTGAAATATTACTTTCCTATTTCATATTTACAATTGGTCTTAGTTAAATTTAGTAGTTTGATTTTAAAATGAAAGATTATAATTAATTGTTAAAATCAGTATATTATCAAAAATACAAAAATATTCAGTGAATTTCCTGTACTTGTGTAAAGAAAGGAAAGAATTGGGTATGCCAACTTTTTGAAGGTCATGATTTTATCTTATTAATGAAAGAAAAATTATTTTAAGAAACATAATCATTATTTTCGCGATTTATTCAAGTTTTCATTAGTAAACTGAATTGAAATTTTTCTGATAGAGAAATCATTTTTATGGCCGTTTTTTAATTATTGGAATAAGGCTGAAAATCAATACTCATGTAACTTAATTTCATGTGGAATGCCTTTAAATTAAGAAATGTTTTTTTAAAACAAAAATGTAAATAAACATGGTAACATCGAGGTTTAAAAAGATGACTAGCTCCGTGGCGCAGCGGTCAACACGCCTGCCTGCGACACGGAGTGACCGGGTTCGATCCCCGGCCAGGTCAAGATGGAAAATGATCTTTTTCAGATTGGCCTGGGTCTTGGATGTTTATCTATATATGTATTTGTTATAAAATATAGTTGAGTTAGTATCCCATAACACAAGTCTTGAACTTACTTTGGGGCTAGCTCAATCTGTGTGATTTGTCCGTATATATTTATTTATTTATTTATTTATCAACAGTAATCTCTCGTTTTTTAAATATAGAAAATATTGTTATTTGAGCGTTATAAATCTCGAAATGGTTTTGAATTAAGCCATACAAAATAAAAAAATGCATAGCGAATTTTATGAGCTGTTAATAGTCGTAGTGGTTTTCCTTGAGAAACTCAACAACTTTTCACGGAAAATAAAACCAGTAAAAGCCGGACACAGGTGGGTAAAACAAGATAAAATATAAATAATATCCTTTGTGGAATGAGACGTAAGTTATTATAATATGTTAGTACGTCTGTGTGGTCCGTGCACTCAATTACCTATTATTCTTCTCATTTCCTCTCTGTGATAGAAAAATGTATGGCGAAGGTAGTAAAACTTAATGAGATTAGCTTCGTTTAGTTCAGATTATACAGCCAATAGCCTTTTTTTAAGTCAGGTAACAATTTGCTATTTGCAATGGCTGTATCTATTGAACGGAGATAAGATATATATTGAACGGATACCGGAGTGCTATTTTTGTATGATAAGTAGAATTAAAAACACATTAAGGGTTGCTAACCACCGTAAAACTAGCTGTCGCCCGCGGCTCCGTTCACGTTATTCCCGCGGAAATAGTACTTTTTATCTCTCTCTGTTTGAGTTCGCTTAAAACCTCTTCGAAACGACCTGCTTTATGAGTAGGGCAGGAATACCGAAAAGATTTTCATACCGGTATTGATACCGGTATTGAAATTTCAAATACCGGTATACCGAAATTTCGGTATTTTTTCGGTATTTTTATTAAATACTGCTAATTACTGTTTAAATTATATATATCGGTGTATATTATTATATATACCAATAACGATTGGTAAGTCTTGTTTCCGGAGAGCGATTAAAGTAGTTTTCTAGGCTATGTGGTAGAAACACTGAAACTATTTATCAACTCCTCAGAAACCACAAAATGAATAAAGGTAATTAAGAATACTAAAGAAAATACGTTATTTGATCCAAGAATTATTTAAATTGTTTCCTTGGCACAAATATCTCAATCAAATATATATTAAAAATAGTTTTACTTTCTAATGATAAGAAAACACTTTGCCCTAAGGGTCTTCATGGAGAAATGCAGACGGAAGAACACGCCTCTCCACTTCCTATTTTTTTGTATGTACGAGGGATAATCTGGTGGGCATTGAAGTATTGACATTATCTGTGACATGTACCGTGACTCCGATTCCAGAGTTAGGATTGCTGTTGGTGAACTGTCACAGTTGGAGTCCACCAAGGCTCGGTTCTCAGCCCCTTCTTGTTCAGTACGATATTAGAAGAATATGAAAACGCATCAGAAATACACATGAGCTACCTCCGTGGCTGCTCATACATGTATACTGACGATATCGCACTGGCAGATGCGAAAAAGGGAAGATGTGTGCGACGCGTGAATATGTGAAAGGAGTCGCTTGAGAACGGCGGCTTGAAACTAAATGTGGTGAAGACTGAGTACATGGATTGCAACGTTACAGATCCGTACTTGTACGCATAGGCGGAAACGTGTCGAGCGTACTGACCAGTTTAAATACCTGGAATCTGACCTTTACGCGTCCGGAGATATCAAAGCTTACGCGGAGACCCAAAAATGTCGGTTAAACTAAAAGGACAGGACATCCTAGACTTGTCTTTTTATATGGAAGTGAAGCACAGGCTACGTGAGCGGCTTAAGAGGGAGCTGCGTGTCACGGAAATGGATATGCAGCGCTGTATGTAAAGAGTTTCGCGAAAGGGCCGCATAAGGAACTCACATATTTGTGGCAGCCTCCATGTCCGTCACATAGCAGGCAACTCTCCTGCAGAGCCGCCTACGCTGGAATGGTCATGTTTTGTGAAAACCAGGAAATTACATAGGGAACAATTGTCTGGCCAT
Source organism: Elegia similella (assembly GCA_947532085.1). Classification (NCBI taxonomy): domain Eukaryota; kingdom Metazoa; phylum Arthropoda; class Insecta; order Lepidoptera; family Pyralidae; genus Elegia; species Elegia similella. The sequence continues at coordinate 17,670,517 of OX383941.1, forward strand.
GTTCACCGAGTCCCGGCAGAAGGGAGAAACCCAAGTAGTGCTGGCTTGATGTAATTGGGGAGGCTATGCGTGCAATGGCCTCATAACATGCAGTTTCTTGAGTAGTTGATTTTGTTGTGATATATTTATAATCGAGATTATTTGTAATTCATGCATACGAAAACTCATCAGCAGTATGAACAACACTATGAACCACAGAAATCGAACGTTCTTCATAGACTTTAAACACCCTTGCAGAAATAAATAAAATTTTTCGAAATATCAAAATACCGGTATTTCATCCTCAAATACCGGTATCAAAATACCGAAATTTTTTACCGGTATACCGGTATTTCGGTATACCGGTATACCGGTATCCATGCCCTATTTATGAGATTAACCAAACTCTTTCGATCAAGAACACTATTGTTCTTTATCTGTGGTTTGACGTCTCAATAATAAATAAGCAGCAACCAAAAGGACATGTTTCTTGTACCATATAAGTTGTATGGGACCCCCCTTTAATTATTAATTTTATTTTGTTTATATTATTATTTTTAAAAGCGGCAAATGATTTACTCGTACCTATTATGGTTCAATTGATGCAGTCCTGTAACAGACGGAAGGATTGACGGACGGACTTTGGAGGCTTAGTAATAAAATTACTTTCGTCACCTTTTGGGTACGGAACCTTAAACAGTATAATTTTTAGATTTAACATGTTAAGTAAATATTAAAATCAAACAAATATCTTGATTTACCACAACGGGAATTAGAGTCAGAACTTAGTTAAAAACCAAGCTTAAATATTTTTTTAATATTCTAGCGTGATTGAATGCTTCAACATTACCGCACATTGATCTTTTATCATAAACATAGGATATAGAGCATAAAACTTAATTGCAATTGCTAACTAGCAACTTTCTAAGGTATAATAAACAAATAAAATATAATAATCACAATCACTAGAACACTAAATGAAAATTGCATCGTACAAGACACACAAGTTAACTTACAATTTTATTTTTTAAGTTACTGCTTATTAAAGAATATAATTAAAAACCAACAAATGGAAACGTTTATTTAGTTTTTAAATATGACAAATTTAAAATAAAATACAGCTTTTAAAATTAAGAACCCAATTAATATTGTATAGTAAAACACACAAGAGGAGGGCTTTTATTTGTTTAAAGTTTATTGTATAATAATAAAAATCCATAATGTATGTCTGAAAATGAACATTTATTTACTACTTATACATGACAAATTGTAATAAAATATATGTAATGTCAGAAACTCAAGAGTTTAATTTATACTCAGGAACACACACGAGGAATTCTCTTAGTTTTAAAAGTTATTGTGCACTGTATAGTGGGTAGATTTAATGAGAAACAATAAAAGGCTCAAATAAATATAATTTAATGCTCGCATATGACATGAAAAAACTGGTCAAGTGCGAGTCGGGCTCGCGCACAAAGGGTTAAGTACCATTATCTAGCATAAGTATAAGTTTAAAATTATCAAAAATGTTTTTATTGTATAAAAGATTAAATATAAAAAAAATGCAAAAAATTACGCTTTTCGCAATATTTCCTTTATGTGTGGTATAAGACGTTGCTTCGTACCAAATTTTAAGATTCTAAGTTTACGGTACCCTGTAGGTTTTGATTTCCTGAATGTGGAAGATTTGCGGCATAAATAGCTGCATCTTTTGATTGGCTTAGAACTTTGATTTTTTCACAGCTCCAAGGGACAGTAGACCTGAGTATTTGATATGAATTTTAACTTGATACCTCTACACGTTCCTGAGAAAAAGGTCTTGGCAGACAGACAGACAGACAATAAAATGGTCCTATAAGGGTTCCATTTCTCTTTTTGAGGAACGGAACCCTAAAATTAAAAATACAACTGTGCATCTACAAAAAAGGCCAGTGAGCATGTAATCCGAGTTGAGGCGAAGCCATTTAGCCGAATTAACAATTATTCTCGTTTATAACAGGTGTCCGACAAATAGCATCAAATACTGCTCTAGGCCGGTAATTTAGTTCAGGGTGGTCTCGTATATGTCTTTTGATAATACTCGTATTTTATATTGCTATGAATAAATACACAATGCCTCATCGACAATTAGAACGAAAATATAAGTATTTAATTACAATACAACATTTTTTGACGTGATAATGTCTTATAAATCGATGAACGCCGGCGGCACACACGATAAAGTGTCACGTTCCACGTGCAAGCGAGAGCGCGGAACAAGCGATAAAGAGGCACGATCGGCATAAGCATTCGGGTTGTGACGCATTGATCTTTCTTCCACCATTATCACGTAAAATTATCGTCCATATAATAAACTAGGTGCCCCGGCGAACTTCGTTTCGCCATAAGTTAAAAACTATCCTATCTCTCAAGTTGGATCGAACTGCACATCACACACGATAAAGTGTCACGTTCCACGTGCAAGCGAGAGCGCGGAACAAGCGATAAAGAGGCACGATCGGCATAAGCATTCGGGTTGTGACGCATTTATCTCTCTTCCACCATTATCACGTAAAATTATCGTCCATATAATAAACTAGCTGCCCCGGCGAACTTCGTTTCGCCATAAGTTAAAAACTATCCTATCTCTCAAGTTGGATCGAACTGCACATGGTGTGCGAATTTTATTATAATCGGTTAAGTGGTTTAGGAGTCCATTGAGGACAAACATTGTGACACGAGATTTATATATATTAAGATAATTTTAGAGACAACTTTTTTTTTTAAATTTAGCTTAGATATTTGCGTCACCAGCAGTTATTTTATAGTGCTGTAGGCAAAAATACTTCCAGGAAATCCCTCGATATTGTGATGTAAATGAAAAATATAAATATAGAGGGACATATCACAGGGACATATCACACATATTGAACTAGCCCTACAGTAAGTTGTGAACTTGTGTAGTAAGATTAGTATCTAGTAAGATACTAATCTTACTACACAAGTTCACAACTTACTGTAGAGCTATCTAGTTATAGTATTGTTTATCTATATAAGTATCTTTTATAAAATATGTGTTAGTACTCAACGATACTATATTTTATAATAGATACTTATATAGATAAACATCCAAGAGCCAGGACAATCTGAAAAAGATCGTTTTTCATCATGACCTGACCGAGGATCAAACCCGGGCACCCTCGTGTCGCAGGCTGGCGTGTTAACCACTGCGCTATGGAGCTCGTATTGTAAAGTGAAACCGCACATATGTGTGTGACTATATGTGATGATTAGCCGTATGGTTTCCGGCAGAGTAGAATAGGACCACTTCAAATCTTCCCATGGATGTCTTAAGAGGCGACCTAGGAAATACAAGCTAAACAAAGCTTATAAAGATCAATGAGACCTTTCCAACCCGTCTGGACAGCGAGGAGAGTGCAGGCCAAATCCTCTGTCTGCTCTGGCCCAAGTATGGCTCCGGTAGTACAGAGAGGGTCATGCTCCTGCCGTGGAAACTAAAAAGACCTGATGATTATGATATGAGATAATGAACTGTATACCTAACTGCGGGAGAATAACTTCTTCGTCGACGAAACGGTTATGACTCAGAGGTGTATTTAATAATGAAAGGAAAGTAATTAGTTGGGCCGCTAAATAATTATTTGGGCAGCAAGCAGCGGGGAAGTACCACACTCTTACAGAAAATCGACGTCTGAATAGAAGCTTTACCGCGTCTATGCTTCGTTCGGTGAGTGAGAGAGCCGGAGGCCCTCCTTCCCTTTCCCCTCCCTATTTACTTCCCCCAAATCCTTGAAAGGCCGACTACGCACCTGTCACGCCCTGGTGGTACAGTTGTCCATGGGCAGCGGTGATCACTTACCATCAGGTGACCCGTTTGCTCGTTTGTCGTCCTATATAAAAAAAGCAAGATTTTATAATTGGGGCAGCAGAGAAACATTTGGATAAACTTTGGCTTTCCACCTGGAACGACTGAGGGCAGAAAAGAAGTTAGGTTTAGGTTTTTATGACCTCCCGGAACGACTGAGGGCAGGAAATAAGTTTTGCTGACCACAAGTGGCTGCCCAACTAGCTATTTTAGCTGACCGATTACATTTTTTTGCTAAAAAAAAAAAACGAATATTCTACTAACCGTTTAAATAACACCCATAATGAAAGATTACTGCACTGAGATACCATTCTTCTTCTGTTTAAAGAGTCTATCCAAACATTGATTCAGCTCTGGCTAGTCCGGTCCACTCCCTTCTATTCCTTAGCAATATTTTATTACGTCGTCCAACGTGTGTTTGCTTTCAATGATTTAAAATTGTTTTGAATTTTAAATCATAATATAATTTTATTTGAGCTCATGCTTAAATAAACTTATCTGCGCTTCAAGTTGGGCTAAGTTCCCATTTCCATTTCTGTACTGATTAAGCTCTCGACTTATCCAACGATCAAACAGCTCTCCATCGTGAGAAGCTAATTATGTTTTAAACTAATAATTTTACAATTACTTCCACGCGTGTCTAGGAAAAATGAAAAATCGTAGAATGTACCAGCTGCTTCCCTTCCCGCGCAGATCGTAACAGCCGATCGAGGGATTGGGCTAAAATCTGCGGAATCATGCCAATATGCGATGCGGCTAGAAACCCATCACTATTTGATTCCGTTTTCCATCTACACGCCCTCCAACATGCTAAATGTGGCCATAAGGTCTTATAGGCCCAGGCTCTGTCTATCCCGCAAGGGAAAAAGACGTGATACTATGAATGTGTATGTATGTAACTACAACTGCAGCCGGGTCAAAGACTCCTAGCCAAAATTTATTCTCCTAATTATTATTTCTATGTTTACTGATAGAACGGTAGACACTGGGCTATCTACTTAATTGGCCTGCATATGATTGGTCCAAATTGGTTTTTTATGCTTCTATAAAACAAGAATTATAAATATTTCCGTTTCTAATTAAGTGAGCTACAGTTTATAACGTGATTAGAAAGGACCCCGTTCTAATAAAGTTGAAGGATTTGACCAGAAATCACATGAATTATACGGTGAATCTTTGATCAATTTGTAGAATTTAATGATTAATGGAAAAGGCATGTTACACTACGGAAATGTTACTCGATAAAAATTAGAATACAATTCGTAGCTCTATGTTTTTTTCCATATAATTCATGTAAATAAAATAAAAAATAAATATATAAGGACAAATCACACAGATTGAGTTAGCCCCAAAGTAAGTTTGAGACTTGTGTTATGGTAACAACTCAATGATACTATATTTTATAACAAATACATATATCGATAAAATTCAAGACCCAGGCCAATCTGAAAAATATCACTTTCCATCTTGACCTGACCGGGGATTGAACCCGGGCACTCTCGTGTAGGCTGGCGTGTTAACCACTGCGCCACGGAGCTCGCCTATACTTATGTACTTTGTACTTTCTTATGTACTTTCACCTATTATTCATTAGGTCCATCTATCATTCATTAACCAAATCTCCTTCTAGCTTGGTACTTATTGCTTTTTCCCAGCCATCTTAAGTCTGGATGTAAGCCTGCACCCTTACCTTAAGTAATTAAGTTTCCTTTAATTGTTACAAGCATCTTTTATTACTGAATGGATATTATACCGCAACGAAAGAACCCGTTACTGCCATAACTGAAACCACGCAAAAAGTCCATAAAAGCATATCGTCGCTACAGTATATCTGTGAGAAGACATGAATGAGACTGCACTAGTAAGAGCTCGCGTATTCACGCGTACTCATAATAGCGGGCGAGGTGCATTCTTCAATGAATAGTGCGATAATTATAGGAAAAACCTGGAGCAATTTATTTTTTAAGATGCATACTTAATTGCCAATCGAGCTACTAGAGGTATGTGTGCGTAAGTAATACTTGATAATGTTTTGGTGTTGTTTAATTTGTGCAGTTAAAATTCTTAAAGTATCTCAAGTCTACCTCAAGCTAAAAATGTGTTTAAGTTATTAAGATTCGGTACATTTTCAAATTTCTCATGAATATCTTTCACATGACTCATACCTCATAATAAAAATTAACATATTTTGTATGCAAAGGATCTAAACACTTCAACAAAAATCAATTAGCGTTCGACTAACAAAAAAGTACCCCAAAACAATTAAGGAAAGTTAATCCTCAGTCAAATCCACGACGCGCGCCCGCCCACACAAACTGCATAAAAAGCGCGTCCACCACACTCACATCCCATCTAAACCCACACACGCACGGCTCCCATTAGTATGTGAGGCGAGGACGTTGCGCGTGCTCGCCACTCGCTCCACGGCTTCTTCTTATTATTATTTATTGTTGAATAATGTGAATGGTAATGCGTAGTTGTTCACGATCCCGCATAACACCTGCCGTGTTTTCCCACAGTCGAGCTCGGCCTGACGGGCTGGAGGCGCGCGCGCAGGAAATGCATGCTCTAGAACGTGCACTGCACGCGCGTGACAGGGATGCCGTGCTTTGCGAGAAAGGGACGGGTAGGGATCGCCGTCGTAGCTCGTAGCTTCGTAGCAGAAAAAATGTAGAGGATATTAATGACAGCTTTCAATGTGTAGCACTCGTCAATGTTTTGAGATAATTGAATCTACTAGTTAAGTCGACCGATATAAGTCTGCTTTTTATTTATTTATAAGGGGTTATTTTAAATATGATGGTACCTTTATAATATTAAATTTAAAAAAGCTTCTTGACTTTTCTTAAAAAATAAAATTTGTTGAAATCATCAAACGGCGATAGCGGAGCCTCTTTATAAACCGACATACATAGTACCACGTCTTTTAAGAGCTTATGTCTATAAGACTTTAGGGCCACATTTAGCATGTTGGAGGGCGTGTAGATGGAAAATGGAATCAAAATAGTGATGGGTTGCTAGCCGCATCGCCTATTGACATGATTCCGCAGATTTTCGCCCACTCCCTCGATCGGCTTCTACGATCTTGAGAGAAGCAGCTGGCACATTCTATAAACCGACAAGACATAAGTAACTTTTTTTGCAGATACTTATACGTAATTGACTTTCGCTTGAAGTTGAAATATATTGAAAGAATTATGGAAATTAGTAAATATTTTACTAACCATTAAATACATCACAATATAATCATGAGCCGGACGCGTTGATAGTATATAATTTAGCGGGATATCAGTATATAATATAGCGCTATCAATAACATGAGAACATAGAACCAGTAAGCAGTTTTTTTTTATCAAAGCTATGGAATTGCTTTATTGCAAATAAAAATGGTATTAAATACAACCGGAAAAAATATACACACTATCATTTTTTTTTTAAATAAAATAAAAAATGATCCAGTTAAAAACTTTAGTATTGTTTAAGAATATGTTTTCTAAACGACAACATTAAGAAGTTATATTTGTATGTATTTTGTATCGAAAATAACGAAATATGTATAAATAAATGACTTCCGAAGCATATTTAATTTTTCCATTTATTTTTATCAAGAAACTTATGAAATTATAATTACATCGAACGCATAATTATGTTAATGAAATTGGCGCCACGATATGACTAACTAAAACTCATGCTTGTGCAATGATTTACTAGAAAATGCTGTAACATAATCTAAAATCTAGTTATATCTAGTTATTATGTTAATCATACATAATTTTACATTTATAGATTTTTCTTAGAAGCATATGTTTATCTATTAATCTCAGCAAAAATACAACGCAAAAAGTTATTCATTTGTTTGGGTCAAGTGGATCATGTAAGATTCAGACTAATATAAAAAAATAGAAGGCAGCTTGTCTTTTTATAACATTTCCACAAGTGGATGTCTTCCCTTCTTTAGTTATGGGACTCGTTTTGTCGATTTTAAGGAAGAAAATACTACTTATTTTATTACAATTTTATATAGTGTATACATCTTACATGCTGGCCTGGGAGAATAGAAAAAACGTAGAATGAACTAGCTGGTTCTCTTTTCGTGTAAATCGTGAAAGACGATCGAGGGAATAGGCGAAAATCTAAGGAATCTATTAGTAAGCGATGCGGCTATTTTGATTCTGTTTTCCATCTAATGCGGTTTAGGTTTTAAAGACCTGAGCTCTGTCTACCCCGCTAGGGAAAAAGACGTATGGTATGTATGTAAATGAAAAAATATGTTTTTGCGGACAGCGATTGCAATAACACGGGGCACCCACGCGCGTCTTCGCCCAAATAACAATATACCATCTCGAGCTCACGTTACAATCCATTGTCAGAAGTAAGTGCCCAGTATTTCCTATCTGAAGACGTAGCAATTTCCTTGTTACGTTCACTGCCAATGGCCACCAAACAATATGCAGAATAGCCCTCAATAGGCACCCCGGATGTGCGCAATTTGGTTTCGTTCAACCCAATGAATGCTTGTATAGTTGAATTAACAATAAAAATTGCTCATCCCGTGTCTTTCACAGAATATTCAACATTTATGAAAGTTAAACTTTATCTGTTGGTAGTCAAGGATACTTTTCGCTTGAGGTTTGGTAGAGTATTGGTAAATTTCTCTTTTTGCATGGGACTGTCCACCGTGTAGGTCAGTTTATTAAATCGGGTTGTAGCTGACCGGATGAGGCGCTCGAGTTACACTGATTTTTATTAAAAACACTATTATGTTACGTCACCGTATGTTTTGTTTACGATGAGGGTGGCAAGTTGTAACCGAAAAAATATGAAAGTTTGCTGGTGTATGTCGGTTTGGCAATGATTATTTAAGCATATTTAGCACACATTTGGAAAATGTTGGACATTGAGATAGGTCCTCATAGTAAGTGATGGTTAATAAAATAATATGTTTATTTACTTTTGTTATAATTAGGAGGTATCACGCCATTATAAGGTTTGTTGTATGGTTACAGCTTCCATTTTTTATTGCTTAATAAGAGTTCTCTTTATTACTTCTGATGTACCATTCTCGCAATTCTCGAGAATGGTGAGTAAAGGTACAAGTCGGAAATTTATTCCAAGAATTTCTTCTTCTTTCGCGTATGTGCGAAAATTATTGAGATATTTTCAAGAATTATTGGAAATTTCCCCCAAATATAATACGCACTATAAACGCACATAATCCCTTTAAAAATATGTTTTATTTACGAAAGACCTAAATGATTGATTGCAATCCAAAAATAAATTAAATATTAAATGCATAATGCTCTAAAATTTGTAATATTATTGACATTTTACTTTTCTAGTGGTACTCGTAATGAAGAAAAAATTATTAAATATTTAAATGTATTATATTAAAATAAATAAAAGGTTATTGACGTATTTTTATATCTTGACATGCAAATACCCATATATGACTTTTGTATTTAAGAATTTTGTCTCTGATTTACGAAGATATTTTACATGTAAGCTAGAAAATTATACTCCATAAGTTCTCAGAAATTCAGCCATGGACGCTACATTCATCTCGAATTTCAGTTAGAAACCTCCGAACGACTCCACCCAACGTGCGCTAAGACAGTTCCCGCGTAAATCTTAGGCTGAGGTCAGGACTTCCAGGCCAGCGGCTCCTCGCTTCACTGCCCGCACACCCTCAATGGCCGGCCTGCCTTCGGCCATGTGTGGCCGCCAAATGTGGCGTAACCCGAGCCGCCGAGATTCAGCATATGTCGCCAAAGGTCGCCCAAGGAGGCACTTTTTGCCCTTCCTTGTTTACGTCATGTTACAATGTAGTTATCGGTGGAATGACGCGCATGCAATCATGCCGCGTATGTAGAGATATTAATGACTTCCTTATATGCAGTGCAATTTTCTTAGCTCATCAGGAATTTGAAGTAAGTTCCAGACGTTTCTGATGAGGCTCGTGTTCGTTATCGTAAGAGCTTCGCATAAGATATATTCTTGAAGGTATTGACAATAGGATTAACTTTTTAATGAGATCAGTAAATACAAGCATTTCGATAAACGAAAACAAAATCAGATAATGTCTCGTCAATCAGTGCGCGATATCGGTCCGTAGAAAGCTGATTAGCATTTAGATCTGGTGCCCCGATCTCATGAGTCACTCTAGCCCGCGCCGGTTGCAGTAGCCACAACCAGTTAAGAGGCATTAATAAACTGCCCGCCTCCAATTTATTCCATTGTAATCATCGTCCGCCGACTGCGATTTCAAAATAACAAACGGCTCTTAAACACAGTAGCAATGGCTCTCGGCCGCAACACCTCGCGATAAATCATCTCTAATTTTATTCTTACTTTCAAATAAAACGAGATCTGTCCCTTTCACGGTCCGAAAGAAATTCGAACGATCACAAATTATTGTTGGTTCTCGTTACTTTATTGTCGTATTACTTTTTGCTTTTGTATTGCGTCCTTGTTTGGGTTGCGTGCTTTGTATGTTCGATCTCTTTTCCTCTCGTGGCGGTCGTGGTAGCGTCTAGAGCACGTGCGACACGTTAAAGGCAGATCGTTCCCACGGTCGCGCTCGGGCCAGACGGCCCCCGCGCCCCCCGCCGGCCCCCGGCTCGCCCGTTGCGCGTGATTCGACTTCGGACACTCGTGCCAATGAAATAAAGTGGCCGCACACCACGTTCCAATTGCAAAACACTATTCAGTTATATTGAAGCGATGAAAGTGGCGGAAATGGCACCTCTTTGAGTCGTGCGCATTGCTTTAATTCAGCCAGTTGTATGCTAACGACGCCAATAACTGGGTATTAAGATTGTTTTGCAAAACCTTAATATACCTAGGTTACTGCTGCAAAATACAGATTAACAAGCTTCAGTATTTAATTAACTGTGTTATAGGATTGCATGCTTTTGTAATGAGGACGCTAAATTGACATCAATGATTGATTTAATTGATGTGTATTGAGGCGAGATAAAAAGCAGTCAGTATTATCTGAGAAGCGAAATGACGAAAGCTATTATCCGAAGGTGTTCAAGTTCATTAAGGCTGTCCAGAAGCTAGATATCGGACGTCAGTCAATAAAACTGCTTGGGCAACCCGTTCCAAGAGATTACCTTAAATGTAATGTTGTCTGCTTGCGGTACATTTAATTGTGTTGCAAAAATAAGCTGCCATATAAACTTTTATTGTCACAACAATTGAGCGGCGGAGTCCCGAAATGTGCTATATTTTCTATTTGTTATTTCTAAGCGATTACTACGACTTAGCACAGATTTAAACAGACAAAAAATGCTTATTTTTGTTCTAAGTACTTTTGGGTTGTGCCTGATATACTCGTACCGTACTTACAGGGCGATTTTGAACTCCCTGGCAAAAATATAATGATAGAATCAGTATCCCTAACAAAATATACATCCTACATGTACATGCTTACATCTTTAAGTTCGATGTTGCAGGTCATTTATATGCCTAATGTTGTCGCTTTGGCATAGGTTGGCATCTTAACAGAGTTAATCTCCTTATCTCCCTTACCTTGCAGATGTCTACTACACAGCGGGAAAGGTTGGAATTATGCTAAACAATTCTCTATTTGAAGTATTCAGCTCATGTTTAGAATTTACAAAGACTATGCATTGTCACCGCTGATTCGTGAATAAAACGGAACGCGAGTGACCTTCAGTCATGAACTCTGACTTTGGAACCAGCAGATTTACATCCTTAGCCCGTTAAGCTGGAAGAGTTAAGATACTAAAATGCTTTATCTCTTGATATTTTACTTGAAACTAGAAATATTTATTTCACGATAAATATCTACAAAGTATATCCTGTTAACGTTAGATATTCGTGAAGTCTATGCATTGCCATCGCGAATCCATTAGTAATCGGTGCGCATGCGACTCCAACCCATGACCTTTGCCATTGAGACTAGAGCGCTTACATCCCTAGCTAGGGGCGATGCTTCTAAGAAATACTAGGAATATTTAAAAAGAGACAGTTCACGTTATGATACCACTAAGAATATAATAAATAATAAATATAAATATATACGGACAAATCACACAGATTGAGCTAGACCCAAAGTAAGTTCGAGACTTGTGTTATGGGATACTAACTCAACGATACTATATTTTATAACAAATACATATATAGATAAACATCCAAGACCCAGGCCAATCTGGAAAAGATCATTTTCTATCTTGACCTGGCCGGGGATCGAACCCGGGCACTCTCGTGTCGCAGGCTGGCGTGTTGACCGCTGCGCCACGGAGCTAGCCTTTTGTTTTATGTGTTATACGTTATTATTGTGAATATACGTCTAAAGTTGAGAATTTGTGAAGTCTATGCATTGTCATAGCGGGTCCATTAATAAAATGGTGCGCGTGCGACCCCACTCGTGACCTCTAGCCTTGGGCCCTCGCTTGCATCGTTAGCACGGGACAATATACTTTGATGGTCATTGTGTTTATCATACTTGACAAGCTATATATATTTTGTCAACAGCTACGAGTACACATAGGCTACTAATATATTTTATGTCGATATTTTTTGTCGAACCGATATAAAAAGATGGTGCCTTACACGAGTAAGTACTCGTTAAAGTGCAGTTATTTTAACCGCTAAAAGTCTATAAAAATTAAAAACAAAAATTTTATGGAAACTAGCTATAGCGCATTCGGATATTTGATTATTTGTTAACATGGCACTTATTAGCAAAAGGCCTAAAAAACAGATATAATATTATAATTATAGTATAATTTTATTATAGGTATGTCAAATTCAAAAACATCTTAATGTTTTCTAATAAAAATAAGTTTTCATCGTGTTTATTACATTATTTTTACAAACTTTACAGATTTCATGTTCGCAAGTTGCACAATATCTTGTCAACGTAGTCTATACGTAGTATATAACGGGTTTTATTTCGATTTAAAAAGCAAAGTTTTTGGTGAAAAACCCTTTAGTAGTAACCAAGAAATTTAAAACTTCTTATTTTTTAATATTTTTTTTTTACATTTAACAGTATTTCTTTTTATCTTATATTTAAGTTGAATTTATACTAATCTCGAAGTTAAATACTCGTTTAAATGGCCGAAAATCAGCGAAATCACCGAACCAATGGTATCTGTATAAATATATTCCGAAAAACTCGATTAATTACTAAGAGGTATTGCGCCACAATTAGTAAACACTTTAAGACTGTAATTCTGAAAATGAAATTTCTTCCGGAATTTTCTTACTGTCGTATATACCAACCATCAATACCTACAACGGCGCGCGTGCGGCGGCTCGGCGTATTGTCATCATAACGTGACCCTTTTTATCAGAGCGTGCGAACGCGACCGCAATGACAAAGTGACCGGTATTCTATTTTCCAAATCATGGTCAATTCTCAAGCTATTTTTCTGTCTTCTCTATCATTGCAAACAGACAAACAATTAAATCTTTCCTCTTTATAATATTAGTGTAGAAGTGCAGATAAAACAAGATGTAATTATGTGCGACCTACACAGACCTAAGGTCGATGGCTCAAACTCTGCCCCCGTTTTTGTTCTTAATGTAATAAGAGTAAGTTTAACAGAATAGCATTATGAATGCAAAAAACACGTTTAGAAATGTCTGTCCTATGTATGCTTAGATCTATAAAACTAGTAACGGATTTAGATGCGGTTTTTTTAAAAACAGTGATTCAAGAAAAAACTTTATATGTATCTAAATTGCACACGTGCGAAGACGGGGCAGGTCGCTAGTAAACTATAAAATAACCTACCTAAAAACAACCACTAATTTCCTTTCAAATAAACAATAGTAGCGACAATAGCATGCGCGTGCGCGGCAGCGCGCGCTATTGTCATTACGTGACCCTTTTTATTAGTGCGTGCCGCGCATGCGCCGACTAGTTGACCCGCATTTCTCTTCTCTGAAACAAGCAATTTAATGTTAATACATTTTATATGAGTAATGAATACATAATGTTATTAACTAAGCCAACTAACTATAAAATACATTGAAAAATTCGATGAAAGATCACTAAATCAAAAAAAAATTATGTTTATTTTGTTGATATGGATCATCGGAATCTATGTCATTTAGCTGGTAAGTTTGTGGAGTTGAACGATCCAGTGGGCGTGGGCAATATAAGCGCATGTAATGCAACCCCGGGTGCTATACCCTCTGTGATGGATGACCGCAAGTGGCTTAAAAATATCTCGGGCTCCTTAGAGCAAAGGAAGGCACGTTAACCCATTGGTCCTGGCTGCTAAGCTAAATTAGATGCCTTCGACAGCTTAAAAAATCTGACACTGTTGGCCACTAGGCCAAGCCAGCGCAGCGTCGGACACCCACCGACCAGCCGGCCTATTTGCTAACTCGGTGTACAATGTTTTGATAGTCATTTCAAAGTTCATTACGTTTTGTATATCTTTAATAAAAACAGTCAATCATAGGAAACCCGCAATGTTTTTTGAAGTTACTATCAAAACGTTGGTCACTGAGTTAGCAAATAGGCCGGCAGGTGGTCGGACCTGATGAAGGTTGCAGGGAAACGCTGAATGCAGGCCGTCTCTAATCGGTCATTTTGGAAAACCCTAGAAGAGGCCTATGTGTGGACTTCCTGCGGCTGAAATGATAATGAAAGTAAACCACTAACACACGAAAAAAAGCTGGTGCTGCACAAAGAAACAAAAAATATAACCTTTAATAATATTTTTTTTTTTAATTAACCTATACTGTCCCACTGCTTGGCAAAGGTCTCCCCCATTTATCACGTTTGCCGAATGCATCCAGACCGATGGGCTACTATAGTTACAAAATGGACTCCGGAAGATGGATACAGAAAAAGAGGTAGGCCTCGAGAGCGTTGGTGTGATGATATCACGAGCCATGAAAAAGAAATAATAATTAACAGAGATAAAACTTACTGCGGTGAAAGCTTTAAAACAGTTTTGTTCATTGTACGAAATTGGTAATTACAGTATTACCCCACATTCCCAGAACAATTGTAAACTTTACGCGTAAACTCGTACAGGGCAGTAATTCGACACATTGAAGATAAACAGGTTATATTAAAGCCTTAAATTCGTAATACCAGTATTAAATACTGTATTGTGGTCAGGGTTGGCAACGATGTACGACATATAACTTGTATCATAGATATTGTACACGTCAGCCTGCGACACGAGAGTGACCGGGTTCGATTCCCGGCCAGGTGAAGATGGAAAATGATCTTTTTCAGATTGGCCTAGGTCTTGGATGTGTATCGATATATGTATTTGTTATAAAATATAGTATCGTTGAGTTAGTATCCCATAACACAAGTCTCGAACTTACTTTAAGGCTAGCTCAATCTGTGTGAATTGTCCGTATATATGGATTTATTTATTTTTATTTATATTTATAGTGTTATCCTCAACTTCTTGGCCAGAGGTTGTTAGTATGGCATCGGGTACGCGCGCCCGGCCTCCTGAGCTGCTACTTGCTTTTCCCCCATTCATCCTATTTTTTATGTTATTGGACGGCAAAAGAGCAAAGGAGTCACCTGATGGTAAGCGATCAAAGCTGCCCATGGATAACTGCAACACCAGGGAGTGACAGGAGCGTTGGGGAGCGTCGCACGATGGGCCTCCGACTTTCTTACTCACCGATAGATGAAGCTTCTACTCAAACGTCGATTTTCTGTAAGAGTGTGGTACTTCCCCGGACGAGCCGGCCCATTCATGCTACTAGCAAAAATGAAGTTTGCCGGTAACGTGGCTCTTCTACAACTAAAAATATCATCCTAGTGAGTAGTATCCAAATACCTTCATTCCCTTCCTAAATCCAAAAAGTTGCTATATTCTCCAGCTTTATGAGCGTGGTGTGTATGGCAATATCCCTATCCCATCGAACGAAACCACGGGCGGGAGATTTTGTTGTAGAATATTACATTAATTTCAACTTGATAAGTCCACGCGATCTTGAGAAAAATGGTATTAACCGGTGGTAACTCAATCCCTGCCCCGGTGGAGTTTTTAACCATATCTCATTTCTTAATTTAATAAGAGTGGGTTTATCAGAATAGCATTGTGAATGCAAAAACCACGTTTAAAAATATTGAATTAAACTAATTATTAATCACTACATAGTATGAAAACAAAGTCGCTTCCCGCTGTCTGTGTGTCCCTATGTATGCTAAGATCTTTACCGACCGAGTTATCTTACCTTTTGAGGTACAGTACCCTGAAAACATTAAAGAACAAGTTTATAGCCTTTTAAAATAAAATGTGAGATGAGAAATGATAACCCTGCTTTGGGCCGAGGCATTCACGGAATAACTGCGCGTACGGCCCTGTCCGCTACCCGTGTTGCGCTTCGACTGCGTAATAAGGATGCAAACGCTGTGTTTATGATGGGTCTCCTATGATTAGATGCTTATGCTAAGCGCAGGAGCTATATAACTGTGCAATGAGACTGTTACTTAGTTAGCAGCTTTATTATATGGCTTAAACAGCTGCCTGCAGCTTACCGAAGCGGCAATGATGCCCCCTTGGGCAAGATGTTATTCTTCTTAGTCGTTGCACTCTTTACAGAGTCGTGGCCATCATTTAGGGTTGATGGTTAACTTAACAATCCGACGCCACTTCTCGCGAATAGCTGCCTTTCTAGTGCACTCGTGAAGAGAAGTGCAGCCTTCATTTGGTCGGTCCAACGCATCGGTGATCTGCCGCGTGGTCTGATGCCTTCGACCCTCTCCTGAACCACTAGGCGCTCCACAGAAGCATTTCCCCTGCGAGAAACGTGTCCAAAAAAGCTCAGTATCCGAGCCTGGACGATGGAGGAGAGACGCTGCTTGATGCCGTTATACCTATATTCATAATTTTTCATGACAAACCTAACACAATGTTCTAACATTTTTCAAAATCTTAACATATTTTAAAAGAAAAAGTATAACTATGACGCAAAAACAATCCTCTATTCAAACCGAAGATTTAAGCTGTCATTTGTAGCATATGTAATAGTAACGTAAACTCGCTTATTACGAGCTGAAACTTGAAATACTTCTCATCTTAATATTTACTTCACTTGGAGATGTATGCCTTTCGTCATACCACATGTAGTCATAAAATCAGTAATGTTTGGTTTAAAATAAATGTTAAAGATTTCAATTTCACACATAATAAATATACCATGTACAGAAACACAAATTTTTAATTTAGAGTACATTACTCAAAGCGCGGCGCCTGCGCGCGCGCCAACTGCGTAGCGGAAGTCACATTTTCTCTTATCATTTCACGAATGCTGTAAATTATTGTTTCTTACACCACATTGTATGCTAAATTGCCCAGTAATGCTGGAAATTGGATAATCATCTTAACGGTACAGACAGCAGAAACAACTACAGAAACATTGTATTTTTCAACTGAACATGGATTGCTTTCTTATTTATTGATGCGGACTTAAATTGTTGCGAATTTATTATTCACATAGTTGAATGGTGGTTTCAATTATCGGTAAAATACTACTTATGCTGCACCCCGGGGGATTGGAAGGCTATAATTTTAATAAGAAAAATTTGCATTTTGAGTACATTTGGTACAGCAAGCATTATACCTTTACATACGTTTTGCGCCTGAGTACTAGAAGACTGATAGGCTCGATGGGTGACCGCGAGTGCCATAAAATGTGTCGAGCTCCTTCGTGTTCCGAAAGGCACATTAAGCCGTTGGTTACGGATGACAGCATCGATTAAGTTAATTTTGGCATTTTTAAAATCTGACACCAGTGTTTGCTAAAACGACAACCTAACAATTATCATTGTTCTAAATCAGATTCTTATTAATACGCCTGCTTATTTCTCTGTGAAACTACACCGTGTACCTTTATGGCCGTAACACACGTCAAAAACAAAAGAACTTGCGTATCTAATCATAGGTAGCCGTGTGAAAAAAATCTATAAATCGTAACAATGCACTTCCTACGCGCGAGAATTTCTCAAAAGAATCGAGCAGCTAACGGAGCGAGATCGATTATCATTTTCATACAATCGCCTATCTAAAGGTCACGCGTAATGCCATTCAGTGTACACATAGCGTATATTAATCTGTATTGAAGAACTGTCCACGAAACACATTGATAAACATCCTAACTCATAACAGCTGAAAAAGGAAATTTAACTTAGCGTGTTGATAATAGAGTCGAGTTTGGATAACGCGTTCTTTTTACAAAGTTACTATTAAGGCTATTTGTTGACTTCGAAAATAGGACATAGGTTATCGTATTGTGGCATCTCTGCGTTACGCATTAAGGATGAAAATGACGTATTGGCGCCTTGCAAGCTTGCGTATCGTAAGTAAGGAAGCACATTGTTAGGTCACGTTCTCACAACTCCCCTTTTCTTCGAGGGGGAATAAATAATTGCACTTTTTTCTGTCGCATATGGCCAAGGAAACGGGGGATTGTGCAAGATCGTTCCCACGGTTCGCCCCTTCGGGCACAAAGGCCGAGGTCAAGAAAAAATACGTGCCAGCATAATGCGGGGGTTTCTTTTGTAACGGCAGATGCACTCCGAATCTAGGGTTAAGTGTGGAATCGCGTGTAAAAAGCGAGTTGATTGACGTCATACTGTTACTGATTCTCATGAGGTTTTTATTATAGTGAGTTTGGTTTTCTTTATTACTTTCTTTTTTATTAGACCAATTTTAGTATCTTGTATTTTTTTCTACATATGTATATGAATGACTCAAGGTTGATGAACTTTTAATTGCTGTTAGACTGATTATTCAAGATGCTTTAAACTACATTTGTACCTGTTTTACAACGCTTTACTCAAATCATTATCCCTTGTATTTGTAATTATGTTATTAATCATAATAGACGTTAGGATGACATTTAGTTGACATAGAAACTCTTGCAAATAAACATATATAAACTTAACCGCTTTAGATAAAAACATTACATCTCTTATAAACTCGTATCATTATTGAAGTAAAAAAAAAACTGCAATCGTAGATCTACAAAATCATGAAACTGTAAAATGCATTTACCGTTCCGGTATTTTTTGCTAAAAGTATCTCAAAAATATTGCCAAACAAATTCTAAAGGTTCCAATTTCCAAATCACTCGCCAATGCATTCGGCTGCCATTAGAGATAAATAAAAACCGGCCGACAAAAAATCGAATTGCACCTTTTCTAAGGCGTTCTATATTTGAAGCGCGACGTTCCCACGATCGCTCGCGCCAGTTGCGCGGTCTTACCCCTCGATCTTACATTCTTTTTTTTCGCTATTATAGAGGTGATGTTTGTAAGGAGACGGCTGATGGAAGACCATTTGTTTTTATTATCATAAGTAGTTTTTTAGAATCTTCTTCACTACTTGAATAATGGAAGCTTATAATTGTATTGATGGTATTGTTTACGTTATTAACAAGCTAATATTTATTTATTGTTAAGACTGTAAGCAGCATCCGTTATCATCTAGATACGCTTTTCCCATGGTACGGTGTACAAAAATGCTGCAAGTGTGTACACAAAAAGTAATTAAAATAAACACTTCATTACATAAACAAAGTTTTCACGCGTACTTAGTTCTAAGTAATCATAATACACAGTCAATCAATAAGGGGCATGTGCATAAAAAGAACTTACTAGAGTCCTTATTTCTAACAAGAAATAATTTCTATAGCTTGTAAAATAAGGCTCAATTTTGAAAAACTGCACATTGATACAGAACTGCCAGCTGTTTTGAAAATGGAACCCTGTTTCGAAGGGTTTGAATTCAAAATGCGAACGCGTTGGGTTTCAACAAGCGACGACAGTTGAGAAAAGAAGAGCACACATTGCGTTTTACGCTGGATCCTTTCCCACGACCCACGAGACATATGGCGCGAGCGGGGTGCACTTACGCGGTGACGCGTGGGCAAAAAACATCGGACTTAGCGGATCTATGGCTGGCTATCTCCCGTAAACGGCGATAACGAACCGGTATAATGGATGCGTTGTCACATACTCGCTTTTTGGACGTCGTGTTCGGACGATAAAGCTTTTTGTTACAGAGCTACAGACATTAGTTTACGGTTTGAGATTACTTTTGTTATGTGATGGGGTGCCATTAGTATGATAATAAAATTATTAATTGGATGAGAAAGTTCTTATCAATGTAAACGGATATTTTTTTGTTTCACTTATATTTAAGACTAGCTTTCGCCCGCGGCTCCGCCCGCGTCATAGTCGATCCCTCGGGAACAGTACTTTTTCCCGGGATAAAAGGTAGCCTATGTCCTTCTCCGTACTCCAGAAAACTTGTATGCAAAATTTCATGATGATCGGTTCAGTAGTTACGGCGTGAAAGCGTAACAAACAAACAAACTCACTTTCGCATTTATAATATTAGTTAGGATTAGGATAATATACCTTAAAATAATAGTAACTGCATGATAACTGATAATATAATTTTGTAAAGGAAACAAAAGGTTATTGATAATTCAGTAAGTAGGATTTTTATTATTATCATCATCATCTTATACCCTAAGGAGTTTACTGCCAGACGTAGTTCTTTTACAATAAGAAGTAGCTGCAATGGTACTGATAGCTTTTTAGTAATATGTATTTATCTCTCCTTCATTGATTTTTACTAAAATTACTTTTTATCTGTGCAGAAATGGCCATGATTGACAAAAAGATACTCATGAAATGTATAAAACAAAAAGTTTTTAATTCGTATTAAAAATACCATAACATACTGCTCAAAAATAATATACATCGTTAAAAAAAAAAAAGCACCAAGGTCATGTCAATGATTCCAAATTTGAATTTGGGAATAAGTTTTTTAGCAGGGCAGGTGGCGCGGTTGCGCGCGCAACTGTCGCCGTTCCCACGGCTCGAACACCGGGCTTCTGCCGCCATACATCGATGTGTCTGTATGCGACTTGCCTTGATTGCCAATTACTAAATTATTCAATCCTTTCAATTATATTTTTTATGTAGGTATTTTAATTTTGATTTTCAATTTATAGGTATTGCAAATTCTTCAAAAACCCTTTCTACGCAGATATTCCATTTATGAGTATCATAGGACTGTATATCTAGTAGTAGAAAAGTTGTAAAAGTCTTGTTCATGAACATCAACGTTACTTTTTATACATTCTTGGCTATTTACTTCCGGATTGTTTACGTAGATGTGCTACGCAAGTGCTACGAGTTGTCGTAGCAAAGTAGGTCATCAGTTCATCACTCAAAGTGATCATCCTTTAACCATTTGCAGTGTATTATCTGTAATTAGTTGATACGATGTTAACTATGTTATTCTTAGCCAAGTTTACAAGATTTATTTCTAAGCTAGAGAAAAATCGACATATCTATAGAATTAAAAATGCAAATAAATATTAAACATTTATAAATTATCTATAAACCTCTATTTAATCAAATCAAAAACATTAATTTATTTTAAAAAAATGAATATTCAATATCTTTTACAAATAAGTTGTGTGACAGCGCGTAGCACGAGGCTGCCACGTGCTGGGTAAGTCCTTGCTCTATGGTACTTTAAAATGATAACCAGTTAGTCTTAATATTAAAGGACAATACTGAAGAATATGAAAACTTAATAAGTAATACAACAACATAATATAACAAACATACTCAACTCCATAGAAGTGGTGTACGTAACAAGTGAAAGCGCGTGGCATAGCACGCGGCCACCACGTTGCAATGAGCATTGCGCACGCGCAAGTCTCCAATGGTACTTCAAAATTTATTATTTTGGTACATTTCATGGCGTAATGTAGTGAAAAAAGAAAACATAGTAATTATATTACAAGCATACTGATACTTCATATAAGTCGCGTGAAGACGCGGGGCGTAGCACGAGCCTGCCACGCGTTTTGCTCTTCGGTGCTTACCATGAGTACCATTTTGTACATAGTCAAATGTTTTGCACAAACACTGGGGAGAGCTGATCAATAACACAAATTATAAAGAATGTAAGGTGTGCTAAAAATTGGAAATTCCAGAAAAATATTGTCACTTCTCTTGTTTTTCAATAAACGTCTTGTTGGACATAAGAAATAATTTCCTTCCATAGATAAAAAAATGGTTTTTTAATCATTTCTCTATTTCCTTCATTATTGCTTACTTTAATTACAATGCCTTATTTTACCAAAACTATTTCATCACTTTGTGTTGTATTTATTGTTTATTAATAACATAAGTTTGGAAGCACGTTAACATCAGAGTTAATTTTATCTTATAAATTAAGTATGAGAATCAGAACTGAACTGTTCAGTTTATTGGTTTTGAGTGATATTTTCGTTTCATTTGACTCTGAGATTTGACTCAATATAATAGCGCCATCTCTATCACTTTGCTAGAACTAAAATCAGGAGATCAAGAAAGTTTGACCACTGTGTAATTTGATCATCATTAC
Source organism: Elegia similella (assembly GCA_947532085.1). Classification (NCBI taxonomy): domain Eukaryota; kingdom Metazoa; phylum Arthropoda; class Insecta; order Lepidoptera; family Pyralidae; genus Elegia; species Elegia similella. The sequence continues at coordinate 17,692,759 of OX383941.1, forward strand.
TGTGCGATCATCTACATATGGAGTGAAAGGACAATTTAAAAAGTTATAAATCGTAATTTCGTCCTTAATATTTTCTGTCAATAGATTGTGACAATAAAACTTTGTTTTTTCAAATTTATATATATTCTCAGGGGAATTAAATTTAGAGCGGTTTTATAATTGAGATATAAATGATAAAACAGTTGTACCTTTCAATATTCCATGTTGGTCTGGAAGAAAATAAAAAAAAAAACGTAGAGTGTACGGAAATGGTAAAATCTGAGGAATCATGTTAATAGGCGATGCGGCTAGCAACCCATCACTATTTTGATTCCGTTTTCCACCTAATGCCCACCAACATGCTAAACGTGGCCTTCAGATCTTATAGACCAAGGCTCTGTCTACCCCGCAAGGGAAATAGACGTGATACTATGTATTTAAATGATGTACCTTTCAATATCAATGCTGTGCAATGATCACCCTCCCCTCTCAAATCAGGAAGAATTGCGTAATAATAAATAGACAAGGGGAGCCGGAAGTTTTGCAAGACAAAGATTCGCAGACAATACCACATCATTGTCCCGTAGGTCAAAGTGTAAGGAATAATACGGCGAGTTCGTGGGAAACGAGAAAACACTGGGGTGATGCTTGTATAAATTTTGATACCGTTGCAATTCTAGCTCAGTTATTTGGGTGTCATCGACCAGGAAGTAACGGTATCTATGTGAGGAAGACGTGTGTAGTGAAATAGTTTTAGTGAAGAAAGTATTAGTGAAGGTGCTAAAATTCAAAGTGGTAGCTAAAAGTGATGTAGTTAAAAGAATGGTTTGAAGTGAAGGTGTTTGTGTTCGCTGTTTTATTAAACGATTAAACTGTGGGCTCCTTTTAACTATTAATTTATTACTTATTTAGGGTATTTAATAAGCAGCTATTTTATTATCAGACATTCTGTCTAGGTAGCCAAAATTTCATACCAACTCTTTCTATTACCCAAAAATTATGTTGAGTTAAATTATTAAGTGTATAATAGTATTTATCATATTAACTACTTTCTAATAATTAGCTTATTTGGGACGCCACATGTGTGGATACGTTAGCACCTTCGCATTTAAACGTTTCGTCTACCCATGGTGGGGCGGCTGCCGGTGTTGCTGAGGCTGGTAAGAGGCGAAAATATGTGGGTCTGGGAGACAACTTTATTTTCCTTCCCTTCGCAGTAGAGACGATGGGCCCTTGGGGCCCGGAAGCTAAATGTTTTTACAAGGACATCAAAACTCGTCTCATTGAGTCAACAGGAGACCCTAGAGCTGGCAGCTATTTCGCTCAGCGAATTAGTATTGCTATACAGCGCGGAAATGCTGCCAGTATATTGGGCACTTTGCCAAGATGCGACGAGTTGGAAGATTTATTTTATTTAAGTTAAATTATTATATATTTATGGTTTTAAATTGTCTGGCATTTTATGTAAATATTTAAATTTTTGTGATGAATAAACTGTATAAAATATTAGCTTATTAAATTACAATACATATTATTAATTGAACTTAAGACGGGTGCGTACTTTAAATTTAAATTACTGACTACTATAATTAGAAACTATAGAAACTTCTTAATATTGATTAGGAAGTTTTTGTTTCTTATGATTCAACAACATATTAAATGTGATGCATATTGATAAAATTTAATATTTTTTTGGTACAAAATGAGAGTCATAACTATTTTATAAGTAGTACTTGGATTATTTTTAAAATAACTAAATCTGAAGAATCCCACCAAAAACATTTCATGTAAATAAAATGATGCCAAGACAAGACTATTGTCTTTAGCCAAGTTTTTGACTACATGTCAAACGCACGCAAATTTCTCACTTTACGCTTATGTGAAGCCAAGGCATGTATTTTATTAATTTATAAGTAAAAAGGCAACTAGTCGCCTCTTATGTTTGCTGTGCCCTTACAGGGCGTCACTTGTACCTTTAAATCATTATAACACCTTGTGACTTGCAATATAAATCCGAATCTGCCACATATTTTAACTAAGGTGTTGAGTTTGTAAAGTTAGGCCTTGTAGAGTTAAAGGGCGTGTTGAGCCAGAAGCTTGGTCTTTGCATCAAGTATCTAATTAAAATGAATTCTTATTCCCCTTGGTCACGGCATCACGTGAAAACGGCTGAACCAATTTGGCTAATTCTTTCTGTGGTGTTTGTATCTCTATTTAACTCAGTATAAGGTTTTATGAAAAAATATACTAAGAAAGTCGCGCGGAATATTAAAATATTGAGAAGAATTGTCGACCAGTCATTTGATGTCTATTTATAGTTTAGACGTAAGACAAAATAACGTCTGTCCAGTCAGCTAGTTTTACATGAAAATATTTTTGGAAGAATAAATTATTCTAAAGGGTAATTGGTATCTAACGCATAACCTCCTAAAGGTCACTTAGGTACATCAAGATTAACTACGTTTGATCTATGACTTTTTGTAATTCGATGTTTGAATTTTTTACACAAAATAAATATAAAATGCATTCTACTTGTGTTAATTCTATGGCAACGCTCACTTGGCACGCGGCTGGCAGCATAGACTTAACGTTTGATAGAAATCCACATAAAAGCTAATGTATGTAAAATCTTACTATGTATTGTGTTTAGGTAAAAGTCATAGAACAAACGTTGTTAGTCATGATGTACCTAAGTCGTCTATAGCAGGTTTTGCGTTAGTTATCTATAACACTAGAAACTAACTGTATATCACTAGAAACTAAGGAGATTTTTCATGAGAGTTAAGTTGTGTGTACTTAACATTAATGTATTGACTAATGTTTTCTGTGTCATATGAAGTCCCATTCATCCCACACTAATGTATTTGTATTTGGGCACGAGACAACAGTCACCGCTGAGCTATTTTGTTTGTAGTAGTATAAATTTTATCAGTTGTGTAACGCATCGTAGTCAACAAGAGCGGTGACTCATGTAAGTAATGTTTGAACTTGTTAAGGGAAAGGCCTTCTTTGTATAAAAAAATATGACATATTATTTCAAATGCCTATTGCGTTTCTCAGTAAATCTTGATAGTGTAGATGTAGACGTACCGCACTTTATCAAAATCGTTTTCTATTTAATTAATATACTTTATTACTTACTTAGTTATAAAAAAGTTAAGTTAAGCTATACTCATAATTCTCTACAATATCGTACGTATTAACTGGTACAAGGATCGTAAGTTGCTTCATTCAAGTAAATTTTCAGATAAGATATAATTTACTGTTATTTGCAATTAGTCGACTATACTTTAAACGTCTATTGAAATCTTAGAAGAATAGATGGATATATTACCAACTGTCAACGGATTTTGTGTATTCTATATTCTCATTGTATATTCTAAATTGAATTTCATACGCATGGATTCTTTTTTGTGTCAAAAGTCTAATGTCTGTAACTACATACTATCATATCCTTATCCTTTACTTGTTAGACAGAGTCTTAGGTCATAAGGCCAAAGGGCACGTAAAGCGTAATTATAATTTGAAAAATCCATTAATAGTTAAGTAACGGATCCTTAACGCTAGCGGCCAGCTCATCGGCCGTTTGACGCAAGTTGGCTGTTGACTCGCGCCCATCATCTGAGCAAACGGATGATATCACCTCCCGATCGAAGGCTTGCACAGGTGTTCTACTCGTATTTGTATCAGATCTAGCTCGTCTGTTACTGTTTGGGCTTTGAAGGTCGGATACGAGGTTGGCTTCAAGACTTGACATTGTTTTCCCAGAATATTTTAAAATATACATACTATACAAGCAGAAATCAATTGTAATAGGACCAATTTTGCCATATTTGACCAAAAAACCTTAAGACGAAAGAATAGAAGAAAAGAGAATAGAATAGAATTATCTTTATTTGCTTTTGTATAGGGTATACAGAAGATGGTCTACAAATAATGATCTTCTACAAGCCACTAAAGGTATGGATTTAGCAAAAAAAAATACTCCAAAACAAACACTTCACTCGTATTTCACTCAAATGCTATAAACCAAAGGTCACATGACCTCAGTAATGGCTGATACAAATCTACAAAGACCAATATTTGCACATTAAAAGTTACACAATTATCGATCAGATCAGAACAAATCAGAACATTAAATTGCAATCGAGCGAGATCGTTATCGGATCTAAGATAAGTGCATCTATAACAAAAAGCACAAATCGATTATAAATTACCCGGTTACCACTAAGTTTGCGCTTTGATTTCTTTCCAGCAAAGGCGGCAGTAATGAAAGTCTGTAATTACTCCCGGTCTATTGATAAGCCGTAAAACGCTTCCAAATGCAGCTTTAATTGCTTATATCGAGTTTACCATCGGCACCCCTAACAGCAATTTAATTGTAATTGAAAACTAATTAATGGAGCGGCGCGGAGCAATCTTCAATTAGCCATAGATCATAATTGTTACTGGTTTAATAATACTTTGATAATACGCTCTCTGTCTGGTTTTAATTGCTCAAATGTACCAAACACGTGTAACTACCAAAAACTGCCCAAAATCGAACTACATTCTATTGTAATGCACGTGTCTGGATTGAAATCGGAGAGAAAAAAATTAACCCAAATTTTGCAAGAGTTGCGGAATTCGAAATAAGGGTTGCAAAAAATCCTTTCTAACCCGAGCGTCCGAATGCACGTGCAGTAACAATGCATCGATGAGTCACGAACGAGCGTCTCGCTACGGACGCCGTGTTATTAAGTCCGGAGAAAAAAAGATAAGCGTTCACTCGTCGTACCGCGTCAAGGAATTGAACATCTGCCAAAATTTCTCACGAGTCGGTCGCCGCGTGGAGAACATGGTATTATTACGTCCACTGCGCTATCCGCGTATCCGTCCCATGCGTGTAGATGTGTGCGATAATAATCAGCTAGCGGTACTTTTTTATATAATCAATAGTTTGCTATCGGGTTTGCGATATCAGTAGCTTGTATATTGAGAGAGAGGTTATGACAATAGTATATGTAATTATTGATATTATAGTTCAATATGTGTTTTTTAGGTCAAAACTTTTTCGTAATCTTCGAAAATTATGATTGAAGTGTCATTCGATTCGGAATGACATGTAAATATTTTCAGAGAAGAAGCAAAGACCACGTAAAATATCTTAATTTCTTTTCCTATAAAAATATTTAGACATCGCATTATTGTTCATTGATCTATCCTGTGGGCACCTGACCTTTTCCAGTTCTTAATTTTCATATTAATATAATTAATAAAATTTATTCATTAAAGGTCTGAAGTGACGAATAATTTTCGGAGAATTCAAAAAGTTTTGACCCAAAGAGCACTTGTTGACTTGTAGAGACTTTATTATTTCATAATATCTATCTTTTCATATTTAACTATTCAGAGGTACTCTTTTTATACCTAAATAAATAAGAATGATAACATAAGAATATACATTAAGTTATGAACAGATTTTCATGAGTGTATGTTGATCAACAACAACTTGATTTAACCTTTGATAATATTAGTGAATTTAGGAAAAAACTGACTTATTTCATTGACGGTGACCATATTTTCTATAACTGTAATGGAATTTGACGTCTGATTAATTAGGTATTAAAATATTTACTTCAAGCTACGAATAATCGTAGGCTTCTAGTCATGTTAAGGAGAAAACTCGTCTATTATTAACGGTAACTCCCGTAGTTATGTAGTAATGACAATCTGACGTCTGATATTGTTTATGAGACCGTCAGATTTTCTTTACAGTTATATAAAATTCGGTAACCGTCATTGAAAGAAGAATTATTTCCTTTTTAACTGATTTCATAAAAGGTTATAAATTCGGTGTTATGTTTTTATTTTTGTTTATGTTTGTTACCGCATAACTCCGCAATTATGACCCGATTTTAAAAATTATTCTCATTTCAATTTCGTCAAAATCGATTAAATAGTTTGATTAAAGTCGGTTTGTTTATATGAAAGATTATTTATAGTTTTGTAGTTATGTTTTTTAAGTACTTTATACCCTTAGTCCATAATAGTCAGTCCATAATAAATGTAATATCATATAAGGACTGACTATTTGTTTAGTGTGACTTCGTCAGCGTGGGTTTTGGTTCCAAATGCATGCATTTGGTTTTTGGTTCCGGATGCACCCGGATTAATATCACCAATTTGAACTTCAACAACGACAGAGTTTCATACAGATTTTCATTTCCTATTTAAACCATTTATATATATTTTTTTTAATTGTGATACAGTCAACCACCATACCATGAGCTTTGCCGCTTCAAAACTGACCAAGTTTAAACAAACTTTCAACCTTTATTTACCCTTTAGGTGATAATTTTCTGAAATGCCTTTAAAAAATTACTTAAGTGTAACTAAAAAGTTACACTTAAGTAATTTAAGGAACCATTGTCCTAAATTTCAAGATGTTAGACCCATCGGTAGCGATCAGTCAGTCAGTTTCTTCTTTTATGTATAGATGTGCACGTATACAACAGGTTTAGAGGGCTTTATAAAAATTATAACATTTTGCTTGATTGGGTAGTTTTTTAAACATTTTGGTAGATATTTCCAGCACTTGCACCATACATATAGAATTGTAATCTGATAAAATAATAAATTTTTATTACTTTGCGGTAAATATTTAATTATATCATACCTATTGCCATAATTGAAGGTGTCCATATTAATTCCTTTACGATATCAATAATTGGAGATTTGGAGAAAAGGTAATAAGGTAGTTTGGTGCAATTAGCAGGGTATGATAACTGTTCAGGCTGATGGCTTCATGCTGAGGAGGTTAATGGGCTGAAAGCAAAGGTTGCTGTACAGGTTTCCCGTTACGATTGAAGGTTTTACTAATGTGCGATATGTAATTATACAGTTATTGTTTGGTATAAACTGGGCATGTATGGGTGGAGAGGTTTTAACCATTAACAAAATGTATGAAGTGGGTATGGTTAGTAATTGGCGTATGTAAGAATCCGGAAAGCCGGTAGAGAAACTTGTATCTTAGTATTCTTAGTGAGACTTGTATTTTTTTCATATTTCAAATTATTTGAACACTAACTGCATGTAAAAGGTATTTGTGTATGATTAAAAATATAACATTTTGTTTTTACCTAAAACCAAGTTACCATAGATTACTAAACTAACACTCGCATGTAATATCGTTGTTTTTCTTCCTCTCCTCAAACTTTTGTGGGGTCGGGACAGCATGTAAGTCTTTTATCCAAAATTATAATTTCTTTAAAAGTTTTGGATTATTTTAAAGACTGGCCTGGCGTGTATGATACCATATTAACATGCATTTACAAATTTGCTTAAATTATGAATAGGAGAGATACTTCGCATGAGATAAGTTTTAAGTATATGAATCTGTATTCAAATTGCATTTTGAATCGTATAATGTGCATGATTGAGTCATGATGGGGTGCAGAAGTTACCTCGTAATTTTTACTAACAAGAATAATCTCTTTGGATGATGATATACTGTATTATGTAGATTGCAATCAATTCGTAGTTAGATGCTATTTTGTCTACCTTGTTAAAAATGAAGTTATTAAATTACTCATAGGACTGTGATAATAACGTAGTAATTTTATTCTTTTTAGTTTTATTTATTTCTGTGATTTGGAAGGATTGTGTTGCTCGCTCCATCCTAAATTATTTAGAACCATAATGTTACCTATTTATAATTTTGAAGAGAGACGATGCATGTCGTAAGAGTGTGTGTTCAGATTACATTTTGAATCGCTATAATGTGCATAATTAAGGCATGATAAAGTGCTAAAGTAAGCTCACATTTGTTAGTAACAAAATGAACCTTTCATTTGGATGATAACGTGTCTGCATAATTTATGTTGTGTAAATTGATGCAATCAATTTTTTGTTCTATGCAGTTTCGTTTACTATTCGATCCCTCGTTAATGCATGAACTTTTGTAAATTATTCATAGAACTGTGATAGTTATGATGCCAACTTTTATTTCTTGCTGTCTTTTGTCTCATTGATTCGTGATAAAGAATATGTGTATTCTTAAGTATTTAGAACAGTATTTTTTATTTACTATTATAACATTTGCAAAGTCTGTTAGCAGATCTATACTTTTCTCAATTGTACGTATTATCAACCAAGTCATTATTTTCGCTGATTTATGTGCATAGTAGCTTTGAAAAGATACGCTCATAATAGATAGGACAATGAGTACAAATGCATTATGCATTTACAATCAATACTATTTGCATCCGCGAGAAAGGTAACTTTGCACGTGCGTGGATGAGTTTATTGTCATAGGTACCATTGTTTAGATCACAAAGCAGCTTCTTTAGTGTTGTGCAATGGAGAAAAAGTTTGTGTATAGTAACCAGGAGCATGTTCTGACTTGTTTCGATCTGAACGAGCTTACAGGTTGAGACTTGACGCGAAGAAGGCTTTTACGCAAGTTGCATGCGTTTTGTTGCATTTTAAGTAGCATTATTGACATCTTGCACGCTTTTCTTGTGGTATCATAAATTCATATCTTGTCGTGGAATGTACATGTTGTTAAAAATCTATATTTTGTCACTTTTTTACAATCATCTTATTGATGTCATACTTTAGCTTCTCTATTAAAGGTAGGTAATTTAGAAAGGTGAGATTTAATTTTTCTGTTAAATTATTTGAATGGATATATATATACATATTATCTTTGGAGACATATATAAATGAAAATTCTGAGGATACGAATAGGTACAATCTTCTGATTGTGCCTATTGGTTACTTCTTATAGTTATCGTACATACCTACTCAGTATTTCTATACTGAGTAGGTATGTACCAATTTGACATTTTGTAATAGCTTAATTTTCGTGTTTTAGACTACAAATCAGTTAAAAAATATATTCTAGAACGAAAAAATCTATACTCAATTTCAAGAGCGGTAAATATGATTTCAGGATCCAAGTCATGTAATAATAAAGTTACTTAATATAAAAACATTTAAAAGTAACGGCACCAATTCGCTATAAAATTTTCTAGGAAGTTAGAATCTGAACCATGTGCCACCAAAATACCAATAAGAAAGTAAAAGTATCATATCATTAATCCACCCAAACATTATTACAGCATTAACTATCGCCTGAATCAGAATAAATCAAATATAATTATCTAAAACGATATAAAAAGCGGAGACTAAAAAAGAGTTTCAATCCAGTAGCTGCGCCGCGGGCCCTGCACGTGCGGTGATGGCCAAGTATGGGCCACTGGAGCCGGTCTGACGGACCGGTCGCCGGCGAAGGCCCACGGGCTTTTATATATACATATACGGGGTTTGGCTCGCGCCGTCGCCCGCGCCGACGCCGCCTTAACTCGTCTGACCACTTTTTGAAATCAGAAGATGTAAAACTTATTGGAATTGAATAGGCTGTACTGATACTTCTTCTATTTATAGTTAAGTTACTTATAAATAGATATAATTTAATAGTGTGTTTTGGTAAATCAAAGTGTGTATTATTATATATATATAAAGCTACATTACCACTCACTGACTGATTGACATGGTTGTTTGACCTGTTCCCGGTATAGTGGGGTGTTGTGACGCATACCATCATATAGAGGGTGTTCCAGTGAGTACCAGAAAAATCTGACATCTTGAGGTTCGAAGAAACCTGGTGTAAGGGGTCAACTGCCTGCAGAAACGGTGGGGGTTAGGGGGTTGATTTTTATGCCAAAATGTAGAGGGTTGTAAGCAATTTCAGATGTCACTAATTTTTTTTTTTTAAATTCGAAATTCAAGATGGCCGCCATACAAGGCCAATTCCCGTCATACTAAGCGAGCCCGAAGGGCGAGCCTGCGAGGCCGCAGGCCGAGCTTCGGGGCGAGGGCGAAGCCCGAGCCGACCGGGGTGACGAGGGCGAAGCCCGAGGCACCCCCCTCCCCTTCCCCCCAAGGTGCTGCAGTGAGGCCGAAGGCCGAACTGCTGCACACGGGGGGCGCGAGGCCGCAGGCCGAGCTCCAAGGCGAGGGCGAAGCCCGAGCCGTCCAAGAGTAACTCCAACCTCCCCCACCACCCCCCCAAGTGGGCTGCAGTGAGGCCGAAGGCCGAACTGCCGACCACTTGGGTCTGCGAGGCCGAAGGCCGAGCTCCAAGGCGAGGGCGAAGCCCGAGCCGTCCAAGAGTCAGCGCGACCTCCTCCACCACCCCCCAAGTGGGCTGCAGTGAGGCCGCAGGCCGAACTGCCGACCACTTGGGTCTGCGAGGCCGAAGGCCGAGCTCCAAGGCGAGGGCGAAGCCCGAGCCGTTTTAAAGTGTCACAACTCTCTCTCCCCCCTCTGTTTTAGTGGAATTTCAGACGACTGTCAATGTTAATACGGTTTCTTCAACCCCCACAAGTCACCTGACGCATCTAAGACTGCAAACCTTACTGACCCCGCCCATACAGCCGCACGACCGCCTCGCGGGCTGCTCGCAGCCCGCGCCCCCACCCAAAACACTAGTTATAATATATAAAGCTACATTACCACTCACTCACTCACTCATTGACATGGTTGTTTGACCTGTTCCCGACATGGTGGAGTTTTGTGACGCATACCGTCGTATAGAGGGTGTTCCAGTGAGTACCAGAAAAATCTGACATGTTGAGGATCGAAGAATCCTGGTGTAAGGGGTCAACTGCCTGCAAAAACGGTGAGGGTTAGGGGGATGATTTTTTTGCCAAAATGTAAGGGGTTGTAAGCAATTTCAAGTGTCACTAATTTTTTTTTTTTTAATTCGAAATTCAAGATGGCCGCCATACAAGGCCAATTCCCGTCATACTAAGCGAGCCCGAAGGGCGAGCCTGCGAGGCCGCAGGCCGAGCTTCGGGGCGAGGGCGAAGCCCGAGCCGACCGGGGTGTCGAGGGCGAAGCCCGAGGCACCCCCCTCCCCCTCCCCCCAAGGTGCTGCAGTGAGGCCGAAGGCCGAACTGCTGCACACGGGGGGCGCGAGGCCGCAGGCCGAGCTCCAAGGCGAGGGCGAAGCCCGAGCCGTCCAAGAGTAAGTCCAACCTCCCCCACCACCCCCCCAAGTGGGCTGCAGTGAGGCCGAAGGCCGAACTGCCGACCACTTGGGTCTGCGAGGCCGAAGGCCGAGCTCCAAGGCGAGGGCGAAGCCCGAGCCGTCCAAGAGTCAGCGCGACCTCCTCCACCACCCCCCAAGTGGGCTGCAGTGAGGCCGCAGGCCGAACTGCCGACCACTTGGGTCTGCGAGGCCGAAGGCCGAGCTCCAAGGCGAGGGCGAAGCCCGAGCCGTTTTAAAGTGTCACAACCCTCTCTCCCCCCTCTGTTTTAGTGGAATTTCAAACGACTGTCAATGTTAATACGGTTTCTTCAACCCCCACAAGTCACCTGACGCATCTACGACTGCAAACCTTACTGACCCCGCCCATACAGCCGCACGACCGCCTCGCGGGCTGCTCGCAGCCCGCGCCCCCACCCAAAACACTAGTTATTATATATATATAAAGCTACATTACCACTGACTGACTCACTGACATGGTTGTTTGACCTGTTCCCGGTATGGTGGAGTAATATAATGCATACCATCGTATAGTGGGTGTTCCAGTGAGTACCAGAAAAATCTGACATCTTGAGGATCGAAGAAACCTGGTGGATGAGGTGTACTGCCTGCAAAAACGGTAAGGGTTAGGGGGTTGATTTTTGTGCCAAAATGTAGGGGGTTGTAAGCAATTTCAAGTGTCGATAAAGTTTTTTTTTTTTTTTCAAAATTCAAGATGGCCGCCATACAAGACCAATTCCCGTCATACTAAGCGAGCCCGAAGGGCGAGCCTGCGAGGCCGCAGGCCGAGCTTCGGGGCGAGGGCGAAGCCCGAGCCGACCGGGGTGTCGAGGGCGAAGCCCGAGGCACCCCCCTCCCCCTCCCCCCAAGGTGCTGCAGTGAGGCCGAAGGCCGAACTGCTGCACACGGGGGGCGCGAGGCCGCAGGCCGAGCTCCAAGGCGAGGGCGTAGCCCGAGCCGATCGGGGTGTCGAGGGCGAAGCCCGAGGCACCCCCCTCCCCCCCCCCCCCAAGTGTGCTGCAGTGAGGCCGCAGGCCGAACTGCTGCACACGGGGGGGTCGAGACCGCAGGCCGAGCTCCACGGCGAGGGCGAAGCCCGAGCCGTCAAAGAGTTTGCCCAACCCCCCCCAACACCCCCCCCCAAGTGGGCTGCAGTGAGGCCGCAGGCCGAACTGCCGACCACTTGGGTTTGCGAGGCCGAAGGCCGAGCTGCAAGGCGAGGGCGAAGCCCGAGCCGTTTTGTTGTGTCCCTCCCCCCCTCCCCCCTCAGTTTTAGTGGAATTTCAAACGACTGTCAATGTTAATACGGTTTCTTCAACCACCACAAGTCACCTGACGCATCTAAGACTGCAAACCTTACTGACCTCGCCCATACAGCCGCACGACCGCCTCGCGGGCTGCTCGCAGCCCGCGCCCCCACGCAAAACACTAGTTATAATATATAAAGCTACAATACCACTCACTCACTCACTCACTGACATGGTTGTTTGACCTGTTCCCGGTATGGTGGAGTAATATAATGCATACCATCGTATAGTGGGTGTTCCAGTGAGTACCAGAAAAATCTGACATGTTGAGGATCGAAGAATCCTGGTGTAAGGGGTCAACTGCCTGCAAAAACGGTGAGGGTTAGGGGGATGATTTTTTTGCCAAAATGTAAGGGGTTGTAAGCAATTTCAAGTGTCACTTATTTTTTTTTTTTAAATTCGAAATTCAAGATGGCCGCCATACAAGGCCAATTCCCGTCATACTAAGCGAGCCCGAAGGGCGAGCCTGCGAGGCCGCAGGCCGAGCTTCGGGGCGAGGGCGAAGCCCGAGCCGACCGGGGTGTCGAGGGCGAAGCCCGAGGCACCCCCCTCCCCCTCCCCCCAAGGTGCTGCAGTGAGGCCGAAGGCCGAACTGCTGCACACGGGGGGCGCGAGGCCGCAGGCCGAGCTCCAAGGCGAGGGCGAAGCCCGAGCCGTCCAAGAGTAAGTCCAACCTCCCCCACCACCCCCCCAAGTGGGCTGCAGTGAGGCCGCAGGCCGAACTGCCGACCACTTGGGTCTGCGAGGCCGAAGGCCGAGCTGCAAGGCGAGGGCGAAGCCCGAGCCGTCCGAGAGTAAGTCCAACTTCCCCCACCACCCCCCAAGTGGGCTGCAGTGAGGCCGCAGGCCGAACTGCCGACCACTTGGGTCTGCGAGGCCGAAGGCCGAGCTCCAAGGCGAGGGCGAAGCCCGAGCCGTTTTAAAGTGTCACAACCCTCTCTCCCCCCTCTGTTTTAGTGGAATTTCAAACGACTGTCAATGTTAATACGGTTTCTTCAACCCCCACAAGTCACCTGACGCATCTACGACTGCAAACCTTACTGACCCCGCCCATACAGCCGCACGACCGCCTCGCGGGCTGCTCGCAGCCCGCGCCCCCACGCAAAACACTAGTTTGTAATTTTGTGTATCAGGTAATAATAGGGAAGTACAAGTGAAAGATAGAAATATATTCAATATTCTTTTTTATTTTCAACGCTTTTTGACACAAAATCGAGTCATAATTCAATAAATTAATAATCCTAAAACAATTAAAGCTCAGTAAGGAAGATCACAATTAGCTCACTACACCTAACCATTATTAATACAATACAAAATACTTTTAAAAATATCACAACACATTCGAAATACAATTAAAGCTTTCGAGGAGTTATCATTTATCACGATTGAGAAAAGCTAACCCTAACTTATCCCTATATGGCACCTTGAACTACCTAACTAAAGCTAACATCACAGACGGTTGCCGAAACCAACGAAGCAGGCACTGGTTTCACTGGAAGACACTGATTGTTGTCAATGCAGGATTTAAGCTTGGACCCAGCGGTCTTGGAAGACTGGGTACTGCTGCTCTGCGGTCTGGCACTCGGTGTAGCAGTGCGCCTCTGCGAAGTCAGCTTCTTGTTTGTTGACAGTGGTCCAGAAGAAAGTGCCGGCATCGGTTCTGGCGAAATGCACTGGGATGTAGAAGTTGTCAGGGGTCACTGGCACAACGTCGCACGTGGCGTCTTCGTTGTAGACGAGGAAGGCGGCGCCGGTCTGGCACGCTTCCATCTCGGCGTAGATCTTGCGCTCCAGCAGTTCGTTGCTCGAGTTTTGCTCGTCCTCGTAGCACGTGTCGCAGGTTTTGGCGGGAACGGGAGCGCGTTTCGTCGTCTTCTTAATAATTTTCATGAGGGGCTTCAGCAGCGCCTTGAAGCCGCTGTTCTTCATCTTCTCACTGTTGTATTTGTTCTCGTTCATCGAGTTGTTTGTGGCGATGATGTATTCGTTGTTAGCGTAGAGAGACATTTTGGAAATTTGTAAAAGTGGAGTACGTGTGTCGCTAGTGAGATCACAGGCAGGAATGTGGGGCTGTGTCGACCGGCTGGGTTTTTATACCCGGCGCGCCGCCCCCGGCACAAAAGCGCCTCGTACATGAAAAGCTCCCTTCATGTGTGCGTGGGTGTATCAAGTGGTTTATTTGATATCTTTTTTCAATACACAAAATGCTTTACCTTTTCAGAAATGTAAGTGTTGAGTTTGAGACGAATTCATCAAAGGATTGAACTATGTGACCAATGATTATCAATTTTAGGAACGACCATCAATCTCTTGGGTTTTACAGAAGGGTGTTATGGCTTATGATGAGATCATTGAGATGATGTATAAGAACAATAAGAAAACGGGTTAATGATCATACATTAAAGGTGAGTATATAGTATAGTATTTGATAGAAAATAATTCCTTAAAATAGCTATGTTATTATCTTGCCAAGAAAACTTGTAAGGAAAAGTTAAGTTCAAAGACTCTATGCTGATACTGCCTTATAAAGGCCGCAACTTTAGAATATACAAAAAGAACAGTAGATCCTGATTAAACAAATCTATTAAAAGTTTACGAACAGCTGTGAATTAATATGCGTTACATATCAGTTAACCTAATTTTCATGAGAAAATCGTCCACGCGTCGTACACACGCCCAACTGTGGGTAAACAACACATGTTGCTCATAACCCCTGCCTACTGTCCGGGACAATACGATTGTTATCGACCCCTGTCCCACCGGGGTCACTAAGTCACTATAGGGTAACTGGGGTAATAATCGACCCCTCGTGACCTCGCGTTGCTCACGCGCAAGCCACGTGACACAAACACAACCTGATTCGGCGCTAGCTCACTTAACAGTCATTAAGTGCCATGTATTTACTTCAATTAGACTATAATTTGAGGTCTAGCGGCGTTCTGTTAAGCGTTTGTTAAGCCCATAATGTGGTTTTCTCATTAGAAGCCATAATTAAGGCTTGAATACTTGTACCTTTGCCGCATACAACATTTTTGTTACTTTTAACTTTTTGTAACTTAACCCTATCATAGAATCTGGCATTTGAATAATTCACGTTTGTGTTCATTAACATTTTGTTAACAAAAAGAACTATCAAACATAAAATACCACCTACACACAAAATACCGACTCGTACCAGTTCGAACATGTATGGTTTTTTCTTGTGTCCGAAGAGAGTATTACAAAAAAAATAAGTTTAAAAGAAATCAGTGTAGCGGTGATAGTGGTTCCTCAGCCAATGGGGTGCGCGCGCGCCGGCAGGTGTCGCGATCCGAAGGCTCGCGCACACATACGCGCCCGTTTAAATATACGACCACTGAACACGTGCATTCGAAGGGGATGAAAATATGATGCGGCCCTCGCACCGAGCGGGACGGTGAATATTTTTTATTGATATGAATAGATTCACGACTCCCTCATATCCGAAATAGGGTAACGCAAAGGCTAATTTGGTTATTGAAAATTGAGGGGTTGTTCGTGGGAATGCTCTTCGCTAGTCGGTTCCCAGGGTTGCTCGCACATTGACTTTTTTTCGGCAATTCGAGATTCGGAACCGCGACAGATGGCAAGCGGGGCGATCCCGTTCTGCTTTATAATAAATCGTATGGGTATAGGAATTAAACATTCCATTTTGATGGCTCAGCGCGTCGGGGTGGGGGATGAAGATGTAAACAAGTGTAAAAGGGGTCAGTGGAACTCGCCCGGCTCTATAATTAAATGTCTATTAGAGCCATTTTGAGATTATTAGGGACGATTGTTAGGGGGTGAATTTTCATTTTAAGTAATCACAACAATCTAACGATTGCGTGGGAGGATTTTGTAAGTAGCTTCGTTATAAATTATGATACGTCTCAAAGGGTAGTTTTGTGTTTAAATGACTATGAGAGAGTTTTTATAGACGAACTGTGATAGACGCCTTTTTTACATTAAGAGCATAAGCTCATTTCAAATTACATTTAGATATCTGTAAGGTTACCAAGGTTATCGTTTTCTGGAAGATTCTGCGTTCCATACTCGTTTCCCATAGAATTTTTTTTTCAAAGAGACACTGTTATAATCTGTTTAAAGACCGATAAATCTATTTCTTTCAGGGCCAAGGCGTAGTCCTGGTTCCCACGATTGAAGATGCAAAAACCACCTGCAACAATGGCCGGCACAAGAATAGAAAGACACTTTGCGTCATCTAAAAAGCGAAAAGTGAAGCGTAAGGGACCCATGGGGAGACAAGTGGGTTTGGGGATGAACCCTCCCCTATGCGCGCATTGTTTGTCGACGCACTTGTCACGGTTATAGGGGAGGTCAAACTGATTTTTTGTGATGAATTTAAAATTTACTTCACACAAGTGCCTTAGTGATGAAATTGTTTTTTGTGCATGTATGTAATCTGTTACAATTTTATGATTTTTATGATGACTTTTTGATTCGTCTACATAACATTACATTTCTATTATATTTAGAGCTATAACATTGTGTAAACTATGTCCTTACGTTAACATCATCCTTATTTTAAGAACTATGTTCTTGTCGGTGGAATATCTTTCTCGATCCTCCGCTATCTCCTTGACCTCTTTATACGACACAACTTTGGCCTTCTCTTTTACTTCATCTATGAAAGCTTTCCTCGGCCTTTTCTCTCCTGACTTCGATCTCCCTGTCCAAAATGGTTGTGAAATAATCCTTACGTAATAGAAATATAATATTTATTAAAATATTAATTAATGTCTGCAAATTATATGAGTAGATTTGTTCATACATCAAATAGTATTCGTTGTTAGTAGTATAGTATTGTTACATGTGCATTTTATTCAGTCTATGATAAATGTTAACAACCAGTTAAGTAAAAAAAAGGTCAATGTGTCTTATAAATCTGTTGAAAATTAGGATCAAGCCAATATTTTTTAAAGCTATGAAAAAATATAAAAATGGTTTCCAAATGATTTACGTTTTTTATTATTTTTCTCTCCCCGCATTTAAAATCCAAAATCTAATTTAGAACCGTCAAAATCTGAACCGAATCACAGCCATTGTAACTTGAGTGTGGGAATTTCAGTTACGAGATGATGAAATAAAATTCGGGGGTGGAAAATAAAGGGCGATGTATAAATCACCCCTAATCGCCCTTTTGTTACTTGCACGCACTTGTTACGTCACCCAACTGTATTGGATTGTGCACCACAAAATTATTTAGAACCCCACAAAATAAACCTGAAAGTAAAATGAACCTTTTTGCTTGAAAAATAAAAGCGATATTTTTATAAAGCTGTTTTCACAATAGTAAATCTGTCGTGGGTTCGTAAGGTATACGTGGGTGGATAATTTTAGGGGTTACTAAACAATATATCTGAATCGCAGGTAAACTCAGTTTGAATTGTCACAAAAAATGCAGGTGATTTTGCATTTTATAAATGGATGATTAAATTGTGTTTTGATATCAGTTGTTCAATCTTTATAGTTGATTAACATTTGAAAGGATAAGAATATTTAAGTTATTTAATATCTACATAAGATTCATAACCAAGCTATAGTGGAATTTAAGGTACAACACGAGAAAAAAAATATATATGAAAATATACTTTGACTTTAAATAAAAATATGCTATAATGAAAAAAATTTTTGCCGCTTAAAATTTTGTTTCTTTTGCACACAATTTTGTTATTCATTTTGTATTTATTCCAATTGCGAACATGCCATATTGAAGAGAAAACTTCTTTAGCGGCGTTGTGCATTTTTTGGGATCGGAAAAACATATTAAACTCGCTCCAGGACACGTGACCTGATCGAAAATTCGTAAGAAGGACACGTGACCTGAGACCGCCGCAAAGGCAAGTTTTCACTTCTCCCGGCACTCCCGGAGTGCAATCCGTTTTTTTAAACAAACAGACATTATTTATGGCTTGTAAAAGATATCAGTGGTTGAACGTTTTTGCTGCAAACCACTGCAATATATTAATGCATTATCAAATAAAGCATTGTAATTGCATGGTAAGTTTAAATAAAACGAAACAACAAAAGCAAAACTTCAATAATGAACGGAAATCAACTAAAGTTACTCAATTTTTATTTTTTTGGAGATCATTGTCTAAAACATCATTATAACTGGGATTATAGGCCGCGGTAATACGGAGCAGTTTTTTACCGCCTCCAAACTCCTCCACTAATGA
Source organism: Elegia similella (assembly GCA_947532085.1). Lineage (NCBI taxonomy): Eukaryota > Metazoa > Arthropoda > Insecta > Lepidoptera > Pyralidae > Elegia > Elegia similella. The sequence goes on from OX383941.1 coordinate 17,711,280, forward strand.
GCCCGTAACATGGAAGGGAGGTGATAATCACCCCCCATTTCGGGTCCTCGTTAACTCTTGCTTTATTTTGAATAACTCTACCATGATGAGTTTTGGAGTAATTTTTAATAGCACAGGATGTAAAGCGCTCTTTACACTTTAAGTTAAAATAATATTTTAGGGACTCTTTTCAATTTTGGTAATTTACTTGACAGTAAATCAGTAAGTATTCTATTCTATATGGAGTATAATGATAGATACTTAAGAATGACTACGGATTACCATCTTAACGTCTGCGACACTGTTATTTAGCTATATAGATGTAATTTTTAAAACAGTCACAATCTCCGATCCGAATAGGTAAATTACTCCAGTTACCAATAAATATCGTTGAAAGTCAATAATAATATGATTTATTAGTAATAAATGATAGTAATACCTACTATAAATTAATTTATATCTTTACAGAAATTCATATCTCATGAATACTACTTCTTGGTTTTAACATTATCAGAATCTTATTTTGGTGAGAGATAGAGGTCTTATTTTGGTGCCTAATCGATAAAATTTCCTTTGTAATGTCTACAAAAGAAAAATAACCGCCAAAATGGGTGCCTAAATACTCGCAAATGCTGTAGCATTACAGTTAAAGTAACCCATTCAGTTAAAGTAATGCTTTTTCTTCTCGTAAAGAAGTTATAAAATGTACACTATGTCCTTCTCTGTACCCCAGACAACCGGTATGCAAAATTTTATGACGATCGGGCCAGTAGATAGACCGAAGACGAAACTAACAAAGAAATTCACTTTCGCACATATATTATTCCTCTGGCTGCTCTGGCCAAGTATGGCCCTAGTAGTACAGCGAGGGTCGTTCTCCTGTAGTGGAGTCTAAAAAGGACCTGATAATGATGAATGACGAACATATATTATTAGTTAGGATTTACAAGGAGTATATCCTCGTATCGTCCAGACGTCTCGTTGTAAAACCCTGTCCGTATAAACGATGTTCTTCTAAGCTTAGGAATGAAATCAGGAAGATCATTATTATTTGGAAATTTTAATTAAGGATTCGACGCGCTCTGATTGGGCGGCGGTGGCGCAGTAAAACTGACTACTTTTACTATTTTTCTCAGTGATATACGAGTACTTTAATACTTTTTCCTATTGCGGCTCTTATTCGAACCGAATATAGGAGTCCGTTCATAATCTCTTTATGATAGGTGCTTCGATTTCGTTTCGAGTAACTTGATTTGTTATTAGGGACGTATACTCTATACCTTTATTATTGTACTTATGGAAGGTTTTAGTCGATAATAAAATATGTATGAGTATTAGGGTTGTATTTCTATGATCTACATAGAAATACAACCCCAACACTAAATATTATGTTGAATGTGCAATGAGATAAGTATACAAGTAATTGATCAAAACTTTCAAATTGATTCTAATAAGATAAAATTGGTTTAATACATTTATAATATACATGTGATTCACTTAATCTATATGCGAGCTTTCGCCCGCGGCTCCGCGCGCTTTATTGTTGGTCCCCTAGGGAACAGTACTTTTACCAAAATTACTCTATAACCTTTTTAGAACCCCAAACAACGCGTGTGATCTGTCTATTAGTTAAGTTGTGAAACTTTCGTCTTTATAATATTAGGTGAGATAAATAATATTCTTTTTCTGGCTATGTTTATATTTAAAATACATGATTTCATAAAATGTAATAACGCTTCTTATTTTCTAATCATTCTCGCATCCACCGCCGTTCATGTACGAGTATCTTTGATTATTACATACATCCATGAAATCAAAATAATGCTGGTTGTTGCTCCTCTAACTTGCCGTATTACTAAAAAACTTGATAACCAACTACAAATAAACAGTGAATGCGAAAAACGCTGATTGCCGCCACTGCCGCCACTGTAGGAGCGACGGCTTCCCAGAGACAGTCGGCAAGTCAAAGACTTACAAACCTCTACATCATTGCCTGCAGCGTAATAGCCATCGAAGAAGAAGACAGATTAAACCACACACGAGTCCGAGTTGTTAATTGCCGTCAGTCATTTAGCCGCTATTAGTAGCAGCAATGAAGCACCCTATAAATAATGGGCAAGTGCAACGGACGGCTAATTCGAGCAATTTGTGGCGCTAGCCTGTAAGCATGGCCTAAGTCATAGACGGGAGCGGCCAAAGCCGTTTAATAGGTTTTGCCGCAGAAATCATCAAAGTAACCCTCATTAAATTTAATACATAATTTTCACCATATTTTATTTCTTAATTTAATAAGAGTATATCAAAATAGTATTGCGAATGTAAAATAAAAAAAAAAAAACACAAAATATATAAATATATAACCGATAGAAAAAGGTGTAATGATATGTATGTTAGCAAGTTTTGAATTTATTTATTTTTGTGTTATTTGTATCATAAATAATAATATGAATAATACTATAGCCAATTCACAATCATTTTACAATCTAACAGACCTAAAATGTAAACAAAATATTTCTGTAGAAATAGTACTTCATAATATTTTGTCACGTAAATAATATGTATGTACAAGTCGTAGCTCTCGTAGCATAGACCGTAGCCATCGTAGCATAGATCGTAGCTATTGCTACGAAATTTTTTCTCTTTGATTTTTTTCAGATTAGATAAGGTTATATGAATACTTTGTATTGATTTATGTAAATTTTGTCAAGATCTGCGTTACGTTTTTATTATTTATCGCTTGGGATTGAAATATTAAAACGCTAGGCTGCTACTAAGTGGGTTGGAAATAGGAATATTTTTTACAGGGTATGTCTGTTCCTTGCGTGCTTATTATGCCTTTTTTATTAAAGACATCTAGAGTTATTTTTCTTTTTCCCAGAAGAGTTCCTGAACACATATTGACTATCGCCTATCGCTCATGGCTTGCGCACGCGCATACAATCGTGGTAATTGCTGAAGTAGTTGCGGGCTATTTAGCTCTGCCGGGTACAGTGCGCTATCTACTTGTCTATGTCAACAATTAATTACGTTTACGTTCGTATGTAGAGGTTTATCTCAAAAACATTAGCATTGAAGGTTTGCAAGACATACATTTTGTTTTGAACTCGAGAGATAAATTGCACTTTTAATGTGTAGAGTGTAATATGGTGTCCATATATTTTATATACTTTCGTACTAAGTTGTATTTATTTTAGATGAGAAACTATAATTAATCTTAATATAAAGGCAATTCTATATATATTTAATATAGTAGATTTTTAAGCCTATACATATTAAACAAGTCTTATACTTATTAAGTTGAAAATGAACTTACAACGATCATATTATTCAACATAGCAGATCTTAAACCGCTATTAATTGAATCAAATCGTGAAAAAGTTGGGTCATGTATAACACGATGTTCAGCCTTGCTCTATCAGTCATGAGCAGATGACTGATATAGGAAGAGGTGGAAATTGCATCACCCTTAACAATTTTCTTAAATATTAAAGCAAGAAGTTTGAGTTTGGACATTCAGATCTAAAGATTTGTATACCAGAAGACTGAAATTGTCAGATAATTTGTTCTTGTTAGTTAACCAGTTTAACGCTGTCGGTGGCTTCAAAAAGTTTTTAATTTATTTATAAATGGATTGTTAATCAGCCGTCACCTTAAGCGGCAGAAAACAGCCATTACTGTGGTCTTGTCTAATTAATTTCGTGTTTTTATGGTGCCGGCTTGTAGCGAATTTAGATAATTGTTGTAATTACCAAACCAATTCCAACTGGAGTAAGAAGTGGATTCCTTTTTAATTCGACGCCATGATTACGATAAAGTTGATGTATGGTCATGAGGCATTTTAGAACATAATTAATCTAACATATACAGAGTGATTTTGATTTATCTGTTAATATTTTAATGTTTAGTTTTAGTTTTAGTTAAAATATGAATCTTTAATATAATATTTTTCCGCAATAAAGTAAGGTAAAAAAATAGAAAAACAAAATTTGACCGTATACACCATCAGCTGGTCAAATTTCTATGGGAAGTATTTTTTACTTTATTTTAATTTCTTCTTGGGGATGTTTATTCTGTTAGGGATACTGATTCCGTCATTAAAATAATGCAAGTCAGAATCAACTGTATGTAAGGAACAGTAAGGAAAAAGTAAGTACGGAAAAAGGGACAGTATGAACTATATTTTTTTTTAATATTTCACCTTTTGTTTTTGAATATTTTTTAATCTAAACATATTTTGTTTTTTATTTTGTTGATTTCATTTAACTTTGACTTTAATCTAGTAGTAGGTAAACATTTAAAATGAAATATAAAAAACTCTCCCATGCTGGTCTGGGATAAAAGAAAAATTGTAGAATGTACCAGCTGCTTCTCTTCAAGCGCAGATCGTAAAAGCCGATCGAGGGAATGGGTAAAATCTGAGGAATCATATTAATAGGCGATGTGGCTAGCAACCCATCACTATTTTGATTCCGTTTTCCTCCTAATGCCCACCATGGCATTTAGCATGTTAAACGTGGCCTTCAGGTCTTATAGACCCAGGCTCTGTCTACCCCACAAGGGAAAAAGACGTGATACTATGTATGTAGGTATATAGAAAATTTAGTTGTAACAAGAAGAAGTACATATGGTACCTTTCACCCCGGAAAATCTAAAGCGTGTGGAACTGCAGGCAAAATCTAGTAAACTGTGATAATAACGCTATAGAAGGTTAACGGTTTTATCGATTTTCCCTAAATCTATTAAATTTTGTTCCGCAGTGATTTATGAAGAATTAATACATCGATTGGGATTGAAGCGATAAGGTAAAAAATAACCCTTTCGTTAGCGGGTAATTTAACCCTCCCGATCGAGTTAACGCATAATCAATCGGTTTAAAAGGGTTGGAGATTATAGCAATTAATCTACCACCGATTTGATATGGCGAACTAGAAAAGAAGAAGGGATTTTAAATTATTATGTGCTTGTTAAATTTTACTTTGAAAGATTAGTGAATTAAGTTTTTATGTACTTATTTTAAGTACAAAAAGTAAAGAATACCTTAATTATTATTAATACATACATACATATTATCTCGTCTTTATCCCTTACTGGGTAGATAGAGCCTGAAGTCATAAGACCGAAAGGCCACGTTTAGCGTGTTGGTAGGCGTAAAGGTGGAAAACGGAATCAAAATAGAATTCTTGGGATTTTCGCCCATTCCCTGAACCCGCTTCTACGATCTGCGCGGGAAGAGAAGCAGCTGGCACATTCTACGTTTTTTCTTTTCTCCCAGACCAGCATGGAAGTTTTATTATAAATACATAGGCAAAAAAAAAAATTCATACTTAATTACTAAAAAAACTATTTTGTATTAGCATTTTAGTCGGTTTCGCCGAAGTATTAGCCTATTTAGAAAGCCATCTTCAGGGCGAATGTCAAGGTCCTCTCGGTGGTCATCTTTAATTAATACTTTAATTAATTCGTGTTAGGATAATGGAAGGTAATCAGCAAAATTTCGAATACAAATAAATGGAAGTCCCTGAGCAGACACCGAATTGGTGTTCCCTATATGCCAGGAAAACTAACTTGGCTTTCCTGGCATATAGGGAACACCAATGTTGTGCACCAGGGAACACCTGGCAAAAGGTTATTATTAATACATACATACATATTATCTCGTCTTTATCCCTTTCTGGGTAGATAGAGCCTGAAGTCATAAGACCTCTTCCTTATAATAAGACCTTCTCTAATAATAATCTTTGTGACTGCGGTGCCATTTACTCTATGGCTCACCTATTGACGTGTCCTAGTTGTCCGTCCACCTGCAAAATTGAGGATCTGAATGAGGCGAACGACATCGGGCATCACCGTGGCCAAGTACTGGTTAAAAACAATATAAACATTATTTAAATAAATATAACCATAACGACTCTCAAAGAAGAAAAATAAATGGATGATAATCAACATAATTAAGCTCATTTAAACTAATCCAGCATTACTGGAACTAAAAGATAGATGATATGAGTACAAAATTAACAATAAAAAAAAAAAACTTTCAAAAAGAGGAGCTACATTACCAGCGTAGGAAGCACAAGAAACTAAAAAAACTGTGGGTCACCAACCCGTCTGTCAAGCGTGGTGAGTATGTCATAATTTTCTATGGAACGAAGAATCCGTGGAAGAGCCCTTAATTCAGCCGTGGACTTCTGGCTGAAATGATGATGATGACTGCTGACGAGAAAATCAGGATATTTTTGCACGCAGACTTACTAAAATTTAACTAAAATTATATGATTATTTAACAGAGCATGTTGAATATATACGAGTGTTACTTAAACCTTCCTTAAACATTAAATTATGAATGGCAGGGCTGAACCCTTCAATTACAAGTGCTTTTTGGAGTCATAACACGCATGCATTACAGTAACCACTGTTTCCGTTCTGGCGTATTGCCGAAACGACTGATTTAACAGTACGAGCATAATTTAACATTTAGGGTCATATTACACTAGCGGTTTGTGGGCGTATTCTTGGCAATTCTTATGCGTTAAAAGGAGCTCGCCACCGCACCATATTGTAACGGTCTCGTATTATGAACGAGGCATCGTAGACACCACATTCTCATATTGTTTTACTGCCTTTCGATGTGAGATGATAACCGCATCGTTTATAAGACGCTCGCACATTTTGGTTACGTGTGTTATTACTCTTAATATATGGAAGAGTGCTTATTGCAAGGCGAGAGAAAGATCGAATATTATAGAGTATAATCTTAATCCTAAGTAATATTATAAATGCGACAGTGAGTTTGTTTGTTTGTGCGCCATCACGCCCTATCAATCGCACCGATCGTCATGAAATTTTATATACCCGTTGACTGGGGTATTATTCAGGAAAAAAGAACTGTTCCCGAGGGATCGACATATGACACGGGTGGAAAGATAGTATCATATATTACAGGTACAGGGTTCGGAAACAGCTACAATGAGCTATGTGTGTACAATATTTCTTTGAGAGTTAATAAGATATGTGTGTGTGATCAGGAGAGTGTCACCCCAACTGCTTGTCCGGTGGTTGCAGGCTTGTTGCAGGTATGGCATCGGGAACGCGGGGGAAAAGCAAGTGCTTTTCCTCCGGATCCTGGCTCCGGGTCAAAGTATCCCAATAAATAATAAATATATACGGACATATGACACAGATTGAGCTAGCCCCAAGGTAAGTTCGAGACTTGTGTTATGGGATACTAACTCAATGATATATATTTTATAACAAATACATATATAGATAAACATCCAAGACCCAGGCCAATCTGAAAAAGATCATTTTCCATCTTGACCTGGCCGGGGATCGAACCCGGGCACTCCGTGTCGTAGGCTGGCGTGTTAACCACTGCGCCACGGAGCTGCCAATGCTTTCATTCCCTTCCCAGATTCAACAAATTTCTATCCTTCTCCAGCTTAAAAATGAGCAGCATCGACGAAAGAACAAGAAGCCAAAGAAGCTGCCCCAATCCACCTGCCAAGCGTGGCGAGCACAGAAATATATCAAGATAGAACGGCCAAGTGGGCGGTATAAGCGTGTCTCAATCTTGCACGATTGAGCTAGATTTGTTCAACGCTCATCAATCATCACGCCCGTCCCGACATGAACACATGCTTTATTCTGCGATTTTTAACTGTAATAACTGTTTATTGATATGACGCGATTTATTTCTGTGCATCTCACATTACTATTTCGCTAGTAATGACGTCAAATTGGGGGCGCGGCTTATGCAATAACTGACAAGCGCGTTTCCTAGCCAAAATCCTGGTATACCTACCCGTTCTACCTTGATATATTTCTGTGGTGGCGAGTATGGCAATATCCGCCCATGGACCGAAAATCCTCATGGGATTCGCCTTTGTCCAGCAGTTGACTTCCTACGGCTGAAATGCTGATGATGATTAAGATATTACCCTAAGAAAACGTCTTCATACTGCAATTCATTACTTCATTCATTTCGAGTAGGTGTCACGGTCAATAGACAATGCACACACTGGTGTCAGAATTCTTCGGAACCGCCTCTTGGCCTCTGACGTGATTCCTTTAACGACTACTAGATGGCAGCCTGGACGAACGGCTTAACGTGCCCTCCGAAGCACGGAAACATCTTTGTTATCAGATAATCAGGTGTTTCAGGCCTGCAATGTCCTAACCAAACTGGAAACAACTAAACAAAGTATGCTTCCCGTGGGAATCGAACCCATATAGGGTCTATAGGCAAACGCCTTAACCAATGGACCACGGAGGCAGTTACTGCAATTACAGAGGCTAAACGACGTATTTAGATGCCAATGACTCCAACCCTTTCACGAGACTTTAATAAGGCAACGAGCCTTAAAATCCTCGAATATGACACCTCTTTGCGCTAATATGGCCAGAATACCTAATTATTGATGATTGGCATCATTCGAGTTGATTTGTCTTAATGGCGGCAAATTATGGTGGTAAAAACCTGGGCGGCGTGAGGTCCTGCCACGGCATGGACCATTCACAGGAAATCTTACTTATTGGCCGTCATTAGTGCACTATTTATTGGGTTTTTGGATGTTTAAGTTGTAAAATTTGACCTGATTAACTTTTAATTTTGGTCTGTTGATTCTAGGAACTTTTAATTAAGTTTTTAAATAGACAAAAATATTTAGTGGTGAAAAATAAAAAAAAAATCGAAACCAAATTTATTTAAGTAATAGTTTCACGAGAGAATCGTATTACTTATATATTTTTGTAATTTACATAAAAATAATTTTCAAGTAATTCCGAACAGTATATTTTATTTTATTAAAGGTTTTATTTTATGTCAGCGACTTTTTATTCTAGAGGGTGCCATACTACAATAACTACCTCCGTAGTCCAGTAGTTAAGACGTTTGCCTGTTGACCTGGGGGTCGTGGGTTCGATTCCCTCGGGAAGCATACTTTGTATAGTTGTTTCCAGTTTGGTTAGGACATTGCAGGCTTGAATCACCTGATTATCTGATAATAAAGATGATTCTGTGCTTCGGAAGGCATGTTAAGCCGTCGGTCCCGGCTGTCATCTAGTAGTCGTTAAAGGAACCACGTCAGAGGCCGAGAGGCAGTTTCGAAGAACTCTGACACTAGGGTGTGCATGGTCGATTGACCGTGTTACCTACTCGAAATGATTGATGATGATGAAAGGGTGCCATTTGAAATTTGGTGTGACGTTACATCCTTTCCTTACTAATACTATAAATGCGAAAGTGAGTTTGTTTGTTTGTTTTTTACGCTTTCACGCCGTAACTACTGAACCGACCATCATGAAATTTTGCATACAAGTTCTCTGGAGTACGGAGAAGGACATAGGCTACCTTTTATCCCGGGAAAAAGTACTAATCCCGAGAGATCGACATTGACGCGGGAGGAGCCGCGGGCGAAAGCTAGTAGCCTATATTTAGGGGACAGTTAAGACGCTTCTAACGATGCATTTGTCAAGTTACGTTGATTAGTTTAGGAGATACACAACCAACGAATATACATACATATACAAATACAATACATAGCAGCATAAAAAATATTATGTATATACAAAACAAGTGTACACAAAAATAAAGATATCAATTAAAGGCATACAACAATAAATAGAAGAGAAGGAACAAGTATAGTAAATAAACTTTTTAAACTACCCACCCAAATACCTGCATTATACTACTATAATCCCGCTTTGGCATCGCTGCAATCGGTTAATAAATTTGACGGTCCATACGTCAAAGTATTATAATGCCACGCTTTTGCCACGTCAGTCACCCTTCATTATCTTAAACAAAAAAAGTAAAAACTAAAGCAATTAAGAAACAAAAACAAAACGTCAAATAACAAAATGGCGTCGCAGACACATTACAAGTTATTGCGATGTACAGTTATTAAAGTGATCTCAATAAAAGGTCCTATTCTACTCTGCCGGAAACCACACGGCTAACATTAGACATTATTCTTACAGTCATGTTACTTTAATAGTTATTCTTATGATTTTTATTTATACTTATAATACAGAAACAATCTCTTCTTTATTATTTACGGGGTATATATGCGTTGATTAGAATTAAGGTCACATTTTTGTATATACATTTATACTCAAGTACATTCCTATACTTCTTTTAAACCAAAGCGAATTAGAGCCGATGTAATTATCTTCGATACGAACCCATAAATTAGTAACCATTACCATGACCCTTTGTGTAACCAATCCTAACTCCGCGACATAAAACTGAGGAACTGTTTTATTATTTTATCTGCCCCTAAATAATAGTGATAAAGTGGCGAATAAAAAGGTGCAGCAGATAAATCTACCGTGTAGGGTGGCCAGATTGGTAAAACTAAAGGGTTAGGATTTGGAAACCTTTTTATAATCATGAAATAAATTTTACATCTATATCATCATTTCGAGTAGATGTCACGGTGAAACCACCATGCACACCCTGGTGTCAGAGTTCTTCGGAAACGCCTCTCAGCCTCTGACGTGGTTCCTTTTACATCTATATATATCTTTTTACAGGACCCTACTCCTAAGCCACCGCTCTCCGTCCGTCCTCTGTAACAAGGCTGTATCTATTGAGCCATAGACACTATTTTTTTTACAGAATGTGTATATATTCTACTAGTTTTTGTCTACGGCTTCGCTCGCGTTATGTCGATCCCGCGGGAACAGTAGAATTTGCTGGAATAAAAGGTACCCTATGCCCTTCCCCGGGCCTCCATACCAAATTTACCTATGAGCCTATCCCACAATATAATATCCCAAGTGTGTATTTAAAGATCTGGCAACCCTCTAAAGAGGTCTTTTATCGGGTGATGATAAAATATCTTTTAACACTACAATAAAATGCTCCGAGGGAGGGCTTATCTCGCATCGGAGGGTTGTTATCAGGGGACTATAATTTAAATTGTGATTAGAACGCGTCTTGAGTGAACATTTAGTGGGATTTGGAAGAGCAAATCCTGTCTTTTACAACCATAAAGTGGGAAAAAAGATTAAAACTGTTTCAAATAACATTTTTTATTCGTTTAAAGAATGAAAACGTCGAAATAGTAATGGATTGCTAGCCGCTATTCCGTCGTGCGTGCAGCATCTACGGTCTGCGCGGGATGGGAAGCGACTGATACATTCTGAGTATTTTTATTTTCTCAAGATAAATTTTTAATCTGCGAAGCGGCACAGAATTTAATACTGATTTTTCAATACGATTCGCAACGTCAACTCAAATTGCATTGGAATGATAATACAACTTTAAGGTACAAGTTGATTGAAGTTTCATTATAATTTTTCTGTCGTCATCCTTTCAACAAGCCATGTTTATTCAACCGATAATCCTTACCGGCCTTTTCAAACAGTCGTTAGCTCGAATAACATAAAATCGATTTAGTGATGAACCTGTAAAAACAAAGAGTCATCATCGATCATCAACGGATCGGACCGTTCGAGATCGGTAAACCGAAAACCGTGCTCCGAAATTACGGGCCTAAGAAAACAAGAAAAAATCACGAAGATTTATTTAAGGGAGCGTAAAGATCTGTTTATGGTATGCGTCGGTAATTAAGGGGCGGCTTGCACACGTGCGCGCACGCAAAAACGAAAACGAAAAAACTATACCTGTTCCTTTTTGGAGGGACAGGTCCGCTGACACGCTCTTCAGGGGGGATTCTTCTCAAACTTTTGGGTTAGATATTTATTGAATTTAATTGGTTTTATAGACTCTAATTCTATGAACCGGGCGTGAAGGACAACACCAGTGACGCCAACTTTTAAATTACATGTGTGCAGTATAAATGTACTAATTTAACACTTGTTAAAATTTGAATTTCGAACAGAGGAAAATTGCATCCTTATTTACTGTCCATATATGGGTGATTTATTACTTGCGTCACTGTAACGTTTATTAGGGACCCATCTTGATTATTCTTAGATCCATGATTGACTTTCAGTTTACTGCGTTGTACAGTGCACTGAAACAATAGATGGACAGCCGTAGAAAGGTTTTTGTACGTACTCGGTTGTTAGATAAAACGCGTTTACCTCGTTGTTAAAGAAAATAAAATACTGCGCCCTTTTTAAAAACTGTGGACATAAAAGCTCGAAAATTGATAGAAGAGAAATTATCGTCATTACGACAATTTAATTTATAATGCTAATATTCTCATCTTAGCTTTTTATATTAGCTTTTAAGTAAATTAATAGTTCCTATAAATAATCTGCGTAATAAGATCAGCTGCGTGTTTCCGTTTGCTTTACTGGGGAGGGGACATTAGACCTCTTATCGTCGATCGGATACCACCTAACAAGTTTGGGAGCCTCTGGCCTCGCCTTCCCTTAATGTTATCTTATTATAGCTAAAATGACTTTGGTGTTCAAGATAATAGTGGGCCCTGAGTTTCTTTGCCACCATTTTTTATCAGATTTTTTCTAACAAGTCAAGATAATTTTGCTTTTAGATATACCGTGTTGGATGATTTGATTTTAAGGCTCTCATAAAACGGACCGTTGTTCAAATTTAATAATTTTGCGAAGACAGTCAAGTTATACCCTAAATTACAGTTTTTTGAGTAGTTTCAAACTTAAATATATTTCTTGTCTAACAGGTTAATTTTCTTGTATACAGCCTGATTTTGAACTCCCTAGCTATATTGAAATCTGGGAATCAGAATCCCTTATGGAATACAGAATTGTAAGGAAAAAAGGTAAAAAACGAAAAAATAAATTTAACCTTTCATAGAAATTCGTCCAGCTGATAGTCGACTTTGTATGGAAAACCTAATTTTTTTTTTCGTTTTTCACCTTTTTTTCTTGCAATTCTGTGTTCTATTAGGGATTCTGATTCCCAGATTTCAATAAAGCTAGGGGGTTCAAAATCACGTTGTATAAACATTCAATCAAATTCACATTCATTTAATATTTGCCGACAGTTAAGATATATGTCGATAATACATTGACCAGTGATACGTGCCTAGGAATCCTTATTATAGGTACATGACCATAATAAGGACCGCAAAATAATATTTTCTATTGGCATTCGTCCTGAATCTTGATAGCTTTTTCTACGTATTATTTCCATAAATGGGCATCGTGGTCCATTAAAAAGATATTGCCTACTATTGTTTACAAATTCGTATCACGGCTGTCATAATACAATGAAATGTGATGTTTATATTTATCTTTATAATTCATGCGCGGACGTCAATAGGGAATGATAATTTTATAGTACAGGATACCACTGTATGATATCTACAATTTTTTTTTTCTTTTTGTTCCGCAGGGCACAACTATAAATAATAATAACATGAAAATATATAAATACAGTAAGATTTTAATAAAGTCTCTTAATATAAATTTTCATGCTAATATTATTTATGGTTCAAAAGAAAATTTAAGATATAGTTAGATGAAAAAAAAACTTCAAATTCGAAAAAGAAAAAATGTTTTGATGAAAAACCCGTCGAAAGTTGAGCATAAAAATCGTGCATTAAGATCCCGGACTCGGGTAGCATTCCTTCGGGAACTAGTAGGTACTTTACAATGTTATCTCGGGCTGCATCGGCACGTGTGTAGAATGTTATCATTTGTTTTTGTTTACAAATGCGCCGATTTAAAAAACAATTGCCAGTAAAGGATGGACGTATCAGTTCGATCTTTTCCTTTTTATGATTAATAATTCATCTGATTGATGAATGATATAAAGTGAGTCTAAATCGCACAGTACGGGTTCCGTACCAAAACAAGCGTTTCTTGTTCGTTTTTATTCACGTTTCTTTAATTCCTCTATTTCTTTTTAAATTTTGGTTACTTGTTTATAGTGGCAATATATTTTCACATTCTGAATAAAAATATTAAAGTAAAAAGTCTCTGTTTATTAGGGTTTGATCGATACAGGTCTGTAACAGAATGACGGATGGATAGTAGAGGCTTGGTAAAAGGGGCCCGTTCTAACCTTTTGGGTACGGAACCCTGAAAAGTACTTATTAATTAGTATCACTGGCTGGCACTCAGACACGTGAAAATAATAAAAGGCTGTCATAAAATGTATACAAATATAGTAAAAGAGTACATATAATTTTATTAGTCGAAACATCTAGTTTATTTTGACATAAAAATATCTGCTACTACTATTTTAATATATTCCGCATAGGTGAAAAAAAACAAACAACAGTATATTTTTTTAATTACCACACCAAACGAAATGATAACAACAATTGACGATCATGACTTTGCAATAATTTAAAAAACAATGTGCGAACTTTTAGTTTTTATAAACAAACCGAGGTGACATTTTGTACAGTTTATTGTACGGAAAAATGTAATCAGTTAAACCGATCGCACTTCGACATCAATCTTAAAAACTGTCGGTTTTTAGGGTTCAGTACCTCTAAAGGAAAAAAACGGAACGCTTATAGGATCATTTTGTTGTCGTCTATCTGTCTGTAATTTTTCTCAGGAACGCGTGGTGATATCACGCTGAAATTCATATCAAATACTCAGGTCTACTGTCCCTTAGAGCTGTAAAAAATCTAACTTCTAAGCCAACGTAATCAAAAGATACAGCCGTTTATGCCACAAATTTTCGACATTCGGAAAGGCATTAAAGCCTACATAGTCCCGTGAACTCAGAATTTTGAAATTTGGTAGGAAGTAACGTCTTATATATAGCACAGATAAAGGAAAATTTATAATAAAAATATATTTCTAATAATTATAAACTTGCTATAGATAATGGTACGGAACCTTTGGTGCGCCAGTCCGACTCGCACTTGGCCGGTTTTTTACACTAATTGCGCGTAGCCCTCCATCGTTTTAAGGGCGAAGTAACACGCCATTTCTTTATCTCCGATCTGGTGTTGGTTACCGACGAGATCTGGCTATTACACTATCTGATCGACAGTCCGTTTGTCGACAACTTATCGGAGACGCCTTATCTGCCATCGAGTCATTTCTGATCCAATGAACTGTACCCAATTTCGTATTCGGCTTGATCAGTTCTGAAGTGGTCAATTGCTTTAACGATGGTAGATAAGTTAATTTTTTTTAAATTCTATAATTATCTACCTTAGTATGAAATATATCGGGATATTTACTATGATAACTGTAGTTTTGCGAGTTTTCGTATGTTTCACACTAATATTTCCGTGAAGGTATAAAAAGACACATTTATAATAACGTGCCTATAGCTATATAGAATAGGTGTAATTAGTTTGTTCACTAACATTAAAAATCCTTGGCTCGACATGGGGCGTCGTCAATCGACCATGCACACCCTGGTGTCAGAGCTCTTCGGAACCGCCTCTTAGCCTCTGACATGGCTCTTTTAACGACTACCACATGGCAGCCGTGACCAACGGCTTTACGTGCCTTCCGAAGCACGGAATCTTCTTTGTTATCAGACAATCAGGTGATTCAAGCCTGCAATGTCCTAACCAAACTGGGAACAACTGAACAAAGTATGCTTCCCGTGGGAATCGAAGCCACGACCCCCGGGTCTACAGGCAAACGCCTTAACCACTGGACCATGGAGGCAGTTAAGAAGAGCATGTAAGCAAATACATAAAATACCCATATTTTCCGTGCATTGGAGTAGATTAGGATTCGGTGTTTAATATCCAATAAATTGCCATATAGTATAAATAATAAAACAAATCACATTATTTAATTGATCAAATAAATAAATAAATATATACGGACAAATCACACAGATTGAGCTAGGCCCAAAGTAAGTTCGAGACTTGTGTTATGGGATACTAACATCAACGATACTATATTTTATAACAAATACATATATAGATACACATCCAAGACCCAGGCCAATCTGGAAAAGATCATTTTCCATCTTGACCTGGCCGGGGATCGAACCCGGTCACTCCGTGTCGCAGGCTGGCGTGTTGACCGCTGCGCCACGGAGCTAGTTTAATAAATAAATAATAAACAATGTTTTATAAATAAATCCTATGTTATAACCAGTAAATGTATACTTTTTTTTAAAGTATTTATTTTTTGATACCCGAAGAATGTTAAAAATAGAACTCTACGGTTGTAAGCACCTTTGTCTTAAACAAAATCAGATTAACTGACAAGGGTAACGAAATATAATTTATCAAGCAGACATTGAAAAAACGGTAACTTCAGCAAAAAGTTTGTCTTTCCAAATCCCAAGAGATACAACCACACTAAATTTATCACAAATGGGGATGACGATCTGTTTATTTTAAATGATGCATATCAGTATACATATGAAGTGAAACTTTATTGAAAATCACATTGTGATGAGAAAAAAAATTCTGACTAATATCCCAACTAAATTTACGCTATTCCGCGTTTGCATCCTTATTAATATTATAAATGCGATAGTGAGTTTGTTTGTTTGTTTGTTACGCTTTCACGCCGTAACTACTAAACCGATCATCATGAAATTTTGCATACAAGTTCTCTGGAGTACGGAGAAGGACATAGGCCACCTTTAATCCCGGGAAAAAGTACTATTCCCGAGGGATCGACATTAACGCGGGCGGAGCCGCGGGCGAAAGCTAGTAGCTAATGCTTACTAATGTTATAAATGCGAAAGTGAGTTTGTTTGTTTGTTTATTTGTTTGTTTGTTTGTTTGTTACGCTTACACGCCATAACTACTGTACCGATCATCATGAAAATTTGCATTTAAGTTCTCTGGAGTACGGAGAAGGACATAGGCCCTTTTATCCCGGGAAAAGTACTATTCCCGAGGGATCTATACTATTCGCGAAAGCTAGTAAATAAATATATTGAGCTAGCCCTACAGTAAGTTGTGAACTTGTGTCGTAGGATACTAACTCAACGACACTATATTTTATAATAGATCCTTATTTAGATAACCATCCAAGACCCAGGTCAATCTGAAAAAGTTCGTAATCCATCTTGACCTGGCCGGGGATCGAACCCGGGAACCCTCGTGTGCTCGCGTGTTAACCACTGCGCCACGGAGCTCGCCCGAATAGAATTTAAATAGGAAACACAATTTATTTATTATCAGTGACTCAGACCTATAGCACATATTCATATCACAGCAAAAAATAGTCAATAGTCAAAATACTTTTTTCTTTTGATATTTTAAACACCATTTGGTGAACGTAAACTAAAACTTAAATTAAGTCAACATTATAAGTGTTGTAAATAATAATTATTTACAACATTATTATTGTTGACGTCAATAATTTACTTAGAGCTCCGTTTACGCCGCTTCCAAGGCGGAAAACCTCGCCCACATGTTCTGGAGACCCACATATCTCACGCAAAACAAAAATTGAACATTCAATATGAAGACTAATATAAAGAGGCCTTAATGTGAATGATGAGCTATCCTTCCACATGTTTGTACATAATGAGTGGAGTGTATCTGTCACCACTAATCGTGATCACTCCGCTCCTCCCCCGCAGATGATGTATTGCCTCAGCACAGGAAGTCGGGCCACGGAGCCACGTTCTCACTAAATGTGGACAAAAACATGCTTCTTATTAACAAATATTGATTTAATGGATGTGGAAAGAAGCGGCAGCTATGAGACTAACGTGATTTATCTTAATTTTGTTAATTAAATAGTTATTTAACGAAGTTTTTTGACTGTTCAGGGCTCTGTAATTTAATTAAGTGATTTGGAAATGAAATATATCCTATCGATGAAGTGACTGGCGATATTATGTACTAGACCCTCATCATCATCATCATCATTAGGTCCTTTTTAGTCTCCAATACAGGAGCACGACCCTCTCTGTACTACTAGGGCCATACTTGGCTAGAGCAGCAGGAGAGGACTTGGCCTACACTCTCCACGCTGGCCAGACGGGTTGGAGAGGTGTCTTAGATGTTTATAAGCTTTGTTTAGCTTGTATTTCCTAAGTCGCCTTCTACGACATCCACGGGAAGACTTGGAGTGGTCCTATTCTACTCTGCCGGATACCACACGGCTAACACCACACGTACTAGACCCTATTTATAGGTAACTTAAAAACGAATTTCTGTTTTTACCATATTAGAGTAAAACTTATTGATACTCAAATCACTACATAGTACAAAACAAAGCAAACTGTCTGTCTATCCATATGTATGCTTAGATTTTTAAAACTACGCAACGGATTTAGATGCGGTTTTAATTAGAGCTATTCAAGAGGAAGGTTTACATGTACATTGCACCCGTGCGCAGCCGGGGTCTGGGTTGCTAGTTAAGAAATAAAATATGGTGTAAAAAACCCTAATGGCGGGTAATTTTTCACCATATTTTGTTTCTTAATTTAATTAGAGTATTAGAATAGCATTGTGAACGCAAAAAAAACACAATACACAACACAAACAACAAAATTGAATTAATAGAAATAATATTTCTTTAAAAAAAACTTTGACAATTCATAAAGGCATAGCATATAAGCGTAGTATAGGCGATGCGACTAGTATTATATGTATAGGTACACAAATACATCAAATTTAATTTTTATAAATGATGATGATTGTTTTTTTTTTAATTTATAGTTTGTATACCAAAGGTTATCTTTAATCAGGAATACAATAAAAGCAGAAACAAACAAATCCATTATTTATGATTTATAACAATATCATACATAATTTATATTGCGATTCAATGCACTCCATCAGAGACCATCTTTTATGCTTTAGATCGGTCTGATATTCCACTCGGTCGTTTTCGGAATCATCTTGACAAATGATTCTTAACAATGCCTCAAATTGTATGTCATGCAAAATTATTTGCATTATGACTACGTATACACTAGTCGAGTTCGTGAGCAAGTGTCAAGACTATGCTAGTTCGAGGATAAACAACGTAGGTAGAATATACTAGTTGCCTTTATTCCTCGTAGTACATCCTATTACAACATCAAGAAAATGGGCGTAAATATTAGAAAGGGTGAACATATTTGACAATTACTGTAATTGCGCGAATGCCTGTGCCCTTTAAAATACTGAGAGAAAAATTGTCATATACTTATATGTACGGCATATATATGCAGAAAATATGTCATTATATTCTTCAAACTTAGGGTTATTTAAATTAATGGTCAATGTATGTTCAAAGTAAATTCTCCGTTGAATTATCAACGTACTCGCATACGACCACGTACTCGCATAGTGTACTCGACCACTGAGAAATAAGCAAGTCGTTGTACAATAGGCAGATTACGTATCTGTAATCTTAATACAAATATTATGTCGTCATTGTCACGCAAGATGTTCCATTTCGTAGCGAAATATTTGTAAGGAAATATTGATAAACATCTATTCAATCCCGGAGGTTATTGGCGTCAAGTGTAGCGTGACAGGATTACGATATTGTGCAAATATCTATTGGTGTAGTTCGTTGTGTTGTACAAAACATACGTGGTAATATAATGCTTGCATATTGTGATATTGCAAGGCTTTGAATTGTCTTTACAACTGACTTACACATTAAAGTAGATATGAGAGTCAAAATATATACTTGTCAAGTTTGATATATGGTTTAAATCGAATAGTCATGCCAGCAGACTGTTGACATAATTGAGTTTACTATTCGATAGCTAGAGCTAAGCTTAAGCGTGGTATTTTGTCGTCAATAGCTAGTCAATAACAAATTGTTAAATTATATAATCTACGATACAAATATATCTACTAGAGTTGATTCTCCTTTTTACAGACTCTCCTAATATTACAAGAGCTGACACAATTTATTTTGCATTGAAGTCCAGAATGAGTAAGTCTATATCATAAACAAACACTGACACTACAAAATCCAGTAAACAAGATATAATTCGCAATTTCCTCCATTCTCTTTCATGCCACTTCCTCGTAAATATAACACAATGAACGCGGCGTAAATCCGAGCACAGTGCAAACTGGGCGAGTGTAAATCCTTCCTTATCACGGCACAATCTATAATCTACACGGTGTAATGTTACAAAGACATACAAACGAATTGAACGTAAACCATCCCAATCCGGCTTCTTAGGAAAATTCACGCTTGAATCAACTCCACACAGTCGCCAAATGGAATTCTTTCTATTAATAAGTTTTTGCGGCCTCCTGGTTTACTGTTGATGTTTTAATAAAGAATACAGTTGGAGATAAAAAAGCGTGGATTTTGCAACGTAATATGAAGATGCAATTTAATTTTTAATTTTGTTGCCACACAAAACATGAGCAAAAAATTACTGTAGGCTTCATAAATATGTGTAATTATTGTTTATGTTAATATCAGTAAACACTAGTAATCAGATACTTAGTGACAAGATGACATATAGATAAAAGTATTTATATCGTTTTCGAATTCGCTTTTTACCGACAGAAACTTAGCTCAAAGAAACGACGTCCATGGCGCTGTGTTTAACTCACTCTGTCGAGTTCCTAGGTTCGATTCCCAGTTTAGGAAAAACTTTAGCGTAATTTTCACTGGTATTTATCTGCGTTTATGAAGGTTGGCTTCTGGCAGGAGTCTTGGCTGTCATAATTGCGGACCCCGGGCTCTGACACTCTACATTTGAGAATGCAACCGGGATCCTTTGAGATGTTGAGAAGTAATCCAACAGACGAAGCCTCTCAATGTAGTTTAAATATTATTTTATCATATTGTACTGAAACAAATTACTTTTTACTAAAAGATAAAGTAAAAATATTGTTCTTACTCCTAACTAATCATAATGCAAAATTATCAATACCTACCAATAGTCAGCTTGGTTTATACTTGATTTTTTACTCACTACAAGTTTCGTTCAACTTCTTCAGATTCCAAAGCGCGGCCGGGGGCGGCGGCGCGGCCTCACTCAAATATTTTGGAAATATTTCTCCAACTTGTCGACCTTTTATCTACCGCTTCTTTCCGTTTAGTTGACTATTGCATTGCCATTATCTTTCTAAAAAAATACCCTAAGATCATCTCTTGTGACTGTTAAATTAGAACTTATCCTGTTAAGATAAAGCACACTTTTGTGATAGAGTTTTCGTGAGTTATGATCTTATTTGTAAAATAATACTTTATTATCTAGCAGTGAAATCTTTACGAAAAACTTGAAATGGGCACGCAAAAACGCAAGAACGCAGTTCACGGATTAGGGTTGCCGAATAAATTTTAATTTATTAATATTGTTAATTTATATTTATTGCTATTTAGGAGGATGCTATATAAAAGCCTCTATTATAAATAATTTATAGCTATTTAATAAATTGTATCTATTATTTTTATACATCCAGCTTTTTTGCTTAATGTAGATAGTTTTTTATATGAATGTTGCGAGTATAAGTGCGGTAGTTTTTAGGGTTTCGTGCAACCGATTGACAAAACGGCTGTGCGTCTGTCACAGCCGCTTTACTCCGAATTTACTGGACTGATTAAGTTGAAATTAGGTGCACTTATAGATTTGAAAGTTTTGCAAATTGTATCATGTGACATGTCAAATAAAAGAGTTTGTTGCATTAGTCTTAAATATATTTATTTCGCAATTTTACAATATATCGTTTTAAAGTTATTAAACATAAAAGCCTAACATGAGTCCTACCTTATCTTCGAAACTAGGGACACAAAAATACTAAAAAAAAATATGTTATAGGTTTTTGAATGACAGGAAAACCTATAAAGAATGTATGATGGGAACGCAATTGAGGCCAAATCAAAAAATTAAAACTATCGTACGGAAGAGTTTCGACTTCCTGCTTTGTAGATACGTCATCAAAATCGCTTAGCATTTCACTATATTCACAATTATGTATTATATGTTTTCTACGTTAGATCACGGTTGGATACGTATTAATTAATAAAATCATATTGTCGGATCATCATTAACAACAAAGAGACAAATCACTTTCTTTCTTTGAAACGAGCCAATACGATTTACGGGAAATAGGTTACTTTAATCTAAACTTATACATTTTCCAGTACATGATACGATAATTTTATTTTATATTCAATTATGTAACAGCCCTAGCGTTATCTCCCATCTCGTGCCATGTAATTTGACACTTTTCGCTGACAAAGCCCACATTTGCTCAACACATAACTACGGACAGACAGACACGCAAAAACATCTCACAAAAAGCAATTAGCGTTTTTGCGCCTTCCAAATTAATATTTACAGGAATTTCGGAAAAAATCCTACAGCACGTGTTTATTAGGTATGCGGACTGTAAACTGCCGTATTTTTCATAATTAGTCCGTGAAGGTTTGAGGAAACGGAATTTGGATGGGCGGCTCGAGAGCAGATCCAATCGGGGTGGTCCGTCTGGGTCTGACGTTTCAAGTGGGTCTATAAACCTATCAGCCGTTTTCATGCCCTTAAATATTTTTAGACTTTTTTGTCCTTAGTTGCTTGATTTTCGTGGTTGTAAGTGGCCATCACTGATGTCACATTTTCAAACTGCCTGAAGGCATCTGACATGATTTTACGACTGCCATCTAGTGATGTCAGCCAGGACCAACGGCTAAACGAGGCTTTTGAAGTACGGAGGAGCTCAAGAAATGTTTGTGTCACTTGTGGTCACCCATCCTAGTTGGCCACTGCCAGGGTTGCTTTACATGTAAGCGCTTATTGCACACGCCAACCATGCCACCGAGCTTCTCTTTGCCCTTCATGTTTCATCGCATTAAAACGTTTATTGTTTCATCGCATTTATTACGAAATAGTTGGGTCAATGAGTATTGAGTAAAAATGGCTGCCATTCCATACAAAAACATGCGATTAGAAGTTAATTATTTTATGATACTGTAATTTAATTGCGTAATCGTTGACATACACAATCGATTTATCATTTGGTTATTTTATAAAAAAAAGTTCAAATTATGTTAGATTTATAAAATTCTGATATTAAGTCATCGACATATAACACAACTATATTTCGGTGACGAATATGCTTTATGTGAAATAATATCCAAAAAAGAAAATCACAGATATAAAAAGTTTACAGTGCTCTTCCAATTACAATCCGGAATTACAAAACATCAGACACTCCGCCAAATCTGGGCATCGTATTCACCAAAACATTCGATCAGACAATCGATTGAATCGAGAATCGAATAAAGAATGCCTCGAGGCGACACCAGATCCGTATCTCGCACAGGAAATGCTTTGTGGAAGACCAGATGCGAAATTCCTGAACCGTTAGCATAATAGATGCACTTGTGGGCGTGGTCGGATTGTGCAGTCTAACGTTTCGATTTAGTATTAACGTCGAATCTATTATTTCTTATATCTATGGGTCGGATAGTCCAAAGAGCTGTATACTGGATCTTGGTTATTGTTGGGATGATAATTATTTTTGGGTAGGTATAGATCGGAAAAAAATCTTTTCAGATCTTAACATGTATAACGTGTAAATGTGACCTATACGACGTATCTACAGCTTTTCTGTAAAAAAGAAAAAATTATAATTGCCATTTCCTAAAAATCCATTCCACTTGCAACGCAAACTTTATCTATTAATGTAAAAAGAGGTGAAAAAAGCCGGAATTACTATTCTGGCGTACTTAAGTACTTAGTACAGCGACTGTATAATGTCTAAGTTATCAAAATATAGTAACTATCTAATACATAAATAACTACTACTTTCATCAATATTTAACTTACACAAATTAGTTTTTTCTCTTTAGATTCGAGTCGGATCTGCGTAAAGTTTACACGTGCAATCCAAACGTATTATGCCACTTTGTTATACAATTTCCTGTTTTAATGTTTTCATTCAATATACTGGCGTGACGAATCACTATCGAAAACGCGCAAAAAAGTTTTAAAACACGATTCGATTTTCGAAAAAAAACGAAGTAATTCAGGCGGCAAATTAATATCGAAAGGGATTCTCTACTGTTTTGAAAATAGAACGAGGATGGCGGCACACTTTGAACAGGATTAAATTCGGATTCAGCAGCCCTTTTGTGGGGATTGTTTTTACAGCTTACGGAACCCTTTGTCGGTTTTGCGGAATTACGGAATCTCGAGAAATAACACAATACTTCAGAGCGGCGTTATAAGGTATTGAATGGGAGCCGTGAGTTCTCTGAATGGTCCTTAGTATCCTTTGACGTGGAACCTACGTGATGGTGAATAGGCTTGTTTCTGTTTCATGGTTTTGTCAATAGGGCTGAAATCACGGTTGTTTGGTAGCAAATCTTTGAGGACTTTAAAAGAAGCTTTAAAAAGGACAGTGAAGAATGTAATTTGAACTCTTTTGATTAAAACACGTAACGGTGCAAATGGTGCAACTTTAACAGTTATAAATGCTATAGCTTGTTACTGCGGTTAGTGAAAAGAAAATTGTAACATACAGGGTCTAAACCCACAGGTTCTGGAAGATATTTGGCGTCATCCTTACTAATATTATAAATGCGAAAGTGAGTTTGTTTGTTACGCTTTCACGCCAGAACTACTGAACTGATCATCATGAAATGTTTCATACAAGTACTCTGGAGTACGGAGAAGGGCTATGCTACCCCCGGGAAAAAGTACTGTTCCCGAGGGATCGACATTGACGCGGGCGGAGCCGCGGGCGAAAGGAAGTTTTGAATAAATATTGGTCAATATTTTTTGTATTAATGCACCTGCTTTTCACGGGGGTGTGTAAAATTTCCCGTAGCGCATTAGCCCTCAGTCGGTTTTCGGACTCCTACGACAATGCTTCGTGTAAACATCTTCTTGTGCCAAAAGGACTACCGTAGAAGAACACAATATTTAATTTAAAATACTTGCTTCTATGATACGTGATACTATGTATTGTTTCTATTTCAATATAATCGATATAAACGCATATATTAGTACTAGATTTTGCCCGCGGCTTCGCCCGCGTAGACTACACAAATAAGATTTTTTTTAAACTTAGTTTATCTAACGTAGGGCTATTTATCTCAATTTTTTGTCTCCACTCAAAACATGACGAAGTTTCATTATAATATAAATTTGAAACCTCGAATCACTCCAGGGTATGCAATTTTTAGAATTAATGGATTATTATTATTACTAAATACTAATACAAAAATGTAATGTGTTCCGTTTCAAAAATGACGAAGATTCATACAAACTTGTAATTTTCTACTAACTGCCAATTTAAAAGTTACGATGTTTCATACAAACTGGCAGCCTCTATTGCACCCGCTTAGGGATAGAATTTTCAAAAATCCTTCCTTAGCGGACGTCGCCTGGTCGCAATTTACCTTCCTATCCAAATTTCATCTTCATTGGCTAAGTAGTTTTCGGGATTTAGTGTTGAGTGAGTGAGTGAGTGATTTTTGATTTTTGATAATATACAGAATATTTGCTTTTATTCGAAATCAATTTGCAAAAGGTTCCTGTAAGCAAGTTTAATGAATTAAAACTCTCATGCGACATGTAGTTTGTGTGAATCTTCGGGCCAAGTGACAATTTGCATACTTATATAAATATTACAAAATTCTGGAGTCATTGAGCTAATCTGATGATGAAGGAGGCCTCAAAAATGAACAGCTCGTTCTTTAAATTAAAAATCATGAATTCACTTTTTTGACAAGCTTTTATATAAAGCATGTCAAAAACGTAATTAAAAACTTTATATCATATAGTGTAACGTGTACCACCACACTCCAAGATGCAACCGAATTTCAATCGTGACGTGACAAAAGCGCAAAACAATTTGAAAGAACGATCATAATAACATGATTTAAGAAATGTTATAGTTTGAACACTAAAAAAAAGTTATATTCTTAAAAAATACACACACACACCCTATTATTACGTCCTGACCTGTGGCTCTGACCAAACACGACTCGTACCAATACCTAATCCTGCTAATGCAAGACATTTCATTCATAACCCGACTAAATCATATGTCACGTAAAATATACATTGCTACAAAAAAGGCTTCGTTCCTCCGCATTTTTTAGTATAACCCACTCGAAATAGCCGGAAGCCATATGTGCACAAATATGTATTTAAAAGTGGTCGGCCTACGGTCGATTTTTTAGAAAAAAAACAAAGTCCTTTGTCCGCTCTGAATTTATTTAATGGTTAGTAAGTATAAAGATTGGACCCTTTTTCGTTTGACAAGGAATATTGTGGCCCAAAAAAGATTAGCGTGGGTATTGTGTCAACCGTTTTTTGAGGCCGTTTTTTCGTGGTCGTGACGACGACATTAATAAATAACAAATAATGTAATAAGGCGGACGCGGAAAAAATCTATTTCATATTAATATTTATGTAATGGCAACCAAGTTTTTGCCCTACGAACACATTAATGAATTTTGACATTTGAAACATTTTAAATTGAATTTATTATTTTTTTATCGAAGGACTGGTATTGTTAGGATAGGAGCTATTTATTATATTAAAAGATTGATTGGTAGGCTATGAATAAGTAGTTAGTAGGTACATTATCGTTGACTATAATATTTAAGATATGTAGAGATTCCACAAATATGACATCCCACTAAACTACCCAGGTCTTAGATTTTAGAAAATCAAATCAAAAAAAAAAATTTTTGGACTCGTAGTGCAAGTCTTATTATATGAATTATTATTAACACATATATGAAAAACGTAAGTAACATGCAGTAATCGCGATATTTCAGATAAAGAAAAGAACACAGATTCTTTCAGGCTCTGTACGTAACCATACTTGTTGTATGTCCTGTTTTTGTATAAAAGAGAATAAAAAAAATAATGAATCTCTTTGGTTTGTATCTAAAATAACATTAGCACCCAACGGCATTATTTCTAAGTATATGTTTAAAACAGCTGTCTTCTTACAAGATCAATAACACCAATCAAAGAATACAGCGCCATGATTCGACAAAACTCCAATTCGCAGCTGCGAAGCGGCGTTTCAGAAGTGCGACCTGCATTAATTTCAACAAATTGGCCGTTCCCAGAACATGTAACAGAGAGCCTTGTTAGAAGACGTAGTTTCCGAGGCTAGAGTTCCCCGCCCTGGGCGCATAGTACCCCGCCCTGAGAATAATGCGCCCCGCCTTATCACGCCCGGTGCGAAGGCAAAGCGGTAAGAGGATATAAAACAATTAGCGCGCAGAAGGATAGATTTAATTTTTGTCAAGTGGTTGTAAAGGAAATGTAATAAAGACATATTTAAATAAATAATAGCGCGCTGTTAAATCCGCCACTCTATTCTGAAATTTCGAAAAATTAATATATAATTTCAATTATTAAAAAATATGTAGTTACGGTATTATACATACCGTTACTTGGAATAGTAGGAGAGAACCATCTCTTCAACTACTCGAAAAGACTATTATTACTACCAAGTGTAAATAAGGTAAACATTGTGGTTCTAAATTTTATGTAACATCTTCATAACCAGTTTGTCAATTAATGATTTCTGATGCCAATCCTATTATACAATATAACTATAACTTTAGAAAAAGATGCCTACCCACACGTTTTGTGCGATGACAATTTAATAAAAGATCGGTGAGAAAATCCAAAACTACGTGGGCCGAATTTTATTTGTCCATACACTTTTACACTTCTGATCTCTCGTTATTTTGTGCGAAGGCGGCATGTCGTTAAAGCCTTGACATGTAAATGGTTCGGTCAAGATTGGCTTTCTTTGTTAAGTGGATAGCTTGTTTCTTACGAATACCGGCTCTTCTTATAATTTTGAAGTGTCGGTTTTCTCAGTTACTTGTCACTTTTTCAGAATATGGAGGACTAGTACCTACGTACCTTTGTAGTTTGTAAGGATAGTGTAAAATATGGATATTTTTTACATCTACGTATCTGGATTTGACACGAGTAACTATTAGGTGGGTGATACAGTTTCTTTTAGATTTATTTTTAGGAAGAATTTGAGTGCGTTACCCTTTATCTTGTCTGATTGGAGACAACGATGAGGTCTAGGGTGGTACGCAAACTATAATGCTTATTCACTCTTGCCTTGAAAATCCCTAAATTAGGAATTTAATTCCTTCGCGGTTCGCATAATGAAGGAGAAGGCGAATCTAGAGGAGCGATGAGTAGGAATATTGACCACATATGAATGGAGTCCCTGCCAGAATCCACAAGTAATGTAACGTCACTTAGGTTATAGATTTGACTAATCGTCTATTTAAATTAACTTTTGAATAACTAAAAAAAATAACAGCCGGTACGCCAGGCATATACTAGGATACGTTTATTTTGTATATTATAGCATTGTGTGTTACACATATGTATACGCTGATCAACTAAATTTTAACGTAATACTAGCCTTTAAGTCTTATGGTCTTAGGCTCTGTTTAACTGGATATACCTAGATTTGAGACCAAATATACGGAATTATTGTTTACCATTTCATTACTACTCCAGTTTAAGCCTTGATTTAATCTGTATTTAACTAACACATTTTTTTCTCCTTTTGTTGATTTACACCTCATAATGATAACCAACAGATCTTTTTTTATCAAATCGTTATCCCAAGTGTAAGTTAGAGCTTTGACTAGGCCATTAAACACGTTCAGCTGCCAGAACCACGCCTCATGAAATTAATAACACAGAATGAGTATCATCTGCTGGACAATTATCTACACAAACCTTCAAATCGGCTATCGAAATATCCCCGCCCTAGAGCGTCCCCGCCCTTTACACTAGATTGCGGGATATTTATTTAAAAATTGTTTTTGTCTTGTTTATTCAGGTATTAATTATACTTACTTTAGAGCCAAAGAGCCGATGGTTTTAATGTAATAAGTCATGGGAGCACAAATATGAAAATACACACTGGTTGATAAGCCTCTAAGAACAAATATATTTTTACTTTGAGACAATTTACTTTGCGTGCTTCCGCCACCAGTTAGTTCATGCAAACTGTTGTTGGCCAGCTATGAAGGGACTAACAGTAGTGGGTGGGCGCTGGCCAGCAAGCAGCAGCAGCCTGGTGGTGGCCAGCGCCCACCCACTACTGTTAGTCCCTTCATAGCTGGCCAGCAATAGTTTGCATGAACTAACTGGTGGCGGAAGCACGCAAAGTAAATTGTCTCAAAGTAAATGTAGCTTTGACTTCCACAAAGTAACACCTGAATCTATTAACCAAATATATTTTATTAGAGCAATTTATTTTGTGAAGAATTTGTAACCACAAAAAGTGATCAAAGAAGGAACGGGGGGCACGTTAAGCCCAACGGCTTAACGACTGCCATCCACGATGATATATAGCCACGATGATACCTGTCAACAATGATAGTAGTCGTTAAGATATATCAGATGCCTAAAAATCTGACATCAATGTTGGCCATAAGTGGCCAATATTGATGTCAGATTTTTCAAGCCAAAAGACGAAAAGCAAACAAATAATCGAATAATAACTTATCAATTCAAACCTTTGTGTCTATGTTTAACAAACATCTAAAACTTAAATACCTTATTACAATAATTACATAAGCATCCTCAAAACCTTTCGTCCAAATATTGAAATAGAATTAAATGCATTATTTTCATTCAATATCGTCGGAACAAAATAAAAACTCTACGCACAATAGCTTCTATTTATCGTTACTCATATTATAAATGTGTAAAACCATTTAAATAGCAAAATATCAATAGATGAATGTTGCTTTGTGCTGGTGAACCAACTTGGCCGTGATGTTGCACGCACATTTTACTTCAAAACTGAATTTATTGAGCTTCTAACATACATTTTAAACGAAAAACGACTGTATTTTTCTAAATATAAGACTCAAAATTTTAAATCCTTATTATCTCTGTAATAAATCTTATTTGTTAAGTAATATGAAGCCTTATTATCTGGGAAATAAAACTCAGTTTTTAAAGATTTGCTAAGATCGTTAGTACAGTTTACTATCGAGTTGTAAGAAGGCTTTCATGGGGCAGCTAAAGGTCCCTGTATTGTCGATAATCATTGAAGCAAACACTTGTTATTTTAAGAGATCATCCACCCTTGAAGATTTACATTGAGTTTGGCAACAAAGAGGTGTATAATGTATTATTTATAGGACGCACTCGGAAGGCGCATTCGGGGCTCTGAATAAGTATTGTTGGATGCCACAGTACCGAATGCTGGTGGATCATCGATCAGAGGAATTTAGTTTTTGACAATTGAACTACAGTTTGGCATTATTGGTATGGAACCTTTGGGGACATTGTCGGCATTTACATTCGTGTAAGAACTCTTTACTATATGTATATACATACATATACTATAACTAGTCGACTATATCCATAGTAAGAGGAAATCTGAAAAATGTATGTGTAAACAAATAATTACAAATCAATTTTATACTTTAGATGTATCAATGATGGAAGAGTCTGGCAGGGCCGGCCATGACGTACGTACCGTGAAAAGATTTCGGACGTTCTTACTAAAGGGCAAGTTAGAAAAACCCGAACCCGATGAGGATTCATGAAGAGAGTGATGGATGTAGATGAAGCGCTTTCGCTTTATTTTCTTTCATCGAAAGCTTTTAACCCATCAAGCGCGAGAAACGCAGACACAATGGATTTTCTTTATTTATTCAAGACATCGCCCACTACTCGTACTTTAGTTTAAATAAGTATTACGTATTCATAATGCTAAAGATGGTCTTCCAAGCCTCCCGCTGAGACAAGACTATGCTGTTTGGCGCCATCTGGTCCGTCATCATGTCCTCAGGTAGGTCCAGTCAAAACCCTCTAATGGCAAGCGTTAATCCCTCATTGTTTGACTACCGAACGACCAGACAGACCGTTAAACAGAAAAACATCGACAAAGCTATGAGTGGCATATTTTTTTAATTTTCGTATTGGCTCATCATCTCGAGCACACAATGCGCTTATCTCTGGTCTGATCAGAGATGTTATCAACGCTAAGGGCCTGCTCGGTTCTCATACGGGCCCAGACAATGGCGAATCATCGCGACACGTGGACCGCTATTCGAGCCAGACAAATTGGGTTTTTCTTTGTTTCGAGTCTTTTATTGTGTAAGGAGCCTTTTGATTGAGATCCTTCTACGTTTTTATTACATAGGTAAATCATTATTTATTTAAAGATGTAAATGCATCATTAGATAAAAAAAATTTACTCGATAACTAAAAAAAAAACTTATAAGGAAATTAATATTTAAGAAAATAATATTATTGTACTTGTCATAATCTACATAGTGTTTAAAAAAATATATTGGTAGCATACTATTGATCAATTCTTATACGATCGAGCGGGAGCAATTTACATAGCAACATTTGTTCTTTGATATTGAAGATGAAATGTAGCTGAATGACGTGATGTTGCTTGCGCTGTAGAAAAAGGCAAACGATTGCACGATGGTAGACATCCGCCTCACGGTCAATTTTTACCACTCTCACGTTTAAAAAAGTAGCTGCAGCTTTCTCCGACAGTAAAATATATATACCCAAAGAAGCCCCAAAACTAAAAATAGAGAAATGGAGAACAACACAACCTTTAACACATACTGTTCTTCCACCTGCAAGGAAACTAGCACCGGTTGGTGAACTTTCTTGGCCAGTATGGAAGTCGCTAAATAGACTCCAGGCTGGTGTTGGAAGATGCCGAGATAACCGAATCAGGTGGGGTTTCTCTACCAACAATCTAGTAGCTGCGGCGCTGTTCAGACGATGACACATCTGATGAATAACCTTAGACTTAGTAGACTTGATTGAGGCAAACGATCGTGCCGTCGTGGTCGCCAAAGTCTGGTCGAACATAATATAACATTTTTTTTATACCTATAGCTATTTAGACTTGTAAAGAAAAAGAATGTACCTGAAATAATTCGTGACCTGTTCAAAGTGATTTGCATAACTAATGACCAAAAAGAAAAATGTCCCACAGCTAATGTCCAAATTGAGCGAAGCTATATTTACTTTTTGTCTATATATTTTTTTTTTTTTTTTACTTTTATATTTTGCTATGTTTTACTTTTTACTCATTTTACAAAATCTTAAAATTAAAGAATAAGGGAACTTTGGTAAAAATATACGAGTCGATGAAATAGCAATATTTTAAATTATAATAATGGATCAATAACTTTTATATTTGCTGAAATGACTCGTGATACATCCTTAAAAGAATTCAAAGGTGATTCAAGCGGTGTCATCATTTTTTAATACGCGTCCCAACAATTATGAATTCACGGTTAATATCACGGTGGAAAGGGTTCGACGAAGCGAGAGAAACATCGAGTTGTTTATCTTACTTAAATTGATCATGACATTTATTTTTTCAGACATAGGTTATTAAATACTAGCGTTCGCCCGCGGCTCCGCTCGCGTGAATGTCGATTCCGCGGGAACAATACGTTTTTCTGGGATGAAAGGTAGCCTATGTGTTAATAGATAAACCTTTATGTGTGGAAAATTTCATCAAACCCGTTCAGCCGTTTTGGCGTAATTTAGTAACAAACATCTGAACATACATACAAACTTTCGCATTTATCATATTAGTTGGATAACTGTTTACATGAGAAAAGACAAAAAAGGGGTGAATAAATAAAACTAAAAATTTAAAATTTTATTTCGTATTGCTATTATAATATCTATTATAATTCACAGATACTATCACGTCTTTTCCCCTTGCGAGGTAGACAGAGCCCCCGTTTGACCATGTTAGACCTAAAACCCACCTTTAGCATATTGGTGGGCGTTAGGTAGAAAACGGAATCAAAACATTGATGGGTTGCTAGCTGCATCGCCTGATTCCAAAGATTTTCGCCTATTACCTAGATCGTCTTTTACGATCTGTGCGGGAAGAAAAGCAGCTGGTACATTTTACGTTTTTTCTTTTCTCCTAGACCAGCATGGTAGGAATTATTCTTCCGGCTCTCTCACTCACCGAACGAAGCTTAGAAGCGGTAAAGCTTCTACTCAAACGTCGATATTCTGCGAGAGTGTGGTACTTCCCCGGACGAGCCGGTCCATTCATGCTACAAGCAAAATGAATTTTGCTGGTAGCGTGGTTCTACCATGAATATCTATCAGTATTATAAATAAATAATGGATCAATAACTTTCAAATTCGCAGAAATGACTCGTGATCATGACATATCCTCGAAAGAATTCAAAGGTGTTCCACGCGGTGTCATCATTTCTTAATACGCATCCTAACGATGATAAATTCACGGCAAATATCGTGTGGAAGGATTCGGCGAAGCGAAAGATATCGAGTTTTTGACTGCAGTTATTGATGTTATTAGCTCTATTGTCGTTATTAATCGACTGATGTTTTGTTAAACGGTTTTAGAGATACAGGTTGTTCTATTTTATCGGGTAACGTTATTATCATAGTCCATAACAAGATTATTTAACGATAACATTTTAGAGACAAGCTTTTTTGTGAGCCAAAGTATTAAAGATAAAAAAAATCTTTTATTACTATCTATAATATAGTCTTTAAAATTTTAAGCAATTTAATTATAAAGATTCATAGCTAGCTAATAAACCTCTCTTATTACGCGTACAAAATATGTAAGTGAATTGTCTGTTGTTTTATATTAGCGGTGTAACAAAAAATGTGACAATAGTTTTTGAGTCATTAAGGGAAGTTTTTCACTGAAAAGTCTATTTTTGAGAGTTTTTTCAAATAAAATATGTGCAAATTACCTATTAGTCATGCAAGTTTTGGTGATTATGCTATTCAGCGTTGAGAATTTCTGTATCATCAAATCAGGTCATCGACGTTATAGAGAATATATTATATTGTCATCCAAATAACATAAATATGCTGAATTAGGAAAAAATAACTGCTTACAAATTGAGATGCAAGATTTGACTTAAAAACAACAAATGGCAAAAGTTGGCGAGTTCAATATAACTCTCACATTTTTGTCATAACATTTCATTAACTCTAAATTACGTCAGAAGTAAAACTGAAACATGCTCTATACGGAAAGTCCGTTGTCAACTTCAACTACAAATCAATAGCGGACAAAGGACTCTATAATAGACCTTTTAGTGCAGTCAGAGTCGAGACAAATTCGCTCAAACGCCGCCCCAGTGTGTTTGGCAATCCAACCGGTAAAATATCATAAAAGTTAGCTTTTTTGTCACATTAAAGCACAAAATGGACTTTTTGTCCATAAACAGTAAATTAAACTTTAAATTATGCTATATTGTCATTTGATATTGCCGAATAATGTGAGGCTTAAAGTGTCATAAATAAGAGTAGCTTTGTTTGTGAAAAGTGTTTTATTGCTAAGTCTCTTCCACACATCTTGTGTCATAGATTTTATCTATACTACTCGTATCTAAACTTCAAAACTAACGTATAACGTTAGTCTAGAAGTTTAGAGGAAAGATTTGTTTGTAATGGATGAACTCAAAATTACTGGACTGACTGAAAAAATATTTTACGAATATAAAGCATTATTATCAGCGGGTAATATAGGCTACATTTTATTTGCAAATATATATATATATATATATATATATATATATATATATATATATATATATATATATATATATATTTTTAAATGTCATTATTGATGGAGTGCTGCGAAAACTATTCATCATTATAGCCGTAAAAATCCACTGCTGGACGAAGGCCTCTTCCAAGGATACTTTGTTCCATGGGAGGATATTGCCATACTCACCACTCTTGGCAGGCGGGTTGGCATGCGCAGTTTCTTTGGCTTCTTGTGCTACCGATGCTGCTGCCCATCAGAAGAATTTTTATGTTAGGGTCGAACGGGAATTTGTTGGATCTCGGAAGGGAAATACGGTATTGGGATACTTCTCACTAAGATGTATGGGGAAAAGCAAGGATTAGCTCTGATTACTTGTGACCACCCAGCGGTTCCGGTTGACTTGCAGAAGGCCCTTCTGGCAACTTAGCTTTCGATTCGTGCCTTCAGGCTATAGACACGACAGAGAGGCAACAATTTCTCATATTGCCCATCAAAATGAGAAATTGTTGCCTCTCCAAGCTCATTTGGAGCACATTAAAAAAAACGCATTTAGGTATGTCGATCCTTCGGGAATGGTCCTCTCTCGTGGGTCAAATTACCGCCATACCAAATTTTATCTTCAATACTATTGAAATTAATGGTATAATTACACTATTGCAAGTTAGAAGATATTGATTCCTCCAATTTAGGTGTAGCGACATAATGTTAAGAAAATGTATAGAGCAAACCCTACTTAGTTTATTTCATCTCTGTAGGGTAAATAACTTATTACTGGCAATATCCTCCACTTCATTTAATATCAATGCAATCAGCATCTGCTTACAAGCTGAGAAAACATGACATCATTTTAAAACCTTTTCCGCTTAATATCTTCCAAGGTACCTTTAATATAATTATTGTCAAATGCCATGCGCGCATTCTTGTACGCCCGGATGGGTTTCTGTGCAAAATATAAAAATTATTTACGCCCAATGCCCGGAGCTGAATGCGCGAGGGCTAAGAATGATCCCGTCTTTTCGACAACAAAAGGGATTGGAAGAATCATATTTATTCCATAATAAATGACAATTATCATAAATTGATTTCCGAGTTAACAATGCTTAGCGCAGCTAACCAAACATTGGCCAAAGAATAGTCCGATGTCATTGTTGAAGATGAAAAAAAAACTGGAGACCTTAAGGTTTGTATTTATTGTGCTTCAGGCAACAAATATTATAAGGAGAGTTCTGTTGTTCGAGTAAATAAAGTTATATGATAGAATAAATAAACTGTAACTTAGCGTCAAAATTATTGAAATTGATTCTTGTAAAACAGTTCAATCGATATCTATACTTCTACACTAATATTATAAAGAGGAAAGATTTGATTGTTTGTTGCTTTGCATTGAATAGGCTCAGAAACTGCTGGACCGATTTGAAAAATTATTTTACCATTGGGATCTGTAATTCATCATCAGGTCCTTTTTAGTCTCCTCTACAGGAGCACGACCCTCTCTGTACTACTAGGGCCATACTTGGCCAGAGCAGCCAGAGGACTTGGCCTACACTCTCCACGCTGGCCAGACGGGTTGGAGAGGTTTCTTAGATGTTTATAAGCTTTGTTTAGCTTGTATTTCCTAAGTCGCCTTCAACGACATCCACGGGTAGACTTGGAGTGATCCTATTCTACTCTGCCGGATACCACACGGCTATCGGGATCTGTAATTATCCCTGGTGAACATAGGCTATTTAAATACCTTATCTTTCCGTACGAAGCGAGGCGGGCCGCTAGTGTGATATACGTAGGTATAATGAAAGAAATAAAAATTTACATTCATATGATAATACGTTTTAAAACTGAAAGTAGTCTTGTGAATGTGTATTTTAAGTGGCTGGAAAGGCACATCAAATTATTTAAATCACATTGTCTGCGCTTGATGAAATCAGTGTTTTGACTTGGTATTTTTTCCTTACCTAACTTACATAACAAGTTAGAATTAAATAAATTAATATAAAAACAATCTAGCCTAAAGTCAGGCTAATGAGTAATATTACATTGACCTAGTTTTATAAATTATTGAATAAGAATGTGTCCATCGGGAATTTTCTTACTATTAAGGGTATCTGTTTTACTATCAGTTCATGTTACTTTTCGCACTATCACACTATTATTTTATTTATTTTGATAAATTGATGAAATAATTGTCTTAGCTTAAGAAAGCCTAGCTCTGATTTAGTAGCAAGCCTAAATAAGAATTTTGTTAGGAAAGGGAAAATTAATTTTTAGAGGCAGAGGGTGGTTCAAAGTTGTAGGTACATGATATTTATCTAAATCATGCGCGGGGTGATCTCGTATTTGCATTTATTTGTAAGAACAACTGTAGCAACTGATGAAAAAATGGTGGGCTTTCTAAATGCTTTATGAATATAAACTGGTCATTTTCGTGCAATTACAATCCGAATAGTCGGCAATCCCGACAAAATAGCACGGGAGTCATCTGTTTTCATTCATAATGTCTTTATCTCACGTTGTTTCAATGATAGATATATACATAGATAGAAAACCATTTATTGCTCACAGAATGAAAAAATATACGATGATACGATTTCTTAAAACTTTTCTTTTCGACATGCTCTTGTCCAGTGACTTTTTGGGGCTGTAATCATGATGATGACGAAATGATGATTTTGTCAACCTACAAAATATAAAATATTAGCCTTTACAGATATAGTTTCAAAAACTAACGGCGAGCTCCGTGGCGCAGTGGTTAACACGCCAGCCTGGGACACAAGGGCCCGGGTTCGATCCCCGGTCAGGTCAAAATGGAAAATGATCTTTATCAGATTGGCCTGGATCTTGGATGTTTATCTATATATGTATTTGTTATAAAATATAGCATCGTTGCGTTAGTATCCTATTTATTTATTTAAAATACCGTATCCGTACAGCGTGTTCTCAAAAACAGCCAAGTGTCAGCATATAACAAGCGGAGAGTTTATGCGCCAACAACAAGACAGGTCGGTTGTAAGGTTTGATTAATACGATGCCTTTTCACCTTTCTCTACTAATAATAGGCTTCGTGAGGCCTGTTATAACAAGCAAGCATACGTTTGTGCGCGCAAATCATGATAAGCACTTTTTGCATACAACCGTTGTTTTGTTTAGAAGCGCTTTTGGTATGATGAAATGGGTCAAAACATTGATATATACTCATTATTTTTCTTGAAGTTTTTAAGTGGCGCGGACGCCTCTTAATTCTGTATACATATGACTATTATGTGTTGTAAATTCTGTACATGCATTTTTAAAGGTTTTAAAGGTGTACATGAATTTTTTATTTAATTTCAATAGTTTGTGATTTTTGTGATTTTACGCTGTTCAGTTTGTTGCCACCACTTCTGCTCTCCGCTTTGGAAGCAGTATTAAACTTAGCTAAGTAAATTATTGGCGTCAAATATGACTATTTATAAGTGTGAAGTCAAAGAAACCTAT
This sequence comes from Elegia similella, assembly GCA_947532085.1. NCBI lineage: Eukaryota > Metazoa > Arthropoda > Insecta > Lepidoptera > Pyralidae > Elegia > Elegia similella. Next base: position 17,749,061 of record OX383941.1, read on the forward strand.
ATTAATTTACGTTTGGAATTTAATTGAATTGTAAAAAAAATGTAGTTCTACCTACCTACTACCTACGGAGTTCACAGGAAGCTTCGGTCATATGCCCGATTTGCAGGCCTATGTCCGCTTGTGGTCTTCTTCAAGTGTATAGGCAGATATATGCAATGCATGATAATGTAACTAAAAATAATAATTACTCCCTCGAGGAGTAAAAGCAAGTGTAATAAAATCGGGAAGAACCATTTTTTAACTAAATGCATTTAATCTTTGAGCTGCAGCTCAAAGACCTCCTAGGTGTGAACAATATTGTTACTTGTTTTCGCATCTGCCACGCATAATGACTAAGATTTCCATACTGTTCGCGACTTGTATTACACGCACAATGAGTGGCCATCAATCGCAACCACTTCCCAAAATACGTCGTTCGCGTTAAAAACTAAATAAAAGTCCAGGTGCGTAGACAATTAGGGTATAATCACTATATTTGGAGTGTTGTCACGGACTTTCCCAGAAGCGCATTGTTGGCCGCCACCCAGTAGGCCGTGTTTGCAAACGGACTGAATAAGCCTGGCCTAATATTTGCCTTACGAATGAACGAAACAATGCCTCCGTTGGGACAGTTAGCGTTTTCTTGCGAGGCAGCGAACAATGGTAAGGTACGGCTTCGTTAGCACGACTCTATCCTTATCCTTACTAATATTATAAATGCGAAAGTGAGTTTGTTTGTTTGTTACGCTTTCACGCCGTAACTACTGAACCGATCATCATGAAATTTTGCATACAAGTTCTCTGGAGTGCGGAGAAGGACATAGGCTACCTTTTATCCCGGGAATAAGTACTATTCCCGAGGGATCGACATTGACGCGGGCGGAGCCGCGGGCGAAAGCTAGTTTATCATAAAAGCCATCTGAACAAAACATTTATTTAAGACTAGCTTTCGCCCGCGGCTCCGCCCGCGTCAATGTCGATCCCTCGGGAATAGTACTTTTTCCCGGGATTAATCAATACTAAGACATATGTATTTATTAGTATGCATATAATGCAAATGTATTTCAGACTTATAACGTTTATAATTATTATAATGTAATGAAAAGACGCATCATTGTTGCACGGCAAGGAGTTATAAGTTTAAAATGGTATTAGTACAAATCACATAACTAAATTTTGAGACTTAGTATTATTCTGTAAACGCCCATGATGAAAATTATCTCTACACAGATTTAAGTTTGGGCTTTGTTGTGTTTTCCTACGAGTATATTTACAAAGTTTTATCCTGATTTCTAAATAATATGTGTAAGTCCCATTATGAAAATAATGCATATCTACACAGATTTCATTGTGTGCTTTGTTAAGTTTTCCTACGAGTACATTTTCAAAGTCCCATCCTGATTTCAATTCTTTTTAATACAATCGGTATTATATGTGGTTCTAAATATCGGCTGAGTCGTGCTATCGAAACTGCACCTTACCCAGGTTTTGGCGACGATGTCATCCATGTTTCCACGTCCGCGACGCTCGCCGCGGGAGGCTCGACCACCTCGCTACATTCAATATTTATTGATACCATTCTATTTATTTATCCCCAACAATTCTATGACACAGCACGAACGAACCGTAAATCTGCTTACTTGAGATGTAGGCCTGTTTATATTAATTTCTTGGTTACTTTTGTGTGACACACGTACCACTTGAGTCATCAATATTGCTTTGTGAGAATGTCTCGCGTCTTTAATCCTTAATTTTGATAAGAGACACTCGATGATATGAGAGACACACATAGAACAGGTTTTTATGCCTCTTGGTTGTCTTATACTGAACAGAGTATACAAAAGTAGGTGTTCGCTTTGCCTCAGAACGGAATCCTGTAGCAGTTAGTAAACCAGATATTAAACATAAACAAAATTTGCTTTCATATTTATCAGATTTAAAATTATACAAATGTCAATTTAATTCATTTCGTAATTTTATAATTATTGTAAATTTCATTGATTTTGTAATTTTCTATTATGTTATTAGAAATAGTCTTAAACTTATCGTTTGCTTCAGGCAAAGTGTTAGAATCATCACACATTGCATGGTAATTAATTAAAAGGCAATCAATTCAGAAAAAAATGATAAGTTTAAAAATGTTGTTCTTGTCTGTGTCCAATATTGATAAATTAATCAGAACCAATTGCAATACATATTTTACTATGTAGAATTATTTCTTGCTGGTCTAGGAGAAAAGAAAAATGATAGAATGTCCCAACTGCCTCTCTTTCCGCGCAGATCGTAGAAGCCGGCCAAGGGAATGGGCGGAAATCTAAGGCATCGTATCAATAGGAGATGCGGCTAGCAGCTATCACTAATTTAGTTCTACCTTCGTCGACCTGAACGCCTACAAACACGCTACACGTGGTCTTTGGATCTTATGACCTTAGACTTTGTCTACCCCGCAAGGGATAAAGACATGATAATATGTATGTATGCAGAATTAATTATACTTATTTTGCATAATCAATGATTGACGTACAGCGAATAAACAACACAAATACCGAGAAACTTTGCTATTCTAGGCGTAAGGAAATTCCGCATTAACTAAAATTAGCAATTCCAGTTACGACTATTTACCCTATTTATTTGGACTTTGCACCTTGAACACCTACAATACCTACCTCACATTGGTCGAGTAATAAAGATCTAGCATAAGTAATTCGTAAGTAAAAGGAAAAAGAATTAAACACTAGTGCGGTGTAGTATATTGGCGAGCTCCGTGGCGCAGTGGTTAACACGCCAGCCTGCGACACGAGGGCCTCGGGTTCGATCCCCGGTCAGGTCAAGTTGGAAAATGATTTTTTGCAGATTGGCCTAGGTCTTGGATGTTTATCTATATATGTATTTGTTATAAAATATAGTATCGTTGAGTTAGCATCCCATAACACAAGTCTCGAACTTACTTTGGGGCTAGCTCAATCTGTGTGATTTGTCCGTACATATTTATTTATTTTATATTGTTCATTACACTAATTGCGAAACGCTCATCATCATCATTTCGTGTAGGTGACGCCCTATGACACATAATTTATGACAAAAATGTAATCCAATTAAATTTAATGATCGAAAATGCTTTTTATTCTTACTTGTAGAATCAATATCTGTCCAATCTAGTACATAACGCCCTTTATGTATGGTTGTATTGCAACTCTAGTTTGTATGAAATGTCGCGAAACAAAGATAAGACTACCATGATGCTAGTAAGACATCGTTATCTTTACATAGTACATACATATAAAATAAAATCGCTTCCGCTGTCTGTTCGCTTAGATCTTTTAATCTACTTAACGGATTTTAATGCAGTTTTCAGAAATAGATAGAGTGGTTCAAGTGGAAGGTTTATATATAATTTACTGCTCCATATTAGTACCCATGCGAATCCCATATTAGCATCCGTGCGAAACCGAGGGGGTCGCTAGTCCTTACAAATATTATAAATGCGAAAGTGAGTTTGTTTGTTTGTTACGCTTTCACGTCGTAACTACTAAACCGATTATAACGAAATTTTGCATACAAGTATTCTGGAGTACGGAGAAGGACATAGGCTACCTTTTATCCTTACTATTCCGAGGGATCGACATTGACGCAAACGCTCACCGCTCGACTCGCCCTGTCTACCTACAATGTAAAACTTGACTATATCACGACTTTTGTCTAAGTGCAAGAGTACTGCTTGTACCAGACTTCGTTATTATTATTTTTACTGCATCATTTTTCCGTGTATCGCGTATTATTCAATGATTACTCATGGAGTCTAGACGAGGCAAGGAAATGTTTAAGGTAAAGGTTCAAAACAGGCTGGCGGCTTTTGAATCATACTAATGAGTACCTATCGCTTATTCATCAGTAGAATGAGAATAAAAAATATACCAAAGATTCATATATAAGGTGTATATAGCGATGAAAACTTATATGATAAATAAATAAATAAATATATACGGACAAATCACACAGATTGAGCTAGCCCCAAAGTAAGTTCGAGACTTGTGTTATGGGATACTAACTCAACGATACTATATTTTATAACAAATACATGTATAGATACACAACCAAGACCCAGGCCAATCTGAAAAAGATCATTTTCCATCTTGACCTGGCCGGGGATCGAACCCGGGCACTCTCGTGTCTCAGGCTGGCGTGTTGACCGCTGCGCCACGGAGCTAGCCAAAGCACATGATGAATGTATAATATAAAATATGGATCACTTGATATATGGAAAAATGGAAATATGGAAAAATGTTTAATTTTAGGATTTTTTACATATTTGTCAATACCTATAACATGGTAATGATTTTAAACTGAATAAATTTCTTTAGAACAGAAGCATTTATAATTATGTAGGTTAAACTATATATGTTAAAATCTTAAACAAAATTAAATGCAGGCATCAAATCGAATCCTCTAATCATCCTCAAATCATAATTTCTTAGATGCTATTGTAAGCTTACACTTGACTTGTGTATCCCCGATCTAGGGCAGAATGCTACCACTATATTACTCTTCATCAAGACGATGACACAAAGCACAAGATACGATAAATTCAGGCTTGTATTTTGCATTTTACTTTCTCCCAACTGAATGTAAAGTCTAAATAACTGAATGTGTGTAACTGAAGTCAAGTAAAAGCTTACAATAGCATCTAAGAGCAGAGGGAGGATTTGGCTTACACTCTTGTCGCTGGCCAGACGGGTTGGAGAGGTCACATTGATGTTTATGAGCTTTGTTTAGCTTGTATTTCCTATCTTTCAATAGGAAATTCTATTCCTTTATAACCTAGTCTTTGAAGCCACTACGTGAACAAGGACAGCGTCAATTTATTTTAAGAATATTTCAGTACATTGTGGCGAGCTACGTGGCGCAGTGGTTAACACGCCAGCCTGCGACACGAGACTGCCCAGGTTCGATCCCCCATCAAGTCATAATGGAAAACGATATTTTTCAGATTGACCTGAGTCTTATATATATAAGTATCTATTATAAAATATAGTATCGTTGAGTTAGTATGTTACAACACAAGTTCACAACTTACTTGTGGGGCTAGCTCAATTTGTGTGATATGTCCCTTTATATTTATTGTCAAGAAAAATAACATGTAGGTATATAATCATACATTGTTCTCTAGAGGCCGATATCAATTACTTGACAAGACCACTTCCCGCATAACAAACCCTATAATTCAATTAGACGTCGACATAAATAGTAGAGCAAGACGAGCGAAGAGCATTGAGCACGCACGTGCGTTGACAATGCGCCAGCGCAGCGGGTCGCCGCGACCAAAGTGAGAAATTTCACAATACTGTCAAACTATTGAAGTTAGGTGACGGTTAGGGCACATAATAACCCAGTATGAGGCATCGCAATATCTTGCTCCTCATTGTATGTGGGCGAAGCTATTTAGCGTTGAATGGATTAAATTCTTGAGGTCGATGCGGGCTAGTCTGATTAAATGCGACGGCTTTAAGCGATTTTGAGGTTTGTTGTATTAAATATGGTGATGTAAATTGTTATTGCTTAATCCGTATTGCTTGGCTTGTTAATATATTGTAATAGAGTATTTGTAATGAAGTAATAGTAATTTTGCATACTAAATGTTCTGACCTGATTAGTGGATGAGTTGTGCTTACCTACAACAAGGACATAATGTTATTGATTATTGTTCATGATTATTTAAATAATTAAGTTAATAGGTTCCTAATAACGTAATAGGTTCCTATAGAAAACATGACTACATTATGTGCTTAATATTTATTATAATTAAAGACTCTTAATGTAATGTATTGATAGACAAATCATCATCATCATCATCATCAGGTCCTTTTTAGTCTCCACTACAGGAGCACGACCCTCTCTGTACTACTAGGGCCATACTTGGCCAGAGCAGCCAGCGGACTTGGCCTACACTCTCCACGCTGGCCAGACGGGTTGGAGAGGTAGACAAATATTTGTTAGTAAAATTATGTAAATTAAGCAAAAATTTCTACATAAAATAATGCTGAATACATATTCTTTTCTCGATAAAGTTCGCGTAGATTTTTTTTTTTTGTTTAAATAATTAAAAAAAAAATTAAAAAATCTCAATTTTTTTATGAAAAGAAAAGAATAATTTATGTTCCTGAGACTCGAAAATCCGTAAATCCTCTCACCAATGGCAAATAAGGGTGTTTCGAGAGCTACGCACATATTTGTTTTGGTTGGAGCTTTGGGAATTGACTCGTGTTATCTTTGCAAACACGCGGGGGCTGCTTGTTTATTGGGCAGAAAATGGAGGCCGAGTTGAAATAGTACCAACTATTTAGGACAAGACAACAAAAAATGTTGAAATTATCAGTATTAAGCCTATGCTTAATACTGAATCTATGTATATCTGTATATAATACTGAATATCCTTACTAATATTATAAATGCGAAAGTGAGTTTGTTTGTTTGTTTATTTGTTTGTTTGTTTGATTGTTTGTTTGTTTGTTACGCTTTCACGCCGTAACTACTGAACCGATCATCATGAAATTTTGCATACAAGTTCTCTGGAGTACGGAAAAGGACATAGGCTACCTTTTATCCCGGGAAAAAGTACTAATCCCGAGGGATCGACATTGACGCAGGCGGAGCCGCGGGCGAAAGCTAGTAATACATATTTGTATGTTTATAATACCGATATATTTGAGACTAATAACGTTCATTCATCGTAAGATATTTTAAATATCATTTGGTGAACTTTCAATACACATTATTATAGATATATAAGTTCAATTTAAATTAAGCGCAAATATTTTAAAGGCTGACTCCATGAGCTAGAAAAATGCTTTAGAAGCAAAATAAAAAAAATCGGCACGCTAGTTTTTGAGATATCTGGACCTCAACATTTAAAATAAAAAATGAAAAATAACACCCTGTGTACAAATAAACACTTTCTTGGCCAACAACTTTGTACTATTATCTACTATGGATACTAGGTCACTGACCTCGACGATCAAAACAGCTGATTTATCGATTTTAATAAAAAGAATAATTATTTCGTATGAAAAAAAAATAGCGTGTCAATTTCTTAAAATTTGCTACTAAAGCATTTCTTTGACCTATGGGACACAGCCCTTAAAATATTTGCGCTTAATTTAAATGGACTTGTATATTATTATTGTTGTTATCAATACCTTACTTACAGCTAAGTTTAGTGCCACTTCCAAACAGGAGTGCAGAATTGGGTATGAATTCGGAATATGTATAAGGACTAGCTTTGCCCGCGGCCCGGCTCACATTAATGTCGATCCCGCGGAAACCTAGGTATGTGTTAATCTAGGTAATAAGAATAAAACAAAGGAGGGTTTGTGCAAAATTTCATCAAAATCCGTTCAGCCGTTTCAGCGTGATTCAGTAACAAACATCCATAGATATGTACATACATACATACATCCATACAGACTCAAACTTATTAGTAGGATATGAATAAGAATACGGCTGAGTCCCCAGATGGCTTTTGGATTGACTCGAATGTTATCATTGCAAACAAACGACGCTGTTTATTTATTGGGCCGAGTTAGGGAATTTTGATGGATTTGCCTTCTAATGTTTGCTTTAGTCTGCCAAGTGCTTATCTGCAGTTTGGCATGTTTGCAGACGTTGTGAATCAGCATGATTTTTAGTTAGTCTTATTTTTTTCTTTTTTGGTGTTTTTGAGTGGATTCCATTCTTCATCAAGTTAGGGATATTGATCAATATATCAAATGAAAGTATTTTTTGACGTGAGATTTTTCGTCGTAATTATTTGATTGTTGATTTAATCTTAAAAAATATGATTTAATATAACGCCTTACTTTCTGCACCTAATATGATCAAAGCTCGACATAGAAATGTGGCGGCAGAATTGCGATGTACTGTAGAATTTATTGCTTTGAAACCATTGACACGAAAAAAGCAGACTCAGGTACGATTCAGACTGACCGGCTCACATCGGGCCGGGCCGGAGCGCGTGCGCGTCCCGCATCATGCGTACATACAGTAATTAACATTATGAAGACAATCATAGTTATGAACTAAGAAAATAAAGTTTTCTCCGGTTTCTATTATTTATAAACTTTGTTACGTCCTTATAGTTTAATGTATACAACTTGAATGATTCGACGCACTGCACCGCTAATTTCCGTTCGCCAACGCTCGCCATTGGAGCGGGCTCCAATCGTCCAATTCAATCTCGTGGAGTCCGTCCGGATCCATTCGGAGCAGTTCGGAGCCGTTTATCTGGTCCGATACGATCTGGTCGTTCTGAATCATAGATATCAAAGTGATCTAAATCGTACCTAACAATGTAAAGTTTCATCATAGTTGTGAAATGCAACTTCATATTATACAGAGTGATTCTGAACTTAATATCATAATTATATTATCCAAGAAAAATAAAGAAATAGACTTCTAATAGTAATTCGACCAGCTGGTAGATGAATTAGTATGAGAAGGCAACATTTTTTTATAATGTATTAATTTCGTACGAATGTATTTGCTATGTGGGATCCAGATAACGACATAAAAAATATTGCTAGGAAGTTCAGAGCCACTTCTTATTGTATATATCTTTTGATTTTTGTACCTTTTCAAAATGAAATACTTGAACAACTATTTATTTATATAACTCTTTTTTGCAACAATTTTAAGAAATAAACATATATAACAGATTTAGATAAACAATAGGCGGCCTTATCCTTATCGCAAAATGAAATTTCTTATAGGCAACCGACATTTAGTAGGAAAATAAGTAAATAACAACAGGTAGGGCGCAAAAAGTTACAGAGCTACGAAATAAAAGTTATAATAAAGTCAATAAAGAAAAGAAACAGTTTTTTTTTATATTTATACATATACACTTACAATATCGGAAAAACATGAGAAGAAATAAATATACATTTAAAGAGTACAAGAAGTGGGTAACGACTATCACATATATTCCATTGTGTAGATAATTTTTTTAAAATATAATTCAGAGATTTACAGACATCCGTCAGTCAAGGGTGTTTGAGTCTTTAATGGCACATTTCAAAAAAAGTTTTTCATTGACCATCATACAATTGACTTCAGTAAGAGCCGACTTCACTTACATTCAAAGTAGTTAAATATTAACGCCTCACACTTTAATGGTTTATAGCATGTAAATCAAAGTGACATAAGTGTACAATACGAGTACATTTGTTATCCCAACCATTGTACTTAAAGAATTTCATTCACATTTTAAACGAATTCCGCGACACTTGAATCGCTATCCGACAATAGTTTCATACCTTTTTCATACATTTTAAAAATCAAAAGGCTACGTGCGCGTATCAAATCACTTCACGAAATAGACTTAACTGAGGCCTCTTAACAATAAGTGCCTTGTAAGTGGCACATAATAAGGAAATGGGAATTACACGGTTGCGAAAACTATTCAGGATACACAGTTCAAAGAACCTTACCTCATTTGATGTAACCCAATCGCTTAACTCTGTATACATTACGACTCTTCAACTATTTTGCAAATAACATTAAGTTCAAAGACGGCAATGGATACTGTTTAAAGCAATATGCTTCTCGTAGTGAGGTTCGTGTTAGTAGTAATCGAGTGAGTGACCGTTGCGTAACCACTTGCGCATACGCTCATTCATAAAAGTCCTTCGAAGCCTCAATGAGTAAGACAGTGACTCATATATCCTTATGAGTAACGAATGCAGTTTAATTTCATTCAGCTTACGATATAATAGTGCCGTATAATTTTGCAATAAAACTAATAAGAAAATCTTTAGGAAGTATGAATGGAGTGTCGTAGCGTGAGTAATCGTAAGATTGTATCAATGACGTCTCAATGGTGAGACAGAAGTACTTACAACTCCATACAAAAAGACCATAAAAAGTCATGTAACAAAGCTATCTAATATTATTTACTTAGTCCAGTGGGCCAGTATAGGTAGGTTTGTAAAAAACCCTAAACATAAACTTAGTTGCAAGAAAATCTGTGAGAGTAAAAATAATAAAAAAATGTTGACGATAATTTTACGTGGTAATGGTGGAAGAAAGATAATTACGTCACAAGCCGAACGCTTAGGCCGATCCTGCCTGTCTATCGCTTGTACCGCGCTCTAGCTTGCACACGGAACATGACATTTTTTCATGCGTTCAGCCGGCCTTCATCGATTTATAAAATGTTATCACATCAAACAAACTTAAAAAGATTCAATTAACTTACGAAATTTTTGGACAAAGGTTTATCTTTTAGAGTACTTTATTAGCACTAGGGTTATATGGCATTTTTTCACCATATTTTGTTTGTTGTAGAAACTTGACAAGTGTTATCAGGACCCTTCTGCTAATTCCTAATTCTTTTTAAATAATAAAAAATAAATGTATAACCTAAATTATATCATACGGCTCTACCTTAAACCAAAAATAATTTTTGGCTAATTCAGTATTTTATCATATCCCAAAAAGGCGGTAAAATTATACGAAAAAAGTGCGCAACTGCAAAAAACCCGAAATTATTGGGACTATAATGAGCCCGTATAGCGCAGCATGGGTCCGAGGATCAATCAATAGAAATTTATTACCCAGATTCGCAAAGGCTACGCTTCTTTTCAGATTTCAATTGTAAGGCGGTCTTTTTCTTTTTCAATCTTTTTTCTTTTATAATAGGACGGCGCGAGCCGAGGCCCCGGGCTATTATACCTTAGAACGAAATGACAGTAAAAGTAACGCCCCCTTTTTTAATTCGTTTTGTCGAAGTTTCGAAAAGTTTTTAAAAGATTAAAGAATAGATGGGTATGGTTACCGCTTTTGTTAGATGAATTTCGTATTATGAATTTCTTCGATTAATTTTCTGACATATATTTGATTGATATAGCAGAAGTTTATATATGTATGGCTATGAATAAGTAGATGCAAGCAATTTTCAGAGATAAAAGCAACGTCAGTGGTACCGCAATTGCAAGGTAACGGGATAATTCCCAGGTCAGGTCAAGATGGAAGGGCAGATAGGCCTAGGCCAATCTGAAAAAGGTTATTTTTTGAGTATATATGTATCTATTATAAAATATTGCATCATTCAGATAATGTAAAAAATATATCTTTCATCTTTCAGAGTAAGATTTATGTTACCTTTTTCAGATTAGGGACTGGGAAACTCTTCCATGCATATCTATGAGAAAAGAAAAAACGTAGAATGTGCCAGCTGCTTCTCTTCCCGCGCAGCTCGTAAAAGCCGATCGAGAGAATGGGCGAAAATCTGAGGAATCATGACATTAGGCGATGCGGCTAGCAACCCATCACTATTTTGATTCTGTTTTCCACCTAATGCCCACTAATATGCTAAATGTGGCCATTAGGTCTTATTGACCTGACTCTTTCTACCCCGCAAGGGAGAAATACGTGATACTAAGTATTTAAGTATATATTATAAAATATAATATCTTTCAGTTACATTCTTACGATACAAGTTTACATTTACGAGTAGTGTGGGGATCTAATCTGTGTGATTTATCCTAATATAGAGATATTTATATTTACGGTAATTTTGTTTTCTTGCTACGAATGTGCTACAAGATGCTACAAAGTGCTACGAGTGTGCATGATAACAAATCTTAAATATCATACCTATAAAGAGTTAAATTTTTTTTACGAGTGTTACATGTCTGTACATTAAAATTTTATCTATCAAGTATAAGAATTGATTCTTAGATCTTTGATAAAGCGTTTTATTATCGGGATGCTCGTAAACAACTTTGAATGCCCCTCTAGTGGCCATCTAACACGTGTTTGGACTACATTGTTATCAACTCTAACATTCCACAACGTTTTAACTTTTAATTTCAGTCATCGAATTGTGGATCTTAACGCGAAATAATAAAACTTATTTTGACTTGATTCGAGATTTCCAAAAATACTTGTTAATTTAAGAAAAGTCTTTAGAACGTGGCTTAACTGCAAAGAATTTTGACGATTATAGCTATGAACTTAAGGTTGATTTTACTCAGCATTAGTTACTAAATAAAGGCAATATCTAACAAGCATAAAAGTGAAGAATATCACTTGATTCTTAAGGGGCACTTTAAGGGCCTTCACTCGTAGCGATGATTGTGTTACGGCGATCCATCAAAAATAAATGCCTTTTTTCTTTTCTATACTTTTTGCCGCTCGGTCATTTCCTGTGTCCCTATTCGGTCGAATTTTTGCAATACAATTAAATTTTTTAAAACATTTTTTCTTTCTCGGTCAGTGGGTAGGTATTATGTTACCGATGCAGCGATTCGGTTTTTTTAAGGTCAGATAAGAACGTTTCGAGCATTCTTTAAGGGATTTTCGGTTCTTTTGGTGGTATTTTTTTATTTGAATGGATGGATATGCTGTGGAATGAGGTAGCCGAGCTTTTTCAATAAATTTGGTTTTTATCAATACACACTTTTTTTTCTTATCAAGTTTATGTGCCTGACTTGGTTTTATGTATTGACCAGACGACCAGTAAACTTAAAATAAATGTTTTTAAATCAGCTGCATATCGCGAGCACTACATTTAATATACTTCGTAGTTTAATTTATTTATTTAAGATTTGGAAAGTTTGTTAGAGTTTTGTGACGTACATAATCCTTATACCCTTATACTATACTATATACTATACTATATACTTATACTATATACTATACTATCCTTATCCTTATCCTTATCCTTACTTCCTTACTAATATTATAAATGCGAAAGTGAGTTTGTTTGTTTGTTTGTTTTTTACGCTTTCACGCCGTAACTACTGAACCGGTCATCATGAAATTTTGCATACAAGTTCTCTGGAGTACGGAGAAGCACATAGGCTACCTTTTATCCCGGGAAAAAGTACTATTCCCGAGGGATCGACATTGACGCGGGCGGAGCCGCGGGCGAAAGCTAGTTCTGTATATTTTGTAAATCCTTTCTATAGCATAATAATTTACTGAAATACGGAATCTTATAAGTAGTAACAATTATCAATTATATCTATATATACATACATACTATCACGTCTTATTCTTTTGGGGGATAAACAGAGCCTTGGTCTATAGAACCTAAAAGCCACGTTTAGCATGTTGTGGGCATTAGGTGAAAAGCGGAATCAAAATAGTTCGCTAGATGCATCGCCTACTAATATAATAATTATCAGACAATTCTTATCCTTATTTAATATTATAAATGCGAAAGTGATATTGTTTGTTTGTTTATTTGTTTGTTTGTTACGCTTTCACGCCGTAAGTACTGAACCGATCATCATGAAGTTTTGCATACAAGTTTTCAGGAGTACGGAGAAGGACATAGGATACCTTTTGTCCCGGGAAAAAGTACTATTCCCGAGGGATCGACATTGACGCGGGCGGAGCCGCGGGCTAAAGCTAGTATAATATATAATCACCTGATTGTCTGATAATAAAGATGATTCTGTGCTTCGGAAGGCACGTGAAGCCGTTGGTCCCGGCTGCCATCTGGTAGTCGTTAAAGGAACCACGTCAGAGGCTGAGAGGCGGTTCCGAAGAACTCTGACACCAGGGGTGCATGGTCGATTGACCGTGACACCTACTTGAAATTCGAAATGAATGAATGAATAATAATTATACCTAAAAATCTAATAAGACATCGCATTATACTTTTCTTTTAAATTGTACTCCATAACCAAGTTATAAATTAGCGTTACTTTAATAGAATAATATTAGCATCCTGCCATCCCTTGGCACGTCCTATATATTTTTTGAGGGACCACAAAAAGTTTGTAACTGCGAAAATGTGATCTTTTCGTCACCAAAAATCCTCGGTTTCCGGTGCGAAAAAACGCGGAATGTGTAATTTAAGACCGCAGAAAACGGCTCTCTACACGTGCAGTTAGATGTATTTTTTACATTGTAGCGCTGTTTTATAAAAACAACGCCAGTTTATGGTTTTTACTGCAAAATATTTGGTGTCACGTGTTTCTGATTTGGCTGGGTTGCGTATAAGCAAAATACATTTCGAGTTCATATTTTTTTGTGTGCTTGGTTAAAAACTTCACATGTATGTATTTTACTTTAAAAAATCTTAATACGGGGAGGGGCTATTATGTGATGTTGGCTAAATATATTAAGACACAACGTAGCAACAAACAAAGATTTTATTGCTTTTTATTTCACCCTCGAAAATTTTGTAAAACCAAAACAAAAAAAAATTTTAATCCAAACACATTCGTATTTTACTACCCATCAAAATAAATTCAACCCCAAAACACGTACATATTTTCATAAACAAAACCCTTTGTCCATTATTTCGGATACATGTTTAGAACCCGAATGGTGGATTTTGCATTTACGCAGCCAGGCGGCTAATGGGCGCGTGTTGTCGCAACATTTCCTGCGCTGATTGCGTCAAATGTTGCAGTTTGGAGGCGCCTTTATTTGGTAGTAGCCATGCTTCAGGGATATTTTTATTTCATTTAATAATTAGTAAAAATTTACGACGTTATTGATGTTTTTTTTTGTAACTAGGTATGTGTATTCCTAAGGCATAAAATGTGTTTATTAACAACTTTAACGTTTTTTTTTTATCAAATTTAGTTTGGCTTGATCACGTTCCCAGAAATAAAAAGCTTATAAAAAGCTACTTATTTTACGAGTGAAGTAGTACGATAAACGTACATTTCACTCAGAAAGCCATACTCCTTGTGGGCATATTTGGGTATAGCGGTATACTTATGTAATACCTACTTAGCTTTCGTGAAAATTAGACAATATAACTAACATTTTAAGAACCAGGAGTATTATTTTTTTATACGAATCAACAGTTTTTCTATTGTGTGTGTCTAAAGCCTGTGTCAGAATGTTAAATCGTCAATGTGTTGTCACCCCAGTCGATCGGAAGTCCCCAAGTGTTGCAACACCTAATTATGCGTTCGCAATGGTTTCCTGTGCACTTACCGCGTCCTTGTGCACGCACTAATGCCAATTTCGTGTCACCGACACTAGCAATTAGCGTCAAGTGGTCACTTAACGCCAAAAGTAATATTTGAGTACGAACTCGAAGTGACCAAAAACGCACCTTTTTTTCAGCTAAAAAACTAGTGGGCCGGATGTTTAAATCTTCAAATCTTAACCGGTAAATACATAATTATGAGCTATTTTCAGTATACTTAGCGCGTCCTTAAGCACTAATGCCTCCTTAGTGTCACCGATACTACAAATTAGTGCTAAGTGGTCACTTAACGCCAAAAGTAATAGTTGAGTACGAAGTGACCAAAATGCACCGTTTTTCAGCTAAAAAAACTATTGTGGGCCAGTAGTTTAAAATTGTAACCCGGACCGAATGTTAAATCTTCAAGTCATAACCTGTAAATACATAATTATGAGCTATTTTCAGTATACTTAGCACGTCCTTAAGCACTAATGCATCCTTTGTGTCACTGACAATTAGTGCTGAGTATGGTCACTTTACGCCAAAAGTGATAGATTTTGAGTTCAAGGTGGTTAAATATACAAGGTATAAATTTTCATGCAGAAATGGTAATATTATTTAATATTAGCGAAATTAAAGCGAAAACAGTACTTATTCCTGATAAATTTACTCATATCTTCTTAAAAAAGTGGATGTAGCTTAAAAAATTAGAATTTGTTTTCATACTTGCTAAAAATATTTTTTTAATTATGAATTCTTCACAAAAATAAAACAAAAAATATTTCAGGAAAATATACTGAAATGTCGGAAACATTTCAGTATATTTGCCTGAAATACTTTTTTGTTTTATTTTTGTACACTGAATATGTCAGTGTCAAAACTTACTATTACGACCATTTTAATAGTTAATTTTACGACATTTGGTCAGTTTAAGGAGTAAAATATTTTTTTTGTCAAGGGTCCATACATTTAATGGTTTGTTCCGGAATATTCGTAAACAACGCCAGTCTTGGCAGTTGCCATCCAAATTGAAACAGGTGCTTATAACACATAATTAGGTCGCTTTCATTTCAAACTTCAAGCAATCCGCGAAAATTGGTTACCTAATGCCACTAAATGTACTAAGGGATGGGATGATGAAACATAATGTTTTTTTTAGTACTGCTATATGTGTAAAATATACGCAGAATTACTTTAAACGGAGATTTAACGATATTTTTGATGAGAAGTGGTCACTTAATATATTAATACCAATAAATATATGGTAAGGATGAATAAACATATTGTTTTGTTTTAAACAAGGTTTTAGTACCTTAATATGTGTACAATATACGCAGAATTAACATAAACACACTTTGTGAAAATAATAGTGGGCGTGCTATGCGTGATGGGAAGGATGATGAAACACACTGTTATATTTTTAAGTACCACAATATGTGTGTACATTGTCTTAAAAGGAGATTTTAAAAATGTTACTGGCGAGGAGTGGTCACATTATGATTGTAAACAAGGTTTTATAGTGTCTCAAAATGTGTAAAATATACGCAGAATTAACTTAATCAAACTCAGTAAAAATATTATTAGTGAAACGTGGTCAGGTTACTTAATGATAGTAACGTGCTAAGTGATGGGAAGGATGATGAAACATCCTGTTTTGTTTTAATGGCTACTTTGTGTGTAAACTATATGCAGAATTACTAATAACGGAAAATTAAGAGGTGAGATTTATACCTTAATATATATAAAATATACTTAGACGGACTTTGTAAAAATGTTATTAGACAAAAGTGGTCACTTAATGATAGTAAATGTGCTAACTGATACGAAAAAATACGAAACATACTGTTCTGTGTTAAAATACTACAATATATGTGTAACATATATGCAGAATTACCTTAAACGGACTTTGTAAAAAATATTAGTGTGAAGTTGTCACTTAATGATAGAAAACGTGCTAAGTGATGAGAATGAGAAGGAAAATTACTAAATATACTGTCTTATAGTAATGTACCACAATGATTAAATTTTATGCAGCAGTACTTTAACCGGTATTGTTAAAATTGTAAAGAAAAGTGGTTACTTTATGACACTAAATGTGCAAGTGATGAGAAGCATGACTCACATACTGGATATTTTTAAGTACCAAAATTCATGTAAAACATACGACGATTACCTTTAAGTGGACATTATAAAAATGTAATTACTTTTCAAACTTCCAAATTATTCCAAAAGTCGTGTAATAAAAATTGTAGTTTGTAAAATTGGTTATAAATTACAACACAAACAGCCCGTTTATAAAAGTACTACTTAAAAAGACATAAAAATCATGTCTTCAGTGCATAGTGACGGGTTAGTGAGCCAATATACCTTTCAGTGTGCGTGATCAGATCATGTAGCAACAATGTATGTTAACACCTTATTTCACATTATTAGTTTTTGGTTCTCAGGTCTTAAATTAGGTACATATAAAACACTAGCTGTTGGTGGCAATTTCTGTTATTATGATTAATTCGTTTCTTTTTATTAGTATAGATGAATAATTTTCCCCCGTTTTCAAAACATTTTTTATTGATGCTTCGCTCCTATTTGTCACAGCGTGATGTTTTATAGCCTTAAGCCTTCCTCAATAAATGGACTATCCAACACGAACAGAATTTTCCAATTTAAACCAGTAGTTCCTGAGATTACCGCGTACAAACAAACTCTTCAGCTTTATAATATTAGTATAGATTAAACTTCTGGTAGATTGCTCTTAATAAGATATGTGCATATTTTTATTATAATATTTAATAAATGTGTATTAAAAATGGCTACATATCATGAGTTCATGCTGCATGTCACAAGCCGAACGCTTAGCCCATATGCCTCTATATCGATGGTTACGCGCTCTCGATTGAACACGGAATGTGAGACTTCTTCGTGCGTGCAGCCGTCGTTCATCGCTTTATAACGTAATCACGTCAAATTGAATTGAAAAGGTGCCATTCGGCGTAAGCGTATGGCAGTGATAGCATGCCGCTGGTCTTCCGTGGAACCAGATATGAAAGTGTTGCGCCTCCCGACGTCAAGAGTAATAAGGGCTACTTCACAATATGCCCACGATTTTAAAGTTATTCAAAGCAAACAATACAATGTAGTGTATATTATATGCATATAGATATATGTAGCATAATATAGTATTAAGATAAATACATAAAACACAGAACGACTGCTTAGGTATTACAGATTTGAAAGTCTATAACTGTACTTTTTGAGATGTTTATAAAAGGTAATACTGAAATCATTATCACTGGACAAAGGCCCAAAGTTGGGAGTGCCCAAAGATACTTCGGTCCATGTGATGATATTGCCACACCCACCACACTTGGCATGCGGGTTGGCGAGCGCAGTTGATATGCCTTCTTGTGCTTCCGACACTGTTGCCCATCACAAGCATTTTAAAGCTGGGGTAGGATAGGAATTCGTTGTATTGGGAAGAGGAATAAAGGTATTGGGATACTACTCACTCGGATGAATGGGGGAAAAGAAAGTAGCAGCTCTTAAGGCCGGGCGTGCGTACCCGATGCCATACCTACAAGCATGACACCCTGGCTAATACTAGTGAATCATCATCATCAGGTCCTTTTTAGTCTCCACTACAGGAGCACGACCCTCTCTGTACTACTAGGGCCATACTTGGCCAGAGCAGCCAGAGGACTTGGCCTACACTCTCCACGCTGGCCAGACGGGTTGGAGAGGTGTCTTAGATGTTTATAAGCTTTGTTTAGCTTGTATTTCCTAAGTCGCCTTCTACGACATCCACGGGAAGACTTGGAGTGGTCCTATTCTACTCTGCCGGATACCACACGGCTAAATACTAGTGAATAGTGTAATATAATACAATTATTATTATTAACTATTATGAAAGCCTTACCAGCACAATAACACCGATCCATTTATCGTCCAAGTCAAAGAGTCGTAATACGTGACATTTTACAGCCTAAGAGGATGTCCATCTATTGAGCTGAAAAGCGCGGGCCAGTCTTTAAGAATGATAAATCGGCGATTTCTAACCCGATTCGTTCCGACCCGATGATATCGAGAAATACAAAAGTACGCGACACCTTCGCTCACCTATTTAACTTCAAAGGTTCTATAAAAACCACGTTTGTATTACTTCGTATTCAACTCCTATGTAGAAGGAAATAAAATCGAAAATCGCTTGCTTCAAGGAGCATGTAGCGGTAAAGTTCACCAGGATACAGTAATAGGGCACCGTGAAATCGCAGCGCTGTGTCGAATCGCAGAAAAATTTCGGTTTTTCGGTTATTTCTTCGGGATTTGTACGGGCTTTCTTCGGCGATTCGTCGCGCTGAACGGGTGTCAGCATTACAAACATATGTCCTTTGATTCAGCGTCGCAGCGCATTCAGAGATCCGCAACGGCTTTTGGATTTCGCGACGATGTCACGCTCGTAACGCGTTACATTGATGTTGACTTACCTTCCGTCACAGCTGCTACACTATTTATTGGAATAACCACAAGAAATGACGATTTTCGGAAAATCTAAGAAATCTGTTGACAATAATCGATGCCTTAAATTTTTTCAGTGTCGTAATTTATGCGGTTTAACGACTTTTCCTTGTTCAGTCTGTTGCACCTTGTAAAATACGGTACCTAGTTTTAATTTACATGATCCAATAAGTATTTTTGTTTGCTTCATTTTATTTACTGCTAGGATTGTAGAAAAAGCTTGCATTCTGAAAACAGTATGACAATGAAACACAAAAATCTTATTCTCGCACATGAAAAACAAACAACTTTTGTGATCGAGACTAAACACTGTTCAAAAACGCCGGGATAATATACTCGTAATTTGACGATAAATTAATCAAAAAGAATCTTGAATACTCTTTGAATTGCAGGGTCCTAGGTTCGATTCCCAGTCAGGTTAATATTGAAACGATATTTTCCAAATTGACCTGGCTCTTGGATGCTTATCCATAAAATAAATAAATATGTACGGACAAATCACACAGGTTGAGCTAGCCCCAAAGTAAGTTCGAGACTTGTGTTATGGGATACTAATTCAACGATATTATATTTTACAACAAATACACATATAGATAAATATCCAAGATCCAGGCCAATCTGAAAAAGATCATTTGACCATATAAATATCTATATTATACAATATATTATCGTTGAGTTAGTTTCCCATAACACAAATTCACAACCTACTGTGAGGCTAGCTCAATCTGTGTGATTTATCCCTCTAGAAGATGTGAAACAAAGCAAATTCATCTAAAGGAATTACGTAAACACATACTCATTGAGTTTTCTGTGCAGATCTCAGATCAGATATACAAATTCTTAATGATTATATGGTAATATAATCAATAAAGAATCTTTCTAGCGCCGACTTTTTGGCTTGGGAGAAAAAAAAAAAAAAAAACAGATTGTACCAGCTGCTTCTCTTCCGCGCAGGCCGTAGAAGCCGACCGAGGGATTGGTAAAAATCTAAGGAATCTTGTTAATAGGCGATGCCGCTAGCAACCCATCACTATTTGGTTTCCGTTTTCCGTCTTTCGCTCACCAACAGGCTAATCGTGGTCTTTGGTTCTTATGGCCTTAGGTCTATGTACCCCGAAAGGGATGAAGTGATAATATGAAGTGATAATATGTATGTATAGTAATATTGAAGATAAACCAGAGGTTTATCCCGTACACGTGACCTGTTTTACAACGATATAAAGTAACAATTTATACAACTGTATGCAATAGCAATCACGCATCACTGGCTCCACTGTAAGGCTGAAAGCGGGCGTGAGTTCAAAGTAGCCGATGGAGACACGTGCGAACAGATTAGTGTATGTCGCTTGGTGGAGATAAGCCTGAATATTATGGTAGGAAATGGCAGGCCACTGTGTAGAGCTGACTAAGGTGCGGTGCCTTTGAGCTTAGAAAAGCTGACGTACAATGCAATAGTTGCTGTAAAAAAAAAATGCTATACATATTTCTTGACTAGTTTTCATCATTACTACATAGTATAAAACAAAGTTGCTTCCTGCTGTCTGTCCCTGTGTATGCTTAGATCTTTAAAACTACGCAACGGATTTTGATGCGGTTCTTATTAATAGATAGAGTAATTCAAGAGGAAGATTTATATGTACATTGCACCCGTGCGAAGCCGGGTCCGGGTCGCTAGTAATATTTAAAACAAAGTCGGGTTTGTTTGAACACTTATAACTTAAGAACGAATGAACCGATTTTTATAGTATTTGATTCGTTGGTTTTCTTATTACTCCGAATAGCAGAATAACCATGAAGATATAGATAAGAAATATTTACAACAACAAAAAAATAGCGAAAGGAAGTTCGCCGTGACAGCTATTTTATAATATTATTTGTTAAATGCGTACTTAATATTATTTTATAACTATCTCTATATATACATACATACAAATAAATTACCAATTATAATTGGAAGCTTGATAGCCCAGTGGTTGCAAGCAAGCCCCACCGCAAGTGCCGTAAAAATATCTCGAGCTCCTCCGTGCTTCAGAAGGCATGTTAAACCGTTTGTCATCATTGATGGTAGTCGATAAGCTGTTTTTTAAGATGCCTTAAGGCATCTTAAAAACTTATTTACTTAATTAACTAACTCGTTCGACTATAATTATGAATGTTTTTTCATATATTTTAATAAAATGAAAATATATATTAATGTTTGTCATATTACAATGTAAGTAGATCACAGTCACTGTTGTCATCATACTCAGGCTCGAACCGTCTAAATAGATTAATCCATAAAATCGTTACATCAAAAATATTCATTGTAGCTGAAAAGGATGTATTCATACTACGCGGCTTTCATGCAAGCCATAGACAAAGTTATTAACGCAGCCCCACTTATTTTAACTGCGGCTTCCATCAAAATGAGACCACATTCAAGTGCGAAGACTGTGAGCTTTTTGAATAAAAGCTCCGCCACTTGCGCTGCCTTGTTAAAATTCACAGGTTCTCAAACCTTTTGTGCCGATCCCTGAGGCCGTAAAACAAATAATTCTCGCGTGAAATTCGGATAATGTTGTTGGTAAAACTTACTACAAAACCAACATATCTTTACATCCAATCCATACCCAAATCTGTATACTTTCAACCATATTTCAAACGCAGTATAGACTCATTGAAATTTTGTAAAGTTCAAGAATAAAGTTGTAAAAAGACTTCACGCTTCGATACCATCAACAACAGGGTATCGGCCAAAGTGCCACTATTAACAGTTCCTTAAGCATTTTATTAAGTCCCTTGGTGCGAATATTTCACGGGTCCTAGACACCAAAAAACATGTTAATTTCCATAGTTGACAAGCACCGCGTGAATTTTCGCGGAGGATGTAAAAGATTTACTTAAAAGCAGCCGGTTTGCGATAATAGATTGCAGGCTTTGCAAATATTGATAATGGATAGGGCTTTGTGGTCATAACTAAGTTATACTATGGTTGTACATGTCTAACTTTTGCTCTCTGCTTCGCCTACGTTAGTGTTGATCTCTTGGGAACAGAGATTATTCCGGGAGTATAGGTATCATATGTCCTTCCTCGGTCCTTAAACGACCTCCATATCAAATTTCATTGCAATTGGTTAAATAGTAGAAGCGTGAAGTGATAACAGACAGACATACAAACATAGTCACCTTCGCATTTATAAACTGTTCCCTAGGGATCGACATTGACGCGGGCGGAACCGCGGGTGAAACTAGTTATATTTATAGTGAACTGGATATATATATATATATATACCTTAATCGGCTTTTTTTACGCTATATTTTTGGAATTTGGTAATAAAATATTTTGTATAATAAATATTTTAAAAAGTGTTTGAGTATTAAAAATTTTATTATATAAAATTTTTAATACTCAAACACTTTTCAATTGTAGGTCACTACGAGATTTTTATAAGATTAGTTAGTCATTCCATTTCGATTCTAGTCAATTAGCTTTTATTTGTAGTTAAAATTAAATGCTGTTTTCTAACAAGTGATCGTCTTTAAAATCTTACACATTTATAAAATTTGAAGACCACTACAAGTCTTAATTATCTAGTGGAGAGTGTAGGCCAAGTCCTCTGGCTGCCTTGGCCAAGTATGGCCCTAGTAGTACAGAGAGGGTCCTGCTCCTGTAGTGAAGACTAAAAAGGACCTGATGATGATGAAGCACTTTGTTAGCAGCATAGAAAACCAAATATTATTTTTCAAATTAAAATTAGAAAACGTTTATTTAATAGTTACTTTGAACACTTGTCATATTTGACTTTTCAACAATTGTTGACGTCGTTGTGGTCTACATTATTAATATTTTTTTATGTA
This sequence comes from Elegia similella, assembly GCA_947532085.1. NCBI lineage: Eukaryota > Metazoa > Arthropoda > Insecta > Lepidoptera > Pyralidae > Elegia > Elegia similella. The sequence continues at coordinate 17,772,321 of OX383941.1, forward strand.
CAATATGTAAATACAATTCTACAATTCAATTCTTTGTATTAATACAGTTCTAAATTATTTCAGTACTTATAATGTACTGGTTGTTGTTCCCAATAAATAAATAAAATAATAACTGCACGAGCCTTTGAATTACATGGTCCCGGGTTCGATCGCCGGCCAGGTCATGATGGAAATCGATCCTTTTCAGATTGACCTTGTTTTGAACTAAAAGTATCTATTATAAAATATTCTTTCCTACAAATTTACAACTTTCTGTAGGGCTAGCTTAATTTGTGTGTCTGTATATATATATTTATTATGTGGAGAAAAAAAATATGAAAAAATAACACACATACTATCTACAACTACACACATATAATACATATTATCACGTCTTTATCTCTTACGGTGTAGATAGAGCTTGGTCATAAGACCTCAAGGGCACTTTTAGCGTGTTCGTGGGCGTAAAAGTGGAAAACAGAATCAAAATAGTGACGGGTTGCTAGCCGCATAGTTTATTATCATGATTCTTTCTTGACCTGCTTCTCTTCCCGCACAGACCGTACAGGTCTGCGCGAGGAGAGAAGCAGCTGGCACATTCTACGTTTTTCTTTTCTCGCAGATCAGCATGGAAGGAATCACTCTACAACTAACCTACATATTTTGATACATAAGAAACAATGATGTCATTGTTTAATAAAAAAAGATATGCAATATCTCTACCTCTACACGGTACGTACTATAAAGTTTTACAAAACTTTTGTGTATTGACGATTTGACCTATCGGTTTCCCTTCTGGTTCTGATATTGCACGACTTGACCCCTGCTCTCTTGAGTTATTGTGCCAGCCTGGTATGTATGGTCATTTTCAAAAACATCCTTAAAGCAAAAGGGGTAAATGTAGTATAACTATTACATACACGCAGTAATATTACTTTAAAAATACTTATTGTTCAATATTTCATTTAGTTTTAACACCTAAGCTCAACTAATATCTTTCACTTGAATAATGTAGCCTTTACATTTGTATTCATATCCATACTAATATACTTTCGCATTTATAATAAATACTAATATTATAAATGCGAAAGTGAGCTTGTGTGTTTGTTACGTTTTCACGCCGTAATAACGTACGTCGTACTTGCTGTCTACGCTGTAGGTAGGGTACGTAGAAGGACGTAGGGTATATTTTTGTCCCGGGAAAAACTGTACTGTTCCCGAGGGATCGACATTGACGCGAGCGGAGCCGTGGGCGAAAGCTAGTATTTTAATATAGTTTTGGGTCATAGCTCTAAAAATAGTCAGTTTATGCTTTGGGTATAAGTGTTTATATTTGTTTATTTGACTAGAAAGAGCATATTCAATCATACTTAGAATTTCATCATCGCAAAGATGTCAAGAATTTGGCTATTTTGTACGCTGTATGTAAGTACGAGTAGCTGAATGTAGATAAAGACTAGGATAATATTTCATAGTTGTATAGAGAACATATATAGACCTTCTTCCTAGCCGTGTGGTTTCCGGCAGAGTAGAATAGGACCACTCCAAGTCTTACCATAGATGTTGTAAGAGGCGACTTAGGAAATACAAGCTAAACAAAGCTCATAAACATCAATGAGATCTCTCCAACCCATCTGGCTAGCGTGGAGAGTGTAGGCCAAATCCTCTGTCTGATCTGGGCAAGTATGGCTCCGGTAGGACAGAGAGGGTCATGCTCCGGCAGTGGAGACTAAAAAGACCTGATGATTATGATAATGAAGATGATAGACCTTCTTGATAAAGCACTAACAGCTACTTTAGAGAATCAGATATGGAAAGGCCCCAGACGGATCATGCTCAGTAGTTCCATTGGCAAATAGTTCCATGAAACTAGTGAGCATTTTTTTCTCAGAAGTCCCAAAAAAAATTCTCCCTAGTTCCATGGAAATATTTGCCGATGAAACTAGTGACAATGATCCCCCCAAACTAGGCTACATTAGATAACTTGGGTTTAGGGGTTGGGATGAATTTTGTTGAAATTCAAAATGTTTATTTAATAAAGGTCATTTGGACACTTAATAATTGTCATATATTTTCAACTGAGAGTTAAGTACAAGAAGTAAGTACGCGTATATTATAATTAACTTAAGAATATGAAGGTAATGTCTTTATATTCTCAATATATTTTTATATTGTTAAATATATATTTTATTTGAAAATATCTTCAAGCTTGGACGAAGATTAAGTACCAATCACGTAAGTGTTAAAAATGAAACGGTACCTACTCAATAAATATTCAAAATATGAAATACCTGCGCACGGAGGTCCTGTGAAGGAATGTAGTCAGTCAAGGATCACTGACCAAGCATGACGATGAATATTTATCAGCTTCATTAATATGTACCTGTCTATTGTATAAATATTTCCATCATTTAGTAGTGTGTGATTTGAATGTTTTAATAATTCTCAATTTAAAATGTTAAAGGTATGATTTGGAGTGTAAAATGACTGTTATTTTTTTAGTTTTGATTTCTGCATTTGATTTTCTGATCGTTTCATATTAACATACTTAATCTATGTGTTAATTGTTAAGAGAAAACTTAGTTCAATGAAGCTTTATTCATGTTAAATACGGTATATTTATTCGATGACTGTTAAAAGATTTTAGTGTGGTTAGGATTTTCATAAAATGAAATTCATAAGGTTTTATTGATAATTAATTTATTAAATAAGACTGGAGATCAAACGAAAGTCTTGAAATTCCTTAACAAAATCAGTCTAAAACTTAACTAAGCTTAAACTAAAAGTACAAAATAAAAACCTAACCTAAACTTGACACAAATGGAAGAATTCAGTACAGAATAGAAATTGTAAACCTTACTATAAGATCAGTTAAATTATACTAAGACTTATTCTAAGTATAAAATGTCTTAAAACTATAAAGATTGGCACGTTCGGCCCACTTCTGCTTAATTTGCAACACAATCACCAAAGTTAAGTAAATCTTAATACAATCATACCTTACAGACTATTAAAGCTTTTTACTGATATGTAATATTCATACTAAACACACGTACACACAAATATAAATCATAAGTGCATCAAAGAATATAGAATAATATGGAAGATTTAAAACGTTACAAGAACTTTTTAACTTAAAGTAATATAAATATTCTTCAATGCACTACTATGTTAAAGCTAATAATTCGTATAATCTCTGATAAACTCTACTTACAATTTAATTAAAGCTTCGATTGATATGTACTACGATATCACAGTCACGATATAAACTCTCTTACACACTAATGGAAGACGTCGATTTAAGATATAATTAAATAAAAGTAAAGAGAGACAAGCTGAATCGTACAATTCTGCTAGAGAATGAAGTTTAGGAGATAGCCAGGACTTGTGCGATGATAATTACAGTGCAGATGATATTAAAGCTGTCTACCAAACTTGCTGTTTACTGTTAAAACAAAAACTACCGCGGAGTAGGCACAGCGTCCAACCAGAGATGAAAATACCACTAAGATCACAGGCAACTATAAACTTAAATCACATGAACATCTGATAGGTGTAAACGTTGTATCTACTCCGCTTCTAAGTGCGACGCTCGAATTGGTGCAAAACATTTAGTTGCATTATACATTGACGCTTTAAAATAATCTAAGGCACTGATTGAGTTGTTAAACCAGACAATGTATAAGGAAAACCTAAAATTTGCACCGGTCGAGTTCACTTAAGTCTAATGGAAGACATTGGATTTGTGCTCTGGAGTGAGCACGCACTAAAACTATTACTGGAAGACACGATTTTGTTTCACTGCTTTTAGAACCGAAAGCTATTACCGAAAAGGAAGGTTTAGTTTTGAACTAATAAAGTTTACATACGAGGCAATTCTTGTTGGCGCTGTAGCAGATTTCTCGGACTTCATTAGCCATGTTGTCGATCTCGGGGTCTTGGGAGATAAGCTCGAAACGGCTGGAATTGAGGATGTTCTGATTCTCAGCGTTGTCGTTGTCTTCTATAGCTACCGGTTTGACCGGGTCTGCTGGGTAGAAGAAGTCGGTGAAGGGCACCAGTATGGGATCTTCAGGGTATGCAGTCTTTTGCGATGGTAGGTCAGTGCGCGGCGATGCGTTGGAGATCAGCTCGCCAAGCTTCGACCAGCACTTGTTTAAATTCACACGCGTGGAGGATGTCACCTTCCTTGGAAGTCGTGGCTTTGAGGTCTGTTAACAATGGAGAATGAACATGAGTATCATTGAAATCGTAAAGAGTAATAACTGTTGACACAAGGTGGAATTGTAACAAAAAGTGCGCGAAAATTGTGACGCGGGATAATGTCAAGATGTTATTACTAAGTAAAAACTTTCACACGAATAACCAATGTAGTGATAAATCATAAAAAACAGTTTACTGATATTTCCAAAAAGAGAAATTGATAGAAAATCTTACCTGACGATTAAGAAGTTTCGCCCATGGTGACCTCGGAGAAACAGCCTCCTTGCGCGGCGATTGTGACTCATCTTTAGCCAAACACATGTTTGATGTATACAAAACTTAGTCTAACGAATTAAACTACGTATTTACAAGGTTGCGAGAGCAGAGAGAGCGACGTGTACGCACGAGCGTCAGTCGGGAATGATTGAATCAGGAAGGGCGCGGGTTTTATATATGGTGGGTCCCAGCCCTGCCCCCCGGACCCTGGCGCGCGCGTGCCCCGGGAGCGGCTCGGCGCGAGCGCCGCACGAGCGGTAGCGCGCGCTACGAAGAGACTTGTTTTTACTGAGCACTTCTACGAAAGGCTTTGCCGGCGACTTAGAATAGTTGCTAGATTACGCCGGCACTATTGATGACTTACAGGGGTTTAACAAGAAGAGTGGAGTTTTTGTTACCAATATCAGAGAATGAGATTTTGATGAGAAATTCATTAACAATAATGTTAACAATTTTTTTAGGGTCTTTATAGTTATAGAGATTGACCTAACAGCTACAAGTGCTTAAGTTAAGGCTGAAACTCAAAGGTAACTCAAATAGTTTATCTATTCTTAACAGTTAATCAATGCTAAAGTGTATGGCGTGTATATACAGTTTGTCCGTATATACATATATTAAATCAATAATTTTAATTAGATTTCAATAAAATGTAAAGTGTTTAAATCATGTTTTATTATGGAAACAATAAATATTACTCAACATGCAATTTATAATTCAAACTCGCCTCAACCACGGTCATTGAACTAAGAATTCATTTCTCATTCAGCATCTAGCGCAATCTAGCCCCCCGGCCGTCACTGCAGGAGCCTAGCATGAATCACGAGCACACCTGGCTAGGCCAGATAGATAGGTTCCGCCGGCCGTGGTCATGCACTTCCTGCGATGGAATCTAGTATGCCTGTGCGAAGATAAATAATTTCCTTTGTTTTATGACTGCTATGTACGATAGAATATTTGTTCAATACTTGACAGGTAGCCATTTTGCGCCAGATCTTATACAGCATGAATATTGTCATCATAGCGGACTCCAAAGTTGGACGAAACAGAACTGATAATTATGACATAACAATGTAAGCTCTACAAAACTAACCTATAAAATTGTCGTTTTTTTCCCCTTGCCATTTTGTTCCTATTGACTTTGATTTTCAGTAAAACACATTTTTTTTGAGTAAACTTGAAAGTGGACTGTATATTACTAACATTTGGAAAGCATGATACTTTTTGTTTTTCTGAATTTAATTGCTGAAAATTGCTCATAAAAATAACTCGATTCAGATGTTGTCCGTTTTGATCAAAAATGTCGTCATTTTTCTATTCTTTTTCTATAATTTTGTAAATAATGTTGTAAATTGATAAATAATGTTTAATGTATCAATTAAAAATTGCATAATTTTGTAAATTTTTACATATTTGTATACGACTTTTTGAGCTCTATCAATGCTACGAATTTCGTAGCAAACAAATAATGGCTACGAAAGTCGTAGCATTGCTCATTACATATTTGAAGCGTTTGAAGAACAATATAACAGGCATTTCGTGATTCAATTTATTGATGTCTATTTATGTTTTAAGTATAAACAGTTGAGCTAGCCCCATGGTAAGTTCGAGAATTGTGTTATGGGATACTTACTTACTTACACATATTTATGTTAATAAACATCCAAGACCCAGGCCAACCTGAAAAAGATCATTGTCCATTTTGACCTAACCGGGAGGCAAATCCGGGATCTTTAGTGTGGCAGCCTGGCATAATAATCACTCGTCTAAGAAACAGACTACTTGATTTTACTAAATTATAATTAATTTTCTTATAAATTCATTGTAAAATAACTTAGTACAATGTTATTAAACGTTTTATTATTAAACATTGCAGAGGCAAAGCATGCATGTCTGACATCAATTACCATATATTACTCCAACAATACTTGCCATAAATAAGGTTGGAAAGTCCCAAAGCGACAAAATTTAACCATCACTACAGGGCGTCTAAACATTAAGCAAAATATTGCTTCGCAGACGACTGTAAACCGCTTACTACGGTTTTACTGCCTTTTAATCTGCATTTATATTATTACACTTTATGTATTACTGCAGCGCATGTGTCGTTAATTGACAAAGTTAACTTAGATGAAAGTTAAGTTATAAAAGGTTTATTGGTATTTTTTTAGTATTACTTGTTGTCCTGGTTAACTTCGTTTTGCTATAATTTTTGTCGTTAAGATAAAAACTATCTTTTAAGTTGGACCAAATTATATATAGTTACGAAGTTAGATCAAAATTGGTTCAGTAGTTTCAGAGTTTATCCCGGACATACAGCGACGTGCATCCACATTTTTTGGAAGGTAGACAAAAACATATTTAGTACTTAGTCTAAAACTTACCTAAATAAATACTGCTTGTGATTTTTAGGGGCACCAATCTAATATTTTTTTGTTAGAGAAAAAAATGGATATATTTTTAGTAAGTTCAGGGTAGACAGAGTCTAACTGTCTGTATGGACTGCACGTCAGTGCGGACATACATCGTGACATGAGATTTTTATATATACAGCGTATAACATAACCAACAACGTTCCCTTGAAGGGGTGACTCAGCCCGTCAAAATGAACAACTTTTTGTATGGGACCAGTGCTGGGAAATCAAATATTTTTTTGACATTTTCATACTTATTGCCGGGTCGGCCGAACACTTTTGTGTGTAAATGTCAAACTTTTTTTTGAGTTTCCAGCATTTGTCCCATAGGAAAAGTTGCTTATTTTGACGGGCTCAGTCACTCCTTTACGGGAACGTCGTTGGTTATATTTAAGCTGTATATAGATTGTGTTTGAGGGATACGATAAATAAATTACTGAAGTTTACGCCCTCTTTATCTCTAAAGTTATCATTAAAATGTGTAACTTTTATAGGAAAACACTTAATTATAATGTGCGCAGGCTTGCGTTTTTATTATCCTGAATAAAATAGTCATTAATTCTAATAAGATGCGATAAGATTAACGTTTATACGTATTAGACACATCGCATTTTCTTAAATGACTAAAGTATTGCAATGAAACTACGCAGACGCAGAATAAGAAAATTGCTGGGTATTTTTTTTAAAATGTAAGTATGATTGGTATATATTGAAATCGATCAACAGCAACTGCAAAAGCACAAACGACTGCAAAAGATATCTGAAATATAGTTACACCGAGAATTGTGGAAGGGCAGGCGCAGGCTGATGTAATTCATTTTGGTTGCCTGTAATTATGGTGTGTATGGTATGTAGATTCATAAGTTACGATCAGTCACCTCAAACAAATAAATTAACATCTCGTATCGCCTACAACAATACAAGCGAAAAAACTTAACACACAGTTTCACGTTCTATCAAGCATAACATGGAATTTCAAATAAAACCTAATGTATAATCAGTGACTGCATTTTATGATTATTAAGCCTATAAAAAAATTTTAACTCTTCAGTGAGCTAAGAACTTTTATTGGACATTCGCAATAAAAATTTTGCAAGTTAATTGGTTTTAATATGCTGATATAATGCTATTAATAAATTAGGTGCTAAAAGCCTGAGTCTTTTTCTCTTAATTTCTGGACACCAATCGCGAAATTAGTCACGATGGACACATCCATAGACGAAAAAACAATAAAACTTATATTGTGTCTCGTTTAGTGTTCATCAAAGTATTAAGATAGCGAAATAATTTCAATTAGTAATAAATTTATCTTTTATTATTTTTTACGAAACGAAAAATTTTTAGAAAAGTGTTTCGTTAGCGGGGGATCTAATAAGATTATTTTTTATAAACGCAGATTTTCCAACTGTATCTCTTACTTTGTCCCTAAACTGAGAGAAAAGTTCTCGTGTCTGAGTACGTTATACTGATAAAACAAACGCCCTAACACGGATGCTATAATAAATGTTATAATAAGACGAGCAAAATTGATCAACTAGAAAATAAAAACATTCTTATTACAAAATTTCTAACAAGTTTTATATTGTTATTATCTTTTTTATATTGTTATTCCGGTTTAAAATATATTCGTTCAACTGATATCTATCCTTCTTTCAAGCCAATGAAATATGGATCCCGATTTAAAACCACAAAAACTTAATTTATTCATCTCATCAAAACCCACGCTGGCATCCAAAGCCAGTAACTGATATCCCCTTAGAAGAATTTTACACTTAATACTTTCATCTAAAAAAAAATCGTTGGACCACAACCCAACCACGTGCATCCAGCCAGTATTCGAAAAAAGAACATAAAATCTTCATATTTTTTGCCGCGTCCCCACAGTGGGTAGGGTTACATAATGGAACGTTAACGTATCAAACTGTTCATGCTAGCTGGTATAAAATATCGAGTGACTGTGTGTGTGAAGCGTGCTTTACACACGCCTAAATGCGCCCCGCTGTTGACTTAGGTTTAGGGGATAATGTTTATGGCGTTTTCAATGGGTTATTGTGGTCCTCGAGCTGTGAAAAGGGTTTTCATTATAACATTGTCTCCCGTCGTCTATTTAGATAAGTTACACCGCACAACACAGCTTCAAGTTTGTATCCTTACCAAAATTATATTTATGAGGAATGGTTAATTAAAAATTTAAGAGGATTGCTAATTTTTTCTAATATTTGGTCATTATATTACTGCAAAAAGAGTAATCGTCTTCAATATAATATGAAGTCATTGCGTAATAAAAAGAATAACGTATGGTTAGGAAATTTCATAGCAAAACGGTGTCAGACCCATTCGTGACCCAACGTTCTATTTGGATAGTAATTTTCCAATTTCAATAGTGCGCGTACGCACTGCGCATGACGCGACACGCGCCTTGTTACAATGGGTCCTTCCAGTACATTCTATTACAAAGTTTGCTATACTTATGAAGTTATTCTTCAATTCAAACAGGGGTGGACGAAAACAATTGTTAATAGATTAGATAGTATGTACATGCGTAAGCATTGCACATGGCACGACACGCGTCCGATGATAGATTTGTGAATTCCGATATATGCGGGTTAGTGCCGCGTGTGTGATATCGTGTGATATTATCTATATTTTGTTATTATTGATACAGATATTTTAAGTGACTGTGATGACTGATAAAAACGCAATATTTGGCTTCCTTAGGTTTCGTGATGAGCATAGAGATTTACCTATTACTTCTTTGAAAGTCCGTATATATGAGAATTTACTTCTATAACTTGTTCCATTGAAGGATATTACTATACTCACCACGCTTGGCAGACGGGTTGCCGAGCAAAGTTTCTTTGGCTTCTTGTGCTTCCGATGCTGCTGTCTATCGGAAGTCGTTTAATCTGGGGGAGGATCGGAATTTGTTGGATTTGGGAAGGGAATGAAGGTATTGGAAAACTACTCACTCGGATGAATGGGGGAAAAGCTTGTAATGGTAGAGCAGCTCAGGAGGCCGGGCGCACGTACCCGATGCGACCTGCAACCACCGGATAGGTAGTTGAGGATGACACCCCTGACTTATTCACCTAAGTATAACTTGCATAATAATGCAACTTATATTTAGGTGAAAATAATCTACCTAAATATAAGTTGCATAATAATGCAACTTATATTTAGGTGAAAATAATCTACCTAAATATAAGTTGCATAATAATGCAACTTATATTTAGGTGAAAATAATCTACCTAAATATAAGTTGCATAATAATGCAACTTATATTTAGGTGAAAATAATCTCAGATTAAATGTGCGCACGCACGCCACGTGACAGTAGTTGACTGTGATTTGCAAATGCGGGCCTTACTCTATTGTGTAAATGGCGGTCAATAAGGAAATAGTATAATGAAAACTGACGGGGTGATGATGGTAAGGGTGCCTTTGTTGAGTATTGAAGTAAGTTGTTCTTCAATGATTGTTAATATATTTTGGCAAACAAATATTTTTCTAGTCTTCAAGAGCTTACGGTTTACGAGAAATAAAAGAAAGCCAAGTATCTTTCTAACTTCCGACACAAGATACACATGACAAGTGTATATAAACAAGTGTAAACAATACACGAGACAAACGTATATAAATAAGTGTAAACAATACACAAGATAAGTGTATATAAACAATATTTTTGTGACATTTTCGACTAGTATTTATACCTATTCCTTAAAGAAATTACGCATTTCTTAATAATCTATGTTGCATTCACTATGCGTTCACACAGCGAACCGCCGCGTCACAAATAAAACAGCTTAACATACACATGATATAATGAAATAAACTCATCAAAATACAAAATGAACTATTGTTTCGTATAATAGAGATCGCACACGCATATCAATGAAAAGGCAGTAAGGGTCATCACACACGCGCGGCAATTGTTGTTAAACGCAAGGTACATTCCGACTACCCCATTGTTAATACATTTGTATGCTCACCTCACGCTAAACTCTATATTGATACGCGTAATAGATTCATATTTATTTTTTGTGTCTACCTGAACACTGAAGTGGAATAGTAATTGGTTGTTATATTAGTATTATGTTTAGTGTTCAAATTTTAAGTATTTTGAGGGCATAATTGACTTACGAAGGTACGAAAATAGCAATCATAGAAATAAATAAATTCACAGAAAAAATTACTTAATATCTCCATTTGTCAAATAATCTATATGCAAACTGCTATTCACGAAAACGAGTATACACACGAAAAAATGTGATTATCCTATATTAATCAACTTATATAGCAAAAGTTATATCAGTTGAAGTCAAAATTAAAAATAAGTTACACTTGTAAATGTAATAAAGATTTATTATCAGATCTTAAGTACATTCTATAAACATTGTTAATTTAACGTTAAATTGAAGATTTCAGTAATATTGCCACTGCCTTAATTCACCAGCACGTAAGGAAATTTTAATTAGCAATAAATAACATTTTACTGCATATTTATAAGACATTCAATTTTAAATAGTTATAAAACCGTATAAAGCTTCTGTTTCTAGTTTACAGCATGCGGGTACTATACATAAGATTTAAACGAGTCGTAGAAGAAAATGTAACAGGGAATCGTTATCATAAACTAACATTTGTAAATCACACGCACACACAGGCGTTAGACACACAACAGGAACATAAACAGCCCTTCTACGGACACTTACTTGAGTAAATTCTGTAACCGGAGATAGTCGCGCGCGCACACACGCGTACTCCCGCGCGTGTATACGCACGCTTACTGTAGGGCTGTTGCATAAAACATTAGGAAGAACTACTACTTCATTACAACTACAAGCTACATTTTTTATTTTATTCTATAAGTAGAAAGAGATCATTTTACGGCTAATTTGACATACCTACTTAAATTTAAAGAAAATGATATAGTACGCAAACGTAGTGGTTTAAGGGCGCTTCGAAGTATAGGTAGAATTAGACGGTTTCAGTTAAAATTCCTAATTTTCAAGCAATTACTCTAGAATTTCACAAACATTGTGTGATATGGACACTATAAAACGGTTAGACATTTATAAAGTTAAATGCATATCAAGTAAAAAGAAAATCAAAGTTCGCCAACCCTATTTTGCCACGAGAGCACACACGGGCGCCTTCTAATCGGCGCTTTCCTTCGCGTGGCGGGCGTGTGTGTGACCATCCCCGTTAAAGGGCGCAGGTGTGGTGTGCTGAATGACTCGCCGTGGGAACACAGCTCAACCCTCGGTTCCCAGGCCCGCCACCTGCCACCTGCCGTACTACGCATAATTCGCGTTCGTAAATGAACGGTAGTGACCACGTGTGTTCGCTTTTTTCATCACGGAAGATAGGATCCCAATTAATTTTATCTTAATGGTAAGTTCGGTCATCGATTTGGGTAGTTTAGTTCTGGGGGTAAGCTTTGATTTATTCTTCTGAGATTAGATTGGGGTTGAGTTTATCAGTGTTGCGTCTAAAACTCTATATTTGAAGATTTAATCTTAAATCATAAAAAAATAAAGGAGAGTTTATCTCAACGAGATTAAATGTAAAATACTAACAAGATTTCAAACTATGATTTGAGATGTGTTTCTTCCCGAACGATCATATTTACAACAGCAAATATTTTTATAGTTAGATTGCCTTATTTTATGTAAGAAAAAAAAATTAATGTAATAGTTACTTCTCTTCCTCCGGTGACCGTAGAAGCTAGCCGAAGGAATGGGTGAAAATTAGGCTAGTAACCCATCACTATTTTGATTCAGGTTTCCACCTTCACGCCCACCAACACGCTAGACGTGGCCTTTGGGTCTTATAGCCTGAGGCTCTGTCTACCTTGTAAGGGACAAAGACGTGTTAATGTATTTGTAATGTATATTTCTTCTTATTCTAAGATTTTGTAAGGACTCGGCATTGTATTATTAAAAACTCACCTTTCACCATGACAAATAATAATACTAACAAGTTCGTTATAATGCAAATGAATAGGTCAAGTGCCATATTCAACAAGCAATTACGACCCTTCGCCATTAAACACTGGATAACAATCGACCTTTGGGACGCTCCGGAACTACCTGTTACCAAGTCACTGGTTCCGGTGGTGAGATACGCGTTCCGCCCTGTGCGTTATCCGACCGTTGCCACCCCTAGCAGTTAACAATTATGATAATAAGATTACCTGATAAGAATGGATGATTAATATTGTCTTAATTAGAAAGGCTTATTGCCTTTTTATAAGTACCTCTAAGTTTTTTTTTTTTGTTTTATGGCACAAACAGTCATTTAAACAAAATATAAATGTATACTTATTTTCTAATAAATAATATTGTAAAATGATGTTCCATGGTGCTCTGGAAGAAAAGGAAAAACAGAAAGTATTATTTGCTTCTCTTTCCACACAGACAGTAAATGCAAAGAAAATTTACGAACATATCAGAAATCATTGCATATTTTGATTGCCTGGTTTCTCCTTTACTTCTTTGCTTACATAACGTTAACGGGGACTTTTGGTCTAGTGGGACTAAGTTATTTCTACCCCGTTTGGGATAACGATGTGATCAATCGTTGTGTGCTGGATGACTGCTTGACACTTATCCTTTTTGGATAGAATAATGCACGAGATCTTATTTTGAAGAATCGTGTGGCCGTATTTCCATACAAGCGTAGTCCCCTGATTACTCGCTCGTACCAGTAGAGCATTGATTTTTTACAATAAAAATCTATCGATATACAAGCATGTCCCTATGATTATATTTTTTTCATAATTGAATAATTTAAAAAGATATGATCCTTCAAATGCCTGAAAATTTGGGAAAAATTTCCTTTGTGTTCAAACATCAAGAAAACAAAAGAAAAAGTAAACATGGAAACACAGAAACAGACATTGCTTATTTTAATTTTTTAATGAAAAAAGAAATCCGTTAAGTTTTGGAGAAGAAATCAGGGAACTACGAAGCGTAAATTTTGTGTAATTTTCATAGGTATTTTCTTTCCGAGCTGCAGTTATCTCTATCGCACTCTGCGGGGGTTGTTTGACACAGCGCGACAGCAATAGATTTTACAAATACCTATTATTCAAATCTCTCGAGCGCAGTGTTTTTTCTTAAGGTATTTCGTACATATAACATCCATGGGAATAGAAAGCCCTTATTCTACTGCAGAAACCATACCAGTACTACAACAGCACCCTACCCCCCACCATGGCTGCCAAGCGTGCTGAGGTCGCCAAACGGCGCAAGTATGTATCTCATAGTTGGCACTATTTATATGTGCCTTTTAGGAAACAAATATACCAAATGGTCCTGGTGCGGGAGTCTCCACGGCTCATTGCTGCTGCTGGTGACAAGAGACCTGGCTGCTTTTTTGCGCAGGAAACCATGCCACTATCACAGACCCTTGTGGACTTTTACTTGAGTTAGTTTAAAAAGTTTATATTTAAATTTTTGTCATAATATCATGTTTTAATTTTTGAATAAAAGTTGCTCCTACACTTAAAAAATAATATCTTTCATACATAAATACAAGAACTTAAAAGAATAAACAAATAAAAACAAAATTTTTCGTCGTTGATAAATATTCCTTGCCTACCGAAGATAATAAACTCTGAAATTTACAAGTATACGAGGCATGTTAATAATATCATTGATTTGATAGACGCCCTGGGCGTATGACATTTGTATGCCGCTGTAATTATTGTGGACGTGTTTCCAGCGAGTAAAACTTGAAAAAAAGGGTTGGCAAAACCAAAAACAACACGATATAACAATGTTTTATTTTGCTTGCAATTATGTATCTGGTTTATTGGTTTTGTTGAATCAGCTTAAATTTTGCATACTGATAAAATAAGTCAGAAAACTTTTTTTCATGTCTTTTTTCTTATAAGTGTCTTATAAGAAAAAAAACATGACAAAGGATTCGAGTTCCAATTTTATAAGGGAAAACATGTTAAAAGTGTACCACTAAAATAACGATAAATGGATATTTTTTACAAGCTAAATGTGGCCATATAGACCTAGGCTCTGTCTACTCCGTAAGGGAAAAAGATGAGATACTATGTATGTATTTTTTAAGTGTTATGAATTGCTCTTGACTATCCTAGTTTTTAATTATAATCTTTCTTCAAGAAATATAACTTGGAACAATTTTTAACGAGGTCTGTGCCCTATTGGTCATCATTCCAGGCGACACCGGAATACTCGGGTATCATCCCTCGTCTTGGATGTGTATATACATACATACATATTGTCACGCCTCTTTAGTAGGCAGAGACTCCACTTGTTACGATCCTTATAAGCCTCTCTCGCTTCATCTACATCCATCACTCTCTTCATGCATGCTCGTCAGTTTCGCGTACTCCCTAACTTGCCCTTTGGCAAGAACGTCCGTAATCTGGTCACGGTATGTGCGTCGAGGCAAGCCTTGAACAGCTCTTCCAGTCACATGGATGTTTATATATATTTTGTATTTATTACAAAATATATTATCGTTGAGTTAGTATTCCATAACACATGCCTCGAACTTACTTTGGGGCTAGCTCAATCCGTGTTATTTATCCAGATATATATTTTTAACAACATAAGTACATACTATCACGTCTTTTCCCTTGCAGGGTAAACACAGCCCAGGTCTTTCAGACCTAAAAGCCACATTTAGCATGTTGGTGGGCGTGAGGTAATAAAATGTGATGTAAGTGATGGGTTGCTAGCCGCATCGCCTACTGACATGACTCAGATTTTCACCCATTCCCTCAATCGGCTTTTATAATACCTATACGCTTTTTTAAGTAACTGTTAATTATAATTACAATAATCCAACTCAAGCTAGCAAACAGTTTCTATAGAAGGCTAAGAAATTTGATATCTCTTTTGACAGACGACATTCTAATATAATTTTGTGTTTTTATTTTGCATTTACAATACTATTTTGATATACTCTTATTAAATTAAGTAATAAAATATAATGAAAAAAAAAATTTTTTTTCCTCCCGTTTGACATTTTTTCACCGTATTTTATTTCTTAATTTAATAAGAGAACATTCTAATAATCAGCTGCTGATGTAGGAGCCAGAAAAGACAGCCCTGTGCAGGGCGTAACTACGGCGAACGTGAAGCGTCCTAAAGTCATAATCATGCCCACTTGTCATGCTGCTACTGGGTTTGGGTGCCACGCAAAGGAAGGGGAAAACGAATTAACGTTGCATCTTGATGAATTTAGGCTGACCGGATGAATACTTTACATATTCAAGTACATCATTGGAGGAGCCTGGTAGCCTAGTGGGCGTGAGCATTATTAGCGCTTACGCTTGTTAAGCATCCCCGAGCGCGGTCCCGACTTGGATGGGTGACCGCGCTTGCCTTAAGGAATGAAAAAATAAGGATGAAAAATATGACACCAGTGTTGGTAACACATACGAGAAACAAACAAAGTACATCATAATTTATGATCTCATGTCATCATCATCAGGTCATGTTTAGTCTCCACTACAGGAGCACGACCCTCTCTGTACTCCTAGGGCCATACTTGGCCAGAGCAGCCAGAGGACTTGGCCTACGCTCTCCACGCTGGCCAGAGGGTTGGAGATGTCTCTTAGATGTTTATAAGCTTTCTTTAGCTTGTATTTCCTAAGTCGCCTTCTACGACATCCACGGGAAGACTTGGAGTGGTCCTATTCTACTCTGCCGGATACCACACGGCTAGTTCTCATGTAACGTATGAAAAAACAAAGTACAGTAAAACTAATAACGCCACACTAAATACAGTAAAACTAATAACTCCACACTAAATGCAGTAAAACCAATAACTCCACACTAAATGCAGTAAAACCAATAACTCCACAGTAAATACAGTAAAACCAATAACTCAACACTAAATACAGTAAAACCAATAACTCCACGCTAAATACAGTTAAAACCAATAACTCCACACTAAATACAGTTAAAACCGATAACTCTACATGATGAATAAGTAAAATTTTAAGCACCTTTATTAGAAAGATCACCATATTTGGAAAAAGAATTGAATATGCAAGTGTTCAACCAGTCAGCCTGTTCTCGTATAACCGTAAAATATAAATAAAGCTAAGCCATCAAAAAGCCATTCGCTGAACTCAAACTCTCATGGGCCCCATTGTATGAGTTTGCCTCGGGTTCCAGATGGTATAGATACGCCACTGCGTGTAAGTCGAAACCCTTGCAGAAAACTCTAAGATATTTTTTTTTTACTGGTATGCAAATAGAGAAAATACTGAACGGGATAGTATATTTTCGGCATTTTTGCCATGTCTTCAGATTCCCATGTTCGCAAATTTTCACTTCAAAACCCTTTGTTGATTTTTATTTTCCCCTAATATTTATATTTATTAATATTCCCATTTTTGCAAATTTTCGTTTCATCAGAATCAGTACTATTATAGTGCTTTTATCCCTTAGAGATAATGTTCCTTTTACGTCATCAATATTTTGTACATTGCGATTTTCATAGTGGACAAAAACATCGAACAAGAGTTTGTCATAAATTTTGCATCGCCAATAGAATTTCGTGTTCGGAGTCACTTAAAATTTTTACAAAAGACTTACGGTGAATCCTCTATATCAAAAACACGCATATGAGTGGTTCAAAGCGTTTAAAAGTAATCGACATGTGAAATTATTATTCCAAAAGTTTAAGAAATAGTGACTGAAAATCCCTATTTAACTTTGAGAAAGACAGCCATCGAACTTTCTGTATCCCACGAAACGATCGGTACCATTTTAAATAATCACTTGGGTATGAAACATGTTGCCGCTCGGCTAGTCCAAAAGACCCGATTTTTTTCCAAAAACTCAATCGCAAAAAGTCACTGAAAACATGCTAAAACGAGTCAATTCCGACCCAACGACAAACTCATGAAACGCATTGTTACTGGTGACGAGTGGGTTTACGAGTTTGACATGCACACTCAACAAGTTACAGAGTGGCGCCTTCCAACTGAAACGAAACCGAAAAAACAGGAAAAACCACGCCAAAGTCAACCAAAAGTCAAAGTCATGTTGACTGTTTTTTTACTATCACGATTGTGCACTGAGAGTTCTTGCCGGAAGGTCAAACTAAAGAATATTATTTGACGTTATGCGGCGTTTAAGAGAGCAAATTCGACGAAAAAGGCCAGATTTGTGAAAAGTCTTGGATTTTGCACCACGATAATGCGCCTTCGCACAAGGTCATCATTGTAAACGAATTCCTGAAAAACCTCACAAATATCATCGGCCTTATTCACCAGATATGGCTCCATGCTACTTTTTTCTTTTTCCATAACTCAAATTACCAATTCGTAGCCCCGTTTCCATTCGGTAGAAGACATAAAGGTGAATTCACGGCAAGAACTGTACTCAATTCCGGAAAAAGCGTTTTAAAAATGTTTTTATGATTAGATTATTCGTTGGCGTAAATGTATCGCTTCTGAAGGAGCATACTTATAATATATATTCTTGTGATAAAATTAATTTTGATGATTAATTAATATTTTCTGTATTATTGATCTTTTCCCGGTATTTTTTTGAAGAGTAGTATTATTAACTAAAAAAATATACATGTAGAGATGTTAATGCAAAATTTACGCGACAAATAAAGAAATGAAAAGGTATAAAAAGCTTTCTTAGAACTACTTCGGCCTGTGTCTGAGATAAATACAGAGTAATAAGGTAGTATGGTGTTAAAAATACCTCTTTTTACTGTAATATACCGACTAATGAGGCGTGCTGTAATAACTATGCTATTTTTACTACTCCATCATAACATTCTTAGAAACAGAACTGAATTACACATTTAATTCTTCGAAGAAGGCGCTACTTTTAAATATATTTTATAAAATAATACTCGAAGGATGTAAGTTAAAGATTTTAAATTTTTTTCTTTCACAGTCACGTCACCGGAGTAATTTGGTATATTTCTTTGTATTTTCTATTAAAGGAAACCATTACTTATCTATTAAAACCCTTCTCGATGTATGCATTTTCCAATTAGATAGGTATTACCATAGCGTGTTAGATTTGTTAATCAGCAAATGTTATTGTGTCTCCCAACTCAAGAGTGTTATGGTAATTTAAGGCATGTTGTAAAAATACTACGTTAAGTCTGCTTTACAAAATCGGAAATAAATTTGCAAAAAAACACAAACATTAAGCTTTTCTCTTTAGAACGGTTTAAATTTAGATATACGCATACACCAAAAAAATGCGTGAGCGGCGTCTTGATACTTCTATGGATATCCCAACATAACACTCATCTTTTATTTAATTGACTGCAGTTGTACATAATTAGGGCAAAGTCTACAATAATCTGTACTCAGTCCAACGCAAGCCGAAGCTATTACTTCTACAATAGGTCATTATTTGTCCACACCTGGGCTTGCAACAAGTAACAGATTGCATACTAGTTACTCCGAGTACAGTGAAATTACTGGCACGCACGGAACGTGATTGTTGTTCTCTCACTTTCTTGTTCTCTTGATGAGTCTAGCTCAGTGTTTCTTAAAGTGGTGTATACAGAACTGATGGGGTTAGTGAGAACCTTAAAGGGTTTCTCGACAACAAAATAATTATTAGGAGTATATGAGTTGCGATCGTAGTTCTATGTAAAAACGAAAATGTAGAGTTTTTATGAAAACTGGTGGTTGCTGAAGGCATTTTCCACATATGGCAGGCGCACTTAGCGAGGATTAACTCTGCGAACAGTGTTCTTACTTAGCAGAAGTTGGTGCTCACTAGAGTCGAGTCATGCCTGAGGGATCGACGGAGACAACACTAACGTACAGAGAGCCTGTCCTATTCTTCTTTATTACACGGTCTCGGTGCGGTTTGTACTTCCCCTTTTTCTCCATTTTTCAATAAGTCTGGAGTGAAAATATGGCAGTAAGTTTGGGAACCATGTTATAGCCCATGTTTAGCTGTTCTATTTTATTTTTCATTATATCCTGCGTGGAGTGGCATTTTAAAATTAAATTTAATAGGTATTAGCCCGGTGTAATTAAATAAAAAATAAAATAAAATAAATTATTCTTGTTCATGAATGCCAAAGGCAATTTTCTTTATTTATTTTTAGAAAAATTTGAACAAAGCATATGATTTTATACAAGTATTGCTAGTAATAAAACGTACCACGTACATAGGTACGTGGTACGATTCATAGGAATCTAAGCAAATCACTAGTGCGCGTTTATGGATTCAAAATAACTGAAACCAATTTGTATGATAAAATAAAAAAAAAAGAGTTTCCAGTGAGAATCCATAAAAATACACCAAATTCATTTGAACTTGAATTCACAATATTTTTTATGATTTCAGAATCGTTCATCTTTTTGAATTTGCGAAATATTACTTATAAATATATTGATCATATTAAACTTATCGCGCTGAATGCTGAAACCGGCGCCGGCGTGTAGCGATTGTGCGTGACGTTATCCGGCTTGATCGTGTTTTGTTTTTGTTTGGAAATTAATTTTTTTTATTAATAAATTTTCGCTATGTTTGAAAATAGAAAGTTTGTACAACGTTAATACGATAGGTAACGGATAACGGTTCAATTACGTTTGTAAACACAAACGAAAAAGTCAACAACGTTAATGCAATAAAAACGGATTACGGTTTCGTTACGTTTTTAAACATTACGAGTATCTTGCGAATTTTTCGTCACCTTTCCAATTCTATGGCACTCTATTACGTTGCAAATTTTGCGGCGGACAACCGCAATGCGCGCTCGCCCTTAGGTTAAGTAATAGGTACCTACTTTCTTGTGGTCGTCTACAAATAAGGGCAGGTAGTTAACAGAAAATCTTAGACAATAGATTGCACTATATATATTTTTAAAACTTCATCAATTTTAATATCATTAAAATGTTACTTATTTAGTCTCTGTATCTGTACGATTATTTGTTTTATTAAGTAGCTATGTGATACGAATATCATATGTATATTATGTACCCCATATCACTTGATTTATTTACTTATTTAATTTCTTTTACAAAGTACCCATCAAAGGGCACGTCCTATTTCTCCAGTAAATTGTATAAAAAATAAAAACAAGTAAATATATAGTTAAGCAACTTTTAATCAAAGATACAGAAAGGATTAATAAAACTCGTCAATAAAACAAATTGAATCATTTATCAGTTCGCCGAGAATCAAAATGCAATTAACTAATATAGTAACGAGGTTATACATATTAATAGCCGCCATTTATACAAAGAAAGAACATTAAAGACTGCGCAAGCGCATATACGCAAAAGGTCACGCGCCGATTTTAACGGCCGCATTTCATTTATCCGCACCAATTAAGGGTAACTCAATAAATTAAAATAAAATAACATACGCCACATTTAGAGTCTGACAAAAACGGTCGCAAAAAACGCCCGATAACCGAGACGCACCAAAAAAGCAAGCAGTATCATTAAGCACACAAAATATGTTTTCCATTTACACATACGCTACGGAGCGGTTATAATTTTGTATACGTTGAGTGTTTACTCAGTAAGAAGTGCTTCGGATCGGTAACACCTGCCGCGTTTTCCCACGGACGCTTCGGGAGTCTTCGGGCGTGGTCGGGCTTGCTCGTGTGGGCGCGTGAGTCTTGCATACAAATGATGGATAAGACAGGAATAGCTTTGTAAGCGACGCGACGCCTTATCTCGCGCGTCACGCGTCAAAATGCGCGCATTCCGTGCGGCGTGCCCCTAATGTAAAGCATTAGGGGGCAGCGCAAATTGAAGGAAACGCTTACATTTTCATGTACGTCGCGATTTGTGTCTGATGGAATGTTGTTGATTAAACTTACTCGCATTGTATGAAGGGAAAGCATTTTTATAATAATCGATGAATAATGCTCTACGCTATTTTTGTTATGAATAATATTTGTTTCTTATACTTAGTGACATTTGTCAACCTTTAATAACTAAATAAAACAAAAAAAAATATTACATATAAATAGTTTTTATTGTAAAATTATAGACTCCAGTTTTATTATTAGATCTTTATCGTTGTATACCTATTACGTATAAAGAAACTAAAATACTTTTTTTTATGTTTTGTGTAGCACTTAAAATATTTTTATATATTTATGCCAAGTACGTAATAAACGAAATTATACGATATCACTTGATCGACAATAAAACCTAAAGTTTATGAAAATTAAACAAATACTCCTTGACATTTAGGTGTTAAATAAAACAAAAGAACATACAGAGACTATTTCCATAAAAATACGGCGTATTTTTAAATTGGTACCTGCAAAACATTCCCGTTATATTGCAATAAGTAATAAAAGAAGTAGCATTTACGCATTACAAAATAGTATAGATGAAGTGCAGATAAGACAAAAAAGGATGATGGCGACTGGTTGTGTTTGTAGTAAAATAAATTACTAGGCCAGTAAAATAAAACAAATGGATTAAACCGCCATTACCGTTAAGGGTACCGGTGCGATGCCAGGGTAGTATTGTGACAAATCATTGGGCTATGAGCACAAAATAACATACCTACAGAGAGAACCTCATGGAATAAATAAACAAAAACAAATAACGCAGATTGCGCTAGCCCTAAAGTTCGAGACTTCTGTTATGGGATGCTAACTTAACGATATTTTTTTTTAATAAAATAAGTTAAATACCGTTTTATCGTGTATATTAAATTATTGTTACACCTAACGTTTTGAAAACTTTACAGTTTTCATCATCAAGATATTATTTTTTTAACATATTCGATATACATCCAGGTCAATCTTAAAAAGATAATTTTTCGTCTTGAACTGACTGGGGTTTGAACCCAGGACCTCCAGTGGGTCAGCCAGCAGCCTGGCATGATGATGGATCGGCCACAGAGGTCGTTAAATCAAAGTCTATGTAAGCCAAATAACTTAGACAAGCCAACATTGAGTTAATTGATTTAAAGTTTTGCTCCCAAGCGAGTTGCTTGATGGTAAGCGATCAACGCTGCCCATGGACAACTGCAACACCAGGGTGCGACAGGAGTGATGCCGGCCTTTCAATGAGTTGGGGGAGGACATGGAGGGCTTGAAGGAAAGGATGAGCCTCCGGCTCTCTCACTCTCCGAACGAAGCATAAAAGCCAAACCATGCTTTTTAGGGTTCGCACCGAAAGTGTTTAAACGGGACTTTATTATTAAGCTTTCGCTGTCCGTCCGTCAATCTTTGTAACTGTTGAAATATTATGCTATCCTTATCATCTATTCGAAAAAAGGAGAGTGCCGAAGACGAAGTGTTAAAGCCTTAAACCTTACGGTGTATCGTATCTGTAGGTATCTAATTTGTGCTATGAGTAGCAGGTCGAGGTCCGGTGCATACGGCATGCAAATTTAATGTATATTTATGATATGCATGGGCTTATTGCGAATTTGAATGCGGCTATTCGGAGAAAGTTAAATACGTTGGTAGGTAAATTATGTTGAGAAATAAAGTGATATTTGAAAGACAACTTACCTGCCTGTTTTAAAATGCGTAGGTTTGTTATTTTCTGTGCATGTTTAAGTAAAAGTTGTGTCAAAGTTGAATGTGTAAGTATACATACATATCACATCTTTTTCCTTTACGGGTAGACATAACATAACGAACGCCGAGTAATGACAGCCGGGTCCAACGGCTTCCATTGCCTTCAGAAGATGGTGGAACTCAAGCTTTTGTCCCACCTATCCTAGTGAAGACCACGCCTAGGGTTGCTTTACATACGTAAGCGTTAATATTGCGCACTTCTACTGCACTTCTACCTACTGGCTATCAAGTTTCTCTTGTATCTGATAAACTTCAGAGTCGTATGTAATATCTACAGAATAACAAAGACATTAGAAATGGCAAGGGGGCGTGGCACGCGCCCCTAATCACCTAAGTAGTTTGTCCCGCGATCATCAAAGGAACAAAAGTGAGATATACTTAAAAAAAAAAATGCCCATGTGTGCTATTCTAACTTTTAAAGTTAGAAGCCCTAGTGAAACTTTGACCAAAGGAGAAATTTCTACTCAATTGTGTTGCGTTAGTACCTATGTGTGAAATGAGGCGACGCTGGTTTTCAGAGAAATCACGCGTGATAACACTTCTAGTGTATTTGTTGGTCTGTGGTAATATCTATAAGAAAGCGACATGTCTAGCGACTCCATCCGTCTTTTTATAAAACGCGGACTAACTTAAGTACCTTGTTTAAACCATTAACTGACCAAAATAAGACGACACTTTTCACTTTGACGTTTGGTCAACTGTCATTGCCGTGTTTTAAATGTTTGGTTTAAACCAGGAGTGCTATTTTTGAAATATACGCCGTTCGTAACGAGCGATTTTTACATACACAAATCGTTCGATGTACTAAAGTTAGTCCGCATTTAATAATAAGGCTGTATCTGTTGATTAGTCCACTAAACTAGACATTAGCAATTACTACACACTAAATGTCACGATTCCACAAATGAGGAGATGTCGCACAGCGTAACATTTTACGAGCGATCTGTAATTACTTAATTTGCAATTAAATATGTGCAAAAAGCACATCGTGTGCGCCGAGACAGCGCGCACCTGCCCGCTTCTCCCA
The DNA here is from genome assembly GCA_947532085.1 of Elegia similella. Classification (NCBI taxonomy): domain Eukaryota; kingdom Metazoa; phylum Arthropoda; class Insecta; order Lepidoptera; family Pyralidae; genus Elegia; species Elegia similella. The sequence continues at coordinate 17,796,767 of OX383941.1, forward strand.
CGGTTCACCGCGACTTAGCATATTTTTTTTATTATTTATCTCTTGCTTTAAACACCACTTTCCTCCCAATTTCGTAATTTTCAAACCTCCTTCTTCATGCGATGTCAGTTGATAGTGCTATATTTTTATGGATATGGCAGCTAGGTTTATTGCACGATTTTTAAGAACGTTGTTTTGAAACTAGAAGTAACAATATATTGATCCTTATTTCATATTATATATTATAAATTTGACTATATAATTTATTTAGTATAAATTGAGAAAAATTCCCATTTTAGGGGAAAGTTGGAGACATTTATTATTAAAATACATTTTAAGGTTAAGTCTAGTAACTACATACCGATTACATGCATATATTATCAGTGTTTTCCCTTGCGGGGTAGACATAACCTAGGTCTTTGAGATCTAAAGGTGAAAAACATAATTAAAGTAGTGATGGGTTGCTATTAGTCACAGCGTCTACTAATATGATTTCTGTCTTCTACGATCTGCGCGGGAAAAGAAGAGCTCTTTATTTTTTCCTCTCTCCTAGACATGGAGAAGGACGAGTCATTTATGTTTGCCTGACAGATATTAAAATAGGTTTTAATTATACACAAATTAACTAACTATATAATTGAATTTTACACTAATTGTACTTTACCTATGTTTTAATCTATTGTTCACAAAACACCATAACTGAAAATTATTTTTTTAATATTTTTTCTTACTTAATATTTAATCACAAAGGGAGCGTTGCCTTTCAAGGAGTTGGAGGAAGGACATGGGGCTAGGAAATGAGGGAAGGATGGGCCTCCGGCTCTCTGACTTACCGAAGGAAGCATAAAAGCGGCAAAGCTACTACTCAAATGTCGATTTTCTGTGAGACTGTGGTACTTCCCCGGAGGAGCCGGCCCATTCATGCTACTAGCAAAAATGGATATTGTCGGTAGCGTGGCTCTACCACAACTAACGCCTGTGCACGTCACTGGTATTTTTATATTGCTAAGAGGCCTTTCACACTTATTTGGCTGTATCGCTCAAAAAATCAAACATTTTTAAAGATTATTAAAAAATGTGTGTCATTTTTACAAAAGTGTTTCATTATTATCCTAGATAACTATATCGTATATATTTAAGACATGTTTTTGTATTATGTAGATATGACTATATCGTAAATTAGTTATGATCAAAGATCATCTATCAAAGATTTAAAAGTTTTGATCGACTGATTTACGATGTAGTCAAAAAAAAAAAAAAATAAAAAAAAAAAATGTCTAATCAGTATAAAAACATGTCTAAAATTCTAGGATAATAATGAAACACTTTTGTAAAATAGAAACACATTTTTTAATAATCTATAAAATTGTTGATTATACGAGCGAGACAGCCAACCAAGTAGATATCAAGGGTCTCTTAAATTGATTATTGACCTAAATAAATAAATAGAATTCGTAGCTACGTAAAGAATAAGAGAAGATATTAAATTTTAAGTAAGTATACAAAATACAACAACATTATTTTGGCGCTCACTTACCAGATACACTTTTTGTCATACCAGTATATTTCAATGGTAAACGTAACGACGTCGCTTTTTGCTTTTCCAAGATCAGTATTGATGTATCAGACTCAAATGTCCTTTTAAGGACGTAAAGATTAAGTTTTATGTCCCTTTGTGTGGCGCATTATAAATATGTATGTGTTAATTTCCATTGTAAACAGCTTCGTTTGGGACGTTGATGAAGTTATTGTATTTAAATACAGTAAATAACTTACGCGATCGTTGGAACCTAAATAACGTGATTAAGTACGGATACCATCGTACAAATGAAAATCACATTGTCCTTTTTGAAATTTATTCTTAAAGGGTTACTTGAGGTCTGTGGCGCCGCACTCTAAAATATTTTGGAATTTTCCAAAATATTTTATGAATATGATTTTTTATATATACCTACTTATTGGAATCTCGAGTGAATTGATTTTTTCATACTCACGTTTTTAGAATTTTGATAAATTCAATTACTTAAATTGAAATTTTGCATGTATTTAGGTACTGACAACATAAGCTTGATTTACGCATAATAAGATTTACAAAAAGTTAGAATAAGAATAGAAAAATGATGAAATTTTTGATCAAAAGGGACAACATGTGAAATGAGTTCTTTTCATATTCAATAAAACTATAAATTATAGGTTCATTTTTAGATCACTAACAAGGTAATATATTAGTGTAATTTTAATTCATATCACATAGTAATACTAATCATGTAATTTTAAAACATATTTAGCAAAATGAACCTTTTAGTAGGTTACATTATGCTAAATATTTATTACTAGACTTATTAACTACTTGTTCATTTACAAAAAAGAAAAAAAAGAAAAGAGTTTATTAAATTCAAATATAAATATCATTTGATGGCACTAGTGGACCTAAATACTGCCTTAAGGTGCAAGGACTTTTTTAAATTCTTGAAATTGCAAATCGATGCGGAATATCTCGAATGTTTTACCTTGATCTTGAAGGGGAGATGTTGCAAAAAGACATCGGAATTTTGGTTAAAAAAAATGTTTAACGTTGGTACAATATTTGGTTTCATCAAAGCTGCACCAAAAACAGGTGCGTTATTGTGTTACATCAAATACAGCGACCTGACATTCTACTTTGATATCTATTGTGTGTTTTTTTGCTGATATCTTATGAACATTAAATTTATGTTGCGGTAAATACAACTTTGCAAGTAAGTAATATGATAGACCTTTCACTTACTACTCTTAAGTTAAATATACATAGTGAAATTTTGATCGTTTTCGACCATCAATATAAACAACTTTTTCTATGGGACTAGGTAATGCTGGGAACTCAAAAAAAATTCGTCATTTCCATACAAGAGTTCCGCCGCCCGGCCAGTTTGTATGGGCATGCCGAATTTTTTTTTTGAGTTCCCATAGGAAAATTTGTTTATTTTGATTTTGTCTGAGTCACCCCTTTAAGGGTCCAAAACGATAAAAAATTAGCCATGTATTAGCCACCTTCTTTATAAATTATTATTGCAGCTAGACTGGCTTAAAAACAAAGCAACAATATGACAAGTATAATATGAAAATATGTCACATTATGAACATTTAGATTCGTTAAGATTATTTTTGTACCACGAAAATATACATAGTGTACAGAAATAAACAACGACTAACATTATTTGGTCCAATCCTCGCGCGTTGTCATTGGCTATTCCCCAATTTCGGCCGCTCAACCATAGACAATGAAAGTTAGTTTTCCACATTATGCGCGGAAAAGCGCAATCTCGGCTAGGTCGGCCCCCCGCCGTGATTGGCGCTCACCTCGCCAATAGAACGCAGAGTTTCGGCCCACTCGGAGCGTGCGCACGCCCTCCTAACTTCTATTTTTAAATTTGAATAGACGCTAATCGAAAGGGTTCTAATTTTAAACTGGATACCTTAACCGCTTTTGTTTGTAATGTGACTAGTTATCTCTTAAACACTTTCTTGTCTGTTACCATTTTATTAATATTTGATTTAGTAAAAATCTCATCAAAAGTACTGGCTTTTGTTCACGATTATACCCGTTCAATAATATATCACAGAAACCTGTACGAAATTAAAAATTTAGTAGAAATCCCATATAAAAACTACTAGCTTTTGTTCGGGATTTCACCCGTTGAATTTCAAGTCGTGTAGTTTTCAATCATATTTCAGAAACCTGTACGAAATTAAAGATTTAGTAAAAATCCCATATAAAAACTACTAGCTTTTGTTCGCGATTTCACCCGTTTAATGTCAACGCGTGTAGTTTTCAATCATATTTCAGAAACCTTTACGAAATTAAGATTTTGTAAAAATCCCATATAAAAACTACTAGCTTTTGTTCGGGATTTCACCCGTTTAATGTCGACTCGTGTAGTTTTTTAGCAATATATCACAGAAACCTCTAAGAAATTACTGCGGAATAAAATGTAATATTTTAATACTGACGACAACGTATTTACCTGCTCGAGTAGGTATATCATAGACTGGCTATACCTACGTAGATGTGTAACCTTATCACATATGTAATCTACAATTTAGTTCATGTTAAGATTATTTAGGACGGATCCCTAATTTTTAAATACAAAATATCGCTTGTTACTTATTGTAGCTTTCTATTGTTGAAAGATTTCGAAAGTTGGTATTTTACTTTTTGATTTTTTCTCTTAGGTACGCGCGACCCCCCCGGTTTTGCACAGGTGTTATAAATTATACATAAAAACATATATACCTCTTGAATCACTATCTATTTAAAACCGCATCAAAATCCGTTTCGTAGTTTTAAAGATCTAAGCATACCTATATAGGGACAGACAAAGGGAAGCGTAAAAAGCGAAACCTAGGTACTATTTAGTGATGACAAACAAACAAATATTTCCTCTTTATAATCTAGACTGGATAATTTTGCTTGATATCGTCTATCTAATCCTAATCTAATCCTACAAGAAAATTGGTTGTCTGTAAAGTCAGTTTATGGACGATAATTTACGTGACAACGGTGAGAGATAGATGCGTGATAGATACAACTAAACTACTGCTGCTGCTCCGGAACGTGACATTTTTTGTGCGTGCAGCCGGTGTTCATCAATTTAAAAGACGTTATCACGTGAATAATCAAACTTACATTGCATATTCTGATGTCTACGTTTAATCATCTATACTTCTATACTAATATTATAAAGAGGAAAGATTTGATTGTTTGTTTGTTTATTTGCATCGAATAGGCTCTGAAACTACCGGACCAATTTGCAAAATTCTTTCTTCATTAGAATACTACATTATCCCTGATGAACATAGGCTATTTGAATATACTTATATCTTCCCATGCGAAGCCGGGACGGGCCGCTAGTCTTTTATAAAGAAAAGTCTTCACCAAAATAACAAAAAACCAACACGTTGCGTTTGTATGACTGCAATTTTATACCAGACCTTCACAAATCAGACGAAACAAATGTCATTTCGAATTAGTCTTGATTGATGTAGAAATAAGTATGCGGATGACGCTGCCCATCGACCCTTTTAATCTAAATCTTATTTCTACAGTCATAAGAGTTATTTTAGTGGACGTATCGGCAACGGAAATTAAATTCATGCTATTGATGCAAGCAGCACTAAACAGATAAGTATCTGGCGAAGGCTGTATACTTAATTACGTGATGGACAGGCCAGAAATATCAAGATTATTATACTCCATATTTGTATCGAAAGGCGGTGTTGTTTATGGGCTTTGGCTCGAGAATGTTCGTGTAAAAGTTGATACAAAAATAAGAAGCCGTTTTACTTACTTACAGTTTTTATTAGTGTGCTGATATGGTAAGGCAAGTTATATCTACATATGTCATGAACAATTATTCTTACTAGACCAATTTTTGAAGAATTACCGTCGTATCGTTTTTAGACAAGGGTTAGACAAGGTTATAGGCTACGAGGTATAGGGTAGGACTCGGTAAAATGCCCCATTTTTCTTTGGAGTTAAAATAACATCAAACTAATGTAAGATATAATCTTGTTTAGGACGATTTTTAAAATACTAACGACAATGGGAGCAATATTTTTCATGTAATATATATTTTTAATATTTATGATGGGGCGATGGAGGGATATGATGGGGCCTAGGTATACAAACCTACGCTTGAGAATTCTAAGTTTTGCCGAAAATGTAATATATCTGTATATTAAATATAATGTATATAGATCACTTATTACGGTTTAATATACTTAGATCACTTATTACGGTTTTATCTCGTTTATTATATTATTAACATAAGGTATCGAAAACTTTACATTTTTAATTTTCGAGGACCGTATTATGTGATTATTAATGTAAATGTGCAACAATCGCGAAAAACATCAGAAAACATTAACTTAGCAGAAGATCACTTTTAAATGAGGTATCGTTGAGTCAAATTGAAAGCAATATATATGGTGAGATTTTGATCGTTTTGGACCCTTAAAGGAGTGAGTCAGACCATCAAAATGAACAACTTTTCCTATGGGAACAATGCTGGGAACTCTATAAATATATATACGGACAATCACACAAAGCAATGTATCGTATATTATAGCTAAGTACTTAAAACGACCATTATCAAGTCCAAAATGTAAAAAAAATCTGCTACAAAAGAAAACTTCCCGCGGCAAAATAATCAATCGTTCATCATAATCATTTCGAGTAGGTGTCACGATCTGCCGACCATGTACACCCTGGTGTCAGAGTTCTACGGAACCTCCTCTCGGCCTCTCACGTGGTTCGACTACCAGATCGCAGCCGGGACCAACGGCTTAAGGTGCCTTCCGAAGCACGGAATCATCTTTACTATCAGACAATCAGGTGATTCAAGCCTGCAATATCCTAACCAAACTGAAAACAACTATACAAAGTATTATGCTTCACGTAGGAATCGAACCCACGACCCCCGGGCAACAGGCAAACGCCTTATCCACTGGACCACGGAGGTAGTTTCATAATCGTTTGTTTGCATGAATACAACAAATAAATAAATATTTTAATTAAATTTAATGGTATTGTTCAACACTTTTAGGGCGTGCAAATGTAATTAAGTATATGTTTTATTTAGTAGGTAGGAATGAACTTAAAAAGTATAATGTATTAGCACTGTATACATGTATTCATACTAAGTACATAAAAGAATACATTGACTCTTGCAAAAAAATGCCTGATATAACCAGGGCAATATTTCGAATGAATTAAGTGTAAGTTTGAATACATACTCATAAATACATATTGAAATTAATTTAAAATATTTGCCTTGTTTTAAGGTTAAATACAATTGACTCTATGCCTATTAATATACCTATTAAGAACTTATTTTATACGATTTTTTGCATTGACAATGTTAATGCTTAATTAAATAAGAGTAAGTAGACTTAATAAGACCTTCAATATTTGCGAAAATAAATGATGATCCTAACTAATATTATAAATGCGAAAGTGAGTTTGTTTGTTTGTTTGTTTGTTCGTTTGTTTGTTTGTTACGCTTTCACGCCGTAACTACTGAACCGATCATCATGAAATTTTGCATTACAAGTTCTCTGGAGTGCGGAGAAGGACATAGGCTACCTTTTATCCCGGGAAAAAGTACTATTCCCGAGGGATCGACATTGACGCGGGCGGAGCCGCGGGCGAAAGCTAGTTACTAATAAATGTTACCTCTTATATACTCCATTTTTTTTCTTTTATTCTATTTCGCCCTTAAATTTCATTCAGAAGCTTATTTTAGCCTGTGTCTAGTTAATCTTCGAGTTCTTATACGAAATTATGGTGTAGGTTTTTTCGCTGATTCGACGGAGCCCCTGACGACAGTTACCACGAATCCACTGGTTTGATATACGACTCAGCAAGGCGAGCAAACCCCAGTCCTCTAAGTAAATCTCACTACAGCACCACAACACTTTATTTTTTCCACACATTGTTTATAAACATTGGCATCTATAACACCAAATTACACCGACTTCACATTATAAACTCCACTAGAAACCATTTGCAAAGAATCTAAAACAAAAACAGTGTAGCTAATTTTACTTATGTATATAAAACAATATTTTTTTACGATTAGAGACAGTGTTATAATAACAGTAAAAGTCATTCGTTTTAATGTCCTAATCATGCTCTGAAAGTAATATAACCTAACCAGTCACCTCATATACATGTATATATTTGTTAAATGTCCCTATATATATTTATTTATGTATCAGCTGAAAAGTGTCTCTTTTTTTGTCTAATATCATATGCAAAAAAAAAAAAAGTACGAACAGTTGATATTTTCCTGAAAATGTTTTTATGAGCTCTAAATAGAATTAGATCATTATCAACAGCCTTCTATATTCTATATAGCCCAGCTATTCGGATAGGGGTTAGGCCCACATAAATAAGTTAGGCCTCTCTGAATATCTTCCTCTGAATGCATGACATCCATCTCGGATCATTTCTTTTCTGTCGCCATAATATTATACAACGATCTCCGTTACCCACATTATGATAACAAAAGAACCCGTGCTGAAAGCATAACAAAAGATCTGTACATTATAATATCTCGTCTCTACTCGTGTCTCTTCTCTAACAATGAGTTAAGTGTGAACATTCATTATTTTTTTATACAAGTTGGCTTAATGCCTACAACTCCTGTCTTACTCGTACCTAGCATTAATATGTTTCAAAACGCCATGCGTAAAGTCATTTGATATCATTTTTTAACACCTCACAATCACAACTAAACAAGGTGAGTTTCCAACGATCCTATTATGTATATACTGCTTACTTACCTATTTACTTAATAGATAATTACCGATTCATTACTTGCATTAAAAAAAATTAAACTATATTCATATTTTCTTTCTTTCCTAACTTAACATTTATACTTTAGCTTCTATTACAAATTATAATTTATATTATTCAAATTCAAATAATATAGTCAAGTATTACAAAACAATGAAACGACTTTCTGAAAACAATATTAATTTATGTAAAAATAAGTTAACATAAAAGCAACGCCATCTATGTTGTACGCGCTGAACTATTAATGTTGAGGAAAATCGCCATCGCCCGGCGCGCGGCGTGCGCTAGCATTGCAAAGTTTTTCCTAATATTATTGTTGTTTCAAGTTAAACAAGTTTTATACATATACAATTTATGTTTATACGAAAACGTCTAAATCTTATATTATTATGTTTTATCTAATTATAATCCCTTAACAATTTTCAAAGCGGAAAAGCAATTTTGACAGAAGTTCTAACTTTCAAATGAAAAACAATTCTTTTTATATAGTACCCTTTTGCTACCTCAAACATTAAAATTTCGCAAGAATGTTTGTGAAATATCTTTAATTTATAATTATATTCAACTCGTAATGCGCCCTCTATCGGTAAGCTAAGGTAAATAAGTTGCTAAATGTCACGAGCCAAACCGATAGCGCCGTCTCTGTTCTCCTCATACCAAAACAATTCTGCATCTCGCTTCGACTTTGTCCAAGCCCGCCGTACTTCTCTTTCTTATCGCATCGATCATTGATCTTTGAAATTCGAATGCGGTAACTCGAGCGGCGCGCGCGCAAGCCTTCGGCCACCGATTTCTATCTCGCTCGCTCGCGCGCGCTACGGTTACCGTTGTCTCGTGTTTCTTTTATTGCCGTTTTATTATTTCTTGTAGATGATCACGCGATTGTGAGCTGTCGCTTGGCGCGCACACGTCACGTCTTCCGTCCCTTTCTTCTGGATGTTAAGGAGTATGTTTCATCTCGTTCTGTCCGGCGCATGTCGGGCTCGCTGCCGTGCGTCGATGTTTTGGGAAGTGCACCCGCCCGACGTTCCCACGGTTCACCTTCGGCCGACTTCCTTACGAAAAAAACAAACAAGAGCACTTTGTTGAAGAAAATCGACGTCTGCCGGCCGCGCCGAATGATTAATACAATTATGAGCGCGCACGTTGCTACCACAGTAATAATACTTCTTTATTAGGGACACGTGGGCTATGTCCGAGCTTGTCATTATGATTTAGGCTTATTTTGTAGTTATAGTGAACTTCTTATTAGTTGCGTGTAATGGAACGGTTATTTTGATAACGGTACAATGATTCGATGATTTCAGCAGATTATTATAATAAAATGAAAATACTCGTAGAGAGTCACTTGCCCAATTTCTGTTCTGAAAATGCTGAAAAATCGGTTTTTAACTCCTTGGTTAAATTTAATTATTGATGGAAGAGAACTGATATATAAATAAATATGGTAATAAGATGAGGTAGCTACTTACATTTCTCAGCGCTTGGCACTTCATCAATGAATTTACATGACGATTTGTTTTTTATATAAAACCTCCTACTACCTAATGTAGAGACGTTTTATGTCGTGTACTCAAATTGGAGTGTAAAGTTGTGAGTAGTTCACTACTTAAGCAACAAATAATATGTACTTATTTCAGTATGTTTAAATAATACAAATATTAATTTAATAATATCCTTAGCAGATATATATATATGATGGTGTGATTAGGTATGATGTTTCAGACAGAATTGTAGTCTGGCTTGGGAGCTGTGGACATCGTGAATCCGGAAGGGTGGAAGGGTTTAACGTTAAAAGGTTTTGTGTTTAACTTAAGATAAAGGCAAAAACTCTGGGACAAACGAAGTGCAAGGAATGTTAAAATTGATTTTCAGAGCTAAACTTATGAAATCAATAAGTGTAATTAAGTAATTTTGCAAATTGCTAGCTTACCCGATTAATTTATTGCCAAAGTTTGGAACGTTTGTTGATTGTTTTGAATAAATGTAATGGATATGGACATAAACAAGTTTCTTTCAAAATTTTTGATCCCAATTTCATGATCAGTGGTCGTGAGCATTAATAGCGCTTACGTTAGTTAAGCAACTCTAGGCCCAGTTCCGTGCTTCGAAAGGCACGTTAAGCCGTTGGTCCCCGCTGTCATCATTGATGGCAGTCGTTAAGCTATGTCAGATGCTTTTAGGCAGCTTGAAAAATCTGACACCAGTGTTGGCCACTTACACACAAGAAAAACAAAAGAGCCGGCTTTCACGCCAGGTACTCTTAATGACATCATCAGACCCTTGCCACTATCAACGTTACCTGTACTCTAAAAAGACGCAGAACGGGATGATACCACGGCCTTCCGAAATGTTCCTAATTAGGACGCTTCATGTCTTGACACATTGGTGCGATCTCATCTCAGGGATCAGTCCTACTATATAAATATTCTTTCACTACTGTATTTCATCCTGTTTATTCCTAGTACTCCTCGTTACCTCAAGTAATGCTTCATTTTTCTCAGTGAATTAGAAGCCGCGAATTAAGCAGTTCTTCCTCCCTCGGTCTCGTCACCCTTCCTCATTTCTCCAATATATACTTTATGTACTATATTCTCTGTTCAGGCTAATCGTTTGTGGAATGCTTTGCCTTGACTGCCAAAGGTGCTGGGTTCGCCAAACGGCGTAGATTACATAGTTTTGTGTCGTTTGGGGTGAAAATATTTGGACTATGGGGTCCTGGTGCTAAAAGTCTCTTGAAAGAGATCTCCTCCGGCTCATTGCCGCTGCTGGTGTCAAGAGGATAAAAGATAAAATTATCGTAGCATTAAAATCAAAATATTAAGTAGTAGTTTTATTTTATTTGGATGTCAGATAAAGTAATTACGAGACCGAAAACGACTACTTTTTTTTGAGCGCATAAATATTGCCATCCGGCAAGAAAATTCAGGCAGCGTTCTTGACAACATGCTGTACGTACGATACCTTCTGAACCATTAGCTAAGTTTGATTAAAAAAGTTTAGCTTTTAAGTTTTAGTCTATGTTTAAAATATATAAGAAAAAGAAGAGGAGAAATGCCTAGTTACATACAACGTATCATAGGTACCTAGATAATAATTCGGTACTTACTATTGTTGATAGCTATTGCGCATTAAAAATTGAATCTAGGCCACAAGAGTCCGGGTAATACCCTTTGTTGATTCTATGATTCAGACGACAGACGCCAGATGGCGAATCTTCCTTTTATGCGGGACGCGCTCAATCAAAAGGGGGACGACTTGCTTATGTGGATAAGAAGGTAAGAAAAATAACACTAATATTATAAATTAAAGGTATTTTTATAAGTGTTTTATTTTGCATTTACAATTGATATACTCTTTATAAATTAAGAAATATAATATGGTGAAAAAATTTCATGCGGGCGTGACTTGAACCCACGACCTAGTTCTATGCTCCTACGCTCTGCCAACTGAGCTACCTCATGATTCAATCTGGACGATAAAATTCTCCACCATATCCCAGTCCCCTTATAAGTATTAAGGCTTACGTCACCTAACACAACTTCCCGACTGCAAGTGAGGTATTTGATTCAACTCATTATACAAAGAATTTGAAAATCAACTAATATGTAGAAAGCCATGCAATATTATTATAAGTGTTTTATTTTTGTTTTAGTTGTTTATTTTGTTTTCTAATCATTGCCTTTAAACATTTTTTTGGAATTATGTGTATTTTATTAATTATTAACTCTTTTATTAATGTAAACATTAAGACACAATGAATTTTGTAATTGAATAACTTCTTTGAAATTAAATGAAAACGATCAGCAGTGCCCATGGACAACTGTAACACCAGGGTGTGACAGGAGCGTTACCGGCCTTTCAAGGAGTCGGGGGAAGGACATGGGGTAGAAAATGGGGAGAAGGATGGAACTCCGGCTCTCTCACTCACCGAACGAAGTAAAGCTTTTACTCAAACGACGATTTTGTGTGCATTGTAAACATCCTATCATAAGACGAATAAAATCTCGTGCCCGAGTTTTAAATGTTCATGATCAACGGGCCTACAGATCAGTATTTTGTAAATAGCTTGCTTTCTATTCTTTCAACGCATTTACGTGGTACTTTTAGCATTTAAGTGGATGTTGGCAGAGTTTTATTAACATAACACCTTATACCTCTCGGTTTTCTGCATTAATTAATTTAGAATGCAACATTATTACAAATTTCTGCATTTTAGATATCAAACAAAAATATATAAAACTATAAAGAGATGCATCGACAGCTACAAGAAATATAAGTAAACTCTACACTCACAGCCGAACAATAAAATTTACAGTTGAACCGATACTTGTAGTTTGATTTTATGTGCGATACGTGAGATTTGCTAGGATAACTGCGGGGAATTACGTTAGCAAACGGCAATAAAACATTTTATCTCTTTTGAGTCATATCGAGGGCTAGCTAGCGAAGATAAGACAACTAATTATTGTAAACTAACGACCAGCCCCGGTTTCGCACGGGTGCAACGGGTGTATGCGGCAGTAAATTATACATATAAACCTTCCTCTTGAATTAATCTAACTATTGCTGAAAACTGCATTACAAGCCGTTGAGTAGAGATCTAAGCGAACAGACAGCGGAAACGACTTCATTTTATACCATGTAAAGGTTTGGCACTTCACAAATTAGTAATAACCACACTTTATTTAAGAAATCTAAGGCGAGTTAGTGTATCATTTTCAGACCATAATAGAGCCATCATTCGTTTAAAAAAAAGTGGGGTGAATATTTTAACAGAGGTTTTTGCGTGTATCTTATTGTAGTTAGCGAACAAAAGGTTATAGCATTTGACTACATTTGTTTTTGGGTCGTTCTCCTCTAGGTGTATATTACTTAAAAATGTTAGATAGAAAACAATTACAATATATGTATCTATCTACATACAATAAAATAATAATGTTTTTGACTTAGCATCTTACTTCTCAATTTTACAATTTATTTTGGAGCTAGCTCAATCTAATCCGTTTTCAATTATGTATAAAAGCTTGTTATTTAGTTTTTTTATACTATATTTATTATTATTATATTTAAAGATTTTATTGCCAGAATGTCCACCTTATTCCAACACAGCGCTGGCATGTGCTCAAGAAACAATATCCCTTGTTCGGTACGACCGAAGAGGGAGCCGCGTTCCCACGGAGCACAACACGTGGCTCTGATTCAAATTCCGGAGCAGGATCACTCCTGATTCTGAAAAAAAAAAATATAAAGATGTATGTAGGTATTACACTTGTAGAACAAATCAATAAAGTAGGTAATCACTGGCGACCAATACTGTTGAAAAGAGTTTCATTCGGCGTCTTCTTCTCTGCAGTGGTCGGTTCCGAAACGCTAGTAGTTTGTAGCTTTTGAACAATAATTAATAATTTGAATATAATTTAATAAGTGTTATTTAAAATGTGAATCGACGTTTAAAAGTGTCTGAAAAGGCCTATTTTCTGAATAAATCTTTGAATCTTGAATCTTTGAGTGGCGTAACGGGCCCCACACGGTATATCTGAGGCCCGTGTTCCTGGAGGTCCTGAGGACCATGGGGCTCAAGAGAGTTGAAGTTAACCAGCAGCTTCTTGCTGGCTTAACTTTGACCCCCCAAGCTCTGCCAAGTCCGTTCCTACAGTCTTTTGTATGGGTGTTTATAATTATACGTTCAGGTCACATTGGTTCCCATCCATTTGAAATTGTGTGAATTGAATAAATAAATAAATAAAATTGAACCTTACTGTTTTTAACCTTAATCATGTCAGCCGCAAGAAGTCCACTACTGGACATAGGCTAAGATTTCCAAAATTACCGGTTGGAAGCGGCTTGCATCCAGCGTTCCCCTGCGACCTTGGTCAGGTCGTCCGACCATCTGGCCGGTGGGTGGCCGACATTCGAAAACCTATTTGCCCAATCGATCATCGATTCTACGCGCTATATGCCCCACCTACTGTCAGTTCAAAGAGCTTTATACCGAAGTAACCTAGGTAATCATAATTTTCGATGCGGCGCCGGAGACCTGGCAGAAGGAGGCGGGATTATCACCATCGCAAGGTCACCCTAATAATAGCTAACGAGTGGCTGATCCGGGTATTGCTCCGCCCGTGTAGCTGAAGATATAAGAAAATATTTTCTTGGGTTACTCTCGTGACGGGTACATATATACAGCGTAATCTGAACCAATACAGAATTGCAAGAAAAAAAAGGTAAAAGTAAAAAAAAAAACTCTGACCTTCTATAGAAATTCGTCCAGTTGATCGGCGACTTTCTAGGGGAAACTTTTTTTTGCAATCATTTACATTAGGGATTCCGAGGTGCAAAATCACGTTGTACGAATGTTATTTGAATTGTTCCAATAGAAGAGCCGTAGAAAAAAAAATTTCCTCAGGTGGGGTGGTGGAAGATTGCTGATTACTCCACGGTTCCCACCTTCCTTGTATAAAGGAAGCGGAGAGATCATGTGGTTTTTTTGCGGTTGTAAGTCCTGCATAACACCTTCGCTATACTCTTAGCCGAGCAGAATTTATATGTAGAATGTCAATATCCTAACGCATTTTTTTATTTAGTTTTAATATTTTTATATATTTTTCTGGGATTAAAACTTAAACTTTTGTTTCTTATCGTACTATTTATTAAATGTTAAAATAACCAATAGGTTTGCAACATGACGCTGATTTACGACCTCCAAAATATAAAGTTGCAGGAAAGTAAAAAGTAAAAAAACTGGTCGTTTCAGCAGTTATCTGGCTTTGTAACCCTACCCGGTGCATACCCGGGATAATTCGCTTTGATTTCAAGGCCGATGGGGAAATGGTCAGGATATGATCTCATGTTACCTACGTCAGCCGGCCTTTTTGCTAACTCAGTGTATAACGTTTTGATAGTAATTTTTAAGTACATTACGTTTTATATATCTTTAATAAAAATAGTCAATCATAGGAAACCCGCAATGTATTTTAAAGTCGCAATTAAAACGTTAGTCATTGAGTTAGCAAATAGGCAGGCCTGTCTCTCTCCCCGTATCGGTATCGAAAACATACCTACTCGTACGCGCGGCGACCCCTTCAAAAGGGAAAACCGAACAAATCCAGTAGGAACGACGAGTTGGTCATACGTGTTTACCGACTTCAACGAATCGTATGTTCAGAGCTATAAGTATAGAATTGGATTGGTGTAGGTATCTAAACTAAAAAGTACTGCGTTTTGACGCGAGTTAAATTACACCGTATCGCTAATAATTGTTATTTTCTTTCCTAAAATGTTGGATTACTGAAAATACTCCAGGGAATATTTTAGTATAAATATGTCATCATCAGGTCCTTTTTAGTCTTAACTACAGGAGCACGACCCTCTCTGTACTACTAGGGCCATACTTGGCCAGAGCAGCCAGAGGACTTGGCCTACACTCTCCACGCTGGCCAGACGGGTTGGAGAGGTGTCTTAGATGTTTATAAGCTTTGTTTAGCTTGTATTTCCTAAGTCGCCTTCTACGACATACATAAATATGTATACAGCGTGATTTTGAGTCTCTGAACTATATTGAAATCTTGGAATCAGAATCCCTAATACAATTTAGATTCGTAAGAAAAAATGGAAAAAAAAACAGAGAAAAGATTGGACCTTAATCTTCTTGTAATATATATAAACGGGACTTAGTACGAACCTTTTTTATTATTTGTTTCCGTTGACGTTTCAATGGAGTTACATCCATCGTGGTCGCAACGAGATTATTTTTTTATATACTTAAAAATTTTACCTCCTATACAAAGTCGTCCGCGGCTTTGTATGGGAGGTCTAATTTTTTTTATACGTTAGGTAAGAAACCCTTATAAGGCTTTACAATTTATAAAACGTCTACTCAATTACCAACGTCCGATTCAAAGCACCTTTAACAGTACTCGTACTTATTCTGTGCTTTAACTTAGTGGAAAATTTGTTTACAATGTATTCTATCTACCTATTACTAATTTTAAATCAATCAAGCTACATTAATGCAACGTGGGCGTACCAACATCTAAGCTGCTGTTAGTGCCACCAAAAATAGTTTACAAATTAGCTACTAAAGCTTACCAACGCGTTTCAATACTGCTTTATAGCTGCATTGATACCCGCTTTTAGCCTTTCATTTGACTTCTCAACGTCATCAAAGTTAAAACGTCCTATCTCCACTACTGTGTCATTGAATATACTACCTTATGTATATCACAATATAGTTTAATATCGATAAGTCAAGAGGTGAGTAATTAAGTCACATGCAGGCGTATTAAGCGATAAGTGACAACACCTGTCGACTTTTCCCACAAGGCAACGGAAGTGAACTGTCAAGACATCTGAAAACATACGTATAGTGGAACCTCAGTGGAACACCTACGACATATAGATTTAATTTATGAAACGCAATTATTTATGCATCAGGTTTACTAGAGATTAAGGTTATATAAGACGCAAGCCGCCCATAATGAACCTTTTTGTCAAGAAAAATATGGGTCGCTTCAGTAAATGTGCCGTTGAAGTTAATACATTTTTAAGAGCTGAGTCGTACTTATAGATCTTTAATTTATGTTTCAATACCTCTATTTTTGCGTTATTAAAATATGAATACTGATGATTTTAATGTCTAAATACTAATAATAATATAAAAATAATATGTAATCAAAACTACTTAAAAAAATATAAATATTTACAAATAATATAGTCCGTGCAAACCGTCATTCTGCGGCAACGTGCCAAAAAGCCACCTTGGATGGCAATGCTTATGAATACTGTTAGTTGTAATTGAAAAAAATATGTTTAAAATGTTCACCTCTGTCCGCAATCCCCATAGTTAGCGATGAATTTACTAATTCAATAGCTTCGATTAAAGTGACCCCGTTCTAGTGATATATCAAGGTAAAATGGGGGTAATCAAAATCAAAAATCAAAATCAAAACGTTTATTCAGAAAATAGGCCTTTGCAGGCCTTTGCAGGCACTTTTTCACGTCAAATCACATTTTAAAGGATCTAATTTAGCCATATTTATATTATTACATAATGTGCAAAAGCTACAGACTACTAGCGTTTCGGAACCGACCACTGCAGAGAAGAAACGCGAAAAGAAACTCTTTTCAACAGTATTGGTCGCCTACTCGCCTGAAGGGCTTTTTTATTGTATCATCTATCTTTATCATTAACATCTAATTTCTTCATTTATCATTTTTTTTTTCATTTTATGATTACAATTTTTATTATATAGGTACATTATTATTTTTTGGAACATACCTATTATGTTAGCGATCGAGTGTGCAATGATAATATTTTACATTATACACAGTAGTCTCAAAGAGGCCGAGGCCTAATTTTGACTTCAATGGCAAAATTCATACCCTAATGGTGAAAATTTTCATATTTATAGAAACTAAGACAAGATAACATATTAGGATTCAGAAATGCCACATAATTTTAACTTATTTTGAACACCTCTATTTCGTATTTATATTATCCTAGGAAACAAAATTCCTTCTCAAAATTGGCGACGATCGACTATTATCCTTAAATTAAATGTCCAAGTCAATTGCAGCAACAAGACAATGACGAGATGCTGTGATGTCTTATTGAAACAAATGAAATGTCATAAAACAGATGGTTAGCGGCGAGTTAGTGGTCGTTAAATCAGGATAATGTGCGTTTAACAGCGAGTTAACGCGGCATAATGATCTGCGAGGAAGCGCGGTGTCGAATAAATTAATTGATGAATGGTCTTGGGCACAGATTGTCTTGAGGACGAAGAACTAGTGCTGCTCCCGGCTTTGCCTGCGTGGAATAAGTTAAGAGAATGTATTGGCAAAGTATAATAATAGTTAGGAAGAGGTAATACTCTATATATGGGCAGCATTCGGGAAACTCCGCAGTGTCTTCTCGTCGAAAATACCTCAGAGCCTAAAGACAAAAGTCTTAATCAATGTGTGTTTCCAGTGAAAACTTATGGGTCCGAAACGTGGTCCCTTACTATGGGCCTCATAAGAAAGCTCAAAGTCGCTCAAAGAGCTATGGAGAGAGCTATCTTCGGTGTTTCTCTGCGAAATCGAATCAGAAACGAGGAGATTCGTAAAAGATCGCAGCTCACTGACATAGCTCAGCGGATTAGCTCTTTGAAGTGGCAGTGGGCGGGGCACATAGCGTGTAGAACCGATGGCCGATGGAGCAGAAGGATTCTCGAATGGCGACCACGTATCGGCAAGCGCAGCGTCGGACATCCACCGACCAGATAGTCGGATGACCTGACTAAGGTCACAGGAAGACGCTGGATGCAGGCCGCTTCCAACCGGTCGTATTGGAAATCCTTGGGGGAGGCCTATGTCCAGCAGTGGACTTCTTGCGACGGATATGATGCATACTCTATATTATACATACGGGGGAAGCGTATGTCGAATGAATTAATTGATGAATTGTCTTGAGTCTTGAGTACAGACTGTTTTGAGGTCCTCTAAGGACTAGTGTTTTCCCGGCACTATTTATAAGTTAAAATGTATGTATACAAGCGCTTACGTAGTGTAGGTACCTATTAGGAAAATATGTGTTAAACTCGGGTAACCTGTAAGGGTCTGGTGATGAAGAAGTATAAAAAAAAATTTTGATTAAATGAATAATATGAAATAAAATGATAAAATGAATATTCATCAATTAATTTCATTGACATTTTATAAAAATCACTATGAACAGATTGGTCTTATTCTAGACGATTCGATAAGTAGATAATCACCAGCTCATATTCACCATGCTACATATTTTATGTAATCATGGGCATTTGATAACAGTACCCGTGTGGTTAAAATATATTCTACATATTGACTGATTTAAGTTCATCATCATCATCATAGCACAAGCCTTTGAGTACGGAATCCTTAAAACGGGTGTACCACACTTCCGTCATTATATCGCCGGTCGCTGCATAAAGCCCGTTCTATCAAAGGTTTACTATAGTGAAGGTTCATGATATCGATGGTACGCTACATCGACAGCCCACAATATCGATGGTAGACTGCATCATTTTTTTTTTGGAGGTATTATGTAGCTAGCTCCAAGTGAGCTTTCGCTACTTCACCGGGCGTTTGAACGTTTATTCCCTGTACGCCTTTGATGCAGTTTCACTGCATCAAAGGCGTACAGGAAATATTTAAGACCTTAACTGTATATAACTGTAAAACTACAGCATTGTTTACACCGCACTGCTGCAAGTAATAAAATAATATTCACGCCTTTATTATCATAATAACATCGTAAAACACGATAACTTTGTTTATTCATAATGAAACCGTTTTGCACAAAATAGAGGAACGCTTCGTGTTACCAGGTAACGTAGTAAACCTGTAAAATAGGGTTGTAAACGACCACCCCTGATAACAACGGGCGGAAAGATAAAAGAGGATTAGCAGTTACTTGTCTAAAAATGAAATCTATTAAGTATTTCAATAAACACCACTAAAACATAAAGCGCTGTAAATTTTTGGGTGTGATACTTAAAAGCCTGTCCAGTCCAGAGCTTGTATGTATGGCATCAGGTACACGCATGTGACTTTCCGAGCTGCTACCTACTTTCCCCTAAATCAGCCCAGGAGGAGTTTATTTAGGATGCTACTTACCAAATATCTTACCCTACTTACCCTTCCCACGATTATAAACACAGCAGATGCCCCTCCCCAAGTAGATAGAAGTCCTTGGGGGTGGCCCTATGTCCAGCCAGCAGTGGACTTTTTGCAACTGGACACGACTGCCCAAAAAATGTTGTTTTTGAATACGTATCGAGTACGTTTATGAATGTATGAGGAAATGATTTTCTTAATTCCACCAAAGCTTCTAAACGCAAGCAATTTTGAATGTGTGTGGTTTCGTTAGAATGCTTGCTTAACTGAGAGGAGCATGCGAAAATTTAATCTCTGTTATTATAAATGAATGTAAAAATACGAGTAAGTTAACTAAGAAACAAACATTGCCTACTTGCCTACCTACTTTCCATTTATTATCATTATATTGTGGTTTTGACCTAACAGGACTACTCCGTCACTTGCTCGGGTGGAATTTGAGAGACCTAAAGGTTAAAAACATTTACATCTCACGTATGAGAGAGAGTGAATCAGGCAGCAATTTATAGCATTAATAAAAGTATAGTAACTTATGACATAATTATTACTGAAACAAAATGTTTCACTCGATTGTTGCTGAGTTGAAATCTCAAGGGACGGACGTGCCGCGACGTCCTTGACCCGCCATGAAGATAGTTTTTTGGATATAGTGAACTTGTAAGCATTATCGACTAAAATCCCTCGGGAATAGTACTTTATCTCGGGATAAAAGATAGACTATACCTTTCTCCGTACTCCAGAGAGCTTGTATGCAAAATTTCATGATGATCAGTTCAGAAGTTATGGTGTGAAAGCGTAACAAACAAACTCACTTTCGCATTTATAATATTAGTAAGGATTATTATATCGCATTTATAATTATTATTTTATATTGTGTTGTGTGTCAAAGTGTTGCAATAAATGTTATTCTAATTCTACTTATTCAGAGAAATTAAAATTGTAATGGAAAAGACATTTATTTTAAATATTTCAGTTAATTAAAGGCCATTGCCCTAATCATAACTTCCGTAAATGATTTATGCGTTTCTGGGTGGTCGTTTCACAACGTTCACTTTGGACCCACTAATTAATAACAAACGATATAAACTTGTGGTTCTCAACGTGATATAGGTATAGGCCCACAACAAAAAAAAAAGTAAGTAAATTATGATAAAATATGAAAGATATATTTTTCCTATAATTTTCACAGCAAAACAGATTGCAAGTAAAATATATACAATAAGTGTAAACCTATTATAACTTTTAAAAAAGAGAATTGTGTAATGTGTATGTTCCACTTTCGTTTATATCTTTATAAAATCCCTTCTCAAGAACTAGTTATCACTGGTCAAACTCTAGGTAGTAAATTTTTTTTTTAAGATTAAGACCTTTTTTAAGATAAATATTTTTAAGATTAAGAATTACCATATGATGCTATGACTGTATCGTTCGTTTCACGCTTGTTGCAATATTTTTTATTTTTTTGCTATATGTGATGTGGCTGTGATATAAAGTTTTAGAAGCAGTGACGTTATAAACAAAGCAACAGGTGTTTGATGAATGGGAGCAATCGTTTCGTAATTGGTATTAAAGGATAGACCTACATCGGGGCCCAGTGTGACAGGACCTGATATATTGCGTGTGCTACTGTATCAATCATATCTCATGTTTGTACAGCGTATTGATTTATTGAAGTTAATTTATTAATGATGCTTTGGTAGTTAAGAAAAAAATTGAATCAGAATCATTTATTCGCATATAGTATGGTACATACAGTTGTTATTTTATGCCTTTTTGAAACACATACCTACTTTGCCAATACTGGCGTACGAATATTTAACGTTATGTACAAAGTTAAACTAAATTATTTACAGTTACATAGTTTTAGTTATATTAATTTACAATGGTATAATTTCGATACATAACACTTACATTTAGAAAGTAGGTACAAATAGTAAGAACGCAAATAGTGTAACAAAATTTCGGAAACCTTTTGCTTACCGTTTTTAAACATTATAAGAGTGTGATAAATCCGGTATTTCTATATGGTTTGGAGTGTTGGGGACCAAAGGGTGTGCTGAAAGGCGCCTGCATGCAGCGTAGATAAGACTGTTATGGGTAGATAAGTGGAAAACATTTTCCTCAACAGCCAGAACCTCCTGACTAGAAAGGATAGGATAAAAAATAATTATTAGAGAGGAAGCACTAAAATAGCTCCAATAACGGAAAAGCTGCAAAAATATGGACTGTTTTGTGAAGGTAAGAGAGTTATATTACGAGAAAGTGCGGCTAAGAAAGTTACTGGGAATAGAGGTGCGTAGGCAAAAGGAAAGATAGATAGTGTGTGAAAGAAGTGTGTAAAAAATGGAAAAGTCTTACATGCTGTCCTGACCTCCATAATGTGGGATGAAGAGAAGCTGAAGTAGAGTTAACTACGTTTTTGTTGATGCTTTTATAGATGGCTCTGGTAGTACAGAGAGGGTCATGCTCCTGCAGTGGAGACTAAAAAGACCTGATGATGATGATGATGATTAAAGATATATTGGTAGAATGAAAAATCAGATATTGTGTTAGTCGCTAATTGTAAGCAGGCGTCTATCTTCTGGTAAGAAGAAGTTTTTGCAAACAAAAGTTATTTTCTCCAATACTCTCTTCAAGAAACATAGATGTTATAATTTTGGCATGTTCTGCAGCTGAGTTTATTGAATTCTTATTCTAGACGATTCGTTAAGTGGGCAATCACCGCTCATATTCTCCATGCTGCATATTTTATGTAATCATAGGCATTTGATAACAATAGCCGTGTGGTTGCTCCTAAAATATATTCTACATATTAACTGATTAAGTACATATATTAAAAGGAAAGTGTCCTGTAGACCATTACTAACGACCACTCATGTCTACACAATACCGAAATAAGATTGCACATCATTCAAAGTCCACCATGAATTATGTTGACAGGTTGTGTTTTAACACTTTTCGGGACACTCCCGCCCTAAACGTAAATCTAATGTTTTTTTCTTTTGTGTCTGGTTTAGTGTGAATGATATCACGTAACACGGCAATGAATGCAATGCGTAATGCAGACAGGTGCAATTTGCTCGCGGCCGCTCGTTACGCGATGATTTTTCGCTAATTATTTCGGTATTGTCTGGTCATAAGTGGTTGTTGACGATGAATTAAATTATGCTTTCTTAAAAGTATATATTAGCTAATTATATTTTAAGAACAAATACACATGTCTCGTTTGTGTAAACACTAACATTTCATACTAAACTACATTAGAATCATATACCCTTTTTCTTTCACTGATATCAATTTGCATAACAATCTAAGCCATTAATTTCATTTGAATTCCGCCAAAAACTCAATTATGTATTTTGAAATCAGATTGTCCTTATTTATTTATTAAATACAGACATCACATTCATTGGCAATGATTGCAGTGCGTAATGCAGGCAGGTGCAATTTGCTCTTAATGGCGGTGGTCATGATTTTTCGGTAATTATATCAGTCTGATTTTTCCGTAATTATTTCGGAATTTACTCAACGTAAGCGGTTTTTGATACTTAGTGGATACAAGACACATTAGCTGAGTATAAAAAATAAGGTCAGATACAGTTCGTTACATTAATAACTTTCGTAACACGTGGAGTGGAACGTAACAGTAAAAGGAGCTTTTACACTACTTACCATGTAATCTTCTTCTTCATCTCCTCATCCCACTTTCTGAGTGGACGGGACAGCATGTAATCATCATCATCATCATCAGGTCTTTTCAGTCTCCACTGCTGGAGCATGACCCTCTCTGTACTACCGGATATACCATACGTGGCCAGAGCAGACAGGATTTGGCCTACACTCTCCTCGCTGGCCAGATGGGTTGGAGAGGTCTCATTGATGTTTATGAGCTTTGTTTAGCTTTTATTTCCTGAGTCACCTCTTACGACCCTCATGGGAAGACTAGAAGTGGAATACTTACCTACATGTAATATTAAAGTAAATTTATGATACACTAGCTTTCGCCCGCGGCTCCGCCCGCGTCAATGTCGATCCTTCGGGAATAGTACTTTTTTCTCGGGATAAAAGGTAGCCTATGTCCTTCTCCGCACTCCAGAGAACTTGTATGCAAAATTTTCAGTTCAGTTGTTACGGCGTGAAAGCGTAACAAACAAACAAACAAATAAACAAACAAACAAACTCACTTTCGCATTTATAATATTAGTAAGGATTTTTAATACTCATTTAATAAAGTGCAAGCAGTGGGATGATTTTTCGCTTAAATGTTTTGTTCTGTTACCTCATAAGAATTGGATTCAAAGTATGTTTGTTTAAAAATATAATGCTTTATTTTTTCTACTAATGAGGCCAGTACTGGTATATCTATTTTTAAAATTGCCTAAAGCCTTATTCGGTTTGCAGGGCCATCGTTCTCCTTTTTTGTGGATCTTTAAGACGCGAAGATTTTTCGGTAATTACATTGATTGTTCCATTACTGAATGTTTGGACGTACGTGAGGAATTGTTCGATTGTATTCACAGGCTGCTCTTAACGGATGATTTTTTAACGTCTTTGTCGATTGTAGAGTAGACAAAGCTAAGCATAAGCCCAAATACTAGTGAATTATTCATAAACATTTTATCACTAATTGCTGATATTTCGGTAGATGATATTTAAGTGTTTATTTTTTAAAAATTTATTTGATTTGGAATATACGTACCTATGTAGGTACGTATTTCGTTTGTATGTTTTTTCGGGCCTAACCTTATAATTGAATGGTTTCTGATGTTTTCGCGATTGTTACCTACACATTTAAATAATATTAAAGTGACAGTAATAAACTGATTTTATTTTAACTTATAATTGAATTTTAAAATGAATCTGAAATGTAGCATACTTATGTAAGTCTGTGACGATGCAATATTTTGGAGTCATTGAGCTTATCTACTGAACTGAGCAGCCGAATTTTATAGTATAAAATAACTTACAAAAACTTCTTATAATAAAAACAAGATTTTTGAAAGAGCCTTTAGAGCCGAAACATCGGGTAAAAAGTTTGATCGCAAAAAGAGCTTTTCTGAAAACAATGAACTGCAATTTCGCCTTACATCACCAGAGTTTAACTAAAAAAATAGAACTTAAGAAATGGCTAATTAGCATCATTTGGTTTTCAATACCCGTAACGCTTGGCCACCCACACCAGATGATGTAACTACAGCGGCGTGGTGAACAAGGCAGACCACCCGCCCTGGGTGATACTTTTAGGGGGCGGTATAATTTTGTCTTGTAAAAAATTAACTTTAACCCTTTTTATAATTTTTTTATTAAAATTATTTTTGAACGAATTAAAACGAGCACGATAGTTTATTTTAGTGCTATTAGATCATCTTCTTGATTGTTATTGTACAATTGCAGAGATTTTTTCTGGAAAAAAATATAATGTATAGTTGTAAAAAATAATGATTATTGATTATTCTAACATCGTCCTAGTCGTTTATACACATATAAACGACTAGGACGATGTTAGAAAAACCTATTGCTTTTATCTTCTTCTATTCTAAATACTAATAATTGTTTTAATATATTCATATGACTTAAAAAAAATCAGTTTAAATTTAATTTAGTATAAATAAATACCTAATGTACTATGTATATTGAAAAAATAAAAACATGGGGCAGCAAACTGTTCCTGTGCCCCGGGACATTGTAAATACACTAAGCCGCTTTGTAACTAGTACTTAATTACTTTGATTCAGAAATTAATTACAGTTTGATTGATTGTCGTCAACAAACAATGTTCGGCTTTCGTTTGTGATGAATGGAGCTGATAACATCGGCAATCTAGTAGCTGCTCAGAGACTAGTACATATTGATACTGTTGGTTATTAAAAATTAGGATCATAGACGGGTATTCTAGAGTCTTGTACAAATTAGATCAGCCTGAAGGAACAGAGAGGTCTACAGAATGTGTCAAATCTATACCTAAGGAGGGTTGAAGACAAGCAGCCAGCTTATAGTGAAGACTAACTTAATCTTACAACAATAATTTTGCAGCAATAATCTTGCTTGTCAGCTTTCAAAAAGTTGATGATGCTTAACAGAAAAAGAACACAAGAAAGAGACACGAGACACAAGAAAAAAAACACAGAAACTGAGAAAGAGACGGACGTACGGAGCCCAAGAAAATTTGCTTTTTCATTTGTCCGACCTGCACCATGTATTAAGTAAAAAAATCTTTACGCTTGGTATTTATCTTATTAAAGCAACGAAAAGTGTCATAAGCTACAAGTACGTTTTATTTATCACTAGCTTTCGCCCGCAGCTCCGCTAGCATTAATGTTGATCCCTCGGTATAAGTTCCCGGAATGAAAGGTATCATAATGTTCGCCTCCGTGCGGCCGACAACGTGTATGGAAAATTTCATTAAGATCGGTTCAATAGTTTAAAGTGTAACATGCAAATAAACTCAGTCAGTTTGGAAATAGGATACATACATATTATCAAGTCTTTAACCCTTATGTGGTAGACAGAGCCTAAGGCCATAAGAGCGAAAGGCCACGTTTAGCGTGTTGGTGTGCGTAGAGGTAGAAAACGAAATCAACATAGTGATGGGTTGCTATCCGCATCGCCTATTGTCATAATTCTTTAGATTTTCGCCCATTCCTCTGACCGGCTTCTACGGTCTGCGCGAGAAAAGAAGCAGCTGGCACATTCTACGTTTTTTCTTTTCTCCCAAACCAGCATAGAAGATGGAGGTAGGATACCTTATCCGGACAAATTTTGATATCATCATCATCATCATTTCAGCTATAAGAATTCCACTGCTGGACTTAGGTTTATCCCAAGGATTTTACATTCCATTAAAGGGTATTGCCATACTCAATACGGATTGACGAGGGCAGTTTCTTTGGCTTCTTGTGTTTCCGACGCTGCGGCCCATCGGAAACATTTATAAGCTGGAGAGGGGATGGATAGGACTCTGTTGGATTTGGGAAGAGAACTAAGGTATTGGAATACTACTCACTCGGATAAATAGGGAGGGGGAAAGCAAGTATATAGTTGCATACCTGCAACCACCGCACAGGCAGTCGAGAATGACACCCCTGATCTGAATTTTGATACCATCAGCCAAAATAAATGTATGACATTAATGCCCATATCAGTATACAAAATTCAAAAATGAAAAAAAATTAAAGATTATTCGGAAAAAAGGCTTTGTAGGTATCTCAAATCACATTAAAAATTATCTTAATTAGTAATATTGATATCATTAATTATCGTTTAAAAGCTACAGACTACTGGCAGTAAGTATATGAACTTGGTTCTACAACAAACTACCGTTACACCGGATACTGATCGACATCTTAAGTAACGCGATTAATCGTTATATAATTACGTCGTATCGATTATATTATAACGGCGCCATATCCGATACTTCAGATTGAGTACCGCTACCTTACAGCGATGCAAGCATCGATTTCCTGCCGTTTTAAGAAAGCGATTGAGTAAACTTTATACAGGATGGAGGCGTTTTAAATATCTTTTGTTTTAAAAGGTGTCTTAGGTTTCTTAGTATATATAATAACTCCTCCGTTGCGCAGTGGTTAACACGGCAGCCTGCGCTGCGAAGGACACCGGCTTCGATTCCCGGTGCGGGAAAATAATTACACTTCATTTTTCAGGTATTTGTGTGCGATTTAAAATATAGCCAAGGAGGGTTCCCGGTGATTCTAAAAAAACTTTCTCCAAATCATATCACAGCATGAATTTTGACATAATAGTGGATGTGCTAGAAACTAGGACTGTTTTTTTAAGAAACCGAGTCCGAGAGGACAAAAGCAGTCGTTTCACTTAGATAGATAGTATATTTAAAAAGAGTTAGTGTATTTATTTTATTACGTTATCTACAGTTTCAACGTTTTATTTGTAGTATACAAAATATTGTGTTTAATTTCTCTATTTGAATTTTGTCACTGGACAAAATCCTTTGGTATCGGTAGTAAGTTACATAATTAAGATACAAACGGTACTTTATATAGGTACGTTATTAATATATTGTCAAAGTCAAAGATTTTTGTTAAAAATTGGATACATGTATCTTTATTTGAATATAATATTTTTCTTTCAAAATTTTATTAATAAACTACTAGCGTTTTGGAACGACCACTGGTGGGAAGACTACGCCGACACTCAATCCAGACTTGGTCCTTATATGAAGGATTCTGATTAAATTGTTTTACAATAATTTTTTGAGACACAGTTATTCATAACATGAATTAATTTGATTACATTAAATAAATGACTTCCACGAGTTTTTATCAATTAAATATAATCATTATATACAGTGATTAGCCTTTTTTACTAACTGGTTTTTACGGTCGGGCTTATTATTTCTGCAGGAATTTTATTATATCATTAAAACTAACGAGAGATAAATACATTATATTTTAAAAACGGGTCACTCACGTGCTATTTTTCGCGATGGCCAACTATAGTTTCGGACTCGACAGGAGTCCATGATTTCGGGATGCGCGACGCCGAAGAATCCCGGGCCCGTACTGCAGTACGTAGAAATTTAATTATAGAATGTAGATACCTATTACGAGGCCCAGAAATGTATTCTTAGTTTTCTGCAATCTCACAACTGATGTAGCTTTTTTAATATCATGCATATATTAGGTCGGAATAACTTTTTTAAATCATAAAGGCTTTAAATCCGCAATTCTATGGGATTAAGAATGTTTTTTTCTATATTATGTATTGTGGCTCACGATACATTAAAACCATAATTATACAGCGTGTAAATGTACCCTCCACTTTCCCTTAAAAGGGTGACTCAGACCATCAATATGAACACCTTTTCCTATGGGACCATGTTGGGAACTCTAAAAAAATCGGCATTTCCATACAAAAGAGTTCTGTCGCCCGGCCAGTTTGATGGGAATGTCGATTTTTTTTGAGTTCCCAGCATTGTTCCCATAGGAAAAGTTGTTCAAATTGAGAGACTAAGTTACCTCGTAAAGGAAATTGACCCTCGGGTCAATTTGCACGCTGTATATTGATCATTATAAACGCTTCCATAGTGTTACGTATCTTCCCACCGTTCTGCTAACTC
This sequence comes from Elegia similella, assembly GCA_947532085.1. Classification (NCBI taxonomy): domain Eukaryota; kingdom Metazoa; phylum Arthropoda; class Insecta; order Lepidoptera; family Pyralidae; genus Elegia; species Elegia similella. The sequence continues at coordinate 17,825,818 of OX383941.1, forward strand.
GCGCATCTCATGGTGGAAACGCAGCCAAAGCCTCTATTTTCACAAACACTGAGTAAGGAAGGCAGCTGTGAGAAAAATGTGGATCAATATCGCTTCATTTTCCTTGCCTCGCTTAGCACAATTCCGTTGCAAAAGGCTAAGTAGGAAATATGTTTTAAGACATTGTCACTCTAAGAGTTGTCCGTTACTAAGTTAGTATTATATTTTCTTAGCCGTAACACCGGTTTCATAGCTTAGTTATACATTTTGGCACCAAATGAATAAGTAAGTAAGTAAAAATACTATTATTGCACCAAAAAGATTTGACATATAAAAAAAAATATTGAGCTCGGTGAACACACAGTTTCGCTGCTTTCTCAGGATATTTTAGCTAATTTGTTCATTCTTGTAACCTCGCCTTTTCATTATCCCCAAAAAAATCCTGACTATGTAAAATGATAAATGCGAAAGTCAATTCGTTTGTTGCGCTCTTTTGCATACGCTTACGAAGAATATAGGTACTTTCCATCCCGGAATCCGCACTGTTCCCGAAAAATGGATATTAACGCGAGCAAAGCCGCGGGCGAAACCTGGTAGACTATAAAGTGTATTAGTAACACGTAACATATCCAATTATCGTATTTTATAGAGTAAATTCTGGGTTGCATATCCATTAGGGAATAAAAATGTTGTTTATATTACTGATTGCTTAGATGCCATAAATATATTTATTTATTTTTTTATTCGCGTCTCTAATTACATTTTATGGTGATATTCCTTATAAATAAACAAGCCATCCTATAATATTATTAAATTAAGAGATAACAGAGAAAGGACTAATTGATCTACCGCGCTTCAATCCTGGGTGTCGAAAATCTCTTTCATTCTATGACCATGTTCCATTCTGTTGTATAGGTAAATTCGTTGAAAAATAAGAAACAAAGGATAAAAATCATGACGTCATTGGGAGGTTCGTCAAATGTCGTCGGTTCTTAGTCGTGAGGCAAAGCCCGTGATAGGAGTTCCCATGTAAGGCGATACTAATTGCTCGCTCAATCCAATTGTGCTGCCTACTTGAAATCTTAGGAGCCTTATTTCATATTCTCGATTGATTCTCATCTCTGTGAGACAAGATTTTTTGCCCTTAGCATACGTTCCAACTAATATTTCTTTTTAAGATAAGTATTCAGTTAAGTATTTTCCAAGTTGCAGTCATAGCCTATAGTGCCTGAGAGCCCAGGGCGCTTTCAGTTACAAGATCACTAGATGGTAAGGAAACCCAGGATAATTAAGGGGCCCTGGAGACGCATATCTACAAACAAACGGCGAAAGGGACTCGTTGGAATATTTGATAACGTTATATAATTTTGAGCATCATAATCTATGTATGTTCTTATACACTTTAGTAAAATACTATGTTTTGAAAATTATATACATCGATATTTTAGCACAAGAAGCCAACGAAACTGCGTCCGCCAACCAGCCTGCCAAGCGTGGTGAGTACGGATATCCCGAATCTTCCCATGGAACGAAGAATCCCATGGAAAGAAGCAGCAATAAGTGAACCTATTGTGACTAAAATGATGCTGATGATGATGCCATGATATTAAATGATTTGATAAGATTTTTACAAGCTTTTCTTTGTTAGTCTCTAATCAAATCTTTACACGTTAAATATGATCAACTTCCCGGTAAACGATTGAGCTGAAATGTTGCATGCATGTGTATATCTGATGACAATACAATATTATGGAATCGCTGCGCTGATCTGATGATAGAGTCGGAAGTTGGCCGGCCATATGAACTCTTAAACTAAACAAGGTACACCAATCATGTTTAACCTCATTATTTTTGTCTTGAAAAACACTACAGTGTGGATTCGTTTATAATACTAAAAGATTATCACAAAAATTAATTTATGCAAAAAAAAAACTTTTTACGGTTATAATTAGAAGATTCATTTTAACTCGATCGTAATTCAGCAGTAGGGTCATAAAGGATGTTGCTCTTTGAATTAGTCTTGCACATAACGGAGACGTGTGAAATTGTACACGTTAGAAAAAAACCGGTCGCGGACACGAACCAGTGTCAAATTCACCGCCAGCTCCTGGGTGCCTATATGAAATCAGTAGCCTCATTTTTTTGCGAAATACTATACGCTTTTAAACATTTTTAAAGGCACGGTGTATAATTGACCGATAGATATAAGGTTGTTAGTAGATCTGTATCGTATCTATTTAGGTATTATCTATATACAAGTTAAAGTAGTTTTATTGTTTGCGAAATCAATATGTATTTGAAAATTTTATTAGTAGGGTTCTTGTTTGTTTTTGGAGTGCGTAAATGGCCACTGCTGGACGTAGGCCTCTCCCAAGGTGCGCCACTTTGCTCGAATGGCCAATACTGGTGCCAAATTGCTGCCCAAAGGCAATTGATGTATTAGTAAGGTTTGGTATCGTGAGCATAGCTTACGATCGAGCAAAGATTCGCATCTTAGAGGAGGCCTACGGTCAGCAATGGACTGCCGCAGGCTGCTAATGATAATGACTTAATTAATTCAAAAATTCTGATAATTCTGATACTAATATTATGTTGTCTATGATGGAAACACTTTCATATTTGCTAATGTTTATTTTTTTATCATAATTTTCAAATAAATAAATCTTTATTTTTAGACATTTTTCCATAGTATTAGTAACAATTTTTTTACCGTATATGTTAGTAGGTAGGCTATAACATAAAACAAAGTAAAGTGGAGCAGCCCCTCTAACCACAATCTATACTAATATTATAAAGCTGAAGAGTTTGTTTGTTTGTTTGAACGCGCTAATCTCAGGAACTACTGGTTGAAATTTGAAAATTCTTTTTGTGTCGGATAGTCCATTTATTGAGCAAGGCTTTAGGATATAAAACATCACGCTGAGACCAATAGCAGCGAAGCATCAATAAAAATATTTTGAAAACGGGGGAAAATTATTCAAGGTTGAGGACATCCGATGCATGCGATTATGCGATGCGTAAACGGTTCAAGTTAACCAAAAAATGTATATTAAAGAATTATTCCTCTTTAAATGAACTAAATAAATGTCCGCGACAGTATATGTCTATAATAACAGAAATTGCCGCGGGCGAAGTCGCGGGCATAGTGCAATATATTTCAGTGCATCAGCAATGAACTGCTTCATCTATCCGTAATTTTCTTCAGGATTGAAGCTGTCATCCAGCCGTCTGAGCATGGAGGCACACCCCCTGCTAATAATAGCGTGAAAGCGATCTGTATGTGCCTTTTTGTGGTGTGAAATTTACAAAGACTTATAGGTCCAAGTTACTATTGATAGGAAATAATAATTCTACCTATAATGAGATACCTTAATGACAGCTTGAAAAATCCTAATTGCCACTGAATTTTGCTAAGACAAAGATTAGTTGCTGACAAGGATCTATGAGCATATGATACGCTGAGCACATTAAGTGGAAACACAAACAAACGTAGACCAAGTCTGCAATACAATTTACATTAATTTATTATTCTCCTGAGCGGGATAGACAGAGCCTTGTAGGCTCGTCCGGAGAAGTACCACACGCTCACAGAAAATCGACGTCTGAGTAGAAGCGTTACCGCTTCTATTCTTCGTTCGGTGATTGAGAGAGCCGGAGGCCCATTCTGCCCCCTCCCCTCCCCATTTCCTTCCCCCAACTGCTTAAAAGGCCGACAACACACCTGTCACACCCTGGTATAGCAGTTGTCCATGGGCAGCGGTGATCACTTACCATCAGGTGACCCGCTTGCTTGTTTACCATCCTATAACATAAAAAAGGTAGAGATGGGTATAGATACAAATGAATTTCAGGAATTGCAATTTTTTCCTGCATTATACAAAATGGCTATATGAATATTTAAATTAGAATTAGTAAAAATGTGTGTCGAACCCAATTCACGTTGCGTGGTACTTTGACCCTAGGCCTCGGCACACGAGTTAGTTATCATATTACGCGCGATCTGCAAATTCACACACGTGGCATTTAGCACGTTACAATTGTTTTTCGCCTAGAAAATTGCATGATTACAAAACTAACTGATAGCCACTCCGTATGCGTATCTATATTATATAACGTCTAACAAAAAAACCGGCCATGTGCGAGTCGGACTCACGCACGAAGTATTATCTATCATCATCATCATCATGATCAGGTCCTTCTTAGTCTCCACTGCAGGAGCATGACCCTCTCTGTACTACTGGAGCCATACTAGGCCAGAGCAGACAGAGGACTTGGCCTACACTCTCCACGCTGGCCAGACGGGTTGGAGAGGTCTAACAGATGTTTATAAGTAACGTAATGTGTATTATATATAACGCGTATATTTAAGTTTCAAATTAGCTATTAAAAATAGTTTTATTATATGATGTTACTAAAAATTTATGCGTTTCACAATTTTTCCTGTACCCATAAGACGTTGCGTCGAAATAAATTTAAAGATTCGGAGTTCACGGGAAGTACCCTGTAGGTATTGATTCCCTTGCGAATGTCAAAAATTTGCAGCATAAAAGGCTGTATCTTTTGATTGCGTTGACTTAGAAGTTTGATTTTTCACAGCTCCAAGGGACTTGAGTATTTGATATAAATATCAGCTTGATACCTACGCGTCCCTAAAAAAAAGGATCAGACAGACCGACAACCAAGTTTCTCAAAGTTAATAAATAAATGTTACCAACCAAATGATAAAGAGAAGACTGATTATGTGATGACGAGGTTAAATAATTTTGTTGAATTAAAACATAGTTAATGTATAGATTTTGTTTTATTATACCAACCAACAATAAAAAAAAAATTAAAAAAAAACATATTCGCAAAAACATTCGCAGTAAATTCGCGAATGCGAATGCGAATATTCGTTACATCACTAATATCTACTATCCTGATATAAACAAGTTATCCCAGGGGAAATAATGACTTCCAAATGAGTTTAATTCTTTGTTTATTTTGTTTCATTTTTCGACGTAATGTTTTTGGGCACAGTTGTTTAATCGGACTGAGTCCATTAAATATTTATCTTTATGTCTTTATATGTCCTTTCAATATTATTTGGCATGATTCTGATGATACCTTTTTTTTTTTATTCATTAAAATATTTCTAATAATTTGCAACTTGATCAAGGAGTAGGTTTATTACGAAAAGATCTTATTATAGGGAAAGTAAAAACTCTAAACCTATTGCTGAATTATAAGACAATGCTTATTTAAAATAAAATATAACTCTTCGTCCTGGCAACAAAAGGACTTATTTCATCTATTCTGAATTTAAAAATGTAAATTATGGCCAAGTCTTTCAACATATATAAACAAGTCTACTTAAAATTACTTTTATTTTTTAATTAATGGTTGAGGATCAAATTGTATAAAAGCACTAATTATCATGTTATTCTTATTGGCGGGAACCACTGGCTCTGCCGTGTTGACTACTTTATGGTAGCCTGTACGTTTGAATGAGATACGTGACATTTCGGAAAGAACAAAACCTACCTTAATTGAGCCCTGCAGCATCGCAAGAGCTGCTCGTAAATATAATTCATAAAATGTAGCGTGCACGACAACTGGGAGAGTATATCTTATACATGAAAAGTTATACGAGACAACTTAATTAAGTACATACTAAATAATATGTAATTTACTAGCTTAAGCAGGCTTTCTCAGTGAGCAGTCAGCGTGTCGAACGTAAATAAATGTCTTTAATTTCTTTTTTATTTACGAGAAATTAAAAACAAAAAGGAAATTCAAGTATAGGCGTATATGCAACATTCTATAAATACTGAAAAAAAGAACATTAATAGAATTAAACACATAATATTCAATATAATTTATAAAAAAAATTAAAAATCCATTTTCGTCACGTAGACGTATCCGACTGGTCAGAGTTGGCACAGAATAGGGAAGAATGGCGCACTTTAATGTCGGAGGCCAAGATCCACTTCGGGTCGCTGAGCCACCGAAGTAAGTAAGTATGTTCGTCACGATATAAATAAATATTAAATTTAAAGAAATAAAATATATATATATATAGATTGAGCTAGCTCCACAGTAAGTTAGAGCCTGTGTTGAAGGACTAACGATACAATAGACAGATATTTATACAGACATATCCAAGACCCTGGCCAATCTGAACAAAATTATTCTTTATCATGATCTCGCCGTGAATCGAACCTAGGACCCTACAATTCAAGGGCACTTGCGGTACGACTGAGCCATATGGGTCCTCGTCTATCATATACACCTACACCAAGATAGATTATATACTAAAACTTATACAGAAACTCTCAGAGAAAGTCAACGCTGCCAGTATCTTGAGACATTTAACGATGTACATAATTTTAACTAATTTAATCCTATTTTATTTTTTCTAATGGTTTTTGCTATTTTATTTTATCAATAGAACTTTAGTTCTAATGATAAAATAAATATAGATAAAATAAGTTTATTTAAATATATATAGTATCAATAGAACTTTTGTTCTATTGATACTATATATATTTAAATATACGAATATAATTTATATTGGTTAATAAAGATGGGTTCAATGTCTAACCAACGCCAAAATATTAAGTACCTATAGATACAGATGCGATATTATTTTTATTTTTCTTAAAGCATACATCTTTTTATTCCCCTCATAATCACATACTGACCTTAACAGCCATAGGTTTCTGATGCTCTTTTAATAACAAAAACAGAATTGCTAACGATGCCTATCCGAGTTTGCGCTTTAAAATCCACGGTTGTATTACTTTATTGGACAAATCACCCTTGGGCAGCACTAACATTTAAATCAGGCCTAATGGAGGCCATTTCCATAACTAATGTAGAGACGTTACTGTGTCGAGGTATTGAAATAGTCAGAGGTGGCGAAAAATATTAAATGTTTACAAAGAATAATTTTCTACTTTATCGTTTATCTATATTATCTATATTAATATTATAAAGCTGAAGAGTTTGTTTGTTTGTTTGTTTGAACGCGCTAATCTCAGGAACTACTGGCTCAAATTAGAAAATTCTTTTTGTGCTGGATACTCCATTTATTAAGGAAGGCTTAAGGCTATAAAACTGCAATAGCAATAGGAACGAAGCATCATTAAAAATTGTTTTAAAATCGGGGAAAAATTATTCATCTATACTAATAAATCATAATAACAGAAATTGCCTATATATATATATACTTCTATACTAATATTATAAAGCTGAAGAGTTTGTTTGAACGCGCTAATCTCAAGAACTACTGGTTCAAATTGGAAAATTCTTTTTGTGTTGGATAGTCCATTTATTGAGGAAGGCTTTAGGCTATAAAACATCACGCTGCGACCAATAGGAGCGAAGCCTCAATAAAAAATGTTTTGAAAACGGGGGAAAATTATTCATCTTACTTAGAAAAAACCTAATTAATCATAATAACAAAAATTGCCGCGGATGAAGTCGTGGGCAACAGCTAGTTCATAATAAATAAACCATGAATAAATACATTAAATCAACAGATTGTAGGCAATATTCCAGTGAGCTAAAACATTGCATTCTGTAATAACCGTTTAATTGTTTTTCGTAGATACCAGGTTTAAAAACAACGGGTTGCACTTCGGGAGTGCCGGCAGAAGTGAAGAGTCCGCGCGGTAGATAGAGAGGGGGATACTACTTCCTCTCCTACCGCCGCGCCGGCGGTCTCAGGTCACGTGTCCTGACGCGAGTTTAACATTTTTTACCCATCCCAAAAAGTGCACAGCGCCGCTAAAGGAGTTTTCACTCCAAAAATATACCCTTTGTCACTGGGTAAAGTATAGGGATTCTAACGACACCCAGGGCATTTAGAAGTTATGATGGAATAAGAAAGAAAAAAATGGCCGTACCGGCAAGCTCAGCATTGGACACGGTGGACACCCACCAACAACGTGATCGGACAACCCTACCTGACCAAGGTTGGAGGCCGCTTCTAACCGGTCATATTGGAAATCCTTGGGGATGTCCAGCAGTTGACTTCTTACGTCTGAGATGATGATGATGATGGTGGAATAATTTAACTCACATAATTATTTACATACTATACATATATATCTACATACATACACCTTTATAAATCAGAATCACGAAATCGAAAAACAATACACTCCTTTTTGACAATAGTGTAATAAACACGACTTTATATGCCATCTATTTTCATTTAAAATTCACATCTAAATTTTTATAGCTCTACAAAGCTTTATATTCATCTGCAATTGAGTTATCAGCGTAATGCGATTTAAATTGGCTCTAGGCTGTTTGACACCTGTGCTTGGTATGTGGGAATGCCATATTGAGCATAAGAAATGCTCTCATCATCCGTAGGTGACTTATTGCCTACATGCAAAAACACCCGTAACTAATGTCGCCCTACACAAATTGAGTTTTTGTATTGTATTTATGAAGATGTGCTCTCTGCCAAGTTTGAAATAATGTATTCGATTGGGTCTGTTTATGACCAAGACTTTTTCCAAATAATAGGATAAAACATTTTTTGGTGATCCGTAAAATAATCTATATAAACAGGAGGATTGTATATGAAAGAAACACAGAAAGTCAAAAAGAACAAATGAAAATTGCTTAAAACACGTAGTACAAAAATTCTTGTATCCGCAGGCAATAGGCACGCCTCGGCAGTGTATTTGTCAAATTTCAAATCAAGCTGAAAGTATGTAGCTGAAAGAGCAGCGCTGAGTGCCAATCAAAAGTTTTATTAAATTTAAGTTTCTATCCGCTACGGTAGGCCTTTACGAGTATCTTTATCCATCTGGGGATTAAGAACATAAAAAAATGTATTTAGAGAAAAGTGGTCAGCGGCATTGTAAATGTATCTAATTCCTTTAGTGTACAAAAAGTAAGCAACTAAAAGGTTAATACATATTTTTGATTGTTTTGACCGGCCTTTAGCTCACCACATAATCTTCTCCTATGGAGCAGACTGGCAGTTATTCGATATTTAAAAGATTAAAAAAACTATACTGAGCAAGACATAACAAGCAGGAAAGTGGCCAGTCACATGTTAAAGTGTTGTTTAATATTAGTTTCCACCGGCTACGGTAGGCACTGGCACGCCCCGCCTGGTTGTGCAAACATCGTCGTGTTGACATTCGATGTGATTGTCTGTGTAGTGTTGACATTGTCGCACTCGTATGTACTTTGGGTTTTCGCGAGTGTAGAAATGGTGTTGCGTCGGCGCACATTATGGAGCGACATAGATACGAAGTTGACGCGAGAGCAAATGTATGTTGATGATGATGCTCTTTTATTTGATGACCATGGGATTAGAGCTACAAAATCTTCCCTTAAAGAAGCGACTCAGCCCATCAGTATGAACTTTTCCTATGGGACAATGCCGGGAATACAAAAAAATTTAACGAAACGTAATTTCCGTACAAAAGAGTTCCTGACATTAGTACATAGGGAAAATTGTTCTTATGGACGGGCTATGTCACCTCTATTATTTATTTGATTTTATATTATTATTGTATTTCACTTTGGCATCTAATTTGTAATTTTATTACTATATTGACTAGCATGCAGATGTATTGGTGTTATGACTGTAAATCTGTATGTGGTGATAAAAAATAAATAAATAAATATTAGGGAATATCGAGCGTGAATTAACGACGGTATATTATTGCTATAGAAAAAGTTGGCTTCTAACAAAGATTTAAATTGTTACCTAAATGCAATATTGAGTTCTTCTTCTATCGAGTCGTATATACATAAAAATAATTTTTGACCAGTGCTTTAGTACCGTTTCTTTCGCCTTGCTGGTAGTAAGGAGTTGAGCTTTCTGGGCACACGAAGATGTGACCCATAGATTGGATAACAATCGTTTTCACTATTGTTGGAGAACCCCTGACTCCTACCTACCTGACTCTATTTTCATGGCATCTGCCAATAATTGGGTTTATTTGTCTATACGCCTTCCCGTCCAATTGTCATAAAATTTGCATTGTCAGTGTCATGTGTACAGGACATAATTATAATGTAAATATATAATTAAAATTTTTCGAAATTTTTTTTTGTTCTTTTTCACATATATCATAGGAATTACTCCGAGGAATTGTTCGACCTAACCTACCGCAAAATTTCACTATCGTACCACCCGGCATAAATTAAATGTCAACCCTACTTGGATAACTGGCAGTCAAACACCGTACGTTTTAACAGAAACTTCCTGCCACGTACGACCGAACTGTGGAATGAACTTTCTGCCGCGGTATTCCCGAATCGATACGACATTGGAACCTTCAAAAACCGAGTCTAAATTTCCTTAAAAGGCTGGCACGCTCTTTTCACACCCCGGGTGTTGCAGTTGTCTATGGGCAGCACTAACTATCAGGTAAGCCGATTTTGGAAGCTCAGCTAGCCGGGTGACGAGACGACTTTGTTCACAGAGTTGATCCTCGTCGAGCACGCCCGATATGGTGGAAAAAGGCTTCGGAAAGCTGCCATAGGTAACTTTGTCTGAAGAGAAAACAGCGAATGCACGTCTTTCGGAGACGCAACTTCGTAGATAGCGTCACGACCACGCGAAAGACGTCGCGGACACAGCTATTAAGTAAATATAATTTTAATTTCTCTAAAACAAGAGACTCTTGATTATGTCATTGTGTGGGATGATACGCACAATATCCTTATCCTTACTAATATTATAAATGCGAAAATGAATTTGTGTGTTTGTAACGCTTTCACGCCGTAACTACTGAACCGATCATCATGAAATTTTGCATACAAGTTCCCTGGAGTACAGAGAAGGACATAGGCTACCTTTTATCCCGGGAAAAAGTACTATTCCCGAGGGATCGACATTGACGCGGGCGGAGCCGCGGGCGAAAGCTAGTGTAAATATAATTTTAATTTCTCTTAAACAAGAGACTCTTGACGATGTCATTGTGTGGGACGATACGCACAGTAGTTGAGAAGTAAAGTCGAGAAGACAATAAAGTCTCACAATCTACAACAATAGCTATCAAAATGTATAAACATCTTCCAAAATCACTTAAAAAATGACGAGGGCCTAAGTTTGACATTGAATTAAAATGACTTATGATCACAAAAACATATACCTAACAATTTATCGAAATATTTTATCGACAAATTAAATATAATTATGACACTCTGTTGAATTATAGTAATTTCGCATTAATATAATTTTTATATTTTTGTGATAACTTGTATGTAAACAAGTCATATAACAAAAACATATGATTCATATTGTACGAGTAATAAAAATATCTATATAAACTTTATTGCAAAGTAATGTTTAAGATCCTAACTGCCTATGTAATATGCATTTATACCATTTGTTAAAAATTCTGGTAAATAATTGAATATTAATATGATATTAGTAATCATTGCGTAATTGCTTTAAAAATAATGAATTGCGTAGAAATTTTACACGTCCCTTTCTACGCCGTAGATACTTAATACTTTGTTTACCTATGTAATAATAAGATAAGTAAAAATATTGATTAATGAGGAAAAGTATTATTATTACATTCTGCGTACAAAAAGCATGCGCAGTGCAAAATAGACTTCTTTGAAGTACCTATGATACATTTCGATACTGCGCAAAATCTCTCGATAAAGATATGTTTGCGTAATATTATTTACTCTTATACATATTCAATGATTTTGCCTAGAAATGATAATCCAAATGCGTAATACTTGTTTTTTTTTATACGGGCTAAATAAGGAGATTGACGTGACGTCTTATAAATCAATGAACGCCGGCTGCACGAGAGCACGCATGAAAAAGTGTCACTCCGTGTGCAAGCGAGAGTGCGGAACAAGCGATAGATAGCACGATCGGCCCAAGCGTTCCGCTTGTGACGCATCTATCTCTCTTCCACCGTTATATATCTTCTAAATATATATAACTCAAAGGTGACTGACTGACATAGTGATCTATCAACGCACAGCCCAAACCACTGGACGGATCGGGCTGAAATTTGGCTTGCAGGTAGATGTTATGACGTAGGCATCCGCTAAGAAAGGATTTTGATCAATTCTACTCCCAAGGGGATAAAATAGGGGATGAAAGTTTGTATGAAACTTCTACACTACTTAACGCGAGCGAAGCCGCAGGAAAAAGCTTGTCACGTATAATTATCGTCCGTAACTGCCTCCGTGGTCCAATGGGTAAGGCGTTTGCCTGTAGACCCGGGGGTCGTGGGTTCGATTCCTACGGGAAGCATACTTTATTTAGTTGTTTTCAGTTTGATTAGGACATTGCAGACTTGAATCACTTGATTGTCTGATAATAAAGATGATTCCAAGCTTCGGAGGGCACGCTAAGCCGTTGGTCCCAGCTGCCGTCTGGTAGTCGTTAAACCACGTCAGAGGCCGAGAGGTGGTTCCGAAGAACTCTAACACCAGAGGGTGTTCTTTAGATTCGTGGTCTAAGAATGAATTCAATTTTCTCCTGTATATCAGACTGCAGCGACGTGTACATACATTTTTCGGAACGTAGACAAAAACATACTTAGTAAAAAACTTACCTTAAAAAACTTAATAAATAACGACTCGTCCTAAATAAATACTTAATTTTCTATATTCAATAACAACCGATTTATGGAGCACTAGCTTTCGCCCGCGGTTCCGCCCGCGTCAATGTCGATCCCTCGGGAATAGTACTTTTTCCGGGATAAAAGGTAGCCTATGTCCTTCTCTGAACTCCAGAAAACTTATATGCAAAATTTCATGATGATCGGTTCAGTAGTTACGGCGTGAAAGCGTAACAAATAAACAAACAAACGAACTCACTTTCGCATTTATAATATTAGTAAGGATATAGAAGTAAGGATTTTGCTAGTGATTTTTTTAAAAGCGCCGATCTAATATTTTTTCGTATAAAAAAAATGCATATAATTATGTTTAGTGAGTTCAGGGTAGACAGAGTCTGTCTGTATGGACTGTACGTCACTGTCAGACAGTGGCGTTGAAAAGGTGAATCCAAATTAAGTCTTGTCATTTCTACTGAAATCTCTTTTCCTAATATCTATCTAATAATATATATATATAATGATTTATAAAATTATTACATAATAACAAAATAATATGATTGTATTTAATAAAAAAACTGACACATTGATTATACCTACTTATAAATAGATGTTAATTTAGTAATTAATCGACATTATATCCTTATTGTAATAATTTTACCTATTGGATTTTTATTCCATGAGAATAAAAATTTAAATTGTATAATAGTATAATTGTAACATAATTTCCATGTAATTGATTATTTTGTGACATTTGTTCTATAATGCATGTATTGAAATTGTGTGAAAGAGCGGGACTCGCCAGATACAGGTTTCTTTAAACTTAATTGATGAGCCCTTGCTGCATGTTATGTTAAATGAAAAACTTTTTGATGAATAAATAATTTTGGATTTTTTTTTTAATTTTTCTATTCCTTGTATCAAATGCAACACGTATCATGTCCCTGATGGTTCATTAATTACACCGTTATTCCGTTAGAAACACCACGCCGCCTCATACACCGTAGCGAAACACATAATAGCCTAAATTGGAGTACATGCTAGTGCATGGAACACAATACAACGATGTTGTAAGTGTAGCGTATTATATTTCATTGCAATTGGTGAAAAGAAATTTGCAATTCAAGTTTTTAATAAAGGTTTTCATAAACGTAACGGACTTGCCGGCCTGTTTGCTAACTTAGTGTACAACCTTTTGATAGTAACTTCAAAATAAATACGTTTTATATATCTTAAATATAAATCGTGATATACGAAAGCCGCAATGTATTTTGAAGTGACTATCAAAAGTTGTACACTAAGATAAAAAATAGGCCGGCCGGTTAGCGTCTACAACACAGTCCTGTCGGCCTATTTGCTAACTTAGCGTTTGTAAGTAATTTTAAAATACATTGCGACTTTCGTATGATTGATAATTTATATATAAGATGCATAAAAAGTAATGTATTTTGAAATGAAATTAGCAAATAGGCCGGCAGATATAACACAATTATAAACAAACAAATTTTTTCTTACTTTACATTTTCACATTTAACCAATTATAAGTATAATATCTAGGTGTTATAAGTTTTTTTATTTTTTAATGTTCTTTTCTTCCTAACTTACTGTTTATGTACTTATAAAATAAAATAAAATTATATAAACATTAACTTCGCCAAAGATAGGTAAGGCTCCTACATATTGAATACCTAATTACATATCCCTACGCAAGCTTTTCAGAGACCGGAAATGTAATAAATTTAAATATGAATAAATCACACAGATTGTCGCAGGAAGACGCTGGATGCAGGTCGCTTCCAACCGATCGTATTGGAAATTCTTGGGGAGGCCTATGTCCAGCAGTGGACTTCTTGCGGTCTGATAGGATGATGATGACACAGATTGAGCTAGCCCTACAAGTTCTTAACTTGTGTCAGAGATACTAACTCAACGAAACAAATACTGTGTGATCTTGGCGAACTTCTGTGAAAAGTAATCTGTTTTTATTTTTTTACCTTTTTTCTTGCATCTTTGTATTCCACTAGGGATTCTGATTCCAAGATTTCAATATAAATCAGAAGTTCAAAATCACTTGTCAACCTCAAATAAGCATCGATCTTATGTGTAAATATGGAACCTATAATTTTTCGTAAATTCAGATATTCATTGAAAAAAATATTTACTATTAAGATATCATTCTATAATAGGTAAATACCCGTATTAATACTTCTGTTCCAACATATTGATACGTTAAACTTTTAAAAAAATAGAAGTAGAAATGGTATTTAATAGAATATAATAATAGTAATAATACCTATCAAAGGAACAATAAATCGCATAGTTACAATTACTAAGTCAAAACCGAGCGGGCCAATTTGAAAACCGCTATCTCAAACGCATTGAAAACAGAAAAATAAATAATTGCATTAACTTTTGCGCAATAAATTATATGTTTACAACACGATAAACTTAATGTCGTAATAAAAGTAGATACTGCATTAAAGTAAAAGGGACTATGCCAACAACGCTTTATTTTTATAAAAAAAAATGATCTTAATTTATGATAATAAGGTTTTGTAAAATTATACTAATAGGGTCGGTGCAAATGCGACAGTGTTATATCACTAACTTTTTTTGCAGTTTAGTTAACATGTCGGCCAGTAGCTGACTTCGTACGTGAGTAACCCGTTGTTACATATAGAACTTTACTTGCCTTTAAACTTCTTTTGGCAACTTTTTTGGTCTATAAACCAACTTTATGTCAGTGTTAAGTGAATATCTATTTGTTATCAATAATATTTAAAACTAGCTGTTGCCCGCGGCTCCGCCCGCGTTAGTGTCGTCATTAATTTGTAATCGAGAACTTACATACCTATTTATTTTCATACTTTAAAGTCCAGAAATGAGAAAATGGCCACGGCAATGGCAATTTCCATACAAACTTTACCTCCCCTCCCATTTTGCCATTTAAGGGTGGAATTATTCCATTTCACAGGTCTTTTTTAGTTGTAATCAAGAACTTATATACCTATTTTTATACTTCTAAGCGTAGAAATGTGAAAAATTCCATACAAAACTTATCCCCCTATTTCGCTCGTTCCGGGGAGAATTTTGTCTAGTTCACCTAGACAGATGTTATTTAATTTTAATTGAGAACTTATATACCTACTTTCAGACTTCTAAGTCCAGAAATCAGAAAATTTCCACACAAAGTTTATACCACCCACCCTACTCCATTTTATTACCCCTTAAGGGGGAATTTTGCAAATTTCATCTAAACCCATCTTTTTTAATTTTAATCGATAACTTATATACTAATACTTTCATATTTCTAAGTTAAGAAATAAGAAAATTCCATATTAATTTTACCTCTTTAGAAGTTAAATTTCTAAAAATCCTTTCTTAGCGCTCACTCACATCATTAAAAGAACCCCTGTACCAAATTTCAAGTTTCTAGGCGCAGCAGTTTCAATTGCATTGATATATAAGTCAGGTTTGCCGTTTGCCCGCGGCTACACCGCCGCCGATAGTGTCCATCCCTCAGGAACAGTAGAATTTCCCGGAATAAAATGTACCCTATGTCCTGTCCTATGTACCCGGGTCTCAAACTGCCTCCATACCAAATTTTATTACTATTTATATATATGCTATATATTTGCAGACAAACTCATGCCTTGAGTTCATTCAAATGACAATAACTTTTTTTATAATGAACCGATTTTGATGAAACAAACTTTAAATGTTTTGCTGGGTTAAAATAAAGCAATTGGTGAAAGTTTGAAGTAAATAGGTTCAGTATTTTCGGAGATAATCGTGATCATACATACAGACAGACAGACAGACAGACAGAAAGACAAAAAATTCTAAAAATTTTTTTTTGCTTTCTTTATTCTTTTTAAGTGCCCCTCTATCCATTTCAGTCAAAAAAATTAAATGTACTGACAAAGAATTTTTACTGTTTTATTATATGTATATATAGATATAGATTATAAATCAACAGAAATTTGAAGAACAAAGAAATACCGCTTTCAACAATACTTACATTGTACAGATTCAATGATAATATGTTTCGTTAATAGTTCAGAGGCGAAAATAATTTATACTACCTACCTAGATCTATACATGCATTTTTGCACCCGGCAGCATATTATTTATTGATTTTTATTTAGTAATAATAGGTTTCAACTTATAAAGGTTTTTTCTCAAGCGAGATTTAATTAAAAAACCATGTGGTCTTCATGAGCGTATCAATAAAATTGATAAATAATTACTTTATAGGCAATATCCGATCCCAGTAGTAGCACCCGCAGAAGTCTTTCTTTACTTTAAATGTCAGTACACACCTGTTTATTTTAAAACCATATTTAACGATAAAATATTTTTCATTATCAAGTGTTCTGAGTAAATATCACAAGGTTGATTTTTTATAGATTAAGCGACAAGTCAATAACGCAAGCCGTACGGGTCATTACACCCGAAATACGACAAATATTTGGATAATATGCAAGTTTTCCGTTTAAACTTACGACGTACGTAATACATCTACAAGTCCTCAACGAAACCTTCAGACGTCTACCAAAATATTTTTAACCTAAAGCTTATCAGAAACAGTTTATTTGCAAATGGCAACGATGGGTTTAAGAATTCAACACATCAGCGCAGTTTTGTCTGCTTTTATTCTTATTGCAATTTGTGAACCAGGGTTTGTATTTCTTATGTTTAACGTATGTCTTACGTATATAAAAAAGATAACGTTCTAATAGATCCGATTATGTGACCGTCGTTGTACCTACACATGCATTTTAATTACTCTGCATTAATTTAAAGACTAAGATAATCTTGAATAAGATAAAAGAAAAAAGCATGTAACCCTTAAACTTCAGAGAGACGCAATTTTTTTTAAATCTATGCCTTGAACAGACAATAATTTAAACACCTTTCCAACATTTCAATAATGGTAGTCATTTTTAATTTTAGAATAATTAAAAAAAATAACATTAATAGTTTTGCATAAACTGGCCAGTACGTTTATATTATTGATGAATATACCGTTCATGTAAGTATACCGGTAAACTTCTGTGAACGCTTTGAATTGTCGGATGTTATGATTTTATTTTACTCCCGCATGTGATTTCAAATGTAGATTTATCGTCTTGGAGTCCAATTGCAGCATTTGTCAATTGCATTTAAGTAATTGACGTACCGATTGACGCCGACGTTGATCATTTCGGTTAATTTTTTCATCAATCTATATTTGTAAAATCACGTTTTTAACGAAATTTTAGTGATTTTTAGAATATTTCAGTGTCAAAAGCTCGTGATTGGTCGTCGTGCCGGACTGGGAGACAGCGGCTGATCATCACGTTGGATCGGGGGCCCTTCTGTCCCTCGTGCCAGCAGCGCACTTCTCTGGTCATTCATTGCGAGCTATCGTTCCTTACCTTTGCCCATGTAACTGTCGTAACTACAACGATCCTCAGCTTTCCGAGGTAATCAACTTTTTTACAGGTATCGGCTGTTATGTTCCTGCTCGGCTGTTCCTTTGCCGTCAAATAAGTATTTTTTTTTTATCTACTTCGCTACTACTACTATTCTCTCTTTCGCTATGGTTTTATATGTCTATAGGTGAAACTATATAATTTATTTCCTCTTTTTGAACTAGCGTAATTTTCTGTTTTTTACAGAATATTTTTAATTATATGTTCACTTTAAAAATAAATCTTAATTAAATAAAAATAATATTAAAGGAGGGCTCCCATACAACAAACATGATTTTTTTGCCGTTTTTATAGATAACGGTACGGAACCCTTCGTGCGCGAGTCCTATATACCCGCACTTGGCCGGTATTTTTGTAGTCTCGCGACTGAATCATTGAAAGTTTTGATTGAAGCTCCATCAATTGCAATTGACAATCCCGTAAACATTGACAATCGCGATTGATAGTCTCGCGCTCGAGAACCCTTTAAAGTGGTGATGGATTAATGGGTATCCGGTTTTATATCTTATTATTATCGATTGGTGCAATATATAATAAATTCACGTTAAAGTTTGTTGTTTTGCAGGGTAAAGGAGAAGGCAGGCACATGTTTGATATTATTTAAGAGTAAAATTGGAAATATATAAAATAAAAAGATAATAATGATAATCTTTCATCATAAAAAAAACCGACTTCAATCAAACTACTGAACCGATTGCGATGAAATTTAAATGGGACTTGAAAGCATTCCCTTTCAAACAATAAAATATTTTTAAAATCGGTTAATATACGACGGAGTTCTGAGGTAACAAACATTTTAAAAAGTATATAATAACGAATTGATAACCTCCTCCTTTTTATTGAATACAAAAATACATCAAGGAGTAAAATATTGATAAGCATATACCGCGTGATTTTGAATCTCTGAACTATACTGAAATCCTTAAATCAGAATCACTAATGAAATGCAGAATTGCAAGAAAAAAAAGGTAAAAAAAACGAAAAAAAAATTACCTTCCATAGAAATTCGCCCAGCTGATCGGTGACTTTGTATATGTACCCAATTTGTTTTTTGCGATATTAACCTTTTTTCTTGCAATTTTGTATTCCATTAGGGATTCTGATTTCAGTATAAGTTCATAGATTCAAAATCACGAGATATATAAATCACAGCCTACATAAAACTTTACATGATATTTTAGCTTTGTATGGCAGTCATTTGCAAGCAGCCAGACGTGTAATGAATATAGTGAGCACGTACTGCATTATAAAAAATAATTGCGTCTTCTATTACTGCCCGCAAAATTAAATAACACTGAAACGTGTCTGTCTACGAGGGTTTATGACCGCATTTTCGAGTTTCTTTTTATGCGACAGCGAAGAAAATGAATATATGGACTTTTGGTAACTGTAACTGAAGTAGAAGAATATTTTACACAGCTGTCGTCAGAAGTCTCTTAAGTGTAGGTTTTTATATAATTAAGATACCTAAGAAAGAAACACCACAGACTCAATACAAAAAGTAAGCGCGCCCGCTGCCCTAGTAGCGAGAAAGGGCTCAAGCTGCCGAAATATGGAGCTGCAGTAGAAGATTACGGTCTAGTATCTTCTGACTACGCCTGCAGTGACCAAAAGTACTGCCCTAATTCTAATCTGTCCCGCTTGGTCCAGCCATCTAGAGAGAGTCTTTCGTGTTTTATTTTTTATTACCACCCAGATACTATGTTCTAGGTACATATCATTTTGTTGAGCATTTTTTAACATGCTTATGATATTTTATGAAAAAGGTATTGTATAAAAATTGCATATAGGTATAATTCAATTATTATAGCTACGTATACATATGTTTGAATAGCTAGCAACCTGATACACACCTAACACAAATAATATTTCGTTTAGTACAGTAAAATAAAGACTTGAACCAAGCTATAGGTAGGTACCTACTAAGAGGATACTTGAATTTGTAACATGCTGATGCGTAAAATATACCACCTAACGGTTTGCAACAAAAACCTACACAGCCTACGCAGAGCAATGCAGGCAAGACTTTCGTGGCGATGAGTCGTTGCGTGGTGCAGCCAATCCGTTTATTTTTACACTGAAACCAAAAATACCGAGTACAGAGATATAGGTGTATCATCGTTACGTCGCCCTACTGGAATTTATAGGCTGTCGTAAAAAAGATACGTGGTAGAAAAACAAGGCGGGTGGGTCGCTCCCGTCGCCGTCGATCGACAAAGCGAGCCCACGCGCTAATGTATTCAACGCGGCGATTGATGAAGTATAAAATTTCTTAGTACCGTCTCACTCACAATGGAATTATGATAATTTATCGGTTGGCTTGTGCCGCGCGAGTGTGTGGGAACGCGCGCCGCACGGGCTTTCCCACGAGCCCGCCTCGCGTCGAAGAACGTACCGGTCTGTACTGATAAACGCGTCACTTACGACCTTTTCAATTTATCCAATTCTGAGGCGTTAACACTGGAATGTCGTAAGTGCCAAGTGGTTAGCGTATTGTGGATCTTCGCGCGTCTCTTGAAGACAAGTTGCGGTACTTAAGGCGTTCTGGCGTGGGGTGATGCGAGACAGAATTGGAGTAAGTAGCGTCACGGCGCGGTTCGACCGCACAATGGGTTCGTATCGAGTCGACTAGCGGTGCTGGGAACAACTCACACCTTTGCAAGGTGATAGTCGGTGTTATTGTTTTTGACTGACTGATTAGGACGAGGTATTTTCGATTGAGTCTGTCAATTGATTAGTAGACTCAATTGTTTGTAGAATAGGTTTTTATGTCACAGTAAGGGCTCTACTAAGTGGCAAAGATTTACTTATTATTTTGTGGTAGGGTAATTCAAGATAGTTTAGGGTACTTTTAGATAACAGAACTTTAAATTTATATCTTTATCGTTATACCTGCATACCTTTTATTATTATTTATCACCGATTAACATTGCAACATTGGATATTTGATACCTTCTACCTATAAAACACTTCTCGATTAAAAATGATGAGAGATGAAAGATTAAAATAAACAAATTGGAAAGGATAACTGGGAATACCTCAAGCTATGTTGTAGCCAAATACAAAAATAATACCGATAAATAGGTCTTTTAAATTTACTTCAGTGAGTTTTTTCTTTAAGTGAGATAGTTTAAAGGAAGAAGAAGAAGAAGAAATGAGTTTAGCTCTTGTGAAATAAAGAGCGTATGTATATAATAAATAAAAAAAATCTGTGTAAAAAATTGTATTGCATAGCATAGAACCCAGACTCGAAGAAAATGCAGTAAATAACTATGATAAAAACTGCAACAAAGTCATAATTGCAGTTTTCTAAGTAGGGCGCTAAATGCAATATGATAACGTACTAGGTTCTATTTGTCGCAGCGATTTCTATTCGTCAGTCTGTCTGTGTGACGAGCGATAACACGCGTCGTGTCGTCCGCCGTAGACCGGCCGCAACCACAGGGTTGCCACCTAACCAACCAGTCAGCAAAACATTATCAATTTAAAGAATAACACGTTTTATACGTAAAAAAATACTTACAAAGTGCAAATGAATATTAGTACGGTAATGTTCTACATTTATTAATATGCTCAAATTATGTAATTTCTTTATAAATTTAATTTGTGGAAATTAAAAAATGTCTTGCATCACAACGTTTAATACATCTACTCAAGCTTCTTACTTTATAATATTTTTATTTTATATTATATTATGTAGGCAATCCTTTGGAATACCTACATATAACGATTGTCATATATATGATAAAAATATACTGCTTAAAATATAAACGCATTAAATATGTTTGTGTGTAAGTATGAATTTTTCATATTAATAACCAATATTCTAAGAGTTATTACTTGTATAGATACAAGAATTATTCTACTAAGTAATAACAGAAAATATTATTATTTTCTAATATACTAACAATAATTTTTTTTAATTAAATTAGCCTACGGAAGTCGGACAAAAAAAACGGTGCTACCATGCATTACATAATTTCAGTTTTTTTTTATATTGTCAAAAGTATGAAATAGTTATGTTAAATCCAATCATCGACCTTGAGGCATATCCGGAACATTGTGAAATTTTGAGATACAGATATTCAAAAATTACCACACTAGTATTTTATTTCATAACTTTAGTTAAATAATCCAACAATTCGATCGCTTATTACATAAGTTGTATATATTTTTGTAATGTTAAAATGAATTTATAGTACCTTGATTGTTGAAATCTATGCAGCCGTTTTGATGATATGATGTGTGACTATAGTTTTTGTACTAAGACTTTGCAATATTTCGCATATATCTCAGGATTAAAAACTTGGATTTAATATAACCATTACATACCTATTCTCATATTAAAAAAAACAGTACTACATCATTTAATGCAAGGTAAAATATATTCCATCGGGATAGATGCCACGTACTCGTGCAAAAACGTACATAATAATCTTAAAAATCATCTATTTAAAAAAAACGTTCAATTACCTATTGTTATCTATTGAGCAACACTCTGACAGTGATTTAATAAGTCGCCACGAGTCTGCAGTGACGTCATTGTCCGCGCAGTGTGTAAGGGAATGTAGGGGACCTTCGGAGACGTAGGGGAGCATCTCTGAGGGAGCGCGTGGGAACGTGCTAGCCAGGTGCCATCAGCTACGGGCGAACAGCTGGGTCGTCTTGGCGAGAGTAAGAATAATTGATATTAATAAAAATAAAGCAAAAATGTTAGTAAACTATTTTGAAAAAATGTAAAAAAAAATTATAAAACTTAAAATTAAAAGCCTTGTGAAGAAGGAAAGAGATGAAATATATGGTAATTCTAAACGAATTTTAGAAAATTAATATTAATTATAAAATGTTGGTTTTTCTTTGTATATTATAAAACTGAAATTTTATTTAAAAATTACGTTTATTATTAATATATATAACTTTACAAACTGTTGGAAAAAAGTCTAACAAAAGTTATATATATTAATATACTTTTTTTAGCACGAATCTTATGATTTCCTACCTTTTATATGTAATTTAAATTGATAAAAACATTTTGAAGGGTACCTACCCTTAATAACCCTACCCTAATGAGGTTATTTACTATTGAACGTACCTACGTTCAATAGTAAATAACCTCATTTTTAATAATAAGCTAAACATAAAAAAAGGATTGTCTAACTTTATGTTTATTAATTTAACACATTGTATAGTTTACATACAACACATGACATCATTTTGGAATTTCAAACATCTACGAAATATGTATCTATTAAAATATTTCAAATAAAATATTTTAAGACACTGTCTGAGACATAAATTCTTATTTTTTTAAATAATAAATTGTAAAAAAGTAAATTCGTAATATGATCATTAAATACTTCCTAAGGCAACTTTTGGAGAATAAAAGTACTAATTCGACATCTTTCGTGTGCCACCCCTATTTTTATCACGGGCGTTTTGCCACAATCGGTGTAGGGCGCATAAAAGCGGCGCGGCGGGCGGCGCGCGCTCCATTCGCTCACAGACCGTCGCGCGCGCACTACCAATGATCCTCCCCGCTCGAAGCATGTCGCCGCCGCACGGCGCCTTCCATCCGCCGGCGCACGCGCAGCCAGACGAAGAACCCGTCTCCCGAACATACCAATACAGAAAAGTCATGAAGCCAATGCTGGAAAGGAAAAGAAGAGCACGCATCAACCGATGCCTCGACGAACTTAAAGATCTAATGGTCACCGCGCTTCAAGCTGAAGGTGAAAACGTATCCAAATTGGAAAAGGCTGACATCCTGGAACTTACCGTCCGACATCTACACAGCCTCAAGCGAAGAGGCCAGTTAGTGCTGAAACCTGAAATGTCATACGCGGAGCGGTTCCGCGCAGGATTCACCCAGTGTGCTACGGAAGTGTCTCAGTTCATAGCAAACGCTACATTAGCAGCCAACGCGATGCAAAGACAAGGCCCAGTTGATCCCCAAGCTGGTGCGAGACTGCTGCAGCATTTAAGTAATTGTATAAGAAGATTGGAGAGTCCACAAGTTGTCCAACCTCAGCCGATTGCGCCGAACGGCGTGGCTCGGCCGACGCCAATTCAGCCTCAACCACAACACGCTCAACCTCAACAACCAGTACCTCAGCAGCCGATGCCTTTGCAAAGGACAACGTTACCAGAGCGAGGCTGCAAGAGGCCATCGGAGACGCCGATGGACGTTGAAGCGGCGCTCGCGAAGCGTGCGTACGCGCCGCCTTCTCCGCCGCACAGCCCCGCCTCTGAGAGCGACTCCGCCCAGTCGATGTGGCGGCCGTGGTGACCGCCAGTCTGACCTCTCCTCATGATCTCCAGGACTGTGTGACAGCATGTGTGATACCACAAACGTTGTTTGTTTTGTTTCTATTACGTTCCTAGAACCGATGTGTGTTAACGTTGCATGAGTTCTACTCGCTTTGCTTGTTGAAGTTTGTTTTTCTATTTAAATAAATTAAGGATTTTTGTTTTAAAGATACATGTTATTTCTTTATATTCCTAACTTCAACGTCTTCCGCGTCGGTTAAAGCATTTACTAAAGCTTAAAAAGTACCATAGTTTAGTGTAGTATGTAAGATAACACTGTGATAATTGTCATCGAATGAAGAGGAAGTTTAAGGATAGATTACTGAAGATAGTGACGTCTTTATAAGCATTTTGATAAGAAATACGAAAATAAAAAAGTTTTGATTAATATTTGTTTTGTCTTGACTATATCCTCTGTTCATAGATTTATTATTGTAGTCTACGAGTAAGTATTACTTATTCATATACGTATTTCAAAGTTAGTAATCTAAAGTAACTTCCTTACTTTTTCACTCGTACATAGTTCATAAACTAATTAATTTCTCACATCAATAACATCTTAGTATACATGTATTATATTCCTCCTCCTCTCTGAGCGGTTTTCCAGTTGAAAACACAGCTATGATGCGTTGGACCCCGGGGTCCGCTATTATTATACTTATTTATAAACTAGCTGCCCCGGCGAACTTCGTTTCTTTTTTTGATATTTCTTATATTTTCATGGTTAATTTTCTATTCGGGGTGATAACGAATCTAAGATTATAAGAATCGGCTCACCCGTTCTTAAGTTGTAATAAAGTGTTCGAACAAACCAGAATTTATTTATATATTAAGATCTAAAAATAGTAGGTAGGTATGCAGATCACTGTTATTTTGAACAATACTAAAGACGTATCACATAAGTCTTTACAACCAAATATTTATAGTTTGCACTTGACAGGCACTCGTATAATTCTTAAAACTAAAGCGAGAGAGTTCAGAATATGTGTATTTACGCACTGCACAATAGAGCTGATAATTGAAGTGTTTTATTAAATATTCAAGCTTCGCGGTTGGCTTCGTTTCTCACGCTGTCCGTCGACCGTAGGATTCATGCTCCACCTCAAACGGTACTTTGAATTATCAGCTACTATAAAAACAAATAATACCTGCTATGAATACTAATCTTATATGTGATGGTTCTGACAATATAGCATTATATATTTCAATAGGATTCAAAGCTAACCCCTCAAAAGTTAATAATCTTATAGATCAGATTATCCTATCAGATACACACCAACCTATAGATTGATACCAGCATTGAAAAAAAAATGGGTACTTTTGTATATATTTTTTCTGTCTTGATAGGTAACATGTTAGAATTAGACAAAGAATGATTAAATATAGACTTTGTTGACTGAACCTGAAGTGGCATTTTCAAATGTGCTGCTACAAAAAAATAATTAAAGAACTCATTTTCTTACATCAAAAGTTAACTTCTAACAGTTACAATAGTAACAGTTTCAAAAAGCCATAGAAAAATAGGCGATTTGATGGTATATTCTCTCTACGACAATCAATACAAACGTAAAAAATATAGTACCAGACACATCGACCCATCCCACTTGGTCTAATTCTCCGGAGGTATCTAGTATCTACGTGGATCCTTCATATCCCCACCAGGATCAGGGTCATCTGTGATTCAGAAAAGCTACAAATATTTATCATACGAAGTGGCATCTTCTTATCTCTACAACGCTAGGATGTTCCGAGTTTTCATTTGTATGATAAATTCTATTGGACTAGTGAAAGCTCTGTCTCTATCAGCAATTCTCCTTGCTTGTTAGCAACATGAGTTAAGTCACGAATGGTAATAGTTCACCATCTAATTAACCTAAAAAGTGTCAAGAAGTTTTGTTGATAAATACTGTTTTGCTATAAAGGTTTTTGGAGTCGGTGCATGACTTAGATTTTTGAAATCGATACCACTTCATCGATGTCGTTAAAGCCTTTTCCGTGATACTTTTAATTGGTTAGTTAGACTACATCTCAATATGATTAAACTAGATCGCGATAATTAAGAAGATACAAAAATTGCTCATTTCATGTAAAGCGATAAGATAAACATACATAGAGTTATTAGAAGAATCAATGTGTAATTTTGATGTCACGAAAATATTATACAGTCGAATGTTCAGAGGATCATAAATTATTACATACCAGATATGATATAATATTTATTATTTACGTAAATAAACCAGCTTTTTGTTTCCAAAAGTGACAATTATTAGCCTTATTTTTCAGGAATAAGAGCATGAAAAAAATATGAAGTACAGTTCAAAGATCAAAATAAATGGATACATTAAAATATTTTCAAAAAACTATTCAAAACCTAGCTAAATAAAATAGCGAAAAAGCTATATCCAGAAAAAAAATTATCGCGAATTTCTTGATATTTTCAGTGACAACTACCAACTTTTTTACGTCTTTAACAAGTATAACTTAATGAGGAAGATGGATACCTAAAAAAATACAATATTTGGTTATAATTTGGTTATAATTATTGAATTATTAAATTAAATGTGAAAATTAACACGTAAATGGCAGACACGGGTTTGAACTGAGACTAGAGACAGGCCAACCATTGTCGCGACTTTCAACCGCTACAAACGGTTAAGGGATACAGCGCCTTAAGTCGAACTAAAATAAAGATTACTCGTACCTTATTTAACAATAAGGTAATCTTCATTTTACTACGGCCTTATAATTGTCACTTAATTTGAAAAAAGAACCGGTTTATTTAAATAAATAATCAATACTTATTATACCACCCACCTTCCAGAGATCTGACAAAGGTTTGACGG
Source organism: Elegia similella (assembly GCA_947532085.1). Classification (NCBI taxonomy): domain Eukaryota; kingdom Metazoa; phylum Arthropoda; class Insecta; order Lepidoptera; family Pyralidae; genus Elegia; species Elegia similella. The sequence goes on from OX383941.1 coordinate 17,852,974, forward strand.
TATGTCTGGATCCTCGTTCAGCCGTCATTATGAAAAACCCGGACATTTATACAACAAAGCACTTCTAGCAGCTGAAATAATCCCTACTGAAGACTGCTTTATTTGGTTTATTTAAATATAATATTAATAATAATTGCCCGCAGGGCAGCTTGTGGCGAGCTGTTGGTGAGTAACGACACCACGGACCCGAGTGCTCCAGAGAGTCGGTCAGAGCCCTCGCCCCCGACGTGTCTTCATCGGTCGGGGTGGAAACCCAAGAGGGCTCGCAGGGCTCTCGACTCTGGCTTGCCTTAGTTGGCCGTCCAGAGAGGAGTCGTGAGAGCTGTTGCTCCAGGGGTGGAAGTGTTAAAGGGCATAACGCCGCGAGTAACTTCGGAGAAAGCGCAGCACACCTCTCGACACCCCTGAGTCGCCCGCACCGGTGTTGCCCCTTTTGCCGGCATCAATCGTTGGCTATTTTGAGGGGCCCATCTAGTGGGCGGCAAGCCACCACCTGCCAATTGTAGTCAGTTATCATGATTATGGCAGGTGCACGTCCCTTTGCAATAACCCAGCATAAGTCCACCCAAATCTCAATCCAATAAACCCATTAATTTCCTTTTTAAAATGCAATAGTTCCTCCTCCGGCCAAGACCTGTTCAAGGGCATATTGGTATTTCTAGGAACGGGTTCTGGCTAGAGACCAACATTACATCAACTTCTCCAAAGGGCCTCTATGTGTTGGATCTATATCCCCACCCAAGCCTCTCAAAGAACCGGGGTAACACCCGTGAAATAAGAGAGATACAAATAAATAATAATATAAGGCTTCATTTTAACACTTTCGCTGACACTGAACAAAAGAAATAACAATAGAATTACGTCTACAGGCGGCCAGTGTCAGCGAAAGTGTTAAGTTCTATATTCTTTTAATGATTGTGTTGTTATCAGACTAGCCCAGATCTGATTTCAAACGGACAGCATATATTCGACGCTTCGGACATAGGAGAATAAACAAACATTTATGATTATGGCACATTATATGCGTAGTACCTATACAGATGTGGTAGGTGTGTTATAAGTATTTTGCAATTGTGTAAAGAAATTTACTTACTTTTTTATTTTATAAACGCTCTTTCCCACGACTTCGTCTGCATGAATTATAGATGATAATGTAGCTTACTAAAGGTAAATAATTTTTAAATTCGGTTTTGTTTGTATCTAAACTTACTCGAGATAAATAATCAGATAAACACGGTTTTACTAACATTTATTAAATGTGAACCGCCGACAAGTTTCGGCCTATTACATCATCAGGGCGAGTGTTAGAGGTGGTTCGCTTCTCTCAAAGCCGTTTGGTCGTCAATTCCGACTGAATATAAATCGATATAGGTATATCCTTTACAGACAAACAATCAAATCTACTCAAATCACCGTTTGATAATATTAGTTTGTATATATGTATAATGAATATAAATACAGACAGATGCGTGTTTTCTGTTAACGAACACATAACAAAATATACATAGAAGTCAGAGCTTAAAATTATCGATAACAAATCTTGTTACATGCCCGTCAGTCGATAGCACATTACCCGTGTCGAAACTCTGCCTTTAACCGTGTGAACTAAAACAATTCCGATGTAGTAGCGATTAGGCGTGGCGGGCGCACGCGTTCCGATGATTTCGGGCCCGGAGCCTCTGTTGGTTCGTCACTGACTGGACACATGTATGTTCAAAAGCGTCGAAACTCTAACTTTAATCCTGTGAACTAAAACAATTACGATGTAGTAGCGATTAGGCGTGGCCAGCAAACGCGTTCCGATGATTTTGGGCCCGGAGCCTTGTTGGTTCGTCACTAACTGGACACAAGTATGTTCAAAAGCGTCCAAACTCTTTTTGTCATGCGAACTAAAACATTTCGAATAGACGTGTTGGTCGCTATACTATTTACGACTAATTAGACACACGTATTTTCAGGAATTAAAAGGCAAATTAATATTTAGTCTTGTCGATTGGATGCATTCATGAAACAGTACAATTCACAAAACAGTTAATGAATTGAACACATAAATCACGATGCAGATGCGTACCTATATTCTTAATTTGGGAATATATATAGCTGCCTGTAAATTTGTAATGTTGTCGGGTTTAAATTTAACACAGCTGTACAATAAAGCTGTACATATTTTTTAAAGAATGGCCTTGGACTCTCTTATATGTTTGAGTAGGTAATAATAATGCTATTAATTGCTAACTTATTTATATTCTACGTGATCAGTTGGTCAAGAACCTCCGAAATTAGTTCGATTCTGGCTCCTCGTCTAATTGGACCAAGGCGTTGCGTGCGGTGGTCGTGGGAACCAGTGAAATGACACGATAGCCGACTCTGTAAGCCGAGCTATACTTTGAAGTTAACGCCGGCTTGTCACGCTTTGGGTCTGTTTGCTGGTATAAATGGTTCCGTGCTTGTAAACAGTTTTTTTCTAAGTAGAAACGAAAGAAATTTTCTTTTGAAAAATTATTAAAATGTCTTGCCGTATGTATCTTACTTATATCAAAAGGGATGGTTAGGCATGCAAAAACTACAGGACATATTTTGACGAAACTTCATACAACGTGTTACAAAATGATAGTAACTAAGTAAATACTTATGAGATATAATAAGCCCATTAGTCGATCAGCTGATATTTCATTTTGTATGGGAATGGGAGATGCAATTTTTATGTTCGGTTATTAGATCTGGAGGAAGTTGTGCAATATCATGGGTTGTTCATCACCCTTTAAGTATTGTTATTCTCATTTAGTAACACTTCGTATGCACACAAAAGCACACGGCAGAGTCATAGGAAGGATGTTTTGGGAGTTAAGGAGATTACAGGTTGGCGTTGGAACGATGCAAAAGCTGCTTGGTTTATTTTTCAGCCATACTGTAAACTAGTCGATAAGTACCTAGCCATGTAGTTGTGCTCTCACTGCACAACAAAGTTTAAAGGATTACAGAATCGTAGCTATAGTAGCCATATTCCTACATGGGAAACTGTCTTAGTCAGACGTGTTGTGTGACTTCCTCCCTAAGATAGAAGGACAAAAGTAAGGGAAACCGAAAGCCCTATATTGAATACATATCACAGAACAACAAACATATTATAACACATGTTATCACGCGTGATGTCTATGAGAACCAGATACGCCCCACTTCAAGCATACTACTACGCAACACAATTGAGTAGAAACTCCTCCTTTGGTCAAAATTTCACTAGGACTTCTCACTTTACACGATAGAATAGCATAATTACGTCGGCATATTTCGTTTTCTTTTCATATAAATCTCACTTTTGTTTTTTTGACGATCGCGGGACAAACTACTTAGGCGATTCAAGTGAGCTGATCGAGCGCATTGTCGACGCGCGTGCAACACCCCCTTGCCATATCGAATGCTTCAGTGATACGTATAATAAAAATCAATTTTCAGATTAAGTTCTAGAAACCTTACACGTGGTAATTCTCGACAAGCAATACTAACTTATGATTATATAGCAAGATACACCTTGAAGTAAGAATTTTATCTTCAAACTATTACACGAGATAACTATAACAATGAAACATGTAGTACATAAAACAATAAAAAGATCAGGGTTATTGAACCAAAACAGTCGGGCGCACAGCGCAACACAACAAAAAGTAAAAGTGGCTTACCTTTTTATCTGGCATCGAATCTGCCTCTAGTTTTACGTAACTATCAAATTGCGGCTTTCGGCCAATATTTAACTTTCCTCCGATTTGCCTATTGTTACCGGCACGGAAGATTTCGTGAACTCTACAAAAGTTACCTTTAAAAAACTCAATTAATAATTGCGATACGATGTAAAAACTGTGAATGTAATTCTTGTCCACTATGAGTAATCTATAGCTTCTTGCAGTGTTGCTTATTTGGATACATGTGTTGTTCAGTTTTATGGTTCAGCTCCTGTTACTGGTTTTTAATTTTATATCGATCTTCATCATATCAGCTGCAAGAAGTCTACAGCTGGATATAGGCCTCCCCCAAGGATTTCCAGAATGATCGGTTGGAAGTGGTTTGCGTCCAGCGCTTCCCTGCGACCTTGGTTAGGTCGTCCGACCACCTGGTCGATGGGTATCCGACGCTGCGCTTGCCGGTATGTGGTCGCCATTCCAGAACCTTTCAGCCCCATCGTCCATCGGTTCTACTATGCTATGTGCGCTATGTTTATACTGGGTGGCGCAAAAGTACTGGCACTAAAGAAAATACTTTTATTTTTTTTATATGACATTTTCTGTCATTCTGTTTTTGAAAATTGTGTAGTGAACAAATGTAAAATACACTGAAAATAAACATGGACCGTTTTACTCCCCAAGAACGTGGAATACACTATGGACTTAGTGAGGGACGCTTTTCCAGGCCGAGTTATCTCTCGTTTTGGCGATTTGCCTTGGCCTGCAAGATCACCCGATCTGACCAGTCCAGACTTCTTTCTTTGGGGTTTTTTGAAATCTCGGGTGTATGTGAACAAGCCACAGACTCTCGCAGCTCTAAAAGAAAACATTCGTCAAGAAATAACGAACATATCGCAGGAAGTGTTACGGCAAGTTATGCAAAATGTCATAAATAGGGCTCAAATGTGTATCAACTCTGGAGGTCACCATTTAAAAGACATCATCTTTAAATCCTAATGGTACGAAATTTAATGGCACAAATATACATTTAAAAAAACCTAAATCTAGTTTTCTAATTTAGAAAAAATGTTATAGCTGAACCAAATAGGGTCTTTACTTTTGCGCCACCCAGTATTGATGCAATATTTATAAATAACTTCTATTTTTATTGCTGCATCTGGGAAACCACAACAGACAAGAAATTTTGTTGTCACAGATAACTTACTAAGTTGTTCACATCAAGCTGAGTTTCCTGCATCTTTTTCATAGTACAATAAAGACCCAGGAAATAAAGGTTTTTTTTTACAAATGGCTACTTACTGAACTTAATTCAAAACGTCGACTTTTGCGGCTGTAATGATGATGATGAATATCTTATCCAAGGTAGCCAAGTATCGTGCAACAAAGAGACGAAACAGACGAAAATCGGTTTCCGATCTCCAAAGCTCTATAAATGTGGATGCAGCTACGCAAACGCGCTCCCCTCTTCGGCTGCGAATAGCCAGAGCAATCCCACTATCCGACCCCCTCGCACTTGCCACCGGAGTAGAGTAGGATTAGCTCCGATTACTTGTGTCCCGGGTAACTTGCATACAAGATAGCTCCTTCTAGCACCGTAGCTTTTAGTCCATAAGGCAAGAGATGAGAGTTGCTGCTCTTCAAAGACTTTTGCCATAGTTTCTCAGATTGCCCCTTCAGGCTATGCATGCACATAATCGCGGCCCATCAGGCAATATGAGAGTTTGCTGTCTCTCCAAGCCTTCCGCACACAGGCAACGCCCAAAGCCGAGGTCCGTCCCTCCTGGGGGCCCTTTGGTGATGCTATCTATAAAGGTTGAGGGCACTCTGCCCTCGCCTCAAACGACCGGTGAAGTAGCGAAAGCTCACTTGGAGCTAGCTACATAGTCAATCGAATAAAATAAATAAATAAATAGCCAAAGCATAGACACTAAAAAAAACGATCGCGCTCGGATGTGCGATCGTTTTTTTTAGTGTTTTGTTTTGGTTGGTTGGTTTTTTTTAGTGTGTAAAGAGTTATAGTAAAGTAAAAATCATATCCATTTACTATTATTTCGATTGCCTATAACTTGAAATCTCAATATCAATTTATCAGCAAGCCTCATTTAAAAGGTGGTTATCGCCGCGATCCACCGATTGTTTTTAAACACGTGTCAATTACTCCAAGCAATTACATCGTCTTCGATTGCTTAACCAGTCTTGCGTAACCTAATGGGCCGGTAACAAAATCGTGGGTTCACTTAATGTACTTACTGACAACCTGTAAACTTGGGATACTGTTATTAATGATATACCAATTTGGATTAAGTTATTAAGCCGTCATAAGTCCTTAAATCAAATTGACAGACAGATTTGTTGCGAAGATAAAATTGGCTTTCTCTAAAGTCGGTTGACGGACGATAATTTAACGTGATTTTCACCGTGGAAGAGAGATAGATGCGTCACAAGCCGAACGAGTGCCTCTCTATCGCTTGTTCCGCGGTCTCGCTTGCTCGCAGAACGTGACACTTTTTCGAGTGTGCAGCCGGCGTTCATCGATTTATAAGACCTTTATCACGTCAAAAAAAGATAAAAATTATAAAGTAAAAAGTATATTTATTTTCTCCAATAATCTAAAACAGCACAATTCAGCACAAAGTATGGATGTTTGTACTTTACATTAGAAATTAGAAATGTTTTAAAATATGTCAAACTAGTTTTTCTCTACTAGCGACCCGTCCCAGCTTCGCATGGGTGCAATATAGATACTATAATGGGGCGATAAATTATACATAAACCTCCAGAAGAGGATCTTCAATCACTCTATGTATTGCTGTAACTGCAGTAATATCCGTTGAGTAGTTTAAAAGTTCTAAGCGGACGCAATTGCATTTTATACTTTATAAAAATGTGACTCTGATAGTCACATGATATCATGTAGTTTCATCAAAATCCATCCAGTATTCTTTGCGTGAAGGAAAAACAAACAAATTTATAAAATTCATACTGGGAATTATGAAAAGTAATTAAAAAACCGGCCTAGTATGAATCGAACTCACGCACGAAGGTTACCATACCTATAAAAATGGCAAAAAAATTCTTGTCTGTTGTGTGGGAGCCCCCCGGAGACGGGCAGCGGAGCCATATGAATAGGGTGCCGTTTTTACGGAACCCTAAAAAAAACTTATGAATCAAATGAGATCAATATCAAGCACGCGTTCGTTTTGCCAAGAAAAATAGAATAAAAGTTATCAAAATCGTGACGGCACCGGCCTTTCCGATGCAAACTTAATTGATTGTACAAAAACTGATGCAATAGTGGACAGTGAGGGCGATTCTCATACAAGAGTTTGGAACTAGACTCAATCGCATTTAGTCAAATTTAAAACAATTCCATGCCAACATCAACACATTTTTACACAATTGTTTGTAAAATGTCTAGTTAGTTTTCCTTGAACTAATTTTGCTTTCGTTCACTAGGTATATTATTTGAAAGGCACAGTTACCAAAATATTACCTTATAATATCATCATATTTAAAAATCCATGAGAATAATAAGTATACAGAATACTTTGCCTTATTATTAAAAATAAATATTCACTAACGACGCGACTGCCTCCGTGGCGTTTGCCTGTAGACCCAGTAATGGGTTCGAATCCCACGGCAAGCATACTTTGCTTAGTTGTTTCCAGTTAGGTTGGGACATTGCAGGCTTAAATCACCTGATTGTCTGATAATAAAGATGATTCCGTGCTTCGGAAGGCACGTTAAGCCGTTGGTCTCGGTTGACATCTGGTAGGCGTAAACGGAACCACGTCAGAGGCCGAGAGGCGGTTCCGAAGAACTTTGACACCTGGGTGTGCGTGGTCGATTGACCATCTCACCTATAAGAAGTGATGATGATGATGATGACTAACGACGCGGAAGCTAATATATGTAAGAGGAAGAGACAAACCCACCAACTATTGATACATGTGTTTTTTATCCAGTTATAGAATAACCCGTCAGCAAAGAGTTTTTTGAGATCTGCAAAGAGCTGGCGAAGAGTCGCTCTCGCAATTGGTGAGTCAAATGGGTTCAGTCAAGCATTTTCTTTACTTTTGCTTCAGCATCAATGATCACGTTCACAATTTCCTGATTTGACGCAACGCCTAAAGACTTTTGTTGGTTTTGATAGCAATATAAAAGCCAATATTGCTTTTGTAATAACATTTTAAATGATATTCAAGTTTTATTAGAATTGCGTAACTTTAAAAAACATCCAGGAGTCCTAGACTAACTTGGGTTATACAACTTTTTGAATCAGCAAAGTAAGAATATTTTTTGTTTGTGACACAATTTTCAGCTCAGGGAATGCAACTGAAAAAGTGCACAGAAGTCAAAGAAAAAAAAGTTTTTCAATGCATGATTCATAATTGCAAAGTTTCAGAACATAAACTAAAGTATGAAAAATCTTATACCGCCTTTTATGAGATTGTATAAGTTATTACTTAATAATAGTGAATTTTACTACTCCTTATTTCAGCTTTCCTATATTGTAAAGGAATATATTGATCTTCCATCAGGTCTGGTGCTCTCTTAATGAAATAGTGGCTAAAGCAAAAAGTTGAGACATTAAAGCCTATGTCCAGCAGTGGACTTCTTGCGGCTGATATGATGATGATAATGATGAAAACAAAAAGTCAAGGAAAAAAATAATAGTTATTTTGCAAAAAAAACTGATGCGTTTGTGGTCATTTGAAAGCGAGAGCATTTAAAGTGATGGAATCCATCAGAGCGGTATCATATACAAATGTATCTGATTATCTATATTTCAATGAACAGATTTACCTTTTGTAGAGTTCCGCCTAGGAGTGATGGACTACGTACCTATAGATGCTTCATTAAAACAAAAAAAAAATGAATACGCAACTTACTATTAAAAATGAGGATTTTAGAATATCCTATAATGGGGGCTGGCAGCTCACGTGTAGGTGAGGATATTAAAAAGAAAACGTTCAAATATTTTTGCAAAATGACTGAGGATCATTACATCTTCTAACGAGACACTGGCAGGCAAGGCAAGTGAAAAAGAAACAAAAGACGGTGTGAACGTTACGTCTCGGAGTTGCGTCAAGGAGCCGCGTCAGAGCGGTCGTGATTGCGGCGTGCGCCGCGGACGCCCGTCACGCGCCCGTGGTTGCTGCACGAGCGGCTGGGGACGGACTTGGAATTTTGTATTTTGCTACATTACCAACAAAAATATGAGGAGTTTTAGGGTAAGTAACCATTATAAGTCACTGCATATCATTGTCCATTCAGAAGGCCGTTAGTCCCAGGTGCTCATTAGCTGACAGTCATGATATGTCACATGCCTTTTAGGTAGCTTGCAAAATTTGAAACCAGGTTTGACTTACACACGAAAAATATACAACTGCTCATATCAAGTCTGCTGTATCAAAATAAATGTATAATCACATATTATGGATTTATTAAATGTAGGGTGTTGCTATTGAAACATTGGGTCTTCTTCTTGATTTGAGAGTCAGCATGGGTATTCCGACCAGAATTTGGTAACATCAAAAGCGCAATGATTTTCAAGTTCAAACGTCAGGTCCGGTCTAATAAGCTGTTGTTGTTGCTGCTGTCAAATATTTCATGTTAAAAGCGTATAGAGTTACGTTTCAATTATTTCTCCTATGCCACCACGCCTTGATACCTGCTTTCCAATAAACAACATTTTTCGCGAAAGCGTTTAATTGGATCACGTTGTTTCTAACATGTTAACTGGTCCGGACATGTACAGGGATTCCCAAGGTCTGAGCATCGCTTAAGCCAAATGAATTTGCTTAATCCGAAGGTTGATGCAATTTATGTCTGATAGCTCCGTGGCGCAGTGGTTAACACGCCAGCCGGCGAAATGGAATACCCGGGTTCGATCCCCGGCCAGGTCAAGATGGAAAATAATCTTTTTCAGATTGGCCTGGGTCTTGGATGTTTATCTACATATGTATTTGTTATAAAATATAGTATCGTTGAGTTAGTATCCCATAACACAAGTCTCGAACTGAGGTACCTTGGGGCTAGCTCAATCTGTGTGATTTGTCCGTATATATTTATATTATATTTATGTTGCTAAACATCCGAACGTATTTAATATAATGCAATTCGTTCGAACGTTTAGCTAATTGTAAATTACCTAAATTGAGTTGATAGATAAAAAGATGGGAATCTATCTAATAGACACTAGAAAATTCAAATAGAGTACTACTAAAGACAACATGATTTTAAACACAAACTAGTCAACCAATATTCAAACCAAAGAATTAGAGCCGAGTCCGACCCTGTCTTGGACTCGCCACAGGCGATAGTTTTCCCACGGTCGCGGCCGGCTCGCTTCGTGGCCAAGTATAGTTCTGCCATTTGCATGCCCGCCCCCCACCGCCTACCGTATTACACCGCCGGCATACCAAGCACCAGCTCAACAGCCTTCCCGAGACAACCAGATGACTCCGCAACCTCGCTGGATTATATTTCAAACGGGGACCAATTCATTCGTTAATAGACGACGTCTCGTACTTGTAAAACTAGATTTGAACGAGATTTATCGCCGTGAGATGTTCCGGAGCAAAAAGCTCATAATTAGAGCCTTTAAGGACGGACTTCTAATAATTCGTTAATTACTTTGGACGATGTCCGCCACTGATGTTTAAATGATGCAAAGGATTGACGCCCCTTAACCCAATCATCTCTACCTTCATAGAGTAGACGTGTAGAGGTTATATACCTTTCTGAATAAGAACAATAACTATTTCATTTTAAAACTTAGAAGTAAGAGTAGTTATCAAGGGTGAGTTATGGATGTTGTCTTCCCTAAAGAAAACATAGTCATGATCTACAAATATGACAGTAGAAGTATAATTTTTAGTACTACTCATAAGTGCTATACTGCCTAAAATGAGGTTATTTTGAAACCGAGGTGATGCATTTTTGTGGTAAAATTTACTGAGAAACTATCACACTTTTATGTTTGGTATTTAACAAAGTAATACGTATCATAAAAATAACAAGTTCATCCCTACGAATAATCGCTCGTAGCGCATAAAAAAGTTTTGACTGTTAAAATTAAATATTTAACATGCTATTTATTAGAATTATTTGTATTACCAACGCCACCAATATTACCTACTTGTTAGGAACTTCGCGAGCCCTTATAAAACACTGATGTTTGCTACTCACTCCATTCTAGCTGAATACTGTATAGTTCAGGACCATTATAACTGCCATCTACAGAATAATCTTCATGTTCATTAATTTTACAGAGTTTTTGTAATCTATCTTACAAAACGACATAGGCATATTAAAATTAACATTCGCAACGCAATCCTATTATTAATCTAAAACATTTGTTTAAGTTGATTTCTCAATGCTAGTTTAAATTGCGCTAACACCGTTTAACAACTATGCAATTAACAAGGTCCAGTGCATTATATCGCCAGTCACTGCATCGAAGGCGTATCATATCGATATTACATGCATCGACAGAACATCATATCGATGGCAAACAGTATTGACAATGTAGTTTATCTATTAATACGCTGTATTGACAACCCACCCCTTGCCTTAATAATATATTGGATCTTTACCTATGAAATTGGCGTTTTTATAGAGAATTTCGAATAAATTGAATGTTTCATATTCACGTTATAAGTATCAACTATAGAGAATTTTGCATGTATTTACAGATAAGAGTACCTAAGCTTGATTTACGCATTATAAAATTTTCAAGAAGTTAGAAAAAGAATAGAAAGAAGAATGACGACATTTTTGATCAAAACGGACAACGGTTTCGTCTGAAACGAGTTCATTTCATGAGCATTTTTCAATAATTATATTCAGAAAAAAAGTTGATGCCTGCAGAATGTTAAGATTGAGTATAGTCCACTTTCACTTTAAATAAAAAAAAATGTGTTTAGCTGAAGCGGAAAAAAGTAATTAGTTAACGCAATTAAAAGATGTGGCCTATAAATCGTATATTTTTGGTTGTCGATACAGGGTATAATCGAAATATTGCATAGTTGATGCTGTGTAACGAAGAAATAGTGGGCTGTCGATGTAGCGTACCATCAATATGGTGTACCTTCGCTACAGTAAACCGTCGATTGATCGGAGCGTCTACCATGAGGTCGTACATTTAATTAACGACAGTAGTGTACGGGAACGTTTTAAGCCGACATTTTTAAAGAACATTTTCTACGATTCATTTGACCCTCGTTTTCTGTCGAGTAAGACAATATTATACTATTACAAGCCATCGAAAGTTAACGATATATCGAATCGTTAACTAGTCACGAGTATAAATTTCGGGTTCGATACAGCGACCGACGATGTAGTGACTGGCGATATTGTGCACAGTCGTGTCTGACGTCTTACTCTTTGAGCATTCTCTTGAAGAGGGTATAATAATAAGCCTCTACCAAAGAAGCGGCAATTACTCCGAATACTATAATTACCACCCCGGTCCGCCTATTTCAATCCCCGTAGGATTATAATAAATTAAATTAGTTGGTAGGTTATAGTTCACTGATGCTAAGGTGAACTGGTTAAGGCTTCTTTTTTGAGTAACCTCCCTTTTTGTGGTGGCATTGTTTCAGTTGATTAAGGTTTATTCGACCTTGCGCAATCAAGCCGACCATACGTAATAAAAAATACATACTTCATTAAAGGCTAATGGCTACGGTGTTTAATTATACCTTAGCATTACTAAGTTAGGCGTCCGGAAATCATAAGATATAACTTATACGTAATTAACTTTAAGATGCTTAAAGTACACGTTTTCATGTATATTTCAATCTTCCCTTTTCTAACTGTATGCAGGAAGCCAGAAATTTCAAGAGTTAATTTTTTTGTGATTCCGACGAAAAAGATGGGTATTGTTAGTTCCACCTAGTATGTGTTCGTACATCTGATGCATTTTTTAAATGATTAAAATATGTCGATTAATTGCCAATATTTTGACTGACCAATGCTGGTCTGGACTCTGGACTGAACAGAGCTTTTTGCAAAAAAAAAAAATATGTTTGCAAAAAGCTCTATTATCCTTACTAATATTATAAATGCGAAAGTGAGTTTGTTTGTTTGTTTGTTTGTTACGCTTTCACGCCGTAACTACTGAACCGATCATCATGAAATTTTGCATACAAGTTCTCTGGAGTACGGAGAAGGACATAGGCTACCTTTTATCCCGGGAAAACGTACTATTCCCGAGGGATCGACATTGACGCGGGCGGAGCCGCAGGCGAAAGCTAGTTACTTTATAACTGCCAAACTGGCATTATAACTGCCAAACTAGTGGACGGATATGAATTAGGTTTGCTTTATTTTAAACTAAATTTAGAGTGAAGGTTGGGACATTATAGGTATTTAGGAAATTGAACTACCCAGAACAGCCAGGCTGTGGCGTGACTAGCACTGGTGTCACGGGTAACTTGTCGCTCTGGTACGTTATTTTGTTTTGTGGGTGTCACATAATCTCCCGCTGGACCCGCCTTAGCTTCACTGCAGCCGGATCGCATGAATCTAACCGAGTCGAAATGGCTTCAATTGATCACACTTCCATCGACCAGTATTTGGCTACGCTGATCGCTTTATAATTAGCCTTATTGAGGTCCTGTACCGTGCACCGTTCTCTAACTGCCCCACTAAGTAGTGGGGCAGTTAGAGTACGACAGAAGGTGAGACACGGACTTATTGGCCCCGCAGTCGCACAAATTGTTGGTAGAGAAACCCCACCTAACTCTGTTTTCTTGACATCTTCCAACAGCCCGGTGTTGGATAAGGGACTTCCAGACTTCCCAGGGAAGATATCTGAATGATTAAAGTTACAAGGACAAAAAGCTCATAATTAGAGCCTTTAAGGACGGACTTCTAATAATTCGTTAATTACTTTGGACGATGTCCGCCACTGATGTTTAAATGATGCAAAGGATTGACGCCCCTTAACCCAATCATCTCTACCTTCATAGAGTAGACGTGTAGAGGTTATATACCTTTCTGAATAAGAACAATAACTATTTCATTTTAAAACTTAGAAGTAAGAGTAGTTATCAAGGGTGAGTTATGGATGTTGTCTTCCCTAAAGAAAACATAGTCATGATCTACAAATATGACAGTAGAAGTATAATTTTTAGTACTACTCATAAGTGCTATACTGCCTAAAATGAGGTTATTTTGAAACCGAGGTGATGCATTTTTGTGGTAAAATTTACTGAGAAACTATCACACTTTTATGTTTGGTATTTAACAAAGTAATACGTATCATAAAAATAACAAGTTCATCCCTACGAATAATCGCTCGTAGCGCATAAAAAAGTTTTGACTGTTAAAATTAAATATTTAACATGCTATTTATTAGAATTATTTGTATTACCAACGCCACCAATATTACCTACTTGTTAGGAACTTCGCGAGCCCTTATAAAACACTGATGTTTGCTACTCACTCCATTCTAGCTGAATACTGTATAGTTCAGGACCATTATAACTGCCATCTACAGAATAATCTTCATGTTCATTAATTTTACAGAGTTTTTGTAATCTATCTTACAAAACGACATAGGCATATTAAAATTAACATTCGCAACGCAATCCTATTATTAATCTAAAACATTTGTTTAAGTTGATTTCTCAATGCTAGTTTAAATTGCGCTAACACCGTTTAACAACTATGCAATTAACAAGGTCCAGTGCATTATATCGCCAGTCACTGCATCGAAGGCGTATCATATCGATATTACATGCATCGACAGAACATCATATCGATGGCAAACAGTATTGACAATGTAGTTTATCTATTAATACGCTGTATTGACAACCCACCCCTTGCCTTAATAATATATTGGATCTTTACCTATGAAATTGGCGTTTTTATAGAGAATTTCGAATAAATTGAATGTTTCATATTCACGTTATAAGTATCAACTATAGAGAATTTTGCATGTATTTACAGATAAGAGTACCTAAGCTTGATTTACGCATTATAAAATTTTCAAGAAGTTAGAAAAAGAATAGAAAGAAGAATGACGACATTTTTGATCAAAACGGACAACGGTTTCGTCTGAAACGAGTTCATTTCATGAGCATTTTTCAATAATTATATTCAGAAAAAAAGTTGATGCCTGCAGAATGTTAAGATTGAGTATAGTCCACTTTCACTTTAAATAAAAAAAAATGTGTTTAGCTGAAGCGGAAAAAAGTAATTAGTTAACGCAATTAAAAGATGTGGCCTATAAATCGTATATTTTTGGTTGTCGATACAGGGTATAATCGAAATATTGCATAGTTGATGCTGTGTAACGAAGAAATAGTGGGCTGTCGATGTAGCGTACCATCAATATGGTGTACCTTCGCTACAGTAAACCGTCGATTGATCGGAGCGTCTACCATGAGGTCGTACATTTAATTAACGACAGTAGTGTACGGGAACGTTTTAAGCCGACATTTTTAAAGAACATTTTCTACGATTCATTTGACCCTCGTTTTCTGTCGAGTAAGACAATATTATACTATTACAAGCCATCGAAAGTTAACGATATATCGAATCGTTAACTAGTCACGAGTATAAATTTCGGGTTCGATACAGCGACCGACGATGTAGTGACTGGCGATATTGTGCACAGTCGTGTCTGACGTCTTACTCTTTGAGCATTCTCTTGAAGAGGGTATAATAATAAGCCTCTACCAAAGAAGCGGCAATTACTCCGAATACTATAATTACCACCCCGGTCCGCCTATTTCAATCCCCGTAGGATTATAATAAATTAAATTAGTTGGTAGGTTATAGTTCACTGATGCTAAGGTGAACTGGTTAAGGCTTCTTTTTTGAGTAACCTCCCTTTTTGTGGTGGCATTGTTTCAGTTGATTAAGGTTTATTCGACCTTGCGCAATCAAGCCGACCATACGTAATAAAAAATACATACTTCATTAAAGGCTAATGGCTACGGTGTTTAATTATACCTTAGCATTACTAAGTTAGGCGTCCGGAAATCATAAGATATAACTTATACGTAATTAACTTTAAGATGCTTAAAGTACACGTTTTCATGTATATTTCAATCTTCCCTTTTCTAACTGTATGCAGGAAGCCAGAAATTTCAAGAGTTAATTTTTTTGTGATTCCGACGAAAAAGATGGGTATTGTTAGTTCCACCTAGTATGTGTTCGTACATCTGATGCATTTTTTAAATGATTAAAATATGTCGATTAATTGCCAATATTTTGACTGACCAATGCTGGTCTGGACTCTGGACTGAACAGAGCTTTTTGCAAAAAAAAAAAATATGTTTGCAAAAAGCTCTATTATCCTTACTAATATTTTTTATTTATTTATTTATTTGCATCAGGCAACAGAATACTTATAAAATATTACAGGCCCATAGAATATACATATACCTTACAGACTAACATACATATAAATATAATATAAAACTTAAAAAGCTACATTCCACGTTGAGCCAGCGACGTGTTGCGCGTCATCGGAGTGTCGGGTATCGTTCCGCGAAAACGGCGATACACCACACCCTTCGGCCAGAACTTGTCGTCCATGAAAGTCGCCAGCTTCTCCGTCGGGACCCGCACCACAAACGACGTGAAGTTCACGTCATGGCGCGACTCCAACTTGACGACCCTCGGCGTGATGTTGGTCTTCACGCGGACGTATTCCACCACTTCCTCTGCCTTGGTAGAGTGGAAGAGTCGGGACACGTACATCTGCGTCGTCGGGATGGCTGGACGCAGCAGATGGTTGGCTCCTGTTGGTGCGGTTCCACACTGATTCCGGCAAGGAAGCTTTCTCTTTTTTCGTTCGACTTTAGTGAAGCCCTCCTTGTCTACCTTGTCTTCTTCCTTGCTAGGAAGAACACATTTCTGTCCCTCTGGGGTTTTTCGCTTCTTGCGTTTCGGTTGTCGCTGACGCGGTGGGACAGCCGGGGCAATATTAGCGACAACAACCCTATCGGTGGCGGCATTGTCGCCGACGGCAACAGCAGGGGTGTTGACGACGGCAGCATAGGCACGAGTCGGGGTCGACGTGCTCGTCTTCTCCACGGGGGCAGTGGAGCGGGGAGCGGGGCGCGGAGTATCATGCGTCACAGCGACGGCCGGCGAAGCTTCAAATTTCGCTGACTCGAAACTTGCTATTGACACATTCTGCGCACCTCGGCGCGTGTTAATGTTCGAGGCCACAGGTGACCTACTTACCGAATCACTACTCTTTAAAGATAATAATTCGGCACGTAGCTCAGTGATGGTAGTTTCTGATGCCTCTACTCTTAACTGCATGACGGCCAGGCTGGACTTAAGAGCTGTGATGTCCTTTAATAGTCTGGTCACATCGACGTGATCGAAGTTCACCGGTGGCAATTTCTGTAAACGCCGAGCACAAAATGCGGGAACTTCGTCAGGGTCGGTCTCCTTGAGTAGGTTGATAATGTCTTGGAGACTCTTCTCACCTTTCTCATCCCTCCGCCGGGAAGGCATCTGCGCGGCTTTACCGAGCGTCTCATATAGTAGCGTCTTGCCACTATTAATCTCTTCCAGGGTGAAGTTGCTCTTGCAGATCTGCAGGATGCTGACTTCATCCATGCTGTCCTTAGCGTAGTCAATAAAGGCCAGCAGCTCGTTGGCTAAAAGTTGCTTAGAGGAACTCATAGCGTCGGTTCGTGCAGCGGACATAGCCGCGCTTATCGTGAATAAAATTCGAAGACTGTGCAATTAGCGGGGCGCGTGCGTCACCGAGCGCGCATTGCGATGCACTGATATTATAAATGCGAAAGTGAGTTTGTTTGTTTGTTTGTTTGTTACGCTTTCACGCCGTAACTACTGAACCGATCATCATGAAATTTTGCATACAAGTTCTCTGGAGTACGGAGAAGGACATAGGCTACCTTTTATCCCGGGAAAACGTACTATTCCCGAGGGATCGACATTGACGCGGGCGGAGCCGCAGGCGAAAGCTAGTTACTTTATAACTGCCAAACTGGCATTATAACTGCCAAACTAGTGGACGGATATGAATTAGGTTTGCTTTATTTTAAACTAAATTTAGAGTGAAGGTTGGGACATTATAGGTATTTAGGAAATTGAACTACCCAGAACAGCCAGGCTGTGGCGTGACTAGCACTGGTGTCACGGGTAACTTGTCGCTCTGGTACGTTATTTTGTTTTGTGGGTGTCACATAATCTCCCGCTGGACCCGCCTTAGCTTCACTGCAGCCGGATCGCATGAATCTAACCGAGTCGAAATGGCTTCAATTGATCACACTTCCATCGACCAGTATTTGGCTACGCTGATCGCTTTATAATTAGCCTTATTGAGGTCCTGTACCGTGCACCGTTCTCTAACTGCCCACTAAGTAGTGGGGCAGTTAGAGTACGACAGAAGGTGAGACACGGACTTATTGGCCCCGCAGTCGCACAAATTGTTGGTAGAGAAACCCCACCTAACTCTGTTTTCTTGACATCTTCCAACAGCCCGGTGTTGGATAAGGGACTTCCAGACTTCCCAGGGAAGATATCTGAATGATTAAAGTTACAAGGACAGTATTTAATATGTCAATGGCCAGGTAAAGGATAAACAAAAATATCAAATACGGACCGAAATCTGCTTATACTTTCATATCTGTGATATCATTATTACGTACTTATACACATTATTTCAATAAATTTTACGAAGTTTTATCAAAAAAATAAAAACGTCTCATTTCGTGTTCAAAAGCAATAAAATATATTGGCGATCGGATAAAGTTGGTAGCCGGTGAAGAGTTATGACGCCGATGAGTTCGAATAAGATAACTTTTTACTCCGATTCGCGAATTAAAAGTGTATCCACAAAAAAGCAGCCAAGTGCGAGTCGTATTCGCACTGCGTGGAGTCAAGAGTTCCGTATTGTGCAAATACGCTAGAAAAGAAGATTCTCGTGAGCAAAAATTATTCGTCCAAGGCAAAAATTGAGATTCTTTTTTTTAAACTTATTTTTGTTTTTTAGTTTGTTATAGCTGCCAGTTTGTTAATTCATGAGTAAATTAATGAGATCAACAGACAGGCGATCTAAGGTACAACGCAGGCTTGATAAGAAAGTCCCGTTTGGTAGACCTTGAGTTGACGTGTTCATCATCATAATAGTTGATCCTGTATTACAAATCACCGCATGGCACGCGCGACAACGTTTATCGCCCATCGCCATTTTATTTTCCATAATATCAAAGTTAGTAGATAGTTTATCGCGAAATATAAAAGACGTCGCGAGCGCCATGCTAATACGGCCGCTGAGCTGACGGATACCACCGAAATAACCCCAAATGATAGAGAGAAACCCTTTTGGTACAGAACCCTAAAAAGCAGTGAAGTCTTTATTGGTATTGCAGTTATTTGTGATTTTATTGAGAAAAGAGTTCGGATCTCGTTCCCACGCTGGGCCTTCCGGCGGAGCGAATTTTGACAGATACTTGCGTCTGCGGAATGGAGAATGAGGTAGCGATAGCACAAATCGTACCAGATTAATTTTGTCAATTAATGACATGAACATTAATTATATTATTTTTACTTGATATACAAAATATATGCTTTGCAGGCATAACTATTACTGAATAATTATTTGATTAGAGTGCCTCCATGACGCAGTGGTTAACGCGCCAGCCTGCGATACGAGGGTACCAGATTTGATTTACGGAGCAGTCAAAAACTGTTGTACTTTTTTACAGGAATTGAATTTCACTCGGTTCTGGATACTCAATGCGGGTTGGCGTTAGGCTGGCGACCATAAAAACTTTCGACAAATCATATCAAAGCATGAATGCTATCATAATAGCGTACCCCGGGCACCGACGCATCAGAGCTGAGGACGCAACCTGGAAAAACGATCTCTAATGAAGAAGAAGAATGATTTGATCATGTAGTGGTTAAACTTGAGAACTGCATATACCGACGGTAAAGTTCCTATTTCGACTCTTACTTTTGTACCTCTGAGTTGTTACAAAGAGAATGGAAAACATGATGTAAACACTGGATGCAAAAACCGGACGTACGAGTAATTGAATTACCTAATGTTTAAAAATAAGCCATATGCGATGAGGTCCCCTTAATAACTGAGTAAATATTAACTGTGATAAACCGCACTTTTGTGTCATCTTTTAATGAAGTGAAAAATTTCATCAGGCGCGTTGAGCCGTTGGATTTGATTTATTCCTATCCAATACCACGAACGAATACCACTGGTATTACTTTGAATTTTTAATTCTATTCTATTCCAAACGGATACCACTCTTAATTTTTTTTTAATTTTATGTCCAAACGAATACCAAAATTGGAATTTGGTACAGTCAGCTCAGTCATCGAATTAAATTTATTTTCTAATATTTTATGTCATTTAAATATAATGCTAAAACCACTAAGTAATTTAATATTACTTTCCGAATTCATTTAATTTTCAAGGAATTGGATAAATCGTAAGTGAGTCATCTCAATGAATCAAGACGCGTCATGCTAGTGTTGTTTTCACTTCTATGGGCATTCTTTATGTCTTTATAGTTTTTAGTCAGAGAAGAGCCTTTCTGTGACTCAAAACATTTCTTCTTCACATAGTTCTTTTCCAATTTCGAAAATTACAATCAGTTAAATTTTATGATGTTGAATTCTGCAAATGCTATAGGATTCGGCAAATCCTATAGATGTTATTTATCACTAAAGTCTGATTAACTCTATTGATTGCAGTTATTGATATCAGAGGCAATGAATCGAATAATTGAAAGTGAGGATTTCACACGAAAACAAACGTTGTGACAATGACAGTCATACAATAGCGGTAATGATTGACGAATGGATCGAATGACAATTGTAGTGTTGCTAACTGTTGCTAACAAGCACACAAAATCATTAGTTACTGTCACTCTTTTCTCAGTCATATACTTCAAAGATCGAAGGTCGAGATCATTGTGTGACATGACACTAACAACAATATCCCTTTAGGTTTGAAATTCTATAATTTCCAAATTTCACCTTAATTTATTAAAATAAAGCTTTTCTACAGTGCCACATAATGAATGTAAGTACAGGGCTGAAACATTAAGTTTTTTTATTGAATTAGTTTTTAATTTTTCTGATACGTATTGGGTATGAAATAGCACCTTCTATATTTTTTTCGTAGCCGTTTAAATACTGCGTATAAAAGTTTCTTGGGCATTTTCTAGAGGGTCTTCAAACCGGGCAAAACATTATCTCGACTCCCTTAGCCACCTACATTGTATGTTAGTGATGGCGTAATTATTTGTAATGTCACATTATTTTGCTGTCGCTGTCACCAATTAGTTGCGCGGGCGCCGGACTAGTTCTGCAAAATAAACCTCTCTGGCTCTGCCACTCAATATTTTTTTTATAAAATGCGGGATGCGGCGCTTTTTTTTTAAATTATGATAGGGGGAAAATCACACAGATTAAGATAGCCTCACTGTAAGTTGTGACCTTGTGTCGTGGGATACTAGCTCAAAGGTACCATATTGTATAATAGACACGTACATAGATAAACATTCATAACAATCTGAAAACGATCGTTTTCGATCCTGACCGGACTCGAAACCGGGAGAGGTCGTCAAATTTTCGGATATAATATTCAATTTAGGAAAAAAAAATTGCCTAAGAAACATTATATAAGATTTAGTTCTGAATTTAGTAGTCCTACAGATTTTATTCTCCTTTCCTCGATTATGGAGCAATCACGATTTTTTTTTTAAATTTGTTACCTCAGAGCTTCGTCCCTTATAAACCGATTTTATTTCATTTTTGTTTCAAAGTGTATGCTTTTAAGTTGGTTCCATTTAAATTTCATCACAATCTGTTCAGTAGTTTGATTGAAGTCGTTTTTTTATATGAAAGATTGTTTTTATTTAATAGGACACTGTCTTATCAAACAATATATTAAGGAATAATGTCTGTAATTATTTATTTTTCACCATTTCTGCTATCGCTAGCAACCTCAGGCATGCCCGGTGGGTGACTAGGTTTTGCACAAAAACATCGCGTTTCTGCTACCCGACACTTTTGTCTTATTTTTTACTTAGACCTCCTACGTGACCTAACTGTTCTGCTTTTATATCTTGAGTAACCAGTTCGAGAGCTCACTTTCATCTACACTTCTAAACTAATTTCGTTTGCATTGAAGCTTCGAAGCTACTGGACCTATTTGAAACCATCTTACATTATCTTTGATGAACAGAACATAGGCTCTGGTTTAAATACCTATATGTTGCTTTCCAAGCAAATGGGTAGTACTGGACAGATTCTAGTTTCCGAGATATATGAGATGTTGGAAAAATGGTGGAAAATTGGCATTTTGCGATTTTGATTGGTTCTAATGCAACATGCAAAGGGCTACGTTTTCATAAAGTAAACGTCTTTAAATCGCGTACACAACGTGAGAAAATTGCAAATATATGTTTAGTGAAAAGGGACCAGTTACCAAAACTCTCAATTCAGTTCAAAATTGGACACTTATTAATTGTCATATATTTTCAACTGAGTTTGACTTGACTTGTTGACGTCAGTAATTTACTTAAGGCTAAGTTTAATGCTGCTTTCAAAGCGTAGTGCATAAGAAGCGGCTACAAACTGCACAGTGTAAAAGGACAATGTATACTCAGTCCACATACCTAGTTTTTAATACAAACTAAATTTGTAAGTTGACATCGATTGGAGAAAATGCGCTGTGCAGTTTGTTGCCGCTTCTTCTGCACTCCGCTTTGGAAGCGGCAATAAACTTAGCCATAAGTAAATTACTGACGTCAACAATTCTCAGTTGAAAATATATGACAATTAATAATTGTCCAAATGACCTATATTAAATAAACGTTTTTGAATTATTGGAAAAAAAAAGCGCATTTTTTCTAATCGACGTTAACTTGCAATTTTAGTTTATCTTAAAAACTAGGTATGTGGACTGAGTATTCATTGTGCTTATTAAAGTCATTATAAATAGAATTTTTAAAATGATGTTTCAGAAATTAAAATATCAAATGTAAATTGTAGAATTGAAATTGAATTATATAATGATAATGAGTTAATATAATAACTACTGACGATGTTTGACCATCCACAAAGACATATACTGTCAACAGCTCTATTTTATAATAAAGGAATTCCCCATTTATTTAGGCAGATAGGGACTAACTTTTTATTATCCGCGGTCATACGAGTATCATCTCCGACTAGCTCCGTGGCGCAGCGGTCAACACGCCAGCCTGCGACACGGAGTGACCGGGTTCGATCCCTTCGGAAGAACCTGGTCTTGGATGTGTATCTATATATGTATTTGTTATCAAATATAGTATCGTTGAGTTAGTATCCCATAACACAAGTCTTCGAGCTTAATTTGGGGCTAGCTCAATCTGTGTGATTTGTCCGTATATATTTATATCTCCTATCTACCCGTGCGAAGCTGGGGCGGGCCGTTAGTTACGTATAGAAAGACAACGATTACTGTTTTACTGGTAAACATTGTCTTAAGATAATCAGTTTGTAAAAACAACCGGTCAAAAAAATTATAGTCTGTGTTACTCGGGGTGATGTAACGATCCAACGATACCCCATATATCTAAATCTGTTCAGGCATTTAGGAGTTATGGTAAAATAAGGAAGCTTACATACATATTTACATACAAGAACTCTAAAATCATTACTCTCTTTTTGCATTAAACTACTTTTAGTATGGTTTAAGGTCAATTTTTAGGGTTAAAATTCTTTAACTTACAAATAGTGTTGCTATGTGAAAAAAGAAGTGGCCTTGTTCTCCACAACGGTTCTTTTAAATATATAAATACCAATGTTTACAAGAAGGCCATCCCATTTTTTTTTCAACCGCACTCTTGCCGTCTGTAATTCTAAATAATACTGGGGCCTTATTGTGAACTATTGAACTATACAGATTACTTTCGTTGAAGGCTTATCTCTACATTATAAAAGTTAACCTTCTGGTGCCTGCTATTTCATTGCATATTTTTTGTATCATTATAAAACTTCTTTATATTTCGTTAATTTATTTTTAAGTAAATATACTCGTAGTTGAAGAATTTTTACTTATAAACTGTTGCTGTTAAAACTTTATATTTAAAACGTACCGTAAATAAAAAAGCCTTTGAATATAAACAGAAAGCTTAATGTGTGACACTTTTCCGTGCGTGGCCGGCATTTGTCGACATGACGATTTTCATCAACCATTATGTTAACCTATCTTCAAAGAAGATAAACTCATTTCCAAATTTCCCCATACAAGGCATCCCAAGGCACTTAAATTAATAGATCCTAGTTAGCCCTAGGGGACACTCTCGTGCATTTTAATACATTGAAAAAAGCTATAGGCAGAAACGGCTGTTTACCAGTGACGTGCACAGACATTTATCATAGGGTAGACATAATTATAAAACTTACCTTACAAATATACCACCTATATACCTTACCTTACTATACGGCTAGTTATCTACAACTCGTTTAATATAATGATAGTCTTTCGAACTTCGACCGCAAAAGTATTCAAAACAAGCGAAAGTGAGATATGATTACAACCTGCGAACCACGTACACGTATCATATGGTTTAAGATTAAACTTTAGAATAACTAACCATAACTAACCAGTTACTTGATTTGTTTAAAAGCGTGTTCACAAACACTTTATATTTCGGTTTCGGCATGCAAACACTAAGCGACACAACTTTCACATGAAAATATTTTTGTCACAAATGAAATTTAACTGATAAAGCAATTAATTCTAAAATAAAACTTTCCTCTTGGATTGTTTGTAAACACGTAACGTGAATCAATGGCATCGTTTATGACATTGACATAAGTATGAATAATATCTATAACGAAAAAGATGTTTACTTGTACTACTACAAAAGCGATTTCCTGTCGGTGTATAATAAATTTCTATGTGTGCGTGAAAAGTCAGACCTTTGAAATTTTGTCTTTAGAGATACTGCTTAGTGCGGGCACGCGCGCAGGCCGCGGCCGTAGCGCCGTACTTGAACAAAATCGACTATAAAGTATTTGCTAGCAGAATTTTGCAGGCGCACTGAATATAATTATTTTTTTGTAAGAAAAAAAATTGTATTTATTTAGCGGCTGCGGGGTAGACAGTGTCTAACAGTCTATATGGACTGCACGTCACTGCTGTTTACATTACATGGATTTCTCCAAACAAACCATTCACAAGCACTCAAATGAATAGATCCTAGTTAGCCCTAGGGGACACTCTCGTGCATTTTAATACATTAAAGAAAGCTACAGGGAGAAACGGCTGTTTAGGTGGATGATTTCATTTCCAAGTTTCTCCAAACAAGGCATCCACAGGCACTCAAATTAATAGATCCTAGTTAGCTCTAGGGGACAATCTCGTGCATTTTAATACATTGAAGAAATCTACAGGCAAAAACGGCTATCTACATTACTTGGATGATTTCATTTCCAAATTTCTCCACACAAGCCATCCGCAGGCACTCAAATTAATAGATCCTAGTTAGCCCTAGGGTACACTCTCGTGCATTTTAATACATTAAAGAAAGCTACATGGAGGAACGGCTGTTTACATGGATGATTTCATTCACAAATTTCTCCAAACAAGGCATCCAAAGGCACTCAAATTAATAGATCCTAGCTAGCCCTAGGGACACTCTCGTGCATTTTAAAACATTGAAGAAATCTACAGGGAGAAACGGCTGTTTACATGGATGATTTCATATCCAATTTCTCCAAACAAGGCATTCAAAGGCACTCAAATTAATACTTAGATCCTAATTAGCCCTAGGGGACACTCTCGTGCATTTTAATACATTGAAGAAAACTACAGGCGGAAACGGCTGTTTACATGGATGATTTCATTTCTAAATTTCTCCAAACAAGGCATCCAAAGGCACTCAAATTAATAGATTACAATTAGCCGAAGAGGACAAGCTCACGCGTAGGCGTAGGCGTTTGTTTTGGTGCGCGGCACGCGTGGGAAACACACGCGCGTCTTTTCACACGCGTCCTCTTCGATACCGAGCATGTGTGAACTGCCTTATTATTTTATTATCCTTGCTATATTTAGAGCTCAGCGGTTGGGTTGGCGAGCAACCGTTTTTATAGCTTCTTCTTGGATTACTGTTCCTTTTAGAGTTTCCCAATCCATGATATCATTGGGTCTCAAGAATACATATCTATCGAGGAGCCATATGGTCGAGTTAAGCAACCCTCGGCGCGGTCCCAACTGTGATGGGTGACCGCAAGTGGCATATAAAGATTTCGAACTCCTCCGTGCTTCGGCAGGCACGTTAAGCCGTTGGTCCCGGCTGTCATCATTGATGGTAGTCGCAAAAGCTATGTCAGATGCCCTGCAAAACGTGACACTTTTCCGTGCGTGGCCGGCATTCGTCGACGAAAAAATACAACTGAATTAATAACCTCCTTTTTTGAAGTCGGTTAACAAGTAGTTCCTATTACTTAAAAAATTAATAAATCCTACCGGCTCCCTTTTAACAGCTTTCTAAGGACTGGGTAACGTACAAACGATACCCAAGATGTGTCTAAATCCATCCAGCCATTTGGAAGATACGAGGTACTAAAGAAATTAACAAACACATAAGACACGCACTAACACCTAACCTGACCTATGCTCTGTCATCTGAGCTTCCGCACGATTCAATCTCGGCGCCGAAATTCTCCACCATATCCCATTTCCCCTTATGCGTATTAAGGCTTACGTCACCTACACACCTACCGGATTTTACAAGTGAGGTATTTGATTCAACTCATTTTACAATGAATTTGAAAATCACCTAACCCTTCTTGAAAGTTGAGTAAACACCATATTAATCAATGAAAAGTATCACAGTAAAAAAACCTTTTCCCATCTCAATTCTCAATGGGTTATTTCGTATCTTTAAGAAACTTACTAATGCGAGAGGTAAGCCCCGTCTGCTTGTTATCAATACATACTTAATTAGGTAGCTTGTTTACGGACTCGCCGCTTATAAAACCCTGAGAAGATATGTAGATGACGTCATCGTTCTTAGAACGTGTTTATAACCAACCGCATGGGATCAGGGAAGTTCTGAATGAAATAGAATTCTTGCTCGAGCCTCGAGAGTTAGGTGGAAAATAACCTTAGAGATCGATAAATTTCTAACTTACGTCAACTAAAAACAATTATCCTATGACCTGCTTCGATCAACTATAAAAAACAAGTTACACATTCTTCATTCATTCTGTTCACAATTATTTATGTAGATAGTGTTATGTTATAAACCTGCATCAATGCAAAACCTACCTTACTTGTAATGTCAAATTTCGAACAGCTTTCGGAATTCTAAATTCAAATTTAAGCGGCAAATGCACTTAAACATGGTAAAAAAGAAGGTGGCTGGTATTTATTTTTAAGTTTCGATGGTGTCAAAACAGGTTTTCGCATGTTAGGGTTGCAAAGTAAACTTATTCCAATACATGGTGAAATTTAGATCGTTTTGGACCCTTAAAGGGATGATTCAGCCCGTCGATATAAACAATTTTCCTATGGGACCAACCATTCCTAAAGAAAAAGTTGTAGTTCAGTTGATTCAAGGGTCATACTTAGAGCATATGCATATGCATTTTCTACATGTAAAAAATGACCTAATTCCTTTTACTAAGATGTTCTACAAATATGTAGTAATTTGTGATGATTGCTTTCATACACCATTTATCATTTAGGCTTTAGGTTATACCAGGAACTGTATACCGGTTTAACATGGGTATGATGTCAAAGATGCTGCAACTTGAGTAATACTGAATTTTAGTTTTTTTTTAGAACTAACACAGGTACATTTTAGTTCGAAATTGCTGGCGGTCAGCGTGGCCAAATATTGGTCAAAATAAATTTGAAAATAGCCATCTCCGATTCGATAAGAAGAAGAAGTTCATAATTTCACTAATGTCCGTCATTCATTAGTCAATTCACTATTACTTTATTACTGAATTTTAGATATTTTTCTCTACAACAAATAAAAATTTTGGTTAAAAATTTCTGACTGATTGTTTATACCGGCATTGTAGTGTAAACATTGAAAATATTAGTTGGGAAATTCTTCTTGCATAGAATTAAAGTACTGACATTTGTACTTGCTAAACTATACAGATATTTTTATACTGGTATCCAGTCCCTGGATTATATACCTATACCAGGGAGGATAATAAACAATAACACCAAAGTGATTCTACGAGTACGTTTGATTTCCCATAATGAGCATGTTCAGGAGTATCCCTGATCATGCTGATTTCCTTGAAAGAAGTAGGTATTTCTTCCAAGAAAAAATACTTACCAGGGTGTCCCCTCTACCAGATCAGGTGTTTATCGTTCTCACCGCTTGCATAATGCGAAAATCCTGAGATGTTGGGAACGCCGGTCGCTGACGACATGGTGATGACGTCATCACGATACACAGAAGGTACGATCGACCCGTTGATTCATTGAAATTCCTAATCAATATTCAGAACCAGTGTCATAAAAAATAATACCTTTTAACATATTCCGATACGACATTGGAAACTTCAAAAAACGATTCTATGTTTTCTTAAAAGGCCGGCAGCGCTATTGTCACACCCCGGTGTTGCAGTAGTCTATGGGCAGCGGTGATCACTTACCATCAGGTGACCCGCCTGCTCGTTTGCCGCCCTATGTAAAAAAATAAATAACACCTTGTTGCTTTAATTATACGGGAAAGGCAGAGTCAAAACCAAGAGCAGCAGGACTGTTCAAGGGCTAACTTGTAACAAGGTGTGAAAACTTGAAAATTGTAAGTCTATCAGTCATCGTATAGCAATCCGTAGGTCTACAATATCTAAGGGAACGAAGGAATCATCAATCCACTTTTGAAAATTAGCAATTCGCTACAAGCTTCTACGTATTTTGTCCAATTAGTACCTACGTTTATCTCTGCTGATACCATTTGAATAACAACTAAGAATAATCAACTAACATAAATAAATAAATAAATATATACGGACAAATCACACAGATTGAGCTAGCACCAAAGTTAGTTCGAGACTTGTGTTATGGGATACTAACTCAACGATACTATATTCTATAACAAATACATATATATACATATCCAAGACCCAGGCCAATCTGAAAAAGATAATTTTCCATCTTGACCTTGCCGGGGATCGAACCCGGTCACTCCGAGTCGCAGGCTGGCGTGTTGAACGCTGCGCCACGGAGCTAGTCAAACATAAATTATAATCATCATTATTCACCATTTCAGTCGAAGGAAGTCCTCTCCTCTGCTGGACAAAGGCCTTTCCTAACGAGTCTTGGTTCAATGCGAGGATATTGCCATACTCATCACGCTTGGTAGGCGGTGGCGAGCGCAATTTCTTAGGCTTCTTGACCTTCCGAAGCTGCTGCCAACCCGAAGCAATATAAGCTGGGGAAGAATAAGAATTTCTTGGATCTGGGAAGCGAATAAAGGTTACGATACCTTGACTACGATGAATGGCGGTAAAGCAAGTAGCAGCTCGGGATGCCAGCCGCGCATGCCGGGTGCCATACCTACAACACGTCAAGGAATAGGATAACGCCCCTGACCTTAAGGGCCGCGCCTCACTGGATCGGCATGGGATGACAACGGAAGCGACACGTCGTTTAAAAACAAGCCATTATAACCATTATGTCTAGTGGTATAAGATGACGAGCGCGCGACGGCTCGAGCTAGCTTGAGGTGACGCTCGGTGCCGCGCGGCACCGCGCGGCGGCTCGATCAGACGCGCGCTCACGGGTGTCAACTAGATCTTATACCACTAGAAATAAAGGTTATAATAGCTTGTAATGAAATGACGCGTCGCTTCCGATGCCATCCCATGCCAATCCAGTGTAGCGCGGCCCTAACTTGCCTTTACTACCATTATGTACGCAAATGCATTCAACATGTAGCCATAATGACCTGTAATTGTACATACTTGCATGATTCAGTCGAGCTCGTGCTGGGTATAAAAATAGCTATAAATATTCAGTTGTTTATAACATGTCATTGACGTAAATGTATAATTATGCAATCATTTTATCGTAATATGCAAATTGGCGTTCAGAAAACTTCTAAATATCCTTAGTCATCGTTGTAATCTCTAAATATAGGTTTGATCAGCTGTTTACGAGGAAAGAGGCTTCGAATACTGAGAAATGTTCGTAATATATTTATTCGCTTATAAGGTAAAGCTTCGATGTGGCTCATGCAGTGTATAGCGGTTAGTGTTGACGTTTAGTCGGCTACATCTGACTGTTTGTAAACAAAAGCTGACTGGGAATTGAGAAATGGTGGGTGCGATAAGAAGTGTATTCATATTTTTGGTTAAGTACCTATATGCTTTCATGGTGAATTTGGCGTAGATTTCTGTACTAAAAACACAAGTAAGTCTATTTTAATTATTATTAGCTATTGCCCGCGGCTCTGCCCGCGTGAATGTAGATCCCTCGGGAACTGTAAATTTTTCCGGAATGTTCGTATGTTCTTCCTCGGGCCTCAAACTACCTCCATATCAATTTTCATCGCAATTGGTTTATTAGTTAAAGCGTGAAGTTGTAACTAACAGACAGAGTTACTTTTGCATTCATCATCATCATCATCATCTCGAGTAGATGTCACGGTCAATCGACCATGCACACCCTGGTGTCAGAGTTCTTCGGAACCGCCTCTCGCATTTATAATATTAGTATGGATAATTTCAAGCATAGGTCACCTTGGATTCAAATTCAAGGTTCATAAATAAAAAAGACCTCGGTATATTTTTTTTGCAGTTCCAGGCATCCTATCATATAAACATAATACCTCTATTTACATTTGAAGTCAAGCATGATAAATGTATAAACAAAAAAAAATATTTTATTTATATTCTATGCAACATATAATATTTATGATGTAGCTTTTATTATTGTTTATTTGGGATCGTCTATATTAGTACTGTACTAGGTATTTATAGTATTATCTTGTGTTTATACCCATGTACATAAAATGAAAATTTGAATATGTGTTTGTTCTTGTGTGTGTGTTATGCACACTAACGAGATGCTTAAAATCATTATTATATCTATATACTCTACTACTACGTATCTTAGTACCTAATTTAATACATCGTAATTATAAGTTTTATTAATAGAGAAAAAAGACACACACCCAATTAGTTAATTACAAAAAGAGTATCGGTTATTAGTAACATGATATTATAAAGTAATAATTTAAGTACTTTAAAAAAAAGAAATTGTAAAAACAATATTAGAAAAAGAAAAGTTACTCGTAGCTTAACAACTTAGCAATGACCCACACTTTTTACGTCGGAACGCCTCAACAATTAATTCTAAGCTCTCCAAAGGTACAAAAGATAAACTCGTCCGAAAATCTCGGAAGGCTCGCGCCAAACTACCTGGCCTTAAAAAAAATAGTTACCGCAACGCCCATTTACCATGTCCCATTCCGACCGTCCCATTTATAACCATACTTTTTGTGCTTTTGTTCTTCTTCAGCCTTTATCTTGAAAGATACCGCCAAAGAGGTCGCATAGCGGCGAAGGACCGACCTGTATACCAACCATTAACTAAAATTTAAAATAACGGACTGTAATGAGCTTTTGTTTGTGATAATGCAGATAATAAAACGCTGTTAGCGGCTCTTTTGGGTGGGTCTATACGGGTATTAGCAATTATTATTTAATACAATGTTTTTCTTAACTTAATAATACAATATCTCGTAAAACAATGAAATGGCAAAGGAAATAATTATTAAAAGCATGGGTTTTTGGTTATTTACAAAAAAATATGGACAAAAATAAAATATGCAAAACTAAATGTGGTCGGCATGCTTCTAGTTGCCTGTATTTTCGTATTTTTTATGTGTATCAGTAAGTTCCCAATAAGCTTTCACTGCTTTATATACCTTATATGATAATTAAAAATTTAAAGAGCAACACAAAGACAATAAATAGAGGGAGAATATTTTGTTGCAACTTGCAACCATGGAACAAATTTGTTTCAAAGGAAATTAAAAACATATCTACTCAAAACTTATAGCCTTGGCCAAGTAATATACTTGGCATAAGGCAAGGTTGTAACGATCGATACTACATGCAATTATGTTGATGTATTTAGAAGTTTAGTGTGACATAAAAATCTCACATACATTCATGAACTCAAAAAACAAAACACTCCTTTTTTCTGGGGCAGTTGTGTTAAAATACAAAATCGTCCATCGAATGTAACTTTAAAAAATGTAAACATGTTAGGTTAAAAAAATATTCTTAGTAGATTTTCATGTTTAAGAAATTGATCGTATTTATATCTTTCTTTGCTTTGTACTTTTGGCACTGAATCAAGTTAGTTACTTAACTTGTTTATTGTACTTAACTGTAGGTAAAGCAGTATACAACAGTAAAGGAAAATCCCGTTCAATATTTCTATTTTGGTCTTGTGGAAATAACAAAGTATATCGGTATGAAGTTATGTACTTACTTCTATTTGGATAAGACCACGTGTCCCATTGACATTGCAATACAGATAATGCTTTAATTAATCAACGTGTTTACAACATAAAAGGGTTGACATATGGTCTATTATGCGTTAAACATGTCAATTTAATATTAAAACAGTGGAATATTTTATATCTGTCTGATTGATGGCTACTGTGACAATTACGTCAGCTAAAGACTCAATACACACTATATTTTTTGTCCACGCGTGTTTTCCATATATGTAAGTGTTCCAAAAATCTCATTAGTATTAAAGTTAGAGTCAACTTCCGTTTGTAGACTCTATACATATTTTATCCTTAACTACATCGCGCCGAGACTGGCATACCCTTTCTCTGTTATATATACTACGTGATTTTGAACCTATTGAAGTCTCAGAATCAGAACCCCTAATGAAATATAGAACTGCAAGAAAAAAAGCTAAAAATCGAAAAAAAAATTAGGGTTTCCCATACAAAGTCGCCGATCAGCTGGACGAATTTCTATGGAAAGTCAAATTTTTTTTTTTCGGTTTTTACCTTTTTTTCTTGCAATTCTGTATTGCATTAGGGATTCTGATTCCCAGATTTCAATATAGCTAGGGGGTTCAAAATCAAGCTGTATACTGTTCTTTATAGTCCAACCTCACCTTTTTACTTAAGACAACTCTTTACTTTTTATAGAGATATACAAACAAGGCCTCTACCTCTACGCAGTGCCGAAAACCTGCGCTTGAAAATTCCAAAACATTCCACTAAATGCTACGCTCGTTCTTTCACTGTTCGAGTCACTATCAGGTGCGCTCAAACGCTAGCCAGCTTTAAATCTCAAGTGAAATCACATTTCTTATCTCTATGATACTTTTCTATTCATACTGCTATCTTTTTATATCGTCCAAATGTGTAAGTTATTATATGCATTGTATTTAATATATGTAATATTATGTTACAATGTTTGTTTATGTATGTATGTCTAATTGTTTTTTTTTTATATGTATAAAGTAAGTTATTTTGTAATAAGTTTTTTTATTGTGTAAAAATTTTGTAATCATTTTTACTACCCCGCACCCGTTTTTTCCAAAAGTTACTTTATCAAAAAGGTTGCCTGTAAGAAATTGCTTTCGCGATAAGGCCGCCTTTTGCGCATTTTCTAGTTTATAAGATAATTTATAGATTTAAGTGTTTCTATTGATGTGCAATAAAGGGTTTCTATTCTATTCTACATCTACTATAACTACATCAGTATAGGTAGGTTAGGTACTTACGTAACTTTTAAGGATAAAATATATGTTGACTAAAGTCTATGATTACTCATTCCTATACTAGAGATGTAGGTATATATATATATACAAACTTAATCTGTATTTATTATAATAGGCATCATAATTCACATCTATTAATACTACAATATGTTTCGTCGACGTTTTCTCAGCAAAATAATCTGCAACATGATTCGTCAAAAATGTTTGTTCGAAGAGGCCTCCCTATATCATACCTGGCTAAAAAGTACCCATTATGCTGGCGGCATTTCCTAGCTGTATAACAAGGGAAATTGTTGGACAGAGATACAATACGGATAAAATTATACATACGTACCTCAATATTGACGAAACAAAGCTATCTAGTTGCTAATAATACACATTAACCGGTCAACTACCGAACGCCCCGATCGGGAAACATAACAATAGATAATCAATTGTGTCTGCGTTTCTCGCGATTGATGAGTTAAAGTGAAATTAAAAAACACAGATCTAGTAAGATATTTCTTGAAAAAGAAGTCATTAGTAGAAATTACGAATTAAAAACTACTAAATCTCAATAATATTGAGTTGCACGTTATTTACTGCTAAGTTTAATGCAGTTAATTATGCAGATACATGTGAAATTTTTTATAATTTTTGTAATTTATAGAATGCATAAAAGGATTATGAAGAATTAACTTAATGATCTAAAGAAACTTAAAAATGCAGTGCAAAAATATTCATTTTATAAAACAGAAAATACATTTGCAATAAACCTTGAATTATGTGCTAATTTAAGAATATACATAAATGCTGCTAAGGATTTTGCAAAACCGCAATGCAGTATTTTTTATTATATAAAATATTAAAGTAATAAAACTTCAGCTTTTCATTTATGAATAGAAGATAAATAATACTTAAGTCTTTACAAAAACTTAAGTCAGAACTTTTTATTATATATAAAATAGTTAATAATATGAACATAATAAAACGTAGAATATTTGCTAACTATAGAAAAGAACCTAATGGTAGGTACTTCAATTAATGTTCGTCCAGAAATGGCTAGAATCGTGCGAATCAGACTATCTTCAATCTTTATTACTAGTGACTTCTTAATACCTCTACTCATAAAATGTTACACTATTTTGTTTGACTAAACTTAGACCTTTATTAGGTAAGACTGTTCGTGGCAACTTTCATTACTTCTAATGTTTTACATATTTGTATAATCTTCCATGCTGGTTGGGAACAAAAGAAAAAAAACGTAGAATGAGCCAGCTGTTTCTCTTCCCGCGCAGATCGTAAAAGCCGATCGAAGGATTGTGCTAAAATCTGCGGAATCATGTCATTAGGCGATGCGATTAGCAACCGATCACTATTTAGATTCCGTTTTCCATCTACTCGCTCTCCAAGATGCTAAATGCGGCCATAAGGTCTTACAGACCAAGATCTGTCTAACCCGCAAAGGAAAATGACGTGATACTATCTATGTATGTATACATATTTGTAAGTTTTAGTGTAAGAAAACATTATATTTACGCAACTATAATCTTTATAATGAATTCTCGGTATTTTTGTCGAACATTGAAGGGCCTAATTTAAGAATAGAACACAAAAGCTCGTATTCCGAACTTGCAAGTCGATTGGTAGGCCACACGTGCTCCCTGTATCAATGGGCTATAGGCCGCGGGGTGTGCGAAGGGCCGGGAGAGGGGACGAAGGCTTTTTTCAGGCAGTACTACCCGACGCGCGCACGCAGACGCGCGTCCTGAGCTTTTGAGCTCCCGTTCAAGCTTTTGCTAAGTTCTGTTTGTGATTGTTTAGTGAATTTGTTGAGGTAAGATAGGTAATTTATATTTTTATTTTTGTTGCTCTGACAGTTTAATGTTCGTTTAATATACGTGTTTGTACGTTTTGTTAATAATAAATAAGTGAAGATTAATTTATTTGTTGAGTCGATGTGAAATGTAGAGATATTATTTTAGTTAATTATTATAGACAATTATGTGCTCATTCAACTAAGTATTTTATAAATATACGTCAAATTTGACACAATATAACGTCGTATTTTTATACATCTATCGTTTTAGGACGTAATTAGGTTAAAAAAATCTCTTGGTGAATTGGTCCTGTGGATCGAAAATATTTTTTTTATAAATATTTAATTTTATTATTTTTTTTGTCACGCAGGTAAATTTTATCAATATGTCAGACCCTGCGCCATTGTCGAAAACAGCGAAGTACAAGAAGATCACGAAACCTCTGCTTGAAAGAAAGCGGCGCGCGCGCATCAACCGCTGCCTGGACGAGCTAAAGGACCTCATGGTCGGAGCTTTGGAGGTAAGCTTTTGAAAATGATATTTTTTATTTCACAGAATTAGTTTTTTGTGAATTGAAATTTAGAATAATAATCTAATTTGACCTAAGTAAATTGCACTAAGTAATAAGCACATAAATGTACGAAACCGTTGACACATAGGGTGTGTCTTCTGGTTCAGTGTCAATCTTTCTAATAAATAAATAAAAAAAATGAGCTACTGTCACTTATTGTATGTGTTAACTTAATATCAATCAAGACATACAGTTTTGTTTATTGTAAATTTTATGGATGATTTACTTTTAGAAAATCTTACTATTTTAACTTTTACTCATTTTACCTACTACCCATATTTTTCAATAAGTTAATAAAAATATATACCCAAAAATAGCATTTAAGCCCATTAATTTAACACCCACGTCTTCTCTGTAGCTAATTGCGCTTGAAAAAGTGCAGTCTATCTTCTTTAGCATCATCAAAACGCTATCCATCATCCATTCACACGCCATTTATTTTTATCTCGACCGGTCGTCCTTCTGTTCGCAACCTAAGCGGCCAGACCAGTGTATAAGTACACATCAACAAACCGAGGATATCTATCCTTGTTCACTTACAGTTATAATGCGGTTGTCCTGTACCGTGAGAATGGCTCCGTAGCTCTCCACACCTGCGCACGACACTTATTCCTTTTGTTTTTGTTCACAGATCGATGACGACAACCTGAGCAAGTTGGAAAAGGCAGATATCCTTGAATTAACGGTTAACCACCTTACTAAGCTACACAGCCCTAAGGATCCAGTTATAGAAGCGAAGAAATTTCAAGCCGGCTTCGGACAATGCGCGGCGGAAGCTTGCCGGTTCATCATGTCGGTGCCGGATTTGGACGCGAAAGTCAGCCAAAACTTGATTAGCCACTTATCGAGACTCATTACGGCGCAGCCTCTGACGATACAAGTGCCAGACAGGCCGCCGTTTTCGCCGCCGACGTCGCCCGCTTCCGTGATCTCTGACCGGCAGCATTACTACAGCGATCATGAGAGGTCGTCATCAGACGCGGAAGACTCAATTTACTCCGGCGACGGGAACGCGAAGCAATGGGTATATTCGCGGCCTAACCCACCGGTAACGCGCAAACCGAACACACCGATGACCGGGCTACTAACGACAGTTGACAAAATATCTCCGACTCATACACCCGAACAGATTCAAGTCAACGGGCATAGAAATGCAGCATATTTCAACAGAGTGCCTGCTGAAGCTAAAGATGTCATCCTCCAAAAGATCAGACAACACATTATGGACAAACGCGGTAATGACTACAACGCTGATAACAATTCAGGTAGCGACGAACCTGAAGCGAAATATTATAGACACGAAACATACAGAAGCGAAGTACCCCAGCAGTTTTCACCAGTAAATGTTCCAAGCAACGACACCTTAGATCTTAGGAAATATAGGTCGCCAGCGAAGTCTTCCGAGACGGCGCTATCGCCAAAAAAGTGCGCATACGTGCCCAATCAATTAGACGCGACTCCTTTAGAGAACAAAACTGAGGCGTCGCCCAGTCTTCCGGAACAGTGCGAATTACCGATGGATTACAGCAACTTGCCGCCGAAAAAGAAAAGGAAATTGATCGAGTATCAAGAGTACAAAAAACAAGAGGAGGCGAGGCGACAACTGGAGGCTTTTTATGCTGAACAAAAAGAACGCGGACCACCGGCGGATGATGATGCCAAGTGGCGTCCTTGGTGAGATACTCGGCGTGAGAGCACGCGAATTGTGATATTAATAGTCTCTTCCACAAAAAGCTTTAATTTGTTATAATTTAACTGATGTTTCTATGTAGTGCCTTATTATTAGTTTTTAATTATAAACTAGTTGACGTTTTGTAGCAAACCGCTACAATATTAATTAATGTAACTATTCAAATTTATTTATGTGCCATTTGTTTGATCTCGATGTCTTCCTCTTTGAATATTCAAATATTGGTTGTTATGCAAGTACCTATTCCAAATGGGAAAATATCTAAATGTTATTGCGAAATGAACCAATTTAAATGTATGAATAAATTAAAAGAATGTAAAACTAGATTTAAAGGAAATAAAATGTTTTAAATTATATTTATTGTTTGTATTTTCTTAGATAACGGATTTATTGTTTTGATTGATACCTGATTAAATGTGGGAAAAGGGGCCCTTGCATCATACTAATCCTAAATATCCCCTAACTAATATTAAAAATACGAAAGTGAGGTTTTCTGTTTGTTTGTTTGTTACGCTTTTACGCCTTAACTACTGAAACTATCATCATAAATCTTTACATACATATTATCTGTAGTATGGAGAAGGACATAAATTACCTTCAATCCCGAAAAAAGTATTGTTTCCTAGAAATCGACATAGGCGCTAGCAGATCCGCGGGCGACAGCTAGTATAGTATGAATGAAAGATATCCTGTACTTTAGGAAAGTAAAAAACCGCCTGTATGCTTATACCACTGACGCCATTTATGATCGAACTACTTTTTGGTAAGTATGTAGGGAACGAATAAACGCATTTGACCGACTCGACTAACGATATCAGCAATGGGCTCAATGGTAGGTAATATCCCTTGCTCTTTCACATAATGTCCCTTTGACAAAAAATTAGACAAAGCCATAGTTTAGGCAATTATTTATATTCTTACTATACACGTAGTATCCCTACATGTATAGAATTCACAACATAGACAATATATCTTTGTGATTCGTTTAAACCTTATGGAGTAAGCTAGTTTTAGCCGCAAAAAGGCCGTTTTATTTGAGCTTACTTAGATTTCTATTTTCTCTCTATATTTTCCTTTTCACTCTTTATCTAACTACAACTTAAGTCATCAATCGCGAGAAACGCCGACACAATTGATTATCTATTGTTATGTCACCCGATCGGGAAGGTAATAATGACATTGAAATTATAATATTATGTACTTATAAGCAAAAAAATAGTTGTCTGTAAAGTCGGTTTACGGACGATAATTTTACGTGATAACGGTGAGAGATAGATACTACTACTACTACTCCAGCAGCAGCGCCAACTACTGCTGGAGGTTTGGCACGTGACATTATTCGTGCATGCTGCCGGTGTTCATCGATACGTACATAAATGTCCCTTATCTCGCAACATTAAAGCAATATTGAAAAAGAAAACAATTTTCTTCTTCACCTTTTCCTACTTTTATGTGGGGTCAGTAAAGCATGTCAGTTTCTTCCACTATTGAAAAAAAAAAAATAAGAGTATAAAAAAAAATCGGCGGATAGATTAAAATATTTTTGATACTCCTAGTGACATCTCTTACAATAATAAATAACTAATTGTGATGAAATCCTGCCATCTAGTTGACATGCACGGAACGATTATAAAATTGCAGTATTATTTGCTGATTACATAGTGAATGTTACCACTGATTTACAAAAGATGTCGCTACTTAACAAGTTGTACACAAGGCTTGGTTGGAGTTATAAAAAGATAACAGATGGCGCTGCAAATAAAACTAAAATTTACATTGAAATTGGTTAAGCTCCTCACCGATAGATGGCAGTGTAATCGTTTAATTTCAAAATAAAAAATATTATTTTTTACTGTATCCTTGTGTTGACCACTAACACACAAGAAAAACAAACAAGCAACTTGTAACTATAAATATTTTTTATCAATATGAATGACGGTGATAGTGGGTTATCTATCATCGGTTGTGTTGTATGTATTCATATAAATAAACTATTCCATCCTAAAATAATTATTAGAATAGATAGGTGACAGGAAATTTTATATTTTTTCCTAATTTCCTAATAAAAACCTTTCAAAAACTTAAAAATAGGTTTCTCAATACTCGGTGCTTAATGTCCTTGCGTGCATTCTACTCGTCGATAGATGGCGCTTGGCTACGCATATTTCGTTGTATGTAATACAACCGATCTACTACACGTTCGTCACGTAGTAGTTGGGTTGGGTAGGGTGCAAATCAACTCCATTCATTCATTCATCGACGCGCCGGCCGGCCGGCCAGTCGCACGCAATATTTAAAAGAGACGGTCGACATTAGTCCGAAAAATGTGTATCGCGTGCGTATAACGAACTTTTCGAAAATTTAAAAAACGAACTTTTTATTTAATTGACGTTTTTGTGTTGACAGTTTTGATTTGTTGATTCTTTGATTATTTTGTTGGGTTTATTGGATTATTTGTCGGTTGATTATAGTGTGTTGTTGACTGGTGTAGTGTTTTTGTGAATAATGTTGTGGTGAGGCGATGCTTGTGGGAGAGCAGTCGCCGGCGCCGCGTGTGGTGGCCGGACTCAGGAAGCTACGTCCAGAATTGACTCCAGGACCTGTGCCGACGCCCACAGATCCCAACATAAGGATATCAGGTCAGTTGACAGCTGTAACTTGTATGCCGTGACGGCGAATGGCATGACGTTCTATGCTGACCCGTCCCTCTACGCCATGACTTCGATGTTACATTTCTGCTGGGCGTTCCTCGACGGCCCCCACAGGGATATGGGTCAGTCAGGAGGACAGTTAAACATTTTGAACACCATCAAATTGGTGATCATACGGGGATTGAGCTAGGTTTGGCACTATTATTCTTCACAAATTATTTCGTGAATGATGACAAAACTTCAAAACAATGGGATGTAGGTCAATGATCTGTAATAATTCGTTATTATTTTTTCAATTTTGTTTAAATTTTATTTAAAGTAGGTAGATATTACCGGGCGGTAAGTAGGTACTTACGATGTGTACACAGTACCAACAGTACAGACAGACACATAGCTTCATCGAGTTTATAGGAAACATCTGGTGAAGTGGTTCTGGACGTGAATAAAAACAACAAAGAGTTTGTTTACTGTCAATATTAACTTAGGGTTCAGCGGATAAACATGTGTGCTGATGTGTGTTGCTGACCGTTACCACGCACACATTGTAAGAAGTAGGTTTTAAGTAGGTATATTTATTTATACATAATAATATGATGATGATATGGTCCTGTGGTCCCTTGTTAGGGACTTAGGGCTACAATATTATACCTATAAACATCCAGAAAATGAGTACAAGGGTAGGTACTAAGTACTATTATTCTATAAAATTCACGTAGTTACATAGGTACCTACACAAGTAAGTATCTATTTTCCTTTGCCCGGAAATATCCTTATCCTTATCCTTACTAGTATTATAAATGCGAAAGTGAGTTTGTTTGTTACGCTTTCACGCCGTAACTACTGAACCGATCGTCATGAAATTTTGCATACAAGTTCTCTGGAGTGCGGAGAAGGACATAGGCTACCTTTTATCCCGGGAAAAAGTACTATTCCCGAGGGATCGACATTGACGCGGGCGGAGCCGCGGGCGAAAGCTAGTAAATCCGTAAATCTTGGATCCACTGCGATTCCAATTGCATTTTCAGACTTCAAATTAACAGCTGTTCTCAGCTACCCCTTTACGATATCCTTTTGAAATACGCGTAGGTACCTATGTACCTACATAATAGGTAGGTACATGAGTAGGTATATATTTTCCTTTGCACAGAAATATAAATCTAGGGATCCACTGGGATCCAATTGCATTTCCAGGGTTCTAACCTACCAGCTGTTTCTCAGCAATCCCCTAGGGTGCTGTATCAAGCAAAAATTATATTTTGTTCCCTAATTGTGTTTATACCTACCTACCTATACTACAATAATAACCTATTATAGTAAGTCAAGAATAAGCTTAACTTAATTAATATTATCACATTTCCAAAACAATATTTAGGGATAAATTAAAAATGTCATTCAATATTGTATTTGCTGTGATTTGAACCACTGGTATACCCAGTTTTTAAATTTTTTTTTTTTTTGTTGCGCCCTTGATTATTTTTGCCCTAGGCACAAGACCCGGTTGGAAGCTCGGCTGGTAGATTCAGTTCCATAGCCATGTTTACTTAGCTCCTTGATATTCCTTCTCTATTGCATACCTATTTACCCACCTACTTACGATCTGACTTCCAAGGCTCTCAGTAGGTAGGTACTTGTACAAACTTACAACTTATAGAACAATTTAATCAGTTGATAGGTACCTACCCATTCCTTGTTTACCTTTCATGTACGGAACTACCTAGGAAGGCACCTATCTTCCGAGCTAACCATGCCTTATAAAATTGTACCCTTTTTTGCTAACTTTTTATCGATCGTGCTGTAACATCTGCTTAAATGTCAGTTGTCCCTTAGCATCAAGTAAATAAGTACCTAAGTACTTACCTAACGATAATATGTGAGTGCTAATAACACATGTTTATGCCACTTTATGCTTTGTTGGTACACCTATTATTGAACAAACGTCTTTGCTGAAGTTTGTAGGTAAGTAATAATAATAATCATAGGCGCTTGTTGCCTTTGATTATTATTAGTCTGTTAGTCTGTTAGTCTATTAGTCTGTTAGACTTCATAAAATGGAGGTTTTGGTTTGGTTTTTTAATGATTGCTACCGCTTATCTAACATATGATTATCAAGATAGGTAGGTACCTAGA
Source organism: Elegia similella (assembly GCA_947532085.1). Taxonomy (NCBI): domain Eukaryota; kingdom Metazoa; phylum Arthropoda; class Insecta; order Lepidoptera; family Pyralidae; genus Elegia; species Elegia similella. Next base: position 17,895,247 of record OX383941.1, read on the forward strand.
AACCTATTTCAAAGATATACTTACAAAGTGGTCGGACATCTACCTACCCATAATAGGCTAGTTTCCTAAAAAAATCTAATTAGTCCGTCAATTAGATATTTAAAAAATATTGGACACGTATTTTTTCTTTTGTCGATTAAACAAAAAATTATAAAGATATAGCCCTTTGAAGTTCCGTGTGACGTCATAGTTTGCTACAATTTTTAGCAAACTTTGACGTCACGAGCCCCCACTTCTGAACTTTGACACGCTTAAGCTTTATTATTTATTGTTTATTTGACAAAAGAAAAAATACGTGTCCAATATTTTTTGATTATCTAACTGACGGACTAATTGTTATGTTATTATTACGTCCCAGGAAACCAGCCTATTGGTACTTGTAAAAGTAGAACTACCTATTTTTACAAGTTCTAAAAAGGGGAAATAACACCTACTACCTATGAAAGATTATTTAAACCAGCTACGTATTTTGCAATAGGTATGTACCTACATACATAAGTACCTACTTAGATGTAATATACCGATTAAGTAGGTACCTACCTAAATACCTACTATTACTACTAAAGTACTTACTACAGCGTTTTACCGTTTGTTGTCATAAATCAGCTGTTCGTCAGCTGCCTGCCGCTATTACTTAACTGTCCCCGGAGTTATTTATTACCTAGCTATTTGTTGATTTCATTTTATTAACATATAGACGATAACAACTGACAGACAACCTTTAGATCAAAGAGAATATCTTTGGATCAATGGTTTTATCCAAAATTGGTATGTTAGTCCACTTTCACCATATCAACATTTCTAACCTACAGGTATTTGCTTACATATAAAATCTAGGCTTGACGGGCGGTGCAATGGGAGAATAGCTTTATTATTTTGTCAAGTTTATGAATCGTAAAGTTATAATTTAGGTACTAAACGGAAATAAAACTTTCTTCTGAATAATTAATGTTGGTCTATAATATCTGACTTAAAAGGAAATTAAAAAGCGGTATCATATTGCGATGTAAACTTTACTTCGATAGTGTTGTTATATTAGGTATCTACTATGCAATCGTATCAAGTGTAGGCATCTGGCAAAAACACTCCTAGTCCCATTTTTTGTTAATCGGCAAAAACGTGTAATAGGTGGGTACATAAATATTGCGTATCACGATAATGTAATTTGTCGTAATAGGATTATATGAAATTTTTGTAATATTCCTGTACTCGTGTATTTTGAAGCAATGTCAGCCGATTATAATGCATATCAACATTGATTTAAATTTAAAATAAAAATAGATTAAAAAACTATAAAAACACGCTTTTGTCAAATATGCAATTGTATTGTCATAGGCCCTTGATAAGTCTACAAAATTTTAACTATATCTGACTGTTTAAAGTGGGTCAAAATCGAGTCCAAAGAAGTCGGTTACAAACGAGCAAACTTGTTACACGCTTTTTATTAGCTTTACCTGTAGTAGTGTTATATTCTTTGCCTGTAGTGAAGAAGAAAAATCTATATCTTATAGTTTGAAATGACCAATCCCAATGAAATGGACCTGGGTGAAACACTTATAAGACCCGATGATGATGATAACATTATTTAATGCTTACTGTAGTATTGATCTAGAGGTAGATAATTCTTAGCTGAATATCCTTTTCATGCGAAGATCTGAAACTGTAAGCCCAAATCGGATGTCTCCAATACAATTCTTAATTCCTATTCAAGTAGGTAGGACAGCCTCCGTGGTCCAGTGGTTAAGGCGTTTGCCTGCTGACCCGGGGGTCGTGGGTTCGATTCCCACCGGAAGCATACTTTGTTTAGTTGTTTCCAGTTTGGTTAGGACATTGCAGGCTTGAATCACCTGATTGTCTGATAATAAAGATGATTCCGTGCTTCGGAAGGCACGTTTAGCCGGTGGTCCCGGCTGCCATCTGGTAGTCGTTAAAGGAACCACGTCAGAGGCCGAGAGGCGAATCCGAAGAACTCTAACACTAGGGTGTGCATGGTCGATTGACCGTGTCACCTACTCGAAATGATGATAAGTAGGTTCTTACTTTTATTTAAGTAGGGAACCCAGTCAACTCTCACTACAGTCGCAATAAGTGTCTAGTTACACTCCTTTATTTAATCCATTTCTTAAATAAAATTAAGAAACATTATTTCATCGAATAGTTTTTCTGACATGATCTTCAGTTTAATTATTCACTAGTCATGTGCCTTTTCTGCTTCTCTTCCCCTCCCAGAAACGACCGGATTTCTACAGTACACATGTTATGTCCCGATGTGTTAAGATTTGTTTTTATTACCAAAGCAAGTAGGTACCTAATTTCTTTTGTTTTATTACGAAGCTTAAATTTAACTTTTTGCTTTCAACATTATTAATTTTGGCGCCCAACCATTACGTACCGTTCTACAATAATTTAATTAGCAATCGCAAAACAAACACTGAGCGATAAAGCTTGGTTTCAGTTCAGCCCGCCGAGATAATTGGTTTACGTGGGCGTGGGGCGTTACAGTGATTCATTATGATAACGCCAATTAGACCTAATACTTCATAATATACATTTCACCAAGTTAGGTGTCCCCGCACACATTTTTTATCGACCGATAGTTTGTCGTTCTCAATCAATATGAAGATGTAAGCGAGAGCGCACAATACACTCATTCGGAATCGGCTACATATTCATACTGATTGAGAGCCCGACTTAACTATCGGATGGAAAGTCTTCAGTGTGCGGGGACTCTGGCGTCACCTCCACGGGCGAGTAATACGCGACGCCCATTTATACCCAAAATATCGCCGCGATGAAATCGCCGTGTGGAGATTGATTCAGAGTTACTATTTTTGTTGGCACAATGCGAATATCGCCGCGATACACTCGCCCGTGGAGGTGACACCTAAGGGTTTTCTGAGTCAGGGTAAGCTGTTGTTGGGCAACAATGTGTCAGTTATTGCTGCTTGTTAAACGTTATCCAATGACAATGGTTTATTGGATTGGACCCTACGATTCAGTTTTTTTGATTAATTTATTACATCTAATACCTAAATCACATTATTGAATGTAAACTAAACTGCCTGCGAAGGCCATTTTCCTGAATAATCGTTTCAATTTTGAATCACATTCCATGAACCATTAATTAAAGCACGAGATATTTTCTTTCGACTTTGTAGTAAACTTAGCCGTGTGGTATCCGGCAAAGTAGAATAGGACCACTCCAAGTCTTCCTGTGGATGTTGTAAAAGGCGACTTAGGAAATACAAGCTAAACAAAGCTTATAAACATCTAAGACACCTCTCCAACCCGTCTGGCCAGCGTGGAGAGTGTAGGCCAAGTCCTCTGGCTGCTCTGGCCAAGTATGGCCCTAGTAGTACAGAGAGGGTCGTGCTTCTTCTGTAGTGGAGACTAAAAAGGACCTGATGATGATGATGACGGATCTGAATTCGAATATGACCTGATTAAGGTTCCCAAATTTATTCAGGGTTGTAAGTTTGAAGATACTCGCAAATTGAATTGGAATTTTATTGTATGCATACTGGATTAGGGTCTTTATCCGTAAAATAGGTTGCATCATTCTGGGTAAGATTCATTTAATCGTTTGGACCATTGACACGATAGAAGAAGATCCGTAAAATTATAAGATTGTCTATTTGTTGTTTAGAAGTACATATTTGAAATAAAAATACACGATCGCGAAGCATATTTTAGGTGATGGATGACTGATGTTGTATCAATTGATAAGATTAATATTCGAACACTCCTACATTTTATTTTGTTCCATTTTGACGTGTTGTCACAACACTGATATGATATGCAAAGTCATATCGCCCTGCGAACAGCCTCCCTTATCAGATTATGAACCGGTGTTATCGATTAAGTACTTCAGTTTTTCTTTGTCGAAATAATCATACAATGTACTCTCCCGGGGAATTCCTAACTTTACTTCTTCCAAAGCTATCCACTTCTAAATTTGTATTCATCCTACTAAACTGTACAAAATCTTTTATGAAAGGTTAATTAAACTAGAAGACAAAGGGAGATACTATCTATAATAATAATAAAGTTTATTTTCTCACCATAACCATAATATCCCTATCTTATGCGCGTTGTGGAAGTATTACTTAATAATGTGTGTTACTGTCAATTCCAAGACACTGGCATAACATTCTTAACGTCTTTGTCGTCCTGTGCCACACAAAATGGTGTTGAAATTGAAACGGAAGTTGTAGGAGAGCCGCGCTACCGGCAAAAATTCATTTTTGCTAGTAGCATGCATGGGCCGACTCATCCGGGGAAGTACCTCACTCTCACAGAAAATTGACGTTTGAGTAGAAGCTTTACCGCTTCTATGCTTCGTTCGGTGAGTGAGAGAGCCGGAGGCCCAGCCTACTCCCCCTTCCCCCATGTTCCTCATTTTTCCCTACTCCCAATGACCTCCCCCAACTCCTTGAAATGCCGGCAAAATTCCTGTCACACTCTGGTGTTGCAGTTGTCCATGGGTAGCGTTGATCGCTTACCATAAAAAATAATAATAAAAAAAATAAATAAACGTTCTCTTCGAAAAAGAAGAGATGCAAGACCTAAAGCCACAATTATGGATTTAGTAGGTGTAAGGCACAGACAATGTAGGGTAATACACTGAAAACTTGCTGTAAAAAGAGCGGCATACTACCAACTCTGTTTTACTTCCGTCTCGATGCCATCAAATGCGGAAACTGCCAGCATTAAGTGTGGCAAATTAATTGGTTCAATCGGTTACTGAAAAAAGAACGCTGTGCGTGCATTTGAAAAGTAACGGTACGTTTTTCGAATACTGAAAAAGTTAATTGCGTTGCGTGATAAGCCTGTTACGTTTTTGCTACACAATTTGTCGATGCTTGCTGCACCACATGAGAATGCTTTTGACGCCTCGTACAATTTTAAACAAAATACGGAGTAGCCTTAACGTAAGCTAGAGAATACATTGCATAGTTTTAATAATAATTGACGTTGTGATGTGAGTAATTATATTTATAATCTGCCCTAATCGCTATCGGCACACTTATTATTCCAACAAAAGAACTTACTTTTTTATTTTCTCCTATTATCTCTTCAAAAACAACTCGAATCCTATCAAGTAAATCCTAAATAGGCTTGGATTGGATAGCAGTGACCCTATGGGTTTTATGGGATATAATGATGGGATGATAATGATAAATTATCAATGCTCTAGAACTTAGTGTACATAGGGCGCACTGTAAGTTTCCGGAACTGGCCACTTACATAAACAATATTTAAAAATTTATTGCAACATTTGAAAATAGAACTCTTTGGCTGTAGAATGCAGTTTGTTTCATTTGACTGTCTTTTGTTTTTACCTTGTGGCGCTATTAAAAAAATTGTGTGTCTGCATCAACATGGATTTAACTCGGGAAAATTTTCGTAGTATGATTTTCTACTATTTTAAGTGTAATTTGACAGCTCAACAGAGCATCGCTCGGCTTGAAACAGCTTTTGGCAATGAAGCACCATGCAAGACAACTGTTTATAGCTGGTTTGCAGAATTCAACCGTGGTCGTATCAATCTCAGTGACGAATCTCTCGATGGTCGGCCGTCCACCGCTGTGACCAACAAAAACATCGATGATGTGCGCCGTATGATTGAAACAGACAGGCATGTGACCTACCATGAAATTCGCGCATCCTTAGAAATAGGCATGAGTCAAATACAATTAATCCTACACAAACATTTGGGTTTGAGAAAGCTGTGCTCGCGGTGGATCCCACACAACTTGACCGAGGCTCAAAAAACGGACCGCGTCACTTGGTGCAGTGCCATGCTTACCAGATTCAACGAAGGTGCGTCAAATTTGGTGTGGGACATAGTAACAGGTGACGAAACATGGATTTTTGCTACGATCCCAAAACAAAGCAGCAATCGAGCGTATGGGTCTTTCAAGATGAGCCGAAACCAACCAAAGTGGCGCGCGTGAAAAGTGCATCTAAGCGGATGATTGCTTCTTTTTTTAATAAAACTGGACACGTGGCTACTGTTGCTTTAGAGAATCGTCGTACAGTGAATAGTGACTGGTACACGACCATTTGTTAGCCGGAAGTTATTGACGAACTCCGTAAAAATAACCGTAAACGCCGTATCATCCTGCACCACGACAATGCTAGTTCTCACACGGCCAGACAGACAAACGACTTTTTGAAGGCGAAAAATGTAGAACTCATGAGTCATCCTGCATACAGTCCCGACCTGGCACCTTGTGACTTTTTTCTGTTCCCAAAAATTAAGAACCAATTACGCGGTCAACGATTTTCATCACCAGAAGAGGCTGTCGAGGAGTATGAAAAACACGTTTCAGAGGTCACCACAGAGGAGTGGCACAAAAGTTTTCAAAACTGGTTTCATCGAATGAAAAAGTGCATAGACGCCAAGGGAGATTATTTTGAAAAACAATAAATTAATTTTGTATCTTTAATAGTATTTTTTCATATTCATTCCGGAAACTTATAGTGCGCCCCACATATACTTAGTAATAGACATCTTAATTAATATGATACAATCGATTTTAAGAACGAAACATTCATGCTCTTCGTAAGAGTTCAGAGAAAATTAATCATGATGTTCATGCATCGCCAATTCGCCTTATTACTTTGCATTAGTTCACAGTCACACTTACAGTTTATGCGAAAGGATTTTCTTATGAGAGGTTGTTCATAGTAATCTATACTAATATTATAAAGCTTAAGAGTTTGTTTGTTTGTTTGAACGCGCTAATCTCAGGAACTACTGGTTCAAATTGAAAAATTCTTTTTGTGTTGGATAGTTCATTTATTGAGGAAGGCTTTAGGGTATAAAACATCACGCTGCGACCAATAGGAGCGAAGCATCAATAAAAATGATTTGAAAACGGGGGGAAATTATTAAGATCTATACTAAGAAAAAACTGATTAATAATAACAGAAATTGCCGCGGACGAAGTCGCGGGCAACAGCTAGTTAACTTCTTCATCTTCTTCCTTTACCTTATCCCGCTTTTTATGTGGGGTCGGCACAGTATGTCAGTTCCCTCCATTTTGATCTGTCACCTACCAAATCCTTTGTCGCTCCTTTCTTGTTCATACTCTCCTTGACACAATCCATCCATCTTTTCTTAGGTCGTCCTCTGTTTCGGGTAACAGCTAGTTAACTATATACCTATATATTATTGTGTACCAAAATCCTAACCCGCACACTGTCTTGTGTGATTTAGTTACAGACATGTCAATAACCATCCATTATCTTCCACAGGCGTTCTCCGACAGTATTACAATGACGACAGCGAGTCCTGGGCATGGGTGCGGGCTGCAGTACAGCGCGGCTGCCTGCTTGCCTGGCGAGACGGCACCTTGCCGCGGCGACCAGCGGCCAGGCTTCCGCTGCGAGACCTGCATCTGCGCATCGCTCCGACCCTGCCCAACGCCTTCCAGCTGTCGAGATTGCGCGACGACACGTCTGTTGCCACATTTCAGGTACTTATTAGATTAGATATATACCCTGCCCGCGGCTCCGCCCGCGTTAGTGTCAATCCCCCGGAAACAGTATAATTTCTCGGAATTAAAGGTACACTATGTCCTTCCCCGGGTCTCAAACTACCTCCGTGCCAAATTTTATCCAAATAGATTTAATAGTTGAAGCGTGAAACGAGGACAGACAGAATTACTTTCAAATTTATAATATTAGTATGAATGGATAGTATGGAATAACGGCTCAACAATGTATGTAATCAGCCTGCTTGCAGGCCCGCAAATATAAATTTTAGGTTTCTTAATTCTATGACAATATACAATTTATTAAATAAAAAATTACAATTTTGACATTATCTTGAGGCCCAACGCAGATGACACACTTTTTTTTCGATTGAGTCTGCGGCATAAATTTTCTATGTCGTGTACGTAATGCATAGGTCCTATTTATACAGACTAAAATAAAAAGTGCGTCACGGAGTCTGTCTGACTGCGTTGGGCCTTAACATTAGGTCAAAGTTATATATTTTTTTTAATTAAATGATCTTGTTTATTGTCATAGAATTCAGAAATTTAAAAAATAATATTTGCACACCTGCATGCAAGCAGGCTGATTATATTACCATGTATGCATGCAAACACTTATCTACATTAACACCTATTAAATTATCACGGTTCATGATATACAGCCTGGTGAGCTGGTGACAGACAGACAGACGGTGGAACTCTAAAAACAAGAATAGGCTGCTTTGATGAGACAAAGAAACAATATTCATCTGTCTGTCTGCATCATCGCCTAAATGTTACAAAATTAATTAAGTATTAGGCGACAAGTAGGTATGAATGGTCAATTCATTTGTTACATCATACTGGAATTGAAACGTTCTACATTGACAAGGAAAACAAAACACTTAAAACAAGGAAAACATTATGGGAAATTACATACGCTCTCAGCTTTTAATCACCAACAAAACGTTCGTTGCCCTTCAAGAGCCAAGTCTTTAATATAATTATGTCATATCTTGCGCTCAAATAAGCGATACGCCAAAAGGAGTAATTATAATGAGAGAGACCGACGTCACTTTCGTTTCCTCAGTGAAAAGTGATTTCTCGACATCCGGAAAGCATTTACGGACGTCGATGAAGTGGAAAAGTATTAGTTGTTTTGTTATTCCGTTTCGAATATGCGTTCCGCCCGCTGGCCATATGAGGAAACTCTTCAGACACGAGGCGGCAAACATTTGCTGTTTCCACTCGGTTTATCATTCGATTTACTCGCTTATGATTCGGTTCGATGAATGATACACAAATCAAAACGAAAAATTACTTACTTTATTTTTCGAATAGGTAGGTTTATTTTCAGGACGGCTATCATTAATTCTTGCATTTAGATTTCCGTTTTGTAATAATTATTGATAGATTCAGATGCATCTTAAATATGTAATACGTTTAAAATATACTTTGTTTTAATCGCTTATCTTTTGCCTGCCATTCGACAGCATTCATCTTTCGGGAATAGGAGTTGCAGGATAGTATCCTATTATGATAAACATCAATGAGACCTCTCCAACCCGTCTGGCCAGCGAGGAAAGTGTAGTTGGGTATGGCTCCGGTAGTACAGAGAGGGTCATTCTCCTGCAGTGGAGGCTAAAAAGACCTGATGATGATCGATCCTATTATGTTATGTCAGCACATCGTTGAGTACTTCAAAGGTAGGAATGGCGGAGAATAGAAAGTGGACAACAGATAATTATAAGATGGTGGATGTATAAGATAGTGGTGGTATAAGATGGTAGATAAGATGACGAAGAGGATATCGTAGAATATAATTAGTAGGATTAGGATAGCAGGATTAAATCTCTTGCTGTAAGGATGCAAACAAGATTTGGATTTCTTTTTTAACCTCGTCTTTCCTCCTTGAAATACTCGATCAAGTGGCAAGATGTCCATTCATTTTGTCAATTGATCGAGTTTTTCAGTTCTAAAATGACGGAGTTATAAAGTAATAAACATAAAAAAAGCAAGCAAACAGAGGTATTGTTAACCTCGTCCTTTTTTGAAGTCTGTTTAAAATAAGTAAAAAGCTAAATTAGAACCGCTCCTTGAGATTCGATTGTTATCATGAATATTCTTCTGTCCATCGGATGACAATGCGAAATTATGGAATCATAGAGCGAGTTTGATGATGAAGACAGCTGGCTGGATGGGATAAGGGGCCGTTTTAACCCCCTCCTCCCCCTTGTCAGCAAAAGTAAGGAAAGCTCTTCCCCATCCTCTAAGCTTACGTAAACATTGGCATAATTTTCACAAAATATATTTGTTTATTTTGCTAAATGTTGCTGACGTCATCGCTGTGCAAACCCCCCCGCCCACCATAAGCCTAGCCCCAACCCCCCACCCTCCATTTGCTGCTTACGTAATATTTGAATGACCCTAAGAACTCTCTAAAGGAGATAAATCTATCGTCTTAGGAATCTTTTAATGTCTTGACAAGAACTTAATACCTTACTTAACCTGAATTCGTCCATAATAAAGGCTTGTCGCAAAAATTATATTTTTTATAAAAACTTACTTCAACCTTGTTATTTTATCTATACTATCTATACTAATATTATAAAGAGGGAAGATTTGTTTGTTTGTTTGACGCGAATAGGCACCGAAACTACTAGACGGATTTGAAAAAATCTCACAGTTGGGAAGCTACACTATCTGCGCTGAACATAGGCTATGTTTTACGCGGACGAAGTCGCGGGAAAACAGCTAATTCTTTATATATTAAAATATTACATTATTGAATTTGTTGTAAAACATCATTCAACCTTGTCCTTTTATTATTTCTATATTAAAATGTTACATTAATATTGAATTACTTATATTAATCATTATACAAGCCCAGCCATGACCGCGTGTGCCATACAATGTGGTGGATGTGGTCACGTACCGCGGCATTGTCTGCCACGACAATGCTTTCATAAATTATCAACACTCCATCTTATGCCACCTTAGTAGCTACAACATATAAATCATTTAGATATATTTAGGTCATCTTCTTGGTATGGGAGAAGAGAAAAAAGTTCGATAATTTTACGTGATAACGATGAGAGATAGATGCGTGATTACTACCTACTATTACTGCCGCTGCTCCGGTACGTGACGTTTTTGTGTGTGCAGCCGGTCCATCGATTTATAAGTCGATATCACGTCCAAAATGAAGAATGTGCTAGTATCATCTGTTTCTCTTTCCGAAGGGAGGATGGGTGGAATGGACGAAGGAATCGTGTCAATAAGCGATGCGACTAACTCATAACTATTTTGTTTGATTACATTATAAGTCCACCAACAGGCTAAATTTAATTGAATGGGTATCTTATATCCTTAGGCTCTGATTACCCTGTAAGGGATAAGAACGTGATGAATAAATTTGTATGTATATTTGGGTTTGGGGTATTTTGCTTATATTTGACTTCAAGTGCTTGATAACTAGTGATAGTGCGCATTATTGGTGCATTAGCCTGTTAGTACAACAATTGTGAACATTTGAATTAGTGTGCCCAGCCAGTGAGCACATCAACAGAAGTTAGGAGGCGTTCGCTAGCTCCGTGGCGCAGCGGTCAACACGCCAGCCTGCGACACGAGAGTACCCGGGTTCGGTCCCCGGCCAGGTCAAGATGGAAAATAATCTCTTTCAGATTGGCCTGGGATCTTGGATGTTTATCTATATATTTTTTATAAAAATATAGTATCGTTGAGTTGTATCCCATAACACAAGTCTCGAACTTACTTTGGGGCTAGCTCAATCTGGGTGATTTGTCCGTATATTTATTCGGATACTGGTACTGGCTGTCATAGCAGTCGTTTAAACTGTTAAGATGCCTTCAGGCAGCTTCATCCAAATCTGAGACTTATTTTAGCAACTAAATGCACGAGAGATAATTTAGTGTGTAAACATTAGACTTATTACCATTACTTATTACATTGCAGTATGTGTAACAACTTAGAAAATCAAATGTTATTTCAAGTGAACGTTTGAGCGACCATTTGTGTGGTTACTATTGAGCAAACGCAATGTACATGTAAAATGTTACTGCATTCCGCTACCGATAAATGTGCTTTATCTTAGGGAACTTGGGCAACGTCTTGCAAGACGGTCGCCCCTTCGACCCACCTTTCTCACGATTTGCCCGCTTATAGACCGTACAACACTACACCCGTAAATCATCGCCTTTTGTGCAAAGCGACCTTTTGATGGGACTATTAACATAAGAAGGGATAGATCGTGAAGGTGTTGACACTTCAAAGAAACACGTTCTGAAGACATATGATCTTGAGCATTTATGTCTCGTCGCCTCTATGACGGCCACATGATCAGTTTTATTATCGTCACTACAAAGGTTTAACATACGTGCGAGGTTAACGTTTCCGTTGAATAACTCTTATTCAAATTAGCAACCGTATTTAAATTAATTTTCTATTATGTTATGAAGCTAGAGTTACATAATACGCGTCCTTGCTTTCTATATTAATTTGATTTTTCCGTTGTTACAGGCTTGCAATGCGGCGGAATATGCCAAATGGGTGCGCGCTCTATGTGTCGAGATCCTCGGACAGACACCGTTACCACAAGTCCGCTTCCTGGACGTGCTGCCAGCAGCGGACACCAGTCGAAAACCAAAGAACGAAGCTCTTCAGCAGGAGACTCCGGTATGTCCGCCCAGGGCGCCACCGAGGGCTCGCCGAAGGTTACTAACGTCACCAGAGACACAGCTGCCCCGGAGAGACCATTCGCCTGCCGCCACGGATGAGGGCATAGTCGTCGAGGACGACGACTACGACTCTTCGTCCGATCGCAGTCTCGACCTGACCCTGTCCCTCGACGCTATAAAGACCACGGACGTGGTCGACGCGCCGGCGCCGGTACGAAAAGCGGAGGTCATCAAATGCGACAACTGCAGCAAATTGAACGCGCAACATCACACGCTGCCGCGCGCTAGGTCTACTGATTCAGAGCAAGGTCGGCATCGTTACCTAAAACGCTGGGAGGGGACCGCGGGTGCCGCGGAGCGCGGCCGTTTCGCGATGGAGGCAGCAAGACGCAAAACTGCTTCGTTAGAAAGCAGAGCGAGATCTTGTTCCCCTAACGCTCACGAGGCCGTAGCTAAGTACGTGCCGGTGAAGGAGCGAAGGGCGCTATTTGAATCGTTGTCTAAAACTGGTAGTGGATTGGCGCGAAGTACAGAGCAGCTGACGAGGCCTATAGTTGTGCCGGAGACGACGCCGCGGCGGGCCGCGTCTCTCCACGACTTGCAGGCGCCCCCGACCCGGTCCGTGAGTGACCTGCGTCAGTTCTTCGAGGCAGTGGCGCGCGGCGTGGGGGGGTGCTCCGTGGGCCTGCAACGTCACAGCGCGCCGCCTAACCCTGCGCCGCGCGCCTTCGCCTCTCTTACCTGCGCTTGATTGTACATATTGTAGATAGGCGTTGACCGCCGACTATCTCACTAAGTCGTTTATTTTAAGACTGTTAAAAGTATTGTTATAGAAGTACCTAATATAAATAAAATTACGTATTATCTATTACCGATGTCTTTTATTACCGTTCCATAGAACAACCGTTAAAGTTGCATGCCAACATAATTCTTGAGACGAAGTAGATTGTGCAATTCTAATTGAAGCAATTTTCTTATAACGTTGATTGCTAGCCGAGACCTCCATACCACGGCATGTTTTGCTTCGATTCGTATCGCATGTGAGTAAATAAAATCGGAACTAATTCTGATGAGTCTCGTTTGCCGACTATTGTTGCTGTTTCGACACCGTGGTTATACAAAACAATTGATAGTAAATGTGCAGTGAAATGTCAGTGAGTACGCGCAAAGGTCGCGGGGCTCCGATGGTGTCCTCCACAGTTGCATACATACATTCTATTGGTAGAACGTGGCACCAAATCTAATAGCGATTTATTTGACTTCGTTTTTAAAAGTAAATAAAGTTTAAACTAAAACCCGACTACTAAATTTACATTCTTATTTTGAATTTTCACGGCATTGGTATATTTTATAATAAATAATAAATTTTTTAATCTATATTAAAATACTTTTCGTTTGTAACCTTGATGTGATGTGACGTGACCGTCAAGACCCATCTAACGAAATGTCAAGTTACGTCGGGTAGTTTAGGAGATACGAACATACAAACATACATACCGGCCTAAATCATTAATTCCTTTTGGCTTCGCGTTGGCAAGTAAAAATATTTTCACATTCCAAATGATATGACGTGTTTGTCGTAAGTTTAAGCTCGGTCACGAACAGGTGACTAATTCATAAATATTAATAAATGAAAACATAGAAAATGAATAACTAATGCCGCGACCACACTATTTTAATTACAACATAATCAAGGAAATATTACTTCAGAAATTTAAGTGCCTACGTTTCAAGCTTTTCACCGCGAACGTTAGATGAATCTGACAAATATTTTCGTGCCCATTTCGCGAGCGTCGCATATTTCCGACCAGGCTTTTTATTTCACTACAATGTATTCGGATAAAAATATGTAGTCTAGTTATCATTTACAATATCATACACTTTCATAATTAAGTGTTGCATATCCGTATTTGTTGTAGGTATTTATTTTCGATTTACTATGCTTCGCGTTGGGAGAGTCGCGGTGAAAGGATTAAACACTAAAAGAGTCACAGAGATTCAAAATAGATACCATACACAATGGGGGCAAAAATAAAATCGACTAGAAATTTCATGCCAATTTTTCTTGATCTGAGAACAGAAATCGCGTAGGGTAGGATGTTTGCGACAGCTGCGTTTCTTCTGCATCTTCGTGGACGTGTGTAAGTCCAGATCCTAGAGGGTCGCATGACGACCACCGAGCCTTGCAACTCTTGGGCCTGTCTGTTTAGTACAGGACAAAGATATGATATCTATAAGTAGGTATGTTATAGATTGTTTTGTTTTTCACGTGTGTAAGTGGCTAACACTGGTGACATATTTTCAAGCTGCCTAAAGGCATCTGATGGATAGCTTAAAGACTGCTGTCAATGATGGATGACAGCCGGGACCAACGGCTTAACAAGTCACTCCGTGTCTTCCGAAGCACGTAGGGCCCTTGATATTTTAATACCACTTGGTCATCCATCCCAAAGGGGTCTGAGCCCAGGGCTGCTTGACATACGTAATCGTTTATAATGCTCCGACCCATTGGAACATCGGGCTCCTCATTTATAGATAAATTACGTGAACCAATTCGTGAAACCTTCGCAGCTATATTATTTCCCCATTCAATTCAATCTTCAATACCATCGACAATTGACCTTTGAGTTAATACCATAACCATAAACCGCTTCTACTCACATTTTGGTAAATTCGTGTAAACTGTTATTTAAACTCCTTGAACTAAATCGTTCCTATAGAACAAATGCCACTATACAAAAGTGAGTGGCAGGTCCGACAACTTAAATGAAAATATTTTTTTAGTTTCCAGCATTGGTCACATAGGAAAAGTTGTTAATACGGATAGACTGTCCTCGTGAGGCTAAATCCTTTCAAGTATTTCAAAGTTATGGTGGAATTCTTCATTCCACCTTTCTTTTAACTTTCCATGGCTTATACCCAGCAGTGGATCGTTGAAAGCTGATGATGATGATGATGATATAATTCACATACACATATACATTATATTAGCTCTGAAAATGATTCTAACGATACCACAGAATTAACTAGGTATTGCGCTCGGGACTCAAAGTAATATACCTACGAAATCTTGTTAGCAGTGCTTGCCTCTACTCGCGGTGGTATTCAAATCTATACTAATATTATAAAGCTAAAGAGTTTGCTTTTTTGTTTGTTTGTTTGTTTGTTTGTTTGTTTGTTTGAACGCGCTAATCTCAGGAACTACTGGATCAAATTGGAAAGTTCTTTTTGTGTTTGATAGTCCATTTATTGAGGAAGGCTTAAGGCTATAAAACATCACGCTACGACCAATAGGAGCAAAGCATCAATAAAAAATGTTTTGAAAACGGGGGAAAATTATTCATCTATACCTTATAACAGAAATTTCCGCGGACGAAGTCGCGGGCAACAGCTAGTAGATAATATTTTTTCTTATTTCCCTTGTGATGTAGGATTTTATAACTCATTCAGTTACCACCGTTCTATGTTGGCTAGGTTTTAGACGTTTACTTGTTAAACCGTGCCGCGTGAACTCAAAGCTGGAATTCGCAACTACGGAACCCTACGTTGCACGCGACCCAACACGCACTTGGCCAGTTTTTTTGACAAGACTTGGAACTATGACCCACTCATCCAGCATTTTGAAGCTATTGTTTACATAATCGTAGGTATTTTCCATTGTTCGGACCAGAGACATTAGACCGATAAGATATAAAGGCTCCCGAATGTCTTCTGTTTACGATAACTAATGAATAAGGAAGCACTTATGATAATGAATCATTTCTTGATGACAAGAGCTGATAAAAGCTTTTACTCGTGCAAGTAAATATAATAAGGGCTACCTATCTTAATAATCTCTCTCACTATGTACATAATGTTTTCGCGATTGTTATTTTTACACATTTAAATTATATCCACGCTTAAATTTACCTCGAAAACTAGTTTTTACGTTCGCAGGAAGACTAAAACCTGCTAGGTGTAAATAATTATATATAAAAATAACATATAAATTTATTTCTATGATCTCTGAAAAAAAAAATTTGGTAGATTAGTCTTACGTTTGGGAAAATGCGTGTTTTCGAGTTTTCGTGCGTTTTTCTTTTCACGCAGAATATGGTCGCTAATTTCGTCCTACCGGCCACTGTCCGTCTGGACGCGGACGGCAAGAAACGGAGACTACCTTTGCCTTTGGGTCTTAGGTTCTGTCTACCCAGCAAGGGTTAAAGATATGATAATATATGTACATACATATATCTTTAACCTTAACGATATACGAACTATGAAACAAGTTGGTTACCATTATGAAATTCATACTAAGAGAAATAAGACTTAACATTTCCGACTACAACACTTTTGTAAGACCTCGTGTTTTACAAATTGATAACTAAGAACTTAAGGTAGTCTCTAAACAATTTTGTGTTGACTTGAGGTACCTTTGCCACAATGCGTGGGTATCGGTATTCTCGACATCAAAAACATAGCGAAACACCGTAAAACTAAATTGTTGCGGTGCAAAAATGTTTTTGGACTTATAATAGGCAACCTTTTTTAATGGAATGATGCGAAGATAAACGAAAAACAATACTCTATAATATAGAACAGACTCATCGGTAACTTCTGATTCGATAAGGGAAGACATTTGGACAATGGGAAGGAAGTGTCCATATTTAAGGGGGCTTCCATACAACAAACGTGAATTTTTTGTTTGATTTTGCTCGATATTGATAACGGCAACAGGTAGACGTAGGTTGTAATATTCACAGAATATTTAGTTACAAATGCACTTCAAAAATAGATAATTAAATAAAATTAATATAAAAAGGGGTCTCCCATACAACAGACATGATTTTCTTACCGTTTTTATAGATAACGGTACGGAACTCTTCGTGCGCGAATCAGACTCGTACTTGGCCGGTTTTTTTTTTAAATCTTTGTTTGACCTTTCATGTAATATGTAGGTAGCACTGTTTTTGATTTATGCATCGGTACATAAATGCTAATGGATCTTCTACTTGCTTCAAAATGTCTAAGTTGTACTTACTCATAACCACAAAATATAACAAGCGTAAACCGTGAGCACCCGACAAGCTCCTATAAACTATCATGCGGTTATAAAAAACATTACCCATCTCCTTCACACATAGGACATGCGTGTATTTAATACTACCAAATTAGCAGCAGGAATGCAGCATGTCGAATGGTGGCTGCAACCTCACAACCCGTAATTCAATCTTACAAAAAAGTTACAATAGAAAAAAAGTTATAAAGGATCCCGAGGGATGATACAGGTAGCGGGGATATCAAAGATTTCGGACAGTTGATAGAAAGTTAACGGATATTAAAGACTACGTTAAAATGGCTTTGGTGCATTCATTCTAATTTTATGATCACACATTTTATTATCGTGTTACAATAGTTCGTTAATTTACTGGATTTATTTTGTGTATTTTTTTATTACGTAGTGATGTAGGCATTTGTCTTTTTAGGGTTCCGTACCCAAAGGGTAAAAACGGGACCCTATTAATATCGCTCCGCTGTTCGTCTGTCTGTTGCTGTATCTCATGAACCGTGATAGTTAGACAGTTATCATCAGAGATATTATGATGTATGTCTGTTGCCGCTATAAGAACAAATACTAAAAACTAGAATAAAATAAATATTTAAGGGGGCTCCCAATTAACAAACGTGATTCTTTTTTTGTTTTTTTTTTACTCGATATTGATAACGGCAACAGGTAGACGCTTGAAATATTCAAAACGCATGATTGTAAGGTCCATCGTCGCCCGTAGACATCAGCAGGAACAGCTTTTTCTGGATAGGATTTAATACCTACCTATATCTTCACCATTCATACATTGTGGTCAAGGCTGTGATCCTCATCTACTTGCCCGGTGGTTGCAGATATGGCTCGGGTAAGCGCGCCCGGCCTCCCGCTGCTAGTTGCTTTTCCCCCATTCATCCGAGTCAGTCGTACCCCAATACTGAGATTTGCAGCGTCGCAAGCACAAGAAACCAAAGAAACTGTACGTTTTTTATTGCTAATATAGCTGCCAGGGCTGCCACCATGAGTCATATACATACAGTATAGTACTCGAAGACATATATTAGGTACTCGTAGACTTTGGATGGAGATTTCAAAGCCATTACGAAAAATATCTATACATATAATAAAACAGTAAACATATTTTGTCTGTACATTTAGAATTTTTGACTGAAATGGATAGAGGGACACTTAAAAAGAATAATAGAAAGCAAAAAAAAATTTTTCGAATTTCTTGTCTGTCTGTCTGTCTGTCTGTCTGTCTGTCTGTCTGTCTGTCTGTCTGTCTGTCTGTCTGTCTGTCTGTCTGTCTGTATGTATGATCACGATTATCTCCGAAAATACTGAACCGATTTACTTCAAACTTTCACCGATTGCTTTGTTTTAACTCAGTTTAACATTTAAAGTTTGTTTCATCAAAGTCGGTTGATTAAAAAAAAAGTTATCGTCATTTCAATGAACAAGGCATGAGTTTGCTTGCAAATATATAGCACTTTAATAAATAACAAATGACATAGGAAAATTTAAATCCAAAGTCAATTCATCATCGTTATACGACATCATTATATCTATCCATACTATCTATACTAATCCATACTAATATTATAAATGCGAAAGTAACTCTGTCTGTCTGTCTTCTTTTCACGCTTCAACCATTGAACTAATTTGGATGAAATTTGGTATGGGGGTAGTTTGAGACCCGTGGAAGGACATTATTCCGGGAAATTCGACTGTTCCTGAGGGATGGACACTAACGGCGGCGGCGTAGCCGCAGGCAAACGGCAAACCTAACTTATATATCAACGCAACCGAAACTGCTACGCTTAGAAACTTGAAATTTGGTACAGGGGTTCTTTTGATGATGTGATTGAGCGCTAAAAAAGGATTTTTTGAATAATTTTACTTCTAATGGGGTAACATTAATATGGAATTTTCTCATATCTGGACTTGAAAGTATTAAAGTAGGTATATAAGTTCTCAATTAAAATTAAAACAGATCTGTGTAGGTGAACTAGACAAAATTCTCCCTTGAAGGAGTGAAATAAATACACGGTAAAGTTAGTACGGAAATTTTCACATTTCTAGACCTAGAAGTATAAAAATAGGGATATGTAAGTTCTCGATTACAATTAAAAAAGACCTGTGACGATGAAATGGACAAAATTCCCCACTTATATGGCAAAATGGGAAAGGAAAGTCCATACGGAAATTGGAAATTTTCTCATTTCTACTATGAATGATGAAAATAAATAGGTATCTATGTAAGTTCTCAATTAAAATTAAAAAATATATATGTGGGTCATCATCATCATATCAGCCGCAAGAAGTCCACTGCTGGACATAGGCCTCTCAAAATCTTCCCAATGAACAATTTTATATGTGGGTGAAATGGACAAAATTCACCCCTAAAGGGGTAAAATGAGAGGGATTTTATGGATTTTTTTTCATTTCTGGACTTAGAATTATAAATAATATCCATGCTTCCATACTAATACTAATATTATAAATGCGAAAGTAACTCTGTCTGTCGTTTTTTGAACTGATTTGGATGAAATTTGGTATGGAGGTAGTTTGAGGCCCGGAGAAGGACCGAGGGATCGACACTTACGCGGGCGGAGCCGCGGGCAACAGCTAGTAACAAATATAAACGACCTCTATTTCATAATATGTTTCGTTAGTTCCATAATAACCTCTACAGTTAACTAGCGTGTCGCGTACTGAGCTAGGATAGGTAAGTATTCATTTAACTTTTTTCTTCAACTTTAATTTTTTGCGTAACTTTTTGCGTTTGCCTATCTCAGGATTTCTCAAAGTTATGGCTCCCCCTCCTCCGAAAGGAAAATAACTAAATTAGCTGTTGGAGAAATAAGGATTTTTTTAGGGTTCCGTACCTCAAAAGGAAAAAAACGGAACCCATATAGGATTACTCGGTTGTCCGTCTGTCCGTCTGTCGGTCTATCAAAACTCTTTTTCTCAGGAACGCTTAGAGGTTTCAAGCTGAAATTCATATCAAATACTCAAGTCTACTGTCCCATTGAGCTGCAAAAAAATCAAACTTCTAAACCAACGCAATCAAAAGCAGCTGGTTTAGCCGCAAATTTTCGTGTTTTTTCGACACTCGCAAGGGAATCAAAACCTACAGTGTACTTCCTGTAAACTCCGAATCTTGAAATTTGAAGCAACGTCTTACAGCATAGATACAGGAAAATGTATCTCAAAATTAAAGCGAACAGCATTAATTTTGAATTACATCATATAATAAAAATATTTTTAATAATTTCAAACTTATTAAATATAATTTACAGAACCATTCGTGCGCGAGTCCGACTCGCACTTGGCTGGTTTTTTATTACAATTTCAGTAAAAGGTAACAAACACACGTAAGAAATATCTTTTTATTATTAACGTGATAGGTGGGTTTGTTTTTTTCGCAAATTGAGTAAATTTTAGGAGTAACAGTCTTGCAGCCACGCGAACTCCCTACCGTCG
Source organism: Elegia similella (assembly GCA_947532085.1). Taxonomy (NCBI): domain Eukaryota; kingdom Metazoa; phylum Arthropoda; class Insecta; order Lepidoptera; family Pyralidae; genus Elegia; species Elegia similella. The sequence goes on from OX383941.1 coordinate 17,915,937, forward strand.
ATTGGCGAACCCCTAGGGGTTTGCGTACCCCACTTTGAGAAACCCTGGTCTATCTAATACACATGTAATGAGATGTACACTAAATAAAACATTTGGCTGTAACATGTCTTTTCGATTTTAAAAGCGATATGCTACTTTTATTACGTGATTATTATGTTACGGCTAGTACTTTTTTATTCTGTGGTTTCGGGCTATCGGCGCTGGCAGCGGAGATGTCAAGTTGGCTGCTGGTTGGGTTTAATTACTATTACATACAACAATCTATGCGAATGCGGCTTTACTACTCGCAAACTTTTAAAAACTACGGTGTACGACATGTTGATCGTCGCTTTAATATACATTGCGGCTTTTGTAAGAATATTTATTTTTATTTACGTTATTTATGCCGTAATGGATGTTGAAGTGACCATCAAAACGTTGTACACCAATTGCAGTAGTAAGCGAGTAGGCTGGCGGGTGATGGCCCACTCCATGTTTTGCCTAGCTACTCCACTTCGTGTACTGTGGGTGGAGTACTTAAGTAATTGAGGGAAATGGCAATGCTTGCCGTAGCGGTCATATTGGCGATTTACAGTCAATGTTTTACTCTGCAAGAAGAAGTAGGTAATTTTAAGTTTTTTTGATCTATATGAGTGACAGGTTAATGCATTCATATTTATAAATACATGATTTCTTTTTTTTTTTACCATCAAACAGCCCTTTAAGTGAATTTGGTAGGAAAGCCATTAAAAAGAAGAGAGATTCTTCTTTTAGAGTTCACCTAGCGCCAAGGCCGCTTTACTCGAAGGTGCAAGGTCTACCAGTGGCGTATGTATATATTGTGTGGGTTCATCATCAGGTCCTTTTTAGTCTCCACTACAGGAGCACGACCCTCTCTGTACTACTAGAGCCATACTTGGCCAGAGCAGCCAGAGGACTTGGCCTACACTCTTCACGCTGGCCAGATGGGTGGGAGAGGTCTCTCAGATGTTTATAAGCTTTGTTTAGCTTGTATTTCCTAAGTCGCCTTCAATGACATCCACGGGAAGACTTGGTCCTATTCTACTCTGCCGGATACCAATTGTGTGGGTTACAAAAATGTAAATAAACATAGCCCGGGTATCTTGAATGATTCGGCCAGAAAGGGTGCCAAAAATGTATCACACAATTTTACTAGGTGGCAATTAATCTTAATGACGTTGTATAAAAAGTTGCCTTCATGAGTCAAATCTTTAACTTAACTATCCATACTTTTAATATTATAAATGCGAAAGTGAGTTTGTTTGTTACGCTTTTACGCCGTAAGTATTGAACTGATCATCATGAAATTTCGCATACCCGTTGTCTGGGGTACGGAGAACTACATAGGGTATATTTTGTCCCGGAAAGAGTACTGTTCCTTAGGTATTGACATTGACGCGAGCGGAGCCGCAGGCGAAAGCTAGTAACAGAATAAAATTTTGAATTGCAATTCTCTAATGCTAATACCACATTATTAATTTAAGATAAGGTGTTTATAATTTTATTTAAAAAATAACATAGTTATTATCTGTCAGTCAATGGTGGACCAAATCTCCCATTCGTTTTGGTTATTATCAACACGTGTTACTACGCAAAGAATGCCATTAATGCAGGTTTTGATGCAAATCTAGTTTTCCCAAATTCGCCATGGTTACATAAATGACTAAGTGTTAGATCAAGTAATGAAGCCAAGTCAGACTCATGAAAAGACTTCAACAGTCACGTTCAAGGCTGGCGTTCACTTACCGATGATTGGACATAATAGTTTTTTGTATGGAAATGACACCTATTATTGCAAGAGTATGTAAATAAATATGTTTTGATAGTAGTCACAAAGAGAAAAAATCGCTAAAACATACAATAGATAAGCGGTTGAACCATACAAAGCCACTCAAAGCCAGAAACTCGACAAGAAACAGAACCACATAAGAGTAAAGAGTATAAAAGTGTTTAGCCTCGCATATTTTAAATCGCGAGACGTTGCAAAATGGAGAAGAGAGAAAAAAATGCAAATTAAATTTTGCTTATAATCATATATTTATACAGCGTGATTTTGAACCTCTGAACTATATTAATAAATAATACTACTACTATTACTATATTAATATATAACTGAATATAGAATTGCAAGAAAAAAGGAGAAAAACGAAAAAAAAAATACATAAATTCGTCCAGCTACATTGTATGGGAAGTCTAAGAATTTTTTCGATTTTCAGCTTGTATTCTTGCATTTTGCAATTCTATATTTCATAAGGGATTCTAATTCTAGGACTTCAAAAGTTCAGGGGTTTAAAATCACGCGGAAAAAATATCTTGTAATAACCTTTTTACGCTTAGATACGAACCATTTAGTAAACTATGATTTTAAATCAAACATTCTTTTACAGTACAAGCCGTGCAGCTTTAGAACTCCCTCCCCGGCAGTATTCGCAAAGCACGCAGTCGTCTGACATTTTAAAAACGCAGTACTCGCACATTTTCTTAATGAAACATCCCAGATTTTTTGAAAAAGTAGTTATGTAAATAGTATTTAAACAAATATTATGTATTAATATTTTATATTTTGATTATTATAAAGTATGAAGATTTTATATATAGAACCTTTAGCTTTGAGTTTTGTTTTTGTACTTACTTCTACATTTTGTTCTCGGCAGCACCTGTCTGTTGACTGGTAGATAAAGCCTACGGCTTCAAGCCCGCCAACTACTTATTGGTAATAAAGTTTTAAAATAAATAATAAAAACAGTTAATTTTAGTTGCATTGCAAGACATGTTGGATTTACGAAAATTTTATTGAACGGTACTAAAGTAAACAAGCCTTCTCGTCACACGTAAGCCGTACAAAAAAATAATAGACAGGTGCAAGGTCACAACAATAAGGTAAGTTATGTCGTGATCGATAGAATTGATCTGCAGTGAACGTGGTGCTTTACCGAACCTTATTTTTACTATAATTTGGTTCTTAACCCTACGGTATAAAGATACAATTTGCTTGACATGCTAAACTTAAATGTCAGCTGTTTAATATCTACGAACGACAAAGTCCGTGAACTCAGTATTTAGAAGGGTGTTGAAAATCCGACAATGGTATTTAGTAACTCAGTATACGTCTATAAAGCCCATATGGAATAATCCAGCTGCTGCAAGTAATAATAAGTATTGTAGACTTTATCTTAGGGGTCATTCAAATATTACGTAAGCAGCGAATGGGGGGTTGGGGTCTAAGCTAGACTTATTTTGTTTGTATTTATTTATGTATATAGGATTAGGTCCCTAATGCAACAGTGTAGCTATTATATATAACAAATTATCATTAATGACATTCTTGTAAATTTATTCAGAGTACAAGAAAATAGTTGAATCGCATTATACCTACAATGATATAATTGCATTGCCATTATTAAAGTCTTTGACTGTACGTGGTAGAAATCTTAAATCTTGAATGCCTTATTACAGTTAGTTTTGTTTTAAGTTTTACAAAAAAAACTAACTGTAAAAATGCATTCAAAATTTAAGATTAAGATGGTGTTAAATTTAAAAAATTACTTATATAAAGGCATATTGAAGCATAAGAATCTACAAAAACACAACACATTGCACCAATAATTAAGAATTACAAAAAATACACCCATCAAGTAATTCTTAGAGAATAAATAACTTCTAATAGTATACTAAACCACTTAAATACAAGGTCCTTCATTAAGTAGAGTTCAGACGTTATTCATCCTATTTACTGAAGTGGAAATCTTACAACAGACAAAAAACTTGATCTAACGGTCAGTACAAGGAAACAACTTGATGTTAGGCGTAAAATTGAACAACCATTTAAAACCCGATTGGAAGGGCAGACTGTCACACTGGCCGCCAAACCGGTAGCCTAGAGACAGCTGTCCGAGTTGTCTAGGATAAATGGCAACTATAAGGATTAAATGCAACAAGAACAGGGGCCAGTAATTCAATTATTCTTACATTTTAAGACGAATTCAGTAGCTGCAGCCCCAATTCGGTAAAGGGGACAGAACAATTAATATTGTCGGCTTTGTGTCTAGGCGACCTATATCTGCTATTTGGAGCATGTTTTCGGTGTGCTACTTTTGTATTCAGAGTTGACTTTTGATCGGGTGTGACTTGCAAATGTTCACTGTTCCGTGCTATTTATGAATATAATAAATTCAAGACATGTTTCTTTAGGTCCGATAGTTCTTGCAACAACGTTACTACAATCCTTTCTTTGCCAATTTTATCCCTTTCTATAAAAGCCAGAATTTGAATAGATCAAGTGAGTAAAGTAAAATTGTATACTTGAATGATGTCGCGTCAAAGATTAGAAATTGTTTGACTTCCAAGTCATTCAAATAATCAATAACCATCAAATACTCTTATGAAAACTAACAATATAGCGACAACCGACCCTACAGCCAAGTATTGTTGTATAAAAACGAACTAAAATGTATTTTACAAGGTCAAGATCATTTGTCTCGCTGGCCGTAGCATTCTACAGATTTTCATCTTATTGTCTAAAGTTGAAAGGAATTACAAATCCTATGTATGTTTTGGCGTCCTGCTTTCTCCATACTTAATCTTCACTCATTTATCCTAAGATATCTATAACAAAGCATGTGCCTATCGCCATATTTTGTGAGCCATTATTGTCTAAACCAAAAGTAGGTGGCTCCGTTAGAGAATTGCAATAAGCGTGCGGTCTCGATCAACTTGATCAAATTTTTGACAGTGTATAATAGCTTACGGTATTTTGAGGCGTTGATTGACATGGGTAATATAGTGGTAATCAAGTTTCTAATCTTGCAAGAGAAGGTTCTGTGGGTTAATCTATTATGAATTAAGTGACGTGGTGTGTAATGCTAATGATTTTATAAACTGGACTGTAAAAAAACAAATAATAGTTGGTTTTCTTCTTTATTTTCCTTACTTTTCCTTCTTGTCGTATAATGTCGAGATTCATAATCAGATCATATCGTTGAATTTAAGGTGATGTAAGATCACAGCCTATATATATAAAGATGGCGTCCATTTTCCTTCTACACTACGCTTTATCAATCTCCTATTTTTTTTACTTATTTTATTTACTTAAATATCTTTCATTATACATTATTAATCATCTTTCTTTGGTTATCTTATTTAAGTAAGTATCCATATCTATTATGTATCTACCTCCCTTCTCATTTTAAACAGCAAAGCGTGATGAAAGGCTAAACAATCTTATTTGCCACTGAAGCTCTCCTACCCGGCAGTAGCAAAAACGGTATCCACTTATGTTTTTCTGGGAAGTTATTATCTTGCGTGTATCTCTCAGTTTTGTTATGACGTACTTATGAATCATGATTGCTGTTTTATTTGCCACCATTATCTATGTAAATACCTTGGCATTTAGCTCTATCTAGAGTCGCAATTGATATCCTTTAATGGAGCAATCATTTTATTAAACTGTAGTTAAATGACATTGGCAACGATTCTTCTTACATTTTATTTCTATGACTAGCAACTTGTGCGTTAGAAATATACGTATTTAGACACATCTTATTCTTTTAAAGGGTAAAACCAAAATACCTAATTAAGATTGCGAGAGAATAGTATTAACAGGCTTAAGGAGAATTCTCTTTATATATCAAATCAATTGCAGTTCGTTTGTCTCGCTAAAAGTCGAGAGCGGCCGCATTTTTTTTTTAAATCTATGGGCTGGGCCGATTAAGCTGATTGTGGTTTTAAAATGTTTGTTGGTAGTCCAGGGAAAGTTTAAAAGGTGAGAATTTACGACAAAAAGAAAAGCGAAACGAAGTTCGCCGGGCCAGTTAGTATCTATATATATATTTGCATGGGTAAGAATTGTAGGCATATATATTTTTATAATTTCAATTAAATGGCGAGCTCCGTGGCGCAGTGGTCAACACGCCAGCCTGCGTCACGAGGGTGCCCGGGTTCGACCCCTGGTCAGGTCATGATGGAAAACGTAAAGTGTTTACCCATACTAGCACCATACGCTTACGTGCTTATACTAAACTAGTGTTAGTGTCGATCCCTTGAGTTGAGAACAGTAGAATTTACCGGAGTGAAAGGTACCCTATATCTTTCTCCGAGCTTCAAACTACCTCCTTACTAAATTGGTTCAATGGTTGAAGCGTAAAAAGAAGATAGACAGCCAGAGTTACTTTCGCATTTATAATATTAGAATGGAAGTATGGATTTATAAAGAACTAAGATTTCTTTTCATCTAGCTTCATAAGTAACGAAGTTATGAAGTTACGGTCAAATAATAACATACAATCAAGAGTCTCCTTGTTTTTGAAGTTGGTTGAAAACATAAGTTAACGACACTAATGACACCAAAGTATTATTTAAACTGTTTATTTCTACTTAGCATTATTATGTTTGTAGGCACAATAATGAAAATGTTGTTTGTTACTAGATAATAAATAAATATATAGGGACATATTACACAAATTGAGCTAGCCCTACAGTTAGTTGCGGACTTGTGTAGTAGGATACTAACTCAACGATACTATATTTTATAATATATACTTATATAGATTAACACTCATATTATGTAAGCAATAGGCATGCATTCATGACTCAGTCAGAATATTAGTTTGGATACTAGAAAATTCTTCGTAAATATGTGCAACGAGAAGGTAAGTTCATTAACAATTACATTTGCATTTGTCATCATTTATCTGATAAGCGTGAGTGTCACTATCTATGAACTAAATATGAACCAGGAGATACATAGGATATTTTTAGGCGATGTCATGATGAGGTATTTTTAGATCTTGATTAGAAATATCAGACTAATGATAAGATTTCAATGAGTCTACATTTGTCATGCACTTAACAGATGATAAGGACTAAGTTAGTATTACTTATCTCTGACTAGGGCATTTTAGGATGACGTTAAATGACATCATAAGAAGATATTTAAAAAAAACCGGCCATGGGTGAGTCGGACTCGCGCACGAAGGGTTCCTTACTGTTATCTATAAAAACGGCAAAAAAAGTAGAATGTTGTATATACAAATTTCATTTTGCGGTTGACTCCATACTCCATTCATTTTGTTCGGCCGACTGTAACTACGTTAGTCGAATTGTACAAAAATAATTATCTATGATACCGAGACCGCTATAGTTTTAATTTAAAGTACATACTTTGGGGTATAAAACACATTTTTTTTCAGAATTATATTAGTAATATATCAAAAGTTACGGTGGGGACACCTCAAATTTTAACTTTGTATTAGTTTATCTCAAGACTGGGGGTTTGATCTACATAGTTTCTAAGCAGTTTTTGTTGCATTTTAAGAGACCTTTTCCACGATACCCCACACCCATACGTTGGGGTTAGGCCAAGTGAATTTAAAAAAAAAACACTTTTTCATAATTTTAAAAACTAACTTTTGGAACTTTTATATCTATCTCGCCACCAATTTTCGTGACAATCGGTGCAGTAGCGGCGGAGAACGAGCCCGGACGAACAGACAGACTGACGGACGGACATGACGAAAATATAAGGGTTCCTTGTGGACTACGGAACCCTAAAAACGGACAACACCACAAACTCAAAGGTCGTAGTTTGTGGACCTATACTTTGATTTACAAATGTTTTTGGTGTATTAAGATGTTAGTACATACTCCTGACGACTACTAGAACTAGATCAGAAAAATATTTGTGTTTTTTTTATTTTGTATAGAGATTTTATTCGTCATACAAAAAAGATGCAACTATGATATCTAAATTCAAACACAAAAATGCATATAGATGTATGCATTTTTGTGTTTGAATTTAGATATTGTATTTTCCCTTATTTTTAATAAACAATAAAAAATGTATTCCTTTCAACTAACAGAAACATAACAGATGCGCCACAAGCTGAACGCTCAGGCCGATCGTACCTCTCTATCGCTTGTTATCTGCGCCCCGCTCTCGGACACGGAACGTGACACTTTTCGTGCGTGCAGCCGGTGTTCATCGGTTTATGAGATATTATCACGTCAAACCGTGCCGGAACCGGGCCGTGTGGTATCCGGCAGAGTAGAATAGGACCACTCCAAGTCTTCCCGTGGATGTCGTAGAAGGCGACTTAGGAAATACAAGCTAAACAAAGCTTATAAACATCTAAGAGACCTCTCCCGTCTGGCCAGCGTGGAGAGTGTAGGCCAAGCCCTCTGGCTGCTCTGGCCAAGTATGGCCCTAGTAGTACAGAGAGGGTCGTGCTCCTGTAGTGGAGACTAAAAGGACCTGACGATGATCACGTCAAAAAGCAAAAAAATATATATTACCATTGTATATATTGGCGAAATCCGTGGCGCAGTGGTTAACACGCCAGCCTGCGACACGAGGGCCCCGGGTTCGATCCCCGGCCAGGTCAAGATGGAAAATGATCTTTTTCAGATTGGCCTGGGTCTTGGATGTTTATCTAGATATGTATTTGTTATAAAATATAGTGTCGTTGAGTAAGTATCCCATAACACAAGTCTCGAACTTACTTTGGGGCTAGCTCAATCTGTGTGATTTGTCAGTAGATATTTATTTATTTATATTCTTCTTAGAAATGTCACCTTTCTAATGGTATCAACACCAGTCAGATACATAAAGCAAAACCGAAGATATTTCACTACAAATTTATGCATAAAAATATAAAAAACTTATTTCCCGACCTAATATTTGTTTCGATGGAAAATACCAAGGATTTGATCCACAAGCCTATGATCAGAAGTGGGACACAAATGGCTTATTAAAAAGAAAATATTCATTTGCACCGTAGTGCCATCCTGAATGTCTCGGATAGATTTAATCTAGGTTTGGTTTTCTCAGGGATGGAAAAAAGGATTTTCTGTATCATTCATTGACGAAACCCGCAGCGTCACCGCTTTTCATAAAATCGCAAAAAGCAATAAAAAGCGAACATAAAAATTACTTGTCATTCTTACCGGATACATGACATTGCAATATTTTCAAATTGAATTTATTTTATCTAAGATTGATTGATATTTTCAATTAAGGACAGGATTACAAATTGGTTTCTATTTTGGGTTGATAAATGCATCGCTGGGGTGCGCGTGCGTCGAGTGATGCAGAGTACATGCGCTCTCGCACTAAATTTAGACTTGCTTGCTCTGACTGAACCCTGTTTTTAAAATAAAGGCTGACTAAACGCCATCCAAATTTTACAAAGCTCTGTGCAACTTTTCTCAGAAGCATACAGTCTAAAGTATTAATAAATAAATATATAGGGACAAGGGCGTCGCCAAGGGGGGGCAGGGAGGGGCAGCTGCCCCCCCTAGAGATTCAAAAAAGTTGCCTATTATAATGCAACCAAAGTCCTAAGTCTAGTACTAAGATACTGTTGTTATTACAATCGCTGTAGATGTAAGGCTCGTAGTACAAGTGAAAAGCTTCATGGGCTGTCGACTTTACCTACAATTCATACCTACTTTTCTCATTCATAGAGAATGAGAAAAGTATGAATTGTAGTAGGTAAAGTCAACTTGCCCCCCCCCTGCGCCATCGGCTGGCGACGCCCTTGTAGGGATAAATCCAAGACAAATTACACAGATTGTGCTACCCTGACAGTAAGTTGTCAGCATATTTTATTTCATAATTTAATTAGAGAGGGAGAGTATTTGCTTGGACATAGTAAAATCTATCAACTCCTATAACACTACGACAACAAGGTTACGAACCCAAATATTAGATATATTACTAGCAGCATTTTATAAATACAAATAGGGACACACAAATTGAGCTATCCCCACAGTAAGTTGTGAACTTGTGTCGTGGGATACTAACTCAATGATACTATATTTTATAATAGATACATATATAGATGAATCCAAGGCCCAAGGCAATCTGAAAAAGATCGTTTTCCGTTTTGACCTGACCGGGGATCGAACTCTGGACCCTGCTATTTGAACGTACATGCGGCACCATGGAGCTATAGATATTGAAATTAATAATACTTTTGACAAAACTGTGTCAAGCTAATAAATTTTATTTATGCAGTTTTTTTAAAATGTTGATGACAGCCGCCTTCTTATCTTATTGTAATAAGGAGCTGGTTTTTAAAAATGTACACTTGGTTCATCTTTCCACCTGTCATCCCACTAAAATTATCTTCATATTCCGTATCGATTCATATCTCGGTTAATCCTCCTTATCCTCCCGGTTAATAAACGCGAAAGTTTGTGAGTATGTATGGATGTATAGAAGTATGAATGTCTGTTGCTCTTTCTAAGGCTAAAACGGCAGAACGGATTTTGACGACATTTTGCACACAAACAGGTTATTACCTGGATTAACACATAGGCTACTTTTCATCCAGGAAGAAAGTACTGTTACCGTGGGATTGAGTGGGAACAGCCTCCGTGGTCCAGTGGTTAAGGCGTTTGCCCGTTGACCCGGTCGTGGGTTCGATTCCCACCGGAAGCATACTTTGTTTAGTTGTTTCCAGTTTGGTTAGGACATTGCAGGCTTGTATCACCTGATTGTCTGATATTAAAGATGATTCCGTGCTTAGGAAGGCACGTTAAGCCGGTGGTCCCGGCTGCCATCTGGTAGTCGTTAAAGGAACCACGTCAGAGGCCGAGAGGCGGTTCCGAAGAACTCTGACACCAGGGTGTGCATGGTCGATTGACCGTGACACCTACTCGAAATGAATGAATGAATGACCGTGGGATTCACAATAACGTGAGCGGAGCCGCAGGCGACAGCTAGTAGTAATATATTGTCTTTCATACCATCACTCCCATTGTCAACTACAAAGTCTAATAAACGTCTAACCTCTAGAGTTGTCAGCGCAGACCAGCAGTTCCTGTCATTGTCACAGTACAGTTACCAAGCATTATTTGATGACACGATCGGCCTTTGTCAAGCAAATTTTCGGTCCATTGATAGCACCCACAGTTCCTGAGCTGTCTGTCTTTTTGCAAGGAAATTAGCGAAGCATGCGAAGTGGAGATACCAAACTTTGAAATATAATAGGCCTAAACAGAATTACCTAATATTAAAAATTTTAAAATTATCTGTTTTATATTTTAGTACAGTCATGATAAATATGCATATTTTCGAGTAATCTGCAGCTATTTAGCCTGTAGATGTATAGTATAAGTCGATCTTTAACTTGTAGACTCGTAAAGAATGGCCACGTTTTTGAGGTGCGTACTCGTATTTTGATTTAATCTGACTTTATCGAAGTAGTTTTGTATTTTCATCAATCGTTTCCTATGTCAGGTTAGTCAGCAAAAGCATGCAATCGTCATAAAGATAAAGATCAGGCGCGGATCAAGCATTCCAAAAAGGATGTGGGCACGGTATCCAAGACCACTTGCTTCGATTGATCCACCGATCGTACGTTGTATTGCTCCAATTACAAAAAATATAAATATAATAAAAATATTTCAAGTTATTGCTTCAAAATAATAAACATATAATCAAAATATCTTAATACCACTGGTTTTCGAAGAGTTAAGAAAAACTCTCGAAAATAAATCTGAACTTAATTTTATTTATTTTTATTTTGTATATACCTATTTGGAAGACCAACAACAATTTTAAGTGGAATAACATACAAAATCAGTAACAATAAGTCATTTACAGATCCTCGCTTATAGAAAACAATCCAGTAACATGATTATGATAAGATATACACCTGAATATGTATTAGATACGTCTAAATACAAAATAGCGAAAAAAAAAAACAAATTGCCGCACCACACACCTATCACATAAAGTGATAGGAATGTACCTATTACCCCAATGATCAAAATAGCTGTATTTCAGCTATATTACAGCTGTAATAGCTGTATTACAGCTGTATCTGAAAGAGCGACCGTGCAAGACGAACTTTTAAACATAAATAGTTACATTTTAAAGCAGTCGCTACCCCAGAATCAACCTCCTAAGAAAAAAAATAGATGTATTATAATCGATACGATCCTGCGGGTTGGTGGGCCTGCCCACAACCTATGTGGGCATACACCACACTGCATCCACGCCTGTAAAGATACAAATAATATAACCACTTGTTGTTACCTGCTATAGTTGTAATGACTACATAAAAAGTTAAATGTTAGTAAGAAAGATCTACTATTTTCTCTACAACAACGTGGTGGGTAAGGAAAGTTTTATATATCAATCTTCGTTTAAGAAAGTTAAACAAAAAGACAAAGCAGACGGATCTTCTGATGCACTTTCTTTTATTACTTTATCTCTACCTTTTAATATTTTTAAACCTCATGCGCTGACAGGATGACGTATTGAGGAAGGAATTATTATGGACATATCCTACGTTATAATGAAGTGACGATTTTAACCTATTCTTGTTTAAAACACTTTGACCGTCAATCTTTCAGGAAGGCACTGTAAAAATAATAAAAATGGGTATAAATCGACTTGCAGTCAATAAAGAAACGTTATGGTAGGGCAGTTCGGAAGCGGATATCGGGTTATTAAAATATTTTCGTTCTTCCTTATCCGACAATGAAAGGAAGGCGGGATAATGGTTGCCATTATTGAATCAATTTTTATTAAGAGGACTAGTAGCAACAATATTTTACAAAAAAAAACTATGCATTTTTTATCATGTCCCTATGCTTTTATTTTTTTTATAATTGACTTATATAAAGATATATGAACCTTCAAAAACCTGAAAAATTGGTAAGGATTTTTGTCATGTCCTAACATCAAGAAAACAAATTTGACGCAATTATTTAGAAAAAGAAAACATGGAAATACAACCGTAGTTTATTTTATAATTTTAATGGATAAAGCCATCCCATCCATAGCACAATGGCTGGTATTGCCTGGTAACCCTTACCGCTGCCCCGTACTTCAAAATTAAACTTTAAAGAACCATACAAAGTAACATAGACATACTTACATGTAACATTTCGATAAGCAAATGAATCGATGAAATAAAAGCCTCATTCTTCGAATGACGACGATTTTCCCTCGGACTTCCATAAAAAGCCCGACGCGTCCGTATTCAGTTAACTGTTTTTTCACAAAAGCTGAACATAATTTGTGTAGGCGCCGACGAACTGTGACTTACATTGAGTCAGAAAGTGAACCAGCAGCAGCCCAAATAAAGTTGTTTAAGAATATCTTCAAGTGAGTCAATAGTGTAATGGAAGGAAATAGATAGAGTTGACATCTTAATTCAAACTTTTTCGTCATTGATGGAACTAACTAATTGAAACTAAATATTTCACATTTGTATTTATTTCTCGCACGTAACTACATTTAATATATTCAATAGATATCTAACATGAACCATTGGTGACTAATTTACGGACATTTTACCAGTCACAATAAGCATAACGATAGATATTTATGTCTACAGACGGGATGTCCCGGAAAGTGTTAAACAGGCGATATGATATAAAACATGTAACAAGAAGTATCAATTTATATTAATGAGTAATATAAAATGGTAATAGATGCTATATCCAGTTGGAATTTGTTTGATATTTCGGCAACATAGCAGCTGCCATATTCACGAAGTGATCCTCAATAAAAATCTCAGTAAGTCCCGTTATGACATGTGATTTATACCGCGAAAGCCTTACATCGTATATTGTTCGAAATATTGGTTCCACAAACGAATACTCGTTATATTATTATTATTGCTTATGTCAACTCCATAGATTATACCGCAAAGGTCATAAATTAATGTTGGTGACAGGCGATAGACGGCGCCTCGTGATTAGTCATAACGTTTCGCCCGAAATTGAACGAAATTCTGGGCTAAATTTGGTTCTACTGGCCAAGCGTTAGCCGCTTGACGGAACCGAATTTATGTGAATTGAATTAGATATCTTTATGGAATATCTCATTGAATTATAGAAATTTCCCACTTTTGAGCGAATCTGAACCTACTGCTATATTTTTTTCACAACTGTCCAGAAAAGGGGTATTTTTAAGAGGTATGTATTGCGTATGAAAGTATGTATGTGAGTTTTTCTATTCCATTTAGTTCTAAGTATGTCGTAGATTGTTAGTTGATGTCATTTGTAAAAAATGCGATGTGCAGTTTGTTGCCGCTTATTCTGCACTCCGCCTTGGAATCGGCGTAAACTTAGCTCTAAGTAAGTTATTGATGTCAACAATAATAATGTTTTAAATAATAATTTGTAATTTAAGTTAACGTTTACCAAATGGTATTTAAAATTTCTTACAACGAATAAAATATTTGACTATTGACCGTCATAACTTTTAAATCCCGGGATTTATAAGTTAATTTTAATGTACGGGTATTGTTAGAATTCTAACACCCTCTCGACACCCGTGAGTGTGAGTTATTATTATTTTTTTCGGCAGATAAAGTGTGTTACTAATTTTCTATCTAAATCTTTTATTATGGTTCTTTTGAGTTTCGAAAGAGTTGCAGTCATCGTCATTATCATTATTTCATTCGCAAGAAGTTCACCGCTGGGTAAAGGCCTCTCCCAAGGATTCTTCGTTTCATGGGAGGATATTGACAGGCGGGTTGGCGAGCGCAGTTTCTTCGGAAACATAAAATGCTGGATCTGGGAAGGAAATTAATGAATTGGAATACAACTCACTTGGATGAATCAGGGAAAGTAAGGTAACCCTTACTTTCCCTGGGGTGGCTGGGGAGGCCGAACGCGCGTACTTATGCCATACCTTCAACCACCGGCCAAGTAGTTGAGGATGACATCCTTGACTTTGTGGTCGTGGTTTATTTAATTTATTGTAGGATTAAATTCATGGCAGGTAAATCGTTTATTTTCTTATCTTGGACAATTTTTGAGCTTGTAGCTGTAGCGTGGCGTGAGCTTTCCTAAGTGCAGCAGGAGGTAGGGCACAGAGGACAGACCAGCGCACAGATAAGCAATTTTTTTTTGTTGTGTTGTGGAAGATCAGCTAAATCTCTATGGTGTGGTATATCCGTTAGTAAAAGATCGATGATGTTTCTTTCTTTGAGAAATTCTAACATTGAATTCCTTACAAAGCGAAGTTCGATTCACGCTCAATTTTACAACACACCAAGTAAGAAATACTTTCAATCGTTAAATAGCAACAAAAACATTTAACGATTGAATAACGAATATTGATAATCGATCACAGATAAATTGTCCCACGCTGTACGACATTGGCAATGACATATTCAATAAGTCAGCTGTCAAAATCTTCAAACGTCAAGGCAACAGCCAGCAGCAGTAAGCAGGAGTGTAAAGGTAAAGAGAACATCTTCGTCCAATGTAAGTGTCATTCGAAAGGCTTATTAATATAGCATAGGAGTAATGAGATGGAAAGGTTCTTTTTAATATAGCATAGGGGTGGATACTTTTTGTACATTTTTTCTTTCTTTTATCTTTCTTTTTTTACAAATTGCCGAAGTTTAAATAAGCAACCAGAAATAATTAGATTTAGATAAATAAAAAAAATTACGTCATGTTATAAAGTTTTAGTTTTGGTGCCTACAGACATAAGCATTACTTTACTTCATCTACAACTGCAAAATTAATTTTATATCCTATTCTAGGAACATTAGCGATGTTCTGGCAAATGTTTGATTTTGACCTATTGGAACTTTCTTTGTAACGAGTTTGTTACCAAATCTTTTGGTAGACTCTTTTTCAACCGATCACCGATATAATATTGTTCTCCTTACCCTTACACTCCGTAGCAACAGCTGCGACTACGATCATTACAAGTCATTATCACCGAATCCAATATCGATTTCCAAAGTTATTATTCATACACTGCTATACAATTACTACAAAATAAATTCAATCTATTGATATTCATTGTTGATGTATCGATTATTAGATAATATTTAGAGCAAGGACAGTTTTTAATGGTGTAATTACATGTAATGTAGTGGTTTTATTTATAGGGATTGATTTGTAATTACTGATTAATATCTAATTGAAAATTGAAATACTCACATAATCGTCATTGAAACATAGTCAATTTGTACTTATAATCTGGCAGAAGGTAAGTAAAAATAGTTTACCGAACCATAGTTTGCATATATTTGTTTAAGTGCAGACTTAAAAGGACCGACAGAACCCCCCAATTCTCCCTCAAACGGTAAGCATAAGTTGGTAATAAAATTTTCGAATACTTTAAAATTTTGACTTTTACGTAACGAACGTTAAAAAATCCATTCGACCGATTTGATAACCTACTCCTTTCTTGGAAGTCGGTTAATAAAACAGAAGTGTTGTCTAACTAAATAACGAATGGGACTCGGGAAGAGAAAGTGTGATAAATAAGATTTAATAGTGTTAGTTTATTGACATGTTGATAACTATATTTGGACGTGACCGTAGATAGAGGTGTAAATTGTATTTTTAACTAAATGCAGTCCATATTTATATCTCGATTCACATTTTTTACTTTCTTTTTGATTACGAAAATGTCCTCATCAAACTCAAATAGTTTTACAAAGAACGTAGAGGGAATAGTCACAATTTTCAGTTTAATAAATTAAAATTTTGAATTTACCTCTAGGAGAAAAGTCCGTATATACGTCGTTATATATATAAAGAGAATATCTTTGTGTTATCCTTTTTAGGACATAGGCCAACAAAGTGCTGGATGTCCTCGCCTCGACCTCGCGTATATGCCCATTGTCGCCACTTCATAACCTTTCTGGTCCACCTATCCTGGTTCATCCTAGCTATATGTCATGCCCATTTCCATTCATTTATGTTTGTCGTCGTCATCATTAGCAGCCTGCGGCAGTCCACTGCTGGTCGTAGACGTCTCCCAAGATATGTCATTTTTCTCGATCACCAGCTATACTCATCCAATTGCTGCCAGCCGCCCTACGCAGATCGTTGCTCCATCTAGCCGAGGAGCGTCCCACACTTTGCTTACCTATACCTAATGTATGTATTTAAACTTCGTTAATTAAGATTGTAGAAATGAATGTTTCACGTGCAAGCTTCGATCAATCATAATGGTAGATACACGATTCGCGCTCGAAAAGTGGCACCGTCAACACAGCGCACTAATCGAGTTTCGAAGCTGTTTTGTCCACAGTTTCAATAAACCGCGCTAGCAGTCACACGTCTCGCGATGACGAAGATACAGTGAAAAGATGCAAAAACTAGTAAACAAAGGAAATATGGAGTATGCACCGTTTTTGTCGTTGTTTGCAAGTATGCCTGATGTTTTGACTCGGGGTCATTATTAAGGCTTTATTTTGTATGAGACTGTGTATCTAACATTATATTTGATCGAAGCGTGTAGGCCGTGTTTAACTTGAAACACATAGTACTCGCACATCAACATAAACTTATTTATACACTCGTAACGTGTGTTCTGCCCACGCGGGACACTGTACCTATTTGTTCGAGTACAATTCAAGGTTCTGTGTCACCATAAAATTTAATGTGTATTTTCTTATGTCGATTACTTTAGCTATTTGTGTGTCGTAAACTCGAATAAAGTAAAGAGATGGGTTTTTTGACGACTGTCAAGAAGGGTAATGTGTTTCGCGCTTATCTTGTATGATTGTAACTTTATTACCTCGTATCTTCTAAACGGCTGAATAGATATCGACTGGTAACAACCAATGTGCCCAACCAGCTGCACAATACGCGACCTATATACTCAGCAACGGAGTGTGGTATAAGGGTCGCCACATACTGGAGGTATTTTGATTTTAATTTAAATTATTTGAGCCAGCCATTAACACGAAAAGAAGTAGAAGCCATGTAATCAATAGATTTACATTAAATACTTGTTTTTCTTGTGTGTTCTTAAACAACAAAGAGTAGAGGTTTAACAAAGAGTAGCAGCCGGGTTTTTTCAATTTTGAAATAACATTAAGTAGATATTCATATTAAGTCCCAGGGAAATTCCCAGATCTACCTATCATCAAATAAAGATTGAAAATACAAGTTTGATTTAGTAATACAGGTATGAAAATACTATGGTCATATAAAACATGTGGAGATACAGCACACCACGAAAATATATTAAAAATTGTCATGTAATTTGTTGAGCCGTATACTACACCGCATTTTTAAGTACCTACAGTTAGTATATTTAATTTCATGTTGTATTAAAAATCTATTTTGCTGCGACGTGTCGTTCACTATCTCGGTACAGTGGTTTCAAAAGATAAATAGGACAACGGATCAAAAAAGGGAGGAAATCTTTAAAATCTTTATGTAGGTAAACTTTCAAAAAGAAAGAAGGAAACTGGTTAAAAATGATTTACGAGTTTACATGTATTAGGGCTTCGTAGCGTTTCGAGTGATAAAATGGACCCCTTATAGGATCACTCCTGTGTATTTCTATCCATCTGTCACAGCCGATTTGCTCCTGGACTGGAAATGTACTGGACCAATTAATAAATAAACTTTGTGATTCGAGGCAATTTTAAGAGTCACAAAATCAGAAAATAAAAGAAAAAGTTATGTTATACTGTGTAACATGCTAAATGAAAGGGATAGTCGCAAAGATTGCAAATATTCAATTCATTTATTCACAAACAACATACATTCTTTACTAATGCTTATCTCTGTAACTAAAGAATATTATCTTTTTTACATTTATACATATAAGTAAATAAATATTAGCATTATATTTTAAAATGAATGTATAAAAAAAATCATTACGAATGTCAAAATTGTAATACGTGTATCTTTAGTCCTTATTCTGAGTACACGTACCATCAAGAAAAATACCATCAAGTCAACATCTTATTACAATCCGTTTTTGACCACTTACTATATAGATGGATAGATGGTTTTAGCTTAGACAATGTCAACCATGGATTTAAAAAAAAATTGCGTCTCTTCTATGATGTCAACACTATGCACTTCTCTAGTAGTAATGTCCTTTTCAACGTTTTCAACAAACTACCACATTCGACATTTAAAAGAGGTTTTCTTTTAAATGACGAATGTGGTTGTTTGTTGAACAGAACTATAGCTTGATTTCGCGGGCAGTGCGTTACAATTTGTAAAGCAGGTGTATTTCTTTCATTTTAAATCTTTTTTTCTAGTACATACTTTCTTGTAAATTAACTTCTTCCGTTTCATACAATGATCTACTTTTAAAATCTGTTAGAATTACAAATATGTACAAAGAATGAGCAGTCAAAATTTCAAGTTTTCTTAATAATGATAAAAAAAAATTGTTTTGAATGAAACAGTTTTAATTTATTCAACGAAATAGACAAAAATTTACCATTCCCTCAACCTAATCTCAGAAACTACTGAAAAAATACAAAATATAAGTTTTTTCTTATATTTTTAAATACTTTTTTGATAATAATTAAATATTGAAGTATATTCATCGTTCGGAACCCTCTTCACGCGGGAACTCGCACTGCGCCGGTTTTTTCAAGTAAAGGCCAATCTGAATTTATAGTCCTATAAAAAATATTTCACACAAACACTATTCTATTACATATTCTTGCAATAACAGAAGCAGAAGTCAGAACAATAAATAAGCAAAAATATTACGTGTTCGCGCGTAATAGAGATTTCATTTCGGAAAAAATGTAATTCTATTGTACGACAATACGATTGTTGTTAGAAGCATCGATTGTATTGTGAACAATTGCGTAAAAAATGTGGCATAGAAGAACAATACTAGATGCTAATAATTAGCAATAGACACGAGAAAGTGTAGCTTTTTCACGACCAACCGACAAAGCCGACCACAACAACTGCATTACCATAGAGTAGAAAACTTTAGAAAGGTCGCATTAGATTTTTTTTTGTTAACTAAACCAAGTAATATGCATTATAGTATAAGAAATTTACTATAAATAAGAATTTAATGTTAAAAGTATTTTTTTTAACGACGCTTAAATTTAGAGGACCGGTTTATAGTACAACGTACAACTATGTTATTTTATAATAATAGCCAACACCTTCCTTTTGAAATATTTAACGACATAGCGTTGCGAACAATTATAAATTATAAAAATATTTTTGGACCAAACGACATAAAAACTCGTTTCACGTGTCGTTATTCTCGCGCTCAATTAAGTTGTTTTTATAATTAGGATTAATGACATGTCATCTTAATGATGATGTATCTCTCATGCGTATATTAGTTTAATAATTAATATTTCCAAGTAAGTAAATAGCAGCAATATTAATAACCGGTATTTTGGGTATTAAATAGGTCATTAATTATTTTTGTACTAAGTTTAAGTATAGAAAGGCCATTAATTATTTTGGTCAAGTCATGTCGGCGCCTAATAAGTTACAAGAATAATAGGTACCTGTTGTTCATAAAAACCTGTTATGTTTTTGATTGTGACGTCAATATTTTTCTTTTGCTTGTTTCAATTTTCAACCGACTTCGAATAAGGGGTTCTCAATTCGACAGTATTTTATTGTTTTTGTATGTTCGCTGTCATTTAATGACTGTTTGTCACTGAATGAACATACAAAATATAATAAAATACTGTCGATTGCGGAGGCATACCCTTTTAAATAAAAAATGTAATTCAATTTCATTAAAATCAATTTAGTAAAACTGTACTGAAAGATTTGAAATAAAAATTCAACTACAACCGTGTAGTCGGACTTTTATCTCCTAGATTATTAATTATCTTACATCTTAACAAAAAAATAAGCCAAGGGTACTCTCTGATAGAGTCTAGTTTCTAAGTATACTCGTAAGAAAGCGAAAGTAATGGGATGCTCAGGCGCATGGCGCATCGCACCCGCGACTCATGAATGGCGCCTGCAGGTAGCAAAACCACGAGCTACCGTGGAATCTTTACGTCTTTTCATTGAAGCCTTGGCTTCTTCGTTTTGCATTGTTTGTTATTGTTTGTGATTTTTTTTTAACTTTCTGACATTGCATACGATGGTATTGGCCCAATGTGCCTTATATCGGTCGGAATTCAAACTCTTATCAACATAAACTACTTAGTTATTGTATGGTTTTGGCGAGCCCCGTGGTGCCACGCCAGCCTGCGACACAAGGGGCCCGGGTTCGATCCCCGGTCAGGTCAAGATGGAAAATGATCTTTTTTAGATTGGCTTGGGTCTTGGATGTTTATCTATATATGTATTTGTTATAAAATATAGTATCGTTGAGTTAGTATCCCATAACACAAGTCTCGAACTTACTTTGGGGCTAGCTCAATCTGTGTGATTTGTCCGTATATATTTATTATTATTTATTTATATTTAGTTTTCCTGATGTAGCCAAAAGTGGATGGTAAAGCTAACTTTTCTACGGTACAATTCCAGCGTGTCGTTTGAATTCTTTACGTGTTGCGCTGTCACCATTTGATCATAAACTCTTACATTCAACTTGACATTTACCAACCAAACAGATCCGAAGGTTCTGAAATGTAATTCTTTATTTGCAAGGGTTATACATAACAAGGGTTTCATGCCTTTAATCATATCCATGCAAAAATTATATGCATTCAAAAATAGCCGTGCGTGTGGTTTCCGGCAGAGTAGAATAGGACCACTCATAGTCTTCTCATGGAGGTCATAAGAGGCGACTTAGGAAATACAAGCTAAACAAAGCTCATAAACATCAATGAGACCTCTCCAACCGGTGTAACCATCGAGGAGAGTGTAAAACAAATCCTCTGTCTGCTCTGGCCAAATATGGCTCCGGTGTACAGAGAGGGTCATGCTCCTGCAGTGAAGACTAAAAAGACCTGATGATGATGATGACGATGCAAAAATTAGATCATTTCTTAGAGTTCAGTCAACACATATTCTACTATGTAGATCTGAACCCACTGTTAAAATAATACCGCTGTACGTCTGTAAAATCATTGTTTATCGACCTTGAAATACAAAAAATACATACACGCACGTGTTTCGCATTACCATGCAGGGCTCGTTTTCAACGATTTAAGCACGTTACTCTTTTATATTCACACCAAGCGCTGCAATTTAGGCATAATCGTCTACATTGTTAGACCCTAACGCAACGGTCTTTAGGCATTTTGTATGTCGTAAAAAGCGAGTTTCTAACACCTCGTGCTGAAATCTGTGGAAAAGTACATATGTGGCTTTATATGGTCAGCAACATCTGTTCTATACTAGGTGCGTTTAAGACAAGTGTGGTCAACTGTCTCCTGGTTCTACGAGTATCTTAAAGT
This sequence comes from Elegia similella, assembly GCA_947532085.1. Classification (NCBI taxonomy): domain Eukaryota; kingdom Metazoa; phylum Arthropoda; class Insecta; order Lepidoptera; family Pyralidae; genus Elegia; species Elegia similella. The sequence goes on from OX383941.1 coordinate 17,938,025, forward strand.
ACCGAAAATGAATGTTTTTGCATGTAAAATTTGTTTCCAACAGGCGGAACTGCAGTGTAAATTCTGGTCAAGACCAGAATTTACACTGCACTGCCGTCGACGAAGACCAGACCATGTTGCACCTCCTTTCGTGCTCTTTGTGCTCCACCAGCTGCACCAACGAAGATATTTACTGTACTTACGCGAATGTTGTCAGAGTTTCTATGAGTCAGAGTTTGCCATCGACACAAAAAGAAGAAGCATGCAGCAATGAATATTTTGTAAATTATTTAAGTAGTAGTTCTCTAGGTCGGTGATATCATCGTCGACTGCTTGGCCGGTAGTTGCAGGTATGGCATCGGGTACGCACGCCAGGCCTCCCAAGCTGCTACTTGCTTTTCCCCTATTCATCCGAATGAGTAGTATCCCAGTCCCTTCATTCCCTTCCCAGATTTAACAAATTGCTATCCTTACCCAGCTTAAAAATTCTTCCGATGAGCAGCAGCGTCGGAAGAACAAGAAGCCAACGAAACTGTGCTCGCCGACCCGCCTGCCAAACATGGTGAGTATGGCAATTTCCCCCCATGGACCAAAGAATCCTTAGCAGAGGCCCTTGTCCAGCAGTGGACTTCTTACGGCTGCATCCTAATCCTAATCCTAACTATCCTAACTAATATTATAAATGCGAAAGTGAGTTTGTTAGTTTGTTTATTTGTTTATTACGCTTTCACGTTGTAACTACTGAACCGATCATCATGAAATGTTGTATACACGTTGTCTGGGGTATGGAGAAGAACATAGGGTACATTTTATCCCGGGAAAAAGTACTGTTCTCAAGGGATCGACATTGACGCAGACGGAGCCGCGGGCGAAAGCTAGTTGATAATAATTATGACATACTAAAAGATATAATTTAGTAATATTTATATTATTAATTAATGTTCAAAAGCACAAGACTACAAGCTTATGTTTTTATTATTTTTAAATGTAACATAAACAGGCACTACTAATTCAAGTTCATAAGGAAATTAATGTTGTAGGAAAAAAAAAATAGACTTCATACTGGAGACATTAATTCAGGAAGAACCTATTGTGTATCGTAGAAAGCAAAAAAAGTTCATTTTATAAGTTCAATAAGAAATTCAGGAAGGTGCTGGTCTATTATTTTTTTGCTTATTTGTTACGCTCGCTTTGCCATCCAGCCATTAGTCATCCATTACAATTTGCTAGTGACACTTTTTATATGGAATCCTGTTTATTTAAAATTTATTTAATTTAATGAAATAATTATCAATGGATACGAATGTTTTGATAATAAAAATATTTATATTAAAGTCGTACAAACCTCAATGTTAAAAAAAAACATTGCTGCCGCAAAACAGGCTGCTTTAAGAATTATCATACTGCTCTACATCATTCATGGTCGTGGCACTAATGTGTAATGGTTGAAAATATCCTAATCCTAACTAATATTATAAACTAGCTTTCGCCCGCGGCTCCGCCCGCGTCAATGTCGATCCCTCGGGAATAGTACTTTTTCCCGGGATAAAAGGTAGCCTATGTCCTTCTCGGTACTCCAAAGAACTTGTATGCAAAATTTCATGATGATCGGTTCAGTAGTTACGACGTGAAAGCGTAACAAACAAATAAACAAACAAACATAAACTCACTTTCGCATTTATAATATTAGTTAGGATGCGAAAGTGAGTTTATTTGTTTATTTGTTACGCTTTCACATTGTAACTACTGAACTAAAGAAAAATTTGCATACACGTTATCTGGGGTACGGAGAAGGACATAGGGTACATTTTATTCCGGAAAAAAGTACTGTTGCGGTTGACGCGGGCGGAGCCGTGGGCGAAAGCTAGTACTTTATATTTTACTAGCGACCCGCTCCGGCTTTGCACGTAAACTATACATACAAGCCTTCCTCTTAAGTTACTCTATCTAAACTTGCTGAACTAACTTGCTTGAAAACTGCATTAATATCCGATGAGTACTTTGAAAGATCTAAGCGAACAGCGGGAGCGACTCTATTTCATACTATGTAAAGATAAAGAATAAAGAAGATTTGTACAAAAGTGGAACTAACACCAGCCAGATATTTTACTTCTATATCTTGTCATTCTTTTTATTATACATGTGAAATTTTTATCGTTTTGGACCCTTAAAGGGGTGATTCAGCTCGTCGATATGAACAACTTTTACTATAGGACTAATGCTGGGAACTAAAAAAAATTCGACATTCCCATACAAACTGGCCGGGCGGCGGGACTCTTTTGTATGGAAATGACGAAATTTTTTTTGAGTTCCCAGCATTGGTCCCGTAGGAAAAGTTGTTCATTTTGATGGCCTGAGTCTCCCCTTTAAGGGTCCAAAACGATCAAAATATCACCATGTAAACTAGCTTTCGCCCGCCCGCCCGCGTCAATGTGGATCGCTCAGGAACAGTATTTTCCCGAGATACAAGGTAGCCTATGTCCTTCCCAGTACTCAAGAGAACGTGTATGCAAAATTTCATCTTTCACATTTATAATATTAGTAAGGATTAAAAATTAAAATAATCTAATAAGATTGAATGTTTCCTCTGTAGGATTTTATTAGGTACTTTGTTACAGCATTTTACTCCTGGTCCAAGACATGGTGTTTTTTGATAAAAAAAATATTTGGAATAACCTCATTTCATACAATCGTAATGTTTATTTACTGCCGAATCCATAATTCTAATTGCACATTATTTTGACAAGTTTCATAACGTCTAGGTAAACGAAGCATGCGAATTACGGTAATGTTGCCCAACACTCCTATTGTATGCGTTTAAGTTTGTACCATATCGCATGGCAGTTAGACCAGCTCTTATAACCGCCGTTATTATAATTACTGGACAATTCTGACCGCAATTTCGTTTGTATCTCTGTGATCTTATTGTTCTTAAATTTATTTTTAACAATGCTGTTAAATGTTGCGTTGCGAAGAGTTGTGATTTATTTCATCATTAGCTTTCGCCCGCGGGTCTGCTCGCGTCAATGTTGATCCCTCGGGAACAGTACTTTTTTCAGAGTGATAGGTGTAGGCAAAATTGCATAATGATCGGTTCAGTAGTCATCATCGTCATGATTTATAAATGGGGACGTAAGGACTCTCCAGACTGCGACGTGGGGTAGCATACCAAACTTTGTGTGATATAGCTGAAGAGTGCTTACTTCAGCGTTTCCCCGGAGGACTGACTGAACTTCATTCCTTAACTCCGAGAGCTGAGGAATGGCTTACGAATTTAAAATTAAATATATACGTTTCTTGCAGCAACCTGCCATACGAAATGATGATGATGGTACAATAGTTACGGCGTACCAAACAAATTAATAAACAAACAAACTTACTTTCTAATTTACAATTTTAGTTAGAATTAGTATGCCGGTATGAATACGGTACTTCTTCCATGCCAATCTGGGGATCTTTTTTTAAAGGAGTATCCTATCCTACTATATATTGTGTGTTTGTAGGTTTAGATATTTAGACGTACCAAAACGGCTGAACTGATTTAGCTGAAATTCTAGGTAGCATGAATGTATAGTAGTAGAAGTATTAAATTCTTACATAAAATCGACGTTTGAGTAGAAGCTTTACCGCTTCTATGCTTTATTCGGCAAGCGAAAGAGCCGGAGACCCGGCTCGGGGGGAAGGAGTGGAAGTATTTCCACACCTTCCTCCATGTCCTACACCCAACTCCTCGAAAAGCCAGCAACGCGCCTGTCAGCAACACCCTGCTGTTGCAGTTGTCCATGGGCAGCGGTGATCACTTACCATCAGGTGACTCGCTTGCTCGTTTTCCGTCTTATATCATAAAAAACGTGGAATAAACATACGATAAGCTACCTTTTCTAAAGGATCAATATTAACGTAAGTGATAGCCGTGTGGTTTCCGGCAGATTAGAATAGGACCACTACAAGTCTTCCCATGGATGTCGTAAGAGGCGACTTAGGGAATCCAAGCTAAACAAAGCTTATAAACATCAATGAAAACTTTCCAACCCGTCTGGCCAGCGAGGAGAGTGTAGGCGAAATCCTCTGTCTGCTCTGGCCAAGTAAGGCTCCGGTAGTACAGAGAGGGGCATGCTCCTGTAGTAGAGACTAAAAAGACCTGATGATGATGATGATGATGATGATGATGATGATGATGATGATGATAATGAATATTAACATGGGTTGAGTCTTGAGACGCAGGTGAAAGCTAGTACTAGATATAAAGGTATACTATAACTTAGTAGTTCAATGTGATAAAGTATAGATTGGCACACTATAAATGCAATGTTTGCACCACTACACACGCAACGAATTGGAGCGAGGCGTTTTATTACAATACAGTAAGTGGGTAATGGAACCAATGATGTCACACGATCAGCTGTGCCAACAACCGAAGAAAGAGAGATACCAATTTGTTTGGTATATCCAACACTATAGAAAATAAATTTATTTTTGACAGTGAAAAATTTAATTCATATTAATTAATAAGCTAATGTGTGATCAGGAATCAATCGGTTATTTGCATGAATACAAGAAATACATAAAGATCTTAAACTTAAAAGGTAATCAACCCTTTCAGGGCGTGCAAATTGTATTATATGCCTTACATAATTATGTTTAATTCAGCACAGAGTAAAATTTATTAGTAAATATATATTATTAAAACATACATCATCATACAATTTAATGCAAAAAAGAAAAAAATCTATACCTATGTCAATGCTATTTAAAAATTAAAATATTCTTGAATACTATAAAAAATATATGTGTTTGTATTAAGTTGGCAATGAATTACAAAAATCTTGGAAAGCACGTGCCGTGGCACGTGAGACGTGTAGTCTCAAATCTTAGCTATAGGTGTAATTAACTAGCCATCCCTCACGGCTCTGCTCGCGTTAATGTCGATCCCGCAGGAATAATATTTTTTCCCGGGAAAAAGGTAGCCTATGTTAAATTCATGTACTTAATATCTCATCTGTGCGCAAAATATTGTCAAAATCCATTCAGTCATTTTAGTGTGATGGAGTAATAAACTTCTCTACAAACTTTCGCATTTACAATATTACTAGCTTTCGCCCGCGGCTCCGCCCGCGTCAATTAAGATCCCTCGGGAATAGTACTTTTTCCCGGGAAAAAAGGTAGCCTATTTCCTCCTCCGTACTCCAGAGAACTTTAATGATGATCGGTTCAGTAGTTACGGCGTGAAAGGGTAATAAACAAACAAACTCACTTTCGCATTTATAATATTATATAGTAAGGACTAAGACAACAATATCACTAATCGCTAACTTCGTATCTGATGTTATAATAGCAAACATTCCATATAATAGATATTAATAGAATATTCTATATAGGTATATAATAAACGAATGACATTATTGAGAAATTGACACGGCCTATAGACTAAGTATGATTTTAGCTCAAAATAATTATATATCCACTGGTGCACACCTATTTGGGCCACCATTCCTCATAATGCATCATTGGATAGCTAAACCATCACGCAAACTATAGATTACCTATCGAGAACTGGACGGGATCTTAGAGATCAAACGCCTATATGACCCACAAATAAACTTTCAGCTGATAAAAAGAAGATTTAAACCGCTAATAAATTTTGGACCGGACACGCGAACGATGAACTTATTGTAGTCAAATAGGTATGTCTATATTAATATAATATTATAAAGATATCTTGCACACTGGTCTTGGAGAAAAGAAAAAACCGGCTAACTGTGAGTCTGACTCGCGCGCTAAGGGTTCCATACTATTATCTATAAAAACGGCAAAAAATCATGTCAGTTTTATGGGAAACCCCTTAAATATTTATTTTATTTTATTAAATACTAGCTGTTGCCCGCGACTTCGTCCGCGGCAATTTCTGGTATTATGATTAATTAGTTTTTTATTAGTATAAATGAATTTTCGCTGTTTTCAAAACATTTTTTATTGATGCTTCGCTTCTATTAGTCGCATCGTGATGTTTTATAGCCTAAAGCCTTCCTCAATAAATGGACTACCCAACACAAAGAGAATTTTCCAATTTGATCCAGTAGTTCCTGAGATTAGCGCGTTCAAACAAACAAACATACGAACAAATAAACAAACTCTTCAGCTTTATAATGGTTAGTATAGATTTATTTTTAAGGTGTATATATAATTAAATGTTATCTTACATTATCTGATCTCTGATGAACATAGGCTATAGAATTACGACCTAGGCTTTTTCTACCCCGCCAGGGAAAAAGACGTGTACCTAACGACCTAAAAGACGTGTATGATACTACGTATAAAATTAAATACCTATATATATCCGTGCGAAGCCAGGGCGGGCCGCTAGTATTACAATAAAGGAACAAACTGCACAATATAATATTACCCGTACGTTAAGTATGTTATGGCCATAACTGACATGGCACTAACAATGACAGTTGTACGTTAGAAATAGTAATAGTACAGCCAGATGGACGATTTAATGGACAATGGGTGTAAACAATTCGCTTCCTACACTCGTAACTGGTAGCCATGAATGAGCAGCTGGGACTTTCACCGTGGACTCTGTGGTTTTGTGGCTGACGATTAGAAAAGTAAACAATGTCTGAATGAAGCATCGAATGTGTTCGACATTCAAAATGAAGTGGTTAACAAATGTGTGAAATTTATGCCATAAAGTAGAGACTCATTATTGAATTTTTTTTAGACTAATAAAATTCGTAGTACGTAATGAATGAATACCTAGTATTTATTTTGACAAACGACAAAAAGAAAACAGTGATATTCTGATGTCTATGGTTAGGTACGATATTCGATAAATTTCACTTCAGCCACAGAATTAATATAAGTACTAACGTACAGAACGGAAACTCCCTGCGTCCCCCGCAACAAGGCATCGCCGCACCTCTCCCCCGTAAATGGAGTGCGATGCGTTGCTTTGAAACAGGGTTAGGTTTTGTTGCACGTCAAATGCGAATATTACGTTACCGACACGCTTTACAATGAAATACTGTGCTGTGAATCTATCTGCCTATCTGCCCTGTTGTTTTTATCCTTTTTTTTATCGATTTTTATCACATTTGCCGTAAAGTTTAGCTCCAAACGAGCAACTTATTATATTACAGGATATTATTTAGTGCTTTTAATTGTAAATGAATCAATAGATAACTAATAAACCAGTGGCGAAGAGAAGATAAAATACATAACCTCTTATTTGTGAAGTGCTAGTTAATTTTTAATGTGTGCGTACACCTAAAATATAATAATCTTATAGGTCTTGGTGTTCTGATTGTGCCAGTTGCATTGTGTGCGAGATCTACGAATACATTTTTGTTTGTTAGCAAGTTTATTTACTTATTATTGAGATGTATTGTTAGGTAAGTCAATAAATACATACCTACATAAATAAATTAAGATCATCATAAATCTTTCAGAATTGAAAGACATACTCGCAAATTTGTCGAACTTTAGGTGGCATCATGAATAGGTATATTTAATTTCATACATCGGTGTCAACCTTGGTTCTTTAACTCACACATTAGCGTGTGCACGGATGTAAAATTTTGTTTGTAGTAGTACTAGGTATTTATGTCGTTCCGTTTGTATGAAGTGCCATACCTGTGCTTCAGCTGTGCTGTGATGTATCAAGAGCCACTGTTTTCTTTAAATTAAATTTCCTAGAGATTTATGGCATTCCAGAATGCCATGTGGGTCTTACTTATTATGAAAAGTTTATACTTATTTTCTGAATCATATGAATAGTTGCACCAAGCAGAAAGTAAATTATTATTGCACCGAATGCTTATTTGGAGCCCTCGCTGGCGCTCGGGCTCTAAAAAGCACGGGTGCAATATAAATTACTTAATGCGAGGTGCATAATCTGCTTTTCTTTCAACAATAGAATAAGAAATAAAAGTGAAGAGAAATTACAAATAATGAAAATTTATCGTTTACATTCCTTTTGGCCAGAATTTTTCTAGGAAAAGCATACGGCTGTCAGGTTGACCAACCTTTTTTGTGACATGCATGTGACATTTGTTTTTTTAAATCGCGGGACTATACCGCGATTTAAAAAACAATACTAAACATTGCAGTAAAGGATTTCCATACATTTTTTCTGCTCTAGAGCAGAATAATTCCGCTTTGTGCTGAAAATGTAGTGCAGTTATGATATAATTGCAGCGTAGTTGGAAGAAAAACTTATTTGTTTCATTAACGTAATCATGTCTATAATAAGCTTGACATTTGACACTAGCGGGAAATAGAACTGTTTTCCTCGAGTTAATCTATCGTGATTTATGTGTTTTTCACTGATAAATACAACCTAGATTATGCAACAGTCGGTCGTCACTCAATAACTTGATTGAGTGTTAATTATGAGGCACCATTAACGATTGTCTTGTTTTGAATCAGTTCTATAAATAATATATTATGAAGTTATAAACTAAATCAATATTATAAACTGTTAATTATGTACGTCATAATTTATGGCATACGTTAAGCATGCAGGCAGCTTGAAAATCTAATACCAGTGTTGGCCACTTACACACTCGAAAAACAAATTAACAATTTGTAGCATCGTTAGTAGATATTTTATTCCATCTCCGTCGGTGTAGGTACGTTTATTTTTTAGTTAAAAGTAACTTAAAATTAAACGTACCTTCAACCTAATAAATAATACCACATTTCTTAAAAGTAAGATCGTCTTGGAAGAGATCTTATTAAATACACCCTTACTTCATATTTCCTAACACTTATTTAAAAACCAGTTCTTTAAACCAACAATGCGAACAATACAATATTTCCGAGTCATTACCGTCTTCCACCGACCACTACAAAAGTTCTTTCATTACCATTCCGTCCAATGCAAATTCGAATTTCAAAAAAGGGCGCCAACCCCGTCTGTTCTATTCCCACGAGTCGAAAGAGAATTTTGAATTCCGAATGTCCCCTCAGTATTCGCTTTTTTACCATAGTGTCACTTTAATGATGCCACCTTTTTTCTTGTTTACTTTGTACGTTTATCTATGTCTTTGTACTTCAGGGGTGGTGTCTTTAGACAAGAGATGAATAATGTTTTTTCTATAATTGTACTACTGTTTGCTCTTTTACCGTTACTTGTTATTTACGATTGGGTTCTTTCGGTCATGGGATTAAGTGAATGTCAGATAATTTGTGATACAACTTTTTTGTTATATGTTCGATACTTTTTTCTATTTTGTATAACTTGAAATATAATAAAGTACTAAAAAAAATAGGTTGTCTGTAAAGTTGGTTTATGAACGATAAATATACGTGATAACGGTGGAAGAGAGATATATTCGTCACAAGCCGAACGCTTAGGCCGATTGTGCCTCTATCGCTTGCCCTTTCGCTTGCACACGGATCGTGACACTTTTTCGTGCGTGCAGATGACGATCATCTATTTACAAGATGTTATCACTTCAAAAAAAAGATTACAGCATGCTGTAGTCCTCTGGCTGCTCTGGCCAAGTATGGCTCTAGTAGTACAGAGAGGGTCGTGCTCCTGTAGTGGAGACTAAAAAGGACCTGATGATGATGATGATGATGCTGCTGTAGGTATACCTACAGAGCACTATTGCTCGTTGAAAATATTTAACTTTATCATCATGTAATAAAACTTAAAAGAAGGTCCTAGTCGTATTATTTGGTTCTACTATGTATCTAACCACTAAGTGAGATATTGTAGAACTACTAAATAGTAGGTAACTCACATATTAAATCATTGAGCATAATTATTATGTTATGAATATGACACATTTTGCTGCTTACGTCTCCAACTTTGGATATATCATCAATTCTTTATTTGTTCCATAGATCCCATTGTTTTATTTTTATGTCACCTATTTCGTATTCAAGTATGTATCTTACCCTACGGGGTGACATATCACTTTACTCCCCTTTGAATTAATAAAAATTATAAAAAGAAAACGCATGTAGCTTGCTACGAGAAACGCAGCGGAGATTTTATTTTGACAGTTGAATAATACTTACCATTAATTTTTGATGTCATAAAACTGGCAATAAGTAAGTATCCTGTATTGTTACATTTCTCAAAATAACATTTATTATCCTTTTAATACGGAAAAAACACTTTTGTACATAAATTCGTTTCGTCATCGCAAGTAGGTACTTACTTTTCACATTTTCCAGTATAGCATCTGAGATAGCATTCCTGATGATTGTCATTCTCAGCATTATTATAAGAGCACCAATCTGTCACAGAAGTCATAAGATTGACGATACTTGCTTTGGTTTGTTCCCTTTTGAGCCAGGAAAGCAGTACCATCATTTGCAATGCAGATGAACATTTCCTTTTGTGATAATAAGCTTTGGATAAGCTTTGAAAATACTATAATAAGTACATATTTTTCTCTAAAATGTTGGCCATATATGTAAACATAAAAGTATATGTTGACACATTCTAATAATCATGTGCCTGTATTAAAGTAAACTTTTTTGAAGTGTTAGTTTTTAAAATTATTTGCATAAGTACCTCTAAATAAATTGTGACGTTTGTGCTTCGATGACGCCGCTGGCCACCCTTACTTACTTACGAAGTGGATGTTGGTCTCCGACATTAAAGTGCGCCATTCTTCCACCACCCTTGACTAAACATATGGTCGTCATGGTACTTTTAAATTACATCATCCGAAGGGCTCTTGTATCTGTTACAGATCCAGCTGTTTTGGAGCCGAGCGGATTGATGCAGTCAGATGGCAGGAGCCCGAAAAGCATGTAATTGGTACCATGGAAGCTGGGCAGATCCCTCATTTGGGACACCCCATGCGTTGGTACTCTGGCATCCACGCATCTACTTCAATGCGAGTGGGCGCAGCGGCGGCTGCAGCTGAAGCAACAAATCATAAAATATAGGGTTTTATTGGCGAATTAGATGTTTGTGCCCTTTGCAGTAGAAACTATGGGGCTCAGAAGCAAAAGCCTTAGTGATTTCAGCGCGCCTCCGCGTCGTCAATAGAGACCCAAGGGCTGGTAGTTACTTTGCACAGAGAATTGCCATCGCTGTGCAGAGTGGTAATGTCGCCAGCCTAACTGGGCACCCTTCCCCGCAGCGACTGATTGGAATCCCTTTTTTTATTTATAATTAAACTAACTTTCGCCCGCAGCTCCGCCCGCGTCAATGTCAATCCCTCGGGAATAGTTCTTTTTCCCGGGATAAAATACCCTATGTCCTTCTCCGTACTCCAGGGAACTTGTATGCAAAATTTCATGATGATCGGTTCAGTAGTTACGGCGTGAAAGCGTCAAACAAACAATCAAACAAACTCACTTTCGCATTTATAATATTAGTAAGGATTTAATGCACTTTTTAGTGTACAGAACTATGAATAGTTCTGTAATTATAATATTTGTGTTTTGATGGAATAAAGATTTTGGAATAATAAATACATGTCATATCTCTCTAACCTTCGCCGTCGGATTTTAAGAAAGTAAATTCCGGGGATCCAACAAGAGCTCAACTTCATCGTCAATGTCAGTACACTTTCGGCTTGTATCACTCACATACATAATCTAAATCAATTCTCCAAGTCCTTTATTCGTAACCCGGCGTAACCCTACCCGCATTAGAGGATAATGGACCACGTCACATTGTCCCGAGTCCCGAACGTCCCATTGTCCCGCCTGGACGTCCGTGAAATCTGTTGACGCTCCGGACCCACCGCCGTGGTTTATCGTACATCGGAGCTTATAAACAGTTGATTGATCTACTCCTAATAGGTATTAGTATTACCTAGATAAGATTGTGGGCCAAGTTATTATTGGTTGGGTATTATCAAGCCGAAAGTGGGTGAATGTCCTTCATATTAAGCTTTATGAGTTTAGTCAAGAGGGATTTTGAAATTATATTTTTTCCAGTGAGAGAATGAGTTTTCGAAGTCGATTTTTTCCCCAGACGACAGGTATTTTGACAGCAGCTGTTAAAAGCCACCAATCAAAAAACTGCCTGTCACTTGTCACACTTAAAATACATCTTGAATCATCCCAGAAAATGTACTCTTCTCCACATACATCTACATCCACGCGAGTGATACCGCGGGTGATAGCTAGTTTGCTGTATTTTTATAATTTTAGTTAATTTTTTGAACGACGAAAAATAACATAGAAACTCGTCTTTCCGCGTCTCAAAAAGATCAAAGACTGCGGTCAGCGTAATATAATCTCTGTCATATTAACAAACTTATAACGTCAATAACAGTGATATACGCTTTCCCGTTAGTCCCGGAAAACGCAGCGTTTTTCCGCAGTATCCTCATTCACTAATGATTACGTAGCACTTACGCCATATGTTTGATATTTCCAAACAAGTCGCGTTGATTGAGGGAAATCCGTTGCTTGTTTGTCTTTCCGTCTGATTGACAACTTATCTTTAAGTACTTATTACATGACCAACTTGAAGAGCTGTTTTGGTGAAAGTAGCTAGCTGTTTGTCTCAACGCACCGTAATATGTATTGTGTATATTTCACTTAATTTTATTATTTACTTACACTTATAAGTAGATTTAACTTTTTTATTTTGTAATCCATAACCCATCAAAATGTGCTTATATTACTTTTATTTCACAAGACGACACACTAGTATCGTCGACCAACATAGTGCCGAGGCGTCGAGAATTCTTCGCGGGCCAGGGCAGCCTCGAAACTAGCAAATCTTGGTACAGCACGTATAGATTGTGATGCATTGCAACAACAACCTCCGCAACATCTTGGGTCTGAGCTTGCTTTATTCAGATTCGAAAAGCAGAACTCTGAGCTTGCTTGATTATATGTAGGTTATAATTTTTTTATACATTATAGTAATTACTGATAATAATTAAACCTACTTAAAAATTATGAATATAAAATCGGATCACTCACGTGCTATTTCGTCGGGATAGCCGGTTATAGTTTCGGACTTGTCAGGACTTAGGAGCCCATTTTCAAAGGGATTGCGTAACGAACGGCGGAGAGTCCCGAACTAACTGAAATTTTCTTTTTAAATAAGTTTAGTTTTTAATGTATAATTTAAGTATTTGGCTCACGTCTGTGCAGCTCTGGGGTCAGTGGTACCGAAAGTGCATTTGAATCCCAGGATCACAAGTCAAGATGATTGGATATTTACTATTATTTAAAATATAATATCGTTAAGTTAGTATCCCACGACACAGTACATAATTTACTGTGGGGCTAGCTCAAACTGTGTGTTTTGTTTATATATTTATTTATTTAATAAAAAAATGCAATGTCTCTTTACTCACAAATTAAATATATTAATAAAAACCGCATATAACGACCATTCCTGAAGCAGTTAGAGTTAGAGTAAGATCAAAATCTCAACCATAGTGGGAACCGCAAAAGGAGATACATATATTATCGCATAAATTATTGTCAGTAAAATGTGTGTAGATAGAAATGTCGGGATCATTAAAATAATGTTGTCATGCAAATTTTGTGCATGCATTATCTGTGATGATAGCATTGTCTGAGGGTGATAAGCATCTATAACGTACTGAGTGTTTTATGGTTCTGTGAGATATCTCTATAGATGGTTATTACTTTTAGAGTTTCGTACCTCAAAAGGAAAAGAAACGGAACCCTTAGATTACTTTGTTGTCCGTTCGTCTGTCTGTCAAGACCCTTTTTCTCAGGAACGCGTCGAGGTATCAAGCTGAAATTCATATCAATCTCTTTGCCTTGGAGCTCAGATCTCAGATCTACTGTCCCTTGGAGCTGCGAAAAGTCAAACATCTAAGACAACGCAATCAAAAGATACAGCTATTCATGACGCAAATTTTCGACATTTCGCAAGGGAATCAAAACCTACAGGGTACTTCCCGTGAACTCAGAATCTTGAAATTTGTGCGAAGCAACGTCTTATAGAGAAAAGTGTACATTTTTAGTTAAGTACATAGATAATAGACAACTTATATATATATAGTTATAGTAGATAATGGTACGAAACACGTCGTGCGCGAGTCCGACATTCAGTGGGCCGGTTTTTTTCTTAAAATAAATTTTACTTACGAAGAGCGGACTCTGGGCTTCAGCTCCGAAGTACAGCTTCCACAGCTGTAGTACTTCGGAGCTGAAGCCCAGAGTCCGCTCTAACGAGGAATACTCTCGGATTTGGAGGGTAGTCCAGCTTCATACTATTTGTACGAGTGCATCATATTGATAATTAAAGGAATTGAATAGGACTCGAATTGATTTAAGAACAGAAAATTCAAAGAATATAAACTACTAGCTGTTTTCCCGAGTCTTCGTCCGAGTACCTATGCTACTCGCTGATAATATAAATATACATGGTGAAATTTTTATCGTTTTGGACTCTTAACCCTTTGAACGCCGGAAGAAAAACTGACAAGTTTGTTTACTAGGTTTACTACGACCTGTTTGAATGTCATACTAATTTTGACAACGTTGAAGTCGTTGGCGTTTCAAGCCAGTTTCCGACGGAGTCCTTAAGATGTCCACAGCGTCCAAAGGGTTAAGAGCTCGCCATATGCCAGGCGGCGTGGCGGTACAAACGCGGATGGTCTAAACGCGTTGGCTACTTTGGATATTTTCGTTTTTTAGGAATATTCAAGGGTTATTCGAAAAAGAAAAACATATGATGGCTGCCTTATCTGTAATGCAATAATAATCAAAAGTTTCAAGGTTAATTTTAATGTATTTGGTGAATAATGCTATATACCGAGTAAATTAGACGTGATTTGGAGGCAACTTTGTAATTTTTTTCTATCGAGAAAATTTAACGCAATCGTATTTTTGAGTCATATAGTTACCAGAGTTAGTCCTGAACTTTGCTGCATTTTTATTTCAACTTGAGTATTTAATTATTATTGATATAACAGTCAATCATGCAAAGCAGTGTGAGGTAGTACGGGCCCTTAAAGGGGTGACTCAGACCATCAAAATAAACAACTTTTCCTATGGGAACAATGCTGGGAACTCAAATAAAAATTCGACATTTACAAACTGGCCGGACGGCGGAACCCTTTTGTATGGATACGACGAAACTTTTTTTGAGTTCCCAGCATTGGTCCCATAGAAAAAGTTGCTCATATTGATGGTCAGAGTCACCCCTTTAAGAGCCCGACATGTGCCAGGCGGCGTGTCGATACAAACGCGAATGGTCTAAACGCGTTGGCTACTTTGGATATTTTCGTTTTTTAGGAATATTCAAGGGTTATTCGAAAAAGAAAAACATATGATGGCCTCCTTATCTGTAATGCAATAATAATCAAAAGTTTCAAGGTTAATTTTAATGTATTTGGTGAATAATATTATATACCGAGTAAATTAGACGTGATTTGGAGGCAACTTTGCAAATTTTTTCTATCGAGAAAATTTAACGCAGTCGTGTTTTTGAGTCATATAGTTACCAGAGTTAGTCCTGAACTTTGCTGCATTTTTATTTCAACTTGAGTATTTAATTATTATTAATATAAAGTCAATCATGCAAAGCAGTGTGAGGTAGTACGGACCCTTAAGGGTTCAAAAACGATGAAAATTTCACCATGTATAGAGACATATCATTCTAATTGAGCTAGGGCCACACTAGATGATGTAGCGTTCAATTGGTTTAAGACTTTTTACAATCGGTGAAAATGTGCTTATTAATAATTACAAACAAACACAACGTTTCCATTAATATAAGTATAGATAAACTGGTAATTAAGTCTAAATAGGAATTATAATTAGGGGGAGTAAGGGGAGAACGGTAACAACATCTCAGCCGACCCAATTGTCAACCCTACCTGCACGCGTTAGTAGTTCTTAGGAAATGCTAGCGGCGGCACTCCTTGGGGTGCCGTGGTGCTCCCTGCTAGATAACAGACGGGGCTCTGGCGACCGAGTCAGTGGCGGTATAACCACTTCCCCGACTAGGTAACTAATTGGGAGAGGCTACAGCGGCCTTGGGTTCTAAATTAGCTCAAAAATGTCTGATGCAGAAGGCAACGGGAAACCACTGCATTAATTTTCCCTAGAAGTCAGCTTCTAAATTTAATTTAATGAATAAGTCAGCTAAGAGAATGGCCCCGAGTGCCCGGCGTCCCTTAAATGGGACAGGGGTGCGAAGAATCCCCGGGCGGAAAACACTTAGAATTTGTACATGGAATGTCAGATCCTTAAAACAGGATGGTAAACTCCCTAATCTAATACAGGAAATGGAACGTCTGCAAATGGATATAGTAGGAATTAGTGACACCAAATGGCCAGGCAATGGAAGATATCCTACTTCAAATGGCAAAGTACTATATTACTCTGCAGGCGAAAAAGACAAAGAAAGATATGGTGTAGGTCTCCTGCTTACAAGGGAAGTTTCTAAAGCAGTGAGCGAATTCATACCAGTTTCCAACCGAGTCATGATGATAAAATTAGAGGCAAAACCATGCATTAATATTATTCAAGTCTATGCACCTACGGAAGAAAATCCAGAGGCTGAAGTGATCGACATGTACGCTGAGATCGATACCCTTATCAAACACACCAAAAAACACGAAATCAACATCTTTATGGGGGATCTAAATGCAAAGGTTGGTTCAAATGCAGTACCAAATGTAGCAGGAGCTTATGGACTAGGGACAAGAAATGATAGAGGTGATTTACTTGTACAATTCTGTCAAGAGAATAATTTCGTTATTACGAATACACTCTTTAAATTACCACCTCGCAGACTCTACACTTGGACATCACCAAAGCATAAACCTAGTCATATAATAAGGAACCAAATCGATTACATTATGATCAACAATCGATATCGGAATTGTGTATTGAGAGCACGTACTTATCCAGGCGCAGATATAAGATCTGATCATAATCCAGTAGTTATTGATATGCGCTGTAAACTAAAACTACTGTCGAACAAATACAAGAATAATAGACTTGATATACGCAAGTTGAAAACCCCCGATATTAAATCAAGGGTATCTGATGATATAAATCAGTGGGCAGCAAGTCAAAAATCTGAAGCATATATTCCCGATAACATCTGGCCAGATCTCAAATCAAAAGTAACAGATATTTGCAATAAATACCTAAAAGTGTCACCAACAACAAGGAAGCAAGACTGGGTGTCAGACTCAATTCTTGATCTAATGGAAGAACGCAGAAAATACAAACACGTTAACCCTAATCGATACAAAGAATTGGATGGCATTATACGCCGGAAAATAACTGATGCTCGTAATGCATATTATGCAGAAAAATGTCAAGTTATGGAAGATCTACATAAAAAACACGACAACTTCAACATGCACAAACACATAAAAGACATGTTAGGCCATAAACCGGTTCCAGTTACTGCATTGATGGATGATTCCGGAAAACTGTTACTTGATGTAGAAAATAAGATGAAAACCTGGACTGAATACATCTCCAAAATGTTCGCAGATACTTCAAGGAACTTATTTTCTACCAATGAAGAAAGTACAGGCCCTTCAATTCTCAGCACAGAAGTTCTGCGAGCACTTGCTGCTGCAAAAAAGGGAAAATCTCTTGGCCCTGACAACGTCCCCATTGAAGTGTTGCAGCTCTTGGAGGAAGTACATATTGACTTGCTGACAAGTCTCTTCAACCATATTTATAACACCGGTGATCTCCCAGAGGACTGGCTCAAATCCACATTTATAACTTTGCCCAAAAAACCTAATTCTCGAAAATGCAGTGAGTTTCGAACCATTAGTTTAATGAGTCACGTACTTAAAGTATTTTTGTCCGTTATTCAGAATCGGATAAGAGCAAAATGTGATGAGCAACTGGGGGAGAGCCAATTCGGTTTCCGTTCTGGTGTAGGCACGCGGGAAGCCCTTTTCGCGCTGAATGTTCTCGTACAAAAATGCCGTGACATGCAGACTGATGTCATAATATGTTTCATTGATTATGAGAAAGCATTCGATCGAGTCAAACACGAACTGCTATTGAGACAGTTGAATGACATTGGTCTTGATAGCAAAGACATTCGTATAATAAAGAACTTGTACGAGAACCAAAAGGCAAAAGTAAGAGTAGAACAAAAGCTTACAGAGGAGATCCGCATCTGTCGAGGTGTTCGACAAGGCTGTATTTTGTCACCGTTGCTTTTTAACGTGTACTCTGAAGCAGTAATGTCCGAGGCCCTTGAGGGGTTGGAAATAGGAATTAAAGTGAACGGCACAGTTGTCAATAATCTACGTTACGCTGACGACACAATACTTATTGCCTCCTCAGGAAGTGACCTGCAAAAGATTTTGGACAGAGTGCATGAAAGTAGTGAAAGGGCTGGTCTCTCTATTAACATCGCGAAAACGAAATACATGGTAGTGTCCCGAAAAGCTGACTTGAAGCCAAAATTAGCAGTGGATGGTAGATGCTTGGAGCAAGTTCGGCAGTACAAATACCTCGGCGCTTGGGTGAATGAAGTATGGGATTCTGATCAAGAAATAAAGTCGCGGATAGAAATCGCTCGAGCTTCATTTAATAAGATGAGAAGAGTGTTGTGCTGTCGACGCATTAAGATACAACTCCGAGTAAGAATTCTACAATGCTATATTTGGCCTGTAGTCCTCTATGGCAGCGAAGCATGGACTATTAAAGAAGACGTGAGAAGACGGCTTGAAGCCTTCGAGATGTGGTGTTACCGTCGCATGCTTCGTATTAGCTGGACACAAAAAGTCAGCAATGAAAAAGTGCTCCAACGTGTCGCAATGCAGCGGAAATTATTGCAAACCGTCAAAAAGCGCAAAGTTGAATATTTGGGTCACGTTTTGCGACATGACCGATATCAGTTGCTGCAACTTATAATAATGGGCAAAGTTGAAGGCAAAAGACGCGTTGGAAGACGTAAGAAATCATGGCTACGGAACATAAGGGAGTGGACCGGAATAACAAAGGTCGAGGAATTATTCCGCTTGGCAAAGGATAGAGAGGAGTTTGGGAAGCTGACGGCCAACATCCAGTAATGGAGAGGCACTAAAAGAAGAGGAATTATAATTAGGGTTATTCCCAGAGTACTCCATTCTATTGTTCTCCAAAAATTTAAATATTTTTTTTGTCTTTAGCCAAAGTAAGGAAAAGTCAAATTTTATATTTTCAGTTGATTTTGTAACATTAGTATCTAATCTCACAATCTCATTAATTTATTAAGTCACTTGATATTGTTAAAATTAAGGTATTTCATTTTTTATGTGTCAGGGGTTAAAATTAAGACCTTTTACAATCGGTGAAAATGAGTTTATTAATAATTAGCTGTTGCCCGCGGCTCCGCCCGGGTTAGTGTCGATCCCTCGGTCCTTCCCCGGGCCTCAAACTACCTCCATCCATTAATATAAGTATAGATAAGCTGTTACTGCGTACTGTGTACTTCGTTAAAGTAAAGAAAAGTCAAATTTTATATTTTCACTAGCTGCCCCGGCGAACTTCGTTTCGCCATAAGTTAAAAACTATCCTATCTCTCAAGTTGGATCGAACTGCACATAGTGTGCGAATTTTATTATAATCGGTTAAGTGGTTTAGTTGTCCATTGAGGACAAACATTGTGACACGAGATTTATATATATTAAAATTTGATTTTGTAACATTAGTATCTAATCTTACTAATTTATTAATTCACTAGATATTGGTAAAATTGAGGTATTTAATTTGTTATGTGCCAGGGGTGTCATCCCCAACTGCTTGTCCGGTGGTTGTAGGTGTGGCATCGGATTTGCGCGCCCGGCCTCCCGAGCTGCTACTTGCCTTTTCCCCATTCATCGGAGTAAGTAAAATAATTTTGTTTATTTTACCAATTAATTCACATTAAAAAAACTATATTTTTTTTTATGAACAAATCACACAGATTGAGCTAGCCCCAAAGTAAGTTCGAGACTTGTGTTATGGGATACTAACTGTACATTGTCAACTCGTGGTAGAGCCACGCTACCGGTATGTTAGTACTTATATTAATTCTGTGCTACCGGCAAAATTTATTTTCGCTTGTAGCATGAATGGGCCGGCTTGTCCGGGAAAGTACTACACTCTCACGGAAAATAAATAAATAAATAAAATAAATATGTACGGACAAATCACACAGCTTGAGCTAGCCCCAAAGTAAGTTCAGGACTTGTGTTGGGATACTAACTCAACGATACTATATTTTATAACAAATACATATATAGATAAACATCCAAGACCCAGGCCAATCTGAAAAAGATCATTTTCCATCTTGACCTGGCCGGGGATGGAACCCGGTCACTCCGTGTCGCAGGCAGGCGTGTTGACCGCTGCGCCACGGAGCTAGTCAATTAATATTAATAAACTTACACTGAACTACAAATAAAATTAAATAATGTAAAAAATCGATCCCAAATCGCTGCGCTCGCAGGGTAGGGTGTTCAAGAGGCTGGCGGCATTTCCCCGTTGAATGGCCAGGCTTAACCTTTAGCCGAATTGCGCGCCAGCCCTTGGATCCCCTGAGGCGTCGATGAGGCGTGCGGAAATCTCCTTGCACCTCAAGGCTCCAAGGTCTCCGCGGCAAAAGGCGCAAATATACATGGTGAAGTTTAGACCTTAAAGGACTGATTCAGCCCGTCGAAATGAACAAATTTTTCTATGAGATCAATGATAGGTACTCAATTTTTTTGTGACATTCCTATACAAATTGACCGGGCGGCTGAACTAGTTTGTATGGAAATGACCATTTTTGTTTTGAGTTCCCATCATTGGTCCCATAGAAAAAGTTGTTCATATCGACGGGCTGAATCAATCCTTTAAGGCTCCACGATCAAAATTTCACCATGTATACGGCTCTCCTAAGGCCGCATATTTAAGTCTCTTATTAGTTTCGGCATATTTAAGCCTCTTATTAGTTTCGACAAAATCCGTAACACTGAACTACGCTCCCGAACAGGAATCGAAGATGTAGCTCTGAAGGCCGCAAAGTTGAAATGGGACTGGGCTGGCCACATATATCGCAGGCCAAATGATTTCTGGGCAAAGGTCACCTCCGGCTGGATCCCTACCAATATTCGAAGACTCGGTAGACCAAAAATGCGGTGGCGCGATGAGCTGGATAAATTTAAGAATGATTGGAAGGAAATAACGCAGGACCGGACAGAATGGAAGAAGTGGAGGGAGGCCTTTGCCCAGCAGTGGGACACATGATGGCTCGAAATAAATAAATAAAAATAAAATTAGTTTCGGCAGTCGCCGCAGCTGTGTCGGCTAAGTAATATTCAGGTAAAATCCCATTGCGTTCTTTCCATTTCTAAATTTAAAAAAAAAAACCTATTCTACCCCAGCTTAGAATGCAAACTTTATGTAACAACGTATATTTGTTGTTTTACATTCAAATATAATAATGAATAACAGATAAACTTTTGATTCAGATAACAATGGCGTAAGCGACGTTGCGTTTTGCTTTAATTAAATTTCGACATGTGTTGCTAAATTAATTGCCTCTTTGTCGAAATGCTATCTTTATCTTGTTGTGATGATTATTTTACTTGTGAAAAGAAGTCTTGAAATAATGAACTAATTGAATATAGAGATTGAAATGAAATGATCGATGATGATGATTGATATAATCGATCTTTGTATTTATCTCCTTGTCGTTACTGCAGATACTATACAAAATATTTAATTGCTGGGAGATAACTGTAGTTGTCATAATTTTTCAAAAGCTGAAGTAAGTTTTAGGGTTTTTTTACTTTATAACTAAGTGGAAATACGGGCCCTTTATATGATCACTCCTGTGACTGTCTGTCCATCTGTCACAGCCGATTTGCTTCGAATCTACGAAGACTGATTAAGATGAAATTTGGCACACATTAAGACGTACGCAACTCAAACATAAGCGTGTAAAGTAAATAAATGAACTTTGTGTTTGGTCAGTTTTGAGGGTCACAAATCAGACAAAAATCGTTTTGGGAACATTTTCACGTTTTAGGAAAATATTTTGGCAGAAGGGGAAATCCCAAGAAAGAATAAGGCTTGATGTTGTTAAGGATGATATGCATACCAAGGGACTCTCAACTAAGGATGACATAGACCATGCAAAGTGGAGATGATAAAGCCGGAAAGCGCCCAGAGCTCCGAAGCATTCTAATTGTGAACCGGGAACACGCTCAGGTGAAGAGAGAGAGTAACTATCGCTTTGGAAGTATGGATAGGATATAGTTGAGATTGATAAATAGGAAATAAAATTTATTTAATCAGGCACCTTTGAACGTAGTCTCCACCTGGTAAATAAAAGCTATTTATGACTAATTCTATTCGGCAGATGTCAAGGACTGACGGTTCTCGCTCCAAGTTAAAAGATAATTAATTTATTATAAAAATGTCACGATCTGCTTTCAACGATGGAATTGTTTCGTTTGCGCAAGTCTGCTGCGTAACAATGAAATATCTATCATCGAGCTGCACGGCTTTAGACAGTATAATGTCGGTAGTACATAAATGCTTTGTATTGAATGCACTATGTATTGAACTAAAATCACTTAATACGGTTTTATCGCGTTTATTACATTATTTTTACATCTAACGTTTCGAAAACCTTACAGTTCTCATGTTAGCAGTTGATAGGTACTTGTCTATTGTGTTAATAAGAACTATGCAAAACTACTGCCTACAATATTGTATATATGTTACAGTCAAAACTCATACCGGTCTAAATCACTCTTGACTGCAAAAATCAGGCAAAAGTGTTTTTGACCGATGACTTCAGATAAAAACTGTTTTGACTGATTTTTACAGTCAAAAGTTGTTATGGCCGAAACCCGTAGTTAAAAACGTTTTGATTCCAAAAATCAGTCAAAACTGTGTTTAACTAAAGGCAGCAGTCAAAATCTCTTTTGCCTGATTTTAGCAGTCAATAGTGATTAAGACTGGTTATGAGTTCTGACTGTAACATAATAATGTTCCGGATGTACGCCGTAGTGGCTCAGGGTGTCTGGAGATCTTGCAGTCTTGTGCTGTGCTTGAGATTTTATTAGATTGATGACATGATCCCAAGCTGGTGGTAACTATTGAAATTGCTTCCCTTTCCGGGCTGATCGTAGATGACGATCTAGAGAATGGCGAAATCTGAGTGATTACAGAACAACAAAGACATTAGAAATCGCAGAGGAGCCCGATGGCCCAGTGGTCGTGAGCATTAAAATCGCTTACGCATGTTAAGCAACCCTGGGTGCAGTCTCTATTGTGATGGGTGACCGCAAGTGGCATAAAAATTTCTCGAGCTCCTCCGTGGTTCGGAAGGCACGTTAAGCCATTGGTCCCGGCTGTCTGTGCTGAATCTATGTCGGATGCCTTTAGACAGCTTGCAAAATCTGACACCAGTGTTGACCACACGAAAATCAAACATTAGAAATGGCAAGGGGCGTGGCACGCGTGCCGACATTGCGCTCATCACTTGAATGACAGCCTCCGTGGTTCAGTGGTAAAGGCGTTTGCTTGTTGACCCGGGGGTCGTGGATTCGATTCCCACCGGAAGCATACTTTGTTTAGTTGTTTCCAGTTTGGTTAGGACATTGTAGGCTTGAATCACCTGATTGTCTGATAATAAAGATGATTCCGTCCTTCGGAAGACACGTTAAGTCGGTGGTCCCGGCTGCCATCTCAGAACCACGTCAGGCCGAGAGGCGGTTCCGAAGAACTCTGACACCAGGGTGTGCATAGTCGATTGACCGTGACACCTACTCGAAATGATGATGATGAGCTCACTTGAATCACATGAGTTAGTCCCGCGATCGTCAAAGGAACAAAAGTGAGATTTACGTACAAAAAAATCTAATTTGCGTGTGCTATTCTTACGAGTAAAGTGAGAAGTCCTAGTGAAACTTTGACCAAAGGGGGAGTTTCTACGCAATTATATTGCGTTAGTTAGTATGCTTGAAATGAGACGACGCTGGTTTTCATAGAAATCACGCGTGATAACACTTCTAATGTGTTTGTTGTTCTGTGTGAGTGATCACTTTAATAGATTATAGCTAGTAATCCAACACTATTCTTTTGATTTCGTCTTATTTGTCTAGGCTTCGTCGACCCCGTAAGAGATAATTTGTAGTATTAGTAGACGTGATTTGTAAAGAAGTTTTGAGCTTTAACACATAATTATGTATATAAACGGGACTTAGCACGAACCTTGTTATCAATCGTCAACGGAAACAAATAATAAAAAGGTTCGCGATAAGTCCCGTTTATATTCATAATTATGTGATTTGTTATTATTTATTCATAATTTTAAATTTATTATTAAATGCCTAATAAACAAGAAAAACATCCGTATATACAGAAAATCGAAGTTTGCAGGCAATGATTCACACCAAGCATTAATACAAAGATATAGTTTACAAGAAGTGAATTCTCATATACACTAAATTAATTGTAAAGATCCCCATAGAGCAATCAAAATTATCTATACTATACTAATATTATAAAGCTGAAGAGTTTGTTTGTTTGAACGCGCTATCTCAGGAACTACCTACTGGTTCAAATTGGAAAATTATTTTTGTGTTGGATAGTCAATATACTGAGGAAGGCTTTAGGCTATAAAACATCACGCAAACGGGGGAAAATTATTCATTTATAATAATAAAACAACTAATTAATCATAATAACAGATTGCCGCGGAGAAAGTCGCGGGCAACAGGTTGCCTTATCTATTGAGATGTCGGTACGGCACACATTTTAAAAATAGCCTTATTTGTAGTTCTTCAGCAAGTAATGGACCATTAAAAAGTATAACGCACATAAATTCTGCGAATGGATTAAAATTGAATGCATTCAGCTGTTACATTTCATAAAATAACACCTACCTAGTTACAGTTGAATACATAACGTAATTATCGAAACAATGCAATTCAAGTCAATTTGTAAATCCTCATTCACTCGTGTAATCTTTTAGACAAAGGCGCATTAATCTAAATGTCTAATGAATCAACTACCTACACGTTCGCAAACATTATTTTACAGGTATTCATGTAGGTGATTACCGCGTGGATCCTAATGAATGAGTCCTACTCAACCAAGTTTTTTATTTTTTTTTAAATTGGTGATCAAACTTCATTCAGAAGCTTATTTTAGCCAGTGTCTAGTTATTCTTTATTCTTGTGTATCAACGAAATGATTAGTGTACAACGTTCTGATAGTCACTGCAAAAAATATTGCCGCTTTAGTATGATCGACTATTTTTTTACTTAAGATACACGTGTGCGGGAAGCTCCGCCATGTCTTCTCGTCAAAAATACCTCAGTGCCTAAAGACGAAAGTCTATAATCAATGTGTGTTACCAGTGATGACTTACGGGTCCGAAACGTGGTCCCTTACTATGGGCCTCATAAGAAAGCTCAAAGAGCTATGGAGAGAGCTATGCTCGGTGTTTCTCTGCGAGATCGAATCAGAAACGAGGAGATTCGTAAGAGAAAGAAGGTCACCGACATAGCTCAGCGGATTAGCTCTTTGAAGTGGCAGTGGGCGGGGCACATAGCGCGTAGAACCGATGGCCGATGGGGCAGACAGAAGGGTTCTTGAATGGCGACCACGTATCGGCAAGCGCAGCGTCGGACATCCACCGACCAGATGGTCGGATGACCTGACTAAGGTCGCAGGAAGACGCTGGATGCAGGCCGCTTCCAACCGGTCGTATTGGAAATCCTTGGTGGAGGCCTATGTCCAGCAGTGGACTTCTTGCGGCTGATATGATGATACACGTGTTGCAGATGTCCATGGGCGACGGTGACCACTTTCCATCTGGTAGCTCGTCTGCTCATTTGCCGTCAAATATACATTAAAAAAAATATATAAAACGTATGTATTTTGAAGTGTCAATTAAAACGTTGCACACTTAGTTAGCAAATAGGCCGTCTGATTGAAAAGCATGCTCTGGGCTTTTAAACTACTTTCTAAAAACACAATAATTTTAAATGACATAACATGAGAATTTATTATAACACTAAGAAATGAATTTCAATCACTTCAACATTTTGAACAAACTCATGCATATTGAATTGTAAAGAAATTTCTCTCATTTGACTTCTAAGTCGCCGACTGCTTAATAATCTGCGCAACACTCAGGGTCTGTATGGAAGGGTAATTCCACAAGGGTCCAGTACCTTTCACACGCACAATACATTGATTAATACGTCCGCTAACGTTATTTTAAAAGTCACGAAACATTATACACTCTACGTGACGAAGTGAATTCGTTATTGTTGTAAAAAACTTGTTTTTGGGTGAAATTTCTTTGAAAATACGTTTTATGTTGAATGCAAGTTAATGACGCGTTGTCTCGTTGTGTTTACTTGTGCAAAATGTTACTATTTATAACATTATCATTGTAGTGTTCTCCGTAGCATGATGAATGAATCCAGAAATGTAGTGTAAGCAACATTTCAAAAAAAGATTGCCCTCCGTGAGTGCCGGCAGAAGTGAACATTCCGCGCGATAAAAGAGAGGGGGATATAACTTCCTCTCCTACGCTGCGCCGGTGGTCTCAAGTCACGTGTCCGTCTTACGAATTTTTGATCAGGTCATGTGTCCTAACGCGAGTTTAACATTTTTAACCCATCGCAAAAAGTGCACAAAGCCGCTAAAGAATGTTTTCAGTTCAAAAAAAAACTCACCGAAAATTATTCTTTGCTGCAGCATATAACAAATTTTGTATGGTAGTGTCTACGGTATTCATTCATATTATTTGTACAGGAGCAGAAGCATTACCTACATTCGTATAGTACATGTATTATAAAAATCATCTTCCAGGTGTTGTACCTAATATAGAAACATGTGTTAGATTTTCAAGCTGCCTAAAGGCATCTGACAAGCTAAACAACTGTCATCAATGATGACAGCCTGGCCCAACGGCTTAACGTGCTAACATTTTAACAAGCACTGAGGAGCTCGAGATGTTTTTATGCCACTTTTATGTCCATCCCCGTGGGGACCGTGTCCTGGGTTGCTTAACATACATGAGCGCTTAAAATGGTCACATGACACATCCACTGCACCATTGGGCTCGTCTAGTACATTTGTTTGTATTCTTATGTTCCTTCTTCTTCTCAGTTTCTGACTTCATACTAACTTTAATTATTTTTGGTAAGTATTTTTGGCATCCTTACAAAAATGATTGTATACGGATTAAACGTAGCATTCCAAAAAAAGGACTATTATTCTGTACCCGTAGTGTCGACTAAAAAAGCGACGAACACGTTATCAGCGACAAATTTATCGGCATCGCATCAAGTAGAGTCGCAGGTAATGTTTTGGCAACGTTAGAGCATATAACAATGCAACGCGCTTGTGCAAAGATAGTATCGTTACGTTCGTTGCAGATTGAAGATAGGAAGGAGCTTAGAATACAAATAACATAACTACAGATACGGACCTCACAGGGTACCAAGTACGATTTAGCAGCGCACGCATAGAAACCTTGTGCGCGTGTGAATATTGTCAGCTAACTTCACTGTTCTGTCCTCTTTGCTGTCTACAAACGTTTTAACTCTTTATCGGAATATAAACGCCGTTATATATAACATATATATTAGTGGTATTTAATTTAAAAAGTCGTAGACAGATACGTGGAGAAGGATCGCAATAGCAGCGGCCATAGACGAGCAACCCAATCCGTAATCACGACCACTCTGTTAATTAAGAGTGTGCGAAGAAGAATTAAAATTTGTTGTTTTGTATCCATTGAGGTTTTATTTATATCATATAGTTATATTTTTATTAACTCCACATGTCCTACAAAGTATTTAAGTGTTAGTTAATAGTAAAACCTATTGGGCTATGTTCAATCTTAGGCATATCATTAAGTTCATATGTATGATACTGGACTGTTTGTTTTTGCTCCTGTTGTGAATCGTTTAGTGTCAGTCGAAGTGTTAAACGTAAGATTTTTTATCAAAACTAGCTTTCATCATCCCCTCCGCTCGCATTAATGTCGATCCCTCGGGAATAATATTTTTTCCGGGATACGAGTAAAAATGAAGACAAGTTAACAAAAAATCAGGATAATAGAGTCAGTAGTCAGCCATTAGGAGTCAAGAAAGCACAAACAAACAGATAAACAAACTAAATTTCAAATTTATAACATTTATTAGGTAAGTAAGTAAATCTTTTTTTCGTGTTGTCCCTTAATGGGGACTAGTACGTAACATTATGTGCCCATTGTAAATAGTATTTAGAGAAATGTTCAGTGTTTAACAATGTAAAAATGTAATCGCAGTAAGTAGTTTGGATACAGCATTACAAAGGCATACAAAAAATGTGTACATAAAAACTGCGCTACGTGTGGATTGAATATCTATACTGTAGATATTTTGTGCTTAAGATTCCGGACGTAATATAACTCGTGTTCTAGCTGAAATAATAATTGTCACGAGTCTTGATAATCTGTGGTGAAAGTACCTAAGTGAATTGTTTAATTTTATTGTTCTAAAGTGGGCAAAATGGGGACATTTTCTTGCTAAGCCTACCTAAGTATGTTATTTATTTTGCAATACAGTTAACATTTGTAGATGAGTACCAAGTGAATGAATATATATAGGCGCAGATCTTACTAATATTATAAAGCTGAAGAGTTTGTTTGAACGCGCTAATCTCAGGAACTACTGGTTCAAATTAGAAAATTATTTTTGTGTTGGATAGTCCATTTATTGAGGAAGGCTTCAGGCTATAAAACATCACGCTGCGACCAATAGGTAGGAGCAAAGCATCAATAAAAAATGTTTTGAAAACGGGAAAAAATAATTCATCTACTAATTCGTTTTGTAATTTCTTCGTGATTAGATTAGTGAATAAGGACCCAAACTCAATCATTCAAACTTGCATTTCCGCATTCATCAAATCCCAAATACATATCCATACTATAGATGCGAAAGTAACTCTGTGTGTCTATCTTATTTTGACGCTTCAACCATAGAACCAATTTGGATGAAATTTGGAATGGAGGTAGTTTGACGCCCGGGGAAGGACATAGGGTACCTTTTATTTCGGGAAAATCTAATATTTCCGAGGGATCGACACTAACGCGGGCAAACCCGCGGACAAAAGCTAGTATAAAATAAAATGATGTTACCTAAAACATGGAGTAATATAACTTTATTCATTCCCAATCGCCTTTATTCGAAAGACGTCAGTCACAAAGAAATGTTTCCAAACAATTGATCTTCAATTCAAAGACCTTTGACGTATTGAGCACTCGAGCTCTCCAAACATTTCGTAATAACTTTTCATCATTTTTCTATGAGTTTAGTAATTTTTTGTGCAACGATACGTGAGTTTCGTAACTCGTGTCATTACTTTGTGATATTTGGTTACCAGTTGATTTATCGTGTTTTGGTGTACTAAAGATATAAGTTTTGGTGTATAGGGGATATATGAAATTTCGGGGACCAGTGTTGCCACCATTTTTTTTTTATCTTATGGGTCGGCAAACGAGCATGCGAGTCACCTGATGGTAAGTGACCAGCGCTGCCCATGGACAACTGCAACACCAGGGTGTAACAGGAGCGCTGCCGGCCTTCAAGGAGTTGGGGAAAGGACATGGGGGAAGAAATGGGGGAAGGATGGTCCTCCGGCTCTCTCAATCACCGAACGAAGCATAGAAGCGGTAAAGCTTCTACTCAAACGTCGATTTTCTGTGAGAGTGTGGTACTTCCCCGGACGAGCCGGCCCATTCATGCTACTAGCAATTCATTTTTCCGGTAGCGTGGCTCTACCACGACTGTACTTTTAAATATATTTTAATTGACTACGAAGTTAAGGGGATAAATGAAGTTTTCGGGGACCAGTGTTGCCCCCATTTGAAATAAACTATTTTTATTGAAAACGGAAATATCATTTAAATTTTTATATTGCGAGGCTCTTGATAACCCTTAATGTACTAAGTTGACAGTTTAGAGTGAGAGAGAATGTGAAGCTTTTCTTAGCATTCTTTTCAAAAGTGACTGTTTTTAGCAAAAATTTGCTATGGAAAGCTTCAGCTATTTCATAGTAAGGCACCCAATATGGGTCACTAAGTAAACGGCAGTGATGCAAAGTCTTGCATCACGCCGCTGGTCTTTCGTTGCATCTTTTACATTCAATGCAAACTTAATGGCGGCTCGGATATTAACTTCGAGCGCAGATCGGCGCAGGTACAGTCAGGGACAGAGATACCTGACCAGACCCTCTATCTATATCTTGAATATTCTCTTAAACTATAACTAATAATAACATGAAAATGTATATACAGAAAGATTTTAATGAAGTCTTTCTTAATGTAAATTTTCATGGTAATATTATTTATAGTTTAAGAGAAAATTCATAATATAGATAGAGGGCCTAGTCAGGTATCTCTGTCTCTGAATGTACATACGTGTGCAGTACACGAAAGTAAATCACACACTCTTACGCTATGACGAAGTCGAGGAGATGGAAAGAGCGCGCGACTCTTCCTAGGATGCCTGCCGACTAAAGGACAAAATCACAAAAAAAAATATAAATAAATATATACGGACACAGATTAAGCTAGCCCTAGAGTAAGTTCGAGACTTGTGTTATGGGATTTTAACTCAACGATATTATAATTAATAACAAATACATATATAGATACAGACCCAGGTCAATCTGAAAGAGATCATTTTCCATCTTGACATGGCCGGGGATCAAACCCTCGTGTCGCAGGCTGGTGTGATAACCACTGCAACACGGAGCTTGCCTTTGTACTAAAATGAACCCTAAAGACGGACCGTCTCAGTCAGGAAAGAAATTTACAAAATACACAGGTTTGTTGAGGAACCTCTGCTAAGGAACCTGGCACGTCTTCGAATCATACAGTTTTCTCAACCTCGTTAATACGTACTTCCAATACTACTAACTGTCTCTAATCGTTATACGTACTTAGAATCCTGGTGATCGATTCATCACATAAATATGACCCCATACGCATGCTTGCAGTGAACCGGAGACATTCGAGAGGGTTATTCTCGTTCCCACGTCACTCGATTCCAGTGATGTAGCAAATAATTACACTGCGGGTGGTCCTATGTGGACGCCACTGCTCTATTATATTTTTCTTTTTATTAAATGGTGTATTGTAGCTATTGTTAGTAATAAAATTGCAGTTAAGGATTTTAATAGTACGGGTTTTTTAATTTTAATTATTTTTAGAGTGTTAAGCACTGTCCTGAAAGTATTAGAGAAGTACATTCTTCTTATCATGTAGATAAATAATATATATATAAATAAATAATAAATATATACGGACAAATCACACAGATTGAGCTAGCCCCAAAGTACTGGATCGCTTACCATCAGATGACACGATTGCAGTCCCATAAAAAAAAAGAATTCATCTATGTAACTGTCACTGACTAACAACAAATCCTAGATTAAATACTAATATTTATTTATTTCCAACTCACAACCATCATTACAGGAATAACCTAATGCAATAGTCGCGGAAAATTATCCAAAATACACATACAATTTAATTTTTATAACAGATATGATATAAAGCTATATTTGTAAACTCATTCAGCGTGCAACGGAATAAGTCTATTTTTAGTGCTATAGCGTTCAAATTCCGGAGAGCCCGCGACAGCGGCGCATCCCTGAGCAAGTTTGTCCTCCCGCACGGCACTACTAATAGAGGTGGTCGGCGTGCATGGATACATATTCATTAGGTACACATAAACAAATCCCCTCCAACAACGTAGGATTGTTTATTTTCCCCTTAAAAACTTTAAAAATATACGCACAAAGTTTCAGCTACCTCCTGACACTAAGTTTGTTATACCATTCCCAGTACAAACAAAGTAGGGTACAAAGGTGGGTACTGTGGGTATACGCCGTACAATCTCAGGTAAAGGAACCTAACAAACTTATTCTGGATTTTCTCCAGCATGGCAGTGTATTTGGCCTCACTCGGAGCCCAAACAACTGCATTGCTTCCCAGATGGCTCCGGACTAAGGCGTTGTATAGCGCAACAATAGCCCTAACATTCGTAAAGCTTTTGACGGTACGTAACGTGAAACCCAAATTCCTGAAAGCCTTTTTGCACACGCCATCAATGTCGCAAATGCACGCCAAAAATATGACAAAAGGGCAACTGCTAAAACACTCAATAATTATAAATACTGTTACTACTGTTAGATATTGCAAGCCTCAAGCAAATTAACGGCTGCCCTCGAGTGATAACATCTGATACTGGATTAACGTGACTTCCTAAGCATGGAGAAACTTGAGATATTGTCATGCCAATTGTGGTCACCCATCCCAGTGGAAACCGCGCCCAAGATTGCTTGTCAAGCGTAGGTGCTAATAATGTGTACGCACACTGGTCTATTGAGCCCCTGATTATACTGCAACCGTATTTCATGCAACTCGTAATATATTCTAATCAAACAATAACTGACGTAACTGTCTGTCAATCTGTCTAGCAATATGTTACACAACATAGGCTTTTATGTCAACGCTCAGTTTTTCTCGTCCGGCGACTTTCTTTTGTAAGGTTTGTTGTGTCAGATAAGTGGGATGTGTTGCCTAGGTCAGTGCTTTCCAACATCGTGTTGCAATACTTTCATGTATTTATTTTCAAATGCCTGAATCATTTTTAAATTTACACACGCACGGTTGCTTGTTAAAATTATCTTAATTAAGGAGCTTAAATGAGTAAAACTAGCGCCAACAGTAATTTTAATCGTTTACTCCTAACTCAGATCAAATAACAAAAATCTAAATCTGTACTTCTGTGCTGTGGAGACTGCTGTGGACACGAATGAATAATATGGTTCCATAGCTACATATTTCAGACGCTTTTTTTCTGCCATCATCAGAAGCTGCTGCCACTGTTGTTGTTTAAAAATAGAATCGGTAATAAAAGTTACGCCTAATCATTGCTCCACACAAGAGTAAAATAACCGATATTTTCGGTTCACATATGATTCAAAGGCGGGCAAACTGTTAAGTGCCTCCCGTCTATTTATTTTATGTATACTAAGAGTTTGAGAGCCGCTGTTCTAGTGGGCGACGACAGACGTTAATGTCACCCTCCATCACGTAACGCTTCTTCGACGCAATGTGAATTTGCAGTGTAACACCCACCGCGTATTAACTAATGCTTTGTTAAGTTTAACTCACACTTAAGCACTTATTTTTTGTTGATGAGTTGACGACCTCTGTGGCTCAGTGGTGCAAGTGTCTTTGAATCGCAAGGTCCCGGGTTTTATTCCCGGCCAGGTCATGATGGAAAACATCTTTTTTCAGATTGACTTGGGTCTTGAATGTTTATCCATATAGTTTCTACTATCATAAAATATAGGATCGTTGTGTTCTCCTACGACATAAGTTCACAACTTACAGTGGGGCTAGCTGATTCTGTCTGATTTGTACTTATAAACAAAAACAAAACAAAAGTGCAACACCCACCACTAATATTATAAAGCTGAAGAGTTTGTTTGTTCGAACGCGCTAATCTCAGGATCTACTAGTTGAAATTGGAAAATTATTTTTGTGTTGTATAGTTCATTTATTGAGGAAGGCTTTAGGCTATAAAACATCACGCTGCGACCGATAGGAGCGAAGCATCAATAAAAAATGTTTTGAAATCGGGGAAAAATAGAAATTGCCGCGGACGAAGTCGCGGGCAACAGCTAGTAAAAAAATAAGAGAAGTGAAAACTCAGCGCGGTAGAAAGAGAGGGGGATATAACTAGCTGTCCTAAGCCGCGTCAGCGGTCTCAGGTCACCTGTCCGTCTTACGAATTTTCGATCAGGTCATGTGTCCTGACGTGAGTTTAACATTTTTTACCTATCCCAAAAAGTGCACAACGCCGCTAAAGCAGTTTTCACTTCAAAAATATTTTCATAATTCGCAAATTAGTTACATTAGTATTAATATGGTCTAGTTCTACTTATTTGTGTGACTTTCTTACAGTTTGAGAACCCCTGTTCTGGTGGGCGACGACAAATGTAAAAGTCACCCCCATCACGTAACGCTTTCTCGTCGCAATGTGACTGTGTTTGCAGTGTGACACCTACTACTAATGAACTCATATTTGCGTTTTTAAGTTTTCATGACTCACATCTAAGCACTCCATTAGAATCATTTTTTATCTATGAAGTTTAGTTGATATTTCTTATCAGCACTACTGTAAATACGAGTAGAATACTATTGGGATAAGCTTAGTATAGGCAGTTTGAAAGATCTGACACTAGCGTTGGTACGCAACAAACTGCCTCCGTGGTCCAGTGGTTAAGGCGTTTGCCTGTAGACCCGGGGATCGTGGGATACTTAGTTAAGTTGTTTTCAGTTTGGTTAGGACATTGCAGGCTTGAATCACCTGATTTTCTGATAATAGAGATGATTCCGCGCGTCGGAAGGCACGTTAAGCCGTCCGGACGGCTGCCATCTGGTAGTCGTTAAAGGAACCACGTCAGAGGTCGAGAGGCGGTTCCGAAGAAATCTGATACTAGGGTGTGCATCGTCGATTGACTGTGTCGCCTCCACGAAATGATAATGATGAGCGTTGGTACACGAGAAACAAACAAGAATAACAATTACTTTTAATGTGTGATTAGAAGTACATAATCATCATTTTAATTATTAACACGGTCGTCAACTAATTATGTGTGAGGGAATTGCGGAAATTGAAATATCTGAAAACACATAGATTTTAATAGAAGACGCTTAGTTTCATTCAAAAGAGAATACTTTTCCTTTAAAAATAAAATGCCTAAAATCGCTATTAACTTACACCAGTCACATATAATTTCTGTATTGAATTACAGTAATCATGAGTACAACGTAACTTGCAAGCTAAATATTGCATATGCGCCTAAATGCATGACACACATGCATTAAGAGCATGACTGTAATTGCCGGTTAGTTCCAGCGATCTTTGACATTTAAATGAGTTTATAGAAATAGCTCACACATCGCGCGTGATGCATAAACATGAGGTTTGCTTTGCTACTTGCCTAGATATGACCTAGGGCAGCGGATCCCAAAGTTCAAAGTAAACGGAACTTACTACCTGATAATCGTACCTTGGAAACACGCGTAAAAAAAGCAGCTGGGTCAGCAGCAATTTGTAAGAAAATGACAATTTTATTTTAATTTCCAGCATTGCTCTTATAGGAAAAGTTGTTCAGTTTTACGAGCTGATTGATGGTTTGAAGGACAATGGTGTTATCCTAACATTCTGTATAGAAAGATAATTTTTATGCATTTGTTTGCAATTCAACAGCGATAAATGTATTGGTAAATAAAATAAAAAGGTACACAAAACAACCATAAGCTCTATTAACAGGTATTTGAATCAATTAAATTGTTTAAAAATTGTTTGTGTAATTTTGCCAACTCCATTTGAAAAAGTGGGTAAAGAAAAAAAGAAGAAAGTGTAATTGTGACTAGATCATTTAAAATAAAAATTGTACCGTTATCATCGTGTATAAAATATTTAAGAAACACTGACCTAGGGGACTTAGTAGTTAGAATAATCATGTAGACGAGGTGTGAAGTGCATACGATTTGATCTTATCAAGAATATACCGAGTGATTATTTACCCTAGACTTACGGGGCGAATTAGCCTATCAATATGACCAACTTTTTCCATGAGACCAATGATTAAGAATCGTTTTTTTATACATTCCCTTAAAATGTCGAAAAAAAATTAATTACCCATCATCGGTCCCGTAAGAAAAGTTGTTCATATTAACTGAGTTGCCTCTATAGGGAATAGCGAGGGCAAATTTATATCCACACAAAATTCTATTGAATTACCAATTTTAAGATGCAGGTTTTGATTGTAATATGGTCAAAGTTTTGATAATCCATACTATCCATACTTCTGTACTAATATTATAAATGCAAAAGTAACTCTGTCTGTCTTCTTTTCATGCTTCAACCATTAAACCAATTTGGATGAAATTTGGTATGGAAGTAGTTTGAAGTCCGGGAAAGGACATATACCTTTTATTCCGGGAAATTCTTCTTTTCCCGACAATAGGAACTCATAAGTTGGTATTTCTCTAGGTTTCATTGAGATCTATTTAAACAAACCAAAACTCCTCCGACTATGGCTATGGCTCAGTGGTACTACATATCCCCGTCAGGTCATGATGATGGAAAAGGGTATTTTTCAGATTGGCCTGGGTCTTGGATGTTTATGTATATATAAGTATCTAATATAGAATATATCTAGTATCGTTGGGTTAGTATCCTACGGCACAAGTTCACAACTACATGTACTGTGGGGCTAACTCCACTGTGTGATTTGTCTCTATCTCTACACATTTTTTTAAATCTATGGTTTATAGCTAAGCACAAAAGTACAACAATTTAAATTAATTACCTTAAAGATATTTGTTTGTTTTTTCAAGCTGCCTAAAGACATCTGACATACCTTAACAACTGCCATCAATGATGACAGCCGGGACCAACGACTTAACGTGCCTTCCAAAGCACGTAGGAGCTCGAGATTTTGATATGTCACTTGCGGTCACCCATCCCTGTGGGGACTGCGCCCAGGGTTGCTTAACTTACATAAGCGTTAATTATGCTCACGCCCACTAAGTAATCGGGCTCCTCAATAGCTTAAGGATGAAACAAGAAACACTTATTTCCGAGAGGACATGTAAATAACAAAAATATACCCACACTTGTGTTACTAGTGTGGAAACCTAGACAAATCTCGGGTCAAAGTACTCACTATCAACTACAGACTATACACATGGCACAGTAATTTTCTAGACAGCGTTTATTCTCCAATAAGTCTAGTGTGTATTGACGTCATTGCATCTTAGCAGATGTGTCAATGCAATGGACTCTTAAAATAAGGGTTCCTATAGATAGAGGCAGATATATTAGGAGACATATGCACATTAACTAGAATGAAGCAACATATAAAAGTTCTGAGGCTTGGAATCATGTGCTGTGGATATACGGATTATCGAGCTTCAGTGGGCGTAAGCACTATCGGCGCTTACGTACGTAAAGTTGCGAGCGATAATAAGTATTTTTCTATAAAACTGTTGTGATTGATAACATTTTCTGAAAAGTCATAAAACAAACTGACTGAAATTTTAACTATATGTAGATCAATCATAATAAGCTTGTTTGTTTTTAAGTCGTGGTAGAGCCATGCTATCGGCAAAATTCATTTTTGCTAATACCACACTAACGAAGTACCACACTCTCACAGAAAATCGTTTGAGTAGAAGCTTTATCGCTTCAATGCTTTGTTCGGTGAGTGAGAGAGCCGGAGTGCCATCCTTCAAATCCCCACGCTTGTCCTCCCCTCACCTTGAAAGGCAAACAACACTTCTGTCACACCCTGGTCAGGGTGTGCTAGGAGCGTTGTTCATGCGCAGCGGTGATCACTCACTATGAAGTCATTCGGTTACCCATTTGCCGTCCTATATCATCAAAAATGCAAGTACAAAAGACACAAAACGAACTGACTGAAATTATAACATATGTAGAGCAACCATAAAAATAGATGCAGTCTCTTGCTCCCTGACACCTATGCCTATAATCAACAGTCTCGCTTGCATGCAGACTGGCGTGCAAGCGAGACTGTTCATTATAATGGCCATCATTGTCGAAAGGAACTGACTATATACTACTATATAAATCGTAATATGTGTGGAGCCACCATAATAAGCTGCATTTTGCTCTCTAACATTCGTGATATCAGTCGAATGGAAGCGCGACTGTTAATTATAAAGGACTTCATTGTCGTAACTTTGTCGTATAACAGTCGGCTGTAAAGCTCTTTAATGATACATAAACGGTGCAACAATTTCGGCCTTACGTAAATGACCAACAGTAAAGTGTGTATTACTCAATCGTTGATTTTACACATACTTAGTTCACGAGTATTTGTTTTGTTTAGTAAACATTTGTTATACGCAACAAAATATACAAGGTCCATTTAAATTAAGCCCAAATATTTTAAGGGCTGGGTCCCATAGGTCAAAGAAACGCTTTAGTTGCAAATTTTAAGAAATCGACACGCTAGATTTTTTATTTTTTCATACAAAATATTTTTTTTTTTCGATTAATCAGCTGTTCTGACCGTCGAGGTCAGTGACCTAGTATCCATAGTAGATAATAGTAAAAAGTTGTTGGCCAAGAAAGTGTTTATTTATATTAGGGTGTTTTTTTCATTTTTTATTCTCCGGATATCTCAAAAACTAGTGCCAATTTTTTTTTTATTTTGCTTCTAATGCATCTTTCTAGCTTATGGAAGTCAGCCTTTAAAATATTTGCGCTTAATTTAAATTGACCTTATATACAATTATTTTAGTATACTTCAATAAAGTAGATTTTGGTTCGGTACGGTACGTTCGTTCTACAAGTTTAATCTCATGGAGAAACTTGCAATGTACAGTCAGGGACAGACATACCTGACCAGCCCCTCTACCTATGTCTTGATTTTTCTCTTAAACTATAAATAATAATAACATGAAAATGTATATAAAGAAACATTTTAATGAAGTCTCTCTTAATATAAAGTTTCGTGTTTATATAAATATTAATTAAATTTAAGATATAATAATAAGATATAAGATATAATAATATAAGTTATAGGGCCTGGTCAGGTATCTCTGTCCCTGTCTATTCGATTGCTCTTATAAATCTTGTAACTGAAGTTTACTGATCTGATGTCGAACAACTCCATAACTCTGTCAGTCTCACTCTCCACGTAAGTATCGAAAACATACCTAAGCGCGGCGATACCTTCGAAAGTAAAATCCGGACAAATCCGTTAGGAACGACGCTCGTTTGGTCACATGTGTTCACCGACTTCAAGGAATTATGAATCGTATGTTCAGGGCTATTAGTATAAAATTGGCTTGCTGTAGATATCTAAACTAAAAGGGGCTGCGTTCTGACGCGACCTACATTACACCGTATCGCTTAGAAATATCAACTCAATGTAGTTACATTGAGTTGATATACAAATTACTTGGAAAAAAAGGTCAACCTTTATTGAGTATTTTATTTTATTTTGATTATTTGTATTTAAAGCGGCAATAGATATACACGTTCTTGTGAAAACTTCAAGTGCACCTTTTACAGTTTAATAGGTAAAACCCTGTGACAGACGTCCGTCTGGACAGCGAAAACTTAGAGATAAGGTCCCGTTTTTACCTTTTGGCTACGAAACTTTTTCAAAACTTGAAACTTTAGAAAAAGTAATTTGGACGTATTCATATCGTTATTTGGACAATTTTTTGTTGATGTAAAGATGATATGAGTTTACTTTCATGTGCTTCCATTAAAGAGTTTCGTATTTCTCGAACAAAATTTTACCAACCCAAACTACCTAGGCAAAATGTTTTAATTTAATTTAATAAAATTAAAACATGAATTCCTTAAAGTTTCTAAAAAAGGCATAGAAGTGGCCCATTATTGGGCTGGAAAAAACAACGGGTTGCACTCTGGGAGTGCCGGCAGAAGGGAAAAAACAAAGAGGTAGAAAGAGAGGCGGAAATTACTTCCTCTCCTACGTCGCGCCGGCGGTCTAAGTCACGTGTCTGTCTTACTAATTTCCGATCAGGTCACGTGACCTGACGCGAGTTTAAAATTTTTTACCCATCCCAAAAAGTGCACAACGCTAATGTTCCATAAACACGTAAAGAATATAATAAACGACTGTAATCATTATATGATATAAATTGCTCTGGTATAATATCAAGTAAGTACTTAAATGACATAAAAGTAGATCCATTAAGTAAAACCAAACGACAAACCACAACAATCATCCATCAATGCATAATGATAATTGAGGCGAATTTCCGTCAAAATAATTATGTCGCTTCCGGCGATAGTGTAATCCAAGTCATAAACATTATTTTTAATACAGCAAAAATGATATCCTGTTTGCAGATGAAATGGGCATGTCTCTTGTGTAACTCAAACTGCCCGAGGGACAGAATGTAAGTAATTAACAACCTCTGTGGTCCAGTGGTTAAGGCGTTTGCCTGTTGACCCGGGGGAAGTGGGTTCGATTCCCACCGGAAGCATACTTTGTTTAGTTGTTTCCAGTTTGGTTAGGACATTGCAGGCTTGAATCACCTGATTGTCTGATAATAAAGATGATTCCGTGCTTCGGAAGGCACGTTAAGCCGGTGGTCCCGGCTGCCATCTGGTAGTCGTTAAAGGAACCACGTTAGAGGCCGAGAGGCGGTTCCGAAGAACTCTGACACCAGGGTGTGCATGGTCGATTGACCGTGACACCTACTCGAAGTGATGATGATGAGTAAAATAATTGGGGCTTCATTCAGCAGTGGGCGAATGATATACATAATGTTTTAATAATAAAAAATAAGTTCAAAA
The DNA here is from genome assembly GCA_947532085.1 of Elegia similella. Classification (NCBI taxonomy): domain Eukaryota; kingdom Metazoa; phylum Arthropoda; class Insecta; order Lepidoptera; family Pyralidae; genus Elegia; species Elegia similella. Next base: position 17,978,329 of record OX383941.1, read on the forward strand.
ACTAAAATCCGACTACTTAAACATGCCCCCCTTAAAAGTATCAAACAACAAATGTATTTTATTCACAGGGTTTTACAGTGTTTTTTAGAGGATTGCCGTGGTCATATGCCACTATGTTATAGAGATTAACTCTTAAGGGCCCGTACTACCTCACACTGCTTTGCATGATTGACTGTTATATCAATAATAATTAAATACACAAGTTGAAATAAAAATGCAGCAAAGTTCAGGACTAACTCTGGTAACTATATGACTCAAAAACACGATTGCGTTAAATTTTCTCGATAGAAAAAAATTTGCAAAGTTGCCTCCAAATCACGTCTAATTTACGCGGTATATAACATTATTCACCAAATACATTAAAATTAACCTTGACACTTTTGATTATTATTGCATTACAGATAAGGCAGCCATCATATGTTTTTATTTTTCAAATAACCCTTGAATATTCCTAAAAAACGAAAATATCCAAAGTAGCCAACGCGTTTAGACCATCCGCGTTTGTATCGCCACGCCGCCTGGCATATGTCGGGCTCTTAAGATTGTAAGTATTGTGACCACATGACACTGTCATTCTCAACTGCCTGTCCGGTGGTTGCAGGTATAGCATCGGGTACGCGCGCCCGGCCTCCCGAGCTGATACTTGCTGTTCCCCCATTCATCCGAGTGAGCCGTATCCACCTTTCATTTCCTTCCCAAATCCAACATATTCCTATCCTTCCCCAGCATCAAAAGTGGTAAATTATCTCAAAGTAAATGTAGCCTTGACTTCCGTAAAGTAACACCTGAATCTATTTACTCGTTACTTATTTTGTAATAATAGTAGTAACTTGATTTTGCCCGCGGCACCGCCCGCGTAGGTCCTTCGGGAACAGGGATTTTTTCGGGAAAAGGTACCCTTCGGATTCGGCTGAAACTGAGACCAAAACCAACGGTTCGTTTTGGTTTCAGTTTTGGCAAAAGATCCTGTTTCGGTTAGTCTCAAGTACATACCATGAAACACTTCCATCATTAAAGACTACCTATCACGAGGTCAAGCGTGAGAGCCGAATTACTGGACTCCACCGAAATAATAAATAAGGGTCATACATCCACGTCCGAGAGGTCACGACTTCAGCTTTGTAATTAATGTAATTACGTGTAATTCTTATGTTTGTTATCGCGTAATTGAATTTGTAATTAGACAAGACATGTTTTCTTGAAATGTATGGAGGCCTAGGTTTACTTGATGTCACACGGAGTTATATTTTCTAGTCTTTGGTTGTTCTTCTTTTCTCGTTTATGTTTTAAAGGAATTTAATATTGTCTCTCTAATATTATTAAAACTTACGCGAGATATTTATTCATGTCTTGTCATTAATACACGTGAATGAAACTGTTCTTTCATCGTTAAAACTAACCTGAGATAAATACATTATATTTTGAAAACTCGCCTTAGAAATTGACTCCTGACGAGTAAGAAACTATAGTCGGCAATCTCGACAAAATAGCAAATGAGTGACAGGTTTTCAAAATATAATGAAACTGTTTTTTTATTATATAATTATCGCTTTAGTTTGATATAAATACAAATTTAAATTTAAACATATACATTTGTAAAATCATAAGCCTGCTTGAATAAAAAAAAAAACACAGTAATTTTTTTTTTATTTGTAGCTTTTTATTTAGCCGTGAAGATCTGCAAAAAAGTATATTTAAGTTTATATCAAAATCTCTATTATTGGAAGTGAGAGATTAAATCGCGGAATACTCGTAATATAACCATATTAATGTTTCAATTGAAGTTAATTCAGTATTTTAAATGAGAATCTTCCCTTTGAGAAACATTTAACACAGAGGGTTGGCGTAAAATACCTTCATAATAGCATTCCAATGAGGAACAGTCTCTGAGTAACAGTCTCGAGTGGGTGATGAATCATATTACCTCCGTAATATCTGCCGCATTGTCTGAACGAACGTGAAAGCTTTGGCTTTTATCAAACGTGAGGTATTTTCGTTAAACTTTAGAGTAGAAAATAAATTGACTTGATTTAGTTTTTTAGTCCTAGTTTTTTGTATGGGGTAATGCCTAACAGATGTTAGTTTTTAGGTTTCCGTATTCAAAGGGTAAACGGGGCGCTGTTAGTAGCCACCGATGTCCGTCCGTCACCGGACTGTGTCTATTAAACCATAATAGGGAGGCACTTGTTTGTTGACAGAATGTGTATAACTATTGCCTTACTTATTATAGTAAATACTAAATCCTTACATCATTCTGTGAAATTCTAACTAAGTAATATTACCTATAAATTCGAAAGTGAGTTTGTTTGTAACGCACATATAATCATTTTGAGTAGGTGACAGGGTCATGCACACCCTGGTGCCAGAGTTCTTTGGAACCGCCTCTGGGCCTCTGATGTGGTTCCTTTAACGAATACCAGATGACAGCCGGGACCAACGGCTTAACGTACCTTCCGAAGCACGGAATCATCTTTATTATCAGAGAATCAGGTGATTCAAGCCTGCAATGTCCTAATCAAACTGGAAACAACTTAACAAAGTATGCTTCCCGTGGGAATAGAACCCACGACCCCCGGGTCTACAGGCAAACGCACCACTGGATCACAGAGGCAGTTACGCTTTCACGACATGATGATCGTTTCAGTAGTTGACTACTGAAAATTTGGCAAGGAACATTTTTAATCACCTTTTAATGAAAACGTTCTTCTTGCTACCTAAACAAAGAATCAGAAAGGTATTTTGAAACCCGTTACCTTCGTGCGATATAATCACGTAATCCTACACCTAAGTTAAACCAATTTAGCCTTACTTGATTGACTGGTGCGAAAATCTCATTTTATCCTGCGGTTCGCTGGTCCAGTTTCTGTGGAAGTTACGAAATAATGCCAATAATAAAGTTATTTGAAAATGTGGTAAGAATACAAATTATCAAATCACAATTCAAGCAATAATGCCTCCGGTACACACGTAGAGTAAACGGTAGAGTAGACGGTAGAGTAGAAGGTAGAGTGCTAACTATGCTATTAACTACCTATATCAACGTAAACAGTATTTGTAGAGTAGAATAATGGAAATTGGTAAAGTAGAGTGACTAGCTACGTGGGGTAGCTACTCTACCACGTGCCTTCTCCCACCACTGCGTCCACTCTAATCTACCGCGCACTTTGATATTTGGTTATTGTACCCATAGTAGTGTAAAGTACTAATAAATGCAGAGGCGTCCCACTCTACCAAAAATTTGCAAGTTCGTATATCTATTTTACCAAAACGGGCAAAGTAGGATACTATACTCTACCACTTACTCTACCACATACTCTTCCACTATACTAATTACTACACCACTTACTCTACCACATACTCAACCTCCTCTACCACTTATCAATAATCTATTTGAAAATACGTCGCCATTTGAACAGATAATTTATATCTAACGAAATATAACAGAACCCTAAATATTATTAGTATTGTCATGTTATTACAATCTTTAACTTAACTTGCTAGTAATGTTAAACATTGGGAGTATTATATTCAGCTTTATATTGAAATTTTGAAATATGAATGTTTGCTGAATGTGGCCCTAGGGTCTTACGGACCTAGGCTCTATCTACCCCGCCAGGAATAATAAGACGTGATAATATGTATGCATCTATTAATAATGGGAAGAATGTCATATAGATTTAAAAAGTAAACATAGATATAGTACCTACATGCAAAATAATAACAAAGTATTACAGCCGGCCACAGCATACAGGTTATCAGTAGGTCAACTATAATTACCGACACTCGCCATTCATGCCATAATGCGATTAGTGATTCAGCTGCTCACAATGTAGTTGGGCAATGGTGAAAGGACAGATAACGAAACAAAACACAAGGTTCCGAGCCAAATAGGAAAGTGGATTTAGGAGATACTTGTACTTTAGCATTTTACATTCCTATTCCAAGTAGTTTTTATTCATGTTCGTGTTAATGGAGTAGTTTATCTAAATACAATGCAAAATTTAAGATAATCTTTAAGTTTAAAAACCGACTTCATCCAAACTATTGAAAGTATACCCATCCAATAAAAAAATAAACAGATCGTCACACAAATGACGGATTTATGAGGTAACATACAAAACAAAAGATTGTCCTGAATTATAACCTCCTCTTTTTTTGAAGTTAATTAATAAGTACTCAATGCTAATGATGAGTAGTTGAAAAACGATCGTTAGTTTATTTTATAATAAAGTTCTTTCATTATGTTTTATGGAAAATTCAGCTTCGTCTTTACCTTTTTAAATCTACCATAAAGTTATTTTTTACTATGACTGTGAATTTTAATTCAATTTTTGTATGTCTAATTTGTAATTTATAAAGTGCGAAACATTAAAAGCAGCTTACATATTGGCACGATCAGAGATTTCTCAAAAAAATTGTGAAGAAATAGACATGCTCACATTAATTATGTGCGAAAGAAAGCTCACTATAGTTTAAATAAAATCCATATAATAGTATTATATTTATAAACAATGCATAGTAAGCACTATGTATTGTGTTGAATAAGTGGTCGTTCCGAAACGCTAGTAGCTTATCGATATTGCAAATATTAAAAATAATAATATGACATTAAAAAAAAGATACATGATATCCAAATTTGAATAAAATTCTATTTCATTTCACTCTGGGGTAAGCACTTCAAGAGGTCAAGTGTAGGTAAATATACTTGGCTATATATGTAACTAGCGGTCCGATATAGGTATTAAAAAGCCTATGTTCATGCATAATGTAGGATTATAACAGAGAAAGAATTTTGCAAATCGGTCCAGTAGTTTCAGAGCCTATTCGATGCAAACAAACAAAAATCAAATCTTTCCTCTCTATAATATTAGTATAGATAGTATAGATTAGGTAATTATAACAAGAGCATTGACATGATTAAAATTTCGATGTACAGTATTGAAGTGCGATAGCTCAATTGGCATAGCGTAGGTCGACTTTAGGTCGCTGGTACAAACCCTCCCTGCGTGAAATTTTATCAAGCTATATATAGTATAGCATTGTTAATCTTTACAAACCTTTATGTGTGATCCATAATTAAAATGATAAAAAAATGTAAACCTCAGAAACTCCTGGTTTTTTGATGTAAGTCAAAAACTTATATTTGTTTATGAAGCTAGATAATTTGAAGAGCTTTGCTACGAGGGCCGGTAGCCAAAGCTGTTATGTAACTCTATGGATAATTCATGTGTTGAACTACGCGAAGGAATGTAGTACTTTGATTGTCCTATTGTGTAGTTTTGGAGCCTGTAGATAAAGTTGTCGATTTAAGTTTTATTAGTTACTTAAATGTTTTGTTCTTTTTTAAGTTAGTTGAAATAGGCTAGTTCCCTAAAAATATATAGTTCATCATCATCAGTTAGAAAATCAAAAAATATTAGATACGAATTAAACGAAAAATTATTAAGATTAATCCGTTTGAAGTTCCCTGTGACGTCATAGTTTGCTACACTTTTTTGCAAACTTTGACGTCACGAGACCCCACTATCTTCATCATTTATTGTTTATTTCACAAAAAAAAATACGTGACCAATAATTTTTGATTTTCAAACTAAAGGACTTATATTAATGTTATTACTTTGACCCAGGAATAATATAGGTCCTTATTTATGTATAATAGCGTACTAACGTCCAGAAAGGAGAGCACTGGAGTACTGTGATACAGATCCTGCCTACATCAGACTCTAGTCTCCTCCAATCTTAGTTCATGTCACCATTTTAGTGTCTGTGAGCTTAACTGTAGATTTTTTCTAAACAATCTACAGTTAAGTAGTTAGTAGTAAGTTAAGTAAGTAAAAACATAATTATTGTCTCCCGACAATAAGTACATATGTTTTTACTTACTTTACAGATAAAACAGATTGAAGTAGAAGAGACTGACAGGGTGTGCCGATCCAGAGAAAGAGAGTTATTTAATATAGAATAAGAACTAGATATGCCAAATTGTAAGTTAAGCTCCGTCTGTATATTTTTAAACCACTTTTTTGCTTTTTTGTTTTTATATAATAAATATAAGTGATCAAAACGGGTGACAGATTTTTCATGCTGCCCAAGGAATCTGACATAGCTTAACGACTGCCATCAATGACGACAGCCGGGATCTACGTGCCTTCTGAAGCATAGAACAATGGCCCCTAAATATAATATTTTTTGTGAATAATGTTCTGCATCATCAATCATCACTAACAATAATGTGCTGAATCTAATTTTATTATGTACCTATGTCTAAAACTTCATAAAAAGCATATTTTGTTTTTTTATTCAGTCGAATTCTTAAAAAATACTGTTGCGTCAAGTAGCATTAGGTTAATGATGATGGACAATGCTATGTAACCTTTTGGATAATTCGCATATATGCATTTGGGTTAATTTCACTACTATCATTCACATTGCAACGTACTAAGTAAGTAAGAAAATACTCTATTCGGCAACAACAGAAATAAACCTTTTACATATAAAGTAACAAATATATGTAAAGAATAACATTTTTATCTAAAACTAGCTGTCGCCCGCGGCTCCGCTCACGTTAATATCGATCGAAATACTTTTTCCGGGATAAAAAGTAGCCTGTGTGTTAATCTAGGTAATAATCTATATATGTTTAAAATTTCGTCAAAATTCGTTTAGCCATTTTGGTGTGAAAGAGGAACAAACATCCATACTCACAAACTTTCGTGTTTATAATAATAAGTAAAGATAATCAGATACTTCACAAAGATCTAATGAAAGCCAGCTTAGCATTCTACTAGCCATTTTCATTTAGCCATTTTGGTGTGAAAGAGGAACAAACATCCATACTCACAAACTTTCGTGTTCATAATAATAAGTAAAGATAATCAGATACTTCACAAAGATCTAATGAAAGCCAGCTTAGCATTCTACTACTGGTTTAATCACCATAGCGTAGATTTTGAACTGTTGACAAAGTACTTCTAGTTGCTATTTACTTTAACGCGTCTTCATTAGCTGATCGTGTGAATCAACCACAGAACAAAGACATTAGAAATGGCAATGTGCTTGATCAGCTCACCTGAATCACCTAAGTAGTTTGTCCCGCGATTGTCAAAGGAACTAAGGTAAGATTTACGTGAAAAAAAAATCAACGTGCCGACGAATCGAAATGCCAACGTGTGTGCTATTCTAACGTGTATAATGAGAAGTCCTAGTAAAACTTTGAAAGAAGGAGTTTTCAACTCAATTGTGTTGAGTTAGTAGTATGTTATTTTTTTTTATAGGACGGCAAACGAGCAATCGAGTCACCTAATGGTAATCGATCAGCGCTGTCCATGGACAACTACAACACCAAGGTGTAACAGGAGCGTTGCCGGCCTTTAAAGGAGTTGGGGGAAGGACACGGGGAGATGAAATGAGGGAAGGACGAGCCTCCTGCTCTCTCACTTATCAAACGAAGCATAGAAGCGGTAAAGCTTCTACTCAAACGTAGATTTTCTGTAAGAGTGTGGTACTTCCCCGGACGAGCCGGCCCATTCATTCTACTAGGAAAAATTACTTTTGTCGGTAGCGTGGCTCTACCACAACTAAAGATGTGTGAAATAAAGCGACGCTGATTTTCATAGAAATCACGCCTGATAACACTTCTAATGTATTTGTTGTTTTGTGGAATCAATCACAATTTCGATTGTTCCAATACAACTGCCCCTGGACTACAATTCCCGCGTCACCCTTCGCATACTATTATCTTGTTGACACAGTACATACGCCGGACGCCGGTATTTGCCATCGCATCTCACGATTGTTTATCGGGCATATTATAACAGGTATCAACTAACTTATGAATACATCAAATATAATTATTATTCCGTCTTCGTCTCCATAAAAGACCTTTTGTGTCGGCATGCAGGAAATAATAACCCAGGGTTTATTATGTAATAGAATACGGTAGGGTTATTGTCATGACGTCATAAAATGCTGAATATTATTAGGGTTTTAGTTTATTAGTTAATATTACTGGTTCTATAAAAGTTAATTACCTAGGCTTGATGTATGAAGGTAAGATGTGAGTTTATATTGAATATTTTAGTCCATTATAACATTGTGAACTAAGGGATATGAATTTGATATATGACCGGTAATTTGAATATTTTTTGTAGAATAGTTTATTACGACGTTGTCTCGATCATGAGTTCGCTTTATTTCTTTGACTGTGAGTGAATATGTTTAGCTAAAACTAACAAACGGCTGCTCTAGCCTTGACTAATATAGTTTTCCTGATCGTCCTTTTATCAATAGTTCTTCTTTATTATTAGGTATGTGTTTGTCTAATTTACTCTAAGTACAAGTATCAACGCTGGAATAACAACACATAAGGATGTCGCGAAACACTAATGGCTCTTAGGTCATTTGTGCCAACCCAATATCCTCCAATAATGAAAAATTTCCAAAACCTGTATTGACGAAAAAATCAATGTAACTTTAATTATCAAACTTGCTACAATATTTCACGAAAATTGGTTGAAAAAAGCTGAAGATTTTTGACCAAGCAAAAATGGAGATGCTTCGTTTCGCGCTTCCCGTTCGCTCCTAAAGTCACTATCCCTACGACGTTCTACTAGATATTGATATAATTTTCATAATTAATGTATTAGATTGTTACAGGTTTGAGATTTCCTTTGTTAACATCTTTTAGTCTTGTTTCCTAACATATTTTATACTATTGGCGGGAAGTTTTTATTGGCTTTCTGTTTTGTACTTACGAGTAAGTTTATATATTATTGTATTATAGGTGTTAGTTCTCCTTAATAAATAAATAAATAAAAAAATATATGCTTATGTATTTTTCTAGTCAAGTTTAAGGTCAGGTTGGTCATCCTCAACTGCCTGCCCGGTAGTTGCAGGTATGGCATCGGATAAGTTAAAAAAGATAAGATAAGATAAGATAAGATAAGATAAGATAAGATAAGATAAGATAAGATAAGATAAGATAAGATAAGATAAGATAAGATAAGATAAGATAAGATAAGATAAGATAAGATAAGATAAGATAAGATAAGATAAGATAAGATAAGATAAGATAAGATAAGATAAGATAAGATAGATAAGATAAGATAAGATAAGATAAGATAAGATAAGATAAGATAAGATAAGATAAGATAAGATAAGATAAGATAAGATAAGATAAGATAAAATAAGATAATAAGATAAGATAAGATAAGATAAGATAAGATAAGATAAGATAATAAGATAAGATAAGATAAGATAAGATAAGATAAGATAAGATAAGATAAGATAAGATAAGATAAGATAAGATAAGATAAGATAAGATAAGATAAGATAAGATAAGATAAGATTTATACGGATACGCGCGGCCGGCCTCCTGAGCTGCTACTTGCTTTTTCCCAATTCATCCGAGTGAGTTTTATCTTAATACCTTCATTCCCTTCCTAGATCCAACAATATTCTATTCTTTCCTAGCTGAAAAATGCTGCTGATGGGCAGCAGCGTCGGAAGCACAAGTAGTCAAAGAAGCCGCGCTCAGCTACGGCTCGCTCGGTTACGGTCAATCTACCATGCACACCCTGGTGTCAGAGTTTTTCGGAACCGCCTCTCGGCATCAGACGTGGTTCCTTTAACGACTACCAGATGGCAGCCGGGACCAACTGCTTAACGTACCTTCCGAAGCAGGGAATCTTCAGGGACAGTCAGGTGATTTAAGCCTCCAATGTCCTAAGCAAAATGGAAACAACTAAACAAAGTATGCTTCCCGTGGGAATCAGACCACGGAACGGAGGCAGTTAAATTGAATGAAGAATCTTATGGAGAGGTCCTTGTCCAGCAGTGGACTTTTTGCGGCTATAATGATGATGAATGATGATGATTTGTCCAGCAGTGGACTTTTTGCGGCTATAATGATGATGAATGATGATGATTTCTTAATAAACAATAAAATCATAATATATCCGGAAAACACATTTTGTTATTTTTTATACACATTCGATTCGTGTAATTCGGATGGATTGCAAATTGCAAACTCACGGTCGTGTAAACACTAATTAATGTAATCGAGCACAAAACACTAAGAACGGCATTGCGGAGACCTTCACAGAACCGGAAACGCGTCCTCGATAGGTGAACCAATTCAGTATCTATATCAAACATCCTGTTGGTTCACTTTCTTTATGTTTTGACTGATGGTAAATGTTGGGTCAATAACCTAGTTAAGATTACAATGATTCATGGGTATCAAAATAGTCGTTAGTACCTATTTGAATACCTAATCAATATTATAAATGCGAAAGTGAGTTTGTTTGTTACGCCTTTACGCCCTATCCACTAAACCGATCGTCATAAAATTATGCGTTCTCGTTGCCTGGGTTACGGAGAAGGACATAGTGTACATTTTATCTCGGGAAAAAGTACTAGGCGGAGCCGCGTGTGAAAGCTAGTAACTTATAAATACTAATTATACTATTTGTCGTAGTCGTACATGCCGCGACTATTTCCGCGCCGTGTACGAGTACAGTGGCCGTAAAAGCGGATCAAAGAAAAGGACGAAAATCTAAGGAATCATAAATTGGAGCGAGTAACCCATTATTACTTAGATTCCGAATTTCATTCGATTTCCCATTTACACATCAACTATGTGGATTGACGAGTAAATTTAAAAAATTGCCTTATGATCTTTGGTTCCAGGTTATGTCTATCCCGTAAGAAAGAAAAACGTGATTAGTATGTATGCAAAGAGAGTCAATTAATAAGTACAATATTTAAGAAATAAAATTATGGCCGATGGAACAGAATGGTTCTCGAATGGCGACAGCCCACCGACCTGACCAAGATCGCAGGAAAGCGCTGGATGCAGGCCGGTCATACTTGAAATCTCTGGGAGAGGCTTTTGTCCAGCAGTTGACTTCTTGCGGCTGAGATGATGATGATGTAGAAAAATAGTTTAATTTGATCTAATTGTTGTAACCCCCTGTATTATAACAAATTAACCAATGTTACCCTGACAGTTTTCGGCAAATCAAGATTTAATCCTTTAGCAAAAGTTGTTCGCTATGACGAAATACACAAAGGTACCTACCATTATCCTTATCCTTACTAATATTATAAATGCGAAAGTGAGTTTGTTTGTTTGTTTGTTACGCTTTCACGCCATAACTACTGAACCGATCATCATGAAATTTTGCATATAAGTTCTCTAAAGTACGGAGAAGGACATAGGCTACCTTTTATCCCGGGAAAAAGTACTATTCCCGAGGGATCGACATTAACGCGGGCGGAGCCGCGGGCGAAAGCTAGTCTAATATAAAAAACTTTTGTTTACCATATTGATTAAAAAAATATATTTTTTATCAAATTTACCAGTCAAGTCAATAATAATGTACATAACAACATAATAATTAGAGCAATGTCAAAACAAAGTTATCGAGCCAACTTCGCAATGATGAATCAATCAACCATTCATAACTTATTCATAAATATGTTATTAAATTTTTGCTCTATACATATAATTATGAAAAAAGTAATTATGTACGTGTGATTTGACATGCTCTTAATTGTTTACAAAAACGTTTATAGCTCATTTGTGAGTAATAAATAACATACCATTTAACATCGTGAGTAACAATAATAGGTTATTTTTTTCGTTCCCGTTGGATCGCAGTATTAGATCCTTTTTAAACGGATTTAAAAAAAACCGGCCAAGTGCGAGTCGGACTTGCGCACCAAGGGTTCCGTACCGTTATCTATGAAAACGGCAAAAAAAGTCATGTCTTTTGTATGGGAGCACCCCTTTAATATAAATTTTATTTTTAATTAGTTATTTATTTTTAGAGTTATATATAACTAAATATTCTGTGAATATTTCAAGTGTCTACTTGTTGCGGTTATCAATAACGAGCAAAAACAAGCAAAAAAATCACGTTTGTAGTATGAGAGCCCCCTTAAATATTTATTTTATTCAATTTTTTGTATTTGTTGTTATAACGACAACAGCAATACATCATCTGTGAACATTTCAATTGTCTAACTATCACGGTTCATGAGATACAGCCTGGTGACAGACGGACATACAGACAGACATACAGACAGACGTACATACACACAGACAGACAGACAGACAGACAGACAGACAGACAGACAGACAGACAGACAGACAGACAGACAGACAGACAGACAGACAGACAGACGGACAGCGGAGCGAAATTAATAGGGTCCCGTTTTTACCCTTTGGGTACGGAACCCTAAAAAAGGATAAGCTTATAAATTCGGTTGTATGTGTTTTTTAATGTTTGTTACGTCATAACTCCGCAATTTGTCAACCGATTTGAGAAAATCTTATCCATTCGTTTTCATCAAAATTGTTTCAGTAGGACGTGACCACGGCTTATGTATCGTGTGCAAGCGAAAGAGCGGAACAAGCGATAGTTTAGATATAATGTTTCATATAAACTGGCTTTACAGTCAACCAATTTTTATATGAAACATTATATCGCACAAAATGAGAAGGAAGTGCCTCCTCATTTTCGCGTTTCCCAGTCGCATCAGCTGTGATGAGCCATTCATCTTGACTGACGTTAATTCCTCGAGAAGCTGGCAGCTCAAAATAAAGGCAAGCATGGTAATCACCGCACCAGGGAAGCTGACATTCCTATTTATTTGTATTTTTACAATCTTTTTTCTTAATAAATCGAAAACCACGCCTCCATGTCATATTTTTAAATATGGTAGTAAACTCAACCACCAAATATTTTTATCTGGCAGTTTCAGCCTATTCTTTTTTATTTTGTTTAATACACAAAAATTATATGTCGCGTATCACTTTTATTGAGAGATAGCCTCGTTAATGCCATCTATGCTAAGTTCATATTACTATGTATGTAATAAAAAATAAGGATCAATCACTAATACAAGGATCCAAAGGGAACAAACGACTGCGCTCGTTACTGTTTTTATGAGCCTACTAGAAATTATTAATACCTAGCAAAAAGTCTATTAAAGTATTATTATACTTTCCACTGATATCGCGCATAATCTGAGATGCTTTTAAGATTTGATGATGATGATGGATGGAAATTATGGCTAAAATATTAGCGTTCGTACTTCTTCTTCTATCGAGTCGTAAAATGACTATACATACATTTAAATAAGCTTTGACCATTGTTTTGCTGCCATGATTGCCCGTTCGTTTGCCTCATTCAGATCCTGCTGGGAGCAATAAAGCTGGTCTTTCTGGGCACACCAAGACGTGATCCATAGATTGAATAGCACCGCAGTCGCACTCACTATTGTTGGAGAAACCCCACCTGACTCTGTTTTCGTGGCATCTGCCATCATCAGCCCGCAGTCTATTCAAAGACTTTCAGACTGCCCACGGCAAATTGCCACCCGGTCGTAATTTCTGCAGGCGGTATATGGTTTTATGATGGCGGATATTTCTTTAGCCATTGCTCTAATCTTACTATTTATCTAACCATACATATTAACTAGATCGATAGTAACGAGAGATCAAAGAAATGGACCAATACCTGGAGGAATCTTAGCAATCAACGATCTCCAATGTCCGATGATGTCCTTTAAACTGTACCGTGGCTTTAGAGTCGGAGACATTGGAGTCTGCTTGCTGCATTTTGAAAAAAAAAACGGTTATTTAAGCGTCTTGGTTAAAAGGACTGTTATGACTTATGAGCTTTCGGTTGATTATTTAGGTTAATAATTTAGGTTGGTATACAAAGTACCAGAATTTAATAAATCAATATTACCGCCTTTAAAATTGTCCCCATTGTTGTCTTCTGTTGTTTTATTATTGATAAATTAGGTGCCCATCTAGTGGAGGCAATGAATTTTAAGGAATGGATATTCAAGAAAGTGGTTCTTAAAACAGCAGCTAAACGTGGGAAACAAAAAAATTCACAGCCGAATAAGTGTTTGGTCTTTAAAATTTTACTTTAGCTAATGTACTTTCTGTGTTACGTGATTCACAACGGTCAAAACAATTGACGTAAGGATTTTTAATGTTAGTACTAAGAGAAATACAATGCTGAAAAAAGTAAAAGCAACGTTGCCAGTTTCTTTTCATCCTTAATGGTCAACGGTTAAGAAGAGAAACGATTTTTCAGCATGATTGGGCCTTGGATAATAATTTATATATGTATCTATTATAAAATATAGTTAGCTCTAAATGTGTGATTTGTCTCTATATATTTATTTATTATAAATGAGAAAGTGAATATGATTGTTTGTTACGTTTTTGAGTCATAGTCAAGAAAGTTTGCATACTCGTTGTCTGGTGTATGGAGAGGGACGTAATGTATTTTTTTATTCAGGTAAAAGAAGTGCTTCCGTGGGAATGACACTAACGCGATCAAAGCAAGATAATAGAACCTAGTAAGTAAAGATGCCAATATAACATTCCTGATTATTTGTAAATTTCTTTAAGAATTATTGATCACCGAATATTGACTACTTACTGGCTGTGCCCGCGATTTCGACCTCGTCCAATTCTCGGGAATTTCCACCAATACTGGATTAAATGTAAGGAACCCTATACTGAGTTATTTCTTAAATACTTACATTAACTAGGACAACTTCGATCCATGATATAACACTAAAACTGTTTGCCTATAGTGAAATCATTACATATTATAAAATCAAGTCGCTATCGCTGTCTGTTCGCTTAGATCTATTAAATTACTGAACCGATTTTGATGCAGTTTTCAATAGATAGAGTAATTTAAGAGAAAGGTTCATAAGTATAATACATACATATACATAGCACGCGTGCGAAGCCGGGGTCCGGGTCGCTAGTAAGAAACAAAACATTCAACCTTCCTTACAAATGAATTATCAGTTATTTTATTATGTATGCCCATATAAATCATTCAACGATTTCAAAACAAAGTACTGAGGGCTATTATATATACTCTCTGGTTCGTAAGAAACGATGACCTGCACCGGGACGCGTATTGCCAAACTGTATACTGACCCAGACCAGGGTTGCTCTGAGTTCGATCGCAGTTTGCCTTTGTAGTTGAAGAGCAAACTGTATACCTATTTAGAGAGTGTCTGAATCAAAATACATTTTGCTTTAAAATACTTGAGCATAATACATACGATTCCAGACATCCATACTTTCCAGCGTCTGGTGTAGTATGTAATGGCATGATAATTTAGAACAAAATGCATGCGAATGCAGACATGTTTCATTTCCCTGCCTCGCCTTCTAAAACTTGCGCCGCTTGCGACCTTGACTCCTCTTTTTGGACAGTGGTCGTGACTTTATTAGCAATTACGCACGTGTTTATTAAATAAAGTGTAAAAATAGAGTTACTTTTAAAAAATAAACCGTCTTTAAAACTGTTTTTTTTTATAGATCGGTGTAAGCCTTGATAATTTAAATAAAATTAACACTTGGCTATTTTGCAGTACGAGTGTGCTGGTAGAAAAACAGTTGGCATATTTACTGATATTTTTAACATATAATTTTTATATCGCACTTTCCGATTATTAACAAAATCGATAAGGAAATAAAGCACAAAAGGCGTGGTGTGACGCCATCTCTTGTTATTTGAGTTTTTGTTTTGGCATTTAATGAAAATTTTCCATTTTCTGTTCTTGATTCATTAATTTACTTTGTTATCGATCACTTATAATATCGACTTAATTGAGTTATTATTACCTACACTGAAATTAAAAATAGGTACAATTTGTTGTGTCAGTACATCTTTTTTTGAAAAATTAATAAATAAGGAAGTGGAAACATTTATAGTTTTTATTAACACTCCTTATAGTTGTTACAGTTCAAATTAATTTTTAGTCATACTTACAACGGCTAAACTTAAATTACTTCACATAGTGTATGTTTTTTGGGGAAAGTTGTTCAGTTTCACGGATAGGATACCTAAAAATCGCAAAAGCATAAAAAAGTTACGGGAAATTACGAAACACGTTGTAAAGTTAGTTAAAGATATTTGCGTGTCACAGTTTGCTTTACATACAAGCGAGCAAAGTGCATACCGTCTCAGACTGCTCTGAGCTCGTATGTACTTTGCTCCAATTTGTTAGTGATTTCAATGAGCACGACGTAGTTCAGTACAGACTATGGGTGTCTGGGTCAGTATACAGTTTGGCAATACGCCACCGGGACCTCAATATACAGTTCGTCGATATAGTCATTATAAAATATACCGAAATTCACTAGTATAGATTGCTTCAGCATGTGAACGTCGAGGCGATCCAGCTTCTAGACAACACGGACCTAGTACGACGCCTCAAAACTAAACCTTTTGAATTAGTGTAGTGTAATACTAAACAACGATATAAAAGTGTAGTGATAGTGCGAACAAAGACACACGAACAGAGTACCTTCCCTTTAAAAGAGACAGTAAGAAAAGTGCCAATGGACACGTTCTTCTAAAATAATTTATACAAATAGGTCAATGTAATATCTCAATAACCTGACTTTAGGCTAAATTGTAATGATATTAGCGTATTTAAAAGTAAATTATTAGGTAAATTAAGAAAAAAAAGTTATTTTATTATTTATCTCGCAAACATGCTGCATATCTTCCATGCTGGTCTGGGAGAAAAAAAAACGTAGAATGTGCCAGCTGCTTCTTTTCCCGCGCAGTTCGTAAAAGTCGATAAGGGAATGGGCGAAAATCTGCGGAATCATGTCAATAGGCGATGCGGCTAGCTAACCCATCACTATTTTGATTCCGTTTTCCATCTACATGCTCTCCAACATGCTTAATGTGGCCATAAAGTCTTTTAGACCTAGGTTCTGTCTACCCCGTCTAAGGGAAAAAGACGTGATACTATGTATGTATCTCGCAAACAAGACAATAACAATAACCAAACATATATCAGGGTATTGTCAAATGTTGCTATTTGACTACTCGCAAAGGCCAAACGAATCAATCAGAGACGGTGCACGCACACCCATCTCTCGCAATCAGCATAAACAATGAACGGGTATTATCAGCACTTTATCTTGGAGCCTCAATATGTCATGTCTTCATTTATCGGACGGTGTGGAGCGACCTTTAGTACCCGGTCAAACAGTCTGTAGAATGTACAGTACGATCAGTGTTATTAGTACCTCTTTCACTATTATTTTTGTATAATCTAAAACTGAACCCCCAAAACCCGTTAACGTAACAAATACCAGAAATTGCCGCGGACGAAGTCGCGGGCAACAGCTAGTGTTGTACACACGGATTAGGCGTTCTTAATTCTGGCCTGAACGTATCTGTTGATTTCCTTTCAATTGTTAATTGATCAAAATCTCAATGAACATTGCAGTAACCATATCATTACTACCATTGTGTAATGATATGATATTGCCACATTAACAAAGGCAAGGCATCCTCTTTCGCCACATCATTAAAATTAGTCCAGAAAGCTATAATTATGTATTTCACTGTACTGATCAGTTTCTTCATTCACATATTTGCACAACATAGCAACCTTGCGTGGACAAAGCGAGTGATAAGGTACACTGTTGCAATGCAACTGTTTTTATTCGAATCTTTCTTTGTTTTGTTATCACTGGCCTTCGGTTTGTTAGGAAGTGGAGGAAAAAGGAAATGACAATTTTAGCTGGGTCGTCGAAGTTTTGGCGTCACTAAATACTTATCCTGATATTGCTAGGAGTCCAATCCGAACAGTGGTCTGAGATAGTTTGGTAACATGCCTGCTTTTTTGTTTGCGTGACATCGATATTTGTCAATATTAATACATATTTACTTATAATTATTATTTATTTATTATTATTATTATTATTTCAAGCCGTTAACTATCTCACTGCTGGGCAAAGGCCTCCCTCCACTTCTTCCATTCTGTTCGGTCTTTGGCTAAATTATTCCAGTTCTTTTGGAATTTGTCGAGTTCGTCTCGCCATCGCATTCTCGGCTTACCAGGTCTTCTTCTCGTAGTTGGGACCCAGCAAGTGGTGGTCTTTGCCCAGGAGTCGTTTGGTCGACGTTGAACGTGTCCAGCATATACATAGTATAAAGAAATTAGAAGTACCCAGCGCATAAATCCAACAAAATCCTATCCTAAAGTCAGTCAGTGTCCCAATGGACTTATGTTGAGCACTACATGGGCGCTATGGTGCGTTTTCACTATCATATACCTAAAATGTATCAGGAAAACACTGTCGGATCCTTCAAGGGGTGATTCAGCCCGTCGATATGAACAACTTTTCGTTAGGCACTAAGGCCGGGAACTCAAAATTTTCTTGGACATTCCCATACAAATTAACCGGGCGGCCGAAGGTTTTTCTTTGGAAATGTCCGTTATATTTTTTTAGTTTCCTGCTTTGATCCCATAGGAAAAGTTGTTCATATCAGCGGGCTGAATCACCCCTTCAAGGATCGGATAGGGTTTTTTTATATATTGTATACCAAGATTTTATGTCACTTCAGTATTTAAAAAATTTTCAAAATGGCCGAATTAGCACAAAGGATTTAAGCGCAGTTGGGGTCTCTAGCGCTTAGGATTATTAATTGTGAATTCGATGTGATAAAGCTCGCGAGTGGCAAGGTTTGTAGCCCACAGAGCTACTAGTTCCCTTTCTCGCTTTTAATACTAAACCGATCATCATGAAATTTGGCATACGCGTTGTCTGCGGTAAAAGTACTAGTCCCGAGGGAACGACATTAACGCGTGTGAATCCGCGGGCGAAAACTAGCTTGTATACTTTCAAACCATAATACTAGTTCTAAAAGTGATCATCATCTTCATCAGGTCTTTTTAGTCTCCACTGCAGGAGCATGACCCTCTCTGTACTACCGGAGCCATACTTGGACAGAGCAGACAGAGGATTTGGCCTGCACTCTCCTCGCTGGCCAGACGGGTTGGAGAGGACTCATTGATGTTTATGAGCTTTGTTAAGCTTGTATTTCCTAAGTCGCCTCTTACGACATCCACGGGAAGACTTGGAGTGGTCCTATTCTACTCTGTCGGAAACCACGCGGCTAAAAGTGATAATAGTTGAAAACTATCTGCATTATACGTAAAACATTAAAATAATGGAATTGCCTGATAATACTGTTTCATTATTCATCATCACTCTAGCCGTTAAAAGTCCACTGCTGGACAAACGTCTCTAAGGAGGATATTGCCGTACACACGCTTGGCGGGTAGGTTGGCAAGCCCAGTATTTTTGGCTTCTTATGCTTCCATCGCTGCTGCCCATGGGAAGCGTTTTTAAGCTGGGGAAGGATTGGAATTTGTTGGATTTGGCAAGGGAATAAAGTATACTACTCACTCGGATAAATGGGGAAAAAGTAATTGCAGCTCGGGAAGCCGGGCGCGCGTACCCGATGCCATACCTGAAACCACCGAATAGGCAGTTGAGGATGACACCCTGACCATTTACCAAAATACCGTTAAAAATAATCGTCATCATCATCATCATCATCAGGTCCTTGTTAGTCTCCACTACAGGAGCACGACCCTCTCTGTACTACCGGAGCCATACTTGGCCAGAGCAGCCAGAGGACTTGGCCTACACTCTCCACGCTGGCCAGACGGGTTGGAGAGGTGTCTTAGATGTTTATAAGCTTTGTTTAGCTTGTATTTCCTAAGTCGCCTTCTACGACATCCACGGGAAGACTTGGAGTGGTCCTATTCTACTCTGCCGGATACCACACGGCTAATCATCATCATTTCGTGTAGGCGTCACGGTCAATCGACCATGCACACCCTGGTGTCAGAGTTCTTCGGAACCGCCTCTCGGCCTCTGACGTGGTTCCTTCAACGACTACCATATGGCTGCCGGGACCTACGGCTTAACGTGCCTTCCGGAGCACGGAATCATCTTTATTATCAGAAAATCTTAGAAGAAGAAAAAGAAAGGTGTTTCAAGCCTGCAATGTCCTAACCAAACTGGAAGCAACTATACAAAGTATGCTTCCCGTGAGAAACGAACCCACGACCCCCGGGTCTACAGGCAAACGCCTTAACCACTGGACCAAGGAGGCAAAAATAATTATTTACTCAACAAATTCTTGTCTTAAGATCACTATAATTATGCCATCACAGAGTTATCTATCTTAATATAATATAATGTTATTGGAAACGCCAATTACAAGCATATTAAATGTTATTCTTTATTCTACCAGCCGGCCACGGCCGCCGGGTCACGGGCGGCGGCACCAACATGGCTAAGTGAACGTGTACTTGGTCAGAAAACGGCAAAAACTAGTAATATAAGCAACACATTAGGCGACAACCTTAACCTGTCAATTTATTCTAGATTAAGTGACGAGATGGACTTGAAAAACTAATAAGGAGGACAAGATTGTAGAGTGTTATAAATAAGCAGGCGTTTGCAGCAATAAAGAATCGTAAAAATAAGCTAAAACTTAGTATGAAAGACTTATATGCTGTCCCGACCTCACATAAACTGGGATGAGGAGAAGAAGAAGAAACTTGTGTAACGATTTGGCATAAAGCTGGCTCCACTTAAGGATTATTGTAGAATCACGATTTTGTTCACTTATGTAAGAGAGCGCAATCGTGATTCTACTTATATAAGTGTGCAAACTCGTGATTCTACAATAATCTAAATGTATTATTCGGAAATGCCAATTCTATGATGAATTGATGTCGCGTAAGTTTTGATAATCTCGCTTTGGATAAGTATACTTTTGAGATTGATGTTAAACGGTGTTTTTGAGTCCCTGAATCATACGGCATAACACATCATCAATGTCCTGCCGGCCTATTTGCTAACTCAGCGATCAACGTTTTGATAGTCACTTCAAAATACATTGCGGGTTTCCTAAGATTGACTATTTTTATTGAAGATATATGTACGTATTTATACGTAATGTACTTTGAAATGACTATCAAAACGTTGTACACTGAGTTAGCAAATAGGCCGGCTGATCCGCAGCCATCGCACGCATTTGAGTGCGGATGGGGACGGAATCGTGCGCGAGTTTCACATTCTCCCTGAGGAAATCTTTCGGATGACGTTGTAACATGTCACATAACATATCTACTACAGCTTCAAGGATGGAGTTCCCAACAAAAACCGGTGAAGGCTCAATATGAACATTCGATATTATTTTCGTCTATTCCATGTACAAGACTCACTTGTTGGGAAACTTAATTGAGGTCATTGAGCATCGATTCTGCCATGACAACGATGTCATCAGCAAATCGAAGGTGACTGATATATTCACAGTTGACGTTGATGCCAAGTCCCTTCCAGGAGTTAAAGGCATCCTTAAGAGCAGTGGTAAACTATTTTGAAGTCTCCCTACCCTACTCCTAACCCCCTCTCACGCCTCTTTCTTTGTCGTCGTGCATTGAAATAAGCACAGTTATAGCTTATGTGTTTGCAGGACATGGTCTAGTCTAGACTTATCATATGACTGTTTGCATGTCCTCTTTTGTTCGTGACAGTCCGTTTACTAGTTTGATGTGAAACCGTAATGTACCAACCTCGATGTGAAATTAAGTAGCGATTCACGAAAAATTATTATGTTTGTCGAAGTAGTTGTCTCGTCACGATTTGGGATATTTTTCCGTAGATCATTGAGACTTTAACACTGAAGCTAACTTTCGTAGGTGGATTATAGATTAAACTATTATCCACCCAAAACAAATTTGAAAAAATATGTAGACTATAGAGATAAGTTTAATAGTATGGATTTATTTTTGTAGGATAATTGTTAACATCAGTCGCTATGTTCAGAAAGAGAATAGGCAAGTTTCCTAAAAAATACAATTAGTCCGTCAGTTAGTAATTCAAAAAATATTGGATACGTATTTTTTCTTTTGTTGATTGAATAAAAAATGATAAAGATATAGTCCTTTGAAATTCCGTGTGACGTCATAGTTTGCTACACTTTTTAGCAAACTCTGACGTCACAAGCCCCCACTCATGAACTTTGACGCGCTTTATCTTTTTCATTTGTTGTTTAATTGACAAAAGAAAAATTCGTGTCCATTATTTTTTGATTATCTAACTGACGGACTAATTGTAATGTTATTAATTTGACCCAGGAAACTAGCATATTATAAGCGTGACAAAAAATAGCACGTAAGATTTTTACACAGCAACCCGATTTGTTACGTTGACTTTTATCTAATCAAATATTTTTTTCATGTTGAGTCTCTTGACGTGTCGATTTTGTTGTTTCCTTGCGATTTTTATTCAAAATCTTGTCGAATGAGGAAAAAACTTTATACATTCGACGATAGAAAGGCCTTCTTATTTGCACAGAGTCTATTAAGTTAATGGTCCTTAAATAAAATGGATAACTTTCCGAAAAATATCAAACAAGTGTTAGAGACGAGATGCCCAGGTATACCTACAACCGGGAACACCTGTGAATAATACGGAACACTTCAACCGTTGATGCCACGGGGACAAATAATAAAGGGAAAATCGGGTGGGGCTGTGGCGGTTCACACGGCCGTTGGTTTTAACGTGAAACATAGATATCAGCGAGTCGCTTTTAGTGTTAAAGATTGAAAGAAAACCAGATGCCGCGATGCATAGTAAGGTCTTAGCAGCGAGCTGATTATATACGCTATAATGTCACTAAAACCATGTTCTTACGATGAATAGTTTTGTACTTATTAATGTCAGACGATAAAGACCAATTCGTTACGGTCCGGTTTTCTGACATGGTACCCCGTGTATAGTACCGATTTTAAAGACGTTTCACGTCAACAAGTGGAAATATACATACATAGCTATAGTACGATTCAGTTGCATGCAGTATCAGTTCAATGTTTGCAGTGGCGACCTCGGCAAGCGGTCATGCGGTGACCGATTAGATTGTATAAGCAGATGGAGTTAGAAGTATTCATGTTTCGCTTACATGGATATGTTTGCTGATCTTATTTAAACTAACTGTATTATATGGTTGGTAAGTAGCTACGTTATATTTGCCCGGAATAGTTCTCTTTTTTGTGTGAATTGGTTCGCAGAAAAATCAACAATAAAGAAATATGACGTGATTTCACCCTCTTTTTGATAGGGTATTTAAAATATGCTGATGTTTTTATAATAAAATAAATATATACGGACAAATCACACAGATTGAGCTAGCCCCAGAGTAAGTTTGAGACTTGTGTTATGGGATACTACCTCAACGATACTATATTTTATAACAAATACATATATAGATACACATCCAAGATCCAGGCCAATCTGAAAAAGATTATTTTCCATCTTGACCTGGCCGGGGATCGAACCCGGTAACTCCGTGTCGCAAGCTGGCGTGTTGACCGCTGCGCCACGGAGCTGGCGTGTTGACAGCTAGTAGTTTTATGTAGAGAATGATGTAGAGAATAAATATTTTTAAAAGATATATAGGGATATATCACACAAATTGAGCAAGCCCCACTGTAAGTTGTGAACTTGTGTCGTAGGATACTAACTCAGCGATACTATATTTTACAAGAGTTACTCATATAGATAAACATCCAAGACACAGGTCAATCTGCAAAAGATCGTTTTCCATCATGACCTGACCGGGGATCGAACCCGGGCACCCATGTCGCAGGCTGGCGTGATAACCACTGCGCCACGGAGCTCGCCAAAAAGAGGGGTGTTATTCGTTTTACTACTAGTGGTTCTGCGAGAACAGTAGACCTCGCGAGCCCTTACAACCAACATCCACATTTGTCCTCCAGTGCTCTAAAATATATCTGTTACTGGTATGCTAATTCACTAAAGGATGATTTCCTTCAGTTACTATTTCTCGGAAACGGAAATTTAAACCTACATTCCTCTTACCAGAATACCCGACCAGACCCTTTTTTAAGAGGAAACACGAGATTTGAAAAATATATATTTATAATATCTATTGCTGTCGCGCCGCGTGCCCAAACAAACCCCGCAGAGATGACTGCAGCTCGGCCGGTAAATACCTAAAAAAGTACACAAAATTAACGCTTCCTAGTCCTCTGATTTCTTCTCCAAAACTTAACCGATTTAGTTTCTTTTTACATAAAAAAATTATCATGTTTTTGAAGGTTCATATCTCTTAAATAAACTCTTAAATAATTTAGTTATGAAAAAATTTAAACGTACGGATTTTTTTAGTAAAAAATCATTGCTCTATTGGTACTATCCGGCGAGGAATCAGGGGACTACTCTTGTATGGTACACGGTCCTTGAGCACCATGTTTAGTATGCTTTTGTACACATTAACTAAGTTGGAGTGATCCTCATCAAGATCGGAAATATCGGGATAGCAATCTTGGCATGGGTGAATGGGAGGCAAAGTTTAAGTACCCGGTTTCATAGTTGTTACCAATTGGTCAAAATTTTAATAGGACATAGGATGCTAATTTTCAACTACTATGGCAGACAAACATGCGAACTTTACGTAAAGATGTGACCGGCACCTATAAGCCCCGGGTTCAAGTCACAGGATAGCATGTGAATCTTTTTTATTTATTTGTAATTTTTATTTCAGGATTCTAAGTTTATTCAGTGTTTTCAATCATAAAAATAGTTCGCAGTATCATGCTTTAAGCCAAAAATATTTTTCATATTTCGATATATGTTCCTTAGGGAAAGTTGTTCAATTTCACTCTTTCTCCCACTTCACGTACTTCAACTTCTTTTATTTCAATTTATATTTAACTTTTGTACATATTGTCTGTCGGTTTGAGCAATATGGGAGTGAAGTTTATTTCTGTGTAATCTACTTTTATTTGATACCGCACAAGGTATGTTTATAAAAAAGCGTTTTTTCTCAGTATCGCCGATGCCACAGTTACTACGCATCATTTTCATACTTGTCATGAGAATAACAAAAAAGTCTAATGGCATTTTTGTTTTTTTTTTTCAAATAGCTGCGCTATGAGTTTTTTTAAGTTTCGGACCCCCATATTTTCGCCATTTTTTAAAATATCGAAAAACTGGCACGACAAAATAATTATATATTCATACCGAACCTGCTCACAAAATTTCATGAGAATCGGTTGAGAAATGCGACCTGTAGGCGAGAACAGACAGACAGACAGACGGACAAAAGAATTTTGGGACAGTGGAAACTGAGACGCTTCGCTCGCTTCGCTCGCTCGGTCAATTAGTCTAAATCACTTAAGACATTTATAAATTATGGTGGAATAAAAAATCTTACATACATAATTACGTAAGTAGCTGTACTAACATGTTTATATTAGAAAAAGAATAAATTCTCTCACTCATTTTTTGTTGTGTATAAATCCAGTACATTAACATTTGCATGTAACATGTGTCAAGCAACACTCGACTAGATAAATATGATTGATACATCGATACTTCTTCTCAATCGGAGTGACCGTGAACTCTAAAATTTGATCGATTACCACTCGATGTCGTGACGCAGGTAATCGACGAATTGATAGATGGAAAACAATGACTCTTCGGAATATTGAGATGTTTCTCGAGGAGTCATGTTTACATCTTTTTTGTAGTATATTTTTTGAGGTTACTAATAAAGTAATTTTTCATGAAGGATCCGTTATGTTTTTAAGTATTAAGCGCCTATACGGATAGAGTAAACGGTATATTTTTTAACGCGACTATGGAAAGGATTATCCTTTGGAGTAACCGTTACAATTGGAACAAACATACAGAGAGACAGCATAGGATGGAATAATAATAATAATAAATATATACGGACAAATCACACAGATTGAGCTAGCCCCAAAGTAAGTTCGAGACTTGTGTTATGGGATACTATATTTTATAACAAATACATATATAGATAAACATTCAAGACCCAGGCCAATCTGAAAAAGATCATTTTCCTTCTTGACCTGACCGGGGATCGAAACCGGGGCCCTCCTGTCGCAGGCTGCCGTGTCAACCACTGCGATGGATTAAAATAATTGGTATTTGTACGAGCAGTCGTATCCAACTTCACTCAACTAAACTACATGAACCCGAAACAGACCCTGGGTCCGAAGCCCATCAGGATGCAACGATCTCTCAGAGAGAAAGAAAGAGATAGAGACAAAACTTATACAGGAGTTGGTAGTGGATACTATAATTATAGAAGAAATGCGGTACAACAGATTGCCAGTGTTGCTATAAGACATTGTTTCAATGTAGCGTTTTGGAAATAGATTTTTCCCCCAATTGGCGGCACTGGAACGAGTAGAAACTATGTAAACATATGAGATGCAATAAAGCGAGCTTCGTGGCGCAGTAGTTAACACGCCAGGCCGCGACATGAGGATGCCCGGGTTCGATCCCCGGTCAGGTCAAGAAAAATATAGTATCGTTGAGTTAGTATCCTAAGTCTCGAACTTACTTTAGGGCTCAATCTGTGTAAATTCTCCGTATATATACTGTTCTAAATGATTGAGCAGGTATTGAGGTATTTTTGACAGCAGTCCCTAATTTCGATACTCTAAAATACTGTTTAAACTATTATAAATATAGTCAGGGTAGATCTCCATCTACCCATAGCAGCCTTTATGTTATTCTTTTCAGGACATAGGCCTCCTCCATGTCTTTTCATTTTGGTCTCTCCAGTGCCACCTGCATCCAGTTTCGACCTGAGTGACGCTTAATATCGTCCACCTATTGATGTACTGGGTATCCTCGACCTTGCATGTTGGCCCATAGTCACCACCCTTCTGGTCAATCCATCAAGGTTCATCCTAGCTATGTGTCCTGCCCATTTCCATTTAGATTCCTTTATAGTGTCTACAACATCCCTGACTTTGGTCCTGGCGTAGATCTACATAAGGGCTTTTCCGGCTGCAGTCCAATCCCGTGATTATAAAAGGTACTGTATGAATTAATCAACTAAACGTGTCGCCACTGCTACCTTCTATTTTAGTAGCTTAACCTAGATTGATTTATTTCATGAGGAGAAGAAATAGTGTTTGCCATGTACTTTTTTTTTATTTTTTACAATCTTACTTTTGACCTCTCAGCCACCAAGAGGTCCAATGAGGACGCATAACAATAAATCCATTGTGTCTGCGTTTCTCGCGCTTGAAGGGTATAAACAGCTGACCAAGAAACTCGTCAAATCATTTTTCCAACAAAATTATAAATAAATAAATAATTATAAATAAATAAATATATACGGACAAATCACACAGATTCAGCTAGCCCCAAAGTAAGTTCGAGGATACACATCCAAGACCCAGGCCAATCTGAAAAAGATCATTTCCATCATGACCTGGCTGGGGATCGAACCCGGTCACTCCGTGTCGCAGGCTGGCGTGTTGACCGCTGCGCCACGGAGCTAGTCGAACAAAATTGTACCCCACACATCAGATTCATCCATCGTCCACGGTCCATTAGTCCATTAGTCCACGGTCTTGGAATCGGACAACGGTAGAGGCATCAATATTCGTTTAGTCAGGACGGCCTCCAAGTAGATAGCCTGAGGCTAGTTAGATCAAGCTCTCGGCTCTAAGTATTGAGCTCTACCATTTAATTACTGAACAGCTTAAATAGCACAAGTAAAAGGGAGTAAATCCTATAATACAAATTGTATAAATCATGATTATACAATACAAATATAAATTACAACTTTCTTATAATTATACAACTGGTAAGTAGCAATAAAATGTACCAAGTGAAAGCTCGCAATAAAGCGAAACACTCAAATTGTATACACGCGCGTTATGAGCTTAATTTATATCATTAGGGGACGTAACTCACACATTTTCAAAGCACTACTTTCAATCACTATTTCTCACAGTATGAAATGTCTGAACACCATTATATAACTTCTCGATCTTTTCATTACTTAATGAGATTATTCTACTGATTGGAAATGGCTCTGGGTCTTATTATTAGTATTTACATGTAAGACTTATTTAATTATATTTATAATCTTAGTCATAATAAGTTGTAAACGAATAATTAAATTAGTTATGGATAGGTATTGACGCCGGGTATATAATGGTTATTATATAAAGGTTGATAATATGTTTTGAGGTCTGTATGTATTTTTTTTGACAAATCACACAGATTGAGCTAGCCCCAAAGTAAGTTCGAGACTTGTGTTATGGGATACTAACTCAACGATACTAAATTTTATAACATATACATATATAGATACACATCCAAGACCCAGGCCAATCTGAAAAAGATAATTTTCCATCTTGACCTGGCCGGGAATCGAACCCGGTAACTCCGTGTCGCAAGCTGGCGTGTTGACCGCTGCGCCACGGAGCTAGTCAACATAGACATCAACATAGTATCAACATAGTATGTATATACATACATAGATTTATAGTATCACGTTTTTTTCCCTTGCGGGGTAGACAGAGCCTATGTCTTTAAGGCCTAAAGGCCACTTTGGCATGTTGGTAGGCATAAGAACGAAAACGGCATCAAAATAGTGACGGTTTCTAGCTGCATCGCCTATTAACATGATTCCTCAGAATTTACCCTTTCCCTCGATCGGCTTTTACGATCTGCGCGGGAAGAGGCATTCTACGTTACATACGTGTTTTCTTTTCTCCCAGACCAGCATGGAAGAATATACTATATGTATGTTCAAATACAAATAGATTTTATTACTAGACCCTCGTTCTTCTCTTTGATATTTGGTAATTCCATGTCCTCATTATTCAACTTATTCAGGACTTGCGACTTCTCTCGCCTTTTCTATGGCATGTACAGTATGGGGCAGATAAAACAGACCCCTCAAACAACAGATTTTTAATTGTATTTTAAATCGTCGGGGGCAAATAAATGTCATATTAATCTGCCCCTGGCTGTACGTGAGGTACACTGAAAGTTTTTCATAACACATTTAAAAAAAATATATGTTTGTTTTTGTTTTTCATGTGTAAGTGTACCAATAAGTAGTAAGTGGCCAATACTGGTATCAGATTTTTCAAGCTGCCTAAAGGCATCTGATATATCTAAACGACTACCATCAATGATGACAGCCGGGACCAACGGCTTATCCGTTATCTGGCGTATCCATATATAAAATATCCCGAGCTCCGTTCTTCGGCAGGCACGCCAAAGTACGGAGCTCGAGATATTTTACGCCACTTGCGGTTACCCATCCCAGTAGGGACCGCGCCGAGGGTTACTTAACATACGTAAGCGATAATAATGCTCAGACTTACTGGACCATCGGGCTCCTCCATAACATTTATGAGCGCAGTACTTTCAGTATGCTGCCACTAACGGATCTCTAGCACTTTACTTAAATAAATAGGTATCTTCACTGAGTCCGAAGTTCGATCCAAATTTTTGAATAGATCAATGTAATTTATGTAATAAATAAACTCATTTTCATAAGTGATATCCTTTTAGTATGGATGTATGGATATTTATTACCCCTTCACGCAAAACGGCTGAAGTAATTTTAACGAAATTTTGCACACAGATGGGTTATTAATACCTGGACTAACACACAGGTTATCTTTTATCCCGAAAAAAAGAATAGTTCCCGCGGGATCGACATTAACGTGAGTAGAGCCGCGGGCGACTGCTATTCTATTAATATTACAAAATTATCATAATGTCATCATAATATAATAATATTTACATACATGTTCAGCCACAAATGCACTAGTGAATGACACATGTGCGCCTCATGTGCAATAACTGTGACTCATATGATCACTTGATCAAAGGGCTTTTCAATAATTGAGTTTAAAAGTTTACAATGAATATTTAAAGGTTAAAAATCGCTCAACGGCCCACACACATCACAACGCATCAAGTATTTTCCCGCCTTAACATGGCCTCGAAATGCAGACTAGAACCATTAAAAGTCAAAAAAGAAGGAGATGTGTGATCAAAATATCTTCTGCCTTCTTCGACAGCAAACGAGCAAATAAGTCACCTGATGGTAAGTGATCACCGCTGTTCATGAGCGTAGCCGGCCTTTCAAGGATTTTGGGATGAGGACATGGGGAAAGACTTGCTTTCAGATCTCTCCTCACCGAAATGAAATGAAATTATTTATTTGCTATTGAATAAGGTGCAGTGGTTGTTAAGTAAGGTGCTATTCTGCTTACTCGGCTACATTTAGAGCATGCAAATATTTGTTTTCGTCGAACGAAGCGGTAACACTTCTACTCAAACGTCGGTTTTCTCTGAGAGTGTGGTACTTCCCCGGACGAGCCGGTCCATTCATGCTAATAGCAGAAATGAATTTTGCCGGTAGCGTGGCTCTACCACGACTTGATAATGTACAGTCGGCTGCACATGAAGCGACGACTACGACATTTGCAGTTCTTGTTTCTTTTTATTTGGGGTCTTGACCCCATTATGTTTGCACCTGAATTAAAATACATCACGATGTATAGATATATGTTCCGTGCTTCGGAAGGCACGTTAAGCCGTTGGTCCCGGCTGCCATCTGGTAGTCGTTAAAGGAACCACGTCAGAGGCCGAGAGGCGGTTCCGAAGAACTCTGACACCAGGGTGTGCATGGTCGATTGACTGTGTCACCTACTTGAAATGATGATGAATGTTCCCATGCTGATATGAGAAAAATAAACCACCCGCTTCTCTTCCAGCGTAGACCGTAGAGGCCGACCGAGGGAATAGGTGAATATCTAGAGAATTATGTCAATACGCGATGCAGATAGCAACCCCACCATATACAACGCGATAAAAGTGGTATTTGGGTCTAATGACCCTAGGCTGCCTACTCCGTAAGAGTTAAGAACGTGATCATTACCTACGTATGTATGTAGGCTTATCTTCAAATGCACAAACTAATGACACGTGTGTGCCATGTGCAATAACTGTGAATCATATGATCACTTGTGAACTTGTGATAAAAGGCCACAGTTTTTGAATCATTCGATTTGTGTAGGCGAGCCTATTGTATTCTCAGCTTCGCAATATTTAATAATAAGATGTCAGAAAGGCCAAGGACCGTACTTCGTGGTTTCATTCAAGAGAAAGAGGTCGTCGTTTGGGATTTTAAAATTTAAATAGATAAACATAAAAATATTACATATTATCACGTGCTTATCCCTTACGGGGTAGACAGAGCCTAAAGTCATAAGACCGAAAGGCTACGTTAAATAAATAAAGATCATATAAATGCGGATAGATTTTTTTCTAATAGTAGTAGATTTTTTTTGAAATTTCGCCGTTCGTAAACGAGCGATTTTTCCATACAAAAATCGCTCGAACACGAGTAGTCATACTTCCAAAAATAGTACCCCTGGTACTATTCGTCTAAATAAGAAAAAATATAAATCCTTACTAATATCATAAATGCGAAAGTGAGTTTGTTTGTTACGCTTTCACGCCGTAACTACTGAACCGATCACCATTAAATTTTGCATACAAGTTCTCTGGAGTACGGAGAAGGACATAGTCTATTCGATATTAGTACTATTCCCGAGGGATCGGCATGGACGCGGGCGGAGCCGCGGGCGAAAGCTAGTCAATTATAATTTATACACTGTGAACTTTGATCGTTTACTACCCTTAATGGGGTGATTCAGTCCGTCGATATGAACAAGTTTTCCTTTGAGATCAATGCTAGGAAAAGGTCCAAGACGATCAAAATTTCACCGTGTACAGGCAGCTAGCAAGTTAGAAGATTCCTTTTTCAGTATGTAAGACTTACCTTTTTGTGTCATAAATAAGGTAATGTTAACCTAATGCCCTTCTTCACTTAACATACCATCCAAACCTTTTAGCTGTAACTTGTTATCAGCACGTACCTTCCAAGAAATGCACTTGCATTGAACCGGTTACAAACGAGGCCAATTACGTGAAAAGCGAGATAGTGTGGAAAACCAACTGTATCGTAATCGGACATATATAGGCTTGGCCAGACATAGCAAAATTTTACCAGAAAGTTTGCATTTTGAAGTACGGAATCGGATTAGTAGCCCGATTACCCCCTCATATCATAAAAAGGAATTGTTATTATTTTATGTTCTTAGCGTAGGCCAGTCAAAGGCTGAATTTCTTAACAAACTAAGATTCACACTGCGTAAAAAGTGTAATTATAAATACTTGCCTACTTGAAACTGGAAACTACTCAGCATTTTTTTACTGCTTTACTGTGCCTCGTATTATTAATTTATCAAAATTACAAAACTTCCATAGTTATTAAGTTTCTATCTTTATTTTTTTTAGTAGCTAACACAAAAAGAATTTTCCAATTTGAACCAGTAGTTCCTGAGATTAGCGCGTTCAAACAAACAAACTCTTCAGCTTTATAATATTAGTATAGATTAAGTATTTAATTAGGCAGTTATCTCCCATCTCACCTGATCTTTTATAAGTTTTGTAGTTGTATGAATAAAACTTCATTCTTAAAAAAAAAAAAACTATTGTTGCAATTGCAATTCAGCCAAATCTTCCTTGATTCTCATAGCAATCTCTTATAAAACAGGTACAGAACATTCAGGTATTAACTACCTCCTATTCAAGTTTCAATTGTATTTGGCTCAAAATTATAATGAAAGATGACCTTCTGTCCTGTATTATTTTCCTGTCGGCCACATAACCAGTTCGGACTTCGTCCTCCCCCTTCTCTTTCCACATACAGGTGTGCGCCGCCGTGCAGTCTGGCGATGGTACAATGATGCAACCGGATGGTTACACAACTTTGACCTTTATTCGAATGTGGCTAGGTTCGGATTTACTAGTGCATGTTTAGAGGTTACTAGCGACATTGAGAAATCTGTCTTTTGAGCGTTTGAGGTAAATTAGTATAATCTCTTTTTTTCCTCTCTGGCATAATGATATGAACGTTTCCGTCGCACGTCCTTTGTTTGCATTTGATTTTGACATAGTAGTCATTCATCATCATCATCATCATCATCATTTCAGCCGTAAGGGGTCCGCTGCAAGACAAAGGCCTCTCCCAATGATTCTTCCCTTCATGGGAGGATATTACCATGTAACGTTGCAGCACGCCACCTGCATGCATTCTCATCCTGTCCATTTTTCATTCCTCATTTTATTTCAAATTTCATTCCATTCCATTTTTAGATCATTTTCTCTCTCTCTCATCACTCATTTTCTTCAGTCTACTATCATCTCTTGGACTGTTTACTTGATCGGTCTCTGACCTTTTATGTAAAAGTTAATATATTTATGTAAATTGTGACAAATAAAATTAATCTTCTTGTCTGTTGTGTCCAGTCTCTGTTCTCCACCACTCCTTATATGTGGGAACTCGGCTAGAGCGCCGGGATGGTCGAGGTCTCACAACCATATTCACCTTGCTAGGCAGGTGAGTTGGCGAGCGCGTTGCTTTAACTTCTTGTGTGTCCGACGTTGCTGCCCATCGTATTTGGTAGGGGAATGTAGATGTTGGGATACTACTCACTCAGATGAATGAGGAAAAGCAAGTAGCAGCTCGGGAGGCCAGGTGCGCGTACCCGATGGCATATCTGCAACCACCTGATAGGCAGTTGAGGATGACAACCCTGACGATAAAAGAGCACCAACAAACTCCAGTAGATCATTGTCATTACAAACTACACCCACCTTTCACATTCTCTTCTTCAGAGCGTTTTCCTGGTTGCGTCCTCAGTTGGGATGCGTGCGTCGGAGCCCGGGGTCCGATTAAGACAACATTATGATAAGAGGAAGCATTATAATGTGACATAATTCGGCAAAAGTTTTTTACGGTCATCTTTTTTTTTTTTTTTTTTATGTATATCCGACGGCAAACGAGCAGACGAGCCACCTGATGGAAAGTGGTCACCGTCGCCCATGGACATCTGCAACACCAGAGGAGCTGCTGATGCGTTGCCGACTCTTAAGATACCTGTAAACACGCCTTTTGAAGGACCTCAAGTCATAGCACACAGGGAAAACCTCGGGAGGGAGTCCATTCCACAATCCTGCTGTACGAGGAAAAAAACCACGTGACGCTCTGACATTTTTGGAGACCCAAGTGTCAAGGATGTGGGGATGGACTTTACTCCTGTGGCGAGCGGTGCGGTGGTAGAAAGGTGACGGTGGCACCAATTCAAAAAGTTCTTCAGAACACTCCCCATAGTATAGACGGTAAAATACACACAGAGAGCCAACGTCTCTCCGTAGACCGAGGGTGTCTAAATCGTCTGTGAGTGTGGGATCGTCGATAATATGAATTGCCCGGCGTTGGATGGAATCAAGAGGAAGGAGTTGGTATTGAGGTGCACCAGACCAGATATGAGAGCAGTACTCCATGTGGGGCCGGACTTGAGCTTTATATAATAAAAGTCTATGACCCGGAGTGAAGTACTGCCTCGCTCTATTGAGCACCCCAAGTTTTTTAGAAGCCATTTTGGCTTTACCTTCCAGATGACTCCGGAATTGGACCTCCTTCGTAATATCGACGCCAAGGATCCCAATACTCTTAGAAATGGTAAGAGAGGTGTCCCGAAACTTCGGTGCTATGTTAAATGGGGTCTTCTTAGCGGAAAACACGCAGACTTGTGTCTTAGTAGGGTTGAATTGAACTAGGTTTAGTTTACCCCATTCAGAGACCTGCTCCAGAGAGGTCTCAATGTCAGACACAAGTCTCTTTCTGTTCTCCTCCACCTGTGTTTGAGGGATATTTGCACGACCTGCATAATATGCATCACCCGTACTGTCGTCTGCATAGCAATGGATGCTACTAGTGTTAAGCATGTCGTTGATGTGCAGAAGAAACAGCGTAGGTGATAAAACAGATCCTTGGGGGACGCCAGCATTGATGGGCATGATATCGGAGCATAATCCGTCTACAACGACCTGAATGCTTCGCCCGGATAAGAAACTAGCGACCCACAAGCATAGTCCCTCAGGAAGCCCGAAAGATGGTAACTTCGCGAGAAGAGCCTTATGCCAGACCCGGTCAAAAGCCTTTGTGACATCTAGACTAAATGCCAGTGCTTCTCCCTTGCTCTCGATGGCGGCTGCCCATCGGTGCGTTAAGTACACAAGAAGATCACCAGCACTACGCCCGTGGCGGAACCCGTATTGACGGTCACTAATTAGCTGATGATCTTCAAGGTAACCAAGGAGCTGGATGTTTATCACACGCTCCATCACCTTAGAGAGCAGGGAGGTTATCGCAATAGGCCGATAGTTAGACGGGTCTGTGCGGTCACCCTTTTTAGGAATAGGGTGAACGTAGGCTACTTTCCACGAAGACGGGACTTTTCTTGAGGTGTAAGACAGCGAGAATAGGCGTGCTAACACCGGAGCCAACTCAGGGGCGCATGTTTTGAGCACAATTGCTGGAATGCCATCAGGCCCGCTGGACTTCCTGACGTCGAGGGAAAACAAAGCACGTCGCACTGCACTTTGAGTGAACCGAATTTCCCGCATTGAGTGCTCGCATCGCGGTAAAAAGGGCGGCGATGCTCCTTCGTCGTCAAGGGTAGAATTTGACGCAAAGAGAGTAGCCAAGAGATCGGCCTTCTCTTTTGCGGAGTGAGCCAGCGAGTCCTGACAATTGTGCAGAGATGGAAGTGAAGGGCGACAGAAATTCCCCTGCGCTGCCTTAGCAAGAGACCAGAATGCTCTACTCCCGGAGGGATAGCCAACCAGTCTCCTACCAATGCGCGCAGTGTGCGAAAACTTTGCTGCAATGATCTGCTTCTTGTAGGCTCTTAAAGCTGCGTTGAACCGCTTCTTCAAATCAGAAGTATTACGATCCTTGACATTTCGCGCAGCAACCCAGGCTTCGTAGGCTTCGCGCTTGAGGTGGGCGACATGCAAAGACGAGCAACGAAACCAAGGTTGAGACCGCCCTCCGATACGAACCGCCGAGCTGGGAATGTAGCACTCCATGCCCAGCAGTATCGCTTCGGCGACAGCTTTCGCACAAATGTCAGGATTTTCTGATGAGAAGCACAACCGTCTCCAATGGTAGGATGCATAAAACTGTCGCAATCCATCCCAATCTGCTGACCTATAATGCCACACACGACGCATACCAGGTGGTCTGGATTGCGTGGTCTGACCGGATGGAACCACAGCACGTACCAGGCAATGATCCGAGGTTCCTAGAGGGGCATCACGGAATACCTGGTAATCGTTTGGATGTGAGGTCAGCAGAAGATCCAACAAAGCAGGGTTGTGTCCTTCAATATCAGGTATTCTGGTAGGACCATCAACTAACTGGTTGAGTTCATTTGTTACAGCAAAGTTGTATGCAGCCTTCCCAGCGTAGTCGGTCTTCAATGATCCTAGCCACTCAAAGTGGTGAGCGTTGAAGTCCCCTAGGATCACTACCTCCGCCGATGGATGCTGCTGGAGAATTTCGTCTATGCCCTTCTGTACATGCCCGAGAAGTCGGTCTGTTTCGGCATCACCGCTATGGGACCTGTAAAGGCACGCATAGAACCGGATGCGGTCACCGTGATCTACGCGCGCCCATAACAATGACAGGTTTCTGTCTTCAAGGCTGCTGAGACGTCGACAACATACATCCTCCCGTACGTACATACACACCCCAGCATTGGGCATAAACTTGTGCTCCAAGCTGAAACCGGGATACAAGAGATATGTGACGTCGGTAGGAGAGGAAATTTGTGTCTCAGTCAGGAA
Organism: Elegia similella; assembly: GCA_947532085.1. Classification (NCBI taxonomy): domain Eukaryota; kingdom Metazoa; phylum Arthropoda; class Insecta; order Lepidoptera; family Pyralidae; genus Elegia; species Elegia similella. Next base: position 18,014,798 of record OX383941.1, read on the forward strand.
AAATAGAGCCGGCTTAGTCGTCTCCAAGTGATGATGGACGACATTGAGGTTGGAATGCATTCCTCTGACGTTGAAGAAGTCCACATTGAATGTGGAAGGGGGTGCCGCTGTAGAAACATGTTTTCTATTTTTCGATCTTGCCATAAAAAAGGTGGTTAACAGGGAAAAAATTGAGGATTGCCGTAGTTACGACAGTTACATAGGCAAAGTTAAGGAATGATGGCCCGCAATGAATGACCAGTGAGGTGCGCTGCTGGCACGGGGGACGGAAGGGCCCCCGATCCAACACAATGATCAGCCGCCGTGTTCCACTCCGGTCTCCCAGGCCGGCACGACGACCAATCACGAGCTTTTGACACTGGCGGCAGGACAGCCTCCCTAGCCGGGACAGCCAGGGTTCGGGTCCTGTACGTACCAGCGGGCGGCCAGCGGACAACCGTTTCATCGGGTCTCCCTGGCCCCCGCGCCAACGTCGCACCCCCAATCAGACAGTGCAAGACTCCAGCCCCTAAGGGACCATAAACTGTCGAAACTACGGGAATCGGGAATGGGGATTGGCTCTCACGCGCAACCGTCGAAACACACCCAACGGTGCTTTACGATAGATTTCGGCATGAGGGTGGTCGCCAGCCAGTCGGACCCTCGAGGTCCTACCACCGAGCATGTCGGGTATTTTACTCGCCTCTTACGAGATGCCAACCTGACGGGCAGTGGGGAATTGTATTCTACTCCGTCCCCACACGGAGTAAAATCTCCTTTCCTGACGCCAACCCTCCTTGGGTATATCCAGAACCGCGGACAAACCTGTGAAAATTAAGAACAAGTTTTTACCAGGCTATACTTTTCAGGGCCAAATATATATATGGGCTATATAATAAAAAAATATTGGACATATATATTTTTTTGACAATTTTACTATACATGATATAAGTAAAGATAACACGTGTCAAAGTTCATGAGTGCCGGCTCGTGACGTCAAAGTGCGCTAAAAAGTGTAGCAAACTATGACGTCACACGGAAGTTCAAAGGGCTACATCTTTACAATTTTTATGTTTAATCGAAAAAGAATTTATTTTTTATTATCTAACTGACGGACTAATTATACGGATATTTAGAAAACAAGCCTTTTGAACGGTACCCCTGGGGTCGCACTTTTTTTTAGAAAGTCGGTTAAAAATGAAGTCGCTTCCGCTGTCGGTTCTTTTAGATCTTCTAAAATATTCAACGGATTTTAATGCAGTCTTCAGCAATAGATAGAGTGATTCAATATGTATAATTTAGTGCCCCATATAAGTATTTACATGCACCCGTGCGACGCCGGGACGGGTCGCTAGTTGACAATAATTGGGAACTTAAATCAAAAAGCCAGGAATGCCATAGTATAATGTAATAACAATAATATAATACTTATTGCAAACTCGTAGGTGGTCAAACTCCAAACTTGGCAACATATTTGTTACTGACAAAATAAGCCACAATAATATATGCCTAACACTGAGTCATAGGATTGCAAACTTGCGGTAGTTAAAATTAATTCGTATTATTCCTAGTTACTTTAAACCCACATGCCTAGTTACAAACGACTTCAATTAATTACTACAACAATAGTTAATAACTCGAGACAGACAATCGAGGCGTAGGTATTGCGTTAAGGCACGGCTCCGAAAGAGACGACAAGCTACTGCAAATAAGCACCGACAACATATGGCCTATAAAAGTCGTGCGAGTGTACAATATAATTAATATTGAAAAAATATAAGGTGTAAATTTACCTATCGAAGCACAGACAAGCGATTGGCACAGGCATAAAATTATCGTACCGAACACAGGCATCTACATGGTTCATTGTTTTTGAGTATTTTATTTTATGCCTTTTTTAGCTGCTAGCCCTGCCTGCCTTAGGTACAATACTTTATCATAAATATATTTGTGAATGCAGATCACAGTGATTTATTAAAATAAAGCAAAGAGTATATAATTATTTAACTATATATAACTACGAAATGATATAATAAAAAAAGAAGATTTAATCTTCTTTCTTTCATCGCATTGTGTAGTCAACATTTTCAATCAAATTTCAGCATATAGATTATATACCTCGATATAATAGTTGAAAGGAAGTAAATTAAATCTTTACGTATTATATTATTCTGTTACATTCCTACAACTGCATTCTGTATTCTACAGTACAAGAGCAACAAAGTACTAAACTCGATGTCGGTCCCATTCAAATCAATTTACGTTCATGTTTAATTGGCTATCATTCATGATCACCTTGATAGTTCATGAAATAGCCGCATAAAACCAAACAAGACCTTTACGTATGCTATTTTATCAGCTACATACCTATAACGGTCACATATCTTCTTCTTCTACCTTATCCTTATCCCACTATTTATGTGGGGTCGGTACAGCATGTAAGTTTTTTCCATTTCTGTCTATCTCCAGTCAACTCGTCCGTCACTCCCTTTCTACACTTATCGTCCTTTACACACTCCATCCAACGTTTCCTTGGTCTCCCTCTATTTAAATGACCTTTGACATGCATATTCAGAACCTGCCTGGTTATATGGCTTTCCTCTCTTCTCTTAATATGTCCATACCAGCCTAACCTGTTACTTCTTAATTTGTCTGTTATAGGTGCCACTTTTACCGTTCCCCTAATATACTCATTCCTGATCTTGTCTTTTCGCGTTACACCACACATCCATCTCAAAATCCGCATCTCCGCCACGTGTAACCTTCTTTCATCCGCTGCTTTGGTCACGGTCACATATGTCAAATAAAATTAATTGGTTATCATTAATTATAACCTTGTCAGTTTACGAAATAGTCACGTAGAACCAAACCAGACCTTTACGTATCCTATTTTATCTGCTACATTCCTATAACCACAGCCTATGCTCAACAGTTACAAGGAGCAATGCCCCGTATCGATCCTATGCAGCTATTTCGTAAAGCGACAAGGTAATCATTACAGATAACTAATTAAATAATTATAACATATTAACGATTACTTTGACACTTCACGACATAGCCGCGTAGAACCAAACCAGACCTTTGAGTATGATATTTTATCTGTTACATTCCTATAGATACAGTCTGTACTCTACAATACAAGGAGCAATGCCCCGTATCGGTCCCATATGTCAAATCAATTTAATTGGTTATCATTAATGATTAACAGCGCCAATAGATGTGCGTGGCAATGATACCAAGCGTTAGGGCCATTCCATAGTAGGAATATTATATTACAGCGCAAGTTTTTAGAAAAAATTATAAACACGACTAATCTGCCAAAAAAATTGTAGCCTATGTCACTCCTCAGTATAAGGCAAGGATTCCAACGATCCTCTCAACTTAAATGCTGCACATATTAATTCGTTCATACATACATGTTACATACAATAACCAATGAAATCCTTAAAGAAGCTTTTAGTCTGTATTTGAAAGCAGACAGACGCACAGAGACCGAGAATTAAACTAAATAAAAAACCAACAAAAACTTTAAAAAAATCATAAGTTTGAGATGAATAAACGGTAAACGCGCAGTACGGTGGCCTCCGCGCCAAGTAAACACCATTAAAGTAATAAAATTATTTATCACCATCAATTAAAATAACTATAATAAACAATAGTAAAGCTGTGAGCGTGTGCATCAGGCCTGCATTCCTCCTCGCCCACTGACTGCTATTTTGATAAACAAGCGACGCGACCTTACGTCCTACTTCGGCTAAACGAGTCTTCATTCATAGTTAAATTGTAAATTTTTATAATACAGCGTGTATTTGAACCTCTGACTGAACTATATTGAAATCCTAGAATCAGAATCCCTTATGAAATGCAGAAATGCAAGAAAAAAAAGTAAAAAATGAAGTAAAACATTGACCTTCCATAGAAATTCGTCCAGCTGGGAAGACTACTTTATTTTTTTGCTTTTTCAGCTTGGTTTCATGCAGTTCTATATTTCATTAGAGATTCTGATTCCAGAGTTCTAAGGTTCAAAATCACGCGGTATATAGGTACAGATAGCTGCTGCTATTTCCGCACAGGCCGTAAAAGCAGGTCGAGGGAACGAGGTTTTTTGTAGTAAAAAAAAAAAACAGGCGAAAATCAAAGGAATCATTTCAGTAGGCGATGCAGCCATTGACTTACACAGTGTAAGCGCCAACGAAGAACGTGAGTTCTGCGCAAGCCATTAATTAGGCTGCGCAAAATCATTAGGCGATTACGTAAAAAATTGAAAAGTCTTAATATTTAGAGTCTTAAATAAAGTAAAGTCTTAAAATAAGAAAGGGGGGCCTGCGACATGTAAATATAAATATTTTCATGTGAAAATTATGGTTTTAGACGTAAAATTTCCGAAAGATCCGGATGCAAACATCTATAGCGTCACCCAAGGTGTGAAAAAATACATGCATACAATCACGTCTTTTTCCCTTGCAGGGTAGACAGAGCCCTAGTCTATAAGGCCTGAAGGCCACGTTCAGCATGTTGGTGGGCATTAGGTGAAAAACGGAATCAAAAAAGTGATGGGTTGTTAGTCGCATCGCCTAATAGCATGAGTCCTCAGATTTTTCCCATTTCCATTTTGGAAGAGAGGCAGCTGCTACGTTCTTAGTTTTTTCTTATTTCCCAGACCAGCATGGAAGGTAGAAAAAAATACCAGAAAAAATACATAGGCATTTTTTCTAGTATTTTTTTTCATTACCGTGCTAAGCCGGGGCGGGCCACTAGTAACGGATAAAGACGTATGAGTATGTATCACTAGCTTTCGCTCTCGGCTTCGCCCGCGTCAATGTCGATCCCTCTGGAATAGTGCTTTTTCCCGGGATAAAATGTACCCTATATCCTATCCTTCTCCGTACCCTAGATAACGTGTATGCAAGATTTCATGATGATCGGTTCAGTAGTAAAGGCGTAAAAGCGTAACAAACAAACTAACTTTCGCATCTCTAATTAGGATTACAGATACGAAGTATCCTTTTTCTGTGGTTATCGTATGAGGTCGTTTAAGGATAACACAATGCCTTGAAGAAATATTTTTTAGGATAGATTAGTGTCAGGTACGGCCTGACGCCACCGGTAAATTATTACCAAATTAATAACAGCCTGTCTACATTTTGTCTTAATATCAGCCGCTTAGCCAAGCGGCTAAGCGGCCGATATTATAACGTTCGACGCACCGCAGCTGACGATACAACGACGAGCACGTTCAAATGAGGAGGAGGGGAAGGCAAAGTCAAAGGTCGCAAGACCAAAGGCCACATTAAGAAAGATATGGCAGCCATAAAGATGGAAAACAGGGAATCAGGAATCTCAAACACGATTTATTTATTTGTTTATTGTAAGCAATAAATACAGTTTTATCATCGAATAAGTACTAGTAGAACTTCGACAGCAATACTTGTACAAATGATTCTTACATTTATAGAAGTACTAGCTTTCGAAAAGTACTTTTTCCCGGGATAAAAGGTAGCCTATGTCCTTCTCCGCACTCCAGAGAACTTGTATGCAAAATTTCATGATGATCGGTTCAGTAGTTACGGCGTGAAAGCGTAACAAACAAACAAAGAAACAAATAAACAAACAATAGTATAATATATAGTAAATATAGTAATATAGTATAGTATATAGTATAGTATAGTATATAGTAAGTATAGTATATAGTAAGTATAGTATTATAGTATATATTATAGTATACTAGCTTTCGCCCGCGGCTCCGCCCGCGTCAATGTCGATCCCTCGGGAATAGTACTTTTTCCCGGGATAAAAGGTAGCCTATGTCCTTCTCCGCACTCGATTCGAGTGGCAATGCTAAGATGTCACTTAGAAATAAGTTGACACTCTATAAGCTTTGTGTCCGCCCTATCATGACCTACGCCGGCGTAGTCTTTTCCCATATCGCGCCCTCCCACATCCTACGGCTGCAACGTTTGCAGAATCGGTTCGTTCGACGTGCCACTGGCAATCACCGGTACTTGCGCATGACAGACTTACACCGTGACTTAGATCTCCCGTCCATCCGCGGCTTTCTCAAAAACGCCTCCAAGCGTTTCTTTGAGAATGCTGCACGCCATCCCAATCCGTTAGTGGTGCAAGCCGCTAACTACTCCCCCAACCTACACGATACGACCTTACGTCGTAGACGTCCTAGGAACGTACTTGACGATCCCGATGATCCTATTGACATCGCACAAGCCCGCCCCGACCCCTCTCCGGCTCCGAATAGCCGGAGGAATCCCACTATCCGACCCCGTCGCACTCGACACCGGAACAGAGTGCGTAGAGTAGGATTAGCTCCGATTACTGGTGACCGCCCGGCGGTCTCGGGTGACTTGCACCCAGGATAGGCCCTTCTGGCAACGTAGCTTTCGGCCCATAAGGCAAAAGATGAGAGTTGCTGCTCTCCAAAGGCTTTTGCCATTGATTCTCAGATTGGCCCTTCACGCTTGCATGCACGCATACGCGGCCCATCAGGCACTATGAGAGTTTGCGCACACAGGCAACGCCCAAAGCCGAGGTCCGTCCCTCCTGGGGGCCCTTTGGTGATGTTGCCTATAAAGGTTGAGGGCACTTTGCCCTCACCTCAAACGCCCGGTGAAGTAGCGAAAGCTCACTTGGAGCTAGCTACATAGTCATTTCAAAAAAAAAAAAAAAAAAATTCTCCGCACTCCAGAGAACTTGTATGCAAAATTTCATGATGATCGGTTCAGTAGTTACGGCGTGAAAGCGTAACAAACAAACAAAGAAACAAATAAACAAACAATAGTATAATATATAGTAAATATAGTAATATAGTATAGCATATAGTATAGTATAGTATATAGTAAGTATAGTATATAGTAAGTATAGTATTATAGTATATATTATAGTATACTAGCTTTCGCCCGCGGCTCCGCCCGCGTCAATGTCGATCCCTCGGGAATAGTACTTTTTCCCTGGATAAAAGGTAGCCTATGTCCTTCTCCGTACTCCAGAGAACTTGTATGCAAAATTTCATGATAATCGGTTCAGTAGTTACGGCGTGAAAGCGTAACAAACAAACAAACAAACAAACTCACTTTCGCATTTATAATATTAGTAAGGATAAGGATTATAGTATATAGTATATTATAGTAATATAGTAAGGAAGGACTAATTAATAGTGTTTTGTCTACACGGCAGGAGCATGACCCTCTCTCTACTACCGCCATACTTGGCGAGAGCAAACAGAGGATTTGGCCTACACTCTTCTCGCTGGCCAGACGGGTTGGAGTGGAGAAATCTCATTGATGTTTATGAGCTTTGTTTAGCTTGTATTTCCTTAGTCGCCTCTTACGACATCCATGGGTAGACTTGGAGTGGTCCTATTCTACTCTGCCGGAAACCACACGGCTAGTGTAACCTGGCTGGAAGTCCACTGGATAAAGGTCTCTTACAAGGATTCTTCGTTTCATGGGAGGATGTTGTTAAACATAACGCTTGGCAGGCGTGGCAAACGCAGTTTCTTTGGCTTTTTGTGCTGCGACGATGCTGACCATCGGAAGCATTCATAAGATGAGGAAGGAAAGGAGTTTCTTGGATTAAGGATGAAATGAAGTTAATTAGGATACTACTCAACGAATGAAGTGGGAAAGCAATAGCTCGGAGATCGGGCGCGCGTACCCGCGGATGCCTTACCTGCCACCGGCCAGCCAGTTGAGGATGAACCCCAACCTTTACTCTCACAGATCCATATATATAATGATGACCAACTGTTTGATACTACTTTGTCCGCGTGGATTTTGGATTTTGGACACCTACAGTCTACCCGGGTCCCAGACATCCCTGGACGCGGATACCGAAGCATGTAGGATGAGGATGTAGCGGGGTGATAGCGTGATAGCCGAGCAGATGACCTAGACATCAATAGCTTTCGCAGCACTAGCCCAATAATGACGTTTATAGGGTAATCATTTTTTTTTTTTCCAATAACCAAACTACAATAACCCAAGATATCAAAAATGATATCTTGGGTTATTGTAATTTGGGTACGGATGTAAATTTTTATACACTCTACATAAAAAACCTTCCTCTTGAATCACACTATTAGTTTTAAAAAAACCGCATTAAAATCCGTTGCGTAGTTTTAATGTTCTAAGCATACGTACGGACAGCCAGCAGTAAACGATTTTTTTTAAAGAATTTATATTTAATAGTGATGTTACTTGATAATAATGTAGCTTTCAATTCGTGAAAGATTTTTTTATACTAAATAATACTAAACTTTTTTCTAAAAATTTCCAATATTTACAATTGTTCTTTCTGTATGAACCCTCTACAAAATATGAGAATACTTAAAAAACATGTATATGTTATTCGGTACAGTAGTTCTCAAGTTGTATGCGACCAAGGAAATTAGAGATTCATATTATCTTTAAAGTTGATAAATCTTTAATTATATAGTAAAAATATATCAACGAATCAAGTAACCTCAACAGCTTTCCATTTTAGTCAGACATAACAAGGCGAGGCCTCATGTAGGCGATGCATCTTCTTATTAGGATGCGATTACAAATATTTTAAGAATGTCATAAATTGACCCATTGATTAATATCTAAATCCGGCCTTTGTTTGCCTTCATTAAAACCCTTTCTCTATAGGTTAGAGAAGTTTGACAGCCGAGCAGTGTTATGATAAGTATGATAAGGGACATCGGGCCTAACGAAAATTCATCCTAAGAATTCTTGACGACAAAAATTTGGCCTAGTAAAGTAATACAAGATTTTTTTTTTCAAAAACCGACATAGCTTTATTCTGAATCTTGGTATAAAATTTATATATATGTGCATTGTAAACAGTGATTAGGTCCATTTGAGTAAACATCTAGCTACATATATAAACATTTGGCCACAATAATACTTGTTCTTTACAATTGTACTTAAATAAATAAATAATAAATAAATATATACGGACAAATCACAAAGATTGAGCTAGCCCTAAAGTAAGTTCGAGACATGTGTTATGGGATACTAACTCAACGATACTATATTTTATAATAAAAACATATATAGATAAACATCCAAGACCCAGGCCAATCAGAAAAAGATAATTTTGCATCTTGCCCTGACCGGGGATCGAACCATCCTTGTGTCGCAGGCTGGCGTGTTCACCACTGAGCCACGGAGCTCGCCGTACTTGTGTTTGCAATCCCCGCAAATCATAATTTTTGACTTCCATTTACCGCCTCCAACATCCCAAACAAGGGAGGTCCATTAACTGCGAATACTATTAAGATTTACAATGATTATGGTACATTTTTTAATTCCTTAAAAAAGGCGTAGTGGTTCTTTCGAGATAAAAATACTGTTGGGAACACAGCTAAGATACTGCTCATATCAGCATTTTTATGCGGTCATTGCAGCCTCGACCGAATTAGCGTAATCATTGCACGAGCTATTTTTGTATGCATATGTAACAAAGATAAGGCTAAATTAATTTCATAGCCTGATAACCTCACGCATCAATTGAGTCATGCTAACGTAGGCAAATAATTATGACTTGTTTGCTTTAACTCAGTGAAAACGCAGTTCAATATGCTATTTTATATACCTACCTAATCGATATGCTAATAATGAGTGTAAAACCTACTATATTTATTTATTTAAATCAATAATTATGGCTGCGAAGTAACACTCTTGAGAATGTAAACGGAAACTCACTCAGATAGTTCAACAAATTTGCATGGGATTTAAAAGATACTAGATACTTTCGGCTCTCATCATTATCATTTCGAGTAACACGGTCGACTATGCACACCCTGGTGTCAGAGTTCTACGGAATCGCCTCTCGGCCTCTGACGTGGTTCCTTTAACGACTACCAGATGGCAGCCGGGACCAACGGCTTGACGTGCCTTCCGAAGCACGGAATCATCTTAATTATCAGACCATCAGGTGATTCAAGCCTGCATTGTCCTAACCAAACTGAAAACAACTAAACAAAGTATGCTTCCCGTGGGAATCGAACCCACGACCCGGGTCTACAGGCAAACGATTTAACCACTGGGCCACGGAGGTACTTTCGGCTCTGCTGGTCTGATAGGTACGTCATCATCATCATCAGGTCTATTTAGTCTCCACAACAGGAGCATGACCCTCTCTGTACTACTGAAGCCATACTTGGCCAGAGCCGACAGAGGATTTGGCCTACACTCTCCTCGCTGGCCAGAGGGGTTGGAGAGGTCTTATTGATGTTTATGAGCTTTGTTTAGCTTGTATTTCCTAAGTCACCTCTTACGACATCCATCGGAAGACTTGGAATGGTTCTATTCTATTCTGCCGGCTATAGTAGGTACTACGTATTGAATTGTTAATTCATTATGCATCATCGTTGTACTTCTATTAATTCTGTGACTTACCGAATATCTTGCAAGGTTAACTATCTAACTTGCTAAGTGTCAAGTGTGCCAGCAATCCACTTAACAATATTCAACAGTGAATTAAATTCAACTAATTGCTAAGTTCAATCAAATAATAGGTAACATGTAAACTAATGCCAGCCAAAGTACCTTAAATTAGACTTGTGAAACGAATGCCTAAGCTGTTAGGGCGAGATCGAGACAAGACAAAGCAACTCTGTAACTTCGTGGAATTCCTGGTTTAGCGGACCATGGAGTTCAATCACTGAAGTTTGTGTTCGGTATGAACTGTACATTCATTTACAGTCAGATATTGCACGATAAGTGTATATAATAAGTGTGTAGAATCCCTAATATAATATAAATTTCGCAAGAAAAAAATACAATGGACCTGCCTTACAAATTCACTAATCAAAAAAGGGTCAAAGAGCTATGGAAAGACATTTTTTTTTTCAATATTTTGCGGATCTATTGTCAAGGCATACTGCCTATGTTGCCAGGGTTATCACATAAAGCAGTGCATTATCTATACTTAAAGGCACAAAATGTACACTGTTATGTATGTATACCATATGGTAGTTAAAATAACCCCTTTCCAATCAACTTAGATATTTATTACTCTTTGGTCCCACTTCGTACAATTACCAAAGCCTCCGTACCGACTGTACCTTCCACTGAGTTCATACATTTCGCGAAGTCACGTGAACGAGGATTTTCTAATCTGAAACAAATTAAAATCGAATCGGATGAGTTTTTGTCGGTTCAGCGGCTTCCGGCAACCAACCTTGTTGTTCGGATAATGTGAGACAAAGAAGGTTGGAGGTCGTCGTCACAGCTACTGATGCGACAATGAGTTGTCTGTTAGTACAACGATCTCGGAATATACACTGAATATAGTGTCGACTATATTACCTACAGGGTAATTATGAACGGTAATTATGCCTCAAGAAAAAGAGGTAAAAAAATACAAATGAAATTTTCTTCACTACTTGATGTGAAAAAAAATATTAAGAAAAATCCAAATACCTATATATGTATATATACCTATATTTACCCGTGCGAAGGGGGGGCGGGCCGCTACTAGTAAATAAATGTCGGGAATTGTACTCTCTGACTGATCAATGCGTGTACCGTGAGAACTCACATAATCATGCTCATCAAGGTTGTTTATGTAAATGTTACCATGGTAGTTGCCGATGATATAACTTGATGCTTTGTCTGCGTTTACTTAATAACATCACGTGTAATGTACACTTGATTGTTGTACTTAGATCTACTGATGTGCAATTGATATAATTATTGACACTAATGTTACTAACAGGCTATATAATTTTATTCCTCTGTGCTTCTTCTTTTCGTGTCGATGGCTCAAATTTTGTCTCTCTAGTACGTTGCAACTCTGACACCATTCAGTAAAGATCATCCTTGGATCATCTATGCTTTTAGTAAACCGACAATATCAGTCAGAAACGTTTAACCAGCCCTCAATATAAACAACTTTTCATATAGAACAACAGTGTGCTGGGATCTTTTAAAATTTGACATACCTACCTACGCATAGAAATTGTCCGCTCTGCTGAACACTTGTAACGATGCTACATGTTACAAGTGTTTCTCCTCTACGCTGCATAGTTATTGTTCTGAGACGCTGCATGTTGCTATCCACCTCTTTTCTAGATCATCTCAGCTTGTCTATCTTTTTTAAAAAGTACATTTTTAATTTTATTTTCATATTCCATTTTCAAATTCTTTGCACAAAATTTTTAAACTGGGGAAGGATAGGAATTTGTTGGCATTTGGGAAGAGAATGCATCTTTGCGTTACTACTCACTCTAATGAAAGGAAAAAAGCAAGTAGCAGGTCGGGAAGCCACACGCGTTTACACTATGCCATACCTGCAATCACCGGACAAGTATACATACATAGTATTACGTCTTTCTTCCTTGCGGAGCAGACAGAGTCTAGGTCTATAAGACCTTATGAGAATCAAAATAGTGATGGACCGGACAAGCAGTTAAGGATTTTAAGTAAGAAAGTGTGGTTTGATTTTTGAATATAATTCCAAGTAAGAATATAAAATCACAAGCAAATAGATGCTTACTCGTAACTCTAACAAAGCATCGTAATTTTACAATATCCATTTGTTTCGCACATTTTATTTATTGGTTTTACGGCTCGTAAACACATTCAATTTATAATAAAACATTAATTCTATCTGCCACGGTCGTCTGATATACGAGGAGGTATTATATAAGGTTGCAGAAATCTAATACCGAGTGTCACTTGTAGATTACTTGGGTATTTCTAGCATCCTTTGTTATTAATATGAAGATTTATATTTACTAGCTTTCGCCCGCGGCTCCGCCCGCGTCGTTGTCGATCCCTCGGGAATAGTAAACTGAACCGTTTCGCGGGATAAAAAGCCTATGCCCTTCTCGGTACTCCAGAGAACTTGTATGCAAAATTTCATGATGATCGGTTCAGTAGTTATGGCGTGAAAGCCTAACAAACAAACAAACTCACTTTCGCATTTATAATATTAGTTAGGATTCATTAAATAAATAAAAATTATTTAATGATTATAAGTTTTATGTCAGCTATAATTGAATTTAGTTTTGATATGATAAACTATAATTGATTCTTAACACGCAATAAAATTTAAATCTTGCTCCCTCATCTAATCTTGCCTATTTTTTTACTAATTATTGAAGTAGGCATTTGTCTCCCATTTGCCTATATTACCATTATGTGTAAAAAATATTGAAGTGCCAGAAGACTCGTTGATGATGAGTTGCTTACAGCAGACCGGCTTCAGAGCCTCAGTCACCGCCGATTAGTAGCAAGTCTGTGTGTCTTTTATAGGCTCCATTTCGGTGAGTGCGCATAGGAACTGCACGATCTAATTCCCCCTGCACTATTCCATCTTCGGGCGACACGGCATAGGGATTCCACCTGTAAGTTGTTGATATTCCTGCTCATCGTACCTCTAGATTCGCCTCCTCCTTCCTTATGCGAACTGCGAAGGAATGGAATTCCCTCTCCGCATCACTGTTTCCTGACTCGTTTAATTTAGGGATTTTTAAGGCGAGAGTGAATAGGCTTCATCGTTGCTTCCCATCAGCCATCAGGCAAGCAAGATAAAGGTAAAAGTACTCAAATTATTCTTTTTTTTTAAATAACTGTTTCGGCAACAAGCAGACAAAAATAAATGCTATTATTTTTCTTTTCAATTTCTTTATAGCCCAGTATACCAATCTCAGGTATCTTGAGTCTGGGGTGTCATCAAAGATTCAAAGATTTATTCAGAAAATAGGCCTTTTCAGGCACTTTTTCACGTCAATTCACATTTTAAACAATACTTATTATATTATATTCAAATTATTAATTATTGTTCAAAAGCTACAAACAACTAGCGTTTCGGAACCGACCACTGCGGAGAAGAAGACGCCGAAAGAAACTCTTTTTAACAGTATTGGTCGCCTACTTGCCTGAAGGGCTTTGTATGATATTTAATATTTTTATCTTTTTTTTTTTTCTGATGTCATGTTATATACAATTTTTCGACGAAGCACACCATGGTGTCAGAGTTCTTCGTAACCGCTTCTCGGCCTCTGACGTGGTTCCTGGCGAAAGTTGTTCAATATCATAGACTGATAATGCACTTAAAGGATTGATATTCCCTTTCCGTTACACCCTGCACACATATTTACCACACTCTATCAAATTTCTCAATCACTATGAAGCGCCTATTATACTATCCGGAATTCAATCACTGACGAAAGGAACGCAATACGAGCGATACGATTGGAGATATTTCTATTCGTGTCTAACGTATAGCGGCGTTCCTCTTGTCAATTACTGAATTCAGGATAGTATAATACCCCCATTATCCTTGTATTGTCAGGATATTGATCTCATATTTATCGGCCCGAGTATGAAAGTGTCACTCGCAATTATTACCTACAGTATTTGGTCATCATCTTCAACTGCTTGTCCGGTGGTTGCAGGTATGGCATCAGGTACGCCTCCCCAACTGCTATTTGCTTTTCCTCATTCACCCGAGTTAATGAATAAATCAATGAATGGGTAGTATATGACCTTCGTTCTCATCCAAGATCCAATAAATGTCTATCTTTTCCAGCTTTAAAATACTTCCGATGGACAGCAGCGTCAGAAGCACAAGAAGCCAAAGAAACTGCGCTCGCCATCCCGCGTGAATATGGCAATATCCTTCCATGGAACAGAGACTCATTGGGAGAGTCTGAGCACTAAACTTCCTACGGCTGCAACGATGATGATGATAAGGTAAACGGTTTCCTCATAATGTCTCCCTCGATTGAAAGTAAGTTGGTCTTCTCATCACTATAGTCTTAAGTGATTTTCGATATTAAAAAAACTGTGTTTCAAAACGGTTTCGGCTCTACCTAGATTATTAGCACTTTCCTTCCTGTTAATTAATTGATCATATGGTATTTTTCTGATAATTAAAACTTGTTAGCCTATATAGACAGAAAAATACCATGTAATGTTCATCAGGATAATGTAGAATTCTAAAAGTGATAGAATTTTTCAAAACGATCTAGTAGTTTCGGAGCAAACAAACAATCAAATCTTTCCTTTTTATAATAAGTTTATAACTATCGATCGACTCGGATTTGACATCTAAATATGTACAAAATTCATATATAAAATAATAAAGTGATAACTTAGCATTCTTTTTAAATGTTTTAATTCCTAAAATTTCAGATATTAAATGTTTATAGACCTGTCATGTAATCTTAATATTAGTCAGATCCTACGGAATTCGATGTAGTTTGACCCTACGATAAAAAGAAAGAATATGTTAGTGAACATTTACAAAGAACAGCAACAATGAACATAGTGCAACCATTGTTACTATTGTACGAATCTGTCCCACATGTACTACAAAAAAATCGGCGCCCGATGGAAAGGGCATTTTGTGCAAGTGCGTTTTTTCTAACGTCGCGCCGCCGTCGCCGATACCGAAATATTTCACTTAAAAGTTTAAAACAAAAGAGTTTTTATCTGTGGCGCCCGTGCCAGACAGTCATATGTTTTTGTTACTATCTCTGCTTTGGGGGTCATATTGGTGATACTGAAGTGTTACTCATCGTCTCTATATTTGTACCATAAATCAGTTTATGTCCGTCTCAATTGTTTATGGTAGCTATAAATTATTACTTGCACAAGAAATAGCAAGATTCAAAGAAATGCCATCTCATAGAATGAGAAATGTAGGAATCCTATCAATTTATATTATAAATGTAAACAATGGATGTGAAGATTATCGTTTCTCCTTAATGCAGAATAGCATGCAGTTACGCGGATTGATCCTCTGTCTGTTCTGGCCAAGTATGGCTCCGGTAGTACAGACAGGGTCATGCTCCTGTAGTGGAGACTAAAAAGACCTGATGATGACGCGGATTGATTCTAGGGAACAAGACCAACATACTATGTAATGTTTAAACTTGTCGTTGGTCGAAAGTACATTTTGTTCCTATCATATACCATTTGTTAATTTTTTAGCCATCATTACAGATTTAATTTATATTTTTAGTTACGTACCCTAGATAACTGCCTTTTTTTCATCATCATCATCATCAGGTCTTTTTAGTCCCACTGCAGGAGCATGACCCTCTCTGTACTACCGGATATACCACACTTGACCAGAGCCTTTTCTTAAATCGTAACTATTTCATCCAATGACATGCTTTGGACACAGGCAAAAGCTATGCAAAATATAAGATTATCGGAAAAACGAGTTCTCAAAGCGTTTAAAGTTGTTTGTTTGGAGATAATATATATGTTTTTACTTTACATTTACCTATTTTTTACGAGATAAAAACTGTGATAAAAGCATAGTTTGTATTCAATCGAAAAAGAAAATTCTTTAAATTAGGCATTAATTCTATACTCTCACATTAGATAAAAATAATATTCGATCGGCTTTTACAATCTGCGCGGGAAGAGAAGAGAAGCAGCTGGCAGAATTCTACTGTTTTCTTTTCTCCCAAACCCAGCGTAAAAGATAGATAAAATAAAACGACGTCTAAAGGAAACTATCTAATGGGATCTTAGACTGAAATATGCATCCTAAAATCCCTGCACGCCCGTCTATGGGGTGGCGACTTTTATGACAAATTTTATGCGCCCTTAAAATTAAAGTCATAAAAATTTAACGATGTACAATGAGATGTTTACGACGGGCCGTATTTCATCCCATTGTAGGCCTAGCTCGTTGAGTACTAACCGAATTTTAGAGCCAGAGATTAGAGACCAACGGTTTCTTTTATACTGTGATAATTTTATAGCTCCATTTTCTTCAGGTGAGAAGATATTGCAGCTGCACTTTTAAAGGTTATATTGCTTTATATAATGCAACTTTTATTTGATAATATAATGCAAAGATGGAATACATCTACATCGTATATAAAAAATTCTTTGTAAAAATATATTTCAATAATTTAAATTGTCACTTCCTCGACCATATAGTTGCTGAAGTTTAATAAGTGTGTGTATACGTACGCACTTATAAGTACATACTAGATTTCTTTAAAAAAAATGGTTCTCTGTTAAGCTGGTTTACCGACAATAATTTTACGTAATAACGGTGGAAGAGAATAGATGCGTCACAAGCCGAACACTTAGGCCGATCGTACCTCTCTATCGCTTGTTCCGCGCTGCTTGCACACGGAACGTGACACTTTATCGTGCGTGCAGCCGGCTTTCATCAATTTATAGTGTTATTATGTAAAAAAATAAGCGACCTACATAATTTCTTTGTAAAATTATTTCAGTCTTTTTAGACACAGCATAGTAATTTCTCGACTGCATGCTAGAAATTTCTTTAAAAAAGGATACATTAGTCCTGTTATTTTTTTTGCTACTCTTAATAAATTAAAAAATAGAATAAAGTGAAAAGAATCCACGCGAGCGGGATTTGAACCAGCGACCTTATGTCTACGACCAATTAAACTACCGCGCATCAAGGCACGTAGTGCAGCTCTGAAAAATTATTAAGGGTAGGTACATCAAAATAGCATTGTGAATGTAAAAAAGAAACACAAAAATAAAATATACCTACTTCATTATCACAAGTAGTACCCTTAGGTACTACCAAGAACCTGTTCCAAGAAACAAAAAGTTTGTTTCAAACAAAAATATTAGTGTTGACACAGGTTAACACATTATCACACTACCATTTCAAAATCCGAATCCCAAAAAAGTCTGGCCGTAAATCATCCATAGATTATAAAAAAATAAAATAAAAAACGAAGAGCGGCAATCGGGCCGATGCATTTTCGAAGCTACCTGATTTCTTTCGGCTTGGGGCAGGATCAAGTGATGGGATCAAGTTTTTGTCGGGTATTATAATGAGACAAGTATTAATAAAGTAGATAACGGAAAAGCTGTTACAGAACGAAGGTTATCAATATTTTTTTAACACGTTTCTTAAGAATATTTAAAGATACATAGCATCACGTTTTCCTCCCTTGCGGGGTAGACAGAGCCTAGGTCTAATAAGACCTTATGGCCACATTTAGCATGTTGGAGGGCGTGAATATGGAAAACGGAATCAAAATAGTGATGGGTTGCTATCCGCAATACCGTATATTCAAGACTGTAATACGAGTCTATACACACATGTAGTATTATGGACAAGACTACTCAAAGAGGTTGACTAAAGAACAAATGGCTATTTTAGGCCACAAACTAAGTGGAAAAGTAGCAAATAGAGACAGATAGCTAGCCTATTAATGTCACAGTTTCCCAAGATTTTCCTATCTCCTCGATCGGATTTTGCGATGAACTCAGGAGAAGAAGCAACTAATCACTTTTTTTTCTTTGAGCACAAGACCGACACAAATAACTCTGAAACATGTCCATTGTCCGTGTTTCCTTTAGTAATAGATCCTTTGTCATCTAGCAGACATATCAAACAAACTGTTGTATAATAACATTTTTACGAACGGTAATGTTGGCAACGGACTCCGTGTCGTAGTGGTTGATACGAGCCATGCTCAACATGAGTGTACAGTCTTCGCCGAATGTTATATTATTTTTTAAAGTCTTTGCCGAAGCGTACCGGTTTTAATTCTGGGTGCGGGAATATATTTTTACTTCTTCTGTTTGCAGTTCTGGAACTACTCAAGGTGTATGAGTGGCAGGCAGCCGGCCGTAAAAACTTTCACCAAATCATATTACAGCATTAATGCTGTGATACTCTCCAACCCGTCTGGCCAGCGTGGAGAGTGTAGGCCAAGTCCTCTGGCTGCTCTGGCCAAGTATGGCCCTAGTAGTACAGAGAGGGTCGTGCTCCTGTAGTGGAGACTAAAAAGGACCTGATGATGATGATGATGAATGCTGTGATAACAGCGAACCCGGGTCTCTCATGCATCTCAGTTGGGGAAGCAACCGGGAGAAACGGTCGGATCAGAAGCAGACTGTGGAGTTAACACGAATCAGGAGTGCTATTTTTGAAATGACGCCGTTCGTAAACGAGCGAATTTTCCATACAAAAATCGCACGAGGGCGAGTTTTTAGAGAGTTAGACACTTTCAAAAATAGTACCCCTGTTCACCAGACACATTTCATTAGCGACGGCCTCTGTTGCACATTCTCAAAGCGGGACAATCCTTGTGCTTCATTTCAGGTTTTTGACTGCGTCATAATAGTGGACCCCGGGCTCCGATGCATCAAAGCTGGACGGTCCGACAGATCAAAGAGGATGCAACCGGGAAAAAGCTCAGATCAAAAAGAGAACGTTTATTATGGCATTGAAAGCTTGAGTTACGAGCTTTCCGTAACTAAGCTGTGTTTATTTACATTAGTTTAGTTAACACTTTCTTTTGATACGAAATGGATAAGTAATTGAACATTTTTCTAAACAAAGACTTAGTTTTAATCTTTAGATTAAAAATACAAACAAGCATTGGTTGTGACACGCTATATCGCATCTGTTACAATATGACTGTTTGTTTTACATCCCAAATCGTACAAACTATTGTCTGTTTGCTTTAACTGTGTTAATCTTAATGATAAATCAAGCAGAAATAGAATCAATATTTTAAACAAAAATGCCAAGATCTTCGATGCTGGCCTGGGAGAACAAAAAACACGTAAGAAATATTTTTTTTATATATGACAGTAGTCACCGTCCTGCAACACCAGAGGAGGTGCTGATGCGTTGCCGACTCTTTAATACCTGTAAACAATTTATCAACAGCTTCTCTTCCTGGGCAGATCGTAAAAGCCGGCTGAGAGAACGGGGGAAAATTATGGGGAATCATGTCATTGCGAATGCTAGCAACCCATCCCTTTTTTGATTCCTTTTTCCATCTATGGAGCACCAACACGCTCAACGTAGCCTTTGGGTCTTTAAGCCTTATGATATGCCTAGGGTAGACGGAACCTTAGTATGAAACTCGTTTAAATGAAAGAAGAAACTCATTTGGGTTGGTACTAAAAATGCTTGACTTACGCAGAAACGAGTGAGATTTGGGTTTCACGTCGGCAGCCTAGGCTCATCGACAATTCGAGCAACTCTCTTTTGAATACGTTTAAATAGAAGAAGTTGATCGTGTGGGTCTCCAGTCCAGAGATGAAAAGAAAACTCCTATGCGG
Organism: Elegia similella; assembly: GCA_947532085.1. Lineage (NCBI taxonomy): Eukaryota > Metazoa > Arthropoda > Insecta > Lepidoptera > Pyralidae > Elegia > Elegia similella. The sequence continues at coordinate 18,034,822 of OX383941.1, forward strand.
TTGTATATGACTTTTATAGACCATCAACCCATGGACCAGATCGTGTGTGATCGTTACCAAGTTTATTAGAAGTGAGATGAGTTTTGCGATCATGTGGAAGGTAAATCTTCTACTTTCGAAGTGGAATATTTATCTTCCACATTCGAAGTGGAAGATTTAGGTATCTTCCACATGATTTCCACACGATTCCACATGATCGCGAAATTTTAGCTTAAATTATAGCTTATGTGTTATTTTGATGTATAAACTATAACATTGTAAAATTTTCCTTACAGTACCTTTTGCATGAAGGAGTAACAGACATCTTCACTTCCAATCAGTTCACGCCCATACAAACTTTCACCTTCTTTAGTAGGGTGAATCCAAACCTGAAATTGCGCTGTCTCATACATTTTACGACAGTAGATATTTAGCTGATTATTTTAACGTTGTCTCACCAAAATATTTAGTTCTGTAAGGTATTAATAAATGTAGGACAAGGACTGCACTATAAAGGAGGTGAATTTATCGATTTATTTTTGTCGTAGTCTTTTATAATACTGCCGTATGTGTGTGCACTGGTGTTTATTTTGCCAATACATATACACCTGTCGATTTTTTTTGATTCCTGTCAAAGTTTCATAGTTACATTTACTTTGAGACAATTTACTTTGCGTGCTTCCGCCACCAGTTAGTTCATGCAAACTATTGCTGGCCAGCGCCCACCCACTACTGTTAGTCCCTTCATACCCGCCACCAATAGTTGATGCATGCAACCCTGGTCGATACTGCTGCATCCGTTGAGGCTGCAGCAATGTCGGCCGTCGTGCTCGCGACACGTGTTTCACCTCTACACGAGGCATCTTCAGGCATTGAAACCTAGATGTTGATCGTTCGAATGACAAGCACCGAATTTTTTGCTTGTCATTCGAACGATCAACATCTAGGTTTCAATGCCTGAAGATGCCTCGTGTAGAGGTGAAACACGTGTCGCGAGCACGACGGCCGACATTGCTGCAGCCTCAACGGATGCAGCAGTATCGACCAGGGTTGCATGCATCAACTATTGGTGGCGGGTATGAAGGGACTAACAGTAGTGGGTGGGCGCTGGCCAGCAATAGTTTGCATGAACTAACTGGTGGCGGAAGCACGCAAAGTAAATTGTCTCAAAGTAAATGTAACTTTGACTTCCGCAAAGTAACACCTGAATCTATTAACTAAAGTTTCATAGATTTATTCAGAAGCAAATCTTTCATTCAATTCACTTTTTAAGTCAGTTTAAATAATTATAATTACTTATTTTCAAATTATTATTTACTGTTTCAAAGCTAAACTACTAACGTTTTGGATCCGACAACTGCAGCAAAGAAAACGCCGAACGAAAATATTTTCAACAGTAAGGACTTTGTATGATATTTTATATTTTTCTGTTTTTTTTTTTATGTTTATGATTTCCAATAATATAACAATTTCAATGCACATAATTTTGTAGAACCTGTTATGCTAGCGATCGATAATAACAGAAAACATAAAACGTAGTCAAGTCAGTCGCTGTCATGACTGATTTGGCGATAATAATTAGTGGGTATAACAGCTTATCGTATCTACTATCAAACGCTTGCAAGAAGAGCTTAACCCTCTTATTCATAAAAATTAACAAACGCTTATGAACCTATTTTAGTTAATATATGTTTTGTCTCTTTCTTTCCATGCCAATCGTTGCAGATAGGGATATCCTTATCCCTATCTGCAACGATTGGACAAAACATATTTTAACTAAAATAGGTTTAATAAATTGGTAATTTGGTAATTTTTATGATTAAGAGGGTTAGATTCTAACAGGAGAAGTAGACTTATTTCTAAAAAAACCCTCATCCCACATTCGTGGTCCTAAAATGCATCTAAGCGAATAGACTGTACAATTAGCATTTCTCAGAAGAGAAACACTTCGGCTCACTTGATGAGAAAACTTCACACCTCCACTCACATCAATCTTACTTTTTTTATAAAACAAATATTCTTTGAGATTTAGATGACTTCTTAGAAAGATTTGCTGTCAGCGAGAGTTTGATAGAAAACACACAGGCCATATTGTATCTTTTCTTAATAAAAATAAGATTCAAAATGCTTCAAGTAGCTTTTATAAAAGTGCATCTTGCGTACGTGATTTGTCACCCTTCGAAAATACAGAGGTCCGTGATATAAATATAAAATTATGTCCTTGGGAACCGGGATCGTACTCAGATGGCTTAAACACAATAAACAAGTTTTAAAAATCTTTAGAATGCGGTTTTTTCGATGTAATAAAGTTAGTTCTTTTGTAGTGCGAGTCGTATTTTTGGGTTCACTCGTATATTAGATTTTATTATCAAGTTAACCGCGACCTTTACGTCCAATAGATTACAAAAAAATTTAACTATGAACTTTTTACCGTCTTTGAATTGACCGGTGCTATTTTGTATACGAAACAAATTGTATCCACTAGCAATACAGATATAAAACAGATTTTACTTTTTCGTGTGTGTGAGTGGCCAACACTAGTGTCAGATTTTTCAAGCTGCCTAATAGCACCTGAAATAGCATAATGACTGTTATCTAATAATAACACTAATGATGACACCAGGGATCAACGGCCTAACGTACCTTTCGAAGCACGGAAGAGCTCGAGAAATTCATCGAACAGAACTGATGTAAGTAATTAATCAAATTAATATAACATGTTTGAAATGTGGTGTTCGCGGAAGATGTTGCGAATCCCATGGACGGCCCGACGCACTAATATATCCAATCTGAAGCAGCTGAAACTTGACGGCAAATAACGTCTTTCCCAAGTTTGCCTGAGACGTATTCTCCAGTACTTTGGGCACATTTGGGGACACAGAACACCTGACAATCTGGAAAGACTAATTGTCACGGACAAAGTAGAAGGGAAAAGGCCAAGAGGTAAAAGTCCAACAAGATGGTCAGACCAAATAAAGCAACAACTGGGGATATCAATTACAACGGCGGTCCGATATGCAGCAGCCCGAGACAAATGCCGAGAACTTATCCACAGCCATGTTCAGAGGGGCCACGATCCTCATCAGTGAGGGAACGCATTAGAGAGAGAACTCTAACATCCAAACGTTTTTTTCAATTTCTTTTTGCGAGCATTCACATTATACCGCGTTAAAAAGATATCTCTTTTCTCACAATATTTCTTATCGACGCGACGTGACCTTGACCACAATACAAAGCCAAATAATCGAGTTACTTCAAAACCGAACGCATTTAATAACATTATTCTTGCGTTTAATGTCGCCATGTTTACATTAATCTCTGTAAGGCATGAACGGAAGGGTTACACGAATAGCAACACCATCTCGATCTTACTGGGGTATCACACTCGTTTGTCCCTTGTTTTCATCCCCCTTTTTGTTCAAAGGCATCTGCCAGAAAGGTATTTTTGTGGCACATAGTCGTTAATTGACCTTTGATGATGATTTATTAAAAGCAAAATCGGGTTTGCCAATTATTACCGAGCGTGTAATGAACATTATCACATTCACCAATGTGTTATAAATTGGACCTAATGCCCACCAACATGCTAAACAGCTTAAAAACCTGGGCTCTGTCTTCCGCGCAAGGGAAAAAGATGTGACAGTGGTAATATATATCAATGTGTTAATAACATATTTTTTACACTCCACAGGTTACTGTATGATGAAGACAGAATTTGACAATTAGGTACAAGATATGAGTGCCGGCTAAAGTAGATATGTGTGCTGCCTGGATCGTGCTAAACAAATACGAGTATGACACATCACATCTGCGCTCAGTGGTCACTGAAGCTGAGCGAATACGTGACGTAAGACGATACGTGTTAATAACGAAATTCTATTGGTTTTGTCACATCTCCTCTCCGCTCGTTTCGTTTGGGCCCCGTGTTTACAATCTCTGTAATGCTACCCCCACACAATCGGGAATGATGAACCACTTACGGAATCGACCGTAATTGCCATTGCTACCTTCTCTAGACAATCGGTAATGATGATCAACATCAAAATCGCCTATGAAATTCACCGTCGTCACAGCTCTCAATCACACGTACAGGGGAGTATCGCTCCCCTGTACGTGTGATTCGAACCTCGGTGACCTTGAAAAGCAACGTTTAAGCGCTAAGGTTGACACCACGGAACAAGAAAAAGAAAGTAGGATTGATGACTTAATATTTTCTATGTACGACCTACGGTCCAGGATTTAAGCTGAATCTAAAAAAAGCGGCTAAGTACGAGTCGGACTCGCGCAAGAAGGGTTCCTTACTATTATTTATAAAAACGGCAAAAAAATCATGTCAGTTGTATGGGAACCCATATTAAATATTTATTTTATTCCGTTTATAGTATTTGTTGTTATAGCGGCAACAGAAGTACATGATCTGTGAAAATTTCAACTGTCTAACTATCACGGTTCATGAGATACAGCCTGGTGACAGACGGACGGACGGACGGACAGACAGACGGACAGCGGAGCCATATGAATAGGGTGGGTACGGAACCGTAAAAATAGTTTAAATAGTAGTAGGACAACATTAGTTGGTATTATCTTAGGTATTCTGCTCAAATACTTCTGAATTCATTAGCAATTTATGTTACGCGCCAAACATCTCCGATATGGTGCTAGTAACTAGTTGAAAATCATGATGAAATATTTCATTAAACGACGAAACTACAAAATAATCTGTTTATTTGATGAATGACGATAGTGATAATATGAGTACATATATACCTACTTTGAAGTAGGAAGCATATCATGTAAAACGACTAAGTGATTTAGGTGTTTACTACGTGTAAAACGGTCGGTACGGCACCTACCCCGTACCTACTACTAGTAGTTCTGCGAGAACAGTAGACCTCGCGAGCCCTTACAATCAACATCCACATTTGCCCTTCAGTGCTCTAAAATATATCTGTTACTGATATGCTACTTGACTAAAGGATGATTTCCTTCAGTTACTATTTCCCAATCCCCGCTGCTCTTAATTAGGTACCAGAGGAAACGGAAATTTAATCCTACATTCCCTTACCAGAAGACCCGACCAGACCCTTTTTTAAAGAGGAAACACTAAGCTCGAGAGAATTGAAAAATATATATTTATAATATCTATTGCTGTCGCGCCGTGTGCCCAAACAAACCCCGCAGAGTGCGATAGGGATAACTGCAGCTCGGCCGGAAAATACCTATAAAAAGTACACAAAATTAACGCGTAGTCCTCTGATTTCTTTTCAAAAACTTAACCGATTTAATTTATTTTTACATTAAAAATTTAAAATAAGCTATTGCTATGTTTCTGCGTTTCTTTTTCTTATATAATTGCCCAAATTTGTTTTCTTGATGTTTGAACACAACGGAAATTCGTACCAATTTTCATGTTTTTGAAGGTTCATATCTCTTTAAATAATTCAATTATGAAAAAATTTTAACATACGGATTTTATTAGTAAAAAATCATTACTCTATTGGTACTATCCGTTGCGGAATCAGGAGACTGCTCTTGTATGGAAACACGGCCCTTGAGCACCATGTTTAATATGCTTTTGTACACATTAACTAAGTTGGAGTGATCCTCTTCAAGATCGGAAATATCGGAATAGCGAACTTGGCATTGGTGAATGAGAGGCAAAGTTTAAGTATCCGATTTCATAGTTGTTATGTTACCAATTGGTAAAAATTTTAATAGGGCGCTAATTTTCAACTATTATGGCAGATAAACATGCGAACTTTACGTTAAGAAGTGGCCGGCATCTATAAGCCTTGGGTTCAAGTGACAGGATAGCATGTAAATCTTTTTTATTTATTTTTAATTTTTATTTCAGGATTCTTAGTTTATTCAGTGTTTTCAATTATAAAAGTAATACGCAGTATCATGCTTTAAGCCAAAAAATATTTTTCATATTTTGATTTTTGTTCCTTAGGGAAAGTTGTTCAATTTCACTCCCTCTCCCACTTCAAGTACTTCAACTTCTTTCATAAATATACAGAAAATCGATTTCAGACAACTTTTGAGCAATAAACACGTTCAAGTTTATCGTATAAAAAAGTTGTTCAGACAAAAAAGTTGCGTCTTAATGAGAATAACAAAAAAGTCTAATGACATTTTTGTTTTTTTTTCCAAATAGCTGTGCTATAAGTTTTTTTAAGTTTCGGACCCCATATATACGCCATTTTTTAAAATTTCGAAAATCTGGCACGACTAAAAAATTCTATATAATTACCGAACCTGCTCACAAAATTTCATGACAATCGGTAGACAGACAGACAGACAGACGGACAAAAGAATTTTGGGCCAGTGAAAACTGAGACGCTTCGCTCGCTTCGCTCGCTCGGTCAACTAGGTAATAGAAAATAAATATTAACTAGGTATTTACTTTTCAGGTTTGCTAGGCAATGAGAAGAAGCTTTTATGATTATTCTGTTTTTCATTATTGCCACGGCCATATACACAACAATAAGTACCACCAGCGGGCATGATTATTGTTTAAAACGCGTAGTACTCAAATTACTCTTTCTTTACTCACTTGCGTGCTGCAAAACGTGCGCCAGACGCAAACACAACAAACGCTTTTAGCCCTCGACTCGACCACCCCGTGATGGATCGTTCACCGCCCCGCGTGCCTCTCGATGCCCCCGCGCACATTCAGACACCCACAGATAACCGCAAGCGCTTTTACATGCACACATGCTTAAGTGTCGTTTCTTTTCGCGTAGTGTATATATTCTTTGCGAGCCATGCCAAATCACTATTTTCCTCCTTATTTATATATTTTTTGGAAAGAAAACCGACTTAAGAAAAGGAGGACGAGAATAGTCTCCTCCTCCTTTTCTTAAGCCGGTTAAATCTTGACTAATTTAAATGTTTTGTCATCAGTCCACGTCAACTGTGACAGTATAAAGAATTTTTATACAGCGTGTAAATTTACCGTAATATTACCAAAGGTCTGACTCAAGTCGATATGAACAACTTTACTTAAGGGACCAAAACCTTGACGCTTTCCGAACCTATCCACGGTATGTATATAACGACAACCTATACCTACCTAAGTAGAACGGGTGCGGGTCCCTTATTAATTTCAACTGATGAATACTGCTTACTGTTTACAAACTTCTCAATAGAGTGTCCTACATCATATTGAAATACGTTGCACCCTATTATAATAACATAAGGTTACTTTTTCAACGACCATGATTTCGTAAGTCTAGTCTTTATCATGGTAATTTGACTCCTCCGTACTAATTCCAGTTGCTTATTCAGATGTCTCCCCTTAGTTCATAAATAAAGCTTACAGTGGGATTAAAGTATGAGCTTCGAAAGCTCCGTAGTCATTAATAAGGCGGAGGCACCGCCCAGCATAATTTGGACATTGAAGTGTAATGTCCTTGAGCAATGTCAGAGGTTTCCCAAGGTGAATTTACAAAGAAATTAGGAGAAAGTGTATTTGGTCGGATTATACTAAGAACTTGTGGATAAATGGTAATGAATTGACGTAAATAGATGAATATGATAGAGCCTGAGGATAGAGATCCGTCGATAATGAAAAAAATATTCATGACTGTCATAAAATTTGTCGATAAAAGAAAATAATAGTCAGAGCAGAAACAAGGTTGACGAGCTCCGTGGCGCAGTGGTTAACACGCCAGCCTGCGACACGAGAGCCCCGGGTTCGATCCTCGGTCAGGTCAAGATGGAAAATGATCTTTCTCAGATTGGCCTGGGTCTTGGATGTTTATCTATATATGTATTTGTTATAAAATATCGCATCGTTGAGTTAGTATCCCATAACACAAGTCTCGAACTTACTTTGGGGCTAGCTCAATCTGTGTGATTTATCCGCACATATTTATTTATTTAAGGTTTTCTTAAATTTCTTTTTGATTATGCTGTTATTACAGTGAATTGCTATTTTGAAGTTCTGTAGGGACCTAACTACCTAAGCTGTTCAGAATTGAGGAGTATTCCCTACATTATCCAAAAAAAATTAAACTCAATATAAGCTCAAGTAACATTTAATTACTTATCTTGGTACACATACCAGATGAAAGCGAAAAAAAATGTTGAAGGCTTTCATTCGAATAACTATAATCACCGATTGGCGGTAAGTATAAAACACACAGGCTACTAGCTTTTGCCCGCGGCTTCGCCCACTTTAATGTAGATCCCTCGAGAACAGTAATTGTTTCCAGGATAAAAGGTGCCAATGTTCTTCCTCAGGCATCAAAGTAACTCCATAACAAATTTCACAGCGATTTGTTTTTATTGCAAATAGTTGAAGCATTTATAATATTAGTATGAATAAGAATAGGTAGAAATAGTACCATATATACATACACCACGTAAGATTCAGTTATCTATTTAAATGAATATCCAGCAGCGCTCTACCAAATACCCTGTAAACCAGCCACAAACTTTTACTATGCAATGCGATTTTCATATGTTCATTTAACAAAACCAAGCATAGAAAAACCGCAACGGACATTAATTAGTAGGCGTTTGTGTCCAATTTACGCCCTAAATGTATAACTAAAGCCACAATGACAAGCTTGGTGATTGATTTACCCAGATAGGCACTAACGAAGCTACCGGCAAAGATGTATTGATTCTCGGGTCAATGGTCTAGTTTTCAAACTATAATTTGGTAAGGCCAAATAAGGTGAGGCTAAATTGAGGTGTGGTTAAGTAGGTTAGCGGTACGGTGACCTTTTTCATCGGTACCTAATTATGTGACAGTTGATGGTCTTACTATTCTTCATGTTTGACAAATACTAAATTGTAGGTCTAAGAAATTTAGGTAATTAAATAAATACTAGTTACCTTCTTCTTCTTTTCGAGTCGTAATGTCTTTTTACTACTTATAGTATTTTTGCCCAATATGTGGCCACGGCCACTGCCCTGTCATTTGCCTCCTTTAGATCCTTTTGAGTGCAGTGAGTGGTGCATTTAGGGCACGTCAAAATGTAGCTCATAGATTGAAAATCGCCGCAATCGCATGTGGTGTTGCCGGAGAAATCCCACCTAACCCGGTTTTCGCGACAACTCCCTACACCAGCCCGGAGTCGGTTCAGCGACTTCCAGACTGCCCAGGGGAGATTGCTACCCGGTGGAAGTTTTTCGGCTAGCTTTGAGGAGGATGATGGTTGTGGGTACAGGCTTTCCCACTGCTTTAATCTGGCCTTCGGGGCTTCCATGGCTTCAAGTTCAGACTGCCTGAGAAAGCTGCTACGGCTCTTCAATCGCGATGGTGGCGGATTATACTAATTATACTAGTTACCTTGTTAAGTATGTATGACACAAATGTATTTCCTTATAGCAACATATAAAAAAATAGCTCAGAAACTCGAGCAATTGATTGCTTAGTTATTAGCCCTTTCACAACATTACCCGGAAAGAGTCATTGTGCCACTAAAAACTATTGCTACGAAACCAACATTGCAATCGCAAGCAAGCTACATATTTAGGCAACTTAAAACATAAATTAAGCACATAGAAAATAAAAGAAAAAGCAACATTACAATAAGTAATTTTGGTAAGGTTAAGGTAGCCTTGGCGATAAAGCCGCCTATTGGGCTATTTTATTCATTTTTTAAGTTTAATGTAAGTATCTGTATGGTGCTATAAAGTATTCTGTCGTCCATGTATCATGGCAACCCTGGTTTGCTCTCTTCCTGCCTAATTTAACCCTGCAAGACATGTGCTCTGTAGAAATTTCTATTATAAAATTAATACTCACTTACAAAAGCCTTTCTTTAAAATAAAATGCAAGACTTCCATGCCCGTCACTAGTGAGGGTGTACGGATGCTACGATCCCCTAAACTTTCAAATCTGTTGAACCATTTCGATGTTATGGTGGAATAAAAACTCACATACGTATATACATGTGTACATATGTATGTATAAGTATGTATGTTTTAGTAAATGTATGTATATTAACCGAAAAACAATACACTCCGTTTTATTGGCAGTTGTGTAAAAATAGACAGGTGTTCAAAAAAAAAACATTTTTGGATCCACTTCTACAAACGTCCCATACACCGTCCTTTTAATGTCTCATCAAGTCATCACCACTTACATATAACGCTATCATTTCTCTATTTACCTATAATAAAACTTATACTGAAGCCACCGGAAGATAACCTACTTTCAAATAAAATGGTGCATTCAAAATAATTATTATTTATTTGGATCCGTAGGCCACACGCAATGATAAGTAGGGCAAACCGTCCTACCTCAAATACGGATATTATTATGAATTAACAGGTATTGACGCCGTGTGGTATCCGGCAGAGTAGAATAAGACCACTCCAAGTCTTCCCGTGGATGTCGTACAAGCTTGGCGTACAAGGCATAAATAAATAAATAAATATATACGGACAAATCACACAGATTGAGGTAGCCCCAAAGTAAGTTCGAGACTTGTGTTATGGGATACTAACTCAACGATACTATATTTTATAACAAATACATGTATAGATACACATCCAAGACCCAGGCCAATCTGAAAAAGATCATTTTCCATCTTGACCTGGCCGGGGATCGAACCCGGTCACTCCGTGTCGCAGGCTGGCGTGTTGACCGCTGCGCCACAGAGCTAATTATAGGCAGGAAGGAAGGATGATGATGAGTACCTGTCAGTCAGAGTACATACATAATAATCGTGTCGTCATCATTTCAGTCGTAGTAAGATGTCCTCTCCTATAAAGGCTTCTCCAAAAGAGTCTTCGTTTTATGGGACCACGCTTGGGAAGCGGGTTAGTGAGCGCATGCTTCCGACGCTACTGCCTAAAAATTGAAGCTTAATATTTTTTAGATAAATTCACAATCTCGTCCTTACTAATATTATAAATGCGAAAGTGAGTTTGTTTGTTACGCTTTCACGCCGTAACTACTTAACCAATCATCATGAAATTGCATACACGTTATCTGGGGTACGGAAAAGGACATAGGGTACATTTTATCCTGGGAAAAAGGTACTATTCCCGAGGGATCGACGCGGGCGGAGCTGCGGGCGAAAGCTTGTAATTTATAATTACCATGGATCATGGCATATCATGGCAGCTCAGCCACATACTTATCAGATTACTAAATACGGCTAACAATAAAAGCGAAATTAAATTATTGCTTATTAAATTATCTATTCATACTTTCATTTTGAACAAAGCCGGGGAAATCCATTGTAAATGTCATTGCTGCTTCGCTACGTTTTGCCAAAACTAGGTTAAGCCGTTACTTCTCCCAGTCACGAATAGGAATCGATGATTCGATTTTTTACGTTCGATTTCGTTTTACTTTCGGATGTGACTTATTGTGATCTTCCATGCTGGTCTGGGGGAAAAGAAAAACGTAGAATGTACCAGCTACTTCTCCGTAGAAACCGGTCGAGCAAATAGGCTTAAATCTAAAGAAATATACATAGGTACTAAATGATACAATTACGAGCCTAACAACTACTTTGATCCCGGGAATTACCCAAACTTATTCATACACTCGTAACTTAACAAACATACATACATATTATCACGTCTTTATCCCTTACGGGGTGGACAAACCCTTAAGCCATAAGACCGAACGGCCACGTTTAGCATATTGGTGGTCATTAGGTGAAAAACGAAAATCAAAATAGAGATGGGTTGCTAGCTGCATCGCCTACTTAGATGATTCCTCAGATTTTCACCCATTCCTTCGATAGGCATTTACGGTCTGCGCTGTTAGAGAAGCAGATGGTACATTCCACGTTTTTTCTTTTGTCCCAGACCAGCATGGAAGAAAGACTTTTTATCGTGGCGTAGGTAATCCTTACTAATATTATAAAGGCGAAAGTGAGTTTGTTTGTTTGTTACGCTTCTAACTACTGAACCGATCATCATGATATTTTGCATACACGTTATCTGGGGTACGGAGAAGGACATAGGGTACATTTCATCCCGGGAAAAGCACTGTTCCCAAGGGATTGACATTGATGCGGGCGGAGCCGCGGGCGAACGCTAGTTATAATATAAACAGAATTAAGTGTTTAAATCTGGAGTATTTGCCATGCTTCGTCAAATCCTTTAAGTGCTATTGAATCTACACATATGCATGACAATGAATAAGGGTAAGACAGCAGAGATTGAAAGTCTACCCTTATCATAGTACGCCTAGCAACTTTATCGATAGAGATATATGCATACATATACCATACTTTATTCTTCACACTCTCACTTGCATAGCTAATATACCTATACTTGTATAAAAAAGACTGTTCGATTAATACCATCAAAAATATGACGCTACAGAAGCGTATAAAAACTATATCCGTCTTATTATAAAACGAGGACTAACTTTAGTACCTGGTTTAAACCAATATCCGACCAAAATAAGTCGACACCTGTCATTTTGACGTTTGGTCAATTGTCATTGTCCATTTGTTTTGGTCGAATAATGGTTTAAACCAGGTACTAAAGTTAGTCCTCGTTTTATAATAAGACGGAATATGTTTATACTTAATTTTAATTTTATTCCTTTCTACACATATATTTTTTATAAATTTAATAACTTTCAATTCAATTAATCAAAGCACAACGGTACATATTTCTAACAATTCATTGACCCAAAATTGAAAATAAGCGTATCTCGTTATCCCATCAGGATTCAAGGCAATAAAAACTCCTTCGGCGTGATTAAATTTTATTAGTTATCGAGATAATAATTAGGAGAGATTACGATCTGAGGATAAATCTCGTATAATAAGACGTGGGCGTGGGGAATTCAAAACTGCTGGATAGCGTAAGTGATGGCTGTTTTGAGTTAATTTTGGAAGGACACTTAAAAAATTGAGCATTATATATACAACAAGTAACCCAAACAATATTTACATTTTATTTTTTATTGGAAATTTCTCTACACCCGCCTAGGGGAGCGTGCCGTAATTTTATCCTAATACGTATTATAATAAAATATAGTGTGTGTATGTAAGTATGTATTTTTTATAAAAGACAATTAAATCATCGAGATATTTTGCGAATATTTCTGCAACGAAAGAAACCGTAAAACATACTATTACGAACCCCACAACAACTTTGATCACGGTAATTAGCCAAACTTATTCATACATTTCTAACTTAACAAACACACAAACGTACCATTACATCTTATTCCCTTAAAAGCCACTTTAAGCATATTGGTAGACATTACGTGAAAAACGAAATCAAGACAGAGATGGGTTGCTAGCTGCATCGCCTACTAAGATGATTCCTCAGATATTCACTCATTCCCTCGATCGACATTTACGATCTGCGGTTAGAGAAGCAGATGGTACATTCTACGTTTTTTCTTTTTTTCAAGACCAGAGACTTTTATCGTGGACAATAGTTGATTTTGCGTATGTAATCCTTACTTATATTATAAATGCGTATGTGAGTTTGTTTGTTTGTTACGCTTTCACGCCGTAACTACTGAACATGAAATTTTGCATACAAGTTCTGTGGAGTACGGAGAAGGATATAGGCTACCTTATATCCCGGGAAAAAGTACTATTCCTGAGGGATCGACATTAACGCGGGCGGAGCCGCGGGCGAAAGCTAGTTGGTCATAAACGCCTGCCTAGCTACAAACAAAACATTGCTATCTCTACAATGAGTGTGCGAATATTCCCGATTCAAGTGTCCCAGCGGACTGAGTCATACATGTAACATGACACATTTAGGATGCCATGCACCGACCGTCCTGAAAAACTAAAGTTATAACGACAATAACTTTACTTAACATATACATTGCTGCTCCAAAAAACATTTATTCAAGTAATTTAGATTGTAAGCAGCAGTGGATGTTATTTATAAAATTGAATGTTTGATTGTAGTGAGTCAAAGTTGAACTTTGCAGGAGAGTGCAGTCTGGGACGCACCACGCGTAGATACGTATTTTTAGCAGCAATATCTAAATTAGTCATCTGTTTTGTCACAGCAGCTGTTCAGTATTTACATTAATAAAGTCTTAATTAAATGTTTGTTAAGCGTTTAGACATTATTTACATTACGTACAATAGGCTAGTTTCTTAAAAAATATAATTAATTCGTCAGTTAATAATTCAAAAAATATTGGATACGTATGACGAAATTCCGTGTGACGTCATAGTTTGCTACACTTTTTAGCAAACTTTGACGTCACAAGCCCTCATGAATTTTGACGCGCTTTATCTTTTTCATGTATAGTTTAGTTGACAAAAGAAAAAATACGTGTCCAATATTTTTTGATTATCTATCTGACGGACTAATTGTAATGTTATTATTTTGACCTAGAAAACTAGCCTATTGTTACTCTTAGCTTAATATAAGTAACAGCTTTATCGCTTTAATTTTAGCTGGTTTTAAGATAATATTGGCATAATGATGTGCTTATAAGTACGATTGTTCTGATTTAAAGATAAAACGAATGAAATAATCTTAAAAAATATAGCAACCTTTTTAGTACTAACCAACAAAAAGAAACAAGGTACAGCATTTTTACCCGACTGCTAAGAAAGGTTATATGTTTCGAGCATATCTATATGTTTGTAGATTTCTTTATTACCTCATATCTTCCAAACGGCTCAATGGATTTCTATAGATAAGGTATCGTTATGCGTTTCAAAACCTAAGTGTTTAAAAAAGTGAAGGGAGTTCAGTTTTAATTTTTGAAATAATGCTACTTGTTAAATCATCATCATCATCATCTCAGCCATAGATCGGTTGGAAGCGGCCTGCATCCAGCGTCTTGTTAAATAATAATTTCTAATTATTAACATCACAATAGAAACTCGTCTATGTTTAAAATGTAATACTCGTAATATCTTACGTGTATGAGCAGGAATATACCGAAAATTGTTACTAATTACTGCTCCATTGTAAACCCATTAGATACTTGAAAATAATTAATTATAAAACTATTCTGTAGTTTAATAAAAAAAAAAGAAAAGCTACTGAAAATTTTGAATTAAGAATAAAGGATTAAGAATAAGGATTTGGCGCGATGATTCGGAGTCACGGTAGTGTTGTTGGTAACACTTTAAGGCGTAAGCCTAAGGGACATGGGTTTGAATCCTACATGTGGTGAGTTCTTTTTCATCCCATATTTTTAATATTAATAAAGTGAATGTTAGTATAAAGCAAGGTTGGTTCAGCAGTTAATCAACAGCATCACAGACTCGTCTTATTTTGTCTGGCTGTCCGTTAACCCTCTGCCCCCATCGCGATGTCAACTTAGGCCCTGTCTACTAATGACAGTAAATTAGTTCAATTTAGTTTTTGTAATGGCGGACCAACTTTACCTTTTTCAATCTCGTCACTGCTAAGAAAGGCCATTGTTTATTCGGATATCTAAATACTCATAAATATTTAGAAATCTCTAACTTAAAAACAACATTATAAAAATACAAATGGATGACGCTGTTTATTCAGATATCTAAATACTCATAAATATTTAGAAATCTTATGAAAAAAAACAAATGGATGACGCGTTTTACGCATACCATGTTTATTAGAACTCTTGAACAATCGCCAATTGATGAACGAATTCTTACTTAGCTTTGTGAAAACGTCTACAACATCGGATGGCAGTTTTTTTTTTAATGGCGATGTATAAAATTCTGTGGGTTTTATCTTCACATCTAATTTTAGCACAATTCGCGAGAACGGCTGCTGGCTACATCTGCACGCCCCCCTCTGAGTTTAATTTTGTATCCGAAACTCGACAGATAAATATTTTAGGTAATTGTGGACACAATTGAAGCCAAGATAAAATTGGATGCATTCTTCTTGTGACCTATGAGTTCGACACTAAGAAAGAATAATCTCAAATTAAGCAAATACCTAGACTTTTCAAATTGGGTTTTTATCTACAGTTCACATTATCTAGAAAAGATAGACATTATGCATAGTTAAAGTAGTATAGTCTGCTATTAAGCTATGAATTAAAAGAAAACCGGCTAAGTGCGAGTCGGACTCGCGCACGAAGGGTTCAGTACCTATAATAAGTGTAAAATTATTAAAAATATTTCATTACATGATGTAACTAAAAACCGGCAAAGTGCGAGTCGGACTCGCGCACGAAGGGTTCCGTACCGTTATCCATAAAAACGGCAAAACAAAAATCATGTCTGTTGTATGGAAGGAATAATTATTTATATTTTAAAGTGAATATATAACTCAATATTCTGTGAATATTTCAAGCGTCTACCTGTTGCCGTTATGAATATCGAGCAAAACCAAGCAAAAAATCACGTTTGTTGTATGGGAGCCCGCATAGATATTTATTTTATTCTACTTTTTAGTATTTGTTGTTATAGCGGCAACAAAAACACATCATCTGTGAAAATTTCAACTGTCTAACTATCACGGTTCATGAGAAACAGCCTGGTGACAGACGGACAGACAGACAGACAGACAGACAGATGGACAGCGGAGCGATATTAATAGGGTCCCGTTTTCGCCCTTCGGGTACGGAACCCTGAAAATGTATGCTTTTCGCAATTTTTCCTTTATCTGAACTATAAGACATTGCTTCGTAACAAATTTCAATATTCTGAGTTCACGGGAAGTACCTTTTAGGTTTTGGTTCCCTTGCGAATGTTCAAAATTTACGGCATAAACGGCTGTATCTTTTTGATTGTTACAGCTCCAAGTGACAGTAGACCTGAGTATTTGATATGAATTTCAGCTTGATACCTCTACGCGTTCCTGAGAAAAAGGGTCTTGACAGGCAGGAAACAGACGGACAACAAAGTGATCTTATAAAGGTTAAATTTTTTCCCTTTGAGTTACGGAACCCTAAAAATTCCTTGTTTTTCTTACATTCGATATAGATCTGGTACAAAGTAACTGAAATAGTAAATGTCTTTTGCTGAAACCTAACTGAATCAGCACTTTAAAGGTTGAATTGTAATATCTCTCTCCTATTCAGTCAGGAATTAGTACCATCATACATAGGTATGATGGTCATCATCATCATTTCGTGTAGGTGACACGGTCAATCGACCATGCAGAGTTATTCGGAACCGCCTCTCGGCCTCTGACGGTTCCTTTAACGACTATCAGATGGCAGCCTGGACCAACGGCTTAACGTGCCTTCCGAAGCACGGAATTATCTCTATTATCAGACAGTCAAGTGATTCACGCTTGCAATGTCCTAACCAAACTGGAAACAACTAAACAAAGTATGCTTCCCATGGAAATCGAACCCACGACCCCCGGGTCTACAAGCAAACGCCTTAATCACTGGACTACAGAGGCAGTTGATGTACGATGGTACTAATTCCTGAATGTATGTGTTCTAGGTAAACACCTTCCAGTAGAACTGCAGCAAAACGATCAAAAACGCAAGGACAGTAGGAATCAATAAGATCGGTAGGTTAGGCTCAGTGCCGGCGTCAGCATTTTTGGAACCCTGGGCGAGATTTATACGAGCGCCCCCTCTTATTGGGGAGAGGGGGATGCAATGCGATTGAATCACACTGCCCTGCGTCCTCTGCCCTTGCTTCGTTGTTTGTTTTTCATGTGTGTAAGTGGTCAACACTGGTTTCAGATTTTTCAAGCTGTCTAAAGTCATCTGACATAGCTTAACGACAGCCATCAATGATGACAGTCGGGAAGTTTCTGCCGCATCAGCCTAGCGGCTTAACGTGCCTTACTTGCTTGGTGGGGGCGCCCCTTCCGTATCCAACGCCCTGGGCGGTCGCCCAAGCGCGCCCTATCCTAACGCTAGTTAGGCTTCGTTATCAGAAAAAAGCCGTGTGGTATCCGGCAGAGTAGAATAGGACCACTCCAAGTCTTCCCGTGGATGTCGTAGAAGGCGACTTAGGAAATACAAGCTAAACAAAGCTTATAAACATCTCCGTGGCGCAGCGGTCAACACGCCGCCTGCGACACGGAGTGACCGGGTTCGATCCCCGGCCAGGTCAAGATGGAAAATGATCTTTTTCAAATTGGCCTGGGTCTTGGATGTGTATCTATATATGTATTTGTTATCAAATATAGTATCGTTGAGTTAGTATCCCATAACACAAGTCTCGAACTTACTTTGGGGCTAACTCAATCTGTGTGATTTGTCCGTATATATTTATTTATTTATTTATTAAGACACCTCTCCAACCCGTCTGGCCAGCGTGAAGAGAGTGTAGGCCAAGTCCTCTGGCTGCTCTGGCCAAGTATGGCCCTAGTAGTACAAAGAGGGTCGTGCTCCTGTAGTGGAGACTAAAAACGACCTGATGATGATGATGATCAGAAAAAACTTATCAAACATTCGTTTATCGTGGACAAAAATTGTCCTTGAGAAGACGACTTACGTGCCTCGATTACAATGAGACTGATCGGTCGTTTTTTTTAACGGTTGAGGAGGAATGCGCGGCAAAAACGAACACAAAAAATCTTGTCCCACACGTGGCCGGCTTGGAGTCTTATTACTGGATTTTGCATTTGTATTTTGAGTACGGTTCGAATTTCTGTTTTTGGTATTTGGTCTGTTTTGTTTAAAAACTGTTAATGATTTTTTATTTAGATAGGCGTAGCTTTTAGGGGAATGTGAAAAGGACCGTGTGCTTTTTGCATTTGGATTTTAAACAATGTTGGGTGCCACTGGTTTTTAGGGTTCCGTACTCAAAGGGTAAAAACAGGACCCTATTAATATGGCTCCGCTGTCCTTCTTTCTGTCTGTCTGTCCATCTGTCCCACCAGGCTGTAACTCATGAAACGTGATAGTTAGACAGTTTAAATTTTCTGTCACCCACCAGGCTGTATCTCATGAAACGTGATAGTTAGACAGTTTAAATTTTCACAGATGATATATATCTGGTGCAAATACTAAAAACCAGAATAAAATAAATGCTTAAGGGGGCTCCCATACAAGAAACGTGATTTTTTTGCTCGTTTTTGCTCGATATTGATAACGGCAACGGGCGGACGCTTGAAATGTTCACAGAATATTAAGTTATATATTCTCTTTACAAATAAATAGTTAAATTAAAGTAAAATTAATATTGAGGGGAGCTCCCATACAACAGACATGTTTTTTTGCTGTTTGTATAGATAATGGTACAGAACCCTTCGTGCGTGAGTCCGAATCGCACTTGGCCGGTTTTTTATTTTATTCTATTAAAATAAAAATAAAAAAAATAAACAGGTTGTACAATTACGTAACATACCTAGTACTCGTACTTGATTAGTGCTTCGTGTAATGTATATTTCTGGGTATTACTTACATATATAATTACGTCTTAATCCCTTACGGGATAGGCAAAGCCCCCGACCTAAGACCTAAAGGCTACGTTAGTGTGTTTCTGAGCATATAGGTGTAAAACAGGGTCAAATCACCAACAGGTTGCTAGCCATATCGCATATTAAGATAGGAAGAGGGATATTTGCCCATTCCTTCGACCAGCTATTACAATCTGCGCCGTTAGGGAAGCAGCTGATACGTAGAAGTACCTAAAAATTAGTAGGTATGTTGAAATCTAGGTATTCACAAGATTTACAAATGTAAATCTTATCTTATGCAGTGTACAGGTGTAACAACGAAATTACAGCAACTGATACAGTTCCCCAGTTCGCACGGAATGTGGACACATTATTGTTGAACAGGTAGACTAATCTGCCGAATTACATAAAATTACAACCGAAGTTACGTCCTCGCGTCATCACGCGAATGCTGCCCGTAATTAAGCGTTGAACTATGACTCACTAGATGAGAAACAAATCAATCAAATTATAGGGTAACTTTTAAATTCTCACGAATAAATTGTATTGCTGGTAAGTCTTGCGTATTCAGAACCGATTAAATTTAAGGAACTCAGATTTAATATTTCTGTTTATATGTCTGTTTGGATTTCTGTTACTGTCAAATAGTCGTAAACTATAAGCTATTTGGTGAATTTGGACTACTGGAGCGTCTAGAATTCTGTAGCCGGAAGTCAGCGATTAATCTTTTATTATCATCATCATTGTTTAGGCACTACAGCCGCATTTGGGAATTGGTCTGGTCAAGTAAATCTCTCCAGCCGCTTTTGTTTTTGGCTTTTTCCTTCCATCCTCTGATTCCCAGTACTTTTAGGTCTTGATGTACTCCATCCCACCATCGAAGTTTAGGTCTTCCAGAGAGTCTTCGTCCTTCAGGGTTACCAATTAAGGAGGCGTTTGGGAACATTTTCGTCTTCCATTCGCTCTACGTGACCGGCTCATCGAAGACCCTCCTAACCCCAAGTTTAAACTTTTATGGACAAACTTTGACCTAAGAACACTAGGCCGTCGTGGCAGTCATTGTAGAAATAAGTAAGTAGGCTAAATATTAAGAAGTTTGTCTTGAAAATAGTCAGAATCTTATTTATTAATACGCATACATCATAGTATAACAAGTAAACTATGTTATGATAAAAATCATTCATAATAGTCTCACGTAACACAAACATATTTTTAAGAGCAACGCGAGGTTTTACTCTCCTATGTGAGCAAATATGTGAGAATAATATTGAGTCTGAAGGCGAGGTTAAACAAATAAACCTTACAACTTTATTTGCATATGTGGCTCGGATGACCCTTGCTAGGAAATTATTCGGAAAACGACCTTGGGCTGACAGCTAAACGCAAATTAATGTTTGTTTATTGTTAATTTTATTGTCATACGTCAAGATTATGTTTGAATGAATAAAACATTTCATTTTGTTTAATGTTTATAAACCAACTTATTAAATCGAGTCTACTATGAAATGCAAAACCAATAATTTCATAGTAGTACCAAATATAAGTTGGAATACTTATTGGCATTATATCTTAATTTTTATGGATGACAGAGAGTAAGATAAGATAAGATAAGTAACAGGCAAAAGCTAGCTTTTGCCTGTTACTTCGTCCACGTGTACTTTAGTTATCAGGGCATATGTTTTAAACTCCCACCAATAAGTAGAAAGATACTTCTAATTTGTGGTCACTCACATCATGAAAGGAAACGCTGTACCAAATTTCAAGTGATATACAAGTCAGTACGTCAGGCAAACCTGACTTACTGGCTTATATATCACTTGACATTATTAAGGTTAAATAATTTATAATCCTATCCAGAATCTCTAGCTCTATGTTTGGAATGCCCTGTGCCCAACTTAGGGCAATTACACACGCGACGACCTACCACCCACTATTATTATATCATTATGGTCCGTTACCCGAACAAAAGTGGGACTCGAAGTCTTTGTGGTTTCTTCACGGATCCATAAATCGGTCACCTTTGATTGCTCGCACGGTTAGGTTATTATCAAACGGCGGTGGTCAAGTGGTAGGAAAACTTGTGTTGTGTCGAGACTCATTTCTTTAGCCTGACTCATGCTTAGTCGTTCTCACTGACGACCATCATGAAAACCTAAGTAATAAATAACTATTTATTTTTATGAATTGTTCTACTTATTTGAAATTTTAGAAAATGTTATTAGATTCCATTATTATTACATAGTATCACGTCTTTATCTCTTACGGGGTAGACAGAGCCTAAGTCCATAAAACCGAAAAGCCAAGTTTAGCATGTTGATGGGCTTAAAGATGGAATACGAAATCAAAATAGTGATGGGTTGCTAGCCGCACCGCCTCTTTACATAATTACTTAAATTTGCGCCCTTTCCCTCGGCCGGTTTCTACGCCTGCACGGGAAACGAAGCAGCTGGTACATTCTACGTTTTTTCATTTCTCACAGACCAGCATGGAAGAGATTTAATTATTGTATTATAAGATATTATTATTTTATTTAATATTGTCTATTACTATATCCATGAATGAACGGAGTGCTACATTAAATACCTTGGTCACCGCAGGGCTCGACTAAAGGTGGGTTGTTGTAAATTTACCACAAAGTAAATTTTTTAAAAGTAAATTCTTCACGTTTTAATGTGGCCATATGTCTAAAGAGGTTTCATGACCGGGAGTTTGAATAGTTTCATTCAAACTCCCGGTCAGAATATCTCTAATTAACTTTAAATATTGAACGTCTGTCTGTAAAGACAGATGACAGTGATATGTTGTAAACATTCAGATCTAATAAATTTGATTTGAAGTATAACGTCGTACGTGTATCTCATGAACTGTGATAGCTAGAAAGTTTAAGTTTTCACAGATAATGTATTTCTGTTCTCGCTATAACAACAAATACTAAAAAAGAGAATAAAATAATATTTAAGGGGGCTAGCATACAACAAACGTGTATTTTTGCTTGTTTTTGCTCGATATTGATAACGGCAACAGGTAGACGCTTGAAATATTCACAGAATATTTATTTATTTATTCACTTTAAAAATAACTAATTAAATGAAAATAAAATTAATATTAAAGGGGGCTCCCATACAAGAGGAATGATTTGTTTGCCGTTTTTATAGATAATGGTACGGAACCCTTCGTGCGCGAGTCCGACTCGCACTTGGCCGATTTTTTTTCTCTTACGAGTAAATATCAGATACCCAAATGAAAGTGTGTCTACGCATTGCGGTTTCCCCACAAGCGGACATTTTATACCGGTCACTTATGATTGCTCACACGGTTAGGTTATTATCAGAAAGATGCAGTTATGCTAAGCTGTATAGTTAGTGGTGTAATTACGAGAACTAGGTGAACTATTAGGCTGAGATGTTGGCGGAAATGTGTGAGTGGCGAGTGGTGAAAACGCGGAACGTGATTTGCTTGATCTCATTTTGGTGGGTATTTATGTCTACGGGCAATAATGAGAGTAGATTGCTGAAATATAATCCTAATATAGTAATATCTTCCTTGAAAGCATTTCATATTTCAACAATACTGTGATTCTGATTCTGAAATACGGGTGATTCTGAACTCCCTGGCAATATATTAATTTAGGAATCATAATCCATAATAGAATACCGCGTGATTTTAAACCTCTGAACTATACTGAAATCCTGGAATCTGAGTCCCTAATGGAATACAGAACTGCAAGAAAAAAAAATAAAATCGAAAAAATAAATTTACCTTCCATCGAAATTCGCCCAGTTGATCGACGCAGAAAGGTAAAAATAAAAACGAAAATTGGACCTCCCATACAAATTCACCGATTAGCTTATTTTTTGAAGTAATCGTCTTATAAATCGATGAACGCCGGCTGCACGCACGAAAAAGGGTCACATTCCGTGTGCAAGCTAGAGCGCGGCACAAGAGATAGAGAGGCACGATCGGCCTAAGCGTTTGGCTTGTGACGCATCTATCTCTCTTCCACCGTTATCACGTAACATTAACATCCGTAAACCGACTTTACAGACAACCAATATTTTTCATAAATTTAGTAATTACCTTTTTCCTTGCGAATTATAATCTATTAAGGATTCTGATTTTATCAATAAAATATTGTCAGGGAGAATAACCTGTATGTACTCTTTGCTCTTAAATATCAATCAATATCATCGGTACATAGTATAAAATGAAAATACCCCAGCGCGTATATTTGTCAGTCGGTCTGTATAGACTAAACTTGAACACTACTGAGTCTATGTCCATGTTGTAGTGAGTAGTATCCTTCATTCTCTTCCCAAATCCAAAAAAAATCCTCTCCAGCATAAAAATCCCTCCGATGGGCAGCAGTGTCGGAAGCACGCGAAGCCAAAGGAACTGCGCTCGCCAACCGCCTACCAAGCCTGATGAGTATGACAACATCCACCCATGGAACGAAGAACCCTTGGGAGAGCCCTTTGTCCAGCAGTGGACTTCTTATGGCTGAATTGATGATGATGATGATAAATTCAGGACTGACGCGTATAATTCTCTCTCTCCCTCTTTGCTGTCTGTATTGACTTATCTTGTTATAACAAATATAAACATTCTTGGACCTCTTAACAGATTATGACCCACTTCTTAGTAAGTAATTAAATGATATACGAACTATTACGAACCCGTTTGATCTCTATCAAGAAAATTAAGTATTTCTCTCTGTTTTATGGGTCATTTCAGATATTTGTTACAAGTATTTATGACGATCATTATCACCTCACTATGAACATTTCCGTTTACCGGATCTTGAGATTAGATTTCAATAGAGCGTTTAATGGTTCTATGGGGTTTAGTTTATTTTATTTTGTTTTAAATAGCAAAACTGCTACGTTACAGATTACTTAAAGGAAATTTTGATGGTTCCCGTATGTCAGAATAGGTGGCTTATGATTTTTTAATGTTGCACACTAGGCAAAAAAATCTTCGTATTTCTATAAATTGTCAGCTAATTTTAAGTCAGTAATATATTTAAAACTCTTGCCCAAAAAGTGGTCTTATAAGTTCCACGTCTATTCTTGGTTGTGGAAACTTTGCTCCGGAAAAAATTTAGTAAGAGTGAGGTCTTTTTACGACGCAAGAAAACGGGTGTTACTGTTATAAGCTTGACGTGTCTGTCTGTGCCGAAGTTTCCAATCTAGTGAACTGATTCTGATTTTTTTTGTTGAAAAGTAATTGAATTGTGCTTGTTCTGAGCTATATTTCATCGAATTCGGTTCAACCGTTTGCAATATAGTTTCTTGTGTCGGGAATAACTTTTATTTTTATTTTATGTAACTTGTTATGCACTAGGGCAGTCGCTTGGCGTATATTTTTAAATACGGTAATAACTTCTTCTATCTCTTCCTGACTTGGCGAGGCTAGTCTACGGAGTAATAAAACCGAAAACAAGTGTATCTTATTAAATATTACCAGCGGCGGCCTTAGGGGGTAGCGAACAGGGCAACTGCCCGGGGCCTCGATCTTGCAGGGGCCACGCGCAACAACCCAAGCAAATTGATTGATGACACGAGATCGGCTTTCAACCCTTGCTATTCTTTCAATCGAAAATGACGTAGATTATTAGTTAGATTATTTTTATATACTAATTAAAGATTTAAGTCTTATGAAAAGCCGCAAACATCAATTTTAAAATTGATCATCTTTGTATTTGTTCATTTTGTAAATATTTCAATATAAAATGTTTTAAAACTCAATTTTTTTTTATTTGTATAACTTTATCATTTCTTGTTAAACATGACTAATACTATCAAACAACCAGACCAGCCGGCCTATTTGCTAACTCAGTGTACAACGTTTTGATAGTCATCCTAAAATACATTGCGGCTTTCGTATGATTGATTATTTTTATTTAAGGTATATAAAACGTAATGCATTTTTAAGGGACTATCAAATCGTTGTACACTGAGTTAGCAAATAGGCCGGCAGAACTACTTTCGCATCACATACTTTTCACAAAGGACAAAGGGCCTCACAAATACCTGCCGCCCGGAGCTTCGCAATGGGTAAGGCCGCCCAGCTGAATATTACAATTAGAAAATCATTTGGCTTCAATTTTTTATGTATTTAAAGGTGTTTTTATTCTTTATCGGAGTTTTTATTATTAACGGATGGTTTCTCTGTCCACGCGGTCAGAACTAAATTTGTAAAATGTTGATCTCTCAAGAAAATTAAAAGGCGCTGTATCCCTTAACCGTTTGTAGCGGACATCGCGCGATATATTTTTTACTCGTGTCATACTTGTCGTCAGTCTCAGTTCAAACCCGTGTCTGGCATTTTCGTGTTAATTTTCACTTTTAATTTAATAATTCAATAATTATAACCAAATATTGTATTTTTTTTAGGTATCCATCTGGCTCATCCAGTTATACTTTTTATAGATATAAAAAAGTTGGTAGTTGTCGCTGAAAATATCAAGTAATTCGCGACGAAACTTTTTCTGGATATAGCTTTTTTGCTATTTTATTTAGCTAAGTTTTAATTATATTTTTGTAAATATTTTAGTGTAACCATTTATTTTGATCTTTGAACTGTACGTCATATTTTTTTCATGCTAGTATTCCAAGAAAAATAAGGCTAACTGCGCGACGAAAAAATACACGTTTTACGGTATTCTCCTGATACACAGCGCCTTAGCGGCCAGCAGCAGCGGCTAGTCTCGCGCGAGACCTGCAGATCTACTAACTACTTTTTGACAAGTACGGTGTACAACGTTTTTATCATCATCATCATCATCATTGTCATCCTTAACTGCCTGTCCGGTATATGCATCGGGTACGCGCGCCCGGCCTTCCCAAACTACTTGCTTAATGCTGTTATGATGATCATCATTACAGCGAAAAAAAGTCCACAACTGGACAATAATCTCCCAAAGATACTTCGTGGAGGATATTGCCATACTCATCACGCTTGGCAGGCGGGTTGTCAAGCGCAGTTTCTTTGGCCTTTTGACCATCAAAGCGGACACCGTAGTTGTCAAAAGATAGCGAGAAGGCCTGCTGTATTGGGGCCAGTTTGTATAAAACGTGAGCGACTCCTGACGAAAATACGGAAGCTTTGTGCGTTTCAAAGATATGCTTTAGAAGTACCTACTTCTAAAGCAGGTAGGTGTGGTACTCCTTTGACGAAACTTTCAAAATTCGCAACTAGTTATATTGGCAAGCAGTAATAACTACTTGTATGCAGATCTTTAGATAAAACCGAAACTCACCAGCCCATAACTAACATTGCTTGCAATTTAACGACTTAATACTCGACCATAAATTCGAAGTAGTTCTAAACACATTTCATTCATTAAATGCCAAGACGTTACGAAATTCAAATGGACTCTAGAGTCTTCTAATATGACTTTAATAAACATACAAGGCCGAGCAAATTTTTTGTATAAATCAGGTTGTCAGATTAGCAGATCTAAAATGTATCAATCAACTTCATTGATTAAGGGTTTGCACGCGACAATCATGGTTTATTGTTTTTGACGTGAAAACGTCTTATAAATCAATGAATGCCGGTTGCACGCGAAAATATGTCACGTTCCATAACAACCTCCGTGGTCCAGTGGTTAAGACGTTTGCCTGTTGACCCGGGGGTCGTGGTTCGATTCCCACCGGAAGCATACTTTGTTTAGTTGTTTCCAGTTTGGTTAGGACATTGCAGGCTTGAATCACCTGATTGTCTGATAATAAAGATGATTCCGTGCTTCGGAAGGCACGTTAAGCCGGTGGTCCCGGCTGCCATCTGGTAGTCGTTAAAGGAACCACGTCAGAGGCCGAGAGGCGGTTCCGAAGAACTCTGACACCAGGGTGTGCATAGTTGATTGACCGTGACACCTACTCGAAATGATGATGATGTCACGTTCCATGTGCAAGCGAGAGAGCGGAACAAGCGATGGAGAGGCACGTTCAGCCTAAGCGTTCGGCTTGTGTCGCATTTCTCTTTTCCACCGTTTTCACGTAAAATAATCTTCCATAAACCGACTTTACAGACAACCAATTCTTTTTTGTGTGTGACCCAACATTGGTGCCAGATTTTTTGGTACTGCCTAAACCCTGACCATAATTAGTAGAATTGGCATTCCTTTATGGCAGTTTGCTACCTTCAACATTTGTAGTGAAAAAAAAAACGACTAGTGTGTGGGGTGCCATTATAACGACTGGAGAGGAATTCTCTGTTCTCATGAATTCCTTCTCACGGAAATTTGCAGGAAATTTCCAATAATTCTCGAGAATTTCTCAATAATTCTCACACTTTAGAAAAATAAGAAAACATTCTCGGGAAATAAATCTGACCCATTCCCACCGTTCTCGAAAATTTCGAGCACGGCACAACACTAAACGGGTGTCTCAAAATTTGTTTGCTTTAAAGACTAGCTACTGAATTCAAATTGTACGTACATTTTGAGACGTTACTTCAAAACGCTAATTTTAAATATGGTATTGTCAACCTTTATTGACCGAGCGAGCGAAGCAAGCGAACCGTCTCAGTTTCCACTGGCCCAAAATTCTTTTGTCCGTCTGTCTGTCTGTCTGTCTGTCTGTTCTCGCCTATAGGTCGCATTTCTCAACCGATTCCCATGAAATTTTGTGAGCAGGTTCGGTAATTATATAGAATTTTTTTGTCGTACCAGGTTTTCGAAATTTTAAAAAATGGCGGATGTATGGTGGTCCGAAACTTAAAAAAACTCATAGCACAGCTATTTGGAAAAAAAATAAAAAATGTCATTAGACTTTTTTGTTATTCTCATTAAGACGCAACTTTTTTGTCTGAACAACTTTTTTATACGATAAACTTGAACGTGTTTATAGTCGGCAATTTGCCCAAAAGTTGTATATTTATGAAAGAAGTTGAAGTACGTGAAGTGGGAGAGGGAGTGAAATTGAACAACTTTCCCTAAGGAACAAAAATCAAAATATGAAAAATATTTTTTGGCATAAAGCATGATACTGCGTATTACTTTTATAATTGAAAACACTGAATAAACTTAGAATCCTGCAATTGAAAATTAAAAATAAATAAAAAAGATTCACATGCTATCCAGTGACTTGAACCCGGGGCTTCTTAACGTAAAGTTCGCATGTTTGTCTGCCATATATATATATATATATATACGGACAAATATATATATACGGACAAAATGTGTACAAAATCATACTAAACATGGTGCTCAAGGGCCGTGTTTCCATACAAGAGCAGTCCCCTGATTCCTCGCCGGATAGTACCAATAGAGTAATGATTTTTTACTAAAATAATCAGTATGTTAACATTTTTTCATAATTGAATTATTTAAAGAGTTATGAACCTTCAAAAACATGAAAAATTGGTATGAATTTCCGTTGTGTTCAAACATCAAGAAAACAAATTTCCGTTTCCGTTAATTGAGAGCAGCGGGGATTGGGAAATAGTAACTGAAGGAAATCATCCTTTAGTCAATTAGCATATCAGTAACAGGATATATTTTAGAGCACTGGAGGGCAAATGTGGATGTTGGTTGTAAGGGCTCGCGAGGTCTACTGTTCTCCCAGAACCACTAGTGTATATATTGATAACAATCTTTCAAACCCTCATCCCCGTGGTCGTGAACGATTTAACTTTGCCATCCCTACTATTTAATCCGATCTTATTTTATTAATGCTAAGTGCTGTCCACGTGCTGATAATGTCGAGGAATGCAGCAATAACAATATAAATCATCTCGCCAAGGCCGCCTGCATATTCATGCCGTAGATACATATCTACACGCCGTAGGTAGATTTAATGCGATTAATTTCGAAATACGCAACGAGGTAACTCTAGTGACTGCTTTTGCTTCTGTTAAATACCGATATCAATGTATCTATGCTAATATTGTAATTGCTAAAGTAACTGTCTGTTATATTTTAACATCTAAGCCGCTAGACCAATTCTGACGAATTTTGGTATAGGGATAAATGAGACCAGTCGGGTATAGACTGAACCGATTGATATTAAATGCTCTGGAAATATTCAAGTATCACAATTATGATCACTGAAAAAAATTTACGTTTCTTGGTTACAAGATTTAAATATTGCGAAAGGGTTTCAAACCTCAGATTAAAGAGATTATGTTTCAAATCAGCCTGTATTGTATATTGGACATATGTTTATAAAGAAAAGGCAATTTTAGGATATAGCAATGTTCAGAATCGTTCTTTATAAGATCAGAGCTGAGGTCCAGTTAACAAAGAGCAATTTAACTAAATAGAACTAATACAAAAAAAATACCAATTACAACGAAACACATTGCAAATGACCAATAATTAACAAAAAGTACTAACAAAGTCATAGACTTTCCATAAAAAAATTACCAGCCGATCGGTGAATTTGTATAGAGTTTCAATTTTTTATTTTCATTTCTACCTTTATTTCTTGCGGATGTATAATCTATTAGGTACCCTGAATCCTACATATTGCTAGGGATTTTAAAATCAGATGCATATACCTGTATAGCATGAGTATCTAATGTTTTTAATAACAGGTGTGTAATTCTTGGCGGGAATTTTGACGGACTGCACGGTTTTTGTTTTGGATTGTTTTGTAAATTGTTTCTTGTGGAGTTTATAATGTGAAGTCGGTGTAATATGATGTTATAGATGATTTATGAACAATGAGTGGAATAACTTAAATAAAGTGTCGTGGTGCGGCTGTAGTGAGATTTACATAGCGGGCTGGTAGTCGCTCGCCTTAGTGCGTCGTCTATGATCAAACCAGTGGATTCGTAGAAATTGTCGCCAAGGGATCCGTTGAATCAACGAAATGAATTACACCATCATTTCGTTAATATCACGTAGAACAATATGAAGGGCTAAAAGGCATAGAAAGCCAAATGCCGTAAACCAAATATAATATTTAAAAAATAACAGGTGTCGGTTTCAACACCATAAAAAAACAAACACGTAAATCTATAGAATTGATGGCGATAATCTGGCAATACAACGAGCATTATTTATAAATAGCTATTAAATAAATGTTGTAACGGGTGACGTTACGTAAAATATTCCGGGTTGCAACAGATTCGAGTCTGAGGTAAATGAATGGAAGCCGCGGACGTGCATGTGTTGCATGGCAAGGCAATGTTTTACTGATCACTACGGTGACTTTGGACTTAGACACTTTCCGTATTATTATAAAACGAGTACTAACTTTAGTACCTGGTTTATATATAATTCGACCAAAATAAGTCAACATTATCACTTACAATTTGCATTATAAATTTAAATTCGTATTTTGCAAATGCGTTATTTTTTTAATGTGAACATGATATGTCATGACATAAGTCATCTCGTTATATTAACGATCAAACAACGGGGCATTCGTTATTGCCTGTCCGGTGGTTGCAGGTATGGCATCAGGTACGCGCGCCAAGCCTCCCTTGCTTGAGTTGCTACTTGCTTTTCCCCCATTCATCCTAGTGAGTAGTATCCAAATACCTACATTTCGTTCCCAAATACAATTATTTCCTATGCTTTCCCAAATCCTTAACACTGCTGCCGATGGGCAGCAGCGTCGGAAGCTCAAGAAACCAAAGAAACTGCGCTCGCCAACCCGCTCGCCAAGCGTCGTGAGTATGGCAATATCCAATCCAAGAAAGAAGAATCCTTGGGAGAGGCTTTTGTCCAGCAGTGGACTTTTACGACTGAAAAGATGAATATATTGTACATACAGAGAAATCTAAGTGCATTTAACATAGAAAGCGGCTCGACATCTACCCCCACAAAAATATAGAAATGCAAATTTTGGATATTACTTGATGATACGTGAAAAATAAGCAGTGTGGTTTCCGCAGAGTAGAATAGGACCACTCCTATCCATGGAGGTCGTAAGAGGTAACTTAGGAAATACAAGCTAAACAAAGCTCATAAACATCAATGAGACCTCTCCAACCCGTCTGGCCAGCGAGGAGAGTGTAGGCCAAACCCTCTGTCTGCTCTGGCCAAGTATGGCTCCGGTAGAACAGAGAGGGTCATGCTAAATAAAAAGACCTGATTATGACGTGAAAAATGTTAAGGCCTTAATAGTAATTAACGACCCCGGCTTCCGGATTTATTCCTATCCAATACCACGAACGAATACCACTGGTATAACTTTGAATTTTTAATTCTATTCTATTCCAAACGGATACCACTCTTAATTTTTTTTAATTTTATGTCCCAACGAATACCAAAATTTGAATTTGGTACAGTCAGCTCAGTCATCGAATTAAATTTATTTTCTAATATTTTTATGTCATTCAAATATAAAGCTAAAACCAGAAAGTAATTTAAAATTAATTTCCGAATTCATTTAAAAAAAAAATATTGATTTATTACAATGTAGTTGTCGAACGACTGATTTTATTAAAAATATGTTGATTTTCTTTGATTTTTTACAATTGTTAGATTATAACTATTAGTTAATTATTCATATTCTATATTTCTGAAAAAAAAAACATTGAGTCATTACTATAAAGGTGATGAACGAGTGATTTTAATATAAAAAAGTTAATTTTATGTCATATTATATTATTATCAGATAGTAAGCAAATTGTTCCTATTTTATATTTTTGAAAATTGTAATAATTAATATTATTATAACTATATGTATAATTGAACTAGTCGTATGCTAACTAAAATTGTTTATTAATATCTTACACATATTTTTGCAAATAAAAATGTTGTAATCACATACAAAGCATTTTTAATGACAGTACCTTTGAACTTGTTTT
The DNA here is from genome assembly GCA_947532085.1 of Elegia similella. Lineage (NCBI taxonomy): Eukaryota > Metazoa > Arthropoda > Insecta > Lepidoptera > Pyralidae > Elegia > Elegia similella. The sequence goes on from OX383941.1 coordinate 18,066,799, forward strand.
GGTATTGGTTTAAACAGTGGTATCCGTTGGGAATAGAAAATAATAAAAAAATCATAGTAATACCAGTGGTATTCGTTCGTGGTATTGGATAGGAATGAATCGGCTTCCGAAGCATCACAGCCGCGGCTATGATGCTTCGGAGGCCGAGGTCATTACAAACATTATATACGACTGCTTGTTCATATATATTGGTTACCTTCAATGTATAATGATTCGGCACAGTTTGGACTGACCAAAAACGGGTTAGAAATGCAAATTTCGGATATTACATGATGATACGTGAAAAATGTAAAGGCCCTTAATAGTAGATCGTAAAAAAGCTACAAAAAAGTATTGCATACAAAATTTTGTATGTCACCGGCGAACTGAGTTATGATGAAAAGCAAATTTTGATTGATTCTAGGCCCATTCAACGTTATATCTAAAATTTAGCTTTCTTGGCATTTTGCGCTTCCAAATGTATATATATGACTATTACCTACACAATTACATAAAGTTTGTTCTCATCAAATGCTAAAAAGGTTAACGACACCACAATATTTTTTTTTCCATTTAGGCACTGGTTACTAAAACCACATGGCTTAACTCTCGTCTTTTAGAAAAAGCGGAAACAGCCATGTCGTGCCGGGTCCAGCGACCGGAAGTGGCGTGACAATGGCCGTTCCTCGAAGTCCGCTAAATGTGCAACGTGATGCAATGGCAGGAATTAATCATTGCCTTTAAAGCCATTTAGTGCACATGACGTGTCGGTGCATTTGAATATATATACATTTTACACCCTTCTGCATCAATGAGGATCATGTCTTTTTACTTCTTCTTATTACCTCCGTGGTCCAGTGGTTAAGGCGTTTGCCTGTAGACCCAGGGGTCGATGGTTCGATTCCCACGGAAAGCTTACTTTGTTTTGTTGTTTCCAGTTTGGTTAGGACATTGCAGGCTTGCAGGAATTACCTGATTGTCTGATAATAAAGATGATTCCGTATTTCGGAAGGCACGATAAGCCGTTGGTCCCGGCTGCCATCTGGTAGTCGTTAAAGGATCCACGTCACAGGCCGAGACGCGATTCCGAAGAACTCTGACACCAGGGTGTGCATAGTCGGTTGACCGTGACACCTACTCGAAATGAATGAATGAACTTCTTATTGTGTCGGTACTCAAAACAATTATAAAAATATACTTTTCCATATGATTCCATAATATTGTATTGTCGTCCGATTAACTAAGCATGCAAAACTTCAGCTCAATCAGTAACCGGGAAGTGGATCAAAAATCGCTTAGTTTGTAAAAACATTTGCAATCGAAAGAAGTGAGCCAAATTTTATCAATCTTACTAATATTATAAAGCTGAAGAGTTTGTTTGATTGTATGTTTGTTTGTACGCGCTAATCTCATGAACTACAGGTACAAATTGGAAAATTATTTTTGTGTTAGATAGTCCATATAATGAGGAAGGCTTTAGGCTATAAAACATCACACTGCGACCAATACGAGAGAAGCATCAATAAAAAATGTTTTGTAAACGGGGAAAATTTATTCATCTATACTAATTTATCATAATAACAGAAATTACCGCAGAGAGTCGCGGGCAACGGCTAGTTACTACATAAACTTCTTTTTAAACCGATTCACCTACTTCACAAACTGGATCTAAACTAGTTGTAAGTACAGAAAAAAATCTTAGCTAATACAAATCGGAGCACCTTGCGTGTGTGTTCATATTACACGCAAATCGGCCTTAATTACAAGAAAACATAATTGATCGTTGCCTATGAAAGTTACTTAATCCCTTACTCTGTAGCATTATTGTAACAGCATAGCGTTGAAATTAGCTTGGAACTTCATGGTAGGTGAGTAAAAGACTAGATTCATACTAGGCGAGTTGGGAAGACAGTAACAAAAGATATATAGATATGTATTACTGAACTACAAATCAATGTGATGTATACCTATTGGATCTTTTCTCGAATTAGGTATTTTTATTCTGTTACGTAAGTGTTATCGTTGTTACCTGTGTGACTACCAATTCGACTAAAAAATTGGTTCGGAAGATAAAACAAGTAGGGATTTAGGGACAACATGTTTTTTTATAAAGTTATCGTAATTGCTTTTCGCAACTTATATTACTAGTTAGCCTTATCTTACTATTACAATAATAGTTAGACATGCTGTACTAGGTGAAATTACAATGAAATCGTATTAGGTATTTATTGACGCTGCTATATGTCGTACTCGATTTAATAATGTATCTGCTGGTTGTGATAAATAATTTGTGCTAATACATAATAATGGTTATTACAAATTTTTTGAAGTAGCGGGACATTTAGCGTCCCGATCAGGCAAATCGGGGCGTATTCTCAGACCCCCAAAAATCGAGAAGTCCTGCACAAATCGGGACACACTACTACCAATTGACTTACTATAACGTAACACGGTAAGAATTTTTCCATAGTGATTCATAATAACAAAAATAGAATACTTTTAAATCTTGATTGGATATTCATCTGGTTAATGATATCATCCATCTTTCTACTAGTAAATATAAAAGTTTATGGAAAAGTGAGGATGTAAAGATGTTTATTACGCATTCACACTAAAATAAATGGATGAATTTTGATAAATTTTTACGTTATAAAATATACGATACATTGTATCATTAATTTGTTAAATAACGTTATTATTTTACAAATTACGCCTACTACCGTGACCACGACGAATATGCGAGTCCACTCGACCAATGTAATGTAACATACGTAATAAATGTTTTTCGCCATCAAATTACGCAGGTTAATATAGGTGTTACATAAAGTAACTTTAGACCCCTAGAGCAAAAATATAGATTCATTACTGTGAATACGAGTCATCCATTTTGTAACCTTTTGGTAACCCAAATTACACTATATTATTTTAATATCAACAAATATTACGTAGACTAATAATGTTATACCGGTAGTGTGGTACAGTCACGGAGTAAGGGTACAGTATGCATAACGTGACTTATTCAGATGGCAATTATAGGTATTTAATATTATACTGATTATAACTAACTAGGTATATTCATATACATGAAATAAATAAAAAAATAAAGAAAAAAAAACAGAAACACTAAAATGATATTTAGGTATTGAATTCTAGGTATATTCTATGTTCATCAGGGATAATGTAGGATTATTATGGTGAAACCATTTTTCAAATTGGTCCAATAGTTTCGAAGCCTATTCAATGCAAGCAACCAATCAAATATTTCCTCTTTGTAACTTACTGTAATCGTAGACTCCGGTCCGGGAAGTGTGTATTATTACTGTAATATACCGATAGATCACACCACACGTCTTAATCTTGTACGGGAAAGTCAAGGCCGGAAAGCAATAAAGTTAAATAAAGAAGGTCAGAAGGAGAAATAATGTATGTTACATTATTTCTTACTATAATAAAATAAAACATTAAAATTCAAAAACAAAAAATAATACTTTTTTCTTAGATAATATTTGCTGATTCTGATAGAACATTGAGAATATTAATACATTTATTAATATTCCCTAACAATTATCCGATTTTGTATAAAAATGCAAATAGTTAATGAATGGCGTGGAAAATGAGTTAATTTTAATACTATTAGTAATCGTACTTAAAAAAAAGCTACCGGTTTTAGCACAAGTAATTATCGTTAATGGCATCCGTATTGCTTTTCTTTATGGCTTGAGATCAGGCAACGAGATTGCAGTTTGACATCAATCTGGTTTTGCACTAAGCGATGACTAATAAAACTAGCCTAGCTAGCTCTACCTAGCTCTTGCAGTGGAGACTAAAAAGACCTGATGATGATGATGATGATGAATGAAACTAATGAAGCTACACGCGAAAGCGTGCCATGCGTTATATTTCTCTCATCCAAGTGTTTTCCCGGTTGCATCCTCAGCTATGGTACAATGGTGACACTCCCTGTACATGAGAGTTCGGCCACCGATGACCTTGAGCCAAGACGGGTTGATACAACGAAACTCAAATTTGGTACAAATGAGGTTTTAAACAAAATCTCACAAGCAGTTTGCTATAAGATGTTCAAAAAATTGAGGACTTAAATATCACAAAAAGCCATAGAAACTGCGCTCGCCAACCCGCCTGTTAAGCGTGGTGAGTATGGCAATATCCTGCCTTGGAACGAAGAATCCTTGGGTGAGGCCTTTGTCCAGCAGTGGACTTCTTACTGCTGGAATAATAATGATGTTCATGATGAACTGAAAATACAGTTCATGCTTACTTAGGCGAAAATCGGCTGAATCATTTCAATCAAGCGTTGCGGCTAGCAACCTATCTCTATTTTGATTCCGTTTACCATCTACACGCCCTCCAACATACTAAATGTGGCCATAAGGTCTTACAGACCTAGGCTCTGTCTACCCCGCAAGGGAAAACGACATGATACTATGTATGTATATTTACTTTGGTCTATGAAACTCCTCAGAATCAATTTTTACCGCAAACTCAAGTGAAAGGTACCTAAGTGCACATAAAATGCACCTGACCGACTTCGTCACCTTTGACCGCGTTACGTAACTGTTTGTCTAACAAAAGAGCAGACAACATTATTGTAACAAAAGAATATAATGTAGAATGAGCAGATGTGGCAACATCTTTGTGTTTATTATGTTGCTTTGCTTAGTACCTAATTTGCCGTTTCGTATAAAGATGTTGGGACTTTTAATATTTGTTTTTATAACTTAAGTACTACCTAAGGATATACACTTAAACATTTACCGTTTTGTAGATTTAATTAAGTGTCCTTTATTGAGTTCAGTCAATGATACATCTTTTTTAAGCGACTTCAAAAAAAAAGAAGGTTGTCAATTCGGTTGTATGTTTTCTTTAATGTTGTTTGTTACCTCATAATTTCGTCATTTACAAACAGATTTTAGGTTATGCATTCACATTGATCCATTATAATTTCATCAAAATTAGTTCAATAGTTTCTATTATTTTTTATTATTATGAAAGATTATTTCCTCTATGACGATACTAACTAATCTCACAGAACGTACTTATAACGAAATATTGTTGTCTGACATAAACATTTAGAGCAATACATTCCCTTAAAAAATAAGGATGCAAAAATCTGTGAATTGATTATTAGGTCTGTGTAATAGATGCCAATTATATAACTTGCTAATGTTTTCTTTGTTTTCGTATGTGTAAGTGGCCAACACTGGTGTCAGATTTTGCAAGCTCCCTAAAGGCATCTGACATATAAGAACGACTGTCTTCAATGATAACAGACGTTTTTATGCCACTTACAGTCACCCATCCGTGTGGGGACTGCGCCCGGGGTGGCTGAACATGCGCATGTGCTAATAATGGTCACAACCACTGGGCCATCAGGCTTAAATCTACTTCAGAAAATATAAGTCACTAATAATCTCATCATCATCAAAATTTAAGAGCAACGCTCTTGTCGGTGGAGCTCCCTCCATCTTGGTCTATTCTCTGGTAGTCTTTTTACATCCTGATACGAAACCCTTTCTACTTTTACCTTTATCTGTTTAAAATAACTGTACCTGGGCTCTCCTCTGTCTCTCCTTCCCTCAATTTTGCCTTCTATAGTAGTTTTCATAAACTGATCGTGTCTCAACAAGTGTCCTATTATATTACCTCTTCGATTTTCTATCGCAGTTAAAATATACCTTTTTTCTCCTATCTATCCAGCTAATTTTCTCCATTCTTCTCCAGCACCACATTTCAAATGCTTCCAACTTTTTTCTTTCCTTCTGTGTTAAGGTCCACGTCTCGCAGCTGTAAAGAGCAATGCTCCAGATGTACACCTTGATAAGCCGTTTTCGAGTTTTTTTTTTAAATATGTGATGTTAGTAGATGTTTTTTACTATTAAATGCAGTTTTTGCCATTGCTATTCTTGCTTCTATATCTTGGGTACACCTGGACTCGCTTGTGATAATATTCCCTAGGTATTTAAAGGTATTGACTTGTTCTAGTTTGACGTTATTGATTGTAACTAATAATCTAAACTATCCTAAAATACTTATGAAACTAACATGGCCAATTAATTTGCTATTTCCGCAAATAGTTTACATTACATTTTAAGTGCACTAAATACTTGACATTAAACATGTTTCCAACATTGTAATTACCATAGATTACGCATCCAAAACATTGAGTAATACACGCGTTACAAATTGCCATTGCTTTTAATCACGTCAACAAATATCACAGTTTATGCCTTATGGCTTTTGAATTAAGGCTATGGAAATCCCGAAATCTACGCTATACGTTTCGGGAACCTGTAGGAATTTCGAAATGAAACAGCATTATCTCCATCTCAAATTTTACTATCAAACAAAGTTTTATTTCATGCGGTCAAGTAGAAGGGACTAAAAGACTATACGTAAAGTTCAATAATTTTTAAACATATATTAACTATAGTGTTTTTACTGGTCTAGGAGAAAAGAAAAAAATAGTATGTACTTGCTGCTTCTCTTTGCGCGCAGATCGTAAAAGACTATCAAAGGAATGTGCAAAAATCTAATAAATCATGTTAGTAGGCAATGTGGCTAGCAATCCATCACTATTTAAATTACGTATTACACCTACACACCCACCAACATGCTAAGCGTGGGTTTTTAGGTCTCAAAGACCTATCCTCTGTCTATCTCGCAAGGGAAAAAGACGTGATAGTAAGTATGTATGATAGCACTTATAATATTGTAAATAAATCATTCCATGTACAGACAGAAACCTGTTACAGCTAGGTATATTAGAAATATTGGCCGTGTTGTAATTTCAGTATTTCGTAGTGAAAGTTCTGATAACGGCAGATAACCGCAGCCCGCATAACAGTTTGGTAACAAATAAGGTTCAACGAGGAAGTGGTTTAAATTTGTTACACTATTACTGATAATATTCCTGATCAAAGTGAAAGGCAACATTAATAATTTTCTGGGGTCCAGTTGTTTAGGAGATGGTACACGGAGAAAAATCTTTATAATCGAGGTAATTTGTTTTGTTTTTTTTATTACTTTTATTACAATCTAGCCAATAAGTTGGCTAATGAGTAATTTTACATTGTCCATGACACAGAATTAGAAAAAAAACAGATTATTAAGTACAAAAATACAGTACATAAAATGCAATAATTTTGAGATCAAAATTGCTGTCGGCAAAGAAAATTTCTAAATGTGGCGTTATGATATAATCTGATTATTTGAGATCCAGAGAGTTTGCAAGATGGGTTTACATCATCATAGAAAGGACGTAGAAAGGGAGGAATACCGAGAAGGGTAGATGATCTTTATATCTTTGTGGAGAATTGGAAGACTATCTATAATGGAAGGATATAATATGTAAAAACAACGAGGGGAGACCTTTGCCCTGCAGTAGGACACAAACGGCTATAAAAAACCAATCTTAACGCCAATTTTACATAATTAGGTACGTCTTCCAATTTCGGTCTTGAAATTGAAACCAATTTTCATCAGTAATCACTATGCCTAAAAACATGTGAGGTTCGTAGATAATTATCACTGGCAGTTGATAACGTGTGGCTGTATGGTCTGCTGCCGGTCAGCGGTCACCGGCCGCCCCACGTGGGGAAAAGGAAGTATTTATCAACGACCTTCGCTTCACGCCGCGCGCGCACTAATATCACGCTAGCTTCCTGCTCTCGTTGCCACTTAATGTAAATAATGTATCGTATCACTGATCACTGAGGAGAAATTCACCCATGAGTGTCATTAGCCGATTTACATGTTCACTTGATGTTGAGTATGTTGTCTAAAATGTCGAATGTAAATGAAAATTTTAATTTTATTTTTTACCAGCTATTGACCCGCGGCTCCGCCCGCGTTTATGTCAATCCCTCGGGAACAGAAATTTTTCCCGGGATAAAATAAAATGTACACTATGTCCTTCTCCGTACCCCAGACAACGGGTATGCAAAATTTCAGGACGATCGGTTCAGTAGACAGGGCATGAAGGCGTAACAAACAACCAAACTCACTCTCGTATATTTATAACTAGCTGTTGTCCGCGACTTCGTCCGCGGCAATTTCTGTTATTTTGATTAATTCGTTTTTTTATTAGTACAGATGAACATTTTTCCCCCGTTTTCTAAACATTTTTTATTGATGCTTCGCTCCTATTGGTCGCAGCGTGATGTTATATAGCCTAAAGCCTTCCTCACTAAATGGACTTTCCAACACAAAAAGAATTTTTCAATTCGAACCAGTAGTTCCTAAGATTAGCGCATTCAAACAAACAAACAAACAAACAAACAAACTCTTCAGCTTTATAATATTAGTATAGATAATATTAGTAACACCATATTATATATATTCCTGATAAGGATAAGTTAGGATAAGTATAATGATGACTGCCAACTTATCTTTCCTATTTATTTTTAGGAGTTCTAAGTCTAAAAAAGATATATTTTAAAAAAATGGCGTCACTCTGCTAAAAAACAATGTGATTTTCTCTCAGTAATACCTCCTTTGGCCGGATGGTAGAGTTTGTACGTTTTTTTATTCTTTTATTGATCAAAAGCACACATATTTACGGATTTTCAAACTATGAATTAAATACTCTGCTTACGCAACATACTATAGTTTCCTGTAGGCAAATTAAATGTATTATTAATTAGCAAATCCAGCCTTGGAATTAATGAATGAATTCAGCGGTTTTCTGGGCTTTGTTATTTAATCCCTTGAGTCACAACGAGCATTACGCATAAACTAAAACCCATTGATAGTGGACCACACAGACCTTGTTTATTTTATAAACTAGGTATATGCACGCAACATTTGGTACTATCGCATTTCATACGTCGCCGCTTGACTATTAAAAAATCTGACATATGGTACGTCGAAAACTATACTCAAAATGTCGCGTACAGTAAACCTTATTTCAACAGTCATTAAGTTAAAGGTATGCTTGTTTTTAGACGAGAATGTACTTGGTTATGATGTTCCTAGAACTGCAAGGCGTTTTTCCGTAAAATACCATTTATCTTCTGGATGTCCAAAAAACCCAAAACGATCTGTCAACTTAACGACATGTTATTCGGAGTGTCGGGTTACCACTTGACTGATGCGAATGTCGATTTATCATGTTATGAGGAATAACTTCGATGTGGGAGAGTGTGATATCTTACAATAGTTATTTCTTTGACTTCAATTATATTATATAGCATTACCATGTTTGCTGGCTTATCGACGCCGCTGGTGACAAGAGAGTTGGCTCTTTCCTCGCGCAAAGAATTGCAGTTGCTATTCAGCGGGGGAATGCAGCTAGTGTTCTTGGCACTTTACCACACGGGCAACACCTTAGTTTAGATTTTTAGTTTTTAATTCTTTTATATTTAAGGTTTTTTTTTAGTATGAATATAGTTAGGTTTATTTATAAGTAGTTTTTAAGTTAGTTTATATTATTCATAAATGTTAGATTTATAACCAGATTGTGTATACAATAAATAAATAATGTTTGCTCTAAGGTAAGTGATGAAAGAAATTTGCTACCTAATACATTTGGCCCGTCGACGCTCTCAACCACTGAGCTGCCGTAGCCTCAAATCACCTTTCATCAAATTATTTATCACATACTAGCTGTTGCCCGCAGCTCCGCCCGCGTTAGTGTCGATCCCTCGGGAACAGTACAATTTCCCAGAATCAAACATACCCTATGTCCTTCCCCGGGCCTAGAACTACTTCCATACCAAATTTCATCCAAATCAGTTCAATGGTTGAAGCGTAAAAAGACGACAGACAGAGTTACTTTCGCATTTATTATATTAGTAGTATGGATATTATTTATACTTCTAAGTCAAGAAATTAAAAAAAAATTCCATAAAACCTTTACCCTCCCATTTTACCCCTTTAGGAGTGAATTTTGTCCATTTCACCTATATATCTATATATGTTTTTTAATTGTAATCGAGAACTTATATACCTACTTTCATACTTCTAAGTCCAGAAATGAGAAAATTCCATATAAATTTTACCCCTTTAGAAGTTAAATTTCTTAAAAATCCTTTCTTAGCGCTTACTAACATCATTAAAAGAATCCCTGTACCAAATTTCAAGTTTCTAGGCGCAGCAGTTCCGGTTGGTTTGCCGTTTGCCCGCGGCTACGCCGCCGCCGTTCGTGTCCATCCCTCAGGAACAGTTTAGACCCTTAAAGGGGTGACTCAGGTCATCAATATGAACAACTTTTTCTATGGGACCAATGCTGAGAACTCAAAAAAAAAATCGTCGTTTCCATAAAAAAGAGTCCCGCCGCCCGGCTAGTTTGTATGGGAATGTCGAATTTTTTTTTTAATCCCAGCAATATTCCCATAGGAAAAGTTGTTCATTTTGATGGTCTGAGTCACCCTTTTAAGGGAACAAAACTATAAAAAAATTCACCGTGTATATTAACAGGCAAACTAATGCCTTGAGTTCATTCAAATGACGATAACTTTTTTTTAATTAACCAATTTTGATAAAACAAACTTTAGATGTTTTGCTGAGTTAAAACAAAGCAATTGGTGAAAGTTTGAAGTAAATCGGTTCAGTATTTTCGGAGATAATCGTGATCATACATACAGACAGACAGACAAAAAATTCGAAAAAAAATTTTTCGCTATCTATTATTCTTTTTAAGTGTCCCTCTATCCATTTCAGTCAAAAATTCTAAATGTACAGACAAAATATTTTTACTGTTTTATTATATGTATAGATTTTCGTTTCTTTGATTTTCTTAGAAATGCTTTCTTAGAAATAAGACTATTTAGTCTGTAATTTCCCACTGCTGTGCAAAGGCCTCCCCTTTCGCTATGTTAAAATCGTGATTGCGGGTTGGATCTTTACCCACAGCGTAGAACCAGGGCGTGTTGGTGTTCGCCAGAGCCTTATTGTTTCAAACTATCATCGCATCGCGTGTTGTAGATACCTTGGACTCCAGAAGATGTTATATGGATCCTTACGCGCACAGAAGTCATCACTATACTCTATTGCTACACAAAATGGATTGATGCCCGTGATGATCTGATAGACCGTCCGTCATCCCAACGCGATTTTCTATGTACCTATCTACATAGATAGATAGTGTTTGGGACCATAATTTGTGAATGGCCACTTCATTGGTGAACATAAATTTTATTCCATTTCTTACATCTGGTTAGGAAGCGTATAGGAATAATAGAAGTTTGAAAATTTAAAAATTTGTTAAAAAAATGTGAGAGTAATTGTGTTAAAATTCTTTATAAGCTCGATCGGCAGTATTGTTTAGTTCATAACAATAACATATTATTTATTGTTTTTAACAAATTGTTCAGTTCATTGTCTTGGGTCTCATGGTATTTATTAATTACTCCTCGTAATACCACTACGTAATCTTAACATATGATGATAGGTTGCCGTGTGGTATCCGGTAGAGTAGAATAAGACCACTCCAAGTCTTCCCATGGATGTCGTAGAAGGCGACTTGGGAAATACAAGCTAAACAAAGCTTATAAACATCTGTGAGACCTCTCCAACCCGTCTGGCTAGCGTGGAGAATACACTCTCCACGCTGGCCACTTGGCCTACAGGCCCAGTCCTCTGGCTGCACTGGCCAAGTATGGCTCTAGTAGTACAGAGAGGGTCGTGCTCGTGTAGTGGAGACTAAAAAGGACCTGATAATGATGATGAATCTTTACATAGACACCAACTGCCTCCGTGGTCCAGTGCTTAAGGTGTTTGCCTGTAGACCAGGGGGGCGTGGGTTCGATTCCTACGGAAAGCAAACTTTGTTTAGTTGTTTCCAGTTTGGTTAGGACATTGCAGACTTAAATCACCAGATTGTCTGATAATTAAGATGATTCCGTGCTTCGGAACGCACGTTGGTCCCGGCTGCCATCTGGTAGTCGTTAAAAGAACCACGTCACAAGTCGAGAGGCGGTCCCGAAGATCTCTGATCCAGGTTGTGCATGGTCGATTGACCGTGTCACCTACTTGAAATGATGATGATAGACTCCACAAGTAATTTCAATAATAAGAAGAAATAATAATTCCTTAGTCAACTTATTGTAGTCTTCGGCAAATTAATGAGATTGTACCGTTCGGCACAATGACCAAATAAGGACAGCTATTAAACCCTGGGAATGGAGGAAATGAGGATCAAAGCATCGAGAACAAAGACCGAGGTCACCAAATTGTCTTTGAATGGGTCGTTGAACTTGATTCGCATTTTTCTTTACTTGATCAATGAATTCCTGTAAGACGTACATTTATTTTTTAAGTTTTTACAAGCTTTTATTTAATTGCAATATATGTATGAAAAATGTTTATTGGAGTAAAATTTTGCAACTCAATTTTGAAGCAGATATCTTCCACCGACTGAGCTGAAATTTTGTATACTAGTTTTACTAGCTTATTTTGGCTGACAATGCATGGTAAGCTATGTGACGTCATTCTAAATCCAAAAGGTGGAACACCCAGGATGACGGACTAGCTATGTTTTATGCACTTCGATAATATGGGTATCAAATTATAGAGCTCACTGAAAATAACTCAAAACTTTCTTTGTAAGATTTTGTACCCAAAGGCTCAATTGGGGCTCCATTACTGTTCCGTTCATCCGTCCGTATGTCACAGGGCTGAATCTGTTGAATTATTAAATAGGTTAAGACTTGATATTACTGAATGTGTTTATCTGTTGCTGCTTTAACAACAAATAATAAAAACAAAATTAATTGTTCGGCACCATTGCCCATAAATTGATCGAGGTGACCCGTGACCAGAAGGGTGGTCTATACTTTGGCCAAAAGATCAGCATTGCCATCCAACGTGGCATTGCTGCCAGCATTCCGGGCACGCTACCGCGAGGCAACGATCTACCCGGACTATTTTATTTGTAAATTTAATAATTTTTATTTGTAGCATAGGTTAATTATTTTTAATTTAATTTGTATATATATTTGAATAAATAAAATTAAAAACAGGTTAAGCTGGTATGGACATATTAAGAGAAGAGAGGAAAGCCATATAACCAGACTGGTTCTGAATATGCATGTCATGGGCATCGAAACAGAGGGAGACCAAAGAAAAGTTAGATGGAATGTGTAAAGGAAGTAGGAAGGGAGTGACGGACGAGTTGACTGGAGATAGAAAGAAATGGAAAAAGCTGACATGCTGTGCCAACCCCACATAAATAGTGGGATAAGAGTAACACAGAAGAAGAAGAAATAAAATTAAAAACAACTGGAGAATCCCATACAAAAATGGGTTTCCTAATAGAAATATTTCTCACTGCTAATGATTACGATTACACTACATTACTATTTATCAATATAAATCAAATAATGTCAACCCACTAACGAGCAAATCATCTAATTGCATCCTTGATGCTATCTCTGTGGATTTATTAACAACTATTCAACTCATTTCCAATCCCTACTATTATAAAGTTGTACCAAGACCATGTCTGTGCATAAAATTTTCTTCATGGTGTATTCATTTTTGAGTTCTTAAATGTTAAGAGCTGTATCTCATGAACCGTGATAGTTAGACAGTGGAATTTTTCACACATTATGTATTTCTGTTGCCGTTATAACAAGAAATACTAAAAAATAGAATAGAATAAATATTTAAGGGGGCTCCCACACAAAAAACGTGAATTTTAGGGTTCCGTACACAAAGGGTAAAAACGGGACCCTATTAATTTCGCCTCGCTGTCCGTCTGTCTGTCTGTCCGTCCTTCCGTCCGTCCGTCCGTTTGTTTAGTTTAGTTAAAAGACGCCGGCAACGTCGCGGGCCCAAGTTAGTGTATTTCAGTTAATAACCGATGCCTTTAAAAGGTAGCGGCTAATTTATGTATTCAGTCTTAAGTAAAAGCCGTATCCTTTAAATCGATTTTGAAATGGAACATTGTAATTAATAGCCCGGGTATGGCAATAAAGGAAAGAAGCTGCCCACTTCTCTCCTTTATTGCCATAATTATTAAGGGGCTATACAATAATGGAGGTAATTAATAATTAGAAAGAGAAGATATACGTGTTCACTTCAATTGTCTATACACGGTGAAATTTTGATCGTTCTGGACAATTAAAGGGATGATTCAGCCCATTGATATAAACAACTTTTCCTATGGGACCAATGCTGGGAACTCAAAAGAAAAAATGGACAGTTCCATACAAAAAATTTATACCTATTGTGAACTTGTGTGAAACGAGGAGATGAATGAACTCTTTGAAGTGGCATTGGGCGGGGCACATAGCACGTAGAACCGATGGGGCAGAAAAGTTCTCAAATTTCGACCACGTACCGGCAAGCGCAGCGTTGGGCACCCACCGACCAAGTGGTCGGAAGGTGTGTGAACCGGTCATATTGGAAATCCTTGGGGGAGGCCTATGTCCAGCAGTGAACAACCATTGATATAAACAACTTTTACTATGGGACCAATGCTGGGAACTCAAAAGAAAAAATGGACAGTTCCATACAAAAAATTAATACCTATTGTGAATTTGTGTGTATACCCGCTATCCTGGATCATATCCGCTGATCTTTCATTTTCAACTCATAAAAATGAAACATAGAAATTTTAAAGCACGAATACGCTAATTGCATTTGAGTAAGTGCGCTTAGTCTACCCCGTCAGGGATAAAAAAAAACCACAAAAGTATGTTATACGCTAAATCCAATACAAAACAATACAATACACAGTGTCACTAACCATCAGGTGTATGACCTGTCCCTGTCATTACACGTCATTAAAAAAATTGAACAATGACGCCTAACATGGTTTTTATCACATACCTCTGAAGTAACGGCACGCTCAAAAGAAACGAGTCCTCAGTCACAGTTCAATGTTCCTTCAATATTATGGCTTTCATTACATTATTTTGTTTATGTCTTATAAATCTATGAACGCCGCAGGAAAAAGTGTCACGTTCTGTGTGCAAGCGAGAGCGCGGAACAAGCGATAGAGGGGCACGATTGGCCTAAGCGTTCAGCTTGTGATGCATCTATCTCTCTTCCATAGTTATCACTTAAAATTATATATATTATATATATACCCGTAAACCGACTTTACAGACAACCAATTTTCTTTTAATGATGTAGGACGGCAAACGAGCAAGTTAGTAAGTAATCACTAGAGATAACTTCAACACCAGGGACAGAAGTATTGCCGGCCTTTCAAGGAATTGGGGAAGGACATGGAGGGAGGAAATGGGAAGGGAGTGGGCCTCCAGCTCTCTCACTCACTGAACGAAGCATAAAGCTTCTATCTACCCAGACGTCGCGTCTCGCGACGGCTAGCTCCGTGGCACAGCGGTCAACACGCCAGCCTGCGACACGGAGTGACCGGGTTCGATCCCCGGCCAGGTCAAGATGGAAAATGATCTTTTTCAGATTGGCCTGGGTCTTGGATGTTTATCTAAATATGTATTTGTTATAAAATATAGTATCGTTGAGTTAGTATCCTATAACACAAGTCTCGAACTTACTTTGGTGCTAGCTCAATCTGTGTGATTTGTCCGTATATATTTATTTTATTTATTTTCCGTGAGAGTGTAGTACTTTCCCGGACAAGACGGCCCATTCATGCTGGAAGCAAAAATAAATTTTGCCGGTAGCGTGGCTCTACCACGATTGATAATGTACAGTCGGCTGCACATGAAGCGTAACAGTAGTGCTAAATAAGAATGTATGGCAATAAAAACACGCCAAATTGTTACGATTCATGACCGGTGGATTGCCTTTATCGGCAGCCAATTTCGTAGGCAAATATCACGTGTGTACTCTTACTAAGGTATTCTCGCACAGGTATCAAATGACAGTGCGGAAGCGTTTGACAGTAAATATTTTGCCTACCTAGTATAAGTACTTACAGTTAATCCTTTGTGTTGACCGCCGTCACCGGTGACTGGTGTCAGACTTCAAATTTATCCGGCTTTGGCACAAAATTATTTTATACAGCCTGTATAAAATAATTTTGTGCAAGTTCAAAATATAAAAGATTTTGAATTGAAGTGAAGCGCGTTGCTCAAGACAGAACGAGATGTAGAAACACTGTAACGGCCCTCTGCCCCACCCAGGGGCCATAGGAAAGTAAGTCAAAGTAAGTCAGATTTTAAATTGCCTGGCAATATTTGAATGTCCGAATCGAAATCCCTAATATAATATAGAACTGTAACTGATCCGCAAAAAAAAAATTACAACAGAAATTGCGCCTCCCATACAAATTCATTGATTAGTTGGACACATTTCTATGGGAAGTCTATTTTAGTTCTATTTATATCGAATATCGAATCAGAAATGAGGAGATCCGTAGAAGAACAAAGATTACCGACTTAACTCAGCGAATGAACTCTTTGAAGTGGCATTGGGCGGGACACATAGCACGTAGAAGCGATGGGGCAGAAAGGTTCTCAAATTTCGACCACGTACCGGCAAGCGCAGCGTTGGGCACCCACCGACCAAGTGGTCGGAAGGTGTGTGAACCGGTCATATTGGAAATCCTTGGGGGAGGCCTATGACCAGCAGTGAACTTCTTACGGCTGAGATGAGATGATGATAGCCCGCGCCGGGAATCGAACCCACAGCGTTCGTAAGACAGTCTGACGTGATAAGCGTGATAACCACTCTGCGATAACCTCGGCACAAAGATGGCCGTCCGATTGTGTAACACCTGTCGTAAGATACGTAGAATTTTCATTCTGCATGCACCAACTTCTTCTCTTCCATTCTGGTGAAAAAAACGAAGAATGGGCTGTGAGGCTTATAGATCCTAAATATCTGGGCTCTGTCTCCCCGCAAGGGAAAAAGACTTCATAGTATGTATGTAGGTATGCACCAATTTTCTTTTTATTAGCCTGTTGTTTCCCACTGTTGGGCAAAGGTCCAAAGGATTGCCAAAGGGCAAATTCACAATCTAGGGCTTCTTGCTGCACTTTAAAGCCTTCTTTATCGTCTCGCCATCTCCTCCTAGGCCTCCTCTTCCGTCCCTTTCCGCACCATCTTATAATATAAAAAAATCTTCTGCAAAATCTTATTACATCTTACATATTTAGCGATATAACTCTCATAAGCCGATAAAAAACTTCCGCTTTCACTTTGATTACTTGATTTTATAGGCGTTATTAAATACAAAATAAACATATTATGACGAAAATTTTCTTGACGTTTTTACAACTTAACAGCCAATGGATAGTTTATAATTAAAATAATGTACATTGCATTACAGTCGTGATTTACAGAATTAAAATTTAAATACCAGGAGTTCAATGTAAGTGCTAGATATCGACTAGCTCCGTGGTAACACGCCAGCCTGCGACACGAGACTAGAGTGCCCGGGTGGTGCCCGGTTCGATCCCCGGCCAAGTCAAGATGGAAAATGTTTTTTTTCAGATTGGCCTGGGTCTTGGATGTGTGTCTATATATGTATTTGTTATAAAATATAGTATCGTTGAGTTAGTATCCCATAACACAAGTCTCGAACTTACTTTGGGGCTAGCTCAATCTTGTGTGATTTGTCCGTATATATTTATTTATTAAAATGAAAGGTATGTCACATTTTTCGGCTAGAGCCACACATTTACGGAGATAAGTTTAACTAGTTAGCACTACATATAAGAATTATGCAGGAATTACGTTAAAAATTTAATTGTGAGAATATTATTGCTTAATTACACAATATCACTAATTTTGTTATGATCCTGCATATATCTTCAACCCATCTCCGAGGAGATGGGTTGGCGATATAGTCAAAATCGCGGGTTGCTCCTGAATAAGATCAGCACAGGACCGAGACGGATGGCGGAAACGAAGAGAGGCCTATGCTCAACAGTGGGCGGAAGACGGGCTGAGATGAGATGATGAGAATAAAATATTATTGTACCATGGTTGGTTATGCTCCAAATAATTATAGGTTAGAATAAGATACTTGGTACTGATTTGCTTATATGTTATCCTCATCATCATCCCCGTACAAAGTCCACTGCTGGGCAAAGCCTCTCCTAAAGTTGCTTCATTCTGTGCGAAGAGAATTCTCCTTCAGGCCCTACTCCCTACGCTTGACAAGCGGGTTGGCGAACGCAGTTTCTTTGGCTTCTTGAGCTTCTTACGTTACTGTCCATCGAAAGCATTTTCCGGCTGAGGGGATAGGATTTTTTTGGATTTGGGAAGGTAATTAAAGTATAGGGATACTACTCACTCGGATGAATAGGAGATAGCAACTCGGGAGGACGGGTGTACCTGATGCCATACCTGCAACCTACAACTACAGGACAACCAATTAAGGGTGACAGAGCGACCCCTGACCTTATGTTTACACCTATGTACCTTGTTCTAACATAATAATATGGACTATCAATGACATATAACCTAAAAGAGTTTTTTTGACAATTGTTATCTTTTTTATTCTTTTGATAAATATAATATATTCAATTTTTATTTATGTATTAATATGTCTAAAGATGTGCTCTTGTATACTGTAGTTAACACCTTAATGTACCATGTTTTATGTGAATAAATATGAATATGAACATCTCATCAAAACAGAGCAAACTCAACCGGTATAGGAAGGTAGTCGTTTATTATGTAAGTGCGCATTGTAAGGATATTAGATCGTGTAGGGCGTAGTAGGATCTCATTATGCCAGCATATGAACTGGATCGCGCCAAACAGTCTGGCACCCGTCCAGTCGGCTGTTTGAGCCAAGTCTAGCGCATGTACTATTACAGGGCATTGACCTATGTGCATTTCCTCCAGACTATGAGAAGCAGAGGAATTTATTGTTTTCGGGATTAAGTAGGATGGAACGAAGAAGAAAAGTATCCCTTTCTCACTAATGATAAGAAAGCCTTCTAAAAATTGAGGTGATGCATTTATCCCTTGCGTCCCTTGTTTTAGTTGAATTCATGATTTTGTTAAATCTTTTTTACCGGGAGCAATTTATTAAAAAAATGCCCCAATAAACTTTTCATTGGGGCATTTTTTAAATATTTTCATACTTTCCTTACGGTTTATTCAAAGAGATTAAATATACAGTTTTATTTAAACACATTGTTATATTTTAGGATTGTCTTTACAATCACTTCATACTAACATAGTTTATAATGCGATACTAGTAAGTAAAGAGTCGCTACGTGAGACTAAGTTTTAAATCCAGAATATAATACCATCGGTAATCTATACATATAATAAAACAGTAAAAATATTTTGTCTGTACATTTCGAATTTTTGACTGAAATGGATAGAGGGACGCCTAAAAAGAATAATAGAAAGCAAAAAAATTTTTTTGGAATTTCTTGTCTGTCTGTCTGTCTGTCTGTCTGTCTGTCTGTCTGTCTGTCTGTCTGTCTGTATGTATGATCACGATTATCTCCGAAAATACTGAACCGATTAACTTCAAACTTTTACCAATTGCTTTGTTTTAACTCAGCAAAACATCTAAAGTTTGTTTCATCAAAATCGGTTCATTAAAAAAAAAGTTATCGTCATTTGAATAAACTCAAAGCATTAGTTTGCCTGCAAATATACTAGGTAATTTTTTTATCGTTTTGGACCCTTAAAGGGGTGACTCAGACCATAAAAATGAACAACTTTTCCTACGGGAACAATGCTGGGAACTCAAAACATACAAACTGGCCGGGCGGCGGGACTCTTTTTTATGGAAATGACGAATTTTTTTTTGAGTTGCCAGCATTGGTCCCATAGAAAAAGTTGTTCATATTGATGACCTGAGTCACCCCTTTAAGGGTTCAAACTGTTCCTGAGGGATGGACACTAAGGGCGGCGTCGTAGCCGCGGGCAAACGGCAAACCAACTGAAACTGCTGCGCCTAGAAACTTGAAATTTGGTACAGGGGTTTTTTTTTTTTTTTTTTTATTTATATCCGACGGCAAACGAGCAGACGAGCCACCTGATGGAAAGTGGTCACCGTCGCCCATGGACATCTGCAACACCAGAGGAGCTGCTGATGCGTTGCCGACTCTTAAGATACCTGTAAACACGCCTTTTGAAGGACCTCAAGTCATAAAACACAGGGAAAACCTCGGGAGGGAGTCCATTCCACAATCTTGCTGTACGAGGAAAAAAACCACGTGACGCTCTGAAATTTTTGGAGACCCAAGTGTCAAGGATGTGGGGATGGACTTTACTCCTGTGGCGAGCGGTGCGGTGGTAGAAAGGTGACGGTGGCACCAATTCAAAAAGTTCTTCAGAACACTCCCCATAGTATAGACGGTAAAATACACACAGAGAGCCAACGTCTCTCCGTAGACCGAGGGTGTCTAAATCGTCTGTGAGTGTGGGATCGTCGATAATACGAATTGCCTGGCGTTGGATGGAATCAAGAGGAAGGAGTTGGTATTGAGGTGCACCAGACCAGATATGAGAGCAGTACTCCATGTGGGGCCGGACTTGAGCTTTATATAACAAAAGTCTATGACCCGGAGTAAAGTACTGCCTCGCTCTATTGAGCACCCCAAGTTTTTTAGAAGCCATTTTGGCTTTACCTTCCAGATGACTCCGGAATTGGACCTCCTTCGTAATATCGACGCCAAGGATCCCAATACTCTTAGAAATGGTAAGAGAGGTGTCCCGGAACTTCGGTGCTATGTTAAATGGGGTCTTCTTAGCGGAAAACACGCAGACTTGTGTCTTAGTAGGGTTGAATTGAACTAGGTTTAGTTTACCCCATTCAGAGACCTGCTCCAGAGAGGTCTCAATGTCAGACACAAGTCTCTTTCTGTTCTCCTCCACCTGTGTTTGAGGGATATTTGCACGACCTGCATAATATGCATCACCCGTACTGTCGTCTGCATAGCAATGGATGCTACTAGTGTTAAGCATGTCGTTGATGTGCAGAAGAAACAGCGTAGGTGATAAAACAGATCCTTGGGGGACGCCAGCATTGATGGGCATGATATCGGAGCATAATCCGTCTACAACGACCTGAATGCTTCGCCCGGATAAGAAACTAGCGACCCACAAGCATAGTCCCTCAGGAAGCCCGAAAGATGGTAACTTCGCGAGAAGAGCCTTATGCCAGACCCGGTCAAAAGCCTTTGTGACATCTAGACTAAATGCCAGTGCTTCTCCCTTGCTTTCGATGGCGGCTGCCCATCGGTGCGTTAAGTACACAAGAAGATCACCAGCACTACGCCCGTGGCGGAACCCGTATTGACGGTCACTGATTAGCTGATGATCTTCAAGGTAACCAAGGAGCTGGATGTTTATCACACGCTCCATCACCTTAGAGAGCAGGGAGGTTATCGCAATAGGCCGATAGTTAGACGGGTCTGTGCGGTCACCCTTTTTAGGAATAGGGTGAACGTAGGCTACTTTCCACGAAGACGGGACTTTTCTTGAGGTGTAAGACAGCGAGAATAGGCGTGCTAACACCGGAGCCAACTCAGGGGCGCATGTTTTGAGCACAATTGCTGGAATGCCATCAGGCCCGCTGGACTTCCTGACGTCGAGGGAAAATAGAGCACGTCGCACTGCACTTTGAGAGAAGCGAATTTTGGAATTTCTTTTAATGATGTAAGTGAGCGCTAAGACAGGATTTTTAAGAAATTTAACTTCTAAAGGGGTAAAATTTATATGGAATTTTCTCATTTTTGGACTTAGAAGTATGAATTTAAGTATATAAGTTCTAGGTTACTATTAAAAATATCTGTGTAGGTAAAATGGACGATATTTTCCCCTGAAGGGGTAAAATAGCGGGGTAAAGATTGTATAGGAATTTACTTATTTCTAGACTTAGAAGTATGAAAATAGGTAAATAAATTCACGATTACAATTGAAAAAGATCTGTGTAGGTCAACTGGAAAAAAAACCCCCAGAAGGGGGGGTAAAGTTTGTTTGGAAATTGGAAATTTTCTCATTTCTGGACTATGAAGTATGAAAATAAATAGGTATGTTCTCGATTGCAATTAAAAAAGATATATATGGGTGAAATGGACAAAATTCACCCCTAAAGGGGTAAAATGGGAGGGTAAAGGTTTTATGGAAATTTTCTCATTTCTGGACTTAGAAGTATAAATAATATCCATACTTCCATACTAATACTAATATTATAAATGCGAAAGTAACTCTGTCTGTCGTTTTTTTACGCTTCAACCATTGAACTGATTTGGATGAAATTTGGTATGGAGGTGTGAGGCCCGAGGAAGGACATAGGGTATGTTTGATTCTGGGAAATTCTACTTCCCGAGGGATTAATTGTTCCCGAGGGATCGACACTAACGCGGGCGGAGCCGCGGGCAACAGCTAGTGTAAATATAATACCACCGCTGGTATGGGACGCTACTTGTGTCACACTGGCACCATCATCATCTGCAGAGCACCAAGTCAAAAGCCGGTACAGCTGCAGCAGCAGCAGATACCCTGAAAAGGCGTCAATATGTAGATATCTGAAGTAACCACATATTTGAGCCTTTTGGTCTAGAATCCTTAGGTACGTGGGGTCCATCAGCGCATAAACTTTTTAGCTTCACGGCTAAAAAGCTCAAGCTCAGCTTATCAGCATTGCCTTTCAACTTGGCGATGCTGCCAGCCTTTGAAGCGTGATACCCAGCATCTGGAGGGATTATACGACTTGTATTTTTTTTGTATTTGTATTTAGTTAGGTTATTTATTTTAAGATACAGGGTGAAATTGAATTCATTAGCAAACGTCTAAAGAGTGACTCAGACCATGAATCTGAGCAACTTTCATATGGGACCAACTCCGAAATTGCAAAAAAAAAAAACAGCTGTTCCTGTAGCTTTTGGCCAAGTAGACATTTCACTTTTGTACGAAAGAGCAAATAATTTTTTCACGATGTCGAAGTTAGTCCCATAATGAAAGTTGTTCAGATTCGTGGTCTGAGTCACTCCTTAAACTTTTGCTAATGAATTCAATTTCACCTGTATATTCTTACAAGTAAAGTTAATGGAATAACATATAGACTGTAGCCACTGACTCAAGCTCACATAAAGAAAAAGAAGCAGACAGGCTCCTGCTTACTTCCAATAAATTGACTTTAAATCACTTGTTTAAATTAAATAATGATTGACTCGTCACAATCAAAATCAGGCATGAAATTATTTCAACAGCTGTATGTTTACGGTGAAATAATTGGCAAAAAATGCTTTAATCCATTATATTGTAATCAAGGAAAACCCACACAGTAACGGGGCTTTTCGTACATAATGGAGCCTTATGATTTAAGGCGGCCATTTGTGAGATTATTATAATAATTGAAAAATGCATTTGCAATAATGCTTTTTGTGTGAATGGGAAAGTCAATTACATGGAGAATTACTTGAAATTTGAAAGCTGTAATACCTGTCATAGCTTTTACAACTTGATTAACTATCTACAGAGTGTATTGTCAAAACCACACCAACGTACAACATACTACTACTTACTAGAAGGCTCAACTCAGTCTGTGAATGAACAATAATTCCTTTCAAGCCTGATGCTAGATAATTTTACAAGCTTATTAACTTGCAATATATGTTTAATTGATTACATCATCATCATCATCAGGTCTTTTTAGTCTCCACTGTAGGAGCATGACCCTCTCTATACTACCGGAAATACTATTTAATTGATTACATGCCTACGTATAAATCATGTAGGTCGTACATAGACCTATGTTGCCGGTTCAAGTCCCGCCCGCATGAAATTTTTTCGCCATATTTTATTTCTTAATTTATTAAGGTAATATAAAATCGAATTCGAAAACCCATGTATGTAACTACGTTTCATCATCATCATCATCATCAGGTCCTTTTTAGTCTCCACTATCACGACCCTCTCTGTACTACTCTTTAACTACTTGTTCGGGTGGAATCTTGTAACTCAATTTCGAAGCAGATATCTTCCACAGACTGTGCTGAAATTTTGTATACTCGTTTAGTTTGAATGACAATGCATGGCTAGTTGTGTGACGTCATTTTAAATCCAACATGGCAGGACACCCAAAATGGCGGACTAGCTGAAAGTAAATCGAAACATAAAGTGATGTATATAAAACCTTGTCTTTAAAAAGTTTTGTACTTTTAATTTATTAATTTCGAAATTATTATGCCTATTGGCCGATCGGCTGAACACTTTGGTAGAACTCGATTTTTTACATTTTTACATTTTCACCCGATATATTATTAGAATCTAAAAATAATAAAGGTATGTAATTTAAAAGATAATATTACTTCATCAGTTATAATGACCCGACTATACCTAATAGGTTTGAAAACTTTTTTTCCTTTCTAAATTTCTTATCCTTCAAAGTTATTTGCTTTAATTTGCGTAAATGTGGTTACAAATATATGGTAGTCTAAAGTTTGGTAGCTTTCTGGCCTAGTACGGCCCGGTGTTTTCTACCTCGAAAGGGACAAAAGCTTGATCTTTATCTATATTTTTAAAATGAAAACTTTATTAGGCGCTCAAAAAATGCCCAACATTTTTTGAGATGATGAAGGGGTGATCCAGCCCCTCGTTATGAACAACTTTTCCTATGGGACCAATGCTGGGAACTCAAACTTTTTTTGACGTTCCTATATAAATTTACCAGCCAGCCGAACATTATTGTTTCAAAATGTATTTTTTTTATATCCTATTTTTGATCCCATAGGAAAAGTTGTTCATATCGATGAGCTGAATCACCTCTTTAAGGATCAGACAGGGTTTTCTTTACATATTGTATAAGTAACCGAATGTTAAATTTTTCACTTCTATAGGCACTCCTAGAGTGCCAGTTTCTTTTTTATTGCTTAAGGTACGATCAATCTAGATAATAACAGCAATATAAAAACTACCAATATCATTAGGTAAAATGATCGACAGGAACACGTCAATCATAGCGTATCTGTTTATCAGTGTCGATGATACGCTTATTATCTTGAGTTGATAGACGTAGACGATAGCATCGAAAGGTTCAGATTATAAGGAAGCTGAATAATCCAGCATAATCCATGCCAGGTTTCTAATCTATACTTTTATACTAATATTATAAAGCAGAAGAGTTTGTTTGTTTGAACGCGCTAATCTCAGGAACTACTGGTTCAAATTGGAAAATTATTTTTGTGTTGGATAGTCCATTTGTTGGGGAAGGCTTTAGGCTATAAAACATTACGCTGCGACTAATAGGAGCGAAGCATCAATAAAAAATGTTTTGAAAACGGGGGAAAATTATTCATTACTCATAATAACAAAAATTGCCGCGGACGCAGTCGCGGGCAGCTAGTTATTGATAAACATTCACGTAGTAAGTGTGTTTGTGTAACCATCCTTCCTATATCGAGCATATATCCATCTCTTTATTACAGCCATATAAGCCCACTACTGGACAAAGGCTTCTCCCAAAGATACTTCATTCCATGGGTTGGGAAATGCAATATCTTTAGCTTCTTGTGCTTTGGACGCTGCTGCCCATCGGAAGCATTTTAAAGCTGGGAAAGGACAGGAATTTGTTGGATTTTCCAATATACGGAATTATTTCTCAGTTATCTATCACACACTGAAGGTAATTTTTCATCCAGTCATCGTGTAACTTTGGGTTTTCGAATTCAATTTTATATTACCTTAATAAATTAAGAAATAAAATATGGTGAAAAAATCTCATGCGGGCGGGACTACAACTGGCGACCTAGGTCTATGTACAACCTACATGATTTATATGTAGGTATGCAATCAATTAAATAGTATCTCCGGTAGTATAGAGAGGGTGATGCTCCTGCAGTGGAGACTAAAAAGACCTGATGATGATGATGATATAATCAATTAAATGAATGTTATGAATAACTGTTTTTTAATTATTTAAAAACTATTTGCAATCAGAGCCCATCAGGCACGTAGGGCCTAAGTCTGGATTTAGTTTCTTTCAGTGTATTCTTCTTACCGCGCGCGCTCATAGACGGCAGCAGAAAATAAATTTTGAAAAATTTAATATTTTATAAAATATTTAATCAGATACACAAAGGTAGCAGGGGCTCACATAAAAAGTTAATAAAACTTGTATCTAGCGAGTCACACAGCATCATTTACATACAGAAAAAAATTCGCATGTAGCAGATGTATACAATACTATTATTAAAAACGTTTATTATTATTATATTCGCCGTCTTCTATGAAAAGAAAAAAAATGCAAATTTTACCCAATTTACAGATAAATTTCAATTAGATCTAGTTTTGTAACATTAATTTGCTTTACTAACTAACAATACGCTAGTGTGAACTCTGCCTTATCTATTAAAGATATGCTATATAAGCATAAAATATCTAGGTATAGTTAGGTCACTGACACATAACAATCATGGGTTTTAAAATCGAAATACAATAAAATTACATACCGCCGTAGCAAAAAACCTCTCGTTTTACCTTTAAACATCTTTTCAAGTTCCGTATAGGTACATGAGAACTGAGATAGACAGCGATCAAAATAAACTGACTCATGTATGAAATAATCAAATCGCTCCTTTATCACGAATTAATTTAATTTAGACAAAGAGATCTCTATCGACACCATGCCTGCATTTATTAGTTCTTCTTAGGGCTGCCAAAGACTGTTCTTATAAAACAATCTCGCATGTTTGACTATAAATAATGGTTTATTTTTAAAAGACTTTTTTGGATTGAATATGTTTTTCTGCCATACTCTTATTAAATTCAGAAATAAGATATGGAGAAAAAAATCCACGGAGGCAGGGTTTAAACCAGCACCTTTAGTCTATGTACATCCTACGCTGCCAATTGAGCTACCGCGCTTCAAGCATGGCCGTCGAAAATAAATGAATAAAAACTGGTGGCGGAAGCACGCAAAGTAAATTGTCTTAAAGTAAATGTAGATTATGTAATAAACAAAGATAAAGTAATAAAAATAAAAGTCCAAAATTGCATAGGTAATAGTTATAGGTCTTGTTGGCAGCCCTAACGGCGCCACACGAACGCTCCCGGTCATTACAGTTTATGATGAATCAAGATTACCTCCTTAAAACCTGCTCTTTATTGCTTTACAATAAAGCCCATATTGCAGTGCAATAAGGATTAGGATACTTCCTCGAGGCTAAACAAAGGCATTGTATGGTGTTTGGTGTTTTTATGCAGGTTTTTTTTGCCACTTATTGTTAAGAAGTTTAGTGTTATTGTTCTTTATACTTAGCTGTTTGTCAAAAAAATGTTTCCTATTTTTTTCATAGCAAAAAATGCTAAAAACATTTTTTTTTTGCAATTACAAAAAGAATGTTTGTTTATGTTATTTCATATGTAAGTCCTTCTTTATCTCAAAAATAATGCGGTCTTTATTGTTGTAATTTGCATATACTTCTCCAGTATACACGGTGAAATTTTGATCGTTTTGGACCCTTAAAGGTGACTCAGACTATCAAAATTAACAACTTTTAGTATGGGAACAATCTGGAACCTCAAAAAAAATTTTTTTTTTGAATACGAGTCTTGAGTTGCCGTATATTATTATACTTATTTATTTTTATCGAGCTAAAAATATCCTTTTAAAAATTAGCAAAATGCGCTTGATATGATCTTGAAAAGTGTAAGGGCGTCAGAGCATGTTGCAAGAGCACTCCATCATGATGTGGGATAACAAGGAGGATTGCAGGGAGAAAGTACAAACTTTCTGATGACAGATGAATGCATCGTAATGTTTGTGTCTTGGGCGCATTTATTCACATTTGTATAATATTTTAACAAGAACGAGCTTTCTCGAGGTCGCATTCTCAGTTTTTGTCATTTCGAGCCCGGGCCGGATCTCGCGAACTAATAACTATAATTTTAGGAAAACAATTACTTTGACCTTTGCCAACAAAAGTGGTCAAGTGCGACTCGGATTAACACATATAAATGGCTCCGTACGACCGTAGAACATTAGTACTAGTTCTACGGTCTAGTTCTAGTTCTAAGTACTAAAAACATGTTTCTTGTATGTATGGTAACTTTGATGTACTCGTAAAAGCAGGCCTGTAGCACTCCCCGTGTCGATATAGAAAATATACCTACGCGCGGCGACCACTTCGAAGCGGTAAAACCGGGTAAATCGAGTAGGAACGACGCTCTGCCGGCCAATTTGCTAACTTAGTGTACAACGTTTGGATAGGCACTTCAAAATACATTACGTCTTATATATCTTAAATAAATACAGTAATACGAAAACCGCATGTATTTTGAAGTGACTATCAAAACACTGCTGCTCTTATACTGGCTGGTCACATGAGTTCACCGACTTCATGGAGTTATGTATCGTTTGTTCTGAGCTATTAGCATGAAATTGGTTTGCAACGGATTCTGTACGTATCTAAACGAAAAGGTGCTGCATTCTGACGAGAGCTATATTACACTACACCATATCGCTAACTACATACATTGAGTTGATATTTCTTTGAATACCTTTGCAGAGTACCGCTTCTGTACGTAAGTACTAGAACTTATACTGTGCCTTCATCTATGCGATATTTGTTCTCTCCACAGAAATATATCAAGATAGAACGGCCAAGTGGGCGGTACACGCGTGTCTCAATCTTGCACGATGGAGCAAGATTCGTTAAACGTTCATCAGTAAGCACGCACGTCTCATCAACAAATGCTTTATTCTGCGGTTTTTAACTGTAAACACTGTTTATCGATATGACGCGATTGATTTCTGTAAATGTCACATTACTATTTCGCCAATAATTACGTCAAATTGGGGGAGCGGCTTATGCAAAAACTGATACGCGCGTTTCCTAGGCAGAATTCTGGTATCCCTGTTCTATTTTAATATATTTCTGTGGTTTTCTCTACTCAAGTCTGTTTACCACAATCACGACGGCTTTGACAAGACACAAAACACGTCATCTGTGACTATGAAATGTTCTTCTATGCCCTACAATTAGTATTTGTTTTTATTATTTATTGTTATAGCGGCAATAGAATACACATTCTGTAGAAAAATAGAAGATATACCTACTTAATTTACATTTTTTCGACAACTGCAAAAACATAGCGATCCAAAGAGGTTCAATATACATAAGAACTATTTTATGATCTCTTTGCGATAAGCCTATCATTCTCTTGGAATGAAGAAAGGTAGGAGCCGTGTGGTTTCCGGCCTAGAATACAGAACAACTCCATTTTGTCCTATTGATGTCATACATCCCGTCCAACGAAAGCAGTCTCAAGGAGACTTCCATGCTGTCCCGACCCCACAAAGTGGGATAAGGAGTGGAAGAAGCAGAAAGGTAGACACAGAAATCTTTTTAGGTATATTTTGATTCTAAGATCATTCTATCCCGTGATTCTGTTAGTGGCATCTATGATAACATTAAACATCTTTCCTATAGTAGAAAAATAGTGATACGCGAAAAGCATTTCTCTTCAGTCGTATGCTAACGAATACTAAAAGAACCGGCCAAGTGCGAGAGATTATCAGCTATAGTAATAAGTGTAAAATTATTAAAAATATATTTTTATTATAATGATGTAACTAATAATGTATGCTCCTCGCAATTTGTCTTTTATCTACGCTATAAGACGTTTCTTTGTACCAAATTTCAAGATTCTGAATTTTTGATTCCCTTGCGTATGTCGAAAGATAACGGCATAATCGGCTGTATCTTTTGCTTGCGTTGGCTTAGAAGTTTGATTTTTTCACAGCTCCAAGGCACAGTAGACCTGAGTATTTGATATAAATTTCGGCTTGATACCTCCACGCGTTCCTGAGAAAAAGGTCTTGACAGACAGACAGACAGACAACAAAGTGATCCTATAAGAGTTCCGTTTTTGCCGGAATTTGGTACGGAACCCTAAAATTAGGAAAACCTTAACGAATACGAAAGTTCCTCAAATTTTGGCAAAAAAAGGCATAGTTTACATTAGTTATCGTCATCTTGATTTCTTAACATACTAACTACAAAAATCACAATACTAACGCTGCCCTAAAAAGGCGATGTGTGAAAGAAAACAATTAATAACATTACTACAAGAGAAAGGATGATATGCGCTACTGGAGCACACCTCACGCCATGAAAGTACATCTGTATGCATTCCTGTCCGCTCGTTTCTCGTCACGAATCATGCAAATATGAATAGAATTGATAATACAATTTCTCTATTTCTTTTCACTATCTAAAATTCTGTATTCTTTCAGTTTATCGCGGGTGTGTGTTTTATAAATTTTTAAATAGGTATAATCCTAACTAATATTATAAATGCGAAAGTGAGCTTGTTTGTTTGTTACGATTTCACGTTGTAACTTCTGAACCGATCATCATGAAATTTTGCATACACGTTATCTGGGGTACGGAATAGGACATAGGGTACATTTCATCCCGGGAAAAAGTTCTCGAGGGATCGACATTGACGCGAGCGGAGCCGCGGGCGAAAGCTAGTTAACTCATAAAAATACGTAATTTTGGGTGTTATTTAAACGGTGAGCAGAATATTCGTATTTTTGTTAGCAAAAAATGTAATCGGTCAGCTACAATAGCTAGTTGGGCAGCAACTTATGGTCACCTCACTTCTTTTCTGCCCTCAGTCGTTGCAGGTGGAAAGCCAAAGCTTATTCAAATGTTATCTCTGTTGCCCCAATTTATACAATAGCTCTTGCTGAGGAAATATTATTATGCGGCCCGACTATTTACTTTCTATATCTTTTACCGGACCTAATACTTTAGTCAATGATTGGAAACAAAAAGCCTTTGGCCAGCAGTAAAAAAAATACTTTAGTCACGGTAAAGATATCTAATCTTTACCGTGCTTTGGTATAGTAATGTACTGTCAGCCAACTAGATACCTGACCCCGCCATCTATCTATATCTCGAATTATCTCTTAAACTAAAAGTAATATTAACATGAAAATGTATATTCAGAAAGTCTTGATTAAAATCTTTCTAAATATATATTTTCATGTTACTTCATAGTACTAGTGGTACTAGTAATACTTCATAGTAGGTGTAGTAAATAAGTGACTATAACCGGAAACTAGCGAGGTCGACCTTGGTAGACAGCTCGGCTCATCCACCTGTGCATCCCCGTGAGTACAGCTGTGGTCAGCGAGACGCTGGGGAGAGGATAGTGTGTCAACCACAGCGCTGAATACATAATTATTTACCTGCACATTTAATACTTACTCGCGTACACAGTCGTTTGTTGCCGCTTCTTCTGCACTCCGCCTTGGAAGCGGCGTAAATTTAGCTCTAAGTTATTGACGTCTACAATAATAATGTTGTAAATAATAATGTGTTATTTAAGTTAACGTTCACCAAATGATATTTAAAATATCTTACGATGAATAAAATATTTGGCTATTGACTATTGAGTCACGAGTCAATTAGGTCTTAGTATACTGTAAGTGGAGAGTGTAGGCCAAGTCCTCTGGCTACTCTGGCCAAGTATGACCCTAGTAGTACAGAGAGGGTCGTGCTCCTGCAGTGGAGACTAAAAAGGACCTGATGGTGATGATGATACTGTAAGTGAACCTATCATAAATGTAACCTTTATGATAGGTACAGTTATACACATACTCACAGTATGACTTAGTATGACTAAAGCCTCATCAAACCAAAGTTCGTAAGGTCTGTTGAATATACTCTTTGGACTTGGACTTTGACCAAACGTGAACATCTTGTGATATTCACGCAGCAATTGTTTAACTTCGCAATGTTACTTACTTGTGACCAAAAATTAAAAGTTAAGCGGGGGCCGCGCGAACGAAAATCGTCGCTACTGCGCAAGCCATTAGGCTGCGCAGAACCATTAGGCGAGGACAAAGACAAGCGAGGAGGAAAAGAGATGAAGTCTTAATATTTTCCTTTATATATTTTTATAAAAAAAATGAGAAAGGGGGCGACCTCCGAGATGTAAATATCAATATTGTCATGTGGGAATAATTGCTTTAGACGTAAAAATTACAACGTTTTAGATGAAAAATGTGTTTAGACATTATAACATATATATATCATGTTTAAATTTCTTATGTATCTGTTTCAAATTCTAATGAGGGGGGCGATCTTGTTCAAGGTTCGACCTAAATTATACAAATACTTTTGATGTATTTAATTAATTCAACGCCTAGTACTAGTGATTTGAAAATACGTCAACGTTCACAATTACGTAGTATCCTTTTTTAAAAAAAAGCTTTTATTTACTTGGGTGAGTTCCACCATGTTGGATTTAGAATGTCGTCACGACGTCAATGTGTGTTTGTCAAGGATTTGCTGGAAGACCAGGCCATGTCGAGGGTGGTGTCCATTTTTTTTTGTTCTTGCATAAAATACAATCAAATAAAATAAGCTAGAACGGCATAAGAACCCCAAAGGCCACGTTTAGCATATTCCTGGGCTAATTTCACCAAATAAGGAATTAAAATAGTGATGGGTTGCTAGCCGTTTCGCCTATTGACGTGATTCTTTAGATTTTCGCCCGTTCCCTCGGTTGGCTCTTCGGCCCGCGCCAGAAGAGAATCAGCTGGTACTTACATTTTACGTTTTTTCTTGTCTCCCATACCAGCATGATTTTTTCTTTTTTTCCAGGAGTTTGTAATCTGTCAATGAAGAATTTTTTTTCACCACTTTTGTTAACATGATGAATTGATGAAACATGAAATTATGAATAAACATGTAGGTAAGTATTCTTTAAATTAAAAAAAAGTTTTATTTTTCAACAAATTCAGTATACGTAGATTGCAAATTGGAAACTCTTTTTAAAAACTCTTTATAAGCAATATATGCTTGTGCCAGGAAATTGCAGGCTTAATATGCGGCTAGAATACAACATCTTTTCTACTATCGAAGTTTCTACGCTGTGGATAGTGTTGTGGCGTGCTCAAAATTTTCGAGAACGGTGAGAACGAGTCGGAACTTTTTCCCGATCATTTCTTCTTCTTTCTCATAAGTGCGGGAATTATTGAGAAATTCTCGAGAATTATTGGAAATTTCCCGCAAATTTCCATGAGAAGGAATTCATGAGAACAGAGGATTTCTCACCGGCACATCACTAGCTGTGGAGGAATGTTAGGTTAGGAATGTTGGAGTCTACAATGTAGCAGTAAATTCTGTAGCCTAATACTCAGGGCTAATATTTTCCAACACAAGTAATTTGACGCCGAATTTACTTGACTTTGACGTAACATCCATGACGACTGCAATGACGATAGACAACATCGATTCAGCCGATGATCGGTATCGCTCAGCTTCATGGAACCGATTTGCGTACGTGCACTGCGCACGCGCCGCAAGTAAACAAAAGGAAAGCGTCTTTGTCGTTTTGTAGCCACAAACATTATTGTTTTGTTTACATCAATGTAATCAAATGACCGCAAACACATTTTCTTCTTACTTTTATTGTTTTGTTTTCTTGCAAAGTGTAAACGTTAAATATTGTATTGTCAACACAAAGTAGTTGCCGCGGTTGACGCAGTCATTTAGTTTAGAATGCTATTTTTCAACGGGCATCTTTACGAACACCTAAGCTTTATACCTCGATATACATATAAAAATACTAGTTGAGTGAAAAAAAATTGGTTGTCTGTTAAGCCGGTTTACGGACGAAAGTTATGTGCTAACGGTGGAAGTAGATGCATCACAAGCTGAACGCTTTGGACGATCGTTCATCTCTATCGCTTGCTCACTTCCGCGCTCACGCTTGCACGCAGAACGTGACACTTTTTCGTTCGAGCCTTCAGCGTTCATCCATTTATAAGACGTTTTCACGTCAAAAGTCTAAAATTCCCGTAGCTGACTAATACTTCTTAGAATATTTTTGTAGACTTTTATCATAATCATTTCAGTCGTAAGAAGTGCGCTGCTGAACAAAGGCATCTCCCAAGGATACTTCGTTCCATGGGAGGGAGGGATGTTGTCATTACCACCCTTGGAAGGTGGGTTGGGGATCGCAGTTTTTTTAGATTCTTGAGCTTCCGACGATGCTGCCCATCGCAAGCAATTTTAAGCTGGGTTTGGGAAGGGAATTAAGGTATTGAGGTACTATTAGACTATAATGAATGGGGAAAAAGCAAGTAGCAGCTCGGGATGTGGGGTGCGCGTACCCGCTGCCATACCTGCGACAACCGGCTAAGCTGTTGAGGATGACATGACACCTCTGATCTTCTATGTCTTGTACAAAATGCTCATTAATTTAGAACTACTGTAATGTTTTGATCTGGAAATCGATTCAGATACAATAATATATTATAGCTCATTAACTGATCGCATGCTAATAATTCTTGGTTTACCCGTTGCCTCCCTCGATTGTCTTTTACGATCTGCACACATGCAGCCGGTAATTTTAGATTGTAGATATCCCTTTTGTCAAACTTGCATACAAGTATAAAAGAATAAATATGGTCACTAATGGCTTAAATATAATACAATAAAAGCATTTCAATACAAATAGCTCTTTATCCACGCAACATTGAATGCACAGAAACGCAACGGCGCCACATTTTTTGTGCACCACGTTTGTGCATTCCAAATGTTATCTCTCTTCGCAAACATTTACAGCTAAACACTCTAAAAGCATCCAATATTACTGCTTTATGGCGCCATCATACTTAAACTTACCCATGTCAAATATTTTCCAACATTTATCGTCGGGGATTTTAGTAAACTACACTGAGTAAACCCTTCAACTTTCGATATCACCTAAGCAAAGCGTTCTATATCACCTAAGCGTCTGGTTGCTCCTGAGCTGTCCTGATTCCGAATCTAGGGTATGATAGGTATAACGTCTTATTCCCTCGCGGGGTAGACAGAGTCTGGTTCTTAAAGACCTTAAGGCCACGTTTAGCAGGGTTTTGGTCGTGTAGGAAAACAGAATCAAAATAGTAATGGGTTGTTAATAGCAATATTGACATGGGGTCCTTCAAAAGGCGTGTTTATAGGTATCTAAAGGTGGGCAACGCATCAGCAGCTCCTTTGGTGTTGCAGATGTCCATGGGCGACGGTGAACACTTTCCATCAGGTGACTCGTCTGCTCGTTTTCCGTCAAAGATACATAAAAAAACATGATTAATTGGATCTTCGTCATCATTCGTTCGATCATCATTCTCTAGATCGGCTTTTACGATTTGCGCGGGAAGAGAAGCATGTGGTACTTGCTAAGTTTTTTCTTTTCTTCCAGACCAGCATGGAAGATATACATAGTAGAAACCTTTAATACTATTAATTAATGCTACACAAAAACACATAGCGTGCAAACCCGATAGCCGATAGAGTAGAGAGGTTCTCGAATGGCGACCACGTACCGGCAAGCGCATTGTCGGCTATTCACCGACCTAGGCTGATAATTTGAACCTCTGATCCTATCGCACATACAAAATACCTAACTTCAAAGTAAGCCGTCCTTCCGATTTTTAAATCGGTCCTATTGAAGATAAGATGGCCTACAGTACAGGCCATTTCCAGCTCATTTTGGGAATCCTTGGGAGAAGCAGGGGTTTCTTGCAGTTGTTATGATGACGACGATGCTAAAAAAAATTGGCAAAAGGTTGTACGGCCAGCTGCCTGCCGGACACCAATCCTCGTTTTTATTTTGATGATGATTCATCCGATCGTTATTCCAGGTTGCGTCCTCAGCTTCGATGCGTCGGAGCCCAGGGCCCGCTATGATGACAGCGTTCATGCTGTAATATGATTTGGCGAAAGTTTTTACAGCCAGCTGCTTGCCTGATGCCAACCCTCCTTAGGTAACTCCAAAAACGCAGACAAATACCTACCTGTGAAATTTAAGTTCAAATATTTGTCCGCGCCGGGAATCGAACCCGATGCCCGAGTGCCATGTCGCTGGCTGGCATGTTAGTTAATCTTTGCGCTACGGATGCCAAAGAAAATGGAAAGTACCTTTATGTAATAAGTATTAACATTGTATTGTGATAAAGTTTGTTAAAGTAATAAAACAACAAGCGCTATCCAATCTTTAAAAATACTGGTGAGAACAGAAGTGTTATATGATGAAGGGTAAGAAAACAATCAAGTATCAGATTTTTTTCTATTTTGTAAGGAGCGAACGACTAAAGAAAATAAATATCAGGACCTCCTTTTTTAATTTTTAAGGAGATCATTTAACAAAACTTATATTTTTTATGGCGATTAACAAAAGCAACTTGGCCAAAGTTTTGTAAAATATGCATTTCATACAGCTAATAAAAATACGTTTTTTTTTTTAAATAAAGATGTAATCTCTGATATTTAAACAAAAAAAAAATGTTACATTCGTGTTTCTTATAAATACCTAACTAAATTATTGAATTTATTTTTAACTAGCTTTCGCCCGCGGCTCCGCCCGCGTTAATGTCGATCCCTCGGGAATAGTACTTTTTCCCGGGATAAAAGGTAGCCTATGTCCTTCTCCGTACTTCAGAGAACGTGTATGCAAAATTTCATGATGATCGGTTCAGTAGTTACGGCGTGAAAGCGTAACAAACAAACAAACAAACTCACTTTCGCATTTATAATATTAGTTAGGATAAATAGACGAAAATAACCTCAGTCTTGTTATAGCTAAAGCAATCCTGTACTTAATATATTTACTTCTGTCCACAACTGTAGTACCTTGGTTATGTTTACGTTAGTACTATGGTAGGTACTTATTCTAATAGAGTTTTACGATGCACTTTTGTCTTTACGTCTGTCTGTGATGTACTAAACAACATGTTTTGGTTTTTATTACTAACACCACGTCCATCACTGACGTGAAATAGCCATAAAATGTTTTATTTTGAGAACCACTCCTTTATCGTCAATACATAAACGTGTATCGAAATCTAATAATATAGGTACTTTGTTGTTCAGTTCTGATTTGAATGCTGATGTATTGATTTGAAATAGATCTATTTGTTATTGAATCTTAATCATGTTCCTAATATATAGAAAAAAAATCGTTTAACTTAATCCACGCATCTTTTTCCCTTGTTTGTTTGTTTTCGTGTATGTATGTGGCCAAAACTGGTTTCAGATTTTTCAAGCTGCCTAAAGGCATATGACATAGCTTTACGACTGCCATCAAAGATGACAGTCTGGACCAACGGCGTAACGTGCTTTCCGAGCACGGAGGGAGGTCGAGATATTTTTATGCCACTTGCAGTCACCCATCCAAGTGGGGACCGCGCCCGGGGTTGCTTAACTTGCGTAAGTGCTAATAATGCTCGCGCCTACTGGGCCATCGCACTCCTCATCTCTTTTCCTGATATTAATTTGCCGGCGCCATAGACAATACATGGATCTAAGAATAGTCAGCATATCTCCCTACCTAAAACCTGGCGCCCATGCTGATCGGCATAGCATAGCTAATATTGTATTATTTACTAGCTGTGCCCGCGATTCCGTTCGCGTACAAAACATGCAGATACTCGAAAAAGTGAATAATGTTTGTATGGGGGCCACGTATTATTATACCTGAGAAAAAAAAATTAAGTACCTAGCCTATCCTGTGTCCTGTTTATCAACTAAGTTTCATAAAATTCAGTTAATTCGTTTGAGAGTTATGAAAATACATAAATACATACGTAAAAAAATCTAAAAATTGTGAATTTAGTTTCAGTATCATTTATATAGCTTATATTTGACTTATAAACACGATATCCATGAAAACCAAGTGACCTAGGTATGCCATGACCAACCCTTACAGATTTATTATTATTACTAGTATTGATTGATGAAGATAAAATTTCAAGTCTGTGACACTCGGGATAATCTTAGGATTCTAACGAAACAATAGAACAGAAATAGTATAGATTTTACTTAAAAAGTCCTTCTTTTAAATACCTACATGAACACGATTTACACACAAAATAGAAGTTAAATATGCAATCGAGTACTTATAGTGCCAGCTATCGTAGAGCAGCAATATTTTTTTTAAGTGCCATCTAGTTGCGAGTAGCACAAGCTAATAAAATTAAATAGTTTTATTGTGTGCCGGTAGATGGCGCTTTAACATAAATTAAAATTATTCAATATGAAATTGAACAATGAGAAAATGGTTTACATTGGTATTATTGGTTTATATTGGTATAAATAAGCATTTGCTAATTTATTTCATTCGTGACACTTGCATTTCCCGAGATTAGTAATTTCCGAATTTCCCTATGCTCAGCTAATTGTTTTATTTCTAGGTAGGTATACTTTTTCTCGTCTAGATCCCGATTAAACAAATATGAGGTCACCCAAAAACTAAAATTATATTTGCAATGTAACGTAATAAGTAGGTAAGTAGTAATAACTGGTATTACTCCACGACGAAGTAGTAATAACGGATATTATTTTTATGTATTCCCTAGTAATAACTGGTATTATTCCACGTTAGCATGTCCCTTCGGCTTTAATCCCAACCATTCTCTGTATTATCTATGATCCTATTTTACCATGTAAGTGCCTAAAAATTATTATAAAGAGTGATGTGAAGAGATGGGAATCCATCATGGTGAAAATTTAATAAAATGGACATCACTAGTTTTATGTATTGTCTTGATATGACGTTATTACTAATTTCAATCCATGTTGTATGTGCTGCGGTGTCCGAGTGGTTAAGGAGATGGACTTGAAATCCATTGGGTTCTACCCGCACAGGTTCGAATCCTGTCCGCAGCGATTCTTTTTACTCAATATCGTCCTATTTTTTGCTGCATTCATTTTAATGTTAGAAGTTTTCTCGCAATTTGAGAAGTTTAATTTGACCACTTCGGAAGACAAGTAGATTATGATGTAAAGTTATTTTTATTTTAAGTTGTTTACTAAATGCTTTGATTTATTAAAAAGGGGTAAAAAATAATAGTGGTTTTAAAACTTTTTCTGCAAACTGGAATAGTTAATAATAAAAAAAAATGGAATTTAGTGACAAAAACATATGACAAAAACATTCCTTCGAGCCGGATTTGAACCAGCGACCTATGGATGTCAATGATAATTGCCTCTACAGTCCACCGCTCTACCAACTGAGCTATCGAAGGTTGAAAACTAATGTTGAATTTAAAGTACAGTTACGTTTCTATATTTTTTTCTATTTTTAAATGTTTTTATGACAATCCCATAGATTTAAAAAAAAAATTCGTCTCTCTAAGGACAATCCGCTTCATCTTTAATTCCTTTCCCAAATCCAACAAATTCCTATCCGTCCCCAGCTTCAAAATGCTTGCGAAGGGCAACAGTATCGGAAGCACAAGAAGCCAAAGAAACTGCGCTCGCCAACCCGCCTGCCAAGCGTGGTGAGTATGGCAATGTCCTCCCAACGGCGCAAAGAATCCATGGGAGAGACCCATGTCCTGCAGTGGACTTTTTGTAGCTATAATGATGATGATGAATGATGATTGAACTCTATTCAGCAGGTAATTTATACAAATGGAGTTGGTCTAATATGGAGAATTCCTCGAAGCTGGCTAGCGTAGTAGAGATATCCCTAATGCTGTTACCCGTGACTTCTGTATAAAACAACAATGGCGCCCTTAAAAATCGTATATTACTAAATCCCCAGTAGTTATGATAAAAAGAGTTAGAGGTCTCTACGAATAAATAGGAAAAGTAAGAAACTTTTTAAAACAAAATTGAGACGCTTTCACTATGTTTCTTCATCAGGTCCTTTTTAGTCTCCACTACAGGAGCACGACCCTCTCTGTACTACCGGAGCCAGAGCAGACAGAAGACTTGGCCTACACTCTCCACGCTGGCCAGATGGGATGGAGAGGTCTCACAGATGTTTATAAGATTTGTTTAGCTTGTATTTCCTAAGTCGCCTTCTACGACATCCACGGGAAGACTTGGAGTGGTCCTATTCTACTCTGCCGGATACCACACGGCTTATTTTAATTGAGTAGATATAAAATGTTTCACAACTCACAAAGGTATGAGCTAACCTGTATTTAAAAATATAAAGCGCTGATTTTAAAATAATTAATTACTAGCTTTTGCCCGCAGCTCCACTTTTGCACGCGTTAGTAATAGTATCGATCTCTCGGGAACAATAGAATTTCCCGGATTTAAAGGTACCCTTCTCCGAGCCTAAAACTACTTCCATTACAAATTTCATCCAAATTTGTGCAATTGTTGAAGGGTGAAAAGAAGAGAGACAGACAGAGTTACTTTCGCATTTATATTATTAGTATGGATAGTATCGATATGGATATCGAAGTACCACTGGTATGGACTTGTATGAATATGGATTTGGGTCCTATCTTAATTCAGCTCAATTAACAGATTTATAGTCCAATCTCTTGGATATCATGTGACTAGCTAGTGAAATCCTAGTTCCATTCTCGGCTGTATTGGTCAAAGACAGCTGTCTATGATCAGTAAAGCCGGGAGAGAATAGAATCATAGATTGACGGATATATGATTCTATTCTCTCCCGTAATTAATACTAGCTGTCGCCCGCGGCTCCGCTCAGGTCAATGTCAATCCCGCGGGAACAGTACTTTTTCTGGGATGAAATGTAGCCTGTGTGTTAATCCAGGAAATAACCTATCTGTGTGCATATTTTCGTCATGATCCGTTCAGCCGTTTTGGTGTGAAAGAGTATCAAACATCAACACTTATTTTTTTTATTTTATTATCGTCTATTATCTATTTAGTATCTTCCATGCTGATCTGGGAGAAAAGAAAAAACATAGAATGTACCAGCTTCTTCTCTTCCCGCGCAGACCGTAAAAGCCGATCGAGGGAATGGGTAAAATCTAAGAAATCATGATAATAGGTGATGCGGCTAGCAAGTAGCAACCCATCACTATTTTGATTCCGTTTTACCTAATGTCCACCAACATGTTAAACGTTGGTGGACCTTCAGGTCTTATAGACCTGATCTAACCCGCAAGGGAAAAAGTCGTGATACTATGTATGTAAACATCAACACATCCATACTTAATCACAAACTTTCGCAATTATAATATCGTAAGGAAGGATGAGGTCCGTTTTCGTCAATTTGGGGATAGTAGCGGCAAGTCGGCAAAGACGAGACAACGAAAGCGTAGGGCACTTACCTACCTTTTCTCAAGGCGTTTTGACATATTTTTGTAGCTAGCTATCGCGTGTACACGCGGTAGCTCAAAAGGCAGAGCATATATGACACATAAGACAGCTATGTTTGGCGGAAGTATTTTTGGAATGGCTCCAAAAGTTTTTAATAAGATCACAAAAGAAATTAGAAACGTAAGCTTAAATACATTTAATAAACAGCTAATGGAATTATAAATTGACAAATGTTATTATACAATAAACAAATACTTGAATGATCGAATATAATTTTGAAAAACTAATTTTTGACTTATATTGTAATTATTTTGACTAACCTGAATCAACAATAATAAATATTTAATATTATATGACATGTGTATTTTAAGTTGTCATCTGTACTTTTGCATACCTATTAAAAAGGTAAAATGTATAAGGGACATGTTAGATCATTTTGTATACCTACATTTTGCAAATAAAGAATTTAATTTGATTTGATTTATAATTTGTGTAATTTTTTCACCATATTTTATTTATTTCTTAATTTATCTAGGTCTTATATTTACAACAAGCCATGGAAATTACCAAAATGTATTTTTAATTAATAGAAAGCGACCTATATTTGCAACTTGCAAGCCAAATAAAAGAAAAGTTTAACCGGTCACCCGCCACCGGACACCGGACGGAGGACAGTCCAATTTAATTTTTCCTGCTGAAGTTGTAAAGCAAGAGAAGTTTTTGCCATTTTGCCATTTCAATTTTTGCAGGCGTTTAGGCATCGATCTTTAGATGAAAGGTAAATTGAACTGTGATTAGGTACACTAATTTCTAACTACTTTGTTATGCATAAATAATGTGAATAAAAATTACAATACTAACATTATAGATTGTGAATTATATAATTATGTTTGTTTATCATACTTTTTATAAAGAAAAAGGGACAGAACGATTTCATGCTTTGATGCATTTAGGCATAGAGAAACACCATTTTTTAAATTGTATTGCAAGGAAGCTTTTTATTTTGAAACTTCTATAGGTATATTTTATTTTATTCTATGTAAATTAGAAATTAAAAATTCTTGCATGCTGGTCTGGGAGAAAAGAAAAACGTAGAATGTGCCAGCTGCTTCTCTTCTCGCGCAGACTGTAGAAGCCGGTCAAGGGAATGGGCGTAAATTTAAAAAATCATGA
Organism: Elegia similella; assembly: GCA_947532085.1. Taxonomy (NCBI): domain Eukaryota; kingdom Metazoa; phylum Arthropoda; class Insecta; order Lepidoptera; family Pyralidae; genus Elegia; species Elegia similella. The sequence goes on from OX383941.1 coordinate 18,108,864, forward strand.
CAATAGGCGATGCGGCTAGCAACTCATCACTATTTTGATTCCGTTTTCCACCTTTACGACCGCCAACACGCTAAACGTAGCCTTTCGGACTTATAACCTTAGGCTCTGTCTACCGATTTGAATAATTCTTTCACCATTAGACTCCTAAATTATCCCTGATGAACATAGGCTATAGAATATTTTCAAAAAAGTTAGGGATCTTTATGAAAACTTCGATAATGTAACCCAAGGTGTGAAAAACTTTTTGGTTCTACCCGAGCGAAGCCGGGGCGGGCCGCTGGTTATACATATAAACCTTGTCTTGAATCATTCTGATCTATTGCATAGATTTAAAGATCTAAGCATACATAGGGACAGACAGACAGCGGGAGCCCCTTCCTTTTATACTATGTAGTCATCATCATTTCGAGTAGGTAGGTGTCACGGTTAATCGACCATGCACACCCTGGAGTCAGAGTTCTTCGGAACCGCCTCTCGGCCTCTGACGTGGCTCCTTTAACGACTACCAGATGGCAGCTGGGACCACCGGCTTATCGTGCCTTCCGAAGCACCATCTTTATTATCAGATAATCAGGTGATTCGAGCCTGCAATGTCCTAACCAAACTGGAAACAACTAAACAAAGTATGCTTCCGGTGGGAATTGAACCCTCGACCCCCGGGTTAACAGGCAAACGCCTTAACCACTGGACCACAGAGGCTGTTAAATACTATGCAGTAATATACTTGGACACTCACAAAAGTCATCTTTCTTACGCATTCGAGATGTTGGTATACCGAAGAATATTATAATATGCAAAGTACTGGAGATAATCAATACTAATATTATAAAGCTGAAGAGTTTGTTTGTTAATGCGCTAATCTCAGGAACTACTGGTTCAAATTGGAATTTTTTTTTGTTTTGGATAGTCCATTTTTTGAGGAAGGCTTTAGGCTATAAAACATCACGCTGCGACGAACAGGAGCGAAGCATCAATAAAAAATGTTTTGAAAACGGGGGAAAATTATTCATCTATACTTATAAAAAAAACTAATTAATCATATAACAGAAATTGCTGCGGACGAAGTCGCGGGCAACAGCTCCCGTTTTTACCCTTTGTGTAAGGAACCCTAAAAATAGGGTTTATAGAATTAAAATGTTGGTAGACTTGTGCTAGGTTATTGCAAAGGGTCGGCCATAATCATTATAACTGACTATAATTGGCAGGTGGTGACTTGCCACCCACCAGATAAAGCCGATCAAACTAGCCGACGATTATTGCCAACAAAGGGGGCAATACCGGTGTGGGTGACTCAGGGGTGTCGAGAGGTGTGCTGCACGTACCCCTACGTTACTCGTAGTGTTAGGCCTTTTAACACTTCCACCTCTCGACCGAGCACCGATCATCATGAAATTTTGCATACAAGTTCTCTGGAGTACCGAGAAGGACATAGGCTCCTCTTTATCCCGGGAAAAAGTACTATTTCCGAGGGATCGACATTAACGCGGGCGGAGCCGCGGGCGAAAGCTAGTTGGTTCATAAATATCCATTCAGCCGGCGTTGCCACCTGAGCTATTTTCGCGGATGCAGATTTTAGCGTTCAAGAGCGATGACCGAGAATGCAAACAATAAAACAACACCAAAATAGCCGCTGAAGGTATCTACTTCAGTTTGTTGACTGGTCTGGTGTTTAACTGCCTCCGTGGTCCAGTGGTTAAGGCGTTTGCCTGTACACCCGGGGGTTTGATTCCCACGGGAAGCATACATTGTTTAGTTGCTTCCAGTTTGGTTAGGACATTGCAGGCTTGAAACACCTGATTGTCTGATAATAAAGATGATTCCGTGCTACGGAAGGCACGTTAAGGCGATACCACTGTAAATAAGGTCGTTCTGAACCTTATTTATCTCGCAAAATACTTAAAATAGGAGTTTCAAATCTAAGTAATATGATTTTTGACTCCAAAATTGTAAGATGAAAACACGTTTTGATAAAATTTTCTCGACAGAAATATTTTTTGAAAAATGGTCTTCGTTCGCAGTGTTTTTGTTATTGTAGCTCAAATGCGACGAATGAAATAATGATTTTTAGACTAAAAGAAGGTTATTAGTAATTCATCAAAATGTAAATATGAAAATACAATTAACCGGTCTGATTTTATATAAAATAGAAATAACGAATTTGGCGCTTACGTTTTTTTCTTTGAGCGACTCGAGACTATCTCCTATCTCATCATTCACGGGCTAAACCGCCAAGCGCTATCCCTTGCGCGCACTTGATCAGTCTGCGTACGCCTTTGCCGAGCGATGGTACCAAACATTTGTGGCCTCGTCTTAAGCTGTTCGTCCCGGCTGACATCTGGTAGTCGTTAAAGGAACCACGTGAGAGGCCGAGAGGCGGTTCCGAAGAACTCTGACAACAGGGTGTACATGGTCGATTGACCGTGACACCTACTAGAAATGATGATGATAAGTTTGTTGACACACTGCATAAAAGCATATGCTAGAATATAGATCAGTCCTATATGGCTTCGTCCAGCGCTCGAAATGTATATATGGAATAGAGTGAGAGTAAGAAGCAGCTGGTACATTCTATGTTTTTTTTTTCTTCTAAACCAACATGTTAGAGACTCTAACATACATCTTATATAACATAGAAATGTCTTATCTAAGTTGAAATCACTAATCAAATTAGCAAATCAAAAATTTTGATGAAATCGCTAATAACTTCAAAGTGTTCAAGTACAATAAGAATCCGTCTTTGGGACCCATCTGCGGGTCACGCACTATCCAAAACCCAGCTAATCCTCGACAACCCTTTCCACGCGAGTTGGCGCTCATCTCAGCACATTGACGTCATCAGCAGAGCACAGCCTCCGGTATTGTCAGACATATATTTAATTACCATCGTGTGCAGTGCGGCACACGCAATCTCTTCCGAAAAACAGCCAATTACCGTTCCTTTGCACAGAAATCCCTAATCCATGGCAAGGGAAAAAGAATGCTTTTTCGCTTGTAGTGAATATGTAGTTGAGTCATTCTTGAATGTGGATCTAGGGGCGAGTTTCGGCCGATCCTGCTCCCAAGTACGCCTGCGCAAAAATCGCTTACCAAGCATTCAGTCAAAGTAAGGCGGCGCGCCGGCTTGCGCGCTCGCCCGCCGTCCGGCCCGAGCCTCACACCGTCGGGAAACCCCTCATCATCACTAAAACGGTCGCACGAACCTCGTGAAAGTCGCGTGTGTGGCCACAACATGTCAATTGAGTCCAGTTGCCTCCGTGTGTGATGGTCGTGTGCTAGCTGCCCGTAGTGTCTTCCTTTAGTATACAGTACGATTGACTATGAGTGCAGTTGTTTTGATGAGGTGAGTCAGGTCGCAGTTTAAGGTCGGAAGCTGCCCTTGGATTGCCAAGACCACATGAGTACGTGTGGAGTTTCACGACACGAATCACAGTCGCGTGACAGACCCGCAAGTCATTCAGTAAATTGCTGGCTCACGTTTTTGAGCTATTAAATCTGTGCGATTACGACGGGTTTTTTCTGAATTGAAAAACATTGAATCAATGGAGCTCATGGGGATGAACAAAGGATATTAATTAGGAAGAAAAGTAGGAAATGTTTTGTTGATTAAAAGCCAAGCAACAATAGCAGTTTTCGCACACAAAGGAATGTAATTCCGTGAGGTTTATATGAAGCATCTCGGCTTGCCGCGGGACGCTTTACATAACCACTTTATTCGGGGAAAAAGACATATATTGTGATCATTGTTGTCTTGTTCGTCTTAGTTTTAAATATGTACGTAGGAAATACCGAGATATGTAATTGCTAGAATAGTGGAAAAATTTGCGGTAAAAAATGTATGTACTGTAACTCACATTTCTAGTTTTTGAGCCGGATAATACTCCATTCCAAGCATACATTCCATATGGATCAGATGGATAAAAACAAACAAATGTACACTTTGTTTGTATGTTCAAAGAACCTGCGTACTAACACCACAGATGAAAATATACCACATACAAATAACACGCAGAAACACCGCTTTTGTAACAGAACTGATTAATTACGTTCATTGTGATTCGAAACTACTCGATTAACGCACAACGCCGATTGTACAGGCGATTTGTTCGGTATGGTATTAACTATAGTCTCTATAAACAGCATTTAAACAAACCACCAACATTCCCTTGAAGGGGTGACTCAGCAGAACGAACAACTTTTCCTATAGAAACAATTCTGGTAACTCTAAAACATTGTCCAGATTTTCATACAAACGTGTTCGGCTGGCCCGCCAATTTGTATGAAAATGACGTTTTGACGGATTGAGTCATCCTTTCAAGGGTATATTAATAGATGTACGTACACGCTGTATGTGCTCTGGCGAGTATAATATATTCCATGCTTGCAACGGAAAAAGACTTAGGTATCTATAATTGATAATTTAACTTTCTAGCATCATTTTAAAAATGGAATCCGAATCCCCATAGAATATAAATCCACAATAAAAAAGGTCTTCTTCATCCGGTCTTATTCCCATTTTCATAGGGGTCGACTCTCCTAATAAATTTTATCCATATGTGACGGTCCTTGGTCGTTTGATTGAGATGACATTATGCGTACTCAAACAGATTACGAAACAGATATTTAACTTCTATACTTGTTCATGCCTTTATTTGAGAAAACGAAGGAAGTAGCTTCTCTTCTCGAACAGAATATGCAGCCTGTCGTGGGATTGAACTAAAATGTTAGAAATCATAACGATGCGACCAGAAACACGTCACCATTTTTATTCTGCCACCTGCCCATCATCACACTAAACAAACGACCTTGGGCTCTATCTACCCCGTCAGTGATAAAGATGTGTTTAACGCAAAAGGCAAGTCCTGTGAACAAGCACGCAGCAACATCAAAACTGACTAATCTCGTGTTCATTGCAATCCAATACTACTCGATAACACGCACCACGCCGATTGTACCCTCGATATTGGTTGGTTTATGGTCCCTACAGATCCTACATTACAGATATACCATGGGGAGGACCTACAATATTACAATCGATCCATTGAATTAGAAAAACTATGGAAGCGTAACTCTCATACTACTAACGATTCAATAACAGTCCCATTTACGCAAACAAACTTAACTTAATCGCAACGAAATACTTACACACTCATAGACGAAGCTAGTTTGCGATTGGTTGCGAGAAGGTCACGGGCGGTGTCAACATATCTAATGAATTCTATGATGTCAACATAACGGAGGTAGGTAGGCTAGAAGTTTGCCTCGCTCGCTATGATAAGTTAGGTACTCCAGTGAAGTCCAGTGTCACTTTTCCGTCTTTCCTTGCCTTTCCTGCATCACTTTACTACACAAAGAAGTTTCTTTTTTTATTAAGTCGTTAAGATTTCGCCGATGTTTACAAAAAAAATGTTTATCGACGCGTCCTTCCGTCACGAAGCGATGACAGACTAGTTCGCGAAAAGATATACTTTTAAGCCCCGCCCGCTTTGATCTACTCTGCGTGGTGTCAGTTTTTGAGCGCAATGCTGCTTGAGCTGCTTCCATAGTTTTTCTAATTCAATGAATCGATCCCATCATCTATAAGATAGGTGGTTACTTTGTTTTGTGTAGTGGCTATTATCTGTGGTTTACTGCTTCCCATGTGGTTTCCAGCTTTCTGGCATATGCATATGAGACGACCAATTATTTTTTTTTCTCATTATTATTTTAGCCGTATGAAGTTTGCACAAAGGTCTTTTCCAAGGACTCCTCATTTCATGGAAGAATATTGCCTTACTTACCACGCAAGGCAGGCGGTTTGGAGAGCGAAGTACTTCGGCTTTCGACACTTATGCCAATCGGTACATTTTTATTTGGGCAATGATAGAAATTTGTTGGATTTGGGAAGGGAATGGAGGTATGTATGCTTTTCCCCCATTCATCCAAGTAAGTAACCCTAATGGATGAATGGGGGAAAAGCAAGTAGCAGCTCGGGAGGCCGGCCACGCGTACCCGATGCCATACCTGCAACCACTGGCCACGCAGTTGACGATGTAGCCCTGACCTTATAACATTATTTTCTGCGACCAGCTTTTCAACAACACAAATCAAATACAATAAAACACGATCGCCGTGTGGTATCCGGCAGAGTATAATAGGACCACTCCAAGTCTTCCCGTGGATGTCGTAGAAGGCGACTTAGGAAATACAAGCTAAACAAAGCTTATAAACATCTAAGAGACCTCTCCAACCCGTCTGGCCAGCGTGGAGAGTGTAGGCCAAGTCCTCTGGCTGCTCTGGCCAAGTGTGGCCCTAGTAGTACAGAGAGGGTCGTGCTCCTGTAGTGGAGACTAAAAAGGACCTGATGATGAAAACACGATCGGTTTATCTCATACGTATATCACGTATAACAGAAATGACTAACAGGACTTGATAAATTATAGCTTGTAAAAAACTTAAATCTCGTCGCATTATTATGGAGTTTTAGACATGCGACCGGCGTAAACAAACATAGATGAACTAGGGTTCGAAGCTGATGCAACCGGTCTATGTGAATAGGAGGCCGGGGATCTTCATCTTTTACCTGGTCATATAAAACTGTTATGAAGATAAGTAAAGACTGCAGCCTCTAGTGTTTGACTGTAATACTTGGTTTCTAAAATATTGTAAGATCAACATTAATTAGCATTTGTTGAGAAAAACAGACAAAAGCACACCTGGAAGCTGAGATTTTCATCTGTTTTCTGGCAGCTGTTTTTAAATCGTCATCATCATCGCAGCCACAAGAAGTCCTAGACATGGGCCCTCCCCTAAGGATTTCTAATACGACCGGTTGGAAGCTGCATCCAGCGTATTCCTGCGACCTTAGTCAGGTCGTCCGACCACCAGCCGGCCTAATTGCTAACTTAGTGTACAACATTTTGAGAGTCACTTCGAAATACATTAGGGCTTTCGTATGATTGTAAATTTTAACTTAAGATGTATAAAACGTAATGTTTTTTGAAGTGACTATCCCTGGTCGGTGGGTGGCCAACGCTGCGCTTTCCGGTACGTGGTCGCCTTTCGAGAACCTTTCTGTTATCAGATGCTTTCCTGTAATTCTTGTTAAAGTTTTTATAACGTATTGAGTATTTATTACGTCCTGCTCCTACACAATTTATATTATTTCTATGTACTTCCTTCAACCTTTCTTGAATGTCACCCTCTGAACGTTGACATTTCGTTTCATTACTCGAGATTTAGCGTGGGGGTGCGTAAGGCATTGTAAAATATAAATAAACGTATTCCTGCCGTAGGGGATATACAGCGTGTAGTTAACCAATGACGTTCACATGAAGGGGTGACTCAGCCCGTCAAAATGAACAACTTTTCCTATGGAACCAATGCTGGGAACTCTAAAACATTGTCCAGATTTTCATACAAACGTGTTCGGCTGGCCCGCTAATTTGTATGAAAATGACGTTTTGACGGATTGAGTCATCCTTTCAAGGGTATATTAATAGATGATCAGGTCTTTTTAGTCTCCATTGCAGGAACATGACCCTCTTTGTACTTTCGGAGCCATACTTGGCCAGAGCAGACAGAGGATTTGGCTTACACTCTCCTCGCTGACCAGACGGATTGGTGAAGTCTCATTGATGTTTATGAGCTTTGTTTAGCTTGTATTTCCTAAGTCACCTCTTACGACATCCATGGGAAGACTTGGAGTGGTCCAATTCTACTCTGCCGGAAACCATACGGCTAATTCACTTGTTATTAATGATTAATGCAAACTGTTATACTCAATCTTCCATGCTGGTCTAGGACTCTTCCATGCTGGTCTGGGAGAAAATAAAAAACGTAGAATGTGCCAGCTGCTTCTCTTCCCGCGCAGATCGTAAAAGCCGATCGAGGGAATGGGCGAAAATCAGCGGGATCATCTCAATAGGCGATGCGGCTAGCAACCCATTACTGTTTTGATTTCATTTTTCTGCCATCTAGTTGTCGTTAAAGGAACCACGTCAGAGGCCGAGAGGCGGTCCCGAACAACTCTTAACCAGGGTGTTGCATGGTCGATTGACCATGTCACCTACTCGAAATGATGATAATGATGATGATCTACACGCCCACCAAAATTCTAAATGTGGCCATAAGGTCTTGTAGACCCAGGCTCTGTCTTCCCCGTAAGGGCAAAAGACGTGATAGTATGTATGTATGTATGTTATACTCAAAGAAAGTTAAGTTAAGAGTGGTCTGCGCTCGTAATTCGTATGAAGCCCCGCGGCATTAGAGATTCATGCGAGCTCGGCTATTTCACGTTCTGCGTCTGCTTTAAACTTTAAGTTAATGCGAGGATCTCTATATTCGCTCATATTTTGGCTAGTTTCCAGTTTTTACTACTTTGAGTTAAGTTTAAACATACATTGAATTGAGAAATACATTTGCTCCGCCTTGTATTTCAAAACGTCAACTAATGAACTTTAACAGTTCACTAATATACTGATCCATTTGTGCATAAACACACGCTAATAAACGTATACCTTGCCTCTATAAGTTTTTGTTGACGAATATCGCAGCAAGGGCTCAAAACACCTTTATGCCTCATATATACAGTCGGGGGCAGATAAATGTGACCTCCTTGACCCCTCTAACAACAAATTTTACATTGTATACAATATATACTATTTAACACTGTAAATTTAATTTTACATTGTATACAATGTAAAATTTGTTGTTAGACCCCTCTAACAACAATTTTTTCATTATATATATCAGTTTTATCTACTCCCGACTGAACAATAGTTTACATTCATTTTCGTTAGTGGCCAATACTAGTAACAGATTTGTTAAACTGCTTAAAGGCGTCAGTTATAGGCTATTATTTTATCATGTTTATACCTCTAAATATTTAAAGTTTCGTACATAATCTTATCGGTGAACCCAGCGAAACAATATTCGGTACAGAAATGTCACATTTCATGCGGATAAAAAGCTTTTTAGATGTCGCTAAGAGCTGTCAAAATCCACATCCATTAAGACTTCATTACGCAGCAGAACAGAAGAAATAAAGGGAATTTGTATTCCCTTACAAAACAACCATGTCAGTCTCACTTACCGCAGGCCTTCGCAAATCCCCGACCTTCCAAAGTGAGGTGAATCGAGTAAGCCGATTAAAATAATACACAGAATTATATCATATATTGTGGTAACACAGGTGGACGAGCTTGTGAACCAAAGGATTGTAGAATAAACTATTATGGTTTAATTTGTTGCTAAAAGGATTTTCTATACCATTGAAGCCAGAAATTTATTAATGTCTTGTAAATTCATTTCTCGTCAGCAATCATTATAATACGACGAAGCGAATACACATTTATTAGGTCACTTATTCCAGAAATGGGAAACGTAGTGTTGGACGTCCGGTACCTAGGTGGGTTGATATTCTATGGCTTCCTACATATTACTTAATTTTCAAATTCATTGTAAAATGAGTTGAATCAAATACATTGTAAAATGAGTTGAATCAAATACCTTACCTACTTGTAAAGTTGGTGTAGTTATGTTAGGTGATGCAAAACTTAATGCGAATAAGGAGAATGGGATATGATGGATTTTCGACGCCGAGGTTGAAAGCACGGTAGCTCAAATGGCAGATTATTGATCGCAGGTCGCTGGTTCAAACTCTGCCCGCGTGGAATTTTTTCACCATATTTTATTTCGTAATTTAATAAATGTATAACGGCAAATTGCTGAAAAGAGCTGGATTGTGGTGGCTGGTAGTGGCAGCAGTGGGTCATAAAAAGCTGATGATGATGAGGAAGGTCACCTACGTGTTCTTTTAGAGGTGTTCTGTCCTTTATTCTTGCAGAAAAAATGCTGGTTACATAGTGCGATTCAGAATAAACAAATTGTGTCAAAATTGTGATGTGAGATGGTTTCCTTAAAAGTATATTCCAGAAGCATACTAGCCATGATATCAAGTAGGTCGCTGTTTTCGTAATGACGCAAAAGAAAGTCATAATGAAGGAGGAGGAGAACAATCTACTTCATTAAAGGAGAAGATTCAGTTGACATTTGCCTGGCCAAAAATGGAAAGGAAGAATATACCAAGATAGCTGAAAATTCATAAGTGCATTAGGGCCACGCTACCGGCAAAATTAATTGCTAGTAGCATGAGTGGGCCTGCTCGTCCGGGGAAGTACCACACTTTCACAGAAAATCGACGCCTGATAGAAGCTTTACCGCTTCTATGCTTCGTTCGGTGAGTGAGAGAGCCGGAGGCCCATTTTCCCCTCCCCATTTCCTTCCCCCAACTCCTTGAAAGGCCGACAACGCACTGTCACACCCTGGTGTTGCAGTTGTCCATGGGCAGCGGTGATCACTTAACATCAGGTGAGCCGCTTGCTCTTTTGCCGTCCTATATGATAAAAAATATATACACATTATCACGTCTTTATCCCCGACTAGATAGACAGTAGCCGTGTGGTAACCGGCAGAGTAGAATAGGACCACTCCAAGACTTCCCGTGGATGTCGTAGAAGGCGACTTAGGAAATACAAGCTAAACAAAGATTATAAACATCTAAGAGACCTTTCCAACCCGTCTGGCCAGCGTGGAGAGTGTGGGCCAAGTCCTCTGGCTGCTCTGGCCAAGTATAGCCCTAGTAGTACAGAGAGGGTCGTGCTTCTGTAGTGGAGAATAAAAAGGACCTGATGATGATGAGGTAGACAGGACATAAGACCCAAGAACAATTTTTATATTGATTACATAGATCAATATGATAAAATACGCCCACTAATAGGTGCGCTAAATGGTAAAAATTCATTGTTGATTACTTTTTATTAAATTCTAACTGAAAACGATATTTGTGAATCCTTTCAACCGTTTGTTTAGGCCTTCAGGCTTGCCAACGCAAAGCGATGCCAATCGAATTTAGACCGTATCACAAATGAATTAGACAGTGGTTTGTGTAGCACATGTGGTTTAATCAAAGCGCAAAGTTTACAGAGTGAACTCTACATTTGTTTTATGTTGTTGGCCACTTTGAGTGGAGTTGCTACGCGATTTTTCCTGATACGGAAAGTTGTGCGGCACGTGTATCGCTCCGGATCCGGATGTACACAGGATGTATGATGTAGGGCAAAGCTCTCTGTGTAAGAGCCAGCTTTTGTTACTGGAGTTTCACTATAAAGGATTACAATTTTAATTATTTAAAAGATTATTGGTATCTACTATATGGATAATATTGACACTCTTTTTTTACCAGAAAGGCCTAAAGGCATTGCGATTAAGACTATAATGGATTTTACAGAATCTATTGGATTTGTAAATACGATCTTACAGACTATATTTGATAGGTTCTTGGCGGGAATTATGACGGAGTGCATGGTTTTTGTTTTGGATTGTTTTGCAAATTGCTTCTATTAGACTTTATAGCGTGAAATGGGTTTATGAACAATGTGTGGAATAAGTTGATACACAAGAATAACTCAAAGAAATACTAGACACTCGCTAAAGTAAGCCCCTGAATGAAGTTTGATGGCCAAATTTTAGAAAAGAAAAGTAAAATGGTACAAGACAGGCGCTGTGTAAAGCGCCTGTCTTGTACCGTACTCGTTTCTCTCGTCAGTGACTAAATTCAGGATACGTTAATACTCCTTATCAAATGACACAAGGGCCTCGCTGCTTTGTCACTGGTGACAAAATATATGAACGTATGAAATCACGCACCATATCCACGCGAGCGTTTGGCGCTCACTTTCTAGATACTAAAGAAAGAAAAAAGGACAACGCTGTTGCTATCACGTGATTGTCGAATCGCCCTTCAGCCTACAGTGCCCGATTTCAACAATCACCGTGGCACCATTAGCAAGCACCGAGACAATCTCACAATCGCCAGCACCTCGGCAATTTTAGTCATAATAACACTCGGAAAGTAGGCCATTTCACGACTTTCCCGATGAAATCTTTCGAGCCTACTTATGTTATCAACAAGATTTACTGCCCCAGTCTCTTTTATATTTTTTCCCATACTAAGATAAGAGATCTTCGCTTTAACATTTAAAATATTATTTAAAGATTCCTCTCTTATATTTCTTCGGCTATATATTTATTGCCTGCTTTTTTTGTTGGAATTTATTCCGGTCAGGTACTTAGCCATAACTAAATTTTTGACGTCAACAATTGTTGAGAAGTGAAATATGATAATTAATAAGTGTTCAAAGAAACCTATATTGAATAAACGTATTGAATTTGAAAAAAAAAAAGTATTTGGTCAGTGAAAAAAAATTGTTTGTTTTAATGGCTTTATGTGATACACATCTAAGTAAACTTTGTTGTAAGCAATTTAATTAGTATTGAATGATTGCAAAAGTGTATTGCCATATGAAAACTAAGCAACGAATTGAAGAATTGCATGTTGATAATTGAGAATCAAAATCTTTATCTTCGCTAATAAAACAATATTCGAAATATATGACAATTCATCATTCATAATTATTCCAGTCGTTAGAAAGTCCACTGCTGGACAATGGCTTCTTTCACGGAATCTTGGCAATATTGAGCGCAGTCTTGGGCTTTTTGTGCTTCGGACGCTGCTGCCCATCGGAAGATTGTTGTAGTAGAGCCACGCTACCGGCAAAATTCGTTTTTGCTAGTAGCATGCATGGGCCGGCTCGTCCGGGAAAGTACCACACTCTCACAGAAAATCGACGTTTGAGTAGAAGCTTTACCGCTTCTATGCTTCGTTCGGTGAGTGAGAGAGCCGGTGGCCCATCCTTCTTTCCCTTCCCCCATGTCCCCCATTTTTCCCTACTCCCAATGTCCTTCCCCAACTCTTTGAATGGCCGGCAATGCTCCTGTCACACTCTGGTGTTGCAGTTGTCCATGGGCAGCGTTGATCGTTTACCATCAGGTGACTCGCTTGTTCGTTTGCCGCCCTATAACATAAAAAAAAAAACAAATTTAAGCTGGGATAGGATAAGAATTTGTTGGATTTCAAAGGGCACTTGGATTAATGGGGAAAAAGGTAGTAGCAAAACGGGAGGCCGGGCGCGTGTACCTGATGCCCCAGGACAGGTAGTTGAGGATGATACCCCTGACTCCTGACCAACTGATCCTAATTAAGTCTCGTGACAATACAATTTCAAGCAAAATTTTATAATTTTGCTTGTAATTGTTTATTTCGGAATCAGAATCTCTCATAGAATACGGAGCACCAGAAGCGCGAAAACAGTAATAAAAACCGGCCAAGTGCGAGTCGAACTCGCGCACGAAGGGTTCCGTAGCGTTATTTATGAAAACGGCAAAAAATCATGTCTTTTGTACGGGGGCTCCCGAACAAAGACGACACCGATTCAGACGATCAATTTCGATCACACTTCATTGAAAGGAGTGCTATAGATTAAAAATTCAAGAAACATCGTGTCCGCAGCGTGTAATGTAGGTAACCGTGTCAAATGTACTCTACTCCAAATATTTAATTCAAAATATCAATAGCCAATCAATGAGGTAAAACTGTTAGTATCTTACTAGCTGTGGACCGCGGCTCTGCCCGCGCTAGTGTCGATCCCCTAGGAACAGTAGAATTTCCCGAAATGAAAGGTAACCTACGTCCTTCCCCGGGCCTCAAACTACCTCCATACCAAATTTCATCCAAATCGGTTCAACGGTTGAAGCGTAAAAAGACAAAAGACAGACAGATAGAGTTCACCTTAACAAATCTTTTTTAATTGTAATCTTGAACTTATATACCTACCTATTTTTATACTTCTAAGTCTAGAAATGAGAAAATTTCCATAAAATTTTACCCCTCCAGCGGAGAATTTGATAAGTTTTTGTTTTAGCTTGAGCAGAACATCTTTTGTTAGTCTGTTCTCCTCTACAGGTGGCAATTTTGTAAGCAGGTTCAATACTGTCGATTTAGTTCAAGTAATATTGACTTAGATCTATTGCGAATTCTCGTTGATGAGACTCACGAGTTCTACTGCTCACAGAGCCGCTAGTAGGTAGTAGCTAGATGCTTCGGTAGGAGTTTGCAGGTATTAGCGCTAATGCATGATAAGCAGCCCCGAGTGTGGTGCCTACTAGGATGCGTGACCACAAGGAACATAAAAATATCTCGAGGACTCCGAAATTCGGAGCCCCGGCTGTCAATATAAGATGGCAATCGTTAAGCAGATGCCTTTGGCATTTTGAAAAATTTGACAACAATATTGGCCACTTACACACACGAAAAATAAGAAACAAACATACCCAAAAAGCGGTTAATGAAAATAAAAGTTGTTGTTACATGCGGTTAAACTAGAAGAATAAATTCGTTAGCTGAAAATAAAATAACGCGCACTTAATATACATGAGCAAGTACAAAATGCATAGGACAGAATGCATCGTGTCGTGACATCGCATAATGAATACAAAACTTGCATTAAATATGAATAAAGTTTTTCCTGAAAAATAAAGGAAGGCCAAAGAAATAATATGATGGTTAAGGACAGCCTTAAAAAGGGAAACCGATAACTTCTTCACCTGTGTATAACAGGCTGATTTGTACTCCTGTGAATATTTTATGTTCGGAATGAGGATTTTGATTGCAGAACACAAAATCGTTATGAAAGAAAAAATAAAAAAACTAATTATACCTATTGAAATTCTGCTGGTAGAATTATTATAGCATTTTTTATTACCGTTTTCGCGCTTCTGGTGCTCTGTATTCTATTATGGGATCTGATTCCGAGATAAAGTTATTAAGCAAGGGAATTCACCATTAGCTTGTACCTTTATATAAGCAGGCTCTTGCCGGAGTTTATCTAGATCTCACCTGTGATTTATTTTATAGTTCATTCTGACTCTGTACAGTCATTTTCACCTACCACTACTTACATCCGGCGATGGAAGATATTGTGACAACACCGGCACACTAGTAAATAAGGCAATGGGAAACCGCTGCATTATTCCTGCTAATCTATATTTATACCGGGCGTTACAAAACTACAAAATAATATTTAATGGGGCATGATCAGTCCATTATATTAAACAAATTTCCCCATGGGACAAACTTTGAAACATGAAAAGAAAAATTCGATCTCCGATCAGCCAGCCTATTTGCTAACTCAGTGACCAACGTTTTGATAGTTACTTCAAAATACATTGCGGGTTTCCTATGATTGGCTATTTTTATTAAAGATATACAAAACGTAATGTACTTTGAAATGACTATCAAACCGTTGTACACTGAGTTAGCAAATAGGCCGGCCGGCTGATCCACTTTCTATGAAAGGTCAAAACGTTTTAAGCTATTGCATAGCTTTTATCGCGAGCCTTGAGCGTGGAGACCGAATCCAGAAATTCCGTAACGAAAAAACCTAACACCCCTACTCCGACCGGCACAGCGGTGATACTTTGACTTGGGTGTCGCGACAGGCTCGACGGAGTTACTGTCAGAGTGTTACAGTAACGGAGTTACTGTTACAGTGAGTTAACTTAGTAACAGTAAGTTAACTTACTCAGTTAAGTTACTAATTTACAGTAAGTTAACAGTTAGTTACAGTAACGGAGTTACTGCTTAAATAAACTAAATAAATAATTATAATTGCATAAGTTGATAAAAAATGCTATGCAATAGCTTTACCGCGGCAGGCCCAGAGTGCCACACGTCTTTTTATTGTCTTTCGATGTATGTTCCCTGGGGATAGAGATACATGACATTTTTAAATAAGTGGTTAGTAAAAAATAAACATTCAATTTGGATGAAATTTGGTACGGAGGTAGTTTAAGCCCTGGGGTACCTTTTATTCCGGGATATTCTACTGTTCCCGAGGGAACAACATAAACGCGGGAAGAGCTGCGGGCAAAAGCTAATATTTTATAATTTCTGCGTGCGTATATTTCCGCACAATAACACCGACACGAGCCTAAAGGAAAATATCAGATTTTCCTTGAATTTCCCCAAAGTCATTTCAATCTGTCACGTCGGGCAGTTGAACGGTATCGCTTCCCCGGGAATTGTCATTGGTGCGCTGCGGCAGTAGGCCGATGTCACGTTTATTTTACCTTACTAATTATAATGTGAAAGAGTGTTGAAATATTTGTTTGTAAAGCTTTAGTTATTGAACAGATCTTCATGAAATTTTATGTACTGAAAAAGACATAGGCTACCTTTTAACTATACAAAAATACAGTTTGTGAGAGGTTTTGAAGCCACGACGCCAGCGAAAAGTAGTAGATAATACAGATTTTCAAAGGCAAATGAAACATTAACTGGACCTGTAAAACCTAAGATCCTCTGGACACTTGGATATTCACCGACGTTTTGATAATGGTATTTGCTCTCTCAGCTGAAACTAGGCTGAAACGATGAAGCGTGAAACTAATAATGCCTATGTTTTAACTGAGAGTTAAAAAGTGACAACTAGTAGTTTTAAACGAGACCTTCCCGTGACGTCATAATTTGTCGCCTCGTTCACTTGAATGCCGCCCGTTTCCCAAGTACTGGTGTTGTTTGGCGCAGCGGGGGGATGCAGACAAACAATTTCTATTAACCATCTTCTAAAACAGTTGATTGTATTTTATTTCTTTGTTTTTACAATTTTAAATTATGGGTGTTATTAGAAATTTAAATACTTACAAGTTGCTTGTCTGTTGGTTGTTGTTTTAACTTGCCAGAATTTTAATATTTGTTAATAAGGATCCAGTAAACGGCGCCAACGATTAAGATTTGTCCAGAACACAGTCAAACTGGATGTTCATAATTTGGGATCTACAGATTATCCAAAAAGACGATGGGGCGTTCGGCGCAATTTTTAAAAAAGTCTGCTGTGTGTTTGCGTGCTATTTATTTTTTATATTTTTGTTTCCTGCCATGCTTATTTTTAATATACGTGACAACTAAAAAGATACTAAACCAAAATCTTGCGAGACTTTAAATGAGTAAACAGTCAATATGTCGAATTGACAAAGCGAACACGATTTGAAAAGCTGCAAAAATCTAGGAAAAAATAGACTAAAATAGGTAGGTTTTTATTTAATGTGATTATAATAATCTTTGATTCTATAATGTGCACATTAAAGGCAAGTAAATGTTTTGATAAATTAAAAACGTAGTCTGCGTTGCGACAACGCGATCCAAGTTATTTTA
Source organism: Elegia similella (assembly GCA_947532085.1). Lineage (NCBI taxonomy): Eukaryota > Metazoa > Arthropoda > Insecta > Lepidoptera > Pyralidae > Elegia > Elegia similella. The sequence continues at coordinate 18,125,953 of OX383941.1, forward strand.
AAGAAAAGCGGAAAATAAAATTGGTGTGTTTTTAAAAAGTTTATTAAAAGCACAATATCATACATGTAGTGTATGTGCTTTTAATAAACTTTAAATAGACGCCACGCTTTTAATAGAGCGTGTTTTTTTTTACTTGTTTAACACAATTGTGTTAAAAGTGACTTTTTATGCTTTAACTTTTAACAGCTAACTCTACCTATGGGCGAGTTTGTTACTCTCAAAAGTGACAACTATAACATTATAATTTGTCGCGTCGTGTCAGGCAGTTAAATAAGTACTACTACTATCGTTACCCAGGGACTGGCGCTGCGACGGGAATGCGGGATGCGGACAAACATATTTTATACTAGCTCAAATATAGGAACTTATGCAATTTTTTAACTGACGTAATAGTTCACAAAAGTGGTTGCCTGTAAAGTCGGTATAAGGATGATAATTTTACATTGTAACGGTTTTACGTTATAACGGTGAAAGTGAGATAGATACGTCACAAGCCGAACGCATAGGCCGATCATTCCTGTCTTTAGTTTGTTCCGCGCGCTCGCTTGCACACTATCTGCATACAATAAACAGTTTTTCTATGCAGATATATCTATAATACTTTACAGTAACCTCATTTTGGGTAAGATTAGCAGTAGGTTCGTTTCTATATTTCTAACCTCTAATTTGGACAACAAATTAGAGGTAAGAAATAAAAACGAGGGACAGAATGATCGGGCACCACGAGATAGTATCCCATTTTACCCTGGTTATTTGACTGTACAAGATTATTAATATTTTGTATGATTACGACTAACTTTGCATTTTATTTTTGCGAAGCTGCGGGTGAAGGTTAGTTAATTATAACTTACTAACAACGATTTAATAAATTTAACTAAAAACATGTTACTTTTTTGGTACTCTCTTAGTAGATACACCTATAGCTGAATTATAATATCTATTGTTATACATTCAAATCCTTCCCAAACGAGATTGAAACATAATATCAAATAGTCGGTAATCAAAAATATAAGTCACAATCCAATAAATCCTTTGTTTTCTCATAACATGATTTACAAAACAAAGCTGAAAAGGACTTCCTGTTACAAATAACTCTCTTCAAAGGACACTGGAGCATTCTGCACAAATTCGATATGATATATTCGCAGAACAAAGACTTTACGTAACTAAATATCCTACGTAACTAAATATCCAATACATTGAACCGGGGACTTAAAAATAACATTACATTAAATCTGTTACATTATTTATTCCTGTAACACTTATTTGGGTGTTTTAAACCTGTTTTGCTCTTAACATCTATAGAAGTGTAACAGATATAATGTTTTCTGTAACCAACCACAGTTAGAATACTTTTTTACATCATTCAATGTACGTGTTTACCATGTTTACATATAGTTCGTATGCGCATAGGCATTTCGCAGACAAGTGTGCAAGCGCTGTCGCATAGTTATGCCAATGTAAACCTTATTGGCTGTAACAGTTATTAACACTTATGAACCGGTATTTTTGAAAACAGATTGAAAGGTGACATTTTCTTTCTGCTTTGTTTTAAAACAGTTCAAACCACACTATTTGTATACCGGTTAAGTCGGTAAAGTACATTGAGCTTATACAAAAGCTTTTCAGGAAAATAAAAACATCTATGTACTCGGAAACTCTTGGAATCAACCTCCTCGACTTATTTTTTAAACTTCGCTTTACTAGTACAGACGTAGGCACTTCATGATATAAATTTATTATTAGCAATGAAAGCGTTGGTTGGAGTAGAGTTTTCTTTGGGGATTAGACGATGTGTTGTTTTCTTTTTAAACTCTATATAAGGCTATAAAGAGCTGAAGTAACGAAACTAACACATAACGTATTTACATTATTGCTTTTTGCTATTAATAATAATTATTATAAGTTTGTTGTTGTTTTTTGTATTAAAAGAGTCAGATTTTTAAGCCATCTAAATACAACTGACTTAGCTCGGAACTACATGAACACTAGCCGTGTTCATGTAGTTCCGAGCTATACCTTCCGAAACACATATTTTCGGCAATATTACCTGCTAGTATCAAAACCTGCGCGATCCCTCGCCGCTGCCGGCGCAGAATACCCTTGAGAAAGGATTCTTACCTTTCAACCTCCTCGCATTCACCACTGGAATAGAGTGCATAGTTGGATTAGCTTCAATTACTGGTGACAGTCCTGAGTGACTTGCATCCAGGATGGCCCTTTTGGCAACATAGCTTTCGGCCCATCAGACAAAAGATTAGAGTTGCTGCTCTCCAAAGGCTTTTTCCCTTGATTCTCAGATCGGCCCTTCAGGCACACACATTACATACAGCGTCCGCGGAACTTAAGTCAGAGAGTTTGTTGCCTCTCCAAGCCTTGTACACATAGGCAATGCTCAAAGCCAAGGTCCGTCCCTCCTGGGGGCCCTTTGGTGATGACGCTTATACAGGTTGAGGGCACGAGGGAAAAGACCCGAAAAGTAGCGAAAGTTCAATTGGATTTAGCTACATACATTCATAGTATATAAAACATAGTCGCTTCCCGCTATCTGTCCCTATGTATACTTAGATCTTTAAAACTACGTAACGGATTTCGATGCGGTTTATTAATAGATAGAGTGATTCAAGAGTAAGGTTTATATGTATATTGCACCCGCGCCACGCCGGGGTTCGGTTCGCTAGAAGTCATTAAAAATAGTATAAAATACTTTGCTAGATATTTCTCACAGAAGCAGCGTTGCAATTTCCAGACAATAGTATTTCCAATGAAAAGACAATCTTGGAATGTATTGGAGTAAAAGTTATGACTTTCTGTGTCAGCACAATATTGTAGGTCACCGATCTATTATTTGTTGTCTTAGATCAAATTACCGGGAAAACAAAGAAATGCTAGTTTTCGCAAGGAAAATAATATCTATTGTATTTTAGGGCCCTACTCTGCCAAAAGTGCAAATACTTTCACCTGTTTTCTGTTAGATAAATAGTAGGTATTAATGTTTATTTATATAGGTATATAGTGTGGTTTCTGGCTAAGTATATAGGATATAGGAATACTCCATTTGTTCATCGAAATATCGCATCTTAAGGATAAAAGCACATATAATTATACCAAAGCATACCTACATCAAAATAATTGTAAGACAATGTAAGGCTGGCAGCATAAATAGTATTTCGTCGCGACAGCGCAAGCCATTAGGCTGCAAGCGCAAAACCATTAAGCGATAATGTAAAAGTCTCAATATTTTGATATTTATATAAAAAAAAAAATCAAAGCTATATTTACTTGGGACAGCTGGTATCGTTTGAAAATTATACGGAAAACGAGGTGCTCAGACGGATCGCTCTAGCATGGAAGAAGTACTGGAGTCTAAAAGAAATAATGAAAACAAGGATGTAAATATCAAAATCAAGAAGAAACTGTTTGAAGTAGCGATCCTACCTTGTATTACATACGGTTGTCAGACCTGGTCTTTACGAAAAGAGGATGAAGAAAGACTTGCTGTATGTCAGAGACGCATGGAAAGGAGTATGCTAGGTATAAGAATATCAGACAAAATTAACAATAGAAAAATTAGAGCTAGAACGCGAGTGACAGATGTTAGGTACAGAACAAGACAACTAAAATGGAAATGGGCAGGACTCAAGACTGACCAAAAAGATGACAGAATGGTTGCCAAGGAACAATAAAAGAAGCAGAGGAAGGCCAAAAACTAGATGGCGAGATATTTTTAGGAAAAAAGCAGGACAGGACTGGGTGCATAAGACCAGACAACGAACATGTTGGAGAACTTTGGGGGAGGCCTACGCCAAAGAGGCGACTACTACCTAGGGAGAATAAACTATACAAATTAATTCTAGAAATGTATTTAAAATGGAATAATAGCACTTATCGACATCCTAAATGACATCTTAACAATAGTAATTATAATAGTACCTAATATAAAATGTCAATTTAAATAAATATTTAAACTAAGATACTAATATTGACATGTATATTTATAAATCGGACATTTGGATCACTAACGCTTTTATTGAATGTATTATTTTATGGGTAGTAGAATAAATGGCTATTTTATTTTATTTTATTTTTATTTAATATTAAAAAAAAAGTTAAGAAAGTTGGTGACCTGCGAGATGTAAATATAAATATTTTCACGTGAGAATTATTGTTTTAGACGTAACATCCTTACTCATATTATAAATGCGAAAGTGAGTTTGTTTGTTTGAAATTTTGCATACACGTTATCTGGGGTACGGAGAAGGACATATGGTACATTTTATCCCGGGAAAAAGTACTGTTCCCGAGGGATCGACATTGACGCGGGCGGAGCCGCGGGCGAAAGCTAGTTTACAATATTTCGAAGAAAAATGTTTTTAGATATCTTAACATATATGTATAGTTTTTAATTTTCATATGTATCTTTTTCCAAATTCAACACGGCGGTGATCGCAATTTTTTTTAAATCTATGGCGGCGATCTTGTGCAAGGAAATTACATCACTTGAGATATATTGTTTTGTACTAATTTATTATGTGACATTTAATTTAGTTTAATATACTTAATTACGTACAATGTAAAATTCCTACGCCAACTCTGGCCGAAAATGTAGGTACACTTGCTACTGTAACATCTTTATAAATAAATAAGAATTCAAGATCATTTATTCCTTTAGAACATGGTAGTCATGTTCTAAAGGAATAAATTATCTTGAATCTTGAATTCTTATTTTCTCAAAAATCGGAGTCAGGATTTCTTTGACCATTTTCTTCTACCTCCATTTTTCTTATTTTCGTAATTAATATGGCTCAATTCGGAAGGTTTAGCAATCTTTATATTTAAAAGTAGGTATTTTATCTAAGATACGAGATATTCTTTTCCCTTTTTATCTATTATTCTTGACAGCTTTGTCATTGGCTTTGTCTGGATATTGTAAACACTAATGCACCTCTAGTATTACAGCCGTTGTTCCCGTAATTCAGGTACGACTTGAAGAACAAAGCGATGAAAAGCTTTTAAGGCAGGAATATTAAAAGCTCAGTGTTGGTGCATTCGCCTGTCATTTTCCGGTCGAGGGCATCTTGAGCCGTGTTTCTTATTCCTACTCCGTTTGAATAAAAATAAGAGAGCCGGTTTCTGAGACGTGATCTTTAGTTTTTATTTTTTTTACCGCCTTGCAAAAAAGAAAGCTCTTACTATCTCTATGCATCCCGTAATCTACATCTACACCTCTACACTAAATATCCTAATCCTAACTAATATCTATACATATAATAATCTTCTATACATATAAAACAGTAAAAATATTTTGTCTGTACATTTAGAATTTTTGACTGAAATGGATAGAGGGACACTTAAAAAGAATAATAGAAAGCAAAAAATTTTTTTTCGAATTTCTTGTCTGTCTGTCTGTCTGTCTGTCTGTATGTATGATCACGATTATCTCCGAAAATACTGAACCGATTTACTTCAAACTTTCACCAATTGCTTTGTTTTAACTCAGCAAAACATTTAAAGTTTGTTTCATCAAAATCGGTTCATTATCAAAAAAGTTATCGTCATTCATTTGAATGAACTCAAGGCATGAGTTCGCCTGCAAATATACACGGTGAAATTTTGATCGTTCCGGACCCTTAAACGGATGATTCAGCCCGTTGATATAGACAACTTTTCCTATGGGACCAATGCTGGGAACTCGAAAAATCAATCCCAAATGCAAATGGGAAATTTTCTCATTTCTGGACTATGAAGTATGAAATTAAATAAGTATGTAAGTTCTTGATTACAATTATAAAAGATATTAATGTTGGTGAAATGGACAAAATTCACCCCTAAAGGGGTAAAATGGGAGGGTAAAGTATTTATGGAAATTTTCTCATTTCTGGACTTAGAAGTATAAATAATATCCATACCAATACTAATACTAATATTATAAATATAAGAAAGTAACTCTGTCTGTCGTCTTTTTACGCTTCAACCATTGAACTAATTTCGATTAAAATTGGTATGGAGGTAGTTTGAGGCCCGGGGAAGGACATAGGGTATGTTTGATTCCAGGAAATTCTACTGTTCCCGAGGGATCGACACTAACGCGGGCGGAGCCGCGGGCAACAGCTAGTTATAAATACGAAAGTGAGTTTGTATGTTAAGCTTTCACGTTGTAACTACTGAACCGATCATCATAAAATTTTACATACACGTTATCTGGGGTACGGAGAAGGACATAGGGTACATTTTATCCCGGGAAAAGTACTGTTACCAAGAGATCGACATTGACGCGGGCGGAGCCGCCGGCGTCTGTAGTCTGATAGTGATGTATCTAGTCAAAACGTTTATTCAGAAAATAGGCTTTTTCACGTCAAATCACATTTTAAACGATCTAATTTAGTCATATTTATATTAATAATTAATGTCCAAAAGCTACAGACTACTAGCGTTTCGGAACCGATCACTGCAGAGAAGAAGCGCCAAAAGAAACTTTTCGACAGTTGGTCGCCTACTCGCCTGATAAAAGTTAAAAATAGATAATTTAGTTGAAGTTATTTATTTCAAAGCGGATATGATTTTGTAAAATTACATATATACATACATACATAGTATCACGTCTTTTTCTCTTGCGGGGTAAACAGAGCTAGATCTAAAAGACCTTATGGCCACATTTAGCAAGTTGGAGGGCGTGTAGATGGGAAACGGAATCAAAATAGTGATGGGTTCCTAGCCACATCGCCTTTTGACAGGATTCCGCAGATTTTAGCCCAACCCCTCGATCAACTTTTACGATCTGCGCGGGAAGAGAAGCAGCTGGCACATTCTACGAATTTTCTTTTCGCCCAGACCAGCATGAAAGATAAATAAAAATTGTAAAATGACGTTCAAGTAAATCTAAATTAATACCAGACTATTATGTTTTATAGCAATTTGATAACGTCATACAAAAACACACAAATGGAATAAAAATTAAGTTATTTGGATGTTGGCATATGTATAAATTTCCTTCATGAAATTTACTTATTCATAGTTCACGAATTATTATTTTGCATAAACAAGGGCTGTTTTTTCTTCATCATTATTGTTCAATTAATGTCATACATATATAAAGCTTAACTACATATTTCTGCGTAGTCGTCCGTGTGTAAGCTACTAATTCGGTGAATGCTCAAAGAACCCGACTGCATTACAGCTCTGGGCTAATGAGAGAGTTGCGGTGCACAGACGTTATCTCAAAAGGCTAATCAGCTAAAAGCGAGCTTTACTTCTAGAACATGGTTTCAGATCAAATTATATCAGACATGTTGAATACATTGAACTGACAAACTATCTACAAATAAACTGAAATTAATTTCAATTAAAAGCCATTAAAGAAGTACAAATTTATCAATGTGACGCGTTGTACATCCAAACTAGCACAGACTGGTTGCATAACAAGAAGAGATGAGCTTTTGGTTATAGGCTGCATGAGTTAGCTATATCAGGTTGCTGATCAAATTATGCAGCTTGATTTGAACTTTGAACCTATCGAAATCAAGCTCCCTAACAAAATACAGAATAGTAAGAAAAAAAGAAACGAAAAAATGAATTAGACTCACATACTAAGTCACCGATCAACTAGGCGAATTTCTATGCTTATGTTTTTTATAATGTTTTTCTTCATTTTTTACCTTTTTTCTTGCAATTCTGAATTCTATTAGGGCTTCTGATTCTACATGAATTAGCTATGTATCATACTATTTCGGTAATTCCAGTAAATTATATACTACAAAAAACGGGTCACTCACGTGCTATTTCGTCGGGATTGCCGACGAAATAGTACGTGACTTCGGGACCCTCCGCCGCGCGTCTCGCACTCGCCTTGAAACTATAGTTGGCATTTCCGACGAAATAGCCCGTGAGTGACCCGTTTTTTGTAGTACATGATGTCTGTATCTCAAGTTAGTTTTAATAACAGATTTAAAAAAAAAATGCGATGGTTTCAATGATATAATTTCAGTAAAGCTAAAATAAAAGAAGCTAAGAAGGTTAAAAATAACGGTTTCAGCTGTTAATAGTTGGCGTGTGCTATGTGTCAATGGAAATCAAAAGATGAACCCATCATGTTTGGGCGCATTTGATTTGTCTTTGGCAGCACTTTACTGGAGGAATTGCTCATTTTTAAATCGTATTAAAATCTAAAAACCAACACAACAACACCTTAGTTTAGATTTTTAGATTTAAATTCTTTTATTTTTAAGTTTTTTTTTTTCTATTAGTATAGTTAGAAATCTAAAAGGAAATATTTGAAAAAGCTTTTTACCATTCAACTAAATTTTTAGTATATAGTAAATGTGGTCAGTATGTGTACTACCTGTGACTACCTACCCCAAAACTAAACCACAACCATTTACTTTTCACACCAGCGGAACACGGCTGGGGTGTTATCGTCAAGAAATTCAGTTTAGGGGTTCAAACACCCGGGTTATATCAATAACCGCAATCAAGACTTACTCATTTCACTTAACAACTAGAACGAGTTCAGTTATGTGTATAATCGTCGTATAACTATTTGGTATACGTAATAGTTAGTCAATACAGTGGTTAGCAATACGTTGAATTTGAATTACATTGAATCAAAATTAGTTACACAGGTTCTTTTTCTTGCGTGTTTAAAACTTGAAATTGTGTATAAGGTTCATTGAATTAGAAAAACTATGTAAGCAGCATTGCGCTCAAAAACTGACACCACACAAAGCAGATCAAAGCGCGCGGGGTTTAAAAAGTATATTGTTTCGCGAACTAGTCGAACAAGGACGCGTCGATAAAAGCATATAACGACATATTTTTTTGTGGACATCGGCGAAATCTTAACGAATCAAGAAAATAATGACTTCTTGTGTAGTAAAGTGACTTGTGTAGGAAACGCAAGGAACGGATGGAAAAGTGACACTGGAGTAACTTATCATAACGAGCGAGTCGAGCTGCTCCGCTATGTTGACACCATAGCGTTCATTAGACTTATTGACACCGCCCCGTGACCTTGACGCGGCCAATCGCAAACTAGCTTCGTCTATGAGTGCGTAAGATTTTCGTTGTGATTTAAGTTTGTTTGCGTTAATAGTACTGATATTGAATTGTTAGTACGCTTCCATATTTTTTTCTAATTCAATGAAAAAGTTAGGTCATTGAGTGCAATGACCCACAAAACATTCTTCCGATCTCACTCCTTTTTTTTTTAAACTTTTACTAAGTAGACTGACTTAAAAAAAACAATAGATCTCCAGCCTATCCCTAAACAAGCTAAAGCTAGTTTCGACTTAGAAATTCCTGTGGATTTTTGTGGATTAAGTAGTGTTGCTTACCATACTGTGAACATCAAATGCCTCAATGAAAAAGATGCTGCAGTAAGAAACTACTGAGCTTTGGTATGAATTTAACGCCAGTTGCTTCTTAATCTGAACTAACGAATCCAGGTTCACCGATGACATCTAGAAAGTAGATGACGTGATTAGTAAAACAGTTTTCCACAGGGTAGTATCTTTACGCCTACCCTGTTTAATATATCATCATCATCATCAGATCTTTTAAGTCTACACTACAGGAGCATGACGCTCTCTGCACTACCGGAGCCATACTTGGCCATAGCAGACAGAGCATTTGGCCTGCACTCTCCTCGCTAGCCACGGGTTGGAGAGGTTTCACAGATGTTTATAAGCTTTGTTTAGCTTGTATTTTCTGAGTCGCCTTCTACGACATCCACGGGAAGACTTGGAGTGGTCCTATTCTACTCTGCCGGATACCACACGGCTATATTGACGATATTATTAATAACTAACCCCATCACCCACTTACTAATCGCTTTATCTAGGCCGACGATCGGGCACTTACTTCACAGACAGAAATTTCAAGACGTTGAATCTCATCCGTCAACATCCTTGAATAATTTATTAAGCTGCCATGAGAAGAAATTATTACGGCTAAATCCAACGACGACGGAATCATGCGTTTTCCATCTACGTAACCACGATGCCGATTGCTAACTTGATATCTCATATCTTGATATGTGTTCATACATCGTATAAAAAATGAGGTTTGGTAAATTATACGACATTCCTACGAACTACAATGGACTCTAAACTATTATGGTTATCAAAACTTTACAATAAGCTTCGCTAAGTTCGGCGGCATATGCTGGTAGGAGGATTAGACAATTGCCAAATTAGGCAACTCCTCGTTTTGTATACTTTATTTATTTTCATAGCTTAATGTGGATATGGATTAGGTACTTATGTGGGCATCGCATGCAGCTAACATTTTATTTTTTTATGGTATTAATTTGTAGCCTGGGATAGAAATCGGTCGTGAAAAAGATTTTTTACAAGCTTTTATTTAGTTTCACCTATCCCGATGTTTGCGTTATTCCCGGTTACCCGGTTACGGAAATTTTGCATGCATGTGTAAATGGGATGACAATACAATATTATGGAATCGTTGCGCTGGTCTGATGATGGAGTCGGAAGGTGGCCATAGGAACTCTTAAACTAAACAAGTACTCCAATTCTGTCTGGGCTCATTTAATTTGTATTGGAAAACACAACAGTGTAGATTCGTTCATAATAATAGTTAGTCCCAAAATGTTATTTTTGCAAAAAAACTACCTATATATAAAATATAAATCGCTTAACACCGAGTCCTATAAAATCAAAAACTATTCTCAATCCAAACAATGATTTCTACATGATCACTAAAAAATTTGCCAGATCATTTTACAACATGTACAAACTAAGAAGCTCTCATACTCAGAGAAGCGGGCCCCAGAGTATCACTGGCTGAGAGTGTTACCCAAGAGAAAACACGGTCAGATAAGGAAAATGTTATCAGCACTGGGCTATCTAGCTTTTTAGAGACGGCTGCTAAGCAGTGACTTTCCCCAAGTGACCTCCATTTTAAGCCAGGGCTGCGACTACTACCGGTCATTTGCCATTCATGCGGCCGCTAATGTCTATGTAATTCTGCGGACTTCTAGTCCTTGGCGCGACCTTCACAAATTTCATATGTAAATACATGTACACTAAAGTAATTTATTTTGCGAATTAAGTTTTTTAAGGCACATACTGTAATGTAGAATTTTTATTTTTTATCGAAATAGGAAGCAAATACCTATATTGATTCCATTTCAGCATTCTGAATTTTGAACATAGCGCTAACATAGCGCGAAATAAACTTTACAGTTTAATATACGTTTACAGATGCTGCATATGCATGTCGCTATCAACATTTTTAAATTTTAAAACTACATTTTCAAATATCAAAAAATCGTTTGTTATTATTTTAGATTCTTCGACACAGTCGTCTGAGACTTCCTCCTGATAATTTGCTCGGGAGACCACTGAGATCCCAGCTTACTAAAGTCTGATAGGGATAACAGACTTTAGGAAGCTGGGATCTCAAAAAATTATTTGAGCACCTCGTAAAAAAAAATGCAATCAGCTTATCTAATCTTTATGGGAAATCAAATATTATTTCGCTACACTTGACATTCAAAAATTTTACGTATAGTCTCATGCATGACTTAGTCATAAGGCTATACGTATAATTATATATATTTACTTATTTTTGAATAGTTTAATTTTTTTTGTAAGGCGTCATACCTCATAATAGATATCTACCTATTTGTAGAAAACACGTGATTTTGTCCAAGCGACAAAAACAGCGATCCCACATATACTGTATTTGCACTGATAGCCTTGTAATTCGCCAATCAAATGTCAAGCCGATCGTATCGCATCAGCCATCAGCGATATGCCTGCGTAGCCTGGCACTGGCTGCCACCGACACAAGCTCACGTGGATCTCGTCAAGTCTACGTCAATGTGTCAAATTGTAGCTAGTCGCTGCAGCTCTCCCGTTCATAAACATGGTGCTGCCAGGGGGGACAGGTCTGCTCGGCCTCTTTGACACTTTTATCATATCTGTTGTTTATCATATCTGTTGTTGTTGCACGCTCGATCGCTAACATAACGTGTTCCACAAAAATATGTTAATTAAAATTGTATATAACATGACATCAAAAAAAAAGAAAAGAAAAATATTAAATATCATACAAAGCCCTTCAGGCAAGTAGGCGACCAATACTGTTGAAGAGTTTCTTTCGGCGTCTTCTTCTCTGCAGTGGTCGGTTCCGAAACGCTAGTAGTTTGTAGCTTTTAAACAATAATTAATAATTTGAATATAATATAATAAGTATTATTTAATTTTAAATGTGAATTGACGTGAAAAAGTGCCTGAAAAGGCCTATTTTCTGAATAAATCTTTGAATCTTTGAATCTTTGAATCATGGAAACCCATGTTATCATATTTTTGAAGTAAAATCTCCTTTAGCGGCGTTGTGCACTTTTTGGTATGGGTAAAAAATGTTAGACTGAGACAGCCGCAAAGGCTAGTTTTCACTTCTGCCGGTACTAAGGAGTGCAACCCGTTGTTTTTTTTTTCTAGTAAGGATTACTAAATTTCACAAAAGACCCTAGCATACACTGGATCATTGTAGCTAGCTAGCCAAATGTCAAGCTGAAGACGATCGTATCGCATCAGGCATCAGCGATATGCATGCGTGGGTGGTACGGGCCGCCACCGAAACAAGATACCAGGTCGATCTTGTCATGTTTACGTCAACGATGTCAAATCGTAGCTAATCTCTACAGCTCTCTATGTAATCATATTTTTTAGTTGAAGACTAGAAATTTCGAACTGGTGAACACTGGATAATTGTTATTCATCAGCCAAATATCCAACCTCACTGTCGTGGTATGGTATCGCATCAGCCATCAACATGCGAGGACTAGCATAGGGTTTCAGCGACGCAGGTTACCATATAACTGCCTCCGTGGTCCAGTGGTTAAGGCGTTTGCCTGTAGACCCGGGGGTCGTGGGTTCCCAAGGAAAGCATACTTTGTTTAGTTGTTTCCAGTTTGGTTAGGACATAGCAGGCTTGAATCCCCTGATTGCCTGATAATAAAGATGATTCCGTGCTTCGGAAGGCACGTTAAGCCGTTGGTCCCGGCTGCCGTCTGGTAGTCGTTAAAGGAGCCACGTCAGAGGCCAAAAGGCGGTTCCGAAAAACTCTGACACCAGGGTGTGCATGGTTGATTGACCGTGTCGCCTACACGAAATGATGATGATGATGTAAATTACAAGTAAAGGTCAATACTGACAAATTATAGTTACACGATACTCTCGGTAGCATGAACTGGTAACTCTAGACTGTAGTCGTCTTGATTTCAACAATGGGAAACCAAAGGGAAAATCTAGGCTTGATGTCATGGTATCGTGTCAAGAACGAAGTTCTATACGCTTTTTTTCGTATCTGAATATACTATCCGTACACATAATAGTTTGTTTTTTTAGTTTGCACCCTCAAATAATGAACACATGAATATGGAATTGGTGGCCTATGTGATACAATGCTAGGGAGGGAATCATTCCTACTGAAATCAGACATAAAGCACCTTCTTTCCTATAACTACCAAGTTCATTTTAAATAGAAGTTTTGAGTGTACTTCCTTAATTGTTTCTTCAAGACTTCAAAGAAATATATGTATATTTATATTGTAAGCATTCTTCTTTTTTAGCTAGATAACATTTGGTAATTTCATTAAGTATACGTTTTCTGTAAAACTTATAAAATAGCAGAGCTCTTTACTACGTAACCTAATCCTAATAGCTGCTAACTGAAGCTATGTATACTACCAATCCATAAAAAGAGCAATAACCTATTACAAACTGTCCCGCCGAAGGAAACGATCAATCATCCATGCTTACACTTATAAGGTCTATTTGGGCAAAATTGTGGATTTTTCGTATACTGGCGATATTGTTGCTTACTTATTTTGAGTTTTTTGAATGCATCAATTATCATCATTACAGCCCTAAATAGTTGACTGCTGGACAAAGAACTTTTTCAAGGATATCTACTTCCTTCCATGGGAGGATATTGCCTTACTCATCACCGGCAGGCGGGGTTGGCGAGCGCAGTTTCTGTGGCTTCTTGTGCTTCCGACGCTGCTACCCATCGGAAGCATTTTAAGCAGGGATGCTATCCTTCCCCAGCTTAATTTTTTTTTGGAATTTGATGGAATCTGAAGAAATCTTAAAATATTTATGGAGCCGAAGTGGTTATGGTGACAATTTTACATTATATGCATGTATTCGTTCATAAGAAAGCCTTTAAAAAATTTACTTGTTAAAACATATTACTATTCCACATATACTGATATTATTGGCACACATAAGAGGTGCATATGTATTTATAATCTTCTTAAAACTTGTAAACGGTGAAATTTTACTTCCTAAATTAAAAGCCTGTCCCATCAAAAGAAGCGATCAATCTTATTAGCTCGAAGTAGGCAAATTTGCTGCTTCCGCGTATGTCAGGGACGTTCCTGCGCTGTTACTCATTGTGAAAGCATAAATATCTCGTAAATTTCTGCAAAATAATACATAATAGACATGCCCATTACGTGACCTAATTGCTATGTACTGATAGCTTAGCTGCTTATAGAGAGCAATAACCTACGACGAGCTGTCGCGTCGAAATATGTGATCAATCATCCATTGCTCCCACTTATTAGCTCTTTTTGGGCCAAATTGCCTATGTGGGCAAAATTGCCGCTGTCGCGTGTGCTGGGACCTTGTTGCGAACTAATTTGGTGTAATTGATTGCAGCCGCCGGGTTAATTCCCGGCAAATTGATATTTGCTCCGTTATCAGATTGTCTGCTCGAGATCAGATTCAGCGCTGAACACAGAAGCATTCTGAACCAAAAGTTCTTGATTAAATATATAACTCCTATTAAGCCATTGATTGAATGGTATCGAGCTCTAGAGTAGGTAAACAATCGGGTACAATTTTGAGTATAAAGTTTGATAATGAATCTTTTGGTGGTTTTCTTAAGCGGGTGCCGCGCGAACGAAAATCGTCTTGACTGCGCAAGCCATTAGGCGATTATGTAAAAAATTTAAAAGTCTTAGACGTAAAATTTACAAACTTGTCGAAGAAATATGATTTTAGATATCATAACATATAATATATCGTTTTTAAATTTCATATTTATTTGTTCCCAATTCCAGCAAGGCGGTGATCTTGTGCAAGGATCGACCTAAATTAAACAAATACCTTTGATGTATTTAATTTATTCAGCGCATAGTCTAGTGATTTGAAAACACGTCAATTTCCACAATTTCGAACAATATTTTCGTAAATATTGCTACGAGCATACGTACAGAATCAGTTTAGACTGATAGAATAAGCCATTTTAACCATAAAATTTCTTTGTTTCAGGTCCTTATAACAAAAAGGATATTCTGAGAGTCCCGTGTAGAAAATAGGTCTATTATAAAAGCAATAATCCAATTACTAACGTAGAAACCCCGTAGTTAAGTGACGCTAAGAGTGCTTAGACTAGAGTTACTGAATCTTCCATAGTGTTTAAAAATGGTATCTAAAGTTCGCGATTTGAGTACTTATATGAGAAGTGACAAAGAAATACCACATCGCGTGTTCTCATTTTCATCATTGATGCCAGAGTACCCGGTGTAAAAACAGCGCGTTTAGATTCAAGTACTATCGTTGTAAAAAGTGTTTACAAAAATAAAGCCGAAATGCTGCAACTTGCGCTGTCATTGTTGACGCGAGAGCAACGAGTGATAAAAACGCACGTTTAGCTTTAAGTACTGTCGCCGTCAAAAGTGTTTGGAGAAATGCTAAAGCCGAAATGCCGCAACGCGCTCCGCAGTCGACCTTGATGCGACCGTTCGTGGTGCTGGCCCTGCCCGGAATGTATTTGCTGTACAAGTACAACCAGTACCGACAGCAGCAAATGGAGACCGCGCGGCGCCGCGTCACTGAGCGAGAGCTTATGCACCTCAACACCAAAATCGTGAGTACTATTTTATATAAAAATAAAATTTTTAGGCATACGTTTACTTTTTGTAGTGTTATAATTTTAAATGTTTCATGAACTTCTTTCCGCAAGGTGTCCAATTATTTCACTAACTCTTTGTGGATTCTATTCCGGTAGTAATTGTAAAATTTCTAGATATGCATATTTTTAAATATCCAAATTTTACATTTGGCACTGAAAGTAGGTACTTCTCTGTCTTTTTATACATTAAACTTGGTCTCAAAATACTAATGAAATAAATGAGAATACAACAATTCTAACAATTCATAATTGAATAGTCGTTTTAGTGTGTAACTAGTACAAAAAATGACACTTGTTGTTGCGACTGTACTTAATTTTCTGAACTGTATGCTCACTGCCTACCCAGCGTCCAGTAGGTCGAGTATATTAGGAAAAATCATCAATCTTGCCGAAAAACATTTTTCACGTCCCGAAAGCGATTAGGAAAGCGGCCGTATTGATGTATGTGAGTACATTTCGCACGATTCACGGTATTTATTCGTAAACGAGAGCGATCAATGTTTCTTTTCCGCCCTGACTTTTGGTTGGACGGAACAGATAATATACAACAACGAGTTGATATCAATCGCAGGAATTTTGAGAGAGCGGGATGCAGAACTGCTGGTTATAACGACTTTCCCTTTGGAACTTATTGCCATACATTAGGTTGGAAGTCTTTTCATATTTTGTATGCAAATTTTTCCGTTCACACAAAACTTCAAACACCAAAATTCTCAGATATAAAACGCTAATACTAACTTTGTTCTAGTCTTACTGGGACTGCAGTATATACAAAAATATATAATTTTATTCGGGCCTTAAGATATATTCTTCAGGCTTTTGAAATAAACTATTAATCATTAATTTGTTTGTTTTCGTGTGTGTAAGTGGCCAACACTGGTGTCAGATTTTTCAAGCTCCCTAAAGGCATCTCACTCAATGATTACAGCCGGGACCAACAGCTTAACGTGCCTTCCAAAGCACGGCGGAGCTCGAGATATCGTTTGCGGTCACCCATCCTAGTGGGGACTACGCTCGGGGTTGCTTGACATGCGTAAGCGTTTTAAATGCTTACGACTGGGGCATCGGGCTCCTCGGGATTAAATTTCCCAAACCCAAACTTAAGCTTTTCAGTTTCCATAGTGGTCAGTTGCTAAGTAGGTATTATCCAGGCAGTTTGTTAGACGAACATGAAGTTTCAACTTTCTTATCTACAGGGCATTCTGTAAAATAACCCTCTTTAATGAACGAAACTACAAATCAATAAGGCTCTATCGATTAAAAGCACTCTATCAGGAGGTTTCCCGGAACATCGTAGCCTATGGGTGTGGCGTGGTATGGCATGCCGCGCCGCCACCACTGAGTCAGATTCGCAGAAATGAAAACAAAGGAAACGAGTCAAATGACCGGTTTCATAAATGCTAACTATTGATTTTTTTTGCTTCAGGTAAAAACGATCCATTTTTTAATATAATTTGCTAAAGGTGTAAGGAGAAAAAATGGCCCAAATTTATATTTTGTCTTTACTTTTTGTCGCTACTTCTTTGTGGTGAAAAAATTGTGAGGTGTCGCTAAATATCTTCAGTACCTATGAGTATTGGGATTAGGGAAAACATGTATTTTTTTTAACTTTTCCTTTAGTCTTTATTATCATCATGTCAGCCATCAGAAGTTCGCTGCTGGAACAAGGCATCTCCCAAGGAGTTTTCGTTCCAAGGGAGGATATTGCCATACTTTCCACGCTTGGTCGGTGAGTTGGAGAGCGCAGTTTCTTTGGCTTCTTATGCTTCCGACGCTGCAGCTTCGGAAAGATTTTTAAACTGGGCTAGCTTAGAAATTTATAAGATTTGGAAAGGTAATGGAAGTATTGGGATAGTACTCCCGCAGATAAATGGGGAAAAGAAGAAGCAGCTCGGAAGGCCGGGTGCGCGTTCGCAATGCCATATGCCTGCAACCACCGGCCAAGCAGTTGAAGATGATACCCTAGATAATGACGGCAACCATAACTTATACTATACTAGCTTTCGCCCGCGGCTCCGCCCGCGTCATTGTGGATCCCTCGGGAATAGTACTTTTTCCCGGGATAAAAGGTAGCCTATGTCCTTCTCCGTCCTCCAGAGAACTTATATGCAAAATTTCATGATGATCGGTTCATTAGTTACGGCGTGAAAGCGTAACAAATAAACTCACTTTCGGATTTATAATATTAGTAAGGATAAGGATACCTACCTTCTATTAATCATTGAAGGTTATAACATATCTGATTGCTGTTTCATCTCATTCTCATTATCATTAAAGTCGCAAGAAGTCCACTGTTGGACAATGGCCTCTCCCAAGGATTTCTCGTTCCATGGGTGAATATTGCCATACTCACCACGCTTGGCAGGCAGGTTGGTGAGCGCAGTTTCTTTGGCTTTTTATCCTTCTGACGCTGCTGCCCATCGAAAGAGTTATTTTAAGCTGGGAGGGATGGGAATTTGTTGAATTTAGGAAGGGAATAAAGGTATTGGATAAGTACTACTCCGCAGATTTTTTTTTTAAATATATACGGACAAATCACACAGATTGAGCTAGCCCTAAAGTAAGTTCGAGACTTGTGTTATGGGATACTAACTCAACGATACTATATTTTATAACAAATACATATATAGATAAACATTCAAGACCCAGGCCAATCTGATGAAAATCATTTTCCATCTTGACCTAGCCGGGGATCGAACCCGGTCTATCCGTGTCGCAGGCTGGCGTGTTGACCGCTGCGCCACGGAGCTAGTGCAGATAAATTGGGAAAAGCAAGTAGCAGCTCGGAAGACGGGCGCGCGTACCCGATGCCATACCTGCAACTACCGACCAAGCAGATGAGGATGATGACCCCAGACATTACGGCAGACGGCACTCATTACTTTTAGTATGTACCTAGATTCTATTTATGTTTAATATCTGAATGCTGTTTAATCTCAATTACATCTTATATAGGCCCGTAATATACTGGCCACGTTTTCTAAATGCTGTCTACCTAGTATTGACCCTTCGGCTAGTCCGCCGTACGACCTCACGCTACACCACGCGATATCCGGCCACGGACATCTTGACGGATTACCTTATAGCCTAAATGCGATCGCCTAAGGCTATTTCTTTCTGTGCCACGTGTATTGACATAACCGATACAATTAAAAGAACAAGCTTTTTAATGAGGGCTTAGCTGATTTCAGGTGACGCTCGTCGGCGAGATGCACTGTTGACCAGCGCGTTTAAACAGCGCGCGTGATTGACCGGCGTGCGCTGTGAAAAGAGTTTTAGTACCGCGCATTTCATTGAAATGTACAGTTGTTAGTACTGTCATCAATATGTGGGACACAACAAATTTAGCTGTTTATTTTCTATGGAAAATAGTGCAACATCTTCCTTTCATGCTGCCAGGATGGTACTCGTATGTACGCTATTTCGATGATAGCGTCAGAATCAAAGAAGTATATTAAATTATTCATTCAAAAAGACTACGTATGTTGCTGATACGTAGATGACATTGAGCTTTCCTGCATACTCCGACAAAGTATTTTGAAAAACAGCCATCATCAACATATTTCCTCTCTTATTTTTTAATAGTATCTATAAGGCATTTTTTTCTCATATTAAGAAGGATTAAAAAGATTATTTGCAAGGATAGGTTTAATATTAGGTATATTTAATAGGTTAATAGGTATATTCAATAGGTTAATAGGTATATTCAATAGGTTAATAGGTATATTCAATAAGTTAATAGGTATATTAAATAGGTTAATAGGTATATTAGATGGGTTTAATATTAGGTATATTAAACCTATCCTTGCAACGAATCTTTTTTTGGGATGCTTCTCATTTCGTACTATTGCCTGTCCACGTCTCGCCGTACAGAGCAATGCTTCAGATGTACACCTTCATGAGCTTTTTCGGGATGCTTTTGGAAAATGAGACATTATTAGGTATTTCTTCTTATATATTAAAAGCTGTTTTTGTCATAGTTATTCTCGCAACAATATGTTGTAACAAACTTGTAACTATGCTTCCTTGTCATAAAAAAATATTGACTTTTTCTAGAGTACTATAGGATGATTAATTTTCTTTATATTATTATCTCCTACGAATAAGTAATTATCTCTTACAATTAGCATCACTTTGTTATTTTTATATTTGTTAATTTTAAGGGCGTATACATTACTGTCCATTTCTTCTAATAATAATAACAGTAAACTACGGTTTTCGTTCATTTTATTTCCAAGCTACCATTACCTCTAAGTCTATGGGATCATTCTACTACTGACCTAATGATGCCTTCGCAAATCACCTGAAGGTATGCTTGCGTATTTCTTGGAAACATTTATAGTCGTATGAACTGAAGTATCAATAGACTAATAATTTGAATACGCATTAACCCACTTCCTAGGTTCATAGAAATGTCAATAAATTGTATGCCTGTGACTATACCACACTTCTATGAATTGTTCCTTGTCTTAATGTTTTAAAAATATCGCATTTGTATACATGGTAAATTTTTATCGCTCTGAACCCTTAAAGGGGTGATTCAGCCCGTCGATATGAACAACTTTTCCTATGGGACCAATGCTGGGAACTCAAAAAAAAAGACAGTTTCATACAAAAGTGTTCGGCCGCCAGGTCAATTTAAATGGGAACGTAAAAAGATTTTTAGACCCCAGCATTGGTCCCATAGGAAAAGTTGTTCATATCGACGGGCTGAATCACCCCTTTAAGGGTTCATAACGATCAAAATTTCACCTTTTATGTACTTGTTTTACAGAATAATCCGATTGATAATACCATTTACGATATGTAGTTTTACTTTGGAATCTCTTTACATTACTGAATTCATTTCTTAAACTCGTACGTTGTACTTTTCTTAATATCTTCTTTTATTACCAAATATTCACAGATATGTTTTATAGGGAGCGTCTTCCTGCGCCCTAAGAGAACCGGTTAGACTATCTTGTCGATGGACATCATATTTTAGGATTGTCGAATAAGGTTACCGTTCAAGAATCATTATATTCCTACCACAGACATTTAACCCAAGGTTACTTACAACCCACTAAGCTTTCTGACACAAATAAAAGAAAATCTGAAAATCGGAAACTTGTAAGTGGATTAGAAAAAAAGTTTTAGTTTGATCCCTCGGTGCACCAGTTCAATTCGCACTTTTTCCTTATAAGTTTTCCTTATTTTATTTCCTTAACCATTTATTGAATTACTTTGAAGCCTTTAACTTTACAACGCATTACAATAAAATAACATCAACACAAATAAAAGTTGTAGTTCAATCAACGTTGTTGCAACCGAGCGCGTAATTAGTTTACGATATAAATAGAATTGATTGCTCTAATAGAAATGTAGCAGCCACTCATTATTGATGTCCTGTCCTGGAGCTAAATTTTCGAACTGTTAGAAAAAAAGAACTGTTAGAATTGATCCATCACTCGTTGTGACGTCAGCACTCGGTCCTCATTCAAATGTGATTAAATCAATGAGTGGTTTATGTTCTTATTTTTGAATCGTGCGAACAGTTCTAATGCTTACAATTGCAAGAAATATGGTAATGGTTGCCAGAATAATTAAATGAAAATCAAAAATTCTAAAAAAAACATAACAAATGATAATATGTGCTACAGTATCTGTGTCTACTTTGAGCATTCATTAACCAAATTCAAGTATAATGAATGGCTTACATATACCAATATCAAAGACAAATTTGATATTTGTTCACATGTCTTAGTCTAAGTGGTCTTATGCATCTATTCGGAAAGCACATTCGAATAATAATCAAAATTGGGTTAATTTAGATTCACATACGGCTTGACATCGATTATCGGATCTCATTCTACCAGTTCAAAAATTGAACTCCTAGTCTGTAGTCAAAACCCCATTAGATTGCTATCGATTAAACCTATTAGCCGGTAAGAGGCTAAGCTTTGCCCTACTGACTCTTACAATAACGTCAATTAACTTCTTTTGATTTTTTTATTAACAAAAACTTTAGCTCCGACTACTTTGAATTCCATAGGTAATTTTATTTTTACTATTAGGTACTTTTTCAAAAATTGGCAAATAATAAGTTCACCATTCGGTTTGTAGTGATGATTTACTACACGAGAAATCATATATCCCTGGCTCAGTGTTGACAGACAGAGCGAAGGACAGACGGACAACCCTGTTAATTTTTACGTTTTGTTCGGAACCCTAAAAAACTAAACAACAGATGCATTTTAATTAGATAAGCTGCCGATGTATTAATAGCGTTTGTGAACGTCGAGAGGGAAAGCGCGGCAATGTTCTACCTTGACACTGCAGTATTTATAGTCCACTCTCGTCTGCTATTGGCCTATTTCCTGTTCAGTGCCGGCGATGGCTCACGTTTACTATGTTGCAGAATTAGAACTTCAGCGAACCTAAATGGTGTTCGGAAATAATTAGTTTCCTACTACGAATAATTAGGTTTTATGTGCTTCTCTTCTTACTTTGTTGCATCTTGTTTTTGATATCATGATAATAGATCAGGTACAAAGTGATAGTAGTAGTTTATTCTTTATTATACCAAAACACCATACAAATAATTGTGAAATTCACAAGCAAATAAATCCCACGATTGTTCTTTTTACTCAAAGAGCCTTAAGTAATTTTAAAACCTTTTTACGCCAGCAAAACTGGCGACCGCAATTTCTTTCTTTCTTCTCAAAGTTAAAGCTTGACTACGACAGTCACAATGACAAAACACAACTTAGTAAAATAACATGTAGAATTATTTTATAACTAAACATAGAATTCTACAACAGAATTCTTTAAATTGAAAGTATTATTTCGCGACGGCAACACGTCACTAACTGGAATCCTAGTAACATAAGAAAAAGTAAGATGGCCTTAGTTCTAATGAACAGAACCAGAAGTATCTGGTCTTACCTGGTAGACGTAGCCAAGGTTGCTCCGATGACGGACCTGCATGTTCGCTGGTATGCTAAGGATGGATCGGATAGCTGCAGAAGAGCGTTAGCCGATATACCCCCCAAAGTAGACCCACTGTGCCCAGAAGCTTGTGAAAGGAAGAAAAAGAAGAAACGGGGAATTCTCCATAAAATAAAAATGAAGATGATCGAAGGGGGCACAAATTTTGGAAGTTAGTATTTCCCTTTCCTATTTCCACCTATCGTTTCGACGTTTTATATTTCTTACGTCATGATCGCCTTATGATATGTTAAATACATACGAGCAAAATAGAACTGCTTACGCAGCAATTTTACGCCTCACTGATCAATGTTTAAATTAAACTATCTGCTACAAACTATTATAATTCTATATAGACTAGCTCCGTGGCGCAGCGGTCAACACGCCAGCCTGCGACACGGAGTGACCGGGTTCGATCCCCGGCCAGGTCAAGATGGAAAATGATCTTTTTCAGATTGGCCTGGGTCTTGAATGTGTATCTATATATGTATTTGTTATAAAATATAGTATCTTTGAGTTAGTATCCCATAACACAAGTCTCGAACTTACTTTGGGGCTAGCTCAATCTGTGTGATTTGTATATTTATTATTTATTTATAATTAAACATATCGTTCGGTTTATAAGACAAGACAGGATTTTTGAACAATATGCATCTGATGTTATGGACATAAGTAACTTAAAAGATGGCTTGAGAATACATCCAATCCAGCGGAAATCACTCATGTGCCACCTTGTATCGCTACACGAAAATGTGACTTTTTATGATATAGGACGGCAAACGAGCAAGCGGGTCACCTGATGGTAAGTGATCACAGCTGTCCATGGACAACTGTAACACCTGGGTGTGACAGGTGCTTTGCCGGTCTTTCAAGGAGTTTGGGGAAGGAAATGGGGGAAGGAAATGGGGAGGGGAGGGGGAGGGATGGGCCTCCGGTTCTCACTCACCGAACGAAGCATCGAAGGTGTAAACCTTCTACTCAGACGTCGATTTTCTGTGAGAGTGTGGTACTTCCCCGGACGAGCCGGCCCATTCATGCTTCTAGCAATTCATTTTGCCGGTAGCGTGGCTCTACCAGGACGTATTCGGGTAGGGCATTTTTTTTTAAATATTAGTCATACAAATTGGAATTTGGTTGTCTTGAGTGAGGTCTAAACCCATTCTAAAAATTCTACGAAATCAAGGGTGATCATACATATAAGTTCCCGCCTTTTACAGTAGGCATGCAAAAATTATATTAGAAGGAAGTTAAATATTATTAGTCAATACAGATTTAATTTGGAAACAAAAATTCACTATCTTACTAAATACAATTCATGTCAAATATTCGTGTAGTAATAATATTAAAATTTCTTTCGCTAGCTCCATTTCGCCGGGTAGAGTGCAAAACTCCTTGCAAAGTGCCACCACCAGAGGTACCGAAGGCACTGCCAGCTCCGGTAAAGCCAGTAGCTGAGATACCGCCGCCTCGGCCGGGGGTCCAAGTTTCCATCCTTGGGGCGGACACGTCTATTGGCCAATATGTAGCTTTTCTACTTAAACAGTGCCCGTGTATCAAAAAGTGAGTATTTGTTGATTACATTGTCAAATTTTAAGAAGGGGTAAGGTATTTAGTAAAATTCTGGCTATAGAATTTAGTCCAAGATCAAAATGACCTTTTTACCACTTATTAGGGATATTGCTTAGTAGGGATAAGGGTACCACCCGAGTATTTAAGCTGCAGGCCTATTTGCTAACTCTGTCCTTCTGACAAATTGTTGTTACACCCATAATAAACCTTTGTGTAGAGACTAGAAATCGTTATAAAAGGTTGAAATTGAAATCGTTAAAAAAGAGACTTGAAATCTTTATTGATTTATAAAGCCGCAACAGCTTTATCAAAAAACTAGCTGTTGCCCGCGACTTCGTCCGCGGCAATATACAGATATTGCCGCGGACGAAGTCGCTTAGTTTTTTATTTGTATATATGAATAATTTTCCCCCGTTTTCAAAACATTTTTTATTGATGCTTCGCTCCTATTATTCGCAGCGTGATGTTTTATAGCCTAAAAGCCTTCCTCAATAAATGGACTATGCAACACAAAAATAATTTTCCTGAGATTAGCGCGTTTGAACAAACAAACAAACTCTTCAGCTTTTTAATATTAAACCAGATATTAGACCAGACAAAAAACGCGTTTTTGAATGCTTTTCGTAGTTGAATTTTATATGATTATATGAGGAGCCCTTCGCGATTTCGACTTGCTCCTGCGCCCGTAGTTATGTTTAAGTAAAAAGTGCCGAGATAAATTTTGATTGACATTTCTTTCCTCGTCTCCATAGTCACCTTCATCATCAATTTGCTTTTTATAGAGTGGAACACGGCGGCTAATTTTCTGTTTTATAGATACACTTTATATTTGACAACCTAATTTTCCAGGTCGCCTCACGTTTTCCTTTTAAACATAGAATACTAAAAAGGTTCAAATAACTGAATATTTTATACCTAGAGTCAGGAATTTTATATCAGGAGCCCCGCTGCGAAATGCCCCAATTTTTCTAGTTCAACTGGTAATTAGAAAGCATAATTAAGTTTTATGAGGATACTTAGCCTATTTACCGTTTCAAAACTGTTTTAATTTGTCAGATACGAAATAGTTTCAATGTAAAATAACTACAGTAATATAGCCGTGTGGTATCCGGCAGAGTAGAATAGGAACACTCCAAGTCTTCCCGTGGATGTTGTAGAAGGCAACTTAGGAAATACAACCTAAACAAAGCTTATAAACATCTGAGAGACCTCTCCCACCCGTCTGGCCAGCGTGGAGAGTGTAGGCCAAGTCCTCTGGCTGCTCTGGCCAAGTATGGCTCTAGTAGTACAGAGAGGGTCGTGCTCCTGTAGTGGAGACTAAAAAGGACCTGATGATGATGATGAATATTAAATAAACATGAAAGATTTGATTGTTTGTTCGTTTGGCTCCGAAATACTGGTCCGAGTTGAAAAACTCTTTCATCATTAGAATCCTACATTATCCCTGATGAACATAGGCTATAGAATTAAATACCTCTATCTACCCGTGCGAAGACAGGGCGGGTTGCTAGTATTCTCTATAAAACTGAGCAAGTGTATGAAATTGTTTCCGATATACGTGATTGTCTCGAATTATTTGGTAAAGTCTATAAAAAAAGAGTGCAAATCAGAAATATATAAATTATTAAGTGTTATAAAAATACAATAAAATTGTTCTCTTAAACCAATTTACTACAACTATCACACTCAGAAACTATCACAGCTCAAGGTTCGCCCTTCGTGTGGATTTTCCCTGGTCAGCGATTCGTGACGTCACGGGGTAAGATACGCCTCATAAAATTGGCCATTCGGCTGCCCTCAGGGACCTTTCGTCTCCAACGTCACATCACGCGTTATTTCCACCGCTACAAACTAAATCCTGGAGCTCGTAGTTGAAATGTCAATTTCTATTAGTGTCTACGTAGAATATTTTTGCAGTTTATGGACAGCTGTCTCGTTATTTTTGCGTGTTACGTCACTAACTTGCTTTTGTGTTACGTCACTAATGTCTTCACGGACTATTGTTTCTATGACCGTTTGAGGCGTCTGCTCTATTTTTAGAAGACCTTCCATTGTCATGGTGTGGAAGCTCAAATATCATCTCTTTCGTTTTTATTAATGGAAATAATGCTACTTCTGGGGAATATCGTTACCTTGCTCTGTTATATTAAATAAATAAATATATACGGACAAATCACACAGATTGAGCTAGCCCCAAGGTAAGTTCGAGACTTTTGTTATGAGATACCTACTCAACGATACTATATTTATAACAAATACATATATAGTTACACATCCAAGACCCAGGCCAATCTGAAAAAGATCATTTTCCATCTTGACCTGGCCGAGGATCGAACCCGGTCACTCCGTGTCGCAGGCTGGCGTGTTGACCGCTGCGCCACGGAGCTAGGCTAATATATTTATTAATTCCAACTCTCTTGATGTTTAGAGAAAGTAAAGGTGATGAAAGAGCTTTAGAAGGCAACAAACGGGTAGAAATCAGATTCTTTGGAATACGATTTACGGCCGAATTCTTAAAGGTCAAGTGTATTACTTAAGCATTGATTAACTGTAAGAGAATAACTCTTTGAGCAACCTTTGAGTATTCACCTCTTAACCCTACATTCTTAAGACATAACTACACTTTGATATAGGTAGGGCCAGGATTATTTGATAGCTTGTCGTTTTGAAGCTTATGTTTATTATCACTAAGGCTATCAATAATGCTATAAGTAAAATCAAATTTACTTACTTCAAAATTTGCATACAAATACATTTCTACGCCTTAAAATCTATATACAGGTACAGTTTTATATCATAACGCTTTTTGAGTGGTTTATTCAGGTTAGTAAACCGGAATTAATGGATTCTCATTTTGTCTAAGACGTGTTCAATGAATCAAAAAACAGAAATAATGCTGTATTCGATCCACTTAACGCAGTCACGCCTATATTTTGTTTACCTCTTGCGTCACTCATTCAGCCTGAGTAAATGGAGCATTAAATGTTAAATTTTTGACGACACCGCGGCGCAATCAGCGTTCGACAAGACTTGCTCATTTTAAAAGCTATTGAGCGCCAATGGATGAATATTCAATGATCGTTGTTGGATTTTCAATACCGATTCAATTAAGCTGTTAATCTTCGGTATACTTGGAATAATACATTTGAATATGAATCGTGCGAGCAAAATTAATTGAAGCTGTGGTTTACTGGGTTCAATTAAATATAATTCCTTGTATGTCTGGTATGAATGGTGGTAACCAAATTTCCAAAGGTAAGGTACCTAAATATCTGAATTCGTTGTGTAGTAGGCACAGGTAGTAGGTAAAGCGTGAAAGAGAGAAGACGAAGATTCTTTTTTACACAATTACGTCAAAATCTTCTGCTACTTCTTCTTTTGACAGCTCCGTGGCGCAGTGGTTAACACGCCAGCCTGCGACACGGAGTGCCCGGGTTCGATCCCCGGCCAGGTCAAGATGGAAAATGATCTTTTTCAGATTGGCCTGGGTCTTGGATGTTTATCTATTTATGTATTTGTTATAAAATATAGTATCGTTGAGTTAGTATCCCATAACACAAGTCTCGAACTTACCTTGGGGCTAGCTCAATCTGTGTGATTTGTCCGTGTATATTTATTTATTTATCTTTGCCATTTCCCACTATAAGTGGGGTCGGAACAGCATGTCAGTTTCTTCCACTCTAATATGTCGCTGCAAATACCTATTATACATGGTGAAATTTTGATCGTTCTGGACCCTGGGGTGATTCAGCCCATCGATATGAACAACTTTTCCTATGGGACCAATGCTGGGATCTCAAAAAAACAAATAGGCCATACAAAAAAATTTGGCCGCCCGGTCAATTTGTATGGGAACGTCAAAAAAAATTGAGTTCTCAGCATTGGTCCCATAGGAAAAGTTGTTTATATGAACGGGCTGAATCATCCCTTTAAGGGTCAAGAACGATAAAATTTCACCGTATATTGTAACTAACAAAGAGGACATACAAATCGCAAAATGCTTCGTTACGAAACTGACAACCATTTATTATTATTCTTACAGAAAATATAAGAAAAATATATTACCTGATTAATTTCACGACATCAAAAACCGGCGCGGTTTGTTGTTACCACAACTTACCAACCCATGACATTTCCCCGTCGAAGGCACGCTTTTACCTTTTCCTCGGAAAGGTCAAGTGTTTAGCTGGAAGTCATTAATAGTCGCTTCGTTTTCTTGCTTGTGTTGACATTTTGGCGCAGCTGTTTAGCAATTTACCTAACGTTAAAAAATTAGGGTTGCGGTTAAAATGACTCCCTAAGGGATTTACCCTTATATAGTCAATTTGTGAGGTCATATTGTTAACAAGGTT
Source organism: Elegia similella (assembly GCA_947532085.1). NCBI lineage: Eukaryota > Metazoa > Arthropoda > Insecta > Lepidoptera > Pyralidae > Elegia > Elegia similella. Next base: position 18,154,785 of record OX383941.1, read on the forward strand.
TTTCCAAGAAATAAGTATGTTTACCTAAAAATTTTGTCTTTATACTCTACTAACTGTTGTCCGCGACTTCGTCCGCGGTAATTTCTGTTTTATTAATTAGTATAGATAGATGAAAATTTTTCCCAATTTCAAAACATTTTTTATTGATGCTTCGCTCCTATTAGTCGCAGCGTGATGTTTTATAGCCTAAAGCCTTGCTCAATAAATGGACTATCCAACACAAATGAACCAGTAGTTCCTGAGATTAGCGCGTTCAAACAAACAAACAAACAAACTCTTCAGCTTTATAATATTAGTATAGATTACATGCCTTTAGGCAATTTGAAAAATCATACCAGTCTCTTTTTCATCTGAATGTTAGTTACTATCGTGAAAAGAACTTGAATCGTTTTCACAGAGTAGGAATATTCTTTGCCATACATAACGTCTACTGCAAGCCTTGCCGTATTGCAATGAATTTTAATGCACGGGGATGTCTTGGATATGCGGATACCATTTATAGCTACTATAGGTTTCAGTACCAGCTTTTATGGCCAGGTTATTGACGCTGTTTCGTAATAAATTGTTTACGACTGTTTAAATATCCATCGCGAACATTCAGAAATAAGTATTCAAAACCTTCAACTACTAAGTCTTCGAATGCTAAAAATTTGTAAGAAGTTCTTCTATCATTATCCTTGAAGACTGCATTACCTGTCCACATCATCTCTTACACGGAATTTGAATCTCTATCTCTATTTATCCTTAGCACTCCAGTGATCTCCAGGATCGCTATCCCAATACAGTATTTGTTTTACTTTCCAAGTAAAAAAAAAACCGGCCACGTGCGAGTCGGACTCGCGCATGACGGGTTTCGTACCGTTATTTATAGAAACGGCAAAAAAATGTCTTTTGTATGGGAGCCCCATTAAATATTTATTTTATTTTTCTGTATTTGTTGTTATACCTAGCGGCAACAGAAAAACAACGTTTTTATAGATAACGTTACGGAACCCTTTTTTTCTTCCTACCGCGTAATCTTTAAAGTCCAATGATTCCCTATGAGGCTCGAGTAAATGCACATTTAGCATGCAGGGCTCCCCTCGTATTATATGTTGCAGTAATACATTATACAACCCGCTAGTATAAAATAATAAACATAAAACATTGGCTGCTATTTTCTTTATTCTCTTACGCCATGGAAAATTGTACCTATAGAAAAATATTCTATCCCAACCCTTTAAAGCTTATAGTGCAAAATTGGCACGGTGTAGCATGTCATGTATCATTATATCCATGTAAAGTGGATCGAAAACACGGACCTTTGAGACAAAGCGTCGCTGTGTCTGGCCAGTATTCAATTTCCCGGCTTTCCACGAATTTGGCTGCCGGCGGGCAAAGGCTCCTGATTTATGTGCTATGGAAAGTAAGAGATATATTGTTCTATCGATATGTGGTAACGATTATGTTATTATGAAGAAAAAATAACAAGTCATAAAATTAAAAAGCCCGTCAGGTGAGTAGGCGATTAATACTATTGAAAAGAGTGGAAAAAAATCGAAGGAACGATTTTTTTCCCTGCAGCGGTCGGTTCCGAAACGCTAGTAATCTGTATCTTTTGACCATTAATTAATAAAATAAATACTAATAATAAATAAATACTGTGACTCAAGAATAACCCTTAAATAATATGATTGAAAATTAATCAAATTACAAACTTTATCTCATTTCACCTGTCCCGATGTTGTCTGTAATCAAATCTTGAAAGTTAAATTTGATCCACTTTCCTGTTACCAATTGAGCAGAAATTTGACGGATGAAAAAAACGGATGACAATACAATATTATGGAATCATTACGCTGGTGAAGTCGGAAGGTTGCTATAGAAACTAAACAAGGTGTACCAAACGTATTTGGGTTTATTTACTTTTGTCTTGGAAAGCACTTTACAGTGTAGATTCCATTTTAATTAAAGCTATATATACAAGAAAGGAATAAACATTGCTATTTTGTAATTGCAATTATTTAATTGTAATGCAAATCTTGTAATTTTTGCATTAGGGGAAAGTTAGGAGGAGTAGACTGAATAAAATGAAAACTAAAAAGGATAACAAAATTAAGTCTTATACTTGCCCTGTTCACTCATAATACGAGTATATTGACAGTGATTAAAAACATATAATAGTTGGGAGCAACATTATCACAACATTTGCTCCTCTGAGAATAGTGGTCGGGAAGGCGTCATCAATTTTTAACGGAGTCTCATACAAGCCATTATATAGACCATTCAAGCAAAGTAATAAAAGCAGCTGGATTTTACGATCGTCCTGTGGCGTCCAGCGGGCTCACCTTGCGCTGTTTATCACGCTCTTTTATTGCTGAAACACTGGACATTGCGACAATGAGAAGACTTATTCTTTACAAATATTATTCTTTTTATTAAAAAAATTTGTGCCGCGCGAACGAACGTGAGTTCTGCGCAAGCCATTTATTAGGCTGCGCAAAACCATTAGGCGATTATGTAAAAAATTTAAAGTCTATTTTCATATTTATATTTTTATAAAAATATTAACCTGCGAAACGTAACTATAAATATTTTCATTTAAGACTTATGGTTTTAGATATAAAATTTACAAATTTTTCAAAGGAAAATGTCTTACGATGTCATATCGTTTTTAAATTTCATATGTATCAATTTCCAACATTTTATGCAGTACCTTCTTAAACAAAAGTTTACATGTAATATTATGCTTATTTGGTTTAGACTTCCTTGGGGCGAAGTTATAAAAACAGGTGAAGATTACGCCCATTCTTCGGCGTCTAGCAGACGCGTAAACTTTGCTCTGTTTGTCACGCTCATTTATTGGTGAAACACAGGACAATGAGACGATGAGGAGACTTATTCAAAAAATATTATTTTTCTTATTAAACAAAAGTTTCCATGTAATATTATGCTTATTTAGTGGTGTAGACTTTCTTGGGCGAAGTAATATAATGTCAGCTACGTTTACGCCCATTCTGCGGCGTCTAGCAGACGCGTAAACTATGCGCTCTTATCACGGTCATTAATTGGTGAAACACTGGACAATGAGACAATGAGGAGACCTAATCTGAAACAATAGTTTATCTATTGACCCGAGACCTAACATCACAGCTCTGTTTAGTTTATCTTCAGATTTATATGGTAAATTCGGTTCCGATGTTTTTTTTAACGTATACTTATAACAATACAGCCAAATTCGTTCAGGCATTTAGAATATCATTCATGAATCTATAAACATTGCATATCTTTTTTGGGGTATATGTGTAAAAAATAGCGCAGATCGTTCATTTGAAATGTGTTTAATAATCAAATCTCCAAATCACTGGTCACACCCACAATTTGTTTATACATTGCATGTATTTACTACTTTTAACATCTTATTTGAATTATCAAATCAGTTCAGGAATAAAACATTCACTTCTCGGTTTCTTAATAGAAAAAGTAAATAAATAATATAGAGAATAAATAAAGAAAATAGAGAAGTGAATGTTTTATTCCTGAACTGAGCTGCTTGTATCGTATTCGGTGATTATACGATACAAATGTATAAGAAAAGTTTGCAAAAGGATATCTGAGTAAAAAGAAATCCTTCAAAAAGAATCTCAAAGTGTCGGAAGCCGAATCCTTTTGTACGCTGAAAAGCGCTAATGGCGTTAATAATAGGAGAGAATTCGCTTTGGAAAATTAATCTCATAAAGAAATCCATAAGCTATAAAGTGGAATATCGGAAATCGGATTTCCGTCACTTCGCTCCAAGGAAAAAATCTCTAAGGGTACGGTTACAGGATGAAAGCATGCAATTTGTCTTCCAATCAATGGAATTTATATTTACTAGCTTTCGCCCGCAGCTTCGCTCGCATCAACGACGTTCCCTCGGGAACAGTACTTTTTCCATAATAAAAGGTAGCCTGTGTCCTTCTCCGTACTCCAGAGCACTTGTATGCAAAATTTCACTAAGATCGGTTCTGTAGTTACGGCGTGAAAGCGTAACAAACAAACAAACTCACTTTTGCATTTATAATATTAGTAAGGATAAAGATTCTACAGCTTGACTTTAATTGGGTTATTAGTTAAATGGGTGATATTGTTACTTTCATGAAATCACGCAAACACAGCTTCTTAAGCAAGATTGAATTCTTATCTTATCTTATAATAACTTATCATCGATGGGGCCGATTCCGAATCGGTAGCACGTCTAACCTTTGGGTTATTTTGTGCTTACCCCATGCCTTACTCACCCGCACGATGTATTCCGAAGAAGGACTGCATGAGCTTTAGAACATCGCCCAGTGCGTAATGCCTGTAGTCCTTAGTAGTAAGATTGAATTACTAACTACCTAGATTAACATTAAGTGTTCTCTTCTCTACAACCTTCCTTCCGCTTTGAAATAATTGTTGAGTAGCACTCATCGCTCTACTTACCTGAAATAATTCTAAAGCTATGCGTACTAGTCCGCGATATTCGGAATTTAAGATTTATGTTATCCTGAGATCCAATTTTTACAAGCTTTTAATTTAGTTTCACCTATCGATGTCTGTCTGTAATCAAATCTTGCAAGTCTGATCTACTTCTCGGTTACCATTTAGCCGAAATCTTACATGCATGTAAGTGTAATGCACTTAAATCAATATTATGGAATCATTGCGCTGGTCTGATGATGAAGTCGGAAGGTGGCCATAGGAACTCTTAAACTAAACAATGTACACCAATCGTGTTTGGGCTCATTTGATTTTTCTTGAAAAGCACTTTAAAAGAAGCATAAAAATTTACTTTTTGCCAAAACTTGCTGTAACTGCAATGGATCATCATTACCTACATCTCTAATGCTGTCATTTCACTGTTTCCCAAATTCCAGATTACGTTTATATGAAGCAAAGGACACACAGTGTTCGGTGTGCAACAGAGGCCTTGAGAAAGTAGTGCAGGATCTGCAGCACATTGACACGAATTGTCGGGTGCAAGCGTTTAGTTGCGCTTGCTATGAGTTGGAGCGGTGCTTGCAGGTAGAATATTCATATGTTTAAGTGTCTAGTTAATTATTTTTATAGATTGATTATTCATTATTGGTTTTTCATCATACCTTCAATATTATTATACAAATTGATCATTTAAAAACAACAATTTAACCCTTAGACTCATAATTTACGAATAGGCTATTCTGCCACTTATTTTGAAATTTTGTGAAGAAAAAATGGAAGAAATAGAGTTTGATCCAATACTAATAAAGTATTTTTTAAAGGAACCATTATACTGAAACTGTAACCTTTCAAAGTTAAAGTATATGTTAAAAATCCAATCAAATAATGTACATATACATAGCTATAGTCAGGGTAAACCTGACAATAATAGGGACTATAAATCAAGGTGGATATTGAATTTGTTTCCATGCATAACATTTGCAGAGGGTGGCGACCTCACGGGCAATCGATACAGCGCCCGACCGCAAAAAATATGCCACAACCATTGGAATACCACGTCTGTGGGACTACAATATTTTTTAGTAACTTGAACATCGACTGAATAACCGAAGATGTATAATGTTTCTGATTTCTAGCTTGAAATATTTAAAATTTTAATTATGAGTTATTTCTAATTCAGAAAAACATTTTTAGAAATCTTACCACTGGTAAGTTTACATTTTGGGTAGGTGAAACGAAGCACCTATAGTACGTTAGTACTAATACATATTCTGAGCTAATAGTTTAAATGACTATAGTAATTCAGCCACAAAGCAATCAATGTGTACGTTTCTTTCGACGCCAGGTGTGATTGCGGTAGAAACGTATACGAAGATAAATCTAATTTTGTTTCATATCTAAGTATTATATAATAACATTCATAGGCATTTGAAAATAAAAGTTCGTAATAATCAAAAAGAGTAAAGTTACTGTGCTGTAGATGTATAAAGACGTCTCACATTCACATATAGGCGAAACAGTATATAATTTTGTACCTTGGCGTCTCACAACGAACGCGCGGCGCCAATCGGTCTGCGGCCCTTGTGCAAACTACTCCGAGTAGAATGGCATTTACATAAGGTTATGTTCTCATGCTCTTCATGTTCATATATGTAATATGTAAGCTGTAAATTTGAAAAGTTTATTTTCTGGTATGACTAAATACTTTTCAAATGCTAACCTACGTGTATGTACCTGGTGCTTTCAAACATATAAGACAAATAAACCACTACTCATAAGTGTCCAAACTACACACTTATTAACTATCAGTGTACACTATTCTACCTGCAGACCATAATTCTGATGCTAGAGAATGGTATGGACATGTCTTTCGTTATAAAGTTCAACTACCAGGCCCCAACCGTGAAACGCTATGCCACAAACACCACAAATTTTAGTTCTACCTATAGAACACTGTCGCAGTCCTGGTGAAATGTCCTTGAAGTGGACAAATAATTCGATAGAATGGTTATCTATCAATGCAAAGCGTAATCCGAAAGGCATTCTCATAAACTCTTGTGTTCTCGTACATCCGTTCAACCCGGAAATTGTTTCTTCCCTACAGAACACTGACATAGTCCTGTTGCTGGAGAGTGGCTACGTGAACGTGGACATGCCTTTCGATAGAAGGTTTAATTATCAAGCGCCAATTGTGAAACGCTACGCCACTGCCATTGCACACGAGTGTCCGAAGGCATTCATCATTGTCTGCGCAACGCCCATCGAGTGCATGGTGCCGTTAATTGCCGAGGTTATTTTGTTTTTTTTTTATCATTTTATTTTACAATCCTTATTCATTTGCGTAGAATTTTTTTTCTGCACATTAACATCTATTTTCAAACAGGTGATACCTAATTATATAATAGATTTATAATATTTTTTTATCAGTCAGTGATGTCGTCCTCAACTGCTTGGCTGCAGTGGTTACAGGTGTGGCATTGGGTACGTGTGCCCGGCCTCCCGAGCTGCTACTTGCTTCATTAAAGTGAGTAGTATCCCAATCACTTCTTAAATCCAACAAATTCCTATCGTTACCCAGCTTAAAAATGTTTCCGATGGGCAGCAGCGTCTGAAGCACAAAAAGCTAAAGAAACGGCGCTCGCCAATTCGCCTACTAAACGTGGTGAGTATGGAAATATCCTCCCATGGTACATAGAATCCTTGGGAGAGACCTTTGTCCAGCAGTAGACTTCTTATGGGTGAAATGACGATTTTTTAAATCCTTGCATAGCTGGTAAATTCTATTGAAATATTACTTTCTTGTTTAGTTTGAAGAAGAAGCAACTCTACCTGATATCACTATAGGTATACATAGGTCTCATCAAAACATTACAGTTCATTTACACTTAATACAAACCGACTTAATACAATAGAGGAAAGGTAAGCGTTTAATAACTCTGGGTAATAACAATAAGCAACACAAAAGCTAGCAAAATGAGAAATCAATATATCCCGCGCCCTTCGCGAATTATCCCGACTACAATATCAAATTAAATATTTAGCTAACTACTCTATCAGGTTCTTCTACTTTTTCGATGAATCAGGTTTCTTTATTGCAACACATACACGGTGAAATTTTGATCGTTTACGATCCATAAAGAGGTGACTGAGCCCGGCGATATGAATAACTTTTGCTATGGGATCAATGCTGGGAACTCATTTTTTTTACATTCCCATACAAATTGACCGGGCGGCCGCACATCCTTGTATGGAAATGTCCATTATTTTTGAGATCCCAGCATTGGTCCCTTAGCAAAAGTTGTCCATATCGACGGGCTGAATCACGTAACGATCATAATTTTACCATGTATATTGCAAAATTATGTTTCAATATTGATAATTGACGAAAATATTTGTGCTTCGTTCAAAGCTACCATAAACCGCAAAATCAAAACATTTTTCATCACTTGAAATTACACGTTTCATTATACATAATGTTATGATCAATAACCATATTAATCTAATATATAATCTACAAGCGGCTTACCCCGACTTCGCAAGGGTAGGTATTTAGTGAATTATATTCATCAAGAAAAAAAAGTCAGGGATAATATAGGATTCTAATGGAGAAAGAATTATTCAAATAGGCCTAGTAGTTTCAGAGCCTATTCAATGCAAACAAACAAACAATCAAATCTTTCCTCTTTATAATATTCGTCATCATCATTCCAGCCGTTAGAAGTCCACTGCTGGACAAAGACCTCTCCCACGAAAAATCCATATTTTTCCTTCCATGTGAAGATATTGCCTTACTCACCACGCTTGGCAGGCGGGTTGGTGGGCGCGGTTTCTTTGGCTTCTTATGCTTTTGACGCTGCTGCCCATCGGAAGCATTTTAAGCTGGGGAAGAATAGGAATTTGTTGGACTTGGGAAGGGAATGAAGGTATTGGGATACTACTCACTCGGAGAATGGGGGAAAAGCAAGTACTAGTAGCAGCTCGGGAGGCCGGGCGCGCGTACCCGATGCAACACCTTTATAATATTAGTATAGACGAAACATTATTTATTAGATTTTATATAGTTATTTTAAGCTTCATATTACTAAACTTGACGGTATGAAGGTTATAAACATTCTAAATATATTATGGTTTTAAATTATAAATGAAAAAGTACTATATTTCATTATGAACATTGTTGTCACAACACGGGCTGTCAAGTCGTGAATATTGTGAAACGTTCAGACAAAATATGCTCGCCAGATGAATAATACGTGTGGCACAAAGCCCGCCTTTCTTGAATCCCGGAATTTGGGTCGCAAATTACGCCTTGTATCCCCAAGAGAGGAGTTTAAGATTTTTAGCTTACTTCAGCTCATGCATAGGAATAAGATAGTTAAAGTTTCTTAGAAAATATTATATCGTAGATCTTGGTTGGCATAAAGTATCGCGTACTAAATAATGGAGTTTAGAGTCACAAATACGGGACCCAACTTTACCAACAACTCTTAAAGCATGACAAATAAATATTATTGAATAAATGTCGTCATACGATTTATTAAATTTTAAAGAAATAAAAAAGCTAAATTAAAAATCCTAAGCCACTTTTGTGGACAATGGACATACCTTTGTACTTACTCAGTGGGACATACACTGTGGATTACCGTAATGTGTGTCCACCCAAGTGGTCAGGTAAATAACATTAAGTCCGTGCGCAGTCGTTAACACGCCAGCATAGGACACGAGGGTTCCCGGGTTTGATCCCCGGTCAGGTCATGATGGAAAACGATCTTTTTATATTGACCTGGGTCTTGGATGTTTATCTATTTATGTATCTATTATAAAATATAGTATCGTTGAGTTAGTATCCCATGACACAAGTCTCGAACTTACTTTGGGACTAGCTCAATCTATGTGATTTGTCATATTTCTTAATTAATGTCGGAAAAATACGTTTAAACAGTAATCCATATGAAATGTGAACTTAAATCTTAAAGGAATAAAAAACTCAATTATTACACCGAAGTGACCGGTAAATAACATTCAGGCACTGTTCTTGCATGCTTCTACTGTAGTCAGGTCTTGGTAATAATAGGCTGGTTTCCTGGTTCAAAATAATAACAGTACAATTAGTCCGTCAGATAAATATTGGACACGTTTTTTATCAAATTGATAAAGATAAGGCGCGTCAACGTTCACGAGTGGGGGCTCGTGACGTCAAAGTTTGCAAAATTTTTAAAGTCTTCCCTATAAATATTTTTTTCAACAAAAGAAAAAATGAAATGACCAGTATTTTATGAAAATCTAACTGATGGACTAATAATATTTCTTAAGGAAAGTAGCCTATTATTGACTAATACAACTTTTATATAAATAGAAAGCTGTTACTTCAAACAAATTCTAAAACCAAACCGATCTAAAATTATGAGTATTGCTCTTACCCGTAAAATATTTTATGACAAGATAATCTTGACAGTCCAAGCTGTTTATGGGGTTCTTAATGGGTCGTTAATCCAAGACATGTGTATAAACTACCGTGCTTCAGGATATGGACCGGCTACTCCAATTATGTGGTGATTTTACATGTTTGATGACTTATAAACCGCGAAATGGGTGGATTTATGACAAAATTATTAGGCATTAATCTCTCTGGTGTATTGATTTCAAATAACTACATATGCCGGATGTAAATTACCCTCGACACAGCCTTAAGGGGTGACTCTGTCGGCGGGCTGAGTCACACCCACACGTCCGTGTGCATATTCAAAATGAATAACTTCAAATAAATTCTGGGAACTGCAATACAAATTGCCGGCTTGACCGAACACTGTATGCCCCATAGAAAAGTTGTTCATTTTTATGGGCTGTTTCACCCCTTATAGGGAAAGTCAGTGGTTAGTTTACACGGGCATATTAATGTTACGGCTCTCAGAGAGTTGAACCAACGGAGCTTGAGTAATAAGCCTTATTCCACATAATGGTCTATGGTGTGCAAATCGAAGCACTTTATAGTACGGAACTCAGGTGTGTACACTATACACACAACACAATCATTTGCATTAACGTTCTAGACTTACTTTATAAGAGACAACCATCCGAGGGAATAAGATAAAAGGCATAAATCAAAACATGATGTCGAATTAGAATCAGTCCCCGAAGAGATCAATTGCCAGTAAGTGATAAATCTAACTGCCCCGCCGGACCGGTCCCAATCTCGCCCGTAATTACCCTGTTCTGTCGGCGGATCCATTTGTACCAAGTCCTAAATTGTCGCTGGAGATGGGAGGTTTGCCGTGTCTTTGATGCATTTAGGTTTCGGTGAAAATAGTTACAAAATTGGTAAGGTAAAAGATTTTAGTTCATACAGTCTTAAATTCTAGAGTTAAGTAATTTTTTGTGACTTGAGACTATTAGTCTACCGAGCCATAAGTCCTTTGAGTCTTTTGAATTCTTTAAGGCTTTTTTCAGTTACTTTTAGTTTTAAGAGATTATTATTTAAATAATAAGGATGCCTATTATTTTATTTAATAACATTTGAAAAAAATGAGGATCTTATGTATGATTTAATAATTTACTACCTAGTGACGTGTAATGACTTAATTTAAATTACTCAATATTTAAAAAGACTTGAGCTAGGACTCGAACTCGAGTCTCAAAAAGAACTCCTGTCTTCAAAGAGATCCCGTCTGGCCAGCGAGGAGAGTGTAAGCCAAATCCTATGTCTGCTCTGGCCAAGTATGGCTCCAGTAGTTCAGAGAGGGTCATGCTCCTGCAGTGGAGACTAAAAAGACCTGATGATGATCACTCTAAATTCATCTCAAGTACGTGCGTCACAGAAACGACCGGCCGAAATCGTATCTTCCAGCGGCAGTGTTACAATCCGTAACGTGAATAATACCTGAGACAGCAGAGTTGTGAAAGCATTAGATGAAAGTTACGACTATATTCAAGCCCAAAATTGCTAGCAAATACACGTCCCTTTAAATGAGTAGGTTGAAGGACTCTGGGCGGTCGTCTCGTCCGTACAGATAATCCTGGCAGCCTTGACCAATGCTTTTATACGCGGCTATACAATAACGATTCAAAGAAATAGTTTTGTATGTGAATGTATTGTATGTCCCTGGGCTTTGTGTCCAAGCGTTCAAGTAAATTGTTATTTACATTGCTATTACAACTTAGTCACAAAATGGTTACAAGTGAACTAGCTGTAAGCTAGTTCAATTATGATGGCATTTGAAACCCTTGTTAACACTTTCCGGGACGTCCTGCCTGTAGACGTAGACTTCTCTTGTTATGTCTATTGTGTCTGGTCCAGTGTCCATGAATGAGTTAAATAAACACGCTAGCTAAGCTAAGGTATCAATGATAGTTGTTAAGAAGCATCCATGAATCCTAAATGATCTTCGGGAAGGAGAGGGAAAGGGTATTATTTATGTATAAAAACGGGTCACTCACGTGATATGTCGTCGGGATTTACTGCTATAAGTATACCTACTTTCAGAGCCGTCAGGGGCCCATTTTCACGATTCACGAGTTTTATTTTTCCGTATTTTACATTTTATTCTTGCATATCTGTTATCCATTAGGGATTCTGATTCCAGGATTTCCATGTAGTTCAGAGGTTCAAAATCACTCGGTATATTTATTTATTTATAATTTTACTGGCCTCGTATCACACGACACTGGCAGTGATCTAAAGTTCTGACGTCACCGCTCTCTTCACGCTCTGGTGCAAAATATTTTTTCAGAACTCTTTGCGATTGTTGGCGCTGGATGCGGTTGCTCTGCTTTTGTTTCTTTGTTTGCTTTCGCCGCAGTTTCATTTTTTTGGCCGCCCCTATTGTTTTGGGAATAAATTAAATAATAAATAAATATATAGGGACAAGAATCAAATACAGATTGAGCTATCTCCACTACTGATAGTCACGGTTTTCTTCCTAATGACACAACTAGTGGTGCATATCAGTTGAAACCAATGCTGCGAACTCAATTTTTTTGACGTTCTTGTACAAATTGACCGGATTGCCGAACATTTTTTTTTATACTACTAAGTAAGCAAACAGGCATACGGCCCACCTAATGGAAAGCGGTTACCGTAGCCTATGGACGCCTGCAACACCAGGGGTGCCACTTGCGCGTTGCCGACCATGAAGAAATCTTTTCACGCTCTTTTTAAAGAACCCCATGTTGTAGTCACTCGGAAAACCATGGCTGGGAGTTCGTTCCACAACTTAAGTTTTTGTTTGGGAATGTCAATTTTTTTTGAGTTGAGCTAGGTTCCATTGAAAAAATTGTTGAATCATCTCTTCAAGGACAGGACAGGGTTTTCTTTACATATTATAATATGAGTATAAGTATAGTATTATGCTAAATATATGTAAGCCATCGTAATATCCTCCAGGTGTTGAAATGGGCTTATCGTTAGAACATTATTGACTTAAGATTTTAAGTACAATCGTAAAATACCCATAGCAAAATTGTTGCTACTGAATTTCAAATATGAATGCGCTTAACAAAATTAAAAAAATAAATAAAAAGATAAGTAAAAGATTAGCTTTAGATAGGTAAGGATGTAGCTTATTGGTTACTCTAGACAAAGAGCCTAGCTCTTTGCTGCTGCCGAAGTCGCTGAGGTCGCCAAAGGGCGCAAGTAAGCAACCTTAGCCGTGGGGCAATCTCTTTAAAGAATCCCCTCGCGCTGTGTCCCCAAGATCCTGACGTCTCTACGCCAAATGGCACAAATGTATGGAGGAGAATATCCTCAATATATTTGTCCCCAAGATCCTAACATCTCTACGCCAAATGGCGCCAGCGCACGGGGATTCTTTGAAGAGATTGCCCCACGGCTTATGTCGGCTGCCGGCTGCCGGTGATAAGAGGGCTGCCTGCTTTCCGCCCAACGGATTAGCATAGCTATCTAAGTGGGAAAAGCAGCCAGCGATTTTGCCCACCATGTCACACGGGCAAGATTTCTAAGATAATTTTTTCTAGTGCATTTATTTCACTACATGTGTTTATATTGTATATTGTTAGTTATAATCAGTATAATTTTAAAAGATATAATTTGTTCTTCAATAAATGTTTCCTTGCCAGTTCAATAAAACGTAGGTATATGTATCTAATATAGAAGGAAACAATATTAATATTATTCGACGAAGATCCCCTAACAATACTTGGTTTCGCTGAGACTTCAATAATTCAGGGGTTTTTCGCGAAATTAACCTTTGTTTTTCATCGGCCCCATCCGCAATGCCGTCCATAAAAAAAACAAGTTGTTTGTGTGCTTTACTGCCTAACTTTCGTTTGGCAAGAACTTGGAAGTTGAGAGAGTCGACGCTAGAATTTAACACTGATCCAACATTTGTAGAGTAGACAGCGTTTACTTACTGCACTGATTTATAACTTTGTAAACCATAAATATGAGGTAGGGTTTGTATAACAAGTGCTCTTTAACGTTAACGAAAAACATAATTTCTATCTATAGGAAAGCAAGTATCTCAAAAAGATACTTGTTTTTTGCTTTCAACTGTATCAGTCCATCTATTTCAAATCCCTGGTATTTTATAATCTTCGATGTTTAAACCTCTTGTATGCGGCAATACCAGACACAAAGATAAACAATGCATTTTTGTGCAGTACTGCGCTCCCGCATACGAGCGATTAAAAAGATGTAAAAACGATTATATTAGTACCTACGCGGCGTCCTATCTCACTGACACCATTAGATCACCTGGAGCGGCGGCGAATATTGCGGCTGGACAGAAACGCAACAAATATTCTAGTTTATCTGTTCAATACGAATTTGTTCCTTTCGCCGTCGAAACTGCTGGGCCTTGGTGCCCAGAAGCCAAAAACTATAAGTGAGGTGGGACGTCGTTTAAGGGAAAGAGGATATGATCACCGCTCCGGATGGTGTCTGGTTCAAAGGCTTTCCATAGCTATTCAAAGAGAAAATGCCGCTGCAGTAATGAGAACCTTTGAGCCGGGTACGATGTGGGGTGGCATTTTTGATTAAATATTTGTAAAATTGATTAAGAAATCGTGTGATATTTTGATTTGTTGTATTATTTGTTTTAAATTGCGCGAAATAAATATGAAGCTAAACAAAAAAAAACGATTATTGTTCCTAGGTAGCAAGCAGTCTTTATGCTACTCGTCCGTCAAATACTTACCTTCTAGGCTGCTTGACAAAATTGGATTTGTCGTGTTAGTAACTACCAAATACAACAACACGTACGAAAATTTTTGTTTTGAAAATCCTTTGTGTGTCAGTGTTTAGTATGTAGAACAAGAATTTATTTAATACAAATGACGTTTCTTTTTCACATACACCTTGTTCTGTACAATATCACTACATTCATTCAATTAACTATGTACACAAAGAACGAATCATCAAGTATCTCTAAAGTTACAATATGTTGAAAAAAATTGTCTAAAAGACTGACCCGCATCGCACTAGGCGCAAATGTGCCCATAACGCTTGCGGCATTACGTCGCTGTATTGCGAGGGAAATACGTACCAGGCACAATTATGTACCAGGTACAGCTCGCGCGGGCCAGCACTATTTGTCCTAAAGCATCTTCCTAGCTCTCACACAAAACCACTGGCCTCGAAACACCACACCCCGCTCACCTCTACCGCAAAGGGAAGAAACGAGTATAAATTCTTATATTTTTTCCACAGACATTGAAAGAAACTAACTGGTATGACCCACGAAAGTTGATGGGTTCTCTAGCTGTGCCTGAAATGCGCGCCAGTACCCTTGCAGCCCGAGCCCTCTGTCTGGAACCTCGATACACCAGGGTACCGTGCATCGGTGGCACGGAGGGAGATTCTCTAGTCCCACTGTTTTCAAAGGCTATCGAATACTTTGACTTCGCTAAGGTACTTTAAACTTATAACGTTTCGTTTATCTTAATGGTGAAGTTTTTAGGTACTCGTTTATTGTGCTAATGGAACTCCATGGTTTTACGGAATTAACTTAATTTTACGAAAAAATATATTCTGGCCCACAGCATTCCAATACCAAAAGTTACTTTAATTTATTTACCCTTCGGCCATAATATATAGTATTTATGTCAATCACACATAGACAACTGTGCAAAATGATTCAAACACTGATGTAAACAAAGCAGCGTCGTGGACTATAGAATGGACAGTAAAGTCGAGAAACCACACAAAAGCAATCAGCGAAATAACAAAATCCCACAAATCTCCTTGGATTAGATAAAGCAAATCCTCAGCAAATCCATTTATCGTCCCCAGAACAACGCTGAAATGATGACTGCGACCCTCCGCTCGGCGTCCGTGTCCGTGGCGAGGTCGGATGGCACCTGCGTGCTCGGTGGAGACCTGAGCGAGGCCCATGCCTTGGCTGGCTTGGTGTCCAAAGTCGCCTATGCACTACTTTGTCAGGATTTACCTAGAGTCACTGGTTTCGTGGAAACGGACTCTTCCCAAGTTATTTCTCCAGCCAGGTGATTTGGTTTTTTACAATAAAAGACCAGCTTAAAATATAAATTTTTACTAATATGGTTTGAGTCGATTTTTACACGTATTCTTCATATCTTTTCCGTTTGCAATGTGTTACACGTTAGACTTATTTAATGACTAAAATTTTCCAAAAAGTTCATGGAAATATATTCAATTCAAAGGGTCAAACTACACGTGTCACTATGGTATTGCTGATGTGTACAGGTTACGGTAGCAAAATGGTCTTTTGACTTTTTTTGTGTTGCTTGCAATTTAGTGGTTACACAAGTGCCATCGGTGAATAGAGTGTTTAGTGAGTTTATATAGTTATCAACTAGAAGAATACATCAGAGCTCTTCTGCCTGCAGATACATGGCCAACCCCGTGGAGATCAGTGGCAGTGGCATCTGGAAACACCGCGGGATCCCACCTATGACCGACTACGAGGCTTCTCTTGTGGATCTGGCTCTAAACGATCTTTTCATAAAGCAGAAGATGGCTGAGGACTGGAACGAGAAATATTGTATTGCAGAAAGACAGATGGATGCACGTCAAACACATTTCTTCTGTGTTACGCCTTTCGACAGATTAGATGACTGTGCCTACGCTAATTTATGATTTTATGGACATTAAAATTTAGTTTGTGATCGTATTTTAAAAACTGTTTAGTTATAACGGTGTTTTAAAATGTTTGAGTTGGCATTTTGTGAACATTTTTGTGACATGTAATAAAAAAAGAGTGCAATAATTCTGTTTTTAATTTCTCTATATATGTTTGCTAGTTTTTAATCTGTTATTCAAGCATCAGTTTAGTAAATTGGTATGAAATTTCGAAATTTGAATACTCAGAAATGTAGGCAGCTGCAAAGACTATTATGGGATTTTTGAAAGAGCTAACAAATACTTTTATTATAGATACCTTGCGATCGACCTCATCCTGAACCACAAGGGGATCTGCAAGAAGCTAGACTTTCCCGTTATGAACCCTATGGAGAAGGACCTAATGGACATCGCCCTGCGACGTCTGCAGTGCAACGTGGACGTGGCTCTCAAGTGGTACGAGAAAGCTCTCCTGGCCGATTGTGAGAAGTTACAAATGGGCATGCAAAAGAACTTCTACATTCCGAAAAAGTACAGCCATATTGAGGGATGCACTGTACATTTGACTTAACATGCTATTGTTATGATTCATTCTTCTTCTTGTCAAAATTGTTGATATTAAGTGAATGTTTTTACAAGACCATGAACGGAAAGTAAACGAACCTGAGAATTAACTTACGATTGAAAATATTATTTCCCAAGTGACTATTATAGACCAGTCTACTGAGCCATAAAAATAACAGAAATTGAACAATACCTATCCTACCGAAAGAGGGAAAAATGTGATTTTCGAGTGACATGTAACCAGTAGACTTGTCTCCGTGAAGTGATTGATGATGTGTTGCAGTCAGTGAAATTTGTTAAAAAAATGTAAAAGTTTTGATATTTTATTCATTCTTAAATAAAACTGTACGTAATTTTTTAATACATGATTTTTATTATACAATTATGTGGTAACCTGTACAATGTTATAAATTAGAGAAAGCCATAGAGGACTAAGCTGTTTTAATTTATCTTAAAAAAAATGGACGTCAGAAATATTGACACAATTGTTACTCCAAACAAAAGCACGAGTTGAAATTGTTACAATTGATCACACTTCCTTCGGACCAGTAATTTGCTACGCTAATCGCTTTATCATTAGCCTCATTGAGATCATATACAGTACAGTGTGATTTTGACGAAATTGACAAAAGACACAGATAGGTTATTACTTGGATTATATATATTACATCATAGGCTACCTTTCATTCCAGTAAAAATTACTGTTTCCGTGGGATCGACATTAACGTGAGCGGAGCCGCGAGCGAAGGCTAGTTTAAATATTAAATGTCATGTCATTTATTATACTAACGTACTACTACCTACTACTATATTTATTTAAAATGGGAGGGTATTGTCATACTCACCACGCTTGGCAGCCGGGTTGACGAGCGAAGTTTTTTTGGTTTCTTGTGTTTCCGACGCTGCTGCCCAACGGAACCATTTGAAAGAAAAAAGTTTGCTGCAAAGGCCTAACTTTCCTTGACTAGCACCAAAACCGCAGACGAATACGTATGAAAATGTATATCAGTGAGTGAACTAGCGATCCTGTAATGTAAGGCCTTCAGCACGCGGCGTATTTTAAACGGCAGTAGATGTCGATTTTAGCGTTTGTCCGATTCAAGCGCGCTTAAAACGCGATACAATATTATAATAATAATAAATAAATAAATATATACGGACAAATCACACAGATTGAGCTAGCCCCAAAGTAAGTTCGAGACTTGTGTTATGGGATACTAACTCAACGATACTATATTTTATAACAAATACATATATAGATAAACATCCAATATATACAATATAGTAGACGCGTGTTTCACGATGGTTCAGTGTGCTTAGGTTACAAGGTTGCGTACGAATTTCCTTTGAAGCGCGTATACGCGTGTCATCTGCGCGTTGTCAGCGCGTTAAAAATACGCCGTGTGTTGAGGCCCTAAAGTCTTCTCCAGCGAGCAGTATATTAGGTATGTAGGAACGGAGCAGATTTAAAATCAATGAAATTAAGTCGAATGAGCGAAAATGTTACTCGTAAGTAACGTAACGAATCTTAGCTGAGGGTAGTATTGGTAATGTTTGATGGTAATCGGTGAGCAAAGAATCGAGAAACTTACCTCACTGATCAAATTTCCAGCTGGATTAGCGTATGTTAGGTAATGCGAGCATGCGGACTGATGGTTCTATACTTTTAGAATATTTTTGGGAATATTGAAATGTAATAAACACGGGTAATAAACCACTTTTCCAGATTGACCTGGTTCACGATTTACCACGTTATTTAAATAAAACACAAAAAACAGTTTAACTACTTCTTTTACTGGCACAATTTCTTAACTCATATTATACAACATCATCATTCATCATTACAGCCGCAAAACACCACTGCTGGACAAAGGCGTCTCCCAAGGTTACCTCGTTCCATGAGAGGATATTGCTATACTTACTACGCTTGGCAGGCGGGTTAGCGAGTGCATTTTCTTTGGATACTTGTGCTTCCGATGCTGCTGACCATTGGAAGCATTTTAGGCTGGGGAAGGATAAGAATTAGTTAGATCTGGGAAGGAACATTTTACAACAACAAGTTATACAACATAATATTAGGGAACTAACATAGCCATATTAAAATAAGGTACCTTTTAAATAAGTAAACAATCGAAACAGAAAATGGACGTATTCGATAGCTTAGAGACACTAAAGGTAAAAGCCAGCCACTTTATATTTTTCGGGACATATAGCTCTGACAAGGATTTACAAAATGACCAGTTATAAGCGGCTTCCATCTAGCGTTTCCCTGCGACCTTGGTCAGGTTGCCCGATCACCTGGTCGGAGAGTGTCCAACGCTGCGCTTGCTAGTAGGTACCTGGTCTTCATTGGAGGACCTTTCTGCTCTATCGGCCATCGGCTCTGCGCCCTACGGTTGAAAGATGTCCCTCCTCACCTAATTACTCCTAACACAAACAAAGATCAGGAACATGTCTTCTATAAGCCTAGCCTAATCTGATAAACTATATACTCGTGCTTGTTAATATAAATACACTAATCTACGTAATCCACAGCCTTCTTTATACTCGTAGTGTACCACGTGCCGGTTTACCACCCTTCATGGTCCATTTCTAGCATACGGCACCTTGCTGTTCGTCTGCAAGTACATCCTGCCGACCATGCTGTAAAAAAAATATTTTAATTCAAAACCTATTTTAGTTAAATTCTTAAAACTAAATAAATAGGGACATATCACACATAATGAGTTAGCCCCACAGTAAGTTGTGAACTTGTGTCGTAGGATACTAACTCAACGATACTATATTTTATAATAGATACTTATACAAATAACCATCCAAGACCCAGGTCAATCTGAAAAAGATCGTTTTCCATTAAGACCTGACCGGGGATCAAACCTAGGAACCCTTGTGTCGCAGGCTGGCGTGTCTCCGGCGCTCCGTGGCGTAGTATAACCACTGCGCCACGGAGCGCCGAACGCTCGCCAAAATAAAACTCACGGTCTTGGTTACTCAAAAGCTGACATAAACATGGGATATAAAGCATCGTTCCCACGCACGGCAATGTGGAGCACGCATCCAGTTACGACCGCCCTAAATTTGCGTGTATGGTATCCGCCGAGATTCATATGCGCGCGGTCGTAAAGCGTCCGCAAATATATTGGCTTTGCCCAGTGTTATGAGTATGATGCCGGCAAGTGATTGCCGGCATCATACTCATAACACTGGGCAAAGCCAAAGACAAAAGTCTTACTTGAAATATGTTATTATTGTGAAATAATAACATATTTCAAGTAAGACTTTTGTTTGTCATCTTAGTTTGGAAATTAAGTGACATTTTATATCTTAGTTATTAACTATAACCATATCGACTTGATCCATTTTGTGAAACCTAAATTCAACATCCAGCAGTACGCATCCAGTTACGACCGCCCTAAATTTGCGTGTATGGTATCTGCGCCGGGATACACACGCGCGCGGTCGTTAAGCGTCCGCAAATATTGGCTTTGCCCAGTGTTATGAGTATGATGCCGGCAATCACAATCATAACATGTTTCAAGTAGACTTTTGTTTGTCATCTTAGTTTGGAAATGAAGTGACATTTTATATCTTAGTTATTAATTATAACCATATCGACTTGATCCAATTTGTGAAACTTAATTCAACATCAAGCAGCAGTGCAGCACGCATCCAGTTACGACCGCCCTAAATTTGCGTGTCTGGTTACTGCGCCGGGATTCATATACACGCGGTCGTAAAGCGTCCGCAAATATTGGCTTTGCCCAGTGTTATGAGTATGATGCCGGCAATCACAATAATAACAAATTTCAAGTAAGACTTTTGTTTGTCATCTTAGTTTGGAAATTAAGTGACATTTTATATCTTAGTTATTAACTATAACCATATCGACTTGATCCATTTTGTGAAACCTAAATTCAACATCCAGCAGTACGCATCCAGTTACGACCGCCCTAAATTTGCGTGTATGGTATCTGCGCCGGGATACACACGCGCGCGGTCGTTAAGCGTCCGCAAATATTGGCTTTGCCCAGTGTTATGAGTATGATGCCGGCAATCACAATCATAACATGTTTCAAGTAGACTTTTGTTTGTCATCTTAGTTTGGAAATGAAGTGACATTTTATATCTTAGTTATTAATTATAACCATATCGACTTGATCCAATTTGTGAAACTTAATTCAACATCAAGCAGCAGTGCAGCACGCATCCAGTTACGACCGCCCTAAATTTGCGTGTCTGGTTACTGCGCCGGGATTCATATGTGCGCGGTCGTAAAGCGTCCGCAAATATTGGCTTTGCCCAGTGTTATGAGCATAATCCGCCAATCGCCATCATTACATGCTTAATCTAGACAATCAAGCGAATATGATGTTTACGTTTTGCGGTCACAATCACTATTATTTTCACTACGGGACCGCGATTGGTTTGTGAACACAGCCTGTAATATTGCCGAAATGTCAGACAAAAATCATAAGCAACCGCGGCAAGTCCCGTTGTGAAAATCGAATAATCGTGTCGGCGATTAGTTCCTAATTCTTAATTTTCTACGAGTGAATTTTTGCAAATTATAATCGGGGCGGATTCTTCTTTATGAAAAGTCTTTAATTTTACCAATTCATAATTTTGCGAATGCTCGATTTTTGAATCAAGTGAACCTGTCTTTAATTCCATTAATGTTTCTAAACTGGATTCCGTCTAGGTACTTACTAACTTGCTTCAGAGGTAAGAAAACACTGCAAGGTAACCATTGGAATGTGTCAAAGACGCACTGTAATGTAATCCATTGTGGCTTTTTGGGGTTCCGTACCCAAGGGGGAAAAAATATCGCTTCCTTCAAATGACTTTACGCGGTTTTGAGCTGACAGTGTATATTAGACACAACAATCTTACATATAAAATCCATGCCATATCTAAAAATATAAAATCGTTTGAATAAACTTCAAGTTTTTTACATACTACATATTTCGGTGGAATGTGTACTGTCGCAGCTTGCAGCCTTTAGAAATTACCCGCACTATCAATCAACCAACACACAAATATTGGTTTCGCACAGTGTGATCAATCTCAATCATTCCATGTCAATCAAGGGAGCCGGTCTTTAGTTGAAAATTGTTGGACATGAGGGATTTTTATTTAAGCCGTATTTAATGAGAAAAAACTCTATGGAGTTTTTATATTGTTTGGACTTTGGGAGGCTAAGGGGAAGATACTATCCCAATGTGTGAAAGCTACGTGTATCAGCACAGCACAGATAAAAATACTCCAATGTGAGTATACTCGCGACGGGATTCATACGTGCAGTCGTAAAGTGTCCGCAATATTGCCTTTGCTCAGTGCTTTTATGAGCACACAATTACATTTTTAATCAAGTGAGACCTTTGTTGAAATATTTGATAATTTTTGTTTGAGATGAGTTGTGAGACGTTGAATCATTCTGTATCTTTTAGAGACTTGCTTCAAGTATATAACATAAACAAATCCAGTCATATTATAAAACGAGGACTAACTTTAATACATGGTTTAAACCATTATCCGTCCAAATCAAATGAATTGACACAGTTGACATAACGTCAAAATGATAAGTGTCGACTTAATTTGGTTGGATAATGGTTTAAACTAGGTTTAAACTAGTTACTAAAGTTAGCCTTCGTTTTATAATAAGACGGATACTCTTTATTATTGGTAATGAATGGCCATTTGTATGTCATCAAACTGTGCGAGCAACAATATTTACAATGTGAGGTGGTTAGTAAAAAGTAAAAGTACGTCAGTCCTAGTGGATGAAAGTCTATGGGAAGCCGTCGACTATAAACCAGCAAGAGCCGTCCCTCCAGCCCAGTTACAACTTAGCGGGGAAGCCAGTAAATTGGCGATGGACTCGACAAAATTTTACAAGGTGATTAGTAAAAGTACGTCAGTCCTAGTGGATGGAAGTCTATGGGAAGCCGTCGACTATAAACCAGCAAGAGCCGTCCCTCCAGCCTAGTTACAACTTAGCGGGGAAGCCAGTAAATTGGCGATGGACTCGACAAAATTTACAAGGTGATTAGTAAAAGTACGTCAGTCCTAGTGGATGGAAGTCTATGGGAAGCCGTCGACTATAAACCAGCAAGAGCCGTCCCTCCAGCCCAGTTACAACTTAGCGGGGAAGCCAGTAAAATTGGCGATGGACTCGACAAAATTTACAAGGTGATTAGTAAAAGTACGTCAGTCCTAGTGGATGGAAGTCTATGGGAAGCCGTCGACTATAAACCAGCAAGAGCCGTCCCTCCAGCCTAGTTACAACTTAGCGGGGAAGCCAGTAAATTGGCGATGGACTCGACAAAATTTACAAGGTGATTAGTAAAAGTACGTCAGTCCTAGTGGATGGAAGTCTATGGGAAGCCGTCGACTATAAACCAGCAAGAGCCGTCCCTCCAGCCCAGTTACAACTTAGCGGGGAAGCCAGTAAATTGGCGATGGACTCGACAAAATTTACAAGGTGATTAGTAAAAGTACGTCAGTCCTAGTGGATTGAAGTCTACGGGAAGCCGTCGACTATAAACCAGCAAGAGCCGTCCCTCCAGCCTAGTTACAACTTAGCGGGGAAGGCAGTAAAATTGGCGATGGACTCGACAAAATTTACAAGGTGATTAGTAAAAGTACGTCAGTCCTAGTGGATGGAAGTCTATGGGAAGCCGTCGACTATAAACCAGCAAGAGCCGTCCCTCCAGCCTAGTTACAACTTAGCGGGGAAGCCAGTAAAATTGGCGATGGACTCGACAAAATTTACAAGGTGATTAGTAAAAGTACGTCAGTCCTAGTGGATGGAAGTCTATGGGAAGCCGTCGACTATAAACCAGCAAGAGCCGTCCCTCCAGCCTAGTTACAACTTAGCGGGGAAGCCAGTAAAATTGGCGATGGACTCGACAAAATTTACAAGGTGATTAGTAAAAGTACGTCAGTCCTAGTGGATGGAAGTCTATGGGAAGCCGTCCACTGTAAACCTGCAAGAGCCGTCCCTCCAGCATTATCGCAACTTGGTGGAAATTACAAAATACAAAGCCAGTACAATTGGCGATGAACTCGCGCACCACTTCCAAACTTACATCCATTCTTTAATAAGAGGTACTTACGGTGATTGAGCGGCAAATCCCATGTAGCCGTCTACTGTAAACCTACAAGAGCCACTCTTCCAGCCTTGACACAACGTGGCGGGAAACCCAGTAGGATTGGCGATGGACTCCGCGTAGAACCTCCAGGCTCGGTTGTGACTACAGCCGTCTGGAATTATTAATGGTGTCTGTTAATATTTGATGGATCATTTGCTTATTCCCAAAGGGACTAAGGGATCCCAAAGGGACTTTATAAGGTGCATTTACAATGTTATTTTGATATTCTCTAATTAAATTAAGAAATTATATTTGGTCGTACAAAGACCAAGTCGCTAGTCCGAATCCAGCCCGCGTGGAATTTTTCACCATATCTAATATCATAACTAACTAAGACTAAGAGTATATCAGAATAGCATTGTGAATGCAAAAATACTTATACAAAAATTGTGTCACATTTTGAAACCCAAATTATAATGTAACCTATATGACTCCTGTGTCCAAATGTCAGTGCAACCTGAACTAGATAAGTAAGACTCAGTAAACCCGATACAACCACTTGGCTCGCAGCCAAAGACATCGTTAATTCCAAATGCCAATGCATCGCTATCGCGAATCGGCTCATCGCACAAACACGATTCGCCCAAATGTTACCCGGTTTCGACGTTTCTGTCAGATTTCGGGAATATAACGAACTTTGGGTTTCCTGTACACAAAGAACAATGAATATTGCCAGATTATTCGTCACTTAAGTTTCTGATCGAGTTTGTAATTTATTTCTCCTATTTTGTTGTGTACTCGATATGAAAAGTTGTTCAATGTCATGACTTGACATTATGTAATACTTGTGTGTATTTATATTGTCTTTACCTGCACAAACTGTGAAATAGTTTCAATGAATTTAATGAGACTTAGAGGCGGCTCTAGCTCTTGTGGCGCCCGTGTGCATCCAATACCCTGGCGCCCTCTAGTAGGAGCGGGGTCAAAGTGGAATACTTACAGTTATATTTTCCACAATCCGGCGGGTTTTCGAACGAATTAAAACAGGTGCCGGCACGCGCCTTCGGTAGCGACGCGACACTACGCCAATATAATATATCTGTTTTAAAGTTGATTTTACGTACACATAGATGGTAACACGGGCGCAGGGTCTTTGAGAGCGCCAGTTCCGCGAGCGACGCATCTTTGTAGGTGGCGCAATAGAGGGCGCTCGGCGCCCCCCTAGACCCGGCGCCCGTGTGCGTCGCACATTCTGCACTACCTATAGGTAAAGCCGCCTCTGCACCCTGCGATAGTTACGTACAGCTGTCAAACATTTTAAAGGAACCATTTAGTTTAATTCTAATTTACTAATATTTATATTATTAATTAATGTTCAAAAGCTACAGACTACTAGCGTTTCGGAACCGACCACTGCAGAGAAGAAACGCTGAAAAAAACTCTTCAACAGTATAGGTCGCCTACTCGCCTGAAGGGCTTTTTAATTTAATGACTATTTTTCTTTTTCTTTCTTTTCAAGTAATGTTTACAATTTTTATTATATGATGATTGTTTTGGAACATATTATGTTAGCGATCAAGTGTGCAATGATTATAAACATTATACACAGTAGTCTCAAAGACGCCGAGCAGACCTGCCCCCTAGCAGCACCCGTTCACGAGTTGATCACCCATCGATGAACTCATATTAGAGTAAATTCAACGATCAGACACACGACGCCACGGCGCGCTGCCACCAGTTTGAACATTTGAGTGAGCATGACTTAGGTACTCGAGCTAGACTTCGTCAAATGTAGTAAGCATATCCAACATAATATTATCTTTATAGCGTAATAAAATCTCATTTAAACATACATTTCAAGGTTTTTTGTATATTTGTGTCATTGGTACGTGTTGAAAATACTTACAATCTCATTATTATGTTTGTTAATACCGCTTATTTTTATCACAATTCCAAAATCTAGTTTTTCTTCGTGCTCTGTCATATTTGACTTACCAATGATCTAAATATACGCAAGGGAAATGATGTTCCCTTTCGTATATTGAGAACCGGAGGCACAACGTTTCCCACATTTCTAAAACCGTTTTGTCGTGGTTAGACACAACTGAAAAAACACTATAATAAAACATTTATTTGTATAGAAGGGTTTGCGCAATGCATAACAAAATAAATACATTGTAATGAATAACTTTTTTTCAGTTTATATGAAAATAACTAGCTAAGCCAACAAAATTTATTTTCAATTCTGTGCTAAATATTTTTAAGAGAACGAAAGGAAATAAAATAACCTAGATGGTTTTGTCATTATGTAATTTTGTCCAATTTCTATAGCATAGAATTATTTCTCTATTTATGATAACAATATATTTTGCGATATGTTCTTCAGCATGGCGTGGACAACATTAATCACCCGTATTTACATACGCCTTGCCACAATCCTTATCGGACATCATCTTAACTTAAACGTCTAATTAATGGGCCCGAATTCAAGTCCTTCATGCATAATTCACAATTTCATGGTTAAATTGTCATGAAAACAAAATCCGGACATGGTTTTACCAATCAAAGTTTATGCAATCGTCTACGCTTAGGTTAGAGGGTCCGACACTGAACCGAATCTCTGAACTGCATGGGAAATATAGAATAAGTAATCAATTGTTATTATTTCGGTTACAAAGTCAATACATATATAATTCAAAGAAAATCAGGTGTCTCAGTAAAAAGGAGAAAATACACTAGCTATCTCAATTATAAAGAATAAATCGAAAGAAAGAATTTATAGTAATATTATAAAGCTAATAGAAAAATCAATGGAATTTCGATGAGAAATAGATTTTTTCTATCGGTGAATTTCTTTGGGAGGTATATAATATTTATTGCTTACCCTTTTTTTGTTACGATTTTGCATTTTTCTTTACGCTTCACTGAGTACGTTTCTAAGGTATGGGAGTGGGCGGCGGCACGCCAAACTGTCACGCCATACGCCCGCCTGAAGTCATTTGACTTTTACAAACATCCTACCGTGCCGCCCGCCATAGATTTTAAAAAAAATTGCGTCTCTCTTCTATGCGTGCCGCTCTCATACCTCAGGAACAAACGCGCTTGATCATAGTGATTTCAAAATTGGCGGAGACGTTTCAAAATAATCTGTTTGTCTGTTTATATGAGTACGATAGCATTATATTATTTTCTTTAGTTATTGTTCTGAGATTATTTTATTAACAACCTCGGTGGTCCAGTGGTTAAGGCGTTTGCCTGTTGACCCGGGGGTCGTGGTTCGATTCCCACCGGAAGCATACTTTGTTTAGTTGTTTCCAGTTTGGTTAGGACATTGCAGGTTTGAATCACCTGATTGTCTGATAATAAAGATGATTCCGTGCTTCAGAAGGCACGTTAAGCCGGTGGTCCCGGCTGCCATCTGGTAGTCGTTAATGGAACCACGTCAGAGGCTGAGAGGCGGTTCCGAAGAACTCTGACTCCAGGGTGTGCATGGTCGATTGACCGTGACACCTACTCCAAATGATGATGATGACTTATATTCCACAACATGCCTGACCAAGCCTACCTTAAAAGAAACAGACGGACCCATGTCTATCATTACACCCACCAGATAACTTTGCCTGCAGATTGGTAAAGATTGCATTATATTGCGTTTGATATGAGTCAGAACACTTTACTAGTGTCCATTGTTGTGTCACACGGCACGGTCACACCGTGACTTTATTTCATTAGGGCCTGCGCTAAACGTGTACTTACTAAAATATGTAAATCGCGCTCGCGTGAATTTAGATTTGGGTGTGTCGGCACTGCCTTACTTATTTTTTTAATTACTCTTACTTTTTGTCAGACGTTATCTACTTTACATGAAAGTGAATTATGTTATTTACTCTCACGTATCCTATCCAAACTAGTTAAGTTACTCTGTAGGCCTTTTTGACCGACTTAAAAAATGGCAAGGATTTAATTCGGTTGTATGTTTTTGTTTTAATATTAATATCTCATAATTCCGTCATTCATGAACCGATTCGATAAAATTATTTTCTAAAAGCTCAAAATCGGTTCCGTATTTTAATTGTAGTTGGATTTATTTGTAAGAAAGATTTTATCTTTGAATATCCTTCTCATCCAAGCATGTGACCTAGCTGCAGCCACAGATTCAGTATCATTTATTTAGTCAGACATAGGTTATTATTATTTGCGAATGGTTTCATGTAGACATGCAGCAAAAGATGAAATTTTAAGGGTGAATGGAAGGCTATCAATCCATTTAACAACGTCGCTATCGGCTTTGTGTATTTTTTGAATACCACCCTCGATAGAACCCTCGATAGACAGACAGACATAGGTATTACATGGTGTCGGTATTAGTATAGATACAGTGATCTATGCTGCACCATTACAGACAGGTTAGAGTTTTAAATAAGTTATGGTGGTTCTCAGTAAAGAGCCCGGGGACTATGGCGGGGCAATTTAAGGAAGCATTGTACCGACTATGAGTCCGTTTACTGCCTTGGTTTACAAATGGATGGCCAACAGCATAAAACTACACAAAAGCAATTTCAGAAAATTACTATATTTAGAAAACATCACTGAATAGTCCCTTAAGTAGTTGTGTGTAATAAATACGAGTATCTGTGGTTTCTATCCACATAATAATAGAACCGTAAGATGAAAACCGCATGCATTTTATAAAATGGATAAACTTAGGTATCTATCAATTATATTGTCTTTGTTATTACTAAGCAAAGAGCTCGTTTTTCTTGTCGCAACTAAGATTTGACTTAAAAAGGTTTAATACCTTCTCTCAAGAAGAAAGGTTTAATACCTTCTCTCAAGAAAAACCAACACTACGACTCTGCCAAAAAAGATCAGCCTATATGAATATATAAATAAATACATAATATACAAATCACACAGATTGAGCTAGCCTGATGTAAGTTTGAGGTGTTATGTATGGGATACTAACTCACCGATACTTTATTTCATAACAAATGCATTAATTTATTAGTCCAAGACATTCATAGATAAACAACCAAGACCCAGGTCAATCTGAAAAAAAACGTTTTCCATCTTGAACAGCCTGCCATGATGACTATATCACTCGGGTAAGTCATGGATTCTAATAATAGTTCGACTAAAATTTTTAGGCATTTAGAAGTTATGGTATATTATAAGTATTACACACATACATGCGTAAATAAACTATGAAAACATAACACTTCTTTATAGCAATAGTGCAAAAAATTATTCAACGCGACATTAACAAAACCACACACAGCACCCGAACAACATTATCTTTTCACGGAGAAGGGTAAAAAGACATTCACTTATCAAACGAAATCCAACCCTTCGTTACGTAACATTGTTTTCGACACACAAGCCGAATCGCGCAATAAAATCAGCGTAAAAATGACGAACAGAAATATCGGTCAGCCAGACGTTGGTAAACAAAAAGATTCTAATAATAGCGTTTTGGAACGCACATAATCAGGCTTCATAGTAAACCCCCGCTCCTGCCAGCATCCGCTATGACGTCAGAGCATCGATCGCCTCCTCCCGAATATGCGGTGTTAGGCCCGGACACACCGCCTCGGCACGTTTTGTTTTGACGCATCACTGGGGATACCGTACTTGAGAGCAGCGCTTTGTCTGCACTTTATAACATGATCTCGTTAGTTCGCTGGAGTAAAATACCTTCAGTTGCCGTCACTCAAGGCAATGACCTTGAGTAGAATAATATGTAGCCTATGTCTCACTTTGGTGCGTCATATTCGGAATGCTAAATTAGGTCAATCCGTTCAAGGTAATACAATAAAATACACTATATAATTTTGTAGTACAAATTGGACAAACACCTGTCTACTGTATTTAGACTCAGCGTATTTTTAAATAATTGTGTATTTCAAACTTCCTTGCTGAAAGTTTTTCGACTGAAGAGTAAACACAACGGTTATTGCAAACACAGACATTATGATAATCAAATTAGATAACATGAAAATATTAAAAAAAAAAATGGAACCGATAATAACGTTTTTTGTTTAAAATCTAAGTTTGATTATGTAAAAACTAATCAAACTTAGATTTTTAACAAAAAACTTTTAAAATAAAATATGTATACAATAATAGTTGTAATAACTAAATAAAAATAAACAAATGCTTATTTAACATATGTATTACACGTAGGTATAGTAGGTATATATATATGTTACGGTTAGAGTGATTAATTAAAAATTATTAATAATTGTCTATCATTATTAATAATTACCGAAAGTACAGGTAAAAGTGAGAAATTAATCACATTTGTCGGTGATTATTAATAATGTAACCTTAGTACCGATAAATGTAATAACTATCGATAAAAATAAATGTACACTGGCGATTTTTTTCTCGATCGGGCAACAGAGGTGCGAGGTGGGGTGGCGAGGCGGCGTGCGGGATGTGCGAGAGGCCACGCGAAGATTTGCCTTCTTAAATACTAAAACTGATGTAATTTTCCAAAACTACACCGAAAAAAACCTAGAAATTGACACTCACGTCGATTTATAATGAAAAGTCACGTCCGACATCTTAGATTATATAACTGACGTCATTTTCGAGATATGCACCTCTACACCCCAAGAACCTAGAAAACGACACTCATGTCGGTTTATCATGAAAAGTCGCGCCCGCCATCTTGGATTACATAACTAAGGTAAAAACCCAAAAAACGACCCCCTTGCAGGTTGCAGGTTTTTCATGAAAAGTCGCGTCCGCCATCTTGGATTCCAAAAATTACATCATTTTCAAGATCTCTACCCTAAAATAGACACTTACATATTTTCATGCCTGTTCCCATGGTGGTAATCTCGAGGCCTTTTTAATCAAAGTATTAAAAAGGCCTCATCACAAAAGGCCTTCTTGATGGTGATGACGATTCTATAATTTTGCCATTTTATAATAATAGCAGGTGTCCAATCCAGGCAAACCTAGCACAAGTCCAGCTACATTTCAATCCCATAAATTTTTCTTTCATAATGCAATAGTTTCTGCTCCAGACCTGTTCAAGGACATCATACATTGGTATTTCCAGAAACAAGTTCTGGCTGGAGACCAACTTTACATCAACTTCTCCAAAGGGCCTCTTCATGTTGGATATATATCTCCACGCAAGCCTCCAAAGGACCGGGGTAACACCCGTGAAACCAAAGTACGTGTAGATACAAATAATAATACTAATAACGTTTTATTTTAGAAATACATTTCTATAACATAGGTTAGTACCAAAAATAAGCTTATAAACTAGGGTTAGTAAAGTGAGCCAAATAAAAATATTAAAAACTAAAGTTATTTTACATTGACACGAGCAAGTCTCGAGTCAACGTGGACTCTGTTCCAGTAGCTCAAGATAGGGCAGCAATAGCGACTCCCTTTCGCTGCCGAGAGGCTGTTCTCTCACTCTTTTAACTTTGTTTATTAAGAGTACAGATTAAGAGGTGATTATTGTTGTCAGTTTCTTTAAAACAAGTACCTACCCTTGTTTGTGTGATCTGAGACAAGCACTGTTATATGTGTCATATCTTACGAATAAGTAGTATCGTCGTCATATCATATTCTTAATAAATACCTGCTGGACTAATAACTTTGGGTTTTTTTATAACTTTTACCAATGTGTGTAGTGAATTATTAATAATAACTACCAAAAGTAATTAATTTCAGTTGTTTATTCACATTTACCAAAACACGAGGTTATTATTAATAATGTTATAAAATTATTAATAATTTTCGATTAATCAAATTTACCGTAACATATACACACAATTTAGCTTAATACCTATCTAAACCTATTTTCTATTTACAATATAATTTTAACTACTACCTTCTAATCAGTTTGTACGTGCCTTTGAAATTTGAAGGGTTCCCTCGATTTCCTCGGATTCCACCATCTGATCCTGACGGAAGTACTTTTTATACAGTTAACCTTGTTATTTAGCACTAGTAGGCCTTGGTAATTTTGTGAACTATGCTATGCAATGGACCACATGGCATAGTTTAACCTAACCCTGTATCCTTCGTGTATCCAACCTCGGGTTGAAGTCACTATCGCGTAACTTATTTAGTTTGGGCGACTATCGCAGCTAATGAGCGGTGAGGAGCGGTGCGGGTTTGTAGCGGAAATTTGCTACTTTATAGGGAACGACGTTGTCTCTTTTGGGGATTAAACACTTACTTCATACCTCTTTGTTGTTTATTTTTATCTATTTACATTGCGGTATGTGTCAGGCTCGGGTTGCAACCATTATCGCGTAACTTATTTAGTCTACGGCGGCTATCTCACAGCTAATAAGCAGTGCGTGATTGGCGCGGAAATTTACTACTTTACGGGGAACGACGTTCTTTCTTTTGGGGATTAAACACTTATTTTATACCTCTTTGTTGTTTATTTTTATCTATTTACATTGCGGTATGTGTCAGGCTCGGGTTGCGACCACTTTCACGTAACTTATTTAGTCTACGGCGACTATCTTACAGCTAATAAGCAGTGCGTGATTGGCGCGAAAATTAACTACTTTACGGGGAACGACGTTGTTTCTTTTGGGGATTAAATACTTTACTTCACACCTTGTTGTTAATTCTTTTATTTTTAATTTAAGTTTAGAATTAAATATTATTCATCATATATGTTAAAATGTATTATTGTTATTTGACGTAATATAATTTATTACATAAACTATGATACAACATTACTATAATTTGTCATATTAACCAAACATGAATGAACATAATAGAAATTATCGTAATAGGTATACATATAATGTCCTTTGTTGTTTATTTTTATCTATTTACGTTGCTGTGTATGTCAGGCTCGGGATGCAACCACTATTGCGTAACTTATTTAGTCTAAGGTGACTATCACACAGCTAATAAGCAGTGCGCGATTGGTGCGGAAATTTGCTACTTTACAGGAAACGACGTTGTCTCTTAATTAAACACTTCACACCTCTTTTGTTGTTTATTTTGTCTATTTACGTTATTGTGTGCGTCAGGCTCGGGTTACAACCACTATCGCGTCACTTATTTATTCTGCGGCGACTATCGCAGCTAATGAGCGGCGCAGAACTGGCGTGGAAACTAGCTACGTTGTTAAACAAAGTTGTCTCTTTGGAAATTCAACAGTTCACTGTACACCTCTTTTTTATATTTATATTGTTGTGTGTATCAAACTCGGGTTGCAACCACTATCGCATACCTTGCTTAGTCTGCGACGACTATCGCAGCTAATTAGCAGCGCAGGGTCGGCGCAGAAATAAGCTACTTTATGCGGTACGACGTTGTCTCTTTTGAGAATTAAAGAGTTTACATCTATTCTTATTTGTTTTTTTTTTTATTTTGATATGTGTGTCAGGCTCAGGACGCAACCACTATCGCGTTCTTTTTTGAGTATACGATGAATACTGTTTGTAGCTAATAAGCGGCGCGAGGTTGGCGTGGAAATTAGCTAAATTGTTAAACAAAGTTTTCTATTTTGGGGAACATACCACCATTTTTCTTCACACCTCTTTGTGTTTTGTTTGTTACAGTCATTTAAAGTTGTATTTCTCTTTGGTTCACTTTCTTTATCCACCCAAGATTGACAAGGAGGGGTTTAGCTTGCAGCCCCGCCGCAGCCCCGCAGGAAAAAAGTGGCTGTGACATATGGACGGACAGCAAGACTCATATCCGTCTTTCTGTCCGTCCGTATGTCACAGCTGCTTTTTCACAATTCTGTTAGGGTGCCGTTTTTTGCCATTCGGCAACGGAACCTTAATAATACATTCTCTGATTCAATCTTCCTTTGTCATAACAAAAAGTCAAATTAACAACTAAATTGTATTGTTAAAGTTCATCCACCTCTTCGTTCTACTGAACTGATCAAAAGCGCGGAAAGCAGTCCATTTCGTGGTAAAAGCTTCCGGTTTGCCTTTCAATTTCCTGGCGGGAAGCTTTTGAAATATTTTCATGGAACAAACACGTTGGAGACAATACGCGACGGAATGGGATCGCCTCAATGAATTTATCTGGTAAAAATATTTCTGGGCATTGAATGAAAGTTATCAAAAGTTTTCAGACGTATTTTCTCTGGTGCTTATTTTTCATATAAATAAAGTTAAATAAAAGTTCTATCTAGTGTTAACTTTTTGTCTCTCTGCTATTGAAATTTGAAATTTTGCTTTTGTCTGAAGGTACAAAAAAAGACACACTCTTATCGATGTCTTCCAGCAGTCATGGTGTCATGGTGATTGCTTCAGGCAGACGAGAAAATAAAACTAACATAGAGTTATAAAACGATTTAAAAAGAGGTAAACGTCATCTTCTTGGCAGCAAACCGGGATTCTATCCAATTAACCAGTATTTGTGGGCCAAGGTTCGGCCAAGCTAGAGTTCCTCTTAAAAAAAGAGTAGGTACTTACAAAAATAATCGAGCTGTCTGTTCACGATTAGCTCGTCTATCCAGCATCCCGGCTGGATCCACTCTCCAGGGTTAGGATAGAAGTCCACGTCTCCAATCGCCATTGGGAACCCAAGCACTCCAGGGTTTGTATGCAGGACGTCGACAAAGATGGCGTCGCCTTTGGTTAAGTGACCGTCATTGGACGTTAACTTGTATCCAGGATAAGCAGGGTCCAATCCTAAAATAACTTTTCAACTAATTTGCTTGGCCTTACTTGGTTAAACTACGTTTGTCCTTACTATTGATAAAGAAGCAGCACCTTTATAATCTATTAGCTTTTAGCCCGCGGCTCCACTGGCGGGCATGTACATCCCTCGGGAACAGTACTTTTTCCGGGATGAAATGTATCTAATGCCCTTTCCCACGCATCAAACTACCACCATACCAAATTTCATGTAAATCTTAACCGATTTGAATCGTGAAGAATAAATAAATAGACAGACAGACGGAGTAGGTAACTTTCTCATTAGTAATATTGGTATGAAGCGTATGGATAGACAATTTAAGACATGATAAAACATTTTTTTAAAAAGAAAATTGCCGACACGATTGATCTACTCTGCCCAGCCTTTTAGTCTAAGCGTCTCGCCAAGACTAGGATTTTAACAAAACATTACACTTCCATATCTGTTCTTTATTCAAAGTCATATCTTCGGAATCAATACTAAAAAAAACTATGCAATAACATATTTTTGCTTTTTGCTAACATGCATACCTGTGATTCTCCCTAGCCTCAATCCTCTCCTATTGAGTTCCTTGCCCGCGAACCCTGCTGCTTCAGCGCCTAGTGAGAAACCGATTACATGGATGGAGGATGCCCTGACGCCCTCCCTGTCCAGAAACTGAATGAAGCTCGCCAGCTCTTGGCCCATGTAACGCGTGTTCCGTACTGCTGATATATACCTGGAAGTAAAATGAAGAACTCAGTTTAATAATTATTTTCAAAATCAGTTGGTCTTAGACAAACCAAGCAGATGAAATACGAAACTACTGAACCACCTGGGCAAATGTTTGCGTGCGAGGAAACTCGTCCTAATTAAGTACACTACACGTCATGGGTTTAAAAGGCTAAGGCTGTTGATTTAATGCCCATATAAGCTAAAGGCCTTCTCCTTAGTTCTTTGGTTCTCCATTCTATTAGACAGGGAGGAATATTAGATATGATTTCAACCATGCTTGGACAGCAGTTCA
This sequence comes from Elegia similella, assembly GCA_947532085.1. NCBI lineage: Eukaryota > Metazoa > Arthropoda > Insecta > Lepidoptera > Pyralidae > Elegia > Elegia similella. Next base: position 18,190,588 of record OX383941.1, read on the forward strand.
GGTTACCAAACCCGAAAACTTTTAATAGATCTCTACTATTTTGCATAACATCTTTGGTAATTTTACTAAAAAGAAAGGTACCAATAAAAAACAAAGATGTTCGGATGAATCTGATAACCTGCAGAAGGTTACAGACACAATTGGCCTAGAGAAATCCTGCTGCAAACATAAATTCACTGGACTAAGTCGCTGTTTACTTTGGAAACGTAACAAACTCGTTACGTAACCGAATATGGGAGTGTTCCATAAATCTGCAGTGCTGGATCGCAATTTAAAAGTCGAAACAAATGCGACATCTTGTACAAAACTGAGCCAGATTTAACCATGTCGAGAGTTTACCACCCAAACACCCATGGCATACATGAGACAACATCGCCGAGGTAAGCCTCGGCGACCTACCGATGGTTGCAAAATATGTATGGTCTGACCTGGCCTAAAGGATGATCCGGCTCTACTTTTGGTAGGTACAATGAGCGCTCACTATCAACTATAGTGTCCTGTTAAAACGTTTGATTTCGTTATATATCTTAAAGTCTACATGGCGATTTTATTGAAGTTCAGAATGAAAAAATAGATGATATATTTTCACATTTCCAGTAAAATTATCAACTAACTACGGTATCATCTGAAGGCAACGTTTCTTATATTGAAGAGCACTTGTAGATACAAGTGTCTCTGGGAGCTCTGCTGAGCTGGGATCTGGCACTAAGCGCTAATCTCAATGGCTCTTAGCTAGGTTCGGGTTGTTAAATCCAATTTCCGCCAAATCTTACAAAAACTGAATAGACATAAATTCTATGTAGCTCACAAAATGCCTGAAGAGAAGAACAGCGGGACAGCAGGACATACAAAATAATTTTGGTCCAAACTAAAATGGTGATGCTTGGCGCTCGCTCGTTTATCAAACCCTATTCTTCTGTATCTTACTTTTAGTTTGTGCTTGGATGCCGGCCATCTAATAAATAGTGCTCCCTACTGAAAATATTTACCCCGTTCGGGTAAGAAGTGCAGAAATATTGTCTTGCTTGGACTATAAATATGGGTAAAGACGTTAAGCATTGCTCGATATTTATTTCAGTTTGCGTGCGAAATTTAACCATATACATACTAGCATAAAAAGTTATCTTTTGTTGCTGAAGCTAATATCCTAATCCTGAATTTGTAAAAAAAAAGATTTACTACTTATCACCATTGTCTCCAAATCTTCATGTTATAATAATAATATAATAATAATCATATATTCCTTCGAATATGGTGGTGACAAACATATTCTGCCTTCATAGGCGTAGGAATTTAGAGTAGATACAAAAATTATTTATAAAAATTACATTTCGAATAACATTCGAAATTAAAATTTGTATATAAATTGGAATTACTTAATTATCTCATTCAAATATTTCTTTAATTTTATCATCATCATCATCATATCAGCCACAAGAAGTCCACTGCTGGACATAGGCCTCCCCCAAGGATTTCCAATACGACCGGTTGGAAGCGGCCTGCATCCAGCGTCTTCCTGCGACCTTAGTCAGGTCGTCCGACCATCTGGTCGGTGGATGTCCGACGCTGCGCTTGCCGGTACGTGGTCGCCATTCGAGAACCCTTCTGCCCCATCGGCCATCGGTTTTACGAGCTATGTGCCCCGCCCACTGCCACTTCAAAGAGCTAATCCGCTGAGCTATGTCGGTGGCCTTTGTCCTCTTACGAATCTTCTCGTTTCTGATTCGATCTCGCAGAGAAACACCGAGCATAGCCCTCTCCATAGCTCTTTGAGCGACTTTGAGCTTTCTTATGAGGCCCATAGTAAGTCATCACTGGTAACACACATTGATTATAGACTTTTGTCTTGAGGCACTGAGGTATTTTGGACGAGAAGACACTGCGGAGCTTCCCAAACGCTGCCCAGCCGAGTCGGGATTCGTCGAAAGTCCTCGTCCTCAAAGCTGGAACTTCCAACCTGGATCAACTGACCCAAGTAGACATATTGGTCTACAGCTTCAAGGATGGAGCTCCCAACAAATACCGGTGCAGGCACGACATGGACATTCGACATTATTTTTGTCTTGTCCATGTTCATTTTGAGGCCCACTTGTTGGGAAACTCCATTGAGGTCATTGAGCATGGTACTTAAGTCCTCCAGCGTCTCCGCCATAACAACGATGTCATCGGCAAATCGAAGTTGAGTGATATACTCGCCATTGATGTCGATGCCAAGTCCTTCCCATTCCAGGAGCTTGAAGGCATCCTCCAGAGCAGCGGTGAACAGTTTCGGAGATATGACGTCTCCCTGTCTCACACCTCGCTGCAATGGTATAGCCTTCGTGCTCTGCTCCTGTACTCAGACTGACATGGTGGCGTTGCTGTATAAGCACTTCAACACTTCGATATACCGATGGTCGATGCGGCATCGCTGGAGGGACTGAAGCACGGCCCATGTTTCGACCGAATCAAAGGCTTTCTCATAGTCCACAAATGCTAAGCATAATGGCCGGTTATACTCTCTGGTCTTCTGTATAACCTGCCGCAGCGTATGGATGTGGTATATGGTACTGTAATTTTATAATAGCATTTATTTAAGAGCCAGTTGAATAGCTTACAATTGAATTTATTGTAAGAACATATTTCTCTGATTTCTCGTGGCACCGCATTGTATAGTTTAATTGCCATACAGAACACATTTTTACTATAAAGTTCAAGTCTTTGCCTTGGTTCATAAAGTTTAGTGGGATTTCTACCATTATTTTTATTTAATACTGTGTCTTGTAAAGGGAAGAGATGTGGATACTTCCTTACAAACAGGCACATTTCTAATATATAGAGGCAAGGTAGAGGAAGTACTTTGGACTTTTGAAATAACGGTCTACAATTTTCAAGATAATCTGCTCCGTGTATTGCTCTGATACACTTCTTTTGTAAAAGAAAAGCTCTATTGATCTCTACCGAGTTGCCCCAAATGACTATGCCATATCGCAATATACAAGAGACGTAGCCGTGATATGCCATAAGAGCAACTTCATTTGAAGCTACCTGCCGTAATCTGTGTAGAGCAAATACAAATCTATCTAGCTTCTTACAAGTATAATCAATGTGCTCTTTCCAATTTAAATTTTTATCGATCGTTATACCTAAGAATGTTGCTATGGTCTACTTGATTAACTTTGCTGTCGAGATAATTTGCCTTTATTTGCAGAGGTAAGTTGTTACTAATATAGGTATTGTACGTTTGTTTCTTTTGGTGAACGAGTTCGACCTACACTTGACCGATTTTTCCTCTGTGGTAGATAGAGACCGAGCTTAGAGGTTTTACTTAGATTAGTTAAAAAAAAATTAAAACTTACCAGGGAAATGCAATAAGTCGAGCCCAGTCCACGGATATGAAATTGTATGCGCCCTTAGCCAAATATGCTGAAAACAATTATTTATTATCAATTAACCTAAAGATCACATTTATTCTTCTATCGAGTCGTAAAATGGCTTTCCGTTTAATTAAATATGTTTTGACCAGTGCATTGCGAATACGTAATTGCCCGTTCGTTTACCTCATTCAGATCTTGTTGAGAGCAAGAAGTTGGGCTTTCTGGGCACACCAAGAAGTGACCCATAGATTGGATAGCACCACAGTCGCACGTCGGCCTGTTTTCGAGGAGTTACCGGAGTATGCTTAGTACATGTACGAACTAGATGAAGTATACATTAACTCTCTAAGGCGTGTAATATCGGCCATCACCATTCCAGATATCTCCTGTAGAAGAAGGCGATTTGTCCTGGCCGGTCTTAAGGTCTTTAATAAGCTTTCGCTAAAGTTTCTAGCAACTGTGGCACTCCCAGCCAATGGATCACTTATTGCTGGGCTTGAAATGTCCAAATTCCTGCACTCAAAAAGACCTACCTACTAGTAGATGAGGTTAACGACCGCGATCGCATTGCAAAGTACTGGACAAAACATAATACAAATTTGGGCATTCTCGGCTCGCCAAAAAATTACAATTACTCCATTACGTATTTAAATTAAATTTTTATTTTGAATATTTATAAAATAGTTCAAAATTTATAATTAACTAGCTTTCGCCCGCGGCTCCGCCTGCGTCAATGTCGATCCCTCGGGAATAGTACTTTTTCCCGGGATAAAAGGTAGCCTATGTCCTTCTCCATACTCCAGACAACTTGTATGCAAAATTTCATGATGATCGATTTAGTAGTTACGGCGTGAAAGCGTAACAAACAAACAAACTAACAAATCCACTTTCGCATTTATAATATTAGTAAGGATAACATATACTTTTTTTAATTTACTATTTTGGCTCATACACTGTTTCAGTAATGTATTAACGTATCAGTAACATATACACGGCTTTATCCATTGCAGGGTAAACAGAGCCTTATCAATTAAAGCCAAAGGCCACATATTTTAGCATGTTGGGAGGCGTTTTAGTTATGTATGTTATAACTATATATAGGTATTTATTCATTACTAGCTACTACTAGCCCCGGCATTGCACGGGTGCAATGTAAATTATAATATGGAGCAGTAAATTATACATAACCTACTGCATTAAAATCCGTAGAGTAGTTTAAAAAATCTAAGCGAACATACGACGGAAGCGACTTCATTTTATACCACTTATATGTCAAGATGAGAAATAACAGAACAGTAATGTGATTTTAATTATCACACAATTTCAACATGTTCATGTTTCATTACCTACCACAGAGGATAACTGTCGCGTACGCGTATGATTACTTTACAAATTGCATATAACTTGCAGGTAGTGCTCTAAATATTTTTTATACGACATCATACAAACATGAAAATTACATAACTTTAATGCGATACTGTCATGTCATGACAAATGTTATATTTTGAATAATGTTACTTTAAACAGTATTGTTACAATTTTTGTGAATAGCCTGTGAAGTTGGCCAAAGTAGTGAGGCAAGATTGTAATAATTAAAGAGGCATTTTGTAATAATAACCACAAAATAAGCTTCCATTAGAACAGAAAATGTGCTGTATTCGTGTCATGATATAATGATTTTCGGTGAATTTCAGAGATTACTTATATTACAACACTTATATTAAAAGCAGCTATAATTTACAATTGAATAAAAATTAAATAAGAGTGAGAGTTCGGTTATTAGTTTTGGACTGATTTTCCATTATTATTCATTCAATGTTAATATATAAAACAAAGTTGTGTTTTATTGAACACTTATACTATAACATTTTTAACTTATGAATGGTGAACCGTTTTTTTTTTATTTGTTGGTTTTGTTATCACACCGAATAGGAGAATAATTATTAAAATATGAGAAATATTTACGATAAAAAAATAGCGAAACTACCCGCTGTCCCAGCAGTTTGCTGGTAGATAATTAATTTAGCTAACATGATCGAAACCGCGGGACTTTCCTAAAAGTCTCTTTTTGAATGTGCACTCCATCACATAAATTAAGATACTAGTTATTATCAATATCAATGACAGCCTTCTACGAGTATATCCTACTGCCAGGTAGAGGCTTCCGAAAAATGCCATCCATCTGTCTTTGCCTTACGAAACCAGCTTCGACTCGCATACACTACTTATACGTAGTATTTTCCGTTGTTATACAACTAATATACCCCTATAGAATATTGATTTCATCTAATACCTATAGGAAGATAGGGAACTTACCATTTCTAAGTGTAGTCGTACTAACTCCTCTCGTGGTCTCTGAGAAGCCCATCAAATATATGACTGTGGGGCTCCTAAAATCGAAATTAGTACTCCGTAGTGCTACTGAATCACCCACTGGGATTATTTGATATTTTCTGTTTGACCTGGAAAAGAATATTAATTAATTGTAAAACTTGACAGTTACATTTTTTACTAAGCAGATTTCAGTTGAGTTTAAAAGACATCATTTTAAAAACCTATTGAGCATATACTTGCTGTCCCGGCGAACGTCGTTTCGCTATAAGATACAAAACTATCCTATATTTTAAGTTGGACCAAATTACAGATAAGTAGTTACGAAGTTTGATTAAATCGGTTCAGTAGTTTCAGAGTTTATCCCGAACATACATCGAACACAAGATTTATATAATTACTAGCTTTCGCCCGCGGCTCCGCCTGCGTCAATGTCGATCCCTTGGGAGCAGTTCTTTTTCCCGGGATAAAAGGTCCTTCTCCATGTCCATGTCTATGTCCTTCTCCGTAGTCCAGAGAAATTGTATGCAAAATTTCATGATGATCGGTTCAGTAGTTAAGTCGTGAAAGCGTAACAAACAAACTCACTTTCGCATTTTTTATATTAGTAGAATAAATGGGTATCTCTTGGATAGGTTTACGAGATACGAGTGGACTATGTTTACGAGATATAGTTACGGACAAATCCCACTGATTGAGCTAGCCCAAAAGTAGGTTCAAGACTTGTGATATGGGATACTAACTCAATGATAGGTACAGTCGGCCAAGCAGATACCTGACCCCCTTACTTTTAAAACGTAAATTCACACTTTGCTGTGAAGCGCCACCTACCGTGATTTTTGGCAAGTAGACAGACAACTGCTGGTATAAACTTGTTTCTGATAACCTGCTCAGTTGCAAATTTTGTATTTCTAATAATCTCAGCTAATAATTCAAGTAATCATCAATGGTAAGAACAAGAAAGAATCAAAAACAATCCTACTTAAAGTTCGATTCGAACCATGGACCCACGACTTGAGAAGCTAGTGCTCATCTCAATACGCCAACCGACGATATGACGTCTCGGGCGAAATTGCCTATCTATTTCTACTGCTATGACATCATTGTCACCAACTGCAACGCATTGCTTTAACAAATAAATTGAGGGTAATCTATCAGATTTATTTATACCTGATACCAACTAATCAAAAATATTGTTCACTCGCGTCACAATTAAGATACTGCGATTACTGTGTAGTGATCCAAAACCCCACCAGTTATTAGGCATCCCGTTTCATCTTATATAGCAGATTTTGTGAAAGCTAATATTGTATTGTGAAGACAACCACTGTATTTAAAGTATCTATATCTAGAGAGTTAGGTATCGCGGTAAGTAGAAATTATAAGTATTTAATATACTTACTTAATTGTCACACTATTTTTTGTTCCGTAAAACATAGGGTTTGTGATAAATGTCTAAGATAAATATATCTCTTACAGAGAAACACCGTCCGTTTGTGGATTCGGAGTCAACTGGCGTAACATATACACTACAATATTTCAATTGAAACAGTGAGGAAACATTCAACAAGAACGAGATCGTATTTAATTCTGATGAAAAAAGTTTTAAGTCTGATGATGATGGCAGAAAAATATTGCGGAGAAGACATGGCCAGCGTATAGCCATCAAAATAATTTGCCTTTGAGAACAGTGGCAGGATAACATTAGGTAAAAATATTCATTAAATAGTGAAGTAAAATAATAATAATATTTAATACCTAGTGTATTACGCAGTGTAGAATAATAGGTAACTGATCGTATTATTGTTTTGCAGGTTATTGGGGACAGATGTCTTCAATGGGCCCAGGGGAGCTGGTAGAATTCGGCGGCCGGATGAATAAAGAAAAATACTTGGAAAATTTATGAGATGTGGTGATTCCAACAGTTTGCAATGTAGAATATATTTTATTTAAGACAATTGTTCTGTGATCTAACTGTCATTGAGTGACCAATTAAAATCCCAGATTGTAGGGTCAAATAGTGCTTAACTGGGACACGAGACACGAGTAAAGTTTGATTTAAATCAATTTAGACAAAAAGGTTATACTAAATTAATAAATATGCGCATAAGTGATATGTGTTCTGATCTAACATGGTAAGTGAAATGACAAATAGACTTGAACAAAAGCTTCAAAATGGGGGTCACCCTCTCCCATTTTAAAATTCATTTAATGCCATAGGTTTATATTCATTCTTATACTATTATCGAAGCAAAGTTATTCACATAGCACTATTTGAACCTACACATTTAAAAAAATATAATACTATGATTAAAAAGAAGTTGAGAGATGTAAATTGTTACTTATTAAGTAACATGTTGGTTCTCTCTACAGAAGATTAATCATAGTTTGAATTAAGTAGGCAGGTATTTATTTCACTGTTACATTTTTTTGATGTAATAAAGTAATTAAAAATTTAAAATGCTTTTTATTCACAGTAATTAGCTCGGTAACATTATGTTAAAACAACCAAAATTACACCAACATCACAATACGAAGTTGGTGATATTTGTAAAAAATAAAAAGCTTTGGAGGATTTGAACCTGTTCATTCATAATCACACTAACTATTAAACCATAGTGCATACCACTTGCGCCACATCTAACTATTGAAGTATCTTTGAAATAAGCGTATCGTATGCTAGGGCTTGTTTTATTTATCAAAAATCGAATAGATGGCATTAGTCGTCAAAGGTATCAGATTTCTGCTTATTAACCTTATTTGTTCATTCACAATTCAATAGATGGCACTAGTCGCAAAGGATATTACACTTGTATATTTTTATCTTTGGGTTTAAACCACGGATGTTTCTTTAGTTTGCGAAAAATGGCGCTGTTGTAGGGGGTCAGATATCTCATTGGCTGACTGTACTATATTTTAGGCCAATCTAAAAAGATGATTTTTCATCTTGACCTGACCGGGGATCGATCCTGGGACCTCTTTGTGCCAGCCTGACATGATGATCGTAAGGTCACTCGTCTTGTTATGATAGTTATGTCTTGATTCCTGGTCCCACAAATGTCCCCATTACCTACTCGTGGTCACGTCAAAAATATTGATTAGTAGTCCCACGGACTTAGTAGGACCATCAGTCATATCATAGGTCATTTCAGTGTAAGTGTCGTTGAATCGGACTCTTGGTCCTACTAATAGTAGTGGGACCACCAATCCAATTACCTGACGAATCCAGACGAAAATCAATCATTTTCAATTGTTTCTTACCGAGTGTATAGCTGGTACTGTATGTCGATTGTGCCATTTCTGGGGCAGCAGTAGGAGCATGAGCCAACTGGAGCCGACATGTAACATAATTCGGACACGCCTGAAAAATAAACAATGTTGAATTAAATTTAAATTATTACATTAAGTGCTTAATACCTACCGGAATAATCAAATACAGTTTGAGGTCTAAGAGCAAGTCCTTAACTGTTTTCTCAGGGTGATCCTATTTCCACCTGCTATAGTTAAGAATTTACTCTCGGGGAAGCCTTTCACCCTAGAGAGAGCATCCCCAGGTGGCAAATAGGGGGGAGCCCCCTGATATGGGGGGTAGGAGGAATATAAAATACTTCCCGCGGACCAAACATGCCGGAGAGAAAACTCCGTCACTAAACTCGACTCATGAGCTTCTTTGACATAATCGAAGTATTCCTTCGGTCGGATGCATCTTCAGGCCGGAAGCTACATTACGGCTGGCGGCGGATGAATCCTAACGGGTCAACGGCGGCGCTCAAGTCTTCCAAGAAGATTACGGCCTTGGCGTCAGGTGGCAACCGGCCGTAAAAATGAAAAGCCAATCTTCATACTAATCATGCACAGTAAGAATATGAAGATAGTTAATAATTTAGCCGGCTAATCTACCTGTAGTTTTAAATAAAGTAAAGTACACCCGTTTGATAGTTTCGATGCAAAAACAAACACAGAGAAACGTATGAACTCATATTTTTTGTTAAGGATTAAAAATGCGAAAAACAATCGATTTTCTTGTAAGTTGATATAGGGGGGAGGTTTTTAGAATCTGAACAAATCGGGGACGAAAAAGGGGACTGAACAAATCCCCCTATTGATTTAGTCAAACCTTGTGTACCATATACAAGAAGTAGATAAGTATTCGGCACAAGTCTTAACATTCGTGGTCTTAACTCTATTTTGTTAAAGAGGCGAATTTCACGCATGTAGAGTCGGCAACAGCAAGTAAGCTAATTCCGTGAATCCTATGAATACATTTTTAATTATCTACTTCGCCATCTGGTGATTAGCCGCTTCCGGCCGCGTCCGGAGAGCTTAAAACGGACCCCGAGCCTGAAATTAACCGCATTTCCAACCCTCACCTTGCCACGAGCTTAATTATATATGTATAGTATCTATATGTTTATAGTTACGAATAAGTATGGGTTTATAATGGGTCTTTACTTTAACTATGAAGTTAGTGTTTTTTCCGCTTGACATTTTGTTCCTAATCACAATATTATGATAGAGTCAAATTTTTTGTTTTTCTGAATTTACTATTGAAAATGCTGATGAAAAGAACTTGTTTCAGATGGTGTCTATTTTGATTAAAAATGTTAATTTTCTTTTCTTTTTCTAATTTCTTGTAAATTTTATAATGCATAAATCAAGCTACTTTTGTCCGTAAATACTCGTACATGTAAAATTTCACTTTGGTTGAATTTATAAAACCCGAAATGATACTAAAAACATGAGTATGATATATTCAATTTCATTAGGTAGTGAAGTGACCCAATATATGTATTTGTGTATGTTAATTTTACACAGGTTTTGAGGTAAAATATAAACAATATTTTGATAATAGAGTTTCCTTCACCACTATTCACAATGTTGTTCCCCCATAACTCGTGGTCTCACATTCAATTAGGGCGGAATTTCACGCAAGTAGAGTCAGCAACAGTCACTAAGTTAAGAAAGTTAATCCCAAGAATACATTTTGACTTGAATTCTATGAACGTCTACATCGTCCCGATGGGCATTCCAGAGTAATTGCGATTTTATTACGATCAATTCAGTACAGTTCATGTCAATCCTGAGAATGGACCCTACAGGGAAGGCGGAAAGTGGGCCGTCCCAAGCGCCATTTAGTATGATACTTTCTGGCCACGCCACTATTCGCTATCGAGACGCCATTTCACTAACTTAACTACCTTAACACTTCTTTCGTTTGCCTTTAAAGAAAAAAAAGTACTTCAAAATATAAGGAATAATTAGCATTAAAAGTGGTCCGGCCACAAAGCTTGCCAGCCGCGTCATCATGTATCACAAAAAAAAACCGGCCAAGTGCGAGTCGGACTTGCGCACGAAGGGTTCCGTACCATCATCTATGATAATGATAACGGCAAAAAAATTATTTCTTTTGTATGGGAATCAGTCAGAAAGGTGGGCTAGGTTGGCTACTTTTTGGGTGCCGGAGTGTCGCCGAGGTAGAGGTAGACCGAGAAGGAGGTGGAGAGATGATCTCGACAAGTTTATGAATGGATGGGTGGAAGTTGCGATGGACAGACAAGAATGGAAAAACAAGGGGGAGGCCTTTGCCCAGCAGTGGGACATAACAACTACAGGCTAGGAAAAAAAAAAAAAAATGGGAATCATTTCTTTTGTATGGGACTAAGAATAAAATTAATATTAAAAACCCTTCAATATAAATTTTATTTTGATTTAATTATTTATTGTTAAAGTGAATATATAACTAAATATTCACAGAATATTTCAAGTGTCTACCTGTAGCCGTTATCAATAACAAGCAAAAACAAGCAAAGAATTCACGTTTGTTGTATGGCAGCCCCCTTAAATATTTATTTAATTCTATAATTCATTATTTATTGTTATATCGGCAATAGAAATACATCATCTGTGAAAACTTCAACTATCTTACTGTCACCGTTCATGAGATACAGCCTGGCAACAGACGGACAGACAGACAGACGGACGCGGCGCGAAATTAATAGGGTCCCGTTTTTACCCTTTGGGTACGGCACCCTAAAAACGATATAATTCATTCACAGGTGCTATTGCATAAAAAGAACTACCTTTCGTCTACCTTTCAATAAGAAAATCGAATATACTAAAACATCTTTCCCTTGGGAATTACAAGACGTTAAAAGTGGTCCGGTTGTGTAGTATGCTATCCGGCCAGTCAACTTAATGATGGTAAAGTTCTAACTAAATTAAACTGCTAATTATTTCTTATATTTTTTAGGTACAATTTTTTTTTTAAAGGCAAAAGAAGGTAGTGTTTTTGTAGCCCTTATTTAGTGTAACGGCGTCTCGGTAGCGATTAGTGGCGCGGCCAGGAAGTATCACTCGACCTGGCGACGTACTGTGGGAGCGGAGATGAAGAGCTTCTGTCCGACCCTAGGTGGGCTGTCGATGTAGCGTAACAGCGATATCGTCCTTCACCCTTGATAGGAAAATTAAAGACAGCCCATGTTTTTCAAGATATAATTTGTACCTATTTCTACCTTGGTTTCTTGATCCATTAGACAAGATTTTTATTTATCTAAAGAAAATTCTACCCCTAATCTAGATACTTACTTACCCATGCGGTCGCCGGTCATATCTAGATACAATACAATTGCCCTCAAGTGATCTTGAATTACAATTTGTTCTTTGTTCTGAGGTACCTAGGTAATTTAAAACATGTATTTCCTGGCTATAATAGCTAAAATTGCATGGTAAATGTCCTACTCATGTTGTCTTAGATGATCGTATGATTTTATCGCATTATTGAGGAGCGGGATAACCCAGTGGGCGTGAGCATTATTATCGCTTACTTACGTTAAGCAACCCCGGACGAGGTCCCCACTAGGATGGGTGACCGCAAGTGGCATAGAAATAACTCGAGCTCCTCCTTACTCGTAAAGCACGTCAGTCGTTCAAAAATCTGACACCAATGTTGGCCATTTACCTACACGCACAAAAAATAAATAAATAAATATATACGGACAAATCACACAGATTGAGCTAGCCCCAAAGTAAGTTCGAGACTTGTGTTATGGGATACTAACTCAACGATACTATATTTTATAACAAATACATATACTTATAGATACACATCCAAGACCCAAGCCAATCTGAAAAAGATCATTTTTCATCTTGACCTGGCCGGGGATCGAACCCGGTCACTCCGTGTCGCAGGCTGGCGTGTTGACCGCTGCGCCACGGAGCTAGTCAAAAACAAACAAAACAACGCATAATTAACATAGATAGCATCTCGTTTGGCGCTAAACTATGCAGTTTTGTCTGAATTTTCACGGTCATAGTGGTGAACAATGTTATTCAGATCGTTCATCATTGATGCCGAAGTAAATCAGGTCGCTCTGTCATTTCTACAAATGCGCGATACTTGTCGCTGCCGCCTAACTGCCATCGAACTTCTAAGATAAGCACCTGTCATCATTATCAGGTTTTTTTAGTCTCCACTGCAGGAGCATGACCCTCTCTGTACTACCGGAGCCATACTTGGCCAGAGCAGACAGAGGATTAAGCCTACACTCTCCTCGCTGGCCAGACGGGTTGGAGAGTTCTAGAGTAAGCACCTGTAATATACTTCTTTTCATATTAGTTCCACAGTGTTTAGTTTTTAACGCCTTTTAATCCTTCATATTTTTCAATTACACACGTAACAAAAATATGAAAAACGAATCAACGAAATGATGTTCATTTTGTTAATTCGACGGAACCCCTGGCGACACTTCCCATGAATCCACAGGCTTCACAGACGACGCAACGAAGCAGACAACCACCAGCCCGCTAAGTAAATCTCACGACAGTTCATTTTAGTTATTCCATACATCCTTTCCTTACTAATTTATAAATTAGTAAGGAAAGGATGTATTTATTATAAATGAGAAAGTGAGTTTATTTGTTTGTTTATTAGTTTGTTTGTTTGTTTGTTACGCTTTCACGCCGTAACTACTGAACCGATCATCATGAAATTTTGCATACACGTTATCTGGGGTACGGAGAAGGACATAGGCTACCTTTTATCCCGGGAAAAGGTACTATTCACGAGGGATCGACATTGACGCGGGCGGAGCCGCGGGCGAAAGCTAGTAGTTTATAAACATGGGCATTTATAACACCAAATTACACCGATTTCACATTATAAACTACCACTTCCACTAGAAGACAATGAAAACGTCAAAATTCCCGCCAAGAACTCTCTACTTTCGGCCCACTCTAGACAATATACCCATTTTTTAAAAATCGATGATTCTTTATCATACAGCAATGAACGCTCTCGATGTTATATAAACTGCACTTGTTGACAAATTGCAATCCTTGAAAATATCGAGTGTATATATGGCGTGAGAACTGAATTATCACGAACGTTAAAAATACATAGCATTTCTTTTTCTTGACAGAAGTTTATTCCTTCCAGGTTTTACTGCAAGAAGAAAGTAATTTATTTGTATAGGACTTAAAAAAAATTGTCTATATATATGTACTTGTATGTATGTCAAACTATACTACAAACAATATTTTTGAAGTAAAATCTTCTTTAGCAAAAATTTTAACTCGCGTCAGGACACGTGACCTGATCGAAAATTCGTAAGACGTGACCTGAGACCGCCGCAAAGACGAGTTTTCACTTTTGCCGGCGTGTTTCTCCTGGAGTGCAACCCGTTCTTTTTTTTAATGAAGAACGGGTTTCAAAATGAATCTTTGGGTATTCACCTTTCTAATGTTCTCTTGTAGAAAGTAGGACTCCTATCGTAGTTATTATGTGGGTGACAGATAACAGTTTTTTATGGTTCCTGTAATATGCAATGTTTTACGTAAAAGTAGAAACTTTATTTTACGATGTTCCATAATGAAAACATGAAATATACAATTATTATTTTTTTATAAATAATGTAAGCACATTTTAATATTCTATCATGATCCACGAATATGTAAAATCATATTTTTGAGGCTTAAAAAAAACTATAGACAACTGCGAGTTGTACTACATTATCCAACATACTTTTTAGGGGTCCGTACCCAAAGGGTAAAAACGGGACTATAAATTTCGCTACGCTGTCCGTCTGTCTGTCTGTCTGTCTGTCCGTCTGTCACCAGGCGGTATCTCATACACCGTGATAGTTAGACAGTTGAAAATTTCAGAGATAATGTATTTCTGTTGCCGCTATAACAACAAATACTAAAAAATAGAATAAAATAAATATTTAAGGGGGCTCACATACAACAAACGTAAATTTTTTGCTTGTTTTTGATCGATATTGATAACGGCAACAGGTAGACACTTGAAATATTGACAGAATATTAAGTTATATATTCACTTTAAAAATAAATAATTAAATAAAATTAATATTAATATTATAGGGGGGCTCCCATACAACAGACATTTTTTTTGCTGTTTTTATAGGTAACGGTACGAAAACCTTCGTGCGCGAGTCCGACTCGCACATTGCCGGTTTTTTAACCCAATATAATTCACTCAGATCCTGTAACCAACTTTTGAAACTTTATTGTTAGCAGAAAAGTTCAGGAACTTTTGAATTTAAGTTTTGCGTTCTTTCCATGTGCAGGACGACTTTTCTCGAGAACAGTACTTTTTGATACGATAGATTTTTTCCGACTGCGTGTAAATTTACCTCCGACATTCCTTCTATGGAATCAATAGTGGAATTTAAAAAAAAAATCCATACAAAAAATGTTCAGCCACCCGTAGTATTATTATGGAAATGCCGATTTTTTTGAATTCCCAGCATTGGTCCCATAAAAGAAGTTGTTCATATTGACGGGCTTGACCCCTTTAAGAAACCTTTAAAGGGGTCAAGCCCGTCCAAGTAAATTAAACCAATTTACTCGGTGTATGTAAAGGGAGAATTTACTACTGATTCGCTAAACACTAACGCTACAATTTTAATACTTGAAGTCCCTAAGAAGCACTTAAACACTTAAAATAATAAAAAAATATTCGTAATACCTTAAAATATTAGAAATCTAAAGTATGAAATTTCACTCTTTTCTCTTTTTCCGCCCTTCACGATAGTATAATTCTACATACATATCTACTATCACGTCTTCTTCCCTTGCGGGGTAGACAGAGCCTAGAAAACATAAAGCCACGGTAAGCATGTTGTTTGTTTATATTTCTACAGGAAGTAATAGCCTCCGTGGTCCAGTGGTTAAGGCGTTTGCCTGTTGACCCGGGGGTCGTGGGTTCAATTCCCACCTGAAGCATACTTTGTTTTCTAGCGGTTCTGAAGAACTCTGACACCAGGGTGTGCATGGTGGATTGACCGTGACACCTACTCGAAATGATGATGATGAGGAAGTAATACGAAGCAACAAATCGACATTTCAAGGTTTAATGTAGAAATTAGTGCTACACTGCTAACACGCCATTATATTAGTAGAGTAGCGCTAATTTACCGACTGGCATTTATGTAGATGCCGTTAGCCGTGTGGTTTCCGGCAGAGTAGAACAGGACCACTCCTAGTCTTCTCATGGAGGTCGTAAGAGACTTAGGAAATACAAGCTACACAAAGCTCATAAACATCAATGAGACCTCTCCAATCCGTCTGGCCAGCGAGGAGAGTGTAGGCCAAATCCACTGTCTGCTCTGGCCAAGTATGGCTCCGGTAGTACAGAGAGGGTCATGCTCCTGCAGCAGAGACTAAAAATACCTGATGATGATTCATGTAGATCCTCATAGCACTCTACAGGGATTTAGATCCCATATAGATATATGAAAGCCAGTCGTCTTCTTGTAAAATATTAAATCATCATCATCATCATCATTTGAGTAGGTGTCACGGTCAATCGACCATGGACACCCTGGTGTCAGAGTTCTTCGGAACCGCCTCTCGGCCTCTGAAGTGGTTCCTTTAACGACTACCAGATGGCAGCCGGGACCACCGGCTTAAAGTGCCTTCCGAAGCACGGAATCTCTTTATTAACAGACAATCAGGTGATTCAAGCCTGCAATGCCCTAACCAAACTGGAAACAACTAAACAAAGTATGCTTCCGGTGGGAATCGAACCACGACCCCCAAGTCAACAGGCAAACGCCTTACCACTGGACCACGGAGGTTGTTAAAATATTAAATAAGTCATTACTGAGTTTTGTCTGTCCGTTTTTAGGTTATATTTTTACAATTAGAAGTTTTTATTCAGTTTCAACTGTCCCGATATTTGTCTGTAATCAAATCTTGCAAATTTGGTTTACTTCCCAATTACCTAATTGAGCTGAAACTTCGCATGCATGTGTAAATCGGATGACAATATAATATTATGGAATCGTTGCGCATGTGCGATGATGAAGTCGGAAGAAGGAACTCTTAAACTAAACAAGGTATACCATTCGTGTTTGGGCTCATTTGATTTGTCTTGGAAAGCACTTTACAGCGTGGATTCGTTAATCATTAGAGCATGTCACAAAAATTTAATTTTTGCAAAAAAAAATTGACTTCATAAAATTAAAAAAAACACCAGAGAGTTATAAATAGCGGTGTTAGAAAGATAGTGCCTGTGTGAAGGATTTTATTTATGGAAGAAAATAATAACCACATGTATAAAGTTCCTTGAAAGACAATCATCATCATCATCATCAGGTCTTTTTTAGTCTCCACTACAGGAGCACGACCCTCTCTGTACTACTAGAGCCATACTTAGCCAGAGCAGCCAGAGGACTTGGCCTACACTCTCCACGCTGGCCAGACGGGTTGGAGAGGTCTCACAGATGTTTATAAGCTTTGTTTAGCTTGCATTTCCTAAGTCGCCTTCTACGACATCCACGGGAAGACTTGGAGTGGTCCTATTCTACTCTGCCGGATACCACACGGAAAGACTATACCAATTATAAATGTTTTTTTTCTTTCTTTAAATGATATAGGACGGCAAACGAGCAAGCGGGTCACCTGATGGTAAGTGATCACCGCTGCCCATGGACAACTGCAACACCAGGGTGTGACAGGTGCGTTGTCGGCCTTTCAAGGAGTTGGGGGAAGGAAATGGGGAGGGGAGGGGAAGGATCGGCTTCCAGCTCTCTCACTCACCGAACGAAGCATAGAAGCGGTAATGCTTCTACTCAGACGTTGATTTCTGTGAGGGTGTGGTACTTCCCCCGACGAGCCGGCCCATTCATGCTACTACGAGTAGCAATTCATTTTGCCGGTAGCGTGACTCTACCACTAGAGGAAAGTAACCAAATATGGAATAGTATCCCTAATTTGGAATACCGGCATTACTCGTAAACAAAGAATCCTAAATGCGATAAGTACTGATTGTCCATCTCTTTCTACCTCTATCCACGCGCACCGGTCTTGACAAGTCAGTTGTGCGAGCGCTTTGGCCACGGTGGAGGTGTTTTGTTTTGTCGCCGTCAGAAAACTTTTACGTGTACGTAATAAAAAATGTATTTTTCGTTACTTATTGTGAATGGTGTGTTTGTTATTATTTTTCTACATTAATTAAGTGTTTTTGTGAAAGTATTAGAAGCAACATGTTATCTTAGTTTACTCATTTCAAAAATATTTAATTTATGTTCAATTATTTAAAAATGCCAAATATGGACTATGAATATGGTCACCTGGATTTGTGACTTCTGCAAATAACTCAAGTTCTTTTTTCTATTTTATGAAAGTTCCTAATGCCAGTATTATAGTTACATTAAGTTTTGATTGTTTTATGTTGATTTTTTAATTTACGTTACTTTTTTTATAGGTTTATGCCTGAGTTTATATACTATTCTATATTTGGGGTGCCTATTCCATGATTAGATACCTTTATGTTAATTTTGTTTTTGAAAAAATATTATACTCAAAATCAATAAGTATGACAACTGGTTGTTACTTTGTGAAACGCAAATATATAATAAGATAAAATTACTAGTAAAAGGTTTTGATTTCAAATATTTGTTTTTTTTATGCCCATAAAACAAACCGGTATTCCATATTTGGTTACTTTCCTCTACTGTGTGAAATGTGACAGTTTGTGGGGATACATAGATGTTTAAATGGACGTTTGTTACTCGTTCTGCTAAAAACAACAGTTAAACCCAAGATCAAAACGTTTATATAGAAAATATAAGCGTTTACAGGCACTTTATCATGATCACGAATCACGAATCAAATAAGTTTGATTTATATTATAAATCGCAGACAAAAGCTACAGACTACTCGGTTTCGAAACAGACCATAGCAGAGAAGAAACGCAAATAAACTGTTTTAAATAGTATTGCAAACTTATTCTTTTTTTAAATCTATGCGTTTTTGACTATTTTTCTTTTCTTTTTTTCATTTCAAATAATGATATAGAATTTTATAATAATGGGTCTTCGAAATACTTAGTCTTTTTTTTCCGCTTGTCATTTTGTTCCTAATGTATGATTTTCGGTTAAACATACTTTTTTTAACTTAAAAGTGGGCTACATTATTTACGTTCTGCTTGCATTATATTTTTTGTTTTTCTGAATTTAATTATTGATCAATGCTCTTGAAAAGAACTCGTTTCAGATTTTGTCCGTTTTGATACAAAATATCATTCATTTTTCTATTCTTTTTCTAACTTCTTATAAAGCGTACCTAAATCAAGATTACTATAGTCCCTAACTACATGCAAAGTTTAGCTTAGTTGAATATATCAATTACTAAAAACGTAAGTATGAAAAATTCAATTTACTCGAAATTCTCGAAAACGCCAATTTCATAGGACCCAATGTACATGAACAACTGAATAATTTAGATAAAACTTTTTTGCCATTATCAGGAGTAGCAGATGCTACGGGTCCCGCGCTTTTGGGGGCCCCGCGCCTGTGCTACAAATATCCATACTAATATTATAAATGCAAAAATTACTTTGTTTGTCTCTTACTTGCTCACATTTCAACCACTGAACCAATTAAGATGAAATTTGGTATGGACATATTTTGAGCCCCGGTAAGGGTTATTGTTCCCGAGCAGATCCATAGGCAGAAGCTTTTATATATATGACCTATAAGCTCTCAATAAAGGAAATCGGGACACCGATGATAGTAAGATTTTAATACTACTTAATACGTTCTTATTTTCAAAGTGAATCTGTGGCTACTCTGTATTAGAAAAATGTTATTTTTGTATTTTATTTGAAGCGTGTAAATTAACCATAGAAAGTCCCTCCAAGGGGTAACTCAGTCCATAAAAATTAACAACTTTTTAATCCATTTAAATTCGTGGGCCCCACAAGTCTACATTAGCTACGTTCCCCGCACAAGCTTAATCCGCCACTGCTCCAAACTCACCTATAAAAATGGTCATTATCTGGCACGACGCCACAGCACTCAACACCATGTTTTCACGAGCCTACAGTTTCCAGTGCGATTAAAAAAGCGCGCCGAACACTCAAAAGCCGTCATCTCACAACAGAGTGATGCATTTCCCACAAAGAAGTAATTCACGACAATGCGCCTACAATTCACTCTCACAAAATTGTGCCGCAATTTTTTTAGTCCGCGAACTACAGAGACTTATACGTCACTGCACTCGCACGCGGAAATCTTCGCGTATTTATTACTTATCTCATAACTTGTAGGTAGGTATATATCTAGTTATGAACCTACGACTATCATTTACTTGCAAAGCGTATCAATCGCGGAGAGCTACTAATTCAAAAATTGAAACTATGGTCTCGATTACAGCAGCTGTTACGCAATGAATTCTGTAAGATAACAATAAGAAATGGTGCACTATCCAATCGATTTCACCGTAAATTTGCTATAACTGCTTCAAATTTACTCCAATTGTCATAGAAGTTGAGAATTGTTAAAAAAAAGGCTGATGGCGGATAAATCTGCTGCCGATATTTACCTAGATTTTACAAACAAAAATTTTTTTAGGAAATCTTATACAAAAAATCATATTCGAGGATTTTTAATCAAGTTCTAACAATAATAAAAACATTAGGGCGCTAACTATATACCTAAACTTACAGATAGCATTATAGTTGGAAACACAAAACAGAGATCATTCAGTTTATTTTAAAAAGCCGGCCAAGTGCGAATCGGACTCGCGCACGAACGGTTCCGTTATCATTATTACAAAAACGAGTAAAAAAATCACGTTTGTTGTAGTACCCTTATATATTTATTTTATGCAGTTTTTAGGGTTCTGTACCCAAAGGGTAAAAACGGGACCCTATTAATATGGCTTTTTCTATTAGTTTGTCTGTCTGTATGTCCTGAACCGTGATAGTTAGACAGTTAATTTTTTTACGGGTGATGTATATCTAGTGCCGCTATAACAACAAATACTAAAAACCAGAATAAAATAAATATATATAAGGGGGCTCCCATACATAAAACGTGATTTTTTGCTCGTTTTTGTTCGATATTGATAACGACAACAGGTGGACGCTTGAAATATTCACTGAATTTATTATATATTCTCTTTAAAAATAATATATAATACTCCCTAAAATATTAATTAAAATAAAATATATATTTTAGGGGGGCTCCCATACAACAGATATTTTTTTTTGCCTTTTATATACATAGATCATGGTACGACGGAACCCTTCTGCGCGAGTCCAACTTCCACTTGGACGGTTTTTTAGTATTTGTTGTTATAGCGGCAGCAGAAATACATCATTTGTGAAAATTTCAACTGTCTAACTATCACGATTCCTGAGATACAGCCTGATGACAGACGGACGGACGGACGGGTGGACAGACAGACAGACAGGCGGACAACCCATTAATAGGGTTTTTACCCGTCTAATAGGGAGATCAGT
This sequence comes from Elegia similella, assembly GCA_947532085.1. NCBI lineage: Eukaryota > Metazoa > Arthropoda > Insecta > Lepidoptera > Pyralidae > Elegia > Elegia similella. The sequence goes on from OX383941.1 coordinate 18,212,044, forward strand.
AGGCCACAATAGTATACAAATTCAATTAACATAGAATAAACACTTTTTTCCGTGCTTATTCGTAGTTTCCGCGTAAACATGAATGTTTACACTAACTGGTTTGTATCCAGAAGTAGATGACACCTGCAATTATCATCTTAAATTATATACACAAACAAATTACTATGCAAGAAACAGAAATCACGAAACACACGTTTTAAAAAAAGTTAAAACAATGCTGTCGTTATTCTGCATCGCTTTAGTTTTCATTACTATGTATATTTATTTTCCAACAAAAATTTATATCATATTATTTATTTTTGCAATAAATAAATTATGAATTATTATGCAATAAAAAATGTTAAAAAAAAAAAATGACGTTATTCTGCATCGTTTCCGCATAATTTTGTTATAATATACTGTTTATATGCCGACCGCATCTTGTCAACATACTGATTACTGACCTAACTTGAAACAATTTCTTATCAAACTGGTTTGAAGCCCAGGTTTTCCAGTACCGTGCCACAATCTCTGAATTTAATTATAGTTTCATTCACTAAATGCCCTATACGTTATAGGTCGCGAATACGTTCGTGTGCGTCCAAGGGTCCAAGGTGAGCATCTCTCCGAAATCGAATACCGGGATAAAAAAGTTAAGGGCATGCTGTAAGTCTCTTCAGCGCTGGACGGATGTGAAAACATCCAACCATTCACATTGATACTATAAGTACACTCTGAAAGACATCTTCATTTCGATTAGTAGGTGTCACAGTCAATCTACCATGCACACCCTGGTGTCAGAGTTGTTTAGGACCGCCTCTGGGCCTCTGACGTGGTTCCTTTAACGACTACCAGATGGCAGCCGGAACCAACGGCTTAACGCGCCTTCCGAAGCACGGAATCATCTAATTAATAGACAATCAGGTGATTTAAGCCTGCAATGTCCTAACCAAACTGGAAACAACTAAACGAAGTATGCTTCCGGTGGGAATCGAACCCAAGAGCCCCGGGTCTACAGGCAAACGCCTTAACCACTGGACCACGGAGTTTGGGAAGGGTTTGCGCGTACATTATATGTATAAAGACGGGCGAAGGATAGGGCGAGTGTTAAAAATTCTTCATCAACAAAGGCCAATACATAGCTTTTGCCCGCGGCTCCGCCCGCGTTAATGTTGATCCCTCGGAAACAGTTAGAATTTCCCGGAATGAAAGGTACACTATATCCTTCCCCGAGCCTCAAACAACCTCCATACCAAAATTCATCCAAATTGGTTCAATGCTTGAAGCGTGAAAAGAAGACAGACAGAGAGTTCCATACTTATAAATGTGGGAAAATCATTTCCCACATTTATAAGTATGGATGTAAGTATTAGTATATGGATTAATAAACCATGATATACAACGATTTATTGGATACAACAAACGAGTATTTTCATCGGGTAACAAAGTTAATTAAAACCTTAGTCGTGCTCGCTGGCTAAGTATCTTGTTAGTCGTTATTCTGCATCGCTTCCTATGTTAAGGCGCAGGCACAGACATGAAAAAAATGGCCTTAAACCTGATTAGGTAAAGGTTATCTTTTACAACAACAATGTAATTATTTGGTTATGTTTCATAGCGCAAACCCTTCTATACAAATATATCAAAACTAGCTTACGCCCGCGGCTCCGCCCGCGTCAATGTCGATCCCTCGGGAACAGTCCTTTTTTCCGGGATAAAATGTATGTGTCTATGTCCTTCTCCGTACCTCAGATAACGTGTATGCAAAATTTCATGATGATCGGTTCAGTAGTTACAACGTGAAAGCGTAACAAACAAACAAACTCACTTTCGCATTTATAATATTAGTAAGGATTAGGATTAGTTTTTTCTTAGTATAGATGAATAATTTTCCCCCGTTTTCAAAACATTTTTTTATTGATGCTTTGTTCCTATTGATCGCAGCGTGATGTTTTATATAGCCTAAAGCCTTCCTCAATAAATGGACTGTCCAACACAAAAAAAAATTTCCAATTTGAACTAGTAGTTCCTGAGATTAGCGCGTTCAAACAAACAAACTCTTTAGCTTTATAATATTTGTATAGATAATGTTTTTAGTGTGTCTTACCACGAGACAAACGGTTTTGAAAATGTTGGAAATGTTGTGCCTCCAGTTCTTAACATACGACAGGGAATATACAACGTGATTCTGAACCTCCTAGCTATATTAGAATCACGGAATTGAACTGATTGCCAAATAAATTAGGTTTCCCTTACAATCTGCTGGACGAATTTCTATGGAAGGTCAAATGTCTTTTTTCCTTGTCTGTCTGTGTCTTTCTGTTCTGTCTTTTACCTTTTTTCTTGCAATTCTGTATTCCATTAGGGATTCTGATTCCCAGATTTCAATATATGTAGCTAGGAGGTTCAAAATCACGTTGTATTCCCTTTCTTATGTTAAGAACCGGAGGCACAACACTTCCAACAAAGATAATAATAGATTATCTTTGTGATACGAGTAAGTTCCGCAAGAACTACAGCTCACAAAGCCACTATTAAAATAATTTAACAAGACACCAGACAAAAACTACTTATCAACGAGTAAGTTAATTAAAACCTAGACCTGTTTGCTCGCTGCCTAGGTATCTATCTTACTAGTGGATTATTCCGCACAGCTTCCCATGTCAAGACTTACGGATAGAAAGTATTTATCAATTTCGAAACTCCTTTTTTATTTTTTCATTTGCATCTTAAGTCAAGATGAATGCATATTGCTGTTAAATTTCGAAACAACAATGTTATTGATGTCTCAAAATTGATAAATACTTTATATCCCTAATTATTTCGTGTAGGTAACACGGTCAATCGACCATGCACATCCCGGTGTCAGGGTTCTTCGGAACCGCCTCCCGGCCTCTGATGTGGTTCCTTTAACGACTACCAGATGGCAGCCGGGACCAACGGCACAGAATCATCTCTATTATCAGACAATCAGGTGATACAAGCCTGCAATGGCCTAACCAAACTGGTAACAACTTAACAAAGTATGCTTCCCGATCGAACCCACGACCCCGGGGTCTACAGGAAAACGCCTTAACCACTGGACCACGGAGGCAGTTTATTCGCCTTATCCCAGTTTAAATGAATGAATGAAGGAGTGCAATACTACTAGCTAATTTTATAAATGTTTTAACGATATTGAGCGAACATCTTGCTGGTGCCTCTTTTCTGAAAACGTGCGACTTCATGACGGAGGAGTCCGCGTCAGAAGTCTGCTTTCATCGAAAAAAAGAACGCTCCTGATGGAACAATATTAACGCATATTAATTATATCATTTTAAAGAACAATTAAAAAAAAATAAGGTTAATAAACACTATTTTTACAGTAATTTTGGAGGTGCCTATTTTGGGGGTAAATATAAATACGATTAGGAACAAGAATATTCCAATAGTTTTCACTTGCGTACTTACAACATGAGTTCAAATAACATACTTTTTCGTAAGTGTATGTACGTAAGTGTGTAGTTTTCTCAAAAAACCTTATTTCCTAAAGGAAGGAAGGCCTGTTCCTTGTCCAACGCCAACAAGCTTGCGACCTTGCGCTTCTATTTATTTAAAGGTTACAATCATAACATCAGGTTACAATCATAACATGTTGTAAATGAAATTAAATTAGCATAATAAACTGGACTGAAACAAAAACGTGCATACACAGCATGTAACTGCCTCCGTGGTCCAGTGGTTAAGGCGTTTGCCTGTAGACCCGGGGGTCGTGGGTTCGATTCCCACGGGAAGCATACTTTGTTTAGTTGCTTCCAGTTTGAGGCAGAGACGTTTTCGAAGAACTCTGACACCAGGGTGTGCATGGTCGATTGACCGTGATATCTTCTCGAAATGATGATGATAACAGCATGACAATTCTTGTAAACAAAGGTAATACACAAAACAGAATAAAACCTATTTTAATTTTAATTATATTTATGCAACTGTTAAAAAGAATAAAGACATGAATACCCAGTATTTATATCGGATAACGACGTTGATTATAACCTAGACCTTTGTCATTGGGTTATTCCACGCTTCCAATACTAAGTTAGTATTAATTATATTGCCTTGCCGATACTCAGCCGAAGGCATAACTTGATAATGACTAAGATGGAAAATTCCTGCGTGCCCAGGAAGGCATGGTAAACCGTAGTTATCGGTTGCAGTCACTTGCCAGAAGACGTTAATCGTGCGTACTTATTTGATGCCTTTTGACAACTTGGATCATCTTATACTTACGCAGTGTTATTATAAAACAAGGAATTAAGTTAGTACCAGGTTTAAGCCGGGGTCCAAGTCAAGTAATAAGGAAAATCGTATTATAAAACGAGGTTTATCTTTTAAGCCATAGATGATCCTAGGCCTAAAGATAAACCTACAATTCCCTACTTTAACTCTAGTACTAACTTATTTTGTTACAAACAAATAGGCCAAATAGGTCACTTTCACCAAGACTAAGGTAGACCAGGTATAAACCTGGTTTTTGCCGTTTTTTTATAATAACACTGACTGAGTTTTGTAAGCCAGTACCCAAAAACATGATCAAAATCTTTGGAAAAGATTATGAACATCTGCTAAAACGTCAGGAAAATATTTCGAAAACACAAGTTTTTATTGAATCATCTCATTTTAAAAAATGCGTCCTTTACTTTGACCGCATCATCATCATTCCGAGTAGGTATCACGGTCAATCGACCATGCACACCCTGGTGTCAGAGTTCTTAGGAACCGTAACATAGTATATCATTACTAGGGCTAAGATGGCGGTAGTGGTCATAATCATAACACATTATATCTACAAGTAATCTGATGAGGATGGGTCAGTGGCTAAAATTGCTAGGCTTAACCTATATTGTGTATTCACCCCTTCACGATTCATCGTTCTAGATGGTTGATTTCTTATTTAATTGACTTTATAATTTTATAGTTAGAGTATTTTTTTCATATTTCATTAAAACTAATCTACATTATTCTTCGTCGGTCGACTGTGATCAATGTCTGTATGGTATAAACTAAGCACTTTTACTACACTCAATCAGTAGTTAACAACTTCGAATGAGTTAAAAGTAGGTACCCTTTGTTGGGCTCTTAATAGTACCCACGACAAGACGCAAAAGTTAGATAAATAGACACCTCTAGGTGCAATATTGTCTGCGATGTGTGCCCCATATATATTTTTGGAAACTAAATCCTATCTTGCTAGATCATTTTTGCAAACCTTATTTGTAAAAGTGGTACCGGCAAAACAGCGCTCTAATCAAGTTTCGGAGCTGTTCTGTCCACAGTTTCGATAAAACGCGCTAGCACTCACACGTCTCGCGATGACGAAGGTACAGTGAAAAGATGCAAAAAATACGCATCAAAAGTGAAAAAAAAGGATGAAGTTATACTTTCAGTATATACCGTTTTTGTCGTTGTAAGTAGTATGCATGATGTTTTGACTCGGGGTAATTATTTTGTTTGAGACTGTGTATCTACCATTATACTTGATCGAAGGATGTACGAAATTTTGTGTGCAAGTCTAGCTTACGGTGACCCCTTTGATAGAAATCTTATGATATGCCCATTTAAGCTTCAACAGCATAGTTGACTAAGCGAGCGCGAAACGTCTCCGTTTCAGCTTGGGCAAAAAGACAAGCAGTAATTCGTATGACCCGCTGTCCGGTGGCTCTTCTCTACAGATCGCGTCGCGTTTCGGTATCAATCGGTTCGGTGTCGCGACGGTTCAATTATGATATATTTTTGACGATTCAGTTTTTTTTTTTTTTTTTTTTAAAAAGCGGATTTTCATAAACTACCTAAACGCCATTGGGGTATATGACGCTAAGGACTATTGTGAGTTTGCTGTTATATGAGTATCTAACTCTCGCGAGGTCTACAACTCACAGAGCTACGCCAAGTCTTATTAATAGGCACGTTTGTAATCATGGATAATCTCTCATTAAGTCTATTCTATGTTTGTAACAGTATCAATCAATACTATTAATAATACTGACATTTCAGAGATATAGTGTTTATAAGCTCTATACATTTTATTGGAACTAACTGACGAGTTTTAATTTTTTTTTCTGTGTTATGTATGTTCCTCCATAACTCTTAAACGAAGTAACTAAATTTTATGAAATTTGTTAGATAAACATTTAGACGTACAGGACACAATATAGACTACTTAAATTTTTCCCCAGTTATGATAAATCCTCTGTCTGCTCTGGCCAAGTATGGCTCTGGTAGTACAGAAAAGGTCATGCTCCTGCAGTGGAGACTAAAAAGACCTGATGATGATAAGACGTGCCCCCCATACAAATTTACGCGAACGGAGTCGCGGGCATAGCTAGTTTCAATATAAAACTACGTATTTTTAATAAGTTCTTTGTCAAATTGAAAATTAAAGACTTTAAAGTTCCAAATACGATAATAATGAAGTCACCGACTGAACAGCCACTTTATCTTGTTGCAGGACAAATTGCTCAATAAGCTGGAAGAGAACGAGCCTGAGCTAGCCACGTCGCCCGAAGAAGAAGTAAGTCACGCCCAACCATTTTGTCAATTTAAAATTTTCTTCTTCTTTTAGTGCCTCTCCATTACTGGATGTTGGCCGTCAGCTTCCCAAACTCATCTCTATCTAAATAGAGATAATGTAAATTAAGTTTTCGGAAATTGGTGACTTTGTTAAAGCCTAGAAATGTTACACAGGTTAATAGTTTCATATTCTTGATATCCTCATCATCTGCCTCACCTTATCCCAACCTGGGGTCGGCGCAATATGTCATTTCTTTCCAAATATTTCTATTCTGCGTCATTCCAACATCACCCACAGCCCCTTCATATCTTTCTTTACGCAATCCATCCATAACTGTTTGGGTCTGATCTTGATCTCCTGTACCTTTTTAAATAAGTATACCTACACATACTTCAAATATATATAAACCTACAATCACATACTTCACTTAAGCTTGGGTATTGCATTTTGCAAACCACTTTTACTCAGTAAAGCATATTTTTTTTACCTACTTTCGAAGTTCAGAAATGATTACCTATCAGTCTACTAAACCTAAAGCTACGAATCAAAATGTGATGATAATTAGTTTAAAACAGAAGTATTTCAAGAAATACCTAATGCTGTAGAACCTCCACATCAGAGAAGGGAACATAAAGGATCGCTAGATACCTAACAGCCACCGTCGTCCAGTGGTTAAGGCGTTTGCCTGTTGACCCGGGGGTCGTGGGTTCGATTCCCACCGGAAGCATACTTTGTTAAGTTGTTTCCAGTTTGGTTAGGACATTGCAGGCTTGAATCACCTGATTGTCTGATAATAAAGATGATACCATGTTTCGGAAGGCACGTTAAGCCGGTGGTCCCGGCTGCCATCTGGTAATCGTTAAAGGAACCACGTCAGAGGCCGAGAGGCGGTTCCGAAGAACTCTGACACCAGGGTGTGCATGGTCGATTGACCGTGACACCTACTCGAAATGATGATGATGCTAGATACCTACCTCTAAGTACTTACATTCTTATCGGTTAGTCATCATACAATACAACTCCAAGGCAAAATTATCATGGTGTGCTTGTTTATTTTCATTATTAGATTTTGCATCATGATACTACTGTATTTATAGATTATATCATATGCATGTGAACATTATGCACCAGGTGAGACTCGCTTTGCATGTCTATTATATAAAATAACCCGGCAAAGTGATTATTTCTATTAACCTTGTTAGAGTTCAAGGCTGCTTATAATTTTATTGTCATTTAGTGGCGAAACGGCTTTAATTGCACAATAATGAAATTGGGTACGCTTCCACTTTCTTGACGCGAGTCTACGAGTAGATAATTTAATTAATTTCAGCCGGTAAATTGAATATTTTACATTGAGGACTTGACTTAATCCTTTTATTAAGGCATTCGTGTTGCTAATGCATGCATTAAAAGGCTATTAAAACAGTCGCTATTTGTTATGCAAAATAATCTGTCTAATAAGCTAAGCGCGAATCTAAAGGTTAGATTTACTTTAGATTTCTGGCCGAGTAGACGAGATTACTTTGCCCAACAATACAACACATTAGGCTTAAAATGAAAGTTAGCTTTATTTTTAATTGGCATAAACAATGTGAGGCCCAAATTTGATCCCTGTGGGACATCTTTGTTTATATATGGACATGTCTATAATTTTAGCAACCAATTTGGTATTTTTAACATAAGCAAATATTTTAATCTGCCAGAGTCTATCATTAATAGTGTGAGGGAGGGCCTTCACTCTATTAAAGTAATTCTTCTATTCGAGTCGAAATAGTTCCATTTTTTAACCGACTTCAAAAAAAAGGAGGAGGTTATCAATTCGGTTGTACTTATTTTCACTTTTAAACCGATTTAATTTTTTTTTTTTATTTAAAGGGTTTGCTTTAAAGTTGGTCCCATTTAATTTTATCAGATCGGTTCAGTGGTTTGACTGAAGTATGTTTTTTTTTTTTATATGATGTATTATATTAAATTTCTTTTGACTAGTATTGGGCTACGCTCATCGCCTTATCATTAGCCTCATTGAAGTCCTGTACCGTGCAAGTAGTGAAGCAGTTAGGTAATTAAAGATAAGTTAAAAATAACCTTACCTGAGACCTTATCTCAGATTTTAATAAAATCTTATCTCCTTTTCCAGTGTGTAATATGTGTGAACGCGAAAGCTACGATGCAGACGTCGCCCTGCGGGCACCGCGTGGTGTGCCGCCGGTGCTTCGTGAAGACCATCCAGATGGCGGTGAGCCAGCGCCTGCTACCGCTGCGGTGCGTCATCTGCCGCGCCAAAATCCTGCGGTTGCGACAGGCGCCAAGACTCGTCACCAGCAAAAGCTGGCAGGTACGTCATCATCATCATCAGGTCTTTTTAGTCTCCACTGCAGGAGCATGACCCTCTTTCTGTACTACCGGAGCCATACTTGGTCAGAGCAGACAGAGGATTTGGCCTACACTCTCCTCGCTAAATGCAAATACAAGCTTAACAAAGCTCATAAACATCAATGAGACCTCTTCAACCCGTCTGGCAGGTACGTAATCTTTCTCTATTAACTACGAAAGTACAAAATGTTGTTTAGAAATTAATAGTTATTTTATTATGAGCAACTAGCGGCCCACCCCGGCTTGGCATGGGTAGATATAGGTATTCAATCCTATGTTTATCTGGGATAGTGAAGACGAAAACATTTTTCAAATCGGTTCAGTAGTTTTGGAGCCTATTCAATTCAAACAAACAAATCTTTCCTCTTTATAATATTAGTGTAGATCTGTTGTTGGTATGTTTACGCACTTTGAGAGCGTTCCAAAGAGAATATCCAGCGAAACATGTCATATCAGGTTATTGCAAATATCTACTTAAAGCTAACTCAGCAAACATTGGAATTATGATAATCCAGGATTATATCCTATAAAATATATTTTGGTCGACTTGCTTTGTTTTATAAATACCTCTACGATCTGAGGGCACGCACGATAGTGCCCCCGCCAAGTAGAGCATAAAAGCCACATATAATTTTTCAGAATATCCTTACGATCTCCTGTTCATGTCGTTAAGGAAGCGAATCTACTGTGAAGAAAATAACAAAACAACTAAAACCCTCTTTTACTTGGTGCTAAGACTCATAGTACCTAAACAGATCTCAAAATGTGATCCATCTTGATGTTACGTTTTGCCTTGACACGTAGTATTTTGCTTCCCTAACGACAATTTTAAAGTTAGTGTTTCCTCTTTACCTTCAATTTTCATATACTCTGTTTCTATTCGCCCTTTATTGTGTCATTGTTCCTATATTTTTTTTTTTTGATGACGTGTCTTTCTTGGCTATAATTTCTCATGGTCAAAAACATTACTAAGCTGGAATATAACATCCGGTTCATCGATTCTTGAATTCATCAGTAAATGGATTTAGGTATACGAAAAAAAAATTAAACATTTGACCTTTCGATAGTCAGAGCTCTGCCTGCTTATAAAATGCAGTACAAGCTCAGTCGTAGAGCAAGTACCTCAAAAGCGTAGGGTCCCGGGTTCGTACCCCGGTCAGGTCAAGGTGGAAAAATGATCTTTTTCAGATTGGCCTGGGTCTTGGATGTTTATATATATATATATATGTATTTGTTATAAAATACAGTATCGTAGAGTTAGTATCCCACGAAATAAGTTCTCAACTTCCTGTGGGGCTGGCTCAATCTGTGTGGTTTGTCCATATTTTTTTTATTTGTAGAAGAAAACATAGGGTAAAAAATATACTGAAGCGTTGAAATCATTGAAAGTTTTACAGGTTAAACTAGTGATGGTTATTAGCTCAAACGAAGATTAGTTTCTGATTCCCAATTTTTCCTGTTCTTACGTTCCAGGTATCGAGCAGCAGCGGCAAAGCGTGGGACGTCCCCGGCTCCGTGTCGTCGTACTCCGTGGGGGCGCGGTCTGTACCTGCGTCAGCATCCCTGTACTCCGTCACCAGCGGCGAGTCTTCCCTTTCAGGTATACAGCCAGACACTAGCATAAGAACAATATCCGTATCTAGTTCTAGCCATTGCCTAGTACAGAGTAATATAATAATACTGAGCCGTCACCTTTTGTCATACTTTAATTTATAATTTTAGTCTTATACTTTATATTTTTTGTATTATTTTATTTTTGTGTAAATAATTTTCATTAATTCATGAGATTATATTCTTAAGAAAATTTGTCTTGTGGTCTTACGCTACTTGCACTGCGGTGGTTGTTCATACAAGCGTAATTTTAATTAGAGGATATTTTTATACCATACGTGAAGTTATTATTTATTTCGGTTATGGGAATTTTCCCATCGGTTCGGTTAAAAGAGCTATTCTCATACAACACGTCACTTAGTGGCGGCGTTAGGCGTCAGCGAACGATCATGTAAACAAGTTTTTTGTGGCTGCGCAGACCAGTAAATGGCCAAGGGCGCATGACCGGATGTTTTCGACCAGCAAGGCGTCTCAAAACATGTCTTGCTTGCGCCCAATTTGGGTCTACGCCGCCATTAGTCGCTAATTACATAAAATGTAATTTTTTCCAGGAGTGTCTTCCGTATCTTCAAACAGCGGTGGAAACATCAATGGATGTTCCACGAAGTTGTGTGGCGGGGCAAAATGCGGAGGTGCGTGCCTAGGAGCTGTGCCCCGGGCCTCAGCTACTTCTGCACCCCCCCGGCCTCGACAGCCAGCCTCCAACTCGCTGAGACGCTCGCAACATCATAGCATGAAGGTGAAACATTTTAAATATAAGATAATTCGTATGCTACGAAATATTGTCATGGCCTTCCTTGGACAAGTTTTTTGATGCCCCTAAGTATAGTCAATATTATACTAGCCTAAAGCACGCGGTATAGAAAAACTCTTTCCAAGAGCTGCACCTTTCGACATTCGCCATACTTTATTTCATCGTGAATATATAAACGGGTGAAACTCATTCTTATCCGCTCGCATGATTATAAAAGTCTTTTCTACCTACTATTGGAGATTTCTCCAGCAACCTTTCAAAATCTGATACCAGTTAGTCACACGATAAGAACACGACCGCTGCTGCACGAGGACTCTGAATTGGATTCCCGGAGCAGGCAAATGGTATCTAAGCGGAAATTTACAAAAGTGGTATGAAAAAGTGGGATGTAACCGGAAAGTCCCAATTAGTTTTCACAGTTAAGTTAAGCTACCCAAATATGGTTACCGTCAGGCAGCCGGCCGCGAAAACTTTTGTCAAATTATATCATAGCATGAATACTTACTGTTATAATATCGGATCCTGGGCTCCGACGCAACACAACTAAGAAAATCTTTCAAACGAGGAGGAAGACACGTTATAAAAATCAGCCCAAAGTTGATTAAATATCTTACACGCAATAGGCTAGTTTCCTGAAAAATTATTATCTTAATAGTTAATCAAAAAATATTGGTTAAGTACGTATTTTTACTTTTGTCGATTAAACAAAAAGTCTTTAGCTATTTGAAATTCCGTGTGACGTCATAGTTTGCTACACTTTATAGGAAACTTTGACGTCACAAGCCCCTACTCATGAACTTAGATGGACTGACAAAAGAAAAAATACGTGTCCAATATTTTTTGATTACCTAACTGACGGACTAATTTTAATGTTATTTTCAAGAAGGAGCCGAGCCCATTGCACCATATTTTTGAAAGAGGTAGAGACGAGCCCATTGCCCCATATTTTCAATGAGGTCATTGAGTGTTGGCTACGTAAATAAATAAAGTATTAATTAGCTTTCAACGTTGCTTCCAGGCTAGGTTACAAGAGTACCAAGTGCACAGCTACACGGGCGGGCCGGCCGGGGAGCCGTCGGGCCGGCTGCCGCCCATCAGGGAGTTCCAGCGGGAATTCCGAGAAGGGCGCCGGGAGAGCGCCGCCGCCGCCTCTGCCTCTACTAGGATAAGGTAGGAATCGCTTTCATACCTTTTTTATAAAAGGAATAGGCGGAATATTTGAGAGTAGTAACAGCTCCAATAAATAAAAACGCTGAGTAGCTAATAATCTCTAAACGTGCAAAATTTAGTGACGTCGAAATGTAATTCTTATACCGCGGATAAATATGGATTTATGCCTCTCAAAAAAAGTTTTGAAGCTCACTAGCCCTCCACACTCTTCGTATCTGTAGTTAGAAAAGCGCAATAGATGTCAGATTTTTCAAAGCATAGGACGAGTATGACTATTGTATACTCATACATATACTACTGAAGGACCATATAGGGACTGACCAGCCTTAGACAAAATAAAACTACATTATTTCTTTTTTGTTGCAGATGTGCACAAAAAATAGTGACACAATTAGAAACATCACCACAAAAGAATAAGCAACATTTCTTTCGGCCTCTCAAACCATCGAACAAAGACGATCCCCCTAGATCCAGAGATCAAAGTAAAGAGACTGAACGAATAAAAGATAACCCCAAATCAAAGCCCAAGAAGGAAGACAAAAAGAAAAAAGACGATGAAAACAAAGATGAAAAATGTAAAAAAGACGAAAGCACCGACAACAAAAAGAATGAAATAGCAGAACGAAAGAAAGAAGAAAAACTTAGACTCAAAGCAGAAAAAGAAGCGAAGAAGGAAGCCAAACAACAGGCTAAAGAAGAGGAAAGACAGGCTAAACTTCTCGCTAAAGAAGAAGAAAGGCAGGCCAAACTACTAGCAAAGGAAGAAAAGAAGAAAGCCAAAAAAGAAGCGAAGCTGGCAGCGCAGGCTGAGAAAGAGAAAAATAAATAATAATGTTAACATTTTTACATTGTAGAAACTCGTAGCCGTCTTAAAATTAGATTTGAAATTGTTATTATTGAAGTCGTAAAACAATTTTAATAGCATACTTAGAAGTCTATTGTAGTCCATATAAATATTTACAGTAAAATACTGTTGAAAGTTATTTTTTTACTTCAATCGGATAATTTATTACGTTCGTGCTTTGATACTGATTTACATGAATTACTTTGTTGGATTCCTTTGCAATTTCTCTCGAAATTGTCATTTGTATTAGGGTCGTTGTATATAATTTTAATGTCAAATGTTATAAAGAAAAGCAATCTAAATACATAGTTGTTGGGTCATAGTTGGAACTCTACAAACTGCGAAGACTGAAAGAATGGGATAATGAAATCATATCGTTTTGTAATTTAATTGTTTAACAGTAAAGTTAAGAGCTTCGTGCTTACCAGCACCGCCAAAGAATTTATTTATTACATAGGTACTAATTTTGTCGTAATTAGTTCCCTAGGTGAAGCTTTTATTAGATTAAGTTTAAGAATTATTTTCGTAAGATTGATATTGTACTTACCTAGTCAGTTACGTGACGACCTCATATTGAAATTATTTGATTTTGTTAAAAATAATAATGGGCACTGCATATTATGTGCTTTCAGCATTATTATGCAAAGTGTGTATTGTACAATAGCTATTTCTGGATATACCTGTTTTATTACACCGCGCGATTTTAAACTTCTGAACAATATTGAAATCCTGGAATCAGAAGCCCCTAAAATATAGCATTACAAGAAAATAAGCTAAAAATCGAGAAAGAAAAATTGGTTTCCCATACAAAGTCGCCGATCAGCTGGAAGAATTTCTATGGAAGGTAAATTTTTTACTTTTGTTTTTTACCTTTTTTCTTGCAATTCCATATTCCATTAGGGACTCTGAATACAGGGTTTTAATATAGTTCAGAGGTTCAAAATCCCGCTGTATTGTCAGCAAAACTTAACAAAGGGGTGAGCATATTTTGCTCTGAAGCAAAGATAAATAAATAATCTCTAAAGGCTAGCCCGGTTAAAATTACCATTTTTGATATACCTAATCGAAAAAACATGCTTAAAGATTGTATCTCCATGTTTTATAATTGGCCGGTACAGACAGCTTGACAAGTAATATTGTACCACAATCTGGCATACACTACAGTACTTGACTACTGCGAATAAGTAAAACGTATAAGTAGCATAAATTATTTTTAACTGACTGTAAAAAAAGGAGGTTATCAATTCGGTTGTATTTTTTTAATGTGTGTTACCTCAGAACTCCGTCATTTATGAACCGATTTAAAAAAGGGTCAAAGCTAAACCAGGAAGAAGCCGCCGAAGCTGAACTCAAACTCTCATGGGCCCATTGTATGAATTTGCCGCGGGCCCCAAATGGTATAGTTACGCCACGGCGATTACCCATTCCAGGTCTGCGCCCGGACACAGAATAAGTACTAGTGCTAACTGGGATTTCTTTAGATGTAATCCATACTAATATTATGCCTGTGGCCTTTTCACGCTTCAATCATTGAACCAATTTGGATGAAAGGTATGGAGTTTGTTCGAAGTCCGGGGAAGGACATAGGGTTTCATTCCGGGTAATTCTACTGTTCCCGGGGGATCAACATTAACGCGGGCGGAGTCACTCAATGTATGATTCAATAGCCGTGTGGTACTCTGCCGTAAACCACACGGCTACCGTCGTAGCCGTGTGGTTTACGGCAGAGTAGAATAGAACCACTTCCCATGGAGGTCGTAAGAGGCGACTTGGGAAATACAAGCTAAACAAAGCTTATAAACATCAATGAGACCTCTCCAACCCGTCTGGCGAGTGAGGAGAGTATAGGCCAAATCCTGTCTGCTCTGCTCTGTATATCCGGTAGTACAGAAAGGGTCATGCTCCTGCAGTGGAGACTAAAAAGACCTGATGATGATGATTAATGCTCACGCCCACTGCGCCATCAAGCTCCAAAGTGACCAGTTTCTTGTAAACGTCAGAACCACCGGTCGAGTCGTATTTAACTGTGAAATTGAGCCTAACGAATCACTTATCAATTGCTTATCATGACGAGAATTGCTTATTACATAAATTAAATTAAGAAATGAAACATTTAAGATTGACGGTCCATTCTAATGTCAGCTTGTCAATTGCTGTGTAGTGGTAACTGTGTGGAAGTATTGAAATGTTTATAGGGCAAAAATTGCTTAGGTATCAATTGCTTATTTCATGCATAAACCTAGACCCTGTTTACTATTTCTATAAGAAAGCCAGTCAAAAGTTTAAAACCCTGCGCCTACTAAGAAAAAAGAGCAAAGTGACGTAGGTATAGTATGTTATAAATTACATCTTAATATGAAAAGTATTTTAATCTCATCTATTTAAAAATCAAAGAACGGTTACGAGGGACAAAAAAAAATAATTCACAATCCAATTATTTTTATACCGTGTGATTGAAAACACAAATACTTTGTTTTTCTCATAGAGACCGTTTCACTGTTCCTTTTATTTATTTTACCACTCAATTTAAATGATGTATTACCAGTGTACTTTTTCTGTTAAAATAATTCAATATTAAACTTAATGCCTTTCATTTGTTTTTCTTTTTGTCATAGAGGGTAATAAAAAGCAGAATGTGCCTACTTGGGACTAACATAATACTTTAACCTCGGGCAAAATATTCTAAACCCCTTGTTTCACTCGGGAGTCAGTATGAATCCCAGCCTTGAGAGGATAATCTGCTAACCCCTTCATGCATACCCATAGGTCTATGATGGAATATTTTAACCAATGTAATTAATTACGCGTAGAATCATATCAGGTTGAATTAGCGACAGCTAGATAAGTGTTGACATTAATTTTGTAAGAGTTCCACAAGTCGGAATTTATTGTCAATCGTTAGAATTTCCTGTAAAATAAATAACAATGTTACCATAGCCTTAATTTATTTATTTCACCCAAAATCCTACTACGTTACTGTGGTAAACTACTATAAAACATTGAAATAAGTTAAACAGTGGTAATAAGATAGTAGATATCTGACACAATTGCGTTAAGTTCATAGATATTTGGGTCTTAATTTTACTTAAATGGCTGAAAAGAATATACGAAAGAAACAATCAAAATATTTACTATCTACATTGAAGTATAACAATTCACTTGATTACTATAACATTATCCTGCCGGATTACTCTTTGTAGTTGTCACCAACACGGTTCACGATCTCCTCGCCGGTCTTCTTCTCAATGCGCATGTATTTGTTCACCAAGGGCCTGTAGTAGTAGGCCTGGTAGTCTTGGCGCTCAGCCATCTTCTTAAGAATTTCCTTCTCTAAGGCACGCAACTTATTTTTCTGAGCCTCCTCGTCCAGCCAGTGCATGAATTTTTCGTATTCCTGGTGACAAATATATTTACATTTTAGCAAATGGTGCACAATCACATTTTTCCCTCAGGCGCAAGCCAGGCAGAATCAGCGTGGGCACGGCGCGTTTGTGGCGCACCATCAGCGCATTTTGCACCACATCCCTTTCCTACATTTTGTATAAAAGAATTTCAATATGAGCGTCGAGGCAGCACGACGGGTACGACGCGGCGGGTGCACCGAATCTAAACCCCCGGCGCGCATGCCCCGTCTTTGCTCGCACGTTACGCCACGGTTGTATTTGTCAAAATCAAAAATCCAAGTTTCTCGGTGGTGTTCAGTCAAAAAACTTAAATACCACTGAGACACCGCCCCATGAGCATGCCATTAGCGCACTCGATGTGGGCCGCTTGCGCACCAGTGGGGCGCGCCTGATGGATGTCGGTTGAGCGTTAGCGGCGCGCACAAACCCGATGCGCGCCCTCGCTTCTGTCTGGCTTGCGCCAGTCCCACAATCTAAATGACATGTTTCATGATGGACTCTACATTCTGTTCCCACCAAAGAAAACATTTTTTGGTAGGATTTTGTTTTTAAAACAAAGTTGAAAGTTTACCACAATTTTTTGTGTACTTGATTTTTCATTACTATATTAACAGAGGGTTATCTTGAGCCCTACCTTCTAATCATTTATATAACTAAATGGTTTGTGCTTTTTCCTTATGGTGGGATCTTTTTTCTCTTAATTTTATGGGACTTAAGCATCATGTATAACAATATAAAAAACAAGACTGGTTTGTTTGAATACTTATAACTTAAAAATCTTTGATTTGTTGATTTTGTTATCACCTTGAAATGCAGAATAACTACCTATTAAAGCTTAAGAAATATTTTTATTTATTAAACCTTTCATTTTTCCGCATAACACTTTACAAAATATACATTTAAACATAATTATTTCCTTTCCATTCCATTGTTATGTGGCCCCCTATGGGTAAAAGCCTAAAATAAGAAATATTTACTACAAAAAAATAATAGCGAAACGAAGTTTGCCAGGACAGCTAGTAGGTCATATATGTACTTATAATGTGTAGGTCAATCAAAAGGGAGACAAACACGAAAAAGTGGGGGCACATCTCACACTACGGGGATCAAGAATGAAACCCCCTTAGCCATAAAAGTCTTATCTTGTGACTTAAACAAGAGCAAGCATAGGATGGACATAACAATATATTTTCCTTTCAATGAGAGGCTTTTTCAGAAAACTAAGATAGTAGTGCGCCACTAAGTGATGGTCAACCTAACCTCAATATGAAACGCCTAATAAAATTAAATTAGGCGAGCTCCGTGGCACAGTGGTTAACACGCCAGCTTGCGACACGAATGTCCCAGGTTCAGTCCGGTGGAAAATGATCTTTTTCAGATTGGCCTGGGTCTTGGGTGTTTATCTTTATATGTATTTGTTATATAATATAGCATTGTTGAGTTAGTATCCCATAACACAAGTCTCGAACTTACTTTGGGGCTAGCTAAATCTGTGTGATTTGTCCATATATATTTATTTATTTAATCCTTCAGCCCCTAAAGAGGCCAGATCTGGCCGCATAACAATTAAAACTCCATTGTGTCTGCGTTTCCGCGATTGACGGGTTAAAATTGTAAAAGTCAACAAACACCATGTTTCTTGTTCAACTGATTTTTGTATGTAAATTTCAATAATTACATACCTAGTATAAAATGAAGTTGCTTCCACTGTCTGTTCTCTTAACACTACAGTACACGCACCCTAATTTTATAATATTTTACTCGCGTGGGGTGAATATTCAGACCAATTTCATTGATCGATTTTAGGTAAATAAAATATAATATAAAATAAAATGCGTTCAAATTCTGAAAAGTATTTATTATTTATTCTTACTCCTACAGCAATTTTGAATGTTTATTAAATAAACAAAAACAAAAATGTATTTTAAAAATTTGTTGCACTAAAATATTGTGGGATCTCGTTCTTGATGACGGTGGTGGTGTTTTGAACCAACGAGTGCCATTTCTAGATTGGTAGTAGTTTGAAAAAGTACTCAGAGGAATATTGTCATCGCTTGAAAAGCTATCCTCAATATTTTCTTCCATATCTTTATCTACATCTACCCTCTCTTCTGTGCTCCTATCTTCCATCTCTTCTGTGCTCCTATCTTCCATCTCTTCTGTGCTACTTTCATATTCTTGCTCTGTTTCTGAGTCATGGTTAAGTTCTGCAACTCATTCCTCTTCATTATCTTCTGTATCACTAGGTGCAATATCACTCTCAACCTCCACATCTTCTAACCAGCTTCGTATCATATTTTACTGACGTTCGTCCATAATGGCGACAAATCTGTAATGAACAACACAATTAACATAGCTAAATATACAAAAGTCTTATAGAAACTGAGAACATCTCGAATAAAAGAAAAAGTAAAACGGATACTTACATGAAACACTTCAGAATCGAACGAGAGTTTTTGTAACGCCGATAGTCGCGTGGGGTGGAATTCCGTCCCAAACACTTTCTCACCCCTTTTTTTTGCCACTAGCGTCCGCGACGAGTGCCGGTGACGTACTGACCTTGAAGCTTGTTTACTTGACGAGGATTACACTAGGCGACACAGTCCGTACTCAAGTAATTAAAAAAGTATTGATGAAAGCGTTGGTCTGGGGCGAATATTCACCCCGCGCGTGTACTGCAGTGTTAAATCATTTAAACTACTCAACAGATTTTAATGCAGTTACCAGCAATGGATAGAGGGATTCAAGAGGAAGGTTTATATGTACAAAACATACCCGGGCGCAGCCAGACATGAAGAGACAGTTCACATGGATTTTAATGCAGTTTTATAATAGGTCAATTTTCATAAGTAAAGACACCTATATATCCCCAATAGTTTCTCTAGCAGCCGAACCCATAGTTCTAAAATTTACCATCAGCACTTTTTATATAAATAAAAACTTTTTTAAATATAAAACTTTTTCATTGTAACAGCTTGCAAACAGGGTCTACTGTTTTAAATAATGTCAAACCTGCTGAGGGCTGTTGTGGACGTATTGTGCGATAAATCTAGTGATGGGATGGCGGTGGTACTCCCAGTGCTTGGGAGTGTATTTATCGGGAATCTTCTGCAGCTGGGCGGGACCGATGAACACATTGCAGTAGAAGATTATCAGGCCCACGGGGATAAGTCCAATCATGGTGTAGTAGTGCATCATATCCTTGAATTTGTGATATTGCCATCTGAAGCGAAAACAAATATTCAGGTTAGGTTAGGTCATTGTAAGTCTATAGACAACAGTTCTTGTTGATAAATAAATATTGCAAATACATTATTATTGACTTTAAATACTACCTTAATACGCAAATACATTAAATATTCAAAATTAAACAAAATAAATGGTTAGGTAATCGATATGTCGTTACCTGGATGGCTGCAATGCCATAGTCCTTTCGTGACCAGCACAAACGCTCTTGGTGGTAGAAAAAGACACATTTTGTACAATAAACGGAGTTTTTACGTGATTTTTCAAAAGATTAATCCCGCAGGATCGGCCTAAAGCACTCCAAGATACCATTTTTATTTTGACAAATGAAGAACAGTATTGCCAGGATTGCCAGTGCCAGTAAACATTTTTTCTATTCTTCTGTGTGGCCATCAAACTTCATTCAGAAGCTAATTTTATTTTAGCCAGTGTCTAATTATCAAATGGCGCATGGCGCCATTTAAGTATTCTTCGAGTTATTCTTGTGTATCAACGAAATAATCGTGTAATTCATACGCCCTTGGCGCCTATTATAGAACATTATACACCCTGAAGTGCTATTTTTGAAACGCGATTCGTAAACGAGCGATTTTCTTCGCTCTGACGAGCATCACACTTGTACACAGCAAGGCGGCAACACCCAGCCCGCTAAGTAAATCTCACTAAAGCCTGAACAGTTTATTTTAGTTAATACATACATTTTTAGATTTTAATTCTTTTCTATTTCCGTTTTTATTTTGTTTTTTGCATAGAGATAAGATAATCATGGTTTTAGTATGAGTGTAGTTAGGTTTATTTATACTATAATATAGGATTACTTATATTATAAGTAGTTTAATTTAGTTTAAATTATTACCAGATATTTCAATGTTTTAATAAATAAATATATACGGACAAATCACACAGATTGAGCAGGCCCCAAAGTAAGTTCGAGACTTGTGTTAAGGGATACTAACTCAACGATACTATATTTTATAATAAATACATAATATATAGATATACATACATCCAAGACCCAGGCCAATCTGAAAAAGATCATTTTCCATCTTGCCTGGCCGGGGATCGAACCCAGGCACTCTCGCAGGCTGGTGTGATGACCGCTGCGCCATGGAGCTAGCCATAATTTTAAGATTATTTGTTTAAAAATAATAAAGAAACTCCATACATTGTTCATAAACATGGGCATCTATAACACCAAATGAGTGTTTTTATTGATGACCGAAGTTCATCAACCCGCGCACGACATGATTTCACTGTCGGATCTGTTACTTGTATAGAAAACCACGCGAAATTAATGTGTCATTACATTAATACTCATTAGCAAGCATGTTTATTGCATTTGATACTTCGTACAATAAAAAGTTGAAAATTACCCAAACAAAATTACATATGGTACTGTGGCTACCATATACCTTTACCGTTACCTCAAACTAATTACCAACAAACACCACGTCATTTACCAACTCGGAGAAGCACTTTCAACAAGACTCATCAAAAGAAACACAGATACAAATAGCCTTGAAAAGGGCTGTTGTGTAGACGCCATAGAAACAGGATTTAGCTATGAAAATAGCCTTTTGCAACGCACGCACAGCGAGCGACCTTCACCATGCACCACCACCATGCAAGCACTTCTTCATCACACGCACAAGCAGAGGCACAGTTCTTCAAGTCAGCAGCAACAATCAAGATGAGCGTGCAACGTGCTATGGTCTACGCGCGGCGCGCCGCCGAGCTCCGTGGATACGTGTGCTGCCGCCTGCGCCGTCTCCGAAATGTGCGGGCATAGAGTACTATAATACAACGTGCGGGGCGCGCCGGCTGCAGAGAGCTCAGAACAATTCTTCTGAGGCAGAGAGTTTTGTTCCCGCGCGACGCGGCCGTGCGACAGAGAGGTCCGAGTTGAAGCAAGACAGAGATTGACGTTGCATGGGAAAGAGCGAACCGTTTTGTTATTGGTTAAAATTCTAATTTTTTTATTGGTTATGAGACATTTTCTTTGTAAATAATTTTGTATATATACTTCGCATTTTACCTAATAAACACATTCTATCACGTTCTGATCTGGAGTTTCAATCAACACACCACGTCGCCTACAACACTCCAAAGTACTTTAGATTGCATAAATAAAAGGTAGCACTAGTTGATCGCAAGTTAATTGTCAATTGTTTTCATCAATCGTTATTCGATAAATCACGTATACCTACTACGTATATTTTAAGGATTTTAGTAATCTTTTGATTCAGATAAAGAGACTAAATCAAAAGATTACCAAAATCCTTAAATTAAAAGGCTTTATTATTTAAATTGATTCTCGATTTCGGTGGCCTAGTATCCATGGTATCATTATCATTACATAATATAAAACAAAGTCGCTACGCGCTGTCTGTCTGTCCCTATATATGTTTAGATCTTTAAAACTACGCAACGGATTATAATGCGGTTTTTTTAAAAATAGACTGAGTGATTCAAGAGGAAGGTTTATATGTACCTTGTACCCGTGCGAAGCCGTGGTCCAGGTCGATAGTAGATAATAGTAAAAATGTTGTTGGCCAAGAAAATGTTTATTTGTACACAGAGTGTTTTTTTTAGTCTGTATTTTTAAATGTTTAAGTCCAGGAGTTCTATTTTTGAAATTTCGTTGTTCGTAAACGAGTATTTTTCCATGCAAGTATCGCTCGAAGACGAGTGGTCAGGTCATACTTTCAAAAATAGTACCCACGATATCTCGAAAACTAGCGTATCGATCTTTTTTTGTCATTTATTTGCGCCATTTTTTTTAAATCTATGATTTGCGCAAATTTAAATTGAATGGTATATAAGATGTCTTTTGGTAACATAGCATAATAAAATGTACCGCTTTTTAAGGGGCTTAGACCAGCGAAACCAGAACCACCTATAATTTTATCTTCTTACTCCTAAACCCGATCATATAAAAATAAACTTATTCTGTAGAAAACTATATAACTTACTTGTAGTATTTTTGGTACTACTTTTCATTATTTTGCATTCGCTCAACAAGAACTACCTAGTTACTGATCATCGCCAAAATTGGCCACTTTTGACCACATCTCCTATGTGGCCAAAAGTGGCCAATTTTGGCAATATTTTTAAGTTTACGCAAATATTTAAAAGACTCATAAAAAAATAAGATACTTACAATTACTTATACGATTGCGTAATTAAATATGTCGACCGCAAGTTGACAATTTAAGATTGATCGTCTCGCCTCAGCTATAATGAAGCAAGCTCCATGAATACATTTCGCTTCTACCTTAAGCTGACGTGAAACGTGATTTAATAAATGTACTAAACTCAGAACAAGGACTGCTTTAGTCCTCGTTCTGAGGTATTAAATAACGTTTGATGAAAACAATCGATCAATCACGTAATGCAGTTGATAATCGCTTCAATTGGATGCCGAGACGATCAATTGGCCCATCAACAAGTAAACATTGACAATCGCAATGATGGTCTCGACCCAGCTTTACTGTCAATCACCCACCACGTGAAATAAATATCACGCACGGGAAAATATCAAGAGCCGGGAACTTTAAATAGTACATATTTTACTTTTCTTTACTATGTGATATTTTCACATAAAATTAGATAATTAAATTGGCTAATAGAGCCAAGGAAATGTAATAACTAAATTATAATATCGTCACATAAGGCAAAGTTTGTGAAAAACCGAGCCATGCACATTGAACCAAGAACTGAATATTTTTCGAGTACTCAGCTTTAAATTTGGTTAGGACATTAAAAATTACAATATATAGGTATATACACACATACCTATGTATTTACATTTATACATGAATTGTTAAAACATGAATGAATAGATAGCCATGTGCAATTTCTGATTACAATTACAACCTGTTGCTGGTTTTATAAAACCAAGACTGGCATTGTATTGATTTTTAGACTGGGCATGCTCCACAGAACTACGTCAACTGATAACCGACGAAACATTGACTAATATCCAACACCCACACAGTCGCTGCTCACGGAAAGTAGCCCCAAGGATATTTGGTGCATCTTTTTTTAATTTTCTTTCCATGGAGAAACGTAGAAGTCTGTAGTGTTAGTGTTAATATGGAGGAATTGCTGCAAGATATATTCAGAGAGGCCACCGGGCCGAAATTATCAACTTTGAGAAAAGCATGCCAAGATGCATTGGGTAAGTATTATTTTAATAATAAGTACCTACTAAATAAACATAATGCTATTGTAATGCATTTGTGTGATATAAGTATGTTGCTGTATGCGTACTAATTTACGCCGCGGTTGGATGAAATGTTTGTTAAAAGTATATCTAGTTATGTATTATTTACCTATGACATAAGAGATCTACATATCTGGCATACGAATTCTACAGTAGTGCAATCCATGTAGTGCTAAATGCGTAATGGCATTCAGATCAGACCTTACACATGTTAGCCATAGGGTTCGAAGTTTAAAAAATAGCCTAGATGATGTAGACGTATCTTCGTGTGATATGGATAAAGACATGAACCTATGTCTAATATCTATCTGGTACCTTCTGGAGACATTACAAATTGCCATTTCCCTGCAATAAAGAGTTTGTATTGATATATGTTTATTGCTTATCAAATAGGTACAATACTACTTAGTTGTCGCCAGCCAGCAGCATCGCCCGCGCGACGTATATTAGATATTAATTTAAATTAAGCGCAAATATATTAAGGGCTTTAAATTTTTTGCGCTTAATTTAAATATACCTTACATATATATGTCGCGCGGGGACTTACCATAAATACTTACTTAGGAACTTTTGGGTGGCAATTTTAGGATGAGCCTAGATCATCTTAATAGATATCTGCATCATCCATAAAATATAATATATTTCAATAAGCACTTCTTTGCGATTTTGGGGTCGGACAAATAATGGTGTACATTTTTATTAGGTTACATAGATCTCTATCCAAAGCAACCTTGAGTTTAGTTTCTAACACTATTATATTTTTATAATTACAAACTGTTGTTGCTTACACATGATCACGCCGTACACGCATATTTAGGATAATGACAAGTGCTTTTATTTGGAGTAACAATTATGTTATTGTATGTCATAATCTGTTTTATGTGTCAATAAATAAATAAATAACTTTAAGGAAATTAATGACGTGGTGGATGCCTTCTACTCGTACCGAGCGCGCACTTTTGATGCACGCAATTTTTCACTTAATTTATCACTCAAATTTGAGTAAGTACATTGTACCTAAGCTCCACTCGTTCCGATCACAAATAATACACTTGACAAATTAAATTTCTTGTTGAGTCGAACATCAGGCGCCAAAATATTTAATTGACCTTCTCAACATTAAATTGATCCCTCGAGCCTTACGTGTAGATGTGACTTTCTTTCAGAGATACTCTGCATCCAAGAGAGCAGCGCGCGTCGGCCTTCGTATGAACTCCGGCGCGTGTGCCTGCTGCCTCTTCAGATCGCACTCGAGAGCAAGCGCGCCAGGCTCGTCACGTACGCGTTGCAGGGCTTTCATGTAAGTAGTTAGTCGGGCTGCAGGGAGAGAGCAGCGCTCGTCGGCCTTCATATGAGCGCCGGTGCGTGTGCCTGCTGCTGCTGCAAATCGCACGCTCATAACTTACGCGTTGCGTACTTAAAGGCCTGATGGTCATTGTACCTGCAACATCAAAATCATTAACAGAGCGCCGCCGGCCATATGCAGAATGAAAAG
This sequence comes from Elegia similella, assembly GCA_947532085.1. NCBI lineage: Eukaryota > Metazoa > Arthropoda > Insecta > Lepidoptera > Pyralidae > Elegia > Elegia similella. The sequence goes on from OX383941.1 coordinate 18,237,689, forward strand.
TGTGGGTGACAAAACTGAACCTTGTGGAACACCAGTATTACAGACGACCTCCGCCCATGCACCGTCAACAATGACCTTGATCCTCCGATCTGATAAAAATGTGGTGATTCAAACGCATAGCCTCTCGGGTAGGTAATTTCGACAGAAGTGGCATAGAGATGCCAGACCCTATCAAAGGCCTTAGTAATGTCAAAGCTTCTCCCATCAACTATGTATTAATGATACGTTCCATCACTTTAGAAAGCAGGGAGTTGTACGTTGTCGTTGTACACCGTAGTTGTCAAAAGTTAGCGATTAGGCCCTCTGTAAAAGTTTACAACTTTACAAGACGCAAGAACTTGAGCGCTTTGTGAAGAAGACGGCAGTGCGCTATAAGAGCATTGCACCGTACATAACATACTGTACGGTTAAGGTGTTAAGCCGTTATACATGTGGAGATGCTGCTGATGGTTTCAGATGATGTTGCAGAGATATAAGACCTTGTTACATAATAAACTGGTTTATTGTTTCTTCATATACATCTTGATGGTTGGATGTGACGGTACTTTCTCTTAGGCTATCCGATAGTATCTCGCAAATGATGAGAATTTTGATGCTAATTATAATAACAAAATAGCTGACAGGCTTTCTACATGTATATGACTGCGAACCACAAATGTGCGATGTAAGCTCGTATATGCGCCAAATCAGTGAAGTCCAGAGTATTTTACTAGAGCAAAACGGTTATTAATATGTTTGAAGCTTCTATGCCTATTATTAAGTTCTTCTATTTCTTTTCCAGAAAATACTTCGTGATGACAGATTTCACCGCGGAATCGAGCCCGAAGATGATTCGCTGTGGATGCCCTCCCAGCTACTTTGTGCCACTGCGTCTGTCATGTACCATTTGCCCGATACTCAGGTTTGTGGAAACACTTCAGTTGAGATCTAAATTTCTTAAGACAAATTGATTTTCTTCAGCCACCAATAGTTTTGCACGTAAACTTTTTCTTCAATAAGGTGGTAATAGCTAACTTCACCAGTAATTTAGTATAGTTTTTTTATCATCATCATCAGGTTTTTTTAAGTCTCGACTGCAGGAGCATGACCCTCTCTGTGCTACTAGATCTAAATTTGGCCAGAGCAGACAGAGGATTTGGCCTACACTCTCCTCGCTGGCCGGACGGGTTGGAGAGGTCTCATTGTTGTTTATGAGCTTTGTTTAGCTTGTATTTCCTAAGTCGCCTCTTACGACTTGGAGTGTGTACTCTGCTCTGCCGAAAACCACACGGCCATTTCTTTTGATGATATTCAATAAATGATTGACGTAAGTCGTAACATTTTTGCCATACTTTGCATCAATCATTGATATACCTCGCAGGTGCAGATATTCCGCATGTACCTGTCCCTCGCGCTGTCGCCGCGGCGTACTCTCAACGGTCGCCTCTGCGTGTGGGCTTGCGGGAGGTGTGGCGAGGCCGCCGGCGCGGCGCCACATGTAGCGGCCGCCGCCAGAGCCGCAGCTGCTCAGGCACTGAGGGCCTACTGCGCGCAACTCGGTGAGAATACAGGTGGAAACTCATACGTGGGGGTGTGGGTATGTCTCATAATTTATACGCACAGTCATGGGGTACTTGTCGTTTTCACTTTTTGATTAGCTATATTCAATACCAGCAAAAGAAAAAAGAACCCAAAGGTTATACCTCCTAAGATTTTGCTGAAGATATCCCTATTTGCTCAATTCAAACAATGTGGGAACACTGATATTAATTCTACTTTAAAAATCTTGAAAGGTGATTTTCTTGTCTTAATAGATGAAGAATGTCAAGAGCTCCTATCCGAAGGTTCGCCGCTGGGAAGGAACCACATTGTAGCAGTTGGATGTTATAGTGAAGTCATACCGGTCATACAGTACTTATGCAGCCGGTTATCAGAAACACAATTGTAAGTACCCGCCTGACCCAACGCTACCTTGAAGCAATGCTGTTCAGCTGCTTACAAGTAGGCATTTCAGTGATTTGTAGAACTAATCCCTAGGGAGAACAAGTAGAGCAGTCGCTCTTGGCGCTATGCTGATCGGAGCGTCGATGTTGTTGAGTTAATGTTTGAGAGAGGCGACTTCTTCCTACCCACTTACACCCCCTCCTCTTTCTTCTGCGAACTCTGAGAGGCACCAAAAGGCGCCGAACATCTATCTAGCTCCACTAAAATCAAGAGCTAACGGACGGACTGGTGCTTAAGAATAGTCAGAAATATTTAAAACATTTAAAAATACAGTGCGTCTTAAAGCACAAGGTGCTTATGACGTGGTGCTTTTATGACAGATGCGTAATGTATATCGGAAGCCTAACCGAGTTATACTTACAATGCTGGTACTCTGGTATTCATGAATTGATGCGATGCGATAATGCGGGTAGGTCAATATAACACTGTAAAGATATCCCTTAGTCTGTCAACTAACTAAAATCCATTAAAATTAAAATTAAGTAACACTTATATGCTGTATATTTCCCCACAGAGTTCCAAAGCAGAATCCGCTGGCACTGTTCTTTCTGGACTGCTTGTTGACGCTTATGTCCAGTCTCTCGGAACGGGTCTGTGGAAACTCGCACTTCACAACGTTCCTCTGGCAGAAGTTCTGCCCCTCACTGATATCCTTCCTAGGAACACCGCGCGTGGACAAGAATATCAAGTCTAGGTATGACATTCCATGGCATCGTTGGATTTTATTCGATAGATATATATATTTATGATCTTCGGGAAAGTTATTCAGAATAATAAACTAAACGAAACATTGAAATTACTGCAGTATTTGTTGCTGATTTCTTAGAAAAATATTCACAAAATAATGATTAAATTGTTTTGATGTTCCAGGGAACATGAAGGCCACTTTGTGGACGATTCAGGCCGAGGGTCTGGAGCACTCAACAGCGCTCCGAGCTTTAACAGCAAACAGGCCAAAGCTATCTATAGGTAAGTAAAAATAATTGTCAGCTGTAAAATGCCTTTCCTTAATAAAATTAGGCCTTTATGTAATACTTTGCATGTTATAATTAAAAAGCTTTTGTATATTTACTGAGATATTCGTAAACTTTCTATCTCCTTCTGATATTCTCTTTTTGTTAACCTTAATCTCTTCTACAATGCTATAATATTCCTAGACTCGATCTCAGCAACAATTTCTGTTGTTTCTTCATATTTATCTCTTTCACAGTATCGCAAATCAGCTAGTCCGTCTCGTAGGATCGACTTCGAACTTGCGTCCCGTGCTGGAAGCTCTCTATCACCGGATGCTGCTCTATCCTCCCGTGGCGCACAGAGTAGAGCCCCTCAGGAGCGCCAGAGAGCTCCTGCACAATCCCAAGAGGTTAGCCCACCTGGTGCTGTTGAAGAAGACGGATCATCCTGAACGACACAGTGATGACATGGCCATACTCAGACTGTACGTGTTAGAAATTATTATATTTTATTAATTTCGATCCTTTTAATATCGATACACTATATTATGTATGACACCAGGGTGTTCATGGTCGATTGACCGTGAAACCTACTCGAAATGATGAATGATGATGATGTATGTATCTAACTCTAACATAGGGGAAAAGGGGGTAATGGGAGTCACTTAAGCGAGCAATCAAATAAAAGCTTATTTCGAAATAATATCGTGATTAAATTGTTTAATAATAGACTTTACTTATTTATCTACTAGTTGTTATCACTTTTCACCACTTTGGGAATCAACCTTGGATATATTTCCGCGTTTTAAAAAAAAACAAGTTTGACTCCCATTGCACTAACCTCAGTACAATGGGAATCAGACATGTGGGAAATCAGAGTCAAACAATCGCAGACATTACATTCGGCAGTATACCATCCAGTGCAATCACCAGTTGATCAGCTAGCCTATTTGGTTTTTCTGACTTGTAATATCGGCATCTATAAGCGAAAAAACATAAGAATATTTTTTGCGGGTAATGGTAATCACTAGCAGGCCTTTTGGCTCCCATTACCCAAAACCTATACTGCATGTTAATTGTAAAATTTAATAACACAAAGTTAATTTAATCGCAATTTAATATGCTAATTTAAATTTTGAATATCAAGGATAAATCTATCCATAGTTATTAATTTGGTACAGCTACAACGTCTATACTCACCGTTAATGTTGTTTTGACGAAAATTTACACCGACGAGGCGTGAAAACGAAACATAATTGTCACTCAAAAACGCGTGGAGCTACTAGCGCGAGTCATTCGTACAATGGGCATCGGGTACAGAGCAAGCTGAACATGTCATTTACCTAGATATCGAACGTGTAGTTTTGCTTAGAGGCACCTGACCCCGATTGCCCGCTGACTCCCATTACCCCTTTCTCCCCTAAGCTTTGCTCTTTTTACCACCTCAACTTTTTGTGAAATATAAAATTACCACAACTTTTATAAAAAAATAAAACACGTGTGCACTGCTTAAACATAATTAGCCTATGCCATTCGTAACGATTTAAACGCTTTGTTGAAATTTATAAACTAGCATACATGCATACATCAACTCTAAAATCACTTCATTAGGGAAGTCGTTTAAAAATTGCAGAGATATCGTGACCCTAGGTTTATGTTTATGTCTGTTTGAGATACGATTATCTGGTTGTCTCGAAATGTCTGATTCTCATCCCTTTTCGCTGCACCATCAATCACCACCACAACCCAAACGATGGCGCACCATCATACTTAACGATGCTTTGGTGTATAGAGTTAGAGATTTTTTAGAAAATCATTTTTTTATTAGTTATATAGGTCCCACTGCTGAGCAAAAGCCTCCCCTTCTGTTTTCCACCTAGTTCTATTAATTGCTATGTTTTACCATCCCTCATTATAAATCAGAAAATCCATACTAATTACTAATCCTATCCTAATCCTAACTAATATTATAAATGCGAAAGTGAGTTTGTTTGTTTGTTACGGTTTCACGCCGTAACTACTGAACCGATCATCATAAAATTTTGCATGCAAGTTCTCTGGAGTACGGAGAAGGACATAGGCTACTATTTATCCCGGGAAAAAGTCTATTATTCCCGAGAGATCGACATTGACGCAGGCGGAGCCGCGGGCGAAAGCTAGTATCCTTATCCTAACTAATATTATAGAATGCGTAAGTTAGTTTGTTTGTTTGTTTATTTGTTTGTTTGTTTGTTTTTTACGCTTTCACGCCGTAACTACTGAACCGATCATCATGAAATTTTGCATACAAGTTCTCTGGAGTGCGGAGAAGGACATAGGCTACCTTTTATCCCGGGAAAAAGTACTATTCCCGAGGGATCGACATTGACGCGGGCGGAGCCGCGGGCGAAAGCTAGTTTATTATAAATGCGAAAGTTGTTTGTTTATTTGGTACGCTTTCACGCTGTCAGCACTGAACCGACTATCATAAAATTTTGCTTACCCGTTGTCTGGGTTACAAAGAAGGATATAGAGTATATTTTGCCCCGGAACAAGTAGGTACTGATCCCGAGGGATGACATAGAACTGTAACTATAATATTTTCCAGAATAATGGACGGCATCGAAGAATGCGGACGAAGCGGCAACCCGGAGGTAGTCGCAGCAGCAGTGGAGTGCGTGGTGTCGCTGCTCGATGCTTTAGAGAAGCTGTGCCATGGCTCCGCGGAATATGTTAGCGTTGAAACAGCGACGCTCATGTTGCAGCATTGGCCGAAGTTACAAGATGCGGACTATACTGGACCTTTGACGTACCAGACTTTGGCGAGGCTTCCTAGTCCTTACAGGTAAAATCCTTAAGACAAATTATACCTAAGTACAGTTATAGTACCAGCTTTGTTCGGTGGTGCAGAACAATCAACCGCCGAATCAAACCGATTGAAAAAATATTAAAGAAACGAACTTATTCCTACTACATAAGATTTGAAATCCAAGAACAACAGGACTCGCGCTGTCCCGCTCATAATACTCAAACGGTACGGAGCTGCATTGAACTCCAAACATGGCGCAAACGCATCAGCCAATAGCGGACGGATATTTGCGCGCCATGCGAAAATTTGATTTTTGCGCAGGTATATCGATGTATCTTATAAAAGTAGCACTGTACTACGAGTATTTGCCAAGTGTATTTATTGAAACAGATATTTTGAAATGAACTTTTGTTTACAGAGATGTGGTGGCAGTCTTACAAAGTAATGAGGGGAAGGATAATGATTCTTCAGGTAAATAATAAAAAATACGAGTACTTATAAAAACAATAAGGATCACTTTTCCCTTTATGGTTCCTAAATTGACTAGACTTTACTCCCTGCCCTGGATGGTAGAAAGATTCCACTATGCTTAGTTTTTCGCTCTATCTTGAGCAACATGAATCACTTCCGGATAAGTCGGGTGTCTATACTTAGGGGGAACACCAGTTCTTTTGTGATAGCTCTTAACATGAAATAGTGCTTAATATAATTAAAGTTATCAAGGATCCAATTTTTGTCGCTAATATAGAGCGTTCAGCATTTGCCTGACGTGACGACAAACAACAACGCTTCCCCATATCCTTGAAAGAATTAAAAAAAATATGAAACTAATTTCTCTAGATTTAACCATTGGTCATCTGATACTCATACCCAAAATATATTTCCCAGATACGTCAGGGCCAGAGAATGCAAGCTCCGGGAGCGACGGCGAGGCGGATTCAGACAACGATAACGTGTTCCTGCCCTCCCGAGCTAACAATCCCAACTCTCCAGAAAATAAGAAGGTGCCGAGCGGGAAAACCAAGTCTGTTCCAAAAACACTCAACTTAGGGAGGTCAGTAGGCACATATTGCAATTGTTTCCAAACCACTTATTACTAGTGGCTCTGTGAGTTGTAAACCTCGCTAGACTTAGCTAACTCACGATAGTCCTAAGAGCCATAGCGTAGCGCCATAAACCCCAATGGCACTTAGGTCGTTTTAGCCAAATCTATCAAATAGAAACATTTCCGAAAATTTAATCGACAAGAATATTCTATGTAATTATTGAATCGTTTCACACACCAGGATCGATTGAGAAATGCGACATGTAGAGGAGAACAATCGGACAACGAGACTTACAAAAGACTTTTTGCCCAAACTAAAACCGAGATGCTACACTCGCGTTTCGCGCTTCCTCGATCAATAAAAAAAATATATACTATACTAAATGTCGTCCGCGGCTCTGCTCACGTTAAAGTCGATCCCGCGGGAACAGTATCTACTTTTTTCCGGGATGAAAGGTAGCCTATGTGTTCTTCCAGGTTATGCGCAAAATTTCGTCAAGACTCGTTCAGCCGTTTCGGCGTGAAAGAGTAACAAACATCCATACATCCATACGTACACACATACACACAAACTATTGCGATTATAATAGTATATAAGGACTTATTGTTTTTTTTACAGATGTACAATCACCGAGTGTAACGTAGACTTGGAAAGGCACAACGCGAGGCAGTTCATAAAAACATTGCAGAACTCCTTGCTCCCGAAGCTTCTCAACCTTAGGACTTGCATTGAGGTAAGTTAAAGTTCAACCGATATTGACGGTTACAGTTTTATTTTTAATGGAAGATATTATCTTTTCCTGCTCTACGGATAACCAGTTAAGAATGATAAATAAATCTTTATTTAACTTTACATGTTAAGTTAACCTTACATATCTAATAATGGTCGTGCTCCTGTAGTGGAGACTAAAAAGGACCTGATGATGATGATGATCTAATAATGTTATTTTACTCTTAATAGGATACCCTTTATGAGAGTAATAGAATACGATAAAAAAAGACTTGTATCCAACTAGAATCACATTATTAAGTAAAATGTACCAGCATCTCTTTGAATGTGGATGACCTGACCATTTGAGGATGACGCTCCTGATCATTCGAAAGATCCAGCCTCCGTGGTCCAGTGGTTAAGGCGTTTGCCTGTTGACCCGGAGGTCGTGGGTTCGATTCCCACCGGAAGCATACTTTGTTTAGTTGTTTCCAGTTTGGTTAGGACATTGCAGGCTTGAATCACCTGATTGCCTGATAATAAAGATGATTCCGTGCTTCGGAAGGCACGTTAAGCCGGTGGTCCCGGCTGCCATCTGGTAGTCGTTAAAGGAACCACGTCAGAGGCCGAGAGGCGGTTCCGAAGAACTCTGACACCAGGGTGTGCATGGTCGATTGACCGTGACACCTACTCGAAGTGATGATTCGAAAGATAACGATGTAATATTGTGTGTATAAATAAAGTGAAACGTTACATTTGACATCTCAGGTGGACGAAGCCATGCAAGAGTTTGCGTCAAAGTGCTGCCAGCACAACGCAGCCCAGCCGCCGGCCACGGCCTGCATCATGAACGCGGACGGCGTGTACCTCGCCACGTACGCTGCCTTGCTGCTTAGCGCCAAGCAACAGCGGGCCAAGCACTACCAAGCGACTGCCACCACGGTAAACTACAAAGCTATTTCAAGTCGTTTTGATCTATTTTTTTTTCAAATTTGGATCTCGTGTATTCTCTTTTTGAACGTCATATTATGATTATTTAATATTTGCTAAATTTATAAACTACTACGTTTCGAAACGACCACTGCTGAGGAGAATAAGCCGAAAGAAACTCAGTCCAGTATTTGTTTACTGTTGAATGTAAAAAAGTATAAGCCGCTCAAAAGTAAAATGCAAATCTATCGGTAATTACACAGATATAGACGAAAGTATGTGCTGGTGATCTTCTTGTGTACTTAACGCACCGATGGGCAGCCGCCATCGAGAGCAAGGGAGAAGCACTGGCATTTAGTCTAGATGTCACAAAGGCTTTTGACCGGGTCTGGCATAAGGCTCTTCTCGCGAAGTTACCATCTTTCGGGCTTCCTGAGGGACTATGCTTGTGGGTCGCTAGTTTCTTATCTGGGCGAAGCATTCAGGTCGTTGTAGACGGATTATGCTCCGATATCATGCCCATCAATGCTGGCGTCCCCCAAGGATCTGTTTTATCACCTACGCTGTTTCTTCTGCACATCAATGACATGCTTAACACTAGTAGCATCCATTGCTATGCAGACGACAGTACGGGTGATGCATATTATGCAGGTCGTGCAAATATCCCTCAAACACAGGTGGAGGAGAACAGAAAGAGACTTGTGTCTGACATTGAGAACTCTCTGGAGCAGGTCTCTGAATGGGGTAAACTAAACCTAGTTCAATTCAACCCTACTAAGACACAAGTCTGCGTGTTTTCCGCTAAGAAGACCCCATTTAACATAGCACCGAAGTTTCGGGACACCTCTCTTACCATTTCTAAGAGTATTGGGATCCTTGGCGTCGATATTACGAAGGAGGTCCAATTCCGGAGTCATCTAGAAGGTAAAGCCAAAATGGCTTCTAAAAAACTTGGGGTGCTCAATAGAGCGAGGCAGTACTTCACTCCGGGTCATAGACTTTTATTATATAAAGCTCAAGTCCGGCCCCACATGGAGTACTGCTCTCATATCTGGTCTGGTGCACCTCAATACCAACTCCTTCCTCTTGATTCCATCCAACGCCGGGCAATTCGTATTATCGACGATCCCACACTCACAGACGATTTAGACACCCTCGGTCTACGGAGAGACGTTGGCTCTCTGTGTGTATTTTACCGTCTATACTATGGGGAGTGTTCTGAAGAACTTTTTGAATTGGTGCCACCGTCACCTTTCTACCACCGCACCGCTCGCCACAGGAGTAAAGTCCACCCCCACATCCTTGACACTTGGGTCTCCAAAAATGTCAGAGCGTCACGTGGTTTTTTTCCTCGTACAGCAAGATTGTGGAATGGACTCCCTCCCGAGGTTTTCCCTGTGTGCTATGACTTGAGGTCCTTCAAAAGGCGTGTTTACAGGTATCTTAAGAGTCGGCAACGCATCAGCAGCTCCTCTGGTGTTGCAGATGTCCATGGGCGACGGTGACCACTTTCCATCAGGTGGCTCGTCTGCTCGTTTGCCGTCGGATATACATAAAAAAAAAAAAAAAGTATCAAGATTTGTATGGAAACCAAGCCTGGCAACTTTTTAACACCTACTGTTAAAAAGTCTGATAGGGAATATATCCTTGCCTTTGGGTGCTTGCAATTTTTAGACTATTGCAGTTATTTATTACGCATTAAGGCATTTATTAGTTTTCGCAGCCGTCTGGCTACAATAACAGACGCGCGCGGACTGTCAGTAGCCGGAACCAACCTCGACTTTTGGTCGGGATTCGGACGCGCAATGTAGTTGCAAAGATGACGTCGAAATTATATCTGTGGGTATACTCATGCTAGATAAAATATTGGTTTCAGAAAACTCAAGTGGCGCTAACAGAAGATGAATTCGTGGAAGAAGTGCAAGGAAGCGGCGTTTTAGTGTACTTGTCGGCGACTTGGCTGCGGGAACTGTACCAACAGGTGCTGTCCAACGATCTGCTCAAAGATGTCCCATCGTCGGACCATCCCTTGATGCATCTACTCTCTGGTATGTAAGAATTTGTAAATAGTCTGACAATCAAAGTTAAAACTCTTTCCTACATGATCATAGGCATGTCCTGAAATCACATTATTTGCGTCCTCTTACTCGTACGTTAACCTTCACGCTTCATCAACACACAGGACAGCCAACACAAAAACATTAACAAAAGCAGTGTAGGTAACATGTACAGAATGTTAAAAATAAAAATATTACGGTGTTATTTAAAAAAAATGAGACCTTCTCGTGTTACCACTTGCAATTCCTCAATTTTATTGGAAGTCCGTTGGATCTTTAATCTCTAACATGAGTTAGGATAGAATAGAATAACCTTTATTGTAACACTTAGACACACACACACAAAACAATATAAAATAAAATTATTGAAAAGTACAAAAAATAAAAAGATCGGTGCCATCAGTGTTACAAAAGGTGACGGCTCAGCGTTACGCTGGACTAGGGATACTCTAATCCAGCACTGATTTTCAGCCGTCACCTTCTGAGGCATCACGAGCTGAAACACGAAACAAAACAGAGTTTCTGTATTTTTTTATTTAAACGAATTACTTATATTTATGTATAGTCACGTGATCACGTCTATCATCAGACATTGTCCTATGTGCATTGTGCAGGTTAGCATAAAAATCTTTTATATGAAGATATGGTACATTTCTGTTTTTCGTTAGATCTCGGAGGCCTAGACCAAAGTCCAGTGATGTCAGACTGGCAGAAGCTGAAGGAAGTATCGATGCTGTACAATACCACCAACGACTCGCCACAGCACCAAGCCAGCTTACGTTGGGCCAGAAGGTTTGTACAAAAATCACGTAACCTGTTTAATTTCCTACAAAGTTCGAACGCCCATCAATTAAAAAAATCTTAAAGTTGTAATGACGACACTTTGAAGAGTCATTTGTATTAATTGACCAAAGAAGAGTCTTCTTATTTTCGTTGTAAACTTCAATTCGAGGCACCGAATAAGAAAATACCGAGATTATAATCTCAAGTACACTACTACTACTTTAATAATTTACATGGATCTAAGTACCTGCGCAGTAATCCAATTTTCGCACGGCGTAAAAATATCCGTTCGCTATTGGCTGATGTGTTCGCGCCTCCGTTCGCTATTGGCTTGGCTGATGTGTTCGCACCATGTCTGGAGTTCGCTGTAGTCCTGTTGTTTTAGGATTTTAGATTTTAAGTAGTAGGAATAAGTTAGTAAGTTTTTTTAACTCATGTTTTAATTCGGTTTGATTCAGCAGTAGTTTGTGCTATTCTGCACCGCCGAACAAAGCCGATGCGACTTATAAAAGTATTAGTATACACGTGCCTACATGATTTTATGCAAAACGGACGTTCTGCGTCAGACCTGTAATAACGTATATTTTATTCAGGATCTTAACCTGCATATGGGACTCGATGGTGACAGTTCTGAGCGTGCCTCTCATCGGATACAAAAAGCAGAAACTACACGGCATCATCTCGAAAAAGATCAATACTTTTGGGAAGAGGAAGAGGATAGCGTGGGAAGGATTGACGATACAGTGTCTCGAGGGACTGCATAAGGTAAACTTCTACTCGTAAAGGTTAATCTCGGTATACCTGTAAATATTATCGTTGTGCTAACTCTATTCCGTGGTTTCGGTTCCGGTATTTATTGCGATAATTGTCAAAAGAGAAGCGTTCTGTTTGAGTAAAATCGATGGTTTTGTTTAAATCTTTTTCTCTCTCTCTTATAAGTATGTTAATTTTTCCAGGCTGCAAGAGTTAGCAACACTCTAAGCTTGCAAAACCGCTGCAGCAGCATCTTGGCGCTGCTAGCAAACTCGGCGATCTCACAACCTCCAAATGGAAAGATTCTAGCCACACACGCTCTTTCCTTGGACATTTTGATTACTGGTAAGATAAAGATCAACCAGCCAATTTATCTTATAAAAGGTAGCATATACTTATATGTGTCCTCAATAGATATGTCCCCAATTAAATGTTATTTTTCTCTCCTTTATATTTTTGCTATTTTGGCCCTGTCTGCTAAGTTTAAGGAATACCTTGGTCTTTCAGGTGGCCTGGAGCTGGGCTCTAAAGCGCCAGAATGCTGGGAACACATATTCGCTGCGTGCCAATACGTTTCAAGTTTCGAGCATTCCTTGTTTGGACAGCAAGGAAATAACACTACGCCGATCGTGACGATGCAGACGGGAAGAAATAAGACGGTCTCTATTCTTCAAGCTGACGCTAAGTTGGGGCTGGATGGAAGAGAGGATGAGACTTGGTCGGTACTAACAGTAACAATTGATATCTACAGTTTTGTGTACAATTAATAGATCATCCATATAAACAAAATTATGAAATGAAAATAAATCAATCTTATGATGATTTGGAATACGCTCCATTTTCACGAGTATTCGTCCGTTGTTTTGGAGCTACCCAAGTAGGGTTGTCGTCAGGCAGGCGGCCGGCCGTAAAAACTATGTCGAATTATATTTCAGCATGAATGCTATCAAAATAGCGGACCCTAGCTTCCGAAGCGTCACAACCGAGCAACCGGAAAAACGCTCAGATGAAGAAGACGATGATTTCGAATATGTATATTGTACTTTCGATTGTACTGTATTTTTCTAGCGTGGACGTATTCAACTTCCTGCAGCCAGTGATGGAGAACAATCTGAACAATGACATGTCAGTGCCAAAAATTGTTGAGGCATGTCGACAAGAGGTAATTGTGATTTTCAGGCTCATAGTATGCTTAAATCTAATGTTTATTTACCTGACAATTATTGTGACAATATATAAATAGGTAGCTGTTACGTTTTAGTGTTTCATCAGGACTTATTTCAAGACGATCTTTCAGTGATTTGAGTGATCTCGCAACTTTTTGTTCTCAATTCAAATATGGTGTAGAAGAATAGGCTAGTTTCCTGGGTCGTAATAATAACATAACAATTAGTCCGTCAGTTAGATAATCAAAAAATATTGGACACGTATTTTTTCTTTTGTCAAATAAACAACAAATAATAAAGTTATAGCGCGTCGAAGTTCAGGAGTGGGGGGCTGGTGACGTCAAAGTTTGCTAAAAATTGTAGCAAACTATGACGTCACACGGAACTTCAAAGGGCTATATTATATCTTTATAATTTTTTGATTAATCGACAAAAGAAAAAATACGTGCCTAATATTTTTTGAATATCTAACTGACGGACTAATTATATTTTTTTAGGAAACTAGCCTATTGGTACACATTCTACAACCAAAATTTGTGCAGGGTGGGAACGTGATCAGCGGCGCCGGCGCGGCCCGCGTTTGCTGTGCGCTGTCTTCAGCGTGCGACACACTGTTTTCTCGGCTCGCTGCCACCACTACGCTGCCCACACTTCGCGCAGCTTTAGTTCGTCTTGTCGCACATCAACACTCTCTGGTAAGTGAAAACAATTATTCATAGTTGAAGTTTTTTACGTTCCGGATCGTTAACATGAAGTCAGCATCGGATGAATTATTTAATACCCCTACGTTGTCATCATTATTATCATCTAAATCACTGCTGTACATAGGATTCTCCCAAGAATTTCCAATGTGACCGGTTAGAAGCGGCGTGCATCCAGCGCTTTCCTGCGACCTTGGTCATGTCATCCGATCACCTGGTCGGTCGTGCGTGTCCAACAGTGGCAACCCTTAAGTAGTGTTTTATTCCAAATAATTTAGTACCTAACCCGCTACTTGCTTGTTTCCTAAAAAATCTATTTAATATAATTAATCCGTCTTATATATTATCGAAAAATAAAAGATACGTATTTTTTGTTCTTTTATTTCAAACAAAAGATAAAGCCCATCAAGGTTCAGGAGTGGGGGCTCTATGACGTAATAGGCCAGTAAAAAGTGTACCGTCACGCGGAATTTTAACGGGCATTCTCATCTTTATCAATTGACAATCTATAAGACGGACTAATTATTTTAAAGGGTATTTTTTTTAAGAAGCAATCCTTTTCTACTTTAGTATTATTTATATCTAGAAGACTAATTATTGGTAAGGCCAACTAGCTTCCGTACCCATTTTAAATTGAAGACGTTTTGCTCTCCGAGCATTTTATATTGCAGTCGCTGTGCACCCAAGGACATTTAGCTTCCAAAACCTGATCCGTAAAGTTCGTAAAGGATGGCCAATGTCCCCCAGCTGTACACGGCGTGGGAGCAGGAGGCGGCCACCAACGGCGCGGGGTGGTGGCGGCGCGGGGCGCGGGGCGCGGGCGGGGGCGAGGCGGCGCGCGCGCTGTGTCGCGGCGGCGACGTGGCGCTGCGCTGTCTGCGCGCCGCGCGCCCGCTGGCGCACCGCATGGCCATCTGGACCGTCGTGGGCCCGCATCTCATGCAGGTCAGTTACTTACTGTAGTAGACAAAAGACTTTTTCCTCCTTCAATAAATCATCATCATCAGGTCTTTTTAGTCTCCACTGCAAGAGAATGACCGTCTCTGTACCGGAGCCATACTCGACAGCCAAAGCAGACAGAGGATTTGGCCTACACTCTCCTCGCTGGCCAGACGGGTTGGAGAGGTTTATGAGCTTGTATTTCCTAAGTCGCCTCTTACGACTTCCATAGGAAGACTTGGAGTGGTCCTATTCTACTCTACCGGAAACCACACGGCTACAATATTATATAATTCTTACTAATATTATAAATACGAAAGTGAGTTTGCGTCTTTACGACTGAACCGACCATTATGAAATTTTGCATACACGTTTACTGGGATACGGAGAGAGACAAAGGGTACAATTTATCCCGCGTGAAAGTACAGTTCCCGAGGGATTGACATTCTCTCGGGCAAAGCCGCGGGTGAAAGCTAGTATAATAAATATTTCTGTCGTAATAACATGCGAGAGAAAAAAAACCTTGGTGAATTTACTTTTTTGAGCAGTCACCGATCAAATCGTGACTATGAATTAATTCCATTTCTAATTTGCAGGCGGCATGCCACAAGGACATACAGATCTCCAGCCTAGCCATTCAATGTTTACACGACTGCGCTACCACACTTCTCAACCAGCAAGTGGAGCTGCCGCACTTCCACTTCAACGAGGCTCTTCTCAAACCCTTTGAGAACCTCCTGTGCCTGGAGTTATGTGACGACGACATACAGGTAAATGCATTATAACTTATCTCTTAAAATGTGTAGTCTATGGGTTAAGTCACTTCAATTATACATTTTTCTTTCAGGAACAAATTATATCCTGCATCTGCGAGTTTGTAGAAACTAACAGGATGGAAATAAGATCCGGCTGGAGACCGTTATTCAATACTCTTCGTGCAGCCAATAACTCCAACCAATACTCCGCCATTTTGGAAATTTTTAAAGTATTTTTGAACACTGATAATACTTTGGTGTTTGCTAATGCAGCTCTTGATTGCATTTTATGCTTGCTCAGCCATATTAAAGGCCTTCACTATGAAGAAGTTCAAGCAACTGAAGTCAAACCCAAAAAAGTTCCACCTGCACAACCTAAGCCGAGCCTTAGCCTAAAATTCTCCAAAAACAGCAAGTTTATTCCACTTAGTGAGGAAAAATCGGAGAAAGTTATCGTAGATATGTGTAAAGAAGCATTGTTTCATCTGGAAAGTTGTGCAGATATCCTGACAATGATGTACAACATGCCAAAATGTCCAATATTTAACACTGGCAATAGAATCAAAGGAGATCTACCGCTTTCTGTCGTTGACCCAATAATTCCAAGTACATCACTTGACATCACAAAATACATTGTAAACGAGAATTGTGAAGAAGAATTGATTTCCTACAGAAAATTATCAACAAGTCTTCCACATTCAAGCACTACCAACAACTGTCTCTTAAAATTAGACAGGCCAAGCAACATCCTCAAAGTATGGTACGTTTTGATAGAGGGGTTGATTTCTGCTACAGTTGTGTGCTCGAAGAAAAACCAGCCTGCGGCTATGGAAACTTTGTTCAAGTTGTTAGGAAATATTGTTGAGGTTCCAGGAACTCACTTCGGACTACATTGTATTAACCATCTTCTTCTGCCAACCGTTCAAAACTGGCTTCGACAAATAGCTAATGTAAATACACATTGGGATAATGTCATGCCAAATTTCAAACAATGTTGCGGCATGACCACGGACACTATTGTGGTATACATACATCACCTGCAACAAATAAACATCGAAAGGTCGGATGAAAAGACTGATGCAATGGACTTAGAGCCTTTTGAAAGTGCCGAAGCTACATTTGCTTTGAAACAGATAATGTTGATCTTAGTGGAGTGTATAGCTCAACCACAGGAACCTATCGCTAGGCTGGGAGCCTCATGTATAAGGCACATCATACTTACGTCAGGACATTTGCTAACGGATAATCAGTGGGAAGTAGTATGCACAAGTCTTCACAGAGCCTGCAATGTCAGCTTGACGCCCTTAAAGCAACTTACATTTGCTTTCAAGGAAAATTCTAATAGCTTCTACGGGGACTTGGCGATGGTCAAAGTAGCAGCGAGGCGTGACTGCTCAGTCAATGACAACGTCAGATTGCACGCCATGGCACAACAAGTTTTCCTAACAGAGCAACCGAAAAGCGAGGGACATATAAAATTAACTCCCAAAAATTCCACCCAGATGCTCATAGATGATAGGAGTTACATCTTCCTTATTTACTTGCAAGAATCTGTTACTTCCCTAAACCCAGATCTATACACTATAAGAATTCCCCACAGGGGACTCGTGGTCGGGCTTTTAGCACATCAAATATTGGTTCAAATAATTGCAACAGTACTTATCCAAGCATCTTCAGATTTATTTCAGGGAATCAACAGTATTTTACTGGAAAGTCTTAAAACAGGGACAAACACTTGTAACTACAAGTTTTTCCTTAATAATTACAATACAGAGTTATTGCTGAAAAGCCTAGAACTGTCTTATACAAGAGCAATGCAGTTCGATTCCAGACCAGGTCTTAAGTTTCTCGTTCAGAAGGTATCAAATCTCGACTATGCCGCTAATCTCTACAAGCAAACTACTTCATCGTGGCTAATCAAAGTTATTGCGCTCACAGAAATATTTTTCTGTGGTGTGCATAAATTTAAATTAAAAGCTTCAGACATTCCTATAATTCTTCACAACTACACCACCACGTTGAATTTGACGCTAGAATACGACCGTTTTGTGACAAAGATATTTGACCTTAAAAGTACTTGGGAGCTATTATGCATAAACTACGTTAAGCAGCTGATAAATGTTTCCGACTTCGACGATGACAACGAAAATATAAAACGACGAATATCTTACAGTTCAGTTGATACAGATTCATCCTCAAATCACTACGATCAATTCTATACCCCTGAAGAAACCAGTCAAAAAGTACCTGAGGAGCCAATGTCACCTGTCAAAAATGAGCATAACAAAAGTGACACTGAAAGTACGGATGAATCCATCGAAAAGCCTAAACCGTTCACATTCGCTGATTTTAAGAAAAACAGTCAGTCTGCGCCAAGTGTTGATCACGATGAGGTTGAAACATTACCGCACAATAATAAGGGAATGGAAAGTCCCGAAATGGAAAGTATCGAGGAGGCACAAGAAACCCCACAAAATGATATTGAAGCTAGTGTTGGGATCTCGAGTAAAATAGATAATATCAGTGAAATAATTAATAAAACTGTCATCGAAGAGAAGAAAGTAAGCGTATCTAGTGCTATTGATAGCCACATGAATGCACGAAAAGTTAATATTACAATTTGTGATGCACCATCATTTGAAAGGAACAAAAGTACGGATGCTCCACCTTCAGTGATCATCCCACCACAGCCAGTACCGCCAGAGATAGAACAGCAAAGGGCTTTAAGTATAAATAAGGTAAGGAAAAACTTCGCCAGTAAATTTTATATATTTTTCAAACGTGCAGTAATTTAATAGTAGTGTGGTTTTTCAGGATACCGATGTACAACGACATTGCTTCCAGAACATTTTAATGGCTTATCTGGAATTGGTGCTGACCTTTCCTTTGGACAGGTTCCAGGTCATCCACCCGGTGCTTCAAAGCGGGTTTGTGCACCTCGGGAAGACTGTCACAGACCCTCAATTACTCGATAGAATTAATATATTTTTCGATAAGAAAAACTTAACCGAATTTAATTATAACTGATCAATTATTTGTGATAATATAAAATTCACATATTATTGTATATTCCTTGATTGTTCAGTGTTATATGCAAAATAAAATCATATATATACTAAATAATGATGTTTATTTTGATAAATCCTTCACTTCAGCTCTTAGCTTATAAACAAATAGAGATAATATTGACTCTTGTATAAAACTTAAAATATGTAAATCAACAAAATACACGTAACAATTACTCTACTATTATCATTTGGTAATCAGACTACTTCTTTGTCTTTTTTAAAATGATATCTCTAATTCAGTCGATATAACACAAATTCTATGAAAAATATGACACTGGTGCTTAAAGGAGATGGCACATTGAACTCACAATACAATCATCTTTCATGAACGAACTCTGATTAAAGCAAACCAAAGCAAAACAATTTAGTTATTTTTACAGTGGCACTATCAATATATATTTGGTAAACATGATTATATCTCCCTATTTACAATCTTACATTATCTTTCTCTTTCTCCTCGTTGAAATACAACTATTTACAAGCTTAACATCCATAACTTTTATCTTAGAACGTAAATTGTTAAGTACGCAAACACAGTCAAGGCAGTGGATAAAGATACGCCTGTGCCACTATTAGGATACGTATGCACAGGCAAAGCATACGAAAGTGCACTTAGACCTAAATCTACCGACATCACAACACTTTCCTTATTGATCATGTCAGCCAACTTCTCAGCTTCTAACACGCACATATGCAACTGTAAATCAGTTGGGTCTTTCAATAAAGTCTCTACACTAACGAATATCTCTGTTTCTATTGTCAAATATCCTCTGAGGGCACATTCAGCTATTGTCACATGTCTTTCTAGTGCCTTCAATATATTATGTAGGTTTATAGCTGTAGCTGAAATATTGGTACCATATAATGCTCTATCAATTTGCTTCTTCGAATAGAGAATCCTTATTGCACCTCCACATTTTGGACAGCATGCTCCTGGAGCGGTGAAACCCATACAGCCTTCTTTCTTCAGCGGTGGACAAAGAATTCTGTCTATAGTACACTTCTGCTCCATGGCATCAGATATGGGTCCGACGGCTAAGCATGGGCCCTTGTAGTCCATCGTGACATACTCTGCCCAAGCAGCACATTCTGATATGTATGTCACACCGTTGACGCCGCAAACAATTCCAACCTGTGGACCGAAATTTAAATTTTCGTATTTATTACACGTTTGATTTTTTTATTAAGCTAGCCTACAACAATCTGTTCATTTTTTTTTACTATATGTTGGATTAGGCATTTGTCTCCCATCTCACCTGATGGTAAGTGACGATGAAGACGAGGATGTTACATGCCTACGAGGATGTTCATTATTAGCCAATTATAACTACTTTATAAAATGACGGAAGGATGCAAAGCTTTTATAGCACTATGTACTCGTATAAACATAAACAGCCTTATTACTGCGAAATAATGTTGATACCAAAATAGATTTAAATCTTAATGCTTAAGCATTCTCAATCTTGTAAAGGTAGGTACTTCTACGATATATGAGGTACTTACCGCAGAACATCTTCGCAGGCAAGGTCCCCAGTAGGCGAGCTTGGCGCCACTCATCACCAGATGGCAGGGGTTCTCATGCGTCAGACCGTCAGAGTCACATACTGGTCGCGAAGGCTGTCGTAAACAGTCGCTCGTGTTTACTGAAAAAAGTAGATAAAGGTTTTTTTAGGTTAAAGACATTGGCTGAATATGCCGAACATGAGATTTCAATTTCTTTTGGATACATTCTAACAACACAGATAGGTATATTATAACACTGTCAGGCCTTGGCGTTCTGTTTGAAACCTATAGGCCGATACCAGCGGGACCTCTTGTTTCCTATGTGTTAAAATCATTTTAACTCACCACAAACGTGCTGTGGACAGGAGGTCTGCAGCCTGGATAGACACACATTATGACGCGGCAGACAAGCATGGTGACGCGGACAAGACACTCCCGCGCATTCTGCTCGCGAACCAAACTCGATCTCGGCGTCCGTTGCTCCAGCACACCTGATAATGGAATTAACGTTAGTGCTATTCCAAAGCGGCTGCAACAGCAGTGATTTTCTTTGTTTTAGAAAGGGAACCAAATTATATTTTTTTTCAGACATTATACCAAAGTTGTACATATATAAAGTTGTACATATAAACCAAAGTTGTACAAATGTACAACTTTGGTTTATAAAGCGATTGCAAAATTTGCAAAAGATCTGCACGACGATCCTATTTCAAGACGTTCAATACCACATTTGAAGGTCGACACCAATCCGATAATGCTATCTCTATAGGTAGTTGACGCTCTGTCTACTTGCAATTTTTGCATAAAGAACAGTAATAGCAGATTTTAACATGGCACGAGCATTATTAGCGCTTACGCAAGTACATAATATCGGGCGCGGATAAGGATAGGTGACTATAAGTGGCAACGAAATATCTGTAACTCCCCCGTGCTTCGAAAGTTATGTTACGCCGTTGGTCCCGGCTGTTATCATTGATGGCAGTCGTAAACACTCTGATTGGTATTTACGAGATATATAAGTTTTATTGTTACAACGGCTATAGCTGTGCAGTGTCTATCCCATAGAGATAAGATAATCTCTATGGTCTATCCTTTGAGTTAGGCTATGACAGGTAGACAGATCGAAGACAGTGTTTCAACATTGAAAATTCTGACACCAATGTAATGCACTTACACATACGTTACATAAACAAAATACACCAATAGATAATGCTGACTCTATGGTTGCCACATTGTCTCTTGCATATATCTAGTAACCTAAATCGACTAAACTAAAAATGGTTGTCTGTAAAGTCGGTTTACGGACGATAAAACGTGATAACGGTGGCAGAGAGATATATGCGTCACAAGCCAAACGCTTAGGCCAATCGTGCCTCTCAATCACTTGTTCCGCGCTTTCGCTTGCACACGGAACGTGAAACTTTTTTGTGCGCGCAGCCGGCATTTGACAATTTACAAGACGTTATCACGTTAAAAATATAGTTCACTAGTTTTCGCCCGCGGCTCCGCCCGCGTCAATGTCGATCACTCGGGAATAGTATTTTTTCCCGGGATAAAAGGTAGCCTATGTCCTTCTCCGTACTTCAGAGAAATTGTATGCAAAGTTTCATGATGATCAGTTCAGTCGTTACGGCGTGAAAGCGTAACAAACAAACAAACTCGCTTTCGCATCCTAACTAATATTTAGATGCGAAAGTTAGTTTGTTTATTTGTTACGCTTTCATGTTGAAACTACTGAACCAATCATCATGAAATTTTGCATACACGTTATCTGGGGTATGTAGAAGGACATAAGGTACATTTTATCCCGGGAAAAAGTACTGTTCCCGAGGGATCGATATTGACGCGGGCGGAGCCGCGGGCGAAAGCTAGTTTATAATATTAGTATATAAGGATAGAGAAGGAAGTAAGGATGACACGTACTTAGCCAGACAGACATTAGGGAACAGCGTGTGTCGCGCCCGTACGGGCATGTGGTGCGGCGGGCAGGCGCAGGGCAGGCGCGGGGCGGCGCGCTCCCCCCCGCGCTCCCCCCCGCGCCCACACGCGCGACGCGCGCACACACGCTCGCCCACCACGCACGCACACGCGTTGCACTCCAGGTAGTACTTTTCACCTGCAACCATCACCATTTTTAAGTTTCCTTTTGTTTATTTCAACAATAGGCTAGTTTCCTGGGTCGTTATAATAACATAACAATTAGTCCGTCAGTTAGATAATCAAAAAATATTGGACATGTATTTTTTCTTTTGTCAAATAAATAATAAAGATAAAGCGCGTCAAAGTTCAGGAGTGGGGGCTCGTGACGTCAAAGTTTGCTAAAAATTGTAGCAAACTATGACGTCACACGGAACTTACAAGGGCTATATCTTAATCATATTTTGTTTAATCTGTTACATAGTGGATTCCATATGGAAACCCTATGATAAGTGCATCCCTATGCACCTGAATCAGCACTTATTCATTCCCCTGAGCTGAGGAGGGGCTGCGATAGTTAGTTCACCGCCGACCTTCTTCCAAAGCACTTGTTCTCCGTATCCCTGCCAGTACTATTTCTAAATCATAACAGTGCCTAAAATTAATGTATTCTTTGCTATTTTCAATTAAATCCGGTGTACTCACAAAATCTTTTTTTTAAAAACTCGCGGCTTCGCTCCCGTGTAACATTGGTGGCAGCGTAAAGGGATTCCACGGAAAAAGGAATCCAGGACATTTCAGTCGTGAAAAGTGAAGTGCAAAAGTGTATCTCATTCCTACTATTTCCATTCTACGCGAGTGACTCTTTCTACAGTGACTATACTTACCCATTTGTCAAGCCCCTACGAGGACATCAGTAAGGACAAAAGTCAAGAAACCCGTATCCAGATATTAAGGCGAAGAGGCTAGTACCGGGTTATCCAGAGTCTAGTATCCAGTTTCCGGTATCTAGTATCCAGCGTTCCTGAGGCTCGCATCCGGGTTTCGGGGTCTAGTATCCTGTATCGGGTGCCCATATACAGTGAAAGTGTTTCCAAGTGATTGCATACAAATTCCAGTGTAAAAAAGTGATAGAAAAAGAAAATAATATTTTCCTAGTGTTTTCCGGTTTTCCTACAAGTTTCCTCAGTGTCTTCAATTCAGTGGAGTATTTCCAGAGCCTCCAGGACTTCGATACCCAAATGCAGTTATTTCTGTGAGTCTAAAAATAACTTTTGTTTGATTGAAGCTACTAATTCTTAGAACGATAATCAGTGAGCGTAACGCAGGTGTGCCTATCTCTTGCGTGGGACGGTCTAGACATAGCGTTCTCAACGTTGTTATCAGGACTATTCTCAGTAATGCCTAAGGAAGAGCTCACACTAACTATGTCTGAAATTAATTTAAATATTCTTATTAAATTCATTAACAAGTATGATGGAGACAGAGAAAAATTAAATGCCTTTTTAAATAACTGTAGAAATGCTATTAATTTAGCTTCTGCCTCACAGGTAGATGTTTTATTAAAATTTATATTAAGCCAGCTTGAGGGGCGCGCCGAGAGCGCGTGCTCTATTAAAGAATTTGAGAACTGGCAACAATTAGAGGAATTTCTAAAGTCCCAGTTTGGTGAGAAAAAACACTATGCCGCTCTACTTTCCGACCTACAGGAATGCAAACAGTCTCACACTGAGACGGTCAATCAATTTGCCCTTAAAATAGAGTCTTGCCTTTCAAAATTATTAACTGAAATTAATATTTCTATACCTACAAAGAAGAAGGGCGAACTGGCAGGCCGTGTCGCCGCAATGCAAGACCTAGCATTGCATACATTTGTAATTGGGCTCAAACCCGGGCTCTCCACTCTTGTACGATGCCGTGATCCTGAAACGCTTAATGACGCAATTAATTTCGCTGTATCAGAGGAGAAAATTTTTCTAGCTTCCACTAGGCGCAACACTGCGCCACAGAACAGTAACCCTCAAAATGCTGTAAAATATCGTCAGTTTTCATCACAAAATAATAGTAATAAGCCATACTATAATAATAACATGCCGTCAACTTCACACAGGCCAAATCCCGTAGTGTGCCGGTATTGTAAGGCTTTGGGCCATACTATTGAAGAATGCCGAAAGAGGGAGTATAATAATAGGCGTTTCGGTAACTCTCAAAACCCCAATAATTCTCGCGCGGCACATAACTCGGCTTTCCAGAACCGCAACCAGCCCATTCACACCATATCAGCCCCTGAAGACAGCCGGAGTGGTATCGATGAAATCGATCATTTAAACGAGGAAGCTTTCCCGGCCGGTGTCGTGCGGGAAAATTAAATAACAAAATCGATACCACATCCGCTGTATCCACATCCGCTGTATCCACTGTATCCACATCCGCTGTATCCACTGTATCCACATCCGCTGTATCCACATCCGCTGTATCCACATCCGCTGTATCCACATCCGCTGTATCCACTGTATCCACATCCACTGTATCCACATCCGCCGTATCCACATCCGCTGTATCCGCTGTATCCACATCCACTGTATCCACATCCGCTGTATCCGCTGTGTCCACTTCTTCTTCTTCTAAGCCCGACATTCTTCTTCCTGCTCCTAAACCTGAAAAAGAAAACATAAAAATACATAATATAACAACTAACCCTTCAAGAAAATACTTACCTTTCGTTGAAGTCCAAACCTCAGTGTCAGCTAAACCAATAAAATTACTTGTAGATAGCGGTGCTTCTATAAGCGTCATTAAACTAGCTTCTATTGAAAAAATACCTAAATTAAGCAATGAAATTATAACATTCACAGGAATAGGCACAACAAATAACCCCATTAAGTCATTAGGACATATTACTTTTGAATTTAACTCTTTAAAGCACAAATTTCATGTTATTGGTGATCTAGATTTCCCTTATGACGGAATTATAGGAAATGATTTCCTGTCAGAATCCCAATCCAATATAGATTATAATAAGGATAACCTTACAGTAAATAAAATAATACTTAAATTAAAGTTTAATGAACCTATTTATACTATTGGCCCTCGAACCGAAACCGTTATTGAATGCTCTGTGCTAAACCCCGAAATAAGAGAAGGCCTCATTCTAGATCAACACCCAATAGACTCTCTTCTTATAGCAAACTGTATAGTTAAAGTAAAACCGAACTCAAGGGTCAATTTAACTGTAGTTAATATCTCTGAATCCCCTATATTCGTAAACTCTGATATGAAACTAAGAATTGTGCCGATAGAAAAAGAACACAGTCATCATATTCTCTATGCTTCCCAATCACATCACTCTCCAGTCAGCACAGTAAATCGAACTGATGAGGTATTAAAACTTCTTAGAGCATCCCACTTAAATAATGAGGAGAAAGACGCTCTTTTTGACCTTTGTGCTACTTACTCTGATATATTTCATCTTCCTCATGACAAACTTACAAGTACCGATGTTCTGCAACATGAAATACCTACCTCATCTTCTATACCCATAAATACTAAATCATATCGATTCCCCGAGGTGCACAAGCAGGAAGTACAATCCCAAATAGACAAGATGCTTGATGATGGGATCATAAAACCATCAACTTCCCCATGGTCATCCCCAATATGGGTAGTCCCGAAAAAGGCAGATGCATCAGGTCTGCGTAAGTGGCGTGTGGTAATAGACTACCGCCGACTTAATGATATCACCATTGGAGACTCCTATCCTATCCCAAATATTACTGAAATATTAGACCAATTGGGTAAATGTAAGTATTTCAGCACCCTCGATCTCGCATCCGGATTTCATCAAATAAATATGTCTAAACAAGATTCTGCTAAGACCGCTTTCTCTGTACCTCAAGGACACTTCGAATTTACTCGCATGCCGTTTGGGCTTAAAAACGCCCCTTCCACCTTCCAAAGAGTGATGAATACGGTGTTGTCAGGCCTGCAAGGCGTTCAGTGCTTCGTGTACCTTGACGATATTGTTATATACTCCTATGACCTCTTCACCCACCTGAAAAACCTATCCAACATCTTTGACAGACTCAGGCATGCGAACCTTAAGCTCCAGCCTGATAAGTGCGAATTTCTCCGTAAAGAAGTATCTTATCTTGGCCATATTATTACTGACCAAGGAGTCAGACCAAACCCAGAGAAGGTCAAGGCTGTCCAACAATTCCCACAACCTAAGGGCCCAAAAGACATAAAATCCTTCTTAGGACTAGTTTCTTATTACCGCCGATTCATACCCAATCTATCTAAAACTGCTAAACCCCTCACAAATCTCCTTAAGAAAGATATTCCTTTCTCTTGGCAAAATGAACAACAGCTAGCCTTTGAAACCCTTAAAACATGTCTTACATCTGCTCCAGTATTAGCCTATCCTGATTTCTCACAGCCCTTTGTCCTGACTTGCGATGCATCCAATTTTGCTGTGTCAGCCATCTTATCACAAGGCCCAATAGGCAAAGACAGGCCCATTGCATATAGTTCAAGAACCCTTAATAAAGCTGAAACTAATTACAGCGTTACAGAAAAAGAATGCCTCGCAATCCTTCATGGCACTCAAACTTTTAGGCCCTACCTTTATGGCCGTCACTTCAAAATTATTACTGATCATCAGCCACTTAAATGGCTTTTCAAGTGTAAAGATCCCGGTTCTAAGCTCGTGAGATGGAGGTTGAAGCTAGAGGAATTCGATTATGAAGTCGAGTATAAAAGGGGTAAAATAAATAGCAATGCGGATGCCTTATCCCGTTATCCTGTTAATCCTATT
Organism: Elegia similella; assembly: GCA_947532085.1. Classification (NCBI taxonomy): domain Eukaryota; kingdom Metazoa; phylum Arthropoda; class Insecta; order Lepidoptera; family Pyralidae; genus Elegia; species Elegia similella. The sequence goes on from OX383941.1 coordinate 18,264,552, forward strand.
GTCCAGAAAGGGAATGACCCACAACCTTCTACATCCCAAGATCCTGTCGACCCTATTTCTACACAAGCCCCTGATGCATCAGAAAATTCTGATATACCCCAAGAAGTATTAAAAGATCTAGAAGAATTAGGCGCGTTTGACCTTAGCCCCACAGAAGCTCGTGATGATAACATAAGCCCATCAAATCTTCCTTCTTTACTAGGTACCCCTACTGCCAATCCCAATCCTGTACCATCTCCCACTAACTGTAATGAAGACTATAATAATTTCTTGAAAGCATTCTCTAATAAAGATGAGACTTTTAGTACCTATATTAAAGAACACAATGAAAACCTTTTAAAAAGCAATTCAAAAACTATTCTACTTCCTGTTTCACTAGATTTCGATGACTCAAATCCTTATCTCCAGGATATCCTCTCTGAGCTTGATAATTCTTCTACTTTTCTTGATGAAGAGCGTGAACTACATTCATTCAAAAAGCTTGTCGTAAAAGGAAAAACATACTATCTCTTATTTACTAAATTGTACTACTTCGATGATAGCTCATATCCTGAAATATTTAAAACTCTTAAATCCGCTCGTGATGACATATTATTAGCTGGAGATGTAAATGAAATAGCAGTGTCAGATTTTAAGAACCTATTTGAGCAGCGATCTTTTATTAAAATCTATAATATGCTCATGTATCTCTATAATAATACTAATATTACAGTAAATATTCATCATAATACAATCATCTATCCAGTCCCAACAGAAATTGCGAAGATACTTAAAGAAAACCACGACATCCCCATAGCAGGGCATTTAGGCTTCAACAGAATGTATAATAGGATAAAAGAACGTTATTACTGGAAGAATATGCGCACAGATATTGAGAATTACGTGAAAAACTGCAAACTGTGCCAGTCAAATAAAGCCCTTAGGAAAATAAATAGATCTCCTATGCAAATTACAACTTCCTCTACTCGACCTTTCGAAAGAATAGGCCTCGATATTGTGGGTCCTCTTCCCGAAGCCGGTCTCCAAAAACTTAGGTTCATCCTCACCCTACAAGATGACCTTACTAAATTTTCTATAGCATATCCTATTTCCAACTGCACTGCAGAAGAAACATGTGAATGTCTTATCCACTTCATATCCGTGTTCGGAATTCCTAAATCCATATTAACTGACCAAGGGCCAAATTTTACTGCTGATTTATTCAAACGCACATGCGAATTCCTAAAGATAAAGCAAATCTGGAGTTCCCCTTATCATCCTCAAACTCAGGGAGCCCTAGAGAGGAGCCACTCAACTCTGAAGGAGTACCTCAAATCCTATGTGAATGAGAATAGGACTGATTGGCATAAATTTGTGTACACAGCCATGTTAACATACAATAGTAGCGTCCACACAACTACTCAATTCACCCCATATGAACTCCTTTTCGGTCATAAACCCTATCTCCCTGATTCTGTTTTTGACTCCAGAACAGACATCACTTATCCAGAATACACTAAAATGCTCCAGCATCGTTTAAAAGTATCTCGTGAAAAAGCTCTACAAAACATTAACGCATCAAAAGAGAGATCAAAATCATATTATGATAAACATTCACGTTCTGTACAATATAAAGTAGGTGACTACGTTTACCTAAAAAATCATGTAAGGCTCGGTAAATCTCTTTCCCCTGTATGGAAAGGCCCTTATAAAGTTGTTAAAATTCATGGTAATAACAAGTTGTCACTCTTAATAAATCGACGTCATGTTAAACATCATTATGATGAAATAAAACCATCCCATGGAATAGAATAAACTTAATCTTTATTAAATAAATAAATTAATCATATATTATTACTATTATACCTTTATAGATATTGAAGCTATATTTACAGGTTTCATATTACCTTACCCTAATTACTAACGGTTTATTTACAGAGTTGCTGTTGCTGCAGTATTTTGCAATGCAGTCTCGACAATGGACCAAAATAATAAATATATTGAATATATTAATAAAAGCCCTGGGATATTCTTCGACCCTATCGGCACACTAAGGATTTTAAATGATCAACTTCATATAGTAGTTCCAGTAGAGGTTCTCCCATTTCAACACCACCTTGAGAACATTCGTAATGTATTTAATAACATCCGATTTCAGTGTCGTGAAACCGATGAGATCGAATATAATGAATGTGAAAATATGCTGCAACCTCTGGAATCCTTATATAACGATATTTTACGTGATTTTAAATCAGTATCACACATCATTTCCAATAGCATTACTAAAAGGTCCGCCTGGTTCTCTGGTGTAGGTGTTATATTTAAACATATATTCGGTACATTAGACGAAGATGACGCTAAAGCTTATAATGATGCAATTCAAGACCTTTATAATAATGATAAAATTCTAGCTAGCTCTCTTTCTAAGAGCATTATGATATCTCAATCGGCTATCTCTAATATAAATGACTCTTTGATTGAAATAAATAATAATGAAGCTAAATTAAGTGACGTCATTGAGCAGTTATCTCTTAATATTACAGGTGTCATTAATATTGTTAATTTTAAAGTTAAGCTTAGTAATACTCTTAATATTTTACAATCGAACTTGCTTACAATTTCTTTCAAGGTCGAAGATTTATTAAATTCAATTTTGTTTGTAAAAAGTAATACTCTGCATCCATCTATACTTACACCAAAGCAAATGTATAATGATATTTTAAGTAACCTTAAAATAATTCCAAAGTATAGAGATTTTCCTGTAAGCCTAGATTTAAGTAATATCCATACGTTAATCAATATAGCTGACTTAACGTGCTATTATTTAGATAATAAGTTAATGTTTATCGTGAAAATACCTTTAGTAAACCTACTAGAATATAATATATATAGGAATATACCATTGCCAATGCCCCACATTACTGAATATAAACATAATTCCTTTGCTATGGTTCTTCCTTCTGAAGAGTACTTAGCTATTAGTAAAGACAAAACTTCTTATACTTACCTTAAAACACTAAATAATTGTAAAAATATACTTACGGAAACTTACCTTTGTGAAATCCCTGATGTGTATGCGGTTTTAAATAATCCTTCCTGTGAAATTGAAATTATAACAAAGACCTTACCTTCTCTTCCGGGAATATGTCATACTAAGTTTATTTTCGGTGATGTGGATATTTGGCATAAATTAAATAATAATAAATGGATATTTGTGCAGTCCCGCACAACAAAATTGTCTATAGAATGTAAGGATCAAGTTTTAGAAATGAGTATATCCGGTACAGGTGTACTAAACATTCCATTGGAATGTGTAGCTTTTCATAATAATCTAAAATTGGTTTCAAAATTGTATCCTAAATTATATATACCATATATATATACTGATTTTAATATTATTAATGATAGTTGTTGTAATTTAAATACATTTAATTCATTTAATTTTAATACAACTGTATCCCAAATTAAAACTTTAAATTTATATGACTTAAAATCTTTCAAAACTGTAACCGACCAAATTGTAACTGATTTAAATACTGTAGGATCACCTAAATTTGAAAATCATATAAGTTTTCCTATTTTAACTATTATTTCTACAATAATAATAATTACTTTAATTATTATTCTTATTTGTAAAAAGAACAAGTTCTTTGGAAGCTTTAAATCAAAAATAAATAATCCCATAACTTTAGAAGATAATAATTCAGAAATAGAATTAAAACAAGTGGCGCCCCGGCTGCGCGTAGATTAATACGAAAACTTATTTAGTTAACCCTAAGTTTCCTCTTAACGGGGGGGTTGTTACATAGTGGATTCCATATGGAAACCCTATGATAAGTGCATCCCTATGCACCTGAATCAGCACTTATTCATTCCCCTGAGCTGAGGAGGGGCTGCGATAGTTAGTTCACCGCCGACCTTCTTCCAAAGCACTTGTTCTCCGTATCCCTGCCAGTACTATTTCTAAATCATAACAGTGCCTAAAATTAATGTATTCTTTGCTATTTTCAATTAAATCCGGTGTACTCACAAAATCTTTTTTTTAAAAACTCGCGGCTTCGCTCCCGTGTAACAAATCGACAAAAGAAAAAATACGTGTTCAATTTTTTTTTAATATGTAACTGACGGACTAATTATATTTTTTTAGGAAACTAGCCTATTAATACAAACCTAATGATCATCAGGTCTTTTTTAGTCTCCACTACAGGAGCACGACCCTCTCTGTACTACTAGAGCCATACTTGGCCAGAGCAGTCGGCGGACTTGGCCAGACGGGTTGGAGAGGTCTCACAGACGTAATATAAAAAAAAAATATCACAATTTCTCAAATAATTTTACAAATATTTTATCAAAAATGCCAAGCCGAATCGTACCCGGCTCAAAGGTTTACATTACTGCAGCGGCATTTCCTCTTTGAATAGCTATGGAAAGCCTTGGAACCAGATACCATTACGATTACCTTAGGAACCGCTGTATTTATATGGCAAATTATAAGTTACGTACTTGTAACTGAAGCCGGGTTGTCAGGGACGTTATCCTTAACTGCCTGTCTGCTGGTTGCACGTATGGCATCGGGTACCCGCGCCCGGCCTCCCGAAGTGCGACTTGCTTTTCCGCCATTTATCCGAGTGAGTAGTGTCCCAATACCTTTCATTCCCTTCCCAAATCCAACAAATTCCTATCCTTCCCCAGCTTTAAAATGCTTGCAATGGGCAGCAGCATCGAAAGAACAAGAAGCCAAAGAAACTGCGTTCATCAATCCTTCTGCTAAGCGTGGTGAGTATGGCAATATCCTCCCACGACACGAAGAATTCTAGGGAGAGGTCCATGTCCAGCAGTGGACTTTTTGTGGCTGTAATGATGATGATGATGAACGTTGCACGTGCCTAATGATCAGCCTAAAAAGGAAGCAAGATTCTAAACGCTGTTAATTTCACAACCTAAGTATCACCGCAGATTCTTCCAGTAGTTTGCATGTACCCGTACACAAGGTGGTCGCAAAGTACTGAACGACAGGTCAACCTACATGGTAATCGGGGTATAAGCTGAATCGCGGGGGGACACCCACGCATCGCCCGCATTATCTTAGTCTTATGCGCCTATTAAACTTCCTCAATTCAGTCACTGACGAGAAAAACGGAGCTATACGTGAGACACCAATCGTTTAGACCAATTATAGAATACTAGCTTTCGCCCGCTACTCCGCCCGCGTCAATATCTATCCCTCGGGAATAGCTCTTTTTCCCGGGATAAAAGGTAGCCTATGTCCTTCTCCGTACTCCAGAGAACTTGTATGCAAAATTTCATGATGATCCGGATAATACGGCGTGAAAGCGTAACAAACAAACTCACTTTCGCATTTATAATATTAGTAAGGATTTACAGAATATTTAGTTATATATTGACTTTAAAAATAAATAATTCAATAAAAATAAAATTAATATTATAGGGGGGGGGGGGGGGGGCTCCCATACAACAGACATGATTTTTTGCCGTTTTTATAGATAACAGTACGGACCCTTCGTGCGCGAGACCGAGTCAGACTTGACCGATTTTTATTATGATTAAGCTCATGAAGTGAAAGCGGAGAAAATTGTTGACGAACCTTGCTTCACCACCTTGTCGTGTAGCCTGCAGTCATCCATAGCCACGCATGGTAACGGCTGGCAGTCACCCAGCCCTTTATTAGTGCAGCGGCATATTTTATAGCACTCTTTTTGAGCTGGTCCAGGCCAAGGTACTCTGACATAGGAGCCAATAGGTACCACGTAGTCTGTTCGGTCACCTGAAAAGGACAAAGACTTTATAAATATAAGTTAGTTAATGTATACCCACCTAAATCGACATCAGAGAAGCCCGATTGTCTAGTGGGCGGGAGCATGATTAACGCTTACACTTGTTAAGCAACCCCGGGCGCAGTCTTCACTTGGATGGGTGACCGCAAGTGGCATAAAAATTTCTCAAGCTCCTCCGTGCTTCGGAAGGCACGTTAACCCGTTAGTCACGGCTGTCATCATTGATGGAAGTCGTAAAGCTTTGTCAGATGGTTTAAGGCAGCTTGAAAAATCTGACACCGGTGTTGGCCACTTACACACACGAAAAACAAACAATCAGAAGGGTGTTTGGTTTACGAAGATAGTTGCTTCACCTAATCGGCATCCTTCCACACAGCTATACCGTCGGCAGTGCTCTTCCGGCCCACAGTTTCTGTCGACGACGCACATCTTGTCTGCAGGACACAGCTGTTTGCTGCATGGTGACGTCACTACTTCACGGGCGGTTAGGAGCGGAGCCTCCGTGCCTGGAAAGTAAAAATATTTATGGTGTAAGTTGTGCTATATTTCTATAGACCACATACAACAGAACACCTACAATATGCTGTCAAAATCAGTAGTATTAAAGTATACAAACATTTTAAATGCCCGAAGAACACCTGACCAAAACAGTTTTAAATATATATGAGGGTAGATGGGTATATAGGAAAAGGTAGGCCAAAACAGAGGTGCATCAAAGGAATATAAGTGTACGTCCACACTGCGAGCCTAGCGCGGTTGCGACGGCGGGCGCGAAGTATTAAACATAAGAAACGCGCCGTTGCGTCCATATTGTAGTGGCTAAGGCGGAAGCCTAGCGCGACGGGACTGAGCGAGATAGCGCGCGTAGATTTCAATTGTTCCTATCCGCGCGTTCTGTCCCCACTGCGAGCCTAGTCAGCAAGCGACTTAATGCGCGGGCGGCGGGGGTAACAAACCAGTTCAGTCTTGTCGCTCGGCGTTTAGGCGTCTCCTATTTTGTTTGTCGTAAAATGGCGGTAAATACTGTAAATACAATTTTTCTTCAGCACTAATACTTTTGCGAAAGTTTGTGTCTTCTTTGGTAATTTTAGGTGATATGTAACTAAGAACGTAGTCAAATGATGACACGGTCATCCGAGTGTACTCAAAAAATTTATCAGGGAATAATCTTAATTGTTCATACAAATTAAAATATTCCCCACTTATTTCTCGGTTTTTATTTAGTTCGTGCACACCATCTCTTGTATTCAATACCTCCCATCTCAATATTGGGCTGTCCAGTAAAAATACCAAATCCTCGTCCATAGTTTGCAACGCCTGATATACGTCGAACCACTGCAAGTGCCCGCGCGTCACTGTGGCCACAGCACGCCCCCGCTTGCCGCGCCCGCCTCAGGCCTCAGCCCCCGCGCATTTAGTGTGGACAAGGCCTAAGAGAGATGGGAGCGGATGTGAGAATAGTAGGAATGAGATTGCGCCAACCCCATATAATGGGATAAGGTAAGGTAGATGATGATATTAATTGCTCAATATAAATGAAAATGCTACTGAGGTAGACTAAATTATCAAGCTCTAAATACTAAAAGTTTTACGAAACACATACTCATCATATTATTCTTCTTGACTCTTAGATGTTAGATTCGAGAAATTTCTGTAGATCTAGTACCACCAGTGCCCTATCTTTCGTATTTTAACATTACGTACTCATAAGTGCGTTAACATAATCATCATCATAACAGCCATGAAGTTCTCTCCTAAGGATACCTCATTCCATGGGAGGTTATTGCAATACTCACCACGCTTGGCAAGCGGGGGCGAGCGCAGTTTCTTAGGCTTTTTGTGCTTACGACGCTGCTGCCCATCGGATGCATTTTTAACCTGACTGATAGGAAATTGGTGGGTCTGAGAAAGAAATTAAGGTATTGGGATACTACTCACTCAGATGAATGGGGGAAAAGCAAGAAGCCGCTCGGGAGGCCGGGCGCGCGTACTCGATGCCATACCTGCAACCACCGGACAGGCAGTTGAGGATGACACCCCTGACTATGTGACGTTGAGGCAGTATATGGTAACAAACGAATCGAGAAATACGATTTATTTATTATAGATCAGTACAAGCGTCACAGATAGGTATCTCAAGGAGGTGAGATCTCGTGGTCGGATGGCAAGAGAAATGCCACTTAAGGGCCCGTACTACCTCACACTGCTGTTATATCAATAATAATTAAATACTCAAGTTGAAATAAAAATGCAGCAAAGTTCAGGACTAACTCTGACTCAAAAACACGATTGCGTTAAATTTTCTCGATAGAAAAAAATTGCAAACTTGCCTCCAAATCACGTCTAATTTACTCGGTATATAGCATTATTTACCAAATACATTAAAATTACCTTGAAACTTTTGATTATTATTGCATTACAGATAAGGCAGCCATCATATGTTTTTCTTTTTCGAATAACCCTTGAATATTCCTAAAAAACGAAAATATCCAAAGTAGCCAACGCGTTTAGACCATCCGCGTTTGTACCGCCACGCCGCCTGGCATATGGCGGGCTCTTAACTTCAGCCGCGCCGGCAGCCCAGACGAAAGAGGACTCGCCGCCCGCCGCAGCAGTTTATAAATGGGCTGCGGGGTAGGAGACAGGGCCACGGAGGGCAGTAAAGCGCGACGTCACAACCATTAATAATTAATAAGTAAACATACTGAGTGCTGTGTAATCTGTCAGAGGTACACACGGTGCTGAAGGGTCTCTAGGCGCGAGTCTGGAGCACAGCGCGTGCGCCGACAACGCTGCGGGAGCCGCCGACCACTCCACGCTGGCCGACACCAGCCGCACGCAGTCGTCCAAGCACAGCAAGCTGCTGAGACCCTGGAACACGTCGAGTATCATCATTTTCTGATCATTTATTTCTTAACACGGTCCTGAAAGAACAGGATAGATACCTATGCTAGAGATGTATAGATATCCATCCCTAGCCTGGGTATTATATCCTTCATGATCCATCCATACCATTAGAACTGAGTCACAGCACAGTGATTGGATGTTAATAATGTTAATTGGATCCAATCCCATTTTTAGTTTAGAATAATTAATATTATTCAAAATATGGAAATAGGTATATACGTGTTTTTGCCAAAGTAGATACTTTTTAAACCCCGATGCATAGAGTGTCAGAGTTTGACGTGTCTGTTTGTGTGTTTATTTATGTGTCTATCTGTACCATATAACCCAAAAGACTGAACTTTGTTGCGCTTAGTAATGTGTGGTTGAAATAGGTTCAGACGTTCTCAGAAGATTTTTACATAGTATTAATTTTATTAACTTGTATACCTTCGACATTGGTAAAAAGATGTATTTAACTGTATATTTATATTTTTGGATGTTTGGAGCCGACACGATAATTCTTCTTATCGTAGAAGGAGAATAATAACACTCACTCGTTTTGTACAGGGCTTCACATTCAGAGCACAGGTGACAGTTTTCCACAAGTCTGTTGATAATTGCGAGGAATTCTTCTTTAGCACCAAATTATACCCTGACACCGTTACGAACCTGTAGCAAAAACATTCTTTAAGATCCCGAACTAGTGAGGCGAAGAAGTGTCTATGCTTTGACTATACTCTCTACCGAATATCTCTTTACCTTAACATAAAGTTAGTAAACCTTTTTTACATACCCACTTGATCCTTGGCTGGCGACTTCCAAGTGAGAGTTAAAGTCGGCCGAGGTGGAGCAGAATCTGAAAAGGTTGCTGTGGTGGTTGTTCAGGTGGCTGCAGTAAGTCATGCCGCTGCAGCCCAGCGAGCACGGATATTCAACTGGAAAAACAAGCAGATGGTTTTTACGTAAATATATTTTCTAGCTAGTAGGAATTAGCCTATATCATAAAGTCAAACGAATTCTTTAAATTATGAATATACTGTACGAGTAATTACTGTTCACTGTAAGTAGGATATTGTTGAGTCAAGTGTTAAACACACAAAAAAATAAGATCTTTGGTATTCATAAACCGACTTCAAACAAACTACGAACCGATTTTTGTGAAATAAAAATGGTGAATGATTTTGGTAAATGTTACCAATTATAAATTTTCTAAATTGGTCGATGTGTCTTCGAGTAATCATAGAACATACATATATAAAGGAAGATAGAGACGAATTGAGAACCTCCTTCTTTTTGAAGTCGGTTAAAAATATTTTAACAGATAACGTACTCTCTTCTATGCACTCGGCTAGACCAACTTCTTGCGGCTCCGCCAGGCACTCAGCATCAAACTGCTTCCATTTCTGCCACCCGACGTCCACATTGAATGCATCTAGGCATAGACCTCTGCAATTTATCGTAGTGGCCTGAAACAATCAGTTTCGTAGGTTGACATTTCACTCTGCTTTAAAACTATACGATTTATGACAGACAGAGTTCCAGACTAAGTACCTAGAGTTTTGGAGAAAGAGAGCTACCTTTTTTTGACATGAAACGTCTTATAATAACATCTATTTGTATGTTACCTTTTTACAACAATGAAGTTTATCAGCGGCATGAGGCAACTGATCTATCGTATCATGCGGATTGTCCTTCATAAGAAAGCACGGCCAGAACGCGTCGTTATGCAGCGTGGGCTGCCCGCACACCTCCTGCAAGACCTCCGAAATCTCTGTGACATCATTTGTTCTGCGAAGGACGGCAGTGCACGCTGACTTGCATGCTGGGTTCGATGTTTCTGAACAGCATGGTAAATCTGCAAACAGCTCCATTATATTAGAATTAGAAAGACATAATCTCAACAATGGTGTTGACTTGGGACTAAAGATACTTTAGATTGGTCCCACGTTGGGCGCCAGGTTTTATGTTCTCAACAATGGTGATATCTTGGGACTAAAGATACTCCCGATTGGCCCCACGTTGGGCGCCAGTGTTAATCTTCTCAACAATGGTTCTAACTTGGGACCAAAGATATTCCAGATTGATCCCACGCTGGGCGCCAGTATTTTCAAAAATAAGAACTATTCCATAAGTCCCAGTTACGTTGACCATCACATCGAAGTTACGAAATAGTCTTAAATATGGTGAATCGTGGGATCATAAACAAGACTACCTATATTGCAACTTGCTAAAACAGAAACAATTTTCTCTATAAAAAGGGTTGTAACCTGTCCTTACATTTTGAACTATCGATCTGCTCCGTAGGCGCAGTCATGTTGTCGAGACACCGCAGAAGCGCTGGGCTTCTTTCACAGGCCTCTACTGCGCGTTCCTTTGCGCTGATGTCAACTCGCGCTTGCCCGACTCGCCATAGCACCTTCTGGCATGCATCGAAGCAGCTCAGGGAATCCGCTTGAGCTGTAAAATTGCAAAATATAATAACTTTAAGTGATTGTAAAATGCATGTTTTATTCATTTTAAAAAGTTACAAATTGTAGAATGACACCTACAGCGTAAATTATTTCAAGGGCAATAAAGACCTATTTAATAATCCTGAGCGTGCTGAATCCAAATTATTTATGTCGTTGATCTGATTCGTAAATTTGGGACGATCCATCACCCTTACCTATCTTATGCGTCAGACCGTATTGTGTAGATGCGGAACTATCTGTTATTGTAATTATCTGACTCAGGATATTTATAAAATTAGACTATAGGTACGTCGATATTCACAAATCAGCATAAGGTAGAGCTTTTGTCAAGACTTATAAAGAAGATTTGTGTGGTGGATTAACCGTGGGATTGACTCAAAAACTCAGGAACGATTTAAAAAATTCTTTCACCAATAGCCCAGACGCTATATTTTTTTTAAACCCTATTTCTTTTAAATAAAATAGAGCCTCTGTTATTCGCTGATAATGTAGCTTTCTATCACTGAAGAATTTTTAAATATCGTTCCGTGACGTTCCTGTAGTTTTTGAATGATACCCAAGGTATCAAAAATTGGCCTATGAACGTCATTATTGGACGAACGTTGCGTAAACTATGGATTTCTCTGACATATGCCTAAGCGTGTTTTCGGTTACATCCTCACCTGAGATGCTTCGAAACCTGGGTGCCAGGCTGGGGCCCTGATAGACTGAGTGATTAAAACTCACACGGACGAAGGCGTGGGAAACAGCTAGTCATAAGTAAATATATTTATCACATAGGTATGCCTTTAGGCAGCTATTACAATCTGGCACTCGAACTGCAAAACAACTACTTTCATTCTACCTTGATCTGTTAAAGCTTGACAGCTTTGAGAGCTATGGCTAGCTCTGCCAGGAAGGAGTGAAAGGTAGCACGATTTTGTGACAAACCGATCCTACAAAAATTTCCGTCATTATGATGAATTTATTTTATTTGATCCAATAGCCAGTCCACTCTCACTGTTTACGAATAAGAGAGTGATTATGTAGGGTTATAGTTAACTAACGCATAACCTTCTAAAGACGACTTAGGTACGTCATGACAAACAACGTCTGTTCTATCACTTTTACCTAAACGCAATGGATAGTAAGATTTTACATACATTAGCTTTTATGTGAATTTCTATAAACCGTTAAGAATATGTTTAACTCTACTATAGCTGTGAGCGTAGGTACCTACTATTATTACCTCGTAGCGCTGATTACCATAGAGTTAAGACAAGTAGAATTCCTTTTTTTGTATAGAAAAAGCTAACATCGAATTACACAAAGTTATATAGCAAACGTAGTTAATCTTGATGTACCTAAGTCGTCTTTAAGAGGTTATGCGTTAGATACCACTTTCCCTATATAGTATGTACTATTTAAAGTAGGTACTTACAGCAACACTGTTGCGCCTTTTCCTGACTTAGGACACAGTCAAACAATGCAATCTCATCAGACTGTCGACAGGATTCCTTCAGAGGAGCAACATCTTTAGCAGCGGCACACGCGTGTCTACAAGCTGTTGATGTCCCAATCTGACAGCACCCTCGTCCCCACCAACCCAAACCGGTAACTATTTCTGAAAGATGAAGATTATATGTAGAATAAATGAATAACTCTTGGAAAGGCATGTAACATCCTCGTCTTCATCGTGAGATGGGAGACAAACACCTAATCCAACATTTAGTAAAAAAAAAGATGTGGTTATATGGAGTGATTTAAGTAGGTAGTGTGTATCATAATTATATAAATATGTTATTTTATCTTGCTTGCTAAAAATAACTTTATGATTATGTAGACATCCTGTTGCAAGGTACTAAACACAGCATACATAATACCTACATAATCATCAAGGAAATCCTTATTTAACAACAGGAAACTTCTAACGACCTACCTTGGATCGTATGGTTCATGCATATCCAAAACTCGACCTGCGAAAGAAACAGGTACGTATCAATAAATCAAACGTCTTTTCGAAATCTTTTGTGTATTTGTCTCAGTATTGTTCGGAGTAACCTGACACGTCGGTTACGTCCTTTTGAGGCGTAACTTTATCCCAATTACAATACAATGCCGATAGGCGGTTTATTGACGATGCTGAATGAGCATTTCTTCCCAAGTATTGAATAGCTTGAACAAACTTAACGGCATGAATAGACGATATCCACTTACGTACAACGCGGCCCACTCGTAGTGAACAAACACGCAGGAAAACAACAAATTATGATTCATTTTATCAGTGTACTTTGTGGTGTGATGGTTAATGATGTTCTGTTGGGACGTACCATGTACCAATTAATTTTAATTAACTTCTCTACTATAGTTTAGTAAATGCTCATTTTTTGTTCATAATGCCATGAGAAAAAAAATTACTAGCTTTTGCCCCCGAATCCGCTCGCGTGAATGTCGATCCCTCCCGGAAAAGTATTTTGCCGGGATAAAAGGTATCTTATTTCCTTTCGTAGGCCTCAAGCTAGCTCAATATCAAATTATCTGAAATCTTGGTTGAACCTACATACAAAATGGACTTACGGACTGAGGCGCACAGAACTTATAAATGTTTTGTATCCGCTCCTCCCGCATGCTGGAGTCAGATGATATCTCCGCCAGCGACATCTGTAACAACAACAATACACATCATAATATCATGCAGTGATTTTAGGATGATTAAGTTTTAAGAGCCGACACATTATGGATTGAACAGATATGTAGGACATCCGCGTTGGAATAGTCAGATTTAACCTTTAGAAAAAATATATTCTAAAATGATAATGACGATTCATACATATTTGTGCAGGCTACGGTTTATATATATATATATATACATGGTGAAATTTTGATCGTTTTGGACCCTTAAAGTGGTGACTCAGGCCATCAATATGAACAACTTATTCTATGGGACCAATGCAGGGATCTCAAAAAAAATTTCGTCATTTCCATTCAAAAGAGTCCCGCCGCCCGGCCAGTTTGAATGGGAATGTCGAATTTTTTTTTGAGTTCCCAACATTGGTCCCATAGTAAAAGTTGTTCATATCGACGGGCTGATCCAGAACGATAAAAAAATTCACCATGTTTAATTAAATAGGTGTACCCGCTGTAGTTTACTCGGAGTAATTCAACAATCTTTTCAACAATCCTCTGTCTGCTCTGGCCAAGTGGCTCCGGTAGTACAGAGAGGGTCACGCTCCTGCATTGGAGACTAAAAAGACCTGAAAATGATGATGATGAATTCAACAATAATACCATGCCTATACCAACGTAGTCGTAGCTCGTATTGAGCTACGACTACGGGTTACGGTTATGATCTTAGAGCAACTCTTTCTTTTCTTAATTCTGTGCGCTGTCACTATTGATGATGTGATTTAGTTTAAGGCGATACCACTGTAAATAAGGTCGTTCTGAACCTTATTTATCTCGCAAAATACTTAAATTAGGAGTTTCAAATCTAAGTAATATGATTTTTTACTATTTCATCTCCAAAAATTGAAGATGAAAACACGTTTTGATAAAATTTTCTCGATAGAAATATTTTTTGAAAAATGGTCTTCGTTCGCAGAGTTTTTTGTTATTGTAGCTCAAATGCGACGAATAAAATAATGATTTTTAGACTAAAAGATAGGTTATTAGTAATTCATCAAAATGTAAATATAAAAATACAATTAACCGGTCTGATTTTATATAAAATAGAAATAACGAATTTGGCGCTTACGTTTTTTTCTTTGAGCGACTCGAGACTATCTCCTATCTCATCATTCACGGGCTAAACCGCCAAGCGCTATCCCTTGCGCGCACTTGATCAGTCCTTTGCCGAGCGAAGGTACCAAACATTTGAGTCCTCGTCTTAAGTGCGGGAATCTACTTAAATTAAGAGTCAATGTACAGTCGGGGGCAGATAAAACTGACCCCTCTAAAATCAGATTTTAAATTGTAGGGGTCATTTATCTGACCCGACTGTACATAGTAGGCTTAAAATAAGTAAGTACAAGTCTGTTTTACACCACATCGTGGCTACTAGGTTTGCGTGTCACTCACTATAATAAAATATGACTAAAATTGTATTGTGCTTCGATACTTTACTGAGCTAATTTTTGTTTTTGTAACTAATATTATTTACTTTATTTTATTAAGGAGATCCCTTTGCACACAGATTGTCATGCACGTTCAAAAGGAAAATAAACTTCAAAGCGAACTCGCATAAAAATGCTAGGATAAAAATATTACGAGTACTTACTCGTATGTGGAAATGGAAAAAAAAGTAACAGCTAAGACCGCTGAAGTCTAAGTTATGAGTGAGTATTGCTCGTTATAAATCAAATGCTCTGGGAGGTCTCGACATCAAATAAAACTCGATCAAAATCTATGCTCACCAGCGAATCCGCTGATTAATAAAGCCACAAACTTATGTTACTCGTAGTAATAACACTTGCGCAACAAGCACAAAATATTTAGAGTACAGAATTCAAGTGTATAACATATCTAGAAAAAAAAACCTGTACTTCTAGCATTGTTTTTAGAGCATTATAATTAGACGTCGATTCCTATTACCCATCATCATCATCAGGTCTTTTTAATCTCCACTACAGAAGCATGACCCTCTATACTTGGCCGGAGCAGACAGAGGATTAGCCGTGTGGTTTCCGGCAAAGTAGAATAGGATCACTCCAAGTCTTCCCATGGATGTCGTAAGAGGCGACTTAGGAAATATTCAAGCTAAACAAAGCTCATAAACATCAATGAGACCTCTCCAACCCGTCTGGCCAGCGAGGAGAGCCTAGTGTAGGCCAAATCCTCCTCCTATTACCCATTCAAAGCACTTTATAAAGTCATTCTTTTATAATAAACTACTACTACTGTGAGCGCTACTCTGTTCGCGTCGAAAAAGCAAATTGTGTGTGTATCAGGGCCACGTCTTACCATAACTGGAGAAAAAATTTAATAGGTTATCATGAGTCCCGTACGTGTAAATGATGATTATTTACCAAGTTTCATAAAATTCATTATATTGTAATAAGTTTCATTAATTTCTTTAAGAGTTATGGAGAAACATACATATTAAATCTTCAATTTAGTTTCAGTATCATGTATAAAGCTTATAAACACGATATCTTTGAAAACAAGGTAACTTACTCCATGACCAACATTTATAGATTTATTATTAGTATCACGGAGATTAGTATTGATCAAGGAATTCGTACTCTATAACCATTAGGTACCTACGCTATTTGTGATTAAACCTTTATTATGGCCATACTTGAATTTTGAGAAGTCCAGTGCTGTCCCCATTTTAAATTAATTACCTTTTAGAAGAAAAGCTGAGATAGCATTTAAAATTTTGTTATATAAAAAAAGCCCGATACAATCTTTAAAATTATTTTATGAACTACTGTTTACAATTTTCCCCCAAAATTGACACTTTAGATTTAGTAGTAGAAAACGCTTAGTAATGCTAGGTTGTTAGTTTAGCTTTCTCCAAAAGTTAAAATTATACTTTATAAAATTTTAGATATATTAAGATAATAATAAGTTAACACTAAGTCGTTAGCTTAATGGGGCCAACCCAATCTGTGTGATTCGATACACTATATTTATTTATAAGTTATTAATACTGCAATATAATATTTATATATTTCACATGACAATTTTTTTATACAACATCTTGCTTTTATTTCAAATAATTTATTTCTCGCGTTTGTTGACCTTGAAAGATTCAGGGTCACTCCCTGAACTTGAGCTATGGATCAACATTTCTATTAGCTTGATGTTTTAGATCTTAAGCCTAAAACAACTCGATAGTTTGTGGTGTGCGAGAACGTGGTGAGAACCTTTTTTCTGTACCAACGCTGGTCTGTGCAGCAAGTATGGTGATCGAAATAAACACATGTTCCCACTGCGTTATAGGGGCATTAGAGCCGCCTAATAAAATTAATTGCCACCGACCGACACATCGGCGTCGCGTCGCTTTTAAAATATCTAATTACACCAACACCACGTTGCTTTTTACGTTTTACGTTACTAAATAATTAATATACGAAAAGGACATTTGTTCAATTCCCAGAACTGATAGGATAGCCCGAAATTCATGATAAATTGAGGTGCCTAACGCACAAATCATAATTCTTATCAAATTTAAATTCATTTTCACATTTATTATTTGCTGAGCATTTTTCGTGTCCTAAACGCTTAGTTAGCTTAGCTTAAACAAATACATTATTCCACCTTTAATCTAGGTACTTCGTATATAAAATTTGTTTTAACCTCATATTAAATAATAGTTATATGTTTCAAACGCGAGAAATGCAGACAATGAATTTTATATTGTTATGCGGACCGATTAGCCCGCATGGTGGTTGAGAGGTCAGGCAAATACCCTAGCCTATTTTCTTATTTAAAATCTGCAACTTTTTATGGTTTCTACTAATAGCTTCGTCTGATGTCATTAGTTTCGTCTGATCAATTAAGTACGTAATCAGTATTTTAAGTGTTTATACATATTTTGCATTCACAATGCTATTTTGATATACTCTTATTAAATTAAGAAATAAAATATGGTGAAAAAATTACGTAATCAGTGTTTTCATCAGTATAATATTCGATCAAGTAGTTCATCACGTCCCCGTGACTGCAGGGCGCAACGTGCATAATCAGTCATAATAAATACGGTCCGTTATCATATCTCGGGCGCGAGGGTTATCTCGTGGCCCACATAGACAGACACTGTCGAGAGACATCACTTACACTTCAAGAATGCAGCGTCTTAGAAGTGTTTAGGCACGGAATTTAAAAAAGTTTAGGGCCCATAACTTACATTGATTTTTTCGTATCAATATCGTAAAACTCTTATTCTTATATGATTTAAACAATATTGTATATACTCAGTTAACAGTATTGCATAGAAATAGGCATTGACTGAATGACAAATCCTTTCTAATATTAGTACTGCATGATTCAGCAACATCCGAATTCATTCATTTTAAAGGTTCCGTACCTTAAAAGTAAAAAAAGAACTTCGTCTGATCTCATTAGTTTCGCCTGATCAATTAAATACTCAGCTCATTAAATTAAATTTTTAGCAGTATATTCGATCAAGTAGTTAATCACGTCCCCATTTTTAAGACTCCGTACCTTAAAAGGAAAAAACGAAACCCTTATAGGATCACTTTGCTTGTTGTCCGTCTGTCTGTCAAGTTCCTTTTTCTCAGGAACGCGTGGAGGGATCAAGCTGAAATTCCTAACAAATATTCTTTGCGAAAAGCATACATTTTTTGTTACATCATGTAATAAAATTCTTTTCAATATTTTTTTACTTCCGCTTCGTGCGCGAGTCCGATTCGTACTTGGTCAATTTTTTTATTATTTTAGGCGAGACTGGGTTTAACACCCAAAAGGGTAGTTAAGTGTTAAATAGGACAACAAATGAAGACATAGTAAAACTATGTCTTATTACAATATATAAATTTCAAATCAACTAGATTACGAAATCTTACAGATAATAAAATAGTGTATAACAACATAACAACCAACAAGAGTAACCCTTTTCTGGTCCATGCATAATGCATATAACATTATACTAAGAAACGTACGAGTTTGTTACATGAGCTAGTAACGTAACTCAGGGTCACTGTAGATAAATTATAAATAAACATGACAACATACTATATAATACTTTGGTTATATGTTTTTAGTCATAACATAAGTATCAATTCTGCTAACATTTACGAGAATAATTGAACGAGTATGTAGTGAAAAATCGATACGATATAAATAAAAAGTATCCTAATCAATTTTAGCATCATAATTAGCCTACGTCGGACCAGCACGAACGTTGTTGAATTAAATTACATGTCTATTTTTATGTTTGAGTTCATTGAATGAAAGGTAAATTGCGGTTTACGATTTATGACGTATTAAAAAAAACTAGGTACTTATTAGATCTCGTTCAAATCAATTTTGGGTGGAAGTTTGCATGGTAATGTACGTACATAATATATTGTTTTTATCATTTCCTTATTTTAGAAGTTACAGGTACTATTCAGTTTAGAAAAAAATATATAGGTATTAGAAACCTCAATATCAGTTTTGAAGATATCTTCAAAACTGATATTGAGGTTTCGATTACCCACAGGTACGGGTTTGATAAAAAAAAATAGTTTAAGTTTTAAGTATGGGGAACACCAATATATTTTTTTTTTCTATTTTTGTGTAAAAATGTTTATGCGGTTCATAGAATATATCTACTTACCAAGTTTTAACAGTATATTTCTTACAGTTTCGGAAAAAAGAGGCTGTGATATACGGACGGACAGACAGACATCACATGACGAATCCATAAGGGTTCCGTTTTGCCATTTGGCTACGGAACCCTTAAACCGACTTCAAACAAGCTACTTAAATGAGAAACCAATTTGAAAGCACACTCTTTTTAAAATCCGTTCATAAATTCAAATGAGTTCTGAGGTAACGCATTAAAAAAAATACAACCGAATTGATAACCTCCTACTTTTTTGAAGTCGGTTAAAAAGTACGTAAAGACAAGGAACTGAATTTATCGAGTATTTAAAATGGGGGGAAATGGGTGACAAAGCATTATAAAACAGAGAAAAAGTATACAACGAAATGATCATAAATAATTTGCTATACACGTACCTAGGTAAGTAATATTATAGAAGTACAGATATTTTGGTTCCAAGGTTTAAAGAACAAAGGATTTTTTCTTTTGATTACTATTGACAATGAAAACCAAACAGTTTTAATTGCTTTTGCCAAATTAAACAATATTTATACTAAAATTATCCGAGAACTTGAGCTTATGACGTCGACTCGAGATTCCCTAACCTTACGAGGTAAGCATTCCCTAACGAGGTAATGCTATATTATGTATGGTGTCATGGAGCTGATTTGATGCTAATTTCCTCAATGGTGAACATCTGGGTCACAGCGCAAAAGTTTTCAGTGTGTATTTCGTCATAATGTAAGCTTGTCACAAAAATGAAATTTATTTATTATCATGTATCAATAAAAACAAATCAAAATCAAAATGTATGCTATCGCTCAATTTTTAATACTACGCTATGCCCAACCTGTCTGCAATGCGTGATTGAATTTTGCATATAACATTATACGAGCTGCGCAGGCCATTGTGTGTAGAGGTGTTCGGAATAAGATCACAGATCACATGTCCCATCAACTTCATATATCTCTATAGAAGTTTTAAAAATAAGACTGAGCGCATGCATAATGTAGTATCTCTCTATTTTGCGCTTCATCATCATCATCTGAATGTTTTCCCGGCTGCATCCTCAGCTCAGTTGCGTCGGAGCCCGGGGTCCGCTATTATGACAGCATCCATGCAAAGATCTTTACCAAATCATGTGAAAGCACATGATTTGGTAAAGATTTTACTACTGCTGCCTTCTTGACGCCTACCCTCCTTGAGTATCTCTCTCATTGTGCACTTAGATGGCACCGTGATTTAATACGGTTCCTGTAAGCGATTATTACTTTCTATGATAGAAGTTTAAACGACTCTACTAGATCTTACTCTACTTAACGTTTATTCCCGCATAAGTATAGTTCAGTTGAGTAGTTTAACAGCCTCTGTGGTCCAGTGGTTAAGGCGTTTGCCTGTTGACTCGGGGGTCGTGGGTTCGATTCCCACCGGAAGCATACTTTGTTTAGTTGTTTCCAGTTTGGTTAGGACATTGCAGGCTTGAATCACCTGATTGTCTGATAATAAAGATGATTCCGTGCTTCGGAAGGCACGTTAAGCCGGTGGTCCCGGCTGCCATCTGGTAGTCGTTAAAGGAACCACGTCAGAGGCCGAGAGGCGGTTCCGAATAACTCTGACACCAGGGTGTGCATGGTCGATTGACCGTGACACCTACTCGAAATGAATGAATGAGTTGAGTAGTACCGCCTGCTATAACTATGTCCTTCCTCATAATTTCTAAGAAGTTCAAATCAAATTACTAGAATTATACTTCAAATCAAGCAGTTCCGGTTTTAATCATGCGCCCCCATTTAAATACCCACACTTCATTTCCTTCATGTTTCCATATTATGTTACTTTGCATGACGTCTAATAAATGAATCGCTAAATCTGTCTGACTACTTTGTTTTAAATAACTAATTACTAGCTAGCTAGTAGCTAGGCTAGCTCAATCTGTGTGATTCGCCGTATATATTTATTTATTATTTATTAATTACATAGATCATTTTATAAACCAGTATCAATTCGAATCAATCTGAGCTGAATAAAAGTGCAATACTTTCTAAGGATGCAACCCTTAAATCGAACTGAGCAGGACACCTGGCTAGAAGGAATGATTGAAGGTGAAATAAGACCATGGACCTAGACTGTCAGTTGTCACTGAGTGATATCTCAGATATAGGAAACGTAGTGTTCGACGTCCGGCAGCTATAGGTGGATCGACGACATAAAGCAGATTGCTGGTAAAAACTGGATTGCAAAGGCTAGGGATAGAGAAGAATGGCGCGGACAAAAGGAGACTTATACTCAGCAGTAGGTCGTAGAAAGCTGATGATGATGAAAATGACTTTTATAGAGCTCACGTGGCGCTGAGTCTTTAGTTATTTTTTGGAGGCTCACAAATCGCCGATTAACCCTCGCACTGCGGCTGTGAACAATGATCATTGTATACAAATCAGCCTCGAATAAGTCCACGACACTTCTCTTTATTGTTCTGCGATTGACAACGAATTTCATCGCGTCGCTGATAAATAAATAACACGGTACGTACGAATCGCAAACGACGATGATAATTATACGCGCAATCGTTTTAATGCCATTGTGGTTTTTATGGTGTCTTTGCGTATACTATAGCTTCTTTATCATTTTTCACACATTATAACTATTTTTTTTCTAAAGTGGTGTTTATATGAAAGGAAATATATACCTAAGTTGGCTAATTTGAATTTTACTGAAAGCCGAACAGATATAGGTATGCTCATCAATCAGAAACTTCTAATCTAACTGATCGAATATTATTGCCCTTTCTGCCCAACCAGCTGCACCAAGGATGATCTATACTCTGCATCCGAGACTGGCGTCAGTTACCATATACTAAAGAGACAAAATTTAATCTTTGAGCCATGGAAACGAAAAGATTTGACCTGTTTTTATAACCTTCGGTTGGATTGATCTAGCAATTCTTAATTGATCCGCCACAATTTAATTTAAACATATTAAATTCGTATCGCGTTTTGACAAATAACTAACCATGCAGTTGTAAAGATCTTTGTATTTTATTCTTAAAATATAACTACACATCACTCAGTACAGACTAAGTTAATTATTTCCGTAGAAAAATGTACAAGAGCGTTGACCAGTTGCTCTCCGAATTGTCTTGGCAAGGCAGATAAATTTATCTTCCTGTTAAGAGTTAATTTTGTCACAAGTGACTCACTCGGTAGACGGTATGCCACAATGATCGCGACACAGCTATAAGGACCATAGCTATGACAATTGTCTGGATTTAGAACTATTCTTTTCGCAATAATATTCATATTTTTTTCTCTCTTGAGTCGGTCTCTGTTGCTAAACAAATGTTAATGCTCAAACTTAATCAATTCCTAAGTTTCATACGCGCTATTATTGGAAATTTATAGACTGCGTTTGCAAACATTGGAAGTAATAAATTATCATAATAATGGTCATCTATTTCTAAAATACGATCAAAACTTTACTGAATTTCTAATTTCTACAAAACAAAACTTTGGAAATAAACAACAGGCTGAAAGTACCGTTAATTAGTATTCCAGATAAAACAATATTAAATAAGAAATTAATTAATTGCAACTACAATATGGGCATTATCGCGTGTCCAGGAATCGCCTATTACGTTTCAGTTATGTAGGGGAGGGGGGAGTGATACCCCGAAATAGGCGTATATTTTTATGCATTCGTTGCATTCAAAAGCGTTGTTTATTATTCAATGCGCGGAGGCCATTTGTCAAAGAACCTATACACGTAGAGATTTTAAACACAAGCGGTTTTGGAAGCCGCATCTAAAACGGTAAACAAGTATAATTATAAAGTATTTTTAATAAGTGTTTTTTTTTTGCTTTCACAATGCTATTCTGATATAGGTACTCTAATTAAATTAAGACATAAACCTCGGCGTCGGAAATCTCCACCATATCCCACGATTTAAGGCTTGCGTCACCTTTTTGGTTTTTGTCTTGCGAAACATGTTTCACCATATTTTATTTCTTAATTTAATTAGAATATATCATAATAGCATTGTGAATCCAAAAAAAAAAACAAAAACATATTGTATGGCTCCCTAATTATTAGTTGATTTTCAAATACCTCACTTGTAAAAGTGGGGTAGTAGTGTTACGTGCAGAGCATAGGTCGTACAGAGACCTAGATCGCAGGCTCTAACCCCGCTCGCGTGGAATTTTTTCGCCATATTTTATGTGTTCATTTAATTAGAGTAAATATATAAAGGTCGCAGGCTACCAACTTTTGATACTTTGACAATACAGAATGCAACTGTGTATATCAAAAGATATTCTTCCACTTCAGATGACGAGCTCTGTGGCCTAGTGGTTATCGTGCCAGACCGCCACACAGGTCCCGGGTTCGATCCCCGATCACGGTAAGATGGAAATTTATCTTTTTCAGATTGGCCTGAGTCTTGGATGTTTATCTATATATATTTGTTATAAAAATATAGTATCATTGAGTTAGTATCCCATAACACAAGTGTCGATCTTACTTCGGGGCTAGCTCAATCTGTGTGATTTGTTCGTATATTTATTTATTAAGGGAGCTTAAAAAGAGAACCAATAATTACTAAGGATAAAGATAAATATTAGTGTCAAGAAAAGGGAAGACGAAAACAGTAACAGAATGATTTGTGAAGAACACCTGTATGGTGTTGAGATCATATTGGTTTGCGTTAGTTAGGTATGTAGGTAGGTATATATACCTTCTTTCAGCCCTTTAAATAGTGCAGCTAATCGGTAGTATAGTATGTGTAGATACAGTGACAAAAAACTGTATAAATAAAAACTGTACGATTTAAAACTGCACACATTTTATCAAAGTTGGTGATAAAACTAACATTAGGAATTCACTCCCGTCAAAATATTATGATGGTGGTCCTGTGGCATTAGTATGGGGATAGAATCGGATGTGGTTGACATCATGCCGCGGGTATGACGCCATGACAGCCGACACGTCCTGCGTGCGACGTGAACGGCATTGGTAGCATTCAATTCGACAAACATTGTCGGCGGTGCTTCCCGCTAGGGTGCATAGCATATATGATAATCTTACGTATTATATTATTACTAGCTGTCGCTCGTGGCTCCGCTTGCGAGAACAATACTTTTTTCCTGTATAAAAGGTAAAAGTATATGTTAATCCAGATAATCCTTCCTAATATTATAAATGCGAAAGTGAGTTTGTTTGTTTGTTACGCTTTCACGCCGTAACTACTGAACCGATTATCATGAAATTTTGCATACAAGTTCTTTGGAGTACGGACAAGGACATAGGCTACCTTTTATCCCGGGAAAAAGTACTATTCCCGAGGGATCGACATTGACGCGGGCGGAGCTGCGGGCGAAAGCTAATAAACTATGTGTGTGAAAAATTTTGTGGAATTCTGTTTAGCTGTTTTGGCGTGATTGAGTAACAAACATCCATACATTTAGCATATTCACAAACTTTTGCGTTTAGAATATTAGTAAGGATAGTGCGATTCGTACAAAATCGCAGGCTGCAATTGAGGAACGTTTCAACTGAATTATCGCAGCTTATACCTAAGTACGCGAAAAGTGCTTTTCGGCTAGTATCATTGAAACAAAAGAAATAAGTAAGTACCGTATACAGTTTTATTCCTTTCGGGATAGAGATAGCCAAAGATCCCAATGCCAAACTCTACAGACACAAGGTACAGGCTTTGCTCTACCAAGAGAAATCTGCATATCAAGGTTAAACATTAAATAATATAATCATACATAAATCAAATACATAAGGCTCTTTAGCATAAGGCTCTTCTCGCGAAGTTACCATCTTTCGGGCTTCCTGAGGGACTATGCTTGTGGGTCGCTAGTTTCTTATCTGGGCGAAGCATTCAGGTCGTTGTAGACGGATTATGCTCCGATATCATGCCCATCAATGCTGGCGTCCCCCAAGGATCTGTTTTATCACCTACGCTGTTTCTTCTGCACATTAACGACATGCTTAACACTAGTAGCATCCATTGCTATGCAGACGACAGTACGGGTGATGCATATTATGCAGGTCGTGCAAATATCCCTCAAACACAGGTGGAGGAGAACAGAAAGAGACTTGTGTCTGACATTGAGACCTCTCTGGAGCAGGTCTCTGAATGGGGTAAACTAAACCTAGTTCAATTCAACCCTACTAAGACACAAGTCTGCGTGTTTTCCGCTAAGAAGACCCCATTTAACATAGCACCGAAGTTTCGGGACACCTCTCTTACCATTTCTAAGAGTATTGGGATCCTTGGCGTCGATATTACGAAGGAGGTCCTATTCCGGAGTCATCTGGAAGGTAAAGCCAAAATGGCTTCTAAAAAACTTGGGGTGCTCAATAGAGCGAGGCAGTACTTTCACTCCGGGTCATAGACTTTTATTATATAAAGCTCAAGTCCGGCCCCACATGGAGTACTGCTCTCATATCTGGTCTGGTGCACCTCAATACCAACTCCTTCCTCTTGATTCCATCCAACGCCGGGCAATTCGTATTATCGACGATCCCACACTCACAGACGATTTAGACACCCTCGGTCTACGGAGAGACGTTGGCTCTCTGTGTGTATTTTACCGTCTATACTATGGGGAGTGTTCTGAAGAACTTTTTGAATTGGTGCCACCGTCACCTTTCTACCACCGCACCGCTCGCCACAGGAGTAAAGTCCATCCCCACATCCTTGACACTTGGGTCTCCAAAAATGTCAGAGCGTCACGTGGTTTTTTTCCTCGTACAGCAAGATTGTGGAATGGACTCCCTCCCGAGGTTTTCCCTGTGTGCTATGACTTGAGGTCCTTCAAAAGGCGTGTTTACAGGTTTCTTAAGAGTCGGCAACGCATCAGCAGCTCCTTGAACTTTAACCCTATCCCCGAAGCGTTGACTGTTTTATCACTGTTACAACACTCTACTACAATAACTACTTACGAAATGTGATAAAGTGTTCCAAAAAGGTCACAAACCTACAAATCACCAGTGTCTTTATTCACTTAACTAGCTTTCGCCCGCGGCTCCGCCCGCGTCAATATCGATCCCTCGGGAATAGTACTTTTTCCCGGGATAAAAGGTAGCCTATGTCCTTCTCCGTACTCCAGAGAACTTATATGCAAAATTTCATGATGATCGGTTCAGTAGTTACGTCGTGAAAGCGTAACAAACAAACTCACTTTCGCATTTATAATATTAGTAAGGATAGTAAATTATGGGGTATCTTTTTGCTCATGCTTAACCGCAGAAGAATATATTGAACTTTATCTATAATAAACTCTCCCGTTCGTGCGACATCAAATCTGCAAGCTCTGATAAATGACCCTGTTGCTAACGTGGGATTACGTGAGCACTGAAGGTTTATTACAAATCGCAGGGTAATAGTTTAAAGTATTTTATTACTCAAGCAAGTAATAACATTGAAGTATCCTAAAACATACTTCCAGTCATTATCTCTAAGTAGAGACGGTAGCATATGGCAGGTAGTGAAGTGACTAATAGTCATTCACCAATGGCGCAGACAATCTATGAAAGATCGGTACGCACTGGTAGCTTAGAACAGGAAATCTAACAGCTTGACTACATGATTTTAAAGCGTTTTTATTAATCACCCATAAAAATAAAAGTTATTAAAATCTACCCTGTGGATAACCAAAGAATACCAACAATAACCATAGAGGAACAAATAGTATATACGTAAAGAGGTCAAGGGTGTCATCCTCAACTGCCTGTCTGGTGGTAGCAGGTATAACATCGGGTCACGCACGCCCGACTTCCCGAGCTGCTACTTGCGTTCCCCCAATCATCCAAGTGAGTTGTATCCCATTACCTTCATTCCCTTCTCAGATCCAATTCTTATCCTTTCCCAGCTTAAAAATATTTCCGATGGGCAGTAGCATTGGAAGCACAAGAAGCCAAAGAAACTGCGCTCGCCAATCCGCCTACCAAGCTTGGTGAGTATGGCAATATCCTTCCATGAAACGAAAAATCCCTGGGAGAGGCCCTAGTCCAGCAGTGGACTTGTGTGCTGTAATGGTGAAAATAATGTATGATGACGTAAAGACGGTAACCGCATCTAGAATAACAGGCAGTGACAAATAGAGTCATTCACCAGCAGCCACAGATAATGAATCTATTAGAATTCGGCGCGCACCGCCCGACGTTTTGCATAGTAACGTAATAGTTTGTTCGCAATAAAATTTAACTGCTCTTTGGTGCACTTTAACCACGATTACATGCTATGTTGTTCTCGTTTTGTTAAAATATCCACTGTAAATTTATTTTTAAAACTAGCTGTTGCCCGCGTCTCCGCCCGCGTTAGTGTCGATCCCTCGGGAACAGTAGAATTTCCCGGAATCAAACATACCCTATGTCCTTTCCCGGGCCTCACACCTCCATACCAAATTTCATCCAAATCAGTTCAATGGTTAAAGCGTAAAAAACGACTTTCGCATTTATAATATTAGTATTAGTATGGAAGTATGGATATTATTTATACTTCTAAGTCCGGAAATGAGAATATTTCCATAAAACCTTTACCCTCCCATTTTACCCCTTTAGGAGTGAATTTTGTCCATTTCACCCACATATATCTTTAATTGTAATCGAGAACTTACATACCTATTTATTTTCATACTTCATAGTCCAGAAATGAGAAAATTTCCAATTTCCAAACAAACTTTACCCCCCTTCTGGGGGATTTTTTTCCAGTTGACCTACATAGATCTTTTTCAATTGATATCGTGAATTTATTTACCTATTTTCATACCTCGAAGTCTAGAAATGAGTAAATTCCTATACTATCTTTACCCCGCTATTTTACCCCTTCAGGGGAAAATATTGTCCATTTTACCTACACAGATATTTTTAATTGTAACCTAGAACTTATATACTTATTTTCACACGTCTAAGTCCATAAATGAGAAATTTTCCATACAAAGTTTATACCACCCACCCACTCCCATTTTATCCCTTAAGGGGGAATTTTGCAAATTTCATCTACCTACACACATCTTTTTTAATTTTAATCGAGGACTTATATACCTACTTTCATACTTCTAATTTCCTTTGCTTTTAGTATGGATAGGTATAATGCATGCTGATGTTTGTATTTAAATTTTCTTATGTCACTTATTATTTAATCACTTACTATTAAGTGCTATACACGGTGAAATTTTGATCGTTTTGGACCCTTAAAGGGGTGACTCAGGTCATCAATATGAACAACTTTTTCAATGGGACCATTGTTGGGAACTAAAAAAAAATTCGTCATTTCCATACAAAAGAGTCCCGCCGCCCGGCCAGTTTGTATGGGAGGGAATGTCGAATTTTTTTTTGAGTTCCCAGCATTGTTCCCATCGTAAAAGTTGTTCATTTTGATGGTCTGAGAGACCCCTTTAAGGGTCCAAAACGATCAAAATTTCACCGTGTATAGCACAGGACCCTCCAAAACGATAAAAAATTCACCGTGTATATTTGGAGGCAAACTAATGCCTTGAGTTCATTCAAATGACGATAATGTTTTTTTAATGAACCGATTTTGGTGAAACAAACGTTAGATGTTATGCTGAGTGAAAACAAAGCAATTGGTGAAAGTTTGAAGTAAATCGGTTCAGTATTTTCGGAGATAATCGTGATCATACATACAGACAGACAGACAGACAGACAGACAAAAAATTGGAAAAAAAAATTTTTGCTTTCTATTATTCTTTTTAAGTGACCCCTCATCCATTCAGTCAAAAATTCTAAATGTACAGACAAAATATTTTTACTGTTTTATTATATGTATAGATAGATAAGTGAAAAATATGTACATGCAGCTTGGCGTATCTTTTTTAGTTACATTTGTTTTTTCTTTAAAATAATAATCGTGTCTTAAAACAACATGTAGGCCGGTATTTGCTCCATTTTCATTCCATAATTACTCAAAATTCGTTTCCAGACTTTCATAAGTTTTGAAGAAAAACGTTACATTTAATTGCTTAATATAAATCAAGAGACATTCCATCTTAGTTTAGCTTTTCGTTTATGAAAACAACACCTGCAACAGCTAATGAAGTCCATTGCTGTAATTGAAGTACAAAGCGACTGACAGAACAAAACGGTAGCGCTACCGCACGGACCACCCCGCCCTAAATAGTTTAGCGGCAATTATTGCAGCCGACCGTAGTAATCCTTGATGATGAAAGTGATAGGGTTGTGTACTCGTATCAAGCAGGTTTGACAGAATAAAACAGCTGCTTTATGTATGGACCGAGAATCTTATAATAGTTCAGCGGGAATTATTGCGCTGAAATCTGCTGACCGTATCAATCGCTGATGATGTAAGTGATGGGTTAATATCAAGCCTGCACAGAGCCGCAAGACCCGTCGCTCTAAATATTTTAGCGGTAATTATTGCAATTCATTCGTAAACCGACCGAAACGATCCCTGATGATGGAATAGGGTTGTGTAGGAAGCGTACAAAAGATAGTTGACGGAATAAAATTGCGGTGATACCACATGGACCGCCCGCTGCCCTAAATAGTTGGGCGGTAATTATTGCACTGAAATCGTCAGACGACCGAATTGTTAGGGTTGAATATTCATAAATAGTCTGCGCTAAAGTCGGTAACATTCCGGAGCAATCTCTGATGATGTGATGGACTGAAAGGGATGCATCAAAGCTACCTGAATATTAATGAAACATATAAAATATAATTTTCTTATAAAATTCGTATCAGTCACGTTCGGTTTTAGTTTTATCACAGTTTTGATCATAAAAGTCAGTGCAGTCGGCATAGATTTAAAAAAAAAAATTTCGTCTCTGCATAGATGTCACATTTTGCCATTTTTGTATGGGAACCTAGTGTGTCATTAGCGGGGGTGTGAGGCAGAGGATAGGGAGTCGTGGTTTCAGGGGTGCTATTTGTAAATGAGTGACTCGATGAAGAAGTACAAATTTTCCATACATCATCGGTCGTTTAGTAAACACGTCGATTCGAAAATAGCACTCATGACGTTTGACGCCGCTGTCATAAGAGATGTAACAACACCGTGTAATATCAATATCGAGAAAAACCCACAACAAGATTTTGTTTCAGTTTGACTTCATTTAAGTAAACAACATATGAAGTAGTAATAATTATATAGTCATAATCATCTAAGAGATTCCCTGGTTCCTTATACTCCTGGCATCTTCAATTGTGCTGCGTCCAACCACGGGGTCCGCCATTATGACAGCATTCATGCTGTAATAAGAAGTATATATTCCATGCTGGTCTAGATGAAAAGTAAAAATTGAGAATGTACCAGTTGCTTCTCTGATAGGAAATGCGACTAGCAACCTATTACACCTTTAATTCAGATTTCCACCTACATACGCCCACAAACACGCTAAACGTGGCTTTTGGTTTCAGGCAGAGGCCTGCACCGTAAGGGTGAAGATCGTGATAATATGAATGTATGTATGTTTTACGGCCCAACGCCAATTCTCCTTATGTAACTCCAGTAACGCGGCCATACATAAATATGAAACTGAAGTACAAGTTTTTGCCTGCGCCGGAAATTTAACCCGGTACCTGGCTCGTTAACCACTGTACCATGGAGATTGTCATTATCGTTTATGATATTGTAATTAAATGTCCTTTGCATTACTTACATGTGAAAAGTCACAGGTTGTGGTTTCCCTTTAGCATTTTTTACAGTATTTTTGCAGGATTTCAGTACACAACTAGGCATGTTTATAATTATAAAAATAAATTTTCGTTCGGCCCATAAGGTTCCGCTACAAATAATACGACAGACGTCAGAGGACAAAGGCCGCGAAAAAGCATACGCTGTTTTAAGAGTATGAGTAACAAGAAATGCGCTGCTTCTAGAGACGTACGAGCCTTTGTATAGAAAGTAAGACGGGTTGGGCTCTCTTAAGTCCTGTGTGTATTGAGGGACATCTCTTATGGTGTTGCGTAGACCGCAAGAGAGGGCACCATCTAAGTAAAACACTTTTGTCATAACCAAAACCAAGATGATTGGCGAAAGCCTACTCCCATTGTGTTCCAAGTGAAACGTATGATCTGCCTGCTGAATAAGGTGGTTCGCCATCTGCTGAAGTGACCCCGTGGGTCACTGTTGGGTCATCATGCTGCCCAAGCGCTGAGCGGGGTGCCACGAAAGCTCTCACAGGTGGTCATGAAGCAGATCAACTACTAATGATGGCAACTAATGAAGTGGCAGTTGCGCTGTTAGTATATGGAAGTGAACATGGACAGCAACAACAGGTACAGTTTTCGGTACTTGTTGTGTTGCCTCGTGACGCACCAAGCCCTCGCCTGGGAACGTCAAAGCTGACGTCACTATGCTATCGGCTGCACTAATACTTCAAGAGTGAAGCGAAACAGTGAAGACGACGGCCAAGCAAAGAACAAAAAGACCTACCTAATATATCAAGTATCTATCAAAGCTACTTCAGACTGCCCCAATAAACAGTTACTATATACTCTTAACCTCAAGGAGGTAGCGGAGAAGAGCCTGCTGCTGTATCGTTGATGAAAAAGGCTTCAAAAAAGTAATGTCCAAAATAATTTTATTTATTATTTAATTGCAACTTTTAATGAACTTAGTGAAAAATAGTGCAAAAACCTATGAATATAATATCTAATCCTTATAACTCAGTTCGGACTGAGTTTAGAGGTATATATGCCCTTATAACTTTATTTTGTTATTGACTATCGGGAAAACAAGGTATGGTTGGTGGCCGCGCGAAAACAAAAAGATGCCAATAACCGGCATTGTCCTTTTGAAATATTATCTATTTCTGTTCAATAGATACAGTCATGTGGCAGATGGATGGACGGATGGACGTCGAAGGCTTAGTATTACCTTTCCGTTTTTACTCTTAGGGAACGGAACACTAAAAATAATAAATTTTCGGGAAAGTCGTGGAGAGTGAATTTATTATTATTTATTTCTTGGCATTAACTTTATTACTTATATTATTACACTCATCTGTATTCATGTAAATTATCGATGTTTGGCAAAAAATAACAAAGTGCATCACTATGCGTCTTTCCGCCTTTCACTGACAATGGAATTTGACGTTTTTAATGGAGGATAAATATGTTTATAATATTGTAAATAACATGAACTTGCATTACTTAAATGTGAAAAGTGCCAGCGCGATAGTTTACTTTAATATTCATTTTAGTATTTTAGAAGGACAGAACTTCAGAAATTGGCATGTTTATAATTTTAAAAATTAAATTCCACTCTGTTACGTACTCCTCGACAGGCGTCAGAGGACTGAGGCCTAGTGTATAGTATACGCTCCTTTTAAGGGTATCAGTAACAAGACGTATCAAGTAATACGCTGCTTCTAGAGACTGCAGTCGGTCACTCTCAGTTTCAATGTTATCAGCTACGAATAAGTAATATAAAGATTATTATTATTATTAATAAGTCATCACAACCTTATCACAACTTAAGTTAAAAAAAAATAAACAATCAAAATATACACATGATATATATAATATCATCCATATCATCATTTTATAAATTATCTAAGTACCTACATATACAACTTTCCCAATTGAAGTTTTATACGTATTTGTTAGTGATCTACCTACACTGTTGTCAGATTCTAAAGATACCTGAAATAAATATTTAGGCATTTTAACATAAATAAATATATAAGAACAAATCACACAAAACAGCCCTAACAAAGATTAGTTAGTGACTCTGGATGATGGGATACTAAGTCAATTATACATATTGAAACACTATCTATTTCTGAAAACTGCATTAAAGTCCGTTGAATAGTTTAAAGATTTAAGTGAACAGACAGCGAAAGCGACTTTATTTTATACCATGTAATGATAAAGATACATATAAACATCCAAGACCCAAGCCAACAACTGTCAAGGATGGATCAATGGAGTTGTGGAGGGAGAAGACATACTGCGCCGACCCCAGGTAATGAGATGATGATGGAGTTATTGAGCCGCAGGTGGTGTATCTTTTTGTCTGCATCTTTGATTGAAAACCCTATAGAGTTACAGTACAAAGAGGGACTTCGTAAATAGCACACGCGAGCAAACTGGGCCTAATCAAAGGATGGAATCAAATCGCCGCCGCTTTGAAGTCCGCCGTGAATTTGTCGCGTCTCGCGACGCCGCTGGCGGATGATTTAAAGGCGCGTAGGCAGGTGCATCGTAATAGATTTAGACGGCGAGCGGTATGCTTTTTAAATGATAGCGACTGCTCAAGAAACGGCACTAATTGAAAGAGTCGGAGAGATTGAAATAAAAGGGAAGAAAGCGTCTCAAAGATAGCCACGGTAACTAATTCAATTCTCTTTAAGAGCATTATTTTTATTCTAATCATATTTTAATGTTATTCATTTGATATAATTGTGCTACATGTTTTTGTTTAAATAACTAAGCTTAAGTTTCTTACTTAAAAAAAACCTTAAATATAAACCTTAAGGTTTTTATGTATAGTTAGGTTTATTTATAAATAGTTTTTAAATTAGATTATATTATTACTTAGCTTTATTATTATTTGTAATCTAATTACATAACATTAATTAAGATGGCAACCACTGATGCACGGTAAATCACTAAAGAGATTATGATAGCATCGTATGTAGAACAAGTTAATGTATTACTTGTATTTTGGGCAATAAATAAAATAAATATTTTTTTGTAAGTCGAACGGGACGATATAAGTACATGTATTAAAAAGTTTACCAGAAGATAAATAATAATACTACGTACTCAGTGCTACGCTGCTACGAAACACCTACGACTCTACCAACATACATCGTAGTCCGAAAGAAACGCTAAACAAATGACATTGAAAATAATAACTAAGCAAGGCAAGGCAAGGACCGCAGATTCACAGACCGCGTTATTTTAGTTCACGGCCGTTTACGCGGTGCGACGTATGTCTTTTTCACTAAACTCTTGTCAGTGGAGCAATAAAGTCGGCCAGCGCGGAGTCGTCATGGCTGGCGACAGCCCGTGATTAACGAGCTGAAGAAATTCTCGCCACTTCCCCCCTCTGGCGCAAGCCGCATCCCCCCTGATGCTGCTCTGAAACATTTACCTATGCCCTGTACGATAATGAACTCTGTCGGGTCGGGACGATATTTGATAAGAGCTACGCCGTAATTTCGGCGCTTCGTGCAATTTACGTCGTTTTTGTAAAACATCATTACGCTAACTCCAGATAAATTAAATTAAATTTTCTTAGTATTTTTGAAGTGAAAATGTCTAACTCGCGTCAGGACATGTGACTTGATCGAAAATTCGTAAGACGGACACGTGACCTGATACCTGAGAGGAAGTAATATCCCCCTCTCTTTCTACCACGCGGGATTTCCAGTTTTACCGGCACTCTCGGAGTGCAACCCGTTGTTTTTTTTTTGTTACTTACTGATTTAAACGAGCTACCAATTAAAATCAATCAGAACAACCGCTTCATCGGCCGTTTGAGATTGGTCGCGACTACATTCTGTACAAGCGAGAAACAGAACGTAGCGACGACAAATTAATCGACACGGTTGTGCTATTTGCTAATAAAAGCTCTTGTAGAGGCCAATTTGTCACATGCCACAGCGGTCAAGAGGAAGCCGTCAGCTTGCCACTAAGTTAGTGCTATCACTCACTGCTTGACTCTTTATATTTTGTATCTTTGAATACAGATATATCTCATTTACGAGTATGTACGGTACATGAAGCTATAGTATGTACGGTACGAGTAAGTACACATTAAATCGCACGAAATTTAAGTTCGTGCGTTACACAGATACGCGGTTTATGTTTAGAAGTTGTGAGTTTAAGTTTTTATTATAGTGTGAAAGAAGGTACTTTTTCACTCTACATATACTTGTCAATACGTGCCGTATAATGGAAAACATTTCAAATAGAGCGTAATATAAGACTGATTTTCCAAGCATTTGTGACCATCCGCGGCGATCACATTTTCATAATTAAGTACTTAGTAGGTACCTGACCGATTAAAATAGATATACGTCTACCACTGTCCAGAGTCCAAGATACCTCTAATATCGTGATTCTATGCGTCTACCTATCACCACGGTAATGGTAGTGCTATCACTATCACCTCTATGATCATGGCACTTTACCATGATATAAATAAAAAAGG
The DNA here is from genome assembly GCA_947532085.1 of Elegia similella. Lineage (NCBI taxonomy): Eukaryota > Metazoa > Arthropoda > Insecta > Lepidoptera > Pyralidae > Elegia > Elegia similella. Next base: position 18,300,084 of record OX383941.1, read on the forward strand.
TTTTGCACTCCGGGAGTGCCAGCAGAAGTGAAAACTCCGCACATAGAAAAAGAGGGGGATATTACTTCCTCTCCTACGCCGCGCCGTAATTTTCGATCAGGTCACGTGTTCTGACGCGAGTTTAACATTTTTTACCTACAAGTACACAACGCTACTAAAGAAGTTTTCACTTCTAAATATATACAAATTAAGTCTCAAGAATACAAAATTGAAACATAGTTAATTATCCCCCAAAGAAAGACTCAATATCCACATTTATTTTGTAAGGAGATATGCCGAGCTTGCGAGTGTCGCGGCCGGGGGAGGGGCGACATGAAAGGGCTTCAGATGTGTCTATTTTCACCGCTTTGAACCCATTCGTGTTTGTTTTCGCACGTTTTAACTTGACGGGAATGCAACAGGCGTGAATTCGCTTCTTGAATTACGAACAACATTTCAATTACAACAAAATTGTGTTCTCAACTCGGTAAAATCATCAATTAATAGGACATCAATGGGTATTTTTTTATTACTTTATCAATGCAAGTTTGACGAAATTCAGAATACATACTCTTAAACTTCAAACCTTAGATAGGCAAACGGCTTTTATACAGCGATAGCGACAATGGAAAGGCAATCGATTTCATTGCAGCTATCATCATTCGAGCGTTTTAACCCCTAGACCGTCTTCCCAACGCAATTTTCTGATAACATAGTGTTTGAAGTTTGGGTACTATAACATCTGGATGGGCACTTCATTGCTTCCTGAAACTGACACAGAAATTGATCCAAACTGTTTAGAACAATACTGCCTATCGTGCTTATAAAGAATTTTAACGCAATCACTCATACAATATTTTTTACGAATTTTCAGCTTTTCAATCTTTCATATCATATCTCCTATACGCTTCCTAACCTTAAATTGGATATTTATGTTCACTAATGAAGTGCGCATCCATATATTATAGACCCCAAACACTATCTTATACATCAAGGAATCGCTTTAGGAACTTGGGCGACGGTGTACCCGTTGAGTCCTCAGATGTGATGCTTCGGAGCCCGGGGTCCACTATTTTGATAGCATTCATGATGTGATACGATTTGGCGATAGTTTTTACAACCGTCTGCCTGCCTGATGCCAACTCTCCGTGAGTAGCTCCAGAACCGCAAACAAATACCGATGTGCGGTGAAGATGAAGAATATAAATATTTGCCGGGCCGGGAATCAAACCCGGTGTCCTAGAGGCCCACGGAAGCCGTAATTGCAACTTTATAGTTGTTATTACCATTACAATACAAATAGATACTGTTTCGTAATTAGGCTTTGGTGCGAGCTTTAGCTGTGGTCCTAAGGTTTGCTTTCCACACCTGGACACCACTGCCACGGCTCTATTCACAGCACTGACCAGTATATACACATATACCACAACTTAAATAGCAAATAAATGCAAAAACTGTTTCCCATGATTGAAACAATAAATATCCACATTGTAGAATTTACAATGCAAGCTGGAGTTCGTCGGGTAAACGCCTCTGTTGTCGGCACGTGATCGCAATGCTGAATTCCCGCCGTTACGTGTCGCTTCGGATAGTCCAACCACATCTGACCGACTGCATATAATGATGTTCAATCTAAAGCTATTCACATACAGTCAGTGACAAGAAAACGTAGCCAAAACTTTCAAAACTATATCACACACAAAAAAATATTTAAAAATCGGCTGCTATATATATAGCCATATCTACAGGATTTATTTTTATTGCCGTGTGGTATCCGGCAGAGTAGAATAGAACCACTTGGCCTTGGCCAGCGTGGAGAGTGTAGGCCAAGTCCTCTGACTGCTGTGGCCAAGTATTGAATAAATAGCAATCATAGCTTACACTTGCTACAAAATCCGATCACGCCTATTGGGTAGAGTCTAATTTTCAAATAGAAACGTGATTCATATTCTCTTACTTTCAGAGTGAAATTAAATTACGTATTGTATGGAAACAGTGGAAATATTCACGTTTTGCACCCGATTGTACATAAAGTATTACGGCCACTCGAGATAGTGATGTGACATTTTTATTGCACTACACGGTAATTGATGACAATGCTCGCCGTTAGATGTGTTAGTGATCTATGCTCTCTTTATAAAAAAGAAAAAAATATGATGAAAAAAAGAATATGTCGACAATTCTTGAATTTATTTTGGCTTATTGCAAAGCAACGATTCTATAGTTATGAACCTACAGGTGGGTCGTGTGATACGATTACTCACATAAGTATACAGTACTCCCTTCACTTCTAATTTTGATCGTCCTAACAATCGCTTGAAATGCAATGCGGATAATTCAAAATCGGAAAATCCGGGTTTCAACTGATTTGAAAATCAAATCGAATGAAAGATTTTTCGAATACCTATTTCATCAGCATAAACATTTGTGTGATTTTCTTGGTTTTCGCTGCGATTACGAATTTGTGTAGATTTGGGACCAATTCTGTATCGTACAATCCCTTGTATTGTAAATAATGCTTCTACCGATTAGAAGCATTTTTATGAATACCAATATTTAAAAAAAATACATTTCATAATGTTGCAAGACGTGCTTAATTTTTTCGTATTTTAGTTTATTTGCGTGTAAAAAGAAAATTCAACTTCAGTAAATATGATTTTGTAAAGAATGTATTCTTTATTTTATAAAAATCCAAATTATAAGGATGATCCTGATTTATTTATAAATCGTTTCAAAATCTGAATTTTAAAATAACGATGAATTTGCATTGCATTACCTACTTGACGTTATGCTCAAACTCTAAAACGCAACATACGACACCAAATTACATTTTTACCATTGTTCATAGACTCACGAGTTACTTTGCTGATTTCAAAGCTACATTTAATTTAGATAATTTTACTCAAACCCTTTAAAAATAGTTTATCTCTCTACTTCATAATTAGCAATACAAGCCACACTTAAACATGATGATGCCCTGATAACCGGGTGATTTTGCTTCAAACACGCCGCAATCTTTAAACTACGTAGTCATCAATTCGCCGCAAAAACACATCAACGACATGAGATATAGCTAATATATAATATACATATTAACGCATGTTCAAAAAGGAAGAGTTGAAAGTAGCTTGGTTATCACTGCGTAAATATTTATTTTGATATAAAATTTTATTTTTGCTTATTTCAAGCAGTGGGGTTATAAACGAGGTTATTATAATCTACGCGGTCATCATGAAATCTATCTTACTACTTACGACTACTGCTCCAATGCTGTATGATTCTATGATATCCCCCTTTTCCTTAAACTATTTTAAAAATAGATCATCTGAAATTATTGTCAAATTTCCAAATTTTCAGAAAATACTGAACTGAAGAAGTACGTGATGCCGCGATAACCTGCCTGCCTATTTGCTTTCTTAGTGTACAACGTTTTGATAGTCACTTCAAAATACATTACATTTTATATATCTTATATCATCATCATCATCAGGTGTTTTAGTCTCCACTGCAGGAGCACCCTCTCTGTACTACCGGCGCCATACTTGGCCAGAGCAGACAGAGGATTTGGCCTACACTCTGCTCGCTGGCCAGACGGGTTGAAGAGGTCTCATTCATGTTTATGAGCTTTGTTTTTTTTTTCTTTAGCCGTTTGTGTCCCACTTCTGGGCAAAGGCCTCCCCTCGTTGTTTCCACAAATTCCTTTCCCTCGATAAGCTCTTCCAATCCTTCTCAAACTTGTCAATGTCATCTATCCATCTCTTACTCGGTCTTCCTCGTCTTCTACGCCCACCTGGTGGCTTTGTTTAGCTTGTATTATTTAGCTTTATATGTTACTAGCATTCGCCCGCGGCTCCGCCCGCGTCAATGTCGATCCCTCGGGAATAGTACTTTTTCCCGGGATAAAAGGTAGCCTTCCTTTTCCGTACTCCAGAGAACTTGTATGCAAAATTTCATGATGATCGGTTCAGTAGTTACGGCGTGAAAGCGTAACAAACAAACAAACCAACAAACAAACAAATAAACAAACTCACTTTCGCATTTATAATATAGTAAATAGTAAATATTATAGTAAAAGTAAATATAGTAAAAGTAAATAGTAAATAGTAAAAGTAAATAGTAATAGTAAATTATAGTAAAAGTAAATAGTAAATAAGGAAGTAAGGATAAGGATAAGGATAAAAAATATCAATCATATGAAAGCTGCAATGTATTTTAAAATGACTATCAAAACGTACTAAGTTAGTAAATAGGCCGGCTGGTCATTCTATGCGATGTGAACATCAAAGGCGCCGCATTCTTTGAACTACTCATCCATCGCCGCAAATATATTGCGCAGATGTTATTTATTATAGCTGAAAAAATATATTTATTTTTGTACAAAGTGATGAAATAAGAAGTTTGAGGTACTGGCTAGATAATGAATTGAGTAAATATTGGAAACGTGTCAATTCTAAAGAACTAATCTACCTATATTATAACCATCTGCTACCGTACTTTCTATACGTAAAGTTTACGTAAGTTCATATTTTTGTTACATATAAATATAAATCCATCGTATTTCGATGGATTTGACAATTATTGTGCTGTTTGTTTGTTTTTCGTGTGTGTAAGTGACTACACAAGCTACCTAAAGGCATCTGACATAGCTTAATGACTGCCATCTATGATGTCAGCCGGGACCAACGGCTTAACGTGCCTTCCGAAGTACGGAGGAGCTCGAGATGTTTTTATGCCACTTGCGGTCACCCATCACAGTGGGGACTGCGCCCAGGGTTGCTTTACACGTGTAAACGCTTTTCACGACCACTGGGCCATCGGGCTCCTCTAATTATTGTGCTACGAACATGCTACGAATTCTGAATTTGGAAAATGCACAAATCACCATTTTCAGAATTCTAAAAGCCCTTTAACTGTTAATGCAAATATTTATGGCGTCGTTGTGAGTTAAGATAGCGCTCGCATATTGAGTTGTATGGAGCTCATAAATTTCTTAAAATTTATGGATGCAGAGATGATGATCGAGGTGCGAAAGACATGTGCGAGATATAGTGATGAAATCTAGCAGTTTTGAGAGTGTAAACATGGGTTGTATATCAGAACTACTTCGCATCTTTTCTACTTTTTAGGGTTCCATACCCAAAGGGTAAATGGGACCCAGTTATTATGGCTCCGCTGTCCGTCTGTCACCAGGCTGTTCCTTGTAAACCGTGATAGTTTATGTTTAAACAGATGATGTTTTTCTGCAGCCGCTATACAACAAATACTAAAAGAACAGAATCAAATAAATATTTCAGGGGGCTTCCATACAATAAACGTGATATTTAAGCTGTTATTGATAACGGCAACAGGTAGACCTCGGTGAGAAGACGCTTTAAAAATTCATAGAATATTTCGTTATATACTCGTATTTATTTTAAAAAAATAATTTAATTAATATAAAACAAATATTTAAGGGGGCATCTATGATTTTTGCCGTTTTTATAGAATGGTACGGAACCCTTCGTGCGCGAGTCCGATTCGCACTTGGCCGGTTTTCTCTTTTCTACTTCTTTTACTGCCAGTGTTGTGCAAATATTAGTTTCGTATCGTATGAGGTTATAAATTGTTGAAAATTTATAGAGAGCCAGCGATGACGTGATCTGTGAAATACATGTGCGAAACACAGTGAAGAAATCTGGAGGTGTAAGTGGTGTAACACGCATGTAAACATGGGTATGGATAGATTTAAAACTATCTCCTCTTGTTTCTATGCTTGAATGTTATACAACAAAGTTTAACCAATCTGTTGATTGATCAAGTATTGTATCAGCTTATATTGATTAGCTCCGTGGCGCAGCGGTCAACACGCCAGCCTGCGACACGGAGTGACCGGGTTCGATCCCCGGCCAGGTCATGATGGAAAATGATCTTTTTCAGATTGGCCTGGGTCTTGGATGTTTATCTATATATGTATTTGTTATAAAATATAGTATCGTTGAGTTAGTATCCCATCCTCAACACAAGTCTCGAACTTACTTTGGGGCTAGCTCAATCTGTGTGATCTGTCCGTATATATTTATATTTATTTATATTATTTATACATTAAATTTTAGAGAATTTATGGAGAAAAAGCGAGGTGCGAAAAACTTGCGCGAGTCATAATGATGACATCTAAAGTTGTAAGTGTGTAAGATGCTTGTAAACAAGGGTCGGGTGGAGAAGATTTCATCTTTTTACTATGTAAATGTCGATCCCGCGAGAACAGTCCTTATTCCGGAATGAAAGGTAGCCCATGTGTTAGTCCAGGTAACCATGTGTAAATAACCTATGTGTGTAAAATTGTGTCAAAATCAGTTCAGCTATTTAGGCGTGACTGAGTAACAACCATCCATACATACTCACAAACTTTATTAATCTAATAAAACTCGTTTATAATATTACTAGCTTTCGCCCGCGGCTCCGCCCGCGTCAATGTCGATCCCTCGGGAATAGTAGAGATTTTCCCGGGGCAAAAGGTAGCCTATGTCCTTCTCCGTACTCCAGAGAACTTGTATGCAAAATTTCATTATGATCAGTTCAGTAGTTACGGCGTGAAAGCGTAACAAACAAATAAACCCACTTTCACATTTATATTATTAGTTAGGAAGTTAGGATTAGGATAAGAATTACTATGTATATGTTAATTAGTGTAGTGTTATTAATATTAGTTTCACTGGTATTTAGAGATGTATTGAGCTTTAAAATTGTTTAAAATTTATGGAGATGTGCAGATGAAGTGAGGTGAGAAAAGCAACAGAGAAAAGCATGTACTGCGAGTCATAGTGATAAAAACTAGTACTGTATTACGTTAACACGGGTTAAATTAGAAATTACTTCTGTCTATGATATGAAGTAACTATGGCGTTACATAGCAGATGGATTCATCTCCGCCTCGAGGGAAAGGGTGAAAATCTATGGAGCCTGTTAGTAGTCAATGCACCCATCACTATGTGACTGTACAACAATAACATCTTTGTGACCATATTTTCTAATAATTATATATACGAAATTTGTTAAAATGAAAACTGATGTTCTACATACCAATATTTAATTGATCGGCCTATTGAATTATATCGAGCTCACAAACATAAATAAATAAATATATAGGGACATATCACACTACCAACATAGCTCAGCGGATTAGCTCTTTGAAGTGGCAGTGGGCGGGGCACATAGCTCGTAGAACCGATGGGGCAGAAGGGTTCTCGAATGGCGACCACGTACCGGCAAGCGCAGCGTCGGACATCCACCGACCAGATGGTCGGACGACCTGACTAAGGTAGCAGGAAGACGCTGGATGCAGGCCGCTTCCAACCGGTCGTATTGGAAATCCTTGGGGGAGGCCTATGTCCAGCAGTGGACTTCTTGTGGCTGATATGATGATGATGATGATATCACACTAACGTAACAGGTTATAATTGAATTAGGGCATAAATGCAGCCGTAAGAAACAAAGTGAATAAATATAATGTTGAAGCATGCGTGAACGAGTAAACATGGGTTTAAAAACCACTCAATTTTGTTAAGCAAGTTATTAGACGATTCATCTTTCCACTGACTACACAAAAAAGTATCTACTTTATAACATTTTATTTTTGATTTGTATATAGTCTTTTTTACATAATTACATATGTAGGTTAAGCCCTTTTAAAATATTATTTATTCGTCTTTACCTAATGTATGTCAGCAATTGTGATATATCTTAGAGCTGCAGTTGGAGCTTAGTGGCTTTTAATGTAAATATAGCTAAGATGACTTTATAAAGCTCCGTGGCGCAGTGGTTTACACGCCAGCCTGCGACACGAGAGTGCCTGGGTTCGATCCCCGGTCAGGTCAAGATGGAAAATGGTCTTTTTTAGATTGGCCTGGGTCTTGGATGTTTATCTATATATTTATTTGTTTTAAAATATAGGATCGTTGAGTTAGTATGCCATAACAAAAGTTCGAACTTACTTTGGGGCTAGCTCAATCTGTATGATTTGTCCGTATATATTTATATTTATTTATTATAAAGTGCTCCATATTTTCTTTCATTCATAGGAAGTCATTATCAGTGTTGCAAATACATAAAAAGCATCTTCCGCAATCTCCGGGCGCCAATCCGAGTAGGTATTTATTTAGTTCTGGAATGAGGTTAATATCTCTATGCCGCGTATGATCGCGTCTGCTTGTTTATTCAGGCGAATCACAGAAACATGATTGATGAAAACCGATCAGCCAGTATCAGTTTACTGAAATTGTGTCTATATAATTGTAATATATTTAGTCCTGACAACCCTAACAACGGGCAAACATAGGTTTCGTTTTAAAAGCACAAGTTAATTTAGTCAGACATTAGTCTTTCAGAAGTGCTATCATAACAGCTTCATTCCTCTTAATAATATTGAACATCACTCATTTGACACACACATCGTTGACTCAGAGTCATGTATCATTTATACCTATGTGCATACATACATATTATCAGGTCTTTATCCCTTACGGGGTAGACAGAGCCTAAAGTCTTAAGACCGAAAGGCTACGTTTAGCGTGTTGGTGGGCGTAAAGGTGAAAAATTGAATCAAAATAGTGATGGGTGGCTAACCGCATCCCCTATCGCCATGATTCTTTAGATTTTCGCCAATTCCCGTGACTGGCTTCTACGGTCTGCGCGGAAAGAGAAGCAGCTGGCACATCTACGTTTTTTCTGTTCTCCCAGACACCATAGAAGAGCTATGCGAATATCTACTGTTTTTTATTTATTTATTTAAACTTTATTGCACAGTTTAAAAAAAAATTACAAAAGGTGGAATTAATGCCATATGGCATTCTCTCCCAGCCAAACCTTTGGACCAAAAAGAAAGGTTTTATATTCTGGACGCATATAAGTTCTAATTTTTCAATAGCATACACGCGATTTTCCTGAAATAGTCGTCTATTTTCAGGAAATAATCGAACGCGTATTGATGAGGTAATTATGTAGATATTGCCTGGTCGTTACCCTGTCCCATCAATGCAAGGCTGACGGCGCCATAGCCCATTATCTAGTGCCACCCTGTCATTCGAGGACGTATAGGACGCCCTGCAATTACCCCTCACTTCCTATCATATACCTATGACAGATAAGCAATTGCTAAAAAGATAAACAGAATTTCTATTAAATGACACAGCGTTTTCAATTTTCGCAAGTAATTTATTTGTACAAATACTACTAAGTACTAGCTTTATCGTAATTTTAAAAGCATAATGGTTAATCGCAGAAACTATTTAAAAGGCTATTTTGTGGCCTTTTTTAATTGCGTAAGAAAACTTTATATAAAAAAATCGTAGAACAAATACAATATATCCGGGAAAAAGTATTTTCGTATTTTGTATGTTCATACTAAAGAGCTATAACTTTGATTTTTTAATTCAAAGTTTTATTCGCGGCAGATTTTAAATTTTTCACTCATATTAAGAAACTTTTAATAATGTGTAAAATTTATTCAATAATCTGATTAATTTTAACTAACACAAACATAATTGAAAAAAGCAGGACAATAACTTTTACCATTATATTATTGGACTTTTTGGTGTGTTTATTATAAAAATAAAAGAATAAATTTAGTTAGCTGTCATCCTAAAGACACATATTTTTACTGCGCCCTAATAGGTTATGGAGCCCCCAGATAGCAACTCTATTTTTCTTTACAACAACATAACTTTTCCTTGTTAATATGCCCTCAGAAAGCAAGGCTAGTCTGGCTAGCTGGATCGAGAGACAACCATGCTTGTCTAAGAGAACGATATGACATTGGTAATGAACTCAATATTTTAGTGATAACTGCCGTGTCACTTAAATTCTCTCCAGACTCTCGTAACTGCTTGGCAAGACTTTCTACATTTGACACATGCTGAGCCATTGTTTCAGTTGTACTGTATTTATACTGGTAGAATTTCTCATGTATCATCATTTTATTAAACTCTGATTTATGTTCGTATATAGCTTCTAACTTATTCATCACTTCTTTGGCGGTTTCGCAATTTTCAATCAACGAGATTTAAGCCCTGCCAGTCTGATAGCTGTGTATTTATAGGATACTTCAATGGTGTCAAAGTTTTGTTGGTTATATATGTTGATGATGGACTGTTGTTTTCTAGAAACAATGATATTTTGTCTATAATTTTAAATGATTTGAAAAGAAATTTTGAAATTAAAATATTGAAGTTCGAATGCTTTGTTGGTATGGAGATCGATAAGGGTAAAGACAATATTAGTATTCATCAAAAGCGGTATATAGACAGTATAATTAAGAAATTTAATTTGTCTGAAGCTGTAGGTTGTAGTACACCAGTAGATGTTAATGTACAGTTATCAAGAAACATAGACCAAACACCGATTAATTTTCCATATAGGGAAGCAGTGGGAGCATTGTTGTTTTTGTCTTGTGTTTCTAGACCTGACATATCTTATGCAGTGAACCTTGTCAGCAGGTATGTAAGTAATCCAAGCACTGCACATGTGACTGCTGTAAAACGAATTATACGCTATTTGATTAGTACAAAGGACAAGTCAATTGTCTACCACCATAATGAAGAATTAGTTGGTTATTCGGACTCCGACTTTGCCAGTGATTTAGATACTAGAAAATCAAATACTGGCTACATATTTTTGATGAGTGGTGGGCCTGTAAGTTGGGCTAGTAGAAAGCAAGCCACAGTTGCTCTGTCAACGACGGAGTCTGAATATATGGCTGCTAGTGATGCAGTCAGAAAGATTCTTTGGTTAAAACAATTTTTATTAGAGATAAATGAAGCTCAAACATTAGTTACTCTTTATGTAGACAATCAAAGTGCTATAAAGTTAATTAATAAACCTGTTTGTCATAGAAGGAGTAAACACATTGATGTTAGATTTCGTTTTATAGGAGAGATCGTTGAGAAGAACTTAGTAGCTATTAAATATGTAAAAAGTTCTTGTCAACTAGCAGATTTTCTTACTAAGGCTTTACCTACTTCTATATTTAATTTGTTAAGGGACCAAGTGTTGAAGTAGGTAATATAGTATTTGCTACCTACTAAATTTTAGTGGGAGTATTGGACTTTTTGGTGTGTTTATTATAAAAAGAAAAGAATAAATTTAGTTAGCTGTCATCCTAAAGACACATATTTTTACTGCGCCCTAATATATATAAGTATTGTTATTTAAAAATTCATATTTCTCATGGTATAAAAACAGTAAGATACGTACAGTATAACCAAACATATTGAATTAAGTAAATACTTAAAAAATAATTTTTAACTTTCGAAATAATAACAAAAAAAAATTGTTGTCTGTAAAGTCGGTTTGCAGACGATAATTCTGCGTGATAACGCTGGAATATCTAGAGATAGATGCGTCACAAGATGAACGCTTAGGCCGATCTTGTCTCTCTATAGCTTATTCCGAACTCTCGCTTGCACATGCAACGTGACACTTTCTCGTGCATCCAGCCAGCGTTCATCAATTTATAAGACTTTATCGCGTCAAAATCTTTTTTCCTGACCTAATATCTTGTACTCCTATGTAAAAGATAGTCTCTGAAGTTATCTGATGTTACCCAATAATTAAACGTTAGAATACGACAAAACATTTCAAACAAAGTTATTGATATATTTTTTAAATAATTACCAAGTAATTTGAATGTCCTTTAATCATTTTTCTATTCAAAACACATGTTTCAGCGTATTAAGTCAATTAGTCTATGAAGGGATGTACAAGGGTTAAATGCCTTTAATAGCTGGTTTAACGAGCCACTTTATTTAGATTGGCTCCCCCAGCGATGAGACACCGGGAATGACGGATAAGGGCTGTTTTCAATTAAGTCTAATCATTGTAATGACGTGCTTTGTCTTGTTTTTGTTTGTTTGCGAGAACTATGACGTGTATATGTGGGACTAGTAGCGATCAGGTGTCCGCATTACTAGTCCCACCCAGTTCACAAAAGAATATGAGCTCAAGATAAAATAATTGTCTACGAATACTACAATTACATTAAGCCGTGGTCCCGGCTGTTGTCATCTTTGATGGCAGTCGTTAAGCTATCATCGTCATAACTACAGGAGCACGACCCTCTCTGTACTACTAGAGCTATACTTGGCCAGAGCAACCAGAGGACTTGACCTACACTCTCCACGCTGGCCAGACGGGTTGGAGAGGTTTCTCAGATATTTATAAGCTTTGTTTAGCTTGTATTTCCTAAGTCGCCTTCTACGACATCCACGGAAGACTTGGAGTGGTCCTATTCTACTCTGCCGGGTACCACGCAGCAACTTGAAAGCATGGGTATTCAACAGATTTTTTTTTTAAATCGATTCATAAATGACGGAGCTCCAAAGTAACAAACATTTAATAAAATACAGCCGACTTGATAAGCTACTCTCTTTTTTTGAAGAAATTTAGCGAACCTTTGTAAGTCATCCAACGCATGTGCCCCGATGATGGCAGGGTTTCCAAGATACTGGCAGCGTTGCTTCTGTGGATGGCCAGACTTATAAGTTAAGCCTGAAAGCTACTCAGTCTGAGTTTCCCACCAGACGCGCGGACAAGCTGTTTATGAGCAATTTTGCCTCAGGATCCGATGGCCCTAGTATCTCAACCACTAGCTATACTTTTACCGGGTGTTTTTTATATTCTTTAGCTTCATATATTTTTTTTTTAAATCATAAACTACCTATTTATGGAATATCACATGGGGTGGGGCAAATGGTCTCCACGGCTGTGCTCGCAGATACTCATGTGTTTTGTCGAATTAGCCATTATCATGTTTGTGAAATGTGGGTAAATTTTGTTGATGCGATTTGTGACGTAGATGCTGACGAATTTGCTTTTTAAGAATCACGTGTGGCGGGTAGGTTGAATTTTAGTGACATAGCCAAATACCATAATCTGCATAAACAAAATTGAGCCATATTAATGGAAAAATGGTCTAGAAAAATGAAGCTGGTCTGGGAGAAAAGAAAAATCCTTCCTTCTCTTCCGGCACAGATCGTAAAAGCCGATCGAGGGAATGGGCGAAAATGTGAAGGAATCATGTAAATAGGCGATGCGGCTAGCCACCCATCACTATTTTGTTTCCATTTTCCACCTACACGGCCTTCAAACATGCTTAATGTGGCCATAAAGTCTTATAGACCTGTACTCTGTTTACCCCGCAAGGAAAAAAGACGTGATACTATGTTATATGTTGATGTAGGATAATTTCGACAAATGAGTGCGTAGGTATGTGTAAGCAAGGCCATGTAAACCATTTGCCCCGATGTCTTATAAGTACCATAAATTACTGTATCTTATGTTCTTTATTATTCAAATAAAAGTTATATATTTTTTTTAAATGCTGAATACTTAAAATAACAGTAATAATTGAAAAAATTAAACTCTAAAACTAAACCTAACTATAAAAAAAGTCTGGCATAAATTATAGGGACAACGTATTATTTCACTCGTTTTCATTAGTCTAAGCACGTTATCTATTACGATTTCAATTCACGACATCAGTAGTATAATAGTTTAAGAAAATGTAACAACGATAAATCGAATTCAACACTCATTACTGTTGTGTAACATTTGAGTAATTCTTATAATTAATTTTTCTGTAACTAGATGGCGTTGATCTAAAATTAGAACTCGCTATCAAAGTTTTTTCCTCATTTTACTTAGTCTATTTGATGTTCTCCACAATTTGAGTCTTATTATACCTCGATCTCGTATATCGTCGTTTTATTTTGGGAGGACCTCACAGTAGGCGGAACATGGTCCTTCGAGCCGGATACGCGAAAATAGATAGGTAGGCCGTTACAGTATTCGGGAGTAGGAGTGCAGTGCAGTTCAGTACAGTGAAAAGTAGAAAGTACAGTGAAGTGAGCAGTCAGTGAAAAAAAAAAAAGTTGAAAATAAAAAAAAAAATATTTCGATATCGCTAATCAATTGAAAGTTTAATCAATGAATTGGTAACGTTTCTTGAATTGGATTACGGTAATCAATTGGAAACTTGGTAAGTGAGTGAAATTAGTGACATTGAACTTTGGAATTGAACTATGTTAACTGTCAAAGACTTATAAAATTTATTCGAAGTGTGCATTTGGACTTAGAAAAAATATTACGTTGGACACTTAGAAATTATTCAACGTCTCTCGGACTTAAACAATTGTGCTCTCAATTGTGCAGACTTTGGTTATTTGTGAACTTAGAAAAATAAAGACTAGTCATTTGTAAAATGGATGCCCTTATCAGTGCTCAAAAAGAACTTGTTCAGCAAATCACTAGGTCTAATTTAAATTTTAAGAAGACACCAAAGGAGTGATTGTCGTTGCCCTATGTACAAACAAAGTTGACTTTGCTAGAACAAACATGGAATTTAGTTCAAGAGAATCACATACAGTTACTGAGAACCTTTGACAAAAAAGACACTTAGTAAGACAGACTATTTCTCTGAAGATGTTTATGGTAATGCTGAAGATGAGTATACTTGGGCAAAAGTTAACATGCTTGAGAAACAAGACCAGCTTACTCCGAAGCCGAGCCATGCAAACCAAGTTGCAGCTGAAACTTCAAAAACTAGTGTGTCTAAACCGATAGATGTCAAAATACCGGTTATCCAAATTCCAACTTTTGATGGATCATACACAGAGTGGTTTTCGTTTCACGATCAATTTGTTTCGCTGATTCATGAGAACAGTTCTTTGTCAAACGTCCAGAAGCTTCATTATTTAAAAAGCAATGTTAGCGGAGAAGCAAAACAATTGATAAAGAATGTAGCTACAACTGACAAGAACTATGAATATGCATGGGAAAAATTGAAGAGAAGATTTAGCAACAGTAGAGTAATAGTGAACGCTTATTTGCACCGTATGATGACAATTCGACAGATCCAAACTGAGTCAGCAACAGCTATAAAGAATTTACTAGATACTGTATCGGACTGTTTGAGTGGATTGAATAGTGCAGGAGTTAAAACTGATGAATGGGACGCAATTGTAATTTATACTGTAGTCGAAAAACTAGATGTTATTTCTGTGAGACAATGGCAAGAGTTAGTAAATAGAGAAAATAATTATGATTTGCCCACTTGGAATAAGATGATGGATTTCTTAGAGTCGAGATTTAGAACATTAGAAGGAATTCAATCGAGAAGAGCTGACAACACTGTACGAACTACCCAGAGACCACTGACAAATATAGAAGAGAAAAAAGTTTATCATGCTGCAACTGAGAATAGAAAGGAGATATGCGTATATTGTAACGGAGAACATTATGTACAAAAGTGTAACCAGTTTATTGCCGAAGCCTATGAGGACAAGAAGAAGATCATTAAGATGAGCAACTTGTGTTATAACTGCCTAATCCCAAACCACCCAGTTAAATATTGTAGACAACGCAGACGATGTATTACTTGCGGCAGAAAACACAATTCGCTTATACATCCTCCCGAAAATGGCGAAGAGATCAATGCAGATCATTTGAGAAATGAGACTTCAAATACTGAGATGAAAATACAGTCCACTGCGAATAAGAAAGAGGAGATATCTATACATATTTCTACGAGAGCTAATAAAAATGTATTGCTAGCAACAGCACTTGTTAAAGTTCAAGCAGAGAATGGAAGAGAGTTGCAATTAAGAGCTTTGATAGACCAAGGGTCCGAAGGATCTTTTATAACTGAGTCAGCTGCACAAGCTCTTGGTCTAAAAAGAAGAACAATCAATGGCTCTATTAGGGGAATTGGAGAAACAGCAACTATTAAAACAAGACATATGGTGCGATTTAAGTTGCAGTCAAATACGCAGATTGAGTTTAAATTAGATGTAGACGCTTATGTGCTATCATCACTTACACGACTGTTGCCTACAAAACGAGTGTTCGTAACGTCACGACAATTACTAGAGTTGACATTAGCAGATCCTACTTACGGCACTCCTGGAAAGATAGATGTACTATTAGGCGCAGCAGTGTATAGTAAAATTATACAGAATGGTGTCATAACAGGACCCCCTGGTACCCCCTTAGCACAAAAAACGAGTCTAGGGTGGATCCTATCTGGAGAAGTAAACACCAATTTTGCTGAGAATTCAAATCAAATATTAAGCATGCATGTTATTGTTACAGAAGATGAGAATACATTACTAAAAAAGTTTTGGGAAATAGAGTCCGGTGAAATGAGTAAGAGTAGACGAATTATGTCAGAAGAAGAACGACAATGTGAAAAATTCTACGAAAAAACTCATTCTAGAGATGAACATGGAAGATATATGGTAGAAATACCAATCAAAGATAAGAATTACGATTATGGGAATACAAAAGAATTTGCACTGAAAAGATTAGATCAATTAGAGAGAAGATTAAACAAAGATAAAGAATTAAAGGAAGAGTATACGAAAGTTTTAATGGAATACAAAGATTTAGGACATATGGAAGAGATAAACAAAGCTGAGAAACCTAAAAGTACTAAAGAAGTATTTTACTTGCCCCATCACGCCGTAATAAGAAAAGATAAATTGACATCTAAAGTGCTAATTGTTTTCGATGATTCTTTTCACGTGCCCGATCATAAGTCCTTGAATGAAAACATGATGATTGGACCAACTATACAGCGTGATTTGAGACATATTGTAATGAGTTGGCGTAAACATAAAGTGGCTATTGTTGGTGACTGCGTAAAAATGTATCGTCAGATTAAAGTAACACAAGCAAGCGCGGATCTACAGAGAGTTTTATGGCGAGATAATGGAGAGCTTACAGAATACAGAATCACTAGAGTCACGTTTGGTACAGCCAGCGAAACCCAGAAAACAATACAACAACTAGCAAATGATGAAACAGAGAAGTTTCCAATAGCAGCGGAAATAGCAAAAAAAGATATATATATGGATGATCTTTTGTCAGGAGCAGATAATTTGGCAGAATTGAAGGAAATTTATACCCAAATGACGAATCTTCTTAACTGTGGCGGTTTCAAAATGCAGAAGTGGACAAGTAACGACCAAGACTTTGTTAATTTCGTCGTAAAAGAAGATCAGATGTCCAATGACACGTTTACAGTGATGAATGACGAGATAGTAAAAACGTTGGGAATAACATGGAACAGAACTACAGATAAATTCCAATACACGGTCAATTTAAGTAAATTGTCTGATGAGAAACCGACAAAAAGAATAATATTGGGAACTATAGCAAGATTGTTCGATCCCATAGGTTGGCTGGCACCCGTTATTATTACCGCTAAAATATTTATTCAAAAGCTTTGGTTAGCTGGAGTAGACTGGGATCAAGAAATTCCTGAGAATTTAATGAATGAATGGAGGTACTACAAACAGGAGCTAACAAAAGTGAAGGATATCACTGTAGAGAGATGGCTGCAAACAAAAAAAGACGATCTTAGACGAGAGTTACACGGGTATGCCGATGCTTCTACTGTGGCGTACGCAGCTGCAGTCTACTTACGAATAGTTAAAAGAGATGATACGATATATACTAAGCTCATTGCAGCCCGATCAAAAGTGGCTCCAATAAAAACTATATCTGTGCCAAGATTGGAGCTATGTGGTGCAGTTCTTTTAGCTAATCTGCTGATAGAAGTAGCACAACAGTTAGATATTTCATGCGTAAATATTCGAGCCTACACTGATTCAACTGTTGTTCTTGCTTGGCTTCAGAGTCACCCAAGCCGCTGGAAGACATTCGTGGCCAATCGTACTTCTGAAATAATAAATTTGCTGCCAAGTCAGCACTGGCATCACGTATCTTCTGAGAATAACCCTGCAGACATAGCATCTCGAGGCGCGACACCATCGCAACTCCTTGAGAATTCTTTGTGGTGGACAGGACCCGAAAACTTGAAACGGCAAAGGCTAAAACATAAACTAAGTAAGGAGAATACAACAAAACTGGAAGAAAAAGAAACGAAAGTAATGGTTACTAGAGACGTCGTACCTGGTGAAGGAGCAGATTTATTCCTGAAATATTCAAATCTCGCAAAGTTACTGAGAGTGACTGCATACATACTTAGAGTTTTTGACAAGGAAAAGCCTAACCACATACATTTGACTGGAAGAGAGATTGAGAGAGCAATGACTAAGTGTATACTAATGTGTCAAGGAGAAGAATATTCGGATGAAATCAAACAGTTGAAGGTTAACAAACTGGTACATAACCATAGTAAACTAAAAACTCTCAATCCATTTCTAGATGAAGAAAACGTCGTAAGAGTTGGAGGAAGACTTGCATATTCTGATATACCTGAAAATTCTAAACATCAGATTATACTACCTGGAAATCATCCTTTCACGAGACTTGTACTGAGTGATTGTCATAGAAAAACTTTACATGGTGGACCAACTTTGATGTTAAGTCATTTACGGACTAGATTTTGGGTTCCACACGCTAAAAGTTTATTGAAAGCAATATTACACAAGTGTGTCACTTGTGCTCGATACGCTGCCTCAACATCTACTCAGATAATGGGATCATTGCCAAAAGTGAGAGTTACACCAGCTAGGCCTTTTTTGAATAGCGGCGTTGATCTAGCTGGACCCATTAATTTGAGACTATCTAAAGGACGTGGGTGCAAAACTCAAAAGGGATATATTGTAATTTTTATATGTATGGTTACAAGAGCAATTCATATCGAGATAGTAACTGGATTGACTGCTCAAGATTTTATTGCTTCCTTTAAGCGTTTTGTTGCACGAAGAGGGCATTGTAAAAACATGTGGAGTGACAATGCTACCAATCTGACGGCGGGAAACAAGGAGTTGATGTCAGCATTTGAACAAACTTTTGAAACTGTAAGGAAAGAAATGGAAGACCTTTTAGCAAATGATGGCACCACTTGGCATCACATTCCTGCGTTAGCCCCACACTTTGGCGGTCTTTGGGAGGCCGGCGTTAAGTCAATTAAGTTTCATTTGAAGAGAGTGCTTCACAATTCAACGCTTACATACGAAGAAATGTCCACTCTGACGACTCAGATCGAAGCAACTCTAAACTCGAGACCTATATCACCGATGAGCGACGATCCATCTGATTTAAAGCCATTGACGCCCGGCCATTTTTTTATTGGTGAAGCGCCTATAACAGTTCCTGAAAAAGGTTATTTAGATGTCGTGACAAATCGATTAAGTCGATGGCAGTTAACTCAACGAATGTTTCAAGATTTTTGGAAAAGGTGGTCTGGAGAGTATTTGACTAGATTGCAACAAAGATGTAAATGGACAAAGACGAAACCCAACATTGCCGTAGGTGAACTTGTACTTCTGAAGGAAGATAATATTCCTCCCGGCAAATGGTTGTTGGCGAGAGTTATTGAAACTCATCCCGGAAAGGACAATTTTATTCGTGTAGTGTCCGTTAAGTGTAAAAATTCGATTCTTAAGAGGTCAATCACCAAGTTATGTCGCCTTCCAGTAGAACATTGATTTTAATGAGTCAAGTTTACAGAATATTTTAGTTAAATTTGTCTGGTGGGTGGTTAATGTGTTTATTTTTTTATGTATTTTGACTATTGGAAGGACATCACGATGTCCTTGGTGGGTGGCATGTGTAACATTTGAGTAATTCTTATAATTAATTTTTCTGTAACTAGATGGCGTTGATCTAAAATTAGAACTCGCTATCAAAGTTTTTTCCTCATTTTACTTAGTCTATTTGATGTTCTCCACAATTTGAGTCTTATTATACCTCGATCTCGTATATCGTCGTTTTATTTTGGGAGGACCTCACAGTAGGCGGAACAACTGTCTTCCATCTGATCATAGATTTAAAAAAAAATTGCGTCACTTCTATGCATCTGATAATTTTGTTATATAATATCTTTCATCAAAAATTACCTATTCGATATTCGAGTGCGTTACCCCAGCCGACTAAGTGCTCCTTTTATGAATTGATAAATGCAAATAATTAGATCATTACTTCGTGTAAATGTCCCCGAAAGTAAATAATTTGACACCCCGCCGTTTCAGAGATAATGAGGAAAATAAAATTCGGCTGGCGTAACGTTACCCCAGCCGACTTTTTTTGATTCCGTCGGTTTATCTGGATAAAAAGTATACACAAAGATAGATTGAATTTGCCGTCAAATGTCCCCGATAAAATTAAATTTGACACCTTTATGGATTTCGAGTTATTTCATTTTCTGCTGCGGTAACGTTTGGCTAATCTCTGTATCTCTGAAACCGTAAGACGCAGAATCATGATTTTTTTTATACGTATAGAACGGAATTTGTCACCATTTGACACCTAGTTATCTTAAATATTAATAATATGGTTTGCGAGTAATAAATATTATTCTGAAAACCATATTTTCGGTTCTAGTTATTAAACGAGGGAACCCTGAAAATTCAAACTAGTCCTAATAGATGCCTCTTATAGAGACATACAAAACATCAAAACTTTCATCAGCCTAATCCATAGCATTGGCAAGTTATAATGATATTACTGGTTCCAGAAAGCCAGATTCTGGGCTCTCGATTTAAACGAGGAAAATAATACTTTCCTTTTACCTGGCTGATTCCATATTTAAAGAATAATTAGACACTTTAACCAAAAATATACATACAAATTTTCAGCTTGATATTCTATCGTATATAAGAAATAATTAATAAAAACTAAACCTAGATAATTTTTCCCGATTACCCGACCAAGTTCGAATGTGCATCTAAAAGCGGCCGTACGATACATAACGTATACCTTCTAAAATCTGCACAATAATAATAAGTGGTTGGATATATTTAAGTAGAAAAATTGTTAGGATTAATTCTAATATTATAAAGACTCGTATTTAATAAATTAAACCTTAGGGTCAACAGCAGAAACAGCCTCCGTGGTCCAGTGGTTAAGGCGTTTGCCTGTTGACCCGGGGGTCGTGGGTTCGATTTCCACCGGAAGCATACTTTGTTTAGTTGTTTCCAGTTTGGTAGGACATTGCAGACGTGAATCACCTGATTATCCGATAATAAAGATGATTCCGTGCTTCGGAAGGCACGTTAAGCCGGTGGTCCCGGCTGCCATCTGGTAGTTGTTAGAGGAACCACGTCAGAGGCCGAGAGGCGGTTCCGAAGAACTCTGACACCAGGGTGTGCATGGTCGATTGACCGTGACACCTATTCAAAATGATGATGATGATGATGAATGAAACCTTAGGGTGACTTACAGATTTTCTCTTTCAGCAAAACTATTACTTAAATGGCAATGTCTACATACTAATAATGTAAATAAAATATCTTTTTATTTATTTTTTGTTTGAATGATTTTAAGGCAGACCTCTTAAATAGAGGTCTGCCGTCTGCATAATAGTTCAATCCAACTGTCACCGTAGTTGGTAATCAAAAACGCAAGCAAGGTTATATTTTATAAGGTAAGACTATCAAGAGATAAATAAAAAAATCTTGAGTGTTATTTATTTTTGCTGCTCTCGCGTAGAAAGTGTCAGTTTTACAAATTGGGAGTAAAATGTGTATCCATCAACTAGGAAAACGCGTCGTTATTAGCTAAACAAATGAACTAGAAGTCCGTATTTCTTTTTCTATATTATGTACTGCTTGTTTTATTCTGCATTGCTTTATGCGAAGATGTATGGGACATCTTACAAAGATATTTTCGAAATCAAAAGTAGTCGGTACCACAGTACAGAGTATCAATACTTTTTGTGTCCTTCTTTGAAAATAAAAAATATATATATATACTAGCTTTTGCCCGCGGCTCCGCCCGCGTCAATGTCGATCCCTCGGGAATAGTACTTTTTCCCGGGATAAAAGGTAGCCTATGTCCTTCTCCGCACTCCAGAGAACTTGTATGCAAAATTTCATGATGATCGGTTCAGTAGTTACGGCGTGAAAGCGTAACAAACAAACAAACTCACTTTCGCATTTATAGTATTAGTTAGGATTTGTTATTATGCGCGAGCAAAACTAGGGACTATCGCTGCGCTGTCCCGCTCGCGCACATTAGCCAATGAAATTGCAGTTCCGAGCAAGTGCAGTTGTATTTTTTTCTAATTATATCTAACGAAGCAAGTATTACATACTCGTATTTCCAATATTACCTATAGATGCCTTTGGTCTTGCAATAATATACTTGGTCAATCCCGTTAGAAATCAATACATTATAAAGTATAAGTATGGAGGAAATAAGTAATTCCATTACATAAGGCATATATTTTTTTATTAAAAAAATTTCCACTCGCCTGTACCATCCATTTTAGAATACAATGCCGTCGAATATGGAAGTATATCTAGTAGTATGCCGCAGCCGCTTTCAGATGCACATCAGAACTTGGTCGGGTAAGCGGAAAAAAAATCTAGGTTTAGTTTTTAATTATTATTTCTTATATACGAAAGTATATCAAGCTAAAACTTGGTATGTATGTTTTTCGATAAAGTGTCTAATTATTGTTTAAATATGGAATCAGCCAGGTAAAAGGAAAGTATTATTTTCCTCGTTAAAATCGAGAGCCCAGAATCTGGCTTTCTGGAACCAGTAATATCATTATAACTTGCCAATGCTTTGGATTAGGCTGATGAAAGTTTTGATGTTTTGTATGTCTCTATAAGAGGCATCTATTAGGACTAGTTTGAATTTTCAGGGTTCCCTCGTTTAATAACTAGAACCGAAAATATGGTTTTCAGAATAATATTTATTACTCGCAAACCATATTATTAATATTTAAGATAACTAGGTGTCAAATGGTGACAAATTCCGTTCTATACGTATAAAAAAAATCATGATTCTGCGTCTTACGGTTTCAGAGATACAGAGATTGGTCAAACGTTACCGCAGCAGAAAATGAAATAACTCGAAATCCATAAAGGTGTCAAATTTAATTTTATCGGGGACATTTGACGGCAAATTCAATCTATCTTTGTGTATACTTTTTATCCAGATAAACCGACGGAATCAAAAAAAGTCGGCTGGGGTAACGTTACGCCAGCCGAATTTTATTTTCCTCATTATCTCTGAAACGGCGGGATGTCAAATTATTTACTTTCGGGGACATTTACACGAAGTAATGATCTAATTATTTGCATTTATCAATTCTTAAAAGGAGCACTTAGTCGGCTGGGGTAACGCACTCTCGATATTCGTAATTGGTAGTTATTCAATGTTGCCAGATGAAGGATAAAAAAGGTCAAATATTTTCACGTCTTAATCTGTTAATATTCCTAACACTCGTGTTAGCTGGAACACTACAATGATAAACGTTTATTTATATTTTAAAACAGTACACCTAGTCACGCATTTCAGATCAATAAATCATAATTTATTGTAATGTAGACACAAACACTTATTCCGGCGGCGTCGCGGGGAGGAAACGCGCGTCACGCGTCCCCTAACGAGACGGAATTAAACGAATGTGGAGACGGTGTCTGTTACAACGTTTAATAATTTTACTCTTTACTCGCTTATCCAACGACGGTAGATTCTAAACACTCGCTTTGGAACTGCACTTTAGGTTATCGTCATCATCAATACTAATAATAAATCTGTAAGGGTTGGTCATGGAGTAAGTTAAGTACTTTGTTTTCAGAGATTATCATGTAACTTGTAAGTTCTATACATGATGCTGAAACTAAACTGACAATTTTCAATTTTTTTTTCTGTATAATACATGATGTATGTTCCTCCATTACTTTTAAAAGAATTAACTTAATTTTATGAAACTTGGTAGATAAACATTTAGAGACGTACAGGATAAAGAATAGGCTACTAATTTTTTCTCCAGTTATGATGAGACGTGGCCCCCATACAAATGTACGCGAACGGAGTCGCGGGCATAGCTAATTCACTGTAAAATTACACGTTTGATTTTCTTAGACTGTCACGTGTCGAAACTTCTACACTTATATTATAAAGAGTTTCGATTTGATTGTTTGTTTTGTTTGCATTGAGAGTAGGTTCCGAAATTACTAGACCGATTTGAAAAAAATAATTTACCAATTAGAATCCTACATTATACCTGATGAACATATAGGCTGTAGAATATTTTCAAAAAAAATGGGGATTCATATGAAAACTTCAAAAATGTAACCCAAGGTATAAAATAGCCGTGCGAAGCCGGGGCGGGTCGCTGATTAAGATTTAATGTAATTGCTTCAGTCAATTCAATCTACCCTAAAACCTCAATAACATGTGTCACTCCATCCTCTAAGGTTTGCTTGTCTGTATCATCATGAAGGTATGCCTACTACTTCTAATTTCACTTTAAAAGTTATGTCAGCTCAAGTCAATCAGTACTGCATTTCAAATGAAATGAAAACATCACTCGTACCTATTAAAATACGAGTAGATATTGAATCCTACCTAACTAATATTATACGAGTATTAATGCGATATTGAGTTTGTTGTGCTTTGCTCTTTAACTACTGAACCAGTCATCATTAAAATTACCATACGCGTTGCGTGGACTTGGCACAATACAATACACCTTGTAAGAGCTTACTCTACCTTTCATTCCGAAAGAAAGTATTGTTCCCGAGAGATAGTGATAACTGCGAACGAAACCGTGGGTGAAAGCTAGTTTATGCTATTACAACTTCATGTAATATCATAAAATAGCAAAAAAATACGTGATATATGATGCGTGGAGGGACTAAACATTTTAGAATCACTGGCGTTCCGAGAAGCCGTTCTGTGACGCGATTCCTGATTAGGACGGAATGGCCGACGCGCTCCTTCGAATAATTTCCTCTGTATAATATTTCAATACGCAGGATGGCACGTGAGTCGCCACCTATTCCTCTGTTAGTCCATCAACGTCCTCTATTCCTCACACGAAACGTACATCAAAGACGTATTCTATGAAAGGAAGCTTTGTTTGGTAAAAAATATTCTTATTGAAATAACTTCGACTTCGGAACTTGGGGAAGCGATAAATCCGCTTAATTAGTCAATTAAGCTTTCCACTGAAAAGTTTGATTGGAAAAGCTGTAGATGCGATTAAGATTCCGCTGGGAGTCGCCAGTAAATCTTTGGAACGCTCGCCATGGCCCATTTGGACACGCGTACGTGTAAATGACACGGTCAGCTACGCGTAAAATGGGAATCGATTAGTATTTCTAATAACTTTCCTTGCAGAAATTACTGCTATCTACAAATTGATCTAGATTCTGGAATTTAGTTACGCCAGTGTTACTTAGAAGTAATCGATTTAAATTATACACCAGTGTTAGTAGATAAGCAAATTTAATTAAATGTATATTTCACGCCATTAGCCTCAAGACACGTTGGTGGGTACAGCCATCAATTTATTTTAATAGCATAAGAAACGACACAGAAGGATGAAATAGTAGGTACATAAAGTTATTGGGCGATCAATCAGCAAGAAACATTACCTTTTCGCAGACACTCCGACAGGTGCTTTCTGCTTTACTGCAGCACGCCGATATATCTGGAATGAAGGATAGACCCATAAAACACCAAAATATGAATGTATAAAACAATAGCAGAACAGAGAAAAGGGGAGATAAAAAGAAAATATTAAAGTTTGCTGTACCTTATTTTAAGAAACATATGATAACATATTACATTTTTATTTGTATTTATTTGTACATGTGTAATTGATAAATCTAGGCTTCACTTGTGAAAGCGATCCTATGTTTAAATAGACTTTAGTGAATATATAATGTAAGGCATCAGGCAGGGGCGACTGGCTGTAAAATCTTTGGCAAAACAGATCATCACACTAATTACTAACCTATTGCGTCCAGGTGGCAAAAATCTAAGGAATCATCAAGTAGGCGATGCGGCTAGCAACCCTATTTTGATTCCGTTTTCCACCTTTACGCCCAACCTATACAACCTTTACAACCATTTCCGGTTATAGGCCTTGGCTCTGTGTACCTCGCAAGAACAAAAAGGCGTGATAGTATGTAAGTATGTATTGCATGTATTACTAACATACGAGTAGGTGCTGTCATGATAGTAGACTTCAGATTTAGACGCACTAGCACTGAGTTTGCAACCGGAAAAACGCTCAGCAACATTTAATGCAATTATAATTTATTTTTTAAGTACGCATCTGATTATAAAAAACAACACATGTGACATAATTAAACGCAGATTATAAAACGGCCTACGTTCTCAAAACACACGCCCACCTGCTATATCTCTTCGTCCCTGTGATCTACAGAAAGCTCGACCGACAGCTGGGACCAGGCCTCAATAAAGTGCCTACGACATTTACAGATGACTGCATAAAGCTTTGATCTATCAGTCTAGCGAGGCTTTTTATTAAATTTACTTTTATGGCTTCAAAATCACAATACTTACTTTTTATTTAGGAAAGTGTTGACAAAAGAAATCCCGTTTACGAGTTAGTTTGGTAATCAAATTAAAAGAAGTTATTGACCGAAGGAGCGCAAAGCGCTTTTTTTTTAAGGACTTAGAAGCTAGCTCCATAAGAGCTTTCGCCACTGCACCGGGCACATGCAAAGTGCGAGCGTAGCGTCTCAATTTTAGCTTGAGCAAAAATTCATCTGTTTATCCCACTGTCCGAATGTTCTCCTTCAAAACTGCTAACTGGAATAATTTAATCATCAAAAACATAAGAATTGGGAGTATTTTATGGTGCTTTCTTGTTTTAATAACGCGCTAAAGGCTTTATCTTTATATTTTGTAAATTGCTATTATTCGTACGTGTTCGAAATCCAATCCCATCTATATATTGGTTTTGTTTTGGATAAATTCGTATGATATTTACGCTTGTTTTTAACACAATTCCAAAATCTAATTTCTTTTAATGCCCAAGAATATTTAACTTACTTAATATTTATTTCCCTGGAAAAATTGCGCTGTGCAACATTAACAAAAAATACATTATTATTGTATGTAAAGGATAAACCTTTTTCCAAATAAATGTATGTTTATGGTAGGTCTGTTTAAAGCAAAAAAAAAATATTACTTTTTTAAATCTGTTGGTCAATGTTATAGAAAACTTAATATACATACTCTGAATCCTGAGCCTTTTTTTTTTTTTTTTTGTAATGACTATGTAGCTAGCTCCAAGTAAGCTTTCGCTACTTCACCGGGCGTTTGAGGCGAGGGAATCATGAATCGCTTTAAAAGTATCATGCTAATACCTTGCATCACAATCTACTATTTATTTGAATTAATTAGTTCAATTATGCCGGGGAGAAAGCAAGATTAGATATTTGTACGGAAGCGTTCGCGAACCCGTTTCATAAGCTAGCCGATTTGAAAGGAGCCAAATTAGCAAGTACCTCGTGGACAACTCTCTACTCGTGATTATACTGTTGAGATGGATAGTAATGTCTTGTAATATCATAGTAAATGCTATGCTGCTTACATATAAAGCGCAGTATCTACTAACAAATGCTATTACATTTCAGTCCGTTTACTACACCTGCAATTTTAAACGAAAGCCGTTCATTTTCTTTCCTACAAATCTTTCCGTCTGCTCTAGGTATTAGTGGAAATCAGACAATTTATCTGCCTGCCTTTTTCAGGTTTTCTTTGCATTTTGCTGTAAGTAACGTTAGCAAAATGTGGATCTTGACAAATTTTTGAAAATAAAAACGCGCTTCTATGAGGAATGACATGTATAATACGTGCTTATTTACAGGAAAATATGTGTATATGTGTATTGTATTGTGATTTAGAAAAACTGACGTTCAATTTTTAACTAAATTAGTAACTCAATTGCCACATTTTACTTATAGATCGTCGTCCCAACGCAATTTTATGATGTACATATAAGATAGTGTTGAGGAAGTGGTTATTGAAACCGTCACAGAAATTAATTCAAACTGCTCAGAACAATACTGCCGATCGTGCTTATAAAGAATTTTAACATAATCACTCCTATGTTTTTTAACAAACTTTGTACTTTTCCAAATTCCGTAACTTCTAAACGCTTCCTAACCGGATCTAAAAAATTGTATAATAATATATTGTAATAATTAAATTGTAAATAATAGTAAAAAATATAAGTCCTCATATTATAATATGAGGACGGTCACTTCATTGGTGAACACAGTCCCCAAACACTATCTTATATATCGGAATCGCGTTGAGACGACGGCAACTTATATTAATTCTGTGACGACGGTCTATTTCCTTGCCACTTTAATTATTTTGCCAACCACTTAAATTATGTGAATAAATGAATACCTAAGTAAATAATAGAAGCCAAACGAAATAAACTCAAGACATTACGTGCAACTATTCTAATCATAAATACAACATAAAAATAAAGCAAAGCCGTGTGAAATATTCTAGTATTCCTAAGCAAGGTTTAATGCAAGCTATCCATTTCGCTAATGGTGCTGTCTTGCGCGGGGACAAATTATTTATGCAAAATATGGCAGTAATAATAAAATGGCCGGGAGTGCCGGGACACTATCCAATGGAGATGTTTATTGATCGAAATCTGAGCCCAGCGATCAGTAAGGACAGCCGACTCAATGTGCAATAAACATGTCCAAATGGAACAATAACGATCGCACTGGACAGTAGTAGTAATTTTAAACAAAATAATGGAATATTATTGTCGATAATTCCACAATACTATAATACTGTAGTGCTGGTATTAAGTTATAGACATTAATTATACACCGATATGAAGAGTTCGCAACTCTGGGATCCGACGCCGAACGAAAGTTTACGATGTACTCTCTAGGGTTGCATCTCTTAACCCACCCCGGGTTGAAAAACAGGGGTGGAAAAGTGTTACACGGACGTTAGGGTGGGTCTCACATACCGGTTTATTTAAAATCAAAATTATTCAAATACCTTATAAATAAATATTTGTCCGTGTTTTAGTTCTTTTTTTTATTAACCAATTAAATCTTTGTTATATTGGGAGTTTGCCCTAAGTTGGGGACGCTCGCTCGTTTCGCTCACATGCTCCTATTTTTGTCAGATGAGAACCTATATCGAACTAAGTTTTTGACGTGATAACGTCTTATAAATCGTTGAACGCCGACTGCACGCACGAAAAAGTGTCACGTACCGTATGCAAACGAGAGCGCGGAACAAGCAATAGAGAGGCACGGTCGGCCTAAGCGTTCGGCTTGTGACGCATCTATCCACCTTTATATAAATAAATAATAATAAATAAATATATACGGACAAATCACACAGATTGAGCTAGCCCCAAAGTAAGTTCGAGACTTGTGTTATGGGATACTAACTCAACGATACTATATTTTATAACAAATACATATATAGATACACATCCAAGACCCAAGCCAATATGAAAAAGATCATTTTCCATCTTGACCTGGCCGGGGATCGAACCCGGTCACTCCGTGTCGCAGGCAGGCGTGTTGACCGCTGCACCACGGAACTAGTCATTTATCACGTAACATTATCGTCCGTAAATTGACTTTACAACCATTTTTTTTGTTATGGCGGGTGCTTTGCCCCCGAACCACCAGTATGGCGGTGCGGCGCCTGCGACATTTACCTTGCGAGTTGATCTGCCCCACGGTGGCGACACCCAGCAGCAGTCGCACCAACCACCACCACCCACCGACGCGCATGGCGACCCTGCCATTGCTCGTCACCATCTTGACTCATTAACTGTCTTCTACCATTATGTGGTTCCTGAAAATAAACAAAGCCGTATTTCAGGGGTTGGAATACCGGTACCTCTATGAAACGACAGTACCGGTAATTGGATTGGTACCGGTACATCAATAAAACTACAGTACCGGTAATTGAATTGGTATCAATAAGTTTAATAACGTTAATAACAGAAGTATCTGTAAAATTTGGGTACTAAATACCGGTAAACAGTACCGGTACGTAGTACCGGTATTTATACCGAGTATCGGTAATGTGTGTCGTTGACTCGTTGCCGTGTTGTGCGTGTGCGGCGTGAGGCGGGGGCCGACAATGGGGCGGCACTTTAGAAATAAATAAAAATTTATTGATAAATTCTACGTTAGAAACAAGTATCACATTTTTTCATTACTGTATGTATTAATCTGTCATTAAATTCTAAATTTTAAATATCCTCCTAAATCTGTTATTATACTGCCTAAATCATAAACGAATTTTTCACATTATAAATCCAGAAACTCGAAAATCATATCTAGGTATTTAAAACGTTCCCATTAATGGTAACAAAAACATTACATATTTCTACGTGGAAAGCAAGTATCTCAAAAAGATACATGTTTTTAGCATTCAACTACAAATATCATGGAATACTGAACTCCTGCGTAGAGCAGCCGAGTTACGTGTCTTTTTTCGTTACGGACAAATCACACAAATTGAGCTAACCCCAAAGTAAATTCGAGACTTGTGTTATGGGATACTAACTCAACCATACTATATTTTATAATATTACAAATACATGCCAATCTGAAAAAGATCATTTTCTATTTAGACCTGACCGGGGACCGAACCCGGGCACCCTCGTGTCGTAGCTGGCGTGTTAACCACTGCGCCACGAAGCTCGCAAGGCGTCTTACAGGGTGACATTCAAACATCACCTGTTTATTCTAACTTATCCCAACAAATTTGTTCTACGAAGAATTTGTCAACCGTCTGTGACTGTATTTGTTTTGTGGGAAAAAAAATTAAATAAAAATAATCAATCAATCATTACTCAAATAATAAATCTTTATGAGTTGGTCATGGAGTAAGTTACTTTGTTTTCAGAGATATCGTGTTTATAAGCTCTATACGTGATACTGAAACTGAAACTAAATTGAGTTAAAGAGAGAGATTATAGATTTCTTTTTCTGTATGTATTACTATGTATGTTCCTATATAACTCATAAACGAATTAACTGAGTTTACGTACTAGGACACAGGATAGGATACTTAATTTCTTCTCCAGTTATGATAAGACATGGCCCCCATACAAAAGTACGCGAATAGAGCCGCTGGCACAGCTTACGAATATATACATATTTATATATTAATACGGTCTTTACCTATCCAAACGCTTATTAAACCAAAATTTAATGTTTTTTTAAAAGTTAAATCTTTTTTAATCTAAAGGAACATCTCACCCCTTCGTTAAAAGTATAGATGTAAAACTGTAACTTACAGTTGCAAATAGAAGCCAAGTCAAAAGTTGCGTTAAATTTTAATGTTTACACTATGAGCTCTACAACATGTAAGAGAGTTTATAACCATAATGTGTTTTATACTACGCCGGCCTGTTGCATCATCACATGTGTGTCAATAAACACATGGAAGCTAACTATTCGCACTTGTTCCTGAACTTTATTCACAAATCATAAGCGCATGGCACGCCTCTGAGAATCAAATAAACTCGAATAAAAATGGTTTACGTCCTCCTTGCGGACCAAACTTCTGTTTAGGTCCATCTTACGAAGATTTATAATGGCATCGAGAAAAAATAATAGAGATTCTGTATTTATACAGAAAAACTTGGTTATGTTCTGAAAAAGTGAGAAACCTCGATAGAGCTGCGGCTCAACTAACTGAGGCTGACTCTGGACGTGAACGTCTTATCGTCGACGCGTTATTAACGCCGGCTGTGCGCACGAAAAAGTCTCACGTTCGGTACGCAAACGAGAGCGCGGAACAAACGATAGAGAGGTCGTCCTGAGCGTTCGGCTTGTGACGCATCTATCTCTCTAAAACAGTTATCACGTAAAATTGTAGTCCGTAAAGTCACTTTACGGACCACAATTTTACGTTACGACAACCAATTTTTTTTAGCACTAAATTACTTAGAATTTATTAGTGGGACTCTTCCATGCTGGTCTGGGAGAAAATAAAAAACGTTGAATGTGCCAGCTGCTTCTCTTCTCGCGCAGACCGTAGAAGCCGGTCTAGGGAATGAGCGAAAATCTAAAGAATCATGATAATAGGCGATGCGGCTAGCAACCCAACACTATTTCGGTTCCGTTTTCCACATTTACTAATTCGCTAAACGTGGCCTTTCGGTCTTATGACTTTTGGCTCTATTTACCCCGTAAGGGATAAAGACTTAATGTAAATATATACTTTTCGCAATTTATCCTTTATCTGTGCTATAAGACGTTGCTTCGTACCATATTTCAATATTCTGAGTACCCTGTAGGTTTTGATTCCCTTGCGAATGTCAAAATTTGCGGCATAAGCGGCTGTATGTTTTAATTGCGTTGGTTTAGAAGTTTGATTTTTTCACATCTCCAAGGGACAGTAGACCAGAGAATATGAATTTCAGCTTGATACCTTCACGCGTTTCTGAGAAAAAGGGTCTTGACAGTCAGATAGACAGACATACGTACAGCAAAGTGATCCTATAAGGGTTCCGTTTTATTCCTTTTGAGGTACGGGATCCTAAAAATAAGAGTTCTTGTGCTAAATCGTTAATTTTGAGTTTTATAAGTGTTGTCCTCTCTAACTAGACTTTATTGTAGATATATTTCCGTTTCGAATACTGTAACTCGTATTTCTGATTCTACCAGTAAATTCCGCACTAGGCTAAGTGTGTTGTATTGACGCCTAGATGTTTTCTATTCCTTGGTCCACTCCTCTACATAAGACTTATTAAAAAAATTAGGCTTTTATCTACTTATACCGCAACTAAAAAAAATCTACAAGAATCCCTATTAAATATGTCCTACGAAGAAACAGAGGAATTACTAATAGTTTTAAAATAATATTGTAGTTATGTTGTTCATTTTATTGTCTAATTAAAAATCTCATTATGTATAATTATTCATTCTAAGTGTAATTGTTTATGGAGTTTCTAGTACTAATTAGTCTTATAACGCCTGAAATACATTTTCATCCTAGCTCAGGCACTCTTAGTTCATATGTCCCTTAATTTATTGTAAAATGTGTTCCAAATAATTGAATAAAGAATTTATTTATTTAAAAAAAAGTATATTTTTGTTTTGATTTAATATAATGTAATTTATCCCTTCTCCATCATCTTATTTTGAATGTTAATATAGATAAATTCATTTATAAGGTTTAAAATACACGTTATTTTAAATAATAACACCTCCATAACTAAAATATTCTCCATTCTTTCCTCTATAAGTGAACCCTTTGTGAATGAGACTTAATATGCCATTTAATTTTGTAGAGCTTCAGTGACTGAAAGTTCTGGAAACCTATCTATACTAATATTATAAAGCTGAAGAGTTTGTTTGTATGAACGCGCTAATCTCAGGAACTACTTGTTTAAATAGAAAAAATATTTTTGTATTGGATAATCCATTCATTGAGGAAGGCTTTAGGCTATAAAACATCACGCTGCGACCAGTAGGAGCGAAGCATCAATAAAAAATGTTTTAAAAACGGGGGAAAATTATTCATCTATACTAAGAAAAAGACGAATTAATCATTATAACAGAAATCGCCGCAGACGAAGTCGCGGGCTACAGCTAGTTTGTAATAACCTGAAAATAGTAGTTATTAATTCCTACTTGTTTCACTTATAGCATAACGTGACGCACCTTTTTTCTAATCTTAAAATAAAAAACCCTATACGTAAATAAAATAAGTGAATAAAAAGCCTTTGAAACCAGTCAATAAATAAATTCATTTTTTTTGTCAAATCTTTCAAGCCTGAAAAGCTAAACCATCAAGTAAGTACTGCAAATTATATATCAATATTATCCAGTTTAGATACTTGATTGTTTGTTGTATTTATTGAATTCAATAAAATTTCTTTAATTCTATTTAATTAAAGGAATTTTAACGAAAAAATATGATCGTCTTTCAATTTATAGCTTCGTGTGATGTCATTATTAATATCTTGTTATTTTTGGCTGACCTCCTCTCATACATATATCATTCAAAATATTCCTTATCGTCAACATAATTATATGCATACCTAATCTTGCCACTTCATCTTCTTGTTTGTGGAAATACATATATATCACTGATAACGCGAAATTTAATCACAACATTCACTAAACACCATTTATTAAAATAAAGCCTCAAAAATTGTAAAAAGAAGCACAAAAAAATATTTGTCGAGTACTTTTAAAACAAATAAAAATATTTTATCACAATCACGATGTTTATTATTTTATTTACGAAAATTTACGCGCGCTTTTCCGAAAGCTCTTCGAAATACTACGCTCCCAACCTCTCTCGCGCCAAATTGACGCGTTACTAAATAGACCGGCATAAATTCATTCAACTCCAGCCTCTACGTCGGACGTCCTCTTCCTTCTTATGTATTCGTGTATATTGTGTCCTCTCTCGCACGCTTCCGCCTGATGAACCCCATTGAGCTCGTTAGTCATTAATTAATTCTGCATAAGAAAATTACTTTTAATTTAAACTGTGCACAGATGGCACCGATTGTGAGCGGCCAGTGACAGAGTCGCAGTCGTAAACTATGGGATTGCGCAGTGTGCCGGCTATTAAAAATTCTTAAGGAAAATTTGCATATGTACATTCTTCTTTTAATTAATGTTATTTTATGTTTTCCTATACGTGATTTGTAAAAATGTAATGTCAAAATTTTATAACGTTGGGAGTTCAAATAGTACTTACTTCATAAAAATTATCAATTGTCATTTGTTCATTAAAACCTCATTAAAACAATTACTCAATAATGAACTTTTTGACCATTGTACATTTTGACGATCGAGCGTATTAATCCCAAGTACAATTTGACTTTTACACAATAACGATTGTGTCATTTTTGAAATACTAACATATATTTTATTATATTTATATATATGTCTGGCGTCTGGATACAATTATATTCTTGTACTTATTAATTTAAAAATACTTAATAAAGCATCATATCCAATTTGAAACAAATTATACCCCAAACAACGATAGAGACATGAAAAGTTAAAGTAATTAAAAAAATAAAAATATTGTACTCAGTTTTCAATACCTAGGAATATCTCTGAACAATACAGTCGATCGACTCTATAAAATTGGCTGAGTTAGCGAAGTTTCCTGACGGTACAAATGGGAATTTATAGTTTTTCAGTTGCGACTTCTGTTCGCCCGCACTCCGTTCATTATGCACTTAATGCAAAGTAATGGCTGTAGACGAACACTTTAGGTGCCAGCTTCCTTACTGGAAAATCTGTGAAATTGTTTATTTCCTTTTGTTTTCTTTATCACGACTTTTGCAAATTATGCCAAAGCGTTCTTAAAGATTTCGTTTGGTTCTATAAGTTAAAATAGAACTTTGGTAGAACTTAATAAACCCAAAATTTAAACGGTCCATTTTTTAAGTACGTAATTTAGTTTTGATAGAATATGATAATTTTTTTTTATTATTTTTTTTTATTTATTTATTTATGGCGACATGATATATGTCTTTCACTTCGTTTTGACATATAATCTCTGGAGTTCTAGCTTTCAAAAAGACCTTCATAGGCTCCTGAGTGAAAATAATAATATCAAAATAGTCCGTGTTTTAATTAGATAATCAAAAAATGTTGGACACGTATTTTTTTTTCTCGTGACGTCACAGTTTGCTTAAGGTATAGCAATCTGCGCAGTTAACCAATATTTTATCGGGCTACATTCTTATAAAAATTTGTTAATTTGACAAAAAAAAAGTAGGTACGTTTCCTAATGTTTTTGATTATCTAACTGAAGGAATATTTTTAGGAAACTAGCCTATTTAAAGTATGCTGACTTTTAATTAAAGACACGATAACGCATCATTTGAATTTTAATTAATTTCAAATTTGCATCATTAGTACTTAACTGCACACGCGATATCCATTGACGTATAAAAAATATCTTCCATGCTGGTCTGAGAGAAAAGAAACAACGTAGAATTCACCAGTTACTTCTCTGACCGCACAGATCGTAAAAGCCGATCGAGGGAATAGGCGTAAATCTGAGGAATTATATTAGTAAGCGATGCTAGCAACCCATCACTATTTCGATTCTATTTTCCACTTAATACCCACCAACATGCTAAACGTAGCTTATATGTCTTAAGCACAGGTCCTTAAAACATATGAGCCCAGGGGTTCTGTCTATCCCTAAAGGGAAAAAGACGTGATAGTACATATGTGTATGTATAAAGAAAGGCTGTTTAATAAGACCATGGCGATATCACAATCTGTTTCAAATAATCAAAAGTATTGAAAGTTAATAGGCCATTGCCTATTAACTTTCAATATGCTAAATATTAAAGCTACATATGAGACATTTCTCATATGTAGCTTTCTGTGCTGTAGCAATCTGCATCGCAAAATCAGTTTCGTGAGCTAGTGCAGCGCATGATTATGCAAACTGCACCCTTGTTAGCGGCAATCAGCTACCTGCGTCGCGCTCAAGTGTCGTCACAACGGGCCAGCTGCACCTAGTGATGTGCCGTTCCCAAATTCCCGTTCCCAGGGAACGTTTCCCGTTCCCGTTTACGGGAATGTTTCCGGAAACATTCCCAATTTCGAGGGAACGTTCCCATCTAAATTAGGAAAATCTTGTGAATGTGTTTTTTCTTTATTATTTGTTAAGTATTCTCAATCTGTATAGATGTAACATCAATAAAAATCGTCCCAAGTGCGAGTCGGACTCACGCAATAAGCATTCCGTATGATCATCTATGAAAACGGCAAAAATCATTTCATTTGTATGGGACCCCCTTATAAATATTAATTTTATTAACATTTAATTATTTCTTTTTTGAAGTAAATATAATAACTCAATATTCTGGGAATATTTCAAGCATCTACCTGCTACTGTTATCAATATTGAACCAAAAAAAATCACGCTTATTATTATTTCGGGGCCCGCTTAAATATTTATTTTATTATGTTTTTTATTATGTATTGTTATAGCGACAACAGAAATACATCATATGTAAAAATGTCAACTGTCATAACTATTACGTTTCATGAGATACAGCCTAGTGTCAGACGGACAGACAGACAGACGGACAATGGAGCCATATGAATAGGGTTGCGTTTTTACCCAAATCGTCAAAGCAGAAAAATAAATGAATCCGCTAGTTCCCAGTAAGTTATATCAAATCATTTTTTCTTAACATATTACTGGATTAACTATGGATTTTGTATGAAATATCAGACCGTGACGTAAAAGCGCTATTAATATCACTTTTTGTGGCGTTTTATTTTCTTATCAGTACAAAATAATTTAATTTTGACCCAGTCCACATTGCTATTATAAAGAAATTCGGCACGTTCAAACAGGCAATAAATGACATTTTGAGTACACTTTCATTTTAAACCAATTGTTAACATATTTATGATACTAAACATTAGACAATTCAGATTCATAACATGCACTGTGGTACTTAAGAAACTAGTAAAAATTACCGGTATTATCTAAAACCATAATTCAGGGTATATTTTTTACACCCAGCTTGTCTATGTATTCTATAATACTTATTCAAAAGTGTTTTTGGCTTAAACTTTTTAAAATCTAACAGTTTTTTTAAATTATTGTCAAGATATAAATATGTGTAGTATTTATTTCTGGATAGAATTGTTTAATCTTGAATACTTTTTATACCAATAATGCAGTGGATTAGTGCATTAGAAGGAGATTATTATTGTGTTCATCTTGTGTATCATGCGTTTAAGGAATTAAAATAACCATTTAAAAATGAAAACGAAAGGATTCTTTTAAAAGCTGACATTTTAAGTTCAGACAAATTTAGAAAACAGAAAATAAAATGCATTAATACCAGTTCATCTAGCTGCATTAGGTTTGGATCCCCGAAATTTTATCTAGCCAAGAGTATGTAGATGCATGCGAGTTAATTGGTAATACTGACAGTGATAGTATTCATATAGCAGCAAATATATTTCCTAAGTAAGCCGAGTATAATAATCATACATGAGTCAATCATCATACTTATGGAAAAAAAGATTTATATGGACAATTGTAGAATACATTTCTCCGCTAACGGGGTGGAAAAACAATTTTCAAAAATGTGTAGGAAACGTCAATTTAAACATATTATCCGTTCATGCTACATCTGCTGCAATAGAACGATCTTTTTCCATCTTTTCACATTATACATACACTAGTAGTTCGCTGCGAACGTGGACCTCGCGATTATTTAATTTTCCTGATAATTTCGTGAGATAGCCACTATTTTACTGATATTGATAAGCATGTTGTCATAGTGCTATTGTTTAGATGACTTCAAAAGCACTCTTTTTATTTTACTCACCACGACTTATTTTAAATTAACATACAATGAACACGATGTTTCTTGTACTAATAGTTAACATTCATTTCTATCCAAACAAATAAACTACGAGCAATGTTAAACCCCTTTTTTATTACTGTTGCAAGAATAGTTAAAATAGTTTTTCCCTTGCAATCCCTAAATGTACGAGTAGAATTTCATCTAATTAAATATAACCAAATCAAAACCGGGTTTTAATACAACATCTGTGAGGCGTTTAGCTCTCGATAGTGCAACGTGTAGATGAAGAGCTGCGTTGCACTATCGAGCAAAATTTTTAAATTCACTAAGGGACATATAAATGTAACAGTTTCGTCATATCTGAAAGACTATGGTTATTAACGGAATCACAACATTGGAATTTTATAAAAATAATTTTCATACTAAATATTCCACAGGCGTTTTTGAGTGTTTGAAAATGTCAATAGGCCTGCGACTTCAAGGAATAGAAATATAAAACGCCAGATATCCGGGTGACTGAGCTTCGGTCGGCATGATAATGAAGACATATGTGTTTTGCTTTCTAAACCTATATGGTTTTGATGTGTACCCGTCAATGTTTAATTGTTTTTAGCCCCGATAGACATATTACCCCCGTTTCTTCGCTTGAACACTTATAAATTTTTGGTTTTCGTATGTATCAATTTTCTGGTTTGTTTTGTCCGGACAAGCCCCCAGCTCATTTTTCATTTGGCTTTTGTTTTTGTTTCTCTCGCAGAGTACTGCACTCCCATACTCCTCTTTCTATGCTTCGGCTTTACCTTCCAAATATGGTTTTCGTACGTTTGGATTCTACATCTGTACTTATATTTCGCCCACCGAACCCCATTTCTTTGTCTTTAATGTGTCTGTTTTGCGGAATTATTTGTTTCTTCTTACACTACTTTTTTCATTCATTTTTATTGTTTCGTATAGGATAAAAACGGGACCCTATTAATCGCTCCACTGTCCGTCTGTCTATTTGTCTGTCTCTCCGTCCGTATCTCACCAGTATATGTATCTCATGAACCGTGATAGTTAGACAGCTGAAATTTTCACAGATGATGTATTTCTGTTGCTGCTGTAACAGGAAATACTAAAAAATAGAATAACATAAATATTTAAGGAGGCTCCTATATAAAAAACGTGATGTTTTTGCTTGTTTTTGCATTATATTATATATTGATAACGGCAACAGGTAGACGATTGAAATATTCATAGAATATGTAGTTATATATATATATATATATATCCCCTAAAAATAAATAATTAAATAAAAAAATAATAATATTAAAGTGGGGCTCCCATGCATCAGACATGATTTTTTTGCCGTTTTTATAGATAACGGTACGGAAACCTTCGTGCGCGAGCCAACTTGCACTTGGCCGGTTTTTTTACCAGCTTTTATTGTGAAAGGATTGAAACTGTAAAATGTTGAAAACGGGATGTTCATCATTAAATTGCTCGTCATCTTCAAATCAGATCAGTGATTTTTTATAATTATCTTCCTCTACCATAAAGTTAAGTACAATGCGAAATTGCAGTTACATTGGTTTGTAAATAACTGCTTTAATTTTTGGTTGCAGGCTTAAACCCGAACAAACATATACACACTTAAAATTCAAGATAAATAAAAACTTATTAAAATATCCCTGCGCATTTTTGGACCTCTGTCTCCATCTGTTGGAGAAATTTGGAACTAACAAGAATTTATAATGGAAATTTTCATGGACTGGTATTTTTCTGTTCTAAAGGAACAAAATATTGTAAATTAAAAATAAAAAAGTCACTTGGAATTTAACTTGGAACAGACAGCGAAAGAAATATTTCCAATCATTGAAAAATCAAATTTTCTTGCGCGGCTCGAAGTCTAATCTTTTCGATCGGGTAACTACCGTACTGCGACTGAGCCAACCATTCGATAAGTATAGAGGAGAAAGTACCGTTCTAGTTTATAATTGTTCATGTTTTGTTAGTAAATTTAAATTTAATACACAGAGCATGGATAAAGCAGGCTTCAACGAAATACCGCCGCCACCTAGCGGCGGCTGTGGTTACCGTCAAAATTAAAATTTATTTCAGCGCCATCTTGTAACATATTCAGCCTAAACGTCATTTTCAATTTTCATTTCTCGAAATTCTTTAACATTTATTTAAATATCTCGTAAACGGCTGAACCAATTTTGATGCCCAGCGAACTTGAAAATTGTATTTATAAGACCTATATACATTGTAAATTTCATCTTAATTGGAGCATTGGTTCTAAAGTTATCGTGGAACAAACATACATACATACATACATACATACAAAAAATGTCTTTTCGCCCCAACTTGAATTGAAGACCTCGCTCGCTTCGCTCGCTCGGTCAAAAAAGAGCAATCGTTTTAATGCAGTTAGAGCTGAAAAATGTACATATCTCGTAATTGTAAATTGGTAAATATACAAATAAAGCAAAAAATAGTAATTTCAACTCAATCAGATAACATTTATTCTCAGAAACATCAACATGTAACTCTAAAGATGGTTTTTA
Source organism: Elegia similella (assembly GCA_947532085.1). Classification (NCBI taxonomy): domain Eukaryota; kingdom Metazoa; phylum Arthropoda; class Insecta; order Lepidoptera; family Pyralidae; genus Elegia; species Elegia similella. The sequence continues at coordinate 18,340,671 of OX383941.1, forward strand.
GAATTAATAATCTGAATTAGGAGATGTAAATGATTTGCAGGCAGGTGATGACAATAAAAAAACATTATCAATAATCTTAGCACTGCTACTGACAATACAAAACCTTGGACTTGTCCAAGTCCAAGAAACAAGAAATTTTGCTAGTTGAGGATCTGTCTTAGTAATTAATTTTGTTACCCAATACTACGGCTGATTTTATAATGATTTTTTATACTATGTACTGTAATTTTTTTATGTTTGTGATTTGGTTTTTATGTATCTAAATGTTGAAAACGTAATCATCATCATTTCGAGTAGGTGTCACAGTCAATCGACCATGCATACCCTGGTGTCAGAGTTCTTCGGAACCGCCTCTCGGCCTCTGACGTGGTTCCTATAACGACTACCAGATGACAGCCGGGACCACCGGCTTAACGTGCCTTCCGAAGCACGGAATCATCTTTATTATCAGACAATCAGGTGATTCACGCCTGCAATGTCCTAACCACACTAGAAACAACTAAACAAAGTATGCTTCCGGTGGGAATCGAACCCACGAGCCCCGGGTCAACAGGCAAACGCCTTTACCACTGGACCACGGAGGCTGTTTACGTAATAAAAACCGTTTACCACATTGCGGAAAGTACAAGAATATCGTCTATCTTGTAATAATATGTCAACAATTAAGTGATAGAAATTCAAGACTGTACCTACTATTTATAATAAGTAGGTAATAATAGAAAAGCAAAGAGAAGGCAATCAAAAATAAAGAAATCGGACTGCCTTTTAAAACTTACGTCCGCCATATTTTTTGCAAACATTGCATATTCTATCACACTCCAGGAAAGAATACAAATCTAATGAGACCTCGCACTTCAAAATCGGTCAAGATGTTTAGGGTACAGGAGATGACAGTGGAATAGACATACTTACTTACATATATAGAGACATACGTGCGAAAACATTACCATACTACTGGGTAGGTCGGTCGGTTAAAAAAATAGAATTGAACATTAAAAGTATAAGCTATTTATAAAATAAAAAAATATATAGTTTTTATTCTCATTGTTGGTTTTAGTTTTTAGTTACGAAATATTACTTTATTTACTTGTTGATATTGATTTTGTATAATAATATCAAATTTTTTATACTTATTAAATAAAAACTTTTGAGATTTGGTCTCATTCTTAGCAACAAGGGAACGTTCCCGGCAACAAGGGAACGTTCCCCGGGAATTTGGGAACATTCCCTGGGAACGTTCCCGTTTATTTCGGAAATTTTCTCGATTATTGAAAATATTTATATATTGCATATACCAAGTAATGCATTTACATCAGTTCAATATATTTGCATTGACAAAAAAGTTGTATGACAAATAAAATTACAACTTTCCCTGACATTTCCATTTATTGGGAACGTTCCCGGGAACGATTTTGGAAATCTGGGGAATGTATGAACGTTCCTGGGAACGGCACATCACTAGCTGCACCAGGCATGCACTTGACTCTCTTGAGTGGCGCCTGCGCCTCGCAGACAAACAACACGCATTTCTTCAAATCATTACAAATGGATGCACGGGTCGTATCTTGTTTGTGAGTTCGTTACACACACTCCGTCTCAAGAAAGGAATGGTTTTGAAAATTTACGATGAATCAATTCTTTGATATAGGTAGGTAACTTTACTATTTAACTTAGTTTTAATCCTTATCCTTACTAATATTATAAATGCGAAAGTGAGTTTGTTTGTTACGCTTTCACGCCGTAACTACTGAACCGATCATCATGAAATTTTGCATACTAGTTCTCTGGAGTACGGAAAAGAATATAGACCTTTTATCCCGGGAAAAAGTACTATTCCCGAGGGGTCGATATTGACGCGGTCGGAGCCGCGGGCGAAAGCTAGTCGTTTATATATTAAAAGTTGCAAGTCATGATCAGTCATGTATTATGTATGTGTATGTAGGTACTTACTTAAGATGATATGTTCTAGTAACGCCACAGAATAAGTAATATACTTACGGTAACGCTTTCAACCTAGTCTACTTGCGACTCCGTGCCAGAACATCTAAACACATGAAATCTCTATTCAATAAAACTTTAGTATTTGCTTATTACTAAATTTAGTAAAAATAAAATTAAAAGAAAAACATTTTAAAAACAACCTTTTATGTACATCAGTATCTCATTATTTTCAGCAAGCCTTTTAATTTGATATCCATATTGTCGGAGTGCATCAAAAATAGCTAGTCCGCCATCTTGGGAGTTCAGCCATGTTGGATTTAGAATGATATCACACAGCTAACCATGCATTGTCATCCGACTAAACGAGTATACAAAATTTCAGCTCAATCGGTAGAAGATATCTGCTTCAAAATTGAGTTGCAAGAGTCCACCCGAACAAACATACATACATTGCAAGTTAAATAAAATCTTGTAAGAAGACTACAATACAGCCTAGATGAAAATCTGTAAGAAATTCATTAAAGGTGTTTTATTCTTTATTAATATTAAATTACTCCGTCTGACAATAAAGGATCCGTCTGTCTACGTCCGTCCATCTCTCAGTTGATTTCATTTGTATCGTCACAGCGCGAACAGTCTCGCGTTTCAACTCTTTGAAACATAATGCCTAGCTTATTTACGTCCGTTTGTTTATGCTGGTCCACCGGAAGGCTTGTAAATCCTTCGACATCTGACATCCAGGTAGTTGTTTATAAAATGCTCAGTGTAACGTTAGTAGCCTTGCTCATCAAATTAGGTAACACAGATTGTGTCGTTGAAAGTACAGTCGGCAGCAAAAGTCCGTTAGAAGTTGCGTAAAGTCGTGTGGAGCTACGGATACTATTTAAAAAAACAGCAATTTGAACCTTACATATGTGTGGTCAAGGGTGTCATCCTCAACTGTCCGGCACGTATGTCATCGGGAACTATGTATGCTTTCCCCTATTCATCCGAGTGAGTATCCCAATTACCTTCCTTTCCCAGTTCCAAAAAATCCTGTTCATTCTTAGCTTAAAATGCTTCCGATGTGCAGCAGCGTCGGAAGCACAAAAAGCCAAACACACTGCGCTCGCAAACCCACCTGCTAAGCGTGGTGAGTATGGCAATATCCTCTCATGAAACGAAGTATCCTTAGAAGAGGTCATTGCCCAGCAGTGGACTATTTACGGCTGTAACGATGATGATGATGATATGTGGCATAAGGATTACGATGACTCCCTAATCAGTTCAATCGATTTTCACCTTATGGCTATGTATGGACACTGATAATACCTGAAAGGGAACTCTACCTGTACTCTCTCAGTTCTTACTATGACATTAAAATGTATTCCCCATTTCTAGTAGAATCTATCGTAGAATGTAAAAAAATAATGTCCTTCCTCCCAATTATGTTAATTAAAAATAACAATTATTAATTACTACATATATACTAGATATGAAATAAGTATTTAGTGGTATGGTAATACATTTCAGTCTACCTGCTGTTTTACTTATAATTATCCTTTGTCCAACTGGTTGCCTGGAAGAGATCCCTCTTGGGATAAGTCCACCTTTTGTACAAATTGTTTGTCCTTTGTGTTTAGTACAATAAAGTTTTTAAAACAAACAAACAAACAAACATTTTCTTAGATAAACCAACGACATTAATGTCACATTCAATATAAAATTTCCATTTACGAGTCACATGTGAGTTTTGGTTTCAGCGATACGGCGATACGAATCAATGTATGGGATAGAGTTCCATGAATAAATTTACATTCTCGTTCGGATACAAATGTGAAGCTCAGAGCCGCTAAAGTGGATTCGCTGCAGACAAGGACGGATTCGCCGCCAGGAACTACGTATTACTTACCTATTCGCTATTTGCCAAACCCCATTATCTACCCTGAGCTTTTGCGCCGTCTTTGCCAGTGAGGCTATCAATTGTATTCCTCTTGATTATATCCTAGTTGCTTTCGCCCGCGGCTCCGCCAGCGTCAATGTCGATCCCTCGGGAACAGTACTTTTTTCGGGAAAAATGTACCCTATGTCCTTCTCCGTACCCCAGATAACGTGTATGCAAAATTTCATGATGATCGGTTCAGTAGTTACAACGTGAAAGCGTAACAAACAAACAAATAAACAAACTCACTCTCGCAATTATAATATTAGTTAGGATTTACGGAAGTCTTTAATTTAAGTTTGTATATTCATTTTAATATTATCGACAGAATATCCTTTTTTAACTTTCACTTAACTTTCCTAAAGGAACGTTGATCTCTTATACAAAGTTTTATTCACAAATGCAATTGAAATTTAACTAATTAAAAAAGGTAACAAATACTTTTTTTCATACTCATTTCCTCATAGTAACCTGTCCAAAAGGCTGGCAGTATTGCCACAGTGTATAGCAATGCTAATCTTTTTAGTAAAATATGAAACATGAAACATAGACAAAACTTAAAGACATGAAAGATTTTCGTAAGTTGAAATTTAAAAATCTTTTGGGAAAAAGTTAAGTTTCATGGAGTTACTTAGTGAGCACTTATATCATGCATTCTGCTGCACCTTGTGCATGCATTCTGTCACCATTCATCATCATTTCAGCCACAAAGTTGAAATTAGGATACATCCAGCTTTTCCCACGTCCAGTCGGTGTACCTATATCCGAAATCGATTTGGCCAGTACGTGGTCGACCGTCGCTGTATTAAAAACACTTTAAATATACAGCGTGTAAATGTACCCTTGACATTTCCTTAAAGGGGTGACTCAGCCCGCCATTATGAACAACTTTTCCAATGGGACCAAAGCTAAAACTCAAAATAAATTCGCCATTCCCAAAATTTCCCGGGCGGCTGAACACTTTCGTATGGAAAAGTCGAATTTTTTTTTTGAGGTCCCATAGAAAAAGTGGTTCAAATTGATGGGCTGGCTCGCCCCTTTAAGGGAATATCGAGGGTCAATTTACACGCTGTACTGCAGTAGCTGTAACGTGATTTTGAACCTCTTAGCTATATTGGCATTTTGGATATAGAATCCGTAATGGAATACATAATTGCAGGGAAAAAAGCAGATTGTAAAAAAAAATTGGTTTCCCATACAAAGTCGCCGATCAGCTGGAAGAATTTCGATGGAAAGTAAATTTTTTTTTCGTTTATTATCCTTTTTTCTTGTAATTCTGTATTCCATTAAGGATTCTGATTCCTAGTTTTCAATATAACTAGAAGGTTCAAAATCACGCTGTATTTAAAACTAAAAACAAGGAAATCAAGTTAATAAATATTTATTTCCGTATGATTCTCTTTTGTAACATTTGCTAGTACGGACTTCCGAAACAACGATTAATCATTTCCTCTTCGGTGTGCCGCGTCAGTTATTTTTATGCAAAATATTCGCAAACAAAGCGGCGCGCGACGTTGACGGATGGCGGCGTGCGGCTCAAACGCTATGTACCTGCTGAATTTGTATCTTCCCGGCACAGATATTTAATAACTACTTAATTAAGTAATTTTCTAGTACAAAATTCCAGTTTAATGGTTACAAATGTTTTTTTGTAATTGTCGTTCACTTACACATACACTGAATAAATGTTAAGTACTATTATATCTAGTATGACATGAATACTTAAGTAGAAAGTAATGCTCAAGAAGCCAATCCAATATCCAACTAGATTCACAAAAACTCTCAGCGTGCGTGGGCTCTTTGTGCTTCGAATCTAAATGAAAACTCATAAGCACAGAGTACTTCTCTTATGGCTATATTATGAGGATATAATATAGCCATTTATGACGTTTTTCTTTCTAAAAGAGTAAACAGACTGCAACTGCCAGCGATTGTTACAGAATATGTGAGAAAATTCAAGTACTTAGGTACATATTTTTGTTTATAATAAAGTAAACTCAGTTTGCAATGTAATAAAAACTTGCACTGTCATTCATAATCGGCTCCTAACTCTGCCATACAAAGAAATTGAAAATATTCTTATAGGACTTCTTTAAAGTCTCTCTTTTATCTAAGGAAACAGATCTCAAATAGGTACCATGAATAAACATCTGTACTACACATATACTCGATGTACCTTATATACTTAGATACACGTTCAAACATTAAACAAATTTTATTTTATCTGTGAATTTTGAGTTACAACATAAAATAAAAATAATTTCAAACTTATTATATATAATGTATATACTAAGATATTAAGACTCGAAAAAAGAAGAAGATATATAATGTGCGGAACCCTCCGTGCGCGAGTTCGACTTGCACTGGGCCGGTTTTTTATTACTTACTTGTAAGTGATGTAAATATTTTTTCACAGATAAAAAATGTCCTATTTGTTTTTGATACGCACAGATAAAATATCATTGAAAAATATATTTTTATTTTATGTAAGTGCATTTCAAGACCACTGAGTTCACTCATAGCCGTATAGATTTTGTAGACGCAAAAATATACATACCTACCTATTTCGGACAAACGCCATGCCATATATATGTTTGCATAAAAGCGAATGGAACAGGCTGAAGTCACAGGCAGAACCCCCCCAGCAAGCATTGCGAAAAGAAGTAAACACGTACATAAAGAATTTGATAGAGAAGTCTCAGAAGTGGATCAAATCATGGCCGGACACTTACGAAGTAATATAAAGACATACATATTCTTATCAATTTGATTAGTAATAGACAATATAGAGAACTTATAACAATTAAAACTACTTAAAAAAATATAATTATTTACAAATTATATAGTCCCTGCAAACCGTCATTCTGCAGCAACGTGCCCAAAAGGCTGGCAGCATTGCCACGTTGGATGGCAATGCTTATATAGGATAATATCCGTCTCTATATTTTTTCGTGTTGCTAAGGAAAGACCAGCCAAAAATAAAGACATAAGTGAAATAATCTTTCATTCATATAAAATAACCGACTTCAATCAAACTACTGAACCGATTGTGATGAAATTTGAAATCATACCCTATTAAATAAACAAGATATTTAAAATCGATTCATATATGACTGAGTTCTGAGGTAACAAACATTAAAAAAACATACAACCGAATTGATAATTTCCTCTTTTTTTGAAGTCGGTCAAGAATTACATTTCTAAATAAAAAACTATGATATAAAGTTACAAAGTCAATGTTCTTAGACATTTGAAAACGTTTTGCTGAATTGCCTACAAATTCGGGCGTCACGACTAAGCTATTAGCACCAGTGGCGTAATAACTTTGATTGATAATAGCTATATTAAATACAAGCGGGCCGCCCCGGATTTGCACGGGAAGATGTAGGTATTTAATTATATAGCGTATGTTCATTAGAAACAATGTTCGATTCTAATGGCGATTGTATTCGCCGCTCGTTCCACGCGTAGTAGCTCGTAGCTGTTCTACGGAAAATCTACGAAAAAAATGATTAGTACTATGTTAACATCTTTTTTCGTAGCAATATCGTAGAGCTGCTACGAGTTGTAGCTAAGGTCAGGTCGATTATTATTGGACATGAAAATTGAAACTTGAAGAATATATAAGTATATACACAAGTCGAAATATCGACATTGATGGACCTGACTAGATAGTCTACCTGACCCTGGCTGTACTGTAATGCATTTTGACTCTTGTATTACTTGTCACAAATGCGATCAAACCATTTGGAGACCAGTCATGTGAACAGCTATTTCCCGGAAGGCTAAATAAACAATTTCTTATTAAACCGTGAATACCCACTACACTCCCTCTTTAGAAAATTGCGTATGAAGAAGACAAAGATTTAGAAAAAGACGTTCTATAATACATTTTTCAGGGTCAAATGAATCTACTTCAAATGAAACGGAGAAAGAAAGATCACAAACAAGAAGCAGCTATAATTGAAGCGCTTCGTAAACAGAAGCAGCATAACGACACGAGACAAGCCATTGCCAAGGCCAGGCAGCTCATATTCGAGGGGAGCTCTTCTGGAAAACAACTTTTAAGGTAAAACTACCTAAGTTAAAAAGATAAAATATCTGAAAGAAAAACAAAAGTACCTACATAAAGGCAAAAGTCACCCAAAATGGACCCAACGGTAAATTTACTAGGTTTTTCCAAATAGGAATAACCAGCGCTGGTCTTTCGTTGTGGCCAAAGTAAGTACTACCACGAACGGACGCACAGTATGGAAAACGTGATTAAGTTAGCACGTCACGAATTGCGAAAGAAATCTACATAACAATAATTTAAATAATGTAACTAATTAACTTACAGTTACAATAAAATAAACTTATACCTAATAAAAACAATAGGTACAACAATTTTCAGAATCATAAAGAGTAAATAAAGAATGAAGAAATCATAAAAAGTAAATAAAGTTTATTAGACGACCACTTATTTCCTATAATAAAATACTTCGCGTGGAAAGTGACGAAAAATGGTAAAAAATAATTAGGTTTGCGGAACATTTAGGCTTAAAGCTTGATAATTTTTTTATTCAATTTAGTAGCCCAAAGCTTTGCTAACTCTATAAGCTTCGTTTTGAATACCTGTGTCTATTACCTATGTCATTATAAATATTATTTTAGTGCTCTGCTAGCATCGAAGGTAATCGAAGAAAGAGAAGCACAAATTGCATTCAAAAAAGAAATTCAAGCGAAGCAAGATGATTTAGAGAAGAAAAGATATAACGACGAGCATTATTTTTGTAAAGTTGACCAAGTTGAACAAAAACAACAGCAAATAAAGAAAAACATATGTTTTGCAATGGATAACAAATACATGTAAGTAAAAACATACGTTTTTTTATAGCATTACAATGCTCTGTGCTTCATTCATATCCGCAAGAAAGCTTTTAAACGTTTTAGCTTTCTTCAATTTAATGAACTTTCTATTCATTGGATAATTTGATACTATGAAGTAAAATACCACACTACTATACAGGTAGTATTGGAGAAGTACGCATGCTTGGAATGCGTATACCGGGGTTAATATGTGATGAGAGAATTCAACGCGGTTATTCAAAGTCACGGTGGTGTCAATTAGTGCGTAAACCTAAGGGGACGTGTGTTCGAATTCTACCTGTGGCCGAGTTCTTTTTCATCACATATTTTCAATTTTATACTGTTTAACTTGTTACAACAAAGCGGCTTGACTTCCAGGCATGAGCAGCTAAATGCCAAACTTAAGAAGGAAAAGGCGGTAGAAGCGGCTTGGGAGCGCAAGGACGCGCTTCTTATGCAAGAGCTGCTTGACTGGGAGAAACAGGAAGAGGTCTGTTAACATTTCCTCGCTAATTTACTTCTGGAATATACGACTATTTGCTTTTCACGACTGCCATATTCAGGGGTGTCAACTACTTTCTTTTCCCATTTATCCGAGTGAGTAGTATCCCAATACTTTCATAACCAGCGAGGAGAGTGTAGGCCAAATCCTCTGTCTGCTCTGGCCAAGTATGGCTGCGGTAGTACAGGGAGGGTCATATGCTCCTGCAGTGGAGACGAAAAAGACCTGATGATGATGATGATGACCTTCATTTCCCTCCAAGATCCAACAAATTCTTATAGTTCTCCAGCTTAAAAAGCTGCCAAAGAAACTGCGCTCCCGCGTAGTGAGTATGAAAATATCCTCCCATGGAACAAAATCCTTGGGAGCGGCCTTTGTCAAGCAGTGGACTGCCTTCGGCTACAATGATGACGATGATTGCCGATTGCGATATAAATTGACGGATGACAGATTTCAGCCTCCAGTAGGCCAGTATTTTAACTGCCAACTGATTAAATATTACACTTAGTAGCCATCTAAATTGCATTGCATATGTCCAAATTCTCTTAAAAATGTTGACTATCTTACGTTCATTAGGAGAAAGCGAAAAAATGTCAAGAAGAGCAAAGAATAAGATATGATAAAGAACAACAAGTGATTCGAGAAGCCAAGTTAAAACGGGAGATTGAAAATGATGCAAAAATAGAAAAGACAAGGAAAGAATATGATCGTAAACTTATGAAGATAAGGCAAACTCAAAAACAGGTGAATGAGAAATAAGGTTATATGCCCAAAAATAGACTATGGTGTGGTAGGTAACTAAAAATCAAGTAATTTCTTCATCATACAAACTTCTCATGCATTCATTCACGTGAATCCTGTTCCTTGTGCACCTGTTCCTGTACATTGGATGACCTGATGGCAGGTAACACTAACGCCATTCAAGTGGCTGAATATTGGGAACAAAAAATATAAAAAAGGTTTGCCACCGGCACGAAGAAGAAGAATTCACGTGGATAAGGATAAAACTACGAATGAAGGGTGTAGATTGCATTACAATTCTGTGATAATGTGCCTAAGAAGATTAAATAAATTATTTTAATTTGTTAATTGCGCAACTCTTTTATTTTATAGATTATCATTAACAAAAGTTCGGACGCTATAGAGAAGAACTATAAAATTTTAGAGGAGATTGAAAAAGAAAAACGTAAGCGTTTCGAGGAATTTGCAGATAAGAGAGACAAACTAAACCAAGAAGAGTAAGTTTTTCGTAGTACTAAATATTTGTCATAGATCTCAATGAATATTGGAAGCATATACCTCTTATAGTGCAGGCGAATTTAATACGTCACGAAGGACCAAAAGTTAAAAAATAGTGGTCACAGATTGCGAAAAAAGCACGCTCGTATGAACTCGTATCAAATAAATTAGTTTTTTTTATACGAGTTCATACCTTTTGTGTTTTTAGTTATTCAATACTGTTATCAGCATTGTTTAAAAATATTATGCAACCAAAGCGCAGACTTTTGCAACCGAAACAAACACTGTATTTTTATCATTAGGGCAATGAAAAAAGACCAAGAAGACGTAACCAAACAGAATCGCGCACATGAGGCAAAGAAAGAGCTTAGTAAACAATATAAAATCGCAATGGAGGAGGCAAGTCAAACGCGCAACAACAAAAAAAATTGCAGTGACCGGCAGTGCCTGATCGCTAAATCTCACAGTGAACGCTACTGCAAGGATCGGAAGAAACTGCTGTCGCAATGTATGTATATTTATGACTGCCAATAGGTTTAAATATGAATGAATTTATAAGATACATACACTTGTCCAAACTAGACTAACTAGATTTATAAACATAAAAACTAAAACCACATTGAATCTTATAGTAAAAAAAAACATAATTAGCTTATATTGGCGAGACAGCGCAGCGGATTGCACTCGTCAATCTCTTTTTTAACCCACTTCAAAAAAATGTACTGTATCTATCTCTGTATGTTTTTTTTTTCTTTTCTAATGTTTGTTACCTCAGACACGGTAAAGATATCTAACAGTATTGTAACTCGGGCCTGTTCTTGAAATAAATGCCTACCGCCGCGCGGTACATAAACACGCGCTAGGGCTACCCACGTCTACAGTGTTTTTCCTTTTATCCCAGACTAGCATGGAAGTCATCACATTTAATGTAAATATCTTCTAGGTAGTTAACTAGCAATAATTACTAGTATAACCATTTCATAATGATATTTCGCGTATTTCAATATTATATGTAAGTAGCAGTAAATTATTAAATATCTATCTTTCTTATCGTGTGTGTTAATGACTAACACTGGTGTCAGAGTCTTTAAACCGCATTATAGACCTCTGACTTGGTTTTGTGTAACAACGGCTGTCAAAGGCAGCGACCGGGACCTACGGCTTAACGTGCCCTCCGAAACACTCCTCCTCTTTCTTATCAGACAAACGTGATCAGCCTGCAATGATTTAACAAAACTGGAACAACAACAACGCGCAAAGTCGTTGCCCCCGCCGGGAATCGAACCCGTGACCTCCGTAGTGTAAGCCAAACGCTCTAACCACTACACGAGGAGGCAGTTAGTTGGTATCTATATAGCCTAGGAAACTTCCAGTTTTTTTTTTTCGTGTCACTTGTTTTTATCTCCTCCACTTATTTATTTATGACTAGCCGACTCGGTGTACTTCGTATAACCGTTAAATTTTCCATGTTTCTTACCATATAAACCTACCCTAGACTTTCCCAAATAGTTATATAAAAACCAAATTTTGCTAAATCGGTCAACGGCTTCCCGAGTTTCAGTTGGACACATGAATAGAAATCGATAAGTTTGTTGATACAAGAAGGAGATTATATGTACCTACTTTGTATGTGGAATTCTTAAAATACTTACCTAGGTACTAAAAAGAAATAAATTGATAAGAGTAGGTAAAAAAAAAACCATTTTATAATCTTACTTTTCGGTGATTGCAGGTAATTTGAGGATTTTTTATAATGATGGCTTAATGATGAATTTACGCAACCAAAAACAGCACAATATAATCTATATTTAACCATTTTATTCTTACACCAAAATGGATGTGCTTTTATATAACAATATCTACTAATAAACTTTGAAACAATCACATACTCGTTCGTCCGTCACCGACTACAGCGCATCCTTGACTGCGAATCGCTGGTTGCGTACCAATAATGTACTAGAGTGTGTAATGACCTCGAAGCGCGAGTTTCGACCGTATGTATGAAGACGGAATACTGTTAGATATCTTTACCGTGCCTCAGAACTCCGTCATGATCACGGAATTAAAAAAACATATTCCGTGGTCATGATGAATAAACCGATTAATTTTTTTTTTGTTTGAAAATTTGTGCCCTTCGCCCCATTTAAATTTCATCACAATCGGTTCAGTAGTTTGACTGAAGTCGGTGTTTTAGGATTCCATACCTCAAAGGAAACAACGGAACCCTTATAGTGAACTCAGAAAACTTGAAATTTGGTACGAAGCAACGTCATATAGCACAGATTGGAAAAATTGCGAAAAGCACAAATTTATTATATAAAAATTATTAAAAATACTTTTCACTTATATTAGAAAGATAATGGCACAGTACTCTTCGTGCGCGAGCCGACTCACACTTGACCGGTTTTTATATGAAATATTATTCTGGCGTTTTTTAAAACCTTTACCCAGATCAACCGAATCCCATACCCTTCGACAAGGAGCTGCAGTTTCTGTCACCACAAAAGAAGCTAATTGAAGAACTAAGGCAGCGTGAGAAAGTGCCGTCGCCTTGGACTGGTACGAGCGGTGCGCACGCGCAGTTCGCAGAGGTAGCGGGCCGAGTGCTATCGGAGTGCAAGCACAAAACTATGGCGAGAAAAGTAGTTGATGTAAGACTGGATGAATTTCATACATAGCTAGTAACCATTGAATTAGAAAAAAAAATATGGAAACGTAGTCGTAACTCTCTTACAACTAATGATTTAATATCAGTCCCATATACGCAAACAAACTTAACTCAAATCACAACGAAAAACTTACGCACTCATAGATGAAGCTACTCGTAGTTAGCGAATGGCCGCGTCAAGGTCACGGGGCGGTGTCAACATGTCTAATGAACGCTATGGTGTCTAGCTAGGCTAGCAGCTCGCCTCGCTCGCTATGATAAGTTACTCCAGTGTCACTTTTCCGTCTTTCCTTGTGTTTCCTGCGCCACTTTACTACACAAGAAGTAATCTTTTTCTTAATTCGTTAAGATTTCGAAGATTTTACAAAAAACATTTCGTCAAATGCTTTTATCGACGCGTCCTTCCATCACGGAGCGCGAGGCAGACTAGTTCGCGAAAAAATCTACTTTTTAAGCCCCGCCCGCTTTGAGCTACTTTGCGTGGTGTCAGTTTTTGAGCGCAATGCAGCTTCCATAGTTTTTCTAATTCAATGCTAGTAACATTTTCCATATTGATAAACTAAAGCAATATCAACTCAATGTAGTTAGCGATACGGTATAATTTAGCTCGGCGTCAGGACGCAGCACCTTTTAGTTGAGATACCTACAGTAAGCCAATTTTATACTCTAACAAACGATTAAAAATTCGTTAAAGGCTGTGTTCACATGTAACCTTACTCCATGCATGTAACCAAACACGCGTCGTTCCTACCGGATGTGTTAGGTTTTCCCCTTCAAAGAGGTCGCCTCGCCGCGCGTGTGTAAGTATGTATCGATACCGACACGGGGAGTAAGACAAGCCTGCTTTTTTAGTGAATGCCTGCCGCTAACTTTTGACAACTTTGGTGTAATACGTTTTGATCTCCGTGGCTTTGATTATCGCTTCAAAATACATTGCGGCTTTCATATAATTGACTATTTTTATTTAAAATGTATAAACCGTAATGGATGTTGAAGTGATTATCAAACGTTGTACACCGTAGTTGTCGATAGTAAGAGAGTAGCCCTGCTGGCCATTGCGCCCACTAAACAGGGTAGTGGCCGCCTAGTATGTAAAAAACACTAATTAAGCTAGCCCCACACTAAGTTGCGAACATTTGTCGTAGTATATTATTAACTTAACGATACTATCATTTTACTATGATTAAAAAGGTTTTCTTTCTTGACCTGACCGGGGATCGAACCCGGAGGGCCCTACAATTCCAAGCATACTTTACGATATAAAACTTACTAAAATTATAATGTTTTCTCCTTTCAGGAATACAGAAGATTAAACCGATTGGATTCCACGACTTTGCCAATAAACAAATATTAAATATTTTTCATTATAACTTAGTTTTGAATGTTATTAGGACGTCACGCAAATAAAATTCCAGTGTCGACAATCATTATACTACATTTATTTATACTACACATTTGCTATATACATAACTTTGATCTTACATTGAATTTCCGTCAATTACATTCCGATTACGTACCTTTCATTTATTATTTAAATAACATGTTTTTGTAGTAAGAGTTGAAATTTAACGATACAGAAACACTTTATTCTTATCTATTAAATAACAAAATAAATAGCTTTAAATCATAATGTACAGTCAGCTTCAAAAATTGAGTCATAATTTCTCACACTAATTGTATGACAAATTATAACTCCACTTTTGAAGCCTGACTGTATATGCAGTCGAATGCTTGGTAAGAAAACCGCGGTGAGGCGAAATACATCCTACTGCATTAGTGCATTTCTGTAGTATTTTCTTCGTAAAAATGATTGCAGAAAGGCGAAATATAAATTTAATAATTATCCTAGTGGTTGATGCCATCAATTCAGTGTCTAAGAATTGAAGAAATAATGGTTATTGTTTGTACTAAAATAAAATATAAATGGAACAACGAAATATTAGACACTGAATCGACAGAAATCAGGAATATTCCTAATATCTAAAACCGTAACAAAAATGTACACGAATTACTGGACAGTACAATAAAATAGAATATCGAAAACCAATACCGAAATTATAAATAATAAAAATTTAAATTTTCAAAAAATATATATAAATAAGCTGTCAGCCTAAAATGGAACTGGGCTGGACATGTCTGCTGCATGCCCGAAGAGCTGTGGGCCAAAATGTGTGCGTCCTCAATTCCGCGTTACGGAAAAAACCTGGTAAGCCCAAAAAGAGATGGCAAGATGACCTTGGTACTTTCTGTAAAGATTGGGCTTCAAAAGTCCTCGTTTGCGAGAGTTAAAAGGAAGGAAGAGAGGCCTTTGCCCTGCAGTGGGACAGTATAGGCTGAAAATAATAATATGAATTTAAAAAGTAACTATGTTAGAAATTCCTGTACGGTCGTCGTTAGGTCGCGGTCGTTCAGTATGGCGACTGCTTCTGCTTGAGCACGGCCTGCACGCACTTGGCCATGGTGGGCGAAGCGCGGCTGATGGCGTCCGTCATGAAGAAGTCCTCCAGCTGCTTCAGCTGCACGTCCAGCTTGCCCGACACCGGCTTCTGGGAGCTCTGTAAAAAAAACTTTTTTTATTATAAAACGCAAACAAAACGTCTTTTTAAGCTATTGCATAGCTTCTATCGCGGGCCTTGAGCGTGGAGACGAATCCAGTAATTCCGTAACGAAAATGACCTAACTCCACTCCGACCGGCACAGCGGTGATACTTTGACTTGGGTTTCGCGACAGGCTCGACGGAGTTCTGTTAGTGTTACAGTAACAGAGTTACTGTTACAATGAGTTAACTTAGTAACAGTAAGTTAAGTTAGGTTAACTTAACTATGTTAAGTAACTTAATTTAAGTTAAGTTACAGTAAATTACAGTTACTGTTACAGTAAGTTAACCGTGAGTTACAGTAAAGGAGTTACTGCATAAATAAAATAAATATATAATTATAATTGTATAAGTTGATAAAAAATGCTATACAATAGCTTTACCGCGACAGTCCCAGAGTGCCACACGTCTTTTTTTATGGGACGGCAAACAAGCAAGCGAATCACCTAATGGTAAGTGATCACCGCTGCCCATGGACAACTGCAACACCAGGATGTGACAAAAGCATTGCCGGACTTTCAAGGAGTTGGAGGAAGAACATGGAGAGGAGGAAATGGGGGAGGGGGATTCAAGATTCAAAGATTCAAAGATTCAAAGATTTATTCAGAAAATAGGCCTTTTCAGGCACTTTTTCACGTCAATTCACATTTAAAATTAAATAATACTTATTATATTATATTCAAATTATTAATTATTGTTTAAAAGCTACAAACTACTAGCGTTTCGGAACCGACCACTGCAGAGAAGAAGACGCCGAAAGAAACTCTTCAACAGTATTGGTCGCCTACTTGCCTGAAGGGCTTTGTATGATATTTAATATTTTTCTTTTCTTTTTTTTTGATGTCATGTTATATACAATTTTAATTAACATATTTTTGTGGAACACGTTATGTTAGCGATCGAGCGTGCGGAGCGAGAGGAGGAAATGCGGGAGGATGGGCCTCCAGCTCTCTCACTTACCGAAACTTAACCGCCTCCGTGGTCTAGTGGTTAAGGCGTTTGCCTGTTGACCCGGGGGTCGTGGGTTCGATTCCCACCGGAAGCATACTTTATTTAGTTGTTTCCAGTTTGGTTAGGACATTGCAGGCTTGAATCACCTGATTGTCTGACAATAAAGATGATTCCGTGCTTCGGAAGGCACGTCAAGCCGGTGGTCCCGGCTGCCATCTGGTAGTCGTTAAAGGAACCACGTCAGAGGCCGAGAGGCGGTTCCGAAGAACTCTGACACCAGGGTGTGCATGGTCGATTGACCGTGACACCTACTCGAAATGATGATGATACTTACCGAAAGAAGCATAGAAGCGGTAAAGCTTCTACTCAAATGTCGATTTTCTGTGAGAGTGTGGTACTTCCCCGGACCATTCATGCTGCTAGCAAAAATTTATTTTGCCTGTAACGTGGCTCTACCACGACCAAACATTCTAACAGATAACTTGAATTTTCCTTCTTTAATCTAATTCTTAGCTTTGCTTGCGATTAATGATCTTCACGCATGAAGTATATTTGCCACAACTGTCGTAGGAGACACAACATAAAGGCTTTAAGTTTTTTTTAAAGCTTGGATTTCAAGCATCAGGAATTTACCCGTCCTGGGTCATGGCCTATCCTAATGCAATTCTATGAAGCCGAATACACGCTTTCGAAGATTTAACGCACGGTAAAAACTGCTGCCTTCCAACTTCATACGGAAAGTACGGGCCACGCATCTGGAAGGAAAATCCTTATCCTAACTAATATTATAAATGGGAAAGTGAGTTTGTTATCCCGGAGAAAAGTACTGCTCCCGAGGGGTCAACATAGATGGGCGGAGCCACAAGTAAAGTTAATATCCTTATATGACTTGTAGTCTTATATACGACTTGTAGTCCGACTACAAGTCCTATACACCGTGAAATTTTGATCGCTTTGGACCCTTAAAGGGGTGATTCAGCCCGTCGATATGAACACTTTTCCTATGAGACCCAATGCTGGGAATATAAAAAATGGGCAGTACCATACAAAAAATTTCGGCCGCCCGGTCAATTTGTATGAAACGTCAAAAAAAATTTCGAGTTCCCAGCATGATCCCATAGGAATAGTTGTTCATATCGACGGGCTGAATCATCCCTTTAAGGGTCCAGAACGATCAAAATTTCACCGTGTATAAGACTACAAGGTTACTACGACAAGGATACTAGCTTTGGCACTATTCCCCTTCTTGTCACTGACCTGGGCGAGCTGGCGCGCCTGCGCGAAGTAGTTGTTTTCCTGCACGTCTCCCAGACACACGAGCGCGGGGCTGATCTCGCCGAGCCGGTCGCGGATCTCGTCCAGGTTGTCGTACGGCAGTCTCTCGCCTACCACTTCTGATAGCGCTCTGTATTCAATTTTCAAAGTTACAAGTTAAACTGTCTGTACAATAGACATGAAAAAAATAGCTTAAAGACTAATAAACATTTTCTCAAACATGCTCGGAGATGTAGGCATTATTGTAGTAAACAGAAGACACGAAGTTTGTAATTCTTGGCGGGTGTATTACTTTACCGACCTAGGCCAGGAAAGTAAGTAAAAGTTCATTCCTGGCTGCTACTCAAAACTTTTTAATTCATGTATGTTTGCTACCATATCATTAAAAAAAAATATGCATTTGAGTATATAAGTATATGAATATAAAATGTTGGTATAAAATCACACAAAAATATTCTTAATTTTCGTTGCGATAAAAAAAAATACAATAATAATAATATGGTATTACATTTTTTGTGTAAAATAAGACTGGACTGTTTGGGCTATATTTCCTTAGCACTTATTGACAATTGAAAAAAAAATATTAATTAATTGCTGTATTTTTTTTTTTTTTTAAATATTATACTCATTTGTTTCCAGTGTACTCTTTCATTATTTCCTCACATTTGTTGAGAAAAACACTATACATGCCTCGGCGGGAATCGGCTTACCGGACTCGTTGAAAACCACTTGTCCGGCGATCCTTAACTTCCCGGCCTCTAAAAAACGTCTCTAAGCGCAAAATACACAGAAGCGACGTAAGATTTGGATACGATGCGGATGTGGATCGGATTTGTTGTCCCTTCAAATCTTGTTCATACAAAATGTATGAAAGAGATGCGTCGTCATTTACACAGAATGAATGCGGCGTTGCAAGCGATAAATCCCCGCCACGCCGATTCTGTGTATTTTGCGCTTAAGACGAGGCCTCAAATGTTTGGTACCATCGCTCGGCAAAGGACTGATCAAGTGCGCGCAAGGGATAGCGCTTGGCGGTTTAGCCCGTGAATGATGAGATAGGAGATAGTCTCGAGTCGCTCAAAGAAAAAAACGTAAGCGCCAAATTCGTTATTTCTATTTTATATAAAATCAGACCGGTTAATTGTATTTTCATATTTACATTTTGATAAATTACTAATAACCTAACTTTTAGTCTAAAAATCATTATTTCATTCGTCGCATTTGAGCTACAATAACAAAAACTCTGCGAACGAAGACCATTTTTCAAAAAATATTTCTATCGCGAAAATTTTATCAAAACGTGTTTTCATCTTCAATTTTTGGAGATGAAATAGCCAAAAATCATATTACTTAGATTTGAAACTCCTAATTTAAGTATTTTGCGAGATAAATAAGGTTCAGAACGACCTTATTTACAGTGGTATCGCCTTAAGTGAGTTATTATATCGTGTGTCGGGGCACGCACCGGATGATCTTCCAGTCGTCGCGCGCCTGGCCGGGCGGCGTGACGGCAGGCAGCGTCTGCTGCGCGCGGCCCTCGGCGTTCACGAACGTGGCGCGCTTCTCCGTGTACGCCGCGCCCGGCAGCACCACGTCCGCCATCGCCGCGCCCGCGTCGCCGTGGTGACCTAACACATATCATTAGGTTTGTTTGTTTATAAAGCTCTATTGTACTTAAAAAGAAAGAGAATATACAAAACAGAACAAAAATAAATAAATAGGTTCCGTATAGCGCTAATTCCTGTTCTTTTCGGGGACCAGTGCTGCCCTCATTGGAAAATTATTTGAATGAACACGTATACATGGTGAAATTTCCAGTCTCGGACCATCAATGTGAACAACTTTTTCTATGGGACCAATGCTGGGAACTCAAATACAAAAGAGTCCCGCCGCCCGGCCAGTTTGTATGGGAATGTCGATTTCTGTTTTTAAGTTCCCAGTATTGTTCCCATAGGAAAAGTTGTTTATTTTGATGGTCTGAGTCACCCTTTTAAGGATCCAAAACGATAAAAATTTCACCGAGTATATGATTAATTGTTGAAGTAAAAACTTCTTTAGCGGCGTTGTGCACTGTTAAACTCGCGTCAGGACGTGCCCTGATCGAAAATTCGTAAGACGGACACGTGATCTGAGACCGCCGCAAAGGCGAGTTTTCACTTCTCCTCTTAACGCTTTTTTTTTTCAACTTCCGAATTGTACTAGAAATAAATCTGTGTATATTTATAACCAACCAAAAAAGTAACGAAAACATCGTACCGAAATTACAATCGCTTATATAGATTTGATCTATAGAACTCGAGCACATAAATCTCACGTCTAACAACCTGGACCCACAGATTACTTCCACTATCAAAATAAATGTTCCCAAAATTATTCGACATGAACTGAGTATAGGTCCAAAAAATCTTGAAATATATGAAAACCTCAAGTTATTTACCCTGATAGATGACAAACACATCCTTAGGCAGCTGCTCCCTGGTGACGACTCCCGAGTCGGCGCCCAGGAGATACACCACCTTCGGACCTGCCTGGAGAAGTGCACCCACGCCGGGTTTGTACCCGATATCCAAAGCAGCCACTTGGGACGCTGTGCGCTGGAGAACGTTCAACACCTGCGCAGAAATAACACAACTTTAAACATTATATAAGAAGATAATCCTTTCCATAACGTTAAGTCCTTTAGTTTTATGTTCTAATGCATATAGATAACCACACATATATAAGAGGGGGACCTGGTGACCCAAGATGCAGGTTTCGGCCTAGTTTGGAGTCTCCAGAGCTCCCACAAGTTTCGTTCTTTATCAACTCTTGGTCCTTACCTTCCAGTTCTTGTCCTGGAGGTTGTCCTGCAGTCTGAGAGCCAGTTCCTGCGTGTAAACCAGCTAGGCCACTGCATCTTCAGTAGTTCTTGGCATACTTCAACCCTTCAGCACCTCAACAACTCTTAGTCCTTACCTTCCAGTTCTTGTCCTGGAGGTTGTCTTGCAGCCTGAGAGCCAGTTCCTAAGTGTAAACCAGCGAGACCGCTTCATCTTCAGGGGTCCTTGGTATATACCAGCCCTTGAGCACCTCAACAACTCTTAGTCCTTACCTTTCAGTTCTTGTCCTGGAGGTTGTCCTGCAGCCTAAGCGCCAGTTCCTGCGTGTAAACCAGCAAGGCCACTGCATCTTCAGCGGTTCTTGGCATACTTCAGCCCTTCAGCACCTCAACAACTCTTAGTTCTTACCTTCCAGTTCTTGTCCTGGAGGTTGTCTTGCAGCCTGAGAGCCAGTTCCTAAGTGTAAACCAGCGAGACCGCTTCATCTTCAGGGGTCCTTGGTATATACCAGCCCTTGAGCACCTCAACAACTCTTAGTCCTTACCTTCCAGTTCTTGTCCTGGAGGTTGTCCTGCAGTCTAAGTGCCAGTTCCTGCGTGTAAACCAGCAAGGCCACTGCATCTTCAGCGGTTCTTGGCATACTTCAGCCCTTCAGCACCTCAACAACTCTTAGTTCTTACCTTCCAGTTCCTGTCCTGGAGGTTGTCTTGCAGCCTGAGAGCCAGTTCCTAAGTGTAAACCAGCGAGACCGCTTCATCTTCAGTGGTCCTTGGTATATACCAGCCCTTCAGCACCTCAACAACTCTTAGACCTTACCTTTCAGTTCTTGTCCTGGAGGTTGTCTTGCAGCCTGAGAGCCAGTTCCTAAGTGTAAACCAGCGAGACCGCTTCATCTTTAGCGGTCCTTGGTATATACCAGCCCTTCAGCACCTCAACAACTCTTAGACCTTACCTTCCAGTTCTTGTCCTGCAGCCTGAGCGCCAGTTCCTGAGTGTAAACCAACGAGACTGCTTCATCTTCAGCAGTTCTTGGTATACATCAACTCTTCAGCACGTCAACAACTCTTAGTCCTTACCTTCCAGTTCTTGTCCTGGAGGTTGTCCTGCAGTCTAAGCGCCAGTTCCTGCGTGTAAGCCAGCAAGGCTGCTCCCTCTTCAGTCTTGAGCTGATCAGCGCCGAGGATGACGACGGGGCGCTTGGCTTGCTCCAGTCTCTTCAGCACCTCGTGCGAGGACGTGCCGCTGGCCAGGTCTTTTACTACTGACGCCGAGTCACCGACGTGCTGAATAACAAATAAAAATGGTTCAAATTATTTAAGGACCTTATTCACTTACGTCGCAGGACAGACCAAAGTGGAGATGCTCATTATATGAGGCTTAGACTCACTTTGGGTTGGTGCATTATCTTAGTTATTCACTTACATCGATAGTCACGAAAATATGGTATTGTGTCGGTTTGAGTGTCGTAATAAAATAAAGATCAGTTCTATCAGATCCGAAAATGCTACATTTTTTGTAATGCTTACAAATATATATTAGGTATTATAAAGTATTAGGTACTTAATACTTTATAAGTGCTTCGGAAGGCACGTTAAGCCGGTGGTCCCGGTTGCCATCTGGTACCTAGTCGTTAAAGAAACCACGTCAGAGGCCTAGAGGCGGTTCCGAAGTACTCTGACACCAGGGTGTGCATGGTCGATTGACCGTGGCACCTACTCGAAATGATGATGATGGTACTTAATAAAGGTAAGAGTAAGACACAATACCTCAAAACAAATAAGATGAATGCACATATAACACACAGGCAACGCCCAAAGCCGAGGTTCGTCCCTCCTAGGGGCCCTTTGGTGATGTTGTCTGTAAAGGCTAGGGCAGAGTTCCAAAACGCGGTGAAGTAGCAAAAGCTCACTTGGAGCAAGCTACACAGTCAATTCAAAAAACCGGCCAAGTGCGAGTCGGACTCGCGCACGAAGGATTCCGTACCGTTATCTATAAAAACGGCAAAAAAATCATGTCTGTTATATGGGAGCCCCCCTTTAATATTAATTTTATTTTTATTTAATTATTTATTTGTATAACTAAATATTCTATGAATATTTCAATCGTCTAACTGTTGCCGTTATCAATATCGAGCAAAAACAAGCAAAAAAATCGCGTTTGTTGTATGGGAGCCCCCTTAAACGGGGCGACAGATTATAGCGGCAACAGAAATACATCATCTGTGAAATTTTCAACTATCCAGCTATCACGGTTCATGAGATACAGCCTGGTGACAGACGGACAGACAGACAGACGGACAGCGGAGCGAAATTAATAGGGTCCCGTTTTTACCCTTTGAGTACGGAACCCTAAAAAATGAAAGCAGTCAGTTATAGAAGGGCCACTGACCGTGTAGTCGTAGGTGAGGTCGACCTTGGGTCCGACGAGCGCGACGTCGGTCTCCTTGTGGATGAAGGCCTTGCGGATGCGAGCGTTCAGCAGCGGCGCCTCGAAGCGCACGTTGGTGCCGATCAGAAGCACGAAGTCCGACTCCTCCACGTCTACAAATACATTTTATATTCATCATCATCATCATCATTTCGATTAGGTGACACGGTCAATCGACCATGCACACCCTGGTGTCAGAGTTCTTCGGAACCGCCTCTGGGCCTCTGACGTGGTTCCTTTAACGACTACCAGATGGCTACCATTTTATATTAAGAAACCATTTACAACAAAGGAACTATTAAGCACCAAGAGTAGAAAACCGACAAAACAGTAGATTGTGATACAAGGGGCCAACATAATACTTTTTGGTGAGGGCATTATTTTGAATCCAGAGTGGAACGAAGGAGTTTAAAATAGAATCCCGTGCGAAGCGAGGGATTCTAGACTCCTGAGTGCTCGCTTCGCACGGGATTCGCACATAACTCTTACGTCATAATGTCTCGTCTCGTCACTGAATTTCTCCTATTCATTTATTATTTTCTCCTTCTATTGAATGCGCTATTATTTCATTATTATTATTAGCCTATTAAATCCCACTGCTGGGCAAAGGCCTCCCTCTCTTCTTTCCACTCCTCTCTGTTCTGAGCTTTGGTTGGCCAGTCTTTGCAGTACGCATCCAAGTCGTCCCGCCATCTCCGCCGAGGTCGCCGATGTCCATTTGTTGGGGTCCATGCCGACAGAAATCCAGCCCAAAGTTCTGATGGCATACGGCTGACGTGCCCGGCCCAATCCCATTTTAGCTTAGCGGCTGCGACGGCTACATCGGTAACTTTGGTGATGGAACTTATTTGGTGATGGAGATTATTTCATATAATATATTTTTTGATTTTCGGACCAATGAGGGCTACCGTTTTTTTCTCACTAGTTGGCTACTATTAAATCTCATTTTCCCAGGTATTAGAAACATTATGTCATTTGGCCAGCTCACAGTACACTAGCGCCTCTAGTGGAAAACGCACGCGATATATATACCCTCATTCTATTTATTTAGGAAACTAATCTATTTTGTTTTACGAACATTCTATCTAAACAAAATATTGGCTGCATAACCAAAATAAAATTTGAATGTAACTTACTTGCGATCTTCGTGTTGAAGAGATAAGACGAGCGCAGATCGATGCCGGCGCCCTCGAGCGGGAAGTACTGCTCGGTGCAGGTGTTCTCTGAACCCAGCCGGTTCACCAGGTCTTTCAGTGCCACCAGAGACTCCGCGTCTGCCAGGTCACCAGCCACGGCCAGCAACTACAAGTACAATCGAGTTTACTGATATTTATTTATTTATTAAAAGCTATTGTCCGCGACTCCGCCCGCGTTAATGTCGATTCCTCGGGAACAATAGAATTTCCCGGAAATAAAAGATACCCTATGTCTTTCCCCGGGCCTTAAACTGCCTCCATAGAAAATTTCATCCAAATTGGTTCAATGTTTGAAGCGTGAAAAGGTGACTGACAGACAGTCAGAGTTACTTAAAAACATGTAAATAATCTAGATACGTCTTTTTATTAAAATGTGCACGTTTTAAATCAAAAACTTTACACTTTACCAATTCAATGTGCAAGTAAAAGTAATTTCATTACATTCAAGTAAAATGCAAATATTTAGATTTATAAAGTGTACATTTCAATAAAAAGATGTATCAAGATTGTTTACATGTTTTTAATACTTAAAAAAACAGAGTAGGTTTAAAATCCCGTTGTGTATCTAGAGACTACAGGGTAGACAGTTTCTAACAATCTATATAGACGAGAGTTCGTTGCGGGAATTTCGACGAACTGCACGGCTTGTGTTTTGGATTGTTTTGTAAATTGTTTCTAGTGGACTTTATAATGTGAAATCGGTGTAATTTGGTGTTATACATGCCTATGCTTATGAACAATGTGTGGAATAACTGAAATAAACTGTCACAGTGCGGCTGTAGTGAGATTTACTTAGCGGGCTGGTGGTTGTTCGCCTCGTTGCGTCGTCTGTGATCAAACCAGTGGAGTCGTGGGAATTGTCACCAAGTCTCCGTAGAATCAACGAAATAAACTACACCATCATTTCATTGGTTAACAGGATTAGAAAAAGCTCGGGACAACTCATTTATACTTGACTAGCTTTCGCCCGCGGCTCCACCCGCGTCAATGTCGATCCCTCGGGAATAGTACTTTTTCCCGGGATAAAAGGTAGCTTATGTCCTTCTCCGTATTCCAGAGAACTTGTATGCAAAATTTCATGATGATCGGTTCAATACTTACGGCGTGAAAGCGTAACAAACAAACAAACAAACTCACTTTCGCATTTATAATATTAGTAAGGAAGTAAGGATACTGGCTAAATACGTAACGCGTGAAAGCCATAAACAAAAATAAAAAAAAAACTATATGGAGTGTCACTGCTTCGGAGTGTACCAACCTTGTCGGGGGGGCAGTCTCTCAGCGCGCGCGCGGTGGCCACGATGGCGTCCTCCCAGTCCACGGGCGTGAGGTTCCCGCGGCTGTCGGCCAGCATGGGCGTCACCAGCCGCTGCCGCTTCAGCCCGTCGCACGCGAACCGCGACTTGTCCGATAACCACTCCTCGTTGATCTCCTACAACATACAATCAAAGTAATTGTTTGTCTGTAAAGTCGGTTGGGGTAACGGTGGAAGAATAGAATAGAATAGAATAGAATAATTATTTATTATAATAGAATAAGAAGAAGAGAGATAGTTGGGTCACAATCCGAACAGTTAGGCCGATCGTGCATCTCGCTTGCACACGGAACATGACACTTTTTCGTTCGTTTCAGCATTCATCGATTTATAAGATGCTATCACGTCAAAAATATTATATCTTTGATGTTCTATTCTTTTTCAACGCCAATTTCTATTCTTTTCCTTCGCTGCCATCATTGATGGCAGGCGTCAAGCTTGGAAAATCTGACACTAGTGTTGACCACTTACACACACGAAAAACAAACAACTGTCTAAATCCCTTTTTTCGACCAGTCGAAAGCAAAAGAATAGGTAAAAACTAATTTAAATTGCCTCAATGTGAAGCGTTGGAAGATTTTTCTATTTTAATCTAAGGTAAATACAACCGCCTGAAATCGATTTCTTAAAATACTTAACGATTTATTTCAATTTTCATTTCCTAGGATAAAATAGCATACCTCATTTGTTCTGGGCATGATACGCAACACTTCATTGGTACGAGTGGTGACCACGATGTTGCTACCCAGGGGGTCTAAAACATCGATGGAGTCAATCTAAAAAGGAAAAAATAAATCGGTAAGCAATCTTCTGGATACGAAAACATTTAACTTAACATTTTGTAAGGGATTTTTAAAGTCAGGGGTGTCACCCTCAACTGCTCCTCCGGTGGTTGCAGGTATGGCATCGGGTTCGCGCGCCTGGTTCCCCGGTCTGCCTCTTGCTTTTCCCCCATTCATCCGAGTGAGTAGTATCCCAATACCTTTATTCCCTTCCTAAATCCAACGAATTCCTATCCTTTCCCAGCTAAAACTGCAGGGTATACCAATGTTCTTTGGCCAAGCTGACAGAGACTTGCTCGGTTAATAAATTTTTGTTTTGTTTTATTTGTGATTAATTAATAATATAAAAACATCAGTTTCACTAATATTCTTGACTCTATGGTTTCACTAATAAATGACAAAACATTTTGTAATTTTCTACCATCAGAGTTGGATACACTATCCAACAAACTCCATGTCCATAGTAGTGTAAAATTTTTTAAGTAAAAGAAGAGTAAGGTTAAAAAAAAATTTATCAATGCATAGCATACAATATTCTAAAAAACCATTTAACAGTAGATATTAATATATTATGATAGAAAAAAAAGAGAAAAATAAAATAATTGTTTCTTTCTTCTAGCATATGTGTACTATTAGTATATTAGCTGAAATAAATGTTATTTCACTTACCCTCCTGGTCTCCCAAGGTCTAGCGGCAAAGCTGTAAGGTTTGGAGGTGAGGGCACCCACCGGGCACAGGTCAATGATGTTACCAGACAACTCCGAAAGGAACATTTTCTCCACGTAAGTTCCCACCTAAAAGAAATTAATTTAGAAATATATTTTTTTGCTGCTTTGCTTTTTTTTTATTGATACACATTTGCAAAAAGCATTTTTTTTTTTAATTTTAAATATAGATGCTCCCGGCAAATGACACTGCCGTTAACTGGGACCATGGTGCAAGTTGCCCAATCCATTTTATTTATTTTTTTCTTCCTTGACATGTATTTCAATGATAATTTTTTACTTCTTATTTATTTTTATTTTAGCCTTATTTTCAGACTTCGTTACTTCTTTTTGGTTTTGAAATACTGCTAATACACTCTTTACTCTCTAGTAAAGAGTAATTGGCACCTTATAATTATTATTTACAACTTAAATAAATTATTTTTTTAATCAAAGAGATTTATTACTTTAAACATTGTTTTGTTTATAACTGTACTGTTTTTGGCTTTAACAATAGATTTTTCATTTATTTATGAGTAGTCCCAGTTGCCAAAAAGCTTATATTGTAAAAATTTTTGCTAACAGACAATATTGACTATATGTATAATATTCTTGCTGCTTCGTAATGTTACCTTAAACTGGTCTTCTTTTTTTCATGTTAGTGTATTACTGTCCTATACTGTTGTCAGATTTCTCAAGCTGCCCAAAGGCATCTAACATGGATTAATGACTGCCATCTAACAATTACAGTCGGGTCCGACGGCTAAATGTGTCTATCAAAGCATGGAGGAATTTGGCAACTTTTTATGCCACTTAGGACACCTATCCCAGTGGGGAACACGCCCGGAGTTGCTTTACATGCGTAAACACAAGTAATGTGCATGCCAACTTGGACATCGAGCTCATAATTAACTGGTAATGTACCAAATTAAACTTACCTGCATGTCTGATCCCCTTCCTGTAGTACCAAAGTCATCAACACCAGCCACTTCAGATGCAAACCGAATGCACCGGGTGCAGTGGATGCAACGGGTCATTATGGTCTTGATTAAAGGCCCAACATCTTTGTCCTCCACAGCCCTGATGGAATAAATTTGAAGGTTATTATGTCCAAAAAGCATTAAACAAATTCTTAAAATAAATTGTAAACTAAATATTCTGCATTACCTACCTTATCATTTATTAAATCAATCAATTGATTTTTGATACAATGAATTGATACAGATATATTATAATTATTTGTGGTTAGGAATTCCTAACCACAAATAATTGTAATATATATATAGTATCACGTCTTTTTCCTTTGCAGGGTAGACAGATCCTGATTCTATAAGCCCTAATTGCCACATTTAGCATTTTGGTGGACGTGTGATGGAAAACGGAATCAAAATAGTGATGTGTTGCTAGCCGCATCGCTTCATGACATGATTCTGCAGATTTTAGCCCAATCTCTCGATCGGCTTTTATGATCTACGCGAGAAGAGAAGCAGCTGGCACATTCTATGTTTTTCTTTTCTCCCAGACCAACGAGAGGCCTAAGTGTGGAAAAATGCCCACGGAACCAGGTGAACCAGGTGAAGCCAGACAGACAGTTTGTTATAGCATATGTATAATATAATATAGTCTCCAAACTTATTCAATGCCCATTGTGACTGCAGCCTGGTAGAATAGTATATGTTTGTGATTATGAATGAAAACATGTGCACCTTTATTCATAACTAGTAATATTAATAATGTTATTGAGAATGGGTATAATACTACATGGAGTGTATTTATTGTATATTAGCTATCGCCCGCGGCTCCGCCCGCGTAAATGTCGATCCCTCGGGAATAGTTTTCCCGGGATGAAAGGTAGCCTATGTCCTTCTCCGTACTCCAGAGAACTTGTATGCAAAATTTCATGATGATCGGTTAAGTAGTTACGGCGTGAAAGCGTAACAAACAAACAAATAAACAAATAAACAAACAAACAAACACACTTTCACATTTATAATATTAGTAAGGAAAGGATAAAACAAACCAATCAGAGTTGAATGATTTCAATACTTTAGGGAGTAGGTACTTAGGAAATAGAAGCTAAACATAGCTTACATCAAATCATTAAACATCTAATACATTAAACATCTAAAAGACCTCTCCAACCCGTCTTGCCAGCGTGGAGAGTGTAGGCCAAGTCCTCTGGCTGCTCTGGCCAAGTATGGCCCTAGTACAGAGAGGGTCGTGTGGAGACTAAAAAGGACCTGATGATGATGATGATGACATGGAGTTTACACTGTATTTTATCTTAAATTGATAGACAAACCTTTTCCCAGAGAAATGAATGTCAGTAAAGCGGCTCTTGTCAGACCCAAAGGCCATGGACTGATCCTGAAGATCACATTCACCACCCTGGTCACAGATAGGGCAGTCCAAGGGGTGGTTGACAAGTAAGAATTCCATAACTCCTTCACGGGCCTTCTTTGTGAGGTCTGAGTTGGTCTTGACTCTCATTCCTTTCATGACAGGCATGGCGCAAGCTGCAATGGGCTTCGGAGACTTCTCCACTTCAACAAGGCACATCCTGCAGTTGCCAGCAACTGCCAGCCTTTCATGGTAGCAGAAACGGGGGATTTCTACTCCTATTGTAGCAGCAGCCTATTAAAAAGAAACTAAATTAAATTACAGCCCATAAACATCAATGAGACCTCTCCAACCCATCTAGCCAGCGAGGAGAGTGTAGGCGTCAAATGCTCTGTCTGCTCCGGCGAAATATGGCTCCAGTAGTACAGAGAGGGTCATGCTCCTGCAGTGGAGACTAAAAAGACCTGATGATTATGATGAAAAAAAGCTGCAGATAATAAATGTTAACTAAACTATGATTTTGGCTATAGTGTGATATTTGTTATAAGGTCTTGTTTAAAGATTAATAAAGATTCATTCATATAATGATACATTAGGAAGAAACATTAAAAATGGTACACCCAAAATTATGTTTGCATTTGATGTGTGAATCACATCCTTTTACCTTGAAGGGTAGACAGAGTCAAGGTCTTTAAGACCACATATTACATGTTAGTTCATCATCATCATCATCACGTCTTTTTAGTCTCCACTACAGGAGCATGACCCTCTATGTACTACCGGATATACATGTTGGTTAACACACTCAAATGAAAGAACTAATTTCTAAATTACCAATGGGAACAGAAAGTTAATTAGCAGGCTATCCTGGTAATTAACCTTCTGTTTCTTCCTATGAAGCCAATATACGTAACACTTTTTTAATTACCTGCAAGACAGTGGTGCCTGGTGGCACGTAAACAGGTTTGTCATCAATGAACAACTCTACTTTGTCGGGTTGGGAAGGGACTGCATCTGCATATCGTCGAGCCGCGACGGGGGCCACACGAGTCGGTGAACTTAGCGCGAGCGCCCGGGATAGCGGCTGGCGCAACATTTTCTGCAGAAAATGGTTCAAATCAGGAAAGACGCACATACACTTGCACACTAATTATTACAACAAATCGACGTCACTACGAAGTGATACCTTAATGAATTTTAAATAAAATGTAATAATTGAAAATAAAGTACACTTCAGCGCTAAAACCAATAAAAATACAAGAAAAACTTATGTTATTATTACATAAGTACGAACACTTAACCTAAATAAATAATATTACAATGATATGCTGAAACCAACTTTACTGATCGTTTTTTAATATCTTATTATCCTAAAATTACAGCCGAATTAATTTTAATCCTTATTTTTTCGTTAATCGTACCGTAAATTCCTAATTTTTTACTCGGGAGAATGACAGGTACAGTAACTGTCAATGTCAAATTTTTTTTTTTTTAATTTTTAGTAAATGGAGATTAAATATTCAGTAGTGACAACCAACATATTTTGCTTATTATCGGTTTTTTGTAACGGAATCGGATAATTATTTCTATTTCGATCCCTTAATGTCATTCATTCATTTTTTGTCTCTTTTCTTTTCGCTAATTCTCTCTTTCGCTCGCCATTCTTCCCTTCTCGTTCGTTTTCCGCCGGGTGGTGTGGTTCTAGTACGAACAACTAACATTTTTTTATATAAAATGGCAATCGGAGACGTAATAACTGCTCAAGGTCTTAGTGATCTGAACAAATATTTGGCTGAGAGGAGTTATCTTTCAGGGTAAGTTATTTAATACTCGATTTAGCTTGGGAACCTATAACCACGTCAACCTCTCGCAGATGTTTCGTCTCCATTATAACCTCTTATTCATGCATATATTCTATTAACATCTAATTTCTGACTTAATTTGTAGATAACACATCGCCACTATCACGTAGTAGTGCAATTAAGCAAAATTAAGTTCAAGATCAAGAATGCAACTATAGATAACGTCAAAATGACGTAGTACTAGATTATATTTTTACGGTCAAAAATTGTTCTAGTTACGTGCCATCTCAAGCCGATGTTCAAGTATTTGAGCAAGTAGGCAAAGCGCCGGCCGCCAGCTTACCCCATGCACTTCGCTGGTACAACCAGATTGCTTCGTACACACCCGCCGAGCGCAAAGCCTGGGCCGCGGGCGTCAGTCCGTTAGCCGCTGGCGGTAAACCCACCGCTCCTACTCCTGCCGCTAAAGATGAGGACGACGACGATGACGTCGATCTCTTCGGTTCCGGTGATGAGGAAGAGGTGAGAATGCAAGTTCATGTTTATAAATTGATATATGTGTACATTACATGCTATGCTTTTGTTGATAAGGCACATATATTGACCCACTGATAACACCTGTGTGAAGATATGTATGTAAATTCATTGTTCTTTAATCTTGCAGGATGCAGAGGCAGCCAGAATTCGTGAGGAGCGTCTTAAGGCATATGCTGACAAAAAGTCTAAGAAACCAGCTCTCATTGCAAAATCCTCAATCCTCCTGGATGTCAAGCCATGGGATGATGAGACAGATATGAAAGAAATGGAGAAACATGTACGATCCGTTGAAATGGATGGTCTCTTATGGGGAGCCTCCAAACTCGTCCCAGTAGGATATGGTATCAACAAACTACAGATCATGTGTGTCATTGAAGATGACAAGGTTTCTGTCGACCTCCTAACAGAAAAGATCCAAGAATTCGAAGACTTCGTCCAATCTGTAGATATCGCTGCCTTCAACAAGATCTAATCTAAATGAAGTCATAATTTATTAAGTTAATATTTTCAATAAAATCACTTATTTCTTATTATCTCTTTTTATTTTTACATGAAAAAGCTATCTACACCAATTTCATAAAACACCAATAACATAATCAGTCAAAAAAATTGAGATTTACCTTTACTAGATTGCACTTGGTTCTAGTAGCAAAGCATTGAATATACTATTGAATAGTCAATAAAATTATCACATCCATTTCTCCTAGCATGAAAAATATTTACACTGGTAAATCAACATTTTCACAAAATGTACATGAAACCCTTATCTGGTACTTGATGTCAAAACACTGGAACACATTACTCAATGACTAGCTTACGTTTTGACAAGGTAATTAGAACTCATTCAACCTGTACAGTTTTTGGTACACTGTCACCAACAGTAGCCTGCATGAACATGTTGGGGATGTCACTGCCAAAGTAGACCTTATTGTTCAAGCTAAGAGCTTCATACTTCTTTAACTCTAGGTATTCTCGTGTGAGTAATAGCTTGTTAGCTTCAGCCTGCTTCTTCATGTGGTAGTAGTCAGCCTCTGCCTTGGTAGTTTGCTTAGCTTTATGGATGCTGTCCTCAATCAGCTCAATCTTCTGAAGAGATTCCTTCTCCATGATCTTCTGCTCATACTGGATTTTGGCAACTTGAGCCTCCTTTTCAGCTTCGATAACCGCCTTTCGGCGAGCAGTCTCTGCCTCCTTCTCCACAACCTATAAAATATGAAGCATTTTTTTTAATAATTCTATAAACTTTTGAATTCACTTCAAATCCTATCTAAAATCATTCAACTTACTTTTTGATGCTGAGCAGCTATCAGAAGTTTAGATTTTTCAGCTTCCATGAGCTCATAATTCTTCCGGATGGCTTCTGGAATTTTTGGTTTGGTGACCCGTACAGCTTGCACCCTGAGACCTGGTGCCATTTCATCTAGATCTCTCTGTAAGGCCTGTAATAAGAATGAAACAATTGTTATAATATTTTGGTAACATACCTTATATCCAAGCATTGGTTTGCAAGTATTTGATCCCTCAGCCACCAGAGGCCAGATCTGGCCGCATAACAAAACTCCATTGTGTCTGCGTTTCCGCAATTGCCAGGTTAGTATAAAAACAAAATGAGGTGGAATAATAATCACCCAAATTTGATCAAGAAGTCAGTAATACAGGAACTTAAAGTATGTATAAATATTGCAAATAGCACTGTTAAACATAGTAGTTTGGTTTTTTTATAAATACAATATTGAAATAGTTCATTCAATTACCGTTCTCAAGTTCTCATCAATTTGGTCAAAAAGATCTATGTACACCTCATGAAGTGTGTGTGCACTGCAGAACTGATTCAGCTCATGATGCACCTTGTTGAATATCAGTGTCTTGTCATACTCTGCTGTGAAGTTGCGCACCATATCCAAAACTGAAATGCAAAAGCATAATAATATTTTACATAGATAAAAACTGTACATTGCCTATAATTTTTATCAATCCTTACTAATATTATAGATGCTAAAGTGAGTTTGTTTGTTTGTTACGCTTTCACGTCGTAACTACTTAACCGATCATCATGACATTTTGCATACAAGTTCTCTGGAGTACAGAGAAGGACATAGGCTACCTTTTACCCCGGGAAAAAGTACTATTCCCAAAGGATCGACATTGACGCTGGCGAAAGCTAGTATTTAATATTTCTACATATAATTACTATAAAAACCTATGAACTCAATATGTATTACCATTGAATTTCTTTTTTAGGCAAACAGGCGTATAGGCACATGATGGAAATTGGTTACCATAATCTACATGCCTGAAATACCAGGGGTGCTACTTAGTGAATCATACAAAAGTTTTTATTTTTGTATTGTTTAACAGTCACACCTTACAATATTGTTCTAATAATTAATATTTGTATTGCAATTTCTTTTTAATATTTATTTTCAGATCCATAGATATGGTAAGAGGTTTGAAATTTTTCTACTTGTGAATATGGAGTTTTTGCTGTATAGTCAATTATTTACCACTGCCAGGTTCCAACTTGTTGACAACCTCAATCCTTTCAAAATATATCATTACTCCTCCACTGGTACCACAGGGTACATTTTTCACTTCATCTGTTTGAAGAGTTGTCTGAAAACCAAAATTTATAAGTTTTATGAATATTATGAATCTATTATATAAACTTATAAAAGGCAAATAATAATTCTTACCTGAATGGCTTTATATGATGTCAAAAGTGGTATCATCATATGAAAACCAGGCTGACTGGTTACCGGGAGCAGAGCCCCACCCTTAAAGAAAAACGAAATAAGAAGTTACTTTCTAATACAAGCATCTGTCTGGCTTTATTCTAGTTGAGACTAAACCTTTTTTGTTCTTAAGAAATAAGATAACAATATTATAATAGAACAACAGAAAATGATTAATTTCGTACATAACACAACTATACAATTTACAACTTGTAAGATGTGATAAATGATAATAAGTATGTGGATCTGTGCTTTGGGGAAACCAAGGGTTTTGTCGATGCAATTTCAGACATGACGATTGAACAATTACTAGTTGAGGTATACTAATTGAGGTATATTTCTGGTTGTTCTTATCTGGCTAATGGTACTTGCACAGACATATCCTTGTAGCCAGAATTATCCATCAGCAACTTTCTCTTTGATATGGTTCTGTGCAATTCGAGATTCTGTACTATAAGCACATCCGGTGCCAGGTCTCGAAAATGGTCATGCCATGCTTTACTGGGATCAATCTAATAGACAGGACTATTGTTGCCAATAAGCCTGATATTGTGTTGACAGATCGATCAAAACATCAGGTGCTCATTGATATCACCATCCCTCATGATGAGAACCTCATGAAATCTCCGAAGGTCAAGCTCAGCAACAATGTGGACTTAGCCCATGAGGTAACCACTATGTGGGATGTGGATTCGAGAATCATTGTCCCGATAGTTGTATCTGCTGCTGGTCAACTGCTGGATAATCCAGCGAATATAGCGATAATGATCACTGGGCCAAAAAAGTCACTGTAGTAAAAGTCAAGTACACTGTACGCCCAATGGCAAATGGGGATGTGGCCGACCAAAAACAAGGTAGTGCGATGAACTGAACAAATAACACAAAACACAGACCAACACAAATGGAAAAGAGAGAAAGAGGCCTTAGGGTTCATTCGGACATTAACGGCTCGTAAGAATATAAGGTTAATAATGAATAAAGAGATAATAAATGACTATAAAAGTCAATAAAGTTACCCGATAGTAAACACCGACATGTCCTTCTTCAACTTTGTGCAAGGAAAAATGCACAGTGACGCCGACCGCCAGGATAATCAGGGCTAACACTGAAGATTGGTCCGCCATAGCGGGTCTTACAACAGAAATAATTAAAACATGAAAGTTTTAATAAAATAGATGGTTTTAATTATATTCAGACATTTAATTACCTCCACAAATCGAAATGTATGCTCACTACAAGCGGTATGATGAAGAGATTAACTTATCAACTTATGAAATTTTGCATAGAGAGTATTGTTTATTGAGCAGTAGTTTTAATTATTTTACTCCTCGCACTTGAATAGCCGTTCAAGTTTAATATCATATATTTTCAATTACGAGATTTTCAACAGCGGTATAATTTTATTTCAGATTTTTGACATTACTGAGTGACTTTGACATTTGCGATGAGTAGATATTATAGAGACAAAGGAAGCAAAACACATCCAGCTTAACCATCTTCATTACAGCCGTAGAGTCCACTGCTAGGCTTCTCCCAAAAATTCTTCGTTCCATGGGAGGACACAGGAGGTATATTCATCACGCTTGGCAGGTGGGTTGGCCGCTGCGGTTTCTTTAGCTTCTTGTTAAACTTAACCATAAAGATCCTGACATGAGCTTATAACCTTGGCTTATGTGAAATATTTCGAAAGTTGCAAGGCACTCAACCGCGTTTCATAATCATCATCATTACACTCATTCACTGCTGGACATAAGTCTCTCCTATCTCGTGGCACGCCACTGAGCTTGGCCTTGAGCATTTCTTATCTAATCACTGCCAGCAACCTTACGTATATTATCCCTCCATCTACCCAAAGGGAGTTTTAAGTTATTCAATCGCGATTGTCAATGTTGATTTACGTGATTGATGTGCCGATGGATCGTCTCGTCGTCTAATTAAAAAGGGGTCTTCACCAACTATATAGGGCTACTACGGTCTCCACCACACCACAAAATGAATGTCAACATTGGTCTGAGGTATCTATTAACGATTGTCGATTATACATATTTACCTACGTTACGATATATTTTTTTTAATTTCTCGAGGTGTAAATAAAAAAACCTAAAAAACGACACCCATGTTGTTTTTGAAAAGTCAAGTCCACTGTCTTGAATTCCAAAACTAATGTCATTTATAGGGTTCCGCGACGACCGACTGGCAAAACGGAACCCTTATAGACTCCTTATTACTCCTGCGTCTGTCTATCTGTCTGCCGGTTCGGCGCAAATCGGCTGTGACATATGGATGTCACAGCCTCAGAACAATAACTAAAGCATAGAAACCGTGTTAAAATAACAACAAAATACAATATTCTACACTGTTTTTACTTATGGCATTGTTAAAGCATCAGAAAGAGATGCATATACAATGCCATTTGCGTAAATGTGCAGGTTGTCCTGGGGTACTGATGTGATCAGGGTTGTACTATATCGATGAAATATATTTATCGACTAAATGTTTCGTCCTAAGAAAGTCATAAATGTACTCTACTCTGATTGTATCGATTCGTTAAATGAGTACGATTCATAAAAAAAAAAACAACTAGTTGCACTCCAGGAGTGCCGGCAGAAGTGAAAACTCGCCTTTGCGGCATACTCAGGTCCGTGTCCTTCTTACGAATTTTCGATCAATTCACGTGTCCTGACGCGAGTTTTCTATTTTACCCATCCCAAAAAGTGCACAAAGCCGCTAAAGAGGCTTTTACTTTAAAAGTTACGTCAAGATACACCTAAATAACTCCTAATCGCATGGCGCCGCTTGGCTTCATCTGATAAATAGGTAAAAAAAAAATCCATACATTACCCACCGCGCGTCTACTGTCTACTGCTGGTCATTAGGCCTTACCCAGTATTGGTCGAACGGCAGAATACCTAATATGATGTCAATCATATTTTCGATTATTTCGAAATTCAAACAGTGCCTACTTACCTACCTTACCTATGAATGCGCAAAAAACCCAATGCATTCGATTTACAGTCCCCAATGTGAGGCAGTCCAACGTTGACATACTAGTTGAAGGTAAAATAGACTTTTTAAATGATACCACCTTCTTAGGAATCACAATAGACTCTGAATTGCAATGGGGCGCTCATGTATCAAAAGGTAATATAAGGTCAGATATATTTTTCACTTGATATTGATCAAGTGAAAAATATATCTGAATATGTTGAATGGCCCATTAGGGCCATTCAGCATATTCCAAAACCATCTAAAGCTTTTCCCAGCTAGCTTTGAGGAACAGTCAGTAAAGGAAACATAATCAGGTAGGTAAAGAGAAACACATAATTCGAAGTGATATTTTTTATTTTATAAAACTTTTACACTAGGGTAAAAAAGTGCCAGTGTGTTATTTGTGAAAAATTCACAGTGTTGGTAATAGAAAAACAAGAGGTGAAGAAAAACAAGAGATTACTTTACCCACTTTCATTACTGTCCAAAATAAAATGTTTTTCATAATTTTAAATATAAATAATAAAACCGTTTCCGTAAACTTTCTTATTACCATTGATTTATAATTCGGCAAATATAAATGTAGGTAAAGCATCGTGTTTCAATCGCTTCCATTTAATTTTATATTCGAAATTAATGTATCGGCACGGCAGTAAAATATTTTGAACAAATTCGAGTATGTATGACATTTTATGTCCAATATGTCGCTTGAAAGTTCCTCGGATCCACACCTTTTTATCCTTTTACTTCAGGGAGCTGCAATAAAATTTCAACAATAATTTTCTTCATATTAGTAAAAATCGATTCTTTTTAGGGTTCCGTACCCAAAGGATAAAAACAGGACCCTACTAATATGACTCCGATATCCATCTGTCTGTCACCAGGCTGTATCTCATGAACCGTGATAGTGAGACAGTTGAAATATTACAAACAAAAATTTCGGGCGTTTTTATAGCTTACGCCCACGGCTCCGCTCGCGTTAATGTCTATCCCCGATAACAGTACCTTATTCTGAGATGTAATTTATGTCTATGTTCTTTTCCGTACTCCAGAGATCGTGCAATGGTGATGATGATGATGCAAAATTTCATGATGATCGGTTCAGAAGTTACGGCGTGGAAGCGTAACAAACAAACTCACTTTCACATTTATAATATTATATGTAAGGATGGTACGGAACCCTTCGTGCGCGAGTCCGACTCACACTTTGCTGGTTGTTTAATTACCATGATGGTTCAATTTGTTACATTACTATTGCATGGCTCAACACTAACAAAAATATCCCTGATAGCAAGACCGTCATAAAAAATATCGATATACTAGTAGATACGTGATTTTACCACATCACTAGCAAAAAAAACTAACCTAATTTGAAATAAGGAAAAAACGATAATTTTAAGCAAAATACCTATAAAAGTTGTCATTTATACAATACGTTATATAATTGACAATATTATTGTTGTATTTTGAGGTATTTTGGGTTTTAATAATGCACTTTTAACTGAAAAACTTACCGAAGAAAATTATGTTTTACAGAATTTATTTCTGTTCGTCCTGAATGGGATTTACATCGCTCCATTGCACAAGACATTGTTTAGTATAATGGTCATTTGATAACGCACCAACCCAACACCGGTTAATACTTTTTTCCGTGAGAATTTTAGCACAATCCTATATTTAATTTGCAGACATCACAATTCCGCCGCAATGTTTTTGTCGATATATAACCCGATCAAATCGGCAAGATGCTAATATTACAGACGTTGAACTGTAATAAGTTATTTTGAATTTAGTCGGATTTAATTGGAGTCCAATGGAGTCCATTGACATTTCAAGTCGGGACAACCATGAAAATAATAGAAACTGACTGAAGTTTTTGTCTCATTCTGTCATAAGCGAAAGCTCATAAGAAAAATACAGTGTCAACTATCTGTTTTCAGTTTCTATTTTTATGCGGCTTCTATGTATATTATTCTTCTGAGGTCACAGCCGATTAGCGCCGAACCCACCGCTACTTGAGTTAAAAGCGTCTAAATACCTAAATAAAGTTTAAGTTTGGAGATAGTTTTCATGTATGTACCATGTTACATGTCAAATTAGAGAATCTTTTATTTTTTTCGTAATACTAAAATATAAATAGTTCTTATTAAATTAAGAAATAAAATATGGTAAAAAAATTCCAAGCGGGCGGGATTTGAACCTGCGACCTTAAGTCTATGTACGACTTACGCTCTTCCAACTGAGCCACCGCCTGTTCTGACCTCGGCACCGAAATTCTCCACCATATCCTATTCCCTTTTACGTATTAAGGCTTACGTCACCTAACACAACTACCCGACTTTTACAAGTGAGGTATTTGATTCAATTTATATTACAATGAATTTGAAATCAACTAATATGTCATGCCAATAAGCCATGCAATATTTATAAATAGTTTTTAAGTTATTCAACAAAATAAACAATAAATGACCATTTCTTACATTTAAAACATTTTTTTTGCTGATGGTATACTTTTGAAAATAAAACAAACTACCTATAGTTTTTACTTAAGTGTCGGTAACTAAAGTGTAAGGTTTAACCTTACACTTTAGTCTAAAATCAAAGAATCACTTTATTCAAACCTTTTTATTCAAATAACACTTGGTTGTGAGGGATCATTTATTATTTCACTGACATAAGCTTTGCCCTCCGCGTGCATCCCGTCCAGAACAGTGCCCATAGTAGCTTTGAGAGCCCTATATTCTTCGAGAGCCTTGGCACATAGTTCACCCTCAGGGGAATTCCCAGGTTCAATGAACAGCATCTCCAACGCGCGTTTTAGGTATGTTTCAGCGAGTAGTAGTTCATCCTGTGAAAGGATAATACATATTAAATAGATTATACAGGCTGTTTCTAAACACTCTGACATGACAATAAATCGAAACCAGAATCCCTAATAGACTTAAAATTGCATTAAAAAAAGCAAAAAAACATTACATTTTTTTTACTTACTATTTTGTATTTTACCAATTCTGATTCCAAGATTTAAATATTGTATACAAAGCTGAGTATTATTTAAAACATCAAAGGCGACATCTAGTAAAATAGTGCGCTCAGTGACGTAGCTAGCATGGGTGTCACCCGGGGCGTTAGATATGTTGCCCCAAAAAACAGGTGTAAATCAAAATACCCTGCGACTTATTTATTTTGTGGGTGTCACCCCCAAACGACTGTCATCCGGGGCGGACCTCCCCACCGAATAGCTACGCCACTGAGGGGGTGTGCTTCTTTCTTGTTTTAGGTATATGTTACCCGATAACCGTCGCGCACGAAGGGTTCCGAACATTATATATAATAACTTTGAAATTATTTAAAATATTGTTATGATATAATGTAGCAAAAAATGTATGCTTTTTACGAAATTTTTTCCCTTATCTGTGCTATAGGACGTTGCTTCGTACCAAATTTCAAGATTCTGAGTTCATGGGAAGTACCCTGTAGGTTTTGATTCCCTTGCGAATGTCGAAAAAGCACGAAAATTTGCGGCATAACCAGCTGAATCTTTTGATTGCGTTGGCTTAGAAATTTGATTTTTTTACATCTCCAAGGGACAGTAGACCTGAGTATTTTACATGAATTTGATCTTGATACCTATACGCAGTCCTGAGAAAAATGGCCTTGACAGACAGACATGCGGACAACCAAGTGTTCCTATAAGGGTTCCGTTTATTTCTTTTGAGGTACGGAACCCTAAAAAATGGGAAGATTATCAATTCCACAAAGAGCTCCACCATTTATAAACCGATTTAAAAAAAAACTTTTTTGTTTGAATGAGTATGCTTTCAAATTGGTCCCATTTAAATTTCATCAAAATCGGTTGAGTAGATTGATTGAAGTCGGTTTTTTTTAATATGAAAGATCTTTAACCCTTACACTGCTTTTAGCTGTTTTCTTCGTAAGGAATAAATATATATGAGTGCTGTATGTACGAGTAAGTTTTGATAGATAGATAAACTCTTTTTTGGGCTAACAGATAAAAAAAGACAAGATCAAAAACAGCAATCGATCATTTCTATATATAGGAAAAAAAAAACAAATGCTAATGCGTGTTGTTTTAAGCTGGTAATACACGTTCCATCTAATTGTCAATCTGATTCCCTGATCCAACTATCGGATCGGACGCGTATTTCATGTCTATACAAACCATATGGTAAGTAACGCCTCCGATAATCAGATCAGACGGAAACAAAATCGGGTGTCTATTGCCAGCTTTATCCCTAAGTACGAACCATATATCCAGATCCGGTTATTTCGCGGGAATCGAACAATTTCTTCGCTAGCTGCACCATGGTAGCGTGCAACTCATACATTGTTATGGCTGAAATAAAACAAACACAAACTCATTATGGCTCGTATTGTACGAGTACAATTTATACGAAAGGTCTACGAATAAGTAATTAAGCGAAAGGTATAAAAATATTGACGCGAAGCTCTCAGAATTTAATTTTCTAGAACTTTCGTAAATATATTCTATTCTGCTCACACACGGGGCGATCATGAATCAGTTGACTGAACTTGACCGCGAGATTTGATAACGGTAACTTCGAGTGAAGGTACGACCCCCCCCCCCCACTCCCCCCGAAAACCACCATTGCTAGTGGGCCCCGGCCAGGAGTAGAAGAGGGGGGTGGGCACTGAACTCAGTCTCATGGGCCCTATTGTATGAGTTTGCCAACGTCCGCAGATGGTATAGTTACGTCACTGGGTACGTGGAGTTTGTATGAAAACGTGGTGAATTTGTATTTGCGTAAAATACGAGTAAAGTGTGACGATGTAAGTATAGCAAATGCTTGATTGCTTTTCGTGTAAGTGGCCAACAATGGAGTTAGAATTTTCTATCCTACAGCTGCCGAAAGGCATCTGACATAGCCTAACGACCGCCATATAGTGAGTACATCCGGCTTAACGAGCCATCCGAAACACGGAAGACCACAAGAAATATGTGCCACTCATGGTCACCCATCCCAACGGGGACCACGCTGGGGTTGCATGACATGCTTAAACGCTTATAATGCACACGCCGACTGGGCCATCGACCTCCTCATGTACCAGTATATACAATAATCTTGTTCTTGTTTGTGTAGAAGCTTCCGGCATGATGTGTCCTAGAATAGAGTCCTGTATGATTGGTCTTAACGCCGTAAAACAACTAGGGGGAGTAATGAACTTTATCACACCTTATCGGGATTTTACCATTGTTTTATTAGCACTAGCAACTTGTTTTGCCTTCGCCTCAGTTGAAGTCACACGATACACTTAATGTAAAAAAATAATTTAACTAAGGATGAACAGTAGACTGGGTGTGCTCGTTACAAAAAAATAGTTATGCGTAAAGTCGGTTTACGGACGATAATTTTACGTGATAACGGTGGAAGAGAGATAGATGCGTGCGTTACAATCACAAGCCGAACGCTTTAGTCCGATCGTGCCTCTCTATCGCTTATTTGCACGCGGAACGTGACACTTTTTCGTGTGTGCTGTCACGTAATTAATTAAATTTTGATAGTGTAACCTATCCGGGCAATAATTATAAGATAAAAAGTAATTTGAAATAGATACAATCGATATTATATAATAGGACGATATTATAAGGATGCTGTGTAAGCATTAACTTTAAAACCCTAATAAAATTACCTATCTATATTTCCGTTTCCCCTTCCATACATATTTCCTAATTCGCCGAGACGGCCTGTGATTGGCCGAAATGACTGTCGTAAAAATATGGCGATCGAGTCATGTTAGCGCGCCGCTTGCGCTGATATAATTTCTAAAAATAACGACTCCTAAGAGCTTCGCTGGCCGAAAACAACCTTAAATCTCATCCGCGAGTGTGTGATGGTGTACCACAAGTGTAGACAGCAAGAAAATAATAAAGTTCAAGCACAAGGGTCGTCGGCCGGTCGACCAAGTCCCGTGGAAGGCGAATCCTTTCGAATCCTGTTCACAAACGAATCCAGGTGAGTGTTTACTGAATTTTCCCTTGCTGTGATTCTGGGGTTGATCGGAGAATGCAGTGACTCTTTCAGGATGTCGCAACATTAATTTATGGTGCCTCCTGTGAGGAACTTCCTCACGTACTTATTTCAAATTTACCCACTTAATTTCAATATTTCCAATTAAAGTTATTTCCAAATTTGGATAACTAATTACTATTTATAA
Source organism: Elegia similella (assembly GCA_947532085.1). NCBI lineage: Eukaryota > Metazoa > Arthropoda > Insecta > Lepidoptera > Pyralidae > Elegia > Elegia similella. The sequence continues at coordinate 18,384,454 of OX383941.1, forward strand.
ATAGACTTATTATAGATTCAAATTAACTAGGTACTTACCCACCTAGCATTTGTCTATTTGTCTAACAATCTCGGATCAAACAGGGAATTCCATTCCTGTTCCATACCATAGTAAATACCTATTGCTTACGAGTACATACTTCTTATCTCGTTAATTCCCTTGTAATCCCTTAATCGTTCGATTTGTATGCCATAAGGTACTATCTTGTTACTCAGGCTTTCGAACTATTTTGGATAGCCTATACTTACCTAGGGTCAATTAATAGCAGTGAGGTGTGTATTTATGATTATAAGTAATAGTCCGTAGTTTTAAAACCTACGTGTTTGTGAATATCTGTTCCATTATTAAGTTTCCATTTAAACTTTTGCTACGTACCTACATTACTCGTACTTTCACAATTAGTGCTTAGCGAAAACATGGCAGAAGGAGAATTAATGTCAGCCATTATAAAACGTGAATATGAGTTTAAAAATATGCAAATACTTTATGACTTAGCAAAAATTATGAAAGAAAATAAAACTAAATTAGCATCCTTTCGAGCTAGGTATAAAAGAATTGATAAAATTCGTGATAATTTCTTGGAATGCAACGATCGTGTAAACCAGTTGCAACTTAAACTAAATCCTCAATTTGTTATCGATAATAATGCTTTGTTGTCATTCGACGAGTTATACTATTTTGTCATTGAGTTTGCTGACTCTCTCGACGTAAGTTCGCGCTCGGAACTGTGTCAAGGTCATGTGCATTCCGGCTCACAAGTGAAATTACCTAAATTGCAAATAGCTAAGTTTGATGGTAATATAGAGAACTGGCAGATGTTTAAAGACAGTTATACGTCGCTTGTGCATAATAATGTTTCGTTGTCGGACACAGAGAAATTTTACTATTTGTTGTCATGTCTGTCTGGGTATGCCCTGACACTAGCTAAGGGTGTTCCTATAACATCAGCTAATTATTCTGTTGTTTATGCAGCGTTGCTAGACAGGTATGATAATAAACGTATTTTAGCCACCGCTTATTTAAAAAAAATAATAAAATTAAATCCGATCCAACGGCCATCATTATCAAACTTATCACAATTAACCAACACACTTTATGAATGTGTTAGTGCCTTGCGCGGGTTAAATATTGATGATTTAAGTGAATTTCTTTTATTTTACATAGCATCTCGGCCTCTTGATACAGAAACTAGGAAAAGGTTTGAATTACAAAATACCGAAGAAATTCCTAAATTTAATAATTTGATTGTTTATTTACAGAATTATATAAAGGTATTAGAGGTTAGTCAACCTAGTAATTTACAGTCATTCAATTCTACAAATAAACAAAACCATAATAATACAAAGAAAGATATTTTTTCTCGGCAATCAAATTCTTCCTTAATTACTTCTTCGAACTCAAATAATAATAAACCTCATCAGGCTGTTTGTGTGTATTGTCATAAAAATCATTCAATATATCGCTGTGGTAAAGTACATTCTATGAATATAGGACAGCGACAACAATTAGTTAAAGAGTTACAATTATGTCAAAACTGCTTAAGGCCCGGGTCACACTAGTGCAGACTGCAAGTCTAAGTCCATGTGTTTCATTTGTAACTCAAAACATAACACATTATTACATGAAGAACATAAAAGTTTATTAGCTAATACCATTGACCTAAAGACTTCTGAGAATTCCAATATGAGCACTTTCCTAACTTGTACAACTCAGCCAAACATGTCAAAGTCACCACCTATGAGTACCAAAATTATTGGTTCAGCAGTGGTTCGGTTGAGAAGAGTGGATGGTTCATTGCAGTATGCTCGTATAATCATAGATAGTGGCTCGATGGACTCTTTCATTACAAGTAGCTGTGTGCGACAGTTAGGTTTACATATAAAAAAGTGTAATTTAAATGTAACCGGTCTCGGTCAAAATTATGTTTGTAATATCAAAGGTTATACTTTTGGCTCTATTGTGCCTAAATCAAATGACTCGCCCCAATTCGATATACCATTAGTGGTTTTGCCTAAAATCACTTCAATGGTTCCTTCAACTTCGTTACCGTCGGTTGTCAAGGAAAAGTTTAAACATCTGGATCTCGCCGACCAAGATTTTGATAAATCGGGTCCGATCGATCTGTTGTTAGGAGTAGACTGTTTTGACCAGATATATACTGGTTCACGTTATTGCCCAGGTCCTGGTTTTCCATGTGCACTGTCTAGTGTATTCGGCTGGGTGATAAGTGGTCAGTTTCTTCAAAACGTGGTGGCTCAAACTCCAGCCACACCCGTTACGTCACTCATCGCGTCTTCTAGTGCGCTCGATGAGAGCGTTAAACGTTTTAGGGAATCCGAAGAACCGCCGAAATGTAAAATTTCCGGTCCTAAGGATGAAATATATGAAGTGGCTCAAACTCCAGCCACACCCGTTACGTCACTCATCGCGTCTTCTTGTGCGCTCGATGAGATCGTTCAACGGTTTTGGGAATCCGAAGAACCGCCGAAATGTAAAATTTCCGGTCCTAAGGATGAAATATGTGAAGTGGCTCAAACTCCAGCCACACCCGTTACGTCACTCGTCGCGTCTTCTTGTGCGCTCGATGAGATCGTTCAACGGTTTTGGGAATCCGAAGAACCACCGAAATGTAAAATTTCCGGTCCTGAGGATGAAATATGTGAACAAAATTATAAAAATGGCACATATCGTACCTCCGAAGGTCGTTATGTTGTACCAATTATGCTTAAAGATGATACTCCAGCCTTAGGAGAATCATATCATCAGGCTCTTAACCGTTTTCTCAACTTGGAAAAGCGTCTTGCCAGCCAGACTGAGTTGAAAACGGAATATAAGGAATTTATGCAGCAGTACGAAGATCTGGGACATATGCAGCCTGCTGAATCTTTGTCTACTGACCGTTATATTATTCCTCACCATTGTGTAATACGACCCGATAGTACAACGACACGTTTACGAGTAGTCTTCGATGCCAGTAGTCGGACCTCGAATAATCTGCCACTCAATAATATTGTTCATGGGGGTCCTAAGTTGCAAGTCGATATTGTCGATTTAGTGACAAAATTTAGACTTCACAAAATAGTTTTTACTGCCGACATCCGTCGTATGTATCGGCAAATATTGATAAGACCCGAGAAATGGACTACTAACGCTCCTCGTCTTCTTAAGGATGTTCCTCCTGAATTTTGTCAAAGTTCCAAATCCTTCGATGAATCGGGAAATGAGTTTGTCAAAATATTAGGGATACGATGGAATCCCATTAATGATTTTTTTTCATATGCCTTTTCAGACTCGTTCGAAGTCAAATTTACTAAAAGATCCATACTCTCTTTATTAGCTCGCATTTTCGATCCACTCGGTTGGATATGCCCAGTAGTCTTTGCAGCAAAATCGCTGTTGCATAAAATATGGCGGTTAAATTTATCGTGGGATGAGACTATTCCAAAACATGTAAACAAACAATGGCATTTAATAGCGGCCAATTTGTCTGATTTACAAAAAATTTCTCTTCCGCGGCTAGTTATACCTTCCAATCCGATGGAAGTACACTTGATAGGTTTCTGTGATGGTTCTCTGAAAGGCTATGGTTGTTGTGTGTATATTTGTGTGGTTACTAATGAGCCCAGAATTTCTACTGCGACTAGTTTACTGATTGGAAAATCTAGAGTAGCTCCTTTAAAACCTACCACGGTAAATAGACTCGAGCTAAGCGCAGCGGTGCTTCTAGCAAAAGTTCTATCGCACATGTATAATTTGCTTAAAGACTATATAACTATTAATTCTATTCGAGCTTATTCAGACAGCAGCACTACCTTGTCATGGCTTAATACAGCCCCTCATTTGTTAAAAATGTATGTAGCCAATCGTGGCCGACTGTTGTATTTGCGGAGTGTCCTGTCCAGAGCTTATAGACCACCCTCTGTGGTGGAAAGGTCCTTCTTGGCTACAGGATTTGCCTAGTCAATGGCCTAACAAACGGGTTCTACTTCCAAAAGAAGACTTACCCGAGCTCAAACCACTAGAAACCAAAAGTCTTCACGTGATTGAGGTGAGAAACCCACTTCTGGACTTAATTGCCAGACATTCCTCTTTTACAAAAATTCTAAGAATTGTAGCATGGTGTATTCGATTTATTTCAAATTCGAGGGTTGCAAGGCAAAATCGAATTCTTTCATTTCTCAGTAGTACTGAACTCGAGAAGTCAACCAAAGTGTTAGTTAAATTGAGTCAGGGTCATTATATGTCTTCCGAAGTCAGTCGAGTGCGAGATAATGAACCATGTGTAAAATCAATTCAAAAACTTTCACCTTTCCTGGACGATGATGGGATCGTGCAGGTGGGGGAACGCATCGATGAGGCTAATCTGTCACCATCTGCGTTACACCCTTTTTTGTTACATAAACAATGTCCAATATCTAAAATTATAGTAAAACATTTTCATAAAAAATCTTTGCATTGTGGACCTCGAACCTTACAATCTCTTATTCAACGCCAGTTTTGGATAATTGGATTGAGACTTCTGATACGTACCGTGCTGTCGAAGTGGGTTAGATGTTTTATTTCGTGTCCGCGCTCTCGTTGGGTCATGCTTAAGAAAATTACCCAGAGATTTTGGCGCGTATGGCAGCGTGATTATCTTCATACATTACAACGAAAGAACAAAAGGTTCGTACATGAACCAAATATTAAAATAGATAACTTAGTCATAGTTAACGAACCTAATCTTCTGCCGATGTTTTGGAAGTTGGCACGTATTGTGCAAGTGCATGCTGGTTCGGATCAAGTAATCAGAGTAGTTACTTTCCGAACTGCTAACGGAAAGACCTTTCGTAGGCCGGTAGTAAAGGTTTGTCCCTTACCAATTAAATAAGATATTTTTTCATAAATTACTAAAACATAAATACACACTATCCAATCCTTAGGCTAGTTAAAACTTATTTATTACTTTATCTTTCGAAAATAATATTTCTAGATATTCTTGCAATAGTGCGTAGCTATTGCTTTTGTTTTTTTATCTTTCAATTTGCATTCTCTGTGAAACCCTTGTGGATTTCAGGTGGGGGAAAATGTGTAAGCATTAACTTTAAAACCCTAATAAAATTACCTATCTATATTTCCGTTTCCCCTTCCATACATATTTCCTAATTCGCCGAGACGGCCTGTGATTGGCCGAAATGACTTTCGTAAAAATATGGCGATCGAGTCATGTTAGCGCGCCGCTTGCGCTGATATAATTTCTAAAAATAACGACTCCTAAGAGCTTCGCTGGCCGAAAACAACCTTAAATCTCATCCGCGAGTGTGTGATGGTGTACCACAAGTGTAGACAGCAAGAAAATAATAAAGTTCAAGCACAAGGGTCGTCGGCCGGTCGACCAAGTCCCGTGGAAGGCAAATCCTTTCGAATCCTGTTCACAAACGAATCCAGGTGAGTGTTTACTGAATTTTCCCTTGCTGTGATTCTGGGGTTGATCGGAGAATGCAGTGACTCTTTCAGGATGTCGCAACAGATGCTAAGGCAACAAGTAACCTACTATGATTAATTAATTAAAAAATAATCCGCCGTTGTGGGACGGCTGGCAGATGTGACACATCAACATTATTTTGTTCAGGTAATATGCATACATATAAAGGGATAGTTTACGACAGGAAATTACAACAAACAAACTACAGGAAATAAATATGGCATAACGTGCCACACCGTATTAGATGTTTCGTTCTACGTACATCAAGGTACAGTCAGTAGGTATTCAAAAGTGGAATTATAATATGACTCTATTTACTCTGGCCTATGTCCAGCAGTGGACTTCTTGCGGCTGATATGATGATGATGATGATGATGATGAATATGACTCTACTTATGACGCCTGTCTGTACTATCCTATAATGTGGTTCATGGCGTGGCGACACGTCGCCACTTGTGTACATTACGTTATACGTATGTTCATTACGTTTTATGCTTACTTAATTATAATTAATATTATAAATGCGAAAGTGAGTTTGTTTATTTGTTTGTTTGTTTATTACGCTTTCACGCCATAACTACTGAACCGATAATCATGAAATTTTGCATACAAATTCTCTGGAGTGCGGAGAAGGACATAGGCTACCTTTCATCCCGGGAAAAAGTACTATTCCCGAGGGATCGACATTGACGCGGGCGGAGCCGCGGGCGAAAGCTAGTATATCATAAATAACAATATCAATCATAAGAAAGTCGCATTGTATTTTGAAGTGACTATCAAAACATTGTACACTAAGTTAACAAATAGGCCGGCAGTTCAGTCTGCAAAATTACCTTTAGTCCGCGAGATGCCCGGCGTCAGTGTGTCGATGACCGGCAGCAGTTCCCTGCACAGCTGAATCTTCCGCCGCATCACTTTCTTGGTGGGGTGCGGCTCCCGGTTGATGACGTCACGCAGCACGCCTGCCAGCCGCTGCTTAGCGTCCAAAAGCAAGTAGTGGTTGGGAGCAAGCACCAGAGAAACGTTCTTTATGTACTCTTCTAGTTCCTTTTCATCCTTTTTGTCTGTAAACAAGAAACAGCACCTTTCGTTACTTTCCTTTACAATACAACTGGTGATAGGTTGCTAGCCGCATCGCTTATTGTCATGATTTTTTAGATTTTCGCCCATTCCCTTGATCGGCTTCTACGGCCTGCGCGGGAAGAGAAACAGCTGGCACATTTTACGTTTTTCTTTTCTCAAGACCAGCATAGATGATATTTTATAATAATTATAGTAAGGATATCTAGATTAGAGGGAATTTGACTGATGGCCGGCGCCTTTCACGTGTGGCAGAAGATGGCAAAGGAACGAGACCTGAGAACGAGACCAACACAAGACTGTCATACTAACAAACAGTCTAATTTACCAGATCGGTACTGGACTCTGCGGCCCATGATATTCTGCGCAATTATCTTCTTGCACTCATTGCACGTCCAGTCTCCGTCAGTCTTGAACGGGTAATTGGTCTTGCAGGCAGGGTAAAGGACGGTTGCCGAAAACAGTGGAACGTAAGACATATATACTCACTAATAAAGTCCAATTTATCCAAACAACTTTTTCTCTATGGCTTATGATGTCCTGCGCGAAGTTTTTCTTGCACTCATTGCACGTCCAGTCGCCGTCAGTCTTCGACAGGTAGCCGGTCTTGCAGGTGGGGCAGAAGACGGCTCATCATCATCATTTCGAGTAGGTGTCACGGTCAATCGACCATGCACACCCTGGTGTCAGAGTTCTTCGGAACCTCATCTCGGCCTCTGACGTGGTTCCTTTAACGACTACCAGATGGCAGCCGGGACCACCGGCTTAACGTGCCTTCCGAAGCACGGAATCATCTTTATTGTCAGACAATCAGGTGTATGAAGCCTGTAATGTCCTAACCAAACTGGAAGCAACTAAACAAAGTGTGCTTCCGGTGGGAATCGAACCCACGACCCCCGGGTCAACAGGCAAACGCCTTAACCACTGGACCACGGAGGCTGTTAGAAGACGGCTGACGAAAGCAGAGGTACGCGAGACATTCATACTCACTAATAAAGTCCAGTTTATCCGAGCAACATTTTACTCTATGGCCAATGATGTCCTGCGCGAAGATTTTCTTGCACTCATTGCACGTCCAGTCGCCGTCAGTCTTCGACAGGTAGCCGGTCTTGCAGGTGGGGCAGAGCGCAGAGCTGACAAAGGTGCCAAGTTCCGTGGAGTCAGCGCAGCGTGCGCAAGTGCATTCGAAATATTTCCCGAGCTGCAGGTGCTGCTGGCGAAGAGCTGTACCCTGAAAGAATTAAAATGTAATAACAGCAAGCTATTCTGCTAGCTTGCTGTTATTGAGGGATTTTTCAATTTGTGCACAAATATATGTGCCTTATTCAGCAGACTTGTACAACTATACGAATTATATTCATCATCATCATCATATCAGCCGCAAGAAGTCCACTGCTGGACATAGGCCTCCCCCAATGATTTCCAGAATGACCGGTTGGAAGCGGCCTGCATCCAGCGCCTCCCTGCGACCTTTGTCAGGTCGTCCGACCACCTAGTCGGTGGGTGTCCGACGCTGCGCTTGCCGGTACGTGGTCGCCATTCCAGAACCTTTCTGCCCCATCGGCCATCGGTTCTACGCGCTATGTGCCCCGCCCACTGCCACTTCAAAGAACTAATCCGCTGAGCTATGTCGGTGACTTTTGTTCTTCTACGGATCTCTTCATTTCTGATTCGGTCTCGTAGAGAAACACCGAGCATAGCCCTCTCCATAGCTCTTTGGGTGACCTTGAGCTTTCTTATGAGGCCCATAGTAAGGGACCACGTCTCTGAGCCGTAAGTCATCACTGGTAACACACATTGATTAAAGACTTTTGTCTTTAGGCACTGAGGTATTGCGGACGAAAAGACAGTGCGGAGCTTCCCGAACGCTGCCCAGCCGAGTCGGATTCGTCGCAAGACCTCATCCTTGAAGCCGGAACTGCCTGCCTGGATCAACTGTCCCAGGTAGACATATTGGTCTACAACTTCAAGGGTGGAGTTCCCAACATAAACCGGTGACGGCGTAACATGGACATTCGACATGATCTTCGTTTTGTCCATATTTATTTTAAGGCCCACCTGCTGTGAAACTCCATTGAGGTCATTGAGCATGGTACTTAAGTCCTCCAGCGATTCCGCCATGACAACGATATCGTCGGCAAACCTAAGGTGAGTGATATACTCGCCATTAATGTTGATGCCAAATCCTTTCCACTCCAGGAGCTTGAAAGCATCTTCCAAAGCAGCAGTGAACAGTTTCGGAGAAATGACGTCTCCCTGTCTCACGCCTCTCTGCAGTGGAATAGCCCTCGTGCTCTGCTCCTGTACTCGGACTGACATAGTGGCGTTTCTGTATAAACACTTCAACACTTCGATATACCGATGGTCAATGCGACACCGCTGGAGAGACTGAAGCACAGCCCATGTTTCGATCGAATCAAAGGCCTTCTCATAGTCCACAAATGCTAAGCATAGTGGCCGGTTATACTCCTTTGTCTTCTGTATAACCTGCCGCAGCGTATGGATGTGGTCTATGGTACTGAAGCCTTTTCGGAATCCGGCTTGTTCGGGAGGCTGGAAGGCATCAAGCCTGTTAGCGAGACGATTCGTGATAACCCTCGAAAACAGCTTATAGACGTGGTTTAGGAGCGTGATGGGTCTATAGTTCTTTAGTAGAGTATTGTCACCCTTTTTAAAGAACAGGACCACCACGCCCCTGTTCCAAGCCTCTGGCGTCACGCCCTCGAGCAAAACGGAATTAAAGAGCCTCTGAAGGACTTTTAGTACCGGCGTTCCGCCCGCTTTCAGAAGCTCTGCTGTGATTCCGTCTTCGCCCGGCGCCTTGTTGTTTTTGAGCTGTTTGAGGGCAATCCTAATCTCGTACAGGCTGATGTCTGGGATGTCTTCAGTATGGTGTTGGGTTAGCTTGGCTCTAGGGTCTTTAGCCAGGCTGTCGATGGGTTTAGCAATTGAGGTGTAGAGCTGTCCGTAAAACTTCTCGATCTCCCTCAGTACCTCGGACCTTGTCGACGCCACTCGCCACTTTGCCGTCCTCCGTCTTCAGCTTTGATAATCGGCTCTGCCCAATAGACTCCACTCTTGCGAACACTTTGGAGCCTTTGTTCTGCTCAATCGTCTCCTTTATACGCTCGGTATTAAAGGAACGAATGTCGTGCCGCAGAGACTTCTGGATTCGTCTATTGAGCCGCCGATGTACATCAGCATCTTTAGAGGTCTGCAGTACCATGGAGCGTCGTTCAGCCATCAGTTCTAGGGTCTAAGGAGAGATTTTTTGAGATTTTTGTTTACGGCAGGACTTAAAAATCTTAGATCCCACCGACAGGACAGCTTCTACAAACCCATTGTTTAATTCGTCCACTGAAACGCAGTCATCTAGGCATTTGAAGCGATTAGAGAGCTCAAGCTGGAAGATCTCATGGTTCTGGATATGGGCATGAGATGGTCGGATCGTAGACTTCATCAGCCGACCCCTTTCACGTCTAAGATCGATATTCAAGATGCCTCTCACCATTCTGTGATCGCTACCGATTTTTATCTTGCTGATCACGGAGACATCATTGAATATCTCTCTCCTAGTCGACATGATGAAGTCTATCTCCTGTTTCACTGGGGCCTGGCCCTTCCTAGTTGGACCTATCCAGGTCCATTTCCTTTGTGGTGGCTTCTTGAAGAAAGAGTTCATCGCAAAGAGTCCCTCTTTCTCCAAGAAGTCAGCCAGCATATGGCCCCTATCGTTTCGATCCCCATATCCGAATTGTTGAGTTTACAGAACTCCTTTATCATTTTTAAAAAAGATCAGTTGCTATGGTTTTATTGTTTACATTGAGTTGTTGTCAAAAAAGGAATCTTTACTGCTGTGAGATTTATTCTTATCAATATATATTCTTAGTTTCTTTCTTAGTTGAATTTTTCTTTCCACCCTCTGTGATTGAAACAAAGTTTCATGTTATGCCTAACTTTTGACGCATCTCCAAAAGTCTTGGCTTAGGAACAGCCTTCGTCATAATGTCTGCAAGTTGATTAGCAGAGCAGATCTTGAATACACAAAGTTTTCCTTCAGAGACAAGTTCTCTCACAAAGAAATGTCTCACTCTTATGTGTTTGGTTCGTTTATGGAATTCAGGATTGTGTGCTAGTCTTATAGCCGCTTCATTATCGACATGCAAATTTGGAATTTCATCTATATCAGTCATAAAACTGAATATTGCCTGAAGCCAAATTAATTCTTTTCCTGCCTCGCTGGCTGCTACTATTTCTGCCTCGGTGGTTGAAATGGCCACTGAAGGTTGTCTCTGGCTCAGCCATGACACAATTCCACCTGCATATAAGCATGCGACACCGGAAGTTGATCTTCCTGTCGATAGATCTCCAGCGTGATCAGCATCACTATATCCTTCGATTATATTATCCTTCCCATCTTTCCCTGCTTGGTACTTTATTCCTAGATTCATAGTACCTTTAAGGTATCTGAATATTCTTTTAACTTTAAGCCAATCTTGTTTCGTTGGATTTTCTAATGTTCTAGATACCACACCTACAGCATACGCAATATCTGGACGCGTATATTGATAAGAATAAATCTCACAGCAGTAAAGATTGGAAGGATAATATAATCGAAGGATATAGTGATGCTGATCACGCTGGAGATCTATCGACAGGAAGATCAACTTCCGGTGTCGCATGCTTATATGCAGATGGAATTGTGTCATGGCTGAGCCAGAGACAACCTTCAGTGGCCATTTCAACCACCGAGGCAGAAATAGTAGCAGCCAGCGAGGCAGGAAAAGAATTAATTTGGCTTCAGGCAATATTCAGTTTTATGACTGATATAGATGAAATTCCAAATTTGCATGTCGATAATGAAGCGGCTATAAGACTAGCACACAATCCTGAATTCCATAAACGAACCAAACACATAAGAGTGAGACATTTCTTTGTGAGAGAACTTGTCTCTGAAGGAAAACTTTGTGTATTGAAGATCTGCTCTGCTAATCAACTTGGAGACATTATGACGAAGGCTGTTCCTAAGCCAAGACTTTTGGAGATGCGTCAAAAGTTAGGCATAACACTGATGTTTTTACAATGAGGGAAAGTGTTGAGTTTACAGAACTCCTTTATCATTTTTAAAAAAGATCAGTTGCTATGGTTTTATTGTTTACATTGAGTTGTTGTCAAAAAAGGAATCTTTACTGCTGTGAGATTTATTCTTATCAATATATATTCTTAGTTTCTTTCTTAGTTGAATTTTTCTTTCCACCCTCTGTGATTGAAACAAAGTTTCAATCAGAAGACAGAGCATATACTCTTTGCATGGATTTCTTCAGCTTTAAACGGAATATGGCCGATGATGTTTCTACACACCTGTCAAAATTAAAGAACATTTGGAGTAAATTAAATATTGAAATTGAGAAATCTGATGCAAGTAGTCACCTCCCTGATTTGTTCCTGATATGTAAAATTCTAGAAACTCTCGACGACAAATTCTTCACTTTTAAATCAAGCTGGTTACTTTTAAATAAATTTGAGAGAACTATAGATAATCTCACAACTCAGTTATGCTCTTTTGAGAAAGCTCTCGAAAATAAAGAAGCAACTCAAAGTCAAGAGACACTGATGGTAAAAGATGCCCAGAAGTTGACTAAAGAAAAGAAATTAAAGTGCAACTATTGCCACGAAATAGGGCATAGAGTTAAAAGCTGCAAGAAGTGGATTAAGGATGGACGCCCTCCTAAACCAAGCAACTCAGCACAGGCTACAAAGCAAGTACAGAATATAACCTTGATGGTAAACAGTGCTGACTCTAAAGCTGCAGATCAAGATAAACAAAATTGGTTTGTTGATAATGGAGCAACAACACATATAGCCACTAGGAGAGATATGTTTCAGAAATTTGAACCCTTTGATTACAATCAGTCTGTGAAAACAGCAGATGGGACAATGATACCAGCCTTAGGAAAAGGCATTGTCTGGGTAGAATCAATTGTCGGTAACAAAAAGGAAACAATATATCTAAAAGATGTTTGGCTTGTACCTAGCTTAACTAAAAATCTTTTTTCAACTTTAGCTGCACAAGACAACATGCGGAATAGTCTATTCACTTCAACTACAGAACGTTGTCAATTAGACATTGATGGAGTAACAAAGATTGTTGGAAACAGAGAAGCCAGAAAAGGACTCTACAAACTACAGTTTAAGACAATCGCTGCTACAAATAAATCTAACTTGATCGAAGTGAATGCTATTACGGGCACCAATATGCTGCAAGAATACCATGAACGGTTTGCACATCAGGATAAGCGACATGTCAAGGCTCTAGTAAAGAGAGAGTTTCAGATTGACTTACCTGAAGACAAGGTAAAATGCGAGGCATGCATATTTGGAAAAGCTCATAAAATACCGTTTGGCAGGAGGGAAAGAGCAACGATCCCTGGTGAATTAATACATGCAGATGTTTGTGGACCATTTGAGCATCCTAGCGTACAAAAATACCGCTATTTTGTACTTTTTAAAGATGATTTTTCTTCGTACCGCCTAGTCTACTTCATGCGTCACAAGTCTGAAGTCAAGGATAAACTGACATTGATGCTTAATGAAACAAGAACTATTGGCCATACTGTCAAATGCCTCTTAAGTGACAATGGAGGAGAATTTGATAATGAAGAAGTCAGAAAGATATTAAATACCCATGGGATTAAACAACGACTTATCATGCCGTACACTCCAGAACAAAATGGATGTAGCGAGCGTGAAAATAGGACGTTAGTTGAAGCTGCCAGGACAATGCTACACGCCAGAGGTCCAAATTTACCACAAAAGCTCTGGGCCGAACTGATAAACACAGCGGCATACGTGCTTAATAGAACAGGACCAACAAGAGAAAAGGAAAAAGTCCCTTATGAACTATGGTTCAATAAGAAGCCGAAACTCAGCCACTTACGTGTGATCGGCAGCCCATGCTATGCTCATGTACCCAAACAAGAAAGAAAGAAACTTAGTAAGAAAGCCATAAAAGGAGTACTCATAGGCTACGAGAATAATGATGGTTATCGTATTTGGGATGGAAATAAGGCAATTCGATCTAGAGACATCACCTTCGCAAGTGAAGTAGAGTTCAGAGTAGGGATAAGTGAGCAAAAACAAAACCCTACAGAAACAGAGGGAGATATAGAGCCAAGCCAAGTCGAGCAATCTCAATCTCAACCTCAACTTCAAAATGAACGTGATCTAGAGGGAGAATTAGTTGTTGAAGATCACATTGATGAGGAACTAGTAGAGCATGAATGCGACAGAGGAGAGTTCTTTGATGCGGAAGATGAGCCAGAGCACAGTATACCTCGATACAACCTCAGAGATCGCAGTACTTTACAACATCCAAAGAGATATGAAGACTATGTTTTTACTACTTTAGCAGAAGACCCCCCTAGTTATAAAGATGCAATGAACAGGGAAGACAGACATGAATGGCTCAAAGCTATGGAAAGGGAAATAGAATCGCTCAAAGAAAATAAAGTGTGGACTTTATGCGAATTACCATCCAATCGAAAAGCATTGCCTTATAAATGGATTTTTAGAATTAAACGTAATCCAGATGGATCCATCGATAAGTATAAAGCACGCTTAGTAGTAAAAGGATTTAGACAAAAGAAAGGTATAGATTATGATCAGACCTTCAGTCCGGTGGCTAGAATGGCATCAGTAAGAGCTTTACTAAGTGTATGCGCAAAAGAAAATATGCACTTACTTCAATTTGATGTAACGACAGCTTTTCTTAATGGCAACTTAAACGAAGAGATATTCATGCAGCAACCAGAAGGAATCAGTGACGGTACAGCTCGTGTTTGGAAGCTTAACCGTAGCCTTTATGGACTTAAGCAAGCACCACGTTGTTGAAATACATGTTTTGAAGAAATTCTCCTTGATCTCAAATTCAAACAATGTGATGCTGACAGCTGCTTGTATGCAAAACATGTTGCAAAAGAAAAACTTTTGATAGCCTTATATGTTGATGATGGGCTAGTTGCAGCTTCAAGTGAAAACTTGCTTTAAATTTTCTAGATGACCTAAGGTCAAGGTTAAAAATAACCGTTAAACCGGCCAGCTTTTACCTGGGCCTAGAAATAAAAATAAAAGACAATGCAGTATTTATAAGTCAAACTGCATATCTGAAAAGAATTCTTGAAAGATTCAATATGTTGGAATGTAACCCCGTGACGACTCCGATGGAAAAGTCGATAAACATCGAGGAAACATCAAAAGATTATATATTAAAAAAAGAAGAAAACTTCCCATACAGACAGGCAGTAGGAGCGTTAATGTACTTGATGACTGGAACGCGTCCAGATATTGCGTATGCTGTAGGTGTGGTATCTAGAATATTAGAAAATCCAACGAAACAAGATTGGCTTAAAGTTAAAAGAATATTCAGATACCTTAAAGGTACTATGAATCTAGGAATAAAGTACCAAGCAGGGAAAGATGGGAAGGATAATATAATCGAAGGATATAGTGATGCTAATCACGCTGGAGATCTATCGACAGGAAGATCAACTTCCGGTGTCGCATGCTTATATGCAGGTGGAATTGTGTCATGGCTGAGCCAGAGACAACCTTCAGTGGCCATTTCAACCACCGAGGCAGAAATAGTAGCAGCCAGCGAGGCAGGAAAAGAATTAATTTGGCTTCAGGCAATATTCAGTTTTATGACTGATATAGATGAAATTCCAAATTTGCATGTCGATAATGAAGCGGCTATAAGACTAGCACACAATCCTGAATTCCATAAACGAACCAAACACATAAGAGTGAGACATTTCTTTGTGAGAGAACTTGTCTCTGAAGGAAAACTTTGTGTATTGAAGATCTGCTCTGCTAATCAACTTGCAGACATTATGACGAAGGCTGTTCCTAAGCCAAGACTTTTGGAGATGCGTCAAAAGTTAGGCATAACACTGATGTTTTTACAATGAGGGAAAGTGTTGAGTTTACAGAACTCCTTTATCATTTTTAAAAAAGATCAGTTGCTATGGTTTTATTGTTTACATTGAGTTGTTGTCAAAAAAGGAATCTTTACTGCTGTGAGATTTATTCTTATCAATATATATTCTTAGTTTCTTTCTTAGTTAAATTTTTCTTTCCACCCTCTGTGATTGAAACAAAGTTTCAATAAGAATCGCCCCACCCTGAACTCTCCGTCACTTCGTCTGCCCAGTCTCGCGTTAAAGTCCCCCATAACCACCGTAAAATAGGTTTTGGAAGCATGTATGGCCCTACTGATGTCCTCATACACGCTTTCCACCTCTTCATCTGAGTATTCCCCGGTCGGCATGTATACCTGTATGACCTTCAGCGAGTATCTTTTAGATACTCTGAGTATAAGGTATATCACCCTGCTAGAAATACTTTCGATGGTTACGACGTTGTTTACGAGGAACCTGTGGACGAGAAACCCGACACCATGCTGGGACTTTTTAAAGTCACCCTCCCGGTGATAGAGTAGGTTACCAGACTTGAGGGTTGTCGTGCCCTCTCCCTCTCTTCGGACTTCAGACAACCCTACTACGTCCCATCGTAACCTACTCATTTCCGCTTCCACTTCCTCGACCTTTTCGTCAAGCCTCATCGTGCGTATATTGTGTGTTACCAGGGCCAGTTGTCGTCGGGGGTGGTAGCCGGGTCGTATCCGGGGATTCTTAGCACCCCCTGCCCCGCCGTTACCGTGACCGCTACCTAAGTCCTGATTTAGGTAGCGGTTACGGTAACTGCGCTCTGAATAGCGGGGCTGCCGGAGACTGGGGGCCTGGTCCTTCTTTTCATATACATTGAGGGGATATTGCCATACTCACCACGCTTGGCAGGCGGGTTGGCGAGCGCAGTTGTTTTTTTCTGGCTTTATGCACTTCCAACGCTGCTGCCCGTCGAAAGCGTTTTAAGCTAGGGATGGATGGGAATTGGCTGGACTTGAGAAATTGGAAAAAGGTTGTTGGGATACTACTCACTCGGATGAATTGGGGATGAGCAAGTAGCAGCTCGGGGAGCCGGGCGCGCGTACCCGAAGTCATATCTACTACCACCGGACAGGCAGTTGAGAATGGCACCCCCTGACGAATTATATTGCATACAGTAAATCAGCTGATACCTATATAGCGCTTCTTTTGTTAGTCACAACAACAATTATACTCCCTGACGGGAGGCTAGTTACTCTTATTGGGATATTAACTATGAGTGAGTACTTTATTTATTTATTATACTTAGGCACGCTTTTAACCCTTTGACCGCGAATGTCGGACAAACATCCTTACTTCCTTACTAATGTTATAAATGCGAAAGTGAGTTGTTTGTTTGTTTGTTACGCTTTCACGCCGTAACTACTGAACCGATCATCATGAAATTTTGCGTACGAGTTCTCTGGAGTATGGAGAAGGACATAGGAAGGCTACCTTTTATTCCGGGAAAAAGTACTATTCCCGAGGGATCGACATTGACACGGGCGGAGCCGCGGGCGAAAGCTAGTTTTCTATAAAAATGTTTGTCGGATTTATACGACGTTCGCGGTCAAAGGGTTAATTCAAGTACAAATCAAAAAGTCTTTTTCTTTAATTTTACTTTACCGCTATTCGTAATTTCGTGTAGAAGGAAGCGATTTTATTTTCATTAAGAATACCTTCTTAATGATACCATTTCTACAGAGCTTTTTCGAGTGGGTACACTCGAAAAGAAATGATAGCAAAACGTAAGTTGCAAGACTGGCAAGACGCAGAACGCGTTTAGGGACATTACCTATATCGAAACGTACAAACGTCTACTCTTATTAAACTGCAACTGCTTATCTAAAACTGCATAAAAGGACCCGCAAACAGGCTAAGTCACACAGAAGTAACGCTACAACGGGCTCGAAGAAACCACAATGAAGTTAAACGGCTTGCTCCTTATCGTTTTAGTTTCCGGAGCAATTTCGTCTCCCGTTGACAAAAGAAAAGAGAAAGCGGGCATCTTGGATTGCTTATTGACGGTGGTGGTCAAACTGGCCATTTGTTTAGCCAAAGAAAAGGAATATAAAGAGTGGTAAGAGTATCAGACTGACGAACCTCTTTTTAATGACGAACAACAAACCATCGTGCTCGGTGAGTGTTTATGAATAATAAAGTTTGAACTATTGCAACACGAGGCCCCGGCCCGGGCACAGTTGTCCGGGGCCTCGCCCATGAAGGGGCCTAGCGCTCTCGAGCTAGGAGAACTTACTTCAACGCGGTGAGCGTGTGATATGTTAATATACAGGTGGAAGGAGGACGAGATGGATCTCTGTGTAATCCAGCGCACCTTGTAAAAAACATATATATTTACTGTCTATAACAAACTATACTAATCGGCAAATTAATTTTACGCGGTACCTCTACATATTGTGCGCACAGCACATGCATGTTTAACACAACACGTAATATTTCAGTTTGAATATTTGACCTTTTTTAGTTTTATTAATTGTAGGTATTACTTAAGGAGTGCTTTACTTTTTAAGAGTAAAGCACTGACCACTAAAAATCAAAGAAAAAGTGATATTATAGACTGTTTCAATTGTAATGAATCATTCTATAGTTTAACAAGTGAATACGACGTAGGTCTTCCATCTAGTTTAGTGACAGTTGTTTGTTTTGTTGTTCGTGTGTGTAAGTGACCGACACTGGTGTCAAATTTTTAAGCTGCCTAAAGGCATTTGACATAGCTTTACGACTGCCATCAATGATGACAGCAGGGAACAACGGCTTAACGTGCCTTCCGAAGCACGGAGGAGCTCGAGATATTTTTATGCCACTTGTGGTTACCCATCCAAGTGGGGACCGCGCCTAGGGTTGCTAAACATGCGTAAGCGATAATAATACTCACGCCCTCTGGGCCATCGGGCTCAGAGTACTCTATAATCCGAAGAATTCGATAGCCCGACACCGCCCTGCAAAATGATTGTCGGATTACCTACATGGGTCCATATACTTTTCTTTTTATTTTATTTAAAATTTATGTGATAATAATATAATGCTTGTTTTAAATATTGCACGTCCAGGATAAGACTGATAAAATGTAATGTGTTACCTTTAGATACCTATGTTCAACAATAAATATTGTCGCGAAGCTCCCAGAACAGAATAGTCTAGAACTTTTCCGAACATCGTCTGTCGCGCTCATACATCTTCCATCCTGCTCACACATATGTATTCTATCCCGCTCATACACATACTCGAATATTCTGGAATGTTTTAGTTATCGGCCGTCGGGACCGGAAGTATATGGAACTTTCTAGATACCCATAAGTCAGTATATAAGGGAGCGGACGTGGCGATCGTTAATCAGTTTACCGCGAGTGTTCTTAGTGAGCTATACTAATACGAGTGATTTGTGTGCGACTGATAAGTGATAATTTATACGACCACAGCAACGGACCAGGACTACGAGTGCTTTGCGTTTTGGATATTCGACGTGTTGGAAGACCAGTCAGTGTTGGGATTCCGTAGTGAATAAATTCCCTCTGAAGAGTTTGGTGTTTTACTCCAAATCCTGAACCCTAACCACGTAACATTTGGTGTCAGAAGTGTGGGATTTGGAAATGCCAGTGTTGCCGAGGGACGAAGAAGATAAGGAAGGCGTCCGGACCCGGGCTCAACGTGCAATGGAGGCTACCGCAGCCGCCGCCCAAGTTGCATCCGCTCGACATGCGCCAGCCGCCCAAAACATCGCAGCCGAGCAACTGCCGCCCGTAGCCCCAGAGGTCGCAGCCGCCCATGACATGGCAGCCGCCCAGGACATGGCAGCCGCCCAAGACATGGCAGCCGCCCAAGACATGGCAGCCGCCCAAGACAGGGCAGCCGCCCAAAATGTCGCAACCACCGAAGCCGTCACAGCCACCCTGGAAGTTACGGCCTCCCAAGAGATTGCCGCCGCCCAACAGATGCCAGCCGCCCATCATCAAGCCACGTTTCCTAGCCCCTCTTTCCAGGTTCCCACTCAAGCATCTTTTGATTTTGGTAGCTTGATGCAAATGTTGCAGTGCATAAATGAGAACCAGAGTAAACTGCAACGCATCAATGTGGAACTTAATGGAGAAATACAAAATATGCGGGATGAACAAAAGTGCTCGAGGGATGAACAAAAGCGTATGCAGGAAAAGCTGCATCATATGAGTGAGGACCAACGAATGGTATTAGCAGCTGTCAGCAAAGTCAGCAACGTGGTGGACCAGATCCGTAAGGATGTGGATTTGGTGGATAATCGCGTGACAGGTCTGGAAACAAACTTCTCCGGACTAGAGAAGAAAGTGCTGCGACTGGAGACAGTAGGCGTGAAAGTGACGTCGAGCAACGCTGTTGCTTATGCACCTGGACCCAAGGTGAAAGTGCCATCTTACGACGGAACTACTTCCTGGGCCGCGTATAAACAGCAGTTTCAAACTGTTGCCGCAGCAAATGGATGGACTAATGAACAGAGCCTTACAGCCCTCACCGTTGCACTGAAGGGCTCCGCTTTGACAGTATTAGAAGCACTACCTAACTCAGGTAGTGACTTCAAGGACTTGTTGGAGGCTCTTGAAGCAAGGTACGGAGAACGCCACTTAGAGCACGTATTCCGAGCCCAGCTTCGCGACCGAGTCCAGCGATCAGGCGAGGGGTTACAACAGTGGGCATTAGAGATCGAGAGGCTCGTAAGGAAAGCGTTTCCCTCAGAAGACCCCCGGATGGTGGAGAAAAATCTACTGCAAGCCTTCGTGGATGGAATTAAGAATTCAGAGGTAAGGGCTACAGTAAAGCTCCAACATCACACCTCGCTTAAAGATGCCCTTGCACACGCCCTTGAAGTGGAAGCGGTAAGACAAGATGTGCAAGTTCATAAATTGAGAGAAATTAACGAGATAAGCGAGGTAGTCAAGGCGGTTAAGGCCCCTTCAAAGAAGGATAATGGAACTGGGCCTATGTGTTGGAATTGTGGTGAAAGAGGCCATTTACAACTCAATTGCCGCAAAAAGAAACAGTTAAAGGAAGAGCTCAGGGAACAGCTTAAAGAAGAGATCAAGAAAGAGATTAAGGAAGACCTAAGCAATCAGTTTATGATCTCTCCTTTAAAGAAGCAGGGAAACGAGTAACAGCCAGGACTAAAGGGCGGGTACTGGCTGGCTCAGAAGAAGCCCCAGCAATAATCATCTCACAGGCAAGCAATGAAAATTGTCTGGCAATATGTGGTTCAGTGGAAGGGAAAAACTGCAGGATAACAGTAGACACAGGTGCATCTAGGACTATAGTTAAGCCACATCTAGTGAAAGCGGCAAGGGGACGCAAGAACATCAACTGTCGGCTTCTTTCTGCTTCTGGCCAGCCAATACCTGTCCTAGGAGAAATGGCAGTTACGATGTACGTGGGAGAGACACCCTATACTCACAATGTCATCGTAGCTGAAATCATTGATGACTGCATACTGGGCTTAGATTTTATGAAGAAATATAATTGTGGAATTGATATCACGAATGGTGTTTTCAAGTGTGGTAATGAAGAAATCTTCATTCTTGGAGCTTCCACTGGAAAAGTAACCTGCCTTAACAAAATTGTTATTCCTGGACGAACACAGGCTCAAATAATGGTGAGACTGCCCACGACGGCTAAGAAAACAGAGGCAAAGAGATGTGTTTTGATTGAGGACACATTACACAAACCAACTGCGAGAGGACTCCTAACAGCAAGAACCTTAGTGCGTGGAAGCGATACTGCAGTGGTAAGAGTGGTTAACCTAGACTTCCATGAGGTCAGCCTCAATGAAGGAGATACTGTGGGAAAATGCGAAGAAGTTGTGTGGATGAGAAAGTGTCAATCAAAGCTGAGCTCAGTGTCACCTAACATCGCGAATAACTCTACAATTATTGATCTTCTGAAAGACAGCAAAGATAATCTGACTTTTAAGCAATACTCGGACGCAAAGAAGTCACTGTTGCGTTTTGCTGATATCTTCTCTTCGAAAGAAGAAGATCTTGGAAGAACTTCATTAGTTCAGCACAGGATTGACACTGGAAGCGAAAGACCTATTCGTCAGCGAGCAAGACGAATACCGATTGCCAAGGAGAAAGAAGTTGAAGAAATGTTGGAGGGCATGAAGAGAAATAAAGTTATAGAACCATCTGCAAGTCCTTGGTGTTCTCCTGTGGTTCTAGTTAAGAAGAAAGATGGCAGTACACGGTTTTGTGTAGATTATCGACGACTAAACGAGATCACTAAGAAGGACAGTTATCCGTTGCCCCGAATTGATGACACCTTGGATACTCTAAGTGGAATGCGATGGTTCTCTACTTTGGACCTAAAATCTGGCTACTGGCAGGTAGAAATACACCCAGAGGATAAAGAAAAGACCGCATTCTCGACTGGCAAAGGTTTATGGCAGTTCAATGTTATGCCCTTCGGATTATGCAACGCGCCGGCTACTTTTGAGCGACTTATGGAGTGTGTACTAGCTGGATTAGTAGGAGATGCCTGCTTAGTATATTTGGATGATGTCATCATCATGGGCAGAGACTTTGATGATCATTTGCGGAATCTAGAGAAAGTCCTAAGGAAGATACGGGGAGCAAACTTAAAACTGAACTCAAAGAAATGTCATCTATTCAGGAACAAAGTAAACTACCTCGGTCACGTAATTAGCAGTGAGGGTGTACAAACCGATCCTGATAAAGTTGAAGCAGTGCAAAAGTGGCCTACCCCGAAGGACAAGACAGAGGTGCGAGCCTTCATGGGACTGTGCTCATACTACAGGAGATTTGTCAAAGGATTCTCAGAGGTTGCTAAACCTTTACACCGTTTGACAGAAGACAAACGACCTTTCTTCTGGGACGAGACTTGCGAGAATTCCTTCCAAAAATTGAAGGAAAGTTTATGTAAAACTCCAATTTTGGGATATCCACAGACTGATGGTCAATTCATCGTTGACACAGATGCAAGTAACACAGCTATTAGTGGAGTGTTATCTCAGAAACAAGGTGACGCAGAAGTTGTAATAGCTTACTTCAGTAAATCTTTGTCAAGGCCTGAGAGGAACTACTGCGTTACACGGAAAGAACTCTTAGCTGTGGTAAAAACGCTGCAACATTTCAACAAGTATCTCATCGGCAGAAAGTTTAAACTGAGAACTGATCATGCTGCTTTGAAGTGGTTGCTTCAGTTTAAAAACCCGGAAGGTCAAGTTGCTCGTTGGATTGAACAACTCCAAGAGTTCGACTTTGTTACTGAACATCGCAGTGGAAAGTCACATGGAAATGCTGACGCGCTTTCAAGAAGGCCTTGCTCAGAAGATTGTAAACACTGTGTCAAACAGGAGTCTAAAGAAATCGCTGTGAAATTAACAAGGGCGAGTCCGCCGGGACCATGGGATGACGCGATCTTCAGAGAAGCTCAGGAGGATGATGAAGACATAAGGCTTATTATTGCATGGAAGGAACGCGGAGCAGAAAAACCTAAATGGGTAGAAGTTGCACCTACAAGCCCAATCACCAAAGCTTACTGGGCTCAATGGGACAGTTTTGTCTTGGAGGACGGAATACTTTACCGTAAATGGGAAAAACCAAATGGCAAAGAGTTTCACCTACAAGTAGTTGTTCCAAGAGCTAAAGTAAAAGACGTTCTTCGTGAAGTCCACGATGGGGTGTCCGGCGGACATCTTGGCGTCAAGAGAACATTAACAAAGATACGAGAAAGGTTCTACTGGCTCAACTGTCGAGAAGACGTGGAGGATTGGTGTCGCAAATGTACCATATGCGCTGCTGTGAAAGGGCCATCGACAAGAAATCGCGGTAACCTCAAGCTCTACAACGTTGGTGCACCCTGGGAACGCATTGCAGTTGATGTGGCAGGACCATTTCCTATAACTGAGTCGGGAAATAAATACTTCATGGTGGTAATGGATTACTTCACCAAGTGGCCTGAAGTATTTGCCATACCTAACCAGGAAGCTGCAACAGTAGCCTCCAAATTAGTTGAGGAAGTGATATGCCGGTTCGGTGTGCCCTTGGAAATCCACTCCGATCAAGGACGAAACTTCGAATCACAACTATTTCAAGAAATCTGTAAGATTTTAGGAATGCACAAAACAAGGACCACGCCATATCATCCTCAGTCAGATGGCATGGTGGAACGCTTTAACCAGACGCTGGAGAGGCATTTGGCGAAATTGGTTGATAACCATCAAAGAGACTGGGACAAGTACATACCGCTATTTCTCCTCGCTTACCGGACTTCAGAACACGAAAGCACAAGAGTGACCCCAGCTTTTGTAAATTTTGGCAGAGAACTTCGGTTACCGGTAGATTTGCTAACGGGAAGACCACCAGAAGTTTCTCACACTGTGACAGATTATGTCTCGGATCTTCGGGAAAGAATGCGAGATGTATATGACCTAGTTCGGGAAAACGGGCTGCAAGCAAGCGAGAACATGAAAACTAGATACGACCGAAGAGCAAATACGAGTGGCTATGAAGAAGGAGCTTTAGTGTGGCTTCACAACCCAATACGCCGCAAAGGAAAATCTCCAAAGCTGCAGACGAGATGGGAAGGGCCATATAAGGTGATCACCCGCATGAACGATGTGACATATCGCATTCAACGACAACCAAGAGGAGCATTCAAAGTGGTGCATGTGGACCGCTTAGCACGTTATCATGGCAGCAACAGTGACGCTCGGGACGAGCGTCTCTAAGAAGGGGGCAGTGTCGCGAAGCTCCCAGAACAGAATAGTCTAGAACTTTTCCGAACATCGTCTGTCGCGCTCATACATCTTCCATCCTGCTCACACATATGTATTCTATCCCGCTCATACACATACTCGAATATTCTGGAATGTTTTAGTTATCGGCCGTCGGGACCGGAAGTATATGGAACTTTCTAGATACCCATAAGTCAGTATATAAGGGAGCGGACGTGGCGATCGTTAATCAGTTTACCGCGAGTGTTCTTAGTGAGCTATACTAATACGAGTGATTTGTGTGCGACTGATAAGTGATAATTTATACGACCACAGCAACGGACCAGGACTACGAGTCCTTTGCGTTTTGGATATTCGACGTGTTGGAAGACCAGTCAGTGTTGGGATTCCGTAGTGAATAAATTCCCTCTGAAGAGTTTGGTGTTTTACTCCAAATCCTGAACCCTAACCACGTAACAATATATTGTATTTGTATCCACTGTTCTTGTTCAATTTAATCTCTGCGTTATTGTTTTAGTTAAATACGTGGATTCCGTGGAAAAAAAAGATGATCCGGCGCACGGTAAATTGCAAAAGGATTACTCAGAAAATGGTACTCCTAGTGAATGCTGGGCGAAGGCCGGAAAAGATGCTTTGGCTTGTATCTATGGAGCCAAGGGAGATGCCGAGCTGCGTGAATTGCTTCTAAATTATTACAATAAACATAATAACTGATAACTTGAAATATACTGCCTTAATGTTTATACTTCTAATTATACATCTGCAAGTTATATCGACATCTGCATAGATATATTGTAATGGCCACAATATATTTTTTTCAATAAATGAATTTTTTTTTAATCTCGATCTATTGTTTAGTCGCAACTTGATCTTTGTATATTCGCAAATCGTGGCTTGTCTTCTCGGACAACGGACATAGTAACTATTTAGTAATCTGTGACAATGACAACCGTCTTTCATAAACTCTAGGTTATTTTACTAACCTAGTTTCTAAACCTGCCAATAAGAGATAATATATGAGTACCTATACCATCAGGATTATATTATCTCTATGACCTATACATACATGTGTGTAAGAGCAAGAGAGTACATACAAGATAAACGTGGCTTTTACGTCTTAAGGCGAGGCCTCAAATATTTGGTACCTTCGCTCGGCAAAGGACTGATCAAGTGCGCGCAAGGGATAGCGCTTGGCGGTTTAGCCCGTGAATGATGAGATAGGAGATAGTCTCGAGTTGCTCAAAGAAAAAAACGTAAGCGCCAAATTCGTTATTTCTATTTTATATAAAATCAGACCGGTTAATTGTATTTTCATATTTACATTTTGATGAATTACTAATAACCTATCTTTTAGTCTAAAAATCATTATTTCATTCGTCGCATTTGAGCTACAATAACAAAAACTCTGCGAACGAAGACCATTTTTCAAAAAATATTTCTATCGAGAAAATTTTATCAAAACGTGTTTTCATCTTCAATTTTTGGAGATGAAAAAATCAAAAATCATATTACTTAGATTTGAAACTCCTAATTTAAGTATTTTGCGAGATAAATAAGGTTCAGAACGACCTTATTTACAGTGGTATCACCTTAAAGACGGTTGTGTCTGCCTCGTAAGGGAAAAAGACGTGATAGTATGTTTGTATGTACCTAATAGCTTTTTATAATTTAATACGTTTGAACAGGCGACAGCCGACACGTTTCTTTTTAAATCTGTTCGGTAGTTTTTGTTTTTATCCATTACAAATAAACAAACATACAAACCTTTTCTTTATAATATACCGTTGAATTCCTGGAATACAGAATTGCAAGAAAAAGAGGTAAAAAAAAAACGAAGTAAGTACAAATTTGACCTCCCGTAAAAAGTCTCCTTAAGCTAGGCATTTTTTTATGAGAAGTCTAACTAATTTTCTTTTTCGCCTTTTATCTTTCCTTGTAATTCTGTATTAATTAAGGATTCTAATTCCAGGATTCAATATAGCTCACAGGTTCAAAATTTCGCTGTATTTATAGTATATAAGAAACATCGGCCATAATAGCTGACTCCAGATCCAGGATGAAGATGCTACACGCCGCACAGGACCTTCGGTAGGACGGCAAACGATCAAGCGAGTCACCTGATGGTAAGCGATCATCGCTGCCCAAACGTCTACTCAAACGTCAATTTTCTGTGGAGTATGATACTTCCCCGGACGAGCCGGCCCATTCATGCTACTAGCAAAAATGAATTTTGCCGGTAGCGTGGCTCTACCACAACTAAAACTGTCTTCCTTGATGGCGGTGCTGACGTGGAAGACGAGCAGGTTGTCGTTTATGGCCATGTGCGAGTTGCCTGCTAAAATGTGCGCGTGCAGCGTGACCTGCAGATACTTGCCGAGCAGTATCTCCCGAAAACCTACCTTTAGAGGGTCCGTATATTTGTAATACTTAAATGCTGTCTCCTTACTTGATGTAGGTGCTAGCGTGGCAGACGAGCATATTGTTATCGTTTATGGCCTTGTTCGAGTTGCCTGCGAACTTGTGCGCAAACTGCAACATCTGTAGGTACTTGCCGAGAGTATTTCTTGACAACCTACCTTCAGAGGGTCCGTATAGTTGTAATAAATGATGTCTCCTTTCTTGATGTCAGTGCTGGCGTGGCAGACGAGCAGGTTGTTGTCGTTTATGGCCATGTGCGTGTTCCCCACGCAGTCGTGCGCCAGGAGCGAGGCCTGAAGGTAGACTCCCCGCAGTATCTCTGAGCAGCCAATGCCCGGCACTTGAGGCCCGCGCACGTCGAAGCTGTTGACGTCGATGGCCGCGCAGATCTTCTGGACTATGTCCTTGTCTTGAATGTTGTCAAGAAGGCCCAGAGATTCGATAAACTGAAATATTACTTTAAAGATGTTGTTGATGTATTCGATTGACGAGGTATGCGGATCGTATGAATTAGTTCTTTTGTTACTTTTGATAGAAATTAATCATATATTTTTGTTGTTCTTAGCCAATTCACCAAACTTAACGAACCAATATCAAATTAAAAGTGTGCTCAACAACCTTTTTTAGGTAAACGCTTCCGCACCAGAAATATTTTTCATAATCTAGGTACACATCGTGCAGGGCCCCCTATTTTCCTGGCGAAAAGAACTAACAATTGCCTCCTAAAAAGTCAATGTTTTATGAGTCTACGAAAAACTAACAATAAAGTTAGTTTTTCGTAGACTCATAAAACATTGACTTTTTAATACGCCCCTTGTTTTGTTGTCTTTAGTCAGCGCCTTTTTCTCTACAGAAAGTAAACCTGGAACCTCCTCTAAATAGCCATATGCTGGCAACCTTACACCGTTAATTTACTATTTACTTTAATGCCATATCAAGTCGTCATACCTCCACTGTACCCTGGTAGAAGTCCCAGACACTAGTATTGATCCTCTCCGTTAAATGAGTCTCCAGCTGCATGAACTCCTGCCAGGCTTGCGGGTCCGTGGTCTTCTTCAGCATAGCTCGTAAAACGATAAGAGACCCTACATTTTGCACCATCACCAAAGGGTTCAGTCCTTTCGTTAGTTTGAGCGTTCGGAAGAATTCGCATTCCGATTTTGAGTGCCAATCTGAAATGCGATTATGTACTATTATTCTCTTTGGACTACCAATTAGAAAAATTCTTTCACTGATCCATCTTAATATCGGTAAACATGTAATGAGCTAGGAAAGAAGATATCTCTGTCTTAGGCATTGTAAACTAACGGCCTACCCGGCTTCGCACGGGTAGGTATAGGTGTGATATAGGTATATATAGGTAATAGCCTATGTTCAAATCGGTCCATAGTTTCAGAGCCTACTATGTACCTATTCAGTTTAACAAAGAAACAATCAAAACTTGCCTCTTTATAATATTACTCTAAAAGCAAGTGTATATCAAAAATCGAAACATCTACGCTTCTCAATCATAGATATCAGATACCTAGCTAGTTTCAATAGTACCTACCTTAAAGGTATCATCATCATCATCAGTCTTTTTAGTCTCCACTGCAGGAGCATGACCCTCTCTGTACTACCGGAGCCATACTTGGCCAGAGCAGACAGAGGATTTGGCCTACAGTCTCCTCGCTGGCCAGACGGTTGGAGGTCTCATTGATGTTTATGAGCGTTGTTTAGCTTATATTCCCTAAGTCGCTTCTTACCTCCATGGGGAGACCAGGACTGATCCTATTCTACTCTGCCGGAAACCACACGGCTAGTATAAGTATAGACACGAGCATTCAAATATACACGACTGCATTGCATTTCAGACCTTATCACATTAACTTAAGAACCAATGTCTGTATATATTGCTCGTGCGTGACTTACCTATACCTGCCTTACTAAACAGGATTCCAATAGACGGAGAAAGCGAATGACAATAATATTATTAGAATATTAGAAGCGAGTTCGTATTGTAAAATGATGATAGGTTACCTAAAGGTAAATTTACATAGGTACTTAGGAATATTAAATTAATGGTTTATACTGACTGCAGGTGAGCGGCTGTGGACAGCCCTCGCCTGGACACAGGGGTGCCACGGCGCAGTTCTTGCATACTAGGAACTTGCTGATGAGTGGCAGGTAGCAGTTGTAGCACAGGAGGTTCGTGTCGGTGCCGGGCCCGAGCACGAACGGCTGGTCCGACAGGATCTTCTCGCCCGCTCGCAAGTCCTTCGCGGCTACTAAATACCTAAAGATTATGATGATAAAATGAACATGGAACGTGATATTTACTGGTCGAATGATCATTGCAACGCTTCACAAAAATCTTTTTTCTAATGTTTGTTACCTCATAACTCCATCATTTATGTACCGATTTCAAAAATTCTTTGATCTAATCGGTCCTGTAGTTTGGTTGAACTCGGTTTTTAGGGTTTCGTACCCAAAGGGTAAAAACGGGACCCTATTAATATGGCTTCGCTGTCCGTCTGTCACCAGGTGTACCTCATGAACCTTGGATATTTAGACAGTAAACATTTTCACAGATAATCTATTTCTGTTGCCGGCACATACTAAGATACAGAATAAAATAAATATTTAAGGCAAGTCCCATGCAACAAACGTGATATTTTTGCTTGTTTTTGCTCGATATTGATAACGGCAACAGGTAGACGCTTGAAATATTCACAGAATATTTAGTTATATATTCAATTTACAAAAATATAATTGAATTTAAAATAATATTAATATATAACCTCCTATACAACAGACATGATTTTTTTGCCGATTTTATAGATAATAAATAGTACGGAACCCTTCATGATCGAGTCCGACTTGGCTGGGTTTTTTTTAATAATAATAAAAATATTTATTTTTCTCCAAAAAATATGTACATTAATAACAAAACAAATCAGACAGTTTCAAAACACACTAAAGATAAGGAAGGTATCTAAACCTTAACAAAAGTAATGTATGTAGAGATCTAATGCCCGTGTTAGGTTTCCAAAGAACCTGTGTTACGGGTCACCAACCCTCTCCATCTGCATAGTGAATGTGTTTTACACAAAATCATTATCATAAAAAAATCAAGATGTAGAGGACAACATAAGAACTAAATTTGGAGAACTGGTGCCCATGCTAGGTTTCCGAGGAACCTGTATTACGTATGTTTGTTTGTTACCTCATAACTCTATCATTTTTTATGAACCGAGACACTAGTTAGACGATTGAAATAATGAGAACAAAGGTTTTCGTTTACAATTTTATAAATTAAAGTAGCTATCCCTCCTACGTGTCTGTCTGCGAAGTCAAAGCTCAGAAACGAATGTGGCGACTCCTATGTGGTATTAACTATACCTAGTACCTTCACTATGTTGTAATGCCGTTGTATATAATTCACATCACGAGTTTATCACAGATAACATTCCTGGTGTAAAAACAGGAAATTTAACAAAATAAAATAAGGCAAACAAAATAGATTTTTTTTGCTTTGATACAAAATAATTATTTGAAACCCTATCATCATCATCAGGTTCTTCTTAGTCTCCACTGCAGGAGCATGACCCTCTCTGTACTACTAGGTATATTTGAAATCCTAACTATAAATTAAAAAAAAAAATAAAAAACATTCTAAATAAGTAAAAGCTTTTATGTACATCACTTTATTTTAAGTTATTTTCAGCAAGCCCTTTAATTTGGTATCCATAATGTAAAAGTGCATCAAAAAAAGTTATTCAGCCATATTTGTTGTTCCGCCATGTTGGATTTAGAATACCGTCACACAGCTTACCATGCATAGTCATCCAAACATAACGAATACACAAAATTTCAGCTCAATCGCTGGCTCTCTGCTACAAGATTGAGTTGCAAAATTCCACCTGAACAAACGTAGTTACATGCATACATTTCAAGTTAATAGCTTGTGAAATATTGATATTATGATGGACATCAACAAACCTGCCGAGGGTGTCCGAAGTTCGTATCTCATACCGCGCAGCCATCTTGCTTATTTTTATTCTTTCTTCACAACACCGGGACTAGGCGGAACTGCACAGCACGTGCGCGAGTGACTGACCATGCTTGCTTTATTTATAGACCGCACTATTTATATCGAAAACATTTCTCCCGTACCTACACTGCGTGTCCCAACGGAACAAAAGATACACTAGCGAGTGAAATCTCCTTTTTTCCAACTAAATTTTCAAAAGTCGCATCAAAAATACTGACTTGCACACTAAATAAAATTTAATT
The DNA here is from genome assembly GCA_947532085.1 of Elegia similella. Classification (NCBI taxonomy): domain Eukaryota; kingdom Metazoa; phylum Arthropoda; class Insecta; order Lepidoptera; family Pyralidae; genus Elegia; species Elegia similella. Next base: position 18,415,406 of record OX383941.1, read on the forward strand.
CTATAACTAAAAATCACCTTTTTGCAACTAATAAAATTTTAATCATACACCAAAAATACTGACTTGCACACTAAATATGCACATAAAATAAATTTAATCCTATAACTATAAATTCTAACTTAACTTACCGAACCTACTTTTCCGGCAGCAGCTCGTTTCTGATGGCGATTCGTTTTCCGATGTGGTTGCAGTTCTAACCTAACCTACTTTTCTGGTAGCAACTTTGTTTTCTGGTGGGGTCGCAGTTCTAACCTAACCTACTTTTCCGGCAGCAGCTCGTTTCCGATGGCGATTCGTTAATGGAGAGATATATTATTGCAATGCATATTTAGAAACCAATTTTAGAAATTCAGTTGGAAGATTAGTATTTTTGTTAGACAACAAGTATTTTTGATGTAAAACTGGTAAAAAAGGTCATCTAGTTTTGATTGACTATATATATTTTTTAGTTAATCATGTTTAGATAATTAAGTAGTTTATTTGTAGCTTATTCAGTTGTTTGGTATGCAGTAAGATAATTAGTGGAGCCACTTGGTTTGCATAAATTGTAATTAGAGGTGCAGTTAAAAATATCCCAAAAAAAATAAACCATACGTTTGCCATAAACTGTTACTTTACTAACAAATGTGGTACATGTAGCGACTCCATAAACTGTTAATTCTTTTTTTATTAATAATTTGAGTGCGTTTGACCTCTATCCTGCCTGATCTAGGGTGGTACACGCAAACTCAAATAACACCTATTACATGGACTCTGATATTTTTAATTTTCTTTAAATTTAATTGTAACATTTTTTTAATTAACGATTTGTTTATTTCTTAAGATATTTTAAATAAATACGAAATAGAAATATCTAACCAAAAAACAAAAAACATTAACAATATCATAAATTAAATTCACATTTATCTCCCTAACTGTCACATATCCCGCCCGTCGAATCCACTCATTCCTTATTCGGTCCACCCGGCCATACCGTCAAACGATGGCTATGTAACTTCTGCTCTAGTCCTAATAAATTCACTCCGGATTTAGGGCCGCGCTACACTGGATTGCCATGGGATGGCATTGGAAGCGACGCGTCATTTCAAAACAAGCTGTTATAACCTTTGTCTAGTGGTATAAGATGACTAGACGCCCGCGAGCTCGCGACGGCTCGTGCTAGCTCGAGGTTATAATGCTAATCCAGTGTAGCGCGGTCCTTAACCCCGCACATCTATCATCTATCTCAGCATCCGCATTTCCTCGACATGAAGTTCTGTGTTCTTTCTTCTAAATATTAAAACGAAACGCTTGGAAAAATATTCTATCGTACGTCTGGCTATTCTTGTCGCATTTCACCACATTGTCGTGGTTTTGTGAGCAGGTTCAATAATTAAAGAGAATGTCGTAAATTCAAAAATTGGCGTAAAATGGCGGCATTGCCACAACGGACCTAAGCGCTATTGGGGTATATGGCGCTTTGGATCACTGTGTAAGTCTCGCGAGGTTTACAGAACTACATCTACATACATACAGTAGATAATAATTAAATAAAACAGCTTACTAGAAACAATATTGCATTTATTAGCATTATACAGAATATGATACAATACTCTACCTTAGTGGTAAAGGTATACTTATGACTAGTAATAAGGCTTTAAATAATATATCTCTATAAAAATCTGATTTACTACATATTTACACATTACCCTAAAGGATTTCAAGTTATTGCAAAACTGCTGTCATGTATATGGTATGTACAATGTAAAACTACAGTTAGCCTTATATTATCGTCTAAAGGCTCCTACACACAATGCCGGCGGCCTGCCCGCCAAACCGCCGGGCGAACCGCTGGGCAAGCCGCGTATACGGGGCGGCGCGCGGCGCCCATTATGTGCCTTATAAATATGTACTTGTCGCGAGCCGCGCTGCAAAAACCCGCCGGCATTGTGTGGGGAAGCTTTAATATTGGCGTTTCCCTCTCGCTCCCTTGGCATGCAAGCATACAGCATTTAGAATTTTAACAGATCACAACGGATTATAACTTCACCTGCCTCCGCGGGTATCACGTTTGCGACTGAAATAAAAAAAAATGTTTATTTTATCTGCTGAAACACTAATATTACCTTATTATTATAAAAACTAGTCTTGCCCCGGAGGGTTCCAAGATAATCTTTCATATAAAAAAACCGACTTCAATCGAACTACTGAACCATTTTTGATGAAGTTCAAATGGGACCAATTTGAAAGCATGCACTTTCAAAAAAAGTTTTTTTAATTGTTTCATGAAAGCGTTATGCGTTAGACACTCTGGTGACAATATCTGGGGGAGATGGCCTCCGGCTCTCTAACTCACCGAACGAAGCATAGAAGCGGTAAAGCTTCTACTCAAACGTTGATTTCTGTGGGAGTACCACATTCTCACAGAAATCAACGTTTCAATGTTTTTTCCCCAGACGAGCTGGCCCATTCATGCTACTAGCAAAAATTAACTTGGGAAATACAAAAGGGATGCCTTTATAACTTCCTCTCCTACGCCGCGCCGGCGGTCTCAGGTCACGTGTTCGTCTTAATAATTTTCGATCAGGTCACTTATCCTGACGCGAGTTTAACATTTTTACGCATCCCGAAAAGTGCCAAACGCGTCTTTAAACTTTTAGTTGTGGTAGAGCAACGTTACCGGCCAAAGTCATTTTTTCTAGTAGCATGAATGGGCCGGCTCGTCCGGGGAAGTACCACACTCTCGTTTGAGTCAACGTTTTAGCTTTACCGCTTCTATGCTTCTTTCGGTGTATGAGAGAGCCGATACTCATCTTTCCCCCAATGCTTCTTTCGGTGAGTGAGATAGCCGGAGCCCATCCTTCCCCCCATTTCCTCCTTCCATGTCTTTCCCCCAATTCCTTCATAGGCCGGCAACGCTCGTGTTACACCTTGGTGTTGCAGTTATCCATGGACAGCGCTGATCGCTTACCATCAGGTGACTCGCTTGCTCGTTTGCCATCCTATAACAGATTGTGGAATGGACTCCCGAGGTTTTCCCTGTGTGCTATACTTTAGGGTCCTTCAAAAGACGTGTTTACAGGTATCTTAAGAGTCGGCAACGCATCAGCAGCTCCTCTGGTGTTGCAGATGTCAATGGGCGACTGTGAACACTTTCCATCAGGTGACTCGCTTGCTCGTTTGCCGTCCTATAACAGCAGGATTATGGAATGGGCTCCCGAGGTATTCCCTGTGTCGGCAACGCATCAGCAGCGGTGACCACTTTCCATCGGACGATTCGATCGCTCGTTTGCCGTGCTATAAAAAAAACGCCGCTAAAGAGGACAAAGGACGGACCTCGAGCAGCGAGAGCGGCGTGGCCTGCAGCGAGGCGCTGATGATGTCCTGCAGACAGCGCGCGAACTCCTCGATGACGTCGCGCACGGGGTCGGGGTCCGGCGCGGCGTTGCTGGCCGCCGCCACCAGGCACTGGCACACCGCCTCGATCACCTCCGACGTCATGAAGCTGCACGGCTGTCTGCGCGCGCAACACACCATTAAACATTATATTAGCTGTTTTCCCGCGACTTCGTCCGCGTAAAACATAGCCTATGTTCAGCGCAGATAGTGTAGCTTCCCAACTGTGAGAGATTTTTTCAAATCCTTCTAATAGTTTAAAAGCCTATTCGCGTCAAACAAACAAACAAATCTTTCTTTTTTATAATATTAGTATATAGAAGTATAGACAATACTCATCATATTAATTTAAATTGTTTAATTTTAAGTTCTTAAGCCAGTCTTCGGGTAATGGCGAAAAGGAGTGGAGTTCGTTAAGGCCTCCAGGGAAACCATAGAGCCCACTCTATGGTTTCCCTGGGGGCCTTTGTGATGTGAGAGTGTGGGCACTCTTCGACAATATACCACAAAGTTTGTTCTCTGGCCCCACAGTCACATTCTGGAGTCTTTGTAACTCCACTTTAGAGGCGGTGATTAGACCGTCCGTATCCTGTTCGGAATCTGTTCAATATTACCCACACCCCTCTGACTATCAAAGCCTGCTGGTTTTTTCGTTGGGTCCAAGATATTGTCCTTCTGTCCTTCTATATTCTATACAATAATACCTCCGATACAAATACGGCTAGAGCTTTATATAAACAAAGTATTGTTGTACTTGTTAACAGACTTCAAAAAAGGAGGAGGCTTCTCACGGAGAAAAATAATTTTAACAATACTACCAGAACGTATCGTAAATATAATTCTAGTATAAAGAAACAGAATTATGTTATTTTTACCAGATTTACTTTTAACATCTAATAATCATATTGTAGGGTATGCCAGAATATTATAGTAATCGTATTTTTCGTAAACAATACTTAAACCTATTTACAAGTACATTTTATTATTGTAAAAAGAAAATTGTAATAATTATAAAGTCTACCTGTATAGTTTGTTTGTTTTTACTAGCTGTCTATTGAAAACTACAATATTTTTGGTAATCTCTAAAATAATGCAAGTAAGGTTAACTAAGCTAGAATATGCTAGATTCTTATAGTACTATCAACCAGGTTATTTTTTACTGTGCCTATCAATGTATTTTGTATTAACCAGCAATATGGTTCTAACTATTAAATGAGGCGTATTATGTTAACCATTGCACTAAAAGTTGGAACTACTATTTAAATTAATAAAGGTTATCATATAATGGTTTTGTGTAACATAAATACCGTGCATCAAACGAAACGTTGTTTACGTTTGTCAAAAAGATTGTGGCGCACTTTTCGAGCCATTTTTTATTTATCGTGTGTCGTGTGCGCAGGCGGGCCATTTTTGTGCACATATTCTTTCTAATTTGTGGTTTTTGTGCGGTTGGTGGAAAATTGACACTGCAACTTAGTAAAATTGAACTCGTTTCGTAATTATATATAACTTTATGTGGTTCTCATCTACGTCCAGCAAATCAACAAAAAAAGGAAGCGTAACTCCACACTATAGTATTGTTGGATCACCTGCAAGTACTTCAACCACAATGTGTGCATTGTGACTCACCTACCAGTACCGTAAGTTTTTAAATAGACACTTTATAACAATAATATAAATTGTAAGCTTTTTTTAATAACACCCTTGTATAATACATTTTTTTTTTATTTCTAGGGACTAAAAGAGTTATATTCTGAAAGTGGACTGTTATCAAGTAATAGTCGTAGAAAGATATTCAACATTTTTGTAAAGGACATCCAGTTCAACACTGCTGCAGTACGCTCAAGATACTCGTATTACAACCATTTTTAGCAAGGAGAATGTTTGAATAAATAGTATATAAATAACATAATAATCATTGAATTTATTTCAGGCATCCTACCCATAGGTACACCTTACAGAATAACATTGTAACCATTTAAATAAAAACAGCTTGTTTTTTGTGCACTACATACATCGGAGCCAGGCTTTAAAACCAGCAATGTGCCATGAATCCAGTTCACTCTCTGGAGATCCAAAGGGACGTTGGTCTTGTTTTTAATATATGTGTGTTGACGTGATAGATTTATTCGGCTCGTATGATGGCTTAGTTGCCAATTCACCTCCTATAAAAGCCGCCCGCGGGTGACCTTCCTCTTTCATTAATTTTAAGTCTTACTTAATTTTAGAAGTACCTTATCCTAGCCCAATGCTGGGCGATTGTACTTGTGACTTAAAATTGTTGAAGTTGGAGACTTACTCGCGGGCGGGTTTTTTATAGTGGGCGAATAGGCATCTAAGTCGTCATAAGAGCCCGAGTACTACAAATCTGTCACGTCTTCACTACTACGTAGGTAAAGTAAAAAATAAAGTATTGCTGTAATAAAAAAAATATAGTAAACCGCACAATATTTTTTCATTTTTTTAGTAAACTTAACCATTGCATATGATGATAGCTAAGTAAATGTAAGTAAACACAAAATAAAATTATATTCAACTGAACAATATACTCATTCTGTTATGTTTAAAATAAAACTAATGTAATTTATACAAATTAACGCAATGTGCACGATACCAAAATGTTATTCATATGTACCAGCATTATGTTTATCTGTGCTAGATATTTTGGTAAGCTATTACCAGATTTTTCTAGTAAAGTCAACAAAACAGTTAGCTGTCATATATATTACAATAAAATCTAGTAACATTAACTATATTCTAGTTAACTAAACGAGAATTTTCTCTCAGTGCTTCCTACTGAATTCGAAAAACTATGGAAGCGGCATTGCGCTCAAAAACTGACACCACGCAATACGTTGCGTGGTGTCAGTTTTTGAGCGCAAGATCTACTGGTCAAAGGGGGCGGAGCTAAAATTATATCTTTTCGCTAACGAGGACGCGTCGATAAAAGCATTTAACGACGTTTTTTTTGTAAACATTGGCGAAATCATAACGAATTAAGAAAAAAAATTACTTCTTTAGTAAAGTGGTGCAAGAAACGCAAGGAGAGACGGAAAGTGACACTTTCATAGCGAGCAAGGAAAACTGTAGCCAACCTAACCTCCGCTATGTTGACACCATAGCGTTCATTAGATAATGTTGACACCGCCTCGTGACCTTGACGCGGCCAATCGCAAACTTGCTTTGGCTATGAGTGCGTAAATTTTTCGTTGTGATTTAAGTTAAGTTTGTTTCCGTAAATGGGACTGATATTGAATCGTTAGTTGTGAATTACGCTTCCATAGTTTTTCTAATTCAATGCTTCTTCCCTATCACAGTACCACCCTTGGGATACCACCTCCTTTCTAACAAAAATATAACTTCGAGACTTGTGTTATGGGATACTAACTCAACGATACTATATTTTATAACAAATACACACATAGATAAACATCCAAGATCCAGGTCAATCTGAAAAAGATCATTTTCCATCTTGACCTGACCGGGGATCTAACCCGGACATCCTCGTGTCGCAGGCTGGTGTGTTAACCACTGCGCCACGGAGTTTGCCAATGACAAAAAATGCCGTAAAACAAATATGAAAAAAAGCCGGCTAAGTGCCAGTCGGACTCGCACACAAAGGGTTCCGTACCGTTATATATGAAAATGGCAAAAAAATCATGTCTATTGTATGGGAGCCCCCCTTTTTATTTTTATTTAATTATTTATTTTTAAAGTGAATGTATAACTAAATATTCTGTGAATAATTCCCTTTGGGTACGGAACCCTTATAAAGCAACAGTACGTACTTGAGGTGCGCGAGCATGTTGGTGCTGGCGACGCGCGGCCGAGCATGTCCGGGCTGCAGCAGGGCGTCGCGGCGCCGCGCGCGCCCCACCGTCTCCTCCACGTTGCGGCACCCCACACACTTGCACATCGACGTGCACGCGATCTTAGCCTACACATACACACACATACATTCACACCATCACACTCGGCTTTGTCACGCATAGAGTAGTACAGCCCACATGACAGCCTTATTTCAAGATGACCTGTCAACCACCAAGCGGTCCAATGAGGACGCATAACAATAGAAAATCCATTGTGTCCGCGTTTCTCGCGCTTGTAGGATTAAGTTATTTTTATTATACGCACACGGACTTCTTATAGCTGTTTTATAATAGTACTAGCTTTCGCCCGCGGCTCCGCCCGCGTATATGTCGATCCCTCGGGAATAGTATTTAATCCCTTTTTCCCGGGATAAAAGGTAGCCTATGTCCTTCTCCGTACTCAAGAGAACTTGTATGCGAAATTTCATGATGATCGGTTCAGTAGTTACGGCGTGAAAGCGAAACAAACAAACTCACTTTCGCATTTATAATATTAGTTAGGAAGTTAGGATGATGTTATTGTTTTCTTTTTAGTAGCGTATTAATGTTCAACTTTTTGTTATCCTATATTTTTTCCATCGATGAGAACCTTTAATTGGTTATATTGTTATTACACTTCTTATTTTTTGTGATTTTTTAGTTGTTAATCTTACTATGTATATAATGTGGGTAACCTATGTCACGTGTCATTTACCAGCAATGTGATAAACGCCTAGTTGGTAAGATGCATTTTTAATAAATGCATTTTATCAACGGCGTTTATCTCATTAGTGTTGTGTTGCTGGTATAAACGCCTAGGCTTACCAACAAACAACTAAAAACCTCCAAAGTAAAGCATTTATAAAAAAACCTATTGAGAACTATAGGCCAATATCACTAATACCTACATATATTGTAAGAATTAACTTAGTAGTACTTATAAGAATTATTATGTAATTTCTAAATAAAAATAATATTCTTAAAATGGATTCCAAAGAGACAAAATATCGTAGTTTGATAAAAAAATATAAACGACTACAATCTCTTTTTATATGTAAAGGCTTCTGACAAAGTATCGTACAATATTTTACTAAGAAAATGTGAATGTTGTGGCATTAGAGGCCAGGCTTTAAATTGTTAAAAAAGCTATTTACAAAATCGCACACAATATGTAGAACTCACTTTTACAAATAAAAGTATAATGGTATAGACGTTCAGATCAACAACGGAAAATGCAGTGGGTGTTCCACAGGGGAGTATATTTGAACCACTATTATTTAAAGACTAGAATAGACGTTCAGATCTTTCGTCCTTCGTCTTTAAGACCAAAGGCTATAATCAATGTGTGTTACCAGTGATGACTTACGGGTCCGAAACGTGGTCCCTTACTATGGGCCTCATAAGAAAGCTCAAGGTCGCTCAAAGAGCTATGGAGGGCTATGCTCGGTGTTTCTCTGCGAGATCGAATCAGAAATGAGGAGATCCGTAGAAGAACAAAGGTCACCGACATAGCTCAGCGGCTTAGCTCTTTGAAGTGGCAGTGGGCCACATAGCGCGCAGAACCGATGGCCGATGGGGCAGAAAGGTTCTCGAATGGCGACCACGTACCGGCAAGCGCAACGTCGGACACCCACCGACCAGATGGTCGGACGACCTGACTAAGGTCGCAGGAAGACGCTGGATGCAGGCCGCTTCCAACCGGTCGTATTGGAAATCCTTGGGGAAGGCCTATGTCCAGCAGTGGACTTCATGCGGCTGATATGATGACGTTCAGATCAACAACGGAAAATGCAGAGGAGAATCTGAATTTGTCCTAAATTTAATTGGACATAAAGATATCCACGTCGAACTTTCAATGACATTGAAAATCTCAAACAAACTTACCTCGTAACATTCACAATAATTTTTGAGACATCCACTTCTTTTGCAGTTACATCCCTTATTATGCCTTCGTATTATTTCCGGCCCGCCCGCTTTAGATTTACCTATTTTTGGCCTGAAAAATAAAAAATATATTTGATGAAATTATCGCCTATTACACAGTCAGTACCAAATCCAACTTCACTTGCAAGAAGGCATCGCTAATGATGCCGTTACACAATCGGCGTTATAGAAAACTATAGAATAAACCATGATTGCCACCTTCGTTGGGGTTCAGTTTGATCTAACTTGATGAATTAAATGTTCATTCATTAGTGCTGTACGCTCTATCGTAGTCGATAATTGCCAATCATCATCGTCTTTATTCGGCAATCATGGCCGATTGTGTGTAGCAATGAGTAACACGTCTTTTTCCCTTGCGGGGCAGACAGAGCCCATGCTTTAAGACCTAAGCTACGAAGTCTAATGGGATCAAAATAGTGAAGGGCAACCCATCACTATTTTGATCCCATTAGCCGCATCGCCTATTAATGTAATTTGTCAGGTTTGCCCATTCCCTTGATCGGCTTTTACGGTCTGCGCGGGAAGGGAAGCAGCTGGTACATTCTACATTTTTTCTTTTCACCCAGACCAGCATGGAAGTGTATATGGAGAATAGTGAATATCCGTAAAAGTAAGGAAAACATCAGCAACCTGAAGGCATTAGGATTCCTGTCGAGGCAGGCCCGGATGGCCTTCTGCCGCAGCTCCTCGTTCTCCAGGTTATTGTGGCAGTTATTGCAGTTGCAGCGGTTGCAGAACTCGCCGTTCGCGAAGCAGTCGCAGTACAGCTTGAGGCACTGCGACTTGGTGCAGTTGCATGCCTTGCGCGGCCGCAGGCCTAGCTCTGTTGATGCCAACTCTGCAAATAATATGCATTAGTTATTTAAAATGCGTAGATCAGCTAAACTAGCACCATCATCATTCCAGCCGTTGAAGTCCAGTGTACAAAGGCCTCTCCCAGGGATTTTTCGTTCCATTGGAAGATATTGCCATAATTACCACGCTTTGTAGGCGGGTTGGCAAGCGCAGTTTCTTTGGCTTCTTGTGCTTCCGACACTGCTGCCCATCGGAAACATTTTTAAGCTCAGGAAGGATAGGAGTTGGATGTTGGATTTTGGAAGGAAATTAAGGATTGGGATACTACTCGCTCGGATGAATTGAATGAGTACCGGCAACCACCGGACAGGCAGTTGAGGATGTCACCCCTGACCATGACCATTTTTATTTGATCTGGTTTAGGAGTAAAAAAATAAATGAAGGGTGGCGCTAGTTTAGCTGATCTAAGCCCTCAATACTAAGTAACTTTACCGTGATACTGTTTAGATCTCGTTTTCGTATCGCAGCTATTGTTAGCTTAAAATTAATTCGTTGGTGCTGACAACTTATTTGGCTAAACCGGCAGTGCCATAGGCGATTCTTTCCCTGATTTAAACGATCAACTCGATTTGGCGGTGGAAGGATCTCAGCTATACAGCGAAAATGCAAATGGAGGAAGTGAAAGCACTTTATTACTTTGTAATATTAATACCCAATACATATATTACACGCTTGCCACCATTGGTGGCGGCGGTAGGATGAACCTACCGAGAAGGGTTTGCGTCAGGCAGGCAGCCGACCGTGAAATCTTTCGCCAAATCATGTCATATCACGGGCTCCGACACATCACAGTTGACAGACACAGAAACGCTCGGATGTCGCACAGGCAACTAACATGGCCGTCATGCAAGTTATCTATGTGTAGACGTGGACCTGACGAACGAAACTGATTTTATAAATATTCAAAATTTCACTAAGTGAACCGTCCCCATTACTTAGGTGTTTCATCTATTTAGCCCAAAAATCAATCGTAGCTTACATTTGAATAAAAGTTAATAAAATGAGATCCAAATAAATACCTGATTCCGAGGCAGGTGGTGGAGTTCTTGGCGATTTGAATGAACTGAAGGGATCTGAATCGAATTTTATGTCTATTTGTCTGTGTTCCATCTGGAAACAAAAATTTTAACTGTCAAAAAAAAATTCAAAACATTGTTATCCAAGTACTGACGTCTCGCAATATCCATCAAATACAGTGGCCGAGAGGCGGTTCCGAATAACTCTGACACCAGGGTCGATTTGACCGTGACACCTACTCTAAATGATGATGATGAATGGCAATGTGTGATACTTGCAGCTAAATTTGTTTGTACCATGCTATTACATGTATGGCAATAAATAAAATTTAATTCCATCATCGGCGAGCTCCGTGGCGCAGTGGTTAACACGCCAGCCTGCGGTTCCCGGTCCCCGATCGATCCCCGGTCAGGTCATAATGGAAAACAATCTTTTTCAAATTGACCTGGGTCTTGGATGTTTATCTATATAAGTATCTACTATTATGAAATATAGTATCGTATCCTACGACACAAGTTCACAACTTACTGTGGTGCTAGCTAAATTTGTGTGATATGGCCCTATATATATATATATTTATATACTAGCTTTCGCCCGCTGCTCCGTCCGCGTCTAGTCGATCCCTCGGGAACAGTACTTTTTACCGGGATAAAATTTGCCATAATGTCCTTCTCCGTACCCCAGAAAACATGCATGCAAAATTTCATGATGATCAGTTCAGTAGTTACAACGTGAAAGCGTAACAAACAAACTCACTTTCGCATTTTTTATATTAGTTAGGATCATGCACGAAACTCCAGCAGAAGGTGATGAATATACCTTGTCGTCATGCTCGTCGGCCTGCTTCATGTAGTTGGACGGGATGACGATGAGCGGGTGGTCTTCCGAGCGCGCGCTCGAGTCCAGCTGGTCCATGCTGTTTGTGCTTTCGTCGTTTAATGGGCTCTGAAAAATTCCGTGACTAACTACATTTTATGCGATACAGTTTTTGTTGGCCAACACGTGTCAGATTTTTCAAGCTGCCTAAAGGCATCTGACATAGCTTAACGACTCACATCAAAGATGACAGCCGGGACCAACGACTTAACGTGCCTTCCGAAGCACGGAGGAGCTGAGTTATTTTTATGCCACTTGCGGTCAGTTTGGGCTGCGCCCAGGGTTGCTTAACATGCTTTACCGCTTTTAATGCTCACGACCACTGGGCCATTGGGCTCCGCCACATCTAAAGGTTTACACAGTGAGCATTCTCCAGAAAATCCTAACATCCATGTCCATACTAATAGTATGAAAGTGAAAGGTCACGTCGACCAACGGGGCAGATGGCACAGGTCAAGTATCATCTACCCCGGTGTGTGTTTTTTAACGGGAGAAAATGGTCATCAAGTAAGTATTATTCTGTTTACAAGGTTTTTCTACATGCAAAGAGGGTATACGCCAAATACGCGGGCTAAAGCCAAGCTTATTGTATGCTGTAAATTGACGTAAGTGTCGAAGAGCTGAGGAACTCAAAAGAGATTTGGGTTTGGGAAGGGTCATGTGCAGGTGTTAGTGACTAAGTGTTTATATGATATAATAAATCCATAACTTTGATCTAGATGGTATTGACCACTGATTAATTCAGTACTGATCTTCCCGCAAGCCCCCTACCACGACATATTTGTTTCTTACAAGTAATCACGGGCCGTAGCCCGGCCTTGTGAGACGTTTGCTATAAAATGGGGTGGGGCACTATCAAAATCATGACACACCATAAAAATGTGCTCACAGACAATCCCCAGAAGGTGCAAACTTAATGACATAAGGGATCAATATTCTTAGGACTATTGGGATGAATGGCTAATGGTTAGTATCTGGGCTATGGAAATACCTAAGGCTCATAATATATAGGTACCTATAATATTATTATTATTTAACAAAGGGTGTTGTACCTGCTGCCTCTCGTACTCGATCTCGACCTCGTGCGCGGCGTGTTCGTCGCCCACAGTGTCCGCGATCAGCGCCGCCAGCGCTGACTTCGACTCTTCGCGGACCTACAACAACCATCACGATGCAATTATGGTTTCTAATGTTTTCGCGATTGTTAAACATTAAACATTTATCTAGCCGTGTGGTATCCGGCAGAGTAGAATAGGACCACTCCAAGTCTTCCCGTGGATGTCGTAGAAGGCGACTAAGGAAATACAAGCTAAACAAAGCTTATAAACATCTCTCAGACCTCTCCAACCCATCAGGCCAGCGTGGAGAGTGTAGGCCAAGTCCTCTGACTGCTCTGGCCAAGTATGGCTCTAGTAGTACAAAGAGGGTCGTGCTCCTGTAGTGGAAACTAAAAAGGACCTGATGATGATGATGATGAAACATTTAAATAAAATCACTTTAATACGGTATTATCGCATATATTACATTATTTTTTACACCTAACGTTTCGAAAACTTTAAAGTTTTCAATGTCGCTGGTAGAGATTTAAGTTGACATTTGTCTTTTGTTATAAGAACTATACAAAACTACCGCATACAATATTTATTGATAACGTTCCGGATGTACGCAGTATTGGCTCATGAAGGTTTTGCAGTCTTGCGATGAGCTTGAGATTTTATTAAATTGATGACAGGTACCCAAGCTGTTGGCAACTCCCAACCATCCTCTCTTGAAATAAGGATGTTTTTAATTTCAATAGCCTCACGAAGCATACTTGGGATGTATCTGTTTTCTTTTGCAAGGACTTTGAGGATTATCAAAACACTTTGTGATGTGGTCATGAATTTCTTCTCACGGAAATTTGCGGGAAATTTCTAATAATTCTCGAGAATTTCTCAATAATTCCCGCACTTGAGAGAAAGAAGAAGAAATTCTCGGGAAAAGGTCCGACCCGTTTATACTGTTCTCGAAAATTTCGAGTACGGCACAACACTAGTCACACCCTGGTGTTGCAGTTGTCCATGGGCAGCAGTGATCGCTTACCACCAGGTGCTCTCTCTTTATCGTTTGCCGTTCTATACCACTAAAAGCCGGCTTAATTCGAGACGAACTCGCGCACGAAGGGTTCCGTACTGTTATCTAAAATATATATTTAAGGGGGCTACCATACAAGAAACGTGAACTTTTTGCTCGTTTTCGCTCGATATTGATAACGACAACAGGTGGACGCTTGAAATATTCACAGATTATATATTTAGTTATATTTTCTCTATAAATACAAATAATTAAACAAAATAAATATATAAAGGCTCCCATACAAAAGACATGTTTTATTTGCCGTTCGTAAAGATAAAGGTACGGAACCCTTCGTGTGTCAGTCCGACTCTCACTTGGCCGGTTTTTACCCTTTGAGTACGGAACACTAAAAAAGCGAGTGACCTCTTGGTGCGGCTGTTCGTCGTAGTCGCTGTCGCCAGGCTCCTGCTTGCACAGCATGCCGCCGCGCGCCACGTCAGGCTCCTCCTCGTACGTGGCCTCGCTCTCCACCGACACGGCCGTGGACATAGGCGTCAGCAGGCTCTGGCCCGACCGGATCGTCTGTTTGCGAATATTTACACATTTTATGTCATCAACTTGTGAGACTTCCCGACCAGACCGTCCCGGCACTCTAGCCGAGTTCCCACATAAATAGAAAGTAGGGAATAGTGGAGAACAGAGACTCGACACACAACACACACAGAGATTAACTTTATTTGTTACAGCTTATGTATTACAGATGAGAGACCGTAGAAATAGAACTGAACGGCCCCAGAGATGATGGTAGACTGAAGGAATGAGTGATGAGAGAGAGAGAGAGAGAGAGAGAAAATAATCAAAAATGGAATGAAATGAAATTTGAAATAAAATGAGGAATTAAAAATGGACAGGATGAGAAAGAAATGAGGTTGGACGAGATGCAGCATGCAGGTGGCATGCTGCAACGTTACAGTCTATTTAGCCGTGTGGTTTCCGGCAGGGTAGAATAGGACCACTCCAAGTCTTCCCATGCATGTCGTAAGAGGCGACTTAGGAAATACAAGCTAATCAAAGCTCATGAACATCAATTAGACCTCTTCGACCCGTCTGGCCAGATAGTGTAGGCCAAATCCTGTGTCTGCTCTGATCAAGTATGGCTCAGGTAGTACAGAGAGGGTAATGCTCCTGCAGTGGAGACTAACAAGGCCTGATGATGATGTCATCAACAAAAAAATTACACAAGACTATTCACAACATGCTTCGCCAAAGAACTACAACGGTTCATCAGCAACAAGCTTCGTCAAAACTTACAAAAAATATCAGCAACATGCTTCGTCAAAGAATTTACATACAGAAATCAGTTTTATGTTATTGTTTTATCTATATACTAGCTCCATGCTCTTCCATGCTGGTCTGGGAGAAAAGGAAAAACGTAGAATGTACCAGCTGCTTGTCTTCCCGCGCAGATCGTAGAAGCCAAAGGAAAGGAATGGGTAAAATCTGAGGAATAATGTATTAACATTATTTTCCGCATCACCTATTAAGGCGATGCGGCTAGCAACCCATCAGTATTTTGATTTCGTTTTCCACTAATGCCCATCGACATGCTAAACGTGGCCTTCGGGTCTTAGAGACCTAGGCTCTGTCTACCCCGCAAGGGAAAAAGACGTGATACTATGTATGTATACACTAGCTGTGCCCGCGACACCGTTCGCGTACATTACGATTTCTAAACTAAGAATAAAAATGAAGTAGCCTATTCTGTGTGTGTGACTAGCTCCGTGGCGCAGCGGTCAACACGCCTGCCTGCGACACGGAGTGACCGGGTTCGATCCCCGGCCAGGTCAAGATGGAAAATGATCTTTTTCAGATTGGCCTGGGTCTTGGATGTGTATCTATATATGTATTTGTTATAAAATATAGTATCGTTGAGTTAGTATCCCATAACACAAGTCTCGAACTTACTTTGGGGCTAGCTCAATCTGTGTGATTTGTCCGTATATATTTATTTATTTATTATTTTATTGTGTTCTGTACGCCTAAGTGTTTGTCTACAGAGTTTCATAAAATTCAGGTAATTCGAGAGTTATGGAGAACATACATACATACAAAAAAATATATCTAAAAATTCTCAATTTATATATAAATAAATAAATATATACAGATTCATTAGTGATTAATATGTGAAGCAAAAACTTTGTACCCCTTTATAGTATAATATATAGAAAAGAAGTACGGAATGCTAATATTTTTAACAGACTTCAATAAAAGGAGGAGGTTATAAATTCAGTTGCATTTTTTTTATGTTAATTACCTCAGAACTCTTTATGATAGAACAGTTATTTATGATAGACTTTAAAAAATATTTTTTGTTTGAAAGGGTATGCTTTCAAATAGGTCACATTTAAATTTCATCACAATCGGTTCAGTAGTTAGATTGAAGTCGGTTTTTTTAAATTACGTCAAAATAACTAGTCTTTTAGGAATGTGGTTTCCGGCAGAGTAGAATAGGACCACTCCTAGTTTTCCCATGGAGGTGGTAAGAGGCGACTTAGGAAATACAAGCTAAACAAAGCTCATAAACATCAGACCTCTCCATCCCTTCTGGTCAGCGAGGAGAGTGTAGGCCAAATCACAGGCTACGCAGATAGAGATTAAGACCTGGATTAACACATAGGCTACCTTTCATCCCGGAAAAATGTACTGTTCCTGCGGGATAGACATTAGCTAGCCGCAGGCGACAACTAGTTTTAAAATATTTTGTCTACCCCGTTAAATAAATATGTGGTAATATGAATCAAAGAGATTCAATATATTATTCCTTATATATTAATATTTTTCATATGAATGAACTTTGTACATAAAGCTCAACTATGTATTAATGTAATGTAATTAAATGAGACTCACTTGAATACCCATACATACATAGTATCACGTCTTTTTCCCGGGGTTGCAGGGTAAACAGAGCCTAGGTCTATAAGACCTTATGGCCACATTTTAGCATGTTGGTGGGCGTGATGGAAAACCACGGAAAACGGAATCAAAATAGCGATGGGTTGCTAACCGCATCGCCTAATGTCATGGCTCCGCAGATTTTAGCCCAATCCCTCGATCGGCTTTTACGATTTGCGCGAGAAGAGAAGCAGCTGGCACATTCTATGTTTTTTCTTTTCTCCCAGACCATGGAAGTTTATAGAAGAAGAATACCCTTCAAACCAAAAATAATTTTTAAAATCAGTTCATAAATGACGGAGTTCTGATGAGATAAATACATAAAAAAATGGGTGTCTGTAAAAATGGTTTACTGGCGATAATTTAACGTGATAATTTCGGAAGAGACATAGATGAGAACACGGCTGATCGTGCCTTTCTATCGCTTGTTTCGCGCTCCCGCTTGCACACGGAACGTGACATCTTTCGTGATGCAGCCGTCGTTTATCGATTCGAAAAGAAAATACAACCGAATTGATAACCTCCTTTTATTTGAAGTCGGTCAAAAATTAACATCCATTGAGGCATTTAGTACAGGCTATAGTCATCAAAGAAATTACAACACTTTTGACATTTCGTTGAGATTACTTAATTTTATTTGGAAAAATTTACGACTAAAATATTTTTTTTTATTCAAAATTTTACGTCTTGTTGTACTTAATATTCTTCCGAAATATAAACCTCTATGGTTTGCACGCGATTCTATCATTCAAGCCGAACACGAGACAAGTCGCGTTATTTAAATTAAATCTATCACTTCATTTTTTTCTGTCTATGCACGTATTTAGAAACCCGAACTTAACGAACAAAAATGCACGTTTAATTGCATGCAAACATTGCAAGCGAAATCTAGCACAGCACTTTAAAAACTTTGAAGAACTCACAGTGGCTTGCGGTTTCGAGGCAGCCGGCGCTGGCGCTATCCTCACGAATTTCTGCTGCGGCTTCTGCGACATCGCTGCAAACAATTTATTATCACTTTCACGCATCAACTGATCGTCAAATCACTTATCAGAACTATTCTTGTTCCGTAGCGCGCTCGCCCAACTGACGCCTAAAATGTCTCAACTTCAAACATTCCCTGTTCCAAAGTTATAAATTTTTGAACAGAGAAACGTGTATTTTTGTAAATGGATCCTGTCATTTTATTATTTGAATTTGAAATAAAGAAGCAAGTTAAAATATCACGTAGGAAAAGGCGACATTTTTTCACAACCTTTTTATTTTCGGCAATGGCAATGCCATACAAGCTTTTCGCCCGCGGATTTGCTTGCGTTAGGTTAAGTGAAACGGTTAAAAATATAAAACTTTCAGTATTTCTAAAATAATTTTAATCTTTTTGCCATATTCAACACGTTTGCTGCGGGAATTTTTACAACTAAACATTACTACGAGTATGCTGAAAAAATGTAAATGTACCAGCTACTCCTCTTCCCGCGCAGATCGTAAAATCCGATAGAGGGAATGGCCGAAAATTTGAGGAATCATGTTAGTAGACGATGCGGCTAGCAACACCCTCCAACATGCTTAACGCGACTTTTTGGTCTTAAAAACATGGAATCTGTCTACCCCGCAAGGGAAAAAAAAAGATATGTACTCGTAGTTAAGAGCGAATGTTGCTTATAGCAACCAACATACGGAAATGATCGCACGTAATAACGTACCCTGAAGTAAGCGTATGTATGCGCGTGTAAAATCAGCCTTAATGTCGCTAGAACACGCGGGTAGCTTCAATGCATAAGCAGTAAAAATGCATTCTCCCACTGGGCTATCGAGCTCCTCCTAGATACATCCAAAATAGATAATTATAATATTTACCTTTTTCAGTCAAAGAAACTAAGGTTTTAGTGGAAATATTCAAGGCAGGCGACTGCTTCGTTGCTGGCTTTGGCGCACTCGAAATCGGATTTGTTATGAGCCGTATAAATTGAATCTAAAACAATAAAAAATTTAAGTATTGATGAATGAAGTGATAACTTGACAAATTTAGAGAACTCATAACATACCCCTTTTCCTGGTACGTCGATCTTATGAAGCTGCGATCTTTGTCCTGGTTGTAACATTACTTTGCCATCCTTGCTTACCTAAAAATATACAAATAAAATTAATCTGATATACTCTTATTAAAAAGAGATATAAAATAGTAAAAAAAATTCCACGCGGGCAGGGTTTGATTTGAACCAGCGACCTTAGGTCTATGTTCGACCTACGCCTCTGCCAATTGAGCTACCGCCTTGGCGTCGAAAATCTCCACCGTATGCTATTCCCTTTATACGCATTAAGGCTTGCGTCACCTAACACAACTACTTTTAAAGTGAGGTATTTGATTCAACTCATTTTACAATGAATTTGAAAATCCTAATATTATAAATGCGGAAGTGAGTTTGTTTCTTTGTTACCCTTTCACGCCTTAACTACTGAACCGATCATCATGAAATTTTGCATACACTTTATCTGGGCTACGGAGGACATATAATTACATTTTAACTCGGGAAAAAGTACTGTTCCCGAGGGATCGACATTGACGCGGGCAGAGCCGCGGGCGAAAGTTAGTCAAATATACTCTTATAAAATTAAATACTGTCATATTGAGAAGATCTAAAATATACTCATTGGGAAGTCTTTTAAAACTATTGGGACGAGAATAATGGTATTGGGATACTACTCACTCAGATGAATGAGGGAAAAGCAAGCAGCAGCTCGGGAGGCCGGGCGTGCGTACCCGATGCCATAGCTGCAACCACCGGACAAGTAGTTGAGGATGCCACCCTGACCTAACACACGAGTATATAGGAACCACATTACCTGTGCAGTTTTTTGAGGAGCAGCCTTCAATATAACTTTCTGAGTAGGATTTGACGATATGACCACTTTCTTTGTTGTAGATACTAGAAATAATATGCAAAAAAATATTAGACACCTATAAATGGGAATAAACTTTGTATGTGAAAATAATTATTCTAGTGTTACCTTGTGGTTGTATGGGAGTGAGCCCGGGAGTGGATTTGATCGTGATAACTTGCTGCTTTTTACCTTGCTTTGTTGGCGATGTCAACAACACCTGTAATAAGGACAACTTATCAGAAAAACTTTTTAAAACACAGTAGGATGAACAACATTTTGTGTTTTTTTCATAATATAATATGATAAAGATGGTAAACGAGCAAGCGAGTCACCTGATGGTAAGCGATCATCGTTGCCCATGGACAATTTGAAACACTAAGGTATGTCAGGAGCACTGCCAGCCTTTCAAGGAGTTGGGAGAGGAAATGAGAGAAAGGATGGGCCTCCGGCTCTCTCACTCACCTAACGAAGCATAGAAACGTTAAAGCTTTTACTCAAGTATCGATTTTCTATGAGAGTGTGGTACTTCATGCAACTAGCAAAAATGAATTTTGCCTGTAGCGTGGCTCTATCACAACTAAAATGTTGTTTCATGTTGTTGAATGATAAATAGACATCAGTAGTAGTCAACAATTGACCGATATTTTGATACTAGCTTAAAAAAACCAACATGTTTCTTGGACCAAAAAAATGTGACACGGCATAGCTTGTCTTGGCAGACCCTTTTATCAAATCTAGCGACTCGCCCCGGCTTCACACGGGTGCAATAAAGATAATTATATGGGGCAGTTAATTATACATATAAACATTCCTCTTGAATCACTATCTATTGCTGAAAACTGCATTAAAGTAGTTTTAAAGATCTAAGCGAACACACAGCAGAAGCAAATTCATTTTATACTATGTAAAGATAAAATCATTCTATTAAGGAAGGTACTGAAATAGGTTTAGCATATTCCGATAAACCAATCAGAAAGGTTGAGGATTTACAAAATATTTTATTTAATTCCATTTTATGGTTGATTTTTCTGCAGGATAAATCCTTATCTATATTCTTATTTTTTTATTATTACAGAACTAACCTTGTTGGTACCAATGGATATGGGAATAGTCTTCTGCTGCATGACGTATCGCGCCTGTGGCGACGCTGTGCTGCCGCTCGGCATCAGCTTAGTTATGACCGCTGGCTGATTGGACCCTGAAACAAACAAACACAAACTTGTATGAAATATAAAAATATGAATAAGCTTAATTAGAGAATTTAAATAGTTAAAAATGTGTCAGTTACAATGGTTTTTTTTTCCATCTCAAAAAATGCCTAAGGCGCCAAAAGCATTTAAGAAGGCAAACAATGTATATTTACCTTGTACCACAACTTTAGCCATTATAGGTTTTGATCCTTGCGTCGTGGTTGTGTTATTCAACAATTGTGCCTGAAAACAATCCACATTTTAAACATATAAAGAGACAACAGAATTATTATATATCTGTAAAATTAAAATAAGTTTATCAAACACTTTGATGTGGCTTTAAGTAAAAAGAAATTTAATCATAAATGTGATTTAATTAAATACAAATGTATTGACCTGTTCAGAGTCACCTCTAACATATTGCACGTTCTGATTGGCGGCCGACACGAGCTTAATCTTCTGCGATCCGCCTGCGGGCATCATAATCAGCTGCTTCCCCACTTGTGCTAAAACAAATATAATCCAACATTAGAGATAGAAGCAAAAGAACATTTTTAATAGATACATACGTCTTTTTCCCGTGCTATCCCGCACGGGAAAAAGACGTGACAGAGCAGGTATTTATGACCTGAAAGCCACGCTAAGCCACTTTAGCATGTTGGTGGGCGTTAGATGGAAAATGGAATCAAAATAATGATGGGTCGCTAGCCGCATCGCCTGCTATTATGATTAAGATTGCCCATTCCCTCGATCGGCTTTTACGATCTGCGCGGGAAGAAAAGCAAGCTGGTACATTCTACGTTTTTTTTTTCTCAGACCAGCAGGGAAGATTTCTAGAAGATTCATGGAAAATTATAAAGACTTGAAAATATGCGAAATATTTTAATAGAAAACTAAGATGCCACCCCAAAGAAAGTCTATGCAGTATAAGGATATAATGATAACAACAAACATTATAGTTTGGGTTAAGCACCAGATTGTTGTTGCAGTAAGAATCAAGAGTGATCCTTCATACAAGGTGAGTTAATATAAAATGTATTTATAGAACGCCTTGAACTTCTATCAACTAATAAAATATAAGACTGTTGTGTGACCCAGACCCTTCAGTTCAGGGTTAGCTGTATGTCGCAGAATGTCACGTATGGGAGGTATCTACATTTTTTAATATAGAAAGACAGCCTCGGTGGTTCAGTGTTTAAGACGTTTACCAGTAGATCCGGGGGTCGTGGGTTCGATTCCCATGGGCATGGGAAGCATACTTTGTTTAGTTGTTTCCAGTTTGGTTAGGACATTGCAGGCTTGAATCACCTGATTGTCTGATAATAAACATGATTTTGTGCTTCGGAAGGCACGTTAAGCCATTGGTCCTGGCTGCCATCTGGTAGTCGTTAAAGGAACCACGTCAGAGGTCGAGAGGTGGTACCGAAGATCTCTACACCTACACGAAATGATGATGATGAGAATAGAAAGTTAAGTTAAATAGGATAGGGAGATGTTCCAATGTACATAAAAATTTTACTTTATTTTGGTCAAAGATTGATTACCTAAAACAGTATTCCCTTTAGATGCATTAGCTTGAACAATTCCACTTAGAGGCACTTTAGCAAAGCTCTTATTGGAGATCAATGCAACAGGTTTGGGGGCGATGGCAAACTGCTTGCCAGAAGGGTAGACTCCTCTGGACACGGTCTGCACGAGCTTGGGTGGCTTCGGCGCGATGGCCACCTGGCGGGACACTGCATTGAGCACTGCTGGCTCGCCTCTTTTGTTACCACTGGCTCCACTTGGCATAGCTACCTGCATATAAAAAATTCGTATAGTCATTTGTCATGTACAACCTTATTTTTTGTCAAACAGTACCTCTCTAAAAAGAAATCATCGGTTCAAGCTTTTGAAATAATCCTAAGTCCTAATTAGTATTAATATATATTATATAAGTTAAATTTGTATGAGAGTTTGGATGTACATTACACCATAACATTTAAACTATTGACTGGATTTGAACAACTAGACATTTGAATAGCAGACCATGGGTAGATTTAAGATAAAGAATACTTTTTATCTCAAAATAAAGTTTCTAAGTGATGCATTCGGGCATAGTCACAGTAAAAAGATTAAAGAGCTATATAAAATTAAACAAACAAAAACAAAGCAGGGTTTCCTTATATTAATAAAATATAATAGATATATAATGTTTGGACAAAAAAGCTCAGACACCCAAAGTTTATTTATCTTAGCACAGGACAAATATGTTTTAGGAGTAAAACATGCCTTTTTTATCAAACAATCTTCTTAAATTCTATAAAACTAGCGACCAGTCCTGGCTTCGCACGGAATATATAGGTATTTAAATAGCCTATGTTCATCAGAGATAATGTAGGATTCTAATGGAGAAAAAAATGTTGCAAATCAGTCCTGTAGTTTCAGAGCCTATTCGATGCAAACAAACAAACAATCAAATCTTCCCTCTTTATAATATTAGTATAGAAGTATAGATTAGTATAGATAAAACAAACAAATTTAAAAAAGGTTTTTTAGGCTGACTGTCAAATTTAGCAGGACTCACAATTAAAAAGCTTAACTGTGTTCAGCTTTATCAGGAGCCTAGCAATGCTTAATGTGCACATATCAACACTTACCTTGACTGCAATATACTTTGGCTGTGCCGGAGTGTCCTGTCTCACACTGATTGGAGTTATTGTCTGTGGCTCAAACTGCAAGTCTACCATTGTGTCTGATTGTGACTGCAGTATGGTTTGTATCTGAAAATAATAAATCAATCAAATACTTATTATTTTTAATACATTACTGTGACTAACATTGCAATTTGAATGTCTGCAGTCAAAGCCTCAACGCTCATAGCTAGGGGTTACACCCATTGGGTAACCCAAATTTCATGAAATATTTGAGTAATTTATTATGTTGATGTTTTTATTTGTTTTATTTTGAAGGTCAATAATTTTTTGATTTTGCTTTTTCTATATTTGACCTCTCAACCACCAAGCGACCCGATTGGCCCGCATAACAATAGAAAATCCATTGTGTCTGCGTTTCTCGCACTTGATGGGTTAATTCATACTATAATTGATTGATATAAAATAAATCAGAATGTCTATAATTTCTAAAAGTTGTAAATTGTGAAAGGAATATAGTGCATACATTTGATTCTTCTGTTGTAGTTATTTCCGATGTTTGGTCATCTCCAATAGAGTACTCCTGAAGTGTTATCTGTTCTCCCATGAAATCTGAAATAAAACAGCACATATCAAGATACATAGAACTTACAAACTGCATGTACATATCATCTGTTACTTAAGCGCCAATTAGACCATCCAGAATTTAGGATCCGGAATTCAGTCAACGGATAGTCAACGGACAGTTTAATCGCATTCAGGACGGTCAATCCGTTGTCAGGACAGAGTGGCTTCCGACGTCCTTATCGGAAGCATAACGGAAGCATAAAGTGAAACCATCCGGAAAGCAGGATCGCAGCATGAGAGGGACGCCGCTATACGTTAGAAACGATACGATAATATCTCCAATCGCGTCGCACGTATAGCGGCGTCCCTCTCACGCATTCAGGATGGCTAACGGATGGCTCTCTCAGGACACGCAGTCTCCCCGTTCAGGACACGTTCCGGACGGTGTAATCAGGAGCTCTGACGACTGAATTTCTTGTCCTTATCGGATGCTGAATTCCGGATCCTAGATTCAGGATGGTATAATAGGCGCTTATTGTATAGCTGCAACTGTGGTGGCACCACTCCATGCGAATCAGTCATATAATTTGATGCAACTGAATAAAGTAATGCCCATAACCTTTTTTTGCACTTTTCAAGTGATTGCAGGGTCAATACTTGTTTAATTAAAGTTAGATTTAGCAAGCAAGAGGGTAATGTATGAAGAGTCAAAACAATTTAAAATTGAACTATACCAATAACTTCTTCACCCCCAGTGTCCATTAGCATTGATTGTTTGTCTTCCATGGTCTCAAACTCCATCGGGATGTCACTCCCATGAGTGCCTTCCAAAGTAATTTCAGGGTGACAAACCACTGCATTCTGAGGATCAGAATGTTCAAAATCCATCTGCAAACCAACACACATTCTAAATAACGGACTAGACCAGTTTATAATATTAAGTGACAGGTGGATAATAATATCCAAAATGAATAAGCAAATACATCCAAACAGTGTTATCAACAAAAAGTAATAAAGTAAGAAATACTCAAATTACAAATAGACAGTGTTTGTTGTTACTCACACCATCCATTTCAGTCTCCAGGTTCAAGGAATCTTCCAAATTATGATCCATGTCGAAGTTCAAGTCACTGCACTTTACAATTTCAATAAATATATTCAATTGAATTCAATTTCTCAATAAAATCTTGAAAAGTCAAAAACAATCTGTAGTTCAAAAGAGGCCGCCATTTTAAATTGTCAAATGTAAGCAAAAGTCGCCACGGTTTGAAAACAAATTGCACTATCATACAATACTAATTTACAGCAAAATAATGCACTTTACAGCGTGTTTTCTAAACACAAATGAAACACAACATCATAAATTATGATATCTTAAACTTAAATAGTAAGTAAACACAATAGATCATGCGAAATTCATATAAAATTGTTGAAATCCCCGATGGCGCTTCTTTCAATTTTCTGATGTCAAAATCAAAAAAGACGTAAAGCCAACATTAGCAAAATAATTACCATAGACTCTTGCCGCCATAACCAAAGACCCTGCTACACAATATTGAATGAATGAAATGAATGATATTGATAAATTCCCCCATAGATGGCTGTACAATGAAAATCTTATTCGCCAAATTTATTAAAAGTATACACAATTGTCTATGAATAATTTTTTATTACACTTTTATATGACATCGACATTTGTGTTTGACAGATAACAAGTCACATTACAGCTGACATCAGTAAAATCTGAAACGCATGAAATAAATAAAAATAAAAACGCGTGAAATACAATTATTCGACGAAAACAAAATATTAAAAACAATTTGAAATCGTAACAATGGCTATGAACTTACAAGGAGTTCGCCAATATTTAAACGAACTCAGGAATTCTGGTGGCCTGCACAGGGATCAAGCTTTAAAGTAAGCATTCAACAACATATATTATTTTTTACAATACTTTCCCATAGAATTACAATAATAATTTATTATAATACTTGATTGCTGTCGAAACCGCGAAACCAAAATGGGGTTGGATCAGGCGAGGCTCTATTTTAAGCAGCAAGAACCCCAACTAATTGCTACCGGCGACCTGGAAGGCCCCGGCTGGGATGGCTGGATGACTAAGATGCGTGCTCTAAAGACTGGCTAACTAAAGCTCAGAACAGAGAATATTGAAAGCAGATCTCTGCTGAGCAGTGGGATTTAATGAGCTAGAAATAATAAAAATGATTTGATTGCTGAACACAGCTCAGAACTATTCTTTATTTGGAACACTTTTGGTAGACAGATTCAAATATTTCCAATGCTCATTAATTCTGGTTCAAAATTCAGTTAAAATAAGTTTATAGTATGTTTTCTCAGTGATGTGATGTATATCTTACCATTGTATTTCAGGTACCGCAATGTCCTTATGGAAATCGTCAAAAATCCTGAAGGGGAATTGGCAGATTGCCTAAAAGCATTTGTTGAAGCAAGTATGTAATAAAAATGCCACATTATTGTTGTTAAAAACTGTAATTTTCATATGATAATTCAAAACTCAAGAGACTTGCTTTTCTTATTACTAAGAGTTTGAAATAATGTAAGGTTTATAAATAAATTAATGTTTTTTAAACATGTAAATTCTACATATCACGTTAAGTGATTTGTTATAAGCTTTTCTGAGGATCTTATTAATTATTGTAGCATTGTTTTATCAAAAGTCAACTGTAACTTAAATCAATCACAACTAATTACAAGCTCCTTATTTTCTTTT
Source organism: Elegia similella (assembly GCA_947532085.1). Taxonomy (NCBI): domain Eukaryota; kingdom Metazoa; phylum Arthropoda; class Insecta; order Lepidoptera; family Pyralidae; genus Elegia; species Elegia similella. The sequence goes on from OX383941.1 coordinate 18,442,353, forward strand.
TAAAACATTTAAAAACAACTGATTTGCTTGAATAATTAGAGCCAATGTTACTTCCATGGGCCATCGGTTCTATGTGCTATGTGCCACGCCAACTACCACTTCAAGAAGCTAATTTCCTGAGCTATGTCAGTGACTCAATCTCACAGAGAAACCAAGCATAGCTCCCTCCATAGCTTTTTGAGCGACATTGAGCTTTCTTAGTAAGGAATCATGTTGTTAGCCGTAATACATACATTTGTTACACACATCTTATGTCTGGAAAATATAATCAAAGGACAGGAACATGTGGCGCCAAACTAGTCATTTAATAAAAAGAAAATGTATTAATACAGTCCTGGACAGTGAATAGTATTAATGCTTTATATTATAACAATAAAACTTCTATTATGTCTCATGTAGTATCCAACAATGAGTTTGTAACAACTTCCAGTATTTTTTTTTAAGTAAGTTGATAACAACCCAAGAGAATGCTTTTTGCATTAAGTCAAGGCTCGATAATTTTTTCTAATAAATAAATGAAATGCTTAAAGTCTAAAAATGTTTATTTATAAATGCTTAAAATATCAGGCTTTACATTGTGTTATTTTCTTTAAGTTGTCAATGAGAATGTGAGCCTGGTGATATCCCGACAGCTGCTCACAGATGTCAGCTCACACTTGGCATTACTGCCCGACAATGTCTCACAAGAAGTATCACATTTTGCCCTCGACGTCATCCAGCCTAGGGTTATCTCTTTTGAAGAACAGGTTAGTATTGGGTCCTTGGGACCCATTATTATATTTTATCATGGGTATTTTACTAGGCTGACACTTGTTTCAGATTGTTAAATCTGACATTGGTCATACATTATTTTATATATATACACATACATACATATTATCATGTCTTAACCCCTTACGGGGTAGACAGAGCCTAAGATCATAAGACCGAAAGGCCACTTTTAGCATGTTGGTGGGGCCTAAAGGGGGAAAATTAAATCAAAAATAGTGATGGTTGCTAGCCGCATCGCCTATTGTCGTGATTCTTTCGATTTTCGCCCATTCCCTTGACCGGCTTCTACGGTCTGCGTAGAACGAAAAGCAGCTGGCTTATTCTACGTTTTTTCGTTTCTCCCAGACCAGCAGGGAAGAAAGAAATTATTTACATGTACGTCCATATAACAGATAACACACATATAAAACAACAATATTTTTTACAATATAAATAACAACATAAAATTTTTATACACTAGATTGTAATCGAAGACAATTCATTTAAAAATCTATTGCACCAATTTAATTTTATCTTTTATTTTATATTTTCAATACCCTATACCTGTAGTGACAGGGACAGGCCTATCACCACAGATAGTGCTGAGAAAAAAATTAGGGGCCGGCCTTTGCCCAGTTGGTAATTTTATTTTTGATAGACTGTAGATGTCGTCAGCATGTCTTTTTAATCTCCACTGCAGGAGCATGACCCTCTCTGTACTACCAGAGCCATACTTGGCCAGAGCAGACAGAGGATTTGGCCTACACTCTCCACGCTGGCCAGACGGGTTGGAGAGGTCTCATTGATGTTTATGAGTTTTGTTTAGCTTGTATTTCCTAAGTCGCCTCTTACGACATCCACGGGAAGACTTGGAGTGTAGATGTAGTATACCTATTAAAATACTTTATAAATAGATTTAAATATAGTAATATATTCAAATGGATTTATGAATAAAATCTAGCTCTATTCTAAATAACCTCATCAACTTTCAAAAATACTACTTCTATTCACTCGAATGTGTTGGGTATTAGACATAATTATTACTGTATGACGGTGGTCGCACATAGAATAAATCAGTTGTTATACCGCAGCTTGTCTTTCAATACGTGTCACCTTCCGCCGTACTTAACTGGCGACGAGTAATATTTTAAATTCATTTGCGATCATCATGCCGTACGGAAAAACTGAATCATTTGATTTAGCTTCGCGAAAGTGGACTATCTATGTGGATCGTGTTAAACAATTCATTAGATTAAATGAAATCAAAGATTCGTTGCACGTGGCTACGCTCATTACGGTTGTTAGCGAAGCTACCTACGATTTAATGTGTGATTTGTGCGCGCCGGCTAAACCAGAAAATAAGCAGTTTGACGATTTAGTTGAAATTGTGCAAAAACATCTCGAACCCGCGGTCCGATATTGCCGAACGTCACATTTTTAGGCAAAGACGACAAAAAATCGGAGAAGATCTAAGCTCCTACTTGCAACATTTAAAACATTTAGCGAGCACTTGCAATTTTTCGGAAAAATTGGAAGAGAATCTCAGAGACCAATTTGTATCCGGGCTCGCTAGTGATGACATGCGCAGTCGTCTGTTTGCGGAAAAGGATCTGGATTACAAGCGGGCGGTGGAGCTGGCGCTAGCGCTCGAGGCGGCTGAGCGTCACGCGGAAACGAGTTGCAAGGGAGTGGTATCGGGCGGGGCGGACGAGACAAGCTCGGCCGCAGCGGGCGGTGCGCTCGCGGCCGCGCCCGTGCACAAGATTGGGGCTACGGCGGCGGCGGGGACGCGTGCGGCGGGCAGGCCGCGCGACCCTCGGCAGCAGCCGTGTTGGCGGTGTGGACGGCCGCATTCAGATGAAAAGTGTCGGTTTAAGCAATTCAATTGTAATGAGTGTGGGGCTAGAGGCCACTTGAAGGCTATGTGTAAAAGTGTGCGCAATTACAATCGCTTGACAGATAACCCGAGAAGAAATCAATTTTTCTTGGAGACGGATTCAGAAGACAGTGATTTCTTTAATATGTGTGTTGACGGAGTCTACGATGAGCCGTATGTAATCAAACTTTTTATTGAATCTGTACCATTGTTATTTGAGATCGATACTGGTAGCAAAATATCTGCTATTAATGAAGAACTATATAGTAAACATTTTCAGAAATTGAATATTTCAAATTGTAATTTAAAATTAAGGTCTTATACCGGGGACGCCATTAAACCGCTAGGTTTTATCACTGTCTCCGCTCGTTATAGTAGTGAAGACGGTACCACGCGAGAAGCGTGCGCGTTGCCTTTATACGTCATACCGAACGGCGGGCCTCCCTTACTCGGCCGGGCCTGGTTACGTTGTTTACAACTCAAGCATATTAATATTAAACTTAATAATATTACACAAGGAATTACAGGTGATGAAACCGAGCGCGTTATTTCAATGTTAAAAAACGAGTTTTCTGATGTTTTTGCTACCGGTTTAGGTACTTGCACTAAGCACTTTACATTACAATTAAAAGACAAGGAACCAATTTTTTACAAGGCTCGTAATTTACCGTTTCCTATCGTTCCGGTTATTAAGAAATGCGGGAGTATCTGAATATGCGGTGATTATAAAATCACGGTAAACAAAAAATTGCGACGTGAGCTGTACCCGTTACCTCGTATTGAGGAACTGTATGCGGGACTTAGCGGCGGGTCGATTTTTTCAAAAATTGATTTAGCCCATGCATACGAACAGGTCATTTTAACTCCTGAATCACGGGCTTGTACTACAATTAGTACTCATATTGGGTCATTCCAATACATTCGTACCCCATATGGCCTAAGTAACATACCCGAAAAATTTCAGAAATTAATGGAAGAAGTGGTAAGGGGCGTGCCTAACACAGTGGTATTTTTGGACGATATCTGCGTTTCCGGAACGCCCGAAACTCATTTTAATAACTTACGTGAAGTATTTCGTCGACTACAGGCTGTAGGCCTAAGGGTAAAATTAGAGAAATGCGAATTTTTCAAAAAAAGGGTTTGTTATTTGGGCCATATCACAGATAAAAATGGTTTGCACCCTGATGATAAAAAGATCAAGGCCATAGTGGGAGGCACCCTGTCCTCAGGATATCCACCAATTAAAAGCTTTTTTAGGTATGATTAACTATTATGGGAAGTTCATACCAAAACTGAGCCAAATTTTGTACCCTTTGTATGCCTTGTTACAAAAAAATAATAAATGCTGTTGGAGTCAGGAATGTCAGCGTGCATTTGTTAAAGTTAAAAACATGCTTAGTAGCAGCCAATGCCTGGCGCATTATGACCCGAGCTTGCCGCTAGTCCTCAGTGCAGACAGCAGTGCATATGGCATAGGTGCTGTTCTGGCACATAAATACAATGACGGATCTGAAAAACCAATTTGTTATGTGTCACGGACACTAAGTGAAGCCGAGAAGTCCTACAGTCAATTGGACAAAGAGGCGCTCGCAATATATTTTGGTGTTATTAAAAACCACCAATATTTATTTGGTAGAAGGTTCTTTATTCGTACCGATCATAAACCATTATCTTATATCTTCGGTGATAAGCTCGGCATTCCGCAGACGGCGGCCAGTCGCCTGCAGCGGTACGCGGCGCGGCTCGCGGCCTATGATTTCTCGGTGGAGTGGGTAGGCTCGGCTCAGAATGCACCGGCTGATTGTTTGTCGCGCTTACCGTTGACACGCACACGTTCGAACGAGTGTCTTGAACGTGAGTGTGACGTTGGGGATTATTTTTGTTTTTTAGAAAATGATTTCCCTATTAATTCTAAAGATGTAGCGGAGGCAACCAAGAATGATCAAACGTTGCGAAATATTTATAAATATATTGTATACGGTTGGCCTCATAGCACAAATAGTGATCAAGAAAAAGCATATTTTAATCGTAGGACTAACCTTTGTGTGGATAATGGGTGTATTGTGTACAACTACAGAATAGTTGTGCCACCCAAGTTTCGTCAGTACATTTTACGAGAATTACATGAAGGCCATTTAGGAGTGGTAAAAATGAAAAACATAGCCCGTAACTATGTATACTGGCCAGGTTTAGATAACGAAATAGAGGAGTTATGTAAATCGTGCAATGCGTGTCGCCAGCAGCGTGACGCCCCCCCGCACGCGCCTCTCACGCCCTGGGAGTTTCCGTCGCGCCCCTGGCAACGACTTCATGCGGATTTTGGGGAGTACAAGGGTGCCCACTACTTAAGACGAGGACTCAAATGTTTGGTACCTTCGCTCGGCAAAGGACTGATCAAGTGCGCGCAAGGGATAGCGCTTGGTGGTTTAGCCCGTGAATGTTGAGATAGGAGATAGTCTTGAGTCGCTTAAAGAAAAAAACGTAAGCGCCAAATTCGTTATTTCTATTTTATATAAAATCAGACCGGTTAATTGTATTTTCATATTTACATTTTGATGAATTACTAATAACCTATCTTTTAGTCTAAAAATCATTATTTCATTCGTCGCATTTGAGCTACAATAACAAAAACTGCGAACGAAGACCATTTTTCAAAAAATATTTCTATCGAGAAAATTTTATCAAAACGTGTTTTCATCTTCAATTTTTGGAGATGAAATAGTCAAAAATCATATTACTTAGATTTGAAACTCCTAATTTAAGTATTTTGCGAGATAAATAAGTTTCAGAACGACCTTATTTACAGTGGTTGACGCGCACAGCAAGTGGATCGAAGTTTTTCGTACCGCGGCTAAATTCGTAATCACTAAGTTACGGGAATTATTCGCACGCTTTGGCCTTCCTTCTCAAATAGTCACAGATAATGGACCACCATTTTCCTCAATTGAGATAAGTCAGTATTTTTCAAAAAATGGCATTATGCATTGTCTCACAAGTCCGTACAGGTCTCGTGGTAACGGTGCCGCGGAAAATGCAGTAAAAACGGTGAAAAACTGTATTAAAAAGGCGTATTTTGAGGGCGCTGATGTAGATCAAGCCCTGTGTAAGATGTTATTTCAATATAGGAACTGTGAACAGGCTACGACGGGGGTAGCACCCGCACAGGCCTTGCTAGGTCGAAAGCTCAAGGGCCGCTTAGACGCTCTGCGACCTAATACGGAGGAGCGCGGGCAGCGCAAACAGCTGCAACAGGTAGCGCGCGCCGGCGGTACGCAGCGCGATGTTAGTATAATAAAATTCAAACTCATATAAAATTAATAATTAATTTACTCGTTCACTTTGAATACTATCAATTCGTTACACAATAATAGTTTTATAATTCAACGTAGGCACAACCTCTCAGTTCAACTGCTGAAGATAGAATGAATCGAATGACAGCTCAGAACGCTTTATGTATAGTCAACAATCCCCACTCGATTGGCCGTTTTTAAACGACCAAACGAATGACGCCTGTATTGCCATTACAATGATAATATTTAAACTTTAATTCTAGACAATTATGTATAATGTTAATTATTATTTATATATATAAACTTTAAAATCATCACATTCGGCCATCCGGCATGGTGCAACTCCTGGTGCACCACATCTTGTGATCTAAATAACTTGACTACAAGTAATTATAGATTACAAGAGTCAAAGTTAATCATCGTAAGATACTTTAAATACCATTTGGCGTACGTTAAATTACACATTATTTTTTACATCATTATTATTGTTGACGTCAATAACTTACTTAGAGCTAAGTTTACGCCGCTTCCAAGGCGGAGTGCAGAAGAAGCGGCAACAAACTGCACAGCGCATTTTCTCCAAATGACATCAACTTACAATCTACGACATACTTAGAACTAAATGTATGGACTTGAGCTTACATTGTCATGCCATAAGAAAAATATTAATAATAGCTTAACAACAACTTAAGATAAAACATGGGTATAAAATTATTACTTTAATTTTACATACAGCGTTGATGTTAACATTTAACTAATAGAAATCATCACATTTGGCGATATTCTTTGTTGAATTTAATGATAATAATAATAATAATATCTTTATTGTGGTACATAGGTTAAAAAAAAAGATAATAGTTACAGGTAATGCGTGTGTCACTGTGACCTGTCTTTATGAGACGTACAATAATAGAAATACCCTAACGATCTAAAAATTTCAAAACATAGTTAAATTAAGAAAAATACTCTCCTAACCTAATAAAAATATTCGTCCAAAACATATAATTCTAATCAATTAACAACCTGTCATTTAGGAAATCATTTATATTATAATAGCATTTCTTTGTCAAAATTGATTTTATTATATTTTTAAATGTCACAAAATCTAAAATTTTAATGCTATCTGGCTAATGATGTTGTCATCATCACAAATAAATTACTTTTTTTTTTGTATTTTTAATTATCTTAATAAATTTTAATACTTTAATTTCTTTGACGACGAATTATTCTTAATGAGTATGTCTTTACTTGTACATAATTGTTCAATTAATGTGTGATAAATGGAACTAATCGTTTTTGTCTCATAAATAAATAAACAAACAAATCACTGTCGAAATCGGATGATTTTGAGGGTTTATCATCAGACTTGCCAGCGTGTATCCACAGTAAAAATCCAGGAACATTACTAATTTGATACATTGATACATTCAATATTGTAATTTAAATAATTCAATATTAGCTAACCTATCGCGAAGTCTACACCCAAACAGAGACTCCGATGCCGTTTTTTCGAGTAGATAGGTAGATTGATAGTATTATTCATTCCCTGTTGTATTTGACCAAGCCACGTGTCCCAGGATCGCTCACCTTTGCCGATATTGTACTTTGTTAATGATTGTAAGTATCATCCAACTGAAACGTTTGGCCTGGCCGCTAGCTCTGGGACATGCGACTGCATTTAACACTTGTTTGATTCCATGAAGGTTACAATTTTTTGTAAATAAATAAATTAAAGCAATTGTTAAAGGTTATCAAGGTTATACTTCAATTGAATATGATTTTGGAATGCAACATGAAATCATTGAAAACATTTCCGAGAATCTTTAATGTACTTTTAGTATTTGTATCCTCCACAGGTTTCACAATAACATATTTGGTGAAACCATCAACCACTGAAATATATTTATAACCTTTTTTTTTTATTTTTTTGTGAATGGACCCAAGTGGTCAATGTGGACAAAGTGAAATGGTAATTCTATTTTTTTTTGTTTTTATGGGACATAAATAACAGTTTTCTGGTCCTTAGCATTGAGGTAGTTCCACTCCAGAAATAACGTATATGTGTATTACGTTCAAGTATACTATTTGGCACTAACATAAGTAAACATATTGTACCAACATTTTATATGAAGTATTATAAAAGTTTACTACTACTAACATTTAACAATTAACTATTTATACTAACTTAAAACAAAACACAAATTAATAAGTGGAGGCACGCCACAGCATTATTCTCATTATATGCACAATGAATACAAGATCTCACGTTGTTTTTCACAAATTTACGCAGGTTAGATCCAGTACCGAGCCTGAACTTTCTCAATCGTCTTCGTCTCGTCTAAATGCCCCATTTCGTCATGATTGGAACGACAAATCTAGAATCGAACATTTCAAGGAACCACAAGACACAGCTTATGTTCTACTTTTCTGCGTTATGTCCTTTGATTCCTCATCGTTTTCGGGATTTAGAACCTTGATTATCCTGGCCACGTCAAGGTTTGGAGTGTTAAAAGCCAGTCTTCCGTACCAATATTGTAAACAGTGAGTGTAGAGTCTGTTAATTCAAATAAGTATGACGATTCAACGCATCGACATGCGCCACTAGAATGACTGGTCTGAGCTCAATTTTGAACGTAAATTCGCTAATTTGGACGCACTATATGGCAATGCGAGGCACTAGGTCACATTTGGTAAGTGCAGTCCAGATAAGGTGGCAGTCGGTTCCTTCTTCAAAATTAATATCAAACAGATGATTATAGATAAGTAAACTTTATGCAACATGTAAGCGACGAATAAATGAATTATGAATTAAAAGGGCGCGCTATTTCACCAAAATTTCGAACAATTTACTAAAATATCAGGCTAATAGCACTGTCGTGACCACCTTTCGGGACAGGTAAGTCAATAAGATAGATACAAGTGTACACTACTGGCTTGTCATCATGCAAATGGATTCTGGATGACTTCCTTTGCAAAACCTATTTCACTAAAGTTTAAGGCAAAGCAATCACAATATGACTGACAATTCATATAGTTAATCTTCATCTTTGTCACCATCTTTGTTGCCAACAAATTTTTACTAATACATTCAACATTACGGGTTGAATTTTCCATCATTTTTTTCTCAAAGAAAAGGTAAAGCAAGACTCAACGACGTGTTTCAATTATAATTTAGTCATCCGGATGATAAGTTGGTAATCACTATATGACCTCTACCTTGCTCATAAGAGAATACGTCAACAAGACTAATTGTAGATACTTCAGTGTACCCTACAGTATTTAGTTTCAAGATCTTGTCCTGAGAAGAGTAGTGACATCTTTGAGAACAGTAACAAAGGTAGCTCTGTAAAATTTTGACCGATGAGTAAGGAAAATACGTCCTTGACTATAAGTACTTCAAAAACAGCTTAAAAATCATCGAGTGTTCAATTTGATATTCTTATGGCTGGGTATTACTGAAGAATTGTTTCCAGTTTGGTTAAGACACTGCAGGCCTGAATCACCCGATCGTCTGATAATAAAGATGATTCCATGCTACGTATGACATGTTAAGCCATTATGGCCATAGTTGTTAAAGGGACCAGTTCCGAAGGACTTTCGACACCAGGGTGTGCATGATCGATTGGCAGCGTCACCTACACGAAATGATGATTATGACTGAAGGCCAAGCCCTTAATCACCGGTTTTTCCTTAACAAGTTTTTGGGCTTCAGACTCACATATTAAAATACATTAAAAAATCGATGACAGAAATCAGGTCATGCTTATAAAAAACAACCTTCTTATAAAAATTTCTCATTAGTATTATGCATTGTGGAAATGGTCAAAGTCTTTCAGTTATCATGACTAATCCTGCTATAAATATCTAAAGATGGGTCAGGGCAGCATTTTACAAGTAGTTTCGACTACTTGTCATCGTGCCATATTTAGACCATCATGAAACGAATGTCAGTTTGAGTATGTAGACAATTAAAACGCGTATTTGTATCGTTTGGATTTGAAGCGCTTGAGAAAGCTCAGAAGATTTCTGGTTCCCTACAGGTCAATGTTTGCGCTCCACTCCTTATAGATTTGTCGATAATACAATGAACAATACAGTAAACGGTCTCCAGGCCTCTTATCTCGTACTTATAAACTTAATTTAATGTACAAATAATCACGCAAATCCTTACTAGTACGCGCAAGCATTTTTCCCAGAAGCCGACCACAATTCCGCTTGTTAGGAAACTCTTCTCCGAAGCTTTGCCTGCCATTCATACCAGTCATAGTTGACTGAAGGCAAAGCCTCGAACCAGTTTGTTTGTTTTTGTTAAGCCATCCAACTTTTGGTGAGCAAAATGTATGGTCTGCTTCTGGTTCCATTCATAAATGCTTCCACATGTGTTTACTTTCCTTGCCCAACTGCCTATATATTTTATACTTTACTAGAGGGATCAAAGTTGGTTACAACATTCATTTGATTATTATTAAGCAGATGAGACAGTTCTTCGACTTTTTAGATTAGATACAAATTCAAATACCTCGTCTATGGTGAAACTGGAGGTTGACTCAGACTGAAGACTGATGAGGACTGACGTTGACGACGCAACTGGATCGTCCTTCACCGCATCTGGTTATACAACTTATACTACCTTGGATGCAGTCTTGTGCTTGGCTCCATTTTCCTCGGAAAACAAAACAATAATTTAGTCATTGCAAAATTAAGATAATGGTGAAACAGGGTTGGTAAGAAGTATTTGACTATTGACTGTAGTGTTCGATTTGTCAACTCTTATTTGATGCAACGTTAGTATAATACCGATTTTTAAATATTTCTTAAAAATATAGGTGCAAGTAAAATAAATTTAAGCCGATAGGGACTTTGCAATTGCATACACGTGGTCATATATTAAGAGTATTGATCTACTGGTTCAAAAATATAAAGCTCAACCAAGGCGTACATGGCCTTGTGTCAGTTGTTATTGTAGCACACATGGCCTAGATCTAAGGGTGGAATGTGTATAGCTTCACCAGGATAATAGTAATAATAAATAAATAAATATATACGGACAAATGTTTGTTAAATATTGGCCATAAGGACTCACATGACCCATAAGATTGACACACATGGCCAAAAGGACGCACATGGCCCATTGCATTGGCACACATGGCCATAAGGACGCACTTGGCCCATAATAAGACACTTGGCCATAAGGACTCACATGGCCCATAACATTGGCACACATGGCCATAAGGACGCACTTGGCCCATAATAAGACACACTTGGCCATAAGGACTCACATGGCCCATAACATTGGCACACATGGCCATAAGGACTCACATGGCCCATAACATTGGCACACATGGCCATAAGGACGCACTTGGCCATAAGGACGCACTTGGCCATAAGGACGCACATGGCCCATTAGACTGATGCACATTGTCACAAGGACGCGCATAAAAACGACAGATATGGTCATACGGACGCACATGGCCCGTTAAAATGACGCACATTGTCATAAGGACGCGCATAAAAATGACAGACATAGTCATACGGACGCACATAGCCCATTAGAATGACACACATGGCCGTAATAAATATTCATAAAATAGGTCTTTTAACGTTACGACATAGGGCAAGTAAATTTCATTTCATTTCAATTCATTTTTCATTTCATTTCATTTCATTTCATTCCATTCAATTTAATTCATAAGGACGCACATGGCTCACAAGCATGACGCACATTGTCACAAGGACGCGCATAAAAACAACAGACATGGTCATATGGACGCACATGGCCCGTTAGAATGACGCACATTGTCATAAGGACGCGCATAAAAATGACACATGCTCATATGGACGCACATAGCCCATTAGAATTACACACATGGCCGTAAAAAATATTCGTAAAATAGGTCTTTTCACGTTAATTCACATTTTACGCATATATGGACGCACATGGTCCATAAATATATATATAGGGTCATATCACACAAGAAATATATATGGACATATCCATAAGAATGACACACGTGGTAATAGGGACGCACGTGGCCATCAAAATTCAGACAGACACATGGCATTGGCTTATGCCTTAAAATATTTCACGAATCATTAATAAATATTTTCTTTTTCTGTACCACACCTTGAATTAGCCTTGACCAAATGGATTGAGCAAAAAATTAACATTAACTCACGAGAATAGCATTATCAAGGACTAGCCTTGATTAAACACCACTCAAGCTGTGTATCCGCATTAGTGCAACTTTATTTCAGCACTATAAATCAGTATTGCTGCCGGAAGTCATTGTTAGAGACTAACCCCAACCAAATGATCCCAACAGCATTTCAGACTCTCACTTTCAAAATATATAATCTTAGACTAAAGGCATGGTAAAGAAAAAGCAGCAATTTTAATTCTTATTAAAATAATAATATTTCAATTTTTTGAGCCGTCGGTCACGTACCACTTCTGAAGTATAATAAAATTCAAACTCATATAAAATTAATAATTAATTTACTCGTTCACTTTGAATACTATCAATTCGTTACACAATAATAGTTTTATAATTCAACGTAGGCACAACCTCTCAGTTCAACTGCTGAAGATAGAATGAATCGAATGACAGCTCAGAACGCTTTATGTATAGTCAACAATCCCCACTCGATTGGCCGTTTTTAAACGACCAAACGAATGACGCCTGTATTGCCATTACAATGATAATATTTAAACTTTAATTCTAGACAATTATGTATAATGTTAATTATTATTTATATATATAAACTTTAAAATCATCACATTAGCATAAGCGACCGAGTTTATATACGCGATTATTCTAATAAGAGAGATAAGTGGGTCGAAGGACAGGTCGGCGATCGAGTAGGGCCGAATTCGTTTGTGGTTAATTTGCCTTCTGGAAACACGACAAGGCGTCACATCGATCAAATACTGTTACCCAAAAAAAGGTATTCGCTGACCTGTACTTCGAATGAAGTGAGTGCAGCTGATGACAAAAATGTAGTTTCGCCGCAGCGTAACACCACGGACGAATTGTCAGTGCCGGTCTCGTCCGACTTGAGTACTGGTGGCGGCATCACCGACCCCGTTGAGGCGGCTGCCAGTCCGAACATCTTACAACAACCTGTGGTAGATGAGGAACAGGACTGTTTCGAGCTGGCTTCCTCCACACCCGTTACGAGACATTATCTGCGTACTCGTCCAAACCGAGTGCGCTATTATGAGTAATGTTAATATGGCAGTAAACTGTTATTTCTTTTTATAGTTGTTAATTTGGTTAAGGAGGTGTTGGGTATTAGACATAATTATTACTGTATGACGGTGGTCGCACATAGAATAAATCAGTTGTTATACCGCAGCTTGTCTTTCAATACGTGTCACCTTCCGCCGTACTTAACTGAATGAATGGGGCAAAGAAAGTGGGTGACACCCCTAAAGGAGGTATTCTTCTTCTATCGAGTCGTAAAATGGCTATACATACATTTTAAATAAGTTTTGACCAGTGTTTTGCTACCATGATTGCCCGTTCGTTTACCTCATTCAGATCCTGCTGGGAGCTAGAAGTTGGACGTTTTGGGTACACCAAGAGGTGATCCATAGATTGAATAGCACCGTCGCACTCACTATTGTTGGAGAAACTATACCTGACTCTGTTTTTGTGGCAAGGAGCTATTATACCGTCCTGAATCAGATCCGATGAGAGGCACGCCGCTATACGTTAGACACGATACGAGATATCTCCAATCGTATCGCACGTATAACGGCGTTCGTCTCATCGAATCCTAAATTCAGTATGGCTTAATAGACGCCTCACCACTATGCAGTATTTTATAATTTTGTTATTTATTGTAGGATGTTATTCATAAACTTACTTCTGTATAAACAATAGGTGTATGTACATAATAACAAAACACAGTTGTATACTAATAATATGTTTTTAGGTGGCTAGCATCAGACAGCACTTAGCAGATATTTATGAAAGGAACCAAAATTGGAAGGAAGCTGCTAATGTCCTTGTAGGCATTCCTTTGGAAACTGGTCAAAAGTAAGATTTCTCGAGCTTGAAGTATTTTCTTAATGCAAGACGCATGTCATTCATAGTTGAGACCCGCGGTTGAGGCATAGTTCTTGTTGGAGAAGAAATATTGCATTAAAAATCAATAAGTAATATTTTTATCAGTTCTCTTTTAGGGTTCGGTAACCAAAGGGTAAAAACGGGATACTATTAATATGGCTCCGCTGTCCATCTGTCTGTCACCAGGCTGTATCTCATGAACCGTGATAGTTAGTTAAAATTTTCACAGATGCTGAATTTCTGTTGCCTTGACAACAAACACAAAAAAGTAATAAAATAAATATTTAAAGGTGATCCCATACAACAAACATATTTTGTTTGCTCGATATTGATAATGGCAACAGCTTGAAAATTCACAGAATATTTAGATATACATATGTACACTTTGAAAATATACAGTTAAACTAAAATAAAATTAATATTTCCTATGCAACAGACCTGACTTTTTTGCTGTTTTTATAGATAATGGTATTGGACCCTTCGTGCGCGAGTCCGACTCGCACTTGGCCGGTTTTTTGTTATACAATTAAGTCAGTAGATAACTGCTTCTTGACTTTCTGCAGACAATATTCAGTGGATTACAAACTGGAAACCTATCTGAAGATAGCGCGGCTGTTCCTAGAGGTGGATGACCCTGTGCAGGCCGAGGCATACGTCAACAGAGCATCCTTGCTGCAGGCGGAGACGACTAATGAACAGCTACAGATATACTACAAAGTCTGCTATGCTAGGGTTCTGGATTACAGAAGGTAATCATCATCATTGCAGACGTAAGAGTCCACTGCTGGACACAGGCCTCTGCCAAGAATTCTTCATTCCATGGAAGGAGACAGCCATACTCATCACGCTTGGCAGGGGGTTCGCGAGCGCAGTTTCTTTGGCTTCTTGTCCGACGCTGCTGCCCATCAGAAGATTTTTTTAGATAGGAATTTGTTGTATTTGGGAAGAGAATTAAGGTAATGGGATACTACTCACTCGGATGAATGCGGGAAAAGCAAGAAGCAGCTTGCGAGGCTGGATGCGCGTACCCTTTGCCATACCTGCATTTAGTTGAGGATGACACCCCTGACCGTAGGTGCCTAACAGAAGGTAAGATACAAGGCTTTTGTTGCATTAGAACATGCTATATATTTATACCCATTTTTGTTCATATCCATTTTTGGTAAGACTACCATTATTTTTTATCATATGGTCATTTAAATAAAAGTTTATTGTGTAAGCATTAACTTTAAAACCCTAATAAAATTACCTATCTATATTCCTGCTTCCCTTTTTCCCATACATCCCTCCTATTTCGCCATGACGGGCTGTGATTGGTCGCCCGAAGACTAATCAAAAAAAAAATGGCGTGCGAGTCTAGTTGAACAGCGCCGTGCGCTGATATAATTTCCAATAAAAACGACTCTAAGGGCTTTGCTGGCCGAAAACAACCCTAAATCTTCATCGCGGGTGTGTGATGGTGTACCACTAGTGTAGGCAGTGAGAAATAACACAGTTCAAACAAGAAAGATCGCCAGCCGGTCGACACGAAGTCCCGTCGCAGGCGAATCCTTTTCCAGAGTCCTGTCCACCGTGATCCAGGTTAGTGTTTACTGTTTTTCCTTGCTGTGATTCTGGGGTTGATCGGAGAATGCAGTAACTCTTCCAGAAAGTCGCAACATTAATTTATGGTGCCTCCTGTGAGGACATTCCTCACGTACTTATTTCAAATTTACCCACTTAATTTCAATCTTTCCAATTAAAGTTATTTCCAAATATGGATAACTAATTTATTCATAAATAGACTTATTATAGATTCAAATTAACTAGGTACTTACCCACCTAGCATTTGTCTATTTGTCTAACAATCTCGGATCAAACAGGGAATTCCATACCTGTGCCATACCATAGTAAATACCTATTGCTTACGAGTACATACTTCTTATCTCGTTAATTCCCTTGTAATAATCCCTTAATCGTTCGATTTGTATGCCATAAGGTACTATCTTGTTACTCAGGCTTTCGAACTATTTTGGATAGCCTATGTACTTACCTAGGGTCAATTAATAGCAGTGAGGTGTGTATTTATGATTATAAGTAATAGTCCGTAGTTTTAAAACCTACGTGTTTTGTCAATATCTGTTCCATTACTCAGTTTCCATTTAAACTTTTGCTACTTACCTACATTACTCGTACTTTTCACAGTTAGTGCCTACCAAAACATGGCGGAAGGAGAATTAATGTCCACCATTAAAAAACGTGAATATGAGTTTAAAAATATGCAGATACTTTATGACTTAGCAAAAATTACGAAAGAAAATAAAACTAAATTAGCATCCTTTCGAGCCAGGTATAAAAGAATTGATAAAATTCGTGATAATTTCTTGGAATGCAACGATCGTGTAAACCAGTTGCAACTTAAACTAAATCCTCAGTTTATTATCGATAATAATGCTTTGTTGTCATTTGACGAGTTATACTATTTTGTCATTGAGTTTGCCGATTCCCTCGACGTAAATGCCGTCGGTGCGAGTTCGCGCTCGGAACTGTGTCAAGGTCATGCGCATTCCAGCTCGCAAATGAAATTACCTAAATTGCAAATAGCTAAGTTTGATGGTAATATAGAGAACTGGCAGATGTTTAAAGACAGTTATACGTCACTTGTGCATAATAATGTTTCGTTGTCGGACACAGAGAAATTTTACTATTTGCTGTCATGTCTGTCTGGGTATGCTCTGACACTAGCTAAGGGTGTTCCTATAACATCAGCCAATTATTCTGTTGTTTATGCAGCGTTACTAGACAGGTATGATAATAAACGAATTTTAGCCAACGCTTATTTAGAAAAAATAATAAATTTAAATCCGATACAACGGCCATCATTATCAAACTTATCGCAATTAACCAATACACTCTATGAATGTGTTAGTGCATTGCGCGGGTTAAATATTGATGATTTAAGTGAATTTCTTTTATTTTACATAGCATCTCGGCCTCTTGATACAGAAACTAGGAAAAGGTTTGAATTACAAAATACCGAAGAAATTCCCAAATTTAATAACTTGGTTGTTTATTTACAGAATTATATAAAAGTATTAGAGGTTAGTCAACCTAGTAATTTACAGTC
This sequence comes from Elegia similella, assembly GCA_947532085.1. NCBI lineage: Eukaryota > Metazoa > Arthropoda > Insecta > Lepidoptera > Pyralidae > Elegia > Elegia similella. The sequence goes on from OX383941.1 coordinate 18,459,447, forward strand.
ATTCAATTCTACAAATAAACAAAACCGCAATCACACAAAGAAAGATAACTTTTCTCGGCAATCAAATTCTTCCTTAATTACTTCTACGAACTCAATTAATAATAAACCTAATCAGGCTGTTTGTGTGTATTGTCATGAAAATCATTCAATGTATCGCTGTGGTAAATTACATTCTATGAATATAGGACAGCGACAACAATTAGTTAAAGAGTTACAATTATGTCATAACTGCTTAAGGCCCGGTCACACTAGTGCAGACTGCAAGTCTAAGTCCATGTGTTTCATTTGTAACTCAAAACCATAACACATTATTACATGAAGAACATAACAGTTTGTTATCTAATACCATTGACCTAAAGGCTTCTGAGAATTCCAATATGAGCACTTCCCTAACTTGTACAACTCAGCCAAACATGTCAAAGTCACCTATGAGTACCAAAATTATTGGTTCAGCAGTGGTTCGGTTGAGAAGAGTGGATGGTTCATTGCAGTATGCTCGTATAATCATAGATAGTGGCTCGATGGACTCTTTCATTACAAGTAGCTGTGTACGACAGTTAGGTTTACATATAAAAAAGTGTAATTTAAATGTAACCGGTCTCGGTCAAAATTATGTTTGTAATATCAAAGGTTATACTTTTGGCTCTATTGTGCCTAGGTCAAATGACTCGCCCCAATTTGATATACCATTAGTGGTTTTGCCTAAAATCACTTCAATGATTCCTTCAACCTCATTACCGTCGGTTGTCAAGGAAAAGTTTAAACATCTGGATCTCGCCGACCAAGATTTTGATAAATCGGGTCCGATCGATTTGTTGTTAGGAGTAGACTGTTTTGATCAGATATATACTGGTTCACGTTATAGCCCAGGTCCTGGTTTTCCATGTGCACTGTCTAGTGTATTCGGCTGGGTGATAAGTGGTCAGTTTCTTCAAAACGTGGTGGCTCAAACTCCAGCCACACCCGTTACGTCACTCATCGCGTCTTCTTGTGCGCTCGATGAGATCGTTCAACGTTTTTGGGAATCCGTAGAACCGCCGAAATGTAAAATTTCCGGTCCTGAGGATGAAATATGTGAACAAAAATATAAAAATGGCACATATAGTACCTCCGAAGGTCGTTATGTTGTACCAATTATGCTTAAAGATGATACTCCAGCCTTAGGAGAATCAAATCATCAGGCTCTTAACCGTTTTCTCAACTTGGAAAAGCGTCTTGCCGCCAGACTGAGTTGAAAACGGAATATAACGAATTTATGCAGCAGTACGCAGATCTGGGACATGTGCAGCCTGCTGAATCTTTGTCTACTGACCGTTATATTATTCCTCACCATTGTGTAATACGACCCGATAGTACAACGACACGTTTACGAGTAGTCTTCGATGCCAGTAGTCGGACCTCGAATAATCTGTCACTCAATAATATTGTTCATGTGGGTCCTAAGCTGCAAGTGGATATTGTCGATTTAGTGACAAAATTTAGACTTCACAAAATAGTTTTTACTGCCGACATCCGTCGTATGTATCGGCAAATATTGATAAGACCCGAGGAAAGGCATTATCAACACGTGCTTTGGCGTAATGATCCAACTGAGATCTTAAAGGAGTACGAACTTAAGACAGTCACGTACGGAGTTAGTAGTTCACCTTATTTAGCCATTCGAACACTTCATCAATTTGTTGAAGATCATGGTTCTGAGTACTCAAGTCGTGTAGCTCAGGTTATCACCCAGGAGACATTTATGGACGATATCACAACTGGCGGCTCTTCCCTTGAAGAGGCGATCAAATTGAAGGCTGATATCACATCTTTGTTGGCAAAGGCTCACTTTGAACTACGTAAATGGACTACCAACGATCCTCGTCTTCTTAAGGATGTTCCTCCTGAATTTTGTCAAAGTTCCAAATCCTTCGATGAATCGGGAAATGAGTTTGTCAAAATATTAGGGATACGATGGAATCCCATTAATGATTCTTTTTCATATGCCTTTTCGGACTCGTTCGAAGTCAAATTTACTAAAAGATCCATACTCTCTTTAGTAGCCCGCATTTTCGATCCACTCGGTTGGATATGCCCAGTAGTATTTGCAGCAAAATCGCTGTTGCAAGAAATATGGCGGTTAAATTTATCGTGGGATGAGACTATTCCAAAACATTTAACCAAACAATGGCATTTAATAGCGGCCAATTTGTCTGATTTACAAAAAATTTCTCTTCCGCGGCTATTTATACCTTCCAATCCGATGGAAGTACACTTGGTAGGTTTCTGTGATGGTTCTCTGAAAGGCTATGGTTGTTGTGTGTATATTTGTGTGGTTACTAATGAGCCCAGAATTTCTACTGCGACTAGTTTACTGATTGGAAAATCTAGAGTAGCTCCTTTAAAACCTACCACGGTAAATAGACTCGAGCTAAGCGCAGCGGTGCATCTGGCGAAAGTTCTATCGCACATGTATAATTTGCTTAAAGACCATATAACTATTAATTCTATTCGAGCTTATTCAGACAGCAGCACTACCTTGTCATGGCTTAATACCGCCCCTCATTTGTTAAAAATGTATGTAGCCAATCGTGTCATTCAAGCAACTGATTTGATTAGTCCCGATCATTGGTATTATGTTTCGTCTAAGGATAACCCGGCCGACTGTTGTAGTCGCGGAGTGTCCTGTCCAGAGCTTATAGACCATCCTCTGTGGTGGAAAGGTCCTTCTTGGCTACAGGATTTGCCTAGTCAATGGCCTAACAAACGGGTTCTACTTCCAAAAGAAGACTTACCCGAGCTTAAACCGCTAGAAACTAAAAGTCTTCACGTGATTAATGTGAGAAACCTACTTCTGGCCTTAATTGCCAGACATTCCTCTTTTACAAAAATTTTAAGAATTGTAGCATGGTGTATTAGATTTATTTCAAATTCGAGGGTTGCAAGGCAAAATCGAATTCTTTCATTTCTCAGTAGTACTGAACTCGAGAAGTCAACCAAAGTGTTAGTTAAATTGAGTCAGTATCATTATATGTCTTCCGAAGTCAGTCGAGTGCGAGATAATGAACCATGTGTAAAATCCATTCAAAACCTTTCACCTTTCCTGGACGATGATGGGATCGTGCGGGTGGGGGAACGCATCGATGAGGCTAATCTGTCACCATCTGCGTTGCACACTTGTTTGTTACCTAAACAATGTCCAATATCTAAAATTATAATAGAACACTTTCATATAAAATATTTGCATTGTGGACCTAGAACCTTACAATCTCTTATTCAACGCCAGTTTTGGATAATTGGATTGAGACTTCTGATACGTACCGTGCTGTCGAAGTGTGTTAAATGTTTTAATTCGTGTCCGCGCTCTCATTGGGTGATGCTTAAGAAAATTACCCAGAGCTTTTGGCGCGTATGGCAGCGTGATTATCTTCATACATTACAACAAAAGAACAAATGGTTCGTACATGAACCAAATATTAAAATAGATGACTTAGTCTTAGTTAACGAACCTAATCTTCCGCCGATGCTCTGGAAGTTGGCACGTATTGTGCAAGTGCATGCTGGTTCGGATCAAGTAATCAGAGTAGTTACTTTCCGAACTGATAACGGAAAGACTTTTCGTAGGCCGGTAGTAAAGGTTTGTCCCTTACCAATTAATTAAGATATTTTTTCATAAATTACTAAAACATAAATACACACTATCCTTAGGCTAGTTAAAACTTATTTATTACTTTATCTTTCGAAAATAATATTTCTAGATATTCTTGCAATGGTGCGTAGCTATTGCTTTTGTTTTTTTTTTCTTTCAATTTGCATTCTCTGTGAAACCCTTGTGGATTTCAGGTGGGGGAAAATGTGTAAATTAACTTTAAAACCCTAATAAAATTACCTATCTATATTCCTGCTTCCCTTTTTCCCATACATCCCTCCTATTTCGCCATGACGGCATGTGATTGGTCGCCCGAAGACTAATAAAAAAAAAAATGGCGTGCGAGTCTAGTTGAACAGCGCCGTGCGCTGATATAATTTCCAATAAAAACGACTCTAAGGGCTTTGCTGGCCGAAAACAACCCTAAATCTTCATCGCGGGTGTGTGATGGTGTACCACTAGTGTAGGCAGTGAGAAATAACACAGTTCAAACAAGAAAGATCGCCAGCCGGTCGACACGAAGTCCCGTCGCAGGCGAATCCTTTTCCAGAGTCCTGTCCACCGTGATCCAGGTTAGTGTTTACTGTTTTTCCTTGCTGTGATTCTGGGGTTGATCGGAGAATGCAGTAACTCTTCCAGAAAGTCGCAACATTTATTATTGTAGTTTCTCTTTGCATGATACACAAGTATAACACACATACTTTGATTAAAACTAACGTGAGATATACATAGACATTAAATATGTAACAACGGGTTACTCACGTAGATACGTAGTCTGCTGCTGGCCTACATGTTTCGACCACATCCGGAGGTCTTCCTCAGGGTGAATGTGGATTGAGGCGCGTCCGATGTCGCGACTGAGTAGTAACCCGTTGTTACATATTTTAATAGTACTTATACTTATTTAATATTAATGTAGCTATCGGAGTCAGCTACATATTTAAGCCTTTTTGGGATAGATACTTTGGGTCTGTATGTGTGGTCCATCAGCCCATTCTCTCTTTGGCTTTCTATCAAAGAGACTAAAAGAGGTATCTCGTCACGAGGGAGCTGGCTCAAAGGATAAACATTGCCATCATGACGGTTTGCAGGTACCAAGTAGATTTAATTATTATTAGTGTTTATTATTTAAGTATTTATAAAACCAATAAACCCTTCATTAAATTTAAAAACAATTTACTATAAATGTGATATTAGGTACAACAATTTGTCCTTGTTTTTAGGAAGTTTATTGAAGCTGCTCAGAGGTATAATGAGCTATCATACCGCAACATCATACATGAAGATGAAAGGATGACCTGCCTCAGGAATGCACTCATCTGCACAGTCTTGGCTTCAGCAGGTAAAATATTTTCGATTATTTCTTGTATAATGAACATGTCTCAATCAAGTTTAATGGTAATATGTATCTATTTATCAAATTATTTTATGAATCACTATTTAACAAGTATTTTCAAAGAAAATCTGATAGTCAACTGTAAATTAAATCAATAACTACGGATAAAAAGCTCCTTTAATAAAAAAAATAAAAATAACTGTCTTGCCATAAATATTATAGCATCATCATCATATGTCATTTGGGATGGTGTAAGGATTCTAACAAAACCCCATACGCCAGTGGCGTGAATACAGGGTGGCATGCTGGCAAAATGCCACGGGCCCCGGTCTTATTGGGCCAGGAGCAGAAGAGCGGAGGTGGGCACTGAACTCGGTCTCATGGGCTCCATTGTATGAGTTTGCCAAGGTGGTAACTCCCATACGTCCTAATCGGTTGAGGTCTTTAGGCCTTTTTGTATACTCTAATCCTTATTTGTGTTATCGCGTAATAAATTGGTCTAGTTTTGTTTAAGAATGGTGAATCACACCTCACCGGTTTTGTAATTTCTAATCCAAAATGACAAAGCCGATTTTTTATCAATGAAAGCATAAAAACAAATTGCATCAATGTACGTTGGCGTGCTCCGTGGCGCACGCCAGCCTGCGACACGATAGTTCCGGGTTCAATCACCGGCCAGGTCATGATGGCTAACGATCTTTTTCAGATTGACCTGGGTCTTTGATGTTTCATACAAAGTCACCGATCAGCTGGGCGAATTTCTATGGAAGGTCAAAATATTTTTTACTTATTTACCATTTTTTATTGCAGTTCTGTATACCATTAGGGATTCTTATCGTTATACAGTTAAGTCTTCATTATAGTTCCGTTTATAGGATTTCATTATAGTTCCGATGCTCAAAATCACTTGGTATTTATTTATTCAAGTAATGTTTGTTGTTCTGTTTAGGACAACAGCGGTCCAGAATGCTGGCGACACTGTTCAAAGACGAGAGGTGTCAGCAGCTGCCTGCCTACTCGATCCTCGAGAAGATGTACCTCGATCGCATCATCCGCCGCTCAGAACTGCACGAGTTTGAGGCGCTGATGCAAACTCACCAGAAGGTAGCTCAATTATATGAAACAATCCATACTTATTAGTAGGAGAGCTGGTACCAATTTTTGCTAAGTATTTGAGGCAAGTTGAAAACTAGTCATATACCTCTCCTATTACACCCCAACACGGAACTGCATACCTGGCTGGTGAGAGTAAAGGCATGGCGTACCTTATTTTCGGATGTACTGTACCTGACGGATTAAGGCGAGCGGAGCCACGGTCAACAGCTAGTTTATTCATCTACACTTCTACACTAATATTATAAAATGAAAAGTGATTGCTTGTTGCATTGAATAAGAATGAAAGGCTCCGAAACGACTAGACTGATTTATTTATTTATATTGAAAAATTCTTTCACCATTAGAATTCTTACATCATCTCTGATGAACATAGGCTATAGAATTAAATACTTACCCGTATCCTGTACTTGCACGTGCGAAGCTCCCCAGCTTCGCACGAGCCGCTAGTAAAATATAACTTGTACCTGAAGAAGAAAACTAGCCTAGTTACATAGTCTTAAGATTTTCAGCAAGCCATAGGTACATTTAAGGTTGATTTCATAGTCACGCATTAGATCAGCGCCGGCCACGCGCGCGCTTGCAATCACACTAGATAGTAGTTGCGTTTCATTGTCACGCAGTTCAAACGCGCTGTTCATGAGACGTACGCCGCCGACCAGCGCTGCCGAAACGCGCGCTCTATAATCAATTTGTAATGTTTTATGACGTCGCTGCTGCACTCTTTTCCATAGCTAATAAACAGCTAATCCTGTTATAATATTTGTCCAAATGATTACCACTATACACTGCTGTACATGGCAACGAAATGCGCGACACAAAAACTCGTTTCACAGTGCACGCCGGTCCAGCACGCGCTGTTGAAATGCGCTGGTCAACAGCGCATCTCGCCGGCGTCACTCTGTAATCAGCCTGAAAGTGTCGGGGGTAGGAGCTGTATCAATGTTTTTATAACTGTTTTATTTTGCATTCACAATGCTATTTTGATATACTCTTAAATATATTAAGAAATAAAATATGGTGAAAAAACTTGATGCGGGCGGGACTTGAACCGGCGACGTAGGTTTATGTACTACCTATGCTCTGCCATCTGGGTAGTTGTGTAGGTGACGTAAGCCTTAATACGTATAAGGGGAAATGGGATATGGTGGAGAATTTCGGTGCCGAGATTGAATTGTGCGGTAGTTTAGATGGCAGAGCATAGGTCGTTTAAGTCCGGCCTGCATGAAGTTTTTCCACCATATTTTATTTCTTAATTTATTAAGACTGTATCAATGTTGTGAAATAATTGTACTGTTGGTTTAACGTTGAGGCGACGACGTCAGACGGGTCCACGATCCTGGACCGCGCGGTGTTCGAGCACAACCTGCTGTCGGCGAGCAAGCTGTACAACAACATCACGTTCGAGGAGCTGGGCGCGCTGCTGGAGACGCCGCCCGCCAAGGCCGAGCGCATCGCCAGCCACATGATCAGCGAGGGCCGCATGAACGGCTACATCGACCAGATCAGCTCCGTCGTGCACTTCGAGAGTGAGTTCATGCGTAGAAACCATCAATAAGGCTTTGAAATAACAACTTCTACTATTGAGACAATAGATATGTGAATATTATTAAGTTAGATCGGTTCCCGGCCGAAATTAGTTCGAGTTTCGATTTTTCAATTGAAATATCTTTCAAGTCTGCTCCAAAATGCCTTATAATTATAATATTATGTCACTTAGTTATGGTAGGTGATACCAGGTGATACCATGATCTTTCAGACTCATTGATTCAGAGCTTCAATTTAAACGTGTTGCGCCAATGTAAATGCCCATTTTTTTAATACTCCGTTTGTATATAAAGGGTCCGCACCTGCAACGCCTATACATCTGTGATTGAGACGGATGACGCGTCTTATCTAGTCCCGGGTTCGATCTCCAGTTTGACATTAATTTAATAATGGAATGGTCAGGGGTGTCATCCTCAACTGCCTGTCCGGTGGTTGCACGTATGTCATCGGGTACGCGCGCCCGGTCTCCCGAGATGCTACTTGCTTTTCCCTATTTAACCGAGTAAGAAGCAGAGCTTGTTACCGGTAGCAAATTCACGTTATAAGTACCGGTATTTCCATTATAATGTTAACGGTAATTATGGGTATCGGTATTCTGGTCACATAACGATATATAGGATATATAGGTTTTGAACAAAATTATGTTCAAAATTAACTTAAATTTTTTGTTAGTTGTTGCCGTCCCGCACGAAAATCGACTTCGAAACAACATTTTCGGTCCTTACCTAGCGCTGCACAACACAAAACGGCAACGCTGCGTATGTGCTATCATTGTTCGTTTGTTTTTCGTGTGTGTAATACTGGTGTCAAATTTTTCAAGCTGCCTAAAGGCATCTGACATAGCTTAACGACTGCCATCAACGATGACATCAATAAATGATGAAAACAATAATTCCCGTTTCTACCAAGTACTGGTACCAAGCACCGGTAAAATAGTGTCAAATATTCGTTACCACACATAAGGATACCTCTGTTATTAACGTTACCAAATTTATCGGTACCAATCCAATTACCGGTACTGTAGTTTCCTAGAGATACCGGTACTGGATTTTACCAATATTCCTACCCCTGGTGAAAAGTATCCCAATACCTTGATTCTTTCCAAATCCAAAAAAATCCTATCCTATGCTTCCCTGACTTAAAAATAAGAAGCCAAAGATACTGCGCTCACCAACCCGCCTGCTAAGCGTGTGGTGATAAGGCAATATCCTCCATGGAACGAAGAATCCTTGGGAAAGGCCTTGGTCCCTTAAGAATCCTTGGGAGAGGCCTTGGTCCCGCAGTTGACTTCCAAAGGCTAAAATGAATATGACGAGTGATAATAATGGGAATTACTTTATAATTAAATTACATTCTGGTCCTTTCAGCTAATTGTGGCGCGTTTCCACAGTCCTGGCTACGCAACTGAAATATTGAAATATAGTGATCTAGTATCCACCCTGTATTTAAATATTTTGATTTCCAGCTCGCGAAATCCTCCCTCAATGGGACAAGCAAATCCAAAGCCTGTGCTACCAGGTGAACAGCCTCATTGAGAAGATCGCCGCCGCCGAGCCCGAGTGGATGGCCAAACTCATGGAAGAAGAAATGATACAGTAGTTCGCATGCCCCATTATAATTATAATTCTCATAAATAAATAAAACTATCCTTATAGCAGTTAATGATTTTTCTTCACTTTGAAACATTTTCTAATTTATTTGTTGGAGTCGTCTAAAAATATTGAACTTCTGACCACAGTCAAAATTAGGGATGTTACGGAGGTGGTTCTATCGGAACTGAAGCCGGAGTCGGGGGTTGTAAATTTGAGTTAGCGGAGTCTGAACCGGATTCGTTGTCGGAAGCGTAGTAAAAAACACACACCACCGGCAGATGACACTTGATCTGTGCCATCGGCCCCCGTCGACCACCAACGGGGCCGATGAATCAGTTTTTCCCAACCAAACCGTCATCGGGGCAGAACCACCGGGGCAGAGGGGAGTTATTCGAAGCCGGACGTCTACTCATACGCCGTACTCTTCAGAATCGGAGTCGAACCTCCGTACATAACCCCAAGAAACCATAAAAAAAGATTTATACCCTGCTAGCAATGACATTGAGAAGTTAAAGAAGCTTTACCAGTTGGGGGTCGTCCATTATCACATTCAGTGCTGAAACCAGCCTCGCGTGATGTTATTGGTAACTTTTAAAGAAAATGTGTAATTATGTCATCAGCACATTATATCCCCACCGAGGGGCATGAGTACCTATACCCTAGATTAGGGTGATAAACATTTAAAAAAAGCATATATTTGTGTACTGCTACATAAATAGGGAGTCCTTGGCGGGAATTTCGGTGGACTGCACGGTTTTGCTTTGGATTATTTAGCAAATTGCTTCTAGTAGATATGACGTGAAATCGGTGTAATTTAGTGTTATAAATGCCCATGTTTATGAACAATGTGAGGAATAACTAAAATAAAGTGTCATGGTGCGTCCCGTTTTTACCCTTTGGGTACGGAACGGATTAGCGAGACTTTTTTCAACTAATAAGGGAGTCGGAAGTCACGGCAGCGCTTTTCGGTTTATATATCGCGCGTTAGATCATCTCATGCCGTGATTTTTCCGAAACCCGGTAATGCACTATCGTCTAGCTCCGTGGCGCAGCGGTCAACACGCCAGCCTGCGACACGGGGTGCCCGGGTTCGATCCCCGGCCAGGTCAAGACGGTAAATGATCTTTTTCAGATTGGCCTGGGTCTTGGATGTGTATATGTAACGGGTGGCGCAAAAGTACTGGCACTAAAGAAAATACTTTTATTTTTTTTATATGACATTTTCTGTCATTCTGTTTTTGAAAATTGTGTAGTGAACAAATGTAAAATACACTGAAAATAAACATGGACCGTTTTACTCCCCAAGAACGTGGAATACACTATGGACTTAGTGAGGGACGCTTTTCCAGGCCGAGTTATCTCTCGTTTTGGCGATTTGCCTTGGCCTGCAAGATCACCCGATCTGACCAGTCCAGACTTCTTTCTTTGGGGTTTTTTGAAATCTCGGGTGTATGTGAACAAGCCACAGACTCTCGCAGCTCTAAAAGAAAACATTCGTCAAGAAATAACGAACATATCGCAGGAAGTGTTACGGCAAGTTATGCAAAATGTCATAAATAGGGCTCAAATGTGTATCAACTCTGGAGGTCACCATTTAAAAGACATCATCTTTAAATCCTAATGGTACGAAATTTAATGGCACAAATATACATTTAAAAAAACCTAAATCTAGTTTTCTAATTTAGAAAAAATGTTATAGCTGAACCAAATAGGGTCTTTACTTTTGCGCCACCCAGTATTTGTTATAAAATATAGTATCGTTGAGCTAGTATCCCATAACACAAGTCTCGAACTTACTTTGGGGCTAGCTCAATCTGTGTGATTTGTCCGTATATATTTATTTATTATCTATCTCTCACTGGTCCTACATGTGTAAATGTGTGGAATGTATGGACCATTTAAATTCGTACTACAATCTAAAAAAATACTATTTATGTCTGTAATGCTAAAGAGTTTAGTTCTAGCAGCTTCAATGCCTGTTATACTCAATCTTTTACAAAAAAATAAAAACAATATATAAATTTAAACTTTATAAAGCTTTATTAACATCTTACTGAAACCAAAAATAAAAATATAAAATACATACACAAACGAAATACAAAACACTAAATATTCCGTGACACTGGACTGGGAAGGCGGACTCGCGCACGGCTCGGAAGAGAATAAAACAAGTAGGTGCTGATTGCAACAGACTATTATTTTATTTCCATTCAATATCACACCACTGGTGCTTATTTACAAGACAATAACTGGTATGGTTTAAATTATTTGGGTTAAAGAATCATTTGCAACAAAATAGGATGCGTCGAACGTCGCGTGCTTCAAACATACATACAATGTAATACTAAATTATAGGAAGTAAGCGCGTCCGCCTTTTAAATATAAATTATAGATTGTACTGACGGCGCTCGTGAGGTGACAATTTAAGAGATGCGTTTTGAACGCTCCAATTACGCTAAAGAGAACACTGAATGTTTAAATTGATTTTGCTATATATGCTTCTGTACTGCCATATAACAGTTATGTGGCATTATATATTATCTACAAGACTAAAAGCCGCGTGCCGTGCAGTGTTTAGGGCTCCAGCTCCAGGGCCACGCCCACCTTGTGTCCGCCGGCGTTGAAGTTCTGTCCGTCGATGGCGGCCGAGAGCGTCAGCACGATGCCTGCAACAGCCCATTACGTAAGGCAACTTCGCAAATAACTCACGCCAGATGTTTATAGATAAGACGCAGAACAATACAAAGATCATGTGATAATACACCGAGATAACAGAGAGCCAATAGAAATGGCGTTTCAAATTCATATGAGCGAAGTTTCATTGATCTACTATTAGCATAGGCCGAAACTGAATGAGTTGTTTACTTCTACAGAGTGATTGATCACTTTTCGGTTGACATGCGTAACAAAACTCAACAAAATAAGCCGATATTTGATAGATTGGATGTGTAGATGTTGTCTTATCTCAAAGTTGGTTCAACTCACCGGGGCGCAACTTCTGTTGGTAGCCGAGTCCGATGAGAGACTTGTTGTTGACCTTGGCGTGCAGTGAGGCGTCTGCGTCCATCGCGTACTTGGCGCCCACTCCGAACAGCGTGTCAGCAGAGCCCGTGGTCCACTTCATGCTGATGCCGCATTCAATCTTCTCCGATACCTTTTGGTAGATTGCGCCTCCGAATTCCTTGCCATTGTCACTAGAAACAAAAGAATACAACTTATGAACATACCAAGATAAGGAATCTTATTCTCATTTCTTAATAACAATAAATGAATCTGAATTTATGATAAGACATAGCATAGTAGACACAAAGGTCATACAAATGCTATTCTAAACCACGAAATCTTAACTCATATATGACAGAGCACAAAAGGGAACTAACACCACGCATTAAGGTCAATGTCGCTCGGGCTGCACTGGACGTAACTGGTTTATAACTAGGCAGAGATGACTTGTTGTAAAATAAAGAAAGCAAAGAAATAAGTAACTCTATTGTTCAGAATTTCTTACTATCTATACTGCTCGCAAAACGCGTGCTTATTGAGGAGCAGTGCTTTAATTTAAAGTTTTAGAAATTGTTTCAAATTCTGTATTTGAAAGACAAGAAACAGTATTGTATGAAATACTATTTGTACTTTATTTATTTTTTGTGCTAGTGAGCACTAAGCCCACTGAACTTGATGAATGTTCCTATGTTATGTAACTCCAAAAATCAATATTGTGACTCACTGCACTACATTTTCTGAACATGTGACCATACGACAATAGCAAAACTTTATTATGCTAATTAAGAGCTGTGTAAATGAACATTTACTTACAGATACTATCAACTTGATAGAAATGTGAGGTAATCCACCTTCCAAAATTAATTTATGTTTGACCAGAAATCTATCTTTAGAGTCTAGAGTCCATTACTCTAATGAATGGAAAACGCATGGAATGAACATTTAAAAATGAGATTAGAGGTATACAGACAATATAAAAACTCGGAATGCAAAACTGCTTTGCAGGAAGACTGCATCTAAGACGGGATCCAGTGCTACCTGGCTGCAGAGAGGAAGAACATATATGCATATTACTTACACATTAGTATGTAGGTTGAAGTCTTTAGTCTGGTAGCCAAGAGCAAAGTTGTTCTTGGTCAGCTTGGCCTTCTGTGAGTCAAACTGTGTGTGCACTCCAGCCAGCCAGCCTTGGTACTTGAGCACAGCAGCCACATCCACAACGGGCCCCGCGAGGTCCAGGTCCAAGTTGGTGTTCACCGCAAACCTCTCATTGGCATACTGTGTCTTCAGTTTACCTGTCTTGCTCCTGGAAATATGTGGATAATTATTTGATGGCTCTTAGATCTAGCAGATCTTGCAAATCATACCACCTTATTTTGAGAAGCCTATAAATAGTACTAATAGCAATTATTACAAATAAAAGATAGTGTTGCAAATATTATTCTGCCATAGCCAGAACATACATATAATTATTGCAAGCTTTTACCCTGTCTGTGGTGCGAATGTACCCTCCAATGTGAGTTTCAGGCCAGCAGCAATTTTGTCCTGGATGGAGATGTCTGTGGCCAATGTGTTGTCAGTGTTCCATTTCTCTGTGAATGTCAGACCATAGTCCTTCACGGCATATTTCGATGAAAGGCTGCCGAACACCTACAATTATAAATGTTTAGAATTAGTGCTGTCTATTATAAGCTTTTTGATTACCCTTAAAATGGCCTGTTTTGTTAAAGAATATTTTTACAGCTTGTTAAGAGACAGTGTTATACATTACTACTTTTGCCTAATGTTACCCTCATTTCAGCATTTTTCCCCAGTTGCATTCCTTGCTGTGAAGCGATATACTATGACAGCAATCATTTTGTAATATGATTTGATGAAAGTTTTTATGGCCTATTGCCAACCCCTCTCCTTGGGTAGAACTTTAGCTTATGTCTTCTTCTTCTACCTTATCCTTATCCCACTATTTATGTGGGGTCGGCACAGCATGTAAGCTTTTTCCATTTCTGTCTATGTCCAGTCAACTCATCCGTCACTCCCTTTCTACACATATCCTCCTTTACACACTCCATCCAATGTTTCCTTGGTCTCCCTCTGTTTCGATGACATGCATATTCAGAACCTGCCTGGTTATATGACTTTCCTCTCTTCTCTTAATATGTCCATACCAGCCTAACCTGTTACTTCTTAATTTGTCAACTATAGGTGCCACTTTTACAGTTCCCCTAATATACTCATTCCTGATCTTATCTTTTCGCGTTACACCACACATCCATCTCAACATCCGCATCTCCGCCACGTGTAACCTTCTTTCATCTGCTGCTTTGGTGGGCCAAGTCTCGGTACCATACAATATGACAGAACTTAAGCTTATGTATAATTCACTAAAATGATTGCCTCAGTGCTGTACTGTGGTTTAAGCATTTGCCTGTAGACCCGGGGGTGTGGGTTCGATTCCCACGGGAAGCATACTTTGTTTAGTCATTTCCAGTTTGGTTAGGACATTGCAGGCTTGAATAACCTGATTGTCTGATAACAAAGACGGTTCTGTGCTTCGAAAGGCACGTTAAGCTGTTGGTCCTGGCTGCCATCTGGTAGTCATTAAAGGAACAACATCGGTGGCCAAGAGGCGGTTCTGAAGAACTCTGACACCAGTGTGTGCATGGTTGATTGACCATGTAACCTACATAAAATGAATGAATGGCTAAAATTAAAATTATAGAAGTTCATGCACTAAATATGCAACCTTCCTAGGAAAAAAGGTCTGGTGTAATGATTACTCAATCTATGACTACATATTTATTTACATTTAGTGTGTGTCATTGAAAATACAATATAAATTTAGATTTTTGTGATTTTGTGAAGTTTTGTTATTTACCTTTCCGCTCTCCTGGTTGGAGACGATACCACTGCTGAACTCAACTCCTGTAGCACTCTTGGTCTTGAGGTCGAGTTTCAGCACACCAAAGTGGTAGCCCTTGCTGAAGACATCATTGGCCTTCTTGCTAAGGTCAGCATAGAATGGGGTGGTCATTGTCTGGAATTATAGGACACATTACTACTATGTTTTATATATAAACAACAATTCAGTTTAAAAAGGCTGTATTTATCCTAACATGAAAATATGAAGCTTAGTAAGCAAATAGGACTTAAAATATAAAATCTTTTCCAACAAGTTCTTATAAGGTAAGACACCTGTGAACAAGATCAGGTTCATAAGAATATAGATCATAAGTATAAAGGGACGATTTTGGCTATCAGTGCCAGCTGTGTCAGGGTTAGCTTCTCCGCACCGAATTATTTACAAGCCACTCACAGTAATGGTATTACATAACACACAAGCAATATGACTAAGCTCGCACTATCTAATTCAAACATGGTAAAGTTCATTGTACGGTTACACACCTATATGTAGATGATAGTGACCGTAAACTTGACCTTTACGAAAATGTGCCGAATTTGATCTCAAAGTTGGAAATCACATGCGTCAAATCGACTTCTGTACACGGAGGACAACTTCGATCGTTTGTGAATGAACTAATGTAGATAAATACATAGACCTCACATAGACGTTTGATTAGGGTATTATACGAAACAATATTGACTAAAAATCAAGATTTTTAATAATGACGTCGATACTCTAGCGCTAGACCCGGCAGCGAATCTCAATTTGTAACCTAAATAGAACTGAGCGTTACTATCCTCGATACAGAAAAATAATACCACAGTAATATTACGGAAGACAATACTTACAAGGGTAAGGATTTATTCACAGATTGAGCCTAAATAACTGTGATTTCAAGGCAAATTATTGCCAAGTAGCAGACCACCGCACCGCACCACAAGACAATTTTAGGTTGCTGAATTTGACGCCAGGGGGCGTAAAATTTGACTGTATGGCCGGAAATAAGCTTATTGACTTCATTTCCAACTATCTTAACAACATCGTAAATGAGCTAATTCTTATTGAAAATGTTGTAAATATAATAAATTACATTTTAATGTTAATAATTTATTTTTACTCTACAATTAATCATCAAATCAAATAAACAGATGTGAAATCTTGCCTTTTGCATTTTGACATTTGACAAGAAAAGAGTATCATCCTCTTTAGAAGTCAATACTATTTTATGTGTAATATTTAAAATCAAATAAATAAAATAATCTTACGGAAATTAATTATAACAAATAATAATTTTGTGTTGTACTTTGTTTTTCTCTATACAGTTAACTCTTCATGTTTTTATCTTTTAGTTGTGCGCATGGGATGTTCCTATAGAAAAAGCGCCAAATTTGAAAGTTATTCTAAACTTTGTAACTTATTGGTACTTATTTTGTACCTCTATTCATTAGTAGAGGTACCTACTGCAGAAAATGTTTAATGCTTGCTTACACTATCCCAAGTACGAAAAATGCGTTTGCAGAAACCGATATCTTCCTCGTCGTTATCCTCGTCGAAAGGGCATTCCACTCTATTTCCTTCTTCATCCTTGCATATCTCCTTTTCACCGAGAGTTCCATCCTATTAGGGCAAAAAATATCCTGAAATCATCCATGGCGGAAAAGACTAAAGCTAGAGCGTGCCTTTACCTACAGTACCAATCTTATAAGCAGAAGATCATAGGAAAGGCGCAAAGGGTGTTTCTATAAGTAGGCGAAGAAAATCCTTTGTATCGAGAAACTATAAAACGTGTAAGAAAATGGGGGTAACAAACTTAAGGTGCCCATGATATTGAACAACATTCCCCTAAATACGATAAAAAATACCACCTTACATACAAAATGTGCAACGTGATGACTGATTTTCTCTCGGGAAGTTATTTTTGACGTGATAATCCTAACTAATATTATAAATGCGAAAGTGAGTTTGTTTGTTTGTTTGTTACGCTTTCACGCCGTAACTACTGAACCGATGATCATGAAATTTTGCATACAAGTTCTCTGGAGTACGGAGAAGGACATAGGCTACCTTTTATCCCGGAAAAAAGTACTGTTCCCGAGGGATCGACATTGACGCGGGCGGAGCCGCGGGCAAAAGCTAGTATCTTATAAATCGATGAGCACGGGCGGCACGCTCGAAAAAATGTCACGTTCCGTCATCATCGTCATCATCTATATTTATTTATATTTATTTATTTATTTATTTATTTATATATCTATCTCTATTTCACCGTTATCACGTAAAATTATCGTCCGTCCACCGACTATTTTTTTTCTTATTTCAGTTTCAATATGACCCTTACGTACGAACAGTTGTTCAATATCATGACTGATCATGTCCCTTATGTAATTGTTAACCCTATATTTAACCGACTTCAAAAAAAGAAGGAGGTCATCAAATCGGGTTTTTCTTTCTCTTTTTTTATGTTTGTTACTTAGAAGTTCTGAGTCAGAACTCCGTCATTTGTGAATGAATTGATTTTAAAAATTCTTTTTTTGTTTGACATCACAATCGGTTCAGTAGTTTTCATTGAAGTTTGTTTATATGAAAAATGTTGTTGATGTATAATGCTACTTATTTTTTAAATAATGGAACCTGATGAATACTCTTATTTGTCCTTTTATACGATTCTTCTTATTTATTAGTTGCATTGACATTTGCTCTGTTTAACCAACATTGCTGGACATCAGCAGACCTCCACTGAACTTGTGAATCATAGTGTTAGGCTTTACCTACATTTTGCGAGATCCAATTAAAATAAATTATTTGAAGAAAAACGTGAGATGTTCTTTACACCTTGTCATGTAAACCCCTTGATAAGTATATCATTAAATTGTGTTATAAAATATAATTCAACGTTCCAAGGGTATCCTAATTTATTAGGTTTTCGCCAAACATCGCCGTTTATATTCAAATCGGGTAATTTATTTCAAATTGAGGCTGCAATGGACTACGAAAAATTAAGGTACTATAGCCCTAATCTAATCACGAAATTTGGTGGCGCATGCGGACTGCCTGTGCTGTGGCGCGTTATAATAAAAGATTAGGTACATATTCACTCCAGGCGCGGTCTGAAGGAGAGGGGTCACAGGGGACATTACCCCAAAATCATAAGTATCTACTACATGTACTTACGATTTTGGTGTCAAATTAAATATTCTAAAAATTTACGAAAATAAATAAAAATGTGCCCACCGAACCGCGATTAATTTAATTTTTTGTTGAAATCTAACGGTGCTTTTATGAACTATAATATGAGCAATAGTTATATAGGTATGCACCTATGTATTGTGTAGTTTTATTATCTCAAGATATTTCATAATTAGTGAGTCACTCTCTTCAAAATTTCAAGCTGCGACCGCGCCTGTTTTAGTCGAGATCAGCGGTGACAATGATTTTTCTTATTGATGACTTGGAAATTTGAGCGTTACGCCTGTGCCCACAGCAGTAACAGTAGGTTATCTAACCCAGGCTGAGTGAATGTCCTAAAATAACTTCCAAGTACCTATTCAATTTGACTTACGGTGTTTATGCAGGGGATGATTTCTCTTACGACGGCTGCTTCTAACACGGTAAGGCCACAGATCGATTTCCATAAATCCACAAGGTTTTTTACAATATCATTGCCGGAGTTGTGTAAATACTCAAAAACTGACATAATTAAGAATAAATCATAAAATTTAAATTATTATTTTACGAAAAATGGATGTCATTAAAATTCGTCTAGATTACCCATAATTTTAAATAGAAATCTATTAGGCGCAGATTTTGTAAGCTTAGTATTAAACCGAATACGCAAAGTATTTCTTAGTAAAAAGTTCTTATCTGCCAGTGCTACTCATATCCTAGGCAGCTTGAAAAACAAGTGCTCTAAATAATTCTGAGCACTATTGACGGTTTTCGAATTGGTTTTTCCCCAGGTGGTGGCACTTATGCGTTGATTGGCTTTATTCCTCTTCCTTCTGTTACTTGTTAGAGCTCTTCGTTGGCCTGTAGCCCTAATGTTTAGACGATTATTCATGAGTATTCAAAAGGAATAGCAATTCATCGTCAAGGGATAAGATGACACGGGTAGGATCCAGTCCAAGTCTGAGAGTCTTCGGAATAACAACTACAAATACAACATTGTGCAATTTTTTTTTTAATGTAAAAATTCGTATGTAGTAAGATAGACTAAAATAGTTTTAAGTAAAGGCAGATTAACACAGGATCAGTACACAAGTCAGTAGCGGCGTCAGTGCGACTGACTTCAAAATATTCGTATGCGAATTTAAAAGTCAGCACTGACCCTGTATTTTCTGCCTTTAGACCCTTCACGGTGACCCGCCGGCAGACGTCCGTCGCGAAAACAGTAGATTGGCTGCCCGCCAGCGCCGCAGACTCACTGCGAGCTCAATGACTTTGTTCACATTAGGCTACCCTTACATTCGGATGTTTTTATTTGGCGGAATGTTTTATAGGTAATGCACATACTCTAGAAGTTTTAACTCAAAGGTGTTCATGCAAAACATCTTTATCAGTTTGAGCTGGGTTTTCTGTCCCCTGGTAGATTCCAAATAATTTTGTCGGACATGCAAGAAAAGCAGTGTCTGGTTTTATCCGGACGCTTGACTGTCCTACTGGCATCTACATTTTGCATTACATTATCGAAGTTTTCATACAGGTCCCTAACTTTTTTAGCCTATGTTCATCAGGCATAATGTAGGATTCTAATGATGAACATTTTTCTCAAATCTGTCCAGTAGTTTCGGAAGCTGTTCAATGCAAACAAACAAACAAATCTTTCTTCTTTATGATATAAGTGTAGAATATGCTGTTGCCCTACCTTAAGGGGGGAACTGCTGGGAATTATTATGGTCGATCCAGGACTTCAGCTACTATACCTACAGGCGTTTTCTTCCCTTGCATATTCCTCTACAGCAGACAGTGCTATATCTGGGACCGTTTAACTTTTTAGGTAAAAGTCTTCTTTTCACATGTTTCTCGAAATATTTCCTTTGCGGACTTTGTGTGCCTGCCAAATTCAGATAAAAACACCCAGAATAATGCAGTAAACATCCCGAGAGTTCGATCGTTCCAATTCTCGAATGGTCTGGTCTTATTATAGCCGCTAATATTATACAGTCGGCAGCTTCGGGACGCGTCAATCTTGATCTGGTTACTACGGGAGCGATATCTCTTCGCGGTTTTCGCAATTGTTTATTTATTAAATCGGAAAGAATTTTTGGAAGCTATGGAAGACAACTCAGTGTCTCATTACGATGTTCTCCAGAACGACAAGTATGGTCGGTATTTAGTGGCGAATAAGGATTTGGAGAACGGTGAATTAATATTTACGGATACACCTTTTGCAGTGGGGCCTAAGCCCGGTAAGTAAATCCATATCCTTACTTATAATATAATATATAATAATAATAATCCTTATCCTTACTAATATTATAAATGCGAAAGTGAGTTTGTTTGTTTATTTGTTTGTTTGTTACGCTTTCACGCCGTAACTACTAAACCGATCATCATGAAATTTTGCATACAAGTTATCTGGAAGTACGGAGAAGGACATAGGCTACTTTTTATCCCGGGAAAAAGTATTCCCGAGGGATCGACATTGACGCGGGCGGAGCCGCGGGTGAAAGCTAGTATCCTAACTAATATTATAAATGCGAAAGTGAGTTTGTTTGTTTGTTACGCTTTCACGCCGTAACTACTGAACCGATCATCATGGTATGTTGCATATAAGTTCTCTGGGGTACGGAGAAGGATACTATAGGCTACCTATTATTCCGGGATAAAGTATTGTTTGCGAGGGATCGACAATGATGCGGGCGGAGCCGCGGGCGAAAGCTAGTTTACATATAAGGACGAAACACGTGGCATAAATAAATCTGCATCGATACTGAGATGGAATTCTTAAAAAAGTACCCCTATAACAACTGTAGGAATTAGAATTATTATTGTTTCTATTCGTCTGTTGTTTGTATGCTCTGAGCGCGCGAAACAACAGCAATGATAATGTGCGCGCATGCGTTTGATGCGATTTTGACTAGACTTTGATAGCATTGGATTATTTGTGTAACAGTTTACAAGCGCTAAACACTGAAATATCAATATCAATAATAAATCTGTCAGGGTTGGTCATGGAGTAAGTTACTCTGTTTTCAGTATGAGTTTATAAACACTTAAGTACATGATACTGAAACTAAATTAAGGATTTTTAGTTTTTTTTTTCTGTATGTGGGGATTAGTGTCATGCAGCACGTGTAACTCTAGCGTGAAAAAGTTCTCTCCCTACTAAGTTAATCCCCTATAACAGCTCCGTGGCGCAGTGGTTAACACGCCAGCCTGCGACACGGAGTGCCCGAATTTGATCCCCGGCCTAGGCAAGATGGAAAATGATCTTTTTCAGATTGGCCTAGGTCTTGGATGTTTATCTATATATGTATTTGTTATAAAATATAGTATCGTTGAGTTAGTATCCCATAACACAAGTCTCGAACTTACAAAAAAATCCCCAAACCGCGTAAATAAAAATTTTTGGTACTTCAAAATAATTCAGCAATTCATAATGCCGCGTATCCAAAAGTTTAAGAAAAATATCAGCTAGAAAATAAGGGTTCGTCAGGACCAGGAGGCACTCGTCAAACTTACTACTTCTTAAAATCGATTCAAGTATGTATACTAACTATATTAGTACAGAATAGATATGATACTGAATTATAGTTACTCGTAGCAGACTGTGTTCTAATATATTCTGTAATGTATAAAACAGACAGTCCCCCGCTATGCCTCGGCTGCTATAGCCCGGTGGAGAACACCCTGTGCTCGCGATGCGGATGGCCGGTGTGTGGCGCGGAGTGCGAGATGTCCGCCGCACACTCGGCCGAGTGCGAGGTGTTCGCCAACGTGAGGGTGCGCTTCCAGCCAGTGGAGGACTGGACCGCCAGTGCACCGCAACTGGACTGCATCACGCCACTTAGGTAAATACTACTTTTTTACACGCTTTATATTAGCTTCACCTGTATGTTTGTTCGTAACCGACTTCTTTGGACTCGATTTTGACCCACTCACACACACAAACATTTTGTAATACCAAGGACCGTTGGCATACAAAAATTTGATAACAGCTTGTATTTTTGTTTTTAAACTAAACTATATTTTTATTTTGTACTTTTCTGCGCTTTAGGTATGCAAACGCCTATAGTTCATAACAGAGTGTCTTCCATGAGTTTGTACACGTCAGTAGTAAACGATTCGAACTATAACGGTAGTTCGAACTATTCGATGGGTCGTAATAGTAAACTAATTGTCTTACTCGATAGAAAGGTCAAATTTGCAACTCATGGTGCTGATATCGCAGATAAATACTTATAGGAACATTTGACCTTCCACCCGATAATATCTTATGCTGAGCCGCGGTATTGGCGAACAAAAGGATTTTAAAGGCTGAAATGCTTAGTGACAGACCTGACCTGACCTAGGACAACAAAAATCAACATGTACCTACACACGGTACGTGTAGGTATAGGTACATGTTGATTTTTACAAAGTTAATTAATTTTTGACTCGTTGCCATCAAGTGGGGGATGTTAATAAACCCACAATTGAATCTATTGGCAAGCTTCTGTGCCATGTGGAAAATGTTGGTAAATTATTAAGTAGGTTCCTCCGGTTTCACTAAGAATTTCTTAAGCTAGGCCGCTTTGCAAGACTTTGCCCATATCTATAAGACCTAAGCGCCACGTTTAGGATGTTGGTGGGCATATTAGGTGTAATACGGAGGAATCGTGATGGGTGGCATCGCTCGCTCATTACTAACAAATTCCTCAGATTTTCGTCCACCTCGATCGGCTTCTACGATCTGCACGGGAAGAGATGCACAGCTAGTACGTTCTACGTTTTTTCCTATCTCCCAGTCTAGCATGGAAGAGTTTAGTAGTGTACATACATAATATATCCATGGTGAAATGCTTTTTAGTGTAATTAAACACAAGTCATAATCATTAACTTTATTTTGTCTCATAATAATGAATGAGGATATATTCTCCGTGTGGGGACGGAGTAGAATACAATTCCCCACTGCCCGTCAGGTTGGCATCTCGTAAGAGGCGAGTAAAATACCCGACATGCTCGGTGGTAGGACCTCGAGGGTCCGACTGGCTGGCGACCACCCTCATGCCGAAATCTATCGTAAAGCACCGTTGGGTGTGTTTCGACGGTTGCGCGTGAGAGCCAATCCCCATTCCCGATTCCCGTAGTTTCGACAGTTTATGGTCCCTTAGGGGCTGGAGTCTTGCACTGTCTGATTGGGGGTGCGACGTTGGCGCGGGGGCCAGGGAGACCCGATGAAACGGTTATCCGCTGGCCGCCCGCTGGTACGTAGAGGACCCGAACCCTGGCTGTCCCGGCTAGGGAGGCTGTCCTGCCGCCAGTGTCAAAAGCTCGTGATTGGTCGTCGTGCCGGCCTGGGAGACCGGAGTGGAACACGGCGGCTGATCATTGTGTTGGATCGGGGGCCCTTCCGTCCCCCGTGCCAGCAGCGCACCTCACTGGTCATTCATTGCGGGCCATCATTCCTTAACTTTGCCTATGTAACTGTCGTAACTACGGCAATCCTCAATTTTTTCCCTGTTAACCACCTTTTTTATGGCAAGATCGAAAAATAGAAAACATATTTCTACAGCGGCACCCCCTTCCACATTCAATATGGACTTCTTTAACGTCAGAGGAATGCATTCCAACCTCAATGTCGTCCATCATCACTTGGAGACGACTAAGCCGGCTCTATTTTTCCTGACTGAGACACAAATTTCCTCTCCTACCGACGTCACATATCTCTTGTATCCCGGTTTCAGCTTGGAGCACAAGTTTATGCCCAATGCTGGGGTGTGTATGTACGTACGGGAGGATGTATGTTGTCGACGTCTCAGCAGCCTTGAAGACAGAAACCTGTCATTGTTATGGGCGCGCGTAGATCACGGTGACCGCATCCGGTTCTATGCGTGCCTTTACAGGTCCCATAGCGGTGATGCCGAAACAGACCGACTTCTCGGGCATGTACAGAAGGGCATAGACGAAATTCTCCAGCAGCACCCATCGGCGGAGGTAGTGATCCTAGGGGACTTCAACGCTCACCACTTTGAGTGGCTAGGATCACTGAAGACCGACTACGCTGGGAAGGCTGCATACAACTTTGCTGTAACAAATGACCTCAACCAGTTAGTTGATGGTCCTACCAGAATACCTGATATTGAAGGACACAACCCTGCTTTGTTGGATCTTCTGCTGACCTCACATCCAAACGATTACCAGGTATTCCGTGATGCCCCTCTAGGAACCTCGGATCATTGCCTGGTACGTGCTGTGGTTCCATCCGGTCAGACCACCTGGTATGCGTCGTGTGTGGCATTATAGGTCAGCAGATTGGGATGGATTGCGAGAGTTTTATGCATCCTACCATTGGAGACGGTTGTGCTTCTCATCAGAAAATCCTGACATTTGTGCGAAAGCTGTCGCCGAAGCGATACTGCTGGGCATGGAGTGCTACATTCCCAGCTCGGCGGTTCGTATCGGAGGGCGGTCTCAACCTTGGTTTCGTTGCTCGTCTTTGCATGCCGCCCACCTCAAGCGCGAAGTCTGGGTTGCTGCGCGATATGTCAAGGATCGTAATACTTCTGATTTGAAGAAGCGGTTCAACGCAGCTTCAAGAGCCTACAAGAAGCAGATCACTGCAGCAAAGTTTGCGCACACTGCGCGCATTGGTAGGAGACTGGTTGGCTATCCCTCCGGGAGTAGAGCATTCTGGTCTCTTGCTAAGGCAGCGCAGGGGAATTTCTGTCGCCCTTCACTTCCATCTCTGCACAATCGTCAGGACTCGCTGGCTCACTCCGCAAAAGAGAAGGCCGATCTCTTGGCT
This sequence comes from Elegia similella, assembly GCA_947532085.1. NCBI lineage: Eukaryota > Metazoa > Arthropoda > Insecta > Lepidoptera > Pyralidae > Elegia > Elegia similella. Next base: position 18,484,515 of record OX383941.1, read on the forward strand.
ACTCTCTTTGCGTCAAATTCTACCCTTGACGACGGAGGAGCATCGCCGCCCTTTTTACCGCGATGCGAGCACTCAATGCGGGAAATTCGGTTCACTCAAAGTGCAGTGCGACGTGCTCTGTTTTCCCTCGACGTCAGGAAGTCCAGCGGGCCTGATGGCATTCCAGCAATTGTGCTCAAAACATGCGCCCCTGAGTTGGCTCCGGTGTTAGCACGCCTATTCTCGCTGTCTTACACCTCAAGAAAAATCCCGTCTTCGTGGAAAGTAGCCTACGTTCACCCTATTCCTAAAAAGGGTGACCGCACAGACCCGTCTAACTATCGGCCTATTGCGATAACCTCCCTGCTCTCTAAGGTGATGGAGCGTGTGATAAACATCCAGCTCCTTGGTTACCTTGAAGATCATCAGCTAATTAGTGACCGTCAATACGGGTTCCGCCACGGGCGTAGTGCTGGTGATCTTCTTGTGTACTTAACGCACCGATGGGCAGCCGCCATCGAGAGCAAGGGAGAAGCACTGGCATTTAGTCTAGATGTCACAAAGGCTTTTGACCGGGTCTGGCATAAGGCTCTTCTCGCGAAGTTACCATCTTTCGGGCTTCCTGAGGGACTATGCTTGTGGGTCGCTAGTTTCTTATCCGTGCGAAGTATTCAGGTCGTTGTAGACGGATTATGCTCCGATATCATGCCCATCAATGCTGGCGTCCCCCAAGGATCTGTTTTATCACCTACGCTGTTTCTTCTGCACATCAACGACATGCTTAACACTAGTAGCATCCATTGCTATGCAGACGACAGTATGGGTGATGCATATTATGCAGGTCGTGCAAATATCCCTCAAACACAGGTGGAGGAGAACAGAAAGAGACTTGTGTCTGACATTGAGACCTCTCTGGAGCAGGTCTCTGAATGGGGTAAACTAAACCTAGTTCAATTCAACCCTACTAAGACACAAGTCTGCGTGTTTTCCGCTAAGAAGACCCCATTTAACATAGCACCGAAGTTTCGGGACACCTCTCTTACCATTTCTAAGAGTATTGGGATCCTTGGCGTCGATATTACGAAGGAGGTCCAATTCCGGAGTCATCTGGAAGGTAAAGCCAAAATGGCTTCTAAAAAACTTGGGGTGCTCAATAGAGCGAGGCAGTACTTCACTCCGGGTCATAGACTTTTATTATATAAAGCTCAAGTCCGGCCCCACATGGAGTACTGCTCTCATATCTGGTCTGGTGCACCTCAATACCAACTCCTTCCTCTTGATTCCATCCAACGCCGGGCAATTCGTATTATCGACGATCCCACACTCACAGACGATTTAGACACCCTCGGTCTACGGAGAGACGTTGGCTCTCTGTGTGTATTTTACCGTCTATACTATGGGGAGTGTTCTGAAGAACTTTTTGAATTGGTGCCACCGTCACCTTTCTACCACCGCACCGCTCGCCACAGGAGTAAAGTCCATCCCCACATCCTTGACACTTGGGTCTCCAAAATTGTCAGAGCGTCACGTGGTTTTTTTCCTCGTACAGCAGGATTGTGGAATGGACTCCCCGAGGTTTTCCTTGTGTGCTATGACTTGAGGTCCTTCAAAAGGCGTGTTTACAGGTATCTTAAGAGTCGGCAACGCATCAGCAGCTCCTCTGGTGTTGCAGATGTCCATGGGCGACGGTGACCACTTTCCATCAGGTGGCTCGTCTGCTCGTTTGCCGTCGGATATACATAAAAAAAAAAAAAAAAAATACTTGATTGTATCTAACGCAAGTGTAGCGGGGTGATAGGTAGGTAAGCTCAACCGCCACAAAGGGAAGATCTCTTGCTGAGCAACGTGCGTGTGCACCAGAGACAGTACGGCTCCGACAATGTCGCTTCGGAGGTTGTATAAAATTTATTTCCCGGGTCGTTGAAACTTTGTTTGCGCGTTTTAGAATCGTTCAGCGCCATCTTGTGATGGGGTTATGTAGTTATTGCTATGTACACGTTGATATTTCCAGATAAATATTTTTTTGGAAATATTACGGATTTCAATTATCTTATTTCTCTAAAGTTGTTAAATGCCGGCTTTACAGATTACTGTTAGCAAAAGAAAAGGATCCAGACCGATGGCAGCGCGAACTAGAAGCGATGGAGGTACACACAGACGCGCGCAAGCAGAGGCCGACCTGGGCAGCCGACCAGACAAACATCGCAGACTTCCTGGTGGACCACTGCAAGCTCGGCAGTCGGTTCGACAAGGAGTTGGTGCAGAGGGTCTGCGGTATTCTAGAGGTAAGGCTTTTAACAACTGATCGTTCAACGTGAACTATAGGTAGCTATGTAAAACCAACATCGCAGATTTCTTAATCGACCCTTTAACTTGACAACCGCTTCAAAAAGGAGCTAGATAGAGGATTTGCGATATGGCTTCACCAGCACCTGAGGAATGACTGCAAGTTCATGCAAAAGCAGCGAACCCCGACTGGGTGCGTTTCAAGTATTACGTAAGCTTGATATCAGCCGTTGAACCCCTTCCACCCTCTTTTCAGCAAAAGCAAGCAAACCTCTTGCGTCTTTCCGCCAAGCTTAGATAACAGTGGTACTATTTTCACAAAATATATGTCCGTTTATTTCGGGTAATGTTTAAATCCCTCCATCACCTATGTTATCAAAAATAATCCAAGCAAAGAACCACCACGCGCCTGTATCGTTGCTTACGTTATATTTAAATGGTCCCTTGGACATACAATTAGTATCTGGGACTTTTTGAAGATGCACTGCTAACTGGCAGTTGCGTTAAGGTTAGTCGAGTAGCTGCTTTTATTTGTTGTTTCATTATTAGTACAAGTAGATATAGGTATTTAATTGCTTCAAAGAGATACAAAAAAAGAGATAGGTACCTAGTTACATAGTATCCAAATTTGAATAAAATTTTATATCATTGCTTTTTTTTGTCTGTCACTGTTTCAGGTTAATTCAGTGGAGGTACCTTCGCGAGGTGGTTTCAGCGTGCGAGCCATATACCCCAAGCTGGCCATCGCCGCCCACAGCTGCGTCCCTAACATCGTCCATACAATCCTTCAAGATGACTACACGTAAGTACATACAACTTTCAAGTTTCTCCTATTGCCTTATTTCTGAGAACCTTATCTACTTCAATCAATATGATAACCGTGGATTTTTTTCAATAGTTCAACTGCCAGCCCGGTTATGGCGTTCAAAATCTATGAATGCAGTTTTAATTCTCATATCTCCTTTGACCATTTTTCTTTATGACCTATAGTTAAGAAATGTCCTCACTGACCCAGATCGATACGACGTCCTTAAAATAAACGCTAAAACTAGTGAAAGGACTTTTTTCGGAGAGAAATACATTATGGATTCTGCTGTAAATTGAAAACGGATGCAGTCAAAACAATGTTGTTGAATTGTATGTTCCACAGGGTCAGAGTGCGAGCGACAGTCCCCATCAAGAGCGGCGAGCCCCTGTTCCTGTGCTACACGCACGGACTGTCCCCCACGCTGGTGCGGCGGCAGTATCTGCTGGACTCCAAGTTCTTCGGCTGCGAGTGCGCGCGCTGCGCCGACCCCACGGAGCTCGGCACGCATCTCAGCTCGCTCAAGTGCAACAAGTGTGACAATGGCATCATATTGTCTACGAATCCTTTAGGTAGTGATATGTTTATAACTGCTCACCTATACATAATATTATACATAGTTGCTATTGCACTTGCCCGGTTATAAATGGAAGTCAATAACATTTGGAGTCACATGACTTTACATATAAATACATATTCACAACGCTCGCCTAATAAAATAATGTCATTTAGGTATAGGCAAATTTTTGATACGGTTGAGTCACATAATTGCAATTTTTGCACATACCTTCCTACTGATCCCTTTGTTAATCGCTGATAATGTAGCTTTTTTTTATTGGCGAAAGAATTTATGAAATCGTAGTTTATAGCACGTTTTTATCAGTGTTTCCAATTCATTACAAACACTATGTGGTAACAGAAACCCACAAATACATCTTTCCTCTTTAGAACATTAGTCTAGTAGTCTAGATTACATATACCTACCTAAATCAAAAATCTACTGTATATCTTTGGCCTAAATACATATTTTCTGAACTGTTTACTATCTTCCCTAGATACCTATGTTCTGGGTCTCTTATGCGACTGGTAACGGTACAATGAACTGAAATTGGTAAACGAAATAATTATTGATGTGATTTCAGACAATGACGCTCCATGGAAGTGTACAGAGAAGAATTGTGAGTTCAAGACGACGGGGGCAGCTGTGAGCAAGATTCTCGCGGTGGTGCAGGCCGAGATCGACCAGCTGGACATGATGGAACCAGGGCCCCAAGCCATCGAGCAGAGAGAGGCTATCCTCAAAAAGGTATGATACCTGCATTGATTTATTCTAAATAAATTACTCAATTTAGTATTAGAATGTTGAAAGATGGACATTGGACACGCAACTGACATTATAAAATGTTGAGTCGTATAGGTCGACGGGGTATCGACCAGCCCTTACTGAGTAGATTGATTTCATTAATCTGGATTTTTTCAATGAATCAAAAATTAAAAGCAATACCTAAGTATTTCTTAGGTATTGCCTTTTATTAATTTACCAACTCCTTCTCCTCCTGAACAGATAGTAAAACCTGATCGAGGAAATGAGCAAAATCTATGGAGACATGACAGTAGGCGATACGGCTAGCAGCTCTGACAATTTTGATTCCGTTTCCCAGTAACAAGCTCTTTTACACACAAAACGTGGCTTTTAGACCTCTTTTTTTATTTCTCTTATTTGGTCATCAAACTTCATTCAGAAGCTTATTTTAGCCAGTGTCAGTTATTCTTGTGTATCAACGAAATGATGGTGTAATTCATTTCGCTGATTCGACGGAGGCCCTGGTGACAACTCGCACGAATCCACTGGTTTGATCATAAACGACAGAGCAAGGCGAGCAAACACCAGCCCGCTAAGTAAATCTCACTACAGCAGCATGATAATTTATTTTAGTTATTCCACACATTGTTCATAAACATCTATAACACCAAATTACACCGATTTTTTGACACATTATAAACTCCACTAGAAACAATTTGCAAAACAAAAACCGTGCAGTCCGCCGAAATTCACCCCAAGAACTCTTTTTAGACTATACCGTATCTACCATTTTTTTCTCATAAATCAAAATTTCACAATCATTTATTCAGTAAAACACATAATACCCGTGACAGAAAACCTCGCTCTTCCTACGTTATATATTTTACCGATTAAATGAGAAAAAAATAACAGTACTAGTAATAAACTCTAAAAAAAAAAAATCTAAACAAGATATGTTGCTCTGAATTACTCTAAACGATGAAAGAGGTTCTCAACCTCATCATACCGCGTGATTTGGAACGTCTGAACTATATTGAAATCCTGGAATCAGAATCCCTAATGAAATATAGAATTGTAAGAAAAAAGCTGAAAATCGAAAATAAAAATTAGGATTCCGTACAAAATCGATCATCGATCAGCTGGACGAATTTGTATGGACGGTATTTTTTTTTCCGTTTTTTACTTTTGTTCTTGCAATTCTGTTTTCCATTAGAGATTCTAATTCCAGGATTTCAATATAGTCCAGAGGTTCAAATTCATGCTGTAGTAATTTTCTTGAGCCAGTAAGAGACAAAGGCGTGATAAGTATGTATGTAACGCACGGAGTAAGATGTAGCGTAAGCCGTTGGTCCCGGCTGCTATCTGGTAGTCGTTAAAGGAACTACGTCAGAGGCCGAGAGGCAGTTCCGGAGAACTCTGACACCAGGGTATGCATGATCGATTGACCGTGTCACCTGCTCGAAATGATGATGATGATGAGTACTGAAATGACCTGCCATGTGTGTACAGTACAAGTCGGTGTTCCACCCCCGGCACGCCCTGCTGCTGAGTGTGAAGCAGTCGCTGGCGCAGCTGTACGGGCGCGTGGAGGGCTACGCGTTGGATGAGCTGCCCGACCTCATGCTGGAGCGCAAGGCCGACCTCTGCAAGCTGCTGCTGCGCACCTTAGACGTCATCATGCCGGGCGACAGCCGCATGAGAGGTAACATGGCAGTGTGCCCCCAACGCCTTTGCGTACAATTTTTGTCAGGCTCATCACATAGATGGCGCCATAGTTTTATTCACAACTATGTATCCACCATACTATCTACATACTCCATACTAATATTATAAATGCGAAAGTAACTCTGTCTGTCTTCTTTTGGCGACTCAACCATTGAACCAACTTAGACGATTTTTTTTTTCGGGAAATTCTACTGTGCCCTACACTAACGCGGGCGGAGCCGCGAGCAAAAGCTAGTGAGATTATAAAATCAATATTCACAAAAAATAGATAAAAAAAATCGGTTTCTATTAAAACAATATTTTTCAGTTTTACTTGGTTTAACCTATTAAAATCGAAAATTTTCGATTTTAATATTGAACCGAGCATTATAATGCTATTAATATAATTAATTGGTTTAACCTAGTTTAGGCCATTGAGTGGAACTAAATACCACAGCCTGCCGTCAACCGGTCTGCTGCTTTTAACAAGTCTTGTTGAATATTTTTTTTTTTTACTAACTTTTTGATTAGGCATTTGTCTCCCATCTCATCTGATGGTAAGTGACGATGAAGACGAAGATGTTACATCCTGTCCAAGAGATACCCATTTTTTATGAAGTTGGCATTCTATACGTTAGTATTGGATTGTCGTTGAGTATGGCTCAACGCAGACGACGGACATTAGCGAATAAAAGTCCGCGGCGCGCACTAATTTGTGTTACAATAAGGTTGCATTTTGTACTCGCAATATTTCATGCCGCTTAACGGAATATGTACGCGTTTAAAGTGCAATCTTATTCTGATGATAATAAGAGCGTGCTGCGTTTTTGTCTTCCACTGTCCTAACACATTACAATGATATCCCACAAGGATATATCCTAGGTCCTTTCCATTGTGTAAAATAAATTTGCCTAAGAAAAAGAGACAAGACCTGATTTAGGTATTGTTTTAACTTCCTGTTTATTAACGGTAATAAGCGTTTTTTAATTACAAATTTACTTTATAAACACATATACTTAGATCATTTGTCCAACTGTAAATTAATCAATGTAAAAAAAAACCTGAATGAGTTATGGATATTCCTTTTTTTTTCCACAGGTATGATGTTATATGAACTCCATGCCCCAATAATGTTCATGGCGAGGAACGAATATAGTGCTGGTTTAATTACCCCAGAAAAACTTAAGGAGCGACTGCAGGAACCCATACAACTCCTGGCTGATGCAGCCCGGATTCTCCTGAGGGAAGACCCACAGAGCCCTGAAGGAGTCACGGGACAGATTGCACAACAGTCTATGGAACAACTCAAAGCTAGTCTGGAGTGTCTTTAGAAGATTTGGTGACTTTATTAGATGTATGTAGGAAGTTTATTCTGATTAAGTTTGTATACAGAAAAATGTATTTATTTTAGATTTATTTGAATGTAATTACAAAAGACAAGTGACTGATCTCTTTTACGTTTGTACAATGTGTTTAATGTTAGTATGAAATAAAATATTACTTACTTATATTTCAGATTATTTTATTCATTTTAAAATGTAATTTTCTTGACTTTCTTGGCTGGTTCATCTGAACCAACTTTACTGGTTTGTTGGTTAATTCCTTCCACATCATCAGTACTGTCTAATGTTGATAGTTTTATGGACTTGTCTTCCTTCTTGTCCATAACCTGCAAATAATAAAAAATCTTAAGTAGAAATTTAAAGAAACCTTTAAATGTCAGATAATATTTATATAGGTACATAGGAGTAAGAGAGTGTCTCGCCTGAGGACTTGACACTAAAAGAATATGCATAGTGCTCTAGCACATTTTGTCTCAGTTAAAATACCCTTGGGAGTTTAATTTTTTTTTATTGTTTTAAAGAGAAAGCACTTCTAGCAAAAATAAGTTTGAATAGGTACATTAAAAAAAATGGCCTGACTTTATTTTGCAAGACTAGACATCGTAAGAGTATTAAAGATAATATATGTACGTAAATTATGTAAGGTGGCAATGATAATGTATGTTAATTATGTAATGATTTACTTGGTTGTTCATTAGCCACAAAGTAAGAATACTCACAGTTGGACAGTCTTTCCTTAAATGGGTGACATCTCCACACAGCTTGCAGCAGCCTCCATTAGGATACAAGCCTTTGGGATTGTCTGGACACTGCCTGGCAATGTGACCCTGTAATCAATAAAGCATTTTTTAAGGCAAAATGACAGACATTACATTAGTGTTACTAGATTTTACCCATTAAATATTACATTTGTATGTCATAGTTAAAGCAAACAGAACAAAACAAAAGAAATCCACCTTTGTGGCGCAGTAATTAACAAGCTAGCCTGCCATATGAGGGTCACCAGATTCGTCCCGAAGCAGGCAAATACTTGTACCCAACTTCCACAGGTAATCTGAGGTTTTAGAGTTAGGATGATGCTGTCTCAATGGCAGACCTGGGGTTCGGATGCAACTAAAAATATTCAGATGAGCAGGAGGAGGCAGGTAAAGATTTAATCATCAAAATATCTAACCTAAATGTAAAACAAGGCAAAACACTTTCACTTACTGGTTCTTTGCAGATGAAACACGTGGCAAATCTGAATTCTTTGTCCCTCTGCACCTTACACTCAAATTGTCTGTGCTCTGTTGACCCGCATTTGAAGCAGATTCCTTCACCGGCCTCTGCTTCAGGTATCTTTGACTTCAACTCTGGACAGTCAGACAAATTGTGACCCCCTTTCCTGCAATTATAACAAACCTGCTTTCGTACTCTAGCCAAAGCTTTCTCTGCTCGTCGCCTTTCCAATTTCATGGTCCTCTGTATTTCACTCTTAGGAATTCCCTTCTGAATCATATTTTTCTTAAGCTCATTTAAGCGTTCAGCATCCTTCTTCATAACCGGGAATCCATCAACTCTCTCAAGTTCAACTTCTGCACCATTGATGATAATCTGGAAACTTTTATCATTGACATCTTTCCTCCGCTGAGGCTTTCCATTGACTAACTTTTTATCTTTTTTCTTTTTCATAGGCTTGGCATTATTGTTTTTGATGTTATCTTTGCTCTCAATCCCTTGACTACCATTCTGTTCATTAGAAGTGGGAGTACTAGCTGAAGCTGCATTATTTTTGTTCTTTTTATGTAATTTTTCCACATTTTCCCAAACTTCATTAGTATCATTTTTAGTTTCTTGCTGTTGTGTATTACTATTATTGTTGCTTTTATTTTTATTCTTCTTTTTCTTCTTCTTGGTAGAGTTTGGAGCACCACCCTCTTCACTAATCTCTGTTCTGATTGTGTCTGTGTTTTGCTCAGGGTGAATTTGACTAGTATTGCTAGTGCTTTTATTTTTCTTTTTCTTCATCGTGGGTGGACTTTCCTCATTATCACCATTTATCACATTTATAATTGTGTGATCAGACTCTGACTTCTCAGTTGTCTCAGTTATTTGTTTCTTTTTCTTCTTCTTTTTGGTAATTGTATTTACAGAATTGGTATTTTCTACTTGAGTTTCAGGAAAATCACACCATGTTGCTTTACGTTTCTGAATTTTATGTTCTTTCAAGAAATTCTCATAGTTTTTGATTCTTTGTTGTTCTGCCTGAAATATTTAAGCGAAACTTAATTTATTATGAACAATATTATTATAATTACCAAAACAAAGTACATTAAAATAAGTACTTGCTAGATTAGTTGACTTTATAATTCTGCTAGCTTTCACCCGCAGCTCCGCCCGCGTCAATGTCGATCCCTCGAGAACAATACTTGTTCCCTGAATAAAATGTACACTATGTCCTTCTCCATAACCCCAGACAACAGGTATGCAACATTTCATGACGATTGGTTCAGAAGATAGGGCGTGAAGGCATAACTAACAAACAAACAAACGAAAGTGAGATTGTTTGTTTGCATTTATAGTCACAACCATCACCACCACCATTTCGAGTAGGTGTCACGATCAATTGACCATGCACACCCTGGTGTCAGAGTTCTTCGGAACCGCCTCTTGGCCTCTGACGTGGTTCCTTTAACGACTACCAGATGGCAGCCGGGACCACCGGCTTATCGTGCCTTCCGAAGCACGGAATCATCTTTATTATCAGACAATCAGGTGATTCAAGCCTGCAATGTCCTAACCAAACTGGAAACAACTTAACAAAGTATGCTTCCGGTGGGAATCGAACCCACGACCCCCGGGTCAACAGGCAAACGCCTTAAACACTGGACCACGGAGGCTGTTATAATTAATTAGGATGACGACAAAAGTAACCTCAAATGAAGTATTATTTACAAACTGTGCAGACTACGGAAGTCTTTCATTGAAATGCGATCTACTGTAAATTACCTCTTGTCTGTTTTTAGACTCCTCCTTTTCTTTCTTAGCCTGCAGAAGCTGTTCTTTCATCACCTCCCATGGTGTACTATCTTCAGGGGCCTTTTCATTTGAGGCTTTAGACCCTTTGGCTCGAGTAAATCTAGTCATAGCTTATATCGAAATAAAGTTTACTTCAGTACAATTTATTATCTATTAACATACGGCAAACTTACGTAACTACATAAAAATAATTAATTATTTTCATAGAAACATGAAAAACGAGTTAAAAACTCACATGGGAATGGGATAGATAAGTTTTGACACGACATTGTGACTTTGACACTAAGAGTAAGGAAGTGACATGACAGAAAACTTTTTTTTCATATTTTGCTTTATTGATTATTTGGCTTTCTAAGCCTTTTAGCCCTTCATATTTTTTACGTGTTATCAACGAAAAGGTGGTGTAAAGCGGCGATTACATTACCCAATTTATCGGGCCGATCCGTCGGGACACTAACTGCCGATATTTAGAGCCTTGCGTTTACACTTGCACTAGATCGCCACCCTAACTCAGTTGGCAGCCGCACGTGTAGCTGTAAGGATGGCTCCTGCCTGTGACTTCCAAGTACCAAAAATTGGAAAACTGCGATTAGACTTCCCGATTAGGGTCCCTAACTGAGATCGGGCCCGATAAATTGGGTAATGTAATCGCGGCTTAGGGAGCTCAGTACAGTAGCCGCGCGGCGCTTGATGCGAGCGGGCGTTCTGTTTACATATTATTATATATTTTTGGAATGTGCCTACACTACAAGGCGTCACATTAAATTTTTCATGACTTTACAGAGCCTATGACCAGCTGACAACTAACGATAACTCAATCGTCAAATTTTGATATTTATTTGTGAGAGACGTTATGAGCAACAGATGAACATATATACATACCGGTCAAAATCATAACCCTCCTTTATGCTTCGTATATGGGTAAAAAGACAATTTGTCTTTTACTCACATTACATACATATTTTACTTATATTACATACATATAGTGTTTTAGACATCTATAGATAGCCCAGCATGTTGTATTTAAGGTCATGATATGAATTTCCCGTCGCTAAAAATCTGACCGTTACAGCTAATCGTTGTTTAGCACTGACACTTTCTCTAAATAATGTGTCTTGTTTCTGATATGATGTCACTAAATTTATAAGATAGTCGAATTTTCCAATTTTTGGAAGTCACAGGCAGGAGCCATCCTTACAGCTACACGTGCGGCTGCCAACTGAGTTAGGGAGGCGATCTAGTGCAAGTGTAAACGCAATGCCCTAAATATCGGCAGTTAGTGTCCCGACGGATCGGCCCGATAAATTGGGTAATGTAATCGCCGCTTGAGATCGGGCCCGATAAATTGGGTAATGTAATCGCGGCTTAATTCATTTCGTTGTTTCAATGGAGCCCGAATGCACTGGTTTGATCATAGACACAGTAGCAGTAAGGCGAGCGACCACCAGCCCGCTATGTAAATCACACTACAGCAGCAACATGACATTTTATTTTAGTTATTTCACACATTATTCATAAACATGAGCATTTATAACACCAAATTACACCGATTTCACATTATAAAGTCAATTGTAATCGCCATTTATTTATTCTTCGAGACACTTCGAGTTATTCTTGTACGAAATGATGACGAGATTACGACGGAGCCCCTGGCGAGCAAGGCGTACGCCTCTAAAGGCGTACACGGACCTCACCAGTTCGCTTAGTATGTGCGCTAAGTAAATCTCAATACAGCCCTATAATATATTCCGCTCTCCGTACTAGAGCCGCCGCATCATACTTAAACAGTTTATTTTGTTAAATAACATAACAACGAAGAGCATTTATAACACCAAATTACATCGATTTGACAGTATAAATTCCACTAGAAACAGTCCGCTAAAACTCCCGCCAAGACTTTCAGCATTGAATTGACACGTTACTTTTTAGGGTTCCCCGAATGGAAAAAACAAAACCCTTAACACTTGTTTAACACCATTTTGTATGTTAGGACTACACTAACTACCTATTTAGTAATCTGTTACTACACAGTTGAAACTCGATAGGTAGGTAGATGAATTCTGTGAACCGCTCGTATTAATTACTTTTTTATGCAAAATTAAAAGATCAAGGGGTTCTCGCCATCCATGAAATGAATCTGAAACAATTTTTTTTATCAAACCTATACGTATCGAGGTATCGGGGTGTCTTCGGCCTCACGTATTCATTCAATTGTTGTCGCCGCTACACGTGCGTCACGTCAATCAATAGTCTCATCTATATAGTAAGCGGTTTTCTCCAGTCGTCTACTCATAGATTAAAAAAAAATGCGTCTCTCTTTATACTTCTATGAGTCTACTAGTAGGTCTATACTTTATAGCCTTAGAATAATACTTTAGTTATTGTTCTGTGTGGAACACAGATTTGAGAGAGTATGTCGGTGTGGACTTAATTTATTATTTCGGTTTCGATTTCGGTTGGTTACCTTATTTCGGTCGGTCTCTAAAAAATATTTATATGCTGTAGATCTCAATGAACACTCAACGAAAATTGGTTAGAACAAGATAACGTCAGCAGTTTTTAAGTTATAGCACATTTGCAAAAACCCTCTACGGAACCCTTCATGGGCGAGTGACTCGCATTTGACCACTTTTTTTTTAAATATCCACTGCTATGCTTTAGTTAGATGGACACCTTTGGCTTTGGCCTATTTTTGAAATAGCACGACCTCTCAGAACAATAATGCCTTTGTTCTGAGCACGACCTAAACCCGAGACGTCTACAAGTGACACTCGTCACCCCTTAATCTCGTAAATGTCATATGTCATTCATCCAAATCAAAGCCGTTGCTTGTAGGATTAAATTCAAATCAAATACATAGTAAACACAATTTTATTAAATAGGCTTATTTTTTTTCTCGCGTAATTTTTCTTCCAATAATTTTACCCACATTTCGAATTGCTCATTATCAGCATCATCTAATTCATCACAAAACTTATCGATATCCTCATCTCTGATATTTGCTTCATCTTCATCGACAACTTCACTTTCTGCGTCATCAGTTTCATTATCTTCTGCTTCGTCTAGCTTTTTATTTTTATGAGTTGTTGGTTTAATATTACATTTTTTTACTGGTAACTCCTCAGTTGCAGGTAGCTTCCGTTTTTCAACTTTCTTAGAAACTACTTCATCAATTCTGCTTTGATCCTCTTTAGTTCTGCTTTGAGTTTGTTCAGCATCAGTTTCTTTGCTGCTGATGTTGTTCTCTAATGTGTCTGATTTGTTACTAGGTCTCGTATCAGTCACTGATTCATCTATAACTTGTATATTTTTAACAGTACTAAAACTATTATTTTTGATTTTCTTCTGCGTAATTCCGTTCAACGAATTAATTCTTCGTTTATTCCCCATTGTATCTGAAATTAAATGAAAAAAACGTTAATCTTTAATGTAATATAAGCCTAAAAATGGTTTGTGTCTGTAAGGATGACGAATCTTTGTTTTAGATTTATTGAAAACTTGCTTTCGCCCGCGACTTCGCTCGCGTTAAAGCCTACCCTTGAGTACTGTATTTATATTGAACAATAAGGTGTCCTTCTGAGTACCTACTGATAATAATGTGTATTACAGACATTACGTTTAGGATAAGCCGGGTTATACACCGTGTAAATAGACCCTCGACATTCCCTTAACGGGGTGACTCAGCCCACCAATATGAACAACTTTTCCTATGGGAACAATGCTGGGAACTCAAAAAATAAATTCGACCTTCCCATACAAACAGGCCGGGCGGCGGAACTCTTTTGTATGGAAATGACGAAATTTTTTTTGAGTTCCCAGCATTGGTCCCATAGGAAAAGTTGTTTATATTGATGGGCTGAGTCACCCCTTTAAATGTCGAGGGTACATTTACACGCTGTATATAGCAATAGTTAGGATTAGCTCCACCTTGTCAGTGGTAATATTTTTATTATTATAAAAAAAAAAAAAAAAAATACATTTATTTCAGATAAACATCCATATCTTTGTTAGTACAAGAAAAATGAAATTATGTGTTTGTGATGCAGGCTTCACGCAAAAGATTGCATTGATTCCCACAAAACTGAACAATAAGAAAAATCCGAAAAGTGGTTCAGTTAGTATCAGGTTAATGTATTCCCCATTGTGTTTCACAGATTCATTCTTCGCGATTTATGGTTTACATATTGTATGTTGCATTGCCACGCATTAGCCTTGCACAGTTTTTTAGAGAGGGTAAATATAAAAAACAAAAACAATGTGCCACTTTTCACGATTCCCCCACTCGTGTCATCCCCACTACCCCACCACTTAGCCTCGGTGGTTCGGTCGGCCGATTTTTCTCATTGTGCATTTCTGTGCGCTAGCCTTCGCACGAGTAATTTGTTCCGCGTTACATTTATTTCATAGTGTTTCTGTAAACATGGGAGGAAAACGGAAATCAATAGATACAGAGGAGAAGATAAGAAGAAAAATTAGAAGATTAGAGGAAAAGCTCAATAAGAAGAAAAAGTACAAAAGGATGATAATCGAATCGTCTGATGATAATTCTGATGGTAAGCACTGACGCGGTACTCACTTTAATTATCGAGTGGCGTCATTTTTTATCTGCTTACAAAAGTTAAAATTATTCTGAGTGGCGCGGTACTCACTATAACTATCGAGTGGCGCTATACTCATAATTATATTAACAGCTATTCCTTGTGGAGTACATACATCAATTCAAAATGGCTGTTCTGTTACTCAACAGATCCTGACATCATGGAGTATGAGCAGAGGCCTCATACGCCCTACTCAAGAACTCCATCGCCGCCGTCTTATTCTCCGCTGACGGTAGCGTCAATGCCCCGGTCTCCACAGCCCGGCACGTCGACAGCACCACCAGCAGACTCGCAGGTGGCATTAGGGGAGCATATTGCGACGGATTCCAACAATATTGAGGAAAGTAACCTTGATCCTGAATTGCAGGATGAAATCTTGTTACTATTAGGCGAGGCTCCTAAAAATGATGTCACCTTTGGGAAGCCCATCCACAAGGATATCGCCAGTCGATGGCAAGAAATTCTTGCAAAAGGCCTGTCTAAAGAAAATAAAAGCAAAATTCTAGAGGAATACTCGATTCCCAGCAATTGTGAATTGCTACTAGCTCCGCTTTTAAACCCTGAAGCTAAAGCGGCTTTGTCAGAGCCTAGAGTTAGGCGTGATTCAACGCTTATGATAAAACAAAAACATCTGCTCCAGAGAATCCTTAAACCGATAAGTGATGCATGTCGGCTGCTATGCAACATACACTTTCACGATAGTAGGACTCGACGTAATCTCATTACCACAACTACAAACTCTAACCTTAAAGAAATGATAGTTGAATCTATTAGGGATAAGTACCTTTTTGGAGAAAACTTGTCCGAAAAATTAAAAGCCGCAAAAACCATTCAACAGTCAGGAGAAAGTCTAAAAAATAAGAAACCAACTAGCCTTTTTAAAAAAATAAATTTATTTCTCAAAATAATAGTAATTTAAACTCCCAAACTTTTTATCGGAAGACCAGGAACAGACCGGCAGAGCAGGAGCGCGCGCGCGCAGCGAGAAGTTACTCCGGCCAACAGCGTCGGACGTCAAGAGGTCGAGAATCTCCACGTCGAACATCGGGAACATCTCATTCGAGGACAACGCGCCGCAAATAGATGAGGTACAGTACGCCGGCCGTCTTCAATATTTTACTCGAGCCTGGTTACGCGTGACCAATGACCCACAGATATTAGACTGGGTCAAAGGCTACAAGATTCCTTTTACAAGCACGCCCTATCGCAGTGATAATCCTGAAGTATATCCTAAATCTGCTCAAGAATCATTAGATTTCGAATGTGCCATTCAAAAACTTTTAGATACAAACGCAATTTCAAAATGCAGTCATGAAGACGGAGAATTTCTGTCGAGTATATTTTTAGTACCTAAACCGAACGGAGAAAAAAGATTTATATTAAATCTTAAATGTCTAAACAAATTTGTCAAAACTTGTCATTTTAAAATGGAAGACTATCGTACTGCTTCGAAACTCATAACACCTGATTGTTTTATGGCTTCAGTAGACATGAAAGACGCATACTTTTTTATTCCAGTACACAAAACGTATAGAAAGTTTCTAAGATTTCAATATTGTGGAAATGTGTTTCAATTTAATTGCCTTCCGTTCGGTCTATGTACAGCACCCTATGTATTTACTAAAATATTAAAACCTGTCGTACAATACTTACGATCTAGCAATATGACGTCGATTATCTATCTGGACGATATTTTATTAATAGAACCTACCTTCAAAGAATGTAATGAAAACATTAAATTTACGATTAATTTATTAGAAAGTCTTGGATTTATTATTAACACCGAAAAGAGCTGTCTAAAGCCTAAAAACAGATGCAAATTCTTAGGATTTATTTTTGATTGCAATAATATGATTTTAACCCTTCCAGACAAAAAGAAATCAGTAATTAAAGAAAAATTAAACGTTCTGTTAAAAACACAAAGATTAAAGCTAAGAGAATTTGCAAGAATTTTAGGCCTTTTAATTTCAGCATGCCCAGCTATAGAATATGGTTGGTTATATACTAAAACTTTTGAAAGGTTTAAATATAAATGTCTCGTTAGAAATCCCTCATATAACCAAACAGTTAAAATTCCACATACACTAAAGGCAGACACAAATTGGTGGATTAAACACATAGATGATGGGTATTGTAGATTCAAGTTTAATGAATATCGTTTAGAAATATTTTCAGACGCTTCAAGTACTGGCTGGGGTGCTTTCTGCAAACTTAACCAAATATATGGGTATTGGAAGAAGGAAGAGAGATGTCTACACATTAATGAACTTGAGCTTAAAGCCGCCTTTTTCGCTCTTAAAGTTTTTGCAAAAAACGAACATGACTGTGAAATCTTAATGCGTATTGATAACGTCACCGCTATATCTTGTATAAATCGAATGGGCAGTGTGCAGTATGTTCACTTGAATAATGTGTCTAGAGATATCTGGAACTGGTGTGAAAAACGTAGAATCACTATTTTTGCGTCTTATATAAACACAAAAGAAAATGTGGAAGCTGACACTCTATCCCGAAAAAAGTTTCAAGATACGGAATGGGAATTGGCAAATTACGCTTACGAGGACATTGTCAACAGTTTTGGTCTTCCACATATTGATTTATTTGCTAGCAGGCATAATGCTAAGTGTAAAAAGTATATCTCTTGGAAACAAGACCCACAGGCTTGGGCAGTCGATGCTTTTACCAAAAATTGGAATAATTTAGGCTATTTTTATGCATTTCCACCATTTTCTCTTATATTAAAATCTTTACAAAAAATTATCAGGGATAAAGCAGAAGGCACAATGGTAGTACCCTTTTGGTCAACACAACCTTGGTTTCCAATATTTCAAAAGTTATTAGTTTGTAACCCCATTTACTTTAAACCTAATTTGAAATTACTGAAATCTCCTTTCAGGTCGTCACACAACCTACACAGAAGTCTCAGATTAGTTGCCGCGAGATTATCAGGGAAGTGCTTCTAAGAAGGTTTTTATCACCTAAATCCGTTGATATTATGTTAGCCTCATTATCAAGTAGTACATATAAACAATATGACAGCTGCATACGAGCTTGGCTTAAATACTGTGAGAAACATCATTATAACTATATGATAGCTTCTGTGCCGATTGTGATTCATTTTTTAACTGAGCTTTTTGAAGCTGGTTCAAGTTATGGTACTATAAACTGTCACAAATCCGCCCTATCATTACTATTTAGTAATACGTACATGAACGACAACAGAATTAAAAGATTCATGAAGGGAGTCTTCAAATTAAGGCCAACTAAACCCAAATACAATTGGACTTGGAACCCAGGCATAGTGTTAAACTATCTAGCCCAAAAATGGCCAAATGAATCACTTGATCTGAAGACTCTCTCCACAAAGACTGTATCCTTGTTAGCACTAGTCTCGGCACATAGAGTACAAACTCTATCCTTAATTAAACTGTCTAACATTAAAATATTTAAGTCAGTTGAAATAATAATTACTATTCCCGATAATATAAAGACCTCAAACCCAAACTCTTATCAACCTGTGTTAAAACTTCCATATTTCAATGAAAAACCGGCGATTTGTCCGGCAAGATGTTTAGAAACATATATAAATAAAACAGCAGCACTACGTAGTAAAGATAATTTATTTTTATTCATTAGTTACAAAAAACCGTTTTCAAAATTATCTACACAAAGGTTAAGTCATTGGATCAAAGACACTCTTAAAGAAAGTGGTATAGATACAACCATATTTTCAGCCCACAGTACCAGACATGCTGCCACTTCTACTGCTAACAGGACTGGAATTAATATTGATGTAATCCGCAAAACTGCTGGCTGGACAGACTCTTCCAGTGTATTTGCAAAATTCTACAACAAGGAGATTATAAATAATGATTTTGCCTCAATACCGCTGATGAGCTGTAACGATATGAAAAAATGATTTTTTTTTTTTTTGTACTAATTATATATTAAACTATGCATTTAATTTTCGTTACCAAGATATGGTATGATTGATTAATTCTCTGATTATTATTCTTCTCCACATCTATTATTTAATTTATTTCACCAAAACTCTAAACATCATACAATATGTAAACCATAAATCGCGAAGAATGAATCTGTGAAACACAATTACAAATCAAACGAACTTACCAAGTGAAGTTCGATGTTAATTGTGTGAACAGATTCATTCGAAGCGATTTATGGTAACCCTCCCCAATAATAACATGGAATAAATAAACATGTAACACTTACCATAGACTGTTTTATTAACCATCCATTATAACACTTGAACAATTCAACGTAATTCAGAAACTCATCACTAGTCATCACACTATGACACCTACTATTAACTATTCCCATCCCCTAAATTATGTGAAATAAATTACAATAATATTCAAACTCTGAACTAAATGAGAAAAATCGGCCGACCGAACCACCGAGGCTAAGTGGTGGGGTAGTGGGGATGACACGAGTGGGGGAATCGTGAAAAGTGGCACATTGTTTTTGTTTTTTATATTTACCCTCTCTAAAAAACTGTGCAAGGCTAATGCGTGGCAATGCAACATACAATATGTAAACCATAAATCGCTTCGAATGAATCTGTTCACACAATTAAGAAATAAAGATTTATTATTATTATTACAATTAACATCGAACTTCACTTGGTAAGTTCGTTTGATTTGTAATTATCCTTGTATTACCCATAGCGCGTGTAACAGTTCTTAATATGCATTTAAACACATTAATAAATCATCATTACAGCCATTAGTCATATCCTATTCGTCTCCGCCTTGCAATCCGGTCGTAAATACCAGCTCATCCGCCTACGAATCCTAAAATTTCAACTGAATTCAATGTGAGTTTCACATTTACCGCTTCTATTAATTTTAGTGTTAGATATACGTACAGTTATATACTTTATTACGGTTTGGTTTATGCAAAGTAAAACAAGTTCTCGGACATAAGAAATATTCATATTATTATATAATCAGTTAAAAATTTAAGTATCAAAAAACCGGCCAAGTGCGAATCAGACTCGCGCACAAAGGGTTCCGTACCGTTATCTATGAAAACGGCCAAAAAGTCATGTCTTTTGTATGGGAGAACCCCTTTATTATTAATTTTATTTTTATAGTGCGTATACAGAATATTTCAAGTGTCTTTTTTTTGCCGTTATCTATAACGAGCAAAGGCAAGCAAAAAAATCACGATTGTTGTATGGGACCCCCTTAAATATTTATTTAATTCTATTTTTTTTTTATTTGTTGTTATAACGGCAACAGAAGTACGTCATCTGTGAAAATTTCAACTGAACGGTGATAGTAAGATACTATCACCGTTCATGAGATACAGCCTGGTGACAGACGGACAGACAGACAGACAGACAGACAGACGGACAACAGAGCGAAATTAATAGGGTCCCGTTTTTACCCTTTGGGTACGGAACCCTAAGAAGGAACATATATTAACTGATATTCGTAATGTTATTATAAACAAGGTTTTTTTTTTGCAAAAATTTTATTATAACGAGTCCACACTGTAAAGTGCTTTCCAAGACAAATCAAATGAGCCCAAACACGATTGATGTACCTTGTTTAGTGAGATTCTATGACCACTTTCCGCCTCTCCTCCATCATCAGACCCGCGCAACGATTCAATAATATTGTCATCCGATTAACGCAGGCAAGATTTCAACTCAATCGGTAACCGGGAAATGGATCAAATTTAACTTGCAAGATTTGATTACAGACAAACATCGGGAGAGGTGATACTAAATAAAAGCTTGTAAAATATAAGATACCGACAATCAGTAACCTGAAGTTGATTGTATAATTACCTACCTACAGCATACAGACTATACACAGCTACTGCCTACAGCATACAGATATATGTATTATGAATTGTAGTATTGCTTATTCTATAACCAACTTGAATTTATTTTAATTAGGTACGTAGTTTGCCTGGTTTGTTAATGTTATCATTATATTTTTATTTTTGTATTTAAAACATTCACCTGTACCCCACAACACATAACTGATTTTCTCCTTTCAGATACCTGGTTGACTGGAAGAGATCCCCTACTGGGATAAGTCCGCCATTGTGCATATTCTCTGTCTAGCTATTAAGTTTAGTTCTTTTATGGCATTTAATGTTATTTTATGTACAATAAAGAATATACAAACAAACAAACGGACTATATCTAAATGCGTCACGTATCATTATTTGAGTTGGGAAGGCTCAAGTTTGGGATACAAGGGATTAGACTTGAGCTTACAGGGATTTCTAAATCCCAAGCCAGTATAAGTACATGCACACATACACAGCCTCCTACCAGGAGGCGGGTACATGTTTTGTTTCACAATTCACAAATATAAACGTGACACGCTTATTTTTAACATAGTATCGATAATTTTGAGTCAGTATGAACAGTAAAAATACAATATTTGAAATGCGTATGTATCCCAAATACTTTGCTGTTTATTTCCGTTTATTACACAACGCACTTACTTCGGAAAAATCATTTTGTTGAAGTGTTTAGTTTTAGTGTAAACTTTCGTAAATAAATATTTACGAAAGTCCCGAGTATTAAATATTCGGGACCTATAAAGAATCGAGCCAATGTCGAGCCATATTCTTTTAAATTACTACTGTAACCACTGTAACCAAGTTAATCGTACATAACGAATTGTATGATTCACTTGTTTACATTATTTATTCAAAAAACTGTCCAAGTGCGAGTCGGAAACGCCCACGAAGGGTTCCGCAGTACCAAAGCATAAATTAAATTAGGTATCCACTTAACGTACTTACTGATTACCTACGATGTTGGCCTACACTACACCTAGCCAAAATCTCATCACTGTCGTTCTTCGCTAGGAAAAATAACTTGTATGCTAAAGTTTTGGTTTTGAAAACGTGCTAAGTATATCTTAAAAAACTGCTAACTACACGTCGTTCAAATAAAAGTCTTCATTAAGGTCTACTGCATATCTATATTTTACTTTTTATCCTCTTTTAAAGTAAGATCTCCTCTTACTTTAAATGTAACTATGGAAGACTGTCTATCTTACAGTGAAATTTTCTTTTAGAAACCTCAAAGTTTATTTGCTGATTTCCATTTTTTATTTTTGGTCACCAAAAATATTTTCATGAGACGAGTACATAATTGCTAGCACTAAGCTCACATCTTATGGAGAGCAAAGCAAAGCCCCTGTACGTACGTACATGCCCCATTAACTCTCATCGCAGCGTTAAGTGTTCTGTCTGCGTGAATCCTAGTCTTAAGTTCTCTACAAACTATACAAATTCTCCAAAAATTTGAAGCCTGGCCATTTTGTAACCGTGACATACAAAACGGGCTTATGAACAGAAAGTAATTATCTTAAAACTGGGCGTTAATTTATGCCAGTAGGTAGGTCCTTAAATAACGAAACGGCTAAGCAACACATTTTGACTAAGGTATATGACTTATTTATATTTTAGTCATATTACATTAAATAATATGAACAGAACAGACAAGAGTTGTGAAAAACAAATCAAAGTGAAATCGGGATAGTGATGTTTT
Source organism: Elegia similella (assembly GCA_947532085.1). Lineage (NCBI taxonomy): Eukaryota > Metazoa > Arthropoda > Insecta > Lepidoptera > Pyralidae > Elegia > Elegia similella. The sequence goes on from OX383941.1 coordinate 18,507,097, forward strand.
TGGCAGACACTGGTGCGTGTTGCGTGTAGTATGAATGGTGGTAACTGGTATATGCGGTAAATTAAACAATATTAACAGGTTTTTGGCATGATGCCGGCACGTTTGTTCAGGTAGCTTGTGTCGGTGACAGTTTATCATTAAAAGTCATCTGTATGCGAACATAAGAGATAATGTGGCCCCTAAGGCAGTGTTTTAGATCTATCCAATATTACAACTATACTCTAGGTTCGATTATTTTTGACGTGATCGTCTTATAAATAAATGAACGCTAACTGCACGCACTAAAAAGTGTCACGATCCGTGTGCAAGCGAGGGCGCAGAATATAATCGATAGTGACAGCTGTGACGCAACTTGTCTTCCACCGTTATCACGTAAAATTGTCGTCCTTAAACCGACTTTACAGACAACCAATTTTTACATTACCTATTCTAAGAATTAGAATCCTTAGAATTATCTTAGAAGATCTTTCACTACTTCGTCGTTGTTATTCACTGATAATGTTTGTTGAAATTACCGTTAAAATAAGTCTCGTCTCTTTACACGGTTGCGATAAAACAAACACGTCACGCCGCCGCGCCAATTAAAAATACGAAGAAAAAGTTATCAGGTGACACAGGCAGGCGAATTTGCAAGCGACGAAGAATAATGAACAAAATATTTATAGAGCAACTCGGAAGCGACTCGCAGATTTATGATCAAGTCCATTATCTGGGCTGGGCGACGCCTGATTCTATAAACGAATAGTAATCAATTTCCTCAGCTAATCACGAGATTGATCGAATGAAATGGGATATCGCTGTTGTTCTAAGAATTCACAGATTAACCATTCCCTCGGTTCGTTCAATCAAACAAATTGACTTGTACAGAGAACGGCAAACGGGGGATGATTGATATTTGGACTGCCACGGATAGACTGACATTACAGGTAAGGTAATGCAATTATTATGATTATGGTCCCTTCAGGGATAATATGTATATGCTACCACGCTATATATATTATTAGGTTTATTGATGATTTGTGTACGGAATTACGGTTTTCCATGGCATGACTACACGCAACTCGAAAAAACTTAGTCTATTATTAGTGAGTTTGTTGTGCTATTAGCACAGAATTAATATAAGTACTGCTATTAGTCTAAATCATAGTTTGCTGATGAATACAACACACACAACACCTATATCGTATTGGGAGTAAAACCACATAAGTAAAACGCCATAAGCAACTAGGGAACTAATAATAGCACGCCGTAAAAGTTTAATGATCTTCAATTTAGGCATAAATTAACTGTACCACAGAGTTACTTAAAGTCAAAGTCAAAGTTTTTTATCCAAAAATGGATGCAATCTCTTTTTGAACGTCATATTTGTATTTGTTATTTTTTGTTTAATTTATGCAAAATCGAAATACTACTAGCGTTTCGGAACAACCACTGGTGAGAAGAATACGCCGAAAGAGATTCAATCCAGACTTGGTCCCTATGTGCCTGAAGGGCTCGGATAGATAGATAGATTCATTGATTCCTTAGAATATGGTGATACAATGGTGTTACAATAAATATGAGACGCAGCATATTCTGCCTAGTAGGCGTAGGAATGGTTAGTTACAATTCACAATACAATTCTATACATTTTTAGTTTGAATTACATTGTATTATTCAATAAATTTCATTGATTGCCAAGCATTTTTATCAATTATATAATCAGCAATGCAATGCAATAAGCCTTTTTTTACTAACTGGTTTTTTACAGTCGCTGACCTAATATTTCTTATCTTTAACTTAAGGTTTGAATAAAACTTTTGTAAATAGCTTACCAAAAAACGTCTATATATTTGCTTTTATTATATCCATAAGACCGCAGAATAGAAAATGGTTACTTATTGTAAAATATACCTACAGGTGGAGACGATCGATACATCAATATGTATCCAGTAAAATGACAATGAAGAATAAATGTTTGCAACCTGCATGACTACTGAGGAGTGCAGTTGAATTTGTCCCCTCGATCTATTTCTGTCTCTATGAGCCATTTATTAAGAATGATTTAGTAGTGAACAGCTAGGTTAACCGCGTGATACCTAACAATGCAGCGTTTATCGCAGATGGCTTATGGAAACGGAAATGTCGGTCAGAGGCATACATGTGGAAGTATAGGGCAACTTGACATTAGAGTTAAAAAAAAACGCGGTTTACAAACCCAATTGAATTTCCTGTCTGGAAAATATGTATTTAAGCCTATGTTGCTTTATCGTGTATCAAATGTATAACACTGGCATGCAAAGAACTTAAGTAGGATCACGCAACCTATTTAAAGTTTTTTGTAACCATTATAATAATTGCAAGAAGAACAATTATTGAAAAGACTTCTGAACCCCGTCAGCATTTCACATTCCATTCGTTTTCTACTGTAAGCATACCCAGAGTGTTTGAAAACACGCAAATAAATCGAATCGAATGCAGAATGTTAACATGTAAATAAACACAAACTGCAAATTATCTTTACTATCGACAAGTGTAATTTATTAACAGTAAGTTACTGGATTGGTGAAGTGTGTGATAAACAATGAACCGATAACAGATCCATAGATATCAGAATATATTCACACGAATTGGCTTTACGTAACAACCGCGAGCGGTGCGGCGGGCGTGCGCCGAGCCGAGAGTCGAGTCCGCGCCACTACCGCGCCGACCGCTGGCGCGACCACCCACCACCCACTCTTGTCGCAAAACGCATTTGTCGCAATCGAACAATTCACGACCGCGTCTATCTCTCGCAAAACACATCATCTCGTGACGACCGTATAATTCTTAAATATTTTTTATGAGTGACAACCATGGCCGCGAAACAATATATTTTAGGAATGGACATTGGGACGACATCGGTTAAAGTTTGTGTTTACGATCCGGAAACTAAAGAGTTGGTTGCTAAACAAAACAAGGACACAGCGGCTAACATACCGAGCGATCAAGGAATTGAAGGAAATAAGCAGGATGTCCCAAAAATAGTGTCAGCTGTTCATTACTGTGTTTCTCGGCTTCCTAGAGATGTATTACGACATGTCACGAAGATTGGCGTTTGCGGTCAGATGCACGGCGTCGTCTTGTGGAATGATGGGTATTTTTTTAGTTACTATTAGTTTATAAGGAAAAATCGTGTTACCGGTCTAAAGTAAGACAACTCGATCCTTTTCTGGAACATACTCGCAAAATACTCAATGGTCCCAATGATAGTCAGCCATCAAGCAATCGGACGTAAAACCTTTTCCAAACCATTTAACAGTACGAGTATTAAAAACTAACCACCATGTTATAATAAATACGGAGCCTGGGCTTCGAAGTATAATAGATGAGGATGTAACCGAGAACACGTTCGGATCAGAAGTTAACAAGGGTTAGCGGGCCTAAAACACTGCCCTGTGGTGTACATAATGTTACATAAATTTAATGACTTATTTTCTGTATAATAAAGTAGAAAATTTTCTCATTTTGTATATTATAAGTAAGTAGATTAATCACAGAGATTAATACTAAATTTAATACTTAATGTTTTTGCAGAGCTTGGGAAAAAGTGGAAAAAGATGGTGTTGTAATGCGATATGAAGCTACAAGAGAGAAAATGTCAGCTTTATACACTTGGCAAGACACAAGATGCAAACCAGACTTCTTGGAGTCTTTGCCCAAACCAGATTCTCATTTGCAATGCTACTCGGGTTATGGATGTGCTACACTTTTATGGATGCTTAAACATAAGCCAGAGAAGCTGAAGAATTTTAAATATTCTGCAACTGTTCAGGATTTTGTTGTGGCTATGCTTTGTGATTTAGATACACCAATCATGTCTGACCAAAATGCTGCCAGTTGGGGATACTTTAACACCGAGAAGAATGAATGGAATACTGATATCCTCAAATCTATTGATTTTCCAATAAACCTCCTGCCAAAAATTGTTAAGAGTGGTGAATTTGCAGGAAAGTTAAGCACTCCTTGGAATGGGATACCTGAGGGGACACCTATAGGCGCAGCTTTAGGTGATCTGCAGTGTTCAATTCTTGCTACACTGGACAACAAGCAAGATGCTGTATTAAACATATCAACATCTGCACAATTGGCCATTGTAGTCAATAAGATTACTGATATGGGATGCAAAACTATTGAACATTTGCCTTATTTCAAAAACAGTTATTTGGTGGTTGCTGCATCATTAAATGGTGGTAATGCCCTGGCTACATTTGTTAAGATGTTACAACAATGGATGTTGGAATTAGGGGCTCCAATACCACAAGCAAAAGTGTGGGAAAAATTGATAGCTTTAGGCTTGGAAGCACCTGAATCCACAATGAAGATAAGTCCTCTGCTCTTGGGAGAAAGGCATAATCCAACAGCAAAGGCATCAGCTTTAAATATCGACCTCTCTAACATTCAGTTAGGCCAAGTATTCAGATCTTTATGTGATGGTCTGGTTGAAAATCTTCACTTTATGATGCCCAAAGAAATCTTAAGAAACGCTAATATTAAAAGGATAGTTGGGAATGGATCAGGTTTATCGAGGAATTCAGTGTTGCAGAGGGCTGTGGAACATTATTACAGTTTGCCTTTAGAGTTCACTTCAGGAGGAGATGCCGCAAAGGGTGCTGCTATAGCTGTTATGTAAACTAAGTGCTAAATAGAATGCCTTGCTTTATAATCACCATTTTTTTAGTAATGAAAAAATACTAGTTATTATGAAAATAAATTCCACTACCACACTTTTTCTTATATTTTCATTAACTTCATATTGAATACCAAAGATTACATAATAACAAATTTCCATATTCATCTTTACGTCATATTGTAAATGCCAAAGGTGAGTTTGTAAATTCACATCTTAACTACTTTACCCATTACAAAGATATTTTGGCTATACCATGCTAAAGGTAAAGAAAACTTCACATGCTAAAAAGTATGGTGTCTTAAGATCTACATCAAGGGGAACAAAACAACAGACAAAATCTAAATATGAAAAATATAACAAGAGGACCAAATCACATATCACAGTTAAAAAAACAACACACTCAGAGTAAAGAGAGGTTTTATGGAATAACAGGCAGCAATGTCTAAAAGTAAATTAACAAGATCAATTTGGAACTAGAACTTTTTGAAGGCAGGGCAAAATGGGAAAATGGTTCTACAGTATGTATGCCACCCACTTGGACCACATGGACTCTAGCGCATGGAACTAGCTGTTACCCCAATATCCGTTATTAGTTTTTTTATTAGTATAGATGAATAATTTTCCCCCATTTTCAAATCATTTTTATTGATGCTTTGCTCCTATTGGTTGCAGCATGATGTTTTAAAGCCTTCCTCAATAAATGGACTATCCAACACAAAAAGAATTTTCCAATTTGAATGAGTAGTTCTTGAGATTAGTGCATTCAAACAAACAATCTCTTCAGCTTTATAATATTAGTATAGATTAATATAGATACAAAGCACAGACTCAATACTGCCTTTGCTTAACAAGATAAAAAAGTTTAGAAGAAAATAAATAAAGTTGCCTACATGCTAAGAATATGCAAATGAAAATAGAGTTTTTAAAGGTGTAAAAGGTTATTCAGGTAGAGGCCATTTATGTATAAAGGCGTCTACGACATTGTGAAGTCCTCACTTCAATAAATAGGTAAATTACAGTATGAATTATGTTGCTAGCCGAGTCCCTAATTTTTAAGTGCAGTGCATAAAAAATAACTACAAGTGATTACAAGATTTATCCTATCCTAATATTATTAATTCGAAATTAAGTTTGTTTGTTACGCTTTCACGCATTTACTAATGAACCGATCATCATGCCATTTTGCATACACGTTATCTGGGGTATGGAGAAGGACATTGGGTACATTTTGTGCCGGGAAGAAGTACTGTTCCCGAGGGATAGACACTGACCCAAGCGGAGCCGCGGGCGAAGCTAGTTATGAAAAAAATTAAACAAACGAACCTTTGTAAGTATGTGCACTGCAAGTTGATGATGCCGTCAATGCCTAGTACTAGGCAGACTGACTTAGCAATAGCTTTACCTATGTAACAGCAGATATCTTGGTTGGTCTAAATATTAAGAAATTCAAAATATGCAAACTGGAAAAACAATTCAATAATAACGAGAATATTTTGAGGTTATGTTTTTGTAGTTTTTTTTATCTTTATGATGTCAGAAAGAATTTGGAACAATATTTTTTTTTCTGTCAGTAACAGCAGGGTCTGTCAACCAAAAAAATAAAAATATTTTTCTTAGCTGCATGTGCTGGCTGCATGCTCCGAAGTATTAAAACTTATTCGTGGGCTGAATGCTTACTCTTAGGCTGGGCTGCATGCGATGGAGTGGATTTTAGTAACGACAGGGCAAGAGTGCTATTTTCGAAATTTCGCCATTTTAAAACGAGCGATTTTTCCATACCAAAATCGCTCGAATACGAGTGTGATACTTTCAAAAATAGTACCCCAGCCGGCCTATTACGTAGTTCTAGTTTTTTAGTGTTTTTTTTTTCTAAATTTAACAATTTAGAAAACAATTAATCATGATTTGTTCTATTAAATATTGATGAATATGTGGCCTACCCACCTAACTACCATGTTGAAAAATTGTACATTCTATTTCATAACAAATCAGCCGACATATTATTATAAATAATTCTAAACTAAAAATCTAAATTAAAAAACTTTCTATTTCTATTTTTATATAATACTATAGATTATTATCTAAAAATTAATAATATAGATATTTGGTATTCATGGAAATCTGTGGAGATGGTTTAAATCATATGTTGCAAATAGAACACAAAGGGTTGTCATCAATGGGTATGAATCTGAGACAGTTGCTGTGACATCTGGGGTGCCGCAGGGATCTATTTTAGGACCCTTATTATTTGTTCTGTACATAAATGACATTAAAAATTGTTTTCTGCATAGTAAATTCTTATGTTATGCCGACGACCTGAAAATATATCGTAAAATAAATGCTCCGTCTGACCATCTACTTCTTCAACAAGATCTAGATAGATTTACCAATTATTGTAATGTTAACAAACTACATCTTAACTTAAATAAATGTACAAGCATTACTTTCACAAAGAAAAAAAAAATCAGTGAATTCAATTATATTCTATGTGGCGTAATAATTAGTAAGGTACATGATGTAAGAGATCTTGGAGTCATTTTAGACAGTAAATTGCCATTAGATTTACACATTGAATCTATTTGTAACAGAGCTTATAAAATGTTTGGTTTTGTTGTCCGCGCCAGCAATGGATTTAAACGTCCATCTACATACGTACATCTATTTAGATCACTGATTAGGTCACAACTGGAATATGCCGTATCTATATGGGATCCTTATTATGATAAGTATTCTGATGCAATCGAAAAAGTTCAAAAGAAATTTCTGCGCTGTCTTCACTACAAATGTTATCATAGTGTATTGACTTATGATAACTTATTAAATAAGTATAATTTGCCTACTCTTAAATTAAGAAGACTATATTTACAAGAAACATTACTTCATGATTTTTGCAACAATAAATATGATTCTATCGATATTACAAGGGTCTTGGATGTGTATCTATATATGTATTTGTTATAAAATATAGTATTGTTGAGTTAGTATCCCATAACACAAGTCTCGAACTTACTTTGGGGCTAGCTCAATCTGTGTGATTTGTCCGTATATATTTATTTATTTATTTATTATTTACAAGTACAATTCTGAGTATCAATGTGCCAATCAGACCGCGGGTTAGAGCCTGTCGTCGACTACCATTATTTTATCCTGGAACATCTCGGACCAATGCGGGTAATCGCGCCCCTCTGAGACGATTGATTAACATACACAACAAGTACTTTAACGACTTGGACATATTCGCTACAAGAATTGGTGCCTACAAAAGGTTGATTCGCGACGAAGTTCGCGAATTGAATTACTTAGCAAAACAAATTTAGTACTTATTCACTTATTACCTACTTATACAATATTACCTAATTTATGTTGTAAAGCTATATTACACAGAAAATTGTAAATGTACCTACTCTCAATGTATTCTTGTATAAACATGTGGTTAACGGTGTTGATTTTACATTTAACTACTTTTATATGTTATACTGTATATTTATTGTATTGTAAAATTGTTTGTTGACCCTAATAAACAAAAAAATAAAATAAAATACTGCTCTACTGCGGGGCAAACACCTCCCTTCCTTCCTTGTAATACCCAGTGACGTGCAGTCCATATAGACTAGTAGACAATGTCTACCCTGCAGTCGCTAAATAAATACAATTTTTTTTCTTACAAAAAAATAATTATATTCGGTGCGCCTGCAAAATTCTGCTAGCAAATACTTTATAGTCGATTTTGATCAAGTACGGTGCTGCGGTCGCGGTCCGCGCGTGCCCGCGCCAAGCAGATCTATACGCGTAAGCCGCGTAAGACAAAATTTCAAAGGTCTGACTTTTCACGCACACATAGATAATTATTATACACCGATAGGAAATCGCTTTTGTAGTAGTACAAGTAAACATCTTTCATCGGCTCACACATGCAAAGCAAATTGGCGCTGTGTGTGTGAATTTGAGACACTGTCTCCGAGGTTTCTATTGGCTGCCGCGTGCGATATTAATGTCAACGTCACCTGTCAATGTCATTATAGATATTATTCATACTTATGTAAATGTCATTGATTAACGTGTTTACTAACAATCCAAGATTAAAGTTTTATTTAAAAATTAAATGCTTTATCAGTTAAATTTCATTTGTGACAAAAATATTTTCATGTGAAAGTTGTGTCGCTTAGTGTTTGCATGCCGAAATCGAAATATAAAGTGTTTTGTGAACACGCAAAAGAACAAATCAAGTACCTAACCGGTTAGTTATGGTTAGTTATTCTAAAGTTTAATCCACGTTTAATCTTAAACCTTACGTGTACGTGGCTCGCAGGTTGTAATCATATCTCTTATCTTTCGCTTGTTTTGAATACTTTTGCGGTCGAAGGTCGAAAGACTATCATAATATTAAACGAGTTGTAGATAACTAGCCGTATAGTAAGGTAAGGTATATAGATGGTATGTTTGTAAGGTAAGTTTTATAATTATGTCTACCCTATGATAAATGTCTGTGCACGTCACTGGTAATACCTAGTATGTAAGTTTTTTTTTTACGTAGATGAATAAACATATTTAGCTATAAATACCGTCATTCGTCAAAGAACAATAACAGAATAGACAGTACTATTTTTGAAAGTATGATACTCGTCTGCGAGCAATTTTTGTCTGGAAAAATCGCTCGTATTCTAGACGAGTGTCACACTTTCAAAAATGGTATCTCTGACTGGAGACTCATATTCCCTTGCTTTATCACATGACAATGTTAATGTCAATCTGTCCAAAAGTAATGACGTTGAACGGCTAAGTCTTGTTATGAGTTTCCAGGTTGGGAAATATTTTCCCCGAAATTTGGAAATATACATGGACTGTTTTTAGGGTTCCGTACCTCAACAGGTAAAAAGGAACCCATATAGGATCACTCGGTTGTCCGTCTGTCGCTCCGTCAAGACCCTTTTTCTCAGGAATGCGTAAAGGTATCAAGCTAAAATTTATATCAAATAATTAGGTCTACTGTCCCTTTGAGCTGTGAAAACATCTAACTTCTAAGCCAACGCAATCAAAAGGATTGCGTTGGCTTAGAAGTTAGATGTTTTCACAGCTCAAAGGGACAGTAGACCTAATTATTTGATATAAATTTTAGCTATATATTATACAGCTGTTTATGCCGCAAATTTTCGTGTTTTTCTGACATTCGCATGGGAATCAAAACCTACAGGGTACTTCCTGTGAACTCAGAATCTTGAAATTTGGTATGAAGCAACGTCTTATAGCACAGATAAAGGAAAAATTGCGAAAAGTAAAAAAAAATGTTACATCATAAAATAAAAATATTTTTAATAATTTTCGACATTCGCAAGGAAATCAAAACCTACAGGGTACTTCCCGTGAACTCAGAATCACTCAGGACACACACGGCCTCCAGCTCAGGCAGAGGTCCAGACCATGACATTTTTCGTGCATGCTGGCGGTGTTCATAGATTTACAAGAGTTATTACGTCAAAAATGCAGTGCCAAGAAGAATTTGCATAAAACGAAGCAACCTTTAATTTATTTGAACGCAAAAGAAGCGGCGTTGTTTGTATCGCTTAACCAGAAAAAAAAAATACAAAGAAATATTTAAATCTATCATGTTTTAATGTAAGATTTATTATAATTATTTCCAGTAGGTGACACAGTCAATTGACCATGCAAACCCTAGTGTCAGAGTTCTTCGGAACCGCCTCTCGGCCATTGACGTGGTTCCTTTAATGACTACCAGATGGTCGAGACCAACGGCTTAACGTGTCTTCCGAAGCTCGAAATCATCTTTACTGCAATATCTCAACTAATCTGGAAACAATTAAACAAAGTATGCTTTCCGTCGGAATTGAACCCACGACCCCCGGGTCTACAAGGCAAACGTTTTAACCACTGGACCTCGGAGGCAGTTAATACACGTGAGAAGATTTCTTTTGACTGTACTGAAGTAAAAAATTAATCTGAGTAACAACCAGCAACATTGGAGTTCAATGTGAAACTAGCAAACAGATAAAAAAACTGTCCTTGTCTCTATATGAATTTCAGGAAAATATTCCCCAACTTGGCAACTCATAAGACTTGGCTGTCAACGTCATCATTATATGACAGCTTGAGAATGATATTGACATTGTTATTTGATTAAGAATGGGAATGTTGCTTTGTAAATCCTACGCTTGATATTTTTTTCAAAAATTCATGAATAATGTGTATTGGATAAAGAAAATAAAAAAAAACTGGAAGTATTAACGTTCTTTTACTACATTTAAGGTTCTTTCGATTACATAAAAAAACCATCACTCCCGGTTGAAACGAGTGCGTTTCGTAACATGTCGCCGTTCGTAAACGAGCGATTTTTCCATATAAAAATCGCTCGAAATCGAGTGTCACACTTTTATAATTAGTACCCCAGCAAAAAAAAAAACGATCAGCTGTTAACCGTCACTGTCACCTTTCTTTAAGTTTGACACATCTACACAGTTTTTTGTAGCAGAACCACAGAGTACTTTTGTACAGAACCAACCAAAGAACAAGCAAGCAAAATTGTTTTAAAAATATTCGATTACTTTACCGTGAAAACTAAATCCCACAAAAGTATATTTATTTTATATCGATAACTGCAGATTTCATTATTAATCTACTATTAGCAACACGATGGAAAGCGATAAGAAATCTGAAGATATGGATATAACAACAGCTGAAGGAAATCTCCTTGAGCAGCCTAAGGAGGTAACGGTACCGGCTCGTAATCCGCTGATAAAGATGCGCACGTATGTGCTGGCTCTTCGCCCGTGGTCGCTGAGTGCCAGTTTACTACCCACGTTACTGGGGGCTGCTCTAGCATACCGGCTGCCCGGGGACGCCGGCTTTAGCTGGCTCACGCTGCTGCTCACTCTATGCACCGTCATCCTAGTACACGGTGCTGGAAACGTCGTGAACACATACTTCGATTTTGTGAAAGGAATAGATAATCGCAAATCTGATGACAGGACTTTGGTGGACCACATCCTAAGTATTGATGAAATTGTTTCACTTGGGGCTATCTTATATATGGCTGGGTGTGCATTTTTTGTACCACTAGTCATCTCCTCGCCAGCGCGCATGGAACATTTAGCTTTAGTTTATTTTGGAGGCCTGTCATCTTCATTTCTGTACACTGGAGGCATTGGTTTGAAGTATATAGCTCTAGGAGACATACTAGTTTTAGTTATATTTGGGCCGGTCTCAGTAGTGTTTTCATTTTTGGCTCAAACAGGAAGAGTAGACTGGCAAATCATTTCCTATGCTGTGCCACTTGCTTTGAACACTGAAGCAATATTACACAGCAATAACACAAGGGATTTGGAGACTGACTGTAAAGCAGAGATTGTTACATTAGCCATATTAATTGGCAGAACAGCTTCTTATTTGTTGTATGCATTTTTACTCTTCACACCATACATCATGTTTGTTGTGGCATCAGCAAGATGTTCTCTGTGGTTCTTGCTACCAATCTTAACCCTCCCGAGAGCGTTTGAAATTGAAAGAAGATTTAGGAACCCAGACACAATGCGCTATGTTCCCAGGCAAACTGCTAGGTTGAACTTTTACTTTGGCATGCTGTACATGATCTCCTGTTTGTTTGCTAACAGACTGCCTTTTCTGTTGCGGTAGTGAACAGTTTGTACCTGTTACTTTAGTAATAGATAGACTTTCAGTATTTTAACATTACAAAAATCGTGCTGCACTAATTTTTATAAAATAGAAATGAGCTTATTTCTAAGGCAAAAACGGTTGTGCTTAATGAATTTTGTGAATGTGGCACAACAGCTATTGAACTCATGTTAAATGTAGAAATTAACATATCAGATGTCTATCACCACTGTTATGTTAATATTGTATGTTGTATATGCGGGATGCCAGTGTGATGGTGACCAGATAAGAAGCCTCCACAAAACATAATAGGCTTGTTAACAAAGACTGGTTTACAAGGGTATGAGTCTCTGCTACTTTTACATTTAAAAAATGCTGCTTATGAATGACTACCTCTCATGTAGATTTTAGGAGTGTGGCAAAGTGCATATTTTGTATTTTTATAATAAGTTGAGATTTAATGGATGGGAAGACATGTATAAAAAGCTGAAAATTTATTTATTGTAACTACATTGTAAATCTCATAATCAATATCTGTATTGTACATTGACAATAATAATTTATATGAACTAGTTTATAAGTCAAATACAGAATTTGAAAAACCACAAACTTTTTCACTGTACACATAGCGAAACCTTAATATGCACATCATTTGTTTTACAATTAATCTAGTGCAGGTTAGACCCGTGGGTTAGTCAGTGAAATAATTGAAACAACAAGGCACAATTATTATATTTTATTGACATATCAACATAAGAGACCTCTAGCATATAATCTTCATAATATAAAGATAGATACAAGTCAAATTATTATACAATGAGACCAAGTAATTTAAAAGAAATGGACTTACATTAGGAATGCCTGAACCATATGCTGATATACTGGCAGTGACGGAGGAAATTTAAAATTGAATAATCTGTATAACACTACTATACATACATGTGGTTATTATTTATATGCTAATCATATTATGTGTATGTGACTGTAATGATAATGATTACAAGTACTATTTGCTAATCCAAGTGAACATCCATTTCAAGACATTATGACATCAATATTTGTATCTAAAGGAACAAAATCACATTGACACAATCAAGACACAAATAATATAATCATGTCAGCTAAGGAAAACTAAACATAATATCACTATATGCAAATCTGTGTATTCAAATCCATAAAATAAATTCATTTTCTATTCATTTTGCACAAAAATAAAAGTCTTTAACATTCCATACAATACCTAATGTTATAGTATATTTCCATGTAAGTATATCATTAGTTATACTAATGTTGGACTAACTAATCTAAAATAGAAATGACTTGCATGGGTGTAGTGGAGCTTCTTACCAAATGCAATAATATAATTGGCTCGCATTCTCAATTGATAACGTTATAGTGAGCTTTACTTCTTATTCAAAACATTTCGGGGTCAAACTTCACGAGCACCTCAGACCGGACTTGATGATTCTTTTATTTTAGGCCTTAACATGTGATGTTAAATTATAAATAATATAACAATTTAATACTTTAATTTCATTTCAATTATGTTAAAATGCTGCCAAATATTGTTTAATATAGAAAAAGTGACGTTTAAAACTAGAAGACAAAATACAGGATGCATAAAACTATTCCACTTATAGTTTTAAACCTAGGTGCTGAAAGGATCACCATGTCGCCGCGTTCGGGTCAAACAGCCAGTGCAAGAGACATGCACTCGATATCATACGCGTTTAATCTCACATTCATGCGGACAAAAGTCCGGACACTGGAAATATCCAGGTGGAGTCTTTCTATATGCATTACAGTATATACATCAGACTTTATTGTTGGCTTAGGATGCTTATGACGACGTTGAGGCTTTCTTCTCACGTTGCCATTGACTGATCTTTTCTTTGAGTTCTGTGGCTGTATTAAAAACAAAAACCAAGAATAAGTAACAAATAACAATACATTTGCAAATAATAGCAGTTACTAGTTTGCAGAAATACTTCTGGTTTATAAATAATTGTTAACCCACTGTTGCCAAGCAAACTTGCTGATTTTGTAAATGGTAGAAGATACTGAGAATATAATACACCTGCTGGCGTATTTGCCAACTTAAGGCACAACTTTGATAGTCACATCATAATACATTACGTTTTATGTATCTTTAATAAAAATAGTCACTAATACGAAAGCCGCAATGTACTTTGAAGTGACTATCAAAACGTACACTGAATTAGCAAACACATAGTCCAGCTAGTGCCCCTCAGATTGTAGTCAAGGTGCCATGCCGCCGGACTATACGACGGACGCCGCGGCTATATATATATATATTTTTTTTTACTACATGTTGGATTAGGCATTTGTCTCCCATCTCACCTGTTGATAAGTGACGATGAAGACGAGGATGTTGCATGCCTATCATGCCCATGTTACATATAAGTAAAATGGTCTAAATTATAATAAAATAAATATACAGAAGAATTTGACTTGGCAGTTTTAGTACCGTGAACAATACAAGAACTTTACGTTAAATCACAATTTACCTGGACGTAGCTGGTCTTCAGAGAGCGGCTGCCTGTTGAAGGGGTCGGTAGCGCTGTTCAGCAAGTGCCGCAATATCACAGATCTATCCATCACCTGGAATCAAGAGTCAAGATTTGAAACCTCCTGAACATGCATTATCCGCTTTGCTTAGGCCGTGCTTTGAAATTTCGGGCGGGGAAGCGGGAGATTCAAGCGCCTATTATACTATACGGAATTCAGTCACTGACGAGAGGGACGCCGCAATACGTGAGACACTGTTGGAGATATATCCAATTGTATAGGGTCCCTCTCGTATACGTGAGACACGATTGGAGATATATCCAATCGTATAGCGGCGTCCCTCTCGTATACGTGAGACACGATTGGAGATATATCCAATCGTATAGCGGCGTCCCTCTCGTCAGTGACTGAAATCAGGATAGTTTAATAGGCGCTTAAGGCTGATAATGAGGGCATTTGGTGATTGGGTATGATATGGTATTGCTTTGATTGGTTGGCATGGGTTGGTCTCCTGAAATGCACAAGCAATTGGGACTCCACTTTACAGAATGTTCTATCACGTAATCACCGTTGTCCCTCAATCCATCAAATCAGACTTCGCTGTTGTGCAACTTGCAGTTTAAAAGTAGTATTAGCTGTTTATTTTCAATGGAAAAGAGTGCTCTTTTCCTTTGAAAATAAAAAGCTAATCCAGCACCCTTAGCATGGCGCCCGCGACGCCGTTTATATAACTGTCCTTATCTCGCTCTTTGTTACTATGGAAAACGAGATAGCGATAGTCAATTAACGTTGTAGTGCGTGCTATGGAGGCTGTTATTACATTTATCCCAATGAACAAATTGCGCGATACCAAAACTCGTTTCACAGTGCACGCGGGACAAGCGCGCGCTGGTCAACGGCGCGTCTCGCCAGCGTCACTCTGTAATCAGCCTAAATGCCAAGTAGGTAACAATGAGTGTAGTTACTGACCTTGCCGGAGGGCAGAAGCACGGGGTCGGTCATGAGCGTGTCCATGAGCGGGTCGCGGAACTCTTCGGGCGCGTCCGCGAACTCGTCGCTCTTCTGCTGGTTTGACACTGGAAAACACACATTACCACAGAATAAGTACCAGTACTTACGCACAGATGTCGCTCTACAAAGGTATTCAAAGAAATATCAACTCAATCTAGTTAGCGACACGGTGTAATTTATTTTTATCATTTAAATAAATTTATTTCTACGCTTTAACACACTCTAAATAGTGAAGTTAACTAGCAGATGACCTACTGCCATCTACCGATGACTTTTGAAACTAAGTTTGCTAAAGCCTGCGCCGGAACGCGAGCCGCCGAATCGGCTATTACTGAAGAATTAAAATATCTATGCTATTATTAAAATTAGTTGAATTTTACTTGCATTGCAATGACCAGTCTGTATTTGCGTTATTTGCAACAGTACATCGTGAGGAGACTAATTTTAACAATACTTTCAAATGTCTAGGGCGCCACTTATTGAATGCGCGGTGCACTCAATAAGTATGCTTAACCATTCGAAACGCCGGAAGAAATACTGACAAGTGTGCCTACTACAGCGCGACCAGTTAAGTGTCATACTAATTTGTACAACTAAAGTTTGTATTCATATATGGATTGCAGAAGTCAATTAGTAGCACTTAAGGGCTTCTATTCTGAGCCTGTTAACGTCCCATCAGGTGTGCCGCAAGGCTCACATCTGGGGCCTTTATTCTTCGTCATTTACATCAATGACCTCATCCCTAGACTGCGTAGTTTTTCGTTATTATTCGCAGATGATCTTAAAATATTTTCATGTATAAATACTGTCAGGGATTGCATTCAAGTACAGAGGGATATCGACGAACTTTACGACTGGTGTTGCAGTAATAAAATGAATCTCAGCATCAATAAATGTTCTATTATTTCTTTCACGCGTAAGAAAAATCCGATTATTTTTGAATACAAAATTAATGGTGAAGTTCTGGCCAGAAACTCCGAAGTTAAGGATCTTGGAATTATTTTTGATTCTAAGCTCTCCTTTAACCAACACTATGCAATGAGTACTAAAAAATGCAACCAATTAGTCGGATTTATCTTACGCGCAGCCAGGGACTTTAAGGAACCCAAAAGTTTAATCTATTTATTTAGATCATTAGTTTTAAGCAGACTGGAATATGCATCAGTGATCTGGACACCTCAATATGCAACTCGCATTGACATGCTAGAATCCGTGCAAAGACGTTTTCTTCGCCTACTCGCCAGACGATATGGCTTCAAAAGACAATTAAGCACCTATGAGGATCGTCTTAAATTCTTCAGGTTTGACACTTTGGCGAAACGTCGCTTTCTGCAAAACTTTATATATCTTTATAAGATCATTCACGGCCAGCTCAATACCACCTTGTTGTCAAGCATACTATTCAAAATCCAAACTAGATCCATTCGCAACATCGTCCCCTTCGCAATATCATGTTGTAATAACAATGTTTCGCATCATAACCCTATAATTCGAATGTGTCGCGAATACAATATTTTGTACCAAGTCCACGACTCGGAATGTGTACCTGACATCTATTTCTTAACGTTAAATAGCTTCAAAAATAAAGTTCGCCTTGCTAATTTCTTAGTTTCACACAATTAATATATTTATTTATTTTTTGTTTCTTTTTCGGCGTCTTTCTTTGCTGTGATCTTTTCAAATTTTCAAATTTATGTTAAATTATACTTTGTTTTCATGTTGTTGTATCATAATATTGTACGTATCTAACTTTTATTGTAATCTAACTTGTATTTTAAATTTTATTGTATTCATATGTTTTATATTCATGTTTTCTTGTTACATATTGTTAAGCATGCTGTGTGTACCCACTTTTGGTCTTACAACCAGCCATTTTATCTTTTTAAGCGGAATTTTAAGAATGTTAAGTTGTAATACTGTTGTGTGCACCAATAAATAAATAAATAAAAAAGAAGTCTGTGGCGGTTTTCGTAAGGTGTCCACGGAGTTCAAAGGGTTACTGTTTAAAACAGCAAGTTCAAGCGTTCTCTGTAGACAAAGAATGTATACATTACGCGAAAAGAAAGTCACTTAAGCATGTGTGCACGTAAAATCGCTTGCGGCTATATGAGGATGGCATCGAGAGGCGCGCGGGGCGTGGAACGGGCGTCGCCGACTGGTTTGGTAGAGGGCTGTGTGTGTTGTTTTTGTGTTTCTCGTACGGGTTGCACCGCAGGCACGAAGTGAGTAGTGAGTTCTTGTTCCGTGGTATCACACGCCCCGGCTCAAGGTCACTGGTGCCCGAACTCTCACGTACAGGGAGTGTCACCAGTGTCACAGTGTGGTAGAGAGGAAGTAGTTACCGGCAATCTGATACGCGTTGTCGGCGAGCGCCTTGAACCGCTCGATCTCAGTGGGCGTCTTGATGCACGCCTTGGCCAGCCGCACCGCCGCCTCCTCGAATAACTCTTTGCGGAACGATCTCTGAAATATTACAAAATTAATTAAACGCGTTTAAAAAAAATCGATTCCGAAACGTGATCCCTTACTATGAGCCTCATAAAAAAACTCAAGGTCGCTCAAAGAAATTGGAAAGGGGTTTTCTCGGTCAGAAATGAGGAGATCCATAGAAAAACGAAAAGCACCGACATAGCTCAGCGGATTAGCACTTTGAAGTGCCAGTGGGTTCTCGAATGGCGACCACGTACCGACAGCGTCCGACATCCACCTACCCAGGTGGTCGGACGACCTGATCAAGGTCGAAGGGAGCTAGCTACATAGTCCATTAAAAAAGAAGTCAAGAACATTAAAAAAGTCCCTTCTCGCTGTCTGGCCCTCCCTATGTATGCTTAGATCTTTAAAACATGCCGTTTTTTTATTTCTGAACCCCCAAGCGGCTCGATCGGTCCGCATAACAATAGAAAATCCATTGTGTCTGCGTTTCATCTCGCTTGATGGGTTAAATAGAGTGATTTAAGAGGAAGATTTATATGTATAATTTATCGCTCCCGTGCGCAGCCGGGACGGGGCGCTAGTTAGGTATAAAATTAAAATCTTTGCTCTTAACATTTTATTCCCTTGTTCCTCTTTTAATTTTTGTAATTCTTCAGTAAATCTTGTAATTTTTCAGTAAATTGTTATAAATGATTGTAATCAAGACGGCACATTTTTTACTTATTTAACTTTTTTATTTGGGCTTTTAACATTGCACTCCAACAGTCTTTATGAAGATTCATTGACAGGCCCTGGATTTCGAGATTTTACAATTTTCACGCCTTACGGCGCTCCACTAAATGAGCCTTACGGCGCTCCACTAAATGACAAAAGTCAATTGAATGTACCTCATCGGCGGCGAGCGCGGCGTGGAATTGCGGCGTGTCGAGATGCAGGTAGATGTCCACCAACTGCGACAGCAGGCGGCGCGGCTCCCAGCCGTACTTCTCGGGCCGCCGGACCTGCCAACACAACGATATGCGTGTCAATACTATACACTTTATTCCATGCGATGACCACTTCGCTACAGAGTTCGTCATATTATGTAATTGGAATAAAAAAATTAGCTGTCGGTAAAATCAGTTTTTGGACGATAATTTTACGCAATAACGGTGGAAGCCGAACGCTTAGGCCGTTCGTGCTTCTATCGCTTGTTCCAAACTCTTTGCGCACGGAACGTGACACTTTTCGTGCGTGCAGCCGGCATTTACCAATTTATAAGACGTTATCACGTCAAGCTGGAGATCGTGCAGTGTGGCGTGCCCTTGGGGAGGCCTACGTCCAGCAGTGGACTGCAATAGGCTGATTGAATTGAAAAAAACATCACGTCAAAGATATAATATAGACTCCATCATCGGAGAGCCACCTTGAGGTTCTTGCACTTGGGCCCGCAGAGCTGCTGCAGGTTGAAGTTGAGCATGGAGGCCAACCGGTCCACGAGCTCGGCGCGCAGGAACGGCTCCTTGATCTCCACCGTCAGGTACTCCAGCATGTCCACTGTCTCCCTGCAACACACGATTTATTTGTTTACTAGAGCTGGCGGAAGAAAGACTGGAATGAAAGAAACTCCACCCACTGACAAGAGCATGATTTATTGATTTAGTTATTCGACGTTAACTCCATATAACGTCATACTAATCAACGTCCACCTTCCTACCTGGTAGGAGAGGAATGAAAGAAGCTGTAGACGAGATATTGATTTTATGATTTAGTTAGCAGAGTTAACCATGTAATGTCACTACGAACTAACGAAAAACTCCCTAAGGTGATGAAATACTCGATTCTTGTTGGTTTAGCTTGTTTTTCATACAACGATACACTGTGTGGCATCACTCTCAAATATACCCACTCTCAGTAATGACAACAATACTACATTATAAAGTAATAAAGAGTACTTTCTAAGTTGTCACAATTAGTAAGAATTGCAGCTGTATAAGTTCTTAATTGCTTAATTATTAAGCCCATAAGAAACTCAACTGTGGGCATATAATGGGAAATATAATCCCATGTTTGCAAATTAGGATTGCTGTCCACGTATAGACTGATATATGTATTCGTTTTAGAATGATTTATCTATACGTTATTATATTCTTAGTTGCTCAGAAGGTTTCAATCTGTAAACAAGGCGAATAAGAAAAAAAAAATACTGTGTAGTGACGAGAAAGTTTTATACACGTAAGAGGCAACCTCCAATTACCGACAACTCTCAATTTAACGCCATAACATACGCAGGCCCTTCAGTGTCGTTATATAGAGTTTACACTGTATATGATAACCGCATTGTATACCGAAGCCAGCGTTTGTTTGGCTTTGAACCTATGGGGAGTATTTCAGATTCATTCAAACTGGGTTATACTCTCTCAAAACATATGAGTACATATTTTTATAAGTGTTTTTTGCATTCACACCGCTATTTTGATGTACTCTAATTAAATTAAGAAAAAAAATATGGTGAAAAAAGTTGTACAGAGACCTAAGGTCGCAGATTCGAACCCTGCCCGCGTGGAATTTCTTCACCATAGTTTATTTTTTAATTGCATGTTAAGCAACCCTGGGCGCAATCCCTATTGTGATGGGTGACCGCAAGTGGCATAAAAATATCTCGAACTCCTCTGTCCTTCGCAAGGCACGTTAAGCTGTTGATCTCGGCTGTTGTCATCTTTGATGGCAGTCGTTAAGCTATGTCAGATGCCTTTAGGCAGCTTGAAAAATCCGAAACAAGTGTTTGTCGTGTGTGTAACGCGAAAACACAACAAAACATTTCTTAATTTAATTAGAATTTATGAGTACACATGACATTAAACATTAACATTTAATTAGAGTATATGACATTGTTCGGCTGAGTGGAAAACAGTGGATGAGACTAGCACAGGACCGTAGAGAATGGCGTAAAAAAAGGGAGGCCTATGCCTAGCAGTGGGCTGATGTAGGCTGAAAATGATGATGATGATATGAGTACACTCTCCAGAACTGAAGGCATCGCCGTAAAGTTGCTTGCCTATCGGTTTTTTATAGGATCCATTTTGGAGAGTGTGCGAAAGCGCTCTTTGAGCTAGTAGAACCCTCACCATTCCTCCATCGGACTACAAGACGCAGACAGAAATTTCCCCCTTTTATCGTTGGCATACCAAAGAGTCGAACTAAACGCTTTAACAGTTCCTTTTTGGTTCGAGTAGCTAAGGTGTGGAATGAATTGCCTGCGTTTATATTCCCAGACAAGTACAATCCCGGGAAATTCAAAAGTAGAATAAATGGGTATCTCTTGAATAGGCATGTAACATCCTCGTCTTCATCGTCACTTACCATCAGGTGAGATGGGAGACAAATGCTTGAAGTAGGCACACATAATTAGTAAAAAAATAAATAAAAAGAACTGCCAGAAGTGATACCTGGCGAGCGTGAGGTAGGAGCGGCACTGTCGCTCGTCCTGCGCGAGTGCTCGCGCTCGCGCCTCGCCGCTGCCGGCCGCGGGGCTGCCCTCTTGGGCCTCGTGGATGCGCTTCAGGTACTGCAACACAAGGAACATTCTTTTTTCTTTTCTTCTATTTTTTTATGTTATAGGGCGGCAAACAAGCAAGCGAGTCACCTGATGGTAAGCGACCACCGCTGCCCATGGACAACTCCAACACCAGGGTCTAACAGGAGCGTTGCCGGCCTTTCAAGGAATTGGGGAAGGAATTTGGCCCTCAAACTTCATTCATAAGCTTATTTTAGCCAGTGTCTACTTATTTTTTGAGTTATTCTTGCTTGTGTGTCAACGAAATGATGGTGTAATTCGTTTCGCTGATTCCGATTCCCCTGGCGACAATTTCAAAGAATCCACTGGCTTGATCATATACGATGCAGTAAGGCCAGCAAACACCAGCCCGCTAAGTATTCCACTGCAGCCGCACCATGACACTTTATTTTAGTTATTCCACACATTTTTCATAAACATGGGCATTTATAACACCAAATTACACTGATTTCACATTATAAACTCCACTAGAAACAATTTGCAAAATAATCTAAAACAATAACCATGCAGTCCAAGAACCACAAGGCAACATTGCTTTCAACTATATTTTTTATCCCATCTATGACAAAACACAAAGAATTTTGCCCGAACGCCCGAAAACAGGGCCTAAAATAGTTTTATTTTTAGACTAGCTGTTCGCGCCCGCGACTTCGTCCGCGGAAATTTCTGTTATTATGATTAATTCGTTTTTTTTATTAGATGAATAATTTCCCCCGTTTTCAAAAAATTTTTTGGTCGCAGCGTGATTTTTTTGTAGACTAAAACCTTCCTCAGTAAATGAACTATCCAACACTAAAAGAATTTTACAATTTGAACCAGGAGTTCCTGAGATTAGCGCGTTCAAACAAACAAACTCTTCAGCTTTATAATATTAATAATATACTAGCTGTTGCCCGCGACTTCGTCCGCGGCAATTTCTGTTATTATGATTAATTAGGTTTTTTCTTAGTATAGATGAATAATTTTCCGTTTTCAAAAAAAATTTATTGATTCTTCGCTTCTAATGGTCGCAGCGTGATATTTTTAGCCTAAAGCCTTCCTCAATAAATGGACTATCTAACACAATTTTCCAATTTGCACCAGTAGTTCTTGAGATTAGCGCGTTCAAACAAACAAACAAACTCTTCAGCTTTATAATATTAGTATAGAAGTATAGATTAGTATAGATTTTGAATTGGGAATACAAATACAGTTCCGAAAATTTCTGTGATCAAAAAGGTAGAATCGAATAATGTGTCTTCTTGGGAAGGTACTTTTACTTCGGGCAACATACTCTGAATCACTCGCTTTGCTCAGAAGTGTTCATAGTTGCAGAAGTGTAGTTTAGAATTCCTCGCTAATCCCCTTGCGTCACAATCTATGCTATTTTAATATTTAAGGATACTATTTTTGCTTTTCTTCTGATCGGACGTCATTGTAGTTTAAATTACTAGATACACGTACGGTAAATAAGGCAGTAATGGTGTGACACTATATAGGCAATCGGCTCACTTTCACAGGCACGTAAGCAAGCAACAACAGAGCTCAGCGTCAACTACCAACTTTATAACAATTCCTTCTGAAGTCGATAAGTTCTACCATTATTGAACATGCCATAGAAAATAATCTTTCATATAAAACCTTCAAACAAACTACTCGACCGATTCGTATCAGAATGTCCAATTTGCAAAATGAATTGGACACTGCGAATCGGACATTTTACGACCGCTGGACGTTTTCCGAATTGGACATTCTGCGCTTAAACGGGGTCATAAGTAACGGAGTTGTAAGGTAACAGACATAAAAAAGAAAAAACATACAACCGGATTGATGACCTCCTTTTTTTGAAGTCTGTTAAAAAACTAGAAACTCACCGTTAGACACTCGTCGAGCAGGAATGTGGTGTCGTTCATGAGCATGTTGATGAACTTGACGAACTGGCGGCCTGATCGGGACTCCTTCACTATGGCCTGCCGACACAAATAACAAAACGTAAACACATCACGTAAATAGACCAGTTTTTTGTAAACAAGGGACGGTTGTTTGTTAGAAATGGTGGTGAATTTTGCCCAACAGTGGGACCAGGGATCTAACCACAGACATAATAGTGGAACCTAACCACAGACATACAGACACACAACAACAACCGTGCTTCGGAAGGCACGTTAAGCCGGTGCTCCCGGCTGCCATCTGGTAGTCGTTAAAGGAACCACGTCAGAAGCCGAGAGGCGGTTCCGAAGAACTCTGACACCAGGGTGTGCATGGTCGATTGACCGTGACACCTACTCGAAATGAATGAATGAACCACAGATATGAAAAACGTTTTTTTAGCATAATACAGACTCAACACAAACTATTACACTTAATATAATATTTAGTTTCATATAAATAAACTAAAAAAAGTAAATTACAATGTAATTTTTTTGTTAGGGTTTATTGCACCAGCCGACAATAATTAGTCCCCATATATGGGTTATTCATTTAATTTCTTAGTAATAAGTATAAGTAGCTTTTCTTTTTTAATAGTTTTTTAGGCTAAATATTTAAACTAACAAATAAATATTTGTGAAAACTGTTTGCCGTGCTATGTCATCATTGATGGCAGTCGTTAAGCTTTGTCAGATGCCTTAAGGCAGCTTGAAAAAATCTGACACCAGTGTTGGCCACTTCCACACACAAAAAACGAACAAAGCAAACTTTCAACGCAAATGTCGGGATGTTTAAAGTCAACGTTTCGACTTCGCATTCAGTGTTTAAATTATGATGCAGCATTAATTGCATGTTTTGGCGCCGAATTTATCTTAGCAGTCTTCGAAACAATACAAATCTTTAGGTCAAGGAGTTTCTTTTAATAGCCGTGTCCCACTTCACGGCGACAAAGAAAATCATAATAAAATTTGAGCCATTGTTACAAATTCCATAACTCAATGTAGCATTCCGGTTTTACCCACCGTTCTTAGTTTCGATCTGTTACGACCATTTTCGGGGCGAGTTAGGAATGGGTAAATGACATCTTCGCTTCAACACAAAGCACTCAAATAATACCGAAACTAGTTGGCCATTCCGACTAAATAAACCTTACAAAACCGCGGTAAATAAATAAATAATTAAATATATACTTATTTGCACTTAATAAAAATTGTGCTGCCCCAAAGTAAGTTCGAGACCTGTATTATGGGATACGAACTCAACATCCAAGACCCAGGTTATTCTGAAAAAGATCATTTACCAACTTGACCTGACTGGGGATCGAACCCATGACCTCAGGTGTGACAGCCAGGCATAATGACCACTAGGTCACAGAGGTCATTGAAACGAATTCATAGTGCTGCCATAATGAAAAGTTTGAATATTATAATCACACACCTGTTTATGTATGGGTCGCTCCCACATGCCCTTGAGTATGATGCTGATGTGGAATCGGATCGTGAACTTGTCGTAGAACTCCGTGCTCTGGCCCGTGGTCTCGATGTCCGTGTAAAACTTCATCAGAGCGCTCGGCAGAGCGGTCTGCGACATCGGGTGGTCCATAAACTTCTCGTAGACGTTCTTCAGCTTCAGCGGCACGGACAGGTTGATCACGAAGAGGACCTCGACGATCTTTGCGACGAGGTACGGGTTTTTGATGAGATGCGAGTTGCAGATGGCGCTCAGTAGCCACGTGATGATCGGGTCTTCGATGTAGTCCGCTACGATTTGCGGCACATATCTGAAAGAGGGGATCCATTTTTTAACGGTTTTTATAGTCAGATAATGACAATGTATTAGGATACCCAAGCCTAAATTCTGCAAGAGAGGAGTTCCTGAGAGAGAAGACCACGCACTCATAGTGGGTGGTCTTCCCAGAAACTCCTCCCGAGTCCTGCAGCACATTTTCTGCAGTTCAACGCTTCCTCGACCAGCTGGGTTGATTTGGGTAGAAATCTGACAGCAACCCAAAACGAGAGGAGTATGCGGTCTCCTAACAACATGAGACTGAAAAATGGACACCTTCTGTGCACGCACAATGGGCCCGAACAAGCGGTCTACGTGTGGAAAATAACCCACGGAAGCAGTAATGACCATATAATTAGTTTTACATGCTGTCATATTCACGAATCACGGACGCATCGAGACACCACAACAATAAAATCCATTTACACGTTTAGTTGTAGAGAAATATGTTTTCAGCAGTCACTAATCCCCTAGAATCCGGTATTCACTAGGAGTAGGCACAGGCGACAATTAGTTCTTGGCGGGTTCAGCCACGGATGCGTCCAGGAGCGCTATTTTTGAAATGATGCCGTTCGTAAACGAGCGATTTTTCCATACAATAATCGCTCGGAGACCAGTGTCACTGGCGAGATTTGGGATGAATGAGATCCAGTGGTAGTGCATATTCGTATATTCCTTAATGCCGAAGTCGGAAAAAGAGACCTCCTTTGGAGGAAACATTGATTTTATACTAATAGGAACCATCTGTTCGTGCGTGACGGAACTAGCAAGGATGATGGTAGCGCGGTTCTAATATATGTGCTTTATATGGATTAGGAATGAGTGTGCCATGTCACGAACAGATGTCGCCTTTTACAATCTTAACAGTCACACTTTCAAAAATAGTACCCCAGCTGGCTGACGAAGGATAGGATATACTCACTGCACGGCGAACAGCATGAACTCGGCGATGTCCTCGACGTACCACTCGGGCAGCGCGCGGAAGGCCATGGCCCGCGGGCCGGACTCGGCCACGGACGCGTCCAGCTGTTTGCTGAGCAGCGCGCAAGCTGAAGAGTAGAACTGCACGCTACGCCGCATCAGCTCTCCGTCCAGGAGCGCCGTCTCCGCGCACTGCTTCGACCTGCCACAGGTAAACATGTTTGTAGTTTATACTCTGAAACAACGATTTACTCACGTATTAGTAGTCGGTATCACCGACAAGTTTCAGCCTATACAGAAAGCCATCTCTGGGCGTGTGCGAAGGTCGTCACGGCCCGGGCCGCGATCCTCAGTGATCGAAGGTCTCAGTAAAGGAAGGCACCTTCGATCACTGAGGATCGCGGCCGCCCGCCTCGGTGAAACCGACTAATAATGGTTTGCCACAAACACACAAAGTATTAAAATGCAACAATCTTATATCTAAACACGATCAAATATTGTCTTTGTGTGCAGCAAGGCAAAAAGGCCATAACTCAGCGATTCTTTTGCACCGAGGTACAAAACACTGATTTTCAGTTATCGCCGTCAACATAGGTGCGGGCGCAGAAAGTAAATAAATAATTACATTAAATACGTGTACACATTTATAAAAATAGTGAAATTTATAGAACAAACAGCATAGATATTTTGAAGTGATTATCAATATTAAAAGAATTAATTTAACGTGAGTAAACCGTTGTTTTAGAGTGTTTTAATAATATAAATGTATGGAGATGATCATGTGCCACTTTTCATCAGGCCGCCTTACTAGGTCAGTTCCTCTAGTCCTGCACGGCATTCCAAAATGTCGTAAATGTTCAGCAATGTTGCTTCTTTTTTACGTTAACAATAGCATCAGATTTTTACCTAATCCAGGCTCCTAATAATCAAGTTTGAAGTTCGGCGACAGCGGCAAGCGTCGCGTATACCATATGAATGACACAAAAACAAAGTTTAATATATGCAAAAACAGGCTTTATCGCTGAAAACAGATTTGTTTATCCGTGAAAGCAACCATCTTTCTGTAAGGAATAGCTGTTGCCCGCGACTTCGTCCGCGGCAATTTCTGTTATTATGATTAATTAGTTGTTTTTATTAGTATAAAATGAATAATTTTCCCCCGTTTTCTAAACATTTTTTATTAATGCTTCGCAGCGTGACGTTTTATAGCCTAAAGCCTTCCTCAATAAATGGACTATTCAACACAAAAATAATTTTCCAATTTGAACCAGTAGTTCCTGAGATTAGTGCGTTCAAACAAACAAACAAA
The DNA here is from genome assembly GCA_947532085.1 of Elegia similella. Taxonomy (NCBI): domain Eukaryota; kingdom Metazoa; phylum Arthropoda; class Insecta; order Lepidoptera; family Pyralidae; genus Elegia; species Elegia similella. The sequence goes on from OX383941.1 coordinate 18,534,823, forward strand.
CTCTTCAGCTTTATAATATTAGTATCATCATCATCATCATCAGGTCCTTTTTAGTCTCCACTACAGGAGCACGACCCTCTCTGTGCTACTAGAGCCATACTTGGCCAGAGCAGCCAGAGGACTTGGCCTACACTCTCCACGCTAGACAGACGAGTTGAAGAGGTCTCGTAGATGTTCATAAGCTTTGTTTAGCTTGTATTTCCTAAGTCGCCTTCTACGACATCCACGGGAAGACTTGGAGAATATTAGTATTTAGATTGATATAATGTGATACCTGTGTAGCCTCTTGATCTGCCGCCGCCAGCGTCGCAGCAGTTCGCGGTTGCGCAGGGCGGAGAAGCTGTTGCGCCATTGCGGCTCGGCGGCCACCAACTCTTCAATCACCTTCTGGAGATCACGGAACGCCCTGGAATAAAAGGAACGAATAACAATCTATATTATAACAATACGATTTGGCTATAATTCTATTCATTATATATAACATCTAAGTTATATTTGAAGCAATATAATCCATTTCCCGGTTACCGAATGAGCTGAAATTTTGCATGCATGTGTAAATCGGATGACAATACATTATTAAGGCATTGTCGCACTGGTCTGATGGTGGAGTCGAAAGGCGGGCATAGGAACTCGTGCCCAAACTCAGCAATCGTGCTTGGGCTCATTTGATTTGTCTTGGAAAGTACTTTACAGTATAGATTCGTTTATAATAAAACTTTGTTACAAAAATGTAATTTTTGCAACAAAAACTTGTACAAAGACACAATTAATAAGTATACAGCATCCGACATCCTTACGGGCGGACCGGCCCACTGTTCCCTTATTATCAATTATTATTTGATATGTTATTATTGGTGAGAGCCGCGACCAACAGCTTAACGTGCCTTACGAAGTACGAAAGAGTTCGAGTAAATTTTGTCCCAGTTGTGGTTGCTCAACATGAGTAATTGGCCACGCCCACCATCAAGCTCCTCGGTATTTATTGGTATGAAAATAGTAAAGCACATGTTAATTCTTTCAAGGTATTTCAGATTTCTATGTAGTGTAGATAAATATTATTTAAAAGTTACGAGCAGATCGGATATTCTAGTGCATATTTACCTAAAGTTCAGAAGTTGGCAATAATGTATATCCATTATTGCCAACTTCTGAACTTTAGGTAAATTATTTTTATTTTACTTTTTTATTTAAAAAAATCTTGTTATATGATTAACAAATTTAATTGTAAGGAGAGAGTACACCTCACTCCATACATGCTGCCCTGCTCCAGATTAATGGGGTTGGTTTTCGCTGGTTTTACTATCAGTGATCTTTGACGAAACTAAAACACCCTTGTTAGGTTGTAATAGTGTGCAATCGGGCCTATTAAAACTCAGGGAACATAAGTACTTTGTAAATCTGGGATTTTATTTATGATAAAAATATTTAAAGAAGTCGCTGCCATAATATGTGAGCCAAAAATCAACTTTAGGTAAATATGCACTGGAATAACCGATCTCTGGTTATGACTCTCCTAAAGATCGACTTTGGCTATTAAAACTAAAACTTTATCATAACGGTATAAAATTGATGTTACAATAACATTAACATTTTAGATTTCGCTGCCAACAGAAACAGTGCCCAAACGTATATGAAAATTCAAAAGCTCAAGATAGTATGTACTAAAAACGGGTCACTCACGTGCTATTTCGTCGGGATTGCCGACTATAGTCTCGGACTTTTCGCGCTCCGCCGCGCGTCTGGCACTCGCCTTGAAAATGGGCTCCTGACGAGTCCCACGTGAGTGAACCGTTTTTAGTACATAATGTCTGTATCTCACTTTAGTTTTAATGATATAAGCTCCAGATAGACCATGATATAATAGCAGACTTACTTTATATTACGTATTAACAGACTTGCGAGTGAATCAACCGCCCTTATCATGTTTACATGACATATGGGCCAAAGAACTTAGATAACTCTAGCAGTCGTTTGACTGCTAGAGTTATCTGTTTTTGTCCGGCCGGATCGATACAAGCATATCTCGCAGTATGTAGAAGTCTTCGTAGACAAGTACTTAGGTTAAGTATATTATAATGTTAAATAGACCCATCATATACAATGTCACACACATTGCTTTAACAAGTTGTAACAGAACGCACCGGTACGCGTCGCGGCGGTATAATTTAAATTTCGAGAACACGACCATAAGGTCACGTGGTCCGCGCTCGGCCAATAGGAGCGCGGCCCGCTAAAAGATTTTCTTAACGAAGAGACATGTTTTTTTTCGGCTCGAGAGATATGGTCGACCCGGGACTCTTGTATTTTAAAATAAGTTCTTTTCTTATGTGTGATAAGTTTCGTGTGTTCGATTCAGAAATATAGTAATTATTATTTGATATACATACCTACGTACATGAGACTTTCATTTTATACGTGTATATCCATTACAAAGTTATTTATTTAAACCGCGTGATTTTGAACCTCTCAACTATACTGAAATCCTGGAATCCGAATCCGTAATGAAGTGTGGAACTACAAGAAAAAAAACCGGCCATGTGCGAGTCGGACTCGCGCACTAAGGGTTCCGTACATTATTAAAATTAATTTGTATTTATTAAAAATTCAAACTAATTTTAAACTAACTTGCTTTGTACCAATTTTCAAGATTCTGTGTTCACGGGAAGTGATATGAATTTCAGCTTGATACCTTTACGCGTTCCTGAGAAAAAGAGTCTTGACAGTCTGACGGACAGACAGACGGACAACCAAGTGATCCTATAAGGGTTCTGTTGTTTTCTTTTGAGATACGGAACCCTAAAAATAGGCTTTCCATACAAGGTCGCAAATCAGCTGGGCGAATTTCTGTGGAATGGAAGGTCAATATTTTCTCCTGTTTATTTCTGATTCAGTTTAGTTCAGAGGTTCAAAATCACGCGGTATGTTTTTTTTTTTCCTTTCATAACGTACCTAACTAGTTATAATTAAATACGCTTATATTATTACAATCTAGCCTAAACTCAGGCTGATGAGTAATATTATATTGACCTAGTTTCATAAATTATTAAATAAGAATGTGTCCATCGGCACTTTTCTTACTGGCTCTATTGAGGGGAAGGCACTTTGTTCATGTGTCTTTATTTGCGCTATCACACTACACTAATTCAAAAGGTTTCGTTTTTTTGAGACGTCGCAGTAGATGTGTGTTGTCAAGGAGCTGGATTGCTTCGACCTTCACATGATGAAGCAATCTATATTCGTGTGCTTCGGCATATTTTTTTTTTTTTTTTTTTTACAAAATTTGAATTAGGCATTTGTCTCCCATCTCACCTGATGGTAAGTGACGATGAAGACGAGGATGTTACATGCCTATCCTATTATTTAATAACTCTATCGACACCCTGTATATTAAGGTTCCGATGCAGGTCGTCATTTCTTACATACCAGGGCGCAGTTACAATTGCCCTTAGTACTTTATTTTGGAAACATTATATCATTTCGATGTTACTCTTTTTGGTACAGCCCCACAGCTGTATACCATAACTCCAAACATGAGGACTTATTGTAGAGAAGTATTTTATTATGTACTGATAAAACCTAGTTTCTTCCAAGCAACCAGTACATTTTGTAAAATTTTACTTCTAGTTCTTGTCTTTTCTTTTTGACGTGGGCTTTCCAGCGAAGCTTCGCATCTGAAGTCATACCTAAGTACTTGGCTGTATTTTCAGCCATTATGGTATTCGTTTAGCGTTTATGTATAAAGGACTGTATTGGTCTTGCTTGTTGGTAAAGTTAACGTGGACTGACTTTGTTTCATTTTATTTGATTCTCCATCTCCTTGTCCAGTTAAGGATATTGTTTACAGCTATTTGCACTTTTTCTGCTACTTCCGCGTGTGTGTCTTCGACAGTACTCCATTACTGCGTATCTACCTCCATATCTGCAAAGGCCGCTATGCAGTCGCTTTCTAAATGGGGAATATCGCAGGTGTATAAAAGGTACAGGACCGGACCCCAAATACTTCCCTGAGGTACTCCAGCTTTTATTTCCATGAGTTCAGAATATACATCTTCTTGTCGAACTCTAAAAACTCTATCAGTAATGCATGATTTCAGAATATCTACATAGCTTTTGGGCAGCATTTAGTAAAGTTTTATGATGAGTCCTTCGTGCCGCACCTTATCAAAGGCTATGTCTAGAAAGACAGTAAAAAAAATTACATAACACGGATTCAACACGGATATTGACCTGTACGAGGTAGTTTCAGTTGGCGGTTTTCCCGGTTTTGTCTATCATGATCACTTCAGCGATTTTCCATAAGTCTGGAACGTATTTAAGTCTCAACGCAGCATTTATGATATTGGTTAATTTAACTTAAGCTTTTCGTGGGAGATTATGCAGTATTTCTCCAGATATCAGATCATAACCAGGTGAATTTCGGGGGTTGATGTGTTGTTTTATTTCACGTAAAACTTCTTTTGGTGAAACAAGCCGGATCATAGCTCTCCTTCCTTTATGTCAATGCACTCTTCATCGATTTTGTTATTATTTTCTTCTTGATGTTCGTTTGGTTTGAAGATCTGCTCTGAGTGTTTAGCAAACTTTGCGGCTTTTTGTTCATTACTAACTGCCCACTTTCCAGATTCCAGTTTTAAAGAAGGGATGTGGTTTATTGGGCGTTTTATGTGCTTGGTAGCTTTCCGGAGAGAGTAATCCAGGGCTTGGAATACCGTTAAAAATTTGGTAACGGTAATTTGACTCGGCAAAGGTAACGATACTTATAAAATAACGATACCTATAAGTATCGTTACTTTGGTGCCATTATACCGGTAAAATTGATACCGTTAAAATTAATTTTAACGTTATGTATTAACGTTACATGTCTGTACCGTTAATATTTGGTAACGTTACTTCTATCAAACGGAGTTAACGTTATCAGCAAATAACGATACCTGTGGTGGATAACGTTATTTTTCCAACCATTTAGCGATAAACTCGATTGCGTAAAAGGTATTGTTTAGGATATTTCCCTCCTACCCAATATACCGCGCGCGCGGCCTAAGAAGACCCCATTATTTTGACTTTATTTCGCCAGTCTGAGTAATCCCGGTCGTACGCGCAGCTAGTTACCTAATGTACCTACATATAATAGTAGGTCAATACAATTTGAAAATTCAACTTTTTCTTTGATACCTTTGTCTAAAGATTGGTTGTTTTGAGAATGGGTGAGTAGTGGCGTTAGGGTAGGGCACGGTTGGACGACCGCCCAGGGCGCTGGATACGGAAGGGACGCCTCCACCAATCAAGGAAGGCACGTTAAGCCGCTAAGCCGATGCGGCAGAAAGGTCCCGGCTGTCATCATTGATGGCATTCGTTAAGCTATGTCAGATGCCTTTAGGCAGCTTGAAAAATCTAACACCAGTGTTGGCCACTTACACACACGAAAAACAAACAACCAAGCTAGGGCAGAGGACGCAGGGCAGTGTGATTCAATCCCATTGCACCCCCCTCTCCCCAATAAGAGGGGGCGCTCGTAGAAATATCGCCCAGGGCGCCAATAATGCTGACGCCGGCACTGGGTGAGTTTTTAAATGTAATAAATGTTACATTGTTAAGTATTAGAATTATTGTGGCGTTTCACTGGTAAATGAACCTTGTGGATGTTGGCGCTTAAGGTTGAACGAGTCGATACTTTTCCTATACAGATTTCGGGGGGCTTTACTTACTGCATTGTTTGACATTGTTTATGCAAAATAAAACACGATATCGTGTTGTCTCATAAACAATTTTATTTATTATACGAAATAAAAGTAGTAAGTACTTAATAAATAAGTAGGGGGTAGCCGGGCGGGAAGTAACGGCCAACTTGAGGCAAACGGGTAGTAACTTAGTAAGCGCTTACACATGTAAACAAATCTCCGCGTGGTCTCCACTGGGATGGGTGACCACAAGTGGAGAAAAATTTTTGCTCGTTCGTGCTTTGAAAGGCACGTTAATCCGTTGGTTGGTCTGGCGGTCGTTAAACCACCTATGTCATATATCTCCAGGCAGCTTGAAATATCTTGACACCAATGGTTGCCACTTACACACACGAAACGCAAAGCAAAACCGAAAATACATACATATAAAGTCACGCCTGTTTGCCATAGTGTTAGGCTAAAAAAACTATCCCGCAATGCCACGAGTACAAAAAAAGTGGACGTATTTAGATCAAAGAATAATACAGTAATTTTTGGATAATACAATAACTTATACGACTACTAGCTTCGTGGCGCAGCGGTCAACACGCCAGCCTGCGACACGGAGTGACCGGGTTCGATCCCCGGCCAGGTCAAGATGGAAAATGATCTTTTCCAGATTGGCCTGGGTCTTGGATGTGTATCTATATATGTATTTGTTATAAAATATAGTATCGTTGAGTTAGTATCCCATAACACAAGTCTCGAACTTACTTTGGGGCTAGCTCAATCTGTGTGATTTGTCCGTATATATTTATATTTATTTATTTATTGTTTCAAACGTGTTTTGAAGGATGCCATTATAACGGTACGTGCTTTTTGACCGACTTCAAAAATGTTCCATGTTCGACAGTATGAATGTTTTTTTTGTGAACGTTCTCCGGTTTCTCAGTGGACTGATTTTCAAAATTCTTTACTTATAATTTATTTATGTCAAAAAATGTGTTTTATTAAACGTATATTATATGAATAACCAAACCGGCCAACCCGATTTATGAAGACATAAAGATAGATTATAGTTTGGTCTAAGACGAACTGACTGAATATTTATTCAAATATTGTTAGTAGCTTTTACGTAGGGAATTTAGGGCTGTCGAAAATGACGTCAGTTTTGGAATTCAAGATTGCAGACGCGACTTGTCACTAAAAATTGACATGGGTGTCGTTTTCTAGGTATTTTGGGGTCTAGATATCTAAAATGACATCAGTTTCAGAATCTGCGCGTCGCACACGAGCACACGTCCGCCATCATGGATTCCAAAATATCCAAGATGGCGATCGCAAATTATTATAAAAATTCGACATGGATGTTGTTTTCTAGGTTTCTTAGGGTGTAGATCTCGAAAATGACGTCAGTTACGAATTCCAAAATGGCGGACGCGAGTTTTCATGAAAATCGACATGGGTGTCGTTTTCTAGGTTTTTTGGGGTCTAGATCTCGAAAATGACGCCAGTTTTAGAATCTAAGATGGCGGACGTGACTTGTCATGAAAAATCGACATGGGTAGCGTTGTCAAGGATTTTTGGGGATTAGATCGCGAAAATGATGTCAGTAATGGGACCAAGATGGCGGACGCGAGTTACTATTAAAAATTTTCATAGCTGTCGCTTTCTGGGTTTTTTAAGGTGAGGATCTCAAAAATGACGTCTGCTTTGGAATCAAAGATAGCTGGCGCGAGTTTTCATCAAAAATCGACATGAGTTTAATTTGCTAGGTTTTTTGGAGTGTAGATCTCGAAAATGATGTCAGTTTTAATTCGAGTTTCATCCTTACTATACTATACTAATATTATAAATTCGAAAGTGAGTTTGTTTGTTTGTTACGCTTTCACGCCGTCTCTACTGAACCGATCATCATGAAATTTTGCATACAAGTTCTCTGGAGTACGGAGAAGGACATAGGCTACCTTTTATCCCGGGAAAAAGTACTATTCCCGAGGGATCGACACTGACGCTGGTGTAGTCGCGGGCGAAAGCTAGTATCATATAAAGTTTAAAACCGCATGTGCACATAACTTCGAGGCTAATTGAATATAAGGAGCTTTGCGTTGCCGCGTTCCGGTTGGTACAGGGAGTAACCGATCCCTTTGGTAAGTTCGAACAATCCTTCAGGAGTAAAAAGCTACCCCAGGTACCATTACGCATACATTGTAAAATTAATATTTTGTAAACTTTTATTTATTTGGTGTACAATAAAGTGTTACTTACTCACTTACATAACACCGCCAACTGCGAGACACCCCGTAGTCCAGCAAGGTAAGCTGCTTTCAATTTAATTTGCCCCTTAACGCACGCTAATTTGTTTTATAATACAGTCCAAGCCCCAGTATCGCTTTCTAGGATCTTGGATTCCCAAACTGACGAATCATTTTCGAGATCTTAATCCAAAAAAACTGAAAAAACGACACCATCAACACAAAAACAAAAATCTCCCAAAAACTTCACCTTCACCAAAACTGACGTCATTTTTGTGATCCTCACCCCAGATAACCCAGAAAGCGGCTCCCATATAACTTTTTCATAAAAACTTGCGTCCGCCATCTTGGACTCCAATAGTACACTACTCACACGAGATCTACACCGCCAAAAACCTAGAAAATGATACCCATGTCGAGTTTTCATAAAAACTCGCGTCCGCCATCTTGGATTCCAAAACTGACGTCATTTACACTGTCACTGACCCAAAAAAACTCAGAAAATGACACCCATGTAAATTTTTTACGTCAAGTCGTGTCCACCATCTTAGATTTCAAAACTGACGTCATTTTCGAAATCTACTCTCCAATAACCTAGAAAATTACACCCATGCCGAATTTTCATGAAAATTGGCGTCTTGGATTTCAAAATTGAACTCATTTTCGAAAATTACACCCCAAAAAACCTAGAAAACGACACCCATGTCGATTTTTTACGACAACTCGCGTCCGCCATCTTGAATTCCAAAACTGACGTCATTTTCGAGATCTTCACCGCTGAAAACCCAGAAAATGACACCCGTGTCGAGTTTTCATAAAAACTCGCGTCCGCCATGTTGGATTCCAACATGGATGTCATTTTTGAGATCCTTACCCCAAAAACTCAGAAAGCGCCACCCATGTAAATTTTTCATGAAACGTATCCGCGCTCTTGGATTCCAAAACTGACGTAATTTTCGAGGTCTAAACCGTCCACACTCCTTTTTTTAGAGGTAGTGTAAAAATAGATAATTTTTCATATAGGTAACAAAAGTCGACTCTAATCAAACAACTGAACCGATTGTGATGAAATTTAAATGGAACCAACTTAATAGCATACCCAATCAAACAAAAAAAAATATAATCGGTTCATAAGTGACGGAGTTCTAAGGTATGTAACAAATATTAAAAAAAAAAAACAATCGAATTGATAAACGTCTTTTTTTTTAAGTCGGTTGAAAACTAGCAAAATCTTAAATATCAAGTACCGTACCTACATCAGAAAACAGAATCATTTTATACCTAGAATTATTCTATAAATACGTCCACTGCCACTGACTCACTACCGCTCTTGTTCTAACATAAGGTCTGGCACAGCATGTCGTCTTTCTATTTCGGCGCAAAGCTGCCGCGCTGTGTTTGTGCGCATCCGTGCCGCTCTATATTTTTTTTCGTGAACATCTTTTACCATTTGTATGACTTTGTTCGGAAACGCAGGCGCCTGCCTCTGACGCGTGCGCCTTCCTCGCGTAGGTACTTGTGAACGAGGCGTAAGAATATATATCACTGATTTTAACAGGCAGTGCCATTTTATTAGTAGTAAGTAATTCTTTAATTTCTAATGTTAGTTAACAAACATTTTTTTATTTGTTTATTATTATAGAAATCACATACAGATTAACAGTTTTACACCAAATCATCTGCATGCTAGTCAGTCACAATGTTAGGTTTATATAAAATTATTACAAAGCAAAAGGAGAATATTACTAAAACAAAAATTACAATTATAAACAAATGTGAAAAAGATATCTATACCTATGTTAGCTGTTTTATGTCAATGTCAAGTAATACCATCTATATAGTAAGTGTTTTTTCCTAGAACGTCCTTGTACATTATATAGAATTGAAATAATTAACTGTCTTGTTTAGAAATACATTAAACGAGTCATAAAATACATCAATGTCATTGACGAGCATGTCACTGAGCAGTCTCAGGGCTATCGGCGTTGGGGCATTTTGCGCGTATTCAGTGCGGACGGTAGCAGGCATTCCTCTTGCCATCCGCACTGAATACGCGCAAAACTTCTGACTTCTGACCCCGCTTGGTCATTACCAAGCGGGGTCAGAAGTCAGAAGACACTCTCAGTATAAAACCAAGGGCTTTAGAAGCTGCCATACACGTATTCATGATATGATCATGGAAATTCAGACAGCTATTTGTTTATTATAGATCACAAAGCGTGCGTCTTAAAAATGCAAACAAAATATTAACGTACTCGTTGCTCTTACATTATACCAGAACAATCCCCGCTTGGTCATTACCAAGCGGGGTCAGAAGTCAGAAGACACTCTCAGTATAAAACCAAGGGCTTTAGAAGCTGCCATACACGTATTCATGATATGATCATGGAAATTCAGACAGCTATTTGTTTATTATAGATCACAAAGCGTGCGTCTTAAAAATGCAAACAAAATATTAACGTACTCGTTGCTCTTACATTATACCAGAACACACATTGGTGTTTCTAGAAAAATGAAATCCATGTAAAACGAATTTGTATTTTAAATAATCGTTAAATCATATATCCACCTATACGTGTAAAAAGCTTTACCCAGGAACCTGCTATGCAATCTATATGGTTAAATTCAATATTTAACCACATAGATTGCATGTGGAAGACCTATGTTCTTCATTTGTGACTAGCTCCGAGGCGCAGCGGTCAACGCGCTAGCCTGCGACATGGAGTGACCGGGTTCGATCCCCGGCCAGGTCAAGATGGAAAATGATCTTTTTCAGATTGGCCTGGGTCTTGGATGTGTATCTATATATGTATTTGTTATAAAATATTGTATCGTTAAGTTAGTATCCCATAACACAAGTCTCGAACTTACTTTGGGGCTAGCTCAATCTGTGTGATTTGTCCGTATATATATTGTCCGTATATATATATTTATTTGTAATGAAGATTCATTTGAATGAAAAACGGTATACCGCGTTCTTTCATCTTCGCCCCATACTGCTACAGAGTCGTCTCAACCCTAGTCAAAATAATTTCGCGTCCGGCTACTAAGCGCTATCTTTATTCTAAGTTACCCGTGACGCGTGGGATGGTAAGACGATGTGCGCGCATTGTTGCCGTTCTTACCGATTCCCCCCGCACCTCGAGAATCGCGCGGCGCGTCAGCCGTCGAGTCAAGAAACTTGTACGGAGCGGCAACGTCGGAGAGGTATCATAAAAGTATCGTTAAATAGAATTGTTACCTGGTAACGTTATAATGCAGTTCCGTTACTCAAAAAGTAACGTTATAATATCGATAAAATACTTTTTAACGGTAAATTACTGTTAAAAAGTAACGTTCTAATACTGTTCCGTTACCTAATTAACGTTAAACATTTTAACGATATCAAAGGTATCGAAACGAAAATAACGTTATTTAACGGTATTTTTAATGTGAATTGGTATCGTTACCAAGCCCTGGAGTAATCTGTACTACGATCATTGGTTAGTTTTTGTAGATAAGTGTTAGTACACTTTTTGAACATGAATTTTAATAAGCCTTTTTAGTTGTTTCGTTTGATTATTTGGTTTCTTTTTGTCTTATGGAGATCTAGATTGGTGCCATAATTTTCTTTGTCTACTTTTTCCTCTCTTATTTCCAACGGATAAGTGTTTTTTGATGTTCTCTTTTTTATCTCAGGTGTATTTTTCCATGCTACCCGTTGTATTAATTTAACAATTTTTTCTAAGTTTGCTCAGGAGTCTTTAGAGGTACTCTGAGGTCAATTTGGGAATCAATTCTATTCTAAAACTATCCCAGTCAGTATATTTGTTAACTTGGGTTAAATTGCTTTCTTTATCTAGAACTTTCTCACTTATTTCTAAATATATCGCTGAGTGACCTGAGATAACTTGTAGTTCATATTTATGTTGTAGCAATCCATTGCAGTTCTATGCCATAATTTTTAAATGACTAATCAATTTTGTTTTTAGGAATAGCCAACTTAGTGCTATTTTTCACGATTTTTCAGACGCTCATTAAATGAAGTCACAAGGGTCAGAATTTCAATCAACTTACTGTCGTTAACATTGTATTGTTCCCTACACTGTGAGATAGAATTTCTCACAGTCGATACAGGCTTATTTTTGCGGAATATGTAAAATAAAAAAATTAAGAACCCACGTCACGAATATCGTCCTATCTTGTAAACGGCTAAACCGATTTTTATGAAGCATGTCTAAGAACCATCGCTAAGAAAACTACTTTCAAATAAAAAAAACCGCATCTATAATCGATTCACTTGTTTAAGAACCAGACCCACAGATGAAACACTCATACAACACGCATAGCAGTTAATCTTGTAATACCCCTTTTTGCGTCGGAGGTTAAAAATAAATAATTCAGTATGGATAAGATATGACGCCTTTGTCCTCTACGGGGTAGACGTAGCTTAGGATTACAGGAAGTTAACTTATATATCAATGTGGAGTCATGAATAGGTAAAAGAGTGTCCCAGCCTCTTGAGTAAATTGAGTAATTTAAAAAAGAATTTATACATCAAATTCTTCAAACCCTGCAGCTATTACAGAAAATGTTTTTTCGTAAAAAAAAAAGGCTTAATTCGACATAAGTTTGCATACATGCTAACAGACCACCTATGGTATTAATCCGACATTTTGTTTCGAATGTCAAAAATATATGTATAACACATTAAACTAAAACGTTCTACATATTTTTTTAATCATATCTTACTGAGACCCTTTATTTGTATTACATGCAAAGTTATGTACATAGTATATAGTAAATTATACCTAAAATTGTGAAATGTGATATGAACTTACCGGATTCGTCTTTGGTGGGTGTGCAGCGCTGGGATGAGCGCGACGTGGTGCATGTGCAGCGTGAGGAACCAGCACACCGTCTGGAACTTCGCCTCGGGCCACTTGTGGTTCGGGTCATTGTCTGCCGGCAAACAGCCATGGTCAATTTCAGGCTCGAAACACACCGAAAAGTCGCACGGCATATACACGGTGAAATTTTGATCGTTCTGGACCCTTAAAGTGATGATTCAGCCCGTTGATATAAACAACTTTTCCTATGTGACCAATGCTGGGAACTCAAAAAATTTTTTGACTTTCCCATACAAATTGACCGGGCGGCCGAATTTTTTTTTTTTAGTTTCCATCTTTGGTCTTGCTCATATCGATGGGCTCAATTACCCGTTTAAGGCCCTAGAACGATCAAAATTTCACAGTGTATAGGCGGCGAATAATATGTTTTATAGCAATGAAAATAATATTTAAATTTGTATGAGACTAAGACTGCTCGCCGCTTAGCTGCCAGCCGCTACGAACTCGGTATGTTTTGAGCCTTACTGTTGTTACATTGTCACTGCTACAATGCGTGAGGCTTACGCCTCAAGGAATACTTGTTAAGGGTCCGTACTACCTCACACTGCTTTGCATAATTGACTGTTATATCAATAATAATGAAATACTCAAGTTGAAATAAAAATGCAGCAAAGTTCAGGACTAACTCTGGTAACTATATGACGCAAAAACACGATTGCGTTAAATTTTCTCGATAGAAAAAAATTGCAAAGTTGCCTCCAAATCACGTCTAATTTACTCGGTATATAGCATTATTCACCAAATACATTAAAATTAACCTTGAAACTTTTTATTATTATTGCATTACAGATAAGGCAGCCATCATATGTTTTTCTTTTTCGAATAACCCTTGAATATTCCTAAAAAACGATAATATCCAAAGTAGCCAACGCGTTTAGACCACCCGCGTTTGTATCGCCACGCCGCCTGGCATATGTCGGGCTCTTAATTGAAATACGTATTGGGTTTATTAAGAGCAAGTTACATTTGCGCACCGACGGTTCCATACGAAATCTTACTTTTGTTGTTGTTCTAACAACAAAGTTTATGTTTTTGGGTTCTTTCCTTTATTCCTGCTATACCTTCTTTATACCAAATTTCATGATTGTATGTAGTTCTACGGGAAGAACTAGCACTCAGAACCTATAGGATTGTAGTTTGTGATTTCTATGCTAGTTTGACCAAATTGGCGAAATATAGGTACGACATGATCGGTCATATATTTTGATCTCGTAACCGCAGAAGTTTGATTTTTTCATAGTTTTAAGAGACCGTAGATTTTTAAATATGATATTAATTTCAACTTGACCGACAGACAGACAGAGAACAGAGTAATACGGACCATGAGGATTCCTTTTGTACCTTTGAAGAATTAACACACCGTCTAGAACTTCGCCTCGGGCCACTGGCCGTAGAATACCCATTGTTAGTTTTACTGTTGTCACAGCGGGCTTGAGGCGTTGCTTATCGAGGCCAATCATTATGAATACTTACCCCCTTACCAACGAAGTAATAAATTTTTATAGGACTAAAAAAAAGGCCTGTAGTTTTGGATATATTGGTTGTAGAAAGTTTAAGTATTTCTTTTTCAAGAAAATAAAAAAATATTGTTCATGTATTTTTTTTTATATAATATATATATATATATAAAAACATGAACAAGACTATCCGCAACACGCTTCGTCACGCGTTCAGCATACAGTTGTAGAATTATAAATTTCGTTTTGAATTAATTTCATGAAGAGGAAATAAACAAAATTTATAATGTGTATCAATCTGATTTTACAACCAATATACGAGTATCGTGCTACGATTGTACGGAAGGAATGCAAAATAAAACAAATAATTAATCCTATCTACACTAAGAATGAAATGTCTTGTTATAAATGAAGAAACTCCTATAAAAATAGCAGCCACTGTTGGAGATCTCGCGGTTTTGCGGTGGGCGTGTATGTCGCTAGTGTTGTATAAAGTAAGTGTTCAAAGTGTTACTGAGAGACAGATCTCCACAAGTATACCAGCCAAATTTCAAGATTCCGAGATCATGTGAAGTACCCTGTAGGTTTTGATTCCCTTGCGAATGTCGAAGAAAATTTGCGGCATAACCAGCTGTATCTTTTGATTGCGTTGGCTTCGAAGTAGATTTTTTCACAGTTCCAAGGGACAGTAGAAATGAATTTTAACTTGATACCTCTACGCGTTAGCTCGCGCTCTGGTCAGACAGACAGACGGACAACCAAGTGATCCTATAAGGATTCCGTTTTTTCCCTTTGAGGACCTTAAAATAAATGAAAATACTCACTGAGCGAATCGAGCCAGTCCTGCGCCTCCTGCGCGGTGAAGTACAGCCGCGTCTCGTCCTTCACGTTGGCCCACGAGTCGGGCTGGAACGTGTACAGCGGATACACGCGCTCTAGCTTGATGCGCACGGATAGCAACTGCAGCACAGAGCACACGTTCAGCATGAAGCCGTCACCTGTTTCCAACAAAAGACGGCGTTTTTCATGTTTCTTTGATGATAAATACCAAACGATGCGCCTGTTAGCGTATCACTTGAATGCTAGTGAGTGGGGCTGCGTGTTTTGATTTGCTCCCTCTCGTCGCCAAGACGCTTGGGGCTTCGTTTATTTATTAAACAAAGCCCCAAGTGTCTTTGACCCCTTTCTTCGGAAAGCAAATTCAGGCCTGTCTCACTCCCCGTGTCTGTGCGGCGGGGTCGCCGCGCGTAGGTATTTTTCGATACCGAAGGGGAAAACCGAACAAATCCGGTAGAAACGACGCGCGTTTGGTCACGTGTTCACCGACTTCAACGAATTATGAATCGTTTGTTCAGAGCTATAAGTATAAAATTGGCTTACTGTAGGTATCTAAACTAAAGGTGCTGCGTTCTGACGCCAGCTAAATTACAACGTATCGCTAACTACATTGAGTTGACATTTCTTTGAATACCTTTGCAGAGTGTAAGTACTAGTACTTATTCTGTGGCAAATTATTAAACATCAATAATTTGCTTTCCGAAGAAAGGGGTCCGCGGAAAGGGGTCAGTATAGGCATGAGCCTCGGCTTGGTTTAGGTGGTACCGCCAATCAAGAACTACCTTCCATATTCTGCAGGCAGGGTGTCACTTCACTTAGCACATTATATAAATCAAAAGTAATCGAACCATAATATTACTAATAGGTGTGCAAAAATAACAGAAATGACAGGGACCAAATAGATATAGGGCTTTCTAGTGAATATTACTAGGTAGAGCGATAGATTACAAATCCAAGAGTTCCTTTGCGTCACGTAATGAAGAAAATATGAATAAGGAATAGTAAATAGGATTTAAAAATAATGATCATTCTTGTTCAGAGCCAAAAACATTACTAGTATTTTAAAAAAAATTGGCAAAAATCGTTTCCAAGTATCTTGAACTGTTCTCTGCTCAAGTTATGTAACGTGTTACCAATTTTGTGAGTTTGAAAACGATAAATGCGACGATGTCATTATATAAACTGGTTTCCGATAACGAGGTGTAAAAGTGTAGCAATCTAAAAAATCTCATTGGCTTGCTTGTTTGTAAATATTAGAATCAACACGTAATAGTGGAAGCTAACGCATTGTTCGCCATTTTTATATGTGAACGTTGCATAATAAACAAGAGGCGACGATGGCTTATTTTCAGAGATCATTTCCACAAACTCCTACAGGAAAACAATGAAACCAACAACAAATCGGTTTACGCGTAACTGCCGATCATTTGAGTCAACTTGAGTTGTTTATATCTGCCGCGCGGACACCCCTCGCTTCCTCAATCCTCAACCGTATCGCGGTAAACACAAATATTTACAAAGAGCAATAATGATTTTATCTTGGAAAGTAAATAATTTGGGTGCATGCCAATTTGAAATCGTCTATTAGACGCGGTAGGTGAGCGACATTTGAACGAAATATAACTTATCTATTTCTGCAAGTCATTAAACACAACGGATCGTCGAACTACGCATTGTAACGTGTTCATTAGTAATAGTCTGGGCGGCTATAATAACAATCTTTATTGATCGCCTTAAAAATGACACGACCTCATTTAATTTAATGAAAACGACGACCGTTATGATATGGCTAGCTCGAGACTATTACAAGGTGGAAGGCGGTCTCGTGCGTCGGGAATGTAGAATTATCACATGCAACGAGATATATAGCAAGTCGTCGATACAAAGCTTTGTTCCCGTTAGTACCACAGAGACTACGGAGACTCTTTGTTCTCAATAGTACTACCTACCTACCTCTAGAGATGTTTCCGACAATAAAATAATAGGTATCTTCACTTTATTTACAAAACAAAAGTAAACAAAAATAAAACTTATCTTTTGGCTAAAGTTAAAATGAAAGCAACAAACTAGTACTAGCAGGACATTGTTCTTCAAGTTTGCGAGCCGTTTATCGGACCACGGGACAGAAACAAATATTTGCATTGATTGATTAAACAAAATTAGAAAGATAATTTTTACCAAGTGTTTACTAACACCATTTAACAGCCTTGATTTTATACTGTACGTAAAACGTATAAATAACATAATACCTACGTACTTATTCGTAGCATAATGCATAGATAATAATTTTCCTATCATCAACCTTAAGCAAATTAATGGTTCTCCAAGCATAGGAATGTCTAATATTATAAAGAGGAAAAATGTGTGTGTGTTTATGTGTTGGTTGTAATGGATATCCTCAAACACTTCATAAGCGAAGCGATCCTTTAACCAAAAAAACTAGAGTAACTAGTTGATAATGTACGTAGCTACGTACATTACAAACTAGTAACATAATTATATTTTAATTTAAAAAATAGGGATCAGTACGAATATTGCATTAATGTAACACAATATATCAAAAATATTGACTACAAACGTCATTATTGGACGAATGCTGTTAAAACTTTCGATGTCTCTATCATCTAAGCGTGTTCCGAGTTCCGGGCCCCGAGGGATAGTTCGGGGACCTAGTAATATCATAAGATAATGAATTTAATTATATATGATGTAAAACAAATGCAACAAATCTTCAGAGGGGATGCAACTGCCATTTAAAAATCAATGCTCCTTTACTTCGAATGTTCGTTATAGTTACTGCTTCATTGAGAAAATTTTGAAATCTTCATGTAGCTCTGTTAGATGATTCATA
The DNA here is from genome assembly GCA_947532085.1 of Elegia similella. Lineage (NCBI taxonomy): Eukaryota > Metazoa > Arthropoda > Insecta > Lepidoptera > Pyralidae > Elegia > Elegia similella. The sequence goes on from OX383941.1 coordinate 18,552,769, forward strand.
AACAAAATGTGTAATAACCATTTCACTAGAGACAGACAGAAAATGAGTCTTGGGCAGAGTGTAATTTCATAAGGCTATTTCGTTGACATCATCTCAGCTGCAAGAAGTCCACTGCTGGACATAGGCCTACCCTAATGATTAGTTGACATATCATGCTGAAATGTATGGTCGGAAATCCTCACCAGCAAGGGATCTCTCGTCGGTCTGCAACTGCGCTCGCCGCTCGTTCCTCTGCAGCAGGGCCGCGAAGTAGTTGAGGATGGGTTCCCGGGCGTCGGGGCAGAGCAGGATGTTATGGCAGATATTGTGCAGCGTATTGCGGCTGGCTTCCACCTCACGCTGCAGCGCGAACGCAAGGCTGCGGTCGCCCGAGCCTGTCGCGAACAGCCGCTCGGCGAGCCGGGGGTTCTCTTCCGCGAATAGAGATATCTAGAAAAGTAGCATGAATTTAAAACGGAGACATTTTTTTTGTTCTCTTCTTTGATGTGGCCATTAAGATTTCATTCAAAAGCTTTATTAGCCAATGTCTAGTTATTATTCGAGTTATTCTTGTTCGTCAACAAAATAATGGTGTAATTCGGCGATGACAATTCCCACGAATCCACTAGTTTGATCATAGACGACGCAAGGCAGACAAACACCAGCCTGCTAATTATATCTCACTGCAGCCGCAGCATGAGTTAGTTTTAATTATTACACACATTGTTCATAAAGATGAACATTTATAACACTAACCTACAACGATTTTACATTAACAACAATCCAAAACAAAGACTGTGCGCCGAAATTTCCGCCAAGAACTGCAAGTCAGTCTCATTCTTTACTCGTTTTAAGAAATGCAATTGACAATCGTATTTATAAATAGCAGCAAGCCCAAGTAAATAGAAAAAGTTAATACCCGTTTCATTACAATTCTTTAAAATATTTTTTTTTTAAATAAATAATATATATATGGGGACAAATCACAGTTTGAGATAGCCACTGTAAGTTGTAAACTTGTGTCGTGGGACACTAACTCAACGATATTATATTTTATAATTGACTACGGCTTTGCACTGGTGCGATAAATTAAACATATAAATCTTCCTCTTGAATCACTCTATCTATTAAAAAACCGCATCAAAATCCGTTGCGTAGTTTTAAAGCTCTAAGCATACATAGGGACAGAGAGACAGCGGGAAGTGACTTTGTATGTAGTGATACATATATAGGTAAACATCGAATTTTGTGAAAGAAATGTTCCGAAAATCTCACCGCAAAGAAAGGTCCAAGGAAGCTGACTCTGGCGATCTCGCGGCCCGGCGCCGTGGTGATGGCGTCGGGGCAGAGGCTGGGCAGGCGCGCGACGAGCTCGCAGACGGGGCGGCGCGCGTGGCGCGGGCCGGCGCGCAGCTCGCACAGCGACCGCAGCGCGCGCAGCGCCGCGCCGTGCCCGCGCCCCACCAGCGGCGACACGCAGCGCCGCATCTCCTCGCGGATGCCCATCAGCAGCGGGATGAACACCTGAGTTTACATCGGATCCGATGAGAGGGACGCCGCTGTACGCGCGATACGATTGGAGATATCTCGTATCGTTTTAACGTATAGCGGCGTCCCTCCCATCGGATCCTAAATTCAGGATGGTTTAATAGTGGATGGTTTTACATCATTTCGCTGCCCCATTGTTCATTTTGTAAACAAGAAAATTGCGTTGTTGATTTTAGAAAAAGCCACACATGTGGCCTTATTGGATTTCTAATGGTTAAGTATTGGAAATACAAGAATAAATATCTTTTTGTATAGTGTAATAAGTGTGTTTCAGATATAGTAAATTAATTAGCTTTGTTGTATAAAATTAATCAAACATACCTCTTCAAATACTTCCTTATCCAAATATGTAGCGATCAGTAACTCCGGAATGAGACCAGTTGGGGAGTTCCCAATAAGAATGTATGGAAGTAGGGGTGATTTTCTACACTTCTCCAAGTTAAAGCCTCCTTGCAGCACTAGCACCAAATAATTCACAAGTAAAGTCCTCAAAGTTTGCAGGAGATCACTCAGAGGTGGCTCTGAACTTTTCTTTGGATGCTCTCTTTCATACAAATTAATATTGTTGTAAAATCTTAGTAGGTAACTAACTGCTAGACCCTGCATGGGGATCGTTTTAGGAATAGGAAGTGAGGGGGTAGGGCACTCGCCCTTGTCGCCGTCGGTCTCGGATCCCAAGGGACCACTAGTCAAAGTGTCGTCCCCACAATCTTCACTCAATCTCTTTGATGTCTCTGACACAGCAATGAGCTTCTGATTCAAAGGATCACTCTCATCTGCTATTTGAGACAAGACATCCATTATGGCATGGGATGATATTTCTTGTAAACTAAGTTTGGGATTGTCAAGTAAAGCTGCTGCAACCGATGGCACATACATTCCTGAAACAACCATTCAAATGTTACAAATCTTATGCTTTTTATCTAACTTAGTTCTAGAGTATGTGCAGTACATTACCAGCAATCTTATCTGACCAGGAGACCTGCAAGATCTTGGCTACAATATGTCGCAGCTGCTCCTCTGTTAGCTCGGTGCAACTGACTGTTCGCGATCTATAGATCTTTCTGGCCGGTGATGCTGATGAGTCATCTTCCACCTTAGAAGGTTACAACAAATCTTAAAAGGTAGCAATACATTTATAAAGTTAAGTCCAATTATATATAATCATAAAGAGCCAACTTCTTGAGGAAAAATATGAATTAAGTACTCACTGAAATTATATTCTAGTTACATTTTAACAAGAAACAAATAAGCATAGTTATATGATTTTCCCATTGAATAATATATTGTTATGCAATTTTAATTACTAAGTATCATATGCTCTTGTAGCTTCAATACATACATGTATATTTTATTTTAAGATCATACTTCGAATATGTATAACTACAAGTCATTATGAATCTTATTTCACCCACACATTGAAACTCATTCATTTGCAAAGTTACCTAAATAATTTGAAATAGTTTCAGATCAAATGTAATTTAAGAGTGTACAAGAACTCAAGATGGTAATACATAATGCATAAGAAACTGTTCATTGTGTAACTCTGTGAAAGACAAAGAACAAAAGTAGGTTACCAGAATAAACAGAATTTGCAATTCTTATTCAGATCAATCAGATTGCTTGCAGATGTAACAATGAATAGTATTCGAAATACACAAAAAAAAAACTTAAAAAGTTGTTAAAATTATGCCAAATGTGTATTAATGATTGAACTCTCACCTCCATTGGCTCTTGTTGCTGCTCATGTTGTGAAATTTTTTCTGATGAGTCATCAACATCCATGGAAAGAGAGCGCCGTGAGCAACTAGGTGACACATTGGGTCTAGGCCGTACAGGAGAGGGTTCTGCAAACTGAGCTGGCGATATTGACCTTGACGTGCTGTCCTCTCTTGTGGAAGTCCCCTCTGACCCACCAACCGTGGACTGTGGCAAGCTGCCCACCCGGACTGACCCACAACTCAACAATGTGTCATCACCCATTGAGTCAAAACTGTTGTATTGTCTGGTTTGGGACAAATCTGTCATCTTTGTGTCGGGCATTTCATCTAATAAATTATTGTCTGGTTTTTCAGTCACAATTAAGCCATCTGCTGGGATTTTGGTCTGATCTGAATCACGTTTACTGACTCCATCTGAGAAATTTGATTCCTGATTTGTGTTGCTGGCATCTGGTGTGGTGGGTTCTGTGGAGCTGCGAGGGGTCGGCGCGGGCGAAAGACGGGACAGAGGCGATTGCGAGGGATTGGCGTCGGGGGAGGGCATCGAGGCCCCGGGAGTGACTGGAGGGCTTGCAGGTGACGGGCTCGAGCCTGTCCCGGTCAGGGCACCGAGTCTCGCCAAGCGACGTCTTCTTATCTGAAATATATGGACATGAGGTCCAGCGACACGTGCTAGTATCTCAAGTCGCGCTAGTGCGACACACCAACGCTTTGTTTTGTTACGAAATTAGACTGACCATACGCATTACGCCAAGGTTCGTTTACAAAACAAATATTCTACTTACCTCCGCTTGACTCAATTCACTCATATTGGATTTAACTTAATATACACTGAGCAATAATTGATACGGACACTATTTCACAAAAAAATGTCCTGAAATACTGAATATGAAAGAATACAGGAGCACAAGCCACACAACAAGCAGTCAGTCACCTCGCTCAGCTGTTTGACGTTTGTCGTTGGTAAATGACGAGAAAGTATTGAAAATACACGCGTCATCGTCGCCCGTACTAAAGTCACCGATACACGCGAACTACCACAGACTGAAAAAAATTGGCTTTTAGCTCGCCGCTAACAAGGCTCGTTGTGAACATGAACGTGAGCTTACATACATCCTAGACGATTTTCGAATTTCTACTTGGCGAGCTCCGTAGCGCCAGCCTGCGCTACGGGAGTGCCCGGGTTCGATCCCCGGTCAGGTCAAGATGGAAAATGTTTTTTTTTCAGATTGGCCGGGGTCTTGGATGTTTATCTACCTATTTAAGTATTATAGTTGAGTTATTATCCCATAACATAAGTCTCGAACTTACTTTAGGGCTAGCTCAACCTGTGTGATTTGTCCGTATATATTTATACTCAACCCAAAGGTATGAAATTTTTTTCGCCTTGGTAAATCTTAAGTATTATATCCGTGCCGTAGGTTCGGGTCCGTCCAGCCCGGAAGGTCAATTCTTCCGATTTTGCGTTCAACCGAAAGTGATAGTTTTAGGGTTCCGTACCTCAAAAGGCAACCACGGAATCCTTATAGGATCACTTTGATGTCCGTCTGTCTGTCTGTCAAGACGCTTTTTCTCAGGAACGCGTTATGGTATCAAGCTGAAATGCATATCAAATACTCAAGTGTACTATTCCTTGGAGCAGTGAAAAAAACAAATTTCTACCCATCAAAAGAAAAGACACAATCAAAAGATATTATCATCCGTACATCCGACATAATATATCCGACATTCGAAATCAAAACCTACAGGGTACTTCTCGTGAACTCAAAATCTTGAAAGGTACGAAAACATTCATTTTTAGTTACATCATATAGTTACCTTATAAAAATAATTTTAGTAAAATCAAACTCAATGTGGATAATGGTACGAACGAAGCCATCCGTGCGCGAGGCCGACTCACACTTGGCCAGTTTTTTATTTCTGCAATCGAAAATACCTACGTTATATGTAAGTACATCCAGATTTTTCTTTTTATTTTTTTAAGATTAAAAAACCCGAATGTAGGATTTATAAAGCAATATTCCCATGCTTAATCACATGACATTGTCTATGTCATTGTCAAGCTGTCAAATAGTTATGACGTTAGTCAAGTCAAGAGTAGCAAGATTGGGGAATATTTTCCCCGAAATTCGGATGTATACATGGACCGTTTTTTGTGATACTGCTTAACTTCTATTGTTGTAAAATGGTATTTTGAAATATTCGTTATGGGTGTTCCAAATGTCAATTACCAGGCGGCAGGGCTGAGTAGAAATGCCGTAAATACCGTTTGAGACGACGACGTAGAGATCCATTTACGCCAACAAAAACAGTATTGTGAGCAAAAAGCACTTTTATAAAGACGATTTGGACCTGATGAAAGATTCAGCGTTAGAAAAAATTAAGTATTTTTTTACATCTATGATTTTAAATCAGTTTCTCTTTGTGTTAACCCAACATAACCCAACCTCAAGTTCAAGCACCGGATTCAACTTTTCAGTATTTTTGGGTTATATTTCGTTGTAAATTATGTAAATGAAGCCTTATGTTAAAACCATATTTATTTAAAACCTTAAGCCTTATGTTAAAACCATATTCAAGTTATACAGTGCAATATCACAAAAAACGGTCCTTTTACTCTTTTAGAATTTTTGGAAAATAACAACCAACCTGGCTACTCTTACTTGACTGTCAACGTCATCATTCTTTATCAGATTGACAATGACATTGACAATGTTTTTGATCTTTATAACGATCGGTCGTTGTAAATGGACATGGGAATATTACGTTATAAATCCTACACTCAGTACTTTTCAAATTTGGACTAAAAAATGTAGATGTATTTACATAATAAGTTACTTTCGATTGCGTAAATAAAAATTATCACTTCCGCTTGACCGCACAGAACAATAATTATTCTTCTGAGATTTAAACAAGTCAAAGATATACATATAACATAGAACATAGAAGTTATATATGGAGGTCAGTGACATCTCAGAGTGACATACATGCACTAGTGTAAAATTTTTATATGACGCTTTAGTCTTTGTTCCTACTTTGTTCTGAGCTTTGTTCTGAGTTATGACGCCACGCATCAAGCTGGTAATAGACGATAGGAGTGCTATTTTTAAAATGACGCCGTTCGTAAACGAGCGATTTTTTCATACAAAAATCGCTTGAAGACGAGTGTCACACTTTCAAAAATATTGCTCCAGATGTGTTTCTGACCAAGCAGAAATACGTAGGTATGTATAAAAGAGAAACTCTTTTATCTTTTAAGTGGTCTATCCTCCGGCTCAGACGGAGTGCAGCCGCCCCGACGGCGCCTGCCTGAATAAACTGCCTGTGTTGGTGTATTTATATGAGTTTATGGCATTGGGGGTACTATTTTTGAAAGTGTGACACTCGTCTTCGAGCGATATTTGTATAGAAAAAAGGCTTGTTTACGTTCGGCATCATTTCAAAAATAGCACTCCGTGTACGGTCGTACGCGCGCCTGACCTCCCTGTTACTATATTATCCCCATTACCTCCGAACAAGAAGCAATCCAAATACCGTTTCCGTTCTGCTAGCCCAATAAACTTCTACTAAACCTTCCGCCGTTTAAAAAGCGAAAGCATTTCATATCAGGGGTACTATTTTTGAAAGTGTGACACTCGTCTTCAAGCGATTTTTGTATGGATAAATCACTCGTTTACGAACGGCGTCATTTCAAAAATAGCACTCCTGACTCCAGCGGGGCTATTGACTAACTCGAATGACGGGTGTCGATGCCTATCAATTTGATGAGTTGCCATCAAATGGCTGTCAGATTTCAATTTTTGTACTCACTAACGTCAGTGTCCAACCGAAATGACGTCATCTCGAGGATAGCCATTCCACCTATAGTTTGACATTTGATTTCGTATCGATAAGCTTTGTTTTGCACTCCGTAACTGAAATGGCTATCAAATCGATCTTCACTTGATCTATCAAACAGGATTTTATAGCAACGGGTCGAGAGCAGTGTTTTACTGATATACACTATAATACGCCAAAAAAATTGGTGGTTGTTTTTTTTGTGAAGTAGATTATGTGACTACCATTACGTTTTGTAGGTTAATCCAATATTCGTTTTGAATTAATATCTGTGGTTTTGAGTCTCTTCACAAAGTATATGGATACGGTGGTTAATCTCTTAGGTTAATCTCAGATAAATTGGTCGTCGATACTAGTGTCGTCTCAGAAGAAATTTCTCGAATTTGGACCATATCCACACAACAAAGCAAATAGTAGAGAAATACGAGGAATACAGAAAATCCTTTTATATGGCATTCATTGACTTCATTGACTACTCAAAAGCCTTCGACTGTGTATATCACAAAGCAGTATGGGAGAGCCTAGAACATCAAGGGCTTGCCTCAAGATCATCAAGAACATATTACTTGAATAGAATACTACTGGAAACCATAGGTAAAGAGTTCAATATTCTCAGGGGTCTAAAACAAGGAGACCCCCTATCGCCAAAACTATTCGTAGCAGTTCTAGAGAGTGTATTCCGCAAACTGGACTGAGAGAAATCATGAAGTCAAAGGAACTAAGCATGACAATAAAAAGAAAAGCTTTCAATACCTGCATACTCCCAGTTATTACTTATGGATGCGAAACATGGACACTCACTATTCCTCATAGAGAAAATCTGGAACGATGCCAGAGAGCCATGGAGAGAAGCATGACAGGAATAAGAAAACAAGACAAAGTAAGAAGCAGCATAATAAGAGAAAAAACCAAAGTAGCTGATATTCTAAGACGTATCGACCAATTGAAATGGAGATGGACCGGCCACATGATCAGCGACAAGCAAAAAAGTGGAGCACAACTGTCTCAGAATGGTACCCCAGAGAGGAAAAACAAAATAGAGGACGCCAACAAGTGAGATGGACAGACGACTTAAAACTCACAGTGGGCCATCACTGGAGAAGGGTAGCACACTGAATTGCTCGTCATACTTAATTTAGAAAACCCTAAACACTAATGTATAATGCAACTAGAAAATTCAGAATAAAAATGGCTTATTATTTATTTATACTAGTGTCATCTTGTGAAATAAAAGTAATCTAAAATGCTGGAACACTTTATAGATAAACAATTAATCGAAAACTAAAACTATAACTTGCTGTTTTACTAATTCAATATATATATTTTTTCCTTTTTATTCTTTGATATGTATAATTAATTTTAATTATTATTGTTAATAACGGTTGCGAATTGATATACCTAAAGAATGTTGTGAATGCTATTAATTGGCATGTAGATACATATGAACCAAACTGTGTGCAAAGTGTGTTAAAAATAATACCTGTATGTAACTGTTGTAAGCGTGCCTATATTAAATAAATAAATATAAATTATAGTGTTAAGCTATATGCAAGAATCCCTATATAATAATAAGCTTCGTTTATTTCCAAAATAAAATTTTAACTTTACATTTAAAAGTTATTAATGAGGTTTTATTTTTGTATGGATCCTTATTGGGTAGAAGCCTCCTCTTCGGCGCATGTCTCTCATTTTTAGGGTTCCGCACCCAAAGGGTAAAAACAGGACAATATTAATATCGATCCGCTGTCTATCTGTCTGTCCGTCCGTCTGTCACCAGGCTGTATCTCATGAACCGTGATAGTTTGACAATTGAAATTTTCACAGATGATGTAATTCTGTTGTCGCTATAACAACAAATACAAAAAAATAGAATAAAATAAATATTAAAAGGGGGCTCCCATATAACAGACATGATTTTATTGCCTTTTTAGTAGATAATGGTATGGAACCCTTCGTAGTGAGAGCATTCTTCTCCGAGTGGCACAGTAATCTATAAAAATATTGATAAAACAAAAGAATATAAAAAACTCGCACGCATAACCGAGATATCTAACTTTTATTTTATCTTGCACATTACAATTAAATTTACCGCCAAAGTATTACCTATAACGTAGTCAAATCAAAAATTCACCTAACATTAAGTATTTATAGGAATGAAAAACAGGTTTGATTTAGTCGGTTAAACTCGGAACTGTGTTCCCTCTAGCGGCGCAGCAGAAAAACTGCATTAAAATTTGAGAATATCACCTCAATTTTGTCTGTGATAACGTCGATAGAAAAAAAGAGCTGCCAACCTGAAAATACTTATAGTCACTTCATTTCTGTCGATAGCCACTACCGTGAAAACAGTTACGGAGTACCGATTTCATGATATCCACTGTGGCGATCAAAGATCGGTTGACAACCCAAGTTTGATAGCCACAGTGACTAACAATTTTAGTAAATAGCCCCGCTGCGGGGCTATTTATAAAAACTTTAAAAATTACTTATAATGTATGCCGGCCTTTATTCATAGACAAAGGATAAGGTTTTTTATATTACTGCCGTATTTTATCTGTGACCTGTGACTGTGACTGATTCTGATTCTGACAGTTAAATACTGGCACTGTCAAGGTATGTGTCAGTGTCAAACTAACTAATTGGCATGTATACAATGGCCGCAGCCGCATGTTTACATTTTTATGCGTTTTTAAAAACATAATCTTTTGAAGAGGATATTATGAACGCCTCATAAAATTCTACAAAAAAAAAGAACAGCAAAATTAGGTTTATATTATAATGGTAGTGACAAATGTTATGCTGAAACTGTAATGACCTACCTACTGTGTCATGATTTTGTGAGTGCGAGTTGTTAATTTACGAAAATGACTAGTAATCAAGTAGTCGAATTGGTGTCTGGACTTAAATCTCGCCATGCAGAGACGCGACACAAAGCTATTCGCGAGTTATTACATTTCGCAAGAACCGACTTACGAGAGATGTCTCAGGACAACCTAACGCAAGTTTTGGATGACTTTAACCAGCAAATCCATTCATTAACGTCCAGTTATGACATTAACGAGAAAAAAGCAGGAATTCTCACTATTGGTAAGTGACATTTTTGTATGTTCCATAGAAGTAAGTATCTTTATGTCTATTTTCATTCAAAAATTATGTCTCAGATGTTATCTAATGCTTATTGTGTTTTAATTACAGTTTGTCTCATTGGCGGAGATACTGAGACAACTAAAACAAGAACTCTTCGTTATGCAAATTACTTAAGATACATCTTCCCAACAACTGATATGGGCATATTAGAATTAGCAGCAAAGGCAATGGGGCGTCTTGCAGTAACACTGGGTGTAAAACGAGGAGAATATGTAGAGTTTGAAGTAAAAAGGAGTTGTGAATGGTTGGCTGAAGAAAGAAATGAAGGAAAAAGGCTGTCTGCTGTGGTGATATTACGTGAGTTGGCAATTGCTATGCCCTCATACTTCTACCAACATGTAAACTCATTCTTTAATTATATAATGATTCCTCTTCGTGATCCAAAAGATCAGGTCAGAGAGGCAGCAGCTAAAACACTAAGAGCAGCTCTGCAGGTTACGGCTCAAAAAGAAGTACCAGAGCAGGCTCATAAAGCTCACTGGTACATACAATGCTATGAAGAAGCTTTTACCTCATTCTCTGACTCCGTTAGAGGTTTGAGTAGAGATGAAAGTCTCCACGGAGCACTTTTAATCTTAAACGAACTCCTGAGATGTTCTAATTCTTATTGGGAGAAAAAATACACTACTCTTATGCAGAAACTAGATTCTGAGCAAGATATGTCTGATGATATGTCATCATTTAATACCAAAATGCATAGTTCATTTACATCCCAAATATATTCTGATGAAAAGAATCAAGTTGTTACAGTTCATGAGTCAAGTATTTGTAAAAAACTGATTTCAGAAAAGTATGAGTCCATTTGTTCCGAAGTCATGGCATTGCAGATGTCTAGAGCTCTAAATGTCCACCAAATGCTGTTGCTAATAATACCAAGACTCGCAGCTTTCAATAAAGATGCATTTTCAAAAAAACACTTGAAGTCTACCATCAATCACCTCATTACATTCCTCACTGGGAAGGAAAAAGAAAAAGCAATGGCATTCACTACTTTAGGACTTATTTGTGTTGCTGTTGAAGAAGACATACAGCCATATTTAACGAGGATTATTGAAATCATCAAAATAACATTAATAACAAAGGACACTCCAAAAAAGCGAAATGGAGGAGACACACCTATCTTTAATTGTGTGACATTGTTAGGTTTTGCTATGAAAGAGAAAGTTTCTAATGATGTGAGAGAATTATTAGAACATATGTGTGCAACTGGACTGAGCCCACATCTTACCACATGTTTCAAAGAGCTGAGTCAAAATATGCCTTCTCTGAAAAAAGAAATAACTGATAGGCTGCTGAACATGTTGTCCTTAATCCTGCGGAAGAAACCATATGCACCAAATAACTCCGAACACCAGATAGTTCACATGATGTCAACAGCAATGCTTGTGGAAGCTCATGATGCAACCAAACTGGTGTTGGCTCTAAGAACATTAGGATCATTTGAATTTGAATGGAACAACACACTTATGTCTTTCATAAAAAGATGCACAGATCACTACTTGCAGAGTGAACAGCATGATGTGAGACTGGAAGCAGTTAAGACAGCTTCAAAACTGTTGATAAAAGCTGTTGAAAGATGTGCACTAACAAATTCTAGAACACTGAACTTGTTAATAGACGAGTCTCTCGGAAAACTTTTGTCTGTTGGGAGATCAGATTTTGATCATGAAGTAAGATACAGAGTGTTTGAAATATTCTCTAACCCAATTTTCGATAAATATTTGGCAGTTGAGGAACATTTGAACTGCTTGTTTGTGGCAATTAATGACTCAAACACTGAAGTGGGTGAACTGGCACTCTGTGTTGTGGGCAGACTTAGCAATTTGAATCCTAGTTACACCACGCCCACACTTCGACAGCTGTTCGTGCAAATACTAATGGAGCTTCAACACTCAGAGTCTGCACGCAATAAAGAACAAGCCCTCAGAATGATAAACAACCTCATCTGTCATGCACCAAGGATCACAAGACAATTTGTTGATACTATTCTCAAAGTACTTGTTCCTAAATTAAGAGAAGAAGCAAGCAACACTGCCATAATTTCAACAACATTAAAAGCTATTGGAGATTTAGCTGAAGTGAACGGCGGCGGCAGTGCCTTAAATCAATGGCGACATGAATTGATGGATATTCAGATTGAGATACTCTCAGACCCTAATCAACAGGAGAAGAGAAGTGTAGCACTATGGTCGTTTGGGCAGGTAGTAAGCGCCACAGGATATGTCGTTAGACCTTACATGGAGTACCCTCAACTGATGGACATGTTGCTAAACTTTTTAAAGACTGAACAGCAGCCGAGAGATAGGCGCGAAACTATACGGGTTTTAGGTCTTCTGGGTGCCCTAGACCCTTACAAACATAAGGTTAATCAGGGCTTGATTGATTTTCAAACAGTCTCCATACTGATTCCCATTTCCGAGTCATCAAAAAGTGAACATTTTGAGTGTAATGTGAGTGAGATGCTGGTGAATATGTCTCCGCTGGTGCTGGACGAGTTCTACCCGGCTATCGTGGTGACGTCGCTGATGCGCATCCTGCGCGACCCCCTGCTGGCGCAGTACCACACCAGCGTTGTTCACGCCGTCACCATCATCTTCCAAACCCTAGGAATCAAATGTGTCCCATACATTTCTCGAGTGACGCCTACTCTGTTATTTGTGATACGTAACACAGATAACAGTAATTTCCGCGAATTCTTGATCACCCAGCTGGCGCAATTGATATCCGTCGTAAAGATTTACATTCGCCCTTATCTGGAAGACATCTTTGACCTAATCAAAGAGTACTGGACGCCTGACAGTCAGCTACAACCGACGCTGATAATGCTAGTGGAACACATCACTGTGGCTATTGGGACTGAGTTCAAAGTCTACTTAAGGAAGATTATGCCAAACATTCTGAGGGTGCTCAAGTATGACAGGAGCAAAGACAGATTTCTCACAGAAAAATTGTTGATGGCCATACAGAAATTTGAGAACAATTTAGATGATGTATTGCTGTCAATAGTTCCTGCTATTATTAGTTTATTTGATGGAAGGAATATTCCTACTTCTACTTCGAAACTAGCAATGGAGACAATAAAGCATCTGAGTATGTACTTGTACTTCAGGCCTTATGCAGCTGTTATAATACAAGCTCTCGCAAAAGTACTGGATAGCAATCCTTCATTGAGGCAAACAGCTATGGAAACATTGTGTGCCTTGATAGTTCAGTTAGGCCGGGAGTACATAGACTATATTCCTTCGGTGGAGAGGATCCTCATGAAGCACAAGATCCAGTGTCCCAATTACATCGTGTTAGTGACAAGACTGCAAGTCATATCTACTCTTGCATCTGATGATGACTATCTGGATGAAACTCGCACAAGGTTGCGAAACCAAAAGAATGATGTAAGTGAACCAGTAATTACTAAGTCATAAATTTAATTTCAATGGCTCTTGATAATTTTGTACAGCAAAGCTTTAATTTACAATAAAAGTATTTTATGTTACAATAATATATTTGTAGGTATTGACGGGTGATACCCAGACTATCCAGAAGTTGAGCGTTAACGTGAACAACTTGCGGAAGTGCTGGTCTACGAATAACATACTCTGCAAGGAGGACTGGGCGGAGTGGTTGAGACACCTCAGTGTTGGGTTTTTGATTGAATCCAACAGTCCTGCAATCAGGTAATTCCCTATTTAATTATTGATCTGATTTTCAACTCTTATTGTATAAATGATAACGAGAGAATTATTCATATACTTATTTCCAGAGCATGTTCAACTCTAGCTCAAAACTACCCTCAATTGGCCCGCGATCTGTTCAACGCGGCGTTCATGTCGTGCTGGACGGAACTCGATGAGACCACGCGCAAGGAACTCGTGACGGCACTGGAGCGAGCCCTGACAGACCCGGACTCCAAGGAGCTGGCCCTGACCATATTGAACCTCGCGGAGTTCATGGAACATTGCGAGAAGGGGTCGTTGCCTATTTCAATTAAGTTGCTGGGAGATACCGCCATCAAATGTAGGGCGTTTGCCAAGGCTTTGTATTACAAGGTAATCTATCAACTGTCAATGTATAGACGTTTTCGAATGTACAGTAAGCAAATTGGAGTATAATAATTATGTAACGTTTTATTGTAGGAGGAAGAATATCGTCTTAATCCAAGTACAGAAGTAGTTGAAGCTCTCATACACATAAACAACAAATTGCAGCAGCGAGAAGCCGCCAATGGACTTTTAGAAAAAGTCATAACACAGCAAAAACTAGGCGATTGCGCTCTAAACATTCATGTGCTGTGGTATGAGAAACTACACAACTGGGAGCAGGCTTTAGACCTTTACAATAAGAAGTTGGAGGTTGAACCTCAAGATGAAGAGTCAAAGTTAGGCTTACTGAGATGCTTAGAAGCGATGGGTGAATGGAGGAAGATATACAACGTTACTACCGAACAGTGGGATACCATGTCTGAAGACATGAAATTAAATACATCGAAAATCGCCGCCGCGGCATCCTGGGGGCTGCAGGAATGGGATTCGATGCGCAAGTGCGTCGAGTGTATCTCTGAGGACACTCAAGATGGCGCCTTTTACAGGGCTATCATAGCCATCCATGAGGGACATTGGTCGGAGTCTAGAAATTACATAGATTCCGCTAGAAGTTTACTGGACACCGAGCTTACTGCCGTAGTTGGTGAGAGTTACCAAAGAGCATATGGGGCTTTGGTCAACGCGCAATTATTGACTGAGTTAGAAGAAGTCGTCACACATAAGTTAATTGAGGAAAGGCGAAGCACTATATCCAAGAGCTGGTGGTTGAGGCTACAAGGAGGACAGAGACTGGTAGAAGATTGGAGAAAGTTGCTCCAAATACGCAGTCTGGTCGCATCACCACGCGAGGACTTCCAGACTTGGCTGAAGTTCGCATCGCTTTGCAGGAAAACTGGTTCCATCAACCAAGCGCATAAGATTGTGATATCAATCTTAGGCTGCGATCCAGTCGCTAACCCTGATGCCCTTCTGAGAATCCAGGATCCGAGAGTAGTTTTATCATACAGTAAAAATCTGTGGGAAGCGGGTAACAAACGCTATGCTTACGACGTCCTGCAGAGATTTGTAGACAGTGCCGAACCCGAGAATGATGACCAGTGCCGATTGTTAGCTCGTTGTCATCTGAAACTGGGCTCCTGGTGTGAAGCTCTTCAGGAAATAAACGAGCTGTCTATACCGGAGATACTGCGTAACTACGCGGCTGCGACCAACTTGGCGCCTGATTGGTACAAGGCCTGCCACGCTTGGGCATGTATGAATTTCGAGACAGTGTTGTTCTACAAGCAGCAGGACAATGTATCCGAAAGCAGCATTGCGGCTGGTTCTGGTGAGAAGAAAGTGTCGAGAGCTGACTTTATCAACACCCATACCATACCAGCTATTGAAGGGTTCTTTAAATCCATCAGTTTGTCGAATGGTAGCGCGTTGCAAGATACATTACGCCTGTTGACGCTGTGGTTTGATCACGGACACAACACAGCCATATACGACGCATTATTTGAAGGGATCCGACAGATTGATGTTAAAATCTGGCTGCAAGTTATACCTCAGCTCATCGCTAGAATAGACTCGCCGCGAAGTTTGGTCGCTAAGCTGGTTCATATCCTGCTGATTGATATAGGAAAGTTGCATCCCCAAGCATTGGTGTACCCCTTGACAGTAGGTACTAAATCATCATTCGTGAACAGGAAGAACGCCGCCAACTATATCCTGAACACCATGTGCGCGCACTCGCAGAACCTAGTCAACGAAGCCGCCATCATTTCGGAGGAGCTGATTAAAGTTGCGATTCTATGGCACGACCAAGTTGTCATTGCTATTGATGAGGCTTCCAGGTATTTCTTTGAATTATTATTTCACAACAACAACACGCCAGACTGCGACACGGAGTGACCGGGTTCGATCCCCGGCCAGGTCAAGATGGAAAATGATCTTTTTCAGATTGGCCTGGGTCTTGGATGTGTATCTATATATGTATTTGTTATAAAATATAGTATCGTTGAGTTAGTATCCCATAACACAAGTCTCGAACTTACTTTGGGGCTAGCTCAATCTGTGTGATTTGTCCGTATATATTTATATATTATATTTATATTTAGTCTTTTTGGTGTTTATTTGTTTATCGACTTTTTTAAAAATATTCTGTCCTGTCTCACTGCTGGGCAAAGGTCTACCCTCATCTTTACATAATTACCTGTTCTGTGCCAGTCTCCACCATTCGCTTCCAAAATATCTGATGTCTTCACACCAGCGCTTCCGAGGCTTGGCCGGTTTCCTACGTCTAATCTCAGAAACCCCGTTGCAAAACCAATTAAAGTTAATAATATACTACTTAATGGTTTTTCAAAAATGTATATTTTTGTCAAAATGTTATATTGAGTATTTTAGGTTTGTTATTCAACTCGTATGTTATGTAATTTTTTTTTTTATTAAGAATTTTCGGCTATCACAACGTGTGTATAATTTCAGACTGTACTTCACGGAGAAGGACTACCGCGGCATGTTCAAGACCTTAGAGAAGATGCACACGATGTTGAGTCGTCAGCCAGAGACATTGAAAGAGGTCTCCTTCCTTCAAATGTACGGCAGAGACCTGGAAGAGGCACAGCGCTGGTGTGAACTTTACAAGGTAACTATGATGTTAAAAAGTGTTCTAGTTCTCTGAGGAATTTGATCACTAATAATTATTAATTGTTTCTATGTATTTGACTTGCCGTGTTTGTATGTGTGTGTGGGCATAGAAATATAATACCAGTGTGGGTCACACATTGGAAGCTAAATCTGACTCTCTTCCCGTTTTCCGATTGAGCTGAAGTTAGCCATAATGAATGAATGAATTCTTTTTGTACACCAAATAATGATCTTATAAAATAATATACAGATAAAAGATTTAAATGCACAAAGGATGGTCTTATCGCTAAAAGCGATAGGAACTTCTAAACTAAAGAAGGTAAACCCATCGTATTTGGGCTTATTTGATTTGCTTGGTAAAAACTACAGTACGAATTAGGTCAAAATTAAGTTAATTGTAAAAAACTTATTAATTGTACGTAGGGCACGGGAGAAGACAGGTTTTTGAACGAAGCCTGGGACCTGTACTACTTCGTGATACGCCGCATCCTGGCCCAGTTCCGCGCGCTCACATCCCTGGAGCTTCAGTACGTCAGCAAGCGGCTTCACTCGTGTAGGGACTTCGAGCTAGCCGTACCCGGCTCCTATGTTCCCAACGAGAAGGTCATCAGGATATCACACATACACAGCCAGCTGCAGGTGAGAGCAATGATGATGTATCAGGTGGTGGTATATCAGTAAAGAGTCAGTGATTGCACTCGTGAGGGGATTTCCAGCTAGCTATGCCTGGCTCCTAGAAGAAGAAGGTATATATGTATATACAGACATCGCACATACACAGCAATAAAGTTTTTTTTTATGTTTATTCCAAGCACAATGCAGACTCATAGCATGACATTCGGATTAAAAATACTAATAAATTAATTATTAGTTACCCAGATTAAATATTTATTTTATGAGGAATAATATAACTCAATATTCGGTGAATATTTCAAGCGCTTACCTGTTGTTGTTATCAATATCGAGCAAAAAATCACGTTTGTTGTTTTTTAGTTTTTGTTGTTATAGCGGAAACAGAAATACGTCATCTGTAAAAATTTTAACTGTCTAACTATCACGGTTTATGAGATACAGCCTGGTGACAGACGGACAGTGGAACCATATTAATAGAATCCCGTTTTTATCTCTATGGGTACGGAACCATAAGAATGGCTTATATTTAATTTCCAAGCGCCGCTACAGATAAAGACTTGGTTATGTCCGGCCAATAGTGTTATGGCCGGCTACGGGTTCACCGTAGTAATGCGAAATTTATGAATATGTACAAGATAAATATCCTGTCCTATCCCGTCCCGAGGGATTAACTATAATAGGAGCAGGCCCGCGGGCAAAAGGTAGTTGAATCATAAATGAAATGTCAACAACGGAAGGTCATCAGATAGATAAAGATTAGATAACATTTTATAGACTTGTAATTCTACAAGTTATTGACATCCTTCATATGTTCTTATTTATTTTGATATTACAATTATAATTAATCGACATGACAAGTTTACGAATAAATTGGATACGATAACGATAACAGAATGTTAATTTGAATTTAATCAATAATACATTCTGTTGGGGAAATGTCCTTTTCGTATTTTGTATGGAGATTTCATCCGTTCGCCGAGCTGTATCTTTGATGTCTCTATTCTCAGACAGAAAACGCCTAAAACAAATTTGAGTCATACACCGTAGTCTTACTGATGGTACTGCAGGTCCTTCCACAGGTCCTACAGGTTACTACCTGTAAGAAACATTTTATTTTTATGGACCTGTACTCAGGTCCATAAAAATAAAATGTTTCTTCGCGGCCTTTCTTGCATGTTTACGTTTTTTTTACTTTAAACATTTTTTTTCGTAATATGATCATTCACAGAAAGAAAATTAATGATACCTTTAAATGATACTAAAACCAGCTAGGTACAGCGTATACTCGTAACCGAACATATTTTATTACAACTTGATACACACACAAAAAGCGAAAAATTGTATTTTATTTATTACTATACTGTACTAAGACTAATTTGGATGTGTGAGGTATCATTACAATCCTTACAAGCAATTGTGTTTTTTAGGGTTCCGTACCCAAATGGTAAAAACCGGACCCTATTAATTTCGCTCCGCTGTCCGTCTGTCACCAGGCTGTATCTCATGAACCGTGACAGCTAGACAGTTGAAATTTTCACAGTTGATGTATTTCTGTTGCCGCTATAACAACAAATACTAAAAAATAGAATAAAATAAATATTTAAGGGACTCCCATATTACAAACGTGATATTTTGCTTGTTTTTGGTCGATATTGATAACGGCAACAGGTAGACGCTTGAAGTATTCAAAGAATATTTAGTTTTTTAATTACTTTAAAAATAATAAAGGCAGGCGTTTAGCATAATTTATGCGTCGTATCGAGTCGATGCCATCACTATTCATGATATCCGCAGTATGACTAATTCTCAATATCTTAACAGATGTGACACAATTCTATGCTCTATTGAGGTAAACAAAAACGTCATTCACGTAGCTTAGTTATAACAGCAGTGTATTAAATATATCTAAGTCTGTACGGGGTAAAAGCACATCGGATACAGTAAAAACTAATAACTATCTGCTACTTTTATTATGGATAACTTGACATTATAAATAAATCTTAATATATATAAATCTCGTGTCACAATGTTTGTCCTCAATGGACTCCTAAACCACTTAACCGATTATAATAAAATTCGCACACCATGTGCAGTTCGATCCAACTTGAGAGATAGGATAGTTTTTAACTTATGGCGAAACGAAGTTCGCCGGGGCAGCTAGTAATAAATATATACGGACAAATCGCACATATTGAGCTAGCCCCAAAGTAAGTTCGAGACTTGTGTTATTGGATACTAACTAAACGATACTATATTTTATAACAAATACATATATAGATACACATCCAAGACCCAGGCCAATCTGAAAAAGATCATTTTCCATCTTGACCTAGCCGGGGATCGAACCCGGTCACTCCGTGTCGCAGGCTGGCGTGTTGACCGCTGCGCCACGGAGCTAGTCTCAGCTAGTCACATTCGAGCTGCAATATGGCATTCTTTATTTCAATATTGGGTGGAAGGCAAGATCCTCATTTCAGCAACTGCCATCATGTCAGTACTCAGTCCACTGCTTGACAAATGAATGCCCAAGGATTCGTGGTTCCATTCCAGGCAATATCCTCAATATTGCCATACTCCCCACGCTTGGCATGCCGGTTGTTGAGCATAGTTTCTTTGGCTTCTTGTGCTTCCGACGCTGCTGCATTTTAAAGCTGGGGACGGAGAGGAAGTTGTTGGATTCGGAAAGGGAATGAAAGTATTCGGATACTATACACTCGGATGAATGGAGGAAAAACAAGAGCAGCTCGGAAGGCCGGGCGTACGTACCCGATGCTATACCTGCAACCACCAGCCAAGCAGTTGAGGATGAAAAAAAATGAAAATGTTTTTATATCTTTTACATTTGTTTCCTTATATAATAATGGCTAAAGGATGACACCCCTTACCCATAACTCCTTTGTGGTCCAGTGGTTAAGGCGTTCGCCTGTAGACCCGGCGGTCGTGGGTTCGATTCCCTCGGGAAGCATACTTTGTTTAGTTGTTTCCAATTTGGTTAGGACATTGCAGGTTTGAATCACCTGATTGTCTGATAATTAAGATGATTCCGTGCTTCGGAAGGCACGTTAAGCAGTTGGTCCCGGCTGCCATCTGGTAGTCGTTAAAAGAACCCCGTCAGAGGCCGAGAGGCAGTTCCGAAGAACTCTGACACTAGGGTGTGCATGGTCGATTGACCGTGTCACCTACACGAAATGATAATGACCCCTTACCCATCATAGAGTATCATCATGTATGAACTTCCCTTATTCCTGTAGGTTATTAAGTCCAAGCAACGCCCGCGGCGCCTCACCATCCAGGGCTCGGACGGCAAGCATTACATGTTCCTGCTAAAAGGCCACGAGGACCTGCGTCAAGACGAGCGCGTCATGCAACTATTTGGCCTTGTCAACACGCTGCTGCAAGCAGACACGAACACCTACAGGCACGACCTGGCCATACAGCGATACGCCGTGATACCGCTGTCCCCGAACTCTGGACTGATTGGATGGGTGCCGCAGTGCGATACACTTTACAACCTCATCAGTGACTATCGCGCCAAGAAGTCCAATAAACTGAACTTGAACACGGAGCAGCAGATCATGGTGCGGATGGCGTCGGATTATCAGAAGTTGTTATTGAGACACAAGGTCAGATCATCTTTTCATTCAATAAGATTCTTTCTGTAGTTATTCATAAAATTGAGCAAACGTTTATTAAACCATTTTTAGCTAAAATAGTTTTTTTCCCGTATCCCTCTCATGGAAAGAATGAGATAAAACATATTTGAACTAAAATAGGTTCAATCAGCGTTTGCATATATTTATGAATAAAAGGGTAATTCTTTGTTTTAATTGCTTACTGGCATACAAAGATACATTTATATTATCACAACTTTATCCCTTACGGGGTAGACAGAGCTTAAAGTCATAAGACTGAAAGGCCACGTTTAGCGTTGGTGGGCGTAAAGGTGGAAAACGGAATCAAAATGGTGATAGGTTGCTAGCCGGATCGCCTATTGTTATAATTATTTAGATTTTCGCCCATTCCCTTGTCCGGCTTCTACGGTCTGCGCAGGAAGAGAAGCAGCTGGCACATTCTACGTGGTTTCTTTTCTCCCACACCAGCATGGAAGAACCTATTTCCTAATCTCTTATTGTATTCTTGTTAAAACAGAAAACAAGACGAGTAAAGTATAGTAGTTTATAGGAAGATTTTCCCTTGCAATCTGTTTCAAAAAATGCTCACACGTAGTTATCGAGTAAGTCATAGAGTAAGAGTTTTGATAGAGCGAGCATGGTCTTCCAGTTGGGACGAACATTTTTACTATGTATGTATACAGATATATTTGTTCTGCGATAAATATCAAACTAGCAGGCTATTCGCTTTTAGACGACTACCGTGTGCAATGTTTTTAATCGTTACTACAAAATACATTGCGATTTTCTTATGATCGACTATTTAATTTATTTAAGATATGTATGAACCGTAGGGATGTTGAAGTGACCATCAACACTTTGAACACCGTAGATGTAAAAAAAATGCTAGGAGCCCTGTTCGGCTCCTTGCTTCGGTTTAGATGAAATTGGTATCTACGTAGGTAATGATAATCATTCATTGTATTCTAGATAAAATAGTTAAATAAATGTTTGCGTCCAAGTTGCGAGCTCCGCGCAGTGGTCAACACGCCAGCCTGCGACACGAGGGTGCCTGGGTTCGATCCCCGATCAGGTCATGATGGAAGACAATTATTTTCAGATTGCCTGGGTCTCTTATTTTATAATAGTTACTTATATTTATCTATATAAGTAACTATTATAAAATATAGTATCGTTTAGTTTGTATCCTCGACACAAGTTCACAACTTACTAGCTAGCTCAATTTGTGTGATATGTCCCTATGTATTTATTTATTTGAGTTCAATTTCAAACATTGAGTGATGATGATAAACATTGTCAATGGACAAATCTTTTGTGATCCTTAGGTGGAAGTATTCGAGCACACGCTCTCGCAGACTCCAGGAAACGATCTAGCCCGGCTGCTGTGGCTGAAGAGTCCCTCAGCAGAGGCGTGGTTTGAGCGCCGCACCAACTACACGCGGTCCCTCGCCGTCATGAGTATGGTGGGCTATATTCTGGGACTGGGGGACCGGCACCCGTCCAATATCATGCTGCACAGAGTGACGGGCAAAGTGCTGCATATAGACTTCGGGGATTGTTTCGAGGTGACGCAGACCAGGGAGCGATTCCCGGAGAAGATACCTTTCAGGCTCACGCGCATGCTCATCAATGCTATGGAGGTCAGTTTCGTCTTGTTTCTATAGGACTACTCTCCCTCGAGCCTCAGCTTAGTGTTTCGCGGCTGCATCCTCAACTATGGTGCCTTAGCGCCCAGTGTCTTCATTTCGACTAATTTGAGTAATCTTTGTATCTGTATACTCGTATATAGAGTTGTTTAATGCCATATTTTAACATGTTGTTCAGTAAACTTATACGTCACGAACGATAACAGTGATAGATAACACCAAAATAGATTTTCATACCTGTTCTTAATTACGTTATTATTGAAACTTTTTTTTCTCCTTGCTCTGGTGTGGTCATCCTTGATTGTTAACAAAACTATAACTACAGCAAGCAGTGAATTGACCGGTCATGAGCCGCCACATCGGCAGCTACGAAGCCCGCTTGATCTTAATGGTCCCATCGCGATTTATCATTAGGTTCTTTTTGTAAACAAGTCATATTGTGCCTTCTGTAAAAACCCGGCCTAAAAACAATATTATGAAGACTAAAGACGACTCTCAATGATACCGAAAGTGCCTTTGAAGCGCAGGGTCCTGGGTTCGATCCCTGGCCAGGTCATCATATTGGCCTGGGTCTTGGATGTTTGTTTATGTATCTAATCTAAAATATAATTTCCCTGAGTATCCCACGACGCAAGTTCACAATTTACTGTGAGGCCGGCTTAATCTGTGTAGATCACACAGATTGAGCCAACTCCACAGTCCCTATGCATATGTATATTTATTATAATTTGTTTAAGCGGCAATGAACGCAGTCGGTTACATAAAACCCTTAGATGAAATATAATGGTAGACACAATTCGCGATCGAAAAGTGGCACCGGCAAAACAACGCTCTAAACGAGTTTCGGAGCTGTTTTGTCCACAGTTTCAATAAACCGCGCTAGCACTCACACGTTTCGCGATGACAAAAGTACAGTGAATAAATGCAAAAACTACGCATCAAAAGTGAAAAAAAGATAGACTTTCAGTTTGTACCGTTTTTGTCGTTGTTTGTAAGTATGAATAATATTCTGACTCGATGAGCAGTGCCGGCGTCAGCATTACTGGCGCCCTGGGCGAGATTTCTACGAGCGCCCCCTATTGGGGAGAGGGGGTTGCAATGCAATTGAATCACACTGCCCTGCGTCCTCTGCGCTTGTTTGGTTGTTTATTTTTCGTGTGTGTAAGTGGCCAACACTGGTGTCAGATTCTTTAAGCTGCCAAAGTCATCTGACATAGCTTAACCACTGCCATCAATGATACAGCCGGGACCTTTCTGCCGCATCGGCCTAATGGCTAAACGTGCCTTCCTTGCTTGGTGGGGGCGCCCCTTCCGTATCCAGCGCCCTGGGCGGTCGCCCAAGCGTGCCCTACCCTAACGCCGCTACTGTGTATCTACCATTATATTTGATCGAAGCATAAAACTAACAACTACAGCAAGCAGTTAATTGAGCGGCCGCCCGTGAGGTCAGCGCCAAATTGCCAGCAGCTAATGCTAAGCCCACTTCTCATAATGACTCCCTCGCGTGTTGATTCAATTTGCAGAATCTTACAATCTGTTTTATACGCTACTTTTCTACGTCTAGATCGGTAACTCATTATATATCAACTTTGTTGAATAACTTATGTATATTCTAAAATTACGAATGACTTTATCACGAAAATATATCGAGATCCACGCGGTGCAAATAGCAAAACTATTTCTTTTTTATGACTCCCAAAGGTGTATAACTCAAAATTTATTTAATTACGCGATAAATGTATTTTGGGTCATATAAATCTATTTGAGCACCATGTTTCAACTACTCGGGCTGTTACAGACATATATACAAATTCAGTTTTGTAAGTCGTTCGTACGGTACCCTAAAATACGTAGATTAGACGTGAAGAATGGACAAAGAAACATTTGAAAATACTCAGGTACCGCTGGACATCAAATGATTTTTAAGAGCCTTTGATGCTGTTTATGTGTTGCCTGATAAATAGTAGATGATTGCACAGCCTTATTTAATGCCATTGTTGTTATTTTTATGATATACGACGGCAAACGAGCAAGCTGGTCACCTGATGGTAAGTGATCAACGCTGCCCATGGGCAACTGCAACACCAGAGTGTAACAGGAGCATTGCCGGCCATTTTCGTTATTTAACAATATGTTGTAAACAGGTGACGGGAATCGAAGGCACGTACCGCTTTACGTGCGAGTCGGTGATGCAGGTGTTGCATAAACACCGCGACAGCGTGATGGCCGTCCTCGAGGCGTTCGTGTACGACCCGCTGCTCAACTGGCGACTGGTGGACAACGACCACCGCTCCCTCACGGAGTCCACATTCTCCTCCGACATCGACTCCTCCTACACCCTCCCCAGCAGAAGCAGAAACCATCTACACTATGAGTCACTAGAAATACCACCCGAGGCGAACTTGAACAAAAGGGCTTTGGCGATATTGAACAGGATACGGGATAAACTCACGGGCAGGGACTTCCCCAACATCGAGGCGGTGGTGAGCGTGCGGAAACAAGTGGACCTTTTAATCAAGCTGGCTACCAACAACGAGAACTTGTGTCAGTGCTATATCGGGTGGTGCCCGTTCTGGTGAAATATAGGCGAGTAAGTAATACTTGCATTTTACATTAAGTTTAACTAATTTGAGTAATCTTTGTATCATGTACTAAAAACGGGTCACTCACGTGCTATTTGGTCGGGATTGCCGACTATAGTTTCGGACTCGTACAGACGTTCGGGACCCTCCGCCGCGCGTCTTTTTGCCTTGGAAATGGGCTCCTTACGAGTGCGAAATTATAGTCGGCAATCCCGACGAAATAGCACGTGAGTGACCCGTTTTTAGTACATAAAATCTTTGTATCTATATACTCGTATCTAGAGTTGTTTAATGCCATATTTTAACATGTTGTTCAGTAAACTTATACGTCACGAACGATAACAGTGATAGATAACACCGAAAAATAGTTTTTCATACCTGTTCTTAATTACGTTATTATTGAAACTATCAAATCAAATCCTTAGTAGAAAAATAAGCTTGCTTCCGTGCAGATCCTATAAATTTGGAGCATTATAGCAAGTGACAAGTTGTCACTTCTTTGAATTCTCTTATGTATTTTTTTTTCTCATATGTAGCCATTGCATATAGTAACATTGATGTACCGGGTGTATATTAAACATTCGACCGAGCGTTGAAGAATTGACCTCAGAGAGCAGAAAATTCGAATGCAGAAAATTCAAAGAAAAAACGATCTTCTCATACAAATTACCTAGCCAGTTCCATAGGAAAAGTTGGACGTATTGACCGGTTGAGTCGCTTTTTCATGAACGATGAATGAAAGGGAATGAGATCCATAGATCTCATGTGTAATTTTACACACGTATGTATTCAGATATAGAATAACATGTTAACTTTCAAATATGATTTATAATTTAAGTACCTATTTTACTTTTGACGAGTGTATTTTATTGTTGAATTGAGAAATAATTTGTGCGCTTATGTAATCTCAATGAATGCTGCATATTGTTACGTAGCATTTATCATTATTAGTGATGTAATGTAATGGTCATTACGTTATGAGAACTATGTCTAAACTTCCACCACAGCGCGTTATAATAAGAATTCAACTCTCTTTTCAATCACTATTAATCAAGAACGCATTTACAGCAATATTTATGTTCAGTATGACGAATAAGTTTTTCCTTTGACATATTTTTTCTCTTAGTTCCTTTCTCTATAATACCTTCTAAGAGTTAGTCTTTCAAGTATTATATTTTAAGTAGGTAGTTTTTATACTTTTATGTTCCTAATGATAAATGAATCACATACCTAGTTGTAAAATAGTTAATCAATTACTCACAAGACTGTTTGAAATTGTCAATATTTAATTCTGATATATTGTTATTTATTTCAAAACAATATATTATGCGTCACTGCTTCGTGTTATATATTCTTTCGTGGATGCACTATTATTCGAACTTGTTAGGGAAACATGCCTTAAGTATTTATTTACTTATTGTGTAATAATAAGTACATACTTACTGCATGTAAATATAATTTCACTAACTGGTAGTTTTCAATGCGACAAACGAAAATTAAAGGCGACGAGGTGATCTGCGTGAATGGACCTTGCCGTTTCCGGATTCCGGCACCTTTGTTCGTTTATTGTTAGACACGACAACAAAGAAAACAAGTTTTACCTGACCATATTTATTGCTAGGCACTGGCTACTGATATTATTGATAATGCGACATATTCCTATAACAGTTGAGATCACGGAACTGATTAAAATATAATTTTGTTTGCGTTCCGTAGTTGATATTTAACTAACATTATTTATGTTTGTATTGTTTTCGTTTTTGTTACTTACACTGTAAATATGTACATATAACACTGAAATGTTTATTAAATATAAAATAAACTATTTAAATTAAAGCACTTTCATTTGAACTGTCACTTATTTTTCCTTGTAGGTGACAAACGATATTGGCAAAAGTTCCGACAGTTTAGTACACAGCACTTTGTCCATGGTAGGTTTGGTCAAGTACACGGTCATGTCTCCATCGGACGCACAGAACTCTCGGAGAGTCTGCCGGCAGAAGCCGCAGGGCGCCGTGAACTCGTTCTCCTGATACGCCGCCACGGCGATCCTGGAGAACTTGGTGTAGCCTTCGGAGACGGCCTTGGGCACGGCGCAGCGCTCAGCGCAGATGGAGGGCGCCAGCGCCGCGTTCTCCACGTTGCAGCCCGTGTACACTTTGGCGTCGTCCTCCGTTATAAGAGCGGAGCCCACCGCAAAGTTCGAGTAGGGACAGTAAGCATTTTTCCTCACCGCCACTGCTTCTTTGACTAACATTTGTGCGATTTCGTCTGAAAATATATGTTTATTTATTTATTTTTCATATTGTATGTAAAACCACTTACCATCAGGTGAAATGGGAGACAAATCCCTGATCCAACATTTAGTATAAAAAAATCGAGTTATGATAAATTTGTTAAAGTTGTGTAAAGCCCGTGCTTTATAAAATCAAATCAAATCAAAATCGGTCAAAAAATTTAAATTCGGTTTATTTACGTACTGTTTCTATCGAAGGGGTAACTTGAGTTACCCTTTCAATAGAAATGTTTGTCTTCAAAGTCTTAGTTTGAATGATTTATTATCAAAATAAACAACTTTTTCTAGTGGGCCAACGCTGACAAGTCGAAAAAATAGACATTTCCATACAAAAGTGTTCGGCTTGACTTCTAGATTTATACAAAAGCGCATATAATAGAAAGTACAATCTAATGTAACTATAGAAAATACTAGTACAATTCGAAGAATATGTATAAGCAGTGAATATAAAATAAAATAATCTTACCTAAATCATCAAAGTCGACGATTGTATAGTTTCCCATAGCGCGCGTTTATTTTCGTAAATTGACCTAGTGTGGGCGGCGGCGCGTGCGCAGCGGTTGAACACCGTAACGGCTGGCGGCCAACTGAGCGATCGCTGATTAAATCATCGCTATGCTATGTATTATAAACAATGTTTGTCGATTGCAATCTGCGTTAGATCGGAATCAAAACACAATCATAAATAAGAGAACTATGGACTGTAAGTTGACTCAATCATCATTGAAATGAAGATGAAGTGTTTGATTGTAGTTTAAATCTAGATTCTAGATCAGATTATGCGCCGATAGCTCGACCACGAGTATACCTTTCTAGATAAGTTTTATGTCTTTCTTTCGCTTTTATGATCTGCGCGTAACTAGAAGCTAGCATTGAAGGTAAAGACCTAATTGATTAGTAGGAAAACCTTAAGACGAGGCCTCAAATGTTTGGTACCATCGCTCGGCAAAGGCGTACGTAGACTGATCAAGTGCGCGCAAGGGATAGCGCTTGGCGGTTTAGCCCGTGAATGATGAGATAGGAGATAGTCTCGAGTCGCTCAAAGAAAAAAACGTAAGCGCTAAATTCGTTATTTCTATTTTATATAAAACTAGCTGTTGCCCGCAGCTCCGCCCGCGTTAGTGTCGATCCCTCGGGAACAATAGAATTTCTTGGAATTAAAAATACCCTATGTACTTCCCCGGGCCTCAAACTACCTCCATACCAAATTTCATCCAAATCAGTTCAATGGTTGAAGCTTAAAAAGAACACAGACAGAGTCACTTTCGCATTTATAATATTAGTATTAGTATGGAAGTATGGATATTATTTATACTTCTAAGTCCAGAAATGAGAAAACTTTACCCGCCCATTTTACCCCATTTAGGGGTGAATTTAGAACATTTCACCCACTTAATATTTTTTAAATAATTTGGAATCAAGAACTTATATACCTATTTTTATACTTCTAAGTGTAGAAATGAGAAAATTTTTGTACAAACTTTTCCTCCCTATTTCACTCGTTCAGGGGAGAATTTTGTCTAGTTTACCTACACAGATGTTTTTTAATTTTAATCGAAACACTTTAATCATATTTTAATCAAAAACTTATTATACTTTCAGACTTTTAAGTCCAGAAATGAGAAAATTTCCACACACAGTTTATACCACCCACCCTACCCCATTTTATTACCCCTTAAGGGAGGAATTTTGCAAATATCATCTAAACCCATCTTTTTTAATTTTAATCGATAACTTATATACCTACTTTCATACTTCTAAGTCCAGAAATGTGAAAATTCCATATTAATTTTACCTCTTTAGAAGTTAAATTTCTAAAAATCCTTTCTTAGCGCTCACTCACATCATTAAAAGAACCCCTGTACCGAATTTCAAGTTTCAGGGCGCAGCAGTCAAATTTCAATATTTTTTTTTTGCTATATATTTGCAGCCAATCTCATGCCTTGACTTCATTCAAATGACTATAACTTTTTTTTTAATGAACCGATTTTGATGAAACAAACTTTAAATGTTTTGCTGGGTTAAAACAAAGCAATTGGTGAAAGTTTGATGTAAATCGGTTCAGTATTTTCGGAGATAATCGTGATCATACATACAGACCGACAGACAGACAAAACATTCTAAAAAAATTTTTTTGCTTTCTATTATTCTTTTTAAGTGTCCCTCTATCCATTTCCGTCAAAATGTTTAAATGTGCAGACAATTTTTTTTTACTGTTTTATTATATGTATAGATCAGACCGGTTAATTGTATTTTCATATTTACATTTTGATGAATTACTAATAACCTATCTTTTAGTCTAAAAATCATTATTTCATTCGTCGCATTTGAGCTACAATAACAAAAAATCTGCGAACGAAGACCATTTTTCAAAAAATATTTCTATCGAGAAAATTTTATCAAAACGTGTTTTCATCTTACACTTTTGGAGATGAAATAGTCAAAAATCATATTACTTAGATTTGAAACTCCTAATTTAAGTATTTTGCGAGATAAATAAGGTTCAGAACGACCTTATTTACAGTTGTATCGCCTTAAAAAAAAATGTGAGCAACGATAAATCTTTGCTCACTAATCATACTTACAAGATAATCAACCGACCAAGCATTATTTATCTGCTTTTGTATTATTTTTACACGACCACGGCGAAGCAAAAAGTATGATATTAATCTATACTAATATTATAAAGCTGAAGCGTTTTTTTGTTTGAACGCGCTAATCTCAGGAACTACTGGTTCAAATTGGAAAATTATTTTTGTGTTGGATAGTCCATTTATTGAGGAAGGCTTTAGGCTATAAAACATCACGGTGCGACCAATAGGAGCGAAGCACCAATAAAAATGTTTTTAAATCGGGGGAAAATTAGTCATCTATACTAATTAATCATAATAACAGAAAATGCCGCAACGAAGTCGCGGGCAACAGCTAGTTATAGATAAAAAAAACACCTACTGGCCTTCCCTTTTAAAATATACCTATCTAAGGACACTTGGGTTTTTGAGACGAACCTAACAATACTGTCGAAATCCATCTAGTCGTTGGAAGATACGAGGAATAACAGAAAATACAATTTACAAGCAAGATACGTGCGAAACACATAATCCCTCTTGGTACTTAGTCTGGTAAAAAAGGAGAAGAACATGTTATTCAGTGTTAGGCCGCAAAATGCGGAAATGCGCATCCCAACCTCCATTTGTTGTAAGTATTAAAATAGCTGATGCGCTGTCCTGCTTTTTAAATTAGATCAGTAGGTACCTAATGTATTTCACTACCAAGGTCGTATTGCTCTAAAAATATGTTCGTTCCTCGTATCTGATAAAATCATTATTTCTATTTGCATTACATACCCATGTAAATAGATAATCTTCTGACTGTATATTTGGTATTTAGAAGATGTTTAGGAGTCACTCTTATCGATAGAGATTTCCAAATTTCCCATCCACAGTTAATTTATTAATTTTTTTAGGGTTTCAACCGTCTGATGCCATGTGGGTCTGGTCAAAAACCTCATGCTATCGAAGTCATTATTCCCAATATTTCCTTAACACAGTTTAGGCCTATAAATGACTCATAATTAGGATTTTTGACGAGAACATCTTAAAGTCGATGATTATCGGCTGCATGCACAAAAAAAATGTCACGTTCCGTTATTATTATTGTTTTTGTTTTGACGTGATAACGTCTTATAAATCAATGAACGCCGGCTGCACGCACGAAAAAGTGTCACGTTCCGTGTGCAAGCGAGAGCGCGGAACAAGCGATAGAGAGGCACGATTGGCCTAAGCGTTCGGCTTGTGACGTATCCATCACTCTTCCTCCGTTATTACGTGAAATTATTGCTCGTAAACCAACTTTACAGACAACCAATGTGTTTCTGTAAGAAACTCGCATAGATAATTGACTCCCGATGACTCCGATAGTATAGTCGGCAATTCCAACAAAATAAAACGTGAGTGACCTATTTTTTAAATAAGTAGATACTTATAAGCGAGGAATTTTCCTCTTTTTATCGATGATGCGATGATAACAACACAACACAAAACTATCTACTAATTTTTTCAAACAAACACATATTATCACTTCTTTATTTATCCCTTACGGGGTAGTCAGAGCCTGTGGCCATAAGACTTAGGCTGGTACATTCTACGTTTTTCTTTTCCCTCAGACCAGCATGGAATAGTTTCTCAAACTTAAACTTTCGAAAGTAACGCAATGAGAACGCAATGTAGAAATAAATGCGGGGAAAATTTGCCCAGCATCGGGTAACGAGTTAATAAAAAATAATTACCATTGAGTAACTAAATTAAAATAAATTGCTGAGCAATTGCATTGCAATTTATAAGAGTAGAGGGCAACGACCCCGCAATTGGTCGAGTCGTGGAGCAATCAGATAATGATTGCAGATGATAGCGTCATTTTGTTGTTCAGAGTACTCAGAGCCTCACGTAGGCACGCGTCTTTCGTTTGTAATGACCAACCAAGGGGAATGGCCCGTGGCCCAGTGGGCAATCATTATTAGCGCTTACGCATGTTAAGCAACCCCTGGCACAGTCCCTATTGCGATGGGTGACCACAAATGCATATAAAAATTCTCCCTACTTTGGAAGGCACGCTAAGCAGTTGGTCCCGGCTGGCTGTCAGCATTGTCAGTCGTTAAACTATGTTTAACTGGGCATCTTGAAAAATCTGGCATCAGTGTTGGCCACTTACACGTCCACCACACGAATAGGACGGTAAGAGCAGTTAAAAATTACATAGAAGTCATACATTATTTATTTATTACCAACATTAGCAGTGTGGTTTCTGGCAGAGTAGAATAGAACCACTACACTAGAACACTAGTTTTACCATGGAGGTCGTAAGAATTAGGAAATACTACAAGCTAAACAAGTAGCTTCATAAACGTCAATGAGACCTCTCCAACCCGTCTGGCCAGCGAAGAAAGTGTAGGCCAAATACTTGTCTGCTCTAGCCAAGTATAGCTCCGGTAGTACAGAGAGGGTCATGCTCCTGCAGTGGAGACTAAAAAGACAAAAGTTTGAATAGTGAATGAAAAAAACTTTTTAGTCCCTCGGAAATAAAATCGTATTTTATACCCTGTATACGGGCCACCGCGCTTTGTTTTTTGAATAGATGAGATGAAAAAATATATTGATATCAGATTCAGCCTGGTAATAGACTTCCAAATATTTCCCATCCCGATACTCGGATGGATTGTCTAATCCAACTATTGGATGAATCTATCTATGTTACAAATTGTATCTATATCTATCTATGTTGCACAAACAAATGTACGTCCACCTACCTAGTCGGGTTATTAAGACAATCGGACAACTATTATAGTGCCAGCTTTAAAGGTGCGACATAGTTTTAAGTTTTGAAAAATGTGATACCTAACGTTTGCTTTATTAGGAAAAAAAAAAGGTTATAGTACCCAAAAGGTAAAAGCGGGGCCTTATCTTAAGCCTCAGAAAACCGTTCGTTTCTCAGTTCTGCCTGTTTTCTGTCTTATTACTGAGCCATCAAACCTTAGGATCGTGCTCGAAAGTTCGACCTCATAAGAGAGGTCACTTGGGCGAGATTTTAAGCGTACCCATACATCACAGTCCTTACAAGAAACATGTTCTTTTTTGTATGGTGGTATGGAGAGCTTAGTGTGTTCTAAAGCGACCTATAGGTCGCTTGTGTTAAATAAAAAATGTGTATACACATTTTTTATTTAACACAATCGCAAGAAGAACTCGCTAAATTAAAATGCCAGTTAAAATGAAAATAACAATTTATTAACAAAAATGATTACATATTACAAATATTACAATTCAAGCGAAAACTGATAATATGTCCATGTAATTCGCAATATTATGTCAACTAATTGAAGTGCACTACAGTGTGCAAAAGCGGCCAGACGACAGACAATTTGTTTCTTTACTATACATTCACCTAGGCTTAAATCAATTTAGCTACTACTCTGTCATCTGAGTTACTCCAAGGAACTATCGTACATGACGAATTAAAATTAAACTTATTACATAAAAACAACACTTTTGAGACACTGGGGTGTACCGTAATTAAAAGCTGCTACATGTTACAGATCAGAGGTCATTCAAAAATCTTTGCTTGGCTTATTTTGGTGATATGGAAGACGGGAGGGTTTGGATTGTGATGAGGTCAGCATCATTTCATGAAGCAGTGGTAATTTTTAACAATATAATTCTAATGTTTACGTAAGCTTGGGGGGGGGGGGGGGGGAGAGGTTTGCTTAGTTTCGCTGACAAAAGGGGGGGTGGGGGTAAAAATGGCTGATATCCTGCTTACGTAATACTTGAACGGTAGTAAGTAACCCAATTCCTTTATTCCCCGCCGAAATCCAGAAAAATCCTATTCTTCCTCCGCCTAACATGCTTTCGATGGGCAGCAGCGTCGGAAGCAAACGAACCCAAAGAAACTGCGTTCGCCAACCCGCCTACAAAGCGTGGTATGGCAATATCGTCCTAACGAGGAACCTGTTTGAGAAGTTATTTGTACAGTCGGCCAAGCAGATACCTGACCCCCTGACTTTTAAAACGTAAATTCACACTTTGCTGTGAAGCGCCACCTACCGTGATTTTTGGCAAGTAGACAGACAACTGCTGGTATAAACTTGTTTCTGATAACCTGCTCAGTTGCAAATTTTGTATTTCTAATAATCTCAGCTAATAATTCAAGTAATCATCAATGGTAAGAACAAGAAAGAATCAAAAACAATCCTACGTAAAGTTCGATTCGAACCATGGACCCACGACTTGAGAAGCTAGCGCTCATCTCAATACGCCAACCGACGATATGACGTCTCGGGCGAAATTGGCTATCTATTTCTACTGCTATGACATTATTGTCACCAACTGCAACGCATTGCTTTA
This sequence comes from Elegia similella, assembly GCA_947532085.1. Taxonomy (NCBI): domain Eukaryota; kingdom Metazoa; phylum Arthropoda; class Insecta; order Lepidoptera; family Pyralidae; genus Elegia; species Elegia similella. Next base: position 18,587,357 of record OX383941.1, read on the forward strand.
ACAAATAAATTGAGGGTAATCTATCAGATTTATTTATACCTGATACCAACTAATCAAAAATATTGTTCACTCGCGTCACAATTAAGATACTGCGATTACTGTGTAGTGATCCAAAACCCCACCAGTTATTAGGCATCCCGTTTCATCTTATATAGCAGATTTTGTGAAAGCTAATATTGTATTGTGAAGACAACCACTGTATTTAAAGTATCTATATCTAGAGAGTTAGGTATCGCGGTAAGTAGAAATTATAAGTATTTAATATACTTACTTAATTGTCACACTATTTTTTGTTCCGTAAAACATAGGGTTTGTGATAAATGTCTAAGATAAATATATCTCTTACAGAGAAACACCGTCCGTTTGTGGATTCGGAGTCAACTGGCGTAACATATACACTACAATATTTCAATTGAAACAGTGAGGAAACATTCAACAAGAACGAGATCGTATTTTATTCTGATGAAAAAAGTTTTAAGTCTGATGATGATGGCAGAAAAATATTGCAGAGAAGACATGGCCAGCGTATAGCCATCAAAATAATTTGCCTTTGAGAACAGTGGCAGGATAACATTAGGTAAAAATATTAATTAAATAGTGAAGTAAAATAATAATAATATTTAATACCTAGTGTATTACGCAGTGTAGAATAATAGGTAACTGATCGTATTATTGTTTTGCAGGTTATTGGGGACAGATGTCTTCAATGGGCCCAGGGGAGCTGGTAGAATTCGGCGGCCGGATGAATAAAGAAAAATACTTGGAAAATTTATGAGATGTGGTGATTCCAACAGTTTGCAATGTAGAATTATTTTATTTAAGACAATTGTTCTGTGATCTAACTGTTATTGAGTGACCAATTAAAATCCCAGATTGTAGGGTCAAATAGTGCTCAACTGGGACACGAGACACGAGTAAAGTTTGATTTAAATCAATTTAGACAAAAAGGTTATACTAAATTAATAAATATGCGCATAAGTGATATGTGATCTGATCTAACATGGTAAGTAAAATGACAAATAGACTTGAACAAAAGCTTCAAAATGGGGGTCACCCTCTCCCATATTAAAATTCATTTAATGCCATAGGTTTATATTCATTCTTATACTATTATCGAAGCAAAGTTATTCACATAGCACTATTTGACCCTACACATTTAAAAAAAATATAATACTATGATTAAAAAGAAGTTGAGAGATGTAAATTGTTACTTATTAAGTAACATGTTGGTTCTCTCTACAGAAGATTAATCATAGTTTGAATTAAGTAGGCAGGTATTTATTTCACTGTTACATTTTTTTGATGTAATAAAGTAATTAAAAATTTAAAATGCTTTTTATTCACAGTAATTAGCTCGGTAACATTATGTTAAAGCAACCAAAATTACACCAACATCACAATACGAAGTTGGTGATATTTGTAAAAAATAAAAAGCTTTGGAGGATTTGAACCTGTTCATTCATAATCACACTTACTATTAAACCGTAGTGCCTACCACTTGCGCCACATCTAACTATTGAAGTATCTTTGAAATAAGCGTATCGTATGCTAGGGCCTGTTTTATTTATCAAAAATCGAATAGATGGCATTAGTCGTCAAGGGTATCAGATTTCTGCTTATTAACCTTATTTGTTCATTCACAATTCAATAGATGGCACTAGTCGCAAAGGATATTACACTTGTATATTTTTATCTTTGGGTTTAAACCACGGATGTTTCTTTAGTTTGCGAAAAATGGCGCTGTTGTAGGGGGTCAGATATCTCATTGGCTGACTGTACACCAGTGAACTTCTTACGGCTAAATGATGATGACATGTTACATGATAGGGGCAGCGGAGTTTCGTGTGTCGTACCTACCAGTCATACCCGTGTATGCGCTTTCGTTGCACCGTCTTGAAAGTAAAATCGATACTAACTTAGCAAAGCGTGATCTGTTTAGACAGATAATATTTTGAAACATTTGTTCAAAATCTGAACATAATTTCCCAAGTAGACAATCTTATCTATAGGTTGTTATAATATCTGGACAGCAGTTGCATAGAAGTAACTTATGATAAGTAAGGTACCGGCCTCATAACAGCACGACACTGCCGCGCGTATAAAAAGGGGTGCTAACATCATGCGGGTGTTATCAATCAGTCACTGCAGTTGCGACCTACCATGACCCCACTATGCGGGTTGACATGTATCTAACATCGCATTACAAGACGCCTTATTAACACAACTTATATGAAATCAAAAATTTTAAGCGACACTCAAAGTCCTCAATCTTGTAAACGGTTAGACCGATTTTGATAAAACATGTTTAGGAACCATCGCTATGAGCCTGCTTTCAAATAAAAACCCCGTATGCAAATCAGTTCACCCGTTTAAGAGCTATGGTCCGACAGACACACATTAGCGCGCAAACTTATAACACCCCTCTTTGCATCCTGGGTTAATAAAATAGTTACATACATACCGCATCTAATTATAATTACACAATCATAGCAGACTATAAAATTGGTAGTAAATGTTAGGTACTATAATGATGTAATTTACACAACTCAATCGTAAATAGTTATCGCAAGTAGCAATAAAATGCAATATCCATCATATGTGTTTAACCTTGTTTATAACCTTACAATTTAATAAAAGCCCTTTTCTTATAGGTATATTCAAAAAAAAGCCCTTTTCTTATATATTCAATAATCAACAAAAACTTATCAATATTAATTTTACTTCGAGCCATTCAACTGTCCCGCTGATTGGAAAAGCCTCCATCTATTTTGTCCATTCGGTCCTTGCTCGACTTATGAATATCGTTTTGGATATCAAACTTTGCATACATACTTAAATATTTTCATTTCAGAATTCACAAACAATGAAACTTAATCATACCCAAATTAAAAGAAACCCCAGAGTAGTAGACATACGACTACTCTGCAAAGTTAATGGCGACTCGGATATTAGCTACGAGCGCAGATGGGCGCAGGTACAGACGTGTGCACTACACGAACATAACGTACACACTAACGCTATGATAAAGTCGGGGAGAGTGAAAGAGCGCGCGGGGGTGTGCGCCGCCCGCTCCTGCTTTACCCCGCTAATACCTAAAATTGTGTACTGCGCATCGACTCGCGAGTTGTTCCGAGCCACCAAAAAGTTTGCATCAGAGTGTAATAACCAGAGATCGGATATTCCAGTGCATATTTACCTAAAGTTAATTTTTGGCTCATATATTATGGCAGCGGCTTCTTTAAGTATTTTTATCATAAATCCCAGTATATAGGTATTATTTGCCGTTTCATTCGCGCACTTACAAAGTACTTATATTCCCTGAGTTTTATTAGGCCCGATTGCACACTATTACAACCTAACAAGGGTGTTTTAGGTTCGTCAAAAATCACTGATACGTAAAACCAGCGAAAACCAACGCCATTACTTTGGAGCAGGGCACTAGGTACTTAGTAGTATAAAAAGAAAAAAATAAGTGTGTGGTGTGGAGTGGTGTTATGTACTCCCTCCTTAGATTAAATGATAAAACAGGATTTTTTTTCAATAAAAAAGTGCTTTTTATAATTGCCAACGTCTGAACTTTAGGTAAATATGCACTAGAATATCCGATCTCTGGTAATAACATAAAAATTTCTTATTCACCCCAAATATTACACAAGTAATATGGCTTTTATATAAGTAATTATTTACAAAACCTTTCATTTAACATACTAACGATAAAAATTATCGACTCGCTACCAGTAGAAACATAATGGAGAATGTTCACTAAAATTTTGAAGTTCTCAGTATAGCAATTTATAATATGTAAAGAAAACCATATCCGATCCTTGAAGTGGTGATTCAAGCCGTCGTTATGAACAACTTACTTACGTAAGTAAAGCTGGGAACTAAAAAAAAGTACATTTCCCAATAAAAATATTCGGCCCGATCAATTTGTATGGGAACTTCAAAAAAATTGAGTATCCAGCATTGGTTCCATTCCCATAGGAAAAGTTGTTCATATCGATCGACGGGCTGAATCACCCCTCCAAGGATCGGACAGGAATTTCTTAAAATATTTTAAGTGTGAAAGAAAAATGAGATACAGCTATTAGTTTCCGAGATATGGCATTTTAAATTGGAGAGCGCCCCGTGCAGTGACGTCGTAGTACAACGCAGCTTTACATCGCGCGCTCCCATAAGTGCTGATTTAAACGACGACCACTGCCGCCAGCAGTGTACAGTGCTACCACTTTTATAAGTCGCATCGGCTTTGTTCAGCGGCGCAGAATAGCGTAACCTTTCACCGAATCAATCCGAATGAAAACATAATAATAGAAAAACGAACTTATTCCTACTGCATAAGATATAAAATCCTAAAACAACAGGACTCATGCTATCTCGCTTATAATAATCGTACTGCGCGGCGCTTCAGCGAACTCCAGACATGGCACGAACACATCAGCCAATAGCGGACGGATATTTTCGCGCCATGAAAAAATTCTGCGCAGGTACTTTGGTGTAACTAATATACTGGTAGTACTGAACGCGTAATAGCCGTGCCAGTGTTGGAAAGTGACGTCATGCGGCGATTGTTTGGCTAGAATTTTCAAAAGTGAGTAAAATCTAACTATTTGGTATTATTGAATAAAACAAAATAGTGAACTTGCATACCCATAAACATTCTTCATTGTTACTATCGCGGAAACCCCATCCAGTTGCCTACCTTTGATTGCCGCATCAAAGGGAGGCAAAAGGGACAAACGACAAGGCAGTCTTTACGCTGGCTACACATATTAGAAATCGGCGTCTGATTTCTGACGTCGCCGGAAGCCAGTGTTTATGTTTTTATTTAAACAGTGTACACTGTCCGAAATTTTTCTAACGACGGACATCAGAATTCTGATAATCTGTGGCCAAAGTCACGGAACAAAAACAGGGCTTTGGCGCTAACTGCACTTTAATTTCGTTAGATAACGTATCCGTCTACACGCCCGTTATCTTTTACTAGGCTGGTTTGCTATTCCTTAGAAACTCTTACCAGAAAGGACACCAGCCCACGTAACACTGGCAGAGATTCTCATTGCTGGTGGCCTGCTGGATCAGCAGTTCGACTTGCTTCTGCACGGACACCGTCTCGTCTATGTGGGGGAAGTCCCTGCCGGTGAGTTTGTCGCGTACCCTGTTGACGATGGCCAATGCTCGTTTGTTGAGGTTGGTCTCGGCGGGCTGGTCGGGGTCGGGGCGGCGCGGGGCGGGCGCGGGGGGCGAGGCGGGCGGGGGCGCGGCCGCGGGCTCGGCCGACGGCCGCGAGCGCCGCGCCAGCTCCACCAGTCGCCAGTTCAGCAGCGGGTCGTACACGAACGCCTCGAGGACGGCCATCACGCTGTCCTTGTGCCTGTGAAGCACTTCCATCACCGACTCGCACGTACGCCGGTATGTGCCCTCGATGCCGGTCACCTGACAAATTAATAGTCGCAGTTATTCGACATGTGTGACTGATTATAAAGGCTTTTCAAGCATTCACAATAAAGTATTGTGAATGCTTGAAAAGCCCTTATAATCAGTTTTTAACCGAAAAAAAGGAGGTAGTTCTCAATTTTGTATATTAAAGATTATAGTCTTATTAATTTGTATAATAAAACATATCATGTTCATTTCAAACCCTGCTCAGCATGACCTGTACCGCTGAGTTTGTAATCCATCTGACTCAAGTGTTGTTTATTTTGGTTTTCATCAACTACTACCTGCTTCTGGTGAAGAAAAATATCGTGAGACAACCTAGACATCAGTGGATCGTTCGCTAGTACGTGAACTGGAGAAGGCAATAGCCTTCTCCATTTTACGCAGTAGTGAGTGAACAATGGTGGGAATAATTAAGTGGTTGCTATTGCAAATCACTTAATTATTGTGTGCGTTTTTTTCTACACACTGACACCGACGAGGACCAACTCCTAAAAAAGAGATTAAAGCCTGAAAAATTAAATACTATCTGTATTTCATTTTTCAGGCTTTAATTTATTTTTTCTAGGAAGAAATAGCGAATATATCTAACCTCCATAGCGTTGATCAGCATTCTAGTAAGCCTAAAGGGTATCTTCTCCGGGAACTTATCCCTGGTGACGGCCACCTCGAAGCAATCACCGAAGTCGATGTGCAGGAACTTGCCGGTAACGCGATCCAGCATGATGTTGGAAGGGTGGCGGTCACCCAACCCCAGGATGTATCCCACCATGCTCATGACGGCGAGGGAGCGAGTATAGTTGGTGCGGCGCTCGAACCACACCTCGGACGATGGGCTCTTCAGCCAGAGCAGCTTGGCTAGGTCGTCGCCTGCGGTGTGCTCGAGGGCGTGTTCAAATACTTCCACCTACACAATTAATACAACTGTAAGATAGTGCCATAGATATTATAAATTTATAAGACTAGATATCTTATACAGCGGCACGCGCTCTGGCAAAAGCTACTGCAAGCTTAGTGACAAAATTCATCGTTAGATGGTAGTAGGTCATCTAATAGTGAACTAGACTAGATATTTTAGGGCATCGGTAAATATATTCCTAAATTATCTTGCACCTTCTGTCCTTTACATAAGGTCCAAAACCAATGAAAAATTGATACCTGTAAGAGTAGTTATTTAAGGTAACCAAGAAACAGCGAAAGTGATGATAGACGTTTTTTATTATATAGGACGACAAACGCCACCTGATGGTAAGCGATCAACGCTACCAATGAACAAGTGCAATACCAGCGTGTGACAGTGTTGCCGGCCTTTCAAGGAGTTGGGGAGGACATTTGGGAGGATGGTCTCCTGCTCTCTCACTCAGCGAACGAAGCATAGAAGCGGTGAAGCTTCAAGTCAAACGTCGATTTTCTGTGAGAGAATGGTACTTTCCCGGACGAGCCGGCCCATTAATTCTACAAGCTAAAATGTATTTTGCCGGACATGATCAAGTCTTTTAATTATTGATAAAAATTTCCTTTTTACATATCGTGTCATTCTAAAACACTACAGTTAAAACGCACCTTCTGCATCAGCATCAGCTTCTCCAGGTCCGAGGCCATCCTCTGCATAATTCTATGTTCGATATTCAGCAAGCACTTCCTCTTCTCCCTATAGTCTCTGATCAGCGAATGTAGCGTGTCGCAGTGCGGCACCCATCCGATCAGCCCCGAGTTGGTGGACAGCGGTATGACGGCGTACCGCTGGATGGCCAGGTCCCGGCGGAAGGTGTCCGGGTCTGCTTGCAGCAGTGTATTGACGAGACCAAAGAGTTGCATGACTCGCTCGTCTTGACGCAGGTCCTCGTGGCCTTTCAGTAGGAACATGTAGTCCTTGCCGTTAGAGCCGCGGATGCACAGGCGCCGCGGACGCTGCTTTGATGTGATGACCTGGGGAGAAGAAATAAGTCCACTGCTGGCCTTTTCTAAGGTTTTCCAAAATTACCGGTTGGAAGCAGCCTGCATCCAGCGTTTCCCTGCGACCTTGGTCAGGTCGTCCGACCACTTAGTCGGTGGGTTTTCAACATGGTCGCCATTCGAGAACCTCAACCAGAAGAAGAGAGTGAGTGGGGAGAAATATCAGTTAGGAAATTGCAAAACAATTTTCTGTCCCCTACGAATATTGGCTATGATACTGGGTGAATAAGTTTGTCCATAATTGATTATTATTGGTCTGGTATTGGCATTGGTATTCAGTGTATAAAAATATGGTAATATTGTGTTACAGAGAATATGAAGTCTGGAGAAGAGAGACGATTTCCATCATGACCTGACCGGGGATCGAACCCGGGAACCGTCGCGTCACAGGCTGGCGTGACCACTGCACCACGTAGCTCGCCAAAGCAGACAGACCTGCAAGCTGCTCTGGATGTGCGCGATGCGGATGAGGTCCTGGTCGGGCACGTAGGAGCCGGGCACGCACAGCTGCAGGTCGCGGCAGTTGAGCAGCCGCGGGCTCACGTACTGCAGCTCCAGCGACGTCAGCTGCGGCAGCTGGCGGCTGATGCGCCGGAACACGTGGTAGTACAGGTCCCACGCCTGGTTCAGGTCACGCACGAGACCCGACTCCTGGGAACAATCGAACCCTATAGTGTACGGCTCTTTAGGCTACATTCTTTTTTTTTACTAAATGTTGGATTAGGCATTTGTCTCCCATCTCACCTGATGGTAGGTGACGATGAAGATGAGGATATTACATACCTATCCAAGAGATATCCATTTATTCTAGTTTTGAATGTCCCGGGACTGTACTTGTCTGGGAGTATAGACGCAGGCAGTTCATTCCACACCTTAGCTACTCGAACCAAAAAGGAACTGTCAAAGCGTTTAGTTCGACTCTTTGGTATTCCAACGATAAAAGGGTGAAATTTCTGTCTGCGCCTCGTAGTCGGCGTAGTTTTCGCGGCTCTGCGCAGTACACTATTTTAGGTATCAGCGGGGTAAAGCGAGAGCGGGCGGCCGCGCTCTCTTTCCGTCTCCCCGACTTCATCATAGCGCCTATACTTGCGCCCATCTACAGTCGTAGCTAATATCCGAGCCGTCATATTGTTGCATTACAGTGTACAAAACATTATGTAAAGTGCAATGGCCTCACGTCTTGGAGGCCAATGCTAGTGGGGCCTCAACCGGTTAGTACTCAATTTGCACCCTGTCGTAAGACGCGAAGGTAGCAATGACATGAATAGACGGGCGGGGGCGGGGGCCCATCCATGCAAGTTGTGCGCCGAAGACAAGTACCTAGCAATTCTAATTGAAATTGATTTTCCATGACGAATAATTTATTTGGTCTTCTTTTTTTAACTTTCGCGCTTGAAACACATTATGCATATTAACGGATCTTAGTTACGTAATAATATCTGTTTTTTTCTGTCGTAGTATAAAATGGCATATTCTATTAGTTACAAAGTATCTTCGAACCTATATTACACTTACCTTAAATCGGTTGCACCACTCCTGCGCATCATTGAGGTCCCTTCCATACTGGGTGCTGAAGGACACCTCCTTCGTTGTCTCTGGGCCTCTCTCTAACATCGCATGCAGCGGCTCCAAGGTCTTGAACATGGCATTGACGTCGTGCTCGCTGAAGTATAGCCTCGACGCTTCCTCTAAAGCCTCATGCCATTGCTCGTGCCAGAGAATGGCTACGCGGATGAGCTCCTCGGAGATCATAGCTGCCTGGTTCACCAAGTTAATTGAGTGTGTACACATGGACTTTAATATCTGATTTGCTGCATTCTTCCGCGCCACAAACGACGATTTCGAAGCTACAGTTAAAGGATACACCAGCGCTTGTGGATGAGACTTTCCAATATCAATCAATAAAGAGTGAATAAGCTTTCCAACGAGAGCTCTTGGCGTATCGATTCTGGCGATCAGCTGCGGTATGACTTGCAACCAGACGTTGATTTCTATTGTCCGTATACCATCGACCAGCGCCTCATGTACTGCGGAATAGTGACCGTAGTCGAACCACAAGGTCAACAATCTTAGTGTGTCTTGTAGAGAGCTGCCATGAGATAAGTTGATAGACTTGAAGAATCCTTCCACAGCCGGAACAGTGTGATTTTGAATGCATTCAGGAGTAGGTTTCCTGTCAGCTTGGGACGCGCCCTCAGAGGTTTCTTGGTGTTTGTAGAAGAGTACCGTTTCGAAGTTCATGTACGCCCATGCGTGCCACGCTTTGTACCAATCGGACGCCAGCTGTGTCGCCGCGGCGTAGTTATTAAGTATTTCAGGGATAGACTGTTTATTAATTCCGAGCAGTGATTCGCACCATGATCCCAACTTCAAGTGACAACGCGCCAGCAGTCTGCAGTGTTCTTGATCCCCAGATTCCGCTGTGTTGACGTAACGTTGTAGTTGATCATAAGCTAGTTGTTTATCTCCAGCGACCCACAGATGTTTAGCGTAAGCAAGAGTCAGTCTTGGCTCGTGAGTGGGTAACGGCATATCCCTGTTTTTGCTTGGGTCTATGCCCAGCAACATGACTAGAGTTCTATGAGCTTGCCGCGGCGCGCCGCTCTTCCTGCATAATGAGGCGAATTTCAACCAAGTCGCCATGTCTTCTTGGGGAGTTAGAACTAGGCCGCGTACTTGCAAGATCTTTCGCCAATCTTCGACCAATCTCTGCCCACCTTGGAGCCTCGTCCACCATGCTTGGCGAATGGATTCTCTCCTCTCAACCACTAATTTGTATATGACAACTTCCTCTAATTCGGCAAGTAGCTGTGCATTGACTAGCGCGCCATACGCTCTCTGGTAGCTTTCGCCGGCAACCGCCGTCAGTTCAGAGTCTAAGAGCGTTCGGGCCTGGTCGATGTAAAACTTCGATTCGTTGAATTCGCCATTATGTATACTGAGAACAGCTCTGTAGAATGCGCCGTCTTGTGTGTTCTCTGGTAAGAAACTGACGTATTTGGCCATAGAATCCCATTCTTTGAGTCCCCACGCCGCGGCTGCGGCCAGTCTCGCCGCCTTGAATTTCTCGTCGTTGGTCATTTGCGGCCAGCGCTTGGACACTGTGTTATACAGTTTGACCCACTCGCCCAGAGATTCGAAGCAACGTAATTCACCGAGATAGGCTTCCATATTGCTGGCGTCATGAGACAGCTTCTCTCCATACAGGTGAAGTGCTTTCTCCCAGTTGTGCAGCTTTTCATACCAGCGGATTTGAACCTTGAGGCTGGCGTCTCCAGCTTCGCGCTGCGCCATCACCCTCTCGAGCAAACCTTCGGCGGCCTCCTTCTGTTGCAGTTTGTTATTAATGTGAATCAGCGCTTCCACGACTTGCGACGTCGCTCCATTGCGGAATTCTTCCTCCTGTACAAGAAAAACAAGACGTCAAAGTCAAAGATTTTTATACAAAATTGGATACAGGTATCTCTTTTTGAAAATCATATTTGTATTTGTTATAGTTTCTTTAATTTATGCAAAATCGAAATACTACTAGCGTTTCGGAACGACCACTGGTGAGAAGAATACGAAAGAAACTCAAACCAGACTTGGTCCCTATGTGCCTGAAGGGCTCCGATTACATTGTTTACATGTATTATATTATTCAACAAATTTATATTGATTGCCAAGCATTTTTATCAATTATATAATCAGCGATGCAGTAATAAGCCTAGTGCAGTAATAGCCCTAAGACATGAGAACTAATTTTGATTCTGAAAGTACAAGAATACAATTGTTAGATCAACATTACCTTATAATGCAGCGCTTTAGCATACGCCCTGCAATGCATGGCCCTCTCCCCGAGCAGCTGCGTGGATATGGGTAGGGTTCCGCCCTCGCAGTGCTCCATAAACTCTGCCAAGTTCAACACGGTATGCGCTAGTTCCGGGGCATCGGGGGCAGTCAGAGCTTGCTCCAATGCGTTGGACAGCTCCGTGCGCGAAGTATTGTCGAGTTCGGTCCAGCACGACACGAAGGCAGCGTTAAAGAGATCACGCAGCAGTTGCGAGTAGTTGTGAGCGAGCGCGAGGCATGCCCTATGAAAACACATAGTACTTGATAAGCCAACTAAAAATATAGTGTAATTTGTAAAATATGCTTTTTCAATATTTCGTTACGGCATTTGATTGTGCTCGGTCCTATTTTAACATTGCTCATTTTATGTATTGGAATAAATTATAGATCTTGCATGGGCCCTCAGTAATGCCTAGTTGGATTATACCTGAGTGACAGAACTCAAGCATTTGTATTAAAATCTGCCGGTAAAACTCCTCGAAACCAATAGGTGCGCCCAAAGGGTCAATATTTGGCCCTTTATTGTTTAAAGTTTTTCATTTTTATATAATTTATATTGGAGGCGTTTGAAATATGGTATATGAAGTTCTTAAAGAATAGATGGTATCCCAGGACACAAATTCAAAACTAAGTGTGGAGGGGCTAGCTCAATCAGTGACATTTGTCCCTATATATTAATTTACTAGCTTTCGTCCGCAGCTTCGCTCGCGTCAACGTCGTTCCCTCGGGAACAGTACTTTTTTCCGAGATGAAAGGTAGCGCATGTTCTTCTCCGTACTCCAGAGAACGTGTATGCAAATTTCATGATGATCGTTCAGTAGTTTCGGCGTGAAAGCGTAACAAACAAACTTACTTTCTCATTTATAATCTACTAGGTTTCGCCCGCGGCTCCGCCCGCGTCAATGTCGATCCCTCGGGAATAGTTCTTTTTCCCGGGATAAAAGGTAGCCTATGTCCTTCTCCGTACTCCAGAGAACTTGTATGCGAAATTTCATGATGATCGGTTCAGTAGTTACGGCGTGAAAGCGTAACAAACAAACAAACAAACAAACTCACTTTCGCATTTATAATATTAGTAAGGATTGCTCATCTAATCTATAATTATTAGCATAATATTGTGTAGTTATGTTACCGCAGCGCCGGGCTATGGGACTCCGTCAGCAGGCCGATGCTGAAGCGCCGCAGCCACTCGAGCCAGTCGTCCTTGGACACGCGGCTGCTGACCGTCCACGCCAATTTCAGATTGTGAGCGTTCACGCACAGCTTGCGGATGGACTGACTAGAATCGCTTACTATGTATCGGACCTGGAATTATACTATAATTAAATATCCATACTTCTATGTTCATTTTTTTATACAACGAGGTTATTTTTACAAATATATATATATATAGTTCCTAATTAATTTTGTGCTTAATTTTAGCTCCTTGGCGCAGTGGCTAACACGCTAGCCTGCGACACGAGGGCCCCGGGTTCGACCCCGGTCAGGTCAAGATGGAAAATGATCTTTTTCAGATTGGCCTAGGTCTTGGATGTTTATTTATATATGTATTTGTTATAAAATATAGTATCGTTGATTTAGTATCCCTGGTTAATCAGGTTCCGTGGGCAATTTTCCACACCTAGGAATCTTGTTTGGGCCCATTGTGTGTGAGCAGAAGACATTATATCTTCCGGTCTTATGCTTTGGAGAGACTGCGCTCTCCCTCAAGAGTTAGTATCTCATAACACAAGTCTCGAACTTACTTTGGGGCTAGCTCAATCTGTGTGATTTGTCCGTATATATTTATATTTACTTATTTAATTGTAACAAAATTGATAAATTTGCTAAGTAAATGTCACATTACCTCTTGGTTGTTGTTCCTAGGTCTGCGTCGACTATTTTGCAGGAAGTCGTCTAAAGCGAATGCTTGATTTGATTGCAGTTTAGCCAGAATCTGCTCGTAGTTCTGATGTTGTATCTTGTGTTTGTTAACTATCTTCTGCACAAGCGGTATGAAGTCGTTGTATTTCCTTCCCAGCTGGACAATCAACGCGCACAGAGTATCCATGGCAGTCGGTCGTAAGGCAGGACAACTGTCCAAGCTTCGCACTAATGGATGTATTATCCTTGAAACTAACTCACTGTAGTTCAAAGAATCAGAAAGGTAGTCCACGGTCTCCATAGCGACTTTAGCGACGTTTATCGGGCAGTCTGTAGCGTCGAACAACTTGACTATCGATGGTATGACTAAATGCATGTAATCATCCAAATTATCTTCAAACTTCTGTAGGGCGAATAGCAGTTTTTCGGTGACTTCCCTGTCTTTACTCGTATCGTGAGCTAAGACGCGCAGTATTTGCGGCATCAGCTGCGGCAGATACACCTTGAACTCGGATCCCAGAGCCACAGCAATGTGTTCTACCAGCAATATCAAAGTTCGTTGCAGGGGACTGTTTGTAGTCCAGAATTCTTTTATAAGATCGAATATTTTGTCCAAATAGTTGCGAATGTGCTGCTTCACAATTGCAATTAGCTTCGCTAACTGTGTGAAGAGAAATTCGCGGAAGCTGTTGCTGTCGGTGGCTCGAGCCACGTAAAGCAGGCTCGGCGTCACTCGGGATATGTACGGCACACATTTGATGCCAAGCGACTGGAATATGACGGTTACGGCTTGCACGACACTCGTGTGGTGTTGCTGCAGAGTTGGGTCACGGAGAATCCTCATGAGCGTGGATATGACTATCGCCGGATAGTATTCGTCTAACACAGGAGATGCCATGTTGACTAGCATTTCACTTGTGGTCATGTCGAAGTTGTTCTCCTCGGCTTTGCTGTCGGCTACGGGCACTAAGCTGGAGTCAGGCTGTCCATCTATCAAGCCTCTCGTCATCTTATGCTTGTAAGGGTCGAGTGCCCCGAGCAAGCCTAACACACGAATAGTTTCTCGTCTATCTTTCGGCTGTTGTTCCGTTTTTAAGAAATTCAATAGGACATCCATCAAATTTGGAAATTCGGTATAGGGCGTGACCACATGGCCTGTGGCACTGATAAGCTGCCCGAAAGCCCAGAGCGCTACACTTCGTTTTTCAGTCGCGCTTGCGTCGGACAACAGCTCCAAGAGAATCGTGAGTAGTTCAGGCAAACATTTCTTCAATCCGCTGTTGTCACCGTGGACATCCGCCAAATCCCCGGCAGCTTTTAGAACGCTTATAACAACGCCGGGATTCAAATCGGATTCCCTTAACTTTGGTACTAGCACATTCAATATAGTTTCCATGTACGGTTTGACTAGTTTTGGCGCGTGCAAAATAAGGTTATCCAACATTCTAGCCGCATGCTCCTTGTTCCTACTCATTCCAGAATGTTCTAATTCAGTCAAAAATTGGATCAATGTTTTTCTCAAGCCAGGCATCACATAGGCCGGGTTAACGGTGCTCAATCGTCCTACTGTACAAATAGCAAGTTCCCTGATCTCTAAATGCTCGTCATTCATGGCAATAAACAAGAAGCTGAGATTTTCAATTTGTGCTAAATGGGTGTCGAAAATATCATACAATGACTCCAGCACCCAATACCGCACTTCGTATTCAGGATCTGTGACTGACACAACCAGTAGCTTCCCGATCACCTCTGCAGTCAGCATGGTGAGAGTTCTCGATGGAGTTTTTGCTGTCCTAGCTGTGGCATCTGCCAAGAGTTTGGCTGAGGTTTTGACAGCTTCTAGCCTTACTTCTTGATGGTCGCTTTGTAGGAAATGGTCGGCACAGCGCCTTACGAACGTGAGCAAACTGTGCTGACCCTCAAATTCAAAAGTGCCAAGTGTTCTAAGAGCCAGTACAATGCTGGCAGTGTCTTGAGGCTCTGTCATCATACTCATGCTGCTCATCTGCTGTTCCAGGCTCCGTGGTACGCCTGGATGAAGGAATGGTTTGTTCCTCAACACTAAAGACAGCATATTGAGCAGACCCTCTGATATTTCAGCTCTGAGCGAGGGTAGGTTCTGGCTTAACTCTTTCAGGCAAATAGTTAAGAAAGGACTCAGGCCGGTCGCAAACATGACATCTAGTAGTTCTCTTATATCAGTAATCACCAGGTCTTTCACAGCACTGCCAAGTAAAGTGATACATGCGAAAATGGAAGGATCTACCCATATTCTCTTCTTAGTAAGAGTATCCCTAACAGGTAAAGTCTGTTTGATAACTTCCATTATTCTTGGAATATAGATTTGAACATCATTCTCTATGGCGGCCGCCATGAGGCCCATGGTAGTAAAAGCCATATTTTTGTCTTTCTCCCGACTGCGCAGAGAAGAGAGCAAGTAATGCATTGTGGAATTAAGGTATTTCTTACAAAAGAATTCTTTATTGAATGCAGCCAGCCTTGGTATAATGATGAGTAGAATTTGTGGAACTCCTTGTGTTTTAAGAATGCGCTGCCCCATTACATCTGAAATCATTAAAATCAAAATAATTTAAAAGGTAGTAATAACCATTTATATACTTAAAGTAGTTACTATTATAATAATATGCTCCAATTAATATGTTACCATTATGAAAACCTTTATGACTCAGTGGTATGGCAAGTGCCTCTGAGTCGCAAGATCCCAGGTTAGATCCCTGGCCAGGTTATAATAGAAAACAATCTTTCCAGATTTGTCTGGGTCTTGCAAGTTTATCTATATGTATTGCTATTTAAAATATAGTACCTATCATTGAGTTGGTATCCTACGACACTAGTTCACAACTTACTATGGGGCTAACTGTGTTATTTGTCCCCAGTACAATTATACAGATATATTATATAACCCAGTATGTGCAAGTTATGTCCTCCTCCTTCAGTCGTCTGCTCACTGCTGAGCGTCGTGATGTGCCCGACCTAATTTTCCAACGATCTCCCTCCATTTTTTGCGATCTTTTGCTTGGTCCAGTGCCTTGGAGATCTTCGTGTTCAGGTGTTCTTCTATCTGGTCAGACCATCGTATCGGGCTACGGCCCCTAGTGCAAGTTATGTAAGCATTAAATAAAAATAAAACAATGTAAACTATAACAATGTAACAGATTGCATGTGCAAGGAAATCACAAAAATAAATTCTACAAAAAATATATTTTTGTGATTTTTATTCAGACCAGCAAGTCAAATGAGACTAGCTTATGACTCCACAGTATTGCAATGACATTCACGTAGCATCCTCAGCTAAAAGGCTTAGTTGCCTGAGGTTCACTTTCCAGCTTTTTCTTCTCCACTTTTCATGACCTTTGACATCCTTGGTTGGGAGGCCATGCATATTGAACTTAATAACATCAATAGCTGCATAGTCAAAAATTTGTACCACAAAAAAATTACATAGTAAAGAGAAGTAAATAGTGAAAAATATATGATATACCTTGACATATTCTCTCAAACTTTTCTTTCAGCAACTTGCGGCACACCTCTGACTCATAAATAGGAACTGGGTATTGAACATTTTCAGTCTTGAAGCCATCGCACAGGTAGCCTCTCTTCACCGATGGGCTGTGTAGTTTGCTGCTGATGAATATAATATCATCGGTCACTGTTATATCCTTCTGTGTATCCAGGCTTTGCATTAGATGTGTATATTTCTTCTCCCATTCAACATTAGAACATCTTAGAAGTTCATTTAGAATTAATAAGCCGCCATGCACTCTGTCCTCTTTTGTAATACCCTTCTCCTTCAGTGGGATCTCTTCAAAAGAGGCCATAGCATCTTCATAGCACTGCATATACCACTGGGGCTTGGCAGTAGATTGTTTAGCTGTTTCTCTTTGAGCTGTGACCACTAGGCCAGCTCTAAGTGCTTTGGCCGCAGCTTCTCTTATCTGAGGCTTAGGGTCTTTTAATGCTACCAAAATGTGGTCAAAAAATCCTGACACTTGCTGATAAAAGTAAGTAGGAACTGCTATGGCCAGCTCTTTTAGTAATAGAACAGCTGAATGGCGCCTTCCTTCGTTTCTCTCTTCTGACAACCACTCAAATGCTCTTTTGACTTCAAAATCTACATATTCCGCCCTCTTAACCCCTGACACGATAGCCAGTCGACCGACGGTTTTAGCAGCAAGTTCCATGACACCCACATCAGAGTAAGGAAGCAGATTTCTCAAGTAGTTCGCAAAACGTGTGATTCTAGTTTTGGTTGTATCACAGTCACCGCCAATCAGACATACTAAAACAAACATGTAAATTTTTGTTTTAAATGTATACATATGTGTGAGATATCTTAAAATATAATGAATTTTAATGTTTGGATTTACATCATGGCAGAAGTTTAAACATATTAATAATATCAAAGCACCAAAAGTTTCATTACAAAAAACAATGATTTATGGGAGTTTTTTCATGATGATTTATATTGAATGCATCTCAAGTTTGGACAATTGAGTAGTTATTATAGAAAAAACAACCTATTAACATGTTAATAATTTAGTATATTTAAAATAACTGCAAGCTGCCGCAGTAATTGAAAAGTAAATGGAATTCTATCCTATTAGAGTATAATCTGGGATGCAAGAGGTGCGGTGCACAACTTAAATGACTTTTTTATTTATAATTATTATCAATTGAATCTTAAGATTAAGGTAATACGTAATGTTTACTTTATAAATCTGTATTATTTTCACATGTTAAATGTTAAATTAAGAGCATAATAGATTAAAGGCCATATCATACCATCCTAAATTCAGTCACTGGCGAGAGAGACGCCGCAATACGTGCAATATGATCAGATATATCTTGTATCATGTCTAATATATAGCAGTGTCCTCATCATCAGTGACCGAATTTAGTATGGTTTAATAGGTGCTTTAGGGGCTTTCTGTTATATTATAAGAACTATTATTGT
Source organism: Elegia similella (assembly GCA_947532085.1). Taxonomy (NCBI): domain Eukaryota; kingdom Metazoa; phylum Arthropoda; class Insecta; order Lepidoptera; family Pyralidae; genus Elegia; species Elegia similella. The sequence continues at coordinate 18,605,421 of OX383941.1, forward strand.
ACTCTATTTTATGTAAAATAAATTAGTTAATCACAGTTTCATAATCACAGTAGCAGGGCGCCGGGTATTACGGTAAACCGGAATGGTTAAAAATTTACCCCCTCTCCCTGCTGGAAGTACCACACGCTCCACATAACCAAGGCACCAAAGTACAAAGCCTTGGCGAAGGGGGCGCCGTGCTAGCTGTTTCGATTTGCACTCCCCTCCTTATCAAGTCGCGTGTTGGCAGATAAGGTGCGCTAGCAAAATTTTGCACCCTTTGTGGTTAAGACGGACCTGAATTAAAGCAAATGTGCTCTAGCAGTAAATGTGATATAGTAAATTTAAACTCAGATCATACCAATGGCAAGAACGCCGCCTTTCTTCTCATGGACATCATTACTCGACACCATCTCAAAAATTTGGTGATTGAACTCGTCGAGAAACTGCGTGAGTTCCTCTTGTGGTACTTCTCGAAGCTCAGTTTTTGCATAGTGATAGAGTTCGCGAGCTGTTTTGATTTGTGTATCAACATTTCGAGATTTTAGACCCGCTACGAACTGAGCCACCTGATTCGACATTTTTGTTAGCAAGCAGAAGATGTTACACAATTAGAATCTTCATCTTATAGTCACTAGTACGTAGTTAACTAAGATTTGGTTACTTTTCTCGATTAATTTAAACAATTACGCTGTATTTTTTTATTTGAATAAAAATAAACACAAACACGCACATCTGTCTCGGCAAATCATAGACTAAATTTTAATGACATTTTACTTTTTAAAAGGGATGTCAAGTACCAATCGGTAAATACAGTTAAATTTCAGATAACTGAAGTTCATATCATTCATTCAATTGATCACCTAGGGGGACCTTATAAAATGTCATTTGTCATTTTTGTCTATGTATGACATGGCCGATATTTCATTCATTTCGAGCTTCCTTTTCTCCAGTTTTCTCTATCATTTATGGGTATCTATATACTAGTTTGTGCTATATACGGGCGGTCATCGTTGAAGATTTCCGTATAAATTATTAAATGAAGGTGCTATAGGCGTTGATTTTATGAAAAAACTGTAGGTTATAAATTATAAAATAATGATCTTACTCGAGATCAATAATAGAATTATAGAAGAAACTCTAACTGTTAAATATAAAAATGCATTGGCGAGGTGAGTACGTTACGCTTAGAAAGTTTCTGTTTTTACGATTAGGAAGTGTTTATTGAGTGTGAACAACTACAGTGGTAATGAAGTGTAAAAGTGCTGTACGTGCAGTTTTCCCGTGGGAGAGGTGGCCCGTGGCTATAACCCCTATTTGGGAGTCAAGTTGACAAGTGTCAAATACTTAGGGTGGGCCCACGTTGGCCGCCGCATTATCTAAATAAATGACCTCATGAGGCACTTCATAAATGATATCGTCACGATATAGTTTTCGTATGAGTCGGGTGTGCCATGACGCGACGTCGGTGCGCCCAACTCGACGTGGATGAGTCACGGCGGTTGTTTATTGGCGGCGCCAGTCATCGAAAGCGACCAATAAAATGTTTTTGGATTCCAACACCAATAAACATTGCAATGAATGCATAATATGAACTTCCTCTTGGCTCCCTCTGTTGACACTGTTATCATATTGTGAGCTGTGGTCCATGTTGCTGATTGCTATACTAATTCTCATTCCAGCTTAAAGCCTGAGTCCATAGATGTGACGGTTGCAGATTTTGATGGAGTTCTTTTTCATATATCTAATGTCAATGGAGATAAAACCAAAGTTAGGGTAAGTGAAAGTCACAAAAGAGAGGTGATAACACGCTGATAACAGCCAAATGTAAACAACTGCAATACTCAGTCATACATAACATTTAATCATTGGAAATGATGATGCCATATGCAATATTTCAATTTGTGTTACTATCTTTGCAAAATTTGATACATATCAGTTTTAGTTTAGTGTATTTAGTATACTTAGTATTAAAACCGTCAAAACCTGTTATTGGCTGTATTGACTATAATCATTTGTGTAAATGCAGTTGGTTTTCCTAAATAAATCAAAGAGCCATCATTGTTGGTATAATAGTAATTATTTAATAATAATACACCTTAAAACATAATATTGATAAACATATTATTGTTACTAAATGTTGTAATTATATTTTAGGTTAGTATATCACTAAAGTTCTACAAGCAGTTAGAAGAACATGGGGCTGATGAACTCCTCAAAAGAGTTTACGGACCCTTACTCACGGAGCCAGAGTCTGGTAAGGCATTCACCAAAAATAGATGCTCATATTAACATGCTGGGGCTACCTGTCTCAAGCATAGCATAGTTCACCCAGCTAAACACTGAAGTGATTATTGACATGATCAGAGGGACCCTAATATTGCAGCAAAGTATTTTATATAAAATAAATATATAGGGACATATCACACAAATTAAGCCAGCCCCACAGTAAGTTGTGAACTAGTGTCTAAGGTACTCAAGGATAAAACATTTTTTAATAGATACTTATATAGATAAACATCAAATACCCAGGGATCCCTCTTGTCACAGGCTGGCATGTTAACCCCTGCGCCACGGAGCTTGCTATAATGTTTAATTATATGGTAATATTAAAAAAGAATTGTATATTATTAGAAATTAAATATTAAAGACCAATTCTTCATCAAAATATTCAGATAGCTAATCCACATCTAGCTGTAAGAAATTTACCTGCACCATATAACATTAATCAGTTTTTAAAACATTGCTTTAAAGTCTTTCATATATTTTTGACCTAAGCTAGTTATAATGAATACAACTGTGTGTGGTTAGCCCTTTATGACTCCATATAGAAACAAGTTTTCCCCATATTTGGTGATGTAACATTACTAACGCTAAGCCTCGTTTTTCAAGTAAGTCATTTATACCTTGAAAATATTCTAAATCATAAAACAAATGAGTATAAATACAATAATATTTGACAGGGCATTGGTATTGTTACTGATATTCCTGTGCTATTTGTTACTTGATTACATTTTCCTTACTGGGAGTAATGTTCAAATCAACAGTGTAGCATTGAATGTTTTATCATTTAAAATATAAAAATATTGTATTTTAGGATCGCATTATCAGTGAGACATACCAATATTTTTTAAATTTATCTACTTTTGATATGCTGCAAAATGATAAGATATCAAAATGTATGTTACCATTATTATGCTTAGTTGTTGATATTTCTATCAATCAATGGCTCTGTAATGCATTCCCTTTGCCTAATACATGATCTAATTGGTCCTACGACCTTATCATTCCAGTAATCCTAAATAAATTACTATCTTATCTTGTTCCTAATTTTTTTGAAGATGATGACACAAATTACAAAATGTTCATAAGTGTTTATTTTGCAATCACAATGCTATTTTGATATATTCTTATTAAATTTGGCAGGGTTAGAACCAGCAACCTAAGGTTGTAATAGACCTAAGGTTGTTGGTACAAACCCCGCCTGCATGGAGTTTTTTCACCATATTTATTTCTTAATTTAATAAGAGTAAATTACTAAATTGTTAAAATTATCTGGTGTGCATGCTTTTGTTTAATGCTGTTGCAGGCGACCGTTACTTAAACAGGATGCGTATTTTGTGTTATTTATACATAGGTTATTTGCAATGTTTGAATCATGATGATGATTCATAAAAGCACTTCCTTAAATTCAGTACATTTATGTCTACTTACCTTATAATGTTCATAGAATGCCATGATCTTCTTATTTATTTATAATAATTTTTGAACAACTAACATTTTATGTTTAGTGACAAATATTTTTATGTACTTTTATGATTTTTATTTTAATCAAACAGGCTATCTAATTAGTAAACTTAGGGCTAACTAGCTAGGCTCCGAAGCACAAATGATTGTTATTTGTTTCTTTAACATATAAAGGAACCAAGCAGCCAACTCCAGTTGACGTTTCTGTAAAATAACTAGCTGAGATCCTTTTTTAGGCTAAATCTATCATGCGGCTCAAAGACGGATATATTTGATGTAAGAAATTGAATCCATACTAATCATATCCTAACTGTACTAATATTGTCAGGGTGGGACTGGATGGGCCCGGGTTCCTTACAAGGCTGGGCCCTGCTGTTAAACGCCACCTTGACTACATGGCCAGTCCGATGCTAAATATTATAAATGCAAAAGTAACTTACCTATTCACTCTTCAATTGCTCGTCTGATATTGGTAAAATTTGGTATGGCCCTGGGAAGGATACCATATACTAGGTACCTACCTATATCTTGAATTATCTTTTAAAGTAAAAAGAATATTAATCTTTCTAAATATATTCATTTTTATATTATTTACGTTTGAGAGTCACTCGAGCAAAAGCTAGTTTAAAATATAATTTTCAGGTTACAATGTATCAGTTTTGTTGGATCTGGAGAACATCCCCGACGACTGGGAGGAGGTGGTGAAGAAAGTGGGACTCCTGAAGAGGAACTGTTTCGCGTCCGTGTTCGAGTGCTACTTCAGGCTGCAGGAGGATGGTGACGTGAGCCGCAAAAGAGCCGTCATCAACTACAGACAAGATGAGACGCTGTAAGAATTTCTCTTCTTCTTAATAACAGACTTGAAATACAAGCCTGATGGTGTCCGTGGAGTTGTGGTTAACTAACACGCCAGCCAAGGCACCACACAAGGTGCAATGGGTTAAAGGAAATACCTGAAAATGAAGCAAGAGCAAGCTTTTACTTCATTTTCAGGTATTTGTCATTGGTTCTGGAACTTCCCAAGAAGGTTCACGTCAGGCAGGCGTCACGCCGAAGAAAATATGAAATCATATGACAGCATGAAGCAGATCACCCCAGTTTCCAATGCATCTTAGCTGATGATGCTTAGATGATGGAGAGAGTCTTGAATACTAGTTATTTTAGGAGTGCTGAGGTTATCTTCTCTATTCTTAAGCAGTGTCAGTCAACATGATAGTGTAAGTCATTTGATTGCTTCAAGATATGCTTTAAGGCAACTCAAGAAAGAAATATATTAAAAAGAAAATAATAGTTAATATATAAAAAAAAAAAACTGAATAAACTACAGAACCGATATTGATGATGTTGAAATTCCCATTTCAACTTCATCAATATCGGTTTCCCAAACTGAAAGCCTACCCTTTCAAATAATTTTTTTTTTCAAATCAATTCATAAATGATGGAGTTGAGTTTATGAGGTAACAAACAGAAAATAAACATACAAACCGAATTAATAACCTCCTATTTTTTAAAGTCAGTTAAAATCTAATTAATGGAAATCTGATTGTTTGTCAGATAACTACAATTACACACAAAATTCCAGCATGAATGTAAACCAAAACTTATATTTTAGAACAGGCACCAAGTGGAATATTGGATGAACTAATGAACCGATTAAAAAAACAATGTGTTGCACTCTGGGAGTGCCGGCAGAAGTGAAACCTCGCCTTTAAACTTTCACATATTTATAACAAATTGAATTTTTTTTTTTTTTTTTTTATTTATTTGGATATCAAACAATGACACAATACATTTATTTTACATTAGGTAATTACTGATGTATATTGATTAACAATTTATTGGATGTATTACTTCCATGGAGTTTCATCTGTTAAATAGTCATTATTACAATAGTAGGCATTTTTAAGTAATTGATTTTTAACAGCAGTCTTAAACTTACCTAATGACAGATCCAATATTTCTTCAGGAATTCCATTATAGAAGCGTATACTAAGTCCCAAAACTGAATTCATTGTTTATTCGTGGAAACATTCTGTGTAAATTTTAATTCTACCTACTATATGGTTCAATAGATAGACTGTGACAGGTAGACGGACAGACCGCAGATGCTTAACATAGAGCCCCGTTTTTACCCTTTTGGTGCGGAACCCAAAAACGTAAAATTCGCTAAATGTAGTAGCATATAGCGAATTTTCCGTTTTTGGGTGCGCTTGTTTGTTTTTCGTATGTGTGAGTGGCTAACAATGCTGTTCCGACCCGTGGTTCCGAGACACATAATAGTGGGGAAAGGTAAAGAAGAAGAAAACGTGGCTTTTAGGTTTTAAAGACCTGTCGGCCTGTTTGCTAACTTAGTGTACAACGTTTTGATAGTCACTTCAAAATACATTATGTTTTATACGGTGAAATTTTGATCGTTCTGGACCCTTAAAGGGATAATTCAGGCCGTTGATATTAAAAACTTTTCCTATGGGACCAATGCTGGGAACTCAAAAATTTTTTTACTTTCCCATACATATTGACCGGGCGGCCGAAATTTTTTGTATGGAACTGCCCATATTTTTTTTGCGTATCCAACATTGGTCCAGTAGGAAAAGTTGTTCATATCAACGGGCTGAATCACCCCTTTAAGGGTCCAGAACGATCAAAATTTCACTGTGTATATCTTAAATCAAAATAGTCAACTATACGAAAGCCTCAATGTATTTTGAAGTGATTATAAAAACGTTGTACACTGAGTTAGCAAATAGGCCGGCTGGGCTCTGTCTACCTCGCAAAGGAAAAAGACGTGATCTATGTATGTGATATGTACCGTGCTTCATTTAACAATTACATAGAAACAACTTAGTTTTGCGTGGAACAGGTTGTGTGAAATTGGGTCAGTGATGCGTGACTGACTCATGCAGCGTTCAATGATGTAATTAGAAAATGTTGCTAGCTATGCCTTAATTATTTGACTAGCTCCGTGGCGCAGCGGTCAACACGCCTGCCTGCGACACGGAGTGACCGGGTTCGATCCCCGGCCAGGTCAAGATGGAAAATGATCTTTTTCAGATTGGCTTGGGTCTTGGATGTGTATCTATATATGTATTTGTTATAAAATATAGTATCGTTGAGTTAGTATCCCATAACACAAGTCTCGAACTTACTTTGGGGCTAGCTCAATCTGTGTGATTTGTCCGTATATATTTATATTTATTTATTTATAATTATACATATTACTTCTATCCTAACTAATATTATAAATGAGAAAGTGAGTTTGTTTGTTTGCTACGCTTTCACGTTGTAACTACTGAACCGATCATAATGAACTTTTGCATACATGTTATCTGGGGTATGGAGAAGGACATAGGGTACATTTTATCCCGGAAAAAGTACTGTTCCCGAGGGATCGACATTGACGCGGGCGGAGCCGCGGGCGAAAGCTAGTTACTTTTATAAATGCGAAAGTACTCCGTCCGTCTGTCTGTCTGTGACCTCTACACGTTTCAACCACTGAGCCGATTTCATTGGTATGGTGGTAGATAGACGACATAGGATAACCTTTATCCTAAAAAAGTACTGTTCCCAGTATCGACAATCACGCGAGCAGAGCCGCAGGCAAATTAACTATATTTTAAAATACTTAAAGGTGGACTTGATAATTTTTTTTTATTGGTTTTATGGGCAATAAGGCGCGATTATAAATTGTTCCTGTCAACGTACCATTCTCATGTGGCCTATTCCGCGTCATTAGGCAGTAAATCTATCTATATATATAAAAATCGCGTGTCACGATGTATGTTCGGGATAAACTCTGTAACTACTGAACCGATTTTGATCAAACTTCGTAACTATCTGTAGTTTGGTCCAACTTAGAAGATAGGATAGGTTTTATCTTATAGCGAAACGAAGTTCACTGGGACAGCTGGTATAATCATACATTTTCATAAAATGGCAATGCATACTAACAGACAAGAGTTATTTTGCTCAGAAATGTTATAGTAGTGAACACGGAGAGGTAACACTTGTACGAGTATTTGTTGACAAACAAAACCAACTGCGAGTCATTGAAGTAGCTCATTATATTATCTAATCCTGAATAGCAATAGTTATTGTTCATCGAGGGAGGAAAGTGAGAGATTTTTACACGTGTTGGGTATCACACTTTCTATCCGAATGATACATATTACTTTATACTGCACCGGCGACGGAAATATTTTTTTCCGACTTCTAAATAAGGAGGAGATTGTCAATTCGGTTGTATGTTTTTTTTTGGGTTCCAGTACGGAAAAGAAAAAAACGGCACCCTTATAGGATCACTGTTGTCCGTCTGTCTGTCTGTCAAGAAACCCTTTTTGGAATAGAATAGAATAATTTTTATTTGCGTTTGAGAAGGGTATACAAGGATGTTAATAATAGTTACAGTTTCATACCTAATCAGCCATAACAATAGCATGTAAATATGTATATAAATTAAATTATTGTCAAGTTATATTAATTGAGTACAAAACAAATCCAGGAATTTTTCTCAGGAATGCGTGTAGATATCAAGCTGAAATCCATATCAAATACTCAGGTCTACTGTCCCTTGGAGCTGTGAAAAAAACTTTGAAGCCAACGCAATCAAATGATACAGCCGTTTATGACGCAAATTTTCGACATTCGCAAGGGAATCAAAACCTACAGGGTACTTCCCGTGAACTCAGAATTTTTAAATTTGGTACGAAGCAACGTCTTATAGCACAGATAAAGGAAAAATTGCGCAATGCGTGTTTAGTTAGGTACATCATATAATAAAAATATTTTTATTAATAATTTTAAACTTATTATAGATGGTACGGAATCCTTCGTGCGCGATCCCGACTCGCACTTGGCTGGTTTTTTTATATGAATTATTATTTTAATTCCGATAACTACTGCACCACGAAGACTGTAGAGCTGAATCACTAATTAGGTATTAAAAAATGAGAGTGAAGACACTTTGGTCCGCGACAAATCTCATTGACTTGCAACGAATCCTGTATACGTGGTATGTTTGTCGCAGATACGTGGAAGCGCAAGAAGACCGCGTGACGGTGGTGTTCTCGACGGTGTTCCGGCACGAGGACGACGTGGTCATCGGCAAGGTGTTCATGCAGGAGCTCAAGGAGGGCCGGAGAGCCTCGCACACCGCGCCGCAGGTACAGTCCTACCACTTTTATAAGTTACACTTTGTACAGTCAAGCGGCAAAAGTGGAGTCATAGCTTTCCATACTAGTTTTATGAGAAACTAGCTTTTGCCCGCGGCTTCGCAAGCGTTAAGAAGTATAGTTTCATACAAACTTTTATCCCCTATTTTATCCCCTTGGGGGTAGAATTGATCAAAATCCTTTCTTGGCGGATGCCTACGTCACAACATCTACCTGCATACCAAATTTCAGCCCGATCCGTCCAGTGGTTTGGGCTGTGCGTTGATAGATCACTATGTCAGTCAGACAGTCACCTTTGAGTTATATATATTTAGATTATGACTCCACTTTTGACGCTTGACTGTACATGCGCAGAAATGAAATATTTGCGTGGCGCGAAAATATCCGTCCGCTATTGGCTGATGCGTACGTGCCATGTCTGGAGTTCGCTGCAGCGCCGCGCAGTATAAGTATTATAAGCGAGACAGCATGAGTCATGTTTTTTTGGATTTCAAATCTTATTTAGTACCTTTAAGTTTGATATTTCTAGGGCGACAGATTTAGGAGGGCAGCAAGTTATTGAATCAAAAGGTGAATCTGGTGCATCTCTTTATACCACGAACATCTATCTCCCCTCATCCGGACATAACAGAAATGGTGAATAAGATGGGCTTATGCAATCAGGTCGATGTAGTTATAAATTACTAGCGGCCCGTCCCGGCTTCGCACGGGCGAATATAAGTATTTTATAGCCTATGTTCATCAGGGATAATGTAGGAGTCTAATGGTGAATTTCCCTAACCGGTCCAGTAGTTTTGGAGCCTATTCAGTCCAAACAAACAAACAATCAAATTTCCCTCTTTATAATATTAGAGCCGCAGACGACCCTGTTTTATTTATGTTTCCATTAAGAGGGCATGATGGTCAGTGGTGTCATCCTCAACTGCGCGCTCGTCCTCCCGAGCTACTTGCTTTCCCCTCATTCATCCGAGTGAGTAGTATCCCAATGCCTTCATTCCCTTCCCAAATCCAATTTATTCCTATCCTTACCTAGCATAAAAAAGCTTCATCGGAAGCTTTTTTATGCTAGGTAAGGATAGGAATAAATTGGCAGCAGCGTCTGAAGTACACGAAGTTAAAGAAACTGCGCTCTCCAACCCGCTATGGCAATATCCACCCATGGAACAAAGAATCCAGGCTTTTGTCGTCGTTGATGATGAGCCAGCAGAACCTTTCTGTTTTTCATTGCATAACCAACAACAGGTAGATATGTTTTTGCATGGAGGTAATTAAGGCAACTTTGACAATTACTCGAAAATAAGAAATTTTATGTCATGATAGTTATCCGTCTAGAAGGTTCTGGTATATAAAATTTCAGTTCTGAAGAGCACAGAAACTTAAATGTATTTCTTGCTGGCAAAGCAACCGAGACAAAATATTAATGAGTGTGACTTGTTTCAGGTTCTATTTTCACACAGGGAACCGCCCTTAGAACTCATGGACACGGACGCGAAAGTAGGAGAAAATATCAGTTATGTCACGTTTGGTGAGTTATTTTAATTTAGTATTACAAGCAGGTGAGCGGGCGTGCACCGCCCGCGGGGGGGTCGTTCGGAGGGGGGGCAAATAAAAAAAATTCAATTAGAGTTACATTTGAGTTTTTTTTTAATTAAATAAAAATATACGGACAAATCACACAGATTAAGCAAGCTCCAAAGTAAGTTCGGGACTTGTGTTATGGGATACTAACTCAAAGATACTAAATTTGATAACAAATACATATATAGATAAACATCTAAGACCCAGGCCAATCTGATAAAGGGCGTTTTCCATCTTGACCTGAGCGGGGATCGAACCTGGGCACCTCGTGTCGCAGGCTGGCGTGCTCGCCGAAAATCGAGCGATTCTTTACGTAATATTCAAAGTAATTAAATATTACCACAATACTCATGTTCATACGGTGGTTTATGATTTATCAGATGTCTTTTTATGTGTTAGCATGAACTGTAAGTTGAACCAAAGTAGGAACTTAAAAACTTGATGATGTATGGGCATTTTTTTTATCGCAGCTCTCTTGTAACTGTAACATGTGGACTGATTTGAATACATATCTTTTGAATTTTAAAATATAACGAAATAAATGGTTTTTGTCATGTTCGTTGGAAGTCCTGTCGGAGAACAAGGATCAACGGTATTTGCTGAACTGTAGAACATGCTGATTGCAGATAATCTCAAATTATTTGTTTTTGAGAGAGATCCTATAATTTGATATGTACAAGTTCAGGTTTTACTCATTGTTTCTTTTTTTATGTATGATTGACGGCAATGGAGCCACCTGATGGAAAGTGGTCACCGTCGCCCATGGACATCTGCAACATCAGAAGAGGTGCTAATACGTTGCCTACATACATAGTATCGCGTCTTTTTCCCTTACGGGGTAGACAGGGCCTATGTCTATCAGACCTTATGGCCACATTTAGCATGTTGGAGGACGTGTAGATGGAAAACGGAATCGATATAGTGATGGGTTGCTAACTCCATTGAAACGTCAACGGAAACAAATAATAAAAAGGTTCGTGCTAAATCCCGTTTATATACATAATGATGTGTTTAAAGCGCGAATGTTTAAAAAAGAATATTGCAAACCGTTACGGGCCGGAAATTGCTAATTAAATCCGTCAACAACAATAAGGAACTGTCAAAGCGTTTAGTTCGACTCTTTGGTATTCCAACGATAAAAGGGTGAAATCTCTGACATCAGGGTGTGCATGGTCGATTGACCGTGTCACCTACACGAAATGATGGATCTGCATAGTCCGCAGTCCGCTGTCTGTGAAGTGTAGCTGACTTAGTGTTTCCCGGCAGTGCTATTCCCGCGGCACACGTGCGAAGCGGCGCGCGACAATACCATCGACCTGCTGCATATGTTCCGCGACTATCTGCACTACCACATCAAGTGCTCCAAGGTGTACGTGCATTCGCGCATGCGCGCCAAGGCCGGCGACCTTCTCAAGGTGCTCAACCGCGCGCGCCCGCAAGTGGCCGCGCGTCCCGCCGAGCGCAAGACTATCACGTGAGTTGTATATTTATATATTTTCTTCCAACTTCGCTGCAATTCTATTATAACCAAGGACGTTATAGTAGAAGGACTGAGCTCTCATAGTAATAATTAGAGCAGAAAGCGAAGACAAACTTCGGAATTCTATCTCGCTCTAAAGTAGGGTGACCAACTACTTTAGAGCGAGAACAGCGAGAACAGCAGCAAAAGATTTCTCGGACATGAAGTACTTAGGTAAAGCCAAGTGGGTGGTACACGCGTTTCTCAATCTTGTACGATCGTACGAGATTCGTTAAACGTTCATTCAGTCAGCGCGCACGTCCCTACTTGAACATATGCTTTATTAAGCGGTATCCTTACTAATATTATAAATGCGAAAGTGAGTTTGTTTGTTTGTTAAGCTTTCACGCCGTAACTACTGAACCGATCATCATGAAATTTTGCATACAAGTTCTCTGGAGTGCGGAGAAGGACATAGGCTACTATTCCCGAGGGTTCGACATTAACGCGGGCGGAGCCGCGGGCAAAAGCTAGTTTAATTATAAAAACAAAAGTATGAGAGTAAATAGGTCGAAACAAGGTATTTTTTTCCATGGATCAATACTTTGTTTTAACTAAAATCATGATTTAACAACAACAAAAAAAATAAAATAAAAGACCTATCACGATTTTCAATATAAAATGACAATACGACTAATTCACATCCAAAGGGGTTCCAAAGCTCGTTCCAAGGAGAACGCGCAATGTAAATTCAATTGCGTGATAGCAACACGAAAGCTGCGTTGCACTCGAACTGATATTATCGATAATATTTAATAGTTAATATAATTATCTCAAATTTTTTAGGTTGCTCCCATGTGTTGATTTAAATATTTATCAGTAACTATTATGGAATGCAAGTTACGAAAAGAATTCGAGCTTTGGCATACAAAAAGTTAAAATACATCAAAAGTCGCGTTTTGATGTACACGAATGAAAGGCAAGCCAATCGACAAATACAAATGTCTGTTTATCGAAATAACGCGATTAATTTCTGTGGATGTCACATTACTTTTTCGCTCATCATCATCATCATTTCCAGTAGGTGTCACGGTCAATCGACCATGCACACCCTGTTGTCAGAGTTCTTCGAAACTGCCTCTCAGCCTCATACGTGGTTCCTTTAACGACTACCAGATGGCAGCCGGAACCAACGACTTAACGTGCCTTCCGAAGCACGGAATCATCTTTATTATCAGACAATCCGTTGATTCAAGCCTGCAATGTCCTAACCAAACTGAAAATAACTAAATAAAGTATGCTTCCCGTAGGAATCGAACCCATGACCTCCGGGTCTACAGGCAAACGCCTTAACCACTGGACCACGGAGGCAGTTACTACAAACTTCGCTAGTAATGACGTAATGGTGGTGGCGTGGCTTATGCAAAAACTGACAAAGGCGTTCCCTTTGCAAAGTCCACGCGTAGCCATTCTATCCTGATATATTTCTATGGTAGGTACTTATGTCGGTGTCATTGATAAGACCCATGCTATGATCATTTATGCTGATCACTTTTGACAAATAGCAACTGTAGAAAGGAATAGCAACAGTAGAGATGTTCATAGTACGCCTGATGGATCAAAACTTTATTTTATAACTAGCTGTTACCCGCGGCTCCACCAGCGTTAATGTCGATCCCTCGGGAACAGTAGAATTTCCCGGAATGAAAGGTAACCTGTATTCTTCCTCCGGCCCCAAACTACCTCCATATCAAATTTCATCCAAATCTGTTCTATGGTTGAAGCGTGAACATTCGAAAGACAGACAGAGTTCACCTACACAGATCTTTTTTAAATGTACTCGTATACTAGAACTTATATACGTATTTTCATAATTCTTAAGTACAGAAATGAGAAAAATTCCATACTAACTTTCAGACAGACAGACAGACAGAGTTACTCTCGTATAAATGCGAGAGTAACTATATTAGTATGGAAATATGGATTTTATGTACGAAGTACCTATAAGTACGCATTACTGATAAATCAGATTCAACAAACTCGGCAGATAAGATGGACACCCTAGCCAAGGCACAACATTTACTAACTGAAAACGGTTATGTGTATAATGCACAATGCACTGCACTGTCACTTCGAGATCTCTTGAAACAACAAGTTATATTATTTTACTCTTTCAGTCTGCTTAAAAAATTCGAAGGCTGCGGGATTTTTTATTAATAATATGGCGGCAATGTTGAGATCGTACTAGGGTTGCTAGACTAAATTTAAATTTAATACTATATTAAGACTGCTCTTTTATTTTTGATAAGAAAAAAATCAAAATTATCTGTAAACATACAGTTTAGTTAATAAATTAATTATTCCATGTAAAATAAAACAGCAATTATTTCATTATTAATTAAATATTGCTGTTTTGCTTTACTACTATTTTCTTCCATTATTTACATTTTTATGCAATGGCAAGTGTGCGAGAGGGAAAAAATGCCGAGGTATTTCCGTCTCACTTTACCCTAGAATTTTTTGCACAGCATTATGCTCTCTATTCTTGAAGCGTTAAGGGTTAACATCGTATATCAAAATCTGAAACAGTTCTATCAGGGTACTAAGGAACCGCTTACTAAATAGATGATTATAACTGCACTACATATGCAGCACAAAGCGGAACTTACCTCTTCTAGAGCAGAAAAAATGTATGGAAATCCTTTACTGCACTGTTTAGTTTTCTTTTTAACGCGGGACCATAGGTGTCACATGTCACAAAAAAGGTTGGCCAACCTGATGGCCGTATGGAGTAGCCTGTGAAGTGACATTGCCTGAGCTAAAAAAATATTGGCCATAAAGAAAAAAAGACGGGAATGTAAACAACAAATTTTCACTAATTGTAATTTATCTTCAGTTTTATTTTTCACATACTTACTTTTCTTGTAGTAGTTGAAAGAAGAGCAGATAATGCACCTCGCATTAAGTAATTTATATTGCACTCGTGCTTTTTAAAGCCCTCGCTAACGCTCAAGCTCCAAATAAGCATTTGGTGCAATAATAAATTACTTTCTGTTTGGTGCAACAATCTACTATTTCTTCCAACAATGCTGCAATTCTATCATAACTGCACTACATATTCAGCACAAAGCGGAACTTTGCTGCTCTAGAGCAGAAAAAATGTGTGGAAATCCTTTACTGCACTGTTTAATTTTTTTTAAGCGCTTTTTATACTCACAACCACTGGGCCATCGGGCTCCTCTTGAGTGATCCCACGCCATGCAGCTGTAGGGCTCCCGGCAATCTGGACGTGACCAAGGTTTACTGACATAACCGACTGACAGCAGATTGTTTAACATCTTTCTGTTACCTACTTTATCCTGGCAGGGCCGCCATGTAATGAGAGACGTATGTAAAACTGATTATGTTGTTGCAGGGGAAGAACATTTGTGCGGCGAGATTGAGTGTTGCGAGCCGGCGGGGCCCGGCGCGGCGGCCAGGCGGCGCGCCCCGGGCTCTCGCGCACCGCGCCGGCCTCACGCCGCGAACTAAGTCATACCACCTATTTATTATTCGAACAAGATATCATAGTCGAGCGAACTAAGATATTATTTCAGTGCCCGTCGCGCTCGGCGGGACACCCACAATGTGCGTATTTCATTTGTCTGCTCCAATAGCTATTTATTTCATTACCATTCTGTTTCACCGGACGTCACAAAGTACTTATCGATAGTGAATGATCTCGCGCACTTGACTATGAATGGATTGCCAAATATTAACTCGCATGCTCAATCTACTGCCGACGGGCGTTTTGTGATCGGGTGACGAAATGTGCACATTGTATTAATAATATTTATTGTAAACTCTTCAGCATAGCGTAAAGTCTAAATAATGTTGCCGTAGAATTTGTTGGTTACAAAAATGATGCTTTATTATAAAGAGAGTTGTATTTATGGGGGCACCGCGCCTCGGTTCCTGTGAGTAGTCGCCGAGACTGGTTGGTGGAGCCACTCACGCGGGCAGTGTCCCCGCGAGCGAACTTTCCTCCTAGCTTACGTAATTTTGTTGTGTAAGTAAATGCTATTACCAATCCTCACGTAGGGTAATGTATTATAAAATCTAGCCTATACTATTGTTTCGGATTTACAAACTTGTAAAAATGTATATCTCTGAAATACTTGAGACAGGTATGAAGCACAAACATGTACGAATTATTCCTTACTAATTTTTAAAACAGTTCTATTTAGTTTTAAATGTTATGCAATATATGAACAATAATTAATTTTAATAAAGTTGCACTTTTTCGTTTTAGGTAGGTCCGATTCATAAATAAAGTGTAAGTGAAAATGTATAATATTGTCAATAGTTTGTTCCACAGCGGAGAGGACTCGTTATCGTATGAATGGCCTTATTTACGATCGTTGGGTTCGCTCGTCGCCGGAGCTCGGAGTAGAGTCGCTAGTTTAGACACCGGTACTCATAAGTATCTTGTTTTTGTGCAATTCGACCTCACACTGTTCGAATTCCAACTTGCATTTAATTTGACTGGACAAATTAGGCTCTGTTTAGTAAAATTTTCGTGGTTGTACTTTGTTTTGTAATTAGTGTCACCCTGTAGTTTACGCCGACACAATTACACACATTTTGTAATAAAAACATTTGCACCAAAATAAATTGCTCAAAATATAACACCAAGGAGCTGCAACAATTGATAATAGAATTATCAGATAAAACAATAGACTGTAAAATCAGATAACTATGGATTCGTGGTATTTAAGAGGGTTTTGCAAAGATTTAGCAAATAAATTGATTGTGGGGGATGAGTTCCGATAGAGAAATTGAGTCATGGACTGAAGAGGTAGGCTAACGAATCAATTCGTCTGCAAGTCAGCGGGTATTATATAAATTTTAATGTAATACACAAAGTCATAAATAAATAAATTAATGAGACATAGTTGTAAACAGGATAGTTATTGACAGACCCATACAAGTGTATGAGAAGGAATGAAAAGTAATAGAAGCATGTAGAAACAATTTAACTATTTAATAAAATTTTGTAGCTAACTTGAATCTTATGAAATTTTATTTGCAAGATGTATTATTATGTATTATAAAATGTAAGTTAATGTTGCTTTAAGGTATTACTTACAATTGGATCATTGTTTTTACTGTCAGTTTTAACACAAGATTATGTAAACAGCGGCCAGACACAGTGGTTATTGTGAATATGTAATTATTCTTATAATTTTTAAAATCCGTTTATACTGTATTTTTATTTTCTAGATTAAAGAAAACATCTTACTGCATTACACCGCTTTTATTTTGAAATATAATATTTACATAAATCAAAAATACATTTACTTACAACATTTACTAATATTCGCTTACGATTACATATATCATCATCATCATCATCAACAGGTCTTTTTAGTCTCCACTGCAGGAGCATAACCCTCTCTGTACTACCGGAGCCAAACTTGGCCAGAGCAGACAGAGGATTTGGCCTACACTCTCCTCGCTGGCCAGACAGGTTGGAGAGGTCTCATTGATGGTTATGAGCTTTGTTTAGCTTGTATTTCCTAAGTCGCCTCTTACGACATCCATGGGAAGACTTGGAGTGGTCCTATTCTACTCTGCCGGAAACCACGCGGCGAGATTACATATAGCTAGTTGTTAATTATTTCACACATAAGCGAGATTCTAGACCCGATCATCATGAAATTTTGCATACAAGTTCTCTGGAGTATGGAGAAGGACATAGGCTACCCTACTATTCCCGAGAGATCGACGCGGGCGAAAGCTAGTCATTACATAGTATAAAACAAAGTCGCTTCCCTCGTCTGTCCGTCCCTATTTATCTAGACGAATTTTTTTTTTTACATCTATGCTATTTATGCTTAGATCTTTAAAACTACGCAACGGATTTTTATGCGGTTTTTTTAATAGATAGAGTGATTCAAGAGGAAGATTTATATGTACATTGCACCTGTGCGAAGCCGGGTCCGGGTCCGGGTCGCTAGTATGTCATAAAAGTATATGTTGCCGTGTTGTTAGTCTACTTTGGAAAACAGTCAACATTCTCTAACAATCGATAATATTTTTAGGGGCATGTAACATACATGCCCCTAAAAATAGGCCCGCAGGAATTGGGAGAAAACATATGCCATTCAGCAACAAGTTGCTTGTTGCTAAAAATTACTTTGTTATGGTTTGTTCATTTACGTTATTGGAAATATGGACGCGATGAGAACTCTATTCAAAAAATAGTAAAGATTTCAGATAGTTACCTAATGTTAACGTGTTGCACAACTTTGCTTCTCAAAAGTTAACTGCGGTGTGGATGCACCTTAAGGAATTGTCAGAACCTGGATTAAATAGAGGTGTTCTTGAAACCTATCAGGTTTTATTTGCGAGTAAGTACAGTCAGGCCTGTATGTCCCCGTGTAGGTATCGAAAGCATACTTATTTTAAGCGCGGCGGCACCTTCGAAGGTGAAATCAGAACAATTCCGGCAGGAACGACGCGTGGTCATATGTGTTCACCAACTTCAACCAATTATGAATCGTATGCTCAGAGCTGTAAGTATAGAATTGGCTTGCTGTCGGTATTTAAAATAAAAGGTGTCGCGTTCTAACGCGAACTAAATTACACCATATCGCTAACTACATAGAGTTGATATTTCTTTGAATACCTTTGCAGAGTGCGACTTCTGTACGTAGGTACTCGTATAAGTAACTAGTACTTAGCATGGGTTTTCTTGAAGACCAAAAGTGTTCTAGGCGAGCTCCGTGGCGCAATGGTTAACACGCCAGCCTGGGACACGAGGGACTCGGGAAAGTTCGATCCCCGGTCAGGTCATGATGGAAAACTATGTTTTTCAGATTGACCTGGGTCTTGGATCTTTATCTATATAAGTATCTATTATAAAATATATTTTCGTTGAGTAGTCTCCGATGACACTAGTTCACAACTTACTGTGGGGTAATAGTTTACAACTTACTAGCTTAATTTGTGTGATATCTACCTATACCTACATTTATTTATTTGAAACCTAGTTATCAGCTTTTATTTGCGAGTAAGTACAGTTGTAGTTGAAAAAAAAATATTAAAATTCCTTGGTGGCCGAAGGGTTCGGCGAGGCGGGGGACTTCGGCTGGCCCAGCTTGGAGATGCTGGCCACTTTGCTCGCGATCTTGGCAAAGTGGCCCGACACCTGCGGCTCAGGCTTCTGCCCGCCCTCCGCCTGGAACGACGCATCCAGGGAACCTGCACATATTAATTTCAAGGTCAAATATTTACCAACGGCGTGCATTCTGTGTCAAGGGCACGTGCGTAAATACGTATCAAGGCAACGATACGTATTATAAAATAAGTATAGTATCGTTGAGTTAGTATCATAGGACACAAGTACACAACTTAGGTACTGTTGCTAGGTAAATTTGTGTAATAGGTATGTCTCTACCTATATATTTATTTAACTATTTATTCAATATATTATCAACATTCTCAGCCCACATTAGCCCACTGCTGGGCATATGCCTTTCTTTCTTTGTCCCATTTTCTACATACATGTGCCATTCTTATCCAAAGTTTTCTACTTAGCAAAACAATGTTATGTGAACAGCGGGCTGTTGGTTCACCGACTGGTCTTCTCGCTCGGTCTCTCGGCCACCACCGTCACTGCTTTGATCTTGTAAGATTATATTACTGTGGGATTTAATGACCGCCGGATCACATGAAAATCCTTTATTTGGCCGTTATCTAAATTGACCAAATCATGATGCCAAACCTCACGAGTTTCAAACTATCTCAAAGACACTTACTTTGCTGAGGCGACATGATGGAGCTGGGCTGCGACCCCTGGTTCTCAACGTCCATCTCGGATTTGGTCTTCTCGTGAAGCAGGTCCAGGGCTGCGTGCGCAGATATAACACGTCACAGAACGACTGTCTACGGTATCTTTACGTTATCATAACTAATGGCGCATTATAATAATTGTATCTATTCATCTTGTGATTTGTGGACTCGGTACAGGTTATTATTAGACTATGTAAGGAAGCTATTGCTTCATCTTACAGGAGTCACAATGAAATGTAAGTACCGAAGGCTTGACTCTCAATCAAGTTGAATAAAATTTCTGGATGAATAATATGCTTTTCAATTTTTTGATCAAAAATGTGATTTTCGAAAAGAACGGTAAACAAGCGTCTATTAAGCAAGGGTGCGGTGGGTCTGAAGATCAAAAGTCAAGTTAATAAAACCCATCCAGTAGATTCTGAATGAAGCAGAAACAACATCCTCATATGCATACAAACCTCTACATTTATACAATTACGAGCAGAAGGATAAAACTACCGTCTTTCAGCGACATGGCGTCCATCTTGGTGTCCTGTATGGTCTCCAGCTGCTGTCTGAACTTGGAAGCGATCTTGCGCCTCTTGTAGTCCGCTTCGATCTGCTGCTTTGTGCGCGGGATGCGGAACCGGAAGCAGCAACACACCATTACGACTAAAAGTTTAGCAAAGTTAATTGCGAGTCGCTTAAGATATTCTGTTGAAGTATTATTAGCATTACCTCGGGCAGAGAGACTTTAGATTGAAATTTAAGCATTTAGCTTAACACTTTCGCTGAAACTGAACCAGACACAAAAGAAATAACAATAGAATTGACGTAATTCTATAATACAGTGTCAGCGAAAGTGTTAATTAAAGCTTTAGCAGACAGGTTTAGTCGAGACGTACCTCAATACCTACCTACTTATTTCGTACAACTAACTCAACCTGGCTGTCCGGTGGTTGCAATGGCATCGTGTACGCGGCCTCCCGAGCTGCTACTGGCTTCCCCATTCATCTGAGTGAGTAGTACCCAATTCCTTTCATTCCCTTCACAAATTCAATAAATTCCTATCCTTCCCCAACTTCAAAATGCTTGCGATGGGCAGCAGCATCGGAAGCACAAGAAGCCACAGAAACTGCGCTCGCCAACCCACCTGCCAAGCGTGGTGAGTATGGCAGTATCCTCCCATGTCAATCCTTGGGACAGGCCCATGTCCAGCTGTGGACTTTTTGTGGCTGTAATGATGATGATGAAATTTCGTTCATAGACCTGTTTTCTGATACAGATACGAGTACAGTACTTATTGTCACGTATTAAGGAGGACAAATAGGATTAGACGGAAATAGTTACAGGCTACGTTGCCTTTATAGGTACAATAATCTGCAAGTTTAAACCCATTCCCTTGATCGACTGTTAAGGTCTGCGCGGGAGAAGCAGTTAGCACATTCTGTCCTTTTTTCTCTCCCAGGCAAGGATATTTCTGATTATAAATAACTAGCGGCCCGCCCCGGCTTCGCATGAGTAGATATAGGGTCGGGTAGATATATTTAATTCTATAGCCTATGTTCATCACGGATAATGTAGGACTTTAATGGTGAAAGGATTTTTCAAATCCGCATAGGTAGTAGTTTCGGAGCCTATTCAATGTAATCAAACAATCAAATCTTTCCTCATTATAATATTATTGAAGATATGTATATAAAAAAAAAGAGGGGTATGCAGATTCACCCGCGGTTTCGACATGTCTGAGGTCAGGAGTCGGACTGGAGATTGCAGCTCACAATAATCAATTAAGTCCTACCTACGTCCACGACTTCACACAGAAAGTAATACCTAGTGAAAACCCGAAACTACTTGTATTGAGAAAGCTGCAGGCACTTTACATTTTTTCAGTTTTAATAAATAAGCTTTCTATGTCTGACCGAATAAAAAGTAAAACCTTTGCTTTCGTTTGACTTGTAACAGACAAAATGCATGATCAGAAAAATAATACGCATCAAAACAACGGTTGCTTGTAGGTTGTAGGGCTGATATTATAATAGATGTTAAGTTGATGTTATTAGTGTACCAAGTCCTACTTACTCAAAGTTGCAACGGCAGCCCAACAAAGAAATACAAGTTGCCACAGTCGTAATCCACCGATAACTTGTTTCTCTAGCCACTCAGGCTCTTCCGAGTTTTTTATAACGTCCATTATAGGATCCATCGTGTAGTGTTATTTGCACTGACTCGAAACAAAATGTAAAACACGTCCACACGGAACCGTACACCAATTTGAAGAAAAGCTAATAATTCCAATTTGTTGGAGTGGCTGTTTGCCACACCTCATATTATGCTATCATCCCTCGGCACTCCCTAATTGTATTTCCAGTTGCAAGATTGCTATTGCGTATACGTAATACGGATGGAAAATCTGCATATTTATATATATATTTACGTACCTAACTAAAAATAATATTATTTTTAGAAACTATTTATTTGTAAAATAATTGTACAAGAACAGCATAGTTCGAAAATATTTTTTAAATTGTTCCAACTCCCGCACTCTGCCTATTTTAAATCTACCGCTCATTTCTTTGCAGTATTTGGGGCTGCCATACTATCTCGAAATCGAAAATAAATTATGAATATTGTACGCTGTATATAACCAAATTACTTGGTTAAGTCAATAAACAATTTAGTTCATTAGTTATCAATTGTGATGAATGGTTTTACTGCTTGCGCAACATAATATCTTTAAATAAATAAATATCTTTCGTATAACGCGAACTGCAGTTGGTTGAAGTAACCGAACGACTGGGGGAAGTAGTAGAGAAAAATTATTCCCATTTCATAATAAAGTAATTATAAGTAACATTCTACACTGTACTTATAATACTTAATTACCTAACATTAATTAAAATTTAATATGTTACCTTTCTAAATAGACATTGACGTTTCATATTATCGTAGCGTTAATTCGATTGTTTTATTTTTTGTATTGACAACACTCATCGTTGTTCTCTTTCGTTTTGTGACTGTTTCACTTTCCCGCAGAAAATAGGGTGTCGAATCTGTCCTATAACCTCCGTTATATTTATTACAATTTAAAGATCGAAGATGAATCTTTTATGATAATTGTGGATTAATTTGTGTAAAAGTTGTCCTAAGTGATGTTGTGTAAGATCGTTTGTGTTCTTGCGGTCACTCTGTAGCATTTTTAAAAATTAAACATGGCCTCGAACCGAGGAATTCAGATCGGATCCGCGTGGTTTCAACGGAAGCTGAATTTGAGGCCACAGCATAGGGGCGTGCATCTGGTAACGGAGGAGATCCTCAAGCAGGTGCCGGAGCTGTCGCAGTTCGCGGTCGGCCTCTGCCATATCCAGAGTGAGTAGCCGTCAGCCGTCAACATCGCGTTCTTGCCGCCGATGATGCACCCCCTCCCTCTTGTCATATTTGCCCTATATTTAATCTCGCGCGATTTTGTGATTACTATGCTAGTTCGAAAGGGTAGTGGGACTAGATAGGCCGGGGGGCATTTGCTTGGAGTTTGCGCGGGGTACACATGGTGTCCAGCTGATCAGAGCAATGTTGCGTGTGTTTCCAGTAATGCACACATCGGCGAGCCTCGCGCTCAACGAGAGCTGGGATCCCGACGTCAGAGACGACATGGAGATGATGCTCAACAAAATCGTGCCAGAGGGCCTGCCGTATCGCCACTCGTGCGAAGGTCCCGATGACATGGTGAGCTAACATACTACTAAATGCTTTACAAATGCTGCCAATGCTTTCTTTCAAAACAATTGATGAATATTATCATTCATCCAATGACTATATTTGTTTATTTGTTCTTATCAATCATTTGTTGATCATGTGTTGAATTTGATGATGACAAAATCAAATACTGGCAGTTTAAATTTATTTTTAATTTATATCTCATACTTTGTCAGAATTGTATTATTTAACTACCTACAAGATTCTACATAGTTCTTCAATTCAAGGTCAATGTCAAAGGTTTATGGAATATTTATTTAGGTATATGCATTTGTTTCAATATCCTAATAACCAATTACAAACAGTTTTAATTACAATATGTTTTGTTTCTGTGAATTGGATCAGCTGACACCCATAGATAACCTCTCTGATATAACTTATCTTGAATGCTGAAGGTCAATATGAATATGTAGGTAGATGACAGGCTTGCTAATTTGAATCAAGTTAAAAGTATCAGGCTTGCCAATTTGAATCAAGTTAAAAGTATTCTGATGTTTTTGCGATTGTAACATTTAAATTATATCTCTTAAAGTTTAATCTTGTATATTACATTATTATTACACCAATTGTTTCTACCTGTAGTTTAATTTGTGGTAGAACCATGCTATTGGTACGATTCATTTTAGTAGCATGAATTGGCTGGCTTGTCAAGGGAACCACACTCTCACAGAAAATCGAAGTTTGAGTAGAAGCTTTACCACTTCAATGCTTCATTTGGTGAGTGAGAGAGACGGAGGCCCATCCTTCCCCTGCTTCCTTGAAAGGCCAGATATGGTCCTGTTACACCTTGGTGTTGTTCATGGGCAGCTTTGATCGCTTACCATCAGGTGACTTGCTTGCCATCCTATATCATAAAAAAATTTACACTGTGAGCCAATACTCCATACATCTGGTATGTTTACAATAAATATTGTAAGCGGTAGTTTTGCATAGTTCTAAAAACATAATAGGCAAATGACAACTAAGCCTGGGTAGACTAATAGTTAATGTTTGCAGGTGCAAACATGAAAACTGTAATCTTTATGAAAAATGAGATGTAATAATAATGTAATAAATGTGATAAAGAGTAAAGGGGGTATTCTCCATCCGATGGGAGGGACCCCGCTATACGTGGAATATGATTGGAGATATCTCATATTGTGTCTTAACATATAGCGGTGTTATCCTAAATTCCAGATGGTTTAATAGGTGCGTAAAAGAAATATTGATTTTATTTAAAATGCTTAATATGATTTATATATATGCTATGTTTCAGCTTATGACAAAGACAAATGGCTACTTCAAAGTGATACCATAAAAGAAGAAAGATCTAGATATACTGTTACATATCATGCCTATATTAAATTTTGTTTTAAGTTTAAAAGAAATATTATACAACATTTGGCATCATTTTTATCTGTGGAGCTGTGGAGCCCAAGCGCTGCTTTTAAGATATTTTGAGACAAAAATCTGTAACTATCCTCTAGGACTCCCTGAAGGCAAAGCATTAACAAATGTAATCTTGAAAAAATGATGAGTATGACTATGGCGCCTATTATACTATCCTTAATATCAGATCTGATGGGAGGGACCCTGCTATACAATAGACACGACACGAGATATCTCCAATCGTATCGCACATCCCTCGTCAGATCCGATTCAGGATGGTATAATACCCACTTATTTGTATAATTTAAGAACACTCCGCAGTTTCTTTCTTTTTTTGAGAGGATACTGTATTCCATAGATTAGAAAGAATATCAGCTGTGTAATCATTATAATCATTCATTAGAGAGAGCTAGTTAATAGCTTTTGCTTACTACTAACTTTAATATTTAAAACTAGCCTTTGCCCGCGACTTCGTCCATGTTGAGTAATATTTAAATTATTATTATTCTCTTTTTCTTCTGTTTTGTTTAACGTTTTTGTGAAATAAGTATTGTTTTCGGAATCAGCGACCGATAAAACCATAAAAACGATACCCATGTTGATTTTCAGAACTTGTCACCCCTTTTTCACCTTTTAAGGGTTGAATTCTGAAAGAGCCTGAAACACTTGTTTACTCATTTATTGATAGAAGTACTCCTGTGAAGATTTGAATAAACTAGTATAACTAATCTCGTTTCCCCATACAAAAGTTCAAGCCCTTTTTCACCCCCTTAGGGGTTAAATTTTCATCAACCCTAGGATATGTAATTGTTAAACTAAAAACAATGTTTCAGCTCTAAAAATGACTGACTTCCATACAAAACTTTAACCCCTTTTCACCCGCTTAATAAGCGAAATTTTCAAAAATCCTTTCTTAGCAGATGCCTATGTTATTACAACTATCTGTACGCCAAATGCCAGTGAAATCGGTTATGTAGTTTCGATTGTGTGTTGATAGATGAGTCAGTCAGGTTTGCCTTTTATATATTTAGTTCTAGCCTGTTCTAGCCCATGGACAGAGAGTTGGTTCTTTGTAAATGTCTTCAATATGAAATTAATTTAAGTTCTGTGTAAATGTACTGATTGTTATGTTTGTTTGTTTACACAGCCGGCACATGTGAAGGCCTGCTTTTTGGGCTCTTCATTGACAATCCCTATCACAGACGGAAAGCTCAACCTGGGCACCTGGCAAGGCGTGTGGCTATGTGAGCACCGAAATCACGCTGGCAGTCGGAAGGTTAGTACTGCCTGTTTTATAATATGATTTCTACGATGAATAGAAGATATGATTACATTAAATATTCTTTATAATTGACCTTTAATTTGTAAAAATAAGCAGATCTATTGATTCTCCTCGGAAGGAGCACTGAGCTGCATGGTGCTAAGCTGCGTGTGGTTGCAGGTCGTGGTGACGCTGTCGGGCTGCCCGCGCGACTCGCCGCTGTCGCCGGTGTCGGCTGCGTCGTGCTCCAGTTAGGAGCGGGGGGGGGGCGCGACCCCCCACACGCACTCGCACTCGCGCCCCTCCTCCAAGAGCACGCGGAGGTAAACTCCGCGAACGCACCTTTTATATGTCCGCACCTGACCTAGCTGTTAGTTCTTACTCTTATCTTCGAGCGACAATATGTACATAAGATTAATATTTTGTACCGCTTCGCGTGGCGGTTTGGACGTGTACTTTTTAAAATTTTAATCTTGTCCTCCGGCCGCGGCCAGCGGAGCCCGGCGCTCCGAGGAGATCCTACTTGTAATATAGCATTTATAGGAATTGAAAATTAACTCTATTATTAGCTTCCGAGGTTGATTTCAGTCGAAGCGCCACGCGAAGCACGAGCCCTATTGATGTTACGTTCGGTCAGATTTAACTGAACCCGTTGAATTTGTACATAAAAATTATGTGCGACGGTTTTAAAGCATACATTAAAATAATTGTTGTTTTGTTATTGCGACTTGTCGATATGTACATAGATCACGCGTGGACGGTGTGACATTCCGCTTCGTAGGTTCAGTTGTTGAAAGGGTTGATGTGGCACCTACTTTTACCATTAATCGTAACGTTAAGACAAATATGAGTATGGGATAAGGAGTAATGATTTGAGATGATTGACTATTTTCACACTACTGCACACATTCAAATTCTTTCCAAGTTCACCGGGAGACACTATATTTTTTAACATGGCAGCACATTAGACGTTTAATGAGGTCGGACACTCATTTTACTACACCAATTTTGTATGTAATCGCACTGGTTAACGGTCAGTTCATGTAAGTTGTAAGAGCTGTAGGTTATATTTAAGTACTTTGTACATGTACGATAGCTCCCTTCTCTCTCCGTGTTAGGTTAGACTTAACGATTAGTACGTGAAACATGTCCATAGCTTTAAATGTGTCACACCCGTTGTATCAACGGGTCCTTCACGGGAAGACAATGAGCTAACATTTGGTACCACTAGGTAGTAGTTGTATATCATTACTCTTAAGATCATGTAAGTGCCTCGGATTTATGGGGTGGTCATGTATTATTTTGCAGACGATGTTTATGAAACACGAGAGTCGCCTCGGCAGATTCTTATGCTTCTCTTACTTCTAACACTGAATACTTCCTCACTTGTGATACAGTCTTTGTGGTTTGATCATTTACTGTGCAGCACTTAGTTCAGTCCGTGTACAATAATAAAACGCAATAGTGTCCTCGGTTATGGGTTTTAGTTTGGCAATGTTTATTAAAGCGTATGTGTATAGTTGTATGTCTTCCTATGTAAGTTCCATCACATAAGATCAAGTGTAGCGTAACTGTCGGAGTAATTTGTATGGTACTGGTGCGCGGTAGTAGGGTAACATCACCTTTATATCCGGCCACATCTATATAACTTAGATAATGTGTAATGAAATTATTGCGATAGGGAGTTGCAAATTGAATCCAATGAGCATAGCCATTATATAATAAATGGATGGATAAAAGAGTAGTGTGTCGTTTTATATGAATTGAGGAGTAGCGAAGTTTCATTAATAATTTACAGGGTTGAAAACCTTGATTTTTACAGGAATTTACTGTATTTATTCCAGTGAGCATTCCATTCGTGTAAGTACGAGATAGGTCGCGTTCCGTGCGCGCTGCAGATACGGTTTATTTGCGTTCGGCTTTAGATGTCCCATCGAGACCGCTTGTGTGGCACAATTTTACACTCGACAACTAGTTAGGAGTTAATGAATTATAAATAGTAGGATACCGTTGGCGTGGGGAGAGCCGCGAGCCGCCACGCTGCGTTTTGATACCGCATTGTACAAAGTGTAGATGTCACAGACATAAACAGTTTTGTCTCATGGACAACCTTAGAATTACTTCACTTAGGGAGCTTGTTGTAATTTCATACTCGGCCATTTAATAAACTCACTTAAATTTCAAATTTCGGTTGTTACCTCGGTCATTTAGATATAAGTAATGTTTTGGAATATCTTAAATGCGTTAATATTTCATGCTTTAATTGAATCATCAAAAATTAGTTGTCGTTAAAATGTAAACTATCTACTCATATGACGCCTAAGCTATTTTTGTTTGTCATTTTGCATTTATATGTTCTACTTGCTTTTTCATATTTATTGTTATGTCTTTTTCTCTTTTGGATAGAATTTGGGGGAGTGGGGTTAAGGGACGGCTATTAAGTGCTTTTTAAAACATAATTAACTAAGGATTTGTAAATATTTTTTGCATTAATATAGTGTACATGTACATTTAACCATGTACATACAGTGATTCATATGTATAAAAATGTTCAAGTGCTATTTGTGTATGGAGTAACCTTTTTTGATAACGGTAATATAACGAGTCTATGAAGTTTAAGCAACTGAGAATATCCTACTATATTAGATAAGATTCCAAAGACGGCTGGCGACTGGTTCGCATGGGTTATCTTGCATTCCTTTGTTTTAGTTGTTAAGTGTTTCCAACGTCGGGGCATTGTTGATTTTCTTGTACCTCTATATTTAGCTTTTAGATGTCCCAGTTTAGGCTGTTACAATAACAACGAATGTGTCTAGTGTTTACCTGTAAGTGGATACAGCGTCCCGGGCGATGCCTCTGCCTCTCTTGCAATTGATTTACAATAGAACTCTCTAAATCTGTGTACGATCATATAAGCTGATGTATTCAACATATGTACCCGTAACTGTAAGTACATGTACCAAAGACACAAATAGCCGATGTTATCGTAAGCTATGTTGTTTATTTGTTCTCCTTCGTATGATGCATTGAGTGTTTCACATTTTTAAATATATTACAGTAATAAGCGTAACAAATCACTTATAAGGGCACGAATTTTTAATCTACTTATTTATGTATTTAAAGTCATTATTGGTACTTAATTTGTTATTATAATATTAATTGCACATAGGAAAAAAGGTTGTACTCGGGAGTAATAAAATAACCAAAAATGGGAGACAAATAATTTGTGTGTATATTATTCAAGATCAATAATTATTATATCAAGATATGATTGTACAGTTGATTATTCACATTTAGTTAGAGATACTCGTCAGATGTATATTGTTGGTTTTATGTGCTCACTCGTAAGTGACATCGGGATATCTGTCACAATAAAACGTTTAATTGTATCATATAACTTGTACAATATAAATATATAGATCCACAATTATGAAAGAGATTAAATATTTGCAAAAGTTAATATGTTGCGAGTTTTATTTCACTAACACACCTAATTCTCAGTCGGCTTACGTGTATAACTAAGTGGTAAACTTACATTATTCTAAGTTAGTTTTGGTATTAATTAATACATTTATTTAGACTTTATTTTCTTCACTTGAGATGTTGTGTGGGCCAGGACCTTTATCTGAAACAAACATTATGGTATGTGACAAACTGTCTATCAAACTTGACGTAAATTAAAAGCGACGAATGAGTTACCTGCAAGTTTGGATTGTACTGTGCTGAGTCCAGTCTTTGCCTTCTCCAACGCCTCGCCGAGTCCGATCTTAATCTGACTGAACTCCTGCGTGACGAGCGACAGCCTGCCCAGCAAATAATTCAAATTGTCGTCCACCTCCGACATACGGCTCTTAATCAGCCCCACCTGGGAAAACGAGCACGTTTTAACAACGGGTAGTAATTACTCTAATTGAATTTGTAAATGAATCATATTGCGTGGGCTTATGGACCGTTTTCGCTTACCTTGCTGTCTATATTTTCCATAGTGGATGCACTGCCATTTACGTATAGTACTGTTTGTTCCTGTAAATATGAATTGTCGATTAGATAGAGTTTACGCCAATGGTCACAAACATAGTTGGGATGATCTAAATGCTTATTCTATTAAACTTGATCAAAACTATATTACCATTATAAAATGAACCTTATGTCACAATATCAAAGACTGCTCTAAGTTGACACGACGAACACAAAGAAGTGTCCGAAGGAAATTAGCCAATTAATGTATATAGATCCATAGTCATTTATTCATCGCTTACATGTCATACGAGTACAGTTGTATAATTTTCATGTACTCTGTTAGGGTGTTGCGAATTTGCGATGCAATATGCGATACACATTTAAACACAACTATATTAGAAATATCAAAATACCTTAAAAAAAAATGAAGAGAGAGAACCTATACGAGAGAGTAAGAAAACCTTAAAACTCGGTCTGTGTAGTACCTATCGGTCTGTTCTGCACTGTTGATTTGATAAAATGAATCGTGTAGGAATAAGGACATACCGTAAGCTTATCAAGAGACTCCTTGTTGGCCGTCAGCTGCTTGTACATGATGCCGATCTGCCGCCACACTGGCGCCATCTCTGATTCGATCTTGTCGCTCAGGTTGGTGCGGGTTGATAACTGGGTCTCCAGCAACGTGGTATCTATCGTGTCAAATCTGTAAAATACTAAATATTAATGAATGTAGTGTTCTAAGTCCTTATTCTGAGGTTATAACTGACGAATTGTTTGGCTACTTGAGTTACTTTGATGACAGTACCGTCCAGCGTGGGACTATATAGTCAAGGTGGCTTTTGCCAGCCGGGCCCCAACCTGCGCAGATCCTCAGGCTTGTGGCGCAGGTTAATCACTAGCATATTTATGGGAACTTACATGTGTGGCTCTATATGTAAGCCACCTAAATGTAAACCACTATTTTTATTGGTTTACATTTAGGTGGCTTATGGCTTAGAGAGAATTGAAATATATTTTTTTAAATAGTTGTTTGTGAGCTTGCCATGAAATTAGTTTTGGAAATTTCCGGATGGCGATAATCTTTGACTGAGTCGACTTATTTTGCCTTATTTCAAATATACCTTGTTTTAGATAAACCTATCTAAAAAAAGGTATTCGATTCGATAAAAAAAATTATAAATGCGAAAGAGATGTATTTTTACGATGTTCCAGCCCTGGTAAAATCAACTGGAATCTAAGATATTACAAGTTAATCTGAACCTTATTTCATATGCGTAAAGTTCAGTTCATAGTGATGCGACAAATCTGACCTCTCGGTGATGGTCTTGTTCAAGTGGTTGGAGTGCGCCTTGATGCGCTCGCCCACGTCCATCAGGATCTGCTGGATGCCGTACTCCACCAGCTTCTTGGTGGAAAGCACGTTGTCTGCCGTCTGCAGCATCACGTGCTCGCTCCTCGTCAGGGTTTGGACCTGTTCAAGGTGGTTAAAAAACTGTACTATTTATATCTTGGCAAACGGACTAATTATTTTTTCCCGGCATCCCAATCCTTTCCTATGAGTAAGTTAGTTAAGAAATAATTTAATACGTAAAGTTTATAGTTCGTTATGTAGGTAAGTCCATTTAAAATGAAAATAATAAATAAAAAAAATATTACCATAATATATTCGACTTTCATTAAGAGGCCATTACCATAAATGCAATATTTAACATAGTTGCCCAACAAACTTCTCGTCACCAGTGCAAAAGCGACATCGCATGCGACGTCATGTCTGTCGGGAATGGACCTACCCAAAAATATTTATCACAACTTTTATATCCCTAAGAGTTTTTGGACTATTATTCACAGATGTGCCTTTATTTGGGAGGTCTCCCCATTGCACATAAAACATGCCTGTCTCTATTGGTTGGTACCTATTAGCTACTTTCTATTCGCATGTAATTCTTCGTCTTTAACCTTATCCCACTTTTTCATGTGGGGTCGGCGCAGTATGTCAGCTTTCGACATTATGTACTAAAAACGGGTCCCTCACGCACGTGCTATTTCGTCGGGATTGCCGACTATAGTTCGAATCTATATTCAACTACTCAAGACTGCCACGACCTGTCAATTAGTGTTGCCAACAAGCGACTTAGGGTTGAGCAGTTGAGCTACATGCTGGCAGCACGAAATCGCTCTTTCCTAAATACCGGGAACGCGACCGCACACCGCGGAATCGACGAATTCGCCGCGTTCCCTCTATTTCTCGCTATAGTCAATGAATGTTCTAAGTGACAGAATAGGATAGACGCATAGTAGGAAAGTGCGATTTCGTGCTGCCAGCATGTAACTCAATCCTTACTCGCTAATACTAGACACTTCTGATTATGTCAGCAAATTGTTGCGACTTCGGAACCCTATTTACCTTAGAGCATTTACCCTAATGCTCTAAGCTATTTACGCATATTTGTCGACTTTTTTAAGCATTTCCACTGACGACTTTGGCAAAAGAAAGTTGGTATCTAACACTGTTGCCAAGAGGAGGTGGACCGTCGGATCGTGATATAGAACACGGTGGTGCCGAAGCTACAAGCTGCCTCAGTCAATGAATTGAGAAAGATAAAGAAGCAGACTTACTGAAAACAAGTTTCATGTAAATTACATGTATAAAATATAACGTACCTCAGTTTTGAGTGTATCGTAGCTGCGAGAAATGTCGTTATAGGCACGTTCCGTCATTGTGTTGCCCTGCGTGAGACTCGCTTGGATGTCGACGTTGGTCGCGGCGAGCCGGTCCGACATCTCACGGAGCTTCGTTGTTACCTTGCTTACGGCTGCAACCAAGAGAAAAAGGTTTTTATGAGTGCTATATTAGACGACGATTAGGTATATATACCAAAATTCGAAGCATTATTCAACGCGCCTTCTGTCCTATAGATAATACGATTTTTTTTTAAGAAAACTATTCAAAAGAAAAATATTATTCTAAAAGAATATATCATTTGAACTGTCGCAAGAGAGATAAATATTAGTAGTACCTATCCAAAGTTGAATTAAAAATGGGGCTATTAAAGTTTTTAACTTTTAAACTATTTTTTAAAATTACGCTTTATCGGGACGTACAGTCAGAGACAGCGATTATGGGACGTACAGTCAGGGACAGCAGAGATACCTGACCAGGCCCTCTATCTATATCTTGAATTTTCTCTATATATAGACTATAAATAATAATAACATGTAAATGTACCTATATACAAAAAGATATAAATTTTCATGTTAATCTATAGATACTAATATTATAAAGCTGAAGAGTTTGTTTGTTTGTTTGAACGCGCTAATCTCAGGAACTACTGGTTCAAATTGGAAAATTCTTTTTGTGTTGGATAGTCCATTTATTGAGGAAGGCTTTAGGCTATAAAACATCACGCTGCAATCAAAAGGAGCGAAGCATCAATAAAAAATGTTTTGAAAACGGGGAAAATTATTCATCTATACTAATAAAAGAACTAATTAATCGTAATAACAGAAAATGCCGCGGACGAAGTCGCGGGCAACAGCTAGATATTAGATAATCTTTATGATATAGATAATTCAATAAGTATAGTTAGAAGGCCTAGTCAGGTATCTTTGTCCATGACTGTATCTACATACTAGATGATAATGAAATAAATTGATTTTGCTAAAATTTTAACCAACATTATTAAATATTGGCGCGAGTCCCTTTCGCCGTTTGTATGGAGATATGCGACTCCGGCACAGACAATCTGTGGCCTCCGGCAATCTCTAGATCGAAATTCTATCAAAGAAAGAGAAGGGGATGATCTCTTCCCCTGTTGTAACACGCAGTCACACTTCGTTGACCCCCTCCCCTTAACGTCTGCTATAATTAATGGATGGTCCTAAACTAATTAGGCTGGAATTTTGATATTCGTATTTCATATTTTGCTATGTTCTTTGGGATAGCTGGTTAAAGCATCTTGGCCTGAACAGTATTCGTAATAATTTGTTAACTTCTTCAAAATATAAATTAAGGTAGTTTCTATGATAGTACTTACCTTTATCTTCACTCTCCTTAATCTGTTCCTTGATCTTTTCCAGAGCCTCCAGGGTCTGGTTGGTGTTGGTCTTCAGATCTTCGAGCCGTGGCAGGTCCTTCCATAGCCCCTCCGCATCGCCGAGCAACTGCTTGATTTTAGTTATCTCTTTCTCTTGTCTTTCCATTACTGTTAAAAGGAGTAAGGATTAGGTAACTCATCATCATCATTTCCTGTAGGTGTCACGGTCATTCGACCGTGCACACCCTGGTGTCAGAGTTCTTCGGAACCGCCTCTCGGCTTCTGACGTGGTTCCTTTAACGACTACCATATGGCAGCCGAAAACAACGGCTTAACGTGCCTTCCGAAGCAAGGAAACATCTTTATTATCAGACAATCAGGTGATTCAATGCAATGTCCTAACCAAACTGGAAACAACTAAATAAAGTATGCTTCCGGTGGGAATCGCACCACGACACCTGGGTCTACAGGCAAACGCCTTAACCACTGGGCTACGGAGCTACTATAGTCATAGTACCTTTTTCTAATTTTGATACTGAAAATACAGTTCAGATGTGGTTTGAGTGCATATGCAGGCACACAGCACTATAGCAAAGTCGTAAATACGTCTACAAAAAATATGGTCGTTTTGGACTGCACTTATCTATACGTACGGAACAATAAACATCGGATACTATGCTAGTACATGCATAAAATAAATTAAGGTACGACTACAGAAAGCACAATATAAAAACTTCATATCGTCTAGATTCAGTTTCAGTCCCCACGTCGCTCGTCATTAATATGGCACTTAGGGTGACACCATGACGTCCGCCCCGGGTGACACCTGTGCTATCTACGCCACTGTTTCTATATCTAGTTCATTCATATAGGTATCAATCAATTTTTTTTTTTTTAATTCTATTCATTTTTCCTTTAAACAATAAAAAACATTGTGTCGGAAATTATACGCACATAATCACATAAATATAAGATTCAAGAAAAAAAATTAAAAATTCTAATCTTGTCATCGTACATTATACTTAATACTAACATTTAATAATTTAATTTTAATTAATAATTATAATTTATTTATACCGTTGAATAGCATCAATTTAATAGCATGCCAAAGTAAAGTAGGGGAGAAAGGGGTAATGGGAGTCGCTTAAGCGAGCTATCAAATAAAAGCTTATTTCGAAATAATATCATTATTAAAATTCTTTAATACTAGACTTTACTTATTTATCTACTAGTTGATATCACTTTTCACCACTTTGGGAATCAACTTAAGATATATTTCCGCGTTTTAAAAAAAAACAAGTTTGACTCCCATTGCACTAACCTCAGTACAATGGGAATCAGACATGTGGGAAATCAGAGTCAAACAATCGCAGACATTACATTCGGCAGTATGCCATCCAGTGCAATCACCAGTTGATCAGCTAGCCTATTTGATTTTTTTGACTTGTAAAATCGGCATCTATAAGCGAAAAAAACAAGAATTTTTTTGCGTGTAATGGTAATCACTAGCGAGCTCTTTGGCTCCCATTACCCAAAATCTATACTGCATGTTAACTGTAAAATTTAAAAACACAAAATAAATTTAATCGCAATCTAATATGCTTATTTAATTTTTGAATATCAAGGATAAATCTATCCATAGTCATTAATTTGGAACAGCTACAACGTCTATATTCACCGTTAATGTTGTTTTGACAAAAATTTACACCGGCGAGGCGTGAAAACGAAACATAATTGTCACTCAAAAACGCGTGGTGCTACTAGCGCGAGTCATTCGTACAATGGGCATCGGGTACAGAGCAAGCTGAACATGTCATCTACCTAGGTATCGAACGTTTAGTTTTGCTTAGAGGCACCTGACCCTGATTGCCCGCTGACTCCCATTACCCCATTCTCCCCTAAATTTTACGAAAATTATGATTTTTTTAAGGGGGTCGTTTCATTATAAAAACACAGTTTTACTCACGTTTATTCGGTTGGAAATCGGAATCCTAACTAATATTATAAATGCGAAAGTGAGTTTGTTTGTTTGTTACGCTTTCACGCCGTAACTACTGAACCGATCATCATGAAATTTTGCATACAAGTTCTCTGGAGTACGGAGAAGGACATAGGCTACCTTTTATCCCGGGAAAAAGTAATATTCCCGAGGGATCGCCATTAACGCGTGCGGAGCCGCGGGCGAAAGCTAGTCGCTTATAAATAAATAATGGGCAAACATTTGCATGAACAATAAATACTTTTCTCGGTTGCCTACCTTCAGTCATCTTGCTGTGCCAGGCCTCGTCTGCCAACGCTACCTCGCTAAGAGGCACAAAATCAGTCGGCACCTTGCTTGCGTTGACATTGTATTCGTTAAGCTTCAGCTCATATTTGTTAAGCAGCTTCTCCGCTTCAGATATGTGCTTCTCTAAAGGATTTGCGTCCGATGACACCTCTAGGCACATAGCGTGTAGTGCTTCCTGTAAAATATGCGTGAGTTAAAGCTTATAAGCCTTATAAAACTTCAGAAACTAACGAGAGGGACGCCGCAGTACATTAGACACAAATGGAGATATCTCTTATCGTGATGCCCCTCGTCAGTGACTGAATTCAGTAAAGTGTGATTGGGCTTTTAAATATATTTCTTTTTCCTAACCACTGAACAGAGTCAAGACTGTTCGCAGAAGCGCAAAGCAGAAAAGCTTTGGTAAAAAAATTATTTCCAGGGTTTATGATCACATGTCATGATAAACTTTCATAGTTACTGGTCTGGGAGAAAAGAAAAAACGTAGAATGTACCAGCTGCTTTTCTTACCACGCAGATCGTAAAAGCCGATCGGTATGGGTAAAATCTGAGGAATCATGCTAATAGGCGATGCGGCTAGCAACCCATCACTATTTTGATTCCGTTTTTCACCTAATGCCCACCAACATGCTAAACGTGGACTTCAGGTCTTATAAACCTAGGCTCTGTCTTCAGCGCAAGGGAAAAATACGTGATAATGTAATGATCACATAGAACTATCGCAACATCCATATATTACCACAACATAAGTTCTTTTCCTCACCTTACTCAAGCTATTCTTAAGTTTCTCTATCTCCAACTTGACAGCGTCCAGCTTCGCGTCCGTAGCGTCCAGTCGCCTTGCCATGCTGTCGTCTTTGGTGGTCAGGTTCTCCTCTGGGGATGGTTTCAGATTCTTGGACACGGTGGTGGAGAGCGCCTGCAGGGACTTCTGTATCGCGTCTAGCGCATCATCTGTTTTCTTTAGTGTCGTCTTCTCTCGTTCTTCCTTCTAGAAATATTTTAGTAACAACACTATGTTTTCAGGTAAAATACATACATACCTATGTTAAGGAGTATATAGGAAGGAAAGTAGGTATTTAGGTATTATGCCAACGTAGACAAAGGTCAGAATAGTGTATGCCATTAAGCAGACTTGATGTTTCAGGTGGCAAGAATGTGAAGTCGAAATTGGCAAAGCTACGTAAGTCCATAATGAAGACCTGAGCATCTGCCCTTAGTAGTGAATATAATACGGAGTCCTCACTCTACCTGTAATAATATCGTCTCCACATTCGATAATCTTTCATCGAGCCTTGATATCATCCCTTTGAGCGGCTCGAGCGCTCTGTGTTTTTTGTCGAGGCCTGACAGCATTCTCTTCAGCTGATCTCCCAGACCCTTTTCCCGGTACTCGTGCCTCTCCAGCTTGTCTTCCGAGGTCCGGAACATGTGTACCAGGGACAGCATTGCGTCCCGAATATCTTCGTGTCTGGAAAAATAATGTTATTTGAAAATCACGCCCTTCTTCATAATCTTATCCAAAAAAAGGTCTATCAGAGCAAAGCCGCGGCGCAGCGCTAATAAGTTTGAAGTATACCTAAGTGTATTTAGCAGTTATGATTTCTACAAACAAGCGTGTTATTTGCTCTATTTCCGCCAAATGTAACATAACGCTGGAAATTCGGGGAAACGCCTAATGAATGCTGCGCTTTATTATTAGTTCTAAGATCTAGATTTCAAGCTTCAAGACTAGACTGCGCGTGCAGTTCGAATGTAATTTGCAAAATTCATATTCACGCCTCCAGTACGTAATAACTAGAATGAGGTGATAAGTAAATGTTTTTTGTTTAATTTAATATTAGAGCAGACACGCGAATACCCAAATAAAAACCGGCCAAGTGCTAGTCAGACTCGCGCAAGAAGGATTCCGTACTATTATGGTTTAAAATTATTAAAAATATTTTTATTTGTATGCTGTAACTAAAAATGTATGCTTTGCATGCTTTTCGCAATTTTTCCTTTGCTTCGTACCTAATATTATCTCTATGCTTCGTACCAAATTTCAAGATTCTGAGTTCACGGGAAGTACGTGTTGATATATATTAAAATAGTTTGTACTAGCGTTACTAAGTACGTAACAGAAATAAAAAGTTCAGTCTATGTCAGCCAGACAATGCATTTTTATTAGGTCATGGTCCCAGAGATCCAAAAAATTGCGTAAAGTTGTTATTTCGCGTATTCATGCACTGATTTGTGAACCTAAGTGACTAAAAACGTATTCGAACTAAAAGTTTCAGTTCAAAAAGACTATCAGCAGTTTTATCAGAGTTTTGTGATTTGCCGTGTAGTTCAAGTTCAAAATGGCCGGCAGTTACATCGTAAATGTGCCGAAAGGTCGTGAGAATCTTGACGAGTGGGCATTCGCTGCCGAGAATTTTCTCATTCTCGATGGTGTGGACATAAATAAAGTATGCACAGCGGAAGAAGCAACTTCTGTGGAAGCTAAAAAAGCAAAAGCTAAGCTTATAATGACCGTCGACTCTTCTTTGTATGTACACATCAAGAATGAAAAAACAGCTCAAGATATATGGAACCGCTTAAAGTCGCTGTTTGACGATTCGGGTTTCACGCGCCGAATAAGTTTACTGCGTCAGCTTATTTCCATAAGGCTAGAAGACAGCGAATCCATGACGGCATATGTAACACAGATGGTTGATACTGCGCAAAAGCTGAAAGGAACTGGTTTCGAGATTTCGGATGAATGGGTTGGTTCATTGTTATTGGCGGGGCTGAGTGAGAAATTTGCGCCCACGATTATGGCTATAGAGCATTCGGGGATGACCATAAGCACAGATGCCATTAAATCCAAATTGCTTGATATGGAATCCGATGCTGGCAGCAGTAGTGACAACGCTTTTTCGTCAAAAGGATGGCAGCACCGAAGAAAAAATAGCGCTTATAATCAAATTTCGAAAAATGATCTGTCGAAGTCACAAATGACAACAAAGCCAACCAAAACAGTTCGTTGCTACAAATGTAAACAACTCGGACATTTTATGAATAAGTGCCCACAGAATAATCAGAATAAGGCAGAAAACGCTTTTAGTGTCGTCTTTATGAATCCTGGAAACCAATTTACGGATTCTAATTGGTATGTCGATTCAGGGGCAAGTCAGCATATGGTTGTGAACAAGAGTTGTTTGCAGAATGTCACTTACGATAATACTATGAAAAATATCATAGTCGCGAATAAACAAATATTACCAGTGCTATGTGAAGGAAACACGAAAATAACAACAGTGGTAGATGACTCTAAATTCCGTATCACTGTCAAGAGAGTATTATGTATTCTAAACCTGACTACCAATTTGCTTTCAGTAAGCCAGTTAATCAGAAGTGGAAACACAGTTGATTTCAAAGAGAATGTGTGCTACATAAGGAATAGGCAGAATGTGCTGGTAGGCAAGGCAGAGTTGGTAAATGGGGTATATCGGCTAAACATCAAGTCTGAAGAGCTGTTAGTGTTGAGTTTACAGAACTCCTTTATCATTTTTAAAAAAGATCAGTTGCTATGGTTTTATTGTTTACATTGAATTGTTGTCAATAAAAGGAATCTTTACTGCTGTGAGATTTATTCTTATCAATATATATTCTTAGTTTCTTTCTTAGTTGAATTTTTCTTTCCACCCTCTGTGATTGAAACAAAGTTTCAATAGGTTATTAGGCCCCATCATGGAAAAATTTTCGACAAAAATTTCGATCGGAAATCTTGAAGGAAAATCGAACTGGATAACTTGGAAATACAAAGTCTCCATAATGTTGCGAGGAACAACAGATGGAATGGAGATTGTAGAAGGCAAGTTAAAACAACCCGTGGCTCCTCAAGATGGTGCAGGTGACGCAGCTGTTATGACTTATAATCAGCAATTAGCCCGATATAAGCAAGCCGACTGCAGCGCACTGCTTGTTCTGACGACGAATATGACGGAAGAAACTTTGGAAAAAGTAATGAGATTTGAAAGTGCATATGAAGTATGGCGAGAACTACACAGATTGTTTGATGGACAAACAGAAGACAGAGCATATACTCTTTGCATGGATTTCTTCAGCTTCAAACGGAATATGGCCGATGATGTTTCTACACACCTGTCAAAATTAAAGAACATTTGGAGTAAATTAAATATTGAAATTGAGAAATCTGATGCAAGTAGTCACCTCCCTGATTTGTTCCTGATATGTAAAATTCTAGAAACTCTCGACGACAAATTCTTCACTTTTAAATCAAGCTGGTTACTTTTAAATAAATTTGAGAGAACTATAGATAATCTCACAACTCAGTTATGCTCTTTTGAGAAAGCTCTCGAAAATAAAGAAGCAACTCAAAGTCAAGAGACACTGATGGTAAAAGATGCCCAGAAGTTGACTAAAGAAAAGAAATTAAAGTGCAACTATTGCCACGAAATAGGGCATAGAGTTAAAAGCTGCAAGAAGTGGATTAAGGATGGACGCCCTCCTAAACCAAGCAACTCAGCACAGGCTACAAAGCAAGTACAGAATATAACCTTGATGGTAAACAGTGCTGACTCTAAAGCTGCAGATCAAGATAAACAAAATTGGTTTGTTGATAATGGAGCAACAACACATATAGCCACTAGGAGAGATATGTTTCAGAAATTTGAACCCTTTGATTACAATCAGTCTGTGAAAACAGCAGATGGGACAATGATACCAGCCTTAGGAAAAGGCATTGTCTGGGTAGAATCAATTGTCGGTAACAAAAAGGACACAATATATCTAAAAGATGTTTGGCTTGTACCTAGCTTAACTAAAAATCTTTTTTCAACTTTAGCTGCACAAGACAACATGCGGAATAGTCTATTCACTTCAACTACAGAACGTTGTCAATTAGACATTGATGGAGTAACAAAGATTGTTGGAAACAGAGAAGCCAGAAAAGGACTCTACAAACTACAGTTTAAGACAATCGCTGCTACAAATAAATCTAACTTGATCGAAGTGAATGCTATTACGGGCACCAATATGCTGCAAGTATACCATGAACGGTTTGCACATCAGGATAAGCGACATGTCAAGGCTCTAGTAAAGAGAGAGTTTCAGATTGACTTACCTGAAGACAAGGTAAAATGCGAGGCATGCATATTTGGAAAAGCTCATAAAATACCGTTTGGCAGAAGGGAAAGAGCAACGATCCCTGGTGAATTAATACATGCAGATGTTTGTGGACCATTTGAGCATCCTAGCGTACAAAAATACCGCTATTTTGTACTTTTTAAAGATGATTTTTCTTCGTACCGCCTAGTCTACTTCATGCGTCACAAGTCTGAAGTCAAGGATAAACTGACATTGATGCTTAATGAAACAAGAACTATTGGCCATACTGTCAAATGCCTCTTAAGTGACAATGGAGGAGAATTTGATAATGAAGAAGTCAGAAAGATATTAAATACCCATGGGATTAAACAACGACTTATTATGCCGTACACTCCAGAACAAAATGGATGTAGCGAGCGTGAAAATAGGACGTTAGTTGAAGCTGCCAGGACAATGCTACACGCCAGAGGTCCAAATTTACCACAAAAGCTCTGGGCCGAACTGATAAACACAGCGGCATACGTGCTTAATAGAACAGGACCAACAAGAGAAAAGGAAAAAGTCCCTTATGAACTATGGTTCAATAAGAAACCGAAACTCAGCCACTTACGTGTGATCGGCAGCCCATGCTATGCTCATGTACCCAAACAAGAAAGAAAGAAACTTAGTAAGAAAGCCATAAAAGGAGTACTCATAGGCTACGAGAATAATGATGGTTATCGTATTTGGGATGGAAATAAGGCAATTCGATCTAGAGACATCACCTTCGCAAGTGAAGTAGAGTTCAGAGTAGGGATAAGTGAGCAAAAACAAAACCCTACAGAAACAGAGGGAGATATAGAGCCAAGCCAAGTCGAGCAATCTCAATCTCAACCTCAACTTCAAAATGAACGTGATCTAGAGGGAGAATTAGTTGTTGAAGATCACATTCATGAGGAACTAGTAGAGCATGAATGCGACAGAGGAGAGTTCTTTGATGCGGAAGATGAGCCAGAGCACAGTATACCTCGATACAACCTCAGAGATCGCAGTACTTTACAACATCCAAAGAGATATGAAGACTATGTTTTTACTACTTTAGCAGAAGACCCCCCTAGTTATAAAGATGCAATGAACAGGGAAGACAGTCATGAATGGCTCAAAGCTATGGATAGGGAAATAGAATCGCTCAAAGAAAATAAAGTGTGGACTTTATGCGAATTACCATCCAATCGAAAAGCATTGCCTTATAAATGGATTTTTAGAATTAAACGTAATCCAGATGGATCCATCGATAAGTATAAAGCACGCTTAGTAGTAAAAGGATTTAGACAAAAGAAAGGTATAGATTATGATCAGACCTTCAGTCCGGTGGCTAGAATGGCATCAGTAAGAGCTTTACTAAGTGTATGCGCAAAAGAAAATATGCACTTACTTCAATTTGATGTAACGACAGCTTTTCTTAATGGCAACTTAAACGAAGAGATATTCATGCAGCAACCAGAAGGAATCAGTGACGGTACAGCTCGTGTTTGGAAGCTTAACCGTAGCCTTTATGGACTTAAGCAAGCACCACGTTGTTGGAATACATGTTTTGAAGAAATTCTCCTTGATCTCAACTTCAAACAATGTGATGCTGACAGCTGCTTGTATGCAAAACATGTTGCAAAAGAAAAACTTTTGATAGCCTTATATGTTGATGATGGGCTAGTTGCAGCTTCAAGTGAAAAACTTGCTTTAAATTTTCTAGATGACCTAAGGTCAAGGTTAAAAATAACCGTTAAACCGGCCAGCTTTTACCTGGGCCTAGAAATAAAAATAAAAGACAATGCAGTATTTATAAGTCAAACTGCATATCTGAAAAGAATTCTTGAAAGATTCAATATGTTGGAATGTAACCCCGTGACGACTCCGATGGAAAAGTCGATAAACATCGAGGAAACATCAAAAGATTATATATTAAAAAAAGAAGAAAACTTCCCATACAGACAGGCAGTAGGAGCGTTAATGTACTTGATGACTGGAACGCGTCCAGATATTGCGTATGCTGTAGGTGTGGTATCTAGAACATTAGAAAATCCAACGAAACAAGATTGGCTTAAAGTTAAAAGAATATTCAGATACCTTAAAGGTACTATGAATCTAGGAAGAAAGTACCAAGCAGGGAAAGATGGGAAGGATAATATAATCGAAGGATATAGTGATGCTGATCACGCTGGAGATCTATCGACAGGAAGATCAACTTCCGGTGTCGCATGCTTATATGCAAGTGGAATTGTGTCATGGCTGAGCCAGAGACAACCTTCAGTGGCCATTTCAACCACCGAGGCAGAAATAGTAGCAGCCAGCGAGGCAGGAAAAGAATTAATTTGGCTTCAGGCAATATTCAGTTTTATGACTGATATAGATGAAATTCCAAATTTGCATGTCGATAATGAAGCGGCTATAAGACTAGCACACAATCCTGAATTCCATAAACGAACCAAACACATAAGAGTGAGACATTTCTTTGTGAGAGAACTTGTCTCTGAAGGAAAACTTTGTGTATTGAAGATCTGCTCTGCTAATCAACTTGCAGACATTATGACGAAGGCTGTTCCTAAGCCAAGACTTTTGGAGATGCGTCAAAAGTTAGGCATAACACTGATGTTTTTACAATGAGGGAAAGTGTTGAGTTTACAGAACTCCTTTATCATTTTTAAAAAAGATCAGTTGCTATGGTTTTATTGTTTACATTGAATTGTTGTCAATAAAAGGAATCTTTACTGCTGTGAGATTTATTCTTATCAATATATATTCTTAGTTTCTTTCTTAGTTGAATTTTTCTTTCCACCCTCTGTGATTGAAACAAAGTTTCAATAGTTAGCAGGTTCGGTTACAGCTGTGACTAGTGAGGTGTGGCACCGAAGGTTGGGACACTTAAATAGTACATATCTAAATGCTATGAA
This sequence comes from Elegia similella, assembly GCA_947532085.1. Taxonomy (NCBI): domain Eukaryota; kingdom Metazoa; phylum Arthropoda; class Insecta; order Lepidoptera; family Pyralidae; genus Elegia; species Elegia similella. Next base: position 18,649,854 of record OX383941.1, read on the forward strand.
GAATGGTGTAGTAGAGTATAGATTTTTTAGACAGAGCTGTGATTGACAAGTCCAAATGCATCACATGTTGTGAAGGGAAGCAAGCGAGACTGCCTTTTTCTCACAAAGGTACCAGGTGTGAGAATGTGCTGGAGCTGGTCCATGCTGATTTGTGCGGGCCAATGGAGCAGGTTTCGATTGGACTATCACGCTATTTTTTGCTCTTCGTCGATGATTATAGCCGGATGGCATTTGTTTATTTCCTCAAGGCCAAGAGTGAAGTCTTTGGACACTTCAAAGAGTTTAAGGCTCTTGTTGAAAGGCAGACTGGCAGGAAATTGAAAATGTTGAGGACTGATAATGGAGGTGAATTTTGTTCTAAAGAGATGGAAAGTTTTTTGAAGAAAGCTGGTATTGCACACCAGAAAACTAATAGTTTCACACCGGAGCAAAATGGTTTGTGCGAACGAATGAACAGAACGGTAGTGGAAAAAGCTCGGTGCATGCTGTTTGATGCCAAATTAGAAAAACAGTTTTGGGCAGAAGCTGTGAACACAGCTGTGTATCTGAGAAACAGAACTTTGGCATCTGGATTAACACAGAACACCTTACGAACTTTGGACAGGCAGAAAGCCAGATATCAGCCACATAAGAGTGTTCGGTAGCACTGCTATGATTCATGTTCCTAAAGCAAAAACTGCTAAATGGGATAGAAGAGCAGTTAAGCATTTTTGTCGGTTATGATAACAACATCAAGGGCTACAGATTGTATAATCCTATGACAAAGAAGATTATCACCAGCAGAGATGTCATTATTACTGAAGACACACAGAACAGCTCAGATATGACACAAGCTGTAGTGGAGGAAAAGAATGATAACATATCAGAGCAGGAAATTCAGAATGACACTATCATAGATGATCCAGCAGATGACACATATGTACCCAGTGATGACGAAAGTTTAAGTTCTCAAGAAGTTTTTCATGAATCTTTGACGACAGATGATATGCAGGTCGTTACTGAATGTTAATCAGTCGGGAAAGCGAGTTCGTCGGAAGCCAGATTATTATGGAATAAGCAGCGTGTGTATCGAGGATATGGTAAATGAACCTATGAATTTGAACGCTAAACTCTTGGTTCCAAGGCTGGGTGTTACGAATATTGTAACAAAGTAGTTTTGATTTTGTTATAGAGTTTTGATTATTTTAATAGGTGGGTGTGTTGATATATATTAAAATAGTTTGTACTAGCGTTACTAAGTACGTAACAGAAATAAAAAGTTCAGTGTATGTCAGCCAGACAATGCATTTTTATTAGTACGTACCCTGTAGGTTTTGATTGCCTTGCGAATCGAAAATTTGCGGCACAAACGGCTGTAAGTATTTTTTGATTGCGTTAACTTGAAAGTTTGATTTTTTCACATCTCCAAGGGACAGTAGCCCTGACTCTGAGCATTATATATGCATTTTAGTTTGATACCTCGACGCGTTCCTGAGAAAAAGGGACTTGACAGACAGACAACGAAGTGATTCTATAAGGGTTCCGTTTCTTCCTTCAAAAGGAACAGAACCCTAAAAAAGAGAAGTCTAAAGCTCTAGTTTTGATAGGATAAACCACAAGTATAGATGTACGTAGATGAAACACAAACAAAGTATAAATCGTGAAACTTTCACAATTTGTATGGAAACCAACCGTGCCGAATTTATATCACCTACTGTTAAAAGGTCTAAAAGGAAATATGTCCTTGCCTTTGGGTGCTTGCAATTTTTGGGCTATTGCGGTTTAGGTGATTATTACGTAACGAAGAATTTTTGGCTTTTGCACCCTCCCGGATGAAAAAAGAATAATATACACTACGTCCCGGCTGCAACGACAGACACGCGCAAGCTGTCAGTAGCCGCGGCCAACCTGGACGCCTGGTCGGGGTTCGGATTCGCGAAGTAGGTGCATTTACTTACGTCATCTATATATCTGTGATATAAACTTTAATGGTGCGATCATTAGCTTTGCAAAAGAGCTATTCAGAATTGAGTTTATATTCGGTATCATGTCTGACCACGTTGACATCCTTTTATTACATCCGATAGCTTAATTGGAGGCCGGTCGAAGAAATATAACTTGCAAGTTTTGATAAAGTACAATACAAAAAACGCCGGGACGGCCGGGACAAATCGCGCGAACGAAAAACGTCGCGACTGCGCAAGCGCAAACTGAGGCTGAGCAAAAATCGTGTAAAAACATGAAAAGTCTTAATATTTTCATATTTATATTTTTATAAAAATGGTAAGAAAGGGGGCGACTATTGAGATGTAAATATAAATATTGTCATGTGAGAATTATTGTTTTAGACGTAAAATTAACAATATTTTCAAAGAAAATTGTTTTTAGATAGGTGGCAAAATATATAGAGCTGTAATTAGACCAGTGATGATGTACGGCTCAGAATGCTGGGCTACAAAGGTGCAGGATGAAAATAGACTTCATTCTACCGAAATGAGAATGCTGAGGTGGATGTGCGGAGTGACGCGGATGGATAGGATCAGAAATGTTTATGTAAGAGGAAGTTTGAAAGTAGCGCCGGTAAACGAAAAATTAAGGAGTGGTAGATTAGGTTGGTATGGTCATGTAATGAGGCGAGAAGGTAATCATATTATAAGAAAAGCGCTAGACATGGAGGTTAGTGGATACCGGGGAAGGGGAAGACCAAAAAAGGAATGGATGGAATGCGTAAGGCAGGATATGAGGGCGGTGGGAGTGGATATAGGCATGACGGGAAACAGGGAGTTGTGGAAGGAAAAGACATACTGCGCCGACCCCAGATAATGGGATAAGGTAAGGAGGATGATGATGATCATAACTTAAATACATCGTTTTTAAATTTCATATGTATCTCTTTCAAATTCCAATAAGGGCACAGGATCGACCGAAATTATACAAATACTTTTGATGTATTTTATTAATTCAGCGCATTGTACCTACTAGTGATTTGAAAACACGTCAATTTCCTAATTTTCGTGCAGTACCTACCGTCTTAATAAGAGCTTGTAATAGGTATACGCTAAAGTAGTATAGTAATATTAAGTAGTATTTTGTTCCTACGTGCTAGCACTAATGAACATACAGTGTGTAACTTATCCAATGACGTTCAGAAAGAGATGTACATGATATCCAAATTTGAATAAAATTCTATTTCATTTCATTTCACTTTCCCAGCATTGGTCCCATAGGAAAAGTAGTTCATTTTTGACGGGCTGAGTCACCCCTTCACGGGAACGTCGTTGGATAAGTTATACGCCTGTATATATTTTAATATATTATAAGAGCTTGAAAGTAGTTGAAAGGCATAACGTCTTCATAACTTATTACGGTTTGTACATAGATCATGGGCTTACATATTTATTGTTTTCGTATTTATAAATAAAACATTTTGTAAAAGACCGTTTCTTGTTTCTTATGAAAGTCTGGAACCTTAATCGCACGCTTGACGATGTACCATAAAATTTGTTTCAATACAGCAGATCGCCACGTGACATCACGATAAAACCACCTCCACAGCCGTTAAAAGATCGACGACCGATGACGATATCTTGAACACCTTTGTTAGAACGAAATACATCAGAATTAATTACTTAAGAGGATCAAAATAGTCTTCAAGAGTTATACAGATGAATATTTAAAGATAGATTTATTACAATTAACCCTATCGTTCTTGCACTTGAGTTATTTGTAGATCAAAGATTTTAATCTGTGGTGTGGCGCCTGGCTTGATGCTAACCATACATTAATCTCTTGGGAGATTGTTTGTAACTGATGTATTTATGTGATTAGGATAATAGTGGCTCATATTTATAAATAACGTTTAGCGAAGTCAGATAGTGTGGTGATCATTCTCTCCTAATAGCATAGATCTTCGAAACAGTACATTTTTAAACAATTAACGCTGCAGAACTTTGGCCATTGAATTGATAAAAGGAGACTTGATCATTCATTACAGAATTTTCATACAATAATAACTCCCAAAGATGTACGAACCACACATTGTTTTTCCGTTCCCGGTCAATTCCCTGGCGATAACTGTTTATTGACGCGCTTGCTACCACAATTGACGTGTTCAATACCCATAGCCCGTAAACTGTTCTCCACATTGGTTTATCGACTTATTTTCAAGTTAACGATCAATAAACTGTGCCGTGAGGGTGCGTAGACGAGGAGATTTATTTTTATTTTTCCTACCTGCTATTTCTTAGCTTTTCCTAACTTTGTGTAACATTTTTAGAAAAATGTATGTTCTTAACAACATTTATACAAATTCAAAATGCAGTTATATAAAACAAGACTATGTTGCTGCTTGAATAATTTTCGAAACAAAATAATTGGCCTATTAATGGGTCAGCTATAAATCTTCATAGATATATAGACGGTTCGACAGATTTATAAAGCACTACTTCAATTTATTACCGCAATTTAACGATGCCATAATATAATATTGCTAAAGACTGCAACCTGATAAGTACGGGCAATTGAAAGCCCATGGTTATCGCCCTTCGCTTATAGAAAACTTGCCCGTGGGCAAACTATAATAAGGCGCAGGTCACACAGGAGCTTTGCTTTGAGTTTGAAACTATATTTGCTGCATGCCATATGTTGTGCACTATATAGATTGAAGTGGAAGAGTCGGTCAGACTCTCAGCTGTACCGTCCCCACATAATTGTGCAAAAATGAAAAGTAGCCATGTGTTGTGTACTAGCAGTATTTGAATCTTTGTAGTATGTTACGAATGTGAGTATTAATTTGAAGGCATGTCGTTCTGATTTTTAGAAAAGTGAGCCAGAATTTCGTGCAAAACAATAAATTCGCAAAATAAGCAAATTTACAGATTCCCACAGAAATAATGCAAGGTAGGCAGGCAATTAATACTTAGTAGGTAGCAAAAAGATCAATATGGTAAAAAACTTACAAAAAAATCGTTGATATCATAATACTTAGATAAAGTAGGGATCGCAGTATTAAAACTTTTTTTAAGTTCGTAGGTAATGGAACTGTAAAAATAAAACTGATAAATCAACCAAAGCTTATGTAAATATGTTTTAAATAAAAGCTCTTGACTGCTCATTTGCGTCATTACAAATTCAAACACAAAATTAAGCTTTGTGTGATCCAGGAGGTTTTGTATTGGTAGAAGAAAATGCCTACTAGGTATATTTGATACAGATGGTGTGACCTGTAATCACTATAGGTACTTGTGCAAGACTCACGTAACATTTCTGCAGAGCGTGTGCGGAGTGCAGACGAGTAGGACAGCCACCACCCACCACAGTCTCTGGGGACAAATAGCGTGCATCAGTAAACCTGTAAACTGCATAATCTTGCATTGTCTTGCTCGGCCAGTCTCCGGGTGCTATGGCATCATTAGTGAAACCGGCGTTTAGCATAGGACATAATGCCACATTTACATATATTCGCTATTTAGCTTCCGCATAGTGAGCGTTATTTACGAACGAAAAGTTCCTTAGAATTTCTGTTGGTTGGGTAACTAGGTACAATAGATCAGAGATTTCGAGTTTACTACGAATACTTAGGTAATTCGTAAAAAGTAGCCATCAAGATTCCACAAAAATTAGGCCATCCATAAAGGGGGTATTAAACTATCCTGAATTCAGTCACTGACGTGACGAGAGGGACGCCGTAATACGTGCGATACGATTGCAGATATTTTTATTCGTGTCTAACGTATCGCGGCGTATCTCGTCAGTCACTATATGCAGGATAGTTTAAGGCGCTTAGGTATATCGTCACACGTTAAGGGAAGCTTAGGGTCAACAAAATATGACAACAGGCGGAAGCGTTGTGACGGCTCACGTACAAAGCCGGGCACCAATGGCCGCCATTCCTTTTTTCCTCGCAAAACTAAAAAATATTGATTGTCTGTAAAGTCGGTTACGGACGATAATTTTACATGAATGTAAGTAATAGTGGAAGACAGATAGATGATGATGATGATGTAACGTGACATTTTTTCGTCCATGCAGCCGGTGTTCATTGAATTATAAAATGTTATGTCACGTCAAAAAAACGCAATATCTACATTTCTACAGTCTTGTTTGATTTCAAGTTTTAATACATTAAATTCGAAAATAGCGTTAGTTTGGCCAGTATTAGTATTTACGAAAATTAAAATATCACGTCACACCATGGGAGAGGGGTCACACAAGTGTGAGGTGACCATACGCGACAAAGACTGGGGTGTAAAAATCATAAACTTGATGTTACTTAATTTATAGACGGCCCTTAAGAAGAAGAAGCATAGGAACACTCGATTAACACCCTACTCTACCTACCTACCCAACCCTACCAAAAACTAAGTGCATGAAAACATTATTTCCTTTCCTTATTTTTCGTAAATTTGTAAGCAATATCCATATAATAAATTCTTATTGACAAAATAATTTATGTTGAGACGTATCAATTACCGTTTATCGTTGTTGGTATTGAATTAAATGATAACCCAGAGAAGCGTCAGGGTCGTGTGGTGTCCGACTTCGACGTGACCCCACATTTCAAACGGAACGATCGGCCGTCTCTACGATGTCTACAGTCATCTTACAAAGTGCTGAACCTCATTTGTCTAGTTATGATTTTCATTGATGAGTAGTCCAGTGACTTTACGATGTTACAATGAGTCGAGTCGCCGGATTAATCTTAAGCATAAACTAAGCTTTTGTTATTTTTAGGGTTCCGTACATCAAAAGGAAAAACGGAACCATTATAGGACCACTTTGATTTCCGTCTGTCTGTCAAGCTAAAATTCATATCAAATACTCAGGTCTTGGTCTACCCTTGGATCTGTAATAAAAATAAACTTCTAAGCCAACACAATCAAAAGATACAGCCGTTAATGCTGCAAATTTCCGACATTCTCAAGGGAATCAAAACCTACAGGGTACTTCCTAGGTTGCTTCGTACCAAATCTTGAAATTTGGTACGAAGCAACGTCTTATAACATAACATGCACAGATAAAGGAAAAACTGCGAAAAGCAAGGCAGTCGGGTTTTTTATTATTGAAATAATCCATTAGTTACCTATTATATGAATAGATGTAGATATATAGAGATTTTATACCTGGTGTAGCTTAATCCGCTTTTGCTAAGACGATTTTTTTCAGGCTTTCGTGCACGGAGAGTTGATATAGCGAAATTTCGTAGTTTTATTTGTAGTATTTCGCAAGTGAGAGCTTCGTTTCGCACTATTAATTAAGTGTCTTCTATTACCTGGTATATCCCAAAAATCTTATTATTTTAACCTTTTACGCGAACTTCATTCAGCTGAGGAATGGCTTATGAATTTAAAATTAAATGTATAAGATTCTTGCAGTAACCTGCCATACGAAATGATAAGAATTTAACCATGTCAAGAATTATATTATGATATGAGAAACTGCTGAATTAATGTACTTTTATTACTGCACTGCGTTTACTCTTTCAATACAGTGTAACAGGCTAAATAAATAAATAAATAAAATTACTGCACAGAGTAAGTGATGCATCTAGTTAGAATTATTTCCAGCCTGTCCCGCTTGATGAGCTGTTCCATGAATAACCTCGATCTTTAAGCTCGGCGAGTGCACTGGATCTCGCATACCTTGAATTAACTCGCATCTGTGACCAACAGACTTACTGCACTAATTGAATACACGAAGCATTATTACGACCGGCTTAAAAAAGGAGGTTATCGGTTTTCGGTTGTATTTTTAGGGTTCCTAACCCAAAGGGTAAAAAAAGCGGGCTGTCTGTCTGTTTGTCCGTCTGTCACCAGGCTGTATCTCATAAACCGTGATAGCTAGAGAGTTGAAATTTTTACAGATTATGTATTTCTGTTGCCGCTATAACACAATAAAAACAAAATAAAATAAATATTTAATTCCCATACAACAGACATGTTTTTTATAGTACGGAACTGGTGCGTGAGTCTGACTTGCACTTTGTCGGTTTTTTTAAATGTTTGTTACCTCAGAACTAGGTCATTCATGAACCGATTTTAAAAATTATTTTTTCGTTAGAAAGGGTATTCTTTGAAATTGGCGCCATTTTAAATTTTATCTTAATCGGTAAAGTAGTGTAATCGGTTAAGTAGTTTGATTGAAGTCGGTTTTTATGTGAAAATATATTTTTGGCTCCAGTTTCCCTTTGGGTGAGAGCAAACTAGGCAATTTGTAGACAAAATTAATTCACTTATTCAGGTTTTCATTAACTTTATAATTTTATTTGATCTTAAGCCATCATAAACTGTTATTTTTACAGTAATTTTTACTTATTATCGTAATTTATTAAGAACTTTTTACACTCTCATAAATCAAACAGGAAAAAATATAGGCACTTATCACAGTAATTTATTGACTGGACATACATATCCACGTTCTTTACCCGATTATAGGGATAAAACAAAAGTATGATAAATAAACATCGAAGCCATCACCAATGATGGCTGTTATTGACATTTGATTCAACAAATCTACCCAAATTGCCTCGTCACGTCTGTCAATTTAATCTAATGCAGCTGAACGATGAAAAATGATTATTTTATTAGAGACACGCATTTGTGTTACAATCATTGTTGGACAACCATCATTAGATGGACCTTACTTGATTCAATTAGTTCGGGGTTCGGGTGAAGCCCGTATTTTATTTGATTAAACTATGACCATAATATCATTTCCCTTTCGCATCACGTGTTCGGTTACATACAAGTTATATTCAATTACCTCTTTCTTTATTACATTCATTTGTATCTAGTTTACATTACATAATAAAGCGAGCGACTAATCTAGATTTTCAGTCGATTTTTATGTTTATTACTTTCATTTCGTTGAGTCACATGTCTCTAAATTACTTTGGGGCTAGCTCGAACTGAATGATTTGTCAGTAGGTACTTTAGGTATATATTTATTTATTTGGATCTGCAGAGGTAGGACTAGTTTCTTTTTTAAAACGATGAATTTGTTGAATCGAAGTAATTTTTAGGGTCCCGTACCTAAAAAAACGGGACCCTTATAAGATCACTTTGTTGGCCGTCTGTCTGTCTGTCTGTCAAGAACCTTTTTCTCAGGAACGCGTGGAGGTATCAAGATGAAATTCATATCAAATACTTAGGTCTACTGTCCCTTGGAGCTGTGAAAAAATTAAACTACTAAGCCAATGCAATTAAAAAAAAGCGGTTTATGCCGCAAATTGTCGACATTCGCAAGGGAATCAAAACCTACAAGGTACCTACTTCCTGTGTGAATCTTGAAATTTGGTACGAAGGAACGTCTAGCATAGTTAAAAGGAAAATTGCGAAATCATAATGATCCTTTGGGGAGGTCTATGTCTAGCAGTGGACTTTTTGCGGCTGATATAATGATGATGATTTAATAAAAATATTTTAAATATTTTAAACATTTTAGACTCGCACTTTACCGGTTTTTAAAATAAGGAATGATTAAATTTAACTGTAAGCTGGCATCGCAGTCTTTTCTACAAGTTCTGTTGAACATCATACCTTTTTATGGGTTGATTTGCATAATTATGGTCTGATTTATGGCTAAGAAATGTACGTGTAAATGACAACAGTTAAGAGATGAGCATTATGGTAATAAGCTTCCAGCGAGGGCCGGTCGGCGTCGCCTAATGAGAAGTGGCTTGCAGGTTTGTGAAGGAAATAGCGTGATCGTATAAATGTTCTTCATTCTCTTATTCTTCATTGAAATATAGGGATGATAAATAATAAAATAGAAATAAATATATACGGACAAATCACACAGATTGAGCTAGCCCCAAAGTAAGTTCGAGACTTGTGTTTTGGGATACTAACTCAACGATACTATATTTTATAACAAATACATGTATAGATAAACATCCAAGACCCAGGCCAATCTGAAAAAGATCATTTTCCATCTTGACCTGACCGGGGATCGAACCCGGGCACCCTCGTGTCGCAGTCTGGCGTGTTAACCACTGCGCCACGGAGCTGTCTCTGGGATGAGCCGGTTTATGCTTTCCAACGACGACCTATTCATTCATTGTAGGTAGGTATAATAGTGATGATAATAGCTATTTAAAAAAGCCTAGCTCAGGATATTTTAGTGATTTTAATAGTCAACGAGTATCTCCCATGTTTATTTACCTAGCTACCTTATGCAACCTATATATTTACTCAAAAAAATATCTGTGGCTTTCGATGATCAAAGAAGAATGCTTGGTTTCGTATATAAACAGAAGTTAATTTTGGCTCCTTGTCCCTAAATTAATTTACTTTTCAATGATCAACTCATGATCAGATTTCCTTGAAAGTACGTGGACCTGCGTGTAAGTTATTTTTTTGCAAAAAAAGTTAAAAACCGGTGCGGGCGGCGATGAAGTCATCAACCTAATGTGTCCACAGCGCTGCGTGTTCGATTCCCCGTTCCCGGTGGAATACTGCGGTTAAATAAGCTAGCATGGCAAGTATGAAGTAAGTAGGTATCTATTACAAATCTATTTCTATATCTATCTGTTTTTGTGCATAAATTGCATACAACGAGAAATAAAGACTACGAATGGATTTCGGTCGGATCGGAACTCTTCGAGCAATACGGAAGCCGTGTTGCTCGAAGGCTCAACTAAACTTAGTTGGTTTGTTTTGTGTTTCGTATGTAAGTGGCCATTCAAGCTACATTAAGGCATCGGTCGTAAAATTATTAATCACAGTCGTGATCAAGTCACAAGAAGAATATAATTTTTATAATCATAGACACAAGTAAAAAGTATGTATTAATGTACTTACTGTACTTAAAAATACATATATTTAAATGACAAAATATTTGTTTCTTGTATAGTCAGCCAAGGAGATACCTGACCCCGCCATCTACCTATATCTTGATTTTACTCCTACACTAAAAGTAATATTACCATGAAAATGTAAATTCAGGAAGTCTTAATTAAAATCTTTCTGAATATATATTTTCATATTGATATTATTTTGAATTAAGGAGAAAATTCAATATATAGGTAGATGGCGGGGTCAGGTATCTCCTTGGCTGACTGTACGTCTTATTCCGAAACGCGTTATCACTTCATCAATATCAATGTGTAGGTATGTTTTTATGGATGAATATTTAAAAACATTATGTTTAACAATTTTAACTAGGTCCTGGCCCAGGGGGGTTTTAGGACCCCCATGACACCCCCTTGGAGCCGCCTTTGATTCCTCTTCCTAGTGAAGAATGTGTCATTTGTTTTCCTCTCACGGAGATCTTAAAGTTGGTCTAGGAACTATGTGGTGATGAAGATTTTGGGCAATAGACCACCAATATACCTCAATATATTTTGGGGGAGGCCTATGTCCAGCAGTGGACTTCCTGCGGCTGATATGATGATGATGATACCTCAATATAAAATGATTTCATTTAAATGTGTAAAAATTGCGAAAACATAAGAAAACATTTCTTATTCCTATTTCATTTGTATAGGAAACATGTTAGAAACAGTTTTAGGGCTTTTATAACAACCCTTGGCTCTGCCAAACCCGCATGCAAACAATGCATATTATGAAACATTTTGACGATATTGTTAACAAAGACCTTTATTCAAATAACAAAGTTGACGATTCGTGGAATTACTTTATCAATCTAATTTTAGCCATAATACGCAATGACGTCACTTTGTTAGAGAAAGGAATGCAAAGGATTGTGGATTAGACCTTGGCCGGAATCCAGGCAAGTCATGTTCATGCTGACAGGCACATGGAGCGGCTGCAGCTGGTACATTGAATTTCAAATTCCTAGTTTAGGAGGCAACTAATTGCAAACAGGGTAATTAAACTTTCGCTCATCTCTTTGTCGACACGACACGAAATTAAGTGGCTATGTGTTTATGTCTTATTTTACTCCTTCGTTTATTAATATTGAGTAAGTAATTAAAAGAGCTTGATTAAGTTGCTCAATTTTGAGATTATATATATAGATATATATATCTTCTTAGGTTTAATATTTAAGATTATGTTCCTATGAAAACAGTTGGGTTAGCTAGCCCATACGGTGTTACACAAAGTGTTAAAAACCCTCATCTCACCCCTTTTGGTATTTGAATGAATGAATGCCTGTCTGGGATTTATCGTCAGAAAGAAAGTGTAGTGCAGGAGTCTAGGGTACACATACTGTGGCCACAAGATCCAAAGGCCACGTTTAGCGATGGTGGGCGAGAAACTGGATTCACAGATAATTTCATCTGGGATAAAAGGAATCAAAAACAGAAATAGGTTGCTAGCCGCATGGCCAAAAGCTTTTCCCCTCTCCTTTCAACCTTATGTAAGCATTGATCCCATTTGCACAAAACAGGGGCGTAGCTACCGCTGTATCAATGATGCGGGCCCCGGGGCTACAGGGCCCCCGAACGTGTATTGTTTACTAACATTTGCTGTTGTGCAAAGGTCCCATTCTTTATTAACATCCATATTCTGCGCTTCTATCGACTATTTCTTTTAAAAACTTGTCAATCCGAAGCTTCCTAGGCCTACCTCGCTTCCTGTAACCATCCTCTAATCTAAAGTATGTTTTGTGTACCTACTACGGTCTAAATCGACCGTAGTAGACCATCAGTGAATTAAAATATTTTTTTTCAATATTTTAAACTTCTATAGCTAGATTGAAGGGCCAGTCAAATGTCGATATAGGGTCCCACTAGAGCAAGCTACGCCACCAGCACAAATATCGCTTTAGGATGGCTAAAGCCATCCTAAAGCGATATCCTCAAAAAGAATCATAAAACATAGAGCTTCAGTTTCTGAGAAACCTTCATGATTGTAGAAAACTACGATCATGTCGGTGCCATTGTCTAAGTCTAAAATGAACAGAGACATGCTACAGCAGTTACAAATACTCGTTAATGTTTATTGCCACTTTGTCGCAAGCGCAATATGTGCTAACTAAGGTGCGAAAAGCTTGCGCTAAATGCAACGGCCACGCTGCGGAGCAATAAACTTTCTTGTGAAGGAAAAAGCGTGCGGTGTGACATTGAGGGTTCATGCCATGCAGCCTAACAATTTTCTGTGTTTATTTTGATAATTCCAGAAGAACTTATGTAAAATTAATATAATTTGTAAGAAGTTTCGTTCTACGCGCTTAAAAAGTTTTTTCGCTCCGCTCATGCATACCTCGTTAACGTAATTTCTGAACAAAAGTATTCTATTATGTGCAAAGATTTACTAATTTATTCAACGGTTGACGTTAGATTAACATAATATGTACTCAGAGGTAGCCAATGATATTAAGTACCTATTATTTCTTATAATATTAGGTACTGCTGTGCATGGAAAGTCTATACCATAAGTATTAAGTTGTCATTGGCAGAGTAATTGAATAAGAGGCAAACACACAAATTTGAGAAACCATCGTTTTATTTTTATTTATTTATTTAACACTTTATTGCACCATTAAAAACAAATACAAAAAAATTGATAAAAGGATAACAAAAGGCGGCCTTATCGCCAAATGCAATTTCTTCCAGGCAACCTGAGGGTAGTAGAAAGATTAGAAAAATACTACGAGGTAAGGCGCAAAATTTACAAAAAAACTAATTTATGAACATAATAAATATACATAAATATATATATATAAATACATACATACTATATCTGACGGACGACATGAAGAGGATTAAAAAAAAATGTGACAGGAGATAAAAAGTGCCTACAAAGAGGACAAGAAGTGTGATTTGACAAGGGATTTAAAGCTGGCTAGCGTTTGAGCACACCGGATGGAGATTGGTAGTGAGTTCCAAAGACGTACAGCTTGAACTGTAAATGAATTCGAATAGAAATTAGTGGAATGAGTGGGCATTTTGAGACGAAGATTTGCAGTACTACGTAGGTTTCGACCCTGTTCATCTCCGTAAAAAATAAAACGTTCTCTTAAATATCTAGGAGAGGCAGGATTAAAAAGGATAGAAAACAGAAGATTAAGAACGTGCCAGTCACGGCGAAGTCGAATCGGCAGCCACTTGAGTTAGGTACGAAACTGAGAAACATGGTCATATTTACGTAAACCAAATATAAACCTGATACAAAGATTTTGGAGCCGCTCAAGTTTATTCAGCTGATCTTCAGTGATATTGAGGTAACAGGTATCGGCATAGTCAAGGATAGGAAGGAGCAAGGATTGTGCGAGCGTAATTTTGGTGTCAGTTGGAAGGAACTTATTGAGCCTCTTAAACGAACTAAAAGAAGCAAATAGTTTTTTACTTAGTTCAGCAATTTGAGGAGTCCAGCAAAATTTGCTATCAAACCAGAGGCCCAAATTTTTCACACGCTCACTATATGCGATCACGGTATCATCAAAGATGATGGCAGGTAATGATTCCCAACGAACTCTAGAGCGTAACTGATAGCTACCAATTAGTATCGCAGTTGTTTTACTAGGATTTACTTGAAGTCCATGTGATTTGCTCCAGGCAGATATGTTTCGTAAGTCTACATTAATTTTGGCTATGGCTGTGTCAATATTAACAACTCGTGCTTGTGCATAGATTTGTAGATCATCTGCATAAAGGTGGTAAGAAGACTGAAGTTTTGTAGTGATACAATTTATGAATAAAGAAAAGAGAAGAGGAGATAGTACGCCACCCTGTGGTACACCAGCAGAGGTCTTGCACCATGAAGAGAACTTATCTTCAATACGAACACGCTGCCGGCGACCAAACAGGTAAGATCGTTTTAGCACTTTACTATCTAATAAATGTTTGAATATGGCAAGCAAACGAAAACAATCTCTGCGTACTTAGATAACACTTGGCGATTAATAAAATAAATAACATAACAGTTAATTTACAATCGTTGGTTTATATTTTAATAATAACAATTTACTTGTTGTATCGTAAGTAGGTATAACTTTGTTATTATTTAAATTACAATATCCTATAATTTTATAAAGTGACGTATTACAAGAACCGTGAAGAATAACAAACATCTTCAAGATGTTTTTACTCATTCACGCAAAATCTACTGATAAAACCTTACAATGTCATAGGTAGCTGATACAGCACAATAGGACATGGGCTATTAATTACGGTAACCAGGTTGCAGTTATACCTACGCCAGTCTAGGCTTAACTTGGATACTTCGATCACCAATACCTTGGATAGTATTATTAATTTTTTTTTCATTAATTTATATACCTATCATATTAAATTATTCACAACTTATACTTATTTATAATTATAAAATTTTCAGTTATTAAGTTAATTATTGTTGTAAATGTAATAGTTATAATAAGAATTCAGACACAATGTAAAAATTGATGAAAAAAAATATAAAATAACACAAAGAATGAAATTCATTCTTTGTTTGTTTTATTTTCAATTATCTCATAGTTTTTGTTATTGAATGATCTGGGTTACTTTGCTAAGATTAAATTCCTAGGATATGAAACTTGAAATAAGTGATCAGATAAACAGGAAAATAATCCAGCACCTCAGTAAATACCTATTTATTTTCATTTATTGGTAGGCACTTAAATACTGATTTATAAATAAATACAAATTCATGCAAATTTATATTGCTATTAATTTTCTATTACCACATATAAATTATACATCGTAGAGGCTCTTTATAATGTCAATTGGTTACCTATTGCGCTCACGTAACGACAAAAGTCCCTTCACACCTAAGGTTCTAAATGAGAAAGCCGACGAAAATGAGTTAAAAAGACTCACCGGTCCACCTCCAGCCATGGCGCCCTTTAAAATCTAATTTAAACTAAGGATCACTGTTGTTCGTTTTGTTTTGGACTCGCGCGCGTTCTCTACTTCCTTGGACGACAGACTGTGTCCACGCGCGCTGTCGATCGCTGACTGAACCAGGGAACTCACTCGTATATGAACTGAACGATGAACTTTGATGAGTGCGCCGGCGCCGGCGCCGGTTGCAGCCACGGGTGAACGAATGCGCATGTTTATGACTTATTGATGTACTAATCGGCATTCCAAAGGGTTAAAAGAGCACTATTTTTGGACACTACCAGACAGTGCCGCTCAAGCACCTTCTATGATTCTTATTTATGACGACCGCTCAAGCAGAGTTTTATGCTCTTCAGATAAACACAGATAGCAGCATCTCGGATAAAGACGGAAAGGATATTGCTCCTTAGTTTGATAGTATTTCGGTTAAGTCAACAGTTTTGGTCAACAATAATGCAGAGCTTGCCGTTATCTGAGTTGTCTAGTTTTCAATTTTTGACATTTGTATGTCTGTGGGTCAAGTCAAGTGAAGATAATAACAATACGGTGAAATTTACTAAGGTTGAAATTAAAAAATATTCATCACTAAGCAGTAAGCACTTATCATATAAAATAAAAATTAACACATAGTAATGAAAAAAAAAAACATTAAGTCCTGTTACCTGATTAAATCATCGCTATCAAATTCCATTATCTTTAGGTAGACACTAGTTTTTTTTTATACAAACCGGTGCAGTGATGATCATGGGTCCTCGTGAACTTATAAAAAGGAGTTTTTGCAGTCACAGTGCTATTCTGATGTATTCTTAATAAATTAAGAAACAAGATGTGGGTAAAAAAGTCCACGCGGGCATAGTTTGAACCAGCGCACTTAGGTGTACGATCTGCTAATTGAGCTACCGCGCTTCAAGCCCGGACGGACACATCCCATTTCCTACGTCACTAGCACAATTACTATACTATTACAAGTGGTGTTTTTTAATCGTAAATTTGAGTGCGTTTGACCTCCATCTTGCCTGGTGGGAAGCAACGATGAGGTCTAGGGTACTGGTACACGCAAACTCAACTCAGTCGGGAAACAGCGACGCGGGAAGGGAATTCCATTCCTTCGCAGTTCGCAAAATGAAGGAGGAGGCGAATCTAGAGGTGTGATGAGCAGGAATATCGACCAGGATATCGACATGGATGGAATCCCTGCCCTCGCCTTGTCGTCCGAAGATGGAATGGTGCAGGGGGAATTAGATCGTGCAGTTCCTGTGCGCACCTCACCGAAATGCAGTCTGTAAAAGACACACAGACTAGCTACTAATCGGCGGTGTTCGAGGCTCTGGAGTCGCTTAACCGTAAGCATCCACCTCATCATCGACGAGTCTTCTGGCACGTCTGTCGATAGCTTCCAGGGCTTCGAGCTGGTAGCGGGCGGATCCATCCCACAGATGGGAACAATACTCCATACAGGAGCGGACTTGAGCTGTGTAAAGGCTCAATAGTTGGCCTGAAGAAAAATACTGTTGGACCTTGGAGAGGATGCCCAGTTTTTTTGAAGCAGTCTTAGCCCTGGATTAGATATAGCTACCAAAGTTAAGGTTGGAGGATAGATCAATACCAAGAAGGTCGAGATGATTTATGACGGGAACAGGAACGTTTAGAAAAGTAGGAGCCAAATTGAACGGGCTCTTCTTTGCGGTGAAAAGACATGCCTGTGTCTTCGAGGCATTAAATCTTACAAGATTGGCATCGCCCCAATCGGAGACAGCCTGCAGAGTAAGATTGGTGCGGTCCACCATTGCCTTTCTAAGATCATCGATTTCTGTTTTTTTTGCCCTTGCACTTGAAAAATATCTTTCCGTAACGGTGCTATCATCTGCGTACCCAATAATTCCTGGTTTTAACAGATCGTTAATGTGTAGCAAAAAAAGCGTCGCGGAGAGAACAGATCCTTGAAGTACCCCAGCTTTAATAGCCAATAGGTTCGATGAGCAGCCGTCAACAACTACTCGAATAGACCGTTCTCTCAGAAAATCTGAAATTCAAGCACAAAGACTGGCGGGGATACCGTCGGTTGGAAGTTTCGCCATAAGACCGTCATGTCAAACCCTGTCATATGCCTTTGAAATGTCAAGTGAGACAGCAAGTGCCTCACCATGTTTTTCAAGGGCCTCACCCCAAAGACGCGTGACCAAGACTGACGGACTTCGTATTGCCGGTCGTTGAGAAGATATTATCTTCAACCTAAAAAAAAGCATTTAATTTAATTTTAAACCTCAAGGTATTTAGCCAGGCTTTAATCGCGGTAGCTCAATTGGCAGAGCGTAGATCGTTAGTCGATTTCAACTTTAAATACAAACATAAAATAACAGTAAGGAAACATATATTATTTATAAACACCTTACCAACATATGTAAGTCCTGTTATAGCTAAATGCTCTAACAAAAAAACAACCAGCCAAATGCGAGTCTCACTCGCGCACGAAGTGTTCCGTACCATTATCTATAAAACGGCAAAGAATGCATGTCTATTGTATGGAAGCCCCCCTTAAATATTGCTTAATATATATTTTTAAAGTTAATAATATAACTGAATATTCTGTGAATATTTCAAGCGTCTAATTCATTCATATTTTAACCAAAGCCACTGAGTTGCAGTGGAAGATAATTGTACTTTATTATATTGGAATAGCAGATTTTACACGCGGCCAGGATTGCTCCTGCATAAAAGTTGTTCAAATTGTTGGATATATTCATTCTTTGATCTAGGAACAACTTTGAATGGGATAAACTGTCAAGTATTTTTTTCGATTGACCATGTACATGTGTTTTTAATACAAAATAACAATATCAGGTTCAAGGTTAGAACCGCAACGATAAGACATTATTTGTTTACTACGGGTAACGTAAAGCAAGCGGGGAGTGACAAACTCTAGTCACGAGTTCGGGATAAAGGGGGTACTATACCATCCTGGATCGGATTCGATGAGAGGGACGCCGCAATACGTGCGATACGATTGGAGATATCTCGTATCGTGTCTAACGTATAGCGGCGGCGGCGTCCCTCCCATCGGATCCAATATTCAGGATGGTTTAGGCGCTTAAAACTTTCGTCAACAGCGCGCTTCTTGCGTTTGTTAATGCAGTCTCTTTTTACCTACATTGAATGGCCGATAGACTTAACATAGTGCTTTTATAGAGAATGTCATCTAATGCACAGCCGGTGACAAGATGTCAGTCATTCCATTGGATCCCCGATTTGGATCCCAGGGGATGTAAAAGAACTCGTTACTACTGTCTGGTCCTCAAAGTTCGGGGTTTACTGGACTATTTCTTTGGTATGCCCTGTATAAAAATATGGTAGGTACTTTTACAGTAAGAACACTATTTCGGTGCCGTTGTTGAGAAGCATTCGGAATACTTTTGGATATTTTCGGCATGTTTTTAGAATAAAATGTAGTTTTATCAGTGGAGATAATTTTGAGGTATAATAATAATGATTGTACGCCTATGGGCAGGAAACAGAGTGCCATTTATTTACTGTATATCTTATTTAACTATATATCTTATTCTTACTCCGTGCTTATCACTTACTTAACTGTATATATTATTTTACTGTATATCTTATATAACCTGTTTTCACAAATAAAGAATTTGATTAATTGATTGAATTTAATTGTCCTCTGTCACCATCATCATGCCAAGTAGCTATACTTTCCCCCGTCTCCCCTGCATTCCTCTGGCAAGGTTTTAGATATAAAGGTAGAGATATATAAATGATAGACAAAATGTAACCAGCCATAACATTTATTGCACTTTAATACCCCTGTGGACGATCCTCCGATGCCTGCTGACGCAGCCCGCGGTGCGAAACGTCTTACCGCACTCCTGGCAAGTAAACGGTCTTTCGTCCGTATGCATCCTATTGTGAACCCGCAAGATATCCAGCGTATTGAACCTCTTCCCACAAGTCTCACACTCGTATTTCCTCTCATTCGCGTGGTATACAAAATGTCTCTTATACTGCGCTATTATATGAAAAGTCTTCCCGCAAACCTCACAAGTCTTTTTCGGCGTGGGGTCGTGTACAGCTTTGTGTATCACGAGCCCGCTCTTGAACTTAAACTTCTTATCACAGAGGTTACACGAGTACGGCTTCCCTACGGAATGCATGTCTAAATGACTAACCAGGTTCCGCGTGTGCTTCCCGCACACTTCGCAAATCTTCCAATAGTCGTATCTAAGTTTCCGCGGCCCTCTCTTTTTTTTCCTGGTGACTTTTTTCTCTTTCTTTACTATACTCATCTTAGTCTGTGTCGGCTCCAATGGCAGGTCGAAGTGAGTGTCGAGGTCATCAAAATCATCTCTTCCGTGTTCCTCCTTCGTACTGTTGTCTTGTGTGCGGTCTTCCGTTGTATCTATCTCTATTTTAATTTGATGAGCTCCGTTGTTGCGAAACATTTTGTCGACTTCCTGGCACTTTTGCCTGAATTTGTACGCCACGTCTAAGTCTCGGTAGCAATTTAAACATATTTGTGCAGGTAAGTTGTCGGCTTTGTCCACCTGAAACAAGGTGAATGATATTTTCAGATTGTATTCCAATTTGACGATCATTTTTATCGATCACAACTTGCTTCCCGTGAAGAAAATAGT
This sequence comes from Elegia similella, assembly GCA_947532085.1. NCBI lineage: Eukaryota > Metazoa > Arthropoda > Insecta > Lepidoptera > Pyralidae > Elegia > Elegia similella. The sequence goes on from OX383941.1 coordinate 18,670,218, forward strand.
GGGAAACCACCGGCCCACTTAGGCCCCTCTTAACGCGTGCCGGATGGAAAAATGAACTTATGTATGCCCCTTTACTGTGATGCAAGGGTTACATCGTTGCACCGGAAGATTTGCACATAAGCTAAAAGCTTTTTTAATTGACTATGTAGCTAGCTCCAAGTAAGCTTTCGCTACTTCACCGGGCGTTTTAGACAAGGGCAGAGTGCCCTCAGCCTATAGGTATAGATAGATTCTCCAAAGGGCCCTCAGGAGGGACGGACCTCGGTTTTGAGCGTGGCCTGTGTGTGCAAGGCTTGGAAAGACAGCAAACTCTTATATTGTCTGATGGGCCGCGATTACGTGCATGCATAGCCTGACGGGCCAATCTGAGAAACTGCTAAAAAGCTTAGGTTCTCCTACCCCAGATAAATCCGCCACTGCTTGTGCTCCCCTTGGCGCCGGGAACCTACGCCCCAATTACATCGCCAGGTACCATTAGGGACATCGCTAGTTGTTAAAATAACCTCACGCAAGGAGAATACAACCAGTGGACAATGTGTAGGCAAAATCCCCATTTTTGCGGGAGGGGAACGTAATTCAACTGCTGGCGCCGAAACTGCATTCAAGAGTTCGCGGCAATTTGTGTGAGTAGTGAAACAAGTGACAAATGTCATACAGCCGACATAGGTCATAGCATTATCCGCCGGGCAGCGAAACCCCATTAGATAGTGGTACTCACTAATTGTCATCGTCCGTCCTCTCGAAGTTGTTGATACAGCCGTCCTACGCATTGCACAACCTGCCTAGGAGCTACACCCTACTAGTGGTACTCACTAGTTGTGATAATAACCTCTGTACTGACCTCGACCCCGCCGATGACCCTCAGCTTGTTAGCCACGTCCAGGCCTTCGTCGTCTGTCCTCTCGAAAATGTTGATACCGCCGTCCTCTGCGTTACACGATCGGCATTGATTTCCTAAAACCTCGAATTTTGGCTTCACCTGCAACCTAAAGCAAGCATTAATTGATAATCTTTCAACAATAAAAAAAATAATAATTTCAATACTTTTTATTTTACAACGTGCAACTACAATTTTGAAGAAATTTAAATAAGACCAATTAGAAAGCACTAATTGGTCTTATTTAAATTTCTTCAAAATTAATAATTATAAATATATAGAACCGAATTGAGAACCTCATCCTTTTTTTGAAGTATTTTATAATGGCAGGTTATCATAAATTACTTTCCCAATCATCGCCGGTTTATGAGATTACATAATACACATTTTTTAATGAAAAATTAAAAATAACTACAACCCCGCCGTCACAATTAAGTATAGCCAGTGATGATCAAAATCAAAATATCTTTATTGTGGAAACAGGTTTTGAGATCTCAAATTACAATTAATAGTATGGACATGCAAATAAAATTATATGTCTATACAGATAGCAGTGAAACTATTCACTGTTGCCTGTATGGACATGCAATTTTATATATGTGGTTATAATCAATTATTGAAATAAAATAGTAAGTTGGTATAATGTCAAAATCTATTCTGTCAAATTATCTTCTAAGTAATATTTTACATTAAAAAGCATTTAGCAGTCAAAAGTAATTTCAATTTCATTTTAAATGTCCACACACAATGTCTAATGTTTTCAAACTATCTGGTAATTTGTTATTAATAATAGGAGCTATTCCAATCCCTTTTTTGCGTATCTTGGCGGTGTTGCAAACCAGTGGATTCGTAGGAAATGTCGCCAGGGGCTCCGACGAATCAGCGAAATTAAGTACACCTTCAATTCGTTGATAAACAACACTCAAGAAATTGAAACTTTGACAGAATCAGTATATTTTATTTGCGTAAAATATGGCAAGTACATTACATCAGATGTTATACAGTTTACAGAAGGTCAACATATTTTACCAAGTCTGACATGCAAATATTATTTATTTATTTATTTGATAAATATTAAAATACATTTTAAATAAAAAAAAGAAATTCAAACTATAACAAAGGATAGTGCCAGAAACGAGACTTGTATCGGACACCCTGTTATTATTAAATTTATTTTGTTTAAGTGTAAAATTTTCAAAATGGTGTTTACCTATAACGGTTCAATAGATACAGCCACGTGACAAGACGGACGAACGTACATCGGATGCTTAGTAATAGCGTTCCTTTCAGGTACAGGAAAGTAAAACTTACCTTAATTAATTAGAGTTTAAACCGTTTTTTAACATCGTAGCACCTACCTCTGCTTGAGGTCAAACAGCTTCATGTCGTCCTCGAAGTCGTTGTCATTGCCATCCTCGTACTCCCTGAAGTCGTGCTCCGCCCGCTGTCGCTTCACTGGCTTGTCCAGCGTCGCCACGTACTGCGCGAGCGCATCATAGTACGGCCACTGCTCGCTTAAAATGCCTTTGCTTGCGAATTTGTGCTTCCACTGAAACAATTTCGATAAAGTTAATATTTTACTTACTTTCTCCTGCGACTTCATCTGCGCAATTAAAAGCCTGTGCGATGTATAAACATAAATTGTGAAGTTTCTTCAAAGTCCATCCAGTATTTTTCCGTAAAAGGGGTAGGTAATGTCGCTAAGCTCCCAAAATGGAATAATCTAGTCTAATCGCGCTCATAAATCTTCTATCCTGCTCACACATTTGTATTCTATCCCGCTCACATACAATATTCTGGAATGTTCTGGTTGTCGGCTGTCGGGACCGGAAGTATATGGAACTTTCTAGAGAACCATAAGACAGTATATAAGGGAGCGAAACGAAACGAACGCGAAACGGCATGACAAAGACCAAGCTCGCGGCGTGGCGTCAACCTGCCACGAGAGAGACGTTTTCAACCGTATGTCATAGTCTTCTTCTAACAGTGCCTCTCCAACTAGTGAAGGTTGGCAGTCAGCTCCGCATACTTCTGCTTGTCCCCAGCGAGGCGATAAGTTCGGCTGCACTCGCGATACCAGTCCACTCCCTGATGTTACGCAACCAAGACTTCTTTCACCGACCCACTTTTCATTTCCCTGCGACTTTGCCCATCAAGTTGCAGCAGCTCATATCTGTCGTGCTTCAGCACATGCCCTAAATATGCAACTTTTCGCTTTGTGACGGTCTGCAGAAGTTAGCGTTTTGTGTCATAGTAGTTAAGGTTTATTTTAAATTGATTTATTCCCACGCAAGCTCTCCAATGTAGACATAGAAAAATTCTAAAATAAGTAGAAGGAGATTAGAGCTCAAAGAATACATTTACATGAAATATTAATGTTAACAATACCTTGTACATCTTTAACAAATGCGTCCATATCGCAGGTAAATCTAACAAACTATGATCTAGTGGTAATCGTATGTTTCGCAACCTCTTTTCCACTTCCCTGAAACAATAAAGTGAATGTAGAACGGCTATGGATATAGTACGAAATATAGGTCAATACGACTGTGGTTTTATTTAAGTTCTCGGTATCGGAATACTAGCGGCGCGCCCCGGCTTCGCACGGGTAGGTATAGGTATTTATTCTATAGCCTATGTCAAGAGTCAAAGTTTTTTATTCAAAATTGGATACATGTATCTCTTTTTGAACGTCATATCTTTATTTCCCATATTTTTTTTAATTGAAATACTCTAACGTTTCGGAACGACTCATCATATGTCCTCGTTGCTGAATACAGTAAAGTGTGCAATACGTTCAATACATACATACATATATTAGTATTAGTATAGTATCACGTCTTTTTCCCTTGCGGGGTAGACAGAGCTCAGGACTATAAGACCTGGAATCAAAATAGTGATGGGTTGCTAGCCTCATCGCCTATTGACATTTGACATTGATATTCGTGTCTAAAGTACTGCAGCGCCCTTTCGGCAGTGACTGAATTCAGTAAAGTGTAAGTCATATTAATTACATGTTTGGTGAGTTCAGGAATTTAACCAATTTAAATACATACCCTCATTTGTCAACCTACCTCCACCCTTCAGTTTGGTCTGCGGAAAATTTAAATAGATGTTCCAAATCCGTTCTTGCGCTTATTAAATTAAAAACCCATTCTTCTTGCCCTGCGCAGAAGAAAAAAGGTCAGTAAAATAAGTACTTTTCTTAAAGTGAAGCTCTTTAATAATACTCTGTGGTTAAGCTTGATACGACAGTATTTTGTGATGACAGCTGCAGAAAATGTAAAACGGCTTTAAAAAATAGAAAATAGAATACTCACATCCGACTAGAGGATTCAAACTAAGACTTCCTTCACCAATGTACAACTCGAAGAGATTATAATACAACCATGTCTTGTTGTCTGTCGCCTTTGCTTTTTGGTACTCCTGCGAAGAAAGTTTTGAATAAAGTTGAGGCAGATGCAGTGCTACCGGCGTTTTCTCTGCTTTTTGACTTATTGCTTCTCGGCGTTTTGACTCATTGCTTCTGATGCTTGAATTAATAAACAGTTCTTGGGTAACACTGGCAAGCGAGTAGAGTATGTAAAAAGCAGTGGTTGAGCCCATTACATGACTTTTGACTAGCTCCGTGGCGCAGCGGTCAACACGCTAGCTTGCGACACGAGAGTGCCCGGGTTCGATCCCTGGCCAGGTCAAGATGGAAAATGATCTTTTTCAGATTGGCCTGGGTCTTGGATGTGTATCTATATATGTATTTGTTATAAAATATAGTATCGTTTAGCGCAGTGGCCCCGGGTTCGATCCCCGGTCAGGTCAAGATGGAAAATGATCTTTTTCAGATTGGCCTGGGTCTTGGATGTTTATCTATATATGTATTTGTTATAAAATATAGTTTCGTTGAGTTAGTAACACAAGTCTCGAACTTACTTTGGGGCTAGCTCAATCTGTGTTAATTTCCCGTATATATTTATTTATTTATTACCATGAGTTAAAGGTCTTCGCGCATTACCCTCAACGCCGACCCCACCCCTACTCAACTCACAGTATGGCAGTAAAATGTGAGCTTTACATTGTGGTATTTAGAGTAGATTTTTCAACGTTAAATTAAAAGAAGCGTACGACGCGTTGACGACGCGTCGTCCACCCGTTGTTCTCCAAAATAGTTGAACACTCTTAAATAATATAACATAAGGCTTTCATTTCACTGGCATACTGTTAGTTGAAGTGGAGTCGGCGTTGAGTTGGTGTAGGTAAACACCTTAAATGTTATAATGGCAGAACATTAGGCATTTTTTAATCCTACAGCCATCCTTATGCTTTTGTTGTTATAGCAGCCTTAGGTGGCGCCAACTACTCAGGGCCTCGTGCTGCGTTCATATTTGCTATCCGCCCGCAGCTTTACAGCAGATATATGGAGCTATTGAATATGGGCCTCGCAAAGATGTGTCGTCCAGAGCCTTGCTTTGTCGTTAAGAACATCGAAGCTTTTATGTAAAAATAGTTGATATACAACCGGCAAAGTGCGAGTCGCACACACTAAGGGTTCCGTCCAATATTTAACTACAAAAACCACGCATCTCCCATGTGGACTCTGATGTGGACGCATGACGCTGTCTTGTGAGGTTAACCAAAATCTTTCTGGCATGGATGTATTATATTAATTAATTATATGTAGTTTTATGTATCAGTAATAAATGAGACCCAACTCAAAAAATATTTTCTTGTATAAGGTTTTCTTGTTTATGGGACTGTAAAAGGTTTTAATTGTATTTTGTTTTTATTATTGGTTTTTAAGGCGGCAAAAGATATAATCCATTATATGATAATTTCAAGTCCCTACCTATTACGGCTCAATAAATACAGCCGGACGGACATCGGCGGTTTAGTAATAGGGTTTTAACCCTTTGTACCCAAACCCGGGAAAAACGGGATATACCTATATAATGACTTTTAAATATTTCTTGCATTTTATAGACAAAACAGATAATTTTAACTTACAGCAAATGTTGCCGCCCATTTTCTAGACAGCTCTCTGCTTGTCAGGGTCTTAGGGAAGCCATACTCGCTGCGCATGATCGCCGCCAGCTCGCTGCGAACAAAACCTCATTTAAATACACAACACACTGACACACATACATATTCAACCCGTACATTGTGTACTCACTTCCAAGCCCATTTTCTTTCTCGAAATAGCCAGTCGTTTTGCAATCGAATTTGAATAAATGTTTCTGTTATGTGTTTTGACCCTGCGGGTGAAAAAACTTTGTATAACAATAAAATATTTAACGTAAATAAGCGATCAGATTATTGATAATAAGATAAAGCCCTAATAAATGTCAATGAAAATGTTATGTGCATTGTACAACCATGTTAGTCTTATCTGTGCAATCAGGCATAATGACGTAGGTACATTCAAACTAAACAATAACTATTATACTTCTTATCTCATTCACGGACACTTATGTAAGACACAAAAGGAATAACAATAGAATTACGTCTACAGGCGGGAGTGTCGCTGAAAGTGTTAACAATTATAACATCATAAACAAAATACTAAGCAATAAGGTATCCGATGTATCAATTCTATCTTATTCTTTAATTTAAAATCCCATAATAACATATTCTTTTATTTTATTCTGTTTTGTTTTAAAATCAGAATTTTTAAATTATCAATTCGTTAGTCATAGGTTTCATTGTGATGAAACATGGATGAAACGGAGCTACTTGAGGAGAATTTCGTCATCAAGCATCCGTTGCTTTTTAACTTGACACCCTTTTATTACACCGTCACCCGACACTTACGGAAACGCCTGGTCAATTATTTTACGAACTAACAATTATACCACAAGAGGTGCAGAAAAAACATAGCTTACATTGGAACTCATCACTTTCATTATCATTCATGTCATTGACCCATCCCTTTTGCTTCCGGTATTTGCTTTTGCTTCCAATATTAATCAAAAAGTCTTCATTTTCCAATTTGACCAAATATTCTAGTTCATGCGTTTGAAAGTAGTTCAACATTGACTCATAAAGTGGCCAGTCTGACGTCTCCAACCCCTTCTTCACTTTTATTTTGTGCTTTCTCTAAAAAAAATATTGGTCACAAACAAAATAATGTAGTAGGTAACACGAAAGGTATGGAAAAATGTACTTTTTTACATATAGTTAAAGTACAAATTATACTTACATTGAATGTGGTCCTAAGATGTTGCCACAGGCCTTTCATATCTAGCACACAGCAGTCACTGGGTAACTCTTGGCTTCTCATTGCTCTCTCAATGGTTCTAAAAATATGTTGTAGTATAATTTATTGCATTCTGTTTCATAACTCCTATTCACATAATGTGTAAACCTCTAGGACCAATAATTAAAACTCTTATTGATATTGTTTCACTTTTATGGTACAAATGGCAATGGAAATATAAAACTAGCTTTCGCCCGCGGCTCCACTCTCGTCAATGTCGATCCCTCGGGAATAGTATATACTTTTTCCCAGGATAAAAGGTAGCCTATGTCCTTCTCCGTACTCCAGAGAACTTGTATACAAAATTTCATGATGATCGGTTTGGTAGTAACGGCGTGAAAGCGTTACAAACAAACAAACTTTCGCATTTATAATATAAATAAGGATTAGGATAGGATATTACCCACTGTTTAGGAATGTACTTAAATCCATTACCTTTGTTTGTTACCTTTAGGCTTGGTTGCCAGTGGTAGAAATATTATTATATTTAAAATTCTGTTGTTGTACCATGCCTTGGCTGTGCAGCACTGAATAATAGGGCTTAGTTGTATACCCAGTTTAATAAGGTGACAAAGATGGTGATAGAAAACGGACATTTTAAATGCATAATACAGCTAGATATGACAATGAAAACTACTATTTAATATCTGGTGGTCATACCATACAGTAATAGATGGACTACTAAAAACTTATTAGTACCTAACTATTTGAAAGTTTTAAGAAAGCAAGTTGTCACCCACAGATAAATGATTCAAATTTCAGACTAGGTGACCTGACCATGGTAATTCACAGCTGTTTTTTTCTGCATAAGGCACCTACATAGCCATAGGCCATGATGAGAATTCAAGATCAAAGTGAACTGAATGAGTATCATTTAATATCCCATGATGAAGTTCACAACTTAGTGTGGGGCTAACTCAATTCGTGCCTATTTATTTATCACCCTTTTATTGAAAAAAAGAGTCCTATCACACCTGTCAAATGACAAATTATTATTTGAAACTTGGTATAAGTTTCAAATAATAATTTGTCATTTTACTGAATATGAAAGTTACTTGTATATCTGTTACATTTCTAATGCATCAATTACTTAATTTAAATTAAATTTGGTTGTTGGGAGATAAGTTGAGGAGATAGGTTAAGGACATTGGGTACCTTTAATTTTGAAAAAAAGGTATTGTTCCCAAGGGATCTACATAAATGCAAGAGGAGCCACAGGCAAAAGTTAGCATTAATTTGTAAATATTAAATCATTTACCTCCACATAGTTTGAAAATCAAGGCCATGCTGCTTTGTTTCCATTATGCATGTGATCAATTTTAACCGCCATTCATCATTCCCTATAACAAAAATTGTATAAGGAGATAGATTTTAAATATTTTCCAAACAGAACCGCATTGTAATCTTGTTGTAAACTTTAAAATAATGTTTCTATCTCATATAAACACTCAATATAAGGTATATGTACTTACATGATGAATATTTTTCATATAGTGTTTTTGATTTCCCATAGTGTTTATCAAACATTCTGTAATATTTCCATTCCTTGTTTTTAGTTCTTTTAGCAATTTTGTAAGTCTGAAGAATAAAACATATTGATATATAATAGACAAGTGTGTGAATTGAATTGATATATTGAGTTTATTAGAAATTTACTTACATCATATGTGTAGGACCACTTCTTCCTGACATGACTTACAGTCATTGCTTCTGGGAACCCATTCTCCAAAAGAATTTTGTGAAATTCCCTGCACCAGGATTTTAAATTAAAAAGTTATTCTAGAATGTTATAGAACAGGTCAAGCTGGCTCTAAATAAAAGCTGTACATTGTGTCCTAAATGCTTACCTCCAAGGTTGTTTCTTCTTTTTGAACAACCAATCATGATCAAAACGCAAATGGAAAAATCTTGTGGTAATCTCTGGAGTCCCTAAAATTATCAACTTATTTAGAAATTCTAAACAAAATAAGTTATTTCAATAATGATGGATCTTTATGTTGTATACTTGGTAGATACATAGAGATTATTATAACTTAGAGATATTGTAATACTTACACACAAAAGTTTTATCCTCCATTATAAATAGTTTCTTGGTTTTCGATACGATAAAGTAATAAAACTTCCAATTGAAAAGCTAGAAATCAAAGAAGTAAGAACAACAAACCACAATCCACAATTGATTTTTGACAACTATTTAGACATTGACATTTTGAAATATTTTTTTTTTACTTCTGCTCGGCAATGCAAGTTTTTGAGTGTTTTGCAGCAAAACTGCTAGAGTCCTGCCTGTGTTCTAACAGCAGATTAAAAAACGATACCTGTCACTCTTCCTCATCTATGGAATGTCACTGTCAAATAATTATTTTGATTCGAAGGCGAACAATTTTCACGTGGTTTTGAAATACTTTTCGGCATGTTGTGTGTTAATTTGTGTGGTTTATTGCAATAAATAAATAATTATGCATCGGCTTATTTATGCCAAGAATATATACCGGAACACTTTTCATGGAATTTCATTACCAGCTAATAATTCTTTTAAAAACACACCGAATTCAGAAATAAAATGTTCATTTTGTCGAAAAATTCTTCTCGGAGGCCAATTTTCAGGTAGTTTTCGGTAGATTACATCAATTATAGTTATTTCTTACATGTGTTTTAAGTTAATGCAGCCATATATTATTATTATTATAACCTAAAATACAATTGCGTAACTTTTCTGTTTTTATTCAGAAAATCTCGTGAGGCATCAATCTACGAAAACAGTTAGCGTTTTGAGGTCAACTAGAAAGAAGACTAAACATAAAAGTTACAAGAAATATGGCGAGCTGTTAGAAGGTTAGTGTTTGTTTACATTATAAACAACCTCAATATACTTCCAGTAAAGGATGTAAAGTAAAAATATATACTTGATGTTTCAGTTGGTGAATCAATGACAGAAACTAAGGTGTCAATAAGCAAGTTCCATGCCTCTCATCTCTCAAAATTAGCATCTAGTCCAGTGTCATTAGGCCAGCTACATCAGTTAACCACTAAATCGGGTAAAAGCAATTCTGAGCTCATAGAAGTAGATCCTGAGTTGTTGCAGAGTGTCAGAGACAAAATCTTAAAGAAAGCTGCACCAGCCACTTCCAAGGAGATAGTATTAGAAGATGACAAATGTGCCCTAGTTTATACAAATCACCAGTTATCTGGTATAGAAGAGAGATTTAAAACCAAACAGTATATTGCAATGGTAAAAGAAAGTTATTATAACTTTAGAAAAGCTACATTATATGACCAGAGGCTGCAAGATCTGAGGTATGCCATAAATGAGGGTTTAAACCAAGAGTTTGACTTAAATGTGTCCGAGAAAGCTGACACAAAGTTTAATAGTACTGCTTCTTCTGACGTGTTGCCAAAGAGCCCGCATGCAGTTTTTAGAGAGTTGTTTGTTGACAATCAATTGGACAGCTATGACCAGGAGCTCTTGACCCACATTACAAATATGCAGTAAGTGACTTTTTTCTAAATTTTCAACTAAATAGGGATTATTTATATGTGAATTATGGGTTATTCACGTTAATTAATATAAATAATGTTATTATCTCGTATTAGTATTAATAAAAAAAATAAGTTTCAGACCTGTAGTCTGAAACCTATTTTCCATAATTAAGTCCCTATTAAATTTTCTGTTGTTGCTTATCCACACCTGAAAAAAACGGAGGAGGTTTTCAATTTGGTTTTATGATTTTTTTTAAGTTTCTATCCTCATAACTCTGTCATTTATGAATTCAAATAAAAAAATAATTTTGCAAATTCATTTTTTATTTAAAAATCCATGGTTTGATTCAAGTAAATTTCATCAAAATCAGTATTATAGTTTGTTTGTAGTCAGTTTTATTTATATTACAACTAGCTTTCGCCCGCGGCTCCGCCCGCGTCAATGTCGATCCCTCGGGAATAGTACTTTTTCGCGGGATGAAAGGTAGCCTATGTCCTTCTCTGTACTCCAGAGAACTTGTATGCAAAATTTCATGATGATTGGTTCAGTAGTTACGGTGTGAAAGCGTAACAAACAAACAAATAAACAAACAAACAAACTCACTTTCGCATTTATAATATTAGTAAGGATAAAATTATGTGAACTTAATCTTCATTTTTTATGCCTTTTGTAGACATCAGGGTATAGCTCACCCTGCCCTAGAAGATCTTGATGATCCAACTATACACGAAGCTGAAACTCATGAAGAGTTGGACTTAGACCACCCAGAACCCTCTGCAGCTAAGAGTTTGAAGATAAAAAATGCGTAAGTTGATGTTCCAAAAACTACTTATAAATGTAGTGTTTCTTTAAGCACAAAATACACAGAAGTGACGTAAGATTTGGATACAATGTGGATGTGGGTCAGATTTATTGTCCCGTCAAGTCTTATTCGTACAAAATGTATGAAAGAGATGCGTCTTAAATTACACAGTTGCTTCTGTGTATTTTGCGCTTTAAACATCCTTTTGCTATGTGATTTGTCCCTATATAGATATATTTATATTTCTTTACTTTGCTAAACTCAGTCACTTTTGTTGCAATGGGAATTCAATTGATCAATTTATAGAATTACCTTTTTTTTATTTAATTATATTGAAAACCACATCTTAGTGTTACCTGAGGCACAGTAATATTATCTAACAGAATTATAACTCGGCCCTTTCCTTATAATAAATAATCACTGGGTCACCTGGTTCCGTGGGCAATTTTCCACACTTAGGCCTATTGTTTGGGCCCAAGAGGCCTAATTGTGGAAAATTGCCCACGGAACCAGAACTAGGTCCGCACGTGGCTGCCACAGCCACGGTACGTAAACACGCGCTAATTTCATTTACCTAAAGATAATCAATAAAGTGTAACATATTTTAGAAGGAAAGCCATAAAACAAAAGAAAAAGGCGAAGCGGGAGAAGCGTCGCGCCCAAAAAGAGTTGAACATGAAAGAGGACATGAAAGCTCTCGTTCGGCGCGGCAAGCAGGACGCACTGCATAGGCTGCTCGCAGCACACCTGCATCTCCTGTGCTCGCTCAATATGGTACATGAGGTAAGAAAGAGGCTGTGTGAAAAGTACCCCAACATATATAAAAAATATTTTATAAAAAAAAAACAGAATAAGAACATTAATGGCGACCCTGCCATTGCCATTTGCATGTAAATCTGCCCGCTTTAGTGAACACAGATACTTCTTTTTATTGTGAAATATAAGAAAAAAAACGGCTAAGTGCGAATTGGACTCGCCCACAAAGGGTTTGTACCATTGTGTATAAAAACGGCAAAAAAATCATGTCTGTTGTGTGGTAGCCTACCTTAAATATTAATTTTATTTTAATTTAGTTATTTATTTCTAGAGTGAATATATAATTAAATGTTCTGTGAATATTTCAAGCATCTACCTATTGCCTTTATTAATCATCATCATCATCATCAGGTCCTTTTTAGTCTCCACTACAGGAGCATGACCCTCTCTGTACTACTAGGGCCATACTTGGCCAGAGCAGCCAGAGGACTTGGCCTACACTCTCCACACTGGCCAGACGGGTTGGAGAGGTCTCTTAGATGTTTATAAGCTTTGTTTAGCTTATATAACCTCGTAAGGCCCAATGTACTCAGACGAGGCCAAAAAAAAGAAATCGTTCGGGCCCAAGAATTTATATTTTTTTATCAACGTTATTACCCACTGTGATCACTTGAGGACAAAATAAAAGAATCCAAGATACTTCAATTTTAGCGCGTAAATGATCTGCCAGTTGTTGTTCTCTGGTTGGTCGAAACATAAACGTCAATTTGATGTAAATGAAATTTCTGACCAATGATGTGAAATTAGTCATTTTTGACCAAAATGGCAAACATGCAGCGTTCACGTCGAAGAGGTGAGTTATAATCTCAATTTATTTCAGTCATCGACGATTTATTTTTTAATCAGTGTTGTTAAATAAGTGAGTTATATGTACTAGTTTTCAAATACAATACTATTTGGTTTCAATGTAACTGTAATGCATATTTATGTACTATTGAAAAAATATGTACTCGCCTGATCACAGCGGGCGTTACTTCTATTTTTTTATGTGATTACTTGATCACATTGGGTTTTAATTACATTACAAAAATATATTACTTATTTTTATATTTTGTTGCAGATTTGAAAAATTATGAAATCGAGGACTTATTATATGAATCAGAAATTGAAGATCTGGATTGGTACATTCTTCAATTTCTGAATCATCAAGGTCTGACCTCGGGGTCGGCAAGATAACGGCTTATATTCTGATTTCGGTATTACCTAGGACCGAGATAACAGCTGCTCATCAAAATCGGAGCGCGAAGCTGAAACTACTGCATCAGCTTAATGTGGAATTGGTAGAAGTAGGGCAGAAGACGCATAGCTAACTCGACTGGGACCCAAAATGCAGAATATCCTGGCCACATTATACCTAAATGTTAAGTTTAGTACTTCATGGTCACTACAGCATTGAAATTAAAATACAGCATTTAAATTATAACTATAAGTATCTACCTAGACAAGATTAAAATGTTGCTTAATTCAAAATGGATGTAGAAGATTTATGATTTAGATTTTTTTCATTTGCAGTTTCGTTTATATCATATCATATCATTTATTAAATAAAAGTTTTGAAACTAGTTTTTTTTTAATTTATTAATTATGAACCATTGTACTCACATGAGAACAAATAAATCAAGGACACGTTTGCAAGTAATACCCAATGTCCTCATGCAAGAACAAAATATATTGAATTTTTAAATATCCCAAAATAATCAAACATAGTATTAATGAAGCCATCAATAAGTCCCAATGTAGTATTGCATATATTTTGGGTTCATTTTAATAAAAATCGGCTTGGGTCTGAAGCCTTTTAACTTTTTTGCCCTCGTCTGAGGACACTGGGTCGCACTTCATAAAGGTAAATCTTAAGCTTGGGTCTTACGAGGATAATATAGCCTTTATTAATATCGTGCAAAAAGCAGCAAAAAATCACGTTTGATGTATGGGGATGACCCCATTAGATATTTATTTTATTCTGTTTTTTGTATTTGTTGTTATAACAGCAACAGAAACACATCTGTGAAAATTTCAACTGTCTAGCTATCACGGTTCATGAGATATAGCTTGGTGACTGACAGACAGATGGACAGTAGAGCCATATTAATAGGGTCCCGTTTTTACCCTTTGGATACAGAACCCCAAAAATTAAGGCATTGGACATTTTATAAATATTAGCAAAAAATGTCGGTGGTTGCAAAATTGGTACTTGTTCAATAATGTTTAAACGCATTGCTTTCATATCTAAGTTGGCAACCTAAAAATAAAATACTTAGCAAGATAAGTGACCCACTTCAACGGAAAACATAAACTGATAAAGAATTTACTTACTAAAAAACACATGTTGAAGTTTTGATTTATTAACATGAAAATAGTAGAACAAGTGGAATTAGTAACTTAAAATATTTTTTCGTTTTTATTTTCATAAGTGTGTAAAAAACATATACATGCACGATGAGCCAGCTGCACACTTTTGTGTGAAAATGTCTTTTTTATTGCTATTTTAATTCATTATACTATGGTGATCTAGCGTAGCCCGTGGTTCGTTTTATTTTAGATATAATATCTTAAAGAGGGGAGGCCTTTCCCCAGCAGTGGAACAAACGGCTAGCAAAAATTATATAATGGTTTCTGATGTTTTCGCAATTGTTACACATTTAAATAAAATCACTTTAATACGGTATTATCGCGTATATTACGACTAGCTGTCAGGCGCAGCGGTCAACACGCCAGCCTGCGACACGGAGTGACCGGGTTCGATCCCCGGCCAGGTCAAGATGGAAAATGATCTTTTTCAGATTGGCCTGGGTCTTGGATGTGTATCTATATATGTATTTGTTATAAAATATAATATCGCTGAGTTAGTATCCCATAACACAAGTCTAGAACTTACTTTGGGGCTAGCTCAATCTGTGTGATTTGTCCGTATATATTTATTTATTTACTAGCTGTTGCCCGCGGCTTCGCCCGCGTTAGTGTCGATCCCTCGGGAGCAGTAGAATTTCCCGGAATCAAACATACCCTATGTCCTTCCTCGGGCCTCACACCTCCATACCAAATTTCATCCAAATCAGTTCAATGGTTGAAGCGTAAAAAAACGACAGACAGAGTTACTTTCGCATTTATAATATTAGTATGGAAGTATGGATATTATTTATACTTCTAAGTCCAGAAATGAGAAAATTTCCAATTTCCAAACAAACTTTACCCCCCTTCTGGGGGATTTTTTTCCAGTTGACCTTCACAGATCTTTTTCAATTGTAATCGTGAATTTATTTACCTAGTTTCATACTTCTAAGTCTAGAAATGAGTAAATTCCTATACAATCTTTACCCCGCAATTTTACCCCTTCAGGGGAAAATATCGTCCATTTTACCTACACAGATATTTTTAATAGTAACCTAGAACTTATATTCATACGTCTAAGTCCAGAAATGAGAAAATTTCGATACAAAGTTTATACCACCCACCAAATTTCATCTACCCACACACACATCTTTTTTAATTTTAATCGAGAACTTATATACCTACTTTCATACTTCTAAGTCCAAAAATGAGAAAATTCCATATAAATTTTACCCCTTTAGAAGTTAAATTTCTTAAAAATCCGTTCTTAGCGCTCACTCACATCATTAAAAGAACCCCTTTACCAAATTTCAAGTTTCTAGGCGCAGCAGTTTCGGATAGTTTGCCGTTTGCCCGCGGCTACGCCGCCGCCGCCCGTTAGTGGTCATCCCTCAGGAACAGTTTGGACCCTTAAAGGGGTGACTCAGGTCATCAATATGAACAACTTTTTCTATGGGACCAATGCTGGGAACTCGAAAAAAAATTCGTCATTTCCATAAAAAAGAGTCCCGCCCGTTAGTGGTCATCCCTCAGGAACAGTTTGGACCCTTAAAGGGGTGACTCAGGTCATCAATATGAACAACTTTTTCTATGGGACCAATGCTGGGAACTCGAAAAAAAATTCGTCATTTCCATAAAAAAGAGGCCCGGCCATTTTGTATGGGAATGTCGAATTTTTTTTTGAGTTCCCAGCATTGTTCCCGTAGGAAAAGTTGTTCATTTTGATGGTCTGAGTCACCCCTTTAAGGGTCCAAAACGATAAAAAATTCACCGTGTATATTTGCAGGCAAACTAATGCTTTGAGTTCATTCAAATGACGATAACTTTTTTTTTAATGAACCGATTTTGATGCAACAAAGTTTAGATGTTTTGCTGAGTTAAAACAAAGCAATTAGTGAAAGTTTGAAGTAAATCGGTTCAGTATTTTCGGAGATAATCGTGATCATACATACAGACAGACAAAAAATTCGAAAAAAAATTTTTTGGTTTCTATTATTCTTTTAAAGTGTCCCTCTATCCATTTCAGTCAAAAATTCTAAATGTACAGACAAAATATTTTTACTGTTTTATTATATGTATAGATTACATTATTTTTACACCTAACGTTTCGAAAACTTTACAGTTTTCATGGTCGCAGGTAGACTAAGTTGACATTTGTCTTTGTGTTATGTCATTGTGTCATAACACAAAGACAAATGTCAACTTAGTCTATCTGCGACCATGAAAAAGTTTTCGAAACGTTAGGTGTAAAAATAATGTAATATACGCAATAATACCGTATTAAAGTGATTTTATTTAAAAATTATATATGTATATGTAATATATATATATATATATATAATTTTTACTGATTCAATTTTGTCTTATATTTGTATGCCAAAATGTTATTTGGTCCGCTTCCATTCGAAAAGATCACCATTTCGTGTAGGTGACACGGTCAATCGACCATGCACAACCCTGGTGTCAGAGTTCTTCGGAACCGCCTCTCGGCCTCCGACGTGAGGATGCATTAAAAGAATTAAAATATTTTACTAAATTAATTTTAAGGCGGGATGAACGCTGTGTAGTGTGTAGGCTAGTATTTTTTTTGGGATGCTTTACAATAAAGGTCTTATTTACATTTTAGGGCCGTCAAGTACTTCAGTATTACAGACAAAGAGGCCTGAAGAATCCTGAACTAGGGAAAGTATCAGACGTCAAGATATACAATGGACTATTGCATGGATATGCTGCTACAGTAAGTTCATATTCCAATTTTTATTAATTTTCTCTAGTCACCGATTCTTCCTCGCCTACTCACACAGATTGAGCTAGCCCCAAAGTAAGTTCGAGATTGTGTTATGGGATACTAACTCAACGATACTATATTTTATAACATCCATATATAGATAAACATCCAAGACCCAAACCAATCTGAAAAAGATCATTTTCCATCTTGACCTGACCGGGATCGAATCCGGGGCCCTCGTGTCGCAGGCTGACGTGTTAACCACTGCGCCACGGAGCTCGCCAATTTAGGGTCAGCTCTGTATGTCAACTCTCTTAAATTTTTAATATTTTCCACCATATCGGCAGTAGCTCTCCGTTCTTGCATGTCATTGCTCACTCATTTCCTCCACAACTTTTTCGGCCTTTCCTTTATATCCTGTTACATTGATGTGGAACATCTTTTTAGCCAGATGATCGTCCTCTCTCCTCTCGACATGGCCATCCTAGGTAAAACGATGGCTCTTAATTTAAGGCACCTTCTTAGATAAAAAAACTTAACTAAAAGAGGAGATACAAAATTACATGTGCTTCGAAAATCTAACCCTATTAGGTGCTAAATGCAGAAAATATCGTTTTGCAGGGTCAATTAGAAAATGTGAAGGAACTGTTGACATTCATGTCTGAGGATGGTATTGAAGCCAATGCACAAACATTTGCTGCAGTGTTCGAATGTATCGAGAGGAGTGAGAAAGGCGATAAAATGACACTGCTCAATGTTTACCAGAAAATGATGGAAAATAAGGTTAGTTAGTAGCTATCAGATATTTTTATAAGCTTTTATTTAACTTGCAATGTATATTAACTATGTTTGTTTGGGTAAAATCTTGCAACTCAATTTTGAAGCAGATATCTTCCACCGATTGACCTGAAATTTTGTATACTTATTTAGTTTGGACGACAATACGTGGTTAGCTCTCTGACGTCATTCTAAATCCAAGATGGCGGACTAGCTATTTTTGATGCACTCCGATAATATGGATATGAAATTAAAGAGCTCGCTGAAAGTATCTCAGAGTGATGTACATTAAAGCTTGTTTTTAATTAGCTTTTTACTTACTAAATTTATTAAAAAATAATAAAGCATTGATTTCTTTCAGGGTATTACTCTAAATGACTTGATTGACAAAACAAAGTTTCTCTATGATCAACGTGAGGTAGTACTCAAGGCCATAAAAAGGATTCACCCAGGATTCGAACCCAAGTACACACCTCCGAACCTGGACTATGATTGTAGACTAATGGATAACTTGACTCTGGACAAGGTGGAAGCTAGAAAAGGGTTGTTAAAGTCTCCTGCTGAGGGCGTGGTCACACTGGATGAGGTCCTGAAGATGGGCAAACAACAATTGGATATTGAGATCAAAGGAGATATAGAAGTTAAAAATATTGATGCTAAGGATGATTCGTCGCCTATGGTTAAATTCTGCGTAAGTACATCCTGCAGTAAAAATTAATTTTCTACTGACGACCTTATAATGACGTTTGTGAGAGATGGACTCTCTTGTGTCTCTCTATTTGCCGCCTTTGCATATCTCAAAAGACGTAGACCATGTAAAAGTCATTATTTATACATATGGGGTGGAAGAGCCTTGGACCAGAAGACCTGACTCTTTTTCACGATTTGCTACTTATAAACGTCTGTGAGACCTCTTCAACCCGTTTGGCCAGCGTGGAGAGTGTAGGCCAAGTCCTCTGGCTACTCTGGCCAAGTATGGCTCTAGTAGTACAGACAGGGTCAAGCTCCTGTAGTGGAGACTAAAAATACCTGATGATGATGTACATTTAAGCGAGAAATAAAGAAATAAACATTAAATCATCATCATCATATCAGTCGCAAGAAGTCCACTGCTGGACATAGGTCTCCCCCAAGGATAATTATTGGCCGATGGGGCAGAAAGGTTCTCGAATGGCGACCACGTATCGGCAAGCGCAGCGTCGGACACCCACCGACCAGAAGGTCGGATGACCTGACTAAGGTGGCATGAAGACGCTGGATGCAGGCCGCTTCTAACCGGTCGTATTGGAAACATTAAATAAACGGAATCAAAATAATAATGGAGCTGCATCGATACTAATTCCACAGATGATCGCTGATTCTCTCTTTCGATTTTTATCAGCATGGGAAGAGAAGCAACTGGTACACTCTTGTGTTTTCTGTCTCCAGGATAGATTTCTCAACAGATATGATTTTTTGACATTTTTTATAAGCCTTTACAATAATTTTTGTTCACGTTGTTCCAGAGGGAAAAATTGGAAGAGACTGAAAATGAATGGCGCATCGTAGTTAAAGAAGCATTTATACGTAATCTTGGCACACTGAAGTCGCAAAGCATAGCTTCACACACTGCTATCACACTGTACCCTTACCTTAAAGTATTAGAGGTAAGTCAAATAATTAGTATCTAGAGTAGTATCCTAATACCTTCATTCCCTTCCTAAAGCGAACAAATTCCTATCCTTCCCAACTTAAAAATGCTTTCGATGGGCAGCAGCGTCGGAATCACAAGAAGCCAAAGAAACTGCGCTCGCCAACCCGCCTGCCAAGCGTGGTGAGTATGGCAATATCCTCCCATGGAACGAAGAATCCGTGGGAGAGGCCTTTGTCCAGCAGTGGACTACTTACGACAGTAATGATGATGAATGATGAAAATAATTACAACCTAAGGGTTTTCTGAAATATTAAAATCATCCTAAACGCCAAACTCATTAGATAAAACTTGACGATGGTAAGAACTGTTACATTGGACCCGACAGTAAGGTGCTTTACCTGGTTCACCACCACGGAACCCGTGGATATTTTTCCACACCTGGCCTTCTATTTGGATCCATTGTGTGTGAGCAGAAGACTGCATTTCTATCGGTGTTCGGCTTTGGAGAGTCTTCGCTCGTCTACCTCTTTCTCCTTTTTTATGGGTTTGCTGTTTGTTCTTTCACCCTAGAGCCAACTCGTCTCCTCAAGGAAACGTAGAACCGCAGAGGGTGAGCTGAAGTCTCACTCACTGGATGTCCCAGGAACTCCTCCCTTGTAGATGTTATACTTGGGCTATCCAGTAGGAGTTGCTTTGCTGTTTATTCAGATGTCAGTCCTTCCCCCAACTCCTGGAAAGGCCATCAACGCTTTTGTCAGGCCCTGGTGATGCAGCTGTCCATGAGCAGCGTTGATCGCTTTCCATCAGGTGACTCGCTTGTTCGTTTGCCGTCCTTTATCATAAAAAACAGAACCTACGGCCATAAAAACCAAAGACCACGTTTAGCGTATTGGAGGGCGTATAGCTCTCTATACGCAACAGAATCAAAATAATGATAGGTTGCTAGCTGCATCGCCTATAAACATGATTCCTTAGATGTAAGGAATATTATAAAATATTCATGTAATTTATGAATTTCAGGTTGATCAGTTTGTAGACCTAATAATGGGTGAACTCAGCAAGCTGGTTGACGGCAGTGAAACATACAGTCCCACTCTTAAACTGTTGCAACGAGACCTGGGTACCCAAGTATACCACAAGTAAGTAATGTACGCTTATGTCAACAACTGCATCAAAAAGTTTAATGCCCTAATTTCTTTTTGTTTTTTGTGTTGAAACTGTGCGGTACATTTCATACCTCTTTTTCTTTCAAACTAGAATTTTGTTTTGAGCTTTGGTCAATACTTACAAATTGAGAGTAAAATATAGGTTATGAGTAGGTAATACTAGACTAGTTTGTCTAATATCTCGATGATAAAATAACTACTAACACAAAAGATGGGCAAATAAATAAGTTTCCTAATTATATTGCGATTGTTACACATTTAAATTGAATCACTTAACTTCGGGCTGCGGCACCATCCGCATGATGAATGACAAAAAACAACTGAGAACGAGAGGGCGGATTTATCGCTCGACCGATCCGAAATTGTACGGGCGAGCGGACTGTATGTTGGTAAATAAATCCAACAATTATATTAAAGTAAAATAAATGATTTTGGTATTTAAATGATCATAATACGATAAGAATTTACAAAAAGTTAATTTTATTTAATTTTTTTCATATGTAAATATGAAATATAATACCATCTTTTTGTATACTTGATGTTTCAGATATCTTTTTACAGCAGATAACTGAACAATTCGGCATTTTTAGCACAGTTCCGTTCACGGTCGCGACCCGACTCTATCTAGTTTGCAATCCGAACTCAACTAGTTTTATAAAATGTGTATGTTCACTTGGACTTATACTTTGACAGCGGGGAAAGCAGTGTATGGCTACTCCCTACCGCGTTGCTTCTTCTTCTTATCGTGTCGATTGGCTCAAATAACTTAAAATCATTTTACCGTGTTGCTGGAAGCGTTTATTACGTTATTTTGATACCTAACTATTCACAGGTAACTAATTTGACATTTGTCTGTCACCAGACAATTGTAAACTTATATTAGTCTATTTGCGAACATGAAAACTGTCAAGTTTTCGAAACGTTAAGTAATTTAATTTAAGACAGAGCTGTAAACGTATCTTCCACCAGGTACCAAATAGAGCAATATCGTCGCAACGGCGTGCTCTCCAAAATAGAAGAGCTATACGCCGCGTACAGCGCGTGGTACGTGTCGCGCCAGAGCCTGCCCGGCGGGCCGTACAACTGCCGGCAGGCGTGGCAGGCGCTTGCGCATGCGCACAGGAACGGCGCCACGCTGGTCAGTCCCATTCTTCTTTACTTCTTTATAAATTCTGAGTAAAAGGAGACCCTACTACCCAACTACTATGCCAGTGTTCTATGCCACTATTTGCACTATTTTCACATTTTTCTGTACCGAAAAGGGTCCGAAAAAGCTTGATTATTTTGTCACTGCACATAGGGCACACTGAAAGTTCTATATATTTTAAATAAACATAGTTAATTATACGAAAGACGCAATGTATTTTGAAGTGACTATTAAAACGTTATACACAAAGTTAGTAAACAGGCCGGCTGGCAGTAAATTATTGACGTCAACAATATTTTGTTGTAAAATAATTGTTTACTTTCACCAAGTACTATGTATCATTATCATATGAAGTATCATTATGATCAAAAAATTATATTGTTATAATCAATAATGTTTAATAAACAAATGAAACTTCATTACTGATAAAAAAAAGGCGCTCGCGCTTGCACATGGAACGATTTCGTGCGTACAGCTGACGTTCATCGAATTATAAGACTTTATCACGTAAAAAAATGTTGTTAAACTACGATCAAATACTGTGTATAACATTGTGCCAGAAGATGAAACATAAAAGCTCAAATTTCGCTGTTGCAGAAACATATTTTTGCAAGACCTCTGAACTATTTTATCTTTCTCATCATATTTTATACTTGATTTGGTTAATTTAAATGAAATGAAGTTTACGTCAAAATGATAGAGTCCCTAAGACAGAGCTGTAAACTTATCTTCCACCAGGTACCAAATAGAGTAATATCGTCGCAAGCGAGTCTGAATTGACCCTAAGACACCGGTCTTAGGGTCAATTCAGACTCGGCGGAAAATGCTCAAGCACTTTTTAAGTGGTAATTAAATATCAACCTTATTCCATTCAATTAAAGCTAAAAATAGTACGCAACATTTAAATCTGATTTATTTTAATGTTGTGTACTACATTCAGCATTTAAAAAGAGCTCGAGCATTTTTCTGCCTTGTCTGAATTGACCCTTAATTTACTAATAATATATTATCGGCAGGATATGGAGGAGGCACCTTGGCCAATAGAAATGCGACAAAACGTGGGCAAGTTCCTGTACAACATCATCATCAACGACGTCAAGATAGACGTCAACATGTTCAAGCCAAAGGCCAAACAGTAAGCAACTATGCATGCATACCAAGTCAACATATTATGTATATCGAATTGCATTTATTACTGTACAATATAAGGAGAAAAATGAACTAAAGATAGAAGATAGGAAACAATATAAATTAAATATTTTAGAACACCTATAATCAGCACGAATAAAATAAGATTTTTTTTTTTATAATCATTATTCGAACTTTACAGGAATTTTTGTAACAATATTTGCGTTATCATAGAGTCGTGAACAAGTCACAAGAAGATATAATAAATTTTTTATAATCATAGATACAAGTAAAAAGTAGGTATTTATTAATGTATGTAAGTACTTACTGTACTTCAAAATACATATATTTTAATGACACAATCATTTTGTCTTGTACGTCTTCCGAATTGCGTTATTACTTCATATAGGGATCTTCATATATCAATGGCTACGTTTTTATGGATGTATATTTAAAAATATTGTGTTTAACAATTTTAATTAGTGTTCCACCTAGGACCTGGACCCTGCCTATGACCCCCTGGTTCCGCCCTTGCTCTGAATCCCTAGCTTCACTCAGGATTCTACTTTACGATTCAAAATATTGGCCTTACTTAAAAAGTATTATGTTGACCCTTGCGTCACAATGTACAGTCAGCAACAGAAATACCTTGCCAGGCCCTGTATCTATATCTTGAATTTTCTCTAAAAAATGTAAACGTGAAAATTTATATTAAGAAAGGCTTCATTAAATCTTTGATATAATTTTTTATGTTAAATTCAAGATGTAGATACAGGGCCTGGCAAGGTATCTCTGTCGCTGACTGTACTATTGTGTCGGTGTGTCAGGAAGAAGCTGCTGGCGGTGTACAAGGTGCACCGGCCGTGGGGCCGGCTGGTGCGGCTGGAGCTGAAGCCGCACCCGGTGCTGGCGCGGCTTTGGGGCGGCGCGTCGCACGGGGCGTTGCGAGTGCGCGCGGCACTGGCGCCCACCGCCGCGCCGCCGCTGCCCTGGGCCGGCCTCAAGGCGGGCGCCTACCTCGTCACCCCTACTCCGCTTATCAGGTCTGTCACTTCATATTTCAGGTTTGTCAGTTCGTATATTTCAGGTCTGTCAGTTCATATATTTCAGGTCTGTCAGTTCATATATTTCAGCCGGCCTATTTGCTAACTCAGTGTACAACGTTTTGATAGTCATTTCAAAGTACATTACGTTTTATATATCTTTAATAAAAAAAGTCAATCATAGGAAACCCGCAATGTATTTTGAAGTTACTATCAAAACGTTGGTCACTGAGTTAGCAAAAAGGCCGGCTGGGCTGTCAGTTCATATATTTCAGGGCTGTCAGTTCATATATTTCAGGGCTGTCAGTTCATATATTTCAGGGCTGTCAGTTCATATATTTCAGGGCTGTCTGTTCATATATTTCAGGGCTGTCAGTTCATATATTTCAGGGCTGTCAGTCCATATATTTCAGGGCTGTCAGTTCATATATTTCAGGGCTGTCAGTTCATATATTTCAGGGCTGTCAGTTCATATATTTCAGGGCTGTCAGTTCATATATTTCAGGGCTGTCAGTTCATATATTTCAGGGCTGTCTGTTCATATATTTCAGGGCTGTCAGTTCATATATTACAGGTCCGTCAATAGGCTTGTTTCCTAAAAAAATTGGATTAAAATTAATTAGTCCGTCTTTTTACATACATAGCGCTATATACACAGAGAAATTTTTATCGTTCTGGACCCATAAAGGGATGATTCAGCCCGTCGATATGAACAACTTTTCCTTTAGGACCAATGCTGGAAACTCAACAATTTTTTTGACGTTCCCATACAAATTTACCGGACGGCCGAAATTTTTTGCCGGGCTGAATTACCCCTTTATGGGTCCAGAACGATCAAAATTTCACGGTGCTTATTATGCATACATAGCGAGTAGAACCGATGAACGATGGGGCAAAAGGGTTCTCGAATGGCAACCACGTATCGGCAAGCGCGGCGTCGGACATCCACCGAAGAGATGGTCCAATGATCTGACTAAGGTCGCAGGAAAACGCTGGATGCAGGGCGCTTCCAACCGGTCGTATTGGAAATTGGGGGAGGCCTATGTCCAGCAGTGGACTTCTTGCGGCTGATATGATGATGATCTTATGTGTTGATGGTGACTTGATGATTATCGAAAAATATTAGATACGATTTTAAATAAAGATGATAAAGATAAAGAGCATCAAAGTTGAGGAGTGGGGGCTCATGACGCAGCGGGCCGGTAAAAAGTGTACCGTATAGTGACGTCACGCGGAAATTTAACGGGCTATATCTTTATCAATTTTTGATTGATTGAAAAAAGAAAAGATACGTATTTAATATTTTTTGATAATCTAATCTATTCATTATCAAAAAATATTAAATATACTATAGATAGACGGACTATTATTATACCTATTCATATATTCCAGTCGCAATAAATCCGCTGGCGGGTGGAAGCGCCGCATCTAATATTTGCCTGCGATCTTCATCTGATCTTCAACATTGCGCTTGCCGGTATATGTGCTTCCAAAGAGATGTATGGAGTGGGCATGCGGG
This sequence comes from Elegia similella, assembly GCA_947532085.1. Lineage (NCBI taxonomy): Eukaryota > Metazoa > Arthropoda > Insecta > Lepidoptera > Pyralidae > Elegia > Elegia similella. The sequence goes on from OX383941.1 coordinate 18,695,910, forward strand.
CTTGGCGGGTGCGAACGCTTATATAATTATATCTATAACTTGACCGCGTTTTAGAGTAGGTAGTTTATGTGCATACGCGTAACACGTTTGGATTTTTTTCTTTAATGCCATGTTGTGCAGCGATTATGAGCATAATTGAAGCTCCATTATGAATCTGAAATATAATGGCGTCACCAACCATAAGTGCCATAATATTGTGATTATTTTTTTTTTTTACTAAATATTGAATTAGGCATTTGTCTCCCATCTCACCTGATGGTAAGTGACGATGAAGACGAGGATGTTACATGCCTATCCAAGAGATACCCATTTATTCTACTTTTGAATGTCCCGGGACTGTACTTGTTTGGGAATATAGACGCAGGCAGTTCATTCCACACCTTAGCTACTCGAACCAAAAAGGAACTGTCAAAGCGTTTAGTTCGACTCTTTGGTATTCCAACGATAAAAGGGTGAAATTTCTGTCTGCGCCTTGTAGTCCGATGGAGGAATGATGAGGGTTCAACTAGCTCAAAGAGCGCCTTCGCACACTCTCCAAAATGGATCCTATAAAATACCGATAGACAAGCGACTTTACGGCGATGCTCCAGGGATTGCAATTTCCTATTTGAGACCACGTCGTTGTTTATGAGCCTGCGGGCTCTTCGGTCAACAGAGTCCAATGCTTCAAGCTGGTATTTCGCTGAGCCATCCCAAAGGTGACTGCAGTACTCCATGCAAGAGCGAACCTGGGCTGTATAGAGATTGAGCAGCCGTTCAGAGCTGAAGTACCGCCGAACCTTTGAGATGATACCCAACTTCTTGGAAGCAGTTAGTGCCATTGACTCAATCTGTTGGCCGAAGCTTAGTTTTGACGTGACTGTCATGCCTAAAAGCCCAAGGTGGTCAACTAACGGTAAGGAAACACCCTGGAAAATGGGTGCAAGTGGGAAAGCACTCTTTTTTGCAGAAAATAGACATGCCTGTGTTTTGGACGGGTTAAACTTAACAAGATTGGCGTCTCCCCAATCGGACACCCTCTGTAATTTCGAGTTAACCCGTTCAATCATAGACTCTCTTAGAGACTGGACTTCTTGTGGACTTATATTATATTTCGTACGTTTCATTCTTTGATATATTTTTAACACGGGTAGTACTTTCATTGTACTGGCAACTCGCACTAGGTTTATAGTATGTAGGTAGATGAAAAAACACAAGTCTACCCCACCAACCGCTATCCTCCGGCCTAGGCGTTGTCCCATCTTCATTCTTTTATTGTGCGCGGCAACGAGCACTTCTTAACTACGAAAATTAAGTTTGAATTATTCGTTTATTTTTTGTCACCATGCCTAAGCGCAGTTCAACGGATAAAATTAGTTACTATGAAAACAAAATAAGAAAATTAAAAGAACGCTCGAGGAAAAACCGTTATCGTGTTATGTATTCATCATCGTCGGATTCCGAGGAAAATCTGGGTAAGTTTGAATTTAGTGTTATAAAGTGACCTAGTGATTACAATGTTTAGTTCATCATAGCATCTCTAAGCTATCCTGGAGGATATCACATCAAGGGTATCACGAAGGTTTAGCATGATGCAAAAAACAACCGGGAGGTTAACAGCGGGTTAACACGAAGGTAAATTAAACGTATGTTTTATACTAAAACAACGATATCAACCGTTTCAGACGGAACCACGCAAGATGAAGTTACTTCACGCAGCCCCATCATGCCTGTCGAAAACGAAGCATATGAGACCGCGGCGTTACCGACACCAGATGCGGAACCAGAACCAGAGCTGCCGGTGGTACAGGTACCCGACGATAATCCAGAACTGGATCCAGAGTTGCTTTTGGCGTTGGGCGACCCTATGGATGAACAGCCAGCTTATTGAGAAAATATTCATCATAGCCTGGCTCAACGTTGGATGCCTATTTTGAAAAAGGGTTTGAGTAAGGATCAAAAGGAAAAATTGCTTATAGAGTACCAAGTACCCGCAAATTGTTCCTTGCTAAAAGCGCCAAGTTTAAACCCCGAAGTAAAAGCGGCCATATCGGAAATAACTTTGAACCGAGATAAAAATATTCAAGCTAAACAAGACCAACTGGGAATTGGCATAACCGCAGTCAATAAAGGTATTTCACTTCTTTTATCGTGCGGCGACAAATTACAAGCCATGAAAATGCTCTCTGACGGCTTTAGGATACTGACGGACCTGCATAATATGGAGACCCAGGTCAGATCGAAACTCATTACTCCTTGTCTGGATAAGACGTTTATTCCCTTGATTAAAGACCATGAAAGAGATGAAACGCTTTTTGGAGAAAAGCTATCAGAAACCATAAAAGCTTCAAAAGCTATCGAACGACAAGGATCGCAAATAAAAAAGCCGACTCCAAAGTCCATACCTACACCAGCAAATCCAGCTGGTACGTCCACATCGAGGATTCGTTTCCAGGGAAACGAAACACGCCCCCTTCGTTACTACTCCGGGAACAGGGGGGGGCGAGGAGGGATTCCACGGACAGCGACTTCGACTTCATACCGACGGGTGCAGACGCAGCCGACCACGACGCGATCGCGCTCCAGCCACCACAGCCAGAGAGTCCACACGCGCCGTTAACTCATCAGGTACATGCAGGTCGCCTACAGTATTTTTATTGTTATTGGAGGAAGATCACTGAGAATACAACTACTTCGGACTGGGTTCAAAATGGATACGAAATTCAATTTTCAAAAAAGGTTTTTCAGGACTTTGTGCCCTTCAACAATCTTACAACAAAGGAAACTCGGATATGTCTTTAGCTATCAATAATTTGTTAGATTTAGGTGCAATATCTGCATGTAAACCGCGCAGAGATCAATTTATATCTAAAATTTTTTTAGCACCAAAATCTAATGGTGGTCATAGATTTATCCTAAATTTAAAGCAACTAAATAAGTTTATTGTTCAGAGTCATTTTAAAATGGAGGACTATAGGTCAGCTTGCAAATTAATCCCACATAATGGCTATATGGCTACCATAGATTTAAAAGAAGCCTATCTTTTAGTACCTATTCAGAAAGCGCAAAGAAAATATTTGAGATTCCAATTTCAAAACGAATGTGGTGTAATATGTACCTACGAGTTTAACGCTATGCCATATGGATTATCATCAGCTCCTAGGACCTTTACTAAGTTAATGAGGGAAGTTATAACTTACCTTAGACGTCGTGGATTTTTGTCTGTCGTATATTTAGACGATGTGTTATGTATAGGACATACATATTCAGAATGTTGGCGTAATGTTACAGAAACAGTAAAATTACTTCAGGACCTGGGCTTCGTTATAAATTTTGAAAAGAGTTCTTTAGAACCTTCACAGAAATCTAAATTTTTAGGATTTATTTATAACACAGTTGAGATGTCCTTATCTTTACCGAAGGACAAACGATCACAAATATCGACTTTAGTTAAAACATTTCAATCCTTGCCACGCTGCTCCATTAAAGAGTTTGCCGCTTTAATAGGAGTCCTAACAGCAGCTTGCCCAGCCGTAAAGTATGGCTGGGTCTATACAAAACACTCGGAGAGACAGAAATTCCTAGCATTAGAAACTTATGTCATATAAGGCAAAAATTCTCATTTCACCTGTAATATTACCTGATCTAGAATGGTGGTCACAAAATATTTTTAAGGCAGATAGCCCTCTAAAATGTCAAAAATTTTCCCTCGAAATTTTTACAGATGCTTCTAGATCAGGATGGGGCTAGAAAAATGGAAAGCTGAAGAAACAGACTTTCACATCAACTATTTAGAGTTGATGGCAGTATTTTTTGGACTTAAATGTTTCGCACGCGATGCCCTAAATTGCTCTGTTTTATTGCGCGTCGACAATACTACCGCGTTAAGTTACATAAATCGCATGGGGGGTATAAAATTTCCTCATTTAAATGATTTGACACGTGAAATTTGGCAATGGTGCGAGGAGCGGAACATATGGCTAACCGCTTCTTATATCAAAAGTGAGGAAAATAAAGAAGCCGACGAAGAATCGCGGAGAACTAACAATGATATAGAGCTTGCATTAAAACATGAAACATTTAAGACAATAGTAAGAGAGTTCGGGGTTCCGGATATTGACTTATTTGCTTCCCGCACTAATGCCAAATGTCCAAGATATGTGTCATGGAGACCAGATCCAGATGCTATCGCGGTGGATGCATTCACAATTTCATGGGATAATGGATTATTTTATGCGTTCCCACCATTTCCTTTAATATTAAAATGTTTAGAAAAAATAATCAACGATAGGGCTGACGGTATACTTATTTTTCCATATTGGCCATCTCAGCCCTGGTTCCCATTATTGCAAAGAATTCTTGTATCAGATGTCATATTCTTAAATGCAGGAAATAATTTAGTTGTTCATTCTTATAGGAATCGACTAGCCAAAGGAGTTACCCTGGGTGCAGCCAGGCTCTCCGGGACGCATTCATAAAACGAGGAGTTCCAACGACATCCCTGGACCTAATGATGGCATCTTTGTCAAAGAATACTTTGCAACAATACAGTGTTTCTTATAAGAGTTGGTGGCAGTATTGTAGTAGTAACAATTTAGAGCCATACAAATGGTCTCTGTCTTCAGTGCTAACATTTCTAACAGAAGCATTTAATAAAGGTGCTGCCTACGGTACTATAAATAGCCATCGTTCCGCCCTAAGTTTACTATTAGGTCATGAGCTAGGATCACACGAACAAATTACTAGGTTATTAAAGGGCATTTATAAACTTAGACTTAACATTCCCAAATATATTTCAACATGGGACCCTCAAATAGTTTTACGGCATATCGAGGAATAGGGCGCCAATAGTAAAATGTCGTTACAAAACATTTCAAAGAAACTTGTAATTCTCCTTGCGTTATGTACAGCTCATAGAGCTCAGACGTTAGCTTTAATTAAACTTAAAAATATTGTAATATGTCCGGATAACGGAATAAAAATTGTAATCTCTGAAATTATTAAAACGTCAGCCGCCGGACGTGACCAACCAATATTATTTTTACCTTATTTTCATAATAATATAAATATATGCCCAGCTACTACTCTAAAAGATTATATGACCGCTACAAAGGATTTATGGTCTGATTCAGTAGAAACCCTGTTGATAACGTTTAAACGGCCGTTTAAAGCTGCCAGCACTCAAACCATCAGTCGATGGATCAAGCAAGTACTGGCAGAAAGTGGCGTGGATGTGTCTGCGTGGAGCGCACATAGCACGCGCCACGCCGCCACTTCCACAGCACGCGGCCAAGGCGTTTCGCTGGACGTCATTAGGAAGACAGCAGGTTGGTCACGAGAATCGGAAACTTTCGCTAAATACTATAATCGCCCTGTGAGCGATGATGCTTGCTTCGCCAAGTCTGTCTTCTTAGTTGATAAGTAAGTCGAGGTATCGATAGGAACTTTACCGGCGACTTATATTTCGAAGTATGATTTAATAGGGACATAATTAAATGATTACTAAAAATAACAGGTACATATTAAAATGTCAGATTTTGTTTATTTTAATTATCAAATACGATAAAACTGTTGTTGCTCTTTGGTTATGTATCAAAAATAATATAATAAATAAGTCATGACTATTATTATTGTATTATTTTGACAAACTCATACAAAATTTTCATCTCTAAACATCTACCCGTGTTAAAAATATATCAAAGAATGAAACGTACGAAATATAATTGATGATTAAACGAACTTACCTGTAAGTGAAGTTCTATCACAATTATGTGAGTACGTTTCATTCGAAGATATAAGTACCCACCCTTCCCAGATCCCATATCAATAGGAAAATTTTGTAGATCTCTAAAGAATGAAGATGGGACAACGCCTAGGCCGGAGGATAGCGGTTGGTGGGGTAGACTTTTGTTTTTTCATCTACCTACATACTATAAACCTAGTGCGAGTTGCCAGTACAATGAAAGTACTACCCGTGTTAAAAATATATCTTCGAATGAAACGTACTCACATAATTGTAATAGAACTTCACTTACAGGTAAGTTCGTTTAATCATCAATTATAAGGCATTTTGGAGCAAAACCTGAAGGATATTTAACTGGTGACATCGGTACTTGAACTAATTTCTGCCGGAAACCGACCTAACCTAATAATATTCTGATATCTATGTTTGCGCCATTTATAAACCTTTCTGTCCCATCATCAGCCGTCGAAGCTGCTTTGTATCTTGGCATTCTGCTTCGCAGAGAAACTCACTCTTCCTTTCATGCTGGTCTGAGAGATAAGAAAAAAACTTAAATTATAGCAGCTGCTTTTCTTTGTGTGCATAAAAACCGATCGAGGCAAAAATCTGAGACTAAGCGATGCGACTAGCAGCCCATCGCTATTTTGGTTCTGTTTCCACCTAACCCACCAACATGCCCAAATTAATGCGTGACTTTTAGTTATTGCTAACTTAGTACAACATTTTGAAAGTCACTTCATATTACATTGCGTTTTATATATCTTAAATAAAAAGAGTCAATCATACGAACGCCGCATTGTATTTTGAAGTGACTATCCAAACGTAGTACACTGAGTTAGCAAATAGGCCGGCTGGGCTCTGTCTCCTCGTAAAGGACACACGTAATTGTATGTATGTAGAGAAACTCCTCTCCGTAGCTCTTAAACGAATTATACTCCAAGTACAAAAATAAAACCTATATCCTTCCCTCTATCTGCAATTGTCAAAATATAATGTTGAATTTTTTTAAATGGCAGAATGCCAATGTACGTGATGAGCCAATGGAAGCGGCTAGAGCAGGCCCCGCCAAGCGCACTGTACCCGGTGTTGGACAGCCTCAACCAACTGTCGGAGGTGCCGTGGGTCATCAACCAGCCTATCCTGGATCTGCAACTACACATCTTTAGGTAACATGAAAAGAATATATTCTTTATTACTTCGTTTATAAGTAATATATTTTTACTATAGTTGTCACTTTCATCAATATGTAATGCCGTTTGTTCAAGACTATAAACAAATATCATACTTCGCAAGTAAAGTATCAGACCTATCGACGGCTAACCCATTTTTCCTAATCAATAAATGCCAAGTAATTAAGCTTTTTGTTAGCTCGAAAACTTTTGATACATTGAAATTGCAAAGGATAAGACAAGTGATACGATTGCGTGTTGCGTGAAGACTGGTTTATTCCGGGTTCTACAAGAATATATACTTACAACTACTTAAGGCTATACCTACTACACTAAAAAATAAAAAGAATAAGAGGCTCTTTTAGACTACAGTACGATCTTGATAATAATAAACTTTGATGGTTGTTTTTATAGAATGGTAGTTACATGTTCTTATTGACGTGAACGCTTCGTTAGGCGCGTTGGGCTATTTTTGAGATCCAAAAAAAACATTGAACTCGCGACACTGTTACTGTTACCGTAACCGATTCCTTACATAAGTAACCGAATTCAAGTTTTCACTTTTGTAGGTGCCACTGTCTTTTAAAACATAAAACTATCGCTTCTCAACTACAAGCGAGAATTTATGTTCAAAATGTAGTTGTTAATCCATCTTAACAACTAAATTTTGAACATAAAATAACCATTTATACTAACAATATGTTTTTATATATATCTTATATCTCTTTTTGTCAGTAGTGTAAAAATAATACGCAACTATCAACCGTCCCATGTTTTGTCGGTAGTAGATGTTTTTTAAGTGATATTTAGGCTCAACGCATACGACGGACAGTGGCGGACAAAAAGTCCGCGGCGCGCTCTTATTAGTATTAGAATAAGGTTACACTTTGTCCGCACAATATTTCATGTCGCTTGGTGGATATACGCGTGCACAGTGCAACGGACGGTAGTTACAACTCAATTGTTTAGTCGGTTGACAAAAACCTATACACTACTGTTGGGGGTACACGTCGATTGAACGTTTGAGTCGTACACGACGTGCGCATCCCAATGGTAATGTATAGATTTTTGTCAATGACTAAACTATTGGGTTGGGTAACTATCGTCCGTGTAGCTAGCTTGCTCTATCAACGGAATGCTGTCAGGTCTGGCGGCAACAAGAAGCTGGACATCCCGCCGCCGGCGTCGTCTTTAGACGCGTCTCAGTTCGAGCCTGACAAGCCCGCGGACGCCGCGGCGGCCTACAAGCGGCGCGTCGCCATGAACCGCGCGCGCGCAGAGATGCACTCGCTGTGGTGTGATATGCTGTACAAGTTGTCGCTGGCCAACCATTTTAGGTGAGCATATAACGCGTGATTTTTAACCTCTGAACTATACCGAAATCTCAGATTGGCCTGGGTTTTGGATGTGTATCTATACATGGTGAAATTTTTATCCTTTTGGACCCTTAAAGGGGTGACTCAGACCATCAATATGAACAACTTTTTCTGTGGGACCAATGCTGGGAACCGCATTCCGGCCAGTATGTATGGAAATGTCGAATTTCTTTTTTGAGTTCCCAGCATTGTTGTACAATATACTGCAACAATAACGATCAAAATTTCACCATGTATATGTATTTGTTATAAAATATAGTATCGTTCATTTAGTATCCCATAACACAAGTGTCGAAGTTACTTTGGGGCTAGCTCAATCTGTGTGATTTGTCCGTATATATTTATTTATTTGTGCGTTTTGTTTTACGACCGATTTCCGACGTGGTCGTTTGTCCGTGGAGCGAGCGTTGACAGTGACGTGATAATCATAATCATTTATTTGCTCAAATACAGTACATTGAAGATCTTAAGTCTATTAAAAGTGTCCATTGTATTTAACCTAAAAATAAGGCATGCAAATATTTTAAATTAATTTAAATATGTATTAAAGAGTATGCTTAAACTTATCATATAATTTTAATTATAATATTGCCCTGGTAGTATTTTGTTTTTTACAATACTCAACATATTCTTTTATAGTGTAAAAGCAATGATCTAGTAGCCATTTAGTCAATGTTGCTTTAAAAGCTTTACCTTTAAGTATTTTAATGTCGTTTGGTAAATAATTAAATAAATATATACACATATATACATTCCTTTTATAAATATCCTTATGACATGCAGGTTGATACAATTTGTTCATGATAATAGCTCGTGATCTCCTTGGAATAACTTCACCTCTTTTCCGTCAAAACTCTGGGTGAGATTCTACAAATGTACTATCTCTAATATATAGGCTAGGCAATGGTAGAATTTCTAGTTTTTTAAAAAGAGGTTTGCAACTATCATCTATGTTTCTTTTTAACATTATGTTATTGCACATAGTTGTATCAACTTATTAGAATAGCTGTCTCTTCCTTTTCTTGTTATTGCTCCCACATAATTTGCCTGCGTCCTGATGTGCAACCTATCATAAGGGTGAAGTGACCCTGGAAACCTGTAATACAGGTGGTTCAAACCTACCTACCTCAGGCACCAGTTCTCTCCACTTATTGAAGGTCCTTTGTGTCATGCAAATCAAGTGTATTTTTTCTTGTTAATAATTGGAGAGAAAAATAAACGATTTATTATTTACTAGCTGTGTTGCCCGCGACTTCGTCTGCGGCAATTTCCGTTATTGTGATTAATTATTTTTTTATTAGTATAGATGAATAATTTTCCCCCGTTTTCAAAACATTTTTTTATAATACTTCGCTCCTATTGTTCGCAGCGTGATGTTTTATAGCCTAAAACCTTTCTCAATAAATGGACTATCCAACACAAAAATAATTTTCCAATTTGAACCAATAGTTCCTGAGATTAGCGCGTTCAAACAAACAAACAAACTCTTCAGCTTTATAATATTAGTATAGATTATTTATCGTGCGTGGGTTGTTGGTCAGAGAGCGGGTGTTCTGGCTGCCGCACAACATGGACTTCCGCGGGCGCGTGTACGCGTGCCCGCCGCACGTGTCCGTGTTGGGCGCGGACGCGGCGCGCGCACTGTTGCAGTTCGCCAAGAGGCAGCCGCTGGGGCCGCGAGGGCTGCGGTGGCTCAAGCTGCACGCCGTCAACCTCACCGGCACCATGAAGAAGACCACCATTGACGAAAGGTACAATATTAATTAATACTAGCATTCGCCCGCGGCTCCGCTCGCGTCAATGTTGATCGGAAACAGCACTTCCCGGAACAAAATATACCCTATGTCCTTCTCCGTACTCCAGACAACATATATGCAAAATATCATGATCAGCCGGCCTATTTGCTAACTCAGTGTACAACGTTTTTATAGTCATTTCAAAGTACATTACGTGCTATATATCTTTAATAAAAATAGTCAATCATAGGAAACCCGCAATGTATTTTGAAGTGATTATCAAAACGTTGGTTACTGAGTTAGCAAATAGGCCGGCAGTTCAGTAATTACGGCGTGAAAGCGTAACGAACAAACAAACTCGCTTTCACATTTATAATATTAGATAGGATTAACATTGTGAAATGGTCAGGGGTGTCATCCTTAACTGTCGGTCCGGTGAATGCAGGTATAGCATTGCGCACTCGGCCTCCCGAGCTGCTCCTTTTTGCTTTTCCACCATTCTTCCCAAATCCAACACATTCCTGTCCTTCCCCAGCTTAATAACAGCTGTAGAGGAACCGCAAGTTTCTACGCAAACTATGTTCGAGCGTCAGTCATCTCGGCGTGGTGTCAACAAGCAGACATCTCCTTAACATGTTTTAATAATTTTATACTTTGTTACTTTTTAAACTAATTTTGTTTCCTTGTTGATTCTTAAGTTCGGCAGTATGTACGAGCAAGCTCCTACATTGCATTTATTAATAGTTATGCTGACTACAGCTAATTGTTTACTTGAACAGTGACAATAAATCAGTCTTACGACATACACGCGTCGCTCATTTGCTCTAACATTCCTTAAACATTTTTAACATCCTAAACGTACCTTCAAACTCGAACATCAAATGTGAGGTCCCTGACCCCACAGCTTCTGATGGGCAGCAGCGTCTGAAACACAAGAAGCCAAAGAAACTGCGCTCGCCAACCCGCCTGCCAAGCGTGGTGAGTATGATTATATCATCCCATGGAACGAAAAATCCTTGGGAGAGGCCCTTGTCCAGTAGTGGGAATTTTGCGGTTGTAATGATATGATGATTGTGAACGTGATGTGCTTGAACAACATAAATATTGATGACAAGCTGTTGCCCGCGACTTCGTCCGCGGCAATTTCTGTTAAATTATGATTAATTAGTACAGATGAATAATTTTCCCCGTTTTCAAAACATTTTTTATTAATGCTTCGCTCCTATTGGCCGCAGCGTGATGTTTTATAGCCTAAAGCCTTCCTCAATAAATGGACTATCTAACACAAAAAGTATTTTTCAATTTGAACCAGTAGTTCCTAAGATTAGCGCGTTCAAACAAACAAACAAACAAACTCTTCAGCTTTATAATATTAGTATAGATTATTACTTTGTATTTCCTCCACATCACGTCAGTCACATTCACATCACGCCCGATTATTAAGGGCACAAAAAGAGAGGAAGAAACGGAAAAAGATTGAAAATGGCTTCAAAATTGTTTTTCGAGGTCTTTTAAAACACCTTCTTAACTGTTGCAGAAACTTAAAGCGAATAAAATCTCTGTTTTATAAAAAATCCTCTTCTGAACACCATTTAAGTTGTATAGATAACTAGCTTAATGCTATATCTAACTTTATGCTGAGAGGAGGCCTTTTTTGATAACACAAATATGTCCGGTTTATACAATTAGAAATAATTATTGTTATTGTTCTGTTTGTGATATATCAAATAAACATTTTTTATTTCTTTCTTTCTTTCTAGCTCACTGCTAGCCTACTGTCATCTAACAATAACTTTTGGAACTTAGATTGCCTATCTATATCTTTTTCTGTAGAATTATAATAAACTAGCAGTGCTCGCGACTTCGTTCGCGTACATTTTATGTTATGTTTGTATGGGGGCCACGTGTTATCATAACTAAAGAAAAAATTAAGTAGCCTATCCTGTGCCCTGTACGTCTAAATATTCATCTACCAAGTTACATATAATTCATTAATTCGTTTAAGAGTTATGGAGAACATACATCCATGCAGAAAAAAATTAAAAATCGTCAATTTCGTTTCAGTATCATGTATAATAAATAATAAATATATACGGACAAATCACACAGATTGAGCTAGCCCCAAAGTAAGTTCGAGACTTGTGTTATGGGTTACTAACTCAACGATACTATATTTTATAACAAATACATATATAGATAAACATCCAAGACCCAGGCCAATCTGAAAAAGATTATTTTCCATCTTGACCTGGCCGGGGATCGAACCCGGTCACTCCGTGTCGCAAGCTAGCGTGTTGACCGCTGCGCCACGGAGCTAGTCAATGTATGGATATTATTAGTATTTATTTATATGTTAATATACAAGATGTGCCCACAGACTGGCATACGCAGAAAGCATCATGGACAAGATCTTAGACTCTGCCGACCGGCCATTAGACGGCGAGGGTTGGTGGAAGCTATCCGAGGAGCCGTGGCAGACGCTCGCCTGCTGTATGGAAATCGCCAATGCTGTCAGATCTCCTAATCCCGAAGGTGCGTATTTGTTTTTTTTATTTTTCGTCGTCATCCGGGAGTTTTCCTGGTTTCATCTTTAGCAGTGGTACGTCGGTGGTATCATCTGACGTATACGCGATGTTTCATTGACATTTTAAATATTATTGTTGTGTGTAGCGCGCCTTACATACCCCTCACCTATAAAGTAAACATGTTTTATTTCAGGCTTATAAGAGTAACTAGTGTTTTGGGTGGGGGCGCGGGCTGCTAGCAGTCCGCGAGGTACAACTGTTGGGGTGGGGTCATTTAACCCTTGCAGTCGTAAATGGGTCTGGTAACTTGTGGTGGTTGAATAAGGGGCAAAATCCGCAACTGTGTTTGACAGTCACTAGAAATTCCACTATAACAGAGGGGGAGGGGGGAGCGGGGGGGTTGTGACACAACAAAACGGCTCGGGCTTTGCCCTCGCCTTGGAGCTTGGCCTTGTCGAACCATAACTACGTGTTTCATTTGATACGCCCTTACATTAAATAGTAGGAATAAGTTAGTTTTTACTGATTTAATTAGTTTTGAGTCGGCGGTAGGTTGCACTCTTCTTCGCCATCGAATAATAATAATATTTATTTATTCCTTAGAATATGGTGTTACAACATAAAGTCAAGATGTTAACAATTAAATTAGTGCAAACATATTCTACCATAAATGGCGTAGGAATTTATACAAGAAAAATGAATTTAATAGTTAGAAATATTCTGCGATTTGTCAGTTCTGTTAAAAGTACAATAATAATTTAATATGTCACAACATTTCATCAATTGCATAGTAGCATTTGTCAAGAAGCCATTTAAACAGAATACATATAAATTTGTTTAAATTAGGGATTTCTCTAATATCCCGTGGCAGCGCATTATACAATTTAATTGCCATAGCCTTTACATTGTTGCTATAAAGTTGTAATCTACGTTTCGGTACATATAATTTGGTTGGATCCCTTCCATTACTTTTATTTGTTACAAATACAAATACGTGACTAGCTCCGTGGCGCAGCGGTCAACACGCCAGCCTGCGACACGGAGTGACCGTGTTCGATCCCCGGCCAGGTCAAGATGGAAAATGATCTTTTTCAGATTGGTCTGGGTCTTGGATGTGTATCTATATATGTATTTGTTATAAAATATAGTATCGTTGAGTTAGTATCCCATAACACAAATCTCGAACTTACTTTGGGGCTAGCTCAATCTGTGTGATTTAAATAAATAAATAAATATATACGGACAAATCACACAGATTGAGTTATTATTATAGATTTGTCCGTATATAGCGTGATTTTGAACCCCCTAGCTATATTGAAATCTTGGAATCAGAATCCCTAATGGAATACAGAATTCCAAGAAAAAAAACTAAAAACCGAAAAAAAAAAATTGGCTTTCCATAGAATTTCGTCCAGCTGATCGGCGACTTTGTATGGGAAACCCTAATTATTTTTTGGATTTTCAGCTTTTTTTCTTGCAGTTCTATATTTCATTAGTGATTCTGATTCTGAGATTTCAATAAAGCTAGGGGGTTCAAAATCACGTTGTATATTTATTTATTTAATACACTATCATATCGAACGATGCCGAGGCGTTTGATGGTACTATTATTTACTAAGTGAGAGTTGTGTGGGCAGAGTACTTGTGCGGGTTCCCGGTGCACCAGGTACTATTGTTTACTAAGTGAGAGTTGTGTGGGCAGAGTACTTGTGCGGGTTCCCGGTGCACCAGGTACTATTGTTTACTAAGTGAGAGTTGTGTGGGCAGAGTACTTGTGCGGGTTCCCGGTGCACCAGGTACTATTGTTTACTAAGTGAGAGTTGTGTGGGCAGAGTACTTGTGCGGGTTCCCGGTGCACCAGGACGGGTCGTGCAACGGGCTGCAGCACTACGCGGCGCTGGGCGGGGACGCGGCCGGCGCCGCCGCCGTCAACCTGGCGCCGAGGCCCCGCCCGCAGGACGTATACAGCGCCGTCGCAGCACTGGTCAGATCACTTTTTTATTTCTATTTGGCCCTCAAACTTGTTTGTTTGTCATATCTTTATTGTGCAGTCAGGGACAGAGATACCTGACCAGGACCTCTACTTATATCTTAAATTTTCTTAAAAACATGAAAATGTATATTAAGAAAGACTTCATTAAAAGCTTAAGTGTCTAGTTAGTTAATATTTGAGTTCAGTCAGACTTTCTAGTAATCGACGTTTGAGTAGAAGCTTTACCGCTTCTATGCTTCGTTCGGTGAGTGAGAGAGCCGGAGGCCCATCCTTCCCCGATGTCCTTTCCCCAACTCCTTGAAAGGCCGGCAACGCTCCTGTTACACCCTTATGTTAGAGTTGTCCATGGGCAGCGTTGGTCGCTTACCATCAGGTGACTCGCTTGCTCGTTTGCCGTCCTATATCATAAAAAAAAAAGAAAAAAGTTATTCTTGTGTATCAACGAAATGATGGTGAAATCGGTGTAAAAGGTGAAAACCACGAACGGTGTATGTTTCTTGTATCTTCTTTATATATTTTATATAAAGAAAACCCTATCCGATCCTTGAAGGGGTGATTCAGCCCGTCGATATGAACAACTTTTCCTATAGGACCAATGCTGGGAAATAAACTTTTTTCGACGTTCTCATACAAATTGACCTGGCGGCTGAACCTTTTTGTTTGGAAATGTCATAAGTTGTTCATATCGACGGGTTGATTCACCCCTTCAAGGATCGGGCAGGGTTTTCATTACATATCTATTGTATAGCAAAATATAAGTAACATACACTAGACGTGGACAGCGCGCCAGTCAATAAAAGATCCCTTCGGATCCTGCCTAGAATACTATTTCAATTTATGACAACAGGTGGAAGAAATGCGTAAGCGGGACGCGGCAGCGGGGGTACAGCCTGCCATCATCCTGGAAAACTTCGTGCGGCGCAAGGTCATCAAGCAGACCGTCATGACCACGGTGTACGGCGTCACCAAGTTCGGCGCCCGCTTGCAGATCGCCAAGCAACTCAAAGGTATGGCATCATCATTACAACCGTAAAAAGTCCACTACTTGAAGAAGTCCTCTCCCAAAGATACTTTGTTCTATAGGATATTGCCATACTCACCATGCTTGGCAGGCGGGTTGGCGAGCGCAGTTTCTTTGGCTTCTTATGCTTCCGTCGCTGCAGCCGATCGAAATTATTGGATTTGGAAAGGAAATGATGGTATCGGGATACTACTCACTCGGATGAAAGGGGAAAAGCAAGTAGCAGCTTGGGAGGGGGCGCGCGTACCCGATGCCATACCTGCAACCACCGGACAGGCAGTTGAGAATGACACCCCTAACCAATAGGTTAGGTCAATGTATGTCATGTTACGATTAAATATATCCCTCATATTATAAAACGAGTACTAACTTTAGTACCTGGTTTAAACCATTATCCAACCAAAATAAATTAACAGTGACAGCTGACAAAACGTCAAAGTAATAAGTGTCTACTTATTTTGGTCGGATAATGGTTTAAACCAGGTGTTAAAGTTAGTCCTCGTTTTATAATAACACGGCACATCAACAAACGAATTCACTGGTAAGAGAATTATCAAAATGCTTAACACTAGATGGCAGCACAGTCGTAGAGTGCGATGAGCGGCTGTCATTGGATAATGTGATAAACAGCAACAACTGACACATTGTTGCCCAATAACAGCTTACCAGAGGCGTGTGGTTTCCGGCAGAGTGGAATAGGACCGGAAAGATAAAAGGGAAGAGATCCAGGGGCCGCAGTCCGATACGATGGACAGACCAAGTGAAAGACCACGTTAACAACAAGATCTCTGACGCTCTACAACAGGCAAAGATCGCCAAATATGGAAAAAGATCGTAAAGAAGTTGGGTCGAGGACATCACGACGCTCAGCAGTGAGCAGATGACTGAAGGAGGAAGAGAATAGGACCACTCCAAGTCTTCCCATGGATGTCGTAAGAGGCGACTTAGCTAAATAAAGCTCATAAACATCAATGAGACCTCTCCAACCCGTCTGGCCAGCGAGGAGAGTGTAGGCCAAATCCTCTGTCTGCTCTGGCCAAGTATGGCTCCGGTAGTACAGAGAGGGTCATGCTTCTGCAGTGGCGACTAAAAAGACCTGAAGATGAGATGCAGATGAACAGCTTACGAATGCTCAATACTGCCGACTCTTTTGTCGTGGTAGAGCCAAGCTATCGGCAAAAATCATTTTTGCTAGTACCATGAATGGGCCGGCTCGTCCGGGGAAGTACTCTCACAGAAAATCGACGTTTTAGTAGAAGCTTTACCGCTTCTATGCTTCGTTCGGTGAGTGAGAGAGCCAGAGGCCCATCCTTCCCCCATCTTCTCCTCCATGTCCATGAAATGCTGGCAACACTCCTGTCACACCCTGGTGTTTCAGTTGTCCATCGGCAGCGTTGATCGCTTACCATCAGGTGACTCGCTTGCTCGTTTGCCGTCTTATAGCATAAAAAAAAAACTTATTTCAGCACGTCCCTCATACCTTTGCCGTCTTTCACATCGAAATGAAGAAAGACGATGTGATTTTTTTTGGAAAGAAGTTGTTTATGGCGGTTGCGTGTTGTTTGCCTTCGTAGTTTACATTACGTGGCAGTATTTTATTAATGCATGCATGAGGACGAAGAATTCCATCGGCAAACAGTTCTATGGAACTAGTGAGGTTTGCAGCTCTGATATTTCCTGCCCATGTGGTGTACTCCTCAGACCATGGCACACCTGTTGTCTTGCCCTGCGTGTCCTACCACCTGCACACGCGAGGACCTATACAATGCCACTGATAACGCTGTCAGTGGCAGAATTCACAACACAAATTTAATTCGCCCGAGTCGACACGATAAGAAGAAGAAGTAAGGTTTTTTTTTTCAGTAGTTCCATTGACTTTTATAATGGAATGGATCTACTGAGAAAAAAAATCTCACTAGTTTCATTGAACTCGTTAGATTATCTAAGCGCACATATGACGCCCCTCTTCTTTTCGAGTCGCCATGGTTATTAGTCCAGACAATGTTTATATTTTTTTTAACCAGTCACGGTGTAAACGTCCTGAAAATAAGGTATCCAACAGTTGTGTTATTAAAAGCAATATATTTTCTTGGCAGATATCGACGAGTTCCCCAAGGCGCACGTGTGGACATGCTCGCAATATCTCACAGCAAAGACTTTCGACAGCCTGCGTGAAATGTTCACCTCCACCAAACTGATTCAGGACTGGTTCACCGACTGCGCCAAGTGAGTATTCTTTCAGTCGCTCATGAACAGTGTACGAAAAATACGTAGAAGCCTGGAACTGCTGATTTGGCGCCAGGAATGGTGTGCCGCGGCCGCTGTCTTGCCCGTAATACCTTTGTGCACCCATAAGTTAGAAAAAAGCTTTAGAAGACTATTTAAAAAATTGACATGCTAATTTTCTAGATATCTTGCCTTGAAAAGAATCATGGCGAAATTTGTACAAATTAAATTTAAAAAAAAGAGAAGGTGAAAAATTTTTATATGATTACTACGGCTCTGGTTAACAACTTGAATTAATCAGAATATTTTTTAAAGACGGGGAAAAAAGATATTTATTTATTTAAATACTGATTTTTTATTCGATATCCGAACGCATATTAATAATTTTTGAGTTAATATCCGAACACTATCTGCAACTGACACGTTAAAATATATTAATTTATGGCAACACCACGCAAGCAGGCAACCATTCGCTAAAATAAAAAAAAAATCTGTCAATCCGACTGACATTTTCTCATTGACTTGACAGTTCTAAGTGACAGATCTACAATAGACAGTCAGTTTGACAACCATTGTGAACTTTTTTAGGCAAATGAAAATGGCAATAAGGCTATAACTTTTACTGTAAAATATTTTAAATACACGGGGGTTTAAAAATATTTCTATTATGCAGACATGTTACTAGTAAGGAAACCTCAATACTGCTATATAATTCATCTTCTTTTTTTTTATTTTTTTTTCTGTACATTCGATGTATGGGCGTTCGCCATGATTCTTTAGAAAAACAGACGCAAAAAACTGTAAAAAACACTTTATTAGCTGGACGCTAATAAGACGCTTTTTACTATTACCTACTACGGAAGTAAACCGGAAATGATACAAGATTTACAAAGTATCTGATCGAAATGTTCAGTAAATATAAATTTTTGAGTTCCCAGCATTGGTCTCATAGGAAAAGTTGTTCATATCGACGGGCTGAATCACCCCTTCGATGATCGGGCAGGGTTTTCTTTACATATTGTATATGAAATTCAGCCTTTGTAAAATGACGTAAGTTCCTAAATTTTTTACGACTTTTAAAGTGACTGTCAAAAGATATGCCACAGGAAGTGTCTGGCAACTATATATGTTTAAATAAATAAATAAATATATACGGACAAATCACACAGATTGAGCTAGCCCCAAAGAAATTTGTTTGTTTATAATAATATCATATATAACATATGTAAAAATCAGCCTTCCTATGTTGACGTAAGTTAGCATGTTTTTTTTCCACCTTTGATACCTGCTACCTCTAAAATGGCCCGCTTTCATCTTAGCGAGCCATTCCTTTTCAAGTTTTCGTTATACTACCGATCCTAAAAAAAATATCTTTCCTAAAATCACGTAAGTCTGGGGTGGCTCATTATTATTGGTCGTGGGTTCTATTCCCACCGGAAGCATACTTTGTTTAGTTGTTTCCAGTTTGGTTAGGACATTGCAGGCTTGAATCTTAATGATTGTCTGATAATAAAGATGATTCCGTGCTTCGGAAGACAGGTTAAGCCGGTGGCCCGGCTACCATCTGGTAGTCGTTAAAGGAACCACGTCAGAGGCCGAGAGACGGTTCCGAAGAACTCTGACACCAGAGTGTGCATGGTCGATTGACCGTAACCTACTCGAAATGATGATGAGTAAATATAATGATATACTTTGTGCAGGCTGATCTCGGGCGTGTGCGGCGAGAGCGTGGAGTGGCGGACGCCGCTAGGCCTGCCCGTGGTGCAGCCTTACCATCGCCGCGCCGCGCCGCCCGCGCGAGCTCTCCAGGCCTCCATCGACCTGCAGCAGTCAGTATCTATATATTTTTATATTTTTTTTTCTAATATTGTTTAACGGCATTTAGCTGTCTATGCCTTTTAGCCCTTCAAATTTTTTTACGTGTTATCAACGAAATGGTGGTGTAATTCATTTCGTTGATTCAATGGAGCCCCTGGCGACAATTCCCACGAATCTACTGGCTTGATCATATACGATGCAGTAAGGCGAGCGACCACCAGCCCGCTAAGTAAATCTCACTACAGCCGCACTGTTACAGTTTATTTCAGCTATTCCACACATTGTTTATAAACATGGGCGTTTATAACACCAAATTACACCGATTTCACATTATAAAGTCCACTTGAAACAATTTAGAAAACAATCCAAAACACAAGCCGTGCAGTCTACCGAAATTCCCGCCAAGAACTCCTGTATATCTCTTGCTCTCTTTCTCTACCTATTCTTTTATTTCATGTTTACAATTTACACAGACATAGTTAAGAATATGACGAAATTTGATTGGAAAGCACGCAACATATTATGAAAATATGTAAATGTATGTGATTCAAATATGTTAATGTCGGGAAGCTCCGAAAACAGAATAGTCTAGAACTTTTCCGAACATCGTCTGTCACACTCATACATCTTCCATCCTGCTCACACATATTCTGCCGATTCTATCCCTCTCACACGGCTGTCGGGACCGGAAGTATATGGAACTTTCTAGAGACCCATAAGTCAGTATATCAGGGAGCTGACGTGGCGATCGTGGATCAGTTGACCGCGAGTGAGCGATACTATTACGAGTGATTTGTCTGCGACCTCAGCAACGGACCAGGACTACGAGTGCTTTGCGTTTTGGATATTCGTCGTGTTGGAAGACCAGTCACCTGACTGGTGACACCTGTCAGTGTTGGGATTCCGTAGTGAACCACGTAACATCAATAAATATGATTCTATTGTTCGCCTTACAAGAAGTCTTGTTACTAGGCGTCCCTGCACGATGAAGCAGCGCAACGCGTTCCCGCCGAACTTCATCCACTCTTTGGACTCGTCGCACATGATGCTGACGGGGCTGGCGTGCGCCGCGCGAGGCCTCACCTTCGTGTCCGTTCACGACTGCTTCTGGACGCACCCGCACACAGTCGACACCATGAACAAGGTCTGTTGTATGCGACGTTAGTGTATATGGTACAATCCCATACAAACTGGCCGGGCGGCAGAATTATTTTGTATGGAAATAGGTACCAATTTTTTTTTGAGTTTCTATGTTTGGTCCCGTAGGAAAAGTCGCTCATATTGACGGGCCAAGTCACCCTTTTAAGGGAATGTCAAGGATACATTTACACGCTGTGTAGTGGAAGGGTCGCCATGTTGTCCCGTACCGATGTCATTAATTTTATAGCTTTTATTGATAATTTATCGATGTAAATGCAGCGAAAGAGGTTTTTAAGGATCGTAAGAAACGGAGATCTATGGTCTCTGCTTACCCCCACGAGAGGAGATGCGCGATATTATGTTTGTCTGTTTATTGATAACAAATCACCAATCAAGACAGATTATATACATACATACTAAGTTTTTCCCTTGTGGAATATACAGGGCCCAGGTTTTTAAGACCTAAAAGCCACGTTTAGCATGGTGAGCACTAGGTGGAAAACAAAATCAAATTGGTGGCCAGCCGCATCGCCTACTAACCCGATTCCTCAGATTTATGATCTGCATGGGAAAAGAAGCTGCTGGTATTTTCTACGTTTTTGCTTTTCTCCCAGACCAGCATGGAAGAGTCTTCAAGATCGGGACATAGTTGTGATAAGTGCAAAGTATAACATTACAAGATAGTGCTTTGCTTTTATGATGTTTTTACGGTTTGTTACAAACTCTATTATGTGAGTGAATATTAGGAGTGTACCGGCTCTGAGTGAAAATACACATTGTCTGAGTGACGTAGGTCATTTTCTCAACTTCGAAGATTTGATTGATTGAAAATATTGCACCATTTTAAGAGCCGCCGCACACTAGATATTCTATCGGCCGATATCTGTAGATATATATACGATAGTCTTGCTCTCAATCAGTATGAAGTAACAGCAGATGTAATGTGCTTCACCTTCATACGGATTAAAAGTCCGACTAAACTATCGGCCGATAAAAAGTCTGCAGTGTGTAATTGTCTCTACATGTCTTCTCCTACAGATATGCCGCGAACAGTTCGTGGCGCTGCACTCGCAGCCCATACTGGAAGACCTGTCCAACTTTCTCGTGAAGAGATACAGTTATGATGCCAGGTATGCGGTATTTCTCTTTTTGGTTTAGTCCGGAAAAACAAACTAGCAGGTTGTTTGTTTATCCGCACTATTCGGCCGAACAGATTTAGACGTAATGCCCCCTATGACTATGTAAAATGATAATAATATGTGATATGATATGACGTAAGCATTTTCGGCTGCCTCCTGACGCCAACTACTTGGCGCTAACTACATATCTATTCAATTCAATGGATCCTATAAATAACCTATCGGTTTTCTATAGGATCCATTTTGGAGAGTGTGCGAAAGCGCTCTTTGAACTAATTGAACCCTCACCATTCCTCCATCGGACTAAGAGACGCAGACAGAAATTTCACCCTTTTATCGTTGGAATACCAAAGAGGCAAACTAAACGCTTTGACAGTTCCTTTTTGGTTCGAGTAACTAAGGTGTGGAATGAACTGCCTGCGTCTATATACCCAGACAAGTACAGTCCCGGGACATTCAAAAGTAGAATAAATAGGTATCTCTTGGATAGGCATGTAACATCCTCGTCTTCTCCCATCAGGTGAGATGGGAGACAAATGCCTAATCCAACATTTAGTAAAAAAAAGAACAATAAAAAGTCTGAGGTCTGCGCTTGACATTGACGAGTCGTTCGCATTCCCTTCCAGCGAGCTGGAGAAAACCAGTTCGGGCGCGGCCAATAAGAAGCGCGTCAACTCCCTCCTGCAACAAGTGCCCAGCAAAGGGGACTTCGACATCAACAGCGTGATCGACTCCGTGTACTTCTTCAGCTAATACTCTTTGGAAGGGAGTACAAACTGTTTTCTATGACGTCACTCCTGTTTCTATGGAAATGTAAAGAATTTGTGAAATACCAGAATATCCAAATACAGGGTGACTGGTAAATCTCGTGTCATACTTAAGGACATAATAAATAATAATCACACGTAACGTTAAAAAATATATAACCAACAAAATACTTATTCATTACAAATTTAATCTAATTAGTCCGCAGTCTCGGAATGTTTGAAAACCGCGCGCTCGCTACGCGCAGCCAGCTAAACGGCCCTCGGCCTACACGTCAACAGGTACGCGCACTTTCAGCATCATCATTTCGAGTGCACACCCTGGTGTCAGAGTTCTTCGGAACCGCCTCTCGGCCTCTGACGTGGTTCCTTTAACGACTACCAGATGGCAGCCGGGACCATCGGCTTAACGTGCCTTCCGAAGCACGGAATCATCTTTATTATCAGACAATCAGGTGATTCAAGTCTGCAATGTCCTAACTTATTACAAACTGGAAACAACTTAACAAAGTATGCTTCCGGTGGGAATAGAACCCACGACCCCCGGGTCAACAGGCAAACGCCTTAACCACTGGACCACGGAGGCTGTCCGCGCACTTTGATTAGCTCGAGTGTCCACAATTATTGTTTTTAAAGGATAATTTATAAAAAAATCGAGTACTGAGTGCCCCATTTCAATATGTTATGTTTCAGTGTGTTTTACCAGTCACCCTGTATAAGACAGGGGTCTGCTTTGTATGGATTGACTTTTGAAACAGGCCGCCTTTGGTCGATATACGTTCCTTTTTTGAATGAATTTGTTTGGGTGGTAGGACTTGTAGGGTGGTTGCGTGTCTTAATATTTAATGAAATATTCGTTTTGCTATGTTAATATGATTTAGGATCTTGAAATGTTACAGAGAAGAAATTGAACATGCCTAAAAAAATGACGATTTATGAAATATTATCGGTGTATTGAAACATCTGGGCCAATCTCTTATTAAAGTTAGAGCAAGTGGAAAACAATAGGAGCGGCGGTAGTCACGCTGTGGGTTGCCGCAGGTTACCCCCCCCCCCCCCCCCTCACATCCATTTGTTTTGTCTGCTGCAGTTGGGAAAAAATAGTTATAAAACTCGAGATGGCACGCAATCCACATTGATAGACTGATGTATCGATATAATTTAGAAGGTTAGTTAGTTTTTGTAACAATGTATGGTCACTGCCGATGACGTGTACAAATGTTGTACAAACTCTTTTACTGCGGCTCTTGCCCTTGGCAGATAGATAGTTTCACATTAGATATCACATTATTAATGTTGTGAACCTAATAGTAAAATACGTTACAAATATTACACAATCTATAACACCCAAAACCAACATTTATCATGTAAGTGGGCGTATAGGGGGAAGATAGGTTGCTAGCCGCATCGCTTATTGACATAATTTCTAAGAGTTTCGCCCACAGCATATATGTCTACAACATTTACAGATCAAATAAAGGAGAAGGCAGAAGTGGTAAGATAAAACCGAGAGATAGTGATAATTCTCTTAGAGCTACTGGGCTAATTGAGCTTAGGTAGAAGCTTGCAAAGAACTCATTTCGTCTTATTACAAAACGATTACTAAAACTTTAGTACCTGGTTCAAGCCATTGTCCGACAAAAAAATAGTTAACACATAAACTTTGACGTTTTCTCCGCTGTCACGGTCAATTTTATATAGGCGGATAATGGTTTAACTCAAGTATAAACATTAGTTTGCATTTTCTTCGGGCGGATTGTGTCTAGTATACAACAGGTGGTTTGACGACGTTCACCAAGTTATAAATTAATTCTGTACTAAATTAATCTTCAGTTGTCACGAACAATATTTACAGCCAGTACAGTACCAGGCGCAAGTCAACGCCTATGCACAGTCCACAAAATATGGTGCTAATATTAGCGCCTTCTCCCTTATTACTATTACGTAAAGCAAGATGGCAATAGTAAATAGATATAGTGCTATCTACATATATCTTTATAGACATTTCACTATGTTATACGCTATGTTATGCCGCATAGGCCATATATGATAATCTGTCTCTATTTATGTAACGTATTTTGCAATTTGGTCAAATATCACGAGATTGTAGTAACATATCTTTGCCTTTGGCCTAGATTATGGTCAAGAGTAAACCCATTGAATATAAAAAAAAAGTTTGGAGCAAGCCCTAATCAAATTATATTATGTATTACCAAAACCTCCGCTTGTAGTGCAATGCAACCGTCTGTGATTGTAGTCTAACAATAAACTAAGTTGAGTTCTAGCTCTTGTTTCAATGTTGGCCATTCATTCTGCTTCCATTATCCTTACTAGGTAATATACAGTACTTTTGTAAGTTGCATCGGCTTTGTACGGCGGCGCAGAATACCACAACCTACCATATCACCGAATCAAACCGAATGAAAATATCAATGTAATAACGAACTTATTAGCTACTACATAAGATTTGAAATTAAAAAACAACAGGACTCGTGCTGTCTCGCTCTTAATACTCGTCCGGCGTGGCGCGTCAACGAACTTCAGACATGGCGCTAACATATCAGCCAATAGCAGACGGATATTTTCGATCTCTAAATCTTTATGTAAAAACTGAATTGACAAAACATCTCATCAATTAATGCAATTCTATATTTTGTCATTTGACAAAAAAGATTTGCAAAAAAATGCTGAAAATAAATAAAAATTGGCTTCCCATACAAAGTCGCCGTACGAGTGTACGAATTTTTATGGAAGGTAAATTTTTTCTTCCGTTTTTTACCTTTTTTTTTTGCAATTCTTTATTCTGTTAGGGATTCTGATTCCAGGATTGCAATATAGTTCATAGGTTCAAAATTACGCTGTATAATATCAAACCTGCAAAAATTTTCACTAGAATTGGTAGATATCTAAGAGATCGACCGATTCTCTTGACGGGAAATTATTTTAGGGTACTATTTTTGAGTGTGACACTCATCTTAGAGCGATTTTTGTGTGGAAAAATCGTTCGTATACGAACGGCGTCATTTCAAAAATAGCACTTTAGACCTGTCTCGCTCCCCATGTCGGTATCGAAAACACCTACGTGCGGCGACCACTTCAAAGTGGTAAAACCGGCTAAATCCAGTAGCGCATTTGGTCACATGTCTTGAATTATGAATGGTTTGTTCAGAGCCATAATAATAAAATTGGCTTGCAATGGATTCTGTAGGTATAAACGAACTGACACGAGCAAAATTACAAAATTACCCCGTATCATTTCTTTGAATATCTTTGCAGTGTGCGACTTCTGTACGTAAGTAACTAGTACTTAATCTGCGCCTGTAGAGGTGAGGTAAACAGCCGGACAGGGGGACATACGAAAGGTTTATTTGCTCCAGCTGAAGCAGACGCTTCGCTCGCGCTTTGTGCTCGCTGGGTCAGTAATGCGAAATTTTGTTGTTTATGTGTTTGTTACGCTTTCACGTCTTAACTTCTAAACCGATCATCATGAAATTGTGCATACATGTTGTCTGAGGTAAGGAAAGGATTTATGGTAACTTTCATCTCGGAAAAAGAACAGGAATTAATTTTATTTCTCGAATTTTCTCGAAACGTTTTATTTCTTTTCGCTTAACGCGAATGCATTCGAGAAATAAAACGTCTCATACTTTAAAATTATAGCAGAAAATGAAAAGTTGGGTTCGGATGGAAACTGCAGTATCAAAGGCACAATGGACATAATTTTCTATGCACTTCAACTGATGAAGAAGTATAGAGCTGTGCACAGATGCATATGCTTTTCATAGATCTAGAGAAGCCAAGTATCCAGGTACGTGCTGTGGAAACAAGCTGGTTCCGACTAAGTACGGTCGCCTGCTAAAGTCCATATAGAAGTTGCGTAAAAAGTCGTGTGTAGCTACGGATACTATTTAAAAATATCAGCTATTTCAACCTTATATATGTGGCATAAGGTTAATGATATTGTTAAATATATAAGCCTTCCTAATCAGTGCAATCGATTTTCACCTTTAGGCTATGTATGGACTTTTGCAGGTGACATGTACATGCGGTTAATTCAGGATATGTATGATGGAATAAACACAGGTTCCTAGCAAAGAAAACTAGATCGTTTACCTGGGACCACTTACAGAGCGATGGCAACGTGGATCAGGGGAGACATCGAAAAAAGAATCAATATGGATGGTTTAAATGAAAACAGGTGGCTGATGTGACATGCGATAAGGTATCGTCCATTAATCAGGTGAGGCTTGAAAGAGGGGAAGGGGTTCGGAAAAAATCACGAAATATCACTAGGGGCCGCCCCCTAGTGATATTTCATGATTTTTTTCGGGGGATTGGTGAGATTATCACGTATATAATTTTTTAACATTACAAAAAAATACCGTGCAGAACGCCGAAATTTCCGCCAAGAACTCCACCATAAATGAATCAATCAAATCCATAGTTATGATATTTAAAAATTAGATCAAACCTGTTAACCTGTATTTGAAGATAATATGGGTAATGAATTTTTTCAAGTACAGTTGTACAAAAAAATACACGTGGGAGAGGGGTAGTCTAAAACATTACCACGTATCACCGTGGGGGAGGGAGGAGGATAAAAAGTGTCTTAAAAACATCACGTGATTAATGGACGACACCTCAGTAGATTCCGTGTTGATGGGCAAGATATATAAGACTGAAAATTTGGTTCTCATATCAGGAATGATATGAAGGAAAAGGGAGCTATTGCTAATATGGCTAGAAAAAGAAATCTTTGGGGAAAGCTGACATACAGAGCCGACCCCAATAAGGAAATGGCGAGAAAGAAGAAGTAATCATTACCCACAAAAATATTAAAAATTAAACAAGTATATAAAAATTCGTAATTTATTTTTCGTACAAAAACGAATGTCATGCGGTTTAACAATAATTTATTTGTATTCCTCAAGACTAACTTTGTTCATACTATTTCTTTAAAAAAATGTGAACACATGAATTACGTACTATCGTAACAATTCTTTGGCGTGCGAGCAGTCTACTTAGCTTTATCCTAAATGGCTGCGTTGAAACCCAGTGCAGTTTTTATAATGTTTATGCAAAAAAATTCAATCTTACCCTACGCTCTACCGTTTGCCTTTCGCAAAGTAAACCTAACAGTCTAACAAAACAACCTACACTCGTTGCTCTACACATACATTACTGGGGCAATCGTTACAAAACACCGTATACTCACGTATACGCACACATACCAATTTAATACACATTGCTTTTATTTTATTTAAAAAGAATTGTTTGTAATTTCGGGTACTATTTAGCAAAAAAATATTAAATCTTTTCCTAAGGGTTAACACATTTTTAGGGTTCCGTACGTCCGAGTGACAAAACGGAACCCTTATATGATCACTCCGTTGTTTTAAATTTAAGAATACAAGACATCAAGGCGTAAAGGGCAGTTCACACCGCGAAGCAGCATTCAGCGCAATATGCCAGCTTACTATGTTAATATGTACCATTTGCTGTATGTTAATTTTTGACAAAGGGATCATATTTCGTTGTGAACTGACGCTGAAGTTATGCTTTTTCTTAAAAGTTCATGCGTACGCGCACCATGATCCAACAACCCATAGACAATTTGTCAAATCTTCTACCAAATTGTTCTAAGTAAGCAATGTGGCTTCTAATTAAGCTTTTTTATCCCCTGACATAATTCCTATATAACACATGCGCCAGTTTGACGACAGATAAGAGCGCGCACACCTTAGAAGTTTAAAAAACGCGCGTTTCGTTAGCGTTTTCCGCGTCACCAAACGCTTAAATTGCGCAATTTAAATGGCTTAGTCCACGTTCGCACAACAACTGCACGAAGTCGCTTGTGATCGAAACCAGTAGTCGGCGGTCCCAGGCAGTCAGTGGTAGCGTTGGTCGCGTAGCTGGGCGCTGTGTACACTGGTGTGGGGCCGCGCGGTCTGGTCGGCCGACGCGTGCGACCCGCTCGTTGTGGTACGCTGGCTCACGTCCGACGAACTGGACGGACGAAAAAACATTTACATACATCATAATCTCCACTACAGGAGCACGACCCTCTCTGTACTACTAGAGCCATACTTGGCTCAAAAACGCGCATTCACAGCATAACAGTCGTAAATACCGTTCGATGAGCTATAGACCTCGTGTGACTTATTCGTATCACCGCGAACTCACAATGATTCTAAGCGCCATATATCCCAAAGACGCTTAGACACTTTATGTCAAATCCGCCATTTTGAAAAAATTCAAAAACCGAAATGACGAAAATATTCTATGTAATTATGGAACCGTCTCACAAAAATTCATGAGAATCGGTAGAGTAATGCGCCCTGTAGCAGAACATGCGAATGACTTTTTGTCTAAGCTGAAACCGAGACGCTTCGCTCTAGCTTCGCGCTCGTTCGATCAATATGTAAAAAGAAAATATGTGATCACAGAACCTAAACGAATGTTCCGAACCATTTTAGGCTTAAGAGGAAATAGGAGGATGGATGCATGTCCCTATGTTTAAATTTTTTGCATAATATAATTATTTCAAGAAAAACGAACCATCAAAAACCTGAAAAATTGGTAAGGATTTCCGTTGTGTTCAAACATAAAGAAAACAAATTTAAACGCGATTATATTAGAAAAAAAAAACAAACAGAAACTACAGCCATAACTTATTGTAAAAATTTTAATGAAAAAAGAAATGAAATCGGTTAAGTTTTGAAGAAGAAATCAGGGGACTACGAGAGTTAATTTTGTATGTTTTTCATAGAAATTTTCGGTCCGACCTGCAATTGTCTTTATTGCACTCTACGGGGGTTGTTTGGGCACGCTGCGCGATAGCAATAGATTTTACAAATACCTATTTTAAAATTCTCTCCAGCTTAGCGAAAACTCGGTTAGAGCCTGTGTTAACAAACACGGTTTCTACCGCTTGTTATGTATGAAACTCCATAAATAAGATATCTGTATGGAAAGGAAACTAAAAGGAAAAAATATCGCTATCGATATCTATGCAATTTTGCAAGCCTAAGATGGAATTAAAATTATCTCACCTCGGCGATAAATTGTCGCCGTCCCCGTTTTGCAAGCAAATCCATTGCGGCGTCAGGAGATCTCCGTTTTTGGCACAGTCCAGAGTCCCGTTGTATAGCAACAGGTCATCCATCAACACCTGAAAATATACACCGATCAAGTTTCCTATACCTATATATACCACCGATCAAGTTCCCCGGCGACGGACAGACGAAGAAACAATGTTGCTGCTGTTCTTTAGTCCGATATGTTTCTTGCAAAGATTTTGTTTTAGTAATATATTTTATTCAAGAATTATTGTGGATTTCCTTCAAGCCCAAAAAGATAAACTCCGTTTTAAATATGAGCAGTGGCAAAGAAAACTTGCTAGTTATATGTAGATACCTGGTGTAAATATACCCTAATAGCTTTAAAGGGATGACTTAGCCAATATGAACAACTTTCCTTATGGGACTAATGCCACCATTAGATTTGCAATACAGGCCTTCTCGCAAACTTTTGACAAATGCGGTGTTCAACGTTTTCTTGGTCACTTCACCATCCATTACGGTTTATATCAATATATATAAAAATAGTCAATCATACGTAAAATCAAAAGTTAGAGAATAGGCCTGCTGCTCGTCCGCATACGAAAAGTTGATCATACAGCATGTTTATTCAGGGTAAATTTACATTATAAGGTTGATAAACTTACTCCAAATTCTTTTACGCCCCGTGTAGGAGTTTTCCCGTAGTTCCAAATTTTCATACCATACACTGTTACTGGCACGTCGAACACGAAAAACACTCTGCAAAAGAAATATTATAAAATGTTGGTATGCTAGCTCCATGGCGCAGCGGTCAACACGCCAGCCTGCGACACTAGAGTGCCCGGGTTCAATCCCCGGTCAGGTCAAGATGGAAAAAGATATTTTTCAGATTGGCCTGGGTCTTGGATGATCTATATGTATTTATTATAATATAGTATCGTTTAGTTAGTATCCCATAACACAAGTCTCGAACTTACTTTGGGGCTAGCTCAATCTGTGTGATTTGTCCGTATATATTATTTATGCTACGAGTGTCTATAGGCTAGTATACTACGATCTAATTTGACCATAATTTTAATGAAATTAGTTATAACAAGTGAGCCCATAACCTGATGAGGTTATGGGTTGTGATTTCATAACCTTAATGAGGTAAGTACTGTACGACAAAGGTCTAAATGGTTTTTTTAGGTCTTTTTTTAAATGTCTATTAATATATCGTGTAAGTATTAAATATGTATATACACGGTCAAATCACACAGATTGAGCTACCGCAAAAATAAGTTCGAGACATGTGTTAAGGGATAATAACTCATTGATACCATATTTTCTATACAATATGTAAAGAAAACCCTGCCCGATCTTTGAAGGGGTGATTAAGCCCATTGATATTCACAACTTTTCCTATGGGATCTATATGGGACTATACATATTGTATAGTATAGATATACATACAAGACCCTAGCCGATCTGAATAAGATCATTTTCCACCTTGACCTGACCGAGGATCGAACCCAAGACATCCGGTGTGGCAGCCTGGCATGATGATCACTAAGACTAAATGCCTTATTCTCTAGGGCAGGCGACATTTCATAGGGATTCTCCATCTCGCTCTATCCCTAGGTCTCTAGGCTCTATCCCTATCCAAAGGGAGTGTACCTAGTGAGAAGTAAAGTACCGGTTAAGTGTGTGCGGCAGCACGGGCGCCAGCCACGAGTGCGCGCCGTCGCCCACGCTGGCGTTTCGTCCATCCAGCAGCTTATCAGGCGTGCGTACGTCCACGGCGCGAGACGTCAGGACATTCACGCTCGCCGGGTGCGCGCACACGTCTGCGAACATTGTTCCAGACATAGATTTAGAAAAAAATTGGAAAGTCCACTAGTAGGTAGTATCCCAATACATTTCCCTTCCCAAATCCAAAAAAAAATCTATCCTTCCCCAGCTTCGAAATACTTGCGATGGGCAGCAACATCGGAAGCACAAGAGGCCAAAGAAACTGCGCTCGCCAACCCGCCTGCCAAGCGTGGTGAATATGGCAATATCCTCCCATGGAATTAAAATCCTTGGGAGAGGCACATGTCCAGCAGTGGACTTTTTGTGGCTATGTCATAATGATGATGATGAGCGTCTCATGGTTACGGAGGTATTTTTTTTGAACGTGTGACTTACTAGACGAGTGATTTACGCGAGCATTTCTAAAAGGCCTAATTTTTTAATTGTTAGTTTGACGAACTAATGCAAAATGCACGGTATTCAATGTTTAGACCGCTCGTTTCGATGGGCGTACGTCAAGTTACTGACTCCAATTGTAAAGTGTTTACGTTCCGTTTGTCGCTACACTTGATTGGAGCCGTACTCCCACAGAACATTATTACTCAGAACATTATTAGCAGAGCGTACTTCGAGCAGGAAAGACAGTATAGATACACCGTTACAACATTATCTTTACGTGTTACGTATATAGCTTGCCTGTCAGCTCTAGCTCGGATTGCGGCCCCGTCCGTCTATGTCCCTCAAAAGACATACTCGACCATTGGTTGTGGCTGTTGTTAGCTAATGGTTAAGTCTTAAGTTGTAGCAGATACTTATCGATGCCTATTTTTCCATCTTTCAATCCACGCATTTCTATTTTTAAAGAGAAGGATCTCAATTCGGTTGTATGTTTTTTTTAGTTTGTACCGTCATTTATGAATCGATTAGAAAAATCTTTTGATTTGAAAGGGTATGCTTTCCAATTGATCTTATTTATATTTCATCAAAATCGGTTCAGTAGAAAGTAAAGAAAATACAACACAAATATAAAGGAAAGTAGTCAAGTACTCACTGCTTTCGTTAAGCGGTATCTTATTCCCCTGCGGGTCATACAGCTCGACGCCTGTCAATCCCACGTAGTATGGGTCGCCCCACGTGGAAAAAATGCTTAGCTGCAGCACGAAACCTGTCGGCGCGGGCAGACCGCCTCCAGAAGGGTCTGACCAGGACGAAAAACCGGACAACTCTGACTGCTCGTTCAATCTATACGCGGAAAAAATAAGTTTTGACAGTGAAACAAAAATCTCTAGGTCAGATGTAATAACAATAGGCTAACGAGTATTCACGTCTAGGTCAGATCTAATAACAATAGGCTAACGAGTATTCACGATTATAATACCTACAGGTTGATTTGAATCATCTCGGAATCAGGATCATTGATTGAACTAAAATGGTGCGAAAAAAACTGAACGAATAATGAGCTTTCCACAGTTTTCTACTGTTTTCGCGAATAAAATTAAATCATTTAATACGGTTTTATCGCGTTTATTATTCTTTGTATATTAAGTTTCGGAAACTTTACAGTATTCATGTTCGCAGGCAGACTTAGTTGCATGGGAGATCTATCTTCTTTTCATACTTTTTCAATTTGTGTTCTGTTAATAACACTGTTTCCAAGATTTAAACATGAACTGTAATTTCAAAATCTTGAAGGTCCATTGAGGCGCTTGACTGACTGTTTGACACAAACCTGTCATCAAGAGTTATCAGTTCTAGTTGATGCACAAAATCGTAGCAAGTGTCACCCGGCGCTCGTCTCAGCAGAGCCGGCTGCTGGTTAAGAGCCACATCATCCAGAAACAAACGGACGTGCTTGGCGCCGATATAAGAGAGCTCCATGTTAGCGTTGTAGTTCCAGATGCGGATACCTGGAGAGAGAATAAAAACTCAAATTATGACAACGATATGATTATGCGAATTGAGAGGGCGCAAAGGTCATTACTGAAGGTGTCATGGTTTAAACCTTTTCGATTCCCCACCATGGCACTTTATAAAATTACAGAGCTATTAAGTGTTCGGCAGCTGTTTATACTCCATACAGTGATGAAGCAACATAAAATAACTCCGCTCATTGCAAAAAATCTCAGACGCAACCATCTTGTAGCTAAATCAAAATCCTATAAAACAAAATTTAGCAACAGATTTCTTGGATTTCAAGGTCCTCATCTTTACAATAAGCTTCACAAAATACTGTCTTTTCACCACCTAAATGCCTATAATCTTAAACACACACTTTCGGATTGGTTACAAAAACAAAATTACGAAGAAACAGAAAATTTAATATCTACTGTACAATAAATCACCTCAACATACAGTCATATATATACATAACATGCATAACAAATAACATACAAACACACATACATATTAGTGATGTAACGAATGTCATATTTTGGACATTCGCGAATGCGAATGCGAATGCGAATATTTGCTACCGACATTCGCGAATGCGAATGCGAATGCGAATATTCAGATTTTGTTTAAATTTGGCGCCAATTCACTATCGCTTGGTGACCTTGATAGCAGTTCCGTTCGAACGAGGCGAAGCGCGTTCGATTTGATTTTTGTTTCGAGAATAGCCGACTTAATACGCGCCTATACGAACGCCTATAGATTTTGTTTTATTATATCAACGAACAATAAAAAAAAAATTAAAAAAAAATATTCGCAAAAACATTCGCAGTAAATTCGCGAATGCGAATGCGAATGCGAATATGCAAAAATATGCGAATATCCGCGAATGCGAATGCGAATGCGAATATTCGTTACATCACTAATACATATATTTATACACATCCACGCCCCTAACCCTCACACAAATAAATACATGACGTGACTATCCACACATATTCCGTCAAGAACTTCCTTTCTTTCGTCTTCTTTTTTGGTTTGTCATAATTTCCCTAGATTAAATGTACCTAACACACAAAATTAATGTCAAAATTTGCTTCAATTAGTACTTATAATATTAGATAATTTTAGAGGCGGGGGCCTGATGACTTGCAATACAGGTACAAACCTAGTGCTAGCATCAGCTTCCCACAAACTGGTTGTTTTAGTACTTAGTACTTAATTTAATTCAATTGTAATTTTGTCTGTAAGTACCTTGTTTGTGGAAAGAAATAAACATTATTATTATTATTATTATTATATTATTATATGACAACGGGTTGTTTGCTAACTCGGTGTACAACGTTTTGATAGTCACTTAAAATCACTCTACGTTTTACATATCTATACATATAATAAAACAGTAAAAATATTTTGTCTGTACATTTAGAATTTTTGACTGAAATGGATAGAGGGACACTTAAAAAGAATAATAGAAAGCAAAAAAATTTTTTTCGAATTTCTTGTCTGTCTGTCTGTCTGTCTGTCTGTCTGTCTGTATGTATGATCACGATTATCTCCGAAAATACTGAACAGATTTACTTCAAACTTTCACCAATTGCTTTGTTTTAACTCAGCAAAACATCTAAAGTTTGTTTCATCAAAATCGGTTCATTAAAAAAAAGTTATCGTCATTTGAATGAACTCAAGGCATTAGTTTGCCTGCAAATATACACGGTGAATTTTTTATCGTTTTGGACCCATAAAGGGGTGACTCGGACCATCAAATTGAACAACTTTTCCTATGGGAACAATGCTGGGAACTCAAAAAAAAATTTGACATTCTCATACAAACAGGCGGCGGGACTCTTTTTTATGAAAATGACGAATTTTTTTTGAGTTCCCAGCATTGGTCCCATAGAAAAAGTTGTTCATATTGATGACCTGAGTCACCCCTTTAAGGGTCCAAAACGTTCCTGAGGGATGGATACTAACGGCGGCGGCGTAGCCGCGGGCAAACGGCAAACCAACCGAAACTGCTGCGCCTAGAAACTTGAAATTCGGTACAGGGGTTCTTTTAATGATGTGTGTGAGCGCTAAGAAAGGATATTAAGAAATTTTACTTCTAAAGGTGTAAAATTTATATGGAATTTTCTCATTTCTGGACTTAGAAGTATGAAAGTAGGTATATAAGTTCTCGATTAAAATTAAAAAAGATGTGTGTAGGTAGATGAAATTTACAAAATTCCCCCCTTAAGGCGTAAAGTCGGTGGGTTTTATAAACTTTGTATGGAAATTTTCTCATTTTTGGACTTAGACGTATGAAAATAAGTATATAAGTTCTAGGTTACAATTAAAAATATCTGTGTAGGTAAAATGGACGATATTTTCCCCTGAAGGGGTAAAATAGCGGGGTAAAGATTGTATAGGAATTTACTTATTTCTAGACTTAGAAGTATGTAAATAGTAAGTATGAAAATAGGTAAATAAATTCACGATTACAATTGAAAAAGATCTGTGTAGGTCAACTGGAAAAAAATCCCCCAGAAGGGAGTTTGTTGGAAATTTTCTCATTTCTGGACTATGAAGTATGAAAATAAATACGTATGTAAGTTCTCGATTACAATTAAAAAACATATATGTGGGTGAAATGGACAAAATTCACTCCTAAAGGGGTAAAATGGGAGGGTAAAGGTTTTATGGAAATTTTCTCATTTCTGGACTTAGAAGTATAAATAATATCCATACTTCCATACTAATACTAATATTATAAATGCGAAAGTAACTCCGTCTGTCGTTTTTTTACGCTTCAACCATTGAACTGATTTGGATGAAATTTGGTATGGAGGTATGAGGCCCGAGGAAGGACATAGGGTATGTTTGATTCCGGGAAATTCTACTGTTCCCGAGGGATCGACACTAACGCGGGGGGAGCCGCGGGCAACAGCTAGTCTTAAATAAAAAAAGTCAATCATACAAAAGCCGCGATGTATTTCGAAGTGACTATCAATAAGTTGTACACCAAGTTAGCAAACAGGCTGGCTGAACATATGCTTTTTTTTAGTTTTTTTTTGTTTTTTTTGATTATGGTTTTAATCGACCTTCTTTAAGAGTGATACAAGGTAAGGAATAAGTATTATATGCTGCTCACCTATCAGCTGATAGTTACTTATTTAGTTTGTGTACTTAAGCGTAGAAGGTGGCACACTTCACAAAAGCTTCACCCGGAGGCTTCCTGTCTCTCAACGGAGGCCTCATCTCAACCTTATTTCATATTGCTGCATTACCACTGCATTACCGAATACGATTATATGTACATACCTATATAAAAAGCAACCCTAACCTTTTTTCTCGAAAGCAAAACAAATAATATTAACGACGAATTGAACTGAAGGTGGACTCGAAACAGGACACGCACCTATGAATCTGTAATGGACGAAAAACTCGAGTTTACATGGTTAAAAAGTTTTTCTCCTTACTGCTTATTTCTGCGGGCTCCTTCAGCTCCATGACGACGTGGCAGCAATGGTCGGAGGGCAGGCTGGTGCACCACATGTCGTCGAAGTCCGTCGTGATGTTCCTGCCGTTGAACAAGCTCCGACACTCCATCAGCGCGCTGGGCTCGGGCGGCGTGTCGCTGAGAGCCGCGGTATACGCATAGGCACGGTGGACCTTCACGGGATCGTTGTAGCAGAGCACTTCGATGCCTGGGGAGGATTATATGACAATACCTGGCGGGTGCCTTAAAACCGCTAGACGATAACAAGTGGGCGTATTAGTAAGATGTGTCAAGTTATTATGCTAATTCGTGTAGTGTGAGATATTGTGGATATTTGGAAGTTTTACTAGGTCTTTTTTATTATCAGTGATGTTTTACATATCCAAGACTGTGCGACTGATGTATGTGACAATAAAAGACTGACTCCTTCTATAATGGTAAGCCGAGGTGGCCTAGGGAGAATAAATAGTGAAGGCTGGTCTCATAGGTGTAAGAGAGACCCGGGCCCTACTTTACCATCAGAGACATCCCCTTTTTGTTTCGACATGTATCATGCGTGTACTTAATAAAGATTAAAGGAGATAGTATTAAATATAGGAGAGGATAGAATAGAGGTTCTTTGCCCATGTCGCATAAGGTCTTAAATGCAAGAATTCATACCTGTCAATCCTATTAAACGCCTTTGTCCCCAGTTGGACATAAGTGTGAGAGTTATCTTCTTCACCACATATTTTATCTCCTTTTCCTTAATATCCAAAGCGTTTAGTAGTTCGGTAGGGCTCAACTGGTGATTACTGTCATTCGCCGTTGAAGGGCGCTGTTCTGTTGTCGACTCCATTGGTTCGTTGTCTTTGAGGAGCGATAGGAAGTTCTTATCGTTCACCATAATGGCTTCTAAGATGTTGGGGTCTTTTGTAAATAGAATAGTCTAAAAATAGATATTTCATTTAAAATCTTTAGAGGCAAATATAAAATTTTCAGTTCACGAATCCCACTTCTGACATCAGAAGTGGGATTATCTTAGACACTTACATCGCCGAAAGAGGGCAGTGGTCCTTTTAGTTCCCCGCTGGACCTTGCGATCTCTCCGTGGAAGATCACCCGATCGTCCAGCTTAATTTGCACGAGCCGGACGCCGCGTGTCGAGTATATGCGGGATTTGTTGTAATTCTGAAAATTATGTCATTGAGTGATACTTTGAAGTAAAATGACGATTGTGCTAATTGTGATGTAAATTCAGAATCCACTTTTGGCTTTTAATTCTATAGTTTTCGGCATCCTTTGCTATAAGTATGAAACATTATTAGGTAATCTGTGCTTTAAGGCCAACCGGCCTACTCACTAACTTTTGAAAACTTCACGGGATAAATATAGTCAATCATACGCAATGTATTTTGAAGTGACGATCAAAACGTTTTGTCAAAAATGTGCTAGTTAGCTGGCAATTCTGACTTTTTGAGAGTCTCACCCATATCCTTAACAAAGCGACAGTGGTCCTCGCAGCAAGCAACAGACATAGTGCGAGAGGCGAGTGGAGTGGCGCGGGCGCGCTCCAGGCGTGGCGCTCATCACGCGTCCGCACCACCCCGTCCGCCACGCTCTCTGCACGACTCCCCGCGCTCGTTTGGTCCCCCGATTCTGAGTCCGTCCACACCTGTCAAACGATATAGAAATATTGGGACTAGCTTCGACGAATAAAATATATTCATTTCTAGTTAGGTATAGGTACTCTCTCTCTCTCAACGAGCGCGTTCCCAGTTGCATCCTCAGTTGAAATGCTTCTAGATAATATTTTTTAGGGTTCCTTACCTAAAGGGTAAAAACGGGTCCCTATTAATATTGCTCCGCTATCCGTCTGTCTGTCGGTCACCAGGCTGTATCTCATGAACCGTGATAGTTAGACAGTTGATCACAGATAATGTAATTCTGTTGCCGCTATAACAAATACTAAAAAACGGAATAAAATAAATATTTAAGGGGGCTCCCATACAACAAACGTAATTTTTTCTTGTTTTTGCTCGATATAGATAAAGGCAAAAGAAGAAACGGCGAAGAAGAAATATTCACGGAATATTTAGTTAGTTATATTCACTTTAAAAATAAATAATTGAATAAAAATGAAATTAATATTAAAGGGGGGCTCACATACAACAGACATGATTTTTTTGCCGTTTTTGTAGATAACGGTACGGAACCCTTCGTGCGCGCGACTCGCACTTGGCCGGTTTTTTTTTTATTTATGTATTAATAATTAGGTAAGCTTGTCTTCTCAAGTATTCATTGATAAGTTAAACTTTCGAGACTAAGTCCATTCGTGGACGTTCTTCGAATGGAGTCTCGGTTTGGTGTTCATGAAAATGTAAAGTCTGTAAAGTGTTCTACTTTTTTTTTATGGCTGAAGGTGAATGAGAGAACGCGTTATCATTCGATAAGATAAAATCACAGTTTTTATTAAACCTTCTTCATAGCATATCGCATGATATGGGAACATACCTACAGATTAATGTAATACGCTTTCATATTATGATATTAGTCAGGGTCAGGGGTGTCACCCTCAACTGCTTGTCCTTTGGTTGCAGGTATGGCCACAGATTACTAAATAGTTACGTGGAATCGGGTACGCGCGCCCGGCCTTCCGAGCAGATATTTGCTTTTATAATTGATCGAAGCTTTTCCCCCATTCATCCAATCGACGATCGAATGTTCGGAAAAAGCAGATTTAGTTTATGTCATAAACCTATGTAATTCTTTTATGTTATTTTAATAAATAAATAATCTCAGTGAGTAGTATCTCAATACCTACCATTTCCAACCTTTCCAAATCCCTTTCCAAATCCAACAAATTCCTATCGATCCCTAGCTTAAAATGCTTCCGATGGGCAGCAGTGTCTCGGAAGCACATGAAGCCAAAGAAACTGAACTCACCAACCCGCTTCCAAGGCGTGGTGAGTATGGCAATATCCTCCCATGGAACTTAGAATCCTTGGGAGAGTAGGTAGTGGACTTCTTATGGCTGAAATGATGATGATGAATATGATATCAACAGGTAGATTCGAAGACAAAGTAACTGCTGTTTTACCTACCTTTTCTATCCTAACTAAGTTTCCATTCACGTCAAAAACCTCAACGCCGTTCATGCCTACTAGATACTTGTCACCCCAATTAGAATATATTTTTATTTCCAAAAGTCTTCCCTCAGGTAATTCTGGAATCACAAATTCGCTTTTGGGGCTTTCTTTGTGAGTTGGCATGGATATCAGAGACGCTGGCTTTTTCGTTGAATTTTTAATATTAGGTCTTCTGTTGGAGTTGTTCTGCAAATTCATGGATCCGTCTTTTTGTACCTTCTTTCGTAATTTATTTGTTTCCTGAAGTCCTGAAAATGTTTGCAAAATTTATTTCAGCTTTTCCGGCTCGAAGGATCATGTTCTTATATCGAAATTTCGAGCAGTCATACTTACTTGGGCCTAATATGACGTCATGAAAATCGTCGTCTATGACATTAGAGCGTCTGTGCCTCGGGGTCACGTAATGGGGTAGGAGATCGGACATGAAATCATGAGAGTCGCAACTTGACGTATCACCACAATCTATCTTGCTTCTAACGCTGTATTTTCTTCGACCATTTTGCGAATATCCTAATGCAAATAAAAAATAATAATAGATAATTTATATTTATTTAAGTAGCAGAGTCTAGAGGCGAGAGATTTCAAATAGGGGATCCGCCTGCAAAGACCTGGCACTAATTTCAAAAACAAACACAAACATTTCATTACAATAAAAACAGCTTCGACGACTAGCGACGATGATAACCTACCTATATATCTATATCGAGACTAATCAT
This sequence comes from Elegia similella, assembly GCA_947532085.1. Taxonomy (NCBI): domain Eukaryota; kingdom Metazoa; phylum Arthropoda; class Insecta; order Lepidoptera; family Pyralidae; genus Elegia; species Elegia similella. The sequence continues at coordinate 18,736,582 of OX383941.1, forward strand.
CCCATCATACTTATAAGCGATGATAACCTACCTATATATCTATATCGAGACTAATCATCCCATCATACTTATAAGCTATGTCAGATGCCAGCAGCTTGAAAAATCTGACACCACACCAGTGTTGGCAACTTACTCCTAGTAAAACAAAACAAATCATACTTATGTAGGTATTGGTATGCGAATCTTATCAAAAGCTAATCTCTTCGTGTTCAATGGACTTAAAATATGTCAATACTTCGACTTCGTAAACTTTATGTGGTAGTTACCTATAAAAATACTTAATTACACATTTAGATCTCATAAATCTACTTACCTTTGTTGTTGTGGCGAACAGTGCCGGCGGAAAACGCTACTGGCTGAATTTTGGATCTCGTCAGTATTTCAAATTTATTATCCAGGGATGTTCTTCGAGTCGACCTTGATCAAAAAGTATACCTAGTTAGACTTAGGGGAGAAAGGGGTAATGGGAGTCAGCGGGCAATCGGGGTCAGGTGCCTCTAAGCAAAACTACACGTTCGATATCTAGGTAAATGACATGTTCAGCTTGCTCTGTACCCGATGCCCATTGTACGAATGACTCGCGCTAGTAGCTCCACGCGTTTTTGAGTGACAATTATGTTTCGTTTTCACGCCTCGTCGGTGTAAATTTTCGTCAAAACAACATTAACGGTGAGTATAGACGTTGTAGCTGTACCAAATTAATAACTATGGATAGATTTATCCTTGATATTCAAAATTTAAATTAGCATATTAAATTGCGATTAAATTTACTTTGTGTTATTAAATTTTACAATTAACATGCAGTATAGGTTTTGGGTAATGGGAGCCAAAGAGCCCGCTAGTGATTACCATTACCCGCAAAAAATATTCTTATGTTTTTTCGCTTATAGACGCCGATATTACAAGTCAGAAAAACCAAATAGGCTAGCTGATCAACTGGTGATTGCACTGGATAGTATACTGCCGAATGTAATGTCTGCGATTGTTTGACTCTGATTTCCCACATGTCTGATTCCCATTGTACTGAGGTTAGTGCAATGGGAGTCAAACTTGATTTCTTTTTAAACGCGGAAATATATCCATTGTTGATTCCCAAAGTGGTGAAAAGTGATAACAACTAGTCTATACATATAATAAAACAGTAAAAATATTTTGTCTGTACATTTAGAGTTTTTGACTGAAATGGATAGAGGGACACTTAAAAAGAATAATAGAAAGCAAAAAAATTTTTTTCGAATTTCTTGTCTGTCTGTCTGTCTGTCTGTCTGTCTGTCTGTCTGTCTGTATGTATGATCACGATTATCTCCGAAAATACTGAACCGATTTACTTCAAACTTTCACCAATTGGTTTGTTTTAACCCAGCAAAACATTTAAAGTTTGTTTCATCAAAATCGGTTCATTAAAAAAAAAGTTATCGTCATTTGAATGAACTTAAGGCATTAGTTTGCATACACGGTGAATTTTTTATCGTTTCGGTCCCTTAAAGGGGTGACTCAGACCAACAAAATGAACAACTTTTCCTATGGGAACAATGGTGGGAACTCAAAATAAAATTCGACATTCCCATACAACCTGGCCGGGCGGCGGGAATTTTTTGTATGGAAATGAGGAAATTTTTTTTGAGTTCCCGGCATTGGTCCCATAGAAAAAGTTGTTCATATTGATGACCTGAGTCACCCCTTTAAGGGTCCAAACTGTTCCTGAGGGATGGACACTAACGGCGGCGGCGTAGCCGCGGGCAAACGGCAAACCAACCTAAACTGCTGCGCCTAGAAACTTGAAATTTGGTACAGGGGTTCTTTTAAAGATGTGAGTGAGCGCTAAGAAAGTATTTTTAAGAAATTTAACTTCTTAAGGGGTAAAATTTATATGGAATTTTCTCATTTCTGGACTAAGAAGTATGAAAGTAGGTATATAAGTTCTAGATTAAAATTAAAAAAGATGTGTGTAGGTAGATGAAATTTGCTAAATTCCCCCTTTAAGGGGTAAAATGAGGGTGGATGGGTGGTATAAACTTTGTATGGAAATTTTCTCATTTCTGGACTTAGACGTATAAAAATAAGTATATAAGTTCTAGGTTACAATTAAAAATATCTGTGTAGGTAAAATGGACGATATTTTTCCCTGTAGGGGTAAAATAGCGGGGTAAAGATTGTATAGGAATTTACTCATTTCTAGACTTAGAAGTATGAAAATAGGTAAATAAATTCACGATTACAATTGAAAAAGATCTGTGTAGGTTAACTGGAAAAAAACCCCCAGAAGGGGGATAAAGTTTGTTTGGAAATTTTCTCATTTCTGGACTATGAAGTATGAAAATAAATAGGTATGTAAGTTCTCGATTACAATTAAAAAAGATATATGTGGGTGAAATGGACTGAATTCACTTCTAAAGGGGTAAAATGGGAGGGTAAAGGTTTTATGGAAATTTTCTCATTTCTGGACTGGTATAAATAATATCCATACTTCTATACTAATACTAATATTATAAATGCGAAAGTAATTCTATCTGTCGTTTTTTTATGCTAAATTTGGTATGGAGGTGTGAGGCCCGGGGAAGGACATAGGGTATGTTTGATTCCGGGAAATTCTACTGTTCCCGAGGGATCGACACTAACGCGGGCGGAGCCGCGGGCAACAGCTAGTAGATAAATAAGTAAAGTCTATTATTAAATAATTTTAATCACGATATTATTTCGAAATAAGCTTTTATTTGATAGCTCGCTTAAGCGACTCCCATTACCCCCTTCTCCCCTACTTTTCAGAAAATATAGAAATGAAAACAGTGTTCTACACTTGATAGTTGAATAGGTCTACTTGCCTGTGGTTTTCCAGCTTCTGGTTACCCAGTATCAAAACTGGTTCGTCGAAGTTTGGAGAAGGATCACTGTTTATATGCGTTTCCTTCATCTCCCTGAAACAGAATGACGTTGCGATTTGTGCTGCAGGCTTAGAGGCCTGGTTGACGACCTTGGACTAAAAAATATTGAATAGTGGGCTGGTGCAGATCCCTACGGAAGTGATCGGTCTACATTGTGCTAAAAATTATACCCTTAATGACGCAGGTCATTAATCATTCAGGCGGGTCAATACTTCTATAAAAATCTACTTACTTGGTAATGTCTTCAAGCCAGTGTGGTATTTCTCTGTCTTTGTTGGTATATTCAAGCCTATTTTGTTGCTGTGCCATTTTTGAGCCATCAGAATATGGGATACAACCCCTCCTTTCGCAATTTAATGTGTTTGAAACCATAAACTCATAATATTACGTAGCTGAAAGTGACTTTCTAAAACATGCACTCATTAAATAATGTGAATAAACAATATTGATGAATAAGAATATTTTTATAACGAGTTATTATTAATTTATATCATCATCGACACTTGCACTTTTGAAACATATTTTTGCCGCTGTTTGTTTGACCTTGGTTACTATAGTTACAATTTTTTAATCAATGAAAATCAATCTGAAATCCGGTTAAATTTGGTTAAATTTAATTCACAAACGATTTATCTCTTATTTTGTGACGACTATACTATTATCCATTATACAAAATGTACAAAATAGTTTTATTTATAGGTCTGTAGTTATTGATTGATTGTAAGCAGAATAATTTATTAAATACACAACAAACAATTTTTGAACGATAAGCGCAAGATTTCTACACGTACTACGTCTACGTCATATGAACTGTCAACGTGCAAATAATAACCTAACTTTGCGCGAATGTTATTGTTGCCGAAAAATATTTTAAAGTTTATATTCTGTAAAAAGTTAAAAATTTATCAAATAACAACATTATTTTTTAATATTGGGCATTTTTATATATCATGGCGGAGTTAGAACAGAGAAAATTGGAAGAAAGGACTAGCAAGGCTGAGAAGGAGGTAAAGGCTATCGAAGATGAACTGGACAAGATTTCTAAAGGCGATCTTAGTTTCGTGGGTGACCCGCAGCTGGACAAGCTACTGACTGAAAACGAAAAACTGAAACATCGGTTAGCTATCCTAGAAAATGCGGTTAAAGAAGAAAGTTCAAATTCTAAAGGCAAATCTACCAAGCAGGGAGAAAGTTCTAATGCTACGGGTAAAAAAGTTGCTAGGAAACGCCCAACATTAATAACAGACATTAACTCTGTAGAAGGAAACATCTCTGTCTTGGAGGAACTAAAAAATTTATTTGAAGTCGCCATAACATCTGCTTACCCAGATCTGGAAGATCCGCCGATTGTCATAACACTGTCTGGGAACAATCCTAAGTTCGGTGACTACCAGTGTAATTCTGCAATGGCCATTTCACAACTGCTTAAGGCAAAAAATGTGAAGACAAACCCTAGGGAAGTGGCCAACAACATCTTAAACAAAGCACCAACATCACCCATCATCGAAAGGATTGAAGTTGCAGGAGCAGGTTTCCTCAACATTTTCATCAATAAGAAATTAGCTGAACACATTCTGAACTGTATTCTACGGTTTGGTATAAAGCCACCTCCAGTGAAGAGGGAGCGGGTTATTGTTGATTTCTCATCTCCTAATATTGCGAAAGAAATGCATGTTGGTCACTTGAGGTCTACTATCATTGGAGATAGTATTTGTCGGCTCCTTGAGTTTTTAGATCATGATGTATTAAGGATAAATCATTTGGGTGACTGGGGCACACAGTTTGGTATGCTCATAGCCCATTTGCAAGACGAATTTCCTGATTTTCAAACACACTCACCACCCATATCAGATTTGCAAGCATTCTATAAAGAATCAAAGAAGCTGTTTGACACAAATGAAGAGTTCAAGAAAAGGGCTTATGCTTGCGTAGTTAAGTTACAGTCAGGCCAGCCAGATTACATTGCTGCCTGGAAACTTATCTGTGAAGTGTCTCGCCAAGAATTTCAGAAGATTTATGATCGTCTAGATGTAAAAATTATCGACCGGGGAGAATCATTTTATCACAGTAGGATGGATGCTGTTGTGAAAGAGTTAAAAGACAAAGGTTACCTAGAAGAGGATGAAGGGCGATGGATAATGTGGGGAGATCCTGACAAGCATGATGGTATTCCTTTGACAGTTGTGAAGTCTGACGGAGGTTACACTTATGACACATCAGATATGGCTGCTATAAAACAAAGAGTTGAAGAAGAAAAAGGAGACAGGTTTGTCTATGTTACAGATGTAGGACAATACACTCATTTTATGATCATAGATGCCTGTGCACGGCGAGCTGGTATCCTGAAAGGCAGCCAGAAAGTAGAGCATGTTGGATTTGGAGTAGTACTAGGTGAGGATAAAAAGAAATTTAAAACTAGATCTGGAGATACTATTAAGCTCATTGACTTACTGGATGAAGGGCTCAAGAGGTCCCTGGACAAGTTGGTTGAGAAGGGCCGAGACAAAGTATTAAGTCCCGAGGAATTAAAGCAGGCACAAGAAGCAGTAGCATATGGGTGTATAAAGTATGCTGACTTGTCTCATAACAAAGTCAATGATTATGTTTTCTCCTTTGATAAAATGTTAGATGATAAAGGCAACACCGCAGTGTACTTGTTGTATGCTCTGACTCGCATCAGGTCAATCGCCAGGACTGCTCAGGTGTCAGTTGATACTTTATTGGCAGAGGCTCAGAAATCTGGTTTCACATTATCTCATGATGCAGAGTTGAAACTAGCCAAGGTGCTATTGAGGTTCCCCGAGGTGATACTAAAGGTGTCCTCTGACCTCTACCTACACACCTTGTGTGAATATTTATATGAAATCTCATCTGCATTTACTGAATTTTATGATAAATGCTACTGTGTTGAAAAAGATAAAGATGGAAAAATCATCAAAATTTTATACAACAGATTGATGCTCTGTGAAGTCACTGCCCAAGTCATGGAGAAGAGTTTAGACATCCTAGGCATCAAAACAGTCTCAAAAATGTAGGGACTTAAAACTAAATGCTTGATCACTAACCACTGTTGATGTGAGAAAAATCACAATATTTATAATATATTAAAGTGTGCCCATCCAAGTATTAAAATAATTGGATAGTTTAAATAATTAAAACAGTAAGATTTAGATTGTAAACTTTTTATTGAGTTCCCAAAAACCTCTACAAAACTATACCAGGGTCCATTATCAAAGGTTACATTCATGAAACATACAATCTGTTAGAAAATTATCAATCATTGGTTACTTTACTATTACTGAAGTATGCATTATTAATGTATCTCTTACCACTACAACGATACACATTACATTAACAAACAAACAACAATTTGAGATTATTTTCGAATCACATGCCATTCTTGTAATTTTTGAGCCATTTACTTCTACAGAAGTTCCCAGATAGATATTTGCGACTATCGGCATCGCACGCGCATATTTTTCGAATTCGTAGCCTCTGACTCGTCACGATTTTTTTTGATACGTATTTTAGTGATGTGTAATATAGGTAACTTTAAAGTGCTAAACACTTTTCTATTCTATATCTAGGATAAGTTGGCATGAAGATAACATCACGGTTCGACAGAAATTATCTTCTTTCAGTACCTCCGTTATTTACCTACCAACAATTATCGCGACCAAGATCTGAGGAAGTGTTGAAATGTCTTTCATTTCCACTTAACTGGCAACTATCATGCCACTTATCTTTGGGGCTGATTGCAAATTAATCAACCACGCGATTATGCGAAAATAATCTCAATTAGTAATTGCTATTTCCACTACATAAGTATTAATTGAAATAACCTATACATTTGTATATTGATTTCGCAATTCCTGGATTATATGGTTACTATATTTTGTAATTCTAACGGTGGGTATATCCAGTTTTACTAATAATCAGTATAAAAGTTTTAAGAATATGTTACTTCATGTGGTTATGTATATTTGATAGGTAAATTGAGATCAGGAAGAGTACTAATGATAGCTCAGTTAATTTCGGCGATCATCGACAATGGCAGACAAAAATATTTATTCTTAAAAATAATTGCCACATACAAAATTTTGAAATTGTCAACTGTTTCAAAAATGAGATTCTTTTATCAGGTCTTTTTTATCATCCACTAGGTATATCATCTGCTTGGAAGACAGACTAAACAGAATACAAAAACATAATGGATGTGAAAGAATACGTGACGTTCACACTGTTCACGTGCATGGTACACGGGCCGGGATATTTACCAATTTATTCGCCGAGTACAAGAGTTGTAACAATGTCCAATCAATGCTTTATTTTGTTATATTTTTGCTGAGAGAGCAAATGAAAACACCGAATTGGATGTTAGTGGCTGGCGATCTCTTATACACCGCGCAATAGTGGTGAAGATATCGTTGACTGTCGCAAAGTACAGTGGTGCTAGGCTAGATGTACCGCGGGAACGTCACGGCATAATATATTTGTAAATAACAACATTTGGCTTAAAGTTGAGAAGTCTTAACTATTTCACTACACATGAAATTTGAATATCCTTACACACCTATGTATATCTCCAACATTCATCTATTTTGGTACTCAACAAATACTGATAGAGGACCCCAATCACACCCGAAATATAAAATAAAACCCGATTGACTAACTTCATCTACTTATAAATACTTTGCACTCTTCGTAGTTTAAAAATAGGTTTAATCAGGAAGATAAAATTTCCTTACTATTAGTTACTACACCCTATACCGTCTAACAATAAGAAAAACTAAATAAATTCAGATTTTTTACTACTTTGTGAATAATTTAAAATATTTGAGTTACGTACGTGTTATTTGGAAAAAAGATAATTTCTAGGTAAACTCCATTCGCTCAAAACCGATGCTAAAATCGAATACAGATATTTGACTGCGATACTTAGAAATAAGACGAGAATTAAACAGCTGCTTTTGTAGTATCCATGACCGTGGTCTTATGTTTCGGCACCGGCATGCTTTGTATGAGTAAATAGGTGTTCATCCGAGTGGTAACACACTAGTGAGCGTCGAATAATTAGCGAAGGGAGTTTAATTTTGTGCATACTCGTAATGTATGTATGCGTTTATACCAAATTACCCTGTGACAACCTTGACTAACCGGTTCAAAGACTTCGTTCACTCAATCAGGACATCCTAGTTTAATATTAAGAGTAGGTACGGTTCGTTAAAGTGCCTATTAAACCGTGCTGAATATCGGATCCGATGTGGGACGCCGCTATACGTGCGATACGATTGGAGATATTTCGTATCGTGTCTAACGTATAGCGGCGTCCCTTCTTCGGATCCGATATTCAGGATGGTATAATACCCTTAACTTCATCGAGACTTTTACTACTAACTTTCGCGCTTTAAACACAATAAATATATTTTCAGGACTTCGTACTTAACTTTCATTTACTTCTTGCATCTGAAGTATTAGTAAATTTACATCTGCATGAAGACAAGGTACAATTGCAACAAGCAAATATAAGGTTCGTGCTAAGTCCCATATAATATTCATCGAGACTCCTGTTTGTAGCAATCAAATGACTAGAACTGTAATATATCACTTTATAATTTTTACGGTTACTGGTTAACGTGTATTATTGCGATATAAAGATATAGGTATTCTAAAGGGCAATTTCACCAACTTTACCATCTTAAACATTAAAAACAAAACTTTTCTGATTAATTTAATATCGCTGTGGTTTGCCGCGAAGAATTATGAAACTAATTATAATAAACCTTATGCTTTTGTAACTAAGATATTTTTTTAATAACACAAAACAAAATCATTGCTTCCAACTAATATAATATAAAATATAAAATGTTTGCTATGTACCGGTTCTATATAAATTTAAAAACAAAATAAGGAAAATACTAACTAGGTACAAAATATACCGGCACAAGAAACATGTTAATCTTTACCTAATATACTATACCACAGATCACAAACATAACATTAGGTAGGTACTTTTGTATCGTTCAGAACTGCTTCAGTAAATACTTAATCATATTTTATGATTCACTGGTGAAATTGACCCCATAATTAATGGCAGTTCAAGTATGAATGGCATCTATAAACGTATCTCTACTCTCACAAACGCATCTATTCCGAAGGTTAAAAGGTGAGCGGGTATTAGAATTCTCTGTCTATAAACGTCCATTCCAGTCCGGAGTCCGGACGGCGTCCGGCGTGTCCCATTTTGTGGACAGGCGGCATTGTCCGCCAACATACTGATTCATAGCTCTGTTATCGATATCTACTCGCGGCACAGACCAAATAAGAAATACGTACAAAACGACACAGTCGCGTTGCTGGACGTAAATACATAGTTCCTACATTGGGAACTTGAGGGCAATATTGACAATTTTACCAAGATGTACTGGCCAAGCCTACACAAGATTTTGGCTCATTGGGGTATTGATTTGTTAATTAATTTAACATTAACTTGGCTTAAGTAGTATAATATTGCCTTTCGCCTGAGCGACCTAAATCATTCAGTTGATATTATTAACAAACAACCTCACGTTACCAAACAGAGCTCCTATCTCACATTAGATAGGTTTATTTGGAAGTCTAGCAAAAATATCTAGTCACACACACGATTGAGCAATTCTTAAAAATCTACATTGGAATAAATAAAATGTACAAATGAACGGAACGACGTGGAATAAGATTCTGTTGAAGATCAGATCATTATGGATAAACCCTATTTGATAAGATTTACACGACGGTACAATCAACTAGCTACGCTAAAATGTATAACGAACTATTCTAGAGAAAATTCACATTGAGGTGTATAAAAGATCTCGCTGAAAAAACTGGATTCGTATAAGTATAGGTATAAAAGTTTCTAAAACCCCAATACACTTTATATAGGTACTCTAAAAAGGGTTGGATTGGTCTCGAGATTCTGAGATACGACTACAACAATACAATAAGTTCAACAATATCTTACAAAATATACACACATTTCGAGCGTTGGTTATTTGGCCGAAGTTCCGAGCATGGATCTACGAATTATATGGACCGGAGCGGAGGACGTCACAAGTGACGCAAACTTTTCACGTTACATGTGTGCACCATAAGTAGGAATAATTACATTGTTTGAATTTGAATTTCGAACGGTGGAAAATGAATCCTTATTTACTATCGATGTGTGCCTGAGCTTATGTCGCGACACGTTTGAATAAATTATTATTTGCGTCACTGTTACGTTCGTGACAGGCCTATCCTGATTATTCTTACATCCATGGTTCCGAGCTGCCTGCCAATTAATAATTCCGATTTCCGCGGCCGATAGCCTTCAACGGCGAACATCACTGTCGCTTATGCATTTTTATATGCCGATCGATTCTTAAAATACTAGATAAACATCCATAAACTAAAAGTTTAAAGTTCATTTTTAAGTAGACCTATCTGCCGCATATCCTACTAATATTATAAATGCGAAAGTTTGTAGGTTTGGATGTTTGTTACTTAATCACGCCAAAACGGCTGAACGGCGAAATTTGACGAAATTTTGTACACAGATAGGTTTATTACATGGATGAACACATAGGCCACATTTCATTCCGGAAAAAGTACTGTATCGCGGGATCGAGCCGCGGGCGACAGCTAGGATAAAATAAATATTTCATTCATTCAATTTATTTTTAGATCTACTATAAATACGGCGATCTGGCTCAGGAAAGAGGAACATCAATCGTACAGCATGGAACACACTGACAAATCTAATTCGATACGTAATAAAAGATTCACACGATTCCTACGCTTCCGCAGGCAGACTGAAACTTTTGAAAATACAATTGAACAATCAACCATCCCATACCAAAAGTGGCAAGTATTTTTTTAGTTATATGTTACTTAGGAAAAGTGGTTCAATATCAAGGCCTAAACTTGTCTATAAAGTTTGTCACGTGTTTCAGTCAGCCAGCATACTTAGTGAGTGACCGGGCGACAAAGCCGCAGAGCTGCACAAAGGACCAATTGCCGTCGACGATTCGCGAACAGCAATCAGGTCTTCCTTCAAACGACTGCGGCCTTGTGGTCGAGTTAGAATACAAAAATATCTAGAGAGCTCAAACAATCGAGATTCAATAGGTTAAGTGGGCAGTCTTCATTGAGATTTGAGTTCAGGGAAGAGATGGCGGAGAATGGCCAGGTAGTGTACGGAGGCGGCCAGGGCGACGAATACGTGCCAGATGGCGTGCGCGAAGGGCACGCGCCCGTCAGACTTGAAGAAGAACACGCCGATCAGGTACAGCACGCCGCCAGCCATCAGGTCGTTCATCGCGGGGAACTGTTGCTGGAAACATAACACAAGTCATAAGTTAGGGGTAGACATGACTAGATCAGCTGGGCTACTTGTAACTTTTGACAACTAAGGAACGTTTTGATGGTCAATTCAACATCCAATTACGGTTTATACCCGGTGACATTGATTTTTTGGACCCCTTAAAGGGATGATTAAAACCGTCGATATGAACAACTTATCCTACGAAACCAAATTCTTACTGGGAACTCGAAAACAAAATTGACACTTCCATACAAAAATGTACGACCGCCCGTTTTTTAGGGTTCCGAACAAGGAACCCTTATAGTTTCGCCATGTCTGTCCGTCTGTCCGTCCGCGGTTTTACTCAGAGACTATAAGTACTATAGAGCTGTAATTTGGTATGGATATGTATATTAATCATGCCGAAACAGTAAAATATAATCTTGAAAAAAAAAATTTTTTAGGGTATCTACCTCTCATACAAGTAAAAACGGGAGTCAAATTTTTTTTCGCGGCTACCCCGACGTTGGGGTGTGGTTGAGTAGGTCTTTTAAAAATATTGTGATCTTGTGAACATCATTTTTCGATTTACTTATCCGTTTCGGAAATATTTGGTTTTAAAGTCCAAATTTTTGTTAGAATCCAGTGTCCCCAATCAAATTTTCTATTACGACATTTTCCATTTCCTGGAAAAATATGTACTAAGTACATAGCTGTTGGTTTGGCTTGGCATCAAACGATTCATGAAAATCACGAATTCACGATCAGAGTTTATTTGTTTATTTACGATACATAGAACGTCATATATTTTTTTATTAATTTTGTTTATTTTATTTGCAAAATTGAAAACCTAGGTAATAGCGTTTCTGAATGACCACTGCTAACAAGAATATCTACGCTGAAAGAAACTCAGTCCAGAGTTGGTCTCTACGTGCCTGAAGGGCTCGGATATAACAATACAAATTAAATTGATTACAATATAATATACATAAAGAATAAATTTGTTTTGGACTAAAAAGAACAAATATTTTTTTTCTTAAATGTATTTAAGCAGACAGACACAAAGCAACATTATAAACTCTTTATAAATCTACAGATAAGCATACAATGCTAATAAAATGCATTCAGTTCAGAATGTTTAGATATAGCATTTAGCTCAAGGGCGGATCAAGGATATAAAAGGAGAAATAGGGTAACGAATACATGTCTGTCACACACGTACAGATCGTAATTCGCCTTTCATACGGCATTCCAGATATTTTCACGAAAATTCCTAGTTATTTACTGAGATTCCAATATTTGTTCAATCGACACTCGACTTCGTGTGACTGTGGATTGAAACTGAAAATAGTAACTAATATTATAAATGCGAAAGTGAGTTTGCTTTGCTTGTAAAACAGCCACGCCCTATCTACTGATCCGATAGCCATGATTGGCCCCAAGGAAAAGTTGTTTATACCAACGGGCTAAATCATCCCCATAAGGGCCCAGAACGATTAAAATTTCACCGTCATCATCATCATTTCGAGTAGGTGTCACGGCCTATCGACCATGCACACCCTGGTGTCAGAGTTCTTCGGAACCGCGTCTCGGCCTCTGACGTGATTCCTTTAATTCCTTCATCATTTCGAGTAGGTGTCACGGTCAATCGACCATGCACACCCTGGTGTCAGAGTTCTTCGGAACCGCCTCTCGGCCTCTGACGTGGTTCCTTTAACGACTACCAGATGGCAGCCGAGATCACCAGCTTAACGTGCCTTCCGAAGCACAGAATCATCTTTATTATCAGACAATCAGGTGATTCAAGCCTGCAATGTCCTAACCAGACTGCAAACAACTAAACAAAGTATGCTTCCGGTGGGAATCGAACCCACGACCCCCGGGTCAACAGGCAAACGCCTTAACCACTGGACCACGGAGGCTGTGTTTAATTCCTTTAATTTCACCGTGTATAGTATTTTTTTTTTTTTGGACAAATCACACTGATTGAGCTAGCCCCAAAGTAAGTTCGAGACTTGTGTTATGGGATACTAACTCAACGATACTATATTTTGTAGCAAATACATATAAGATACACATCCAAGACCCAGGACAATCTGAAAAAGATCATTTTCCATCTTGACCTGGCCGGGGATCGAACCCGGTCACTCCGTGTCGCAGGCTGGCGTGTTGACCGCTGCGCCACGGAGCTAGTCAATTAATAAATTATAACACACTAGTAAGATAGCCCCGAATAGTTTTACCAAGAACCAGAATAATCTGAAAGATACCGCTCGCTTCTCACTTGCAAACTAGAAGGTCTAGTCAAAGTGTAAAAGATTAACTCAATATGTATTTACTCACGGACTTTCGTCACCGAGTAATTATAGTCAACGGTTGAAAATTGAATTATAAAAATATCGTGTCATTTACTAACCTTTTTTACAAACATACTAAAGTATTAACTAACATATATATTATCTCTTAATAAATACAATATAGTGAAAAAAGCTCATGCGGGCGGGAACCGAACCAGCGACCTAGGTTTATGTAGGTACGACCTACGCTCTGCCATCAGAGCTACCGCATGATTCAATTTCGGCGCCGAAATTCTCCACCATATCCCATTAACCTAACACAACTACCCGACTTTTACAAGTGAGATATTTGATTCAACTCATATTACAATGAATTTGAAAATCAACTAATATGTAGGAAACCATGCAATACTTTTATAAGGGTTTTATCATTCACAATGCTATTTTGATATACTCTTAATAAATAAAGAAATAAATTGCCTATAAGAAATAAGATCCCATAATTAAAGTTGTTCAGATTCGTGGTCTGAGTCACTTCTATTTCACCCGTACATACTATCACTTATTTTTCCCTTGCAGGGTAGACAGAGCCCAGGTCTATAAAATCTGAAAGCCACGTTTACCATGTTGGTGGGAAAATGGAATTAAAATAGTAATGGATTATATAATATATATATATTATATAGTAATGATAGCCGCATACGCAGCTCTGCTATCATGATTAATGATTCCTAACACACTCGTCCATTCCCTCGATAGGCTTTTACTCTATCTCCGCGGGAAGAGAAGTAACTGCAGAAAAAAAAACGTAAAGTATATTCTACCTTTTTTTTATCCCAGGATGAGACTAAAGTATAGAAGGTAATAGTGTAAGTTGAACGAAGGCTTGCCCAATAGTGGATAACCAAGGAACCGATGACATAAATACCCTACTTAATGTTAGGCTGAATTCCCAATTCTCTAGACTCCACCCTCGTCTGTCGTCCCCTAACAAATATCCCTTTATTTATTATTAAAACAGTTTTGTTTTTAGATTAAGTAGTACTGAAGAGTGAAGACTAACTTAAGCTAAAAACACATTAGTTAGCTAGCTTTTAATGGCAATTTAGTTAAATTGCTTATCAAAAGATCGCAGGGAAAGTACGTACATAAATTATGCCGTAAAATATCCGAAATTACTAAAGGGGTTTTATTAGGCACTTTGTAAGATGTATAAGATGATGAAATTAGGGTTTATAAATTCAAATGAATGCAAACCCTGCCCTCACCTGGCCGCCGTAATAAAGTGCCGGCTTTGTAAGCCGAGACACAGATTAGATTATGGGCCACCGCCGTTAAAAACGCCCACTGAATCACCTGGATTTTCTTTGTTACAAAACTAAAAAGCTAGAGCTATAAAGGGACTTTACCGGTACCTATCCAAATAGAGTGTTTTAAACACTGTTTTCTCTTTTTTATGTTTTAAAAGTAAAACAGAAAGAAAACGTAACACTTTTAATATATTTTTTTGAAATACCGCACTCATGAAGTGTTTTAATAACTGTTACATACAGCCAATAAGGCTTACATTGGCATAACTATGCGACAGCTCACGCACACTTGCCTGAAAAATACCTATGAGAATATATGGTGAATACGAACTTTGTAAACACGTACCTACATAGAAAAATGTAAAGACAGTTTAGTTACAGAAAACATAAATGAGTTTGAATGTTTGAATTATTTCTGACACTTTTATAATTTTTCTTTATGTATATTTGACGGCAAACGAGCAGACGTGCCACCTGATGGAAAGTGGTCACCGTCGCCCATGGACATCTGTTAAACGAGTTTAAAACACCAAGTGTTAGAGGAATAATTATGTAACAGATTTAATGTGTAACCCGAATGTGTATCTTTTATTAGTGTTTTTGAGTCCCTGGAGCTTTCATTTATCATTTTAAACGATTTCGGGGGGATGTCAATCATTTCTTATTTTTTTTCTTATAAGGGAGGTGGATTGAGTCTTGATAGTCCTAACGTAAGATCACAAAAAAGCGAAGAAACTAATATTATACGTTGATAAAGCGCGGGAATCCGCGCGTGTTCGGATCTGCTGTGTGTATACGAGTATGTGAGAGGTCGCTTTGAAGAGGTTTGAAACGTACTTACATCAGAGTCGCCATACAAGAAACGTGGATTTGTAGTTAAATACCGATGTATAACATCGAAACACAAACACATTCTGTAATAATTTCAAGTCTCTACTAATCCTGTTACGATTACCCTCTACCTGTGCTATTATTTCAATAGATACAGTCCGGTAACAGACGGACGGACAGACAGAGAAGGCTTACAATAAAATCCCATTTTCACCCTTTGGGTACGGAACCCTAAAGACATTTTCGAATGCACCTGTCACACGTCTCATGCTGTGTGACTTGTGACACAAGAGGTCACGTGCTTACCATAGATAGCGGCGCATGTTAATGGACACTGCAGCCTGTGGAAACGAATTATCATATTGCATAAGTAATGCCAACTTAAGTAGGTCATACATGTTTTATATGTTATTTTTGTGCGGTGCCTTATGCGATTCCATTTTAGAAGCTTTTTGTATAAAAAATTAACTGCGGCGGATTGCATGATACGTTTGCCTCAGTCTTTACTTTTTTCAGTTCAATAGTACAGGCTGTACTGTACAGCTCTCTGACGGAACGACATAGGAGGCTTGAAATATATAGGAAACTACTTTGGGTGTGAATATATGTAGAGCCGTGTGGTACCCGGCAGAGTAGAATAGGATCACTCCAAGTCTTCCCGTGGATGTCGTAGAAGGCGACTTAGGAAATACAATACACTCCTTTTTTGGGCTGTCGTTTAAAAATTAGTTTGTGCCACAGCTTCATTCATTACTACCCAGGTGATCGGTTATTCAATAATAATAATAAATTCATTATTTCGGATTATTCAAGATTTATAGATGGAGACATTACACACAATAAAAATAACAATAAAATATTAAATGCGACCCCCTATAGCCATCAACATGCAGTTAGAAAGGGGCAGTCAGGACGCGAAGATGATCTTAGGATGCTGTTGTTGCTGTTCCGCACACGTTGCAACAGAGAGGCGGCCTTTCTCCGTACTATGGCATGAAAGCCATACCTCCGCAAACATGCCTGACGCACGTCATCTACGTGGCGACCCCAACAACAACCTAAAGATGTTATTGTATTGAACTCGCAGGTCTCCCATAGTAGTAGTATATATAGTAGTTTAGATATTTGTAGCGTTAACAACGTCAAATATTTACGACTGCTCGCCTTGACCACCCGACGGATACGTAACAGTAAATAGGTTTTTGACGTTCTGAAAAGGTTGAAAATAAGACCCCATTATTAAGCCTCATGTGTCCGTCCCACTTCGACCGTCGGTCACAAAGCTGAATCTACTGAACTGTAATAGGTATATATTTTTTGCCGCTATAACAGCAATTCATACAATTAAAAACTTGCGATGGGCAGGCCGTCTGGAAAGAATGGATGACACCAGAGCTCCCTAAAACATATCCAACGGATGGATTGTCTGGAGGAGGACCTGAAGAGACTAGGCAAGAAAACATCTTCGAGACGGGAGGCTAGAGACAGAGCGAAATTAAAGATCGTAGCAAAGGCCAAGACCAAAAGTGGTTGTAGCGCCCAGGAAGTAAATTAAGTAAGTATAGAATTCAGTTGATCTCTCATGATTGTTCTATCTAGTGATTTCGACATAATGATTCTTCTAAATATGCTAGCAACATAACTAGTCTGTATTGTCCTTTCTCCATATAACTATACTATACACTATACACGCTGGACATATTTAAAGCGTGGCTTTTAAATCTTGGTTCCATAAGCCCTATTTACTTCATCACATGAAGTTCTTTGTACTATATCTGTACAATTTACATTATTAAAATCAAATTTAGAATATTGATCAATTTACTTTCATTGCTTTACGTACACGCGTATCGTTTGAAAAGCCGTAGTCAATTTGCGAAATGTGTATCACTTTATAACGATACGAAAGAGTAATAAAATCGGGTTCCATCAGATTTAAGTGATGGATGGTCGTTAATGTGATTGAGCAAATTTAATACCGCATAGGTCGCTCCGAGCTGGCCTCGTCTTGAACTAACTCTATTGACCTTTCCCTTGGGATTACAATGTTATATGATACCGCTATTATTAAAGGTATGTGAGTTTGAACAATTTTACATATATAATCATCAATACTCAATCAATATCTATTAATAATAAATATGTAAGGGTTGGTCATGGAGTAAGTTACTTTGGTTTCATATATATTCACATGATACTGAAACTAAATTGAGGATTTTTAGAATAATTTCTGTATTACGAATTAACAGAATTTTATGAAACATGGTAGGAAGATAAACATTTAGACGTACAGCACCCGTAGCACGGCCTCCGCGATGCCGTTTAGGTATATCGCGCGCGATAAACTATTTTAAAGACACGATGGTGATAGTCGATAATCGTTGTCGCGCGTGTAATACTACGGGGGCAGGACACAGGATAGGCTCCTTAATTATTTTCGTTGCTTAATTTAGAAATCGTAATGTATGCAAACGGAGTCGTGGGCACAACTAGTTATAAAAATATTCTATTCAATTAAATTTATTGATTGCATTTCATAATGTACATCAGTTCTAAATATTAAAAATAAAACAATACCCGCTCAGACTGAGCAACTAGGTGAACTCGCTATGCTTAATAAGAGGGTGCAGACTATAAGCCACAAACATCCACAATTTGGCATATATGTTCATTTTAAATTCATTCAAATACTGATAATATGCATAAAAAACCCCAACGTACATCTAATCGTCCACAGCACCGGAGATGATGGCCAGGGTTACTTTATATAAATTTGTTTTTCCATCACTAAATGCGTTAGTATTTATTACACAGAAGATGCATATGATTTATATAACTAGTATCAAAAACTTTTTATGTAAGTAACGTACTTATGCTATGTGAAGAAATTATTCTCAGAAATGTTAAAATTTTATGAACTTGACTTATACTTTTGGACTGTTAATATTTGATTAATCTCCCGAATAATTAATGTAGAAGTACGAGTAAGAGTTTTGTAGGCAGGGTACTGCCTATATAAAATAATTGAAACAATATTTTCTACTTTTATTAGATTAAGAAATAAGATATGATGATGTGGTCCTGTGGTCCCTTGTCAGGGACATAGGGCTCGCTCGTGGGGCTTGAACCAGGGATCTTAGGTCGTACATAGACCAAAGATCGTTGGTTCGAGCCCCGCCCGCATGAAATGTTTTCAGCATATCTTATTTCTTGATTTAATAACATTATATCAAAATAGCATGGTGAATTAAAAGTAAAACCCTTTCTCACAAATAAATACAATCGATGTAAACGTGTTCCAGTCAAATTAGGAATTTTACCTAGTAATATGAGATTAGAAGATTTGCTGAGCTTGAAATTCCATTCCCAGGTTGTTCCCTCTTCTTAAGCTAATTTGACAGGAGTGTGGAACCAACAACGGTGCTTTATAAAGCCACCTTTTGGTTGTACAAATACAAAGCAGTTCAATGAAACTTATCTTTTAAATGACAAGTAATATACATTAACAATACTCAATAGTAATAATCGAGTGTTGTTGTCGCCGACGAGAATGACAGCATTTTATCATGCCGCTGTTTTGTTCAGAGAAAATTAAGTAACAATCGACATGAGTGACCCATTTATCGTATGACGACTGGAAGTGACCAATTCGGACCCGCGCGGCCTCACTTCTCTTGAATATTCATTTCGCTATTGTGTCCAAATCCTTGACTGAAATTATTTTGTTACGCTAATTAGTTTCATTCAGTACCTTATTGACCGGAACGCTGTAAAGTAAGACGTGTTGGGGAGCATTAATGAAATTAGTTTTATGTCACTATTAGTTAATTTTGTAGTAGTTGCATATAAGTGATATTCCCACTTTTGCGTTCAACTTTTCCATTTAACTTTGGCAGGCAGAGTGGAACGAAACACAAATTAAACACTACTGAACACAGTGTAAAGCGAAAATTCAACACTAACCGCAAAGATTATGTGTACAAACATACATTTGACGTCAAAATGATCAGCACTGCCAGCAGCCATTGAATTAGAAAAACTATGGAAGCAGCATTGCACTCAAAAACTGACACCACGCAAAGTATATCAAAAGCGGGCGGGGCTTAAAAAGTATATCTGTTCGCGAACTAGTCTGCCACGCGCTCCGTGAGGGAAGGACGCGTCGATAAAAGCATTTAACGACATATTTTTTGTGAATATCGGCGAAATCTTAACGAATTAAGATAAAAATTACTTTTTGTGTAGTAAAGTGGTGCAGGAAACGCAAGGAAAGACGGAAAAGTGACACTGGAGTAACTTATCATAGCGAGCGAGGCGAGCTGCTGTCCGAGCGATGTTTACCTACCTCCGCTATGTTGACACCATAGCGTACATTAGAAATGTTGGCACCGCCCCGTGACCTTGACGCGGCCAATCGCAAACTATCTTCGTCTATGAGTGCGTAAGTTTTTCGTTGTGATTTGAGTTAAGTTTGTTTGCGTAAATGGGACTATTAATGAATCGTTAGTTGTATGAGAGTTACACTTCCATAGTTTTTCTAATTCAATGTACCCAGCACTGCCAGCAGCTAAATCGCCCAGCGGAGCTCGCGTAGCATGCAGCATGACATAATCTCCATAATCAGCTCGAAATAGTACTTACCTATAAAACTACTATGAGGTTTGATGTCCGAATATCGCGTTCAACTTTACCATTTAATCCGGGTGGGTAGGGTGCAACGAAATATGAAACACTACAAAACAAAGCGCAAAGCGAGCATGCAACATATTAAGCAAAAAACATGTGCACAAACATACATTTGACGTCAAAATGATCGCCGCCGGTCCCAGTCCCATGACCAAATACAGCAGCAGCTCCAGCATCTTGTATCTCTCGTGGAAGATCTGCTGATACGTGATCCCGAGTACTGCCAGCAGCCAGATCGCCCAGCGCAGCTCCCTCAGCATCCAGCAGGATAAAGTCCCCACCGTCAGCCAGGGGAAGTAGGAGCTCGCGATGAATATGTATATCATGGCGCGGTCGCAGCGATGTAGGAAGTGTTTCATTTTGCTGGAAAATTTGTTAATGTTAGCATATTATGTTCTATTATTTTGGATTACAGGTAAAAGTAAGATTTAGCGTTAGGAGTTACATTGCCTTGGATTACTTTTCATTAATTAGGCATGCATGAGAGGTTATATATGAGTTTATATTCTTTAATACTTCCTATAAGGTAGGGGTAAGATTTGCTGACGGACCTAAGAATGATTATGATGATTTTAGTATTTTAACACGACTGCCTAAAAATGGAGTAAACTGTTTTTAGATTTCATGTAGGTATGTTTGTTTTTCTTTAACTATAATCATAACTTGTAAATGGGCCAACGTTTTTGGATGTATAGGAAATCTTTACAATGCTACACCCTCCCGAGTTTCACAGGCTATACTTCCTTCGCATGGGAGTCGTGATTCCTTCTTCTTTTTTAAGAAAACTGAAAACTTTACTGTCATATCGTTACCATCATCTGTCTTCGAGTCCGTACGTAATTATTCTTATTCGAGATAGATATATTTATTCCACGACGAAATTAGTATATATAAATAACTTAGAATGGACGCTTTCAGAAATAATATTTAATTACAAGTAATTCAATAATATCCCATGTCTCAAAGAGCAAAATTAAATCTTGTCACGGAAACCCTAATAGGAAAAGAAATGCGATCTCATAAAAGCTCGCTTACAAGATCGCGATAAACCATATATCATGTTCACATCCGTCGCAAAACGAGTCGGAGGTTTATTTTCTGTCCGTAACAGCCAACTCCTTTAGCAAAGCGTACTCATATTATAAAATAAATAAAGGCTCGCGATAAACCGTGCCTCATGTTCACAGCCATCGTAAAGCTATCCATATGTGTGTTTTTGACGTCCATACGTTAGTACTATTATTTATTCTGTGTTCATACCTGGATTGTACCTTTTAGCTAAGTTTAACCATATCGAAACTTCAATGGCTGACGTGAAAAGTAAGTGTGCACTTACTTTTCTTTTGAGCTTAAACAGTTTCTTTAAAGTTTTAAGTTTGTACCGTAAACATTTATCCTGCGACACTGTTTCCAAATATATCATGATGAATATAAGCATCATCGATTTCACACATTATATTTCGTGGCACTTTGGTATACTACGACTATATGAAAAAGTTCTCAATCACTGCTTGGCGGTACTATACGCGGACTTTTGAAATCATTCCGAACAATCTGTTAAGAAAAACGTGTCCACTTTACTCCGGGGTCAGATTGGCTACTTGTGCGGAATCGAAGCGGATATAAAGTGGATCATGTGCGCCCGACATAGCTCGGCCACGGCTGAATAAGCTTCGTTATCGGATAGGGCTGCGTCCCAGTCGCTCAATTTACGCGCCAAGGGACCAATCATCCTAATCGTTTTCCAACTGCCAATGAATTTCGCCATAATAATAGACTAGTCTTAAACCCATTAGTGTTGATTGTGTTAATTCAACAAATTGGTAGGGTATAGATATATGCACTTGTTATTAATGGGACACATTTAAATTTAATCAAAATCGGTAGTATTTCGGTTGGTCTGTTTTCTATCTGAAAGATTATTAATTATTTATTATGGTAACGTAAACTTTCTCTTCTTCTTTTCGTCTATGTTGGTGGCCAACGCTAGTAACAGAATTTTTAAGCTGTCTAGCTAGAGTCACCTGTTTTAATTAATTAGATTCTTGCATTAAAAACCTCTATAAAATTCATTATCGTCATCTATAGTCTGAAGATATGTTGACAAATGCAAGTTGGAATAGACATCTTATTCTGAGTAAGTCAAATCAATAAAAAAATAATGTTGTGAGGTGTAGGCAGCCCTAAATATAATATAACGAGATAAACGCTTTGGACGTACGTAATATGCTATGCTATGTACATCAATACTAAGTAATAATAAATCTGTAAGGGTTGGTCATGGAGTCAGCTACTTTGTTTTCAGAGATATCGAGTTTATAAGCTCTATACATGATACTGAAACTATATTGAGGATTTATGTGCATTTACTTAAAAAATATATTTTTGTGTTTTATTTTAAACTCACAATACTTTTTTTGATATACTCTTATTAAATTACGAAATAAAATATGGTCGTACACAGGCCGCTGGTTCAAAAAGTGTATTAAAAAATATTGTTAAAAAATCTAAAAAGCACGCTTATCAATTAAACTTAAAAGTAAAAACTAATTCTTTAATGGGCAGAAGATAATAATCAGCGAAAAATATAGTATTATTTTGAAAAAAGCGTACTTTGTGCTATATTTTTCGCAAACAAAGCAACCCACGCTTTCTTCAAAATAATTCTAATATTTTTCACTTTAGTTCGATATGCTACAAATGCGTTTTTTTTTTAGTTTTTTTACCTATTTTCAATTTATTTTTTACTTATTATCCAATTATTTTTGATAAGTCTACAAAGCTTAAATTAAATCGGACCGTTTAAAGTGGGTCAAAATCGAGTTCAAAGAAGTCGGTAACAAACAACAAACACAAGACAGCGCGTTTACTTTGTCTCTCTTGCTTATTTATTTAATCCTGGCGATCCTCATCAGGATTATTAGATAAACTAATTATTGTTTTGTCGTCGGACCTTGATAAGTCTACAATGTTTAAATTAAATCGGACTGTTCAAAGTGGGTCAAAATCAAGTTCAAAGAAGTCGGATACAAACAAACAGGTGAAGCTAATAAAAAGCGTGTAATAAAAATACGCAGTCGCAGTAATTAATTCAGATTGTTACGATTTTTTGAAGAAGAAGGTAAATGGGTATCTCTTGGGTAGGCATGTAACATCCTCGTCTTCATCGTCACTTACCATCAGGTGAGATGGGAGACAAATGCCTAATCCAATAATTAGTAAAAAAAAAAAATGTTTATGACAATTACGTTATGGTTAATTTTGGTTCAGTGACTGTTAATATGAACTCAATCTGTCTTATTATAAAAAGAGGACTAACTTTAGAACCTGGTTCAAACTATTATCCGACCACAATAAGATGACACTTATCACTTTGACGTTTGTTCAACTATCATTGTCCATTTTGTTTTGGACGAATAATGGTTTAAACCTGGTACTAAAGTTAGTCCGCGTTTTGTAATAAGACAGATTGAGTTCATATTAACAGTCACTGAACCATGTTTAACTGATCTAGTAGATTACATTACGTCGGGAAAGCCATAAGATTGGCTCATGTAACAATTTTCCTATTTCTGGGCCCGTTTTATAATAAGAAAGAGATGGCAAATATAGTGATTTTATGAAGTTTTCTTTTTTACTCATATCATATACTTTTAGAAACTACAATATTCCATATCCCATAAACCTGCTCTCTTCATGGCCTTGCCTTACGTTGGTGAAGCCTTATAGAATATGTATGGCTTATGTAAAGATTATGCTATTTCTGTACCCGACCGTTGCCATTATATGCTCAGAAGAAGGGTTGGCGATTATATTCTCGTATTAACGATTTTATGTAGTTAACCTAACACACCCATCGAAGACGCTTCTGAAATCTAGAGCACATGGCTCGATGTCTCATCAACCTACTTCCTCTGACATTTCCGTACATCGAGGAAGGGTTAAAATGGCCTACAAGGATCATTCTATTTCTGCCACCAGCTCTTTATATAAGGTACATGATCTATTGCAAGGCTGCTGTTTATGAAGTTGATATATGTATACAAGGTCTAGTTAAATAGAGCGCAAATATTTTAAGGTCTGGGTCTCATAGGTCAAAGAAATGCTTTAATAGTAAATTTCAAGAAATCGACACGCTATTTTTGTGTTTTGATACAGAAAGATATTTTTTTATTAAAATCGATAAATCAGCTGTTTTGATTAACCACGTCAGCGACGAACAACTTTTTTAATCGCCAAGAAACTGTTTTCTTTGTATACAGGGGTTTTTTTTTCGTCTGTTTTTCTAAAGGTAGATCCAGATATCTCGAAAACTAGCGTGTCGATTTTTTATTTTGCTTCTAAAACATTGTCGAGCTTATGGGTACCGGCTCTTAAAATATTTGCACTTAATTTAAATTGATCTTATTATACGACTTCAATTAAGCTTGTAGTCACGGGCATTAATAAGTACATAATTGTCCATTTTAGACCTTATCACATTGACTAGAGAACCGATGTGACTAGAGACATATGTATAGTAATGCTTGTAATTGTACATTTTGCAAGATATCGCCCTTGGCTTCGACGTATTTGGAAATTGTACTTTTTATGAATCAAATGTAGCCATGCTATGTCTATGTATCTCTTATAACCAGTATACAAAAATCTCTGGTCTTTAAATTTGCCCTAAAAGCTATATTACAATACTATAAAATATGAACATTTGTAAATTAAACATAATATTTAGTTAATAGTGTCCAAGATTCATTAATTAAAACAGAAAATTAATTTCCGTATCATTACTATATTATTATCCACAAATTCTACAATCCTGCTGTAATCTTGCAATTATTTCAATTACATTCATATTACTACGTGTAGTAATAACTATTTGAATAGATTCGATAACTATAGGACAAGCAATATTTCCAGTACAATAATGTAGCTAATGACCGCCAATTATGTTAGATACATTTGTGTTTATATTTCCATTTAGAGATTCCAATCAACTGTTATAATTTTAGATCATTTGGATATTGTTTTACTATTTCTACGGTATATAGACTTATGTGCGCGAAAGGCACGAAATAACTATATTAAAAACGCGATAGTGAGTCTTCTTTTATATTTTACCCGACTGACCTTCCCAGAAAAAGAAGGGGTAATGTTTTTCGCGCCTATGTATATATGTAATGTCTGTTCCATTGTAGTTTCCTGTACTCTAAACGGCTTGACCGATTTTGAAGTGCAAGGTATCATTAGATTTATATTCTTCCCCAGAGTGTCATAGGCTATGTGACATTAGCAAAAAATGTAAATGGTGGACGTAAACTGTCAAAAAGACAGCCTTGTCTTTGTTCATTTTATACCCTTCATGCTCAAATTACTAAACCGAACATTACAAAATTTTGTATGTACGTTTTTCCGAACACGGGTGGACAACCTTTCATTAAGAAAACAAATTACTAACCCCGATTGATGATTGAGAGTAACAATCGAACCTAAATATACAAAACAAAGTCGGGTTTGTTCAAACACTCATATATAGCGAACCGACTTTAATAATCTTTAATTTGTTGGTTTTGTTATCACCCCGAATAGCAAAGTAACTATTATAGTATAAGAAATATTTACGCCAAAAAAACAATCTCGAAACGAAGTCGGGGCAGCTAGATAAATAATAACATAATACTTCTTTTATCAAATTATTGTAATGTCATCGGTCCTTCATAAGTCTACAAATTTTTAATTAAATCTGATCATTTAAAGTGGTTCAAAATCGAGTTCAATAAAGTCGGTTACAGACAAACAAACAAGCAATCAGATCTGTGTGGAGCTAATAAAAAACGTATAAAGAGAGTACCAATAACTTCTCTACAATCATTAAATTATAAAGCAATTAATTTAATCAAACTACCTCAATTTGCAGTTAATTAATTTACTGGAACCAGCCACAAGCGTGATATAAGTGCCTTTGAAGTTTCTACGTCGACGTAACACAGATGAATGGCTTCTTTTCCTTTCCTAGGTAACATATATAATTGCCTGCTGAATTATCAAAGAGGTTGCACGGTCCCACAGGAGTCATTTACTCTCAGTCTTTAGCAGGTAAAGTTTCTATAGCTGCTCTCTTATTATTATAAAGCAAATGTTATACTATTGACAATACGGCTTAGGTCGGGTTTTTGTGTGATGGGCAAAATCTGATGGCGAACTTTACTCAGGCAAAAAAAAACGTCTTCTTTGAGCTAAATTAGCACAGTTTTGTAGGTTCTCAACTTTCGCGTTTATAATATTAGTAAGGACTATATTTTGTCCGCGGCTTCGCTCGCGTCAGTGTCGATCCCTTGAGGACAGTCCTTTTTTCCGAGATGAAGGTAGGTTATAATCTGCTAAATTATCAAAGAGCTCGCGCACGCTCCCACAGGGATCATTTTGTCCCTCATTTGAAATAATATGTTTCTAATATTGCCTACTTTACCACAAAATGAACCTTCTTAAGTCGCTGAAAGAGTACATTTTAATGATACTGGTCTTCGAAAGTTTTAATCCAATTGCACTTTTTATTGTGTAATTTAGATTAATGAATGCCGAAGAGACGCCCTAAGGGCACATATAACTATATAATGGGTTGTACAAATGCAATAGACCTAATTCTGTACATATTAAAGGAGTTCATTACAAGCAGCCATATTTTTTTATTATAATTGCGTATCTTGCGATGTAAGTATTAAATACACATTTTCTTCGGAAGCGTTAACAGTTTCAATTTAATTAGTAGAGACGACAACATGGTGGGCGCCAGTCCGATACCATGTTGGGCGGCATAATAAAAAGCAAAACTGTAAACTCCAAGAAAAAAGAGCGATTCGTCATATCTAATGGAATCATATTCCTCATTAGTTATTTAAAATAAGAGGTTTCGTTGGTAATAAAATAACTAAAAATATCAGAACTAGGTCATAGATGCCATTCAGAAACTAAACCCATTTTAGAATACGTTTCAGCCACACAAATAACATGTAGTTGGTTTCACTACAGTTTTAATTGAAAAAGTTGTGATGAAAAAGGCAAACTTTTTCCATTATACTACAGAGCCGATAGCTTACTAATATTGTACGTAGTGATGTGCCGCTGAGAATGTTCTCGCTGCTGGCAATATTGCCAGTGAGAATATTCTCAGGAAACAAGAACGCTGCCGGGAATATTCTCAACGTTCTCAACAAAATAAAATTAGTTTATATTTTATAGGTGATTTTTTAGTGTTTCTTTGCTTTATTATCTGGGCGCTGGGATTAGTTATAAACAAGGCATGAAATGTGTGTGTGAGATATTGGTGTCCTGCTCACTCTTATCGTGGCAAACGCGCGCCGCGGTCTTGAGACACGGCCGCGCGTATTAATGTACTTATGAGTTTTAAAGGCTTAACACGTGGCATTAACACTGTTGTTTTCGAATTTTAAAAATGAGTAAAAGAAGCCCTGTTTACGATCATTTTACGCATATAGAAGAAAGCGACCGTATTAAATTTAACTGTAATTACTGTGGTGAATTGTATACTAATAAAAATCAAGATTTATTCGTCACCTCGTGGTGACGCAATATTGCTGAGAAAGTTCCCGAGAATATTCTCGAGAATATAGCAAGTATTCTCGAGAATATTCTCGGGAATATTGGGAACACTGGGAATATAGCATTTTTATTGCAAATAGAGTGTATTGTTTTATACACAATTATCTGTCGACTTTATTTGATACTATTTTACTTAAGAAAGGTTGGTTGTTTCCATTATATAAAAATGATTCTCAACCGTTCTCATTTAGGAGAACGTTGCCGGGAACGCTGCCGGCAATATTCTCAGGTGGGAGAACGTTCTCGGGAACGGCACATCACTAATTGTACGTGTGTAGAGCATGGATACCGGTATACTGGTAAATAAATTCGGTATTTTGATACCGGTATTTGGGGATGAAATACCGGTATTTCGGAATTTCGAAAAAAAAAAAAATTTCCGCAAGGGTGTTTAAAGTCTATGAAGAACGTTCGATTTCTATGGTTTATGGTGTTGTTCATACTGCTGACGAGTTTTCATATGCATGAATCATGAATAATATCCATTATAAAAATATCACAACAAAATCAACAACTTAAGATACTGCATGTTATGAGACCATTGGCACACATATCTTCCCCAATTACATTATGCCAGCACTTCTTGGGTTTCTCCCTTCTGCCGGAACTCGGTGAGGGCGGCATGGCCAGACAATTGTTCGCTATGTAATTTCCTGGTTTTCGCAAACTATGACCGTACCCACGTAGGCGGCTCTGCAGGAGAGTTGTCTGCTATGTGATGGACATAGAGGCTGCCGCGAATATTTGAGTTCCTTATGCGGCCCTTTCGCGAAACTCTACACATCCAGCGCTGCATATCCATTTCTGTGACACGCAGCTCCCTTTTGAGCCGCTCACGTAGCTTATACTTTCAGTTTAACCGACTTTTTTGGATCACCACTCGCCACTTTGTCCACGCTACTGTTATGCAAACTTTGATATCTCCGGACGCATAAACTGGTCAGTACGCTCGTCCACTTTTCTGCCTATGCGTACAGGTACGGAATCCGTAACGTTGCAATCCATGTACTCAGTTTTCTCCACATTTAGTTTCAAGTCGCCGTTCTCAAGCGACTACTTCCGTATATTCAGGCGTCGCACACGTATTCCCCTTTCCGCATTGCAAATTAGAGAGTAAAACTAATTTTAATATATATTTGATTGTGCTATTTGTGCCAAGGAAACAATTTAAATAATTCTTGGATCAAATAACGTATTTTCTTTAGTATTCTTGATTATCTTTATTCATTTTGTGGTTTCTAAGAAATAGTTTCAGTGTTTCTACCACATAACCTAGAAAACTAATCGCTCGCCCGAAACAAGACTTACCAATCGCTATTGGAATAATTTAAACAGTAATTAGCAGTATTAAAAAAAATACCGAAAAAATACCGAAATTTCGGTATACCGGTATTTGAATTTCAATACCGGTATCAATACCGGTATGAAAATCATTTCGGTATTCCATGCCCTATACGTGTGGAGTGTGGACGGATGTGAAAAGTTGAGAAACCCGATACGCTCGCATTTATATATTAAAGTTCTTCTTCTTGGTCGTTTTCCTTATGACTGAGGGTCATGACATGACAAACATAATTTGCCCCAGCCACAAGGTTCAACTAAGTTTTTATATACGACCTTTTTGTTACATTCTGATGATAGTGTTCTTGAGTCCTAATTTTAGTTCGAGTTAAGTTTGATATTATTATTGATGTATCCAATGGCGCTGAAATTTTACATACCCGTGTTAATCGGATGGCAATCCAATAAAATTAAGAAAGAAAGTGATTCAACAATTCAATTCATTTAATATAAGTATGCGATCGTTAATATTATTAATAACTAATTGTAATTTTTTATTAGTATAGTTTACAGTATCAATTTAAATTAAAGTTTTTGTTGTTAAAATACTTGTCCAACAAGGTAGTGTGATGATGTAGAACTCCTCAACGCTGAAAAGATCAGTCACCAAATTTTCCCCTTATAAGGTTGTTAGAAGGTTTAGGCTCACATAACTAAACCTTCTCCTAATAATTAATTTAATTTTCTGATCTTGTAAAAATAAGTAGTAATATAGTTGACCAATTATTAAGTGGCCTATAATAAAAAAGAAATCCAAATTTTGAAAAATATGCCAAATATTAAGAACCTTACTTACGCCGACTGACTTCATACAGAATAATACAGTGAATAAGGCTTTGTTTGGTATGCAACGAACAGAGATTTGTGGAAGCCTCCGCTTCGGCATAGCAGACATACCGAAAACAATACAATCCCGGCATTCTATTTATACCGGAGCGGTATCACTGAGATTTCCAGCTTCTTTTATTTGTCTTTTGATTAACGCTGCGGGATTACGTACGATATTTCTGTTTTATTCGCTCACCTCGCTGAAAATATGGTTGTGTTGATAGAAAAAAAAAAACCGGCTAAGTGGGAGTCGGACTCGCGAACGAAGGTTTTCGTATATAAATTATTAAAAATATTTTTATTATATAGATGGTGAAATTTTGATCGTTCTGAACCCTTAAAGGGGTGATTCGGCCCGTTGATATGAACAACTTTTCCAACAAAGCTGGAACTATAATTTAAATATTATTTTATTTATTTATTATTATGTAAATTTAGAGTTCCCAGCGTTGATCCCATTGGAAAAGTTGTTCATACCGATGGGCTGAATACTCCCTTCAAGGATCCCACAGGGTTCTCTCTACTTATTGTATAACATATTTTAATTATGCAACGAATTGAGATTTATTGAAAACTCTGCCACGAGCATAGTAGATATTTTCCTAACAACATTATCCAGCCATTCTATTTATAGCGGAGCCGTTTCGCAGAATTTTCTTTTGATTAGAAGATTAGATGCGCGAAACTAGCGCCAGGCCACCCGCCATTTTATTCTTTTTCTTAAAATAGATCAATTAAAAAAAAAAATCTGTAAATACTTCGGTAGTAAATTACTTGATGTATTTTTAGGGTTCCGTACCTAAAGGGTAAAACGGGACCCTATTAATATCGCTCCGCTGTCCGTCTGTCTGTCCGTCTATCACCAGGCTGTATCTCATGAACCGTGATAGTTAGACAGTTGAAATTTTCACACATTATGTATTGCCGTTGCCGATATAACAACAAATACTAAAAAATAAAATAAAATAAGGGCTTCCATACGACAAACGTGTTTTTTTTTACTTGTTTTTGCTCTATATTGATAACGGCAACAGGTAGACGCTTGAAATATTTACAGAATATTAAGTTATATATTCACTTTTATAATAAATAGTTAAATCAAAATAAAAGTAACATTTTTTTACAGTTTTTATAGAAACGGTACGGAACCACTAGTGCGCGAGTCCGACTCGCATTTGACCGGTTTTTGACATTACTTTTCATTAGTTTGCATTTGATAAATTAAGGGATGTTTGAACTCTAATAAAAATTAATAATTGTGAATTACATCGCTTTTCGAACGTCATATATTTCTGTTATTTATTTTTCGTTTCTTATGTAGCAAAATCGGAAAACTACTAGCGCGTTTCGGAATGACCACTGCTGAGAAGATGATTTGTGTGTTTGTAATGGAAAAACTAAAGAACTAATGAAACGAATTAAAAATCTTTTCCAATTGAAAGCTAAATTATCAGCAAGTTAATTTTTAATAAAATTGGGGATCCATACGAAAATTGCATTAAGGTATACAAATATTGCCTATAAACGTCATGATTGGGCGACCGCTGCGAAAACTATTGGTGTCTTTTTCATCAAAACATGCTTCCAGTTACGTTCATCCTCATCTGAGATGCTTCGAAACCCGAGGTCGGGCACCCTAATGGACTATAATAAAGTCGAAACTCACGCGGACAAAGTCGCAGACAAAAGCTAGAGATTCGTTTCAAAATATTAACCTGTTTCCACTAAATTTAAATCTTGTGTAAATTTTGTGACATCCGTGATAAAACTTATGTCACGAGTATGTTTCTTAGCGACAAGAATAAAAGCGTCTTCCTACGTATGATCATTGTTCTATTCGTTATGCAACACCCTATATCATCCATCATCCGAACAATACATACCTCGATCGTATATCCCAGAGATTAGCTCATTGTGAACATCAATGACTATCGACGTAAATTGGCACGCTGCCGATTTAACGCTACGAGACGTTGGGTTATTGTTCCCATATATCAATTAGTCCGATATGGGTATCTATTGTGTGCCTAGAGACGAAAGTATTCGACCAATGTGTGTTACCAGTGATGACTTACGGGTCCGAAACGTGGTCCTTTACTATGGGCCTCATAAGAAAGCTCAAAGAGCTATGGAGAGATGCTCGGCGTTTCTCTGCGAGATCGCATCAGAAACGAGGAGATCCGTAGAAGAACAAAGGTCACCGACATAGCTCAGCGGATTAGCTCTTTGAAGTGGCAGTGGGCGGGGCAAATAGCGCGTAGAAACGATGGCCATGGGGCAGAAAGGTTCTCGAATGGCGATCACGTACCGGCAAGCGCAGCGTTGAAAACCCACCGACCAGGTGGTCGGACGACCTGACCAAGGTCACAGGAAGACGCTGGATGCAGGCCGCTTCTAACCGGTCATCACCGGCTGAGACGATGATGAAGATAATGGGTACCTACTGGAGTCATGAATAGATTTCAGCCAGTTTCTAACCGCCCATAACTTCTTAAAATATAAATATGGAATTAGAATAGTATAAAACCCTTCTATAAATGGTTTTAAACGAAGTAGATTTTCATAGTAGTCCTCTCCTATACAACGTTTTCTATCCTTGACATTCCCTTTCAGGAGTGGCTAAGTCCATTGAGGTTTTCGTATGTATTCATTATTAAAATTTCCAACAAGTCACAAACAAGTAATTTCTACAGTTATATACATATCATACACCAGTCACATAAATAGGCGCTTTTATAACCCGTACCTTAACGTTTCCAGCGCAAAGGTGCCCAAACACTAGCTGCGTTACCGCGCTGGACAGCTATGGCCATCCTTTGCACCAGAAACGACCAAGAGCAGGGGTAGCCAGTCTTTTCGCCTATGCGATGACCTATCTCTTTAATTAGGCGCTTAGCTTCCACACCCCAGCTGCCCATGGTCTCTACGACTATGGACACAAAACCATATTGTGGCTCCATAGCCGCATACTTTAGCCGTTTCCTCTCCGCTGCATCCTCGGCCGCCGCCGCCGCCGTACAAACCGTTCGTCCGTGGTGGCTGGCGACGACTGTGCTGACACAGGTAGCGTCCCACACAAACAACGCATCTTTCCAGAGTAAAACCGTCGAACCTCTTTCCGTCGGACCTCTACAGAGGCCTGGCGGTTCCAGCACGCATGGGACACCGGCAGAAACAAATACCCTGCGAATCAGGTCGTTAAGCGCATGGTACCATGGAAACCCCTGTGCAGCGACGTCAATTCCGCCATGGATACGCAGATGCATCTATGTGGGTTACACACTCTGCACGCGGAGAGCCACGGCCACCCGAGTGTTTCATCCTCAAGTAATGTGCCCAGGTGAGGCGATGGGAGCGCGTGCAGCCACACGCTGAATCCGGCTGTGACACCGCCCTGAGCCTCGCCAAGTCAGCCCACAAGGGCATCGTCTAGCAGACGTCTGTGAGCCTGTTTGACGCCCACATCATCCCAAGCCCGTTGGAGATGGTTAGCCAACGGACCCGGAGCACCCGAGTTAATAGTCGACCATGTAGACACTGGCTCGGCCACATGAGGTATGCCAACTCTCTTACCATTGGGTGAGAGAATCAGTCTACAACCCCATGTGCCGACGCCAGAAAAGCAGTGGTCGGTTCCAAAACGCTAGGAGTTTGTAGCTTTTGAACAATAATTTGAATATAATAAGTATTTTCTCAAACATGCTCGGAAATGTAGGCATTATTGTAATAAAATGAAGCCACGAAGTTTGTAATTCTTGGCTCGTCTATTACTTTACCGGCCTAGGCCAGGAAAGTAAGTATGAAAATTCATTCCTGGCCGCTGCTCAAAACTTTTTAAATAATCTATGTAAACTGCACTATGTAACTTGTCATACAGCCATGGCTACCACATTATAAAAAAATGCACTCATCGAGCATATAAGTATATGAATATGAAAATAATTTTATTAAAATGTTGGTATAAAATCAAACAAAAATATGCCAATAATAAAAAGAAAAAACGCGGGAAAGTAGATTTTTACAGTATTACATTTTTTGGGTAAAATATGACTGGGCTGTATGGGCTATGTTTCCTTAGCACTAAATGACAATTGCAATTAAAAAAGAAAATAAAGCGGGAATGTACTATTCTTTATTTTCGGCGGACTGCAAGGTTGTTGTTTTGGATTGTTTTGCAGATTGCTTCTAGTGGACTTTATAATGTAAAATCGGTGTAATTTGGTGTTATAAATGGCTATTTATGAACAATGTGTGATGGTGCAGCTGTGGTGCGGATTTAGAGATTTACATAGCGGGCTGATGGTCGCTCGCGTTACT
This sequence comes from Elegia similella, assembly GCA_947532085.1. Taxonomy (NCBI): domain Eukaryota; kingdom Metazoa; phylum Arthropoda; class Insecta; order Lepidoptera; family Pyralidae; genus Elegia; species Elegia similella. The sequence continues at coordinate 18,771,008 of OX383941.1, forward strand.
GCGTCGTCTATGATCAAACCAGAGGATTCGTGAAAAATGACGCCAGGAGCTCCGTTGAATCAATGAAATGAATTATACCATCATTTTTTTGATAAAAAGTTGAAAAATTTGAAGGTCTAAAAGGCGTAGAACACCAAATGCCGTAAAACAAATAAGAAAATAAAAATGTACTTCCTTTTATCGGTTTTTTTTTTATATTATACTTATTTATTCCCAGTAGTACGTCTTTCATTATTTCCTCGCATTTATTGAGAAAAGCACAATACATGCCTTTGCCGGGAATCGGCTTGCCGGACTCGTATTTATTGCCAAGGCCTCGCTAACGCTCGGCCTTGAAAACTCTACTCGTCCGGCAATCCCTTACTTCCCGGCCTCTGCAGTAATGTACTATATTTAAAATGTGCCTGAAAAGGCTTATTTCTGAATAAATCTTTATTTCTAATATATTCCGGCCTATTTCGCAAGTAGGCCGAAATAAAGTAGATAGTTAAACATTGCCCTAGGCGCTAACCCGCAAGGAAGCTAGATTTAATTAACTTGTTTCTACCTCTCGCGTTTACCCGGTTGCTATCCTCCTCAGCTATAATGTGTCGGAGCCCGGAATCCGTTAATATAACAGGATTAATGCTTGTTATAAGATTTCACGAAAGTTTTTACGGCCAACTGCCTGCCTGACGCCAACCTTCCTTGGGTAGCATCAAAACCGCAGACAAATACCTGTGAATCGATCTCGTTGCCCGAAGTGTTAACTACTACGCCACGGAGGCAGGATTTAATAAACTTATTTACTATCATCAAAACGCTGGAAAATCGATTGCTTTGATAAAGTGACATCATGCGCGTTTCGAAGTTGCGTTATTGTTCGCGTTACTCAAATACCGATACACCTATCAAAGCTATGAGAGTTCCAACAATAGCTATTGGTGAGACTTCCACAGGTATCGGAAGTCGGGTACCGTATAAAGATCTTATCTCTTACCACATAAGAGAGAAGTGACGAGTCGCCAGTGGCGTTCGTTGCGAATCACCGATTAATTTCTGAACTATGTCGCTTGATGATAGGAAACTGAATTCCATATCATGTGACGAGAATTATCGATTTAGTGGTCACATATTCTGATATACATATAAAAGTAACTAGCTGTGCCCGCAACTTCGTTCGCGTACGTATGCGGGCCACGTCTTATACGTTACTGGAGAAAAAAATTAAGTTGCCTTTCCTGTGTCCTGTATGTATCATGGATCTAAGAATAATCAGGATAGGACCTTGAGAATGTGGCAGAGAAGCAAATCACAATGTATGCAGACGTGTCGTGACACGAAATTCACGCACACATCGGCACTCAAATGGATGCAGGTTTTCCCCTCAGAGTTTTCCCCGGTCGAAATGTCAAACTTGTACTTACCAAGAAGTTGGTGTGCCTTTTGAAACTCGTTGAAAATAAGCATAAAAACATAAAATAATGCCGAGCTGTGTGGTAAAAGAGTGTAAAAATTGTAGTAAACTACACAAAAAGTCCGACGGTATCACGTATCATAGGTAAGTACAAACTTCTTGTTGTTTTCGAGACTATGTAAGTAATTTACTCAATCGCATATTTTCTTGGTTTAATTATACTATTTACACACATAACACCACAGTTACTCGTATGTACGAATTGGTTGGTAACCTAAACACACGTTTCAACTACAATTTTAAAGTAAACTAATATGATTTTGTAATTTTCTTTGCGCCGCAAAAGTCAATGACCCGGTGTCAGCGCAGCGCTAAGTCGGACTGTCGGTGTTGCCAGAATATGATTTCAAGATTCCTGTTCTTTATTTTTAATATAAAATTTTATTTTGTTTATTTTTTTAAGGTTCTCCATTCGTGATGCTTATAAGTAAAAAAATAATGGATCGATATTATTAGAAGAAATAGAAAGGATGCATCATGGGTACCATCAATTTGTTTGTTCCGAACATTTTAAAAATAGCAATTTTTATATGACAAAAGGAGCATATCGCCGGTTGATTAAGTTCGCGTGCCCAGAAAAGGTATGTTTCTTATTAATACTTTTACTCGACTTCAAAAAAAAGGAGCAGTTCCAGTTGTATTTCATTTTGCATATTTTTACGTCATAACTCCATCATTTATGAACTAAATTTGGAAAATCGATGTATGTGTTGATGATAAATGTATGAAGTGAGATGATTTTGGAATCCAAGATGGCTGACATTACTTTTCATTTAAAGTCAACTTTATTGGCGTTTTGGAATTTTTTGGGATATCAACAAAAATGAAGTCATTTTCAGTTTTCAAAATGGCCATCACCATTATTTATGGAAATTCGACTTGGGTGACGTTTTCGGAGTATTTCGGGGTAAAACTGACGTCAATTTTGTGTTGGGATTCAAGATGACTGTCACTATTTTTTTTGAAAATATGACTTATGTGTCGCTTTTGCGTTATTTTTGGGTGCATCACAAACAACGCCTATGGGATGCAAAACAGGGGTGATATTTTCGAGGTATTTTGGCGTGTAGATCACACAAGTGGCGTCAATTTCGAGATCATAGTATAAAACAAAGTCGCTTCCCGCTGTGTCCGTCTGTCCCTATGTATGCTTAGATTTTTAAAACTACGCAAAGGACTTTGATGCAGTTTTTTTTATGGATAGAGATATTCAATGTTTATATTTTATACTTATATGTAAATGTGAAAGTATTTTATTATCATTTGCCGACGTCAGAATAAAAGATTTTAACTTTGAACAATTTCTGAATTTAATATTGTTGACTTATTGATGAATCTATAAATCTGCAAAATTATAAAAAAAGTAATTTTTAATTTTACCACCAATATAAGGCCTCGAGGGTTTGTTTTTCTGTGAGTAAAATTATATGTATTGTTATTTATTAACTTAAAACACAGTAAAATAAAAATGTTATCTATAATTTCGTTCTTTTATTCCTTTTATCAAGTTCCCCAAAACGTCTAAATCGCTCAAAGATGAGATTGATTCACAGTTGCCCTTCTGGATCATTATGTCTAAATTCATAATACTTCTCTGAAATAGATGTTACGTTTTGTAAAAAAAATATAAATAATATTAGTGCTACTAGGCATCAGTACCACTCACAATTTATTTACTATAATTATTGGGTAATTTTTGATGACAATGGTCACCCTATACTGCACACATGTAACCAAAGCTTGCTTCACTTTGACGTTCCTCACGCCCGGTCCATATTATTCTTAGGTCCATGGTATGTATAAATGTTTATCTACCAAGTTTCATAAAATTCAGTTAACTCGTTTCATGGAGGAACATACATACAGAATACTAGCCGTGTGGTTTCCGGCAGAGTAGAATAGGACCACTCCTAGTCTTCCCATGGAGGTCGTAAAAGGCGACTTAGGAAATACAATACAAGCTAAACAAAGCTCATTAACATCAATGAGACCTCTCCAACCCGTCCGGCCAGCGAAGAGAGTGTAGGCCAAATCCTCTGCTCTGGCCGCGTATGGCTCCGGTAGTACAGAGAGGGTCATGCTCCTGCAGTAGAGACTAAAAAGACCTGTTGATGATACATATAGAAAACGCCTCGAAAAGCGTGGCATTGGCTATTTCTTTCTGCTATACCTATGGCGGATCCGACCCTGCTGGAGCAGGCGATATGAAGTCACTAATGTAAAATGTACATATAGTCGAAGGCACATGAAATATTACTAAGAAAATACGCTATAAGTAGTAGCTGCTAGTAATCGTGGCCTAATTATTATTTTCTTATTTAGCGTCGCCTATTCATTTTATAAGGCTATTATTGCTGAAAGCACGCGAAGGTGAAATATAGGACAGAACCGCGTTAATTCTATAGAACTAGAATAACACTACAATTATTTATTAGGTATCAGTTAGGGTTGTCACCATTCCTTTAGTCAATTTAAAATAAACAATTGGAACATGTGTAATTGTGTATGGGACATAAACCGCCATCTAGGAATAACATGCTAACAGCCTTTCACCCCTATTGAGGGAACGGCCATGAGATGCACTACTTGATAGTTTTTTAACACTTTCCGGGACGTCCCGTAGACGTCGACTTCTGTTGTTATATCTATTGTGTCTGGTCCAGTGTCCGTGAATGAGTTAAAAGATCATGAAAAAACGCACACGTTACGCCTCTTCCGCTTCGTGCAACACGGCTTCCTTATTGCTCGGAGCTCTGCCGTAACCATTTACTAGCGATGTTTTTAAAGATAAGAGACAGGTATTTTATTGGTCTACTCTACTGAGTAGACCACTGAGTACTGCTACTGCAGAGGCTGACCGAAAGTTTGGTTTATTTCGGTAAAAAAATAAAGTTTCGGCGGAGGGTTCGGGTTTGGCATAAAATCATCCCAACCTTCGGCTTGGCTGAAACTCACGTGTTCGGGTGAATTGGTTTCGTGTCACTCACGCGCGTCATAGGTTCAGCACAGTGTAGTAGTGGGTCTATACTTTATTTGAAAATGTTGTCTGTTGATTTATCTATTACTAGCGATACGATCCGGCTTCGAACGGGTGCAATATCTACATTGAACCCGTTCGAAGCCGGATCGGGTCGCTAATATGGGGCAGTAAATTATACACATAAACCTTCCTCTTGAATAAGTTTATCTATTGCTGAAAACTGCATTAAACTCCGTTGAGTACTTTTAAAGATTTAAGCGAACAGACAGCGGAAGCGACTTCATTTTTATACTATGTAAAGATGATGATTTACCTTTATGTACTTATATGTGTCAAATATAGTGGACTTAATTACATATTAACAAATAAGTATGTTTTTTGTTATAGTATAACACATTTGAACAAGTTTCAGATTCGGATTCATCCGAAAGTTTCGGCTAAATGCCGAAACAGAGACCCTGACCAAAGGTTCGTTTTGGTATCAGCAGAATATCCGGATTCAGTCGGTCTCCTGCTCAAAATGGTAGGTAAATAATGAGGCAGGGGTGTCAACCGGCAGAGTTGGTGGGGTGTATACCGGCAGACTTAACACCGTTGACACCCCTATCACAACATTATTTACATTTGTAAATTGAATTCCTTTACTCCAAACATAAAAGCTTTCTATTTTGGGACATAAAAGGAAATCTATACGCTCATTTTCCGAATTTAAATTTTATGAAAAACGGAATTATACTTGGAGACGTGAAATAAACATGAAGAACTTGAGAATAAATGAGGCTTTATTAACTTTTTTCTGGTAGAAATTATCTTACAGAAGAGAAAAGTTTAATAAAACCTCATGATAAAAACAACGAGTTGCACTCCGGGAGCACCGGCAGAGGCGGAAGTGAAAACTTCGTGCGGTAGAAAGAGAGGGAGTTATTACTTCCTCTCCTACGCTGTGCCGGGTCTCAGGTCACGTGTCCGTCTTACGAATTTTCGATCAGGTTAGGTTTCCTGATGCGAGTTTAAAATTTTTTACTTATCCCAAAAAGTGCACGGCGCCGCTAATTAAGGTTTCATTTTAAAAATTGGCTGTCTGTAAAGTCGGTTTACGGACGATAATTTTACGTTTTTTTTTTTTTTTTTTTTTTTATGTGTATCCGACGGCAAACGAGCAGACGAGCCACCTGATGGAAAGTGGTCACCGTCGCCCATGGACATCTGCAACACCAGAGGAGCTGCTGATGCGTTGCCGACTCTTAAGATACCTGTAAACACGCCTTTTGAAGGACCTCAAGTCATAGCACACAGGGAAAACCTCGGGAGGGAGTCCATTCCACAATCTTGCTGTACGAGGAAAAAAACCACGTGACGCTCTGACATTTTTGGAGACCCAAGTGTCAAGGATGTGGGGATGGACTTTACTCCTGTGGCGAGCGGTGCGGTGGTAGAAAGGTGACGGTGGCACCAATTCAAAAAGTTCTTCAGAACACTCCCCATAGTATAGACGGTAAAATACACACAGAGAGCCAACGTCTCTCCGTAGACCGAGGGTGTCTAAATCGTCTGTGAGTGTGGGATCGTCGATAATACGAATTGCCCGGCGTTGGATGGAATCAAGAGGAAGGAGTTGGTATTGAGGTGCACCAGACCAGATATGAGAGCAGTACTCCATGTGGGGCCGGACTTGAGCTTTATATAATAAAAGTCTATGACCCGGAGTGAAGTACTGCTTCGCTCTATTGAGCACCCCAAGTTTTTTAGAAGCCATTTTGGCTTTACCTTCCAGATGACTCCGGAATTGGACCTCCTTCGTAATATCGACGCCAAGGATCCCAATACTCTTAGAAATGGTAAGAGAGGTGTCCCGAAACTTCGGTGCTATGTTAAATGGGGTCTTCTTAGCGGAAAACACGCAGACTTGTGTCTTAGTAGGGTTGAATTGAACTAGGTTTAGTTTACCCCATTCAGAGACCTGCTCCAGAGAGGTCTCAATGTCAGACACAAGTCTCTTTCTGTTCTCCTCCACCTGTGTTTGAGAGATATTTGCACGACCTGCATAATATGCATCACCCGTACTGTCGTCCGCATAGCAATGGATGCCACTAGTGTTAAGCATGTCGTTGATGTGCAGAAGAAACAGCGTAGGTGATAAAACAGATCCTTGGGGGACGCCAGCATTGATGGGCATGATATCGGAGCATAATCCGTCTACAACGACCTGAATGCTTCGCCCAGATAAGAAACTAGCGACCCACAAGCATGGTCCCTCAGGAAGCCCGAAAGATGGTAACTTCGCGAGAAGAGCCTTATGCCAGACCCGGTCAAAAGCCTTTGTGACATCTAGACTAAATGCCAGTGCTTCTCCCTTGCTCTCGATGGCGGCTGCCCATCGGTGCGTTAAGTACACAAGAAGATCACCAGCACTACGCCCGTGGCGGAACCCGTATTGACGGTCACTAATTAGCTGATGATCTTCAAGGTAACCAAGGAGCTGGATGTTTATCACACGCTCCATCACCTTAGAGAGCAGGGAGGTTATCGCAATAGGCCGATAGTTAGACGGGTCTGTGCGGTCACCCTTTTTAGGAATAGGGTGAACGTAGGCTACTTTCCACGAAGACGTGATAACAGGGGAAGAGAGATAGATGCGTCACAAGCCGAACGCTTAGGCAGATCGTGCCTCGCTATCACTTTTACCGCACTGACCGCACTCTAACGCTTGCACACTGAACGTTAAACTTTTTTCGTGCGTGCGTTAAAAAAGTTAAAAATGAGGTACGTTAAGAATTTTGTTAAAGAGGTGATCGTATTGCTAAACGAAGCAAAGAAAGTCGCTTCGCTCCTTAACGTATTCAGTTCAGAGGCTTTCCATCGCAATTCAAATGCACAATGCCCAAAAAAATGCTCATGCTCACGTCATGCTGCTAGAATAATGGGGATGTTTGGCCCAGGAACGATTCAGTTAAGTATAGGTACGGATACTTATTCGCAACATGATTCGTGGCTCGAGACACAGAAACATTGACGTGGCATATTTGACTTTTAATTATACAATGACTGATTATTCAAAGAAATTATTTAAATAAAAGTAACGAATAGTTTCCAATAATACAAAAGTTTTCCAATGACATATGCATAAAAACTAACAAAATGTAAACCTTAATACCTGATTGTCGTCATAGTATGTAATTAATAAGCCTGATAATGTTAAAGTAAAATTAATTTAAAAAGTAAGCTGTCAAAATAGTCAGGTAAAACAGTAGACTTTAGAATGTCATTTATTTTGTGATAAATAATAAAAAATATTTTTTTACTACATTAATGTCTGCCATTTGGTTATTGCCAACCAATAACACAATTTGTAGAAATAATATGTTGTGTTTTATTCCATTAAAATAAGTCCTTAATTTAGTAACGCGAGAGATACATAATAAGAAAGTTTACAAAATATCCAAAAATATAGCATATACTTCGCAGCTACTATAAAAAACATAAAAATCAATAAATTTCCTTAGACACAGTACCATAAGTTTATTAAAATATCTAAATAAATATTTTAAGAAAATCTTGTTCGTACACATTGAAAGGAGCACTTTAAAAGTTGATTGTCCCATCTACTAAAACACAGACTTGCAACCCCCCAGGCATTTAGGCACCATTTTAATTGCGGTTGCCATTGGGGAAACAATAAAACTTCCAAACCACCGACGGAGTCTATTGAATGACGCGATAAAAAAATAATTTCGTACATGGAACCTTTGGACGACCGTTAAAAATAAAGGACAACAAGTTCAACGAACCATAAGTCTGACGTGATATTGCGTTTTAACAATAACGTTGTGAAAAATATTAGCAACTTGTGGAATAGCTAAAGACACGAATGCATTTAAAAACTCGGAGAAAGTTAGCTCATGACTTGAATGGATAATGTGGATTTAATTTGTCGAAGGAATTCGAAACTTTCTTGGATGAAAAAGTGATGAAAGACACAGTTCTAAAGGAGATAGGCCTATTTATTTTATTGAATTGACTATGAAGCTACTCCAAATGAGCTTTCGCTTCGATTGCCCATACTCTACCTTATTTTTTTGGTACGCGAAGAAAACCCCTTCGGATAATGGGATAACGCACCAGCTACGGGAAGCCGGAGCGGTTTTGTGGTGTTGCCACTAAAAACTCCGCGGTGTCAAAAAACTGCCTTATATACCGTGTATGAGCATAAAATAAAGTAGTTTTTTTTTTATTTATAACAAAACTAGCTTTCGCCCGCGGCTCCGCCCGCGTTAATGTTGATCCCTCGGGAATAGAATATTTTCCCGGGATAAAAGGTAGCCTATGTCCTTCTCCGTACTCCAGAGAACTTGTATGCAAAATTTCATGATGATCGGTTTAGTAGTTACGGTGTGAAAGCGTAACAAACTAACAAACAAATAAACAAACGAACAAACTCACTTTCGCATTTATAATATTATTAGTAAGGATTATATGCAAATCTTTAAGGAGTTGTAATTTAATTTTATATTGCTTTTTTATCGATTTATACTATTCAGTTCCGTTTATCCGTACTAACCTAGAAATCACAATTGTTTTTATTTTATGAAAAAACTCCACAAAATAAAAACATGCTTTTTGTTATTATATCATATTATTTTAACTGATTTATTCTGTATAACATTTGTAATCATACTATAGGTATACAGTATTTTTTGTGGGGACTCGGGATTCCATAGCACCACATGATTTACATGTAGGTAGCACTGGAGCAATCTGCAGTGTTTGATGTAGAGATGTAGATGACTGTGGTAAATGTCAGAGTTCTGTTCACGTGGAAAATTTGTTTAATGAAGTGTACACTTCATTAAACAAATTAACACTATACAAGTGTACATGTATACATATTTCTTTACTATAATCTTCTGCACTAAAACACGTCTACGATGTGACGTGTTTTATTTACAGCTGTGTCTGTGTGCGACAGCGGAATACATTTTACACATCATCAAGCCAGGTCTATTAAATCTATAATTAGAACTGTCCTTTTACATGTCTATGTGAAGCGTGACATATACTTACGAAACTCAAGAAACTTAGCATATCATACGCATAAAAGTGTCGTTGTATGGGCTTTTGCGGAAAAACCAAGAGAGGATCTTCCGTAATCTTCGTAGTCTTCATGTTCGTAACGCAGCAGACAAACCGGATTAGAGCAAGGCAGCTCTCCTGCAGATAATGGTTTTTGCGGCCTCCGCAAGAGGGGACTATACCTCGACACTCGACTACCTCAGTGGCCTAGTGATCATCATGGCAGGCTGTCACAGCGTCGGGTCCTGGGTTCGACCCCGGTCAGGTCAGGATGGAAAATGATCTTTTTCATATTGACCTGGGTCTTGGATGTTTATCTATAATGTATTTGTTATAAAATATAGTATCGTTGAGTTAGTATCCCATTAGCCCATAACACAAGTCTCGAACTTACTTTGGAGCTAGCTCAAATCTGTGTGTTTTGTTCATATATTTATTTACCTACGTACGTGCCACGCTGTCCGTATATATTTATTAATTTACCTACATGCGTGTACACACTGGTATTGTCACATCCTGTGAAAACCGGTAACTTCGCTAGGAAACTACCTATTTAGGCCCTGGTACAAAGGAAATACCCAGGCATTCTGAGTCTCACGTCTTTTACCCTTACAGGATCCCTTTCCTCCCCCCACAGCATCCCTTACAGGAGAAAAATAATTAGGTTTTCACGTCTTTATCCCTTACAGGATAGACGGAGATAAGATGTCTCGCATCACCGTTTATCAATAAGGCTGAAAGATGGAAAAGGGGTATGGAAGTTCAGAAGATACTCACGTGTCAGGCCGGGAGCAGCACACCGAGTGAAAGGTGGTGGATACGGCGAAGAGTAGACACAGCGCCAGCCCATACACCACGGCTGCTATAGCTTGCGGCGCGTTCACCGAGCGCGTGAGCAGTTCCCGAGCGCCGAACGACGCAGGCGCAACGCAAAGCGCATGGGTGCAGACGTTAGCAACATTTTCCACCTGGAAAAAAACATTATTTTATTTCCTAAGCTCTTTTAGTCCAACAGCTGGTGTCAGTGTTACAGAGTTGAGGGATTTTTTTATATAGGACGGCAAACGAGCAAGCGGGTCACCTGATGGTAAGTGATCACCTCTGCCCATGGACAAATGCAACACCAGGGTGTGACAGGTGCGTTGTCGGCCTTTCAGGGAGTTGGAGGAAGGAAATGCGAGGGGAGGGGGAAGGATGCATGGGCCTCCGGCTCTCTTACTCAGGTATGAACAAGAAGGCATTTTGAATTCATATTTTTAATCGACTATCAAGAAAGGTATGTATTTCGGGCGTATTATGTTTGTATGTAAATTTCCTGTATGTTCCTGTGTCTTCAGTACAGTTCTCGAGGTCTTCAGTACATACGACTGTTAAGGTATCGTTAAATTCAACTTAAAAACCCAAGTGCCTTAAACAGTGTGTAAAATGAAATTAAAGGCAGTTTATTTAAAAAAAAAAAAATGTTTGCTATGAAATAAAAAATTGGTTGTCTGTAAAGTCGGTTTACGGGCGATAATTTTCACGTGATAACGGTGAAAGAGAGATAGACGCGATACACAAGCCGAACGCTTAAACCAATCGATTTTCATTCAGCACCTCCTCTGGTGTTGCAGATGTCCATGGGCGACTGTGAACACTTTCCATCAGGTGGCTAGTCTGCTCGTAGGCCGTCAAATATGCATAAAAAAATTATAAGACGTTATCATGTCAAAAGAGTACAATTGAAAATGATGACGATAAAATGCCCACTTACGAGTACGTCATTACAAAACATTATAAAAAATTACCTATGATTGCCTATGATAATATCACAATACTGATAATGGTCTGAATCATCGTCTACTTTTCATTATAACGATCTCTAAAGACAATACACAGAAGAGCTGCGATGCAAAAAGACGAGATCATTTCCATAACATTCATCACACAAAGGGTTACACGTCTCTTATACAAGCACAAGATATACGCATACGAGTAGGCGCTGTACTCACGAGATATTATTCAAATTATGCAATTCTACTCGTTAGATGAAGTGGATGGGGGGCAAATGGCAAAGATAATTTGTTTATGTATCTTACTGCATACCCATTACGTTGAGTTAGTAAAGTTAATAACAACATAACATGATCAGACGCACAAATGAAATTTATAGCGTTAACCCTTAACATCGTAGGTTTATAGTTCACATTTGTTTCGGACCTTATGTAAAGGACAGATTATATTATAAAAAATAACTCGAGAATATAATACCGGTTAATGGTTAAACAAACTAGCTAGTGAATTGCACTTTTCATTATCATTACAACCGCAAAAAATCCACTGCTGGACAAGGGCCTCCTAAAGATTCCTCGTTCCATGGGAGGATATTGCCATACTCACCACGCTTGCCAGGCGGGTTGGCGAGCGCAGTTTCTTTGGCTCACAAGGAATTATTGCTTATGACGTTGCTGCCCATTGCAAGCATTTTGAAGCTGGGGAAGAATAAGAATTTGTAGAATTTGGAAAGGGAATCATAGGTATTGGGATACTACTCACTCGGATGAATGGGGGAAAAGCTAGTAGCAGCTGGGGAGGCCGGGGCCCGTACCCGATCCCATTGCAGACAATTGAAAGTTTAGGGGTATGCCCCTTTTTAATTGTCTGCAATGTCAAATATTCAGCATACACCTTTGAGCGTGATTTCGGTTGCATCCTCAGCCAAGGGCCTTTGGAGCCACTTTATCAACTTTAAGACAGCATGACAGTTTTATACCCGGGAATCATTCAAATACCGGAGTATGCTTATGTATAAGCAGCGAAAGAGGGGTGGTGGGTCTAAACTTATTTTGAAGAAAGGGGAAAGGGGGACTGATTCGTGATGAAAGGTGTAATAAATTGATATTATATTTTCATTCCACGAATGTAAACATCTAACCATTCACTAAGTGTAATGGCAAATATTTAAATAAAATAGTTTTGAAAGATGTAATTGGAGTTCATGTCCCAATTCTCCAACATCGACGGGAGGTTTTTACGGTGATGCCGTCAGCAACATTTTCCAAAATAAACATATTTTGAGAAAATTATACCAATTTTTACATTGGCTCGGGGAATCTTTTGCTGACAAGAGGGGGTTTAAAATAGTTTATATGCTGTTAACGTAAAACATGATCGCCCCCTCCCCCTCTGTCATATTGTAAATTTTCATGACCCACCGATATTGCTATTGGCACCACCAGTTTTTTTCTCTTCGTGTCTTGCCTGACTAATATCTGTGAAATGAATCACAAGCATGGATTCTAAACTGGATCTGGAGCCATCGTCTCATCAAAGGGGCCACCCAGGATAAGAACAAACAAAATTCTGCGGGTTGCGGGTACAATACAAATACAAAACATAATCCGTTTTGCACTCGAGAGGCGAGCGAGGGAATCGTGATTTTGGAATAATTCGACACCCACTCGAATCGAAGTTAAACAACGAGGTAAACATCCCTTGTGTAATTGATGTCACGTTTGTGGTGGATGCTGTGTGGGACTGGAACGGGTAAGTAATATAACATATAAACACAAAATATATATCATCTATACATATAATAAAACAGTAAAATTATTTTGTCTGTACATTTAGAATTTTTGACTGAAATGGATAGAGGGACACTTAAAAAGAATAATAGAAAGCAAATAATTTTTTTTGGAATTTCTTGTCTGCCTGTCTGTCTGTCTGTCTGTCTGTCTGTATGTATGATCACGATTATCTCCGAAAATACTGAACCGATTTACTTCAAACTTTCACCAATTGCTTTGTTGTAACTCAGTTTAACATTTAAAGTTTGTTTCATCAAAATCGGTTCATTAAAAAAAAAGTTATCGTCATTTGAATGAACTCAAGGCATGAGTTTGCCTGCAAACATATAGCAAAAGAAAATAAAATAATAAGTGACATAAGAAAATTAAAATCCAAAGTCAATTCATCATTATACGACAGCATTATACCTATCCATACTATCCATAGTAATCCATACTAAAAAAAGGAGAAGCTGACTGACTGACTGACATATCAACGCAGGGCCTAAACTATAAGGGTTAGGAGCTTGAAATTTTGCACAGGGGTTCCTTTTATAACGTAGGGGAGCACTAAGAAAGGATTTTTGGAAATTCATCTCCTTAGGGGGAAAAACGGGTTGCAAAGTTAGTATGAAACTTTGTTGTTATTGAAGTTATTCGAATGAAATTCAGCATGAAGGTTCTTTACTAAAAGGTATGAAACACGAGTAAAATATTTTACTCAAAAATAATCCCTTAAGGGGGTAAAATAGGGGTGCAAAGTAAGCATGAAACTTTGCCATTTTTGAAGTTAGTCGAATGAAATTCAGCATGAAGGTTCTTTACTAAAAGGCATGAAACACGAGTAAAATATTTTTCTCAAAAATCATCCCTTAACGGGATATAACGGGGATGCAAAGTAAGTATGAAACTTTCCGTTTTTGAAGTTATTCAATTGAAATTCAATATTAAGGTTTTTCATTGAAAGTCATGAACTAATGTATTCCGGGTTCAACTAATAATTCTACTGTTCCTGAGACATCGACACTTATGCGGGCGGAGCTGCGGGCCAAAGGCAAACCTGACTTATATATCAACGCACAGCCGAAACTACTGTGCGCAGAAACTTGAAATTTGGCACAGGGATTCTTTTTATGATGTAAATGAGCACTAAGAAAGGATTTTTAGAAAATCGAAGGGGTTGAAGTTTATGGAATTTTCTCATTTCTGGACCTAGAAGTTTGAAAGTAGGTACGCAAGTTCTCAATTAAAATTAAAAAGATCTGTTTAGGTGAACCAGACAACATTCTCCCTTGAAGGGGTAAATAGGGGGTAAAGTTTGTATGGAATTTTTCCATTTCTAGACTTAGAGGTATGAAAATAAGTATATACGTTCTAGGTTACAATTAAAAAAGATCTGTGTAGGTGAAATGTACAAAATTTCCCCCTTAAGGGATAAAGGGGGGGGGGGGGGGGGGTTGTATGGATATATGTTTACATTACAATTAAAAAGATCTGTGTAGTTAAAATGGTCTAAATTTTTCCCTTGAAGGGGTAGAATAGGTAGGGTAAAGTTTGTATGGATTTTTTTTATTTACTTAGAAATATGACAATAAGAAGTTCTCCATTACAATAAAAAAATATCTGTGTAGGTGAAATGGGCAAAATCCCCTCCTTAAGGGCTAAAGATCTATGCAGGTGAAATGTATTAAATTCCCCCTTAAGGGGAAAAAGCAAAGGGGCAGGGGTTTGTATGGAATTTTTATCATTTCTACTGTTCCCAAGGGAACGACATTAACGCGGGCGGAGCCGCGGGCAACAGCTAGTTTAAGATAAATATCAACGAAACATATAATTTTGGTTAGTATAATTATCAAGTAAGATAAAAATCGAAAGAAATAACTTTAATATAACTAAAATCTTTAATTATAACAATCATTCAATATATCAAACCTTTATTATACCGTTTTATTATTATAAACTTTAAAACATCGATTAGTTGTTATGTATAATAAACTTTATATATACATATTAGTACGGATAATAATCATTGGTTATACAAATTAATTGGTAGAAGATTCTCAATAAACCTAATAATTCATCATCATCATCAGGTCCTTTTTTTAGTCTCCACTACAGGAGCACGACCCTCTCTGTACTACTAGGACCATACTCGGCCAGAGCAGCCAGAGGACTTGGCCTACACTCTCCACGCTGGCCAGACGGGTTGGAGAGGTCTCTTCCCCTTTCACGGATCGTGGCCAGGATTGCTGTGAATTTAAACATTGTATTGTATGATTTGTAAAAAGAGGCAATAAAATATTTATTATTATTATTATAATAGCTAGCCGTGTGGTATCCGGCAGAGTAGAATAGGACCACTCCAAGTCTTCCCGTGGATGTCGTAGAATGCGACTTAGGTAATACAAGCTAAACAAAGCTTATAAACATCTAAGAAACCTAATAATTAAATTTTTAAAAAAACCTAGCGTCTCAAACAATTTTATTTTACGAGTTTCTTCCATATCTCCAAAGTTCTCCATTATATCTTCAACAAATTAAAATGGGAACAATATGGTAGTAAAGGCTTTTAAATAAAAAAGAAATATCAAAATCGGTTTACAATTGGCGAAGATATCGTGTAACAAACATACATAAAAAAGAAACATACAGTCAAATTGATAACCTCCTCCTTTTTTGAAGCCGTTTAATAAATTATCTTATTAATTTTTATAGAACGCCTAGCCGAAAATTGATAGGAACCTGACGAATAAAACAAGAAAAGATAACATTATATTAAAACGAAAATCTGAATATTACGAGTGTGAATTTCTTCTCTAATATAAGTATAAAAAAAATAGGTATACTAAAAAATTCTTAAAAAAATTGTGATACATACAAAATGCGTGCGCATTTTGTATGTATCACAATTCACTTCCTCACGCAAATATGATTTATTTCGTAGGTATTACTGAAATAATTCAAATTCGCAAAATAGACATGGGTCTATACTAATTAGCTGGTATATATTCTCTGCTATATATTTTTAATACGTATGCATTTTATAGATTTTGATTCATATTTATTTTAAATACTATACTTTTTGAATGGTATACATTTTGGCAGGTATACTGCACAAGTTGTATAACAGGTGATATTTAGTATTCATAAACGTTATAAAAAATGAGTTTATGCTTTTCGTATTGAAAATATTATAAATGTTATAGCTTTTAAGAATATAATCAGTAATGATTATGTCAAGTTAACATTATATCTTTTGAACTTTATTGAAATGAAAATATATAATTTGTTATTATATCAATCAATACGCACCCGACTGGAACTGGTGTTTTGTAAGAATTCTATGTATTTTTATCTTTTCAATCGACTTCTAAGACGTTCTCAATTTGACTGTATGCTTTTTTGTATGATTGTTACATCATAAATTCATAACTTCGTCATTTCTACTAAAACGAATTTAAAAATCATTTATTCTTTTATTTATTTTCGAATGCTATTAAAGTAAAAATAACGAAAAACAATAAACAAACGTAATAAAACGTAGATATAAGGATAGCAAAGCAGGCAAGTATTTTTATTCAGAGTAGGCAACTGAGGGCAACTGTGACGGGGAGAGTGGGAGAGTTAAGGACTCTGCCACTGTAGAGGAACCCCATCTGTGTTCCTCAACAGAGGCGGAGAGAGAGAAGAGTGGGAGAGTTAAGGCCTCTGCCACTGTAGAGGAACCCCATCTGTGTTCCTCAACAGAGGCGGAGAGAGAGAAGAGTGGGAGAGTTAGGGCCTCTGCCACTGTTGACGAACCCAGATGGGGTTTCTCATCAGTGGCAGAAGCCTTAACTCTCCCTTTTTGCCACAAAGGTTCTTCAAGTCAGGCCGTACTATGTGGTAACCTCGACCTTGGTATCTCATGTTTGCAAGGATTTGGTGGGACTAATGACCCTTGAAGTCATCATCATCATCATTTCGAGTAGGTAACACGGTCAATCGACCATGCACACCCTGGTGTCAGAGTTCATCGGAACCGCCTCTCGGCCTCTGACGTGGTTCCTTTAACGACTACCAGATGGCAGCCGGAAACAACGGCTTAACGTGCTTTCCGAAGCACGGAATCATCCTTATTATCAAACAATGAGGTGATTCAAGCCTGTAATGTCCTAACCAATCTGGAAACAACTATACAAAGTGTGCTTCCCGTGGGAATCGAACCCACAACCCCTGGGTCTACAGGCAAACGCCTTAACCACTGGACCACGGGGGCAGTTACCCTTGAAGTGGCTAGGGGACATGTTAGTTAAATCCAGCCCTGCCGGCCTACTCACTATCTTTTGACAACTAGGTCATACATACATCCATTACGTTTTATATATCCTAAATAAAAATAGTCAATCATACTCGTATAATGAGAAGACCGGATGATTGAATGAGCCCAATACCCCTACAGATCTTCTCCAATATGATAGCGGCAATTAAAGAGAAAACTACCCCAGGAGGGTACCTGCGTTCATGTGCAGGAGAATCCCTCCCTGGGCAACAATGCTCAGGCTGCCCTACGTATTCTGGGGAGGGCAAAATTCCGCTTATGAAGGTCGAGAATCCTAATTACAACCAAGATAGCAAGCGCTCTCTGGCCGAGCCCCCTAAGCTTTTAGTCGATTTTTGTAACATTAAGGGGATACATTCCAATCTTGATGCAGTCCATTACCACCTCGAGACTGCCAAGCCGGCCTTGCTATTTCTGACCGAGACGCAGATCAGTAATCCATCAGACCTGTCATACCTGTATTACCCAGGCTATGTCCTGGAGGCCAAATTCCACCCCCACGCGGGCGTGTGCATGTATGTCAGGGATGAGATCTGTTGTCGGCGTCTCCATGACTTGGAAGTTCCGCATTTTTCTGTTTTGTGGGTTCATGTGGATACTGGCCTTGATCATATTATTTACGCCAGTGTCTACCGTTCGCATAGCGGAGACTCTGAGACAACTCGGCTCATAGAATATCTCAGCGATGCTGCAGATAAGGTCCAGCAACGTTTTCCATCTGCGCAGTTGGTATTTCTGGGGGATTTTAACGCCCACCACGGAGAGTGGCTGTACCCGTACCAGGACACCGACCATGCTGGGAGAGAAACCTATAAGTTTGCATTGACTTACGGTCTCTCCCAACTTGTCAACGAGTCGACGCGCATTCCTGACGTTGCTGGCCACACTGCGTATTGCCTGGACCTTCTGCTGACAACCGATCCTGACAGGCATTCGGTGTCCGTATCACCACCGCTCGGGACATCGGATCACTGTGTGGTGAAATCTGTATCGCACTACTCGCTTCCTGACACCAGCCCCAAAGGCACCAGGCGAGTATGGCGATACAAGTCGGCAGATTGGGATGAGATACGACATTTTTTCGCATCTTATCCTTGGCGGCAGGTTTGCTTCTCTTCTAGGGATCCATCATGCTGCGCTTATGCTGTCTCGAGTGTGATATGTAAGGCAATGGAGTATTTTATTCCTTTTGCTGACGTATCCCTTGAAACCAAAGCTCGCCCATGGTTCAATGCTCAGTGCCTCTTAGCTGAAAGGCGTAAGCGGGAAGCATACTTGTCCTGGGCTGATGCCCGCAGAATCAAAGCTGATGATCTTCAAGACAGAAAGAGAGTGTATAACGCTGCTGCCAAGTCCTGCAAAAAGGTGTTCAGAAGAGCTCGTTTCGACCACGTTGGCCGTATTGGAGACAAGATAGCTTCCTGTCCCTCAGAAAGTAAAGCCTTCTGGTCTCTAGCCAAGTCAGTGGAGATGAACTTCTGTCGCCCATCGCTGCCACCATTGCAGAAACCTGACGGTTCTCTGGCCCATGGTGCAAAAGAGAAAGCAGACTTGTTTGCCAATCTATTTGCAGATAATTCGCGTCTACATAGTAGCAATAAAAGCCCACCCCAGTTACCTTCGTTCGGCCCCAAGATGCGGGCCGCTCAAATCCACCAAAAAGAGGTACTTAAATGCATGCTAAACCTAGACGTGAATAAGGCTAGTGGACCCGATGGTATTCCGGCAGTGGTTCTGAAGCGCTGCGCACCCGAGTTGTCCCCTGTACTGACACGCCTCTATAGACTTTCTCTAGAGACTGGCAAGGTCCCAAGATCCTGGAAGCTTGCCAATGTACAGCCAGTACCTAAAAAGGGAAGTCGCTCCGACCCGGCCAATTATCGACCTGTTGCGATCACCTCCATATTGTGCAAGATTATGGAGCGTGTATTGAACAATCGTCTCCTGGCATACCTGGAAACCAACGAGCTCTTTAGTGACAACCAATATGGTTTTCGCAAGGGTCGCTCAACCGGTGACCTACTGGTATATGCCACTCACTTATGGAGCGAAGCCTTGGAGGGTCACGGTGAGGCAATTGCCGTTTCACTAGATATATCCAAGGCTTTTGACCGGGTCTGGCACGAAGCTATCCTCAGTAAGCTTCCAGCGTATGGTTTACCAGAGGACCTTTGCAACTGGATATCCGATTTCCTGAGGGAACGGTCGATTCGAGTGGTTATGGATGGCTGCTCTTCCGACCTAATGGCTATTAATGCCGGGGTACCTCAGGGATCTGTTCTCTCTGCAACCCTGTTCCTGCTGCACATTAATGACCTTCTTAAATCTGGCATTATTGGCTATGCTGATGACAGCACCGTTGTAGAGAGTTATACGTCCAGTGCCAGTGCAAGTCCACAAGAAGTCCAGTCTCTGAGAGAGTCTATGATTGAACGGGTTAACTCGAAATTACAGAGGGTGTCCGATTGGGGAGACGCCAATCTTGTTAAGTTTAACCCGTCCAAAACACAGGCGTGTCTCTTTTCTGCAAAAAAGAGTGCTTTCCCACTTGCACCTACTTTCCAGGGTGTTTCCTTGCCGTTGGTTGACCACCTTGGGCTTTTAGGCATGACAGTCACGTCCAAATTAAGCTTCGGCCAACAGATTGAGTCGATGGCACTAACTGCTTCCAAGAAGTTGGGCATCATCTTAAGGGTTCGGCGGTACTTCAGCTCTGAACGGCTGCTCAATCTCTATACAGCCCAGGTTCGCTCTTGCATGGAGTACTGCAGTCACCTTTGGGATGGCTCAGCTAAATACCAGCTTGAAGCATTGGACTCTGTTGACCGAAGAGCCCGCAGGCTCATAAACAACGACGTGGTCTCAAATAGGAAATTGCAATCCCTGGAGCATCGCCGTAAAGTCGCATGCCTATCGGTATTTTATAGGATCCATTTTGGAGAGTGTGCGAAAGCGCTCTTTGAGCTAGTTGAACCCTCACCATTCCTCCATCGGACTACGAGGCGCAGACAGAAATTTCACCCTTTTATCGTTGGAATACCAAAGAGTCGAACTAAACGCTTTGACAGTTCCTTTTTGGTTCGAGTAGCTAAGGTGTGGAATGAACTGCCTGCGTCTATATTCCCAAACAAGTACAGTCCCGGGACATTCAAAAGTAGAATAAATGGGTATCTCTTGGATAGGCATGTAACATCCTCGTCTTCATCGTCACTTACCATCAGGTGAGATGGGAGACAAATGCCTAATTCAATATTTAGTAAAAAAAAAAAAAAAGATTATGAGACGAAAAAGTGCCTTGTCATGGATACTAGGAGGAGGGGAAGGGGAAGACCTCAAACCACCGGGATATACCTGGCGTCGCACGATTAGGAAAGCCGACTCCGTGTAATGGGAAAAGGCGAGGACGAAGAACAAGAGAATTATACGAAAGCCGCAATGTATTTTGACGATCAAAACGTACACTAAGTTTTCAAATATGCCGGCTGGTAATTATAAACTGCGGCACTTAGTAGTGGTGGTGGTACCATGGTGGTATCGTCTTAGTCATTTCCACGACGTTTTATACAAACTAGAGTTTCCCTGCATATGTACACAGAGGGCGTTACGTGCTATATTAAACAGATATTCATACTATACGTGGGGCGCACTATAAGTTTCCGGAATGAATATGAAAAAATACTAATAAAGGTACAAAATTAATTTATTGTTTTTCAAAATAATCTCCCTTGGCGTCTATGCACTTTTTCATTCGATGAAACCAGTTTTGAAAACTTTTGTGCCACTCCTCTGTGGTGACCTCTGAAACGTGTTTTTCATACTCCTCGACAGCCTCTTCTGGTGATGAAAATCGTTGACCGCGTAATTGGTTCTTAATTTTTGGGAACAGAAAAAAGTCACAAGGTGCCAGGTCGGGACTGTATGCAGGATGACTCATGAGTTCTACATTTTTCGCCTTCAAAAAGTCGTTTGTCTGTCTGGCCGTGTGAGAACTAGCATTGTCGTGGTGCAGGATGATACGGCGTTTACGGTTATTTTTACGGAGTTCGTCAATAACTTCCGACAAACAAATGGTCGTGTACCAGTCACTATTCACTGTACGACGATTCTCTAAAGCAACAGTAGCCACGTGTCCAGTTTTATTAAAAAAAGAAGCAATCATCCGCTTAGATGCACTTTTCACGCGCGCCACTTTGGTTGGTTTCGGCTCATCTTGAAAGACCCATACGCTCGATTGCTGCTTTGTTTTGGGATCGTAGCAATAAATCCATGTTTCGTCACCTGTTACTATGTCCCACACCAAATTTGACGCACCTTCGTTGAATCTGGTAAGCATGGCACTGCAACAAGTGACGCGGTCCGTTTTTTGAGCCTCGGTCAAGTTGTGTGGGATCCACCGCGAGCACAGCTTTCTCACACCCAAATGTTTGTGTAGGATTAATTGTATTTGACTCATGCCTATTTCTAAGGATGCGCGAATTTCATGGTAGATCACATGCCTGTCTGTTTCAATCATACGGCGCACAGCATCGATTTTTTTGTTGGTCACAGCGGTGGACGGCCGACCATCGCGAGATTCGTCACTGAGATTGATACGACCACGCTTGAATTCTGCAAACCAGCTATAATCAGTTGTCTTGCATGGTGCTTCATTGCCAAAAGCTGTTACAAGCCGAGCGATGCTCTGTTGAGCTGTCAAATTACACTTAAAATCGTAGAAAATCAAACTACGAAAATTTTCCCGAGTTAAATCCATGTTGATGCAGACACACAATTTTTTAAATGGCGCCACAAGGTAAAAACAAAAGACAGTCAAATGAAACAAACTGCATTCTACAGCCAGAGTTCTATTTTCAATAATGTTGTATTTTAATTTATTGCAACAGTAATGTTGCAATAAATTTTTAAATATTGTTTATGTAAATGGCCAGTTCCGGAAACTTACAGTGCGCCCTATGTATAACAATAACTAGCATTTTCGATTATTATATTTGTTCAGATTAGATTTGTATCGTTTAAGTAAATGCGTCATATCTATTTTTACGCTTTAACATATTTATAAACTAGCAGTGGACCTACTGCTATCTAACGATGACTTTTGGAACTAAGCTTGACAGTGCCTTTTCGATTATTGTATTTGTTCAGATTAAATTTTTATCGTTTAAATAAATGCGTCATATCTATTTTTACGCTTTAACACATTATTAACTAGCAGTGGACCTACTGCCATCTAACGATGACTTTTGGAACTAAGCTTGACAGGGCCTTTACCAGCCGGCCTGTTTGCTAACTTAGTGTACACCGTTTTGATAGTCACTTCAAAATACATTACGTTTTATATATCTTTAATAAAAATAGACAACCATACGAAAGCCGTAATGTATTTCGAAGAGACTAACAACACGTTTTACACAAAGTTAGCAAATGGGTGGGCAGAGCGCGTGCTACCGGATGAGATATCTATTCCTGTAGAATTATATCTTTGGTACTACTTATTACAAACAACATCAACAGAATCCAATACAAACGTGACATCGATTACACAAGGGATGTTTGCCTTGTTGATCGATACGAGTGGGTGTTGAACAATTCCAGTACGGTGGACTGCAAAATCGTGGGTGGGAAATCCATTTCTACTGATTTATAACGTTTAAATAGCTTTATTAACAAAGAAGCTTGGAGCGACCGTACATTTGCAAGAGTATATGATCGAGTACGAGTACTACAAATTGTTATCTGAAGCTTTTCTATCGTAAATGAAATAACTTGGTTGAATTTTGTCTTAATTTGAATCCTAGATTATATTAAAACATTATGATCATTGTATGAACACTTAAAGCGCGGACGCGTAACAAAACCAAACGCGTTTATAATATTACATAGAAAAGGATGAGAATGGTACAACTCGAAAGACATCAAAATTACAAATCTCTATATTTTAACAGAGTTATAGCAAGCTGTTCCTTCCGCAGGTGCAGATGATGGCCGGTTTAATTACTGCGTCGAATGTTAATGTTAAAACTTCTGCTTACACTTTTGCTTTTGCAGAATGAATCATTGAAGAGATGTGATTTCGTTTTAAAGCATTTGGCTGAATTTGGGGAAGACGACTAAAGACCGGAGTCATTTAACCTGCTGTTGGTGATAGGATCCTGGTAAAAGGTTTCAATGAAAACAACCGAGAATTTGGCGAATCGCGGTGCGCGGAGGACATGAACACACAAGCGTCCTGTTGCATCTCATTAGTGCGACTGACCCGGCTGTGCGGGGGGGCCGTCTTTTGAAGTAAAGCATAGGTAAGTACATAGATGCTTATGAGTACCTTCCTCCTTGCATATTATTTTATTAATATCTAATGTTTTCTTACAGGTTACAGATCCAGTGGTAAGTATAAAGTATTTTAGTTTTACATTTATCCTAATTTTTATATTTTATATTTTCAGAAGCAGCGTGTCGTCAACACCTGCATTTAACCAACTTGCGTGCTCTAAATGACAATGGGATGGAATATACTAGGCATAAACATCAACGGCAGGAAAGAGGTGTTAACCTACAGCAAAGCATTAATTGTAAAGTGCAGAAGGCAACGGGAATCCACTGCACTATAATTCCCTAGAATTTCAGCATGGAAAAGTTTGTACCAAGCTGATCGCCGACCTTCACTAGTTGGAGAGGCACCTTAAGAAGAAGAAGACAGTATTAATATCAGCACTAACTTACCAACAGAGAAGACATAAATAGCTAACAAAAATACTAATAACATATTAATTCTGTAGCTATACGACAAGAAAACAGTTCTTAAATTATAGATAGATAGCTATACGAGTGCCAGATTTACACACTTGCCGCCCTTAGGCTATTGAATAATTGCCACCCCTGGTGGCATCTTGGTAACCGCAACTGAGTCTTATTTTTACTGACACAATAGAAGTACCTTCTTGGTGGTCATTCGCGTAAATTAAATACTAGTACCTGACACATTTAAAATTTAAAATATCAGATTGTACTGAATTGAGAGAACCTTGAATTGAGCGGTTACAGCGCAGATTTTGCGAGTTTTGTTTGTTAATTATCATATGTACTCGATGAACTTTCCATAAAATGTTAAAAACATTTACATACTAAAATAATACTAACATTAGTATGTTACTGAAGACTTGACTTTTTCTTTCGTTGTCTATATTTAGCAACAAGTTTTTTTTTTACATTCATATACCCTTTTGATATTCTCTCGTGGGATTTTATAAGTAACGTTTTTACTTTACACTGCTATTCTATAAATAAGATATAGTGAAAAAAATCCACGCGGGGCGGGCAGACATTTCAGCAAGAAACTAACAGATGCAGTGCGGTGGAGGCGCGCCACAAGAGGCGCAGAGTCAAAACAACAGAATATTAGCCTTAATAGTATGTAGCATAAAGTCGATTTTTGAAGTACGCCCGGCGCTATCAGGCGGCGCGCGTCTCTTTGCGTCGCGCCGCCGCCTCTTGTAGCGCGCGGCACGTCTTTTGATAGTCGCAAGCTAATCGTCGCCCATGAGCACGGCGTTGCACAGGATCACCCAATACCTTCGGTATCTTTGCATATTCACGAGTTGTACAAAGCCAAAGCATCTTCATCTTCGGAAAAAGACATGTTTCCGCGTTGAAATCTCACTGTAGAATGCCGCCGCTCGCGGCGCGCCACACGCCTCCGCCTCTTCAGTATAATTCATGAAGCGGCGCGGACATTTGCCGCGCGGCACTGAGATGCGCGCCGCACGCCACACGCAGCGCCGCGCCTCTTCTGTTAGTTTCTTGCTTTAGACCCAGCGTCTATGTCCGACATACGCTGTGCCAATAGAGGTCTATTGGCAAAGATTGTTTCTGTGGACAGGTAATACCAAAGCCTACGGTTTCGCTTTGGGTACAAGATCCTTCTGAGACAGTAATTTATATGTTGAAATCTACTTTTCTTCTCATTATGATCATCATCATCTCAGTCCGTCTTCCGCCCACGCTGAGCATAGGCCACTCTTCCTTTCCGCCATCCGTCTCGGTCCTGTGCTAATCACATCCAGGAGCGATTTTTTACCATATCATCAACCCATCTCATCGGACGACGTCCGACGCTTCTTTCTTGTTTGTTAAATTTATCCATTATCCATGCGAAAGTAGTCTTCTTTTCACGCTTCAACCATTGAACCAATTTGGAGTTGGATGAAATTTGGTATGGAGGTAGTTTGAGGACCCGGGACGGACATAGGGTTAGAATACCTTTCATTTCGGGAAATTCCCGAAGGATCGATACTAACGCGGGTGGAGTCGCGGGCAAAAGCTAGTGGTAATATAAGTCTCGTACAAAGTGTCATCGTGAAAGCCAAAAATCACATACCATTCCGTGCTTCGGAAGCGTGCACGTTAAGCCGTTAGTCCCGGCTAGATATCATCATTGATGGCAATCGTTAAGCTATGTCAGATGCCTTTAGGCAGCTTGATAAATCGGACACCAGTGTGGGCCTTTTACATACACGAAAAACAAAGAACTTAAACCATACAAATGCCACAAACTATATGCTATTCCAACATTTACAAACATAATAAACGTGAAATTACCGTTATTTCCTCCCGGGCGACATTTTATTATCGAATCGTAGTTTATGTATTGTTTACCTTGCAGCTATAAAATTAACTATCAGTTAGCTTTGGCAGTAAAAGTAATCGCGACACGGGTTGCAGTTTTATTGATAAGCGTAACTACAGAAGAAAATTAAATAGATTTCGAAACTTTTATGAAACAACTGAATTGATTTTAATGAAACTTGCGCATTACAAGTTCTAAAAACCGGCCATGTGCGAGTCGGACTCGCGCACGTAGGGTTCCGTACCGTTATCTATAAAAACGGCAAAAAAGTCGAATGTTACATATATTATATACATTTTACGGTGACTTCATATATTTTGTTCAGCAGACTGTAACTACATAAGTTGGTCGAGTTGCATAAAAATAACTATCTATGATACCGAGACCGCTATAGTTTTAATTGAAAGTACATACTTTGAGGTATATACCACATTTTTTTCAGAATTATTTTAGTAATATTTCATAAGTTACGGTGTAATACAAAGTTAAAATTTGAGGTGTACCCCCGTACACCTCAAATTTTAACTTTGAATTAGATTATCTCAAGAATGGGGGGTTTGATCTGCATAGTTTAAAAGCAGTTTTTGTTGCATTTTAAAAGACCTTTTCAACGATACCCTACACGTTGGGGTTAGTTCAATTAATTTTTTAAATTCACTCATCGTTGTATGGGAGGGGGGCTAAAAAAACATTTTTTCATAATTTTAAAAACCAGCTTTTGGAACTTCAATATTTATCCCCCACCAATTTTCGTGACAATCGGTGCAGTGGCAGCTGACTACGAGACGGACAAACAGACGGACGGACGGATGGACATGACGAAACTATAAGGCTTCCTTGTAGACTACGGAACCCTAAAAAGGAATGTGAGCATTCTGACTTATGGTTTTTAAGATATGCACGCTCAAACATACTTATAAAATTTGGCACACTATTTAGAAGTTCGATCCCCGGCTAGGTCAAGATGGAAAATGATCTTTTTCAGATTGCCCTGGGTCTTGGATGTTTATCTATATATGTATTTGTTATAAAATATAGTATCGTTGAGTTAGTATCCCATAACACAAGTCTCAAACTTACCATGGGGCTAGCTCAATCTGTGTGATTTGTCCGTATTATATTTATATTCTTAATAATTTGCTGACTTATTTAAATTCAATTAATTTTATATTTATTTTTTGACTTTTGGCAAATACTTTTTTTGTGCGTCTGTCATTTAAGGAGAATTCCATGCAATGTAAATAATAGACGTATATCTTTTTAAAAAGAACGACCTTTAACTAAAAACATTAGTAACTTATAACCTCATGCTATTGTTTCAACTAGAATGAATACATTATGAATACCAGACAAAGATTCTAATGAGTTAACTCTACGCCACCTCATGTCAAAACAAAAATGAATTAACAAAATTGCTATTAGAAAAATTATAAAGTCTATCTTGACGACTCTTTTAAATAATGTGTTTAAATAATATAAAATAATAACACTGGTCTAATTAATACTGTATATTATCATTTTACAACTGAGCTAGCAGGGGTAGGCTGTCATTAAACTTAAAGGAAGATCGCTTATCTTGATACCACAAGTCATTTAATTACTGAATTAAGGTGACGAGGGCGAAGAGCCACCAACGCAACAGAAGCAAGCAAAGAAATCATAAAACGGAGAACTGCGCCTTGATCAAAGAATGGGCATAATGAACACTCAGTATGGCTCAATGACCCGGTATCAATCAAGACTTCGGTATCAGCGTGGTCTATCTATAGCCATTAGGTGCGAGTGCACCATCGAATGAGTATTCGATGGTAGCCTTTCGCCCCTTCACCTTAGTGGTGTATCTGTCGTAGGCCGATCGTTTAATTGGGCCGATCGCGATAAGCCTGGCCAGAGCGATATGTGCCGCCTTATTTTGACTTGCCCAATTATTTCATGA
This sequence comes from Elegia similella, assembly GCA_947532085.1. NCBI lineage: Eukaryota > Metazoa > Arthropoda > Insecta > Lepidoptera > Pyralidae > Elegia > Elegia similella. Next base: position 18,798,936 of record OX383941.1, read on the forward strand.
TGTGCCCAATGCAAACTTGGGTAGATCGACGAGAGCAGCCTATTTGTCGATTTTCCCATTCAGTTACTTGGACGTATCGAGGTATGGCTGGGCGTATCGGGATATGTCTGGGCGCATCGTGATTTAGTTCCACTTTCTGACTCTTTGGCGCTGTTGCACTGTCATTTCATGTGGCAGTCAGCTGTGTTTACATGCAGAAAAAATGATGGCGATTCAAGAAACTGAAAATATTAGTAATAAATGTGATAAGAGTGAGTTGATGGACGAAAACTGTTGATCACGATGGTGACCACCGTACAGAATCGATTTAATAATCGTAAAACGTTATATGCTTTGAACGATATGGCGGTAATTAGGTAGCCAAATCAAAATATGGCGGCACATATCGATTTGTCCAGGCTGATCGCGATCGGCCCAATTAAACATTCGGGCTACGACATATCTATTTCGAACGTATGTTAGTGGGGTTAGGGTACATACATATTGAGCTAATATAGCGAGATATCGGATAGATTCTAGAATAGCAGAGAACCACCGAAATAGAGAGAGAGGTTTGAGCATAGAAGATTTTTTTCAAATTTGGAAGAGCCAATAAATGCATTAATTCAAGGAAGGTTGGTGACCGGCAGGCAGCCTGCCGTAAAAACTTTTGTGAAATCTATAAATTATGTCACACGTTAAGGAAGAGGAAGGTGGTCAACGAGGTGTGACAACGTGTGACATTAAGGGGAAGGGGTAAGAAAAGCATGAAATTAGAGTGACGTAATTAATAATTGACCCCTTACAGAATAAATGCTGTCACAATTAGCGGAGGCTCCAACGCATAGCTGAGGATGTATCCGGCCAAACTGTCAGATGAGGTGGAGCAGAGAACTGCACGGCTAATGCTCGCACACTTAAAACTGTGGGTGTCATAGTCATACGAAATGCGGAACAGTTTCCGATGCCGCCGACTTTTACCTAACCCTTAAGTAAGTTTACCATTATATGAAGCCTGTATGCTCCATAGTTTTAGATATTAACTCAACTGCTCGGTACTCGTAAGGACTAACAACGTGATTCTAATATACTTCCTTCATGGATTAGATACTTAGAGACCTTGCTAAACACGTGTTCGTTTCGTAATCACAGTCTGTAGCAACATCCTGGCCTCGCGTGACCGCGCCGAGTAATCACTGCGCTATCGGGGGACGGGCACTAATCATCTCACATTATATATACAAATACACGTACGTAATACTTAGAGACCACATCAAGATAAATAAAAACAAACAGATTCCTACGCCTATTTAATTAACAGTTTTTTTTTTCTTTTTAACTTTTACATATTGATTACGATGGCTGGAGATAGAGAGGAATGGTGCAGACAAAATGACAAAATGATGCTTATAGACCCTCGTCCCAACGCGATTTTCTGATGTATAAGATAGTGTTTGGAGATTTATAATATATGGATGGGCACTTCATTAGTGAATATACATATTTAATTTCTTACATAGAGGAAGCATTTAGGAGTTATGGAAGTTTGAAAAGATAAAATTTGTAAAAAAAATATATATTACTGATTGTGTTAGTTTCTTGTTCTGAGCAGTTTAGACCGATTTCTGTCACGGTTCTAGGAAGCATTTGCCCTAACTTGGTTACAGCTGGTTGCCATATGTCCAAAATCTATTAGTTGATAGTGTAATAAAACCATATTCAGGAGTTAGGACTCCTTTCATTCAGTAATTTAAACCCTTTATTTCTCATTTCTTACGAAGCTTTCTCAAGATACCTATGAAATTTTTATATGTGACAGCCAGCCTGCTAATCCTGGGTGAAAGTCGGGATCTGGAACCGCCGCCAGGCGAACAGTGGTCGGATCGAATCCTACTCTACGCACTGTATTAGTAATAAATTTTTAACAGCAGTCTTAAACTTAACTAATGGGCTCTCCCATATTTCTGCAGGGTTTTTGTTATAGATGCGTATACCAAGTCCCAAAAATGAATCCATTGTTTTCTATAATTGCAAAGTTGGTGTAGCTAATTTTTACTTATATTTCTCATATTCTTCGATTCGTATTCCTGTTCTGGATATCACTATTTCTCTTGTATAGATGAAGATTATTACGAACAAACATAATATTTGCAAATACGTATTTCAAGGGCAATGTCAAGATATTTATATCTTTAAAACAATTTTCTCTAAGAGATTCTCTAGCACCTAGTTTGTATATGGATCTCATACGAAGTTTTTGATGGAGGAATACGGTATATACTTCACCTGCTTTACCCCACATTAATATCCCGTAAGACAACACTATGACAGTAACTAAAGTCTACCAAATGTGCAGTAGCAACGTCAGTCAACTGTCTCATTCATCAAACCGCGTCAGAGCTAATTTTACCCGCTAAGGATGTGATGTGGGCACCCCATTGAATTACAGAGTCTACTGTCATTCCAAGAAATATTGTTTTATCTACCAAAGGTATATTTAAAATGTTTTTGTTTAATCAGGAAAGTGGCTTATCATAACAAATTGTGTGTATAATGATGGAACACACAACCCTGATAAAAAATACATGATAAAACTATCCAGTAACTAAGTGGAATGATAGCATTAAGGAATTTTATCTAATTTACACAGGTCTTTGTTGTCATCATAACTGTGTAAACAGACTGTTTTTTGTATTCTTAGTTATTTGAGAAGAGTATTAAGCATTCATATTTTTTTATTGCATAGCGCGGCAAACAAGCCAGCGTATTCATATGACACTCGTTGTCTTCATAAGTCAGATTAACACACCTTTACTTGTTAGTGTTGGTCTCAAAAATATATTTTGTATGGAGGGCCATATAACTATTGCCCAAAAACGGAATGTTATATTTTTCATGTAGGTGTGTAATTAAGTATGTGCTACAAACATCTTGTTAACCTATATTATTTATTTTAAGAATACTGTGTAATTTTCTCCGTGTGGGGACGGAGTAGAATACAATTCCCCACTGCCCGTCAGGTTGGCATCTCGTAAGAGGCGAGTAAAATACCCGACATGCTCGGTGGTAGGACCTCGAGGGTCCGACTGGCTGGCGACCACCCTCATGCCGAAATCTATCGTAAAGCACCGTTGGGTGTGTTTCGACGGTTGCGCGTGAGAGCCAATCCCCATTCCCGATTCCCGTAGTTTCGACAGTTTATGGTCCCTTAGGGGCTGGAGTCTTGCACTGTCTGATTGGGGGTGCGACGTTGGCGCGGAGGCCAGGGAGACCCGATGAAACGGTTGTCCGCTGGCCGCCCGCTGGTACGTAGAGGACCCGAACCCTGGCTGTCCCGGCTAGGGAGGCTGTCCTGCCGCCAGTGTCAAAAGCTCGTGATTGGTCGTCGTGCCGGCCTGGGAGACTGGAGTGGAACACGGCGGCTGATCATTGTGTTGGATCGGGGGCCCTTCCGTCCCCCGTGCCAGCAGCGCACCTCACTGGTCATTCATTGCGGGCCATCATTCCTTAACTTTGCCTATTTAACTGTCGTAACTACGGCAATCCTCAATTTTTTCCCTGTTAACCACCTTTTTTATGGCAAGATCGAAAAATAGAAAACATGTTTCTACAGCGGCACCCCCTTCCACATTCAATGTGGACTTCTTCAACGTCAGAGGAATGCATTCCAACCTCAATGTCGTCCATCATCACTTGGAGACGACTAAGCCGGCTCTATTTTTCCTGACTGAGACACAAATTTCCTCTCCTACCGACGTCACATATCTCTTGTATCCCGGTTTCAGCTTGGAGCACAAGTTTATGCCCAATGCTGGGGTGTGTATGTACGTACGGGAGGATGTATGTTGTCGACGTCTCAGCAGCCTTGAAGACAGAAACCTGTCATTGTTATGGGCGCGCGTAGATCACGGTGACCGCATCCGGTTCTATGCGTGCCTTTACAGGTCCCATAGCGGTGATGCCGAAACAGACCGACTTCTCGGGCATGTACAGAAGGGCATAGACGAAATTCTCCAGCAGCACCCATCGGCGGAGGTAGTGATCCTAGGGGACTTCAACGCTCACCACTTTGAGTGGCTAGGATCACTGAAGACCGACTACGCTGGGAGGGCTGCATACAACTTTGCTGTAACAAATGACCTCAACCAGTTAGTTGATGGTCCTACCAGAATACCTGATATTGAAGGACACAACCCTGCTTTGTTGGATCTTCTGCTGACCTCACATCCAAACGATTACCAGGTATTCCGTGATGCCCCTCTAGGAACCTCGGATCATTGCCTGGTACGTGCTGTGGTTCCATCCGGTCAGACCACGCAATCCAGACCACCTGGTATGCGTCGTGTGTGGCATTATAGGTCAGCAGATTGGGATGGATTGCGAGAGTTTTATGCATCCTACCATTGGAGACGGTTGTGCTTCTCATCAGAAAATCCTGACATTTGTGCGAAAGCTGTCGCCGAAGCGATACTGCTGGGCATGGAGTGCTACATTCCCAGCTCGGCGGTTCGTATCGGAGGGCGGTCTCAACCTTGGTTTCGTTGCTCGTCTTTGCATGCCGCCCACCTCAAGCGCGAAGCCTACGAAGCCTGGGTTGCTGCGCGAAATGTCAAGGATCGTAATACTTCTGATTTGAAGAAGCGGTTCAACGCAGCTTCAAGAGCCTACAAGAAGCAGATCACTGCAGCAAAGTTTGCGCACACTGCGCGCATTGGTAGGAGACTGGTTGGCTATCCCTCCGGGAGTAGAGCATTCTGGTCTCTTGCTAAGGCAGCGCAGGGGAATTTCTGTCGCCCTTCACTTCCATCTCTGCACAATCGTCAGGACTCGCTGGCTCACTCCGCAAAAGAGAAGGCCGATCTCTTGGCTACTCTCTTTGCGTCAAATTCTACCCTTGACGACGGAGGAGCATTGCCGCCCTTTTTACCGCGATGCGAGCACTCAATGCGGGAAATTCGGTTCACTCAAAGTGCAGTGCGACGTGCTCTGTTTTCCCTCGACGTCAGGAAGTCCAGCGGGCCTGATGGCATTCCAGCAATTGTGCTCAAAACATGCGCCCCTGAGTTGGCTCCGGTGTTAGCACGCCTATTCTCGCTGTCTTACACCTCAAGAAAAGTCCCGTCTTCGTGGAAAGTAGCCTACGTTCACCCTATTCCTAAAAAGGGTGACCGCACAGACCCGTCTAACTATCGGCCTATTGCGATAACCTCCCTGCTCTCTAAGGTGATGGAGCGTGTGATAAACATCCAGCTCCTTGGATACCTTGAAGATCATCAGCTAATTAGTGACCGTCAATACGGGTTCCGCCACGGGCGTAGTGCTGGTGATCTTCTTGTGTACTTAACGCACCGATGGGCAGCCGCCATCGAGAGCAAGGGAGAAGCACTGGCAAAAGGCTTTTGACCGGGTCTGGCATAAGGCTCTTCTCGCGAAGTTACCATCTTTCGGGCTTCCTGAGGGACTATGCTTGTGGGTCGCTAGTTTCTTATCGGGGCGAAGCATTCAGGTCGTTGTAGACGGATTATGCTCCGATATCATGCCCATCAATGCTGGCGTCCCCCAAGGATCTGTTTTATCACCTACGCTGTTTCTTCTGCACATCAACGACATGCTTAACACTAGTAGCATCCATTGCTATGCAGACGACAGTACGGGTGATGCATATTATGCAGGTCGTGCAAATATCCCTCAAACACAGGTGGAGGAGAACAGAAAGAGACTTGTGTCTGACATTGAGACCTCTCTGGAGCAGGTCTCTGAATGGGGTAAACTAAACCTAGTTCAATTCAACCCTACTAAGACACAAGTCTGCGTGTTTTCCGCTAAGAAGACCCCATTTAACATAGCACCGAAGTTTCGGGACACCTCTCTTACCATTTCTAAGAGTATTGGGATCCTTGGCGTCGATATTACGAAGGAGGTCCAATTCCGGAGTCATCTGGAAGGTAAAGCCAAAATGGCTTCTAAAAAACTTGGGGTGCTCAATAGAGCGAGGCAGTACTTTACTCCGGGTCATAGACTTTTATTATATAAAGCTCAAGTCCGGCCCCACATGGAGTACTGCTCTCATATCTGGTCTGGTGCATCTCAATACCAACTCCTTCCTCTTGATTCCATCCAACGCCGGGCAATTCGTATTATCGACGATCCCACACTCACAGACGATTTAGACACCCTCGGTCTACGGAGAGACGTTGGCTCTCTGTGTGTATTTTACTGTCTATACTATGGGGAGTGTTCTGAAGAACTTTTTGAATTGGTGCCACCGTCACCTTTCTACCACCGCACCGCTCGCCACAGGAGTAAAGTCCATCCCCACATCCTTGACACTTGGGTCTCCAAAAATGTCAGAGCGTCACGTGGTTTTTTTCCTCGTACAGCAGGATTGTGGAATGGACTCCCTCCCGAGGTTTTCCCTGTGTGCTATGACTTGAGGTCCTTCAAAAGGCGTGTTTACAGGTATCTTAAGAGTCGGCAACGCATCAGCAGCTCCTCTGGTGTTGCAGATGTCCATGGGCGACGGTGACCACTTTCCATCAGGTGGCTCGTCTGCTCGTTTGCCGTCGGATATACATAAAAAAAAAAAAAAAAAAAGAATACTTGTAAGATTGTGGAGAAAATAAAGAATTTTTGAATGTGAGTTCCTTTACTCCAACATAACTTTTAAATGCATGAGGATCCATTCATTAATTTTGTGACATGTTAAGGGAGGTCAACAAAGTGTGACAGCATGTGACAACAGAGAGAGGGTTCATAAGCTTTGTGATGTCACACACATATAAAGCTGGTCACCAGTGGCTATCTAAGCTAAAGTATCAACACCCATACAACTACAAATAAATAAATAATAAATAAATAAGTAAGTGATGTAGTTTGCACAGTGTCTTTTTGTATTGTGGCATAAATTTATTTTGGTTTTAAATATGATGTTCATTAGATTCCTTATATGACCAAAGTGGTCTTAAATTCTTCATAAATATATTTTTATAGTTTTTTTTTACATTAAACAAGCTAAGAAATTGGGCCAACAGTGTTCCTATGTTGGCTGGAACAAGCAGAAGCCCTTGAAAGCTATCAAACACTGCTCTGAATAGTGAACTTTGTATAACTGAAAGTATAATTATATTGATACCATCCAAAATTGACAAGGATGATAGTGAGATTGTGATTTCTGCTTTCCACAACAAAATTCTTTTAATATAATAGAGGGTATTTACCCTTAACTATTATAAATTCCTTTAGATATTACAAACATATTCTAGCTTGAGCTCAATTTAATTTATTTACAAATCTTCCTAAATAATAATTAGCTCAAAACCAGTAGGTTTAAGTAATTTTAAGTTTCTTATTCTAATCAATTCCCTATTAGTCCATATATATTTATTATTAATTCATTTTAAGTACATGTTTCATTTTAAGGCTTTTTGTCGCTGCTGGTGACATGAGGGCTGGTTCTTTCCTTGCACAGAGAATGCAGCTAGTGTTCATGGCACTATGAAACACAGGCGACACCTTAGTTTAGATTTTTAGCTTTAATATATTTAGGTTTATTTATAAGTACTTAGTTTAATATAAGTTATTTTTATTTACTTCTATTTTTGTAACTTAAAGATTATTTGTACCTATTCATATTTTAAATACTGAAATATTAATGATTTATCATAATATGAGATAATTATTTTCAATCATTTGGGTTACTAAATCAATTAAGTAGTTTTACCATATGTTCAAAATGTTCATTGAGTAAGATAGTCAAACACAATATTAACCTATATAAAATGCTTACTATTCAGCAATATAATACTGCCCTTTTAAGATTTCCTTGCAAGTTTTCATCATCATCATCATCATCAGGTCCTTTTTAGTCTCCACTACAGGAGCACGACCCTCTCTGTACTACTAGGGCCATACTTGGCCAGAGCAGCCAGAAGACTTGGCCTACACTCTCCACGCTGGCCAGACGGGTTGGAGAGGTCTCTTAGATGTTTATAAGCTTTGTTTAGCTTGTATTTCCTAAGTCGCTTTCTACGACATCCACGGGAAGACTTGGAGTGGTCCTATTCTACTCTGCCGGATACCACACGGCTAAAACGACTACAAGATGGATTGCAAGTTTTATAAAGTTATAAAATTTATATCATCCGTGTTGCAAAAAAATAATTGTCTATTTATTTCAAAAGAGGCAATAAACTTAACACCTATCAAAAATTTAGTTCATGCTTTCTAGCTTGTCATAAATAGTACTTATCGAAGAGAAATTAGCATTAAATTAGTATTATATTTATTTGTAATAAATATAGTACTGAAAGAGAGGATATTGACTTACCGTGGTCGGGACATACGCCCTGTTCGCACTGGCTCTTTCGTTCATCCATTTGACCGTCTTCAGCTTCTCCCAAGGAAGATCAAGATGAAAATTAAGTTTGCTCTCATGAAACTTCGATTTTAATTTCATTATTAACACAGAAAATAAACTAACAACGTCACCCATTTGCTTAGCGCTATATAACTTTGGAATCAAAAATTTAAGTGGTCATGAGACCAGCAACAATGAACTTGAGTTTATATAAATTTTAACATTCATATTACTTGTCCAATTTACGTTTTTCTGTAACGGAACACATTTTTATGTTTAATTTTATTTATAGCGACCACCACGGTCGATCCCACTTGACAGAATGAGATATAAATTTATTTGACAAATGACAGTGACGTAACATGTCAGCTGCGAATGAACGATTCCTCTGAAGATTCCTCTCATTCCTCCAAAGGAGTGAATGAATGATAACATTATCTTTTTCTTCTATTTAGCCCTCAAACTTCATTCAGAAGCTGATTTTAGCCAGTGTCTAGTTAGTTATTTTTCGAGTTATTCTTGCTTGTGTATCAACGAATTAATGGTGTAATTAATTTCGCTGATTTTGATGGAGCTCCTAGCGACAATTCCCACGAATCTACTGGCTTGATCATAAACGACGCAACGAGGCGAGCAAACACTAGCCTGCTAAGTAAATCTCACTCTAAGAGTAAGGAAGTCTATGGAGAAGCCCTTGTCAACATATATGAATTTTTACTTATACAAATATCAGTCATTTATGGTATAAAGTGTGAAATATAACTTTGTCTCTGTCTTTCTTCAGTACAATTGCCTTTGACAAATGAGACATACATATTTTAGTTTTTGCTAATTTATGGTAAAAGCTGTCCAAAGTTTAGGTGCGTGCCAATATCCGCCATATTTTGTAACGAGTTTCGTGGTAGTTGTGCTGTCAACGGGTTTTGTTTACTATTTGGAAAAGTTGAAATTTGGGACAAAAATACGCGAAAATAAGGTAATAAATACGTGGAAGTGTGAGATAACTGTTTATACAGTTGACTAAATGTTGTATTGTGATGTGTGGTGCAAGAGAAAACATAAATCAACCATAATTGACTCTTCATAGGTTAGTAACCCGTTTTCTAGCAAGAAAGCTCTTTATTGATTCTGATTGAGAAGCAAAATAAAACATGATGTTAAATTTATGTATAAACTGTTGTTAACTGGTCATATTTTTGTAATACAGTCAGTATTTTAATTTATTTTATTCCTCATTTGTTTACATACCTAAATAGGGTTGTGCATTATCTAAATAAAAAATAATATTTTTTTTATAGGTTTCCGATGAATGAAGTTTTGAGGAATAAATGCTTAGAGGCTATCCGGTTCGGAAAAATATTAATCCTCGGCAACAGGATTGGTACATCTGCTCTTTGCATTTTGAGGAAAGCTGTTTCAATAGAACGCTTGAAGTTATGATATGAGACTTCGGGACAACTCATCACCAGCAATATTTTCATTTCCGGTAAGTTTAATGTATATAGTTAATGTTAATGAATAAATGTTTTAGGGTTCGGTACCCAAAGGGTAAAAACGGGATCCTAATGATATGGCTCTGGTGTCCGTCTGTCACCAGGCTATATCTCATGAACCGTGATAGTTAGACAATTTAAACTTTAACGGATGGATATATTTCTGTTGCCGCTATAACGACAAAAACTAACACTAGAATAAAATAATTAATTAAGGGGGCTTCCATACAGCAAGCATGATTTTTTTTGCAGTTTTTATAGATAATACTACAGAACCCTTCTTCGTGCCTGAGTCCGACTCGCACTTGGCCGGTTTATTCGTTTTGTCTGTCAGACAATACTAAAAACCGTTGGGTGATTTGGCAGGAGTAGCCGGTTCATGCATGCAAATGTACGCAAAGTTATGTGTGACAAAGTATTATCGAATTATGGATGCGATCATATGATGTCATGCATACAACAATGCACATAATAGATTATACTTGTACATAATCCTTACTAATAATATTATAAATGCGAAAGTGAGTTTGTTTGTTTGTTTGTCACGCTTTCACGCCGTAAATACTGAACCGATCATCATGAAATTTGGCATTCAAGTTCTCTGGAGTACGGAGAAGGACATAGGCTACCTTTTATCCCGGAAAAAAGAACTATTCCCGAGGGATCGACATTGACGCGGGCGGAGCCGCGGGCGAAAGCTAGTTTAATAATAAAATATTATGATTTAACTAAGTATATTGAAATTTCAGGTCGTGGAAATGAAAAAAAAAAGCCGTAAAAGATAAACGTTTGAACCAGCAAAAGAAATTACAATTTGAAAGATATTGTGTTACATATAAATATCACGGTGAAATTAAATGTAAATATCTGTCAGATAGATGGTTTTTAAACAAATTAATACTTTTTAGGAATGATTTAGTAAACAAAGTTATAAAATAAATTGTCATTTTATTATCCTTTCCCAAAATGTTTTTATAAGCTCTGTCGGCTCTGTGTACAAAATAAGAGTACTGTTTAAAGTAGATCATTACATAGTATGGAAGTGACAACCCTAGGCAATGGCAGCCATTTTATGTAACGATTCTGTGATGTAGGTATACACGATTTTTTTGTAGGTATTTCCAGTCCTCTTTTTTCTTTGGTCTGAGATCTCACTACAGCCGCACTATGACACTTAGTTTTAGTTATTCCATACTTTGTTCATAAACATGGGTATTTATAACACCAAATTACACCGATTTTACATTATAAAGTCCACTAGAAACAATTTGAAAAACAATTAAAACAAAAGCCGTGCAGTCCGCCGGAAATTCCCGCCAAGAACTCCTGATAAAATTATGGTCGCGTTTCCGAATCTAGTTTTTCCTTACTAGAAGACCAGCAGCAATCTCCCGTACTCCCTAATTTTGCCTGACGCCTGTAACGACTGCTGCACTTGCTCTACACTGCTCTTCACATCAGATAGCAGACAAGAACAAGGAGCGGTAATTGATAAACCATGCTTCAGCCTTATTACTTATTCGTAGGTTCCAGCACATAAATAGTAAAAAAAAAACAGATACAAGGAATAAACAAAAATATTCTTATCAACCCTAGAATAGGCTTATATATATTAATATTTATTATATATTATACAGTGGATTTTGTTGGCATATTTTTGCAGCCTATTCTAGATGTATGTACCTCATCTAAAATAGGCTGTTTTTTAGGGTTCCGTACATCAAAAGGTAAAAACGGAACCCTGATACAATCACTTGGTTGTTCGTCTGTCCGTTTGCCTGTCTGTAAAGATCCTTTTTCTCAGGAACGCATAGAGGTATCAAGTTGAAATTGGTATCAAATACTCAGGTCTACTATCCCTTGGAGCTGTGAAAAAATCAAACTTTTAAACCAACGCAATCAAAAGATACAGCTGGTTATGCTGCAAATTTATATGATTTTTTTGTAATTCGCAAGGAAATCAATACCTATAGGGTACTTCCCATGAACTCACAATCTTGAAATTTAGTATGAGCCAATGTCTTATATCGCAGATAAATGAATAATAAAAAATATACATTTTTGGATACATCACATAATAAAAATATTTTTAATAATTTTTCAACACTCGCAAGGGAATCAAAACTAACAGGGTACTCCCCGTGAACTCAGGATCTTGAAATTTGGTACGAAGCAACATCTTATAACCAGCCAAGTTTGAGTCAGACTCGCACTTGGCTGGTTTTTTTCTATCTTGGCAGAATTACACACAGAACAATATTTGTTAGTTGATTTTAATTATTCAATAGCATGATGTAATATTCTTAGGTACATATTTACACAGTAAAAGCTGAGATCAATTTGCAAAAACAGTTTTATATCTAAAAATTGCTCTCAAATATTTGTAATAGTCTCTTAATTTCTGCTATCCTTGCAGCTTGTGCCTGCACAGGAATCATTGCCTGTGACACTTCTTCACCTTTTGCTAGGATCGTGTACATGCTTTTGATGTTATTGTCCATGGCGTCACATGTCTTTCCAACTGCATCTTTATAAACTTCCATATTCTCTGCAGTCAATGACGAATTGGAATGCAATATACCTGATAGATTTTCTATCAAATTATCAACAGACTGAGCTATCCGTTGTGCTTCATATTCAAGGTCATTTAACACAGTTATATCAATTTGGCCGATCTGAGGAGCCAATATTTGCCTATAAAGTTTTCCAGAGGGTGTACTTGACCTCGAAGCACTTGAACTTCCAAAGACGGGAGTTTCACCTCTCTTGGCTATGGGACTCGATAACTTGATCTTGAATTCTAAATCATCTGCAACATAGTGTGTCATGTCTCCTTCATATCTCACATGCCCATCTAAATCTAAGGGAAACTTTTCTTGTTTGCGGTTTTCTGACGGTAAGTCATATGGCCTGGAAGGGCCAGGTCCTTTCTCTGTTTCTTCACTGGCCTGACCCTGGTCTGAATGGAAAGATATTTCACTATATGAGGCTGTCATGCGAGCAGATATTTCTTCATCCATATCAATGTCTCCTTGCTTTACTGATGTCGCCTCCATCTCCTCCGTGTCCCCTGAATTGGGGGATTTAGGTTTACGTGAATTTGCAGCCATTACGCGAGTAAAATATTAAATGAATAAGTAAATCAAACAATTCGCCTCCCTTATTTACCACATAATTTTAGTTATTGCCACCACAAACTACTAAGAGATACTACGTGATTGCCACAAACTAATGGTTATTGCACAGAAATGTCAATGTCAAAATCACCACCAAAAGAAAATTAATTTACTTCACAAATAAAACGCAATCCTAAAAAAAAACTAGGTGACGCGTTCGGTTTCACGCTCAGGTTTTAGCCTCGATTTAAATCAAAAGGTTTTAAAAAAGTATTTTTTGTTTTGGGAAAATCAAAGTACACTCAGCTTCGTTTTTGGGAGAGAAGTGCACATTCTTTATAAACAAGGTAGCCAGGCTCTCACCTGCCAGCAATGCCCGTTTTTATCTAAATGAAAACGAGGTCGAGGAATTATTCCGCTTGGCAAAGGATAGAGAGGAGTTTGGGAAGCTGACGGCCAACATCCAGTAATGGAGAGGCACTAAAAGAAGAAGAAGAATCTAAATGAAAACTTCATTTAGCTGATAATGTTTTTCATAGAAAATATACAAAAAAAAAACTGGTTTTACGGGCAGCAATCCGATCGCCAATCATTTCATTTGGCAGTGGAAAAATGTCAAAATTGCGGGAATTTTTGACAGTTGTCAATAAAAACAACCCGAATCGAATGTGATTTGCTTTTGAATCCATATTATTTTATTGTCTTTCTTTAATTTTCTTCAAGTTCAATGCATGTTTTAGTTATAAAAACTTGATAGAGAAACAGGGGAATCTCTTTGGTGAGTGTTTATTTCAAACGGGGTTGGGAGCAGAACGTGCATTGTCCGTTTAACATGGCGCTTTACAACGACATGTGTGGATGATAACGCTGTAACAAAATCTTGTTTTATAGTCATACTATCAGTATTTAGTACATTTGAGTTGTCTTTTCTGAAGTTTTAATTGTGTGTATTGTTGTTCGTCTGTTACATAACGGGTTTGTGGGCTTGTATGTAGTGTTACGGCACAAGCACTGCAATGGTGAAAACCCGTCGCAGTAACGGAGAGAACGGGGAGGTTGACGATGGGAATTACACTGTAAACGACGTGGGCAGCGTCTCTGATGAGAAGGTGACAAATCCTCGTACATTTTTGTATGTTTTATTGAGATTTGCTGGAGCTGCTTTGTTTAGAAATACCTCTTTGTGAATCAACTTCCTGTCCCCATTTCCTTGTGCAACTGGTGCAGTTGGTTGCATGCGCTTTTACTGTGAATCCAAGAGTGTGTATTTCTTACAACTGCATCCTTATGTGTTTACTAGATGCAATGTATTGAAATAATTCCCTTTTACAACATACCTATTGACATTTGACTTGTTTGCCCTTTGGTGTCACATTGGTTTAATTTTAAGCTTGTGTATGTGGCTTTAAATCACTGGATGCTAATTTTGTGTTAAATTATTAGATGTTGGACTTATTCACTTCTCACTTTCTATGTCAGATAAACACACTGATTTAGACCACCTACTGGATAGTTTCTGTGTACACAATAGAAAAGAGATCCCATAATTGACACTCAATTATGGGATCTCTTTTCTATTGTACAGTAGTATTAAAAATGTGTTCTCTAACTGTTGATATGAACAAGCAATGTTTTGAATGTATGAGGAAAGAAAGGACTCAAAATTGACTCTTCAATGATTTATTAGACTCTTTAGATACTAGATCTTATTGGTATATTTCATATTATGCACTTTTATACATCTATAATATTCATATCAAAAGATTTTGAAACAGGAAAAAGTTAAAGCATGCTTTTCTTATATTATTAGGCAATACTGTATAATAGTGTTTAATAAATATATCATTACTATGTGACGACTTGTAGAAAACAATAAGTAATTAAATTCTAAGCAGTCAAAATAGGACAGTAAATATTAAATAATTACAGTCCCTTGTGCACATAATAGATAGTGGTTTCATGATAACAAGAGTCACTACTGTCATGAAAACCATATTACAATATTTTAATATTGTGTTGTGTATCATCCTTACTAATATTATAAATGCGAAAGTGAGTTTGTTTGTTTGTTTGTTACGCTTTCACGCCGTAACTACTGAACCGATCATCATGAAATTTTGCATACAAGTTCTCTGGAGTGCGGAGAAGGACATAGGCTTTTTATCCCGGGAAAAAAGTACTATTCCCGAGGGATCGACATTGACGCGGGCGGAGCCGCGGGCGAAAGCTAGTGTAATATATATTCATTTACAATTTAAATGCAAAAGTAAGTTTATTCTTTTGTGTGTTATATTTTAAGAGGAAATAGGAGGGCGATATTTCCATACAAGCGTGGTCCCCTGATTCCTCGCCGGATAGTACCAGTGATTTTTACCAGGGAGCATGTCCCTATGTAATAAAGAGATATGAACCTTCAAAAACCTGAATAATTAGTAAGAATTTCCATTGTGTTCAAAGATCAAGAAAACAAATTCGACATAATTATATTAGAAAAAGAAAACAAACACAGAAACACAGTCATAGTTTATTTTAATCCTTATCCTTACTAATATTATAAATTCGAAAGTGAGTTTGTTTGTTTGTTACGCTGAACCGATCATCATGAAATTTTGCGTACATTAAGTTCTTTGGAGTATGGAGAAGGACATAGGCTACCTTTTATCCCGGGAAAAAGTACTATACCCGAGGGATCGACACTGACGCGGGTGGAGCCGCGGGCGAAAGCTAGTTTAATAATAAAAAAGAAATTAAAACGGTTAAGTTTTAGAGAAGAAATCAGGGGACTACGAAGTGTTAATGTTGTGTTATTTTTATAGGTATTTCCAGTCTCACTGCAGTTGTCTCTATTGCACTCTGCAGGGCACTTTGAGCACACAGCCATAGATTTTACAAATACATATTTTACAATTCTCTAGAGCGCAGTGTTTCCTCTTAAATTGTAACTAAACTTATACAGTGCGCAACTGAAATTTTTGTTATAACTCAAACCATGGGTTATACTTGACTCAAACTTGATCACTACAATATGGTGAAATTATAATAACAAGCAAAAACCCAAAATGAAGTTTCATACGAAATAATTGGATGTTTATATGTATAAGTATCTATTATAAAATATAGTGCCATTGAGTTAGTATCCTAGGACACAAGTTCACAACTAACTGGGGCTAGCTCAACGTGTGTGATTTGTTGTTATATATTTATTATTATTATTCTCTTTATTTAGGGTTTCGTACCTCAAAAGGAAATAACTGAACCCCTATAGGATCACTCAGTTGTCCGTCTGTCTGTCTGTTTATCAAGACCTTTTCTCTGGAACCCGTAGAGGTATTAAGCTGAAATTCATATAAATACCCAAGTCTGCTGTCCTTTGGAGCTGTTAAAAATCAAACTTCTAAGCCAACACAAAAGATACAGCTGGATACAGCCTTTTCCTATTACCTCACCTAATTATGTTTCACTATCCCTACATTGTATAAAATAAAGTCGCTTCCCACTGTCTGCCTGTCCCTATATATGTTACGATCTTTAACACTTTGAATGCCGGAATTGCAGACACAATAGTTTTTCAATTGTTTGTCGGTTACCAGTTGGCTGTCGTGGCGTCTAAGGTGTTAAAATTATGCAACGGATTTTAATGCAGTTTTTTCAATAGATAGATTAATTCAAGAGGAAGGTTTATATGTACATTGCATCCATGCAAAGCTGGAGACTGAATCGCTAGTTTAAGATACAAAGTTGAGTTGAGGAGTCATTGAACCTTGATTGAACACTATTTTCTATAGCAGGTTTGAAAAGTTTCAAAACTACCACATATAATACACATTGTTGTGATTCCAGGATCAAGGGGAATAATTTTTAAATATCTAATTTAACTAATACTGATTTGAAACTGACATTGGGCGAAAGTCTCAATAATTTCTTTGAACTTTAAAATCCAATACAAGTAGTCTCTCTGAATCGGCTTCTTGAATTTGCATGAAGCATGATCTATACTTATTGGGAGCTTAGTGTGGTTGAGGAACCATTAATTTTAATTTGGTGTAAGCCTGATGTGTCCTATTTTTTTTGGCACTGGTTTAAATATTATGCCTATCTAATGTAATAGTTGTGACAAGTGCATAATATGAGAAATATATGGTAGAAGTTTCCAATTTGTGTATCCTTACTATCCTTACTATAATATTATAAAAGCGAAAGTGAGTTTGTTTGTTTGTTTGTTTGTTGCGCTTTCACTCCGTAACTAACCGATCATCATAAAATTTTGCATACAGGTTCTCTAGAGCACGGAGAAGGACATAGGCTACCTTTTATCCCGGAAAAAAGTACTATTCCCGAGGGATCGACACTGACGCGGGCGGAGCCGCGGGCGAAAGCTAGTACATTATAAATCCCTTGATCAGCTAATTTTACCTTAACATATCCTAACTTAATATTATAAATGCGAAAGTGAGTTTTTTTGTTTGTTATGCCTTCACACCCTATTTACTGAACCAGTTGTCATGAAATTTTGCACACCGTTGTCTGGGGTACAGAGAAGGACATAGTGTACATTTTATCCTGGGAAAAAGTACCGTTCCTAAGGGATCGATATTGACGCGGACGGAGACGTGGTTAAAAGCTAGTTCTTTAATATTAGTAAGCCATTTTGTGCAGTAAATTCAATTTAACAAATGGCATTTAAATAAATAAAAAAAACAGTATCACTATCAAGGACGCTAAAAACTGTACAAAGTGGAGAAGAAAAAGCAGGAAAGCAGAGACCATGTTTCGAAGCACCATGACTGAGGAGGCAACTGGGACAACTGAGATGAGAGAGAGAGAGAGAGCGAGAGAAAGAGAGAGTGAATGCACAGGTGCACTAGGTCTACATAAATAATACAAATATTTTTTAATCAAATTTCTCAGTATATCTTTTGTTACTAAAATTTGCTAACAGTGCTGGTCATGATTTCTTGAAGATATTAATCTTCAATTTTATATTTAAGGCATCAAACTGGTCCCAGCGTGAGTTGCGAAGTAGTCAATATAAGGTGACCAGGAAGATCCAACGCTGGCCCACAAAATGTAAGTGATTTTATGATAAATTGAATATTTCAGCTGATAAATTGAACCAGATCTAGGTATAGTTATTTATAATTTCGGGATTATCTATAACGGCCTTATCACACTAGCGAGTTCAAACCGGGGCGAATGCGCAGCGACCTCGCTGCGAAGACGTTGCGGGTGCGCAGTGAGTTCGGCGCGAAGACGCCGCGGGTGCGCAGTGTCAATCAATTGGCACTGATTTTACAAAACGAGGAAAATCACAATCAGTGCCGCGAGCTCGCTGCGCTCCCGCGGCGTCTTCGCGGCGTGTTCGCCACGCACACGTTGCCAACTCACGGCGTACTCGCTGCGCACTCGCCCCGCTTTCAACTTGCTCGCAGTTTGCTAGTGTGATAAGGCCCTAAAAATACCAAGGTATTTTGACCATAATAGGATGATTTTGGGATTACATATGGAATAAAAATAGTGGTATGGGCTGAGAAAATTCAAGATCAAACCCTCTGATTATAATATAACATCGCTACAAGAATGAATGCAGCCTGAAAGTATTACAAATTGTTAATAACTTTTTATTGCATACTTAGTTTTTTTTATCTCTTACAGACAGTTGCAGGCGTCGTACCATTAAGATGCCTCGCATAGTATTCCCGGAGAGCGATACCGAGCCTGAGAAATATTCTAGAAGGTAAGTCCGTAAATTTTTGAAGATCAGCCGGCCTATTTATTTCACTTATATATGTATATATAGGTATATATGTATATGTATATATATATATATATATATATATATATATATATATATATATATATATATATATATATATATATATATATATATATATATATATATGTATTTGCTAACTTAGTGTACAACGTTTTAATAGTCACTTAAAATACATTACTTTTTATATAGCTTAAATTAAAATAGTCAATCATAGGAAAGCCGCAATGTATTTTGAAGTGACTATCAAAATGTTGTACACTAAGTTAGCAAATAGACTGGCTGATCTTGTTAGAAGGGAGGTTACAAATTGAGAAACATTAATGAATCATCACTTACCATCAGGTGAGATGGGAGACAAATGCCTAATTCAATATTTATGAAAAAAAAAAAAAAAAGAATGTATTATTTTCAGATCAAGGCAAGTGCGAGTTTTCTTTGCTGATGATAACGCGTCCTCGAGCAGGATACGTCGCAGTCGTGGACCAAGAAAGAATTATGTAGAAGATAGTGAGGATAAACCTATACAAGAAAGTAAGCCTATTTTTTAACTATATTTGTTACTTACGTGTGTAGTGTTCAAAGAAACCTATATTAAATAAACGATTTGAATTTGCTGAATGCTGCAATAGACTGCTCTGCTCTACGTTCAGGAACTCATTCTCTATGAGGTATATAATTTTGCTGAATGCTGCAATAGACTTCTCAATGCTACGTTCAAAAATCCATTCTTTATAGGCACCTACCACGGCTAAGAATCCCTCCCGTAGGGCAGTTTACTGACCTATCATATGCAAAAAAAGTTTCTAAAATATCGTAAATTTCAGATGTACGAAGGAGTTGCCGCAAACGCAAGCTTCTCCATCACAACTTTAACGAGAGCTGGATCACCAATGAGCTGAAGGTGAAGGGATACCCCGATCTGTACGGGTTTCCTGGGTCTAGCTCCTCTGATGAATTCACTTCAGGGGACGAAGGAAGAAGGGACACCAGCAAAAAAGTGGTTATTGTAAGTTTTTTGCTTTATCTATTAAGCATTTACCATAAGTAGAATCAAATAGACAATTTGAAGTATACAATTTGAATATTCTTGTTTTAGACTAGTGGTCATGCCCCTACAAACACAGATGAAGATACACAACTCTCGCGACAAAGAAGGACATCTGCGAGGTTTAGTACCAAAAAGGTAAAATGGGAATTCTTTAACTAAATTCATATTAGAAACATTCATATGTGGAAGTCTAATATCGCCATGTAATTTATCCTTCAAGTTTACAGAGAATAGGTTATAAATATATAATCTTTCATATAAAAAAACAGACTTCAATCAATCTGCTGAACCGATTTTGATAAAATTGAAATGGGACCAAACTGAAAACACACACTTTCATGTAAAAGAAATCACATCAGTTCATATTACAGAGTTAAGGGGCAATACAAAGAAAACTACAACCAAATTGATAACTTCCTTTTTTTGAAGTTGATTAAAAATATGAAAATTTCTCATATTCTAATTAGACTGCTATCGCATAAAAAATGCATATCCATTCATTTTATTTTGGCGTTACGAAGTCGTGTTGATTTTTACATTTATTACACAGTAATCAACTTTTTTTTCTATTCACTATCAGGATGCAACAGAAACGGATTCCGATGATGACAACAACCAGACAGTTATCGAGAAGAAACCACCGGCCGAAAATAAAAAAGATGATGAGAAAATGGAAACGGAGACCAACCAGGAGATCAAGACTGAGCAGGAACAAAACGCACAAGAGGAGCAGGGAGAAAGGTACAATATTTACCACTTTTATAAGTTGCATCTTGTCGGCATCTTGCAGTCTTTGTTTGGCGGCGCAGAATACCACAACCTACCGCCGAATCAAACCGAATGAAAATAGCATTGAAAAATCGAACTTATTCCTACCACATAAGATTTAATATCCTAAAACAACCGAACTCATGGTATCTCGCTCATAATGCTCGTACGGCGCGGCGCCACAGTGAACTCCAGACATGTCTGGAGTTCACTGTGGCGGGAAGGGGCTCACGCGGTCGAGCCATGGCGCGAACGCGTCAGCTAATAAATAACCAATAACGGACGGATATTTTAGCGCCATGCAAAAATTTGATTTCTGCGAATGCGCAGGTACTTCAGTGTAACTTATAAAAATAGTCGTAGGATTTCTTGGTGGGAATTTCGACGGACTGCACGGCTTATGTTTTGGATTGCTTTGCAAATTATTTCTAGTGGACTTAAAATGTGAAAGAGGTGTAATTTGGTGTTATAAATACCTATGTTTATGAAGAAATTGTGGAATAACCAAAACAAACTGTCTTGGTGCGGCTGTAGTGAGATTTACTTAGCGGGCTGGTGGTTGTCCGCCTCGTTGCGTCGTCTGTGATCAAGCCAATGGATTCGTGGGAATCCTCGCCAGGGACTCCGTAGAATCAACGAAATGAACTACACCATCATAAAAATAATAAATAAATATCGCCATTGGCTAACTTGACGCTGACTAAAATGAGCTTCAGAATGAAGTTTTTCCACTATCGCCACAAACTTGAAGAACCACAAGAACCGGGTGTAATAAATTGTATTTCACCTATGAAGTGATATGAAATGATATTTCACACCATGATCTGAAACGGACATTAACTATTACTTCAAATTTAAGTTTCTATTTCACCTTACCCGTAGTTATAATTCGACATTAAAAAAACTGCTATAAATATACCAAGAAAGTTCTTTTTTTCAGCAATCAGAAACCTATTAGAGCAACAAGGAGTAGAGGAAAGGGCAGACCTAAGAAAGACGACAGCCAGCAAGAAACCGGTTTGTACAACAACATTTTTTTAAGGTTTAAAAATTATCAAACCATCTTTTGTTTGCATGGTGTCCTAAGGGTCGCTTGTAAGATCAACCGAACTCCGCATCGATCGGCTGTTCAGAGTATTGTTGTTTTGCCTGCGTGAAATGGCGCTATATGAAAAAGTGAGATGAGGCGATATTTTATACCTAAATAAATAAGAAATAATTAGCGGCATGAAATTGTGACACAAGGGCCTAAGATAATACTTTTGATTCTAAAATACTCCTGAGTGAAGCGATGTATAAGCGTTTCAGAGCATCTTCCTCGAAGTATAAGTAATTATGTTACTCCTGAGATGACTAACATAATACTTATCAGTATTTGTGTTTTCATTCCCACAGGACTAAAAAAGTATCAAACTTTGTTGTGAATTAAAAAAGATTTTGTCCCTCGGGAATAAAAACGTATTTTAAACCATACTTAGTTTTTTGAAAAGATGTGATGAAAAATCTATGAACTATTAACTTTTGACATATTATTTTGATTGTTTATTATGTGTGTAAATTTTCTTTTATGTAGGTATAAATGATAATATGATTGTGAATGTGTGTTATAATTGTAATTGGTATTGTAATCGTTTTTATCACAATAAACATATAATAAAATAATAATAATAACTTCATGCCGTTAATTTCAGAAAACCGTCATTAGGTAATTATGATACTTGATTTCAGCATCGGAATCCTCGTCATCAGAGTCCGGCAGTGAGCTGACGCTAAGCCGGCAGCCGCGGCGTTCGAAGCGCACGCGCAATCCCAAACCCGCCTTCGTACAGATTGCGCAGGGACAGACGCGCGGCAGAGGTACCGTTCTAGCTTTTGGTTGTCATAACTTATACAGGGCACATATTTATTTTTTATGTAGGTATATATTTAGTATATATAACTTATATTGGGCGGTGACGACCACATCATCATCATCATCAAGTCTTTTTAGTCTTCACTGCAGGAGCATGACCCTCTCTGTACTACTGGAACCATACTTGGCCATAGCAGACAGAGGATTTGGCCTACACTCTCCTCGCTGGCCAGACGGGTTGAAGAGGTCTCATTAATGTTTATGAGCTTTGTTAAGGTGATACCACTGTAAATAAGGTCGTTCTGAACCTTATTTATCTCGCAAAATACTTAAATTAGGAGTTTCAAATCTAAGTAATATGATTTTTGACTATTTCATCTCCAAAAATTGAAGATGAAAACACGTTTTGACAAAATTATATCGATAGAAATATTTTTTGAAAAATGGTCTTCGTTCGCAGAGTTTTTGTTATTGTAGCTCAAATGCAACTAATGAAATAATAAATTTTTAGACTTAAAGATAGGTTATTAATAATTCATCAAAATGTAAATATGAAAATACAATTAACCGGTCTGATTTTATATAAAATAGAAATAACGAATTTGGCGCTTACGTTTTTTTCTTTGAGCGACTCGAGACTATCTCCTATCTCATCATTCACGGGCTAAACCGCCAAGCGCTATCCCTTGCGCGCACTTGATCAGTCCTTTGCCGAGCGAAGGTACCAAACATTTCAGGCCTCGTCTTAAGCTTGTATTTCCATGGGATGACCACATACTAGCAGTAATATATGATGATAGTATTCAGAAAAAGATTACAAAGGAAACCGTGAAAATCAAAATCTGTCTTGACTTTTTTATAATGTCATTATACTATAATAGTGGTCATATGGCCAGTAGCGTCGGAAGCACAAGAAGCCTGTGCTTCCGACGATATAAACTGCGCTCGCCAACCCGCCAAGCGTGGTGAGTATGGCAATATCCTCCCATGGAATGAAGTATCCTTGGGAGAGGCCTTTGTTCAGCAGGCGACATTTGCGGCTGGAATGATGATGATGATAGTGGTCATATACCTATAATCCTTGGTTAGATTTATTATGCATAAAGGTCGTATCCACCCTGTATATTGAGTCATTATCTATACACATTCTTTACTAGCTTTCGCCGACCGCTACGCTCGCGTTATTGTCGTTTTCTCGAGATTGGTATTTCAATTCAATAATTATTCATCTACAAACTTATAATGTGTTGTTAAACAAATTTTGCAATTTTTGTATACCTACGATATTTTTCACTACAGTATTGTTACTTTATTTTTAACTGACTTAAAAAAAGGAGATTCTCCATTCAAAGTCAAAGTCAAATATGTGTTTTTTTTTTAAATTAAAGCATACCCTATGCTTTTCAATTGGTTGAAAACAAAACTATTGAACTGATATTGAAGAAATTTTAATGGGACCCATATAAATTTCTTCAAAATCAGTTCAATAGTTTGATCGAAGTCTTTTTTTATATGAAATATTATTATATCTGAAGTATTAGCATGTTACTGTAAGCTTAAAAATTTTCAACTCTTCTACTATAACTATTTTTGCCAACAGCTAAAACATTTACCATTCGAAAGAAGCCGTACTGTCTTAGAGAACGGAAACCCAAAATCCTACGCAGAAAGACTATCAGATGTAAGTCCCCTTTGCTTATCTTACATCGCATGTAAAAAAGATCCTTCTTTTAAAATAATGTGTATTTTTAGCACAATCGCCGTCTAGTAGCAGTAGCAGCAGTACAAGTTCCGACACGGAAGAGGATTTAAATGTGTCTATGAAAAATAAAACTAAGGGCAGGTTAGTACTCGTAGATAGAAAAACATGCTATATAAATGTATTTCAACAGTTCATTGAAAATGGTTCTCTTATTAAATTAAGAAATAAAATATGGTGAAAAAATTTCAAGCGGACGGGATTTGAACCAGCGACCTAAGTCTATGTTCGACTTAAGATGATGATGATGATTGAGATGTTTGTTTTTTAGGCAAAAGTCTAAAGCGAACGAAGACAAGAAAACTGATAGAGCTTTGAGAGATATCCAACCAATTGAAGTTGACGGCAGTGTGAGATTTTCTTCGGTAAGTTTATCTGTCTTCAATAAAAAAGTCAATAATATTCGTATAAGTTTTATTTTTATTCACGTCAAAATTAAGCTACAGGCCGAGTTACACCGATGTACCTGCGCAGAAATCTAATTATTGCATGGCGCGAAAATATCCGTCCGCTATTGGCTGATGCGTACGCGCCATGTCTTGAGTTTGCTGCAGCGCCGCGCAGTAAAAGTATTATCAGCGAGACAGCACGAATCCTGTTGTTTTTGGATTTCAAATCTTATCTAGTAGCAATAAGTTCGTTATTTCACTGATATTTTCAGTCGAATTTATTTGGCAGTAGTTTTTGCTATTGACGCCGCCGAACAAAGCCGAAGCTAAAAGTGGTAGTACTGAGTCATCTTGATCCGCACTTTACCCAATAAAAAAGTTGTGGTGTGATATAAACGTTTCTTTACACATATATCATTATTCTTTTCTGTTTCAGGTGGGCGGTCTTGAAGAACACATAAAATGCCTCCGAGAAATGGTGCTCTTTCCTCTCATGTACCCGAGCTTGTTCCAAAAGTTCAACACCCGTCCCGCCAAAGGGGTGCTTTTCCACGGACCCCCGGGTACTGGCAAGACCTTGTTAGCGAGGGCTCTAGCTAATGAGTGCAGTTTGGTGGGGGGCAGGAAAGTGGCGTTTTTCATGAGGAAGGGAGCCGATTGCCTGAAGAAGTGGGTGGGTGAGAGCGAAAGGCATCTCAAGCTGCTGTTTCAACAGGTCAGTTGTTTTTATATATTATAGGAGATTAATTTGCTAATAAAAACTAAGCGTAATTTTTATTTGACATAAAAGAATTTGTCACTTCAAATAGTTTTTTTGTGTAATAGATCATATCAATCGGAATTAAGTATTTCAAGAGATTGTATTTTTTTCTTCTCATCTTGGCATGTTGAATTTTTCTTCTCAGTATTTTTTAAGTAGATACCTATTTCCCAATGCGATTGACGAAGTTAAAGACGGTAGCCTACTAGATTTTGGACAGGGCTAAACAGAATTCTATATGCTTTATAATTAATTCGTAGTTTAAAAGCAATTTGAGAAGAACATATATTTTATATTTTTGGTAACAGGCAAACAAGATGAAGCCCTCAATAATATTCTTCGACGAGATCGATGCGCTGGCGCCGGTCCGCAGCGTCCGACAGGAACAAGTCCATACTAGCGTCGTGGGCACGCTTCTCGCTGAAATGGACGGCTTGTGTGACAGG
This sequence comes from Elegia similella, assembly GCA_947532085.1. Lineage (NCBI taxonomy): Eukaryota > Metazoa > Arthropoda > Insecta > Lepidoptera > Pyralidae > Elegia > Elegia similella. Next base: position 18,824,675 of record OX383941.1, read on the forward strand.
CATGTTACTAATTACTTAATTTTGTCTTGTTTTCGTCAGACGAATTTAAAAATTCACGCAAATTTTTCTTCTAATTTGATTTGAGACTAAAACATAACATACGCCTTTTTGTTTATGTCTCAGCTGCTTATAATCCTGATTCGATCAATAGATAGAAATCTTACTAACTTGTTATTTTTCATAAATAAACTCACTGAATATCAAAGACTTTGATCATCTCTAGGACCCTAAGTTTGGCTTTGTCTGCCCTGTATGACAACAACGAGAACATTATACACTATTATTTCTTAATACAATTACTTTAAGGGGCCACTCAGCATGTTTATATAAACAACTTTCCCTATGGAACCAATGCTGGGAAATCCAAAATAAATTGACAATCCACACAAAAGTGTTCTGCGGACCCGGCAATTTGCAAAAAATTAGTCGATTTTTTTTTTTATCCTAGTACTGTAGCAATTATATTTAGTAAAAAAATATAGGGAATAAGAATACTCGTATTTATTTTAACAAAATGTCTAGTACTTGTGAAGACAATTCTAAGTATACAGTGCAGGCTTGTCTAGGTAGTCAATAGTTCTCATTTCCAGGGGTGAAGTGATAATAATCGGCGCCACTAACCGCCTGGATGCCGTGGACCCCGCCCTGCGTCGCGCCGGGCGTTTCGACCGTGAATTGCATTTCCCGCCGCCGCACGCCGCGGCGCGCCGCGACATCCTGCACATCTACACCCGGGACTGGAGGCCTAGACTCCCCGAGCCCGCTCTAGACCACGTGGCCGACCTCACCGCTGGCTATGGAGGTCAGCAAAAGCAATGTTTTTGTCTGTCATAAGGGGAAAACAATTTTAGTTGCCATTTAGTGTCGAAATCGGACGTTGACCTTATCCTGTTTAATGCCCGCCGCGACATCCTGCACATCTACACCCTGGCCTTGGCGACCACGGCCCGCGCTAGATCACGTGGCCGACATCACCGCCGGCTATGGAGGTTAGCAAAAAAAATTCTTGACTCATAGTGGAAAAACAACCTTATTAGTTGCCATTTAGCGTGTCAAAATCGGACGTTGACCTTGTCCTAGATAAGGCTCTTCGCGACATCCTGCACATCTACACCCGGGACTGGCGGCCCCGCCTGCTCGAGCCAACAAATTCCTATCCTTCCTCAGCTTAAAAACGCTTCCGATGAGCAGCAGCGTCGAAAGCACAAGAAGCCAAAAAACTGCTCTCGCCAACCCGCCTGCCAAGCGTGGTGACTATGGCAATATCCTCCCATGGACTGAAGAATTCTTGGGAGAGCCCCTTGTCCAAAATTGCTGGACAAGAGCCTCTCCCAAGAAAAGACCTTCAGTGGCTGTAATGATGACCACAAAATAATAATAACATCAATATCTACTTATAAAAAGTTGTAGACATGCTGGAGTGTCATTTTTGTATCTGATAATGTATCTAGTTTTTATTACACTTGATCGAAGGCTATAAAGGGTTGATACGATATTTGTGTAACAAAACTCAGGAATGTTTGTGATTTAATATGATTTATTACACAAATATTGTATCAACCTGTAGGTATAGTTTGCCCATATCACTGATTTTAACCCTTTGACCGCGAACGTCGGATAAATCCGACAAGCATTTTCATATGAAATGTATGTCACATTTATCCGACGTTCGCGGTCAAAGGGTTAGAGTACCTGATCTCACTATTTGTTATCTATTTGTACCTTATTTGTACACTGCAAATAATTTCTAGGCTGGAAATTACGGTAATTTATGTAATGTAATGTAATTTATGTAATTTTACGGTAAAAGGGGAGATTTGCGAATGCTCTTGTATGTTTGGTAAATACTAATAAATTGATTTTGTTTCAGGTTCCGATCTTAAGGCGTTGTGTTCTGAAGCTGTACTTAAAGCGTTAAGAAGAGTATACCCTCAAGTCTATGAAAGTGAACATGCACTAGTTATTGATGCGAAAAATGTAAGTTTATTACAAGTCTCATTTTATTTCATCAGGCCTTTGGCTAGGATATAATAAATAGTTTGAATGGGCTCGGCGAGGAAAGAAAAACAAGAATTATTTATAACAGATGATGTGACCATCAAGTCTGGTCATAGCTAATGGACTGTGTCGATGTCTCAAGTCTCAGTAAAAAGTAGTCTTTTGTCGTGTTTTATGTCATTTTGTCAGTCTATTTTGCTCGTGGAGTCATAGAGCAAAATAGGTCCGTCATTGTGTCTGAAAGAAGTCTAGAACGCCCCAACATAGTTAATAAAAAAACATTCCTGATGAACTCAAACATAAACAAAGCAGGACTATCCTGGGTAACAACAATTTCTGGCTAGCTATGTGTCGTTAAATTTATGTCGCATTACCTATTGTTTCTCTGACAGTCTTACACATTACTTCCTTAATTTACGCACACAAAATCATAGCCCTTTTGAAAATAACATGCTTTATTAATATGCTACTTATGGGTTAGGTACTAGTGTACAAATTCAGCTATAGGCCGCCTTTTTTTCGACCTCATCCGGAGGTCTATTCCTTAGGGCGAATGTGAACAGATTGAATGTCAAATTTGATTAGCTGATGGAATCGCAAGGTTGAAGAAATATAAATATTAAATTTAAAATATCATGTTTAGTGTGCTAGTTTTATATACAAGAAGGGTTGTGTGTTTCCCGCGTATCTTGTATGTTTGTAAATTTCTTTATCACCTCGTAAACGGCTGGATAAATCTTGACAGTTAGGTATCGTTAGGTTTGTCTCAAAAACTCAAGTTTCTCTGCGAGATCGAATTAGGACGAACATATTTGTAGAAGAACAAAGGTCACCGATATAGCTCATAAGATTAGCTCTTGGAAGAGGCAGTAGACGGGGTACATAGTGCGTAGAATCGATATCCAATAGGCAGAAGGGTTCTCGAATGGCGAACACGTACCGGAAAGCGAAGCGTCGGATGACCTCACTAAGGTCGCAGGAGGACGCTAGATGCAGGCCGATACCGGTCCTTTTGGAAATCCTTTGGGGGATGCCTATGTCCAGCGGTGATATTCTTCTAGCTGATATGATGATGATGGTGATGAAAAAATCAAGTGTGCTCAGATATGTGAAAGGGAGGGTAGTTAGATTTTTATTTTTAGAAATAATACTGATTGTTACATTTTTAGGTTGAAGTAACTCTCCAAGATCTCCTTTCGGCAATGGGGTCCTTAGTCGCAGCAGGATCCCGGGCGAGCCCCGCCGCGGCGCGAAGACTACCCGCGCACTGCGCGCCATTATTGCAGCAACAGTTGCAAGCTGCGCAACAAATGTGCTCTGAGGCCATGGCTCTGAGCCATAGAGACATCACGCAGAGGTGAGTAGATCCCATTGTTAGTCCTTTGGGTCCTTAGTTTCAGCAGGGGTCCTGGCCGAGCCGCGCAGAGGTGCGAAGTTTGCCAGTACATTGCGGGCCACTGTTGCAGCACCAGTTGCAAGCTGCGCAAACAAATGTGCTCTGAGGCTATAGCTCTGAGCCATAGAGACATCACACAGAGGTGAGTAGATCCCATTTATAGTCCTTGGGTCCTTAGTTTCAACAGGGTCCTGGCCGAGCCGCGGCGTGGTGCGAAGTTTGCCAGTACATTGCGCTCCGCTGTTGCAGCAACAGCTGCAAGCTGCGCAACAAATGTGCTCTGAGGCCATGGCTCTGAGTCATAGAGACATCACACAGAGGTGAGTAGATATCCCATTGGTAGGTTTGGGTCCCTAGCGGCAGCAGGGTCCTGGCTGAGCCCCGCAAAGGTGCGAGTGCTGGTTGCGAGTACATTGCGCGCCTCTGTTGCAGTAACAGTTGCGGAACAAATGTGCTCTGAGCCCATGGCTCTGAGCCATAGAGACATCACACAGAGGTAAGTAGATGCCCCATTAGTAGTTACATGGGTCCTTAGTGGCAGCAGGGTCCTGGCCGAGCCCCGCAGAGGTGCGAGTGCTGGTTGCCAGTACATTGCACGCCTCTGTTGCAGTAATAGTTGCGGAACAAATGTGCTCTGAGGCCATAGCTCTGATCCATATAGACATCACACAGAGGTGAGTAGATCCCATTGTTAGTCCTTTGGGTCCCTAGTTTCAGCAGGGTCCTGGCCGAGCCGCACAGAGGTGTGAAGGTTGCAAGTACATTGCGCGCTATTGTTGCAGCAACAGCTGCAAGCTGCGCTGTAGTATTCCTGAACAATCTGCCCAATAACATTTAAAATGAGGCCACGAGAAACTTAAAAAAAAACAATTTTTAGATTTCTTCACATTGTCGACTAAGATCATAGTCCATTACTGTGTGTTTACAGTAAAGAGCATAACTTTAAGCGAATAGTACATATTTTTATAAGTGTTTTATTGCATTCACAATGCTATTTTGGTTCATTATTACTTAATAAGAGAATAGTACATATTTAGAAAGTCTACCAACTCTTGATATTTTCTGTAAATTTAAATCCAATACACACAAACTCTAACAGTTTATTTTTTACTTTTAGCACGTCAGACTCAGTTTCTCCGAGCGTGCTTCTAATATGCGGAGAGTGTGCCGACTCGATACTAGCGCCGGCGTTGCTATGGCAACTGGAGCGTGTGTGTGTGCGGGAACTGAGCGTGTGTGCGTTACACGCTGCGCACGCGTTCACTGTGGAACAAGCTCTTATATCGGTAAGGAAATGTTTACGGTATTTAGTGTAATTTTATTGACGTTTAAGTGCGTAATGACCAGTTTAACTATAAAGTTTATTTCGTAGTTTTATTTTACGAATCAATAAAGAGGACTCTTAGACTTAGGTCTCCTGACCTAAGTCTAGTAGAGCTATCACCGAGGATGACACCCCTATGTGATCCTTAAATGCTTGGCCGGTGATAGCAGGTATGGTATCGAGTACGCGCGCCCGGTCTTTCGACCTGTTACTTGCTTTTCCCCCCATTTATCCGAGTGAGTAGTATTCCAATAACTTCATTCCCTTCCCAAAATGTAATAAATTCCTTCCTAGTTCAAAAATGTTTCCGATGAGTAGCAGCGTCGGAAGCGCAAGAAGCCAAAGAAAGTGCGCTCGCTAAGCGTGGTGTATATGACAATATTCTCTCATTGAACGAAGAAGGTGGAAGAATGGGCCTTTGGCTCTCTCACTCACCGAATGAAGCATAGAAGCGGTAAGGCAGAAGCTTTACCGCTTCTATGCTTTGTCCGGTAGTCGACGTTTGAGTAAAATTTCTGTGAGAGGTATTCAAAAAGCAAAAATGAATTTTGCCGGTAGCGCGGTTGTGGTGGCTCTACCACAACTGCTACCCGCAAAATTCATTTTTGCTAGGAGCATGAATGGGTCGGCTCGTCCGGGGAAGTACCACACTCTCACAGAAAATCGACGTCTGCGTAGGAGCTTCACCGCTTCTATGCTTCGTTCGGTGAGTGAGAGAGCCGGAGGCCCATCCTTCCCCCATTCCCCCCCCCCATGTCCTTTCCCCAACTCCTTGAAAGGTCGGCAACGCTCCTGTTACACCCTGGTGTTGCGGTTGTCCATGGGCAGCGCTGGTCGCTTACCATCAGGTGACTCGCTTGCTCGTTTGCCGCCCTATAATATAAAAAAAAAGCGTGGCTCTACCACAACTAAAATGTATGCGAGTACAATCTCCGGCACATGAGTTGACCTATGCGCAGTACAACGTTATTAGGTATCAACTGAGGAGCGGTATGAGGTGCGACGTGTATTAGAGCCTGTAACCATAGCAACGTGGCGACGCCATCCTTCCGCGCATGCGCTTAGTAGCTTTCTTTCCCCTCGCGCGCGCTCACACTCCCCATTGTCTTATAGTACAATCGCGCAGATTTGTGAGAAGTTTCGCCACAGAATAAATAATAGTATTCTCAACTGACTCAACAACTGGTCCATGTTCCAGTCTTATTAAAATTACACCAAGAAATTATATGGAAGGTGTCGTACCAATGAGTGACAGTGATTAGTGACTTGTATTTTAAGAAACATACCATAATTTAAGTAAACCTAATGTAACATTTAATTTGATGTAAATTATAAATAAAGCTTAATTTTGATAATTTAATTGGCATTTTAAAATTTCGCCGTAAACCGCTAATAATTCCTATCAACACTTTTGCATATCATACCTGCGCCGACGATCGCCATTTTGGTTCAACTTATGTGCCGGGGATTGTACCTTAATGTATTATTTTTGCACAGTTGTTCTCCGAGTGTCGGCGAGCGGAGTCTGGCTGCGTGTTGTTCGTGCGCGACGTGGTGGCGGTGTGGCGCGCGCTGGGCGCGGCGGGCGGCGCGCTGCTCACGCAGCTGTGGCGCGCGCGCGCCGCCGGGCCCGCCACGCTGCTGCTGGCCACGGCCAGTGACCCGCAACATATGCCTGTCGAAGTAAGAGCTCTAGTTTTTAGGACTACGTACTGCAGACTTTCTATCAGCTAATAGTTTACTGGCTGGGTGTTGTTCGTGCGCGACGTGGTGGCGGTGTGGCGCGAGCTGGGCGCGGCACGCTGCTACTGGCCACGGCCAGTGACCCGCAACATATGCCTGTCGAGGTAAGAGCTCTAGTTTTTAGGACTACGTACTGCAGACTTTCTATCAGCTAATAGTTTACTGGTTGGGTGTTGTTCGTGCGCGACGTGGTGGCGGTGTGGCGCGAGCTGGGCGCGGCACGCTGCTGCTGGCCACGGCCAGTGACCCGCAACATATGCCTGTCGAAGTAAGAGCTCTAGTTTTTAGGACTACGTACTGCAGACTTTCTATCAGCTAATAGTTTACTGGCTGGGTGTTGTTCGTGCGCGACGTGGTGGCGGTGTGGCGCGAGCTGGGCGCGGCACGCTGCTACTGGCCACGGCCAGTGACCCGCAACATATGCCTGTCGAGGTAAGAGCTCTAGTTTTTAGGACTACGTACTGCAGACTTTCTATCAGCTAATAGTTTACTGGTTGGGTGTTGTTCGTGCGCGACGTGGTGGCGGTGTGGCGCGAGCTGGGCGCGGCACGCTGCTGCTGGCCACGGCCAGTGACCCGCAACATATGCCTGTCGAAGTAAGAGCTCTAGTTTTTAGGACTACGTACTGCAGACTTTCTATCAGCTAATAGTTTACTGGCTGGGTGTTGTTCGTGCGCGACGTGGTGGCGGTGTGGCGCGAGCTGGGCGCGGCACGCTGCTACTGGCCACGGCCAGTGACCCGCAACATATGCCTGTCGAGGTAAGAGCTCTAGTTTTTAGGACTACGTACTGCAGACTTTCTATCAGCTAATAGTTTACTGGTTGGGTGTTGTTCGTGCGCGACGTGGTGGCGGTGTGGCGCGAGCTGGGCGCGGCACGCTGCTGCTGGCCACGGCCAGTGACCCGCAACATATGCCTGTCGAGGTAAGAGCTCTAGTTTTTAGGACTACGTACTGCAGACTTTCTATCAGCTAATAGTTTACTGGCTGGGTGTTGTTCGTGCGCGACGTGGTGGCGGTGTGGCGCGAGCTGGGCGCGGCACGCTGCTACTGGCCACGGCCAGTGACCCGCAACATATGCCTGTCGAAGTAAGCCTCTAGTTTATAGAATCCTCCACACTGTAGACTTTCTATCGGCTGATTTTTTTTTCATATTTTTCTACGTGTTAGAATATCAACGAAACGGTGGTGTAATTCATTTCGTAGCAGGGAGCCCCTGGCGACAATTCCCACGAATCCACTGGTTTGATCACAGACGCAGTAACAGTAAGGCGAGCGACCACCAGCCCGCTATGTAAATCTCACTACAGCCGCACCATGACAGTTTATTTTAGTTATTTCACACATTGTTCATAAACATGGGCATTTATAACACCAAATTACACCGATTTCACATTATAAAGTCCACTAGAAGCAATTTGCAAAACAATCTAAAACAAAAACCGTGCAGTCCGCCGAAATTCCCGCCAAGAACTCCTTCTATCGGCCGATAGTTGAGTCTGGTTGCGTGTTGTTCTGTTGTGCGCGACTTGGTGGTGTGGTGCGCGGGGCCCCCGGCACGTTGCTACTGGCCACGGTCGGCGACCCGCAACATATGCCTTTCGAATTAAGCCTCTAGTTTTTAGGACTCCGTACTCAAAGGGTAAAAACAGGCCAAGTGCGAGTCAGACTCGCGCACGAAGGGTTCACTTGGCCGGATTTTGATTAATTTTATCAAATTATTTTACCACTTTGAATCAATACTTAATTCGAAGATATCGGATCACTGAAAATTTAAATCACTTATTTTATTGTTGTCAACGTTCATAAATTTTTTATTTCGTTTCAGCTTCAAGAGCTATTCCCAATGTACAAAGACTGCATTTACCGCGTACGGGAGCCGAACGCGTCGGAGGTGATAGCGTTTTTAAAACCGCTCATAGCAGAAGCTTTGTTGCCGCCGCCGCCGGTTGAAAACACTGAGCCACCCCCACCATTGCCTAGAGGTAATTTTTTGCAGATGAATATTTATGTATAAGCAGAGTTTGGTGTTTCACTGCGAGATCGAATCAGAAACGAGGAGATTCGTAGAAGAACAAAGGTCACCGACATAGCTCAGCGGATTAGCTCTTTGAAGTGGCAGTGGGCGGGGCACATAGCGCGCAGAACCGATGGCCGATGGGGCAGAAAGGTTCTCAAATGGCGACCACGTACCGGCAAGCGCAGTGTCGGACACCCACCGACCAGGTGGTCGGACGACCTGACCAAGGTCGCAGGAAGACGCTGGATGCAGGCCGCTTCCAACCTGTCGTATTGGAAATCCTTGGGGGAGAGCTATGTCCCGCAGTGGACTTCTTGCGGGTGATATGATGATGATGATGAGAGTTTGCTGAAGAAATCACTAAAACTACGATCTTATTACATTGTTATGTGATTAGTATTGTCGCGAAGCTCCCAGAACAGAATAGTCTAGAACTTTTCCGAACATCGTCTGTCGCGCTCATACATCTTCCATCCTGCTCACACATATGTATTCTATCCCGCTCATACACATACTCGAATATTCTGGAATGTTTTAGTTATCGGCCGTCGGGACCGGAAGTATATGGAACTTTCTAGATACCCATAAGTCAGTATATAAGGGAGCGGACGTGGCGATCGTTAATCAGTTTACCGCGAGTGTTCTTAGTGAGCTATACTAATACGAGTGATTTGTGTGCGACTGATAAGTGATAATTTATACGACCACAGCAACGGACCAGGACTACGAGTGCTTTGCGTTTTGGATATTCGACGTGTTGGAAGACCAGTCAGTGTTGGGATTCCGTAGTGAATAAATTCCCTCTGAAGAGTTTGGTGTTTTACTCCAAATCCTGAACCCTAACCACGTAACATTTGGTGTCAGAAGTGTGGGATTTGGAAATGCCAGTGTTGCCGAGGGACGAAGAAGATAAGGAAGGCGTCCGGACCCGGGCTCAACGTGCAATGGAGGCTACCGCAGCCGCCGCCCAAGTTGCATCCGCTCGACATGCGCCAGCCGCCCAAAACATCGCAGCCGAGCAACTGCCGCCCGTAGCCCCAGAGGTCGCAGCCGCCCATGACATGGCAGCCGCCCAGGACATGGCAGCCGCCCAAGACATGGCAGCCGCCCAAGACATGGCAGCCGCCCAAGACAGGGCAGCCGCCCAAAATGTCGCAACCACCGAAGCCGTCACAGCCACCCAGGAAGTTACGGCCTCCCAAGAGATTGCCGCCGCCCAACAGATGCCAGCCGCCCATCATCAAGCCACGTTTCCTAGCCCCTCTTTCCAGGTTCCCACTCAAGCATCTTTTGATTTTGGTAGCTTGATGCAAATGTTGCAGTGCATAAATGAGAACCAGAGTAAACTGCAACGCATCAATGTGGAACTTAATGGAGAAATACAAAATATGCGGGATGAACAAAAGTGCTCGAGGGATGAACAAAAGCGTATGCAGGAAAAGCTGCATCATATGAGTGAGGACCAACGAATGGTATTAGCAGCTGTCAGCAAAGTCAGCAACGTGGTGGACCAGATCCGTAAGGATGTGGATTTGGTGGATAATCGCGTGACAGGTCTGGAAACAAACTTCTCCGGACTAGAGAAGAAAGTGCTGCGACTGGAGACAGTAGGCGTGAAAGTGACGTCGAGCAACGCTGTTGCTTATGCACCTGGACCCAAGGTGAAAGTGCCATCTTACGACGGAACTACTTCCTGGGCCGCGTATAAACAGCAGTTTCAAACTGTTGCCGCAGCAAATGGATGGACTAATGAACAGAGCCTGACAGCCCTCACCGTTGCACTGAAGGGCTCCGCTTTGACAGTATTAGAAGCACTACCTAACTCAGGTAGTGACTTCAAGGACTTGTTGGAGGCTCTTGAAGCAAGGTACGGAGAACGCCACTTAGAGCACGTATTCCGAGCCCAGCTTCGCGACCGAGTCCAGCGATCAGGCGAGGGGTTACAACAGTGGGCATTAGAGATCGAGAGGCTCGTAAGGAAAGCGTTTCCCTCAGAAGACCCCCGGATGGTGGAGAAAAATCTACTGCAAGCCTTCGTGGATGGAATTAAGAATTCAGAGGTAAGGGCTACAGTAAAGCTCCAACATCACACCTCGCTTAAAGATGCCCTTGCACACGCCCTTGAAGTGGAAGCGGTAAGACAAGATGTGCAAGTTCATAAATTGAGAGAAATTAACGAGATAAGCGAGGTAGTCAAGGCGGTTAAGGCCCCTTCAAAGAAGGATAATGGAACTGGGCCTATGTGCTGGAATTGTGGTGAAAGAGGCCATTTACAACTCAATTGCCGCAAAAAGAAACAGTTAAAGGAAGAGCTCAGGGAACAGCTTAAAGAAGAGATCAAGAAAGAGATTAAGGAAGACCTAAGCAATCCGTTTATGATCTCTCCTTTAAAGAAGCAGGGAAACGAGTAACAGCCAGGACTAAGGGGCGGGTACTGGCTGGCTCAGAAGAAGCCCCAGCAATAATCATCTCACAGGCAAGCAATGAAAATTGTCTGGCAATATGTGGTTCAGTGGAAGGGAAAAACTGCAGGATAACAGTAGACACAGGTGCATCTAGGACTATAGTTAAGCCACATCTAGTGAAAGCGGCAAGGGGACGCAAGAACATCAACTGTCGGCTTCTTTCTGCTTCTGGCCAGCCAATACCTGTCCTAGGAGAAATGGCAGTTACGATGTACGTGGGAGAGACACCCTATACTCACAATGTCATCGTAGCTGAAATCATTGATGACTGCATACTGGGCTTAGATTTTATGAAGAAATATAATTGTGGAATTGATATCACGAATGGTGTTTTCAAGTGTGGTAATGAAGAAATCTTCATTCTTGGAGCTTCCACTGGAAAAGTAACCTGCCTTAACAAAATTGTTATTCCTGGACGAACACAGGCTCAAATAATGGTGAGACTGCCCACGACGGCTAAGAAAAAAGAGGCAAAGAGATGTGTTTTGATTGAGGACACATTACACAAACCAACTGCGAGAGGACTCCTAACAGCAAGAACCTTAGTGCGTGGAAGCGATACTGCAGTGGTAAGAGTGGTTAACCTAGACTTCCATGAGGTCAGCCTCAATGAAGGAGATACTGTGGGAAAATGCGAAGAAGTTGTGTGGATGAGAAAGTGTCAATCAAAGCTGAGCTCAGTGTCACCTAACATCGCGAATAACTCTACAATTATTGATCTTCTGAAAGACAGCAAAGATAATCTGACTTTTAAGCAATACTCGGACGCAAAGAAGTCACTGTTGCGTTTTGCTGATATCTTCTCTTCGAAAGAAGAAGATCTTGGAAGAACTTCATTAGTTCAGCACAGGATTGACACTGGAAGCGAAAGACCTATTCGTCAGCGAGCAAGACGAATACCGATTGCCAAGGAGAAAGAAGTTGAAGAAATGTTGGAGGGCATGAAGAGAAATAAAGTTATAGAACCATCTGCAAGTCCTTGGTGTTCTCCTGTGGTTCTAGTTAAGAAGAAAGATGGCAGTACACGGTTTTGTGTAGATTATCGACGACTAAACGAGATCACTAAGAAGGACAGTTATCCGTTGCCCCGAATTGATGACACCTTGGATACTCTAAGTGGAATGCGATGGTTCTCTACTTTGGACCTAAAATCTGGCTACTGGCAGGTAGAAATACACCCAGAGGATAAAGAAAAGACCGCATTCTCAACTGGCAAAGGTTTATGGCAGTTCAATGTTATGCCCTTCGGATTATGCAACGCGCCGGCTACTTTTGAGCGACTTATGGAGTGTGTACTAGCTGGATTAGTAGGAGATGCCTGCTTAGTATATTTGGATGATGTCATCATCATGGGCAGAGACTTTGATGATCATTTGCGGAATCTAGAGAAAGTCCTAAGGAAGATACGGGGAGCAAACTTAAAACTGAACTCAAAGAAATGTCATCTATTCAGGAACAAAGTAAACTACCTCGGTCACGTAATTAGCAGTGAGGGTGTACAAACCGATCCTGATAAAGTTGAAGCAGTGCAAAAGTGGCCTACCCCGAAGGACAAGACAGAGGTGCGAGCCTTCATGGGACTGTGCTCATACTACAGGAGATTTGTCAAAGGATTCTCAGAGGTTGCTAAACCTTTACACCGTTTGACAGAAGACAAACGACCTTTCTTCTGGGACGAGACTTGCGAGAATTCCTTCCAAAAATTGAAGGAAAGTTTATGTAAAACTCCAATTTTGGGATATCCACAGACTGATGGTCAATTCATCGTTGACACAGATGCAAGTAACACAGCTATTGGTGGAGTGTTATCTCAGAAACAAGGTGACGCAGAAGTTGTAATAGCTTACTTCAGTAAATCTTTGTCAAGGCCTGAGAGGAACTACTGCGTTACACGGAAAGAACTCTTAGCTGTGGTAAAAACGCTGCAACATTTCAACAAGTATCTCATCGGCAGAAAGTTTAAACTGAGAACTGATCATGCTGCTTTGAAGTGGTTGCTTCAGTTTAAAAACCCGGAAGGTCAAGTTGCTCGTTGGATTGAACAACTCCAAGAGTTCGACTTTGTTACTGAACATCGCAGTGGAAAGTACATGGAAATGCTGACGCGCTTTCAAGAAGGCCTTGCTCAGAAGATTGTAAACACTGTGTCAAACAGGAGTCTAAAGAAATCGCTGTGAAATTAACAAGGGCGAGTCCGCCGGGACCATGGGATGACGCGATCTTCAGAGAAGCTCAGGAGGATGATGAAGACATAAGGCTTATTATTGCATGGAAGGAACGCGGAGCAGAAAAACCTAAATGGGTAGAAGTTGCACCTACAAGCCCAATCACCAAAGCTTACTGGGCTCAATGGGACAGTTTTGTCTTGGAGGACGGAATACTTTACCGTAAATGGGAAAAACCAAATGGCAAAGAGTTTCACCTACAAGTAGTTGTTCCAAGAGCTAAAGTAAAAGACGTTCTTCGTGAAGTCCACGATGGGGTGTCCGGCGGACATCTTGGCGTCAAGAGAACATTAACAAAGATACGAGAAAGGTTCTACTGGCTCAACTGTCGAGAAGACGTGGAGGATTGGTGTCGCAAATGTACCATATGCGCTGCTGTGAAAGGGCCATCGACAAGAAATCGCGGTAACCTCAAGCTCTACAACGTTGGTGCACCCTGGGAACGCATTGCAGTTGATGTGGCAGGACCATTTCCTATAACTGAGTCGGGAAATAAATACTTCATGGTGGTAATGGATTACTTCACCAAGTGGCCTGAAGTATTTGCCATACCTAACCAGGAAGCTGCAACAGTAGCCTCCAAATTAGTTGAGGAAGTGATATGCCGGTTCGGTGTGCCCTTGGAAATCCACTCCGATCAAGGACGAAACTTCGAATCACAACTATTTCAAGAAATCTGTAAGATTTTAGGAATGCACAAAACAAGGACCACGCCATATCATCCTCAGTCAGATGGCATGGTGGAACGCTTTAACCAGACGCTGGAGAGGCATTTGGCGAAATTGGTTGATAACCATCAAAGAAACTGGGACAAGTACATACCGCTATTTCTCCTCGCTTACCGGACTTCAGAACACGAAAGCACAAGAGTGACCCCAGCTTTTATAAATTTTGGCAGAGAACTTCGGTTACCGGTAGATTTGCTAACGGGAAGACCACCAGAAGTTTCTCACACTGTGACAGATTATGTCTCGGATCTTCGGGAAAGAATGCGAGATGTATATGACCTAGTTCGGGAAAACGGGCTGCAAGCAAGCGAGAACATGAAAACTAGATACGACCGAAGAGCAAATACGAGTGGCTATGAAGAAGGAGCTTTAGTGTGGCTTCACAACCCAATACGCCGCAAAGGAAAATCTCCAAAGCTGCAGACGAGATGGGAAGGGCCATATAAGGAGATCACCCGCATGAACGATGTGACATATCGCATTCAACGACAACCAAGAGGAGCATTCAAAGTGGTGCATGTGGACCGCTTAGCACGTTATCATGGCAGCAACAGTGACGCTCGGGACGAGCGTCTCTAAGAAGGGGGCAGTGTCGCGAAGCTCCCAGAACAGAATAGTCTAGAACTTTTCCGAACATCGTCTGTCGCGCTCATACATCTTCCATCCTGCTCACACATATGTATTCTATCCCGCTCATACACATACTCGAATATTCTGGAATGTTTTAGTTATCGGCCGTCGGGACCGGAAGTATATGGAACTTTCTAGATACCCATAAGTCAGTATATAAGGGAGCGGACGTGGCGATCGTTAATCAGTTTACCGCGAGTGTTCTTAGTGAGCTATACTAATACGAGTGATTTGTGTGCGACTGATAAGTGATAATTTATACGACCACAGCAACGGACCAGGACTACGAGTGCTTTGCGTTTTGGATATTCGACGTGTTGGAAGACCAGTCAGTGTTGGGATTCCGTAGTGAATAAATTCCCTCTGAAGAGTTTGGTGTTTTACTCCAAATCCTGAACCCTAACCACGTAACAGTATAGATAGTTTATCAAAGATATCTAAAAAGAAACGGTTGTCTGTAAAGTCGCTTTACGGACGATAATTTTACGTAATAATAATGGAAGATAAATGCGTCACAAGCCGAACGCTTAGGCTGATCGTGCCTCTATCGCGTGTTCAGCGCTCTGGCTTGCACACGAAACGTGACACTTCTGCGTACGAGTAGCCGACGTTCACCGATTTATAAGACGTTTATCACGCATCTATATCACTTCCATCGTTATCACGCAAAACTATCGTACGTACATTTAAGTATAGTGTTATAAAGAGGTCTATTCTTGTTATTTAATTTATCATCATCCTCAGCTTTCTGGCCTCCTTTTGTCTAAGCAATTCCTATCTATCTCCAGCCATCGCAATTCAGTTCTTTCCAGCAATTTGCCCTAGTCGACAACCCACCTAGCTACTGGACGTCCAACACAACGTTTCCCATTTCTGGGATACCATTCTGTAACTGCCTTACTCCACCTACCATCGTTCCTTGTAGCGAAATATCCTGCCCAGTACCATTTCAGAGTCTCATCTTTGATCGTCGTTCGACGTCGAATCTAAATGTTATATTATAATGTATTTCATTTATATGAAAATACAAATTAAAATTTAGTTGTGTGCTTTATTTTTTGTATAATGTATTTTATGCCGTTTTTTGTATTTGTTCAGCTCCACCGCCGCCACCGCCCCGGGAAAGCGCAGAAGACATGTCGCGACGCAAGCGCAAAGAAGACTATAAACTGCGCGAACTGAGAATATTCCTCCGTGATATTTGCAGGAAACTGGCTTCGAACCGTCGCTTCTACAAGTTTACTAAGCCTGTGGATCTAGAAGAGGTAGAATTTCTCATTAATATTGTTGAGTCTAACTGTCATTGACTGGGTACAAACTTCTGTAGAACTCGCTCACTCTTTGCCTTTTGCCGTCTAGATATTGGACTTTTTTGCACGTTGGCAGTTTTAAATATTTGACATCTGTGTTAACTAATACCCTTGATGAAAAGAAATGTTGAGTTTGTAGTTGTTTGAGCACCACAACCTGTTTATTTACTGTTGATTAAATTTCATTTTCTCCCGTCAAATTTTCTATTGTTATGTTTAGGCACAAGCGGCTTTAGTAGATATGTATGATATCACATGTAAATATGTTTAAAGTCATGTGTAGCTATTCAAAATTATGGTGATTTCAACCCTAATCTATGTGGCATAAGGTGCATGATATTGTTAATTATTTATTGTATTATAATAATAATATAATTCATTTATTTCAGGCAATAGTATTGTACTTACAATTATATACAATACCAGAGGCCCATATTATAAATACCTTACAGATTGACATACATAAAGTTCATAAAATATACCTTATAACTCACATACATATTAAATATCCCATCCTATATCACACGTAGTGCCGGCGACGTGTGGGGCGCGTTGACGTCAGGCAGCCGACCTCGGAACCTCC
The DNA here is from genome assembly GCA_947532085.1 of Elegia similella. Classification (NCBI taxonomy): domain Eukaryota; kingdom Metazoa; phylum Arthropoda; class Insecta; order Lepidoptera; family Pyralidae; genus Elegia; species Elegia similella. Next base: position 18,841,096 of record OX383941.1, read on the forward strand.
GAAATACGACTCCCTGCGGCTGAAAGTCCTCCTTCCTATTCCTGTATAGCCTACCTAAAAGGTGCAATCGGTTTTGGCTATGTTTGAACTTTTGCAGGTGACCATACATAGGCTTGGGTCAATACCCTCTGTTAACCCGACAATAGAGATCCAGTAAAATTTTAGGGTTCCCTAAAACGGGACCCTATGTATATTTTTAGGGTTCCGTACCCAAAGGGTAAAACGGGACCCTCACTCGTCTGAATCCTTAAAACTGACTTCAATACAGCTATTCAACAACTAAAAGCCACCTCTCCCCTGCAGGTGACAGACTACCTAGACATAATCAAGCAGCCAATGGACCTGGAGACGATGATGACCAAAGTGGACATGCACAAATACAACTGCGCCAAGGAGTTTCTCGACGACATCGACCTTATCTGTGCGAACGCGCTTGAGTATAACCCAGACAGGTAGAGTAAAAAATAATCCCACTGATTTATATATTCTTTGCTTTTTTCCGTTACGTGTTTCATTTTACGTTATGAAAGTGTGTTTTTCTCTGTTCGATCGACTTTTTGTTTTTTAATTAATTCATTCATTACGATAATTTTCTGAAAATTTTGAAACTAGTCGGTCATATTAAATTCTGACAGGAACATTTATCATTTATATTTTTCGGAACAAACGACATTTTGACGTGATAACGTCTTATAAATCGAATTATAATCTTAATTTCTTACTGTCATTAATATTTTTCGGGACGACGACATTTTTTTTTCTCGTAAAAAGTGATCAATTGACTTGGAAGTGGCTAGTTTCAGTCTAAGCATACCAAAAAAAATATCTAGGATTTGTAACACTTTGATGGACACTTAACCAAACACAACATCAACAGGTAGGAGTGTCTAAAAAAGTGTAAAATAGTTTGAAACAACTCCATGTTTCTTAAAAAGGTTTACAAGTAAAACCATTTGCTTTTTACACATTGTTACAACTACCGACACGTAAGTTTAGCGCTGAGCGAGTCTGCGCATGTGTACAATTGCGCACGTAATATAATTATAACTTTAATTAATTAATAACTTAATAATTTTAAGGACATATTGAAATTAACTATATGTCATTGGACTCTGGACTCTGTCGACCGAAGAGCCCGCAGGCTTATAAACAACGACGTGGTCTCAAATTGTAAATTGCTATCCCTGGCGCATCGCTGTAATCGCTTGCCTATCGGTTTAGGATCCATTTTGGAGTGTGCGAAAGCGCTCTTTGAGCTAGTAGAACCCTCACCTTTCCTCCATTGGCGTAGTCTAATGTAGAATGGTGAGGGTTACAAACGACATAGACAGAAATTTCACCCTTTTGTCGTTGAAATACCAAAGAGTCGAACTAAACGCTTTAACAGTTTCTTTTTGGTTCGAGTAGCAAAGGTGTGGAATGAACTGACTGATATTCCCAGACAAATACAGTCCCGGGACATTCAAAAGTAGAATAAATGGGTATCTCTTCGATAGGCATGTAACATCCTCGTCTTCATCATTACTTACCATCTGGTGAGATGGGAGACAAATGCCAAACCCAAACAAATGTTTAATTGGTTTCTCTTTTAACAAAACAATGCATGTTGTACAACATTTTTTTGGGCCTGTCTTTTCAAAACAGTATTTCTTCTAGGCATATTAACTAATTACAAAAAAATTAAGACAATAACAATACACTTTAGAATGCGACTGTACAACAGAAGTGAGCGGGGTGTTGTCGTATCGGTGCGCGGGACAGAGTACGACTGCAACACCTTATTTTCGATTGGTGCGCATTGAAAGTCAGCGCTAGACTTCCATGCTGGGACTTGTAGCTCATAGAACTGATGAAAATAGACCTTTTGATTTTCTCCGTGAAGTAAACCCATGAATTTGTTTTTCTTTGTCCACATTCCCGCGGTGCCAATCAAAGGGCTAGAGGGATGTATAGGTATGCCAACGCTTGTACCATAGACTTTGCAATATTACCAATATTACATGTAATTTATACTTATTACAGAGACATTTATGTAATGTATTACATCCTCTAACCTTTTGTCCGTGTGTATCGGACTTTAGATCTAGATTTTGCATGTAGATATAGATAATAGACGTAATATATTAGCATGGTTTTAAAGTTTGGACATAGATCTTTTATAAGTAAATAATTGGATAACATTAGCATTGGAAAATAATTTGACTATGCTGCCATTTAATTCGGATCTTATCTGAGGCATGTGGGGGGTTGAGGGGAAGCAGGAAGCTCTAGAGTGTAATATTATAACATATGTAAATCGCGTATTCTCCTCATAGCGTTTTGTTGGTAGTGGTCGGTCGGGGTATAATACTTGCAAATATTGTTATACTTTCCAAGATTATTGTGCGATAATAAAATAGTATGATTCGCTTCGCATAGTGTAGATATAGGCCAGTATATACAACGTGTAAATAAAAAAGCGCAATACCTGAAATTAGTTTGTTCGGAATCGAGAGTAGAATCGATTCCACAAATAAAAAAAAGCAGTCAAATATACATCAAAAAATATTTTTAATACGCCGTGTTTGATTATTACTTAACTCTACTTTAGCGGCGGAATGCGAAGCAACGTCGCCCTAGACCGAGCGTAATTAACATAGACTTTTTAATTTGCTACAACCTAATAATATAATAGCTAATATCTTAAATTTTTATAGTTCTTTTCTAATAAAAATAAGTCTGAGTATTAACGATTTTTCATTAACACGTTGATATATTTATTACCTGACCAAATATCCAATTCTGATTAAAGTAATTCATGCTTTATGCATGTAAGCAATCATATGCTCGTATTAATAATTGTTGTTGTTGAAGATATAAATTTGGACATGTATGTATAACAGGACATCGTCAGACAAGCAAATACGTCACGAGGCGTGTTCACTGCGAGATCACGCGCACGCACTCATCGATGTGGAGATGGACAGTGATTTCGAGCTGGAGTGTCAAGAGATAGCTAAGAAGAGGAAGGAAGAAGGCGATATGGCGGATAATGACCTGCCAGACTTTATCTACACCGCCTCCAATTTACGTAAGTTTCTTATAATGGACATGCGTTTCGCGATATGCTTAGGTATCTCGCCATTGGTCATTCAATATCGCGATTGGACATATCGATGTATACAATCAAATTTAAAATTTTCGCAAATCCGCAAGAAAAGGCATTTGCCTTGGCCTTGTCATGTTTGTTTTTATTTTTATACAGGTAGTAATACAGTAATAACCTTGCAGAACTAGATAACTGTCTCCGTGGTCCAGTGGTTAAGGCGTTTGCCTGTAGACTCGGGGGTCGTGGGTTCGATTTCCACGGGAAGCATACTTAGTTTAGTTGTTTCCAGTTTGGTTAGGACATTGCCGGCTTGAATCCCCAGATTGTCTGATAATTAAGGGCCCGCCATATGCCAGGCGGCGTGGCGATACAAACGCGGATGGTCTAAACGCGTTGGCTACTTTGGATATTTTCGTTTTTTAGGAATATTCAAGGGTTATTCGAAAAAGAAAAACATATGATGGCTGCCTTATCTGTAATGCAATAATAATCAAAAGTTTCAAAGTAAATTTTAATGTATTTGGTGAATAATGCTATATACCGAGTAAATTAGACGTGATTTGGAGGCAACTTTGCAATTTTTTTCTATCGAGAAAATTTAACGCAATCGTGTTTTTGAGTCATATAGTTACCAGAGTTAGTCCTGAACTTTGCTGCATTTTTATTTCAACTTGAGTATTTAATTATTATTGATATAACAGTCAATCATGCAAAGCAGTGTGAGGTAGTACGGGCCCTTAAGAGGATTCCGTGCTTCGGAAGGCACGTTAAGCCTTTGGTCCCGGCTGCTATCTGGTAGTCGTTAAAGGAACCGCGTCAGAGGTCGAAAGGCGATCCCGAACAACTGACCGACACCTACTCGAAATGATGATGATGAGGACTAGATATCTAACATCATAAACAATGTTTCTACGAGTTCTGACATAACAAATTAAATAAAAATGACTTTTCAAGTTTTTAATGTTTTGTCGTAACATTTGTTAGTCTATGTTATATTTATTAACGAAAGGACGACGCGTTGTTCGCGCGCGTAATATTTCTTTGTGGTGTGTGTGTAGACTTAATGGCTAACATTCAACCGGTTTTTTTTAAAATAAATGTTTCTCAAGTAATATAAATTAAAAAGAATGGTTTTATTTTTAATTGGGTCATGAACTTTTCATTGATGAATATTTTGGCCTTTTTTGCTTAATTGTTATGGTTCGGACTGTGTTAATAAAAAAATCGTTTCAGATGTAGATTCAACAGCTAATGACAGCAAGAACTTACGGACGCCGCAAAACGGTGATAAGAGCGAGTCACATTCTGTCAAACGTAAAAGGCGACGGATGAACGCGTGGTCCAAGGGGCTGGTTGTCAAACGACAGAAAACGTCGCAAAAGGTGAGAAACCTTTTTAGATCTCATTTATTTTTTTATTTCATTTTTGCTTCCGAAGTAATAAAGTAAAAAAAAAAAATGAATCCCGCGGGTAGCATAAAATGTGGAGTATTTTATGCTACCCGCGGGATTCATTTTTGCTGGAGGCATGAATGGGCCGGCTCGTCCGGGGAAGTACCAAACTCTTACAGAAAATCGACATTTGAGTAGGAGCTTTACCGCTTCTATGCTTCGTTCGGTGAGTGAGAGAGCCGGAGGCCCATCCTTCCCCCATTTCCTCCCCCCATGTCCTTTCCCCGATTCCTTGAAGGGCCGGCAGCGCTCCTGTTGCGCCCTGGTGTTGCAGTTGTCCATGGGCAGAGGTAGTCGCTTACCATCAGGTGACTCGCTTGCTCGTTTGCCGCCCTATAACGTAAAAAAAATACTCCTGTTCAGAAGAGTTGTACTCGTATGTAAGTTAAGATAGAGATGAGTAGGGTTGGTTCATATGGGACTTCTATTTATCAGACTATGGAGTGAGTAGTGAACATGAACGGTGTTCCCAATACATTAGGTTCAACTTGTATTTTTTATAAATATTAGTCTCTGTGAGTTAAATTTGACTTACCATAGAAATTTACCCAGCTGATCGGCGACTTTGTATGGGAGGAGATTATACGACCTATAGAGCAGAACAGCCGGTATAGACATACGAACGAATTTTTGCCCAAGTTGAAAAAGAGGCGCTTCGCGCTCGCTCGGTCATTACGAACGAATTTTTCGCTCTGTCATATTTGAATATGACCGAGCGAGCGCGAAGCGATTCTGACCCCTCTAACAGCAGATTTTAAATTATAGGGGGGTCACATTTATCTGCCCCCGACTGTACATGCAATTGATTTTTTCTGCACTTTTATGGACTTTTATGGACTGTAGTAGACTGTTCATTTACTAGTGCTTGTTCTGATATCCTTTGTGCCAATATATTTATTTTATTACTTTTCTAGACTTACAAAGACCCCAGCATGGCGATAACAGACGAGGAATCCAAAGAGAACAAACCTATCACGTCCACTCCACTACCAAACGGTGATGCATCAACATCATCAGGGTCGGATGATGACGCTCCATTGCGCAGGCCGCAGGATGAATCTGACGCGATATTCAACATTACTGCGCAATCTACTGTAAACAACCACGTGCTAGAGAGGTAACGGTCTAGTTGACTAGTAGTTGGTTAGAGAAGCAAAGACAACTGAGTTTGTGCTATGATAGTGAAATTGGTATTTCGGTTGTCAACACTCATACTACCGCCTTTTTCTAATATGTATGTTATTGTGGGAATGAACACGATTACGAAAAAAAATTTAGACACAGAAAGATAGAGGTCAATGTCCGTCATTGACTCTCACAATGGTAACTACATAGTATAGATTCATATAATTTCAAAAATTACCAATTTCCCTTTATTCAAGTTATATTTTTTGCAGTCCAACAAAATCGACAGAAAAGTCGCCCACAAAATCATCACCAAAGAAACGGAATTCGGGACACGATACTTCGAGTGGGGGTAAGTTCATTGTTTTTTTTTTATATGAAAGGATATACTTCTGTCTTGGTTTCATTTAAATTTCATCAAAATAGAAATATGAATTTTAGCTTGATTGATAAACTTATTCTTATTTCTTTCAGACGCTGAGAAAGTACTGATAAACAAGACTGAGTTAGATAACATTGTATATAAGAATGCGAAGGCGCTACGTTTAGTCGGGCTGGAGGCCTTGATTGACCTACACGCGCAACTCAGCCAGGTCATCCGCTCCTACGCAGATAAGAACGATCGCATGAAACTGCCACAGGAACTCAACGGCATAGTCTATAGGTACCTCCAACTCACGAGGAAATGAAAGAGACGCGAGAATGGTATGTGTTCTTATTTTGAAATAATTTCAACTTCACTGTTTCACTTTTTAAACTCAAATTCTTACTGGCCAGTGTAAATTAAATTTAAAAAGTCTACTTTTCTACCAGGCCAGTAATTATAGTCAATAAAATAAGTGGTGTTGCTGGCCAGTCGATTGAGAAGTGAAACAGGAGTTAGGTTATTGGATGAAGACGAGGACATCGAATTTTCGAAAGCGGTGAGATAGGAGCGATATCGTTAAGTCCACTACGTTATTATTTATGTATCAATATTCTAAACTTATCGACTTCAAAAGGCGACTGAAATTTCGTCCGTAAAATGAACAATTGAACGTACTCGTATATTTGTTGCGTTTTGTACTTGTAATATTTCGAATTATGTTGGTCTATAAAAAAGTATGACTGATACGATATTTAGTGAATGAGAAGAACAATTTGCTTATGCTTTCCACATTAATACACTACACACATCCCTTAATTATAAATTGATGTATTTAAATTAATATAACTTTAATATAATTAAGTATAATGATTACATTATGAGTAAATAGTCGAAAATTTGCTCTGTAGGACTCAATTCATTTCGTACTTATTTAGCTTTGGAAAATAAGAAATGTAATATGGTATTCTTTAATTAGAAATTAATTATTATTTGTAATTTTAATAAATTTTTAAACTAACATTTGAAAGTTGATTGATTGTATTTATATGGTTTGGGGAGTGTGTAGGTCAATATGACGAATACTTTTGTATGGAATAAAGAAGGCACATTTGATAGTCACCTCCACGGGCGAAAACGCGATGAGTCCGCCCATTTAGTTGAAGAATATCGCTGCGATAAAATTGCCGTGTAGAGATTGATTCAAAGAGTTACTATAAATTATGAGGGCACGGTGAGAATATCGCCGCGGTATTTCGCCCGTGGAGATGACACCTAAAAGCAATGACGAAACTTTTGTAGCAAAATGTCCTATAGATAAAGCCACGGAGTTTTTTGTGTCAATGTACGTATTCTCTAAAAATGTCCAATTAAGATATGGTGGTCGTACCTGAATTTAGCGATGTCCAGTGCTGCTTCTATTTGAAATAAATTATTTAAAGAAAAACGGAGTTTTTTAAAATTGTGTTTTGTGAGTTTATTAAATTATTTTATTAAGTAAAATTCAAAGTCTAGCTTATTTAAGCGTTTCCGCTAAAAGTTTCCGTTTTCGGCAAAAACGCTTTCACATCACTTTAAATTTTTACACATATATTTTTTTAATTATTATAATCCGCTTCTGCATATAATTTATTTCATAAATTCAGGTATGGACTTAAAACATGTAGTTTCAAATTTGGACACTAATACAAAACTTAGTCGATCTATAAGTGTCAAAGATGATAGAAATATGTATGAATGGGTTTGAGACCATATCAGGCGATATAATAAACTGATCACTGCCACCCTGGCTAATAAACTAAGCGTTTAATTGTTTTAGTCACTGCCGTTAATAAGTTAGGAAAGTCAGAAGTGGGATTTGAGCCAAAAAATCCCACTTCTGACATTGAGATATATTAGACAGGCATTCGCCATGCAGGCACATCAGAAGCTGGATCTTAGAATCTATCGCACAGATATCAGTTTAATTTTATTAACAATACTATGAATGGGCAAATTATGCATTAGTTATCCTTTTAATCAGAATGTTTAAACTAAATTAGAACATCATTACATCTACGTTCAATAAATTTAAAAATATGTTTTCCAATCTTTATTCTTGAAGCTTTTTTATTGACTTAAATGTGATGATATACACTTAAATTGAAGTATGGATTCACCACTGCTGACGAAAATCAACCAAAAGCACAGTTTGATATTTTAATCAAAACGACTTTATTTTACGACGACGAGATTTTGGGCCACTTTCACCACATCAGATATCAAATGTAATAATGCAAAGTATAGATATGCAATAGATTTGACCCACGCAATATACAAATAAGGCGAATAGTACTTAACAGAGCGAGCGCGAAGCGCCTCCGTTTCGGCTTGGAAAAAAAGTCGTTCGTAAGGCCTGCTGTCCGATTGTTCACCTTTACTGGTCGCATTTCTCACCAAAGTCTCGTGAAATATTGTGAGTCGGTTCAATATTTACATAATATTCTTGTAATTTTTTTTTAAATGGCAAAATTGGCACAAAGGATTTAAGCGACTTGTGTCTCATGGCGTTTAGGACCATTGTGGTTCGCTGTGATACGAGTAAGTCTCGCAAGGTCTACAGCTCACATAGCCACGAGTATATTATTATACTATTAGCTTACGTGTATACTATTTCAAGAAAATTTATATTTACAACTTGCTCCAATTTCGCACCAATTACACTAACGACAAATACAAACAGCATTCTAGTTGCTTAATTGAATCAAATTTGCTTTTCCGATAGATTGTAAAGATAAGTTCGCTATCGTGATCGGAAAATTCAATTGCATTTAAATAAAGTTGCAACTAATTATTAACGTTGCATAATTTATGTTAAATTGTTCGCGTTAGCTTATTTCTTGTTGTGACTAAAATAATTTTACGGCTAAGGTCGGTTTCATACTACGCTTAAATAATAAATAGTAAAAAAATCGTTAACTAGTTAGTTATGAAATATATCGTTTATAGGCTAGTTAGGGTAAAAAATGTTTATGGTCTTTGTTTCGTTAGTTAGTGGACAACACTAGTGTGAGATTTTTAATATTAGTGTGTTTAAAGCTACCACTGCCTAGAATTTGCGATCTGAGAACGTTTTAACTCTAACCTGAGGAAATCAGAAAGAAAGGTGACTCAGGAGTAAAAACTTTGGAGAGTACGATAGGTGACCTTGATGCACATTTGTCACACCGGTATTCCCCGTCTTTGGGTAAGATCAGGGAAGGTGGCTAGGATAGCGGGTTGTAATTTGAAAATTATTTCCTAGTGAGGTTTCCGAGATTCTTAGTAAGTGCTTAGCGTAGTATGGAACCGGCTTTAAATGATCGATATCATTCCTAATCAGCCAAATTGCGAGTGAATATAATCCATAACATGTCTAGGTTAGATTTAAAATATTTAAGTCCACATTCCACTGCGTACGCTGAAATATTATATAATTAATTACAATAATAAATTTATACGTGTCTAGTTTTATGGCTCTAAACTGCAATAAGGGTAATATATTTATTTTTGTACAACTTGACCACAATTCATAGCAAAAAAGTTTTTATAACTTATAGATCTTCTGGTACCGCGACTGTTTAACTCAGATACTTTTCTTATATTTTTAACTCCGATACTTTTCTTATATCTTTTCTTATATACATTGTGATGGTGTGTGGGTGACATAACACGTTTTACATGTTTATCACTTTTCGTTACCCCACACATTCCTAGTGTAGCACAGACTAATATTTTTTTGTTCTTGCTTTTTTTTTGTACATATAAGTTATAAGTAAAAAACTTTTTAAAACAAACTTATGTACATCACTTTATGTTTCGAGTTAATTTCAGCGAGCCCGTTAATTTGATATCTATATTGTCGAAGTGCGTCAAAAAATCTGTCAATCTTGATCTTGGGTGTTCCGCCATGTTAGATTTAGAATGACGTCACACAGCTGAACAAGCATTGTCATTCAACAAAATAGCAGCTCAATCGGTGGAAGATATCTGCAAAAAAATTGAGTAATTACATACATTGCAAGATAAATAAAGCTTGTAAAAAAAGCAATAACTCCAAGTTCGATTATTGGCACAAAATACTTTGTATCTGCATCTGAGTTAAGCGGTCGCGAAGATAATTATAATAGGATTTTCCCGTATGCAGTGGAAGACGGCTCTACCGGTTGTTAACTAGCCCGCTGGTCTGTGATATGTAGAGGAGGAGTAGTCTGTACATATTTGTTTTCATTCTTACGCTAGCTGTGTGCATTTGGGTGTACTACCTGTAGTTTTTCACTATGATCATCCACTTCGGTTCCTTTACTCTTTTTGATATGCAGTTTATTCGGTACATATTGATTATAAATGAAAAACAATGCCTACTCTACAGAGTAGGCATTGTTATTTTATATTGTAAAAAATTAAAGCGCAGTACACTGCGCTTTAATTTTTTTCTCATATTGTGTGTTTCGGAATGCTCCTTGCCCTATACGACAGTGATATTGTCAGATGCTTTTGAAACGCTTGAATATTTTGAGGGCAGTCAAGCGAAAGCAACGGCAATACAAGCGTGATAGTGTACGTACTGATAAACCGTCAACAAAAATTATATCGGGCTATGGACTAAATATTGTTGCTGGTGTTCTGTCGATTTGATCGGTTTTATATCTAGATTCTCTGGCTAGTTAGTCTGTCATTGATATCAAGGATTTCGAAAGCCAATTAGATAAATTAATTTTGAATCTCTACTAAAAAATAATGTGAATCGAAGTGGATGTTAAAATAATATTAACGCATATATTCTTGATTACAGTGTTAAATACAATTTGGCTTGTTAGGTGTGAAAAATGTGCACTGATTTTATTAAAGTAATTAAGTACCAATAAGTTAACAATACTATTTATCGTAGGATAAGGTTGTATTTACTAACAGTATAATTTGGTACTAAGCCTAAACAAATGATTGTGAGTTTCTGAGACCATCACGAGTTGCCAGTAGTAAGAGGAATAAATTAGATGAATATATCGAGTGTGTTTGAAGGCGGCGCTGGATTGATTGAGTGTCGACTTTGTTTGGAATAATGAAAGTTTTATGAAACATGTGGTGACATCAATGAAACATCAGGGCCGATAAGTAAAGAGAATGGACGTAGGATTTCAGGGCGTTGCTATTTCTCTCTAAGATATGCTTAAGGATTTTAAAAGAATCCCCTGAGTGAAATCTTTCAGAGGAAGATATATTGCCGGAATAACTTCCTTGGTAATATTTAAATGACGGAACCAGATCCTAATACATCCATAATAAAAAAAAGGAAAATTTATGAAAAAAATTAGACTTCCCATAGAAAATTTGGCTGGTGAAAACTGATCGGTGAATTTGCATGTGGGGCTTAATTTTATTATCTGTTGTTATGTTGACCGATCGGGGCGCTTGGTGGTTGAGCGGTTATGGGTCCAGATTCCGACATTAAAATATTTCCAGGAAGTTTACAATTGCCGAGTATTTCGACATGATTTTCAACAAAAATCACAAGAAAGGGACGCTATACTTTTAAGAGCTAAACATATTCAATCCCGCATACGCCTGAGTGGGATGCTATTTAAAAATCATAATGGCAGTACCCTCGTACCCGTCGATCATTCTTTTTACGTTCAGAATGTGATTTGACACTTGTTGCTCGAGTCATATATTATCCGACGACGTTTTAGTCCTGCCACCTGATGTTTCAAGAAACTACAGTACTATCACTTTTATAAGTTACATCGATGTACCTGCGCAGAAAGCAAATTTTTGCATGGCGCGAAAATATCCGTCTGCTATTGGCTGATGCGTACGCACCATGTCTGGAGTTCGCTGCAGCGCCACGCCGTACTAGTATTATGAGCGAGACAGCGCGAGTCTTGTTGTTTTTGGATTTCAAATCTTATGTAATAGGAATAAGTTCGTTTTTACACTGATGTTTTGATTCGGTTTGTTTTGGCGGTAGGGTGCGCTATTCTGCGCCATCGGAGCGACTTATAAACGTGGTATTACTGTTCTTGATTTGTATACTAAGATTGTTTAGAAAAATTGTTGGATAACACGGCGTGCGTTGTATGTTTGAATAGGTGAGCTAACACATGCGTCGGAACAGTTATTGGCAGTCTGATCTTAATTATTATATCTTTCTAATCGTGTTTCAAATGCGAAGCACGGATATACACATGGTATTTTTTTAATATAACTGATGTCGTTAAATGGTTAAGCTACACTTCGCGGCAAGCCTGCCTGTCAATAATCTCTGGGTATATTTTTTCTGGTGATGTGTTTTCGTCTTTAAGTCGGCACGAATTACATCATACGAAGAGGTGGAGTGGTCCTGCTTTGGGTCGAAAACCACACGGCAAAACCTACTTGTAGTATTTTATATTTGTAAGTAGATCGTTCTTTGATTTAAGTACTGCTTGGATCAGATTGCTGTAAACTGTTGAGTAATATGGTTGTTGTTTAATTATACGAGTATTGTCGAATTTTAAATTATAAGATCTGTTGAATAGGGTCGAAGGAACCGTTATGTTCGAGTCCGCATGTCAAATTGTTTAAATTAAATTATTTCGTAGAGACACAGAGAGAGAACAGAAGTTAAACTTTATATGAAATGAAGCTGACATAAAATTTTCGAAATATTTTCCTCCGACTTTTATTAATATACTTGAAATCTTATGTATAAATACAAAACGTGAACGGTGTGATGGCTAAATTTCACATAACCAGGCGGAAAACAGAAGGGGAAATAGAAACTGTAGGACAGATATAGCTGATAAATATTTTTTTAGCTTAAGCGTCGATGTTACGTTTTGTATTTGGTTTTTAAACTTTAAAGTCCAATTTAAAGTGTTTCTTTATCGTGTATACAGTATATGAGCTTAATTTCTGAACTCTCTTTGTTTGTGGTATATCTTCAATGTTCAATGATGTAACAGTACTTAAGTTCGTCATTACGATCAAATAAAGCTTCTTATCAGAGGAAACATTTTCGTGGATTATTCGAAATGTAAGTTATTTTAATAGCTCATGATATGCATGACAACATTGATATTGATGTGAAACAAGCATTTTCAATAAACAATTGGCTGTCTGTAAAGTCGGTTTCCGGACGATCATTTTACGTTATAACAGTGGACGAGAGATAGATGCGTCACAAGCCGAACGCTTAGGATAATCGTTTCTCGCTATTGTTTGTTTCGCGCTCTTGCATGCACACGGAACGTGACCCTTTTTCGTGCGTGCAGCCGGCGTTCATCGATTCAAAAGCCAGTACACGAATGGAGATAGGTATTACCATGCTTGTCTAAAATACGCCGAGAGGGACGCCGCAGTACGTTAGACACGAGTTAAGATATTTCCATCGTGTCTTACGTATTGTGGCGTCCCTCTCGCCACTGACTGAATTCAATAAAGTGTGATATAGCCTTTCCTTGAGTTTTATGGTGTTCTGTACCAACTTATTTAGTTTGTACGACTTTGCTTAAAAAATAAAAACCTTGAAAATATATTTTGATACTAAATATTAACCTATATAATAATCAAGAAAATGTTTCCCTTGGTAACTCGGCTATTGTTAAACTTTTCATAGCACCTGTGTATAAAATCATTATAAACTGTATTATATTTATTATCAAACTGATACAAAACCGTGTGATATTGATGGAATAAACGCAACTATAGTGGTTATTACAAAAATAGTTACCTCGATCCAAAATAGAATTAAATTCTATGCCATAGAGAAGTTTAAATGTTCGGTTACGTTTTTATTTGTACCAATAAAAAGATACTATATGTTCCACCTAAGAATAAGACGACAAATAAAAAAAATCGACTTCAAAAAAATTAGGTTTTCAATACGGTTAGGTGTGCTTCCGGTGGGAATCGAACCCACGACCCCCGGGTCAACAGGCAAACTTCTTAACCACTGGACCACGGAGGCTGTTATTTTACCATTCATTGTTTAATTGACGAAAGAAAAATACGTGTCCAATATTTTTTGTTTATCTATTTTAAGGGCCCGTACTACCTCACACTGCTTTGCATGATTGACTGTTATATCAATAATAATTAAATACTCAAGTTGAAATAAAAATGCAGCAAAGTTCAGGACTAACTCTGGTAACTATATGACTCAAAAACACGATTGCGTTAAATTTTTTCGATAGAAAAAAATTGCAAAGTTGCCTCCTAATCACGTCTAATTTACTCGGTATATAGCATTATTCACCAAATACATTAAAATTAACCTTGAAACTTTTGATTATTATTGCATTACAGATAAGGCAGCCATCATATGTTTTTCTTTTTTGAATAACCCTTGAATATTCCTAAAAAACGAAAATATCCAAAGTAGCCAACGCGTTTGTATCGCCACGCCGCCTGGCATATGGCGGGCTTTTAAGGACTAAATATAATATTATTTCGACCCAAGAAACTAGCCTATTCTTGTATTTTTCCGTCGTAGATTTAATGTAAGTAACATAATGTTAGTATGATTCTTAGTTGGAACGCATAGTAATATGCTTGCATTTGCTCAATCGGGAGTGTGCGGTAATTCTTGAGCACTCAGTATCCACCGGTTAGTGTGTAATTTTGTATTTATAATATTGTATTTAATTAACGGAAAATAAAAGGGTACGATTTCATGTGATATCACATTTTTTGTTTTATTTACTAGAATAAATTATGATATTAGAAAAAAATTTTAACATGGGGACATGCTAATATACACATAGATTGTCTTTTGTAAAAAATCATTGCTTTACTGGTACTTCTCAGCTTTATTTATATGTGAATTACATTACGGGTTACTCACGTACGAAATCAGCTACAGGCCGACATGTTTCAACCTCATCCGGAGGTCTTCCTCAGGGCGAATGTGAACCGAGACGCGCGCACGGAGTCGTCCCGATTCGCACTTCTCAGCTTGTTGACAGCTCCGTGGCGCAGTGGTTAACACGCCAGCCTGCGACACGGAGTGCCCGGGTTCGATCCCCGGCCAGATCAAGATGAAAAATGATCTTTTTCAAATTGGCCTGGGTCTTGGATGTTTATCTATATATGTATTTGTTATAAAATATAGTATCGTTGAGTTAGTATCCCATAACACAAGTCTCGAACTTACCATGGGGCTGGCTAGCTCAATCTGTGTGATTTGTCTGTATATATTTATTTATTTTCGGTAAGGAATCAGCATAGGAACCTCTTCAACGTTTATCGAGTATAGCATTTTTTTATTAAAAGAAATGCCGCTTGCAAAGGCAAGAATCGCATGAATGGGGGAAAACCCCCATTCATCCGATTGATTAGTATACCAGTACCTGTATTCCCTTCTCAAATCCAACATTCCATATCCGTGCCCAGCTTAAAAATGCTTCCGATCGGCAGCAGCGTCGGAAGTACAAAAAGTCAAAGGAACTGCGCTCGCCAAACCGTCTGCTAAGTCTGATGAGTATGGCAATATCCACCAATGGGACGAAAAATCCTTGGAAGAGGCCTTTGTCCAGCAGTGGACTTCTTATGGCAGAAATGATGAAAATAATCGCACTCTACAACTGTGCTGCCGTCTAGTGTTTAGCGTTTCAGAAAATTCATTGTGTGGGGTGACATGCCGCACAGGGGCAGCAGCCAGTTTCTGTTTGATTATTTTTATGCAGTATTTAGTTCTTAAAAAATGCTTCGTTACGCCCATCTCTGACTTGAGTATAAAGTTTCATCGCCATTTCTGACTTGAGTATAAAGTTATTGTCTCAACTTCACAGAACTACAGATGCATAGTCCGCGCTTAACTTTATTGCGGATCTGAAGTTGGTCGCAAGACGCGTCGCAGTAGCTAACTTTAGGTGTCAGCAGGACACCGTGCTTCATCGCACTGGTGTTTCAGTGTGTGAGTACTGCATTCCTATCTGAAGACGCGCTCGTTGCTTGTATAGCCGCACGCAAGCACTAGCATCTAACTTCAGACCCGCAATTAAGTTTGGCGCGAGCTGTACAAGTCTGGGTTGAATCGAGTTTGTAGCTGAGGAGAAGTTCACTTCATCATTCATCGTCATCATGAAACTGATAATTTATTATCATTCCTTAATCCTACTTCACAGAATCGGTCACTACATGGTCTTCTTTTTGTATAAGCTGATCATGTGTTGTTGTATCTACTTCAGTTGGTAAGTATTAGTAGGCTAAAAATGCAATAATCAATATTTTCTCTCTAGATTTTTCTTTCTAGTTACAAATTAGGCATTCAAAAACGCCACTTCATGCGAAGTGCTTTTTGAATTCTCATACCTAACAATGTAGATTTTGAACTCTCCAGCAATATTTTGAAGACTGAATATAGAATCCCTAATAGATTATACACAGAGCTACTCAAAAAAAAAAAAACTTGCGACCATAGGAACTTCGGTGAATTTGTATGGGAGTTTAAATTTTTGTTTAGTTTTACCTTTTTTTCAAATATTGTCAGGAATTCGAAATTACCCTGTTTATGTATATTTACGTCCACTTCCACGCTTGTTCACTGCTTCTCGTCATATTTACACGCACGTTATAAAATGTATACATGTGTGCGTTGCTAAAGCGCTGCGTCTACAGCGTGTGAATTAACCTCCAACATTCTCTTGAAGGGTGACTCAGACCGTTAAAATAAACAACTTTGCCTATGTAACCAATGTTGAAATCTAAAATAAAATCTACATTCCCATACAGAGTTTGGCTGGCCCAGCAATTTGTAAGAAAATGTAAAAAAAACTAGTACCCAGCATTGGTCCTATAAGCAAGTTGCATATTTATACGGTGTATGTAACAAAGCGTCGTTCTGTCTAATTTTTGGTGTGGTGTAGTCAACAGTAGATGTTGAAAGTGCTAGGTAACGGCATCTTTTTGCAACAAGTGAAGGTACAATAAAACTGCGCGCTGGTATTTAATATTTTATTTTTACACTTTACGTCGGTGACCGTAAACGAATTTTACTACATCGCTCCATCATTTTAATTTCAATTACACGATAGAATGATACTAGAACATAAATATTTTTTCGTATTATTTAAGATCAAATAGATAATCTTTTTTACACCCTAATGTAACGATATCATTTAATTTGTCATTATATTAAGCAAAATACAACAAATTAAATTACACAACTTATAATTAATTATACTCTTTATCGGAGAGAACAATTTTCTAATGTTAAACCATCGCAATTACAATATATATAAATACTCGTAACAAAACTGAAGGAACTAAATATTTGAATCTACTAAATCAATAGAATCACATGTTTATCAACTAAAAATAAGTACTCAATGTCTTAAATATATTATCTATTCTTTACGTCCTTACATTTGGCTCCTGATGAAATTCATTTGTCATATATCTATGCTTATGAAACAGTGCTGAGAAACTGAACGGACAGCGAACAGACGCCTGAGATACTTCTGAAAATAGTAACTTGCAGGAACTTTAAAGTAAAATTCATAGAGCAAAGAAATTAATAATAAACGGGCTATACACGTATGAAGTCAACTACTGCGAAGTCAGCACGATGAGACGACTTCATGCGTTTCTCGTCCCTATCGCCGACTTCATACGTGAGTATCACGTATATTAATAATGTCTCAACTCAGGTTAGTTTTAATAAAATAAAGCAAAGGTAGATCGAGCTACTCACAAAACTGAATGCCAAAATAATAATCAAGGACACAAAACCTCGCGCCCAAACTTATTCATTAATAATCATTTCATCAATTCTATTAACAAATAACAAACTTAATTAAAAACGTCTCAATTAAACTTTAACAAAATCACTCTAATACTGCTGAATTTGTACGAATTAGGTAAAATGAACAACACAACTACAAACACGAGATAACACAAATATAAAACATAGAGCCAAGTTCTAGTGATACGTACATCCAGACACATACAGGTCGAAGCGGGAGTTTTTAAGACGAAAGTGTCGAGTGCTGATGTAGAATATTTTTGGCACATGTAAATTTTTACAGACATTGGTTATCCGTGACTTAATTTACTATACAATGAAATAATTAAAACAAGATTGTTGTACAATGTGTA
The DNA here is from genome assembly GCA_947532085.1 of Elegia similella. Taxonomy (NCBI): domain Eukaryota; kingdom Metazoa; phylum Arthropoda; class Insecta; order Lepidoptera; family Pyralidae; genus Elegia; species Elegia similella. Next base: position 18,859,220 of record OX383941.1, read on the forward strand.
ATATTGTGCAATCGAGAGGAAAAAGCAATAGCAATCTGATAAACTATAGTTACATATACGATGTAATTCGTTTCATATATAAAATCCCTGTAATGATAATATTGTAATATGACGTGACACTAGGTGCTCTACTCGTGTGCATTCTGTCGAGCGGTGTGTGACAGTGTGTGTACAATAATTATATAAAATAGAATCGTAAATAGTGTTCAGTCTTCTGTTAAGTTTGCAGTAAATGTATGTCGAATCAATGAAGTAAGTGTCTCACCTAACTGTGTGTTATTCGCAGCCGAATAGATCAGTCCGTCACCATGCTTGATTTGACCCAATCATAGTGACGGACTGATCGTGGAACGGCGAACTGTTAATTGTTTGTAAAACGTAATTCACTAACCCCGTTGCAAAAATAACACACTGGTTTGGCTTTACACTAAGTGCGGGCACCAACCGGACTACCGTCGCTGGCATTTTAATACACAATGCAGTTTTATATGATTAATTTTTTTGATTCTACATGTGAAAACCGCAATGTATATAGAAGCCCTGGCGATTGAAGCTTGTAGTGTGCGCCCACACTAAGAATCGAATATTTAGTGATGAGTGCGGTGGCTTTCGGCGAAAGTGAGCGGTGCCTAGAGTGAAAAACAACGAAATAAATACTGTTTGTTATTTGGGAATGTCTTAGCATCGTATAAAGGAAACATCACTTTCAACATAGTTAAAAATCAGTAATATACAAATAAATCGTATATACAATTAAACCATTACGTCTAGTCACATGGTATCACTAATTCAATATGAAATCATTGTATACAATTATCTAAAGCCAGGTAGGATTGAACCCCGATTATTCTAACTTCCATTATTCACTAAAATCTTGAAAGCTCCTTTTTATTTGAACATTGAGTGCAGATACTTTTATTTGTCTAACCTGACGCGCACTGTCGATGCCGGAAACTTGACGGACGTGAACGATAACCCCAGACGCAGTTCGTACTGGATTATTTGATTACAAACTTAGACCTCGAACTTGAAAACTTAAAATAAATAAATCCATATACCAGTCTCTCTCTTAGTTGCTCAATTTTCATGGCTATGTACGTAGGATGTTCACTGATATATTCATAAGTCGCTTGGACGATGAAAATTGAACAAATAGGAGTAATGAGTAAGTTCAAAATCTAAGCAGATGATAAAAATTATGGAAGTGATTTGCTCAACCATAATTCAGAACCAACTGCGACTGAAATTCATATCGATTCAATGGAATTTTAAGAAACAAATATTGAATGCTATTGCTGTAGGTTAAATTAGTATAGGGTTAAAATTGGTGGATTTGGAAAGGTGTTTGTCAATCGGAGGTTTGCGGTTGGTTGACTAGTGCGTCGCGGACCTTCTGTCTCGTGTCTGCGTCCCTAACAGAACAGTTCACTGTATTCACTTCACTAAATACTACAACAATTACAAATACACTACTTATTTATCATTTTAGACACGTAATGTCTCCATAATAATGGTTAATTCAAATTTATTTCCCCATTAAATTTATCATAACTATTTACAATTAAAATTGTTTATCATCGAATATAACTATAACTATTGTTACGAAATATTTTACAAACTTTGGTGAAATGCAGAAGTGGAATCGCACATTTAACACATAATATCTACATTGGATTAATTTAATTTAACATAGAACAAGGACGAAATTAGATTGTTTACAATAAAATAATTGTATACATGTAATCGCCGCCATTCGAGGCGCGAAAAGTCAAAGGGAATGTTAAATGGAATGTTAACAATAAAAAAGTATTCGGAAATTCTTAACGATAACAATCACAACACCTTTCATACTTATTGCACTCCTTCGGAATAAATTATCGCTATCACTTACGCGCGATTTAATATACATTTACAATATTAACACATCTTTAAATATAAATTTAACTAATTTAAATGTGGACGTCGCTCGCGCGAGCTACGGAGGCGTTCGACAAATACTTTCTAAAAATATTGTTGCACAGTTTTTGGGGAAACGTCGCAAAACTGAAACTTCTCTAGTGTATTTCGAAGAGATCATTATGTACCTAGCTCCGACCGAATATTGCACATCGTTCGTTACGTATACGAGAATCTTTCAGAGGCTACAAGATAATGTAGCCTTCTTCAGTCATGAATAACGAAATGTAAGTCAGATCATCGAATAGACAGCGTAGACAAACGGAAGCATCGCGTTATGAAGAAATCGCTAAAGTGGAAATCAAAGGATGCCAGGTAAACCGATTCAGTGCCAGAGAAGGCAGCAAATAGTAATTTGGCAATACACTATCCAAATTCCAGTTTTATTGGTTTCTCGATTGATTTCACCCAGGTTTCGTCCGTGGTAGAGTGGCGCATTCTGGGAATGCGTCGACCAAGCATCCTTGTCTAACAGCTGAAGGTACAGTGAAGATAGAAGACTACGAGCAGACGGAAGATAGCTTAGTCCTGCCCGTTATGATGGAGAAGTGTGCGATTATCGGGCGGATGCGAAGGGTGAGACGGTGTGCGGTATGAGTCGCCCTCCTCGTCTGCCGAATTTTCCTTTGACCGATCGCTCTTACAATCCTCTTCTTTCGTAACTCCTGATAAAGAGTCCAGGGCCATAGGCATTGACTGATATAGTTCTCTCGCTTTGTCGTTTGGTGGCAGTAGGTGTAGCATGTTGAGTGGCATCGGGAAACCAGGTGGGAACTCCGGGTAGAAGCCCTGCTGGAACGGGTTGAACATGGGGTTCGAGGCGATGTCCGGCTCGGAGCTCGCCGGTCTTTGGCTTGAGTTCTGATGGTCGTCCTTGTCGTGGTGTTTGCTTGGCGGGTGGTTGTTGTTGTTGTTGCCAGAGTTCAAGTTGAGGACGTCCAGGGGTCCTCCGATGCAGTCTTTTCTCAGCTGTTCCAGTTTCAGGCTCTTCCCGTACTTGCCGCGAACGTACATCAGCAGCGAGTTGTACGGAATGCCGAAGATTCTAGACGCTTGGCTCGTGGTCATTTTCTTGTTCCATACGTGCTGCAGGGCCTCTGTTAGCTCGGCGTTCGTCCAGGACCGGGGAGGGCCTCCTCGCGGCGCGCTGTGCTGTCCTTTCGGTCGCCCTGTCGAACAAAAACAATGGTTAGCACGCAAGAAAGTTTCGCTGACAAAATTTAGTTGGGAAGCTAATTGCATTATGAACAATGCACAGTCGTGTGATTTACGAGCGGCGGCGCGGAGTGCACCGCGGGCACGACATGTGCCGTGTGCCGCGACTCGCGACGGCATTACGCTTGCACTACTATCTAATAACCATGTTTCGGTGGAGTTTGGAGCTATAACTCGGTACCGAAATGAGCGGGTTGCGGCGACGTTCAGTTGGCGGCGATTTGTCATTAATTCGATGCGAGCACGCGACTATTACGGCGAGTTTGTCAAAAGAAACGCGGACGTGCATATGCGCGATGTCGCCCCATGTAACTTTATAGTTTTATAATTTCGACGGAGCACGTTAACTCGATTCCGATCAGATAATTCGAAGAACGTTTCGGATTACTGGCGGAATGATATTTTATTATGGAAATTAGTTTTTCTTTTAATAGTCGTCGGGGATCACGCGAGCGCGAGCGGTACGGCGAAATTAAAAAGGATGTTTTCCATTTGTAGCTCGTTAGCATTTTATAGGGAGCGCAGCATGCATGCGGCATTGGGCGAGCAATCGATCGGCGATGCGACGCGACTATTGTGCGGCGGCGACGCGCGACAAGCTGCCGAGCGCATTCAAAGCATACGTTAGACTCGCCGCCTGTTCGTATGAGATACGGTATCAGATCGTCTTAATAAACATTGCTAGGAAACAATGGGCGTTTAACATTTGCGAGCGCGATTGCGATACGGCGCTGAGATGTGTGATGGGCCGGTGCAGTTTGTGCACTATTATTGCAACTACCCATTGTTACGTAATGCTCTAATACTTCATTGTTTCTAATATATTTAGTGGTGTTCGGTAAATCATGTTGCCTTGAGTATTGGTAGAGCTGTTTTACATACGATTGCTTCGGATTATGTATTCGAATTCATTTATCAAGCGGACATTTCGTGGTTGTAGTTTTAATCCGAGCGAGACAATAAATAATAGGACATTATGGCTGTACAGCCGGTTACTTGGTTAAATATGGCTGAAACTTGTCTTTTGTAGACAAATCAGTTAAAATAATATAATATAAAGGTGTCATATGAATTTTGATTATATGATTTGCATGCTTATTTATTTATGATAGCCGATTAGAAATTGCTTTTTATTTCATCAAGTTATTAAAAAAGTAAGATTTATACTCATTTACCATTGCCAATTTTTATTGCTTATGCCTATTTATGTTAATACGCACAGATGCAATGAAGATAGTATCTAATAGTGGGCTAATAATATATCTACACCTTCCTCTTGAATCACTATCTATTGCCGAAAACTGCTTTACAATCCGTTAAGCAGTTTAAAAGATCTAAGCGAACAGATAGCGAAAGCAACTTCATTTTATTTTATACTATGTAAAGATGCTTTTGGCAGCGACTAAATCTGCCTACTCATTCGCTCCTGCTCATTACCTAGTTCCACAGATGTTGATGGATTTTCTGAGCAATTTGTCTACAGTTTTCGTATGTCGTACGTCACTTCCATAATTATATGGTAAGTAAATTATAGTGATTAAATTTGATCAATGTAAATAAGAAACGGAATATCTAAGAACAGGCAAAACTTTTGTGAAAGACGAGAACGACGAACGGAAAAGGGAATTGGAAAGCATCGAATGATCTATTTGGGTTTTAGCTACAAAATATCTATGCATAAATATCTTTGTTCATCTAATAAAATAAAACGTAACTAACAAGTTCAAAACGTATGATGTATTTTAATTTAGTTCAGTTACCTGACGCTAGATGGCGCTAGCAGTTAAGCAAAGGTACTTTCATTATCAGTTTATTACATAAAACTTTTTAGTCTTTAAAATTTTGTATATATGGATGTCTATTCACGCCTCAACCACTGAGTAGATTGCATGCAACTTGGCACATAACGCATGCCCTAAATTAGTAAGTAGGATATTTTTTTATATCGGCAATAGATACGTTTTCGAAGGATACACGCGGATAAAGTCGCGGGTGAATTCTAGTTTAATGTTGAATTTACAGTTTTAGTTAAATTCAGCAATAAATTTACTAAGCAGCAACGATCGTATATCGGTCGCACAATTTTCCTTCATGTAAAAACACAATATAAAATATCTATACCTAAGTTTATATTGTTCTGTTGGGTCTTCTTCTTTTCATATTTCTGGCAAGTCGCTATTGATGTCAAAAAATATAATTTTATATATTTGGGTGCATGGTATATTGAAAAAGAAGTACTTATAAAAAGAAGAACTTATATTTATTTTAGAAGAAACGGCGATTGTACTTACATTTCTTTTTTACGTTTGTGAAGAGCTGCGTGTCTATCGGGGGCCCCCGGTGCTCCACGTCCATCAGAGGATACATCTTGTGCTCCATGCCGGGCGGGAACAGCCCCAGAGGAGAGTCCAGGCCGAACACTGCAAAGAAACGTTCAGTTAATAAAGCAAATAATCAAAGACGTGTAAAGAAGAAATCAACAAGTGAAATTGTTACATTATAGCACAGGAACATCTAAGTCCCTTATTTTTGATTCCTTAAGGTTAATGCTTATTATAAGCAATACATTACATACCAAGTCTTTTAAAAATACACCTTATATTTTTAAATTACCCATATCGTTTTATATTTCATTAGCGACCCGCACCCCGGCTTCGCACGGGTGCAATGTACATGTAAATCTTCATCTGCATCAAAATCCGTTGCGTAATTTAAAAGATCTAAGCATATATAGGGACAGATAGACAGCGGGAAGCGACTTTGTTTTATATTATGTAGTCAATAATAGTACTCACAACGGCAATTAAATCTACTTACATATTATTTTGTTCGATGATGTTTTCACTTTAAATTATCTTTACATATTTACCGAAAATACTTTATACATATAATTTATATTTTTGTAATATTTAGTTATGAACGTAGTATCCATTTCTTCCGTGACAAAGTCTGAATAGGTTTGATCTGCGATTAGTACCGCTACTCGACGATAGATGGCGTTAGCTGTTTTGTAGCGCAGTAATAAAAGCTTAGTTTCTGTGAGTAAAAAAATCGCACCTGGGCCTTAGTTCGAACGCTAAATCCTTAACGATGAATAATTAGAAACAAGGAATATAATAATTATCCAGATATAATTTGAATTATATAAATTTATTAGTATCATGGTACCATAACATACCTATTTATGTTGTGATAAATAGATTCAATACTCATCATAATCACAACGGGTTCATCATTAATATCTTTAATTCTTTTATTTCGTATCTTTTTTATTCATTACCGCTTTTATTCATTACATAGTTAGAAAAATGCCAAGTCGATATAAGTTCAATAGTTACCTAAGCTGTGAAACCTTAAAAAACAATCGGACAAACAAACTCACTTTCGCATGTTTAATAATAGCTATACCACGACGATGAATAATCCTATCACCATCGATATTTAAAAAAAAAACTTAGGTATCCAATCGAATAAAAAAGTCATCTCGCAAACATTGTTTTCTTTCCCAAGCGAAATAAAGTAATATAAAATTATTATCAACGGAACGACAGCGAAATCCAATAACTCCTTCCAAGTAACTCTTGCAAGCACTATTTATAGTTTCTACCAGTCTAGATTCTATAAGATGTAAATGCCTAGCACTTTCTCGAAGAAGTGTGCTCCGTCCGTTGAACCAAATGCGACAAATCGATATCTCGTGTCTTGCTTTATTGCAAACTCCTACCTCCATCTTATGTCCGGATAGATTTATAAGGATTTATATCTAGAATAGTCTCGCGTTTTATGTACAGCGATACAGGGACAACACTAGTGTTTGTGCAATATTTTTAGAAATAATGCTAGTCACGATGAATTCGGTTCGTTATTTATATAGAGATTATGATAAACAATTTATAACTTAACTAGCTTTCGCCCGCGGCTCCGCCCGCGTTAATGTCGATCCCTCGGGAATTTCCCGGGATAAAAGGTAGCCTATGTCCTTCTCCGCACTCCAGAGAACTTGTATGTAAAATTTCATGATGATCGGTTCAGTAGTTACGGCTAGAAAGCGTAACAAAGAAAAAAACAAACAAACAAACAAACTCACTTTCACATTTAAAATATTAGTAAGGATAAGGATAAATAAATATTCGGTTAGGAAATAAAAATGCTTTATTTGGCTCTATAATACCTAGATTATGTAGGTATGCACTAATATGCCTTTAAGAATTGAACGCCCGAATATTTAAAAGCAGCTTAGGTACAATTAAATATATATATCTATATGTTTAAAAATCTCGTGTCACAACTCACGATGTAGGTATGTTTGGGATAAACTCTAACTTTGGGAGAAACTACTGAACCGATTTTGATCAAACTTCGTAATTATCTGTAATTTGGTCCAACTTAAAAGATAGGATAGTTTATATTTTAGTAAAATGAAATTCGCCGAGGCAGCTAGTATTATGTAAAAAAACTTCAATTCTATACTAATCATATTTGATGAAATTTAAATGTGACCAATTGGAAAGCACAGGTACACTTTTCAATATATTTTTTTTCAAATCGGTTCATAAATGACTGAATTATGTTAAGATAACTCTTAACGTAACTCAGTCATTTATGAACCGATAGAACTAGATGAACCGATTGTTAACACAAACATTAAAAAGTTCTGTGTTAAAACTAATGCTTATAATTTAAGTATATACGTATGGATAGTTTTGATTAATAAAAGCATAAACATAAGACTTCTTTCAGTTTTTAAATTATAAGTACAAATGGTTTTGCATATAAGCAATTACAGAAACAAACGCAACAAGTCAGCCTCCATGTCAATGTGAAGTGAAGGCGCATAATAATGGTGTTCCCGGACCGACGTTTTGACGGGCTCCATTCATCGTGGGTGATCGTGGTCACAGGTCTTTGCCACTAACATATAACTTTACTCAACTTTACTTTGTAGAATTCTGATTTGTTTTATATTTACGATTCTGTGAAAATACCTGATTAAAGGCAAAAACATTAAATTAAATACGATTTACGTCTCTGGTACAAAAGTGCCCAAAACACTTGCTTCATTGCCATTCTGAATGGCAATGGTTATTCAAATTCGAGCCATAACGAGTACACCTTTTTTATTTCCGTAAGCAAGATACCCATACTCTGTTTGTTTAGGTATTTAAAAACATGTAAACAATCTTGACACGTCTTTTTATTAAAATGTACACTTTTTAAATCGAAAACTTTACACTTTACCAATTCAATGTGAAAGTAAAAGTAATTTCATGAAATTCAAGTAAAATGCAAATATTTAGATTTATAAAGTGTACATTTCAATAAAAAGACGTATCGTAATGTTCACATGTTTTTAAATACCTAAATAGACAGAGTATAGTGTAAAAAAAGGACCTATTTATTATCTACAAAGCTATCGGTATACATTGTACAACTAGGTATTTAAATAAATACATTGTATAGGCTATATTATGAAAACAAGAACAGAACAAAATGAGAGCTGACATACTGTGCCGATCCCATATGAACAGGTGGCCTACCTATAAAAGCTGTGAGTTATTAACTAACAAACGGCGCGACCAAAAGGCTGGCAATAATCTGGCTCAAAGGATAAGCATTACCATCCAACGTGGCAATGCTACCAGCCTATTGGGCACGTTGCCACAGAATGACGGTTTGCAGGGACTATATAATTTGTAAATATTTATATATATTATTAAGTAGTTGTTATTATTATTAGTTTAACTAACCAAATTAAGCTTACGTAAAGTATTCAAGATATTTTTCCTGAAAATACTATAATTAATAATCAACGCACTAGAATTTTAATTAGAAATGCTCACTAGAAAGTTAGTGAACACATTCAACTGCAGTAAACAAATAAATTGTAAGCACACACTCAATTAATCTGCGAGTAAAAGTGGTCCATATAATTCGTGCGTCCTTCCGTGCTCGAGAAAGTTACGTCAGCACATCTACTGCGGTTATTGCGCTGTGTGCATTTTATTGATATTCGCTTGAATCGCCTTTTTCACGAATAAATTTTGAATTGCATCGTTTAATGTCGATATAACTGAAAGTAAAAGTGTTTACGACCGAATTACATATTTATGTATAATTTTATGACATATAAATCCTCATTTATAAAGATAACTATATTTTTTACACTCATTAATAAAGCTCTTGTGCTATACCTATTGTGTCAGCTTTAATATTGTAAAGATTTGTCAAAATCCAATAGTTTCTGCGTAAATGCTTTACATACCCATGTTTGTGTTGGTCATATCTTAAAAGCATTAACTTTTTTCCAATTCAAAAAATCACGTTTAAAACTTATCGACCCGTTTTCAGCAAATAACTTTACAATCTTCAGTTGTATCACAGACTTCTTAAACAGGACGCATTATATTTATTTACATTGTTTTAAATTGTTTTTACCATAAACTTTTAATAAAAAGGTTTAGATTGAAGTTTTTTATGGTAGGAACGGAATGCATAGAATCAATTCTTGAGAATTTTAGAAGTTGAGAATTTTCCATAGGTACTAGACAAAACAGCGTCTCTTGGTTTCTTAGTAAGTCCTTCAACAATACAAATTTGATAGCAGGTATTCAGAATAATTTGTCTATCAGCTGTGGCCTCTGTGGCCTAGTGGTCATCATGCCAGGCCGTCACACAGTAGGTCATGGGTTCAAATCCCAGTCAGATCAAGATGGAAAATTATCTATTTCAGAAAGTGATTCTTGGATGTTAATCAATATATTTATGTATTTGTGTAAAATATAGTATCTTTGAGTTTGTATCCCATAACACAAGTTTCGAACTTACTTTTGGGCTAGCTAAATCTCTGTGATTTGTCCAAATATATATATTTATTATATATAACTGTGACATTTAACGCCCATCGAAAGCGAACTGTAAACTTTTAAATATTCTAATTTATAAGCAGTTCTGCTTCCGAGCTTCTATTAATATTTATGTATATATACTATTCCATATTTATTGATAAATTATTATCACCTAATAGGCCGGTTGCAATAAAATACTGAGTGGTCCAATCTATTTTTAACGCTGTTTATTTTCTCTGTAATGACATATAGGAATTGATTCATAACGAGGTCTGCGATAAATCAAAATTAAATACTACATAAATTATTAACTGCTGATGCTGTATGACTCACTCGCATAAACACGTCTTATGCGAATTATGGTTACCTACCTCATTATCAATCTGCCGCTCGTACAGGTATAAATTACAGTATTCATTACCTAATAGGGACCTACCGGCCAGCTTCAACTTTTCTCCAATATTCATCATGAATGTAAACGTTCCTGAAAAAATGCTCTACATGTATGTGAAAACCCTATCAAAAACAACCTAATAGTTTCTGAGATCTGGCAAGCTATAACAGACAGATTAACACGCCGGTTATTAATTTTGTAAAATAATAAAATATTTTTTGTAACTGTTTACTTCTAATGTTAATATCTTTCGGATTAACTTTTTAACAAAAAGTTTTTTTTTCATAATTTAAAATCGAAGTAAAGACAATTTCCGGTTCAAAAATCGTTTCCTATTGTTACACTTTTACAATTCTTATCTCAGTATATATTTATACCATGACTACGATGTCCCAGTTTACTTTGTTAGTTCGTCAGTACTATTTTATTCTGTGACGGCGGCCCGTACTAGTTATTTTGCATAATTGCCAATCATTACATTACTTCTGTGCTTAAAAATGACGTGCATCTAGATGCAACTGATAAGCATCGCTTATCGGTAGATAAACTACACTGATAGCATCGTGTTGATGTTCTGAAGCTAACTCAAAATTATAGGTTAGCTACGTAAATACCGAATGTAGGGATTTGCCTAAGTAATGTGATTCTGGCTTTCTTGTGGTTCAGTGTTTAAGTTTCTGTAAGCTTAAAGTTGTAGGTAACTTTCGGAAAGAGCTTAAAGTTTTGTGAATAATTTCTTTGGGTAAAAAATTTGAAAAAAAAACGTCATTTATATCATATGATCATAAGAAGGTTTTACAAATAGCTTTCAGTGCTAAAACATAAAATCTTGTAAAATAATATTTTTAATTTAACTATTTACTTATTAAGAAATATTTACTTATTGAGAAAAAAATGGAAGAAATGGTCGGAGTTGGCTTTTGGCCAAGGCTTTTGTGTCCTGAAAGGATGGATGAGGAGTTGGTTGACATAGCAACATACCTATTTAAAAAAAGAAATTGTCTATAAGTTCACTATCACAGTGTAACAATCGCGAAAACATTAGAAACCATGAGCAATAAGTTATTACTGTGGTAAGATGTCAAAGTGAAGTGCTTTTAAATAAATTGTAAAAATATAACTAAAGGTGTCCCAGCACGCTAAGAAAAAATATATGCTAAGATATGACAAAATTCAATGTAAGTAACTTATCATCAATCATCATCAATCAGCCTATTGCAGTCCACTGCTGGACGTAGGCCTCCCCAAGGGCACGCCACACTGCACGATCTGGCGCAGAACCGACAAGCGTTGGAGTAGACGGGTTCTCGAATGGAGACCACGTCTCGGCAAACGTAGTGTTGGACGCCCCCCTGCCAGATGGACCGATGACCTAAGGAGGGTCGCTGGTAGTGGCTGGATGAGGAAAGCGGGAGATCGTGCAGTAACGTATACATATTCCAAAAAAATTAAACTGTTTTCAAGAATCAAGAATAATCAAGTATCATGCATAATTGGTTTCTGATGTTTTCGCGATTGTTACACATTTAAATAAAATCTCTTTAATACGGTATTATCGCGTATATTACATTATTGTACACCTAACGTTTCGAAAACTTTACAGTTTTCATGGTCGCAGGTAGACTAAGTTGACATTTGCCTTTTGTGTTATACAGTACTTAATAATTGTCATATTTGATTTCACAACTTAATAAGTTGACTTCAGTAATTTACTTCAAGCTAAGCTTTAGTTTCGCTTCCAAAGCTGAGTACAGAAAAAGCGGCTAAAAACTGTACAGTGTGCACTTGTCCAGCGTATTTTCTCCAAAAGACGTCAACTCACAATATAGTTAACTTTAAAACCTAGGTATGTGGACTGGCTGAGTATACATTGTTCTAGTTAACACTTTCCGGGACAACCCGCCTGTAGACGTAAACTTCTATTGCTTATTGTGTCTGGTTTAATGTCCTTAAATGAGTTAAATGTAACGAATTCGAAAAAAATATGACGTAAGAAAAGATAATTGCTCGTAATATTGAATTCGAAAAATTTACTTACAAATAAGTTATTTTAGGCATTTTCCGAACAACGGCTTATCCGTGTTCGTAATCTATAAACTGCTGTATCCTGCTCCTTATCAAGTTAACATTAGCCCAGTCTTTGGGGGCGGAGCTATCGAATGTAAGCTGTATGAGCGGAAACCTTAATTAGAACTACCAGTCCGAGCGCGCCGCTTATGCTTGCATACTGTTGCAATGGTTTGTTCCACCTTGTTCACCTGGGTGAGCAAAGTAAGATTTTTTTTACCGCATCCAGGGAAACACATACCATCTATTACACTATCATCTTTCGTAGCTTCTGTCAACATCAGTATCTAATGATGTTGACAGAAGCTACGACAGCTAACAAAATTTAAGCTCGTGATTTTTTCATGTATATAGTGAAGTACAAAAAGTAATAAATACCTTGCTTGTGTTTCGTCAAATAAATTCATCTTACATTTGAATCACTGAAAAAATGTAAATGTACCAGGATACAATGTCGGGGCAAATTAAAGATAACAAATATTAATATTTCAAAAATGTATTAACCAGCGGCCAATGTATTAATCTAAGGATACTTGGGTTTTTAAGACGAACCTATCGATACCTTAACTGTAAAAATCCATGCATTCGTTTGGAAGATACGAGGTAATAAAGAAATGTACAAGCATACAAGACGCGCGAACCTCATTTCATTACCCTTCTTTGCAATCGGGAAAGTCGACTAATATCATCTGGCAGAAATAACCTACATAGGTGATTTCATAGTATAGCCTTATGGTACATATTGATTTGACAAAATTACTATATTCACCTTGAACATTTGATACCGAATCGGTTAACGAGCACTTAAAAGTCAATGTGCACCTAGGTGATCAAATTCCAAGGTAAATATTGGACATTACAAAAGTATATCTAGGTGATCAAGGTGATATTGTTCACCCAGATGAGCAAAGAGGAATAAACTATTGCAATATGGCTGTAGTATTTGTCGATTCTATAAATAGCAAGAACCTCACTTCGGTGGCCTGTCGTCAAATTATCATAACGTTGTTTTGAACAAACCGAACGCTCGTTTTGTTATCAAAATAGCTTGTCTTCGATCACCTATTTCGTATTTCAAAAGATATGATTGTTAATCCAAATCCAAATCGAAGAAATACGTAATTTTTGACTTACAATACTTTTGTAATGTGTTTTTAAAAAAAGAGGCCATTTTTTACAGCAGCGCCAGAGGAGGCAAAGGAAATCGTACAACTGTGCACCGATACATTTCACGTAACTCTTCACGTTATGATAACAATAATGGGTATAATAATAACAATTTTCCATCGCGTTTGCTACCAATAGGTTTTATTACGTCACAATTTCTAGGAGAATAGCGTAAACCTTGTGGTCGATTAGTTGTGCTGTGCCGCGTCGGCGGTGGACGCTTTCTAATTCGCTAGCGACCCCTTCAGAGAGCTACTCGAGCATAAACAATGTTTTACGAAACACACCCGTGCTAACCAGACAGCAATACGTTCGCATTTGATTAGTTCCGAAGTTTTTCCACGATTTGTTGCAATTTTTACAAATTTTCACTATTTTTGCAACATCTAAATGATAAAGACTGTCTCGATCGCGGTGTTTGAGCGAAATCGGCACACGTATTTAATCGGTATAAATGTATATTGCGTTTGGTATAAACTCAGGAAATTACCTATAAGTAGCGTCCTGCCTGTCATACAAAATGCTTGGTTTTAGCTGTGAGTATCATAATTACTTCCACGCATTGCCTTTACACACAATAATTAAAAGTTTTATGTTTCTAGCTCCATAGGTATTATAAATATTTTCTTACATAAAGTTCCCATTTCAAGGTTTACAAATATAAAATTAAGCTAATTACAAGTTATAACTTTTAAGTTATAACTACGTAGGCTATGCAAACAGATTTAAGTAAGCAGATACAACAATTGAGATTTATGGCGTATCAGAATTTCAAAATCTCATTTTAACACATTTTTAAGGTTTTTTTTTTGTATATTGGTATTATTCGTACGTGTTAAAAATACAAACCCAGTAATATTTTTGTCAATACCTACACAATTCTAAAATCTAGTTTTTCTTTACGCCTTTTCATATTTTATTCACCGATAAAATGATATTTCCTTTCGTATGTTGAGAACCGGGGGCACAATATTTCCTTCGTTTTAAAACCTTTTGTTTTATGGTTATATTAGGTCTGTTCTGTTTAAATCCATTTTTTATGTTTAGTTTAATCGACATTTCTTGATTAATTAGCATCAAAAGATCAGATAGTCAAATCTGAACTAACCAAACGATTTTTGTTAGACCACGGGCACTCGTAACTAATCGGACGAAGTTTACGATCGATACTGCGCCCCATATGCACCACGCGTTGAAATCGAAAGTACAAACTTAGTTCGCAACTCCGCTCAACCCTTTCGCGGGCATGTGTACACAAGTTGTCAAACTTCACCCCGTTCATTCAGACAAAAGTTGTTGACGCACCCTCTCTCTCCCACGCACATGTGTTGTTGTCTCGCTGTCGTCACACATGCGTAAATGTATAAGCCGGCGAAGGAAAAACTGCGTCGCGACTTGCGTAGGCCGAGGTCGGAGGGTGTCTCGTGTCGCGGCAGGGTTTTAGTGCATGGAGCCACGTGACTCTCGTACGATCCGGGAAGGGGCCCATTCACGCTCAGGAACCTGCAGTTCACACACGCGGAGGGCGAGTGACGTAGGTATACGCGAGCCTGTGTGGGAGTCACCGCGTGTTGTCTGTGGTCAGGCCGCGCGTGCTAGCCGTTTATTTTGCAACGAGATTTACAACTATAACTGTAAATTAACTTTATCGAGCGGACCCGAATCTAGGTCGTATGGAATCAGCATTAATTATCGCTTTAATCTAAGACCGATGTCGACTGTACGTACAATAGATCACATGATAGCGGCTCACGCCAAGGATACGAAAGCAATAATATCTCAGGACGCCATAACTATCGAGTAAGCCTTAACTGGGTTGATCTATTGTTTGCTTCTGTGAAATACACGTCGGCGATGTGGGGAACAATTAAAGAAAGAAGTCTAGGTCGCGATTACGATGGGCAAAGACTATCCTTGCATTGTCTTGCGATCGCGTGTCCAATATAAGTCCTCATTACATAAATATTATGGGGTGTTGGTCCGCGGAGCGCGGCGGATACTCATGACGGCAGTTTAATATTTATAAGAGCCGTAAACCTTGAATTAAAATCGAGAGTAAATATTACTGAGAATAGCGAATAATGTTTTAATTGTTTTATGTAGTCGTTACAAGAAAAACTCAATTGAAGATGTAACCTGTGTGAATGAAATATGCAAGTTTACCAGCTTCTTGTTCTTTTACTTGTCCCGTAACACGAAGAATAATGACAACTAAAGAAGTACATAAGTAAATAGGTAATAAGCTGAAACGCTTAGCACTCGAGCGTACTCGAGCTTATAGATAAGACCAATTCTTCCCTAGAAAAGGTGCGTAGCTCGAATAACTTTTCCCTTATCATGCTGCCTAAAACGCTATAGCCTACGAAGCAAAAGTGACTAATTTAAAAATAGGCTATGAAGCAAAATGCCTAACTTGTGAAATGTCTTCGTTTCAGACTGAAATTAACATAAAAAGACTAGCCTAAAGAATGACCACAAGTTTTAATGACTACCTTGACGACTTTGACGTAAATTGACTACATTTTAGGCATTTTGCTTTAGACTCCTAGCTTTTTGCTCGCATTAGGATAACAGTTATTAATTTCCATGGTAACGATACGTTAGTATTATATTGTCTATGGTTACGAGTACTAGCAGTATAGAACTTTACACATAGAGTTAAAGAAATTTAAACACAACTTTTAAATTTTAACACATGTAAGATTTATATGTGAATTTCTTTGACTACTTATTTAACAAATATGTCCAAACATTTTTGTTTAGGCATACTTTATTTTACGCAATTTACTACGCATGAATTTTAGGCAATTTGCTTTAAGGGCCATAGTTAGATTCAATGTGTAGGCTCACTTCATTTTGGGCACTTGACGCGAGAGAAAGCTCTATAGACATGAATTTTTGGCATTTTGGTTTTAGTTATTTTGATATTTGGCAATATGATCAGGAAAGGAAAAATCCTAAGCTAACGCTTGTACGACATCCTCGGGATAAGTCAAATGAATCCGTGTCTACCGGCAAAAACATGGCTCGTTTACCCGCTTTATGGGATAGCAAAAAAAAAAAAACAAAGACATACCGTTTCCAAATTAACGTCCGCAATTGGTATTGTAACAAGAACACATTAGGTGAATCACACACGCTCCGGTTTTGAATTCTGGGAGAATCCGTACAAATGAATTACGGGTACTAAAGCGTTAATTTCGTAAGCTCGCCTCCAATTTGGCTTTTAGCTATTGAAATGTATTTTCGTTAACTTTCCTCGTGATCCCGTGTGAAGGCACTTTCTATTGTTTCGTCGGAATGATTCGTTCATTGTTAGTGTTGGAAAAAGCTCGAGACTCTAGTCTGTGCTTGTAAGTAGAAGTCCGACACTTGTTGCTTTTTCAATAGTTTAAAGCTGAATGTTCCCCAACTGCGAGGTGTACAGGTATAAATAAAAATGCTTTATTGGAGCGGATACACACATATTATCTCGCCTTTTTCCCATAGGGGTAGGCAGAGACTAGGGACCTCCACTTGCTACGATCCTTACAAACCTCTTTTGCTTCATCTACATCCATCACTCATTGGAGCGGATAGACATGTAAATGCTATCAAAAACCCTTAATGTCATAGCACTAAAGGAACAGACAGAGCCTATAATGACGTTTTAGCTGCCTCTCCTCACCCTACAAGTTGAACATACCCATACCGAATTAACTTCAATGTGGGAAAGTAAATCAAATATGCACATCGTTGCAGCAGAAAAACTGATACCAAGGTAACTACATATATCACTTTTTCATATATTTGAACTATCCCAGTTATTTTTAAAATTTTCTTATAAATCTTGTAAAAAGCTCTATCCTTAAAACCTCAATCACACTATTCTGAATTCAGCCACTGATGAGGGGGACGCAGCAATATCCATACTCCATACTATATTATATTATAAATGGCGAAAGTAACCCTGTCTGTCTGTCACCTTTCCACGCTTCATAACCATTGAACCAATTTGGATTAAATTTGGTCTGAAGGTAGTTTAAGCCCTAGGAAGGACAAGGGGTACCTTTTATTCCGAGAAATTCTAAGGTTCCCGAGGGATCGACATTGACGCGGGCGGAGCCACGGGCATCGTGTCTTAGGTACTTCCTTTTCGTCTACTAAATCCAGTGAAGCGTAAAAGAATAGGCCTTTTAAGCCAATGAGTGCCGTCCTAGTCTTTAATTTAATCCGTAAAGACTAACGTCTTTACTTTTAAGTAGATTTTTGTCTCAAAATTAAAACGACTCAATACAACACTACGCATTGTGCGACTAATCTGAAGATGTACTCATCATCAAAGTTCGGCGCAACGTATTGGGAACATGACATTCATACTGCAAGCGAATGTGAAATTGTCTATTGTTGTCTATGTCCGAGTGAGTTCGAGTCTAATTTGCTGATAATCTACGTAATATGAGGTAATCAGATAAGCCATGCTAATGAGGTATTAAGTATGATTTTGTTTAATCAGATGTAATTTATAATGAGCTTTGTTAAGACACATGCATTTTTCGGAGTCCAGTGTCGCCTACTATTTGATATAAATTATTTGAAAGAAAACGATGTAATCATTTAAAACTGTTGTTTTTCGAGGTCCTAGATAACCTTACAAATTATTTTATGAACATTTTCTTATTTTTTTTTTACTTTTGCCAACACGGCCATTTTTATTCTTACTGTTTTTTTTTCTTGACACTTTTGTCTAAACGGCCATGTTTCTTGTAAAATTCATGTATGGCCTAAGCATGAAATTACCTTATGAATGATTTTGCCCAAGTATCGCTTGGATGAACGGTTCTTTCCTGGATCCATACAAGGGACAGGAGTAATGAAAGCTAATTAAAAAGAGAATTTTTGTCATTGATTCATTATTATTTTACTAGATTGGGTTAAATGTGTATAGTAATTATTAGGTTATCTGTGGTTAGAGAAAGTAATCGTTTGATAATTCGAGTATAGTATACTTTAAGGTAAGTAAGTCATTATATTATTAGTTATCTATATTTTACGCTTATAAGTACCTATTTCAAAATATAAAATAATCTTTCTACTCTTTTTAACAGTATACGTCCGCCATATTGATTTTCTGCTACGGTCACATAGTCTATGGCACTTCAGGTAGATTACGAATCTTATGACACCTTACCCTCAAAAATTGGTCAAGCCAAACAGGTCACAACTAACATATATTACAGGGCAGACATACTAACATATTTATGTGCAAACGCGCGGAAATCATTTCCTTCTATTTGATTGTGTCCATAAAAAAAAATGCATGTCTCTTAGTGTGTCAGTTGAGTAACAAACCTTTAAAAAATACTTCTGCCTTGGCAATAAAAAAAAGTTGTAGCGTATATCACTCGGGAGGCTGTTAACGATTTTAACGATACCCAATACATCCAAATCTGATCGAGACATTTATAAGTTAAGATCACTCGATCAGAAAAATTACATACCTATCTATTATCATTCTCATTATATCATTTGCTTAATCAGCTAATTATAATAACCATTAAAAACTCAACTACAGTTTATGGTGTAAATAATAATCCTCTTAAGGGTCCGTACTACCTCACACTGCTTTGCATGATTGACTGTTATATCAATAATAATTAAATACTCAAGTTGAAATAAAAATGCAGCAAACTTCAGGACTAACTCTGGTAACTATATGACTCAAAAACACGATTGCGTTAAATTTTCTCGATAGAAAAAAATTGCAAAGTTGCCTCCAAATCACGTCTAATTTACTCGGTATATAGTATTATTCACCAAATATATTAAAATTAACCTTGTAACTTTTGATTATTATTGCATTACAGATAAGGCAGCCATCATATGTTTTTCTTTTTCGAATAACCCTTGAATATTCCTAAAAAACGAAAATATCCAAAGTAGCCAACGCGTTTAGACCATCCGCGTTTGTATCGCCAAGCCGCCTGGCATATGGCGGGCTCTTAAAAGATTGGAGTGTCTTCCTTAGTGTGTATGTGTGTACGTAGGTATGCAACTTTGTAACGAGATCTAGTTAAGTACACGAACGGTTAAATAGAATCTTGGCGTGGTTAGATTTTGCAATGTCGATTTTGTAAACTCATTTAGAAAATTCAAGGCATAAAATTATTTCAAATTTATTTTTAGCCTAGCTACTCTAAACAATGTTGGTGATAGTTTCATTCAAGTATTTATTGAAGTGTAAAAAGTTACAACATGTATTTTCAAGTAACTCATTGGCTTCAAGTTAAAGAAAAAAAAATAGTGAATATTGGATAGGTGTGTCAACATTCGGTCCTGCAATAAAGTAAAATAACGGTCCAAGTGCGAGTCGCAATCGCGCACAAAGGGTTCCGTAACCGTACCGTTATCTATAAGTAATTTAAAATTATTAAAAATATTTTTTTTTTGGAACTGAAAATGTATGCTTTTCGCAATTTTTTATCTTTATTTGTGCTATTTCTTCGTTGCTACGTTGCATCGTATCAAATGTCAAGGTTCTGAGTTCACGGGTACCCTGTAGGTTTGTATTCCCTTGCGAATGTCGAAAAATTGCGGCATAAACAGCTGTATCTTTTGATTGCGTTGGCTTAGAAGTTTGATTTGTTCACAGTTCCAAGGGACTGTAGACTTACGTAGTAGATTATTTGATATGAATTTCAGCTTGATACCTGTACGAGTTCCTGAGAAAAAGGGTCTTGACAAACAGACAGACAAATCGACAACTAAGTGATCCTATAAGGGTTCCATTTTTCCTTTTGAGGTACGGAACCCTAAAAATCTAGCCTAAGCTCATTTTAAGTAGTAAATTGTTCACTATGTTCTCTCGAATTTAAGTCTCAGTTATTTCTGTTACACTTATCTAACTTGCTATTGAATCAGCTGTTCCACTTCATCAAACTTTCAAATTACCAATCCACATAAATAAAATAACACGTACATTTCTTTGTGGTTATGTTGATACCGTCTGTGTATGCATTCTATCATGTATGCAATACACCCAAATCGATTGTCCGCTATCGATTTAAATTGGATAAGAAAAATAAATCGATTCCCGTTACAAAGCTGTCTCCGCACAAATTACTAAGGAAATGACAAATAAAATGTCTCCTCGTAAGTGCCCGTAAACGAACTTTGTTTATATTTATATAAGATAATTGGATATAAGGGCTTAATTGCAAAGTTATAAATCATTTTGTGAATAAGAATTCGACGTCTTAAATTATTTTAAGTACTTAACGTCGACTGTGATAAGATAACATAATTACTATATCAAAATAAGGCTTTCTAAGCAAACTTTCTTAGCTATAAATATTTTGCGCAAGTAATTAAAAGTATTTTTTTTTTTCTTTATAAGATGAATACATAGTCGCTACCAAGTACCAACAAGTCTACGAAAAGCTACTTAGCAATCATTAATCTGAAACATAGCTTTTGATTTATATATTGATAAATTTGAAATACCTTCCTTAATACCGTCGTAAAGAAAATTACAAAATTAATCAATATCCTATGGGAAAATCGCAAACATATCAATATCCATATAATCCTTGCCAATGAGTCAAATACTTGCTTGTTAAGGTTAGTTAAAAAAACTAAGTTGTCTGCAAAGTCAGCTTACGGAAGATAATTGTACTTTATAAATAGTGGCAGAAAGATAGATGATGATGGTGATAATGACGGAACGTGACATTTTTCGGGCATGCAGCCGGTGTTTATCGATTTATAAGATGATTTATACTGCACGATGCTAAACTATTTCAAAAAGTAATAACAAACCTTAATGCAATCTTGATTTAATTTATTACCTACATTACAAAACACATAGCCGTGTGGTTTCCGGCAGAGTAGAATAGGACCACTCCCAGTCTTCCCATGGATGTCGTAAGAGGCGACTTAGAAAATACAAGCCAAACACAGCTTATAAACATCAATGAGACCTCTCCAACCCAGACGGGTTGGAGAGGTCTCATTGATGACTTTGATGACTTGGCCAAGCGCCAAGGCCAGCGAGAAGAGTGTAGACCAAATCCTCTGTCTGCTCCGGCCAAGTATGGCTCCACTAGTATAGAGAGGGTCATGCTTCTGCAGTGGAGACTAAAAAGACCTGATGGTGTTGATGATGATTACAAAACACACGACGAACGGTGTTTTTATAGAAACCGAAATTAATATAGCAGTTATGACCCATAAAACTTTATTAGTTTATGCCAAGAATCATCTAATTAGGCAGAGAAAGTGCCTGTATCGAATTTGGAGCCTTTTGTTGAGCTAAATAACAATTATTTTTAATAAAAAATGAACTAATACAAAAGCGTCGATGTATTTACTGGCGAGAGCATATTGATATTAGAATGGAGAAAAAAGTGGTCAAGAGCGAATAGCTCAGGTGGACTGCAGGAAAAGTTCTTATGGAATTCAAGCGTATGGAAGCTTTTGTCTATATTGTGTTTCCTTTTGCATTTAGATTTGAAAATAAAGAATGTAAATATATTTTAAGATTGAAGTTTGTGAATTGAGTTTGCGGTATTTATTCTTTAAATCTATTTACTAGTTCTTTGTTTATAAATGAGACACGATCGTTAAACTGTTTAAATTTTGACATTTGAATCATGGGGTACAACTTCCCTGAGTTGTTAATCATTTAAGGGGTATATAGGTATTTTTTTTACTTTCGCTCTTTAAACACATAATTATGTATATAAACGGGACTTAGCACGAACATTTTTATTGTTTCCGTTGACATTTCAATGGAGTTACGTACATCGTGGACGCAACGAGACTGAAACGTCAACGGAAACAAATAATAAAAGGTCCGTTCAAGTCCCGTTTATATACATAATTATATTTAAGGTGTATGTTTTAACAAAAGAGAAAAATCAACAAGCTATTTAGTAGAAATAATCCAATATTGTGACAATAACTCGAAAAGTTCTTTGAAATACGTCTCTTTTATACGCCCAGTGATCTCTAAAACGGTGAGATTGGTACAGAATTGTTGTTTACGTGTGTGGTTAGGTTGGAATGATTTGCTCTCGGCTGGCGGCGTAATAGCGCCTCTTACTCACATGGCCGACTGACTCATGTGCGCTCTGTAATTTGTAATGGAATTACTGGAAACAAATGACAGATGATTCTAAGTAAACTTTGGTTAATTAATATTAACTAAATATGCAGTAATTGTTGGTGATATGCGTAATTGTTATATTGGATGAATGGATAATTGTGTGGTTGAGGAAGGATGGACACAATTAACTGATTTACTGTTAATTATGTCCCTGTCTCCACATATACAAGGAAAAGCTTTCGTATATATTCAAAAATAATGTTGGCCCTAAAATCGAACCTTGCCGTACGCCTCTAATAAAATTGTTTTACTCTATCCTTGAAGTCAAATTATATGACTGTGTTTAGAATGTTATGATATTAGACCTTAGTATTTTATCGGATAGCAGTTCTGAGACAATATCAATAATACCATATCAAAAGACTACGTTTTCCTCTGCACAACCACAAATGTTTACAGCGTACAGAACCACCATAAAAACATTACTAACCCTTCGAATTCGATTCGGAAGTCACGTCTTTACCAAATAACGCGAGATACATACAGCATGTGGTCAAGATAAGTCCTAACAACGATTGTGGTTTCCCGTCCTTTCCCGCCAAGTTCATAATCGCGGGACTCGTAATCTGATTTCGATTCGGCTTTTTGTGCCGATAAAAAAGTAAAGTCCACTTTCGGCGTCTTCCCCTTTGTATCGTTTTTCGTAACGTTAAGTACGCAAAGTTTTAGCAGTTGTTTACCGAGTATTTTCCTTGATTTAAGGAAAATAAAATCTGTTATTTTTAGGTAACTTTTGGTATTTGTTTCTTGAAACTGGATTTCAATATATGCTTAAGATATTTTTTGGCTTCGACTTGCGTTGTCATAGTCGTGAGTAGTTTTTTTGTCACCGCGTTTCGTAGAATGATTCGGATAGAAGCAACGGTCCGAGAGCAAAATCTTGGAGATTGGTTCTAAGCGCGACGTGTTCGACAATTTCATGTGTCGATTGCACTTTTTGGTCGCGTTCGTTTTCGTGGGCACTGTTTTTAATTGCTTTCTAAAGTCCATTCGTCGCTCGATTCCCATGACGGTCGCTGTGAAATTGACTAGCACACGTAGATGCATGACATGTAGTTTTTTCGTGGCATTTTTTGTGTTTATCAAGAGAGAGATCTGGCTGTATGCGTCGCGGTCATTGTGCCTCGCAGTGAGAGGCGCGGGCTGCGGCCCTCGTTCCGCGTTTCCGAACTCACAACACTCGTGATCTTATTTCGATATCCATTCACGGGGCACTCATTCAAATTTCGAATTTAACGGGTAGAATCAATTACAGATGTGTGACGACAACATATTGCTACTGTTAATAGCGCGAGCGATGTTCAAGTGAAAGGAAAGGATCGCAGGCGGCCGCGTTTAGGGTTGAATGGGTTATGGAATATTAATTATTGCGGCGGCCCTCCCAGCGGGCAGATACGATCATGCATGCGCATCAATCTCGATCAGAATAGTGTCGGCACCTCTTTACCGCCAACAAAAGTCGAGCAAGCTTTTTCTCATGGCCGGCGAACAATGCCGGTGCGCACCTCTCTTGTTATTAAATTCGTATAAAATTAAAACTAATGTGTGATTCCAGTTCCGTTTTAGTGATGGGAACTCGAGTTACTGTTATTTATTCATGATATTCGCGGTGAATGTATGTTCCAGAAAAGAGGTAATTTGCAATGTTTCAAACTTTGATTTATACGCTTTCCTATAAAGGCAACTCAATTAAAATTGTCACCAGCACAATATAAGACTATTCATTTGAAGGTATGCGTGTCGCGGTAATTGTAACGTTGTAATTTAGCGGGCGTCCCGCAGGGATGTATATTGGCGCCCATATTGTGTTGTGCATGTATAGTGAAGTGACACATCGAGTTAGATCAGGACACGTGGTGGTGAGGTTGGTGAGTCACCAGGTGTTAAAAAACGCCTCGGGCGGTCGCCGGACCAATCATAAACACTCATATTGAATCACTTAGCATATTCGCGGATCCGGACGTCGCATAAATACGCTTTACTTTGTAGCTTTTTGCTTCTAGACTTCGAAGTTTCAAATACTTGTTTGAATCATTAATCGTTAACATTCTTGTAAACGATGATTCCTGTGAATTAGTTAAGTGTATTGACCTATTGAGAATCTTTCTGAATAGGTCAATACACCTAACTAATTCACAGGCGCAGATAAAAGGAGGCTTGAACTCAGCAGTAGTTCGTGGAAAGCTGACGATGTTCATGATTATAATTGACCTCTTTTGTTTAAGTACAACATTTGCTTTTAAGTGCAATCCAATTTTTGATGTTGCTGCGCTCTTATACTGAAGTACATGCCTACTTGATGCTTACTGAATTATGAGGCACTGCATGCATCTACAATAGGGTTAACAAAGTGGTTCAACAAGACTTATTTGCAGATAACTTCATAAAATTTAAGAAGCCAATTGTTCAAAATGCACATCAATAATTTATTTCTATTCTCTTTTTTATTTTATTTTTTTCCCCTCACTGTTTGCATGTCCTATTTATACTAAAATGTTGTGAACAGTACAGATTCATATTGGACTTCAGAATAAAAGTGTTTAGTTATACGTTTAATACTTAGTACAATAATATAGTGTTCTGAACTCGGGGACTGTACCTAACTCAATAAAATAAAAATAAAATCACGTAACAAGCTGCTTAAGTTATCTGACATAGCTTTACAACTGTCATCAACGATGACAGCCTGGGCAAATTACCTATCGTGTCTTCCGAAGCACGAGGGAGCTCGAGATACTTTTATGCCACATGCGGTCACCCATCTTAGCGGTGACCACGCCCGGGGTTGCTTTACTTACGTAAGCGCTAATAATGCTCAGACGCACTGGACTATCGTTCAGTTGTGTCAGATACCAAATATCAAATAGCTATTAAGCAGGATATTATTAAACAAGAAATTATCCAGTACCCCATACACACGGAGCTCGTGAAGCTGGCTCATGAAACACACGACTTTTCATTAGCCAGCTTTCAATACACGATTATTGATAACTTGGCGCACTCGTAAACCGCATAATTTACTCTGGACATTTAAGAGGTTCGCGGCATGCTTTTCAACCAATTAACCGAGGGTATTTGTCAGTAGGGCTGAGTAACGACCTCCATTGACTCCCGGAGTCTGGCCAACCAAACAATAACTCAGGCAAATTTATACCCCATTCCCACATGAGAATCACAATGGTGGTTCTAATATGGTGGGCTAATTGGACGCTGATAGAGGTTTGCATTGCTATTTGCGTAAAGTCAGACCAGGTGTGTCTTTGATTGATGAATACGGTTTTATTTTAAGCGTGTGCCGCGCGAACTAAAAGCGTCGCTCCTGCGCAAGCCATTACGCTGCGCAGAACCAATAGGCGATTAGGAAAAAAAATGAAGTCTTAATATTTTCATATAAATATTTAAAAAAAAAAAGTAAGAAATGGGCGACCTCCGAGATGTAAATATAGATATTGTCATGTGAAAATTATTGTTTTAGACGTAATAATTACAAAGTTTTCGAAGAAAAATGCTTTTAATAAATAAATAAATAAATATATACGGACAAATCACACAGATTGAGCTAGCCCCAAAGTAAGTTCGAGACTTGTGTTATGGGATACTAACTCAACGATACTATATTTTATAACAAATAAATATATAGATACACATCCAAGACCCAGGCCAATCTGAAAAAGATCATTTTCCATCTTGACCTGGCCGGGGATCGAACCCGGTCACTCCGTGTCGCAGGCTGGCATGTTGACCGCTGCGCCACGGAGCTAGACAATCTAGACTTTTAGATATCATAACATATATATATAATTTTTAAATTTCATATATAACGGTTTCAAATTCCAACAAAGGGGCGATCTTGTTCAAGGGTCGACCTAAATTATATATTTACTTTTCATGTATTTAATTAATTCAGCGCTAGTACTAGTGATTTGAAAACACGTAAATTTTCACAATTTCGTGCAGCACCGTCCTAAGTAGGTTGAATGAAGCCAGTTATAGAGGAAGGCTTAGAGATGGATGTTATAAAGAACAAGGGAGGAATGGAGTCTGTGCTTTGCTGAAATTATTTATTGCGCCAATAAATTATATTGTCGAGGAAACTGGTTGCACTCCGGGAGTGTCGGAAATGAAAATTCTCCTTTGTGGCGGTCTCAGGTCACATGTCCGTCTTACGAATTTTCGATCAGGTCACGTGTCCTGATGCGAGTTTACCCATCCCAAAAAGTGCACAACGCCGCTAACATTTACAGTATAACAGACACAGACAGACAGACAGACAGACGGCGGCGGAGCGAAATTAATAAAGTCCCGTTTTTACCCTTTGGGTATGGAACCCTAAAAATGAAAATGATTTGAATCGTAATACACCAATGTAAAGTGTTATCATTATCTCAGCCGCAAGAAGTCCACTGCTGGACATATGCCTCCCCTAAGGATTGTTTTATATTGGGGGTATTATCTATCATCACTGCTATTATGGCTAGCTCCGTGGCGCAGTGGTCAACACGCCAGCCTGCGACACGAGAGTGCCCGGGTTCGATCCCCGGCCAGGTCAAGATGGAAAATGATCTTTTTCAGATTGGCCTGGGTCTTGGATGTGTATCTATATATGTATTTGTTATAAAATATAGTATCGTTGAGTTAGTATCCCATTACACAAGTCTCGAACTTACTTTGGGGCTAGCTCAATCTGTGTGATTTGTCCGTATATATTTATTTTATTTTTATTATTTTTTTTTTATCACGCTTTGCAGACGGGTTGGTGAGCGAAATTGTTTGGCTTATCTCGCTTCCGACGCTGCTGCGCATCGACTCCACTTTTTAAGAGTGGGAAGGGTAGGAGTTTATTTGGCTGGAAGAACGGGCCAAAGGTAATTGGAACTACGTGCTCGAATGGATTGGGTTTAAGTAGCAGCTCGGTAGCACCCGATGTCATATCTGCAACCACCGGACGTGCAATTAAGGATGACACCCTTGCCGGCCTATTTGCTAACTCAGTGACCAACGTTTTGATAGTCACTTCAAAATACATTGCGGGTTTCCTATGATTGACTATTTTTATTAAAGATATATAGAACGTAATGTACTAAAATGTATATAAGCCGGCTGATCTTAAAGTGTTTATAACCTTTAAAATTATCTTTTACTAGCTGTTGCCCGCGACTTCATCTGCGGCAACTTCTGTTATAATTAGTATAGCTGAATAATTTTTCCCCGTTTTCAAATATTTTTTTATTGATGCTTCGCTCCTATTAGTTGCAGCGTGATGTTTTATAGCCTAAAGCCTTCCTCAATAAATGGACTATACAACACAAAAAGAATTTTCCAATTTGAACCAGTAGTTCCTGAGATTAGTGCGTTCAAACATACAAAACAAACAAACTCTTCAGCTTTATAATATTAATATTATAAAGCTGAAGAGTTTGCTGCCTGTATCTATACTAGAAAGTATAGATACAGGCAGCTACGAACACGATAAATATATTGAAATTTTCAATAATTTGGTTAAACTGAGAGTAAATCTATAGTTACTTAGCTTGTCGGATATATCAATCAAAAGGTGCAATAACTTCTTCTAAAACTGAGACATAATTTGACGTGAAAACATTATTTATCTTCAAATGGCTTCAAATCATTTCCATAAACGACTTGCAAAACAGAATTTAATGAAATCATGAGGATTTCTAACTATTCCAATATCAATTGTGAAAATGTAGGCAGTTTGTTTAACAAACTGCCGCCGATAATAACATCAAAAATATTATATATTTTTTCAAGCTTTTTATTTAGTTTCACAGGTGAAACTAAATGAAATACTTGATGTTTGTCTGTAATGAAATCTTGCAAGTTAAATTTGATCTACTTCCCGGTTACCGATTGAGCTGAAATTTTGCATGCATGTAAATCGGATGACAATATAATATTATGGAATCGTGGCGCTGTTTAGATAATGGAGTCGGCAGGTGGCCATAGGAACTCTTATACTAAACAAGGTACACCAATCGTGTTTGGGCTCATTTGATTTGTTTTAGAAAGCACTTTACAATGTGGATTCATCCTTACTTCCTTACTAATATTATAAATGCGAAAGTGAGTTTGTTTGTTTGTCACGCCGTAACTATTGAACCGATCATCATGAAATTATGCATACAAGTTCTCTGAAGTACGGAGAAAGACATATGCTACCTTTTATCCCGGAAAAAAGTACTATTCACGAGGGATCTACATTGACGCGGGCATAGCCGCGGGCGAAAGCTAGTTTATAATAAAAGCTTGACACAAAAATGTGATTATAGCAAAAATACTTATTTAAATGTATGGGCCGATCTCCGTGTTGGATCTGGATATAACAACCAAGTTATATAAGTAACTGATTGGAGGTTTCTTCTTAAACTTACAACTTCCAACTCCACCGACAAAAGCGAGATAAGAAATATCCATGTAGGTGAAACTTCGGGCGTAGTATTTACATTCCGCATAATACAAGCACGGGTATCATTAAAAGGGACATACCAACCGCGTCTATCTTTTTGATATATTGGACAGACAGAAAGTCCAATAGTCGGCCGACATTTTCACGGCAATAGAAACTATGACAAATATTATCTGTGCTCTATAACGGAGAGAAAGCCTTCGTATGTCACTGAATGCATAGCTTCGGAATGCAAGTGGAATGGTTTCCGTTAGGTTTGCATAATACCTAGTAGCAGGCCTGTCTCACTCCCCGTGTAGGTATCGAAAACATACCTACGCGTGGCGACACCTTCGAAGGTGAAATCTGAACAAATCTATTAGGAACGACGCGCGATTGGTCATATCTGTTCACCGACTTCAACGAATTATGAATCGTATGTTTAGAGCTATAAGTATAAAATTGGCCTGCTGTAGGTATCCTTATCCTTATCCTTACTAATATTATAAATGCGAAAGTGAGTTTGTTTGTTTGTTTGTTACGCTTTCACGCCGTAACTACTAAACCGATCATCATGCAATTTTGCATACAAGTTCTCTGGAGTGCGGAGAAGGACATGGACTACCTTTTATGCCGGGAAAAAGTACTATTCCCGATGGATCGACATTGACGCGGGACGCGGGCGGAGCCGCGGGCGAAAGCTAGTACTAATAATAAAAATGCAAAAGTGAGTTTGTTTGTTTGTTACGCTTTCACGCAGTAACTACTGAACCGATCATCATGAAATTTTGCATACAAGTTCTCTGGAGTGCGGAGAAGGACATAGGCTTTTATCCCGGGAAAAAGTACTATTCCCGATGGATCGACATTGACGCGGGCGGAGCCGCGGGCGAAAGCTAGTCTAAAATAAAGGTGCCACGTTCTGACGCTAGCTAAATTACACTGTATCGCTAACTACATTGAGTTCATATTTCTTTGAACACCTTTGCAGAGTGAGACTTCTGTGCGTAAGTACCAGTATTTATTCTGTGCTAGTAGTCATTAAATGTTTCCTTTCGTTCGATATCATCTTAGCTGATTCATCAT
Organism: Elegia similella; assembly: GCA_947532085.1. Lineage (NCBI taxonomy): Eukaryota > Metazoa > Arthropoda > Insecta > Lepidoptera > Pyralidae > Elegia > Elegia similella. The sequence continues at coordinate 18,889,501 of OX383941.1, forward strand.
CATCATCATCATCATCATCAACCTATACTAGTCCACTGCTGGACATAGGTCTCTCCCATGGCACGCCACTGAGCTCGGTCTTGAGCTTTTCTTAGCTGATTAAGACATTTAATATATATAATTTATTTTGACTTAATTGCAGACCAGCAATAGGAAATAACAGGTTGTCATCGACAGGGAAAATAGAAGGTGCAAGGAAAATGCTTCAGATCTTCCTCACTACGGCCTGTCAGGAGATTTTTTATGAAATGAAAAACTAAACTGTGAAAATATGAACCATATTTTTATATACCTTAACATTTATATCAAATAAAAGATTTTGACATATTATGCACTATAATTATTTTTATTATGACATATTGATTAGTTTGACATTTAAGTAGGTGGAAGTTTCAATTCAACCCGATATTTCTGTTCTCCGTGTAAATATAATTTTATCTAGTAATGATAACTATTCCAACTTATCTTTAATGTTATTGCACATAAGAATAAAATAAGGATTACCATATTAGGGCTTCATAAATTATATTATCTATCATTGCTATATGACATATCAATATATATTAAATATTATAATAACAGATTCTAATCGAGTTTAGAAAACAGTTTCTGAAGGTCCCCACGGTCCAAGAGTTTTAACCCCAAACGGTTCAAATATTTAATTGTTGTCGAGGCATTTATATTTGCGCCGTTTAAGGTTTTCCGCCGCAGCTGCTGCTGTACCGGCTTTAGAACTTATGACCGGGAGGTGAGACGGTGCTAGAGTGTCGACGCAAGAGGCCGCTCCAACCTCCAAGACACAAGACTCATTCCGTCCGGTCTCTTGCCATCATCTCTAACCAATCCGTTTGGTTCTAAAACGGATGGGATGTTGATGGTTGCAAGAGCCCGGTGGATTAAATTGTTAAGGGCGCCGTGACGCCCTAAACGGGCAGCACTTTTGCGGCAAGAGAGACCGTGACGGCCCATGTCATCAACACCATCACCGCAGCTAGTTACATACATGTATGTACATACCTATAAATAAATGTAAATTTTTTTTTTTTTTTTTTTTTTTACTAAATATTGAATTAGGCATTTGTCTCCCATCTCACCTGATGGTAAGTGACGATGAAGACGAGGATGTTACATGCCTATCCAAGAGATACCCATTTATTCTACTTTTAACTACTTTCTACTACTAAATAAATGATTAATTACTCATAAATTACCGTATAAAGTTTAATCAATTTAATTTACAGCCACGATTGTATATATGTTAGTCCCCAGTCTATATAAAATGTACAATAGGTACATGGATATAATGGTTATATTAAAATACACATTGAAATCGATTCATTGAAGTAATTGTATGTGTGCTTAATTAAATGATGCATTTATGGCTCGTTGGCAATGAGACTGGCACTGATACTATATTAGGGTTCCATACCAATAGGGTTAAATAAATATAAATAAATTAATAAATATATACGGACAAATCACACAGATTGAGCTAGCCCCAAAGTAAGTTCGAGACTTGTGATATGGGATACTAACTCAACGATACTATTAAATCGGGACAAGGTGCCAAAGGTTATTACAAAAAACGGCCAAGTGTGAGTCGGACACGCGCATGTAGGGTTCCGTTCCGTTATCTATAAAAACGGCAAAAATATCATGTCTTCTGTATAAATTTTTTTTTGTATAAAATTAATTTAAATATAAATTTTATTTTTATTTAATTTATTATTTTTAAAGTTAATATATAACTAAATATTCTGTGAATATTTCAAGCGTCTACCTGTTGCCATTATCAATATCTAGCAAAAACAAACAAAAAAATCACGTTTGATATATGGGAGTCCCCTTAAATATCTATTTTATTATATTTTTTAGTATTTGTTGTTATAATAGCAGCAACAGAATTACATCATCTGTGAAAATTTTAACTGTCTAACTATCACGGGTCATGAGATACAGCCTGATGACAGGTGGACAGCAGAGCGATATTAATAGGGTCCCGCTTTTACGCTTTGGGTACGGAACCCTAAAAAAGACAAAGCCTTATTTTTTGATGTGCGTATATATTAGATAATTTGAAGTCATTACTTACTACTTAATTTTATACGATAATCTTGTTTGAAATATATATGATAGTCATACGTGTTTCGCCTGCAATCAAACCGAAAGTTTATTATATAAAGTAATTTTAATAGTTTGACTTAATGTCCTACGCAACCTACTTGAAGTGACGCAAGGTTGGATTAATTTATCCTTGTTTTAAATGCATTTAATCTGAACATTAATGGAAGCCGTGTGGTTTCCGGCAGAGTAGAATAGGATCACTTCTCGTCTTCCCATGGAGGCGACTTAGGAAATACAAGCTTAACAAAGCTTATAAACATCAATGAGACCTCTCCAACCCGTCTGGCCAGCGAAGAGAGTGTAGGCCAAATCCTTTGTATGTTTTGACCAAGTATGGCTCCGGTAGTACAGACAGGGTCATGCTCTTGCAGTGGAGACTAAAAAGACCTGATGATGATTAATGGAAGCCAGGCTTAGATGGTATGGTCTTGTAATGAGAAGATGAAATGATCATGTGTTGAAAAACTGCCTTTCCATGAATACTAGGAGGATGGGAAGACCCTTAACCGCTTGGCTGATGAATGACCAGAGGGACATGACACTACTAAGGCCATAAGAAAGAAGATGCATTCCAGCGGCGTATACCTGGCGTCGCCTGATTAGGAAAGCCGACCCCGTGTAAGGTGCCTATTATAATAATAATAAGCCTCTTTATTTTCAATAACCTTACAAAATAATTCATACATATTTTATACTACGACTTCGTCTATTATTGGAGCTACTATTATCTTGTCTCTAATACTATTATATCTTGGAAATTAATAACATTAAGAGACGACAAAGAGGAACTCGAACGCCGAGTAAACATGAGCTGGAAAAAATCTGGAGTTTGAAAGAAATACTAAAAGAATCTTTTTCTCTTCACCTATAAAAGACGGTTATGGACACCAGCATCCTGCCAACCTGGATCCTTAAAGAGTATACAATATATCTTTTTTAAATAACAACTTGGATTATTATCTACTAAGCACAAAATAAGTATACTAAAGCCAACATACCCGTGAAATTTATCAGTTTTTTATAGAGTATACCTCCGGTTTTAAGTCAGATAAAAGCTTTGATATTTGTAAAGCTCTTATACAAAATACCTAAAATAAAGACACCTTTAAGTAAACTTTCACGAACTAACCATTATCAGGTCAGCAATCATTAGAAAATATCTTAGCCCATATAAACTGTAAGATATAAATTTTTATAGTAAAATGCCCGCCAGCCACATAATGGTCGGCGTGTGTGTTTGTTTGTCAGTTCGTGCACGACGCAACTCGCTCTCACCTTTCACGACAAGTCACCTGCTAAATAAATAACAGATAGAAATGTCTATGAAATGTCCACATAAATTATTGTAACAGTGCCCCGCATATCATTACAACGCCCACTGGGTTTCTGTCACAGATTAAGGACGTTCCAATATAATCCTGCTGTTATGTTGGCAATACCTGTTTCGCGAGTTTCTTTTTTTCTGAGCGGCCAGTGTGTTTACATTTGTAATTGTAACAGGTAATTAACACCTTGAAGAAGTTAAAATACATTTTATCTGATTTATTTTTTATTTCAACCGTTTTGATTAAATATGATCCCTAGGTGTTCAAGTCTCTATACGTGTCAAATGCTATCTGTACCGAAAATAGACAATACCTTACTGATTTGTCACTTCTATTTTTTTGAGCGGCCATTTGTGATCAACCTTTGTACCTGGCGATTGCGAAGAAAAACTTTTTAATTCTGCTTATGTTGTGAACCTTGCCATTCAAACTAATGCACCTAGTAACCATACATAAAACAATGCCTAGCCTAGATACAAGTCGGCTTCCTTACCTAATCTAAGGTTCTAATATTACTTGGTATATTCTTCTCTTACTTAAGCAGTACCTGTTTCACGAATTCCATTTTATTGCTAGCGGCAAGTCGTACCTACATTTTGACGTGATATCGTCTTATAAATCGATGAACACCGGCAGCTTGCATGAAAAATGTCACGTTCCAACGCAGTAGCAGTAGTATCTAACACGCATCTATGGCTTACCGTTATTACGTACAATTATCGTCTGTAAACCGACTATACAAACAATATTTTTATTTATCTACTTATTTCTAATTGGCCGGAAAAAGTAAAAAAGACAATACCTATCTACATATGCATTTCTTTTAATTTAAGGTTTTGGTTTTTATTATTTTCTATTTAAGTTGTCACACCTACCTACTACTAAAACTGACGCGAGATAAATTCATAACAAAATCAAGGCTTTCAAATTAAGTAATAATCATATTTTATACATATTATTAAACATCGCCATAACATAGCGAATATACAATTATTATTAATATAATATTTAGTATTATTTTGATCTATTTAAATGTCTGATATGCGTAGTTGTGATTTTATTTCACTATGTTGACCTTTGTAACATATTTTATAGGCATATAAATAGAGGCAGGTTTATCAGCAATACTAATAATAAATCTGTAAGGGTTGGTCATGTAGTTAGTTACTTTGTTTTCAGAGATATCGTGTTTATACATGATACTGAAACTAAATTGAGGACTTTCAGATTTTTTTCTGTATGTATGTAAGTTTCTCCAAAACGAATTAACTGAATGTTATAAAACTTGGTAGATATACATTTAGGCGTACAGAACACAGGATAGGCTACTTATTTCTTTTCTCCTGTCATGATAAGACGTGACCCCATACAAACATAATATAAAATGTACGCGAATGAAGTTGCGGGCACTGCTAGTAAATTAGTAAATAAGGTTAGTTCTCATAACGAGGCTGTAGTCACACATAACAATCCCATGTTGGACATATTACCGTCTCTGCGTGTCGGGCGTGTTAATTAGTGTCTAATCACTTATTGTTACTGCCGCGTATGCACGTAAAAAATGGTCAAGCGCGAGTCGTCTTTACGTGGGGTTCCGTACGCTTTAATTTTATTATTATTACAGTCTTTTTATATTTTGTAAGTGTTTGTTTATAAATATAATCGTAGTTATTACCTGCTTCTCAGTTACATATGGTTTCGTACCTTATTAATAATAATTTATAATTATTATTATTATATTGTCACTGGTATTAGTTTCGAATTTACATTTTTCTGTGTTAAAGGATTGATATTATTTTTTTTAATATGAATTAATTTAATATAGTATTTAATTAATTTCAACTAAATGATTTTAAATAAATCGTTATCCTAAATTTAACACATCAGTTTTATCTATTACATGCATATTTGTAAAGATTGATTTATGACATCGTGTAAAAATCCTAAAGACATGTTTTGCGCTTGATTAATGTACCTATTTAATTTTGCTTAACTATTACATACCGTATTACAGCCGTGTGGTATCCGGCAGAGTAGAATAGGACCACTCCTAGTCTTCCCGTGGATGTCGTAGAACGCGACTTAGGAAATACAAGCTAAACAAAGCTTATAAACATTTAAATCCAGCGTGGAGAGTGTAGGTCAAGTCCTCTGGCTGCTCTGGCCGAGTAGTACAGAGAGGGAGGTCGTGCTCCTGTAGTGGAGACTAAGAAGGACCTGATGATGATTGCATACCGATGTAGTAACATGTTTCCTTTCGACATATGATAATTATTATTCCTACCCATCGATATTTCTGCCATATAAATGTCTACTGATAAATAAAGGTAAGACTCCCCCATAGATCTGCGGGACCGGTTAGAAGCCCACGAAATTAATTAAACCAGGTAAATAAAATATAACCGTCAAAGTTACATGAATCAATATTATTTCCCGGTTATTGGTCGCAAGGAAAAAGTTTCACTTTCGGTTATAAAACGAGATTGTATTTGTGGTCAAATGGAAAACATTTTCACATGAAAATGTGCCGAGTCGATCACCGTATTTTATTATGATTTCAATAAACAATCTATTTCATTGTGAATTGATACTCGTACTTGGCATAGGAACATTATTTAGTTGTTTCAAGTACCAATTGATAATACTCATATAAATTATTGCCAGTTAGGTATGTGTAAAATTGTGATTGAGACGTAATTTTTCGAGGAACCTTATGCATTTTAATATAACTCATTGATTTTTTAATAGTTTTAATTTTGTAACATTGTTTCAATCCGTCGGACTGAACTCATATTGACAGAATTACTTTGAAACATTTACTTATTTTATTAACACCTTTTTTTTAGATTATATTTTTTTATTATACTTATTTATTAAATATTATTTATTTACACTTCATTTAATATAAGTAATACGTAATACATACATAAAAATATCTCGCATTTCGTTTCATACTGTGTCTTGTTGACCCCTAATAGGTTAGTTTTTGCGGCGCCTCGCCACGGCAGCGCAACACGTGTGGAAACTAATCACACATAAAATGATATATCAGCTTTGATTTACTGATATATTATAATAAATATACACGGACAAATCACACAGATTGAGCTAGCCCCAAAGTAAGTTCGAGACTTGTGTTATGGGATACTAACTCAACGATGCTATATTTTATTACAAAAACATATATAGATAAACATCCAAGGCCTAGGCCAATCTGAAAAAGATCATTTTCCATCTTGACCTGACCGGGGATCGAACCCGAGCACTCTCATGTCGCAGGCTGGCGTGTTGACCACCGCTGCGCCACGGAGCTAGCCAACAATATTATAGAAACCTCAATAACTGAAAGGGGTTCGCAACAACAGGGACACGCAGCCGCGAGCCACGTAGTGTGGGCATAGTGCAATAGTGGATTGCAAAATTTTATTTAAAACTATATGAGAATGTATCTCAAAAAGATGAAGTTGTTTATAATCAACTGTAAATCATATTTCATAACTAAGCCTTTATACGACTTCATCCGCGTAAATTACAGCCTTTGTTACCGGTTCATAATGCAGCATATAAAAGTGAAAGAATTTTTAAAATTCGTTTAGTATATAGGTTTTGAGTTTGTCAGCTATAAACAAACACAGAAAGCATGAAATAAATAATAAAGAGGACTCTCTTTTTAATAAAAAGTATGATCAATATGCTGTAACGTTAGTATATTCTAAATCGTGAAATTACGAGTATATAGATAGGTATTGTCTTTTATACTTTTTCCGGCCAATTAAAAATAAGATAAAAAAAAAATTCTCTGTAAAGTCGGTTTACGAACGATAAGTTTACGTAATAACGGTAGGTAAGCCTTAGATGCGTGTTAGATACGCTTATGATACTGATACTGCTGTTGTGACGTTTTTCGTGCATGCAGCCGTTTATATAACGCAACTGCCCTATGTCTTATTACTTTTTTAGAACTAACCTATTTATTTCTTCTCATCAAATGGTTTATCGGATGATACGATCTGATAATGTAATACTTGTATTTTATCCACAAAGTGTTTATATAAGTTCCAGCTGAAATAAAATAATCTATTAATTATTCAAAAATACGAAAATAGTGCGTAGTTATTATTCCAGGCTTCAAAAGTTCTTGTCGACTTGTATACCGTGTGACTTGTATCGTGTGTGTGACTTGTATTGCATAATTTTTATACAACAACATTAAAATATACATAATATATTTTGTCAAAGCGTTATACTGTCTGAATTATTTTTCATCATCATCATCATCAGGTCTTTTTAGTCTCCACTGCAGGAGCATGACCCTCTCTGTACTACCGGAGCCGTACTTGGCCAGAGCAGACAGAGGATTTGGCCTACACTCTCCTAACTAACTAGCCAGACGGGTTGGAGAGGTATTATTGATGTTTATGAGCTTTGTGTAGCTTGTATTTCTTTAGTCGCCTTTTACGACATCCATGGATAAGACTTAGAGTGGTCATATTCTCTTTTTTATAAATAGACCTTTGAAGATATACTTGATTATACGGAATTGCGAATCTTACTTTTCATTCATTCACTTTTACCGTCGAACCTGTTGTATATTATGAATAAAAAAAATGTACCTACTCTTTAATTTTTAATAATTGTTACATGTATCTAGTCTAGACTAGGCGTAACACTATCAAGATCTTTTTTCAGGCATTCCATTCACTCCGTACATAAATGACGGATCCAGATCCAGATATGTCATGGGGCGAAGGGGGACTTGGCCGTTCTGACGGTAGGTTACCCAAAAAGAGTTAACAGTAAGTAAGTAATAGTATTGCAGATAAAAACGACTTGATCCAAACTGCTGAACCGATATTGATAAAATGTAAGTGGGACTAATGTGAAAGCATATACTTGTTAATTAAAAAATGGCAATCTGTTCATAAATCACGGAGTTATAGCGTACCGACATACCGCGTGAATTTTTTTTGAACATTCAAATATTTTTTTTATTGGTTGAGTAATCATAGCATTTTAATTTGCATTCCAAGCCTTTTCAGATACATTTTTTGAATATACGTACATACATAGTATCACATCTTTTCCCTTGCGGCGAAGACAGAGCACAGGTCTTTAAGACCTAAAAGCCGCGTTTAGCATGTTGGTGGGCGTTAGGTGGAAAACAAATTCAAAATAGGTACTGATAGGTTGCTAGCCGCATCGCCTACTAACATTATTCGTCAGATTTTCACCCTCGGTCGGTTTTTACGATCTGCGCGGGAAGAGAAGCAGCTGCTACATTCTACGTTTTTTCTTTTTGCCTAGACCATCACTGAAGAATTTTATTATCTTATTGAAATCAAGTTACCTATTGTCACGGAAGAGTTTTTTTGGGGGGCTTGGGCCCCCTTACGGGCTTTATTGTATCCGCCACGCGTGTGTCTACGTGTATGCTGTCGCGAATTAGTTTCGGTCTTAAATGAATTTGCCGCGTAAATAATGGACGTTCTTATTTGTAACAAAGACTTGTGTCTGGACCTCGAAGTGACCGAGAAAGGTATTATTAAAACATTATGAAGGCGATTGAATAGCATAATAACTTATCTACATTAATAATAATTATTATAATATTATTAAGAGGTGAGATTTCATTGTTTGCATTGAATAGGCTTGGAAACTATTGGACCTATTTGGAAAATTCTTTCACCATTAGAATCCTACATTATCCCTGATGAACATAGGCTATAAAATTAATACCTATATCTAGTTGTGCGAAGCCGGGGCGGGCCGCTCGTAGTATATAAAAAGGTTAGTGGCATTACAATTTCTATCAGCAAAGTTAAATATATTAAACTAGCGACCTGGATCTCCGCTTTGCATGGGTTCAATCAATATTCCTGTTGAATCGCTCTATCTATTAAAAAAACCGCATCAACATCCGTTGTGTAGTTTTAAAAATTAAAGCATACATAGGGACAAACAGATAGCGGTAATCGACTTTGTTTTATAGATACTATGTAGAAATTAGTGACCCATACATCTTAAAATTCACGCCTGAAAATAAGTATTTTTTTTTATTTTCTTGTATTAAAACGTTAGGAAAATACCACTGGCAGTATATAGCATTAATTTTAAAAACAGAATTCAAGTAATAAAGACATGTCTACACCGAAAGTGGGTCATTGGGCCCGTGGCGATTGAATGTAAATGCGCAAACGCCGCACGCGGCTGTCATCCTTGTGCGCTGCCAATAAGATGCGCGCATTTGGCACACCTTGTATAATGTCAATACATTTTTTGTTAAACACCTTGTATAATGTTAATACATTTTTATTGTTAAACAATTTGTTTTATTGACAAGACGTTTCATTGTATTAAATAGGTTTATTATAAAGTACTTTAGAAGCTACTGGTCCTTGATTATGTTGCTCGATGGCGGCCAGCGGCCATTATGCTAAGTATGCATTTGGTATTTAAAAAATCGGCCAAGTGCGACTTGGACTCGCGCACGAAGGGCTCCAAGTTTGTTGTATGGGAGCTCCCTTAAATATTTATTTTAATTTGTTTTTTAGTATTTGTTGTTATAGCGGCAACAAACTATCTGTGAAAATGTTATCTGTCTAACTATCGCGGTTCATGAGATACAGCCTGGTGACAGACGGACTGACGGACAAACAGTCAGACAGACAGACGGACAACGATTTACGGAGCCATATTAATGGGGCCCTGTTTTTAACCTTTGGATACAGAATCTTAAAAAAGTGATGTCAGTGTTAGACAGAAAAAGAAAGAAAAAATATTATGAAGATTGGATTTAATTGTATTATGAATGTAGTGAGCATGAATAACCACAAATTTGGGACATCATTAAGAAATTCATATAAAAATTATGTATGAATGCTCAAATAATTAGGGACTTTTAATTTTTTGGCATTACCGTTTATGTGTATATATTTTTTTATAGTTTGAAAGAATTGATAACAAAGAGAATGTACCTATCCTCATGCACTATAACTTACTTTTTCCCTGTGGTTATCCTTATCCTTAATAATATTATAAATGCGAAAATTAGTTTGTTTATTTGTTTATTTGTTTGTTTGTTACGCTTTCACGATGTAACTACTGAGCCGAGCATCATGAAATTTTGCATACAAGTTCTCTGGAGAACCGAGAAGGACATAGAGTACATTTTATCCCGGGAACAAGTACTATTCCCAAGGGAACGACATTGACGCGGGTGGAGCCGCGGGCGAAAGCTAGTAATATAATAAATGACCAATTACAGAAATAAAAGTTTTATTTTATACTGCAATAAGTTAATATTAATTTCCGCTAATAAAATTAGTAACTAACTGTATTAGTCACCTTAATATCTTTGTTATTAATTGTGTTTTCAAGGATCTTTTTTCAAGTTAGTCTTTACGGTCTTGTTATATCAACAGTAAATGTTTTATTTTAATTTAGAAATTAAAAATAACGTTTGATTATTTTTCCGATGATTTTGTTATTTTTACCATAATAGTATGCCATTATGGGACAAAGATCTTCAATCTAGTGCGCCAGCAATCTGAGCATGAGTATTTAGCAAAAAATAGTATCTATGTTAATAACTTCAAAATTCGTCAACCTTTTTTGTAGCTTTTTTTAACCAATTTACATACAATCGATTGAACACAAGCACAAATGTTGAAACATATACCCTTGAGCATAAAACATAACGCTCCTATTAAGTCAATCGGATAAAAAAAGTTGGAAGCCGATGCAAGTGATGCACCGAGGCACCCTTGCGTGTGCGCACAGGTTTAGCTCTCCGTGTCAATGTCGCCGACATTTTTTTTCTTTTTTACGATATCTACGAAGGTCATGTGCTTGATGGTAAGCCATCGCGTGTCCGAACATCGATGTTTACAATAGACGGTAGATATTTACTTCTGTTTCATTATTGCTTAAACAAGTCCATTTTAATAAGTACTCTTACTTTTTACTGCGTGTAATTGATTTGCTTACAGGCTATATCTATCAATTTGACCATGAAATGTAGTTAATAGATTTCTATCATGCATTCAGTTTGAGACAATGTTTTCGTCTTAGAAGAAGTTTATTTGTTTTTTCTTGTAACAATAAACTCCATTAGCTCCATTACTAGAATAAAATAATTGCATATATGTATTTTTATTTTGGGCTGAAACTGTGGTAAATTCTACAATTCATATTTTATAATGGAATATAAAACAACTATTAATAAAATAAAGCTATTGTATGGTAAATATATGCAAACAAAATCTATTGTTATAATGAGTAAAAATTACAAATGCAATCAAGCGGATCTCCCACCCTATAAAAGGGAAAAAAGGGAATTTAGAATTTCTTGAAAACATGAAGCAGGCACAATGAGGAAGCGGCGCCGGCGTTTTCTGATTGCCAGACCCTGCCAGTCTCTCATTAACGTTTACGCTCCACTATTAAGCATAATCAAGCCCTCATCAGGCCATCACACACGGAGATGGAGGAAACAATAAAATGAACACTTATAATAAAACATCGCCCACGGTTGCAAAATTAGTGCTAATTCCAATATTTACACTCTTTTAAATACTGGCCATAAAAATTAACGGGTGTCGTCAATATAAATTCAAATACAGAATGAGGATAAACATTTGTTAGCTAAGGCAATTTAAAATTTGATTTTGGAACGCAATGACAAGTGCGGAAACGTTCCGAAACTCCCCCTCGTGTATTTAGTTTCCCCACGCACGTCGTAGAGAGCGCAGAGTGCGTGCAACCCTTCATTACAACCTACGTCTATTATGGCGCAATCAAGCACTCGCACATACGCGAAACTGAGGAAACAATAAAACGAAATTGACGTATAAAACCACTCCTTGAACAAATTCCGGACCGAGGCTTTAGGCCTGTTGTATAAAATACATTAGACCGTAATTTCTCGGCGGTCGAGTTTTGTTCTTAAATTGATTACTTACGATGTCACGTTTCGGTCAGGAGAGCATGGCTTGCCCGAGATAAAAGTAATTTTGTTTTATTTGGTTCACGTGAGACGGTATTGTTCGATAAACATTAGCTTTTGTTTGGACATAATTCTAGTCTTTATGTATGAACAATTTCATAATATACTGCGTTTTCTCTGGCAAGATATTTCCTATTAGTTCTCCCATTTCAAGATCAATCATCTTTAAGGTATTTATAGATCAGTCTGTTTAAAATTAGTCGATCACAATTAATGTCATTTCCTCCATACACGTTCAGAAATCGAAAAGCTCATAAAACGAGACGACGGCTGAAATGGCTTCCCCTTTCATTTCACATAAGGAGATCAGAGCAATAATTATTGAGGTGTAAAATTTACACTGACATGCGTTTATGCCGATACAGTAGTGAGATGAAACGGTGGAAGGCCGCTATTTAAGACTGATATTTAATAGCGTATGTTTGCGACAAGCAATGTTAATGGACTTCCAAGTTAAAACCTTTCACGCGACGGCAGAGATAATGCACCCGACGTATGAATAGGTGATCTTAAGTTATCCGAGAAAGGTTCCGGTAACACACGGTATCGGTCGCTAATCGAATCACATGCATGCGATTTATGGTGGCGATAACGACAAACGATGCCAATCTAATGGATCCTTTAATGACTGCCGCGGTCGACCAATTACCGATGAACTTATCATATTGCTGGATTCTCATAAGAACATCATTATTTATAACATTTTATCCTTTACCGTCATCATTCCTTTCTATCTAGATGATCTGATTAAATCAGCAAAACTCTTTTCATTCGTTGCAAACACGAAAAAATACTAAAATTCGATGGAAACCATGCTCTATGTTTTTTGTTGATTTAGGCACATCGGCCAGAAAAAAATACTAATTGGTTTCCATACGAGTTGAAACTTTACGTCATTGAACATCCTTTAAAATAAAAATAGTTGATGCTATGTCGTGCATTTGACAATGAGTGAACGAGGTCAGTTTTTACTGTTGATTACTTATTTACTTGGCAATTACCTATCCAAGCAGGACGGCATTGATAACGGCGACCTTTTGTTTTTTCACCAAGTTACCTTTAATCAGCTACCTGCCATAACGACAAGAACTTGGATGTTCCAGATTACGTCACCCATTGAGTGCGAGTTATGAGTTCCTGCAATTAATTGTACTGATTGCACTCACGGTAATTGTGTGACACATTACTAATCCGTAACGATGAGTACGTCGAATTTGTTTATTTATTTACTAACGACGCATTATTCGGAAACCAAAATGCACCAGGAAATTTATTTTCCTCAAGGGAAAAAGGCAACTTCAACAAGCACAAGTTAATTTGGGCATTGTCCGGAACGTCACACATTTTTTTGCTACCCTAACATTTTGAGATGAGAGCGCAAAATTTTTTGAAGGTAGATTAGATATACAAAAAGATAACTTACTGTGTGGTGGTGTTAGTGATAACGCCGAGACGGCCGATGGTGGCACTGGAGGAAACATATCTTGGTGTGGCGGGAACATCCGCGGCGGAGGCGGCGCCTCTGTCTCTTGATCTTCCTGCTCCTGCTTCTGTGGCGATCGAGGCCTAGCTAGCCGCACTGCTTTTAGTCCTCCACTGGGTGACCGCCGCATTGACAGGTTCTCCGGGGTATCTGACTCCCCTGAACGCCGACGAGGCCTAGCCTGTTTTCTTCGCGGCTGCGGGCTCGCTGGGCTTATTGGGGGAGATGGTGCGGGTGGCGTCGTCTGTACCGGACTCCTCGCCAAAGGTGTCGGTGGCGGCGATCGCGCCTGCTCCTGATCTCGGTCTTGGTCAGCCAGCCCCCGCACTTGAAGGGACTCTCCCGCTCGTATGACTGTCCCCAGTTGCTCCTGGGCTACTGAAACTTCTCCACGGTACATAAAGTCCACCACAGCTTGCACCTCCCATCCTTGAAAGTCTTTCAACACGATAACGGGATGCTTGCACGGGTTTTCGCTGAATATCCGTCGGAACAGAGGACTGCAGGCGCCCAGCAGAACTTTATGGGCTCGCACTCTTCGCTCAGCGCATACAAGGGTGACGTCGACTAGGGTTTCCGCATGCAGGAGTGCCTCGAAGGAGCGTAGCAGGTGAGCCTGATGGTTGTTCCAGCGTAGGCTGTAGTGCTCTTCGCCGCCGACGGGTGTCGGCTTGTCGTCCATCGCGCGCGCCGGTGTCGCCGCGTGTGTCGGAGCCGCGCCGCGGTCTGCAGCGGGCGCGTGCGCGGCCTCGCGCCGCCCTCCGCCCGCGACCACCCCGCACTCCAACCCTTTCGTCGCTCAAAGAATCGCCTTCCCGCCGGACCGCAATCTCATCGCACAACTCCACAGATTTTTTTTTCGTTCTCGTCCGGTAGCACAGTCACATAAAAGTTCAAGTTTTGTAGCACTGCACACACTATGTCCTGACGCGTCGGGTCGAGGGTGGTCACAGGAGTCGTACGATACGTGTGTCGTGGGCGACTCACGAGCGCGGAATGAACTGGTTCAACTGACGAGACAGGCGCGCGGTGCGGCGGTGTCGCGCGAATGCCGAATATCGGCTCGGCGTGCGGTCGGCGGGCAGTGCCTCGGTGTGGGGCCCGCCCAGGCCCCGCCCCGCCGCACACACACGCCGAGCGGCTCCCCGCGCCCCCTCACACCCAGGACACATGTGTCACATTCCAATACCTACACATGTGACGCCTCCTACACACTATGTATTTTTTGAATACCTACACGCCTACTCTTCCTTCACCGTGATGCTCTGACATAAGCGACGCTCTGTATGGCACATAGCGTTAACTGGTGGCCACCCTGTATAGTAGAAGGGAGAGTCCACTCGTTTAGCGTCTTGAGACAGCTGGACTTGATTCGGTTTAGAGAACGGTAGTCTTGTGCCAACTCTGGGATGTTATTGTTATCGTACACGTACGTAACAAAAATACTGCAATGGGACTATTCAAATATTCCTGCGCTCGTTTGGCGTGTTGCCCTTCTATGACATTGTTTATTCATGTAGAATTATTAACTCTCGGACTACGATCTATTTCTGTATTATTTATACCTACGTAGGCATCTACATACGGATTACTTTTCTTACATTAACTTGCTATCTGAAATAATGAAGTACCTACATAAAATTCATGTGTTGTTTAACAAAACATGAATTTTATGTAGGTACCTACATCCTACATAGGTTTCTTCTTATATTATGCATTAGCCTTTTGGTACCTAAGTAGGTAACTACAAATAATCTTGTAAAGTTTTTTTTATATAGTTGGCTTTCGTAAAAGAAACTTAACGAGAATTACTAGATACAAATAATAAAATAAAATGTCCTCTAAAATACAAAAGTGTGGACAGAGCAGTAACTTTCATAAACTAAGGCTAAATAAAATATTAGCATTTTTTTTAAATGTTGAACTTATATTTATTATTAAAATATGTACCATTAAATAAAGTTTGCTACTTTGTCATATTGTATCACATAACATTGGGCCTAATTTAACATAAATTGTAAAAATAGGTTCTTTAAGCACGTGTTATATTCTAAGACCCTTTGAACGGCGCTGACCTTATTACTCGGAAACATTAATCCGACTTCATTGGAACTTTAAGACGATATTAAGTTACTTAAATATAATTTATTGGTTATGGATAAATAAAAAGTGTGTTTTAATAACTTAGATTGAAAAAAATCTAAATCTGATTTTCACATTACCAACTCAATATTAGGTGTTGTAGATTAAAATATTTGCTATACATACTATCACATCTTTTTCTCAAGCGGGGTAGACAGAACCTAGGTCTATAAGATCTAAAAGGCACGTTTGGTATATTGGTGGGCAAAGGAATCAAAATAGTGATGGGTTGCCTACTAAAATGATTCCTCAGATTTTCACCAATTCCTTCGTTTACATTTCTCTATCTATACTTCTATACTAATATTATAAAGAGAAAGGATTTGATTGTTTATTTCTCTGTTGCATCAAATAGACTCTGAAACTACTAGACCGATTTGCAAAATTCTTTCTCCATTAGAGTGGCAAAGTGGTTAAGTGCCAACCTACTGACCTTAAATACATCGAAAACCAACTACATATGTTTTACAATAAATAACCGCACGCAACCTAAAAGTGACTTTCAAATAAAAATACATATGTGCGAGGATACAAAAAACAAAAAATGTAATTGCCCTAAAATAGATAAAGTTTCATGTACTAAATACCTGGGAGTTATACTGGATCAAAGGTTGTCATGGTACCCGCACTTGGAACAATTGGCAGGTAGAATAAGGAAGTTAATTTGGATTTTTAGGACACTAAGACATGTGATTCCAAAAACTGAAATAAACAACACTATGTCAAATAGTCTTCTTACGAAAATATATATTGCTTTGGTACAATCCGTGCTAATTTATTGTATTCCCGTCTGGGGAGGAGCTTTAAAAACTAAGTTCTTGACGGTGGAACGTGCTCAGCGAGCATTAATAAAAGTAGCAAACTTCAAAAACAACAGATTTCCTACAGATCAATTATATAAAACGACTGGTCTACTAACTGTTAGGAAATTATATTTGCTACACATAATACTAAAAAAACATAAATCTTTACCGTACGATATACACTTACAAAATAAAAGGCGGAAAGATATAGTGGCAAAGGTCCCGACAACTAAATCACTATTTGCAAGTATACAATATGTAAAACGCTCATCCATTTTGTATAATAAAATTAACAGACAACTACACATATATCCCATGACATATAATCAATGTAAAGAAAAGGTGCAGGAATGGTTGAAACCCCTTGGTTATGAGGAAATTGAAAAATTAATACAATAGGTCAAAATTTAAATTTTAGTAAAGATTGCGAATACTAATAAATAAAAACAAACAGACAGACAGACAGACATACAAGACATACATGACAGACAGACAATTTTTAGTGCTAGGTTATTTATGTAGTTTGGTGATTTTGTTAAATATTGGCATGTTCATACTTTTATAGAATAAGAATGTAATACAACAAACAACTGTTATGGTTATGGAAGAGCGGGGTCTCCTGGCACAGGCATAATGCTTAAAAGGAGGCTCCAATCAACTACAGAGTTTATGTAACACCAATTTATGAATAAAATATTATTATTATTATTATTATTAGAATCCTACATTATCCCCGATGAACATAGGCTATTTAAATACCTTTAACTTCCCGTGCGAAGCCCGGACGGGCCGCTAGTATTAAAAAAACTGCTACTTCATGAAGTGTTGGATTTATGCTTGTTCTAATAATGTTGCTCTCATTACCATTCATTCTATTTATAGATTGAATGAAATAATTAGTTAAGCCAAAGATATTATAAATTGTCTATGGTTAAGCTAACTTTTTATTTGACGGGTTGAATTTAAAACTATTCGAGGTATTACTAGAACTTATTCTGTGGTATAAGTATGCTCAAGTAACAATATTTTTGATATCACAAAATTCAAAAACTGAGGGTTACCGAGATATATAAAAATATATACTTACCTAATTAAAAATATATAAAAATAAATTAAATCTTCCATGCTGGTCTGGGAGAAAAGAAAAAACGTAGAATGTACCAGCTGCTTCCCGCGCAGACCGTAGAAGCCGGTCAAGGGAATGGGCTAAAATCTAAAGAATCATGACAATATGTGATGCGGCTAGCAACTAGTCACTATTTTGATTCCGTTTTCCACCTTTACGCCCTCTAACATGCTAAATGTGGCCATAAGGTCTTATAGACGTAGGCTCTGTCTACCCCGCAAGGGAAAAAGGTCTGATACTAAGTATATAATTATGTATATACGTAGGGTAAGATTGAACTCTTGAAACTTTTCGAAACGTAAGGTGTCCTATCAATACATGGTAGTATAAAACAAAGTTGCTTCCCGCTCTCTGATGCTTAGATCTTTAAAAGTACGCAAGGGATTTTGATGCGGTTTTTTTAAATAGATAGAGAGATTAAAAAGGAAGGTTTATATGTATATGACTAGCTCACGACACGCCTGCCTGCGACACGGAGTGACCGGGTTTGATCCCCGGCCAGGTCAAGATAAAAAATGATCTTTTTCAGATTGGCCTGTCGGTCTTGGATGTGTATCTATATATGTATTTGTTATAAACTATAGTATCGTTGAATTAGTGTCCCATAACACAAGTCTCGAACTTACCTTGGGGCTAGCTCAATATGTGTGATTTTTCCGTATATATTTATTTATTATTTATTTATAGACGTAGGCTCTGTCTACCCCGCAAGGGGAAAAAACGTGATGCTATGTATGTATGCATGTTCATAGGTAGACTAGAACTCTTGAAACTTAGTCTACCTGCGATAATGATATCTGCTGTAGTTTTCGAAACGTAAGGTGTCCTATCTATACATAGGAGTATAAAACAAAGTCGCTTCTGTGTGATTTGTCCGTATATATTTATTTATTAAGAACAATCTTAGCATTCCTCCTACGTTTATGTTCTTGGCCTACAAAATTCTAAACAACTTCATTCTTACAATTTGGGTAATACCATTCACGGCAAAACCCCTACGAACAGGTCTTTCCAAGACAACAAAAGACTGTGTTCTGTGAAGTAAACGGTACTTATGTCCGATACTACAAAAAACTCCGTGTGTTGTTAAGTTATTGCACCAATATCGGGAATGTTATTAGTAGGCGCCGCCGGCACTTCGGCCCTTTTGGATTAAGGGAATAACTTTAGGAAGTAGGACAATATTTTTAACAACTTTACTACAGACTTTCTTCGAGTAAGTAGGCAATTTTTGGACGTTCAAGGGCAAAAATTATTCAATATCATCTTTTGAAAATATGTTTTTTATGGTTCTTAAATATGCAGCTTTGTTTACATTACTTTTAAGACGAAGTTCAGCAGTTATTTCTAAGTGTTGGCTTCATTTTCAAGGTAACCTAGAAATAAACAGATATTCTGAAGATCAGATAAATACATATCTATTTATTTGTTGTTAAATTAACGTGTTTTAATTATTATGTTACATACCTACATACATTAATGCTATCACGTCTTTTCTCCTTGCTGGCTAGACAGGGCCAAGTCTTAGACCTAAAAGCCACGTTTAGCATTATGAAAAATGAATCAAAATAATACTGGGTTGCTAGCCGCATCGCCTACTAACATGATTCCTCATTTACCACTCATTCCATCGATTGGCTATTAGGTAAGTTGCGTTAAATTAACAATGGTGTTTTGGGCGAAGTCTCGTCCCCTCTGTTAAAAATTAAGTTTTTAAACATTGATTACTATATTTATTAATACTTATAAATAATTACTTTAACTTATAGTTACATTTTTAACATAGATAGGTATATTTTACAAAAATAGTCGTCAACATGATAAAAAAATCTCAGGTGGTCGATACTGGCTTTCTCGGAAATGGCAAGGTCTTTAGCAGCCAACGCATACGCCCACAGACAATACATTACACCCTGCACAGATAACATTCTAAAATAAACAAAGGACGGACGCGCATGTTAATAAACGTTTTTGTACCTGCGAGGTAATTACGGTTCGTTACCTGACGTGTTAAGTAAAAGTAAAGGACGCATATTGTAAATTTGTAACTTGTGAACTTAGCATTGTTAGTATTGAACATGTAGGTATTGAATAAAGAATGTTATTTGTATATTATGTTATTTTGGTTTCTAATAAAGTCTTTAACTCTTAAAGGACATTTTATAAATAATAAGTAAGTAGATAATAAAAAAATATATACGGACAAATCACACAGATTGAGCTAGCTCCAAAGTTCGAGACTTGTGTTATGGGATACTAACAAAAAGATACTATATTTTATAACAAATACATATATATGAGACTTATTAGCCGTGTGGTTTCCGGCAGAGTAGAATAGGACCACTCCAAGTCTTCCCGTGGATGTCGTAAGAGGCGACTTAGGAAATACAAGCTAAACAAAGCTCATAAACATCAATGAGACCTCTCCAACCCGTCTGGCCAGCGAGGAGAGTGTAGGCCAAATCCTCTGTCTGCTCTGGCCAAGTATATGGCTCCGGTAGTACAGAGAGGGTCATGCTCCTGCAGTGGAGACTAAAAAGACCTGATGATGATGATGACATATATATATATACATGGTGAAATTTTGATTGTTTTGGACCCTTAAAGGGGTGACTCAGACCATCAAACAAAACTCAAAAGTATAGATAAACATCCAAGTCCCAGGCCAATCTGAAAAAGATCATTTTCCATCTTGACCTGATCGGAGTCAAATCCGTGCACCCTTGTGTCGCAGGCTGGCGTTTTGACCACTGCGCCACGGAGCTCGCCTATAGAAATGTATTCATAACAGTCCCGGTGACATTCAAAATAAATAGGTATCTCTTGGATAGCCATGTAACATCCTCGTCTTCATCGTCACTTACCCTTAGGTGAGATGGAGACAAATGCCTAATTCATTACTTAATTAAAAAAAAAAAACTATAAACGTGAAGAGAAAAAAGTTAGTGTCCCACGCACGACATATGTTGTCATGTGATTTGTGCCCTAAATATTTACATTTATTTATATGAAACCTGTAAAATAGGACAAAATTTAACTATACCTAGACTTGTTCACAGCCTAAAACTACACTGGATCAAACTGATATCATCACAGAACTGTTTCAAGAAATCCTTTCCACGGAGTGGCTTCTTACGACTTTGGCAAGGTCAGCGAACTGTACGGGCGGCCGTTTCCTACAACTGCGATAGTATAGTGTTCCTACAATATTTGCTAGGCTATTTTCGCAAAGATATTGATCCTTCTTTTTTTTATTAAAAACTAAGTTTTTTTTATTTCATTAAAAAAAATTACCGTGAATCGCTCTTAAAAAAAAAACATTTGCCTAAAAAACTATTTTTTTTATGTTGCTATTGATAGTACTTTCAAAAATAAACATCGGGGTGAAAAAAAAATCTAAACAACACGCTTTGCCAAATTGCCTTTAAAGCCATTACGTAAAGAGTTAGCTATTTTGCTTGCTTGTTTGCCGTCCTACGTAAAAAAAAACTGACACCATTCTTGGATGTTATAGTAAAATTGTACTTTACTATTGAAGTTTTACTAAGAAGGGATCATCATTAAAGTTACATAACAAACGATTTCAAATTAGTAACAGTATTTTTGTATAAATTGGTTTTTATTTTCGCCAAAGAATTTCCCTTCAATAACTATTAAAACAGCTTGAGAAATTTTCACTTAAAAAATATTTTTTCTCTCAAAAGCTGCCAGTATTCGTTACCAAATTTTCCCTTAATTGGTTAACCCTTTAACTACCAAAACAATTACCAAATCAACTCTTAAGGTGTTGCCCTACATGTAGCCTCATTAACAATGAAACATTTGGAAGCACCCTGTATAGCTATATTAATATGCACTTAACAAGCGGATCGCGTGGCATGCACGGCTTGGAATCGGCATTTAGTTTCCACATAAGTGGGCTATTATCGTCTATAGTTTGAGTATTACTGTGATTCAACGGCTTTTTCGATTTTCTTATGGTTTACAGATAATTCTACGAAGTTTCCTATGCCAGTTGTAATTCATCTTTTTTTAATGATGTGCAAGTTAAACTCTCACAAAAATATCTACATTCTTTTACTTTATACTTTTATTCTTTCTCTACATACATATTATATATATATTTTTTCTACATACTTTAAACTTAAATTCACTGTTTTACTGTTTACAGAAACAATCTGAGCATTCCTTTGCCATACAACAAAATCCTAGGGACCTGAATACCTACATCGTTTTAAATATGTTCTTACTAATTACTGGTAAAAGTGGGTTTTTGTTTTGGCAAAAAAGTATTTTTAATTTTTTTTTCGAGCCATCATGTGTTCCACTGCTGGGCAAAGGCCTTCACTTCTTTCATTCAGTCATTTCATTTTTTAATTTATTTTATTTTTATCTCAGTATTTTAATTCACCATATTCCATGTCTGGAAATGTTGTAATACTTTGAACCTCAGCTTAGAACTGTGTATTACAGTCGGCAAAACAAAAACAACCCTCGAAAATTCGGAATAAATCACGCATTACCGCTTGGGAACGCGTCCACTTTATCACGGTCAGATGGTAATCACACGTAGTAATCTACATACACACGTAATGGTAATTCGGCTTGATGTATGGCCGCGCGCCTGAAATTTGGAAGTTCGGCCCACGCGATTTGTTTTCATTACTTGACTGTTATATGTATAGCTCGTTTTATTTTCATTACTGCTTTCTTTTCACGGAAATCATGTAAACAAGGTGATCAAGTGAGCGCAATGCGACAATGTGAGGAAAAGGCTTCTCAGGTAGGGTTTGAACATTTTAGGGTTAGACTAGCTCCGTGACGCAGCGGTCAACACGCCTGCCTGCGACACGGAGTGACCGGGTTCGATCCCCGGCCAGGTCAAGATGGAAAATGATCTTTTTCAGATTGGCCTGGGTCTTGGATGTGTATCTATATATGTATTTGTTATAAAATATAGTATCGTTGAGTTAGTATCCCATAACACAAGTCTTGAATTTACTTTGGGGCTAGCTCAATCTGTGCGATTTGTCCGTATATATTTATTTATTTTCTTTAGTATTGTGATAACGATACCAACTGTGTATAATTTATATTATCATCATCATCATCAGGTCTTTTTAGTCTCCACTGCAGGAGCCTGATCCTCTTTGTACTACTGGAGCCATACTTGGCCATAGCAGACAGAGGATTCATAGTCTTCCCATGGAGGTCGTAAGAGGCAACTTAGGAAAACAAGCTAAACAAAGCTCATAAACATCAATTTATATTATAGAAAGAGAAAAATCTCTCTTTCTTACTAAATGCATTAACGGGAATTAGCGCGAATATAGCGTTTTTCTCCAGACGTTTCGACCAGGTTGCACCGGCCGTGGTCACTGGATGACTGACGCAGCGGTGTCAATGCTCCGTCGGCGCGGTGGTATCTTCATCCACTGGTATATTGCTTTTTATCCAAATACCGCCACACACTATGAAATGAAATGAAAAATATTTATTGTAATACACAATGGCACACACAACACAAACAAAAAAGGACAGTATAAGACAAAAACAAAATTTTAAAGAAATTATAAGGCGGTGCCATTACAAAAGGTGACGGCAGTATTACGCTGTACTACACTAACAAAGTCCCTATTACATGTATGGCAATGAATGCTTGATTTTTAATTGCCTGTAATTTGCATATTGTATTCTTAATGCATTACACACATTAATGCATTAAAGGGATTCTAATACCCGTTAATGCATTTAGTAAATATGCAGCGCGAAAGTTTAAAAGTATGTTTTCTTTTTATATACCCGCTGATATATCTGTAACTGAGAACTTCCAAAACAAAAACAACCGTCGAAAGTGCGGAATAATAGTTTTAAAGGGTACATTTCATTTGCCTTACTGCTAATTTCTATGGAAATGGTACAGGAATAAGTTATGGGCTCAATGTGTGTGAAATAGCTTGTCATAAGTGGTATTTGAACCCTAAGATATTGTCTTGTGTATATTATGATTTACTAACGACCCAGACCCGGCTTAGCACGGATTTATAGTTTTTATGAGTGTAGGCCACTTGAAAACCAGCAGATAACCAGGGAATTTTTTTGACTTTTATCCTCTGAAATTGCGTGAGTGTCCTCTGAAATCTGCCGCCCCTAGGACGCTACCGCCCTTAGGCCGCGGCCTATACGGCCTAATGACAGATCCAGGACTGGTGCAATGTACATATAAAAGCTACCCTTGAATCACTCTATCTATTAAAAAAAAACAACGGGTTGCACACCGGTAGTTTCGGCAGAAGTTAGAAAACTCCGCGCGGTAGAAAGAGAGGAGAATATTTCTTCCTCTCATACGCCGCGCCTCCGGCGGTCTCAGGTCACGTGTCCGTCTTACGAATTGTCGATTAGGTCACGTATCCTGACGCGAGTTTAAAATTTTTTACCCAAGTTACTTAAGTTACGTCTCGTTAAAAGTGCTTTACAGGTATAAGGTATACCTACATCACGACGTTATGAAAGATGAAACATTCATAACAACCCATAAAGCTAAGCACTAATTCATTTTGCACCTTATTTTCAAGCATAAAAGTGCATAGGTATCCACTTCCATGCAGGCAAGACTGCGCGCTGGGGCGAGAGAAATGAATATTTTGGCTTCACCTACCGTCTTTCACTGTCTTGGAGAAAGCACAGAGCAGCAAGATATAGAGCCTACAAATATATTATTCTTCTTCATTAATAAAAAATACAATAACACAGAGTAAAAATAAACAAAGCTTACAAACAAATAATATAAATAATATATATATATTTTTTTTTAATTTCCCATTTTTTTTCCTTATAGTGAAATAAAGTTCTTACCAGTTCTGAACCAGTTGATTATCACGTCGAATGAAATAAGTAAACGCATTCTCTTTCTTGGTAATCTAGAGTAATTTTTATTTTTTTACTAATTATTGAAGTAGGCATTTGTCTCCCATCTCACCTGATGGTAATTGACGATGAAGACGAGGATGTTACATGCCATATAGGTTTGATACACAGCGTGATTTTGAACTCCCTGGCAATATTTCAATGTCGGAATCAAAATCCCTAATGGAAAAAAGGTAAAAAATAAATTGTTTTTGCAAATTTCGATGGGAAGTGTAATTTCTTATCATCATTTTTTTATTTCCTGGCGATTCTATATTCTATCATACTGATTCCGTAATTACAATATTGCCATGGAGTTCAAAATAATGATTTTAACTTATACATCATTATACGGTCATTAACAAGTGACTTCACGCCACTAGTCGAATTTTAATTTTGTCCAACCGTAGTCAACGTGGAGTATCATAAAGCCGAAGAAGTCCACTGCTGGACATAGGCCTCCCGCCAAGGATCTCCAGTACGACGGTTTGAACGGCCTGCGTCCAGCGTCTTCCTGCGGCCATCGGTTCTATGAGCTATGTGCCCCGCT
Source organism: Elegia similella (assembly GCA_947532085.1). Classification (NCBI taxonomy): domain Eukaryota; kingdom Metazoa; phylum Arthropoda; class Insecta; order Lepidoptera; family Pyralidae; genus Elegia; species Elegia similella. Next base: position 18,914,964 of record OX383941.1, read on the forward strand.
GATCTCCTCGTTTCTGATTTGATCTCGCAGAGAAACACCGAGCATAACCCACTCCATAGCTCTTTGAGCGACTTTGAGCTTTCTTATAAGGCCCATAGTTAAGGGACCACGTTTCGGACCTGTAAGTCATCACTGGTAACACACATTGATTAAAGACAGGAAAGGTATTTTTGATGAGAAGATGCTGCGGAGCTTCCCGAACGCTGCCTAGCCGAGTCGGATTCGTCGAAAGACCTCGTCCTCAAAGCTGGAACTTCCAACCTGGATCAATAGGCCCAGGTAGACAGGTGGTGGATAATCAAATATTATTAGGCATTAAGATTGTATAATAGAATTGCAAACAAAATGATGATTTTCTTAGCTATCACTGCTATAGTGCCACTTCATTTATATACTTCCTTTACTAAATAAAATGCGATGAAATCTCTGTCTCGCGCTGCTCTGTGGTGACCCTCCATGCATGCGATGTTCACATCAGCGCTCGCTGAAGGCTGAAACCCGAAGGAGGTAAAAAACGTCGACACTTGTCTGCCAAGTTGTACTCCGCACTTAGATTAGTTCTTCGAACTTAGAACTTCGAGTTCTCAACTTCCAACTTTCCTCTATTTATGTTTGAGTTGTTACCAATTGACAGGCTACATGTATGAGCTTTTAAAAGTACCTAGGTTTGAATTTAGTTTTTCATAAGTTTACAATATTCAAGGCAACTTATCATCATCATTAGGTCTTTTTTTAGTGTCCACTATAGGAGTACGACCCTCTCTGTACTACTAGAGCCATACTTGGCCAGAGCAGCCAGAGGACTTGGCCTACACTCTCCACGCTGGCCAGACGGGTTGGAGAGGTCTCACAGATGTTTATAAGCTTTGTTTAGCTTGTATTTCCTAAGTCGCCTTCTACCACATCCATGGGAAGAAGGTAACTTATGATCATAACTAATACATTCATACTAATATTATAAATGCGAAAAGGGGTTTGTTTGTTTGTTACGCTTTCACGCCGTAACTACTGAACCGATCAACATGATATTTTGTATACCTGCTGTCTGGGTTACGGCAAAGGACATAGGGTATATTTTGTCCCGGGAAAATTACTGTTCCCGAGGGATCGACATAGACAATGGCGGAGCCGCGGGCGAAAGCTAGTTAAAAAAATATAGGATCAAAGTCACACATAATTCAGCTACCACCACTGTAAATTGTTAACGTCTATACTTAATCAACGATACTATTTAAAAAATACTTAAATGGATCTTTTTTTTTTTCAGTACCTGGCCGGGGATTGAACCCTGGACCCAGAGATTCAAAGATAATTGCGGTACCAGTGAGTCGCAGAGATCGTCGGTTAATATAAATGCGAAAGTGAGTTTGTTGCACGAGATTTAGATTTTTGCTTGTTAATGTTTATAAAAGGATAAAGTAACTGACGAATAGATTCAGGTGTTATTTTGCGGAAGTCAAAGCTAATGTAGCTTTGACTTTCGACACCTGAGATAATTTACTTACACACTTTGAGATAATTTACTTAAACCTAAATGTTGGTCGTTGGTCATTCGTTGCTTGTCATTCGAACAACCAACATCTAGGTTTCACTGCCTGAAGATGCCTCGTGTAGAGGCGAAACACGTGTCACGAGCGCGATGGCCGATATTGCTGCAGCCTCAACGGATGCAGTCGTATCGACCTTGGTTGTATGCATCAACTAAGGAATGAAGAGATAGTGGGTGGGCACTGGCCAGCAATATTGTGCATGAACTAACTGGTGGCGGAAGCACGCAAAGTAAATTATCTCAAAGTAAATGAAGGTTTAAACAGAAACTCCAATGAAAACTCACACACAGATACGACTGATTAATACAAAGGGTAATAAAAAGCACACATACGAAGGATTTCATTAGTTAGATAGAAAATCCCCATCAGGATTTCAATTTCAAGTTCAGTGCTTTAAAAATGGCTGCACTACGGTAACTTATCTGTTTACATTTGTTCGCGGCTCGCAGTAGGGTTGCTTAGCGTATAGTTGCATCTAGTTGAGTTTTTTTTCATCCCATCTATTCAAAATGAAAGAATGGTTGACTGACAGTATAGTGTCTAAAATTTGTTTTTATTCCCAAGGGACTAAAATTTTACTTTTATACACAATCCGATTTTTTTTCTTGTGGGGTTATTGTTTTACTCATAGAGGGAGATGAAAAGCAATTATACAGTGGTCAACTTGGAGGTATATAACTTTTTATGCCCCTATTTTGTTTTGGCTGTAAATATGACTGTTGTTGCATGAAAATTACTTTAAGTAAAAAGTACTTTGTGTAGATACGGCAAATTTGTTATGAAAAATCCGAAAAAAACTCAGTCTAGTGTTGACTATCTTTTTATATTACCTTGCATGTCTGCAAGACGAATATTTTTTCTGATTTAACTCCTAAACAGTATGACGAACTATATAATATAAATAAGTTATTAAGGCAAGTCCATAATATACTGCAGTGGCGTATCTATGGAATATGATACCAAGGGTAAACATTAATCTGTCATCCATTTGTCTTTTTTGTATTATCTACTTTTAAAGCTGGATGTTAGCTCCCAGTGTACAATATGACTTTTTTAAATTTACTGGTCTTTATGCTATTATATGGCTGCCAACTGATACACCTCAATTCCGCAACCGTTGTCCTACGGCCAGATCGCCATTGGACTATTCGTCGACAAGACGATTCATTTGTTTCCGTTTCACCAGCAGAGTCTTTCGTCTATGGACGCTTAGCTGACACGACCTTTCATCTTAGTCACTTTTGACAACAGGCCTTTCCGACTACAGTGTCTGATTCTGTGTCCTATCTTTGGTCGATAATTACCATATTTAATAATAATATCTTGGCACAAATAAAAAAAATACATATTTATTTGTGCCAAGTGCCACATCTTGGCACTTGGCACAAATAAATATATATATTTTTTTTTTGATTCTCATTCAGTGTTTATATATTTATGTAAGTTTAACTCTTTAAGGTCAGGGATGTCATGCTTAACTGCCTGTCTGATGGTTGCAGGTATGACATCGGGTACGCTTCTTCCCTCCCGAGCTGCTACTTGCTGTTCCCCCATTCATCCGAGTGAGTATTATCCCAATACCTTTCATTCCCTTCCCAAGTCCAACAAATTCCTATCCTTCCTTATCTTCAAAATGCTTGCGATGGGCAGCAGCGTCGTAAGCACAAGAAGCGAAAGAAACTACGCTCGCCAACCCGCTTGCCAAGCGTGGCGAGTATGGCAATAGCCTCACATGGAACGAAGAAACTTGCTGTAGCTGTAATGATGATGATGATTTTTCCAAACGCACTTATTCGAATCTAAACTGAGTTGACTGAATTTCTTTCAGCGTATTCTTCTCACCAGTGGTTATTCCGAAACGCTAGTGGTTTTTCGATTTTACAAACATAAAAGAAAGAAAAATAAACAACAGAAACATGACGTTAAAAAAATGATACATGTATCCTATTTTGAATAAAAATTATTCATTTTCATTTTTAAAGCTTTAGTGTCTTGCGATATACTCGTATGTATCCTTTTTTGAATAAAAATTGTTCATTTTCAAAGCTTTAGTGCCTTCTCGAAGATTGCCATCCCAGGGCATATTTACCCGCGCCTCCCTAGGCACGCCACAGATATCGCAGGAAGACCGCTTCTGTCTGACACCGGACTGTCACGACATTGATCCAAAACACCGCCACAGCCAATTTAATTTGTCTTACCACTGAAACAGACCACCTCAAATGGATTTGATAGCACTATTATTAATGTCAACAACGAATTCGGTTTTGTTTGTGGCATAGAAACAACTGTTTTAAAAGTACATAGCATTTCTAATTCCTAATTAAGTTAATTAAAAAAAGAAAGCATATTCTGAGAATGGGATTTTGCTGGCTGGTTTCCACGTCAAAATATTGTTTTAAACCGACTTCAAAAAAGAAGGAAGTTTTTGCTTTTTAAAATTTTTGTAACTTCATAACTGTTACATTATTTTTAAAGGGCTTAGAGTCTCATTCAAATTTCACAAACATAGGATCGGCTAGCGCAGTTTCTTTGGCTTCTTGTGCTTCCAAAGCTGCTGCCCATTGAAATAATATTTAAGCTGGGGAAGGATAGGAATTTGTTGGATTTGGGAAGGGAATGAAGGTATTGGGATACTACTCAATCGGATGAAAGGGGAAAAAGCAAGTAGCAGCTCGGGAGGCTAGGTGCGCATACCCGATGCCATACCTGCAATGCAACCAACGGACAGACAGTTAGGGATGACACCCCTAACCAGCTAAGCTCATACTATACGGTAAAAGAAATATTGAAATTGTTAACATAACGTTTAAATGTGTTATAAGAAACAGTACAAAAATATATACAAGTTTAATATCGAGTAAAATTTCGCATGCGACTTTTCATGGCGTATATCTTAACGCTTTTGGCGAAAACCCAGTTAGGTCACACAATGGCGCAGTAAACATTGTAGAACCAAACGTAAAACAATATAAATCATTGCTGACCTCTGAAATACATGGCGTTTTACTTTTGTCTATGGGCAATAAAGACGTGTATGGCCGCCGCGGGTTGTCTACGGTTCGGGTATAGACAATGTAGATCGCAGCAGAGAACGCGGTAATGAATCAGATGTGTATCAGCGGACGTGTGAGAACATACGGCCAAAATACAAGTCGTAAATACGAGCTCGCGTGCGCTTGCATTCGAATTTAGAATGCGCTGGAACTGGCCATCAATATTTTTAGACGATCTATTATTTTCAGCCAGTCTTATATTTGTTCTCATATGTGTTTCTCTTGCTACTATTGTCAGATAAGGATAAGGAGAAAAATTTTGAAAACTGTTTTAATTTTTTAATCGAAATGATAACTATTTATCTTTAAAAGCCAATCAAAGTTGTAATGTCGGTTTAGGGGCGACACTTTTACGTGGTAATGGTGGAAAAGAGATAAATGCGTCACGTCGTGCCACTCAATCGATTGTGCCTCGCCTGCACACGGAACGTGACACTTTTTCATGCGGCGTTCATCGATTTATAATAAGACGTTAACACCTCAAAAATAAAAACGCTTAAGTTATTCCTCCATCAACTCTAAGGATAGTTCAGTTAGGAAGAATATTATTTATGTACTGTCTTACATTGAAACAAATGAATTAATCGGTGATGACAGAAAAATACTTTAGTTTTTTAAACTACTCGTAAAACAGTTTTTTTTAAATAATTTTTCGTATTGTATTTATAAATTCATAGGTACAAAATGACGCGGTATTAGCAAAATAAAGCCTCGTCTAGTCTGGGCAAGGGTGGTGTGCGCGCCGCCCCGGGCCCAAAATAAAAGTTAAAACTGCCGGTTGATAAGAGCCGAAATTTCGATGTTGTGCAGACGGGGTTAGGCTTCGCGCGAATTGCTAGCACGTGTGCTTATATGATTGCGGAGCAGTAAGTTTGGATACGGCTTTTTGTTCATCATCGTCATCACAGCCGCAAAATGTCCAGTACTGGACAATGGCCTCTCCCAAGGATTCGTCGTTCCATGGGAGGATATTGTCATACTCTTAGCAGGCGGGTTGGCGAGCGCATTTTCCTTGGCTTTTTGTGCTTACGTCGCTGCTGCCCATTGCATTTTGAAGCTGGGGAAGGATAGGAATTTGTTGGATTGGGGAAGCAGGTATTGGGATACTACTCACTCGGACGAATGAGGGATAAGCAAGTAGCAGCTCGGAAGGCCGGGTGCGTGTACCCGATATCATACCCGGACAGGCTGACCTGGCTTTTTGTTATTCCATCCTTACTAATATTATAAATGCGAAAGTGAGTTTGTTTGTTTGTTTATTTGTTTGTTTGTTTGTTACGCTTTCACGCCGTAACTACTGAACCGATCATCATGCAATTTTGCATACAAGTTCTCTGGAGTACTAGAGGTGTCTTTATTTTAGGTATTTGGTATAAGAGCTTTACAAATATCAACGCTTTTATTTGACTTAAAACCGGAGGTATCCTTACTAATATTATAAATGCGAAAGTGAGTATGTTTGTTTGTTGTGTGTTACGCTTTCACGCCGTAACTACTGATCATCATGAAATTTTGCATACAAGTTCTCTGGAGTATGGAGAAGGACATAGGCTACCTTTTATCCCGGGCGGAGCCGCGGGCGAAAGCTAGTTATTAATAAATGAAGACTACCCTACATATGTACATCCTGAAAGTCGATTAAGAGAGGCATTTATTTATTTAAACAAACTTTACAAAATCTTATCTGCTACAGTGTATCAAAAAACCTTATATTCGATTTGAACGTACACTGGCATTCAACATCGAGCGTCCTTAAAATGGTTGTACGAGTATGCAGTAATTAATACTAGTTAATAAAAGTTATTGCTTAGTTATTGATTATTTAAAAAAAATTGTTTAATTTACATTTACTTTATTCTTTTTATACTTTTTATAATATTATCTTTTTTAATTTTAATTTAATTTATAATCCGTAATTAGCTAGTAATTTTATGTTATGATATATGGGTCTCTATTGTGCCTGAATTAAACTATTATTATTATTATTAATAAGTTAAAACATTAGTTTTGTAATTGTCAGAGATACCGCTTTTTTCATATCCACGGATGCGGATTTCTGTGAGTTGACATCAGGGGATGCGGGTGCAGATTTGAATGAACATATTTTTTCTCATAGTTAATAGTTTAGCCATAAAATATCTTCTACTTTTTGTGTATGAGACGCGCCGTCATGGCGACGACAATATACGGAATAATCACACCGATTGAGCTAGACCAAAAGTAAGTTCGAAACTTGTGGTATACCTACTAACTTAACGATACTATAATATTTTATAACAAATACGTATATAGACAAACATCCAAGACCCAAGTAATCGGAAAAAGAAAATTTTTCTATATTGATCGGAGAGGGACTCGAACCGGACCTCCGGTATGACAACAGGTATGATGACCAGAGGTCGTCATAACCTAAAGTTAATATTTCGCACATCACCACCTTCATTTTTCTTTTTGTTTCATGACTCCTGAAATTCGAAGCCTAGAATCTAATATCACGATCACCATACGCCGCCGCATTAAGGCCCGTCCACACGATTCGCAAAGTTAGTGTACCGTCGACCTTTTTATCTTTTTGCCGTACTGTTCGCTTCGTTTTATTTTGGATGTTTTCGAAACTTCTAACGTGTAGATGCAATTAGTCAGCTTTTTAAACTTTTGCTTTATTTTGTACTAGATACACTTTTTGGCAGTTTTAATGAGAGAAACGTATTTTCAACCCACTTCAAAAAAAGGAGGAAGTTAACAATGCGGTTGTATTTAAAAAAAAAATATTTGTGTTTTTACCCAGAATTCCGTCATTGATAATCGATTTTAAAAATTCTTTTATTGTTTATATTTTCATTTTATCATAATCGGTTCAGTAGTTTGAAAAAAGTCGTTTTTATATGCCTACCACCTGGCCAGTGGGTGTCCAACGTTGCGTTAACAGAGCAAGTGTATAGAAAGTGCCAAACAAATCAAATTTAGCTACATATTTGAGCCTTTTGGGGTAGAAATCATGCGTCTATCAGCCCATCGTATCATTGATTTTCGAAGAGACTGATCGACGTATCCCATGACCTGGGCTGGCAATTACCTGGCTCAGAGGATAAGCATTGCCATCCAACGTGGCAATGCTGCCAGCCTTTTGGGCACGTTGCCGCGGGTTGACGGTTTGCAGCGATTATATCATCATAATTACAGCCGTGAATGTCCACTGCTGGACAAAGGAATCTCCCAAGGATTCTTAATTACATGGGAGGATATTGTCATACTCACCACGCTTAGCAAACGGGTTGGTGAGCTTGAGGTACTATATAATTGGTAAATATTTTTATTTATAAGTAGGTTTAATTATTTTTAGTGTTTATTATTGTGATTAAAAATGTATGTAAGTATTTCGGAAAGTAATAATATTTAAACTTATGCGAGATAAATTTATTATAGAATTACGGTTTTTCACTTACGTTTTATTCATCGGATTCGTCGAGTGGTTTCGGCCATCATCGGGGCGAGTGTTAGGGGTGGCGATGCGACGGTTTCGCTTCTCTCAAACCACTAAGGAGTAACTATTTAGTTTTAGGCCGGCCTCGCGCGGTCGCCGCTCTTCGTGTGGCGACACATGCCCCGAAGATGGTCTTCTTAGCAGACCGAACGAGTCGGCGAATCCGATGAATAAAACGTCACATTGGCTTGGGTCTTGAATGTTTTATATAAATATCCATTTTAAAATTTAGTATCGTTGTATATTGTTTTAGTGTGTGTCAGTGGCCAACAGTGGTGTCAGATTTTTCAAGCTGCCTACGGCATCTGACATAGCTTAACGACTGCCATCAATGATGTCAGCCGGGACCAATGACTCAACGTGCCTTCTGAAGCACGGAGGAGCTCGAGATATTGTTATGCAACTTGGTCACCCATCCCAGTGGGGACTTCGCCCAGGGTTGCTTAACCTGCGTATGCGTTAATTATGCTCACACCCACTAGGCCATAAGGGCTCCTCGTCAAGTTAGGAACCCACGACACAAGTTTAAAACATACTGTGGGGCTAGGTCAATCTGTATCATTTGTCTCTATTTATTTATTTATTATACTAATTTAAATAGTACTGCCTCCGTGGTCCACTAGTTAAGGCCTGTAGACCCGGGGGCCGTGGATTCGATTTCTACGGGAAGCATACTTTGTTAAGATGTTTTCAGTTTGGTTGGGACATTGCAGGCTTGAATCACCTGATTGTCTGATAATAAAGATGATTCCGTGCTTCGAAAGGCACGTTAAGCTGTTTGTCCCGGTTGCCATCTGGTAGTCGTTAAAGGAACCACGTCAGAGGCCGAGAAGCGGTTCCGAAGAACTCTGACGCCAGGTGCATGGTCGATAGACCGTCATCATCATCACCTAAATAGTTATAGAAAAAATAATAGTATACCTTATCTTTTCTATTCTGTATAAAAACATAGAAAAATACCACGGGTACAGGTAGGTAATCTGTTTTACTTATTACCATATTTATTCCGAGAATTAACTTTGGACCTTTTTTAAACACGGGCTATAAAACTATTTAATATGGGCATTGTACTCAACATGTTCTTCGTCCTTTCCGACACACACCAAAAACAATAGTATACACCCTTACCTGGGTTTTACCCTCACACATCCACTTCCCAGAACTGAGTAGAAACTAAACTTGTAACAAAGGAGTATTTAAGAGCACATGCATAGCGGTAATTTTAAGGATAGGAAAGATTTGGTGAGTGCTGAGTTATCGATACGGGAATGAATACCGATAATTTTGGAATATTGTCGACGACACCGATTTAAACAAACTTCGTAACTTACGTTTTATTTTTTATAACATGTTTGCGCCTACTTACAAAAAGCAAAAAAAGAAATAGAATTTATAGTCCTGAATTATTTAAAATGTGAATTGACCTGAAAACGTGCCTGAAAAGACATAGCATGGACATAGCAAACGAGCAAGCGGGTCACCTGATGGTAAATCATTACATCAAACTTTTATTTTCCGAAAATCTCCTATAAATAATTATAGCTTAATTTATAATTAAAATATGTGAAGACAATTATGTTATTTCACATGTATTGTTTATGTAGTATATAGGTTCGAAACGGCATTAAGTACCCATATATCGGTAGTCACGTATCGATAAATCGGTATCAATCGCACCCCTACTCATGTCATTGTCTTTGTCACGTCCTTTTTAAACGCTGTATCATGTCCTACAATAATAAAGCGCACACACTAAACTGTGCTTTACGAAACACGAATTTCGGAAGTTCAGATAAGGCATTAATGGATTGGTTGACATAAACGTGACGTCACTCCACATATTTCAAACGTTGCATGTTGTACCACCACTTTACCTGGATCTATCAAGTTGTATGTGACCTTAGAAAGTGTTAAGTGAGTGTGGGATCGTAGTAGACTGGTGGTGGTCTAAGGTGGGTTATCAGATAGTTCAAGGGTTACATTTAGTGGAGTATGCGTGGTCCGGCTTACGCGTTGGGGAGATTAGCATCGGACGCATTAGCATTTTTCGATATAGTTTCGGGTCGTGTGCAGTGCTGGTTGTAGGGGCAGGTGACTGAGTCAGTCGCCCGGGGTTCTTAGTTTAGGTGGGCACTGCTCGCGCTATAAATGTGGCGTAAAATGTATTCCAACATCCCTTAGATGAAGTCATTATGTATAGAAACAGGTCACTAACACACACGGACAACCTCGACAGAATAGCACGTGAGTAAATTCTTTTTGTGTTATTACTTATTCTCCAAATACATAATTCACACATCATTTTCTGCAATGCTGGTCTGGGAGAAAAGAAAAAACGTAGAATGTGCCAGCTGCTTCTCTTCCCGCGCAGACCGTAAAAGCCGGTCAAGAGAATGGGCTAAAATCTAAATAATAATGACAATAGGCGATGCGGCTAGCAACCCATCACTATTTTGATTCCGTTTTCCACCTTTACGCCCACCAAAACACTAAACCTGGCCTTTTGGTCTTATGATAAGGTCATAAGACCAAAAGCTCTGTCTACCCCGTAAGGGATAAAGACGTGATAATATGTTTTGTATTACACGGTATTATTAAAATTCAAAAACGTTTATTTAATATAGGTCATTTGGACATTTGGAATTAATAAATTCATATATTTTCAACTGAGAATTGTTGACGTCAGTAATTTACTTATGGCTAAGTTTAATGCCTCTCCCAAAGCAGAGTGCAGAAGAAGCGGCAACAAACTGCATTATTATTGTATTACGGGTATTATTTCGTAAATAAACTAATTACACCATGGAAATGGGGATTTAGGTAATGAAGGGCGCAATTTAGTACATCGCCCAGGGCACCTCTATACCTAATTCGGTTACTGCCGTGTGTCTTTGAGGTCATGTGTTAATGTTGGTGGCTACACGCGATTTTAACGACAACAGTGATAAGGTTAATGGTGCGTAAAGAACGGTATACGAGTGTAGCTAGGCAATTTTGGCTGATATTTTACATTTAGGCTTTTGGTTGAACAAATAATTTACGTTTGTGGCACTACGTCTAGTACTAGTCATCATCATCATTTCGAGTAGGTGTCACCGTCAATCGACCATGCTCACCCTGGTGTCAGAGTTCTTCGGAACCGCCTCTCGGCCTCTGACGTGGTAACTTTAACGACTACCAGATGGCAGCCGGAACCACCGGCTTAACGTGCCTTCCGAAGCATGGAATCATCTTTATTATCAGACAATCACAGGTGATTCAAGCCTGCAATGTCCTAACCAAACTGGAAACAACTAAACAAAGTATGCTTCCCGTGAGAATCGAACCCACGACCCCCGGGTCAACAGGCAAACGCCTTAATAATAACTTATACGAATAAATATTACGGTTTACTTAAAAGGCGAATAATAACACCTACAAATAAATATTAAACAGGAAAGATATGATTGTGTGTTTGTTATTAATGAACATGATAAAAAATGTTAAACCGCTTTTAAAAAATCTTTCTTACAACTATGCAACAAAGACTATTGTCGAAGCCGCCGTGTTATAGCCTCGACGCAGGTGAGGATGCCGGAGGAGTTAATTCAAACTAGTTTTTGTATAAAATAATACTTATTTAACCGCCCCTTTTGCGGCATCAAAAGAAAGTTGCTTACAGATCACAGTACAGGTTATTTTACAGATACAATTTAAAGGACGCGTGGCGCGCGAGTGTTTTCGAATGTATACGTCCTTGCGCCAGCGCTGACTTGGGTGGAAGAGAGCGTTGCGAGCCGCGGCCGCGTCGATGTAGCTGCCCGCGCGTCCCGCAGTGCCCCCCCCGCTGGGTTCCCCGCTTGGGAAAGGCTCCCTAAAATATGGGAAGCCGTGACATCCTCGGCCCCGTTGCAAGCTGTAGCTTACAACATTGAAGTAGGTAGCAGACACATTCTTGATACAGCCCTCCTCACGACTCCTTGCCTTGTATGGACGTCGGCCACACGATTGACGCCGTCAGGCCCCGGGTAGAACTGCTGTATCCTCCCGAGCCGCCATTGCATGGGCGGCAGCTGGTCGTCCTTCAGCACTACGATGTCACCGATGCGTAGACACCCTTGCTGCGTGCGCCACTTCGTTCGCTGCTGTAACTCGGCGACGAACTCGCGACTCCAGCGGGCCCAGAATTGCTGCCGAAGTTTCTCCACCAACTCAAATCTGCTGGGTCTCAATGCCATTATTGGTAGGGACGGGACCGCAGTTAGAGGTCTCCCTATAAGGAAGTGCCCAGGAGTTAATGGTAAAGGATCGTTGGGATCGGATGATAGAGGCGTGAGAGGGCGAGAGTTCAGTATAGCCTCAATTTGTACAAATACTGTCGTTAGTTCCTCAAAAGTTAGGCTAGCACTACCTACTATTCGTTTCATATGATATTTAGCGGATTTAATGCCGGCTTCAAAAATTCCCCCAAAATTTGGCGAATACGCAGGGCTAAATGAGAATTTAATACCATCGTTAGTACCGAAATCCGTCAACGACTGCTTGCTGGACCGCACAACTCTACACAACTCATTGTTTGCTCCCTTAAAATTAGTGCCATTATCGCAAAAGATCTTAGCTGGCTTGCCGCGCCGTGAAACAAATCTACGCAGGCATTGAAGGAACGCTTGTGTACTGAGCTCGCTGACCACCTCCAAATGAACCGCCTTTGTCGTGAGACACACAAATAAACATAAATAACATTTGGACGTAGTGCTACCTCTGCCCTTACGACTAGAAATCTTAAAAGGTCCCCCATAGTCAGTTCCGACATAATAAAAAGGAAACGTCGGTACATTTCTCTCAGGAGGTAGGTTACCCATAATAGGCTGAACATTTTTACCTCTAAAACGAGTGCATATGACACAGTGTCTTGTTACTTTACGAGCTAAATTTCTTCCTAGTATAGGCCAGAATTTTTCTCGAATAGATGCTAGAAGCAGTTGTGGACCTGCATGAAACAAACGATGATGCTCATATGACATGATTAATTTACAAAAATAATGTTTGGAATCTAAAATCATTGGATGCTTCTTGTCATATGCGTAATCCGAATTGCTAATACGACCTCCTACTCTTAATAAACCCTTGTCGTCAAGAAATGGATTAAGAGATAATAATTTAGATGCCCTTGGTAAGTTCCTTTTATTTGAAATTAAAACTATGTCTCTTTGAAATGACTCAGCTTGACTATACTTAACTAATAGATGTAATGAATTATTTATCTCGTCAGGGCCAAGGGGACCAGTACTTTTAGTGCTAGTAGGTTTGCAATTATTTAAAAAACGTAAGACATATGCATATACTCTTAGTAATTTCAAGTAATTAGAATAGTTATCAAATTTAATAAGTTTAGAATCTTTATCAATTAATAAATTACACGTTAATGTGTTTTCCTTATTTTTAAGTTCAGGCAATTCGTGTAGTGAGACAGATGGACATTTACTCTGAGGCCAATTGCACTGTTCCTCACTCAGAAAGGAGGGACCCTGCCACCAAAGGGAAGAAGACCTTAGTTGACTGGGTTCAACGCCTCGAGATGCTAAGTCAGCTGGGTTCTGATCTGTAGGTATGTGACGAAATATAAAATCATTTGTAAGTTCATTTATCTCATTTACACGGTTGCATACAAACATTTTTAAATCCCTAGGGGGTGTCTTAACCCATGCTAGTGCAATGGTGGAATCAGACCACATAATTTTCTCAGTAATATTAGAATATGACTGAATTGACTGCAATACCTTATTACATAAACGCGCTCCTAGTAACATCGCTGACAACTCTAACCTAGGAATAGTCAGCTGTTTCATGGGTGCTACACGTGCTCTCGCAGTTAATAGCCGTACAGTGAACTCTTGGTTGTTGTCCCGAGACCTCAAATAGACACACGCTGCGAAGGCATGCTGGCTTGCATCAACAAAACAATGCAACTGGATGTCATGTGGGATGTCACATAAAACCCTTCTAGGTATATTGATGGCAAATAGAACTGGAAGATTGTTTATAAAACTGTTCCATCGTTTTGCAATGTTATCGGGAACTGGAGTATCCCAGTCTAGTTTAGACGCCCATAGTTCCTTTAATATAATTTTAGGCACAATTATACAGGCACATAAAATTCCTAGTGGGTCAAATATCTTACAGGTCATTGAAATAATAGTGCGTTTAGTGACCTTTGAAGGTGGATCTATATCAGTATGAAAATTTAATGTATCGGATGCTGGAGACCAATTTAGTCCTAAAACACTAGAATCTTTGTTTAACTCCAGTACAGTTAACGATTCACTGTCATTTATTAAATTAGGTACATTTGAGCGTAATTTTCTTAAGGGTAAACAAGCAGAATTTAATGTTGATACTATGCCCTCATAAATTCGTTTTAAATCATTAATATCATGGGCTCCTGTACTAAGATCATCGATATAGAAATCGTTTTTAAGAATATTAGAAATATCTTTATCAGGGCACTCCTGAGATAATTGTAAAAGACACCTAGTACTCAAAAATGGAGCTGATGCTGTGCCGTAAGTGACAGTGTTCAATTGTAATACTTGAATAGGTTGATCCTCATTATCTCTCCATAATATAAGCTGCCAATGACGCTGCGACTCGTCGATTTCAATCTGCCTGTACATTTTTTCTATATCAGCAGTCAGCACATATTTATAATTACGAAATCTCAACAGTATAGAAATTAAATCGCTTTGCACTACTGGACCTATTAATTGAATATCATTTAGGGATTTATTAGAGGATGACTTTGCTGACCCGTCAAATACGATTCTAAGGCGAGTTGTTTCACTTTTTAATTTTAGAACAGCATGATGCGGCAAGTAATAGCCAAAGTGTGGCTTATCTACTTTCGTTAAGTGTCCTAGGTCCGCATATTCCTTCAAAAATAAACTATATTGAGCCTTTAAATCAGGTTGACGATGAAATCTTTTTTCTAAATTAATGAGACGTTTTTTGGCCAAATAATAAGAGTCGCCTAATGCACTCTCAGGCGATTCCTTGAATGGTATCATAACCGAAAACCTACCATTAGGAAGCCGCTTGGTATTCTCTTTGAAATGAATTTCACATTGTTTCTCCTCTTGGGAGAGAGACTTGACCTTAGGCAGTTCGTCAATCTGCCAGAAACGCTCTAAAGAGTCTTTAATTTCTTTCGAAAAATTACAAAATAATTGGGGCACTGTACACGATGTCCTAGCTGTGGGACCTGCCACCAACCATCCTAGTTTTGAATCTAATAATACAGTTGCATTATTATCTAGTTTAATTTGTTTGGACCCTACAATGTCCCAGTAAATATCAGACCCGAGTAACATGTCTACCTTAGAGGGCTTAAAAAAGGTGGGGTCAGCAAGTTGAATATTTTTAGGTATATGAAGTTCATTAATATTGACCTCCAAATTGGGTAAAAATCCAGTTATACATGGGACAAATAAAAACGTTACATTAGTGTTAAATGAATTCACACGAGATTTAATTAAAAGATTGCGTGTCCCTGATATGGGACATAATGAATTGTTTATGCCCGCAATACTAATGTTAGCATCATTACTAGTTAGGCCCATTCGTTTTCTTAAATCCTCCGATAAAAATGATGATTGACTACCTGTATCTAATAAAGCCCTTACAGTATAAATTTTGTAATTATATTCAATGTTGACGAGGGCGGTGCATAGCAAAACTTGATTTACTTGGTTACTCGGTGGTGACAAAACAGAAAGAGATACAGGAACTGGATCAACTGATGGCTCTGTAGCAGTTGACACCTGTGTCTTATGCAACAATGAGTTATGTCTCCTTTTACATATGCGACATGAACCTTTAGCATGACATTTAGCAGTAATGTGGCCACCACGCAAGCAATTCTTACAAAGTTTTAGCCTAATAATTTCAGATATCCTATTATCAACCGTCATACCCTTCAACTTCTCACAATCATAAATGCGGTGTACTTGACTACAACAGGGACATTCATTACCACTAGGTTTGTTATCAGAGGATATAAAGAATGATTTAGTATTTTTAGATTGATTAAAATTAGATTTTTCGCCAAAACGATTAATATAAGACGTTTCCAAAATATCAGCTCGGCACCGTAAAAATGAATAGAAATTATCTAAAGTAGGTAACTCTGAGAGTGTACTTTTATGTTCCTCCCACTTACTAGCAGTTGTGGTGTCTAATCTAGCAGAAACTATGTATATTATCAGTGTGTCCCACTTATCAGTCGGTTGACCGAGCGTGTTCAGCGCTCTCAGATGTTTAGAAACGTGATCTATTACAAACTTTAGCGCTTTATATGACTCCCTGGGAGAGCTTTCTATGGTGAGCAAGGCTCTTAGATGATTATTAATTAAAATGTTATTATTATTGAAACGCTGACACAGTAACTCCCAGGCAGCCTCATAATTTTTACTCGTAAATTCGATAGACTTTAAAATTGTAGAAGCGCTGCCTTCTAATGCCGAGCGCAGATAATGGAACTTATTAATTAGTGGAATATTTTGATTATTGTGTATCATAGATTCGAAACTATCTTTAAATTCCAACCATGTCAGATAGTTGCCATCAAACGTGGGCAGTTTAATAATAGGTAATTTAATAGAATTTGAATGACTGCAATGACTGACTGACTGGTTGTCTATGTCAGTCACTGGTTCGGGAACCGATTTGCTATTTGTGTCTAGGATCGTTTGACCCTTTGCGAGCAATGATAAAATCCGAGATTCTATTGCATCTCTTTCTTCAATTTCTCCGTCTATGTCAGATGACAACTCATCAATTTCATTTTGAATTACTTCAAACTCAGAACTTAAACGTTGAATAGTATCGAGCTTTAATTCAAGTTCCTTTTGAACTGTGAGTGAAATTCCAGAGTCTTTAATAGTATTCAAATATTGCTCATATTTGGTCAAACGACCCTTTAGTACACCCCGCTTCCTAATCAATATGGTATCCCTTTTGATTGCGGAGGTATCTCCAGTTTCCATGCTTAATGGCATATTGTATCAATAAACTCGACTAGTACGTATATAAAAACTCGATCAACACTAATTGAAAATGGAGTAAAAAAAAAAAAACAATGAATTGTGCAGAAATCGAACCCAATCCAGTCAACAGCCGGTGCCAGGAATCTCGGTAGACACGATGCGCCGTGATGCACTGCACTGCACCGCTGTGCCGTCAGCGTCACCACGGAGAACAGACAGGAAATCAGCCGACGCCTTTGATCTAGGCTCTTCGCTTCACGTCTTCCTTGCGTGAAGAGCTGAAATAGTCGGCATATGTCTTTCAAGCTAGGTGCAACATGCGTGTGTATTTTTTTTTTTGAAACGTAGATAGGTATGAGATTCCCAATTCGTATTCACCAAGGCAGGTAGGACAGGTATGTAAGTAAGTACCAAGCGTGACACGGGCGTGGCTCGACCACGTTTGCAAAAACAAAATGGCTACCGCGTGCACACGAAAAAATGAAAAGCTTGCTGTATGCTGTAGGTACAAACCTGCGTGCTGTTGGATTAGTGTGAAATAGTGCAATTGCAATGAATTATGCACCCAAAAGCAGCTATAGGTACATAGACACATATAACTCGTAAATAACACGCAGCGTTGTTGTAGGTACTGTATTTAGAAACCAATAATAATAGGCATTGCTAGACCCAAAACTAGAAAAAACACGTTAAATGAGCTATATGCTCTTGCAATAGATACCTTTGATAGTAGTTAGTTATGCTCGATTCCACTAATAAGTACCTAGGTAATCCTGCACCATGTACATACATGGGTACACGCATGTAGGTTGCGAAAAAGCTGAACCTATGCAAAGTAGGCACCTAAATATAGGTATTAATACGCTGGCACAAAGAGAGGCACACTGAACTCGGGGAATAAAATAGGTAGGTAGAAAGGAATGGGCACTTCACTTAACTTAGGTTAGGCCTCCAGATGAAATGCTGCAGGTCCCGTCGTGAAAGCTCCTTTCTCCCGTTGTAGGTAGTCCGCTGCGAGTCGTAGCCTCAGCATACGCGCCTTCCTCTTGTATCCGTTTATGTCCTGTCACGGTCGCCAATATGTCGAAGCCGCCGTGTTATAGCCTCGACGCAGGTGAGGATGCCGGAGGAGTTAATTCAAACTAGTTTTTGTATAAAATAATACTTATTTAACCGCCCCTTTTGCGGCATCAAAAGAAAGTTGCTTACAGATCACAGTACAGGTTATTTTACAGATACAATTTAAAGGACGCGTGGCGCGCGAGTGTTTTCGAATGTATACGTCCTTGCGCCAGCGCTGACTTGGGTGGAAGAGAGCGTTGCGAGCCGCGGCCGCGTCGATGTAGCTGCCCGCGCGTCCCGCAGTGCCCCCCCCGCTGGGTTCCCCGCTTGGGAAAGGCTCCCTAAAATATGGGAAGCCGTGACAACTATATATAGGTTGATTTTTAATTACCTGGCAATATACATCCGCAAGAAAGAAAAGGTAATTTATGAAAATAAACTTAGACTTTTCATAGAAATTTGACCAGCTGATCGATGAAATTTGAAGGGCCATTCAAATTCATCGATCAGCTAGCAAATTTATTTTCCATCGTTTTTATCTTTTTTTCCTGCAGGTCTATATTTTATTAGGGATTCCGATTCCAACACCAAAACACTGCCAGGTACTTTAAAATCACTCTTATAACATTGATCAACTGAGCTAATGTATAAAGGAAAACCAACCGATAACCTTTTTTATGTATTTTTTTTTATATTCACGTTTCTAATGCTAAATAAAAAAAATAATAATAACAATTGATAATCCTCAAGTATTCCCTGTAATTAGCGCTGCTCTTTAAATTAATACCTTTACCTAAACAATCCCAAACTAGACGCTCTAGAAGCCTAGACCTGATAACGACTTGGTCAAACTGACCCTAAGTCTCTTCTTTAATACCTTATCACTTTATCTCTCTTATCGTTAGTGGGGTGGAGGCATATCAACTTTAACGATAGTTAAACAGGCCTTTGTAACCTATTTCTCAAATAACCTAAACTCCGTCACGATGTAAGATAATTTCTTGTGTCTTGCGAGACATGCCTATCTATCTTGTCGCCAGTTACCTATAGGTTAACTTTTTAACACTTTTTAAATTGATTTTTAATTTAAAGCATTTGTTAGACAACGCATTCGAAAATACGTTACAAGATTAATTAAATGGCAATAAAACTAACGTGAGATATAGACATTATTAAAATATGTAACAACGGGCTACTTATGTACGAATTCGCCCTGAGGAAGACCTCCGGATGAGGTCGAAACATGTCGGCCAGGACGGGCTTACACTTAAATTTTGGGTTTGTGAGGACTAATTTCTGTGTTGTTTTCAATGTATTGTTCAAGAATACTTCATTTACATTTGAAATTTAATGATGCAAATGCAATCAATCTAGTTAGCAAGTTATTTGTGTTTATTTAATAAGACTTTAAATAGGTCAAGATTTGGAAATTACTGAATAAAAAGCTGTGAATTCCAAAATCTTATACTATCTTATAAGAACTGTAACGGACATTTTTTACTCTCCCACAGTAAGTGTTATTTTGTAAATATAATACCTTTTTTAATTGCAGTTTGTGTTTGTACGTCGTTAATGTTCCTAAACTGTATGTAGGTAACATTATATTATGGCAAGTAAATTGTGGTTTTGATAGTGTATAAAGATATTATTTATCTAAATATCTTCACGAAAAAGTAACACATGTGTCCGCATTCCTTATACACTTAGTGTGTATGGATATTAATCAGAACAATAAAATACAAAATTGAACGATCCAAAAATAAGTATGGAGGTTTACAAAACACGTCACGTAAGGGGCGTTCACACTGGCCATTAACAACGTCATGTTCACCTCATAATAACATCAGAGTAAGTGGCAATTAATGTGTACTACTCCTTAATTGAGTTGTTCAGGGGTTTGAACAAGCGCCTTCGTTAAACGCATTTAAAATTAAAATCGTACGTTTTAAAAATAGCTTCCCTGTTATTTATTTAAACTGTGTCACGATTTATGACGGTTTTTCTTTGAATTTAATTAGAAGATTAATTTGAGTTTGATTTAAAGTAAAGATTATTTTGATCTCATCTCTTAAAAAATACAGGAGCTACCTCATAATAGCACACCTTTAAATTACCTTTGAAATGTAATAGTTGACATTGTTTTGTTACATTTTAAATACTGTTTACAATAAGATTACAATAAGACAAACATTACAATAACAATTCACTGGTATAAGTGAATTGTTATTGTAATGTTTGTCTTATTGTAACTTTATTGGTTTCTGATGATTTCGCGATTGTTACACATTTAAATAGAATCACTTTAATACGGTATAATCGCGTAAAAAAAAAATGTATACGCGATAATACCGTATTAAAGAGATTTTATTTAAATGTGTAACTTTATTTCTGTCCGACTGTACTTAAAGGACTTATTTGTATTTTTGTTTAAACATCAATTATTTTGTGTATTTAGGGTTTACAATAATTGTCGTGATGTGGCACTTTTTGGGTTTTAGTTAATTTTGCAAATTTATTTTCATTTATACCATGTTATTATTGTTACCAGTTGTTGAAACCTAAAATAAAAAAGGTAAATATTAAAAGGTACCTATAGAAACATATTCATTATTTTACCTGAAACATATTACAGTGTTAACTTGAGTTTTGACTAATAATTGCGTATTTGTTAACACAAAAAACATACTCTCATCTTATTTTATGGGTGTGTTGTAAAATAAATAGTCAAAGCGTTAAAAAGAGCGCAAAAATAACTGAGAACCTTTATTTATGAAACATTACATTCACTGAGTAAAAGTTAAAGAGACGCCGACACAGGTGGAGCCCTTTTCTTCCTTAATATTTATTTTTATGACAACTAATCTATATCCTTTTGAATAAAGAATGACTTTGTAGCTTCGAATTGGCGTGTGGGTTTTTGGAAGGTCTATTGACTTTTTAGGTTTGCTTGGGATTACAAATCGTGTGTACAAATTATTTTGCAAATGACGTTAAATTATGTACTGATTTTAGTGTCAAATTTACCAATTTAGAGGAGTTTGATGGCCCAGGCCCAAACTTGCATATTTTTATCATTGTGTTGAAACTATTAAAAAATATGGATATCAGTGAAAAGATACCTTTATAACCTAAAAAAGTTTTGAGATATAAGGGTTACAAATACACAAATATTCCTCTCTTCCGTCATTAAGAAAAAATAAGAAAAAAACATACCAGTGACGTCACTTATTTATATAGTCAAATATTTAACATAGCTGTCAAAGCTATGTTAAATATTGCGATTAATGAAATGGCTTCATAAAAAAATTATTTAAAATTTATTTAAATATTATAAGTACTTTAAATAGTTATTTCATGCTTTTGAATGGACTTTTACAACCAATTTTGTTTCTTCATCCTTTGGAAGAATAAGCAATTTTTTTTAAACCTGTGTTTGGAAGGCACGCTAACCTCATGATCTCCGTTTTCATCGCTATACCAGATGCATTTGGGCAGCTTGAAAATTCAGACACCCATGTTGGCTGCTCGTAAATTAATCTAGATCCATCCATATCCATACTAATATTATAAATGTGAAAGTTTTCAACCATTGAACCAATTTGGTATGGAGGTAAAAACGTTTTAACCATTGAACCAATTTGGTATGGAGGTAGTTTGAGGTTCAGGGAAGGACATAGGGTACCTATTCCCGGGAAATTCTGCTGTTCCCAAGCGATCGACACTATCGCGGGCAAAAGCTAGTTATAAACTTTTAATAAGTTTTGTACTAAGTACATATTTAAATCTGTTATCTAAAACTACAGAATATATTAATACTATTATTTTTGGTAATGTAGGCGACAACTTAACATAGTGTAAGTAGTAAAAATACTCAATTAATCTAAATTAAAAATTGTAATAGATACTTATGTTATGTTGCCACCTACATTCTCGACATATTTCGAACGCACAGCCATAATCACTTCTAAAAACTTCTAATGACGTAGATAAATAGTTCCAAACAGTCCCGCGGGTTAAAGTAGTTATCGATCACACAAATATAATTAATATGGTTACGGAACAGTTTCGGGTTATGATTCATTAGAACGATACATCGCAGCTCATGCACTCAATGGGCAAACTTTAGGGATTACACTACGTATAGAAGGGGCAAAGCTTTGCAGCTTATTAGTTGTTGCCTACATTCATTAATTTAAATAAGCAAACTGTTGTTTCATCATCAGGTCTTTTTAGTCTCCACTGCAGGAGCATGACCCTCTCTGTACTACCGGAACCATACTTGGCCAGAGCAGACAGAGGATTTGGCCTACACTCTCCTCGGAGAGGTCTCATTGATGTTTATGAGCTTTGTCTAATTGATGTTTAAGACTTGGAGTGGTTCTATTCTACTCTGCCCGAAACCACACGGCTAACTGTTGTTTACATAGTATCAAGTATACTACTGGCCAATCCGACAGCTAAGTGTGGCGAGTATGGCAATAGCCTCCCATAGAAAGAAGAATCCTTGGGAGAGGCCTTTGTCCAGCAGTGGACTTCTTAAGGCTATAATGATGATGAAATAAAATCAAGTATAGCGAATACTTGATACATATGTAGGTATACATGTGTATCTGACAAAATACAATGACATCGATCTCAATCATTCATTGGGCAAGCTTTTGGGAATGTGCAGGGAATAGAAGGGGCTTGTTCTTGTCTTATAAATCTATGAACGCCGGCTGCACGTACAAAAAAGTGTCACGTTCCGTATGCAAGCGAGAGCACGGAACAAGCGATAGATAGACACGATCGGTCTAAGGTCGGCTTATGATGCATCTACCTCTCTTCCACCGTTGTCATAAACCGACTTTACAGAGAACCAATTTTTTCAATTTTTTTTTCTATGGTACTCGGTTGATTTTCAAATCAAATGGGCTTGGTACATATGAAATACAGTTGCTTAAAATACGCGGGTACGGGTGTAGTATTCGTAAAATCAGTATAATTATATATATAAACGGGACTTAGCCGAACCTCTTTATTATTTATTTATTCATCTCAGCTTAATTCTACCTTTACAGTTTCATACCAATACGATAGAACAGCAATTTGGTTTTCAGTGACGTTTCAGTGGAGTTACATCCATCGTTACGAAAAAGAATATTCATAGTAAAGTCAGTAATAATACCTATTATTCTGATTTCACATTCCAATTTGAAAAGACAGACTATCAAAAGAGCTACAAAATTGCAATTATTACTGTAGCATTTTCGACAGCTTGGCATAGACAAAAAAAAGAGATTAAAAAAGCATTTTTCCAGTCTTTGTATTTCGTAATCTGTGTTCGGTAACCAAATACAGGGTGTATTTGGAGCGATATTTTCGTAATACATCGTCGGCACGCGAGCACACACGTGCGGCATCACGACAAATGCAAATGAATGCTTTCATGTTTCACAGCTACAGGATGATTTGGTGATAGTTATATTAAAATAATAATAAATTCAAGGAGTTATTCCTAGTATTTATTACGTTATTTTAATACGTTTACAAGATTTCAAGTGTCATAAAAATGTCTAAATCTCATTTATGCAGCTTGAAAATCCGACACCAGTGTTGGCTACTTCCACAAACGAAATAACAAAACAAAAGTCCTAATTAGAGAAAAAAAAGTGAATTTTACAGTTTTTTATCTAGCTTAGTCAATCAAATTTGACTTAAAACTATCTGAAAATAAATAAAATGTTTGAATATTGGACGGCATTTAAAGAGATCTAAGCAACTTCAAACTTCAAGCGCCTAAAACTAATCAAATTCTAGAATCTACTTGTAATTTACGAATAGAAAAAACAAAACAAAACTGCTACTTAGAGAACAAAAAACCGGCCAAGTGCGAGTCGGACTCGCGCACGAAGGTTTCCGTACCATTATGTATAAGTTCAAAATTATTAAAAATATTTTTCGTGTATTTTATGATATCCGTGGCGCAGCGGTCAACACGCCAGCCTGCGACACGGGGTGCCCGGGTTCGATCCCCGGCCAGGTCAAGATGGAAAATGATCTTTTTCAGATTGACCTGGGTCTTGGATGTGTATCTATATATGTATTTGTTATAAAATAGTACCGTTGAGCTAGTATCCCATAATACAAGTCTCGAACTTACTTTGGGGCTAGCTCAATCTGTGTGATTTGTCAGTATATATTTATTTATTTATTTATTATGATGTAGGTAACTAAAAATTTATGCTCATCGCAATTTTTCATTTATCTGTGCTATAAGTAGCTTCGTACCACATTTCAAGATTTTGAGTTCACGGGAAGTACCCTGTAGGTTTTGAATTACATGCGAAAAAAAAAATATGATGTAACTGAAAATGTATGCATTTCGCAATTTTTCCTTTGCTATAAGAAGTTGCTTCATACCAAATTTTAAGATTCTGAGTTCACGGGAAGTACGAAGAAATTTTGAGGTACGGAAAAACCTAGAAACGGACAGTTTTATAGTTTTTATCTAGCTTACTCAACCAAAGTTAGCTAAAAACTATCGGAAAGGAAATAATACTATTATTAAAATAGTTGTTTGACGGTATTTAAAGAGATATAAGTAACTCGAAACTTAAAGCACCTACAAACTAATCAAATCCAAGAATCTACTTGGAATTTACGAATAGATCCCAATCCAATACGTATAAAAGTTTTCTACAACCTTATAACTCCTGAAACGGCATTATTTTGTACAAATAAGTTTTTACTCGATCAATGAGACATTTACATACATAACTAGGGTTTGTGAGTTTGTTACGCGCCGTCAAAGTCACCCGGTCATTTAGGGCAAGGCTTCGTATCAATCGATCATAAGATGAATTGGATTTTTTGTAAAATATGTTTTTTAGAACAAGTTATGCTTTGTTTTATTACTATTCATGCTTGAAAACAATATTTGAAGATATTGTGGCTTATTTTTTACACATCTGGTGTGCTGGTCTGGGAGAAAAGAAAAAACGCAGAATGTGCCAGCTGCTTTTCTTCCCGCGCAGACGGAAAAGGGAATGGGCGTCTATCTAAAACCAATCACTATTTTGACTCCCTTTTCCACCTTTACACCCACCAACATGCTAAACGTGGCATTTCGGTCTTATGACTGCTCTGTCTACCCCGTAAGGGATAAAGACGTGATAATATATATATATATGTATGGGCGAAAATCTGAGGAGTCATGATATTAGGTGATGCGGCTTGCAACCTATCGCTATTTTGATTTCGTTTTACACCTTGTGCGCACCAACATACTAAACCTGGCTTTGAGGTCTTATAGACCTGGCTTGAGGTCTTTTTACCCCGCAAGGGGAAAACACGTGAAAGTATATCCTGTATATACTATCACGTGTTTTCCCCTTGCGGGGGTGAAATTGAATTCATTAGCAAGCGCCTAAGAAATGAGTCGAATCTGAACAACTTTCATTATGGGACCACCTCCGAAATTGATTTAAAAAAATCAGCTGTTCCATAGATTTTGGCCAAGTAGATATTCCCCTTTTGTATGAACGTGCAGACAATTTTTTCACGATGTCAAAGTTGTTCCATAATGAAAGTTGTTCAGATTCGTGGTCTGAGTCACCCCTTAAACGTTTGCTAATGTATTCAATTTCACTGTGTATGTATGTATTAATTATGTGTTAGTTAGTGACGAGACGGTCTCCGTGTTGCATGCATGTGCATAGCATGGATGTCACTTGGTCACCTTGGTCAATGTGACCAAGTGATTTCCATGCTATGCCACTTGGTCTTGGCGTTTATCTGTTCCGATTGCATCCTTAAACTGTTTTACTTTAGAGCCCAGGATACGATCCAGTAAGTATTAGTTTATAACACACAAAAAGATAATCACACCGCATGATCAATAATCTATACTAATACGAGTAATAAAGCTGAAGAGTTTGTTTGTTTGTTTGAACGCGCTAATCTCAGGAACTACTTGTTCGAATTGGAAAATTCTATTTGTGTTGGATAGTCCATTTATTGAGGAAGGCTTTTAGGCTATAAAACATCACGCTGCGACCAATAGGAGTGAAGCATCAGTAAAAAAATGTTTTGAAGACGGGGGAAAATTATTCATCTATACTAAAACTAATAAATCATACTAAAAAAAATTGCCGCGGACGCAATCGCGGGCAACAGCTAGTAAATATCACACAAATTGAGCTAGCCCTACAGTAAGTTGTGAACTTGTGTCGTAGGATACTAACTCAACGATACTATATTTTATAATAGATACTTATATAGATAAACATCCAAGACCCAGGTTAATCTGAAAAAGATCGTTTTTCATCATGACCTGACCGGGGATCAAACCTCGGCACTCCGAGTCGCAGGCTGGCGTGTTAACCACTGCGCCAAGGAGCTCGACAGTTATCAATCTACCATTATATCTATAATGACTAGCCAATAATTTTATGAACCTTTTTACTTCTGCCCCTATGGCTGATAGTAACACTTTAGGGTATGCTTTATTATCATAATCATCTTAGCAAACAAGAAGTCCACTGCTGGACATAGGCCTCCCCCAAGGATTCCCAATACCGGTATGCTCTATATGATAATTTCATTCAGCTTGAAGAATTGTAACTTAATTTGTCATTTCATTATGGTCAGGGGTGTCATCCTCGACTACCAGTCCGGTAGTTGCAGACATGACATCGGGTACGCGCGCCCGGCCTCCCGAGTTGCGACTTGCTTTTTCCCGTTCATCTGAGTGAGTAGTATCCCAATACCTTCATTATCTTCCCAGTTTCAACTAATTTCTATCCTACACCAGCTTAAAAATGCTTCCGAGGGGCAGCAGCGTCGGAAGCACAAGAAGCCTAAGAAACTGCGCTCGCCAACCTGTCTGCCAAGCGTGGTGAGTATGGCAATATCCTCCCACGGAACGTTCTTGAAAAAAACTTTCTTCGCAAGGTCTTTAATGAAATTCCCTTGGGAGCTCTTGTCTAGCAGTGAACTTTTGCTTTGGCTGTAATGATGATGATGGCCATTTCATCAATCCTCGATGGGACTGTTGTTGTAAGTTCCAAACATGATTTCATGTTCTGTGTCCCACTGTTGCGTCCTCAGTCAGAGTATTCCGGAGCCCGGGGTCCGCTGAACGTACTCTATTTTAACAGAATTTAAAACGAAATGAGATATATTTCCAAATTATTAGAGCACCCTGTAAGCGCAGTGTAAATGCCGGCGCAAATTCGGGCTAGCCCGGTGCCAGGCTGCGCCGCGCACCCTGTATAATTGCCTGTCTACCACGTGTGTTGTGTATGACTGTTAATTTGCCTATGTCTCACTAATTCGAGCATATTTTCACGCTAAACTTTTTGACTGGAGTCGATTTTCCAATCGTGTTCACTTGTTTTATTTCGTTCCCAAAGGGTGTCAGCAGGCAACTGTCACATCATCAAAATCTTTTTCACTGGTCATTTGTCCGTAAGTCTGTTACAGGGCTGTACTGATCTTGATAGGCTGAAACTTGATCTGATCGTCATTATAACAATAACAAAAAAATTCATTAAATTTAAAGGGACACGAAAACCGTGATATTTTTGGCGATTTACGTAGATTTCATGTGCAGTGTGACGGAACCTTTGTGTAAGAATTCGACTCGCACTTTGCCGATTTTAATCACATTATATTTCGTTGATCTCGGCACATTCATACATATCATCCTATCGTATTGTACGCAAAGAAATATTCTGATTCTTAGTCATCCCTTATTATCCTTGATTTTATCCAATTAGACAAGACTTCTAATTTGATTTTATCCAATCATAAAGACTTCTAAAATTAAAACAATTGCACTAACAATTATGTCATATTAAGAACGGAAGAAAGTTTGAAAAAAATAATAAAAAAATGATATTTAAAAATGTATCATCATTATTTCAGCCGCCACCACCGCTGGACATAGGCCAGCCCAAGTATTTCCAATACGACTGGTTGGCAGTGGCCTCTGCATCCAGCGCCTGCCTGATGCGATCTTGGTTAGGTCGTCCGACCACCTAGTGGGTTGGTGTCTGATCTGCGCTTGCCGGTACATGGTCGCCATTCAAGAACCATTTTACCCCATCGGCCATCCGATCTACGCAACCCCCCGCCTTTTAAAGAGCTTATCCGCTAAGCTGCGTCAGTGACGTTTGATGTTCTATGAATCTCCTTGTCTCTGATTCAATCTTGCAGCCCTTGCAGGGAAACAACGAGCAAATTACAAGAAGTTTGACAATAAATCCGAATTATTTCAGTCTGTAAATTCGTCAAACTGTACTTTAAGGTGGTTGACTGAGCAACACCATAGTTAGCAATTGAAATGTCACACAGTTTGACGCCATGTAGCAATAAATTGTCCTTCAAGCGATTAGAACGCGATTATTTCGCAGTAGATTCGCGGGTTCTTCACTAATTGACCACAGATTCAATTACCTAAAATGTACAAGTAATTCGCCGCGTAATTTGAACTCGCAAAAATTTGTTTTATATATACAAACTACTAAACCGATTTTAATGCCCAATGAACTTGAAAACTATACTAATATTACTTAAGTACGTTCCGAATTTCATCTTAATTGGAGCAAAGGTTTAATTGTTAATTACCCTTTTTAAAATACAGTCAAACACACACACTCTGTGTGTCAACAAAAATTCTGAAATATTGCACTGATTTTTTGTGTCTTTAAATTTACAAAAGACTACCTACTTAATGAAGAATATTTTAATTACAATATGACATATCTATGTAAAAGAGCTGGACTTTTTTGCATATAATATTTAATTTATTTTCATTTTCAATAACAGGAAATATTATTGGCCTTGTTATTTAACAATGCTCTGTTATACTGGTGTGTCTGTGTCGGAAAATGTTAATTACAGCAAAATATCTTAAAACAAGTGTTATGGTGGCTAAAGAGACCCGAATTACTAGCTGGCCGTATGTAGGAAAAAAATAAGATCACTGCGAAACGTAATATGAACGCCCTCACCAACAGCCATGTGATTAGTTAGTGAAATACTTCAATAGGTCGCCACGGCGTGGACACACAGGTCGTGGCTCTGCGTGGCGCACACAGACCGTGGGACAGCAGCCGGAATGCAACTGTAACCAATCGATTTTTCAAAATAACGGTAGCCATAAGCGATTTACATCTCGATTGTTACGTAGCAATTTGTGAGCGTGATCGATGAAATTTCCTTTTGCGGGTAAACGTTGCTCATTGAAGCTTCAACTGTCGTTTCATAAGGCACGGCGACGCAATGGCACGAATGCTATATTGTAACACGTCCAGCTTACGTTGATCTTTGTCCGGCAGTTCTGTATCTCCTTTCTAGTCTAGTTGTCGAGGAGATCGAAGGGGCAGGGAGGTATTGTTAAATTGGTCGGGTGACACATTGTCGCCGGTCGCACGATTTCACTGTCCGGCGAGACGTGACGAGCTACGCGTGGTCGCTGTTTTTATTTCTGCCAATGACGGGTGTTGAGGCGTGGTGTGGCCAGCGCGAATCCCACTTTAACCATTAATTTATTATAACTCTTATCTCTAAAGATAGAAGGGTTATTTTCCGTTTATTTATTGCTGGTTTAAGTTGGCAGGTGTTGAACTGGTCGGAGGTGGGAGTGATATGTTTTTTTCACGTACACACGCCCATTTAGCGAAATCGTCAATAAAGTAATCTGGTCCCGATTGCGGCTCGCGATTTCTAAATTGATTTTTGTTTTGTTGTGTGTAACTACGGTTTATTTATATTTTTTCTTCGCAGTGATGCTGTTAACTCGAGGTTAGTTACTCGTAACTGTTTGGAAATACTGTCGCGAGCTAGGTTACCTAAGTACGTATTCTATTTAATTTATTTTTATATTGAATAAAACGACCTTTGTTAAGCGAAATCTACCTGTTATCTGTATAATGTAGAAAATTGTTTCTTTAAACTATCGTCATAGGTCTATTTGCTACATCTAATAATATGCATAATATCTATTTTATATTTTTTGTGATAACGTATGATCCTAACATTTATAGCTTACCTACTTACAAAAATTATACTATAATTCTCCCAGCGTGTTAGTGTCTAATCTTGGTTACAGATAGAAAAACAAATAAAACCGTCCAAGTGCATGTCGCACTAAGTGTTCCGTACAATATTTATCTACAAAAACCACGCTTCTTGTATGTGGACTCAAATGTACAAGGACACATACAACTTTTCTTGTGAGAGTAACCAAGCTTTTTTTGCATGGACACAATTTTTTGTAATTATCTGTGGTTTGACGTCTCAGCATCTATACAGTAAGCGGTTTTTTCCTTAACCCTTTGATCGCGTTTAAATTCGTTCGCGGTCAAAGGGTCCTTGCGTCTCAGTAATAATTAAATAAGTATTCGCGGGGATTTCGGTGGACTGCACCGCTTTTTTTTTTGGATTGTTTTGCAAATTTTCTAGAGACTTAATTATTTAAAATTGATGTAATTTGGTGTTATAAATATCTATGTTTATGTGCAATGTGTGGAACAATTAAAATAAACTGTCTTGGTGCGGCTGTAGTGAGATTTACTTAGCGGGCTGGTGGTTGTCCGCCTCGTTGCGTCGTTTGTGATCAAGCCAGTGGATTCTTAGGAATTGTCGTCAGGGACTTCGTAGAATCAACGAAATTAACTACACCATCATTTCGTTAAATAACAAGACTTAGGAAAAGCGCGATTATTTTATACTTGCTCTTGTTGTTTATTTCTTTATTGTACAATATTCTTAACGCTAGAAATACAAAAATAAACTTAATCCAGACTAAAATCGTCACAGGTAAAAGCTATAAAAAAAAGTAGCAAGTTTGACAGAATTAGCCAAAAGGACATGTTTCTTGTACTTTTTTTTCATTTTTTTAAGGGGCAAAACATGTACACATTAACATACTTATAACATCCATACATATAGGGTTACCATATCTCAGGATTTGTCCTAAGATTTCAGGATTTTTGGACTCTTCTCAGGTTGCGGCTGGATTTTGCAAATCTTTGGAAATGTCAGGACTTTTAGAATTTTTAATAAAATTATTTTTTTAAAAAGAAGAAAAGTAACCAAAAACTAATCTTGCTAATACCTAGAGAAAATCATTTAAGAGCCCGCCATATGCCAGGCGGCGTGGCGATACAAACGCGGAAGGTCTAAACGCGTTGGCTACTTTGGATATTTTCGTTTTTTAGGAATATTCAAGGGTTATTCGAAAAAGAAAAACATATGATGGCTGCCTTATCTGTAATTCAATAATAATCAAAAGTTTCAAGGTTAATTTTAATGTATTTGGTGAATAATGCTATATACCGAGTAAATTAGACATGATTTGGAGGCAACTTTGCAATTTTTTTCTATCGAGAAAATTTAACGCAATCGTGTTTTTGAGTCATATAGTTACCAGAGTTAGTCCTGAACTTTGCTGCATTTTTATTTCAACTTGAAGTATTTAATTATTATTGATATAACAGTCAATCATGCAAAGCAGTGTGAGGTAGTACGGGCCCTTAACAAAACTTTTGGAAGTCAACTTTGATAATAATTGCAGAACTAAAAGCAGCACTCATTTAGCGAATTACTTCTACATACGTTTAAAAGAAAATTCTCAGAATGGCAATAAAATCTCAGGATTTTTCAATGCAAATAAGGCCTTTTTTCATCTGGTAACCCTATATACATAACGAATCAAAAAAATATCCTTATCCTTACTAATATTATAAATGCGAAAGTAAGTTTGTTTGTTACGCTTTCACGCCGTAACTATACTGAACCGATCATCATGAAATTTTGCATACAAGTTCTCTAGAGTACGGAGAAGGACATACGCTACCTTTTATCCCGGGAAGAAGTACTATTCTCGAGGGAACGACATTGACGCGGGCGGAGCCGCGGGCGAAAGCTAGTTTAAAATTAAATAATCAAGCAAATATATTGTTATGTTATACCTGCCTTTGTTAAAGCAGATAATAAAATTTAACGATATCTGTCACCCAGTAAATAGCAAAACAAACTGGATGTGCCATGTATCCGGCAGAGTAGAATAGGACCACTCCAAGTCTTCCCGTGGGTGTCGTTAAAGGCGACTTAGGAAATACAAGCTAAACAAAGCTTGTAAACATCTAAGAGACCTCTCCAACCCGTCTGGCCAGCGTGGAGAGTGTAGGCCAAGTCCTCTGGTTGCTCTGGCCAAGTATGGCCCTAGTAGTACAGAGAGGATCGTGCTCCTGTAGTGGAGACTAAAAGGGACCTGATGATGATGAAACTAGAAGTATCGGGCATTTTATGCTCAGATCATCAGTTAGCAATAAACCTCAATCGCCTAAACTAATAACTATATTAACCGAATGGTCTTTGTCTGCGGTCCGATCTCTATTACATAAAAGTCAAGTTCATTATTCGATCGGTAAGTTAACAGTAATATAATTGTAGTTAAAACTTGTAACGTAATCCGATGAGATATCTTGTCGATTTGGGTAGCTTTGTATCGGGAGTGGATTCTCCTTGCGACCTGGGGGTAAATACGTACGAGTATGTATTATATACACTTCTACACTTTTATTAAGTTAAAAAATAAAATATGGTGGAAACATTTCAAGCGGGCGGGATTTGAACCTGCGGCCTTATGTCATGAACGACTTAGACGTCGTACATAGTCGTACATTCTTAATTTAATAAGAGTATATTCATTCATTCATTCATTTCGTATATCAAAATAGCATTGTGAATGCAAAATATAACACTTAAAAGCACTTCTACACTTTTTAATAAAAGCATTAAAAGGAAAGATTTGATTGTTTGATTCTTAGTTTGCATGAATAGGCTCCGAAACTAAGTGAATAAATATATAGGGATAGGGACATATCACACTAATTGGCATACCGGACCAATTTGAAAAACTGTTTTACCATTAGAATCTTTCAATTGAATTTCCTGCCAAGAACCTTACATATTTATAGTCCCTTGGGTGTGTATGCTAAACATATTGGACAGGTATCTTCCGGATTCTTTAAACATCAACTTCTTTGTTCAAGGGTGGAAAAACAAGGGGCATGGGGAATGCATCGTCCACCATTGTGATTATGACATGACTAGCACATCTGCCCGCCGCACGCGCCGCGCCAAAACAAGGGTCGATGAACCCTTTATCTTCTACATAGACTCTTTTGTATTTTTTTATCGTAAGGATGTTTGTTTACTTAATTTTCAAAAGATTTTAAAATTAAAATGATTGTTTTATTAAAAGTAATTCATCAATGTATTTTAATTTCATTGCATTGTTCAATTATTATTATCAATTAAAACTTTTTAACTATGTTACATACTTATATAACAGGGCTTAAAAATAAAAAAAAAAAATGTGTAATAAATGCTTTTCAAAAAAAACAAGCTTTTATGTTCTTTATTTTAATATACATATTGTCGGAGTGCATCAAAAATAGCTAGTCCGTCAAAAGTCAAAATAGACAAAAGTCAAAATTTTTATTCAAAATTGGATACATGTATCCTATTTTATCCTTACTTCCTTACTAATATTATAAATGCGAAAGTGAGTTTGTTTGTTTGTTTGTTACGCTTTCACGGCGTAACTACTGAACCGATCATCATGGAATTTTGCATACAAGTTCTCTGGAGTACGGAGAAGGACATAGGCTACCTTTTATTCCGGGAAAAAGTACTATTCCCGAGGGATCGACATTGACGCGGGCGGAGCCGCGGGCGAAAGCTAGTCATTATATATTTTTTTTATCAATTTTTTAAAATATATCGTCATCTTACGTGTTCCGCCATGTTAAATTTAGAATGACGTCACACAGCTTGCCATGCATTGTCATCCATACTAAACGAGGATACAACATTTCGGCTCAATCAGTGGATGATATCTGCTTCAAATTTGAGTTGCAAGTGACCCGAACAAACATAGTCATCATTTCATGTAGGTGTCACGGACAATCGACCATGCACACCCTAGTGTCAGAGTTCTTCGGAACCACCTCTCGGCCTCTGACATGGTTCCTTTAACGACTATCAGATGGCAGCCGGGATCGACGGACTTCTAAAGCACGGAATCATCTTTATTATCAGACAAACAGGTGATTCAAGCCTGCAATGTTCTAACCAAACTGGAAACAACCAAACAAAGTATGCTTTCCGTGGGAATCGAACCCACGACTACTGGACCACGGAGGCAGTCAAGTCAAGTTTGAAGGGCTAGGGCTTTGCGAGACAAATTTTTCATTGATATATCCGTTCCTATAAATAATTTATTTCAAATGGGGGCACAGCACTGGACCCCGCAAAATTTATTTATAGCCTTTAAGGCCATATATAAATATTCGATACTTACTAATTAGAATAATATTTTTTATGCTGTACTAGTTAGTGGTCTTATAATATAAGCTAGCAGTTTCTTATTAGTTTATATAAATTACAGTTTCATAATTTTTACTGGCAGTGCCCGTCTTATTAAATGTTTAACAAAGCTAATGTATTTGCATAAATACATAAACCAGTAATCATTATTACCTAACTACCATTTAAATTTTGACGGCAACAAACCATACATTTTGAAAAATTGGACCAAGATTCTTTACCAAGCCGACAATTGTTTGATATAAAGATAAAAACAGACCATAATGAAAATTTCATGTCATTTTATAATAGCTTGACTTTTTAATTTTCCGGAATGTCTAATATTTCTAACTCTTCAGAAGACCAAACAACATTGCAGTCCAGTCAATCCTACCTCTACATCTAATATAAAGATAATCACGTCATAATTACAAACACAAAGTACTTACAGACTAATCCAAAATTTGTGCAACTCATCCACACACTAATCGCGCATCGCACGACTCTCATCCCGTTCCCAAGGTATGTAATGGTCAGCTATCGACAACCCCGAATCTCGATATTATCGATAACATTCACACATAGCACACGCTCTAGTCGTCTGTCAATAGAGATGGCGGCGGGGGCTTTGTTGTTATCATCTATCGATATCGGTTTTTCGACGGCGGTCCTGTCACTCAAGATTTTTGAGGTTTTGTTGGCCCGTCGATATATCGGTGTAGCGGCAGTACAGGCATTGTAGAAAAAACGTGAACTTCTAATTTAAAAGAAAACAGCGCTATTTATTGAGAACTTTGATAGATGTGAACAATATAAGTACTTTACACACCATTAAGTAACCTCAAACTGAAATCCATACTGGTAATATTATAAATACGAGAGTAACTCTGTTCGTCTGTCTTTTACCACTGCACGCTTCATCTATTAAACTAATTGCGATGAAATTTGATATGGAGACAGTGAGGTCCGGGGAAGGATGTAGAGTGAATAAAATAAATAATAAATATATATATATATATATAGGGACATATCACACAAATAGAGCAAGCCCCACAGTAAGTTGTGAACTTGTGTTGTAGGATACTAACTCAACGATACTATATTTTATAATAGGTACTTATATAGATAAACATCCAAGACCCAGGTCGATCTGAAAAGATCGTTTTCGATCTTGACCTGGCCGGGAATCGAACCCGGGAACCTTCATGCCACAGGCTGGTGTGTTAACCACTGCGCCACGGAGCTCGCCAACTTTTCATCCCGGAAAAATGTACTGTTCCCAAGAGATTGACTTTCCAAAAGATCGCAAAAGCTTGTCTAAAACAAATCTCTTAACTAACAAAATTGATATATTTTTATTGAAAAATATTCTTTAGATGATGCGACGATAGATTACACTAAAATACCTCAGAGATATATCACAGTATAAATGACGAAAAATCTTATACGTTATTTTAGTCGCACATTAAGTTTTAATGTTGTTTTATGACACTTTTATGATATTATTAAAAAATAAAATATACACAACGGGTTATCAAGCTCGAAGTCAGCTACTGGCCGACATGTTTCGACCTCATTCTAAGGTGACGACTTTGACAGTATAATATGTAATTGTGATATCAATCCTCATAGAAGTATGAAGTCTCGCCATTTTTAAAATCTATGACAGTATTTGATAAAATCCAGCAGTTTTTTTTAATAATGTCTAAATCTCACGTTAGCTAAAATTTTATTATTGAAGAAGTATTTATTTAACTGCTCTTAGAATTCTCGTTTGGTCCTGGCAGGCTCTACATTATATTTACCGTATTAGCATGTTGTCAAATGATGTCTAAATAAATTACTAAATTACTTCTAAATTGAATTGCTAATGTCAGTTTTATAGTGGGCAGCACTAGCAAAAACTTGTTGATATATTCAACGAAAGTTATATATTCAAATAATGTTATAGGCGTGATAGTGTTGGTATAGCAGTCAGCTAACAGGTTGCGTGTGGTTTAAGTCTGCTATTTAGATTTATTGTAATAAAATCTAAACTAATATTTTCTATACTATACTTATTACTTATTTACTTAATAATCTATACTAATATGATAAAGCTAAAGAGTTTGTTTGTTTGAACGCGCTAATCTCAGGAACTACTCGTTCAAATTGGAAAATTATTTTTGTGTTGGATAGTCCATTTATTGAGGAAGGCTTTAGGCTATAAAACGACTAATTGGAGCAAAGCATCAATAAAAAAATGTATTGAAAACGGGGGAAAATTATTTATCTATACTAAGAAAAACCCTTATCATCATCAAAATTTAAGAGCAACGCTCTTGTCGGTGGAGCTGCCTCCACTAATAAATCATAATAGTAGAAATTGCTGCGGACGAAGTTGCGGGCAACAGCTAGTTTATGATTAAGTGTTTTAAAATTAATTGTTTTATTTTCATAATGTAGGTTCCTACACAAGACGATTGGTAATATATCTAAAAGTGACAGTATGTATTGCCTTAGAAAAGCATGCAAGTATTTTATTATAAATAATAAATAAATAAATATATACGGACAAATCACACAGATTGAGCTAGCCCCAAAGTAAGTTCGAGACTTGTGTTATGGGATACTAACTCAACGATACTATATTTTATAACAAATACATATATAGATAAACATCCAAGACCCAGGCCAATCTGGAAAAGATCATTTTCCATCTTGACCTGGCCGGGGATCGAACCCGGGCACTCTCGTGTCGCAGGCTGGCGTGTTGACCGCTGCGCCACGGAGCTAGCCATTGTTATTATGTATGTAACAATCACATAATAGTAGCCAAAATAAATCAATAAATAATATTCAAACGAAAAGCAAAGAGAATATTGATATTAATACGTCAAAATTTTGCTTGCCTATTTTAAAACTTAACCTTTTATTAATCATTAAATTTGTCTACATACATTTAATTTTAATATAATTTAATATTAAGAAATTGTAGGTACTGATTTTGTTTTTAAAGGCTTTCTACTAAATTCTTTGACTCAAGTTAGTTAACTAGAAAATACTTATGTTTAGAAAAGTAAGACATAGAAAGAAAATATAGTTATTTAGTGGTTTATATGGTATATTCGTGGTCCTTATGTTATGTATTGGTTAGTCTGTAAGGTGGCATGATGATACAAAATAAACGATTAAAAAAACTGTGGCATCATGTATTTAATTATATACATAGAATGTCTTTATGTCTTACGAGATAGGCAAAAGCTAGGGATTCAAGAACCAAAGGCCTGTTTAGCGTGTTTGTGAGCGTATAGGTAGAAAAATAGTAATGGGTTGCTAGTCGTATCGCCTACTGAAATGATATCAAAAAATCTACTTAGATTTTTTGATATCATTTCAGATATTCGCCCATTCTTTCGACCGGCTTCGACGGTCTGCGCGGGATGAGAAGCACCAGGTATTCTATGTTTTATCTTTTCTCCTAGATCAGCTTGGAAATTGGATAATTAGACATTTTATTGAATATCTAAAAGTGACCACGAATACTTGCACCGCAGCACGTGGTTATATATCGATAGAATTGGTAGTATTAAGTTGTGTAAAGACGTCGTATCGGCCCGTCGATCTGGAGCGATGCTTTTTTTCTTTGATGATGCCAATGACGGCCATATCGACATGTCTTGAACCTTTTTTCTTGACACTCAGATAATCGGAGGTGTAATAGAATTGAAGCAATTATCGCAAAGTGTATTTAAGAAATCGTTTGCCCTGACTGACGACCGATGCACAGCAAAGCTGTTATATTTGTACAGGATAAATTACCTATGTTTAAAAATTTTACAGCGTAGCATTTACTAAAAAGTTCTTTTTTAAATATTTATTGTAATGAATGAAAATTTGAGTTCAAACCATGTGTATCACGATTCTAACGGTAGCGCTGTCATTTCATACAAAATGCGAAACACTTGGCGCCATCAACTTCAAACTACTTAAAGAGTACAACATACTCTTCGTACCTATAATACTTTTTTAAGACCATAAAGAATAGTGAAGCATTAATTACTTAAACATTTTTACTTTTTTCATAAAATTTAAGCACGAAAAAGAAAACTGCCAGTACCGTAAAAATTCAGTAAAATTTTTCAAACTGCACACAATTATACAATAACGAAACAAAAACATTGCAGATTTAAAAATAGAACACTCAAATCGGATTACGCAACAGGGCTATTCACTGGCCACTCAGTTCGACGACCCTGTAATATTAAAAAGTTACGGACAATGGGAAAAGTAGGTAAATTTGAAAACAGAATGTCAATAGCCGGCGGCCGGCCGAACCTGCCCCACGCGCCCTTGACTTGCGGAGATAAAAAGGGGGAGATGACCGCTGCCCCCCGCCCCGCCCCGCTGCCCTCTGCCCACGACGGTGGTTTATTGCCATTTTTATCGCGCCCCTAAACTTAGTTTCATGCAACTGGTTGTTTAGTCTGATCTCAAACGAAATGAATGAAAATGCAGGAATGCATTTTTTTCCAAGTTGTTTCAAATTTTACGGCCCATAGCTAAATACGCTCGCTTATCGGCTCTTACTATAAATATGGAAGGAAAAGCAGCTGGGTTGGTACCTTCTATTCTTTCGTCATTTACTTGTCACGCAAACAAGGATTATTTTATCCTAATATCACGGTTTCGTGACACTCTCTCTTATATCGTCTATAAACGTTGAGTCAAGGGTTATTGTTTATATAGACACTAATTGAGGATTTAGGTATCTGTTGATGATAAAAGTTGGCTTATTTTATATACAAGTTGGCATATTCGTATATACATAACATATGTCACAATAATTTTGGATCACGTGTTAAATAAACAGACAACTATAGATGTGGTATATCAATACCTCCACATATTATCCATTAGGTTTAATTTCTCACCATTCAAAATAAATACCTATGTAGTTCCAATCCAACCACAATTTTCATTTCCGAAATTCAAAACGTTCTAAAAAGAATCAGCGCTGCCAACCTAAACAGTTGGCTCACAGCTGATCGTAAAATGTCCCCCGCGACCTTGAGCGCCCCCACTATTGAAATTAAAAAGAAGCACCCGAGGTTACTGGAACTTTGCACTTTAAAAATGGAATTACGAGTACCAGTTGCGTAAGGGTAATGACCGCTGGGGAAGTTTTATATTCCTGTGCATTTTTTCCGCGTCAACTTTGAAATATAATCCTGTTAGGATTTAGGTTAGGTTTTTTTTACTAACCTGACGTGACGTATTACTTTATATTACGTATTACATTATACCTTTGCTTTTAATCAAAGCAAAGGTAATCCATTGTCACATTGTTATCGATTATTTGTTTCTATATGAACTTAAAATAACTATATTTGATTGCTTAAAGAGATTCGAAAAACTAAACCCCAATAAGCATTAAAGAATTTCGCTAAGTTCACCGACTCTATATATGATTACGAAGTGTGCACTTTTGTCTTTTAAACGGCCTATAATAAAACACAACTTTGAATTCTTAAGCAATTCTTAAGCAAAAAATAAAAATATGACTAGCTCCGTGGCGCAGCGGTCAACACGCCAGCCTGCGACACGGAGTGACCGGGTTCGATCCCCGGCCAGGTCAAGATGGAAAATGATCTTTTTCAGATTGGCCTGGGTCTTGGATGTGTATCTATATATGTATTTGTTATAAAATATAGTATCGTTAAGTTAGTATCCCATAACACAAGTCTCGAACTTACTTTGGGGCTAGCTCAATCTGTGTGATTTGTCCGTATATATTTATTTATTTATTTAATGTCGATCTATAATATTATCATTATTATGTACGACATTGGGGATTTTTCACTGACTGCTGCTATGCCTTTAAATGACATTAGTAGGATATGTAACTGTCAAATGATAAAAATACCTTTTAAGAATTTCATTCACACCTTGTTTGTGTTAGAAACCTCTTTTGTCGTATCCCAGACGCAATGACTCCAACGGAACAATCGGGGGCCAATGTCCACTGCGTTCCATTGATTCGGCTTTGGCTTTCTTGAAGAAATCACGTCGCAAGCCGGAAGACGATTCGTCGCGGACCACGCAGACCAGAACGCTGTCTTCAAACTGGCCGTTCTTAAAAAAATATTCGAACGAAACATGACTTTAATAAGAAAAATATAGCGTTCGAATTTCAAAGACAGTCTTGATAAAGAAATTTATCAGTGATTTTTAAGAATGTAGGATTTATTGTTTACTACTTAAGGTTGATTTTTGGTCGGCGCTAAGAACTAGTGTGGTGCATTTCCAATCTTCTTCACGCGCCAGTGCTGAGGGTATGTTTCGCAGAGTCACCATCAGATGGCGATGCGTTCCGCACCGATACGTGGTTCGGTTCTCATTGGCCCGACCGGTTCGGATTAGTTAATTGATGGAAACTCGTTTATTTGGTTCACTGGTGATACTTTCTAAATCACAGTTAAGACACATCGATTCTTGGAAAATTAATGTTCGACTAAAAACAGAGAAAATGTTTTCTTATTTGCATTGCCTTTCATTTATGTTATTTTTACGACTGGCAAAAAAGGAGTGTATTTATTTTCGAGTTAATGTATGTATTACATATGTATGTAGGTATATATATAATGTAAAATAATATAATAAATGAATACCTGAAGTTTTCTTCCTAATAAATTATAATAGTCACTTTGTATCTAAATTATAATTCAATGGCTACTCTCTATTCAAGAGCTACGTCTTAATTGTAATTAAATCGTAAATCCTAATCCTAACTAATATTATTAATGCGAAAGTGAGTTTGTTTGTTTGTTACGCTTTCACGCCGTAACTACTGAACCGATCATCATGAAATTTTGCATACAAGTTCTCTGGAGTACCGAGAAGGACATAGACCTCTTTTTATCCCGGGAAAAATTACTATTCCCGAGGGATAGACATTGACGCGGGCGGAGCCGCGGGCGAAAGCTAGTTAATATTATAAATGCGAAGTTGGGTTTGTTTATTTCAGTTTGTTTATTTATTTGTTTATGTTGGTCCCTCGGGAATGCAGTTACCAGGATGAAAAAAAGAAAATCCAATGTCCTTCTCCGTCTCATTACCAACTAGTGTGTGTGAAATTTAATGATGATTGGTTCAGTAGATGGAGCAAGTAAACGTTACAAACAAACAAACTCACTTTCATATTAATAATATTACTTGCTTTCGCCCGCAGCTCCGCCCGCGTCAATGTCGATCCCTCGGGAATAGTACTTTTTTTTCGGGATAAAAGGTAGCCTATGTCCTTCTCCGCACTCCAGAGAACTTGTTTGCAAAATTTCATGATGATCGGTCGAGTAGTTACGGCGTGAAAGCGTAACAAACAACCAAACTCACTTTTGCATTTATAATATTAGTTAGGATTTCGGATACATAATTAACCCTCTGTAAATAAAAGTAATAAGTTGCCGAATGAGCTGAAAGCATGTGAGAGCGTCAAATTCTTTAAAAATAAACTTTACTTACACATCGCAACGGCAAACTTACACGAGCAAATTTATGTGTACTTATCTCATTGTAAACAATTAATAAATATAAAAAATCTTTATCTCTTCTTCACAATTGGAGTATGT
The DNA here is from genome assembly GCA_947532085.1 of Elegia similella. NCBI lineage: Eukaryota > Metazoa > Arthropoda > Insecta > Lepidoptera > Pyralidae > Elegia > Elegia similella. The sequence continues at coordinate 18,957,108 of OX383941.1, forward strand.
ACTTAAGGTTCTAAGCTTAGTTAGCAAATTTCGTAAATGAAATGTAATTTCTTATGACAATAAAGTTCTTTATACTGATAAAAAGTTGGAATTTGTTACGCTTTCATGTTTAACTAATAAACCTTTTATATTGAAAGTATAATTTATGTCCTGCTCCGTATCCTACACAACACGTATGCTACGTGTTGTGTAGGATACGGAGCAGGACATAAATTTTCATTCCCGGAAAACACTGTTTCCGAGGGAACAAAGGTATGTGGAACCGTGGGTGAAAGCTCTTCATCATCATCGGGTCCTTTTTAGTCTCCACTACAGGAGCACGACCCTCTCTGTACTACTAGGGCCATACTTGGCCAGAGCAGCCGGAGGATTTGGCCTACACTCTCCACGCTGGCCAGACGGGTTGGAAAGTGGAAGCTCTTATATATATCTAATTAAAGAAAAAAACTTTGCTTATCGTCGTAGCGTCTCGTAGTCGCGTAGCACCTATGTCACATATGAAAGACATCTACGCGTGTGTGTAGCGCGCCGCTTGCTACGAGCTACGAATCGCTACAAAAATTACATTGTTGAATACTTTTTGGATGGGTCTTTATTGCTAAGCCTCCGCTGTCCGTCGTTTGGTTTGTATATCATAGCGCAGTATCTTTTGAACTGTAATTGTCAGACGTAAAATTTTCACATATTGTATAGTTACAATAGAGACTGTGAACATTTTTATCAATGAACAAATAATAAAAATAATTGTTGGTCGCATGTATGTCGTATACAAGGATCGTGTTTATTTTGGTGCTTTTTCTCGATTCTGTCAGAGACGGTGCTAATTTCATAATGAGATTTCAAACCACAGATAATTAAGAAATATTGTGTTCGTGAAAGAAAAAGTTTGATTAACACACCAAAAGAGGTCGCATGTACGCAAGAGGTTTTGATGCAAACTCATACACTTGGATTATATATAAAAAGGGGTACTTGAGGAGTTTTTATAGTTAAACTAGCTATCACCCGCAGCTCCGCACGCGTCAATGTCGATCCCTCGGGAATAATACTTTTTACAAGGACAAAAGGTAGCTTATGTCCTTCTCCGTACCCCAGATAACGTGTATGCAAAATTTAATAATGATCGGTTTTGTAGTTATAACGTGAAAGCGTAACAAAAAAACAAACAATTAAACAAACAAATTCACTTTCGCATTTATAATATTAGTTAGGATTAGGATATTGTGCGGTTGTACGGAGCCCTTATTATGTGAGAATCTGACTCGCGCTTAGCCGGTTTCATAAATAGCTTTTGCCCGCGGCTTCACTCGCGTTAAGAAGTATATATAAATAAATAAATATATACGGACAAATCACACAGATTGAGCTAGCCCCAAAGTAAGTTCGAGACTTGTGTTATGGGATACTAACTCAACGATATTATATTTTATAACAAATATACATATAATAGATAAACATCAAAGACCCAGGGTCTTGGATGTTTATCTATATATGAAAAAGATCATTTTTCATCTTGGCCTGGCCGGGGTTCGAACCCAGGCACTCTCGTGTCGCAGGCTGGCGTATTGACCGCTGCGCCACGGAGCTAGCCCGAATAGGCGAATAGAATTGATGAAAATCCTTTCTTAGCGAATGCCTTCTTAATAACATCCGCATGCCAAATTTCAGCCCGATCCGTGGTTTGGGCTGTGCGTTGATAGATCACTATGTCAGTCAGTCAGTGTTATATATATTTAGATTGTACATGTGTTTGACTGGGAGAGGTGTTTTTCCCAATAGTGTGAATGTAACAATAGAAATTTAGCATTAAATAGAACTCGGAACATTTAAACAAATTAATTAAAACTACATTGGCTTGTTAATCGCAAGTAAGTTTTATTTTTATTATTATTTTATTATGTTATTTTTTAAAGGCCCCTAATTGATAACATTACTAATTGTCTGTGTGTTTAATTTACATAAGTTAGTCTTGGAACCGTTTTTTTAGCGCACATCTATCCCCAATTTCATATTTGTATACGATACATACATATATACATAGTATTACGTATTTTTCTCATGCGGGCTAGACAGAGCCTAAACCAAAAGACCCAAAAGCCAAGTTTAGCATGTTGGTGGCAATCGGAGTTAAAGTAGTGATGGGTTGCTAGCCGCATCGCCTACTAACACGATTCCTTAGTTTCCGCCCAATCCCGCGATCGGCTTTTACGGGGAAGAGATGCAGCTGGCACATTCTACGTTTTTTTTTCTCCCAGACCAGCATGGAAGATACTTTGTACATAATAATAAAAAAAAAACCTCTGTCTTCCATTCTGATCATAATAAAGAAATATTGCATGTATTACTACCATCTAAAAGCGAATTCCCCATCGTAATACATACAGTCGCATCCATTATCCGAAAGCCGGATTGTTTTAACTCTTGCATTCTTAATGCACGGAATGCATAAAGCAGATCGGGAAACCGATCGCCGCATCGTTTTCTTCGATTTCCCTCACTTATTGTGTTTGTGTGTATGTAAATCACACACTATCTCTTTCACACACCAAAGAAAACACATCTCCGAAAGGAGACACCCGAATCGCGGTGTTAATTTACGTACAGTTGGCAATTATAATTTTGGTATCCGTTTCTGTCCTTTTCTTTCGCGTATTTTTTGTATTCCGTCTCGTTCGGTGGGGGCGGGGGGTTAAGACGCGAGATATGTAGAATTTTTTAATAAAACCGCTTGCGTGTGTGCGCTAAGTGATATGGCTTGTTCTTTTTAATTTTGTTCGGCGCAGTCGCGCAGTCGTGGATCATCTATCATATTTTTTTGTTTTTCTTCGTTGGGATTCGCATGGGATATGGATATTGATTGTTCGCGACTAATGAAGGCTTGATTGGTGTTCGCGGCGGATGTGTAATGAACTCTGCTGGGAATCGGGATATGAAAGGTTTGCGGGAGTTTTTGTTGACTGTAGATTGTTTTCGTTGTAATTGGAACTCTTTGCGTTGGGTTTCGTTTGTGTGTTTATTTTTTTTAAAGAGTTCCAACCTAGTTTTGTATATAGTTTTTGCATTTGCATATATGTAATTAGTAAATCACAGATGAGCTCTATGGCCCAGTTGTTGCATTATTTGCGCTTATGTATGTAAAGAAACCCCTGGCATGGTCCCTACTGGGATGGGTGACCACAAGTGGTATAAAATTTCTCACGCTCCTCCGTGCCATTGGTCCCGGATGTCATCATTGATGGCAGTCGTAAAGACGACATGCCTTTTGGCAGCTTGAAAAATCTGACAGAAATATTGGCTACTTACACACTCGAAAAACAAACAGTAAATGATTTAATTGTAAAGCTATGGGCAAAACTAAAGCACAAAAAAAAATTGAGCCCCTATACAAATTAACTAATCAGCTGGTCAAATTTCTATAGAAAATCTAAGTTTTCTTTTCATAAATGACCTTTTCTTTCTTGCGGATGTATATTCTATTCATCATCAAAATTTGAGAGCAACGCTCTTGTCGGTGGATCCCCATCCACTGACTCTTCCACTTTTTCCTTTATCTGTTTAAAATAACTGTGCCTGGGCTTTCCTCTCCCTCTCCTTCCCTCTATTTTGCCTTCTACAATAGTTTTCATAAACTGATCGTGTCGCAAGTGCCCTATCATATGTCCCAACAAGCCGTATATTCTATTAGGAATTCTAATTCCTACATTTAAATGTTGCAAGGTAATTAAAAATCATCCTGTGTACTTTGGATGGCAATTTTTTTTGAGTTCGCTGGATTGGTACCATATGTGAAGTTATTTATTTTGACGGGCTGAGTCACCCCTTAATGTCAGTGGTATAAGTATAAATGCAAATCCAGCTGATAGCTATAAAATGTTTATCATATACACTTAACTAATAGAAAGTCGGATAAAATTACTTTAGTAAACTAATTAAAACTATAAAGCAACCATAACTTTCGAATAAATGTCCAGACAGTACTGAGTTAATCTCTAGCCAGCTTAGTATCGTAAATAAGGCATCCACGCATGTATTTTAAGTTATTTATTTGATTAAATGCCAATAGCGATGGAGCGCAGTTTGTTAGGAATTAAAAGGACAGACCGTGTAAGAAACACAGCACTGCGCACCATGACACAAGTGGTCGATGTTGGAACGAAATCTGCTAGGTTGAAGTGGGACTGGGCGGGCCATGTTTGCCGAATGGTGCCGGAAAGATGAGCTTATAGAACAACCTTTACTGTACCTACTAATGGAAAACAGTCAAGAGGCAAACAAAAAACAAGATGGACAGACGACTTGACTGTTTTTGATGAAACTTGGAGAGAGATGGCAAGACATAGAGCAAAGTGGAATAATAAAGGGGAGGCTTTTGCCCAGCAGTGGGACATAAATAGCTAGTAAAAAATAAACTTTATTGTACAGTTTAAGTACTAAACAGAGAGTTTAAATGGGATGGTGCGATAAAGTGCCGGGTCGGGAAAAGGGTCTTAAATAATCCTTACTATTAACCTTACTAATATTATAAATGCGAAAGTGAGTTTCTTTGTTACGCTTTCACGCCGTAACTACTGACCCGATCATCATGAAATTTTGCATACAAGTTCTCTAAAGTACGGCGAAGGACATAAAGTACATTTTATCCCGGGAAAAAGTACTACTCCTGAGGGAACGACATTGACGCGGGCGGAGCCGCGGGCGAAAGCTAGTATTATATATATGCCAAAAGGGATATTTTTAGTTTTATAACATCCTTACTTAATATTATAAATGCGAAAGTGAGTTTGTTTGTTTGTTTGTTACGCTTTCACGTCGTAACTACTGAACCAATCATCATGTAATTTTGCCTACAAGTTCTCTGGAGTACGGATATGGACATAGGCTACCTTTTATCCCGGGAAAAAGGACTATTCCCGAGGGATCGATATTGACGCGGGCGGAGCCGCGGGCGAAAGCTAGTCTAATATATCCTTTAAATTAAATGCATAATAATGCTTTGTCCTAAATGATTGATGACAAATGGATCAACCGTAGAGACCTGAAATATGAAGTGGTGTATTCTTATGACGTAGGTATCCGATAAGAATTTCTATCATCATTTGTAGTTGTTAGGGTTTGTTAGTTAGCTTTCTGAAACTTAAATAATGACGCCAAAACCTACACATACGTATAATAAAAACAACATCATTAAAAAAAAAAACACTAAAAATGTTCATGTTGTAGCACTTCGTAGCTCGTAGCAAGTGATGCGCTACACATACTCGTAGATGTCTTTCATATGCGATAAAATGATTCTTGTTAGTACATTACTGCAGCGGCCGAGAAGTCAGGGATTGCCGGACGATTAGAGTTTACATATTTATTATTACATATTCCCGCGATTTTTCTTTTTTTTATTTTCAATTGTCAATAAGTGCTAAGGAAACATAGCCCATACAGCCCAGTCATATGTTACACAAAAAATGTATACCATAGATTATTGTTTTTTTCTTTTGCATCGAAAATTAAGCATATTTTTGTGTGTTTTTATACCAAATTTTTATTAAAATTATTGTCATATTCATATACTTATATGCTCCAAGAATATTTTTTTTTATAATGTGGTAACAATTGGCTGGGTGCCAAGTTACGTAGTACAAGTTACATAGATGAATTGAAAAGTTTTGAGCAACGGCCAGAAATGAATTTTTATACTTACTTTCCTGGCTTAGGCCGGTAAAGTAATGCACGAGCCAAGAATTACAAACTTCGTGTCTTCTTTTTACTACAATAATACCTACATTTCCTAGCATGTTTGGGATAAATGATTTGTCCGGTTTAGAGACCCTGCACACTTCCGACTATTTATATTAGTCGATAGTTTAGTCGAGTGTCTAATCCGTATGAAGATGTAAGCAAGTAGGCGGATCACATATCGCATAGTACCGATGACCGATAGGGCAAAAAGGTGCACGAATAGCGACCTCATACCTCAGTGGTCCACTAGGCCACAGAGCTCGTCATAGGCAAAATCAAATTTCTAGTCATATTCTTATACACCTGTGACACTCCTATGCAATGACGCATAAAATTCATCAAAATCTGTTGAGCGTTGAGAAGGTACGAGTGTTATTGTTCGAGCTACGCTCGCACATTTGAGCGACCCGCGACTTACATCATGTAGGTCGCGTGTCAGCTACTTTAATAATATAAATAGCTCTATAATCTTAAAACATATCGAGATACATATCGATGGCGTCATGAGACACACATCCAACGGTCGGCGATACTATAGCGCCTGGACACTGCCATCGAGAAAGGATCCGTCACACCCAGCCATCATGTAACCAGCAAGAACAATAAATAACTTTCTCCGTGACGTGATCTTGTGTCTCCACACCACCATCTTCAACCTAGCAAGCAGCAACATCTCTTCATGTATGGTGTTGGGCCTAACACCAAGTCTGGCACCATACAGTTATCTTTTTGGGCTTTGCCGCTGTCGGATGAATACATTCTCTACTTAAAGTCAAATCAAATATCTTCTTAATCCAAACTAATATTATAAATGCGAAAGTGAGTTTGTTCGTTTGTTACGCTTTTACGTTGTAACTACTGAACCGATCATCATGGAATTTGCATACACGTTACCTGGGGTACGGAGAAGGACGTAGGGTACATTTTATCCCGGGAAAAACTACTGCTGCCGAGGGATCGACATTGACGCGGGCGGAGCCGCGGGCGAAAGCTAGTTCTAAATAAATATGGGTAACCAAAAATAAAACATAATTCATAATAAATAATCCACAGAAGATGCGAGCCCCCAAGGCGCCATCTATTCAGGCCCGCGGAGACTAAGCTGCCTCGGCGGAGACATTTATCCGATTTTGAGGCGTAGTCGTGACTTTCAAGCTATTTTTGTTACGATATATTAGTATCTTTTATATCTGGTTACTTTTAACAATAATTTCTGATATTTTACTGTATTTGTGTATTCTTTATCGCATATATCATGGGGAATGCCATGAGGAATTGTTCGACCTAATACCTCGTGCAAAATTTCCCTATCGTACCACCCGACGTAAAGTAAAATTTCATCCCTACCACCTGGATAACTGGCAGTCGGCCACCGTACATTTAAACAGAAGCTTCCTGCCAAGTACGACCGAACTGTGGAATGAACTTCCTACGGCGGTTCTCAGATTGGCTTTTCACGCTTTGCACGCACATATACGCGGCCCATCGGGCAATATGAGAGTTTGATGTCTCCCCAAGCCTTGCGCACACAGGCAACGCCCAAAGCCGAGGTCCATTTCTCCTGGGGACCCTTTGGTGATGTTGTCTAAAAAGGTTGAGGGCAATCTGCCCTCGCCTCAAACGCCCGGTGAAGTAGCGTAAGCTCACTTGGAGCTGGCTACATAGTGCTTGCAAAAAAAAACCTGCGGCGTATTCCCGAATCCTAAAAAAAACGAGTCTATGTTTTCTTTTAAGGCCAGCAACTCTTTTGTCATACTCCTGGTGTGGCAGTTGTCTATGGGTAGCGGTGATCGCTTACCATCAGGTGATCCGCTTGCTCGTTTGCCGCCCTAAGTCATAAAAAAATTGTGGCTGAGTAAAGGTCACAACTTACGCTTGATTGATTACAAGGGCATTTTAGTTCATTTTTTCTGCGTAAGTAGCTACTGTAAAAAAAAAATATAGGGACATATCAAACAAATTGAGCTAGCCCCATAGTAAGTTGTGATCTTGTGTCGTAGAATACTAACTCAACGATACTATATTATATAAAAAATAGTTATACAACATGATTTTGAACCTCCTAGGTATATTGAAATCTCTGAACTAGAATCCCTAATAGAATACAGAATATCAAAAAAAGCAGATTGCAAATAACATAGGTTTCCCATACAAAGCCGATTAGCTGGACGAATTTCTATGGAAGGACAACTTTTTTTTTCGTTTTTATTCTTTTTTGTTGCAATTCTGTATTTCATTAGGGATTCTGATTCCCAGATTTCAATATATATCTAGGGGGTTCAAAATCACGCTGTAAAGATAAACATCGAATACCCAGGTCAATCTGAAAAATATCGTTTTCCATCATGACCTCACTGGGGGTCGAACCTGGGAACCCTCGTGTCGCAGGCTGGCGTATTAACCTCTGCCACTGCGCCACGGAGCTCGCCACTGTAGAAGTAGTAATTCTTAGCGATCGCGGAAGATTATGCTCCAAAACAAATCTAAAACCAAATCAAAGCTAAACATATGGACCTCTTTCATGCTGGTCTAGGAGAAAAGAAAAAAATGTATAATGTACCAGTTGCTTCTCTTTCTGCGTAGATCACAAGAGCCATTCGAGGGAATGGGCGAAAATCTGGAATCATGTTAGTAGACGATGCGGATAGCAACCTACATTTTGATTTCGTTTTCTACCAAATGCCCACCAAAATGCTAAACGAGGCTTTTAGGTCGGAAAAACCTGGGCTCTGTCTACCCCGCAAACGAAAAAGACGTGATAGTATGTAACATATAGACCAATTTAAGTCTCAACTTCCTCCACAAGCCATATGGTTTCAGAAAAATATATAGAAAAGCAAAAGTGCGCTTGTATCAACTGTCCCTGATTTAACCTGCCTGCCATCTTTAGTGATCGATATAGGTAGAAGTTCAACATGACATCACCACTATAAGGGTCAATTCAGACTAGGCAAAATGCTCGAGCACTTTTTAACTATTAATTGAATATCAACTTTATTCCATTCAATCAAAGCTGAAAATAGTACGAAACATTAAAATATATAAGGTTAATATACAATAACCACTTAAAAAGGGCACGAGCATTTTTTTGACCCTTAAGCCAAATTGACCCTTAAGCCACACATCTATGTACACAACGCGCAAGCTTTGTTGAACAAAGGCCTCCCCCAAGGATTTCCATTACGACCGGTTGGAAGCGGCCTGCATCCAGCGCCTTCCTGTGACCCTAGTCAGGTGATCCGACTATCTGGTCGATGGGTGTTCGATGCTTGCGCTTGCCGGTACGTGGTCGCCATTCAAGAATCCTTCTGCCCCGTCGGCCATCGCTTCTACGCTCTAGGTTGACCCACGTCTTTCTAGTAGAGCAATATTATTATATTTTTATGGATATATAACGTCTAGTGGGTCAAAATGACATTAAGGTGGTATATCTGTGGTGTACACCCACAAAACCATGCAATGAACCATTAAATGGTTTATATTGCCCCTATCTTCAAGAACCCATCTAGATGACATTATTTCGATATAGTTGTTCAAAATGACACCATGTCTCGAAGAACGTACATCGAGTTGGTCAAAATGACACCACGGCAGTAAATCACAGTGTACACGCACAAAACAATGGCAGGCGATGGTTGACTTCGCGGCGGCAACCCATATTTCTTGAAAAATATTAATTTCAAGATTTATGAGTTGCCGGATGGTTGGTAACATAATTGGAACAAAATGACATCATGTCTTGAAGAACATATATCTAGGGGGTTGTAATGACCCCATGGCCGTATATCCGTATATCTACGGTGTACAATTACAAAACAATGCCAGGCCATGGTTAATACGCGGCGCCCTGCATTTTTTGAAGAACATATAACATCATTGGATCAAAATGACACAAAGTCTTAAAGAACATACTTATATATATCTTCTGGGTTAAAATGACACCATGGCCATGGCGGTATATTTCAGGTATACTCGCACAAAACAATGGCAGGCGACGGTTGACCTCGCGGATTCACCCTTGTTTTGAAGACGTAGAACATGAATGGGTCATAATGTCTTAAAGAACATATATCTAGTGGGTAAAAATGACACCATGGCGGTATATCTACAGTATACAAGCAGAAAACAATGGCAGGCGACAGTTGATCTCGCAGCTACCCCCATGTCATTAAGACGTAGAACATCATTGGGACAAAATGACACCATGTCTTAAAGAACATATATTTAGTGGGTCAAAATGACACCATGGCGGTATATCTACGGTGTACACGCACAAAACAATGGCAGGCGACGGTTGACCTCGCGACCACCCCCATGTCTTGCCTCCCGCCCGGTAGCGCCGCGTGCAATTAATATGCCGAGGCGGCCGCGTCTACTGCGACTGTGTGGGATTGATACTTGATTTTTTGTCTATTATAATATTATAACTGACATATAGCCATGCTTATAATTACATAACTTTTAGTGTATTTCTTTAGTTAATATGCCGAAGCGACCGCGTCTACTACGGCTTATGGTGTTATATTAGTTCTGATATCAATAACGATGTTCTCCCATATAACTGGTTGTAGGCCAAGTTACAGGTAATAACAGTTAACAAGATCGCTTCTTTTTAATAAAATAAATAAGTTATGACATTATTCGAAGTAGGGGAAGACCGAAAAAACGCTGGATTGAGTGCGTCAAACAGGATATGGATAAGAAGGGCGTAACAGAGGGTTTGACGAGCGACAGAGCAAAATGGAAGAGGTTGACGTGCTGTGCCGACCCCACATAACAGTGGGAGAAGGATAAAGAGGAAGAGAAGAAATAAGTTATGACATTATTTATCACATATTGCCACCTAAGTTACCGATGGATCTGGGAACGTCGGTCCGATTTGGATGTTATTTGAACGTTACCCGGTAACATATTAGTCCGATATCGAATAACCTAATATATTCGTTTTATATTCTTCAGTGCTTATATTATGTTACTAATAACGGTTCTTATATATTCGCAAGACTTAACTACGGCTGTCAAGGGTTTATATAATGGTTTACTGTCTTGGATAACCCTCTTTTGAATTGACAATGAATTATTATTAAAAATATAGTCTTTAACCAATATACCTAGGTGGCAGTTTCTACTTCGGCTGTGATCAGTTGATACTTGTTTGGTTGTTTCAGTAATCTATGTTGTGTTGTAATTGATATACGATTGTTTATAGTTTTATGTTTAGTTTCTATAGGTATTGTGCCTTCAATCAATATGCCAAAGCGACCGCTTCAGCAGGACTCCAAATTCGAGTCGGCCCCGTCCTGCACAAAGCTACGGATACCAACTGGGTACTGCAGGTGGTTTTGAGCATATTTAACTGTTTTAATAAATGTATGGACTTTTCCATACCAATTTTAGTCTGTTTGAGATGACGTTGATCCTTAGTTTGTGACGCACTGAATTAGGTGGCGAAGTATATATAGTAGGTGTTACATGTGTGATATAATTTAATTGAATGTAATAGATGGTTGCACTTATACTAACATTAAGCCATATATGGTCACTATTTTAAATTCTTATTAACTGATAGTTTCAATCAAAATTAAATTTTCTTGAAAAATAAAATAATTAAAATATCTAATTACAATGATCAAGCTACAACGGTTGACACATAACCCGTCCAAGTTTTCTTTTGCGAAAGAAGAGAGAGAATTTTTGATCAATAATTGTCACTGGGCGGCCCCCTCTCCCCGCCGGCGCGAGGGGGGGTGAGGAGGATCCTGCGACGGGGGGGAGCCGAATAGGAGGGGGTAATTACGAGTGCGTTTTGTTACCGAGATGATAGGCGCGAAAAATGGCTTGCGCGTGCCTTTACGTGTCGCCTCTAGTTTTGAATATTCAGTCGGCCTCTCGGCCTGATGAAATATTGAATAGACGGCGTAATTTATTCTCCAAGGAGAGTTTTCGAACGGTCCGCGTTCCGTTCGGATATTGAAATTAGGCGCTGCTTTCCCTAAGAAAAGCGTTTGTTTGACGGCTGTCCTGAAGGCCCTTTATGCGACCAATAGCGTCGGAATTATTCTTTCTGAGTCCCATTTTCCTTTGCTGAGATGTATGTCAATCTGGGTTGACTTGTTTCTTCGATCCACTGTTATGAACAAACGATTTAGGATTAGACACGTCACTGTACAGCCTTTTATAAGGAGTTAACCAGATTTTACAATATTATTTCATAAATAGTATTTCGTAACACAGTAAAATACCAGTGTTTCTCATTTATCACTGCAAATTAACGTCAAGAATTGTATCCTAACTAATATTATAAATGCAAAAGTGAGTTTGTTACGATTTCACGTTGTAACTACTGAACCGATCATCATAAAATTTTGCATACACGTTATCTGGGATACGGAGAAGGACATAGGGCACATTTTATCCCGGGAAAAAGTATTGTTCCCGAGGGATCGACATTGACCCGGGTATATACTACTGTAAAATTTCTCTAAAAACAATTGCCTTCGTGCCAGCATAAAAGCTCTTATTGAATGCGTATTAGTGGTAAACACTAGAGTTCGTTAAGTAGGTAGTTTTAGTTGTGGTAGAGCCACGCTACGAAATTGGCAAAAAATATTTTTGCTAGGAGCTTGAATGGGTCGGCTCGTCCGGTGAAGTACCACACTCTCACAGAAATCGACGTTTGAGTTCACTCACGAAGCATAGAAGCTTTACCGCTTCTATGCTTCGTGAGTGAGAGAGCCGGAGGCCCATCCTTCCCTCATTTCCTCCCCCAAGCCCTTTCCCCAACTCCTTGAAAGGCCGGCAACGCTCCTGTTACACTCTGGTGTTGCAGTCCATGGGCGGCGCTGGTTGTTTACCATCAGGTGACTTGCTTGCTCGTTAGCCGTAACTATATCATAAAAAAGGCACGATTTTACGGTGATATATTATTTATGTTTTACAACAAATATATATATATATACTGACAAATCACACAGATTGAGCTAGCCCCAAAGTAAGTTCAAGACTTGTGTTATGGAATACTAACTCAACAATACTATATTTTATAACAAATACATATATAGATACACATCCAAGACCCAGGCCAATCTGAAAAAGATCATTTTCAATCTTGACCTGGCCGGGGATCGAACCCGGTCACTCCGTGTCGCAGGCTGGCGTGTTGACCGCTGCGCCACGGAGCTAGTCGAAAAAATTATCCTATTCAGTTACTTTTTACTAACTTTATAATGTAAGAACAAATTTGCTTAGTATAACTTCAATAGCTGGTGGCTAATTAAACCTAAAAAAACTTAGAGTGATAATGTAACGGTAACTATCTTGGAATATACCATACAACTTTATAGCATTTTTACAAAGATCTCATACAAATCCAAATCAAAATTGACATTCACGTACGTCCTTTGTTTAACTAAACCTAGAGGACTTTTTACATTTTTTTACCTGAAGTGGGGTAAAATATCCATCGACGTGTAGAGACCCAGGCCAAAATTTGCCATTCACATACACGTGCTCTCCATACAAGTGCCTAATTAAGAATCGCAAATTAAGCGCCGAATATGAAGATTCAAACAAGCTATTGCACTTAGTGAATGCAAATATGCAAATTCATGCCTTACGTCGCGAACAGTGGGTGTGTTGCGAGCCGCGAACTGCGAAGGATGTAGAGTCGATGTGACTTTATATGGTTTTTTTGACAATGGACAACTGCAACTGCTTGCCTTTCAAGAAAGCATCATCATTATCATATCAGCCGCAAGAAGTCCACTGCTGGACATAGGCCTCCCCCAAGGATTTCCAATACGACCGGTTGGAAGGGGCCTGCATCCAGCGTCTTCCTGCTACCTTAGTCAGGTCATCCGACCATCTAGTGGGTGGATGTCCGACGCTGCGCTTGCCGGTACGTGGTCGCCATTCGAGAACCCTTCTGCCCCATCGGCCATCGGTTCTACGCGCTATGTAAGAAAAGCTAAGAAAGCATAAGTAAGGTAAAAAAGGTAAAAGTAAAAAATACTTAAATTTGTTTACAGTGTATGCAGATAAATGTAAATCAATTAAATCATCAAATTTGATGAATTTATTTTTGTTTAATTTTAATTTCACTTTGTACAAACATAATGTAATCCCTTTACGCACACAAGACTATATAAAGCCTATGGGAACGAACTATGCTACTCATAAATCTCCAAAAGACATTGTTAAAATAATAGTAAAGTCCAAATGAATTGCGCAGTAGCCAAACAAGTAAACATACATACATCTTATATAAATAATATTTCATATTGCGGCTGTTCCGCTGTTGTTTTAAAACAATAGCATGAAAATTAAACTACAAACAATCGCCTCTATAGTTTTTCTAGTAATTCAGTGACAGTCCCAAGAAGAGGGTGGTTAATGAATAAAAAAATTCCCGTTTTTTCTCCATAGCTCAGTGATTAGTTACCCTTATAATGAGTAGTGTGTGTGAACGCTGTGCGTGTGTGTAGGGGTGAGGGATGTTTTTTAAGTTTCTGCCTGATAAGGGTAGAAAGATGTATTGATCGTGTGTTAAATGAGTTTAGAAAGTTTGAGCGCAGTAGTTTTTAATTTAATGATTTTATTATTACCCCTACAGCTTCTACTTGATAGAAACATTTATGTCTAAAGTATCTTATAATAAAAGTAGGCTTCTCGATCCTCAACATTTAAAGTATAGTTAGGTATGTTAAAACACGAGAAGGCATCATTTCAGCCTTAAGAAGTCCACTGCTGGACAAAGAATGTATTCCAACGATTCTTAAAGCCCTTCAGGCAAGTAGGCGACCAATAAAATCAATCTTTATTCTCAGCCCACATCAGCCCACTGCTGGGCATAGGCCTCCCTTTTTTACACCATTCTCTGCGGTCAATGTTATTGTTGACATATTGTTTCAATGTTATTAATCTTATAAATTTACCCAACAAAATGCACGATTTTTTTTTATTCTATATTATGTATAGAGTATGCCGATTGTTGGCGCAATACGCATGTTCATTTTGATATGGTTTCAGTCTGACCTGCCTTATATTAGTATTATACTTGTATCGTATTTGCTGGCAAATAAATGATTTCTTTTCATTTCACTTTATATGTACTAACTTGACTAATAGTTATCATTGAACTAGCTGTTGCCCGCGACTTCGTCCGCGGCATTTTCTGTTATTATGATTAATTTGTTTTTTTATTAGTATAGATGAATAAGTTTCCCCCGTTTTCAAAACATTTTTTATTGATGCGTCGCTCCAATTAGTAGCAGCGTGATTTTCTATAGCCTAAAGCCTTTCTCAATAAATGGACTATCCAACACGAAAAAAATCCAATTTGAACCAGTAGTTCCTGAGATTACCGCGTTCAAACAAACAAACTCTTCAGCTTTATAATATAAGTATAGATTAGTAGTAATTTTGAGAATTCTAAACATTGAAATACTTAAGCTTTGTGTACTGCAGGAGGTGGGGATGGAGGTGGAAAAAACTCTCAAAGTGCTTGAATTCTAAAAAGCAGTACAAACAATTCAATTTGTCTGAAACTCAAGTGTGTATAAAGAAACTGGAAAAGTAAAGGAAAATAGGCCAGTTTTCCGTGACGACGCCGCAAACGACGTGTCAAGGTGAGCCGAATGAAATCCGACCACCATGTATACATATACAGAAGGTTCCGCTAGGGATGGGCACCTATTGTACGATAAAGTAAAAATAAATGGAAATAATACATTTTCAGACAGAATAATGAATTTAACCTTATGTAGGATATTTAATAGATAATTAATTTGATCAAGCGAGAAAAATATACCTGCTTTAGAGAGTGCGAGAATCTTTAAAAATACACCCTCCCGGTTTTAACCGACTTGTTTATTTTTTTGCTTGTATATTTATTTTTCTTTTTTTTTAATGGTAGCAAATCATCATTTGTTTGAGTAGAGTTTGTTTTCATGTTTGTCCCATTTAAATTACATTGCATCGTTCTGTAGTTTCATTTAAGTCGGTTTTTTATATGAAAGATTATACAGAAATGATTAAGATATAACTTGATTGAGACATCATTATCATTATATAGTATAAAACAAAGTTGCTTCCCGCTGTCTGTTCGTCCCTATGTATGCTTAGATCTTTAAAACTACGCAACGGATTTTGATGCGGTTTTTTTTAAATATATAGAGTGATTCAAGAGGAAGGTTTATATGTAAATTGCACCCGTGCGAAGCCGGGGTCCGGATCTCTAGTTTATATATTAAATAAAAGATAGATGTCAGATACATTATACTAGTCGGTCGATATTGAGAGTAAAAAAGCATTTTAAGTAAGCCATTGGTGTGCGAATTACAGATTACTCACGTCACGTGCAAAGTCTAGATATGGGCTAACAATCTTATCCCGAGGTCCAGTTCATCAAATTCGCACTGCACATAGTGCGAAATAAAGCGAATTGGCATAACTTCGTATCCGCTCGGCACGTTCACATTTGCTCTGAGGAATACCTCCGGATGAGGTTGAATTATGACAGATCCGTGGCGCAATGGTTAACACGCCAGCCTGCGACACGGAGTGCCCGGGTTCGATCCCCGGCCAGGTCAAGATGGAAAACGATCTTTTTCAGATTGGCCTGGATCTTGGATGTTTATCTATATATGTATTTGTTATAAAATATATATCGTTGAGTAAGTATCCCATAACACAAGTTTCGAACTTACTTTGGGGCTAGCTCAATCTGTGTGATTTGTCCGTATATGTTTATTTATTTATTAAATTATACCGGCCTATAGCTGACTTTGTACGTGAGTAATATGTAATTCGCACATTAATAATGTTTCAATTAAAAAACTTTTACTTGTGATATCAGTGTTGTTTGGATATTAATATGCATTTTATCGATATCTTATGACTTGAATGATAAGATACGCATCTCTACGCTAGAGCCTTAAGGAATGGGGACTTTCTTACTTTCCTCTCCCCATTCGTAACATGTGTCCAGCGTTACGGGGACTTTTAAAAAGCCTCCATGTTCCCTTAAACCCCTATTTGGGTCAAACGAGAGAGGGCGGGGGCAGCTCAAGTTACGATAGTGCATGCTCAAGTAAGGATGTAAGAGTGACTCAAGTTAAATTAAGAATGTGGAGTTCGTACAGTTTTTCTTTTTCGCTCACTTTGTTTGTTGACGGAGTTTTTTGACATTGTTGACTTGCCCTCAAGTTTTCTTTTAATTCTTGAGGCGTTCGTGTGTATGTACGCTAGCGTTACACCTTTAAGCTCCTGTATATGTGCGTCGTATTCTTTTTGGTTGTATTAAGGGATTTTGTGAAGGAGAGGTGTGTTTTTCGGATTACGACCTCTTTGATGTCTATGATTAAGGTTTGTAGGATACGTTTTGTTTGTTTTGGAACAAGGGTTCTTTAAGAGGTAATATCAGACCTGAGGTTTATTATATACTAGCTTTAGCCATCGGCTCCGCTCGCAGGAATTTCGATCCATCGGAAACAGTTTTTTTCCGGGATAAAATGTATCCTATGTCCTTCTTCGGGCTTCAAGCTAACTCTATATCAAAATTCATTGAAATCGGATTAGTGGTCGAAGCGTGGAGAGGTAACATACAGATAGAGAAGTTACTATCTGTATGTTACCTCTCCACGCATTTATATATTATAAATAATATACTAGCTTTCACCCGCGTCTCCGCCCGCGTCAACGTCGATCCCTCGAGAACAGTCCTTTTTTCCGGAAAAAAATATATACTAAAATTTTATGACGATTGGTTTAGTAGATAAGGCGTGAAGGCGTAACAAACAAACTCACTTTCGCATTTATAATGTTATAGTTATGATAGTTAGGATAGTACGTAGCTGCCAAATCAACGTCATACCATAAAAAATCAGGCGCCGCTTTTTAGGAACTGTGAGATTTATATTTTTTTTTTAATAAATTGTCGATGTCATTAACCCGGTCATGGCTGGTTCTAGGAAAACATAGACCGTCGTTTTACCAAGTAAAAACCGAGGAATTAATTAAAAAAAGTACTGCTGAAAGTGAGTAAGCGACGCTATGTTTTAATACGCAGTAAAGGACAATAGATCTTATCTCGACGATTTTAAGAGTTAGGTGGAATGCAGGTGGAAATGTGTTTTGAAAGCCATTACGGGCGAGTCAGATGGAGCGTGTCGCGCGACAAACTAGCGCGACTCGCAAAATGAATAAAAATGTTGCGTGCTATCGCCACACGTAGTCGCATAGAGATGCGATGTGAATGAATGTCAGTTACCATTTGTTGTATACTCAATTTTTATGAACCAGCTGTGCCCGCGACTCCCTTCGCGTACGTTATGATTTCTAAACGAAACAAAATCCCTTTAATATTAAATTTTTTGAAAGTCCAGTTCTAGATCGAGGTGGGCCGACGATATTAAAAAATCGCGGGTTGAAACTGGATTTATGAAGTACTAGCTTTCGCCCGTGGCTCCGCCCGCGTCAATGTCGATCCCTCGGGAATAGTACTTTTTCCCGGGATAAAAGATAGCCTATGTCCTTCTCCGTACTCCAGAGAAATTGTATGCAAAATTTCATGATGATCGGTTCAGTAGTTACGGCGTGAAAGCGTAACAAACAAACAAACAAACAAACAAATAAACAAATAAACAAATAAACAAAAAAACAAACTCACTTTCGCATTTATAATATTAGTAAGGATAAAACCGAGAGAGGCTTATACCCAGCAGGGTTATAGAAAGCTGTCGATGCTGATGATGATGATGTTGATGACGATGATGATTAAGATTATAAATAGACAACCTATTCTTACTCAAGTCTTGGAGAAAATATGGGTGGATGGGTTAAAATAGGCTAAGATAGCCGCCACATGTTACTAACAATTCTCATTTTCTATCTTTAAGCCTATCATATATCTAAAAACAGTCAAAATCAAAATGTTTATTCAGATATTAGTTCTTTGTAAGCACACTAACATTTTAGAAGGATCTAATTTAATAATATCGTTAATTCATGTTCAAAGCTACAGACTACTAGTCTTTGGTCTTACAACCTTCGGTTCTGTCGCATGAAAATAAAAGAAAATACCTGATGCTGTATGCGTATACTATAAAAATATAGATGAGAAAAACAAGTGTCTATAATCACTACTATATACTACACTATTTAGTATTAACGTCCATGTTTTTTTTAAATTATATTTTTAAACTAGCTGTCTCTCGCGGCTTCGCTAACGTTAATGTCGATTCAGCGGGAATAGTACTTTTATTTCGGGATGAAAGGTAGCCTATGTGTTAATCCAAGTAATAAAAGTTCAAAGTATACTTAACCTATCTGTGTGCAAAATTTCGTCGAAACCGGTTTAGCCGTTTTGGCATGATTAAGTAACAAACATACACACATACTCACAAACTTTCGCGTTTATAATATTAGTAAGGTTATTATTAGGACTTATAATTTTTTTTTCTACTTAAGACATTTAACACGAGCAAGTGGATTATATCAATAAATAAAAATCTCGACTGCCTTTTTGACAATTTAGATTTTAGGCTAACGTTTATTTCTTTATTTGTTTATTTCATATAATTACTATACAAATAAACAAACGTCATATAGCCTATGACAATCCAGGGAAGAATACGAATCTAATTATACCTTACACTTCGAAATCGGTCAAGCCGTTTAGGATACAGGAGATAACAATTAAACAGACATACTTACATACACACGCGCGAAGGGTAAAATATTTTACCTTCTGGGTAGGTCAGTATTGTAAAAAGTCTCGCCTATGACTTTTTCGTGTACAATGTCTCAAATTCGAAAGAAATTTGAACTATCTACTTTTCAGTCAGTTAAAAGTGTCAGGACTAATATCAATTGGAAAAACATTTACATTCGAACATGGCAAATGGAGTCGGCGTATAAATAATTCACATTTGGAATTCTAATTTTGATACTTGATCTTTGTTGGAACGTCGCGAATAGGCGACACCGGTGCGAAGATGAAAATAAAATCCGGACAAGTGCGAGTCCGACTTAATAGACCGAGTATTCAAGAAAAGTATTTAATATAGCTAAAATAAAAAAAAGTCGGTATAAAGAAAAGAATAAGTATAAGACTAGTAAGGTCCACCATCCACTATTTCAAATGTCCATTAATTATTATTCAGGAATACACGCTACCCTTAAAATTGGAAATTGCCTGTGTATAGTGATTATTCTATAGCTCCAACGTGCAGCAAAATGTGCTTACAAAATAAATATATAAAGATATACGGACAAATAAATATATACGGACAAACCACACAGATTGAGCTAGCCCCAAAGAACTTTTTAAAAACCAGCTTTTATGCATCACTTTATTTTCCGAGTTATTTTCAGCGAGCCCTTTTTAATTTGATATCCATATTGTCGGAGTGCATCAAAAAAGCTAGTCTGCCATCTTAGGTGGTTGGTTCCGCCATGTTGGATTTAGAGTGACGTCACAAAGCTAACCACGCTCAATCTGCTTCAAAATTGAGTTACAAGATTTCACTTGAACAAACAAAGCTACATACATACATTGCAAGTTAGTACCGTTCGTATACCCCCCTACAAGGTGGTCGGACGATCTGACAAGGTCGCAGTGAAACGCTGGATGCAGGCCGCTTCCAACTGGTCATTTTGGAAATCTTTGGGAGAGGCCTATGTCCAGCAGTGGACTTCTTGCGGCTGATATGATGATGATGTTGGCAAGTTAAATAAAAGATTGTAAAAATAAACGAACCTATAGCTATATTTGCGTTGCCGGCGGCATGGTCGTAATTTGTTCAAATACCTCCGGACGGAAGCGCTCTTCGTATATGCTTCGTGCCGCACTCTATTCATGACGTAATGATAGTAAAGAGATCTTGGGTTCCTTACTCTGTTTAAAGGATCTCTATAAACGGTAAAAAATAAAAGTGCACATATTCTCGTCGCCGGCGGCATTGTGAAAATTTTCTGGACGGGAGCGCGCTTCGAGAATGCTTCGTGCCGCCTTTTACGTGACCCGATGGAATTGCACTGACGATTTTCAATATAGTCCGTATCAGAATGCACTGGAAAGTGACGAATGTAATTTAATTTAACTATGTGCTTTTACGATTGAAAGAAGGATCTGTCTTGATTTGAAAATTTGTTACCGAATTTGAACAATAAAGAGTTTTGTTTCAAATTTCACTATGTAACCTTTTTATAGGTCTTAAGTTATAATTTTAAAGAAGAGCGGAGTCTTCTGGTACTAGCATCCTAGATAGCCTAAAAGGAGACTCCAACACCTATGATAAGATCACCTCTGTAAACGTAAATAAAACGTTTTATTTATTATTAATTTATTTATAGGTAAGTTTCAACAATCATATTAAAATATATTTTAGCTGTTTCTTGAGTTGTTTAGGTATTTCAAACATAATATACTTTTTTGCATGTAGAACAGGGAGTACAGGGTCCACTGTCTGGGACACTCCCGAATGTAGATTAAGTACACTGTTATTTATATTGTTTCCGGTTGAATGTCCACGAATGGGTGATATATTGATATAGTAATTACATAAAATGATATACAAGTTCCGTGGCGCAGTGGTTAGCACCCCAGCCTTCCACAAGAGGGGTTCAACAATTCCCAGTGCAAGAAAATACTTTAGTTATAATTAATATTTTGCTTAAATGGACTGAGTTTCTTTCGGCGTATCCTTCTCAGCAGTGGTCATTCCGAAACGCTAGTAGTTTTTCGATTTTATAAACATAAAAGAAAGAAAATAAACAACATAAACATATGACGTTCAAAAAGCGATACATGTATCCTACTTTGAATAAAAATTATTCATTTTAATTTTCAAATAAGTTCAGTTCACGGACGAGATGGGGGGATACCATTGACAAGTTGTCGGGAGGCTGGCAGCTGGCTGTGTTTGATAGGAATCTTAGTGGAATAAATAATAAATAAATATATACGGACAAATTAAGCCAAGAAAGGAAAGTCTATAGCCCAGCCGTGGATACAAGGCTTAAAAAGTTTCAAATAGAAAGAAATACAATATGAAAATCTTGTACTAATGGTACAGATATTTTCTGTAATCTGCATAAGACGGGAATCAGAGGAGAATGAAAAAGAGGCCTTTGCCCAGTAGTGGGACACGATACAAGGCTAAAAAAGTTTCAAATAGATTATAGTATTAAAGGATATTTCTGTTATCTGTGTAAGGGTTCAGTGAAGAAAGGGAAGACCTTTATCCAGCAGTGGACACAACATTAGTTTGTCTCAAGTTATGTAGAGGCTAGTCTGTAAGAAGAATATGAAAAAAATAAATAAAAAATCATAAGGCCAAGAACATAGATTCAAATGTAATACAAAAATCAATTAATCAATTAATTTCTTTAATATAAATATAGGAAATATAGTAAAGGAATTTTACGTTACGTAAAAACGTACACTCCGCATTTCTAATCACAAATAGCGTTGTTAACAAGAATCCTACGATGTCAAGACAAGATATTCACCAACTAAATACCAAGTAAAAAGTTTTACGGCGCTAAAAATTTTGGTTATCTGTAAGAATCTGAAGAATTCCTTCGTCGAGCGTACGGCAATTATTCACTAACTAAAAGTATTCCGATCTTTTTTCGTAGTATGCCTTTGTTGTTTACGTTTTTGTATTTTTGGAAATAGAAAGACTGGCGGTGTCTATTCTAAAATTACTAATTTATAAGTCGATAGTTTTTAGAGAAAGACGGTACTGCACGAAATTGGGAAAATTGACGTGTTTATAAATCACTAGTAGTATGCGCTGAATTAATTAAATACATGACAAGTATTTTTATTATTTAGATCAATCCTTGAACAAGATCGCCCTCTTGTTGTAATTTGAAACAGCTACATATGGAATTTAAAAATGATATATATATGGTATGATATCTAAAAGCATTTTTCTTCGAAAACTTTGTAATTTTTACGCCCAAATCAAAAATTCTCACATGACAATATTTACATGTACGCCTCGGAGGCCGCCCGCTTTGTATTTTTTTTTTATAAAGATATAAATATGAAAATATTAAGCCTTTTCATCTTTTTCCTAATCGCCGAATGGTTCTGCGCAGCCTAATGGCTTGGGCAGTAGCGACGTTTTTCGTTCGCGCGGCACCCGCTTAATAGATACGTAGGAAAATAAGAGTTAGGCTCTTGTGTGTTACTGTGTGGAAAGAATCAATACATACTAATCATCATGACAAGTCAATGTCGCAAACAGTCCACTGCTGGATAAGGGCCTCTTCCAAGGATTCTTCGTTCCATGGGAGGATATTGCCATACTCACCACGCTTGGCAGGCGGGTTGGCGAGCGTAGTTTATCTGTCATCTTTTTCATTCTTGTGCTTCCAATGCTGCTGACCATTGGAAGCATTTTTAATTTAGGAGGGATAGGAATTTGAATTTATTGGATCTGAGAAGGGAATGAAGGTATTGGGATACTACATACTCGGATGAATAGAGGAAAAGCAAGTAGCAGCTCGGGAAGCCAGGCGCGCTTACCCGATGCCATACATATGTACCTAACCACCTGACAGACAGTTGAGGATGACAGTCCTGACCATTCATACATGTATGAATGGCCATTCATACATGTATGAATGGTCAGGGGTGTTATGTTCTTAGTAGTATGGTTGTTTTACTAATTAATATTAATATGTATGTATATATACATGTATGTATATATACATACATATTATCACGTCTTTATCCCTTACGGGGTAGACAGAGCCTAAGATCATAAGACCGAAAGGCCACGTGTAGCGTGTTGGTGGGCGTTAAGGTGGAAAACGGAATTAAAAATAGTGGTGGGTTGCTAGCCGCATTGCCTATTGTCATGATTCTTTAGATTTTCGCCCATTCTCTTGACCGGCTTGTACAGTCTGCGCGGGAAGAGAAGCAGCTGGCACATTCTATGTTTTTTTTTCTCCTAGACCAGCATGGAAGAACTTATGAATATATATTAATATTAACTCTGTCTGTCTGTCTATGATCTCTTCACGCTTCAACCACTGAACTGATTTGAATCTAATTTGGTATGGCGGTAGCTTAGGGTCCGTATGATACCTTTTATCTATGAAATAAGGTATTTATTTCATAGATAAAAGGTATCATACGGTCGCGCCAATGTCGATCTATGGATCGACATTGCCGCGAGCGAAATCGCGTTCAAAAGCTAGTATTATATTATATATAGGTATGGACAAATCACATAGAGCTAGCCTATAACAGTAAGTTGTGAACTTCTGTCGCAGGCTCACAGGTACTTACTCAATATTTTATAATAAATACTTATATAGATAAAATTCTCAATCAGACCCAGACCAATCTCTTTTTCAGACCAATCTGAAAAAGAGCATTATCCATCTTGATTGGGGATCGAACCCGGACCCTCCATTCTTTTGTCAAGCAGCCTAAAGGCTAATATAGCATCGGGCTCGGGACCCTGTGATTCAAATGCAAAAAAATTGTGTTGTGGTAGAGCCACGCTACCGGCAAAAGTCATTTTTGCTAGCAGCATGCATGGTCCGGCTCGTCCGGGGAAGTACCACACTCTCACAGAAAATCGACGTTTAAGTAGAAGCTTTACCGCTTCTATGCTTCGTTCGGTGAGTGAGAGAGCCGGAGGCCCATCCTTCTCCCCCTTCCCCCATTTTTCCCTACTCCCAATGTCCTCCCCCCAACTCCTTGAAAGGCCGGCAATGCTCCTGTCACACTCTGGTGTTGCAGTTGTCTATGGGCAGCGTTGATCGCTTACCATCAAGTGACTCACTTGGTCGTTTGCCGCCCTATAACATAAAAAAAATGCATGTTGCCGTTTTGTAAGAAACACATACACAAAAAGTCTGTTACTCTATTTCCAATTAAAACCATCAATTAACCACATGCTTCCCAGCTAACTCTCCCACAGTTCACAATCCAGCGAACAAATTAGCAATATCAGATTACAAAAACGGCAATTCGCCACGATATTGCGTAGGTACGATACGACACGTAGCGTCCACGTAGCGACAAAAACGAACACATCGCCGTGGCCAATCGGCCAGAGCTTGTTTCAGGCCAATCACTTCGGGTAACGCCGCTGCGTCCACGTAATTAACGTTTTATGACACTTTTTTGTTTCAACTTTCGCAAGTCGGTTTTTGTTGATTTTAATAAAACCGGCGAAGTAATCAATAGATTCTTCAAAGCGTTGCGGTTTTGAGTATTTAAAAATTTCATTACTTTTTAGAAAATGTCTTGTTTTTGTAATGTACTAACATGTTGGATTTTTTTCACAAATATACGTACTATCACGTCTTTATCCCTTACGGGGTAGACAGAGCTTAAGACCACAGGATCTAAAGCCAGTGTTTAATGTATAAGTGGGCGTAAAGTTGAAAAAAGGTATCAAAATAGTGATGGGTTGCAAGTCACAACGCCTATTGACATGATTTCTTAATTTTTCAATGCAATTGAGCGTTTATTTCTATTTAGGTTTATTTATAATATAAAAAAATGTTTTAATATATTATAGATAAATAATACATAGATAGAGAATGTTTAGATAATAATTTACATATCATACAAATACAGTTATACGTTACATACCTATTGAATTTTGCTAAAGACATTTATGACTTGCTTTTTCTCAAAGACATTCAGGTTGTTGATATCTGTAATACACACATACTATCACGTCTTTTCCCTTGTGTGGTAGACTGAGCCTAGGATTATAAGACATTAAAGTCATGTTTAGCATGTTGGGCGTGTAGGTGGGAAACTGAATCTAAATGGAAATCAATAATGTTTCTTTAATTATAAGGCTTATCTTTATATTTCATCCATGCTAATATTATAAATGCGAAAGTAGCTCTATCTCTCTGTCATATTTTCACGCTTTAACCATTGGACCATTGGATGAAATTTAGTATGGAGGTAGTTTGGCCCGGGAAAGGACATAGGGTACCTTTCATTCCGGGTAATTCATCCATCGATATAGCGGGCGGTCGTTGCAGCGTACCAGCGATATTGTGTACCTTCGCTACGTTAAACCGTCGATGTAACGGGCGCGATGCAGCGACCGGCGATGTAGTGACTGACGATATTATGACCTAGACCCGTTCCCGAGAGCGTAGCCGCGGGCAATAGCTAGTATAATTATACCGTGTGATTTTGAACCTCTGAAATTTACTGAAATCCTGGAATAAGAATCCCTAATGAAGTATAGAATTGCAAAAAAAAAGGTAAAAATCGAAAAAAAAAAATTAGGCTTTCCATGCAAAGTCGCGGAAAAATGGAAGGTCAACATTCAAAAGAATGTTGACAAAATTAACAAAAGTTAATTTTGCAATTTTTTTCATGCAATTCTGTATTCCATTAGGGATTATTTAACCGTGTGGTATCCGGCAGAGTAGAATAGGACCACTCCAATTCTTCCCGTGGATGTCGTAGAAGGCGACTTAGGAAATAAAAGCTAAACAAAGCAACCCGTCTGGCCAGCGTGAAGAGTGTAGGCCAAGTCCTCTGGCTGGTCTGGCCAAGTATGGCCCTAGTAGTACAGAGAGGGTCGTGCTCCTGTAGTGGAGACTAAAAAGGACCTGATGATGATGATGATGATTAGGGATTCTGTGTCCAGGATTTCAGTATAGTTCAGAGGTTCAATTACGCGGTGTAACTACCAACCTTACTATCCGATCTAATAATTATAAAAATGAGTTCACCAGTCTGTTATTTAACAAGCATATTTACATAAACGTCCATACTCTCATCGACGGTCGTGACCGCAAATTTCCTTCACTTCCGACCGTCATCGGCCAGATTGCAGGAATCACGCTCCGCTCCACACACCTGCTGTGGTTTATATGGATAATCAGAGTTCACTCCAGCTTAGCTTTGTCTAAGTACAAATAGAGAAATAGTGCGTAGAACCGATGGCCGATGGGGCAGAAGGGTTCTCGAATGGCGACCACGTACCGGCAGCTGGATGTACCAAGTAACCTAATCTATACTTCTATACTATTAATATTATAAAGCTGAAGAGTTTATTTGTTTGTTTGAACGCGCTAATTTCAAGAACTACTAGTTCAAATTGGAAAATTCTTTTTGTGTTTGATAGTCCATTTATTAAGGAAGGCATTAGGCTATTAAACATCACGCAGCGACCAATAAAAGCGAAGCATCAATAAAAAATGTTTTGAAAACGGAGGAAAATTATTAATCACTAAAAAAACCTTATTAATCATAATAACAGAAATTGCCGCGGACGAAGTCGCGGGACACAGCTAGTAAATATAATATAGGGACAAATCACACGACAATCCCTGTGATTTGTTCCTATGTATTTATTAGGGAACTAATTTTTTTTGACGTTACCATACAAATTGACTAGGCGGCCAAATATTTTCTCAGCTTTGATCCCACAGGAAAAGTAGTTCATATCGACGGTTTGAATCACCCCTACAAGGATCGGACAGGGTATTCTTTACGTATTGGATTAATTGCTCTCAAAAAGGGCCCAATACTTTTGCTGGCCGTACACAACGTCACGGAATTATCTTCCTTGAAGCACTAAGAAATGCTCAAAACAGTTAAATACAAGTATAAATAAATAAATATATATGGACAAATCACACAGATTGAGCTAGCCCCAAAGTAAGTTCGAGACTTGTGTTATGGGATACTAACTCAACGATACTATATTTATAACAAATACATATATAGATTAACATCCAAGACCCAGGCCAATCTGAAAAAGATCATTTTCCATCTTGACCTGGCCGGGGATCGAACCCGGTCACTCCGTGTCGCAGTCTGGCGTGTTGACCACTGCGCCACGGAGCTAGTATCATCATCAACATCATCATCATCAGGTCTTTTTAGTCTCTCTACTGCAGGAGCATGAACCTCTCTGTACTACCGGAGCCTTACTAGGCCAGAGCAGACAGAGGATTTGGCCTGCACTCTCCTCGCGGGCCAGTTTATGAGGTTTGTTTAATTTGTATTCCCTAAGTCGCCTCTTACGACATCCACGGAAAGACTAGGAGTGGTCCTATTCTACTCTGCCGGAAACCACGCGGCACACAAGTATACATGATAAAAAATAAATCTCTACAAATATTTTAACACTAAAACGCGATGCGTATTTCAATCACGCTCCGTCCGACTTAAAATTAAAACAAAACGAGAGGTAATGTTATCATAATTCGAGGGATCGGCGATCCTGCGGTTTCATATCCACAGAGACGTGTGAAGTGGGCGAGTTACGTCGTTACGAGCGTTGTGACCGCAAACAATCGTAATGGACATGTCCGTTTTTAGGGTTCCGTACCCAAAGAGTAAACGGGACCGTATAATATCGCTCTGATGTCTATCTGTCTGTCCGTTTGTCACCAGGCTGTATCTTATGAACCGTGATAGTTAGACTGTTGAAATTTTCACAGATGATGTATTTCTGTTGCCGCTATAATAACAGATACTAAAAAATAGAATAAAATAAACATTTAATGGGCTCCCATACAACAAACGTGATTTTTTTTTGCTTGTATTTGCTCGATATTGATAACGGCAACAGGTAGACGCTTGAAATATTTACAGAATATTAAGTTATATATTCACTTTAAAAATAAATAATAAAATAAATTATAAGGGTTTTTTTGCCGTTTTATAGTTAACGGTACCCTTCGTGCGCGACTCCGACTCGAACTTGGCTGGTTTTTATTGCCTTTGCCTTTAAGTTTTCAATTGTGTATGGTAAAATTGATCACTTAGGGATGACACATGTTCATGCTACAAGTATTATAAATAGTGAAAATGTTTGTTACTCCTGCACGCAAAAACTATTAGATGTATTTGGATGAAAACGGATAATGTTGTAGCATGATTATATAGCTCATACATTTACTTTGAGACAATTTACTTCGCGCGCTTCCGCCACCAGTTAGTTCATGCAAGCTATTGCTGCCTTTACCCTGCTCGCGGCGAGCACGATGGCCGATAATGCTACAGCCTCAACGGATGCAGCGGTAAGCAGGTTTGCATGCATCAACTATTGGTGGCGGGCATGAAGGGACTAACAGTAGTGGGTGGGCGCTGGCCAGCAATAGTTTGCATGCACTTAGTGGTGGCGGAAGCACGCAAAGTAAAATGTCTCAAAGTAAATGTAGCTTTTGACTTCCGCAAAGTAGCACCTCAATCTATTTACTTTAGCTCATACATCAGAATAGCACACAGGCAATGAACAAAGATAGGTTGTGTATCAATCTCACAGTGAAAACCTTTTCATGTTCTATGCTTGACCATCATCAGCAAGTTTTTAAAGATATAGCCCTGTAATAAATATATAGTCTACAGCACAGGGCTATATCTTTTAAAACTAATATCACCGTGAATTATACTTGTATTTAATCTTTTTCCATGCTGGTCTGTGAGAAAAGAAAAAAACCTAGGATCTACCAGCTGCTTCGCTTCAATCGCATCGTAAAAGCCGATCGAGGGAACGGATGAAAATCTGAGGAATCATGTTAGTAGGCGATGCAGCTAGCAACTTATCATTATTTTTATTTTGTTTACCATGTAAAACACACCAACGTACTGAACGTGGCTTTAAGGTCGAAAGGACCTGGGCACAGATTACTAAATAGTATACCTGGCCTCTGTCTAGGCCACAAGGGCAAAAGACGTGATAGTAAATATAAATGTATATTAACTCTAAACACAAAGATTATCAAAATTGAAAATATGAGATGGAAAATTGCGCCACAGCTAGAATTTGAACCTACAAACCTTCGACATCTGGTCCGTCGATGCTCTCAACTACTAAGCTGCCGTAGCTTCTAATCACCGCGGCGAATTTTTTAATCACATATTACAGGTAGGTACGATTTTAATATTAAACCGAACATTGTTATGCTATTAATATAATTAACAAAGATCTTCCAGTTTTGATGTCGAAATACAAAAATTCTAACCAAAAACTCATTTTCCAAGAAAAATAAACCACAAGGGCCTCAATAGCCATGTTTCCGCCCCAGAAAATTGTAATACGCGATAAACATAAACGAACAAACGATTTAATTACACTTAAAAATAGTTTTGTCAACTCAATTTCGGACCGCGCGGTTATCGCTGCCATTTATCTGCGGTGAAACGTGTGAACATGGTCCCTACGACCGCTTTTTAACCTGTATAATCAGCCCTGAAAATGTAACGTGATTTTTGTAAAGATTTTATTTTGTTTTCTAGTCGTGTTAGAGCCACGTTACCGACAAAATGAGTTGCTGGTAACATGAATGGGCCGGCTTGTCCGGGGAAGTACCACTCTCTCACAGAAAATCGACGTCTGAGTTGAAGCTTTACCGCTTCTATGCTTCGATCGGTGAGTAAGAGAGCCGAAGGCCCATCCTTACCCCTCCCCTCCCCATTACCTCCCCCAACTCCTTGAAAGGCCGACAACGCACCTGCCACACCCTGGTGTTGCAGTTGTCCATGGGCGGCGGTGGTAACTTACCATCAGGCTACCCGCATGCTCGTTTACCGTAATATAACATAAAAAAAAAATTATTGAATAAATAACTATGTATAGTACTTACTTACTTATATCATCATCATCATCAGGTCTTTTTTAGTCTCCACTACAGAAGCACGACCCTCTCTGTACTACTATAGCCATACTTGGCCAGACCAGTCAGAGGACTTAGCTACACTCTCCATGCTGGCCAGACGGCTTGGAGAGGTCTCACAGATGTTTACACGCAGTAGTAATATAGTATCTATATATCTATTTCTATATTACTAATACTTTATTTGTTTTGAGCTACAGTCCTCGTTAGATACAAAATTCCCAGTAAGATATCATATTTCGTTGTTTCTTCATACTCTATCTGTGTTAAATAAAATAACCGATTATTCTTTTAAAGACAATTTAATAATCTTATACTTACTATTTCAATATTTACAATTACATTTTTTTAATCAATTGGTCTAATGATTTGGCACCGTAGCAAATTAGCAATATCAATAATATATCGCAATTTGTATTCGTAGAACTAAGATAAAACATGTGAGACATACATTGTTTTAGATAAATCATTTAGAAGCAGTCTATATGTATTTATTGAAATTCACACAAAAATACAAAACGATTAAACTCCACAAAATCATGTTGGCTAATGTTGCCTGATAAATACCAGTATCTTTCGTCAGTATTCCTCCATTTTATTAATAAAACTAGACATATGAACAACGAAACACACACCAAACCATACGCACAAAATTATCCATTTTTATACGCCCGAACACGGAACCGCGTGCGTGTCCAATCGCGGTTGCGTCGGAGACTTAACTCAAAGATGCTATCGTATTTTCGTTATTAATTACAGCCGAATAAAGCGGTGGAAGGGTTTGTGAGCATATTAACTAGTATAATTTATCGTGCACAGCGAACGATACGTGCTGATACGTATTTTGGTAATGCGCGGTCTGATTTTTACGAGGGCCGTCACGCGAGGGTTAAGGCCGGTTTATACGGAAAGATTTGAATGATCGTTTCAGTTTAAAGTTTAGTTTAGTTTTAGTCGTCGGCGGTTCCGCTCACTTTAATGTCGATCTCCAGGGAACAGTACTTTTGCCGGGATGATGAAAAGGAGGCTGTTAAACCACCTATCGGTGTGCAAACTTTCATCAAAATCCGTTAAGCCGTTTTGGCGTGGTTGAGTAACAACCATCCATACATACTCACAAACTTTCCCGTTTATAATATAAGTGTATGTACTCGTAGACACGAGTAATACGACAAGACTGATAGAAAGAATACGTTTTTAAAGATATTTGAGATGATAGTAGTACTAGGTGTATCAAAGATTCATCATTCGTTCACTGCTGGACGTAGGTCACCCCCAAGGATATGCATAGGAGGGGTCGGTCCTGTGGTTGCGGGTATGGCATCGGTAGTAGGTAGAGCAAGCAGTATCGCAAATTTAACCTAAACTTAACCCGTTCCCTCAGTCCAACAAACACCTGCAATTCCCACGCTAAAAAAACGCTTCGCTGGTCATATACTCGTATATGCCGCAGAACCGATGACCGCTGGGGATAACGAGTTCTTGAGTGGAGACCGCATCTTGGCAAACGTATTGTAGGAAGCCCTTGGGCTAGATGGAGTGACGATATACGTAGATAAGGTTGCTGGCAGTGATTGGAGAAGAAAAGCTCAAGACCGAGCGCAGCGGCGTGCCATCGGAGATACCTATATTCAGCAGTGGACGAGTGTAGGTTGATGATGAGCCAATCCGTCTACCAAACGTGGTGAGTAGCTATGGCAAAGCCTCCCCAGGTGATGCAAAATTTAGTAGATTAATATTGTTCCCAGAAAATAACAAGGATCTGGCTCCTCTATTTAAATTATTTAACAAAACAAAACAACACACCTTGTTCCTCCATCTGTCAAAATCTCCCAACATCTTGGGCAAACGTCATATAGCCGCCACACCAGGGCGTGACGTTTTCTGCGAATGTCACAGATGAAACAAAATCATACCAATGACAATTTGGATGAATTGCCATAGACAAAAGGAATAATTGGTTTCCACCAAATCGAATCCTCCAGGAAAAAATCACGACGTGACAATATCTAAGTAAATTTTATCTCAAATAAATAGACTAAGCTTATTATTGTTTTTATACCCTACGATGATATACCGTTTATACACGACTGCCTATCATCGACTGCCAAAAAGGACTGTATTGTTTTTCGAGTTTATGTATGTATGTGAGTTTCTTTATTCCACCATAACTACTAAATGTCTAAAGTTTATTTGGTTTTGGACTAATGGGGTATCGTTAGAATCCCAATCCCGAGTGACATAGGCTAGGCTATTACATTTTTGCCAAGACAGTTGTTTTAATTTTTTTGGAAAAAAAGACGTTATCTTTTTGTTTTTCTCACGAGTAACAATAATTAATACCTAAATTAATAGACAGAGACAAATTATTTAAATAAATTGCAAGATGACAGATATGCGAAGAAAAAAACGTGAAAAAAAATAAAGACTCGAATCCCAAAGAGCGAGACAAATAGAGAGAAACAAGACACGAACCTTTTTAGGTACATAAACAACATAGATATGTTATTATTTAAAAGATAACTAAAAACGTAGTTTAGAATTCAGGGAGAAAATAACTTAATTTACGTGTACATTGAAACTTCATGGTAATAATTTTAAGTAGGTAAAATTTTACTCGTCTAATGTATCCTTGACTACAGGATATGGCCGAAAATCAGTGTATTTCTCTCTGACCAATATCATCACTGAACTATGACCCTTTTGTATGGCTGCAGCACACACATACTTCTTTTAAATGTATCTAATCTCGTTATACCTTACTATAATTGATATCTAATTGTTAGTATAAATTTATACGTGTGTGTCCATAGCACCAAATAAATATCTCATTTATCTATCTAAACTTCAGGTAGGTAAACACGTAGTTCGCCTTTTCCTTTCCTATTTTCCTTTTATCAAAACTACAACAAAACAGATTACGGCACATCACAGTTGGTGGTAAACGCTGCATAAATATCGAAATATGGGCATTTGGAATACTTCCTAACTTGCCTTTTAGTTTTACAAATACGTGACTCGTCTATGAGGGTAGTGCTACACCAAGAGCAAAACCATGATAGAAAGTCCCGATAACGGTTGAAGTTTATTCTTGCAATTGTCAAAATAAAAGTTTAGTGTATAATATTAATTAAACCCAAACATGTAGTCTAGTCTAGATCGAACCGCTATACCATAGACATTATAATTCTACAGAAATCATTGAATTAAAAAAACTATGGAAGCAGCATTGCGCTAAAAACTGACACCATGAAAAGTAGCTCAAAGCGGGCGGGGCTAAAAAGTAGATTTTTTCGCGAACTAGTCTGCTGCGCGCTCCGTGACGAAAGGACCCGTCGATAAAAGCGTTTAACGACATATTTTTTGTGAACATCGGCGAAATCTTAACGAATGAAAAAAAAAATGACTTCTTGTGTAGTAAAGTAGTGCAGGAAATGCAAAGAAGGACGGAACGGTAGCTTGCGACGAGCTACAACCTACCACCGCTATGTTGACCATAGCGTTCATCGCAGCCAATCGCAAACTAGCTAGCAGCTGCGAAAATGCAATTTTTGTTAGTTCAAGAATGAATATCAGTAACATTCAGCACGTAACGCCCTCTATAGTAGCGGGGGAACTCTTATCTAGTTTGTATGAAACGTCGTAGAAACGTTAAAGATGATACCATCATGGCTATACATAACAAATGAGGTTGTTTAAATAATTGCGGGAAAATATTTCCTTTGTGTATTATTTCCATTTAGAGCTTATAGTCTAGTGGGTGTGAGCACATAAGTGTGCTCACACCCACTAGACTATAAGCTTAACTTTTACAGCGTTTACATAGGTTAAGCAACAAGATGTAGAAAAAAAATATCGGTGAACGTGTCATATGAGCTTTTTTCTTCCTATTTGGAAGAAAAAAGTTGCGAACTGTCACTTCAGTTATTGCATATCATTTTTGTTTTTGTATGCAAATTAAATGTGTTTCCCAACGTTATGGATGCGTATAGTAACATGTAGGTACTAGCAGCTGTAATCTATAACAAAAACAAATTTCCCTCCAATAAAATTCGGTAGGTTTTGGTGTGGCGCTACCCTTAACTAATTCCAAACAGAACATAGTTTTGTCATGTTTCATTTTAATCAAACTAAATTATCAAAATCAAGCTTTATTACTATTTATATAAGGTTCATTGTAAGAAGTGAAAATTAACATATTTGGGAAATAAATTTGAGAGTTTTCGTGAGGCATACATTGTGTTGTAATATGCACTCTAACGCTTGCTCTGATTATGGTCTTTGTAACAGACTAAAACTATTCGGCAATAGATAGAATAAATGGAGAGGCAAAGTGTGATAGAGAATTGGAGAGGGCTATGCTCGGTGTTTCTCTGCTAGAAGAACAAAAGTCACCGACATAGCTCAGCGGATTAGTTCTTTGAAGTGGGCAGTGGGCATAACGCGTAGAATCGATGGTCGATGGGGCAAAAAGGTTCTCGAATGGCGACCACGTACAGGCAAGCGCAGCGTCGGATACCCGACCAGGTGGTCGGACGACCTGGATTGGACGACATTTTGGAAATCTTTGGGGGAGGCCTATATCCAGCAGTGAGACTTCTTGCGGCTGATATGATGACGGTCATCATCATCATTTCGTGTAGGTGACTCGGTCAATCGACCATGCACAGAAAACCGTGTTTCCATAAAAGAATATACAAACCAGCTTTCTCATTATAATATCTAATAAATATTCTATCAAATCTATATTTGTAGATACACGATTCGCGCTTGAAAAGTGGCACCGGCAAAATAGCGAACTAATCGAGTTTCGGAGCTGTTTTGTCCACAGTTTCAATAAACCGCGCTAGCACTCACAAGTCTCGCGATGGCGAAGGTACAGTAAAAAGATGCAAAAACTACGCATCAAAAGTAAAAAAAAAACAAAGATGGAGTTATACTTTCAGTATGTACCATTTTTGTTTGTAAGTATGCATGATGTTTTGAATCGGGGACATTAAGGCTTCATTTTGTATGACACTGTGTATCTACCATTTTATTTGATTTTAGTAGTTAGACCTAGGATTATGATGCCGGGTAATGTTGATTTGTTACTGCATACAGTAAATAATAAATACCAGTAATATTCGTGACTGACTCGTGAGTATCAATTAACCTTTGCAATTATGAAATGACTACTAGTGGGTAGCGGCTCTGCACGTATGAAATTGTGCCTTCAATACATCGGTAAGAGGCCTGATGGTTCGAAGGGGGACATGACCCCAAAATCATGAGCGTCAAATTGAAAAGTCTAAAAATTATACAAAAATAAAAAAACTCTTCTAATTCATATAACGGCTGTGTTGGTGTGGTCTCTTTAATGTTATTTAATAAAACTGATACCTGGGAAACCGGTATTAAGATAGATAAAACGTATTTTCTTAGATATGACACTTACATCGATTTTTCGCCCTTAAACCCACCACAATTCCACCGAAATCGTTGATATTCAAATTTCTTTTTTCTTAATACAGCTATTATATTTTACAGTTTTAAAAGATCCAACTATACATACATATTTTAAACAGAGTTACTGTTGGCTCCACGCTAGGCATCAATGCCTGTCCTGTGGTAGTCGAGAACGGGACCCCTTTTTTTCGCATTATTTTGTCTTTTGCTTTGGCATACCGGTTTTAGCATAAATATTTTTGGCATAGTAGTTATTAGGCATAATTAATTGTTTTTTTGTCATATAGTATTGAGTAATTTGGCATAATCATCTTTTAGGCTAATTTGTTTTGGCATAATGATAATTCGTATAATCTCCATAGACATAATAACTATGACACTGATAGTAATTAGGTATATTTTTAAAATGCATTAGAATAGGTTAGACATCGCTTCCAGAAAAGTAGGTTAGGTTATGCTTTAAAATGTTACGACTAAATATGATTATGCTTAGGTACATCATGCTTAAAATAATTATGCGTACACTGTTATGCGTAAGAACCTTATGCTTAAAAGTCATTATGCCAGAAAACAGTACGCCATGTTTTCTGGCATTATGGCTTACATTTTTATGCTTATAGATAGGGAACCGCCGAGAACAATTTACAGTATTAAATAATATAATACGGCATTAATTCGGTACGTATAGCTAAGGTGAAAATCATTACAAATCGTGAAACGTTATTAGAATACATGATAATATATGATCAAAATAAGCTGACATTACTATTTCAAGATATTAAGAAAATCTTCAGTGAATTGATAACTCTAAGGCAGAAGCATCGATCTAACGACATTGTTATTTATTTTTGTATACGGCTTGTAACATAACCAACGACGTACCCGTAAAGGGGCGAGTCAGCCCGTCAAAATGAACAACTGTTCCTATGGGACCAATGTTGGGAACTAATAAAAATTTACATTTTCACACAAAAAAGTTCGTGCGCTCAGGAATTAGTATGAATCTGTCAAAAAAATTTAGTTCAAAGCATTGGCTCTATTGGAAAAGTTGTTCATTTAGACGGGCTGAGTCACCCCACGAGAACGTCGTTATGTTACACGCTGTATATAACAAAGACCTTAGTTATATGTACGACCTAAGGTAGTGACCTTAGGTCGTACATATAACTAAGGTCTTTTGACAAAAAATTCCATGCAGGTAGGGTTTGAACTAGTGAGTTCAAACCCTACCTGCATGAAATTTTTTGTCCCATAACTTACCTATTTCTTAGTTTAACAGTTGTTCATATAAACGGTTAGTCACCCCTTTCAGGAAATGTCGAGGGAACATATACACACTGTATAGTTGTACAATTCTATAGTTATTCTAAAACCTTGAGTTACATTTTATGGAGTACATGCTGAGCTCATTACATGCAGATGGAGCGAGCGCTGGTCGATCGCGAAATTCACTTAAAGCATCGGACGCCGGCGGAATATTTTACTAATAACAATCCAGCGGCTAATTTTAGCGTGTGGACTGGACCAAGCCTGAACGTTCAACTGGATAGTGGTTCCGTACGAGAACGAGCCAAATATTAATCCTTATCCTTACTTAATATTATAAATGCGAAAGTGAGTTTGTTTGTTTGTTTGTTACGCTTTCTCGCCGTAACTACTGAACCGATCATCATGAAATTTAGTATACAAGTTCTCTGGAGTACAGAGAAGGACATAGACTACCTTTTATCCCGGGAAAAATTACTATTCCCGAGGGATCGATGTTAACGCGGGCGGAGCCGCGGGCGAAAGCTAGTAAACAACATTTATTATACTAGTAAACATCATTATAGGTTCTTGTATGTATAACATTTAGGGATATTATATTATGTAACATACTATTATTATTTCATATAAAAAACTGTGTTTGTGTGAATGAAGAAACGACTACGCAATATAAGAGGGTAATTTTGAAATCATTGACAATGATTAGACATAATAGTTTTATAGAAGCAAGTTTTCTATCCTGGAAGCCAACAGTTTGAAACTCGAATGAGCATGTGTTTTTTGGTTATATGGAGTACATGCTGAGCGCATTACATGCAGATGGAGCGAGCGCTGGTCGATCGCGAAATTCACTTAACGCATCGGACGCCGGCGGAATATTTTACTAATAACAATCCAGCGGCTAATTTTAGCGTGTGGACTGGACCAAGCCTAAACGTTCAACTGGATAGTGGTTCCGTACGAAAACGAGCCAAATATTAATAAACAATATTTATTATACTAGTAAACATCATTATAGGTTCTTGTATGTATAACATTTAGAGATATTATGTAATATACTATTATTATTTAATATAAAAAACTGTGTTTGTGTGAATGAAGAAACGACTACGCAATATAAGAGGGCAATTTATAAATCATTGACAATGATTAGACATAATAGTTTTATAGAAGCAAGTTTTCTATCCTGGAAGCCAACAGTTTGAAACTCGAATGAGCATGTGTTTTTTGGTTATATGGAGTACATGCTGAGCTCATTACATGCAGATGGAGCGAGCGCTGGTCGATCGCGAAATTCACATAAAGCATCGGACGCCGGCGGCATATTTTACTAATAACAATCCAGCGGTTAATTTTAGCGTATGGACTGGACCAAGCCTGAACGTTCAACTGGATAGAGTGGTTCCGTACAAAGAGCCGAATATTTATTAGCAAAATTCCATATAGGTTCTTGTGTGTATGACAGTTAAGGATATTATGTAACATATGATTCTAATGCTGAAATAATTATTGAAATCGGAACAGTAGTTTCGGAGCCTATTCATTGTCACAAATAAACATACAATTAAATCTTTCTCCTTTATAATTACAGTGTAGATGTAGACTTTAATAAAATATATTAAAAAAAAAAAACAAAAAACACGCTTTTTCCAATTATTTTATTGTCATCGGTCCTTGATAAGTTTACAAAATTTTAAGTAAATCTGACCGTTTAAACTGGGTCAAAATCGAGTTCATAGAAGTCGGTTACAAACAGAAGTAACAAACAAACAAGCAAACACATAGGTGAATCATTAGCTTCTTTTTTTTTCTCTTTATTTATTAAAAAAAACATTTCAAAATGGCCTGTAGGACCGGGAAAAAATAGTGTATAACAGTGTGCAACATTTTGACCTATCTCTGAGGAACCCTAACTCCTCGTTGACGTGGAACGATATTCAGTAAAGCAATTTGCTCGAAGTGACGAAGCTTGCGTGTTCCCTGCTTCGACGACTTATTATCGACAAATTAGCACTTGGTAGCTACGTTTGATAGTTATATCAAATTGTTACTATAAAAGACAACATAAAGATAAATTTATAAGATATAAATAAAGGCCATATTGGCAATGTTATACATCTATCTTATATTGTCAATATCCTTTACCATGATGCCTCATTCATTACCCGTAAGTGTACTCAGAATTCGAGAGTGTGTAGTGTTACTCTGCCAGCGTTTTTCTCTCATATCCATAGCATACGAGATCTTTTAAAAAATCTACATAACTCTTCTTGAGAAACATCGCATATACTCGTATAAGGTCCATTAAATTAAGCGCTAGGGCTGCCACCCACAGGTTAAAGAAATGCTTTAGAAGCAAAATTTAAGTAATCGACACCCTAGTTTTTGTAGGCTATCTGCGAAATCATATGAATAGGCGATGCGGCAACCCATCACTATATTGATTCCGTTTTCCATCTACACGCCCTCCAACATGCTAAATGTGGCCATAAAGTCTTACCCTCTTATTCATAAAAATAGCAAACGTTTATTAAACCTATTTTAGTTTAAATATGCTTTGTCCTTATCCCTCTCTGCAACGATTGATATGGAGAGAACGAGACAAAACATATTTTTACTAAAATAGGTATAATAAGCGTTTGTTAATTTTTATGAATAAGAGGGTTATAAGCCAAAGCTCTGTCTACCCCGTAAGGGAAAAAGACGCGATACTATGTATGTATGTAGATTTCGTTTTAGCTTTTTCATAAAAAAAGAAATCGATAAATCAGCTGTTTCGATAATCGACGTTAGTAACCGTAGTATTATCCGTTGTAGATAACAGTATAAAATTGGTACCAAGAAAGTGTTTTTTGTACACAGGGTGTTTTTTAGTCTGTTTTGAAATGTTTAGGTCCATATATATCGAAAACTAGAGTAGCGATTTTTTATTTTGCTTCTTAAGAATTTTTCTAGCTTATGGGTGCCAGCTCTAAAAATCTTTGGGTTTAATTTAAGTTTATCCGTGTGGTTTCCGGCAGAGTAGAATAGGACCACTCCTAGTCTTCTCATGGAGGTCGTATATTTTTTTCTATCTGCGCATATTTTTTTACAGTATTAGCCTCAAGCTGGTTGAGGTGTCGGGTGCGGACAGAAAATAGGATGCCATCCAATGAGGCAATGCGTTATTGGCCTTCCTTCATAACTCTTAAATATCACACGAAAAGTATGATTCGTGTGATATTAAGAAATTCTTTTGTAATTATAAGCTGGCTGCCTTTTCGGCAATTAACTTTTGTAGGTATAGTTCTTAAGTATTTCTCATTATTTTATTGTTGCTTTTATTTTTGCTGAATAAAGTTTTTCTTTCTTTCTTTCGTCGTCGAAGCCATGCCTAGTCGATAATAATCTATGGTAATTTCATAATCTGGTAAAAAATATTAAACTTATAATGGAAAGCTATATTATCTCTGACTAAGATAGCCCATATTAACGGTGCAAAGCCGGGGCGGGTCGCTAGTTATTTATATAATGAAAACACATAGGCGTTAATTAAAAACAGCCGTGTCCAGGAGACAAGGTAATGTACGCGTGCACTTAATTTATAGTATCCGTTGTTTTGTGTTTGTCCACTCGAAGTTAAATGATCCATTGTGAAAGATCATTTTCAAGGACACTGGTGATACAGCTGTGTAAAATGAAAAATTATATGTCACAATTTTAGACAATTTTAACCATCTATAATTTCTTTCACCGTACACGCATATTTAGGATAATGACAAGTGCTTTAATTTGGAGTAATAATTATGTTATTATATGTCATAATCTGTTTTGTGTGTCAATAAATAAATAAATAAATTCTCCAATTAATAATATTTTAGACGAGAAATGGAAATATACTCCATCGACCTGCGCTTCATAAAACTTAACACTTAGTCATTTTTTTCTTAGGTTTGTAACATTTGTTGGATTGTCGCGACAGTCAGAATATAGAAGTTATTGTGTACTTTTGTTATTGTTTTATATTTCACTAGCTTTCGCCCGGGGCTCCGCCCGCGTCTATGTCGATCCCTCGGGATTAGTAGCTTTATCCCGGGATAAAATGTAGCCTATGTCCTTCTCCGCACTCCAGAGAATTTGTATGCAAAATTTAATGATGATCGGTTCAGTAGTTACGGCGTGGAAGCGTAACAAACAAACTCACTTTGGCATTTATAATATTAGTAAGGATAAGGGTAAGGAAGGATTATACCATTCAAACGATAAGTATTATATAAAATATCTGTAGGCTGCTAGAGGCAAATAATTGTTTAGTAATAGGCATATTTAATGACAGGTACCTGACTGT
This sequence comes from Elegia similella, assembly GCA_947532085.1. Taxonomy (NCBI): domain Eukaryota; kingdom Metazoa; phylum Arthropoda; class Insecta; order Lepidoptera; family Pyralidae; genus Elegia; species Elegia similella. The sequence continues at coordinate 18,998,518 of OX383941.1, forward strand.
CGACGACGGGCATTTTTTTCGTACAAGTTACAAATTGTAATATAATGTTTTTTTGTTCGAGCATAATTTTGCAACTGAATTTTGAGCCAGTTATCTTCAACGGATTAACCTGAAATTTTTGCAAACGTCTTTCAGTCGGGTAACAGTTCAATATTATGGAGTCATGGAGCTGATCTGATGATCATAAACAACTTGACCGGGAACGGCTCAGTCAGAAAATGTTGTACATGAATTTGTTCAGTATAAAAGGTTTTCATAAAAAAGAAAAATAAAAATAAAATTAGGCAATATCATCACATGCATATACATACACACACCCACTTAAATATACAGATTGTTACTATTGCAAGTGGTTAGTTAATGATCATAGACTACTCCTGCGTTTATTTCTCAACACACCGGATCATATAATTCGAGTTGACTAACCCTTCGGTACCGAAAGTGTTCGCGATAGATATCTCTGATTTGAATGCGGACTAGAAATAAACCTACGCGTTCACTCTTACTCGGGTTTCGATTTTCAACTAACATTAGGTTATTGTGTAACTGTTACAGGAGTGGTGGTTAGTAACCAAGAAGTGGGCACTCAATGATACTAGTTCAGGATTTATTTTTCTGATGTACTGTTGCCAGTCAGACATATTTATATTTACAGGTTTTTTACAGACCTACATAAAAGAGACCTGGTGGATATCCATAGAGATACAGTAGTCATAAATAAAATTTTTCGACCTTTGTAGTCTATACATAATGCTAAGCTGTCTCACCGGAAGCCCCGAATTCGATTCCCAGTCAGATTAAGATGGAAAATGATCTTTTTCTGTATGATCTGGGTCTTGGATGATTTATTATGTATTTGTCCGTACCGTTATACAGTCTGCTAAGCGTGGTCAGTATGGCAAACTTGAACCCAAAATGCAGGTCGCTTCCAATCTGTCGTATTGGAAATCCTTGGGGACGCCTAAGTTCATCAGTGGACTTTTTGCTTCTGAGATGATAAAGATAGTGTTTGGACGCTATAATACATGGATGGCACTTTATTAGTAATTTCTTATATTCGGATAGGTAGCATTTAGAGTTTGAAAATTGCAAAATACAATATAAAAAATTATGCAAGATTGTAAAATTCTGAATTAGCTTGATCGGCAATATTGTTTTGATCGGTTTAGATCAATTCTTGAGACGGTTTCAGGAAGCACTTGCTCTCCATCATCCGGATTTATGAAATTGGATATTGTTGTATGTTCAATATTCAAGTGCGCATCCATGAATTGTAATTCTTGAAACAATACTGACGTCCAAACGCAATTCTCTAATCTCATACATCAATAGTCAAATTAGCCGTGTGGTATCCGGCAGAGTAGAATAGGACCACTCCAAGTCTTCCTGTGGATGTCGTAGAAGGCGACTTAGGAAATACAAGCTAAACAAAGCTTATAAACATCTAAGACACCTCTTCAACCCGTCTGGCCAGCGTGGAGAGTGTAGGCCAAGTCCTCTGTCTGCTCTGGCCAAGTATGGCCCTAGTAGTACAAAGAGGGTCGTGCTCCTGTAGTGGAGACTAAAAAGGACCTGATGATGATGATACATCAATAAATCGCGTTTCGATTTCGTCGGTCTATCGTAAAGGTTGAAATATCTAATGACTGAGGAAGGTTAACGAGAAAAAAGAGAAAGGACTTGACCAGAAATATGTGTCCAAAAAATGCAAGACCGAGTTCATTTCTAGGGTTTCTAGGGTCCATTGAATTAGAAAAAAATATGAAAGCGTAACTCTCATATATACAGACAAATCACACAGAATGAGCTAGCCCCAAAGTAAGTTCGAGACTTGTGTTATGGGATGCTAACTCAACATATATAGATAAACATCCAAGACCCAGGCCAATCTGAAAAAGATCATTTTCCATCTTGACCTGACCGGGGATCGAACCCGAGGCCCTCGTGTCGCAGGCTGGCATGTTAACCACTGCGCCACGTGTCGCAGGCTGGCGTGTTAACCACCGCGCCACGTGTCGCAGGCTGGCGTGTTAACCACTGCGCCACGGAGCTCGCCAAATGATAATGAACGCTATGGTATCTACATAGCAAAGGTACGTAGGCTAACAGTCTTCAGTGTCACTGTTCCGCCTTTCCTTGCCTTTCTTGTACCACTTTACTACACAAGAAGTCTTAATTCGTTAAGATTTTGCCGATGTTTACAAAAAAATATGTCGTTAAATGCTTTTATCGACGTGTCCTTCCGCCACAGAGCGCGCGGCAGACTAGTTCGCGAAAAATCTAAATTTTAGCCCCGCCCGCTTTGAGCTACTTTGCGTGGTGTCAGTTTTGGAGCGCAATGCTGCTTCTATAGTTTTTCTAATTCAATGCTAGGGTCACACACAACACTAAAATGCAACTAGGTAGAACACTTGGCTATAGGGGAACGATGGTAGGTGGAATAAGATGGTAATGGAATAAGCTGTCAACGAATGGTATTCCAGAAATGGTAAAGGTAGACTTGGAAGTTCGGTAGCTAGGTTGGTTGAAACGCAAAGAAAATTGCTGGAAAGGACTGGATGGCAATTGCTGGAGCTAGCGAGAAATGGCGCAGACAAAAGAAGGCTTATACCTACCAATGGGTCGTAGACTGCTGATAATGATAATGTGTGGCCACACATGGCTTGTACCAATAATGATATGTAAGCAATCAAGTTTCAAAACTTCAGTAGTATCTTCCTAACATGTACAGTGCCTAGTCGTGTGTTTTCCGGCAGAGTACAATAGGACCACTCCTAGTCTTCCCATGGAGGTCGTAAGAGGTGACTTAGGAAATACAAGCTAAACAAAGCTCATAAACATCAATGCGACCTCTCCAACCCGTCTAGCCATTGAGGAAAGTGTAGGCCATATCGTCTGTCTGCTCTGGTCTAGTATGGTATATCCAGTAGAACAGAGAGGGTCATGCTCCTGCAGTGCAGACTAAAAAGATCTGATGATGATGATGAACATGTACAGTCATGCGCGCTTTGATATTATATACAATTGTATTCCATTTTAGACCTTATCACACTGACATAAGAACCGTTGTGTCACATATCAATGCTTGTGACTGTACAATAATCTATTAAGGCGTAGCAGGAAATAGATATGATTTTCTGTAACTTGTTGCGCTGTCAATGCGCCGGCGTCGGTAGCGAACAGGGTTCGATACCCGCTGGGACTATATTAGTTTTGTTAGGAGTTATGACTGTCAATATTTGTATATTAGCTGTAACATACTGTTATAGCTGTTGTACACTAGTCAATTCATTTGAAAGCTATGCTAGAGACTATAGTGATTAATAGTAAATAGCGTTCTTTTTTACACACAATTCATCACTTTCGCATTTTCTTGCATTAGAGTATAGGTTTCTTAACTATGTTTTTACTGTAACAACATGGTCGCACAACAATTGAAGATTAGAAATTATATGAAATATGGATAAACAGTATTTTAAATGTCATGTAGGCTCAAAAGAAACATTGGAAGAAATCACCATAGAATAGGGGAACTGAGATGGTGCACCTCCTGACACTATGGTATTTCAAAGGATTTCCTAACATTTCCCCAAAAACCTCAGAAAACGAATTTTGTTTAAATCGTAATACTATACTCACATACATAGTATAACTTATTTATCCCTTACGGGTTATACAGCGTGTAAATTTACCCTCGACATTCTCTTAAAGGGGTGACTCAGACCATCAATATGAACAACTTTTTCTATGACAATGCTGGGAACGCAAAAAAAAATTCGGAATTTCCATACAAAAGAGTTCTGCCGCTCGGCCAGTTTGTATGGGAATGTCAATCTTTTTTTTTAAGATCCCAGCATAATCCCATAGGAAAAGTTGTTCATATTGATGGTCTGAGTCACCCCTTTAAGAGAATGTCGAGGGTAAATTTACACGCTGTATAGATCTTAAGGCCTTAGGGTACAATGACAAAATTTGGCACGGAAACTGAAGTGGTTTGCCGTTTGTTATTGCTTTCTCCATTTCATACATTAGTGGAGAATCCACTAGTGTGTATGTTTTCTTTTACCTGAAGTGGATAGTGGTCAAGGAACATGCCCGTTCTTGAGTTATATTAGGCTACAAACTCACGGGCCTGGTGGAGTTCGAACCAAGGACCTTTCGCTTATGGGTCGCATTTTTAAAACCACTGAGCCACAAATGTTTCTTCTTCTAGAGAATCAAAATATAATGCGATTCTTATTTGTTTAACTACCGTTCGAAAAGCGCATATCTATATTGTTATAAAAAATATAATTCTCACATGAATGTAAATATAAATATTTTCATGTGAGAATTATTTCTTTTAGACGTAAAATTTTAAACTTTTCGAAGGAAAATGTTTTTAGATATCTTATCATATATGTATCGTTTTATATTTTACTATTAGTAGTTTTTTCAGTAAGGTACAATATTATTATACTAAAATAATACTAATAATAATTAAAACGACTTAAAAAATATAATTATTTACAAATGTATCGTTTTTAAATTTTTATATGTACTCTGTTTCAAATTCCAACAAGGCGGTGATCTTGAGCAAGGATCGACCTTAAACTATACAAATAATTTTGATGTATTTAATTAATCCAGCGGATTGTATTTAACCCTTAACTTGGCAACGTGCACCACACGTGACATCCTTTTCAGAAAAATCCTACGACTTATTCGTGAAACTTTTATTTATATTTATTTCTACTAATTATGTTAATGATTTAGTAGATTATGTAGAAAATATAATTATTCTGGTAACACTGTTCTAATCCTGTCAAAGTCAAAATGGCGTCAAGGCAGCAAGGCGTACGTGCGACACGGGTAAGTAAATATTATTTTATTTTATTTTATGAATGAAAGATTGTGATGTTTTGCTGTTGTCATGATTATTAATATATGACTCAAATGTAATAAGTGTTTACTCAGAGCTTACAAATGTATTTTGAGAGTTGTTGACCAATTACCATCAACGTCTCCGGTGGTGCACATTGCCAAGAACACGGTGTATAACCTCCGCGCAGCAATGTGCACCACACGAGACATTGCCAGCTTAGTAACAAATCACGTTTTTGTTTTTGGTGGTTTTTAACTTTTGTTTTTTTATATTTATTTATGCATGATTGTGCCTTGTTTGAGCCTCTTTTTTTTTGTTTTGCCTACAGAACTTAAAACTAACACGTGCACATAGAATTCTGGCTTTAGTACCCGCTAACAATGCATGCTCTGAGGATAGCTCGACCACAGACGAAGAAAACAACGTTATAATTCCTCCATCTCCAACCATAGTAAGCTCGGATCCACCCTCATTGAGTCCTTCCCTAGAAAACTTGAATTTATTGGATAGTTCCACCGATTTAGAAAACCCATGTCATCCTTTAACGCCGACCTTTCAAGAAGTTTTCCCTTCTCCGAATACTAGTAATTACAATGCAATACCAACTTTAAATTCAATACAGTCCCTACCTACACCCACGAATGAAGATCCACATACACCACCAGCTAGTTCAAGCAAACAACAAAATCAACCATTCACTCGAGCTAAGCGCAAGAAATCTTTAAAACCTGTTGTTGCCAAAAAAGTGAAAACAAATAAATTTCAACTGGAGTATCACTGGTCCAAAGCAGATTTTCGTCATAAAGCCAGCCTTGATGAAGATCTCTACAACTTACATCAAATGACATTAGCTTCTGCAATTGATTATTTCTCTTTTTTCTTTTCCCCGGATATCGTCGATGACATTGTTCATAACACAAATTTATATTCAGTACAACAGCAAGGCAAATCTATTCAGTTGACCGTGGATGAGGTAAAGAGCTTTTTAGCTATAGAAATTATGATGGGTATAGTAAAGATGCCGGCATATACCGATTACTGGTCAAAAAGAAGCAGATTCCATTTTGTTGCCGATATTATGCCTCTGAAAAGGTATCAACAAATACGACGATACATACATTTTGCTGATAATACGTTAGTGAATTCAGATAAATATTTTAAAATACGCCCCTTTATGGAAAAGATAAGACAAAATTTCTTAAAAATAGAAGAAGAAGGAAAGTACTCGATAGATGAAATGATGATTCCCTATAAAGGGCGTAAAGCTGGAAAAAGGAAACAATACCTTAAAATGAAACCTAAAAAGTGGGGTTTTAAAAATTTTGTACGCGCAGGGGTTTCAGGAACGATATATGATTTCCTCATCTACGGTGGCGATGACACGTTTCGTGGATTTAAATTCACTGAGAATGAAACATCAATAGGCGTGGGAGGAATGGCTGTGCTTGCTTTATGCCAAACTATTAAAAAAAAACCTGCAATTGTTTACGCAGACAATTTTTTCATGTCACCTGAATTAGTTTTCATTCTAAGAGAAGAATATGGGATATTCAGCTTGGGTACGATAAGGACAAATAGACTTAGGGGTTGTCAAGATTTGTTGCCGTCGGACCAACTCATGAAAAAGAAGAAACGCGGTAGCAGTGCTCAAGTTGTATGTAATAAAAATAAATTAGCGGTGGTCAAATGGAACGACAATAAAGTTGTTACTCTGATAAGCTCCTACGTGGATGCACATCCCATTGAAAAAATTAAACGGTACTGTAAGGAAGAGAAGCAAAAAGTTGAAGTGGAATGCCCCCAAATAGTTAAAGAATACAACAAACATATGGGCGGAGTAGACTTGGCAGATATGCTTATTTCTCTTTATCGTACTCCATTTAAAAGTCATAGGTGGTATATGGCAATATTTTCGCAATTAATAGACATGTGTGTAAATAATGCGTGGCTTTTGACGAGACGAGATGGCAAGAAAGGGTCGTTAAAAGATTTTAGATTTGATTTATTTGAAGAATTAAGAGATGCAGAAAGAAAAACTAATTTAAATAAATCTAGATCGGAATTAAGTGAAGACTTGTTAATTCAAAAGCCGATGTCAGCACGCCCTACAGAAGGGGTACGTTATGACCAAATAGGACATTTCCCTGAAGGGGGTGACGAAAAGGTGCGATGCAAATACTGCAAAACAGGGAAAACTACTGTTTATTGCATTAAATGCAAAATTCACTTATGTTTTGTTGTGGGAAAACAAAAACGTAACTGTTTTACTGCTTTTCATCTCAAATAACTATTGTATTTTCTCATTTTCTTTAATTAAATAAATTTAAATATTCGAAACGTTTTTTATTACTTACTTGGCAATGTGACCCCCTGTGCACATGAGTTTAATTGTATATATTTCCCATTCTTTGGCAACGTCTACTGTGGTGCACATAAGTTTTCTTAAAACCTAGGATACCTAGATTTTTTATTTAATTTTTTTTACATTCCTTGTGACTATTATAGTTCATATTTATAAAAAGTTTTGGTATTTTTGCAAAAAAAAAATCTTGCCAGGTTAAGGGTTAAAAAAAAAATACGTCAAACTCCACAATTTTGTGCAGTACTTTTAGTTTTAGCTCAACACATTACGGTAATCCGCAACACGCCAATCATAAACCAGCAAAGTCTACTAGCCTATCCACTTTTCGAGACTTTTGGTAGATTGCATTCAGCCTCGCCTCATTTTAACACCTATTATATATGGGTATAAGGCATCATTTAAATGTAAATGATATTTGATAAATGCAACTATTAGGTACCACCTGTGGTCACCACCCACCTTCGATGCGAACAAGCTGGACGTAATGTCTTGTCCCGCGAAATCTTGGCCCAAAACGTCTTTTTTAACATGTCCTATGTTTAAAATTGCTGTTATGTTTTCTTACGTAATTATTTAGATACACCTAGTTCAGTCTGGTCATATATTCTATGCGAGATATAAAAACATTTTTTATATATTATAAGGCCCTAGTTTACTGTATAAAAAAAATTTAAGGCCAAAAGTTGGATCAGTTTTATGGGTTATAGTTATAAACCGGCAAACAAAACCAGATAAATAAAAATAATTTTGATTGGTACAGTCAGCCAATGAGATATCTGACCCCCTACAACAGCGCCATTTTTCGCAAACTAAAGAAACATCCGTGGTTTAAACCCAAAGATAAAAATATACAAGTGTAATATCCTTTGCGACTAGTGCCATCTATTGAATTGTGAATGAACAAATAAGGTTAATAAGCAGAAATCTGATACCCTTGACGACTAATGCCATCTATTCGATTTTTGATAAATAAAACAAGCCCTAGCATACGATACGCTTATTTCAAAGATACTTCAATAGTTAGATGTGGCGCAAGTGGTAGGCACTACGGTTTAATAGTTAATGTGATTATGAATGAACAGGGTCAAATCCTCCAAAGCTTTTTATTTTTTACAAATATCACCAACTTCGTATTGTGATGTTGGTGTAATTTTGGTTGTTTTAACATAATGTTACCGAGCTAATTACTGTGAATAAAAAGCATTTTAAATTTTTAATTACTTTATTACATCAAAAAAATGTAACAGTGAAATAAATACCTGCCTACTTAATTCAAACTATGATTAATCTTCTGTAGAGAGAACCAACATGTTACTTAATAAGTAACAATTTACATCTCTCAACTTCTTTTTAATCATAGTATTATATTTTTTTTAATGTGTAGGGTCAAATAGTGCTATGTGAATAACTTTGCTTCGATAATAGTGTAAGAATGAATATAAACCTATGGCATTAAATGAATTTTAATATGGGAGAGGGTGACCCCCATTTTGGAGCTTTTGTTCAAGTCTATTTGTCATTTCACTTACCATGTTAGATCAGATCACATATCACTTATGCGCATATTTATTAATTTAGTATAACCTTTTTGTCTAAATTGATTTAAATCAAACTTTACTCGTGTCTCGTGTCCCAGTTAAGCACTATTTGACCCTACAATCTGGGATTTTAATTGGTCACTCAATAACAGTTAGATCACAGAACAATTGTCTTAAATAAAATATATTCTACATTGCAAACTGTTGGAATCACCACATCTCATAAATTTTCCAAGTATTTTTCTTTATTCATCCGGCCGCCGAATTCTACCAGCTCCCCTGGGCCCATTGAAGACATCTGTCCCCAATAACCTGCAAAACAATAATACGATCAGTTACCTATTATTCTACACTGCGTAATACACTAGGTATTAAATATTATTATTATTTTACTTCACTATTTAATGAATATTTTTACCTAATGTTATCCTGCCACTGTTCTCAAAGGCAAATTATTTTGATGGCTATACGCTGGCCATGTCTTCTCCGCAATATTTTTCTGCCATCATCATCAGACTTAAAACTTTTTTCATCAGAATAAAATACGATCTCGTTCTTGTTGAATGTTTCCTCACTGTTTCAATTGAAATATTGTAGTGTATATGTTACGCCAGTTGACTCCGAATCCACAAACGGACGGTGTTTCTCTGTAAGAGATATATTTATCTTAAATATTTATCACAAACCCTATGTTTTACGGAACAAAAAATAGTGTGACAATTAAGTAAGTATATTAAATACTTATAATTTCTACTTACCGCGATACCTAACTCTCTAGATATAGATATTTTAAATACTGTGGTTGTCTTTACAATACAATATTAGCTTTCACAAAATCTGCTATATAAGATGAAATGGGATGCCTAATAACTGGTGGGGTTTTGGATCACTACACAGTAATCGCAGTATCTTATTTGTGACGCGAGTGAACAATATTTTTGATTAGTTGGTATCAGGTATAAATAAATCTGATAGATTACCCTCAATTTATTTGTTAAAGCAATGCGTTGCAGTTGGTGACAATGATGTCATAGCAGTAGAAATAGATAGCCAATTTCGCCCGAGACGTCATATCGTCGGTTGGCGTATTGAGATGAGCGCTAGCTTCTCAAGTCGTGGGTCCATGGTTCGAATCGAACTTTACGTAGGATTGTTTTTGATTCTTTCTTGTTCTTACCATTGATGATTACTTGAATTATTAGCTGAGATTATTAGAAACACAAAATTTGCAACTGAGCAGGTTATCAGAAACAAGTTTATACCAGCAGTTGTCTGTCTACTTGCCAAAAATCACGGTAGGTGGCGCTTCACAGCAAAGTGTGAATTTACGTTTTAAAAGTCAGGGGGTCAGGTATCTGCTTGGCCGACTGTACATATATCTATACATATAATAAAACAGTAAAAATATTTTGTCTGTACATTTAGAATTTTTGACTGTAATGGATAGAGGGACACTTAAACAGAATAATGGAAAGCAAAAATATTTTTTTCGAATTTCTTGTCTGTCTGTCTGTCTGTCTGTCTGTCTGTCTGTATGTATGATCAAGATTATCTCCGAAAATACTGAACCGATTTACTTCAAACTTTCACCAATGGCTTTGTTTTAACCCAGCAAAACATTTAAAGTTTGTTTCATCAAAATCGGTTCATTAAAAAAAAAGTTATAGTCATTTGAATGAACTCAAGGCATTCGTTTGCCTGCAAATATACACGGTGAATTTTTTATCGTTTTGGGCCCGAAGGGGTGACTCAGACCATCAAAATGAACAACTTTTCCTATGGGAACAATGGTGGGAACTCAAAATAAAATTCGACATTCCCATACAAACTGGCCTGGCGGCGGGACTCTTTTGTATGGAAATGACAAAAATTTTTTTGAGTTCCCGGCATTGGTTCCATAGAAAAAGTTGTTCATATTGATGACCTGAGTCACCCCTTAAAGGGTCCAAACTGTTCCTGAGGGATGGACACTAACGGCGGCGGCGTAGCCGCGGGCAAACAGCACCTAAACTGCTGCGCCTAGAAACTTGGGTACAGGGGTTCTTTTAATGATGTAAGTGAGCGCTAAGAAAGTATTTTTAAGAAATTTAACTTCTAAAGTAAAATTTATATGGAATTTTCCCATTTCTCGACTTAGAAGTATGAAAGTAGGTATATAAGTTTTAGATTAAAATTAAAAAAGATGTGTGTAGGTAGATGAAATTTGCTAAATTCCCCCCTTAAGGGGTAAAATGGGGGTGTATGGGTGATATAAACTTTGTATGGAAATTTTCTCTTTTCTGGACTTAGATGTATGAAAATAAGTATATAAGTTCTAGGTTACAATTAAAAATATCTGTGTACGTAAAATGGACGATATTTTCCCCTGTAGGGGTAAAATAGCGGGGTAAAGATTGTATAGGAATTTACTCATTTCTAGACTTTGAAGTATCAAAATAGGTACATAAATTCACGATTACAATTGAAAAAGATCTGTGTAGGTTAACTGGAAAAAATCCCCCAGGGGGGTAAAGTTTGTTTGGAAATTTTCTCATTTCTGGACTATGAAGTATGAAAATAAATAGGTATGTAAGTTCTCGATTACAATTAAAAAAGATATATGTGGATGAAATGGACTGAATTCACTCCTAAAGGGGTAAAATGGGAGGGTAAAGGTTTTATGGAAATTTTCTCATTTCTGGACTTAGAAGTATAAATAATATCCATACTTCCATACTAATACTAATATTATAAATGCGAAAGTAATTCTATTTGTCGTTTTTTTACGCTAAATTTGGTATGGAGGTGTGAGGCCCGGGGAAGGTAATAGGGTATGTTTGATTCCTGGAAATTCTACTGTTCCCGAGGGATCGACACGAACGCGGGCGGAGCCGCGGGCAACAGCTAGTATCCGCTAAACCACAAGGATTATTTAATGACTTTTCACTTTTGATTTCTCATTGATAGCAGAGGATTGGATTTATGCAGATTTTTACTCCAGTCTTTTACGATTCACATTGGGCAGACAGAAGTAATATGCGCGTCATAAGTTATTTCCAGCCTAGTCGTTGCGAATAATATAAACAATCACAATTTAAAATGGCTGCCTTAATCACCTCAATATGGATTAATATTTGAGCGATGACCGACATATTTTTGAATTTATTTGGATAACACAGAATTCGATAAAAAATCAGGACTAAACAAAAGTAGGACTGCCCGGGCCACGATGCAAACGTAGCTAGTGAACAGCTTTATAGAATAACTGTGTGTCGCATGTACCTGTAATGAGAAATATAAATTATGTGATATCAAACACGTCTGTGTACACGGCGCCCGCGGTTCTGGATTTCATATTTGTATAAGGCTCGGCCACGAATTAGTTTGCGTAGCGGTTCGCGTTTTATGCTTTCACTTATCTTGTAGTAATTATCAGTACGTACTATATTGCGTGTTTTACTATTGACATTCTCTTAAAGGGGCGACTTAGCACATCAAAATAAACAACGTTTTCTATAGATATGGATGGACATATATGACTTCATCATCAGGTCCTTTTTAGTCTCCGCTACAGGAGCACGACCCTCTCTGTACTACTAGAGCCATACTTGGCCAAAGCAGCCAGAGGACTTGGCCTACACTCTCCACGCTGGCCAGAGGGATTGGAGAGGTCTAAGAGATGTTTAAAAGCTTTGTTTAGTTTGTATTTCCTAAGTCGCCTTCCACGACATCTACGGGAAGACTTGGAGTGGTCCTATTCTACTCTGCCGGATACCACACGGCTATATGACGTAAATACCAAGCGTCTAGGTTGGCCGCGGCCACTGACGGTACCTATCTCGTGTAAGTTTTAATATTATTATCTTGGTTCTCCTTTTCCACCTACTCAAGAACCATAACGCTAAACGCATTCGCCTCATGGTCCCTGGCTCAGACTATGTCTAAAACATGAGTAACTACAAGCCATACTCTACAAGCGTAAGAATGGAAAAAGATATAATTTCGTAGGCTTAGATAATTATTAGTGAAAAAAATCCACACGGGCAAGGTTTGAACCAAAAGGTCTATTTGAACAATAAGGTAAATAGGCTCTGTCAAATGAGCTACCGCGCTTCAAGCCTGGTCGTTTAAAATCTCCACTTTATCCCATTCCCCTTATACGCATTAAGGCTAGCGTCGCCTAACACATTTAAGTATAGTTTCTACCGACTGCCAAGAATAAATAAATGTACGGACAAATCACACAGATTGAGCTAGCCCCAAAGTAAATTATAGACTTGTGTTATGGGATACTAACTCAACAATACTATATTTTATAACAAATACATATATAAAGTAGACAAACATCCAAGACTCAGGCCAATCTGAAATAGATCATTTTCCATCTTGACCTGACCGGGGATTGAACCCGCACCTTTGTGTCGCAGGCTGGCCTGGTAACCACTGCGCCACCGAGCTCGCCGAAATTGATGTATTTTATACTTTCGGCTTATTTTAACCTAACGTCAACCCTCCTTGGGAATGCTTTCGTTGCACGGGATGTATATGCTTATCCCGTTAGACGCCTCTTACGACATCCATAGGACAGAGTGGTTCTGTATTCTAGGCCGAAAACCACACGGCACTAAATTTTGCTATAACTACAAAAAATAGAAACGTGTTTTGAGCGTTTTAAAGTTACATATTTTAAGGTGGTACAGAACCCTTCATTAGCGATTCCGACTCGCACTTGGCCGGTTTATATATATTTATTTCCGTTAACTCATTGATCTTATTATGAAACAGATTTTTTTTTACAGTTATGAAAGTTAAATTAAAGTTTATTATTTAATAACCAGTAAAAAAGAAGAAAAGTAGTTTAGTTTTAGAAGTATTAAAAAATAGTTACGAAAACGGCACAAGAGATTTTAGTTCTTTAATGACTGAACCCAAAAAGGAATAAGGAAATAAATTATTTAAATAATTATTGTCTTGTCTTATTTGACCAGTATTATAAACAGCAAATTATTTTTCTTTGAATAATAAGCTTATAAGACTCCTAGCAAAATCCCTGCCACGTCTTATAGATGCATAACTCTTCGTCAGCGACATGTCAGCTGAATGGACGCCGTATTCCTACTATTTACATATTTAATGACGTAAAACGTCTCGGCGTTTGCTTAATGAGATACACAGTACACTATTGCGTACTTGGCTGAATTGTGCAGAAAAGGTAGAGATATACTCGTAACTTTTTAGTATTGTGCCCGACTAGAATATAAAGTGTTTCGAAAGGTCCATTCTTTTAGACAACACTGAAAATATCTTAATATATATAAATCTCGTGTCACAATGTTTGTCCTCAATGGACTCCTAAACCACTTAACCGATTATAATAAAATTCGCACACCATGTGCAGTTCGATCCAACTTGAGAGATAGGATAGTTTTTAACTTATGGCGAAACGAAGTTCGCCGGGGCAGCTAGTAGGTATATATATTTTATTTATAAAAGACACCATCGTTATAAACACCAATATTACACTTTGTTTTTTTTATATTTAAACATTTATTCTAATTGACAAATTATCATCACTTTGACAAAGTTAAGTATATATCTTGTTTTTGTCATATTGTCTGACCAGGCTTCTTATATCTTGAATTTTGTCAATAAAAATAATATAAAATTAAAAATATATATTCAAAAAACATTTTAACATTTAAGACTCTGAATAAACTTTTTCATGATAATATTATTGTTAGTTTAAGAGAAAATTCAAGTTAAAGGTAGAGAGCCTTGTAGGTACCTTAGTATCTCACTGCACATAATATGACGTACATACAAGATTATTCATATGACTGCATTATTAAAATGAAATCGTATAAGTACCTTCGCCATTTAAATGCATAATGTGACGTCCAATTTCCAATTCCCTATTATGCTTACAAACATAATAACCAATATGAAAAGGCTATTCAAGTCGGGAACACGCATGGCACCATAATGAGGGCGAGAGCGGGACCGCGGGATTGTCACTGGTGCGCTATTGTTCACTCTATATGGGGGCGCCACTGTCCTACCGGCTACTCGATTTGGCCGCTTCTAAATAGGCATAGATCTATGCGCGCGGCATCGCTTTTTACCGCAACCATTCTCACTTGATCTCTCCTACAACTACTCACGTTTGATGTAAAAACCATTGATTATATTTTTAAGGGCCAACTTAACTTGGTTGGTTGTGGACTGTTACGTATGGAGAACATTGTCAAAGTTACAGCTTTCTTCTCTGTTGTTGACTTAATTAGTAAGTTGGATATGTGAATGGCAGGGCAATGCATTCTCCGTATTCTGAGTAAATCTAGCATCGTCGTTATATTGAAAATATGGGTGGCGTGTAATGTCTAAAGGACGGTTTGTTAGTGATTGTGTTTTGTGGCTGCCTCGTCGGATTTGAGCTGAGTGGGTGGCACAGATATCTAGTTCATACGGCAGTTGGCTGAGTGAAAAGTAACGGTTTTATTCAGCTTATTTAATACTAGCTGTGCCTGCGACTCCGTTCGCGTACATTTGTATGGGGGGGACGTCTTATCATAACTGGAGAAAAAAATCAAGTTGTCTATCCTGTGTCCTGTATCTTTAATTGCTTATCTACCAAGTTGCAAAACATTTTGTTAATTCGTTTTAGACTTATAGAGGAACATACATAATAAAATTCTAAAAGTCCTCAATATTTCGTTTCAGTATCACGTATAGAGCTTATTATCACGATATCTCTGAAAACAAAGTAAATTACTCCATGACCAACCCTTACAGATTTATTATTAGTATTGATGAAGTCAAATTATAATGTACATCAAGACGGCCAAAATTATAACATTATTTTTGGCTTGACAGTAGTTGTATAAATATCAAGGAATTTTATAAAAAATTAAACTTCTAAAATAAAAATAATGTTTGTTAAAATCGTCCGTAAAGAATAGGTTTAACTCCCTTGAACCATAGATATTATAATATTACAGGAATAGGCTCTGTCAAGAGTAGTTCCAAAATTTAACGTTAGATGGCAGTAGTCCCACTGCTAGTTTACTTAAATATGTATTGTGTTAAAGCGTAAAATAGATATTAAGCATTTATAAAAATATAAATTGTATAACTAAAAATGCTGTTTATTGTTATTTCTTCCATGCTGGTCTGGGAGAAAAGAAAAAACGTAGAATGTGCCAGCTGCTTCTCTTCCTGCGAAGATCGTAAAATCCGATCGAAGGAATGGGTAAAATCGGAGGAATCATGTTAATGAATGAATTAATAAAAAATTATTTATTCAAGTGGCCATGACTCACATAATAGGCGATGTGGCCAGCAACCCATCACTATTATGATTCCGTTTTCCACCTAATGCCCACCAACATGCTTAACGTGGCCTTCAGACCTTATAGACCAAGGCTCTGTCTACCCCGCAAGGGAAGAGACGTGATACTATGTATGTAGGACAATATTTTTTTAAATAATACTAAGTGATTACTTGTTTTAGAATAAACTATTATACCCTTAAAATAAGATAGGTAATGACCAAACTTATTAGAATACATATATCATGTGGCGTGAGAACTATGCTAATACGATATTCTTAGGTACTAATATAATATTTAATTAAGTCAATTATATGCAACGAGTTCGTGATACTTTACCGTTTAAATAACAATTCCAAAATTAATTTCACATTAAGAACTGAAAACTTGTTTATGTCCCGCAAATACGATCAACCCCAAGTAATCAACAAACAAATGGAAGCCAACATATATCACCAATAACAATAGCTTTATATTAATTAAACAAGTTGCGTGCGCATAGACAATACCAGTTCGTAATAAAGAATCAATAATACTAAAACCGTGTTAAATCAACATCGGGCGGGCAGAGACAAGAATCCGGCAATTTATGGTCGTCGACAGAGCCAGGAAGCGGCAGACACGGCGGCGATTTTTAACTGTCGACGTCAGCTTCCTTCGTCGCGCTCGATCAATGCTCGTGAAAAATGCAAGCGATCACTCCTGTGGTGTTTAGTGTTACGGTGTAGTGTGAGCTTGAGTTATGTTTTCATAAAATTACGTTCTAGAATAATGTTTTGAGAGACATTTTATCTTGGGTGATTTATTTATTCTTGTAACGTAACTGAAAGTTCTGAAATACTTGGACATATAACATTGTCGTAACTTCCTTTCTCATCATTCGCAATACAGTGTTCTTTTTTTATACAAATAGGGTCTTCATCTCTGGAACAAAAAATATTAAATATGAATTTCAATGGGTTGTACAAGTACAATGCTTGATAATCACCTTACAAGATTGCTTATTGATATGAATTGTAAATTATTTCTGAGTAGCGTTTGGCTCGCAAGACTCCATTCACATAATTGGTATGATTCCAGTTACTCAATTTTTACGTAAAAAGTATCATGAATCCAAAAACATTAAAATTTATATTAATAGTTAATAAAATTATAATATCTATAACTTCAAAACTCTACGCAAAGCCTAATTTTATTAGGGACGCGCCCGCACCCGAAAAAGGCGCGAAACACACGCGATGTAAAAAATAGCGGCGTGCGATTTGAATGCGTGAATTATTGTCTTTGGGAGGAATAATACACCTTCGGAAAATAATATGAAGCGCATATAATTCCGATGAAAAATGGGAGATGGGAGTTGTAATACTGAAAAGTGGTTTCGACTGTACAATTTTAGATAGCAATGTTTTGAATTTGAAGAATCCAACCACGTTCCAAGTCATTTGTGGTTTACATATTGAAAATTGTAAGTTAGAATTTTAAAAGATTCTCTCGATTTTCGTAAGCTTTTGAAATCCGAATGTATTTTACTGTGTATTGTTGTACCTACAGAGAGACGAAATTTTTTTTTTAAGTTTAGTTTTAGAAGTATTAAAAAATAGTTACGAAAACGGCACAAGAGATTTTAGTTCTTTAATGACTGAACCCAAAAAGGAATAAGGAAATAAATTATTTAAATAATTATTGTCTTGTCTTATTTGACCAGTATTATAAACAGCAAATTATTTTTCTTTGAATAATAAGCTTATAAGACTCCTAGCAAAATCCCTGCCACGTCTTATAGATGCATAACTCTTCGTCAGCGACATGTCAGCTGAATGGACGCCGTATTCCTACTATTTACATATTTAATGACGTAAAACGTCTCGGCGTTTGCTTAATGAGATACACAGTACACTATTGCGTACTTGGCTGAATTGTGCAGAAAAGGTAGAGATATACTCGTAACTTTTTAGTATTGTGCCCGACTAGAATATAAAGTGTTTCGAAAGGTCCATTCTTTTAGACAACACTGAAAATATCTTAATATATATAAATCTCGTGTCACAATGTTTGTCCTCAATGGACTCCTAAACCACTTAACCGATTATAATAAAATTCGCACACCATGTGCAGTTCGATCCAACTTGAGAGATAGGATAGTTTTTAACTTATGGCGAAACGAAGTTCGCCGGGGCAGCTAGTAGGTATATATATTTTATTTATAAAAGACACCATCGTTATAAACACCAATATTACACTTTGTTTTTTTTATATTTAAACATTTATTCTAATTGACAAATTATCATCACTTTGACAAAGTTAAGTATATATCTTGTTTTTGTCATATTGTCTGACCAGGCTTCTTATATCTTGAATTTTGTCAATAAAAATAATATAAAATTAAAAATATATATTCAAAAAACATTTTAACATTTAAGACTCTGAATAAACTTTTTCATGATAATATTATTGTTAGTTTAAGAGAAAATTCAAGTTAAAGGTAGAGAGCCTTGTAGGTACCTTAGTATCTCACTGCACATAATATGACGTACATACAAGATTATTCATATGACTGCATTATTAAAATGAAATCGTATAAGTACCTTCGCCATTTAAATGCATAATGTGACGTCCAATTTCCAATTCCCTATTATGCTTACAAACATAATAACCAATATGAAAAGGCTATTCAAGTCGGGAACACGCATGGCACCATAATGAGGGCGAGAGCGGGACCGCGGGATTGTCACTGGTGCGCTATTGTTCACTCTATATGGGGGCGCCACTGTCCTACCGGCTACTCGATTTGGCCGCTTCTAAATAGGCATAGATCTATGCGCGCGGCATCGCTTTTTACCGCAACCATTCTCACTTGATCTCTCCTACAACTACTCACGTTTGATGTAAAAACCATTGATTATATTTTTAAGGGCCAACTTAACTTGGTTGGTTGTGGACTGTTACGTATGGAGAACATTGTCAAAGTTACAGCTTTCTTCTCTGTTGTTGACTTAATTAGTAAGTTGGATATGTGAATGGCAGGGCAATGCATTCTCCGTATTCTGAGTAAATCTAGCATCGTCGTTATATTGAAAATATGGGTGGCGTGTAATGTCTAAAGGACGGTTTGTTAGTGATTGTGTTTTGTGGCTGCCTCGTCGGATTTGAGCTGAGTGGGTGGCACAGATATCTAGTTCATACGGCAGTTGGCTGAGTGAAAAGTAACGGTTTTATTCAGCTTATTTAATACTAGCTGTGCCTGCGACTCCGTTCGCGTACATTTGTATGGGGGGGACGTCTTATCATAACTGGAGAAAAAAATCAAGTTGTCTATCCTGTGTCCTGTATCTTTAATTGCTTATCTACCAAGTTGCAAAACATTTTGTTAATTCGTTTTAGACTTATAGAGGAACATACATAATAAAATTCTAAAAGTCCTCAATATTTCGTTTCAGTATCACGTATAGAGCTTATTATCACGATATCTCTGAAAACAAAGTAAATTACTCCATGACCAACCCTTACAGATTTATTATTAGTATTGATGAAGTCAAATTATAATGTACATCAAGACGGCCAAAATTATAACATTATTTTTGGCTTGACAGTAGTTGTATAAATATCAAGGAATTTTATAAAAAATTAAACTTCTAAAATAAAAATAATGTTTGTTAAAATCGTCCGTAAAGAATAGGTTTAACTCCCTTGAACCATAGATATTATAATATTACAGGAATAGGCTCTGTCAAGAGTAGTTCCAAAATTTAACGTTAGATGGCAGTAGTCCCACTGCTAGTTTACTTAAATATGTATTGTGTTAAAGCGTAAAATAGATATTAAGCATTTATAAAAATATAAATTGTATAACTAAAAATGCTGTTTATTGTTATTTCTTCCATGCTGGTCTGGGAGAAAAGAAAAAACGTAGAATGTGCCAGCTGCTTCTCTTCCTGCGAAGATCGTAAAATCCGATCGAAGGAATGGGTAAAATCGGAGGAATCATGTTAATGAATGAATTAATAAAAAATTATTTATTCAAGTGGCCATGACTCACATAATAGGCGATGTGGCCAGCAACCCATCACTATTATGATTCCGTTTTCCACCTAATGCCCACCAACATGCTTAACGTGGCCTTCAGACCTTATAGACCAAGGCTCTGTCTACCCCGCAAGGGAAGAGACGTGATACTATGTATGTAGGACAATATTTTTTTAAATAATACTAAGTGATTACTTGTTTTAGAATAAACTATTATACCCTTAAAATAAGATAGGTAATGACCAAACTTATTAGAATACATATATCATGTGGCGTGAGAACTATGCTAATACGATATTCTTAGGTACTAATATAATATTTAATTAAGTCAATTATATGCAACGAGTTCGTGATACTTTACCGTTTAAATAACAATTCCAAAATTAATTTCACATTAAGAACTGAAAACTTGTTTATGTCCCGCAAATACGATCAACCCCAAGTAATCAACAAACAAATGGAAGCCAACATATATCACCAATAACAATAGCTTTATATTAATTAAACAAGTTGCGTGCGCATAGACAATACCAGTTCGTAATAAAGAATCAATAATACTAAAACCGTGTTAAATCAACATCGGGCGGGCAGAGACAAGAATCCGGCAATTTATGGTCGTCGACAGAGCCAGGAAGCGGCAGACACGGCGGCGATTTTTAACTGTCGACGTCAGCTTCCTTCGTCGCGCTCGATCAATGCTCGTGAAAAATGCAAGCGATCACTCCTGTGGTGTTTAGTGTTACGGTGTAGTGTGAGCTTGAGTTATGTTTTCATAAAATTACGTTCTAGAATAATGTTTTGAGAGACATTTTATCTTGGGTGATTTATTTATTCTTGTAACGTAACTGAAAGTTCTGAAATACTTGGACATATAACATTGTCGTAACTTCCTTTCTCATCATTCGCAATACAGTGTTCTTTTTTTATACAAATAGGGTCTTCATCTCTGGAACAAAAAATATTAAATATGAATTTCAATGGGTTGTACAAGTACAATGCTTGATAATCACCTTACAAGATTGCTTATTGATATGAATTGTAAATTATTTCTGAGTAGCGTTTGGCTCGCAAGACTCCATTCACATAATTGGTATGATTCCAGTTACTCAATTTTTACGTAAAAAGTATCATGAATCCAAAAACATTAAAATTTATATTAATAGTAAATAAATTATAATATCTATAACTTCAAAACTCTACGCAAAGCCTAATTTTATTAGGGACGCGCCCGCACCCGAAAAAGGCGCGAAACACACGCGATGTAAAAAATAGCGGCGTGCGATTTGAATGCGTGAATTATTGTCTTTGGGAGGAATAATACACCTTCGGAAAATAATATGAAGCGCATATAATTCCGATGAAAAATGGGAGATGGGAGTTGTAATACTGAAAAGTGGTTTCGACTGTACAATTTTAGATAGCAATGTTTTGAATTTGAAGAATCCAACCACGTTCCAAGTCATTTGTGGTTTACATATTGAAAATTGTAAGTTAGAATTTTAAAAGATTCTCTCGATTTTCGTAAGCTTTTGAAATCCGAATGTATTTTACTGTGTATTGTTGTACCTACAGAGAGACGAAATTTTTTTTTTTAAATCTATGTGTACCTACCTATAAAATTGGCGTTTCCTATAGAGAATAAAAAAAAAAATAGACTCACTTTTCATCCTCACATTTTTAGTATCATTTCGGATTTGATAAATTCAACAATAGTGAAATTTAAATAAGTTATCAAGCTTACTGTTGTCCGTGCAAATTAAATATAAAAAAGAATAGAAAAATAACGATATTTTTTATCAAAACGGACAACATCTGAAATATGAAATCTAAAATTATTTTCATGAGCATAAAATAAATTTTATGCTTGTTAATAAAAAATAATAAATAACATAGTCGACTTTCAAGTTTAAATTTAAAAATATGTGTTTATATAATTATCATTTCGTGTAGGTGACACGGTCAATGGACCATGCACACCCTGGTGTCAGAGTTCTTCGTAACCGCCTCTCGGCCTCTGACGTGGTTCCTTTGTTTATGTGTTTAGATGAAAATCATTTTCATGAGGAATAAAATGGTAAGCGGAAAAAACGCCAATTTCATTACTAACATTTTCAAATTATAGTTTGTTTTCAGATTTATGATTATTTGATAGATTGACTAGTTCCGTGGCGCAGCGGTCAACACGCCTGCCTGCGACACGGAGTGACCGGGTTCAATCCCCGGCCAGGTCAAGATGGAAAATGATCTTTTTCAGATTGGCCTGGGTCTTGGATGTGTATCTATATATGTATTTGTTATAAAATATAGTATCGTTGAGTTAGTATCCCATAACACAAGTCTCGAACTTACTTTGGGGCTAGCTCAATCTGTGTGATTCGTCCGTATATATTTATATTTATATTTATTTATATATGATATAACAAGGAGGGATGGGTGGAAAAAAACAACAGGTAGTTAGGTAACAAGATTGTTTACCTACCGGGCAGGGGTGTCTTCCTCTATTGCTTCGCCGGTGGTTGCAGATATGGCATCCACGCGCTCCCGGCCTTCCGAGCTACTTGCTTTTCCCCCATTCATCCGAATGCGTAAGTAGTATTCCAATCCCAATACATTCATTCCCTTTCGAGCTAAAACAAAATCCAGATCTAGATCAAACAAATCCCCAGCTTAAAAATGCTTCCGATAGGTAACAGCATCGCTCAGAGAGCCATAGAGCGGGCAATGCTTGGTATTTCCCTCCAAAATAAGATCAGAAACACTGATATCCGAAGACGGACAGGACTTACCGACATAGCCCAGGAAGTAGCTTAAAGAAAGTGACGATGAGCGGGCCATATATGTCGCACCACAGATAAACGCTGGGGAAAAATAGTGCTGAAATGGAGACCCAGAACTGGTCGCCGAAGTGTGGGTAAACCGATTACTAGATGGATCGACAATCTGGTCAAAATTGCAAGAAAAAGATGGATGAGAAAAACACAAGACACTTATCATCATCATTTCGAGTAGGCATCACGGTCAATCGACCATGCACACCCTGGTGTTAGAGTTCTTTGGAACCGCCTCTCGGCCTCTGACGTGGTTCCTTTAACGACTACCAGATGGCAGCCGGGACCACCGGCTTAACGTGCCTTCCGAAGCACGGAATCATCTTCAATATCAGACAATCAGGTGATTCAAGCCTGCAATGTCCTAACCAGACTGGAAACAACTAAACAAAGTATGCTTCCGGTGGGAATCGAACCCACGACCCCCGGGTCAACAGGCAAACGCCTTAACCACTGGACCACGGAGGCTGTCAGACACTTATTAGATGCCTACAATCAGCATTGGGTGACAATGGGCTGAAGAAGGAGAAGAAGGTACACAAGAAGGCAAAGAAGATGGGCGGTCGGCAAGACCGCCCATCGCGGTGATTATGGCAATATTGACAGCTCCGTGGCGCAGTGGTTAACACGCCAGCCTTTGACACGGAGTGCCCGGGTTCGATCTCCGGCCAGGCCAAGATGGAAAATGATCTTTTTCAGATTGGCCTGGGTCTTGGATGTTTATCTATATATGTATTTGTTATAAAATATAGTATCGTTGAGTTAGTATCCCATAACACAAGTCTCGAACTTACCTTGGGGCTAGCTCGATCTGTGTGATTTGTCCGTATTTATTTATTTATTTATATCCACCCAATAGATCCTTGGAAGAGGTGGTTGTCTAGCAGTAGAATTACAGCTGAAACGATAATGATGATGTCATAAGCAGGAACCCATGAAATAATTCATCATCAGGTCGTTTTAGTCTCTACTGCAGGAGCATAACCCTCTCTGTACTATCGGAGCCATACTTGGCCAGAGCAGACAGAGGATTTGGCCTACACTCTCCTCGCTGGCCAGACGGGTTGAAGAGGTCTCATTGATGTTTACGAGCTTTGTTTAGCTTTTATTTCTTAAGTCACCTGTTACGACATCTACGGGAAGACTTGGAGTGGTCCTATTCTACTCTGCCGGAAACCACACGGTATGAAATATTTATGGCATTTTATTTAACTTAAATGAGCATAAAAGGCTATTTAGCCTTCCACGCTGACTTGATTGTTTATGCTAAAATTACCATAAACAACTAGTTTTTACTGCTCCAATTCAAATTTTACATAACATTAAACATAAATAAAGTAGTTTTAAGAAAAAGTTCGCAGACTTTTTGCGTATCCTTGGCGGTCAGCCGGTCGGCTGCCCGGTTTGATCGCCCTTTGGCGGCTCATTATCACTAATGGGCACAACGAGGAAGCCTTATTGTTAACTGCACTAGAAAAAAGTCATTGCTTTGTCAATTATTATGTGAATGCATAGAAATGTACAAAATTAAACAATTAAGTCAAATTAAAGTTGAAAATATGTGATGAAAAAGAACTCGGCCACAGGTAGGATTCGAACCACGTCATTAGGTTTACGCCCTAAGTGTAATACACCACTGCGACTTCGAGTCACCGGGTCAAGTTCTCTAGGTCTAAAAGTTAGATGTAGACTGAGAAGATTCCCATCATCAGACGAGCTCAATTTCGACATTCCATTGCAAAATTAAATCATTCCCTTGCATTGTCATTAGTAAATTTTTTTTTTTTTAATTTGCTTTTCTGCTTTATATATATACCGATAAGGCAAACAAAAACTTGCAAGATTTGATTCACAATCTAGTCACATTAAATAGAACATTGAAAAAATGGAAATAATTTTGCAATGAATAAGTACGATACGTACGACACACACGTTTTGATAGTCATTTAAAAGTACATTACGTTTTATATATCTTTAATAATAAAAGTCAATCATAGGAAACCCGCAATGTATTTTGAAATGGCTATCAAAACGTTGGTCACTGAGTTAGCAAATAGGCCGGCTGGTCTCCCCGTGGATGTCGTAGAAGGCGACTTAGGAAATACAAGCTAAACACAGCTTATAAACATCTATGAGACATCTCCAACCCGTCTGATCAGCGTAGAGAGTGTAGGCCAAGTCCTCTGGCTGCTCTGGCCAAGTATGTCTTTAGTACAGAGAGGGTTGTGCTCCTGTAGTGGAGACTAAAAATACCTGATGATGATGATGAGTTAGCGCTAACTTAATAATTTCGTGGCTCGGAGCCCTGAATGTGGATTTACAGTATTTAAAAAAAAAAAAATCAGTTTCAAATTTATTTAAATACTCAAAACTAAATATATATAATATATCTATTAAGTAATTATCAATCACATCACATCTCATGTAACTTAGATTTTTTCCTCATCTATCGTATTTTATATATATTTTTATATTTTTTATATACTCCATAGTTTTTTTTCTTACGTTTGCTAGTTTTGCTTGATTAAGAGTAGGCTTAATATTTCAAAATTGCTTATTATTATATTGTTATTACTACCAGCGACCTTAAATGTTTAAAGTAATATTAGATAATTTAAGCTTCGGCACTATTTTGTCTAGAAATGTATAACTTATAACAAATTGTAATCTTATCTGTTATGACTGTTTGTGCCAAAATAAATGGAAAAAAAAACATCCATTAATTACTGTGGAATAATTATGAATCTGCCTTACTTGGCTCACAAATAAAATGTTACTTCAACAAGTACTTAACGTCGTTTAGCCGTGGCAGAGTCACAGAGCCACGCCAACAATATTAATTTTTGCTAATAGCATGAATGGGCCGCCTAGTATCACCAAAAATCGACTTTTGATTAGAAGCTTTACCGCTTCTATGCTTCGTTTGGTGAGTAAGAGTATCCGTCATTCCACCCAACTGCTCAAAAGGCCGGCAACGCTCCTATCACATCCTGGTGTTGCTGTTGTCCATGGGCAGCAGTGATCACTTACCATCAGATGACACGCTTACTCTCTTTTGCCCTTCCATATCATAAAAAAAATGACATAATACTCTTATTAAATTAAGAAATAAAATATGGTGAAAAATTTCAAGCGTGCAGGATTTGAACCTACGATGTAAATTTATAATGAATTTAAAATCAACTAATTTGCTGCAAATTAATTGTAAAATGAGTTGAATCAAATACCTCACTTGCAAAAGTCGGGAATTGTTTTAGGTGACGTAAGCCTTAATACGTATTGGATATGGTGGAGAATTTCGGCGCTGAGGTTAGAACAGGCGGTTACTCAGTAGGAAGAGCGAAGACATAGACTTAAGGTGCCAGGTTCAAATCCAGCCCGCTTGAAATTTTTCACCATATTTTATTTTACAAAAGTATATCAAAATAGCATTGTGAATGCAAAATATAACACTTAAAAATATAAGTGTCATTTCAAATTATAGAAAAAAAGAAACCAAAAAGTTTAAACAGATAACTGCAGTTCAGGGTGACAGCTTGTCTCAAAATATTATTAAATAAACATAAGAAGAAAGTTCTATCGTCAGTAGTATCAATCAACGTGCGTCAATCTCTTCTTCTAAAATCTTCGTCGTCGATACATACCGCTATTAATATTACAGGCCTCTCTTAGTCGCAACTAGATTCAACTAAGTTTGTGAAACCAATTTTATCCTGTTTTATCAATACATACATAGTATCTCGTCTTATTCTCTTACAGGGTAGACAGAGCCTTGGTCTATAAGACCTGAAAGCCACGGTTAGCATGCTGGTGTCAAAACGGAATCAAAATAGTGATGGGTTGCTAGCCACATAGCCTATGAACATGAATCCTCAGATTTTACCCATTCCCTCGATCGGCTTTTACGATCTGCGTGGGAAGAGAAGCAGCTGGTACATTTTACGTTTTTTTCTTTTCTCCCAGACCAGCATAGAAGAGCTCATCATCATCATTTCGAGTAGGTGTCACAGTCAATCGACCATGCACACCCTGGTGTCAGAGTTCTTCGGAACCGCCTCTCGGCCTTTGACGTGGTTCCTTTAACGACTACCAGATGGCAGCCGGGACCACCGGCTTAACGTGCCTTCCGAAGCACGGAATCATCTTTATTATCAGACAATCAGGTGATTCAAGCCTGCAATGTCCTAACCAAACTGGAAACAACTTAACAAAGTATGCTTCCGGTGGGAATCGAACCCACGACCCCCGGGTCAACAGGCAAACGCCTTAACCACTGGACCACGGAGGCTGTTAAAAGAAGTTAAGAAGAGCTGTTTTATCAATACTGTCTAATAATTTCTGTACTTTCTATATTTTATGCCGAAGTGACTACCTCGATTTATTTCAGATTGATTGAATGCATTCGTTATTGGGAACCTGTAACGCATAATAGAATGCATAGCGGTGATTTTGATGAAACAATGTCGTTCTGAATATAAAGCAGCGGCGACTGTCGCAGCAAAATGCTTACTGAACTAAACTAAACGACACTGAGTTAGCAAATAGGCCGGCTGGAGTGGTCCTATTCTACTCTGCCGGATACCACACGGCGTGACGCTAAGTATCTATAGCAATCAAAGCCATAACTAACGTAGCTACTCGTATTCTTATTTCTGCACATTCTCTATTTTGTCGTTCGGCTCAACGTTACCGTACATGGTACTGGGCGGGACCCCATCTGCATATGGTGGTATCTCCATATTGATCTACGGCTATTGCCCGCTAATCATCCCGTTTTCAATCTTAATGAAAATCCCGTGGGTTGTCAACATTCGAACGCGTTTGCTGATGCTTGTCTGTGGATTTACTAGTTTGTAGACTGTTTAATTTTTATCTTGTCTATGGTACTACAAATCTTGTTTAAAATGAAGGACGCAAAGATAGCTTGTAGGTAAGGTCATATTAAGTCGTCTTATTTTCGTGTCGATGGCTCAAAAATCAAATTTTGTTTCATTAGTATATGGCAACTCCGATAACACTCTCGGATGCAGAGTATAGGTCATCCTTGGTGCAGCTGGTGGGGCACAAAGAGCACGAAAGGAGGTGCAACATGGTCTGGTCGTCGTGACCACATTGTCACTGCATTTCCGCCTGTTGGATAAAGCTCCATTTAGGCAGATTGTGTCGGCATCGACATACCTCAGTGCGGAGGTGATAAGGGAACTTCCATGTGGTGCAAGGAAGCTTGTTGCCTGGAGGTAGCTCTTTGGATAGAGGAACGAAATCGGTTGGAGGTGAGATTTGGTTACGCCAGAGGGAGGATCTTGGATGGTCTTTTAAGAGTTCCGTATTTTTCAAGAAGCTTTACAATAAATATAACAATAAGTTTTCAGGTAAGTTTTGATTATTTTTTTAATATATGTACGCTTATATTGACAGCTTCCAGCTCATCAATGATTATCACTGTAGTCTGATACACAGGAGAATCTGTGTTTAATTTCTAGATGTTTTTTTGGATCTTCCTAAGGAGGGTTGGTGTCAAGCAGGCGACCGGGTGTATAAGCCCTAGATGAGCCTATCATATCAGCGAATCATAGTTGAGAGAGAATGCGGTAAAGAAAAGCTCATATGAGGTGGAAGGAGGTACATATCTACGCTGCAGAGATTACGGGGGCACCTTATAAGTAGTTTATCGTATATTAATTAAAGTCTCAATGCAGACTATTCGAAATATATGCGAAACATTCATATCATCAGCTTTTTACAACCTACTGCTGGGTAGATGCCTTTTGTCTGCGCCATTTCTCTCTATCTCCAGCCATCACAATCCAAAAACGTTATTTAATTAAATTATACACTATGTAAAAAAAACCCTGTCCAATCCTTGAAGAGGTGATTCAGCCCGTTGATTTGAACAACTTGATCCCATAGGAAAAGTTGTTCATCTAGGCGAGTTCTCAGCCAAAAAAATGGACATTTTGAAACCAACAAAAACGTTCGGCCCGGTCAATTTGTATTCCTCGTCAAAAAAAAAATTGTGTTCCCAGCATTAATCCAATAGAAAAAGTTGTTCATATCGACGGGCTGAATCACCCCTTCAAGGATCTGGCAGGGTTTTCTTTACATATTGTACTAGCTTTCGCCCGCGGCTCCGCACACGTCAATGTCGATCCCTCGGGAATAGTACTTTTTCCCAGGATAAAAGGTAGCCTATATCCTTCTCCGTACTCCAGAGAACTTGTATGCAAAATTTCATGATGATCGGTTTAGTAGTTACGGCGTGAAAGCGTAACAAACAAACAAACAAACGAGCTCACTTTCTCATCCTTACTAATCCTTATCCTTATCCTTACTTCCTTACTATCCTTATCCTTACTAATATTATAAATGCGAAAGTGAGTTTGTTTATTTGTTTGTTTGTTACACTTTCACGCCGTAACTACTGAACCGATCATCATGAAATTCTGCATACAAGTTCTCTGGAGTACGGAGAAGGACATAGGCTACGGGAAAAAGTACTATTCCCGAGGGATCGACATTGACGCGGGCGGAGCCGCGGGCTAAAGCTAGTTTATAATATTAGTAAGGATACGGATTATTATTTAAACGTGATCCTGAATCAGTATCTGTAGCATTGACACAAATGACCTATAAGTAACTTCGTATATCGAGCAGGCCGTTTCATTTTATCACACATACATTATTGTAGTTGGCGTTTAAGAGCCCGCCATATGCCAGGCGGCGTGGCGGTACAAACGCGGATGGTCTAAACGCGTTGGCTACTTTGGATATTTTCGTTTTTTAGGAATATTCAAGGGTTATTCGAAAAAGAAAAACATATGATGGCTGCCTTATCTGTAATGCAATAATAATCAAAAGTTTCAAGGTTAATTTTAATGTATTTGGTGAATAATGCTATATACCAAGTAAATTAGACGTGATTTGGAGGCAACTTTGCAATTTTTTTCTATCGAGAAAATTTAACGCAATCGTGTTTTTGAGTCAGATAGTTACCAGAGTTAGTCCTGAACTTTGCTGCATATTTATTTCAACTTGAGTATTTAATTATTATTGATATAACAGTCAATCATGCAAAACAGTGTGAGGTAGTACGGCCCCTTAACTGGACTTGAACTACGCGATACCCTCGTAAAGCCGTTTGACGTAATAACCGCTGAGTTTCATATATTTGTCTGACAAATTGACCGTTTTGCATTATTGCTATATCGTTACATTTGCATGTGAGCTGTTTGCATTTATTGAGAAATTTACATTTTGCCTGGATTTGATATGGCGAGTGGCTCTTGTGGACTTCGTTAAGGAGCTTAAGTGTGCGAATGTTGAGTTAAAATTTAAGACAGTTAAGGATACCACTTCGGGCGTATTTACTCAATGACTATAAGGACATGATCCGGGACTGCAAGTTGCATGGGGGTGGCGGTTATAAGTATAAACCGTCGCTTTCGTGAAGCGTCCCGACAAGGAAAACGTTAAAAATTAATCAGCTATAATCTTCCTCCACCTGCAATCACGATAAGTTTAACTTTTTTTTTGTAAAATACAATAGTAATAAACACAAAGTAACGGATGATTTTCTGAATTTACATTTAATAGATTAGTGCTTATGTCTCATCGCTCTATGGATCCAAAGTCCAAACCACAAGTTATATGAAAGACACTTCACAGTGCTACTTCAGATTCCAGTCTCTCATTCAACGAAATATTTTCGTTGATTTCCAATTATACAAAACAGATCTTTTATAATACACATTTATATTCCTAAGAAAATGTATAAATACATCGTGTAAATTTAGGTCATTCGGCTCGTCTATATAAACAACTTTTCCTATGGCACCAAGATTGAGAACTGAAAAGGAATTCGATCTTTCCATACAAAAGTGTTCAGCAGCGCGGGCTATTAGTATGAAAATGTCGACATTTTTTTTGTGTTCCCAGCATTAGTCGCAAAGCAAACGTTGTCTATATTGACGAGCCGAATCACCCAAATTTAATAACACAACAACCGGGACACCTACTCGAAATGATGATGATGATGAATAATGTCGACGACATTTACAGGGTAACTTGAAAAACAAATAACCGCGCAGGAGTAGATAGCTAACATAATAAACAACGTTTGTTCTACGACTTTTGATAATATTTTAGATTTTACTTTCATACAAGAATAAAATAAATTTAATTTTCCAGTTGATTGTTAACAAGTCTACGCGCATCACAAGAAAAGATAACTCGCACAGGCGTCGTTTCATGTCGTCATTTCGCTTACGAATGTAACATAGACTTACAAATCTTATAACAATACATTAAAATATTGAAAAATATTTTTTATTCTTACTTCCTTATCTATGCTTACTTAAAAAATATTTTTTATAATTACTAATATTATAAATGCGAAAGAGAGTTTGTTTGTTACGCTTTCACGCCGTAACTACTGAACCGATCATCATGAAATTTTGCATACAAGTTCTCTGGAGTACGGAGAAGGACATAGGCTACCCTTTATCCCAGGAAAAATACTATTCCCGAGGGATCGACATGAACGCGGGCGAAAGCTAGTTTACTATAAAGATAAGTTAGAACTCATAGAACAAACGTTGTTGTTCTGCGAGGTTTTTTTCAGGTAACACTTTATAGAAAGCATTCGGCCCGGGGCGTCAAACTTAAGAATACGCCACCACATCGGAAGCATAAAGAGGTGTCTTTGTAGCCCTATGGCCATTCCATTTTGTTTCTATCGAATGGTAATGCTTCGGAAATGTTGGAACAGATTATTTCTGATTGTACAGCTCATATTTGAATATCTATAGTAGAACATTCTAGAGGCCGTTTCGCACCTCGTCATCGGCCGATCTGATACTAGTTTTCACCGGTTTACAAAAGACCTCGAGTATAAAGTTGTATTCAAATCCAAATAAACCTTACTAATCTAATACTAATAAAAATCTTGGTACAATTACGCAGTGTTGAGTCTAAATGATTTGTGACTGCGTTACTTTTAGTCAAAATTAAATAAAACTCTGTATTATGCATATAAAAAGAACTTAGCACGAACCTTTTTATTATTACCGTTGACTTTTCGATGAAGTTACATCCGTCGTGATTGCAACGAATCTCGTTACTCTCGTTGCGTCCACGAAAAACTGCAGAAACTCCATCGAAACGTCAGAAACTTACGGTAACAAATAATAAAAAGGTTCGTGCTATGTCTTATTTATATACTTACATTAGGTATGTGTTTAAGCGTGAAATTTTAAAAGTAAACCGCAATTTTTTTTTTAATCTAATTGGCCACTGTTATAATGTGCTACACAGATATTGTACTCTTTTAGTAATCACTTAATAAGCACAACATGATATATGTGTCCATAAGGTCTTACCGACCTAGGCTCTGTCTACTCCGCAAGGGAAAAAGACGTGATACTATGTAGGTATGTATGTTCTTTGAGGTTCGAAATCAAGCTGTATTTTTCTTAAATAAATTTAGGTGCTTGTAATAAATCATGTTATTTATGCTGTCTGTTTGCATCCTCACAGACGTGTTGGACCGGAGCCCAGGGTCCTGATGACATCAAAATTATCTACATTTAAGGTAATAACGTTCACTTTATACTACAGTAAACGCCAACATAATCTACCTACGTGTAATAAAATGAAATGGTGTGCTCAAAACTCTACTTATGTGACCATAATAACGCTTTCGCATATCAGAATTGCTAATAAAGGGAGCGAATGCTTTGTTTACATCCAGTCCTAGAAATGTTGGCCCGAATTGGTCATGCTGGCCCCAATGCAATAATATTTGATTATCTTCGAAGACCAAAGTATTTCGTAAAGTAGCACATGGAAACGAGGAGTGGTTGTGGGAGATACTTTTGAACTTTTCGACAAAGAAATCCAAATTTTTTTAATAAGCCATGAATGAATTTTTAAAACAACCAACTATGATCCCAAAAATTGACATCGTTGATTTTGAAAATAAAACAAAATATCCAATAATAATAATTAGCCTTGTGGTTTCCGGCAAAATAGAATAGGACCACTCCTAGTCTTCCCAAGGAGGTCGTCAGAGGCGACAAAGCTCATAAACATCAATGAGACCTCTCCAATCCGTCTGGCCAGCGAGGAGAGTGTAGGCCAAACCCTCTGTCTGCTCTGTCCAAATATTGCTCCGGTAGTACAGAGCGTCCTGCAGTGGAGACTAAAAAGACCTGATGATGATGATGATGATCTAATAATAAGATACTTTTACTGTAACTCGTGTCCTGGTGCACTTATATTATTTAGTGATATATACTTACCTTATGTTACATAACCTCTACATATATTCTTGTTGTCACATTCTTGCTAACAATTTGCTTAAGAAGACCTATGATAGATTTATAAATTAGTATTTAATTCCTTTAAAAGCGATAGGCCAATATTTTCGGGCCATGATATAAAATACCAGCGAATGTGTGCCAGCCGCTCAGGCGCAAGTATTAGTAGACAGTGGCGCCCTCCGGACAATCGCGGCATAGTTATGCACTAAGGAAGTTGATTATAAACGTTGCCGAGAGTTTACTATAGCTTTTTCCGGCGACTTTGTCCGCGTAAATTAAAGGCAATATGCTATTTTGATATGTCGGCTATAACATTGTATAGTTTTGTCAAAATATATCCAGTAGTTTTTGCGTGAAGGAGGAACAAACATATCTTCACATCCATACACACATAATATTATTAGTAGAATACATTTTAATAATTATTGTGATTAAACTAAGTTAATCCTTTTTGGGGTTTAAATTTAAAAAATACGCACGAAATGTATTTTTAAGCCAATACATCCATAGTTATCCCGCCTTTATCCCATTCGAGGTAGGCATACCCTATTTCGAATCTGCTCACAAATTTCGTGAGAAACGATTGAGAAATTTCACCTGTTTCCCTACAGACAACTACCTACAAAACAGCCGGACAGACCCTACAAACAAAACAGCCGGACAGACATACGAAAGAATTTAAGCTCAAGCTGAAGCAGAGACGCTTTGCCCGCGTTTCGCGCCTGCTCATCCCGCTATTAGCGTGCTTTGTTTTTCTGGTTTGTTTCCTAATTAGGGACAGGCCTCCTGATACTTTTCCTCCAAACTTGACTAAGTCAAAGTCAAAGATTTTTATTTAAAATTGGATACATGTATCTCTTTTTGAACGTCAGATTTGTATTTGTTATATTTTGTTATTTGTTATATTTTGTTATTTTTTATGCAAAATCGAAATACTACTAGCGTTTCGGAACGACCACTGGTGAGAAGAATACGCCGAAAGACACTCAATCTAGACTTTGTACATGATTGTACAGTTAGGGACAGAGATACCTGACTAGGCTCTCTACCTATATCTTTACTTTATCTATAAATAATATTAACATGAAAAGTTACATTAGGAAAGACTTCATTAAAATCTTTTTGTATATACATTTTCATGTTATTATTGTTTATAGTTAAAGAGAAAATTCAAGATTCAGGTTGATTGAGAGGTCCAGGCCCTCTGGCCTGGTCAGGTATGTCTGTCCTTGACTGTATGTACAGACCTTATCTAGGTGGTCTGGGGTCGTCCTCTACCTCATTTTCTCTCGCAAATCGCCAACACCTGTCTCGTAATGTGATCAGGACTAAGTTGCATCATATGACTATTGAAATAAACAACAGAAAAAGTCTTTATATTCTTTGCTATAAATAGACTGCCTCCGTGGTCCAGTGGTCAAGGTGTTTGCCTGTAGATCCGGGGGTCGTGCGTGGGTTCGATTCCCATGGGAAGCACACTGTTTTAGTTGTTTCCAGTTTGGTTAGGACATTGAAGGCTTGAATCACCTGATTGTCTGATAATAAAGATGATTCTGTGATTCGGTAGGCACATTTAAACCGTTGGTCCCGGCTGCCATCTGGTAGTCGTTAAAAGAATAACGTCAGAGGCCGAGAGGCGGTTCCGAAGAACTCTGACAACAGGGTGGCATGGTCGATTGACCGTGTTACCTACACGAAATGATGATGAACATAGAAGTCGCAATTTTTTTTTAAATCTATGATGATGAAACTATAAATAGACACCAACTGTCAAACGACTGGCGATGGCGTTATGATGCTAAGGATACATTAAAAAGGTTATTAAGGGAAATAAGGCTTCATTTATATACGTATATAAAGATTAGCGTACTAGTGAAACTGCACTAGTAAAAGTACTTACTTAATTAACAATCAATTAACATCTCAATCTCGATATGTTAATTTAATATGTTTAGTTGGAAAATGCCCCTGTCTGAGGTTTATCTTTACTCATTTTCTAGTAGCGTATGAATAGATTGGATAAACTAGCGGTTCCGTATGTCGGTGTGAAGCCAATGTTGGGTTATATTGGCCAACCTGTTTGCCGAGGATGCGAAGGTGTCACAGTCACAGCTACTGTTTTGAAGACCGTGTGAAGTGGGAAAGTAAAAACAATTGGATCCCGGGCTTTGAAGGACCACTAAATAAATCTTTACTAAGATAAAAATCCGTAAGTTTGTTAGTATATATAGATGTTTCTTACTCAATTCGCCAAAACTGACTGACGATTTTTTGCACAAAAATAGGTTAATACCTGGATTAACACGTAGGCTACCTTTCAGTCCGGAAAAAAGTACTGTTTCCGCGGTATCGACATTAACGCGAGTAGCGGACGACAGCTAGTATAGATATAGTATAGGGACCAATCACACAGCTTGAGCTTGCCCCACTGTAAGTTGTGAACTTGTATCGTGGGATACTAGCTTCAGGATACTATATTTTATAATAGATACTTATATTAACCCGTCAAGACCCTGTTTATGATATAGTTTCCTTGAGACCCGGAGGACATTTTTTAATTTCATCCAGTTTTTTTATAAGTGTTTTGTTTTGCATTCACAATGCTATTTTGATATACGCTTAATAAATTAATCTGTCTTAAACTTTACATAGATATTTTCAAATGTCCGCTTGATACGAATTTTTTTTAAAGAAAAAAATTTCGTATTTTGGCGTGATTTACGAGTAGTTCCCATTTGTTTTACTTTTGTATAGAAGAAATATTTTAGTTACGCACTAGTAAACATAACACATTTAGAATCACGCATATAGCTCTGTATATTTGCCAAACATTTGTCCAATCCTTGTCCTCCGATAAATGATTAAGATACAGAAGATTTAAGAATATGCCAGCTCTAACGGCCTAAAGGCGTAGCCAAAGTGGGCAAAAGAGTCCTAATAAAAATTATAAAAAAGTTAAAAAATTTCAAAGCGTCATTGATCGATCAGTAAATTATGAAATACTTAGCTTTTGCCCGCGGCTTTACCCACGTTAATGTAAATTCCTCAGGAACAGCAGATTTTTCCGGGATGGTAGTTTGTCCTTCCCCGAGCCTCAAATTACCTCCTTATCAAATTTCATCGCAACGGGTTTTATAGTTGAATCGTGAAGTGGTTTGCCAAATTATGGAGTGGTTTGCCATTGCCTTCTGCATTTCACACACTAGTGAACTTTCAATTAGTGTGGAGGTTGCCTCAGGTCGATGAAAATTACCATACTTGAGTCAGATTGGTCTACAGACTCAGAGGTACAGGTCGGGCTGGGCGGGGTTTGAACCCGGGACCTTTCGCTTACAGGTCACGCTCTTACGTCACTGAACCGTTACCGCTTCACTTGGATAGGCATATAATAGCTTTCACCAGTAGCTCCGCCCGCGTCAATGTCGATCCCTCGGGTATAGTACTTTTCATCGGGATTAAATGTACACTATGTCCTTCTCGGTAGCCCAAACAACGGGTATGCAAAATTTCATGACGATCGGTTCAGTAGATAGGGCTTGAAGGCGTAACAAACAAACTCACTTTCGCATTTATAATATTAGTTACGATGAACTTGCACCCCCTTCCTCACCCCTGCCTAGCGACGCCCTAGCCCGCGGCCACTTTGTTATCAATCTTATCGGGTAACGGCATATGCTCACATTAATTACTATGTGGTGCACTAATTAGGAATGGGACGAAACCGGTAGTAACTACAGTTTAATGCAAAATGGAATAGATGGGCAGATAAGAGATATACAGGCTCTAGCCGCGTCCTCAGTTATAACAGGCTTGGAATATAAAAGTGGACGGGATGTGTCCAATCAGAACCTATACACTCGATCGTGAATTCTGTGTCAGGGATAGTTTTTTTTTGCATAATCACCACGTGTCCGAAATATTGTCAGAAATAAAAATTCATACTGTCTTATTATAAAACGAGGATTAACTTTACCTGGTTTAAACCATT
The DNA here is from genome assembly GCA_947532085.1 of Elegia similella. Classification (NCBI taxonomy): domain Eukaryota; kingdom Metazoa; phylum Arthropoda; class Insecta; order Lepidoptera; family Pyralidae; genus Elegia; species Elegia similella. The sequence goes on from OX383941.1 coordinate 19,035,747, forward strand.
ATCTGACCAAAATAAGACGACACTTATCACTTTGACGTTTGTTCAACTGTCATTGTCAATTTGTTTTGGACGGGTTATGGTTTATGGTTAGTCTTCGTTTTAGAATAAGATCTATCTATCTTACTATAAAACGAAGACTAAGTTTAAAGAAGCGAAAGACCAGCGTTGTGGTTCACGCCACAATATATCCTGAGCGGAGACCATTTTGGTATGAACATATAGATGTATTATTTTTTGTCTGTATTTGTTCCTTGTTGTTATATATTTATTTTTGTTTTATACATAATAAAGTGTTTTCTTTCTTAAAATTTCAGTGTCAATATATAGGTTCTTTAAGAAAGTAATGTTTTGCACCCTAACTCACCAAAAATGTAAAAACTTTGGTCCAAAGTGTCATGTATGCAACACATGACGATATTGCTGCAGCCGTTGAAGCAGAACCGGCCCTAACGCTCGCAACACTTAATTTTAGTTGTGGTAGAGCCACGCTAGCATGAATGGGCCGGCTCGTCCGGGGAAGTACCACACTTTCACAGAAAATTGACGTTTGAGTAGAAATTTTACCGCTTCTGTGCTTCGTTCGGTGAGCGAGAAAGCCGGAGGACCATCTTTCCCCCTCCCCCCCATGTTCTCCCCCAATGTCCCAAGGTGACTCGCTTGCTCGTTTACTGTCCTATAATATAAAAAAAACACGTGTTTTGTCTTGTGTGTTTTTACACGAAGCATCTTCGGGCAATGAACCAAGAAGTAGTTCGTTCGATGTTTAATATTAGATTGAAGTACCTGGGCGACCGAGCTTCGCACGGTTATTACTATTTATTGTAATACTAGCTTTCGCCCGCGGCTCCGCCCGCGTCAATGTCGATTCCTCGGGAATAGTGCTTTTTCCCGGGATAAAAGGTAGCCTATGTCCTTCTCCGTACTCCAGAGAACTTGTATGCAAAATTTCATGATGAATGTTCAGTAGTTACGGCGTGAAAGCGTAACAAACAAACAAACTAATAAACAAACAAACAAACTCACTTTCGCATTTATAATATTAGTAAGGATAAGGATAAGGATTCTGGTGTTTTTATGAGAAAGTATATTGTTATCTCAAACATTGACAACATTCTTTTAAACTTGTCTAAAAACAATAAAAATTATAAAAACAAGTTAAACATTTAAATATAAAAAAAGTAAGTTACCGTAACACTCGTTTCTTACCGTCCGCGTCTTAAGCCGCTAGACCAGACGGACACTGGCCGGCTGGACGAAATTAGCGACCATATTCTGCATGGAAAGAACAACGCATGAAAACTCGAAAACACGCTTATTCCCAAACATAACTAATCTAGATCGATTTTTTACCCCCCGAAAACCGGGGGGTTTCGCAAAAATTTGGTAGGTGGGGACCTACCAAATTTTTGCGAAATCTTTAGAGCCATTTCTGAGATCATAGAAATAAATTATTATTATACAAGAATTGCTCGTTTAAAGGTATAAAATAACTTTGTGTACGAAAGCACACAAATTAACTACACTGAAAGTGAATGTAACTAGTGTATTGAAATTCGAGTAGTGTTTAATAAAAAATAAAGCAGGAAAATAAACCACTTGTGGCTTGTTTCTGCAAATCAAATTACTTATTTGCTAGCGCCCGTCAACGGCTCGTCAAACTAATGAAGCTTTTCTAGTGTTTGTAAGTCACCGACGTACCTCTCTTGTAGTGTACTTCTCTTCCTGCGCAGATCGAGGGTATGGGCAAGATCTGAGGAATCATGTCACTCCATGGCGCAGTGGTTAACACGCCAGCCTGCGACACGAGGGTTCCTAGATTCGATCCCTGGTCAGGTTATGATGGAAAATGATCTTTTTCAGATTGACCTGGGTCTTGGATGTTCATCTATATAAGTATTTATTATAAAATATAGTATCTTTGAGTTAGTATCCTACAACACAAGTTCACAACTTACTGTGGGGCTAACACACTTTGTGTGATATCCTTATATTTATATATATTTATGTTAGCAGGCGATGCGGCTAGCAACCTATTACTATTTTGACTCCGTTTCCAACACTAACATGCTAAACGTGGCTTTTACCTTTTATAGATCAGGCTATATCTACCCCGCAAGGGAAAAAGACGTGATAGTATGTATATGTACGTAATGATAAGCGAAATACAGAACCCTTCCTCGCAGTCGGGTAAAAAGCAGCGTAAAATACATTTAGCGAGTCCTGCCACCTCCAGTAATCTTCCATGCTGGTCTGGGAGAAAAGAAAAAACGTAGAATGTACCAGCTGGTTCTCTTCCCCCGCAGATCGTAAAAGCCAATCGAGGGAATGGGTAAAATCTGAGGTATTAGGCGATGCGGCTAGCACCCATCACTTTTTTGATTCCGTTAACCACCTAATGCCCACCATCATGCTAAACGTAGCCTTCAGGTCCTATAGACCTGCCGGCCTATTTGCTTACTCAGTGTACAACGTTTTGATAGTCATTTCAAAGTACATTACGTTTTATATAAATATTAATAAAAATAGACAATGATAGGAAACCCGCAATGTATTTTGAAGTGACTATTAAATCTTTGGTCACTTAGTTAGCAAATAGGCCCGGCTGGGCTCTGTCTACCCGGCGAGGGTGGGGGACGTGATCTTATGTATATCACCTCCTGTCCACACGTCTTGCCCAACACATGTCTATTATCTCAGTCACGACCGATGTAGATTGCAGCTTTAGCGTCAAATTTTTATGGTCGTGTTGCAAGGCAGTGCACGATCTATGGGTATGTCGCATGTGCATTGTTTTCGTATGACTAATTGTAACAGTAAAGTTATATTACCTTTTTATTTTAGATATACAGGATTATTTTAGAAGTGCTTAAAACCCCGCCGCTTGGTATCCGGCAGAGTAGAATAGGACCACTCCAAGTCTTCCCGTGGATGTCGTAGAAGGCGACTTAGGAAATACAAGCTAAACAAAGCTTATAAACATCTGTAAGGCCAGCGTGGAGAGTGTAAGCCAAGCCCTCTGACTTCTCTGGCCAAGTATGGTTCTAGTAGTACACAGAGGGTCGTGCTCCTGTTGTGAAGACTAAAAAAACACCTGATGATGATGATGATGATGAAAACCCCTCAGGACCTTATAGCTAACATCATAACCAATAACGTTTGTTTCACGAGTTCTGACACAATTTAATTAATAAAATAAAAATATGTCATTACCATTGCGTGTAGGTGACATGCACACCCTGATGTCAGAGTTCTTCGGAACCGCCTCTCGGCCTCTGACGTGGTTCCTTATGAATACCAGATGGCAGCCGGGACCAACGGCTTAACGTGCCTTCCGTAGCACGGAATCATCTTATTATCAGACAATCAGGTGATTCAAGGTTGCAATGTCCTAATCAATCTGGAAACAACTAAATAAAGTATGCTTCCCGTGGGAATCGAACCCATGATCCCCCGGTCTAAAGGCAAACGCCGTAACCACTGGAGCACGGAGGACACGGAGGACAGAAATATGAGCTTGCCAACCCGCCTGCCAAGCCATGGAAGAAAGAACCCTTGGGACAGGCGTTTGTCCTGCAGTGGACTTTTTACGGCTGATATGATGATGAGCAACTGACACATTTTTGTATAATGACAGCTTACCAGACCCGAAGCCCCGATGCTGCCGCCACTCTTTTATGGTATAGAACAAGCGAGTCACCTGATGGTAAGCGGTCAGCGCTACCCATGGCCAACTGCAACATCAGGGTGTGGCAGGAGCTTTGCCAGCCTCAACGAGTAAGGGGAAGGATATGGGGGAAGGAAGGTGGGGAAGAATGAGCCACTTATTTCAGAACACCTACGAATATTGTCACACTTTTTTTTTAGGTTTCTCAATGTGCTCAAAACTTTAGAAAATAGTTAGTAGTAGCTGTACCTAGTAGAATAAAGCTATGAATTATATATTTAGGAAGTCTGTAAAAAGTAATAGTGGCGTTGATCACTAACACGTACTTTTGCTGAAAAGAACAAAGGGCAACGGAAGAGCTTTTTAAAGTGGAAGTTATTGGGGCCAGTCGAAGCAAACAGCATGAAGTACTGCTGCCGCCGAGGGTTAAGCCAGGTGGTGTTATTGTCTACTGCCTGTCCCGTGGTTGAAGATATGACTACGGGAACGCGCGCCCGGCTCCCCGAGCTGCTACTTTCACATCCCTAATTCATCCGAGTGAGTAGTATCCCTAATACCTTTATCCTATTTCCCCATCCCAATAAACTCCTACCCTATCCTCGCTTAAAAACGGTTTCGATAGGCAGCAGCGTGGGTACCGATATAAGCCAAATAAACTGCGCTTGCCAACCCGCCTACCAAGCGTAGTGAGTATGGCAATATCCTCCCATGGAACGAAGAATCCTTGGAAGAAGCCTTTGTCCAGCAGTGTGTGGACATTAGTGGGTAGAATGATGATAACTGCTGCCGATTTTGAATATCTTCCACTTATATTATTACATCAGACATCTATCAACCAGTTGGCCGGAAGACAACGAACTTATCAAGGTTACAAGGTAGGCGCTGGATGCAGGCAGCTTCCATGTTCCCACCGGTCGTATCGGTTGATAAAGTCTACGTCTGGACGTAGACAATGGTCTTTTTGCGGCTAAGATGATGATGACATATTCGAAAGAAAAAGATTAAAAGTTTGACATACAAGGCAGTTTAGTTTCTTTATATTCAATAATAATCATTATATGGGCACATTACCGCAGAGCAATTACCTACGTGACTTACATATATATTTCTTAAAAGCATTATTTTTTTATTATAATTTTTTAGTTATGTTTAAATTTTAATTATCTGAATAAATGCCTATTATAATAAGTAAATAAATATATAAGGACGAATCACATAGATTGAACTAGCCAGTTGAGAATTTGTGTCGTAGGATACTCAACTCAACAATAACATTTTTTTTATAATAGATACATAGATAACAACACAAGACCCAGGTCAATCAAAAAAATATCGATTTCCATCATGACCTGGCCGGGAATCGAACCCGAGATGCTGCGATCCAAAAGCACTTGTACCAATGAGCCACAGAGAGAATACTGACAAAATCCTAGCTCTTATATATCAGACAGAGAGAGCAATTTAGTTAACGACTTGATTTTATAAGCATGTCTCAAAAGCACTTTGGAATGTCCACTAAGCCTTATCCATTATCTCATATGATTACAGCACGCGGTAGTGTTCGGGACAATTTCGTTATTACTCTCATAAAACGTGGTATTTAGACAATGGTAACAAGGCAATTCTGTTTGTGGTAATCGCCCCACTCGCTTCGTTTTAAATGTTATGTGGTGGTATTTGATGCTGTGATAGTTTTATCAGCAGATAATTTGTATTGTTAGTAATTTGAGTTGATAAATATTTATTTGACGAACTTTGTGGTGCATCATGCCAGGCTACCACACCGGAGTTCCCGGGTTCGATCCCCGGTCAGATCAAGATGGAAAATGATCTTTTCTGATTGGCATGGGTCTTGGATGTTTATCTTAATTATTTTAAAATAGAGTACATTATTTATCCCATCACAACTTGATTCCGTTTTCCATCTACACGCCCTCCATTATGCTAAATGTGGCCATAAGGTCTTATAGACCTAGGCTCTGTCTACCCCGCAAGGGAAAAAGATGTAATACTATGTGATAAAGAAACTTCTGCTTTCTATATTTGTCGCAGTTTATAGACTACAATGAACAGCTAAATTCTATTGCGTATTTCAGCTTTGCTCGTGTAGTAAATACTGTTCATTTACATCGTTTCTTTTGTATAGGTGTACCAGTAGAACCTTTGCTGTTGATGTGGATCCCTCTGGATCAGTTTTTTCTGGGACGTCAGGTATGCTATGTCCTTCTCAGTACCCCTGAGGGCCTTATCAGCCCGCTGCATTAGCGCCGCGAGTTGGCAATGTGTGCGCGGCGAACACGCCGCGAAGACACCTTCTAACGCCAAAAAATATTCTATAATAAAAACTTATAAACTAAATTTTGCATGTCTTACAAAAAAGCAAAATGAACTTGCACTTCTATGAAAATTATTAAAAGTAAATTGAGATTTTTTGAAAAACATAAATTTCAGAGACAACCCACAACTATACTAGTATACATATTTTTATGTATGAATTGATTGACTATATACCGTCATTCATAATAATAGTACCTATGATATTCTATAACATGAACAACTACAGTTATTCAACGATATTTATAGTCTAAACTCATTTCTTCATAAATATTATACAGCGTGTTATAGCTAACGCTCCCAGCCATGGGCGAGCGGTAGCGCCCACGATATCGAAGGACAATGTACCGTAAGAGAAACACATATACAGAGTGTTGCTTTTCTACGCTATTTTTTATTTTACGGAATACGCTCAGATAAAGGAGTGAGAGTTAAATGAATGAATGAATGATATAACTTTATTGCACCAACACTTAAAAGTAATAACAATAAAAAGAATTAGGTATAACATGAGGTACAAAGGCGGGCTTATCGCAGAGCGCAATCTCTTCCAGCCAACCTTTGGGTAGAAGACAATGAAAAAGACAATCATTACATTATTTAATTTAATTTAATTTAATTTATTTATTTCTTAACAATACAAAATTGTGTTGAAAGTATCCTAACAAAAAAAAAATCATACATTTATACTATTAACTTTAATCCTTATCCTTACTAATATTATAAATGTGAAAGTGAGTTTGTTTGTTTGTTTGTTACGCTTTCACGCTGTAACTACTGAACCGATCATCATGGAATTTTGCATACAAGTTCTCTTGAGTGCGGAGAAGGACATGGGCTACCTTATATCCCGGGAAAAAGTACTATTGCCGAGGGATCGACATTGACGCGGGCGGAGCCGCGGGCGAAAGCTAGTTAATTTATAAAAGAAAAAGAAACAATAACAGTCCATACAAAAGTCTAAATTTCGAATGTCATAAACTTAAAAATAATTGTGAATGTCATATAATTTCTGGTAACACATCAGCTATTATTATCGCTCCTCACGACTTTTACTGATGATGTTGTCAATTTCCTAATTTCTTCATATTTTGCGACCCAGTGTACCTTCTTGACCTTCATCCACGATTTTTACGTCCTTCTGTTTTTTAGTATCCTAATTACCATAATCCACAAGCAAGTAAATTGTTCATTAATTTGCATTGTACTGCATTTGAAATAATAATTGCGGAGCTTCTGAAAATGTGTAGGTAAACCTCATGGTTTACCTACACATGATCTTTGACTACCAGATGGCAGCCAGGACCAACGGCTTAACGTGCCTTCCGAAGTACGGAATCATCTTCATTATCAGACAATCATATGGTGCAGGCCTGCAATGTCCTAACCAAACTGGAAATAACTAAACGAAGTATGCTTCCCATGGGAATCGAACCACGACCCCCGGGTCTACAGGCAAACGCCTTAACCATTGGACCACGGAGATATTTATACATATGTATATATATTATTAAAAAATATGTAACAATAGGTTACTTACTTACGTACGAAGTCAGCTACTGAAAGTATGCTAAGTATGCTTTCCGTGGGAATTGAACCACGACCCCTGAGTCTACAGGCAAACGCCTTAACCACTGGACCACGGAGGCAGTTTGTAAACCGGAGCTAAGTAAATAAGTTTCGCAGCACCCTGTACTCGCCGTCCCGTGGCGTTTCTCGTTTATAGGGCACCGGGTAACACCTGATTATCTGCACACATTGTACCGCCCGCGGACATTTCATACTGCCGGGTTACCATACAATCCGCTGGTAATTTCAATTTTAGACATTGCAATTTTATCGCACCTTTAATATTATTGTAGCTGCGTTTACGAACAAATTTATATTTAGGAAATCAGCCACGAATAAACCTTTTTCTGATGCTTGCTTTTCGTGTAAGTGATCAACACTAGTATAAGATTTTTCAATCTGTAAAGGCATCGGACGTAGCATTACGATCGCCATCTAGTAATGACAGCCGGGACGGCTTAATTTGCCTTTCGAAGCACGGAGGAGCTCGAGAAATGTTTATGCCATTTGTGGCCCATCTCAATGGGGATCACGACAGATGTTGCTTAACGTGCATAAGAGCTAATAATGCGCACGCTAACTTTCTGATTCTTAGTATTTAAGGACATTTGAAAAAATATATAAATTCACATGCACTAAATTAATAAATAATTATGAAGGGGAACGTCAGTTTTTTATTCGTATTTCTATATTGCGAATTGCGATAGATGAAAATAAATTAATGGATCTTCAATACAATATACCGACGTGCTTCGATACTTTTAACTCATGCCTGGACACTGCTTTAGCATACATAACAATAAAACTTGTATTATGTCTCGTTCAGTGTCCGTCAAAGTGTTAACCGGCTTTTGCCCGCGTCTCCCCCCGCGTTAACGTAGATCCCTCGGGAATAATAGAGTTGTAGAAAAGAGGTATCCTGAATCCTTCCCCGAGCTTCGAACTACATACATATAAAATTTCATCGCAATTAGTTTAATACTTAAACCGTGAAAAGATAGCAGACAGGTAAATATGAGTTGCTTTCGCATTTATAATATTAGTATGGGTGGTAGGTCCAACTTCAGATTTTTGTAAAATATATTACTAAGTTTTTACATCTACACTTATATTATAAAGTGGAAAGATATAAGTGTTTGTGTGTATTGAATAAGCTCCAAAACTACTAGATCTCTTTTAAAAATTATTTCACCATTATAATCCTACATTATCCCTGATAAACATAGGCTATATAATTAAATACCTGTGCGAAGTCGGAGTGGGTTGCTAGTTTTATATAAAGTGTTATTCATCTGAAATTAAAATATCGCTCAAGATATAACAACGCAAGCATAATATGTAAATGCTCTCGTAAGATAGCCGCAGAAAGGCTAATACATAGTAAATCTCAATGCCTGCATAAATAAACCCTCAGAAATGCACCATACATCGTGTGTTAGAGGTTGATACGATAATATGATGTTCTCCGTACTTTAATATCCATAAGAGAGAAAAATACTTCAATATTATTATTCATAAGCATAAACATCAATGAGACCTCTCCAACCCGTTTGGCCAGCGAGGAGAGTGTTGGCTAAATCCTCTGTCTGCTTTGGCCAAGTATGGTATATCCGGTAGTACAGAGAGGGTCATGCACCTGCAGTGGAGACTGAAAAGATCTGATGATGATGATGATTATTATTATTAATTATCGTTGATTTAGTATCTACGACACAAGTTTATAACTTACTGTGGGGCTGGCTCAATCTGTGTGATTTAGCTCTATCTAATTATTATATTTATTTATCAAAAGAAAAAAAAATTGTAATTAAATTTTTGTGGTCGATAATATGTATATTTTGTGAATTCATATTGTAAAATTCGCGCAATTCAGCGATAAGGATTTCATATCGTTAGATTTTATGTTTTCATAATATTGAATTCTCTTGTGATTTACATAAAAATGCGATTATCTAGTCAAGGAGAGCTAATATAACTTTCAATATTTCATCGTCACATATTTTTTTATGAATATTTGACGGTAAACGAGCAGACGAGCCACCTGATGGAAAGTGGTCACCGTCGCCCATGGACATCTGCAACACCAGAGGAGGCACAAACTAACAGAAATTAAATATATATGGACAAATGACACAGATTTATCTAGCTCCAAGGTAAGTTTCAGACTTATGTAATTGGATACTAACTTAAAGACACTATATTTTGTAACTAATACATTATAGATAAATGTACAAGACCCAGGCCAATCTGAAAAAGATCATTTTACATCTTGACCTGACCGGGGATCGAACCCTCGACCATCGACCACTACGCCACAGAGCTTGTCGTTACGAATTAAATAAAAACATAAAGTTAACTCGTAAATTTGTTTTGCTTTGAGGAGAGAAAGAATTAGAATAAAATAAGGAAGGGCACCGACATCTTATTGTGGTTAAACTCTACACCGTACACCCAATTCATATATTTATGAGGACCCGGGTTTTGAAATTCTGATTATGTATCTGGGTACTCTCGTATCCGCAACACTGGGGTTTCTTAGGATGTAACGGTTTCCAGGGCATTTAGTCTTGTATGTTAATATTGTAGAAAGTAGCTAAGGTTTGTGATTTATCACAATACAGAACATACGAGAACATTTGAAAATATTTTGTTCCTATTTCAAAGGATTATTTTTTCTTTCGCTTTCGTCATTACATCATCATCATTTCGAGTAGGTGTCACGGTCAATCGACCATTCACACCCTGGTGTCAGAGTTCTTCGGAACCGCCTCTCGGCCTCTGACGTGGTTCTTTTAACGACTACCAGATGGCAGCCGGGACCACCGGCTTAACGTGCCTTCCGAAGCACGGAATCATCTTTATTATCAGACAATTAGGTGATTCAAGCCTGCAATGTCCTAACCAAACTGGAAACAACTAAACAAAGTATGCTTCCGGTGGGAATCGAACCCACGACCCCCGGGTCAACAGGCAAACGCCTTAATCACTGGACCACGGAGGCTGTCACTTGAAACTGTGAAATTGAATCACTTTACGGTTTTTTCGTATGGTATGTAATAAACGCGATATAACCGTTATAAGTAGTTTTCAAAACTACAGTTTTCATGTTCGCAGATAGACTAAGTTGATATTTGTCGCATTTTGAAGCCGGGAAAGGATAGGAATTTGTTGGATTTGGAAAGGGAATGAAAGGTATTGGGATACTACTCACTCGGATAAATGAGGGAAAAACAAGTAGCAGCTCTGCCTGCCTTTACCTGCAACTACCGGACAGGCAGTTGAGGATGTCGCCCCTTGGTTTGGCCAAAATATCTTGGTCAAGAAGAAAAAAAAACTAGAAATATACTCACTGTTTCTCTTCCCGTGCAGTTTCTTAAAGCCGGTGGAGGAATGGGCAAAACTCAGAGGAACCATCCATCCATTAAATGACTATTTCTGTGGTTCAGTGCGGTAGGTATCGCTAGTACCTTTTAATTGCAGATCCCGGGATTGATTCCCGGTCAGGTCTTGACGAAAACAATCTTTTTCAAATTGGCCTAAAAGTCGTGGATGTTAATTTTAAAACATGCTATCTTTGAGTTAGTATCCCACGACGGATCCCACGATGGTGGAGATTTTCGATGTACAGGATTGATTATGCGTAATAGTGCAGTTGGCAGACCGTTGGTCGAACATAGACCTAAGTTGCCGGTTTAAGCTCTGCTCGCGTTGATTTATTTTCTCTGCGTCTTATTTCTTTATTTAATAAGATTAGGAAAGTATAGTGTTCGAATTCTTTAACCCTTTATAATCAAAAACTTGTATAGTGCCCAATAAACGATAATCCTCAGCATTAAGGAGTCTATTAAAATCTAATTTCATATACACAAACTTCACCATATTACCGGTAGTACAGTCAGCCAACGAGATACCTGACCCCGCTATCTACCTATATCTTGAATTAACTCTTAAACTAAAGTAATATTAACACGAAAATGTATATTCAGAAAGTCCTAAGAGCCCGCCATTTGCCAGGCGGCGTGGCGATACAAACGCGGATGGTCTAAACGCGTTGGCTACTTTGGATATTTTCGTTTTTTTAGGAATATTCAAGGGTTATTCGAAAAAGAAAAACATATGATGGCTGCCTTATTTGTAATACAATAATAATCAAAAGTTTCAAGGTTAATTTTAATTTATTTGGTGAATAATGCTATATACCGAGTAAATTAGACGTGATTTGGAGGCAACTTTGCAATTTTTTTCTATCGAGAAAATTTAACGCAATCGTGTTTTTGAGTCATATAGTTACCAGAGTTAGTCCTGAACTTTGCTGCATTTTTATTTCAACTTGAATATTTAATTATTATTGATATAACAGTCAATCATGCAAAGCAGTGTGAGGTAGTACGAATATATATTTTCATGTTAATATTATTTTTAGTTTAAAAGCCCGCCATATGCCAGGCGGCGTGGCGATACAAACGCGGATGGTCTAAACGCGTTGGCTACTTTGGATATTTTCGTTTTTTAGGAATATTCAAGGGTTATTCGAAAAAGAAAAACATATGATGGCTGCCTTATCTGTAATGCAATAATAATCAAAAGTTTCAATGTTAATTTTAATGTATTTTGTGAATAATGCTATATACCGAGTAAATTAGACGTGATTTGGAGGCAACTTTGCAATTTTTTTCTATCGAGAAAATTTAACGCAATCGTGTTTTTGAGTCAGATAGTTACCAGAGTTAGTCCTGAACTTTGCTGCATTTTTATTTCAACGTGAGTATTTAATTATTATTGATATAACAGTCAATCATGCAAAGCAGTGTGAGGTAGTACGGGCCCTTAAGAGAAAATTCAAGATATAGGTTGAGGGCGGGGTCAGGTATCTCGTTGGCTGACTGTACCTACACCACTGCAATCAGGTACAATGTACGTGTATACAGTATGGTGAAAGCTAATTTGTAGAACACAACATAAACAATAGCTAGTGATATAAGATACGGGAGTATAAGTTATGATGGCACGACTGGACTTTAATTGTTAATTAGTTTGTGTACAATATTAAACGTATGTTAGTGCTCACTATTAGAGCCCCTGCACACAATCTACGACCGCATCTAGGTCTCTACGAGACCGAATGAGACATGAGGAGGTCCATAGTAGAATAATATATAAGGCAAGGGGTATAACACGCCTCGCCTTATATATTATTCTACTACTTTAACTACTATCCTTACTAATATTATAAATGCGAAAGTGAGTTTGTTTGTTTGTTACGCTTTCACGCCGTAACTACTGAACCGATCATCATGAAATTTTGTATACAAGTTCTCTGGAGTACAGAGAAGGACATAGGCTACCTTTTATCCCGGGAAAAAGAACTATTCCCGAGGGATCGACGTTAACGCGGGCGGAGCCGCGGGCGAAAGCTAGTAATAAATAAATAAATACGGACAAATCACACAGATTGAGCTAGCCCCAAAGTAAGTTCAAAACTTGTGTTATGGGATACTAACTCAACGGTACTATATTTTATAACATATACATATATAGATAAACATCCAAGACCTAGGCCAATCTGAAAAAGAACGTTTTCCATCTTGACCTGGCCGGGGATTGAACCCGGGCACTCCGTGTCGCAGGCTGGCGTGTTAACCACTGCGCCACAGAGCTGTCTATAAAAATACCTTTATTGACTTACCTTTGAGCTATGTAAGCCAGTGCCTGAAGTGGCAGTAGGCGGAGCATACTTACAGCTCGAAGAACTGATAACTCATGAAGCAGAAAGGTTATCGTTTGGTGACCACGTATCAGAAAGCTCCACATGGAATAACTTACGTACCTGTGTGACTAAGGTTATAGGAAAATGTTGCATGATTGGCGGAGGAATATTACTAAGTGGACTTCTGAGGTCTTTTGATGCCACATTCAAAAAGAAAATACGGCACTGTTTGACAAACATAGAGAAGAGAGCTTTAGTAAGTAGTACTAAGGTCCTCCTGAGCTGCTACTTGCTTTTGCTTTGAGTAGTATCCCAATAACTCCATTCCCAAATCCAACAGATTCCTATGCTTCCAAGCCTAAAAATATTTCCAATGGGCAGCATCATCGGAAGTAGAAGAAGTCAAAGACACTAGGCACGCCAACCCACCTGCCGCGCGTGGTGAGTATAGCAATATCCTACCACGGAACGAAGAATCCTTTATCCAGCAAGGGTCTTTTTGCGGCTGTAATGATGATGATGATGATGATGACCCTCAAAGCAACAGCCTCCGTGGTCCAGTGGTTAAGGCGTTTGCCTGTTGACCCGGGGGTCGTGGGTTCGATTCCCACCGGAAGCATACTTTGTTTAGTTGTTTCCAGTTTGGTTAGGACATTGCAGGCTTGAATCACCTGATTGTCTGATAATATCTAGCTAATAGATAATATCTGACTAGCTCCGTGGCGCAGCGGTCAACACGCCTGCCTGCGACACGGAGTGACCGGGTTCGATCCCCGGCCAGGTCAAGATGGAAAATGATCTTTTTCAGATTGGCCTGGGTCTTGGATGTGTATCTATATATGTATTTGTTATAAAATATAGTATCGTTGAGTTAGTATCCCATAACACAAGTCTCGAACTTACTTTGGGGCTAGCTCAATCTGTGTGATTTGTCCGTATATATTTATATTTATTTATTTATATTTAATAAAGATGATTCCGTGCTTCGGAACGTGCACGTTAAGCCGGTGGTCCCGGCTGCCATCTGGTAGTCGTTATAGGAACCATGTCAGAGGCCGAGAGGCGGTTCCGAAGAACTCTGACACCATGGTCGATTGGCCGTGACACTTACTCGAAATGATGATGATGATGATCCTCAAAGCAGGGTAATTCAACAAACAAAAGCGACAGTGAGGAATATAATAAATAATAATAAATAATAAATTCTTTATTCAAATAATAGGAACAAATTTTACAATACATTATAAATACATTAAGGGACACATGAACTAAGGGTGCCTGAGCTAGGATGAAAATCATCCTGTATTTCAGGCGTTATAAGACTAATTAGTGCTAAAAACTCCATAAACAATTACACTTAGAATTAAATTATACATAATGAGACAATAAAATTAACCATAATATTATAACTATAATATTATTTTAAAACTATTAGTAATTCCTCCGTTTCTTCATAGGACATATTTAATAGGGCTTGTTGTAGTATTTTTTTAGTTGCGCTATAAGTAAAAGTATAAAAGCCTAGGTTTTTATTAAGTCTTTTGTAGAGGAGTGGACCAAGGAATAGAAAAAATCGTGAGGAGAAGGCGTGTTTTGTTTGATATAATTCATTTAAGCAAACGATATCTTTCCGTCTTTTGTTAGTAAATTGAGTGCTGAAAGGCAGTGCAGCGTGCTGTTTAAGGATTGTGCTTTTTTATAAACAGTTGCCTAACTGTTAGTACCTTACAGGATTTATATAAAAGGTCTGTGGGGAAAAGGAAAGGGCAATGTGTAGAAACCTTAAGAATGGCTCGCTGTGCTCTCTCAATAGTTAGTAGTGAAGTTTTAGCAATGCCACCCCATGACGTAATACAGTAAGTTAGTAGTGACTGACATAAAGCAAAACAAACTTGCTTGATTATTTTTGAGTCCGCGATAGAGCGTAATTTTTTGAAAACAAATATTAACTTACGAATTCTACCATTTAAGATTTGAATATGATGCTTGAAAGAAAGAGTATTGTCTATAATAATACCCAAATATTTTGTTTGTCCGTGATAGAAATTTCAGGGCAATGACACGTGTTAGTTGTAGGGTTTGTACAGTGATGTGCATATATTTTTATATGAGAATGTGATGAGTGCAAATGACGCATGGAAAACTGAATGAAATTAGTCTTGGCTGTGTTTAAAGTAAGAAGATGTTGCTGAAGCCAATAATTTACGGCATTAAAACCTTGTTGCGCATATTTAAAGACTTCTTCAACCGAGTTAGCGGAGAACAGAAGAGCTGTATCATCGGCGTACGAAATTATTTTCCCTCCTTCTATATTTAAATTACACAGGTCATTGATGTAAATTAAAAACAAGGTCGGGCCTAAGATACTTCCCTGGGGAACTCCAAAACAACTATTTTTTAGGTCAGAACGATAAATATTGGCTATTTTGACGCATTGGCTGCGTTCATCTAAATAGTTTGCGAAGAGTTTAAGCTCATTTCCTTTTATGCCTATGTTTTCAAGCTTGTGCAATAGAATGGGAATGGAAATAGTGTCGAAGGCTTTTGCAAGGTCAAGGAATATTACTATTGTTTGTCTGCCACTATCGAGTTCCTTTACTAAATAGTCGGTTAGACTATGAACAGCATCCGCTGTTGATAACTTAGACCTAAAACCAAACTGCCTTTCCGATAGTAAATTGTACTTTTCCAAATAAGTAACAAGCCTGTAGTTTATAATTTTCTCTAAAATCTTTGATATCGAGGGCAATAATGAAATAGGTCTGTAGTTTGAAACCTGCTCTTTGTCACCAGATTTATAAATAGGAACTACGACGGCTTTTTTTAAACAGTTAGGAAAAATTCCCTCCGATAGGCATTTCTTAAAAATATGCGTTAATGGGCGGACTAGGATGTGTTTTAAATATTTAAGTATATGATTAGATACGTCATCCCATCCAGCGGCACAGCTATCCCTCAAGTTTGAAATAATCGCTTCCACCTCGGCTTCATCCGTGTCTAGCAACAAAAATGAATTGAGAGAGCAGCAGGGTGTTGGGCTTGAAGGCAATGTAGGTGACTGTCTTTTCACTTTTTCTGCAAATTTTTTACCTATACTTACAAAGTAAGAATTTGCAATGTTTGCAGAGGTCAGCTGTGACGCGTGCACGTGAAAGAAACTCGAAGATGACTCATGTTTTTTTGTAGTATATGTGACTTGTTTTATAGTCTGCCATATTTGCCTATTGTTGCCACCGGCTTTTAATAGTTCGTTTTTTTCGTAAATACACTTAACTTTCCTAAGAAGTTTATTGCAAAAATTACGATATCGTTTATAGGATAACTGTAATACAAGATCTTCCGGATTATTATTTGCTAGTTTGTGTAATTTATCCCTATGTCTCATACAACGAATGAGCCCTGGTGTTATCCATGGCTTTATGTTTCGATATTTATTACTCAAATATGTTTTTGTTGTGCTACTTATTATAGCTTGCTGAACAGTTTGTATCAAGAACGACAAACAAGTATTCACATCAGCGGTATTATAAACTAGGTCAAAATTTATGTTGCATAAGTAATCTTCGAGTCTTTTGTAATCTTATTTTGTCTTAATTAGCGTTTGACAAATGTTCGGCAATTTACGATTTAATGTTAGTAGGGCAGCCCTATGATCGGTTATGCTTGAGTTAGGTACTAATGTTAGTGAATGAAAGTTAGTTTTGATCATGATATGGTCTAAACAAGTACCGCTTTTAGGTCGCGTGATAAACGTATGTGTAGGGAGTAAGCCGTGGAAAGCACATATGTTTAGGTACTCCAAAGCATCTGAATCGTTATTCTCCGGGCGAATATTAATGTTAATGTCTCCTATATGTTTGAAGGAGGATAATTTTTGCAGTGTTTCGTTTAATGACATGGAAAATATATTGGTGTTTGTATGAGACGGAGAACGGTAAATGGCTAAAATCGCAATATCTGTACCGATTTTTATGAGTAGCCGATTACAATCCAATATAATTAGTTCTTCTACCGGACCATTCAATGAATTTTTAGTATAAACTACTATCCCGCCGTTTTTATTTAAATTATCTGAAGTTTTAAAAATATTGAAACCTTGCATGAGGGGTAGATTACTACGATTTTGTAAAAAACATTCAGTTAACACGATTATGTCACAGGCAAAGTCGAGCCTATGTAAAAGAACGTTGAAATTGTCAAAGTTCTTATAAATACTTTGAATATTTTGCGTTATAAAGGTTAATGGGTTAGTAAATGAGGAAAGATATTGTTTGCAACATTCTACATCACAACTTTCGATTCTAAAACAGAGAAATTGTCTAAATCAGAAATTACCTTATCAATACTTAAAATAAACAGAAACTAAAAGAGTTCTAAAATATCTAACTTACATGATTATTGTGTAAAAGGATCTTTAGGCTAGCCAAACATACTATGCTTAGTGTGTGTAATTATCCTGTAGCAATAACATAGTGAGTTAAGTATCAATTTGTAGCCACAGTTGTAATAAAACCGATTATTTTCTAGAATTGTAATACCTATGCTATCATACTGCTGTCACAGTATGTAAATACGTGTATGAATTGTGTGTAACAGTGTTTTTAAATCTTTTCGAGTACTTAAGCCACTCTGACTCCTGAATAAGGCTAGTGGCTCTTTTAGCTGTGTAACGTTGCAGCATGCCACCTGCATGCTGCATCTCATCCAACCTCATTTCTCTCATCCTATCCATTTCTCATTCCTTATTTTAATTCAAATTTCATTTTTAATTCAAATTTCATTCCATTCCATTCCAATTCCAACTCTCATCACTCATTCTTCAGTCTGCTACCACCTTTCAATCTGTTAACATCTTTCAGTCTACTATCTTTGAGTTTATTACCATATCTTAGAGCATAAGTCTCTGATAATTATTTATTGAAGTTGTAAAAGCAAAGATTATATATAAAGTTAAAGCTGTGTTCTGTGTGTTACTATACTATACTATACTATACTATACTATACTATACTATACTATACTATACTATACTATACTATACTATACTATACTATACTATACTATACTATACTATACTATACTATACTATACTATACTATACTATACTATACTATACTATACTATACTATACTATACTATACTATACTATACTATACTATACTATACTATACTATACTATACTATACTATACTATACTATACTATACTATACTATACTATACTATACTATACTATACTATACTATACTATACTATACTATACTATACTATACTATACTATACTATACTATACTATACTATACTATACTATACTATACTATACTATACTATACTATACTATACTATACTATACTATACTATACTATACTATACTATACTATACTATACTATTCTATACTATACTATACTATTCTATACTATACTATACTATACTATACTATACTATACTATACTATACTATGCTATACTATACTATACTATACTATACTATGCTATGCTATGCTATACTATACTATACTATACTATACTATACTATACTATACTATACTATACTATGCTATGCTATACTATACTATACTATACTATACTATACTATACTATACTTAATATTATAAATGCAAAAGTGTTTGTTTGTTTGTTTGTTTGTTACGCTTTCACGCCGTAACTACTAAACCGATCATCATGCAATTTTGCATACAAGTTCTCTGGAGTGCGGAGAAGGACATAGGCTACCTTTTATCCCGGGAAAAAGTACTGTTCCCGAGGGATCGACATTGACGCGGGCGGAGCCGCGGGCGAAAACTAGTCTATAATATTAGGCTTTATACTAACTCCTGTCGTGCTCCTGTAGTGGAGACTAAAAAGGACCTGATGATGATGATACTAACTCCGCCATTTTAAAGAATTGTTAAAAACTGCACTCCTGGAGTGCCGGTAGAAGTGAAAACTCCGCGCGGTAGATAGAGACGTTAGTATTTCCCCGTGGAACTTCCTCTTCTACGCCGCGTCGGCGTTATCAGGTGACGTCTTACGAATTTTGATCAGGTCACGTGTCTCGACGCAAATTTATCATTTTTTACCCAACCCAAAAAGTACATAACGCCGGTAAAGAAGTTTAATCTTCAAAAGGTTGATAATTGAACCTGCTCACAAAATTTGACGTGTAATCGCGTGTTGAGAAATGAAACCTGTAGATGAGAACTACCGGATAGCGGGACATATATTCGATTATTTACAACCTAAAATGGAGACATTTCGCGCTCGCTCGGTCAATTACAATTTCTGTGATTTTAATACTATTTATTTACTTTTTAGCTTATAAAGCTCTTTATTTATTAACATATTATAGTTGTGGAAGAGACACGCTACCGGCAAAATTCATTTTTACTAGTAGCATGAATGGGCCGGCTCGTCCGGGGATCTACCACACTCTCACAGAAAACCGACGTTTGAGTAGAAACTTTACCGCTTCTATGCTTCGTTCGGTGAGTGAGAGAGCCGGAGGCTCATCCTTCCCCCATTTCCTCCCCCCATGTCCTTTCCCCAACTCCTGGAAGGCCGGCAACGCTTCTGTTACACCCTGGTGTTGCAGTTGTCCATGGGCAGCGCTGGTCGCTTACCATCAGGTGACTCGCTTGCTTGTTTGCCGTTCTATATCATAAAAAAAAATGTATATGCAAACAAAAAAAAACGCTGATTTGTTCTCATAATACAAGTACGTTGATTGTCTTTTTACCGATGAGTAGTAAGAACTTTTAAAATAATAGGCGATGAAGGCGACAGGCGGTCATCTACGACTCCTCTGTTTTGGGGCTTTTTGGCCTCCGAGGTTATTGCGACCCAAAGGTTGAAAACCACTGCTTTAGGTATAACGTGGGTATAACATACGAAACATGTGGTTGCAATGTTCAGCCTAGATACAATGTTGCCGTTGTGAATCACTTAAAATATTTTATGGGTAAATTTAGATAATATTTCCGTACCGGCCCGCAGGCAGAAAGGGCGGATGATGCTGATCGGGAAATCAGTGCTTATAAATTACCTGATTTTATCTAACAATAAAAATTCTACGCTGATATGCTAACAGTATTGTAGTATAACAAAATAACTCTTGCAATCTTATTATAAAAAAAAAAAAGGACTAATAGTAGCACCTGCCATTATCCGTCCAAAACAAATTGACAATGACAGTTGACCAAACGTCAAAGTGATAAGTGTCGACTTATTTTGGTCGGATTATGATTTCAATCTGGTACTTTATAGTAGGTTAGTCCTCGTTTGATAATAAGACTGTTTTTGTTTATTGTAGTAGAAAAAATATTTACTTCTATCACAGTCTCTCTGCTTGTGAAATAGGGGTTTATGTGTAATCTACTAATCAACTTTGGTCAAAGGTGTTATCGTCAACTGCTTGTCCAGTAGCAGGTATGGCATCGGGTGTGGGCACCCAGCGACCCGAGTTGCTACTTGGTTCTTTCCTATTCATCCGAGTGAGTGGTATCCTAATACCTTCCTTTCCTGCCCAAATCCATCAAATTCCTTCTTTCCACAGCTTAAAAATGATTCCGATGGGCAACAGCGCCGATAGTACAAGCCAAAGAAACTGCGCTCGCTGGTGAGTATGGCAATATCCTCCTATAGAACCAAGAACGAAGAATGAAACGAACTGTCATGGAAAGAAGAATTCTAAATTCTCATCATCATTTTAGCCTTTAGATGATGAATAGAGTGCTGAAATTTGTTAAGGGATAGTTGGTCTGATAGCATCTTCTTTGTTAATATGAATGTTGTGTATACCTGTAATTGGTGATTACATTAGAACTAGGAATTCACTGTCATTAACAGAGATCGGAATAGGTAGATTGATTTGGGGTCAATAAACTGACACGTATATATTAATATGGACATGCCTCCGGGATTCCGGGATTTTAAGTTTTTTTTTTGCGATTTTCAAATCGTTGCGTACGTATAGGATGAAGAATATATAGTTACTACCTTTTCGCTCCGTCTTCGTACGGGTACAAATTGTTATCGTTAGTACTTGTGCGCGTCCGCAACTCCGTCCGCTCACGTTACATGCAGCCAATTACTTCGGTTCATAGAGTGCATTTCTTACTTTTTGTGTTGTGAAAACGTGACTTAACCCTGGCTTATGTACTGATTTCTGGATCTTCTTCAAAAAAATATTGATATAAATAGTAACTTTTATTAATTTATTTATTAAAGCTAAAACTGCAAGTAGTAGATAGCAAACATTAAAGAAATAATCTACTACACTAGTGATACGGTAACTTGCGATAGGACAAAATTCACATTCCCTTTCCAAAAAAATCATTAAGTATGTAAATCATTATATATATTTAATTCAATCCCGTAAGTATTGAAACGAATCCTAGAGAAAAAGCTTATCCATGTATGACAGTGACAGTTCATGATGCAAGTACATAAAATCAATCTACCTATTCCGACCACTGGTCATAAATAATGTCTTATGTAATCAATGTTGGTGTACCTAAATAAATAAATGACTAATCAACGTAAAAAATGTAAATTGTAAAACAAATTGTGGCAAACGGCAGTTCATTTGGGCTTTCGTACGGAACGGCTGGATGCAATAGTCACATATTTTATTCATCGTAAGATATTTGAAATACGATTTGGTGAACGTTTAATTACACAATTATCTACAACATTATTGTTGCCGTCAACTACTTAGAGCTAAGTTTACGCCGCTTCCAAGGCGGAGTGCAGAAGAAGCGGAAACAAACTGCACAGCGCATTTTCTCCAACTTACAATCTACGGCATACTTAGAACTATATGTGTGGACTTGAGCTTACATTGTCATGTCATAAAATAAAATTCAATTTGTAATATGAAATATTAGTAACGAGGAAAAAAATAATTTAATTTAATAGCGGCTGGCAACCCATCACTATTTTGGTTCCGTTCTCCACCTAATGCCCATCAACAACGCTAAACGTGGCCTTCAGGTCTTATAGACCTAGGCTCTGTATACCCCGCAAGGGAGGAAGACGTCATACTACGTATGTGTGTATGTACCGAACGCGTTCCCGGTCCTGGACTGAGCTGAAAATTAAGGGTCTGCGCAAAAGGGAGATTGACCACAGCCACTGGTGCTTTTCGTACGCTGTCGATATATTTGTAAGTAGCCGAAGCGCGCGTCGTGGCTGCTTTTATTGGGATTCAATTTTCACCGACCCTACAGTAAAACATAGCAACAATGGCGAGTGTCGAGGTCGAGTACCCACAGCGACCACAAGTCGCGAGTCGCGACACTGCTGTAGCGAGTGGCCGCCACCAGCCACATATACGGCGAATGTCAACAAAATATAACAAGTAGTATTATTTCAAAAGTCAAAACATAAGTTTGGAAGATATGAGGTAATGTAGAAATTTACAAATATATATGATGAATATCAACAATACTAAGTAATTTATTTTTACTACTACTAAGTATTTTTTTAATTTTATCTAATTAAGGAGTAGTTGCATAGTAGTTGGTTGCAGGCTGCTTCCAAGCGGTCCTATTGGAAATCCTTCGGGGAGGCCTATGTCCAGCAGTGGACTTATTGCGGCTGATATGATGATGATAAAGGAGTAAAAGAATAAAATGATGGTTGGCGCTAATTTCGCTCAAGTCAGCCTCTTAAATACCTTTTCGCATAAAGTTCCTTACCTACACTTGATAGGTATAAAGCGACAATAAAGCTCGTATAGGTAATAAAGACAACAATAAAGTTACGAAATCAAATTAACAACTTAACTTCCTAGTGTAGTTTTCACAATATTTGAGTTATAAACCATATTCAGAATGCTAAAGCCTCGTTTAGCCGCTGAAGGGGGCATAACTTGTCTTTATGATGTGCAAACTTTCGTAACACTCTCTATTCATAATATTTGAGCTATAAAAATATGCCTTTAGTGCCTTAGGTGTTTCACACGGAGATAGTGATTACTAATCTAATAGAATATTATATAGCGTGTAAATGTACCCTCTACGGTCCCTTAAAGGGGTGACTCGGTCTGTCAATATGAACAACTTTTCCTATGGGACCGACCAATGCTGGGAACTCAAAAAAAAGTCAGCATTTCCATACAAAAGAGTTCTGACGCCCGGACAGTTTGTATGGAAATGTCTCTTTTTTTCCTCGGCATTTTTCTCATAAGTTAAGTTGTTCATATTGATGGGCTAAGTCATCCCGTTAAGGGAACGTCGAGGGTCAATTTACAGGCTGTATATTATGGAGTTTGAGGGCCTAGTGTGAGTATTACTAAGCTTTCGATATTCGTCTGTTTGTCCGTCCATCTGTCTTTTACAGGGCTATTATTTATACATCTATTGAACTATAATAGGTAGACCTTGAAATTTACATAGAATATGTTTATTTATTACCGATATAACAACAAATACAGGAATAATTGCTTACAAAAAAGTCTGGTGCAAGTTTCAGTATACGCAATAATCTCATACTACAAGAGTTAGCAGGACATTTCCCTAAATAGAATCATTCGACCAACATAAGTAACTCAACACAGCTTAGAAACAACTGAACTTCCTATTAGATAACTAAATGAATTGTTACTTATTATAAATAACTTAGAACAAAGTCTAAATGACACAGAAAATATAACACTAGTTTCACTTCGCAATATAATGAATGATGCGCTTTAAATTTTACCAATATAACACAGTGAATGCCATCGAGTGAATACCATTCTTGAGATTGATATAAACTTTGAAAAATTGTCGTATTAGTTTTTACCACACAAACTTTGGAAATATATATTTTAGTTTCTCTTATCAGCAACCTTAGCATTATGAGCTATGCGCAAAGTAGTGTTGCTTGTGAAATATTGTGTTCACGAACATGAAAGTTACTAGAATAAGTAATGGGCCCGTGTATAAGCAAACTTAGTTATAAAGTTACGCTCGCCTAGTTCTTTCCAAACTAGAGTTAACCTAGTGTTTGTTCTCAAGAAATAGTTACGAGAAAAAGTAACTGACTTAGTGTGTAGGTAAACTTAGCATTATGTAACGCTTGCACCAGTTCTTTACGACCTAATTTTGATGTGAACTGAGTTTCAAGAAGGTAGTCTACAGATAAATAGCAAGTAACTAGCCCCGTGTGTTCACAAACTTAGCATTATGAGTTACGCTCGCGCCAGTTCTTTACGAGCGAGTGTTGACGTGTGCTTTGCAAAACTGATTATCAAGTAGGTAATGGAAATGGTCCGGCGGTAGATAAAGAACTGTGTTTACAAAGGAGTGGCCGGTTTGCTGCACGAGTTAGTTGGAGCTTAGTTTTGTTAAAGTTACACTATGAATATGGGTCAGTGATTTCCGATTCTTAAGCTTAGTCGTATTCTCTTTGTTTACTTCAATTCTTAGGTAGGTATATAGGTTTTTACAATATTTAGTTATATAAAATCGTAATATAAAAATATAATACTAAATTTAAAAACATTATAAAAACCTAAACCTAGAGTGCCGTCAGCAGCGGGGCAAGGCTCAAGCTACCGGCGGTCAGGACCCCAGAGAAAGAAATCTTCTGACAATTCGTGCCGTATCCAGTAGTAGCCTTCTGTAGCTGGCCCTTGCAGCAAGCAAGAGTCTCTTAAGGTGTTGGTCGAGTCTCTTCGCTATAAGGCCGTTTGCAGATACGACTATCGGGACAATGATTGTCGAATCCACATCCCATATAGCGGTCACCTCGTGAGCCAAGTCAAGGTACTTACTGAGCTTGTCCTTCTCGGCTTCCACTTTATTTTTATTATATTACGCTACGCTCTTTCGTATTCGAGCATGTTCCGGTTGCTCATTAGCTGTAATACGGGATCCGCTTACCACATTTGTCTTTTTTACCCCCGACGCAAAGTGAGCGGTGTTTTAAATTTGTTTACCGTTATGTGTGTGTGTGTGTGTCTTTTCTGAAGGTGTACCAATTGATGTGTGTAATAATATCTGTTTGTGGAACCGTAGCTATTAAAGGGTTGAACTGATTTAAATTTTTTAGTGAATGTAGTTTCCTAGCGATGTTTTTGAGACATGTTTTATTAATATTCATCCGTTAGTACATCGATGGTTGTGACGGGAGATGGTGATTGTTTTTTTTAACTTTGGATGTGTTAGTATTATATTGTGTTTGCCCATGTACCACACGGATTATGCCGCGTTGCCGTCCCTACTTGGAACTTGCCGCCTTTACTTATCACTTGCCGCCCCTACTTCTCACTTGCCACCCCTACTTTTCACTTGCCGCCCTTACTTCTCAGTTGCCACCCCTACACATACCCTGCACACCGCTTGCATCAGGCCTGCAGTGTCACTTATAAAACTCCATTTTGCCAGATTGATCTTACACCGTCCTATGATACAATCAAGGTATAAAACACACAGGTGTGGACACGAGCGAGCCGCGTCCGGCATCGTGATTTGTGTGTTCCGCTGCACCAACGGCTCGTTTGCGCAGATTGTTATTTACGCTGCGCGTGCGCACACTCGCTGCGGATGTGTCAAGTGGATAAATTGGATTATCTGTGATGCGATAAACTGAGGAAAGCTTTATTAATTGATAGTTATATTTTCTTATGTTTCATTTCAGCGTTAATGTAATAGATCCTTCTGGAATCAATCTGTTTCTAGAGTAAAGAGACTTACCACTTCACCAGGGTTCCACTGCGGCGTTCCCACAGGAACAGTTGCTTTTTCTTTGTCTGAGAATTAATATACAAACTCACGTGGTTTTATCCCGCATTCTATACGGGATCCCAGGCCAACCGTCGGGCCCACCCCTGGTCCCCCGGATCAAAGCATGTCATGTGAGCTTGCGTGGATGTAACGTGGATCACGCTTAGATGATCAGTCGTTTTCGTAGCACACGGAATAAACTATTTAAAAAACCGGCCGAGTGCAAGTCGGACTCGCGCACTAAGGGTTTCGTACCATGGTCTTAGTTTAAAATTATTAAAAATATTTTTATCATATTATGTAACAAAAAATGTATGCTTCTCGCAATTTTTCCTTTATCTGTGCTATAAGACGTTGCTTTGTACCAAATTTCAAGATTCTGAGTTCACAGGAAGTACCCTGTAGGTTTTGATACCCTTGCAAATGTCGAAAATTTGCGGTATAAAGGGCTTTATCTTTTAATTGCGTTGCCTTAGAAGTTAGATATTTTCACAGCTTTAAGGGACAGTACACCTGAGTATTTGATATGAATTTCAGCTTGATACCTTCCGCATTCTTGACAAAAGGGTTTTGACAGACAGATAGACAGACAGACAACAAAGTGATCCTATAAGGGTTATGTTTCTTTCCTTTTGTGGTACGGAACTCTAAAAATATACAATAGAATTTTTAAAATTGGAACAGTTGTTTTTGAATTTATCTATTACTAGCTTTCGCCCGCGGCTCCGCCCGCGTCAATATCGATCCCTCGGGATTAGTACTTTTTCCCGGGATAAAAGGTAGCCTATGTCCTTCTTTGTACTCCATAGAACTTGTATGCAAAATTTTATGATGATCGGTTCAGTAGTTACGGCGTGAAAGCGTAACAAACAAACAAACAAACAAATAAATAAACAAACAAACTCACTTTCGCATTTATAATATTAGTAAGGATTCCGTGATTATTCATAAAACGTGTTTCAAATAATACTGATGTCTAGCTTGAAATACTTTAAAGGACTTGATTTGATATCGATTTGTTACCTTAATGATCGTTTAAAAAATTTTTTTTATGATAATTATCAACTACTTGGCTACTTTAATAATGAAGCCATTATTATCATCCACTAAATATTTGCTACCAAACAAAGTTCTCACGCCACCCGTACAATAAGCTTGCTCGTGACGTCCAGAATTTAAAGGCATTTCAGCAAATCGTTCTCAAAACGCCTAAAAATATGTGACTTTATAATTGTTTTATCTTGAGGTTTTTGTTTAGAAATGTATTTTGTCTTTCCATAATAACACGAAAAAAATGTGTGCAAATACCCAAATGCATAAATAATAGATAGATTTACTTTTGTGTGTTCCAGATTCTTGGTACTTATTCGCAAGTGCATCAAGCCTCTTCCTATGCATGTGGGTTAGTACGAACCAAATCAACCTGTCGCGGTATGAGTTACTGCGTCTAAATTATTGCTTCTCTATGCATATGTGTGGACTGGAACCTACTCGTTAGACCAATTGATTGATGCATGCGCCTTAATTTATGCGCTGACTGTTTTAGTACCGTTAGTGAAAACGGTGCAGTTTTTAGTACTTTAGGATTTATACAATGTATTTACTAGTCGTTTTTAGCGACTTTCTCCGCATAAATTATAGCCTATGTCGTCCGCTGAATAATGCAGCTTTATATAGGTGAAAGAATATTTTGAATCGGGAAAGAATATTTAAATTAATGCAGTAGTTTTTAGGTTTCATCATCATCATTACAGCCACAAAAAGTCCAGCTGGAGGGACTCTCCCAAGGATTTTTCGTTCCACGGGAGGATATTGCCAGATTCACCACGTTTGGCAGGCGGGTTGGCAGGTTGCGTTTAAAGCTGGGGAAGGATAGGATGAAGAAGGCGTACCCGATGCTATACCTGCAACCACCCGACAGGCAGTTGAGGATGACATCCCCTGACCATGTTTTTGGGTTTACCCATTACAAACTCACAATTTTTTTTATAAATTCTAAGAGAAGAATTTGCTGATGACAAAGATCTGTCGCCGCTGTGGCGCAGTGGTTAAAGCGCTAGTTTTACATGAGAGGATCTAGGTTCAACTTTTAACACGGGAAATTACATGTTCTTTGTTAGCATGGGTCTGCAGCTCTGA
The DNA here is from genome assembly GCA_947532085.1 of Elegia similella. NCBI lineage: Eukaryota > Metazoa > Arthropoda > Insecta > Lepidoptera > Pyralidae > Elegia > Elegia similella. Next base: position 19,063,866 of record OX383941.1, read on the forward strand.
CACTACATAAGAAGGGTTGGCGTTAAGCGGCCAGGCGAAGAAACTTAGCTAAATGCTATGGCATTGTCATAATAGCCGACTCCTAGCTTTGACGCACAACAACTAAAGATGTTACTGGGTGGTGGCGAGGACGCATATATAATTCATTTCATTATTCTCGAATGCTTCAAATTATATCGATAAGAGTTCAAGAATATATTTGCAAGCTGGAGTTGCGATGACTTTTTTGGTAACTCATAGCAATTAATCTAAAACTCAACTCTCATATACAAATTAGGTTTATATACGTAATTCTCATCTAGTGCTCATATAAAAACTAGGTTGATATAAGTAAATCCAAAGATTGAAAAATTATTGCGTATACTTTATATGAAATTGATCTTTGCCATTGGTTTAAAATAACATCTTATGGCTAACGATTTGGACCTATTCTGTTGCTCACCTAATGAATTTACCAAGGTGGCACTTTTTGTTATTTCCAGACTACAATAGGCTCATTCCATCGCATTAGGTTATAACCTGTAATGGAAGATGTAAGAAATGTTAATAAATAAATAAATAAATATGTATTGAAGACTAAAAAAAAAATTAGGTTCGGTAGAGCCATATACCGGCAAAATTCATTTTGCATGAATGGGCCGGCTCGTCCGGGTAACCACACTCTCACAGAAAATCGATGTTTGAGCAGAAACTTTACCGCTTCTATGCTTCGTTCGGTGAGACAGTGGCCGAAGGCCCATCCTCTGCCAAAAAAAAGGTGTGCGCCTTTCTTTCCGCGCAGTGATACCGTCTTATCGGCACAAGAGCTAAAAAGCTTTTTAAAAGCTAGGCTCTTGTGCAAAGATGTTCATCATCATTATCATTTCGAGTAGGTGTCACGGTCAATCGACCATGCACACCCTGGTGTCAGAGTTCTTCGGAACCGCCTCTCTGCCTCTGACGTGGTTCCTTTAACGACTACCAGATGGCAGCCGGGACCACCGGCTTAACGTGCCTTCCGAAGCACGGAATCATCTTTATTATCAGACAATCAGGTGATTCAAGCCTGCAATGTTCTAACCAAACAACTAAACAAAGTATGCTTCCGGCATACTTTAGGCAAACGCCTTAACCACTGGACCACGGAGGCTGTAAAGATGTTCATAAAGTTTTGTATTGTTTACAAAATCTTATATCTAGACGACTATGTTAAAACTTAAAACCTAACCTGTCTAAAAACAAGGCCACACATGAGTTATTTGTCGCTCATACTGTGGTAGCAGTAAATCATTGCGAAACAGACTATAAACAATCGCATTCTGCCTGCCTGCTCATGAATACAAAATGCTATGCTCGTATACATCAGGTGTTGCCCAATACTGAATACTTGATCAACAGGTCCCAGGAACTAGAAGATAAGTTTTCTCATGTCTTCGAGATTGTTACATATTTAAATTAAATCACATAATATGGTTTTATCGCATTTTTAGGGTTCCGTACCCAAAGGGAAAAAACGGGACCCTATTAATATAGCTCCGCTGTCCGTCTGTCACCAGGCTGTATCTCATGAACTGTGATAGTTAGACAGTTAAAATTTTCACAGATGATGTATTTCTATTGCCGCTATAACAACAAATATTAAAAAATAGAATGAAGTAAACATTTAAGGGGGCTCCCATACAACAAATGTGATTTTTTTTGCTTGTTTTTGCTCGATATTGATAACGGCAACAGGCAGACACTTGAAATATTTACAGAATATTGAGTTATATAGTCACTTTAAAAATAAATAATTAAATAAAAATAAACTTAATATTAAAAGACATACAACAGACATGATTTATTTACCGTTTTTATAGATGACAGTACGGAACCCTTAGTGCGCGAGTCCGACTCGCACTTGGCCGGATTTTTTTATATTACAATAAGCTTTTATTTAGTTTCACCTGTCCCAATGTTTGCTGTAATCAAATCTTACAAGTTAAATTTGATCCACTTTCCGGTTACCAAATAAGCTGAAATTTTGCATGCATGTGTAAATCGGATGACAATATTATGAAACCGTTGTGCTGGTCTAATGATGAAGTCGGAAGGTGACCATAGGAACTCTTTAACTAAACAAGGTACACCAATCGTGGTTGGATTCATTTGATTTGTCTTGGAAAGTACTTAACAGTGCGGATTCGCTTATAATAAAAGCTTGTCACAAAATTGAATGTTTGCAATAAAAAGGTTTTTACAGCTGACGTTTCGAAAACTTTACAGTTTTCATGTTCGCAGGTAGACTAAGTTGACATTTTGTCTATTGTTATAAGAACTATGCAAAAATACAGCCTACAATATTTATTGATAAGGTTCTGGATGTACGCAGTATTGGCTCGCGGTCTCTGAAAGTCTTGCAGTCTTGTGCTGAGCTTGAGATGCCAATAAATTGATAATACTCGTAGGATCCCAAGCTGGTGTTAACTGCCAACTCAACTGTAAAGTTTTCGAAACGTTACGTGTATAAATTATGTTATAAACGTGATAAAACTGTAAAGACCAGAGCCGATAATTTTTGAAACATAATTAAATTAGTAGGATGAAACCATTACAATTACAAATGGAAGATAATACACCAAAAATTGAAGGAAAAATAAATTATGGGCGATCTAAGTTCGGGAAGTGGGAAGAGGTGAGCTTTTAAGGGTAAAAAACGGTTTATCTCGATTTCCGGCAAAACTACAAGGCCTGTGGGAAAACGTATGGTAATGATGTAGGTAATAACAAGTTCTACTCGTTTTGTAATTACACTTTTTTTACCTAACCTCAAAATGTATGTGATAAATTCAAATAACCATAATTTTTATCTTTTACAATAAAGGTATATTTGTAATATTGTGCTGGTTGTTGAATAAGGATATCCATGTATACTCTCACGCAGTGGGGCACGTGTACCAACCCAAAGATAATGTAAGGATACGTCTTCGCACACAGTTCCTTTTACGTTTATGTAGATCACACGGACGGATCGTTTTTTTTTCAGGACTGTTGTTTTACTTGATGTTTTCGTGTCTGAAAATTCGTGTATGGTGTGTGTTAAGGAGGCATGGGTAAGACAGATGTAACACAGAAGACCAGCAGGGTAAGAAAGCTGTAAGAGAAGACAAGATTGAAGTTGATGAAACTGACATGCTGTGCCGACCACACTAATAGTGGGAAAATATATAGAAGGAGAGAAATAAAAAGTAATAAAACACGAATCCAACTGTCACACCTCACTAATTCTGTACTCCAAGATTTGATCTGAATTACATACAATTACTAATTCAAATGGCTAGAATAATGACTACTAATTTATTTATGTATTCGCACTTACGCAGCTCTAATGACATGCATATTTATAATTTCAATAAAGTTATTTGAGACAACTTCGGCAGGCGCCTATAAAAGGCATATCAAGTTGTGTAAATGGATTTATCTGAAATTGCGTGGTCGTCGCCTCTATATCTTTATCTTTGCGCCATATATACAGTCCTAGCAATATATTATACATATTTACAATTTTAGGGTTCCGTTAGACAGATGGACAAAACGAACCTTTATACGATACGTGTCTGTGGTTCAGCGCTTTTTCATTAATATTTTTCATTAATTTAAAAAACTTTTTGAGCCTATGGAGCTACAGTAGGTGGATACTAAAAGTATTCTCTCATGTTGTATGTGTTTGGAATTTTTCTATTTATCAGATTTATTTCGACTATTTATTAAGTTATCGTAAACTTTATCTCAAAAAGTCAAGTATCCTTAGATGGCGTTAAAAGCGAGAGAGACTGCCAAAAATGGTTCTTTATCATGTTCTAAACGGCTGGACGGATTTTGACAGTTAAGGTACGAGTATAATTAGATTCCTCTTAAAACCCAAGTGTCCTTAGATAGGTATTATAATGGAGAGCAGTCAGGTTTTTAATTTTGTAATAATACTACTTGTCTGGATATGTTCGACTGATTGATAAAATATTTTATCATGATCTACGAGCCTGTAAGCGCCTCGAGCGATGCCCACTCACATGTCTAAAAAGTTCGTCGAAAATGTGTTTGTATATTAGTTTGTTACGCTTCAACTACTGAACCAATCATCATGAGTACGACATAGCCATTTAATATAGAAAACAGAGTTGTTGAGCTATAGACGGAAACTAATATATGTTGAAAGTATTGGTATACTTGTTTCCTCCATTCTGATCTGGCAAAAAAAAACGTAGAATGTTGTTGAAAAAAAACGTTGAACCAGCTGCTTCTCTTCCTGCGCACGTCGATTGAGGGAATAGACGAAAATCTGAGGATACTATCGCATACTAACATAACAGTATGCGATGGGGCTAGCAACTCATCATTATTTTTATTCCTACACGCCCATCAACATGCTAAACGTGGCTTTTAGGTCATATAAACCTAGTCTCTGTCTACGCCACAAGGGAAAAAGACATAATAATATGTATCATCTATACCTAGCCGTGTGGTATCCGGCAGAGTAGAATAGGACCACTCCAAGTCTTCCCGTGGATGTCGTAGAAGGCGACTTCGGAAATACAAGCTAAACAAAGCTTATAAACATCTAAGACACCTCTCCAACCCGTCTGGCCAGCGTGGAGAATGTAGGCCAAGTCCTCTGGCTGCTCTGGCCAAGTATGGCCCTAGTAGTACAGAGAGGGTCGTGCTCCTGTAGTGGAGACTAAAAAGAACCTGATGATGATGATGATGAATATGTATCATAATACCAGCCGGTAGAAGTCCACTGCTGGACGAGGGCCTCTCCCAGGGATTTTTCGTTCCATGGGAGGATATTGCCATACTCACCACGCTTGGCAGGCGTGTTGGCGAGCGCAGTTTATTTGGCTTTTTGTGGTTCCGATGCTGCTGCCCATCGGAATCATTTTCTATCTAGGGCAGGATAGGGCATTTGTTGGATATTGGAAGGGAAAGACAAAGACAAAGACAAAGAATATTTATTTGCATAAACATGTGTAAACTACATTAAATGGATGGATATATTATAAAAGACCGACATGTTTACCATTACTGATGTGCAAATTCATATAAGTTCAGAAGGCATGCAAATAAATTTAAAAAATTACAAAAAATTGAATAAAAGTGCAAAGAAAGTTTTTATTTTTACATCGAATTTATGTACTAATAAACATATATAATAACTACTACAGATTTTCAGATAAGAATTCGTTAATACTATAATAACATTTTTCAGATAACAATATTTAAAGCTTTTTCTTAAGGGTCCGTACTACCTCACACTGCTTTGCATGATTGACTGTTATATCAATAATAATTAAATACTCAAGTTGAAATAAAAATGCAGCAAAGTTCAGGTTTAACTCTGGTAACTATATGACTCAAAAACACGATTGCGTAAAATTTTCTCCATAGAAAAAAATTGCAAAGTTGACTCCAAATCACGTCTTATTTACTCGGTGTTGCGTCTTCCTGAAAGAGCCACTGCATTCTCCGGTCAACCCCAGTATCACAGTAGAGGAAAAAGTAAGCACTCACCTGGATTCGTTTGTGAACAGGATTCGAAAGGATTCGCCTTCACGGGACCTTGGTCGACCGGCCGACGACCCTTGTGCTTGAACTTTATTATTTTCTTGCTGCCTACCCTTGTGGTACACCATCACACACTCGCGGATGAGATCTAAGGTTCTTTTCGGCCAGCGAACTCTTAGGAGACGTTATTTTTTAGTTGTTTTATCAGCGCAAGCGACGCGCTAACATGACTCGATCGCCATATTTTTTTGACTGTCATTTTGGCCAATCACAGGCCGTCTCGGCGAATTAGGAAATATGTATGGAAGGGGAAACGGAAATATAGATAGGTAATTTTATTAGGGTTTTAAAGTTAATGCTTACACATTTTCCCCCACCTGAAATCCACAAGGGTTTCACAGAGAATGCAAATTGAAAGATGAAAAAACAAAAGCAATAGCTACGCACTATTGCAAGAATATCTAAAAATATTATTTTCGAAAGATAAGGTAATAAATAAGTTTTAACTAGCCTAAGGATTGGATAGTGTGTGTTTATGTTTTAGTAACTTATGAAAAATATCTTAATTAATTGGTAAGGGACAAACCTTTACTACCGGCCTACGAAAGGTCTTTCCGTTAGCAGTTCGGAAAGTAACTACTCTGATTACTTGATCCGAACCAGCATGCACTTGCACAATACGTGCCAACTTCCAAAACATCGGCAGAAGATTAGGTTCGTTAACTATGACTAAGTTATCTATTTTAATATTTGGTTCATGTACGAACCTTTTGTTCTTTCGTTGTAATGTATGAAGATAATCACGCTGCCATACGCGCCAAAATCTCTGGGTAATTTTCTTAAGCATGACCCAACGAGAGCGCGGACACGAAATAAAACATCTAACACACTTTGACAGCACGGTACGTATCAGAAGTCTCAATCCAATTATCCAAAACTGGCGTTGAATAAGAGATTGTAAGGTTCGAGGTCCACAATGCAAATATTTTTTATGAAAATGTTTTATTATAATTTTAGATATTGGACATTGTTTATGTAACAAAAAAGGGTGTAACGCAGATGGTGACAGATTAGCCTCATCGATGCGTTCCCCCACCCGCACGATCCCATCATCGTCCAGGAAAGGTGAAAGTTTTTGAATAGACTTTACACATGGTTCATTATCTCACACTCGACTGACTTCGGAAGACATATAATGATACTGACTCAATTTAAATAATACTTTAGTTAACTTCTCGAGTTCAGGACTACTGAGAAATGAAAGAATTCGATTTTGCCTTGCAACCCTCGAATTTGAAATAAATCCAATACACCATGCTACAATTCTTAGAATTTTTATAAAAGAGGAATGTCTGGCAATTAAGTCCAGAAGTGGGTTTCTCACATTAATCACGTGAAGACTTTTAGTTTCTAGTGATTTAAACTCGGGTAAGTCTTCTTTTGAAAGTAGAACCCGTTTGTTAGGCCATTGACTAGGCAAATCCTGTAGCCAAGAAGGACCTTTCCACCACAGAGGATGGTCTATAAGCTCTGGACAGGACACTCCGCGACTACAACAGTCGGCCGGGTTATCCTTAGACGAAACATAATACCAGTGATCGGTACTAATCAAGTCAGTTGCTTGAATGACACGATTGGCTACATACATTTTTAACAAATGAGGGGCTGTATTAAGCCATGACAAGGTAGTGCTGCTGTCTGAATAAGCTCGAATAGAATTAATAGTTATATAGTCTTTAAGCAAATTATACATGTGCGATAGAACTTTTGCTAGAAGCACCGCTGCACTTAGCTCGAGTCTATTTACCGTGGTAGGTTTTAAAGGAGCTACTCTAGATTTTCCAATCAGTAAACTAGTCGCAGTAGAAATTCTGGGCTCATTAGTAACCACACAAATATACACACAACAACCATAGCCTTTCAGAGAACCATCACAGAAACCTACTAAGTGTACTTCCATCGGATTGGAAGGTATAACTAACCGCGGAAGAGAAATTTTTGGTAAATCAGACAAATTGGCCGCTATTACATGCCATTGTTTGATTAAATGTTTTGGAATAGTCTTATCCCACGATAAATTTAACCGCCATATTTCTTGCAACAGCGATTTTGCTGCAAAGACTACTGGGCATATCCAACCGAGTGGATCGAAAATGCTGGCTACTAAAGAGAGTATGGATCTTTTAGTAAATTTGACTTCGAACGAGTCTGAAAAGGCATATGAAAAAGAATCATTAATGGGATTCCATCGTATCCCTAATATTTTGACAAACTCATTTCCCGATTCATCGAAGGATTTGGAACTTTGACAAAATTCAGGAGGAACATCCTTAAGAAGACGAGGAGCGTTAGTAGTCCATTTCTCGGGTCTTATCAATATTTGCCGATACATACGACGGATGTCGGCAGTAAAAACTATTTTGTGAAGTCTAAATTTTGTCACTAAATCGACAATATCCACTTGCAGCTTAGGACCCACATGAACAATATTATTGAGTGACAGAGTATTCGAGGTCCGACTACTGGCATCGAAGACTACTCGTAAACGTGTCGTTGTACTATCGCGTCCTATTACACAATGGTGAGGAATAATATAACGGTCAGTAGACAAAGATTCAGCAGGCTGCATATGTCCCAGATCTTCGTACTGCTGCATAAATTCCTTATACTCCGTTTTCCACTCAGTCTGGCTGGCAAGACGCTTTTCCAAGTTGAGAGAACGGTTAAGAGCCTGATGATATGATTCTCCTAAGGCTGGAGTATCATCTTTAAGCATAATTGGTACAACATAAGTGCCTTCGGAGGTACGATATGTGCCATTTTTATATTTTTGTTTACATATTTCATCCTCAGGACCGGAAATTTTACATTTCGGCGGTTCTTCGGATTTCCAAAACCGTTGAACGATCTCATCGAGCGCACAAGAAGACGCGATGAGTGACGTAACGGGTGTGGCTGAAGTTTGAGCCACTTCACATATTTCATCCTTAGGACCGGAAATTTTACATTTCGGCGGTTCTTCGGATTCCCAAAACCGTTGAACGCTCTCATCGAGCGCACTAGAAGACGCGATGAGTGACGTAATGGGTGTGGCTGGAGTTTGAGCCACCACGTTTTGAAGAAACTGACCACTTATCACCCAGCCGAATACACTAGACAGTGCACATGGAAAACCAGAACCTGGGCAATAACGTGAACCAGTATATATCTGGTCAAAACAGTCTACTCCTAACAACAGATCGATCGGACCCGATTTATCAAAATCTTGGTCGGCGAGATCCAGATGTTTAAACTTTTTCTTGACCACTGATGGTAATGAGGTTGAAGGAACCATTGAAGTGATTTTAGGCAAAACCATTAATGGTATATCAAATTGGGGCGAGTCATTTGACCTAGGCACAATAGAGCCAAAAGTATAACCTTTAATATTACAAACATAATTTTGACCGAGACCGGTTACATTTAAATTACACTTTTTTATATGTAAACCTAACTGTCGCACACAGCTACTTGTAATGAAAGAGTCCATCGAACCACTATCTATGACTATACGAGCATGCTGCAATGAACCATCCACTCTTCTCAACCGAACCACTGCTGAACCAATAATTTTGGTACTCATAGGTGACTTTGATATGTTTGGCTGAGTTGTACAAGTTAGGGAAGTGCTCATATGGGAATTCTCAGAAACCTTTAGGTCAATGGTATTAGCTAATAAACTTTTATGTTCTTCATGTAATAATGTGTTATGTTTTGAGTTACAAATGAAACACATGGACTTAGACTTGCAGTCTGTACTAATGTGACCGAGCCTTAAGCAGTTTTGACATAATTGTAACTCTTTAACTATTTTTTGTCGCTGTCCTATATTCATAGAATGTAATTTACCACAGCGATATATTGAATGATTTTCATGACAATACGCACAGGCAGCCTGATTAGGTTTATTATTATTTGAGTTCGAAGAAGTAATTAAGGAAGAATTTGATTGCCGAGAAAAATTATCTTTCTTTGTATTATTGTGGTTTTGTTTATTTGTAGAATTGAATGACTGTAAATTACTAGGTTGACTAACCTCTAATACCTTTATATAATTCTGTAAATAAACAATCAAATTATTAAATTTAGGAATTTCTTCGGTATTTTGTAATTCAAACCTTTTCCTAGTTTCTGTATCAAGCGGCCGAGATGCTATGTAAAATAAAAGAAATTCACTTAAATCATCAATATTTAACCCGCGAAAGGCACTAACACATTCATAAAGTGTGTTGGTTAATTGTGATAAGTTTGATAATGATGGCCGTTGGATCGGATTTAATTTTATTATTTTTTCTAAATAAGCGGTAGCTAAAATACGTTTATTATCATACCTGTCTAGCAACGCTGCATAAACAACAGAATAATTAGCTGATGTTATAGGAACACCCTTAGCTAGTGTCAGGGCATATCCAGACAGACATGACAACAAATAGTAAAATTTCTCGGTGTCCGACAACGAAACATTATTATGCACAAGCGACGTATAACTGTCTTTAAACATCTGCCAGTTCTCTATATTACCATCAAACTTAGCTATTTGCAATTTAGGTAATTTTACTTGAGAGTTGGAATGCGCATGACCTTGACACAGTTCCGAGCGCGAACTGACGTCGAGAGAGTCAGCAAACTCAATTACAAAATAGTATAACTCGTCAAATGACAACAAAGCATTATTATCGATAACAAATTGAGGATTTAGTTTAAGTTGCAACTGGTTTACACGATCGTTGCATTCCATGAAATTATCACGAATTATATCAATTCTTTTATACCTAGCTCGAAAGGATGCCAATTTAGTTTTATTTTCTTTCGTAATTTTTGCTAAGTCATAAAGTATTTGCATATTTTTAAACTCATATTCACGTTTTTTAATGGTTGACATTAATTCTCCTTCTGCCATGTTTTCGCCAAGCACTAATTGTGAAAGTACGAGTAAGGTAGGTAGGTAGCAAAAGTTTAAATGGAAACTGAGTAATGGAACAGATATTCACAAAACACGTAGGTTTTAAAACTACGGACTATTACTTATAATCATAAATACACACCTCGCTGCTATTAAATAACCTTAGGTAGGTATCTAGGCTATCCAAAATAGTTCGTAAGCCTGAGTAACAAGATAGTACCTTATGGCATACAAATCGAACGATTAAGGGATTATTACAAGGGAATTAACGAGATAAGAAGTATGTACTCGTAAGCAATAGGTATTTACTATGGTATGGAACAGGTATGGAATTTCCTGTTTGATCCGAGATTGTTAGACAAATAGACAAATGCTAGGTGGGTAAGTACCTAGTTAATTTGAATCTATAATAAGTCTATTTATGAATAAATTAGTTATCCATATTTGGAAATAACTTTAATTGGAAATATTGAAATTAAGTGGGTAAATTTGAAATAAGTACGTGAGGAATGTCCTCACAGGAGGCACCATAAATTAATGTTGCGTCTTCCTGAAAGAGCCACTGCATTCTCCGGTCAACCCCAGAATCACAGTAGAGGAAAAAGTAAGCACTCACCTGGATTCGTTTGTGAACAGGATTCGAAAGGATTCGCCTTCACGGGACCTTGGTCGACCGGCCGACGACCCTTGTGCTTGAACTTTATTATTTTCTTGCTGCCTACCCTTGTGGTACACCATCACACACTCGCGGATGAGATCTAAGGTTCTTTTCGGCCAGCGAACTCTTAGGAGACGTTATTTTTTAGTTGTTTTATCAGCGCAAGCGACGCGCTAACATGACTCGATCGCCATATTTTTTTGACTGTCATTTTGGCCAATCACAGGCCGTCTCGGCGAATTAGGAAATATGTATGGAAGGGGAAACGGAAATATAGATAGGTAATTTTATTAGGGTTTTAAAGTTAATGCTTACACACTCGGTATATAGTATTATTCACCAAATACATTAAAATTAACCTTGAAACTTTTGATTATTATTGCATTACAGATAAGGCAGCCATCATATGTTTTTCTTTTTCGAATAACCCTTGAATATTCCTTAAAAACGAAAATATCCAAAGTAGCCAACGCGTTTAGACCATCCGCGTTTGTATCGCCACGCCGCCTGGCATATGTCGGGCTCAGAGTGTCAAGTTTAAATCTCTATACTGTTTTGATATTTTATTATAAATCATTGGTGCCATACATACTACACTTTTATGGAGCAATGCAGTTTTTGACGGATGGACACTTAGTCTATCACCATCACGTCGATCTCTTACTATTATAATGACGGTATTAGGATACTACTCACCGGGTTGAATGGGAGAAACGTACCTGATGCCATAGCTGCAACCACCGGACAGACAGTTGAGGATGACATCTCTGACCAAATTATTTTGTACTAGCTTTCGCCCGCGGCTCCGCCCGCTTCAATGTCGATCCCTCGGGAATAGTTCTTTTTCCCGGGATAAAAGGTAGCCTATGTCCTTCTCCGTACTCCAGAGAACGTGTATGCAAAATTTCATGATGATCGGTTCAGTAGTTACGGCGTGAAAGCGTAACAAACAAACAAACAAACAAACAAACAAACAAACAAATAAATAAACAAACAAACAAACAAACTCACTTTCGCATTTATAATATTAGTAAGGATGTAACGATTTAGCATCTGCCGTATACAATCATCATCATTTCGTGTATTAACTTGGTCAATCAACCATGCACACCCTGGTGTCAGAGTTCTTCGAAACCGCCTCTCGGCCTCTGACGTGGTTCTTTTAACGACTACCAGATAGCAGCCGGGACCGACGGCTTAACGTGCCTTCTGAAGCACGGAATTATCTTTATTATTAGACAATCAGGTGATTCAAGCCTGCAATGTCCTAACCAAACTGGAAACAAAGTATGCTTCCCGTGGGAATCGAACCCACGACCTCCGGGTCTACAGGCAAACGCCTTAACCTGGACTACGGAGGCAGTTACGTATAGAATAATATGCTAATATAGTCCACGAGCCTTTAAGTCCTCGAGCGATGCCTGCTCACATACGCCATTAATTTTCATACAAATCTTCAAGTAGCGTTTCTCTAATCAAAACTTTGTTATTTATAGTGCGCGCTATGTTTGCATATGCAAGATATAGATAATGAATATGGCCGATGAGCTTCTGGATTATACTCGTCTCTATTTTCTACGGGGTAAACAGAGCCTTGACCTACAAGAAACAAGGTTTGCGTCATGTCTCTCTAATACCTTTTTTTTATTTATAGTGTGCGCTGTGTTTGCATAAGTTATAGATAATGAATAAGGCCGACTTGCTTCTGGATTATACTCGTTTTCATCTCCTGCGGGGTAAACAGAGCTTTAACCTACAAGAAACAAGGCTTGCGTCATGTCTCTCTAATCAAAACTTTGTTATTTCTAGTGTGCGCAGTGTTTGCATATGCAAGTGAAAGAAAATGATAAGGTTAGATTGCTTCTCGATTTTTCACGTCTTTATCCCTCACGGGGTAAATAGAGCCTTGACCTACAAGAAACAAGGCTTGCCTCATGGCTCTCTAATAAAACTTTGGTCTGTTTTATCTACCACAGGCTAAGCAGTTGAGGGTTTAAATAGGTTGAATTGTTTCAAAGCCGAAATAAGAAGTTTGTGATTCAGATAAAATCAAATTAGGGATAATTTTTACTTACATTTTATATTCCTGTTTTAGAAAGGCTTACTGGTTATTTTTATTAAATGCCATGTCTCACTCGGTTTAACGGGATTGTAATAAAAATTAACTGCATGTCAATACAGGAAGTCTTAATTGCAACATAACGAAGTGCAGTAAAGCGGAGAGTGCAATTTATTGCAGTCATATCCTTCGTATGTGGAACCTAATTGAATGACTCATTCATTATTCTTAATCTCAGATACATATACATATAATATATAACGGTTGAATAACCACCGATACGAGTATTACCTTGTAGGTGCGACTCTACCCGTCAAAAAGATCAACTTTTTTTAAAGGACAATAGGTAACAGATATTTATGCATAAATTATACAGGGTGGTAAGACACTCGGCATATTGATAGACACTCAGTTTTCAATTCTATTTCAAATTTGTAAAAAAATGGTGACTAAAATTAGAGTTTATTATATATACGTTAGCTTGTATTTAGGAAATACAAGCTAAACAAAGCTCATAAACATCAATGAGACCTCTCCAACCCGTCTGGCCAGCGAGGAGAATATAGGCCAATTCCTCTGCCTGCTCCGGTAAAAGTATGGCTCCAGTAGTACAGAGAGGGTCATTCTCCTGCAGTGGATACTAAAAAGACCATGATGATGATATAGATGCTGGTAAGACGTATAAAAAATCCGTTGTCGAGATTTCGTTGGGTATTATTGTGATTGCCTCTGTATCGTTTCAGGGATGTTTGCCGAAGCGATAGTGGATTGTTTTTATACAGCAACTAGCTTTCGCCCGCGATTCCGCCCGCGTCAATGTCGATCCCTCGGGAACTCTATGTCCTTCGCCGTACCCCAGATAACGTGTATGCAACATTTTATGATGATCGGTTCAGTAGTTACAACGTGAAAGCGTAACAAACAAACAAACTCACTTTCTCATTTATAATATCAGTTAGGATAGAATGCGAAAGAGGTACGCTTCTCTGGTGCGCAGAGGGCAGAAACAACAACATCCTGAACACCGCGAGTCACTTGGAGTGCGCTTATGTAACCACTGTTGTACCATTTCAGGAGGAATAGTGCAGGAGTAAGTCCACTGCTGGACATAGGCCTCTCCCATAAATTCTTCGTTCCATCGTGGATATTGCTATACTCACCACGCTTGGCAGGTGGATTGGCGAGCGCAGTTTCTTTGGCGCCTAGTGCTTCCGACGCTGCTGCCCATTGGAAGTATTTTTAAGCTAAGGAAGGGTATGGATTTGTTGGATCTGGGAAGGGAATGAAGGTATTGGGATACTACTTACATGGATGAAAGGACGAAAAGCAAATAGCAGCTCCAGAGGCCGAGCGCGCGTGTCCGACCGATGTCATACCTGCAACCATCGGACAGGCAGTTGAGGATGACATCCCTGACCGTCATAGGAATGGCGCCCATTAATACATACATAGGGTGAGTGGGGGGAAGATGTAAAACGGGGTAACACCAAAAATCATCTGTAACGCCTAAATAAAGGTAATAGTTTAAGTGCTGGCAACATTGTTTAGACCGCAAATTCCTTACGTCTCGCCCCTCATTCGGCAGTTATAGCTCGGATTGCATAGTTGTGAATAATCGACGAATTTGTGCCGAACGGTTATTTTCGTAAAAAGTTGGCGATTTTTAATCTTACCCCACCTCCTATAACTTGGATTGTAAGGTACGTACAAGAGCCTAAACAGAATACTTAAGTTTTATTTTTAATTTAAAATTGTACCGATTAGTCTATATATTGCTATTATTCATATTTTAGATTATTTTGCGACTTTTCGTCTTTCCCCAGCAAAATTTGGCGGGGAAAGATGGAAATATAAATTTTTCGGACGTGCCCCATTTTTAAAAGTCATAGAAAAATACATATGTTGTCAAACTGTAAGTTTCGAAGAAAAAATAAACGATCAAGCAAGTTGTCTCTGTTTGTTTGTTTAGAAATAAGTTTTATGTGACTGCCCGAATGACTGTGTATGTATAAAAAATTGGCTAGCTCCGTGGCGCAGCGGTCAACACGCCAGCCTGCGACACGGGGTGCCCGGGTTCGATTACCGGCCAGGTCAAGATGGAAAATGATCTTTTTCAGATTCGCCTGGGTCTTGGATGTTTATCTATATTATATATGTCATTATGAACAATTTTATGTTATATTTAGCTTTTAAACTGCACTACTTTCAAAGCTTTTAGTCATATTTGCACATGGCTTAATAATCATAAGATAAATAATTTGATTTCTAAAGTTGTAGACTGATTTTTGAATTGTTATATTGTGGTATTTTTTTTCATACGTTTTGTAGGAAATAAGATCGTGTATTAAGGTTTTGGAATAAAACCCGTCTTATAATATTATTAACTTTGTTCCTAAATAATAGTACAAAATGTCCCTAAAACAAAATCTTTAATTTGTATAATTTTATTTAATGATGAATGTTTCTTGTTGACACATAATTTTCTTTATTATAGGTTGTTACTTTATTTTTAAAACGTTCATGTACATGCCTGAGTTGTTACTTTTCTATAATAATAAAAAAGATTTCGTTTAGAAGTTTCTTTTACTAAAATCAATATGCAAAGTTTGAGAACCTCTGGCCGTATTACCACAATGGGGGGTAAGAGTGAAATATATAGTATAAAAAATAATTCGTATCTCAGTTAATTTGAGGAAATTTTACACAAGGCAACCAATTTTGGTACGAACATTTTTTAAGCTATGGCTTATCGATTACCAACGTCATCTAGCATTAATAGAAAAGATTTTAGAAACTATTACAATCTTACCCCGCCACCTTTTCTTCTTCCCCCTGCTTTCTTTTTTGATAATCGTGTTTTCTATGATTTTTTTTAAACATGTTAGTGCAGCATGGAGAAGTTTTTATAGATTGGATACTAAAGGAAATTTAATGCACTTTCAAATCCTAAATTTTGTTTAAACTTAAGTTATGATGACAATTTTTTACAAAGGTTCGAATACAATCCTACATATCTCCTTAAAAAAACCATTCGATCTTGCCCCCATTAACCCTACATAGTATCACGTCTTTTTCCCTTGCGGGGTAGACAGAACCTTGGTCTATAAGAGCTTATGGCCACATTTAGCATGTTGGAGGGCGTGTAGATGTAAAACGTAATCTTTGATTTCATAAATTAAATCATATTAAATTATACATGGCGAAATTTTGATCGTTTTGGACCCTTAAAGGGGTGACTCAGAATATCAATATGAACAACTTTTTCTATGGGACCATTGCTGGGAAATTAAAAAATAAATTCGACATTTCCATACAAAAGAGTTCCGCCGCGCGGCCGGTTTGTATGGGAATGTCGATTTTTTTTAGTTCCCAGCTCTGTTCCCTTAGGAAAAGTTGTTAATTTTTATGGTCTGAGTCACCCCTTTAAGGATCCAAAACGATAAAAATTCCACTATATATTTAAATTAATACCAACTTAATAAAATAATGCATTCAGTCATTCATTTCCATATATACTCTTACTTAGGTATGTATGTACGGCTATGCGGGAATGATAATTCTGAACCATAATGATTTAATAATATAAAGCACTTCGCCCAATCAATGAATTCCTTCGGCTGTTCAAGAGGTAAAAACAAACAGTTACCTGCGCATGCGAAATTTTCGAGAGAGGTGAGAACGGACGGAATTTTTTCCCGAGAATTTCTTCTTATTCTCATGTGCGGGAATTATTGAGAAATTCTCGAGAATTATTGGAATATTTCCGCAAATTTCCGTGAGAAGGAATTCATGAGAATGGAGAATTTCTCTCCGGCACATCACTAATCTAGAGGTATTCTGCAATGAGCACAAAGCTCCGACTCGCTCGCAATAAATCAATTATAACAGTAGCATGCATACAAGCTCTCTCTACACATCTCACATAAAATATTAAGAGCGTGGAAGTCACTCTACATATAATGGGTACCATTCGTGCAATAACTTACTGAAATATCGTCTCTATATCACCTGTAAGTTGACTTAATAATCCTATACCTTCAAATCCAGCGGCTTATTTTGTTATAAAATTTATTTATATTATTTCAATAGTTTGTTGTTCAAATTGTTGATCAACAGTTATTATCACCTGTTCATTAATATATGAATCTCAGATTTGAAGAATGTGAAAAGGCGACAATATAGATAGCTAACACGATGCCTCGAAACAGACCGAGAACTTTTATCACATGAAATTTAGTCTGTACGTAATTATTATTTAATAGTTCATATAAAAAATCGAATCTAATCAAACTACAAAAACAATTTTAATGGTAATAGGAAAGCGACCCTTTAAAAGAAAGAAATAAGTATTTTTTTCAAATCGGTTCCTAAATAAAGTTATGAGGTAACAAACATTTAAAAAAAAACATATAATAATAATAATAATAAAATCTTTATTAAATTTCTTAGGTGGTAACATATCACAATATAAACATACATTAATATGTACAAACAAAGTTGTGCCTGAGCTAAGGTGAAAAACACCCTGTGTTTCAGGCTTTAATTGCTAGACATAAACTAACAAAATAAACAATTACAAAAAAAAAAATAACGTTGAATACAAAGTTAAAAAATAAATTTAAAAATAATAAATGTTAAATGTTTTAAATATTTATGATAAAACTGTTAATAAATCCTCTGTTTCTTCATACGACATATTGAGGAGGGCTTCTTGCAGTATTCTTTTCGTCATACCGAAAGAACAAGGATAAAAACTAAGTTTTTTGTTATTGTAAAGATATAATTAAATTGAGAACCTCTTTCTTTTTCCGAAATCGTTTAAAAATAATAAAGCGGTTTGAATTTCCGCGTAGTTTCATGGTACTAAGTTGTTATTGTGGTAGAGCCACGCTACCGGCAAAATTCATTTTTGCTAGTAGCATGAATGGGCCGGCTCGTCCGATGAAGTACCACACTCTCACAGAAAATCGACGTTTGAGTAGGAGCTTTATTATATTTACCGCTTCTATGGTTCGTTCGGTGAGTGAGAGAGCCGGAGGCCGATCCTTCCCCCATTTCCTCCCCCCATGTCCTTTCCCCAACTCCTTGAAAGGCCGGCAACGCTCCTGTTACACCCTGGTGTTGCAGTTGTTCATGGGCAGCGCTAGTCGCTTACCATCAGGCGACGCGCTTGCTAGTATGCCGCCCTATATCATAAAAACAATTATAATTTTGTAAAAGTTTATTCGTTGAACAGAGCATACATCAGTTTCTTTTCTGTAGTGTCGATATTTACTGCATCTGATCTGTTGTTGCAAACATTGCAAGCTGACAGTGAAACCGTCCCGTTACCAACATCTCAGATTTAATGGGTCGATATTAATTAACACATGCCGCTCGCCACTATAAATCTCTGCTTGTCGACATGTCGATATGTCGATACTCGATAGCCGATAGCTACTGGTACGCACTGTTTGCAATTACGTGATACCACGCGGTGATATTGTGGGATTGTTATCATATTATGGAAAGTGTTTGATTATATTATTGAAAGTGCTGTTATATGTAAAGTAGAAGTAACATGTCGGCCAGTAGCTGACTTCGTACGTAAGTAAGTAACATATTGTTACATATTTTTTAATAATGTATGTATATATAAATATCTCCGTGGTCCAGTGGTTAAGGCGGTTGCCTGTAGACCCGGGGGTCGTGGGTTCGATTCCCACGAGAAGCATACTTTGTTTAGTTGTTTTCTGTTTGATTAGGACATTGCAGGCTTGAATCACCTGATTGTCTGATGATAAAGATGATTCTGTGCTTCGGAAGGCACGTTAAGCCGTTTGTCCTGACTGCCATCTGGTAGTCGTTAAAGGAACCACGTCAGAGGCAGAGAGGCGGTTCCGAACAACTCTGACACCAGGGTGTGCATGGTCGATTGATCGTGTCACCTACACAAAATGAATGAATGAATGATGAATAATATATGTAAAGAGTTTTGCATCTACATGATGACATTGGAAACTTCAAAAGACAAGTCTATATTTTCTTGAAAGGCCGGCAACGATCTCACATCTCAGGTGTTGCAGTTGTCCATGGACAGCGGTGATCACTTACCATCAGGTGACCCGCTTGCACGATGCCGTCCTGTTAAAAAAAAAAAACTCAAGGATTGGCAGTACAGAAGTCCCTTTCAAGGTTGTCTGTCTCTAAGTTGTTTTGGCGCCAAATGATGTTTTTTTTTTTTAACTGGCTTTTGTTAAAAAAACATCTTATTTGTGACAAAAACAACTAAGAGACAGACAATATGTCGAAGGCCGCCGTGTTATAGCCTCGACGCAGGTGAGGATGCCGGAGGAGTTAATTCAAACTAGTTTTTGTATAAAATAATACTTATTTAACCGCCCCTTTTGCGGCATCAAAAGAAAGTTGCTTACAGATCACAGTACAGGTTATTTTACAGATACAATTTAAAGGACGCGTGGCGCGCGAGTGTTTTCGAATGTATACGTCTTTGCGCCAGCGCTGACTTGGGTGGAAGAGAGCGTTGCGAGCCGCGGCCGCGTCGATGTAGCTGCCCGCGCGTCCCGCAGTGCCCCCCCGCTGGGTTCCCCGCTTGGGAAAGGCTCCCTAAAATATGGGAAGCCGTGACATCCTCGGCCCCGTTGCAAGCTGTAGCTTACAACATTGAAGTAGGTAGCAGACACATTCTTGATACAGCCCTCCTCACGACTCCTTGCCTTGTATGGACGTCGGCCACACGATTGACGCCGTCAGGCCCCGGGTAGAACTGCTGTATCCTCCCGAGCCGCCATTGCATGGGCGGCAGCTGGTCGTCCTTCAGCACTACGATGTCACCGATGCGTAGACACCCTTGCTGCGTGCGCCACTTCGTTCGCTGCTGTAACTCGGCGACGAACTCGCGACTCCAGCGGGCCCAGAATTGCTGCCGAAGTTTCTCCACCAACTCAAATCTGCTGGGTCTCAATGCCATTATTGGTAGGGACGGGACCGCAGTTAGAGGTCTCCCTATAAGGAAGTGCCCAGGAGTTAATGGTAAAGGATCGTTGGGATCGGATGATAGAGGCGTGAGAGGGCGAGAGTTCAGTATAGCCTCAATTTGTACAAATACTGTCGTTAGTTCCTCAAAAGTTAGGCTAGCACTACCTACTATTCGTTTCATATGATATTTAGCGGATTTAATGCCGGCTTCAAAAATTCCCCCAAAATTTGGCGAATACGCAGGGCTAAATGAGAATTTAATACCATCGTTAGTACCGAAATCTGTCAACGACTGCTTGCCGGACCGCACAACTCTACACAACTCATTGTTTGCTCCCTTAAAATTAGTGCCATTATCGCAAAAGATCTTAGCTGGCTTGCCGCGCCGTGAAACAAATCTACGCAGGCATTGAAGGAACGCTTGTGTACTGAGCTCGCTGACCACCTCCAAATGAACCGCCTTTGTCGTGAGACACACAAATAAACATAAATAACATTTGGACGTAGTGCTACCTCTGCCCTTACGACTAGAAATCTTAAAAGGTCCCCCATAGTCAGTTCCGACATAATAAAAAGGAAACGTCGGTACATTTCTCTCAGGAGGTAGGTTACCCATAATAGGCTGAACATTTTTACCTCTAAAACGAGTGCATATGACACAGTGTCTTGTTACTTTACGAGCTAAATTTCTTCCTAGTATAGGCCAGAATTTTTCTCGAATAGATGCTAGAAGCAGTTGTGGACCTGCATGAAACAAACGATGATGCTCATATGACATGATTAATTTACAAAAATAATGTTTGGAATCTAAAATCATTGGATGCTTCTTGTCATATGCGTAATCCGAATTGCTAATACGACCTCCTACTCTTAATAAACCCTTGTCGTCAAGAAATGGATTAAGAGATAATAATTTAGATGCCCTTGGTAAGTTCCTTTTATTTGAAATTAAAACTATGTCTCTTTGAAATGACTCAGCTTGACTATACTTAACTAATAGATGTAATGAATTATTTATCTCGTCAGGGCCAAGGGGACCAGTACTTTTAGTGCTAGTAGGTTTGCAATTATTTAAAAAACGTAAGACATATGCATATACTCTTAGTAATTTCAAGTAATTAGAATAGTTATCAAATTTAATAAGTTTAGAATCTTTATCAATTAATAAATTACACGTTAATGTGTTTTCCTTATTTTTAAGTTCAGGCAATTCGTGTAGTGAGACAGATGGACATTTACTCTGAGGCCAATTGCACTGTTCCTCACTCAGAAAGGAGGGACCCTGCCACCAAAGGGAAGAAGACCTTAGTTGACTGGGTTCAACGCCTCGAGATGCTAAGTCAGCTGGGTTCTGATCTGTAGGTATGTGACGAAATATAAAATCATTTGTAAGTTCATTTATCTCATTTACACGGTTGCATACAAACATTTTTAAATCCCTAGGGGGTGTCTTAACCCATGCTAGTGCAATGGTGGAATCAGACCACATAATTTTCTCAGTAATATTAGAATATGACTGAATTGACTGCAATACCTTATTACATAAACGCGCTCCTAGTAACATCGCTGACAACTCTAACCTAGGAATAGTCAGCTGTTTCATGGGTGCTACACGTGCTCTCGCAGTTAATAGCCGTACAGTGAACTCTTGGTTGTTGTCCCGAGACCTCAAATAGACACACGCTGCGAAGGCATGCTGGCTTGCATCAACAAAACAATGCAACTGGATGTCATGTGGGGTGTCACATAAAACCCTTCTAGGTATATTGATGGCAAATAGAACTGGAAGATTGTTTATAAAACTGTTCCATCGTTTTGCAATGTTATCGGGAACTGGAGTATCCCAGTCTAGTTTAGACGCCCATAGTTCCTTTAATATAATTTTAGGCACAATTATACAGGCACATAAAATTCCTAGTGGGTCAAATATCTTACAGGTCATTGAAATAATAGTGCGTTTAGTGACCTTTGAAGGTGGATCTATATCAGTATGAAAATTTAATGTATCGGATGCTGGAGACCAATTTAGTCCTAAAACACTAGAATCTTTGTTTAACTCCAGTACAGTTAACGATTCACTGTCATTTATTAAATTAGGTACATTTGAGCGTAATTTTCTTAAGGGTAAACAAGCAGAATTTAATGTTGATACTATGCCCTCATAAATTCGTTTTAAATCATTAATATCATGGGCTCCTGTACTAAGATCATCGATATAGAAATCGTTTTTAAGAATATTAGAAATATCTTTATCAGGGCACTCCTGAGATAATTGTAAAAGACACCTAGTACTCAAAAATGGAGCTGATGCTGTGCCGTAAGTGACAGTGTTCAATTGTAATACTTGAATAGGTTGATCCTCATTATCTCTCCATAATATAAGCTGCCAATGACGCTGCGACTCGTCGATTTCAATCTGCCTGTACATTTTTTCTATATCAGCAGTCAGCACATATTTATAATTACGAAATCTCAACAGTATAGAAATTAAATCGCTTTGCACTACTGGACCTATTAATTGAATATCATTTAGGGATTTATTAGAGGATGACTTTGCTGACCCGTCAAATACGATTCTAAGGCGAGTTGTTTCACTTTTTAATTTTAGAACAGCATGATGCGGCAAGTAATAGCCAAAGTGTGGCTTATCTACTTTCGTTAAGTGTCCTAGGTCCGCATATTCCTTCAAAAATAAACTATATTGAGCCTTTAAATCAGGTTGACGATGAAATCTTTTTTCTAAATTAATGAGACGTTTTTTGGCCAAATAATAAGAGTCGCCTAATGCACTCTCAGGCGATTCCTTGAATGGTATCATAACCGAAAACCTACCATTAGGAAGCCGCTTGGTATTCTCTTTGAAATGAATTTCACATTGTTTCTCCTCTTGGGAGAGAGACTTGACCTTAGGCAGTTCGTCAATCTGCCAGAAACGCTCTAAAGAGTCTTTAATTTCTTTCGAAAAATTACAAAATAATTGGGGCACTGTACACGATGTCCTAGCTGTGGGACCTGCCACCAACCATCCTAGTTTTGAATCTAATAATACAGTTGCATTATTATCTAGTTTAATTTGTTTGGACCCTACAATGTCCCAGTAAATATCAGACCCGAGTAACATGTCTACCTTAGAGGGCTTAAAAAAGGTGGGGTCAGCAAGTTGAATATTTTTAGGTATATGAAGTTCATTAATATTGACCTCCAAATTGGGTAAAAATCCAGTTATACATGGGACAAATAAAAACGTTACATTAGTGTTAAATGAATTCACACGAGATTTAATTAAAAGATTGCGTGTCCCTGATATGGGACATAATGAATTGTTTATGCCCGCAATACTAATGTTAGCATCATTACTAGTTAGGCCCATTCGTTTTCTTAAATCCTCCGATAAAAATGATGATTGACTACCTGTATCTAATAAAGCCCTTACAGTATAAATTTTGTAATTATATTCAATGTTGACGAGGGCGGTGCATAGCAAAACTTGATTTACTTGGTTACTCGGTGGTGACAAAACAGAAAGAGATACAGGAACTGGATCAACTGATGGCTCTGTAGCAGTTGACACCTGTGTCTTATGCAACAATGAGTTATGTCTCCTTTTACATATGCGACATGAACCTTTAGCATGACATTTAGCAGTAATGTGGCCACCACGCAAGCAATTCTTACAAAGTTTTAGCCTAATAATTTCAGATATCCTATTATCAACCGTCATACCCTTCAACTTCTCACAATCATAAATGCGGTGTACTTGACTACAACAGGGACATTCATTACCACTAGGTTTGTTATCAGAGGATATAAAGAATGATTTAGTATTTTTAGATTGATTAAAATTAGATTTTTCGCCAAAACGATTAATATAAGACGTTTCCAAAATATCAGCTCGGCACCGTAAAAATGAATAGAAATTATCTAAAGTAGGTAACTCTGAGAGTGTACTTTTATGTTCCTCCCACTTACTAGCAGTTGTGGTGTCTAATCTAGCAGAAACTATGTATATTATCAGTGTGTCTCACTTATCAGTCGGTTGACCGAGCGTGTTCAGCGCTCTCAGATGTTTAGAAACGTGATCTATTACAAACTTTAGCGCTTTATATGACTCCCTGGGAGAGCTTTCTATGGTGAGCAAGGCTCTTAGATGATTATTAATTAAAATGTTATTATTATTGAAACGCTGACACAGTAACTCCCAGGCAGCCTCATAATTTTTACTCGTAAATTCGATAGACTTTAAAATTGTAGAAGCGCTGCCTTCTAATGCCGAGCGCAGATAATGGAACTTATTAATTAGTGGAATATTTTGATTATTGTGTATCATAGATTCGAAACTATCTTTAAATTCCAACCATGTCAGATAGTTGCCATCAAACGTGGGCAGTTTAATAATAGGTAATTTAATAGAATTTGAATGACTGCAATGACTGACTGACTGGTTGTCTATGTCAGTCACTGGTTCGGGAACCGATTTGCTATTTGTGTCTAGGATCGTTTGACCCTTTGCGAGCAATGATAAAATCCGAGATTCTATTGCATCTCTTTCTTCAATTTCTCCGTCTATGTCAGATGACAACTCATCAATTTCATTTTGAATTACTTCAAACTCAGAACTTAAACGTTGAATAGTATCGAGCTTTAATTCAAGTTCCTTTTGAACTGTGAGTGAAATTCCAGAGTCTTTAATAGTATTCAAATATTGCTCATATTTGGTCAAACGACCCTTTAGTACACCCCGCTTCCTAATCAATATGGTATCCCTTTTGATTGCGGAGGTATCTCCAGTTTCCATGCTTAATGGCATATTGTATCAATAAACTCGACTAGTACGTATATAAAAACTCGATCAACACTAATTGAAAATGGAGTAAAAAAAAAAAAAAACAATGAATTGTGCAGAAATCGAACCCAATCCAGTCAACAGCCGGTGCCAGGAATCTCGGTAGACACGATGCGCCGTGATGCACTGCACTGCACCGCTGTGCCGTCAGCGTCACCACGGAGAACAGACAGGAAATCAGCCGACGCCTTTGATCTAGGCTCTTCGCTTCACGTCTTCCTTGCGTGAAGAGCTGAAATAGTCGGCATATGTCTTTCAAGCTAGGTGCAACATGCGTGTGTATTTTTTTTTTTTGAAACGTAGATAGGTATGAGATTCCCAATTCGTATTCACCAAGGCAGGTAGGACAGGTATGTAAGTAAGTACCAAGCGTGACACGGGCGTGGCTCGACCACGTTTGCAAAAACAAAATGGCTACCGCGTGCACACGAAAAAATGAAAAGCTTGCTGTATGCTGTAGGTACAAACCTGCGTGCTGTTGGATTAGTGTGAAATAGTGCAATTGCAATGAATTATGCACCCAAAAGCAGCTATAGGTACATAGACACATATAACTCGTAAATAACACGCAGCGTTGTTGTAGGTACTGTATTTAGAAACCAATAATAATAGGCATTGCTAGACCCAAAACTAGAAAAAACACGTTAAATGAGCTATATGCTCTTGCAATAGATACCTTTGATAGTAGTTAGTTATGCTCGATTCCACTAATAAGTACCTAGGTAATCCTGCACCATGTACATACATGGGTACACGCATGTAGGTTGCGAAAAAGCTGAACCTATGCAAAGTAGGCACCTAAATATAGGTATTAATACGCTGGCACAAAGAGAGGCACACTGAACTCGGGGAATAAAATAGGTAGGTAGAAAGGAATGGGCACTTCACTTAACTTAGGTTAGGCCTCCAGATGAAATGCTGCAGGTCCCGTCGTGAAAGCTCCTTTCTCCCGTTGTAGATAGTCCGCTGCGAGTCGTAGCCTCAGCATACGCGCCTTCCTCTTGTATCCGTTTATGTCCTGTCACGGTCGCCAATATGTCGAAGGCCGCCGTGTTATAGCCTCGACGCAGGTGAGGATGCCGGAGGAGTTAATTCAAACTAGTTTTTGTATAAAATAATACTTATTTAACCGCCCCTTTTGCGGCATCAAAAGAAAGTTGCTTACAGATCACAGTACAGGTTATTTTACAGATACAATTTAAAGGACGCGTGGCGCGCGAGTGTTTTCGAATGTATACGTCTTTGCGCCAGCGCTGACTTGGGTGGAAGAGAGCGTTGCGAGCCGCGGCCGCGTCGATGTAGCTGCCCGCGCGTCCCGCAGTGCCCCCCCGCTGGGTTCCCCGCTTGGGAAAGGCTCCCTAAAATATGGGAAGCCGTGACACAACCTTAAAGGAGATTTTTATAAGATGAGCCTATAACAGCAGTATCATAGTCGGTCAGTCCTATCACGTATGGTTGGTCTT
This sequence comes from Elegia similella, assembly GCA_947532085.1. NCBI lineage: Eukaryota > Metazoa > Arthropoda > Insecta > Lepidoptera > Pyralidae > Elegia > Elegia similella. The sequence goes on from OX383941.1 coordinate 19,090,329, forward strand.
ACTACAACTAATAGTTGTATTGCTTATAAAATCAGCCTTTAATCTGAAGCTCAACTATGTATAAAAATAGTATTAAGTAGTATAAATTAAATTAGTATTTTTTACTTTCTTTACCATTAGATCTCTTGTAGAAGAAACTATAAACTATATTAGACTATAAACAATTTACTATCAATGGTATCAAATTACAGGACACACACGCTCATGAGGGACAAAGGGAAATAAAGCTTATTAGACAGGCATGAAGCTAGTATTAATTGTCTATTGACAAATCTACAATAGAATAATGAACAAGGAAAACCATTGAGTTGCCTTCTTTGAATTTCGTTACTTGAGAAGGCGCAACTTGATAACAGTATAGTGTAGCATGCAGCGGCGTTGCATCCTTGGTCAAGAAAATTAAAACGTATTGCTTGTTGTGGTATTATATGAATATTTTTATTTTCTATTTATTTTTTCCTTCCAGTAATTCCTATCTTGAGCCATCTCGTACCATTTTGTATTAAACTTCCGCATATCATCACTCCATCGCGTTCGCGGTCTACCTCTATTTCGTCTCCCTCCTTCTGGATACCACTTCGTTGCAACATGGGCCCAGCGATCCGGGTGCATACGACAAACATGAAACAAACAAGACCTTTGCCCAGCAGAGGGACAATATAGGTTAAACAAAAAAAAATATTTTAACTTACGTGACATATTTCAAATACATTGTTAAAATATTATGTAATATGTTTGTTAAAGTAAACAAAATCTCTTTTTTAAAATCATATGGTTTAGAATAGATACACTTGGTATCCTACTAAATCGAGATTTTACTTTCTAGTTAAGTTGCGATGAAAATTAATTTTAATTCCTTGACACCTAGTAATCCTGTTTCCTGTCTCCTAATAGCTTTAATACTAACAATTTACTCTACTATACGCTTGCACCTACCGATGTTTAATATCACACTTATATTTATATCTTATATTAAACAAGGATTGTTTCATCTCCTAGTCTTCCCGTGGATGTTTTAAGAGGCGACTTAGGAAATACAAGGTAAACAAAACTCATACTCGTAAACATCAATGAGACCTCTCCAACCCGTCTAGCCAGCGAGGAGAGTGTAGGCCAAATCCTCTGTCTGCTCTGGCCAAGTATGGCTCCAGTAGTACAGAGATGATCATGCTCCAGCAGTGGAGGCTAAAAAGATCTGATGATGATGATGATTTGTATCGTATGATAAAATCGGTCAAAAAGAATTCTACGATTCGCCGCCACTGCTTCCTTAATCCAGCTACCCTATAAAAAGGCCCAGCTGAGTGTTGGAACGCGGATTTACGCGCATGTCGCCGTTCGATTCCCGACTGGACACCGCATTGTGCTTAGTATTCATATGCCAACACTCAATTTATGTCTTCACCACTTTAACTATTCACTTACTATGATTAAAAAACCTTTTTTGTCGCCTTATGGACAAGGAATTAAAGTTGATTTTTCGATGGTATCTCTGTGTGGATAGAAAATTGTTTGGATGGAAAATCAGATATTATAGTGATGATAATTCGTTTGTGTTTAATACGGGCTGATTTATAGGGATAGTTTAGTTAATTATTTTGCTTTGAGTAATTGCTAAGCTTGGGGTAGTGCGAGATGATAAAGATATAAGTAGCTGTAATTAATAAGAAAATTTGTTTCTGCGATTCTATTTGTGCGAGAACTGTTTATCTAGGGACGTTGGTGTCAGGCAGACGGCGTAAAAAATTAACGAAATATATTTTTTTTTCAGTTTGAAATAAAAACTACATAGTAAACTAAAAAAATCCCCTGTACTGAACTATAACAACTATTATATCTGTCGTGTAATCTATACTAATATTATAAAGCTGAAGAGTTTGTTTGTTTGTTTGTTTGAACGCGCTAATCTCAGGAACTACTGGTTCAAATTGAAAAATTATTTTTGTGTTGGATAGTCCATTTATTGAGGAAGGCTTTAGGGTATAAAACATCACGCTGCGACCAATAGGAGCGAAGCATCAATAAAAAATGTTTTGAAATCGGGGAAAAATTATTCATCTATACTAATTAATCATAATAACAGAAATTACCGAGGACGAAGTCGCGGGCAACAGCTAGTTTAAAAATTAAACGACCGTTTTGCTCCTAAACATAGATTTAAAAAAGGCATATTTTTGCTCCTAAATAAAGCTACTACGATACTTTCCAAATATTTTATTTAAATTTGAACTGGCTCATAAATACCTAAATAGAAAAAACAAAATAAATGAGCATTTCGGCGCTTGACGAATGTACTTTGTAACTAAATTGTACACTACTTTAAAAATGTTTGAATCACATTATTTGAGCAATGTACTAACTCGTAAGTACTATAGGAAAGTGCTAGCAAATAGTTGAACTTTATTTTCGAAGTAATTTTTCTTATAGTCTGGAGCTACCCGGTAGCAGAGAGAACATTTTCAAGCTGCCTAGAAGTATCTGGCATAGCTTGACATCTACCTTCAATGATGACAGCCGGGACCAATGTTTAACATGCCTTCGGAAGCATGAGAAGCATCCTAGTGTGGACGAGGATTGCGCCTAATATGCATAGGCGCTAATAATGCTCACGTCCATTGGGTCATTGGGCTCCGTTGTAGAGTGAAGATATAACAGACAGAGTTACTTTCGCATTTAAAGTATGAGTATGGATATTGATAGATTCATGAAAAATATTTGTTTATACCTTGGCCTGCATGGTTGACTTAAATATTGTGGCTTGATTATTTTCAATAAAATATAAATATGCCTCCCAAGACTCAGTGAATCCTCCCAAGCATGCACCAATAAAGGCCCCACAGATTGAGGCTTGCAACACACTGTTTAGTTCTACAGAGATTTCTTCAAATTCACTAAAACAAGGCAAAAGATTTACTTAAACAATCAAACAAGTACTTGGAAATGTTACACAATTAAGTAAATGAAACTCAATAACAAGCAACATAGTGTTCTAAAGGGTACACAAGTTTTGTTCCCTAGGGTGCTTATTATAGCTTCAAATCAGTTTGGAAAAGCTGCAATTCCATTTCCAATGCTTCGGTGCTTGCTGCTGCTGCATACTCTCCTGTCACTCACATCCCGCATGCTTGGTTCAAGCTGCATGGTACGCTCATTGACTCTTAGTTATAAATAAATAATAAATTCTTTAATCAATTAACAGGAACACATTTTACAATACATTTTTCCATAGACTAGTTTCTTTTAGCCACTATATCTACCCTACTCTTCAATCTACTACAAGCAGAGAAAAATTGAAAATAACAAGACGGTTAGCCTCTGGTTATTTTCAATTTTTATAATTAGCCTCTTAAGCAGAAATCAGATATTCCAGTGCATATTTACCTTAAGTTCGGAAGTTGGCAATTATGGAAAGCACATTTTTATTGAAAAAAAATACCTGTTTCATTAACAAATTTAATTGTAATGGGGTTGGTTTTCGCTGGTTTTACTATCAGTGAATTTTGACTGGTCTGGCAGTTAACCGGTTGTAAAACCTTAGCCAAATAATATAAAAACATGAATTACTGACATGCTGTTATAGTAGCGGGTCCTGCCCCGTCATTCGCACTAAAGATGAGGATGCAACCGGGAAGACGATCGGACGTGGAGAACGAGTAGGTATGTATTATGAAAATTCTTAATATCAAGGGTAAGTGTTAAGAGTGCTCTGGAGTCGATCATCTCCATACAAACGGAGAAAAGTAACTGGGGCAATACTTGATAATGGTAGTACAGCGTTATGCATTAAATCAAATTATCCAATTATTATCTATTATCTATGTACGTTCTGATATAGTTTAATAAAATAATCAATGGCTTGAAAATTATAAACTGTTAAATATCCGTATTTAGCAACTTATAATCTTCAATTCAACTTTGGAGAAAGGTAAATAAATATTATTATAAAAAAATAAATTCCAAAACATTTGTGTATGAATAACTAAACTATGTACACAAGTACATAGTTTAGTTATTCATACACAATTACATAGTTTAGCTATTCATTATTTTATATAGGTGGAGCCCGATGCTCCAGTGAGTCTGAACATTTATAACGCTTGCGTATGTTAAGCAACCCCGAACGCTGTTCTAATTGTTGGCCGCAAGTGGCATAAAATATCTTGATCTCCTCCGTGCTTCGGGAGGCACTTTGACCCGTTGGTCCCGGCTGTCATAACTGATGGCAGTCTCAAAGCACAGACACCAGTGTAGACCACTTACACAAAAACAATCAAAATTAGTTTAAATACTTAATTTGGCATAAGTTTATGAAATACATTTTTCGAAATTCATTATTTCCTAAAAGGATTGTTCAACGCTCCGGATTTAGGTAAAAAACATCGTTTCTTCTCACTCTCTCGTATAGCGCCCCCGTCTCACGCAGGTGAAACAACAATTCTCTAAACAGCCAATCAGCGCGGAGTTCCGTTGTCCTTACAGGCAACTCTTAAGCTTTTAAAGAAAATTTTCTTTTGATAGTAAGTAAGTAATAATACTTCAATTCATTTCTCCCTTTCAAAACATTCTGTCCTAATGCTGCAGCATTATATCTACATATAAATCAGTGAACGGACACACGGACGCTTTCTCCGGCACGCGACGCGATGCCTGATAACACGCGTAATGAGAGCACCTGTAAATATATTTACTGGTGTTATGGCAATCTTTAGGTGTGGAAGTGTAGTATTGACTAAGCCTTTTTTAGGGTTCCGTACCCAAAGGGTAAAAACGAGACCCTATTAATTTCGCTCCGCTGGCTGTCAGCCTGTCACCAGGCTGTATCTCATGAACCGTGATAGTTAGACAGTTGAAATTTTCACAGATGATGTATTTCTGTTACCGCTATAACAACAAATACTAAAAAATAGAATAAAATAAATATTTAAGGGGCTTCCATAAAACAAACGTGATTTTTTTTGCTTGTTTTTGCGCGATATTGATAACGGCAACAGACGCTTGAATTTATTTACAAAATATTGAATATATATATTGTCTTTAAAAAAAAATGATTAAATAAAAATAATATTAAAGGCGGGCTCCCATACAACAGACATGATATTTTGCCGTTTTTATAGATAACGGTACGGAACCCTTCGTGCGCGAGTCCAACTCGCACTTGGCCGGTTTTATAAGAATACTAGCGAGCCGCCCCGGCTTCGCACGGATGCAATGTAGATACTAATATAGGGCAGTAAATTATACATATAAACCTTCGTTAGTTCATAGATTCAGGTGTTACTTTGCGGAAGTCAAAGCTACATTTACTTTGAGACAAATTACTTTGCGTGCTTCCTCCACCAGTTACTTCATGCAAACTATTGCTGGCCAGCGCCCATCCACTACTGTTAGTCTCTTTATGCCCGCCACCAATAGTTGATGCATGCAACCCTGGTCGATACTGCTGCATCTGTTGAGGCTGCAGCAATGTCAGCCGTCGTGGTCGCAACACGTGTTTCGCCTCTACACGAGACATATAATACAAAAGTTTGCACGAACAAACTGTAGGCGGAAGCACGCAAAGTAAATTGTCTCAAAGTATATATGAACCTTCGTCTTGAATCACTCTGTCTATTGCTGAAAACTGTAGTAAAATCCTTTGAGTAGTTTAAAAGATCTAGCGAAAAGACAGCGGAAGCGACTTTATTTTATACTATGTAAAAATATACTAGGCGTGTGGTATTCGGCAGAGTAGAATAGGACCACTCCAAGTCTTTCCGTGGATGTCGTAGAAGGCGACTTAGGAAATACAAGCTAAACAAAGCTTATAAACATCTAAGAGACCTCTCCAACCCGTCTGGCCAGCGTGGAGAGTGTAGGCCAAGTCCTCTGGCTGCTCTGGCCAAGTATGGCCCTAGTAGTACAGAGAGGGTCGTGCTCCTGTAGTGGAGACTAAAAAGGACCTGATGATGATGAAAAATATACATTTATCAGTGATTTAATTTAAATGTGTAACAATTGCAAAAACATTAGGAAACTATAAATAATTCATTTTTTTAAATCCTAAAGGCAGTGGCACACCGGGAGTACCGAAAGAAAACTTGAAATTCGATTACTTAATACAGAGGCCCCCCCCCCCCCCCCCCGCGCCGGTTATAGTAACGGTAACAGTGGATTCGACGAAAGACCTCATCCTTGAAGTCGATACTTCACACTTTACTTCAGTTTGTCACTTGGTACTATGGTTTAGTATTCTCCACAGAAATCTAGGCATGTGTATTAGACTTAGAGTATTAATACGTATTAGATAAAATAGACATTCAGTACAGTAGGCATCTAATGTATCTGCTTAGCATACTCGCCCACTTGGTCGCTGGCGATACCTGTGACGATTACGCGCCTGTCACTGTACCGTTCGATTCGTTCAAATTAGGCAAACAGTAGCAGCTGATTGCTCGCTTTAGTCTGATCACTATATACTTTAAATGGAGTGCTCACACGGTGCGTTTTGTCTGCATTTTTTGTATTGGTAAATAAATAGTGCTTAGCATACTCGCCCACTTGGTCGTAGGCGATACCTGTGACTGTGACGATATGCGCCTGTTGCTGTACCGTTCGATATAGTTAAGGTTGCGTTCAAATTAGGCAAACATATATTTTGGGGTGGTAGGGATCTACCTCCTAGTGGTCCACCCCGGGCAACGTTGTCTCTGTTTCTACAGTGACAGTGGCTGAAGATCCCTCGAAGCAGGTGGTAGGCTCTATATGCAATCGCAATGAGTCGCCTGGCTTGCGACCACCCTCCTGCCAAAGACCACCGCCAAGCGATTTAGCGTTCCGGTGGCGCGCAGGAGTGCCAGTGCCATTGGAGAAGGGAAAAAGGTCAGTTGCGCAGCCCGGAACCAGTCCAGACATTGGGCGATGTTGTCTCGGGTAACTCAACCTGGATGCTAGCGGGATCCCAAGCACGGTCTTTAGCCGTAGGCCGACCGCCGGTAGTAGGGGGCCCAAGTAGCGCACTAGTCATGCGCAAAAGGCTGCCCCACACAACGGTGCATAATCCCGATATGGTCCATCGTGCCAGTTGGCGACTGGAAGGGAGGACCCGGTGGTCATACTCGGGGGGGTTGGGGCGTCCCCGCAGCCACCAGATTGGGTTCCCCACGGAGCAGCCTTTTTTTTTTTTTTTTTTTTAACGTGTGGAAAGACTCATGTCTCGTCTATCCGGCCACGGGAAGCCGGACAGGTATGTGGGACTCGTACCCACTAAAACCACACGGTGTCATTACCCAATCCGCATAATGCCAGGGCCGTGTGCTTCCTAATGCTCCACAGCCCCGGCGCGGCGGCCGCTAATTTGCAGCCCCATCCAGCTCCGGTACCCTCTCCAATGAGAGGGATAGGAGCGGCCCTCAGCCAGCCAGTCTGGCCCTAAAGGGGTAGACGTCTTGACACCAGCGACGTCTCAATTCGGAGGGCTGTCTGTCGAGCGAGACGGAATCCCGTTTCCGCCGCTCAACCAGCCCTCAGTTTGGCCTCTGTTAACCATAGGTAACAGAGGCCCACCAATTGTCGGCCGCAGAGGGCAGGGAGAGCGGCGCACCTTATCACCGACACTCCTCTTCCCCTGCGGCCCCACCGATGCCATGTCAAGCGCCACAGCCGCGCTTGGTCGCGGAGGACAGGGAGAACGGCGCACCTACTCACCGACACTCCTCTTCCCCCGCGACCACTACCACGACTGTGAGTGCGGAGAGATTCCACCCCCCTCACCCACAGCCAGGCCTCATCCAGTTTGTTATTTTAACGAGGTCATCTCCTCGGGGCCCTATCCACTGTTTTTTAACGAGGTTGTCCTCCTCGACGCCCACTAACTAGCCGTTTTTTTTAATGTGCTTCTCTGCACGAGGCCCGCTCTACAGATTTTTTAAAGAGGTGTTCTACTCTCTGTAAGGCAACTCCGAGGTGGGTGCCCTCCGAAAACCCACCTGGAGCGCCTTCCGCCCGGTTCCTCTTGGCTTCACCGCGGGTGGCTAATCCGCGGCTACTGAGCCCCCCCATCGCGACAAGATGGGAACCAATCGGGGGGGCCCCACCGAGCAGCCTAGCCCAACTGTTGAGTTGTTTTGGTTTACCTAGCTGCGCCTCGTCTTGTTTCTTCTTCTTCCCCAAAAACACTCCAAAAATGCAAAATAAGAGAAAGAAAAATAAGGTTAAAAAACGGCTGCACTTCCTCCCAAAAAAGGTGCACCTCACTAACATCCGAGGATTGCACTCAAACTTTGATCCAGTCCACCACCACCTCGAGACCGAGAAGCCACACCTATTTTTTCTCACGGAGACGCAGATTGCTACACCATCGGACGTGGCGTACCTCAACTACCCGGGATACTCCCTTGAATATAAATTCAAGAAGTATGCTGGGGTTTGTGTGTATGTCCGCGATGACATTTGCTATCGGCGTCTCCGTTGCTTTGAAGTTTCTGGTTTTTCTGCAATCTGGCTTCTGGTAGATACAGGAGTTGATAAAACCATATATGCTTGTGTCTATCGTTCACACTCTGGTGACCAGGAGACAAGTAAGCTATTTGACCACCTCATGGAAATGGCAGATAAGGCCCAACAAAGGTTTCCTACGGCGGAACTAATTTTTCTGGGGGACTTTAATGCCCATCATAAAGAATGGCTGTTCCCATTCCAGAAATCTGACCATTCTGGAAGAGAGGCACGCAAGTTTGCATTATCGCTTGATCTCTCCCAGCTGGTGCAGGTGCCGACGAGAATACCTGATGTTGTTGGATATACACCCAACTGTCTTGACCTACTGCTGACAACAAACCCAGACACACACTCAATATTGGTCTCTGCCCCATTGGGCACGTCTGACCACTGTCTTGTTAAGTCCATATCGACCAGCTCTTCTCCAGATGACAGCCCTAGAGGCTGTAGACGAGTCTGGCGTTTTGAGTCAGCAGACTGGGATGATATGCGGCATTTCTTTGCGTCTTATCCCTGGCGTCAAATGTGCTTTGCATCGGGCGACCCCTCCATTGCGGCTGATACGATTACGGACGTGATTCGGCAGGGAATGGAATATTTTATTCCGTTCTCCGACATTCCGCTCGGTTACAGAGCCCGGCCTTGGTACAATGCGGAATGCGCACGTGCAGAAGCACAAAAAGAATCTGCCTACCAGGCCTGGGTCCAAGCTCGTGATCGCGGGATTCGTGCTAGGAGGGTTCGATCGAAGAAAAGAGCATTTAATAAAGCCGCCAGGTCTTGCAAGCGGGTGATCCGCAGGGCTCGTTTCGACCATATCAGTCGTGTGGGATCCAGATTAGCATCTTACCCACCGGGAAGTAAGCAGTTCTGGTCCTTATCGAAATCCGTCGAAACCAACTTCTGCCGTCCTATGTTGCCTCCCTTACAGAAACCTGACGGTTCTCTGGCTCACTCCGCTGTAGATAAGGCTAACCTTTTTGCCTCTCTATTTGCGAGCAATTCTCGTCTCGACACTGGCTCCAAACAACCACCTTCAATTCCTCGCTGTGATTCTACGATGCCGGAGGTCACCATACACAACAAAGAGGTACGAAGAGCGTTACAGAGTCTTGACGTGAATAAAGCTAGTGGTCCGGATGGCATACCAGCTAGAGTCCTTAGGTACTGTGGTCCAGAGTTGTCTCCTGTACTAACACGATTGTTCCGCCTTTCCCTTGAAACAAACACCGTACCCAAATCCTGGAAGCTTGCCAACGTGCAACCGGTCCCAAAAAAAGGTAGTCGCGCTGACCCCTGTAATTATCGACCAATTGCCATCACCTCCATACTTTGTAAGGTTATCGAGAGAGTACTCAATAACAAGCTGCTGACGTACTTAGAAACTAATGATCTGCTCAGTGATCGTCAATACGGCTTTCGCCGGGGACGATCAACTGGCGACCTTCTAGTGTATGTCACGCACTGTTGGGGTGAGGCTATTGAGAAACACGGTGAAGCTCTCGTAGTGTCACTCGACATCTCGAAGGCCTATGATAGGGTTTGGCATGCAAGTCTGCTAAGCAAGCTTCCTGCGTACGGTATCCCTGCAGGCTTTTGTGGCTGGATATCTGACTTCTTGAGTAAACGGTTGATCCGAGTAGTCATTGACGGCTGCTCCTCAGACCTCATGGCTATTGATGCCGGTGTTCCTCAAGGGTCTGTTCTCTCCGCGACTCTTTTCCTACTACACATCAACGACATGCTGTCACCTGGCGTAGTCGCTTACGCAGATGATAGTACAGTCATGGAGAGATATTTGACCAGCGCTGGGGCTAGCGGAGCAGAAGTTTGTTCAGAGAGAGAGGCCATGGTAGAGCGTGTAAACTCGACCTTAAGCTCAGTGTCCCAATGGGGTGACAGAAATTTGGTTAGTTTCAATGCTACCAAAACACAGGCGTGTTTATTTACCGCTAAAAGGAGTCCTTTTAACTTGTCTCCTACTTTCCGTAGTGTTTCTGTACCTATAGCAAATCAGCTTGAACTCCTCGGCATGAAATTGTCTTCTGACCTTAACTTCGACACTTCCATCGAAACCAAAGCTCAAACAGCGGCCAAAAAGCTAGTCATCCTGAACAAGGTTAGGCGATACTTCACTCCAGGACAGCTCCTTACACTTTATACAGCGCAAGTCCGGTCATGCATGGAGTATTGCAGCCACCTTTGGGATGGCTCAGCCAAATATCAACTTGCCGCATTGGATTTGGTGGAACGCAGGGCCAGGAAATTAATAGGCGACCAAAGACTCATAAAAAATAAACTGCAAAGTCTTAGCCATAGACGCAAAGTCGCCAGCCTATGTGTCTTTTACAGAATATTCTTCGGAGAGTGTGCTCAAGAACTGCACGAACTCATACCACCTTCTCCTTTCTTCTATCGGACGGTCAGGCGCACCGCTGGGTACCATCCTTACCTGGTTAAAATTCCTAACATTCGTACCAAGCGCTTTTCCTCTTCTTTTATTATGCGCACAGCTAAGGATTGGAATTCATTGCCTGCGTCTGTATTTCCGAGCGCATATAACCTGAATCTTTTCAAAGTTAGAGTGAATAGGCTTCTTTTGGGTGAACTCGCTCGATCCTAGACCATATCTTTGCCTTTGGCCTAGATTATGGTCAAGAGTAAACTCATTTAATATAAAAAAAAAAAAACAGTAGCAGCTGACTGTTTGCTTTAGTCCGCATCCCTATATAACTGCTTTAATGGAGTGTCCCCATTTTTTTGTATAAGATAGTTACTGCATACTAGCGCACTTGGTCGCTGGCAATACCTGTGGCGATACGCGCCTGTTGATGTAGCGTTCTATGTGTTTCTCATATAGTTGAACGCTGCGTTTAAATGAAAATTAGACAAACAGGAACAGCTAAGTGTTCGCTTAAGTTCGCCTCGCTAAATATTTTAAATGGAATGCTCACATTGCGCGTTTTATTCGCAATTTTTGATTATGTATTTTTCGACTTTGTTAGTGTTTGTTGATCATGGGTGTAAGCAACACTAGTTTCAATAGAAAGCTAGGCGCGGCATGTGTATCAGATAGAGGAGACATCCAGTACAATGTGCATCTAATGTAGCTGCTTAGCATACCCGCCCACTTGGTCGCTGGCGATACCTGTGGCGAGACGTGCCTGTTGCTGTTTGATAAAGTTTAAGGCTGCGTTCAGATCAGGAAAACAGTAAGCAGATAATAGTATGCCTTGCTTGCGTGCTGTACGCTGAATAAACTCTATAGACCCTATAAATATACATTTTAATTTTTTAGGTAAATTTTAAATGATTTGAGTAAGGGCCCGCCATGGGCCAGGCGGCGTGGCGGTACAAACGGATGATCTAAACGCCTTAACTAATTTTATATTTTCGTTTTAAAAGAATATACAAGGGTTATTCGAAAAAAAAAATCATGATGGCTGCCTTATCTGTAATGCAATTATAATCAAAAGTTACAAGGTTAATTTTAATGTATTTAGTGAATACTGCTGTATACCGAGTGAATTAACGTGATTCGGAAGCATCTTTGAGAAAATTTAACGCAAACGTGTTTTTGAGGCAGATAGTTACCAGAGTTAGCTCTGAACTTTGCTCCATTTTTATTTCAACTTAAGTATTTCATTATTATTAATATAACAGACAATCACGCAAAGCAGGTAGTACGAGCCCTTAAACGGTGCGTTTTTTCCGCAGTTAGTTGCATTTCGCTGGCCGACTCATTTGCAGCGAAATCTTGTACGCGCACCAAACGTTAATTTGCTACTGTATACCTTTTACAATTTACAAATGTTTGTGATTGCAAACGATGTGATGCTTAGATCAGCTACCGAACATTCAGCCAGTTGTTGTTTGCCTAATCTGAACATATCATTGAATAGAAGTCTCTGGACAAAAAATTTTTCTTTCGGATGTTCCCAGGTCACCCGGGAGTCGTGGGTTCGATTTCCACCGGAAGCATACTTTGTTTAGTTGTTTCCAGTTTGGTTAGGACATTGCAGGCTTGAATCACCTGATTGTCTGATAATAAAGATGATTCCGTGCTTCGGAAGGCACGTTAAGCCGGTGGTCCCGGCTGCCATCTGGTAGTCGTTAAAGGAACCACGTCAGAGGCTAAGAGGCGGTTCCGAAGAACTCTGACATCAGGGAGTGCATGGTCGATTGACCGTGACACCTACTCGAAATGATGATGATGATGGCGGATGTAGCCATACTCACCACGCTTGGCAAGCAATTTGGTGAGCGTAGTTCCTTTGGTTTTTTGTGCTACCAACGCAGCACTTGTGCACCCATCGGAAGCATTTTTAAGCTTTGGAAAGATACAATTTATTCGATTTGGGCACGGAATGAATTTATTGGGATAAAACTCACTCGGATGAATAAGGGAGAGTAGTAGCTCGAGAGGCCGGGTGCGAGTACCCGATGTTTCCTGCAACCACTGGAAAGGTCGATGACAAATCTGAACATAGCCTTAATTTTATTGATGACAGTTCTTATTGATGGATGACAAAGTCGGTGATATAGTTTATTAGCAGTCAGCCCTATATGAAGACGGCTTCTTTAGCGCAGTGGTTAACACAACAGTCTGTTCTGTACGAGGGTGTCTCGGTTCAATTTCAAGCACGGTCATATGCTTTTTCATTACTGACACAGGTATTTCTCTTCCATGCTGATCTGGAACAAAAGAAAAAAAAACGTAGAATGTCCGAGCTGCTTCTCTTCTCATGCAGATTGGAAAAACCAAACGAGGGATTCGGCGAAAATCAGGAACCATGTTAATAGGCGAGGCGGCTAGCGACCCATCACTGTTTTGATTTTGTTTTCCAGATTTTGAAGTGACTATCAAAACGTAGCATACTACCTAAGTTAGCAAATAGGTTGGCTAGTAAATAATTTATTGACTGATACACACTCTTTACTTATAGAACTATTAAACATACTTTATATGAATTTGCACTGTTTCTTAAGTTGAACTACACCTAGTTTAACTTCGACTGTTTTTGAGCTATGCGCGGACAAACATACAGACATACATACACGTGTTTAAAACCTGGTAAGACTAAAATATAAACAACCTGTTACATACTTCAAAATTAGGAGGATATCAATTCGACCCTTAGTATAATAATCTTCTTACTTTTCAAGTCGGTAAAAATTACACTAAAATTCATAAATTTTGTGTATCCAATCCCTGATAAAGCCAAGTACTTACATACGCATGCAAGCTCATCTATGAAAATATATATTTTCCATTAGCCGCTATCGGAAGGTTCCCGTAGGCGTTTATCTGCCAATATGCAAATCTCGAGTAAACTGGGAGCGTTTTCATTACGCGATATGCAGGCCTACTCGCTTTTGAATTCTACGAAAACAACGTTCCGAAGGCCACTTCAACATCCATTACGGTTTATAAACCTGAAATAAAAAAACTGAATCATACGAAAGCCGCAATGTATTTTGAAATTACGATCAAAACGTTGTACGCGAAGATGTCGAATGTTAGAATAGGTCTGCTGGTCGGCACAGGTAGGCGCGTATTCTAGATCACAAGAAGGTATATTCCTACGAACTACAAATGTTATAATTAATACAATTTTCTGGATGTGCCGTCATTTTTTATGCTTTAAAGTTTTACTGAAAAAGAGAACTCTGAGAAAAATAATACACTTTTCTTAAACATGTTAGGAAAATTGAACATTGACAATTTTGTTTGGATGAAATTGACATTGCTGTACTGGTGAAATACCTGAGTTAAATACGCGCCAGCTAACTATTATAGAATTCGTTATCGTTATTATCTGACGTTTTTTACCGGCCAGCAAAATTATCGAATAATTTCAAAATGGATCTACCGGTTTGCTCCGAGATAATGCTACCCAGAAGGTAACTTTTTAAAGGGTTTATTTAAAATTTGAACAATCTTACAAAAAGTAGAACCAATGGATATTTTGGCACTTGATAAAATTAAAATGATTTTGTTTTAATTTCCGCGCATTATCTGAGAAAGTACTTTCCAATTTATTTTACCGGTCGCTGTAATGATATAAAAACCATAGAAACCGCCTTCCATACTAAATAATCTCTATGATTTTTGAGACTATGTAATATTGAAAGCAGTTGACGGGGTAAACAAGTGAAGAGTTGTAACGTTGCAGCATGCCACCTGCATGCTGCATCTCGTCCAACCTCATTTCTTTCTCATCCTGTCCATTTTTCATTCCTCATTTTATTTCAAATTTCATTCCATTCCATTTTTTTATTTTTAGATCATTTTCTCTCTCTCTCATCACTCATTTCTTCAGTCTACCATCATCCCTTGGACTGTTTACTTGATCGGTCTCTGATCTTTTATGTAAAAGTTGATGTATTTATATAAGTTGTGAAGTTGTGACAAATAAAATTAATCTTCTTGTCTGTTGTGTCGAGTTTCTGTTCTCCACTATTCCTTATATGTGGGAACTCGGCTAGAGCGCCGGGACGGTCGAGGTCTCACAGAGTGCACTCATAGAGTTCCTGTACCGTGCAGATAGTGGGGCAGTTAGGGCACGACAGAAGGTTAGGCAAGGACTGATTGGCACCGCCAACACGGAGTTGGTTTAGGGACTTCCAGATTGCCCATGGGAGATCTGCCCGTGAGAAGAATCCCAATCCCTTATTCCCTTTCCAGATTCAACAAATTCCTTAAACTTCTTCGAGCTTTAAAATGCGTCCTATGGGCAGCAGCGTCGGTAGTATAAAGAGCCAAAGAACTGCGCTCGCCAATCCGCTGCCAATCGTGTGAGTTTGGCAATATCCTCCCATGCAACAAAGAATTTTTGGGAGAGGCCTTTGACCAGCAGTGGACTTCTTATGGCTGAAATGATGATGATGATTTTGAACGTCTTAAGACAACTCAGTCCAAAAGTCTTATCTTCTACGAATGAAACTAGACAAGCTTGATTACTTTTATTTGCTTTGTATAAAAATGATTTGTATGATATTTTTTCGTTGATAGATATATGATGATGATTTTTGCTAAGGATACCTAAGTCCAAAAATTTTTTTTGATTGAAACTAGATAAAAAAATTAAAATGAATAATTTTTATTCAAAATAAGATACATGCATAGCTTTTTGAACGTCATATGTTTCTGTTTTTTTTTCTCTGTCTAGAAAAGTTTGATTACTTTCATTTGCTTTGCATGGGAATGTTTTGTATGATATGTAATGGGTATCTCTTGGATAGGCATGTAACATCCTCGTCGTCATCGTCACTTACCATTAGGTGAGATGGGAGACAAATGCCTAATCCAAGATTAAGTAAAAAAAAATTTTTGTTAATTATATTATGTACCCAGGGAAAAGTAAATATTGGACTGGGCATACCCTTCAAGTATCATCATCAGGTCTTTATAGTCTCCACTGCAGGAGCATGACTCTCCCTGTACCGGAGCCATACTTGGCCAGAGCAGACAGAGGATTTGGCCTACACTCAAGTATGATTACTACTATCCGTTACATCCTGTATATGCAATGCATGTACCATCTATTTGCTTATTCAAATTGCAGACTATAAGTGCCCCTCTCATACATTATAATAATTGAATACCAGTGATTACATCCAATTAGGCGATGTTATCTTCTAAATCGACAACCACACATTACGAGCTCGGCCAATAATTTCAGCATTACATAGCCTTACCCATTAGGGTAATATGTAGGACTCAATTTAAGTGGCGCTATGTGGCGATGCGGCTTGTAGAATGTACCAGTTGCACAGACATGATCTTTTATATAAAAAACCGACTTAAATACTTACAACTGAACCCATTTTGATGATATTTAAATAGAACCAATCAAAAAGCATACCCTTTTAAATTAAAAAAGTTTGATCGAAATAAATTGATAAATGATAGCGTTATGAAGAAATAAACATTAAAAAAATTCAAACTGAATTGATAATCTCCTCTTTTTTTTGAAGTTGACCAAAAAGGTTTCATCCGACCCAGCAGTATTTTTTTATGTTATAGGGCGGTAAACGAGCAAGCGGGTCACTTGATGGTAAGTGATCACCGCTGCCTATGGACAGCTGCAACACCAGGGTGTGATAGGTGCGTTGTCGGCCTTTCAAGGAGTTGGGGGAAGGAAATAGGGAGGGGAGGGTGAAAGATGGGCCTCCGGCTCTCTCACTCACCAAACGAAGCATAGAAGCGGTAAAGCTTCTACTCAGACGTCGATTGTCGACTGAAATATGAAGTATGTATAAAAATGACGATTTTTTTAATTCAATAGAAAAGGTTATCTATGTTGAAGGGCTGAGTCAAAAGGTATATCTATATCTATACTTCTATACTAATATTATAAAGAGGAAAGATTTGTTTTTTTGTTTGTTTGTTTGACGCCAATAGGCTCCGAAACTACTAGACGGATTTGAAAAAATCTTTCACAGTTGGGAAGCTACACTATCTGCGCTGAACATAGGCTATTTTTTACGCGGACGAAGTTGCGGGAGAACAGCTAGTAGGTAATATAATAATAATAATATTTATTGTCTCGTCTTACGGAGGATATTGATATACTCGTCACGTTTGGCAGGCGGGTTGACTAGCGCAATTTCTTTGGCTACTTGCGCTTCAGACGCTGCTGCCCGTCCGAATCATTTTAAGCTGGGAAAGGATAGGAATTTGTCGGGTCTATAAAAGATATGAAGGTATTGGGATACTACTCGCTCGGATGAAAGGGGAAAAGCAAGTAGCAGCTTGGGAGGGGGCGCGCGTACCCGATGCCATACCTGCAACCACCGGACAGGCAGTTGAGGATGACACCCCTGACCATACAAAACAATTTATACAAAAAAATATGAAAATAACAGTGCACCGCAATCCTGGCCACCATCCGTGAAATTACCCATCATTTTGCAACCCACCATCAAACTATGAATAAACCTGTATCTCGAGTAGTGGGAAGCATCATGACTGCGCCATCAACAGACCCGGTAAAAAACGGAAGCTTGACTTAGATTTCGCCCGTGGCTCCGCCCGCGTCAATGTCGATCCCTCGGGAATAGTACTTTTTCCCGGGATAAAAGGTAGCCTATGTCCTTTTCCGTACTCCAGAGAAGTTGTACGCAATATTTTATGATGATCAGTTCAGTAGTTACGGCGTGAAAGCGTAACAAACAAACAAACTCACTTTCGCATTTATAATATTAGTAAGAAAGTAAGGATAAGGGTTTTGCATAGAGTAAGAAAACAATTTATGTGTATGTAGCCAGGGATGTGTTTCCCGGTACCCGAATAGAGTGTTTTGAATACTGTTTTTTATTTCTGTTTTAAAAGTAAAACAGAAAATGTAACACATTCAATCTTTTTCAAAAATACCGGTTCATACGTGTTAATAACAGCCAATAAGGTTTACATTGGCATAACTATGCGACAGCTCACGCACACTTGCCTGAGAAATGCCTATATGGATACGAACTGTGTTAAACACATACATAGAAAGATACACGAAAAATGTAAAAACAGTTTTCTAACGGGTTACAAATATCTGTTAAACTTTTATACGTGTTAAGAGCCGTGTGGTATCCGGCAGAGTAGAATAGGATCACTCCAAGTCTTCCCGTGGATGTCGTAGAAGGCGACTTAGGAAATACAAGCTAAATAAAGCTTATAAACATCTAAGAGACCTCTCCAACCCGTCTGGCTAGCGTGGAGAGTGTAGGCCAAGTCCTCTGGCTGCTCTGGCTAAGTATGGCCCTAGTAGTACAGAGAGGGTCGTGCTCCTGTAGTGGAGACTAAATCGGACCTGATGATGATGATAAATAATAAATAAATATATACGGACAAATCACACAGATTGAGCTAGCCCCAAAGTAAGTTCGAGACTTGTGTTATGGGACGCTAACTCAACAATACTATATTTTATAACAAATACATATATAGATACACATCCGAGACCCAGGCCAATCTCAAAAAGATCATTTTCCATCTTGACCTGGCCGGGGCTCGAACCCGGTCACTCCGTGTCGCAGGCTGGCGTGTTGACCGCTGCGCCACGGAGCTAGTCGAGATGATGATCTAGATGATGATGATGACGTGTTAAGAGCAGAGCAAAACATGTTTAAAATACCCAAATAAGTCTCATAGGAATAATTTTGTAACAGACTTAATGTGTAACCCTTATGGATGTGTATCCTTTTTAATGGTGTTTTTGAGTTCCCTGTATATTTGTTACGGTAATTCCCAAACTAGATATTTCTATTCTTTGGGAACTGACACTTTAAGAATGAAATAGACACGCAAATAGCTAGTTCATGATAAATTAGCCAAAACAGAGGAAATAACAAAAGCAATACCGTTTGCTTTTGCGATTTGAACAATTGTTTATACAATTAAATTTGTTTATGTCCACGCTCTAAGCCGTTGATCCACGATCTCAAATTAAATTTATCCTAAGATATTTAGCGGCTCTCGCTAATCTGTAAAGCGATACTGGCAATATGATACGCTATTGTGTTGTCTTTCTCGTAATTAAGTGTTGAAGGATCTAAGTTTTCGAGTAAAGGAGTAATAAACAGCCAGTCGCGTCCAATTTGTTAGAAAGGCTCCCTAATTGATGTTTGGTATTGTTGATCGGTCTCTGATCTTTTAAATTAAAAAAGTTTGATCGAAATAAATTGATAAATGATAGCGTTATGAAGAAATAAACATTAAAAAAATACAACTGAATTGATAATCTCCTCTTTTTTTTGAAGTTGACCAAAAAGGTTTCATCCGACCCAGCAGTATTTTTTTATGTTATAGGGCGGTAAACGAGCAAGCGGGTCACTTGATGGTAAGTGATCACCGCTGCCTATGGACAGCTGCAACACCAGGGTGTGATAGGTGCGTTGTCGGCCTTTCAAGGAGTTGGGGGAAGGAAATAGGGAGGGGAGGGTGAAAGATGGGCCTCCGGCTCTCTCACTCACCAAACGAAGCATAGAAGCGGTAAAGCTTCTACTCAGACGTCGATTGTCGACTGAAATATGAAGTATGTATAAAAATGACGATTTTTTTAATTCAATAGAAAAGGTTATCTATGTTGAAGGGCTGAGTCAAAAGGTATATCTATATCTATACTTCTATACTAATATTATAAAGAGGAAAGATTTGTTTTTTTGTTTGTTTGTTTGACGCCAATAGGCTCCGAAACTACTAGACGGATTTGAAAAAATCTTTCACAGTTGGGAAGCTACACTATCTGCGCTGAACATAGGCTATTTTTTACGCGGACGAAGTTGCGGGAGAACAGCTAGTAGGTAATATAATAATAATAATATTTATTGTCTCGTCTTACGGAGGATATTGATATACTCGTCACGTTTGGCAGGCGGGTTGACTAGCGCAATTTCTTTGGCTACTTGCGCTTCAGACGCTGCTGCCCGTCCGAATCATTTTAAGCTGGGAAAGGATAGGAATTTGTCGGGTCTATAAAAGATATGAAGGTATTGGGATACTACTCGCTCGGATGAAAGGGGAAAAGCAAGTAGCAGCTTGGGAGGGGGCGCGCGTACCCGATGCCATACCTGCAACCACCGGACAGGCAGTTGAGGATGACACCCCTGACCATACAAAACAATTTATACAAAAAAATATGAAAATAACAGTGCACCGCAATCCTGGCCACCATCCGTGAAATTACCCATCATTTTGCAACCCACCATCAAACTATGAATAAACCTGTATCTCGAGTAGTGGGAAGCATCATGACTGCGCCATCAACAGACCCGGTAAAAAACGGAAGCTTGACTTAGATTTCGCCCGTGGCTCCGCCCGCGTCAATGTCGATCCCTCGGGAATAGTACTTTTTCCCGGGATAAAAGGTAGCCTATGTCCTTTTCCGTACTCCAGAGAAGTTGTACGCAATATTTTATGATGATCAGTTCAGTAGTTACGGCGTGAAAGCGTAACAAACAAACAAACTCACTTTCGCATTTATAATATTAGTAAGAAAGTAAGGATAAGGGTTTTGCATAGAGTAAGAAAACAATTTATGTGTATGTAGCCAGGGATGTGTTTCCCGGTACCCGAATAGAGTGTTTTGAATACTGTTTTTTATTTCTGTTTTAAAAGTAAAACAGAAAATGTAACACATTCAATCTTTTTCAAAAATACCGGTTCATACGTGTTAATAACAGCCAATAAGGTTTACATTGGCATAACTATGCGACAGCTCACGCACACTTGCCTGAGAAATGCCTATATGGATACGAACTGTGTTAAACACATACATAGAAAG
Organism: Elegia similella; assembly: GCA_947532085.1. Classification (NCBI taxonomy): domain Eukaryota; kingdom Metazoa; phylum Arthropoda; class Insecta; order Lepidoptera; family Pyralidae; genus Elegia; species Elegia similella. The sequence goes on from OX383941.1 coordinate 19,111,082, forward strand.
ATACACGAAAAATGTAAAAACAGTTTTCTAACGGGTTACAAATATCTGTTAAACTTTTATACGTGTTAAGAGCCGTGTGGTATCCGGCAGAGTAGAATAGGATCACTCCAAGTCTTCCCGTGGATGTCGTAGAAGGCGACTTAGGAAATACAAGCTAAATAAAGCTTATAAACATCTAAGAGACCTCTCCAACCCGTCTGGCTAGCGTGGAGAGTGTAGGCCAAGTCCTCTGGCTGCTCTGGCTAAGTATGGCCCTAGTAGTACAGAGAGGGTCGTGCTCCTGTAGTGGAGACTAAATCGGACCTGATGATGATGATAAATAATAAATAAATATATACGGACAAATCACACAGATTGAGCTAGCCCCAAAGTAAGTTCGAGACTTGTGTTATGGGACGCTAACTCAACAATACTATATTTTATAACAAATACATATATAGATACACATCCGAGACCCAGGCCAATCTCAAAAAGATCATTTTCCATCTTGACCTGGCCGGGGCTCGAACCCGGTCACTCCGTGTCGCAGGCTGGCGTGTTGACCGCTGCGCCACGGAGCTAGTCGAGATGATGATCTAGATGATGATGATGACGTGTTAAGAGCAGAGCAAAACATGTTTAAAATACCCAAATAAGTCTCATAGGAATAATTTTGTAACAGACTTAATGTGTAACCCTTATGGATGTGTATCCTTTTTAATGGTGTTTTTGAGTTCCCTGTATATTTGTTACGGTAATTCCCAAACTAGATATTTCTATTCTTTGGGAACTGACACTTTAAGAATGAAATAGACACGCAAATAGCTAGTTCATGATAAATTAGCCAAAACAGAGGAAATAACAAAAGCAATACCGTTTGCTTTTGCGATTTGAACAATTGTTTATACAATTAAATTTGTTTATGTCCACGCTCTAAGCCGTTGATCCACGATCTCAAATTAAATTTATCCTAAGATATTTAGCGGCTCTCGCTAATCTGTAAAGCGATACTGGCAATATGATACGCTATTGTGTTGTCTTTCTCGTAATTAAGTGTTGAAGGATCTAAGTTTTCGAGTAAAGGAGTAATAAACAGCCAGTCGCGTCCAATTTGTTAGAAAGGCTCCCTAATTGATGTTTGGTATTGTTATTGTTTTGAATACCCAATGGATTCTACCGGATCTTTTTTATGGCATAAGATGGCAAACAAGCAAGCGGATCACCTGATGGTAAGTGATCACCGCTGCCCATGGGCAACTGCAACAACCTGAGTGTGACAAGAGCGTTGCCGGCCTTTCAAGAATCAAATGAAATGTATACAGGGTGACTGGTAAATCACGTTACATATTGAAAGGGGGCACTCAGTACTTGATTCTCATTCGAAATAAATAAAAAACATACCTGTTTTCGTGTCGGCCGCGGACCGTCTAGCTGGATGCGCGTAGCGAGAGCGCGGTTTCCAAACATACCGAGACTTTGCGGACTAATTTGACTAAATTTTTCTTTGTACCTAAATCATAAGTATTTTGTTGGTTTTATATTTTTTAACGTAACGTGTGATCATTATTTATTATGTTCTTAAGTATGTTCTGTGATTTACCAGTCAGGCTGTATATAATATGACTTGGGATCCTTCAAAAGGCGTGTTTACAGGAATCTTAAAGAGTCGGCAACGCATCAGCATCTCCTCTGGTGTTGCAGATGTCCACGGGCGACGGTGACCACTTTCCATCAGGTTGCTCGTCTGCTCGTTTGTCGTCAAATATATATAAAAAAAACAGGCTCGTTTTTTGAAGGTTCCAATGTCGTTTCGATTCGGAAATACCGCCGCAGAAATTCGATTTCACAATTTGGTGAAGTTTCTATTAAACCGTACAGTAGATGACTGTAAACATAGATTACTAAATAGTTAACGCTGTAAATGTACTCTCCATGAAGGGATAACTTAGCCCGTAATATGAACAACTTTTAATTTGTGACCTGTGATGGAAACTCTTTCAAAAATAGTATTTTGCATGCAAGATACTTTCTGTATATGAACAGTGTGAGTAAAATGTAAAATGTTGGTAGTAAATTTACACGCTGTATATTTATCATTTATGAAGAAAATATATGTTGAGGTATATGTTATTTTCTAGCGCTTGACTTAGTTGCTTTATAGTGAAAGCATTTCCTTACTAAACAAGTACCTAGTTATCTCAATATCTATGTACTAATACAGAAAGCAAAATCGAAAGCATTTGTCTACAACTGATTATGAAGATACAAACCAACTACTTGATCATACTTTCAACAACAATCAACGCACGCGAAAATAAACCCAATCATCATACGCGCCGTGTAGAGAAAACAGTAACCTATTAAAATATGTAAATAAGATCTGATCTCGTTCGACAGCTGCCGGTGCTATCGTAGAATCAGACGAATACACGACAAGGGATTAAATCAATATTATCTTAGCTGTTATATTTGCTACCTCACTCACGCGTCGTTAGTCCCGGGAAACTGTAGAGTAGCCTCCTCAGGTATCCTTCTCAAGGATAATATTTTATAAGATATTAGTTTTTTAAGTGAAAACTCCTTTTGCTGTTTTGTAGACTTTTTGGGATGGGTAAAAAATGTTGAACTCGCGTTAGGACACGTGACCTGATTGAATATTTGTACGTCGGACACGTGACCTTAGACCGCCGGCGCGGCGTGAGAGAAGAAGTAATATCCTCCTCTCTTTCTACCGCGTGGAGTTCTCACTTCTGCCGGCACTCTTGGAGTGTAACCCGTTGTTTTTTTAATTAAGTATTTAATTAGGCATTTGTCTCCCATCTCAGCTCATGGTAAGTGACGATAAAGACGAGGATGTTAATGCCTATCCAGGAGATACCCATGGTGGTATCATCGTCATCATTTTAGCCGTAAGTGGCACTGTTGGACTGTTTTAGGATTAGGCCAACAGTATCCTAATCCTGGAACAGTCCAGCAGTGGACACACTAACCTTTTATTTACAACAGACTTTATATAAATCATATTTATTTGCATAACAGTGTTTTTACAAAATTATTAATATAATTATTGTCTTAAAAATAATATGACTTTCTCTACATCTACATAATTAATTAAGGTATATAAAATTTCAATAACGTACAAATATATCATTAGTCTTTGGATAGTTATTAATTGAACTCAAATATTAGAATGTCAGCTGAAGAATCGATGATTGTCAATGTTATCACACTGCTTCCTTTTGCTAGGAAAATAACTTAGAAATAAAATGGCAAAACATTTTATGCTCCCCCCTTTATTGTTGTACTTTTTCCATATAATCACATAATACCGTCAAGACCCTAGCTTTAAAGTGTGAACATCTAATTGTGTGGAATAAAAACGCACACACAATGACGATCCCTAAATGATGCCTTAGGCATGATATGCGGACAATGCAGAGGTCAAAGAATATGAGTAGCTGCTTCTATGCTTCGTTCGGTGAGGGAGGACGGGCCTCCCATCCTCCTTCAAATTTCTTCTCCAACTCCTTGAAAGGCAGGCAACGCTCCTAGTCAAATCACAGACAACTACAGCACCCTAGTGCAGCGGTGATAGCTTACAATCAGGTGACTCGCTTACCCATTAGCCGTCCTATATCATTAAAAAAACATCTTAATGAATAGCAAAGGCCATATTGTCGATATTCGCTCGTTATACCGAACTTTCCAAATTACAAATCAACTTTCCGTCACGAATTAATAACATTTGTCTATCACAAGTTTATCAATACAAAAGTCTTTGTTATTTAAGAAGTTAAAAGTAACAGTAACTCTGTGAACAATTATTCAAAGAACAACCAATTGTTTCGATTTCATAACGATCTCTGTTTTCCTTTGGTATGTAAATTGTGAAATTGATCCTCACCAAACAGCGGCGACAATAACGGAGGCAAAAAACGCTTACGTGACCTACGATATGCAAAACCTATAAGAAAATAACAATATTTAAATAAAATCACTTTAATACGGTATTATCGCGTTAATTACATTATTTTTACACCTAACGTTTCGAAAACTTTTCGAAACGTTTCGAAAACTGTAAAACATTTTATGCTCCCCCGATATGTGTAACAATCGCGAAAACATCAGAAACCATTAAAATAACAATAGTTGAATAACACTCGGAGTCCAACACTTAACACTGATTTGCATCGTGGGTTCAAAGGACATAACCACAAATACTAGCAACCAGCAACCCAGAAAAGTAAACAATATCTGTGAATATGAGTACTAGTAATTGTCCACGCTAGGTATCGGCTCAGAGCAACTTACTTACATACATACTATAACGACTTTTTCCTTTGCGGGATAGACAGAGCCCAATTCTACCTAAAAGTCACGTTTACTATGTTGGTGGGCGCCTTTTGCCGGCAATAATCGTCGAGATCCACATTCTCCAAAGGTTCTCTGCGTGTTACGTCAACATCCACGAAGCCTCTCAAAGGCCCGGGGGTAATATCCGTAAAAATAGGAGATTTAAATAATATTTATAACTAGCTGTTGCCCGCGACGTCGTCCGCGGCAATTTCTGTTATTATGAGTAATTAATATAGTTAATTAATACAGATGAATAATTTTTCCCCGATTTCAAAACATTTTTTATTGATGCTTCGCTCCTATTAGTCGCAGCGTGATGTTTTATAGCCTAAAGCCTTCCTCAATAAATGGACTATCTAACACAAAAAGAATTTTCTAATTTGAACCAGTAGTTCCTGAGATTAGCGCGTTCAAACAAACAAACAATCAAACAAACAAACAAACTCTTCAGCTTTATAATATTAGTATAGATAGTACTAGCTGTTGCCCGCGGCTCCGCCCGCGTTAGTGTCGATCCCTCGGGAACAGTAGAATTTCCCGGAATCAAACATACCCTATGTCCTTCCTCGGGCCTCACACCTCCATACCAAATTTCATCCAAATCAGTTCAATGGTTGAAGCGTAAAAAAACGACAGACAGAGGGACTTTCGCATTTATAATATTAGTATTAGTATGGAAGTATGGATATTATTTATACTTCTAAGTCCAGAAATGAGAAAATTTCCATAAAACCTTTACCCTCCCATTTTACCCCTTTAGGAGTGAATTTTGTCCATTTCACCCACATATATGTTTTTTAATTGTAATCGAGAACTTACATACCTATTTATTTTCATACTTCATAGTCCAGAAATGAGAAAATTATCAAACAAACTCCTTTCTGGGGGATTTTTTTCCAGTTGACCTACACAGATCTTTTTCAATTGTAATCGTGAATTTATTTACCTATTTTCATACTTCTAAGTCTAGAAATAAGTAAATTCCTATACAATCTTTACCCCGCTATTTTACCCCTTCAGGGGAAAATATCGTCCATTCTACCTACACAGATATTTTTAATTGTAACCTAGAACTTATACACTTATTTTCATACGTCTAAGTCCAAAAATGAGAAAATTTCCATACAAAGTTTATACCACCCACCCACCCCCTTTTACGCCTTAAGGGGGGAATTTTGCAAATTTCATCTACCTACACACATCTTTTTTAATTTTCGAGAACTTATATACCTAATCGAGAACTTATATACCTACATACTTCTAAGTCCAGAAATGAGAAAATTCCATATAAATTTTACCCCTTTAGAAGTTAATTTCTTAATATCCTTTCTTCGCGCTCACTCACATCATTAAAAGAACCCCTGTACCAAATTTCAAGTTTCTAGGCGCAGCAGTTCCGGTTGGTTTGCCATTTGCCCGCGGCTACGCCGCCGCCGTTAGTGTCCATCCCTCAGGAACAGTTTGGACCCTTAAAGCGGTGACTCAGGTCATCAATACGAACAACTTTTTCTATGGGACCAATGCTGGGCAACTCAAAAAAAATTCGTCACTTCCATAAAAAAAGAGTCCCGTCGCCCGGCCAGTTTGTATGGGAATGACGAATTTTTTTTTGGATTTCCCAGCATTGTTCCCGTAGAAAAAGTTGTTCATTTAGATGGTCTGAGTCACCCCTTTAAGGGTCCAAAACGATAAAAAATTCACCGTGTATATTTGCAGGCAAACTAATGCCTTGAGTTCATTCAAATGACGATAACTTTTTTTTTAATGAACCGATTTTGATGAAACAAACTTTAGATGTTTTGCTGAGTTAAAACAAAGCAATTGGTGAAAGTTTGAAGTAAATCGGTTCAGTATTTTCGGAGATAATCGTGATCATACATACAGACAGACAGACAGACAGACAAGAAATTCGAAAAAAAATTTTTTGCTTTCTATTATTCTTTTTAAGTGTCCCTCTATCCATTTCAGTCAAAAATTCTAAATGTACAGACAAAATATTTTTACTGTTTTATTATATGTATAGAAGATATAGGTGATACAAATCTTAACATACATAGTATCACGTCTTTTTTCCTTGCGGAAAAGACAGAGCCCACGTCTTTAAGACCTAAAAGCCACGTTTAGCATGTTGGTGGGCGTTAGGTGGAAAATAGAATCAAAATAGTGATGGATTGCTAGCCGCATCGCCTACTGATATAATTCGTCAGATTCGCCCATTTCCTTGATCGGTTTTTACGATCTGCGCGGGATGAGAAGCAGCTGGTACATTCTACGTTTGTTCTTTTTTCCCAAACCAGCATGAAGAGGTTATAGTGGAATTTAAAAAAAAAATACACATGTATACGTGAATTTTGAAAACATACTCGTAACATCCCTTTTTATTAATCCATTGAGATTCCGTATCGCACATTGCATGCGACTTTGAAAATCGATAAATCGCCATGGTGTGGTGGGACTTTAAAGTAAGACGGAGTAAGCAATTTATTTTAATTTGTGATTGCGAAACCGATTCTGCTTATTTTTGTAAGTTTTAAGAACTTATTTTGCAATTGTGTTAATTCGTCGGTTGTGTGTTTTCGAGTTACGTTACTATACCGACTCTACGGTTTTTTTATCATAATAGATTTTTAATATGTAATATTTTATATTCAAGTACTTAATTGTAATTTTTCTCAGTCTTATTATTTTCCAAGTTCATGTATGTACATTTAAATGACAGACTGTATATTTTTCCTGTCCTGTGCAATTCTGTTTTTATTTTACATAAAACAAAGACAGCGGTGACAACTTACCATCAGGTGAACTTGCTCATTTGCCGTCATCATACATCACTAGGAAGAACCTTGAAATTAGAATTCGATACAAATATATATATATATCGTTTATTTGCTGAAATACGGTCAAAACAATAACAGATGTTACATAAATAATAGAGCAAGCCTATTCAACTATTGAAAAAAGTATGCAATTTTTTTTTATACTATTCTACTACTACTTATTATAGATACTCATTTCTTACACACATGCATTTTCCAATTGTAAAAACATTTTTAATTACATTTGATAATAACATTAAATAAATTAGTGACAAACAAAATGTATTATTATCTAGTCCCGCGCCAGGAAGTCATTTATTGAGTAAAATATGTTTTTAAAATTAAAAATATGTGATGAAAAAGAACTCGGCCACAGGTAGGATTCGAACCCACGTCCCTTAGGTTAACGCCCTATTAAAATATGTTTTGTTGTAATGTCGATGTCAAGGATATTTTCTAGATAATCCGTTCTTCAAAGAACGAAATATTCGTCTAGTTATAACTCGTAAATCGTTTTGCTATGGACATTGTATACATTTTATATGTTTTTCTTGATATCGTCACATCTATGGCTACGTTAGGCTTCGTTTCCATCAGAGATGTGCGAAGATGCGTAGCGAGGGATATTTTTTATGACAGAGGACGGCAAACGAGCAAGCGGGTCACCTGATGGTAAGTGATCACCGCTGACCATGGACAACTGCAACACCAGGGTATGACAGGAGCGTCGCCGGCCTTTTAAGAAAACATAGACCCGTTTTTGAAGAACTAAAAGAATCGCTTCATTGACTTTGCATCGCTTAGCATAGCTCCGTTGGGGTAGGCTTAGCGGAGCGAGATTTTTGTACCTACAAAACAAGCGAGTGATGTGTACAAGAGATGTGTTCGAATAATATGTGTGCGAAGATTGAGTACAAGAGATGTGTGCGAAGGATCTGTACAAGGGGTGTGTGCGAAGGTTGAGTACATCTTAGTAATGTATTCTTGCACCGCTCTGCTACCTCGCACATCTCTAGTGTAATATAACTTTACACTACCCTCTCCAGGGTTCTGTCTCGGATTTAAACTTTATTTTGTATTTCCATTAGAATTACTCATTATGGGCAATAATAATGTTGACCTGTTTAATGAGAAACCTATGAGAGCAAGGTGCGTTATCATCAATCACACTAAGTTGTTCAATTTATAACCATTTTCCAGCGCTCGGCCTGCTTCGTGATCATTTCCATTGTATATTAATTTTCTGTCGTTGCTGCATTATCGAGGTCCCGTAGAACATGTCTATCGACGCAAGTCAGATGGGAGATAAAGCCTGGTATACATTCACATACCGTTTCCATAAATAGTTAGGTACAAATATTTCTAAGTACTTCATATTTACTCTGAATTCTCCAAGATTTCATCTTTATCACATACCTTAATTCATTGGAATTTGATTCTGTGCTTTAGCTGGCCTTTGCCCTGCAGTATAGGCTGAAAATAGGAAAAGAAGAGAATAGTCGTGAAAAAGATAACTGCCAGACTTTATTCTCGTATTTATTGTGTAGTATAAGTATCCCTAAGACAAGTCTTGACATTGGGCCTCCGGCTCTCTCACTCACCGAACGAAGCATAGAAACGTAAAGCTTCGATTCAAATGTCGATTTTCTGTGAAAGTGTGGTACTTCCCCGGATGGGCTGGCCCATTCAAAATAGAAAGCTGCTAAATGAAAAAAAAATAATTTTGCCGGTAGCATGGCTCTATCACAACAACAACTTTGCCCATATGTGTGAATTAATCCTATCGATATACGATTATCATCATATGAGTACTCAGCATCATTATAATTTAAAACACAAGATGAAAGTAGTGAATGGCTAAAGATTATAAATTGGTTGGTAGAATATCCACTTACACTCTTTAGCTTTTCACAAAGAGTAAAAAATATTTTTGACAAGCAAGCTAAGAGTGACAAATTATTGAGTGATTTTATGACATTTACAATATATGTTTTTGTTAATATTTTATTTTGATAATAATTTACTGAAGATTTTATAGAAATACCTTAGATCGATTGTGTAGTTCACAATGCCGGTGGACTGCCAGAGAAATACATGTGGCGGGAAAGGAAACCTGGGGATGTTCCATGATCGGAGTTCACATATCTGCGCTGCAGGGCTTCCTACACAGCAGCCTGACGATACTGTAGGGAAGGTGCTACCACAATATCTGCTGAAAGATGAGGTGGATGCTCTGATCTGTGATGTTATCTTACCAGATGAACAACCACGTCCCTTGCCACCACTTCGTCATCCACCACCTAGAGATACCCGCTTTGCTGGCAAGTACGGTGATGTATCGCAACTCATCAATCCTCCCTCCAAAACAAAGTTTGAATTGCTTGTAGATGAACTGAAAAACACAGTATATTCATCGTACTGGAAAAAACCCTTAGGAACCGTATCCGATATAAAACCTAATGTACCAGAAGGATTTGATATTAACCAGACCTATGGAAGCAAATCGCCTAATGAAGAAAATTTATATGATATTATTATGCCCAAAAAACCATATCCAGACAAAACTCCTGAATCGGAGAAACCAGGTGAGCAAAAGAAGTTCACATACAGTGAGCCTTTTAATCGCTATTTAACTTATGGGCGCAGATCAGGAATTGATGAGAGAGGTTTCCACGCTAAGTGTGCCCTGACAGACGAAAGAGTTGAACAAGGCACTGCTGGCCGGGTGGTTATAAATACTGCCCAATCGAATTTTCTGGACATGAACCAACCCAGAATTGGTACAGTTCTCGCGCCTCATGATAATATAAGTAACGTACCAAAAGGCTACAGTTTTGGAAAACTAAATCCTCCGGACCTACCTGCAGTTTTCGCACATTACCCACTTAATCCGCATCGCCATTTATTTTTTAAATGTTTGAAGCATCTAAACTATCTACGTAAATGTTTATCTAAACGTATCCTGCCTACTGCTTTTCATGACTTTTATTTGAAGCTAAAGTATATCGATGTGCACAAGTCAGGCTGGCTTCCAAAGAAAATTGTGTATGACAACTGTGCAAAAATATCAATGACTTTCGAACCTTCACTCATAGAACCATTGTTGTCTATGTTGCAGGCTTTTGATGGCTCAAGAATTGAATATAAAAGCTTTGTTCATCTTATTAATTACAGAGAACCGTTGCCCGATATGCCAAAAGTTTTAGATTTTCCACCAGAATCTCTTGATTTCCGTACAACCTACAGTGAAATGATAAAGCCGGTACAAGAACCGGACAATAATCACGTGGCTGGGCTACCATCAGGAATGTGCTTAGAAACTGCGCGTTTTCGTTGCCTTGCTGACCCTACATGTTCCTCACCTGAAGAGTCGGACATGAAGTCTTGTTTAAATCCTAGTGTTATGACATTATTCCAAGTTAACGAACAACACATGTATGCGGTACGAGAGCCAGAAGTAGTCAGAAGAGTCTTCGAAGCGTCCGGGGAGACTTTTACCAACAAAAGTTTTGATGGTGTCTGGAAGAAAGCTCAGAAGTTTCATCCCCAGGGATTGGTTTGTTACGAGACATTTCGCCATGCTTTAGAGGGCAATGCTAAGGTAGATTAAAACTACACATTGGATTTTGGTATACTAAATATTGCGTTTACATATTTTTTTTTTAAGTTAAACGCTTTTTAATTTTTTTATGTACTGCGATTAAATATATCTATATCATTTTGCTATATTTGTTTCATTAGCTTTTTATAAAGAAAGTAGTTTATTGTTTGTTGTGAAGGTTAAAGTCACAGGTCGAAGTTTAAATTGTTATGCAAGGTTAAAATTAGCTTAAACTTTTTCAACACGTTCGCTGCCATAATTTTTATAACAATGCACTTTTCACTGTCGTTACTACGAGTATACTCTGTGTTGTCAGCGAACGGGTAGATACAGCTAATGTTATAATACCTCCTCTATTGAGCATGAATAAAATGTGAAAATTTGCTTTCGACTGAAACGGTTAAGTATCATCAAAGTCGTGTGCATAGGCTCCCCTACAATTCGGTCTCGGTCATCCAGAAGCAACTTGCAAATTTGACTATAATGTTAACCCATCTGGAGGACGTCCGTCGCTTCTTTCACCTGTTCTAGGCCACCATTCGATTAATTCCTTGCTCCATCTGCCATCACGAACGAAGAGTGATCTATGCTCAGCAGTGTTCGGAAGATGGGCTGAGATGATACTGATGAAGATGATGAAATTGATGTGGGCGGTCCATTTTTTCCGTATTTTGCTTTAACTAGAACAAACAAAGGGCCCGTGTCCATGTCTACGACAAATCTGCTATTAGTTCTAAGGAATTTGAATATTAAAATTATCAGACTCCATCGAGCCTTTCGAAACCATTACATATGCAGCCACGACAAAAAAGTTGCACCGCTTCCGCTGCAAGTAAACGGCACATCACGATCTATGGCATGCATGCAGTGACCTCGTTTACTAGATACGTCGAAGAGCTGGATAGCTTTGTGGGTATAAGCTATATTAGCGCCCACGTATGTTCAGCAACCCGAGCCGTGGTCCCTACTGGCATGGGTGACCACAAGTAGCATACAAATTTGTCAAGGTCTTCTGTGCTTTGGCATGCATGCAGTGACCTCGTTTACTAGATACGTCGAAGACTGCGATAGCTCTGGGTATAAGCATTATTAGCGCTTATACATGTTCACCAACCGCGGGCATGGTCCCTACTGGTATGAGTGACTACAAGTGGCATACAAATTTGTCAAGGTCTTCTGTGCTTTGAACAAAGATGGGCCTCCGGCTCTTAAAATTTCTTCGGTAAAGCTTCTGCTCATACGTCGATACTGCTCAGAAATAGAAGCAGCTGGTTCAACGTTTTCTCTACTCGCCTAGACCAGCATGATTATAATTTTACCTGTAATAAGATGAATTAGTTCCTCGGACCAGTTTTAGCCTGGACGACTTTTCCCACTCTAAAAAAGAAGCCTGGGATTGAATTCCTGTGGAATGTTGTCCATGGATTTTTAATCACTATTTTTTTACACTACTAAGTAGGTATGCATACGACCTGTCTTATGGTGATTAATTTATGATTAAAAGAGCGACAATTCTGTTATCATCTTTGACTTAAAAAAATCTTAAGTGTTTCTTGAAGATAGAGAAATTTATAACTTGCTTCCGTTTTACTAAATATTGATCAAAGGAGAAAGAAAATGAAGTCTAGTAAGATAGAAGCTTCAGCGTCAATGTATCATCCATGCGATGCAATTATTTAAATCAGGGCGATGTGCATTGTCACCGAGCATGTAGGTGCAATCAGATCGAGTAGGGACCTTCCTACTGGAATAACTGGTTGGTTTCTCACTTGTCTCGTCTGGATTTAAAATAAGTAGTCATGATGAAAATAATAGCATACTAATTATTCTTTCCAATATAAATCTAACTATAAAAATCTGTAAGAACAACCTAATCTATTAACCTAGAGACTCCGAAAGCGAAATTTTATACTGAAGAGTCCACTATAAAATTTCGTGACACTAATAAATAAGTGATTTTAGGCTCCGATTCACATCATACCTATTTCAGTATTGATAGCCGGGAAAATGTGATTTTACCTCTATGGCTCAGTGATACCGCAAAATGTCTTTGAACCGCAGGGTTCGATTCGCGGCCAGGTTATGATGGTAAACGATCTTTTTCAGATGGATCTGAGTGTTGGATTTTTATTTATATAAGTCTCTCTCTCATCTGAGCGTGTTCCCGGTTGCATCCTCAGCTGGGGTTCTTTGGAGCCCGGGGTCCACTTTCCGGCTTTTACAGACGTACTGCCAAAGATCGTGCGAAGTGGAGACCCACTTCGCACGATCTTTGGCATCCTTGGTATCTATATAATTATCCTTACTAATATTATAAATACGAAAGTGAGTTTTTTTTTTTACGCTTTTAAACCGTAACTACTGAACCGATCATCATGAAATTTTGCATACAAGTTCTCTGGAGTACGGAGAAGGACAAAGGCTACCTTTTATCCCGGGAAAAAGTACTATTTCTAAGGGATCGACAAAACGTGGGCGGAGCCGCGGGTGAAAGCTAGTTAACTATAAAAATAGTATCGTCGAGGCGACACAAGTTAACAACTTATAGTGGGGCTAGATCAGATTTCTGAGCAATTTGTCCCTTTATACATGTACATATATAGGGACAAATCACTCTAAATGAGCTCCATTTTTTTAAATAAGTATGAACATTAAAATAAATTGGTAAAGACTACTGGTAAAGTTCGGGGGTATCATCGTCAACGACCTGGCTAGTCTTTGCAAGTATGGCATCGAGTACTCACACCCGGCCTACCGAGCGGCTACTTGATTTTCATCCGAGAATGTAGTATCTAACTCGATACCTTAATTCCTTTCCCAAACTCAACAAATTCCAATCCTTCCCCATCTAGAAAATGCTTCCAATGTCCAGCAGCGACGACACACATGAAGCCAAAGTAACTGCGCTCAGCAATCCGCCTGTCAAGTGAGATGAGTATGGCAATATCCTCCCATGGAACGATGATTCTTTGGGAGATGCAAATGCCGAACAATGGAATTCTTACGGCTCAATGATGATGACGATGAACGATTACTGATGATCAAAATAAAAGAAAGGATAGAAGGACGGTAAGGAATGGTCAGAGACAAGTAAAATATAATTATATCCAGAGGAGTTTGAAAATGAACAGATTATTCGCAAAAAGGTAACATGGAACAAAGATTGGGAGAAGCAAATACACAACAATGGAATTCTTACGGCTCAATGATGATGACGATGAACGATTACTGATGATCAAAATAAAAGGGACGGTAAGGAATGGTCAGAGACAAGTAAAATATAATTATATCCAGAGGAGTTTGAAAATCAACAAATTATTCGCAAAAAAGTAACATGGAACAAAGATTGGGAGAAGCAAATACACAACAATGGAATTCTTACGGCTTAATGATGATGACCATGAACGATTACTGATGATCAAAATAAAAGAAAGGATGGGAGGACGGTAAAGAATGGTCAGAGACAAGTAAAATATAATTATATCCAGAGGAGTTTGAAAATCAACAAATTATTCGCAAAAAGGTAATATATAGATCTACTCATAACTCAGAATTATCCTCATAAAACAAACGCACAGACACACAAACAAATTCAATTTAGTCCCAAGCATTCCTGTGATAGCCATGAACTGATTTTATATATTATCCCGGGCATAAATCGCAATAACATTAAATATGTAATGTCGGTAATGCAAACATAAAGTACAACAAAGTATAATGGCGGTGCGCACGCGCACAGCCGGCTGGTAATCACCTGCCGTCGTATATTGTAGCACGGGAGCTATCCTGCGGGAGATATCCCTGTATTGCTGAACAGGGAAACGTCACCCTGTAAAATGGCCTCATAACAAAAGTTGTATCCTGAATGATGAATCCTTTTCAATCCTGAATGATGATGAAATCATATTAGTGATAATCAAAAACCGAAAGTTGCTTATAAAAATGCAAGCTAGGTTAGGCTTGTAACAATTTATTCTAGATTTTTGCAATCGTCATTATGCAAAAGCAAATGATTTTCTATCTGTTTACATTAAAATAATAATTAGAAGAAGTACTTATGCAGCAGAAATCTATATTTATGAAATAATCTGTCTTGTTTAACCATTGCGCATTCAACATGGCTCATAATACCAGAAATATCTAAACCCATTCACCTTCGAATTACGCCGGACGTGTAGTTTAATTTGCCTGTCAGTGTATGCATTTATCTACGTGTGTTACAGTTATAGTTATAAATAAAATCGCGCAAGGCTTTAGACATTACTCATGATCTAGAGCTGTGGCGCGGCGCCCGCTATTCTTGCTCGAGAGTGTACGAAATTCCATGGTCTGATAAGTATGAGTCTTACCAAAACTTAGAGATGGTTCAATCAAGTTTCCGAAAATGGGTAATATTATATATAATATAGAATCATAATAAAACAGATATAGAATCACATCCTTATCCTTAGATAGAGTCAAATAAATAAGAAATTTTTAAGAACTTTATCTTCTTTTTGATATTGTATAAACTGCAAAAATATTTCTAAAAAAGTTTTGAAAAGAAATTAAGCTTGTTGATGTGGTATAAATTGTGTAGTGATGGATTCTCAATATTTCTTATATTGACCTATTAACATTACTCCCTGCTTTTAGAAATTGTGCGAGAAGTGAAGCAGTTGGGATATTCTCTGTTTCCCAGACCAGTCTGGTTCAGATAGTACAGTAATAAAAATAAAATTCTTGTTAAATAATCCAACATACAAGTGAAATTGCCAAGACTAAACTTTATGAGGAAATATGCCCTGAAAATTAGCAAGGGCTAATTTTGCAGTGGTTCAAGAATGTTTCTATGGTTATATCTGAAGCAGTAACTATATATTTATACCATGAGTGTACTAAATTCCGATATATGTGTACTTATTAAAGTGTTTGTATATTCATTGGTATGTATTACAAGAGTAAGTTGATGTGGGCATACAAGACGATCTTTATTGACCCGGTAGCCTGAGCTTTGTGGTTATCCCGTCTAAGAGGTTCAAGAATGATTTGTGGCAGCTTTTGCATAGGCAAGTATTATACACACCAGCTTGTGTCCGTGGCTCCACTCATACTCGCACTCGGGAACAGTACCATTTACCTAGACAAAAGGGCTATGTCCTTGAGGGCTTCAAACTATCGCCATCCATACCAAATTTTATCAAAATCGGTACTGTGGTTGAAGCGAGAGGTATACAGAGTCACTTTATCATTTACCATATTATTATAGATATTCGACGTGTAACAAAATGGAGAAATCAATTTAACGAACAAGATCACTCTAAAGATATACAAAAATTCACCCACATTACATTTATTACATCACAAGTGTTTATACAATTAAATGAACTTGAATTTGGGCCCATAATATTGCACTTCACTAGGTGACATACATAATTAATGTAATAATAGTACCTCTATTTTTACGGTAGTCGATCCGTAAACGAGCAATATGGGAATCGAACTTTGTCCTGCCCAATGACTAATCTGACTCCAGTACGAAAATTTCATCATCTACTTGTCGTGTCAATGGCTCAAATTTTATTTTGCCCTTTTAAAAGGAGGTCTGCTTTTATGCAGCTAATGGGACAAGAGAGAAGATGTGGCATGCTCTGATCTTCATGACTACACAGTGTTAGTGTGCCTCCGCCAGAAAACGCACCTTTCACACCCTGGTGTTGCAGTTATCCATGGGCAGCGGTGATCACTTACCATCAGGTGCTCGTTTGCCGTACTATATCATAAAAAAATCATTGGATAGACATTGTAAAAAATAAAACAATTATAAAATAAATTGGATATCTGTATAACTTACAACGACATTTACTTATTTGTATTATTAGCTAAATTATATATCAATTGACTTCTTATCCTTAGACATTTTAAAACTTTAATATAGTATCAATTATTCCATCATTTTATTTATTTTATTAATGTTGTATCGCGTAGACATTTATTTAAATTAACTACAAAATAATTTATGACTTTGTATGCCTAACGGCGCAACACAGTGATACTTGAATTTATGTACCTAAGACCCATTGTACCTGTGATTGACAAAAATAATTGATTATGATTATGATAGAGCAACGACGGAGGTCCCGTGTGGGATTAGCTTTAATATAAACAGGCTAGTATTAAAAGCAATGAAGTAAAATAGAGTAAGCTCCGTTTCTGTGCAAATATGTATAACCTTTTACTGTTACACACGGATAAATGCGAATGCTCGTATCAATTGAATTTTATGCATGGTTTTAACGGCTTCCGAGATATGTGCATCGGGATATGTTAATAAGTAAACTGGATGGGAAAGCATAAATGGCATAAGTGCAGTTTAAATAATTAAGGGTTTAGCACACAACACTCTGTTCTGATTTTCAGCAATAATTTGATATAGGTACAGTTTTAGTCGAGAAGAATATTAAGTTATAAATATATATAATAAATATATACGGACAAATCACACAGATTGAGCTAGCCCCAAAGTAAGTTCGAGACTTGTGTTATGGGATACTAACTCAACGATACTATTTTTTATAACAAATACATATATAGATACACATCAAAGACCCAGGCCAATCTGAAAAAGATCATTTTCCATCTTGACCTGTCCCATTGCTGGGCAAAGGTCTCCCCCATAAGTTTCCATGTCTCTCTATTCTGTGCCACTTCCAATACTTTCCTTAAAAATATTTGATGTCGCCACAACAACGCTTTCGAGGTCTGCCTGGTTTTCTACGTCCATCCTTCACCATTTCCACAATTTCACCCTGTAGTACAGTCAGCCACCGAGATACCCGACCCCGCCTTCTACATATATCTTGAATTTTCTCTTAAACTAAAAAAAAAAAATATTGATATGAAAATTTATATTCAGAGAGATTTTAAATAAGACTTACTGAATATACATTTTCATGTCAATATTATTTTTAGTTTAAGAGCAAATGCAAGATATAGAAAGGGGGCGGGGTCAGGTATCTCTGTGGCTGACTGTACAATCGCATATTATCCATATGCGATTGTACTACAGGGTGAAATTGAATTAATAAGCAAACGTTTAAGGAGTAACTCAGACCACGAATCTGAACAACTTTCATTATGGGACCAACTTCGACATCGTGAAAAAATTATCTGCTCTTTCATACAAAAGTGGAATATCTACTTGGCCAAAATCTATATAACAGCTGGTTTTTTTTTGTAGTTTCGGAGTTGGTTTCATTATGACAGTTGTTCAGATTCGTGGTGAGTCACTCATTAAACATTGCTAATGAATTCAATTTCATCCTATTTATTAATTTTGTGTATTGATAAAAAATATATAGATAGGGCCTAAGTCTATAAGACCTGAAGACCACGTTTAGCATGTTGGTGAGCATTAGCTGGAAAATGGAATCAAAATAGTGATGGGTTGCCAGCCGCATAGCCTATTAATATGATTCCTCATATTTTACCCATTCCCTCGATCGGTTTTTACGATCTGCGCGGGAAGAGAAGCAGCTGGTACATTCTACGTTTTTTCTTTTCTCCCAGACCAGCATGGAAAAATGGAAGAAACTATACTAATATTATAAAGAGGAAAGATTTGATTGTTTGTTTGTTTGCACGAATAGGCTCTGAAACTACTAGACCGATTTGCAAAATCCTTTTTTCATCAGAATCCTACATAATAGGCTAGTTTCCTAAAAAAATATAATTAGTCCGTCAGTTAGATATTCAAAAAATATTGGACACGTATTTTTTCTTTTTATGGATGAAACAAAAAAATATAAAGATATAGCCCTTTGAAGTTCCGTGTGACGTCATAGTATGCTACAATTTTTAGCAAACTTTGACGTCACGAGCCCCCACTGCTGAACTTTGACGCGCTTTATCTTTATTATTTATTGTTTATTTGACAAAATAAAAAATACGTGTCCAATATTTTTTGAATATCTAACTGACGGACTAATTGTTATGTTATTATTACGACCCAGGAAACTAGCCTATTCCCTATGAACATAGGCATTTAAATACCTATATATTCCCGTGCGAAGCCAGGACGGGCCGCAGTATTACATAAGTATTACATAAGTTAATGTTTGTGGAGAGGTAATATCGTGATTTTGCTGCATTCCAGTACAGGTGTACTTACTACAGGTGACCGCATCGACTTCGTGTGATGTAGATATCGAGTCAAAGTTCGATGGCAATCGCTTATTCTGTTGTCGTAAAGAGTTTGTTTCAGAACAGTTTGTATTGCTGTGGCACTACTCAAAGTATAAAAATGCCCAAAGTTAGTAGATGAGAATTATATGATGCGATAAAAGTGGCCACATAAATAAATATATACGGACAAATCACATACAATGAGATACTAACTCAACGATACTATATTTTATAACATATACATATATATAGATAAACATCCAAGCCAATCTGAAATAGATAATTTTCCACCTTGACCTGACCGGGGCTTAAACCCGGGCATCCTCGTGTCGTAGGCTGACGTGTTAACCACTGCGCCACAAAGCTCGCAAATAACGAATCATAATAGAAGGCTATGCGGTTATCAGCCCATCACTATTTAGATTCTATTTTCATGCTAAAAGTAGCTTTTAGGTCTTAAAACCTGTGCTCTGTCTACCCCGCAAGGGAAAAAGACGTGATACTTTAAAATTGTATTGCAAATATTAGTGGTAAAAAAAGTAGAAATAATAAAGTCTTGTCAAATGCTACGTACGTATTATATTTTGTATAATATTCACTTTTAATATTTATATAATTGGGACCAATGCTGGGAACTCCATTTTCATTTTGACATTTTTTAATATCACTCATTGCCGGGCCGGCCAAACACTTTTGTATGAAAATGACAATTCTTTTTTGTGTTCCCAGCATTGGTCCCATAGGAAAAGTTGTACATTTCGACGGGCTGACTCACCTCTTCACGGGAACGTCATTAGTTATGTTACACGCTAGTCTACAATAGTCTATCAAAGTCTAGTCTGTAACAGTCTACAATCATCATCATCATCATCAGGTCCTTTTTAGTCTCCACTACAGGAGCACGACCCTCTCTGTACTACTAGGGCCATACTTCCATAATAGTCTACTATTTAAGAGGAAACACTGCGCTTGAGAGAACTGAAAAATACGTACTTATTTGTAAAATCTATTGATGTCGCGCTGTGTGCCCAAACAACCCCGCAGAGTGCGACAGAGACAACTGCAGCTCGGACCGAAAATACTTATGAAAATTACACAAAATTAACGCTTCGTAGTCCCCTGATTTCTTCTCCAAAACTTAACCGATTTAATTTCTTTTTTCATTAAAAATTTAAAATAAGCTATAGCTGTGTCTTTATGTTATCTTTTTCTAATATAATTGCTTCGAATTTGTTTTCTTGATGTTAGAACACAACGGAAATTCTTACCAATTTTTCAGGTTTTTGAAGGTTCATATCTCTTTAAATAATTCAATTATGTACAAAAAACTTAAACATAGGAACATGCTAACATATCGATATATTTTTTTTTGTAAAAAATCATTGCTCTACTGGTACTATCCGGTAAGAAATCAGGGGACTACGCTTGTATGAAAATACGACCGTACTATTTTTTTTTACTAAATGTTGGATTAGGCATTTGTCTATTTCACTATTTTCATGTCTGCCATCGCCCTAACGCCGGCCACTTTAAAGGAGTTCACGCGTTGATGTCTTTATTAAGTTATATCCTCGAGCCGGTTCTAGGTCGGCGATATTTTATTTCGAGCGATTATCGTAAAGATTATTTCATAGATAAGTACCTAATTACGTTATAGTGGAATGTACTTGCGAAGAGGTAAAGACGGTAAGCTGCCATATAGTAAAATGGTAAAGGAAGACCGACACCAATCTTCTGGCGTTTAGGATATCAAAGAAGTAGTCGTTATTTCAGTCGTAAGATGTACATTGCTGGATAAAAGCCTCTCACAAGGAGTGTTCGTTCCATAGAAGGATATTGCCATACACACATAGCTATTTTTCCTTTATCTGTGTAATAAGACGTTGCTTGGTACCAAATTTCAAGATTCTGACTTCACGGTAAGTACCCTGCAGGTTTTAATTTCCCTGCGAGTGTCGAAAACATATTTTTTATTATGTGATGTTAGTAAAAATTTATGCTTTGGACAATTTTCCCTTTATCTGTGCTGTAAGACGTTGCTTCGTACCAAATTTCAAGATTCTGAGTTCTACGGAAGTACCCTGCAGGTTTAGATTCCCTTGCAAATGTCGAAAAAACACGAAAATTTGCGGAATAACCAGCTGTATCTAGATTGCGGATTGCGTTAGAAGTTTGATTTTTTTACAGCTTCAAGGGACAGTAGATTTGAGTAATTGATATGAATTTCAGCTTAATATCTTCACGCGTTCCTGAGAAAAAGGGTCTTGACAGACAGACAGACTGATAGATGGACAACCAAGTGATCCTATGATGATAAGGGTTCCGTTTTATTACTTTTGAGGTACGGAACCCTAAAAAGAACAAACCACCAATATGATAAACGTAGCTTGTAGGTCTTAGTAATGACTCCGTCTATTCTGCAAGGGAAGATGACGTGATCGTATGTATACGAGTATATTCAATATTAATGGAAATCAATAACTTCTGTGTTTGGTAAAATATATCCAGCAAAACGATGGAATAAACTGATACAATCAAAACTTGTTGAAATAAGGTTGCTAAACATCTATATTAGCATCAGAAAACAATGACACAAAATATAAACAACGAAAGCCTTATAAATCACGAACCTGCTTGCAAAACCTCACCCACGACCCGTCAATATCATATCCAGGCACAACACTCCGATGGAACAACACTCGACCGGCTACAGTAAATATTAGTTGGTAAAATCAACATTTTCTCGGGCAATCCCACTCTGTCATTTTGAAACATATATTATGTCCTGTCTCTTTCAAGGTTTCTTCCTTTTGGGTCTTTGGGAATGATCTTATTGTCAAGTTCACATGTTAACTTTAGTAGGCAGCAGAGTAGGTCAGTGCTAGGCCTAGGGGCGCGAGGTTACATAGGGGCGCTCGCCAGAGAACCTTTCCTCCTCTCCGTCGTCGTCGTCGCACGCGCTTGCGCATAATAAGGTTAATATGGAAAGCGGCAATAGAAGGCTGCATAATTGCCCTCTGGTATAGGTAAACCGATTTGTATCATCGAATATGAAATGGTAGAAGATCTATGAAAATTCTTATCCAGAAGTCAAAATTAAGCTACATCACCATCATGTCCCCCTAGGCTCCACCGCAGGAGCCCGACCCTACTACCGGAGCCACACCCGGCCAGAGCAGACAGAGGACTTGGCCTACACTCTCCTCGCTGGCCCGACGAATAATAATAATAATTAAGCTACAATGGCATTCGAACACGGATAATCACGGTTCTCTTCGACCAACGGGCCTAGC
This sequence comes from Elegia similella, assembly GCA_947532085.1. Classification (NCBI taxonomy): domain Eukaryota; kingdom Metazoa; phylum Arthropoda; class Insecta; order Lepidoptera; family Pyralidae; genus Elegia; species Elegia similella. The sequence continues at coordinate 19,133,290 of OX383941.1, forward strand.
CGTTGATTCAAACGTGAAGTAGCGAATTTATAAGTCACCGACGTAAATAATGACATAGCCGCATGAGCAGAATTTCAAAACGAATACGGCGCGCTGACGAACCATTAGCTGCAAACTGAGATATTTACGGTGATAGGTTGCTTATTCTCTACAATATGGAATACAAGTAATTTGGGGTAGGTATATATTATTTTTATAGGATTAAAATAACATATTTTTTTGATTCAAATTAAGTGTTAGATGACCTTCAACCACGACGGTAAAGCTCCTTTTTTTTCATGTGGTTTACGAGTATGACTATCGCTTGTATTATTATCATCATTACGGAGCGGAGACTTGTTAATAGCACATAGATATTATATAAGAATTATTATATATTCATTGATGTTGTAAGACTCCCTAAGATTAAATAAATAAATAAGTAAAAAATACAGCCTTAAAACGTCAACTGCTGGACAAAAGCCTCTCCCATCCCAAGGATACTTCGTTCCATGGGAGGATATTGCCATACTCACCACACTTGGCAGGCGAGTTGGCGAGCGCAGTTGTTTCGGCTTCATATGCTTCCGACGCTGCTACCCATCGGAAGCATTATTAAGCTGGGGAAGAATAGGAATTAGTTGGATTTGGGAAAGGAATGAGAGGAGGTATTTAATGGGATGGATTCAGGAGTTTAATCGCTGGGTACAAAAGGAAGGCAGCTATTTGACTAACAGTGGCATAGTCGCGTGCGCAGACTGTCGGATCTGATACGGCGCGCTGACGAAGCGTTTTACTACTTAGAGCTTAAAAGCTGGCGACTCGCAACAAACTGAGATGTTAGTCTCTGCATATGGAATATGCAAGTAACGGGTTTTATATTATAGTTAAAATTGTAATAAATTATTAATCTTGGTAATAATAAGATAAATGGAGATGTCTTTAATGATTTTATCTCTATGGTTTGAAATGACATTCGAAAGCTGAAAAAAAAAAACAGTGGCACACCAGCGAGCCTTCTCGCTATTTTGACAAATACGGTGTATAGTTTTAATGGTAACTTCAATATCCATTAATGTTTATGTATTTTAGACAAAAATAGTCAATTATATGAAAGCCGTAATGTATTTTGCCGAAAATTTGTAAACCTTAGCAAGTACATAGGCCGGCAGAAGTGCTGACAGAAGTGAAAACTTGAACATTTGTTTACTTATATATAGAGGTGTCGGTTACGCTAACGGCAAAAATGTCGTGAGTTCTAGGTTTTTTTTCCATCTCAAATAATGCCTAAGGCATCCAAAGAAGATTTTACTTCAGATTTTTTTGTGGCCCATATCAGGCTCATTTTAAAATTTAGCCAGTTTTTATTCTATCTCTTCTAACTAAGCTATATATTTACTTAAATTGTTTTTACATAGCATTACAATGCTCGGCATATTATTAAAATAGAAAATATGTGATGAAAAATCGATTTCGGTATATTTACAGAGCATTGTAATGCTATTTAAAAACAATTTAAGTAAGTAAAAAGCTTTCTTCAATTTAATCTTCTCTTCTTTCTTATCTTTGTAATCTTCTTATTCTTATCTTTATAATCTTTTCTTCTCTTCGTCTTCTCTTCAATTTAATCATCTTTTTATTCATCGGTTATGAATGAAGTAGAATACCACACTATTAAATAGTGGGTAGTATTAAAGAAGTACGCATGCTTGAAATGCGTATACCCTTCTTCTTCCTTTACCTTATCCCACTTTTTGTGTGGGGTCGGCACAGTATGTCAGTTCCCTCCAATTTGATCTGTCACCTACCATATCCTTGAAGCGCGGTGATTCGAAGTAACGGTGGTGTAATGTTATCACACTTAGGGCGTAAACCTAAGGGACGTGGCTTCGAATCCTACCTGTGGCCGAGTTCTTTTTCATCACATATTTTCAATTTTAATATGCTATATATCAAGTCAAAACAGGTAGGCTGTCTCAATTTGTCTCTACCAAACTGTATATCCCCTGATATTTATAATGGCCAGGGCTGTTATCCTCCATTGCCTGTCCGGTGGTTGAAGATATGGCATCAGGTACGCGCGCCCGGCCTCCCGGGCTGTTACTTGCTTTTCCCCCATTCATCCGATGAGTAGTAGTATCCCAATATCTTCATTCCCTTTCCAAATCCAACAAATTCTCAGTCTTTCCCAAGCTTTAAAAAGTTTCCGATGGAGCAGCACCAGAAACACAAAAAGCCAAAGAAACTGCGCTGGCCAACACGCCTGCCAAGCGTGGTGAGTATGGCAATATCCTCCGATGGAACGAAGTATCTTTGGGAAAGGCTGTTGTCCAGTAGTGGACTTTTTCCGGCTGTAATGATGATGATAATGATGATGATTAAACTGTATATCCATGTACTCTTTATAAACAGCTTTTCTTACAGGACCTATCTTCGAAGCGAATTAATAAATTATTTCATTAATTTAGATGCGCTCTATAACGTTGTGAGTGATAAACAAGACAAAAAAGTTTTAATAAAAAAAAAAAAAACTATAACAAACCAAACTACACATTGAAACCTTCACTTATAACTTTATCTTATACCTTTAAACGAGTAATTCTTGTATACTTATTTATATGTATGTATGTATATCAATTTATTTCTATGATCTCGGAAACGGCTCTAACGATTTCGCTGAAATTTGGTATATAGGGGTTTTCGGGGGTAAACAATCGATCTAGATTAGTCTTATGATTGGGAAAGCGCGTGTTTTTAGAGTTATGATGCGTTTTTGTTTCCATGCAGAATATGTTCGCTAATTTTGTCCTGCCGGCCACTGTCCTTCTGGTCCAGCGGATTAAGACGCGGACGGCAAGAAAATGGTACGGGTTCGAATCGCGCTCGGTGACTTACTTTTTTTTATATGTTCAGGTTTATATATATTTATTTATTTTTTTTATTGTTATTAGACAAGTTTTAAAAAACAGTTAATGTTTGTGATAACAATATATATTTCTCATAAAAATAGATTATTACCTATACCACCATATCACAATAAATAGCAATAACCGAGCGAAGCTCGCCCAGGTACTGTACTCTTTATTCATAATAAACATTAATTCTACCGTTTAACCATCACTGAGAGCCTTTAATATCAATACTTAATCGAGCTACTGACACTGCTATGCTGTAAAGTTGCGAAGCACAGGTAATCCAAGGGTTTTATGTTCAAGTCAATTGCCTCTCAACTTAAAGTCATGTTAATTTCTCTTCAATATCTAGATATAATTTTCATAAGTTAAATATGTTAGTTTGCATATGTGAGAGGATGGAATTACGATGTCTTCCTGGAGTTTTAATTAAAAGCAGATATTTTAAGTTAAGTATGTGATTTGTCGGGTTGTAAAGTACGCAGTAAAATTGTATGAGACGGAAATTAATTCGTTATTATGTCGACGATGGGATTTCTGGTATATTTATTTTCTTTGACATGTTTGCCAAGCCCGCCTTATTTACTTGAGAAATTGTTTAAAGGATTTATTGATTAGAATATATCCTTGACATTTACCTCTATGTTTTACATCTATACTAATGATTTCTAATGTTTTCTCGATTGTTACACATTTTTTTTTTTTTTTTTTTTTTTTTACTAAATATTGAATTAGGCATTTGTCTCCCATCACACATTTAAATTATACTACGTATACGGTTTAATCGCGTTTATAAAATTATTTTTATACCTAACGTTTTGAAAACTTTACAGTTTTCATCAAGGCTAAGTTGACATTTGTCTATTGTGTTATAAGAACTATACAAAACTACCGCTTATAATATTTATTGATACCGTTTCGGATGTACGCAGTATTGGCTCACGGTGGTTACAAAATACAATTTTGTAAAAGAAAAACATTGATTACGCGCAAGAAAAGCCACGCAATAGGCATACTGCATTATTTTTTACGTGATAACGTCTTATAAATCGATGAACGCCGGCTGCACGCACGAAAATTTGTCACGTTCCGTGTGCAAGCGAGAGCGCGGAACTAGTTATAGAGAGGCACGATCGGCTCGGAATGGCTCTTCTACCGTTATCACGTAAAATTATTCATATGAGTTTTTAAGACGAAACTATCGAAACTTTAACAGTCCATATCCATCCGTTGGGACCTGGTGACCCAAGATACAGGCTCCGGCCTAGTTTGGCGTCTCCAGAGCTCCCACAAGTTTTATATGTAAATACTGTTATTTAAATCGTACTGTACAACTTGTGGAGTTAAATAAAGACTTTTTGTATTTGTATTTGTATCCAATCGTTTGGAAGATACAAAGTAATAAATACATTTACAGACAAACATGATACGCACGAAACAAAAATAAATCCTTCTTTGTAACCGGGTAGAAAGATAAACCAACTAGTAATCAAAATGTTTAAAATTTTGCGCATGTACTGCGCACTATTAGTTCATACGCTTAGTTTGCATAGTTTATTTGAAAGGTAATCAGAACCATGCGGGTAATACGGTACTACTTACAAGTTGGTAATCAAGTACAATAACGTAAATAGTGGCGGCCCTTATTGTGGCTTGTAAAGTTTGTGCATTTTACGCATAACATCGAAGATCAAATATAATAGTAGATTCGCGCTCGAAAAGTGGCACCGGCAAAACAGCGCTCTAATCGAGTTTTGGAGCTGTTTTTACCACAGTTTCAATAAACCGCGCTAGCACTCACACGTCTTGCGACGACGAAGGTCAGTGAAAAGATGCAAAAAACAACGCAACAAAAGTGAAAAAGAAAGATGGAGTATCGTTTTTGTTGTTGTTTGTAATTATGCATGAAGTTTTGGCTCGGGGACATTATTTAGGCTTCATTTTGTATGATATTGTGTATCTACCATTTTTCCTAATTTACCGTGTCTGTAACATACAGTGTACAAAATCTGCAAAATACAAATTAATACAATTCCGACCACACCAACCTATTTCTTATAAAATTACTCCTGGATAAAAAATTTTACAGAATTAACGAAATATTTTATGCGTTTGCATTGACCACCTAAATTAATTAATTAATTTACCTATATTAATCATTTTTTTTTTTATTATCTCTAAACATATAATATTAAATTAAACTACTTATAAATAAACCTAACTATATTTCATACTAATACTTAATAAATAAAATAAAATAAAATTAAATAAAAAAAGTTTCTTTCCTAATATATATATCATATAAATCAAACATATATACTGAATAATAAAAATATACACGGTGAAATTTTGATCGTAACAAACAAACAAACTCACTTTTGCATTTATAATATTAGTAAGGATGATCAGGATTTACGTGTTCCTTATTGCTCAAGCTGTTTTTAAGCAATGATGTTATAACTATCGCAAGCTAAGTTATAATTTGAAAACACCTACATTCAATTATTACAATATCCATCTAATATCTAGGAAGTAAGGCTGGGTGTACACGATAGGATCGTTATGAAACGCGTTAACAACGCACGGCGCGGCTGCACCACAATTATAATAGAGAGCAGAAGCGTTCTGTAAACACACGTTAATTCGACTGAAATTCACATAGTTATATTTATAAGTCTTTATGACTAACAATTTGAAAACATGTACCTACCATTATCATATTATCCATCTAATATGAAATAAGGAAGGCTGTTGTATCCAATAGGATCGTTATAGAATTCGTTAATAATCCATGGTATGGCTGTACTACAAATTAAATGCAGGAGCATAAGCAACAAATAGTTCAATTACACACGTACCTATCGGACACGCGTCCAACCGCGCTTGCTTTTCCCCCATTCATCCGAGCAAGTAGTATAAAAATACCTTCAATCCCTTCCCAAACCAACAAATTCTCTCCTCCCTCCTCTCTTCCAAGCTTAAAAATGCTTCCTATGGGCAGCAGCGTCGGAAGCACAAAAAGCGAAAGAAACTGCGCTCACCAACCCGCCTGGTAAGCTTGGTGAGTATGGCAATGTGGCTTCGGAAGGCACGTTAAGCCGTTGGTCCCGGTTCCCATCTGGTAGTCGTTAAAGAAACCACGTCAGAGACCTAGAGGCGATAAGGAAGAACTCTGACACCAGGTTGTGCATGAACGATTGACCGTGACACCTACTCGAAATGATGATGATGATGGCAATATCCTCCAATGGAATCCTAATAAAAATAACTAATTTGAATTTTGTCTTCAACAAGCGTAAGGTTTACTTTATTCATTAGTTTATTTATTAAATAGTATAGTATAGAATAGAGTTAATTTATACTCACAATATTGTTATATATTACTTTTAGCGTTCTTTTCACCAATTTCGATAGCACTACACTATTGTTACAGTTAGGGAAACCTGTTATTGGCTTTATAATAGTTAATATTAATTGTTAAGGAATTGTAACGATGTTGGTTTTCTCAATAAACAAAACTAAACAAAACAAATCCATAGAATGCCTGGGAGAGGCGTTTGTCCAGCAGTGGACTTCGTAAAAGGTATTATTATTTCTTTATTTTTTTTTTATTTGCTGCCGAACGACACAATGCTTTGGATTTAGTAAATTATCCTTCTGTGACTTCTTTTTATTTGTAGTTAGGAACGGGCGCAGCTACACGCGCTATCTTGTATCTTGCCAGTGGACTAATTCCTTAATTAAGTGTAAACCGAAGCAAAACGACGGAATGACGGAATATGTGTGAAGTATGTTATTAAAACTAGTTCGTTGGTGAGATTTATATTAAATTTTATTCTTATTAATTACTTACACAATTTAATTATAGTAAGTTACTTAATTGCTTAGCCGTGTAGTATCCGGCAGAGTAGAATAGGACCTACTTATATACTCCAAGTCTTCCCATGGATGTCATAGAAGGCGACTTAGGAAATACAAGTTTAACAAAGCTTATAAACATCTGTGAGACCTCTCCAACCCTTCTGGCCAGCGTGGGGAGTATAGGCCAAGTCCTGTGGCTGCTCTGGCCACGTATGACTCTAGTAGTACAGAGAGGGTCGTACTCCTGTAGTGGAGACTAAATAGGACCTGATGATGATGATTACTTAATTGCTATATACATACGTCTTTATTCCTTACGGAAGACAGAGCCTAACGTCGCCTAAATATGACGGAATATGTGTGAAGTATGTTATTAAAACTAGTTCGTTGGTGAGATTTATATTAAATTTTATTCTTATTAATTACTTACACAATTTAATTATAGTAAGTTACTTAATTGCTTAGCCGTGTAGTATCTGGCAGAGTAGAATAGGACCTACTTATATACTCCAAGTCTTCCCATGGATGTCATAGAAGGCGACTTAGGAAATACAAGCTAAACAAAGCTTATAAACATCTGTGAGACCTCTCCAACCCTTCTGGCCAGCGTGGGGAGTATAGGCCAAGTCCTGTGGCTGCTCTGGCCACGTATGTCTCTAGTAGTACAGAGAGGGTCGTACTCCTGTAGTGGAGACTAAATAGGACCTGATGATGATGATTACTTAATTGCTATATACATACGTCTTTATTCCTTACGGAAGACAGAGCCTAACGTCACAAGACCGAAAGACCATGTTTAACATGTTGCTGGGCGTAAAGGTGGAAAACGGAATCAAAATATTGATGAGTTGCTAGCCGCATCGCCCATTGTCATGATTTTTCTGATTTTTGCCCATTCCCTTGATCGGCTTCTACAATGTACGTGGAAAGAGAAACAGCTGGAACATTCTACCTAGAAATAGACTTAATTGCTACTTTAGTATAATAAAATAAAGTTTATCAAGCGTTTTTGCATAGGTACCAGCGCGTAGTTTTTACTTTATAAGCTACGCCAGTTCAAAGTAACATTATATCTATTTTTTGACGTGATAACGTATGAATCGATGAACGCCGGATGCACTCACGAAAAAAATGCCACGTGCCGTGTGCAAGCGAGAGCGCGGTACAAGCGAAAGAGAGGCGCGATCAGCCAAAACGTTCAGCTTGTGACGCATCTATCTCTCTTCCACTGTTATCACGTAAAATTATCATCCGCAAACAACCAATTTTTTCCAAAAATACACCTTTTTACATTAATAATGTTAGTTTACTCCAAACTGTTCCTAACATAGGAGTATTAGGTATAATCCTGGTTTGATCGAAAGCTCCAATGAAAGTTAGAGCATGAATACAAATTTAGGCAAAAATACTTACTTATAATTTGAACAAAATACGTACAATTAGTCTAAAACATTGTAATTTAACAAATGGAAATAAGAATTATTATTATTTTGTGACCTTACAAATACCTACTTAAGTAGGGAGATCAACTTTTTTGGAACAACTTATTTTTCAAGCGGATATCATATATTAAATAGCTTTACAATGTAATAGGTCCACATTACACGATCTAAACCTGTACCTAAAGCTACAGGCTACAATATAACAGTACACGAGCCAAGTTAATGCTGGGAGGCGTGTGTCCAATTTAACATATCGTGCGCCGCAATATCTTGGCAGGACGGGAGACAGGCGCAAGGTGCGTAGGCCGCGTAACTGCCGCGGTAGCAGCTAAATCAACCATTGTCTGATTGGGTGTAGCCTGCCGCATTCTTCGCGAGATGCCTATGCACGCTAAGAAGCGTCTAAGTTCTTTTAAAAATATAATAAGTAAGATTTTATACAAACAAGGGTTAGAGGAGAATGTTGTTTGTCAATATAGTAAGTCTTGGCAGGACGGGAGACAGGCGCAAGGTGCGTAGGCCGCGTAACTGCCGCGGTAGCAGCTAAATCAACCATTGTCTGACTGGGTGTAGCCTGCCGCATTCTTCGCGAGATGCCTATGCATGCTGAGAAGCGTCTTAGTTCTTTTAAAAATATAATGAGTAAGATTTTATACAAATAAGGGTCAGAGGAGAATGTTGTTTGTCCATGTAGTAAGTCTTAGCAGGACGGGAGACAGGCGCAAGGTGCGTAGGCCGCGTAACTGCCGCGGTAGCAGCTAAATCAACCATTGTCTGATTGGGTGTAGCCTGCCGCATTCTTCGCGAGATGCCTATGCACGTTGAGAAGCGTCTAAGTTCTTTTTAAACTATATTAAGTAAGATTTTATTCAATTAAGGGTCAGAGGAGAATGTTGTTTATCAATGTTAGTAAGTCTTGGCAGGACGAGAGACAGGCGCAAGGTGCGTAGGCCGCGTAACTGCCATGGTAGCAGCTAAATCAACCATTGTCTGATTGGGTGTAGCCTGCCACATTCTTCGCGAGATGCCTATGCACGCTGAGAAGCGTCTAAGTTCTTTTAAAAATATAATGAGTAAGATTTTATACAAATAAGGCTCAGAGAAGAATGTTGTTTGTCAATGTTAGTAAGTCTTGGCAGGACGGGAGACAGGCGCAAGGTGTGTAGACCGCGTAACTGCCATGGTAGCAGCTAAATCAACCATTGTCTGATTGGGTGTAGCCTGCCGCATTCTTCGCGAGATGCCTATGCACGCTAAGAAGCGTCTAAGTTCCTTTAAAAATATAAAAAGTAAGATTTTTTATAGATTATAAGAGTTTATTATAGGTTTTATTTAAAATACAAACAAAGATCAGAGTATAATGTTGTTTGTCAATGGAAGTAAGTCTTGGCAGGACGGCAGACAGCGCAAGGTGTGTAGATCGCGTAACTGTCGCGGTAGCAGCTAAATCAACCATTGTTTGATTGGGAGTAGCCTGCCGCATTCTTCGCAAGATGCCTATGCACGCTGAGAAGCGTGGTGAGTATGGCAATATCCTCACATTGAACAAAGAATCATTGGGAGAGGCCTTTGTCCAGCAGTAGACTTCTTATGTCTAAAAATAATGATATCCAAATACAACATATCTAGCTTACTACGCAGTTTCTAACTCTATGTCACAAGTGCGTGTCATCCGACGCCTTTATATATTGCTTTTAGTTAGATGTTTTTCATCTTTTGACCTTGATCATACAATGCCTTCAATTAAGAAAAAACAAGGACAAATTACACAGATTGAGATAGCCCCAATCTAATTTCGAGACTTGTGTTATGGGATACTAACTCAGTGATACTATATTTTATAACAAATAATAAATAAACATCCAAGACCCAGGTTAATCTGAATAATATCTGACCGAGGATCGAACCCATAACCTACGCTGGGACATCCTGGCACGACCACTAGGCTACAGTGGCCGTCGAATTGCCTAGCAATAAACCACTCTATAATATATGCAGATACAATGAAAACCAGCTTACTCCCTACTCTATAGTTTCTTAAGTCTATGGTACACGTAGCGCACATTCGCGTGTCATCCGCCACCTCTATATATCGGTATCGGACGGATATTCGCGTCCCGCGGCGTCGATTATACTGGACAATTAAACCTCATACACCGCTTGCCGCCTAGAACACAGAGCAGGCAGATGCTCGTAAAGTGGCCTTTTAGTTTATAGTGAGGTTTTATTGGAGTTAGGTGATGGTTGGATTCTGTTTTAAGTATTTATTGTCTAGGAAGGAAGTGTGAATTTATGTAAGTGTATGTTTTTTTGCCTTTATTTTAGACTTGCAATGAGAACTAAGTTACCCTATTAAACGGAGAATATTTTAATTAAAACCTAAGAAAGTTAAAACTAAATAACTATAACTCAATTAACACTAGAAGCATGATGCATAAAAGCTTTTGTTGCCAAAATATAATAATCTGTACGGCAAAAGAACTTTTCGATATGTCAAACCTGAACTTTAGTGATTTGTAGTGTTCGAGTGCGATGTCAACAGAAAGGTTTATATCTGACTTTACGCAATCCATCCATCTTTGTTTGGGTCTGCTTCGTCCTTTATACCCATCTGTATAAATCAAGCGCTTTTTTACCTAAATACTTCCTCTCTTATAAATAAAAATAAAAATGTCATTTATACAGTTATATATTTGCTTACAGTAAACATAAAAAATGCAAACTTCTAAAAATAAAAGGCAAAGGAATGCCTCAGCTTGTATTACCTTACCACGTAGGTACCTACGTGGTGGTAACGCTGTTTTTCAGGCACCTCCTCTCCCTGACTCATCACGTGACTGAACTAGGCCAATCTGTTACTTTCTATTTTTTTGTTACCGGTGCCACCTTGATACTTCCTCTGATATACACATCGCACTTTGTCCATTCGTGTCACACTACACATCCACCATAGCATCCGCATTTCGGCAGAGTAGAGTCTCTATTTATCCTGGAATTTCATGGCTAACACTCCGACTTATACAGCATCACTGGTCTTATTACTGTTTTATAGATAACACTTGTGTAATTTGCATTGAATATCCCACTTTACGTCCAAATCAAGTAATTATCTTATAACATTTACAATCACAAATCCTTCGGCCGAATAACATGACATTATATGTTACAAAAGTGCGCTGGCATTAATCACTAAATTGCAATAATAAATAGCACCTGTTGCGTCAGCCACAGGGTTATCAAATAGGAGATAAGAATATCCGGAACTGCGAAGGAAATTCCGGATATTTTCCAAAAAATATATTTTACTAGCGTCCGACGAACATGCTAATACATGTTTAAAAATAAATTCTAATACTTACTTAAGAGTACAGTGGTCGTTTTGAAACGCTAGTAGTTTATCGATTTTGCAAATATTTAAATATAATTTTATTTCTGAAAGCATCTAAATTTACATCTCTATTTTTTTACATCTTTTATAATTATATTTTATACTTATTTACTTACATAGAAACTTATTTTTAAAAGTAGTAATAATCTATCATATAAAAAAATCGACTTCAATTAAACTACTGAACCGAATTTGTTAAAATTTTAATGGAACCAACTTGATACGTATACGCATGCACATGCTAAAATCTTAAAAAAATAAAATCATTGATTATTTGTTTACTTATTTATATAGGTATTTTTAATTGTAAATTAAAAAATATACGCGAATGCCGCGACATGTTTATAATTCTGAATATTTTTAATGGACATAAAAAATAGAGGAGGTTCGTAATTCGGTTCATAATTTATTTGAAAAGATATGCTTTACAATTCATGCTATTTAAATTTCATCAAAGAAGGTTCAGTAGATCAAAGTAGCTTTATATATAAAGTAGGATAAATGTATATATAATATAAGCTTTCACATTTTAATTTACGTCTACACTTGCTTATAATACAGTCAGCCAACGAGCTACCTGACCCCGCCATCTACCTATATCTTGAATTTTCTCCTTAACTAAAAATAATATTAACATGAAAATATATATTCAGAAAGATTTTAATTAAGCAATCAGGAACAATCGGGATAATTGGCAACCCTAACAAACCACAATAAAACGAGCTCTACTACCACTATATGTCAAGACTACTGGCTACCATAGTGTATGAAGCTCGCTCAGAGTATTATCTGACACATTATTTTAAAACACGTTTTTATTTATTTTTTTATTTATTTATTTACTTTAGGTACACCAACAGGTTTAAGTTCACATTATCTGATACATTCCAAGGTACTTAATCTAGCATGAAACCCAATTATAGGTGAACACAACATTTTCTAGTTAAAGAACAATCGTTCAAAAAAAGAAAAGACATTAATGCAAAAGAAAAGTAGATTAACAAACATATACGTTAATAAAATATTTTTTTAGTATGACAATGATTGTATTTTGTTTGCACGTTGTAAATATCCCGATATAAAAGAACAAAATCCGGAATAATGGCAACCCTAACAGACCACAATAAAACCGAGCCCTGCATGCCTACCAGTTTATGGCTAATCTAGCTTTAAACAAGACCACTGCCTGCTTTAATGCATCAAGGTCGCTCAGTTTATTATCTGTCACTTTATTTTTAAAGACGGCGAAAGAATTTTCACTTTGAAAATATTTTTAATAATTTTCACTTTGATAATAAAAGGAAAAGCGCAGCTTTGTGAAGGTTCTGAGCCTTGTTCTGAGGTTATTTACCTTGTGTTATTAACTAGCTCCGTGGCGCAGTGGTCAACACGCCAGCCTGCGACACAGAGTGACCGGGTTCGATCCCCGGCCAAGTCAAGATGGAAAATGATCTTTTTCAAATTGGCCTGGGTCTCGGATGTGTATCTATATATGTATTTGTTATAAAATATAGTATCGTTGAGTTAGTATCCCATAACACAAGTCTCGAACTTACTTTGGGGCTAGCTCAATCTGTGTGATTTGTCCGTATATATTTATTATTATTTATTATATTATTTATTATTGCATAGTAAACTTTTACAGCAACTACGTTCACATAAATACTAGCTTTCGCCTGCGGCTACGCTTACATGATTTTTTTATTTTTATTTTATTTTTTATATTATTTTATTTATTTTTATTTATGTAAAAAACTTATCGAGCCTATAGAGCTACAGTAGGTGGACTTAATGCTAAAAGCATTCTCTCCCAGTCAACCTCGAGAAGGGTAAACAGAAAAAGAAATAGGTAGTAAAGTGGGAAAAAAAAAAAAAAAAAATATGAGAGATAGAAATAATATTAGGAAGGAATAATAGATAGATAGTAATATACTTAAATATATATTTAGTTACATAAATATTTATAGATACAAAAAATAACATACATAAATACATATACAAAACAGTGAGAAATGATGAAGTAATCTGCTGACTAGAGTTCAGAAAGAAAAGTATGCAGCTTTTTCTTGAAAATAAATCTATTAGATACCTGTCGGATGTCTTCGGGTAAGGCGTTCCAGAGTCGTATAGAATGCAAAGTAAAGGAGTTGGACATAAATCCAGAATGAAATAGAGGAGTAAAAAGCATAAGAGAATTGCTGGAACGAAGTTGCCGATCGTGAGTATCCGCAAGATACTGAAACTTACATTTCAAGTACCCGGGAGAAAGTGGATTTTTAAGAATAGAAAAAAGAGCACAGAGAAGTCTCTGCTGCCTGCGTAAACGGATAGGAAGCCAAGACAATTTGGATCGGAACTGAGAAACGTGGTCAAATTTACGCAGGCAGAAAATGAACCGAATGCAATTATTAAGGAGACGATCGAGTTTATTGAGAAGATCTACATTTAGATCTAGATAACACACATCAGCATAGTCAATAATGGGGAAGATTAAAGTTTGAATTAGCATGACTTTTGTTTTAATAGGAAGAAAATTTCTGTAACGATTTAAGTACTGCAATGAGTAAGTGACAGTCCGGCTTAATTCAGCTACTTGAGTACTCCAACTTAAAGACTCATCCATAAAAAGTCCAAGGTTTTTTACCTGGTGTTTATACGGTATGACGTCGCCATGGAACAATACCGGAGAAACCGAGCTTAGATTAATTTTAGCCAACTGTACAGTACTACCAACAACTATAGCTTGGCATTTAGAGGAGTTAATTAATATACCAAAGTCCTGTGTCCACGAGAAAAGTTCAGATAATGTATTATTAATTTGGACAACTGCAGTTTCAATATTCTCCACTCGAGTTTGGACATAAATTTGAAGGTCATCCGCGTAAAAATGGTAAGAACAGCCAATGGACAAAGAAAGAAAATTAATGAATAAAGAAAATAATAAGGGGGAGAGGATGCCACCTTGAGGAACTCCAGAAATAAGATCATTCCATTGTGACAATTCGCAATCCATCTGAACCGCTTGTTGCCGACCATGGAGATAAGAAGAAAACCATTCTGACACTGAGGATGAAAACTTCAAATAATTAAGAATGGCAAGAAGAATATCATGATCTACCATGTTAAAAGCGTTAGAGAAATCAATGAGAACCAATATGGTGACCATTTGATTTTCCATGCCGAGGCGAATGTCTTCGGTGACACTGAGAAGGGCAGTCTATTATATATTATAAATATTATTATTAGATTAAGTTTGGCATCCGCGGAAGACCAGCGTCATGGTTTCCCCTGAGGGTGAATTATGACACAATTCTGAGCGGAGATCAATTTGGTACCTTTTTTGTGTAATTTTAATTGTTGTTCAATATGTATGGTGTAAACAAATTATTAAAAATGTTGTGTGCCAAATAAACAATTTTTCTTTCTTCTTTCAATATACTTTTTTAACTCTTGGAAACAGTATCTTTTTACGAGATACAAGGAAGTTTGTCTACAACAAATCTTCTAAATACATAGCAACGTCCAGTCGTCCTTGAGTTATATTTAAAGTAAAAAACCGGCCAAGTGCGAGTCGGACTCGCGCACGAAGGGTTCCGTACCGTTATCTATAAAAACGGCAAAAAAATCATGTCTGTTGTGTGGGAGCCGCCCTTTGATATTAATTTTTATTTTTATTTAATTATATATTTTTATTTAAGCGCCAATTTTAATATACCTGTTGCCGTTATCAATATCGAGCAAAAGTAAGCAAAAAAATCACGTTTGTTGTATATTTATTTTATTCTATTTTTTTAGTATTTGTTGTTTAGCGGCAACAGAAATATATCATCAGTGAAAATTTCAACTGTCTAACTACCACGATTCATGAGACACAGCCTGGTGACAGACGGATAAACAAACGGACAGCGAAGCGATATAAATAGGGTCTCGTTTTACCCTTTGGGTACAGAACCCTAAAAATATTTTAAAAACAAGCTTTTATGTACATTAATTTATTGTTCGAGTTATTTTCAGCGAGCCCTTTAATTTAATATTTATATTGTCGAACAAAAATAGTCCGCCATCTTGGGTATTCTTTTAAATTACGTTTCTTTTGGCGTTTCTTCTCTGCAGTTGTCGGTTCCAAATGCTAGTAGTCTATAGCTTTTACACGAAATTAATATTATAAATATTACTAAATTAGTTACTTTAAAATGTGATTTGATCGTCACTTACCATCAGGTGAGATGGGAGACAAATGCCTACTTCAAAATTTAGTAAAAAAAAAGAAAATGCCTTCGCAGGCAATTTCTTTTTTTTTTACCGGCCGGCCTGTTTTCTGAATAAACCTTTTTTAATTTTGATTTTTTGATCTTATTGGTTCTAAAAGAGTCATAAAAATAGTCGTGACGCCAAGAAATATCAATTCTACTCCTTAAACCAGGACCACCGCACACAGCCGCTCCACATATATCATCGCGGCTGATACCATCCGCTTCCTAGCGTAGACAATGTGCCCGATTGTTGGGCCTCCAAATTGACTCCTAGCTCTGGTCTATCTGATGAAGTATATTTATAACTTCCGGGTGTAATTGGGAAGGTTTCGATCTTTCTTTTTACAGAATTGAACAATAAAAGGGTTTTATGTGTTCAGAGTTTGTGTATGTGTATGTACCTATATCGTATAGTAGATACCTTACTAATTATCTGACGACCTCTGTGGCCTTGTGTTCATTATGGCAGGTTGCCACATCCGAGGTCCCGGGTTCGATCCCCGGTCAGGTCAAGATGGAAAATGAGCTTTTTCAGATTGACCTGAGTCTTGAATGTTTATCTATATATGTATGTGTTATAAAAGATAATATCGTTAAGTTAGTATCTCATATCACAAGTCTTGAACTCACCTTGGGGTGTGCTCAATCTTTGTGATTTGTCTATATATATTTACTTACGTACCTACGTATATATATATATATATATATACCTATAGCGCGTGTAAACTTGCCACCGACATACCGTTGGATAGGGTGACCCAGTCCGTCAGAATGGACAACTTGTCCGTTTTGCTGCACCCGGCAAATGAAATCAAAATGACGAAAAAAATTTTTAATTTATATTATTGATATTATAGTAAAAGTTATACATTTATAAGGACTGAGGCATTTAAACTCAAAAAAGTCGGGTTTTTATTTATAAATAATAATAATATATATTTTTTATAAATCTGCGTTTCTAGATATGTTTTGTTTTTGTATCCCAATTGTATCCCAATCTTATTCCCAAAATAAAACAATTGAAGTGTAGATCTTGAAAACTGTTTCTGTGAGCATCTAGCTGAAAAGGTATATCAATCCATCGATGATATGGAAAAATATATAGTTTGTTCGGGTTTTATAAAAGTCAAAGTCAAAGTCAAAGTCAAAGATTTTTATTCAAAATTGGATACATGTATCTCTTTTTGAACGTCATATTTTTATTTCTTATATATTTTTTTATATATGCAAAATTGAAATACTACTAGCGTTTCGGAACGACCACTGGTGAGAAGAATACGCCGAAAGAAACTCAATCCAGCCTTGGTCCCTACGTGCCTGAAGGGCTCTGAATACATTGTTAACATTAAATACAATTTTTCATACTATAGATTAATTTTAACATTTAATAATTGTTAACATTAAATAAATTTATATAAATTTCCACGCATTTTTATCAGTAATATAATCATCAATGCAGTAATAAGCCTTTTTTATTAACTGGTTTTTTACAATCGTTTTGAACTTAAGTAAAGGCAGACCTAATATTTCTGCAGGAATTTTATTATAGAAGCGTACTCCTAAACCCAAAAATGAATTCATAGTTTTCTGCAATCGCAATACTGGTGTAGCTAATTTATTTTTATTTCTCGTGTTTCGGTCATGGATATCACTATTTTTCTTATATAAATCAAGATTATAGCGCACAAACATAATATTCGCAAATATGTACTGAGAAGGTAAAGTTAAAATATTTATATCTTTAAACAATTCTCTAAGAGATTCTCTAGCACCAAGTTTATATATAGATCTAATAGCGCGCTTCTGCAGGACAAATATGGTGTTTACTTCTGCAGCGTTACCCCATAGTAAAATCGCATAAGACATAACACTATGAAAGTAACTGAAATATACCAAACGCGCAGTATCAACATCAGTCAGTTGTCTAATTCTCCTGACAGCATAAGCTGCAGAACTAAGTTTACCCGCTAACGTAGTAATATGGGCACCCCATTGAAGCCCGGCATCAAGAGTTATTCCAAGAAATGTTGTTTTATCAGTTAAATCTAGTGGTTCATTATCCATTACTATTTGTGTTGGAATTTTTGTAACATTTGGTAAGCAAAATTTAATACATTTCGTTTTCTTAGCGTTCAACAATAGATTGTTCGCTGTGAACCAATCCAACACTTGAGCTAAAGTACTATTAACCACGTCAAAAGAATTAGTTTGTCTATCAATTTTGAAGACAAGAGAAGTGTCATCGGCGAATAGTACAGCCTTACATGTATTGACACAGTAAGGTAGGTCATTGATGTAAATGAGGAATAACAGAGGCCCTAGGATAGAGCCCTGGGGTACGCCCATCTTAACCGATGATCCGGAGGATTGTACCCTATCTAAACTAACTTTTTGAGTTCGGCCACTTAAATAAGATTCAAGTAAATCGCGAGATTTACCTTTTATTCCATAGTGCTCCAGCTTGGAGAGAAGGGTATTGTGGTCTACGCAATCAAAGGCTTTGGAAAGATCACAAAAAACACCAATAGCATTTTGTTTTCCCTCCCAAGCATCATATATGTATTTCAACAGAGCTACACCCGCGTCTGTAGTTGACCGACCCTTTGTAAATCCATACTGTTCACGATGGAAAAGGCTATTTATGTTAAAAAAAGCTAATAACTGATTAAAAATCATTTTTTCAAATATTTTACTAAGAGCTGGCAGAATAGAAATGGGACGGTAATTAGTGGGATCATTTTTATCGCCAGATTTGTACAAAGGAATGACTTTACTTAACTTCATCAAGTCAGGAAATGTCCCAGTATCTACACACTTATTAAATATAGAAGCTAAATATGGTGCAATTACTTCAATGATGTTACTAATGACAGCTACAGAGATATCCCACAAATCTCCAGTTTTCTTATTGTTCAAACTCTTAAATGTATCAATGATTATTTGAGGTGTTACATGTTGAAATATTAAATGATTGTTACATTCTGGTATACAGCTTGTTAATAGTTTTTTAGATTCCTCAGATGATGAACGTAAGGAGGCAGTAGTATTTACGGGAATGTTAGTAAAGAAATCTTCGAAATATTTTGCGACGTCTTCATTAGTACTGAGGATCTTATTATCTACTTTTAATTCTATTTTGTTGTCACGATTTTTAGTTTTCCCGGTTTCCATGTTAATAATTTTCCAAGTGGTCTTTATCTTATCATGAGAATCTAGAATAGCTTTTCTTGTATATAAAGATTTTGCGCACAGGCACGCCTTTTTAAAAACCTTAGAGTAAGTTCTAACATAATTAATAAATTCAGTATTTTTATTGTAAGCTTTCATAGCTAATAATTCGTATAACCTGTTTCTACTAACGTAAATACCAGTTGTAGCCCATTCACTAAATTTTTTACCGATGCGTTTAGTACATTTTTTAATTTTGAATGTATTGTTGAATTCCGATTCAATAATACCAAACATTTTATTATATAGAGCATCCGGATCATCTCTAGTTTCTTCAATTAGGGGCATTTTTTCAGATATTTTTTTCTTAAATACATTTATTTTAGCTTTGGTTATAGATCTAAAGGTTACTTTTGGTAAGTCTACTTCTACATCATTTATAAGTTTCACAAACTGACCGTAGTGATCCGAGGTTAGATTTTTAGTTATATATTTGTCAACAGCAGTGCAATTGCAGAAAACATTATCTATGCACGTTGCAGAATCTTCAGTAACTCTAGTTGGTTCCAAAAACAAATTAACCAAATCAAATGATTTAAAGACATTTAAAAATCGAACACTTTCAGTTGTTGTAACTAACAAATCAACATTAAAGTCACCGCACACTATAATATTTTTGCGACAACAACATAATTTTCTCAAGACATCTTCAATAACTGATTCTAAAGTATTATAATCTGATCTTGGGGGTCTGTATACACATACTATAATATAATTCCCTAGTTCGATACATGACAGCTCAACATTACAATCTACCGAAAGACTAACAATATCCTTACGTTCTTTACATTTTACGTCACTTCGAGTTAGAATTAAGCTACCGCCTTTCTCTTTAGTCTCTCGGGTGTAAGAGCTTGTCAATAAATAATTTTCTACATTGAACTGTTGCTGGTGCGAATGCATAAAATGTTCAGTCACACAAACTACATGCAAATCTTTACTGTTTATAAACAACTCTAATTCTAACAATTTGCTAGTCAGGCCTTGGACATTCTGATGAAAAATATTTAATTCTTTAGCCTCGACTGTTGTCTTATTAATTAGTTTAAATCAGACTGAGGATTTTGTATTTTAGGTATATCATTAGTTGCAATACCTGTGTCAAATTTAAAATTATTTGCAGTTGTACTACATACAACAGAAGTTTGTAAATTAAAAGCTACTACTGTAGCTATTTGTCTTTTAAAATTAAAAGGAAGATACATAGTATCGTTAGTCAACTTAAATCTACTTATAAACTTATTTATATCTAAATAAAAAATAAAATCGCCATGACGATACGTCATGTTGTACATATGTACATTTAAATTGTGTATGTGCTCGTTTCTTTTCCTATCTAAAGATTCCGAATACGGAAAGGCACATATCATAAATTTACATTGTGTTCTTTCATTTATATTAATTAATTTGTCCATACTTTGTTTAATATTCCTTTTTGATACAGAGGAACTGTCACCACATAATATTAATATTGTACAGTTTTCATCAAGACTGTCACAAGTAATACTGTTTACCAGGTCTAAATAAGAAGCGCCGGGTGTACATGTGTTGTAGACAGAACAGTTATGGTTGAGGTGACTCAAAATTATGCTACTAAGACCTTGACCTAATTTATCAGAGTATATAAATAATTTGTTACAAAACCTTTTTTTATTAAAACTATTTTCTATCGTACCTATCCTTGTTTCTAAGTTACATTTACCAGTATCACATTCTCTAGACTCGGGAACAATGGCTATTACAGGTGACATTGTAATTGCCGTTTCAGGAGTACTATAGCACTGCTGTTTTTGTAAGAGAGCATCATACCGCTCTTTATTATAGTGAGCTTCAGCCACAAATTCTTTGGCCTCTAAAATATATTTACTTATATCTTTTTGGGACAATTCATACATTTTTGATAAATTATTTAAGGACTGTTGCAATTCCGAGACCTGTGACTGCAACTCATGAATCTCGGTGTCATATATACGGCTAGCCATATATAGGTCATCTTCACATGATCTAAGTTCCTTAGACAAACACAGTTTTTCCCTACTTAACTGCGCTAAAGATTTACATTTTTTTTGTTTAGATAATACTTTCTTAGTGCGTTTTATTATTCTATTAATTTTTACATACTTTTTAATTTTATTATGACTATTTAAAATAAAATACTGTGACTGCGGAGTACTCGCAGGTATTTCCATGACCGGTCCCGAGCCACACTCCATGAGTTCGCTGTACAAATGAAGCGTTTTGTTACATATTTCGGCATCTTTTTGATCTTGTATCTCTAATGCAGATTTTTGTGCATCGTATAAGCTTTGTTCTAACTCATTTATGCGACATAGGGCCCGTTCATGTACCATACGGCACTCGTTAGCTTGCTCTAAGCATTCTTTCAACCTAAGGTTTTCTTCCAACAATTCTGTACTGTTATTGTGAAGACTTATACATTCATTTTTTAATTGACTATGGCGATCATTTATTTTCTGAAATTCTTCTTCAGATTCCTCCCGTTCCAGTAACAGTTGTGCCTTATCCTCACGACACGCTTTAAGGTCAAACAGGGCTTGCCTCAGCTTCATGGTTAGGTCTTTGATAGTGGCCTTCCGTGTCATCATAGTGAATGAGGTGGTCAGTAACTGAAAATATATTTAATTATGTAAGTAAAGGTAAACTATACTTTAAGAACTCGGAGGGCAATTTTTTGTACTTAATAAGACAATTTTATTATATTATTGAGAATAACTACATAGATATTTAAAGCATAAATGAAATAAATTAGCTGTATTCTTGCTATAACTATTGTTTTATAGTCATCAACTCAGCTTTCACAAGCTTAGCGAGACCTCAAAAACAGAGTGAGTTTTATGTTATATTAAAGGGGTCAGTAAGTAGAAATTAGAGTTTTATTGTATATCAAAATATATAAAAAATTATGCAAAAGTTAAAAGTTAACTTCACCAATTTATATTTTTTTTTTTTTGAAGTAAGTAGGTAGTTTACATTTTACAATCTGCCATAAAAGAAACAAAAGGGATACAGCAGATTTTGCGTTGCAGTGTATAAAGTATAAAGTTATGTTATTTCCATACATAAATATGTTCTTTTAACTTCGTTTATTGTGATAGTCAAAACGTATAGAACTTAGTTCTTTCCTAACGTAACTGTCCTACTCAAAGTACACGTATAAATAAACTAAACATAGCAATCCATATAGCATACCTCATATATCTACCTCGGCACCGCTATCAATCTTATTTAGGCCCGATAAACGCCTACTGCCAATGCATTACCGTACCTATAGCGCACTTAATTACAAGCCGCCCATACCGAGTCCAATACACGCCTAATAAGGCACCTGAGCTAGTTAGGCACAACAGGCCAGTCAATTCATTTGAATATGTAAAAACGACGGTGGCCGCCACATTTCTGTTTAAGCCTTTACACGACAGCAAACCATAATTCCCGTCTAATGGAGTCTGCAACACGCACCAACCACACATCAACGGGAAACAGACAGACAGACGGACGGAGCGGACCCATTTTAGCATTTAAACCAATATTCGTCTTATTACTAGTAAATAAGATTGAAATTTGTGTAGCGTGGGGCTATGTCCAGTTTAAAGGACCGTATAGATTGATGGAAATTGTGACGAATAAATATTTAGAAGAGTTTATTAGTGTCGTAAAATTATATTTGACAGTCGGTAGCTAGTTGTATAAATTTAATAAAAATTATGTTGTTGATTGATACAGGCTGGTTAGAAGCGGGTTTATTTTTGCGTAAATTAAACAACCTCGTATTATAAGGACCCATGCAAACTGGACCCATCGGCATTTCAATATACGTTACGGTTTTTGTATGCTCTATATTTTTATTGCATTAACAAAACCAGCTTTGTATTATTGGTAAAATAGAGTTTGCGCCTAATTAGTTATAATCCAAATGGTGCCCAGTAATACCGAGGTATGGTTTAGTACACTACACCTCGAGCTGAGAAAGCCTCTAGACACATAAGTAGCCTGTTTGTTTGTTTCTAAATACTTTATTGTACATATAAACAACATAAATCTTGCAACATTGCCATTCAACGTGGCAATGCGGCCAGCCTTTTAAGCACCCTCGCAAGGCCATGATCTGCGTGACATTTTAAATCTATAGATAACTTCTATTTAGTGTACATATTATACAGTTATTATTAGTTCTAGTAGTTAGTTACTGTTATATTGTTAAAATTGTACCATAATAATATTCATAAATTAAAAAAAAAAACATAAAAGAAAATATGCACAATGGCGGACTTATCCCTTGAGAGGATCTCTTCCAGGCAACCAGGTATCCGAAGGAGACATCAGTTGAGTTAAATGGGACAGAAGTATGAGTTTAAGTAAGAAAAGAAAAAAAAAAATCTAAAAAAATATAACTAAATAAAAGCTTATGGCGATCCTTTCAATGCAAAATCTAATTTTATACAAGACTACAAAAAAAATCCAATTTTCACGGGATGTATTTTGCTCCAACATTAAACGAGCCAAATTGGAATACTAATTCGGTGAAGAAATCGCGAACACAATAATATACGGTCTGTAAAAATAATCTGAAATAGTGTAATGTCACTTGGGGGCTTAGAAATCATGACTTTATACGGGGCGTCCGAGGTCCACTATTCTTCTAATAAAAGAGCAACTAAGTTCTTATCTGTAGTAACCAGTGACCCCCACAGACATCTATTTCAAGCTAATCGTTTTACATCCGCGTTAATTTAGGCTCCACTATGACAGAATATGCTGTAAGCCATCCTCACCAACCTTTCTAAGGAAGTTTCAGAACAGAAAACTCCTACATCCTAACTTAATAACTTGCGAAATAAGATTTTGTTCCTTTTCAATGCCTTGCATTCCCTTCCCAAATCCAACGAATTCCTATCCTGCCCCAGTTTTGAAATGGGCAGCAGGGTCGGAAGCACAAAAAGCCAAAGAAACTGGGCTCGCCAATCAACCTACCAAGCGTGGTGAATATGGCAATATCCTCCCATGCAACGAAGAATCCTTGGGGAGAGGCCCTTGTACATGGACTTTTGTGGCTGTAATGATGATAAAAGATTTGAACTTTAAAGCCTTTGCCCTGAGAATCAAACCAGAACTGTTCTTGTAGTAGACTAGAGGGCCCACCACTGCGTCACAGTGGCTGTCAATGAGCCAGATTTTTCGATTTGTTTAAAAGGCTATGTCTTTGTACTCCTCTGACTGCTCTGGCCAAGTGTGGCTCTAGTAGTACAGAGAGGGTCGTACTCCTGTAGTGAAGACTAAAAAAAGACCTGATGGTGCTAAAAAGGCTATGTACAATCCCCTGTATATCTTTTAGCGTGTGCCCGCGTCACATCTCAGCGTCCCAGCCGTCACATAACTCCGCTGGGAATGAAGTCACAAATCCGCAGTCGCCTGCATGCGTCCATACGATACTACTTCGACGGCAGCGATATGCAATTCCATGCTTTATGGCTAGAGCCGTGCTGGAACTTAACATGAACTGATAGGGGATTATGTCATAGATTTAAAAAAATGCGTGTAAAACGTCGAAGTCAAATTCAAATAAGGAATGTGTCACTTTTTAAGGGGGTGCCGCGCGAACGAAAAACGTTGCGACTGCGCAAGCGCAAAACCATTAGGCGATTACGTAAAAAGATGAAAAGTCTTAATATTTTCATATCAATAGATATTTTTATAAAAAAAAAAAAAACAAGACAACAAACTTTTCAAAGAAAAATGTTTTTAGACATCATAACATATACCAAGTGTTACAAAACTACGAAATAATGTGTAAGGGGCATGATCAGTCCATGACATTAAACAACTGTCCCCAGGGAAAAAACATCAAAAGACAAAAAATATTTTTGACCTTCCATAGAAAGTAGATCAGCTGATTTCTTATTTTGTACCGGAGATCGAATTTTTCTTTTTATGTTTCGAAGTTTGTCCCATAGGGAAAGTTGTTTAATATTATGAACAGATCATGCTCCTTAAATATTATTTCGTAGTTTTGTAACACCGTGTATAAGTCGTTTTTAAATTTCTTAATATCTGTTTCAAATTCCAAACAGGAGCGATAAAACTAAATAAAACCTTGTAATGATACAAATTTCGTCATTTCCATACAAAAGAGTCCCGCCACCCGGCCAGTTTGTATGGGAATGTCGAATTTTTTTTTAAGTTTCCAGCATTAGTCCCATATAAAAAGTTATTCATATTGTTGGTCTGAGTCACCCCATTTTTTTAAATATATTTTTAGTATCATCATATAAAATATTTTTATTGAAATATTATAACTAAAAAATTATGACGCAATTTTTCCTTTATCTGTCCTATAAGACGTTGCTTCGTACCAAATTTCAAGATTCTGATTCACGGGGAGACCCTGTAGGTATTGATTCCCTTGAGAATATTGATAAATATGCAGCGTAAACGGCTGTATCTTTTAATTGTGTGTGTTATCTTAGAAGTTTGTTCTTTTCACACCTTCCCACCTAGATTTGAGTATTTGATATGAATTTCAACTTGATACCTTCAGGCGTTCTTGAGTAAAAGGTTTTTGACCAACAGACAGACGGACGGACAATCAAGTGATCCTTTAAGGGTTCCGTTTTTTCCTTTTCAGGTACGGAACTATAAAAAAAGAAAGCCAGTATAAAAATAAAATAAAAACACATAAAAGTGATGTTCACTCTAGCTCAACAATCACGAGACAATTATAGTTGACCTCCCGCACTAATGAGTTTCACAAATTATAATATTATGAACAAAATAAAACAGGTTTAGTCATCGTTGCGAATGTCAAATTGCAGCCTAATTCTAGAGGCGCGTTTTCTATTAGCGAATGTGGTTTAAGGTACAGCACATGGTGGGTTAAAAAAGAAAAAAGTATACTCGTTCGTTATATTTAATCATTTATTTATGCGCGAGCAGAGAAGCATCTGGGCGTTGGCTTTGTGCGCAAGGAGAGTTAGATCGATAGATAAAAAAATATTGTTACCATAACACAGTACACAGAAATTGTAATTAAACTTAAAACTTAAACTATAATAGCACAATAGTGTGTGTATGTGTGTGTGTGTGTGTGCTATAGTATTACAACAGGCTGTAGCTCAGCGTGGGACACGCTCAACGAGTAAACGATGATTTTCAGCTACCGCCAGAATCAAGGTGTGCTTACGCCATCGAATTTAAATATGGAAGGCATGAATTTAGTATAATCATTATAGGCTTATTATAGGAGTTCGCTTCTCGCTCCGCTCACCACCCTGTTCTCGTGTCGGTATTGCTCGCTAGGACGACATTCCAGCGTCACCGCTACCACACGCAAGAAATTAATCACAATTACTTGACAGAGGCAGCGTCATACAATCACACTCGCACTTAGGCTGTTCCCTTTTAGGGTTATTATGACCTAAATGTGAACTATATTTAGAAAGGCCTGGGCACAGTCGTCATGTAATTGAAAATAATTATTCAAAAGCATATCAGAATAAAACGATTGTCGGTTCTGCCAATATTTACACATTGGCAGAACCGAGCGTCATGTTGTTCATCGTCGCGACATGTGATACGAGTAACTTTGGTTCTGCCAATCATCATCATCATCATTCCAGCCGTTAGAAGCCCATTGCTGGACAAGGGTCTCTCCCAAGGAATTATCTTTCAATAGGATGATATTGCCATAATCATCAAGCTTGGCTGGCAGGCGGGTTGGCGAGCACAGTCTCCTTGGCTTATTGTGCTTCCGACGCTGCTGCCCATCGGAATCACGTTCAAACTGGGGAAGGATATGAATTTGTTGGATTTGGGAAGGGAATGAAGGTATTGAGATACTATTCACTCGGATGAATGGAAGTAAAGCAAGAAGAAGCTCGGGAGGCTGTGCGGTGTCTCGACAGGCCGTTGAGGATGACACCCGATTTTATCCTTAATTTGAAAAAGTTCCTGTATCTACGATATTTTTTTACAAACCTTTATTTAACTTGCAATTTATGTAACTATGTTTGTTAGGGGGGAATCTACCACTCGAAAAAAACGACTTTCCCTTGAAGGGGTGACTCAGCCCGTCAAAATGAACAAGTTTTCCTATGGGACCAATGCTGGGAACTTAATTCTTTTTTTACATTTTAATACTAATTGTCGGGCCAGTCGAACACTTTGGTATGAAAATGTCAATTTATTTTTTGAGTTCCCATCATCGGTCCTATAGGAAAATTTGTTCACTTTGACGGACTGAGTCAACCCTTCATGGGAACGTTGTTGGTTAAATTACACACTGTATATATTTGTTATAAAATATAGTATCTTTGAGTTAGTATTCTATAACATAAGTCTCGAAATTACTTTGGAGCTAGCTCAATCTGTGTCATTAGTCCGTATATATTAGGTTATCTATAGATAACAGTCAATCTTAAAAGGCTGCCTTCTGAAGCATGGAAGATCATAAGATATTTTAGGTAATTTGTTCACCAATCCTAGTGTAAACCTTGCTTAGGATGATTAACATTCGTGAGCTCTAGTAGCCGTTATCGGATGATAGTTTATTATGAACTGATATCATAGTACGAGGTGGTCCTAGTTTACGAGTAATTTTGAAAATAAAGATACTTTCATTAACGTCATGGAACAACACGACTTTATTTTTATGACATTGTCGATAGACTACCCAACCGCACACTTATAAAATATATACATACATAGTATCACGTCTTTTTCCCTTGCGGGGTAGACAGAGCCTAGTTCTTTAAGACCTAAAAGCCACATTTAGCACTTTAGTGCCGTTAGGTGGAAAATAGATACAATAATAATATAAATAATATATACGGACAAATCACACAGATTGAGCTAGCCCCAAAGTAAGTTCGAGACTTGTGTTATGGGATACTAACTCAACGATACTATATTTTATAACAAATACATATATAAATACACATCCAAGACCCAGGCTAATCTGAAAAAGATCATTTTCCATCTTGACCTGGCCGGGGATCGAACCCGGTCACTCCGTGTCGCAGGCTGGCGTGTTGACCACTGCGCCACGGAGCTAGTAAAAAAATAGAGTGATGGGTTGCAATATCCGCTCTCATGGAACGAAGAATCCTTGGGACAGCCCAAGGATTCGTTCCATGGGAGCGGATATTGCCATACTCACCACTCTTTGCAGGCCGGTTGGCGAGCGCAGTTTCTTTGGCTTCTTGTAGTACCGATGCTGCTGCCCATTGCAAGCATTTTGAAGCTGTGGAAGCATATGAATTTGTTGGATTTGGGAAGGGAATGAAAGTTATTGGGATACTCACTCGGATGCATGGGGGGAAAAGCAAGTAGCAGCTCGGGAGGCTGGGCGCGCGTACCCGATGGCATACCTGCAACCACCGGAGACAGTTGAAGATAACACCCCTGATAATACTATGTTAGACTATCTTATTCTTATTGTTATTGTTATATGCTACTTAAATATGTTAGGATGCATTCAAACAAGCATACAAATCACACCGTCTCGTGCCCTAATGAAATGAGCCGCTTTCGAGTAGTTTCTCTCTCATTGTTATCTCTAGTATCAGCATTATCTACACTTGTCTACCTACTGTAGCACACCAAGCGCTAGTGAAATTTCTCTAAGGCGATTTCATGTGAAAAATCAACAGCCTCCGTGGTCCAGTGGTTAAGGCGTTTACCTGTTGACCCGGGGGTCGTGCGTTCGATTCCCATCGGAAGCATACTTTGTTTAGTTGTTTCCAGTTTGGTTAGGACATTGCAGGCTTGAATCACCTGATTGTCTGATAATAAAGATGATTCCGTGCTTCGGAAGGCACGTTAAGCCGGTGGTCCCGGCTGCCATCTGGTAGTCGTTAAAGGAACCACGTCAGAGGCCGAGAGGTGGTTCCGAAGAACTCTGACACCAGGGTGTGCATGGTCGATTGACCGTGACACCTACTCGAAATGATGATGATGATGTGAAAAATAACCTCTGAGGACTAATTTTATAAATGATGGTTTAAAACATTATCCGACCAAAGTAAGTAAGCACGTACAGATATAATGATGAGCACATCATTTAGACGTTATTCAGTTACGATAGTTACGATAGTTAGATACAACGATAGTTGTCAACTTATTAGAATTATCCTATCAGGGTGACGCTTAGGTTAGGAGTGATATCTTTAGCTGTTGTGTGGCACCAGAAAAAGTGGCACAAATTTTCTCGAGCTCTTTCGTGCTTCGAAAGGCACGTTAAGTTGCTTCTGGTTATCATCACTAGAAAATGAAAATGAATAATTTTTATTCAAAATAGGATACATGGATCGCTTTTTGAACGTCATATGCCGAAAGAAACTCAGTCCAGTCTTAGATGGCGGTCTTAAAGCTATGTCAGATGCCCTTAGGCAGCTTGAAAAATCTGACGCCAGTGTTGGCCACTTTCACACTTGAAAAGCAAGCACTACAATTAATTTCCAAATAAAATTTTTATAATACTTAAGCCTACAGTGTACCTCGAACTCTACTCAAGGTGATATAAGACCGCACGGATATGGCCGCCGCTAAGCTGCAGGGCGTTGTGGGTTTCAAATAAACTAGCTACAAGTATTTCGTTCATGAAGTTAATAGAACTGCCTCCGTGGTCCAGTGGTTAAGGCGTTTGCCTGTAGACCCAGGGGTAGTGGGTTTGATTCCCACAAGCATACTTTGTTTGGTTATTTCCAGTTTGGTTAGGACATTGCAGGCTTGAATCACCCTGATTGTTTGATAATGAAGTTGGTCCTGGGTAGTCGTTAAAGGAACCACGTCAGAGGCCGAGAAGCGTTTCCGAATAATTCGGACACCAGGTTGTGCATGGTCGATTGACCGTGTCGCCTACACGAAATGATGATGATGATGACCCTTTTTTGACATTGCAGTCAAGTTTGTTTATTTCTCAGTGAACTTATAATTATCCGTATTGACTTTAAAAAAAAGTTTATTTTGGTATGTTCGAGTAGCATATTTATATTAGTAGTTAGTCAGATTAGATAATATCAATTTATTGCAAAGGTTTCAAATCGACTACATACATGGTGTTCTCAATATCCAGCAGACGTGGGATCGCACGACGCCGCACGATTGCTCTAAATAAATCTCTTCCTGCATGCGATACAATGAAGCAAAGAATCGGTATAGATTTCATAACAATCAGACACGTCTTTAAAACTAATCCTTACTAATATTATAAATGCGAAAGTGAGTTTGTTTGTTTGTTTGTTTGTTACGCTTACACGCCGTAACTACTGAACCGATCATCATGAAATTTTGCATACAAGTTCTCTGGAATACGGAGAAGGACATAGGCTACCTTTTATCCCGGGAAAACGTATTATTCCCGAGGAATCGATAGTGACGCGGGCGAAGCCGCGGGCGAAAGCTAGTGGTATATAAGCTTTTTCCGTGATCTTGACCATATATTTTACAGAACATGCTGCTTTTCGAAAGATTGACATTTGTATTTTTTTTTAATAATCCTGTAGTTTTTGAGTGAAGGAGTTATTAACATCCCCCATCTACACATGCATACTCAGAAACTTTCGTGTTTTAAACACATCCTAACTAATATTATAAATGCGAAAGCGACTTAATTTGTTACGCCTTCACGCCCTATCTACTCAGCCGATTACCCGCATTCCCGTTGTCTGGGGTACGGAGAAGGACATAGTGTACATTTTGTCCCGGGAAAAGTACTGTTCCCGAGCGATCGACACTGACGCGGACGAAGCCGCAGGTTAAAGATTTAATTTTTATTAACCATAACGGGACTTAGTACGAACCTTTTATATATTATTTCCGCTGATGTTTCTATGGTGATATTAGTAGGATGTCAAACAGTTTAAACACATGGTGTTGTAAATATCCAGCAGCCGTGAGATCGCACGATGCTGTATGATTACTCTAAATCTGCATGTGACACAGTGTAGCGAATAATATTACATTTCAAAAGATTCATACGTGTATTTACAAATCTCTTTAATGTTGTAGCTGAAAAACCTTTAATAATATTTTTTTTAACTAGCTGTCTATGTCCCGCTGCTGGGCAAATCCCTCCTCTCTTTCCTACTAGTTTTATCGATCCTCCCTGTTCTTAATAATCATAAAACTTAAAAGAAATATATTCATAACTAGCTTTCGCCCGCGGCTCAACCCGCGTCAATGTCGATCCCTCGGGAATAGTACTTTTTCCTGGGATAAAAGGTAGCCTATGTCCTTCTCCATACTCCAGAGAACTTGTATGCAAAATTTTATGATGATCGGTTCAGTAGTTACGGCGTGAAAGCGTAACAAACAAACAAACAAACTCACTTTCGCATTTATAATATTAGTTAGGATTCACCTATCTTTACAATTATTATATGTACACATGTATATTTGATTTCAACCTTAAAGTTTCGGATAAAGTGTTCCCTTCTGCATGGTGCTCACTACTATGTTTATATCGCACTTTAAATAGATTTATTAAGTTATTAATTTTATGACTAAGCAACAAAATTCGCAAGTACTGCCAACGCTGCGCCTTTGCGTAATAAACTTACGTTTATTACGCCTCTATCATTTTAACTCAATGATAGACCGGTTTGGTATAGAATATATCAAAAGTTAATTAATTTATTCCTTTCGGTCAATGACTTAATTTAATTTATTTTAGAAAAAAAAAATTATGAATTCAGTTCTAGACTTCTTTGCTCTATGGTCGGCGTACATCGGACGTCGTATGAGGCGCGTGATATATCGCCCCTGTAGCGTTAATAAGCGGACATGCGGCTCGTGACCGCCAATAGCTAGGTACT
The DNA here is from genome assembly GCA_947532085.1 of Elegia similella. Taxonomy (NCBI): domain Eukaryota; kingdom Metazoa; phylum Arthropoda; class Insecta; order Lepidoptera; family Pyralidae; genus Elegia; species Elegia similella. The sequence goes on from OX383941.1 coordinate 19,165,183, forward strand.
GGCTTGCTGCGACGACTTGTGATTAAAGGAGTGCAGTGGAGGAACTCCAGAAACGAAACTGTTTCTTAAATTTCGAACATTATTTAAAATAAATGTCTTTTTAAAGGCTGGCTCTAAAATTAAAGGCTAATTTTAAAAGCTGGCTCTAAGATACGTTGACAAACAATTTAATGAATAATTTTATTGTTTCTATTTATACAGATCGAATAATAAATAAATAAAAATGCAGTATTATTTTAACTTAAATACAAACATACACCTACATACATATTATCACGCCTCTTATACATGGGGGCAGGCAGAGACTACGGACCTCCACTTGCTACGATCCTTACAATCCTCTCTCGCTTTATCTCCATCCATAACTCTCTTCATGCATGCTCTTCGGTTTCAGGTACACCTAACTTGCCCTTTGGCAAGAACGTCCGTAATCTGGACACAGTATGTGCGTCGAAGCCGGCTCTTCCAGTCACATCTAAAGTATAAACTTTCTTTGTAAGTCTTGTTTCATCCGTCCTTTCTACATGTCCAAATATACTTACAATTATGTACAATACCAGAGGCCAAACCACCTTAACATTCCTTTTTAAATTTTTTGTCCCATCATCCTCTTTAACTCCTTTTCATTTCTCACCCGATCTCTCAAAATAATTTCCGATGTTGCGCCTTTTCTTTGTTTTATTTCTTTTTCGTGTGTGTAAGTGGCCAACACTGGTGTCAGATTTTGAAGCTGCCTAAAGGAATCTGACATAGCTTAACGACTCAAATCAATGATGCCAGCCGGGACCAACGGCTTATCGTGTCTTCCGAAGCACGGAGGAGCCGGAGATATTATTTATACTACTTGCGGTCATCCATCCTAATAGAGATGCGCCCAGGGTTGCTTAACATGGGTAAGTGCTCATAATGCTCACGCCCACTGGGACATCGGGCTCTTCTTTTTCATTAACACAATGTATAAACCGCAATGGATGTTGAAGTGACGTTGTACACCGTATTTTTTCAAATATTAGCGAGTTTGCCTGCAGATTCGACGTAGAGAATCCGCACTCCTTCATCTAGGTCACATTCGCGCGAAACGTCCGTGTTTGGACGCTGCGCCGGCGCCGATAAATAAATACGTCACTGGACCCTACTTTATCTACAACCAAAATCAGACTAAATTCAACCCTATTCCTTAATAAATTAAACCAAAAACATGGCAAAAATATCTTAACTCTTAGCCAAGCGTTAATATATTTTTTCATTGGTTCTGAACTATATTTCAAGGGCATAAAGTACAAATTAAAGTGCATATTGAAAAAAAATGTTGTATGGTTGGCTGTTATTTATAGTGATTCGCTAAATACGGCTATAAATTGTCAAAGGAGTTTTAACTTTACTCAGTGGTAATAAGGTGCAGAATTTTTGTCTGAACGTTCATTATTTTCTCTTTTTGAGGATCAAGTGGCTATCTTGAGATCGTCACGATATTCAATTTGTATGAGAGTGCAGGTGAGACGTTGCGATGTTTTCTGTATACAAATAATTAAATTAATAAATATATAGGAACAAACCACACAGATTGAGCTAGCCCCACAGTAAGTTGTGTCTTGTGTCGTGGGGTTGAACTCAAAATACAATAAATTTATAATAGATACATTATAGTAAACATCGAAGACCCAGGTGAATCTGAACAAGATCGTTTTCCATATTGACCTGACCGGGGATTGAACCCAGAACCTTGCATCGCCGTCCTTGATGTATCTGCAAATGTAGCAACAGCCTCCGAAGCGAATTGATAAGAAAGCTAATTTTAGATATCACTGCGTATCTTCCAAACTAATCTTTTATATTTAAAAAAAAACTAACTTTATTCAAACTAGTTTAGTAGTTTAAATGAAGTCAGATTTATTTAATTTTGATGAAATTTAAAAGATTGAAAAGTATTTAAATATTTTTTTTTCGTTTGAAAAATGCGTTAAATATTGTTGTTCTCTTACTTATAAACTTTAAAGTACCTAGGTAAATATAACATAGGTTGCAAATATAACCAACAACAATATTTTTTGCTTTAACTATTGCCTAACAATCACGTCTTTATTCCTTACGGGATAGACACAGCCTAAGGCCATAAGACCGTAAGGCTACGTTTAGCATGTTGGTGGGCTTAAAGATAGCATACAGAATCTTAGTGATGGGTTGCTAGTCGCACCGCCTATTTACATGATTCCTTAGATTTGCGCCCACTCCCTCGGCCGGTTTCTACGACCTGGGCGGGAAGAGAAGCAGCGGATACATTCTACGTTTTTTCTTTTCTCCTAGACCATCATGGAAAATAAAAATGTGTCTAATATATTTAAATCCTTATTAATATATTAATGCAAAAGTAAATATATGTCTCTCTGTTACCACTTCACGCTTCAACTATTAAACCAATTGCGATGAAATTTGATACGTAGGTATTTTAAGTCCCGGAGAAGGATTGAGGTACCTCTTATTCTGAAAAAAGTTCCTGAGAGATCTACATTAAGGCATGTAAGTATATTATATTTTAGTGTAACATAGCGAATTAAATATATACGCTAGAAAACACTAGAGAACCGGGAAGTGATTTATTTAGAGCAGCCTGTATCGAAATCGTGACTGTTTCACTGACCATCGCTGACCGCGTCCCGTCAGTTGCACAGGTCAAATTGGTAGAGTTGTTTGGACAAGTAAGCAAGATAGCAAATAAGCAAGTGCAAAAGCACGACAAGTGTTCAAGTATCATAAATATGTAACATCAAAGATTTATTTATTTGAAAATTACGTAATTTACACCTATCATATTTGAATGTATAAGGTGTCGTTAAAAATAGGTACTTACTGTTGATAATAACGGCGACAAAACCCATGTCGACAATTTTAGACCTATATCCATCTTACCCGCATTATCCAAAATCCTCGAACGTATAATGAACGACCGGCTAATTCAATACCTAGAGAAGAACAACCTGTTGGCGCCATCCCAGTACGGATTCCGTGCCGGGAAATCCACCAGCGACGCAGTCCATGACCTAGTCCATTCCATCATCACCTCCTTGGATGGCAAAAAGAAGTGTGTTACCATCTTTCTGGACCTTACCAAGGCGTTCGACACCGTGTCCATTCCCCACCTTCTGGCCAAACTGGAGTACATAGGAGTCAGAGGAATACCACTCAAACTCTACACAGACTTCCTCACCCACAGATCTCAACGTACCAGAATAGGAGAGTGGACCAGTGACGAAACCCCCCCTCACGTTTGGCGTGCCACAAGGCAGCACCGTCTCTCCGACTCTCTTCCTCATCTACATCGATAGCCTATGTCGCCTCCAACTCCAGGATGGGAAAATCTTCACCTTCGCCGACGACACCGCACTATTCTTTACCGGTGAGACCTGGGAAAACACCTTCTGTAACGCGCAAATAGGCTTCAACCAAGTAGAGGAATGGCTAACAGAGAACCTACTCATCCTTAACGTGAAGAAAACCAAATACATTCCTTTCGCGCTAAAAAGAAATTACTTACCATCTATGAACTTAAACATAATCGCACATAATTGTTCCCAAAACCAGTTAAGCTGTTCCTGCCCTCCCCTTCAAAGAACTGACACCATCAAATACTTGGGCGTCATAGTAGACCACACGCTCACATTCGCACCCCATGCTGAATCACTAGCGGCAAGGCTAAGGAAACTCATTTATATATTTAAAACCTTAAGACACTCGGCCAGCCGGCAAGTGATCAAGATGGTATATAACGCCTTATGTCAGTCGCTAGTGATCTATTGCATTACATCTTGGGGAGGCACAGCCAAAACCTCCCTCATCGAAGTGGAAAGAGCTCAACGCGCAATACTAAAAGTTGCGGCAGGACTACCTTTCCACCACCCAACGCACGAGCTATATAAGCTCTGGGACGTACTCACCGTTAGGCAGTCTTTCGTGCTCTATACCACTCTGAAGCAACACTCCCAGACACAATTTACCCCAATGGCAACTACGAACGTACGTAGAAGGAAACCTATCTGTGCGTACAATAAGCTAACAACGGCAACCTCTAGTCACTTTTTCTGCTATCTCGGCCCGTACCTTTATAATAAGCTAAACACACTACTCAATATATTCCCGCTTCATAAGTATTCATGCAAAGCCACAGTCACCAAATACCTCAAAACCTTAAACTACACTAACACGGAAGCCTTACTTACACCTAACATATAAAATCACTCAAATCACTCCCTGCCGTTCTCTTCTAACTATCGTATATACCTCTACCATTCACCACTTTCATGAATTAATTACCTTCACACACTTACCTATCAAAAATACTTCCTCTAGAAACACTTATAAACATAATAAAATATCACCAGCAAAATTCTTAACGACTCATCATTACCTACCGTTGTCCCTGACCGCCGTTTCTGATCTCGTTCACGCTCTTACTGACTGATACTACAATCACCTACTAACTGACACTCACTCTTCCCACAACTAACTTGACGCTAACGAAACTAAAACTGACTTTCATTCTCTACACTCTACACATTCATACACTCAAACACAACACTAACACCTGTCTGACCCTCACACTTCCACCCACACACACATATACAGACACAAATCTTACACTAACACCTACCTGTGCTCCCCAACTTAGATTAAACAATATGTAACTTTTTATACCTATTCTACACTGTATGTAAGACTCAGTGATCCGAGGGAGGGGCCTAGTCACTTGTGGCACAGGTTCCAATAGGAACCTATTTCAAGGACTAGTCTCCAAACAAAGAGAACAAGTCGCAACAAATTGTACAACCATAGTTTTTAGGACCCATACTTTTAAGGCTTATCTTTGTTAAAGAGAAAATAAACATATATTATTATTATTATTATAAAAAATCTCAATCATAGCCTGCAGGATCGGCATCCGCACTCAATAAGAACACGACTCTTAATAAAACAATAAAAAATAATTACCTAACTGTAGTATAACTGCAAAAAGAAACCACTTTTGACAGTTTATTTTAGACTCATTAATTCACAGTCAAAGTAAATTAGAATTGCCGCGTTTTAATTCGTAATGAGAAACGTAAACAGTGCATTATTATCGCTGAATTCTAGACAGGAATTAGGTGATTTCTATTTTATAGAACAATACATTCATGTGTACGTCAAAAATTATTACACTTTGGTGTGCAAAATCAATGGCCAAGGGGCTCGTAATTTGTAGATACCATTGTTTTATCCATATGCTTATTATGTGTTACTTATGTGAAAAATCAGCTATAGGCCGACATGTTTCAACCTCATCCGGAGGCCTTCCCCAGAGCAATGTGTACTTCTGAGACCCGCGCATACAAAGTCGTCCCGATTTGCACTTTGGCGGCGCGGGCGGCGCGGTCCGCCGTTCGCTGTGCTCGCTGTGACAGTGCCATTGATGGGGTTGATAATCTTTTGCGTTGATGATTCCCGTAGTACGTGAGTAACCCTTATTTCGCATATTAGTAGTGTTATTATCTCGCGTTAGTTTTGATCTAATGTTTCTTGGCCACTCGCCCAATTTGAACTAGACCTGACGTGCACGGCGGTCTAACGAGCGATGTACCTAATATAAGGTGGTAAATATCATAAAGTTTCTTCTGCATTATCTAGTTTAAATGGCGAAAATGTGCTATATTTTTTACTGCTATATTTAATGGCTACAGCTGAAACCTACGGCTTAATGTGCTTTGTTAAATCTGAAAAAAGAAAAGTTTCCATCTTGACCTAACCATGGGTCGAACCCGGGACCTTCGGTATGACAGTCTGGCATGTTGACCACTATGCCACAGAGGTGGACTATAGAGAGATAAAGACGTATTAGTATTAATCTTATTCGTATAAATTAGTATAATTTTACTGTACAGTTAAATGGTAAATAGTTGGTATAGAGGCTCTAAAGATATAATAATTGCATACTAGAACTGAAGTAAATATGATGATGCTCATTACTTGGGCTCGAATACAAATGAAACTGCCGAGTTATAGGTGCATCATCATTTAAATAGAATTACCAGTACTTTGTCCTGACGCTTAGAACCTCCGCTTACGCTGGTGCTTTGTCATAGAATGCGGGTTTTATATACACACTGAAATCAATCTAGCTTACGAAAACTGAAATGTATATCAAAATACCGGTGATTTTGGTTGTACCGTGAAGAGGCTCTTAGCAGATATAAAATTACAACGATGGTTTTAAAATGCAGGTGTTTCTACAATATTCTAAACAATGTAGGCTGATTGCCCTGGCTTTGAATTGCTCAAAACCTTCGGGATTGTTGCGATTGTTATGTTTAGTTTGTATCATTGCCGTCATAACGTGGCGAGAAAAGTCTCCATTAACATATCTATCGGACCAGGTGGAACACCAGATCAAGGCTAGAGTGGAACTAACTTTTTAATTGTTGATATTTTCATCTAACCTACATTATTCCATTCAACGCAGAATAATTTTTTAACAATCAAACACCAAAAAACGAGAAATCAGTATCATGTGACGTCATCGAATACCTACTCCAACCATAGCAGGTAAGTGAAGACCAAGCTGCACAGCAAGAACGAAGCCCGAACCTCCATAAGTCAATGTCTCTATCTCCCATGCTCTTCCTCCCAAGTTGGTTATGAGACTGCAGAAAGTACTACCTACACGAGAGTGAAGAGCTCGCTGGGTGGAGGCCGAAGTCATATATTTTTTTTATGATATAATACGGCAGTTAAGACAAGATGGACAGGCGACTTGACTGCTTTTGATAAAACTTGAAGCGAGATGGCAAGAGATGGGGCAAAGTGGAAAAATAAAGGAGAGGCCTTTGCCCAGCTGTGGAACTTATATAGCTAATAAAAAGAGAATAAGACGGTAAAACAGCAAGCGAGTCACCTGAAGGTAAGCGATCAACGCTACCCATAGACAACTGCAACAACAGGGCGTGACAGGAGTTGGGAGAGAACATTGGGGAGGACATGGGGGGAGGGGGGCGGATGGAGCTCCGGCTCTCTCAGTCACCGAACAAAGCAAAGAACTTCTACTCAAAAGTCGATTTTTCGACGATCCGGCCCATTTATGCTACTAGCAAAAATTAAGATGCGTCATAAGCCGAACGCTTAGGCCGATCGTGCCTCTCTACCGTTTGTTCTGCGCTCTCGCTTGCACGTTGAACGTGACACGTTTTCGTGCAGCCAGCGTTCATCGATTTATAATACGTTACTAGCTCTCGCCCGCGTCAATGTCAATCCCTCGGGAACAGTACTTTTTCCCGGGATAAAAGGTAGCCCTATGTCCTTCTCCGTACTTCAGAGAACTTGTATGCAAAATTTCATGATGATCGGTTCAGTAGTTAGGGCATGAAAGTGTAACAAACAAACAAACTCACTTTCGCATTTATAATATTAGTATGGATTACGTCAATATAACCAAATTAAATTTATTTATTTACTTATTAGGTACACCAACAATATTTGTGAGTGAATAGGCTTCTTCTGGGTAAGCTCGCTCGATCCTAGACCATATCTTGGCCTTTGGCCTAGATTATGGCCAAGAGTAAATCCATAAAATATTTAAAAAAAAAGCCTAAAGCCTTCCTCAATAAATGGACTTTCCAACACAAAAAGATTTTTCTAATTTGAACCAGTAGTTCCTGAGATTAGCGCGTTCAAACAAACAAACAGTCAAACAAACAAACTCTTCAGCTTTATAATATTAAGTATAGATATGTATCACACGCGCTTACGTATTGCTATAACCGTGAAGTAAGCCAGCGTATTGTTTCACTTTGCTTACTATAATAAGTACTGTTACAGTTCTGTCATCCAGCGAGCCGTGCTTGCAGCGGCCAATAATTACAGTTAAACAGGATCCTAAGCGAATTAATATGCAATTAACTTGCCATGCGATCGCATCTATGTAGTTTGTGCAACTAATGTTAGGATTATGTTGATGCTCTAACGATAATGTGTAGACGTGTATCGTAGAGCAACGAATGGGATTATAATTGATAGATATGTGCGTATTTTATATCATAACGGCTCGTTTACAAGTTTCCGTGGAGGGTGGAATGTATTGCGCGTTCACTGGCTAACACTGTCAATCAAAAAATGATTAGTGTATGAATAGCTTAATCGTATGCGTACCACCAAGGCTTAGCGATCTTCTATGCGATATTTTTAATACCTGACCAAAAAGAGGGATGTGCTTATTTTGTACACTAAAAACTTTAGTGTGACTAACATTAGCACATTCTAAGGATTTTGTACCGTATCATATTTAACTAAAAATTCCTTGTTTCTTGTATGCTTATGAACTAAGCTTATAAACATCTATGAGACCTCTCCAACCCGTCTGGCCAGCGTGGAGAGTGTAGGCCAAGTCCTCTGGCTGCTCTGGCCAAGTATGACTTTAGTAGTACAGAGAGGGTCGTGCTCCTGTAGTGGAGACTAAAAAGGACCTGATGATGATGATGATGATCATCATCATCATCATCTCAGCCGCAAGAAGTCTACTGCTGGATAGGCCTCCCCCAAGGATTTCCAATATGACCGGTTAGAAGCGGCCTGCATCCAGCGCCTTCCTGCGACCTTAGTCAGGTCGTCCGACCACCTGGTCGGTGGGTACCCAACGCTGCGTTTGCCAGTACGTGGTCGCCATTCAAGAACCTATTTGCCCCATCGGCCATCGGTTCTACGCACTATGTGCCCCGCCCACTGACACTTCAAAGAGCTAATCCACAGAGCTATGTCAGTGACCTTTGTTCTTCTACATAACTACATATATTTAAGGTGTAAATTTAGACATCTTTGTAAAAATACTTCGCAATACATCCCAGTCACAGCTGATGCTGATGAATCTATACTAATATTATAAAGATGAAGAGTTTGTTTGTTTGTTTGAACGCGCTAATCTCAGAAACTACTGGTTCAAATTGAAAAATTATTTTTGTGTTGGATAGTCCATTTATTGAGGAAGGCTTTAGGCTATAAAACATGACGCTGCGACCAATAGGAGCGAAGCATCAATAAAAAATGTTTTTAAAACGGGGAATATTATTCATCTGTACTAATAACAAAACTAATTAATCATAATAACAGAAATTGCCGACGAAGTCGCGGCAACAGCTAGTTTAAAATAATAATACTAAGTATAGTAATCTTGATAATAAATCAGTATTCAATCATAAAGATCCGGGCTCCTAGCTGTAAGTTGTGAGATATATAACAATGAACAATGAAACATTGGAAACAATAATGCTACCAGCGTGCCGTAAGGTCTATGAGCACACACGGTACTTTTAGCATTAGCAAGTATTGCAAGTAAATAAATAAATAAATATATACGGACATATCACACAGATTGAGCTAGCCCCAAAGTAAGTTCGAGACTTGTGTTATGGGATACTAACTCAGCGATACTATATTTTATAACAAATACATATATAAATACACATCCAAGATCCAGGCCAATCTGAAAAAGATCATTTTCCATCTTGACCTGGCCGGGGATCGAACCCAGTCACTCCGTGTCGCAGGCTGGCGTGTTGACCGCTGCGCCACGGAGCTAGTCGAAGCAAGCAGTATTTTGTGGCGTGTACTACATAAAATTCCATTGATTATCGTCGATACAATAGAAAATAAAACCGATATTTCTTTAAAGTTGCTGGTATGGTATCGGATACGCGCGTCCCGCATCTCAAGCTGCTACTTGCTTTCCGCCATTCATCCGATTGACTAGTATCCCAATGCATCAACTCCCACAAGAAGGCAAAGAAACTGCGCTTGCCAGGCCGCTTGCCAAGAATGGTGAATATGGTGTCCTGGAACGAGGAATCCTTGAGAGAGGCCTTTGTCCAGCAGTGGACTTCGTACGGCTGCTGATAATGATGATAAAAATCCCGGTTGTTGCCCGTGGTAACTAACTGGAGAACATGGAGAAAAAAGCCACGGGTATGAAAATTTTCCTATTATATATGTACTACTAAAAAATAAATAAATAATAAATACGGACAAATCACACAGATTGAGCTAGCCCCAAAGTAAGTTCGAGACTTGTGTTATGGGATACTAACTCAACGATACTATATTTTATAACAAATACATATGTGAAGGCTCGGCCGTCCCGACGCTCAAGCCGAGTTCCACATATAAAGATGGTAGGGAGAGCACAAGACGAACACACAGAACACAGCTAATAACTTTATTATAATCTTTGCTTTTACAACTTCAATAAATAATTATTAGAGACTTATGCTCCAGGATATGGTAGTAGACTCAATGAGTGATAGACTGAAAGATGTTAACCGATTGAAAGGTGGTAGCAGACTGAAGAATGATCGAAGAATGAGTGATGAGAGAGAGAGAAAGTAATCTAAAAATGGAATGAAATTTGAATTAAAAATGAAATTTGAATTAAAATAAGGAATGAAAAATGGACAGGATGTGAGAAATGAGGTTGGATGAGATGCAGCATGCAGGTGGCATGCTGCAACGTTACACATATATAGATACACATCCAAGACCCAGGCCAATCTGAAAATATCATTTTCCATCTTGACCAGCCGGCCTATTTTCTAACTTAGTGTACAACAACGTTTTGATAGTCATTTCAAAATACATTACGTTTTATACATCTTAAATAAAAATAGACAATCATACGAAACCCGCAATGTATATTGAAGTGACTATCAAAACGATGGTCACTGAGTTAGCAAATAGGCCGGCTGGCCGGGGATCGAACCCGGTCACTCCGTGTCGCAGGCTGGCGTGTTGACCGCTAAGCCACGGAGCTAGTCACGGGGCTACTGCAATTGTAAAGGAGAAAATCAAAGTTTATTATTATTATTTATTATTACTGCAATTTTAATGAAAGTAATTTTTCCAACCCTTATTCAAAAATTGAGAAAAGAAAAACAAGATACACAGTTAAAAAGCTCAAGAAAAAAAATCTAATAAATATTATCGATGCATATAATTAAGTCTACTAGATATTTGTGATGACTGATTTAGTTTATTGAATTATTGTGTATCCTTCAGCTGAGGTGTATTTATTAAATTTTAATAATATACACAGGCAAATGCCAAATAAAATTTGCATGCTATTATTAAACGGCTAAATAGGCTCCGCAACATGATGTAAAATCATTATAATATCTTATTAAGTAATATAGTAAAGAGAAAATGTCTGAATTCTGTGATCTGGTTCTGTTTCTTTTTTTTTTCTTGGGATTGTCTTTTGTGTCGTGCGATATATTTTGTTTATTGCGATTGTCTTTTGTTTTTTGTTTCGGGTGATTTTATTTTGATTTAAGCGTTGTCTTTTGTTTTTTCTATTTTCAACTGTGTTAAATGATTATCTTTTGTTTTCTCAAAATTTTAAATTTGAAGGGTTAATATTTTTCTATATTAAAATTGCAGTTTTATATGTACAACGAGAAAATGTTCTTGCCCGTCGTAGTACCAACCGATAATATTCCTCGATGGACGATGTAGAAAGTCAATCTGTAGTACCAAAGGCAACTAATGAAAAATCCACGCACTTTTAGGCCCCAGAGTGGACTAACAGCCCGTAAGCCACTTTATATCTATTTGTGTGTTAATCATAATAGCCACCGTGCTATTTTCTTAGAAATTATGATCCCGATTTTGCTCGTGATCTATGAAAAATAAACAAACAAGAGCATACGGTACCAAGCCCCACATACACGCTACACATCGCCGGTATTTTAATAGAATCTCGCTCGGTCACGGCGGCCGATACCGCTTTGTTTAATGAACTTCACTGTACAGGTTATTATTAAATTAATTTTCTCAAGTTAATTGTTTTTGTCGGCGTGTTGCAACATATACTTATTGTTTTCAAGAAAATACTTATGGGAAAAGGATTTTGATACCATATATCTTTAAAGTTGTTAAGAAAATATATTATTACAACTTACGCGAGATAACATCCTTACTAATATTATAAATGCGAAAGTGAATTTGTTTGTTACGCTTTCACACCGTAACTACTGAACCGATCATCATGAAATTTTGCGTAAAAGTTCTCTGGAGTACGGAGAAGGATATAGGCTACATTTCATCTCGGAAAAAGTATACTGTTTCCGAGAGAACGACGTTGAAGCGAGCGAAGCTGCGGGCGAATGCAAGCGGTGTCACTTACGTCCGGACTTGGCTGAAACTGTCTCTAGCATTCATCCGACTATAAATAATAAATTAAATAAAAAATAAACAATTTAATTAAACTTCGTTAACATCAGACAATAATTTTGTTTTACAACAATTTTGTTTCAGACAATAGTTTTGTTTAATATAAGAATAAGAAAATATAAGTTCGGCGCCGAGGTTAGAACACGCGGTGACTCAGTTGGAAGAGCGTAAATATTAGATAGACTTAAGGTCGCAGGTTCAAGTCCCACCCGCTGGAATTTTTTTCACCATATTTTATTTCTTATTATATCTATACTAATATTATAAAGCTAAAGAGTTTGTTTGTTTGAACGCGCTAATCTCAGGAACTACTAGTTCAAATTGGAAAATTCTTTTTGTGTTGGACAGTTCATTTATTGAGGAAGGCTTTAGGCTATATAAAACATCACGCTGCGATCAATAGGAACGAAGCATCAATAAAATGTTTTGAAAACGGGGGAAAATTATTCATCTATACTAAGAAAAAACTAATTAATCATAATAACAGAAATTGCCGCGGACGAAGTCGCGGGCAACAACTAGTCTATACTAATATTATAAAGCTGAAGAGTTTGTTTGTTTGTTTGAACGTGCTAATCTCAGGAACTACTGGTTCAAGTGGGAAGATTCTTTTTGTGTTGGATACTCCATTTATTGAGGAAGGCTTTAGGCTATAAAACATCACGCTGCAACCAATAGGAGCCAAGCATCAATAAAAAATGTTTCGAAAACGGGGAAAAATTATTCATCTATACTAATTAATCATAATAACAGAAATTGCCGCGGACGAAGTCGCGGGCAACAGCTAGTATTTTATAAGAGTATGCCCTCTCCAGTCTAAGGCAACGGTCTTGTTTAGGAGTGCCTATGTACCTACAATAAGCCTTCGGCTATAGTGAAGGCCAGGCGGAGCTGACCGTAAATCTATAACGGATCGCGGGAGCTGGCTGTTAAGAGCCCGCCATATGCCAGGCGGCGTGGTGGTACAAACGCGGATGGTCTAAACGCGTTGGCTACTTTGGATATTTTCGTTTTTTAGGAATATTCAAGGGTAATTCGAAAAAGAAAAAAATATGATGGCTGCCTTATCTGTAATGCAATAATAATCAAAAGATTCAAGGTTAATTTTAATGTATTTGGTGTATAATGCTATATACCGAGTAAATTAGACGTGATTTCGAGGCAACTTTGCATTTTTTTTTTATCGAGAAAATATAACGCAATCATGTTTTTGAGTCAGATAGTTACCAGAGTTAGTCCTGAACTTTGCTGCATTTTTATGTCAACTTGAGTATTTAATTATTGATATAACAGTCAATCATGCAAAGCAGTGTGAGGTAGTACGGGCCCTTAAGGCGAGCTTTTTGTTGCAACTGGAGCTTAATAAATTATACTGCGTGCATCATATTGTGGTTATTATATTATCTAAAATGATAGCCAGTTTAATACAAACGGTTATCTTTAAATTCTACTATTATAATTGGCGTCAGTCACTCAAGGTCAGGGGTGTCATAAGGTCAGGGATGTCATCCTTAACTAATTGTCCGGTGGTAGCAGTTACGGCATTGGGTATGCGCGCCCGGCCTCCCGAGCTACTACTTGCTTTACCTCCTTTTATCCGAGGGAGTAGTATCCCTATACAATACATTCCATCCCCAAATCCAACAAATTCTTATCCTTCCCCAGCTTAAAAATGCTTTCGATCAGCAGTGTCGGAAGCATAATAAATCAAAGAAACTGCGCTCGCCAAGCCTCCAGCCGAGCGTGGTGAGTATGGCAATACCCATGAAACGAAGAATCCTTGGCAGAGGACTTTGTCCAGCAGTGGACATCTTACTACTGGAATGATGATGAAATGATAAATTAATTGACATCTTAGACTGCGTGCTGAAAAACTCGTAATTTACAGTGAGGGTCGAATGGTTGGAAATTCGCCATAAAGTGAGCTTTAGTTCATTTGTGGTGAGAATACCGACCCATCATCTAGAGACCTTCAAGAAAGAGGACTTCTGACCAGGGAGTTGAGTATCGGAAGTTCCGAAGATGGCTACCTCGTACATCCGGAACGTTATCAATAAATATTGTAGGCAGCAGTTTTACATAGTTTTAATATAACTCTTCCATGCTGGTCTGGGAGAAAATAAAATCGTACCAGCTGCTTCTCTTCCCGCGCAGATTGTAAAAGCCGATGGAGAGACTGGGCGAAACATCTGAAGAATCATATAAGTAGGCGATGCGGCTAGCAACCCATCACTACTTTGATTCTAGTGCTAAGCCTACCAACATGAAAATGTGGCTTTTGAGTCTTAAAGACCTAAGCTCTGTCTACTCCGCAAGGGAAAGGTCAACTAAGATAAATAAGCCGAAGTGAAAACTGTAAAGATTTTAAACGTTAAGTGTATTAAGAATGTACATAATAAACGCGATAAAACCGAATTGTGTGATTTCATTTTAATGTTGTAACAAACGCGATAAAATTTGAAAACATTATTCAGGGAAATCGCAACTTATGCTACCTTATATAAGTACTATTTAAGCGCAAATATTTGAAGGGCTAGCACCCATAAGCTAGAAAAATGCTATAGAAACAACATAAAAAAATCGACACGTTAGTTTTTTTTTTTTACTATGTGTTGAATTATGCATTTGTCTTTCATCTCACTTGATGGTAAGTGACGATTAAGACGAGGATGTTACATACCTATCCAAGAGATACCCAGTTATTCTACTTAGTTTACTTTAGTTTTCGAGATATGGCCCTGAACATTTAGAAAAACACGAAAAACACATCTGTGTACAAAAATCATTTCCTTGACGACCAACTTTTTACTATTCATCATCATCATCATTTTTACTATTACCTACTAGAATACTAAGTCACTGACGTCGACAATCAAAATAACTGATTTATCGATTTTAAGAAATAAATTATTATTTTGTATAGAAAAGCTAAAACAAAAATAATCGGCCGTAGCAGCAAGTGTCATAATATAAAAATTCTTGCTATATTTGAGTTGATTGAATGAAAGGTAAATTGCGGTTTACGATATATGACGTATTAAAAAAACTACGTACTAGATCTCGTTCAAACTAATTTTCGGTGGAAGTTTGCATGGTAATGCACATCATATATTTTCTTTAGTTTTATCATTCTCTTACTATTCAGTTTAGAAAACAAATATATTAGAAAACCTCAATATAATTTTTGAAGACCTATCCATAGATACCACACGTATGGGTTAAATGGAAAAAAAAAATGAGTTTCAGTTTTAAGTATGGGGAACCCCCAACATTTACCGTATTTTTTTCTATTTTTGTGTGAAAATCTTAATGCGGTGCACAGAATACATCTACTTTAAAGTTTCGGAAAAGTGGCTGTGACATACGGACAGACAGACAGACATGACGAATCTGCAATCGAAAGTGTTCCGTTTTTGCCATTTGGCTAGGGAACCCTAAAAAGCGTGTCGATTTCTTAAAATTTGCTACCTAAGTATTTCTTTAACCTATGGGTGCCAGCCCTTAAAATATTATGGACCTTAAATAAATTATCTATCATACATTTCCATATTTTCCTACACTTATCCCAGGTCACTAACCTCTCCACACATCTTCCAAATTCAAACTCTTTTATCGAATATCACATGCGTACCCTGAATAGTTCATTAACATTTGCATGTGTGCGCGCTTTTATTAGTCGCGTGTGTGTGTGTGCACAAACAGGGGGTTTTAATTTTTGGGGGTTCTTTAATGACACTTCTTTGCATCGATTTTAGCATTCTAGAGGGTTACTCTTTTGTTTTCGGGTATCGATTCGCGTTTTTATGAAGATAGCCTCGTGCATACGTGCTTGCATGCGAGGGAAGTTTGGAATTAATCGCGGTACTTTATGTGCTGACTTTCGTAATTTCTAAGTTTTAAGTACGTAGTGTACAGTATGAGGAGAAATGTCAATAAAAAAATATTTTTTTATTTTAAAAAAAATATAGAACAGAATTGAGCACCTCCTCCTCTTTTTGAAATCGGTTAAAAGTGGTCTGTAATTATTCTTTATTTGTTACTTCTGTAATTATTCTTAAGCAATTAGTTTCTCCAAATAAAAGTAAATCTAATCTTAATATGTAAAGTAAAACTTTGAGTTTACCTTTAACAATCGTCTACATATTGAAGTGCACAAATGCATATTAGAATTCCTTATATACAATATTAATATTTTGATAGAGGAAATATTTGATATAATATTTTGGCAAACTCAGTGGCGCAGTGGTGAACAAGCCAGCCTGCGACACAAGTGTGCCCGGGTTCGATCCCCGGTCAAATCATGATGGAAAACGATATTTTTCAGATTGACCTGGGTCTTGGATGTTTATTTAAATAAGTATCTATTATAAAATATAGTATCGTTAAGTTAGTATCCTACGACACAAGTTCACAACTTACTGTGGGGCTAGCTCAATTTGTGTGATATGTCCCTATATATTTATTAAATGTTTACTGAGCAGATTTGAAAAACATCTTTTACCTTCAGCATCGTTCATTATCCTAGATAAATATAGGGTATATAGAATTAAATGTATATGTACCCGTGCGAAGCCGGTACGGGCTGCAAGTGATAATTAGATTTATATTTTATTGATTTTTAGGGGTTATATTCCAATATTGATTTATTCTATTTATACTTACCTACATCTCATTGCTATTTCTGGGTGCGACTTTTCAGCCGCACAAATTTTTATGTCGCTTTCATGTCTTGGACGGAAAACATAACACATAAAATTAAATTGCGCGTTGGTAGATTTTTTTTTAAAAACAGACTGTCAAGCTCTCTTTTGATATTGGTTCCTTATGTAAGGTATTTAACATACACAATATATCTTAAAACAAGCTGTTGCCCGCGACTTCGCCTTTACTTTTTTATTAGTATAGATGAATAATTTTCCTCCGATTTCAGAACATTTTTTATTGATGCTTCGCTCCTATTGGTCGCAGCGTGATGCTTTATAGTCTAAAACCTTCGTCAATAAATGGACTATCCAACACAAAAATAATTTTCCAATTTAAACCGATAGTACCTGAGATAAGCGCGTTCAAACAATCAAACAAACAAACTCTTCAGTTTTTCAATATTAATATAGATTTTATAGCAACTAATATTTAGGAGGCCATTTCCATGAACGCAATATTTAACATAGCTGCCGAACAAACTTCTCATATAACCCGTATAAAAGCGACATATGTGACGTCACATATGACTGGTCAGCATCGCCTATTAACATGATTCCTCGGAATTTGGGCCATTCCCTCGATCGGCTTATACAATTGATACATTCTACGTTTTTTCTTTTCTCCCAGACCAGCATGGAAGAGCTAAATCAAACTTTAAATATATCGAATATTATAATTCTTTTCAACTAAGCATACTCCAATAGACACTCTTTATTGTGTATTTATAAAATGTAAACCTTTATGATTGACAGCAGTTTCCAACGTTCTCCACAATTTTCTAGATTAAAGTTTTTACAGGTTGATAAATTACAATTTTCGTGCCACAGAACACCGAATACACGCACCGAAAAAATTAATTAACACGAATTAAAGAAACGAATAACTGGATGAAGACGCGCCAATGAAAGGGGCAAGTCTCCCCAAACACCCCCTAAAAATTTAATTCATCACGCCGCTTCTGAGACATATCTCCTGTCCCTTCCCTTTTCTTCCGCCATTCTTTGCCTTCTTACAACCTTTTTCCAAGAGCAAGACAGGAATATACGACTTATATCTCCGGCATCCGCCTTCAAGCCAAACTCAACTTTAAACATGTATCAATAAAGTCGAATTTCTAAATTATCGAAATGTGACATAGGACGTTAAATGTAACCCGATATACAGGCTGTTTCATTCGGTCGCATTGAAATCTTAAAACAAATAAACGTGCGAGGTTGCGAGATAAGATTTTGTCGGTTGTGGCGGGTGATCAAAAGGCGATTTGCGTCTATTCGTAATGAGTTCGATTCCCAGCTAAGGTAAACTTGTTTATTTAAAAAAAAAAAATAGATCCTGATATTAGAGAAGCTACTATTACTATGAGACATAATTATATTTGTATTTTTCGAGTTAAATCAGAAAACTCTATCTCTATTCTATTTCAATAATTTAGATTACCTAACTCATATTAGATGTAATAATATTAAACATACTTAGTTAATTTTATTACGAGTTTAATAATTTAGTTGACTTAAAAATATATTAGTTTTATTTTTGAAGAGTATTAGTGTTTTTTATTCTTTAACTCTTCTCTTGAATTCACTATATTTAAACAAAATCTTAATTATTACATAACTTAAGTAAAATTATTCATGTTTATATTTGCAATATTAATATAATAAATTACCTACCTTATACCACAAAACACGCACAAAATAGCAACAAAGACCAAAGACAATTGCGAAATATCGCAATCCCTGACTAAATATAACTTCATAACAGTCTCAAACATTTGACCCGAACGCGAAACTTCAAAACTTCCCGACCAACTTATTTTTCTTGCGACGTAACTTATTAAAATCAAAATCAAATAGAAAATGCCTCGATACCGCTGTCTTTACCAAGCTCTTATCACAGAAACCGCTTTCAATTAACAAGTAAATAAAGCCTTATATATTCGCTAACTCTTCACATAATGAGTTAATAACACAACACCTATAGCAACAAATGGAAAATGGCCAACACATATAAAAATCACCCGCACATTGACAAATTTCTACGTACATAAAACGCGTCTTTTCTTCTTGTATTCTTAATTAGCGTGTCGGGTGTTGCCGTCTCTTTTGCTCAGAGGGTGTTAATTAGAAGTTTGTCTCTCTCGCGCTTTCTTAATACATTCTTCCTCTCCGCGGTGTTTCTTTACGTTTTTATTTGTGTGCGTGTCTGTGTGCTGTGGTGTTTAATTTACATGTACTTGTATGTCTGCGTACAGTCGAACGATATGATGGTTTGTGGGAAATGTTACTTTGACAACATTGTAACGTTTTCATTAAGTTAATAGCTTAATTAACTCTTAATCTAGTTTATATGATGAAAATAATTCCAGTTTTATGCTAATGCATAGGTTTATGCTGATCGCTTTTGAGTATATATTTTGAACTTACTGGTATTCTGGCAGTATCTGTGAAATTATTATAAAATAAATAATAATTAAATACAGAAAATAGATAGTATGCAAATATGTTAAATAAATAATGTTTACATAGAAGTAATTATATTGAGGTTGTATTTAGCAATAAGTTTAATAATGTATAAAACTACATATTTCATTATTTTATTTAATACACGTGTAATAAAGAAATATACATAAGGTTTTGTAATTTTAATACATATAGTTAAAAATAGCAAGTTATAAAAATATACGTTACAAATGATCTAGTAACCAGATTAATATCGTGAATTTCAATAACGTTCGCGACGAATTCCAACACCATAAAGAAAAACTCAATAATTTTAATCGCCTCCCACTTTACCTTCCGTCTGTACCGTTTACGAATGTGGGTATACGCGAAAGGGTGTCAGGAGCGGGGAGGCACACATAAACACTTATAAAGTTTTTTGACAACAACCACCCCGACGGGTTTCGTTAATTTATGTTGCTTTTTTAATCAATACTGAGCGGTATCGGTTCTTTGTGACGTGATAAACAAGTGACATTGTTGATTGGTTGCGTTATGCTAATTGTTTTAGGACACAGAGTAGGCTTGCATTGTACTCGTATAGTTAGAACACCCTGTACTAGTTATACGAGTAGAATTTGTACGTGTAGAGATTTAGTAGGATAAAAAAATATCTATTCTTAAAATCAGATTTTAACTCGTTAATAAATAAAATTCGGTTAAAAATGTATTTTATAAGGACCGAAAATTGTTATGACTTATAATATTTATGCCCAATTCAACAGTTTTTGATTATAATTTCTAACTAGCTGTTGCCCGCGACTTCGTCCGCGACAATTTCTGTTATTGTGATTAATTAGTATAGATGAATAATTTTCCCCCGTTTTCAAATCATTTTTAATTGCTGCTTCGCTCCTAATAGTTGCAGCGTGATTTTTTTATATCCTAAAACCTTCCTCAATAAATGGACTAACCAACACAAAAATAATTTTCCAATTTAAACCAGTACTTCCTGAGATTAGCGCGTTCAAACAAACAAACAAACAAACAAACAAACAATCAAACAAACAAACTCTTCAGCTTTATAATATTAGTATAAATAATTCAGTTACTTAAAGTATACTTGAAATCATTATTAATAAATAAGGAGATAGATTTTAATTAGGGATGTGACAAATAAAAAAAACTCACATTTTGGTCAAAATTAACTCTAAGAGCTATAAAATATGAGATGATACTTTACATATTCACAAAAAAAGCGCAATCAATGGGGAATATTCATGGGCGTGCAAATTTAATTGAAACTTTGTATCTAATTGTATACCATAAAAAATACCAAGTAATTAAGATTTTACACACTTTTTTAAAATCCTAGCCCCGTGATTACCGCATGACGTCACTTTCCAATACAGGCACCGCTACAATGCTGGCAACATAGGTCACTGTTTAAATGCAGCACCGACGGATGCGCGATGTAAAGCTAGGCATTCAACTTTGACGTCACTACAGCACGGGGCGCTCACCAATTTTTTAATGCTATATATCGGAATCTACCTACTAGTTGTATCTATTTTTCATTTCATACTTTTTTTTCTGTTTATACAGAGAATACTTAGAAAAAAAAAATGTTAACAATGTCCATTTCGTTTGTAACTTTATCTACATCTACACTAATATTTAAAGAGGAAAGATTTGATTGATTGTTTGTTTGTACTGAAGAGGCTCAAAAACTATGTACTAGACCGATTTAAAAAATTCTTTTACCATTCGAATTTTACATTATCTCTAATGAATATACGCTATAGAATTAACACCTATATCCATCTATGCGAAGCCGGGGCGTCCGCTAGTTCAGATGAATCGACACAGATACGTGAGATCGACGTAACAGGAAAAGCTCCCTTCCAGGAAAATTCATAACGTTAACGAGATAAACTCTTATCACGTCACAATATATCGCGGTCTTCGGATCACCTACTTAAGTCGTCAATCTTTCCCTAAAAATAAAGTTATATCGCAATTTTCCGTTTCAGAAACCCTCTCAACGTATGACGAAAAAATACAATTTAAAAATTAAATATATTCAGCCGAAACTCGACCTTGTGATATATAACATAGAGATGAACACGTCTGTAACAATATTTTGGAAACATGTCGTGGATGGAACAAAATTATTTAGGCAATGTTACTACTTATTTTAAACCTTAACACTTTAACGTAAGGAACAGGTAAATGAAAGTTAAACTTGGTTTCTCCTGTTAACACGCTGTGTGATGAATCGTCTGTCTCACGCGTGACAGGACTGTCACGCTGAGGTTTCACGTCACTTGAGTTACGTGTTTAGCTATTAATAAATCATGAATACGTTTCAGGCTACTTTCATATTTAATAAAAAAGAATGAAGATATTTCTATTTATAGCACAAAATTAATATCATCGAGTTGTCACTGTACTAACAGAAATAGATACCTATGTGATATTGAGCCTATTATTTCGATTCATTGTTTTTTTTTCAAATATACATGTATATATATTTGAATCTTAGATATAATTTAATTTCATTATAATATCATTGTGACGAGATTAAATTATGCCTATTACTTAATCTTTTTTTATGTATATTTGACGGCAAACGAGCAGACGAGCCACCTGATGGAATATGGTCACCGTCACCCATGGACATCTGCAACACCAGAGAAGGTGCTGATGCGTTGCTGACTCTTAAGATACCTGCAAACACGCCTTTTCAAGGACCCCAAGTCATAGCACACAGGGAAAACCTCGCGAGGGAGTCTATTCCACAATCCTGCTGTACGAGGAAAGAAACCATGCGACGACACAAATAGTCTACAAAATACCTCTAACAAAAAAGATTTACCTTACTTTTTTTTAGTCATTCTTAGCGAACACCGTTTTGGGCACCTAAAAATATCAAAGCACTAAAATTGGCGCCCAACATGGTGTCAAATTGAAGTTATATTATTACGTTATATTTGTTAAATACAAAAAAACTTGTTATAATAGGTACGATTATTAAAATTATATAGAAAAAACTATTTGATCAGATAATTTACATACACGGTTTATAAAGCAAGAATAATAATTTCAAAAATATTCTCCATTTTAGACATCATCATCGAAAAGGCTACCTTACCCATATATCAGAATAATTATGTTTAAATTGTACACCTAGATTTAAATTCATTTTTTTTCAATTCATATAATAACATTGAATTTAAATTCTTAATTTATTTCTTGAAGGATTTAATAAGTAACAATAACACGATTTAAATCTCATAGAAAACCAATCTGCTGACATATCAGTGAGTAAGAGTTGCAATTTTATCAAAGTAAATTTTCAATTAGCTTGTATTTTATTTCATTACTATTAATATAATAATTTCTTAGGCATTAGCGGAAGACCAGCGTCGTGGCTCATACCATGGTCCATGGTCCATGCTGAGCGAAGGCCGTTTTGGTGCATATATATGTAACTAGCTTTCGCCCGCGGCTCCGCCCGCGTCAATGTTGATCCCTCGGGATTAGTACTTTTTCCCTGGATAAAAGGTAGCCTATGTCCTTCTCCGTACTCCAGAAAACTTGTTTGCAAAATTTCATGATGATCGGTTCAGTAGTAACGGCGTGAAAGCGTAACAAACAAACAAACAAATAAACAAACAAATAAACAAACAAACTCACTTTCGCATTTATAATATTAGTAAGGATTGTGTATAGTGTAACCGTTACGATAAATGTTGCCAAATAAAGTATTTTTCTTTCTTTCTTTCTTTCAAAGTTGACTATAAACTCCAAAAGCACACTTATTAAATGACTAGCTCCGTGGCGCAGCGGTCAACACGCCAGCCTGCGATACGGAGTGACCGGGTTCGATCCCCGGCCAGGTCAAGATGGAAAATGATCTTTTTCAGATTGGCCTGGGTCTTAGATGTGTATCTATATATGTATTTGTTATAAAATATAGTATCGTTGAGTTAGTATCCCATAACACAAGTCTCGAACTTACTTTGGGGCTAGCTCAATCTGTGTAATTTGTCCGTATATATTTATTTATTATTAAATGTCGTTGTTGTATACCAACAATTTCCCGCCAAGAACCTCGCTAACCCTGTTACTGATACACTTAATTGAAAACAGTTAATAAATACTTAGATAAACACTAATCACGCAGTAAATGTATTTAAAAATATATCGTGCATATTTTTAATGTGTGCAATCAAATCGAAATTGCGGAGGATGGAGCTTTAATGGGCCATAAAAAGCACGCAACGTCGCGTTGACTCACTAACGCTGAGATAATATTTATAATGTTTATTTTATACTGTTGTTTTTATCAGTGAGATGAAGAAGACATTAGCTAGAGTATATACCAAGAACACTTAAATAAAAACAAGTCTTTTTGCAAAACTCCATTTTTTGTACAATAATCCACATTGTTAAGTACTTTCCACGACAAATCAAATGAGCCCAAACACTATTGGTGTACAATGTTTAGTTTAAGTCTTATGGCCACGTTCCGATTCAACCATCCATCAGACTAGCGCGGCGATTCCGTTATATTATACTAGCTGTTGCCCGCGACTTCGTCCGCGGCAATTTCTGTTATTATGATTACTTGTAATTCGTTTTTTATTAGTATAGATGAATAATTTTCCCCCGTTTTCAAAACATTTTTTATTGATGCGTCGCTCCTATTGGTCGCAGCGTGATGTTTTATAGCCTAAAGCCTTCCTCGATAAATGGACTATCCAACACAAAAAGAATTTTCCAATTTGAACCAGCAGTTCCTGAGATTAGCGCGTTCAAACAAACAAACAAACGAACTCTTCAGCTTTATAATATTAGTATATGTAGATTATGATCCGCTCTAGGCATGCATGTAAAATTTCAGCTTAATCGGTAGCCGGAAGGTGGATTAAACTTTTTAACATGATTTGATCAGAAAAACAGCGGGACAGGTGAAACTAAATAAAAGCTTGTAATGATATCAGGCTGCTCTGTTCGGATTTTCCAGTTAACCTGGATTTTTTTCCTCTTTTTATCCCACTTTATGTATGGTCGTGACATCATGTTAGTTTTTGAAGACTTTGAGAACTGCCTCCGTAGTCCAGTGGTTAAGGCGTTTGCCTGTAGATCGCGGTCGCGGTTTGCGGGGTCGTGGGCTCGATTCCCACGGGAAGTATACTTTGTTAAGTTGTTTCCAGTTGGGTTAGGACATTGCAGGCTTGAAACACTTGATTGTCTGATAATTAAGATAATACCGTGCTTCGGAAGGCACGTTAAGCTGTTGGTCCCGGCTGTCATCTGATAGTCTTTAAAGAATCCACGTCAGAGGCCGAGAGGCGATTCCGAAGAACTCTGACACCACGGTATGCATGGTCGATTGACCGTGTCAACTTCTCGAAATGATGATGATGAGTTTTTTGAAGAGAAAACTTCTTTTGCAGCGCCGTGCACTTTTTGGGATAGGTAAAACATGTTAAACTCACGTCAGGACATGAGGCCTCATCGAAAATTCGTAAGACGAACAAATGACGCCCGGCGTCGGAGAGGAAGTAATATTCCCCTCTTTTTCTCCCGGACTGCAACCCGTCGTCTTTTGATTCCATTTTTTCTCTTCTTCTGCTTATTCTTTTTCCTTAATCTTTTATATCGGGTCGGCACAGTATATCAAATCTCTTCATATTTATTTGTTACCTACCATAGCTTTTGTCACTCCTTTCTTGTTCATACTCTACTGGATACAATCTATCCAACTTTTCTTAGAACATCCTCATCTGTTCTTTCATGATGATGATGAAGGAGGAAATGCCCCCTTCATCATCATCATCAGGTCTTTTTAGTCTCCACTGCAGGAGCATGACCCTCTCTGTACTACCGAAACCGTACTTGGCCAAAGCAGACAGAAGATTTGGCCAACACTCTCCTCGCTGGCCAGACGGGTTGGAGAGGTCTCATTGATGTTTACGAGTATGATCTTTGTTTGCCCGTGCAAAACCGCTGCGGGCTGCTAGTATTTAATAAGATAAGCATTCAATCATGTTTGCATCCATTTTTTCTCTAACTACAACTTTTAGAAATGAATAGTTGCAACAATTACAAAGAGCGACTTATTGAGGATATTAACGTTCCTGTGTCTCTACAAAAAAACTAAAAAAAGTTTAACATACATATATCACACACCCAATATCAATACTAATAATAAATCTGTAAGTTACTTTGTTTTTAGAGATATCGTGTTAATAAGCTCCATACATGATACTGAAACTAAATTGACGCCTTTTAGATTTTTTTCTGTATATATATATATATATGTATGTTACTTCATAACTCTTAAACGAATACACTGAATTTAATGAAACTTGGTAGATAAATATTTAGACGAACGGGACGGGAGTATCCTGTATACTTAATTTTTTTCTCCGGTTATGATAAGACGTGGCCCCCATACAAATGTACGCAAACGGAGTCGATGGCACAGCTAGTATAATATATATCACGTCTCTATTCCTCACGAGGTAGAAAAGGCATAAATAAGACCATACGATCAATAGGCCACGTTTAGCGTACTAGTAGTTGTATTGTAAAGGTAGAAAACTGAACTGAAATAGTGATAGGTTGCTAGCCGCATCGCCTATTGATACCTAAAATCATCACGCCGACAAGATGTCAAATATGAACTAACCGAACCAAATACAACCAAAGAAAAAATAAAAAGAAAAAAACAGGATACGTCTTCCTCAACGTTAATTACAAACATACTTAAAGATCAGACACGAACATTTCAATATAACGTCCCATAACGGAGATAAGAAACGGAGAAGGGAGGCAATCTCCAAAAAAACAAAATTACATTAATAAACATCTGTACACATGTATGTGTGTATGTGTGCGGGGACGCAAGGCGCCGATGAGTTTTAAAGTTTTTAAGGGTTCGCCGAAGATTGCGTGCCTTGATTACCGTACCCCCGGGGGTGGACACCCCCACCCGCCACACACTAGGGCCGCCGAAAACACACCGCTACCCCTCCCTTTTTTAAGGAGGGAAAATTAAAAGTGTAGCTGATGGTAGAGTGATCTTGATGCTTGTAAGACATTGCTAATTAGTCGGATGTTTCTGTCAGTTTTAGTATTGCGTATACACATAGGTACGCGATAACTCGACAGTACAACTGAATCTTCGAGTCGTGACTTCGGAAGGACACGGTGTTTTCTATCAAGTCTTGAAGTTGAGAGAAGTTTGTATTTTTACCGTAGCGAGAATATTTATAACATATAATTTAAATAAGTCAAAATATCAAAAAAGTATTAATTGTCAAACTGGTATTTCAAAAGCTGAAATAATCCAATAATAGATATCATATTTAATAAAATGTCTATAAGCCAATGGGACGCAACCAGAGTTCTGTACAATCTTAGATTTTTTTTTATAACGCGAGCGGTGCCGCGGGCAGAATATAGTTATATTCTACCCGCGGCTCCGCTCGCGTGAATTTCTATTCCTCTAAAACAGTATTTTATTAGAGCTAAAAATTATCCTATGTCCTTCCCCGGGCCTCAACCTACATTTTCATCAAATTTCATTAAATTCGGTTCGGTGGTCAAAGCGTGAAGAGGTAACAGACAGGCAGAGTTACTTTCGAATTTATAATACAATACAAACAAAGGTCTTTCAAATATTTGCCTTTACTTGGACAACACATTACTTCTTTCCAAATTTGATGATTTTATGTCTATGAATAAGACCTATATCTTGATTCTCTAGCGAGCGTGTAAAATATGTAAAGTAAATGGTATCTTTTATTTGCGTTGACATATAAGTTTGATTCTCACACAGCTCAAAAAAAGAGCTGCAACGCTCTTAAATAAGAAAAAAATGTTCTCTTTTGGCGTAGGCTTTTCCAGGCCCATGTTTTTAAAATCAAATTGAATCCGAAATATTAATGTTAAATTCATAGATACGTTTTCCATTATTAGTAGCCATTATTAACAGAAAGATGATCAAATGTATAGGAAAATTAAGTACTCCTTTTTCTTTGTGAGGTACAGAACCCTAAGCATCTTCGATTTTCATTACATAATAATCAAAATAATATAGTAATTAGAGCAAGTATCAACTCCCTCTGGTCCACTTGCGAACGACATGTGCGGCCGTGAAGGACAGACTTCGTTCGTCTATAGCGATTGTAATTTGTATATCTATGTCGGAGCCATTGCGACGATATTATGGCAACTTGTGTCATTGTATCGGTCTTGTTTGTGTTCTTTTGGCATAATGTCAGAGACATTTTTTAACTTTCTTTTTTATCCACTCAGAATCATATAGATACCTATATTTTTCAGTCTCAAAAGAACAGTTGGTACCTACCTTATGTTTTCTAACGTGCTTTGATGTAGCTATATTATAGGTTGTGAATAGTGATGGGTTCAACCCATCACTATTTTTAATCCGTTTTCCATCTACACGCCCTCCAACATGCTAAATGTGGCCATAAGGTCTTAGAGACCTAGGCTCTGTCTACCCCGCAAGGGTAAAAGACGTGATACTGTGTGTGTGTGTGTGTGTGGGGAATCAGAATCCCTAATGGAATACAGAATTACAAGAAAAAAAGGAAAAATCGAAAAAAAATTAGACGCGCCATAGAAATTCGCCCAGCTAATTGACGACTTTGTATGGGAAGTCTATTTTTTTATTCGATTCTAATTTTTTTTTCTAGTTATTCTTTGTTCTAGATATTAGCGATTCTGACTCTGATATTTCACAACGAAATTGATAACCTCTTTTTTTAATCGGTTAAATTTTTTTGCAAACACAAGTAGAATTATTGAAAACTATTGTTTCCGCCTAAACAAAAACAAATTGTACTACTACAAAGCACCTATTCATTCATTTCCATAACACATATCCGCTATCACCGTTAACAGTAAACTAAATAACAATTGCTCTAATAGTCGAACCACTTGCATAAACTATCCGCTTCATTACCGTCCATTCAACACAAGATTTGCAACCAATTGTAAGGCCTAGCACCCACTTGCGGACAACGCAACGCAGCGCAAGCGCAACGCATGACTTACAGCAGTTTGTCACATTCGCTCGTAGAAAACGTCATGTCCCCGATCCATGATTAATGTCTTTCTTAATTACTAAGTTATCGTTCCAAACGGGGGTGATACATGTGTTCCAAGCCTAATTTATTGACTTTTGCGCGTGTTTTAGGGTGTGTAGATTGCTTAACTTTTTGGTTGGAGGTGTTTTAATTTAATTTCGATTGGTTTGATAACACGATCAAGTTACAGATGTATGTTTACTGATATTTGTTATATAATATAACTTTCGATATTAGATTACTTTAATTTTAACAAGTTTAGTTTAATTACAGTATTTTCAGTTTGTTTATATGTGAATTACGGGTTACTCACGTACGAAGTCAGCTACAGGCCGACATGTTTCAACCTCATCCGGAGGTTTTTCTCAGGGCGAATGTGAACTGAGACGCGCGCACGGAGTCATCCCGATTCGTACGTGAGTAACCCGTAATTCACATATAAATAATGTTAATCTCGCGTTAGTTTTAATAAAAAAAAATCAGTTTGATTTAGAAGTATTGATGGTTATGAGAGCATATGACAGGCGAATTGACTACACTAACCTACAAAAAGCGTCTTATTGAGGTCATGTATCAGAAAAGATTGCAAGTTCGAATCTCAGGTAACCTACCTGGAAGTTTGTGTTCCAATCTTACTTAAGTACGCTTATTTTCATTTACTATAGCAATAATAGTTAATACAGCTGAAGATAAAAATCCTGAAGAGACCAGCATACTTTTAATTTTCGCCGCCACTTTACGGTTTATCAGAAGAGTGAAATCATTTATCTAAAGAAACTGCTATCTTATAAATACTATCAGATCAGAATAATTGTATCAAATCAATAATCAAAAATTTAGTTTTCGAACGAAAATTAGTTAAATAAGGAAAAAATGAGACACCTTAATCGCATTTTCCATCGTCACCTTAAGCTTAATACACACGCGCGTCACGTCCAACGCTCATTTGGCGGCGTTCATCGATCGAGACAAAGCCTCGGTAGGCCCCGATAAACGAATTAAGGAAATGGGAGATTTTTTATCTGGGCCGGGGAGGGGACACGCGTCGTAAAACGCAGCAATACTTTCTTATGCAAAGTCGCTCCATGCCGATAATTAGGTGAAGGTATAGATGTGTGCACGGCTTTATGTTGGACTGTGTGCGTCGTTTTTAATTTCGGGGGAGGAATTAATGTGTTATGTGTGCTGACGTCAGTCGCCTGCGTAATTTGTTTTGTTTGTCTTGGCGTTTTGTTTGTTTTTTGGGAGTAGTGAGAGATCAATACAGTTGATTGAATGCTTAGTTCCTTAAATCTGTGGGTCCTTAAACCTACCCAGCTCACCCACCTCTGACAGAATGGGCCTCACATAAGATAGGTACGTGGGTATGGTTGTATATTTTAATTTGTATACAGTTTATTAGAAAACCGTTATAAAATATAAATAAAAGTAGGTAGTCTCCCGAGCGTAAGGTCAGGAGGAAAATAAGAGATGATATGACTCACACGATGAAAAAAGACTATCGAAGAATAGGCTAGTTTCTTAAAAATATAATTATTATAGTCAAAAAATATTGGATTCATATTTTTTCTTTTATCAATTACATAATAGAAAAAATAGTAGCCTGTTAAAGTTTCTTGTGACGTCACAGTTTGCTACTGTTTTTAGCGAACTCTTTAAACTTTAACGCATTATATGTTCGTCATTTTTTAGATGTTGACAAAAGAAAAAATACATGTCCGAAATTTTTGATCATCTAACTGATGAACTTATTTTAATATTATTATTTTGATTCCGGAATTAGCCTAAAATTTTTCGGAATTAGCCTAAAATGGTGTATATAAAAATGAGGTAGATAACATACAGTGTGAAGGAGACATGCAGCATGGTTAGAAACCTTAAGAAGGGGATCCCTTCATGTTAATTGGCCAGCAGTGGAAGAAGGGCTCTATCGCACCAATTCTGATGATGCAATGGAATAACGCTCATATTTAGAGAAGTTGAAGACTATCCAACAGTTATGATTGGACGTACTTGTAATTTTTGCATAAACATGTAAATTTTATCAGGCTGGTTGATACCAATCATCATTTTGATTAGACTGAATTACTTCAGTTGGGTGTTGGATTGGGTCCCTCAGATAACTGAGGCACCTAATTCATGCATGTTATCAAAAATGCTGGCAAAATTCTTCGGAATTGTTCAGCAATTCCTTGTTTTAATTTTAAGGTTACTACAAGAAGAATGAATTTATGTACCCGTTTTAAAAGTGCATTAAACTTAAATATATATACTGTGTATATTTCGTGGCCAGATTTAAACTTGGATTGATATATCATCGAACCTTGAGGCCTAAACAATATGGTAATTTTTAGCTGGTCATTATTGAAATTCAACCATTTCTTGAAATGGACTTTCATATCATAAAATGATTATGTATATAAACGGGACTTAGCACGAACCTTTTTATTATTTGTTTCCAATGACGTTTCAATGGAGTTTCATTCATCGTGGTCGCACGAGAATCGAGAGAGAAAAAAAAAATACTAAATGGTTAGTTTAAATATCTGGCCACGACATAATTATACACAATTACAAGGTAAACAATTAAATAACGGATCTTTTGCTCTCTTGTTTCATTAAAAACAGCCTAATGAACGATACTTAAAGTTTGAGAAACAATAAAGACTACACAAACACAAAGTACTGCATGGCTTCCACACTCTTTTTAATATAGCATAAAATTCTTCAAAAAAATTAGGGCACCTTTCGCACCTCAAAGAAAAATCGGGTGGTGCACTTTGCCAATTTCTTTTACGGCTTATCAGGCCTTGCTAGCTAGGAAATTAGGTTGGTTTTGGGTTGTAGAAGGGTGGTATATATGTTTGTATATTAACATGAGGGAGTGGACGTGACATTTATTGTTTGACAAGCATCGATCTGCCCTTTGCTATGCGAGGCGTGAATGAGCCAAAGTTCACGATTTTTATAATGTCTGCTATTACGGCCTGGGACCGAGGCCAGATTTATCGAGATCAGGTTGAGGCTTAATTATTATATAGGTACTTTAAAAAACAGGGTTTAGATGAGTACTTTGAGTATTTAATATGTTGTTTTGTTATTACCGCAGCCAAAGATGTCGCATTCATATGCAATTAATATTAATACCTAAAAGCAAAGATTAACCTATATTAAGGGCCCGTACTACCTCACACTGCTTTGCATGATTGTCTGTAATATCAATAGTAATGATATACTCAAGTTAAAATAAAAATGCAGCAAGTCACCCGGTGGTAGAGCCTACTTACTCTTAGCTACAGCATCATCTTTAGCTCATAAATCGGGCTGGCTCGAACCGGCTAGCAACCACCCTCTCACAGAATACCGGCGTCAAATAGGAGCATGTAAATGCTGCTGTGTTTCGCCTGGTGAGTGAGAGTTCCGGTAGCCCAATACCCCTACAGATCTTCTCCAATATGATAGCGGCAATTAAAGAGAAAATTACCCCAGGAGGGTACCTGCGTTCATGCGCAGGAGAATCCCTCCCTGGGCAACAATGCTCAGGCTGCCCTACGTATTCTGGGGAGGGCAAAATTCCGCTTTTGAAGGTTGAGAATCCAAATTACAACCAACATAGCAAGCGCTCTCCGGCCGAGCCCCCTAAGCTTTTAGTTGATTTCTGTAACATTAGGGGGATACATTCCAATCTTGATGCAGTCCATTACCACCTCGAGACTGCCAAGCCGGCCTTGCTATTTCTGACCGAGACGCAGATCAGTAATCCATCAGACCTGTCATACCTGTATTACCCAGGCTATGTCCTGGAGGCCAAATTCCACCCCCACGCGGGCGTGTGCATGTATGTCAGGGATGAGATCTGTTGTCGGCGTCTCCATGACTTGGAAGTTCCGCATTTTTCTGTTTTGTGGGTTCATGTAGATACTGGCCTTGATCATATTGTTTACGCCAGTGTCTACCGTTCGCATAGCGGAGACTCTGAGACAACTCGGCTCATGGAATATCTCAGCGATGCTGCAGATAAGGTCCAGCAACGTTTTCCATCTGCGCAGTTGGTGTTTCTGGGGGATTTTAACGCCCACCACGGAGAGTGGCTGTACCCGTACCGGGACACCGACCATGCTGGGAGAGAAACCTATAAGTTTGCATTGACTTACGGTCTCTCCCAACTTGTCAACGAGTCGACGCGCATTCCTGACGTTGCTGGCCACA
Source organism: Elegia similella (assembly GCA_947532085.1). Lineage (NCBI taxonomy): Eukaryota > Metazoa > Arthropoda > Insecta > Lepidoptera > Pyralidae > Elegia > Elegia similella. The sequence continues at coordinate 19,197,899 of OX383941.1, forward strand.
CTGCGTATTGCCTGGACCTTCTGCTGACAACCGATCCTGACAGGCATTCGGTGTCCGTATCACCACCGCTCGGGACATCGGATCACTGTGTGGTGAAATCTGTATCGCACTACTCGCTTCCTGACACCAGCCCCAAAGGCACCAGGCGAGTATGGCGATACAAGTCGGCAGATTGGGATGAGATGCGACATTTTTTCGCATCTTATCCTTGGCGGCAGGTTTGCTTCTCTTCTAGGGATCCATCATGCTGCGCTGATGCTGTCTCGAGTGTGATATGTAAGGCAATGGAGTATTTTATTCCTTTTGCTGACGTATCCCTTGAAAACAAAGCTCGCCCATGGTTCAATGCTCAGTGCCTCTTAGCTGAAAGGCGTAAGCGGGAAGCATATTTGTCCTGGGCTGATGCCCGCAGAATCAAAGCTGATGATCTTCAAGACAGAAAGAGAGTGTATAACGCTGCTGCCAAGTCCTGCAAAAAGGTGTTCAGAAGAGCTCGTTTCGACCACGTTGGCCGTATTGGAGACAAGATAGCTTCCTGTCCCTCAGGAAGTAAAGCCTTCTGGTCTCTAGCCAAGTCAGTGGAGATGAACTTCTGTCGCCCATCGCTGCCACCATTGCAGAAACCTGACGGTTCTCTGGCCCATGGTGCAAAAGAGAAAGCAGACTTGTTTGCCAATCTATTTGCAGATAATTCGCGTCTAGATAGTAGCAATAAAAGCCCACCCCAGTTACCTTCGTTCGGCCCCAAGATGCGGGCCGCTCAAATCCACCAAAAAGAGGTACTTAAATGCATGCTAAACCTAGACGTGAATAAGGCTAGTGGACCCGATGGTATTCCAGCAGTGGTTCTGAAGCGCTGCGCACCCGAGTTGTCCCCTGTACTGACACGCCTCTATAGACTTTCTCTAGAGACTGGCAAAGTCCCAAGATCTTGGAAGCTTGCCAATGTACAACCAGTACCTAAAAAGGGAAGTCGCTCCGACCCGGCCAATTATCGACCTGTTGCGATCACCTCCATATTGTGCAAGATTATGGAGCGTGTATTGAACAATCGTCTCCTGGCATACCTGGAAACCAACGAGCTCCTTAGTGACAACCAATATGGTTTTCGCAAGGGTCGCTCAACCGGTGACCTACTGGTATATGCCACTCACTTATGGAGCGAAGCCTTGGAGGGTCACGGTGAGGCAATTGCTGTTTCACTAGATATATCCAAGGCTTTTGACCGCGTCTGGCACGAAGCTATCCTCAGTAAGCTTCCAGCGTATGGTTTACCAGAGGACCTTTGCAACTGGATATCCGATTTCCTGAGGGAACGGTCGATTCGAGTGGTTATGGATGGCTGCTCTTCCGACCTAATGGCTATTAATGCCGGGGTACCTCAGGGATCTGTTCTCTCTGCAACCTTGTTCCTGCTGCACATTAATGACCTTCTTAAATCTGGCATTATTGGCTATGCTGATGACAGCACCGTTGTAGAGAGTTATACATCTAGTGCCAGTGCAAGTCCACAAGAAGTCCAGTCTCTTAGAGAATTTATGATTGAACGGGTTAACTCGAAATTACAGAGGGTGTCCGATTGGGGAGACGCCAATCTTGTTAAGTTTAACCCGTCCAAAACACAGGCGTGTCTCTTTTCTGCAAAAAAGAGTGCTTTCCCACTTGCACCCACTTTCCAGGGTGTTTCCTTGCCGTTAGTTGACCACCTTGGGCTTTTAGGCATGACAGTCACGTCCAAACTAAGCTTCGGCCAACAGATTGAGTCGATGGCACTAACTGCTTCCAAGAAGTTGGGCATCATCTCAAAGGTTCGGCGGTACTTCAGCTCTGAACGGCTGCTCAATCTCTATACAGCCCAGGTTCGCTCTTGCATGGAGTACTGCAGTCACCTTTGGGATGGCTCAGCGAAATACCAACTTGAAGCATTGGACTCTGTTGACCGAAGAGCCCGCAGGCTCATAAACAACGACGTGGTCTCAAATAGGAAATTGCAATCCCTGGAGCATCGCCGTAAAGTCGCTTGCCTATCGGTATTTTATAGGATCCATTTTGGAGAGTGTGCGAAAGCGCTCTTTGAGCTAGTTGAACCCTCACCATTCCTCCATCGGACTACGAGGCGCGGACTGAAATTTCACCCTTTTATCGTTGGAATACCAAAGAGTCGAACTAAACGCTTTGACAGTTCCTTTTTGGTTCGAGTAGCTAAGGTGTGGAATGAACTGCCTGCGTCTATATTCCCAAACAAGTACAGTCCCGGGACATTCAAAAGTAGAATAAATGGGTATCTCTTGGATAGGCATGTAACATCCTCGTCTTCATCGTCACTTACCATCAGGTGAGATGGGAGACAAATGCCTAATTCAAATTTTGTAAAAAAAAAAAAAAAAAAAAAAAAAAAGTTCAGTACTAACTCTGGTAACTATCTAACTCAAAAACACGCTTGCGTTAAATTTTCTCGATGGAAAAAAATGGCAAAGTTGCCTCCATATCACGTCTAATTTACTCGGTGTACAGCATTATTCACCAAATACATAAAAATTAACCTTGAAACTTTTGATTATAATTTCATTACAGATAAGGCAGCCATCATGTATTTTTCTTTTTCGAATAACTCTTGAATCTTCTTAAAAAAACGAAAATAAAGTAGTCAACGCGTTTAGACCTTCCGCGTTTGTACCGCCACGCCGCCTAGCCTATGGCGGGCCCTTAAGAATAAATATCATACAATACAAAATTGTATTTGCAATTTATATAAGGTAAACGATATATTGATAGAAACAATAAAAAAAACGGCTGCCTGTATAAACATTCAGTCAATGTCACTCGGGAGTGACCTCGAAAAACAATACACTCCTTTTCGGGCAGTGATGCAATAATATGCACACCAGACAAGAAGGCGAGCCGATCATGAAAATATCAAATACCTCTCGAAAAACACCCCCATAAAGCTACCTAACAGCAATATTTGATAAAACGCAGGTATTATCCAATTTGCTGCAGTCGGTTGGAGACAATAAACATCCCCCTCATACGATTCATAGATTAGGACTGTGATACATTGGGTGCGAAACGATGGGTGATAAGTAGCTGGATACAAAGTACAGTGTTCACGGTGAAATTTTGACCGTAATGGCCTTATATTTTCAATAAACGATACCTTATATATTATTAAACTATTGTTTCGTGATACGAATAATTATTTGTTACTTTAGACTAGCTCCGTGGCGCAGCGGTCAACACGCCTGCCTGCGACACGGAGTGACCGGGTTCGATCCCCGGCCAGGTCAAGATGGAAAATGATCTTTTTCAGATTGGCCTGGGTCTTGGATGTGTATCTATATATGTATTTGTTATAAAATATAGTATCGTTGAGTTAGTATCCCATAACACAAGTCTTGAACTTACTTTGGGGCTAGCTCAATCTGTGTGATTTGTCCGTATATATTTATTTATTTTACTTTAGCAAACGTTGTAACCTGAGTACTTGTTATAGTTCTGTTTATGCTCTTTTAGTTGATCATGCTGTGTACACTAATTTTGTAAATTTTACTAGTTCCCAAAATCAACTCAATTTTTTTTTGACGTTTCCATACAAATTGACATGGTAGCCGAATATTTTTGTATGGAATTGTCAATTTGTTTCCATTTACTCAGCATTGGTCCCATAGAAAAAGTTGTTCACATCGACGGCCCTATTAGGGTAATACCGTAGATATAATTACACCGAGTTTAAGTAGTATGATTTTTTAAACAGTGGTAATTTCTTAATTTAGAGTGGTATTTGATTTTACGAGTAGGTAATAATGTAAGAAGATTATACCGGCTCACTGTGTTGTCCGTCTGTCTGTATGTCAAGACCCTTTTTCTCAGGAATCAGAGGTATCAAGCTAAAATTCATATCAAATACTCAGGTCTACTGTTCCTTGTAGCTGTGAAAAAATCAAACTTCTAAGCCAAAGATACAACCGTTTATACCGCAAATTTTCGACATTTGTAAGGGAATCATAACCTATAGGGTAGTTCCCTTGAACTCAGAATCTTAAAATTGGTACGAAGCAGCGTCTTATAGCACAGATAAAGGAGATATTTTTGTAATATCATATAAAAAAAAAATTATAAAAAAAACAGATAATGATACAGAACCCTTCGTGAGCGAAGTAAATTTTCTATCTTGACCTGATTACGCTATACGGGAACAAGCAAGTTACAGGTGGGAAGGCTGATGCTCGTACCTGGTGCCATACTTGCAACTACCGAGTACTGACCAAGCAATTGAGAATGACATCCCTAGGAGACCTTTAGAGTGGGACCTTTAGCACAATTTTTTCGAAAATCAGCAGTATCGTACACCTGATCTTCGAATTAATTGTGCGAAAGACGGCCCAGGTACTACTAAGCCACATTACCGAAATTAAAAAACAGAATAGCTTCTTACTTAAGATACTCAAAGCATAAATCAAAATTTGTTTCCTATATTCCCAAGCCATTAATTATTTCAATTAGAGGACAGAAGTATTATATTTTCAAACAAAATCCTTTGGATACGCAACACCCTCCTTAATGATCTGAAAGCCTACTTAAAATGATACTGAGAACAAAATTGAAACAACCACGCTTTAATTAGGAGATGGTGTGCCACAAGGATGTATTTTTTACTTGGTTTTAATTTTTTAAACAGAAAAGTGGTGATTGTGTGGTTTAATACCTTACCACGTCTTCTTTCCTTGCGGGGTAGACAAAGCCCAGGTCTAAAAGACCTAAGAGACACATTTAGCATATTAATGGGCGTGTAGGTGGGAACCGGAATCAAAATAGAGATGACTTGCTATTCGTATCGCCTACATACTTCCATGATACCTCAGATGTTTCGTTTGTTGCCCAGATTTTTGCCCATTGCTTCGATAGGCTTTTATGATTTGCGCAAAAAAACAAAAGAGAAGCAGTTGGTACATTTTACTTATTTTTTCTCCCAGACCAGCATGGATGAGTTATTTCGTTTAAAAATGTTTCGTACTTACTTCTAAAACCCTTGCTTTCGTAGACTGCCTAATGTTATTAGTAAAATTAACTAATGGAGTTCATATGAAGATAATTATGCTATATGTGCAAGGATATAAGGTTAGGGATTTCTTTAAAATAATGCTAAAGAGTTAATAAATATTCCTGCCTCCTGTTGGACGATACCTGCCTGATACAAAGGACCTATTGCATTAGCAGTGTTAACTATTTATGCCAAGGTAACCGTAACCATCTGAAGCAATGGTCTTAATGAAATTAGAAAGGTTTCCGGTCCCGAATCTAGAGAGGTTTCCGCCGAAACGTCACAATGCATAATAAAAATTAAAAAAAAAAAAAACATTATATTTACAATTATATTTTCCAAGTATTTATTTAAATCATCATATCGTATGGCATGGTCAGCAAGAATCCTATGAAAATTTTAAATGTTTAATTTTAAGTTCTTAAGCCAGTCTTCGGCTGCTGGCGAAAAGGAGTGGAGTTCGTTAAGGCCTCCAGGGAAACCATAGAGTGGGCACTCTTCGACAATATGCCACAAAGTTTATTCTCTGGCCCCACAGTCACATTCTGGAGAGTCTTTGTAACCCCACTTATAGAGGTGATAATTAGACCGTCCGTATCCTGTTCGGAATCGGTTCAATTTTACCCAGACCCCTCTTTATATTTATTTAAATATAAATATAATAGTATAATAATACTAATAATAATTAAAACTACTTAAAAAATAATTTAATAATTATCAGTATTATAAGTTAATTAGTATTATTTTAGTATAATTATATTGTACCTTATAGTATAATAAATATATTTAAACCTCTATTACACAATACTATTTACATACCGAAAACGGAACACTATGCATTTAAGGGTAAACTGGTACTCTTTTTTTTTTCACTAAATGTTGGATTAGGCATTTGTCTCCCATCTAGATTTATTTAGAAGTGCCGTTTGTGTTACCGGTGTGCCGGTTGTGTTTTGATATCCTACAAATGCTTATTAATTAAGCGAGCGAGCGCGAAGCGCGAGATAAGCGATACTGTTCAGCTTGTACAAATTAATCGTTTGTATGTCCCGCTGTTCTTCCTCTACAGGCCGCATTTCTGAACCGATATCCCTGAAAATTTGTGACCGGGTTTAGTAGTTGCATTGATATTTATTATTATTATAAATTTCTGATCAAAATGGCGGAATTGGCATAAATGATTTAAGCACTATTGAGGTCTCCGGCGCTTAGGACTATTGTTAGTTCGACAAAATAAGACTCTCAAATCGTGAGGGATACAGCTCGCTGATAAGGATTATTAAATATTTGTTATATATCGTCCATCATCCACATACAAAAGCAAAGTGATTGTCGTTCTGCATTGGGTCCACGCAGGACGGCAAAAAAATATACACACGTAGATTTTACTCATGTGCATTTAATAAATTTGTACAATAAAATGCTCATTTACCTACTGGGGAGGCGAGAATTTTGCAATACAATACATTATCGAGTGCTTCTCACAGAGCATCTCGTGAAAAACGCCAAATCATCTCAATGATTGTCGAATGTGTGAAAATACTCGACACCCTCGGCGCCGATCGTATCGACGCTTTGTGTGTCGCGAATGAGTTTTGATGACTACTCGTTTATTGAAATTTGAATTTAGAACCCTTTTTACTTTTTTTTAACACATTTTTTATTCGCATTTAGAATAGTTTGACAATCATTATAGCCACTACACTACTATTTTACTTTAGTGAAATAGTGGCCTTTTCATTTTATGGCCTGCTATATTAATCCAATGAAGTTAAGGCACTGTATGTGTATATACACTTTTCTACAAGCGTGTCAGAGTAATACATTTTCAATAATATAACACTACAGATCGTAAAAAAGCCAAATCATCTCAACGATTTTCGAATGTGTGAAAATACGCCGCTCCTGGCGCCTGGTAGTGCTGATCGCATAGATCTTTTGTGTCGCACACAAAAGCCACTCAGGTTCTTTAATCAAATTTGGAAATTTGTAAGCGACCGTGAATGCTATCATTGTTTTAGAGTTAGAAAATTACCCCTAAATAAATCATCGATGAAAAAAAGATAAATACCTTAGTGAATTAATATTTGAAATGAACATAATCAGTATTATATGATTCCATCACAAATTGTACGAAATTTACTTGCAAAATAAATAATAATTTATATGCAAAAAGCAATATGGTAAGCAGTACTTATGAGGCAGAGGACAAATTACATCTAATTTAAAACCATTGTAAGGAAAAAAATACCCCACACGAAAATAAATTATACCTGGGCTGTTCATAAAATTCGTTCATAACATCACATAATTTAGGAAAAATCCACAAGAAAATATAACAAGGGAAGCATTCATGTATGCCTATAGTCGCGTATACTGGTAAGTTACACCCCAAATTAATAGCATCCTAACAAAAAACGCCTCCCTGTCTTATGAGGGGGGGAGGGTTCATTTGCATATATGTCTCCCCAGCACCCCAAGGAGCGAGGATGTATTTTTAATTTCATTCTTATCCCCGTACTTAAATCATGAGAGCGGCCATGCGTGCGGGGGTGGCCCCCCTTCTTACCCCCCGCGGCCGTTAGCTTGCGTCATACGTCGCTAACCACGTACAGAGTAAAAAGAAAAGAAATCTTAATAAGTTTGTTAGGGTGCGCTAGCAGAGTATGGACATGACGCGTAGATGTCAACCCCTCGCGAAAAAACCTGAATCGAAAGCGAATCTTACACTATTTAATTTTATAAATTCGTTGTATGTGGTATCCCTACATAGATATTTATGGATATCAAACTAGTAAAATTTACGGATTTTGAGCATATAAATAAAAAAAGCATCTCCTGGCATATTTATTTACTATTAAAAGTACGATGATCAAGTGGGTCTGAGAATTATTAGTGCTTTCATGTCTTTAGCAACGCCAGGAGCTTCCCTGTTGGGATGGGTTAGGTTAGGTTAGGTTAGGTTAGGTTAGGTTAGGAGCAAGTAACATAAAAATATTTCGAGCTTTTCCGTGCTTCGGATAACACGTCAAGCCGTTAGTTCCATCTGTCATCATTGATGGCACTCGTTAATCTACCACCAGCGTTGGCCACTTACAAACTCGAAAAACAAAACAAAAACAAACTACTTACTACTTAAAATCTAATTTTATTGTGAGCCAAATCATAGTACTGTAATTTTGCTTGTAAGAATTGTATGATACGATGTCAAGTATAAAGATATTACGTAGTTTGTTACTTATGGATAGCGTGAACAATATCTACTTTGGATTAAGTCATTCAGTCTATCCTCAAATATTTATTATTTGATGGAAAATATTAAGTCTCGAATCTCTTTCAAATACGTTTCAGAGGGGGACTCGTGCCTTCAGTGAAAGAAATACATTTGGGAAGAATAAACTTTAACTTACAAACATCATCATGTTTTCCACGATCTGCTGCTGGGTATAAACCTCTCTTTATCGGCGCCATTCTGTTTATGTTTTGACGACAATAACATTATATTGTGATTGTCTTAATTGTTCTAAATTGAACAATTAAGACAATTCACTAACTAATAGTGAATTGTCTTAATTCCGACCCCTAATGTGTATTCGTACGACTTATCTCACTTCCTTGTGTATCACTGTATCCTATTTAATTTCCACCACAACATCACAACTAATTAATACCGAGCTTATCCTCCCTAATCCACCGGCGAGTTATAAGCACCTACAAAAAACAAGCGTAGTCATTTGGCTGAGCAAATTTCGTGGAAGTTTTCCGCTCCTCGGCATACTATGTCTTTTGGACTGTCATATATATGTCACTGTGGTTGTGTTTGGGTGAATTTTAATATTGGAATTATGCTGCATAGTTTTGTGTGAGCTTCCTTTTGGCGTTTTTGGTATTTTGTTACGGTTTCGTAGTTTTTGATTTATATGTTTGAGCTTATAAATAGGTATAAGTATAGTTATAGTATAATTGGATGTTTATCTATATATGTATTTGTTATAAAATATAGTATCGTTGAGTTAATATCTCTTATCACAAGTCTCGAACTAACTTTGGGGCTAGCTCAATCTGTGTGATTTGTACGTATAAAAAAAATCATTTGTTTGCGATTTTGTATTTAATTAATTCGTACTACTATTACAGTAGGTTATTGTAATACAACTTAGTTAAGAACTTGGCAAAAGAAAACGCCAGTAAATTACTTTGCAAGTATAAGTTAAGCAAAATACGAATATAAGTTAAAATTAATAAAATATTAATCACTTCGTAGTTATTTTGCTATATTCATAATTTGAAGATAATAAGGCATAATTTCTTGTTGACTATGTATATCTGGTAAATTGTAATTAAAAGAATGTGATGAAAATAGCGTTACGATCTACACTATATCCTCATTATTATTTGATGAATCTCCTTTTTGTTCTTGTCTGATAAAGATCAAGTTTTACTTACAACGCAAAGATTTTTTCGACGTTAATCCAAGTCAATTCTTATCTCCTCGTATCAAGCCCACAATTTCCCCTTTCCAAAAACATCTCAAATAACTCGATTACCGAAGAAAAGTTTGTCCGCAAAAAACTGGATAAGGCAAAAACCACAACCTTTATAATCGCATCAGGCAAACTCAGATTGTTCCCGTTAATTATTGATAGAATGAAACTTTTATCAAAACTTCAAGAGCAGAAGCCAAAATTATTTGAAAGCAAGGAAACCCTTCATAATGCCTGTGAAAATATTAAAACAAAGCTGAGGTGGCCACCCCGTTTCTACGCAGGACAGGGCGACTTAGGTGCGTATATGACTAGAGAAGATAATACCAAATTAATTAATTCATTTTTACTTTAAGGTTATGTTTTAAATTTATTGAAATTGTGTTGTATTTTATTCAGATTAAAATAATTTAACAAACTTAAAAAAATATATTGATCGAGCGAAGCGAGCGAAGCGTCTCAGTTTCCACTGGCCCAAAATTCTTTTGTCCGTCTGTCTGTCTGTCTGTCTGTCTGTTTTCGCCTATAGGTCGCATTTCTCAACCGATTGTCATGAAATTTTGTGAGCAGGTTCGGTAATTATATAAAATTTTTTGGTCGTGCCAGATTTTCGAAATTTTAAAAAATAGCGGATATATGGCGGTCTGAAACTTAAAAAAACTCATAGCACAGCTATTTGAAAAAAAAACAAAAATGTCATTAGACTTTTTTGTTATTCTCATTAAGACGCAACTTTTTTGTCTGAACAACTTTTTTATACGATAAACTTAAACGTGTTCATAGTCGGCAATTTGCCCAAAAGTTGTCTGAAATCGATTTTCTGTATATTTATGAAAGGAGTTGAAGTACGTGAAGTGGGAGAGGGAGTGAAATTGAACAACTTTCCCTAAGGAACAAAAATCAAAATATAAAAAATATTTTTTGGCTCAAAGCATGATACTGCGTATTACTTTTATAATTAAAAACACTGAATAAACTTAGAATTCTGAAATAAAAATTAAAAATTAATAAAAAAGATTCACATGTTATCCTGTGACTTGAACTCAGGGCTTATAGATGCCGGATTCTTAACGTAAAGTTCGCATGTTTATCTGCCTTAATAGTTGAAAATTAGCGTCACATTAAAAATTTTACCAATTGGTAACATAACAACTATGAAACCGGGTACTTAAACTTTGCCTCCCATTCACCCATGCCAAGTTCGATATTCCGATATTTCCGATCTTGAAGAGGATCACTCCAACTTAGTTAATGTGTACAAAAGCATACTAAACATGGTGCTCAAGGGCCATGTTTCCAAACAAGAGTAGTCCCCTGATTCCTCGCCGGATAGTACCAATAAAGTAATGATTTTTTAATAATAAAATCCTTATGTTAAATTTTTTTCATAATTGAATTATTTAAAGAGGTATGCACCTTCAAAAACATGAAAAATTGGTACGAATTTCCGTTGTGTTCAAACATCAAGAAAACAAATTTGGGCAATTATATAAGAAAAAGAAACGCAGAAACACAGCCATAGCTTATTTTAAATTTTTAATGTAAAAAGAAATTAAATCGGTTAAGTTTTGGAAAAGAAATCAGAGGACTACGAAGCGTTAGTTTTGTGTACTTTTTATAGGTATTTTCCGGCCGAGCTGCAGTTATCTCTATCGCACTTTGCGGGGTTTGTTTGGGCACGCGGCGCGACAGCAATAGATATTATAAATATCTATTTTTCAATTCTCTCGAGCTTAGTGTTTCCTCTTAAAAAAAGGGTCTGGTCGGGTCTTCTGGTAAGAGAATGTAGGTTTAAATTTCCGTTTCCTCTGGTACCTAATTAAGAGCAGCGGGGATTGGGAAATAGTAACTGAAGGAAATCATCCTTTAGTCAATTAGCATATCAGTAACAGATATATTTTAGAGCACTGGAGGGCAAATGTGGATGTTGATTGTAAGGGCTCGCGAGGTCTACTGTTCTCGCAGAACCACTAGTTTATTTATATACGATTGTAAATTATTCTCAAATATCGCACTCTGTTGCTTATTAAAAAAAATCCTTATACTTTTTACAATGAAAAGATGATTCGTTTGTCCCAGGTCTCACGTCATGAAAAAGTCTTGGTGTTTTCTTTTTCGTAGGATTTATAACATGTTTATAAAAAAAAATAAACTATTTTTTTTATATAACGAAAGATTTGTAACCCGTCGACTATCCTAATGGTTTTTACGTTCAAGGTCTTACTTTTGCAATAAATAACATAATTTTGTAGACTTTAGGGTCTTGGAGCCCATAGGCAAAATTATTTATAAATGACTAGTCCACGCGACTGATGAAGGCATCGGGGGACCCCAGAACTGGCTGCTATTTGACTCAGAGAAAAAGTAGCCATCCAGAGCTGCTAGAATCTTGGGAACCCTGCCTCGATCACATGTGTTAAACAAGTTACTTAGTGTCTATGTTACAGGTTTTAATTTCTACTAGATATATATTTTACCTTTATGATTTCTCAAGGAAATGAAATGACGTAAATTAATACATTATTCAATTAGCATTTTCATTGTGTCGTTGCAAATTAGACAAGCATTTTCCTTTTTTCTTATTTTATAATGAAGGGGTATTATCAACCCCAATATTTTCACGCGAAAATCCTCCAAGACGACTGCTAGCGGGCGGTGATTAATACAACGCATCTCCCCCAACGGTTTAATCGCTCGCTGGCAACATTTTTACCCAATTTTTGGGTGAAAAGACACCCCTTCCCTGCCTACCGGCCCACCCCTTTCTTTCGTTAAGATAAATTATCCTGCGATCAGGATAAGAGTGTAGGTTCAAATTGCCGACTTTAAAATTCAACGGCCTAAATATTTATGCGAAAATTAGTGGAGGCCCGCGACTCTACGTGCTTTAAACGACAATTGCGAATTAAGAGTTTCAGTTAGGAGTGAGATTGTTTTCTTTGGCACCTCCGGTTGGCACAGTATGCGGTTACAAAGTTATTAAAGTGGTACTTTGAACTTAGAATTTTGTAAAATGGTTATTTAATTTTCATACCTGTAGAATTACTACCATCATCGTTATCATTATAGCCGAAGCCTAATGCTAGACAAAGGACTCTGCCAAAGATTTTTCGTTCCATGGGGGGATATTGCCATACGCACTACGCTTGACAGGCGGGTTTGCGAGCGCAGTTTCTTTGGCTTCATGTGGTTTCAACGTTGCTGCCCATCGGAAGTATTTTTAAACTGGTGAAGAATATAAATTTCTTGAATTTGGGAAGGGAATAAAGGTATTATGATACTATTCACACGGATGAATGGAGGAAAAGTAAGAAATAGCTCGGGCGCGGGTACCCGATGCCAAACGTGCAACCACAGTTGAGGATGACACCCCTGACCTTAACAAAATAAGATATACATAGACTATTGACAATCGCACATAATGAATATTATGATTTACATAATGAATATTGATTGATTTGATTGACATAATGAATAATAAACTTAAATAAATAAATTAAAAAATATATATATTTATCATGATTCTAAGTCAACTCTTGTAAAACATACACAATGTAGGTACCCAAAATTTTGGCCGGTATAGACTTGTGAAAGTTTAGTACGCAAAGACTCGAACCCAGCCCTCAATAAACATAGACTAAATTTTACTAATGCGCCAGAGAGGTAGTTAGAATGGAGATTCATACTAAACCAATCAAAGTTTTCAGTACTTTAGCAAAAATCTATGATATTAAAACTAAGTGGTCGTAATACCGAAACCAAAACACGGACAAACGATCCCAAATATTTTTATTCAGCAATTGCTCTCATTGTGACGAAATTAAAGCCAGGAGCGATTGTTTCTACAGTCATTTGTTATTTTGTTTGTTTGTTAGGTATTTAGCTGTCCCCGTGCCGAGGTTTGATCGTTAAAACGGTGTATTCTTGTTTGACCCAAACGTGGGTTTATTAATAATATAAAATTCGAATCATGTATTTAATAAAAATTAATTGTAAACATTACTTCAAATCAAAATGAAGAAAAGAAGTAAAACGAAAATAGGCATAAAATTAAAAAGCGAGTAGGCAAACAATGCTATTGCAAAGAGTTTTTTTCTGCGTCTTTCTCTCCAGTAGTCGCTTCCGAAATCCTAGTGGTCTGTAGCTTTTGAACATTAATTAATAATAAAATATTACTTAATTAAAATTAAATAGAATAGATCCTTAAAAATGTAATTTGACGTGAAAAATTACTGCAAATGCCTATTTACTAAATTAAACTTTTTGATTTTATATTGTATTGACAAATTAATTACAAAAATATTATCTCTGCTACTGTGTAACAAAGAAAATTGGATTTGAATGTACACTGGCATTCAATATAGAGCTCTATAAAGTTATACACAAGTTTGAAGCGTCTTCAAATTATTAAGCTACAAATATTTTTTTTATATATCTTTCATAAATACCGTGTTCTATTTATTTATGACTAAAAAAATTGGTATCTATCTTTTTATATGACATGGTAATGTACGAAGGTTCATACAGATCTTTTTGATAAATAAAGATTTACAATTATAATCATGTGACCTATATTGTTTTCAATACAATGCTTGTCGCTATCTCTTTCTCTCACTCTTAATAACTATTCGTAGCTTTTCTATATATTACAGATCTTTGCCTATATTATTACACATAGCGGAGCAATCAGCTTAAAATCTTTAAATATATAGATGTTAGGAGGTAAAAAAAACAAACAACGGGTTGCACTCCGGGAGTACCGGCAGAAGTGAAAACTCGCATTTGCGGCGATCTCAGATCACGTGTCCGTCTCAGATCACGAATTTTCAATCAGGTCACGTATCCTTACGCGAGTTTAACATTTTTTACCCAGCCCAAAAGTACACAACTCCGCTAAAGAAGTGCTCACCTCAAAAATATAGTCCCATTGTTATTAATACAATTTGTTATTGATTGCATTCGTACCAACAGTGTCACATAATCTACTCTTAATAAATTAAGAAATAAAATATGGTGAAACATTTCATGCGGGCTAGACTTGAACCGGCGACCTAGGTCTATGTACGACCTATACTTTGCTATCTGAGCTACCGCATAATTTAATCTCGGCGCCGAAATTCTCCACCATATCCCATTTCCCCTTACACGTATTAAGGCTTACGTCACCTACACAACTACCCGACTTTTACAAGTGAGGTATTTGATTCAACTAATTTTACAATGAATTTGAATATCAACTAATATGTAGGAAGCCATGCAATATTTTTACAAGAATTTCGGCGCCGAGATTGAATTGTGCGGTAGAGCAGATGGCAGAGCATAGGTCGTACATACATAGACCTAAGTCGCCGGTGAAGTCCCGTCGGCATACAATTTTTTCACCATATTTTATTTCATAATTTGTTAAGAGTATATCAAAATAGCATTGTGAATGCAAAATAAGGCACTTGTAAAAATATCACATAGTCTAACTACTGGTACCAAGTGGAACAACCCACCAAAATTCTTTGATATTTGACTAGAGGTTTCGATGGTTGGGACTTGTCACAATTACTTTCTTTTGTAATTATAAACGCTTCGCAATTATAAGGACGGCGCCTTGAAAGAAAATCTAAGGAGAAACCAAAAAAGGGATAAATAATGAGTTCCAGTTTCATATTAGAATAATGAGATTTGTCCTCGTTAATTTGAATGCAAAATTACGTCTTTTACCAATACCGTGTGTACCAATTCAGGTATTTATAAGGAACTAGCTTTCGCCCGCGGCTCTGCCCGCGTCAATGTCGATCCCTCGGGAATAGTACTTTTTCCCGGGATAAAAGGAAGCCTATGTCCTTCTCCGCACTCCAGAGAACTTGTATGCAAAATTTCATGATGATCGGTTCAGTAGTTACGGCGTGAAAGTGTAACAAACAAACAAACAAACAAACAAACAAACTCACTTTACGCATTTATAATATTAGTAAGGATGATACATTAGGACATCGATCTTCAACCAGTTTGCCCGGGCATTGAAACAATGAGTATAAAAAAAATTAAAACTTCACAAATTTGAAACCACAACTCGAAACAAATATCCTTGCTCCGTGCTTTAGGCTTATATCACATTAGTATTATTTGATGCATTTATATTTAATAACAAACACTTTTTTTAGCCGTGTGGTTTCCGGCAGAGTAGAATAAGATCACTCCAAATCTTCCCATGGATGGCGTAAGAGGCGACTTAGGAAATACAAGCTAAACAAAGCTCATAAACATCAATGAGACCTCTCCAACCCGTCTGGCCAGCGAGGAGAGTGTAGGCCAAGTCCTCTGCTCTAGCCAAGTATCACTCCGGTAGTACAGAGAGGGTCATGCTCCTGCGGTGGAGACTAAAAAGACCTGATGATGATGATTTTTTATGTATTTATCTTTACTTATATTTTATTTTTAGTTTAGAATTTCGTTGTCCAACAAGACCGTACGTTACCTTACGGTATACTTTATGGAACAAAAGCCAATACTTACACTTGGCTATATTTTTTACTTAAACTTAGATAAAATGAAAAATGTACCGGGGAAACCAAAAGGTTGAAAACGCCAATATTAGGAATTACATAGTTTGTATCAAATACATTTATATTGACTCTGGCTACCTAACCAGCCAGTATTAAGTTGTGCCTGAATTTTTAGTCTGTATTGGTTATTAACCGTGGAATCATAGAAACACAAAAATTTTTTTTTTAAATCTATGCGTGGAATCATAGAAGTATGAAGTCTCTAGAAGAGGCGTATTACTTGATACGTCATGTTACTGATACCCTTAAAAGTAGCGTATACTATACACTAGGCCTCAGTCCTCTGACGCCTGTCGAGGGGTATGTAACAGAGTGGAATTTAATTTTTAAAATTATAAACTGGCCACTTTCTGAAGTTCTGTCCTTCTAAAATACTAAAATGAATATTATAGTAAACTATCGCGCTGGACTTTTCTCATTTAAGTAATGCAAGTTCATGTTATTTACAATATTATAAACGTATTTATCCTCCATTAAAAACGTCAAATTCCATTGTCAGCGAAAGGCGGAAAGACGCATAGTGATGCACTTTGTTATTTTTTGCCAAACATCGATAATTTACATGAATACAGATGAGTGTAATAATATAAGTAATAAAGTTAATGCCAAGAAATAAATAATAATAAATTCACTCTCCACGACTTTCCCGGAAATTTATTATTTTTAGTGTTCCGTTCCCTAAGAGTAAACACGGAAAGGTAATACTAAGCCTTCGACGTCCATCCGTCCATCCATCTGCCACATGACTGTATCTATTGAACCGAAATAGATAATATTTCAAAAGGACAATGCCGGTTATTGGCGTCTGTTTGTTTTCGCGCGGCCACCAACCATACCTTGTTTTCCCGATAGTCAATAACAAAATAAAGTTATAAGGGTATATATACCTCTAAACTCAGTCCGAACCGAGTTATAAGGATTAGATATTATATTCATAGGTTTTTGCACTATTTTTCACTAAGTTCATTAAAAGTTGCAATTAAATAATAAATAAAATTATTTTGGACATTTTAATTACTACTATACTTTTTTGAAGCCTTTTTCATCAACGATACAGTAGCAGGCTCTTCTCCGCTACCTTCTTGAGGTTAAGAGTATATAGTAACTGTTTATTGGGGCAGTCTGAAGTAGCTTTGATAGATACTTGATACATTAGGTAGGTCTTTTTGTTCTTTGCTTGGCCGTCGTCTTCACTGTTTCGCTTCACTCTTGAAGTATTGGTGCAGTTGATAGCATAGTGACGTCAGCTTTGACGTTCCCAGGCGAGGGCTTGGTGCGTCACGAGGCAACACAACAAGTACCGAAAACTGTACTTATTGTTGCTGTCCATGTTTACTTCCATATACTAACAGCGCAACTGCCCCTTTATTAGTTGCCATCATTCGTAGTTGATCTGCTTCATGAACACCAGTGAGAGCTTTCGTGGCACCCCGCTCAGCGCTTGGGCAGCATGATGACCCAACAGTGACCCACGGGGTCACTTCAGCAGATGGCGAACCACCATATTCAGCAGGCAGATCTTACGTTGCACTTGGAACACAATAGGAGTAGGCTTTCGCCAATCATCTTGGTTTTGGTTATGACAAAAGTGTTTTACTTAGATGGTGCCCTCTCTTGCGGTCTGCGCAACACCATAAGAGTTGTACCTCAATACGTACAGGACTTAAGAGAGCCCAACCCGTCTTACTTTTTATACAAAGGCTCGTACGTCTCTAGAAGCAGCGCATGTCTTGTTACTCATACTCTTAAAACAGCGTATGCTTTTTCGCGGCCTCAGTCCTCTGACGTCTGTCGTATTATTGGATGCGGAATCTTATGAGCCGAATGAAAATTTATTTTTATAATTATAAACATGCCTAGTTGTGTAGTGAAATCCTGCAAAAATACTGTAAAAAATGCTAAAGGGAAACCACAACCTGTGACTTTTCACATGTAAGTAATGCAAAGAACATTTAATTACAATATCATAAACGATAATGACAATCTCCATGGTACAGTGGTTAACGAGCCAGGTACCGGGTTAAATTTCCGGCGCAGGCAAAAACTTGTACTTCAGTTTCATATTTATGTATGTCCGCGTTACTGGAGTTACAAAAGGAGAATTGGCGTTGGGCCGTAAAACATACATACATTCATATTATCACGATCTTCACCCTTACGGTGTAGGCCTCTGCCTGAAACCAAAAGCCACGTTTAGCGTGTTTGTGGGCGTATGTAGGTGGAAATCTGAATCCAAGGTTTAATAGGTTGCTAGTCGCATTCCCTATCAGAGAAGCAACTGGTACATTCTCAATTTTTCCTTTTCATCTAGACCAGTTATTACAGCATGAATGCTGTCATAATAGCGGACCCCGGGCTTGGACGCAGCACAACTGAAGATTCCAGGAGTATAAGGAACCAGGGAATCTCTTAGATGATTATGACTATATAATTATTACTACTTCATATGTTGTTTACTTAAAATAAGTCAAACTGAAACAAAATCTTGTTGTGGGTTTTTCTCGATATCGATATTACACGGTGTTGTTACATCTCTTATGACAGCGGCGTCAAACGTCATGAGTGCTATTTTCGAATCGACGTGTTTACTAAACGACCGATGATGTATGGAAAATTTGTACTTCTTCATTGAGTCACTCATTTACAAATAGCACCCCTGACACCACGACTCCCTTTCGTCTGCCTCACACCCCCGCTAATGACACACTAGGTTCCCATACAAAAATGGCTAAATGTGACATCTATTCAGAGACACAAAAATTTTTTTTTTAAATCTATGCGTGGAATCAATACATTTTGTATACGCGGGGGTTCCCAACTGTAAAAAAAACCTTTACAAACTTACGGAAGCTATGACAGACGCATCATGGTGAGCAGTAGTAACATTTGTTAGCCAATTTTTTGTAATTTTAGATTTAAAAAAATATACAGATATAAGGCACACAGATTAAGCTAGTTAACTATCAATTTACAACTTAGTGTGGGGACACTAAGTTGTGAATTTGATAAGAAAATATTAACACCGACTTCATAAAACATTAAACTCTTTGCTCTAAAATCAAGACTTCAAATTACAATCACGTAAAACAAACCACACGTTACTGAAACTCTCTACTGTAAAAAGAAACCCTAAAAGGCCGTTTAGTATTCCGGCAGCTTGAACAAACAAGGGTATAACATGTGGCTCCATTCACAACACGTAACACCCTAATGAATGTCGCGGTGGCACCTCACCTTTATTAAAAAAGTAACGTTCCTGATTTAAATTTCAAGTTTGCGGAGCAAATACGAACTTTTTATATTTTCTTTTGTTAATTTCTTCGTTTTCTTTTTGAAACAGCGTTCCATATGTCTTTTTCGTTTTTTTTTTTATTTATGGCTTTCACGCGTTACGTATGTAGCCAGTATCAAGTATATATGAGTATCCCAGTGCTTTTATTAGTCTTGTTACCAAAGAAACGATGGTGTAGTTCATTTCATTGATTCTACGGAGTCCCTGGCGACAATTCCCAAGAATCCACTGGCTTGATCACAGACGACGCAACGAGGCGGATAACCACCAGCCCGCTAAGTAAAACCCACTACATCCGTACTGTGACAGTTTATTTCAGTTATTCCACACATTGTTCATAAACATGGGCATTTATAACACCAATTTACACCGATTTCACGTTATAAAGTCCACTAGAAACAATTTACAAAACAATTCAAAACACAAGCCGTGCAGTCCGCTGTAATTCCCGCCAAGAACTCCGTTTGTACGCTTTATAAACGGACATTTGTTAAAATTGTGTAATTTTTTTTTCTTCGATGTTGGCATCCTTACTATTACTAATATTATAAATGCGAAAGTGAGATTGTTTGTTTGTTTGTAACGCTTTTACGCCGTAATTACTAAACCGATCATCATGAAATTTTGCATACATCTCTGGAGTGCGGAGAAGGACATAGGCTACCTTATATCCCGGGAAAAAGTACTATTCCCGAGGGATCAACATTGACGCGGGCGGAGCCGCGGGCAAAAGCTAGTATATTTTAAATTAATGGGCTAGTAAAATGTCCTTATTTTTAAGGAACTACGAGTATATCTTTACGGTGCCAACAGGCCTTTTTTCATCCATCTGCCTTTTCATTTGCGACCATGAACCATCTCGAAAGAAAAATTTGGGATTTAAAAATATATTGAAGCTATCAGAATGTAATCAACTGACGGACTAATATTATTTTTTAAGGAAACTAGCCTAATCCATCTATAGTTAGTTAAATTTGCTTATTTACCTAAAATCAGAAATGCATTTTTACATCACGGAATGTGCAGTATTATTATTCGTCTTCACAAAATAATCGTGCGAAGCAGAGGCCTCTAATCTTACTTATCAATAAGTTCGTCAATTAAGGTTGCTAGCCGCATCGCGTACTAATATGATTCCTCAGTTTTCGTTTCCTCAGTTCGATTATTATTATTCGCGAATAATTTCATGAAGACATGCAGCAAAAGATGATATCTATGAGGGTGATTGGATTGCCCGGATTGACTTTTACTAATAATATATTATAAATGCGAAAGTTTGTTTGTTTATTTGTTTTTTACGCTTTCGCGTTGTAACTACTGGACCGATCATCATGAAATTTTGCATACACTTTATCTGGGATACGGAGAAGGACATAGGGTACATTTTATCCCAGGAAAAGGTACTGTTCCCGAGGGATCGACATTGACGCGGGCGGAGCCGCGGGCGAAAGCTAGTATTTAAAAATATTATTAATATTTCAGGTGTGTATATATGTTATATTTTTTATTTATATTAAGTAAACTAAATAAAGAAATACATTTTAATCGGATTTGCAAAAATAAGTATAATAAATTCAGAAATTGTTCATT
This sequence comes from Elegia similella, assembly GCA_947532085.1. Taxonomy (NCBI): domain Eukaryota; kingdom Metazoa; phylum Arthropoda; class Insecta; order Lepidoptera; family Pyralidae; genus Elegia; species Elegia similella. The sequence continues at coordinate 19,218,863 of OX383941.1, forward strand.
TAATATTTAATACGCTAATAAAGTTAGAAATAAATAAAAACTACTAACAGCCCTCGAGCGGTCAACAAAGCCCACATCGGTCGCCAATTAGTGTTCGAGTGTTTGAACGAGAAGCTGCACTTTTGTATGCATTGGAAATAATGAGATTGTTGTGACGTCATAAATAAAAAACCGGCCAAGTGCGAGTCTGACTCGGTCTATAAAAACGGCAAAAAAATATAAAAAAATAACCTATAGATACAGTCTGGTGACAGACGGACAGACAGACACAAACAGACAGACTAGTCTAGATTAGTCGTGGTAGAGCCACGCTACCGGCAAAATTAATTGCTAGTAGCATGAATGGGCCGGCTCGTTCGGGGAAGTACCACACTCTCACAGTAAATCGATGTCTGAGTAGAAGCTTTACCGCTTCTATGCTTCGTTGGTGAGTGAGAGCCGGAGGCCCATCCTTCCCCTTTTTCTCCCCATTTCCTTCCCCAACTCCTTGAAAGGCCGACAACGCACCTTTCACACCCTGGTGTTTAGGTTGTCCATGGGCAGCAGTGCTCACTTAAGTACCATATGGTGACCCGCTTGCTCGTTTGCCGTCCTATAACAGAAAAAAACAGACCGATGGGCAGCGGAGCAATATTAATAGGGTCCCGTTTTCACCCTTTGGATACTGGACCCTAAAAACTAGCTAAGTGTGAGTCGCATTAAAACACACAAAGGTACCGTTTGTTTTTTTTTCGTGTGTTTAAGTGGCCAACACTGGTGTCAGATTTTTCGAGCTGCCTAAACTCATCTGACATAGCTTACCGACTGCCGTCAATGCTGACAGCCGATACATGTGTTTATCGACTTCAACGAATTATGAATTGTTTGTTTAGGGCTACAAGAATGATATTGGCTAGCAATGGATTCTTTAGGTATCTAATCGGAAAGATGATGCGTTCGGAGGCAAGCAAAATTACACCGTATCGCTAACTACATTGAGTTGATATTTCTTTGAATACCTTTGCAGAGTGCGACTGCTGTACGTTAGTACTAGTACAATACATACATGACATGACAGTTGACATTTCCTGCGTCCCGTGACGCTCATTAACCTCGCACCACATCTCTAATGAGGTCCATTACATGATTGTCGCCAACACGGAAAACTCTCATCTCCAAAGCATACATTATCCTGTTTTCATTTAGGCTTCCCGCCCACATCCGATAATCGTAACAGACTTTTTGTAGGAGAAAAATAGAATGTACTGATTGCAAGAGTGCAACGCACACGGCCTACAAAAAGAAGGTCAGAAATAGAATCGAAAGGAAAAATTGGCCCGACTATCGGTCCACAGAAATATATCAAGATAGAATGGGGATGCCAGGATTTTGCCAAGGAAGTCAGTTTTTGGAAGCCGTGCCCCCAATTTGTCTTCATTACTAGCGAATTAGTAATGTCACATGGACAGAAATAAGTACAGTCAAAAACCGCAGAGTAAATCATGTGTTCATGTCCGGACGTGCGCGCTGACTGATGAACGTTTAACGAATCTTGCACGATCGTGCAAGATTATGACGCGCGTGTACTACCCACTTGGTCATTCTATCTTGATATATTTCTGTGGGTCCTACAAAAAGTCTGACATGGGTAGGCAGCCTTACTACAGACGGTTAAACGAAAATAGATTAAAAACATGTCTTCATCATCTCAGCCGCAAGAAGTCCACTGCTGGACATAGGTCTCTCCCAAGGATTTCCGAATCATTGCGTTGATTCGACGGAGACCCTGGCGTCAATTCTCACGAATCCTCTGGTTTGATCATAGATGACGAAGTAAGGCGAGCGAACACCAACTCGCTATGTAAATCTCTAAATCTGCACCACAGCCACACCATGACACTTTATTTTAGTTATTCCACACATTGTTCATAAATATAGGCATTTAAAACACCTTTAGGACTTTATAATGTAAAATCGGTATAATTTACCGATTTTACATTATAAAGTCCACTAGAAGCAATCTGCAAATCAATTCAAAACAAAAACCGTGCAGTCCGCCGAACCCGGGTTCTTTTCTTTTTTAATTTTCAATTCACAATTAGTGTTAAAGAAACCCAGTCATATTCTACGCACAAAATTTAATACCTACCGAAAAAAAACTGCTTTCCCGCGTTTTTCTTTTTTTTTTCAATTTTCAATAAATGCGTAGTTTCAATGAATGGGCTATGTTTCCTTAGGAAACATAGCCCATTCAGCTCAGTCATATTTTACACAAATAATTAACACTATTATTGTTTTTCTTTCGCAATGAAAATTAAACATATTTTTGTGTGATTTTATACCATTTTAATAAAATTATTGTCATATTCATTTACTTATATGCTCGATGAGTACATTTTTTTATAATGTGGTAGCAATTGGCTGTATGACAACTTTCTTTTTTTTTAGAACAACTTATATTTAAAGAGTGAGAAAACTAATATCATTCCACAAGTGTAATCATCATCATCATCATCATATCAGCCGCAGGAAGTCCACTGCTGGACATAGTCTCCCCCAAGGATTTCCAATACAACCGGTTGGAAGCGGCCTGCATGCCTGCATGCCAGCGTCTTCCTGCGACCTTAGCCTGGTCGTCCGACCATCTGGTCGGTGGGTGGCCGACGCTGCGCTTGCCGGTACGTGGTCGCCATTCGAGAACCTTTCTGCCCCATCAGCCATCGGTTCTGCGCGCCATGTGCCCCGCCCATTGCCACTTCAAAGAGCTAATCCACTTAGCTATGTCGGTGAACTTTGTTCTTCTACGAATCTCCTCGTTTCTGATTTGATCTCGCAGAGAAACACCGAGCATAGCCCTCTCCATAGCTCTTTGAGCGACCTTGAGCTTTCTTATGAGGCCCATAGTAAGGGACCACGTTTCGGACCCGTAAGTCATCACTGGTAACACACATTGATTATAGACTTTCGTCTTTAGGCACTGAGGTAGTGGTAGCACTGCGAGTGTAATCGCTAGGTATCATTTCGTAACCGAAGTATTGGAAACACATACTTCACACGAAAGCTTGTCAGATTTTGATGGAAATTGTTCGCTTCGCAGTAGTTATTTAGCGACGTGCAAATTGTTACATATTTGTAATACTTTGTAAAATAGGTATTCACTACGATTATTACAACTGTTCTAAATTATTAGTTTCACTCACTCGTCACACATTGCATCTTTCTCATACACAAGGTTATTTGTAAAACATTAATAACCAGAGATCGGATATTCCAGTGCATATTTAACTAAAGTTGAATTTTGACTCTCATATTATGGTAGCGGCTTTATGAAATATTTTTATCATAAATAAAACCCCAGTATCCTAACTAATATTATAAATGCGAAAGTGAGTTTGTTTGTTTGTTTGTTTGTTACGCGTGCACGCCGTAACTACTGAACTGATCATCATGAAATTTTGCATACAAGTTCTCTGGATTACGGAAAAGGACATAGGCTACCTTTTATCCCGGGAAAAAGTATTATTATTAAAAGTATTGTGGTTGGTTTTAGCTGGTTTTACTATCAGTCATGTTTGACGAAACTAAAACACCCTTGTTAGGTTGTAATAGTGTGCAATCGGGCCTAATAAAACTCAGGGAATATAAGTACATTGTAAGTGCGCGAATGAAACAGAAAATTATACCTAAACTAGCTTTCGCCCGCGGCTCCGCCCGCGTCAATGTCGATCCCTCGGGAATAGTACTACTTTTCCCGGGATAAAAGGTAGCCTATGTCCTTCTCCGTACTCCAGAAAACTTGTATGCAAAATTTCATGATGATCGGTTCAGTAGATACGGCGTGAAAGCGTAACAAACAAACAAACTCACTTTCGAATTTATAATATTAGTAAAGTAAGGAAGTAAGGATTAGGATAAGGATTATCTATAATTCCAAAAAAGTTATCAGTTATCACTGAATATATTTATTTATCAAAAACCTTATTTCTAATAACATGTTAAAATACTAAAAGAAATTGATTTGATTGAAAACTTAAAAATCTATGGAAAATGAAAATATAAAAAAGTATTAGACGAAAAACAATGAAATTTTCCGCTCTCCCAATCCAATACACGGAATTTTCTTCCACCCGACTTGATTCTAAAACCGCGGGCCCACGCACACTTCCTAATATAAATTAAGAACCCCTGCAATGTATGTTATGTCTGTGTTAGTATTGTAAAGTCTTAAAAATGAGAGGACGAAGGAATCTTAAAAGGGTAGGACTTAAGTGGGAGGGCCTGTGCCTCCCTAAGGGTGTTTCGCGCAAACGCGCTATACTACTTATTGTTCGTTGTTTTGGTTCAATATTCGGATGACTATAAAGGTGGGTTAAATGTTATTTTGGGGAATTAGCCAACCTTTTTATGAGCGAAAAATTTAATCAGCCAGTATTCAATATGAGGCGGGAAGATTGAATTAAAGGCCTGCCGACTTTTCCGTGCAAGCTATACAACCTGTAAATTTTTATTTATTTTATTAACTATTTTTTTTCTAGCCCTCTATGGGACATAGAGGGCTAGAACTAGCTACTGGGCAAAAGCCTCATTCCTTCCACTTTTCTCGATTCTTTGTTTTATCCACCTTGTTGGTCTTCCCCTTTTTCTATATCCATCGGACCCAGTCAGTGAGAATGTAAGCCCATCTTACTAAGCTCCATTTAAAAACTAAAAAATAAACTTTATTATTCCAAAATAATTTCTCATCTCTTCTCGCCTCTACACGACCTAGATGTTGGTCGTTCGAATGACAAGCAACGCATGACCATTCATTCTCATTCATCATTCTCAGTAATTCGTTGCTTGTCATTCGAACAACTAACATCTAGGTTTCACTGCCTGAAGATGCCTCGTGTAGAGGCGAAACACGTGTTCGTCTCGCAAACACAACGGCCGATATTGCTGCAGCCTCAACGGATGCAGCAGTATCGACCAGGGTTACATACATTGGTGGCGGGAATGAAGGGACTAACAGTAGTGGGTGGGCGCTGGCCAGCAATAGTTTGCATGAACTTTACTAACTGGTGGCGGAAGCACGTGTCTCAAAGTAAATTGTCTCAAAGTAAATATTCAGCCAATAACAAAGCACACCTTATATAAAGCAAAACCAAACTTTGCCGAACGTTCGGCCGTATATAATTTAATTCCTTTGTCTCATAATTTACTAACCCAGTACAGTTACTTTATTAGTCCTACCTAAATGTCATAATGGAACTCCACAAACTTTTGTACAGACTTCAGTCTTGCAGGCCCATATAAAACCTTCAAGGTAATATTTACGTACCATCATTGTCACGCACGTGACGTCGTGGTTCCATTAAAGAACTATATCACGACCATTTTACATATTCCTTCACGAAACCCAAACTCCATTGTATTATCCACTTTATGTCTTAAAAATTAAGGTTCACGGATATTTTTTTCGAGTAAATTAATTTTATTGGTTTCAGTACACGTTCATAATGACATTTATTAGAAGTCGTATTGGGTACATCACAATAATTAAAATCTATGCACGAACGTCAGTGCCATTCCGTGCCACGTACGGTTTTGCATATTATTAAGTCACAAATTATTAGGTTGGTAAAAATATTCACAAGAATATTAGCAATTATGAAACAATTTAGTTCAGATACGGGGAAACTTCGGAAGTTGAAGCCAAGTTATTGGCTCAAATGAGTGAGATATTTAGTGAAAAGTGCAGGTATATATCGAAGCACGGTGAAATGTTGAGTTAATGAAGTAAGTACATACCTACATAACATAATATTACTTTTCCGTTGCAGGGTAGACAGAGCCCAGGTATTTATGAGCTCATTAATTCATTTGGAGTAGTCGACATGGTCAAACGTCACACCCTGGTGTCAGAGACCGACTCACGGCCTCTGACGTGGTTCATTTAACGACAACCTGATGGCAGCCAGGACCAACGGCTTAACGTGCCTTCCGAAGCACGGAATCATCTTTATTATCAGACAATCAGGTGATTCAAGACCTAAAACCGATATTGATTGGTGTTAGGTGAAAACGGAATCAAGACAGTGATAGGTTGCTGGCCGCATCGCCTTCTAATATGATTTGTCAGATTTTCATCCACTCCCTCGATCGGCTTTTACGACCTGCGCGGGAAGAGAAGCAAGCTGGTACATTCTACGTTTTTCTAATATCGAGCAATAATATTATATCCAGGTAAGTACTTAAATCGTCTTCTCGATTTTATATCGAGAAACGTTTTGATAGTCACTTCCAAATACATTACGTTTTCTATATCTATACATATAATAAAACAGTAAAAATATTTTGTCTGTACAATTACAATTTTTGACTGTAATGGATAGAGGGACATTTAAAAAGAATAATAGAAAGCAAAAAAAAATTTTTGGAATTTCTTGTCTGTCTGTCTGTCTGTCTGTATGTATGATCACGATTATCTCCGAAAATACTGAACCGATTTACTTCAAACTTTCACCAATTGCTTTGTTTTAACTCAGTTTAACATTTAAAGTTTGTTTCATCAAAATCGATTCATTAAAAAAAAAGTTATCGTCATTTGAATGAACTTAAGGCATGAGTTTGCCTGCAAACATATAGCAAAAATAAAATAAAATAACAAGTGACTTATGAAAATTAAAATCCAAAGTCAATTAATCATCAATAAACGACAGCTTTATACCTATCCATACTATCCATAGTTATCCATACTAATAAAAAAGGAGAAGCTGACTGACTGACTGATATATCAACGCAGGGCCTAAACTATAAGGGTTAGGAACTTGAAATTTTGCATAGGGGTTTCTTTTTTATAACGTAGGGGAGCACTAAGAAAGGATTTTTGGAAATTCATCTCCTAAGGGGTAAAACGGGTTGCAAAGTTAGTATGAAACTTTGTCGTTTTTGAAGTTATTCGAATGAAATTCAGCATGAAGGTTCTTTACTGAAAGGTATGAAACACGAGTAAAATATTTTGCTCAAAAATCATCCCTTAAGGGGGTAAAATAGGGGTTCAAAGTAAGCATGAAACTTTGCCATTTTTGAAGTTAGTCGAATGAAATTCAGCATTAAGGTTCTTTACTGAAAGGCATGAAACACGAGTAAAATATTTTTCTCAAAATCATCCCTTAGTGCAAAGTTAGTATGAAACTTTCCGTTTTTTAAGTTATTCAATTGAAATTCAATATTAAGGTGTTTCATTGAAAGTCATGAACTAAAATAATATATTCCGGCTACTGTTCCTGAGAAATCGACACTTACGCGGGCGGAGCCGCGAGCCAAAGGCAAACCTGACTTATATATCAACGCACAGCCGAAACTACTATGCCCAGAAACTTGAAATTTGGCACAGGGATTCTTTTTATGATGTAAATGAGCACTAAGAAAGGAATTTTACAATAACAGTAAGGTAAGTTTGTATGGACATTTTCTCATTTCTGGACGTTCTGGATTACAAATAAAAAGATGTATGTAGGTAAAACCGACGAAATTTTCGCCTGAAGGGAAAAAATAGGGGAGTAAAGTTAGTATGGATTTTTTTTCATTTCTAAATTTAGAAGTATGAAAATAAGTATATACGTTCTAGATTACAATAAAAAAAGATCTGTGTAGGTGAAATGTATAAAATTCCCCCCTTAAGGGATAAAAGGGAGGGGTGATGGTATGAAAATTTTCTCATTTCTGGACATAGAAGTATAAAAATAAGTATATATTTTTACATTACAATTAAAAAGATCTGTGTTGTTAAAATGGACGAAATTTCCCCTTGAAGGGGTAAAATAGGCGGGGTAAAGTTTGTATGGATTTTTTTTATTTACTTAGAAATATGACAATAAGAAGTTCTCCATTACAATAAAAAAATATCTGTGTACGTGAAATGGGCAAAATCCCCTCCTTAAGGACTAAAGATCTATGCAGGTAAAATGTATTAAATTCCTCCTTAAGGGGAAAAAGCCGAGGGGGAGGGGTTTGTATGGACTTCTTATAATTTCTACTGTTCCCAAGGGAACGACATTAACGCGGGCGGAGCCGCGGGCAACAGCTAGTCTGAAATAAAAATAGTCCATCATACAAAGCCACAATGTATTTTGAAGTGACTATCAAAACGCTGTAAACTGAGTTATCAATGTGTCAGTTGTCTGTCACTACTTGTGCAAATATTATCCAACTAGCTTTCGCCCGCGGCTCCGCCCGCGTCAATGTCGATCTCTCGGGAATAGTACTTTTTCCCGGGATAAAAGGTAGCCTATGTCCTTCTCCGTACTCCAGAGAACTTGTATGTGGTTCAGTAGTTACGGCGTGAAAGCGTAACAAACAAACAAACAAATAAACAAACTCACTTTCGCATTTATAATATTAGTAAGGATAAGGATAGTAAGGATAAGGATAGTGAGGATAAGGATAAGTAAGGATTATATTATATATATAATAATTATAATTATAATATTAGTAAGGATGACAGCAGCTTATCTTACACACATCAGCACTTCCTCTGGTGTTGCAGATGTCCATGGGCGACGGTGACTCGTCTGCTCGTTTGCCGTCAAATATAAATAATTTAAAAAAAACACAGTGCTGACATCTCAATAGTGGTAAGCGTTTCTGAAAACCGTCATTTAATTAGATCACCTGTCCTCATTTTTAGCGTGGTACACACAGACATCGAGACACGAGGCAGGGAATATTAAACGAAGAGAGGCATGCCTTAATATATATTAATGTGTGGGCAATCGCACGCGCTGGGAATACGAAATAGGGGATTTTTAATTTAAATTAAGAGGTATTTTCTACGTCGTATGATAGGATGTTTTGAACGATTAGCTGCTTTTAATAACTTAGGTATTTATCTTATCTTATTAATTTTTATAAATGGGAAAGTTTTCCAGGATAAATTGATGTATAAAAGTTTGTTCTTACTTCACGTAAAAATATGCTGCAATAATTTTCATAAATCTTTACAATGTTAAAGTATCATCAGAAAACACATAAGTAGGTAGGCTATACTGAGTTCTACTAAGTACTAATGTAATACTAGCTTTTCCCCGTGACACCGCCCGCATTAATGTCAATCCGGGTATAGTTATATTTCGCGATATGAAGGTACCCTATATCCTTGTTTTTTGTGTAGGCCTCAAACTACCTCGATACCAAATTTCATCCAAATTGGTTGAACGATTGAAGCGTGAAAAGCTGACAGACAGACAGACTTACTTTCGCATTTATATTATTGGTATGGAGTATGGATATAGATATGGGTATAGATTAGGAATGCGCGGGAATTCCCTAGTAATATTAATAAATTAACCCATAACAAATGTCGCAACTAAATTGTTATTCAAATATTATGTAAATTAAAGTTATATTTGTGTGTAAATAATTTTAAATAAAATACAAACTACGATATTGAAAATCCATCATGTTTATTAGCTCAAAATTTAGAAAAACCATACGCATTTTTACAATTTATAGATTACTAGCTTTTTTCCGCGGCTTCGCTCGCATTCTCAGCCCGATTGGTTAAAAAATTGACAAAGTTTCATACAAACTTTCATCCCTTATTTTATCCCCTTTGGGGTAGAATTGATCAAAATCCTTTCTTAGCTGATGCCTACGTCATAACATCTACCTGCATGCCGAATTCCAGCCCGATCCATCCAGTGGTTTGGGCTGTGCGTTGATAGATTACTATGTCAGTCAGTCACCTTTGAGTTATATATATTTAGAGACTAGCTATCGCCCGCAGCTCTGCTCACCTTCATGTCGATCCCGCGGGATCCCCGACAGTACTTTGTTCCGGGATAAAAGGTAGCATATGTGTTAATCCTGGTAATAATCTGTCTGTGTGCAAATCTTCGTCAAAATCCGTTCAGCCGTTTTAGCGGATACATACTCACAAACTTTCGCATTTAAGTAAGGATATAGATAGTCATATCAAAGTGATCCTTATTTTTATTTTATTTTAGTTTTAGTTACAAAAAAACAGTTACATGGTAAATTAAAACTTATACAAACTTAACATTTACATATACCAATAAATTTTCCACTATTTTTTCTTACATACCTACTAGGTATCGAACAGTCAGTAGTAAAAACACTAACATCACAGCTTATTTCAAAGTCGGTTAAAGATTGTATTTTTGTTTCTAAAAAGGAACTAATTACCTAACTGCAATAATTTTCCAGCTTTTTCCTCACTGAGTACCTACATTGAAAGTACACCAAGCGTATTCAGCCGGGCGCCTCTGAGTCACTACTCACCCCAAATAGCAGTTTGAAAAGTGCGAGTTCTCAAGAGTTTTGCCTAATGGGTTAAGAGGGAGGATGGGTGTATTTTTTGGGAATATCTGGCCAACTTATTTCCTCTTAAGAATGTTAGGGGCCAACGCTAGCCTACGAGGGCACCGAGTTCCAAACCCGTCGCGAAAAGAATACTTTTTTTAACTTGATAATGTCTTATAAATCGTTGAACACCGGCTGCACGCACAAAAGAGTGTCACGTTCCTTGTGCAAGCGAAAGCGCGAAACAAGCGATAGAGAGACACGATCGGCCTAAGCGTTCGGCTTGTGACGCATCTATCGGAAGCATTCGGCTTGTGACGCAACTATCTCTCTTCCACCGTTATCACGTAAAATTATCGTCCGTAAAACAACTTTATAACCAATCATTTCTTTTTTAGATGGTGATATTTACCATTACTCGGTAATTTTTAAAACTTTTGTAGCTTCTGTTTTATTTCCTGATGATGAACAAAATCGCGACGGCGAGCTCCGGGACGCCGTGGTTACAAGCTGAACGCTTAGGCCGATCGTGCCTCTCTATCGCTTGTTCCGTGCTCTTGCTTGCACACGGAACGTGACACTTTTTCGTGCGTGCGTTCATCGATTTATATCACGTCAAATATTAAACAACCTCCGTGGTCCAGTGGTTAAGGCGTTTGCCTGTTGACCCGGGGGTCGTGGGTTCGATTCCCACCGGAAGCATACTTTGTTTAGTTGTTTCCAGTTTGGTTAGGACATTGCAGGCTTGAATCACCTGATTGTCTGATAATAAAGATGATTCAGTGCTTCGGAAGGCACGTAAAGCCGGTGGTCCCGGCTGCCATCTGGTAGTCGTTAAAGGAACCACGTCAGAGGCCGAGAGGCGGTTCCGAAGAAGTCTGACACCAGGATGTGCATGGTCGATTGACCGTGGCACCTACTCGAAATGATGATGATGACGTCAAATATGGGGCGTTTCGGAACGCAGTATGAAATAATCCATTTAAAAAGAGTACTTTAACGATACGGTCACAGGTTTTTAGTGTGCCGAAACGCCACAATACTCTTTGAAAAGTGCGAGTTTCCAAGAGTTTTGCCTAATGGGTTAAGAGGGGTGGTAGGGTGGGAATTTTTGGAAATTTCTGATATAATTAGGCCTGCGATCGCATTATAGACGTCACTTTTGCTTTACGACGGTCCAGGGGGATGTCACGCCAGTTTCCTGCAGAATTCTTGACGAATTTTATCGGTAATTCGGTCCCGATCTTCTGCCACGTCTAATGAAAGTGTTCACCTTTATTATTCCATTTGTAGATATTATGTTCGAAATTTGAATTGTGACGTTTTAATGTCGTAGTCTATTTATAATTTGATCTATGTAAATTACTGTCAAAGAGGTTAAATAAATTTTGTGCTTGGTCTCAAACTACCAATACTGATAGCATAGATTTAAAAATACCATAGATTTAAAATAAAAAAAATCTCAGAAGTGCTTTAGTTATTGTTCTGAGAAAAAAATCATCAATCATTCGTCACGGCTGATACATTAAACTGCAATTCTGACAATATACATACATACGACTTGAATTGATAATATCCTTTTTTTAAGTCGGTTATAAATAAAAAATTTGGTGCATTTAACTTATATGATAATCATTTATTTGAAAGTATTTCTGCTGCAATATGATTTGGCGGAATTTTTAAGTCTTCCTGCCTGCATGACGTCAACTCTTTTTGGGTAAACATTCTTATGATTAGTTTCTATTTATTTCACAGAGGTTTATAAACACTACAAAGTAGTGCTAGTTAAGTTATAATATTATATGTATGTTAGTCTGTAAGGTATATATTATATGGGCCATATCTATATCTATACATATAATAAAACAGTAAAATTATTTTGTCTGTACATTTTGAATTTTTGACTGAAATGGATAGAGGGACACTTAAAAAGAATAATAGAAAGCAAATATTTTTTTTTGGAATTTCTTGTCTGTCTGTCTGTCTGTCTGTCTGTCTGTCTGTCTGTCTGTCTGTCTGTATGTATGATCACGATTATCTCCGAAAATACTGAACCGATTTACTTCAAACTTTCACCAATTGCTTTGTTTTAACTCAGTTTAACATTTAAAGTTTGTTTCATCAAAATCGGTTCATTAAAAAAAAAGTTATCGTCATTTGAATGAACTCAAGGCATGAGTTTGCCTGCAAACATATAGCAAAAGAAAATAAAATAATAAGTGACATAAGAAAATTAAAATCCAAAGTCAATTCATCATTATACGACAGCATTATACCTATCCATACTATCCATAGTAATCCATACTAAAAAAAAGGAGAAGCTGACTGACTGACTGACATATCAACGCAGGGCCTAAACTATAAGGGTTAGGAACTTGAAATTTTGCACAGGGGTTCCTTTTAGGGAAGCACTAAGAAAGGATTTTTGGAAATTCATCTCCTTAGGGGGAAAAACAGGTTGCAAAGTTAGTATAAAACTTTGTTGTTATTGAAGTTATTCGAATGAAATTCAGCATGAAGGTTCTTTACTAAAAGGTATGAAACACGAGTAAAATATTTTACTCAAAAATCATCCCTTAAGGGGGTAAAATAGGGGTGCAAAGTAAGCATGAAACTTTGCCCTTTTTGAAGTTAGTCGAATGAAATTCAGCATGAAGGTTCTTTACTAAAAGGCATGAAACACGAGTAATATATTTTTCTCAAAAATCATCCCTTAACGGGATATAACGGGGATGCAAAGTTAGTATGAAACTTTCCGTTTTTGAAGTAATTCAATTGAAATTCAATATTAAGGTGTTTCATTGAAAGTCATGAACTAATGTATTCCGGGTTCAACTAATAATTCTACTGTTCCTGAGAAATCGACACTTATGCGGGCGGAGCTGCGGGCCAAAGGCAAACCTGACTTATATATCAACGCACAGCCGAAACTACTGTGCGCAGAAACTTGAAATTTGGCACAGGGATTCTTTTTATGATGTAAATGAGAACTAAGAAAAGATTTTTAGAAAATCGAAGGGGTTGAAGTTTATGGAATTTTCTCATTTCTGGACCTAGAAGTTTGAAAGTAGGTACGCAAGTTCTCAATTAAAATTAAAAAAGATCTGTTTAGGTGAACCAGACAACATTCTCCCTTGAAGGGGTAAATAGGGGGTAAAGTTTGTATGGAATTTTTCCATTTCTAGACTTAGAGGTATGAAAATAAGTATATACGTTCTAGGTTACAATTAAAAAATATCTGTGTAGGTGAAATGTACAAAATTTTCCCCTTAAGGGATAAAGGGGGGGAGGGATTGTATGGAAATTTTCTCATTTCTGGACATAGAAGTATAAAAATAAGTATATATGTTTACATTACAATTAAAAAGATCTGTGTAGTTAAAATGGTCTAAATTTCCCCTTGAAGGGGTAGAATAGGAAGTTCTCCATTACAATAAAAAAATATCTGTGTAGGTGAAATGGGCAAAATCCCCTCCTTAAGGGCTAAAGATCTATGCAGGTGAAATGTATTAAATTCCCCCTTAAGGGGAAAAAGCAAAGGGGCAGGGGTTTGTATGGAATTTTTATCATTTCTACTGTTCCCAAGGGAACGACATTAACGCGGGCGGAGCCGCGGGCAACAGCTAGTTTTGTTTAAAATCGTTGCCTGCAATAAATGATTATTATTATTATTATTGACCGAGCGAGCGAAGCGAGCGAAGCGTCTCAGTTTCCACTGGCCCAAAATTCTTTTGTCCGTCTGTCTGTCTGTCTGTCTGTCTGTCTGTTCTCGCCTACAGGTCGCATTTCTCAACCGATTCTCATGAAATTTTGTGAGCAGGTTCGGTAATTATATAGAATTTTTTTGTCGTGCCAGTTTTTCGAAATTTTAAAAAATGGCGTATATATGGGGGTCCGAAACTTAAAAAAACTCATAGCACAGCTATTTGAAAAAAAAAATCAAAAATGTCGTTAGACTTTTTTGTTATTCTCATTAAGACGCAACTTTTTTGTCTGAACAACTTTTTTGTCTGAACAACTTTTTTATACGATAAACTTGAACGTGTTTATAGTCGGCAATTTGCCCAAAAGTTGTCTGAAATCGATTTTCTGTATATTTATGAAAGAAGTTGAAGTACTTGAAGTGGGAGAGGGAGTGAAATTGAACAACTTTCCCTAAGGAACAAAAATCAAAATATGAAAAATATTTTTTGGCTTAAAGCATGATATCTACTGCGTATTACTTTTATAATTGAAAACACTGAATAAACTTAGAATCCTGAAATAAAAATTAAAAATAAATAAAAAAGATTCACATGCTATCCTGTGACTTGAACCCGGGGCTTATAGATGCCGGCCACTTCTTAACGTAAAGTTCGTATGTTTGTCTGCCATAATAGTTGAAAATTAGGTCCTATTAAAAATTGTACCAATTGGTAACATAACAACTATGAAACCGGGTATTTAAACTTTGCCTCCTATTCACCCATGCCAAGTTCGCTATTCCGATATTTCCGATCTTGAAGAGGATCACTCCAACTTAGTTAATGTGTACAAAATCATACTAAACATGGTGCTCAAGGGCCGTGTTTCCATACAAGAGCAGTCCCCTGATTCGTCGCCGGATAGTACCGAAATAGTTATGATTTTTTACTAAAAAAATCCGTATGTTAAAATTTTTTCATAATTGAATTATTTAAAGAGTTATGAACCTTCAAAAACATGAAAAATTGGTACGAATTTCTGTTGAGTTCAAACATCAAGAAAACAAATTTAAGCAATTATATAAGAAAAAGAAACGCAGAAACACAGCCATAGCTTATTTTAAATTTTTAATGTAAAAATAAATTAAATCGGTTAAGTTTTGGAGAAGCAATCAGAGGACTACGAAGCGTTAATTTTGTGTAATTTTTGTAAGTATTTTCCGGCCGAGCTGCAGTTATCTCTATAGCACTCTGCGGGGTTTGTTTGGGCACGCGGCGCGACAGCAATAGATATTATAAATATCTATTTTTCAATTCTCTCGAGCTTAGTGTTTCCTCTTAAAAAAGGGTCTGGTCGGGTCTTCTGGTAAGGGGAATGTAGGTTTAAATTTCCGTTTCCTCTGGTACCTAATTGAGAGCAGCGGGGATTGGGAAATAGTAACTGAAGGAAATCATCCTTTAGTCAATTAGCATATCAGTAACAGATATATTTTAGAGCACTGGAGGGCAAATGTGGATGTTGGTTGTAAGGGCTCGCGAGGTCTACTGTTCTCGCAGAACCACTAGTTATAAAGGCTTCACCACATTTAAATAACGAACTCTACATTTTCTCGATTCTTTAACAACTTCAATTCAAGCCGATAACGTCACATCACGTTAGATTGACGCGTTTGTCAGGCAATTATCGACTTAATGCAAATGTGATAAGGGTTGCGGAGTTATCAGGACATTGCGTAGGGCGGTTAATGTGTAGGTCAGATAAGGCTGAGTGACTGATGATAGCGAACTTTGCATAAGTTATACTATGTAAATTTGTGGCTAGGGGCTTCTAGTTTGTCTTTTGTAGGATTTTGTTGCTTAAGATTATCTGTCTTATATCTGAGAATGGTCCCGGTTGCATTAACTATGATGGTTTGAAGCCCCGGGTCCGATTTCTGCCGTTCTCTTCTCTAAAACTAAAACTGAGCCATCTAAAAACAAATTTTAAATTGTAAGGGGATCACATTTGCCGAGCTCTGCGGCGCAGTGGTTAACACGCCAGCTTATGACACGAGGGTGCACGGGTTCGATCCCCGGTCAGGTCATGATGGAAAACGATCTTTTCCAGTTTGACCTGGGTCTTGGATGTTTAAATCGAATATATATTGTACAGTATCGTATGAATTTATGATAAATAATTTATTTTATTCAGTTATATTATTATTATTTGTTTTAATGATGAATTATTATTATTAGTCTATTCAGTAATTTTATTTCACAACGTCACACTCTCAGAACTACCCAAAGTTTCGACTGTTAGAGAATGCTGTTTAGCAGCATGTCCACCTTTCGTACTTCCTACATTTAGTATGTGTGTACAATAAAGCGTAAATAATTATACATACAAAGTATTACGTCTTTTTCCCTTGCGGAGTGGACAGAGCCCAGGTCTTTAAGACTAAATAAATGTGTCCCATTTAACCAGCCAGTTTCGAATTCGTGATCCAACTACTCAGTAAAACAACAACTTCAGTAAAATTAATCCTTTTTTAGGGTTCCGTACCCAAAGGGTAAAAACAGGATTCTTTTAATATCGCTCCGCTGTCCGTCTGTCTGTCTGTCCGTCTGTCCGTCTGTCACCAGGCTGTATCTCATGAACCGTGAAAGTAAGGCAGTTCAAATTTTCACGGATGATGTATTTCTGATGCCGCTTTAACGACAAATACATAAAAGTAGATTAAAATTAAAATTTAAGGGGACTCCCATACAACGAACGTGATTTTTTTTTCTTGCTTTTGCTCGATATTGATAATAGCGGTACGGAAACCTTCGTGCGCGAGTCCGACTCGCACTTGTCCAGTTTTTTCTTCACTTTCACTCCAGTAAACAATCCAAAAATAAACAGTACCTAAGTAAAATTAATGATTGCTTCTCAGTCTATTAAGCAGAATAAACGAAGGAGTTAAACAATTAAAATAAAGGCCGCAACCACACGTGACGGGGAACATGAGGGATGCACATAGGTGCCGTTGACAGCATCTGAAGAAGACAGATCGTGGTTCGCGCTGCCGGCTAAATAGTATGGATATTATACTCCGTAAAAAAACATGCAAAAAAAAAATCTTTCTTGGCTTTTTGTGTGTGTGAGTGTCTAACACTAGAGTCAGATTTTTTAAGCTGCCTAATGGCAACTGACATAGCTTAATGAATGTCATGAATAATGATAGCCGTAACGGCTAGCGTGTCTCCTATATTTCGACAAAGGTAATAAAAAAAAAATCTTATATTAATAACACCACTTTCGTGGACCAAAATGTCACTCAAGAAGGTGTGAGGTAAGGATTCTAACGATACCCCATATCCAAAATATCCGTTGGGGTAATCCATTACGGCATAAATTAGAAGTTTTGGTGGAAATAAAGAAACATACAGTAATAAATTCGAAAAACAATACTCTCCTTTTCTGGCAGTCATGTAAAAAATTGATATCGGATCGATTTTCTGGACACCACATTTTAAAAACAAATGATTTTATACGTACAAATCAGGGGTTGGGATGATTTTGAAACCATTTTGTGTAGGTAGAGGATTTTGTCAAAGAATTATGTACATACACGAGCAAATCCGAGCGGCCGTTAGTTATTGAATGCCTGTCTATAATTATTAGTGCATCATCTTGGAAACTTCAACTCAAAATATCTAAGTCTTAAATTATTTATACCTATTAAAAAAATCAAAGTAAATCAAATACAAATAAAAGATAAACTTCGTTCACAACGCAACACACTCATATTTTTTTTGGGTTCCATATTGTAAGTTAAAAAAACCACCTACTCTTTGATAAATTTCTCTAATTTATCCTTTATTAGTATCTAACATTCGTTTACTGGATATAACAATTTTGCTGATAACTTCTATATTTTTTCTGATTTTTACCGTTTACTATATTGTTTCACTGTTGACCTGACATCATTATGAGTATGTTTCTCTCAATAGTATTTAAAAAAAAAGTAGAAAGCTTATCTTTGTTTCCTTTATTATTATGCTCTGTGACTTTAACACAACGTTGTTTTAACACAACGTTCAAAGTGTGATTTCTATTCAAAACTAAGAGTAGAAGAGCAAATAAACTGCAAAGTATGATTGGACAATACCATGTTACATAGTATTTTTAATAATTAAATATATTAAGGGATCCCAAAAAGGAATGATTTTTTATACAGAACCATTGAAATGTAAATGTGAAACGCACTTGAATATTTTTAATATCTGATTAGAATCTCGGGAGCTCTCTCCACCTTTTTGAGCACTTTCTTAAACGATTGTCGAGGACACGCGTGTTCTATCGCACATCTTAGCCTGTACCACGGTTTTGTGGCAAATTGTGTGTCGCTTTACTGTCGCATATCTGATTTAAAAATAATCTCAATTGATATCTGATATTATCTATCTAATTATTTAGAAGGATTTATTAAACAAGACTATTAAGTGTATTTTGAGACAGTTTCTAGTCTTATTTCAACTTCAACATTACAAGAAACAAGGATTTACATGTTTATCTCTAAGATTTCACAATAATTTGTCAAAATTGTTATTTTCATAACTTATTGCGAATCTTAAAAATAAACACAAAAATCCTGTTACTTATAATGTTTAAAAAATTGTATAATTCATTCATACGTTAGAAAATTCAAAACATCCGAAAGTCTTGATTTAGAATATATTATGTATGACTATTAAAACAAATAATTAAAATCTTAACTTATTACCTTAAAGATTTGGCGTGGAATTTTTATTCAATTGTAATTTGTGTGTGTATTTGTGTGTATTTTTACGGCCTACTGTTAATGAATCAAGCTCAAAAATTTATTTATGTATGATGATAAAATACTTTTTATATACATAATACAAAAATGGACAAAATATATACACCGATACACAAACCATGTTCTGATAAGATTTCTAATATGAATCTGAGAGAATCAATATGCATATATTTTCTATTTTATTACCTGTAATAGTGGTTAAACCACCACCATTCATGTTGTTAAGTATACAAAACAACAGTTTATTCTAGAAACAACATTCTAGAAAAACTTTATTTTTTCTATAAAAAACGATATATTTGTTTTGTAGTAAAATTGCCAACCTTGTGAGTCTGTGGTACCGGCCACTGATGGATTCGAGCTTATTCTGGTGCGTGTCTAGTTAATTGGATGTCCGATAAACAGACCGCTGTACTCGGTGTGTACCATTCTATCTCGAGGTGTATACACTATACTTGACAAACATTTAGTTTGCATAACAAGGAGACTGTGAACCATGCATCTATCTAGATATACGTAAGCTTAGAATAGTAGTTTCCGTGGATGTGCAATAAACAGAACTCTGTACTCAGACAGATTGTATTAAAAGAAGAATTAAGATACGGTGAAAAATCTTTTTTAATTACATCTAGCTAGGTTAGATCTAGCGTAGGTCGTACTTAGACCTAAGATTGCCAGTTAAAACCCTGCCCGCGTGAATTTCCTTTACTATATCTCTTCTTTGTTTAATAACAGTAAGATAGTATAGCATTGTATTGAATGCTTAAAAATCCTTATTAACTATTCTTTTCGATTTGCATTAGCTGCAGCCCCTGCATTAATTTCCTTAAACCCAGAAAAGTACCTTGTTTGCAATTCACTCTCTATGGACAAACCGCTCTAGCCAGGACGCTTATGTAGTGCTTCAAAGTGATGTAAGCCGACATATTTTAATATATGTGTGTTGATAGCTAATCAGATTCATTGTAGCTTAATAACCAAATGCGCCTAAGAGGATGAATGACAGCGGCAATGTATGAAAGACAATGAGAAACCGTGCCATGTTTCAGCTCTTTTATTCGCGAAGTCACTTATCCGTGGAGAGTTAGATGTCATTGCCTATCATCATACATTTGAAATTAAAAACGTATTATCAATCAATTCGTCTAGTTTATAATAAGGCAAGCACATAAAGTTTAGAAAGAAACAATAAAAATAAATAGAACGTGTAGGCATTCCAAGAATGAGTCTATTTGAGAATATCGCAGTATCTCTTTTTATAGCAGACATTTTACTAATACTTTCACAGTCTATTAAACCAATAAAACTAAATAGAAAGTAGATAACAGAATACTCAAGAATCGTCGTACCAACTATTTTATGTAGAAATTCAAGATTTTGAATAAAATAAACTCTATTTTTCAAATCAGGGTTGGTAACAAAAAAGTTTTGTTCAAAACAATGCAATTTAAAAACCAGCACGTGTAGGCATTCGAAAATTGAGTCTTTTTTCGAATATTGTAATCGCAAAATAGTGAACATTTCTTTTTTTTTCAACAGGACATTTTACAAATACTTTCACAGTCGACTTAACCAAAGAAACTAAATACAAAATAGAAAGCAAAATACTCGAGAATCGCCGTACCAATTATTTTTTGCCCGTGGAAATTGGAGATTTAACGAAATTCAAATCGCTTAGCGAGCGGAGGAATTATAGAAAAAGCCGCGCGCATCTTCAAAGGTGGGCTTCAACCCTTTAGAGGGGGAGGGTGGTACGCACAGTAATATAGAAAACTTGTGTTAGCCCAGTTCCGCGCCTTTGTAACATCATTTCGGCTGCCGGTGTAGGAGGACTTGTACGAGTTGATCATTGTCCTTTTATATATATTTTAAATAGATTTTACTGACAATAACGCATTGTTAATATATAATGTTGAAGGATTTGGGCTCCGTTCAAGCCCAATTAACAAAAAAACAGACGGTGATAATGTACACCTTCATTAAAATGAAGACAAATAACAAAACTCAATTAACATTCAAAAATGAGTGTTGTGCTTTTTTATTTGATTTAATTTTAAACAGCAACTGAAATACAGCGTACATAAATTAACCACCGAAATTTCGTTGAAGGGGCAACTCAGCTCGTCAACAACTTTTCCTATAGGACCAATGTTGAGACTAAAAACAAATTTCGAGAGTTTCATACAGCCGGCAATTAGCTGAACATTTTTGTATTTGAATGAGTTTTTAGCTTTGGTCCCATAGGAAAATTTGTATATTTTGTCGGGCTTACTCTTATTCGGCATCTGACATAGCTTGACGACTGCCATCAATGATGACAGCCAGGACCAACGGCTTAATGTGCCTCCGAAGCACGTAGGAGCTCGAGATATTTTACGCCACTTGCGGTCACCCATCACAGTGGGGACTGCACCCAGGGTTGCTTAACATGCGTAAGCGTTATTAATGCTCTCTACCACTGGGCCACCGGCTTCCCTTCAAAAGAATATTGGTGGATAAGTCAGATCCAGTTTGCATAAAAAATACTTTAATGTGGATGCCTTTTTTATTCTCATTTTAGCAGTAATATGTGTACGATGTTTCTATCTAAGAGAAATTATAAGTGTTTTGAGAGAAACAAAACCATGACTTCTCAGCATAAAAATATAGCAGATGTCACTCGAAATGGGATACAAGGATTCTAACGAACTTAAACTTCTAAATCCGTTTACGCATTTATAAGTTATCGTGGAATAAATAAACTCAGACATACTCACATACATAATGCATACATTCAACATACATAAACACTAAAAAAGTTCCCTTCCTTTTTTGTGCAGTTGTGTAAAAATATAATTTACTTCACTGGTAGCAGATAATCGAAATTGACTATCATAAGAAACTTATGTTGAGGAAAAATAAATTCAATGATATTACTAAATAATTCATTTATAAAAGTTTTCAATATCATTAAAAACTCAATTATAAAAAAAAAACGATTTTATAATAAAGTGATTATTAAATTACAAGTATCAAGACAGTTTCTGCGACGTGGATCTTTATAATTTAAGAAGAAGAAACAGGCCATAAGAAATAAATGTAAAGAAGGAGAAGAAACGTTTGGACCCCGAAAGGGTTGAAAAGGGGTGCGAAGACACCCCTGCCTATACGTACACAAGCGAATAAATACGTAAAGCGGTGTTGTGATGTACGTCTGTTTGTTGATTTTTTGTTTCAGAAGTTTCTTCTGTTGAGAGAAATGTTAAGAAATGATTTTGTGAGTTCTTAGATTGCAGTTTTTATATTATTTTGAAAAATTCATGATAAAGTACCAAACCTAATATGAATTCAGAAAAACTACTATACTCGTTGAGTAGTCAGGAGAAAATAAGTTTGATAAGTTATCATAATATTAATGGTACGGTACCTCATATATAAGAATAACAATTTATAGATAATATGTGCAAACTACTGGAACCATTGTGATTTTATTAAATGGAACCTTATAAAATGGAGTTATGGCGTATCAAATATATAAACATATACAGTCAATTTGAGAACCTCCTCCTTTTGAAGTCGGAAGAAGGAAAAATTATGTATCTTTTACACGAATGTTTTACTTTCTGTGCTTATTGTTTATTTTAAAAAGTAAAAATGAAATCAAAAGTTATATCATTTTATGCTAGAGAATTCAGGTGTACTACGATAGGTATCTATCACAATCGCTTGCACTCTTGAATACATTAATAATCATTTCTGTATTACTTTAGGACTACTACTCATTTAATATACTCTATTAATCTACTTATAAGCATATTTTAAAACCAGTGAAAATCAAAAAAGTAAAGAAAAATTACAAGCGAAGTCGGGTGTACCACTTCTACTATACCAATGACACCCATACTAACATCGTCAATGTGTGCGTGAATTTTTGCTTGCGAGATATAAATCGCAAGGAGCATGTATTTCGCCTTTGTTCCATTAGAGACGCGATTTAAATTGTTTTAGGACAAGTATTGATTGCAAGGGGATTCTTTCTTAGAAGGGGCATGTTTAATAAGGAGTTTACACCTATTTAATGAAACAAAAAAGGTTAGTTAGGAAAAGTTTGAATGAAACGCACTGGCAACTTTTTAAATCATGCTAAACAATTTGAATCACCTGATGTTTTTTGTTAATTAAGGTTAAAGCAATAAAAATGCGTTTTTTTTAACGAATACTACGAAAACTTCTTTCAGTTTTATATTTACTTACAGATATATGATAAAGCAGACATAGTCAGTTTAAGCATCTCAATATTTTATTTTAACACATACATTTCAAGTTTCTTTTTGTATTTTTAACATGTTCCAAACGCGTTATACATACAAACCGCTTAGGTACTACATTTGCCAATACATATTATTACTTATAATTAACCCAATTAAAAACCTAGTTTTCAATCATGCCATATCATTCATTCTTCTTATGATCAAATGACATTTCATTTGTTTAGGGACGGGGACAAATCATTTCGCAATATTTGTAAATAATTGATAAGGAAAGACTGGTAACTTATTGTAGCAAATAGGGTGATTCGAAGCAAATATGGTAAAAAATAAGTAATAGTGGTGTGTACATTTTACAATTGTATTTTTATAAAAGTGTTAAGAAAGTTTTTGGGACAATTGATGATATATTTTTTTTGGGATTGTTAGCCATATTATGTCATAAACACGATAAAACCATATAAATTTTATTTAAATGAGCCATGTTACCAAAATTTATTATTTCAAATAACCTACTAGTATTATAAATGCGAAAGTCGAATGTATGTTTGGATGTTTGTACTCGTAAATCTATGACAGTCCAAATAAGGGTAAATGGCAGATTTTTCTAAGCTGCCTAAAGGCATCTGACATAGCTTGACGACTGCCATCACTGATGACAGCCGGGATCAAAGGATTAACGTGCCTTCCGAAGCACGTAGGAGCTCGAGATATTTTGAGACGCCACTTGCGGTCACCCATCACCGTGGGGACTGCACCCAGCGTTGCTTAACATGCGTAAGCGCTATTAATGCTCTCTACCACTGGGCCATCGGGCTCCTCTGGACGCAGTAAGGAGCTAGTTTAGGAATAGAACACTCGTTAAGTACCCGTATATATTTACGCTGTACCAAGTATCCTCAAGGTAAAAAGGATAAATGGTCTAAGGACGTAACGGAGTGGTGTCCGAGACAAAACAAAAATAGCAAAGGGAGACAGCGTCGTAGATGGAAAGACGATATAAAAAAAATAGCGGGACATACTTGGAAAAGACAAGCGCACAATCGCATTCGATGGCGAACTCTAGGGGAGGCCTATGCTGTGTCATATTAAATATTATATTGTAACTATATTGTAAGAAAGATTGTTAAATAAAGGCTATTATTATTATTACTAGCTTTCGCCCGCGGCTCCGCCCGCGTCAATGTCGATCCCTCGGGAATAGTTCTTTTTCCCGGGATGAAAGGTAGCCTATGTCCTCCTCCGTACTCCAGAGAACTTGTATGCAAAATTTCATGATGATCGGTTCAGTAGTTACGGCGTGAAAGCGTAACAAACAAACAAACAAACTCACTTTCGCATTTATAATATTAGTAAGGATAAGGATTATTATGAAGTATCCTCAAAGCGAATCACTTTATGCCCTAATAAACTTAATTCCATAATTTACTACATTTTCCCGTTTCCAACCTTTTCATACACTTCCGAGAAAAGTGTTTTAATAAGATTACTTACAATACGCCAAAGCTACCAAGAAACTTTGAGACGATACGACCACCCTTTACGCAAAAACCTATTCGAAACTCGAAAAGCAAAAAACAAGACACTTCAATACCAATTAAATTGGTCCATTTTTGCCTCCTTTCCAACTTGTCAGTGGCCCTTAAGATAGTATTTAAATTAAGGAATATCTCATTGAACGCTCCGACTTCCATTTAAATTAAGCTTTTTGAAAAACTCTCATATCTTCTTTACCCCGGGCGTACCGGTACATCAAAGAGGGTGGACGCGAAAGGGGTAAGGTATTTTTCTTAGCGGGGAAGTGGGCGGGGAAAAATGCGTAGACTCACACTCATGCGTAAGTAAATACAGGCGCACACACACAAACGGCTGTATGTAAAACACTTTAAGAAGCGGCGAAGAAATGCGAGAAGCTTAGCGCGTAAAGGATGTTTCGAAATGTTAATTACGGGAATTTAAATATTATTTTTAGTTAGAATTATCAGTATGTTTGCCTGTTGACCCGGGGGTCGTGGTTCGATTCCCACCGAAAGCATACTTTGTTTAGTTGTTTCCAGTTTGGTTAGGACATTGCAGGCTTAAATCATTGCAAATGATTGTCTGATAATAAAGACAATTCCGTGCTTCGGAAGGCACGTTAAGCCGGTGGTCCCAGCTGCCATCTGGTAGTCGTTGAAGGAACCACGTCAGAGGCCGAGAGGCGGTTCCGAAGAACTCTGACACCAGGGTGTGCATGGTCGATTGACCGTGACACCTACTCGAAATGATGATGATCAGTATGTTAGCTACAGGAGATCCATGGGCGACATAGCGAGGTTTTCTAAGTGAAAAAAAAGTGTGAATTTTCCGCTATAGACACTAGTGTAAATTAAACAATATATGAACAAAATTTTCTTATTATGTTTTTTATATTAATATATGTCTACGAATCGCTTGTTTAAAGTTATAAGGTGTTTACAGGTTATCAAGACAAAGGAATTAAATATGATTGAAATGTAAAAATTGTGAACACGCGTGTTATAAAAAAAAATTGACCTTACTTAACAGTGGCGCCAAGAAGTGATTAGCAAACAACCGTAGCCCACATTGGAACTGGCCTGCATCCAGCCACAGTCTTTCATAAACGATTTGTACCCGAACAGACCTCCAGGTGGATGGTTATAATAAATTTACATGATATTTGTATATTATGATAATGTATCCTTATCCTTATCCTCACTTCCTTACTTATATTATAAATGCGAAAGTGAGTTTGTTTGTTTGTTTGTTTGTTACGCTTTCACGCCGTAACTACTGAACCGATCATCATGAAATTTTGCATACAAGTTCTCTGGAGTGCGGAAAAGGA
Organism: Elegia similella; assembly: GCA_947532085.1. NCBI lineage: Eukaryota > Metazoa > Arthropoda > Insecta > Lepidoptera > Pyralidae > Elegia > Elegia similella. The sequence goes on from OX383941.1 coordinate 19,244,730, forward strand.
CATAGGCTACCTTTTATCCCGGGAAAAAGTACTATTCCCGAGGGATCGACATAGATGGGCGAAAGCTAGTATTGTATAGATGAGTAAGAAATAACCATTGAATTATAAAAACTATGGAATCGTAACTTTCAAACGAGTAACGATTCATATTAGTCCCATTTACGCAAACAAACTTATCTCACATCACTACGAAAAACTTACGCACACATAGACGAAGCAAGTTTGCGATTGACGGCGTCAATGTCACGGTGCGGTGTGAAAATTACCTAATGAACGCTATGGTGTCAACATAGCGGAGGTAGGTTGGCTACAGTTTGCCTCGCTCGCTATGATAAGTTACTCCAGTGTCACTTTTCCGTCTTTCCTTGCGTTTCCTGCACCACTTCACTACACAAGAAGTATATTTTTCTTAGTTCGTTAAGATTTTGCCGATGTTAAATGCTTTTATCCACGCGTCCTTTCATCACATTAATACCAAATACCCAGGACTACTGTCCCTTTGAGCTGTCAAAAAATTAAACTTGTAAGCCAACGCAATCAAAAGATGCCGTTTATGCCACAATTTTTTTGACATTTGCAAGAGAATCAAAACCTACAGTGTACTGATTCCGTGAACTCAGAATCTTGAAATTAGGTACGAAGCAACGTCTAGCAACGCACAGATAAAGGAAAAATTGCGAAAACCAAACATTTTTAGTTACATCATATAATAAAAATATTTTTAATAATTTTAATATTATTATAGATAAATGGTACGGAACCCTTATGTGTGAGTTCGACTCGCACTTAGCCGTTTTTTTATATTATCCCACTATCTAACAACGATATATATACTAGCTGTTTACCGCCAATTCGTCTACGTGGGTTTCGGTTTTAACAAACAGTTTATCCATGCATGGGCTGACCTCCGGGTGTCGGACCAAAGCATCTCAGATGATGATGTAACCGGGAACACACATAGATAACAAGAGACATCAATATTTTCACAGCATTCGCCCAATAATGACCCATATCTCAAGATTTGCCCTGAGATTTTAGGATTCTTGGGATTCTCTTCTCAGGATTGCGGCCGGATTTTACACATCTCAGGAGTTTTACAATTTTACGTAACGGTATTACGTTTAAAGAAAATTCTCAAACTGCATCAAAATCTCAGGATTTGTTAATGTAAATCAGGCTATTTCCTGACTTTTGATTTTTTCATCCGGTAATGTATCAAAAACATGGATTGTTGCATAAATGCAATTTTCGTACGGTTCCCTAATCTTTTTGAAAATAAATATAGTTACTTGCTGATAATGTAGCTTTCTATTGGAGAAAGAATTTAAAAAGCCGGTCTAGTAGTTATCGAGTTTATTCATACAAACAAAGACACAAACTTTTCCTCTTTATGATAATGCTAGAATAATATAGAATAACGTATATTTTTAGATATATTACAGTGCTTCTCGATCAACGTTTATTTCTGTTCACTCAGATATAAAAATGTAAGAAAAGTCGAAGAAAATATCTCACATTTTTCCAAGACGTATTTCTTTGCATCACCATGTACAGTGGGGGTAAAAGCGAAAGGGTTGCGGAGGCGATCGCCCCCCTGGGTGTCCACCGCCTTCTTACAACCTTTTTACAGGGGGGTACAGACTAATGCGACGCAGAGCCTTTATTTGCGTAAATAGTTTATTATTTTGTTTTCCAATCTCGACTACAGACTTGCTTAAGCTGAGTTTAATGAAGCTGTAAACTGAGATTCTAAGTCGTATTGTGTTTTATGTGTTGATATGTTACATAAATATTTATATACCCGCTTAATTGCTTTATAATTTTGTATATAATACGTATAGTTTAAACTGGGCCCATAACCAACTTTAAATGAATTTAGCGCATATTGATTTCTTATAAAACCTTAGCATTGCCTCTGTCTTAAAACGGGCTGTCGTCAAGAATGTTGTATTAGCGAGGCGTCGCTGGAGGGGGTGAGGTCGCCGGGGTGGGGGTGTAATTGCAAAATAAAATTAGCCGGAACGGGTACGTGCTCAATTTGCGCCTCCCGGCACTGATTTGTTTTCGTTCGAGCCATGTTCCGCCTATGTGCGGGTGGCTCAGCTGCTCTGTGCTTTCTTAGCCTATATATTATTGATCCGTTACTCTCTCCCATATTGCTACACAACTCGAGTGCGACGATCAACATATATATATACAGCTAAGTTAACGTTCATAGTCCAGTAATCCTTATTAGTGAACAAAAATAACTGGAAATCCTTCGGGCGGTGAAAAAATTCACCCGTGATTTCCATCCGTGGGAATGTTTAAAAAGGCGGCTAAAACTTTCGGCCGGACTGCGGAGTCAATGGCTTTTTTATTTTCGCGTTTTCTTTCTTTTCCGGTTGAACTTTCCCAAAGTTTTATTTTGAGGAAGTTCCACGAGTGTCAGTTAGCCGTTCGCCCCGCAATTTTCCGCGGTTTGCGCTGATAATTGCGGACGCAGGTGGGAATATTTTCTCTTTTTTCCCTGCCGTCTGTTTAATTTCCACCGGCGGCGTTTATTGCTTTGGAGAGTTTTAGTTGGCGTCACGCCTTGACGCGTCTACGAAACGCCTACTGAGCATGTATAGCATGTATGCACATGTGCCACGCCTATCGTAACGAACGCCCACCCATCCATAGCTATGTGCTTACGTGCCCCAGTTACGTGACGCAGCGTATGTGCGTCATATGTGGGGCGTATGTGGCGTTGTGCGCATGCCGAGGGGCGTGGCCTCCGTTCACGTGTACGTGACGACGGCTGTGTGTCACGGCGTCACGTTTCTTCTGTGTGCGCAACGTGACAGCTATTTATTCGTGCGCCGACTCGGAGCGTAACGATAAATGAGTTATAATTTATTTTTACTCGAAAAAGGAAGGGTAAGGGAGCCTGGGCCTGTAATTAATGGCGAAATTGGCTATTCCGAGTATTTGGGAGCCGGTAATGAGGTGAGATTGAGATTAAAACTCGGGTAAATGAGCTCCGTAAAGGATTACGGCGGAAAAATTGAGAGTTATAAAGCCATTTCCGACGGCCAAGCAACTTTGATAGTTATGCTTTCGCTTGATAAATTATTAATGAATTCGCTCTTAGAGGTTGTTAAGACTCTGTTTTGAGTAGTGGGTATCATTGAAAATGGGCTGTGGAAAAGGAAGTGCGGGAATATTTGATAATATCTTCGTTTACTGCCTTTGTTGGTTTATTAATCTTAGACGTACTTAGTACTCTTATTTTATTAAATCCTGTTGTAGCACAATTTATGACGTGACAACGTATTATAAATCTATGAACGCCGGCTGCATACACGAAAAAGTGTCACGTTCCACGTACAAGCACGTAACAAGTGATGGAGAGGCACGATCAGCCTAAGCGTTCGGCTTGTGACGCATCTATCGGAAGCGTTCGGCTTGTGACGCATCTATCCCTCTTCCACCGTTACCACGTAAAATTATCATCCGTAAACCGACAATACAATAAACAATTTTTTTTAAATAAATGCAGCCTCTTAATTTTTGAAATATACCTACCTACTTGTTTAACAGCATATACGGCATATTCTGATTTCGGGCTCCGAATCACCACATCTTAGAATGCAACTGGGGCGCCCTCACGTGAGTGACTTGGAATTTATAGATTATTAACCTAGGTGGTTTAACTGCCTCCGTGGTCCAGTGGTTAAGGCGTTTTCCTGTAAACCTGGGGGTCGTAGTTCGATTCCCACGTTAAGCACACTTTGTTTAGTTGTTTCCAGTTTGGTTGGACATTGCAGGCTTGAATCACATGATTGTCTGATAATTAAGATGATTTCGTGCATCGGAAGGCACGTTAAACCGTTGGTCCTGAGGCATAGAGGAGGTCCCAAAGAACTCTGACACCAGGATGTGCATGGTCGATTGACCTTGACATCTACATGAAATGATGAATGAGAATGTTGGCCAAGGTCGACCCTGTCGAACGTACTGCGATCAGATTGCAGACATTCTTAATAAAAGAGATGTTAGAAGTACCGGAAACCGTAGAGCTTGTATGAAGAGAGTAATTAGTGAAGACGAAACTAATTTTATTGGTCAGGATCGCAGCAAAGAAAGATACATACATAAATAAGTAAATAAATATAAATATATACGGACAAATCACACAGATTGAGCTAGCCCCAAAGTAAGTTCGAGACTTGTGTTATGGGATACTAACTCAACGATACTATATTTTATAACAAATACATATATAGATAAACATCCAAGACCCAGGACTATCTGGAAAAGATCATTTTCCATCTTGACCTGGCCGGAGATCGAATCCGGTCACTACGTGTCGCAGGCAGGCGTGTTGACCGCTGCGCCACGGAGCTAGTCGAAACATATTATTTGTATGTATTTATTGACCTCTCAACCACCAAGAGGGCCGATCGGTCCGTAATATAAAATTAATTGTGTCTGCGTTTCTCGCGCTTAATGGGTTAAACTAAATGATACTATGTTACTACGTTCGTGTAAAGGCCCCTTTAAATATAAATCCAGAGTAACACAAACAACTACAGCTCCTGAAATATGCAAACGAGAGAGATAATAGGTAGACGTTATTATTTACATGCTGCGGGCTGCTGTGAATTTTAAACGAGGTGGAAGACTTGTGTATGATGAAACGTACTATAAAATACAAATATACAATACTAGCTTTCGCCCGCGGCTCCGCCCGCGTCAATGTCGATCCCTAAGGAATAGTACTTTTTCCCGGGATAAAAGGTAGCCTATGTCCTTCTCCGTACTCCAAAGAACTTGTATGCAACATTTCATGATGATCGGTTCAATAGTTACGGCGTGAAAGCGTAACAAAAAAACAAACAAACAAACAAACAAACAAACAAACAAACAAACAAACAAACAAACAAACAAACAAACAAACAAACAAACAAACAAACGAACGAACGAACGAACGAACGAACGAACGAACGAACGAACGAACGAACGAACGAACGAACGAACAAACAAACAAACAAACAAACAAACAAACAAACAAACAAACAAACAAACAAACAAACAAACAAACAAACAAACAAACAAACAAACAAACAAACAAACAAACAAACAAACAAACAAACAAACAAACAAACAAACAAACAAACAAACAAACAAACAAACAAACAAACAAACAAATAAATAAACAAACTCACTTTCGCATTTATAATATTAGTAAGGATGTAAAGACAATGAAAAATGAAAATGTAAAGACAACTAACACAGACTATATAAGATCAATTTAAATTAAGCGCAAATATTTTAAAGGCTGACTCCCTTAAGCTATAAAAATGCTTTAAGAGCAAAATAAAAAAAATCGGCACGCTAGTTTTTGAGATATCTGGACCTGAATATTTAAAATAAAAAATGAAAAAAACACCCTGTGTACAAATAAACACTTTCTTGGCCAATAACTTTTTACTATTATCTACTATGGATAATAGATCACTGACCTCGACGATCAAAACAACTGATTTATCGATTTTAATAAAAAAAAATATTATTTTGTATGAAAAAAATCTAGCGTGTCAATTTCTTAAAATTAGCTGCTAAAGCATTTCTTTGACCTATGGGACCCAGCCCTTAAAATATTTGCGCTTATTTTAAATGGACCTTGTATAAAAGTCTAAAAGGAGGTTCCTGACACTATTACTTAAAAAGAAAAAAAAAATGTTAAGGATTTTTTTTTCTTTTTATTATTTTTTTTTTTTAAAGACAAGGGACAGGGTTTATCCGATCCTTGAAGGGGTGATTTAGTTCGTCGATATGAGCAACTTTTCGTATGGGACCAAAGCGACTAGGGCTAGCTAGGGAACTCAAAGAAAAATGGATATTTTCAAACATAAATTTCGGCTGCCCGGTCGTTTCCTGTGATAAACAAATCGAAGATTTTAAAAATCAGTTGACCCGTTCTTAAGTTATTTGAAATATTACTACTAAAATAATTCTGAAAAAAATGTGGTTTATACCTCAAAGTATTTACTTTCAATTAAAACTATAGCGGTGTCGGTATCATAGATAGTTATTTTTATACAACTCGGCCAACTTATGTAGTTACAGTCGGCCGAACAAAATGGATGGAGTCAACCGCAAAATGAAATTTGTATATACAACATTCGACTTTTTTTTGCTGTTTTTATCGATAACGGTATGGAACTCTTCGTGCGCGACTCCGACTCGCACTTGGCCAGATTTTTTTTGAGTTCCCAGTTTTATAATAGCTATATAATGAAAAGTAGTTCATACCGACAGGCTCAATCCCCTTTAAGGATTGGGCAGAGTTTTCTTTACATATTGAATATACATTTTATAGTATTGTCTAAGCCAGCGATTCCCAAAGTATGGGTCGCGGCCCACTGGTGGGTCCCGAGTGAATATTAAGGGGGCCCCCCGAAACAAAATGACATTCGGAAAAATCAAATCGACAGTCGATGGCCACAGACCGACACCGGCGCGCATAATCAATCAGTGGCTTCTTACATTTCAGCAGTTCACGATAGAAATCTAGAGCTTATGTAAATAAAGTAAAAAATAAACTGCCCGTTTAGACCCGCGACTGTCTAGTAGACTCTACTAGGGAATCTTAGGGGTTACCAATATTTGATGCCCCTTTTTAAGACTGTCATGCATGCATGAGATGGGTCCAGGTTTTGGCAGTTTTTGTTTGGTGGGTCGGAGCCCAGTCAACTTTGGGAACCACTGGTCTAAGCGATATTACCTATTTTAAAGATAAAGACAAAAAAGGTTTAAAGGAGGTGCTTTTTGATTGTAAAAAAATATTATTAAGCTGTCATCCTGTAATGTCAAGTTCGAAATGTTCACATAGTTTTTTAATGTAGTTCATATTTAGTTCAAATAACAATAAATGCTGCTATCGGAGTGAAAACCTGTCATTTATACAAGTATAGCCAGAAAATCGCAATTACTCATGCACTGCTACTTATTAACCTGACGTAACCGTATGCAAACAAAATGCTAATAAATGATCGTAATAGATAGAACTAATAACAAAATGAATGTATGTCGTGTTGCACTGCGTGAGGCCGCCTCTGTGCTTCTATTTAATGGCCGGCCTATGATCCATATACGATTCACAGGGTGATACAGAAAATCGTTAAAATAATAATAATAGCATTAAAACTTACCTGATGAGTAGCAAGAGGATACATTTAAAAAATCTGATAATGTAAGCATATAGCTTTAAAAGACTGTTGAGGATACTTTAAACTTGATATCGATACAATGAAGTTATTGGTTAGAAAAGTCGTTTTCAAAGTATGAAAATTTCAAAAGTAATATATATATGATAGTCTTTACCATATGATAGCCTTTAAAATGTATAGAAACTTATATTATGAAGCCATGTCCAAAAACGCAATAAATAACATAGCTGTTACAAAAGTTCTCACATCACGCGTACTAACTGCTAAATAAGTGACATCACTAGTGTGCTGTTTTTTCTAAGCGGCATTTACGGCGAGAGAAAAAGAACATGACTTTTAAACTTTATATCTCAAAAAGTTTTTAAGTTAGATATCAAGGTGTTTTTTTTTTATTGATATGCTTACTTCTGAGAGCACAAAAATGTGTGCAAGTTCCCCATGAATGGCAAAGTTATAAGCTCTGAGCTTCTATTCGAAGATCCATAAAGATCCATTTATCTACAAATGTATCATAATACATTTGTAGATAAATGTCAATGTATGTAATAAAAGAGTTGACTGGTCTATTATAAGGAGTTTATTTAATACGAATATTTGTTGATTCCTTGTAGTCTAACATACACCGTGTAAATGTACCGTCAACATTCCCGGAAAGGGGTGACTCAGCCTGTCAAATTTATATTGGAAACTAAAAAAACCGTTATTGTCATTTAAAAGTAGCCCGGGAAATTTGTATGGAAATGTCGAAATCTTTATTTCAATTCTCAGCATAGGTCCCATGGGAAAAGTTGTTCATAATCTGAGTCACACTTTTAGGGGAATTTCGAGAATAAATTTACATGCTGTATACTTCTTGTAGAAAAAAATAATAAAGAGCAAAAAAGAACAAAAAACATCATCACACTGTATAGGCAAAACGGTGACCACATGCCTGCCCCTACCGCGGACAGTTCATCTGTCAAGCACACTACCTGAATTCCAGGGACAGACTACGTGCCTTACTGACGGTGGTTAATGGTCACCCTACAACCTGCTGTGAGCGCATTTGTCAATACTAATATTAGCATCCTCTTTAAAACTTCCATATTGAATCTTATTCTGGAGGTGTAAGGTTGGAGTTTGGTTGGCAGGTGAAAGCAAATGTGGTATTTTTGTGCGTCTTTAGATTTATAAGCAGCAATTACAATCAATCGTCTAATTTGTAGAGTAGCTCTGATTGTAGATATGCAAAATTACTACGAAGATATTAAAAGATAACAATATTTGTTTCTTTTTTATTCCGAGCTTTGCATCGATAGATATCTATATAAATATAACCTACTACAATGTTACACTAATAGGATTGTTTCTTAATTTATTTAGTTCGTCTGCAAAATAATCAAAAATTATTCGACACTTATTTTATTCTTATATTAATTAAACTTAAATTTTTTTTAATGTATTTACTAAATTAAAATTTACGTAAATCAACATTACTTTGTATGCTAAATTGCCATCCGGGCCAAAGTTGGTTACATAACTGGACTCCGAGAGTGGAGACATACGAGAGTCAAAATGCATTACATACATTTGTATAATTGTAGCTACATAAACTAAAATTCTGCTTGTGAAACATCTCATAAGCATCTTGAAAGTAACTTGCCTTAGTCTAGTTATTCCAAAGACGTTCATTTCGTAGAAATCTTCTTAGCACCTAGTGGCTCTCTGTAACGTCCAGAGATGACGGTGTTTGCGCTAGTCGTAGCCTGCGGGCTTCATGAACATCTGTTGTGTTAACCACTAACACGGAAACTTCGCCGCTTCTCAGTGGGACAGACAGATTGAAGCAAAATTGCAGCTCATTGAAGTAAAAGTTATATTCACGTTATTCTTGCGAGGCTTAACAAGAACTCTTATCTTTTTTTTTCCTCGTCTTCATCGTCACTTACCATCAGGTGAGATGGGAGACAAATGCCTACTTCAATAATTAGAAAAAAAAACTCTTTTAAACAAAAAATAAAAAAAAAATAAGCTTTTAAGTACAGAATTCAAGTTGTAATTTTATTTTAATTAGTGGTCACCCAGTGGTAGAAATTCGAGCATAATTTAAAGAAAATAAATTATTATTCTACTTTCTTATTTTTGTGTGATTTGTCTAAGTATATATATTATATGTATTATATTACATTTTCAATAAAAAATACCAATCCTTTTTAGGTGCTCAATTCTAAAGCTAAAAGTTAAAAGTATTTATTTGAGTGTTTCCTTCCTAGTAAGTTAAAAATATCCTCCACAGTAGTATCAACTCAATCGAAGGCGTAGATAACATCACAAGATCTCTATGATTAGCACAGCATCGCCTGTAACGAGGTAGACTTGCCCATCTTTGGAAGTTTGAGACACTGCGGTTTTGATTTGACGATTGATATCGATTTATACACTAGTACCTGGGCGACCGAGCTTCGCTCGGTTATTACTATTTATTGTAATACGGTGGTGTTTGGGTGATAATTTATATTTATGAGAACATATAAAAAAAAACAAAAGTAAGTCACCAATCGGGATTCAAAACCTACACTCGTTTCTTGCCGTCCGCGTCTTAATCCGCTGGACCAGACGGACCGTGGCCGGCAGGATAAAATTAGCGACCATATTCTGCATGCAAACAAAAACGCATGAAAACTCGTAAACGCGTTTTTCCAGCATAAGACTAATCTAGATCGATTGAGCATTGAGCAATTCTTGTATATTTATTTATATGTATGTATATAAATTTATTTCCATTATCTCAGAAACGCCTATAACGATTTTGCTGAAATTTGATATATGGGGGTTTTCGGGGATAAACAATCGATCTATATTAGTCTTATGTTTGGGAAAACGCATGTTTTCGAATTTTCATGCGTTTATGAATTTGCACACCAGTAATGGTAAACATGTCGGTCTTTTTATAATATATCCATTTAATGTAGTTTACACATGTTTATGCAAATAAATGATTGTCTTTGCCTTTATATCGATTACCATAATCATTATCTGAACCCCATAGATTTCTAACTAGGTCAACATATACAAAGGTCTTGAGGTCTATGCAAATACCAACACACATTATCAAAAGCAATTCATATCGGAGCCCTAGTACCCTAGTACAACAACAGCTGTTCGAATCCTTATGCCCGGCTTTCACGAATATAAAATGAATAATTTTATACAATAACAAGCTATTCTGCTAAACGAGGCTTTTAGGTCTAAAACACCTGGACTCTGTCTACCTCGCAAGGGAAAAAAGAAGTGATAGTATATAATATGTATGTACGTATTTTCTAATAACTAACTTTATTGAGGATCCATATTATTATTGAGGAGAATAATAAACACGCTAAACAAAGCTATAAAAAAAAACATCAAATAAGACCTCTTCAACCCGTCTGGCCAGCGTGGAGAGTGTAGGCCAAATCTTCTGTCTGTTCTGGCCAAATATGCTCTGATAGTACAGAGAGGGTCGTGCTCCTGTAGTGAAGACTAAAAAGACCTGATGATGATTGAGGAGCCCGGTGACCCAGTGGTCGTGGCGTAAAAATATCTCGAGCTCCTCCATGCTCCACGTTACGCCGTTTGCCCCGGCTGTCATCATTGATGGCAGTCGTAAAGCTATTTTAGTTGCCTTTAGGCAGCTTGATAAATCTGACGCCAGTGCTAAAAAGCCTATGTTAAATACAATTCGTCCGATCCTTGTAATTGACTTTAATTCTTCCATCATCCCATCTTCGTGGAAAACAGCCCTTATTACCTGCATAGGTAGCTACATACTAAAGCTCCATATCGAGAGAGTGGCGCAAGTGGGACCTTTTAACCGACTGCGCTAAAGGGGGTAATGTATGTGCGATGGTATCTTATCGAACGCCTTAGACCATATCGGCCGGAGGCGGGCACTGTTTATGAAAGGCTATTCATAGTTTAGCCATTGCATTCTGTGTGGGTTTGATGGTGAAATATATTTTGCTATATTTTGCTATATTTTGCTATATTTTTGCCTTTTGTGTATGTATAATTTAACCCAGAAATTGGTCAACTGGTCACTTTAGTCATCTACAGATTGATTTTTAGGTTTTGGCTAGCTCCGTGGCGCAGCGGTCAACACGCCAGCCGGGGATCGAACACGAGAGTGCCCGGGTTCGATCCCCGGCCAAGTCAAGATGGAAAATAATCTTTTTCAGATTGGCCTGGGTCTTGGATGTGTATCTATATATGTATTTGTTATAAAATATAGTATCTTTGAGTTAGTATCTCATAACACAAGTCTCGAACTTACTTTGGGGCTAGCTCAATTTGTGTGATTTGTCCGTATATATTTATTATTTATTAATTTATTTTAATGGCCTGGCAATATTTGTTTCTCAGAATCAGGATTACTAAAAGAATATAAAGTCGCAACGGTTAATCTTATCTATGCTAATATTATAAGAGATGTCATCATGTCTCAAATACCTACGAAATAGTTATTGTCACGTCAGGTCCAATATAAACACACACACTGCTGCTCAAACTCATTTATTGAAAAGTTCACCACTGCTATGATCAACATCAAAAAAATAACCATAGCGAGTTTTAAAATGGACTCAGCGCCATCTATGTCATCGATTAGGAACTATATTAATCAACTTCAAAATCTTATTTTTACATAGACAGCTACTGATTTAAAAACATACATATCTAAACAAATATGAAAACACGTCTAATTTTTTACGGGGTGGGCGAAGCCTACACAAACACACTTTTGCGAAACATAAAATGATTTAAACAAATTTACTATTACAAATTTGGACATTCCGCCCACCAAAGAACTTGTTCTTTCCCGAACTAAATAAAATGAAATTAATACAAAATCCGCCCACCATAACAACTTGAGTTAAAATAATACATTATCAAACTAGATATTTTTACAGTTAAACACTCGGATGAAATGATATGAAACAACAATAAGCGGTGAAAACAAAACAATGTTCAATATTGTCACTTACTGAAGTTCACAATCATTAAAAACAAAACAAAAAAGAAAGAGAAAACAAAATAATAAAGTTCACAATCTTTAGGCAAAAGACATAGTTTATTGCAAGCCCGTTTACAAATACCATTTCTTGTCTTGATGGTGACTACTCTAGTAATATTGTCTTTGCCCGGGTGTGTTTGAATTATTTTACCAAGCAACCACTTTGACGGTGGTAGATTTTGATCTCTAATGATAACAACATCATTAATCTCTGGCTCTAATTTTTTAGTAAACCATTTATATCTCTGGTTCAACGTTACCAAATACTCGTCTGACCAACGCTTCCAAAAATCAGTTACCATTTTTTGAGTTAACTTCCATCTTTGAAGTACTGAAATTTGATCCCTAGAATGATCTTCATCTGGTATAACTATAAGCGGCTCGCCTACTAAAAAATGACCAGGCGTCAGCGGTATTGGATCATTTGGATTATCACTCAAATAACTTATTGGCCGCGAGTTTAAACAAGCTTATACTTGAGTTAGCACGGTAGTTAACTCTTCGAAAGTGAGTGTCGAATCTCCTATAACTCTTTTTAAATGTGACTTTGCCGAACGAACGCCTGACTCCCAAAGGCCGCCAAAATTTGGAGCTTGGGGAGGGATGAAATGCCACGTCGTTCCTTCCTTAGAAAGCAATTGACGAATTTCAATTGGAAGTTGAGTTGTCGCCTTTTGGAGCATCTCTTTCAATTCCTTATCGGCACCAACAAAGTTGGTGCCATTATCACTATAAAGATCACGACAGTGGCCTCTCCTGGACACAAATCTTATAAAGGCGGCAATAAATCCCTGAGCGGACATATCTGACACTGCTTCAAGATGTATGGCTCTTGTAACCATACATATAAAGACACACACATAGCCTTTATAAGCCTTGGACCCTCTACCAGGAGAAAATCTAATATTTATATGGCCAGTAAAATCCACCCCAGCACTTTTGAAAGGCCGAGTTGGTGTCACTCTCGCCTTTGGTAACTGGCCCATAAATTGGTTATTATTCTGCCTGGAATAACGCAAACACGTCATACACTCGCGGTAACACTTCTTTACCTGATCTCTTCCTCGAACTATCCAAAATTTAGATCTCAAGTAATTCAACATAATTTGAGGACCTCCGTGTAATGTCCGAGCATGAGCATCTGAGACTAATAACTTGGTGAAATGACTTTCACCAGGCATAATCACAGGATGCTTTTTATTAAAGTCCGCTTCGGAATGAATGATACGACCACCTACTCTAAGAATTCTATTTTCATCAAGAAATGGGCTAAGAGTATGAAGCGGGCTCTTTTTGAACACAGATCCTTGAGACCTTATCTGCTTCAATTCATCTACGAAATATAATTGTTGAGTTTCCTTTACGCAAAAGTTCATTATGTCATTAATTACTTCTTTTGTAATAAATGTACCATTTTCTCTCTTTTCTTTAGGTTCCTTTAGCTTTAAAAATCTTTTGCATAACGCCAATACTCTTAATGCTCTTTGTAAGTTCGAAAATTTGTTCCAAATAAATTCTTCTTTAACCTTTATGATAGCAGTTAAGGCCTTTATGGGTCTCAGTTCTTCCGTAGTCTCAAATGTTGTGTCGGTAAGGGACCTTTCATCTTGATAAAGAAAATCTGGGCCATGCCACCACAACTCATATGTCCTCAAGTCCGCAGCCGACATGCCTCTTGATCCACAATCCGCGGGATTTTGATCAGTCCTTACGTGATTCCATTGCTCGCGGTCTAGCATGTTTAAAACTTCTGATACGCGGTTGCTTACGAACGTCATCCACCGGCTTGGTTCTCCACGGAGCCATGCAAGTACAACCATCGAATCCGACCACGCAAACAACTGCTCTTTAGGTATATGCATAATTTGTGAAACTTCATAGATTAATTTAGTAGCAAGTACAGCGGCGCATAACTCCATTCTTGGAATAGAAATTTCCTTTTCTACTGGCGCTACTTTTGTTTTCGCAGTCACTAAATTAATCTGAATTTTGCCCGACGCAGCTTTGGTTTTCAGATAAACCACCGCGGCATAAGCCGCTTGCGATGCATCAGCAAAAACATGCAACTCTACGTAATCGTTTCGTCTTGAATTTAACCAGCGAGGAATCACGATGTCTCTAACGTTCTGCAAATCCTTTTTGAATAAGTTCCACTCATCTATAATTTCTGAGGGCAAAACTTGATCCCATTCAAGCTCACACTTCCACAATTTTTGGATAAAGATCTTAGCCTTAACAATCACCGGTGAGATCCATCCTAATGGATCATACAGCCTTGCAATCTCCGACAAAACTTTCCGTTTAGTAACACTCTCACTGGACTTACTTTCCTCTGGCAGCAAATAACTGTACTCAAAATTGTCTGAAGTCTTGTTCCAACCAATGCCCAGGATTTTAACAGAATTATCTGTCTTTAAAACCAAGGTGTCATCAGAACCTTGGTTCTCATTTTTGATATGATTCAGCAACTTATCACTGTTTGTACACCATTTTCTCAGACAGAACCCCCCGGCAGCCATCAACTCGTTCATCATAAATCTCGATAATCTCGTCCTCTGTTTCTGATCCACTCAGAAGGTCATCCATATAATAATCTTGAAGAGTTATGGCAGCTGCCAAAGGCCATTTGTCCGACTCATCTTTGGCTAATTGCTGAAGTGACTTTACTGCCAAATATGGAGCACAAGCCGTTCCGAAAGTGAGCCGTAACAACCGATAATGCTGAATAGGTTCGTCAGGATTGGATCTCCACAAGATTCTTTGACAGTCGATGTCCTTCTCATGCACAAGAATCTGCCTGTACATTTGTACTAGGTCAGCTACAATACAGAATGGATGACATCTCCACCTCATGAGAATATGACGCAAATCCTGCTGTAGTTTAGGACCCACTAACAGGGTGTCATTTAGCGAGACGTTATTCGTTCCCTTACTCGATGCGTCAAAGACTACTCTCACTTTGGTTGTCTGTTTGTCTTGTCTAACGACAGCATGGTGAGGAAGATACACAGCTTTACGATTCCTTATTGTTTCAACGTCCGTTATTTTTTCCATATGGTTTTGGTCGATATAATCTTGTATAACTTTTCGATACTCTTCATACAACGCGGGATTTTTTAGCAATCTTCTTTCTAATAGTTTAAGTCTGCGTAGAGCTACAACTTCTGAATGACCATTCAAACACTCCGGGTGAAAATCTTTGAATGGTAATCTTACCTTATATCGACCCTCTGTTGTTCTTTCTGTCGTCTTACCATATATTTCTTCACATATTTTCTCTTCTGTCGTCATTATCTTATATATTGTATCTGGTTCTCTCTCTATTTCCCAAAATTTCTTAAGTTGCTCATCATATTTTACTTTCTCGTGTAGGCTGATCAATCTTCTATTAGATAATGAAGTGCCGCTGTCAATACGGCCTGACAAAACCCATCCAAATTGCGTATATTGCGCAATTGGACCACACTTACTAGGATGTTTCAGCAGTCCACTCAAAATGATTTCGCTGTGTACTTCTACACCCAGTATTAGATCAATTCATCCAGGTGATCCATATTCTGGGTCGGCAAGTGGCAAATTTTCAATTTCTGTCCAATCGGTCACTATAGTCTTATTTGAAGGAAGAAACGACGTAAGATTGCTCAACACGAAGGCATTTATCGGTATACAAAAACTGGGGTTAGTAAGGGACTCTAAATTGAAAGATACCATACCTTTTGTACGCGTTTCTCCACTACCTACACCAGATATAAGACCATTCACGGGTACTCGTTTTAAACCTAGAGACTGCACTGTAGCTTCAGTCACAAATGAAGCTTCAGAGCCTTGGTCAATCAGAGCACGTACAATTTTAGAATAACCGTTACACGATACAGCTTTAACTCTAGCTGTGGCTAGCAAAACCTCACTCTCTTTTTCTTGGGCAAAATGGGCGGTTACTCTTGTCTCCAATTGACTGCTCGATGACTGTGGTTCCACCGGGGGCACTGGATTTACAACACTTGTAGTGGCCGGAGCTCGCTCTTGGGGTTGACTTCTCTCGTAATGCAGCATTGTGTGTGGTGTCTGCGACCACAACGCCGACAACTCGTAGACTGTCGACAATTCTTGACAGAATGATTCGACGAAAAGCAATTGAAACACAGTCTCCGGGCTTGTACAAACTCGGATCTCTCTTGGGGAGACTGGGTCGCAAATTGCGGACACAAATATAACAAATGTTGGCCTGGACACATAACGCAGGCACTACTCTTTTTATCGTCTTGCACTGTGGCGTGGAATGATTTTTGTTTTGGCGTAGCTTTATTTGGAGGATGGAATGCAGGCTTATTCTGTTTTCCTCCATCAATCATTTCTAGGGTTCGAAACCTTGTTTCCAAAAACTTTGTAAGTTGATTCCACGTTGGCAGATCATCAGAGTCTACTTGACTGATTTGCAGCTCCCAAAGCTTGCGTGACTCCATATCAAGTTTTGACAGTACCAAGTGGTTTATCATGGGATCCCAAGATTCAGTTGATATACTCATATTATTAAGGGATTTCAGGCAAGCTGATGTCGTATCTAACACCTGTTTGATTGACGTCGCAGAC
This sequence comes from Elegia similella, assembly GCA_947532085.1. NCBI lineage: Eukaryota > Metazoa > Arthropoda > Insecta > Lepidoptera > Pyralidae > Elegia > Elegia similella. The sequence continues at coordinate 19,261,548 of OX383941.1, forward strand.
TCACTTAAAATGATTTTTTGGGAGAATAAGCGCTTAAGTATTTCGCTACAATTGAACCGCTTGTTGTCGTACCGCTTTGTTAACTGCCTCCACGCTTCTTCGTAGTTGGTATCTGTGGTGGACAAGTTTTTAAGTAAGTTTTCTGGCTCACCAGACAGACTACTCTTCAGGTAGTGTAGTTTCTGTACTGCACTTAAATTAGAATTGTTGTGAATTAAGGATCGGAACATATCATAAAACGCCTGCCAATCTTCATAGGATCCAGAAATTTTTGGTAGCTGAATCTGGGGCAATTTCGCTTCACATTTTACCATGGAGACTGATGCAGTTGTCTCAGAAACAGATTTTCCCGCAGGTGAGAGTGATACATTGAGTTTCTTCAAATCGTCCTTCATCTTAGATTTATACTCTGTATATGTCACCTCAAACCTTCCGTACACATCTTTATTGAAATACTCTATACTATTTCTATCTTCTTTCTTGATCGTAGAAACTAGTTGAAAATGAATACTCTCAAAATTTGCGAACAACTTCTCCAAATATTCCAATCTTGACTCAATGTAAGATGTTGATATGCGTTCCTTAGGAGACTTCTTATAGGCAGTATATGCCTTAAACAATCGCTCATACATATCTTCCTGCTTCAACAAAAAAGCCTCCATCTTCACTTAATTAATTTAAGAAATCTTCAAAAAAAAATATTCTTCAACACTCAAACTAAGTCCAAAGTAATCCAGCATACACAAGTCTCAAATTTTCCAAGTCCAAAATGCACAAGTTTTTTTTCTAAGTCTATAAGGAATCTTCAAAATTTTACAAGTCCCAGATGCAATCACTGATTCTTCTAAGTGTTTTATAAACGAAATTTTTATAAGTCTCAAATTGCTCGAATTTTTCTAAGTTCAAACTGCACAAGTTTTTTCTAAGTCTTTAAGGAATCTCTTCAAAATTTTACAAGTCCCAGACGCACTCACTGATTTTTCTAAGTGTTTTTTAAGCGTAATTTTTATAAGTCTTTTACTCTTTACTAATTACACTAAGTTAATGTTTATACACTTCACGAATTTTTTACAAGTTCACTGCACTGTACTCACGATTTTTCCAAGTCCTCACTCCCGGGTTTCGGCACCATAATGTCACGTCAGGTCCAATACAAACACACACACTGCTGCTCAAACTCATTTATTGAAAAGTTCACCACTGCTATGATCAACATCAAAAAATAACCATAGCGAGTTTTAAAATGGACTCAGCGCCATCTATGTCATCGATTAGGAACTATATTAATCAACTTCAAAATCTTATTTTTACATAGACAGCTACTGATTTAAAAACATACATATCTAAACAAATATGAAAACACGTCTAATTTTTTACGGGGTGGGCGAAGCCTACACAAACACACTTTTGCGAAACATAAAATGATTTAAACAAATTTACTATTACAAATTTGGACAGTTATCTAGGATAATATAGAAACACTTTTGTAAAAATGAGATACATTTTTTAATAATCTTTAAAAATGTTTGATTGTGCGAGCGAGACAGCCAAGTGTCAAAGGCCTCATAAAAATAATACTTTTTAAAATTAAATTATGGTTTCTTATAATGTTATAGCCATATGTAATGGCTATGAATAAACTGGTCGCGTAATTTGTAATCCCGGACGAGAGTGAGAATTGCAGCCTCCGGACACGAGCTTACGCAAGCACCGTGTACCTACTTATTTGTTCATTGTCTTGTCGAGTAACAACTTGTATGTTACACGCCTACGCGGGCATTTTCACAGCTTTCATATTTCACCTGGGCAACATCCTATAAGTATATAGTTTGTTGCCGCTTCTTCTGCACCCCGCTTTGGAAGCGGCATTAAACTTAGCCATAAGTAAATTACTGACGTCAACAATTCGCAGTTCATCATCATCATTTCGAGTAGGTGTCACAGTCAATCGACCATGCACACCCTGGTGTCAGAGTTCTTTGGAACCGCCTCTCGGCCTCTGACGTGGTTCCTTTAACGACTACCAGATGGCAGCCGGGACCACCGGTTTAACGTGCCTTCCGAAGCACGGAATCATCTTTATTATCAGACAATCAGGTGATTCAAGCCTGCAATGTCCTAACCAAACTGGAAACAACTAAACAAAGTATGCTTCCGGTGGGAATCGAACCCACGACCCCCAGGTCAACAGGCAAACGCCTTTTGACCTGGGGGTCGCCCTTAACCACTGGACCACGGAGGCTGTCAATTCGCAGTTGAAAATATATGACAATTAGTGTCCAAATGAACTTCATTAAAAAAAAATTATTTTTTTTTGCAAGTAATCTTACAACGATATTCCCTTGAAGGAGTGATTCGGCCCGTCAAATTGAACAACTTTTATACGGGATCAACGCTGGGAACTAAAAAAACATGACATTTTCATACAAATTTCCGGGCCGACATACGTATGACGGTGACGCAAAAGGTAACGTATGGAAATGTAAATTTTTTATTCGAGTTACCAGTGTTGCTCCCAGAGAAAAAGTACTGTTGTTAATTTTGTAGCATTTTGCAGCAGGCTGAAGTAATGAATTGTTTATATCCTGTATATTTTTATTACATTTCGTCTTGCATGATATTTGAACGCACATCTGGGATCGATATTATAAAAACCATTGTTTCTATATTTAAAAAAAATTAAAACCGGGTTCTGGGCAAATGGAAATCGTTCATTTTTAGATTGAATGTCTATTCATATATCTATTTATCTATTGTAAATTACAACATCATTGATATGCCACAAGTCCAGAACACACGTTCAGAACTTACTGTGGTAGCTTAATGTGTACAAATTACACAGATTGCGCTACCCCCGCAGTAAGTTATATAATTATATTATATCTATGGTTTAAATTAAAATTTTTTGTTTTTATTTATTTATATGTCGCAGATCGAGTCACGCCATCTGTTGGTGAGAGCCGGAAGCTGTGATTAGTGTTGCTACATTATAAAAACCTAAAAGTTGTGAAGCTTTTGAAAACGAATCATCTAACCACAGAAATATCCGAAAGATGCGACATATATTTATAAGACGTAAACTTTAGTATTCAAGTTTACGTCACATATAAATATTTTTTTTTATAATTGTGACGTAAAGTTTTGCAACTGAAATTGTATCCGTCTACTCCATAACGAACAAGAAGTGTATCGTATACATCCTTATCTCTATAAGAGTACATCAATCCAGATTTGTGATGAATAATATGATAATATTTTACGTGACCGTGTCTAATTAAATAAATATTAGGGTCTGAGATAGCATCGGTATTCTACTTACAATGCCCATACTGTTTTGTCATGGGTTTTACACACGTATTTGATAAATACGCTCCCACGCATAATACATGTATTGTTTTGGGAAATCTATTTTGAATAACAAAGTATTATATGTTTATAAATGTATTTTTGATGATAGCTACTACCGTTGTAATGTGAATGATAAAGTACAGTTTATTTGAGTGAAAGCTTCTTTAGGCGATTTGAGCGATATCTGTGGAGGAGGAGTTCGTGTAAAATACATGTTGCGCAACCTTCTTGCAAATATATTAAAGGTTCATTATACCAATACGTAGACATTACCTTCTACTAGTTACTACCTAAGGAGGGTTGACGTCAGGCAGGCAGTTGGCCGTAAAAACTTCGCCAAATCATTTTACAGTATGAGTGTCGATCCTCTCCAACTCCGATCGCTAGCATTAGTACGGATCGGGCAATCGGGCGCGCGGCTTACATTTTCCATCTGCCTCCGGATGAGGTCGAAAACTTGAAACATGTCAGGTGAGCAACCCGTTGTTACTTACTATATTTTATATTTTAATCCTTATCCTTACTAATATTATAAATGCGAAAGTGAGTTTGTTTGTTTGTTACGCTTTCACGCCGTAACTACTGAACCGATCATCATGAAATTTTGCATACAAGTTCTCTGGAGTACGGAGAAGGACATAGGCTACCTTTTATCCCGGAAAAAAGTACTATTCCCGAGGGATCGACACTAACGCGGGCGGAGCCGTGGGCGAAAGCTAGTAATATTATATATATAATATAATCCTTACTTATCCTTATCCTTACTATAATATTATAAATGCGAAAGTAGTATTTTATAAATGACAAAAATACATATAACAAAGAGTATAATTAAAATACGAAGATCATTATAAAAATGCTGCCTTTTCCATGCTGGTCTGGGAGAAAAGAAAAACGTAGATGTACCAGCTGCTTCTCTCACCGCGCAGGTCGTAAAACCCGATCGAGGAAATGGGTAACATCTGAGGAATCATGTTAATAGGCGATGCGGCGGGCAACCCATCACTATTTTGATTCCGTTTTCCACCTAATGCCCACCAACATGCTGAACGTGGCTTATACGTCTTACAGACCTAGGCTTTGTTTACCCCGCAAGGAAAAAAAGACGTGATATATGTATTCATGTACGTAATGTATTATAAAAATATTGTGTGTGTTTGTCAGTGACAGTTTAGACATCAGTTATATTCCTAATCAGACCTTAATGACGTTATAACAAAGCCACCAGATTGTTTATCAACAAACGTCTGTAGTAACAAATGGTCCAGCCATAATCTTTGACAATATAGGTACCTAGATTAACCAAGTACTACTAGTAAATTATCCGCTTAAGGACAGAATCTTATTGATTCTATTATTCCGATACTAATAGTCCCATACATCAACCTGTCAGATAGCAAACCAATTGCAGTGTTCAAACTGACCGAAGGAGCGTTCGTATGTCCCCACTCTTGAATTCCTAGTAGTTTCGAAACAAACCCGCCCAACTATACCCACCTATTACCGGTCGCTACCGTAGAACCTTGACTATTACTTTGGATCCTGGCCATTATCCTGAACGCGTAAGCATAGCCGCATCGTCACCAGAGGCTGATCGGCGACAGCTCGAATTACGCAGCGAAATTATCCTATTTTCTATCCAGCCCCGAGCTAGACACTAACAAGGTCTAGAACCATATTTCCTCCTTTAATAAACCCGATGATAGTCTAAAAAATAGTGTACTCCTACATCAAACGCTTAAGTGCCCTGAATAAATTCTAATAAGCATTCATACCTTCCCGAGGCAACAATGCCTTTAATCTTGTATAACGCGGAAATTTTCAAGCAGTAGTTTGTTTGAGGTGGATTTTTAGTTTATAGTTGACTCCTACGCTTGGTGGGGTAATAAATTGTGGTGGATTGATGCGAGTTCGGTGGCCTGACGGGACTTTTTTCCGTGTGTCGTCGTGGCTACAATTATTCATGGGTTGAGATTAATTCGTATGCGCTACGCCAGCAGCGTGTCTCAAAGTGGAATGTATATACGTCAGTAAATAAAACTTTTCGTATTTTTTCATTAGTCTTACTTCTGACATTACCGTGCTTCTGGCTAGTCTCTTCTTGCAGTATCATTAGGTGTTAAACAGATTATAGTGTCCCTATATAGGACCACCTTATCGTCAAGGCATTCTTTTAGCTTTTTGTAACACCAATAAATGCAGATTGACTGGTATGCAGAATGTGTGACAATTCTATGCACCCATGAAGCATCATCAACGATACATTGTCCTTAATAATTAGAGAATAATAAGCCAGCATTCTATTAGTTATAAAAATGTACTTACATGAGTCCGTCCATTATGCACCACTGTTTCATTGAACATAAGGCATAGATATAAAATTTGTAATCACTGCACTACATAGTATAAAACAAAGTCGCTTCCCGCTGTCTGCCCCTATGTACCATGCTTAGATCTTTAAAACTACGCAAAGTATTTTAATGCATTTTTTTATAGATAGTGTCTAGAGGTAGGTTTATAAGTATAATTTTTCGCACCCATGCAAAGGGGTGAGTCGCTAGTACTTTATATATTATAACAACGGGTAAGTAATATAACATATAAACACAAAATATATATAATTTAAGATAAATATCAACGAAACATATAATTTTGGCTAGTATAATTATCAGGTAAGATAAAAATCGAAAGAAATAACTTTAAAAAAACTAAAATCTTTAATTATAACAATCATTCAACATATCAAACTATTATTATACCGTTTTATTATTATAAACTTTAAAACATCGATTAGTTGTAATGTATAATAAACTTAATATATACATATTAGTACGGATAATAATCATTCGTTATACGAATTAATTGGTAGAAGATTCTCAATATATACCTAATAATTAAATTTAAAAAAAAAACCTAGCATCTCAATCTCATTATAATTATCTTCACCAAATTAAAATGGGATCAACTTAGTAGTAAAGGCTTTTAAATAAAAAAGAAATATCAAAATCGGTTCACAATATTCGAAAATATCGTGTAACAAACACACATAAAAAAAGACATACCGTCGAATTGATAACCTCCTCTTTTTTTGAAACCGTTTAATAAATTATCTTATTTATTTTTATAGAACGCCTAGCCGAAAATAGCAACCTGACGATCTCGTAAACGCAAAAAAATATTAATAAGACAAGAAAAATATAACAATATATTAAAACGAAAATTTGAATATTACGAGTGTGAATTTCTTAGAGCTATAGTCTCTAATATAAGTTAAAAAAAATAAGAAAAATAGGTATACTAAAAAAATACTTAGAAAAATTGTGATACATACAAAATGCGCGCGCATTTTGTATGTATCACAATTTTTTAAATTTATTTCTAACTTTGTCCTAATATTAACATATAATAAAATATTGTAAAAGTTATATTTGTACTTTAAAAAAATTGTGATACATACAAAATGCGCGCGCATTTTGTATGTATCACATTTTTTTTTTTATTTTAATTTTTTGTCCTAATATTTACATACAATAAAATATTGTAAAAATATCTTTCTACTTAAAAAAATTGTGATACATACAAAATGCGCGCGCATTTTGTATGTATCACAATTATTTTTATTTATTTCGTACTTTGTCCTAATATTTACATGCAATAAAATATTGTAATAAGTTCTTTTGTTTGTTATAGATTTTTGTAATCCTATGAAGTAAGTGACTTCTTGTGTTACTTTCCGTTTGCTTTACTGATGAAATCGATTTCCTATTATTAGTTATTCGATAGTCTGTTTGAATGATGCACCTTTTGCTGGCTACTCCGATTTTTTTACAAGAAAATGAAGTTTATGAGTTTGCGCGAATTTGACTTATTTCGTAGGTGTTACTGAAATAATTCAAATTCGCAAAATAGACATGGGTCTATACTAATTAGCTGGTATATTTTCTCTGTTATATATTTTTAATACGTATACATTTTATAGATTTTGATTTATATTTATTTTAAACACTATACTTTTTGAATGGTATACATTTTGGAAGGTATACTGCATGAGTTGTATAACAGGTGATATTTAGTATTCATAAACATTATAAAAAATGAGTATATGCTTTTCGAATTGAAAATTTTATGAATGTTATAGCTTTTAAGAATATAATCAGTAATGATTATGTCAAGTTAACATTATATCTTATGAACTTTATTGAAATGAAAATATATAATTTGTTATTATATCAATCAATACGCACCCTATCACAACTTAGTTACGCGAGATATAATTTTTATGATAAATAAAATAAAACGGTTTCACTCACGCATTTTCGACTGACTAGGCTGAAACTGTTGAAAAATGCTGACAGTTGTAGCAGTAAGTCAGTCAATTAATAAAACTTTTATATTTATGATTTAAACTAGTTTTTTGGTGTTTCATTAAGCTTGAACGTGGCTATAAGTTTGAGAACCCCTGCGCAGCGGAAATAAATCGTCTTTATATGAGCTCTCTTACGTCGTGTCTCCAGATTAGATTGGGTCTTTTAAGATAAGCTGATACTTTGTATTAGTGGCTATTATTTTACAAAGTGGCCGAGATAATAGATTTAAGGAAGCTGTTATAGCACTTATGGCGTTCTCGCGAACCTGGCGAGCGTAATCGTGGTTCGCTTATGCTAGTGTATATTTTCGCTTAACAAGGTGATTTTGAACATATTGAACGCACTGGTAATATTTTAATATCGAAATCATAAAAAAGCAAGAAAAAAGGGTATACATGACAAAAATTGGACCTCCCATACAAATTCACAAATCAGCTGGTCAAATTGGTACGGAGAGTCAATTTTTAGGGTTCCGTACCTCAAAAGAAAAAAACGGAACCCTTATAGGATCGCTTTGTTGTCAGGAACGCGTGGAGGTATCCAGCAGAAATTCATATCAAATAATTGAGTCTACTGTTTCTTGGAGCTGAGAAAAAATCAAACTTTTAAGCTAACGCAATCAAAAGATACAACCGTTTATGACGCAAACTTTCGACATTCGCAAGGCAATCAATTCAGAATCTTGAGATTTGGTACGAAGCAACGTCTTATAGCACGAATAAATATTGTGCTATAAAGCGTTGCTTCGTACCAAATCTCATCTCTTCGTACAAAATAAAAAAAAAATTGTTTGTTTGTTTGAACGCGCTAATCGCAGTAACTACTGGTTTAAATTGGAAAATTCTTTTTGTGTTGGATAGTCCATTTATTGAGAAAGGTTTTAGGCTATAAAACATCACGCTGCGGCTAATAGAAGCGAAGCATCAATAAAAAATGTTTTTAAAATGGGGAAAAATTATTATACTTATTCATCATAATAACAGAAATTGCCGCGGACGAAGTCGACAGCAACAGCCTTCGTGTGCGAGTCCGACTCGCTCTTGGCTGTTTTTTTTCTTCATAAATAACCTTTTTTCTTGCGATTCTATATTCTACTACGAATTCTAATGCCTATTGCCAGGAAATCCAAAATCACCCTGTATCACAGAATAAGTAAGTACTGTATATTAATAAAGATAGTGACGGTGAAAACACGTAACTAGTGAATTTTATTGATACCTTATACATAATACGGGAAGTATACAAAGATGTGAAATAATATCAAGGCAGAATGTTTCTCTCATGATTCTTAACGTTTTATCTATGGAAGATAATCGAAAAACAGATATTGAAAAACTCCACGAAAAAGTTAGAGGTGAACAAATAAAAAAGTAATGCACCTCTTCTTTTAAATCAACAACTGTAATGGCCTCCTCCTCATCCAAACTTGTGCCTGAAAGTACCCTCAGGAGTACAAAGACAATTTAACAACCAGTCACCTCCATGACAAATCCAATATTACTCATATACCCTGTTTTGTGCAAATAAATTATTTTGAATTTTGAATATTGTGTAAAAAGTAGAGAAATTAGAAGACGCTCACACATAAATTTGTTTGTCTATATCTACTCTTTCTTCTTTTTCTCTTCTTTCTTCTCAACTCCTCATCCTACTTTGTGTGTATGTAAATATTTTATACTTTCCATGCTGTAAAATGTTAGGTATTTTTACGACTGGCCGCCTGCCTAACGTCAAACCTCCTTGGGAATGCGGTAGTTTTATCGCGATTTTTATCACCGGCCGCCATTAGCAATGCTTTCGTTGTTCGGGATGTTATGCTTGTATAATCTCTTACGACATCCATGGAACTGAATGGAGTGGTCCTGTATTCTAGGCTGGAAACCACACGGCATATCTACTCTTTATGGTAACATTATCTCAACCATTGACTAAACAAGCAAATATAAAGCCCTTTGTATACGTGGTGACGTCGCATTTCGCTCGCATAGTCGTTTGACAAGCGCGCAGTATTGGATAAAGGCAAGATCTGCATGGTATCGGGTAGTGTTGCCAAAATATCGATAGGTTATTATCCGATAGTTTTTATCCAAAAATGCCTTAGTTTCGATACTTTTGGTTTGGTTGTTATCCTAACTATATGGTATATTTAGTTTTGAGGTTTTTTTTTTCGCTTTTCCTCTAATTACTGAACTGTTCATGAACAAAAATGTTCATACACGTTGTCTAGGGTATAAAAAAGGACAAAGGATAGCTTTTATCTCGAAAAAACTAACTGTTTCTAAAGGATCAAGTGAGCAGAGCCGCGGGCGAAAGCCAAAGTAAATTATTAATTTCTTCCCTGCTAGTCTAGGTAAACAGAAAAAAATACGTAGAATGTTTCAGCTGCTTCTCATCTCGAGTCGACCGTCGCCGTAGAAGCTGGTCAACGAAATTAGGTAGCAATAATTTAAGGAACCACATCAACTATTGACATAATGTCAATAATCGATTCGGTGACGATTGGCTACCCATTATAATCCGATTTCTACCTATACGTCAACCAACACGCAAAATTACTGCCTTTGGCTTTGGGTCTTAGGTTCGGTCTTTGTCGACAGGAACAAAGACATAATTAGTATGTATTGGTATTCTATCGATTTTTTTATCGATATTCCATCGATTTTTTCGAAATTTTCGTAAATTTTTATTATTAATAGTAACTTAGATATTGTAAGTCAACTAAATGGTAAAGGTTAGAAATAAGCAAAATAAAAATAATGTTAAAATGTGATTTGCCGTTAAACTGTTTTGCAGTTTGGCAATAGCATGATTTTTGTAATTAGGATTAAGGTTATAAATAAATAAAATTATCATCGATTATCGGACTATCGATGGTTTTTTGATATTAGAATTATTGACCGACAACACTAGTATCGGGTTACGCAACGTCTGGGGGTCGAACGGTCGGTGCAGGTGTCAATATCAATAAGAGGCCGGTGAACTGAAGAAATAATTTGACGCAGTTTAAACGCCGTCCAGTTGAATTATAGGCTTGAATTTAATCGGAGTTTTACTCGACTGCCTAGGAAAGAAGTGTAATGTTTTTATAAGTGTCCATTTACGTAAGTATTTACGTGTCAATATTCGATCATTGTAATGAACTGTGAACTTCTGTAAAGATTGAAACTTGTCGGCGATTCAGACTAGAAATATGTGAGTGCAACCGCTTTTTTAGCATAACTAGGTACTTTTACTACTTTTTATAATAACAACCTACCGTCCTTACAAATAATTATTTATATACTTTTAAACTTTCGCGCTGCATATTTACTACGGCCGTGGACACTGCATGACGAGTCATCCAGTGACCACGGCCGGTGCAACCTGGTGGAAACGTCTGGAGAAAAACAGTATGTTCGCGCTCATTCCCGTTAATGTATTTAGTAAACAATAATTTCTCGAATTTCATAAGTTTTGATATGTGGGTCTGATTTGGCAGTTAATGAAATCTGATGACAGCTTATTTTTTTTTAATCGGTGTTCTGTGAACATTTTTCTCTGTCTACTGCAGATAAAAAATACCCCCATTGACTCGTCTTGGTGAGACAATGTATGAAATGAAATAGAATTTTATTCAAATTTGGATATCATGTATCTCTTTCTGAAAGTCATATTATTATTTTTAATATTTGCAAAATCGATAAGCTACTAGCGTTTCGAAACGACCACTGCTGAGAAGAATACGCCGAAATAAACTCAGTCCAGTATTGGTCCCTACATGCCTGAAGGGCTACGCTTTCACATATTTATTTAGTTATGTATTTCCTTACTCGACTATTATCTACATTTATATGTCTGAACAGCTTTGAATATAAAGATGGTACATATAGATAGCCTGTGTCATTTAAAAAAATTCAATCGAATGATAATCCCTCCTATTTTGAAGTCGGCTAACAATCAGGCTGGTTGCAAAAAAATCAAAAACTAAATATCTAGCCTAAAACTCCCATCAAAATCCCACTTTAAAGCAATTCGTTCATGTTTCGCTCTACGCCCACTTGAATTCTCGATTTCATTTCAAAACTTTCGATTTTTAATCACTTCATTATGGCAGACTTCAATCGGTAATCCATCATGAAATAACGAGGTATAATTTAATCGAATAAAAACGAGAGATCTATATCGACTATTTACATGCTTAATTTAGTTAACGAACACACAGTATTAACGTACTCATGTAATGTTACGTTAAGAAGTTTGTTTACTTAAGGCGATGAACTATCGCATTCTTTAAAAAAATATAAAAGTTCTTGCTAAGACACCTATACATCGTTATTTTGAACCTCCTAGCTATATTGAAATCTGAGAATCAGAATCCCTAATGGAATACAGAAATGCAAGAAATTTCTGCAAGAAATCGTTGGACAGCAGCGCCGGAAGCACAATAAGCCAAAGAAACTACGCCCGCCAACCCGCCTGCTAAGCGTGTTGAGTATGGCAATATCCTCCCATGGAACTTCTTACGGTTGCAGTGACTAGGATGACAATTAAATGCAAAATAATGCTAGTCTTGGTTTCCGGTTGCCGTGTCGTTTCCAGCCGAGTAGAATAGGACCACTCCAAGTCTTCCCGTGGATGTCGTAAGAGGCGATTTAGGAAGCTAAACAAAGCTCATAAACATCAATGAGACCTCTCCAATCCGTCTCGCCAGCGAGGAGAGTGTAGGCCAAATCCTCTGCTCTGGCCAAGTATGGCTCCGGTAGTACAGAGAGGGTCATGCTCCTGCAGTGGAGACTAAACAAACCTGATGATGCTATTCTCGAACACTTTAAAATCTATACTAATATTATAAAGCTGAAGAGTTTGTTTGTTTGTATGTTTGTTTCTTTTTTTGAACGCGCTAATCTCAGGAACTACTGGTTCAAATCGGAAAATTATTTTTGTGTTGGATAGTCCATTTATTGAGGAAGGCTTTAAAACATCACGCTGCGACCAATAGGAGCGAAGCATCAATAAAAAATATTTTGATAACGGGGGAAAATTATTCATCTATACTAAAAAAAAACTAACTAAGCATAGTAACAGAAATTGCCACGGACAAAGTCGCGGGCAACAGCTAGTACGTATATAAAATGCTAGTAAATGAGAGGACTTCTAAGTTAAGTCCTCCGCCTTAAGTCTGCCGCCGTACTTATTACGAGTGTAGTGATTACGCCGGAGGAATGTCCAGCGTGTGTAACTATACCCTTTGCAAACTGTGTCAGGAACTCAGGACGGTTAAACTAGTTACTTTTGGTTTCAACTGACACTACTGCCAATAAATTCTAACACGGTCGGTTTAGTTAAATAATGTTTACGTCTTTTGTGCATGTGGGTTTTGTAACTAGTATTTAAAGTACCAACTCCTAATAAATATTGTGTAGTAATATACCTTTCCATCAATATGAATAATGCAGGGAACTTCTTCTTTATGCGTCAAAATAGCTATAAGTAAAATATAAATGTTATATAAATAATAATAATAATTGCTTGTTAATAAGTCGTGGGTTCGATTCCCACGGGAAGTATACTTTGTTGTTTCCAGTTAGGTTAGGACATTGCAGGCTTGATTGAATCACCTGACTGTTTGATAATTAAGATGATTCCGTGCTTCGGAAGTACGTTAAGCCGTTGGACCCGGCTGTCATCTGGTAGTCGTTAAAGGTACCACGTCAGAGGCCGAGGGGCGATCCCGAAGAACTCTGACACCACGGTGTGCATGGTCAATTGACCGTGTAACTTACTCGAAATGAATGAATGAATTAAATATGTACATGAATATACCTAACCGCAGGTAAAATCTATCTAAATATATAAAAGCGAAAATCACTCATTCATCACGAAATCTCAAAAACTACTCAGCCAATGAAGATAAAATTTGGCAAAAAGGTAGATTGTGACTAGGGGACGTCCGTTAAAAAAGGATATTTGGAAATTCCATCCTTAAGGGGGTGAAATAGGGGTTGCCTGTTAAAGTTGTATTGAAACTTTGTAATTTTAAATGTGAGACAGATGAAGTTTTTAATTTATTTGGGTAGTTAGTAGAAAATCATAAAACATTTATTAGATTTTGAAAATTATATCCCTATAGGGGTAAAATAGGGGTTTGAAATTTGTATGAATCTTCATCATTTTTTAAGCGAGAAACATGACATTTTTTAATTAGTGGTTATTAAAAAATAATAATCCATTAATTGGATTTAAAAAAAAAATGCATCCTTAGAGGTGCATTAGGGGTTTCGAATTTATATTTTTATGAAACTTCGTCAGTTTTTGAGTGAGAGATAAAAAAATGAGACAAATAGCATTACGTTAGATAAACTAAGTTTATAAAAAAGAAGCTATTTGTGTATTCTACGCGGGTGAAGCCTCGGGCAAAAGCTAGTCTTTTATATGTGCAATAAATTTATCAGTTGTGTACGGTAGTGTAAGCGTAAATCTGTCAGATTGCCTTGATACCCGTCTTCTAACGCTCTCTACATGTCCAGATAAACTTGATAATCCGCAGCCGTGGTTTATTTCCAACTCGCCGTAAGCGAGCTATCAGTGGCCTTAAATCAGCGGCGGAGGACATCGCGCTATAATTGTAGCTGCCGGCAATGTCGATGACATATTCCATCCAAACTCGATACTAACGGCATCGAGTCATCCCTGTCAATATGTCATTGTGACTTGCAAATCGAGTTCTGGAGAAAATTGGGGTGAATTCACTGGGATCACATGATTTGTGAAACCGAATTACATTAGTCACAGTTTTTTGTTCTTATTTACTATCTAAAATTAAAAATGCGACCGACCATGTGCACACATAAATTGTGCCGTACCACCATACAAAAAAAATGCTCAGAAAACTCGTTCTCTGTATGAGGCTTAATTTTTAATATTTATTGTTATAGCGGCAATAGATAAATAATTTTTTTTTTTATGTATATCCGACGGCAAACGAGCAGAGCCACCTGATGGGAAGCGGTCACCGTCGCCCATGGACATCTGCAACACCAGAGGAGGTGCTGATACGTTGCCGACTCTTAGGATACATACTCTTAACATACAAGTAAACACGCCTTTTGAAGGACCTAACGTCATAGCACACAGGGAAAACCTCGGGATGTAAATAAATATATACGTACAAATCACACAGATTGAGCTAGCCCCAAAGTTAGTTCGAGACTTGTGTTATGGGATAGGTACTAACTCAACGATACTATATTTTGTAACAAATACATATATAGATAAACATCCAAGACCCAGGCCAATCTGAAAAAGATCATTTTCCATCTTCAGATACACACATTCTGTGTAATTTTCAAGTCTCTACCCATTACGGTTCAATAGATACAGAACAAAGTAATAATGGGTTGCTAGCCGCACTGCCTACTAATATGATTCTTCAAATTTTCACCCATTCTGCGCGGGAAGAGAAGCACATTGTACGTTTTTTCTTTTCTCCCAGACCAGCATGAAAGAATCTCCATACAAAATTTCGACTAGAATTGGAATTATAGTCCTACTAATATTATTATGTAAAAGTGCATGGTCGAATGACCGTGACACCTACTCGAAATGAATGAATGTAAAAGTTGGTATATTGAGGCAACAAGACAATATGGGCATTACAGGAAAAAATGGACGGACTTGGATATAATATGCCACACTGATGTTACCCAGACTACCTTTCGAATACTTTTTATCGGGTACTTAATAGCGGGCTGAAAAGAGTATCGCGTAAATAAAATTTCCCACTATTTAGGAATAAATAATTAAAATTGTTAAATAAATAAGACATAATCATTATCAGAGTATTAGGTACTTTTGGCGATTTATTTTTCGTTACCACATAATAATATCACATTCATCATCATCATCAGGTCTTTTTAGGCTCCACTGCAGGAGCATGACCCTCTCTGTACTACCGGAGCCATACTTGGCCAGAGCAGACAGAGGATTTGGCCTACACTCTCCTCGCAGGCTAAATAATAAGTACTAAAAAACTTAAGATCACAAATCAAGATTGAAAATACCCAGAAAATTGCTCTAATAAACGTATGTTTATTAAGCGTATGCAAAGGGAACATCCCCGAGGACATGGAATCGATTATTATAATCGATTAGTTATGTATCGATGGTGTACTGGTCGTTTAGCAGTGTTTACGTGGTAGGAACGGTTAGACCGCCATGTTTGTACATAGATATAAATCAAAGTACTTAGACCTATTATAAAATCTATTGAGGTGCCCGATAGTCCAGTGGGTCTGATCATTATTAGTGGTTACGTATGTAAAGCATCTATCTTGAGTTTGCGTGTACCCTAGACCTCATCGTTGCTTCCCATCAGGCAAGATAGGTCAAACGCACGCACTCAAATTATTCATAAAAAAAAGAAACAAACTCACTCTCTCATTTATAATCTTATACCTTTTAAAGAGCAATTCTTGTTTAAGTATTTATATATAAATTTATTTCTATGATCTCGGAAACGGCTCTAATGATTTCGCTGAAATTTGGTATATGGGGGTTTTCAGGGGTAACCATCAATCTAAATTAGACTTATGTTTGGGAAATCGCGTGTTTTCGAGTTTACATGCGTTTTTCTTTCCACGCTTTTGGTCCAGCGGATTAAGACGCGGACGGCAAGAAACGAATGTTACGTTCGAATCCCGCTTGGTGACTTTCTTTTTTTTAATATGTCCAAGTTAATATATATATTTTAATATTCTTAGACAAGTTTAAAAAATGTAGTTAATGTTTATGTAGCTCATCACCTAAACACCACCATATTACATTAAATAGCGTAGCAAGCTCGGTCGCCCAGGTACAGGAAGTAAGGACACCCTAGTTTTCTAACGTAAGTAGCTCAAGAGTAAGCCGGCAGGGCTATCTATACAGTGTATAAAGGGATTAATATACCTAGTTTAACCATTATATAAATCGATAAGTCGGCTACTGCACTACTAACGATATATAAAGTAATAATCTTATATCATCGTTATATGGAGCTAAACTGTAATAGTCCTACTTACAATTTACGAGTACATATCTAGTACTCAGAAAAACGGTTATGGCTATATACTAACGGAACTACACTAACGGAAAATTCAATATTCATTAAAACGATAAAACATGTCTATCCATATTATTTAGTAGGAATCACAGTGGGAAATTATATCATTTTATTTACATCTATACGTTGCTTACTTTACACTGGCGTCAATTGTAAATTGACTAAGTGATATACCTAGTTTTATACAGGGTAAGTAGTATCTAACGCATAACCTCCTGAAGGCGATTTAGGTACATCAAGATTAACTACGTTTGCTATATGACTTTGTGTAATTGGATGTTCGATTTTTCATTAAAAAAAAAATGCAAAAAAAGGAATTCTACTTGTCTTAACTCTATGGCAATCAGCGCTACGAGGTAATAATAGTAGGTACCTACGCTCCTGTGAGCGTTAAACATTAAGTCTGTGTTTAATTCTACTATATAGGTATATAGTAGAATTAAACTAAGACTTAAGGTTTGATAGAAATCAACATAAAAGCTAATGTATGTAATATCTACTATGTATTGCGTTTAGGTAAAAGTCATAGAACAAACGTTGTTAGTCATAATGTACGTAAGTCATCTTTAGCAGGTTATGCGTTAGTTAACTATAACCCTGTATACGGCGAGTTCCTGGCGCAGTAGTTAACTTGCCAGCCTGCGACATGAAGGTTCCCGGGTTCGATCCCCCCGGTCAGATTAACATTGAGCAGCCCGATGGCCCAGTGGTCGTAAGCGTTGAGAGCGCTTACGTAAGTTAAGCAACCCTGGGTGCAGTCTCCACTATGATGGGTGACCGCAAGTGGTACAAACAAATCTTTAGCTCTTCCGTGCTTCGGAAGGCAGGTTCAGCCGCTGTTCCTGGCTGTCATCATTGATGCTAGTCGTTTAGCTATGTTAGATGCCTTTAGGCAGCTTGAAAAATCTGACACCAGTGTTGGCCACTTACACACACGAAAAACAAACAATCGTTTTCGTTGAGTGAGTATCCCGTCCTGTAGGATACTAAGTCACAAGTTCACATTTTACTGTGGAGCTAGCACAATTTATATGATATGTATTATATACACGGTGAAATTTTGATCGTTTTGAACCCTTAAAGGGACGATTCAGCACGTCGATATGGACAACTTTTCCTATGGGACCAATGCTGGGAACTCAAAAAAAATGGACAGTTCCATACAAAAAAATTCGGCCTCCCGGTTAATTTGTATGGGAACGCCAAAAAATTTTTTGAGTTCCCAGCATTGGTCCTATAGGAAAAGTTGTTTATATCAACGGGCTGAATCATCCCTTTAAACGTCCAGAACGATCAAAATTTTACCGTGTATAGTCAAATGTACATACGAGTAATAAACTATATTACAACAGTTCCCGTATAAACATCATTAATTATATATTTTATGAGCGTGCGTGTTATGTCAATGTGCAATACGTGGGCTAACACTTAAGGGCCCGTACTACCTCACACTGCTTTACATGATTGTCTGTTATATTAATAATAATGAAATACTCAAGTTAAAATAAAAATGCAGCAAAGTTCAGGACTAACCCTGGTAACTATCTGACTCAAAAACACGATTGCGTTAAATTTTCTCCATAGAAAAAAATTGCAAAGCTGCCTCCTAATCACGTCTTATTTACTCGGTATACAGCATTATTCACCAAATACATTAAAATTAACCTTGAAACTTTTGATTATAATTGCATTACAGATAAGGCAGCCATCATGTGTTTTTCTTTTTCGAATAACCCTTGAATATTCTTAAAAAACGACAATATCCAAAGTAGCCAGCGCGTTTAGACCATCCGCGTTTGTACCGCCACGCCGCCTGGCCTATGGCGGGCTCTTAAGAGGAAGTCATTGGGAAACAGTATTGGTAGATTGGAAGCGCAACTCATAACAGAAAAGTTCCGAGTTCGAACCCCACTTGGCTCGAGTTGTGCTCTTTGTTGTAAGTACAATCTTACTTAACGTATGGTTATTTTCATTGACCAATTCTGAAGAAAAGACTCATCATGATGCTGCTTCTCTTCCCGCGTAGACCGTAGAAGTCGGCCGAGGGAATGGGCGTAAATCTAAGGAATTAGGAGATGCGGCTAGCCACCCATCACTATTTTAATTTCATTCTTCTGCTACACGCCCCACCAAACCTTAACTTTTTGGTTTCGGATAGGCTTTAGCCAATTTTATCATCATCATTACCTACAGTTACAACGGAATGTGACACTTTTTCATGCGTGCCGGCATTCATCGATTTATAGGATGTTGATGATGATGTCTATCTTATTACTAAACACCATCTCTTTGAAGATGCGAATCGCATTGACTATAACATTTGGTAATTCATGTTCAATTCAAAACAAGACACCAAAACATCTTAACTGAAAATGACCATTCTACAATATATATGTCGCAGGCATATTGTATGATTCCGCGTTTTACAAACGGCGTCGTCTTTTTACAAACGGTCGCTCTTTTGGTATATGCCGAAGGCAAATTGACAACTCGTTCAATTGTAAACATTTCAACATTGATGGTTATAGACTATCATAAAACACAAATTGGACAAATCACTTTATTTCAGCAATCACGTACCTAGTCATGTAGGAATAACTTAAAATACATGTTTAGGCACTCAATTTAAATATTTAAGTAACAAAAACTTAGGCCAGGGGTGTCATTCCTTATTGCCTCTCCGGCGTTTTTAGATATGGCTAAAGATACGAGCGGCTTCACGAGCTGTTGCTCACTCATCCCCAAGTCATTCGAGTGAGTAGAATACCGTACTCTATTCCGGTTCCAAATCCACCAAACTCCTGTCCTTCCCATGCCTAATCCAAAATGCTTCCGCGGGCAGCAGCGTCGGAATCACAATAAGCAAAAGTAAATGCGTTCGCCAACCCGCCTCCCAAGCGTGGTGAGTATGGCAAAACCTTCCAATGGAAAACAACAAAAGACCAGGCCCGCAGTCTACGGCAGCCCCGCTATTCCTGGCTCCGGTAGCGGTCACCGTAACGGCGGGGCAGGGGGGGTGCTAAGAATCTCCGGATACGGCCCGGCTACCACCCCCGATGACGACTGGCCCTGGTAACACACAACATCCGCGTGATGAGGCTTGACAAAAGTCGAGGAAGTGGAAGAGGAAATGAGTTGTTACGATGGGACATAGTGAGGTTGTCTGAAGTCCGAAGAGAGGGAGAGGGCACGACAACCCTTAAGTCTGGTAACCTACTCTATCCCCGGGAAGGTGACATAAAAAAGTCACAGCATGGTGTCGTGTTTCTCGTCCACAGCTACCTCGTAAATAACGTCGTAACCATCAAAAGTATTTCCAGCAGGGTGATATACCTTATACTCAGAGTATCTAAAAGATACTCGCTAAAGGTCATACAGGTGTAAATGCCGACCGGGGAATACTCAGATTAATACGTGGAAGCGGTGTATGAGGACATTAGTAGGGCCATACACGCTTCCAAGACCTATTTTACGGTGGTTTTGTGGTAATAATATTCCGCAGGAATCCTCCGAACACCATATTCCATGGACATCTTAGCGTTTTTTACGTGCCGGATAACCTCAAAACCTCTGTCCACGGCTTTTTTCTGCTCCTACTTGAGAATAGTAAAATTTTCTTACCTTACTATAATACATTTCCTAAAAACAATCCTTTTTTTGTAAAAAATCCCTTGAACACGCAGGATTTGCACTGTTTTAATTATTTTTCTGTTTCACAAAATCGACGCCATTTTGATTGTTCTGATTAGCAGCGCCGCGCGAGGTAAGAAAAAGAACTAAATACTTCAATTTGCCGCGTCATTTTGTAAACGGCGATTGAATTGTCTATCAAATATTAAGGCATATTATATACTGACAAGGCAATTCACAATTTGCCTTCGGCATATTCCAAAAGAGCGAGCGTTTGTGAACAGACGACGCCGTTTGTAAAACGCGGAATCATACAATTTGCCTGCGACATATACATGGTGAAATTTTTATCGTTTTGGACCCTTAAAGGGGTGACTCAGACCATCAAAATGAACAACTTTTTCTATGGGAACAATGCTGTGAATTAAAAATAAAATTCGACATTCCCATACTAACTAGCCGGGTGGCGGAACTCTTTTGTATAAAAATGACGAAATGTTTTTGAGTTCCCAGTATTCCCAGTAATCTGCTAAAACCTACTTCATAAACATCGTCACAAAACCGTTGCTTACCGAAGGAGCCTCCGCTTCCAGGCGACTCAATTTTGGAATGATACCTCCTCTTCATCATCATCATCATCAGGGCTTTTTAATCTCCATCACAGGAGCACGACCCTCTCTGTACTATCAGATCATATTTGGCCAGGACAGAGGATTTGGCCTTCACTCTCCACGCTGGCCAGACGGGTTGGAGAGGTCATATGTGATGTTTAATAGTTTTGTTTAGCTTGTTTATTCTAAGTCGCCTTCTACGACATCCACGGAAAGACTTGGATTATCTCCTCTTATTAGGATTAAATTATTAAAAGCGAATTTCAAAAGCGTCCAGTTCCATTCTTAATTGCTAAATAACCAACAGTTGTTCAATCAAAGCTAAAGCAAAAGTTTTGACGCCCTCTGTGTCGCAGTGGTACCGCAAGTGCCTTTGATTCTCGAGGTCATGGGTTCGTGGACAACGTACGTTAGCGTGATATGTACAGTACATTGTGGTTCATGTATCCTTGACATTTTTGATCACACAAACAAAAACTGTGTTGTATATCGAGGCAGTATCTTTGTAGCTTGAATCTGTTAGAATATTCACCTTATATTCAAGTAATATTATTCACCCATACTCGACTTGTCAACTACCGCTTAAAATATACAGCAAATATTACTTATTACGCGCAAACACCATCGGTACATCATCACATGTACAGTTAGTATTGAAAATTGCTATTTTTCCAAACACTTTAATATGCATTGCTTGCCCGACAAGATTTATACCACATCTAATACCCAATAATTTACAAAACGTCACACATTTCACATAAAATTATATCGGGACGGGTTACCGGTACCGGTATCGCCTGCGGTACATGAGTAGAGTAAATGGTAGAGTGAACTAGCCTAGTACAGTGCCGTGTGTGTTCTGGCGAAAATTAGGTACATCGCTTCATTACTACCTTGGGATTTACGATACAAAAAAATTACCATTATCTATAATAAGTTTGAAATTAACTTCGTAAAAAAACTTCGTGACAAACGTCCGAGTTGGGATGCTGTGTAAAAATCCCAATAGAATTTATTTATTTATTTACGTTAATTTCACACAATCTATGATTGTTACAAAAAAGAACGGCCAAGTGCGAGTCGGACTGCGAAGCGCACGAAGGGTTCCGTACCATTATCTATAATAAGTTTACTATTTTTGTTATATAATGTAACTAAAAATGTTCGAAATTTTTCCTCTGTGCTATAAGTCGTTGCTTGGTACTTCAAGATTCTGAGTTTTGAGGTTTTGATTCCATTGCGAATGTCGAAAATTTGCGGCATATCTAAACGGTTGTATCTTTTTTTATTGCGTTAGTTTTGAAGTTTGGTTTTTCACAGCTCCAAGGGACAGTAGATCTGAGTATTTGATATAAATTTCAGCTTGATACCTCCAGGTATGAACATCTTCCATGCTGGTCTGGGAGAAAAGAAAAAAGAAAAATACTTAGAATGTACCAGCTGCTTCTCTTCCTGCGCAGATCATAAAAGCTGATCTAGGAAATGGGTGCAAATCTGATGAATCATATTAGTAGGCTATGTGGCTAGCATCCCATCACTATTTTGATTCTGTTTTTCACCTTACCCACACATGCTAAACGTGGCATCTTAAAGACCTGGGATCTGTCTACCCCGCAAGGGAAAAGACGTGATACTATCTATGTATTAACACAGGAGCGTAAATGGTACAGTAACATGGTAGAGTACTGTTACTTTACCATGTTACTATCCCATTTACTCTCCCCGCGTATCGCTTATCAGAATGATCGTATCGACGCATCGCAATTACAGGTTGAATCGGGAAAGATTTATTCGATAATCGCCGATCTAGGATCTATTCATATAGGTTGCGGAACACAGGAGTCATGTGTTGTAATTATTAGTTCGAGCGGCAATACTTCAAAACGATGGGTGAGTCTGCAATATCTTGGCAACTTTATCCTATTCTATACTATTAAACGAGAAATGTTTGGTTACAGAATCCCGGAAATGCCTTTTCTACACTTCTACACTAATATTAGGAGGAAAGATTTGATTGTTTGTTTGGTTGAATTGAATAGGATCTGAAACTAATTCACCATTACAATCCTATTTTACCCCTGATGAACGTAGGCTATAGAATTAAACAACATTATCCACCGTGCTCTTGTCACCATCGAGCTACCAGCTATTTTGGAACCAAATGGCCTGGCGCGAGATGATGGCAAGAGACCAGATGGCATGACTCTTGTGCCCTGAAAATTGGGGAGGCCATTAGTGTGGGACGCCACGTGTGTTGACACACTCGCGCCTTCCCACCTCCATGGCACTAGTTCTAAGGCTGGCGCAGCTGCGGCCACTGCCGAGTCCCTCAAACGTCACAAATATGCATGCCTTGGCAATGGTTACATATTTGAGCCATTTGGGGTGGAGACTATGGGTCCGTGGGGCCCTTCAGCTCATAAATTATTTAAACCATAAATAAGCGACTGGTCGAGGTATCTGGTGACCAAAGGGCTGGCAATTTTTTTGCACAACGCATTAGCATTGCCATCCAACGTGGCGATGCGGCCAGCCTTTTAGGCACCCTACCGGAAGGCAATGATCTGCGTGACATTTTTTATTTATAGATAACTTTTATTTAGTGTACATATTATACAGTTATACTAGCTCTAGTTGTTAGTTAGTATTATTTTTTAAGTTGATTTAGTGTTAATATTAATTATTTTGTAAATTATATCTAAAATAAAATAAAGATCTAATAGCTATATCTACCCGTGCTAAAAAGTCAGGGGTGTCATCCCCATTTGCCTGTCCGGTGGTTGCAGGTATAGCATTGGGTAAGCGCTGTGGGTCAGGAGCCTCCCGAGCTGCTACTTGCTTCTCCCCATTCATCCGAGTGAATAGTATCCCAATACTTCTCATTCCTTTCCCAAACCTAGCAAATTCCTATACTTTCCCAGCTTAAAAATGCTTGCGATGGACAGCAGCGCCGGAAGCACAAGAAGCCAAAGAAACTGCGCTCGCCAACCCACCAGCCAAACGGGGTGGGGATGGCAATATCCTCCCATAGAACGAAAAATCCTTGGGAGAGGCCCTTGTCCAGCAGTGGACTTATTGTGGCTGTATTGATGAGGATAATGATCTATCCGTGCGAACCGTATATTCAATTTAAAAATAAATTACTAAATAAAAATAACATTAATATGAAACGGGGGCTCCCACACAACAGACATCAATTTTTTGCCGTTTTTATAGATAACGGTACGTAACGTAACCCTTCTTGCGCGAGTCCGACTCGCACTTGGCCACTTTTTTTAAATTGACAGAATGGCAAAAAAGAAAACGGGTCACAAGATGGTAAGTGATCATCACCGGCCATGGATAACAGCAACACCAGAAGCGTGACAAGCATTGCCGGCCTTTCAAGAAAATATAGGTTCTTGATATTTTGAATAGCTGAATAGTTTAGATGAAATTCGGTGTGTTGGGATAAAAAATCTCTAGGGGTAGTTACCCCTAGCGGTCCTCCGTCACCAAGGCACTATAATCTGAAAAGTAAATCAAGAAGGTAATCGAGTTTTTACATAATGTAAAAAATGTGATGTTCCATATCATTGATCTATATTTTTGTCGGACTCCTACATACATACCTATTTATTAATCACGTCTTTATCCTTCTTGGGGTAGACAAAGCCTAAGCTTAAGACCCAAGACCACGTGTAGCGTGTTGGTTGAGAATAGGTGAAAAACGGAATCAAAATAGTTATCGGTTGCTAGCCGCAACGCTTATTGACTTAACGCCTTCAATTTTCGTACATTCTATCTGCAGCCTTCTACGGTCGGCGTGGGAAGAAAGGCTTAGTACAATATACGGTTTATACTTATGATGTCTCTGTAGTTTATGGACTACACAGAGCCTGAGATCCCATAGTGAAAGTCAATCCTAATATTTAGTAAATAAATTACTCACATTGGCCTCTGCATATTTGGCATTTCAGTTTGATACACTGTCGTCGACTATAAGATACAAAAGATAACGGATATTTGAGAAGCTGTAGATTGGGATGGTATGGACATGTTTTGCGAAGAGAAGGGAGCCATATAACTAGGAAGATGTTGGATATGAAAGTAATTGTGAATCAGAGTACAGGTAGGCCAAAGAAAATATGGATTGAGTGTGTGAAGGAGGATATGGGTTAAAAGAAAGGAACGAAAGAAATTGCTCAAGACAGAGCAAAATGGAAAAACTTACATGCTGACCCGACCCCATTTAAAGTGGGATAAGGTGAGGAAGAAGAAGAACACACTGTCGACGGCTAAACACAGATATTTGCCTACCTAAGATAAAATAATTGAGTTATTATACCGTATATATATTTTAACGTAGGTCATATAGTCGAATAATTTGATTCAAATGAGCTACTCATAAAATACACTATTTGTACCAGTTTTACGAGGTTTTGGCGAGCTCAATGGCGCAGTGGTTAACACACCAGCCTGCGACACGAGGGTTCGATCCCCGGTCAAGTCAAGATGGAAAATGATCTTTTTCAGATTGGCCTGGTTCTTGGATGTTTATGTATATATGTATATGTATTTGGTTTAAAATATAGTATCGTTAAATTAGTATCCCATAACATACTCGAACTTACTTTGGAGCTAGCTCAATCGGTGTGATTTGTCCGTATATATTTTATTTATTTACAATATATTTAATAACAATCAACCATAATAAGTCAAAAGTGTACAACAGTAATAATCAGAATAACACTACGATAAAAATTCAATTACACACGCTAGCTGTCAAACGCCCGCGGCCATTTTGATTTTATCATAAACAATATGGCTGGCTGTGTGTAGAATTTACCTCTTATAATTTACAGTACATTTTAAGTATTACTCTACATTAAAATTGATTGTCTTAAGAGACAATTGCTCATGTAGACGCGTGTCCGTTTGATTAAAACTACTGTATATAAGATAAGGGAAATCATAATAACATAACTGCCTGAGATAAATAAATAAAAATAATGAAGTTGACTACACATTTTATCAATTAAAAAGAAACCTTTTGTACTTTCACGAAATTATGTGAAACATCAAACTCCTAGATCTCTCCCGTCTTATCAGAAATTAGCTTTTTCCCGCGGCTTCGCAGTTTCATACAAACTTTCATCCCCTATTTTACCCCCTGGGTGGAATTGATCAAAATCCTTTCTTAGC
Source organism: Elegia similella (assembly GCA_947532085.1). Lineage (NCBI taxonomy): Eukaryota > Metazoa > Arthropoda > Insecta > Lepidoptera > Pyralidae > Elegia > Elegia similella. Next base: position 19,287,767 of record OX383941.1, read on the forward strand.
GGATGCCTACGTCATAACTACCTTCATGCTTATTTTCAGCCCGATCCGTCCAGTTGTTTGGGCCGTGCGTTGATAAATCACTTTGTCAGTCCTCTTTAACCTTTGAGTTATATATATTTAGAAGATTGCTGAAGTCCGAACTAGGTTTAGATGTAAATTCATTAATGTCAATTGTTTAATCATTATACTTATATTATGAACATAAGATGAGAGTTCTAAGCTAAATGAGACAAAACTTATGTCTAACTAAGACACGTCTTACAACATGCAATAGTCTCTCATATAATGAGACGTTAGTGTATGTCGTATCAATGATTACATACAATCACAGAGCCATACACTAGCCACTTGGCAGTCCTCTCAAATTCCTGCTTGCGTAAGTGCAACTGCCTTGCAGTTAAATACTGTAACAAGATTTCTCAAAAATCGCTTCGATTTGCTACTTAGACACAGTTTTTCGCATATTAGGTGCGGTACATGCTACTTTTTGGGTGTTAATTACCAATTACACAAACGTTTAGGCTTTCTTGTTAATGTTTACAGATTTCTAATCCAATTGGGACAAATGTTACAATTGATTGGTTGCAATTTTACAGACAAATTAAGTCGAGTTAAAATGTTCATGTTTTCTATGACTAGATAAAGGTCAAAATGCTATAAAAAAACAACAGGTTGCACTCTGGGAGTGCCGGCAGAAGTGAAAACTCTGCGCGGTAGAAAGAGAGGTGGATATTACTCTCTTCTACGCTGACGGTCTCAGGTCACGTGTCCGTCTTACGAATTTTCGATCAGTACAAGTGTGGCGAGTTGAACATTTTTACCCATCCCATAAACTGCACAACGCCGGAAAAGAAGTTTTCACTTCAAAAAAAAATGTGAGCCGTCGCGGGATTGGTGCCAGTGAAACATCGACATTATTTTGTACTAGCTTTCGCCCGCGGCTCCGCCCGCGTCAATGTCGATCCCTCGGTAATAGTACTATTTCCCGGGATAAAAGGTGGCCTATGTCCATCTCCATACGCCAGAGAACTTGTATGCAAAATTTCATGATTATCGGTTCAGCAGTTACGGCGTGAAAGCGTAACAAACAAACAAACTCAGTTTCTCATTTATAATATTAGTTAGAATTAGGATTAGGATGTATATGTTACCGGCAACCGGCAATCTGTATTATCCGGTATTATATACTATACCTAGGCAATGAATAGAATACCTAAACGATTGACAAATGGTATTTATTTTATAAGTAGCTTTCGCCCGCGGCTCCGCCCGCGTCAATGTGGATCCCTCGGGAACAGTACTTTTTCCCGGGATAAAAGGTAGCCTATGTCCTTCTCCGCACTCCAGAGAACTTGTATGCAAAATTTCATGATGATCGGTTTAGTAGTTACGGCGTGAAAGCGTAACAAACAAACAAACAAATAAACAAACAAACTCACTTTCGCATTTATAATATTACTAGCTTTCGCCCGCGGCTCCGCCCGCGTCAATGTCGATCCCTCGGGAATAGTACTTTTTCCCGGGATAAAAGGTCGCCTATGTCCTTCTCCGTACTCCAGAGAACATGTATGCAAAAATTTCATGATGATCGGTTCAGTAGTTACGGCGTGAAAGCGCAACAAACAAACAAACAAATAAACAAACTCACTATTAGTAAGGATTTACCTAGGTATTTTATACAATACCGAATGCGCAACCGCTAATGTGTGAAGAAAGCGGGGCAGGGGAAGACGCGCGAGCAGCGAGCGAAGTAAAATTACCCTGTTTTAGGTGTATTGTCAAAGGAAGATATGATACGTACGTGTAATCTCTGGACAAGCAGTATACAGAGAACCCTTAGTGCTCTTGGCGTCCAATATAATAATGCTGCCACAGTTCTGCAGTACCTTGGGTTTATTTGAGGATGCTCACATTCACGTTGAAGTTTGCCGGAGAAACTGCGTTCGCCAACCCGTCTGTCAATAGTGGTGAGTGTGTCAAAAAAAAAAGGCAAAAGTCAAAGATTTTTATTCAAAATTGGATACATGTATCTCTTTTTGAACGTCATATTTGTATTTGTTATATTTTGTTTAATTTATGCAAAATCGAAATACTACTAGCGTTTCGGAACGACCACTGGTGAGAAGAATACGCCGAAAGAAACTCAATCCAGACTTGGTCCCTACGTGCCTGAAGGGCTCCGAATACATTGTTTACATGTATTATAATCATCAAATAAATTTATATTAATTGCCAAGCATGTTTATCAATTATTTAATCAGCAATGCAATAATATGCCTTTTTTACTAACTGGTTTTTTACTGTCGCTTTAAACTTATGTAGCAGACCTAATATTTCTGCAGGATTTTTATTATAGAAGCGTACTCCTAGACCCAGAAATATCCTGCCATGAAACGAAGAATCCTTGGGAGAGGCTTTTGTTTAGCAATGGACTCCTTGCGCCTGAAATGATAATGTTAAAATGCTGCATATAAAGACCAACTTTGTTTGTTGCATCATGCATGTGACTGCGCGCTGACTCAATCCACAGAAGACCAGATACAGTTGTTAGATGGAGAAAATTAAAGGCTTCACATCTTTAGAGAGCTAATAAGGTTCTTAACGGTTTTCAGAGAACTCTATTAGAGCTTACTATAATTAGAGGTGTCAATATAGAATGCATTAGAAATAATAGTTTGCCCTACGTGGAACAAATGAACAGGGTTGTCTGTGATTGATTTTCTATTATATTTTTGTGTGTTTATTTTGCATTCACAATGCTATTTTGATATACTCTTATTAAATTAAGAAATAAAATATGGTGAAAAAATTTTAAGCGGGCGGGATTTGTACCAGCGACCTTAAGTCTGTGTACGACTTACGCTCTACCTGAGCCACCGCCTGATTCAACCTCGTCGCCGAAATACCCCAACATATCCCATCCCCCATATACGTATTTAGGCTTACGTCACCTAAACAACTACCAGACTTTTACAAGTGAGGTATTTGATTCGACTCATTTTACAATGAATTTGAAAATCACCTAATATGTAGGAAGCCATACAGTTAGTAGAGTAGAGTTTCAATTGTTGCCAAAAACACATGTGCTATTTTGTTGCCGACTTTTCAGACTCATCAGAAGCCCTGTTTCAAAGTGAATCCACGACAAACGAATGTTGGGTCCCATTCCCAACCGAAAAGTTATAATCGGAACCCCCACAAAATGTATGCTTTTAGGCAGCCAGAAAAATAGGGCACCAAGGTTGGCCACTTCTTACACATGAAAAGTAAGCAGACCATCTTACTTGACTCAACATCAACACTCATCTGATGAAGTCAGGTGGACCCGAAAGTTACTCAAATCCAGAATTGCATTCCCGATTCAAATTTGGTAAGATTAATAACTCAATTTTGGAAAAAATATTTTATGTTTAAATGGCAGCATACGACAACCATGACCTTTCATTGATTTTAGCCACTATTTCAGCTCAGCCAGCCCTAGTTCTAATTTAGCACGCACCGCTCTCTAAGGTGCTCGTGCGAAGCGGTTCTTTCTCGGCAGTAATCTGCGCGGATTATTGGAAACATATTGAACAATAACAGAACGGTAGTCAGACACGACAAGCCTAGCCAATGCCCCGTTGCTTAAGATATAGTATTTTTTGAAGAGACCCGTTAAACTAAGTGGGCCACTGCTGTGAGTACTCTTCTCTAATTCTAAACTTTAACACACTACGACGAGTGGGAATGGGGGGTAACATGCTTTACTGTGCCCACAGCCTAACATTCATGGCGGGGTACAACACGTTAGAAGTGAGACGACGTCTGAGCTTGGCAACATACTTATTTAAAACCCTACGGGGCCGGATCTCCAACCAGGCGGTGCTGCAGTGGTTGGCACTAAGCGTGCCAAACCGGTACGTGTGGCGACGGCGACAGCCCCCGTTATTCGCGATACCACAAGCAAGAACAAATACCCTTAAGGAGGCGCCACTCACCCAAACCTTGCATACCCTAAACAAGATCGCAGAGAAAATAGATTTATTCGGCTGCTCATTGACGGAATTCACAAGGGCAACATTGTTTGTTTTGTGTTATGTTAAAAGTAATTAAAGGAAAACATTGTACATTACGCTATTGTATTAGGGAAACCTGTGATGATAGTGTAAGAAGAATTAAATAAATAAATAAATTCCGCCAACCCCTATTCTGGGCACTTTGCCGCTCCCCTGCCTCCAACCCCTGCATATTTCAGTATGATTTTTTCGCATCTTGGAGCTGCCGCCCAGGGCCTAAAGCCAAAAAAGTAAAATTTTCTCAAGCTCTTTTTTCGTGTGTGTTTGAGGCTTAAACCATCTGCCTTTGCACCTGACGGAGATATTCAACTGCTACCTGAAAAAGCTAAAAGCAGCTGTGATTAACGGCCTAAAAGTGAAGCATTTTCCTTCATAGAAAACAAGTAAAGTGGTTTCTAAAATAACCGCCTATAAGTCAGATTATTTTTACCTTATCCAAAAACTGACCATCTCTCTCTTTATCTTCTTTCTCGCCTTTTCCCTATTTAGGATCGGCTCTGTATGTCAACTCTCGCCAAATATTTCTATTTTCCACCATATCGGCAGTAGCTCCCCACTCTTACGTGTCATTGCTCATACATTCCCTCCACGTCTTTTTCTGCCTTTCCTTTCCTTTATATCCTGTTACATTGAAGTGGAAAATCTTTTTACCCAAAAACTGGCCATCTAATGTTTACAATTACTGGTTTTATATATAAAGATAAAACTTATTTGTACATGTTACGTAATGCTTGTTATAAACAGAATGCAAGAGATATATAAGTGCAACAATTATCCTGCGTAGGTATTAATGATTGTTGCTTGATGATGAATGATGACAATGATGCCTCATCCAGTAGCCCTACTTCGCTGTAAATATTATTTCCAATTGATCGTGAGACGTGCCGCTCGTGGAAGTGAAACCTCTTTTGTAATGAGCGATTATGAGTAACGATTCTCGAATTTTTGTTCCAAAAACACAATACCGATTGCGAAATTCTAGCATTCTTATAGTTTGGACAGCAAACGATGGCTATTGTGGTCCGTTCTTCCGATTTAAAATAAACCGGAAATAGGTAGTCATGGTAGAGCCACGCTACCGGTAAAATTCATTTTTGCTAGTAGTATGAATGGGTCGGCTCGTCCGGGGAAGTACCACACTTTCACAGAAAATGACGTGTGAGTAAAAGCTTTACCGCTTCTATGGTTCGGTCAGTGAGTGAGAGAGCCGGAGGCCCATCCTTCCCCCATTTTCCCCCATGACCTTCCTCCAAACCCCTCGGAAGGCCGGCTACGCTGTACACACTGGTGTTGCAGTTGTCCATGGGCGGCGCTGATCGTTTACCATCAGGTAACTCGCTTGCCCGTTTGCCGTCCTATACCATAAAAAAGGTAGAAAAAGGTAGATAAATCTACCTGAAATTATTTCCTTGATTCTGAAATGTAGCTGATAAAAAGAAATAAAAGGGGTTGACAGAGATATTTTTCAGATTTTAAGTGACACATCCTGTATTTCTTACTTTTTCTCATAAAAAAGATATAGGCCAGTCAATATCACCGTATTTTTTAATATGTTTTTGTTATAAAACTAAACCGAAGATTGCAACTTCCTCAGACGTTTTTTTCTGGAAGGGGGTTGGGGGTGCGAAAAATTTAATAAATAATAAGCTCGTCTTTATGAACTTTAAAATTCAATTGCAAAATTTGACCTGAACAAACAATCAACAAAACACAATAACCTTTTTTTTTCAAAAAGTTATAAACAAATGACAATGTCAATCTATGTATTTAGGAGGGTATACGGATTCTAACGATATCTCATACATCCAAATCCATAGAGTCATTTGGAGGTAATAGTAGAAATAAGAAACTATTATGCATTTATATACCTTCTTTTTTTTAATAAATAAATATATACGGACAAATCACACAGATTGAGCTAGCCCCAAAGTAAGTTCGAGACTTGTGTTATGGGATACTAACTCAACGATACGATATTTTATAACAAATACATATATAGATACACATCCAAGACCCAGGCCAATCTGAAAAAGATCATTTTACATCTTGACCTGGCCGGGGATCGAACCCGGTCACTCCGTGTCGCAGGCTGGCGTGTCGACCGCTGCGCCACGGAGCTAGTCAACCTTCTTACATTTACACGTACATGAACTCAAAAAACAATCTTCATAAAATCAAAAAGCACGCACATAATTGACAAGATACACAAAACCTGTTAAAAAAAAGGTATTCCTTCAGATGCATTAAGTACGAAAGACAAATAAGACATTGTATTGAATGCAACGATTTGTCAGAACAGACTGACAAGGAGACAAACATCAAGATCAGCACGTTGAATGCGCTGACTTATTTATGAATCTTTTGATGCGGCTGATTCAATCTCCATTGGACTGGTATTATTGTTAATGGTAAACTGCTCTACTCTTATTTTATTGGGCAATAATGTCCCTTTTCTGGTTTGACTTTTACTGATTTATAAAAAAAATATTCTACAGGAATAGATATGCAGCTTAGTTTCAAAAAGTTACCATCAGATAACAGTAGGTCCAATGCCAGTTAACTGATTACAAGTGTTGAATCTTTATTATTATTATTATTAATAGCCCTTTAAATCCCACTGCTGGGCAAAGGCCTCCCTCTCTGCTTTCCACTCTTCTCTGTTCCGAGCTTTGGCTGGCCAGTCTTTACAGTACGCATCTAAGTCGTCCAGCCATCTCCGCCGAGGTTTTCCAGGTCACCGGTGTCCATTTGTTAGGGTCCAAGCTGACAGAAACCCAGCCCAAAGCTCTGATGGCATACGGCTGACGTGTCCGGCCCAATCCCATTTCAGCTCAGCGACAGCTACATCTTTAGTGATGGAACGTAGCGTGGTGTTGCGGAGTCGATCAGTTCTTTTGATGTTTATCATGCTGCGTTCCATGGCATATCTGAATAAATGTAATAAAAAATTAGAATCTTAATAAATGTAATAATCTAAAATGCTTATTATTGATAGTTGTAATGAGTATCTGTTAAGGTAAGGCGCTTAGACCAGCGAAGCTCACGCCAATCTATCATTTTATTCTCTTACTCCTAAACCTGATCATATCAAAAACATCTAATTTTGTACTTCGGTAGTAAATTATTTGTAGTCTTCAATCTATATATATAAAAGGAGAAGCTGACTGACTGACTGGCATATCAACGCAGAGCCCAAACTATAAGGGTTAGAAACTTGAAATTTTGCACAGGGGTTCCTTTTATAACGAAGGGGAGCACTAAAAAAGGATTTTTGGAAATTCGCCTCCTAAGGGGGTAAAACGGGGGTGCAAAGTTAGTATGAAACTTAGCCGTTTTTGAAGTTATTCGAATGAAATTCAGCATGAAGGTTGTTTACTGAAAGGCATGAAACAAGTAAAATATATTTTTCAAAATTCATCCCTTAGGGGGTTAAACGGGGGTGCAAAGTTAGAATGAAACTTTGCTGTTTTTGAAGTAATTCGAATGAAATTCAGCCGGAAGGTACTTTATTAAAAGGCATGAAACACGAGTAAAATATTTTTTTTTAAATCATCCCTTAAGGTGGCAAAACAGGGATGCAAATATAGTATGAAACTTTCCGTTTATGAATTTATTCGGTTGAAATTCAATAATAAGGTGTTTCACTTAAAGTCATGAACCTAATCCATACTAATATTATAAATGCGAAATTACTCTGTCTGTCTGTCTTCTTTTCACGCTTAAACCATTGAACCAATTTAGATGAACTTTGGTATGGGGGTAGTTTGAGGCCCGGGGAAGGACATAGGGTACCTTTTATTCCGGGAAATTCTACTGTTCCCGAGGGAGCCGCGAGCAAAAGGCAAACCTGACTTATATATCAACGCACAGCCGAAACTACTGTGCCTAGAAAATTGAAATTTGGTACAGGGGATTTTTTATGATGTGAATGAACAATTAAAAAGTATTTTTAGAAATTCAACCACTAAGAGAGTGAAATAGGGTGGTGAAGTTTATATGAAATTTTCTCATTTCTGGACTTAGAAATATGAAAATAGGTGTATAAGTTTTCGATTAAAATTAAAAAAGATCTGTGTAGGTGAACTAGACAAAATTCCCCCCTAAAGGGGTAAAATAGGGGGTAAAGTTAGTATGGAACTGCTCTGATTTCTAGACTTAGAAGTATAAAAATAAGTATATAAGTTCTCGATTACAATCAAAAAAGATCTGTGTTGGTAAAATGGACAAAAATCCGCCCTTAAGGGGTAAAATAGGGGGCTAAAATTTGTATGGAAATTTTCTGATTTCTAGACTTAGATATATATAAAAAAAAGTATGTAAGTTTTCGATTACAATTAAAAAGATCTGTGTAGGTGAAATGTACAAAATTTCCCCCTGAAGGAGTAAAATAGGGGGTAGGGGTAAAGTTTGTATGGATTTTTTTTTTATTTCTAGACTTAGAAGTATAAAAACCGGCCAAGTGCGAGTCGGATTCGCACACCAAGTTTTCCGTACCATTATCTAACGTCTAAAAACGAGCACACATAAGACGAAGGTAACTGAAGAAAGATTTATAAAGCCCTACTTCACAAGAGAAATAAGAAAAAATATTATCCATTTGAGTACCACCACGAGTAGAGGCAAGCGCTGGTAACAAGATTTCGTAGGTATATTACCTACTTTGATTCCCGAGCGCAATAGGTACCAAGCGGCCTCCTATCGTTCCGCCAAGCGCCGCGCGCTGTCGAACGTAAACACATTGCTATTATATTTATTTATTTTAGGTATTTTTATTATGAAAACTGCTATAATTTCATATTTACTTAACTTTACGTGGTTCGAAAATGTATATTCAGTAGTTGTTTTACTTTTTTTTTAATTAATTATTGAAGTAGGCATTTGTCTCCCAATTACCTGATGGTAAGTGACGATGAAGACGAGGATGTTACATGCCTATTCAAGAGATACCCATATAATTTGTATGAAATTTTACTTTACATTAGAAATGTACTCGACATTTATAAGTTGATCGTAACTCTTTAATTTATAATCTCTACTTAGATCTGACAGTTTTTACAAACAATTTGGACTATAAAACCAAATATTTCCGAAACGGATAAGTAAATCGAAAAATGATGTTTACACGCCCACAATATTTTTGAAAGACCTATTCAACAACATACCAAAAGCTGGGGCAGCCGCGAAATAAAAATTTACTCCCTTTTTTACTTGTATGGAAAAAAATATTTTTTATTTAAGATTTTATTTTACTGTTTTTTTGGCATGATTAATATACTGAATATACATATCCATACCAAATTACAGCTCTATAGTACTTATAGTCTCCGAGTTAAACCGCGGACGGACAGACGGACAGACATGGCGAAACTATAAAGGTTCCTTGTTCTGAACCCTAAAAAAGGGTAATAAGTTCACGATTACAATTAAAAAGATCTGTATAGTTGAACTCTGTCTTTCTGTCATCTTTTCACGCTTCAACCATGGAACAGATATACTCTTAATAAATTAAGAAATAACATATGGTGAAAAAATTACATGCAGTTGTGACTTGAACCGGCGACCTAGGTCTATGCCAGAGCATACCATCGACCATCTACGGCAGACCATCTGAGCTACCGCACAATTCAATCTCGGCGGCGAAATTCTCCACCATATCCCATTTCCTCTTATACGTATTAAGGCTTACGTCACCTACACAACTACCCGACTTTTACGAGGTATTTGATTCAACTCATTTTACAATGAATTTGAAAACCAACTAATTAAACATGGCTTCCTACATATTACTTGATTAAACACTTATAAAAAACATTGAACAGATATTTCGTATGGAGGTAGTTTGAGGCCCGAGGAAGGACATAGGTTACTTTTCATTTGGGGAAATTCTGGGGAAATACTGTTCCCGAGGGATCAACATGAAAGCGGGCGAAGCCGCGGGTAACAGCTAGTCAAATATAATAGTAGATACGATTCGCGTTCGAAAAGTGGCACCGGCAAATCAGTGCACTTATTGAGTTCCGGCGCTGTTTTGTCCACAGTTTCAATAAACCGCGCTGGCACTCACACGTCTCACGATGACAAATGCACAGTGAAAAGATGCAAAAACTACGCAACAAAAGTGAAAAAAAAGATGGACTTATACTTTCAGTATGTACCATTTTGGTCGTTGTTTGTAGGTATGCATGATGTTTTGACTCAGGGACAATATTAAGGCTTCGTTTTGTATGAGCCTGTGTAGCTGCCATTATATATAATTGAAGTTTGTAGTAGGTATTTTTGGTATAACTTTTCATTATTGTATAAGATATTGTGTAGGAAAACTATTTATTATCGCCGAAAGTGGCCACTTTTAGTGGTAGTAAATATACCTCGTAATTTATCAAATTCAAAATAATTAATCCGTTCATCCGATTTGGCGCGAAATATTACATACTTACAAGCTATCGCGTTTATAATATTAGTAAAGATGAAAACAGGTCACTCACGTGATGATGAGCATTTCGTGTAGGTAACACGGTTAATCGACCATGCACACCCTGGCGTCAGATTTCTTCGGAACTCGGAAATCAGCCTCTGTCGTGGTTCCTTCAACGACTACCAGGTGGCAGCCGGGACCAACGGCTTTTCGTGCGTTCCGAAGCACGGAATCATCTTTATTATTAGACAATCAGTTGATTCAAGCCTGCAATGTCCCAAAAAAACTGGAAACAGCTAAATAAAGTATGCTACGCGTGGGAATCGAACCCTCGACCCCCGGGTCTACAGGCAAACGCCAACCAATGGACCACGGAGGCAGTTACAGTTGCAGTCACTCACGTGCTGTTACGTCGGAATTTCACGTTAGTTTCAATGATATAACTATTTCATTTCTACTGTAGACATAAAACCCCTTGGCAAAACATTACAACATACGTAATTAATGTCAATACGGCTCTATATCATTAATTCCTAGGTACAACGAAACACATTCCCTTTCATCTAACCACATGAGTGAAATGCATGCAACGACATTAACTGGAAAGTCGGAACCGTTTATGCCACCAGGATTTTATTATCTAAGCGAGCTTATACAACATACAATAATATATAATTAGTTAATGCGTACGTATCGGAGTACGTGTGTAATGATAGTATGCGTTGACTTAGGGCAGTTTGCTGAGGAGACTGGGGTAAATATATCCTTATAGAAAGAAATCCTGAATTTACATTATAATATGCTATTAGCTTAATTTGTAGTGTCTAGCTGTCGCCCGCAGCTTCGCTCGAGTTAATGTCGATCCCGCGGGAACAGTAAAGGGAAACCTAATGCCCTTTCGGCGAGCCTCACGCTACTTCCACCAAATTTCAATAAAATTTGTTTAGTAATCGAAGCGAAAAAGTTGAATGGAGTCAATTTAACACGTGTTTCTCAATTTCGATACCTAGGACATATACTTACCGACGACTTTAAGGACGACGCAGATATAGAGAGGGAGCGTAGGTCGTTGGCCATCCGCGGCAACATGCTGATCCGTAGGTCTGCCCGATGTTCTGACTAAGTTAAAATTACCCTATTTAAGGCATATTGTCAGGGTCTGTACACGGGCGGCCTATGGTTTAAGATCGCTAGATACATTACGCATCCAATACAATAACATTTTCAGGATGATGTTGAAACTTCCTCGTTTCTGTAGCGCCTCCGCAATGTTTGCTCAGGCCCAAACTGACGGTTTTCATGCCATCTTTCGAAAGAAAGTAGCGTCCTTGGTTAGGAGGGTGCGAGTGAGTGAACCGATGTTCAGTAGTTACAATGTGAAAGCGTAACAAACAAACGGGTTGTTGTAAATTTACCACAAAGTAAATTCGTGACTGAAAAAAGTATGTGTAAATACAAACTCACTTTCGCGTTTAAAATATTAGTTCGCGTTTAAATTATTAGGATAAAATTATAAATATTAAAGTAACTCTGTCCATCTTTCCGCTTTTCACGCTTCAACCATTAAACCAATTTGAATTAAATTAAATTTGGTATGGAGGTAGTTTGAGGCCCGGGAAGGATATAGGATACCTTTCATTCCATGAAATTGTACTGTTACTGCAACACACACTCGATACTAAACAGCTGCTATCATATAAACGATACGAGTATCTAGTAAATATCAAACCTATATTAATGACAATTTTTTTCAGCACTGGAAGTCTTTAATTTTTTCCACTATAACTTAATTTATCTTAAACTTATGTCAGGACAACCTAGGCATATATATCCCCATTGCACCCTAGTGACTTGACATACTTGTCTCTCTGATTGTGGCAATTTACCGCGGTCTGAGCGACACGTCAAAATATCGACATGTCGCAACCTTGGCTGATTGAGCCGTTCACATATAACCCAGAGAATTGACATGACACACAGCAGGAATTGACAAGATAACGAACATTATACATTTCCCCATATAATGCCCCAATCATAGAGATACGTGTATGATAATTAGGTCTATCGTGGCAATAAAATATCTAATAGTCTACATGTGCATATTATTTAATTTTATTTTTTATTTAGTATTAGTTTATTCAATAAACAAATATATTTTTTGTACAAGTTTGGCTAGCATCGTGGCGCAGCGGTTAACACGCCAGCCTGCGGACCGGGTTCGATCCCCGGCCAGGTCAAGATGGAAAATGATCTTTTTCAGATTGGCCTGGGTCTTGGATGTGTATCTATATATGAATTTGTTATAAAATATAGTATCGTTGAGTTAGTATCCCATAACACAAGTCTCGAACTTACTTTGGGGCTAGCTCAATTTGTGTGATTTGTCCATATATACCTATTTATTTATTATTTATTTATTTACCTATATATAAAAAAAGAAATAAAGACATAATTTATCAACTTTTTTAATTTGATCTGATTTAAGAATAGAATAAAATGAAGAATGGCGCTAGTTCCGCTCATCTAAGCCCATTAACCCTTTGACCGCGAACGTCGGATAAATCTGACATACATTTTCTATGAAAATGTTTGCGTTTTCGTTCGCGGTCAAGGGGTTAAGTTTATTGTCATTGTGATTGGGCTTAAAATATCCTCGATCGCGAAAGTTGGAAGAAAGGAAAAGAGGTCTTTGCCCTGCAGTATAGGCTTAAAATAGAAATGGATTCATTGTTATACAATTTCTTTGTTGTTTAATTAATTAATTAATTACTTTGCTCAATTATATTTATACCTGCGCTGACAGCGATCACAAAATAATTGGAATATTTTGCCAGCCACCACTAATTTATTTCGACTCAGCATTAGAATTAGTCGATTATGCCAATACCACTCATACTGGCTGGCCCTTTAGGCTGTTTGTTATAGGGCTATCTATTTTTTTACCTAACATATCCTAAAACACAGAAAATTTGTTCTAAATTGTCTGAAGTCTCTTTATAAAAACTAACTCTGAGGCATAATCTGTCCATTATGCCAATACCACTCATATCTGAGTCACCTTTAGGCTATTTGTTATAAGTGCCATCTATATATCAACGTAACATATGCATAAACAAAGAAAATATAGTCTAAATTGTCTGAAGCCTTTATAGAAATACTAACTCTGAGTCAGTAGTCAATCGGTTGATTATGCCAATACCACTCTTACTGGCGTGCCCTTTGAGCGATATGTTTGTTATTGGTTATCTATATTTCAACCTGGAATATATAAAACAAATAAAATAAGATAAGATAAGATAAAAATAGTTCTAAATTATCTGACGTCTCTATCGTAACAGTAACTCCGAGTCATAATCAGTCGATTATGCCAATACCACTCATACCAGCGTGATATTTAAGCTGTTTGTTATTGTTTATTTCGATTTCAACCTGACATATACTAAAACAAAGAAAATAGTTCTAAATTGCCTGACGATGGATCGATATTTCAAGCTGATATAATAATAATAACAAAGAAAATAGTTCTAAATTGTCTGCCGTCTCCATCTTAATAGTGACTCTGAGTTATAATCAGGCGATTATGCCAATACCACTTATACCGGCGTGCTCTTTATGCTGTTTGTTATTGGTTATTTATATTTCAACCTGACATATACTAAAACAAAGATAATAGTTTAAATTGTCTGACGATGGAGCGATATTTCAACCTGATATAATTATAATAACAAAGAAAATAGTTCTAAATTGTCTGCCGTCTCCACCTTAATAGTAACTCTGAGTCATAATCAGTCGATTATGCCAATACCACTCTTAACGGTGGGCCCTTTAGGCTGTTTGTTATTAGGGTCTATCTATATTTCCACTCTAATATTAGTGATGTGTGTCATAACTGACATGTAATGGTTCCCTGAGGGTGTCCATGTGTGATACATTTCTATATTGATTATACACATTTTAAGTACGTATTTATTTTGTGCTTACTTTATAGCTTGAAGGCTTTTACGAATATTTCCGTATAGCTTTGTGAGGTTTCAATGTATGTTTTCGTTTGTTTTTTAATCTAATTCGTAGAAGTTCTCAATTGTTTGAAATCTTTTATTTTATTTTTTATGTGTACTCCGCCGTTTATGATTCGAATTCCTTAAATATTTTTTTTTATTTGGCACTCCGGAATTGGTACCATTATAATTTAAGTATTTTTTTAATAAATATTATCAATTAAGCAAGCTACAAGACAAAATTATTCTGTTTATTTACTAGTTAGTGTTCATAGACACGCATCAAAGGCTGAACGAATTTACATTGAACTTAGCCGTTCTATGTACATGTATCAATGATGATTGTGAATGTTGATGATCAATTTAATTTCTTTGAATGGGTACTCGTAAACTGAAGAATGATAAACTAAACTCATACCTTAAAAGACGATGAACAAAATTAGTAAATTCACACTCAAAAATAAACTAAAAATGCAGTTATCTTTCACAAATTAAATATAATACTACCAGTTATTTACAACAAATTCGTCTGGCGTTGTTCATTGACCGTTCGGCGCTGTCACCTTTGATATAAAAAATAAGTATACAAGCAAACAAACATGAACCTCATTGTGTAAACAATAAGAAGCATGTTACGTGAATTGGTAAGATTGTTGGCAGAGCGGAGGAAATTTTCGTTTTATTTGCTGGCATTTTGAAAGTTGCATACGGAACGGATACACTACATTTTAGCATTGTTAATGTGATTAGACTGTACACTTTAGTTTCTACTATTTGTTCTTATACATTTATTTATTACTTGCATGTGGTAGATAAGTTAATACGTATTTTAACAGCATGACCAACCGAATAATAGAGAAAGCAACGTTTTATTTTTCTATCAAAATCAGAACAGGAATCAATACCCAAAATTCTACACTATTACATCTGTCGAGCTTGTACGAGTGAAGATAAGATCTAAATCAGATAAAAGCTAAGGCGATACTGATGCGGTTTGAGTTCTCGCTATCATAACGATTCGGGTTACATGTTTAAATAGGGAGTCCGTTTCTATACTGGAAGGCGGTGTATGGGGTGAGAGCCGAAATTCATCTCCAAAAAGCAGGCTGACGAGCTATTAAGACAAGGGAAACGAAGCTAAGTGGATGCTATTTACAACATTGGTGAATATGAACATGATTATGAACATGAATATGGTGATTATATTAAACTGATGAAGAATAATGAAGATTAGATACCCGGGTATATGCATCATTCATCATCATCATCGTCATTTCAGCCGTAAGAAGTACACTGCTGGATAAAGGCTCTATGTTGCCATACTCACCACGCTTGCCAGGCGAGTGACAAGCGCAGTTTTTTTGGCTTCTGTTTTCGACGCTGCTGCTCTTTGGAAGCATTGTTTTGTCGTAAAAGGATAGGAATTTGTTGGATCTGGGAAGGGAATGACGGTTTTGAGATACTACTTACTAAGGTGAATAGGGGGATAGCAAGAAGCAGCTCGGGAGGCCGGCCGCGCGTACCCGATGCCATAGCTGCAACGACCAGCCATGCAGGTGAGGACGATAAATAAATAAAATAATAATAAATATATACGGACAAATCACACAGATTGAGCTAGCCCTAAGGTAATTTCGAGACTTGTGTTATGGGATACCAACTCAACGATACTATATTTCATAACAAATACATATATAGATAAACATCCAAGACCCAGGCCAATCTGAAAAAGATCATTTTCCATCTTGACCTGGCCGGGGATCGAACCCGGGCACTCCGTGTCGCAGGCTGGCGTGTTAACCACTGCGCCACGGAGCTGTCAAACGATGCACCTGACCTAAGCTATATGCATAGCAAGTCTATCGTATCCATTCGAACATATAGCAAGTATTAGCTGTCGTAACGGATAAGTCGTGTATATACATATATTGGCTGTTTGGGACGTCTCTTTACCTCTTTCCGTGCAAATATAGATAATGACGCTAACAAAAAGTATAAGAGCAAGATGCAAAAAGTATTCGTAAATCTATGAAGCGGCTGCAATTCGTTCACAAGTCGCAACTAGTTTCTAATCATTCTAGATTCGATTGTTAGTAAGTTGTTTTCATCATGGCTAGTGGCTAATTACACTACTAATAACACACCTAACACTACAGATAAGTCACCTAAAAGACGATCGCAAATCGAATACAATTGTTTAGTTTCGAGTTTATCCATTGAGAATAAAACACGTGCGATCACCAGTATTAGTAAGAAGTTCATTAACTACATCTTTTTAGTTTCCTAGATCGACTTCTTACAAATCGATCGCAACTCGTATCTAATTAGTTAGGTATCGAGAATCAATAGTAGCTGTCATCGCGACTGGTGCGTAACGCGGTGGCTGTTGGAAGCTTATTTCATGCCCCATTGTGGCATCTTGTGAAAGCAATCGGTCGAGTTTTTGTACGAAATAATTACCGCCCATGTTTTTTTCGTGTGAGGTTTACGAGTAATGCCTAGATTTTTATCTTAAGGAACGAATTTTTATTTTAGTAAGTACAGTAATTTGGGTAAATTATTGCTCACCGTTTGATTATAGTCTAGACTAGGCTGGTGTTTTTTATTTTAGTACCTAGTAGATTTTGCTCGCGGTCTTGCCCGCGTTTTCGTTCCTTCGGGAACATAAGATTTTTCCAGAATGAAGGGTGCTCTATGTCCTTCCCGGGTCTCAAACTAGTTTCGTTCATTGCAATTAGTGTGATAGTTGAAGCGTGAAGTGGTAACAAACGGACAGACATACAGAGTTACTTTCGCATTTATCTATATTAGTAGGTATATATCCATACCAGGCAGATAGCATTGTTATTTTTCTCGAAATAAAGTACTTATTTCACATTACATGCATTAATTTATGTATTTAACAATAGGTCTACTTAGTTAATAGCTGTTTAGATAATAACTCTACCATAAAGGTAGAGTTATTATTTAAACAGCTTTCGCTCGCGGTTTCGCCTGCATTAATGTCGGTCCCTCGTAGCTATACTTTTTTTTCTAATCATATCTTTATGTCCATATTTTTCCTCAAACTGTTGTTTGCATTCATGTTGAATGCAAAATTTGTTGATGATTGGTTCAACAGTTAAGTGGTTAAAGCGTAACAAATAAACAAACAAACTCGCCTTTATAATATCAGTTGAGAAGTGAGGATGTCGACAGTTCTACTTACGTAAAGATAAATTGATAATACATTTATTACCAAACCAGTGCCAAAAAATCTCTTCCACTTTTTCTTTATTAGAAAACTTAAACTCCAAAAATTACTCAATCAAACGAGAATCTAGATTTGCCGCTTGACAGAACATTAGAAAATTTAAAAAAAAATGGTAAAGGAAAGGCTGTTTAGAAAACCATAAAGACTACAAGACAATAAGTTAATTTAATGTTACGTCACTGTTTTGTAACAGAGAACGGCTAAAACGCGGATAAACGAAATGATGCGATCCATACATGATTTTTATATGATTTGTCCGTACCTAATAGTTATTTGTACTCTGTGGACGGTCTAGGTAATGGAAGTCATAACTTCCATGCTGGTCTAAGAAAAAAAAAAAGAAAAATGTACCAGCTCTTATCCCGCGCAAATTAAAAAAGCTAATCGATGAAGGCATAAATCTGAAGAATTATGTTAGTAGTCGATGCGGCTATCAACCCATCACTATTTTGATACCGTTTTGTACCTACACGTCCACCGACATGCTAAACGTGGCTTGTAAGTCTCACAGACCTAGGCTCTGTCTACCCTGCAAGGAAAAAAGACATTATAGTAATCTCCATCTATCAAATATCTAGTACTTACAAAACCTATCGTTTCAAAACTTTCTTACGGGTAAGAAGAGACGTGATCTACCTAACACAAGGAAATAGGTTTTTATGTAATTTGCAAATTCGCAATGCCTCCACGTGAATACGAATCTAATGAACCAATATTACGGTAGTCCGTAGATACAGGCGATTATAATTCGATTGATTTCGATTTGATACGAGTGATGATGTGTTGTGTACAAAAATCGATGCCATGCAGCCAACCGAAAAATATACAATAGAAATCCGAATGAGCAATATATTTTTCAGATTTCAATTATCGAATCTTTTCAAAACCATGTTTCAATTCGAAATCATATTTTCAACGAAACTTTTCTATATCACAAGCCAGGGCTAAATTCTTTCATTATTTTTAGCCAGTTCAATTTAGATATTTTCATTTGTAGATATATAAAGCCGATTTTCAATAATAAACGGATTATATTGCTAAACAGTATATTCCATGCACGATTGAAATATATTTTGAGTCAAAATAGGTTTTACAATGGTTTTGGGGAAAATGTTCTGTTTTATTAATTTATATTAAGTATATAGATAAAAATA
The DNA here is from genome assembly GCA_947532085.1 of Elegia similella. NCBI lineage: Eukaryota > Metazoa > Arthropoda > Insecta > Lepidoptera > Pyralidae > Elegia > Elegia similella. The sequence continues at coordinate 19,306,642 of OX383941.1, forward strand.
TATTTTAAAACTATAATGACTCTTCAACAGTACTTTTCATTAAATTAAAAAGCGTACAAAAATCTCAGTACATCAAAAACCAAATTCCACGGCTTGAGAACGAAGTATCAAAATCCTGTCCCGTGACGGAACCACTCAAGTGTAAACAGTGTGTTAAATATAAAGAACCTTTTAAAAAAGTTTTGACATCATTCCACGACGATCAACCGCTACCGATGAATAAAAAAAGAAGTGAACCGGCCAGCGTGCTCAATGCAACTCATTTTATGAATGAAATAGGATTTTTTTCATGGTACCGCGTCAAATACGTGATTTCCTTCCCTTGGCTGTCTGAGGCGTGCATTCATTTTCTGTGCCTTCTAAATTCAAATAAGACTTATATTCTTTTATTTACAGCCTTTTCAAATTTTACCTTATTACTTTAAACTTACAGTCTACTTTAAAAAAATGTTTTTAAGTGTACGTAGTATATTTCTTTGAGGTGTTACGTCCAACTTTGTAGGTGCAACTGCATCTGAGAGACTGGAGACTGCAATATTAGACGCTTGAAGGACACAGATGTGGTCGAGTAATGAGATTTTACTCGTAAAGGGTGGTTTGCGGTGTGATTAAGGATTCTAGAAGGATTTAACGGGTACTGAATACAATTGAAATAATATTTTCAGCTGGAAAACAAAAAGACTTGAATCTGAAAATATTAAAGGTATGTTGTGATAAAATGTGTTTAACACTTTTTTTTACTGAATGTTGAAGTAGGCATTTGTTTCCCATCTCACCTGATGGTACTATACAGTATACACTATCAAATATACATAAGATTTATAACAAAAAGACTAGTGTTGAAAGATTTCAATACTTTCCTGCACTAGGCAGGTACCCCTTCGCCTATTTCTTAGACGTTTTTACAACAATCACAGATCTATTATTACAGCCTTGTTTATTTATCTTTTAAATTGTTATGGTATTTAGGCTATTTATTAATTCTATGTAAGAGTTTTTAAAATAGATTTTTCTGACCAACAAACAAATAGTAGTTTATCAATATCAAATGAAATGTGAGATTAACAGTCTTTTTTGGGTAGACGCTTAGGTACATAAACAATTTCTTTTCAAAATCTACACCTCATGCTATTTCTCTATTGCATTTGATAAATATGTAATTATATGCTGGAATGTAAACATAATCACGCACAACAAAACCGCTATACCACCTACGGGCCGCAAAAACTACAAAACTAATTCACAGCGCATGCGCAAAGCATACAAAAAGTAACAAAGGCAAGTTTTACATAAACGGTTAAACTTTCGAATAACGTAATCGAGATCACGACTCGATCCTTTGTGGATCGATACGATCCATCGATCTCGGAGGCGCGTCGCGGCGTGCGTGCGCGCATGTATTATGTACTCCAATACTTGACCGGTCAGTTGCAGAAAGTATAGATACATTTTAACCGAAGGTTAAACATTTTTTTTTCTTATTTAGTTATACAGTAGAATTGCTAAAATTATTGCAACTAAAAATAAATAAAATGGTTACCTATATTTTTGTGTACGTGATTTAATAAATGAATGAATACTATCGCGCCTTTTTGGAAGGCAGAGCGTAGTAGGTCTATAAGATAAGTATTATATTATAAAGGATAAATATTATAAAATACTTTGGTGGGCGTGTAAGCGAATAGCAAAACATAAACAAAATAGTAATGGGTTTGCAAGCCGCATCGCCTATCTATGATATAATTGCGTAGGTGATTAAATCTAACAAAGGCATAAGTAAGCGGCCCTGTTATGTGAGATTAATTTTGAGCCCGCTTATTAGCGGGCTCATAAATTGGATTTGTAATAATAAACCGGGTTTTTTTTTTAAACTTTAGTATTCATTTTTTTTTACTAAGCTGATGTTTTATTGAAATTAGATCCACATATTGTGTATATCATACTTGCATTCATATCGTTTTGCGTATTTCTTTTAATTTCACCTACAGTTAAAGCACTGTCATACGTTGCATTATTTTTAAATTCTCATTCAAGAATTCTGTCGTCATTTTAATCTGGAGTTAAGTTTGTATTAAAAACCTACTCTTAATTTTTTTAATCAAAGCTTCGTATCAGCAGCTCTTTGTTAGGTTACAACCCGTTAGGCTACAAAATAATTGTGTCCTTTTCTCCTTTTGTCACTTTCTCCTGTAGTTATCACATTAATTAAGGCGCTGTGCATCAGAAGAATACGGTAAAACGTCTATTTTATTTGTCGCACAGTTACCCTTATTTTTCATGGATTGTTCATGAATACTAGCATGAAAAAAATATGAAATACAGTTCAATTTTTAATAAAAGAAATGATTAAAATGAAAATATTTTTAAAAAAATATTTAAATCCTATCATAATAAAATAGCAAAAAAGCTATATCCAAAAAATACGTCTTTATTATAACTAAATGAGCAAGATGTACCTAAAAAAATACTATATGATTGAATTATTAAATTAAAAGTGAAATTAACACGGAAATGGCAGACACGGGTTTGAAATGAGACTGTGACAGGTCAAACGGTATCGCCACTATCGACGCGATGTCTGCTACAAACGGTTAAGGGCCTTAACTCCTGGTTATAGTTTAGATCTTACAAGTGTTTCACCGGCCCATCGCTCGCGGAAACCCGATAGGCATCCTGCAATAGCGTCGTTAGTTAGGGCCGCGCGAAAGCTATGGCGGGTATTTGCTTGAAATTAACAATTATGGGCTACACTGGATTTGTATGTTTGTATGCGACATGGAGTAAGAGATTGGCAGTAATGAGACGATTGAAGGAGTATTTATGATAAATGTTCATTATATCTTATCCCTTAGGATAATTTTATTGAATTGCAGCTATTGTTGGTTATAGTGCGTAACAACTGCGTAAGAATTGCAGATTTAAGCTGCCTTAATGTATCTGGCAAAGCTTAAAGACTGCAAATTCGCAGCTTTACTCGGTTTAGATGGATTTGTCAAGAGGATTTCTGACTGCACTACTAGTAGGGATGGTAAAACAAGCGGTAGAGTTCGGTAGTAAGTATATAGTATCACGACTTTTTTCCTTGCGGGGTAGACAGAGCCCACGTCTGTAAAACCTAAAAGCCGCGTTTAGTATGTTGTAGTAGGTACTTCCGTTACGGGTCGGACAGAGTCTGCACAGAATTAAAGTAGGAGACAGTTACTTCTTCATCGTGCTTCTTCAACTAGTCTAGCTTAACACTTTCGCTGACACTGCCCGCTTGTAGACGTAATTCTATTGTTATTTCTTTTGTGTCTGGTTCAGTGTCAGCGAACGAGTTAAAGACAGCATAATATAAGAATTATCAATAACGATTGTAGGTGGTAATTTTGCATAGTTCTAATAACACAATAGGCAAAATGTCAACTTAGTCTACCTACAAACATGAAAACTGTAATGTTCTTGAAACGTTAGCTGTAACAAACGCGATATGTGATGTAATTTAAATGCGTATAAAGAATTGATGCTGTTCGTAGTTTATACTCAAGGAAGGCTGGTGTCAGGCAGGCAGCCGGCTGTAGAAACTTTCGCCAAATCCTATCACTGCATGAATTGGGGTGGTAGGGATCTACCTCCTAGTGGTCCACCCCGGGCAACGTTGTCTCTGTTTCTACAGCGACAGCGGCTGAAGATCCCTCGAAGCAGGTGGTAGGCTCTATATGCAATCGCAATGAGTCGCCTGGCTTGCGACCACCCTCCTGCCGAAGACCACCGCCAAGCGATTTAGCGTTCCGGTGGCGCGCAGGAGTGCCAGTGCCATTGGAGAAGGGAAAAAGGTCAGTTGCGCAGCCCGGAACCAGTCAGACATTGGGCGATGTTGTATCGGGTAACTCAACCTGGATGCTAGCGGGATCCCAAGCACGGTCTTTAGCCGTAGGCCGACCGCCGGTAGTAGGGGGCCCAAGTAGCGCACTAGCCATGCGCAAAAGGCTGCCCCACACAACGGTGCATAATCCCGATATGGTCCATCGTGCCAGTTGGCGACTGGAAGGGAGGACCCGGTGGTCATACTCGGGGGGGTTGGGGCGTCCCCACAGCCACCAGATTGGGTTCCCCACCGAGCAGCCTAGCCCAACTGTTGAGTTGTTTTGGTTTACCTAGCAGCGCCTCGTCTTTTTCTTCTTCTTCCCCAAAACACTCCAAAAATGCAAAATAAGAGAAAGAAAAATAAGGTTAAAAAACGGCTGCACTTCCTCCCAAAAAAGGTGCACCTCACTAACATCCGAGGATTGCACTCAAACCTTGATCCAGTCCACCACCACCTCGAGACCGAGAAGCCACACCTATTTTTTCTCACGGAGACGCAGATTGCTACACCATCGGACGTGGCGTACCTCAACTACCCGGGATACTCCCTTGAATATAAATTCAAGAAGTATGCTGGGGTCTGTGTGTATGTCCGCGATGACATTTGCTATCGGCGTCTCCGTTGCTTTGAAGTTTCTGGTTTTTCTGCAATCTGGCTTCTGGTAGATACAGGAGTAGATAAAACCATATACGCTTGTGTCTATCGTTCACACTCTGGTGACCAGGAGACAAGTAAGCTATTTGACCACCTCATGGAAATGGCAGATAAGGCCCAACAAAGGTTTCCTACGGCGGAATTAATTTTTCTGGGGGACTTTAATGCCCATCATAAAGAATGGTTGTTCCCGTTCCAGAAAACTGACCATGCTGGAAGAGAGGCACGCAAGTTTGCATTATCGCTTGATCTCTCCCAGCTGGTGCAGGTGCCGACGAGAATACCTGATGTTGTTGGACATACACCCAACTGTCTTGACCTGCTGCTGACAACAAACCCAGACACACACTCAATAGTGGTCTCTGCCCCATTGGGCACGTCTGACCACTGTCTTGTTAAGTCCATATCGACCAGCTCTTCTCCAGATGAAAGCCCTAGAGGCACAAGAAGAGTCTGGCGTTATGAGTCAGCAGACTGGGATGAGATGCGGCATTTCTTTGCGTCTTATCCCTGGCGTCAAATGTGCTTTGCATCGAGCGACCCCTCCATTGCGGCTGATACGATTACGGACGTGATTCGGCAGGGAATGGAATATTTTATTCCGTTCTCCGACATTCCGCTCGGTTACAGAGCCCGGCCTTGGTACAATGCGGAATGCGCACGTGCAGAAGCACAAAAAGAATCTGCCTACCAGGCCTGGGTCCAAGCTCGTGATCGCGGGATTCGTGCTAGGAGGGTTCGATCGAAGAAAAGAGCATTTAATAAAGCCGCCAGGTCTTGCAAGCGGGTGATCCGCAAGGCTCGTTTCGACCATATCAGTCGCGTGGGATCCAGATTAGCATCTTACCCACCGGGAAGTAAGCAGTTCTGGTCCTTATCGAAATCTGTCGAAACCAACTTCTGCCGTCCTATGTTGCCTCCCCTACAGAAACCTGACGGTTCTCTGGCTCACTCCGCTGTAGATAAGGCTAACCTTTTTGCCTCTCTATATGCGAGCAATTCTCGTCTCGACACTGGCTCCAAACAACCACCTTCAATTCCTCGCTGTGATTCTACGATGCCGGAGGTCACCATACACAATAAAGAGGTACGAAGAGCGTTACAGAGTCTTGACGTGAATAAAGCTAGTGGTCCAGATGGCATACCAGCTAGAGTCCTTAGGTACTGTGGTCCAGAGTTGTCTCCTATACTAACACGATTGTTCCGCCTTTCCGTTGAAACAAACACCGTACCTAAATCCTGGAAGCTTGCCAACGTGCAGCCGGTCCCCAAAAAAGGTAGTCGCGCTGACCCCTGTAATTATCGACCAATTGCCATCACCTCCATACTTTGTAAGGTTATGGAGAGAGTACTCAACAACAAGCTGCTGACGTACTTAGAAACTAATGATCTGCTCAGTGATCGTCAATACGGCTTTCGCCGGGGACGATCGACTGGCGACCTTCTAGTGTATGTCACGCACTGTTGGGGTGAGGCCATTGAGAAACACGGCGAAGCTCTCGTAGTGTCACTCGACATCTCGAAGGCCTATGATAGGGTTTGGCATGCAAGTCTGCTAAGCAAGCTTCCTGCATACGGTATCCCTGCAGGCTTTTGTAGCTGGATATCTGACTTCTTGAGTGAACGGTTGATCCGAGTAGTCATTGACGGCTGCTCCTCAGACCTCATGGCTATTGATGCCGGTGTTCCTCAAGGGTCTGTTCTCTCCGCGACTCTTTTCCTGCTACACATCAACGACATGCTGTCACCTGGCGTAGTCGCTTACGCAGATAATAGTACAGTCATGGAGAGATATTTGACCAGCGCTGGGGCTAGCGGAGCAGAAGTTTGTTCAGAGAGAGAGGCCATGGTAGAGCGTGTAAACTCAACCTTAAGCTCAGTGTCCCAATGGGGTGACAGAAATTTGGTTAGTTTCAATGCTACCAAAACACAGGCGTGTTTGTTTTCCGCAAAAAGGAGTCCTTTTAACTTGTCTCCTACTTTCCGTGGTATTTCTCTACCTTTGGCAAATGAGCTTGAACTCCTCGGCATGAAGTTGTCTTCTGACCTTAACTTCGGCACTTCCATCGAAACCAAAGCTCAAACAGCGGCCAAAAAGCTAGCCATCCTGAACAAGGTTAGGCGATACTTCACTCCAGGACAGCTCCTTACACTTTATACGGCGCAAGTCCGGTCATGCATGGAGTATTGCAGCCACCTTTGGGATGGCTCAGCCAAATATCAACTTGCCGCATTGGATTCGGTGGACCGCAGGGCCAGGAAATTAATAGGCGACCAAAGACTCATAAAAAATAAACTGCAAAGTCTTAGCCATAGACGCAAAGTCGCCAGCTTATGTGTCTTTTACAGAATATTCTTCGGAGAGTGTGCTCAAGAACTGCACGAACTCATACCACCTTCTCCTTTCTTCTATCGGACGGTCAGACGCACTGCTGGGTACCATCCTTACCTGGTTAAAATTCCTAACATTCGTACCAAGCGCTTTTCATCTTCTTTTATTATGCGCACAGCTAAGGATTGGAATTCATTGCCTGCGTCTGTGTTTCCGAGCGCATATAACCTGAATCTTTTTAAAGTTAGAGTGAATAGGCTTCTTCTGGGTGAACTCGCTCGATCCTAGACCATATCTTTGCCTTTGGCCTAGATTATGGTCAAGAGTAAACTCATTTAATATAAAAAAAATAAATAAAAATAATGAATGCTGTCATAATAGCGGACCCCGGACACCGATGCAACAGAGCTGCGGATGCGACGATGATGATTAGTGCGCAAAGCTTCCCCAATTCTTTTTTTACATTAGTAATACCATAGATACTATATATTTTTTTAATTTACTATATAGCTAGCTCCAAGTCAGCTTTTGCTACTTCACCGGGCGTTAGAGGCGAGGGCAGAGTGGCCCTCAGCCTTTATAGACAAAGATCACCAAAGGAACCCCAGGAGGACGACCTCTGCTTCGGGCGTTGTCTGTGTGCGCAAAGCTTGGAGAGACAGCAAACTCTCATATTGCCTGATGGGCCGCGATTACGTACATGCATTGCCTAAACGGCCAATCTGAGAATCTACGACAAAAGCCTTTGGAGAACAGCAACTCTCATCTTTTGCCTTATGGGAGGAAGCTACGTTGCCAGAAGGGCCTATCCTGGGTGCAAGTCATCCGGGACCGCCGGGCTGTCACCAGTAATCGGAGCTAATTCTACGCACTCTATTCCGGTGGCGAGTCCTTAAAATACCAATTAAAATTCTATTAGAACCGTTTTGGACTTCTACGCAGAAGTCGCAGGCAAAATCTAGTAAATATATACAAGTACTAACGACAGAGCATAACATTAAATCTTGCCGTATCTATTCTTCCTACATCTATGCCAAAATGGACAGCAGGGTATTCGGAGTGAGTTGTAGCCTATCGGCTGATTCGGAATGCATTTATACTTAAATGCGGTGTGTAATGGATTGCCTATACAAATGTTTTGGACTCTAGGTGTTACACCATATATGGCGAGGTGACAAGAGGGTGACAATGAGACTTTCTCATATTGTAGATAAATATCTATATCATATTCATTTCAGCCTTAATCGCTCGTATGCGGGAGCGCAGGGGTACTATTTTTGAAAGTTTGACACTCGTCTTCGAGTTATTTTTGTATGGAAAATCGCTCGTTTACGAACGGCGGCATTTTAAAAATAGCACTTTAGATTTGCACAAAAATGCATTGTTTAACTATTGTGTCTGGTATTGCCGCATACAAGAGGTTAAGGAGACCATTGCTGGATAAAGGCCTGTGACAAGTATTCTTCTCTTCGTTCCATGGGAGGGTATTGCCGCATTTACCATGATTGGCAGGCGGGTTGTCGCGCGCAATTTCTTTGGCTTTTTATGCTTCCGACATTACCATAGAATTATTTTTAAACTTTATCGGGATAGGAATTTTTGGATGTGGTAAGGGAATGAAATGCAAGTGCCGTTCAGGTGGCAAAATATTGGTAAATACTTTGCCACCTGAACAGCAACTTTAAAAATTTATTCAATTTTTGAAGTGTGAAAGATGCAAACAGACTTTACTTTTACATTTGTATTACTTATTGGAGAGGTCTTATAGATGTTTATGAGCTTTGTTTAGCTTGTATTTCCTAAGTCGCCTCTTACGACCGAGGAGAGTGTAGGCCAAATCCTCTGTCTGCTCTGGCCAAGTTTGGCTCCGGTAGTACAGAGAGGGTCATGCACCTGCAGTGGAGACTAAAAATACCTGATGATGATGATGATGATGGATAGGCGGAAGACTAGTCATAAATACATAACACATACATAATATCAAATCTTAATCCCTTTCAGAGAGTCCGAGCCTGAGGCAATAAGACACGGAAATGTCAAAATAGCCTACTTGCGAACATGATGATTTTTCAAGCTGCCTACAGATATTGAACAGAGCTTATTCGCATGGTTTTGGCCTTTACATTTTTTACAATACCCTTTTATTAAATTGTTACCCTTTGCTTCATTTCGATTCCCACCAAGTCTGCGTATACAAATACACGGTTTACGTAAAACAATCCAGACCTCCAATTTGCCCGGTAATAGGTGCCGGATCACATCCGAGTAAACAAGGCTCCATTAACATCGCGTCCGATACCGGAACACACGCCGGCCGCCGGACCGGCAAACCTTCGACACACGACATTAGTGGTGGAAACAGTTGCGGAGTCGATATATCGATTTTCGAGGGTGTATTTTCGATTAAAATATCGCTATCGTGCAGTGGACTAAATACGGATGAAAATGGAGGTTGTAATGGGAACTGGATCTAAAATAAATATTCTGATACGTCTCACGACCAATGATACCATCCATTACCAAATTACTACGAACTAGTAACTTATGCAAACTTTACCAGAGATATCCTCGAAACACGTTACTAAATGGTGTGGAACACTTGCCAAAACAGATATCTATACATATAATAAAACAGTAAAATTATTTTGTCTGTACATTTCGAATTTTTGACTGAAATGGATAGAGGGACACTTAAAAAGAATAATAGAAAGCAAAAAAATTTTTTTGGAATTTCTTGTCTGTCTGTCTGTCTGTCTGTCTGTCTGTCTGTCTGTCTGTATGTATGATCACGATTATCTCCGAAAATACTGAACCGATTTACTTCAAACTTTCACCAATTGCTTTTTTTTAATTCAGTTTAACATTTAAAGTTTGTTTCATCAAAATCGGTTCATTAAAAAAAAAGTTATCGTCATTTGAATGAACTCAAGGCATGAGTTTGCCTGCAAACATATAGCAAAAATAAAATAAAATAATAAGTGACATAAGAAAATTAAAATCCAAAGTCAATTCATCATCATTATACGACAGCATTATACCTGGATAGGTATAATGCTGTCGTATAGATGGATATACTATCCATAGTAATCCATACTAAAAAAAAAGGAGAAGCTGACTGACTGACATATCAACGCAGGGCCTAAACTATAAGGGTTAGGAACTTGAAATTTTGCACAGGGGTTCCTTTTATAACGTAGGGAAGCACTAAGAAAGGATTTTTGGAAATTCATCTCCTTAGGGGGAAAAACGGGTTGCAAAGTTAGTATGAAACTTTGTTGTTTTTGAAGTTATTCGAATGAAATTCAGCATGAAGGTTCTTTACTGAAAGGAATGAAACACGAGTAAAATATTTTACTCAAAAATCATCCCTTAAGGGGGTAAAATAGGGGTGCAAAGTAAGCATGAAACTTTGCCATTTTTGAAGTTAGTCGAATGAAATTCAGCATGAAGGTTCTTTACTAAAAGGCATGAAACACGAGTAAAATATTATTCTCAAAAATCATCCCTTAAGGGGATATAACGGGGATGCAAAGTTAGTATGAAACTTTCCGTTTTTGAAGTTATTCAATTGAAATTCAATAAGTGGTTGAAGTTTTATGGAATTTTCTCATTTCTATCTACGTTGAAATTAAAAAGATCTGTGTAGTTAAAATGGTCGAAATTTCCCCTTGAAGGGGTAGAATAGGTGTTGTAAAGTTTGTATGGATTTTTTTTATTTACTTAGATATATGACAATAAGAAGTTCTCTATTACAATAAAAAAATATCTGTGTAGGTGAAATGGGCAAAATCCCCTCCTTAAGGGCTAAAGATCTATGCAGGTGAAATATATTAAATTCCCCCTTACGGGGAAAAAGCAAAGGGGCAGGGGTTTGTATGAAATTTTTATCATTTCTACTGTTCCCAAGGGAACGACATTAACGCGGGCGGAGCCGCGGGCAACAGCTAGTTAATTAATAATACGAACTTGAAACTGCCTAAAATACCTGATGAAAATAAACAAATTATAAACAGAATACCAGCATTTTAATAGCTATATACGAGTATATAAAAGGAGAAGCTGACTGACTGACTGACTGACATATCAACGCAGAGCCTAAACTATAAGGGTTAGAAACTTGAAATTTTGCACAGGGGTTCCTTTTATAACGAAGGGGAGATTTTTGGAAATTCGCCTCCTAAGGGGGTAAAACGGGGGTGCAAAGTTAGTATGAAACTTAGCTGTTTTTGAAGTTATTCGAATGAAATTCAGCATAGAGGTTGTTTACTGAAAGGCATGAAACATAAGTAAAATATATTTTTCAAAATTCATCCCTTAGGGGGTTAAACGGGGGTGCAAAGTTAGAATGAAACTTTGCTGTTTTTGAAGTAATTCGAATGAAATTCAGCCGGAAGGTACTTTATTAAAAGGCATGAAACACGAGTAAAATTTTTTTTTAAATCATCCCTTAAGGTGGCAAAACAGGGATGCAAATATAGTATGAAACTTTCCGTTTATGAAGTTATTCGGTTGAAATTCAATAATAAGGTGTTTCACTTAAAGTCATGAACCTAATCCATACTAATATTATAAATGCGAAATTACTCTGTCCGTCTGTCTTCTTTTCACGCTTAAACCATTGAACCAATTTAGATGAAATTTGGTATGGGGGTAGTTAGAGGCCCGGGGAAGGACATAGGGTACCTTTTATTCCGGGAAATTCTACTGTTCCCGAGGGAGCCGCGAGCAAAAGGCAAACCTGCCTTATATATCAACGCACAGCCGAAACTACTGTGCCTAGAAAATTGAAATTTGGTACAGGGGATTTTTTATGATGTAAATGAACAATAAAAAAGTATTTTTGGAAATTCAACCACTAAGAGAGTGAAATAGGGTGGTGAAGTTTATATGAAATTTTCTCATTTCTGGACTTAGAAATATGAAAATAGGTGTACAAGTTTTCGATTAAAATTAAAAAAGATCTGTGTAGGTGAACTAGACAAAATTCCCCCCTAAAGGGGTAAAATAGGGGGTAAAGTTAGTATGGAACTGCTCTGATTTCTAGACTTAGAAGTATAAAAATAGGTATATAAGTTCTCGATTACAATCAAAAAAGATCTGTGTTGGTAAAATGGACAAACATCCGCCCTTAAGGGGTAAAATAGGGGGCTAAAATTTGTATGGAAATTTTCTGATTTCTAGACTTAGATATATATAAAAAAAGTATGTAAGTTTTCGATTACAATTAAAAAGATCTGTGTAGGTGAAATGTACAAAATTTCCCCCTGAAGGAGTAAAATAGGGGGTAGGGGTAAAGTTTGTATGGATTTTTTTTTTTATTTCTAGACTTAGAAGTATAAAAACCGGCCAAGTGCGAGTCGGACTCGCACACCAAGTTTTCCGTACCATTATCTAACGTCTAAAAACGAATACACATAAGACGAAGGTAACTGAAGAAAGATTTATAAAGCCCTACTTCACAAGAGAAATAAGAAAAAATATTATCCATTTGAGTACCACCACGAGTAGAGGCAAGCGCTGGTAACAAGATTTCGTAGGTATATTACCTACTTTGATTCCCGAGCGCAATAGGTACCAAGCGGCCTCCTATCGTTCCGCCAAGCGCCGCGCGCTGTCGAACGTAAACACATTGCTATTATATTTATTTATTTTAGGTATTTTTATTATGAAAACTGCTATAATTTCATATTTACTTAACTTTACGTGGTTCGAAAATGTATATTCAGTAGTTGTTTTACTTTTTTTTTATTAATTATTGAAGTAGGCATTTGTCTCCCATCTCACCTGATGGTAAGTGACGATGAAGACGAGGATGTTACATGCCTATTCAAGAGATACCCATATAATTTGTATGAAATTTTACTTTACATTAGAAATGTACTCGACATTTATAAGTTGATCGTAACTCTTTAATTTATAATCTCTACTTAGATCTGACAGTTTTTACAAACAATTTGGACTATAAAACCAAATATTTCCGAAACGGATAAGTAAATCGAAAAATGATGTTTACACGCCCACAATATTTTTGAAAGACCTATTCAACAACATAACAAAAGCTGGGGCAGCCGCGAAAAAAAAATTTACTCCCTTTTTTACTTGTATGGAAAAAAATATTTTTTATTCAAGATTTTATTTTACTGTTTTTTTGGCATGATTAATATACTGAATATACATATCCATACCAAATTACAGCTCTATAGTACTTATAGTCTCTGAGTTAAACCGCGGACGGACAGACGGACAGACATGGGTATAAAGGTTAGCTAATAGGCTAAAGCTATAAAGGTTCCTTGTTCTGAACCCTAAAAAAGGGTAATAAGTTCACGATTACAATTAAAAAGATCTGTATAGTTGAACTCTGTCTTTCTGTCATCTTTTCACGCTTCAACCATGGAACAGATATACTCTTAATAAATTAAGAAATAACATATGGTGAAAAAATTACATGCAGTTGTGACTTGAACCGGCGACCTAGGTCTATGCCAGAGCATACCATCGACCATCTACGGCAGACCATCTGAGCTACCGCACAATTCAATCTCGGCGGCGAAATTCTCCACCATATCCCATTTCCTCTTATACGTATTAAGGCTTACGTCACCTACACAACTACCCGACTTTTACGAGGTATTTGATTCAACTCATTTTACAATGAATTTGAAAACCAACTAATTAAACATGGCTTCCTACATATTACTTGATTAAACACTTATAAAAAACATTGAACAGATATTTCGTATGGAGGTAGTTTGAGGCCCGAGGAAGGACATAGGTTACTTTTCATTTGGGGAAATTCTGGGGAAATACTGTTCCCGAGGGATCAACATGAAAGCGGGCGAAGCCGCGGGTAACAGCTAGTTGTACTAATAAAAGTAATTGACTACTTAGTAAGTCAAAGCTTAATTACTACACAGATCGTTTCAAAGTAAATCTCAAAACACAAACTTAATCCCTAATTGCGATTACGCTTAACTCCAGACTCCAAGTTAAAAAAATAATAACCAGCCCTACCCATTTGCCCTGGCACGTTAAATCTCATCTTAGAAGCTAGGTAATTATCCTGGCGACACTCCAAAGTGTCGCGCTCATTTCAATTAGCTCACTTAAATATTCAATGTCTTTAAAATAGGCTCCACGATTCCTTCCCGGCTAGTTCAGAAGTTTCATTACACTTGAGGTTAATTGTTGACTCCAGTTGGAATCGTGGCTTTTATTTTTACGACGCTTAGAGTTTTACGAGTTATGAACTTGATAATGCAACAGATTTGAGCGATAAAGATAGCGTTATGGATGGTTTGGTGGATATAACTTGAGTTTATTGACAATAGTTACGTTTGTCATAAAAATGAATTATGTGGTATCGATGTTAAGTAAAATCTTATTTAAGTTCCATGCTGGTCTGAAAGAAAAGAAAAAACGTAGATTGTGCCAGCTGCTTCTTTTCTCGCGCAGACCGTAGAAGCCGGTCAAGGTAATGGGTGAAAATCCAAATAAATGGATATCTATTGGATAGGCATGTAACATCCGTGTCTTCATCGTCATTTACCATCAGGTGAGATGAGAGACAAATGCCTACTTCAAAATTTTGGAAAACAAAAGACCATGACAATAGGCGTGGCTAGCAGGCTCTGTCTAACCCTTAAGAGATAGTCTTTATCTATATGTGTATCTATGTATATGTACTTATTTATAAAGCTGCGTAAAATTCAGTATTATGAGTGAAATGGGATTGTATAATTCTTTTAATATGATAACTTATTTTCGTCATCGTAGGTATGCATATAAATTAAGACTAAAATACAAATTAAATGGTGAATTTGACTATTAAAGTTCATCTGACGATTTAAGTGAAACTTACTCTTTTATTTTCAAATTGTCATATATTTTTTTACTTTTCTATTCTGCTTTCAACCAAAAGTCATCCTTCACATCGTTACACAAAACAACACAGTCATTGTTACCATATTAAAACAATAGATGTAATAAATCAATCTCCCAAGTCACCGTCATATCGATACTTCCGCATCGACAATCCGAAGGCTCGCGGGGAATGCGTCGGCGCATCCCTACGCACGGACTGATGATCATTGCTCGAGCATGCGCTAAGGGTCCGCGCATATTACTACCACAATCGTAGCAGTTTACTATCCAATACCGCTTTATTTGTTCAATTGATAAAATTAAGTATAATAAAACAGCATTGTATAATAAACTGGTCTCGATTGCAGTCGCAGTGTATTGTTGTTCTAAAGCATGCGCTCTATAAATAATATGTTGTAAAACGATTTTCGATAGATTAATCTGAATCGTGCGCGCGGTCGTGCGCCGTGAGAGGGATCCAACGGAGATCCGTGATTTAGGAATTGGATAGAGGGTGTAAGTTCTTAAAAGTATTGTTTGGGCTAAGAATATCTTAAAAGAAACAAAGATTGAGATTAAACGTTAATCTATAGGTATAAATACCAATTACAAAGATCCTTAAAAACTACAGTTACAGCATTCATCTTTAATTTCACTTTGGACCCTGCACTAAGCTAAGCTTGTGTCGCAGGAATCCAATTTATATTTACATTTTCATATTTATCATCGGCTCTAATAACACATATTTTCTATCAGAGGGTTGTGATTAAGTGGTGTGTATAGGATGGATGTGAGTAAATGGGTAAGTGTTAGTTGTCACTTGATGGTTAGATGTCTTCGGTTTGTAAGTAGTCCAGCGTCTTTAACCATTCCTCGATGGCACTTTTAGCTCCAAATGTGGTACGTCTCATCATATCAGGGATAGCGCGACAGGCTTGGTTATAAATATATGTGAAATAAATATATGTAAACGTGCTAAAACAGATGGGTTCACAAAGTAATATTAGATTTTAATGTCAGGATGGTAATGTCACTTGCATCTTTGCCGAAAAAATATTTAAAAAATATAGATTTTCTATAAACTCTATAAACTCGATAATTTTACGTGATAACGGTGGAAGAAAGCTAGATGCATCACAAGCTGAACGCTTAGACCGATCTTGCTGCTCTATCGCTTGTACCGCGCACTCGCTTGCACATGAAACGTGACACTTTTTCGTGCGTGCAGCCTTCGTTCATCGATATATAAGACGTTATCACGTCAAAAATTATACTCAGCATTTTCAGGGTTCCGTAACCAAAGGGTGAAAACGGGACCCTATTACTAACCCTCCGATATCTCTTAAAATCTTAAAAAAAGGGTGCGGGGCAGTAACAACAGCATACTGAAAATAGTGCCTGATGATCCGCATGCACCTGTGCTGACGGTCTCAGGGTGATGATGAATGCAATTGAACCAAATCATCATCATCATCAGGTCCTGTTTAGTCTCCACTACAGGAGCACGACCCTCTCTGTACTACTAGGGCCATACTTGGCCAGAGCAGCCAGAGGACTTGGCCTACACTTTCCACGCTGGCCAGACGGGTTGGAAAGGTCTCTTAAATGTTTATCAGCTTTCTTTAGCTTGTATTTCCTAAGTCGCCTTCTACGACATCCACGGGAAGACTTGGAGTGGTCCTATTCTACTCTGCCGGATACTACACGGCTAACCAAGTCACAAATTGAACCAAATCATTCATTGTTTTATAGTTCACCTGAGAACCTTTGCGAGAACGGATGAGACATTTATTTGTCTAGAATTATTATATCCTTACTTTTTAATCGCGTGATTATTTATTTGTTATACATAAATCTATACATATAAAATGCTTTTTCCTCAATGACCGACTGACAGATGAATGCATAGACTAAATCGCTGATCATTCAGTCGTGTGTTTTTTGTATGATGTAGGCATCCGATAAAAAAGGATTTTCTGAAATTCCAAGGTGATGAAAAAGGGGGGCAAAGTTTGTATGGGAAAACGTGATTCTTTGGTTCAAACAACACCTATTAGAAACATTTTCAACCACTTCTACGGGGACGTAAACGCGGACAAAAGCTAGGATTTATATACACGTAATAATTCTAATCAGTCTTGTTAACTAGCAGTACACCTACTGCCATCTAAGGATAATTTTAAGAACTAAGCATGCCAGAGCCTTTGCCTAAGAGTGTACCGCCAGGGCATCTATTCCTGTAGTTTTTTTTGTATATTTTACGGCATACGAGCAGACGAGCCTTTTGATGGAAAGTGGTCACCGTCGCCCATGGACATCTGCAACACCAGAGGAGCTGCTGATGCGTTGCCAACTCTTAAGATACCGGTAAACACGCCTTTTGAAGGATTTATTGTAATATCTTGGGTGTAAAGTTGATAATCTATATTTATGAGAAATATATAATTAAATATACGGTCGTGCTCCTGTAGTGGAGACTAAAAAGACCTGATGATGATGATGATAGAATTAAAACATCTCTAAAAAAAAATTTAAATTAAACAATATATATATATAAACTTGAACATATAAAAAAAAGTAAGTCACCGAGCGGGATTCGAATCCGTATCACTTTCGTGCCATCCGCGTCTTAATCCGCTGGACCAGACAGACAGTGACCGGCAGGAGAAAATTAGCGACCATATTCTGCATGAAAACAAAAACGCATGAAAACTCAAAGACACGCGTTATCCCAAACATAAGACTAATCTAGATCGATTGTTTACCCCCGAAAACCCCCATATACCAAATTTCAACGAAATCGTTAGAGCCGTTTCCGAGATCTTAGAAATAAATTTATATACATACATATTAATAAATATATAAGAATTGCTCGTTGAAAGATATAAGATACCTATGCCTAAAATAATATTAATCAGTGTTTATAGGCTTGCCGCATCTTCTAGATGCTATGGCCAGTACGTGTGCCGTACGTGGAACGCACGGCCGTGGGAATGTCCGACCATTTGCTCGTCCATATAAATGGTAGGCTGGTTAGACCATTTACTATTCATGTAAGAGATAATGCATCAACAAGGACTGTAGGAGATATATAATAAATATATATGGACATAAATATCACACAGATTGAACTACCCCACAGAAGGTTGTGAACTTGTGTCGTAGTATATTTTATAATAGATACTTATATAGATAAACATCCAAGACCCAGGTCGATCTGAAAAAAATCTTTTCCATCATAACCTGACCGGGGATCGAACCCAGGAACCCTTGTGTCGCAGGCTGGCGTGAAATTCAGTGGTTTTGAATAATGCTGGCTTCAAAAGAAGAAGTTCTTAATTAATTAGGTATCTCTACATAGGATAACTTATAATCTTTCATACATACATACATAGTATCACGTCTTTATCTCTTACGAAGTTGACAGAGCCTAAGGCTTCCATAAAAATTAAAGGCCACGTTTAGCATGTTGATTGGTTTTAAGATGGAATATGGAATCAAAATAGTGACGGGTTGCTGGTTAGATGATTCATTATATTAAATTTGCGCCCATTCTCTCGGCCAATTTCTACGGCCTGCGCGGGAAGAGAAGCAGCTGGTACATTCTACGTTTATTCTTTTCTCCCAGACCAGCATGGAACAGACATATTTTTAATATAAAAATATAATATTTTTAATTTAAATAAATAAAAAACTAGACTTCAATCAAACTACTGAACCGATAGTGATAAAATTTGAATGGGACCAACTTGAAAACATACCCTTACAAACAAAAAAGAATTTTTAAAATCATCTAGTTCTTCCTTTTTTTCCGTTTAATCCGTCTGAGGCCGAGAGGCGGTTCCGAAGAACTCTGACACCAGGGTGTGCATGGTCGATTGACCGTGTCACCTATTCGAAATGATGATGATGATCCGTTTAATGGCCCCGATTCAATAGACAGACACAAAACCTGACAGACAGATATACTCACATCGCGGTCAATTTTATAACACGCCTCTTTTTGCGTCGGGGGCAAACTATATGTAGGAATAAAAAATAAAATCATCGCCATTGTTCATTCTATTCAATCATATCTATTCATATTTAGAATGTATATCAACGATGTATTTATCATGATACTTTGTAAATTATATAAGTAAAAACCAAAATTTTAATTTCAAAACTGCAAAAGCCAGGCTGTTGGAAACTTAATAAAGCCACACACAGAGGCAGCCCGTTTTTCCATATAAAAAATTCCCTTTAGACTTGCACTTTCTTAACAGAACTTTAAGCTCCATAAAACTTTTTGAACGTGCTCCACATAAGTTTTACGTCCTCTCCAATACTACAAACTTACCAACAATATTCTTCAGTCTTAAAAAAATCGAAACACCTTATTGTTATCTCAATAAAGTCCAAAACTGTTTGTTTTTCTTCTTTTTACAGTTTAGGGTTGTGGTAAGTTGGTAAAAAGGTGTAAAATGCACGTCGGCTGTGTAGGAAATAACTATAAAGAGTTGTCTAGTGTGTAGGGAGCTTTATGATCGCCTGAAGTGGTTTATATGGGGTTTATGATAAGCGACTGCCATAATCAGTTATGAAATGAACACGTTGTACTTATTTTGTAAAAAGTGGCGTTTATGGGATAGTTCTTTTTCAGGATCGTATCAAGTCTATTTTACGTTGTAGAAATTGGCTATTGGGAGAATAATTTCGGAGTTTTAAATTATTTATTATCCTTACTAATATTATAAAGGCGAAAGTGAGTTTGTTTGTTGGTTTGTTTGTTACTTTTTCACGCCGTAACTTATGAACAAATCATCATGTAATTTTGCATACAAGTTCTCTGAAGTACGGAGAAGGACATAGGCTACTATTCTACTATTCCCAAAGGAATCGACATTGACGCGGGCGGAGCTGTGGACGAAAGCTAGTTATCTGATATTTTTAACTGAATAGGTTATCTTCTAGTATAGACTTGAATTAATTATATTATCTGTTATCTCGATGTACCAGTGAGCGTGAGAATTATATGTTCTAACGCATGTTAAGCAACCACAGGAGCAATCCTCACTGGGATGGGTGACCGCAAGTGGCATAAAAAATATTTGGAGCTACTCCGTGCTTCGGAAGGCACGTTTAGCTGTTGGTCTTGGCTGTTATCATCGACTGCAGTCGATTGCTAGAGTAGGTGAGCGTTTCGTACGTCTTTAGGCAGTTAAAAAAATCAGACAGTCAGTATTTTAGCTACTTCTCATTGATATCATAACAGTATACATTGTATTCCGGAGCATAAATATGTTTTTCTCTCTATATAGGCAAATTTTTGAAATTACTAGGCCGTTTTAGATGCGGTTTTCACATAAAAAGCAGAACATATCCATATATATTGAATATAAAACAATAAAATAACCAGGCGTAGCCGGAGTAGTCTGCTGGTTTATCATAATCCGTGTTCATATCTGCAAATTCAATGTATCACGTGATATCCGTTGCTCTCAGAAGTCGCACTCTGCAAAAGTATTCAGAGTAATATCAACTTAATGTAGTAAGCGATACGGTGTAATTTAGCTCGCGTCAGAACACAGTACCTTTTAGTTAAGATACCTACAGCAAGCCAATTTTATACTTAAAGCTCTGAACATACGATTCATTATTTGTTGAAGTCGGCAAACACATATGACCCCTTCTAAGGGGTCGCCGCGCGTAGGCACGGACTTACTAAATAGTTACTAGCGTAGGTATCTTTTTGATTCTGACACGGGGAGTGAGACAGGCTTGTAGGCCAAATCCTCTGTCTGCTCTGGCCAGGTATGGCTCCGGTAGTATAGAGAGGGTCATGCTCCTGCAGTGGAGACTAAAAAGACCTGATGATGATGATGATGATCTAAATAGTTTGGTATTGCAAAACCGCTTATTAGCCGGTGACTCGCCTTAATAGTTGATTCAAATAGCGTCATTACGCCGGCTGTAGAGTGTGAGAAGACCCAACAGATTGGTAATCATTTCTTCTGTTAGTCCATTACCTTATCCAAATGTAAGCAACCATTATACCTATCGTAGTAAGCATCCTAATAACTAATATTATAAATGCGAAAGTGAGTATGTTTGTTTGTTACGCTTTCACGTTGTAACTACTAAACCGACCATCATGAAATTTTGCACACACGTTATCTGGGGTACTGAGAAGGACATAAAGTACATTTTATCTCGGGAAAAAGTACTGTTCCCGAGGGATTGACATTGACGCGGGCGGAGCCGCAGGCAAAAGCTAGTATTACATAAATTGGCACAAGGTTAATATTATCTACTTTTATATCTGAGATTCAATGTATCACGCAATATCTGAAAATCTCACTGATTTCTCGCCACACAATGCGCCGCCTCGGGCATCAACTGTAAACAAAAGCTTGCATTGTTAATTACAGCCGACGGCAATTACACTACTGCCAGTATGCCAGCTGGGCAGTGTGGGCAGACTAGTGGGTTAGCAATTACGACTACAGCCAGTGTTGTATTCATCTTGTCGAACTACGCTCATGGACCTAGGAATAATATGCGCCGAGTCACAAGCTATGCCAATCTTTTAGGTTACCGTGTGCAGCATACGTAGGTTCTATTTAACATTTGGAATAGTTTGAATTTCGAACAAGGCGAAATTTCACCCTTATTTTTGATGACGATGTGAGCGTGAGCTTGTGGAGCGACACGTTGATGACATGCTTTGGTATTTGCGTCTTTATTTCGGTTTGAAATATATTTAAAAAAAAAGACTAGTGTTTCGGTATGACCACTGGTAAGAAATGGTAATACGTGAATTATTTTTCTCTAATATTCTACTTTTAAATATGATATGATTGATTTAAAATTTAGCCCATTATTTCGATAATCCTGCCAATCATAGTAGTTTGAAAAATTACTATAGATGTAAAGCTTTATAGTGTGTCAATATCCATTTGCGTCCACTCTCTTTCTTCATCTTTGACTCGCAATAAAATTGTATGGGTATCGTAGTAAAGCCAAAAATTAATATTACTTTTGGAGGACTTCTTAAAAACTTGACTGGACTATTTAAAAATATAGCCGGGTTTTAATTTTTATGTTTGGCAAGCTACTTGCGGTAACCCATCCCTGTGAGGATCACGCCTAGTATTTCTTAACATGCGTAAGCGTTTTAATGAGAACGTCCAGTGGGCTATCGAGCTCATATCTTAAAAGTAGCACTGAAAAAGCTACATAATAACATATTTATCTGAAACATTTTTTTTTCAAAGTTCAAAACTTTTGTTCAATATATGTTTCTTTGAACACTTATTATATTTCACTTCTCAACACTTGATGACGTCAAAAATTTACTTATGGCTAAGTTTAATGCCGCTTCCAAAGCGGAGTGCAGAAGAAGTTAAAAAAAAGAAGCAGTTAAAGTACCAAGAATAGCTCGGATTGTGCAAGACAGACCCATACCATTTCAACGACAAATACTAATTATAAAGCGGGCCAGCATCAATGGCTATTTAAGCGAACAATACCAGCATCTTGATATGTAAAGTTAACGTGTTCGTATTTACGTCGTCGCAATCGTCGTCCGCGATCACCGCAGTGAGATCTTGTCACACACGTGTGCTAAGGGGGCTATTTGATGTTTGCTTTATTTCGAGTGATAGAAGATTAAGCGGTATAAATTCCAGTGTATGGGTCATAATTATTCTTGATACCACGATATCCACTTTCTGGAACGTAAATGTCGTTGGGTAGTAAATCGTTAAAGTAAAATCGCAGGATACAACTAGGATAAATAATTATAAGTATAAGAACATAAATCCATTTTATAAAACTCCTATTACCTAGTATGTAACAAACGTAGAAAGAGAAACAATAACTAGATAATAAATAAATAAATAATAAATGTATCATGGGATACAAACTCCACGATACTATATTTAATAAAAAATACCTATATAGATAAATATCCAAGACACCGGTCAATATGAAAAATATCGTTTTTATCATAACCTGACCGGGGATCGAACCCTGGCACCCTCGTGTCTCAGGCTGGCGTGTCAACTACTGCGCCACGGAGCTCGTAATTGTTCGAAAACAAACTTAATATGATCTATATTAAGTATAATATTAATTGTATTGTATTTAACTCCCATTAGTATGTAACAAACGTACGAAGAGAAACAATAACCAGATAATTGATCGAAACCCAAACTATAACTTAATATGGATCTAACGAGAGGCAATACTGAAGGATCCAATAGCGCTCATTTCATTATATTGGTGTGAAGTCCACGCCCAGGTAAAGAAAATCCGTCATAATGCAGCCTACCATAATTGATAAAACCTACACTAGGTCAGTTTCCGTGCCAGTCCACTTATCAATCAATAATCATTTATTCAGACAATTTAAAACAGTCCATTTTGGTTAGTAAACATTGCACTTATACCTATGTTAGTACCTGGAGCCTCATTATTAATTAATATTATTAATATATTATATTACTTTTATTTCACAAGACGACACTAGTATCGACGACCAACTTAACACAGAGAGCACTTAATATATATATTCTTTTATTAAATTTAGGTTTTAATATTGACGCTGTGCGGGAGAAATTGGTATGTGCACAGCGACCCAACTGGCCATAAAAGGGCCATCCATGCGGTCCCCAACAACACGCAGGAGACTGTTGTCGCTGTCACGAGTCCGCCGCATCATCGATGCTGCTCGCTTGCGCATAGTAGCGTGAAATCCGTCTACATGCGCCTCAGCTAGCATAGTCGACGCGCTGCAGAATCGCGGCAGCCGCAACAGCGTCCTGAACGCGTTATTATATTGAACGCGAAGGGAGTTTAGCGTACGTTGGGAGTGCCTTACCCACAGGCTGCAAGTATAGAAAGAGGTGCAATAGGCCCTGAATAATGTTGTCTTCACTTCCGTTGAACAGCGGGCAAACCTGCGAGCTATCATGTTGGCTCTGACCGACAGCGCCCTCCGTTCGCGCTCAATATCCACGTCATCATTTAATTCGTCCGTCACAATATGACCGAGATACTTAACTAGGTGTACCCGCCTCAAAGGCACACCGCCGAGTCTTACAGGGGGTACTTCAGTCGGACAATCTTTGCGAGATTTAAATACAATGAGCTCACTCTTTTTCGCGTTGTATTTAAGTCCGTGACTCTTTGCATAGGCTTCACATAAACAAACCAGCTCTCTGAGACCACCAATCGACGCGCTCAGCAACACCATGTCATCCGCGTAGCTAATGTTATTATAACAAATATCATCAACGTGACAACCGACATGGCGATTGCTGAGCGCGACGATCAGGTCATTGATATACAAGTTGAATAGCGTCGGTGAGCTCAACCCCCCCTGTCTCACCCCGCACTTCAACCTGTATGAGTCTGATAGTGCACCCGCCCATCGCACGTTGTTGACCTGGTTTCCATACCAGTATTTAAATATATTTATTAATTCTGGTGGTAAATTGGCTTGTTCTAATTTTTTCCACAAGGTATTATAGGAAACCAGATCAAAAGCTTTCGACAGGTCGAGGAAAGAGCCGTACACAGGGGTGTTCCTATCCGTGTAGTACCTGACGGCATGCTTCATACACACAATTGCACTCTCCGTTGATAGCTTAGGCCTGAAACCAAACTGGTTATCATGCGGAGTAAAATACTTATTGAGATGCGCATTCAACATGCCGTCAAACACTTTCGCGATAACGGTAGCTAGCGATATCGGTCTGTAGTTGCTTTTGTCTGCTGTATCGCCAGTTTTATTTTTAATAATAGGCACTACGACCGTCCTTATTAACTTCTCTGGCAAGTACGAGTGACCTACGCAGAGGGTGTACAGCATTGCCAGTATCCGTGGTAAATGAGAGCCCGCGTGCTGGAGATGCTCAATGCTCAGACCATCATGACCTGGGGACTTGCCCTTTGAAATTGACTTTATTGCCATAGCAACATCCTTGGCTGTAAATCTAATCCCTAAGTCACATCCCGGAGTCCCAACATTGGGCAACATTTCAGTTTTTCCGGTGAGTACTGGCTCGACAGTAAACGCATTTTTAAATAAATTTGCTATTTCCTTCTCGCCGGTAACACCTTCAATGCACACAGGCAGGCTAGGTCCACGGTTCATTTTATTTGTGTTTTTCCAAAACGCACGAAAGTCGGTCTTGGAGTGGTTTTCAGCTATGATGTCTATTTTAATCTGATCCTTATGGTTTTGACACCATTTTAGTCTTGATTTAAATATTTTCCTGCTGTTTCGCATCTCCTCATAAGCAGTACCTTGTGCCGGCCTACCATTATGTATCCACAGATCGAATTTAGACCTAGCCTCCCTGTGAGCACTGCTAACATGCCTGTTCCAGCCTACCACGCGCCTAGCCTTCCGTTTAACCAATTTATTCCCCCGACTGTCGGCCGCAGCTTGACTCAAAGCATCTACGACTTCTGTGTACACACTATCTATAATGACCCTATGCTCCGGATCAGTACACATTTTATCACAACAATTTGAGAGCTCTATAGGAAAATCAATATTACATAAGCTTTTTTGACACTTTTGAGAATAAATCTCAATCTCCTCGTTAGATCTTTCACCCCAAATGACGTTATTACATTTTACAGAGTCATTTTTGTTTGTAAGAGGTCTTGATCCAACGACATTAAGGTTGCACTCCACAACTAATGGAAGGTGATCCGAACATAGTACGTCATACATAACATGAACATTATCCACCAAGCTCAGAGCTGATTTCGTTACTAAACAATGGTCCAACCAGCTGGTTGTCCCATGTGCGTCACTTATAAAAGTAAAAGTATTCGATGTCAAACCTAATTTCTCAATATCAATACATGTCCATTCATTATCATCACAAAAATTAATTAATTCATAATAAAATGTTTTATGGGGGTGCGCATTAAAGTCACCAATTACAAGAACATCCGAAATATCGAGAGTATCTATAATAGCGCTTACCGACCCGAGACAGTGTGTGAACTCCGCTAGGTTGGGTAACTTGTCCGTGGGCATGTACACATTTATCACTAGCACTGATTTATTACCTACTACTATTTTAATAGCACATATTCTAGGATTATCGCACGGCACCACTGTAACATTCGACAAGGCACTGCGCCGCCACAACAACGCTGCACCTCCGTAAGGACGTCCACACAGCATGCCTTCACCACTATCCATCGCTGAGGTGCCCGTGTAACCAAACTCCTCATCTATAGTACCTAAGAAAGGCAACTCCTCTTGAAACAACCAAGTCTCTTGCAGTGCGACAATGTCGCAAGACCGACACAGACGTCTTATATCGTTAATTGAACGTTTGACATTCTTACAGTTAAATGTTATTATTTTATTCTGTACGTCCATTAACACTTGCTGTCGGGCCGTTCTCAGAGGTACCTCTGTCCTTAAATGCATGTTTGTAATGAACAAATCTTCTGAAAATTATACCCGTTGGCCACAACGTCTCGTCCAAAAATAATGCCAATGTAGACATGGGTACAAAAAATTTATATGCCTTGTGATTTGTCTCTCGTTTCATATGTACTCTTTGTAATTCAACTTTCTGTTTAGTTTTCTTAAAGATATGAGAAATAATGTCCTTTTCGTCTGTATCTTTGTGAACATTTGAAATAAACATAGGTGACTGCCTTTCGGCAGCTTTAAAATTTCCATTATGTTCGTCATTTTTGCCCCTCTGGCCACGATATCTATACTTCAGTTTAGTCTTCTTCTGCACTTTGCGCCATTCACCGTCCTGGTCATCGGTTTGCTCTTTATTATCCTCCACGATCAGCTGGCTCCCCGTACCTATGGCCGCGCATGACTCAAGCGGCAGCCTCGGAGAACCGGTCTCGGTTACCGGGCTATCGACGACGTCGCCTTGTTTTGCGCTGTGTACGAGTGACTCGCGGGTATCCTGTGTACCCTCGTGATTGTTCTCGGTCGTTTTTTGAGTATTTCTGTTACAATTAGATGATTTACTGTTATTTGTATGCTTATCAGCCGATGAAAAACAATCATTTGTCATTTCTTTTTCTTGTGCAATGGCGGTGTTCGATACTTCTAAACACGATAGCCCTATAGGCCCGCTATCCTGATACACTTGATAATTACAACCCCGTTTCATATTTATATTTTCATATGAAGGATTATTTGTCGATAATATTGAATCATATTTTATATTGTGTAATTGTTCTTTAAGCTGTTCATGTGTCACATAAGACCCGCTAATTTCATCGACTTTAAACTTAATCAGGGTTATATCCTTTAGCAGCTTCGTGACGTCAACATGATCAATATTTACCGGAGGCAGTTTTTCGATTTTCTTAGCGACGAAAATCGGCGTCACATCGGGCTCCAGTACCCTCATAAGAGAAACAATGTCCAGCACATCTCGATTCTCCTTTCCTTTTTGCTTTCGCAATATGTTTCGCCTTTCTGTTGGGACAGATTCAAATAGTAACGACTTGGACTTCTTGATGTCGTCACTCTTAAAAGCAGATACACATATTTTTGTCAAACTGTCGTTATCCATGGTAGACAACTTTTCTTGTATGAAACATAGCATTTCATCAATTACGATATTGCACTGACTGCACTTCACTATACTCGACATTTTAACTCGTTTTTCGCCACTGCGTGCGAATACGAACCGTCGCGACACGATGCGCGCGTGAGACTGACTGATATGTAACTACTTACTGATATGTTACTAACTTAGTATTAGTAAGCCAGTCTATTGACTTCGTGTAAATGACGATATTAATCCACGCCAGTAATTTCGAATTGATAAATGCTTATGAATCGCCCTACTTGTCTAGCACGGCTACGGGCTCTGTGTACTTCAAAGGCCTATAAGACTGAAAAAAAACATATTTTTTTCAATAGTTATTATAATTTGTTTAATTTACCACTTTTTACAGTCACATAATACAAATTCAATTAAGTACATTAAATTGCACAGTAATATAATTATTACTTTCAATAACAATTTTATTTACTTATCAGTTATCACATATTTAAAAATTAACTCCACCTCTCAGCGTTTCTGGTGCCAAGGTACCCAAAACACTAGCGACATTATCACTCTGAATTGCAATATACATCCGTTGCAGCAGAAATAAGATAGATCAAGCATTTCCACCGGGTTCCCCTGTCATCATCAGGTATTTTTAGTCTCCACTGCAGGAGCAGACATTTGGCCTACACTCTCCTCGGTTGCCACACAAGTTGGAGAGGTCTCATTGATGTTTATGAGCTTTGTTTAGCTTGTATTTCCGAAATCGCCTCTTACGACCTTCATGGGCAGGCTAGGAGTGGTCCTATTCTACTCTGCCGGATACCACACGGCCAAATTCCTCTGTATTAAATAAAATTAAATCACACGAATCAGAAAATAGCCCCCGTCCAGTACAGTCCACATTGTCTCGCGGGCCTCGAATGCACCCGCTATCACTAATTGCAATCTCCTGTCATTTTACGGTTACGCATTAACATTATGCAGTTCGCTATCGATTTAGGATCTAACCTATATGTTAATGGCATGTAAATTGTATACTTCTCGACACTTGGCTTCTGAGGTTATTATTTTACTTGTAATTAGCACTTATAATCCTGAATTGGCCATTTGATGGAATTTATGTGGGTGGGCTTGTTAATTTACCTTTTCAACGCCAAAGCCTGATTTATGTGACAAATTAATTTCGTGCCCGCGCCGGTCAGTCCGATAGCGCCACAGATTGTGACTGTATTGGTCTCTAAATTGATTTGTCACATATCACAGACTGCGGCGTTGAAAGGGTTAATTTGAGTTATTAACGAAAAGCAAATTATCACTCTTCTATGCTGGTCTGGGAGTGAAGATAAAACATAGAATGTACCAGCTGCTTCTCTTCTCATGCAGACCGTCGAAGCCGGCCGAGGGAATGGGGGAAATCTAAGGAATCATTGCAATAGGTGATCGTTTAGCAACACTTCACTATTTAGATTTCGTTTTCTACCTTTACCCTCACCAACTCGCTAAACGTGGCCTTTGAGTCTTATGGCCTTAGTCTCTGTCTACCCCGAAAAGGGACGAAGACGTGATATTTGTTTGCAAATATATACATTTTAGTGGCTACAAAACAACACCTATTTAGCATTCATTGATCCTTTTCCTTAAGGTTGGCAGAAGGTCTTGACTACCCATGACTGGTGATTGTAGCTGGAGAAAGACGCAGGAGATATGTATGTATAAAAAAGCTGCTGTTTTTTCATATAAGAGTTAGTCTGTAACAGTGAAAAAATGGACGGCATCGCAAATTTAGGTTCCTTTTAGCACCTATTAAATACGGAACCTTAAAAAGGAATTTCCATAAAGAATTATAGAAGTAGTTTGCTAACTTACTGGTCTGCCTACACTGCCCAGCTGGTATACTGACAGTATGTAATAACGTCGGCTGTAATTAACAATGCAAGCTTTTGTTTACAGTTGCTGCCCGAGGCGACGCATTGTGTGGCGAGAAATCAGTGAGATTTACTACCGATATTGCGTTTTAAATTCACAAATATAAAGGCATACTACTTAGTTGATTTTCAAATTCATTGTAAAATGAGTTGAATGAAATACCTCCCTTGTAAAAGTCGGGTAGTTGTGTAGATGACGTAAGTCTTAATACGTATAAAGGAAATTGGGATATGGTGGAGAATTTCGGCGCCGAGATTGAATTGTGCGGTAGCTCAGATGGCAGAGCATAGGCCGCATGAAATTTTTCGCCATATTTTATTTCTTAATTTATTAAGAGTAAATATAAGTAATGTGAGAGTGTGGTACTTCCCTGGACGAACCGGCCCATTCATGCTGCTAGCAAAATTTACTTTTGACGGTAGCGTGGCTCTACCACAGCTAAACTAAAACATAAAGAGACGATTTTTCTAGATGTTGTCTCTCCTCTCACATGAACTCACATCAGAACCATCGGATAAAAGCATTGAAGCAGCAGAAAAGCTACCGACTGGTGATGGCCTGCCTTGGCCGGAATGGAAGTGTTTAAATCGATTAAGAACCCAAGTCAGCTGAAGCAAATACAACCTGGTCAGGTGGGGCACCGTATTCAATAACTATATATGCAATTGTGGTGCTCCTCCCCAAACCACAGCACACGGCGTAACCAGCATGCCCTAGAACTGCAGACTGGAAGACATGTACTGACTATTTAGCGGAAAAGGGATTTTGACTACCGGTTCGGTAAGAAGTAGCAAAGAGTAAATAAGTGTTAAGTTAGAACCAGATATGACGGTAATAAAATTAGTACGCAACGAAACTGCTAAATATCTGTACTAAAATTAACAATAAGCTCTCAATTCCCAATCACTCTATATTTATCATAATTTATTTCAATCATAATGGGTTGTTGAGGTATAAGTAACAAGTTTCCACTTATAATCATTTATGCGAAAAATTGCGTATTTAAATAGTTCATCTGTAGGATTTATGGGATCATTCCCATTAGTTCCATCAAATATTTGTTCCATGGAACTAGTGAGACTTTTTTTCCCTCTTGTTCCATTGAACAATTGAAGAGACACTACCAACATATACAATTATGCAAACATATAAGTAAAACAATACGTAGGATATGACGCAAGTTTATAAGATGCACGGATAAGATATATTTATTCCAGGTCGCACAATATATGTGTTGGTATACTCGCCGCAGGGGGGCATGTACAGCGTGTTACTCTTAATCGAATTGGAAAATTAACTGCTGAGTATTGAGAAGAGTGTACAATTGCCAGAGTTATCGTTTGTAGTGTCAGTAGTTTAGTAGTAAGAGTATCTATTGTTAGCTTTAGAGTTTATAAATCGTATCCGCTATGAGTAATACTCCGTCTAAAGTAGCTGTTTTAACCAGGTAGAAAATCAAGAACCGAACTTCTTTTGGAGACGTTTTTCTCCGAACACTTATTTTTTCTGATTGACAATATAATTAAACACATTTATTGCTAGACTGAGCTATGGTTAGCGATGCTATGAAAATCAAGGAAGCGGTACTACTAGTGGTCGCTTCCGTTGCCCTTATAGGAGGCCATGTACGGCGTGTTACTCAATCGAATAGGAAAATTACATTTACTTTGAGACAATTTACTTTACCTGCTTCCGCTACCAGTTAGTTCATGCAAACTATTGCTGGCCAGCGTCCACCCACTACTGTTAGTTCCTTCATGCCCGCCACCAATAGTTGATGCATGCAACCCTGGTCGATACTGTTTCATCCGTTGAGGCTGCAGCAATATGGCACGAGGCATCTTCAGGCAGTGAAACCTTGATGTTGATCGTTCGTTGCTTGTCATTCGAACGACCAACATCTAGGTTCTACACTGGTTAGCAAAATGTGATGTCACGAGTCCCTATCATCAATTTTGATGCCTTTATCTTTCTTATTTAATAGGCAAAAGAACAAAATACATGTCAAATATTTTTGTTTATCTAACTGATAATACGGACTTACAAAAATTATTATTTTGACGTAAGAAACTAGCCAACACTCAGGTCTCTATTTTTTTTTTGGTTTCTATTGGCCTCTCATCGGTCATCATCGTCTCACTTGCTGCTTTCTAGCAAAAAAATATTTACCTTCTTGTGTACAAGCTCCCTAACGTCAAATTCGCGTCAACTCACACGCACCAACCAATACGGCGCCATTGGTGTGGGAATGCGTTAATTTGTTTCTGTCGAGCCCATCGGGAGATATGTACCATGAACTCGAAATTAAATTGTTCGCTCGACTTGTACCAATAACGTGGTACATGCAGAACTGACCAGGCCATCTGTTAGAAAGTGGCTAACGATTAAAGGATAAGTGATAAAGTTCGAACATGATTTTGCAAATGGTCTCTGATATTTTAGTAGTCGCACTTTGATATTTTAGGCCAGGGGTGTCATCCTTTACTGCTTGGTGGTTGAATGTACACTCGCCCAGCCTTCCGAGCTTGCTACGAGATGCTTTTCTCCCATTAATTCGAATGATCCCAATACCTCCATTGCGAGATTTGAGATTGGGAAGTCAAATCCAACAAATTCCTATCATTCCCCAGCTTATAAATACTTTCGATGGGCAGTAGCGCCGGAAACAAAAAAATTGCACCCTTCTATAATAGACAAAAAGAATATTCATCATTTCGTGTAGGTGACACGGTCAATCAACCATGCGCCATGTGCAACCATGGTGTCAGAGTTCTTCGGAACTGCCTCTCGGCGACCGACGCGGTTACTTTAACGACTACCAGATGGTAACCGGGACCAACGGCTTAACGTGCCCTCCTAAGCACAGAATAATTTTTAAATCAGACAATAAGTTGATTCAAGCCTGCAATGTCCTAACCAAACTGGAAACAACTAAACAAAGTATGTATGCTTCCCGTGGGAATTGAACCCACGACCGGGTCTACAGGCAAACGCCTTAGCCACTGGACCACGGAGGCAGTTTCTAAGTTAGATAAAGAACATTATGAAGCTCCCTTGTTGCTGTGGGTAAGAAAACAACATCTGTATATGGTAGCCTGATTCAGAATATCAAACATTTTCCAACAATTTCCAACCAGAGCTGCAGGCGACATAACGTACTTGGGTAGCAGTCTATCAAATAAAATTTATTGCAAACTTCCTCCTTACGATACGAGGCCTGTTATCCTTAACACGAGGGTACCTTATCAAACTTGTCGCCTTACCCAATAAGTACACCATTCAATCACCCAATAATGTGCAATACAGTGTGTAACAATGTCACCCGAACTTCCTCACTTATGTCAATATGACGTAATAACATCTAAAATCATTACTTAAAAAGCAACCTTGAAATAATTACAGAAAGCCTTAAAATGCGGTGAACGAAATATCTGTACTATTTTTCGAAAAAAGAACACGCATTTTTCTTTCCAATCTAGCTGCATTTGAAAATCAACTCAATTCAGAGGCGTTTAAGTCAATTGTCTAATACAGTTTGTGATAGAAAAGGTTATGCTCGCGGTAGCAAGGGGAAAAAGGGCAAACACCGTCATATTAAGTGAGCACATGAGAGGGAAACGCGAAAATGTGTGGGAAAAGCGGATATAGACGTTTATCGTTGGATTTTTCGCGTGATTTACTCGCGACAAATCTGAGGGCTTAACACGGCTGGTATATTTAGATCTCTGACTGCATTAGGAATATCCCCTCTGTCACACCATTTGATTCTATCCGCGGGGGATGACAGGGATCAATCGGTATTGGTATAGGCATATTCACTAATACGTTGTTGACACAAGGGCATGTCGATTTATGGTCGTTTATCTAACAAAGGGGACGCGTTGTATATCTTTTTTTTTTATTTGACATCGTTTGTCCCCAGAATCGGCTGGCGTGTCATCCAGCGTTCCTGATCGAATTAACCGATATGTCAAATTCAATTTTGTATCTCGTTGCTCATTTTTTTTATACGTAAGCTGAACTCAATAAATATAGAGCCATGTGTACTCTCTTTCTCTTATCCAAACAAACATCCTGAATGTGATCTTCTTTATTTGTGGTACATTAAAATCTTCACATGTTATTACCTAACTCATCATCATCATTAGGTCTTTATAGTCTCCACTGCAGGAGCATGATCCTCTATGTACTACCGGAGCCATACTTGGCCAGAGCAGACAGAGAATTTGGCCTACACTCTCCTCGCTGGCCAGACGGGTTGGAGAGGTCTCATTGATATTTATGAGCTTTGTTTAGCTTGTATTTCCTAAGTCGCCTCTTATGACTTCCATGTCAAGACTAGGAGTGGTCCTGTTCTACTTTGCTGGAAACCACACGGCTAATTATACCTAATTTTCTAATTCTTAATTACCTAATTCTTCTTCCTATTTAAGAGCCTATTGTCGGTGAAGTGATTTCTAATTTTCCATATCCTTGCTTAATTGATTTATACTAAAATCTGTTTTTACGTTTAACTAATAATTACCTAATACATTCATGTTTCAACGACCCACTGCTAGGCCTCATACAGTACCTACGTGAAATTTTTATTGTTCTGAACCCTTAAAGGGATGATTCAGCCCGTCGATATGAACAACTTTTCCTATGGGACCAATGCTGGGAAATCAATAAAAAAAATTACAGTTTCATACAAAAATGTTCGGCCGCCCGGTCAATTAGTATAGGAACGTCAAAAATTTTTTTTAGTTCCTAGCATTGCTCCTATAGGAGAAGTTGTTCATATCGATCGGCTGAATAACCCCTTTAAGGGTTCCGGACGATAAAAATTTCACCATGTATATTGTAAATCGATTAGGCAAGTTTTACCTACCGAACGCCAATTTTTCTAGCGGCTTCTAGCGGTAATAGCTTATTTTAAACTTTATCCGTCTTATTATAAAACGAGGACTAACTTTAGTACCTGGTTTAAACCATTATTCGACCAAAACAAATGGACAATGACAATTGACCAAACGTCAAAATGACAAGTGTCGACTTATTTTGGTCGGATATTGGTTTAAACCAGGTACTAAAGTTAGTCCTCGTTTTATAATAAGACGGTATGTGATTATTTGAAGTTGCTGAAAAATGTTTGCAGTTCCAAATTACCTAATTTGGAACTGCAAACATTATTCATACATTAATTTGACATTTTCAAAGCACAAGTAGCAATAGTTTTATAACCGAAAAGTTAGTTTTTTTACAGACATATTATCACGTATTTTTCTCTTACGGTGTAGACAGAGTCTAAGGTCACAAGACCCAAATACCACGTTTAGCGTGTAAGTGAACGTAAAGATGAAAAACGGAATCCAAATAGTGATGGGTTGCCAGCCGCATCGCCTGTTGACATGATTCTTATTCTTCTTCATGATTCTTTCGCTCATCGCGACCTGCTTTTACGGTCTGCGTAGTCGAGAAGCAGCTAGTACATTCTATATTTTTTTCTTTTCTCCCAGACCACCATGGAAGTATAAGTTTTTAGTCGTAAAAGGAACTTACGAATCACCCTGGGACGGTATGGTTATCTTCATAAACTTTTTCAAAGGATTCAGCTTCACAGGAGTCCACAAAACCTACCAGATCTTTTTATAGGAATCAAAAACCAAGTAATATGCAATATTTACTTATACCCCAACCTATAAGCACCCAATCTAAATCCTCCGTTTTCTTTCAGGTGCAAAACTCCGATTTATCTGACAAGGAAGTTAATACCTCTCACATACAGCAAGATGGTTCTAAATCACATTAATATATCGTAGCCTCACAGCTATATAGAATTAATCACTGGGGCCCTCGGCAAGCGCAGTATGGACGACGACACTCCGGTAGAAATAGTTGGAGGCAACAATTACCGATGCATGATGTATGGGCTAGGGACCAGCCTAGAGCCACTTGATGAGTGGTACAAGTGACAAGCGGCACATTTTTTGTTAGTATAACTGAATAAAATTATTGCTAGGACCTTTGGTTTATATTTAGACGCCGGTAGAGATAGTTGGAGGCAACTATTAGCGATGCATGAAGTATGGGCTAGGGACCAGCCTAGAGGCACTTGATGAGTGGTACAAGTGACAAGCGGAACATTTATTGTTAGTATGAAATCATTGTAAGGATATTTGGTTTATATTAAGACTCTGGTAGAGATAGTTGGAGGCAACAGTTACCGATTTCAGATTACAATATCTTGATGGGATCTTGAGGGATCGTGGTAACTTGTAGGAATGTCGTAGATTCAGAGAAACTCCATTAAACATACGTATGCAAAGAGGGAGAGCTTAACCTAATTAGTCTAATTTATAACTATATTCAATTTCTGTCCTTTCTTCACTAAAAGTTTCTCTTCACTGAAAATACCGAAAATATTCGCTACATATAAAATATAAATTATTATTAAACTAAAACTATTATCTGGATCCAGGCCCTGATAGGTTTAAGTTATCACCCAATAAGTATGCGAATAGTACTTACTATAATACCAGAGGGTATACAATCATAAGAAATAAATAAATATTTTTTCCAGTTTTCCATTTGTTTTAGCATTTTCTGATATTTGATGTATATCTATATAATGTAATTGTTATAAAATATAGTTCGTTCAGTTTCCTCTAGTATCTCATTACACAAGAATCGAACTTACATTAAGGCTATCTCAATCTCTGTGATTTGTCCGTATCTATCTATCTATAAATATATATATCTCAAAGGTGACTGACTGACATAGTGATCTATCAACGCACAGCCCAAACCACTGGACGGATCGGGCTGAAATTGCATTGCATGCAGGTAGGTGTTATGACGTAGGCATCCGCTAAGAAAGAATTTTGATCAATTCTACCCCCAAGGGCATAAAATAGGGGATGAAAGTTTGTATGAAACTTTGTCAATTTTAAACCGATCGGGCTGAAAAGAAACTTAACGCAAGCGAAGCTGTTTATTATATTTTCATTGAAGTTTAAGATTCCTAACAATAATAACAAAACCGCGACATCTCATCCCTTGCTCCACACGTTGTACCAATTGGTAGAACTATAACTGGGTCCAGGCCCTAATGGGTCTACGTTGTCACCCATTATGCTAATAGTACACACTAAATATGTACCGGGAATAAAATACAGCTATTTACGTATTGTTCGCTATTGGTGGCTGTACTCGTAGAGCCTTGAGCTTTGTTTGGTAGCAGTGAAGAACTGCTCATAAATATAGACTTTAGATTTTATGAGCGTACTGATTTGAATCTGCCTGAGTCATTTCAGTCAGAGAGTATTCTTATTATTATTTTTATTAAACCTATAATAAAAAAATATTAAAGACTAGCTCTGTGGTCATCATGTCAGGCTGCCACACCGGAGGTTCCGGGTTCGATCCCCGGTCAGGTCAAGATGGAAAATTATATTTTTCAGATTGGCCTGGGTCTTGGAAGTTTATCTATATATGTATTTGTTATAAAATATAGTGTTATTGAGTTAGTATCCCATAACAAAAGTCCCGAACTTACATTGGGACTAGTACACAAATGTGCAAAAGCTACAGACTACTAGCGTTTCGGAACCAACCACTGCAGAAGAAACGCCAAAAGAAACTATTTTCAACAGTATTGGTCGCCTATTCGCCTGAAGGGCTTTTCAATTTTATGACTATTTTCTTTTCTTTTACATTTCTAGTAACGATTACAATTTTTATTATGATTATTTTTTATTGGAACATATTATGTTAGCAATCAAGTGTGCAATGATAATAAATAATAAATATATAAATATATCACACAGATTGAGCTAGCCCCAAGGTAAGTTCGAGACTTGTGTTATGAGATACTAACTCAACGATACTATATTTTATAATAATATACATATATAGATAAACATCCAAGACCCAGGCCAATCTGAAAAAGATCATTTTCCATCTTGACCTGGCCGGGGATCGAAGCCGGGCACTCCGTGTCACAGTCTGGCGCGTTAACCACTGCGCCACGAAACTGTGTCATAATAAACATTACACACAGACTACTAACTCTCGGACTGACATGAATATTTTTTTGACAGAGTCTTCGAGCTCGAGTAAGTCATGCTCACTCAAATGTTCAAACTGGTGGCGGCATCGTGTCGGGTCGTTGAATTCCTTCTAATATGGTTGAGTTCAACGATGGCTATTAGACTATTCTTATACTGATTTCATTTTAGACTATTCAAAAAGTACAAATACAAAATACAAAATCTCTTTATTGTAGAACACAGGTAAGATGCGATGTTATAAAAATAAATAAAGGCCACCATGCTCTGCCCATACTGGACATACAACAATTAGTTAGTAAAAAAATATCAGATACTACTTATTATTATTGAAAATTAAAAAATAAATTAAAAATCGCATAAATTGTACAGATTAGTCATTAAATTTATCATTAAAGAAATAGTCAATCGTATAAGTACATAAAGTTTTCTCATGTTTCTGCGATTGTTACACATTTAAATTAAATCACTTATTGCGGTTCTATCGCGTTTAGTATTAATAATAATAAGCCTTTTTATTTCCAATAACCTTGCAAAATAGTTTCATACCTTTTTTATGCTACGACTTCGTCTATTATTGGAACCCCACTCTGGGTATAGGCCTCCTCTAGCTGATTCCATTCTTTTCTATTCTGTGCTATACTTTGCCAAACTTCTCCTGCTATTGTTTTTATGTCGTCGATCCATCTGTTCTTTGGATGGCCAATTCTTCTTTTTCCTATAGGTCCTTTCCATTTTGTTGTTTCTGCTGTCCATCTTTTATCTGTAAATCTTGCTATATGGCCTGCCCATCGCGTTTAGTATTAAATACAGTTAATTAAAAACAGCATGTCTCGCATATCAATATACATTATTTTTATCGTCTCCCAATGACCTTAGTTCACACACAACACATTATCAAAAAGTAATTACAGTAACAAAGCACAATATAACATATTGCACAGTAACGGCAGTATCGCCCGATTTCCATTAGAACTACAAAGCGGCCGATATGCGCTACAAATGCCAGCCGCTTAGCATATCACTGCCGATCTAACGCTGGGGCTACATGCGAGCCTTTGTAAAATTTTAAAATCTTACCAAGTGTAAGTCATATTTGAACATGCTTTACCGGGTTCTGTATCGCTATTTAACGTTTCATTCATAAATGAGTAGCAAATTTGACAGAACCTAGAAATAACGCCAAAAAAAAAAGTTTCTTGTATGGGACAAAACTTGCCACTTTCCAGATACTGGGCTGCAACCGCGACAGAGGCAGACCAAGAAGGAGATGTGGTGACGATCTAGATAAATTTAAATGCGGATGGCCAGATAAAGCGAAAGACAGAGACGAGAGGAGAACTCAAGGAGAGCACAGGGACTCAACATCGACAGGCTAGGAAAAATAAAATTGCTGTAATAGCGGCAAAAGATATATTCATTCAGTGAACATTTCAAGACTTCTATAATACCTATATACAGACAGATCTGTGATAGATGGACGGGAGAACAACGGAGGCTTAGTAATACAGTCCCGTTTTCGACTTTTGGATACGCAACCCTAAAAATAAAAACCATCATGGACCGAATTACATTAAAATACATTTATTTAACGACTAAGCAACATCTTAGTCTATACTTACCTATGTACTTATAGGTATTTACACAATTATTTCCATACTTACGAGTTTATGCACGGATAGACTCTTTTTCACCCAGCTGTTGTGCACTAAGCCTAATTCGGTCAAATCAAGCCACCAGTTCCAATAAAAAATTGAATTAACCTCGCAGTCTCGTATGCCCGAACCAAAGGTCACATCATTATAATCTGTGTCTACGTGACCGTCCAAAATGGTCGGCGGCCATTGCTACACTTACTCGTGTAATTTGAAATTTCTATTCTCTTGTCGTAATAAAATCATGCATGAGCGTGCGTCGCCGGCGTTCTAAATTTGAACTTTTGTTTTATTTTTAATGTCAAGGAATAGTATATGCCAGTACTTTCTTTCATCTAAATTTTGTATTTTATCAAAAAGGTGCATAATTTTAGAGGTTATTTTTTTGTAACTGCTCATTCATACATTTCACGTGTAGTTTTTATCATGTTACTCATCACACATGACCGCCAACGCCAATTGTAGCCGGAGCAAATTTATTTTAGGCAAGATTTTCATCTTTTTCATCTCTTTCCGCACTCTTATCTCCTAGTTAGACAGGAATACGAAGCCCAAAAATCTTTTCACCCCATTTTTGAGGAACATCGGTATTCAAATGTCCTTTCCTGTGTTTTATGAGCAGAACCTACTTTACTATGAGTAGGTATTCCTACTAATAAGAGTTTATTCATAAAAGACAATCGAGAACTGTATCTGAAGGAGAATGCAGAGAATGCTTTTTGTGGTAGCATGAATAGGCCGGCTCGTCCGGGGAAGTATCACGCTCACAGAAAAACGTAAGTAGAAACGTTGAGTAGAAGCTTTACCGCTTCTATCCTTCGTTCGGTGAGTGAGAGAGCCGGATCCTCCCTCCTCCCCATTTCCCCCCTCCCCCTCCTCATGTGCTCCTCCAACTCCTTGAAAGGCCGGCAACGCTGGTGTTGCAACTGCAACACCAGGGTGTGACAGGTTCAACGCTACCCATGGACAACTGTCCATGGGTAGCGTTGATCGCTTACCATCAGGTGACTCGGTTGCTCATTGCCGTCAAAAAAAGAAGAAAATGACAAAAATGTGTATTCAATACCAACAAAACACGTAACGTCGTAACTATTGTTAATTCCCTTTATCTCCTAACAGATCTCACTAAAATAAATCAGAACATTTAATAACATTCTCACTAAACATAAATACTCATTTAAGTGGTGCTTGGGCACAAAATATTGCATTATCAAAGTACATATCCTGCTTAAACTAGAATTCTCTGAATGTGGACAGCTTTCAAACGAACAATTATCTACTAATCTCCGTTTAATTCTAATTAGTAATACGAGATTGCAATTTGCACTATTGCCACATACAAACATACAAAATGTCAGCGCGATAGTGTTGCCACTTCGGTACAATTGACCAACGTCAAGCATAACACTAATGCCTTATTACAATAGAATAGAGACTGTTTTACAACGAAATTGTAAGGTTAAGGTGTAGACCACTGTACTAATTAAATGTGATCGTGGTTTGAGAACAATAGAAGGAAAGCCGGGTGTTTCTACATACGTTAGCACGATTCGATTGGAATAATGAAACATGTTTTTTCAATTAAATGTCTTGTTTACTTCAGAGCTAACTGTTTTGCAGACCGGGTCAAGATAGACAACGGGCGTATTCAGAATTAGCCTAAGTATTGTATGTCTATCTAAAACTAGTTATATCTATACATATCGTCTTTTATTGTCGTCTATACATCACGTCTTTTTCCGTTGCGGAGTGGATAGAGCTCAGGTTTTTAAGTCCTTAAAACTGCGTTTAGCATGTTGGTCAGCGTTAGGTGGAAAACGTGATGGGTAGTTAGCAACATGATTCCTTAGATTTTTGTCCATTCCCTCTATCGGTTTTTACCATACGTGTGGGATGAGAAGCAGATGGTACATTCTATTTTTTTCGGGACCAGCATGGAAGATTTTTAAGTTATATACTAGATTAATATGAAAATCATATCACCTGGAGAACTTTGACTTGCTAATAAATGATCATCTTCCTTAATTTGTGATATTTTCTAAAAATTTTATTTGTATTCTTTTACCGTTGGATTTAAAGTAATAAATAACAAATAAAATAACCACTTTTTTAGTTTTACATTGTGAAATTGAGTTGACATATAAAAATTTAGATATTATTCAAAAAAATGTTTATGTTTGGTTATTGGCTTCGTGGTTGGTGATCAAGTGGTCGAATGCAAGTCCTCTAAGCTCTAAAAGACGCAGATTCGGAAATCATGCAGCCTTTCGAGCTTGTGTTTCAATCATACCGAACAGTACATACATATGTAGGTACTGTTCCTGAAACTGGGTGACTATTTGTGTGGTTTAGTCCTGATCTACTTTTTCGAAAAGAAGAATCTTTTCGAGTCGTAATGTCTTTTGATAGTAATTTTGCCCAATATGCGGCCACGGCCACTGCCCTGTCATTTGCCTCCTCTAGATTCTTTTTTGTGCAGTGGGTGGGGCATTTAGGGCACGTCAAAAACTGCAAAACGCAATCGCATGTGCTGTTACCGGAGAAACCCCACCTAACCCGGTTTTATCGGCAACTCCCTACACCAGCCCGGAGTCGGTTCAGTGACTTCCAGACTTGTAGTTACTGTCTTCGTTTAGGATTAGCTCCAATTACTGGTGACCGCCCGGCGCGGCGGTCCCGGGTAACTTAGCACCCAGTATAGGCCCTTCTGGCAACATAGCTTTCGGCCCATTAGGCATAAGATGAGAGTTGCTGCTCTCCAAAGGCTTTTGCCATTGTTTCTCAGATAGGCCCTTCAGGCTATGCATGCACGTATACGCGGCCCATCAGGCAATATGAGAGTTTGCTGTCTCCCCAAGCCTTGCGCACACAGGCCACGACCAATGCCGAGGTCCGTCCCTCCTGAAAGCCCTTAGGTGATGTTGTCTATATAGGCTGAGGGTACTCTGCCCTCGCCTCAAACGCCCGGTGAAGTAGCGAAAGCTCACATGGAGCTAGCTACATAGTTATTACAAAAAAAATGTCTTCGTTTAGTACAGTCGGGGGCAGATAAATTTGACCCCGCTACAATTTAAAATCTGTTGTTAGAGGGGTCAGTTTTATCTGCTCCCGACTGTACGTATACCTATCCCCAATCTATGCAGTGTTTGTCAACACCCAAACAGCAGCCAATAACCGATAACAATCAAAAGCCGAATAACCGTTACTATAAAAAGCATAAAAAGCTACGATCATCCGGAAAACAAATCCCCACATCACAACAAAACATGGGAGCTTTCGACGACATTAAACGACAATTACGCTGCGTGGTAGCGGCCGCAGTGACAAGCTTTAGATCATATCGGGTGACACATATACAGGGTGATACGGTTCGTGGGTTTATGGGATAGTAAAAATTACAAAGTAAGGTTATTAAGTAAATGTGAGATAATGTATAAATACCAAACTCGCATTTGAACACTTGATTTGCGGTGGGAGTTTTGTGACATTCATTAAAATACCATGTAATTAAGATACCTACATGTGCACATATTTATAATACACTAGCTTTCGCCCGCGGCTCCGCCCGCGTTAATGTCGCTCCCTCGGGAATAGTACTTTTTCCCGGGACAAAAGGTAGCCTATGTCTTTCTCCGTACTCCAGAGAACATGTATGCAAAATTTCATGATGATCGGTTCAGTAGTTACGGCGTGAAAGCGTAACAAACAAACAAACTCACTTTCGCATTTATAATATTAGTTAGGATTAGGATAAAATACATCTAACTTAAAACCATGTGCAAGCACGCAAGTACCAAATTTCTATTTCGGGCTTATCAATGTTGGTTGCAAGTCATCATGATATCGTCATCTTCATCACTATACACTTTCGATATACTATAATTATTATTACCAAGCAAAGCACGCATACGCATATATACTCAAATACTAAATTTATTACGCTCAACCAATTGAAGCCTGTAAATCCATACTTTGACACTTATTAACATTATAAATGCGAAAATAACTCTGCTGGCTCCTTTGCACGCTTTAATCATTGATCTTTA
Source organism: Elegia similella (assembly GCA_947532085.1). Classification (NCBI taxonomy): domain Eukaryota; kingdom Metazoa; phylum Arthropoda; class Insecta; order Lepidoptera; family Pyralidae; genus Elegia; species Elegia similella. Next base: position 19,349,561 of record OX383941.1, read on the forward strand.
AACTACCTTGTTAGTAGTTTGAGGCCCTGGGAAGGACATAGGGTATCTTTCATTCCGGCAAATTATACTGTTCCCGAGAGATCGACATTAACGCGGGCGCAGCCGCAGGCAAAAACTAGTAACTAATATAAATGTACTTACTCATTGACCGAGCGAGCGCGAATCTAGAGCAAAATGCGTCTGTTACAGCTTCGGAAAATATTCCTTCGTACTCGTATGTCCCGCTGTCCGGCAGTCCTCCTCTACAATTGACATTTGCCAACAAACTTGTATAAAATTTTGAGAACAGCCGGCCGATTTGCTAACTCAGTGACCAACGTTTTGATAGTCACTTCAAAATACATTGCGGGTTTCCTATGATTGACTATTTTTATTAAATATATAACGTAATGAACTTTGAAATTACTATCAAAACGTTGTACACTGAGTTAGCAAATAGGCCGGCAGGTTAGATATTATTAAAATAAGTAACACGTTACTCACGTACAGCTACTGGCCGACATGATTCAACCTCATCCTTCAGGGCGAATGTGGATCGCAACGCGCGCTCGATGTCTCGAAGTTATGCATTCTTTTTTGTCGATTTAGGTTTTGGGTTTGTTTGTTTCTGTACATGACGCCATTGAGGTTTTGGTTTTGTTTGTTTCTGTACATGATGGTAACGCCATTGGGGATGGCTATGGGAAAATGCACCATGGTCCTAAACCATGGTGCATTTTCATTCGGCATATTCTACAGCTCATACAATCACTATTAATTAAAAATAATTTAAAGCTAAAAATAGTTTACAGAAAATGCGCATGCTGTATATCTGCACCGTTAATCGGACGGCTAGGATGTGCTACTCTTCACTCCATTGTTCTGATACAGGAAGAATTAATGACCATCCATCTCGTCATAAGTGATCCCCGTTTTTTGTCGTCTTTTTTTAGTCGTGGGAATAAGTGATGCATTAGCTATTAAAATGATAGCTCTGATATACTTAATCTATGTATAGTGACAATATTTGATAAAGTATGAGTAGACTATACAACTTGAGGGTTTATTCGATTCGTACCAATAGATATTCGTACCGCAGTGCGAATACCTCAAGTACTGTTTCTGAATGGGATTCGTTGAGTTTCCATTCGTACTGCATTAGTGAGAGTGATGCGAATGACCCAAGGTATCTTTTGGAATGGGTCAATTCGGACCACGGGGCATGGAAGCGTGCTCGTGTTCAAAGTTGTTCTATTTTATCATTTTTCTACTTAGTTAATCAAAATGTTTTCGTAGTAAAAAAAAATAAAAATTGGGCTTATGACATAGTGACATATATATTATTTTGCTTTTTCAAGTATCTTGTGCCTAGTTGTACTAATGATAAGTAATATGTGATTCGCACCACGGTGAATAAGTACCAATTTAAAAAGATGTCTTGGGGGCTTCCTGCCTCGGTTCGCTCCACTCACGGTGCGAAACGACAAAAGATCCACTAGACAAACCCAACTAGATATACATACACTAGTGTTTCTTCACACCGGCCATAACTCACCAATGTCGCGCAACCCGCGGAGTTTTGTCGCGATGTGACGCGACAATTTGTTGCCAGATACCGCGCGACACTAGCGACATGTTATTATTTACGAAGGCGCGAATGTGCGATAGTGTGCCATTCTAAGTCACGATTCGTAAGGCAGATTGTCAGTTGCTTGTTTTCTTCGCTGATGTTACAATACATACATGTAAGATAGGTCTTTACGGGGTAGACAAAAACTAAGGGCATACGTCCATTAAGCTATACGCACAAGACATTTTTGTAATCATTATAGTGCTACTAGATTGCTAGCCGCTTCGCCTTTAAGATTTTCGCCTATTTTCTCCGCCCATTTTTTCATTCCGAGAAAAAGTACTATTCCCGAGGGATCGACATTGACGCGGGCGGAGTCGCGGGCGAAGCTAGTAGGTACATAAAAAACCTTAGCGTTCACTGCTCAAATAGGGGTGTGTTAATTTACCAGCTATTTCGGGGCCCATTAAACAGATGTATCATACGATAATGTTGGCCGCCCGTATTTATGGCCGCCGATGTGTAATTGATTGGCAAAATACAGTGAAGTATGCGGCATTGTTAATTGTTTCAGTGATGACTCATATTGTGGTCATTGAGTTGTTAGTCTAGTAGGCTAATTATAACTTAAAATTATATCTACAATTATAACTTGTATTTATAGATAAATATTGTCTGCTAAATACCTATTATAACTTAGAAAATATATATTATTAAGATTGCAATAGACATGCATACATGCAAGAATGAATGAATGAATGAATGAATGATTTATTTGAGATCCATACACAGTACAAGTAAAAAACAAAAAATTGTACTTATTATTAAAAATGTTACCAGCACTGTGTCCGTTCTCAAATAGGTCCCAACTCAGCATTTGCTGGCGATAAGCCAGCGCTGATCTTCCGTTGGAACCCATGTTGACGTCACGGGTGGGCACCTAATAGTATTATTGTGTTTGATGCCGTCATCATCATCATCAGGTCTTTTTAGTCTCCACTGCAGGAGCATGACCCTCTCTGTACTACCGGAACCATACTTGGCCAGAGTAGACAGAGGATTTGGCCTACATTCTTCTCGCTATCCAGACGGGTTGGAGAGGTCTCATTGATGTTTATGAGCTTTGTTTAGCTTGTATTTCCTAAGTCGCCTCTTACGACCTCCATGGAGGTCTTCCCATGGTGGAGTGGTCCTATTCTACTCTGCCGGAAACCACACGGCGGATGTAGTTTGATGCCGTGGAAAATGTTAACTGATTATATGACTAGGTAATTATCTCTTTAATAAGTATGTAGTTTGATCTCAAACTACATCCGCGACTTCCATGAAGCATAGTTTTGGTTTATTACAAAATAGGATTAAAAGTTCCTATTTCTATGTTTTAAGTGTTCAGAAACAAGCTACGTTTCCGCTGAAGATGTGCAAGGTAGTGGAGTGTTTGCGAGACTGTGAAAAACTGTGTGTGCGTCAACATCGTACGATACACATTTTCCGCTAGACCGTTGCCAAGAGCTGTGTACGCTCTGTTTTAGAGTTTTCCTCACCCACTACTCCATTCTTTCACCGGCTTTAGTGTTATGTCTGTGTAAAGTTGTGCTCATGTCAATGTCATTGGCGCAACCTAAACTCTAGAAAATAACCCACATCTAATCAACTTCACTTTGTTTGTTTTTCGTGTATACAAGTGACCCTGGTGTCAGATTTTTCAAGCTGAAAAATCTGACATCAGTCCTAAAGGCATCTGACATAGCTTAACGACTGCCATCAATGACAGCCGGGGCCAACGAAGCACGGAGGCACTCAAGATGTTTTATGCCACTTGTTTGGATAGGTCACCCATCCAAGTAGAGACCGCGCCCGGGGTTGCTTAACATGTGTAAGCGCTAATAATGCTCACGCCCACTAAGCCATCGGGCACCATACTTTAATTCACTTTAATATCAAGGCACCGTCAGTTACTATGCAAGAGTAGGTACATAACCTTCTCAATGCATTTAATTTATTTGATATTGAAAGCATTTATCATCGATATGGTTCCGAACTCATTATAAACAGATAAATTAGTCACGATCTCAACTATAACTTGGTAAATGTATTGCCGCGCTTAAGTTCATATGTGTAACGCAGAACAGTACAATAATTCGTCCACAATTGGAACGGCGAAAGGTCAGGCTCACAACGCAAAATAGGGAAATCATAGAAATATGGAACGTGAGAGGTTTAACCTCTCACGTCACGTCAGAGTTTTTGGAGAGTAAACTATTGCAAGAGCACTGCCGAGCAAAGTGATAGGATCAAAAAGAAGATTATGCACATGACTGAAATGTCAGTGCCCATGTAGCGTAAAAAAAGCTTTACGACGCCACATAAGAAAATTAAGAATAATTTATGGGTAACAGTAGGCATTGGGGATGACAAACAGTTGACGAATTGAATTTTAAGATTAATGCCTTTTCAAAAATTCGCTCACTAATACTAAGTTAACTAAGGTATCATCCGCACAGTTACTATCCGCTTCCTCGAAGTCGAGGAACATTTTCTCCATTGCCGATATAAGGTAAATTGCTGGAAAGAACTGGATTGCAATGACTGAAGATAGAGAGGAATGGCACAGACAAAAGGTCCTAACGACTACAAGTATAAAATCTTCGTCTTGCGGTCGTATGAAAATGATGATGATGTTAACTATTGTTAACTGGTAAGTATTGTTTAACAATACTCGTTACTCGAATGCGCATTTTAGACAGCTCAACTTCTGTACTTTATCCATTTTATTATGCGACGCACAAACGAAAACTATTAATATTGCGAAAGCTTATTGCATTACAAATGGTATATGAACATGTGGAACAATAAGTCGAGAACTGCAGTGAGTCTGTCCCGACAAAAGCGAAAGATCGGAGCGCTCAGCGGTTATTGCGAACATAGTATGTTTGCAAATAGCAGATCATTTGTTATCTATATAAGTATCTGTTATAAATATAGTATTGTTACATTAGTATCCTACGTAAGTTGTAAACTTATATTTACAACTTACTGTAAGGTTAGCTTAATCTATGTGATTTGTCCCTATTTATTAATTTATTTACTAACAAACAAGAGTTACGAATTATCTATAGAATTATGCAAAAGTAAAGTCAAAAAGTAGTAAACATTATGTGATTTATGTAATCACTTTTCTAATAAAAATGACTCACAATTATTTATAAATAAAATATAATAGATATATACGATTTTATATATATTTTTTAAATGTAATTATTTTTTGGAACATTGATCTTTTTTGCAATTTATAACTTTAAAATGCAGAAGGCACTCACTTCTCGATGTAATATGTATAAACTTAATGACTTAAGTATAGAACTTGTTAAATACAGAGGGAAGGTTTGCACTTAATACCCAGACTGTTTATTTCTGTTGACGGTAAAAGCTATTTTTTTGATGAATGCTGACACTCTGTCTTTATCATTGAGTAAACGATCATTACTTATCATCAAAATGAGATGCTAAGATACTAAATCTCGCAATAAGTCATTGTAATATTCCATAAGTTTTATGTCATTTTCTTCCTTATACCCCAATTTCTATGCATGGCCATTGAAATCTATAAAATTGTCATGCATACTGGCTTCGGATAAATAATACGGATCAGATAACTTGTGTCGTACAATAATAACATATTATTGAGGTAATGGACGGGTTTGTTCCCGCTCTCTGCCATCTTACAAAGACGTTTCAAAGGATAATATCTCTCTGGTATTTTCAATATTTCGCGGGCAATTTTTGAATTTACGATTAAGATTTATTAGAGATTAGATGTTCAAGACTTTTGATGATGACTTTCGACTTCGATTCAATTCTAGCTGTTTGCTTTATACATATATAATTAAATAATACCTAATAAAATAATAAAATGCATTTATTAACAAAAAACGTAGGTAGTCCAGAGTTTACAGCGGTTCCCAAACTAGGATGAGCCTGTATCTTGAGAACCAGGAGCACCGTTAACAATATTTAAGTACACATCTAAGTACTACACGACATTGTCTGTTGATTCACAGAGATATTCTTGATACATACCTTTATGTATGATTTAAGTTTTAGTATGATTTTAATTTTAATATTATTTAATACGGTATTTATATTAAGTACATTTTATATTTTACTAGCTTTCGCCCGCGGCTCCACCCGCGTCAATGTCGATCCCTCGGTATTAGTACTTTTGCCCGGGATAAAAGGTAGCCTATGTCCTTCTCCGCACTCCAGAGAACTAGTACGCAAAATTGCATGATGATCGGTTCAGTAGTTACGGCGTGAAAGCGTAACAAACAAACAAACAAATAAACAAACAAACAAACTCACTTTCGCATTTATAATATTAGTAAGGATATAGTAAGGAAGTAAGGATAAGGATAATACAGGTATTAAAGTGATTTTATTTAAATGCGCAGCAATCGGGAAAACATTAGGAAATATTAAAAAAATAGAAAAACTATTGACCCGATATAAGAAAAAAGGTAAGATATGACAAAAAAAATAGAGCCTTAAATATAAATTCACCGATCCGTTGTTCAAATTACCTTTTATGCGAATGTATATTCTATTCTGATTCTAAGGAGTTTTTAGAAGAAATGAAACACACATTTGCATGTGTTAGAAATGAAACCAATGAAAGAATAGGAATATCATTTATTTTATATTTCTCTATTCAAAACTTCTCTTATTATTTCTTTTAAATCAAAGCTAAATTTACCGGAGTTTCAAAACAACCACTGCCCAGGAAGAAACTCCAAGAAACCTATTAAGCAGTGTCGGTTGCCTACTCGCCGTAAGGGCTTTTATTTGTACAATCACATTTTAATTATTACTTTTGAATACACAAGAAATTATTACAAAAGTTATTATGTACACACCAATTAGTCATCATTACACATCCAATAAATACCATCTAAGACCACAGTTATTACTACAACATAGTAACAGAAATATCAAAAATATTCCATTATCGAAATTAATTAAAACAAAGACAAAATACTTAACTCAACTGTTCTCAGTGACTGCACCATGAAGACTGACTTACAATTGCAAATCACTGCTTATATAAGCTGTTTCACCCGCCATCTTGGTTGTTGTCGTCATCGTAAATCAATTCAGTAACCAACATTCAATTAATCAATTACAATAAGTTAAAAGTATTGCCACAAATGTTTTAAAGTAAGTATTAATTATTTTTACAAGAAATATTAGATAATATTCATAAATAAAATATATTAAGTAAACCGGAAGTAATACCAGACTTAAAAGGTAACTGATCGAAATGATCAGTAAATATTATAATCTATCACATGCGTTTTCAAAAATGACAAAATAGCCTTGTTCCTTTCTATTAAACAAACATCCGCTTATAATAATATATCACGCTAATTTTTTGCAAATATATTCCAGATACTCCCGAGCTACTTGCTTTTCGCCCGTTCATCCGAGTGAGTATTATTCCAATACCTTTCATTCCCTTCCCAAATCCAACAAATTCTTATCCTTTCCCAGATTAAAAATGCAGCTTGCAATGGGCAGCTTCGAAGCACAAGAAGCCAAAAAAACTGCGCTCGCCAACCCGCCTGCCAAAGTGAGTATGATTATTCCTCCAGCAGTGGTCTCATTGTGGCTGTAATTATGATGTAGAATTTTAATGTTGAACTATGGTAAACCCTCTCATGATAAGGCATATTAGCGCTAATGCACGTGAAGCAACCCCGGACGTCACTTGACCACAAGTGACATAAAAATATCTCGAGCTCCCCCGTGCTTCGTAAGGCACGTTAAGACGTCGGTCCCAGTTATCATCATTGATAGCAGTCGTTATGTTGTCAACAATCTGACACATGTGTTGGCCACTGACACACACGAAAAATAAGTAAAACTTAGCATTCTTTACCAACAAGATCATTAGAGACATTTTCCAAAATCTACTATTAAAAACTAACGTCTATAATAATATGCATATTACAAAAACAAAAGAGGTCGCATTCAACCCGGAACTCGTCTGACGAAATCGGTAGCTATTTAGTGTTATATACGAACATCGTCTAAGATAAAGCTTTTAAGTTACAGATAAGTGAGTGGTGATCGATTGTGGGAATAGGCTGGCGACAGTACCTTCTAAGTTGGGCGTGCTTAGCGTATGGGCCGAGATAGCATCTCTACTAGGATGGAGATGTCTTGATACTTTAATTGTTAGTTTTGAACCTTTTTTTTTTCTTTGTAAGTATTAATAGGATGATGACAGTAACTTCTAAGTTGGCTCTAAGTTGGGCAGGCTTTAAACTCGTTCAATAACTTGGTCAGTAAGTATTTTTATAGTTGTACTTTATTTTGATTTAGTGGTTTATCGTAGATTTTTTTTATATTTTTCGTTTTTATTGTCAGCCGTTTTCTTTAATAATAGGAGGTTAGTAATTCAATCCGTGTGTATGTTATATTGTCAGGATTTCACAGTTTTATTATATGTTATTATATACCTGCTTCTAAACATGTGTGCCAAATTTCATAAGGGTGTGTGTGTGTGCGAACTCGTTCCGCACATAAATTAATTATTTTCCTCTTTTTCTTCGTGATTTTGTGTTTTCATTATTATTCTGTTATTATGGGGCTAATCTATCAATTTAATGATCAGTAAAAATAATAAAAAAGATCTAGACTCGAGTTACACCTTAACTCAATTAAATTTTTTTTTTTACTAAATTACAGCTTATTATCCTGACTTCATTTTATAGTATACTAGCGATCCGGATCCCGGCTTTGCACGAGTGCAATGTACATATAAACCTTCCTCTTGAATTATTCTCTATCTATTAAAAAAATACACATAAAAATCCGTGGCGTAGTTTTAAAGATCTAAGCATACACAGGGACAGATAGACAGAGGGAAGCGACTTTATTATATACTATGCAGTGATACTTCGATGATTCTTTTTATACTCACCTTTATAATCTACATTTAATATTTTTTCATTCACCATCCATCATAGTTAACTGCCGTCCAAATATCAAGACACATCGGATCAACAATACACTCACGCCTCATACATTATGCGAGCTACACACATTATAATATAATCCATATAATCACATTTCTCATAATAACGTCATTAGAATTAGTGCGTCGTACGGCGCCGTGTGCGGCCGTATTAAGCGTTTCATGGGAGTCAAGTTATAACCGGAAGCGATTTTGCTGCATTACCAGAGGCTCACTAAATAAATATGTGCTTGAAATTTAAGAAGCATGTGCTTGTTGGTTTCGTAGAGGGTAAGAAACTTAGTATTTGCGGTTTTTGACAGAATTTATTCTTTTATTTCTACCAAAAATAGTTACGTTAATTTGTTATCACAAAATTAAACTGCGTCACTAGTAAATTGTTATTATGTAACGCAGTTCCTCAGTCAGTCTGTGAAAATGGCAACTGCAATGTTGTAGAAACATCAGACGAATTTCAAATTCAATCACAGTAAGGCCTGCAGTGAAAATAATAGTAAATGTGGCAACGAAATTTAAAATCATAAAACTACTAGTAAGATTGATATTACCTTCTTGATTGAACACACTAGTGTATATTCAAGATCAATAGCCATACATCTATCACTTTGTGTTCAGTTAAGACTTATACTTACATACAAAAATTAACTTAATAGTAACGGATAGACAGTTTCGTCTTCTTATTTCGTTCTGGTTCGAAGGCTATGCTACATTATCATTACTACAAAGGTTTATTGCATGTATCCTTAATATATAATTTCTAGTTATTATTGTTATACATCACGCGCATTAAAGAGTTAACAAACACGAAACAATCGCAAATCTCATACAACCTGTTGCTATCTCTCGTCTCTCACAAATTGCACCGCACGTATTATAATAAATGTCACGAAATTGGGACGTGTGTGGAGCATTTAATGTTGTCTTATTAGTTCATGTGCCAAAGGTTAGGTGCTCGGAGGCTGCGGTTCCGCGTGTGGCCGGATGCGACGGCATATCTTTTTTTTAAACATAGCGGACGGGAAAACTTAAGGGGCGCCTCCTTTTTTTCTTCTTTTTCTCTGTATCTTTAATTGTTATTTATCTTTGATCAGTGGTCTGAGGCTCTGCCCGCGTTATTGTTGATCCCTTTGGAACAGTAGAATTTCCCGGAATTAAAGGTAAAACTACAGACTTCTAGTACTACTTATATATATACTTACTTAGTATTATAGTAGTATTATTGAACGGGACAGTCGAATCTACACGGAATTTCAAAGGTTCATATTTGGTTAGGTTGCATACATACCATACTCACACGACTTTTTTCCTTAAGGGTTAACATAAATCAGGTCTATAAAACCTTAAGGCCACGTTTAGCATGTTGGTAGGCCTGTACCTAAGAGGAAAACGAAATCAAATATCAAACAGACGCAATCAAACAGTCGACAAATCGCATTTTTTTTTAACTCAACGACAGTCCTTATAAACTCTATACCATAAAAAGACATGAATGTCACGAGCCCAAAACCCGTAAAGTATCAATCAAGGGACGACCAAAATCCCTCCCCGTATCAACTCCAAAATAAATAAACCCTTCACTGCGAATAAACCCAATTTTCCTCAAGAATGTTGGCGCAAAATCTCCTAACCGTTTAGTCGCCTCCTAACCGTATGTCCCGGGACGTTCGGGCCTATACGTGTACTTGTGAGGGGTTACGTCGGCACGTATATGGGTTGTCGTATGCGAGCAACAGGTGGTCGCCCGTAGGGTTAAACGGTGATGCAGATTCGTATGCAAAGATGCTCTACCACTTTTATATTTTATCTAATAATCCTAACTGTAGTGACTTTTTATATTTACGTATTCGATTTTGAATTGTTTGTGAAGCTTTCATACTTTAACTATTAAACAATCATCACGAAAATATGAATACACATTTTCCAAGCTACCGAAAAGAACACAGTAAAGGTTACATTTCCTAAAAAAACATTTTTCCAGATGAATCAACAAAATACTTTCATGCTGATCTGGGAGAAAAGAAAAAACGCCTTTTGGTCTTATGACCACTCTGTTTGCCCCGTAAGGGATAAAAAACGTGATAATATGTATGTATGAATCAACAAAAACGCAAACATAACCGCGCGTGAGGTATAAAAACGATAATTCGTTCATAATTTTAATGAATAACCCAATCTAAGTAAAAACGTAATAAAAAAAAGAAAAAATAGATCTTGATTGGTGAATGTTAGGTTTGTACTGTGGGAGGTACATTTTTTTTTTATCACATATATTTTTCGTCGTTTTACGAACGATAATTTTACGTGATAATGGCGGAAGAGAGATAGATGCCACAAGCCTAACTTAGGCCCATCGTGCCTCTCTCATGCACGAAAAAGTGTCACGTTCCATGCCTTCACACTCAACGTGACACATTTTTGTGCGTCTAGCCTACGTTCATCGATTTAAGACGTTACCGCGTAAGAAATATCCTACCCCAAAATGATCAGAAATAAACACTACAATAATTTAAAAAGCGGAGATAAAGTAGAGCTACTTCTAAGGACAAAAGTGCGATGTCGTAGCCCGGAAAATATTTTCTCATATGTTGGAAAATCCAAGCTAATGCGTGTCGGCCCACGCCGCCGGGAAATTTATACACCACTTTTGTTTTACGAGCTTTCCGAATAAATTTAATACTGCTACCATTATGGTGTTGTGCTCGGGATATTGTTTATGGTGACATATATGTAAGATTTATGCCACGAATGAGGTTAGAAAATGTATGAATATGAAAGCTTATTGCAAAATATTTTTACTAATTTACCAAATAAGGTTTTCAATTTGCCGCAACCTATTTTTCATCAGTTATGAGGTATTATGCATATTATGATTATGAGTCACAACTCTGTAATTCATGAACCGATTCGATTTTAGAAGTAAAAACTTCTAGTGACATTGTGCACTTTTTGGGATGGGTAAAAAATGTTAAACTCACGTCAGGACATGTGGCCTGATCGAAAATTCGTAAGACGGACACGTGACATTCCTGTAACTGTAACTTGGTTATTTTTAAATTTCATCAAAGTCGATCGATGAAGTCATTTTTTATGTTAAATAATATGATTTCAAGGCAAGAAGTTACATAGCGGTTTTCTCTTCCTTATATAGAACTCAGTTTTGCAAAGATTCTTAGAAAAAATCGAGTAGGGCATTGCCCCACAATGCCCCTCCCCCCCCTAACTATGGCCCTGAAGTGCAAGTCGGACTCCCGCATGAAGGGTTCAGACAACAATATTTAAATCTGTGTTTTATTTTAATTATTTATTTTTAAAGTGAATATTTATCTAAATATTCTGTGAATATTTCAAGCAAAACGAACAAAAAATCACGTTTGTTGTATGGGAGCCCCGTGAAATATTAATTTCATTTTATATATATTAATGTTTTTAGTACCTATTTTTTATTACACAAAAACATCATCTGTAAAAATTTAACTATCTAACTGTCCCTGTTCATGAGATACAACCTGGTGAGAGACGGACGCATAGGCATACCCTGTTTTTACCCTCTGGGTACGGAACCCTAAAAAAATACTAGTATATTTTAAGTATACTACTACTACTGTAAGGGTGAGAATTTTTGGGATGAGTACGGAATAACCCAATAATTTTTTTTTAAAATATCTTCCAAATTCGGACATAATACGGTACTTCTTCCTTTTACAAATTTCTGCACTTAGTTACATTCACTTACACGCCAGCTTCTGAGATTCATATAGAAGGGGGAGACTTCCCGCGGGAACTGATAACATTATCCTAATAGATATGGTGTTGCCAAGTGCCGTATTAACTTGTAGGGGGCGGGAATGTGGTGATTTTGTTAACATATTATGCGATAATAGCTCGTGTAAGCAATTTGGTGAATGTTGCATTTTAGTCATGTTATTCAGGGTTGACAGAGCCTGTGATTTTGTGAATCATATTATTAATATCCTATTAATATAGCCGTCCGTCTGTCTGTCCGCCTTTCACCAGGCTGTATCTCATGAACCGTGATAGTTAGACAGTTGAAATTTTCACAGGTGATGTATTTCTGTTGCTGCTTTACCAACAAATACAACAAACGTGATGCTCGATATTGTTTTTTGCTCGTGTTGATAACCGCAACAGGTAGACGCTTGAAATATTCACAGAATATTTAATAATATATTCACCTTAATAATAAATAATATACCACACAACTGATAATATGATTTTTTGCCGTTTTCACTTGGCCGGTTTTTATATAGAATTCATAAATTAACTTTTTATGAAAATTAATAAAAATTACATCATGAAAAATAAACTTCTGACTTACTCGTATGATGAGATGACTATCGATACGTCAACAGCCCTTAGACGATGCCAAAAAATGTTACCTACAATTTTTATATGACTAGCTCCGTGGCGCAGCGGTCAACACGCCAGCCTGCGACACGGTGTGACCGGGTTCGATCCACGGCCAGGTCAAGATGAAAAATTATCTTTTTCAGATTGGCCTGGGTCTTGGATGTTTATCTATATATGTATTTGTTATAAAATATAGTATAGTTGAGTTAGTATCCCATAACACAAGTCTCGAACTTACTTTGGGGCTAGCTCAATCTGTGTGATTTGTCCGTATATATTTATTTATTTTATTTTATTATTTATATCTTTCTACACTTAGCCTAAAAAGATTTACGAAAGATAAAACTATTACAACTTGAACAATTTCTCAACTCCCTCGAATGCCTGAGAACCAGTCGCGATACATCTGACGGCATTACAATTAGACCGAATCAGGAGCGACATAAACAACCTGGACGTTTAATAAGTGATCCCGACAATGCTGCGATCAGGCGATAGCCCATTGTTGGGATGTGAGGCACTGGTATTGTTACCAAGTTCCTATTACATACTGCAAATAATCAGATATTTATGTTATACTAGTGACTCGCCCCGGCTTCGCACAGGTGCAATGTAGATATTAATAGGGGCAGTAAATTATATATATAAACCTTCCTCTTGAATCACTCTATCTATTGCTGAAAACTACATTAAAATCCGTTGAGTAGTATAAAAGATCTAAGCGAACAGACGGCGGAAGCGACATCATTTTATTTTATATTATCTATATACTTTATACTTTTAATATTATAAAGCTGAAGAGAGAGTCTGTTAGCAGAAGAGTTGGTCTGTTTATTTAAACGCGCTTATCTTAAGAACTACTGGTTAAAATTGGAAAATTCTTTTTGTGTTGGATAGTCCATTAATTGAGGAAGGCTATAAAACATCACGTTGCGACCAATAGGAGCGAAGCATCAATAAAAAATGTTTTGAAACGAGGGAAAATTATTTATCTATACTAATAAAAAACTAATTAATCATAATTACAGAAATTGCCGCGGACGAAATCGCAGGCAATAGCTAGTGTAAAGATAAAGCTTGTTTGGGTAAAAGCAGGTTACAACCAATAATCGCTACCCTAAATAACAAGTTTAACATGATGATGGACTTAAGTCTTTATATCGCTACCTAAATCTTTACTCTTTATAATATTAGTGTAGAAGAGTTTGAGAAATAATAAAAAAAAATTAAACTAGTACAATTAAACCTAAAACTAAACCTTAAAAATATAATAATAATAACTAAAATATATTATTAAAAGGAATCCCTTTAGGCAAGGTTCCGAATATATAAAACTTCAAGTTAATGTTTGCAGGTAGCAGAATTGTCAGGAATGACTTAAAAATTATTTATGTTCATGCATTAAAGTATAGTTTAAAACTGTAATGATGTCTGTGAATATGAAAAATCTTACTCAGCGTAAATTGCATCGCACTGTGGGTGGTAGATTCGTAAGTATCACAACATTCAGTGATTTTATTCAAATAGAAGAAAACGCTGAAAGCACCAGCGGAAGAAAAAAGGAAAATATGTAATGTTTTAATATTCCCATCCGTCATGAGGTGCGTCAGGGCATGAGCGGCAAGCGTTCGACGTTTAATGTTATTTGAAATTTCACAGAAATACTACGTCTGAGTAGAAGCTTTACCGCTTCAATTTTTCGTTCGGTGAGTGAGAGAGCCGGAGGCCCATAATTCTACCTATTTCCTTCCCGCCAATTCTTGAAAGGCCGGCAACGCTCCTGTTACACCCGCAGCGGTGATTACTTACCATCAAGCTTGCTCGTTTGCCATCCTATATCTTAAAAAAAACTGTTTGGATCGTGTTTGTGATGGTGTTTTTATCCTTCATATATGACGGTTTTCTTTAAAAACACGAACACATACTAAAGAGTCGCTGCCACAAGAAACTAAAAACTTGACCACGGAGGGTAGGTTAGGTTCTTTAGGTTTCCTTGTGACCAAAACAGAGCGGGCGAGCGAAGCGAGCGACCTTTTCCAACTTTGGGTATAACCCCCAAATACGTCAATTCAATTCAATTAATTTATTACATAAAACAATATAGTATATATCCTAAAATAATGCTTTGTAGTTATATTTTGTATGTAAATATAAATTACGTCACCGCGCTTTAAAACTCGTATTATTAAGAAGAATAAAGCGAGTTCTAGATTTACCAGGTTCCCTGTCCCATGAACCATATAAGAACATTTAAATTGTTTTACTATTGTGTCTCGTTTATCTACAGGGAAAGGGTTAATTATCTGAAATTACAAATTCGTGCGTCGTTTGAAGTAATTTGTGTGACCTTTAGAATAATCTAAAGGTCACACAAATTACTCAAAGTTTCTGTGACATCTACTCCCACAAACATACATACAAACAGTGTGTTTTCATCCCAACATGATTTTAAGACCTTACTTACTTAGCTCAGTCAATTATATCAGCAGTCTAAAGCAATCGCTGTAAACTTGTCACTTGTGCCACGTGTCTGTGACGTGCGGACGTGTCATTAGTCGCTGATGAATGCTGGCGTTAATGCGCCTCCCATTCAAACAGATGCGTCTAACACGCGCTACTTATTCTGATATCATTTATAATTTACACTTAGCTATCATAATTTTAAATAAGTGTGAACACGATGAAAAGTATACCTAATAAGTGCAAAAACCTGTAATAACTTTAACTCTAACGTTTGCTGATCATATTTGATAGGTCGCTCGCTTAAAATTCGTCATGTATTTGTGAATTCCAACCAAATATCATAAAAAACTATTATCGCGGAAAAATTATAAAATTAAACGTTAAGTTCTAAAATTTTTCCTAAAAACTAAAAAGATAATCTTCACATCCTCGCTTTAAACTGCAAACAGTAGTTGATGAAGGGTGATCTTAAGGTAAAAGCATCTCAATACGATATTTTAAATAATATCTCCGTTTTCCTACAAATGATTTATTTCAAATGGGGTCAGTACTGGACCCCAAAAAAATCAGGTAATCCCATATGAGATCATTAATATATAAATAAAATAAAACAATAAATAAAATATATCCAAGCCCTTCAGGCACATAAAGACCAAGACTGGACTGAGTTTCTTTCGGCGTATTCTTTTCAGCAGTGGTAATTTCGAAAACTAGTAGTTTACTACTAACACTAGTAATTTTTCGATTTTGCAAAAATAAAAGAAAGAAAAATAAACAACAGACACATATGACGTTCATAAAGCGATACATGTATCCTATTTTGAATAAAAATTATTGATTTTTATTTAATGTTATGTGTCAATAGGCTTGTTTTCCAAAATATACCATATATTAGTCTGTCTTATAGATTATCGAAAAATATTCAATCAAACAAAAAATTATAATATAGCCCTTTAAAGTTCCGCGTGACGTCACTGTCCGGTATACTTTTTATGGGCCTGTTGCGTCATGAGCCCCACTCCTGAACTTTGGTTTATTGAAAAAAAGGAAAAATACGCATCTAATATTTTTTGATAAGCTTTGAGACGGACTAATATTCAGACTTACACCGTGACTTAGATCTCCCGTCCATCCGCGGCTTTCTCAAAAACGCCTCCAAGCGTTTCTTTGAGAATGCCGCACGCCATCCCAATCCGTTAGTGGTGCAAGCCGCTAACTACTCCCCCAACCTACACGATACGACCTTACGTCGTAGACGTCCTAGGAACGTACTTGACGATCCCGATGATCCTATTGACATCGCACAAGCCCGCCCCGGCCCCTCTTCGGCTCCGAATAGCCAGAGGAATCCCACTATCCGACCCCGTCGCACTCGACACCGGAACAGAGTGCGTAGAGTAGGATTAGCTCCGATTACTGGTGACCGCCCGGCGGTCCCGGGTGACTTCCACACAGGATAGGCCCTTCTGGCAACGTAGCTTTCGGCCCATAAGGTAAAAGATGAGAGTTGCTGCTCTCCAAAGCCTTTTTTACTAAGATTGGCCCTTCAGGCTTGCATGCACGCATACGCGGCCCATCAGGCAATATGAGAGTTTGCTGCCGAGCCGAGGTCCGTCCCTCCTGGGGGCCCTTTGGTGATGTTGCCTATAAAGGCCGAGGGCACTCTGCCCTCGCCTCAAACGCCCGGTGAAGTAGCGAAAGCTCACTTGGAGCTAGCTACATTGACAATTAAAAAAAATAAAAAAATATATGGTATTTTTTTTAGGAAACAAGCCTATTGACACATAACATTAATGACGTCATATGCCGTACCTGAATTTTTCGGGGTCCAGTGCTGACCCCATTTGAAATAAATCATTTGTAGGAAAACGGAGATATCATTTAAAATATTGTATTGCGCTTCTCTTGCCTTAAGATCACCCTTTATGAACTACTGTTTGCAGTTTAAAGCGGGATGTGAAGATTATTTTTTTCGTTTTTAGCAAGCCTATTGCTGTAAAGTGTGATGTTGATTGTGCGTAGTCTATTTCTTGGATACTACGAAAATATAGTGTTGCTATAGCTGTGTGAGGGCTCGACTCTCGACTATCCCGGCGCTCTAGCCGAGTTCTCACATAAATAGGAAGGGAGAACACAAGACTCGACACACAGAACACAGAGAATAACTTTATTGTTACAACTTCACTTTACAACTTCAATAAATTAATAACAGAGACTGTTATGCTCCAAGAGATAGTAGTAGTCTCAAAGATGTTAGTAGACTGAAAGATGGTAGCGGACTGAAAGATAGACTGAAAAATGAGTGATGAGAGAGAAAACAAGTAATCTAAAAATGGAATAGAATGGAATGAAATTTAAATTAAAAATGTAACATGAATTAAAATAAGGAATGGACAGGATGAGAGAAATGAGGTTGGATGAGATGCAGCATGCCACCTGCATGCTGCATCTCATCCAACCTCACAGCCTCTCTCCAACGTTACAGCTGTAGTTAATTTAGTGCATTCAAGATCCAAGGCAGTTTTTTTTTATATTTTGGTCGAGCATTAGTTGCTATGTAATAAATAAGAAAAATGTAATTTTTATTTTTGCCATTTTAAAAGTAAAGACTCAATGAAAAAATGATTATGGTGTTTAGTCATTTATTCTTATTCATAAAAAAATATCAAATTGACAGTAGCGACGAGTTTATTTTTCTTTGATAAAAGGAACTGTCAAATGCGTATAGATGAAAATATTTTTATTTTTTTATTGCTTATTCTGTTTAGTTCATCTGTTCACAATTTCAAGTTACAGTTACTACTCTAGCTAGTACTCAGCAAAACAAAAGTACCTAATGGAAAGGAAGATAAATCTTAGTGATTTTTAAAGTATATAATCTTTAAAATCTAGGAATAATATAAATTCTTATATCAACCATATTTTGCGGTCATTGGCAACACCGGACGTTGTTGCCAATGGCCTCAACATATAAAAGAAAACATATAAAAGGTGCGGGGCCGCGGATATACGTCACTACACAAAGGACCTTTGGGCCTAGTTATCAACACGGCAGGACACCATTTTGCCTATCATATTTTTGTAAATTCTAATACATCTAGTATTCAATACAGCGCCTTCTTATTGATACAGTCCAAACCCAGCAAACCCAAAATAGTTGCTGGTAGTAGTTCAACACGTATCCTACAAAACATAAATGTCTAAAGAAAAATATGAAAATAAAAGCTACGAAGCCCGTACTCTACAGGAGTCTTTAAAGCCTAAAAACCGTCGCACACTGCACTAGTTATAAGAGGGTATTCATGCGTGTCGCTAGTGGTGCCGAGAGGGTTATTATGCAGCCATTATGGTGCTATAGCAGTACTAGCTGAATATGTGGCAGAATAAGTGAATGTAATTATTTAACAGTCTTTAAAATATCTTTTCAGTATTCGTTGAAAAGATTTTTGAAAAGTAATGTTGCGTTGAGTTTTGCTGCATTGCTGTGAATAAGTTTTTTCATTCGTCGTTATCAATTTGTCTTTACTAAAGAAAATTTGGCTGACGTTTAGCGTACCTATTGGTGAAATGGAATCAAAATAGTGATGGGTTTCTAGCCACATCGCGTATTAACTATATATTAGCAAGCTTCTACGGTCAGAGTGAGAAGCGAAGCAGTTCTTTTTTATTTTCTCCTAAAGTAGCATGAAAGATTCCTTAACATAGAGCTCCGACAGAATACGACTGAAAGGAATTTCCAAAGAGTATTTTGTCTCCCCGCTGGGATAGGTGACAAGTGGCACAAACATTCCTCGAGCTCCTCCGGGCTTTGGAAGGCACTTTAAGCCGTTGGTCCCGGCTATCATCACAAGGCATCTGACACAGTACAGACACTAAATATTTATTCATTTTAGTGTATTCTATGGACTGATTATTAGGCAGTATGCGTCATCAGCTGTTAGCGAAAAGATATATATTGATTAATAAATAAATAAATAAATAAATGATTCGACAGTTTTACAAGAAAAAGCATAATTTCTAAATAGTTATTATTATTTCATAGAGAACAAGCATCGTACTATAAATAAGTGACATAACTTATTCATAGGCATCGTAATTCAAACTATAAGTATTGTGAATCACCATGGTTACAGAGATATTTATTCATATCTAGTTGCTACGTTTAGTAAGAACGCTATTGTCAAGATCGTCGGTGGTAACTTTCAACATTCCCCATCTCAATTTGTCGCAAATCACTTGCGCAACTTAAACTTAGATACAAATAGCAATCATAGACAAATCATGATTATCTGCAACCATAAATACGGAAACTAGAGCAAAGTATAATATAAACATTGAGGTATTGTCGTAATGATAGAGTAGACATTGTCAACATGAAAGGTCGTCGGAAGGTATCTAATCCAAAGAACATGTATAGAATGTAAATGTATTTATCAGTAATCAAATTAAATTTCCTAGGTCAGCATCAAATTTTGTACATAGCAACGGGTTATTATCACTCCATAAAGAAGCAGTATTTATACAGGTTAAATATGAAAATTCTGACAATATTTGAATTTGTGCAATATTGTCAAAGTATTTAAGGATTGGAATCTATGACCGCTTTTGACAATGCTGTAGTCCACGAGGACTAAGAATGTTTTGTTTAAAAAAACATAATCTGGCTCTGCCATTGTAGCGTGAAAAAGATGCTTCACGACCTAAAATTGTTAGTGTAATACAAAAACAATTGACAGGAATTATCCGTCACCATTTTCAGGTTTTTTTGTGGATAATTTGAGTGCTTTTGACCTCTATATTGCCTGGTGGGAAACAACGATGAGTTTTAGGGTGGTACACGCAAACTCTTATAACGCCTATCTATTCACTCTTGCCTTGAAAATCCCTAAATTGTACGAGTCGGGAAACAGTTATACTGGGAGGGAATTTAATTCCTTCAATGTTCGCATAATGAACGAGGAGGCGAATCTCTAGAGGTACGATGGACAGGAATATCGACCACGTATAATATGTCACCTCTACACATTAGCCGTCATTATATAGAACAACCGGTATTTATCTGAACGTAAGTTCGCGCGTTAGTGCGTTACAACTATTTCTGTACGTAGGGCGTTAAGATATCGTATCGGACGCTAATGCACTACTAACTCATGTGCACGCGCCGTTATACTGCAATGTGCCGTGAGTTACTGCCCTTATATATCTCTTTCCGGGTCAGTGTGTGTAATTTACACTTGTTACTTATAAGGTGCATGAAACAGACGGATTAAATTGTACAGTGGTACTACAATTTACATAAAAATATTTATTTCTTTGAAGATATATCTTACTTTAAAAAATTGATTGTCTGTAAAGTTGGTTTACGGACGATAGTTTTACGTGATAACGGTGGAAGACAGATAGATGCGTCACAAGCCGAACGGTTAAACCGAGCGTACTTGTCTATCGCTTGTTCCGCGCTCTCGCTTTAACACGGAACGTGACACTTTTTCGTGCGTGCAGCCGGCGTTCTTCGACTTATAAAACGTTATCACATCAAAAAGTTTATATTAGTCACATGGGAAAAGTTGTTCATTTTGTTGGGCTTATTTGATTCTTTGGAGGACAACGCTGTTTACCCCAACATTATGTATTTGTATAGAAAGCCGAAGTCTAATTGCAAAAGAAAATTAACCCAATACATACCCAATAAAAAGATAGCTCTGCCCTCGTCTCAAACGCCCGGTGAAGTAGCGAAAGCTCACTTGGAGCTAGCTACATAGACCTTCGAAAAAAAAATCTATCTATCTATCGTAAGAGGCAACTTAGGAAATACAAGCTAAACAAAGCTCATAAACATCAAAGAGACCTCTCCAACCAGTCTGGCCAGCGAGGAGAGTGTAGGCCGAATCCTCTGTCTGCTCTGGCCGAGTATGGCTCTGGTATTACAGAGAGGGTCATGCTCCTGCAGTGGAGACTAAAAAGACCTGATGATAATGATGATCTATCTATCATACCCCATTTTCCTCATGGATCAACCTAATTGTGCCATCCCACACTTTTTTTTTATGACATAGGGCGGCAAACGAGCAAGCGGGTCGCCTGTTGGTAAGCGATCACCGCTGCCCATAGACTACTGCAACACCTGATGAGTGTTCCTAATGGCACAACTAAACACTACAGTCGCAAATACCTATTTGGTCATACGAAATTACGTTTTTAGGGTTCCGTACCCAAAGGGTAGAAAACGGTACCATATTAATATCGCTCCGCTGTCCGTCTGTCACCAGGCTGTATCTCATAAACCGTGATAGTTAGACAGTTGAAATTTTCACAGGTGATTAATATCTGTTGCCGCTATAACAACAAATACAAAAAAATAGAATAAAGTAAATATGGGCTCCCATACAATAGACATGATTCTTTTGCCGGTACGATCCCTTCGTTTGCGAGTCCGAGTCACCGTTGGCCGGTTTTTTTATTAGCCGTCATCGGTGCAATAAACTTGGTGTATCAGTTCATTGTTCTGATAAAATAATTGCCAGAACCTAGTAAATATTTTTATCATCATCACCATTTCGTGAAGGTGTCACGGTCAATCGACCATGCACACCCGGGTGTCAGAGTGTTTCGAAACCGCCTCTCGGCCTCTGACGTGGTTCCTTTAACGACTACTAGATGGCAGCCGGGAACAACGGCATAACGTGCCTTCTGAAGCACGGAATCATCTTTATTATCAGACAATCCGGTGATTAAAGCATGTCCTAACCAAACTGGAAACAACTAATCAAAGTATGCTTCCCGTGGAAATCGAACCCACGACCCCCGGGTCTACAGGCAAGCCTTAACCACTGGACCACGGAGTTAATATTTTTATCAAAACCCTTTAAAGCCACGTCTGTAAAACGATATAGTCATTATTTGTACCTGGCTATCTTTATTGAATCCTTGGGTGGCCTCTTCGACGTTTCCATATCAAAAATAATTGCATTGTCAGGAAACATAACTATGGTCCAGCATTTGAGACCGTAAAGTCTATCGGCAACATTGTCTTGCCTCATACAGCCATATACCCCGAGGATTGAGAGAACCTGTTTTAGATTTTGCTCAACTTCCTATCTTTATAAAATTAAAAACATATGCTGCTAACTTGTCACGCTGAGAAAAACAGGAAAAGCGAAAAGGATTACTGCATTATTTGATGACTGTGGTTCAGTGGTACCACAAGTGCCTTTGGATCTCAGGGTCCTGGGTTCGATCCCCGGGTCAAGATGGAAAATGATCGTTTTCAGATTGCCCTAGGTAGGTAGGTCTATATATGTATCTGTTATAAAAATAATATAGTTGAGTTAGTTCCCACGATACAAGTTCACAACTTATTGTGGGGCTAGCTCAATATGTGTGATTCCTCCCCATATATTTATTTATTAATAGCTGTTGCCCGCGATCTCGTCCGCGGCAATTTCTGTTATTATAGAAATATACTGTCGCGGACATTTTTTTTAGTTCCTTCAATCAGGAATAATTCTTTAATACACAGTTTTGGTAACTTGAACCGTTTACGCATCGCACGCGTCGGATGTCCTCAATTAAGAATAATTTTCCCCAGTTTTCTAAATATTTTTTTTTATTGATGCTTCGCTCCAATTGGTCGCAGCGTGATGTTTTACTACCTAAAGCCTTCCACGATAAATTGACTATCCAACACAAAAATAAATTTCCAATTTGAACCAGTAGTTCCTGAGATTAGCGCGTTCAAACAAACAAACAAACTCTTCATCTTTATAATATTATATTAGTATAGATTATTATGTCATTTCTGATTTAGCAAATTTTCAACATACTTTAAAAATAATTTTGAGTAATCGAAAAGCCACATCTTTGAGAATACCATTGTGGTCGATATAATTTCCAACATAAAATGATATGTGCCAGATATATCTAGATTCAAACAATTACAGGAAAGGGGTCGACGGAAACGAGCACGTATCGTGTGGGCAAGACAGAATACGTTGGCGTGTAAGCCTGACAGATGGCTGACAAATTTATGCGGCAGATAAAGTTATCAGGACATACGGCTTTATTACGGCTCCAATCGGCATGTGTGGAAACGGCTTTCTTTTTTAATTAAAATGATTAAATGTGTTATGCCACGTAGTTTCTGAGTTAGTAAGTTAAGTACAAACTAATATGATTGATTTTTAAACTTTCGCGCTTTAAACACAATTATTAATATAAAACGAACTGAAATAAGTAAATAAAAAGTTCGGGCTAAGTTCCATTAATACTAACAATTATGTTTAAATCGCGAAAGTTTAAAAAAGTATTCGTACCATTCATTTAGGTATTGGCATTATTTACGGCTAGCTGATTTTCATCGACGCTCTTTAAGAATGTTTTAGTACTGTATAATAAATAAATAATAAATATATACGGACAAATCACACAGATTGAGCTAGCCCCAAAGTAAGTTTGAGACTTGTGTTATGGGATACTAGCTCAACGATACTATATTTTATAACAAATACATAGATAAACATCCAAGACCCAGGCCAATCTGAAAAACATCATTTTCCATCTTGACCTGACCGGGATTCGAACCCAGCACCCTCGTGTCGCAGGCTGGCGTGTTAACCACTGCGCCACGGAGCTGTTGATAACACAATCAGCAATAGGCTTAAAGAGATCTAAAATATGTAGATAAAGCTAAAAATAATAACCCGTTATTCGATATCAGCTCACATAGAATTCAACCTCCATTTCGGGAAAGTGTGTCGACGGCGACACGCGAATTTATCCCATGCGAGATAAATTCAGATAGCGCGATATACGACGTGCATATATCGCGCATATCGGGCAAGTGCATGCGATAAGAGATCGTTTTGTTATATTTTATGGTCTATAACACTGACACTACAGAAAAGGATATTCAGGTCATGGGGTTTAATAGATTACTAAATGCCGTATGTTTTGCAAAAGCTGATTTCGAATTTCATATCTGTTTTATTGGTGACCCTGGTATCAGATTTTTTTGACCCATCACTGCGAAATTTAACCTAAACCAAATTCTCACAGAATTATTATGATAATAGGTATGATGATATTTGTACGTGGACTGTATATGTAGGTTGGTTGATATAGATAGAACTTGGATTGCTGGGATTATGGTATTTTATTGTAAAACACGCGACATTTATTTGGAAAGTACACAAGAGATTTTGCTTGCTTAGGAACCGAAATACAACTGATTCATATTTGTGCTGACATAACAAAGAAAACTTTTTGACTTGTTTTTGAACTTTTTAATAGAAAAGAATTCTTTGTTGCCAGCAAGAATATTTTCATACAAATTGGCGGGCCGGCCAAACACTCGTAAGAAATTGTCGTTTTCTTTTCAGTCACATAAACATATACACATACGTACAAACATTACATACATAATGACGTTAATACAGAACCACCAGAGGTTTGTTAAAAACCGGTCAAGTGCGAGTCTGACTCGCGCACAAAAGGTTCCGTACCGTTTCCTATAGAAATCGCAAAAAAAATATGTCTGTTGTGTAGAGACCCCTTCAATATTGATTTTATTATTATTTATTTATTTTTTTATTTTTAAAGTGAGTATATAACTAAATATTCTATGAATATTTCAAGCGTGTACCTGTTGCCGTTATTAATATCGAGCAAAAACAAGCAAACAATCACGTTTGTTGTATGGGAGCCCCTTAATTATTTTTATTCTATTTTTTGTTATTTGTTGTTATAGCGGCCTAACTATCACGGTTCATGAGATACAGCCTGGTGACAGACGGACAGACAGACAGACAGACAGACATACAGACATACAGACAGACGGATCCCAATTTAAAAATATAATGGAATACATAAGTACATAAAAAGAGGTTATAAAATAAAAGTATAATTCATTAAATTTCTAAACTTTTTTTATCCTTAACCTTACTAATATTATGGTAACTGCGAAAGTGAGTTTGCTTGTTTGTTTGTTACGCTTTCACGCCGTACCTACTCTACTGATCATCATGAATTTTTGTATATATGATCTCTGGAGTACGGAGAAGGACATACACCTTTCATCCCGGAATAAGGTGCTGTTCCCGAGAAATCGACATAGACGAGAGCGGAGCCGGGGGCTTAAGCTAGTTAACTATAATTATATTCTTAGAAATGATATTATATAAACATAAAAGCTCTTTCATGCTGGTCTGGGAGAAAAGAAAAAAACTTAGAATGTACCAGCTGCGTCTCTTCCCGCGCAGACCGTAAATGCCGGCCGAGGGAATGGGCGAAAATTTTGGAATCATGTCAATAGACGATGCGGCTAGCAACCCATCACTATTTAGATTCCGTTTTCCACCTATACGCCCACCAACATGCTAAACACCCCTTTTTTTACTAGTTAATGAAGTAGGCCTTTGTCTCCCATCTCACCTGATGGTAAGTGATGATGAAGACGAGGATGTTGCATGCCTATTCAAGAGATACTCATTTATTCTACTTTTGAATGTCCCACACATTTTCTTACGATCTTAGGCTCTGTCTACCCCGTAAGGGATAAAGACGTGATAATATATATGTATAAACATAAAAATAAAATTGTAATACTACTTTTAATATTAAACAAACTAGTTTTTGTCCTTGGAAACCCGTATTTTAACTGGGAATCGATTACCATCAGGTTGTGATCGTGTCCTGAACATTGACGTAAATAGTAATAAAATGAACATTTTTGCACTAACCTGATGCAATGGAGTCGTGAAATAAAGTTCAGGACAAACTATCACATACTCCGTTTAATCTTGTTTCCTACAAGCCTGTCTGTCCGTAAGGTAGATACTATATTAAATATTAAGAAGCGGAATTAATGCAACCAGCCATATTATTAAAATTTACGCGAGATATTATTTTAATATTAAACAAAACGGTTTAACACACGTATTTTTAATCGGAAAAATGCCGACAGTTTCAGCCTAGTCAGTTCCTAGGTCAACCTCCGGCCGCGCCAGGACGTCCTGTTTAATATTAAAATAATATCTCGCGTAAATTTTAATAATATGGCTGGTTGCATTAATTCCGCTTCTTAATATTTAATATAGTATCTACCTTACGGACAGACAGGCTTGTAGGAAACAAGATTAAACGGAGTATGTGAAAAGGCTTTAATTTGTAAAATTCTTTCGACATTACAAACCTGCGTTATCCCTAAGGAACATAGGCTATAGAAATAACTATACCTACCCATGCTAAACCCTACCAGTGCTGAATTATTTATAAGCGGGGCTCCTATAAATAATTCAGCACTCCGAAAAATATTTCATTAAAGCTAATTTCTTCAATGTCTATTTTGATAGACTTGATACGATCCTGAAGAAGAACTATCCCATGAAGGCCACTTTCTTTTACAAAATAAGTATAATTTCATGGAATTAAATTCCTATATCGCTAGTATTATACGAGTATAAATCGCTAATCGCTGCATCCTATCACTATGGCCCGCGCTGGACACGCTGTGGCGACATCGCGCTCTAAATCAGTAACCCGATACGGTAGTGTCTGTACGTGTCGCAGGTTCGAGTCCCGACCTCTAGAAGTTTGCTTACACGTCGCTTTGTAGGGAGAGTATTGAGAGCTTGTTCTCTTGTGTAATTCGATTAGTATGGGAAAGTGTAAATTTGTGAACTTACGACGTAGTGCCTTTGGGGTTTTACGATTTGGTCATGCGGTTGAATCTCAGCTTACGAGTTCGGTCACTCACCTTCTTGAGAAAATTTTGCATGTTAACGTTTATTTTATACTAGCTGTTGCCCGCGACTTCGTCCGCGGCAATTTCTGTTATTATGATTGATTCGTTTTTTATTCGTATAGATGAATTATTTTCCCCCGTTTTCATATTTTAATATATTTTTTATTGATGCTCGCTCCTATTGGTCGCAGCGTGATGTTTTATAGCCTAAAAGCCTTCCTCAATAAATGGACTATCCAACTCAAAAATATTTTTTTAATTTGAACTTGTAGTTCCGTTCAAACAAACAAACTCTTCAGCTTTATAATATTAGTATAGATATTTTACTTCTTGTGTGTGAAATTTTCAAGAGTCACGAATTGCAATATATAATTTATGTATGTGCCAAAATTCATCTAAGATTTTTTGTGACAGGAATACATAAAATGTGCCAAAACATTTATCGGTCTGTTTATAAATTTTGCTTAAAGTATCCAGAACACCAGGTGCCTTCGCTACTTTTGTCAAAATTTTGTCTTCAATTAACACATTTTATTTGAAGTTTTAAGAATTATATCAAAATTTTAAAATATGTCCAAAAAGAGCTCGTTATATAAACTAGTAGGCTCTGTGAGTCACAATAGCCCATAAGTCCTTTATACAAATCTCTGCTATTCAAAACCAAAAAAATCTAAATAGACAAATCAATTCTACTTTATTACTTGTATATTAAGAAGCCGGACAGTGGGACAGACGGACAGCTGGACGTATGAAAGAATTTTCGAATAAGATAAAAAGGAGATGCTTTGCGCTCACTCGCTTATTTAACAATCTTTCAAATAAAGAAACGTCTTCAGTCAAACTACTTAACCAATTTTGAAGAAACTCAAATAGGACGAACGTTAAAGCACATTCCTATAAAAAAAAATTAATCGGTTCATAAATGACAGAGCTTTGAGGTAACAAACATGAAAAAAAAAACATACAACCAAATTGATAACCGTCCTTTTTTTTGTAATTCGGTTAAAGAACCAACAAATTAGAGTAAAAAAAGCTCGTTTTAACTGAGGCAGAGATATCTGCCTCAGTTAAAACGACCTCCTAACATCTGCTGCATATCAATAACTTCTTATAATTGCACACACTTTAAGCAATTACTATAAAGTGGGAGATCAAACATGAGTCATCCGCATTATGATAACGCAAGTTCAGGCTCGCACTGCGCGACGTAACTCAGATCATTGCATTGCACAGATTAAACTAAGTGCGGCACAATAAACGTTTGTTACCCTCTGCCAGGGTGGAGGTAGGAAGAAGGTGGACCAGGTAAGCGTTAAGTGGAGACAAGGATTTTGCATCGCATAATATAAATGCACAAAAGTAAATTTTGTCTCAAAAATATGTTATTTTAACCGACTTCAAAAATGGAGGTTATCAATTCGGTTGTATTTTGTCTATAAACCGATTTTGAAAATTCTACATTGTAATTGAAAATTAAAAAAAAATAGTTTAAAATGTTACTTTAAAATTGGTCCCATATAAATTACAACAAAATCGGTTCATTAGTTAATTTTTTTTTTTTTTTTTGAAATGACTATGTAGCTAGCTCCAAGTGAGCTTTCGCTACTTCACCGGGCGTTTGAGGCGAGGGCAGAGTGCCCTCAACCTTTTTAGACAACATCACCAAAGGGCCCCCAGGAGGGGCGGACCTCGGCTTTGGGCGTTGCCTGTGTGCGCAAGGCTTGGAGAGACAGCAAACTCTCATATTGCCTGATGGGCCGCGTATGCGTGCATGCAAGCCTGAAGGGCCAATCTGAGAAACAATGGCAAAAGCCTTTAGAGAGCATCAACTCTCATCTTTTGCCTTATGGGCCGAAAGCTACGTAGCCAGAAGGGCCTATTCTGAGTGCAAGTCACCTGGGACCGCCGGGCGGTCACCAGTAATCGGAACTAATCCTACTCTACGCACTCTATTCCGGTGGCGAGTGCGACGGGGTCGGATAGTGGGATTCCTCTGGCTATTCGGAGCCGAAGAGGGGTCGGGGCGGGCTTGTGCGATGTCAATAGGATCATCGGGATCGTCAAGTACGTTCCTAGGACGTCTACGACGTAAGGTCGTATCGTGTAAGTTGGGGGAGTAGTTAGCAGCTTGCACTACTAACGGGTTGGGGTGGCGTGCGGCTTTCTCAAACTAACGCTTGGAGGCGTTTTTGAGATAGCCGCGAATGGATGGGAGATCTAGGTCACGGTGTAGGTCTGTCATGCGCAAGTACCGATGGTGACTCATATTTGTGGCACGGGTAACGTAGCGGTTCTGCAAGCGTTGCAGCCGATCGATGTGGGAGGGCGCGATATGGGAGAAGACTACGCCGGCGATTAGTTTAATTGAAGTCGTTTTGTTTTTATAGAAAGACTAGCTTTAGCCCGCGGCTCCGATCGCGTCAGTTTCGATCCCTCGGGAATAGTACTTTTTCCCGGTATAAAAGCCTATGTCCTTCTCTATACCCCAGATAATGTGTATGCAAAATTTCATGATGATCGGTTCAGTAGTTACGGCGTGAAAGCGTTACAAACAAACAAAGTCAAAGTCAAAATATTTTATTCATCGTAAGATATTTTAAATATCATTTGGTGAACGTTAAATTACACATTAATATTTACAACATTAATATTGTTGACGTCAATAACTTACATAAAGCTAAGTTTACGCCGCTTCCAAGGCGGAGTGCAGAAGAAGCGGCAACAAACTGCACAGCGCATTTTCTCCAAATGACATCAACTTACAATCTACGACATACTTAGAACTAAATGTGTGGACTTGAGCGTACATTGTCATGTCATAAAATAAATTTCAATTTGTAGTATGAAAGAATAGTAACGAAACAAGAAATTAAATTTTTGATTAAATGTCAAAAGTCAAAACACAATACGTACAAATTGTACCAATTCATGTAATTTTTTTTATATTAGTATCATGACGAGAGTCCGGCACCGAGCTTTGGCCAGATATGTTTATCGTTTAAAAAATCATCAGTCCTGTAATAAGCCTTTTTACATAGTACCTGTTTAACATACGCTTTGAATTGTCTATCAGGCATATCAAGGACTGATTCTGGCAACTTATTATAATAGCGTATACAGTTACCTAAAAACGAATCACTAACCCTGCTAAGCCTATACCGCGGGAGAAATAATTTGTTTTTATTACGTAATGGGCTATCTGTAAAATAACTTATTTTTTTGAAAAGCGAAATATTTTTCCTTACGGGCATTATATTATCAAATATATACTGGGAAACAAACAAACAAACTCACTTTCGCATTTATAATATTAGTAAGGATTATTATTTGTTTGATCGTTTATAAATATAATTATCATCAAAATTTAAGAGCAACGCTCTTGTCGGTGCAGCCCCCTTCATTCTTTCTTTATACTCTGCTAGTCTTTTACATCCTGACACGAAACCCTTTCCACTTTTTCTATTAAGTGTTTAAGTTACTGTGCCTGGGCTGGGTTTCCTCTCCGCCCTCTGCCTTCAATTTGCCTTCTACAAAACGTTGATAAAGATACAACGTATGAATAAACCATCGACTTTCCCAGTGGCGACTGAGTCCGACAAAACTAATAACATTTCATATGGGACTAATGCGGGAACTCGAAAAAAATGACACTATCATACATATATGTTTGGCCGGCCGGCACTTTGTAAAAACATGTTTGATTTCCCCGCATTGGTACCAAAGGAAGAGTTGTTCATTTTTATGGGCCGAGTCATCCCTCAAGGGAAATTCCGATGGTTAGTTTACACTCTGTATATGCAAAGTTGAAGTTTGTAACGTTTTCATGCTTTAAATAGTTACTGAACTTATAAAAAAAAATATGTAAAAAAAAAAAATTTGGTTAGGAACTGAACTGAACTTCAACATAACATTTTGCATATCCGCCGAGACGGTGACTCCTACCTAGTTATTTCTAATTATTTAATTAATTTTGTCTTTATTCCAGAGAGCTCTGATGTGACTAGTGAAACTGTCTTACAAGATGGATATCAGGTGTACTGAGAAGGCCATATACCATGTAAATAACTACTTACATGTAGAAAAAAGTACAGTTCCCGCAGGTACGACAGCTAGTTGAATATGAATGACAAATTGGTTTTCTCTAGTTTCTTTTTTTTTTCATTTTTAGGGTTCCGTTCCCAAAGGGTAAAAACGGGACCCTATTAATTTCGCTCCGCTGTCCGTCTGTCTGTCTGTCTGTCCGTCTGTCACCAGGCTGTATCTCATGAACCGTGGTAAATTCTCACAGATGATCATCTGTGAAATTTTCACAGATGATGTATTTCTGTTGCCGCTATAACAACAAATACTAAAAAATAGAATAAAATAATATTTAAGGGGGGCTCCCATACAACAGATATGATTTATTTGCCGCTTTTATAGATAACGGTACGGAACCCTTCATGCGCGAGTCCGACTCGCACTTGGCCGGTTTTTTACTTAACAAGAAGCCTGCACATTGTGCACAGTAATAGGACTTCCATACGTTTAAGCTTTACCACATCTTGTCTACCTTTTTCCTACGTCTACGCCTTTTGCGTCTCATCGTAGGCGTTCGAGCGGCCTAATTCGCGACTAATAATTTCCTATAATACTCCGCTAAATCGCATGTTCGCGCGACAATGCGACGGTATCTCACGCGTTATGTGTGTAGTGACAACGATGCAGACAGTCCACGTTAGGTTTTGATACTTGACGGCGCAGATAGTGTCAGGAAATGTGTTGGACTGCTAAGTACCGTGTTTCTAGCGTTTGTATATCTCACGTTATGTGAGCAGTGATAACGAATGGCATGTTGATATGGTGATCGAAGGAATTTGATACTTGAATATTTATATTGAATCATTTAAAACCTATCATTTCAACCAATAGAAATTAAAAAGTCGCACATTTTGTATTGAATGACTGAAGTGGAGCTCAATTTTTAAACTGATAGAATACCTTTTTTTTTTTTTTTTTTAATAGCCTGTTTCAGTGTCCCACTGCTGGGCAAAGGCCTCCCCTTTTTGTTTCCAATCATCCCTATCGCGGGCAATAACTTGCCAGCCACTTATATAAGCATCTAAGTCATCGCGCCATCTCCTTCTAGGTCTGCCACGTTTTCGGCGGCCATCCGGTTTCCACATGGTGGCCACCTTGGCCCACCTTTCTTCTTGCATGCGGCAGACGTGTCCCGCCCAGTCCCACTTAAGCTGTGCTGATTTTACACCTACATCCTTTATTAGAGTTTTGGAGCGCAGAGTGGTGTTTCTAATACGGTCTATACGGCGTACGCCAAGTATACTACGCTCCATTGCTCTTTGGCAGACCTTGAGCCTGGACTTTTGACCCTCAGTGAGTGACCACGTCTGTGCTCCATAAGTAAGTATAGGCAGGATACACATGTCGAGAAGTTTGCGTTTCAATGTAATAGGGAGATCACCCTTCATCAGGCTCTTCATGGACCAGTAGCTCTTCCAGGCGTTATCGATTCGACGATCGATTTCTTTTTCCTGCCTGTTTTCGAAGGATGCTATCTGGCCCAGGTATAAATACTCCTCGACATAGTGTATTACCTGCCCATCCACCTTAATCTGACGCTGCGTGCTGTTTGTCATCACCTTGGTCTTAAGCCGATTCATCTTAAGCCCAAACTCAAGGCTCGCCGTGCTAAGATCGTCAAGCATTTTTTGAAGATCAGATGCTGAGTGGGAGAAAAGGACAATGTCGTCGGCATAACGGAGGTTAGTTAGCCTTTTATCGCCGACATCAATGCCCATTGCCTCCCAATGTGGCGCCAGCTTTCGGAACACCTCTTCAAGACAGCTGGTGAATAATTGAGGGGACAGCGGATCACCTTGCTTCACGCCTCTTTCCACATCAAACACAGGTCCCGGATTATGTACTTTGACGGATGCAGTACTATTGTAATAAATGCTTCGTAAAAGTTGTATATATGTACTATCTATATTCTGGTTTTTAAGAGATTGAAATATGGATGTGTGGTTCAGACTATCAAAGGCTTTGGTATAATCGACGAATGCTATGTATAGGGGTATCTTATATTCATTATGTTTTTCGATTAGTTGATTAAGCGTTTGAAGGTGATCGGTCGTGGAGTAATTGGGCCGGAAACCAGCTTGCTCTGGCGGCTGATGTTGGTCTAGCTGTGGGGCTATGCGGTTTTGTAATACTTTAATAAATAATTTATAAATATGGGATGTCAAGCTTATCGGCCTATAATCGTTTATGTTAGATTTATCACCTTTCTTAAAAATTAATATAATATTAGAATGGCAAAGTTTTTTGGGCAGTTTACCAGTAAATAGGATTGAGTTAAAGAGCTGAGTGAGACGCGGAAGAAGTATAGTTCTACCGAGCTTCAATACTTCAGTGGAAACGCCATCTTCTCCTGGGCTTTTGTCGTATTGCATACGCTTAAGGGCAACTAGTACTTCCCCAACGGTGAACGGATAAATGGATTCGCCACATGAATAGTCTTCTTCGGTGGTAGGTCGGGATAAGTCAGAGTAAAGCGTTCTATAAAAGTCTGTAGATATCTGTGTTATTTGTTGTTGGCTGCTCTGCTTATTACCATTTGTGTCCTTTAAATGAGTTATCCAAACTTTTTGGCGCGTAATACCCTGTTTGGCCGTTCTTAAGGAGGTGTTTCTAATAAGCGCTCTTTCTACTAGCTGCGTGTTTTGTTTTCTAATATCACGGCGGATGCTACGTTTGACTTGCTTATACTTTGATAGAATACCTACGTCTACTAAAATTTGTGACTTGTGACGTCAGCACCCTTATTTAATTAAGTAGGTACCTGTTATGTCAAATTTGACATTTTATACGCGTGTTTGAGACCGAGCGGTCTCGTACCACCATTCGGAAACCCCATTCGAATATCGGTTCAAAAATCGGGTCAGTTAAGAATCGCATGCGGAAGCTTGACAACGAATGGCGGAACTCATTCTACCATTTGGAATGGTAGAATGAGTTCCGCCAT
The DNA here is from genome assembly GCA_947532085.1 of Elegia similella. Taxonomy (NCBI): domain Eukaryota; kingdom Metazoa; phylum Arthropoda; class Insecta; order Lepidoptera; family Pyralidae; genus Elegia; species Elegia similella. The sequence continues at coordinate 19,383,741 of OX383941.1, forward strand.
TTCCAAACAGGCCGCGGTAGAATGTATTCGTCGGTCGAAATTAGTTGTAGAGCACGCAAAAAAAAGATTAGGTATTTGACGTGTATATTATATCTGTTAACGATACTTATTTAATATTGAAAATATATTTTTGGTTTTAGAGACTGTTATTAAATAGTTTTAGAATCTTTTATCCAGTAGATTTTTAGAAGGCACAATTGCCAATGTTTTATAAAAGAGGAATAAAAATTAGAGATAATACATTTTGAAGTTTTATTTCTTCTACACTAATATTATAAAAAGGAAAGATTTTATTGTTTGTTTGTTTGCATTAAATAGGCACCAAATCTACTGGATCGATTTGAAAAATTCTTTCACCATTAGTATCCTACATTATTCCTGATGAATATAGGCTATAGAATTAGTTTATAGTATCTACCCGTGCCAAGCCATGGTAGGCCGCTAGTATATTTATAAACCGTGGTTCCTGTAAAAGTAATCATCTTCATCTCTCAGATAGCTTTGAGGCCGCGTCATACAGAAGTATGATGCAGTCTCAAGGCTATCTGCAAGAACCATGGTCAATCTGTCAATCATCTTCCTTCTCAAATCTTTCAATTCACTTTTCTCCTTTAATCCAAAATACAAGTTAAGCCATTGGTATGGAATGCGTTGATACCCTAGCGCCGTCTCATCTTCAGGTCACCAAGTCAAAGGCCGGTACAGCAGCAGCCGCAGGGGAAATCCTCATAAGGCGCAAGTATGTAGGTATCGGAGACAGCTACATATTTGAGCCTTTTGGGGTAAAAACAATGGGTCCGTGAAGTCCATCATCTCATCGTTTCTTTGACTTTCTGTCGAAGAGACTGATCGATGTATCCCACAACCAAAAGGCTGGCAATTACCTGGCTCATAGGATAAACAAACATTCCAATCCAACGTGGCAAGGCTGCCACCCTTTTGGGTATATTGCCGCAGAATTAAGGTTTGCAGAGACTATATAATTTTTTGGAAATATTAAAAAAAAATTAAGTAGTTTAACTATCATAAGTATCAAAACTCCCTAGTCTCCTATTGGACAGTTTCGGCTCGAGCAGTCAAAGTAACGGCGTCATTTGGCCGATATACGACGCCAGTGCGATTCGTCGCAAGACGTGTCGCCGATTAAACTAATGCATGCATTTAATTCACTTACATGTGCTGAATTACATGGCGGTGTAATGGCTATTGCTATCAGCATACGTGACTGGGGCAGGAAAGTTGCAAATGTTTTTGCGAAAAATATTTCACTTAAGGAGCTTTGTCCAGCGAAAATAGTGCCACCCAATATGGGTGGCACTATTTTACTACTTTTTTTTTTACTTTTAAACACAATTAAATAAAAAAGAAATCTGTACTTCGGTAGTAAATTACTTGTAGTATTTTTGATGTTACTTTAAATTATTTTTTCTATTACAATTCATTTATTCACAAACAACATTACATTGTATTCGAAGTTATTTTTATATTTAAATATATTTATATTTAAATTGTAACGATATTGCGTAGGAATATAAAGAGTGGCGATAGTTTAGATTCTTAATAAGTGAGTTGAATATAAATGAGTTTATCGACTGAGTTTGATATAAATGACCATATATGTATGAATATATGTAGCGTATAAAATTATTTTTAATGTGTTCATTTACTTCTTCGATATGGTCAGGGGTGTAATCTTCGACTGCCTGTCCGGTGGCAAGTATGGCATTTCTTGGTCTCCCGAGCTGCTTCTTTCTTATCCCAAATTCATCTAGTAGCATCCCAAATACCTGGATCTCGTTCGAGTAATACCACAACGTGTCCCACATGCCTACGGCCCATTTGTGACGAATTGTAGAAAATCAAAATGTACAGTGCCAGGGGTGTCATACTTAATTGCCAGTCCGGTGATTATACGTATGACATCAGGTACGCGCGCCCGGCCTCCCCGAGCTGCTACTTTCTTATCCCCAATCCTTCCGAGCAAGTAGCATCCCAAATACCTTTTTCCCGTTCCCTCAGCCTAATAAATTCCTTTCTTTCCCAAGCTTAAAGTGGTTTCGATGGGCAGCAGCACCGGAACCCATTAAGCCGAATAAACTGCGCTCACCAACCCGTTTGCCAAGCGTGGTGAGTATGGCAAATACCCCCCATATGGGGGAGGCCTATGTCCAGCAGTGGACTTCTTGCGGCTGATATGATGATGATGATGATGAAAATGTACAATATTTTTATTCTGTAACTCGTCCCATTATTTTTTTGTATGGAATTTTAAACCTTATCAACGCTTGGTACAGTCACAAGACAAGACAAATATATATTTTTTTAGTTCCTGCATTCCAAATAACCCTGCCCTCGCTCAAAAAACGGTATCGAAGTGCAGCAGCATCGAAACCGAGATAAGTCATACAGGCTGCGTTCACCACTCCGTCTACCAAGCGTGCTGTATATGGCATAACCCCCCATGATGGAAATCCATGGGGGAGGCCCATGTCCAGCATGGGCTGTTTGTGGCTGACTATGATTTTTGGCTGAGGTTTATAGGTACCTAAGTATTTGAAGACATCAACAAAACCTTTTCAATATATTTTAAGTATATGCTTTGAACATAATTTATTTTCTAGTATTTTTATTAACTTGCTAAGAGCAATAAATGAAAAAATCTTCGGAACCGCCTCTCGGCCTCTGACGTGGTTCCTTTAACGACTACCAGATGGCAGCCTGAACCAACGGCTTAACGTGCCTTCCGAAGCACGGAATCATCTTTATTGTCAGACAATCAGGTGATTCAACCCTGCAATGTCCTAACTAAACTGGAAACAACTAAACAAAGTATGCTTCCCGTGGGAATCGAACCCACGACCCCCGGGTCTACACTACAGCGAACTCCAGACATGGCGCAGACGCATCAGCCAATAGCAGACGCATATTTTCATGCCATGCAAAAATTGTATTTCTTCGCAGATACATCGGTGTAACTGTACTGTACTATCGATAAATGTACCTACCACATGTTTATTCTTCAGACGTAGGTAGAATTATAGCATTCTTAATTTCAGAGATATGCTACTCTAGCTTAACACTACACGAAACCAAGCGAAACCAATCAAAACGGTTGTAAAGTCACAGTACGGTGTAAATGCAGCCATAGACCATTCCTCACGAGTCATAACCATATCGGCCCTAATGCAGCATTATGTGTAAATTAATGATAATGTTTTACTTATATGGGCTTACAGAATATCGATCGTACAATTATATCATTGAAATTGTTAGATAGATTTTTCATTAATAAAATATTAGACCATACCGGAAAAATGGGCTTATACGACAACCTAATGGGTACCTATACCTTTTCTGCGAGATCGAATCAGAAACGAGGAGATTTGTAGAAGAACAAAGGTCACCGACATACCTCAGCGGATTATCTCTTTAAAGTGGCAGTGTACGGGGCACATAGCGCGCAGAACGGATGGCCGATGGGGCAAGGTTCTCGAATGGCGACCATGTACCGGCAAGCGCAGCGTCGGACACCCACCGACCAGATGGTCGGATGACCTGACTAAGATCGCAGGAACACGCTGGATGCAGGCCGCTTCCAACCGGTCGTATTGGAAATCCTTGGAGGAGGCCTATGTCCAGCGGCACTTCTTACGGCTGATATGATCAAGAGGCAACCCAAAAACAAGATGGACAGATGACTTGTCTGCTTTTGATAAAACTTGGATAGATAGAGTAAAGTAGAAAAGTAAAGGGGAAACTTTTGTCCAGCAGTGAGACCTAAATACTATAATTATATAGGGGAAACTTTTGTCCAGCAGTGAGACCTAAATACTATAATTATATAGGGGAAACTTTTGTCCAGCAGTGAGACCTAAATACTATAATTATATAGGGGAAACTTTTGTCCAGCAGTGAGACCTAAATACTATAATTATATAGGGGAAACTTTTGTCCAGCAGTGAGACCTAAATACTATAATTATATAGGGGAAACTTTTGACCAGCAGTGAGACCTAAATACTATACTTATATAGGGGAAACTTTTGTTCAGCAGTGAGACCTAAATACTATAATTATATAGGGGAAACTTTTGTCCAGCAGTGAGACCTAAATACTATAATTATATAGGGGAAACTTTTGACCAGCAGTGAGACCTAAATACTATAATTATATAGGGGAATCTTTTGACCAGCAGTGAGACCTAAATACTATAATTATAAAGGGGAAACTTTTGACCAGCAGTGAGACCTAAATACTATAATTATATAGGGGAAACTTTTGTCCAGCAGTAAGACCTAAATACTATAATTATATAGAGGAAACTTTTGACCAGCAGTGAGACCTAAATACTATAATTATATAGGGGAAACTTTTGTCCAGCAGTGAGACTTAAATACTATAATTATATAGGGGAAACTTTTGTCCAGCAGTGAGACCTAAATACTAATATTATATAGGGAAAACTTTTGTCCAGCAGTCAGACCTCAATACTATAATTATATAGGGGAACTTTTGTCCAGCAGTGAGACCTAAATACTATAATTATAAAGGGAAACTTTTGTCCAGCAGTCAGACCTCAATACTATAATTATATAGGGAAAACTTTTGTCCAGCAGTGAGACCTAAATACTATAATTATATAGGGAAACTTTTGTCCAGCAGTCAGACCTCAATACTATAATTATATAGGGGAAACTTTTGTCCAGCAGTCAGAACAAAAATTACTAAATCGCGGCTCCAATCGTGTTAATGTAATAAGTAGTACTTTTTACCATGATAAAAGGTAGCATAATGTCCATTTCCGTATACTTTATTTGAAAAGTAACTGCCTCCGTGGTCCAGTTGTTAAGGCGTTTGCCTGTTGACCCGGGGTTTGTGGGTTCGATTCCCACGGGACGCATACTTTGGTTAGTTTTTTCCAGTTTGGTTAGGACATTGCAGGCTTGAATCACCTGGTTGTCTGATAATAAAGATGATTCCGTGCTTCGGAAAGCACGTTAAGCCGTTGTTGGTCCCGCCTGCCACCTGGTAGTCGTTAAAAGAACCACATAAGAGGCCGAGAGGCGGTTCCGAAGAACTCTGACACCAGGATGTGCATTGACCGTGACACCTACTTGAAATGATGATGATGATTTGAAAAGTCTCTACCCTACCTATTACGGTTCAGTAGATACAGGCCTGTGACAGACGGACGGACATTGGAGGTTTAGTAAACGGGTCCCGTTTTTACTGTTTGGGTACGGAACCCGATTAATTGATCATTTATATTTAATTGGATAAAATACTCGATTAACTGAAACCATTTACCTGCAGAGCCTCACTGTTAGATTTATACATATAATAGTAAAATCTAATTGCTTCCATTTCTTAACATCTATAATAATCAATTAAGTTACCGGGAAACCTATAAGCGAGAGCTATTCACCGAGGTTTCCTAGAACACAGGGGGACTCAAGTACTTTTGCTCATCATTAGGTGCTCAACTATTCGTATTAGCTGAATGTAGGGCCAGAGATGCAGCGATTCTTTTTAACTTATCGTTTTTTAATTAACGGATTTATTTACTGAATAGAAATTACACATAACAAATATCACCTATTAATATTATACTGATTATAATTAAGTATATACATCCGCACAAATATATAATCCTCAGCTAATTATCATTTCGTTCCATTTTCAAACATATCTTGAACTAACTACGCACACAGCGTGTTTGTAAATATGTACCTACTTATTTTGCAATGGTTACTCTTTCAAATTGATAATGATTTTATTAACTTTTTGTTACTGGTGACTCAAAACCGAAGTCAGTCCTCAATACGGGGCATTTTTGTAATAGTCGGAAATTTTGCTGGTCTTTTCTGAACAATATCTAAAAACAGATAGCGCGTCATTACATACCTATGTCGTCACACCTTCCTAATAACCCCCTAAAATCGGCCATTTTGGTTTAACGACACCTCTGGTATCCTCATACGAAAGGTGACTATAGTTTCTGCGTCGTTTTTTCCTTAGACATAGACATATTTATGTATTACCTACGCATGTTGATAAAGCAACTTTTTTGGTTTGACATTCATTTAGTAAAATAGTAGTAAAGTCATACGATTTGAAAAATATGTATTTTATAAACATGTCTTGCCTTAATGATGTTAGTCTGTTTAAATAAACTCTTAACTTTAGAAATCAAAAGAAAATAATGACCCTGGATTAGATAATCAAAACTACCAAATTATATTAAATTCTCAATCGCTGCTTATTTACGAGTAGTGGCCACAACCGAACTCAACTTTTGTTGCCATATCAATTAAGCGAACTTAGATAAAGGAGAGTCCATTGTGTTGCGATCGCGAACTGATCTTATTGTAGAGGATCTAATTCTATGTAGTTATTAAATTTGGAAATGGTGCTCAGAAATAGTTTTTATGCTTCTTAGAAGTTTAAATTGCAAATGCAAGGACCTTATTAGGGAGCTCAAAATTGTAAACATTTTTTTCTCGTGTAAACAGATCCTAAGTTTAAATTCTACGTGATGAATAATGATGTAACCAGTGCAAAAACATTATGTACCTACGCTATTTAAAGCTCTTCCATGATAGTATAGGCAAAAAGAAAAAACGTAGAATGTACCAGCTGCTTCTCTTCCCGCGCAGACCGTAGAAATCGGCCGAGGAAGTGGGGGCAAACTAAGGAATCATGTAAATAGGCGGTGAAGCTAGCAAGCCATCACTATTTTGACTCCGTATTTCATCTTTAAGCCCATCAATATGCTAAAAGTGGCCTTTCGGTCATATGACCTTAGGCTCTGTCTACCGCGTAGAGGATAAAGTCGTGATACTAAGTATGTATGTATTTAAAATAAAATTAAGGTTAAAGTAAGGTTCAATCCATGATATCATATAAAAGGAATTAGACTTCCCGTGTCAAGCAGGCGGTTGGACATACATTTTTGCCAAATCATTGTACAGCATTTGAATCGCATGGTCCCAGGTTCGATCCCCAGTAAGGTCAAGATGGAAAACGATATTTTTAGATTAACCAGGCTATCTTTATCTTTCTATCTTTAACATATAAAATCCTCATGTCACAGTATTTGTAACAAAACTCCTACGAAACGGCTTGACCGATTCTTGTAAAATTTTATGTAATATTTTCAGTAGGTCTGAGAATAGGACGTAAACTATTTTCCATACCCCTTAGCTTATAACATATATAAAGGTGGTTATATATGTACATTATATATATCAGGACTATTACCCGTCTGGCCAGCGTGGAGAGTGTAGGCCAAGTCCTCTGGCTGCTCTGGCCAAGTATGGCCCTAGTAATACAGAGAGGGTCATGCTCCTGTAGTGGAGACTAAAAAGGACCTGATGATGATGATGATGATGATGATATATATCATCCATCACAAATCGATTTGTTAAATCATTGAAAGATCATAATTATTGAATATGCGACTCATATCTTCGAGGACAACTCGGCCCATCAACGTATGTACAACTTATTTTTTTTTTACATTTTCCTATATTTGAGCATTTTCCTAGCTGACGTCTTGTCACAAAATCGACACTTGGATTTTTTTCCAGTCGGATAAAAAGAAAGACGATTTTTATAAGATCCAGCTTTGCACCCATAGGAGTAAGTTATCTCGTCATTTTAAGTGTTTATTGTACATTAATTAACACTCCGAAACCCTAACCTCATCGAAAAATTGCAACCAAAGTATCAATTAAACCATTTAATCAGTGTACTCATCTTTCCCAGCCAAATGCCAACAAATTAGCGACGTCCATCACATATCATTTGGAAATCGTGATCCGGGCTAATTGGCCACAGGCCGACCGGCACGACGGCCGAAATACATTAATCATAGGCATATTGATAAACAATTGCCCTACCTTAAATAAGGGGTCATCGGTGTCTTCCTTACTTTGAGTTTAGAACACATGTTTAAACGAAACTCATCATTAAACCCTTAACTTTAAATTCAATAATCATTTCTCTTGAAAATGGAACATATGATCTTTTAGAGTTGATAATACCGGCTGATTTTTCCTCTCAAATCTTTATTCCATTTCGAAGTCTATGCCTTTAATTCTAGAGTATATTATTGCTTGTGGTTCAGTGGTACATATAGAAGGCATGTTGCCGGCGCTGCTTTGTCGCGCGCCGACAAAGGCACGTGGGAACGTGCGCGTGCCTTCTTCCTTAAGAGAATAGAGCATTGTAGTGTGTGGTTACTGCATGATTGTGATTCAATTTACTCGTTTTTTGTTACTGTTGTTTAGTATTACGTTTTGACATACCTAATTATAACAGATCAAGGAAAGAAAGTTACAAATTCAGTATCAAAGTTTTCGACATGGCTAAAATTACTTCAACTATATTTTATAATGATACTAGCTGTTGCCCGCGACTTCGTCCTCGGCAATTTCTGTTAGAATGATTAATTGGGTTTTTTCTTAGTATAGAGGAATAATTTTCCCCCGTTTTCAGCACATTTTTATTGATGCTTCGCTCCTATTGGTCGCAGCGTGATGTTTTATAGCTTAAAGCCTTCCTCAATAAATGGATATCCAACACAATAAGAATTTTCCAATTTGAACCAGTAGTTCCTGAGATTAGCGCGTTCTAACAAACAAACAAACTCTTCAGCTTTATAATATAAAATATAGGTTTAATGCCTTTTAATCTTATTACCTTTTACTTTTAAACAAACTATTCATATAAACATTGAAATATAAAAAAGCTATTCAAGTCACTTCCTATATCAACCTGGTCAATTACACTGCAAGAGATCACATCTTCGGTATTCATTCAGATCCATATCATTATGGAATTGGCCTATTTGTGCATGACTTGCGAATCGCATGTGGCGCTATGCTATGCTATACGTCTATTGTTTTATAGATTTTCGAGTATTGCGTATTCAAAGCTGGAAACTACACAGCATATGTTTTTCATCTATTCTACTAAGTCAACACTGTAGAGTTTTTCGGCAGCCATATGTATTTGCTATCATAATTCATCATTTCAGGGACAACAAGTTCACTGCTGGATACAGGTCTCTCCCAAGCCAAGGATTTATTTCTCTCCATAGAAGGATATTGCCCTACTCACCTCGCTCTGCAGGCGGGTTGAAGAGTTCCTTTGGCGTCTTGTGCTTCACGCGCTGCTCATCGGAAGCATTCCTTTGCTTTATTATGATGCTATTAAAGGCTTTATTTTATTTTAAGCCCTCAGAACATGCCATGGCATAATTTGCAGGATGTTTCACCAGAAACGAATTACATTTCGTTTTTCTTCTGCATATGAACCTGGTCAATGATATAGTGTAAATAATATATTTGTGCCCATATGGAATTCGGCACATACAAACATAGTTACATACATATATGAACTCTATAAGAGGTTAGAGATCAACGCAAACAAGTGTGAATTATTTTTGTGTGGACAGGAAGCCCAGACATCTATATCGCGGTTCGAGACTTTGTTACCTGGAGTAAAGGTCTTGGATGAATCCACTTTTAATCTTTTAGGTGCACCTATTTTTAAGGAGGCGATATCCGCCGCGATTATGGGTAAGTTGACAAGTTTCGTTGCTTCTCACGATTTATTAAAAAACTTATCTTCGCACGTCGCTCTGGTGCTTCTTCGAAATTCCCTGTCGTTTCCCCGGTTAACCTACATTATTAGGTCGTGTCCATCTTGGCTGTGCCCTCAAGAAAGTAAACAGTTTGACAACGCAGTAAAGTTAATTTTGGAGGACATACTTAACGTCAAACTTGATGAAGGGCAATGGAAACAGGCTTCTTTGCCAGTGCGGTACGGAGGTCTTGGTATTCGTCGCTTGGAAGAAATATCGCTCCCGGCTTTCTTGGCCTCGTCGCATGGGGTGGTCAATCTAATCACTAAATTACTCTCTATTAATGGTGATGGATTGATTTTGCCCTATGTAGGTGAGGCTTTGACGGCCTGGTTTGATAGAAGCCCAAACTCTTCCGTACCTGAAAGACCTGAGATGCAGCGGCTTTGGGACGAAAAGGGATCTCAAACCATTTTTGAAGAGCTGGAGAGTCAGGCAGATGGTGCCCATTTGGCGCGAATAAAAGCCGCAGCTCAGCCGGAGTCTGGGGCTTGGTTACACGCTGTCCCATCCCCTCACATGGGAACATTATTGGACAATGATTCCCTGAGGGTGGCCGTGGCTTTGAGGTTGGGTTGCGACGTATGTGAACCTCATCGCTGCATTTGTGGGAAGATGGTGGAGGCCGATGGACACCATGCTCTTGGGTGTGCTAGATGTGCGGGTCGTTTGTCTCGTCATCATTCCCTGAACGACATTATTCGAAGAGCACTGATATCGGCAAATATACCCTGCCAGTTGGAACCCCCTGGACTCTCACGCACAGACGGAAAACGACCGGACGGACTGACATTGATACCATGGCGGAGGGGACGTTGCCTATTATGGGATGCAACATGCGTCAGCACGTATGCGGCCTCCTACCTCACTAACACTATGCGATCACCTGGTGCGGCTGCAAAGGTGGCAGCTGGACAAAAAATTACCAAATACTCGGTTTTGTCTAATCAATATGAATTCGTTCCGGTTGCCGTAGAAACAGCTGGACCGTGGTGTTTGGAAGCGAAGCACTTTGTTAGTGAGATAGGACGGCGATTAAAGTCCCGTGGATATGACCACCGCTCTGGATGGTACCTGGTTCAAAGGCTGTCCCTAGCAATCCAAAGAGGAAACGCGGCAAGCATAATGGGTACCTTTGAACCGGGTACGATTCGGGGTGGTATTTTTGACTGATTTAAATGTAGCTATTATATTGACGAAACTGTTGTGAATTCTGTGTGTGTTAAATAAATTGTTATTTCATCACTCTAAAAGCAATACACTCCTATTTTGGCAAACGTGTATAAAAGACACAACTCGAATTTTGCAATAATAAGCGAAAATTTATGTAGTTTTGGATGAAGACATTATTTTGCTTTACTCGATATATTTTAAACCCCATAGTACATCTTACGGCATTTCGAATAGGGTGTCATTTCACCAGAAACAATACAAATCCCGTTTCTCTTAACCACTCATAAACCTGGTCAATTACACCGCAGAGTAAATATCTCCGGCATCCGTATTATAAGCGGAATAGGCTCATTTAGGCATGACTTGTCCATGTGGGGTCCGGCGCTTGACGAGTTGTCTATTGGTCTAAATTCAAAGTATTTTATAGATTTCAAGGTCAGAAACTACAAGGCACTCGTTCCACTCTTCTCATATGTACGAAATATCGATCTGGTCGCATGTGATCGCATGTGGGGTCCGCACTGCCAGTCTATTGTTTTTAACCGACTTCAAAAAAAGGAGGAGGTTCTCAATTCGTCGGAATATTTTTTATGTATGTTCCCCGATTTCTCGAAGACGCCTGGACCAACTTAAGAAATTCTTTTTTTTGTCTGAAAGGTTGTACCCCTTGTTGGTCCCATGGTCACTTAGTCAGGTTCTTATAAACGGATCCTCGAAAAATTGAGGGAAATCATTCTTTTTATAGTTAGGTTAGCGATATGTATGACCATGAATATGTGTTAGCTGATAGATCATGAAAGATCTATCAATCTTTCATGATCTATCAGCTAACACATGTTTAACAATTATCTACCAGCTTTAGATGATCGTCTTCTCAGGCCCTTATTTGAGATGCTTCCAGTCTGTGGTCCGTTTAAGTCAACATGTCTTTTTTTTCATTTATTTGGATCAACAAACAGTTTCACACTAAGTAATTAAAAACAACAGGTTTTAACGTTTACAAATAAATAAATGCGAGACCAACACCGATTGTGCAAAGTTTATGACACAACTCGCCTTATTTTCAAAAGTTATCTCAAAATATGTAATTTCTTTTGCGAAATCTTAATAGCCTTTGTCACTCGGGAGGATATAAGCATTTTAACCCATACGTCCAAATTCCGTTGAAAAATTTACAAGTTATCTATACATATAATAAAACAGTAAAAATATTTTGTCTGTACATTTAGAATTTTTGACTGAAATGGATAGAGGGACACTCAAAAAGAATAATAGAAAGCAAAAAAATTTTTTTCGAATTTCTTGTCTCTCTGTCTGTCTGTATGTATGATCACGATTATCTCCGAAAATACTGAACCGATTTACTTCAAACTTTCACCAATTGCTTTGTTTTAACCCAGCAAAACATTTAAAGTTTGATTCATCAAAATCGGTTCATTAAAAAAAAAGTTATCGTCATTTGAATGAACTTAAGGCATTAGTTTGCATACACGGTGAATTTTTTATCGTTTCGGACCCTTAAAGGGGTGACTCAGACTAACAAAATTAACAACTATTCCTATGGGAACAATGGTGGGAACTCAAAATAAAATTCGACATTCCCATACAACCTGGCCGGGCGGCGGGAATTTTTTGTATGGAAATGACGAAATTTTTTTTGAGTTCCCGGCATTGGTCCCATAGAAAAAGTTGTTCATATTGATGACCTGAGTCACCCCTTTAAGGTTCCGAACTGTTCCTGAGGGATGGACACTAACGGCGGCGGCGTAGCCGCGGGCAAACGGCAAACCAACCTAAACTGCTGCGCCTAGAAACTTGGTACAGGGGTTCTTTTAAAGATGTGAGTGAGCGGTAAGAAAGTATTTTTAAGAAATTTAACTTCTAAAGGGGTAAAATTTATATGGAATTTTCTCATTTCTGGACTAAGAAGTATGAAAGTAGGTATATAAGTTCTAGATTAAAATTAAAAAAGATGTGTGTAGGTAGATGAAATTTGCTAAATTCCCCCTTTAACGGGTAAAATGAGGGTGGATGGGTGGTATAAACTTTGTATGGAAATTTTCTCATTTCTGGACTTAGACGTATGAAAATAAGTATATAAGTTCTAGGTTACAATTAAAAATATCTGTGTAGGTAAAATGGACGATATTTTTCCCTGTAGGGGTAAAATAGCGGGGTAAAGATTGTATAGGAATTTACTCATTTCTAGACTTAGAAGTATGAAAATAGGTAAATAAATTCACGATTACAATTGAAAAAGATCTGTGTAGGTAAACTGGAAAAAATCCCCAAGAAGGGGGATAAAGTATGTTTGGAATTTTTTTCATTTCTAGACTATGAAGTATGAAAATAAATAGGTATATAAGTTCTCGATTACAATTAAAAAAGATATATGTGGGTGAAATGGACTAAGTTCACTCCTAAAGGGGTAAAATGGGAGGGTAAAGGTTTTATGGAAATTTTCTCATTTCTGGATATAATTAATATCCATACTTCTATACTAATACTAATATTATAAATGCGAAAGTAATTCTATCTGTCGTTTTTTACGCTAAATTTGGTATGGAGGTGTGAGGCCCGGGGAAGGACATAGGGTATGTTTGATTCCGGGAAATTCTACTGTTCCCGAGGGATCGACACTAACGCGGGCGGAGCCGCGGGCAACAGCTAGTAGTGGAATAAATAAACTTATGTGATTTTCTCAAATACATAGTTAAATATTTACATGAACTCGAAAAATGATACACTCTTTTTTCTCAATTCCAATTTTACAATAATTTCATCATCAGGTCTTTTTAGTCTCCACTGCAGGAGCATGACCCTCTCTGTACTACCAGAGCCATTAGCCAGAGCAGACAGAGGATTTGGCCTACACTCTCCTCGCTGTCCAGACAGGTTGGAGAGGTATCTTTGGTGTTTATGAGCTTTGTTTAGCTTGTATTTTCTAAGTCGCCTCTTACGACGTCCATGGGAAGAATTGGAGTGGTCCTATTCTACTCTACCGGAAACCACACGCCTATACTTACAAGCGAACTTAATTTCATAGAGAGTTTTAGAAGAAGATATTATTTTGCATACCTTTGCTTAGTAATATAGACTCGATATATCTTAGGTGCCACAAAATATGCCACGGCATTTAGTAATGTCATCAAAAACAATTTACATCTCATTCCTCTTTCCCACATGAAACTGATCAACTACACTAATGAGATCATATCTCCAACATGACTAGCAAACCATGTGGGGTCGGCTGGCATTGACGTCTATTGTTTTATAGATTTCCGCTTAGCAGGGAAGACTAAAAGACTCGTCCAGCAGTGGTCGGAAGTCGTAAGTAAACTTCGAGGTACTTCCACCGAAAAACGTGCACTCATATGCGCCGCATATAATTTTTATTTTCTTTTTTAGTAAAATAAATAATATGCACAACTTTTATTTACATTTTTATACACTACAATATATGTTTTCATATTATATCTTATGTTTAAAACCTTCTTTTTATAAATTATTCTGTTATTTCCCAATGTTAAATATATACCAAATACACACACATCAGATGACTTCAATTTATACATGTAGTTAACTAAGCTTTCGCCCGCAGCTACGCTCGCGTCAACGTGAAGCGACTAGTTCCATCGGGAAGAGTACCTTTTCCGGAATGAAAGGTAGGTAAGGCCTATATCCTTCTCCGTACTCCAGAGAACTTGTATGCAAAATTTCATGGTGAACGGTCCAGTAGTTAGGGCGTGAGAGCGTAACAAACAAAGTTACTTTCACATTTGTAATATTAATATGGATATGATTTTGATTGGTGATAAAACTTTTATAATGTAAAAGACTACTTAGAACCACACTAAGAACATAATTTAACGGAATAGATTTTGACATACTTACTCAAATTTTTCAATAATTAATTATAATCACTTATATAAAATTGTATGTCCATACAGGACAGGTAACAGTGAAACTACTATTAATTTAAGATCACAAACCCTGTTTTGCACCTAGAGATATTTTGATATTTGATAATTAAAAAGAATAAAAAAATGTATATATTTTCAACTTACTCAATATCCTATTAAAAACCTTTACTTCGTTCCGCTACAAACGATTCTCCAGAAGATTATCGATACGGTCTGAATCGAATAACACGTGTTTAGGTGGATATATATAATTAAGTTGATAGAGAGCACTCACCTACTATAATTTAATGGAAATAGCACGCGACAGACAGACAATACCATTATGATGGTTGGAAGCTGTGATTGCATGTATTACCGGCCGCCCAACACTCCGCGTAGGTTTTTGACCTTATGTTTTGTACGTATATCAATTTTGTGGATCGTACACGAGAAGACATCACATGCGTCTTTTGTACAGGACTGAATATAAAAACGACTACAAATAAAGACTTGTCATTTAGATTTACGGAATTAATTAAATTCTAGGTAAAATCGTAATTAAAAACTGCAAATTGGTTTTTGTTTGCATTCATAAGACATTTAGGTACCTACCTAATTCTTCTTATACTATGTATAATATCTTTAATATCATGTTAATCGTGTCCCAAAAAATATCTTAAGTTGGGTTGAGCGGTAGCACGCTACCGGCAAACTTCATTTTTGCTAGTAGCATGAATGGGCCAGCTCATCCGGGGAAGTACCACCCTCTCGCATAAAATTGACGTTTGTGTAGACTCTTGACTCTTTACCACTTCTATGCTTCCTTCGGTGAGTGAGAGAGCCGGACGTCCATCTTCCTCCCTGGTACCCCCCCCCCCCCCTTCCATGTTCTCCCCAACTCCTTAAAATGCCGGCAACGCTCCTGTCACATCCTGTTCTTACAGTGTCCATGGACAGCGTTGATCGATTACCATCAGGTGCCTCGCTTGTTCATTTGCCGTCCTCTATCATAAATTTAAAAAAGTAATTGACCGATCCACCAACTGTTCTAGTTTCGCATGAGATTTTTTTTTTTTTATAGTAGAGATAAGTTGGTACACTTAGTAATTATACTTTTTCCACTTATCTACTACCAAGCTATCCCCCTTTGGAGGGGTCCCAGGAGTACTTTGGTTTTTTCAGTGAAGTTTACCTACCGGAAAATTCGATGTTGTAATGATTTGCCATTGCCATTTGACTTAACTATTCAAAACAAAACAACCAAAAATATACTCAGCAGCATAACTTTTCAATTGTGCACCGTTTGGTGGCCATAATTTCGAGATCCGAGATCAACTCGTATGCAATTGTCCATTTCATTAATTAATTTCAGCCATCAAATTTTCGCGTCGCATTCACTCCATGAAGTTTCGAACGGTTCTCGACTCGTTCTCGAAAATTCGATTTTGAACAATACAGTTTTTCGAACGGTCGCGATTTGTACGCGGCAATTAAAAGTTTCCGAACGGGGTTCACTTTTTATGACTTGACGTATGGAAGAAAATTAGCGTAAAATAACAATAATATTGGGCTTGAGCTTGGCGCAGACACCTCGTAGTTTTGTATATATGACTATATATTTGGTACATTCGGGACAAAATATTTTTAAAGATGTCATTTATAAAATTTCAATATTTTGACATATTTTTTTATATAAATATATTATTTTCTTAAACATCATTTTTTAAAATTCAATTTACAATTACTTTAATAAGGACAATGTATACTCAGGCCACATACCTAGGATAAACTAAAATTGTAAGTTGACGTCGATTGGAGAAAATGCGCTGTGCAGTTTATTGCCGCTTCTTCTGCACTCCGCTTTGGAAGCGGCATTAAACTTAGCCATAAGTAAATTACTGACGTCAACAATTCTCAGTTGAAAATATATGACAATTAATAAGTGTCCAAATGACCTATATTAAATAAACGTTTTTGAATTTTTTTTGATAGGTATTTACATAGATTTAAAAAAATGCGTCTCTCTGGGTATTTATATAATGAAATTGTAGCTATTAAGATGCTCAAAGAAATATTGTATTATATATTGTATATAACTGACAAACAGTTCCCCAGTAAGTGTATGTATTATCTGCAATGTTTTGAAAAAATGCGAGTCTTCTTTAGATGGGAAACACAGAACCGATAAACGGTTCTTTGGTTCCCTTAAAGAAGGCTCTTTCGTATGTCTCTGTATCCCGCTTTCCAACTGTTCTGCTTCTACAGGTCGGATTGTCAGCCGATTTTCGTAAATTACTGTAATCGTGAAAAGGTTCGATAATTACATACAAGTTTTTAGAAAAAGTTTCCAATTTTTTTTTATTGCGAAAATTGGCATAAGAATCCTAAGCTCCATTGGGTTTACTCTATGGTTCTTAGGACCATGTGAGTTCATCTACTTATAGCCACAACTTCACTATGTTCCAAATAAAAATTAATGAGTATTTACAAATTATATTTGTGAATAATACCACAGAGGTAAAGAATACTTACTACGTAAAAAGCGAACAAATATGAACATAAAAAATATATAAAAAATACCAAAAATTTTGGCAATCATATTTATTTTGTGTAAACTGAGATAATACACGTCAAATCAGCACTCCAAAACAACATCCCCCACGCCAACCACATATCCAATTAAACAGCAAACAACAGAAAATATTCACGTGCTCAGTAAATACATTTTCAAATGTGTTCGAACGCAGCGATAAAATTGCTGACAGTGACGTTTCGTTTCCCGCCATTTTTGCTCCAATATGGCTGCAATTTGCAGTCAGCACTTTTGGCGTATTTGTATAAACCGATTCCCAGCTTGTTTGAACGAATTCTTCGCCTGTTTTTAGTGTTGAAACATTAAATCATTTGTTTAGTTCTTTGGATAAAATAAACAACAACCTTAGTTCGAATAATAGAGCAAAGGTCGCAAATTAAATAATAAATTAAGGTGAATCTGTATATCTTGAAATAAAACTGGAAAGTTATGAATGTATAGAATGGAGTCTGCACATGTTGTTTCGATATGCTACTATTTAAATTTTTTGTATTTGTTTACATAATGCAACTACCTACTAATACATATAAACACAAAATAAAAAAAGTTGAAGAATAAGCCAAATATGTAAATATTCACCAAACATTTTTAGCAATATAGCAAAGTTAACTCTAATCTATATCCAAGCTAAGAAAAAGTAAGTCTAAAAAACGGATATATTCAATAAGATATAACGATCTTAATAATAACAATACGCTAGTTTCTTAAAAAATATATAATTCGTATATCAGTTAGATAATCAAAAAGTATTGAATACGTATTTTTTCTTTTGTCGTTTAAAATTAGTCCATTTTAATGTTATTATTTGGACCAAGGAAACTATCCTATTAATTAATAAGTAATATTTTATTATAATTATGTCCATTTTGTAGATTTATTAATTCTAAAGGAAGTAATAACACAAATTCATAACTAATATTATGCACACACTAAAACAACACCAAGAAATCCAGTATCCTTTCAAAACAATCCCAAACTTGGTTCGAATCTTAACTACCCAGGCGGACCATAGGTGGGTCCACCTCCCCAATCAAAGATATAGATAGAATAGATTAGATACGATAAGACTGTTCAAATTGATGTTAATGTGGTAAGAATTTCCTATCATTGTCAAAGATTGCCGCCAGCCTTTTGGACACCGCAGCAGCAGCGCAGAACGCAGCAATTTTGGCATCCATATTTTATTTAATTTAATTTGATGTGTTTATAGATTCATTTTATTTTTTATTTAATTTAAGTTTTAGTTTAGAATTATTTATATGTATCGATTAATTATTTTAATAATATAACTTCATTAAAGTATTGTTTTAGGTCAAAAGAATCACTACATAGTAAAAAAAAGTAGCTTCCCGCTGTCTGTCCCTTATGCTTAGATCTTTAAAACTACACAACGGATTTTAATGCGGTTTTTTAATAGATATAGAGTGACTCAAGAGGAAGGTTTTTGTATAATGTATAATTTATCGCACCCGTGGGAAGCCGGAGTGGGTCGCTACTTTTTTAAATAAAATACTTGCATTGGTATCATGTTATGTCATGCATTTTTTTTTTTTGTTATTTTCTATTACTTTACGTTGGTTTATACTGAAACAATTTGTAATATATACAACTAGCTGTCGCCTGCGGCTCCCCTGAGGACTTTTTTGATATGAATTTCAGCTTGATACCTCCACACCTTTATTAGAAAAAGAGTCTTGACAGACAGACAGACAGACAGATGGACAACAAAGTGATCCTATAACGGTTCTGTTTTTACCTTTTGAGGTACGGAACCCTAAAAATCACGTTAGTTGTATGGGAGCCCCGATAAATATTTATTTTATTCTTTTTTTTTTAGTATTTCTTGTTATAGCGGCAGCATAAATACATGATCTGTGAAAATTTCAACTATCTAACTATCACGGTTCATGAGATACAGTCTGGTAACAGACGGACAGACATACAGATGGACAGCGGAACCCTATTAATAGGATCCCGTTTTTACCCTTTGGGTACGGAACCCTAAAAATGACGATTAAACATGATTGGTTCATTTTGACAGCTGTCAGAAATACCTCTCGTCACAGTGCCGCCACCGGGAAAAACATCGATTCTGAAAATACTTATCATATTGAATACGATACGCTATGCATTTAAGGGTTAAATAGTATGATCCACCAACTCACTTCCATGCATCACCTAACTCACTGCTGTCCCTCCCATCTGTCCCGGAACTTGGCGCACATGTGCTCTTAATCTCCGGACATTTGTCAGTCTGTAATTGCGAAGTGATTCTACTTTCACTGTCCCTTACATCTTAATGTCAGTTTCCATAGTTCCGTCCGGGATTGTTCGGATGGGTTTATTATGAAAAGATGTTACAGAATTACTGTAATTTATTAAATTACTAGCTTTCAACTGTGGCTTTGCTCGCCTTATCTCCTCTTTCTCTTTTGTTATTCTTAGTACTTAAGGCAATATCTCCGAAAAACTTGGTGATTTATTTATTAAACTAAATACCACGGTATAAACTTCCATTTACGTTTTAGTATTTAGGTAGTAAAGTTTCACAGGAAAGATAAATGATTACTTAAAATAAAACTTATTATGTACAAGGTAGACTCGCATTCATCACTTTCTCAAAAGAGTAAGAATTGCCTGACAAGGACACTGCATCCATCCGCAAACACATCACACTCTGGTTGCTGGCTCAGAAACTCGTTAATGTTTAAAACCATGATAAATCGTTAACGTAAGAAAAACATAACAAAAAAATACAAACTTTATATAAGTTTAGTGGTTTATTTTGCATTCACATTGCTATTTTGATATATGTACTCTTATTAAATTACTAGCTGTAGCCCGCGACTTCGTCCGCGGCAATGTCTGTTATTATGATTAATTAATTATTAATTAGTACAGATGAATAATTTTTCCCCGTTTTCAAAACATTTTTATTTGATGCTTCGCTCCTATTGGTCGCAGCTTGATGTTTTATAGCCTATAGCCTTCCTCAATAAATGGACTATACAACACAAAAAGAACTTTCCAATTTGAACCAGTAGTTCCTGAGATTAGCGCGTTCAAACAAACTCTTGAACTTTATAATATTAGTATACGGACCTTGTGGATTTTTTCACCATATTTTATTTCATAATTTAATAAAAATACAAATTTACTCTAGTGTTTTCAATATTAATTAATATTTTGATATTTTTTTGGTAAAAATATGAAATAGCTTATCGATTGTAACCCATTCAAGACTTCCTACATACTTACTATCACGTCTTTTTCCCTTGTGGAGCAGACAGAGCTTAGGCAAAGCCACGTTTAGTATTTTGATGACCGTGAAGGTGGCAAACGGAATAAAAATAGTGATGGGTTGCTAGCCGCATCACCTACTAACATGATTCCTCTAGTTTCCACCTGATCCCTCAATCGGCTTTTACCATCTGCATGGGAAGAGATGCAGCTGGTACTATCTACGTTTTTTTCTTTTCCCTTAGTCTTCTATGCTGAAGATACTATAATTTCCTTTCCCAATTACTTCCTGTAAATATAAATTTATATGAAATACCTCGTTTCAAGGAATAGAAAAATCGAGTAAGCCTCTTCTATGCTGTTTGTGTAGAATGTACTTATCGTAAAAGCCCTCCGTATGGAAATCAGAGGCTTAGTAATACGGTTTCTTTAGGAACCCCTTCGGAAACGGAACCCAAAAACTGACACCACCAGGAAAGTCCGTACTGTAAGTGAAAAGGAGTAACATTATAATCCCATAAACACTAGAGCAATACCCATCCCATTATTTCTTAACTTCCGGACAGACATCCAAATATATCATCATTAATCCAAACGTTGCAAATACCGTATCTGATCGAATCAATATCCAGCCAGTAACCCAGACCTGTCAAGATTTAATAATTGTACGAAAAGTTGATGATAAAGCTGGAGTGCTGGGGTCAGGGTAGGCTGGATAGGAGTTGATTCGCGATTGCCGAGTAAGTAATAAGTGTGGAACTTTCGTGCGCCCACGTGACGCCTACATGCGAGCCGATCTGTGAGGTGTGCTGAGGACTTAGTGATTAGAAGAGAGGGGTTTAGGTGCAAATTGACAAAAGTCTACGAAATTTATTTATTAACAAATAAACAAACAGTTTATAAGGTATTTACATTTTTAAACACAATTTAAAATAATATTATAGTAAACGGTTTCACTCACGTATCGTAAGTCGATATCGCCGACAAGTTTCAGCCAATTCAGATGGCCATCTTCAGGACGAGTGTCAAGGACGACGCGACACGGCAGTCCCTCGAACACTGGGGTTCGCCGCCCGCGCTGCCCGTCTCACTGCGCGAAGCGCTCGCGCCGATGCGTTGATTAGGGGGTCAGACGCCCCCGAAGATGTTGTGGCTGGTTCTACTCCGTCATCATCTACTTCTGGTGGCTGTGGCACACTTGTATGCACAGAACTAACCGTGTCGACATCTCGTAACGGGATGTCATTGTTGTTTTGGCATGTTTGATCGGTTTCCAAGTTGTAGGCAAGGACCAACCTACATCACGGTTGAAATATAATATTAATTATATCTCGCGTAACTTTTAATATTATCACGTTAAATTACTTATAAAAATTTTACCTCACTCACCAATTAAATGTGTACATAACATATGCAAAATCAGCTCAAATTATGAGTTAATTATCTAAATAAACGCTTTGATATCTCAACCACAACAAACAAGCAGAATTGATTTCAGGCATTAATTACATTTTTATCTTATCAGTCAAAAAGTCTTCTATGCAGTAATAACATTAGTCAATTAGATTTTCATTTAATTTAATTTTAAAATGCTTATTACGAGTATTTAACTCTTTTAATGTGTCCGGTAATTTATTGTACAGTCTTGGACCTATGATATATACAGTTCTATCATATGTAGCCATATTAGAATTCTTTTGGGGCAGCATTTGAATTCTCTCAATTTCAAATTCTCTGGGATGTTTATTAATAATTTGCCTAAATTTACCCATATTCTCTTAAATATACGAGTATACACATGCTTCTAAAATATATAGGTAATAAATTGTAAGTATATTATGTCGATGAATAACTTCGGACAAGAAATGGCTTCTATGGAGAAAATGCGCTGTGCAGTTTGTTGCCGCTTCTTCTGCACTCCGCCTTGGAAGCGGCGTAAACTTAGCTCTAAGTAAGTTATTGACGTCAACAATAATAATGTTGTAAATAAAAATGTGTAATTTCATTTAAGTTAACGTTCACCAAATGGTATTAAAAATATCTTACGATGAATAAAATATTTGACTATTGACTATCTATCACCATGCCCGCAGCCTAAATGGTCCTGCCTGTATACTTACAGTACAAAGGGCGTAGAATGATGTCCATATAGCGCGGTGGTGCAACGTGTGAACATCTGGCACACTTCCTTACTGATTGAGTAATCTAGTGAGCTTGCTCGTTAGTGGATAACGAAGCTAAACAAGCTATTATGTTTTATCTGCCGATACGAATATATTACGGGCCGTATCTTTACTATCCTTATCCTTGCTTCCTTACTAATATTATAAATGCGAAAGTGAGTTTGTTTGTTTGTTTGTTACGCTTTCACGCCGTAACTACTGAACCGATCATTATGAAATTGTGCATACAAGTTCTCTGGCGTACGGAGAAGAACATAGGCTACCTTTCATCCCGGATAAATGTACTATACCCGAGGGAAAAACGTTGATGCGAGCGAAGCTGCGGGCGAAAGCACTAGCTTTCAATGAATCAAGATGAATACTTAATTTTTTATTCATACATACTAACACATCTTTTTCCTTGCGGGGTAAACAGAGACTAAGTCGATGAGACGTAAAAGCCTCGTTTAGATTGTTGGTGGGCGTGTAGGTGAAAAACGGAATCAATACAGTGATGGGTTGCTAGCCACATCGCCTACTAACATTATTCCTCAGATTTTCGCGCATTCCCTCAATCGGCTTATACGATCTGTGCGGGAAGAGAAGCAACTGGTACATATTACCTTTTTTCTTTTCTTTCATACCAGCATGGAAAATAATAGCTAACGGATATATATATATATATATACATTTGGGTATAGGTATACATTGTTGCCAAAGATTGGTAATAAATGAAAGTGAATTACGTTGTGTCTGCTTGCGTCGATATGTTAAAATTGTGGGCAATATATCTCGATTGTCAATTACTAGCAAATAGGGCCGTTAGAGAGTAAAATTAGACCAGCAGTGGGTGTCAGGCCTAAGATAATTTGTGATTAATATCACAGCAAATCAATTTTATTATAACAACAAAATGGAAAAAAAATATTTCATTTACTTAAAATCCATGCCTCGAAAATGAAACTTTGAAAACATAAAGTTGTAGGTTTCTTTTCTTTTTCATTTTATGGATTATACCAAAATACAAACAAAATATGCAACATTGAATGGCAATGCTTATTCTTTTGGCTTATTAGTTTAAGGTTAAATCATACTTTATTTTCTGCTAAAATTGTTTTAAATAAGTCGTTACATAATTTTTCTGCTAAATTTGTTTTAAATAAGTCGTTAAATAATTCTATCTTTAAATATTAAAATATTATCCTAAGTATTTTTTTTATAAAAACATCATCGTCATACATACATAACATACGATCACGACTTTTTCCCTTGCAGGGTAGACAAAGCCCATCCGGCCTATTTGCTAACTTAATGTACAACATTTTGATAGTCACTTCAAAATACATTACGCTTTATATATTTATCTTAAATAAAAATAATACTACTAATATACTAATATAGTCAATCATACGAAAGCCGCAATGTATTTGGAAGTAACTAAGAAATTGTTGTACACCGAGTTAGCAAATAGGTTGGCGAAAGCTGTGTGTAATAATCGCGAAAACATTATAAAACAATAATGCGATTTTCACAACTTTACGATTAAAGTCAAAACAGACCTCGGCGATGAAAGCCCACCATATGTTCCCGGCAATAACTTGCACACAATACATTTCGCATAACTATCACCATTAAGATTTCAATAAGCGGGACGCACATACTCGGGGATATTCGGCCATTATAATTTTGATACGGGTTGGGATCGGGCAGGAATTAACTTATCACGGGCCGCCCGCATCTGCATACCTTAAACATTTATGCTCACGGGACGAACTTGGGATGCAGAATTTCGGACGGCCGAAATCTTGATAATATCTTGCTTGAAGGTCTAGTTTCTGACAGTAAGCATATGAAACTATTATTTTCTAGTTAGAAGAATATAGGAATATGTGATCTTACGGATAAAATATTATTCGGACATTACCATAAATATAAATATAAATATATACGGACAAATCACACAGATTGAGCTAGCCCCAAAGTAAGTTCGAGACTTGTGTTATGGGATACTAACTCAACGATACTATATTTTATTACAAATATCTATATATGTATATAGATACACATCCAAGACCCAGGCCAATCTGAAAAAGATCATTTTCCATCTTGACCTGGCCGGGGATCGAACCCGGTCACTCCGTGTCGCAGGCAGGCGTGTTGACCGCTGCGCCACGGAGCTAGTCGATTATTATATTGACATATTTAACTTTGGTTGACTATTTAATAATAGTGTAACAAACAGCTTCGCTTTTACTTAAGAGTTAGTTATTTGTTACGTTAGCCGTAGTTTACGCTTTCATAGGAATATTATTTGCTAAGAATATGGTCAAGAAAGGTACACCACGAAAAAAACAAAGTTTCTATGATATGCACATTTCAATACTCTGTATTTATTTAACCAAAGACAATTAATAAGAGTTTATAAAACACTTAAGTATACAAAAAAAAAACTAATCTAATCAAAAATCCCACCCAAATAGTACCCAGTTCAAAGCTTGCTGCGTTTCCTCTTTGAATCGCAATGGATATTTTTTGACACGCAATGGACATAAATATATATGAATAATCCATACAAGTATTTTGCTTTTTAGATAGTTAAAAACTATATAACAACTTTTAGCCATTACATTATTTTTAAACTTAATTAAAGTTACTACAAACTACGTCAACACTGGTAATTGATCAGAAGTTTCCACGATTTCCAGTTGACCACTGGTCTCAAAGACGTCACTAATAATATTCCTATCAGATTCCTCGATCTCCTGACAGCAAACTTGTAATAATTGAGTTCGAATTCCGAAACATCCAATTGAAAACTGAATTCCCGAGTCCGGCCCTGCGCCACCCCATTCTTGGACACAGGGTGGCTTAAGACACATATCTCAGTCGTAGTCGGGGATGCAAGAAATGCCCACACCCCAATATGTAGATCTGTACCTCCTACTGCCAGTGGTCATTATTATACGCTGGCTGACTGATTTTGATCCTTTGAGATCGGCCTGTCGAAAACTTGTATAAAAAGTTTTGCAGTTCCCAGCATTCGAGAAGTTGGTTATTTTTACGGGCTAAGACATCCCTTAAGGGGAATGGCGAGAGTAAATTTACACGCTTTATACTTATGATGATACAAGATTGAAACGAAACAGCAAGCCACAACACAAACACGCAGGCGAATTACTTATTATCTGGCGAGCTTTTTCCTGCAACTAAATATGTCTGCATAAATTAAAGCCTAAGTTTTTGGATGATTCGCTTACTGTAAGACTATTATAGAATTTTTATAGTCTAATAAGTCATTTTTAGTCTAATCTTCTCCTATATACATTTATTTATACTCTTAAAATTGATTATGATGTTTTCACATTTAATCATTAACCTCGACTGGGCGCGAGAGCTTTTGCTAGCAAATTCACCCGTGTGAACTACATACGTAATGTATATATGTTAGTATCTCTCTAAAATAATATTCGGGAACGAACGTGCCTGCCGTTTGTACCTGCGTTATAATGATCAAATAGTTCAGTTTATAGACAAAGTACTAAGATCTGTTATACACATCCGTGTTTTTATTAGAACCGACATGTTTCTAGCACTATAAGTTTCCGGAATGAATATGAAAAAATACTATTAATGGTACAAAATTAATTTATTGTTTTTCAAAATAATCTCCCTTGGCGTCTATGCACTTTTTCATTTTGACTAGCTCCGTGTCGCAGCGGTCAACACGCCAGCCTGCGACACGGAGTGACCGGGTTCTATCCCCGGCCAGGTCAAGATGAAAAATGATCTTTTTCAGATTGGCCTGGGTCTTGGATGTGTATCTATATATGTATTTGTTATAAAATATAGTATCGTTGAGTTAGTATCCCATAACACAAGTCTCGAACTTACTTTGGGGCTAGCTCAATCTGTGTGATTTGTCCGTATATATTATTTATTTAGTAAATATTATTTATTTATGTATTATTATTTATTATTCGATGAAACCAGTTTTGAAAACGTTTGTGCCATTCCTCTGTGGTGACCTCTGAAACGTGTTTTTCATACTCCTCGAAAGCCTCTTCTGGTGATGAAAATCGTTGACCGCGTAATTGGATCTTAATTTTTGGGAACAGAAAAAAGTCACAAGGTGCCAGGTCGGGACTGTATGCAGGATGACTCATGAGTTCTACATTTTTCGCCTTCAAAAAGTCGTTTGTCTGTCTGGCCGTGTGAGAACTAGCATTGTCGTGGTGCAGGATGATACGGCGTTTACGGTTATTTTTACGGAGTTCGTCAATAACTTCCGGCAAACAAATGGTCGTGTACCAGTCACTATTCACTGTACGACGATCCTCTAAAGCAACAGTAGCCACGTGTCCAGTTTTATTAAAAAAAGAAGCAATCATCCGCTTAGACGCACTTTTCACGCGCGCCACTTTGGTTGGTTTCGGCTCATCTTGAAAGACCCATACGCTCGATTGCTGCTTTGTTTTGGGATCGTAGCAATAAATCCATGTTTCGTCACCTGTTACTATGTCCCACACCAAATTTGACGCACCTTCGTTGAATCTGGTAAGCATGGCACTGCACCAAGTGACGCGGTCCGTTTTTTGAGCCTCGGTCAAGTTGTGTGGGATCCACCGCGAGCACAGCTTTCTCACATCCAAATGTTTGTGTAGGATTAATTGTATTTGACTCATGCCTATTTCTAAGGATGCGCGAATTTCATGGTAGGTCACATGCCTGTCTGTTTCAATCATACGGCGCACAGCATCGATGTTTTTGTTGGTCACAGTGGTGGACGGCCGACCATCGCGAGATTCGTCACTGAGATTGATACGACCACGCTTGAATTCTGTAAACCAGCTATAAACAGTTGTCTTGCATGGTGCTTCATTGCCAAAAGCTGTTTCAAGCCGAGCGATGCTCTGTTGAGCTGTCAAATTACACTTAAAATCGTAGAAAATAATACTACGAAAATTTTCCCGAGTTAAATCCATGTTGATGCAGACACACAATTTTTTAAATGGCGCCACAAGGTAAAAACAAAAGACAGTCAAATGAAACAAACTGCATTCTACAGCCAAAGAGTTCTATTTTCAAATGTTGCAATAAATTTTTAAATATTGTTTATGTAAGTGGCCAGTTCCGGAAACTTACAGTGCGCCCTATGTATTAGGTACAACTTCCTAGTACAATAATATAAGTAGAGATTATTTTAAAAGTATCAAGATCTGTTACACGCCTCCCCAATCAGACGAGAATGTTTTGTCTGAGTTGGGTTATTACCGAGCCCGGTGACGCTCTACCATATGCTGGATGCTAAATGCCGACATATTTCTATTACGTACAACTTCCTAGTAGAATAATATCTATGGTACAATCTTGTTAGACCAAGAGCATGCATTACCTCTGTTCCTTTGGAAAATAATATACCTACATTTCTAAATTAAAATCATTCAGACATTTTTATTAGACGGCATATCAACTCTACTTGGATAACCATCCAAGTAGAGTTGATATGCCGTAATCTGTGGCTCTCGTAGTTAACCAACTACGAGAGCCACAGATTACTTAATAACTGCTAGAGATAAAGTATAAAAATCATCATCATTTCAGCCGCAAAAAGTCCACTGCTGTACAAGGGCCGCTCAAAGGGATTCTTCGTTCCATGGGAGGATATTGCTATACTCACCACGCTTGCCAGTCGAGAGCAGTTCGAGGCTTCTAGTGCTTCTAACGCAACTATTTTTAAGCTGGAAAAGGATAGGAATTTGTTGGAAGAGACTGAAGGTGGAAAGGACGGAAGGTATTGACATTCTACTCATTTGGGTGAATTGGGAAAACAAGTAGCAGCTCGGTAGGCCGAGCGCGCGTACCCGATGCCATAAATAAATAATAAATAAATATATACGGACAAATCACACAGATTGAGCTAGCCCCAAAGTAAGTTCGAGACTTGTGTTATGGGATACTAACTCAACGATACTATATTTTATAACAAATACATATATAGATACACATCCAAGACCCAGGCCAATCTGAAAAAGATCATTTTCCATCTTGACCTGGCCGGGGATCGAACCCGGTCACTCCGTGTCGCAGGCTGGCGTGTTGACCGCTGCGCCACGGAGCTAGTCATTCCATACTTGCAAACACTGGACAGGCAGTTCAGGATGACACCCCTGCCCTCAACATAAATATAATGTACTAGCGGCTCGTCCCGGCTTCGCACGGGAAGGTATAGGTATTTAAATAGCCTATGTTCATCAGTTCAATATTTGACTAGCTCCGTGGCGCAGCGGTCAACACGTTTGCCTGCGACACAGAGTGACCGGGTTCGATCCCCGGCCAGGTCAAGATGGAAAATGATCTTTTTCATATTGGCCCAGGCCAATCTGAAAATCTTGGATGTTAATCTATATATGTATTTGTTATTAAATATAGTATCGTTGAGTTAGTATCCCATAACACAAGTCTCGAACTTACTTTGGGGCTAGCTCAATCTGTGTGATTTGTCCGTATATATTTATTATTTATTTATTATCAGGGATAATGTAGGATTCTAATGGAGAAAGAATTTTGCAAATCGGTCCAGTAGTTTGAGAGCCTATTCGATGCAAACAAACAATCAAACAATCAAATCTTTTCTCTTTATAATATTAGTATAGAAGTAAAGACATATGTATAAAAATAATGTTTGTTTGTTGACGGAAATTTTTACATAGAGTACCTTCTTTATAATAATATAATAATAATCATTAAAACCGATAGATTGCCGAACAGAACAAAGTTCTAAATAACAATAATAATAATTCTTTTTTCAGACTTTCTGTCCATATTTGATATTACAATTAACTTAACCTATTGTTAGTAATATATTTATTGCCAATCACTAATTTACCGTCCCTATCGTGCTGTATATGAATTGCCGTAAAAATTCCGGCTAACATTTTCCTAAAAATGTTAGCCGTGACATGTCTGTAGTGTAGAGACCAGGATATTTTTAATTCATTGCTTTGAAATTATCAACAAATAAAATTTGAACTTAAATATTGGTATTCTGGTAACAAAATACATGCAAAGTTAATATGGTGTCTGTCCAGTTTACTCTATCCAAATCCAATGAAGGTCCCAAATACTCGTACCAACCCGGCTAATCAATAAGCCAGTACGGTCCAGGAAACTATTTAAATAAGCCACATTGCGACTGGTGCGACCGCCATGAATAATTCCTTCAGACGCATAGGACATATTCTCATATTGGGTTGTTCCATCTTTCTGTGCGAGCTTTCGTGGCGAACTCGTGGCGCAGTGGTTAACACGCCAGCCTGTGACACGGGGGTGCCAGGGTTCGATCCCCGGTCAGATCATGATAGAAAACGATATTTTTTAGATTGAATTGGGTCTTGGATGTTTATCTATATACCTAAGTATCTATTATAAAAATTTAGTATCGTTGAGTTTGTATCCTACTGCACAAGTTCACACACAACATATTGTGGGGCTCAATTTGTGTGATAAATATTTATTTATTCTGTGTTCTATTTTTAACTGATTTTTCCAGTGATTAGTTCTCTTATCTTTACCTCTGCCAAATATTGTATTTGTTACTAACGATTGAATAAATAAATAATAAATATAAGGATACAATGGAAAAATCACACAGATTGAGCAAGCCCCAAAGTAAGTTCGAGACTTATGTTATGGGAAACTAGGATGAGTTCCCCTGTTACTATCTTTTATAACATATATAGATAAACATCGACATGACAAAAACTAAAATGTATTCATAGTTTCTTACTGTGCGTAGATAGTGTAGTAATGATGCCCAATGCTCCAATCTCCACCATTCAAATGTAACTACAACCTAGAATATTGCTAAAAAAATTTTAAAAGAAGCCGAACAATTTTTTGTACTATATGTATTTAATTCTGATATACTAAAAATATAAATCAGTAAATAAAAATGCATTTATTTTGGTTCTGCATCCACTTAAAAAATCAATGGATTTTCTTAATGGTGAACGCAGAACAATTCTACAAATAAAGGCTGTACTTTCATTCATTTGCTTGCATTGGTAGAATAATATGGAATAACCCCTCATATAATATCGGCTTCTGCCGCGGACAGCCTGCCATCTTGAGACGATAGCTAGTGCAGGGGACAGACGTAGAGACGTGTATTTGAAACATATTATATCTTAACTAATAATGCAAACATACCTACCGCCAGTAGATGATAAAATGGTTTTTGATACACATATACTTATTTTCATTTTGTTTATTTTTGGTTTTCTTATGCTTGTTGTTGACTTTATATTTTAACTCATTATTTACTAATTTGATAATAAAATTATCAGTACACTTTTGAGATTCGTTCAGTTAGTAATTAAAATCAGTCAAATGCTACCTTTTGGAAATAACAATGGTGAATTTCAGTTCATTTGTGACTTTATCTACGTATGTAGATTGTTTGAGATGTGTCTATAGAATTTGAAAAAAGTTGTATTTGATCCGTAAAACTAAAAAAAATTATGCTGTTTGTCATAACCAGGGATTGGATATTGCAGTGCAAAGTTCACAAGTTGGAAATTACGGAAAGCACTTTTTAATTGAAAATTCCTGTTTTATGATTAAAAATTTTAATTGTAAGAAGTGAATACATCTCACTCCATACACTTACTGCCCTGCTCCAACGTAATGGGGTTGATTTTCGCTGGTTTTACTATCAGTGAAATTTGACGAAGCTAAAACACCCTTATTAGGTTGTAATAGTGTGCAATCGGGCCGATTAAAACTTAGGGAATATAAGTACATACATTGTACGTACGCTAGTGAAATGGCAAATTAGACCTGACCCTGGGATTTTATTTATTACTAGCTGTTGCCCGCGGCTCCGCCCGCGTTAATGTCGTTCCCTTAGGAACAGTAGAAATGATAAAAATTCCATACAACCCCCCCCCCCCCCTCTGCTTTCCCCTTAAGGGGAAATTTCACCTGCATAGATCTTTGACCCTTAAGGAGGGGATTTGATGATGATGAGATCTTTAACCCTTAAGAAGGGGATTTTGCCCATTTCACCTACACAGATATTTTTTTATTGTAATGGAGAACTTCTTATTGTTTTATTTCTAAGTAAATAAAAAAAAATCCATACAAACTTTACCCCACCTATTTTTGGGGAAATTTCGTCCATAACACAGATCGTTTTAATTGTAATGTAAACATATATACTTATTTTTATACTTCTATGTCCAGGAATGAGAAAATTTCCATACAATCCCCTCCCCTTTATCCCTTAAGGGGGAATTTCGTACATTTCACCTACACGGATCTTTTTAAATTGTAATCTAGAACGTATATAGTTATTTTCATACTTTTAAGTCTAGAAATGAAAAAAAAGTCCATACTAACTTTACTTCCCTATTTTATCCCTTCAGGCGAAAATTTCGACAGTTTTACCTACATACATCTTTTTAATTGTAATCCAGAACGTCCAGAAATGAGAAAATGTCCATACAAACTTCAGCCCCTTTGATTTTCTAAAAATCGTTTCTTAAGCTGTGCGTTCACTGGACCGGAATCGAGGCGGACGGAGCTGCCGGAGCGCCGGCATTTACAAAATGCCGGTGGGGTGCGTTCACTGCATTCGGATTCCGGATCGGAATTTTTACAGTGTTGCCAGGCCCCTTGAGTCGTAAGTTATGTTTCGTTTCCTGAAATGTTACATTTTTGCAGCAAAAGTTACAATATTGTAATTTTTTATAGTCTATGAGTAAAACCACGGACGGACAGACGGACGCGCGGACAGACGGACGGACGGACAGACATGGCGAAACTATAAGGGTTCCCTATAGTAAATATATATAGTAAATAGTAAAGATGAAGATAGATTCTTTGGGAATTGAAGAAAAATTTTTTTGAACTTCACTATATTCTTGAACCTTATATTTTAGTTTTTTCGGCATGATTAATATACATATCCGTACCAAATTACAGCTTTTTAGTACTTATAGTCTATGAGTAAAACCACGGACGGACAGACGGACGGACGGACAGACATGGCGAAACTGTAAGGGTTCACTATTTACTACGGAACCCTGAAAATTGGTTGACTGTAAAGTCAGTTTACGGCCAATAATTTTACGTGATAACGGGGAGAGATAGATGCGTGATAGTACTACTACTACTCCTACTGCTGCTGCTGTTGCTGGTCTGGAACGTGAATTTTTTTGTGTTTGCAGCCAATGTTCATCGAATTGTATTTTTGTTTTTAATGTCAGTATTTTCATCACTCTATTTTTTCGTCTTACTCATTCACGACATATGTATTTGAGGAACACCATAATGAACTTTTACATTTTCTCAGATATGATTGACTATAGAAATGAATTGTATGGCAAAAAGCAATTGTAACTATGTGTGAATTTAACTTTCTGCGATAAAATGATTCTCCTTTTTAATTATTATGGCTATTAAGTTTATGTCATGGGATGATTAGCTATGTATTTAAAAGTTATGGATGATCTAAATCGAATTCCTATGAAATGAGGTTTCTACCATCCGCTGTTATTCATAATAATCTATACATATAATAATCTATACATATAATAAAACAGTAAAATTATTTTGTCTGTACATTTCGAATTTTTGACTGAAATGGATAGAGGGACACTTAAAAAGAATAATGGAAAGCAAAAAAAAATTATTGGAATTTCTTGTCTGTCTGTCTGTCTGTCTGTCTGTCTGTCTGTCTGTCTGTCTGTATGTATGATCACGATTATCTCCGAAAATACTGAACCGATTTACTTCAAACTTTCACCAATTGCTTTGTTTTAACTCAGCAAAACATTTAAAGTTTGTTTTATCAAAATCGGTTCGTTAAAAAAAAAGTTATCGTCATTTGAATGAACTCAAGGCATGAGGCAACATATAGCAAAAAAAAAAAATAGAATAAAATAATAAGTGAGAAAATTAAAATCTAAAGTCAATTCATCATCATCATACGACATCTATACATATAATAAAACAGTAAAAATATTTTGTCTGTACATTTAGAATTTTTGACTGAAATGGACACTTAAAAAGAATAATAGAAAGCAAAAAATTTTTTTTCGAATTTCTTGTCTGTCTGTCTGTTTGTCTGTCTGTCTGTATGTATGATCACGATTATCTCCGAAAATACTGAACCGATTTACTTCAAACTTTCACCAATTGCTTTGTTTTAACTCAGCAAAACATTTAAAGTTTGTTTTATCAAAATCGGTTCGTTAAAAAAAAAGTTATCGTCATTTGAATGAACTCAAGGCATGAGGCAACATATAGCAAAAAAAAAAATAGAATAAAATAATAAGTGAGAAAATTAAAATCTAAAGTCAATTCATCATCATCATACGACATCTATACATATAATAAAACAGTAAAAATATTTTGTCTGTACATTTAGAATTTTTGACTGAAATGGATAGAGGGACACTTAAAAAGAATAATAGAAAGCAAAAAATTTTTTTTCGAATTTCTTGTCTGTCTGTCTGTCTGTCTGTCTGTCTGTATGTATGATCACGATTATCTCCGAAAATACTGAACCGATTTACTTCAAACTTTCACCAATTGCTTTGTTTTAACTCAGCAAAACATTTAAAGTTTGTTTTATCAAAATCGGTTCATTAAAAACAAAGTTATCGTCATTTGAATGAACTCAAGGCATGAGGCAACATTAGCAAAAAAAAAATAGAATAAAATAATAAGTGAGAAAATTAAAATCTAAAGTCAATTCATCATCATCATACGACAGCATTATATCTATCCATAGTAATCCATACTAAAAAAAGGAGAAGCTGACTGACTGACTGACATATCAACGCAGGGCCTGAAATATAAGGGTTAGGAACTTGAAATTTTGCACAGGGGTTCCTTTTATAACGTAGGGGAGCACATTGAAGACAGACAGACAAGAAATTCGAAAAAAAAATTTTTGCTTTCTATTATTCTTTTTAAGTGTCCCTCTATCCATTTCAGTCAAAAATTCTAAATGTACAGACAAAATATTTTTACTGTTTTATTATATGTATAGATGTCGTATGATGATGATGAATTGACTTTAGATTTTAATTTTCTCACTTATTATTTTATTCTATTTTTTTTTTGCTATATGTTGCCTCATGCCTTGAGTTCATTCAAATGACGATAACATTTTTTTTAATGAACCGATTTTGATAAAACAAACTTTAAATGTTTTGCTGAGTTAAAACAAAGCAATTGGTGAAAGTTTGAAGTAAATCGGTTCAGTATTTTCGGAGATAATCGTGATCATACATACAGACAGACAGACAGACAGACAGACAGACAGACAGACAGACAGAAAGACAAGAAATTCGAAAAAAAATTTTTTGCTTTCTATTATTCTTTTTAAGTGTCCCTCTATCCATTTCAGTCAAAAATTCTAAATGTACAGACAAAATATTTTTACTGTTTTATTATATGTATAGATAAAAATATTTAAAGAAGCAGCTTCTTTAAATATTTTTATATAAAATGTGAGCCAAAAATCAACTTTAGGTAAATTTGCACTAGAATATCCGATCTCTGTTCATAACACCTTAGTCTTACTTAAACGAGTCAGTTTATCAGGTCTTCCCAATAGTTTTTCACATAAAATGTGGGTCAGGGGTGTCCTTGGCCAGTGCTACTTGCTTTCCCCCCTTTTAGCCCAGTGACTAATTCCCCTAATTCTCTTCCCTATTCCCTCGGCTTAAAAAATGCTTCAATGGCAGCAACGTCGGAAGCACAAGATGCAGAAGAAACTACGCTCGCCAACTGGCCTACCGAGCGTGGTGAGTATGGTAATATCCTACCATGAAAGGAAGAATCCTTGGGGAAGGGCTCTGTCCAGCAGTGGACTTCTTACGACTGAAAGATGATAAAAAATTACGAGTAAAAATAAAAAGAGGTAGTTTAAAAAGGTCTTAAACACATCTTATTTAAAATTCACATCCATCCGTAACCATTAAGATAAGGTACAAAAAGTGTGACTTTGGCAACCCTTCACCCTATCGCAAGGAACCGGACAATGAAATATTCGCTCATTAGACCGTCTGCTGATTAATTGGCCTTCTTAGCATAAGGGTGGGGTCGTACAGCAGCGATTTTAATTCGAAGAATGAAACTACCTTTTTACCATTTAAACAAATGTTATCTAAATAAATAAAAATTGACACTTAAGTCATATCCTACTAATTCACCCAGCGAGTGCGAAGCGCAAACAAAACTTCTCTGCCGAACACATAATACTTAAGTAGGTATTTTATCTTTTTTTTATTAGTAAAAACTTATATCTAGACTAGATTTGACACCCAGGTGATATCTCATTGGTGATCAAAGTGGAATTGACCGCGTCTGTAGCTTTAAAAGCGTACTGCTTAGTGACTCTGTCTTCTAAAATTTTCATATTTTAAAATTTTCTTTGTGTTACTGTTCTTGATCCGTTTTCGTGCGCCACCTAGTTGATGTTGTCCATGTAACAGGGCATTAATGAGGGCCATCAAGATTAGCGAGATCTTGATGGCCCTCATTAATGCCCTGTCTATATTTATAACGCATGAAATAAAAGGTTGTATGATCCAGTAATGAACGAAAATATATTTTTTGTCTGCAATTGCTCTATCTAATTTAATGGCTATAGCTTAAAGTGTACGCTATTCTTGTTGCCTCTTACTTACGTATATTCTATTGTTTATACGACATATGTGTTTTGTCGGTAGCCTACCAAGAAACGCTCTCTCTCCGCTCCGCTCATGAAAACGCTGTTACTCAGACTGCACGCCATTCCTGTCGGCTCTTAACTTAACCATTCTATTGTTTATACGGGAGATATAATGTGTTTTGTCGGTAGCCGTGTGATACTGTGTATTTATGAGCCAGATAAATGGGCTTAGGCAGGAATGTAGATAATTATGTGTAAGTTAAGTAATGGCCGCTCTACATAAGTTAAGAGGTTTGTACTAAGTTGTGTGTGATGATAAGTGGTAGGGTTTAGAAGGTAGTTCTGACTAATGAACATTATTTTATTGCTATTAATTTTACTTGCAATGGAATGGTTATTTAAATGAGGATTTATAGTTTGGAAAACTTGCAAATATAAATCCATCAGTGTCGGACAGGGTATATAATATTTCCATTTTTGGTCTTTGATCAAAAAGAAGGTTGTTATAAGTTTTACACGTTTGTCTATGTGAGTGTCTGTCTGCCTAACATACTAACTTTAGTCAATAAGACCATCTTAAGCAGCCAGCATTGAAAGCATATTATATTAATATTGCAGCAAGCATTGATTTAGGATTCAGATTATGGTGGTATAATTATGATATTTTATGGATAAGAAAATTGCATATTTAGTATAAATTAAGTTCAGGCGAAAGACCAGTCAGGTCAAGTAGGTAGGTACTTTTGTTTTTTTTTATACTTTGAACTTAGTAAAATCGTATAGTCGGTAAAATTAGACTAAAAATCAATTTATAAGTACATATACACAGATTGAGATTTATAATAAATACTTGTAATATTACATCGAAAACCCAGATGAATCAGAAAAGATTGTTTTTGTTCTTAACCTGGTCGGGATTCGTACCTCTGCGATTCAAAGGCACTTGCAATAGCACGGTTTTCTCCCAATGATCCGAGTGAGTAGTATTCCAATACCTTTCATTCCCTTCCTTCAAACAAATAAATTCCTATCCTTCCCGAGCTTAAAAAAGCTTGCGATGGGCAGCAGCGTCGGAAGTTCAAGAAGCCAAAGAAATTGCAATCGCCAACCCACCTGCCAAGTGTGGTAAGTGAGGCAATATCCTCTCATGCACCGAAGAATCCTTAGCCTCTGCTACTAAGTACTACATAATAATATTTAAACTTCATCATCAAGGCAAGGGCTGGCCCTTGCCCAGCAGTGGACTTTTTGAGGCTGTAATGATGATGAAGTTTAAATATTATTATGAAAGATTCAAAGATTTATTCAGAAAATAGGCCTTTTCAGGCACTTTTTCACGTCAATTCACATTTTAAATAATACTAATTATATTATATTCAAATTATTAATTATTGTTCAAAAACTACAAACTACTAGCGTTTCGGAACCGACCACTGCAGAGAAGAAGACGCTGAAAGAAACACTTTTCAACAGTATTGGTCGCCTACTTGCCTGAAGGGCTTTGTATGATATTTTATATTTTTATCCATTTTTTTTCTGATGTTATGTTATATACAATTTCAATTTACATATTTTTGTGGAACACGTTATGTTAGCGATCGAGCGTGCAACAACAACAGATATGATAAAAGTCTCAAAGATAGATAGAAGTCTCAAAGAAGCTGAGCAGACCTGTGCCCCCTGGCAGCACCCGTTCACGAGTTGACGCATGGATCAGCCAGCGCTGAGCTCAACCATATTAGAGGGAACTCGACGACACATCGCCGCCACCAGTTTGAACATTTTAGTGAGCATGACTTACTCGAACTCAAAAACGAAAGAAAGCTACTGCCAAAATAATTACTCTTAGGTATAGTAAAGGGGGTGAGCAAGTCAGATTTCGTTTTGTATCCCTGTAAATCAGATACAAAGGTAAACAAAGCTGCAAATGTGCATAGCCGTAGTTTTGTTCGTTTTTTATGGATTTCCTTTGTTTTGCAGTGTCGGCGGCTTCCTTCCGCGCCGCAGTGACTGGGATCGAAAAGCTTTCTTTTTTCCTTAGGTTTCCTCGTACTGTTGGTGATAATGATGAACCCAAGGTACGTGTTCATTTATGCACTATGTCTTGTAGTCTAAAACTTGGGATACCAATAACTAACGGAGGTATCTACCTTAGAGAGTTTTTGTGTTGAAAATCTGTCTAAAGATATCTACAATAAACCGTTTTGTTTAATATAAAAAACCGGCCATATGCAAGTCGGACGCGCACACGAAGGGTTCCATACCGTTATCTATAAAAACGGCCAAAAAGTCGAATGTTGTATATACAAAGTTCATTTTGCGGTTGACTCCATACATTTTGTTCGGCCGACTGTAACTACATAAGTTGGTCGAGTTGAATAAAAATAACTATCTATGTTACCGAGACCGCTATAGTTTGAATTGTTAGTACATACTTTGAGGTATATACCACATTTTTTCAGAATTATTTTAGTAATATTTCAAAAGTTACAGTGGGGGGGGGGGGCACCTCAAATTTTAACTTTGTATTAGATTATCTCTAGACAGGGGGGTTTGATCTACATAGTTTTAAAGCAGGTTTTGTTGCATTTTAAAAGACCTTTTCAACGATTGGGGTCCTATTAATTTTTTTTTAATTCACCTTTGGTTGTATGGGAATTTTTTTTTTCATTATTTTATAAACCAACTTTTGGAACTTCAATATCTATCTCTCCACCAATTTTCGTGACAATCGGTGCAGTAGCGGCGGAGTACGAGCCCGGACGGACAGACAGACGGACGGACGGACGGACATGACGAAACTATAAGGGTTCCTTGTGGACTACGGAAGTGTACAACGCCGCTTAAGAACTTTTCAATTTAAAAACACTTATAAATATGTCGTATATTTATAAGTGTTTTGGAATTGAAAAGTTCAATGTGTGATTTCACAAATCAAATTAACAAGTAGCGAAGCATTTAGACAACAATCACAATTAACAGCCGCGTAATTTACAAAACGACACGTAATGCAAATTCGGTTGTCTCCGATATTAGCGGATTCATCCCGGGATTACGGCGTGTGTGTGTGCAAAGGATTACATCCGATCGTGTGATCTGTCTACGTGTGTTATTCGCGTATTGTTTCACTGTTGCTCAAGTGATGAGAAAGTAACATTTATGCTACGAATTAGCCGTGGGGTTTACGACAGAGTGGAATAGGACCACTCCTAGTATTCCCATGGAGATCGTAAGAGGCGACTTAGGAAATACAAGCTAACCAAAGCTCATAAACATCAATGAGACCTTTTCAACCTGTCTGGCCAGCGAGGAGAGTGTAGGCCAAATCCTCTGTGTGCTCTGGCTAAGTATGGCACAGGTAGGACAGAGAGGGTCATGCTCCTGCAGTGGTGACTAAAAAGACCTGATGATGATGACGATGCTACGAATAAGTAGTAAGTCATTTATGTCACTCTTGCGTCGACATATTTGGTCGTTACCGATCAAAATGTCTATAAAATTGGACGTATATTGACCTACAAGAGCAGATTATAACTATATTTGACAGATCAGTTGTCATCTGAGAAAACTCGGTTCGAAAGATATACAACGTATAAATTTAGCCTCGACATTCTCTTAAAGGGGTGACTCAGCCCAACAATATGAAAACTTTTTCTATGGGATGATGGTGGGTGGATGGCCATACTAAGAAGAAACGTTTGGTTAATTGGCCCCCTTAAGAAAGCGCAACAACGTAAGTTTGTTTTCAACTTTACTCACATATTCACTTAAAACAACCCAGCAATTTTAATAACTAGGAAAATGCTACATATCATATCAATGAACTAATGTGAGATACAGCCATTATGTACTAAATACTATAGTCGGCAATCCCGACGAAATAGCACGCGAATGACGCGCTTTTAGTACATAATGCTACATATCTTTAAATTTAAACCTATGTGGTGTTAAACATTTCAGAAACCCCTTTTCGCTAGCTCAGGTTCATATAATGCAATGAATATAAGGAAAATTGCCATTTTCTTCAATAGATTTTATGAAATCGTTCCCTCTGTAAGCTTGTGGCTTGGCATCGCATCCAGCCCGTATAATTATAGGACGTCCCTCGTTAGAATTAATCTCGGTTGGGTTTGCGACACCTGCATTCGACAATTATGTTCATATGAAGCCGACTACGTTATACTGTCTCCTGTATGTCTGTTACCACTATTATAACTTCACTGTCGGAAACTGTCTATAAATAAATATAATAATAAATATATAGGGACAAATCACACAGATTGAGCTAGCCCCAAGGTAAGTTCGAGACTTGTGTTATAGGATACTAACTCAACGATACTATATTTTATAAAAAATACATATGTATATAAATTAACATCCAAGACCCAGGCCAATCTGAAAAAGATCATTTTCCATCTTGACCTGGCCGGGGATCGAACCCGGGCACTCCGTGTCGCGGGCTGGCGTGTTGACCGCTGCGCCACGGAGCAGTGTTTATTTTTGTTCTTGTGTGTAGAGCTTAGGAGTGGGAGGTCAGATGCTTAGACTGTGGTTTCATGTATGGCATCAGGTACACGCGGCCTGCCTCCCAGGCTGTAGCTTGCTTTTCAGCAATTCATCCGAGTAAGTAATATCCCACTACTATGATTCCTTTTTTATATCCAACAATTCCTATTCTTTGCTTGCTTAAAAATGCTTTCGGAAGGAAGGAAGAATCCTTGATTGTAACAAAAATAATAAGGGAGATCGAATAAATTGCCGTCTTGTACGCTCGGCTCATACTATTATGTTCTGCTGGTTTTACATAATCTATTCGTCATTAGTTCAGTGGTTTCACGATT
Source organism: Elegia similella (assembly GCA_947532085.1). NCBI lineage: Eukaryota > Metazoa > Arthropoda > Insecta > Lepidoptera > Pyralidae > Elegia > Elegia similella. The sequence continues at coordinate 19,424,987 of OX383941.1, forward strand.
AAGTTATGGCTGTCGATCTCATTGTACCGTCCAAACTCGGTATCTCGGTATCTCTCTCGGTACTTTATCAACCATAGCTAAAATCTAGCCAACAAAATGGCAAATTTATAACCTACGGATTCAGTTTATTTTTTTCTTACTGTGTTATTTTTCTCTAATCACATTTCATTTCCCCTCTTCATAGATAAAAAAACAACAACGGGTTGCATTCCGGAAGTGCCGGTAAAAGTCAAAACTCCGCGCGGTAGAAAGAGAGGGATATTATTCCTCTCCTACGCCGCGCCGGCGGTCTCAGGTCACGTGTCATCAACATCATCAGGTCTTTTTAGTCTCCACTACAGGAGCACGACCCTCTCTGCCAGTGGACTTGGCCTACTCTCCACGCTGGCCAAACGGGTTGGAGAGGTCTCATAGATGTTTATAAGCTTTGTTTAGCTTGTATTTCGTAAGTCGCCTTCTACGACATCCACGGGAAGACTTGGAATGGTCCTATTCTACTCTGCCGGATACCACACGGCAGATCACGTGTAAGTCTTACGAATTTAGATCAGATGACGAGTGGTGACGCAAGTAAATTTTTTTTTACCCATATTAAAAAGAGCACAACGCCGCTAAAGAAACTTTTAATTAAAAAACCCCCTTGACAAATATTGACGAGACAACCAGTATAGTTAGAATGAAGTAGGTACATCAGATTATTTACCAAATTAATAGTTTACATATCCCTTCGCTATTACCACCGTGTGATATGTAAATGTATGTTAATGTGCCAACAATTTCGACAACTTATGACCTCAGACCCGTCCTACAACTTTGAGTTTGGCAAATGCAGATGTGGTCTTAAAATTAATATGTTTGCCTTCCATTACCATTCGGCAAAGAGTCCAATTTGCATGGATTCTTAGTTACATATGGATGAGACCGCTCCGGCTCAGGTAAAGTTAAGTGATGCAAACTGTGGGCAAAACAGTTTTATTTTAAATAAAAACAGTTGTTTGTTGTGTGGTAACTATTTATACTATTGGAAGTGTTGACTATTTAATAACATAACTATTTATACTAACTCAACGATACTATATTTTATAACAAATACAGATAAACATGCAAGACCCAGGCCAATCTAAAAACATAATTTTCCATCTTGACCTGACCGGGGATCGAACTTGGGCACCTTCGTTTCGCAGGCTGGCGTGTTAACAACGGCGCCACGGAGCTCGCCCTAAATAATGTTTAAAGTGTTTGTGTTGTTTTAAGATAAATGGAAAGAAAGAGACCAGTTTAAAGATAAATGGAAGAGACCCGTCTCTTCCTTTCTATTAATCTTCATACTGCTACCACTGGTGGGCAAAGCCCATCGCCTTTGCCCAGGATTGGTCCACAAATGGCTAATAAAAAACCCGGCTAAAGAGGTTCTTCAAAAGTAGCGATATTCATATGACACCGACTGCCTGTCACAAATTATACTGTACAACGTGTAACAGAAAGAGGGTAACTATATTTAAGGGGCACGATCAGCCCAAGATATTGAACAACTTTCCCCAGGGAACATATATCGAAATACGAAAGAAAAAATCGTCACTTCATACAAAATAAGCAATTAGATAATAGAGATTCTATGGAAAGTATTCATTTTCCATTATTTCGTATTCGTATCCTTATTTCTATTTCTTGATTGGTACGCTGAAGAAAATTGTTCTGTAATAGACAAGTACAGTCCCGGGACATTTAAAAATAGAATAAATGGTTATCTCTTGTACACCCTCGTCTTCATCGTCACTTACCATCTGGAGAGATGGGAGGCAAAAATTTAAAATTCAAAAACGTTTATTTAACATAGGTCATTTGGACACTTATTAATTGTCATATATTTTCAAATCATTCATTCATTTCGAGTAGGTGTCACGGTCAATCGACCTTACACACCCTGGTGTCAGAGTTCTTCGGAACCGCCTTTCGGCCTCTGACGTGGTTCCTTAAACGACTACCAGATGGCAGCCGGGACCACCGGCTTAACGTGCCTTCCGAAGCACGGAATCATCTTTATTAGCAGACAATCAGGTGATTTACTTATGGCTAAGTTTAATGCCTCTTCCAAAGCGGACTGCAGAAGAAGCGGCAACAAACTGCACAGCGCATTTTCTCCAATCGACGTCAACTTACAATTTTAATTTATCTTAAAAACTAGGTATGTGGACTGAGTATACATTGTCCTTATTATAGTCATTGTAAATAGAATTTTAAAAAATGATGTTTAAATATAAAAAAAATATGTCAAAATATTGAAATTTTATAAATGTCATCTTTAAAAATATTTTGTACCGAATGTACCAAATATATAGTCATATATACAAAACTACGAGGTGTCTGCGCCAAGCTCAAGCCCAATATTATTGTCATTAAGGAAATCTTTAGTACTATAATAGGCCTTTTTACAAAGTAACTGTTTTACATAACCTTTGAATTTTCTATCAGGCATATCTAGGATTGGTTTTGATAACGTGTTATAAAAACGTATACAGTTCCCCATGAACGAATCACTAACTCTGCTAAGCCGATACCGCGGTAGAAATAGTTTATGATCGTTACGCAAGGGTCTATCTCTTACATCACAATTTTTTTTGAATGACTAAATATTTTTCCTTACGTGCATTATGTTCTCAAGTATATACTGTGAGGCTACTGTTAAAATATTTATGTCTTTGAACAAGTCTCTGAGCGAATCCCTCGAGTTCAAGCCGTAGATGGCACGGATTGCCCTTTTTTGTAATATAAAAATAGTTTGAATGTCGGTTGCATTTCCCCAGAGAAGTAATCCATATGACATTAAACTATGAAAATAGCTAAAATATACAAGCCAAGCAGTTGCCACATCTGTTAATTGTCTAATCCTTCTAACAGCATATGCTGCGGAACTAAGTCTATTCGAAAGTTTTGATACATGAGCGCCCCATTGCAATTTAGAGTCTATTGTGATTCCTAAGAAGGTGGTATCATTTCCAAGTCTAGTATTTTACCTTCAACTAGTATGTCAACGTTGGACTGCCTTACATTGGGGACTGTAAATCGAATGCATTGGGTTTTTTGCGCATTCATCAAGAGATTGTTGACTGAGAACCAATTTGAGATGGCAGATAGAGTGTTATTTGTAGCTTGAACGTCTTCGCTATCGCGGTCCAACTTGAATATTAGAGACGTGTCATCCGCAAATAACACTATTCCCGCTTGTTTTTCAACCATATAAGGCAGGTCGTTGACATAAACTAAGAAAAGAAAGGGGCCTAAAATGGATCCTTGGGGCACACCTATTTTTAAGTTAGTTCCTTTAGACTTTGTATAATTTATTTCGACTGTCTGAAGCCTATTTTTTAAATATGATTCTATCAATTCAATGGACTTATTTTCAAACCCGTATTGCCGGAGTGTCTGATGATCAACGCAATCAAATGCTTTTGAGAGATTACAAAATGCAACAATGGCATCCTGTGAATTCTTCCATGCGTTATAGATATGAGTAATTAGCGCTACTCCCGCATCGGTGGTCGACTTTCCGCCAGTTAAGCCAAATTGTTGGCTATGAAAAATGTTGTGGTTCTTAAAGTAAAGCTGCATTTGTTTAAGCATTATCTTTTCAAACACCTTGCTCAATACCGGCAAAATGGAAATAGGTCTATAATTACTAGGGTCTGACTTTTCTCCTTTCTTAAACAAGGGTAATAATTTACTGCATTTAATTAAATCAGGAAATATACCTTCATTAACGCATTCATTAAATATAAATGCTAAATCAACAGCAATAATATTTATAATATGGCTCACAATACTGACAGGCATTCCCCAGTGATCATCAGATTTTTTAAGATTTAGCTCTTTGAATGCATCGACTATATCACTGGGGCAAATATGGTAAAATTTAAATTTAGCACTACAAGGAGGAACATTATTTCTAGTTAGGTCTTCAGCTTTATATTTAGAAGAATTTATATTAGAAGTAAGGTCTGAGGGGATTTTGGTAAAAAGTCCTCAAAAACTTGTACTATTTCTTTAGTTGAGGTGTTAATTTTATTGCCGCATTTAATTTGACTAATGTGGTTTTTAGATTTAATTTTACCAGTTTCTTTATTTATTACATTCCAGGTTTCTTTTATTTTATTGGGAGCCTCATTTATTTTCCTACTAATATAAAAGGATTTAGCCAGTTTACAAACTTTTTTAAACGTTTTAAAATAATTTCTAACATATTCAGTAAAATTACTATTAAAATTATATTGCTTTTGGCCATAAAGATCAAAAAGCTTTTCTCTGCTTATATAAATGCCCGTAGTAGCCCATTGACTAAATTGTAACTTATTACGGACATTAACTTGTTTTTGTTTCTGAGATTTTGTATATTCCGTAAAAATTGTTTTGAATAATGTATTGTAGTGGTCATCCGGGTTATACCCTTTGTACACAACTGAACTTAATTTATTTCCTTAACTGGTTTTAAGTTTACATATCTTGATTAATTAGTTCCTTAATTTCTTTTGCAAAAGATGTGAATTGACCAGTATGGTCCGAAGGCAGTTTGGTAATAATAAATTTATTAAGATATTTATTTTCACAAAAGAAATTATCAAGACAAGTTGCAGTTGAGGCAGTGTTCCGAGCTGGTTCGCAAAAAACATTGTCTAAATTATAACTCTTGAATAGATTTAAGAATTGAGAACTTTTAGCAGTTGGTAATAATATATCTAGATTAAAGTCACCGCAAACAATTAAACTTTTTCTACTATCTGATGCTAATTTTAGAACCTGGTCCATTATTTTGACAAAACCTCTAAAATCACTTTTGGGCGGACTGTATACGGAAATTATAATATGATTTTCCAGCTTAGCACAGGCTACCTCAGCATACCGCTCAACAGATAGCCTGACAATGTCATTTCGTGCTTTGCCACGGAGACCATTTTTTGTAAAAATCATCGAACCACCTCTATCTGCAGACTTTCTGTTAAAGCAGCTTACAATTTCATAATTGTTTAGGCTGAACATCATCTCACTCTCTTTGAGCCAATGTTCAGTCAAACATAGAACATCCACATTTAATTCCTCCAAAAAACAATTCTAAAATTAATTCTTTGCCGGGAAGACCTTGCAAATTTTGGTGCACAATTCTGATTTCATTAGGTTTTCCCATTGTCTTTTTATTTAGTTTAAATCTATCAAGTCTACAGAATTACCACTACAAGGTATTGGCAAATCTGTAGGCATGTTAGTACTAATGTCTTGTTTACAATGTAAACTCGTCCAAAAATTAATAGTATAAGCTACTAATGTAGCAATCTTATGTCTAAAATACTTTGCAAGATAAATATTATCTTTTGTCGAATAACATTCACTAATAACATTATTAGTGTCAAAAAAAACAAATTTATTGCTATGACGACATGTCAATGTATGCATTAATTTATTGAGATAATGAATGTTATTATTTCGAGATGGAGGCTGGCAACTTATAAATGGCAAATGCCTACTTCAACATTTAGTTTAAAAATTGGGCTGATCATGCTCCTTATGCGTTGTTACCACCATTTTGATACACGTTGTTTAAGTCCAACACTATATGTTCAGGCAATAGTTAATAATAGCTTTCCCAGATATAATGACTTCCTTAAGCCTACCGGCTGCACAATCGCCTGCACCTGTCTTGATTACGCGTGACCTGACCTCTCCACACATCCCATCTAAGCTCGAACAGTATCGGAATATCGCATCTAACGTAATTATCTTATGGTCAATTATCCCGTGCGAAAGGGCGGTGCTAACTGTAGATTAATAGAAGTTTCACGATTTTTTTTATTGAAAAGACTTTTTAAATTCCTATATAAACTTGTTTTATCAACAATTTAAAAATGATTTAAAAAATAGACACGTGCCACTATTTTTGAACGCATGACTAACTATACAATATGTTTAAAAAACCCTATCCGATCCTTGAAAGGTGATTCAGACCGTCGATATGAACAACTTTTCCTATGAGACCAATACTGGGAACACAAGATTTTTTTGACGTTCGCATACAAATTGACCGGACGGCCGAATATTTTTATTTGGAACTAGCTTTCGCCCGCGGCTCCGCCCGCGTCAATGTCGATCCCTCGGGAATAGTATTTTTTCCCGGGATAAAAGGTAGCCTATGTCCTTCTCCGTACTCTAGGGAACTTGTATGCAAAATTTCATGATGATCGGTTCAGTAGTTACGGCGTAAAAGCGTAACAAACAAACAAACAAACAAATAAACAAACAAACAAACTCACTTTCGCATTTATAATATTATAAGTAAGGATAAGGATGTAAACTTTTGACCGCTCATTTCCTCGGGCCAAAGATACTTTACATCAAAGTCACTGCTTGTCATTGCTTGACAGAATTCAAAAGTAGAATAAATGGGTATCTCTTGGATAGGCATGTAACCTCCTCGTCTTCATCGTCACTTACCATCAGGTGAGATGGGAGACAAATGCCCACTTCAATAATTAGTAAAAAAAGCACAGGCAAAAGCTTAACACGAATAAAACTCTGAAAACGACCTGTTTACTTTTTCTTCTTACTAATAATATGCGATGAAAAATGCCATCCAAGCTGGACTTACATCGGAAGGACTTACCATCATATGGGAAAATAAATCAGTTGACCGTAATACCCTGAGCCCTGGACCTGTTTACTCTCCTACTGAATCCAGTAACTGTACATGCTATTAATAAGACAATCGGTTACGCGTTCTTAAGATGGCTGGCTGGTACTACTAGCAACCAAAGTGCTAACGCATCATCAATGTTCAGGTCCTACAACTGATATTATTCGCTGGGCTACTGAACATAAATTTGGAAAATAAGATTTGAACCTTCTTAGAATTATAGTTAGCAACCATGGGTACCAGATACCATCAGATATTGAAATATTGAAGTATTATACCAATTTTTAAAGATCATAATGAAGAGGAGAAAATTCTGCTCTAATATTTATAAGTTGTAAGTAGTGTTCACGAAATTGAATAAATACCGAATTGAATAAATACCTAAAGGAAGATATATTGCAATATTAATTCCTTAATGCCATTTTTTTTAATCCATGCTTTTCGCCTTGTCTTTTTGCTCACTACTTAACGTGTAGACTGTAGATACTTATTAACTTAAATCAAATTGTCACATTTGATGTGAGTTGAATTTCACTGAACTGACCGCAATATCTTCATTTTTTTTCAAAGCCAACAATTCCTATCATTTTTCAATTTAAAAATATAGGATGCATTCTTGGCAGTAGCGTCGGAGGCACAAGAAGCCAAAGAAACTACGCTCGCCCACCGGCCTGTCAAGCAAGATCCTCCCATGGAACGGATAATCCTTGGTAGAAGCCTTTGTCCTGCAGTGGAATTATATAATAATAATATTTATTTGCTTAAAATATGGTCCATTAAGATTTTTCATATAAAATAGATCCATATATTTTACCATAATTGGCATGCAAATATAAATTAAATAATTTGAAGCTAAATGTAATATATATAATTTGATTTAAATCTATAAAGTTACTAATAAATTTATTACTAACTAGCTTTCGCCCGTGGCTTCGCCCGCGTCAATGTCGATCCCTCGGGAATAGTACTTTTTCCCGGGATAAAAGGTAGCCTATGTCCTTCTCCGCACTCCAGAGAACTTGTATGCAAAATTTCACGATGATCGGTTCATTAGTTACGGCGTGAAAGCATAACAAACAAACAAACAAACTCACTTTCGCATTTATAATATTATTAAGTAGTAAGGATTAAAAATAATTAAATTCGTGATCAGATAGTTCACATTCGTCAAAAGGGAAAAAAAAATCATCATTAACTATTATTACCTTTAAAAAAGTCATGTATGGAATAAAAAAAATCTGCTTTAGCCATCCGATTAGCTTACCCTTAAATGAACTATTTGTCACAGATTTTATGTTGAGTGGTATGGCATTAAATATTTTTACACACATATATATTACATAAAATTGCATTGTCTTAAATGCTGAGAATGTTGAGATAATTATAATGACATATATTATCATGTATTTATCTCTTACAAAATAGATTGCCCCTAAAACCATCAGACCCAAAAGCCAAGTTTAGCGTGTTGATGAACATAAAGGTGGAAAACAGAACCAAATGAGTATGAGCAGCATCGTATTGTCTGATTCCTAAGGTCTTCACCCTTTCCTTCGCACAAGTTATATGGTCTGCCCAAGTTATACGGAAGAGTAACAGCTGGTACATTTTTTTCTGACTGACCAGCATGGATGGATTAAAAGATTAAAATTAGCCATGACATAGTGTAGCGTTAATACGAGTACGTATGTAACGTTGCTGCATGCCACCTGCATGCTGCATCTCTTCCAACCTCATTTCTTTCTCATCCTGTCCACTTTTCATTCCTCATTTTTATTTCAAATTTCATTCCATTCCACCATCATCTTCCGAACTGTTACGGTCTCTGATCTATATGTTGAATATTGAATATAATGTTATATAGAAGTCATAAGTGAGAGTGAGAGTATTGTGACAAATAAATTTAATCTTCTGTGTGTCGAGTCTTCTGTTCTCCCTACTTCCTTATATGTAGGAACTCGACTAGAGCGCCGGGACAGTCGAGGTCCCACACGTATAAGCGGAATGGGATAATTTCGGCGCCGAGATTAAATCATGCAGATAGCTCAGATGGCAGAGCGCAAGTCGTACATAGACCTAGTTCGCCTGGTCGCAAGTCCCGCCCGCATGAAATTTTTTCACCATATTTCATTTCTTAATTTATTAAGAATAGTGTAGCGTTTTCTCGGCGAGCCTCCTTACAATATAAGCCAGAATCTGCAACCGGTTGTAATTGCCGGGCGTGTGCCGCAGTGTGACGAATCAGACGCATGCAATTGACAGTTATACTACCTCTATGTTTATTGTTTAATTATATGTATGTAGGTAATACATTTTCAATTGTACCTTTATCGTCATCAAATAGGCGCATGATGTCCTAAGCAGTGGACGTCATGCGACTGATGCGGAAAGGTCTTCTAACTTTAAATATCTTGACCTAGTCCTTGATAGCCGATGGAATTTCACTGCCCACAACAAACTAAAAATACTACTGATTCAATTGACATTGAAATTTCCAAAGACCACTATCAGATCTAGAAATTCTGTGACTTTTTCACCCGTTTTTACGGTGGGTGGGTTTGTACGGTACAGTATATCGTGATGCCGATACCTCACAGGTCACTCACTGACCAAATGCCTCGTTTATAGGTTAAATGGACGTACTTTTATATGGAAAATTAGAATCCTAACGAATATCATAAATGCGAAAGTCTGTTTGTAACGCTACGCCTTTACTACTGAACCGATCATCATGATTTTTTACATACACGTTATCTGGGGTACGGAGGAGGACATAGAGTGCATTTTATCCCGGAAAAACGGTTCCTGAGGAATCACATTGACGCAGGCGGAGCTGCGGGTGAAAGCTAGTCGAAAATAAGAGCAGGACACTAGTCAATCGCCTCCTTGTAATAATCCCGCAGATTTCTAGAGAGGTAGGATAGAAGTGTCCAGTTTTGCAAATGTTATTACATCCAACCTTACTAAAGCAATTGTGAAATTCGTTCGTATTCTCTTAATATCGCATTACAAACATCGGTTATACTTTAGCGCGTTAGTGTTGCATTAATGCAATTTAATCTGCGCACACGCATCACGAAGTCGCCCACGCTTCTTAGTTCTACACAACCTGTCAAGGCACTCGTCCAATACTACTGCTAAGCTTTATAAGACGATGTTATGCAGCTTGCGATAGCTAGACTTAAACTCTAACTCACAGATGATGAAAATAAGAATAAGTTAAGACGGTCACTTCATTTTTCACACAACTGCCAATAAATTACTGTATTGATTTTCGAGTGTGTGTACGTAAATATGTAAGTATCTGAACTTCTTTATTTTTCCACTATACGCCGCTGCGCCGCACCTTTAGTTTTTTCGGCTTTTTACTATTTATAATTATTATTTGTTTTACATTTGAGTGCCATTTACTTATGCAATTTTGGCCTAGAATTATTATTTCTGGATAGTATGATCTCGTATGATCCGGCAGGATTAAAAAACATTAACCATTTGTGAGAAAAGCATGCCTAAGAAAGGTCGGAGCTATGCAGTCAGGTCATCAGAATTGCGAATTTATTTTACACATCTTGAGCAATATTCTCAGTAAGTATTTTTTCTGCTGTTTTATGCAACCCTAGGGTTTCAAAGCATTTTGCAGCTGAGGTAGGATTCGACCATTAAGTGTGTTTGTTTCTTTTGATTTAGTGGCCATTACTGGTGTCAGATTTTTCAAGCTGCCTAAAAGCATCTGACATAGCTTAACGACTGCCATCAATAATGACAACTGGGCCAACGACGCAATGTGCCTTTCGAAGCACAGAGGAGCTCGAGATATTTTATGTCACTTGTCGTCACTCATCCCAGGGGAGACCGTGCCCAGGGTTGCTTAACATGCGTAAGCGCTAATAATGCTCAGACCCACTGGACCATCGGGCCTTAAATGTTTTATACAGAAAGATATTCTTATAGCAAAGCATAGCTTAGCTTTCGATGAGAAACAAACGTAAAACCAGTATGCACATGCTAATGCAATTTAAACAAATGGCCACGCGACAGTGTGTGAGAAACGCGAGATAATCGAGGTGACGCCGCACCTTTAGTTTATTGGGCTTTGTGCGCTATGAATGTATGAGGCGCTTGTTGATTTGTAAAATATCTTTCCACTGTATTAGAACTAGCTGTCGCCCGCGGTTCCGTTCAACAACGGTACAAAATACACCCTGTCCTTCTCCGAACTCCAGACAAAGGGTATGCAAAATTTCATGATGATCGATTCATTAGTTACGACGTGAAAGCGTAACAAACAACCAAACAAACTCATTTTCGCGTTTATAATATAAGATATGGATAATATCTGTTCTGTATTTTCAGCAGTGTTCTAGGGACGTGACGTGACCCTTACTGTCGATAACGATTCAATACCAATTTGCTCTAAGTTCGAATATCTGGGCTCATTACTCCAGAATGACGGACATATTGACAGGGAGGTAAACGCCGTATTAACACAGCAGTGGAAGAGAGTGGCTGGCAGAAGTGGAGAGAAGGGCTAAGAACAACAAGTGACCCGAAAATACAGCTGAAGGGCTGAAACTGACACTGAGGCACTCTCACAGAAAATCGACCTCTGAGTAAAGCATTACCGCTACTATGCTTCGTTGAGTGAGAGAGCTGGAGGCCCATCGTTCCACCTCCCTCCCCCGCCCCATTTCTTAACTCCTTGAAAGGCCGGCAATGCTCCTGTCACACCCTGGTGTTGTAATTGTCCATGGGCAGCGGTGATCACTTACCATCAAGTGACCCGCTTGCTCGTTTGCCGTCCTATAACATTAAAAAAAAGAAAAAAAAAGGCGAAATCTATAAATCAGTAGTAAGACCAGTGATATTGTACGACACGGAGTGCTGGCCAACGAAAGCAGGATAAAAGGAGATTCCACTCTGCCGAAATGCGGATGCTACGGTGAATGTGCGGTGTGACACAAAGGAAAAAGTGCGAAATGTGTATAGCAAGTACCAAAGTGGCACCGGTAATAATGAAAGTAAAAAGCAATAGATTGGCCTGGTTCGGTCACATGATGAGATGAGAGGAGCAACATTTGGGTAAAAAGCGCTTAATATGAAGATAGATGAGACCATAATTATATAAATATACAGGACTTGACTTAACGGGAGCGAAGGTTCGTGCTACGTCCCATTTATATATATAACTAGCTTTCGCCCGCGGCTCCGCCCGCGTCAATGTCGATCCCTCGAGAATAGTACTTTTTTCGGGGATAAAAAGTAGCCTATGTCCTTCTCCGCCCTCCAGAGAACTTGTATGCAAAATTTCATGATGATCGGTTCAGTAGTTACGGCGTGAAAGCGTTACAAACAAACAAACTCACTTTCGCATATATTATACTAGCTTTCGCCCGCGGCTCCGCCCGCGTCAATGTCGATCCCTCGGGAATAGTACTTTTTCCCGGGATAAAAGGTAGCCTATGTCCTTCTCCGTACTCCAGAGAACTTGTATGCAAAATTTCATGATAATCGGTTCAGTAGTTACGGCGTGAAAGCGTAACAAACAAACAAACAAACTCACTTTCGCATTTATAATATTAGTTAGGATTAGGATACAGGACTTGACTTAACGGGAGCGAAGGTTCGTGCTACGTCCCATTTATATATATAATTATGTGTTTAAAGCGTGAAAGTTTAAAAAGAATAAGATAGATGGGTATTGAGCAAGAGACCCAAACGTTTTCTTTACAATCCGTTTTCTTGTTACTTCATTAGATTTATTTCAATTATAAAATAACATGTTTGTTATCCATTATATCCATACATATTCAATATATACAGGTTGTTTTACGACGCACGCTCAACTTCTGTTTTAATGCAAAGTATTCCGGATAAACTTGCAATAAATAATCCGACGTATAAATAAAATCACCCTGGATTAATAGCTGCGAGATGGAACCTGAATGCTCGTGTGATTGCTGGGACATGATGTATAGTCGGGAATTATAGACGACGCGTAGCTAGGTTCATATAAGCTGGTTTTAAATAACACTAGGCATCATTTGGCTGGATAACGATTATTTAGAAAACCAAAATTAAAAAGAAAGTCTATTATCGACCTGGACCTCCTATCCTCCTCCTGTCCTATCCTCCTGGATATAATCTGATCTGGACCTCCTTTTTATTTTATTGATAATACCAACCCAGGATTTTTTATTTTATTGACAATACCAACCTTTGGATACGTATGATATGATAGTCCCAATACAAACATACATAGTATTACGTGTTTTTCCCTTGCGGGGTAGCTGTCTAACCCTAGCCTATAACGTCTATAAGACCTTATGGCACATTTAGCATGTTGGAGGGTATGCAGATGGAATCAAATAGTGATGAGTTGCTAGTCGCATCGCCTATTGACATGATTCCGCAGATTTTAGCCCAATCTCTCTTATTTTTATGAAAATCAATAAATCAGCCGTTTTGATCGTCGATGTCAGTTAATTAGTATACAAAGTAGGTAATAGTAAAAAGTAGTTTATAAGTTTTTTCTGCACAAGGTAATTTTTTTGCTTATAAGTACAAGACCTTAAAATCTTTGTGCCTAATTATATTTATATCTTTGTGTTTTATATGCTGCTCAATATTCTATTAGGGACTCTAATTCTGTTTTTTATCTACGCGCCATCAACATGCTAAACATGGCTTTTAGCTCTTATAGACCTAGGCTCTGTCTACCCCGCAAGGGAAAAGACGTGATAGTATGTATATATGTATGAATATCTCTCATACAGCGTTGCCGCTGTCCGAGCAGCCACCAACCGCATAGCAACTCGCCTACGAAACTTACTGCTGGACCCTGCGGTGAAGCAGGTATCCTCTGGCGCTTTATACCAACTGGATCTGGACGTCACCCAGTGTGAGCAGTTTGATGCTGGGGAACCCGTGCCTGGAATGAAGGAAGGGGAACTTCTGGAACATTTCGCTAGCCTCAGGTATATATAGGGCCATTTTATTCTATTATTTAATTCAATACGCTTGTTACCAAGAAAAAAAAATTAAAATAATTAGTCCATCTTATAGATTATCAGAAAACATCTCAAAGTTCAGGAGCGGCGGCTCATGACGCAACAGGCCGGTAAAAAGTATACCGGATAGTAACGTCATGCGGAGAATGCGAAACGTCATGAAAAGAAGCAGCTGGGACATTCTACGTTTTTTAAGATGATGGTCCCAAAATCAATTATAAGTACATATGAAGACTCTGCTTCGCCGGTGGTTGCAGGTATGACATCGGGCAGGTATGTCAGCATATAGTACTTAGTATTTTAAACGATATGATCTGACGATATTTCGAGACATCGTGTCTATTACTTTTAATTTTTAGAGATCTTGATTCATCTATGAAGCAAACTATAGAGCTCAAAGATTGTAGGTCTCATAGACAATCGGCTCAAGGTTTTCACCCAATTGATGTTTGATCAAACGGCAAAGATTCAAGATTTAAAGATTTATTCAGAAAATAGTCCTTTTCAGGCACTTTTTCACGTCAGAAAGAAAGAAAGAAAGAAAGAAATATTTATTTAGAACAGAAAATACAGTCAATTCACATTTAAATAATTAAAATATTATATTATATTCAAATTATTATTCAATAGCTACAAACTACTAGCGTTTCGGAACCGACCACTGCAGAGAAGAAGACGCCGAAAGAAACTCTTTTCAACAGTATTGGTCGCCTACTTGCCTGAAGGGCTTCGTATATATATTGATAAAAAAGTGTTTTTACAGCCTAGAAGAGTTTTTTGAGTAAAATAGGACCAATGTATATATTTTTGGGTTATAATTTATGTTATATTTCTGACATTTTACGGATTTAGTTTTAAATTTATTGACATATGTATATTTTTTCTTTGACATGATTTTGTATAGACTTAATTAATTTTATTTTATATTGACTCAAATATATTGTAGTGCCCTACCAGGGTTCCATGATGTACTTTACTAATAATTTTTAAGATCTTCTGTAACCATGGAAACAATGAATAAATGAAATGAAATGAAATAAAATGATAACGGCATTAGATTTCAAGTAAGTGATCCAAATAAACAGCATTGCCAACCCGCGTGCAAAGCTTGGTGAGTATAGTAATATCTTCCCAAGGAACAAAGAATCTTCGGGAGAGGTCTTTGTGGCAGCAGTGGACTTCTTAGGGCTGAAACGACGATGAAGAACTTGGTTCTGGCTGCTTAGGGTTATCCCGTTTCATAAAATAACCGCGAGAAATTATTATACTTATGTATCAATGTAAGATGGCAAATTACAACGCTCACGACACGATTTCATTATTTAATAAATTTTACACTCTTCTTGACTTTTTACTTGTTTCTCCTCATAACGTAACGTACGTATATAGTCATAAATCCCTTGTGATATGTTCGTATCATTCGCTTGATTCGTATTAAGTACCCACTCTACTTGACAAAAGCCAAGTGTAAAGTTATGATCTTTTAATTTACTTACATATATTCGTAAAATAAAAGTGATGTCTAAAAAGACTGATCAAAGTTATTTTTCTACAGATGATAAAACATATCAAAAGATAATGGTTTCTGATATTTTCGCGATTGTAACACATTTAAATGAAATCACTTTAATACGGTATTGTCGCGTACACAAAGACAAATGTCAACTTAGTCTACCTGCGACCATGAAAACTATAAAGTTTTCGAAACGTTAGGTGTAAAAATAATGTAATATACGCGATAATGCCGTATTTAAGTTATTTTATTTAAATATCAAAAGATTTAATCCATTTCAGTATTATCCGAACATATTCAAACAGCCATAATTTAGCATGTATGACATGTCCCGAATTCGATCCCGCTCACTGGGATTAGTTATACTGATTCCTAATGCGGGCGACGTATCGGGTTAGAATGGCATGCTATACATAAATAGATCCACTATTATTATTGTATTGGAAGATCGTTAGCCCAGCGGGCTCGTAGCTCGACAGGTTTTATCTAGAAACTACTTTTTATCTTCGACTTAAATCTAAATCCCAAGTCAAAAGAATATTTCTTCTGTTCAAAATTTAAATTCTGTTTAAAGTTTCGTTTGATTATTTCTTCTCCATGCCTATTGCAATGTGTCTGCAATGTGTTTCGTGCTCTCACTTGCACACGGAACGTAACACTTTTTCGTGCATGCAGTCGGTGTTTATAGATTTATAAGAAGTTATCACGTCAATAACTATAAAGGGTATCACAAAATTTACGCAAGACAGGTTTTCAGTCTTTAAATCCATATTTCTATTGAATCACTATTGACTTCGTCCGCGGCAATTTCTGTAATTATGATTAATTAGTTTGTTTATTAGTATAGATGAATAATTTTCCCCCGTTTTCAAAACATTTTTATTGATGCTTCGCTCCTATTCGTCACATGATGTTTTATAGCCTAAAGCCTTCCTCAATAAATGGACTATCCAACACAAAAAGAATTTTCCAATTTGAACCAGTAGTTCCTGAGATTAGCGCGTTCAAACAAACTCTTCAGCTTTATAATATTAGTATAGATAAAGTAGGTACAAAGGATAGAATGATGTATGAATTAAAACATCGGATAAATAGCGTAGTGTAGCAGTTTGCCCCCGCATGTATGGTCATAGACAATTCTAACAAAAGAGTGAGTTCACTTTTTAGTTGAAATTGTTTATGACCATGAAGCTGAATTTCGCTGATGCAGTTTTTTTAGTTGTTAATTGCCAAAATTACTCTAATGGAGTAATTTTGGAGTCAGAGAGCAACAATATGATTCTCAAATACCAAATGTATCCACGATAAAAGTCATAAATAATTATTTCTTTATTTATGGAGTAAGTTTGTGTTAGTAGCTGTCAAATAATTAGGCTTCAGTTAAATTACTAACATTGTTTTAAGCTACGTTGTTACTAGCAAACTATTATTATCTATATACTAACAATTAAATTAAGACGAGTCTCTCAAAAGTATATCATAGTTTTAAATAAACATTTCCCTATCATCTTAAACATTATAAAGTAACTGTCCCTGTCAATAAATTTTTCCAACTTTTAATAGGTTACCTGTGTTAAGAAACAAAAAACGCAAACACTCGCGCGGGCAACACTGCGGAGGAGTTATATTCAAAATTTTGATGACACTTCGATTTGGCTTTTGTTCTATAACACACATCTCCAACTTTGTAATTTTTGTCCAATATAACCAGTTCCTATGCAATACAATTTTATTTACTTCGTAAGATCCTATAGTAGGGAAGTACATTTTTTTCTAACCTGGAAGAGGCTGCTTTTATTGATAAGGTCGCCTAACTGCACACAATTTAATTCAATTACACACTTGTTTTCCTAATACGATGCACTAAAGAATTTTTGTATTGTATTGTACAAGCTACTCAATTTAGGTCCATGTTGTTACCTGCATAACACTGGAAGACAAGACGTATAATCCACACTACATTCTGTGCACATTGCGGACATCGCTAGACGCGGACTGATCTGAGAGCAAACATCTTGAAATTGTTGATTGGCTGCTGAGACACTGCCTATTTGATTTGTGCACATCGTATTCTCCGCTTCTAGGATCTATCAAAGGATGATGATACCGTTAATAAATATATTTTTACTATAACCGCCTCATTTTTAGGCTTTTAGAAAAATTTACTGTAGCTATTAAGTTTGAATCCTGACATCCCTAATTGAATTCTTAATTTGTATTTATCAATATAATATATTTATCCTCTGTCTGCTCTGGCCAAGTATGGCTCCTGTAGTACAGAGAGGGTCATGCTCCTGCAGCGGAGACTAAAAAGACCTGATGATGATGATGATATCACTATCACTACATAGTAAAAACAAAGTCACTTCCCGTTGTCTGTCTGTCCCTATGTATGCTTACATCTTTAAAACTACGCAACAGATTTTGATGCGGTTTTTGTAATATATATATGATAGTATGATATTGTAATAGTGATTCAAGAGGAAGGTTTATATGTTTAATACATGCAATATGCGATAAAGCTAGGTTTCATTTTTTCTTTTACCAGATGCAAGCAATCCTTAATAATAACATAGGGAATAAGTTACTGAAGGGTAGTAACAGCTCTATACAAAACCCCTCATCATACGTAACAATACTTGCATATCGGCTACCAGCGATGAAATACGTGAGATTTGCCGCGTTCTAGACCCTTACAGCTATCTACACCTATCGTGGACAGGACAATGATATCGGGAGAAAGTTAGACTGGACGACGGAACACGAAGGATTATAGAAGTTGCTCGACTGCAATGTCTATTTGATAAGTTGTCTGTGCTTCAGTTGGACTGGTTTAAATTGTATTAATTAAGTTACAGAATGTTTAGAGATATCGGATGCAAGTATTATCTACGTGTGTTTGGTGAAAAGGCATCTAAAACTAGTAATAATGGTCGAAAAATGAGGATTCGCTAGCTATCTATGTTTGTTTGTTAGATATAGAGAGACCAATAGTTTGTCTGATCCGCTGTTTTAGACAATTGTAACTATTCGCATCGTGGATCTGTACAAAACTGTGTTATATTATTACTATATTTCCTTTAATTTTGAAAATGTCTTGAAACCAATAGAATATGTAGGTACCTCAATCAATGTTGGTACATTTTACATAGTTACAACAGTTTTACATACTTCCAAAGATTATAAAGAATGTCTTATTAACCTACTTTTTATATTTTATCTTTTTGTCTATGCTAACCTGAGCTTACCTTCCCACACAGATCGTAAAAGCCCATCGAGGGAATGGTTGAAAATCTGTGGGACCATGTCAATATGCGATGGCATTCGTGTTTCCCCCATAAAAAATTGAAAAAGGTTTAACTCTGTCTTGGGCGTGTTTTTTTGTGGCGGAACTGCCACCTAACAAAACGAAACAAAGTACTTTATAGGGGATAAGGTATTTTGATTTGTTTTCTAACTACGAATAAGTAATAAGTTTTCTACCAACAAAAAAGTGGCGTTTAGGTAGACCCCATGCTCTTTTTAGCCCGTAATGGACAAAACGTGGACGAGGTAAGTATGCATAATATGTGTATGCCTGACCGTTATAATATAACAGAAGACCAAAAACTGTTGTTATAAATTGCGATTCAATGAGAAAATGCAGCTACCGTAATGGGTACCTTAAACCCGGGTAAAAATTTGGGGTGGCATTTTCGACTAGCTTATATTGTGCTATTTTTTATACTGGTTTATTTTATTACTATTATTAAGTCTTTGAAACTCTTTTTAATGAATAAATGAATTATTTAAAAATAAAATAGATTTGATCTTATTAAATTAGGTACATAACTTTCTCTGCAATGAGAAAACTAGGTCAAGAGTACAAAATAAAATATTCAGAAACAAGTTAACTTGATAAAATGTTATATATTGCGTCAAAACACATTTAAATCGCATTAGCGTGCACTTATCACATATCAATAATATCACATCGAGGAAATTGAATCCACCTAATATGCTTTGGCACGGAGCTACGAAATGTTTTGAAGTGGATCTGTTAGGTTGATCGGAAAAAGGCGTAACAGCGCGGATGATTCCTTATATTTATTTTTCGTTGATGATATTATCACTCTCTAGATTTATCACTTGATGTTTAAATAAATATCGTCATAATGTAAAATTAATAAAAGTTTATAAATCCATACAATTATTATAAATGCGAAAGTGACTCTGTCTGCCTTCTTTTCACGCTTCAACCATTGAACCAATTTGAATGAAATTTGGTATGGAGGTATTTTGAGGCCTGGGGAAGGACATACCTTTCATTCCGGGAAATTCTACTTTTCCCAAGGGATCGACACTGATGCGGGCGGAGCCTACTGTGCCTAGAAACTTGAAATTTGGTACGGGGTTCCTTTCATGATGTAAGTGAGCACTAAGTGAGGATTTTTAGAAATTTAATCCCCATTTTATCCCCGTAGGGGGAATTTGTACATTTCCCAGTACTGATCTTTTTTAATTGTAATCGAGAACTTATATGACTATTTTCAGAAAATTCTATAGTAATTTCACTAAAGCGTAAATTACAAAAAGAAATTACTATAGAATTTTCTTAAAATAGTCATATAAGTCCTCGATTACAATTAAAAAAGATCTGTACTGGGAAATGTAGCAATTCCCCCTACAGGGATAAAATGGCGGGGGGGGAGGGGTAAAGATTGTATGTCAATTTTCTCATTTCTAGACTTAGAAGTATAATAAAAGCAGGTACCTATTCGATTACAATTAAAAAGAGATCTGTGTAGGTGAAGTGGACGACATTAAATTGAAGAAACAGAATACACTGGTCCTGTGGAAAAACTAATAAGTATAAATGGGGTTGTAAAAAAGTAAAAAATACTTTAGCAATGTTCTTTTGTATCCGTGAAGCTTACTCTGTTCGTATTTTTTCGGCATATTCTTAAGATTACCTAAGATCTTAAGTAGGTACTTTTTGTATAGTTGCGAAGCTCATCTATTTACAATAATAACAAGCCTCTTCGTTACTTTGTGACGTCGTATCACACGTTAACAAGTTATTCCCGCATCGGATCGAGATTATTAATTCGGATATGAATCCGCTCGCCGGCGGCGGGACGTTGCGTTATCTGTTTAATACGCAAGTGTCCCATCACTACGTATTGGTTTCGCGCCTCGGGACGATTTTTATGAAAGGGGTGTTTTTTAATCTACTTTTGTTTACGTAAAAGAAAGGGGGTGTAAAATTATATTTATATGAAGCGCACGTACTTGCACGTATTTTTTTAAGAAATTATTTCTAGGCACCTTTTTTATTTTGCTCTTATTACCTAATCGTACCTTTTTTTCTATGTTCGGCTTAGAGAGAGTGAGTTAGTTACTCGTGCGTGACGCATAGATTATATATAAAATTTCATTCGTTTGTTACAGTGGTTAAACGGTAAGAAAAACAACAGTATTATGATATTAAATAATAAAAAAATAAACAGCACCATTCAAACAAAAAATTACAATAGCAAGTCCGTCACTCAGAGCCTACAGAAGGCTTTATACAAAAGTTTTTTTCAAACAACTTGGAGCTCAGATAGTAAAGATCCTAAGTGCTTTTTTCAGGTGCTGAAGTTTCAAATGAGATCACTACTCAAAGTTAGTGTGTAGCTATAGTAAAACTAGACAATGGCTAAAATTTTAAACATACACACATACTATCATGTCTTTTACCTTTACGGGATAGACAGAGCCCAGGTCTTTAAGATCTAAAAGGTACGTTTAGCATGTTTGTGGGCGTAAGGTGGAAAACGAAATCAAACTAGTGATGGGTTGGTAGCCGCTTCGCCTTCTGATATGATTCCTCATATTGTTGCCCATTCCCTTGAACGGCTTTTACGTTTTACGCGGGAAGAGAAGCAGCTGTTACATTTTACGCTTTTCCCTTCTACCAGACCAGCATGATTATTATATGGTTAATTTTAAACATGTAATCAACTGATATCAGTCGCTCAAATCGCTGGATAAATAGCTGGAGCATCCATATTGTTTTGTAAAAGGGAATACAGAAACATAAGAACTTATTTAAATATTTTTTTTCTCATATTTTGTACAAAAACATAGTTCTGACAAATTGAAATTTATTGCAGTTTTGAGTTATGAATTTTTAATGAGATTGCGAGAGATTAAGAGTCAGAAAGTCATTTCCCGGTAAAGGAGAGGAGAGCGAAAAAAAGGATTGCTTCAGTCGTAGCGTTTGTTAGTGTTGGGCCACGAGATAAGCGCTACATTACAAACGAGAAGTTAGTTTGTGTATCTGAAGCTATTTCTTTTTACTGCTTGAATCCATCCGCCACTCGTTGTGACGTCAGCACTTGGTTCATATTTACATGTAAATAAATCAACGATTAGTCAGGACTAAGAACAGGTTCTTACGTATTTTTGAACCATGCGAACAGATCTAATGTTTCTAATATAAGTTGCCATAATTAAATACTTCATGGTGGTTGGTGATGGTAGGAAAGTACCCGATGGTACTAATGGGAATCCAATGGGACCCGAAGAAAAACAAAAGTATATACAATTAAGATTCACCATGTAGAAGCTTGACAACAAGGGTGGATCCATTCTACAAGTTTAAAAATTGAGCTCTGTACCTTTATTTCGGTTGTTAGCATTAGCACTACATAATAATTAGTCTACATACAAAAATTAAAACGGTTGTTTTCAAATCGGTGTTGTAAACGCGATAAAACCGTATTAAGTGATTTAATTCAAATGTATAACAATCGCGAGAACACGGTTGACACAAAAGAATGTTGCCAATTCGGTTCTTAATGTAGTTTACTGTAAGTCTATATTTTCCGGATGGTGATAGTATATTAATTTTTTTAGGAAGCCGCCTGCAGTGAAAACGCTTTTTTCGTAACCCCATATTTCAAACCGTATCATCTGGAGGGCAATCCACAACGTTTCGGTTTCGGTTGTATGCCGCTTAACCAATTTTTTTGTTTTCTTTTTTTCTGTTCAGGGTTCCCCTGACCAGTTGCTGCGAAGTTTTTTTCATGAATATATTTAAGGATTTATGAAATACTTACGCTCGCGGCATCACTCAATCTCGCTGAAAGGTACAAATTGTCCTTGCTTCTGCCTCAAACTCTCTTTATACCAAATTTTATTCACATTGGTTCAGTGAATCGTGAAGAGGTTACAGACAAAGTTACTTTCGCATTTTAAATAATAATACAACGTGATTTTGAACTCCCTAGCTATATTGAAATCTGGGAATCAGAATCCCTAATGGAACACAGAATTGCAAGAAAAGGTAAAAAACGAAAAAGAAAATTAGGTTTCCCATACAAAATCGCCGATCCGTTGGACGAATTTCTATGAAAGGTTAAATTTATTTTTTCGTTTTTTACATTTTTTTCTTACAATTCTGTATTCCATTAGGAATTCTGATTCTCAGATTTCAATATAGCTAGGGGGTTCAACAAATCACGCTATATATTTAATTTTGCATTTCACCTTTTATATATAGGAGTCGGTGATAATTATGTTAAAATACAGCTTTCACACCCGGATCCGTCCGGGTCAATGTCGATCCCTCGGGAACAGTACTTTTCCCCGGGATAACTTTACATATGTCCTTCTCCGTACCCCAGATAATGGGTTTACAAAATTTCATGACGATCGATTCAGTTGATAGGGCTTGAAGGCGTAACAAACAAACTCATTTCGCATTTAAAATATTAGTTAGGATAATGAAAATAAAAATATATAAGATAATATGAATTGCATTACGTCACATTTCTTAAAATTTTAGATACTTTTTACGTAGGTTCTTAGACAGTTTGAAGATAAAAAATGCACTAAGTTCTCTCTCAGTCTTCCCTAATTAATCGAGAAAACAAACACACTAAAAAAGCTATCTTTTATTTTTATATACGGAACTTCTTATAAACAGGCGAGTGTACCGAGTACCGACATGCATTCTGAGTCTTTTTGTTGTTGTTGCAGAGCAGCTGCCATCATTACGCCGCCAAATCTCGTCAAGTATGGTATTCCTGTCAGAAATCATGAAAACGAGATAACATTTTTATTACAACTAATATTTTTGAAGTCTCGACTCTATAGAGTTGTTTAAAGTGCATTTGTTTCTTTTTTAACATATACAAGTAAGGTAAATACTGACAAATCACACAGATTGAGCTAGCCCCAAAGTCAGTCAATAGTCAAACGTTTTACTCATCGTAAGATATTTTAAATATCATTTGGTGAACGTTAACTTAAATTCTCTATCTATAATTTAAGAACTGTGTTCTTGTCGGTGGAGTACTCTCCATGTCTCTCGGTTCTCAGCCATTCTTTTCACCTCTCCATATGACACAACTCCAGCCTTTTCCTTTATCTCATCCAAATATGCTCTTCTTGGTCTTCCTTTCCCTCTCCTTGTCTCAATTTTTCCCTCTATAATATTTTTCATAAATTGATCATGCCGTATAAGGTGACCAAACATCCTTCCTCTTCTCATTCCAATCGTCTTCAGTAGTTCTCGTTTCTCATTTACTTGTCCCAACACTTCTTCATTCGTCTTTTTCTGTGTCCAACTAATACACTCCATACGTCTCCAGCACCACATTTCGAAAGCTTCCAAGCGTTCTCTGTCCTTTTTAGTTAATGTCCACGTTTCACTACCGTACAGTGCGATACTCCAGATGTATGTCTTTATGAGGCGTTTCTTTAGACACCGTCTCATTTTTGAGTGAAAGATATGTTTCTTGTTATTATAAGCTCTTTTGGCCATGGATATTCTGGCAATGATATCTGATTTACATCTGGAGTCGTAACTTATAACACTCCCCAAATACTTAAATTTATTTACTTCTTCTATTTTAATACCGTCAAGTGTGATCTGGTCTGTTATTTTAGACTTAGTGTCATGGTTGTTTCTGCTAATTTTTAATATCTTTGTTTTATTTACGTTAATTTTTAAACCAATTTCCTGAAAATTACTATCCATACATGCAAGCATTTGTTCCAATTGTAATTTATTTTCAGCCATAATTGCTATGTCATCTGCGTATCTGATGAAATAAATAGTTTGCCCATTAAATTTTACTCCACCTATTTCCGATTCCTTAAATTTCCAGATTACATTTTCTATAAACATATTAAATATTGTTGGTGACAAAGGGCACCTTTGTCTAACTCCCTGTTGAATTTTAGCGGTCTTTCTTTCATTTCCTAATTCTATTGTTGTTTGTTGATTTTTGTATAGTTCGTATATTATTTTTCTATCTCTATAATCTATTCCATTTCTTCTTAGTGTATTCATAATTTTTTTCCAATTAACTTTATCAAAAGCTTTCTCTAAATCAACAAATCCTACGTATGTATCCAAGCCTAAATCAATCCTTCTATTACCTATGAGTCTTAACGCCAGAATAGCTTCACGCGTTCCTTTTCCTGTCCTAAATCCATATTGGTCCTCACTAATACATCGTTCTGCGATTGGCCTTATTCTATTTAATATTTATATAACTTAAATTACACATTATTATTTACAACATTATTACTGTTGACGTCAATAACTTACTTAGTAAATAGTAATAACTTAATTAAACTAGTATGTTCTATATACAAGGTTCCGTGTTTTATGTAGGTATTAATGAAGAAATAAAACACAATATACGACCAAAAATTCAGATATAGCCAAGATATAGCAGTCATCATTTTAGCCGCAAGAAGTCTACTGCTGGACTAAGGCATTCCCAAGGATTCTTCGTTGCATGGGAGAATATTGCCATAATCACCACACTTGGCTGGCGAGTTGACGACTGCAGTTTCTTTGATTTCTGAATTTGTTGGATTTTGGAACGGAATGAAGGTGTTAGGATACTTCTTACTCGGATGAATGCAAGAAAAAGAAGTAGCAGCTCGGACGGCCGGCAGCGTCTCAAATGCCACGCCTGCATCCACCCGCCAATCAGTGGAAGATAACACCCCTGATTTGACTGAACAGTAAGAATACAACAGTAAAAATTCCACACTACACCTACTTTTAGCTTAAAATTTGTAGGCGAACGTGTAATACAAGCTACATGACCTTTTATAAACGTGAACCCAGCCGCAATATAAACCTAACACATTATTGCTATAACAGTAACCAACTTACCTACTTCTGCAAAATAATTCATAGAAAATATTACAGAACAGACTACATATTGTTGCATATTTATTTTGGCGCGCGGCTATTTTGGCATTAGCATAATTGCATGCTAGAATCGATTCTTGTTAGTATTGATTCGATTTCGATTCAAGGCCGGTGACGGTGCAGTATGCACTATGCACCTAAGTCTAAAGTCAAAAAGATCACGAGGTAGCAATAATGATTAAAATTCTTGGGTTTTGTTTCTGCAGTAAAAAATTTAAATGCCTTGGGCATTTTGTGAGACGGGATAAAACCATTGAACTCGTGACAGTGTTACCGTTACGGTTTTTTTTACAGTTTAGTTACCGTACCCAACGGGTACGGTAACTAAACTGTGAAAAAAACCATGAAAGTAAAAAAAAAGCTGTGGAAACTTACCGTTAAAGTTTTCACTTCTGTCGGTACTCCCAGAGTGACGGCTGTTTTACGCACTGCAATTAAAAATAATGTTTTTTTTTTTCATTTCTTGTTAATTCAGTTACTAATTTTAATAAAAAAAAGCATCGGGTTGCACTCCGGGAGTGCCGGCAGACCGGCAGAAAACCCTTTGCAGCGGTCTTAGGACACGTGTCCGCCTTACGAACTTTCGATTAGGACACGTGTCCTGACGCGAGTTTAATATTTTTTACCACATCCTAAAAAGTGCACAACGCCGCTAAAGAAGTTTTCGCTTCACATAATGTCATAAATGTTTAATAGTTTATTTCCACGGATATTTTTGGTAAAAAATAATATAAATATTAGAAATTATTTATTTTGTTTTACTTATATATTAACTAGATATACTAAACAATACACACACATTTAGTTTTTTTAAGAATAATATGAAACAAAAAAGTTTTTGTTAAAAAAGCTGAGGTGGTCTAGCCGACGTCACCTCGGTACTTCCGTAACTCGAAAAGCACCTCGATAATTATGAGATGATTAATATGCTTTGTCAAATTACTAAAACAACTCAAACTCGTAAACCATCCTCAGGTCTTTTTAGTGTCCACTGCAGGAGCATGACCCTCTCTGTACAACCGGATATACCATATGTGGCCAGAGCAGACAGAGGATTTGTAACTTAGTGTGCTAAATATATGTATACTAGCTTTATTAAAATCGAAAATATGTGATGAAAAAATACTAGCTTTTGCCCGCGGCTTCGCTCGGGTTAAGAAGTATAGTTAAATACAAACTTTCATCCCCTATTTTATCCCCTTGGGGGTAGAATTGATCAAAATCCTTTCTTAGCGGATGCCTACCTCATAACATCTACCTGCATGCCAAATTTCAGCCCGATCCGTCAAGTGGTTTGGGCTGTGCGTTGATAGATCACTAAGTCAGTCAGTCACCTTTGAGTTATATATATTTAGATATCCAGTAGTGACCTCTCAACCACTAAGCGGTCCAATCGGTCCACATAACAATAAAAAATCAATTGTATCTGCGTTTCTTGCGCTTGGTGGGTTATAAGCAATCGAAATATGAACTACGCGATAGGCCAACGCAATATGCCATCGAAATATACCTGAACACAAAACAGCAACTATTTTAGAGGTATAAATTGTAATTTGGCAAATGAAATCGCAAACACATGGCTGGTCTAATTCATACGGTTTAGTTTAATCTCCCACGGCCCGAGTGAGACACGCGCCCACGCTATACTTTGTATAATTTGTGTTTAGACTCGCGTGTACCCAGCTTTTGTTTTCGATTATTTGTTTTCGCGGTATTATTAACCTACGACGCAGAAGAGGGGTGTAATGTGTTTGACTGCTATATGTTAGTGTATCTATCTATCTGTGTAAAACCGTAGCTCTTAATCGGGTACCGATATGGATGCGGTTTTGTAGCGGTGGCTCTTAGATATCTTATGAAACTCAGTATGGCCGTTTACAAGATAAGACGGATTTTTGAGTTGTGGGTTACTTAATTTTTTTAATATATTACTTGTTTTAGCAGTTGTAAACCAGCCAGGGACACGAAAAAACATATGTTATGTTTATTATTTATTTATACTTGATATTTAACAAAACAAAAAATACAGTATATGACAGTACAAAATAAACTTAGCTTAAGTTTTTCTATGCACTGAACATTCATCGCAGGGATTTACTACTTATGTATATTGCAAATTCATTATTATTACTGTTGCGACTTTCTAGAAGGGTCACTGCATTCTCCGATCAACCCCAGAATCACAGCAAGGTAAACAGTAAACACTGACCTGGATTCATTTGTGAACAGGACGTTGGGAAGGATCGCCCGCGGCGGGACTTCGTGTCGACCGGCTAGCAATCCTTTTGTTTGAACTGTATTCCTTTTCTTACTGCTTACGCTAGTGGTACACCAACACACACGCGCGATGAAACTTTAGAGTTGTTTTCGGCCAGCGAAAGTCCTTAGAAGTCGTTATTTTTGGAAATTATATTAGCGCAAGGCGCTGTTCAACTCGACTCGCACGCCATATTTTTTCGACTGTTATTTTCGGCCAATCACAGGCCGTCTCGGCGAATTAGGAAGGATGTATGGGAGAAAGGGAAGCAAGAACATAGATAGGGAATTTTATTAGGGTTTTAAAGTTAATGCTTACACATTTTCCCCCACCTGAAATCCACAAGGGTTTCACAGAGAATGCAAATTGAAAGATAAAAAACAAAAGCAATAGCTACGCACTATTGCAAGAATATCTTGAAATATTATTTTCGAACGATAAAGTAATAAATAAGTTTTAACTAGCCTAAGGATAGTGTGTATTTATGTATTAGTAATTTATGAAAAAATATCTTAATTCATTGGTAAGGGACAAACCTTTACTACCGGCCTACGAAAGGTCTTTCCGTTAGCAGTTCGGAAAGTAACTACTCTGATTACTTGATCCGAACCAGCATGCACTTGCACAATACGTGCCAACTTCCAAAACATCGGCGGAAGATTAGGTTCGTTAACTATGACTAAGTTATCTATTTTAATATTTGGTTCATGTACGAACCTTTTGTTCTTTCGTTGTAATGTATGAAGATAATCACGCTGCCATACGCGCCAAAATCTCTGGGTAATTTTCTTAAGCATGACCCAACGAGAGCGACGACACGAAATAAAACATCTAACACACTTCGACAGCACGGTACGTATCAGAAGTCTCAATACAATTATCCAAAACTGTCATTGAATAAGAGATTGTAAGGTTCGAGGTCCACAATGCAAATATTTTTTATGAAAATGTTTTATTATAATTTTAGATATTGGACATTGTTTATGTAACAAAAAAGGGTGTAACGCAGATGGTGACAGATTTGCCTCATCGATGCGTTCCCCCACCCGCACGATCCCATCATCGTCCAGGAAAGGTGAAAGTTTTTGAATGGACTTTACACATGGTTCATTATCTCGCACTCGACTGACTTCGGAAGACATATAATGATACGGACTCAATTTAACTAACACTTTGGTTGACTTCTCGAGTTCAGGACTACTGAGAAATGAAAGAATTCGATTTTGCCTTGCAACCCTCGAATTTGAAATAAATCGAACACACCATGCTACAATTCTTAGAATTTTTGTAAAAGAGGAATGTCTGGCAATTAAGGCCAGAAGTAGGTTTCTCACCTCAATCACGTGAAGACTTTTAGTTTCTAGTGGTTTGAGCTCGGGTAAGTCTTCTTTTGGAAGTAGAACCCGTTTGTTAGGCCATTGACTAGGCAAATCCTGTAGCCAAGAAGGACCTTTCCACCACAGAGGATGGTCTATAAGCTCTGGACAGGACACTCCGCGACTACAACAGTCGGCCGGGTTATCCTTAGACGAAACATGATACCAATGATCGGTACTAATCAAATCAGTTGCTTGAATGACACGATTGGCTACATACATTTTTAACAAATGAGGGGCTGTATTAAGCCATGACAAGGTAGTGCTGCTGTCTGAATAAGCTCGAATAGAATTAATAGTTATATGGTCTTTAAGCAAATTATACATGTGCGATAGAACTTTTGCTAGAAGCACCGCTGCGCTTAGCTCAAGTCTATTTACTGTGGTAGGTTTTAAAGGAGCTACTCTAGATTTCGCATATTCTACTCTAGATAGTCGCAGTAGAAATTCTGGGCTCATTAGTAACCACACAAATATACACACAACAACCATAGCCTTTCAGAGAACCATCACAGAAACCTACCAAGTGTACTTCCATCGGATTGGAAGGTATAACTAACCGCGGAAGATAATTTTTTTGTAAATCAGACAAATTGGCCGCTATTAAATGCCATTGTTTGGTTAAATGTTTTGGAATAGTCTCATCCCACGATAAATGCAACCGCCATATTTCTTGCAACAGCGATTTTGCTGCAAAGACTACTGGGCATATCCAACCGAGTGGATCGAAAATGCAAGCTACTAAAGAGAGTATGGATCTTTTAGTAAATTTGACTTCGAACGAGTCTGAAAAGGCATATGAAAAAGAATCATTAATGGGATTCCATCGTATCCCTAATATTTTGACAAACTCATTTCCCGATTCATTGAAGGATTTGGAACTTTGACAAAATTCAGGAGGAACATCCTTAAGAAGACGAGGAGCGTTAGTAGTCCATTTCTCGGGTCTTATCAATATTTGCCGATACATACGACGGATGTCGGCAGTAAAAACTATTTTGTGAAGTCTTAATTTTGTCACTAAATCGACAATATCCACTTGCAGCTTAGGACCCACATGAACAATATTCTTGAGTGACAGATTATTCGAGGTCCGACTACTGGCATCGAAGACTACTCGTAAACGTGTCGTTGTACTATCGGGTCGTATTACACAATGGTGAGGAATAATATAACGGTCAGTAGACAAAGATTCAGCAGGCTGCATATGTCCCAGATCTTCGTACTGCTGCATAAATTCCTTATATTCCGTTTTCAACTCAGTCTGGCTGGCAAGACGCTTTTCCAAGTTGAGAAAACGGTTAAGAGCCTGATGATATGATTCTCCTAAGGCTGGAGTATCATCTTTAAGCATAATTGGTACAACATAACGACCGTCGGAGGTACGATATGTGCCATTTTTATATTTTTGTTCACATATTTCATCCTCAGGACCGGAAATTTTACATTTCGGCGGTTCTTCGGATTCCCAAAACCGTTGAACGATCTCATCGAGCGCACAAGAAGACGCGATGAGTGACGTAACGGGTGTGACTGGAGTTTGAGCCACCACGTTTTGAAGAAACTGACCACTTATCACCCAGCCGAATACACTAGACAGTGCACATGGAAAACCAGGACCTGGGCAATAACGTGAACCAGTATATATCTGGTCAAAACAGTCTACTCCTAACAACAGATCGATCGGACCCGATTTATCAAAATCTTGGTCGGCGAGATCCAGATGTTTAAACTTTTCCTTGACAACCGACGGTAACGAAGTTGAAGGAACCATTGAAGTGATTTTAGGCAAAACCACTAATGGTATATCGAATTGGGGCGAGTCATTTGACCTAGGCACAATAGAGCCAAAAGTATAACCTTTAATATTACAAACATAATTTTGAACGAGACCGGTTACATTTTAATTACACTTTTTTATATGTAAACCTAACTGTCGCGCACAGCTACTTGTAATGAAAGAATCCCTCGAGCCACTATCTATGATTACACGAGCATACTGCCATGAACCATCCACCCTTCTCAACCGAACCACTGCTGAACCAATAATTTTGGTACTCATAGGTGACTTTGACATGTTTGGCTGAGTTGTACAAGTTAGGGAAGTGCTCATATTGGAATTCTCAGAAGCCTTTAGGTCAATGGTATTAGATAATAAACTTTTATGTTCTTCATGTAATAATGTGTTATGTTTTGAGTTACAAATGAAACACATGGACTTAGACTTGCAGTCTGCACTAGTGTGACCGGGCCTTAAGCAGTTTTGACATAATTGTAACTCTTTAACTAATTGTTGTCGCTGTCCTATATTCATAGAATGTACTTTACCACAGCGATATATTGAATGATTTTTATGACAATACGCACAGATAGCCTGATTAGGTTTATTATTATTTGAGTTCGAAGAAGTAATTAAGGAAGAATTTGATTGCCGAGAAAAATTATCTTTCTTTGTATTATGGTTTTGTTTATTTGTAGAATTGAATGACTGTAAATTACTAGGTTGACTAACCTCTAATACCTTTATATAATTCTGTAAATAAACAATCAAATTATTAAATTTAGGAATTTCTTCGGTATTTTGTAATTCAAACCTTTTCCTAGTTTCTGTATCAAGAGGCCGAGATGCTATGTAAAATAAAAGAAATTCACTTAAATCATCAATATTTAACCCGCGCAAGGCACTAACACATTCATAAAGTGTGTTGGTTAATTGTGATAAGTTTGATAATGATGGCCGTTGGATCGGATTTAATTTTATTATTTTTTCTAAATAAGCGGTGGCTAAAATACGTTTATTATCATACCTGTCTAGCAACGCTGCATAAACAACAGAATAATTAGCTGATGTTATAGGAACACCCTTAGCTAGTGTCAGGGCATACCCAGACAGACATGACAACAAATAGTAAAATTTCTCTGTGTCCGACAACGAAACATTATTATGCACAAGCGACGTATAACTGTCTTTAAACATCTGCCAGTTCTCTATATTACCATCAAACTTAGCTATTTGCAATTTAGGTAATTTCACTTGCGAGCTGGAATGCGCATGACCTTGACACAGTTCCGAGCGCGAACTTACGTCGAGAGAGTCAGCAAACTCAATGACAAAATAATATAACTCGTCAAATGACAACAAAGCATTATTATCGATAACAAATTGAGGATTTAGTTTAAGTTGCAACTGGTTTACACGATCGTTGCATTCTAAGAAATTATCACGAATTTTATCAATTCTTTTATACCTAGCTCGAAAGGATGCTAATTTAGTTTTATTTTCTTTCGTAATTTTTGCTAAGTCATAAAGTATTTGCATATTTTTAAACTCATATTCACGTTTTTTAATGGTGGACATTAATTCTCCTTCCGCCATGTTTTCGCTAAGCACTAATTGTGAAAGTACGAGTAATGTAGGTAAGTAGCAAAAGTTTAAATGGAAACTGAGTAATGGAACAGATATTCACAAACACGTAGGTTTTAAAACTACGGACTATTACTTATAATCATAAATACACACCTCGCTGCTATTAATTAACCTTAGGTAGGTATGTAGGCTATCTAAAATAGTTCGAAAGCCTGAGTAACAAGATAGTACCTTATGGCATACAAATCGAACGATTAAGGGATTATTACAAGGGAATTAACGAGATAAGAAGTATGTACTCGTAAGCAATAGGTATTTACTATGGTATGGCACAGGTATGGAATTACCTGTTTGATTCGAGATTGTTAGACAAATAGACAAATGCTAGGTGGGTAAGTACCTAGTTAATTTGAATCTATAATAAGTCTATTTATGAATAAATTAGTTATCCATATTTCGAAATAACTTTAATTGGAAATATTGAAATTAAGTGGGTAAATTTGAAATAAGTACGTGAGGAAGTTCCTCACAGGAGGCACCATAAATTAATGTTGCGACTTTCTAGAAGGGTCACTGCATTCTCCGATCAACCCCAGAATCACAGCAAGGTAAACAGTAAACACTGACCTGGATTCATTTGTGAACAGGACGTTGGGAAGGATCGCCCGCGGCGGGACTTCGTGTCGACCGGCTAGCAATCCTTTTGTTTGAACTGTATTCCTTTTCTTACTGCTTACGCTAGTGGTACACCAACACACACGCGCGATGAAACTTTAGAGTTGTTTTCGGCCAGCGAAAGTCCTTAGAAGTCGTTATTTTTGGAAATTATATTAGCGCAAGGCGCTGTTCAACTCGACTCGCACGCCATATTTTTTCGACTGTTATTTTACTCGGCAAATTAGGAAGGATGTATGGGAGAAAGGGAAGCAAGAACATAGATAGGGAATTTTATTAGGGTTTTAAAGTTAATGCTTACACAATTACTGAAACCGGAAGTATCATGTTAATGACTGTGAAAAGGCTCCTAAAAGAGCTGGTACTTTTTTTCGTCAACGCATAAGTATTGCAACCCAACGAGGAAATGCAGCCATCGCTCTTGGCAACATGCCACACGGACACATCTTTTAGATTTTAGGTTAGGTAAAGTCAGTTCAGTTGTCAAATTTCTTTATCTATAAGCGATAGCTAAAAATAACCAATGACACTATAAATCCGACTTTTGAGAACATAATAGCTGCTACTGAATTACCCACTCCTTTTTGAAGTTGGTTAAAAAATAGCACCAATATGCGTGACCAGCGCCTGCCCTTTGCGTTTATCATTGTAATTGTATGCAACGTCGGTGATTCATTAGGCGCTACACATGAGCTTTCAGCGGAACATTATGAAGCTCCTTGCGTGCAAAGCGCGGGAACCAGCGTGTGTTAAGGCGACGCGAAGTTAATGTGGACATTCCCTTTTTTAATTGACTATGTAGGTAGCTCCAAGTAAGCTTTCGATACTTTTCCAGGTGTTTGAGAAGAGAGGACCCCGATGGTCTAGTGTTCGCATAATTAGTGCTTACGCATGTTAAACAATCCCGGCCGCAGTCCCCACTTGGATGGGTGACCGCAAGTGGAATAAAAATATCTCGAGCTCCTTCGTGCTTTGGAAAGCACGTTAAGGCGTTGGTCCCGGCTGTCATCATTAATGGCAATCGTAAAGCTGTCAGCTTCCTTTAAGCAGCTTGAAAAATCTGACACCAGTGGTAAGCCACTTACACACACAAAAAACAAACAGGGCAGAGTGTCCTCAACTTGTATAGACAACATCACCAAAGGGGCCCCAGGAGGGACGATCCTCGGTTTTGTACGTTGTTTGTGTTCGCAAGGCTTGGTGAGGCAGCTCACTCTCTTATTGACTGATGGGTCGCGATTTCTTGCTTGTATAGCTTGAAGGGCCGATTTAAGAAACAATGGCCTTGGAGAGCAGCAACTCTCATCTTTTGCCTAATGCCTTGGAGATGCCTTGGCGAATGCCTTGTCTTGGCGAGCTCCGTGGCGCAGTTGTTAACACGCCAGCCTGCAACACGAGGGCCCCGGGTTCAATCCCCGGTCAGGTCAAGATGGAAAATGATCTTTTTCAGATTGGCCTGGGTCTTGGATGTTTAACTTTGTATGTATTTGTTATAAAATATAGTATAGTTGAGTTAGTATCCCATAACACAAGTCTCGAACTTACTTTGGGGCTAGCTCAATCTGTGTGATTTGTCCGTATATATTTATTTATTTATAATGGGCCTAAAGCTCCGTTGCCAGATCGGCCTATCCTGGGTGCAAGTCTCTCGGGCGGTCACCAGGTATTGCAGCTAATCCTACTCTATGCACTCTGTTCCTGTTGCGAGTGGAAGGGGAGAGTGGGATCCTTCTGGCTATTCGGAGCCGGAGAGTGATCGAAGTATAGTGAACATTCCCGAATCGTTATCCCCACTTATACACTCCCTTATGAAAGGGTTCGTCATTAATGTATTTGTTGCATCATTAACTGAGGCTTGCGCTCCGTAGTTCGAGGTCCACTATTGAAAGAACTTTTAGTTCATCACTCGCTTTTTCTGCGACTTTCTACGTGTAGTTTGTAGTGTTAGCTATAATATTATAAAGCTTCTGCTTATCCAATTTCATTGTAACTGATTCAATAGATGAAGCGTGAAGAGGTACTGTTACCACTTCATGCTGCAACTAATTGACCATACTAAGGTAAATGTACCAGTCATTGATATTGCCCTAGAAGTTGATAAATTTTACTTTAACTCATTATAATAAGAATTCCTCCACAGGTATCAATGAAACGTTTTTTAATTATACTAGTAGCAATATCTCTGAATCCAACCTAGAATTACTTTCTTTGTGATTGGCTGTCAAACATTACATTTTCATTTTGTTTACAATAGTGTCATTACGCGTTGACCCTCAATGTTTATGTTGACAAATTTGATAAGGACGTTACTTGTTTCGAACTGTGTTACTCAAAATTGAAGCTCATAAAGTGGTAAGTATTTATTTTATTCTATTTGGGATTGTATGTATTTTATATATGTTTTCTTTTTATAACAGTTTTATAATAATTAAATGAAATACAAGGGTATCAAATACTAGGACAAAAATCATCTGATTTCTAGTACTTGATACAACTATCATCTACTAGGTAAATTCTCATTTGCTCGATTCGATCGATTTTTTATACTATTACAATAAGCTTAAGGTTGAACTATTTCAGTTTCAAATATAGCTTTTCTAAGTGACTTCTACCTAGTCGTTGATAGGGGGTATCAATTACTGGAACATAAAATATCAAATACTAGGACAGAAGAAATTGTCTTTTTTTGTGCTGGTTCTTATTTAATTAATAAAATATTGTTACCACACCATTTAAAATTCTTTATTTTGGGCGAAAGAAAAGAAAAACAAGGAGAAGAAGAGGAAACCTGAGAAAATCCCCCAGAAGTCACATCAAATAAGTGGAAAGAGTACCATAAAAATAAAGAGAGAAATAAGCTTGCACAACTTGAACAGAAACAGAAAAAAGCTGAAGAAAGAAAAAGAAGAAGCTAACAAAAACAAAAAAGATAAACGCCGCGCAAAGAAACTGAAAGAAAAAACAAATTTACTTATGAAAATATATGGATTGATTTAAGTAGCGAATGTGAATGTGTGGTGGTAGAACTGACAGATGATCTCAATAGCGATGATTCTAATAATTTTAATATTTTTCTGACTATTTAGGAATTTCAAGATGTTTAGCTGTACTTATTATTTTATGGATCAGTATGTATGTCTGTCTGTCTGTCCGTCTGTCACCAGGCTGTATCTCATGAACCGTGATAGTTAATTTTCACAGATGATGTATTTCTGTTACCGTATAACAACAAATACTAAAAAAAATATTTAAGGGGGCTCCTATACAACAAACTTGATTTTTGCTTGTTTTTGCTCGATATTGATAACGGCAACAGGTAGACGCTTGAAATATTTACAGAATATTTATATAAATATTCACTTTAAAAATAAATAATTAAATAACAATAAAATAAATATTAAAGGGGGGCTCCCATACAACAGACATGATTTTTTTGCCCTTCGTGCGCGAGTCTAAGTCGCATTTGGCCGGTTGATGTTGATTTTACGTAATTTTAAGAAGTTTTGTTAAATTATTATCTACAATTGCTATTTTTTTTTAAATTATTGTATTTTTTGTCAAGTGCGTACTTATCAAGTACTAGTTCACTGGCTTGAAAAAGTCATAGTCAATTAGTGGGACAATTGAAAATTTGCCTATCAATTACTGGTACAATTTTAGTCCTCTCGACAAAAATCTATATTAAAATAAACAACACTGATTTTCTTTACTTAAGTTCAATGTAAGAGAAATGAAAGACTGATTAATATTTTTTACTTACTTTGAAAATTCTAACTGAAATAAATACATTGTTATAAAAGAAAATGTGTATTTTTCCCACTATAGTATCAACTACTGGTACATTTACCTTAACTACTTTTAAAATTTTTAAATCAATACTGGTTCATCATCATCATTATCAGGTCTTTTTAGTCTCCACTGCAAGAGCATGACCCTCGACTACCGGAGCTATACTTAGCCAGAGCAGACAGATGATTTGGCCCTTACTCTCCTCGCTGGCCAGACGGGTTGGAGAGGTGTCATTGATATTTATGAGTTTTGTTTAGTTTGTATTTCCTAGGTCGTATTTCTTATGACCTCCATGGGAAGACTAGGAGTGGTCCTATTCTACTCTACCAGAAACAACACGGCTATATAGTAGTTACTATCGATTTTAAAAACACTTATCCATAAAAATATCTATTACTTGGAACGTTAATATAAGTACATTAAAATGTTTTATCGGCTTTTTCCACATAACAAGAAAGCATGGGCCTGATCCATCATATGCTTTCGTGACATGACGGATCGCCCGGCGCTGGCCATTCGTTTTGCCTTGTACGACACTCTATTCACGCTCCCATACAACACTCAGGCTACTCAAGCTCTATTAGATTTTTAGTTAGGTTTAGAAAGTTAGTTTAGTGGGCAGATTTATTTTTATTAGGGCGAGGTTTTATCTACTTGAAAGAGACATCACTAAGAAACAAACTACCACTGAGAAGTAAGCCTTAGCTAATGAAATATTGAGCTTGCAGCATCAGTGAGTCTGGTCCAAATGAGAATTAACACTATCTAACAGTGGACATCGCAAGTCCTAATAGTAATAAACATTTTAAAATAGAAGCAGAAAGTCACGGAATCCATAGAAATTGAATAGGCCATAAATTTAAAATAATGGTAAAACTACTAAAAAATAATGTAGGTAATTCACTTTGGTATCAAATAAACATACTAACAGGGCAAACAGAACGTACAACAACGATAATTGTATAGTTTATTAAATTTTCACACAATAACGTGCAGTTTCCAAGCTATAATTATCGGCTTAAATACACCTTATTAGGCAACCAATTTAAAAGGGCCTCTTTCACTTCACTTATTCAATACTCTTCACATAGATAATACGAGGTAACAAGGAGCTTGTTACAATGTTCGGATTGTATTCCATGCGCGGTCACACCCTTGCATTTCAAATTAACATTCGAAATTCAAAATTGGAATGTCTGCGGCGACCCCTCCCGGATCACATGACTCATGTTATGTCTACGCCGCCAATCAATTCTTTATGACAAGATGATGTCTGTGTCTGTCTTAGCTTTATAAGTAGCCAGTGTTATTTTTTATTCCTCTAATTAATTTTAAAACATCAATTTAGGTATTTTTTGTTATGATACTATTGTAGAGACGTCAATATAAAAGCTGAGTGATTCGTTTCTTTTGAGGTAGGCTTAAAAAAGTACCATCATTTATTGATGCGTATTTGAAAGAAAAATTGATAAATTCTGACTGCATAAAAACCTTTAGAAGATACGTACGCTGTATTAAACAGTAATATTTTAAATCTAAGTAAGCAGAGTCACTCTTTAACTCCACTTATAATATAGGTCAATCAGATGGCCTTATCTTCTCGCCTCGCTACTCGATACATCGATACCTGCTGTTTCAATTTTGGAACACGAATCGAATAACGAATGCAATCGCAATCTCTTAATCGAATAGACGGCTGACACGCCCGCGACCTATTGCTAGCCGGGGGTCAACGGATTATTAGAAATTTGTACGCTACACTATTTTTTCGTAACGTTAATTCACCTTATTAAAATGTACAAATAATGTTCGCCAGAACAATTCAATGTTCTAACTTTTTTCTTTGTTAACATCATTATTATGAACGAATTGTAGAACTATATGAAATGTGTGAAAAGGGGAGTAAAGCTATTGTTTGTTTGTTTTTCGTGTGTGTAAGTGGCCAACACAGGTGTCAGATTTTTCAAACTGCCTTAAGGCATCTGACATGATTAACGACTGCTGTCAATGATGACAGCTATTATTTATTTATTTTTTATTAGCTGGGACCAACTGCTTAATGTTCCTTCCGAAGCTATGAAGTGAAGCTATAGTAGCGGTATTCGTCCAAGAGCGGTATTGATTCAAATGAGACAAAAGTATATAGGTCCCTAATATTATCTACAGTAAAATAATAAGTAGTGAAATAAATATCTGTGTGATAATTTTTAATCTTTAAAAAACTCTCTAGTCCTAATATAGAACAAAGTCTGGTTTGTTCGAACATTTATAACTTAACTCGTTCGCTGACACTGAACCAGACACAAAAGAAATAACAATAGAATTACGTCTACAGGCGGGCAGTGTCAGCGAAAGTGTTTAGAAGGGGTGAACCGATTTTTATAATCTTTGATTTGTTGGTTTTGTTATATTGTAGAATAACTATTAAAATATTAGAAATATTTACGACAAAAATAACTACGGAGCCAAGTTTGCCGGGACAGCTAGTGGTATAATAAAAGTTTTATTATTATTATATGAGTAATATTATTAAATTAATAATATAAGTTATATTATTATAAAACGCATCTGATTGAGGGTATTATAAAGCCACAGTTGTCAGATATAAATAAAACTGCAGTAACAAATTGAATTTAAAATAGGAAAATGTCAACGTTCCTGATAGAAAATGCTGATTCGAAATTCAAATTGTACTTCACACATCATCGCCAACAGGTTCATTAATAACGATCCTCCAATTAACACCGCAGACCTTCCCGTTGCGGTTGTAGAATTTGATCTAATGTATTTTATAGTTTTAAATATTATCAAATACGTATCGTTTAAATAAGTATCTTTTATTTGTGTATTATAGAAAAATTGCAAATATAATTATAACTCTTCACAAGGAAAGAAGTATATTAAACTTAGGAATATAAAATTAGGAGTATTTCTGAAAATCAACAGTATTTCTAAGTTGTTGTCGTTTTAAAAACATTGTTAAACTTTTAAAAACGACAAAAATGCAATTGTACGTTTTTTTAAATATTCATAAAAAGCGCAATTGTACTTTTTTTAAAATATTCATGAGCTACATAAGTTCTTTGTCCCCGTAAATATAAGTGGTCATAAAAACAGTTTTTAAAAGTATTAACGCGCGAAAATATTATAAACTGAATAAACTGATTTTATTGGCAACGTCAAGTATCAATTAAATAATCATTATAATTTCGTTGCTATTAAATTTCACTAACGATTTTACTTTAATTTTACCCGTTTCATCATTAAAACTAGATATGAGTTTTTAATAAAAATGAGCAAATATTAAAATTAATATCTATTTTGACTGCATGAGGACCCAAAACAACCTTGTTATATTTTTTTTACGCCTATATTACACATGTGTAGAGAATCTAATGTCGGTACAGGGATTTTATGGTACCACCGGCAGTAGTGGCAGTCTTTCACCAAGTCCCGTATGATTAAGGGTTCGTTAGGAATGTAGGTCCACACCAGCAATTAATACACGTGTCTCATTAGGACACCGAGACTGTTCTCTACATCACTACCATGAGATATATACGAGTATGGACAAATTGCATCCAATCTACACAGATATTATTATTAATAAATAATAAATATAAATAGATACGGACAAATCACACAGATTGAGCTAGCCCCAAAGTAAGTTCGAGACTTGTGTTATGGGATACTAACTCAACAGTACTATATTTTATAACAAATACATATATAGATAAACATCTAAGACCCAGGCCAATCTGAAAAAGATTATTTTCCATCTTGACCTGGCCGGGGATCGAACCCGGTCACTCCGTGTCGCAGGCTGGCGTGTTGACCGCTGCGCCATGGAGCTAGTCAATTTTTTTATTATCATTTACCTAGTTGTCAGAGTCGAAGATCATATACATAATTTTAGGCATAAGAAGTCTGGTGAACAAAGGCTTCTTCCAAGAATTCCTCGTTTCATGGGAGGATATTGGCATACTCACCACGCTTGGCAGACTCTTTATAGTTTCTTTGCTATTTAGGGCAATGCCGAATTCCAAACTTAAATAAGTTCGTTTGTTTTATAAGTGACTATAGCAAAATTCGTCTTGAAGACGGAATCAAAGGTACGCCAATGATTCCGTCTTCAAGACGAATTCTGCAAATCAAAGCTTAACTTTCAAAACTTTCTAAGGGGTAGACTCCCTACCTACATGTTTTAACAAAGTCATATATTACAATAATACTCCATGCGACGTCAAACATTATTGGCACTGAACCAATAACGAACTTACGAACTGACATAACATTTTATGCGTTTACAACACGTCATGCCATCGAAAATGGGCTCGCCTCGATAAACGGCCTTCAATCACAATAACATGCTTCCGGCCCATTTCCCTTTTCACACCTTTTAGTTTTTCGTTTTTGAACATGCTTTATGTCTAATTACTAATATGTCTGACAGCGGGATTGAAAATATTTTTTTGTTCAAGCACCAATGACCAACCTACATTAAGTACTTACGTGTACACATTTAATTTCATACTGTATTCGGCCTCCTTTGCATTCAATAGCCATCGATCTTAATTTATCCTTACTATAATTACTATTAATTAATATTATATTTAATATTAAAAGAAAAAATAAGTAAGAAAATGTATTTTAATGATGTGTAAATGCATTTTAATGATGTGGTATCAAGTCCAATCGCATTTTCTTTCCTCTTTGTAGTTTCATTTTCTCTCTATTTCTTCTCCCATCTTGATATAATGGACATTAATATTCTGTGCTTTATTAAAGTTTATGTATGAATATACCTTTTTTTTATTTTTGCTATCGTTTCTCTATCTAATTGCACCGTACTTAACATCTTTCTCCAAATTGTCCAATTACCTGAATGTCTCCTGTGCAACAACGCCGCTTCTTGTAATTTTTTTCTGCATAATTATATTTTTTGTAACATTTTTTTTTCGAATGTCATAAATAAAAAAAAAATCAATCATAAAATTAATGACAAAATGTAGCAAATTGAATGATTAATTAGTCCGCAGATTATATAATTTTTCGACTGCTTAGCGCATAATTTTCCCTCGTAAATTCAGACTTGCCTCTATTAAAGTGGATTGAAAGTAAAGTAACATTAGTAATTTATCCTACCCGAAGGCAATATTCCATTTCATATGCATCTCAAATGCAACAGAAACGTCTTGAGAAAACCAGCAGTGAAATTACTCTCTTGAACGAGAAACGGTACGGAAAGAACGGAAACAAAATACAAGCTAAAAGCATAAACGTTAAACAAAAACAATTCACAAAGTGCACCCATACACGGTTTCATTGTGACACACGTCTGACAGGTCATGCGATTCAACGCACAAAAACTCACAAAACCCTATTGTATCATGAATGGGGTGCTTTATATATTGTGCGCGGGAAACGAATTTTTCAACTTTCTTTTTATTTTTTAAAAATGGAATATGTTCTGGCAACGTCGTGTGATGCTGTTAAGTGTATTGCTTGCGTGTGTTTTTTCTTTTTTATACTAAAATATTTCATCTTCGTGATATCGAGGATCGAACTTACTCTGTGGATATTGGATTAAACAAAAACATGCCGTTTCACTGTGAAATGTAGACATGGATCTAAGAATAAGGAATGAATGCATTCGTGGATGTAGATTGTAAAAATATTGTTATTTATCCTTGTCTATGTTCGAGCATAAAGGTAGTAAAATATCCAACTCATATTGGCAATTTCATATGGTAATCGGAATGCAGTGATATAAGTTATATGATATTATCCTCTGCAGCATAGGAGCAGGCATACATTCATAGTGCAACATTACTTTATGAATTTAACTAAGCATTTGTTTTAAATTTTAGTTATGGATATGTTCCGCCTGATTAGGTACCGATAAAACATCCTCTGGTACCATATGTAAAAGGGTAAGTATTATAAATTTCGGTATACGGTAATCGGGAGGTCGGTATTCGGGATACGATTTTTTCCTTGTTTTTGCCATACATTTCTGACATATAGTGAAATGGGATCTCGATAGTAGGCGTAACTACTTTTAGCACTTACCGATGTAAAGCAACCCCGGGCGTGGTCCCTACTGGGATGGATCACCAATAGTGGTATAAAAATATCTCGAGCTCTTTCGTGCTTCCGAAGACACTTTATGCCGTTGGTCCCGGCTGTCATCATTGATGGTAGTCGTTATGCTATTTCAAATGGCTCTTTACACAGTTTGAAAAATTAAAGTAGTGTTAGCCACTTACACACACAAAAACAAACAAACACTGAAATATAAGACTGGTTTAGTATTGAAAGATATCTTGTACTAAATCAACCCTTAAAATTATATTTAACTACGACTCATATATACAATGTGTAGAAAAAATACAATTAACTTTTACAATTCCATAAATAACAAAGGCCATTTTCCTTATAAAGTTAATGCACATATACATGGCAAGTCGGGGATATTAGTGGATTAATAAAACTGTCTGATTGGAAAAATGGTGCGTATTTAGTTTTTGATGTGTCAGTTGAGTGGGGAACGGCACGCGACTGGGGTTTGTCCCGTTTTGGTATAACATTTCTATTTGCCATTATCATTTTCAGCGCCACACGAAGCACAGCGAAGGAGAGGAAAGGGTAAAGGTAAGGGTAAAGGTAAAGGTAAAAGAAGGGTAAGATCAGCATGATTGTAAATGGTGTAACTGTCGTAAGCCGATCGTTCAATTGGGCCGATCGCGATAAGCTTGGCCAAATCGATATGCACCGCCATTTTTTGATTTGGCTGCCTAATCACCGGCATATCGTTCAAAATTTGACGATTTGGCCGTCCATACTTAGCCAAATCGAATCTGCCATTTTTTTTTTGCACGTAAACAAACAGCTGACTGTTACATGGTATGAAAGAGCGGAACAGCGCCAAAGCGTCGGAAAGGTCGGATCATCATCATCATCATTTGGAGTAGGTGACACGGTCAATCGACCATGCACACCCTGGTGTCAGAGTTGTTCGCGGGACCGCCTCTCGGCCTCTGACGTGGTTCCTTTAAGGACTACCAGATGGCAGCCGGAAAAGGTCGGAAGTGGGAACTACATCACGATGCGCCCAGCCATATCTCGATGCGCCAAGTCACTGAATGGGAAAATCGACAAATAGGCTGATCTCGTCGATCTGCCCAACTTTACATTAAGCACATCATGAAATAATAGGCCAAATCAAAATATGGCGGCACCTATATCGATCTGGCTAAGCTTATTGCGATCGGCCCAATTAAACGATCGATCGGCCTACGACA
This sequence comes from Elegia similella, assembly GCA_947532085.1. Lineage (NCBI taxonomy): Eukaryota > Metazoa > Arthropoda > Insecta > Lepidoptera > Pyralidae > Elegia > Elegia similella. Next base: position 19,469,155 of record OX383941.1, read on the forward strand.
TAACAAGAGTATAATTTTGATATGAATAAGGCATTTCGGCTTTGATTTTGGCAGACGTTGTATTATGTAGGACTTTCTTTTTGACCAGGAATATGGCGTATAGAGTAGCAGTTTTTCGATAGGTTCATCTTTTAAGTACGAAACGGTCACAGCCCCACTGTTTCACAGAGGCGTGTCCGAGGTGTCCATTACTGTTACTGATATCGACAGCTCGCGCACGATCAAACAGATTTAGATAAATATTAGGGGAATTTATATCTACCTTGCCTTTGTTTATATGTATGGCCATCGTGTTTTTACAGTTAACAGTAAAACATTCATTTAGCGCATTTTTAAGTAGAAAATACGTAATTCTTTTTTTTTAGTTTATTTTTTGTGTTTTTTTTTTTTGCATTTACAATGCTATCCTGATATCTATACTAATATTATAAAGCTGAAGAGTTTGTTTGTTTTGAATGCGCTAATCTCACGAACTACTAGTTCAAATTGAAAAATTCTTTTTGTGTTGGATAGTCCATTTATTGAGGAAGGCTATAGGCTATAAAACATCACGGTGTAACCAATAGGAGCGAATCATCAATAAAAAATGTTTTGTAAACGGGGGAAAATTATTCATCTATACCTTATAACAGAAATTTCCGCGGACGAAGTCGCGGGCAACAGCTAGTACTCAAATATGATGAAAACAATTTCACGTGGGCGGGAATTTTGAACCTACGACCTTAGGTCTCTGTATGAACTATGCTTTGCCATTTGAGCTACCACGCATTCAATCAAACCTATTGGCATCATATGACACATATCGGCATCGAAAATCTCCACCATATCCCATTCCCCTTATACACATTAAGGCATGCGTCACCTAACACATCTACCCCATAATTAAAAAATACGCAACGTGATACCTACACTCGCTCCGCTAATGATCTTCGTAACAAACTGAAACTATTCCAGATGTCTCCAAATTCGACTCGATAAACATGAGTAAAACCGTGATTCTACAATGATACTCGTTTTTTAGGGTTCCGTACCCAAATTGTAAAAACGGGACCCTATTAATATCGCTCCGCTGTCCGTCTGTCACCAGGCTGTACCTCATGAACCGTGATAGTTAGACAGTTAATATTATTTTTATTTTTACAATTACCTTATGTAGGTATAGTTCTTAAGTATTTTTCATTTATTGTTGTTATTGTTTTTTGCCGAATAAAGTTTTTCTTTCTAGTTGAAATTTTTACAGATGGTATTTCTGTTGCCACTATAACAACAAACGTGATTTTTTTGCTTGTTTTTTCTCGATATTGATAACGGCAACAGGTAGACGCTTAAAATATTCACAGAATATTTAGTTATATATTCACTTTAAACATAAATAATTAAATAAAAATAAAATTAATATGAAAAGGGGCTCCCATCCAACAGTCATGACTTTTTGCCGTTTTTATAGATAACGGTACGGAACTCTTCGTGCGCGAGTCCGTCTCGTACTTGGCCGGTTTTTCTTTATTTCTTCAGGTCTGTTTCCATTCCGTGATTTCTCATTCGGCGCTATGAAGTCAGAAACAAACAAGACAGAGTCCTTGAGACGATCTCTTGTCTTTATGAGTCTGCAAGTGGCTTTCTTACCTTTATTTCTCTGCTTCATGTTATGAATTTGTCTTACCTTCCGCGTATTGTTTATTGTGTATTGAAACATCAACGCTGATGGCCCAGTGGACTTCAGCATTATTAGCGCTTACACATGTTAAGCAATCCCGGGTGCGGTCCATACTTGGATGGGTGACCGGAAGTGGCATAAAAATATCTCAAGCTCCTTCATGCTTCGGAAGGCACGTTAAGCCGTTGGTCCCACGACACAACACCCACATTTAGTTGTATAGTCCTGTGGAGCTAGCCCTACAGTTAATTGTAAAGGCTGTCATCATTAATGGCAGTCGTTCGTTAAGCTTGGTCAGATGCCTTTAGACAGTTTGAAAAATCTAACACCAGAGTTAGCTACTTGCACAAACGAAAAACAAATAACGCTTTTAACTTATTAATATAGGTTTTTATATGGAAAGTCCTTATTTGGTAAACTAAGAAATATTCTAATTCAAAACGGCACACTTTCCTTACGGGACATCTTGTGGGATCAAAGCGTTACAAATCTTCAACTTCAAGTAAGAAAAAACTTAGTGTGAAAATGGCCAATACTGGTGCAGATTTTCAAGCTGTGTAAAGGCATCTGGGTTTAATGAAATTTAAATATACTTGTAATCTCGCAACAGATGAAAACAAACAAAAATAAGAAGAAGTTAATCGTAGGATTTTGATTTCATTTTTATCAACAAACTACACTGCTTTGTTTATAGTGCATATCACTTCGTAATTCTGTTAAAAAAAAGTTTTCGACGGATTGAGAACTTCCTCCTTTTTTGAAGTCGGTTAAAAATAAGAAGTGTCGTTATTTTAGACAAAATAACAGCGTGATGTTTGAGAAACCTGCTTTTTTTTTAAACGAAACATTCACTGTCGTTCTTTTAACCTGTATATTCAGATATACAGGTTGATTTTGAATAACCTGGCAACATTTCAATGAAAGCAAGAAGAAGAAACATAAAATATAAAAAATCTTAAACTTGATCAGTGAATTTGTATGGTAGGCTCAATTTTTTTTTCATAACTTTTACCTTTTTTCCCTACCGGTCTATATGATATTCGGGATTCCGATTCCAAAACCAAAACACTGCCAGGTAACTATAAATCAACCTGTTTAAGTTCCATCCTGTTAGATGTTCACAATCAGAATGCAGCTACACATATTTTACTTAGGTATATCTTTATAATCATCTTACACTTGACTTATTACAAATGTTTCACAAAATATTTATAACATTTGTAAACATTCACAGAAGGATTTATTTGCATTCACAATGCTATTCTGATGTTTTTTATTTAATAAGAGTACATTAATTAACCTTTTTTAATTGCAATATAGATGCACCAACTCTTTACAAGCTTGTATTAACCTTGCAATGTATTTATGTAACTACTAGCTTTCGCCCGCGGCTCCGCCCGCGTTAATGTCGATCCCTCGGGAATAGTACTTTTGCCCGGAAAAAAAGGTAGCCTATGTCCTTCTCTGTACTCCAGAGAACTTGTATGCAAAATTTCATGATGATCGGTTCAGTAGTTTCGGCGTGAAAGCGTAACAAACAAACAAACAAACAATCAAACAAATAAATAAACAAACTCACTTTGGCATTTATAATATTAGTAAGGATAAGGATGTTTGTTCGGGTGGAATCTTATATATCTTCCACCGATTGAGCTGAAATTTTTTATACTTGTTTAATTTGGATGACAATGGATGGCTAGCTGTGTGACGTCATTCTTAATCAAACATGGCGGAATGCTGGACTAGCTATTTTTGTTTGTTTTAAGTTTGTATAAATAAAATTAAATAGAGGGCTGGTAACTATCTTGCTCAACGAATAAACATTGCCATTCAACGTGGCAATGTTGCTAGTCTTCTGGACACATTACCGCAGGGCAATAACCTGCGTGACATTTTAGATTTTTTTGAATACATCAAAATTTATAATAAGAAAGATTTCATTAAAATATTAATATACATTTTCATGTTATTATTATTTATAGTTTAAGAGAGAATTCAAGATATAGATAGAGCGCCTGGTCAGGTATTTCTGTCCCTGACTGTACATAAAAGCTTGTTTACAAAGATTTTTACTTTTAATGTATTAAAATAAAAACTAGGAAACAAAGGCTTAACATTCTATACAATTTTATATGTAGGACGTCTTGGGGCATAATAAAAAGTGTTTTGTTTCAGTCGCCGTGTCTCGGCTCTCGTGACTTCATTTTACCTGAGACGGGATTTTTGCATGAGTAGCCCCCACCCCTTGCCGCTAGGGATTTATGGCTTGTCGATATGCGTTTAAACCTTTCATGCACACTTTTAAGAAGAAAATACATAAAACTTAAATTTTTTTACTAGCTCCGTAGCGCAGCGGTCAACACGCCAGCCTGCGACACGAGAGTGACCAGATTCGATCCCCGGCCAGGTCAAGGTGGAAAAGGATCTTTTTCAGATTGACCTGGGTCTTGGATGTATATCTATATATGTATTATAGTATCGTTGAGTTAGTATCCCATAACACAAGTCTCGAACTTACTTTGGGGCTAGCTCAATCTGTGTGATTTGTCCGTATATATTTATTTATTATTATTTATCCTTGAAGATAAGATTTACAGAAGGGCTGGTCATGCATTCTTGCATGATTGTAGAAGCAGCGCAAGCTACAAAATGCTACGATAGATGTTATTAGTAGCAGATCAATATATATCAACGTTTACACACCCAAACCATCGACAAAAAATGTGTCTCAAAAAACAGCAAAATACATATGGCGTGTCATTCTCAACTGAACTGAATCCTAAAAAATACAATTTAAAATAATTAATATGTCTCATAGATTATTGAAAAATATAAGACATGTTTTTTTTTCTTTTTTCAATCAAACTTTTTTCAAAAACACTTAGCTCTATGTAAGTTATTGACGTCAACAATAATAATGGTGTAAATAATAATGTACAATTTAACGTTCACCAAATGTATTTAAATATCTTACGATGAATAAAATATTTGACTTTGACTTTGAAAAGATTTTAAAGATCATCATCATCAGGTCTTTTTAGTCTCCACTGCAGGAGCATGACCCTCTCTGTACTACCGGAGCCATACTTGGCCAGAGGAGACAGAGGATTTGGCCTACACTCTCCTCGCTGGCAGACGGGTTGGAGAGGTCTCATTGATGTATATGAGCTTTGTTTAGGGTGTATTTCCTAAGTCGCCACTTACGACATCCATGGTAAGACTTGGAGTGGTCCTATTCTGCTCTGCCGGAAACCACACGGCATTTTTTTTTTATTTTAAAGATAAAGCGCATCAACGTTGAGTGAAGTTGCAGTTGAGTGGGGGATCATGACGTAACAGGCCGGTAAAAAGTGTACCGGTCAGTGACGTTACGCGGAACTGTAATGGGCTATATCTTTATAAATTTTTGTTTGATTGACAAAACAAAAAAAAATACGTGTCCAATATTTTTCATTAATCTACCAGACGGACTAATTATTTTAATAAGTATTGCATATTTTAATATGCCCATTGTCAAGTACGCATCTGTCACTACCAAGATAGTACGCTTTCGTGACAACTTTTGGGTTTAAATTTAGGTTTCTATTTCCTCTTATAACCCCACTTTGCACGGATGTAATATATTATACATATAATCCGTCCTCTTGAATCACTCTATCTCTTTAAAAAACCACATCAAATCGTTGCGTAGTTTTAAAGATCTAATAATAATAAACATACATAGGGACAGACAGCGGGAGCAACATTTTTTTTTATACTATGTAGTGATTTTAATCTCTTTGATTTTTGTATGCAAATATGGCTCGTCTTGGGAAAATACAACAACCCTTAACGTAGAAAAATACTGCATTCATCATCATTTCGAATAGGTGTCACGGTCCATCGACCATGCATACCCTGGTGTCAGAGTTCTTCGGAACCGCCTCTCGGCCTCTGACGTGGTTCCTTTAACGACTACCGGCAGCCGGGACCACCGGCTTAACGTGCCTTCCGAAGCACGGAATCATCTTTATTATCAGACAATCAGGTGATTCAAGCCTGCAATGTCCTAACCAAACTGGAAACAACTAACAAAGTATGCTTCCGGTTGGAATCGAACCCACGACCCCCGGGTCAACAGGCAAACGTCTTAACCACTGGACCACGGAGGCTGCTACCCCTGCATTTAAAGTTAATGATGATTTATCGATATCAAAAATTGTCTGTATTCTCCATCGATATCGACCAAGAAACACAGGTCATCACTAACAGCCCTGTATTACTCAGGATCTCGACGTCTAAAACCAAACCTATTTAACTTGACTGCAGTACGTAGTAATCTTACCTCGGGATTAACTCCGTGATTTCGTTTAAATACACCACCACTCATAAGTGGGGGAAATCGAGATTCTTGGGAAGTCTTCGTAGGGTTTTAGAAAATATTAGATGTTTTTTTCTAAGCAAATATAATAGAACATGGTTAGTAATAGTACAACTATAGTTGTAAGCAATTATAGTTGTGGTAGAGCCACGCTACCGGCAAAATTCATTTTTGCTAGTAGCATGAATGTGCCGGCTCGTCCGGGGAAGTATCACACTCTTACAGAAAATCGACGTTTGAGTAGAAGCTTTACCGCTTCTATGCTTCGTTCAGTGAGTGAGAGAGACGGAGGCCCATCCTTCCCCCATTTCCTCCCCCTATGTTCTTTCCCCAACTCCTTGAAAGGCCGGCAACGCTCCTGTTACACCCTGGTGTTGCAGTTGTCCATGGGCGGCGGTGGTCGCTTACCATCAGGTGACTCGCTTGCTCGATGGCCGTCATATATCTATCAAAAAAAAAAAACATGGACAGGGATGCTTTCTTCTTCGTTCTTATTTATTTGTAGCTGTAATCTTAACTATATGAGTTATGTAAGATTACAGCTATTATTAAATAAGAACATATCCATTATTAAATTTATATGCACGATGAAATTTTTATCGTTTTGAACCCTTAAATGGGTGACTCAGACCATCAAAATGAACAACGTTTCCTATGGGTACAATGCTGGGAATTTAAAAAAAAATCGACATTCCCATACAAAATGCCGGGCGGCGGAACTCTTTTGTATGGAAAAGACGAATTTTTTTGAGTTCCCAATATTGGTCCCATAGAAAAAGTTTGTTCATGTTGATGGTCTGAGTCACCCTTTTAAGGGTCCAAAACGATAAAAATTTCACCATTTTATATTTTGTATCCTAACTTCTTCCTTACTAATATTATTAGGGCGAAAGTTTGTAAGTATACATACTCACAAACTGTGGGATGTTCGCTACTCAGACACGGCAAAATGGCTGAACGGATATTGAAGAAAAATTTTCACGCAAAATAAATTATTACTTGAATTAACACAAGGGCTACTTTCATCCCGGAAAAAAGTACTGTTCCTGCGATATTGACGCTAGTATTATTATACATGAGGAAGAAAGTCTGTCTGTCTCTCTGTCGGTCGTTAACAGTTCAAACTTCATATATTGAACCAATTGCGATAAAATTTGATATGGAGGTAGTGTGAGGCCCGGGGAGAATCTTTAATTTCTTAAAAATCTACTCTTTCCGAGGGATCTACATTAACGCGGGCGGAGTCGCGGGTAAAAGCTAGTTTGTGGAATGTTTAAACGTTTTTAAATGTAACATCATTTTCAGCTAGGTATGTTATTACAAAAGTGGTTAAGTATGAAACCAAAAATCAAGGGAAGTGAAGGAATACAAAATAAAATTAAACTGATGTGGTTTTTAATTACAAAAGAGTAAAGCAAATATCTCATTTGTCTGACTTATGCAAGCACTCAGAACGTCGCAGCAAAATATCAGTGAGACAAAGAATAAAAAATAAAGAGTCGCTCATATGCACAAAGTATAATTAAGAGCTGAAATGAATATTTAAATACTTTTAGAGCGCCCTCGTCAGCACAATGACGTTGCCGAATCTAGCAGATACGTATTTTTGGAAGTTCCGCTAGAGACACACCGAGTTACAGTACTGACTTAAATTCTTATATCTCGTTTACACTTTGAACGCCAGAGTCTCAGACACTATAGTTTTTCAATTGTTTGGCAGACACCAGGTAACCAACGCGGCGTTTAAGGTGTAAACACTACATAGTGAATATAATACTTATAGTGTCGTCGGCACACGAAGATAACGCATTTTTTGAAAGTTTGGCTAGAGACACAACGAGTCACAGTACTTACTCAAATACATCTCGTCTTTAGCCCTTACGAAGTAAAAATACTTTTAGAAAGCTGTCGTCGGCACACGGAGATACTCCTTTTTTGAAAGTTTGAGTAGAGACACAACGAGTCACTGTACTGATTCAAATACATCTCGTCTTTAGCCCTTACGAAGTAAAAATACTTTTAAAAAGGTGTCGTCGGCACACGGAGATACTCTTTTTTTGAAAGTTTGAGTAGAGACACAACGACTCACAGTACTGACTCAAATACATCTCGTCTTTAGCCCTTACAAAGTAAAAATACTTTTAAAAAGATGTCGTCGGCACATGGAGATACTTATTTTTGAAAGTTTGACTAGAGACACAACGAGTCACTGTATTTACTCAAATATGCCTCGTCCGTCTTTAGCCGTTACGAAGTGAAAATACTTTTAGAAAGTTATCGTATCGTATTTTTGAAAGTTTGACTGGATACACAACGAGTTACAGTACTGTACTTACAGTACTTGCAAAGTTAAAAATATCTACTTTTAGAAAGGTATAGGCGGCGCATGGAGATACGTATTATTAAAAGTTTGGCTTGAGTCACAACGAATGACAAGGAAATACAGTTAAATGTAGTCATCACTGGCTCTCTTCGAGCTAAAAATGTCACGTTCCGAAGCAGTAGTAGTATCTACCACGCATCTATCTCTCATCTTTTTTACCTAAAATTATCGTCCGTAAACCATTTATTATGATTCAGCCGCAATAGGAGTACAGCTCTGAAAGTTTTAAAATTAATCTAAGTATTTTAATCCTATTAACATTTTAATAATTGAAATTTCTGAGCTCGTGAGTATCTTAAATTTCCTATAACTTGGTGTATCCTTAACGTTAGCACAGCGGAACACGTCAAAAATACAGATATAAGTCTAGGGGGTGAAGAGTTTGCCAAAAATTATAATTTTAATTGCTACCCGTTATCTTGACGCACCCCTATACCGACGTTTTGAGTTTGTTTTCGATATGATAATTTTGTAAGGCTCAAAAAGAAATAGATACAACTTCATTTTTCGTAATTGAATTGGATTAAAAAGTAATTTGAGTGGTGCTTAAATTTATCTATCGGATTGACGGCCGAATACTCAAAGGTTGCTTAAATAGTTAATCTCTTGTTAATAGTTAATCAATGACTCAAGTGTAACTTTATGTATATGGCCGTGAGATACGCAGTTATGGGAACTGACGACAAATGTAAAAACAATAAAGTTGATTTCAAACACAACCCAAATATAGAATACTAGCTGTTGCCAGTGACTTCGTCCGCGGCAATTTCTGTTATAGTGATTAATTTTTCCCCCGTTTTCAAAAAAAAATTATTGGTCATCATCATCATCATCAGGTCTTTTTAGTCTCCACTGCAGCAGCATGACCCTCTCTGTACTACCGAAGCCATACTTGGCCAGAGCAGACAGAGGATTTGGCCTATACTTTCCTCGCTGGCCAGAGGGTTAGAGAGGTCTCATTGTTGTTTATGAGCTTTGTTTAGCTTGTATTTCCTAAGTTGCCTCTTAAGACCTCCATGGGAAGACTAGGAGTGGTCCTATTCTACTCTGCCGGACACCAGACGGCTTTCTTTACATATTGTATATTTAATTGTCAAAACAGAAAGACTTTTTAGGCTTTTATTTATCTTTGAACTTTTTTTTCGACATTATTTCTTTATTTAAAAGGATTTCAGAGATAAATAAAAGCCTAAAAAGTTCTAGTTTACGTTATCCGGGATACGACAAGGATTCTAAAGGGACCCGGGGTTCGGGGTTAAAACAAATAGTTGTCTGTAAAGTCTGACGATAATTTTACGTGATAACGGTGGAAGAGAGATAAATGAATAGATAGCCAAACGCTTAGGCTGATCGTGCCTCTCTATCGCTTATTCCACGCTCTCGCTTGCACACTGAACTGGACACTTTTCCGTGCGTGCAGCCGTTCATCGATTATAAGACTTATCACGTTGCACTCCGAAAGCGCTGGCATAAGTGAAAACGCGCAGTAGAAATAGAGAGGGATATTACTTCCTCTCCTACGCCGCGCCGGTGGTCTCAAGTCACGTGTTCGTCTTATGAATTTTCGATCAGGTCATGTGTCCTGACGCGAGTTTATCATTAATTACCCATTCCAAAAACTGCACAAAGCCGCTAAAGAAGTTTTACTTCTGGCTGGTTTTCTTTTTCTAACTGGGATTTTTTTGAAGTGAAACCTAAAGTCAACAAATATAACAATAATTTTCCTTTTCCAGTTAAAATAGTTTCTCATCAACGAAGATCACTTTTTCATCAGAACCCCAAAAATAGGTAACTCTCATTTCCTGAGCTGTAATGAGACAGCCAAACATACACGCACAAGACAAAGGATGCCCGAATTTTGAAAATAAAGGATCGCTAACAACTTCCTTTTCGTCATTATCTCTAACCGGATCGGGGGCTTTTTGGCTGGGAATTTGAGAGTATGTACTTTTGTCTATGTTTCGTACCCAAAGAGTAAACATGGCATTCTACTACTAAGCTTCTGACGTCTGACCGTCTGTCACAGGGCTGGTTTCTAGTAAACCGTAATAGAGAGATTAAAAATAAAGGTGTATGGAGGCCATACATGAAACGAGTTTCTTGAAAGAAGGAGGTCCTCAATTCTTTTTTTAAATGTTTGTAGTTTCATAACTTCGACAATTAATAACGGATTTTATAAGTTTTTTTTTTTTTATAAAAATATTGCTTTCTATCCGCTCTCATTTAACTTTCATCTAAATCAATTAAGTAGTTTCATTGAAACAACTCGGTACGGTTTTTTACTATGAAAGATTATTCTATTCCTAAAAATAATTATAAAACAAGTCATCGGAAGGCAACCGTTTCAAAACGATTTACTTATAATTATTTAATCGGATTTCGCAGTGAAAAGTAAAAAAGAAAATTCTAAGTTTCAGCCTATATTCTTCAGGGCTAGTGTGAAGGTCGTTACGACCCAACCAACTTTCAATCACTGAAGCTCTTGAAGATGACTTTCTGTATAAGCTGAAACTAGTCGGCGATATTGACTAAAATACGTGAGTGCAACCACTGTTTTTGATTTTTTCTTTTCTTCTATTTGGCCATCAAACATCATTTAGAAGCTTATTTTAGCCAGTGTCTTTAGTTTTTATTGTGTATTTTAGTTTTGTTATTCTTGTGTATCAACCAATTATGGTGTTATTCATTTCGTTGATTCGACGGAGCCCTTGTCGAAATTTCCCAGGAATTCACTAGCTTGATCATAAACGACGGAGCAAGGCGAGCAAACACCAGCCCGCTAAGTAAATCTCACTACAGCCGCACCATGACACTTTATTTTAGTTATTCCGCACATTGTTCATGAACATGGGCATCTATCATCTATATACCGATTTCACATTAAAAACTCCACTAGAAACAATTTGCAAAACAATCCAAAACAAAAACCGTGTAGTCCGTCGAAATTCCCGCCAAGAACTCCGTTTTAGAATTTAACTGTTATCTTGCGTAACTTTTATTAATATAATCCAATTGTTTTATTTTATTTATATAATAACACATAGAGCAACATAGAGTTTTCACCAAACAGTATATGTGTTCAATTAGAGCAATCTCATTTGCACCAAAGAACAAGGTGCAAGTAAGGAGAGCCATCGGCTAACAGTTTTATAATAATCACATTAGTGCCGCGCGCAGTTTCACGGCACTCGAACGTGTGAGAAATAGACTAAATGTAGTAATGTTGCAAATAGTTTGTATGGCTCATTATTTTTAAATTAAATGACATTATTTATTTCAGACTGTACAGTTTACAAGTCCATATGATGTAGTAGGATACTTATACAGTTGTATAAATTTTACTTACATAGCTATGTAAGTAAATTTCTAAATCGCCACGCCACACGCGCCACCCTGCGCACTGCGCCTCCGTTTACGAATTAATAGATAATATGTTTGAGATTAGGAATGCGACGCCGCGTGCTACGTCGGGATGTGTGCAATGCCGCAATGAGTGCGCACGCCTCTCCGTAAAAATAAAACGCTCCACACGGTACGTGCCGTCCAACGCGCGACGCACGACACGCCGCGTTACAAATTTAAAATAATTAAAAAGTTAAAAATAGAAAAGTTTTTATGTTACAGTATTTATGGCCAGACTAGTTATATACTTTATAAGATGATGTTCTAGGCTAGACTCCTTCGTTCCGCTCTAAATTCAAAATATTGCCCTCACCAAAAAAGGATTTTTTCTGACGCCAATGCTGCTTACCTATTTTTCGACCTTTTGTCGTATCATACCTTACAGATGATTCTAAGTCGTAGTTTGTTAATCATATCTTCATTCCTTGTTGCTGTGATAAAGTGCAAGGTGCATTTAAGGAGAACCATTGGGTAACAGTTTTATAATCATCACTTTAGCGCCTCGCGCACTTTCCTCGAAGCCGTTACAGGGGGGAGTAAGTGGTGCTGCCATTTTTAATATGTTATAAGAGATTATTGATACGAGTAAACTTCTTAGTAAGTAATATTCCTTTTTGAGTTCGTAATAGTTTGTCTAGATCTACGTTTAATAAAACACTTCAAAGTACGTTACTGTGAGAGGACTATACTAATCTATACATAAAACAAAATGTGGCACGGGCAAACATATGTGAATGCGTTTTTTTTTATTTGAAAACAGGTTTTCTGACTATGATTCTTAGGCACATTTTATCAAATCGGTCCAGCCGCGGGAATCTTCGTGTCAAGTGAACTCAAGTTTTGATGAATGTATACAACTTTTATTTAACTTATTTCAAAAGCGATGATTTTTTTGTCGTAACTATAAGGTCACATTGTAACCACTACAAACTATTATTTTTTACAGTAACAGAACAAAAACCTTACAAACCAATCTCAAGTGAAATTCCAGGTGTTCAAATATGGGGTGCTTATTTGCAAAGAAGTGCATGTAAGTAAAGAGAGCTATCTGCTTATGCTATGGTTTTCTAGACCAACCATCCTGACGGAGTGCGGAAAAATAGGATGAACTTATAAGTGGGAAACCCTTACAACTTCCCTTTACGTTTACACCGTAAATTTACCGCTGACATCCCCTTGAAGGGGGATTCAGCCCAAAATGTAAAACTTTTCATAGGAATAGTTGTTCATAGACCAATGCTGAGAACTCAATATTTTTGGATATTTTCATCTAACACTTTTGAATGTCCCATAGGAAAAGTTGTTCATTTTGATGGGCTGAGTCACCCTTTCAAGGGAACATTGGTAGTACATTTACACGCTGTAAAGATTCATCCCGCTCCCTAGGTCAAAGAAACCAAAGCATAACAGTTTTATAATAATCAGTTTAGCGCCGCCCGCCGTTTCCTTGACGCTGTTACGGGAGGGAAATGGGGTAATATGGTGCTGACATTTTATTTATCACTTCGATAGTTAAGAAGGATCTTATCAATGCACTTACGTATGTGAAGGCTTAAGAAGATTCATTTCCCAGCAGTGACCTAAACCTGAGCGACTCCGTGAGGCGGCACAACCGAGAGAGTAAATAAAATAAATAAAATAATAAAATAAATATATACGGACAAATCACATAGATTGAGCTAGCCCCAAAGTAAGTTCGAGACTTGTGTTATGGGATACTAACACAACGATACTTTATTTTATAACAAATACGGTTTAAAATATATAGATCCAAGACCCAGGCTTTGAAAAAGATCATTTTCCATCCTGACCTGACCGTCGATCGAACCCGGGGCCCTCGTGTCGCAGGCTGCCCACCGATTTCAGTTGAATCTGAAATTATAAAAACACATGAACTTTATTACTCGTATCACTTAATCACTACATAGCATAAAACAAAATCGCTCTCCGCTGTCAGTCTGTCATATGTATGCTTAGATTTTTAAAACTACGCAACAGATTATAATGCGATTTTTACAATAGATAGAGTGATTTAAGAGGAAGGTTTATTAAAATCGAAAATATGTGATGAAAAATTTTTAATATTAATCCGAGCATTGTAATGCTAATAATATAATTAATTAAGGTTTATATCTATAATTTATCACACCCGTGCGAAGCCGGGGCGGGTGACTAGTATGGTATAAAGGGAGTTATAGTGGTCAAGTTAATGTAGATGCACGTTCATATACTTTATTTCCTAAAAGGATAGGAAATACAATATACAGATTAATTTTCAACCGCCGTAGCAATATTTAAATTTCAGCATCTTGATCCGTAGTATATAAAATAAAAAAATCGTAAGAGATAAACGTAGAAGACGAAACTGACAATTGGACTTCGCGTACAAACTCTTCTTTTTTCGTTTCCACATTTCCTCGATTTTGTATTCTATTAATCACCAACAGAATACAAAATCGTAGAGACAGTAGATGGGAAATGATTCCAAAATTTTAATATATGAATGATTGTGACTCAATCACGCCAAAAAGGTTGAACGTATTTTGACAAAATTTTGCAGACAGATAATTCATTATTTGGATTAATACATAGGCTAAAATGTTTGTAAGTATGTATCGATGTATGAATGTTTGTCACGCAATCACGCCAAAACGACTCAACGTATGTTGGCAAAATTTTGCACGCAGGTAAGTTATTACCTGTATTAACACATAGGCTACCTTTCATCCCGGAAAAAAGTACTGTTCCTGATTGAAATCAATTGATGAGATGATGAAAAGTCAAGTATTATTGTAAGACTAGCAGTGCCCGTGACTTCGTTCGCGTACATTTTATGTTATGTTTGTATAAGGAACCACGTCTTAAAAAATAAATAAATAACTGGAGAAAAAAAATAAGTAGCCTATCCTGTACTGTACGTCTTAATGTATATCTAACAAGTTTAATAAAATTCAGTTGTTTCGTTTAAGAGTTATGGAGGAACATACATACGAACATACATATATATAGAAAAAATCTAAAAATCAACAATTTAGTTTCAGTATCATTTATAGAACTTATAAACACGATATCTCTGAAAACAAAGTAGCTTACTCCAAGACTGATCCTTACAGACTTATTAATAGTATAGTATTGATAACATTTTTACCCCAAGAATCCGAAACAGAGACCTGCGTTCAAAAACCCCAGTACATACCTTCCAATATATTATATATTAATATAATACGTTCCTGTATCAAATTGCAGGAACAAACACTTGCAACTAAAAAACAAATACCCAGTAACAATAAATATAACTATATGCAATGAGACTTCACTTTCAACGATATTATGTACAAGTATATAATATCGTTGAAATTGAAGTCTCATGGGTGCCCTTCCCAAAAAAAAACCCGAGTGATGGACATGGGTGTCAAGACAGCCTCTCTTAAGTGGACATGGGCAGGACATATTATTCAGATGAATCCAAGCAGATGGGCCCGAAAGGCTACGTTATGGGAACCAGAGTGGCAAAGAAAATAAGGTAGACCGAGGACAAGATGGCAAGGCGATATAGAAGGCTCTCGTTGGCAGCAAGTAGCCCCAGTTCGAGGAGTGTGGAAACAGAAAGGGGAAGCCTTTGCCCAGCAGTGGGAAACAGGCTAAAAAAATTGATAAAATTTAACAACTATCCAATGGTTAGCTAGTTGTAGTGCGATTAGCATAGCGCGACGTAGACCTGATAGTCTTGAAAAGATCATTTTGTTGGGTCATGTCACGGCGCAGAAGTCAAGGAAAACCGCCAGTTAGATGGACTGATGCAATCAGACAGATAACCCGCACTAATACCCAGGGCGCCATATATATAGCACAGAAACACGCCGCGTGAAAAGATGTAGTGAGAAGAGCTACTTTAGGTGGTCACGACCCTCAGTAATGAGGATACGGCAGAGAAGAAGAAGAAGTGCGATTTTTCCAGATTCCTGCAAATTAAGTTACGATGCACCTTGATTACTTTTCCTGCACTCCGTGTTTGAATCGAGCGGTGTTTATTGCTTCCAGCCCACTGCTTCTGATGAAATAAAGGCAATCTTTATATTATTCTTTTTTAGGGTTCCGTACCCAAAGGGTAGAAACGGGAACCTATTAATATCGCTCTGTTGTCCGTCCGTCTGTCTGTTGGTCTGTCAACAGGCTGTTCTAATGAACCAGATGATGTATTTATGTAGCCGCTATAACAAAAAATACAAAAAAATAGAATAAAATAAATATATAAGGTGGCTCCCATACTACAAACGTGACTTTTTTGCTTGTTTTTGCTCGGTATTGATAACGTCAATAGGTGGACGTTTGAATAATCACTTTAAAGATAAATAATTAAATAAAAATTGCATTAATATTAAAGAGGGCTCCCATACAACAGACATTATTTTTTTGCCGTTTTTGTAGATAACGGTACGGAACCCTTCGTGCGCGAGTCTCGCATTTGGCCGGTTTTTTTTATCCTCGCACAAGTATTTGTTCGTAACAATAACTATTTGTAGCTTGACATTTCTTTGACCAAACTTTTTTGTCTCAGTGCGATGAAATTATTAAAGGGTAGGTAATAAAAGTATAGAATAGAATTAAAACCTTTTATTGCCCATCAAAACTTAAATCGTAAGTACATAAAATGTGTTATAAACTAGAAAACGCACAAAGCGCTGATTTTTAATTACCTGACAGTGTTCAGGTGTTGGAATCGGAATTCTCAATAGAAATAGACCTGCAGGAAAAAAGGTAAAAATGATGAATAAACAAATGAGGCTCCCATTCAAATTCACCGATCAGCTGATCACATTTCTATGGAAAATCTAAGTTTTTTTTTTTTCATAAATTAACGTTTAAAAAACACAGGCAAACGGTTTAATATATTTAAAATAAGTTCTGATTTTTTTTACGGGTAAAATGTTGAAAAGGACTGATTTTAAATAATTAAACGGCCGTTAAATATTAAATTTACGGAACAAGTAAAAATCAGGAATCAATTATCTTAATTCTGAATTACAATATGGAAGAGTTGACATTTCCGTATTCATAAGCCCACAAAAAATAGACTCGTAAGGCTCGTAAGTTCTTCGTACTTCGTTTAGAATGGGTTTGAAAATACTTCTTTAAAATTAAGATTTATTTTTAAATTAAAAATAAATAGCGACTGATTTCAAATGAGGAATAATTTTTCATATAACGAACGAGTTAGAATTTCCGTCCGAAAAACCGCAGCATAAAAATTAAACTGTTACATAATAACAGTTACCATTATTCCGTTATTAACCTGTTTATTTCGCAACAATATCTCCGCCCATAAAGCCGAAACGGCTCATAAAGACCGCTACACACGTAAACAAAAATCCATTATTATTCATCTACGAACTGACGCGGCCAAGTCAATGTCTATCTTATTTCTTTTATAATTATTCACGGTGCCTCCTCGGGGGTGGCCCCGAGGGGGGTGCGATAGAGAGAAACGTCTTCGGTTTTTGCGGCGTTTGTTTCAAGTTTTTTAGGGGGTAAACCCTTTCCTGAACATGACAGGAATTGGATCATTAAGCAGGCCTAGCTAAGCTTAATACTGGCACCCTCTTCTATAGCCTTATGAATAATATACTTAAGTATTATTATAGATGTTCGTGAACTCTGGTTTTTAATGCTTCGCGAAATTTTATTATTTTATTTAAAATTTATTTATCAAAGAAAAAGAATATAAAGTTAGTGTCAATGCTATTTTATTTTCAAATTTGAATAATAAATAAACTTTCTGGGTCGTATGTAATACTCTGCGATCCACTTAAAATTATTATAATAAATCCTCGCTGAAAACATTACTCGTAACTAGTTTACATGATACAAAGTTCAATAGGTGCGAAACGAAACTCAATTCTCCTAAGCAATTAAAGATCTTTAATTTAAATTGTATTATTTATGCTATCAACATCGTAGCAATGGTACTTACTAATAAAAACTACATTTCCAATTTTTCCATCGAAACGAGGATAAGATCTTAATACGAATACTCAATACACAGCAAATTATCGCTAATACCCATTCGAATATTGGAAAACCGATTCACGAGAAATGCAGCAAAAAACGCATTAAACATCCGAACTCCATTCATAACTCGATATGAACCCGACCTAATCAATTCAGAAGGGAAAAACGGGTAAAACGAACACACGTATTGCGGAATGCTTATGAAATTATATCGTGGAAAATCTACGGTCGGATTTGCTTTTTCTTTTTTTCTTTTTCTTCGTCTTCTGCAGTCTGTGGACGTAAATGGGTTAGAAAATTGAATGAGCGTGTGGCCCAATCTGGTTACGTTTGGATAAATGTGTGTTTGGTTTATGTCTTATTGACTTTGTTTGCATCTGGCGTTTTGTTTTGAACAAATTGGCGTGTGGTTTTGCAAATTATGCTCGCCATTTTAGAGTTTCAGTGGAAATGTTTTAAGGCACATATACTCAATGTAACATAATAAAAAAGTAATTCTGCCATAGTCGTATGGATTCAAATCAAAAATTATTACTACGGCAAGTATAATATTTATAATACTAATAATGTTAGGACTTCAACTTTTTGTTGTCAAAAACCTTATAGAGGTCGAAAAGGGGAGATTTTTCTTGTACATGAAATATAATTCAAAAACATGTCATACATTTTTTTCATTGAGACACCTGATCTTTTTTTATACCTACCTAACATAACATTGCTTTGGGATATGCTGATCCGTCAAAAAATCAAAAAGTTAACAAGTTAATAGGAAGATTATTTTTTCAACAAAACTAATGATACCTACTATTTCGGATTCTGTCACAAGAACAAATCAAAGAAACATCAGCATAAAATCTTCGCTAACAAAACATATTACTGGCTGAACAAAAATAAAAAAGAAAACCCGACATCCCGACCGTAATGCTCTTACAGCCACTAACGATGTCACCGTCAAAGATTCCCCGATTTCCTCACATGTGGCTGCGTAATGAAAAGACTGATCTGATGCCTCGAGCTTCAGATAGGAAAATTAAAATGTCTAGACTGTTATTTGGACGTTTTGTTTTGTGAAGACGTCTCGGCGACTGTTAGCTGCGACTTGTGAAGTAAATTATGGAAATTGGATTTAGTTAGCTACTTTTTTGCTTATATATATTTGAACTCGCAGTAGGCTAAAGTTAGATTTAATTGTATGTTTCTGTATGTTAGAAAAGTAGGTCAAAGAAAAGTTTCAAAGTTGAACAAACTTGCTCGAATCGTTTGTCAAAATCGAAAGATACCTAATAATTTGTTACTCAAATAATTTCTTAATAAAATTTGGCTTTCTAAGACGTTATCTTCATTAGCGACAAGAAAAGTGATGTCATTCCGTTGTGACACAGCATGCAAAGGGAGGTCTGTTCCCCCTGGCGGTCTCTCGGCGACTGACTTCCACGCGGTCCCCCTCCCGCGGCCGGCGCCCATTCCTGGGTGGGGTGGACGGCTTTCTCTTTCATTTTTCCTTCGCTCCTCGGCTCATCCAGTTACATCGTTCTTATGTTTTATTTTTAATTAAAGCGTACGCAAGTCGGCAGCGTAGATCTTCCACCCGCGGGGCGGCGGGTACATACGCGGTGGGTGTTGATGATTTTTCAATGGGGAGAAAGAGTTCCCTCATTTTCTTAAGAGAAAATTGCGTTTTGTTTTCGAGTAGTCGAAGTCTGTAGTAATCGCTTTTGTTTTGTGGAAGTTCTCCGTCGTTCCTTGCGCATGTGGATGTTAGAGAAAACCGTAAATTGTGTACTTTAAAGTTTTGAGTAAAATTGTGGAGACGTCGGGGTAGTTAAGGTGTTATGCATTGAAAAGTTTTTGCTCGAGAGCTATCTTGGGGACTTTAGTAATGTTGCGTTAAATATAGTAGAGTTAAATTGTTCGTTAAACAATTTCAAGCCCAGTCGTAAAATTAGTTTCATATTACTATTCTATGCAAGATAGAAAAGATTATAAATATAACAATTAGATGAAAAAAAACTGCGTTGTGATTGATAAAGAAACTTTTATCTTAAGAAAGGACCTATTTTGAAAAGATAGTGTTACAGTCGCTGTAGTTTAAGTATGTAATTAAGTTTCTGGGTAGTTAAGGTTTGGTAAAACTGAAACCTTTTACGTTATAAACCTACTTTTCAAAACAGGCTAAGATCTACACACGGCAACATTTATCACACAACCCCAAAATGCATGTTCTGATCATCATCATCATCATCAGGTCCCTTCCAGTCTCCACCACAGGAGCACGACCCTCTCTGTACCACTAGGGCCATACTTGGCCAGAGCAGCCAGAGGACTTGGCCTACACTCTCCACGCTGGCCAGACGGGTTGGAGAGGTCTCTTAGATGTTTATAAGCTTTGTTTAGCTTGTATTTCCTAAGTCGCCTTCTACGACATCCATGGGAAGACTTGGAGTGGTCCTATTCTACTCTGCCGGATACCACACGGCATGTTCTGATACAAAATAGAATTTCAAAAGCATCTTAAAATCAATAAAAAACGCATGACGACAGCAACACCGTTGATTACACGCGCAAATTACACTCACACATACACAACACATTATCCCCGACTCAAAAGTTAATGTAATGAAAAACAAAAAGGGCCAAGAAAAGGGTGCGTTAAGTTCCGCCGAAAAACGGGAATTTGTAAGAAGTTGCCCCCCTCCCGCCCCCAGGGGGACACTGCCCCCTCGTGTGCGAAAATAAATTGCCAAGAATAATAATTATAATGAAAGCGAAAGAACGTATAAATTAGTGGGGACGATTCGAGACTTAAAATCGGTTATGTGTGCGTGTGTTTTTAAATGGGCGTTGTGTGTGTGCATGCAAGAATCTAAGAATAGGGGGTAGGAAAATTTCATCTCGTATTTCAGTAATGATTAATTAAAATGTGAGTGATTGTGTTTTTTGAGAAACAACCGCCATTTTTATTTATTTTACTCGTTTCATAATAACTACTGTGAATATCGTTGAACCATCAAACAAAAATGTAGAGAATATAGTGCATAAGTAAAATCGTTTATGACAGATTAGATTCTTTTTTTCTTTCTTCATTATTTTAAAATTGACGTGCATAAAATATTATTTTCTAGAGGTGCTCAGTAACTAGTGTTTTCATTCACTCATACACATCATATTGGATGGACTGGCGGACGCAGCGGTCAACACGCCTGCCTGCGACACGGAGTGACCGGGTTCGATCCCCGGCCAGGTCAAGATGGAAAATGATCTTTTTCAGATTGGCCTGGGTCTTGGATGTGTAACTATATATGTATTTGTTATAAAATATAGTATCGTTGAGCTAGTATCCCATAACACAAGTCTCGAACTTACTTTGGCTAGCTCAGTCTGTGTGATTTGTCCGTATATATTTATATTTATTTATATAATTTACACAAAATTAATTACAAAATACAAAAATAAAATGAAAACTTTTTCAACTTTTGAAATTTAAATGCATTATTGCTATTCGTGAATTCATTTGTTGTTAGCATTTTATTAATATGTGTTGACTCATTTACAGTTGCCAGTTTTAAATCGTTATTAAGTAATTTAAAAATCATTGACATTTAGCTATAGTTTTTTTTTAAATAATAACGCATATTGCTTTCTAGGCATAATTTTCCATAAAAATTTGTATGCAAAATATTTTTATACCAATCAATCGTATATTATACGTATATTTTATGTCATTAAAAACTATACGATCAAACACCAAACCAATAGAATATACCATTTACGTACAGAGCACCTGAAACACGTCCAATAAAAGAGAGAAAAAAAATTGAGAGGAAAAAAAAAAGATTTATTTTTATTTTAATATCTGCACTATTAAAAAGAAAGCAAGAAAAAAGTGAAGAGATTTCCCTTCAGCTTCATCTTTTTTTACGTAAAGCGTCACTCGACCCGTACGTGCCGGAACGCCTATGGTCGCCAGTTCTGATTTGCCCACCCCTCATTACGGGGTGATATTATGAACGACTAATGGACATTCCGACCGTTATCACGCGTTGATTCCACAGATTTGATGGAAACGGATGATTTTAAAGGTTTATTAATTATGAAATGAAATCGGAACGGATATACCGTTAGTAAGCCGTGTGGTATCCGGCAGAGTAGTATAGGACCTGGTACTATGTATGTATTTATGAAGGTTTTTAACCCTCTAAACAACGTATGGTTTAATCTGTGTAGGTACTAAAATAAAGATATATGTATTATGATCATGTCTGTATTGTGTCAGTGAGTTCTTCGAAAATAAACCGCTTTCGAACGTAATAATTACTTCTACGAATAAGAAAGTATAACATAATTAAAATTAACATATTCTTTTCTAATAAAAATGGCTATTTTTACACTAAACTTGACCACAATTTGTCCACCAAATGACGGCATGCATGATCGTTAACTGCTCCACCAAATTTTCGAAATTAATTGGTTTCATTGAAATGTTAAACCAGACTTTCAAAATAGATATAGTGTATTTTCATCTACAACTATTTCGAAATGAATATTTAAACGGATACTTATTTATTTAGAAATTACCGGTATAAGAAAAAATACGCGACGAATAACCTTTTTACGAACCCTTAAAAATCAAAGCGACTCAAGGTCACCCGCCGGAGCTAAAGTCTGTTACAGTGACCTACAAAAAGTTCTGTTCTGAATAATAAACGATAAAGATTCTTTTCCATTAGTATCCACAGCATTCAGAAATTACGTAATGTTTTATTGACCGGAATCAATACTTATTTGTTACTTGTAATAATATTAAAAGGAACACCAATTTACATGCTAAAACACATCAATCAATAACTTGTACATAAAACACACGGACTACATATTTCTTGCACGACCAAGATGCGAAAAGGGGGAAAGAAAAAAAACTAATTAAAAAAGCAATCAAGGTTTTCTTGACGGCGCGCACGTTCGCCCATATCGTCTTACCCCCTGTCCCCCCTCGCTCCCATCCCGTTTTGCGGACACCCTTTAAGGGAGGCAAAAGGGGAGTGAACGGTACTAGATTTACGTAACACGTTTAAAGTGTGTTTTGATGAAGTAATCATCGCATTTCCAGGGACTGCGTTTAAGAATTTTGCGGCGGACTACGACATTTTCCCTTTTTTTTCATTTCAACTCTTTAATCTGGATTCTTAACGAGTTGCCATGTAATTTGAGTGAGTAATTTAGGGATTTGTCGGAAAGTGTATTGGTATTACTCGGAGAAACGTTTACGGAGATTTAGGAAATGGATTGTCGATGAATTTCAAACGGGTTTTTAATTTTAAGAAGTGGAATTTTCTTAAATAGGCATTGTTGCTAAGTATACCTAACCCTCGTCACCGAACCGTAATTTACATCATATATACGTCAGTACATACCTCTATATAGCGTGATTTTGATCCTCCTAGCTATATTGAAATCTGGGAATCAGAATCCCTAATGGAATACAGAATTGCAAGAAAAAAAGGTAAAAACCGAAAATAAATTTGACCTACCATAGAAATTCGTCCAGCTGATCAGCGACTTTGTATGGGAAATCCTATTGCTTTTTCGGTTTTCAGCTGTTTTTCTTGCATTTCATTAGGGATTCTGATTCTGAGATTCCAATATAGGTAGGAGGTTCAAAATCACGTTGTATTAAGCCCGCTGGCCAGATGTCATTGTTAGGCTGAGTGGAAAACAGTGGATGAGTCTAGCACAGGACCGCAAGAAAAGGCGATAAAGGGAGGCTTATGCCCACTTGTGGGCTGAAAATTATGATGATAAAGATGATGACATATATAAAACACATTTCTATCTAATCATTCACGCATATGTACGTGTGTATTTATACGCACGATATCATATTGAAGCGAAAGAGGTTTTTTTTTAACTTATCCGCATCACTTAAATCTTACAAATCCTGCAGGCTCATATTTTAATTTATTATAAAATGTGTATGTATGTACAGTACGTTCATACCTACAACGATTCCATCATACCATTCTTAAGAAATTGAAACAAAAATGGCAATTAATCAAAATTTCAGCATACCGTACATTGATATCAAATGTACATTGAAATATAAAATCGTCCACTACATAATAAAGTAATTGGAATTCCTCGTGTCCTCCAGAACCGTCTTGTCCTAGATATAAGTGGGCAAGACATGATTTTTGTTCATTGCTATGCGAAAATACACTTTATTTGATGGTGTTAAAGTTATGTTTCGGTTGGCATAATAGTCAGTTTATTAAAATACTGCGGCCGTGCAGGTACGAAGCAGAAATAAAAACGAGCCAAAGCAGTTACTTTTATGAGGGCGCGAATAAGATGTTTCGGACTCCGTCTAAGGAATGAGAGGGTGGGCAAGCCGCACACTGCGCTCGGAAACTGTTGAAAGTCAGAGCAGTTTTTAAACCGTCTGTGTCATTTTCAGACCAAAGTATCACACTACAATCAACTATGTGACTAAAAGAAATCATTTATTCTATAATAATAATAAAATTTCAATGGAAATAGGCTAGCATTTATTTTGCTTATCTTTCAATTTAAACATCCATTTTACAAATTTTAATCTTCATAAACAAAAATAAAGTGTAACAATAGTGTCAATAACATCATTATTTTAAGATTTTACAACGTTAGAAGAGCATAGAGGTACAAGATGTGATGCAATAACCTTTGACAATTTTTTTTTATAAGTGTTTCATTTTGCATTCACAATGCTATTTTGATATGCTCTTAATAAATTAAGAAATAAAATATGGTAAAGAAAAAAATATTTTTTTCATGCGGGCGGGACTTGAACCGGCGACCTAGGTCTTTGTACGACCTATGCTCTGCCATCTGAGCTACCGCACAATTCAATCTCGGCGCCGAAATTCTCCACCATATCCCATTTCCCCTTATACGTATTATTAAGGCTTACGTCACCCACACAACTACCCGACTTTTACAAGTGAGGTATTTGATTCATCTCATTTTAACAATGAATTTGCCTACATATTAGTTGATATTCAAATTCATTGTAAAATGAGTTAAATTCATTTAACCTTGATGGTTTCCTTTTAAGATGAAGTAAGCTACCTAATTAAGTTCATTATGTTATTCCAAACGATATTTTTTGAAAAATAATTAAATCAATTTCTTTGGTTTCCTGCATGGCTAAAGAAGCTTGATCATGAGTAAAACCACAGCACATAGACATCAGCGGACTGACTAACAGACAAGTTCATTTGATTAGTTGTACGGAACTTCCAAATAGGGCGTCCTATGTTCCCAATACCATACGATCACCTGGAGCAGCGGCGAAAGTGGCAGCTGAACACAAGTCTTCTAAATATTCAGTTTTGTCCACTCACCAGTGTACCTGTACCAGTCGCCGTAGAAACTGCAGGGCCATGGTGTCCAGAAGCCAAGAACTTCATTGGGAAATGGGACGACGTTTGAGAGACAGAGGCTTTGACCACCGCTCTGTATGGTACTTGGTTCAAAGATTATCCATAGCCATCCAAAGAGGAAATGCTGCTAGCATAATAGGTACTTTTGAGCCAGGTACAATTCGGGGTGGCATTATTGATTGTTTTTTTTTATATATTTATTACCTAAGGAAGGAAGGGCGTAACAGAGAGTTTGACGAGCGACAGATCAAAATGGAAGAGATTGACGTGCTATGCCGACCCCACATAATAGTGGGAGAAGGATAAAGAGGAAGATATTTATTACCTTTTGTTTTATAATTTTTTGTGTGAAATAAAAATGATCTACAATACTATCAAAAAATAGAGCGTTTATTCTTCCCAGTGTGCGCCTTCCTCGTGAAAATAATAAAATGCCGTTCCACAGTCGTAACAAGCGTCGTTGGAACAAAGCGAGCTCGCTCAAATAATTTGTATCAATTTGTAAAAATGCACCCACCGACCCCCCGGCTGTGACGGCAAGCACATTATAATTATTGAGATTTTTATGTATTTCACTAGTTACTTAGTTGTAAATGTGTTATAGATGTATGTTATATTAGATTCAAAGATTTATTCAGAAAATAAGGCCTTTTCAGGCAATTCACATTTAAATAAAACTTATTAAATGTACAAAATCTATTTAATTAATATAATTTCCACAATAAGGTTACATTTATAAATAAATACTAAAACTTAATCTAAAAACTTATTATAAAATTAAAACTAACTAAACTAACTTAAAATATCTAAAAAAATTATATTAAATTATATTCAAATTATTAATTATTGTTCAAAAGCTACAAACTACCAGCGTTTCGGAACCTACCACTGCTGAGAAGAAGACGCCGAAAGAAACTCTTTTCAACGGTATTGGTCGCCTACTTGCCTGAATATTATAGAGGTAAATGGTTACCTAAATATTTGGATCTGACATAAAAGGCTCACTCTTAACTTAAAAGGCAAACTCACTGCCTCCGCGGTCCAGTGATTAAGTCTTTTGCCTATAAACCCGGGGGTCGTGGTTTCGATTCCCACGAGAAGCATACTTTGTTTAGTTGTTTCCAGTTTGGTTAGCACATTGCAGGTTTAAAACACCTGATTGTCTGATAATGAAGATGTTTGCGTGATTCGGTGGGCACGTTAACCCGTTGGTCCAGGCAGCCATCTGGTAGTCGTTAAAGGAACCACGTCAGAGACCCAGAGCCGATTCCCTTTTAAGTCATCATCATAATTTCGAGTAGGTGTCAAGGTCAATCGACCATGCACACTCTGGTGTCAGAGTTCTTCGGAATCGGCTCTCGGCCTCCGACGTGGTTCTTTTAACGACTACCAGATGGCAGCCTGGACCAACGGCTTAACGTGCCCACCGAATCACGCAAACATCTTCATTATCAGACAATCAGGTGTTTCAACCCTGCAATGTGCTAACCAAACTGGAAACAAGTAAACAAAGTATGCTTCTCGTGGGAATCGAAACCGCCGTGTCGCCATCGCCACCCCTAACACTCGCTCTGATGATGGTGTTCGTAACAGACTAGTCGGCGATTCCAACTGAATAATCGAGAGTGAAACCGTTTTTTATAATGAATTTAACTCGCGTTCAAAAGTAGTGTAAAACAATCACTTTGTAAATTGGGCTGTAGATTTCCTTAATGATAAGAATGTGTGGCTTGAGCTTGGCGCGGATGCCTTTTAATTCTGTATACTTATGACTAATGACTATTATGTGTGGTACATTCTGTGCTTGATATTTTAAAGTTTTTTTTTTTCTATAATTTAAATAATTTTACATTTTTCGATTTCAGTTTTATGTATCATTTCAATTTCAAGTTGATGTCTTTTAGAGAAAATGCACTATGCACTTTGTTGCCGCTTCTTTTGTACTCTGCTTTAGATTCGGCATTAAAGATAGCTACATAAGTAAAGGACAATGCCGATTCGACTATGGGAAGTGGCGTCTTTTTTTTTTCGCGCGGCCACTGACCTAACCGTGTTTTTATTATAGATAATAGCATAATAAACAAAACGTAATATGAAACATATACCTCTAAACTCAGTCCGAGCTGAGTTATTTGAGTTTGAAATCAGTAAAAATCATATATTTAAGAAGGCAATTTTCGTCAAAAAAGTGGCAGGTTAATTGAAATATGCAATGAAACATTATCTTTGGACTTTTTTATTATCACTTTACCCATTTGCGGCCTTCCCCACCAACAGCAAACGTTGTTCGGCGAGTTTAGTGGTACTGGTGAGTCAACGGTCATTATGCAAACAAAGCAGATCTATCCGTGGGTACACATGTAGCTAGTGTTCTTGCGCTAATCCCTTCCCCCACCTGCTTTCACAGGTGCAATCTCAGATTTGATTGTCTCTTTCTTCGTGAAAGCAAGCGTTTGGAAAGATTCAATTTCACTCACCGTTCTGTCTTCGTGTCGTACGCGTATGTAATTCCAGTTTTTATATAGGAGTGATCAAACGACGACTTGGCCTGTTTAATTGACTCCGACATTGATATTTTACCTTTGTGGATTGGCTTGTTATATGGACCTTACTGATATTCCCCCTGTGTAATGAATCGACTTGTGTATTACGGACTCTGATTGCCAATATTGTATGTGCGTTTGTACAAAGATGGATCGTAGACAGTGCATTGCTTGTCTTCGAAGTATAAGTAGAAGTAATAACAGTACAAGAAGATTTGACTGCGCAGTGCTTCCAACAACATCCATTCCTGATAGATTTTTTGGGAAGAAGTTATAAATATTACAGTATTATATGCCTTCGGGCATCCTCTGACTGATCATAGATTGGTTGAAGCAATATTATTAGCAATAGAAGCGACCGCAGAAACTGAGAACTATCTAGGCGATTATATCATTAATAAAAATATAAACGCAAGAAGAGCAGTGTTCCTGACGAATACAGCAGAGGATCTTAATCACATAGTCCATGACTTTCCTGTTATTAGTATGGACGAGTTAATTATTTATGCTTTGGGAACTTATCAAATCAAACAAGCTCGTAGTTATTACGGAGAATAGAAGTATGTAGAGATATGGACTTAGAAAGTCTCGAAGAACATAATATTACAGTCACAAATCCATGGTTGCTAAGGGCGCGAATACAATCAAGGTATAGACAATCTCGAATTTATTATACGTATATTTTAATAGAAGGTGGTATGGGAGGCAGGCAAGCTATATGCGCCCATTACTGCAGCTGCATTATCGGCAAACGAACGCTTGGCTGCTGTTCCCACGTCATGTCAGTATTATAGTACTTAGCATGGGGGAGATACTTATTTCCCTGTTCACATCTTCTTTTGTGCTGTATGTCACCACACCTATATTATTGTTACAATAACCTTATTATGTAGGTAAACCTGATGTTTTACAAATAAATGTACCTACTCGATCAATGTATGTATATGTTTTTTACCTGTAGTTTTTGTGTCATGACTAAAATCAAACAAATATTATTATAGGTAAAACGAATCTATTGTTAACCTCTTTTATGCTATTCATACTATAACAACCAAAAAATATAAAAAAAATTGGTTGCGAGTTATACCATATACTGTAATAGTTATAAGAGTTGGGAATTATTAAATAAATACACTTAAAAATTAACTGGCAATTTATTTTTGAATGTATTGTGAAAAGAGAGAATGGGCAGTACATACCTGCACTGTAGTGCGCAGGGTTGGCAGAGAGGAGGCGGGGGAAGGGTAGGGATACTATATATCTGTGTATAGTAGGATTTTATCTGCTTTGTTCGCAAAATGAAAGATGACTCACCAATACAACTAAACTCAAACAAGGTGTGCAGATGGTGGGGGCCGGCTTCAAAGGAGTAAAGTAATAATAAAAATGTTCAAAGATAATTGTTTTATTGCATATTTTCATTTAAACTCGCGATTATGATAAAAATTGCCAAATAAAATACATGATTATTTAAGTATTTTAAACCCAAATAACTCAGTTCGGACTGAGTTTAGAGGTATATATGTAATAATAAGTTTTGTTTAGTATGCTATTGTCTACAAGAAAAACAAGGTTCGGTCAGTGGCCGCGCGAAAAAAAAAAGACGCCAATAACCGGCATTGCCCTTTGTAACGTTGAATGAATAGTCAAATCTGACAATTAATAAGTGTTTAAAAAACGTTATGAATTCAATTGAACTGAATTGAATCGAAATGGTTTAAAGGTATTGTTTGTGTAAAAATGCACTCACTAATCGAGTTTTCTGTGTCTGATAAGTTACTTAGTTGTAAGTTATAATTTAAACATATTACAATACTTACTGTAAATTGTTTGATCTAACTTAAAAGAGTTACACTGAACTCAATTATCTCTTTATATTAGCTACACAAACTTTGCGATTACAGAAAACAATTAATTCATTTTTGGGACTTAGTATACGGTTCCATAAAGTTATTCCTGCAGAAATATTGGTCAAAATCAATTACTTAGGCAAAAATGCCTATAATTACATTAATTACTATCTTACAGATAAAACTGCATGAAAGTAATACATTCAATAAATTGTTAATCAATATACATTAGCAATTAATATAATATAATTAAATCCTAACTAATATTATAAATGCGAAAGTGAGTTTGTTTGTTTGTTTGTTACGCTTTCACGCCATAACTACTAAACCGAACATCATGAAAATTTGCATACAAATTCTCTGGAGTACGGAGAAGGACATAGGCTACCTTTTATTCCGGAAAAAAGTACTATTCCCGAGGGATCGACATTGACGCGGGCAGAGCCGCGGGCGAAAGCTAGTTTGTTATAAATAAGTGTGAAAGCGTAGCCCTTCAGGCACGTAGAAACCAATTACTGGACTAAGTTTCTTTCGGCGTATTCTTCTCAGCAGCGGTCGTTCTGAAACGCTAGTAGTTTATCATTTTGCAAAAACTAAAAATAATAATTCCGTTAAAAAAAAGATGCATGATATCAAAAATTTTAATAAAATTTGATTTCATTTCCACCGATCCCTGGCCGTGACGCGAAGCATTTCAACTGACTTCTATGCTGGTTTGGCAGAAAAGAATAAAAACCGTAGAGTGTACCAGCTACTGTTCTTTCCGCGCAAATCATACACGATGGGCGAAAATCTTTAGAATCATATCAATAGGCGATGCGGCTAACAACCCACTATTTTGTTACTAACAATAATTACAATAATGTTGCCGCTTCTTTTGCACTCCGCTTTGAAAGTGGCATTAATGTTTGCCATAAGTAAATTAGGAGCAGGATAGGACCACTCCTAATCTTCCCATGGAGGTCGTAAGATGCGACTTAGGAAATACAAGCTAAACAAAGCTCAAAAACATCAATGAGGCCTCTTCAACCCGTCTGGCCAGCGAGGAGAGTGTAGGCCAAATCCTCTGTCTGCTCTGGCCAGGTATGGCTCCGGTAGTACAGAGAGGGTCATGCTCCTACAGTGGAGACTAAACAGACCTGATGATAATAAGTAAATTACTGACGTCAACAATTTCGCAGTTGAATATATATGACTAACAACTAGCTTTTGTCCGCGGCTTCGCTCGCGTTAAGAAGTATAGTTTCATACAAACTTTCATCCCCTATTTTATACCCTTAGGGGTAGCATTGATCAAAATCCTTTCTTAGCGGATGCCTACGTCATAACATCTACCTGCATGCCAAATTTCAGCCGTCCAGTGGTTTGGGCTGTGCGTTGACTATGTCAGTCACCTTTGAGTTATATATGTTTAGATTAGTAAGTGTCCAAATTACCTATATCAAATAAACTTTGTGGATTAGAATTTGAATTGAATTAGAATTTGTAGCCCAAATATCAGCAATTACTCAAAAAAAAGTGATATTATTTTAATCAAAATAATGCACGCGTATTGAGACACTCTGTATAAACAAAGAACTTTCCCAATCATAAGATCAAAATTGAGAGCCGTAATATGACATTTTTTGCTACAAGATCACTGCACTCTACCATATCATAACCAAACTCTTAACGATCGCAAATCACTATTATTTACCAAACAAACATGGCTTCCCACACACGACTAAAAAAGTTCCCAGAATTGTAATGCAAATAGCTAATCTGTAATGACTAGTGCGATTATGGCAAATTGGCCGGCTTCGTCTGTCACGCGCGAATATCAAGTGGTTGCCCAATGCATGATGTACCCATGGACCAGGGAAGAAGGCTTTATCTTCAGGTTTTGGAAGTGGTTTTTAATTTCCAACCTTTCACAACATGCTTATAGTAAATGCTCTATAAACATGACTGTCAAAAAGGGGTACCCAAAAAAGGAGTCACTACACTCCTTTTCCTTCGTTTTTGAGTTCATGTATGTAAAGCCGTGGTATTATAAACTCACTAGTAGTAAGTGACATTAAAATACTACGGTTTTTTGTCAATACCGTCTATTTCATATGATGTAACGGCCTTGTTTTAGTGACATTATAATTTCACTAGATCGATACAGTTAAATATGAAACCACGTATCTGATAAAAAAGACGCATTTTTTTTTTAAATCTGTGTGATAAAATACCTGCTACATATGTAACATTTAAGTACTAGCTGTGCCCGCGACTCCGTTCGCGTACATAACGATTTCAAAACAAAAAAAAATTGGGTAGCCTTTCCTGTGCCCTGATTCCGTTCAGACATTAAGTCAATTTAGACGTACTAAATGTTTATCGAACAAGTTTTATAAAATTCTGTTAATTCGTTCAAGAGTTATGTTCATACTCGACGATTATCTCTACACAAGCGTTTTTTACCAAAGTAAAAGGATTTACAGTTATTCCTTTCGGATAAAGACCGCACTGTTTTGGCCAATCTGTCGTATTACTTCTATCTAGTTTATATTCTGCCCGATTAGCATAATTCGTCGATAATTCGCTGCGCAATCTTACATTCCAGCCGTTCTTAACTTTATCATCTTCGACTTAAGGTTCTAAGTTGAATATCTTTAATCCGAGGACAATATTGGCCGTACTGCATTATTTGGTAAATTGAATATGCTTGCTTGGATGCCGACAAAGATTGCATAATTAGCTGTTTTCAATTATAAAAAGGAATGCCCTTGCTCACAGTGGGGAATTAACATATTTGCCGACCATAGGATATTTAATTATTGCCACATTCCATCAACATTTTGACGTGCGACGACGTCATGGAATGTGCCGCCTTCCACCAACTTTTTGATGATGATGCCAACGACGATGACTCAAAATAATATTTTCAACTCTTCAAAAACAAAGCGCGTTGTACAGGGTCTATTTATCCCGGAGGGACTTAAAACTAATTTTGTATTCACAATTCAAACTTTTTTAGTCCCATGGGAATGAAAACACAAATATTGTTTTTCTCATTGAGGTAGATGAAAAGCAGAATGTGTCATCTCAGGACTAACATAATACGTTAACTTTGGGCAACATACTCTGAATCCCTCGCTTCATTCAGGAGTCTAGTTTAGAATCCTTCGCTACGCCCGGGATTCTACGCCAGACTCCTTCGTTCCGCTCTGGATTCAAAATATTGCGCTTACCAAAAAGTATTATGTTATGCCCTTGCGTCACTATCTACTATTTGCAGCCCGTCCGAAGCTGCCGCCCTAGGCTTTAGCCAATTCAGCCCGCTGGCAAATCTTTTAAAATTTGTTTTAAGTATTGAACGCTTAGCTTAGTATGTCTAGCTATTTAATACCCATTTATTACTTCAAAAATGAAAACCTAAGTAGTCCAATATGTCTGGAAACTATTATAATTGTCTGCGAAGTCATGACAGCTATTCTGCAGTCATCCGTCGGGGGTGTTAAATAGTAATAAGTGTATGTTTAAATCTACTTGTTTACCAGATAACACTGACTTTGTTTCTTTACTGAAGAACCTAGTCTAGTAAGTTCGGACACAATTATAACTGTCTCCAATACGGAATCATGCATCAGCTATTTCTAAATTTACTATCATCCTGCACTGCACGGCACCAGGATGTACAAGTCGTAGGTTATATTCTGGCTTCATAGTTGTTCCTGACCGACTGTAATTGTCAAGGGTATTATCTTCAAGTTCTGGTCCATTGGTTGCAGGTTTGGCATCGGGTAAGCTTGTATTTCCTAAGTCGTTGACTTGGAGTGGTCCTATTCTACTCTGCCAGATACCACACGGCTAACACCAGAGTATCAAGCAAGTGCAAATAAGGTAATTATGGCATTAAAATTGCTTAGAACCAACTATGGCGCTATGTGCGAATAGTTTAAAAAAGATGATGTACTTTCATCCTAAGAATGAGCACAGATTACTAAATAGTTACTTGGTATGAGTTATCAAATTAGCAGATAAACGATAAACATATTTCTGACATCGGTCATTAATCCAATCGATAGTATACTTGCAAAAGATAGCAATCATTCAAAACCAACTAACATTACTCTAACATCATCCTTACATGCCACAGACCATCCCATACACAGACAAATGACCCTCCAATCCAGTCCACTTCGAAACATCCGCATACCACCAATAAATTCTCAGACCAATCCTGAGTTCATACACCCTAAACATGTTTGTTTTCCCCTTTTTGCTTCCCCATGAAGACGTTACTTCCACGTTGTTACCCGTGTCAAAGGTTGATAAATATGCAATATCCTCAGATCGATCTGAGATCGATCGAGCGTGTATTTTAAAACCACTGCTTTGAGACCTCCCCTCCCGCTTTGCCCACCTACCTACGTAGACGAGTTCGGTTGGTAGTGGAGTAAGTTAAGAGATCTAAAATGAGTGGTTACATTGGGAGCATTGTTAGAAAATTATAGATGGCGCCTGAGGAGATGGCTCGATGTTTACATTCCCTGGATGTTAGAGCTAAGCTAGTTTAAGAGGTTATGGGTCAGCGTGTGATTACATGTTCCCGTTTGCATTGAAATTGATTTTGGTCCAATTTGCTCTTCTCTGTTTTCTTTTAATTGCGGAATGTTGTTTCGATTAATCTGTTTGCTTTGATTATATCTGATCTTCTATAGTTTTGCTGTTGATAAGTTATTTTTTAATTGGTCTTTAGCAATTTTTTGTGCCTTGAAATCCACAAGTAGACACATCTATAAAAAAAACATTATAACAGCTATAGACTTAGTAGGTATCCCACTTAGTTAGAAATCAAATTTTGTTATTAATATGTCGTAAAAAATAACGACTAGGTACAGCTGTAACATAACTAATGACGTTTCCGTGAAAGGGTGACTCAATCCGTCAAAATGAACAATTTTTCCTATGTGACCCTTTCTGAGAACTCAAAAAATAATTCATTTTCATTTAAAATCGGTAGGCCAGCCCGGCAATTAGTGTGAAAACGTCAAAAAAAATTGTTTTCCTAGCATTGGTCCTATAGGAAAAGTTGTTCATTTTGACGGGCTAAGTCACCTTTTTACTCGTTACACGATGTATACCAACGTTCTATGACGGACGCCATAGTTTTTATGAATACTGCAGTACATTAGAAATGTACGAACGATTTTTGATATAATGACGTTTTATAAATCAATAAACGCTGGCTGCAGGCACGAAAACTCGTCACGTTTCGTATACAAACGAGAGCACAGAACAAGCGATAGAGAGGCACGATCGGCCTAAGCGTTCGGCTTGTGACGCATCTATCTCTCTTCCACTGTAATCACTTAAAATAAACG
Source organism: Elegia similella (assembly GCA_947532085.1). Classification (NCBI taxonomy): domain Eukaryota; kingdom Metazoa; phylum Arthropoda; class Insecta; order Lepidoptera; family Pyralidae; genus Elegia; species Elegia similella. The sequence continues at coordinate 19,504,128 of OX383941.1, forward strand.
TTCATTAAACGACTTAACAGACAACCAATTTTTTTCAGTTTTAGGAATAATGAGAGTTATAGACGATGAGTACATTCGACTTACGTCACTCTGGTTCAGAAAATATGAATTCAGGTTTTTTTTCGTACATATTTTTTAATAGCCAGCACTAGTTTCAAATTTGGTAAGCTACCAAAGGGCATCTAACATTGAATCTCGATACAACAGATCGGGATAGAACAAACCGGGAGTAGAACAAACAAAGTAGATTTTATAACAACTAAAAGAGAATCACGTTTGAGTAGTAAACGAGCACCGACACTAATGGTGGCAGAAGAAATTTATACAGAACACCTTGATGGCTACCTTTTAACTAAACGAAATTATCCGCGGTATATAACCAGTAATGTATTGTTGCAATCCGTAATATTTCGCTTGGGGGGTTATTCTGGTGAACTCAAATTGACAGCAAAAGAATCATGATTGGATAGCCTTATTAATTTTACAGGTAAGGTATGTGTTTTTTTTTTTCATATACATATAAATGATGAAATTTTGATCATTCTGGACCCTTAAAGGGATGATTCAGTTCGTCGATATGAACAACTTTTTGAAAGGGACCGATGCTGGGAACTCAAAAATTTTTTTGACGTTTCCGTACAAATTGACCGGCCGGCCAAAAATTTTTATATGGAACTGCCCATTATTTTTTGAGTTCCCAGCATTTGTCCCATAGGAAAAGTTGTTCATATCGACTCGGATCGGCTGAATCACCCCTCAACGGGTCCAAAACGAACAAAATTTCACCGAGTATAGATCATCATCATCATTAGCAACCTGCGACAGTACACTGCTGGACGTAAAGCCTCTTTCAAAATGCTCCACTTTGCTCGATCACCAGTTATTATCATCCAATTGCTGCCAGCCGCCCTACGCAGATCGTCCCATACTTCGCTTACCTATACGCGGTATCCACTGCAGAACACATACACACACACACCTTGTCTACAACTCAATCGTAATGGTATTATTCTTTTAAATTCTCTACCTCTCACACATAAGAACTGTTCTAAATTGTATACACTTAAAACATCATGTTCGTCTTCTATTAGTACTCATGCTAGGTATGACCTACACTGGCAAAGCTTTTACGGCTTACCGCTTGTCTGACCAAGGGACAGGACGCGATTGGTAGTCAGCCAAGACAGCCAAGAAGGCAAAGAATTGTAGACCACCTTTCTATCATATACGGCACTGAAATCTATCCAGAATACTCCTACCCATCCGAGGACCGTCGACCGGCCGATCTTGATACGGCACTCGTGATTTAGAGCAATGCTCAAGAAATAGTCGTCCATTTGCACGACGGCCGGTCGTGATGCGGGCGTTATACGTAAAGTCTGGAAATTATCGGTAATAACCGCGCTTTTGTATGGGACAGAGATAGTTTTCACATTAGCTCATATGAGCGCAAAGTTGAGGTGCTCGATAACCACATAGTTACCACTTCAATTGGTGATACAATGCCGGATCTAGGGGGCAAGCTGGTGCCAACGCCCCGGGCAGCAGGTTTAAGGGGCGACCAAGTCACAAATGTATATAGGCAGGGTTAGAGACAAGGAAGACGGTGAAATACCTAGTATAGGAAAATAATGTTGCTTCTTCGTGCTTTGGAAGGTTTCCATGACCATACATGTGATGATGACAGCAGGACCAACCGCTTCCGCAGCAGGTAATATGCTAGAGATACAAACACACAGGGCACCTCTCTTTTGTGATCCGAGACTAAAAAACCGGCCAAGTGCGAGTCGGACTCGCGCAAGAAGGGTTCCGTACCGTTATCTATAAAAACGGCAAAAAAATAATGTCTGTTGTATGGGAGCCCCCCTTTAATATTCATTTTATTTTTATTTAATTACTTATTTTTAAAGTGAATATATAATTAAATATACTGTGAATATTTCAAGCATCTACCTGTTGCCGTTATCAATATCGAGCTTTTGCTCGATATTGATAACGGCAACAGGTAAGCAAAACAATCATGTTTGTTGTATGGGAGCCCCCTTAAATATTTATTTTATTCTATTTTTTAGTATTTGTTGTTATAGTGGCAACAGAAAAACATCATCTGTGAAAATTTCGAATGTCTAACTATCACGGTTCATGAGATACAGCCTGGTGACAGACAGACCGACAGACAGACAGACGGACAGCGGAGCGAAATTAATAGGGTCCCGTTTTTACACTTTGGGAACGGATCCCTAAAAATTACCTTTTGGTTACTGTAGCAGATTAATATTTATGTAGCATTTAACACGTTCTACAACATTAAGATGATCTGGTAACATTTGCTCGCCTTCTATCTCCGCAAATAAATCTAATGGTGCATCTCTGTTGCCAGCGGTGGAGATAGGGCTTTGTTTTATATTACAAGTGGCTTAGTTGAATCAGTAGTATTGTAGATTCAAAGTTTTTTTAATTTTTTCAACCAACAACCAAAGAGGAAATTCTCAATTTTACTGTTTGTTGCTTTTTAAATGTTTATTAACCTTATGAGTCATTTATGAACCAATCATCATCGTCATCATTATAATCACAGACACAAGAAGTCCACTGCTGGATATCGGCCTCCCCCAAGTATTCAATACGACCGGTTGGAAGCGGCCTGCATCCATCTAAGCATATATAGGGACGGACAGACAGCGGGAAGACTTTGTTTTATACCGCATTTTTTTTAAATCTATCTTTTATACTATGCAATGATGTAATGAAGTTCATCGGACATCAAAATAGGTTCTGTAGTTTATGAGGTATTTAAAACAATGATTGCAAATTCCAAGTTTGCGGTGAACTACGAGCATATTTTATTATTTATTTCAGAAATTTCGCTACCTCATAAAATTAATAATGACTATCAACAACGGTAGTATGCATTAAAAACGTTAATAGATATTTTAAACAGTTTTAGCTGTATAAGGGTTTTATTACAGCTTGTTGTAATAACGATCCGAGCGCCACGACCTGCGTCAATTATGGCAACAATAAATAAATTATCCACTCCGCTTGCTAGATGCTGTATAACAATTTCATGCAAAATCTTTCGGTTGTCATAAAAATGTTTAGACTGTGTGCAGAAAGGCGTGGCGTTAAAGAGAATTGACACTGCGATATTTACATAGTAACCAGATAAAAAGTTTTTTCGATTAAATATTATTTAGTAAAATCTCTTAAAGAATCATGTGGTTCTTTTGTAATTTTCGTTTAAAATCTTACAGACGAAAAAGTGTAAAATCTTACGCAGTCCAAACCGTCGGGTTTGGCTTATTGTCTTTTTGAACATGCCTACTCTACCGATAGAGAGTTGCGAATTATAAACTTCCATAACACAATCGTAAATAATCGGTAAAACGAATGATCGGGTTAATAAAAATAAAAAATATTCTTTAAATTAAGCTGCCAGTTCTTCTCTTCTTTATTCGTGTGATTTCTGACAGAGTAGAATAAGGTCACTACTAGTCTTCCCATGGAGGTCGTAAGAGGCGACTTAGGAAATACATGCTTTACAAAGTTTATTCGTCTGGCCAGCGAGGAGATTGTAGGCTAAATTCTCTGTCTGCTCTGGCCAAGTATGGCTCCGGTAGTACAGAGAGGGTCATGCTCCTGCAGTGGAGACTAAAAAGACTTTATGATGATGATGATGAAGCTACCGGTTGAACGTCATCTGGGAAACAAAATTCCATAAATAATATTCAGGAATCGCGTAGGGAGCCCATTTTAATTAACATTTATCGTTATATCATTACATCATACAGATACCTTTGTTACATCACAAGTCGTAAAAATGTATTGGGAAAAAGACTCGCTTCTTTCCCATCAGGTCGAACGCCTCTGGGTGTTATTTTTGAAAGGGTGTTTTTACAAGGCGAGTGATTTTTCATGCATAAATCAGAATCGTCAGTTATGTCCGTAATCGCCCGTTGATCACTTGACAATAGTAATCACCGCTCAACATTAGATCGAATGTGGCTTTTTTTTTTTCCTCTGTGGTGGCTACAGTAGACATGCACAACTGCTCTAAGACAGTTCAAGGTATGGCTCGTTAGTGCTGTCGAGCCCAAACTATTTGTGTACCCGAAATTGATCTTATAGACTTTGAAATCGAGCAGAATTGCCTAAATTTCAAACTATGAGAAAGCAATGACCGCAGTCATTGCTTTCACTAATTTTAACGGTGCTGCACCTGAAAAAAATATTTAAAAAAAAAACGGATATATCATTTAAAATTTTGTTTTGCTTTGCCCTAAATAACCAATCAAATTGTTTTTATGAGCTACTGATTCAGTTTAACGAGAGATCGTAAAGAATTTTTTCCAAAAACGGCATTTTTTGGATAATATCGGTAGTTATCAATTTTAAACGATATCTCCGATTTCTTTTAAATAATTTATTTTATATGGGGTCAGCATTGGATCCCGCAAATCATGTATGGCTAGATTATGGTTATTATTGATCCCAAACCCCTTGCCTATGTCTATGATTCCGTGAATGAATCAAAGTAGTGATGAGTTGCTACCCTCATCGCCTACACATGATTCCTGAGATTTTCACGCTTTCCCTCGATCGGCTTTTACGATCTACTTGGAAGAGAAGCAGCTGGTACGTTCTACGTAATTTCTTTTCTCCCAGACCAGCATGGAAGAAATCCTAATAATCTGTCAGTATAATATTTCAAATAAAAACCGACTTCAATCAAACTACTGAACCGATTTCGATGAAATATAAATGGGACCAATTTGAATTCATACCTTTTCAAACAAAAAAAAAAGATTTTTTAAAACCTGTTCATAAATGACGGAGTCATGCGGTAACAAACATAAAAAACAAACGAATTGATAACCTCCTTTTTTAAGTCGGTTAAAAATGCTATACTTCAGCAGCTTTGAAATCAATCTGTTACTTAGCCCGCTCGTAGTCTTCCTAACTCTACGGCAGATAAGTAAGAATCTTCAAAGTGTAGTTAAGTGCACAAATTACTTAATTTAAGGTTAAGTCCCGATCACTCAAGTGTCCTAAACGGTTGGAGAGAATAGTTTGCGACTGCGGCAGGGGTTTGAACGCCTCACTTGACTGAGGATGGTTAGGAGACTTGTATGTTATTCAAAGTACAGAATAAATACTAGTACTTAGGTATTTAAGTTAGTTAAAGTTATATCTAGAACCTATTTTAGTGCGAATCAATTTTCTTTTAATTCAAAAACTTTTAATTAATACAACGTGATTTTGAACTCCCTAGCTATATTGAAATCTGGGAATCAGAATCCCTAATGAAACAGAATTGTAAGAAAAAAGGTGAAAAACGAAAAATAAAATTAGGTTTCCCATACAAAGTCGCCGATCAGCTGGACGAATTTCTATGAAAGATTAAATTTATTTTTTCGTTTTTTACCTTTTTTTCTTACAATTCTGTATTCCATTAGGGATTCTGATTCCTAGATTTCAATAAAGCTAGGAAGTTCAAAAGCACGCTGTAAAATCCTTTCCATTCTAAGATTAAGATGTGACTGTGTCTATCGGTTTGTTTCCACCCCAGCACACATAGGAGAGTTTCTGCGTTATGAATTAGCATATAATCTGAATTAACGTCTGCTTCCGGTCAGCAGGAATTTAATATCGCATGCGGAGACTCGCTACAATCGCATTCAGGCTCACCCACCCTAACTAACTCTACAGGATGTTCACTAACTATTATTTCTAATAAACGTTTGTAGAATTATTACAACGAATTACGTTTTCACCCAAAGTCAGTAATTCATTCATTTTCGAGTAGGTGTCACGGCACGGTCAATCGACCATGTACACCCTGGTGTCAGAGTTATTCGGAACCGCCTCTCGGCCTCTGACGTGGTTCCTTTAACGACTACCAGATGGCAGCCGGGACCACCGGCTTAACGTGCCTTCCGAAGCACGGAATCATCTTTATTATCAGACAATCAGGTGATTAAAGCCTGCAATGTCCTAACCAAACTGGAAACAACTAAACAAAGTATCTATGCTTCCGGTGGGAATCGAACCCACGACCCCCTGGTCGACAGGCAAACGCCTTAACCACTGGACCACGGAGGCTGTCAGTAATGTATTTGACCTTATTAAATTAAGAAATAAGATCTGGTGAAAAAATTTCATGCGGGCGGGGCTTGAGCCTTGAACCAGCGAACTTAGGTCTATGCACGACCTACGCTCTGCCAGCTCAGCTACTGCATAATAATAATAATTATTAGGAGTATATCAAAAAATCATTGTGAATTCAAAATGGAAAACTTACAAATTGGTATAATTTAGTTCCATGTATTGAATACAATAGATTAGAATAGACTTTATTTACGAAAATATGAGTACACATGTAAGATAGACGTTACATTATTAGGTTAAACATATTCTGCCGAGTGTCTCACCCTGTAAAAATTTCAAAGTGCAATATTGTAAAAAAATGCACATTTATTGTCCTTACTTTGAATATACTTATTTGATAAACGGAGAAGGTGAAGCCAAATACATAATTTTTTTACGAATTTTGTCTCTGTCACTTCGCTTTTGCGTATTTCTGGCGCAAATTACTTATGCTTATATATGTTGCCGTCAAACGATTTTACGACAGACTAGTTTGTCTTTAACGTGTCAGGATAAACTAGATTGGCCTAGGATTTTAATAAAAAAAATTGGTGAACAAATTTACATTTAGCCTGTAACATATGCACACTTTTTATTTTAAGTATTACAATAGGCACCACATTCGGTGTTAGTAAATATTCCTCTTGAATCACTTTTATCTATTGCTGAAAACTGCATTAAATTGAGTAGTTGAGTAGTTTAAAAGATCTAAGCGAACAGACAGCAGAAGCTTCTTCATTTTATACAATGTAATGATACCTACTTGTGCAATCAATGAACATTAGTCTTGCCAACATTCTTGCCTAAATATCACAACATACCTTCCGTGTAAAATCCTGGAAACTCCTGAACTCTTCAACTTATTTCCTCATAGAAAGTTCCATTCCGTGACCTGTTCAATTGCTACCCGATGCACTTTTTATATGCCCAATGCATTTTCATGTTAACATGTAATAAGCACGACTCACGCGAAGATGCCAAAACTATAATTTTGCTAAATAAAAGGCTAGACCTAGACCTAGTTATTGGTAACTTAAATACAGTAAACTATCGGCGAATGGTATGCCTTTATATTAGTTTGCATGACTCGTATTGTTTTATGTTGATTCAACTTCTCTTCGTTTTGCCATTTTAATGACAAAACCAAGTATAAAAAATTTATAATAAATTAAATGTAATAAACGCCTTAAAAAACAAGCTTTTATGTACATCACTTTTTGTTTCGAGTTATTTTTAGCGAGCCCTTTAACTTTGTAACGTTGCAGCATGCGACCTGCATGCTGCATCTCGTCCAACCTCATTTCTTTCTCATCCGTTCATTTTTTATTCCTCATTTTTCAAATTTCATTCCATTCCATTTTTAGATTTTTTTTTTTTTTTTTTAATATTTCATTCATTTATTCATCGATTTTTAGATTACTTTCTCTCTCTTTCATCACTTATTCTTCAGTCTACCATCATCTCTCGGACCGTTGAGTTCTATTTATACGGTACACGTACGGTACGGTCTTGTAATACATAAGCTGTAACCAATAAAGTTTGTGTTTTGTGTCGAGTCTCTGTTCTCCACTATTTCCTACTTCCTATTTATGTGGGAACTCGGGTAGAGCGCCGGGATAGTTGAGCCCTCACAACTTCATATCCATACTGTCGAAATGCATCAAAGAAAGCTATTCCGCCATCTTGGGTGTTCCGCCATGTTAGATTTAGAATGACGTAATACAGTTTACCATGCATTGTGATCCAAACTAAAAGAGTATACAATATTTCAGCTTAATCAGTGAAAGATATCTGCTACAAAATTTGCAGGATAAACATAGTTACACACATTATATTATAATAATAATAATTTCATTTATTCCTTAGAACGTGGTGGTATAATGACAATCACGATGTTACATGTTTATAGTGTACACATATTCTGCCATAGCTGCAAGTTAAATAAAAGCGTGTAAAATAATGCGATATTTCTCAATGGAAATGTGGGTGTTCAACAAAAGGGAATCATTGTTTTAGTATCATAGAAAAAAAATATGGACGTCCATCTATGGCCTTGAGAAACGTGGACCTTTTTTAACTCAGAGGATGTTTCAGGCACAAACGCTCGGTGAAATAACAAAAACTCACTATGAGCTAGGTAGACAATTTAAAAAAAAATGTGTCAAATCTTGCAACTCAATTTTGAAGCACTTATTATAAAGCGAATGCGCTGAAAATTCCGTTTACTTATGTTAGTTGGATGACAGTGCAATATTATGGTATATATTAGACCTGATCTGATGAGAAAGTCAAAAGGCAGTAGGTTTGTGTTAAAAAAAGGGAATCATTGTTTTAGTATCCCTGAAATAACAAGATATGGACGTTCATCTACCTCCTTGAGAAACGTAGAACCTTTACAACTGATACTTTAAGTAGCTACGTATTTTGTTTGACCATTGTAGAGCACTCAATGACGTAAATCGAACGTTTCATTTCAAAATACAACGCCCAAACCCTAATAGTTTCCCGATGCCCCCAACAAACCAGGACAACTAAACAAAACAGAAAACACTTAATCATATTATTGCAGCATTAATTTCTTGCTGAGCCCGCTCTGAATATCTAATCCTTCCAACAATAAGTTGGACACCCTCTGTCTCCTAAATACGCCGAGCCAAGAAATTGCTTGACGGTCAAAACATCTTAGTTATGACCACTCCTGTCCGGCGCACGGCTAACGTTTGCCAACTTACCCCCCTCCCCTAAGGCATAGTGCCCATTTCCCCCCGTGCTCGCCTACGCCCGTCAGGGTACGTTTACACCGCCCGTGGTACAGTGATACCTGTCGATAATGCCGATGGCTGGACTTCAAAGACATGTCATACAAACCATAGTATCGGAGATAAATATCGCTGCCTCTTAAATTCAAAATGTACCTTTTAAAAGCCTAGGATACGTAAGTTTTCACGCAGTGAAAAAGGCGTAGATTTTTTTTTATATTTAATGCGTTTACTCTTGACCATAATCTAGGCTAAAATATGGTCTAAGATCGAGCGAGCTCACCCGGAAGAAGCCTTTTTACTCTGACTTTAAAAAGATTTAGGTTATATGCGCTCGGAAATACAGACGCAGGCAATGAATTCCAATCCTTAGCTGTGTGCATAATAAAAGAAGAGGAAAAGCGCTTGGTACAAAATTAGGAATTTTAACTAGGTAAGGATGATACCCAGCGGTGTGACGTCCGATAGAAAAGTGACAACGCTTAATCCCAAATTAATAGGTTATTTAGGATTAATGTAAATGCTTTAGCGATAAGGCCGCCTTTATGTCATTATTTTGTAATTATTCTTAGTTTTTCCTGGTGCAGTAAAAAGTATTATCTTATGAATACTTTCATTAGGTACTGAGTTGTAAATATATATATCTAAGCAAAATGTACGGAAGAGGATATTACCGCTCTAAGCTTAAAACGTGATACAATTGTATAATCCCTGTTATAGGCTAGGTACAAAGATATTCAATTACTTCCTCCTACTTTTCCGTCAGTAATACTGCACAAACAGCATGAATCTTACCAAAAACGAAAGCCATTTTATTCGATATTTGTCTAACGTTGGACACAAAAGGTAAGGGTAAGCAATCTTTGCCCGTCTCTTGGTTCTGTCATATTCGGCATCATGTATATGTGCATATTCGGCAATTTAAAGACAGTTGTGGCAGTATTATAGTCAATGGCAACGATGGCAACCTTCAGTTCTTTATTTTTATTATATCGGTCACTAAACGGTAAGTTGTAAACGATCTTTGCCCATCTCCCGGTTATTAATAAATCTATCTGTGCATATTCGGCAGTTAAAGACAGTTGTGGCGATTCGAATGGCTGCTGTCAGGAGTTTGTTATCTGTGAATGACAATGTTGCCGGCTCTGATGGCATTTATCGATGTTAAATGACACGCACCCTTAAGTATTTGTAGTACCTGAAAATACAATATTAATCAGCAGGTAGATAAAAAAATTATTATCTTTTTACAACTCAAAAAGAAGAAGAACAATACAGAGACAGCTCCGTGGCGCAGTGGGTGCCCGGGTTCGATCACTGGCCAGGTCAAGATGGAAAATGATCTTTTTCAGATTGGCCTGGGTCTTGGATGTTTATCTATATATGTATTTGTATAGTATTGTTGAGTTAGTATCCTATAACACAAGTCTCGAACTTACTTTGGGGCTAGCTTAATCTGTGTAATTTGTCCGTATATATTATATTTATAATACATCTACCCAGAACTAAAAATATTTATTTACATAAAATTTTACGTAGTCCTAGTTTTGTTTGTATTTTTTTTCGTATATGTAAGTGGCCAACACTGGATGCTGATTTTTCAAGCTGCCTTGAAAATAATAATAATTAATCCAAAAATTAGTAAAAAAAAATTATGACAGCCGGGACCAACAGCTTAACGTGCCTTCCCAAGCACGGAAAAGCTCGAGAAGTGTTTGCACCACTTGCTGTCACCCATCACAGTGAGGACTGCGCCCAGGGTTGCTTAACTTACGTAAGCGCTATTAATGCTCACGGCCACCCGGCGATCGGGCTCCTTCGTAGTCCTAGTCATCACTTCGAGTAGGTGTCACGGTCAATTGACTATGCACACCCTGGTGTCAGAGTTCTTCGGAACCACCTGTCGGCCTCTGACGTGGTTCCTTTAACGACTACCAGATGGCAGCCGGGACCACCGGCTTAACGTGCCTTCCTAAGAACTGAATCATCTTTATTATCAGACAATCAGGTGATTCAAGCCTGCAATGTCCTAACCAAACTGGAAACAACTTAAAAAAGTATGCTTCCGGTGGGAATCGAATCCATGACCCCCGGGTCAACAGGCAAACGCCTTAACCACTGGACCACGGAGGTTGTTAGTCCTAGAGTAATATATACAAGAAAAGAACAGCCGAATAAACAGTTCCTATAACACAAGACCGCCAAAGATTAGTGTCAACTCTGGCATTGCCTTTTTGCTCATATCCACAGGCAGTTATGACACATATCAGATGCATACAATATTACTTACACATTATTTACTGAATAAAGTCAGCACCGAAAAAAACTCAAAGTTATCCGTCAAAAATGCATTCTGGGAAATACAGGTCAATTTGGGATAAAGTTAAAAGCGGTAATGTATCTTGTTCTATCAGAAAACAAATGTAGAAATGAAAAGATTTTCGTTTTTCATTGTCACTCTAAAATAAAAACAAAAGTATCCACCTACTTGAGTCTATCCTCAAGTTCAGAAAAAGCAGAGTCATCGTGTAACCGTACAGACGAGTGCCCGCAATTTCCTTCAAGAAGCTGAAAGTCATTTCACCACATATGTCATCCGAAATACGTCCCTAAGTTGTTTAGAATAGGGGTGATGGGTTGGGAATGTCTGTGGTGGGCACTCACGGCAACACATTGCAACAAGCATGTTAGCCGACAATGTATGTATAAGAGAAGTAAATCCTAGTGCAAACTGACCGTTACGTTCGAAAAAAGATTGAATTTGTTTTAAATTACTTATTAGACACATAAAAAAATACATTACTTCTTTTTAAAGGAGTTCGAAGACGCGTTGGTCCCACATTTTATTTTAAATCTGTGCTATTTTTATTAATAGTTTTGTCATCATCATCATTATAGCCGCAAGAATTCCAGTACTGGACAAAGGCCTCTCCCAAAGGTTTTTGTTCCATAGAAAGATATTGCCATACTCACCACGCTTGGCAGGCAGGTTGGCGAGCGCAATTTCTTTAGCTTCTTCTGTTTCCGACGCTGCTGCCCATCGAAAGCTCGAAAGCATTTTTAAGCTGGCAAAGGATAAGAATTTGTTAGAGTTAGAAAGGAAATAAAGGTATTGGTATACTACTGTCTGGGATTCATGGAGAAAAAGCAAGAAGCAGCTCGGGAAATCGCGATCGCGCGTAGGTACAGGATGCCATTTCTGCAACCACCAGCCATGCAATTAAGGATAACACCCTTTAACTATAGTTTACTGATTTTTATTTAAACTTTATATTTTGACTAGTTTTCGCCCGCGGCTCCGCCCGCGTCAATGTCGATCCCTCGGGAATAGTACTTTTTCCCGGGATAAAAGGTAGCCTATGTCCTTCTCCGTACTCCAGAGAACTTGTATGCAAAATTTCATGATGATCGGTTCAGTAGTTACGACGTGAAAGCGTAACAAACAAACAAACAAACAGACTCACTTTCGCATTTATAATATTAGTAAGGATTAGTAAGGATAACTGCCTCTCGTCGCTTTGGCCTGGGATTTTTGCGCTTTAGCGCTAGTACGTCGGATGTGTTTTTACAGACTACGTTTCTGATTGTGTTTTGTGACCTAAATTATGTTTTTGTGTCTATTAGATCCCAAGACACGTGCCTTTTATTAACCACACGATTTTTTTATTAACTTTTTTGGAGAGCGTTTTACGCACATAGCTCGCTCTCCCCGAACACATTCCCGTATGTCGCCATGAAAGGGTAGGGTGTGCTGTGGCATAAATGATCACCGGCAACACTGACGAAGACAAATGACGGCCGATGTCGAAGTTGCCCGAAGATAAGGTAGGCCTCCCAAATTAGCCGCGTTTTACTTGACGACTCTTGTGTATTTTTCACTGTCTGCGGCCAAGGGTTGAGGCTCGAGTGTTTGTTCAAGACTGCGTAATTGACCTTTAAGTTTGCGGGGGTTATGTAGGTTGCTTTATGTATTGAGTGCAAGTCATTTTGAGTTCAAGCATTTACTATTAGGAGATAGAAGTACATAGGCAATTAATAAGTATTTTGAGGCAATATCGTCGCTTGTAACGATGAATCCTTGGGACAGGCTTTTGTCCAGCAGACTTCTTACAACTGAAATGAAGTATTTTGAATGTCTTAATGATCGGATGCTAGGAGGTGTGAATGAATTAGTTGTTTCAGTTTGTTAGGACATACCCATGGAAGGTTAGTGTCAGGTAGACGGCCGACCGTTAATAAAATAAAACAATAAATATATACGGACAAATCCCACTGACTGAGCAAGCCCCAAAGTAAGTTCGAGACTTAGGGGATAAAAACTCAACGATATTATATTTGTAACAAATACTTATATTGAGAAAAAACATACAAGACTCACGTCAATCTGACAAAGATAGTTTTCCATCTTGACCCGACTAGGTCCATTGAACCCAGGACCTTCAGAGTGACAGCCTGGCATGATGTCCACTAGGCCACATGGTCGTCGAAACTTAGTCAAAACTTTTTCACGGCATAGAAGACATGCTGTGAACGTCAATAGTGGGAAAAGGTGAAGAGAAATAAATAAGCGCAAGAAGTCCACTGTTGGACATAGGCCTCCCCCAAAGATTTCCAATACGACCGGTTGGAAGCGGCCTGCATCCAGCGTCTTCCTGCTACCTTAGTCAGGTCATCCGACCATCTGGTCGATGGATGTCCGACGCTGCGCTTGCCGGAAAATAGCAACATATCCAGCCGTTAAAAGTCCACTGCTGGACAAAGGCCTCTCCCAAGAATTCTTCGTTCCATGGGAGGATATTGCCATACTCACCACGCTTGGCGGACGGATTGGCAAGCGCAGTTTCTTTGGCTTCTTGTGCTTCCGACGCTGCCCATCGGAAATATTTTTAAGCTGGAGAAGGATAGAAATTTGTTGGATTTGGGAAGGGAATAAAGGTATTGGGATACTAGTCACTCGGCTGAAATGGGAAAGCAAGTAGCTGCTCGGGAGGCCGGGCGCGCGTACCCGGTGTCATAGCTGCAACCACCAGACAACCAGACAGGCAGTTGAGGATGATCCCCTGACCATGATGAGTTTTATTTATTTATTTATTAGCCTTTAGTTGCCGACATGTTAGTCGGCGTGTCTTGAGACACTAAGGCCTCCTCCAGCTTTTTTTTTACTAAATGTTGGATTAGGCATTTGTCTCCCATCTCACCTGATGGTAAGTGACGATGAAGACGAGGATGTTACATGCCTATCCAAGAGATACCCATTTATTCTAATTTTGAATGTCCCGGGAGTGTACTTGTCTGGGAATATAGACGCAGGCAGTTCATTCCACACCTTAGCTACTCGAAATAAAAAGGAACTGTCAAAGCGTTTAGTTCGACTCTTTGGTATTCCAACAATAAAAGGGTGATATTTCTGTCTGCGCCTCGTAGTCTGATGGAGAAATGGTGAGGGTTCAACTAGCTCAAAGAGCGCCTTCTAACTTCTTCCAAGTTTCTCTATTTTTTGCCATTCTCTGCCATAATGGGCCCCCAATCTTTTTTATGTCATCAGACCAACGCTTCCTTTGTCTTCCCTTCTTCCGTTTGGTTTGAAATCTAGGGGTCCATTCTGTCACGTCCTTAGTCCATTTATTTCTAGTCTCTCTGAGCATGTGACCTGTCCATCTCCATTTCAGTTTTCTGGTTTTTGTTGTGACATCTTCAACCTTAGTTATGCGTCTTATATCCTTTGCCCTTTTCCTGTCTCCTTTTGTAAGCCCCAGCATGGACCTTTCCATGGCTCTTTGACATGTGGTTAGTTTTTGTTGTTGTTTTCTCGTGCTTGCCCAGGTCTGGCATCCGTATAAGTTAATAAGTTAATATTGACCATGATGAGTATATGTATATATCTATCTAATGATCGAGTAAAGTAGCGCGGCTTGGGAGAGGCCTTCGTTCAGCACTGAACTGCCACAGGCTGCTAATGATGACAATAATGAAACTACCTTTAATATAATTTTCCTTTAACCAAAAACAAAATGCATGTTATTCCAACATCGCGTTTCCCCTATTTGCAGTTTCTGAGATATGGCGCTACGAACGATTGTTTACAAAGCGCACCTCACCCGGGCGGGTAAAACCGCAGTAATTGTCCGAAAATTAGCTCCAACCGCATATAAATACATTAAGATAATCTAGTTTAATGTGTGGTCCATGTGGCAAGCGAAAGACAAGTAGGTACAATTAAAAATTAGAGGCGCTATTGATACCAATAATATGTCTTTTAAAATAAGACATAATACTTATTGAATTGATACATTAGCAACATTTCTGCATATCAAAATAAAAAATATAAACTAAAAGATCACATAGGTAACTATACCTATAGTCAGTTATGCTATAGACAAATGGCGGTAAAAAATATTTACGTATTTTGTACTGTATACCTTTTAGTTGACAGATTTCTTATACGAAATTTGTTTTATTTAGTCTGTTTAAAAAGGCTGTTTGTCTGACAGTATATTTATAAGTCTTCGTGTATGTACATTTTTTCATTAGCTTACATTAAACTGTATTTTGTATTTGTAATAAACATAGTTAAAATACTGTATTTGTATTTTAAATACACGACTTTAAAGTTATTGGTATTTAGTACTCTAAAAACGTACAAGATATTATTTTGTTATTTGTATTATAAAAGCATAGCATGTATTTTGCTCAGCCCTAGCCGCGAGTGCGGTACTCATTATTTTCCAAATATCTTAATGAAAACAAAAGTTTTCACTTCTCAGCTTATAACTTAGACCACTAGTTAAATACACGAGCGGACGGCAACTCAAACAGCAAGTAGGACTATCTAGGTGGAGGTACGACGTTTGTACAAGGATAAGTCGTGGCCAGTGTTTTCCAATTTGAGATGGGTAAGTTGAGTGTCCGGTGGTGAGCTAGGAACGCGTAGAGCGGGCGCCACTAGGTTTACCACTATATTAAGCAAGTAAAATTATTTTGGTCTTGTAGTCGATTTTTGAAAAAACTTTTGCTCCTCGGGATTTGAATTAAATTTAGTAGTTTTAACTCATGCATGAATACAATAAACGTATAATTTTAAAATCGAAATGTGTATATAAATATGTGATGAAAAAACTAATTTTTCATTACATATTTTCGATTTTTAACATAAAACGAGCATCGCTACATAATTAACGTATAATTTGGTTCATAAAATCAAGTAAACACTTTGTGAACATTAACTTTGTAGACAAAAGTGCTGTAAGATGTAGGAAACAAAGTTTCACCATTATAGTCGAATTAGTGTTATGATGAATCTATTTATTTATTTATTGACACACAAAATAGATTAAGACATATAATAACAGAATTCTTGCTCCAAACAAAAATACCTTTTCGTTATCCTAAATATGCGTGTACGCCATGATAATGTTTAGCAACAACAGTTTTGTAATTATAAAAATATAATAACGTTAGAAAACTTAGTTAAATTATAGTGTTAACAGAATCTATTCCTTTAGTATTGTGTCTTAGTATCTAATCTCTCTTGTAATACAATTTTTAATAAAATTTATACAGAACGGCGACCTGTTATATTTGTATGATTTAACACTCGTAACGATAAGGAATATTAATTAAAATATACAAATATCTACTTATGTTCACGTAACAAAAGTTGTACTTTTATGTAACCGACCTTTTTGTGTAACATTATGCACCAATGGCTACAGATATTAGCCAAAAATAGTAAGGATAAAAATAATTAATTATCTGTTAGTTCTGTACTCTATACAACCTATGTTCCTTAAATCTTGGCGCCCGCACCTCAGGGTACCGAGTCTAAAGACGCCTTGCGGTCAGCGCGCACGAGGGGACAGCTGAAAATTTATGATAAAACTAGATGCTTACTGCAATGTTAAAGATATATCTTTACATACATGAGAGATGTATCTTAACCGTTACTATCTGTAGTCAAAGGCCTTGATTCATCTCATTATCTCCGTTGTACTTAGATAGTTCACTAAAATGAACTTATGTAATTTGAAGGTTTTTCATTAAGGGTAATTTTTAGCTTTCCTTACTTTCCTCTGCTTTTCCCTATACAATAAAATATTTATATATAGTACGAAACTGTGCTTAAAACTTTAGGTGCTGTTGTTGTATGCTAAGTAAAAAACTGTTTCTGAACTAAAATAATTTTAATAAATTTCTTATTTAAAGTATTGTTTAATAAAAAAAATTCTTCAAATAACTGTAAGATTCATAAAAAAACACATTCAATAAGTCAATCGCACATTTAAACAATTATTCAAAATAAATCTCATTTGCGTCTCTCTTGGCCGCGCCCTGTAACCCTTTCTCTGACCACCACCCGAGGTCACGGGGTGTCGGGGGAGGGGGTTGGTCAGCTCATCCCCAGTTCCAATATATTTCATATTCCGTTGACAGAGGCACAATAATAACGCGGTGCTGCCCGTGTAAAAGCAAGACATAGTTGATGCACGAAGAGGTCATGTTACTGGAAACGACATGTAACATTTCTGCGTTGCACTGGCCACATGTACATAGAACATGTAGATAAGAGCAGCCTCTACAGTGTAACAATTATATATAACGGCGCGAGATTAAATAACTCACAAAATCATAATATTTTTAGAAGTTTGTTTGTGTTAAATTAATTTTGAGAGCGGGTAACACCGAATGGTGTTGTACATGTCATTGCGAGTAGACGTCAACGTCATTCTTGGCTGGACATTCATGTCGGTTATACGACACTACATGTGCAAACCCATTGGCTCTCTAATCGCAGTTTATTTTTGTAATCCGTTATTATTAATTTAGTTCAAGTTGTGTGTTAATTAAAACAGTGATTAGACTAATTGTCCGTGTACTTATTTTTGTGTTTTCCTGGGATATAACGCCCATGATGGACTCCGGTGTAGGCAAGAGTTTAGACGAGCAACCCGAGATGAACTCCCGGCTTCCCGACGTCCCGTTATATAAATCTTATATAGTTGACTTTACAGACAACCAATTTTTTTTAAATTTATTACAGCGCTGCGTTGCGAGTCTGCGAAACTGTGTGAGTGTTTTTGGTGCGAAAATGTCTGGCAAAGCTGAAGTTTGACAAAATTGAAACGGTGTGTAGTGAGGGTGTGTAGTAGGCATTTGTATTAGCAACTGTGTTTGACTGACTGCTACAAAACACATTTCCCGCTAGACCGTTTTCACCAGAGCTGTACTAAACGACGCTAGAAAAAAAAGTTTTTTTTCGCACGCTACTCCGCTCTTTTACACGTCTTTGGTAGAACAGCAGACTGTCTTTCAAATTTATGTCTGGTTAATCGTCTAGTGAAACCAACTGGTCATTTCTAAACATTGGTGCTCAGTTCGGGTTTTCTCGGTTTTAATTGAAACGAAAAGGAATATAGCTAAGATATAAGATTTGAAAAAAAGAATTACTAGGCGTCTAATTCAAGCTACTAGAGACCCTAAATTTCCGGATTACTACTAGCTGAATACCACCATATCACCGTTTGTCTTTATTATTCGACTGACCTACCCAGAAGGAGGGAGATGTTTTCGTATGTATGTTTATATGTAAGTATGTATTTTCTACTATCGTCTTCTGTAGCCTAAACGGTATGGTCGATTTGAAGCGAGAGGTATCATTAGATTCGTATCTCTGCCGGAGTGCCATAGGCTATGACGCATCATTTCGAGTAGGTGACACGGTCAATCGACCATGCACTTACTGGTCTCAGAGTTCTTCGAAATCGCCTCTCGGCCTCTGACGTGGTTCCTATAAAGACTACCAGATGGCAGCCGAGACCATCGGCTTCGCGTAAGATTTTTAGCAAAAAATCTATATAGCGGACGTGAACTATCAAAAAGGCAGTCGGGATTAAATTTTTTTGAAATAATCTTTTTGTTTTTATTTACGTCATTAATTTAATTAGGTATGACTATAGTCTTTAATTATCAGCGTAATGTCTAGTCTCATCTAGAGACCCAACATCCCAACTGACCAATAGTTGGAAATAGTTGAATTTGAAGACGTTCGGAATTTACGAGTAGTTCGGCCCTATGGGTGTTTGAACCATAGGGTATTTAGAGTACGATTGCCTAGCAACGAATAACTGGGATGCCCAGAATACCTGCCTGTTATCATATTTAGCATATTCCGATGACCAATTTAAGGCGGTCAGCTCTGTTTGGCTTTCAAAGTGAAATTGTTAATTATTTAGTAGCTGAGTCGCTGATGAATGCGTAATATGAATGTTGAATCATAAAAACGGAATCTAGATATATAATATTAGATATTTATATTCTAGATTCTTTGGATTCCTTTCATAACGAGTGTAGTTTCAATATTTTAAAGTAGAAGTATGCGTAGGCCAAATCCTCTGTCTGCTCTGGCCAAGTATGGCTCCGGTAATACAGAGAGGGTCCTGCAGTGGAGACTAAAAAGACCTGATAATGATAATGATAATGAGAAGTATGTTATTGGTACAACGCTTCAATGTACGAACATACGATTTAGTGTAGGTTCCAATATAATAACCATCGTAGGTGGAAAAATCTCATTATATTTAAAATCCTATAACTGAAATTTTTCAATAAACAACTTCTTATCGTGTCGACTCGGGCGAATTAAATTTGTGTTGACCAGAACTCTGCCACTGATACAGCGTTATAAGTGGCATTGTATAGGTCCTCGCGTGCGCAGGTGGAATCTATCTACTGCTTATAGACATACGTTCAGAATCTCAAGTTCCACAATTCCATTTTTAATTCATTATTAGCTATATTGAATAATTGGGGCGGTAGACAATTTACGTCTGGCTCAGCCGGTTTACATTCCAGATTTTCCAAAATGTTTAGAAAAAAATACGTTTGTTTGTCTAGTACAGTGGTTCTTAACAGGTAGTCTACGGACCAGTGGTGGTCCCTGGAAGTACCCACAGGGGCCCACAGAGCCATAATCTCTATAATTTTGTTTTCTATGCCATATCTATGAGGGATTTTGACATCTTCTGTTAATCAAAATTAACTCCTAAATTTGTTGAATGCACGCACCGAAATTCGAATTCTTTTAGTGCGAAATTTCCGAAACACTACTTTCGATCAAAATTATCGTCAAAATTGTGAAATGATATAAGTATAATGACGTAATAATCAGGTTGTTAAAATAAATTTACACAAAACCTCATTATTTTTAAGAGACTTTTCTACAAGTTTGTTTCCAACATTTTGGATTAGAACTACTAAAAATATATTCATTTACTGTATTTTTCCTGAAAAGAGTTGGTCTAAGGCAACACAATTATCACCACTTTAATATTAAAACCACTGATCTATTACAGAAGTATGTAGTATCTTACCCATCCAGATGTCATCTTAACTTATTCACAAATCCCAGGAAACTAGATGCAAATCTGGATTTGAATTCCTCACACACTTGTAACTCAATTACGGGGCAAGACGTCTGTGAGCCGGCCACCCGACTGCGGCCAAAGAGGGCCCAGACTGTATGTTCATAACCATAAGACATCCAAACCTTCTATTTACTTATTTAAATCGTAAAGTACTTGATTTCAAAGAGATGTTTTTCGTGGACTGCCGCATATCTAAATGATTTCTCTAGAGGTTGAAAATTTCTGCGAGATAACTGTAAAATACTGTTATGCGATGTACTTCCATGCTGGTCTGGGAAAAAACAAAAACCTAGAATGTCCCAGCTGCTTCTTTTCCTGCGCAGATCGTAAAACCCGATTGAGGGATTGGGCGAAAATGTGAGGATTCAAGGAATCATGGTATTAGGCGATGCGGCTAGTAACCCATCACTATTTTGATTCCATTTTCCACCTACATGACCTTCCAACATGCTAACTGTGGCCATAACGTCTTATAGACCTAGGCACTGTCTACCCCGCAAAGGAAAAAGACGTGATAATATGTAAGCATGTATGCGCTGTTTGATATATGGAGTATTTTAAGACTTTCAACAGTTGAACAAATAAATAGCGATCATAGCGAAATACAGTTAAAACTGCCAACAAAAGTAACAAGTCATAAGAAAAAGAAAAACACAATTCAAACGTCGAACTCCGCGAATTCCCCTCAATAATTAGTTTACGCCCATTAGTTATATCTACCAAAAACATTTTTAAATTTTACACATTCGCACTTAATTAAAATCAAATAAACATTATTTATACTTACACTAAAATATACTCATTTCGGTTTTTAATAGTGATGATCCTCCATGATCAGAAAGCTATTGAAACTGGCAGCTAGTAACAAGTCTTGAGAAAAAGAAAACACAACTCAAACGCCGAACTCCGCAAACTATTCTCCATATTTGGTTTAAGTACATTAGTTACGTCTGACAAAAACTTTTCTTTTATTATTTACACTTTTGTACTTAATTAAAAATATACTGATTTCAGATTTTAATAGCGATCAGAACTATATCCTCCGTGATCAGAACAGATTTTACACTTTCGCACTTAATTAGAAAATAAATGAACATTTTTTATACTTACACTAAAATATATTGATTTTGATTTATAATAGGCTAGTTTCCTAAAAAAATATAATTAGTCCGTCACTTAGATATTCAAAAAATATTGGACACGTATTTTTTCTTTTGTCGATTAAACAAAAAATGATAAAGATATAGCCCTTTAAACTTCCGTGTGACGTCATAGTTTGCTACAATTTTTAGCAAACTTTGACGTCACGAGCCCCCACTCCTGAACTTTGACGTGCTTTATCTTTATTATTTATTGCTTTTTGACAAAAGAAAAAATACGTGTCCAATATTTTTTGATTATCTAACAGACGGACTAATTATGTTATTATTACGACCCAGGAAACTAGCCTATAGCGATCAGAACTACGGAGGGTATCTCCGTGATCAGAACACTATTGAAACTGCCCGCTAGTAACAAGTCATAAGAAGATGAAAAACACAATTCAAACATCGAACTCCACAAACTCCCCTCCATAATTGGTTTACGTCCATTATTTGCATGCGTCCGTCCAAACGTTTGTTTTTAGGATTTCGACGCCCCACAATAACTTGGTCAAGATGTTTCGAGCAGTTAATTTAGTTTGCTCTGATAAGGGTCAGACCCTTCCAAGATGAATCCTTCAGGTAGGTGGTCAGTCTGAGACAAATATTGGAACTGGAATCGCGTTATTAAGTACTTGGATTTGCATATTCGTGTTTGGTTAGACATAGCTTAATTAACGAAGTACGTACCTAACAATATTCTGATACCTACTCAAATAATCGTCTACATTAAGTTAATCATGAAATATTTTTTAAGTTCCTTAAAAATAATAAATCATTTTCTTGGAATACCTGACCTCACTACGCTTCCTACACATATTATAAATTTAAACGTTTGTGTGTACTTGTGTGTGTGTGTGATAGAAAGATTATGCATCTTTCCAGACTAAACACTCATAAAATGTATCTTAATTAACAGATACAAGTAATAAAAAAAGCCTTGTAGACAAATAAACTTGTACATCTACAGTATGTAAAAGGGTCACAAGATTTTAAAATTTTGATAGCTTCTCTGTATCCAGAGATTTACACCTGTTTTAGATAAAATGACATGCACCTATGGTTAAGGAAGTATTACCTAGTTCCTTCATTACATACTATCATGACTTTTTCCCTTGCGGGGTAGACAGAGTCCAAGTCTCTAAGACCCAAAAGCCACGTTTAGCATTTTAAGTAAATGGTGATGGGTTGCTAGCTACTTGCTCGCCTACGAAAATGAGTCCTCAGTTTTCCGCAATCCCTCAATCAGCTTTAACGATCTGTGCGGTAAGAGAAACAGCTGGTACCTACATTCTACGTTTTTTTTGTTGTTGACAAAACTGACATGGAAGATAGTTCCTTCACGCTAAAAAATCAGAAAAGAAACAAAATTTATAAACGTGCAAGCAATCTTTGTCACTTTCTCTTCAATAAGAAGCGACACAAATTTAATTCAAAGCAAACACTGGCATACGCAAATCCTGTATCAAATTAAAATGACTATACGAGTAATTATACATTCGTCACTCGGCAACGGTGGAACAATGCAGTTAATCCATCAGGCCGCTCCTCGGGCGTGGGCAGAGATAAGACAAGGGCTACCACCCTGACTACGTTCTTGGGTAGCCTCCCTGCCAAGAATAAGTTGTGGCGCAGACAGACAAGTGTTTTGACTCTGTCGTTTAAATACCTAAATAAATGTTCGGAAATACATCATCTGTGAAGATTTCAACTGTTTTATCATGGGATACAGCCTGATGACAGAGGGACAGACCGACAGACAGACAGCAGAGCCATATTAATAGGGTCCCGTTTTTACCCTTCGGGTACGGAACCCTAAAAATTTAAGAACAAAGTAAGTTAACATTTTCAAGAAAAAGTTTCTTAATGTAATGAAGCGTTTAATTTCAAGTGTGATCATAATTTTAAAATGGTATTAATTACTTCATTTTGCACAAAAAGTAAAAAGCAACATTAATAAAAATATTTATTTGCCAACATGTCATCTAACTTCCTCGTGCTAAATGTTATGGCTTTGTACTGGAAATTAATTTAAAACCCAATATAAGAGTATGACTTTTATCTGAGTTCGTCTTATAAATTTAAATATTAACACAATACTGGGCAGGACATGTTTATCGTACGCAGTCAAAGATGGGCTAGGTTGGCTACTTTTTAGATACCGGAATGTCGCCGAGTGAGAGGTAGACCAAGAAGGACATGGAGAAATGATCTCGACAAGTTTATGAATAGGTAGATGGGCGAAAGTGTAGTGGAGTCCTTTACCCAGCAGTGGGACATAACATC
Source organism: Elegia similella (assembly GCA_947532085.1). Lineage (NCBI taxonomy): Eukaryota > Metazoa > Arthropoda > Insecta > Lepidoptera > Pyralidae > Elegia > Elegia similella. The sequence goes on from OX383941.1 coordinate 19,527,882, forward strand.
TACACTGTAGGAAAAAAACACAATAATTGACAAACTATAACATTCACAGTACATAAAAAAGGATAGTGAGTGTGTTAATTCGCCCTAATCTTAAAGATTATTCTCAGAGACAGAGTATCGTTAGGCATCGAACGCAACACGCTCATGGTACTTCTATCTATATTATAATCCAAGCAGTGTCCAGTCCTAAAGGCCACCCTTCTCAGATTGTGACGTCCACCTGGGCCTGTCGTATGAATATTAATTCGACCATATCTTGACCCCTGTCCAGGGGTAAGAAAGCTTGACGTATGAATTTCTTAGCGAATAATTAATGGTTTTTGGATTGCTTTCGGATTTGTCCGTATTTTAATTCACTTTAAAAGACATAATTTTGAAGATGCGAGTTTTATTAGTATATGGTTGTAGTGACAGTCCCCTTTGCAAGAGCTGCTTACAAAACAGTCTTTGCAAAGGGAACTGCAGAAACTGCGAGGCATCTTTTTCTGGCCTACATAAATCAAATGCATTCGCCGATCGCATTTGTTTAAAAACTACTTTGAAGGGCGTCTTATTGGAGAAATGTTACTATAATATCGTAGATTTCTTCACTGACAATAATATAGGATAGTGTCATTACCTACATAGATTTTTTTGCTTTTTACTTAGGTTAAGTAATTCATTGTTTTTAAATAATTTTCTTTAGATTTTATTTTGGAATTGTGTGTATTTTACTGATTGATTATTTACGTATTAAGTAATGTAAGGATTCAGACACAAAACGGAAAAATTGAGAAGCTGTAGATTAGGATGGTATGGACATGTTTTGCGAAGAGAAGAGAGCCATATAACTAGGAAGGTGTTGGATATGAAAGTAATTGGGAATCAGAGGAGTGGTAGGCCAAAAAAAAGATGGATTGAGTGTGTGAAGGAGGATATAGGTAAAAAGATGGTAACCAAAGAAATTGCTCAAGATAGAGCGAAATGGAAAATACTCACATGCTGTCCCGACCCCACTAGAAGAAGAAGCAGTAAAGATTCAGAAACAATGTACTGTGTAATTAAATAAATTAACTATGAACTATTTTGGAATACCCAAGCTAACAGCTACAAGAGAGGAGTTTCTGGGACATCCAGTGACCATATCAGTGACTCTGCAGTTCTAAGCTTCCTCGACGTACTGGGTAAGCTCAAGGTAGAAGATCAAATGGCAACGCCAGAAGACCAATACTGGGAACTCAAAAACAATTCTACTTTTTCATACAAATGCTTCGACCGGCCCGGCAATTAGGTTACAAATGTTTTATTTACTTCCCAGCATTGGTCCCATAGGAAAAGTTGTTCATTTAGATGGGCTGATTTGATGAATAATGGTATTTACCCTAATATCCTGTATATATAAATTCAGTCAGCTGATTGGTTGAATTCGGGCACATTTATTTTCAATTTTGGGTATACAAACGCGGGAAAGTTGTAGTGTTTCCTTATGATTCAGTAAAACCTTTTCTACAACAATTGCAACCATTAGAAATCAATAGATTGTATAATTATCAGCTCTTTACGAGTAAATATTGCAGGTGGATAAGAAACTAAATAAATAGACATTGGCTACTCGCTGTGGCCTTTAAAACTAAATGAATATTCCCGTAACGGGCGAGCATTGAGCCTAATGGGCTTAATTAACCGGGAAACATTAACCCGCGTTTAAGTTCACACGTGCCACGGTATTGGAGCCAGGGCTTAAATGAGGGAAATGAGATTAAAGCTTAGATAAGGCTCAGATTGGCCGAGTTTTAGTCGAGTGACGAGTTAAATGGACAGTAGTAATCTTAAAGATTTCAGTTCACAAATGTCACGGTATTGATACTCGGACTTAAATGAGGGAAATGAGAATAATGCTTAGATAAGGCTCAGATTGGCCGAGTTTTAGTCGAGTGACGAGTTAAATGGAAATTAGTAATGTTAAAGATTTCAGTTCACAAATGTCACGGTATTGATGCTCGGACTTAAATGAGGGAAATGAGATTAAAGCTTAGATAAGGCTCAGATTGGCCGAGTTTTAGTTCAGTGAAGAGTTAAATAGACAGTAGTAATGTTAAAGATTTCAGTTCACAAATGTCACGGTATTGATGCTCGGACTTAAATGAGGAAAATGAGATTAAAGCTTAGATAATGGTCAGATTGGTTTTAGGCGAGTAGAGAGTTACATAGACAGTAGTAACATTAAACATTTCAGTAAACAAGTGCCATGGTATTGAAGCCAGGACTTTAATGAAGAACAAATAAGATTGACGCGTTGATAACACTCAAATTGGTCGAGTATTAATCAAGTGGTGAGTAAAACAGAAAGGAGTAATATTAATCCGGGTTTATGTTCACACGTGCCACGGTATTAGAGCTATAGCTAAAAACGGGAAATAAGGTTACCGCTTAGTTAAGGCACAGATTAGGCGAATGCCAAGCAAGTTGACTAAGCTGGAACAACGAACAGTGAACAATTATATATGTACTTTGTAACCGTTGGCTGCTGACTGACTGAAAACATTTACGCGCGTTTTAAGTTTATACGTGCCATGGTATTCAGCCAGGGAAATGAGATATTAAAGCTTAGATAAGGTTCACATTGGTCACGTTTCAGGCGAGTGTCGAGGTGAGAACAGAAATATTGAACGTATCTAATACTATTGTCCCAATACAATGCCTACTATAACACGTATAAGGTACCGTTTTTAGGGTTCCGAACAAGGGACCCTTATAGTTTCGCCATGTCTGTCCGTCTGTCCGTCCGCGGTTTTACTCAGAGACTGTACTATAGAGCTGTAATTTGGCATGGATATATATATTAATCATGCCGTAAAAACAGTAAAATAAAATCTTGAAAAAAAATTTTTTTAGTGTAGCTCCCATACAAGTAAACACAAGGAGAGTCAAATATTCTTTTTGCGGCTACCCCAGCATGTGGGGTATTGTTGAATAGGTAGAAAGTAGTATATATAACGAAGTTTAAAGGAAAACCATCAGAGCTAAGTAGAGTTTATAAATTAAAGAGCGACTAACTTCTAAATGTACTCAGTAAAGTATTTCATACAAATTGAATTAAAAAATAGTTAAGACAGTTGTTAATTACGTAAAACAACTACTGAATATAAATTTTCGAACCACGTAAAGTCAAGTTAATATGAAATCATAGCAGTATTAAAAATAATAATTTAGGTATTATAATAGCAATGTGTTTACGTTCGACAGAGCGCGGCGCTTGGCGGAGCGATGGAGGCCACTTGATACCTATTGCGCTCGGGAGTCAAAGTAGGCAATATACATACGAAATCTTGTTACCAGCGCTTGCCTCTACTCGTGGTGGTACTCAAATGGATAATATTTTTCTAATTTCCCTTGTGAAGTAGGACTTTATGAATCTTTCTTCAGTTACCACCGTCTTATGTGAGCTCGTTTTTAAACGTAAAATAATGGTACGGAACCATTCGTACGCAGGTCCGACTCGCACTTGGCTGGTTTTTGTTAGTTCCTCTAACTGCCACGACTGCTACTATTGACGCACTTTTCCACTCGAAATAAAATATTTTTTATCGCGAAGCAGAGACGCTTCGCTCGCGGATTATCAAAATAGAAAATTTTTAAGCATTTTGAAATGACCACTGCTTAGCATTAGGAATAAGAAAATCAGTCTGAAAGTACTACTGCCTTCATGAATAGTTGTGTTTTGCTATTAAAACCACTTTCAAGCAAGATCATCACCTAACCTAGCCCAATGGCATCCTGATTAAAGCCTATAGCATGAACTTTTTGTCAAAAAATGATTTTCCAATAATAACAACAGTAACTCAAATATGCACCTTATATTACCATTTTGTCTACCTAATTATTATTTGGACGCAACTCCGCCACTAGCCGTTTGTGCGCCCTTATGCAACAGATATTACGCCGTCCTTCAGGTAAAATCAGGCGTTTTTCCGTCCTTGGGGCGAATTGACGAACCCTGAAGAACTCCATCTTCCGGGGAGTGCAAATTTAAACTCCCGGCCCCACCGTACTTCATACTGTTTGCCGCCCCGTGCGGAGCGGAGAAGGAGCTGCCCGTGTGCGGTGCACACTCTGCTTACCTGCTTGCGGTAAGCCTAAGTAAGTATGAAACGTAAGTATAAGGTAGAATGAAACTCGTAGATGTATTCTAATTACATTAAGAAATAAGATATGGTGAAAGAATTCCACACGGACAGGGTTTGAACAGGGTTTGAAATGACCTCAAGTCTGTGTACGACCGTACGACATGCCTACCCTATGAATTTTTTCACCATCAGTTACTTCTTAGTTGAATAAGAGTATAGTATAATAGTATTGTGAATGCAAAAAAACGTTTATAAAATACTAGATTTCGCCCGCGGCTCCGCTCGCCTCAATCTCGATCCTTCGGGAATAGTACTTTTTCCCGGGATAAAAGGTAACCTATGTCCTTCTCCGAACTCCAGAGAACTTGTATGCAAAATTTCATGATGATCGGTTCAGTAGTTACGTCGTGAAAGCGTAAGAAACAAACAAACAAATAAACATACAAACAAACTCACTTTCGCATTTATAATATTAGTAAGGATTATTAAGTAAGGATCTTTAATGTATGTTTTCACGAATTTCTAAGGAATGAAAGTACATAAAGACTAAGTACTTTTAGATTTATTATATTTAGCACAAGATGAGGTCATGTTATTTAAATGTGCCTTTATTAGCTCAAAGTTTTACTACCCCAAATTCAAAGCAACTTAATCCTCAACATATTGAAAATCAAATTGAATAGCAACTTCCTAATTCGCAGCGGACACTAATCCGAACTAAGTCCTAACACCCTACAAACTACGACCTGAGTGGTACAATCGATACATCGTCTGGAATTATAGAATCGAATAGAATATATTAATACGTGAGAACGGATCGAGTTAGTTTGGAGATGTCTGCGTCGAAATCAGAGCAACAATGCGGCTCGAGCGTATTGCACGAACGATGCATGTGGACATGGCGTGTAGGTTTGAATTGAATTTACATTTTTTGATAAAGTTCAAGATAAAGAGTATTTATTTGCATAAACATGTGTAAACTACATTTAATGGATATATTATAAAAAGATCGACATGTTTACCATTACTGGTGTGCAAATTTATAAAAGTTCAAAAGAATTCAATGAAATGAAAAAAATAACAGAAATTAGAATAAAAGTAAAAAGAAAGTTTTAATATTTACATCGAATCAATGTCAAAAAAAATATAATACTACAAATTGTCAGATAAAAATTCGTCAATACTATAATAACATTTTTCAGATAACAATATTTTATGCTATTTCTGAAAGAGTATGGTAATATTTGGAGGAACTATTATAAATTGTGTTTTTTTGTTATGCAAATGGTTGGAGAAAATTTTACTTAGGTAATAGTCCCAGATATATGATAAGTCAGCAGATAATTATTCCCCAGAGATCAGAGATACAACTGCGCTTTTATTCCTGTGTTATACATACAATATTATACATATAATACATACAACAAAACAGGTTTATGGCGTATCAGAATATCAAAATCTCATTTTAACATACATTTCGGATTGAGTTCGTTTGGAGATGTATTACTCAAACGATGTTTGAGCAAGCTATTTAATTTTCTTAATTGGACACACAAAAATTGTGCAAATAGTTGAACCATTGAATTAGAAAAAAATATGGAAGCGTAACTCTCATACAACTAACGATTCAATATCATACCCATTTACGCAATTCACAACGAAAAAATTACGCACTTATAGACGAAGCTAGTTTGCGATTGGCCGCGTCAAGGTCACGGGCGGTGTCAACATATCTAATGAACGCTATGGTGTCAACATAGCGGAGGTAGGAAGATAAGCAGCTAGTCTCGCTCGCTATGATAAATTACTCCATTGTCACTTTTCTGTCTTTCCTTGTGTTTCCTGCACCACTTTACTAAAGCAGTATTTTTTTTTCTTAATTCGTAAAGATTTCGCCGATGTTCACAAAAAATATGTCGTTAAAAGCTTTTATCGACCCGTCCTTTTGTCACGGAGAACGCGGCGGAGTAGTTTGCGAAAAAATCCATGAGTGATGTCAGTTTTGAGCGCAATGCTGCTTCCATAGTTTTTCTAATTCAATGGGTTGAACTCATCAAACTGCCTAACGACATCTAACATGTGTCATAGCTTAACCACTGTCGTCTAATGATGCCGGGATCAACGACTACTTGAAACTCGAAATATTTTTACATCACATGTTTTTACTAAACCAAGCGGCAACGGTTGGTGTTTCTTAATATGGATACGCCCACTGGGCTGTCAAGCTTTTCTGCTGATACTAGGCGTATTCTCTTAAAGTCTATTTTTCTGTGTATACCACATCCATGTATTCAAAATACATAGTATATTTAACGTAAACTAAACATGCTATGAAAAGTCTTCCAGTGTCATCAGAAGTGGGACGCGTGGCACATAAAGGCGTATCCACACTATGGCGGTCGGAAGCGGAGACGAGCGGACAGTAACATCAAAGTCCGCTCGGATCGGCTTATCGCTCAATGCGCATTTCCAGCTCCAGCTGTAGTGTGCTCATATTATTTTACGCAATGTTAGTCACTAAGTCGTATTATTATATTCCTTGCCCAGGAATATAATAATACGACTAAGATAAGTAACAAGTCTTTATAGGGATAAGTCCGCCGTGGTGCAATTTTTTTTTTTACCTATAACTGTTTTATTTATTTTATTTACAATTAAGGTTTTTGTACAATAAAGAACAAAGAAACAAACGACTTAGTACAGACAATGTCTATTGTATGACTGTTGCCAAAATAAAAAACAATTGGCTGCCTGTAAATTTGGTTTACGAACGATAATTTTACGTTATAAAGGTGGAAGAGAGATATACGCTCCGCTGGGAAGTTTGTCTTATTGAATATGATTTCGTGAACGACTAACGAAGTGTCATGTTACTTTCTTATGAATTTTGTTCAGTCCCTCTTCTTTTTCCACAAAGTTCCTTTCCTTAAATTATAATATCACTGTTTACAATTTACTTAGTCGTTACTATGACAGAAACTACCTCGACTTGATTACAGCTTATGCATGTGGCTAGTTCGCGTGATTTGTAGTGTCTTTCATATTTTACCAATCTTACGATAGCTTTTACTGCCCTAATTAAACCTGTCACGATGCTGCATATCTTCTTTGCAATCAACCTTATTTCCTTATCCTCCACGATCTCGTCCTGTCCACCTGTTTTAAAAACTACATTTCAAATTTCATTTTCAAATATTTCGCTTATCCCTTTTTAGGGTTCCGTTGTCCACAAGGACCCCTTATAATTTCGTCATGTCCGTCCGCCAGTCCGTCCGTCTAGATGGTGAAATTGATGGAGAGATAGATATTCCAAGTTCCAAAAGTTGGTTATTAAAATTATGAAAAAATGTTTTTTTTTTCAGCCCTCCTCCTTACGACGAAAAGTGAATTTAAAAAATTAATTGGATTAACCCCAACGTGTGGGGTATCGTTGAAAAGGTCTTTTAAAATGCAACAAAAACTGCTTTCAAACTATGTAGCTCAAACCCCCTAGAGTTGATATAATGTAATACAAAGTTAAAATTTGAGGTGTCCCTCCACCGTAACTTTTGAAATATTACTAAAATAATTCTGAAAAAATGTGGTATACGTGGGGCGCACTATAAGTTTCCGGAATGAATATGAAAAAATACTATTAAAGGAACAAAATTAATTTATTGTTTTTCAAAATAATATCCCTTGGCGTCTATGCACTTTTTCATTCGATGAAACCAGTTTTGAAAACTTTTGTGCCTCTCCTCTGTGGTGACCTCTGAAACGTGTTTTTCATACTCCTCGACAGCCTCTTCTGGTGATGAAAATCGTTGACCGCGTAATTGGTTCTTAATTTTTGGGAACAGAAAAAAGTCACAAGGTGCCAGGTCGGGACTGTATGCAGGATGACTCATGAGTTCTAAATTTTTCGCCTTCAAAAAGTCGTTTGTCTGTCTGGCCGTGTGAGAACTAGCATTGTCGTGGTGCAGGATGATACGGCGTTTACGGTTATTTTTACGGAGTTCGTCAATAACTTCCGGCAAACAAATGGTCGTGTACCAGTCACTATTCACTGTACGACGATTCTCTAAAGCAAAAGTAGCCACGTGTCCAGTTTTATTAAAAAAAGAAGCAATCATCCGCTTAGATGCACTTTTCACGCGCGCCACTTTGGTTGGTTTCGGCTCATCTTGAAAGACCCATACGCTCGATTGCTGCTTTGTTTTGGGATCGTAGCAATAAATCCATGTTTCGTCACCTGTTACTATGTCCCACACCAAATTTGACGCACCTTCGTTGAATCTGGTAAGTATGGTACTGCACCAAGTGACGCGGTCCGTTTTTTGAGCCTCGGTCAAGTTGTGTGGGATCCACCGCGAGCACAGCTTTCTCACACCCAAATGTTTGTGTAGGATTAATTGTATTTGACTCATGCCTATTTCTAAGGATGCGCGAATTTCATGGTAGGTCACATGCCTGTCTGTTTCAATCATACGGCGCACAGCATCGATGTTTTTGTTGGTCACAGCGGTAGACGGCCGACCATCGCGAGATTCGTCACTGAGATTGATACGACCACGCTTGAATTCTGCAAACCAGCTATAAACAGTTGTCTTGCATGGTGCTTCATTGCCAAAAGCTGTTTCAAGCCGATCGATGCTCTGTTGAGCTGTCAAATTACACTTAAAATCGTAGAAAATCATACTACGAAAATTTTCCCGAGTTAAATCCATGTTGATGCAGACACACAATTTTTTAAATGGCGCCACAAGGTAAAAACAAAAGACAGTCAAATGAAACAAACTGCATTCTACAGCCAAAGAGTTCTATTTTCAAATGTTGCAATAAATTTTTAAATATTGTTTATGTAAGTGGCCAGTTCCGGAAACTTACAGTGCGCCCTATGTATACCTCAAAGTATGTACTTTCAATTAAAACCATAGCGGTCTCGATATCATAGATAGTTATTTTTATACTACTCGACCAACTTATGTAGTTACAGTCGGCCGATAAAATGTATGGAGTCAACCGCAAAATGAAATTTGTATGTACAACATTCGACTTTTTTTGCCGTTTTTATAGATAACAATACGGAACCCTTAGTGCACGAGTCCGACTCGCACTTGGCCGGTTATTTCATAATAGGATTCATTTCGCTTCTATTTTCGTTCCTAGACATTCACACTCAAATAATCTATTACTTATAATAAAAGTTGATTTTAAATTATAACTTTTACAACATGCTTTGGAACTAGTATTGTATATTTATATACAAAAACTGTGAGATTCAGACAAAATTACACACATACGGGTCGAATTGATATCCTGTTTATTTTTTAAGGCAGTTAAATTCATTCGCAAAAGGAAAACCCATTAATTCATAAGGCATTAAGAATTCCCTCATAAATGTCACATACAGGCAAAGTGCCAATTTCGTGCTAAACGTCAGTCTCCCAGCGTGTAAATAGACCCTCGATAGCCCATTACTATGAACAACTTTTCCTGCGGGAACAACGCTGGGAACAAAAAAAATTTGTCTTTCCCATAGGCCGGGCCCCCATTGGCTGGACGGCAGAACTCTTTTGTATGGAGAAGCCTTAAATATTTATTAAATTTTATATTTTAGTATTTGTTGTTATAGCGGCAACAAAAATACATCATCTGTGAAAGTTTCCACCGTCTATCTATCACGGTTCATGAGATACAGCCTGGTGACAGACGGACAGACAGACAGACAGACGGACAGCGAAGCGATATTAATAGGGTCCCGTTTTTACCACTTAGGTACGGAACCCTAAAAATCACATGAAAAACCTTACATTTTTATAATGTGCATCGAGAAAGTAACAAAAAATAAAGAAGCACTCATAATACACAATTTCAAAAGGCTAGCATAAAGTATTCCCTCTTATGTCACATTACAGGCAATGCGGCTATCCCGCGGTCCAGTTCAGGCGCACGCGCATTCGCTCACCCGATCGTGACTTCGCCAGACATTTTATTACCATAATTTAAAACAAATATCTGATTGTGTGTAGTCGGCATTAAAGTGTTAAACCGTCCGCTCTAGGGTTGTGTTTTCGAAGGAAGAGGAGCATTTAATTGGCACTTTCTGGGATTTTTAAGTTTAATTTTACTGCTTATTATATGACTTAGTAAAAATATAGTGAATAGGTTATATTTCCCGTTGTATAAATCCATCCAACAAATATTCGAAAATTCGCTTCGACTGCTGCTTCCTAGAACTGTGACAGATATTGGTTTAAACTGGTCAGAACAATACTGCAGCACGAACTTTAAAAAAAAACAACCAGTTGCACTCTGGGAGTGCCGCGCCGGCGCTTTCAGGTCACGTGTCTATCTTACGAATTTTTGATCAGGTTTAGATCCTGACGCGAGTGTAACATTTTTTACCTATCACAAGAAGTTCACAACGCCGCTAAAGAAGTTTTTGTCTTCAAAATTAACGCTCTGACAGTCAGACCTAAATATATTTAAAAAAAAAAATACATGCTTTTATAACTCTCTTACGCTTTCTATCTGGCCGTAAGAAATTGGATATTTATGTTCACGATAAAGTTCCCATCCACAATTTAGTCTCCAAACTCTATCGTTTATATTAGAAAATCACGTTAACAATCGCGTTAAAAGACGGTCTTTGACGGAACTTTGCGCACTATAGTATAAACCTGTAGGTTTACACGAGGAAGACCTTAATTATGAAATCCAAAAAACCTATGACTAAACTCAGTTAACAGCGTCATATGAAGTTACTACTAGTGTAGCGTATCGTTGAACTATACAACGTGATGTTGAACTTCCTAGCTATATAAAATCTGGGAATCAGAATCCCTAATGGAACACAAAATTGCAAGAAAAAAAGGTGAAAAACGAAAAAGAAAATTAGGTTTCCCATACAAAGTCGCCGAACAGCTGGACTAATTTCTATGAAATTAGATTTTTTTTCTTACAAATCTGTATTCCATTAGGGATTCTGATTCCCAGATTTCAATATAGCTAGGGGGTTCAAAATCACACTACACCGATGAGTTACTTCATATGGCTGCAACTTGTTCCAAAGTGCAGTCGTTTAAGTAAAACTACTTATCTGACCCTGAAGCAATATTTTGCGCACCCTAGCTCGTCCAATAAACATTCCATCGCTGGTCACGGCGCAGCATCACAGGCACATGCGACGCGACACGTGTGTGTAGGGCTTTATAAACTGGGAGCTCACTGTAATGTTTCTACTCTATGGTTCGAATCGGTGGGAACAATGATTATCTGCTCCGTTTTATGAAAGAGAAGCTTTTCAATACTGTTCTACGACTCTAAGTTTGACTAAGTTCTTTGGGCGGTAAGCCGATGTGGGCTAGAGAAATTAATTGACAATGGCAAGTTCACCTGGTTTTGTTAGCAATTTTCCATTACCTATGCCTCTTGTCTGGGCTCATTTTCTGTGAGCAAAAGACTTATTCTATCTATCGGTCTTCTGCTTAGGAGAGAATTCGCTCTGCTAACTCTTTTTTCATTTCTTCTGGGGTTGCCGTTTGTTCTTTTTACCCAAGCCAACCCAGCTCCTCGAGGAAGTCTAAAACAGCAGAGGGTGTGCTGCAGGCCTCGCTCATGGTCACTGGATATCCCAGGAACTCCTTCTTTATAGACAATGGCAGGTATCGCGAGATATTCTCGAAGAGATGTCAAGAGCTTGGGGCACGCACCTCACTGTCAGTTTTAATATTGACTACAGCTATACTTTTGTTTATTGCTCTACTTATCCCGACAATAATATAAACTGTACCCAGCTCTTCGCTGAGCGAGCTAAGGAGTGTCGTAGACGATACAAGTGGTTCGTGCGGCATGCCCGCGGCGCATCGCACCGCCATCTTTATAAGGTGGTAAAACATATATTTAATACTAAATTCCGCACACGAGCTCCGTGTGATGTTCGTGCCCGGGTGATGTATTGTCGAGATCATTTTATTTGCCGTACTATGTTTTGTTTCTTGCTGTTTTGATTGTAAAGAGATCAAAGAAAGTGTAGCTTGAAATACGAGTACGTACAAAAACATTGTGGTATCCTGACAGGAATTTGTTTTAATAATTTAAATTAGGGAAAATTTGGACAACTGTTTTTATACGATACCTAAAAGTATGGATCAAATGCGTTGAGTTTTTATTGCCTAAATATTCTCGAGACAAACCTAAGAGATGATGGTGGTAATGACGCATCATCAGACTTTTGAAGAAGGAGATATGAAAAGATATGGTAGACGCCTTGGCACAGCAGTGAGACAACGAAAGTTTGATGAAAAAACGGACCCAAATTTATGACAACTGGAGGAACAATGTCTAAGAACAGTGAGGGGTCGGAAGAGAACGATAATCGAAAAAACAGTCACAACAACTTTATTTGAAACATAAGGGAAAAGACGTGAAACTATGCATGTATGTATGCAACATACTCGTACATGCATAGTTTCACGCACTGTCTACCCCGCCAGGGAATAAGTGTGATAAATTTCTTCTCCGTTTAGGATTAAAGACTTCCTCTTCCCCTTTTTTGAAACGTATGGTAAGCTTCATAAGAGTACACAACATCGATTCAATTTTTTTTCATCAGTTCCTCGCGTCTGCTTACATTTGTTCCGACATCTTTTCGAAGGCAATTTTATTATTGCGCTCTAATTGATGATTGTAATTAGTATCTTGTTGTTTATTGATCATTCAACTTATGGTGCTTAAAACTAAAACAATCCACCATTACAAACGGCCATCCAAACTTATCTGCGTTACGGAAATCGAGCCGACGATTTAGGCTTTAATAAATCTACCATCGGCCAGGATAATGTATTTCTGTTCGGACGTTACTTACTTTGGCAATTTGCGGGAACCTTTGTGCCCTTTAAGATATCTCTACAGACAATTGTGCCGTCTGATTGTGTGCGTGAGGCGTGGAGATGACACTGGTGTGACAGGGATCATTTTAGTGTGTTTTCTTTTTATTTTCCTTTAGTAATAACTTTGTAGGTATTACCCCAATTAAAGGTGATAGTTTTTCTTCATCATATCTACCATCGGCAAGGATAATGTATTTCAATTCGGATGTTTCTTAATTTTGGCAATTTGCGGTAAAGATTATATGTATCTTACATATATATAATTTCATTAATAAATACTTTTTTAAAGTATTATCCGGTTTTCATGACTTCTTCATCCTACGGAGTACACGCAGCAAAAGAATACGGAAATCGGAAAAATATACGTGATGACAGGTGTACTCAAATCCTCATTTCGAGACAATATAAGTACTTCTCTTCATAGTTTTAGTAAAATTAAATATTATTTATCCATATCTTATATCTAAAAGTGATACTTACATAGTATCGCTTCTTTAAGCCAGGTCTTTAAAACTTAAAAGGCACGTATTGCAATTTGGTGGACGTTACGTTGAAAACGGAATCAAAATTCACACATTCACTAGATCAGCTTTTACGATCTGCGCCGGAAAAAAAGCAGCTGGTACTTTCTACATTTTTTCTTTTCTCGCAAACCAGCATGGAAGTTAAATAGGGAAGGACATCTTGAAGTAATGTCCGAGTAAATATTAATTTCTCTCAGTGATGGCGCTTGGGGTGCTTAAAATAATTCTTGTAAAACGCCTTTCTCTCACCTTACAATTCTCTCACTTTTTTCAAAATATGACCAATATAGAATCTATCTAATTTAGAATCTGTCTAATATAGAATCTTTCTTGTGTAGAATCTGTCGATACCAGACTAAGATGTCGAAAGTAGAATCTGTCTAATGTCGACCAAACGCTTTCTCTCAATAGCGGTATCATCCCCTCTCATCATATCCTTAAACAAAGTTATCCTTCTACGTGATATATTCCCGTCTTCAGGAAGGGCTAAGGTCTGAGCCCATTTACAAATCACAAACACTGACCACCCGCCACCCTCACAATTATATACAACCCTTCGACTTCACCTTTAGGAACGTTGAAATATGGTTGGATTGAAACACCCTTTAATCGCCCTGGATCGTAAAGAATGATGCATTATTCATTCAGATGTACGTTTGGGATCTCTGTTTTGATGTCAACTAGTTTCAGGTGGTTCAAATGTGATGACAGACCAAACCTATTGATATGATGGATGTTGTACAGTTTTTCTCTTTATCTCCCATGCTGGTCTGGGAGAAAAGAAAAAACGTAGAATGTGCCAGCTGCTTCTCTTCCCGCGCAGACCGTAGAAGCCGGTGTAGGGAATGGGCGAAAATCTAAAGAATTATGACTATAGGCAATGCGGCTAGCAATCCATCACTATTTTGATTCCTTTTTCTACCTTTACGCCCACCGACACGCTAAACGTAGCCTTTCGGTCTTATGACTTTAGGCTCTGTCTGCCCCGTAAGGGATAAAGACGTGTCCATTACAAAGAAAACAAATTAAACCTTTTTAAGTAAGTCATCTTGGATTAACTTTGAACTTCGTTCTAACTTTGAATCGGATGCAAAAAGTATGTATATGTATTTTTTTAATAAGATAAAAACCAATATTCTTAGGTGATACTTACACATAAACATGAAATTGGATTTATTTCTATCGTATTAAAAAAAATACATCTACATACTTTTTATATCAGATTCAAATTTAGAATGAAATTAAAAGTTACCCAAGGCGATTGTAATAAAAACAATCATGTATAAATAATCTTAATATATAAAGTCGGGTTTGTTAGAACACTTATATTTAACTTAAATCTTTAAATATATAAATATAAATATATACGGAATAATCACACAGATTGAGCTAGCCCCAAAGTAAGTTCGAGACTTGTGTTAAGGGATACTAACTCAACGATAAAATATTTTATAACAAATACATATATACATAGATACACATCCAAGACCCAGGCCAATCTGAAAAAGATCATTTTTGCATCTTGATCTGGCCGGGGATCGAACCCGGTCACTCCGTGTCGCAGGCTGGCGTGTTGAAAGTCGCCGAACAGCTGGACTAATTTCTATGAAATTAGATTTTTTTTTTTACAAATCTGTATTCCATTAGGGATTCTGATTCCCAGATTTCAATATAGCTAGGGGGTTCAAAATCACACTACACCGATGAGTTACTTCATATGGCTGCAACTTGTTCCAAAGTGCAGTCGTTTAAGTAAAACTACTTATCTGACCCTGAAGCAATATTTTGCGCACCCTAGCTCGTCCAATAAACATTCCATCGCTGGTCACGGCGCAGCATCACAGGCACATGCGACGCGACACGTGTGTGTAGGGCTTTATAAACTGGGAGCTCACTGTAATGTTTCTACTCTATGGTTCGAATCGGTGGGAACAATGATTATTTGCTCCGTTTTATGAAAGAGAAGCTTTTCAATACTGTTCTACGACTCTAAGTTTGACTAAGTTCTTTGGGCGGTAAGCCGATGTGGGCTAGAGAAATTAATTGACAATGGCAAGTTCACCTGGTTTTGTTAGCAATTTTCCATTACCTATGCCTCTTGTCTGGGCTCATTTTCTGTGAGCAAAAGACTTATTCTATCTATCGGTCTTCTGCTTAGGAGAGAATTCGCTCTGCTAACTCTTTTTTCATTTCTTCTGGGGTTGCCGTTTGTTCTTTTTACCCAAGCCAACCCAGCTCCTCGAGGAAGTCTAAAACAGCAGAGGGTGTGCTGCAGGCCTCGCTCATGGTCACTGGATATCCCAGGAACTCCTTCTTTATAGACAATGGCAGGTATCGCGAGATATTCTCGAAGAGATGTCAAGAGCTTGGGGCACGCACCTCACTGTCAGTTTTAATATTGACTACAGCTATACTTTTGTTTATTGCTCTACTTATCCCGACAATAATATAAACTGTACCCAGCTCTTCGCTGAGCGAGCTAAGGAGTGTCGTAGACGATACAAGTGGTTCGTGCGGCATGCCCGCGGCGCATCGCACCGCCATCTTTATAAGGTGGTAAAACATATATTTAATACTAAATTCCGCACACGAGCTCCGTGTGATGTTCGTGCCCGGGTGATGTATTGTCGAGATCATTTTATTTGCCGTACTATGTTTTGTTTCTTGCTGTTTTGATTGTAAAGAGATCAAAGAAAGTGTAGCTTGAAATACGAGTACGTACAAAAACATTGTGGTATCCTGACAGGAATTTGTTTTAACAATTTAAATTAGGGAAAATTTGGACAACTGTTTTTATACGATACCTAAAAGTATGGATCAAATGCGTTGAGTTTTTATTGCCTAAATATTCTCGAGACAAACCTAAGAGATGATGGTGGTAATGACGCATCATCAGACTTTTGAAGAAGGAGATATGAAAAGATATGGTAGACGCCTTGGCACAGCAGTGAGACAACGAAAGTTTGATGAAAAAACGGACCCAAATTTATGACAACTGGAGGAACAATGTCTAAGAACAGTGAGGGGTCGGAAGAGAACGATAATCGAAAAAACAGTCACAACAACTTTATTTGAAACATAAGGGAAAAGACGTGAAACTATGCATGTATGTATGCAACATACTCGTACATGCATAGTTTCACGCACTGTCTACCCGCCAGGGAATAAGTGTGATAAATTTCTTCTCCGTTTAGGATTAAAGACTTCCTCTTCCCCTTTTTTGAAACGTATGGTAAGCTTCATAAGAGTACACAACATCGATTCAATTTTTTTTCATCAGTTCCTCGCGTCTGCTTACATTTGTTCCGAAATCTTTTCGAAGGCAATTTTATTATTGCGCTCTAATTGATGATTGTAATTAGTATCTTGTTGTTTATTGATCATTCAACTTATGGTGCTTAAAACTAAAACAATCCACCATTACAAACGGCCATCCAAACTTATCTGCGTTACGGAAATCGAGCCGACGATTTAGGCTTTAATAAATCTACCATCGGCCAGGATAATGTATTTCTGTTCGGACGTTACTTACTTTGGCAATTTGCGGGAACCTTTGTGCCCTTTAAGATATCTCTACAGACAATTGTGCCGTCTGATTGTGTGCGTGAGGCGTGGAGATGACACTGGTGTGACAGGGATCATTTTAGTGTGTTTTCTTTTTATTTTCCTTTAGTAATAACTTTGTAGGTATTACCCCAATTAAAGGTGATAGTTTTTCTTCATCATATCTACCATCGGCAAGGATAATGTATTTTAATTCGGATGTTTCTTAATTTTGGCAATTTGCGGTAAAGATTATATGTATCTTACATATATATAATTTCATTAATAAATACTTTTTAAAAGTATTATCCGGTTTTCATGACTTCTTCATCCTACGGAGTACACGCAGCAAAAGAATACGGAAATCGGAAAAATATACGTGATGACAGGTGTACTCAAATCCTCATTTCGAGACAATATAAGTACTTCTCTTCATAGTTTTAGTAAAATTAAATATTATTTATCCATATCTTATATCTAAAAGTGATACTTACATAGTATCGCTTCTTTAAGCCAGGTCTTTAAAACTTAAAAGGCACGTATTGCAATTTGGTGGACGTTACGTTGAAAACGGAATCAAAATTCACACATTCACTAGATCAGCTTTTACGATCTGCGCCGGAAGAAAAGCAGCTGGTACTTTCTACATTTTTTCTTTTCTCGCAAACCAGCATGGAAGTTAAATAGGGAAGGACATCTTGAAGTAATGTCCGAGTAAATATTAATTTCTCTCAGTGATGGCGCTTGGGGTGCTTAAAATAATTCTTGTAAAACGCCTTTCTCTCACCTTACAATTCTCTCACTTTTTTCAAAATATGACCAATATAGAATCTATCTAATTTAGAATCTGTCTAATATAGAATCTTTCTTGTGTAGAATCTGTCGATACCAGACTAAGATGTCGAAAGTAGAATCTGTCTAATGTCGACCAAACGCTTTCTCTCAATAGCGGTATCATCCCCTCTCATCATATCCTTAAACAAAGTTATCCTTCTACGTGATATATTCCCGTCTTCAGGAAGGGCTAAGGTCTGAGCCCATTTACAAATCACAAACACTGACCACCCGCCACCCTCACAATTATATACAACCCTTCGACTTCACCTTTAGGAACGTTGAAATATGGTTGGATTGAAACACCCTTTAATCGCCCTGGATCGTAAAGAATGATGCATTATTCATTCAGATGTACGTTTGGGATCTCTGTTTTGATGTCAACTAGTTTCAGGTGGTTCAAATGTGATGACAGACCAAACCTATTGATATGATGGATGTTGTACAGTTTTTCTCTTTATCTCCCATGCTGGTCTGGGAGAAAAAAACGTAGAATGTGCCAGCTGCTTCTCTTCCCGCGCAGACCGTAGAAGCCGGTGTAGGGAATGGGCGAAAATCTAAAGAATTATGACTATAGGCAATGCGGCTAGCAATCCATCACTATTTTGATTCCTTTTTCTACCTTTACGCCCACCGACACGCTAAACGTAGCCTTTCGGTCTTATGACTTTAGGCTCTGTCTGCCCCGTAAGGGATAAAGACGTGTCCATTACAAAGAAAACAAATTAAACCTTTTTAAGTAAGTCATCTTGGATTAACTTTGAACTTCGTTCTAACTTTGAATCGGATGCAAAAAGTATGTATATGTATTTTTTTAATAAGATAAAAACCAATATTCTTAGGTGATACTTACACATAAACATGAAATTGGATTTATTTCTATCGTATTAAAAAAAATACATCTACATACTTTTTATATCAGATTCAAATTTAGAATGAAATTTAAAGTTACCCAAGGCGATTGTAATAAAAACAATCATGTATAAATAATCTTAATATATAAAGTCGGGTTTGTTAGAACACTTATATTTAACTTAAATCTTTAAATATATAAATATAAATATATACGGAAAAATCACACAGATTGAGCTAGCCCCAAAGTAAGTTCGAGACTTGTGTTAAGGGATACTAACTCAACGATACAATATTTTATAACAAATACATATATACATAGATACACATCCAAGACCCAGGTCAATCTGAAAAAGATCATTTTTGCATCTTGATCTGGCTGGGGATCGAACCCGGTCACTCCGTGTCGCAGGCTGGCGTGTTGACCGCTGCGCCACGGAGCTAGTCAATCTTTGATATATTTAAGAAATAGCGAAACAAATTCGTCGGGACAACTAGTTTAATTAACAATAAAGACGGGAAATATTATAAATATAGATAGTAATATAAATAATGAAGGCATAGATAATTATTTAGGCAAGTAAAGGCATAAAACCCTCTCTTATATAGGCCACGTTATCACCCTTTCCACATCACATTTGAATCACAATCGTAAATTCTTCAGATAAAGACGTCCGCCATGTTGGCTGCGGCCGCTTCCGCCGGAAGTAGAACTTGGACGGATATTCAAGCTCGGACGGAAGTGGATCGAGTGACGACATATATTTTGAATTTAGATTGCGTATTGGTCGAGTTAGCAAAGTGAATAGGTATAGGTGGTGTATGCAAATCTGATTAATCAATTTAACTTTTAGTATGAAGTTTTGTAGAGATAAATATGAAAGGAATTTACGACTGAAATGATTGAATAACTAGTATTCAATAATTTCAGTATATTTCGCCAAAGCTAAACAAAGCTTATAAACATCTAAGAGACCTCTCCAACCCGTCTGGCCAGCGTGGAGAGTGTAGGCCAAGTCCTCTGGCTGCTCTGGCCAAGTATGGCCCTAGTAGTACAGAGAGGGTCGTGCTCCTGTAGTGGAGACTAAAAAGGACCTGATGATGAATAATTTCAGTCGTAAATTCCTCCCGGCTCACGTTAATGTCAATCCCACGGGAACAGTATTTCTCTTAGTTATCCGGAATGGAAGGTAACCTATGTGTTTATCCAGGTAATCCTGTGTGCAAAATTACATCAAAATCCGTTCAGCCGTTTTAACGTAATTGAATAATGAACATCCATACATACCTACTCACAAACTTTCGCGTTTATAATATTAGTAAAGATAAGTATTGACTTGTTCCATACATGAACGGCACATATAAACCGTCACGTCATCAAAACAATAAATTATAAATAAAAAAAGTTTTTATTGTATTTACAGAACCTTTTTAATCGACTTAACCCTTCCCAACTATTCCCTGCCAAATCTAATACGCCCAGAAATTCATATTGGCAGGATTAAATTGTAGTGTAGTGTGCAAATAATAATGCTCGAACGGGTCCAATTAAGATATTTCGTTAATTAGTGCGTCCGCTTGACCGCTTGACCGGTCGTGTGGACTTAAGACCGGGCTTAGCTAAGCGATATAGTAGCCTTATTACTGGGCAACTACCTTTTCGCAGCTTCCCCTGCCGGTGCAGTCAAGCGAGGAACTGGTTTGTGTAATTCACAGATCTGTATAAATAAATATATACGGACAACTCACACAGATTGAGCTAGCCCCAAAGTAAATTCGAGACTTGTGTTATGTGATACTAACACAACGATACTATATTTTATAACAAATACATATATAGATAATCATCCAAAACCCAGGCCAATCTAAATAAAGATGATTTTCCATCTTGACCTGACCGGAGATCTAACCCGGGGCCCTTGTGTAGCAGGCTGGCATGTTAACCACTGCGCCACGAAGCTCGCCAAAGCGTATATTTGACTGCTGTTAGTTTGTCTATTGCAATTACAATACATTCTATCGCTAGTCTCAGCTAGGGTTTCCAACCGTCCGGGTTTACCTGGAATTTGTCCTAATATAAAGGGCGCCCGGAGCGGAGAGCATCCGAGCAGGGTTTCCGGACTTAAATTTTTTAAGTCTTGGCCCTCCGCTCCACTGAGCGACACAACGTGGCGGCGCGACTCATGCGTTGTGTTAGAAAAATATTTATATTTATGGTACATTCAAACTGTTTTTTATATTAAGCATCAAGTTTTATAAAAACCTGTTGACATGACATGTTCTGGGCTCCAAAATCTGGGTTTTTCACGCGTCTTGTCTTGGTTGACAAATTATAAAGATGGCATCCCTAGTCTCAGCTAATATGTTTCAGAAACGGTTCCATTCAAAAATGAAAACGAAGAAATAAGAAGGATATTTGACAACAGGACGTTCAGGTAGCCATCCCTTGGGTACCACTAATACCGCAGTCAAATACCTGTGATAATCATTATCACCATCATTGCGGATCAACGCACACGCAGCCTTAACCGCTGATTTTTAGAGTTGCTGACGACTCAACACAATTCGGACACACTGTCCGAAATAACACTTTTTAATTTTAATATTTTTCACTGATAATTCTGACACCAGGGTGTGCATGGTCGATTGACCGTGACACCTACTCGAAATGATGATGATAACTGATAATTCGGACACCATCAAATTAATGAAGCTGTTTAGTACAGTCAGATAAAAAGTTTTAAAAGACCTGAAACTTGGAAGGTGTGTTCTTTGTGAGACGTAGGCATCCGATAAGAAGAGATTTTTTAAAAGGGGGCTAGGTTGGAGAACATGAATCCTTGGTCTAATTTACTCCTGTTACTCCATTTTCGGGTTCTACGCGGACAAAGTTAGTCTCAAATATAAAAATTTATAAATACACGGGCAGTTTTGGAATATTATTTAATCAAGCGATTATACTGATTCTGAGTTACGTCAATGATCTGCACAAGTCAATGGCAAGTACGTAAACATAGAGCAATATCTACATTATTATACCTACGAACTGCAACTGGAGCAGCCATACATCAGGTGCATTCGTGATGCAAAATAACTATAGTAATACTATACAATATGCTATGTTTTATCTAAATCGGTCACTGGCTGTGTGGGGGCCGCTGCAATAAATCAGAATATATATCTGTTGCTGACAAATCTTAATATATGACTTTTCTGTGAATGCCTAGAATCAGATTTGCGGGCAGTGGCGAGTATGTTGCGGTGATATATTATGCTAGGTTTAATCCATCTTGATCAGACAATAGTAAATCATAATATATGGGTGGAGAGCGACACATGGGATGTTGAAATATGTGTTGCGGTGTGGAATTTGTTGACGATGTTTGCAGTTTACTAAGGTATAATGTATGCTTGAAAGTAAGCTGGTATTTAGTTTGTTTAGTTGCTTCCAGTTTAGTTAGGACATTGCAGGCTTGAATCACCTGATTGTCTGATAATAAAGATGATTCGGCTGCCATCTGGTAGTCGTTAAAGGAACCACGTCAAAGGCCGACATGCGGTTCCGAAAAACTCTGACACCAGGGTGTGCATGGTCGATTGACCGTGGCACCTACTTGAAATGAATGAATAAATGAATGAGGTGGTATTTATATTGTCATCTTTTTCTCCTTCTTTTCTTACCATTCCATTTTATTACACGACAAAAAAGGAACCGTACTGTTTTTCGAGTTCATGTATGTATGTAATACACACCACCACACCATAATTTCTAAATGCCTCAAAGAATTTGGACGTATAGAATACCGTTAGATTCTTAACATCCACCTTAATGAAATAAGCTATATTTTTTTGCAAAGCAGTGGTTTAATATTATTGACAGTAAAGGCTTGTTTTTCATCTGTTTTGTAGGTTCTTTGATTAATCGAAGACGCCAGGACTATTTCTACTTGTCCTCTATCAATTTTGAAACCTCGCTTACCTACTTCCCGGATTACGGTACTATTAACTGCAACAATTAATGGTTTTACGACGCGTCAAGAGAAATTAAAATAAATAAAGTGGGTTTCGCTAATGTTAAGTGATTGATGATTTCATAATTTGACTCCAGTTTTAACCACTAACATATCTAAAGAAAGAGTTAATTTACAAAACCACTAATTCCACATATTGAATGCGACTAGTCGGTCTCATAAAGGTCTAATCTTCGATTCTCGAGCGAGACCACGCCCCTCAAATGACAATAATTATGCGGCACACAACATACAGCCATACATGCTTTGAATTCATATTGCAACGGTAAAGGTACAGAATATTGCTCTGTTAGTTTACTACTTAGTATACTTACTTAGTTTACTACAAGTATCTGTGAATACTATAATAGTAGTGCGTTTTGTTTTAACAAGTAAGTAGAAATAATGTATACTGAGGTACCTATACACGGTGAAATTTTGGTCGTTCTGGACCCTTAAAGGGGTGATTCAGCCCGTCGATATAAACAACTTTTCCTATAGGACCAATGCTGAGAACTCAAAAAAAAAGGGCAGTTTCATACAAAAAATTTCGGCCTCCCGGTCAATTTGTATAGGAACATTAATTTTTTTTTTTTGAGTTCCTTCCATTGGTCCCATATGAAAAGTTGTTTATATCGACGGGCTGAATCATCTCTGAACGATCAAAATTTCACCATGTATATAAACGAAAGATGCGCAAAGATATGGCATCGGGTACGAGCACCCGGCCTCCCAATCTGCTACTTGCTTTTCCCTTATTCATTCAAGTGAGTAGTATCCCAATACATTTCATTCCCTTCCCAAATATAACAAATTCCTATCCTATCCCAGCTTCAAAATGCTTGCGATGGGCAGCGGCATCGGAAGCACAATAAGAAGAAAAAAATGCGCTCTCCAACCCGCCTGACAAGCGTGGTGAGTATGGCAATATCCTCTCATGGAGCGAAGAATCCTTTGGAGAGGCCCTTGTCCAGCAGTGGATTTTTTATATGAAACGGACAGCCTGTAAAAATCGCGAACTCGTTCAAGTACCTTGGCCATATAGTTACATCGTCGTTAAAAGACGATGATGACATAGAGAGACACCGCAGGTCGCTGTGTGTAGTTGGCAATGTGGTCGCCAGAAAATTTTATAAAGCTTCCCATGACGTGAAACTCACACTATTTAGATCCTTCTGCCAGTCCTTTTACACCTGTCAGCTCAGGACTGACTATACGCTTAAAACCTATGACGGTATAAACAATATTTTTAGGCAACTGATGGGATTGAAACCATGGAGTAGTGCTTCTGGTATGTTTACGGAGGCTAGGGCTAATTCTTTTAACGCCATACACCGTCACCGTATAGCGAACTTCATGTCCAAAGTAAATATGTGCAGTAACAGTATCGTGAGAGGACTGGCAGAGAGACTTGTCACCACGGACACGTACAGACACTGGCTGACTATTGTCGCCAGCTGACAATTATTTTTTTACAATATTTATTTTGTATTTTTTGTTTTAATATATATTTTTGGTATATGACTAAAAAATTATGGATCCTTTGTGTCTGCAATAAAGCAATTATTATTATTTTATTATTATTATTTATGGCTGTAATGATGATGATGATATATAAAACAAAGTCAGGTTAGTAACACCACATATATTCTGAAGAATGAGCCAATCTTAATTGAAATAGCCACACTATCACATTAGGTACCAAATACTGTAATGATAGCTGTAAGAATAAGAAGTAAATAATCGTAACTAATATTATAAATGCGAAAGTGAGTTTGTTTGTTTGTTACGCTTTCACGTTGTTACTACTGAACCGATCATCATGAAATTTTGCATACACGTTATCTGGGGTACGGAGAAGGACATAAGGTACATTTTATTCCGGGAAAAAGTACTGTTCCCGAGGGATCGACATTGACGCGGGCGGAGCCGCGAGCGAAAGCTAGTAAATTAATAAATGTTTATCTTTCCTTGGAGTTATTTATCGCCAGTTAGGGTTTCGGCAGATCAGGTTGCGCTGAAAACATTACAAGATGAAAGTTGTGAAATATAATATTTTTTAATTGGACTCGTTTTCATTAGAAGCTAGTAGGTACTTTAAAACCTCATATTTGCAAACTATCTTTAGCTCTATATACCTACAATACTAGCTGTTGCCCGCGACTTCGTCCGCGGCAATTTCTGTTTTTTTTATTAGTATAGATGAATATTTTTTTCCCGTTTTCAAAACATTTTTTATTGATGCTTCACTCTTATTGGTCGCAGCGTGATGTTTTATAGCCTAAAGCCTTCCTCATTAAATGGACTATCCAACACAAAAAGAATTTTCCAATTTGAACCAGTAGTTCCTGAGATTAGCGCGTTCAAACAAACAATCAAGCAAACAAACAAACTCTTCAGCTTTATAATTAGTATTAGTATAGATGTAAAGAAAACCTTTGAAGGGTGATTCAGCCCGTTGATATGAACAACTTTTCTCATGGGACTAATACTGGTACTCATAACTCAATTAATTTTTACGCTTCCATCCAAATTGAAAGGGAGTTTCTAGCATTTCAGTTTTTAAAAAAAATACGTATTTGTTAATTGTATTTCGATTACAGCCTTAAAATGTAATTTGTAATTGGTATTTCAAATACCTAACAGTGAGGTATTTTGTAGTTAGTAATTCTGGTCTGCAGAAAAAAAACCCTTGATAGCTTTCTTAGGTTAACTGCGCAAAATGTTAGATGTATTCATTTCCTAACAAGAGGCAGTTTGTCTAATAATACATATAAAAACTAGTGTATGTATTCGAGGAAAATTCCGTATTCGTATTTATTTTATGTCAGTAACACCGCGGTATTTTGTAATTTGTATTTTAAATAACAATGCATAATTAAAATACCGTATTTGTAGTATATATTTTTTTTTTAAATAATTGATATTCTTTATCTATACATATAATAAAACTGTAAAATTATTTTGTCTGTACATTTCGAATTTTTGACTGAAATGGATAGAGGGACACTTAAAAAGAATAATAGAAAGCAAAAAAAATTTTTTGGAATTTCTTGTCTGTCTGTCTGTCTGTCTGTCTGTCTGTCTGTCTGTCTGTATGTATGATCACGATTATCTCCGAAAATACTGAACCGATTTACTTCAAACTTTCAATAATTGCTTTGTTTTAACTCAGTTTAACATTTAAAGTTTGTTTCCACAAAATCGGTTCATTAAAAAAAAAGTTATCGTCATTTGAATGAACTCAAGGCATGAGTTTGCCTGCAAACATATAGCAAAAATAAAATATTAAGTGACATAAGAAAATTAAAATCCAAAGTCAATTCATCATGATTATACGACAGCATATACCTATCCATTCTATCCATAGTAATCCATACTAAAAAAAAAGGAGAAGCTGACTGACTGACTGACATATCAACGCAGGGCCTAAACTATAAGGGTTAGGAACTTGAAATTTTGCACAGAGGTTCCTTTTATAACGTAGGGGAGCACTAAGAAAGGATTTTTGGAAATTCATCTCCTTAGAGGGAAAAACGGGTTGCAAAGTTAGTATGAAACTTTGTTGTTTTTAAAGTTATTCGAATGAAATTCAGCATGAAGGTTCTTTACTGAAAGGTATGAAACACGAGTAAAATATTTTACTCAAAAATCATCCCTTAAGGGGGTAAAATAGGGGTGCAAAGTAAGCATGAAACTTTGCCATTTTTGAAGTTAGTCGAATGAAATTCAGCATGAAGGTTCT
Source organism: Elegia similella (assembly GCA_947532085.1). Lineage (NCBI taxonomy): Eukaryota > Metazoa > Arthropoda > Insecta > Lepidoptera > Pyralidae > Elegia > Elegia similella. Next base: position 19,554,369 of record OX383941.1, read on the forward strand.
TTACTAAAAGGCATGAAACACGAGTAAAATATTTTTCTCAAAAATCATCCCTTAAGGGGATATAACGGGGATGCAAAGTTAGTATGAAACTTTCCGTTTTTGAAGTTATTCAATTGAAATTCAATATTAAGGTGTTTCATTGAAAGTCATAAACTAATGTATTCCGGGTAATTCTACTGTTCCTGAGAAATCGACACTTACGCGGGCGGAGCCGCGGGCCAAAGGCAAACCTGACTTATATATCAACGCACAGCCGAAACTACTGTGCGCAGAAACTTGAAATTTGGCACAGGGATTCTTTTTATGATGTAAATGAGCACTAAGAAAGGATTTTTAGAAAATCAAAGGGGTTGAAGTTTTATGGAATTTTCTCATTTCTGGACTTAGAAGTTTGAAGTAGGTACGCAAGTTCTCAATTAAAATTAAAAAAGATCTGTTTAGGTGAACCAGACAACATTCTCCCTTGAACGGGTAAATAGAGGGTAAAGTTTGTATGGAATTTTTCCATTTCTAGACTTAGATGTATGAAAATAAGTATATACGTTCTAGGTTACAATTAAAAAAGATCTGTGTAGGTGAAATGTACAAAATTTCCCCCTTAAGGGATAAAGGGGGGGGGGGGGGGGCTGTATGAAAATTTTCTCATTTCTGGACATAGAAGTATAAAAATAAGTATATATGTTTACATTACAATTAAAAAGATCTGTGTAGTTAAAATGGTCGAAATTTCCCCTTGAAAGGGTAGAATAGGTGGGGTAAAGTATGCATGGATTTTTTTTATTTACTTAGAAATATGACAATTAGAAGTTCTCCATTACAATAAAAAAATATCTGTGTAGGTGAAATGGGCAAAATCCCCTCCTTAAAGGCTAAAGATCTATACAGGTGAAATGTATTAAATTCCCCCTTAAAGGGAAAAAGCAAAGGGGCAGGGGTTTGTATGGATTTTTCATCATTTCTACTGTTCCCAAGGGAACGACATTAACGCGGGCGGAGCCGCGGGCAACAGCTAGTTTTAAATAAGCTGAAAAATGATTTAATAAATATAATTTAATGATATTATTATTTAATGATATAGTGTATCGATAGACACGACATTCCTTAGTGACCAATAGCGTTCACTAATTCTGGTGTGGCGGCCATATCGGGTCCACTCGCGAACATACTCACTTGACTGGAATTGCAAAACAAGGTCTCAATTAAGGCATAGTCTCCACTCTCAAGTGTTTGGTCGAAGTTAGGTGCCTAATTTTCAGTAAGTAATACATATCAACCTCCGTGGTCCAGAGGTTAAGGCGTTTGCCTATTGACCGTGGTTGACCGTGGTCGTGGGTTCGATTCCCACCGGAAGCATACTTTGTTTAGTTGTTTCCAGTTTGGTTAGGACATTGCAGGCTTGAATCACCTGATTGTCTGATAATAAAGATGATTCCGTGCTTCGGAAGGCACGTTAAGCCGGTGGTCCTGGCTGCCATCTGGTAGTCGTTAAAGGAACCACGTCAGAGGCCGAGAGGCGGTTCCGAAGAACTCTGACACCAGGGTGTGCATGGTCGATTGATCGTGACACCTACTCGAAATGATGATGATGATCATCATTAATGGCAGTCTTAAAACTATGTCAGATTCCTTTAGCAGCTTGAAAAATCTAATACCATTACCAAAAAAAACAAAAACACACAAAAACTAACAACAAACAAGTTGACGAACTTAATGACGAAGAAGAAATTATGACTATAAAAGATAAAAGTAATAATTTCTTCGAATAGCTAAATGATACATAAAATCAGATCATGGGTGTCCTTAACTGTTTGTCCAGTGGTTGCAGGTTTGGTATGGCATCGGGTACGCGGGCCCGGCCTCCCGAGTTTATTTATTTATTTAATCTTTATTGTACAAATACAAAGTAAACGCACAATAGGTGGACTTAATGCTAAAAGCATTATCTGACAGTCAACCTTTGGGTTATGCAGAGATTTTTTTTTGTGGGTGTAAAAGTAAAGTGGAGTTACTACATAAGTACTTGCTTTTCCCAATTCATCCGAGTGAGTAATAAATATCCCAATACCTTAATTCCCTACCAAAACCAAAAACATCTTCTTCCTCACCTCAAAATGCTGTGGATGGGCAACAGCCAATAGAACTCCGTTTGCCAACAGGCTACTGAGCATGTTGAGTTGAGTATGAAAGGAAGAACCTGTGTGAGAGGTCTTGACTAGCTCCGTGGCGCAGCGGTCAACACGCCAGCCTGCGACACGGAGTGACCGGGTTCGATCCCCGGCCAGCTCAAGATGGAAAATGATCTTTTTCAGATTGGCCTGGGTCTTGGATATGTATTTGTTATAAAATATAGTATCGTTGAGTTAGTATCCCATAACACAAGTCTCGAACTTACTTTGGGGCTAGCTAAATCTGTGTGATTTGTCCGTATATATTTATTTATTTACTCCTTAGTAAGTAGTTTTAATTAACACCAACTCAGAACTTCCATTAAGTTCTTACTACACATGCTCGATAATTGTTAAAAGTAACTCGGGAAGTCGCAAGTTTCAATCAAAACCGCAATGAAATTCAAATTCGGAACGTTTTAAAAAAAGAAAACCGCTCTTATTAAGGAGGTCACAGATCAGTCGCATGATCGCATCGCATCGCAGCGTGATGCTGGCCAAATGCAAATTCGCTACCGAGCTACGCAGAGCCCGTTATGACAGGGTTGGCAATTTTTTATTAAACTCTTTGGTATTTTTAAATTATACTTTTTGATTATTCAGATGGCTGTCTCTTCTGTACCTATCTGTAATAAAAATGTGTTGATAAAAATGTTTAGAAACGATTAGCCAATCTTAATTTGAAAGAAAGTGCTTACCTAGTTATTCTTAAACACATTTCTCAATGAAATCTTACTTAATACATTTTTCACTGTATAAATGGGTTGGGTATTTTTTATTGCAAATAAGTTCATATATTATAAGTTGTTTTGAACATTTAATTCTAAATTGTAGCTGAAAACAAATATCCGGAATAACGAATAAAATATCTATTCTAAATATTTAAACATTTTTATTTATTTATGTAGATATTGAGTGTATCTACATAGGCATCTACGATACTACGAGTGAGAATAGGTGCGTTATAAAGAAGGATTCTTTTTCAATACCCGTCCTATAACAATATTGTAAATAAGCACAAAAACAAATTCCAAATGCATCTATTCAGGTTTGATAACTACCATTTTACATGAAAAATTGAATAATGAAAATGTCTTGAGGCCATCCCTGAACAACAAACTAAGCTCTGGTAAAAACGTAATTATACACACGAATGCGCATGATTCACGAAATATTTGAATACTGTATTACATACCTTCGCTACGCTGAAAACGGTCTCAGCTGCCAGTATTTAGACAAAGAAAAATCAACTTTATTTTATGAATAACTAAATTCAAAGTTGTTCAAAAGAAAACAGGGCTATATCTTTTAAAATTCGAACAGAGGTTATGCTGAACGCATCTCTAATCGCTGTAAAAACAAATAATATTAAACTTTATTCTCCTTGTTTTAGAGTACATTTCGGTTGTTTTGTTTGCTCAGGCATTAGTTGAAGAAGAATGATGGCTGAGTAGTGATGTGCAGACGCCGTGGGAACGATCCGTTTGGGAAATGAAGTTCGAAGGAGAGCGTGAACTGAAGATCGGTCTGAAGATAGTCCGGAATTGTAGCGGGCTGTTTACCTTGTTCAATAAATAACTGGCATATTGTTATTGCTGTTATATTTCACTGTGAAAAGGTTAACAGATAAAGTAAGTATGTTGTATAAATATTTTAAGTAGTGCCCAATTTGCATAATTGTTACGATTTAATAAACAATGTTTATTAGATTATCGTTCGAGATCTTAAAATTGATCACTTCATGTTACCATGGATCTAAGAATAATCAGGATAGGCACCTAACGATCTAGTCTTATGATACCTTGGAAACTCTACATTAATGACATGGTCAAACATATCATCAAACGTTTACGTTTAAAATATGTGATCATTTATACCTGGTCATTTCGTGCAATGCCATTTCATGAAATGATCGACCATATCATGAAGTAATCAATTCTAAGATATCACCACAACAAATACACAAATATATTTAAGCGTACAACCTCAAAGTGACCTTTCTCGTTAATTATTATGATTTTTGAATGTTAGTTCGTACAAAAAATTAACAGCTATTACGTTAGTGCTAGTTAGCAAGTAATATGTAATGGCAAGAGGTACGGAGACTTCGGTAAACCAACTAGCATTTGGCTGGTTTAATTGATTAAAAACCTTAAGTTAAGTCACAAAGCACTTCAAAATTTTAAATGATCATTCTGCAAAATCAGTGCAAAATATATTGTTACTGATATCTGTCACATACTACAATATAATGTAAAAATACGTGTAGGTATCTAGGTACACGATCGATAAGTAAAAACTATGAGCTTAAAATGAACCGAATAAGGTTACCTACACAAAACAACAAAGTACAGCGAAGAACAGTATGAAATATACACGGTGAATTTTCATTTATTTTGGACCCTTAAACTGAACAACTTTTTCCTATGGGCCTAATGCTAGAAACTCAAAAAAAATTGACAATTCTATGCCAAACTGTTCCAACGCCCGGGTAATTTGTATGGGAATGTCAAAAAAATTGAGTTCCCAGCAGTGGTCCCATAGGAAAAGTTGTTCATATCGACGGGCTGAATCATCCCTTTCAGGGTCCAAAACTAATGAAAATTCATCGTGTAGTTATAATATATCTTCTTATTTCAATATACCTAAGTCGGTTGAATTATACTACCTTAGGGTTTAAGTAAGCCCTTATCGTAACAATAACGTCTTACCCCACACGCAGTCATTTCTCTCCTCAATTTATCTTCGAACCAATCCTTCGATCTCAAATCACACGATCGTTAATCCTTTCGATAATCGATTTGCACGCACGCGACCCCACCAAGTTACATTTACCACTAACTCAAACAATTGACTTTCAAATTTCGCTTGTATTTCCTTACCGATAAGAATTAGGGTAAGTTTTGTAATTGTTCTCTTGTTTGTCAAGATGCATGCGCGTTCGGACGCGACGACCACATCCTGTCTTTTGTTCGATTGGAATCGAGAACTCGATCAAGTATCTATCGATAGTTTTTGTGTGGCTTAATGTGTTAAAGTTATTTTATTTTAATTACATTTGATACTTTTTTAAAAAAAGATCTACCATCTTGTTCTACCGCAAACTGCGAAATAAGAATATTCTCGTAGTTCTACCATCCGATCATACCTATAAGTATGCGTATCGATAAGTCTTCGTAAATACCGGCCAAGTGCGATCGGACTCGCGCGCGAAGGGCTCTGGGGTACTATTTTTGAAAGTATGACACTTGCTCGTTTACGAACGGCATCATTTCAAAAACAGCACTCCTTTACCATTATCTATAAATACAGCAAAAAGAAACATATCTGCACTTAAATATTTATTTTAATTAAATTATTAATTTTTAAAGTATATTCTGTATATATTTCAATCGTTTACCTGCTACCGTTATCAAGATCGAGCAAAAACGGACAAAATAGTCACTTTTGTTGTATGGGAGCAATTTATTTTATTCTGTTTTATTAATATTTGTTGTTATAGCGGCAACAGATCATCATCTGTGAATATTTAAAATCTAACTATAACGGTTCATGAGATACAGCCTGGTGACAGACGGACATACAGATGGACAGTCGGAGACAAATTAATAGGGTCCAGTTTTTATCCGGTGTCCTTTGATAGGTATTATTATTAATTTCTAATTGGAAAATAGGCGCAGTTAAAGACGAATGCCAATGAAGCAGGAGTTTATAAAGATGTTCACCAAAATAAAACATTTAATGGCGACCAGAGCGATATCTAAGATATCATTGTCTAACCATTTTTAAAACGCTTTCTTTCTGTAATCTAATTAATTTTATAACTAACCATCTCTATTTTTAATCAAAACATGACTCCTTCTTTTAACCACCGAAACCGACAAGTCATCACGGGCTAACCATCCTAATTATCAGAACAAAAGAACAGACGTACAGACAAGACAATGCTAACGATACGAGTGTTGACGTCTTATTAACTGATATCAACGATCATATCGATGTTATGACGGCCGGCGGTACCCTGTGCATCGGCATCGATACATTATATCGATAAACTCCCATGCCGGCCTGGGAAAAAAAAACCCGGCCAAGTGCGTTTTCTAAAAAACGGCAAAAAAATCATGTCTGTTGTATGGGGTCCCCCTTTAATATTAATTATATTTTTATTTAATTATTTATTTTTTAAGTGAATATATAACTCAATATTCTGTGAATATTTCAAGCGTCTACCTGTTGCCGTTATCAATCTTCAAAGTTGCAAAAACAAGCAAAAAAAATCACGTTTGTTGTATGCGAGCCCCTTAAATATTGATTTTATTCTATTTTATAGTATTTTTTGTTATAGTGGCAACAGAAATACATCATCTGTGAAAATTTCAACTGTCTAGCTATCACGATTCATGAGATGCAGCCTGGTGACAGACGGACAGACAGACGGACAGCGGAACGACATTGATAGGGTCCCGTTTTTACCCTTTGGGTACGGAACCCTAAAAAATAGATTTTACCTGTTTATCTACCTTAGAAGCCAAACGAGGGAATGGGGGAAATCTAAGGAATCATGTCTAGCAAATCACTATTTTGATCGCGTTTACCATACCCTTAAGATTACCAACACGCAAAACTGCAACACTAGGGTGTGACAGGACCGTTGCCGGCCTTTCAATGAGTTGGGGGAAGGAATGAGGAGAGATGGAAGAATGGGCTTCCGGCTTTCTCTCACTAAACGAAGTATAGAAGCACCAAAGTTTCTACTCAAACGTCGATTATCTGTGAGAGTGTGGTACTTCCCCTGACAAGCCGGCCTATCCATGCTACTCAGCTAAAATATTTTTTGCCAGAAGCATAGCTCTACAACGCCGAGCCTTGAAAAATTGATACTACTAGGGTTAGTGAACTTACACTATCCCTGCGAAACGAAGAAAATCTTATATTAATAAGCTTTTTCCCGCGGCTTTGCTCACGTGAAGAATTTCCAATATTTGCCGGCAACATTTATAATAACTATAAATAAATAACTATTCCAATAGCCCCGAATAAGTCGAAAACAAAACTACCTGAAAAACGTAGGTACATGACGACAGCCTGCAATTTTTAAGGTTAATTGTGAAATAACTGTATATTCACTTCTTTATAACTATAATTCCATATCTACATTTTATCACGTCTTTATCCCCTACGGAGTAGATAGAGCCTATCAAGGCTATAATACTCAAAAGTCACGTTTAGCGTATTAGTGGGCGTAAAGGTGGAATAACGAAATATAAATACAATACTGATATATAGCCGTGTGGTATCCGGCAGAGAAGAATAGCACCACTCCAAGTCTTCCCGTGAATGTCGTAGAAGGCGACTTAGGAAATACAAGCTAAACAAAGCTTATAAACATCTGTGAGACCTCTCCATCTGGCCAGCGTGGAGAGTATAGGCCAAGTCCTCTGGCTACTCTGGCCAAGTATGGCTCTAGTAGTACAGATAGGGTCGTGCTCCTGTAGTAGAGACTAAAAAAGACCTGATGATGATGATGATGACCTATTAATATGATTCCTTAATTTTTGCCAATTCACTCGGCCGACAAGGAAAAAGAGTTTTATAAACAAACCTAGTTTTTTAAACAAACGTTAACCTCGAAAAACGTTAGTAATTGCCACGAAATCAACAACCAAGTATTATTTTTAGAAATAATAACTGTTCCAAGAAATAACTTAGACGTCCTAAGCCTTGAACACTTTCGCTAGCTAGAGTAGCAGCGTACAAACTGCATGCTAGCGCCATCTATCGTCGAATAGCGGAACTACATACGTGGCTAAATATTTTATCAAGACAGAACTTTTATAAATGTTATTAATTTCTAGTATATTCTATTATGAAAAAACATGTTCTTTCCAAGAGTAAAGATATTTCTTAATATAATATATATGCATATATATGTAATAGTTCGAGTAGCTAAGGTGTGCAATGCCTGCGTCTATATTCTCAGAGTACAGTCCCGGGACATTCAAAAGTAGAATAAAATGGGCATTTCTTGGATAGGCATGTAACATCCTCGTCTTCATCGTCACTTACCATCAGGTGAGATGGGAGACAAATGCTTACTTCAACATTTAGTAAAAAAAAATGTAGAAAGATAGATAGATAGAATTATTTTATTGCCCATAAAGACATTTGAAGAAATAAATAAAATAGCACAATTCTCTCTTCCTATCTACCTAATATACTCTGATCATTTCGTTTTTAATTGGATTTATTGCTGATACGCACACAGACAATAAAATTGCTACTTGTCAATAAAATATGTAATAAATGAATGTAATTACATATATCTAAAACAAAAAAAATACTTGTAAACTTATGACTTACATAAGGGCCCGATGGTCCAGTAGTTGTTAACATTATTAGCGCTCACGAATGTTAAGCAACCCCGGGTCAGGTCCCTACTGGGATGGGAGATCGACCGCAGTTCCTTCGTGCTTCGGAAGGCTGTTAAGCCTTAAGCTTAAAGGCATCTGACATACCATTATCGAAGACAGCCGGGATGTCATCATTGATGCTATGTCAGATGCCTTTCGGCAGCTTGAGTAATCTGGCACCAGTTGGCCACTTACACACAAGAAAAACAACAAACAATCTTACCTAATCAATTCTTCCCGAAAAACGTTGTAAAATATTGTTCAGATGTGACAGATTGACCGCAGCTTCTCCGTGCTTCGGAAGGCATATTAAGCCGTAATCCGCATGTCATCAATGAAGACAGCCGGGATGTCATCATTGATGGCATGAGAGATGCCTTTTGGCAGTTTGAAAAATCTAACACTAGTTGGCCACTTACATACAAGAAAAACAACAAACAAACTTACCTACTCAATCCTTCTCGAGAAACGTTGTACAATTTTGTTCAGATGTGACAGATTGACCGCAGCTCTTCCGTGCTTCGGAAGGCATGTTAAGCCTTAAGCCGCATACCATCAATGAAGACAGCCGGGACGTCAACATTAATCGTATGTCAGATGCTTTTTGGCAGCTCGAAAAATCTAACACCAGTTGGCCACTTACATACAAGAAAAACAAAAAACAAACTTACCTACGCAATCCTTCTCGAAAAACGTTGTAAAATGTTGTTCAGATGTGACAGATAGCTTTCTAAACTTCACACGTATAGGCTCTTCACTTTCGCCCCAAAATTAGTAATAATGGAGTGAAAATGAATGTAAAGTCACGCGTGAAGCATTGTTAATTTGTGTGTTCACCCGTCTGCCATCCGACTTAATACTTGTGGTTTATCACGTACAGGATGATTATTTATTAATAGTCAAGTTAATATTTAGTTTATTTTTTGACCAGTCGTGAAGTTAGGGCTTCTCAAAGGAGAGTAATGTGTACTTCTTTGAGTTTCCTTTTTTAAATGTGTTTATCGTTGGAATTCTCACATCATCTCAAGTAACACTGGCTTATATTTTTTAAAGCAAAGCAATCGTGTTTTTTTTTAAACAATCTTTGTCAGATTACAAGTTTTTTTGTTTAAATAATTATAAGCTATTGTCTTGGCCACACATTAATACTTAGGAGGGTGTATAGAATCTAACGATTCCCGATACTTCCAAATCCGTTGAGACATTTAGAGGATACGGTGGAGTAAAGAAACACACGTACATAATTACATACATGAACTAGAAAAACGGTGCACTTATTTTTTGAAATCAAATGTTTTGGCAGTCGTGTAAAAATATAATTTATTTTAATCAATTCAAAATCCGAATAGGTACTTAATGGAGTGAGAATAAACGTTTTTAAGTCTTGCGTGAAGCGTGGGTTTTGTTTTTCCAATTTATTTATACTCGTATCAATCAAAACTTTATTAAAATCTTACTTAACAAAAAGATGTTACCTACACGTATAGCTAGCCCATACTTTATACTAGTAGGTATCATATTATAAATGTGAAAGTAACTCTAGTCTGTCTGCCCTGTACCTCTTCACACTTCAACTACTTAACTGATTTCGATGATATTTGGTATGAAGTTAGCTTGAGGCCCAGGGAAGGACAAATGCTTTCTTTTATAGGTACTGAAAAAAGGTTATTTTCCCGAAAGTATCCTATTGCACGTGGCACTAATAATAAAAATTGCGAAAAAGCTTCACATCATAAGGATCACATTGAGATGTGAGCCAAATACCTAAATCTAGTTAGATCGATGTTCAATAAAAATAAATATTTGTCAATTTCGTTGACAAAGTAAGAATATTACTAAAATGTACATATACTTACCCTTACAAATCACAAAAACATAATTTATGATTTTCTACCTCAACTGCTGAATGAACAAAACACCATTCACAATCCTGATTTATTCAAAAAAGTACCGAATCCTGAATGTACGAAGAACGTATACCGAAATTATTTATTTGGCTTGGGGAATGAATTTAGCGCACCCTGTGGATTCGGTGTTTTCTTAGCGTTAACGCGAGGCGTCGCTACTTTATATTTAGCTGGCGTGTGTGCTAGGGTTGTCAATATATTAAATTTATTACGAATACTTCTGCTTCTAAAATACTGCTTAAGTTTTATAGCCAGCTGTAGTAGGTACCTACAATTTGAAAGAACGCCTATCGTCGTATCTTTTACCGTTACCGTTTAGTTCATTAATATTTTAGTTAGTTAATAATACTTTTTATTACAAACATAGTATCGAAACTCAGTCATTTTCCCTATCATAAAACAATGACTAGGGTTAGTGTACCTAGTTTACACTTTCACACACGTCTACACGACCATTTACGGGTTGACTTATTCTACATTTATATCTACTCTAAGGTTGATTTATTCTGGTCAGATCCAACGTTTGTTTTGTTTTATATTAAGACGTACTTAATGATTATTCACCACCATAAATCACTTCCATGCTGCTCTGGGAGAAAAGAAAAATGAACCAGCTTCTTCTCTTCTCCGGCAGATCGTAAAAGCCAATCGAGGGAATGGGCAAAAATCTGAGGAATTATATTACCAACATGGGCTGCTAGCCGCATCACCAATGATGCGGCTAGCAGCCCATCGCTATTTTGATTCCGTTTTCTATCTACACGCCCACCAACATGCTAAACGTGGCTTTTAGCTCATATAGGTCTAGGGTATGCTAACCCGCAAGGGTAGACATAAATGCATATGCATAAATCACCCCTAACATTTTCACTAAATATTTTCCATCTATTTTCTTTCGCTTGGCAGCCCTACTCATATTTCAGCACTTATTCCGCGTCGCACTGTATGTTACAATTTTTGCCTACCCCCGAATACATCGTGAACAAAAGGCGTCTTAATGAACGTATCGCGATTCAAAACCATTATTAAGCATTGTTAAGGGATCGCCGGGGACCGGGAAGGGTTTTTGTTCTTATTTGGCTTATTTTAAGGTTTTTTAGGCGACAATTTTTGGATAGTTAGGCTGAATAACTGAAAAGTCTAGGCTAACAATGGGTGGTGTGTGGATTTTTATGTGCGTTTTGATATCTTTCGAAAATTAAGATTCCGAACAGATTGCACTAGTTGGGGCAAGGAATAGTTAAATATTTTTTATTTGTTAACTATAGAATGTCTGATAAAGAAGATGATTCCGTTCGGAAGGCACGTTGGCTCGGCTGCCATCAGAGGCCGAAAGGCGGTTCCGAAGAACTCTGACACCAGGGTGTGCATGGTCGATTGACCGTGATACCTACACGAAATGATGATGAGTTTTCGTTCAGCTTGAAGCACACATACATGTATGTATTCTTCAAGCTACTATGCATACATGCTAACCATGTCTTTTTTCCGTTTCAGGATAGACAGAGCCCAAAGCCATGTTAGTGGATATTAGGTGGAAAAGAAAACATGTTTGCTATCCGATTCTCTGATCCGACTATCAGAAGGCGATTTTGCTATTTATGGACATAATATACATTGGACCCTTAAAGGGGTGATTCAGCACATCGATATGAACAACTTTTCTTATGGGGCCAATGCTGGAAACTCAAAAATTTACAATTCCTTACAAAAATATTTAGTAAAGATTTGTATTAGAGGGTCAAAAAAAATTGAGTTCCCATCTTTGGTACCATATGAAAAGCTGTTCATATCGTCGGGCTGAATCATCCTTTTAAGGATCCAAAACGAATGAAAATTTGAGTCCTCAATCCGAATCCCATGAAGTCTACAAAATAAGTAAAATCGTCTATTATCTGACTTAGACTTGTTTTTTGTAAAGAAACTGTAATTCGATGTTCCATGTTCATCAATTTTAAGTCACAGAAATGTCTCATACCGCTTGATTTTGAACCTCTACACTATATTGAAATCCTGGAATCAGAATCTCTAATCAAAATAAAAATCCAAGAAAAGAAGCTGAATATAAAACAAAAATGCCTTCCCGCGCCAAGTCAGCAGTCTGCTTGACGAATTTGTATGATAGGTATTTTTTATTTTGTTTTTACCATTTTTTTCTCGAAATTCTGTATTCCATTAGGGATTCAGATTCCAGGATTTCAGTATAATTCAGAGGTTCAAAATCACGTGGTATGTTCATTATTTATTTTCCAGTTTAACATAACAGAAACGATTTTCTTACAAATACCACTCGAATAAAGTCACGAAATCCTAAGAATCTTCACGTTTAAATACTTAATTTAAAATTCAGAGTGCAGACGTAAAGCACAAGCAAACAAACATATAAATATGCAGATTGGTTCTCAAATAGAACAGACACTTTTGAAACGAAATTGTGTGTGAACGTATTATCATGCCCCCTCGCTGGAGGGGGAGGAGGGAGATCCTTTCTTTCGCGATTTCTATACAAAAGTTTGAGTAAGAGTAATACACGTCTTGTTGTCTTGAGAGTAGGGTGACTAGCTGTTTTGGATAAAGAAATTTTTCTTATTATATACCAATATGTCGGCCCGTAGGTTTGCGCGATGTACGGATTGGGTAAAAATAACTCTTTTTAGAGCATACTGCACGTCACTTTATACTAGCAGCTTATGGGCCACGTATTCGCAGAGTATCTACGGTGCCCTCCGCGTCCAATTCAATAACGTGTTCAGAGCGGTGTTGGGGTTGCCTCGGTTCTGTAGCGCATCAGGGATGTTTTCCGATGCACAAGTGCGCCACGTACCTGGTGCGCAGGGTGCGGGACAGCCCAAATGCCGTGCTGACTATGACCGCGGGCAGATTGGATTGCCCTTATGTATATAAGGGCCCTGCTGTGATAGGCACGTACCCTGTTCCCCATTTATAAGAATGTATAGTTATTATCCTTTGACATACATTATTTGACATTGATTTGCGAATTATATATATTGACATTTTATTAATTGTAATTGTAGTATGTATTGAGTCATATTTATTATTTTGATGTAATTTTAATTTTCGAGCGACTATTACTCAATTTGTTACTATGTATCATTATTGTAACCTGAATAAATTTTATTTTTATTTAATTTTTCCTATAATGATGCTGAACCAGCTCTATTTGCCTCATAATTTTCTATAAACTTTGCAACTTTAAAAAGCAAGACATAGTTAACTTATTTTTAGCCGACTTCAAAAATCGGAGGTTTGTTACCGCATAACTCCGTTAGATATCAACCGATTTAAAAAAAAATATATTATATTTTGTGTGTACCTGTGCTATCTCAACTCAACATTAAGGAAAAATATCTAGAGCAAGTGACACAGTAAAACAATATTAAAAAAAGTATTAACTTAATAACTTTTGCCCGCGACACCACAGCGTTCATCGGTCTAGAAACTCTAAGTCAGTACAGTAATTCAAAATCTGCCATTCATAAGTTAATAATTAAATATATACGGAAAAATCACAAATTTCATTTTGCAATCAACATTTAGTTTATTCGTGAATCATTATCGTCATCATCATCTTAACCGCAAATATTCCTCTGCTGGACAAGAATTTCCAATACATTTATAGCGTAACAATAAATAAAATAAGTCATAATCAATAATAAATCCTTACTAATATTATAAATGCTAAAGTGAGATCGACATTGACGCGGGCGGAGCCGCAGGCGAAAGCTAGTTAAATATAATACTGTAAAAGTTTCATACTTACGTCGAAAAATAATTCGTCAACTGTTCTTATTATTAACAGCTAGGATATACATGGCCACCCCAGCACTAACTTTTGAGCAATTGTTTTTAAGTTTGTCCAAAACCTCCACGTATAAACGTATTAATGATACAGCCTAAACATGAATATAAAAAGGAAAAAATCCAGGCTAATTCAAAAAAATGGGCACCCCAGCTCTCGAGTGGAGCAATTGTTCTGAAGATTGGTTTAAGCCTCCGCATGTGAACTTAATTAATGAATACGGAATAATGACTAAGCTTATTTCATTAATTTATTTACACTGAACGCGGGGGAATAATCATATTGGACGTATATCTTTTGATTACTCTGTATTCAATGCTTGGGGAAAATATGAATACGAGGTACGAGATGTATTTATTAATTTTATCTTTAATAGGCATATTGCGTCCTTTTTTTCGTGCCTGCTAGGCAAGACCATCCAAAAATAAACACATTGTTGGTGAAATAAGTACATTTCTAAACAATAATTTTTTTCAGATATAAACGTTATTTTTTTTTTTTTTAATTTTGGATGATCCAGCGATTGATTACTCATAGTCACATGTTTTTAGAAGTTTTGAAAACGCTTTGCTGAAATGCCTAGCTATAATTCGTGACGTCACGATCAAGCTGTTTGTGCGGTTGGCGTGAGAACTTTGTTTGGTAGCTATATTAAATATGACGTGTAGGTGTCATGTAATTCATAATAAAAATTGCTATACATTTTGTGGATTATTTTATTGTCATTATCATCATTTCGTGTAGGTGACACGATCAATCCACCACATGCATACCCTGGTATCAAAGATATTCGGAATCGCCTCTCGGCCTCTGACGTGGTTCCTTTAACGACCGGGACCAACGGATTAACGTGCCTTCCGAAGAACGAATTCATCTTTAATAACAGACAATCAGGTGATTCAACTGACACTGCAATGTCCTAACCAAACTGGAAACAACTAAACAAAGTAGGTAGGTATGCTTCCCGTGGAATTCGAACCACGACCCCCAGGTCAATGGCAAACGCCTTAACCACTGGACCACTGAGGCAGTTATTTTATGGTAAAACTAACATTTAAGATTTTCATACTTTTAAAAATAGTCTTGCCCACCCACTGCGGCTACATATAAGGATCACCATTCCACGAAAAATGTTGAAACACCATAGCAACCTTATATAATTTTAAAATTTGTACAATACAATTTTAAAATGACCACAGAAGCTTAAGCTTTCGCGGTCACTTTCACAATCACTATTATTGTCACTACTAGTGATGTAACGAATATTCGCATTCGCATTCGCATTCGCGGATATTCGCATATTTTTGCATATTCGCATTCGCATTCGCATTCGCGAATTTATTGCGAAAGTTTTTGGGAATTTTTTTTTTTAATTTTTTTTTTATTGTTGTTTGATATACCTAATAAAACAAAATCTATACATTAACTATGTTTTAATTTAAGAAAATTATTTAACCTCGTCATCACATAATCAGTCTTCTCTTTATCATTTGGTTGGTAACATTTATTTATTAACTTTGAGAAATCGAAACAAAAATCAAATCGAACGCGCTTCGCCTCGTTCGAACGGAACTGCTATCAAGGTCACCAAGCGATAGTGAATTGGCGCCAAATTTAAACAAATTCTGAATATTCGCATTCGCATTCGCATTCGCGAATGTCGGTAGCAAATATTCGCATTCGCATTCGCATTCGCGAATGTCCAAAATATGACATTCGTTACATCACTAGTCACTACACTAAATATATCAGGATGTTTATGATTATTTGTTGCATTGTTACCTATACCTTAGTGTCATCACAGTTAATAGGTATGTAATGAAGGAGGTTTTTAAAAAATTATATATTTTGTTTATGGAAAAACACATTACTTTTTAAGTGAAGGTGTATCTATGTTGTGCGGCCGCAACCTAAACCTAACTCTGTCACAAGTTTTTATTTTCCTTTATCTTTTTCTACAAATAATACTTATAGCGACTTGGTTCAGTTCAGAGTTGCTGCATTTTTATTATTATGGATAAATCTATTATGAATTTTGTATTTTATACTTGAAAACCTTTAGGTAGTGTATATACAACAACAATTATGCCCTTTACTTTTATGATCATTAGAACTATAATAAAGAACATTACAGTAAATTAAGGTTATGCCTATGATACCATTATGCCGGAAGACCACTTTGCTTTTTATAATTTATGCGTAACAACTATATGCCAACCCTGTTATGCATTATAATAAAAAAGTTTATGGATTCGAACGGGTACCCGCGGTGGAACTGTTATAAGACAAATCAATATCAGACACATCTCAAAATTAATCGCGGTAAGTCCCGTAGTGACAATAATAGTACAATCTTGTTGTAACGTCACATAACCTACCTTCATACATACAGAGGTGAAAATCATAAACCTCATTTCGTCTTCGTTGGTTGGGTAAATATATAAAGCATCATGCAAACCGGGAGAATTTCCAATTCCAAATGGAGCAGTAAATCTGCTGAGGACAGAGCCGTCTCTTTATGATAAAGCTGCAGCATTAATGTCTCTAAACGTATGAATATTTCAAATGCTCCCGATCCTCGATAATGTGGATATTTGTACAATGTGGGTACGGTTGACATACAAATCTAACAGATTTAGTTCATTTTTTATTTTGGCATAAAATCTAATAAAATCTAGAGTTGCATGCACCTTACCTGTGACTATCATAAAATTGTGTAAGAGAAACGGTTTCAGAAGTACAGAAGCACGTAGGTACGAAAAAAAATATATATTTTAGGTACACAAGAATACTTTCTTTTTAAAGTGATAACTTCTTATAAATTGAAGAACACCGGTTGCATGCACAAAAAAATGTCATGTTCCGTCATCATCATCATCTATCTCTCTTCCATCGTCATCGCGTAAAATTATACGGACAATTTTACCACTTTACAGACGGCCATTCTTTGTGTTTTTTTTTTAGAGTTATGAATTCAACTCAACCTAAATCTATCACATTGTATTTTTGCAATTCTTATTAAACTGCATTACAATTTGCCTCTTACAAGATTATTATTTTTTTAAATCATCAAGAATTAATTTATTTGCAGTCGGTACATAGGTCCTGCAGACTGCATGTCTCGCGATAAGAAGTGCACACATTACCGTCTCCAGATCTTAAAGGTCGGCGGTGCATTGACGTCTAACGTTTGCCGTTCTTATTGAAAACGTCTGCTACTTTGGTTTCCTTTATTAACTCTTTATTCAATTCATTTCGTGAACATACGAGTAGGTTGAACAAAAGATGTTTACAAAATATGGGATCCATTGCCCCGCTAAAAGGCAAACAAAATCAATAAAATTAGTAATTTAAATCCTTAAAATAATTGCGTGCGACTGTACATTTTAAATCTTCGTACATATTAAATCTTCGTACATATTAAATTATCTTTCTAATTCGGTTTAATTAAGGTATCTACACACACATATCCATTTATCCTGAAATGCATACCTAAGTCTATTTAAGTAGTTTACTAAGTATGCCAAATTCTGCATATAGGTAAAAGTACCGCGTTTTCAGTCGGACGACAATGCAATGTGATGATATTGGTACCATAGAGCTGTACTGATGATGGAGTCAGGTGGCCATGGGCACTTCTAAATTAAGGAAGAAACCCATCCAGTCTTATTATAAAACGAGGACTAACTTTAGTACCTACCTGGTTTAAACCTTTAGTCCAAAACAAATTGACAATGAGAGTTGACCAAACGTCAAAGTGATAAATGTCGACTTATTTTGGTCGGATAATGGTTTAAACTTGGTACTAAAGTTAGTCCGCGTTTTATAATAAGACGGATAGTGTTTAGGCTCATTAGATTTGTCTTGGCGAGCACTTCACAGTAAGTCGCTAGCGACTTGCTCGCTAAGACAAATCTATTGAGCCCAAACACTATCCGTCTCATTATAAACACAAAGGCACAAGTCACAAAAACATTTTTTTTAATACTCTTCTGATATACCAAGAAAGAAGGTATAAAATTAAAAAAGAAATTAGATTTTCCATACAATTTCCTTGATAAGCTGGTCAAATTTAATGGGAAGTCTGAACGTTTTTTTTTAAATTACCTATTTTCTTGCTGATGTAGGTATATTCTAGGCTCTATGATTACGTCATTAAAATTTTGCCAGGGAGTTCAGAATCACCTGTATGAAATATTAAAGTAGGAGTAGATATCTATATGAAATTACCCAGACAGGTACGCGAGAAAAACTATGTCATTATCATCATTATGATATCAGCTGCAAGAAGTCCACTGCTGGACATAGGCCTCCTCCAAGGATTTACAATACTACCAGTTGGAAGCGGCCTGCATCGTCTTCCTGCGACCTTAGTCAGATCATCCGACCATCTGGTCGGTGGATGTCCGACGGTGCGCTTGCCGGTACGTGGTTGCCATTCGAGAACCCTTCTGCCCCATCGGCCATCGTGCGGTTACTACGCGCTATGTGCCCCGCCCACTGCCATTCGAAGAGCTTATCCGCTGTGTAGTGTATGTTTTGTCTTTTAACAAGTAGGTACTATTTATCTGCAGAATCTTATATGATATATACCGCACCATGTCACCTCTTTAAAAATCTTATAAGGCAGACGAATTAAAACATCTAATTAGATTAGATCTAATCAAATAAACCCTTCGATTTAAAAATATGGTAACAGTCCGCATCGCGTCCGCAGAATCAATACGCCAATGAAACATGCACACCCATCCGTCTGCGAGCGAGTTCCAAGTGATTTCATTCAATCAGCTTTAATTCTCCATGTCTCGGAATTTTTCAACGTTATTAGATTTCGCACAGTCTGTGGGATTTAAATATTCTTTTGTCTCCGCTTTCGTATTTGTACGGAACCGTCTGCAGTCATTATTGAATTATAAGCATGGGTAAGTAAGTACCCAGTGTATCTTAGTACCTCCCCGAAGAACAAGCTTGTTGCCGACACTTTATTTTTAAATTAACTAATATGATTTCAAATCTATGGAGTAATTTTGGTTTAGGCGAGGGGTGTAATTCTCAACTGCACGCCCGACTCCCGTGCTGCTACTTGCTTCCCCATATTCATCCAAGTGAGTATCCCAATACCTTCATTCCCTTCCCAGATCTAACAAATTCCTATCGTTCCCCAGTTTAAAAATGCTTCCGATGGACAGCTGGTCGAAGCACAAAAAGCCCTATATAAACTCTGCTCGCCAACCCGCCTGCCAAGCCTGGTGAGTATAGTAACATCCTCCCATAGAACGAAATATCCTTGGAAGAGGCCTTTATCCAGAAGTGGACTTCTGACGGCTGAAATGATGATGGATGAGGTTTAGGTACTTTACAAGTACAGTTAGAACTCTGATATTGTATTTCGTTCGAATCCTTTGCGGTGTAGAGATAGTTAAAAGGAAAAAATATTTGCAGTAAGCTCATCGCCTATTTATTATAACAATCCCCTATAATGCGCCCTCTATTTGCGCGGGAGAAGAAAGAAGCTGGCGTATTGTGCCTACTGTCTTTTTGGTTCAAGCCAACATAACAGAAGTAATGTGGTACTTATTATATTCTCCCCAAATTCTTGATCATATGTAAATATTTTATACTAGCTACCCGGACCCCGGCTTCGCATGGACGCAATGTACATATAAACCTTCCTCTAGAATCAGTCTATTTAAAAAGAAACCGCATCAAAATCCATTGCGTACCTAGTTTTAAAGATCTAAGCATACATAGGGACAGAGAGCGGGAAGCGACTTTGTTATATATAGTGTACTAAGTAGTGACTACTTTCTAGAATACATAGGATAGATCTAATAGACAAAGGAGTAAAATAAACCGGCTAAGTGCGAATCAGAATCGCACACAAAGGGTTACATTTACAGATTTGGTTTTCGCCTAATCCAAATCTGTGGTTAAATTCCACCATGCAATATAAACATAAAAAATAAAAACTAGCCAAGTGTGAGTCGCATTACCACACACATCAATGGTTTCGTACCACCGTACAATATTTAACTACAACATCTAAGAACACGTTTCATGTAGGTACCCTCGTTGATTGTACGTTTTATTTTGTGTTTATTATTTGTTGTTATTACGGCAATTGATAAGATATGACATTAGATATGAGAAAATTTTAGTATCTACCTATTACGGTTCAATAAATTTTGCCTTGTAATTGAGGCGGACGGACGGACATCGGAGGCTTAGTTATAGGGCCCCATATTTACACTTGAGAACTGAATCTCAATAAAAGTTAGGTACATTAATTACTTATTTTTGTCATCAGAAATTGTAATTCCTCATTTTATTGTTACAGCAAACGTGTCGCAAATGACATGAAAACGCGTCTAGACGTCGCCACACCATGTCACGACTTCTATTATGCACTTACAAAATTATACCACTTATGTTACCCCTTATTATAAGGCAATAAGGTGGATTTTGGCGTGTTTTAAACAAATTGAGACGTGTAGGATAACCTCATTCGTACGAAATTGCCGTCGACAGTTGTGGTTTGCTACTGGCTTATTCTGGATTTAAAATTAGCTGTTTTGAAATTAGTGGAAGTGTCTCGCTACATGCACGTTACCTTGGAATAGTAATTACATAAATTTGTATTATTTTATGTATTTTAAGTACCTATGTACAGTATGCTAACTTTTTATCTTTGTCATGGATCTAAGAATAATCTTTGTATCTGAGAGAAAACATCATTTTTCTAAACTTATTTCGTTATTTCCGACATTTATTAAAGTTTTCATTCCCAAACTAGAATTTTACCTAAGTTCTCTGGAAAATGCACTTTTTATTTTATAGCAATAAGGTGGAAAATCAATATTCTACTGTAATGTTAACTTATAAAATGTAAGTACTTAAGTGTTTTAGTAATTTATTCTCTTGGCAATATTTGTATTGCCATTGAATGTAACTTTAACTTCATTGAAACTATTTTTATTTATCGTACTTTCAAAAAAAAAACTACCTACCTGGACTCAATTTGTCTTAGATGAACATTAATGGGATCAAGGAACAAAATTAGGCAGCTGTCGTATTTTTTATACCTCGCATTTAAAAGTTAATTTCTGCGTAACTAAACGCAGTTACATTCCACAGGAACTGTCATCAAGAAAATATATGAATTGAAATACTATATTTTCTTGTATAAATCTAATTTTTTGAAAATAAATATAAACAGGTACAAAAAAAATTGTATCTTAGTAATTCTTTGTTTTTAAAATCTGTAATATCGATAATATTGATATTTTTGCGAATATCTCGTAATGGTTTTGGATTTAGCCAGTCAAAGAAATGATAGCTTATAAAGCTTATAAAGCCAGGTTTATAAATCTGACTAAGCACCTGAGTAACCAGAACATCGGTCCAAAAAGAATGTTTTTGAAAACTATGATTTATCTCGCTGACTTTGTCCTAAACCAACAGACACAGTACCTATTACTCAACACTTTCACGGACACTTCCGCCTGTAGACGTTATTCTATTGTTATTTCTTTTTGTCTCTGCTTCAATGTTCGTGTCTCATACACGTAGGAACATTGAAGCAGAGACAAAAAGAAATAACAATAGAAATTTAACAATTTAACTAATATTTGTAACAGGCTTCGTCTTTGCATGTATTAAGTAGATCGTAGGATAAACACTACGAACGTGGAAGAATATTAAGTAGGGACGTGAAAAGGTCAAGAAGAAACAAACTACACCTAACCTTCAATCAAACAAGTTAATATATACACATTGAAAAAAGTAAGTTTAAGAGCTTCAGTGTGTTTCAGTCTAACTGAAACACATAAATAGCAGTCAAACTTATACCACCCCTCTTTTTGCGTCGCGAGTCGCGAGTTTTAAAGCCATTTATAAAAATATTTCAACCTCTAAATACTGAACTTGAAAGTTTTCAAAGGCAACACAGCAATTTCCAAAAGCTAGTTATCATTTCTAGAATCAGGCCCTGCAGTTTCGTTGCATAAAAAATATGAACACAGAATATTAACATCACTAAGGATGGCGGTCGTGTGGGATTGCACATCTTTACAAATTAACTTCGCATTTCTGCCAAGGAGCTAGAATAAAAACGACTTTTGTCTTTCGCGGTTAAATCCACCGCAATTATTCCACATGCCTAGTCGAAATATAAGGATAAAGTTTATCCTAGCACCATGTCGAAATATTAGGATAAACTTTATCCTTCTTATGTTTATCCGATAAACCTAAACAAATCTCCACACTCGGTATTAATGTCTAATATAAGATACATTTAAATTAAGCGCACATATTACCTTAAATGTATATTATAATATAGTGTTGCCATTTGGATACACACATCATTTTGTGTAATAAAAGTTATAATATATTTATTATACTATTATGTTTATGTTAAAATATATCCCGTTAGTATAATATGATTTTTCTTTAAATATTTTTTTAAATATACAAGATACGTATGGATATTTCGGCGGAAACCTCTTCAAATACTACGAAAATTAATTTTGCCGGTAGCGTGGCTCTACCGCGTCTAGATATTACTAGGAAGGTAAGGACATAGTGGAGCTACCACTAGGTACCTACTCTTCCACCACTGGTAGGCAGGCCTATAATCTTAATTTATTAAGCATGTTAAACAACCGAGCATAGGAATAATTTCGATTCATCATATCGTGGGTAAATATCTCTGACTCCTTTTGCATTGAAGCCGTTGCCGGCTACCACAAAGACAGCAAGTCGCGTATGTCAGAAACTTCTAAACCTTGGACAAAAGTTATCGTTTTAGCCACAAATGCACACGAAACTGCTGTTGTGCTGTGATCTATAAAAACGGCAAAAACATCATGTCTGTTGTATGAGATAATTTAATGTTACCCTTAAATATAATTTTATTTTTATATTTAATTATTCATTTTTAAAGTGAATATATAACTACATATTCTGGAAATAGTTCAAGCATCCTACCTGGTGCAGTTATCAACATCGAGCAAAAACAAGCAAAAAAATCACGTTTGTTGTGTGGGTGCCCCCTTAAATATTTATTCTATTCTATTTTTTAGTATTTGTTGTTATATCGGCAACAGAAATACATCATCTGTGAAAATTTCAACTGTCTATCACGGTTCATGAGCACTGGTGACAGACGGACAGACAGACGTACGGACAGCGGAGCGATATTAATAGGGTCCCGTTTTTACCCTTTAGGTACAGAACCCTAAAAACATTTCCTAATATGGTTTCCTTGCCTACTCTATTAAGTTTCTCACTCCATGTTCGCACTGCAATTACGTGAATACGTCGGGTGACGTTTCTTCTTTCTTCATATTTCCAGCAATTAGGTACATCATTCCAGACACTATTTATGTTTTATACAAACACTTGCATTGCATATTATGTAGTCTCGACACATTACTACTGAATATTAAAATACTTTCATGAAAGAAATTTACTTTTCGTTATCATCGCCATCATGCCATCGCCATTTCAGCCACAGAGTTCTTTATTCCATGGGAGGATATTGCCATACTCACCACGCTTGGCAGGCGTGTTGGCGAGCGCAGTTTCTGTGGCTTCTTGTGCTTCCGATGCTGTTGCCCATCGCAAGCATTTTGAAGCTGGGGAAGGATTGGAATTTTTTGGATTTGGGAAGGGGATAAAAGGTGTTGGGATACTACTCACTCCGATAAATGGGGGGAAAGCAAGTAGCAGCTCGGGAGATATGGCATCTGTAGTCGAATCTAACTCATGTATGGTCGTTTTTATTAACCGGTGAAGGAAAACATTAAGCCTGCAGACGAGTTGACTGTTGTCGGTAAATGACAGTCATTCATTACCTACATCAGTTTCAGTAGCAGCTTGAAAAAAATCTGACACGAGCTATTAAGAAACTCAATAAGAAAGAAAACAGCGGAACTCTGGGAGTGCCGTCAGAAGTGAAAACTTGTACATTCGGTTACTTATACAGGGTGAAATTTAATTCATTAGCAAACGTTTAAGAAGTGATTCAGACCACGAGCCTGAACACCTTTCATTATTGGACAAACTCCGAAATTGCAAAAAAATCTGCTGTTCCTTTACCAAGCTTATATAACCAAGTTGGCCAAGTAGATATTCCACTTTTGTATGAAAGAGCAAATATTTTTTTCACCATGTCGAAGTTGGTCCCATAATAGACCGGGGGCCGGTGGCAGGACTTCCTACCTCATAAGATACCCGAATGAGACTAGTATGTAGTGAAAGTAGGTGCTTTGGAGGTGGGGGCCAGGTAGGGTTGCCACTCCGTAACCTGGAAGAACCATAAAAAAAAAGGTGTCGAAAACGTCAATTTTGGCCAAAAATTATCTCATCAGATACTCGAACGGGAGTTTGACGTAGTGAAAGATATCCTTATGGAGAGGTGAACCAGCTAAGGTTGCCTGCGGCAACCCTGGAAGAAGTCCAAGTTCAGCCACCCTGAAGGGGGCGATTTTTCATGGTAATTTATCTCATAAGATACCTCAATGAAACTAGTGCCCGATGTTAGTTCTGAGGGTCGGGACTGCGAATAAAATAGGTTGCCTGCGGCAACCCTGGAAGAACCCATGTTCAGGCACGTTTAAGACGTGGAATTTGAAAATTAAAGTAATAAAAAAAATCTCGGAACCATATCCAAAAGCACTGCAGGATTACGAACTTAATATTATTTTTAACCGACTTCAAAAAAATAGGTTTTCAATCCAATGTTCAATATATTCTCTAAATTTTTTAATTGCATTGTAACTAATATTAACTGATGTTTCATATTAAATTTGATTTAGTGTAAGTTCCATCAAAATCGGTTCAGTAGTTTTCGAGATATAGGCTAATACGTATAACTGTGCAATTTTTTTTAATCTCATGTAGTACATTAATGAAACTAGTGCCCGATGTTAGTTCTGAGGGTCCGAACTGCGAATAAACTAGGTTGCCTGCGGCAACTCTGGAAGAACCCATGTTCAGGCACATTTATGACGAGGAATTTGAAAATGAAAGTAATAAAAAAAAACTCGGAACCATATCCAAAAGCACTGAAGGATTACGATCGTAATGTTATTTTTAACCGACTTAAAAAAAATAGGTTTTCAATCCAATGTTCAATATATTTTTCAAAACTTTTAATTGCATTGTAACTTATATTAACTGATGTTTCATATTACATTTGATTTAGTGTAAGTTTCATCAAAATCGGTTCAGTAGTTTTCGAGATATAGGCTAATACGTATAACTGTGCCTTTTTTTTAAATCTCATTAGTACATGAATAAAACTAGTGCCCGATGTTAGTTCTGAGAGTCCGAACTGCGAATAAAATAAGTTGCCTGCGACAACCTTGGAAGCACCCATGTTCAGGCACATTTAATACGTGGAATTTGAAAATTAAAGTATTAAAACAAAATCTCGGAACCATATCCAAAAGCACTGCGAATTACGATCGTAATGTTATTTTTAACAGACTGCAAAAAAAATAGGTTTTCAATCCAATGTTCAATTTATTCTCTAAAACTTTTAATTGCATTGCAACTAATATTAATTGATGTTTCATTTTGTATTGGATAAATTATATTTAATTACCCACATATGTTCATAATAATTATAATAAATATGTCTGTAGTCTAGGATAAACATTTCAACACAATTGTTTTTTGTTATGAAACAAATGAATTGAATTCACATTACATTTGATTTAGTCTAAGATTCATCAAAATTGGTTTATTAGTTCTCGAGATATAGGCTAATACGTATAACTGTGCCATTTTTTATCTCATATAATTATAGTACATGAATGAAATTGGTGCAGGTTGTTAGCACTGACGATCCTGTATATGAATAATTGCCAATCCGTAATCTGGAACAATCCAAGTTCGAGGATGAACTTGGATTATTCCAGGTTACGGATTTATACGTGGAATTTGAAAATTAATCATTTCAAAAAGGAAGTTGGATTCATATTCAAAAGCAATGCGAGATTAAGATTGCGATGCTTTTCAACCGACTTCAAAAAAGTGAGGTTATCTTTTCCATAGCCTATTGGTTATGTTAATTTTACTTGTTTTATATTATTTTGGTTTAACTTGTTGCCAGTTGCATTAAACTAGGTTAGTAGTTTTCGAGTTATAAACAAATACGTCTTAGTGTAACCTTTTAGCTTATACGGAACATTTGTCTCCGTGATAAATCAACTTTCTATGTCTACAGAGGCAATAAACGATATAAGAGCATTTCAGACATTATTCTCGCCACACCCGGTGTTGCGAATAAGTTTAACAACTGGCGAATAGAAGCAGATCTGCTACCTTTGCCTGATCATAGAGCCATGACCATGGAACTGGTATATGTGAATTAAATGATACAACAACAATCCCCCCAAAATACTAGTACAAGAAAATACCAAACAGCGAAAGCTAACTGGACTATATTTGAAAAGAATGTTAGAGGAAAAGTCCTAGCAGATCAAATAACCCAGTACTCAATAAGCCGTATTAAAGATAGGGAAGGCCATGATGACCTGGTGGCCAGATACTCGGAGATTGTAACAAGGGCTCGCGAAGCATCGATTCCCAAACTTAAGCCTAAATCGAAGTGTAAATTAATAAAGTGGTGGAACCCGCTACTGGCTGAGATGAAAGCTGTTAAAAGATAGAGAACATCTGAGAACGGCTTATAGGATTGTGAAAACGTATGGACTGGTGGAGAAGGACAGACTAATGAGAAATCCAGACGGAAGCGGCCTTTTGTGTCCAGAAAAGTCCGCAGAACTGCTGGCTGAAACCTTTTATCCAACCGACACACAGCGATACGAGAAGAAGCCGAAAACATTGTACGGGCCCTGGATACCGAAACGCTCATCTCGATGCAATGTAACCGTTTCGTATGTACGAGCTTCTTACAGTGCTGAATGGAATGAGCCCAAGAGAGGCCCCGGGACATGATGGCTTCACAGCTAATATCTGCACCCATGCACTTATGGCTTGTCCCGAGGTTATGCTTGCCCTATATAACGCATCCTTACGCCTCGGAGATTTCCCCAGAACCTGGAAAAGAGCTGTTATAAAAACAATACCCAAACCCGGTAAGGAGGACTACTTCGCACTCACAATCGTAAAGGAAGCCTAAAACGGGAAACAGATGGCATTAGTCATATCACTGGACATTGAAGGGGCATGCGACGGGTTGGAGAGGTCTCATTGATGTTTATGAGTTTTGTTTTTTATCTTGTACTAGCTTTCGCCCGCGGCTCCGCCCGCGTCAATGTCGGTCCCTCGGGAACAGTACTTTTCCCGGGATAAAATGTACCCTATGTCCTTCTCCGTACCCCAGATAACGTGTATGCAAAATTTAATGATGATCGGTTCAGTAGTTACAACGTGAAAGCGTTACAAACAAACTCACTTTCGCATTTATAATATTAGTTAGGATTGCCTTAGTCGCCTCTTACGACATCCACGGGAAGATTTGGAGTGGTCCTATTCTACTCTGCCGAAAACTACACGGCTATCGTAAACCACACGGCTAAAAACTGTATAATAGAAGGCAAACATAACCATTTTGATTCGAAAAGAAGAAGATTGGGACTGGGTATGGAGTTGACACATGAAAATACATTGAGAGCATTTGCAGACAACCAACTAAGGGAAACGCTGTTGGACTACTGTAGACGAGTCATACGATGTGTGGCCCGGGCGAACCGTGAAAAATATTTAATGTTTATATATAAATAATTAACATAACCAATAGGTTATGGAAAAGAAAACCTCACTTTTTTGAAGTCAATTAAGAACCATCGCAATCGTAATCTCGCCTATTATTATATTATATACTAGCTTTCGCCCGCGGCTCCGCCCGCGTTAACCGCGCTCTCGGGAATAGTACTTTTTCCCGGGATAAAAGGTAGCCTATGTCCTTCTCTGTACTCCAGAGAACTTGTATACAAAATTTCATGATGATCGGTTCAGTAGTTACGGCGTGAAAGCGTAACATACAAACAAACAAACAAACTCACTTTCGCTTTTTTATAATATTAGTTAGGATTAGGATGGGAACAATGCCGGGAACTCAAAAAAAATTTCGTCATTTCCATACAAAAGAGTCTCACCGCCCGTCCAGTTTGTATGGGAATGTCGAATTTTTTTTTGAGTTCCCACCGTTGTTCCCATAGGAAAAGTTGTTCATTTTGATGGTCTGAGTCACCTCTTTAAGGGCCCAAAACGATAAAAAATTCACCGTGTATATTTGCAGGCAAACTAATACCTTGAATTCATTCAAATGACGATAACTTTCTTTTTAATGAACCGATTTTGACGAAACCAACTTTAAATGTTCTGCTGACTTAAAACAAAGCAATTGGTGAAAGTTTGAAGTAAATCGGTTCAGTATTTTCGGAGATAATCGTGATCGTACATACAGACAGACAGACAGACAGACAGACAAGAAATTCAAAAAAATTTTTTTTGCTTCCTATTATTCTTTTTAAGTGTCCCTCTATCCATTTCAGTCAAAAATTCTAAATGTACAGACAAAATATTTTTACTGTTTTATTATATGTATAGATAAATATGGTTTCAACTTCTTTTTTAAATGATTAATTTTCAAATTCCACGTATAAATCCGTAACCCGGAAGAATCCAAGTTCATCCCCGAAATTAGATTGTTCCAGGTTACGGATTGGCAACCTATTTTATTCATATACAAGATCGTCAGTGCTAACATCGGGCACTAGTTTCATTCATGTACTATATGAGATTAAAAAAAATGGCACAGTTATAGTATTAGCCTATATCGCGTGAACTACTGAACCGATTTTGATGGAACTTACACTAAATCAAATATAATATAAAACATCAATTAATATTAGTTACAGTGCAATTAAAAGTTTTAGAGAATATATTGAACATTGGATTGAAAACCTATTTTTTTTGAAGTCGGTTAAAAATAATATTACGATCGTAATCCAGCAGTGCTTTTGGATATGGTTTCGAGATTTTTTTTTATCTTTAATTTTCAAATTCCTCGTCTTAAATGTGCCTGAACATGGGTTCTTCCAGAGTTTCCGCAGGCAACCTATTTTATTCGCAGTTCGGACCCTCAGAACTAACATCGGGCACTAGTTTCATTCATGTACTATATAAGATTAAAAAAAATTGCACAGTTATACGTATTGGCCTATATCTCGAAAACTACTGAACCGATTTTGATGGAACTTACACTAAATCAAATGTAATATGAAACATCAATTAATATTCGTTACAATGCAATTAAAAGTTTTAGAGAACATATTGAACATTGGATTGAAAACTTATTTTTTTTAAGTCGGTTAAAAATAATGTTACGATCGTAATCCTGCAGTGCTTTTGGATATGGTTCCGAGATTTTTTTATTACTTTAATTTTCAAATTCCACGTCTTAAACGTGCCTGAACATGGGTTCTTCCAGGGTTGCCGCAGGCAACCTATTTTATTCGCAGTCCCGACCTTCAGAACTAACATCGGGCACTAGTTTCATTGAGGTATCTTATGAGATAAATTACCATGAAAAATCGCCCCCTTCAGGGTGGCTGAACTGTGACTTCTTCCAGGGTTGCCGCAGGCAACCTTAGCTGGTTCACCTCTCCATAAGGATATCTTTCACTACGTCAAACTCCCGTTCGAGTATCTGATGAGATAATTTTTGGCCAAAATTGACGTTTTCGACACCTTTTTTTTTATGGTTCTTCCAGGTTAGGGAGTGGCAACCCTACCTGGCCCCCACCTCCAAAGCACCTACTTTCACTACATACTAGTCTCATTCAGGTATCTTATGAGGTAGGAAGTCCTGCCACCGGCCGCCGGTCTATAATGAAAATTGTTCAGATTCGTGGTCTGAGTCACTCCTTTAACGTCTGCTAATAAATTCAATTTCACCTGTATACAGTGGTTTCGGTGACGGGTTCGGTAACAGTGACGCGAGTTCAATCTTATTTTTTACTTTGAGATACTTTGCGTGTTTCCGCCATCAGTTAGTTCATGCAAACTATTGTTGGTCACCTTTTTGGTATGGAATCATTAAAAGATTTGACCTCTCAACCACCAAACGGGCCAGTCGGTCCGCATAACAATAGAAAATCCATTATGTTTGCGTTTCTCGCACATTCTTACACGTCAAGCGCGAGAAACGCAGATTGGCCCGCTTGGTGGTATACCAAAAAGGTGCAACCTGAACCCTATTTTTAAGCTTTTGCTATTTGTACAAGTATCTGTCACCTGACTGTATCATAAGCCGTAATAATAACAAAACAGTGTAATTTTTAGAAAATGTATATTTTGATACATTTATTCAACATTAAAAAAAATTATATATCTCATCTCTTCAACTCAGCGCGCTCACTGTCAATATGCCTCTTCAAATGGTTTTTGAGGTACGGCTTCTGGCTAAATCTCCTTTGGCAAATATGACACTCATGAGGTTTCTCATTAGTGTGCGTGCTTGTATGCGCTTTCAAATACGGCATCTGTGTGAACCGCCTTAGACATATACTACATTCAAATAGCCTTTCTTCTTTATGTGTGTTCAGATGTCTTTTGAAATCCGATTTCGCTATAAAACCTGTATGACAAATGTCACATTCAAAAGGTTTCTCACCAGTGTGGGTCATTAAATGGTTTTTTAAGTTGATCTTTTGGATAAACCTCCTTTGACATATCCTACATTCAAACGGTCTGTCGTCTGTATGTGTTTTCATGTGATCATTGAGATGATTGGTTCTGTTAAAGAGTCGTTTGCAAACAGGACATTCGTGGATGTACGCGCGGATCCGTTTTTTGTAAACTCTTCGTGGTTTCTCCTTCTTTTCTTGGCTTTCTGATTTGTCATTTGAGTTTTCAGGTCTGTGTGTTCTTTTTCGCCTTACTGGTTTCAGTTGATCGGTAGAAACTTCACCTGAAAACAAATAAGTATGTTAATTTTTATATTTTGTAGTCCACTATAACACCACTTGAACAATATACTTAGTACCAATTCGCGCCAATTTGCGCAAAAATATGTGTGGGCGATGTACCGGAGAGCAAATCTCTGTTCTCATGAATTCTAAATTCCTATAATTCTCGAGAATTTCTCAATAATTCCCAGACAAAAAAGAAAATAGAAATTCTCGGGAAAAAAGTCCGACCCGTTCTCACCATTCACAAACATTTCGAGCATGGCTCAACACTAGGTGTGTGACTGTGATTTTTTAATTAGTGAAGTGAAAAATCACAGTACTAAAGTATGAGAGTTCTAGTGAGAACTCTCAAACTTTAGTACTTACATAGATTACCACGTCTTTGCCCTTGCGCGACAAACAGAGCCCAGGTCTATAAGACCTAAAAGCCTCGTTTAGCATGTTGCTGGGCTGGCTGTCGTAACTTGAAATGAATGAAATTAAATGAATAATACTTATTGCGACACACAATGGCACAACACAAACAAAAAAGGACGGTATATTACAAAATAAGACGTCAAATTGGGGGCCCGGCTTATGTAAAAACTGACGGGAATTGCCTCAGCAAAATCGTGGCATTGCCGTTCTATTAAGAGAGAATGGTCTTGACCATACCTTCAAGTGTTTCCACATCATCGACGCCCCGCGTCTCGACCTTCTGTTTGCGCGTTCGCTTCTTATGTTGTGATCTACTGTTAGAAACATCGCTTTCTGTGTCAGATTGTCGTTGCGAGTTTTCAGTGTCAGACAGCATGTCTGGTGAGGCAGAGCCTGCAAATTATACATACACACATCTATTACATATATCTATTATATATACATAGTATCACGTCTTTTTCCATTGCAGAGTATACAGCCGAGGTCTATAAGACTTTATGGCCACATTTAGCATGTTGGCGTGTAGATGGAAAACGGAATCAAATAGTGATGGGTAACTAGCCGCATCGCCTATTGACATCATCATCATTTCGAGTAGGTGTCACGGTCAATCGACCATGCACACCCTGGTGTCAGAGTTCTTCGGAACCGCCTCTCGGCCTCTGACGTGGTTCCTTTAACGACTACCAGATGGCAGTCGAGACCACCGCCTTAACGTGCCTTCCGAAGCATTATCGGACAATCAGGTGTGAATCACCTGATTGTCCGATAATGCTTCGGAAT
The DNA here is from genome assembly GCA_947532085.1 of Elegia similella. Taxonomy (NCBI): domain Eukaryota; kingdom Metazoa; phylum Arthropoda; class Insecta; order Lepidoptera; family Pyralidae; genus Elegia; species Elegia similella. The sequence continues at coordinate 19,586,820 of OX383941.1, forward strand.
GTCCTAACCAAACTGGAAACAACTAAACAAAGTATGCTTCCGAAAGGTGGGAATCGAACCCACGACCCCCGGGTCAACAGGCAAACGCCTTAACCACTGGACCACGGAGGCTGTTAACATTATTCCGCATTTTCGCTCTTAAGATCTGCACGGAAAGAGATGCAGCTGGCACTTTTTACGATTTTTCTCTCTGACCAGCATGGAGGAGCTAGCTAGTCCTAATCCTAACTTATAAATACGAAAGTAAGTTTGTTTGTTGGTTTGTGACGCCTTCACGCCCTATCTACTGAACTGATAGTCATGAAATTTTGCATACCCGTTGTCTGGGGTATGGAGAAGGACATAGGGTACATTTTATCCCGGGAAAAAGTACTGCTCCCGAGGGATCGACATTGACACGGGCGGAGCCGCGGGTAAAAGCTAGGTATCATCATCATCAGGTCTTTTTAGACTCTACTGCAGGAGCATGACCCTTTCTGTACTACCGGAGCCATACATAGCCAGAGCATAATAATAGTATATAATCATCAAATTATATACATACCCACATAAACGTCGGGTTCCACCTCGATTTTCACCGTAACTTCAAGCCCATGTCTAATTACTGGTGGGTCACCTGATGAACTGTCGTGATACTCCACCGATCTAGTCTTCAGCGATGAGCGAAGAATGGTGACTTTCTTGTCGATCGTTGCTACCAATTCCGGTGATAGCTAAAATAAAATTATATTCACTTCACAACTTCTACATCCATTTTAGTTGTGGCAGAGCCACGCTACCGGCAAAATTAATTTTTGCTAGTAGCATGAATGGGCAGGGTCGTCTGGGTAGTAGGTCGTCCAAGTAGCACACTCTCACAGAAAATCGACGTTAGAGTAGGAGCTTTCTTTCCGCTTCTATGCTTCGTTTGGTGAGTGAGAGAGCCGGAGGCCCATCTCCTCCACCATATCCTTTCCTCAACTCGTTTCAATTTTTTTCACCCTGGTGTTGCAGTTGTCCATGTGCAGCGCTGGTCGCTTACCATCAGGTGACTCGCTTGCTCAATTGCCGCCCTATAACATAATAAAAAATCCATCATCATAAGCTTTATCTTCATGATGCCTTAAAGGCTCTTCTCAAATATCGATGGTAATATTGCATTATTATGTATTATGAGATACAAGCTCAACGATAATATATTTTATAACAAATACATATATAGATAAACATCCAAGACCCAAGTCAATCTGAAAACAATCATTTTCCATCTTGATAGCCTGACATGATGGCCACTAAGCCACGGAAGTCGTGAAAGGTATTCGCCTGTCTCGACACCATTTCTTTAGAACACGTATGTTTCGGCGAGGCCGAAGGTTTGGCCATGGATCATTCTTAGGTCCATGGGTTTGACCGAATTTTTGCCGAAACCGAAACTGTCGCTAAGACTCCTTGCCGAAACCAAAACCGAACCTTCAGTCAGACTCTACTTTTAAGCTCGATGTCTATTGCTGAAAGTACACTCGTTTCAAAAATATTAGTTAAGCTTTACCTCAGAATACTCTTTCAGCATCATAGTCATCCATTTATCAGCGTAACTGGCCTTCAGCATTAACCTATGGCACTTTTTGAGGTGAGCGTGGCACAGGTAGCAAGCTGCTACGGGCCTGGAGTCAGCGGTGTGGAGCTGGAATGTTCAAAACTGTTCTAATGGGTCACAAACAGCCTTTTATCTCTATCAAAACACAATAAATACCAGGGATATTGTGCATGCCTATTTTTTCACATCCGCGGATGCGGTTTCGGGAGCGGATGCAGATATCTGAAAGCTCATCCGCGGACGAGGAGATGGATGCTGATCTAAAGATATTTTATAAAAAAATATCTCTATATATCTATGACAGGCTTTTATGCGTAGGTAAATTTTTGAACTTAGACATCCCATCTTTTCACGTCTGTCCGTCCCCTGCCACTTGCTAGTATTGAAATGAAGACTACGCGCTAACACGTGAGAAAACTTCTGATTAAAAAGTATATGGCTACAGATATAAAATAATAATTTACAAGACAGTAGTGATACACAATCCCAAGAGTCGGTCCATTTTACTGGTATTCGATCCTAATGGTTGATAAGTAGTTAAACATGCGTATGGCCCGACCCATTTTTACCTGACAATGCCACATCTGCATCCGCATTAATATCCACATGGATATTGCGGTTGTCGATGCGAATGCAGATTTACAAATCAACGCGGATGCGAATATTCGCAACAACCCTGATAAAAAAAATTGAATACATGAAAAAATACATTGACACTCAAAAGCTTGTCTTTAAATATAATAGAGATATCAGACAACGGGACCCCATGTAGAAATAAGTGGGCTAAGGTGTAGGAGAAGAATTTAGAGTATTTGTTACTTACACAATTGCTTGTAATTCTTTCGTAGATCAGCTGAAGTGGTGTGTCGGCAATGGTAAACATATGGGCATCCTTAGCCAAGCATATCCTACAAATCTCTGCATTTTCAGACATTCCTGTTCAAATGAATATATAATTTTAAAATTAAGCAAAGAAAATTAATGTTAAAGATTTTTCTTCATCATCAGGAAAAGTGTTCTGATTACCATTACTCATATCCTGCTGGATACCCAATACCCATGTTATGTTTACATCCTGAGACTTACATAAGTATATAAGTATCAGGTAACATACACATACACAAACAAATAGACATTGCAAGGAATTCAAATTTTTGATTGTAATTTTAACTTGGGGACTGAAGACACTCATACTTCCGAACTAATATTCTGAACACGTAAGTAACTATTCACATGTAAAGGGCACGTAAAAGGACATAGGCTACCTCTCATCCCAGAAGATGTGTAGAGGCACAGGAGAAAGAGTACAGAGAAGGGCATAGGCTACCTCTCATACAAGAATGGGTGTGGAACTACAAGCGAAAGTCTCTGCTCTTTCATTTGTGGTATAAGAGATAGCCTATGTATTCTCTGTAGAAGGATATAGGCTACCTCTTATCCCAGAATGTGGGGCCACAGGCGAAAGACAGAAGGAATATTTTATAGTGGTTTTGTAGAGATCTAGTCATAAATATGTATAACATACCCAAATCTTCAAATTTTCTCTTCACTGTCATGTCAACATCTGGATTTTCGGGGTCTTCTTTGACTAGAGCATTGTCAATAATAGTTGGCCCATTTTTGACCATAATGGGGTCTACAAATGTTGTAATATCAAAGTATTCAAGTGGTTTCGTTTTCAAAGATGAGCATACAATGTTTGCTGTGCGGTAAAGCTTTTCTACTGATTTCTTTGACACCTAAAAACATAAATGACATGTTATATTTTTGATAATTTTTTTCTTACATGGAAAATTGTTTAGTGCCCATAATATTTAATATATATATCATATTTAGTATTGCCCTTGTAGTACAGAGAGGGTCGTGCTCCTGTAGTGGAGACTTAAAAGGACCTGATGATGATGATGATATTTAATATCAGCTTTGTTCACTGTACTTGTAACTTTTGAGAAATTAAATTGATGATGATGTTAAACTGAATCAGTCTCTTTTAAAAGCATCTAAATCATCTCTTCAGTGCTTTCTCGATCTACCTCATTCAAGACAACCACGCTGTTGCTATCCTGTACATACAGACATGCATACTATCACGTCTTTTTCCCTTGCGTGGAGACAGAGCCTAGGTCTACAAGACCTTAAGGCCACGTTTAGCAGGTTAGTTGGTATGTAGGTAGAAAACAGAATCAAAGTAGTGATGAGTTAGTAGCGGCATCGCTTTTTTTTTCTCATGGAAATTGCCTATCTTTTAGGACTTAAATAAATAATTTGTACTGAATCCACCATATCAGTAAGTAACTTAATTTTGGTAGGTATAAATGGCTTATATTAATATCATCACATCTCTCTACTTTGTTTTGTGTAAAACAAGGTGTAACACTTATTATAATACTTTTTACCACTGGATCTGTTTCCAAGATTGATGTCAACATCTTCTCTGCTTTGATGGATATCATCATTAACTTGTAACATTTGCTTAAATGCGCATAGCAGATATAACAGGCTGTCACTGGCTTTGAGTCAGTTATGTTTATCTGAAAGAAATATACAGTTTCTTCTTATTACATTACAAATAGGTACTATATAACATGATAGTGAATCCAGTGGCTTCAGGCTTTGGCGACGTCTGCGACCGTCGGCGGCCTCTGTCAGGACTACCACTGAATCTACAGATAACCAAAGACAATGATCTATCATCATTTCATGTAGGTGACACGGTCAATCGACCATGCACAACCTGGTGACAGAGTTCTTCAGAACCGCCTCTCGACCTCTGACGTGGTTCCTTTAACAACTACCAGATGGCAGCCGGGACCAACAGCTTAACGTCCCTTTCGAAGCACAATGATCTATGTGTACAACTAACTTTATTTGAAGTTTAGGGTAATGTATAAAGGAAAAGATAATTCTAACATAAAAGGGAACTTGTCTCGCCTATACTCAAGCAAATATGGCTTAGTCATAAGTCCGGCGATGTTTAGATAGACTGTGTATTGGGCGCTTAAGGCATAGTAAGAAACTACTGACATCCGTGGGTCCATATAATTTACTTTTAATTTCATATATTACAGGTGTACTCACACTAGTGTTCGTGACCTTCTCATATATGAGCTGCAATGGAGTACCAGCTATGGGGAACATACGAACGTTGCAAGCCAAACATATTCTACACAGAACTGTGTTACGAGACATTATCCAAGAGTACTTAATATTGAAGTTGTACAAGTTACAACATTTTTCTTAGCTATATTTTGTTATTTTTAAAATACCATAATTACATTATAAAGAAAATAACAACTAATTATTTTTAAAGCTAGAATGTATTTTGTTAACTTTTGTTGTCTTGTCATTCATTTGTTTTGATTTTGATAACTTGACTTGACTGACAGTGACAGGCAAAGAGTATATAATCACCAGTGTTGCCAGGGCCCTTGAGTCGTAAGTTACGTTTCGTTTCCAGAAATGTTACATTTTTGCAGCAAAAGTTACAATATTGTAATTTTTTTTAATTTACGTGTTTTTGGGGTCGGAGTATAACCCTCCACACAGCGCTATCCCATAAAGTGGTCACTAACATATAGCACAACGCTTTGCGGCATTTAGTCGGTCGACCATATCGCGCATTTACCGGCGGTGACTTTTGTTTATAATAATAGAGATAGAGAAGATACCACCTAAACCTGTACCAACCTGCCCTGTCCCATTATTATGTCTGTGTCATATTTAAGTCTGTCTTTACCAAAACACAAAAAAAAATATTCTAAGATCTAGATCATCACGATGTCTATACCTTACTGCAGCGATTCCCAAAGTATGGGTCGCGGCCCACTGGTGGGTCCCGAGTGAATATTAGGGGGCCCCCCGAAACAAAATGACATTCGGAAAAATCAAGCCGACAGTCGATGGCCACAGACCGACACACCGGCGCGCATAGTCAATCAGTGGCTTCTTACATTTCAGCAGTTCACGATAGAAATCTAGAGCTTATGTAAATAAAGTAAAAAATAAAACTATAAAAAATAAACTGCCTTTTAGACCCGCGACTGTCTAGTAGACTCTACTAGGGAATCTTAGGGGTTACCAATATTTGATGCCCCTTTTTAAGACGGTCATGCAGGCATGAGATGGGTCCCGGTTTTGGCAGTTTTTGTTTGGTGGGTCGGAGCCCAGTCAACTTTGGGAACCACTGCCTTACTGGGTAATCATTACTCTGGCTGGAGTGCCGAAATTACGTATTAACAAGACAAGACTATTTATATGATATGATAAATTGATAATATGGCGCTTTCTATTTCAGAACCATCTCTGAGTGTGATATGTAGTGAAATACTTTTTAGATGCACCAGTTTTAGGTGCGTTCAAATCGAATGCGTTGAATTGCAATCAAAATCTAGTATTACAAACTCGTCGTTCGCAAAAGTTACGAAAATTGCCTTAAATATAAAAATTACTTACATGTTACGCGAGAAGGTCAAAAGTTATGAAAAATGTAAGAAATGTAACCTTCTGGCAACGCTGATAATCACTACGTTTTGTGTTGTGACAGGTTATCCGTAATCGCAGAGTTGGTAACATTATGTTGACAATGTTACCAACTCTGCGAATACCTACGGATTTTCTGTAGCTTTTTGTACAAATTCGAAATGATAAACAATGTTATAAAACGGGTTTTTATGAGCAGTGAAGTGACTGCCGCTTAATTCTTCAAGTTGAGCTTAATTAGATCTTTAATTTTCAAGTCAACTTCGCTTGTTTCTTTCCAATGTGAAAATTGTTAATATTAAAGTTTATGAAAATGTATTACTTAAATGAAGAGGCCAGGGGTGTCATCCTCAACTACTTGAGGTGATTGCAGGTATGGCATCGGGTACGCACGCCTGGCCTGCCGAGCTTTTCCTCCATTCATCGGAGTGAAAAGTCCGAATGAGAAGAATCCCAATACCTTAATTTATTCCCTTCCAAATCCTCATAATTTCTATCGCTTCCCAGAATTAAGAAGCACAAAAAGCCAAAGAAACAGCACTCGCCAATCGCCAACCCACCTGCCAAGAAGCGTGATGGATGAGGTGATTATGGCATGGCATCCCATGGAATAAAGGATCCACGGGAGAGGACTTTGTCCACCTTTGACTTCTTACGGCTGACATTATGAAAAAATGTGTACCTACCTACCTAACGTGTTAGGTATATGTTTTTCTTTGCTTCTTCTTAAATGATATGTTTAAAAAAACCGGCCAAGTGCCAGTCGAACTAGTGTGGAGGGTTCCTTACGATGATTTTTCTATAATTTACTGCCAATAATTAAACTATGCATTTCTGTGGGCTTTTCTGTGATAAATAAGTAAAAATCTAATATTAAATTTGTTTAATTTTTTTTTTAGATCAGTGGTTTCGGTCGGATATAGACAGTTGGAACGGAATGGTAAATTTTCATTTAATTTGTTGAATAACTTTTAAACAATAAAGCCTAAGATTACGATTAAACATATCTTACATCCTCGCAATTAGTCATTCTATTTAATTTCTCGCAAAGTATGGTTTAAAAAGCTATTTTATTTTTGAAACGGGGCAGCGTCTAAGCCTTCGATCACCAATACCAACGTCTTAGCTCAAAACTTTTTACTTTCGCAACATTTAAGTGTTTGCGTCACAGTGTGCCTCAACGGCAAATTTTCTGTGACAGACGAGACACACAAGTGCCTATTAAACTTTAGGTACTTTTATCAATCGGTCGTATGGAATTAAAACGCTAATTGAATCTGGAAGTATTTATATAAAGTAGGTTCTAAGAATGAAACCTATAACTACTAAACGATACTATTACTGAATTCTTACTAATATTTTAAACGCGAAAGTGAGTATGGATGTTTGTTACTCTTCAACGCCAAAACAGCTTAATGGATTTTGACAAAATTTTGCACCTACATACATAGATTATTACCTGGATTACTATGGCTAAATCCAATTATACCAAATTAATTTTATATACTTTGACCAACTAACTTTATAATTCTATTTTTAAGGTATAAATATTGACTACAAAACTAATTTCGACTTGTATAAATTTATTAAAATAATTTTGACTTGTATAATCTTATTGAATTTCGGAAAAATTATTTCGTGCCAATTTAAATAATTTTATATCTCTTAATAATTAATCTGTCGCAACGCCCTGACTGGGTACATGTATATACTGCACTATATATTATTGTCAACTTCATGCAACATGTAAAGTATTTCCAGTTGCGTGTCCACACATTACGTGTGATCAGAACAAAGATTTAGAAGATGGATGTCTTTAAGTGTATTATAATGAAGTTCATAATTTCATTGTTTTAGTTTTCACATGAATAATGTCGTTTTGATGTATGTCCAAATCATGATAAAACTTGGACGTCGACAAATGATCGTATATTTAGAGTCATTGTTTAAATAATTGACCACTTATGATGATATCATGCATAGGTAATGATGTTGTGAATGTTGGTATTGCGTTTTCCGAATTTTCTGGAGAATGACTCTTTATTTAAATGGCTGGGTGTGTTTAATGTTGTGGATCGACAAAATTTGGTTTAGGGTCAAACCAAACTTATCGACGCGGAATAATCGGCGCCGATTGCGTATCAACACACTACTCGGCTTAATGCCAGTCGTCCGTCACGACAACGGTTGATCACGGGCAACTGCCGGCCTATTTGCTAATTTTGTGTATCAACGTTTTGATAGTCACTTCAAAATACGCCGGCTGCACGCACTTAAAAGGAGAGTGAATGTGAGGCACGATCGGCCTAAGCATTCGGCTTGTGACGCATCTATCTCTCTGCCACCGTTATCACTTAAAATTATCGTCCGTAAACCGACTTTACAGACAACCATATTTTTTTTCTAATATACTCTGATCCTTAAGATGAAGGCGCTAATGAAGGGCGATCTTCCATTGTGTCTAAAGCGCAAACTCCTCGACATGTGTATCCTGCCCATTCTCACCTATGGCGCACAGACGTGGTCTTTGACTGAGAATCAAAAGTCCAGACTCAAGGTATGTCAGCAGGTGATGGAGCGGAGTATACTCGGCATTCGTCGAATAGACAGGGTGAGGAACACTGAGCTACGCTCCAAGACCAGGATTGTCAATGTGGGTGTCAAGTCGGCCACACCCAAGTGGGATTGAGCCGGACATGTGTGCCGAATGACATCCGATCGATGGGCCCAGAAGGTCACTCTATGGTTCCCTGATGGACGTAGGCAGAGGGGTAGACCGCGAATGAGATGGCGAGACGATATCCAAAAGTTCTTGGTGAACTGGCAGCAGGCTGCGTTAGATAGAGGTCAGTGGAAAAAAGAATGGGAGGCCTTTGCCCAGCAGTGGGACACAATAACAGGCTACTAAAAAAAAAATCTGATCCTATCCCAACTGCTACCTCTGCTCAGATCCACACCTGTGGAATAAACAGGCACCTCAATTTAAGAAATCCTCATTTTTCATAGGAAATCAAATTTCGATAGGAATGGCCAATTTTACTCCGATATCCGACTAGTCAATAATCAGGCCTGTGTCCCAGCCCGGATCCTGGGACAAAAATATGTGTGGAAATAAAATACTGAAATAACTTAGAAACCAAGTTTATTGATGGAGTTGTGCACAATATTCATAATAAAGGAAAACATAAAATAGTTAAGGAGCAAGAAATACTTTTCTGCGCCAACTATCTAAAGGTTGGGACGCAGAAGGTCCATTTATAATGAACATCGCTCCCAAATTGGTATTTTTGCAGACTCACCTAATTCTAATTTTGCCGTCGTTGCCCCGTGTCGCGTCGCGCCCCGTGATTTCGGTACAGTGACAATCTGCGAAACTTTCAAATTTCAGAGCGATGACCATTTGAGAACGTGTCGTTCTCTGGCACAATCACAACCTATCTAATACGAGTATATTTACAAGTTACAAATAAAATTTTATCGCGTTTTATTTTTAAAAGATATCACAACACTCATGTTTGTAATTAATCAGACTACAGATAATAGCGGACAAAACGTCCTTTCCTAAGGAAAAGTTTTTCATTTTGGCGGGCTAAATCACCCCTTTCAAGGGAATGTCAGTGGTAAAAAACGCTGTATTGTGTAATGTATTTGAATATAAGAAACGTAGTATTTGTTACGTTTTATAGTTGAATATGGTTTCTGGTTTCTTAAAAATTAAAAACCTTTAATACTTTCCCACTTAGTAAGTATTTGTTGCTTATTACTTCGAGTAATATTTGAACTTGAAGAAAAAGTGTAACATACTTCGTTCCCACGACCGCATTCAATTTTTTAGTTCTAGAAAAGCTAAATTGTTACATCTAGAGCGTTGCTCGATGTCGATGCCAGAGTTAACACTGAAGCAGTGTTTTTGAGCAAATGTCGAAGAAGAAATGATTTCTCACAAAATGGAAAAATACTGACACCGTTAAATCTACTAGGCAAAACTTATATTCATGGGATGTAGTCGCAAACTCATATATATACACAAAGGTATTCCTTTTTAGATTTTAACACATTGACATAAGAATCAAAATGTAACATGTTATTGCTCGTAACTCGTAACTGTACGTATGTATTGTATGTATCGTACGTATGCGACGAATCAATTTAATGTCCAATGCATTCATAATCGCGCCACAGATTGTAAATGCATTGGTCATTAAATTAAACAAAAACTAAATTGATTGTCATATATATCAGACTGAGGCGTTGAAAAGGTTAATCTAGGTTTTGGGTCGAACCAACAAGGAAAGACGTCATATTGTTGACATTTTTCAGTTGTGATTGTGAGCATTTGTGATACAGTGTTAATCTACGATGGCACATTGGGCTTGGCCAGGCCTGTCTCACGCCCGTGTCGGTATCGAAAACGTACCTACGCGCGGCGACCATTTCGGAGCGGTAAAATCGGGCAAATCCGGTAGGAACGACGCGCGTTTGGTCACATTTGTTCACCGACTTCATCGAATTATGAATTGTTTGTTCAGAGCTATAAGAATGAAATTGGCTTGCATGGCATTCTATAGGTATCTAAACGAAAAGGTGCCACGTTCTGACTCGAGCTAAATTACGCCGTATCGCTAATTACATTGCGTTGATTACTTTCGAGTACCTTTGCAGAGTGTTTTGTACGTAAGTACTAGTACTTAGTCTGTGGCATGAGCAAGGTTTCTCGCCAAGAAAAATATTGACTGAACAGCCGCACGACCGATGGACACATTAACGGGTTATTGATTTTTCAACTGAAATGAAGACGCTACGAGAGCGAGCGAGACGAGCCGACGATTATACCTAAATTCAGAGTGTGTTACAAAGAACTTTCCGTCTTTTAAAAAACAATGTATTTTGAGAACTATATATGGATATGGACTAGAACTTATTAGTAATTAAACTACGTTCGCAAGTAAAAAATATTAGAACTTAAATGGTATTTATTTACCTCCTAAGTTGGATAATAAATGGAGCTACAACACCGAAGTTTAGAAGCTTAACATTTTCAAATCACTTAATTGTTACCAAGCGCTATAGGAACGAACATAGAGATAAATTAATTTAATTCTTAAAATTATATCAACATTATCAAGTATTGCCGCGAGGCCCTTTTGCCGTTTGTATGGAGATATACGCCACCAGGGCACCGTTAAGAGTCTTCATTAAAATTAAACATCTGGGCAATATTCTGAATATTTTTCTATATAATGAATCTTAACATGTGTCAATTGCCGCGAGGCCCCTTCGCCGTTTGTCGGCCGTTTGTTGTTGTGAGATATACGCCACCAGGGCACCCTTAAGGGTCTTCATTAAAACTAAACATCTGGGCAATATTCTGAATATTTTTCTATATAATGAATCTTAACATGTGTCAACATATTACGTTTCTCGCTAAACCGGCGTCCACATATTGTACACTCGTGTGGTTTCTCACCAGTGTGCACCTTAGCATGTCTTTGTAGATGATACTTTTTCTCAAACCGTCTATGGCACACGTCACACTCATGTATTGTCTTTGGTTTACTTTCATGAGTTTTTAAATGTTCATTATAATCCTTCTGGTATTCAAACTGACTCTTGCAGACATTACATTCGTATAGTTTCTCGCCAATATGAACTCTGTTGAAGTGTCTTTTCAAACTAGACAGTATTCTAAAGGTCACGTTACATATATTACATTTATGCAGTCTCTCGCCAGTGTGTGTTCGTATATGATCGCGTAGATGATGCGCTTGGCTGAATTGTCGTTGACAGACGTCACATTTGTAAGGTTTCTCACCTGTATGCGTGCTTATGTGTCTTTCTAGGCACTGTTTCCATTTGAATCTACGGTGACAATAGATACATTGAAATAATTTCTTACTGGTCTGTGTGTTTGTGTTCAGAGGGTCCTGTTGGTTCATTAATGTAATTTCATCGTTCTGTTGAATGTTCCCGGGTGTTGATGGACGGTGTTGCTGAACAGAAGATAATTGAGAAGGACCACCTAGAGTGAACACACAAAGTATACGTTTTTAACAAGTTTATTATAATTCCAACAGAATACAGGATGTTAATGATGATAAAATAGAGGGAAGGAGAGGGAGAGGAAAGCCCAGGCACAGTTATTTTAAACAGATAAAGGAAAAAGTGGAAAGGATTTCGTACCAGGATGTGAAAAGACTGGCAGAGAATAGACCAAGATGGAGAGAGCTCCACCGACAAGAGCGTTGCTCTTTAGTTTTGATGATGATGATGACAGGATGTTAGGGTATATACTGCTGACGCTCAAACCATTAAATCATCCCCCAAAAAACCGGCCTTATCTATAAAAGTGACAAAAAAATCATGTCTGCTGTATGGGAGGAACATTTCAAGCATCTACATGTCGCCGTTATCAATATCGAGCAAAAAACTCACATTTGTTCCATGGGAGCCCACGTAAATTTTTATTTTATTTTATTTTTTAGTATTTGTTGTTATAGCGAAAATTTCAAACTGTCTAACTATCACGGTTCATGAGATACAGCTTGGTGACAGAGGACAGACAGACAGACAGCGGAGCCCTTTGGGTACGGAACGCTTTCTTAAGCATTCGACCGCCCGGCAATTGGTAAGAAAATGTCGATTTTTTTTAGTTCCATCATTGTTAAAGTTGTTCAACATGCTGTATACTGAAACATTTTTATTTGACTCCATGTAACATATGTAAAAGTACGAAAAATATGCTTGACTTTCAATGATCATCGTTTTGTATGGAGGACTTTATTTTTTAAAGTATTTGATACTTTTTGATTAATTGTATACCTTCTTCAATGTCAATTTCTACTTCCAACATATCAGAAGCATCTTGAGGTTCAGCTTTACACTCATTCAGTGCTCTAATTTCTTCTGTCGGCTCATGCTCTTCAATGTCTGGTGGCTGCGAAGAACCTGCAAAACAAAAGATTTTGGTTATTTTTCTTAATTTATAGGACTTTGAGTACCTAAGGTTATAGATTATTGGATCCACTCAACTAAGTTTGTAGTCTCCCCATACAACACTGGGAATTTAAGAAGGAATGTTCCCAGTATTGGTAAACAACATAACCTAATTCCTAAAACATCTGTTCCATCACTGCCCACAACTAAGAAGTTCTGGATCTCAATTTTATTTTTCAGGCTGAGTTTATGTTATACTCATGTACAGCTAATTTATACCTACTTCCTTGTAAGTAAAAACTCAGCAAAGAAGAAATATTGGTAACTAGCTTTCGCCCGCGGCTCCGCCCGCGTCAATGGATCGACCTCAGGAATAGAATTTTTTACCAGGATAAAAGATAGCTTAAGTCCTTCTCAGAACTCCATAGAACTTGTATGTAAAATTCCACGATGATCGGTTCAGTAGTTACGGCGTGAAAGCGTAACAAACAAATAAACAAACTCACTTTCGCATTTATAATATTAGTTAGGATGTACACAAACCTACTATACATACATTATCGCGACTGTTTCTATTGGACTAGGCAGAGACTATCTCTATCTCTCCACTTGCTAAGATTCTGAAAAATTCAGATTGTACTATACAAAGTAAAAAAAGTTATGAAAACTACTAACTTATATTCTCATATTCCATCTCAGTTTTGACAAGAACCATTTCTGGCGGTCCCGGTTCTGGTTCATGTTTAACAGCAATGGATGTTGGTATGAACTGATCAACGCTATCAAGAGTGGCAATGCTCAGCGGTTCACTGAGTTTGTTTGCCTTGCGGTCAATCATGGCCACTGATTTAATGGTTACCTGTTAAATAAAATTTATGTATTATTTATTGACAAACATTCTTAAAAAATTATACTTGCTAAACCATTTTCTGCTCCTAAATTGTTTTAGAAAAAAAAATAAGGTAAAATACATTATGGATTCTGATTGTTCCTATTGTGGATTCATATTGAAGTTTAAGTGTTTATAAAACAGACTTTGAAAAACACAACTGCCTTAAAAAAATTACAGCTTATATCACTTGGGTGGGTCTAAGAATTAGAATGATAACCCATACATTAAAGTCTGTTCAAGGTTCAAGCATTTAAAAGTTTTAGGGGAATAAAAACTCACATACTTACAAAGGAATATATGCATAATCAATAAACCCTGATAATGTTACTCTACTTTTGTAGACAGTTGTGAAAATAAGTGTATTGCGATACTCTATTACCTCAGGTTGTCTTTGCAATATATCTGTAAGCACATTCTCTGCTTGAACAGACCTCAAGATCAACTTGTGGCACTTCTTCAACTGTGCACAGCAGAAGTAGCATGCTGCCAAGGGCCTCTTGTCTGTGGTGTGAAGCTGGAAAAGATTGTAATTTTTTTTAATTACTTTATGCTTCGGCAGGAGTGTCTTTCCCGAACTGCCTGTCCAGTGGTTGCAGGTATAGCATCAGGTTCACACGCCCGACCTCCAGAACTGCTACTTGCTTTTCTCCCTTTAATCTGAGTAGTATCCCAATATCTTCATTCCTTTCCCTGATCTAACATAATCGTATCCTTCTCCAGCTTTGAAATACTTCCGATGGGCAGCAATGTCGGAAGCACAAGAAGCCAAAGAAACTGCGCTCGCTAACCCGTCTGCCAAGAGTGGTGAGTATGGCAATATCCTCCCATGGAATGAAGTTTCCTGGGGAGAAGCCTATATCCAGTGTATTTCTTACAGCTGAAATGATGACTTTATGCTGTCTCTTCCACGCTGGTCTCAGAGAAAAGAAAAAAGCTTAGAATGTACCAGCTACCTTTCTTCAGGTTCAAAACCTGAAGAATCATGTTAGTATGTGATGCTTTACTAGCCAACCATCACTATGCTCAGCAACATGCTTAATGTGTCTTTTAAATCTCAAAGACCTAGGCTGTGTCTACCCTGCAAAGGTAAACAACCTGTCAATCATAAGAAATTCGGCCTAAGCTATTTTAAAGCTCACACTTTTAAATAACTGTCGTATAATTTGCGAATTCCAGTGTCGGCTGCGGCAGCATCGCGTGTCTTTAAAATACCAAGCTGTAGGTAGTAGTAGTTATGCTGTGGTTTTACTCTGTGGGGGTTTACCGACAGGGTAAGGAGGCTGCAGAAAATAATGCATGGGGCTAGTTTTACAATTAAATGTACTACCAACCAGATTATTTGTAATCTTCTCAAAGACGGCCTGCAGAGGAGTATCGGCTATAGTGATCATACGCACATCGATAGCGAGACATAGTCTACATATAGCTTGGGTCATTTTTAGTAGTGTTTAATATATTTTTTAAAGTTGTTAACTAGAAACTTTATTAATTACATACATATAACAAAAAAAACAAATAAACAATTTGCTTGAACTTCCATAGCAATTTGAAATGTCAGTCAATCAAGTTTGTATTTTGCCTATAATGATATTGATGTATCATTGTTTTTTTTTGTAAATAAAGCACTAAGAGTAAGTGAGATAAAGCAAAGCAAACCAAAGAGTATACAATCACTACGTTTAATGCAAACCCATTGAATTAGAAAAACTATGGAAGCAGCATTGCATTGCGCTCAAAAACGGACACCACGCCACGCAAAGTAGATCAAAGCGGGCGGAGCTTAAAAAGTATATTTTTTCGCGAACTAGACTAGAACCATGTTGACACCATAGCGTTTATAGCAAAGAGTATTTAATCGCTACGCTTTATCTATGAGTGCGTAAGTTTTTCGTTGTGATTTGAGGTAATTTTGTTTGCTTAGATGGGACTGATATTGAATCGTTAGTTTTGTGAGAGTTTCGCTTCCATATTTTTTTCTAATTCAATGTGCAAGCCATAGAAAGACAGACCCCTCCCCTCCTTTAAGATTACTTTTACGCATTGATCTGTCCTCCCCGGAGTGGCGCCGCGCCGTCATCGCCGGCGGCGGCAGCGGCACCACGAGGTAGAAACAAGTACAGCAAACGTACAGCCAAGGAACATAAATACTCCTTACAGCGTACAGCAGTATGCAGCTGTATGGCATTGCCCCTCACCGGTCTTTTTAATTTTTATTGACATAATATGATGTCAATGTCAAACTGTGAAAATAATTCGTATCAGTATTTTAACAAATTTGTTTATATGGAACTTTTTCTAATTTATAATTCTCTCAAAAATGTGATCATAAATGTAACAATACATGTTGTAAACAAAACTCTAACCGCCGTCAATCAGTGTTAAAAATAGAAGTATAGTTTGATAGGCTTAGGTAATATTGTTTTTGCAATGGATCCAAGTGTAACTGTATGTAGGCTATGTCTGGCAATCGACGTACGCCTGATTCCAATAGCCGACACGCCTTTACAAGTCATATACGAGAAAATTACTAATAGCGAAGTAAGTACTGTTTAATAGACTAAGACTAAAAACCCCTTCTACAGATAAATTCGACTAGATTGTTTTCTACTGGCTTGATGACCTCTTCGTTCTGTCTACCCTATTATGGAATAAGAGCATATTCTGATCTTGAATGTGTCTAAGAAATATCAAATCAACCATAACAGATTCTTGTCTTGCATTCTTTTGAGAAATCAAGACAAAAATAATGTATGTATATTAAATAACAAGCCATTCTGATGAACTTCGTTTCGCTATAAGGTAAAAACTATCCTATCTCTTAAGTTCGACCACATTACAGATAGTTATGAAGTTTGATCAAAATCAGTTCAAAAGTTTCAGAGTTTAACCTGTACATACATTGTGACACAAGATTATAATTTCGTCATCATCATCGTCATATCAGTTGCAAGAAGTCCACTGCTGGACAAAGGCCTCTCCCAATGATTTCCAAAATGACCAGTTGGAAGCGGTTTTTGGATGTAATTTTACAGCAAACAAGCAGATGAGCTACCTGATGGAAAGTGGTCACCGTCGCCCATGGACATCTGCAACACCAGAGGAAGTGCTGATTGCATCTATATATTACAATTCGTTTGAAATACTTAATGCAAGTAGATAATAGAATAATATGCTTGATTATTGAATTATTTCCTCAGCAAATACAACAAAATTAAAATGTTATACACTACAAAATGTGTTATGTTGGAGGTCTAGTTAAAGTCACCATAAGTTGCCGCTGTTGATGAGAGGACCTTTCTGGATTCTAGTTAGATTAATTGTATTTTAACTCATCAATCGTGAGAAATGCACCCACAATTGATTGTCTATTGTTATGTTTCCCTATTGGGGGCGTTTGGTAGTTGACCGGTTAAGGCCTTTGCCTACGAGGGAGATTTGCAAGCAGAATATTAACTAGAACTTCATAGCAACATACATGTAAAGTTTAAAACTATGACTGCTACTCAAAAAATAATAGTCTATGTTACTCAAGACAATGCAAGAATTTTAATAATATCTCACACTTCAAAATTTGTTCAGGCATTTAGATGTTAAAGTGGAATCAAGAGTCACACACAAACTTAATAACATACATTTATGGACCCTTAAAACATAACTATCTGAAATCAATACCTGTATTTGGCAGTCATGTAAAATAAATATCACTATAGCTTTAAGTCAACTTGTACAACTATATTTTGTCCCTGATCTGAGTAGTATATTAAATATTTTTCTATTTGTTTGATTTATTTTAGCCTTTTTGCTACATAATAATTCAATATATCACTTCACTGTTTCACACATAGCTTGTCTTTCGACATAGGCCTCCTCCTCCATTTGTTTAATAACAAAATGTTTAATATTTATTTTATGGCCATTTCAGCTATTTACTGTAGACATGAGGCCTGTGACAGCATGTTATATCTGCCATTCTCAGCTCAAGAAATGCCTGAAGTTGATGCTGAGAGCCACCAAAACCGAAAACCTGCTTACAGAAATATTGGTACAACATGCCAAGGTAAACACTTCCATTTCAGCTATTTACTGTAGACATAAGGCTTGAGACACGGCTTCCTGTGGAGCCGCAAAGCTTAAGTAAGAGAGGTATGGAAGACACTGGAAGTTGAGATTATCTTGTGCTATGTATAAATTATGTTGTATGCAAATTTAGGTGCAAAAAAGAATACTGGAGCAGGCTATTGTGTCACAAGACACGCCAACAACTACAAAAGACCAATTACTAAGTGAACACTACTTATAAATAATTACTGTAACTGTTGGCAAATAAAAGCTTACTAATAAAGGCTGACAGTGTGTTAGGCTAGCTCCGTGGCGCAGCGGTCAACACGCCAGCCTGCGACACGAGAGTGCCCGGGTTCGATCCCCGGCCAGGTCAAGATGGAAAATGACCTTTTTTAGATTGGCTTGGGTCTTGGATGTGTATCTATATATGTATTTGTTATAAAATATAGTATCGTTGAGTTAGTATCCCATAACACAAGACTCGAACTCACTTTGGGGCTAGCTCAATATGTGTGATTTGTCCGTATATATTTGTTATTTATATCTGCTGGTCTCAGCCCAAGAAATGCCAGATGTTGATACTGAACTCCTGCAAAGCAGAAAACCTGCGGACGGAAATATTGCGCTGACTTGATAAAGTACACATATAATTTAACTATTTACTAAGACATGAAGATGGTTACAGCATGTTATATATGTTGCTCTCAGCCTAAAAAAAACCACAAGTTGATGCTAACATCCACCAAAGCTGAAATATTGAAACAATAGGATAAGGTGGAACCTGCCATTTCAGCTATTTATTGTAAACATAAGGCCTGTGACTGCTGGTTATCCTGCTTTTGTCAGCACAATAAATGCCACAAATTGATCCCTCCATCCACTTAAGCAGAAAACCTGCTTACTGAAATATTGGACAACAATAAACCATAGTGTGTAGTGAGGGTTCTACTGATTTTGCTGAATGTGACAATGGACTGCATAATGCTACGTTCAGCGATCAATTTTGTCAGCGACGCGCTCAGCTTTTTATTTTAATGTCTTATAAATATGTATATTTAAAAAATAAGAGTGCCGCACTGGCACGTATACATCTGTAATTAAAAGGTGATGTAAAATATTTTATGGTGCCTCGCCTGCTCCCGCCAATTATTAAATTTGGAACTTCTGTCTTCAGTCCGCGCGCTAGAAAAACGCTGCTAGGAATTTTTAGTTTTTCTTGTATTTTATCAATTATCGTTTTTGTGCTGTAAATACACGTTATTTTTTACCGACGCAGTTTTTTTTACTGGCCTGACCCAACTGTCGCCTACACATTTCCTATAGGTAAAATTCAGTCCTGCAGGGCAGTATAATGACATAATCCAACAAGACATGTAACAAGTCTTCCTCCTTATGACAAAAATTACATAAGTCTGGTTGAGTCACAAGCATCAACAGCAAGAATTTATTAACTGCTACAGAGTAAATTTATAAAAAAAAACATTTTTCAGATTACTAACAAATCAGTAGGCCTAATGAACCGCCAGACTGAGGGCCTGTGCGGTTCGTTGTCTATTTTTAGAGCTGAATCTACTACCTTTCCGCCATTCGAAGACGATCATGTTGATGTCAAAGTTGAACCTGTGTTTGAAGATGTAGGTATGTATATAAATAAACTAATCCCTCTTTATCCCTTTTTGGGTAGACACAGCCTGCAATTATTAGATCTAAGTTCATACTTAGGGTTTGTTCTTGTATGTGTAAGTGGTCTAATATGTTTTCGGGCTTTTCAAGCTGAATTAAGGCATTTGACGTAACTTAACGACAGGTATCTAATGAAGCCGGGACCAACAGCATAACATGCTTTCTGAAGCACGGAGAAACTTGAGATATTTTTAAAATAATGACAATACTGTTTATTTCTCCACAATCACTTTGCCTTCATAGGTACGGTCGCCTGCAAAAGTCCATACGGACTACGGATACTATTTAAAAATAACAGCAATTTCAACCTTATAGGCATGGCATAAGGTTCATGATATTGTTTAATATATATGCCGCCCTAATCAGTGCAATCGATTTTCACCTTAAGGCTATGTATGGACTTTTGCAGGTGACCGTACATGTAATATTTTCGCAATTGAAACCCATACGACCTGTTTTTAACCGACTTCAAAAAAAGTAGCAGGTTATCCAGTTTGGTTGTATTTTTTATGTTTGTTACGTCAATACTCTGTCATATATGAACCGATTATGGAAAAATCAGTATTTGTTTAAAGGGTATGCTTTCAAGTTCCTATGGTCCCATGTAATTTTTATCACAATCGGTTCAGTACTTTGATTGAAGTGGGGTTTTTTATACAAGATTATTTCAATTTACTTTTATATTCTTGGTGAGCAGTGTCCCATTAACATTCGCAGTTTTGATAGTCCTATTAATTACACGACCAGACCTAATAACACCCCTGACCTGACTCAATTTATCAGAAGGACATTTGCAGGGTTTGCAGAAGATTTGGCCAGCTCTTTTATAGATGAAGGATGTGACTTTCAAGATGACGACACTAGTGCACAGCAGTGTCATACAGATACTGAAACGAAGATAAAGGTGGAAGTGGATGTCCAGGACGGTATGTATGTTTGTGAAATGCAAATTAAAAAGCTTATGCAATTTTGCAATTCAATATACACCCTAGCGGTTGAAAAATGCTAAACAAGATGATGCTATTTAGAAAACATTGATTGGCACAATTCAATCATGTTAAGTATAATAAGTATGTAGAATGAACTTATCCTAATGCCTTATTCTAATTTAAACTTTTGCGCCTTAAACACATAAGTATTAATTTTAACGGGACTTAGATCTAACCCTTTATACAATTATTTCCATAGAACCGTCAGCGGTAATAAATATATAAAAGGATCGTGCTAAGTAAAATTAATAATTATGTATCCTAATGCCTTCCTGAAAGTATGTAGATTATGTTTGTACAAGATCAAAAAATGTTTGTTTATTCTTTATAGAATCGAACACCTCTATGGCGTTCCTCCTCTTTTTTTGTATATATATATTTTTTTAAGGATGTTTGAAGTTTAATATTCTTATTTACATTTTCTAGGTGCTGCTTCTGTAAAAAAATTAAAACTCGCAAAACAAGAATCTTCAAGAGTCACAAGAAAAAAGAAAGGAGAGAAAACTGTCAAACTTAAATCTAATAAAACTAAACGGCTGAAGACTGGTGAAAAGAAAAGTTACGACTGCCATGTATGCCAACGTCAGTTTGTCAAGAACTCGCATCTAAACAGTCATCTTAAAACGCACACTGGTGAGAAACCTCATCAATGTCCGATCTGTCAGCGGCAGTTTTCTCAGAAACAGAATTTAAAAGTCCATGTAGCTACACATAGCAATGAGAAACCCTTTCAATGCAATGTTTGTCAAAGACGGTTTAAAATAAAACGGAACTTGCAAATACATCTAGTGACACATGAGAATGACAAACCTACATTCAATTGCGATGTGTGCAATCGTGTTTTCCATCATAGATGTAGTCTGTATTACCATTTGAAAACTCACTCTACAGAACGACCGTACCAGTGTCACGTTTGTCACCAAGCATTCCGAGAGAAAAACTATTTAACAGTGCATTTAAGGATACATTCAGGAGAGACTCCTTTTGTATGTAAATATTGTGAACGCAAGTTTAACAGTTCGGGTAGTTTAGTTAGACATTTAAGAATACATACCGGCGAGAAACCTTATGAATGTAATGTTTGTCAACGACGGTTTGCCCAGATATCGAATCTCAACGGTCATTTGATGACGCATACTGGTGAGAAACGTCATGAATGTAATGTATGCCAACGACGGTTTTATACAAAAACGGAAATGTTGAGACATCTACGAACACACACTGGTGAGAAACCTTATGAATGTGAGATTTGTCAAAGACGATTCGCTCGAGGAACACATTTAAAACGTCATATAAGAACTCACACAGGCGAGAAACCTCATGAGTGTCATATTTGCCATCATAGATTTATTCAATCAACTGATTTGAAAACACATTTAAGGACGCATACGGGCGACAAGCCGTTTGAATGTAGTGTTTGTCAATGTAGGTTTAATTTGAAGAGCAAGCTGATGAAACATGTTATAACTCACACGCTTGAAAAGACTGTTGATTCTGTTGAGAGCCAGATTGTTTGATTGTTGTAATAGAAATTGAGTTATGAATATGTAGCTTAATTTATTGTTATGTTGTTGTACAAAGAATGTATTTTGGAATTTTGTATGATGTCACGTCACGAAGCTCCCGAAGCAGTGGAATAGTTTAGCTAAAACGTTCCCGAATATTCTGGAATATTCTGGTAGTCGGAAACGAAAGTATATGGAACTTTCTAGAAACACATATATAAAGGTATGCTAGAAATATAGTATATAAGGGAACGGACGAGGCGATCGTCAATCAGTTGACCGCGAGTTTTCGTAACGTTAACTTCGAGTGATACTTTTAGTGAAAACACCGATTACTTTCTACTACCTTAGCGACGAACTTTAACGTATCGGAATTCGGATATGAGACGTGTTGGAAGACCAGTCAGGTGTCACTGTTGGGATTCTATAGTAAATAAATTCCATCCGAAGAATGAATCGTTTTACTCCAAAAATGCTAACTACATATAACACTACTAAGTAACCTATAATTAGGGAAAAAAGAGTAAAAAAAGTAGTATGGTGACGATGCTTCTTCAATGAAATCTGCTTTTATAAAGCACATATGCTTTTAATTATGTTTTTTTTTTTTTAGTTTTTATGAAAACTACATGAAAAAAGTTAATTTTACAAAGCAAAAAGCAGTTTGTTACATGCAATCCAAGTAATTTTATTGAAAACAGAAAAGCGCTTTATTGCTATTTAATATTTCGCTTTATATACAGCTCAAGTATGTATGACTGATTTATTAAGTCTACTGTTATATCTATAGTAACGTATTACTAGAATCTAAGAACATCTTTTATGAACAGAAAATAAAGTGTTTAGTACATATTATTTTTATTATTTATCAAATAGTTTTTAGGGTTCCGTACCCAAGGGTAAAAACGGGTCTATAAATATGGCTCCGCTGTCCGTCTGTCACCAGGCCGTGATGTTAAGTAAGGGCGGTTCCCACCGCCAGCGACCGAGCGAGGCGAGGTAGGCGAGCGAATCGTCGTCTCAGCTCTCGTTTGTTTCATTTCTTTTCATATTTTTGTTCACACCGAACTATATGAGCGATGCGACCGAAGATTTTCGAAAGAATTAGCGAGCGAGCGGCGCCGACGAACAACGTTTTATCTTTTTTCATACTTTGGTTCTCAGCTTTGGTACACACCGAACTATATGAGCGATACGGCCGAAGATATCCGAGAGAGCTAGTTAACGAGATACGCATGCGAACATCGTTTCATCACTTTTCATACTTTGGTTCACACAGCATCATCATCATTTCGAGTAGGTGTCACGGTTAATCGACCATGCACACCCTGGTGTCAGAGTTCTTCGGAACCGCCTCTCGGCCTCTGACGTGGTTCCTTTAACGACTACCAGATGGCAGCCGGGACCACCGGCTTAATGTGCCTTCCGAAGCACGGAATCATCTTTATTATGACAATCAGGTGATTCAAGCCTGCAATGTCCTAACCAAACTGAAAACAACTAATCAACGTATGCTTCCGGTGGGAATCGAACCCACGACCCCGGGTCAACAGGCAAACGCCTTAACCACTGGACCACGGAGGCTGAACACAGCGAAATATACTGAGCGAAGCGGCCGAAGATATCCGAGAGAGCTAGTGAGCTCGCTGGCGTCGCTAGCTAGCTCTCGGTGTGAACCACCTCGCTTAGCTAATAGTTTCGTTCGCCTCTCTCGCCTCGCTCGCTCTGTCGGTGTGAACGTTAGGATAGGTCAGGATTATCTTATCTCTATGGTGTGAACCGCCCTTTAGACAGTTGAAATTTTTACTGATATCTCAAAAACGATGAAAAATACATGAAAAATGTAAAGGACCTCAATAGCCTTAATTGTAGATCGTTAAAAAAACATCAAAAAGTACATATAAAAACTGAATTTGTCCCTTTTTCAAAATAGCGTAAAATGCACAAGGTAATTTTGGCCAACAAAATTGAAAATAAGCTTTTCTAAGACTCCTCCGATCCAAAACTTAGCTTTCTGGGTTCATTTGCATTTCTAATCCGTTGTTTCCGACGTAATAAGGGAAGGTCCAGTACCAGTACTATTTAATGTAATAAAGAAACTGATCAAATAGGTACCCTTGCTTGGTTCCTTCGGTGGTCAATAGAAAACAGCAAAATTCGACTGTAAAAATAGATTTCTTTTGCCTGACGTGGCTGTATAAATTAAAAAGCATCAAAATATCGGCTAGCTGTCAGTGTCAAACCTAGAACAACCTGACGTGAGGTGTCAAATCGGCAGTCTTTTCTTGTTCGCTATAAATAAATAGGTAGTAAATTCGCGTAAATAAATAAATCCATAATTCGCGTTTATTGATTGTTATATTAATAGCAAAGTATGGTTATAAATTGATCACTCGTGAAGTTTTATAGTCTAATATCAAAATGTCGCCAAATACAACCATATGTAGGCTATGTCTTTCGGCTGATATGCGAACTATTGCAATAGCCGATACCCCCTTGCAGCTTGTGTATGAGAAGCTTACGAGCAATTTGGTAAGTTATTATGTTTTAACTTGAAGAGCTGTCCTGTCGTGCTCCTCTGTGGACATTGCAGAAAAATTACTAAGTCTGGGAAATATTTTTTGTGAGATGTTAGGCATATGAGAGCGCATCCCATATTTACCTCTACTTGGGGGTTCGGTCGCCCTTAAATCAAACATTACAATGGAACAAATTTTATATATACTGAGAGAATATCCATAGTTTCGTTAGTGATATCTTATTAGATTTCTTTTCATTCAACATTTTTTTTTGTGACCCAGCACTAAATATTGTTTCTTAGTTATTGTGTTAGTGATCGTGGCTATCCTGGAAACAGTTTCCCATCAGCAGATAATAACACTCTGGGGACTGGGCTATGTACAACCTACGCTCTGCCAAGCTACTGCATTTTCTTACCTCAGTGCCTAAATTCTCCACCATATCCAAAAATAAAACAAAAATATAGCAATAAAACTTCTATTGTGTCTCATTTAGGAACTTCAAAAGTGTTAGATAAGCTCATAGAAATGTCCATTTGAATAAAAATTTTTAAAAGTACTATTTTGAGTTTGTTAACAAGTAATTTTAAATGGAAAAAGATTTAAAAGAGAGAAAATTCTATATGGTCTATGCAGGCACTTGCAAATATCCATATAGAAGTCATGTGTGGCTAATGGCTACAAATACTATTTAAAATTACAGAGATTTCAATCTAATGCATGTGGCATAAGGTTCATGAAATTGTTAAACATTTATGCCTATGTATTGCCTTCCTAATAAATGCAATTGATTTTCACCTTCAGGCTATGTATGAACTTTTGCAGGTGACCATACATTTAACCTGTCAAGCGCGAGAAATGCAGACACAATTGATTTTCTATTTTTATGCGGACCGATTGGCTCGCTTGGGGGTTGAGAGATCAAATTACAATTATCTAGTCATATAATAGTGTTAATTTTATTTTTCTGTCACTACAGGTTTTATATATAAATATATACGGACAAATCACACAGATTGAGCTAGCCCCAAAGTAAGTTCGAGACTTGTGTTATGGGATACTAACTCAACGATACTATATTTTATAACAAATACATATATAGATAAACACCCAAGACCCAGGCCAATCTGAAAAAGATCATTTTCCATCTTGACCTGGCCGGGGATCGAACCCGGTCACTCCGTGTCGCAGGCAGGCGTGTTGACCGCTGCGCCACGGAGCTAGTTTTTTTTTTACATTTATATTATAGTTTTATAATATAAATGTTAAAATTTTAAGTTCATATAGATTTATTTTTAATATGTAAATTAGCAATTTTGTTTTTTTAATCTTGTAAGAGAATATTTTACAATACCAATTATACCTATTATTGATTTGTTTTTACTATTCGGTGTAAGTAACCTCGCTCTCACATGTTTTTTATTTTAATAATATCCTTAAGTTGTCTTTACTTAGGTAGATGTGTTAAAATTAATAATCTTTTCAACAAATTATCAATAAATTTAATCCTGAATCAGGAGCCATGAATTCACGAACTTTTATCATGAAATATATGTTCAAACAAGATATCCACAAGAAAAAATAAATTTAAAGGAACATTTTATATATACTTAGATGACACAAAAGTATCAAAGTTTTATTATACTATAGCGGCCCGCCCCGGCTTCGCACGGGTATAGGTATTTAATCTATAGCCTAGGTTCATCAGGGATAATGTATTTCATATTAGTCCAGTAGTTTCAGACCCTATATTGAATAGCAACCAAACAAACAAACAATCAAATCTTTCCTTCCTTTAAAACATTAGTCTAGATGAAAATAGTGTAGACAAATATTTAAAAAAAACATACATTCAAATTGAGAACCTCCTTTTTCGAAGTTGTGGCAGAGACATTAAATTATAACTTAATTTTTGCTAGTAGCATGAATGGGTCGGCTCATCCTGGGAAGTACCACAATCCCACAGAAAATTGATATTTGAATAAAAGCTTTACTGCTTCTAAGCTTCGTTTGGTGAGTGAGAAAGCCGGAAAGCATAAATTTATTCTGGGAAGCTAGACAAAGTTCCTGAACTACAGCTTTCTGATTGTTTTGAGTATTTCAGCTTCACACAGCAGACATGAGGCCCGTGGCAGCATGTTACCTCTGCCACACCCAGCTCAGCAAGAGCTACAAGCTAATGCTGACATCCGTCAAAGCTGAGAATATGCTTACTGAACTTTTGGAAACGGATCCTGAGGTATGTAAATGTGTATTTATAACAATCTATTGTTAGTCTTCCAAGGAAGATGTGGCAAAGGAGAGCAAGGGATAGAG
The DNA here is from genome assembly GCA_947532085.1 of Elegia similella. Classification (NCBI taxonomy): domain Eukaryota; kingdom Metazoa; phylum Arthropoda; class Insecta; order Lepidoptera; family Pyralidae; genus Elegia; species Elegia similella. The sequence continues at coordinate 19,613,774 of OX383941.1, forward strand.
AGAGAGTTGGAAATGTCTGGAGGAGGCTTATGTCGGAAAAGACAATCTAGGGAAAGAGTAACTTTTATATTAACAGTACACGATTTTTGTAAACCTAGAATTAAGCTATAAATAAATAAAATTGTTATAAAGTTCATCATTTCAACTGTAAGAAATCCATTGCTAGACAAAGGCCGCCTAAGGATTTTTCGTTCCATGGACAGGAGGATATTGCCAACTGGCACTCTATATATCTCTGGCCGTTTGGTTGGAACCCGGTCCCAACCAAATGTGTTAGTATGGCAATATCCTTCATATTGCCATACTAACCCGCTTCCTTTGGCGAGCGAAGTTTTTTTTTGCGTTTGTGCTTCTGATGCTGCATCCTAACAAAAGCATTTTTAAGCTGGGATGACGGATAGGAATTTGTTGGATTTGGGAAGGGAATGGAGATATTGGGATACTACTTACTCGGATGAATGGGGGAAAGCTAGTAGCAGTTCGGGAAACCGACCGCGCGTAGCCGATTTGAGGACCATGATATACCTATTATTACGTTAATTTTCTACTTTTTATTGCAGTTGACCAATGAATCTGTAGCCCTGAAAGACAGCCCATCTCATAGTCTGTACGGGTCGCTGGCGGTTAAAGTTGGTGAATCTACTGACTCTTCAGTACCCATTACCGTTGCAGTTAAACTTGAACCTGAGATACAGAATGTTGGTATGTATAATTAAGATATAGGTTTTTCTTGCAGCTATATCCAAATGTTGTACTAACAACATCTTCATCTTCATACATACATACATACATACACATTATCACGTCTTTATCCCTTACGGGGTAGACAGACTCTATGGTCATAAGACCGAAAGGCCCCATTTAACGTGTTGATAAAGGTGGAAAACGGAATCAAAATAGTGGTGAATAAATAAATAAATATATACGGACAAATCACACAGATTGAGCTAGCCCCAAGGTCAGTTCGAAACTTGTGTTATGGGATACTAACTCAACGATACTATATTTTATAACAAATACATTTATAGATAAACATCCAAGACCCAGGCCAATCTGAAAAAGATCATTTTCCATCTTGACCTGGCCGGTGATCGAACCCGGGCACTCCGTGTCGCAGGCTGGCGTGTTAACCACCGCGCCACGGAGCTGTCAAAGAAACAACATCTTCGCTGTAGAATACGTTCCTAAAACACTTTATAAATATGTAGGTATCTCTAAATAACTGTTGTGTTTATCTATATATGTATCTATTGTAAAATATAGTATCGTTGAGTTATTATCCTATGACACAAGATCACATCGTACTATGGGGCTAGCTCAATTTGTGTGATATGTCACCATATTATGTATTTTTATTTATTCACATCAAAACTGAGCCGAGTGAGCTCTGTATGCAAGCTGGTCCTTGTTTTTTTTACCAGTGGTTTTGTGTACCACTGCTGGGCAAAAGCCTCCCCCTGGGTTTTAAAAAAAGATTTGTAAGTTTTAAATTCTTTTAGTATAATAGCAATATAATAGATAAAGACAAATTCATAAGTCCACACTAGAAAGTGATGATTTAAATTCAATCTCAGAATTTCGGAGGAAAGTAATTTTTTTTGTATTTCTTTTTTTTTTGCTATATTTTGGCGTTTTTGGAACGTATCCCCTTTTTGCTGTACTTTTTTGGAGACGTCTACAGCGAATACACAATTTACTAATAAAAAAAAAAACTATCTTAGTACAAATATCCGTGTACAACCATGTGCAGATACTAAAAAAAATTCAAAGCGCTATGACATCTGGAGAGTTATTTTTGAAATCGGGAGTCATTCAACAGCAATTAAAAATAGCGCTCTTCCCACCCCACTGAAATTTGGACGGCTGCCAAAAGGTAGCGTCGTCACCAGTCCAGATTTATTGTTAGAATGAGATTTCTGTTTTGTCGCGAACAACTTTCATATCGTACACCGCTGTTTTTGCTCGACTGTGTTAGTAGGAGATTGATGTTTTGCGGATGTACATAGTTATGTATTTCGTTGCTTGTGTCTGGGCGTGGTGACTTATGAGACGGCTATATTCGTATTCTTTTAGGGTTCCGTTCGACCGACTGATAAAACGGAACTTTTATAGGATCACTTCTGTGTTTGTCTGTCACAGTTGATTTGCTCCGAATCTTCTGGACCGATTAAGATGAATTTTGGCACACTTATAGATTAATGTAAGCCAAACACGAGCATATGCCGCAAATAGATAAATTTTGTGTTTAGAGCCGTTTTTAGGGTAAAATAATAAAAAAGTTTTGCAAACTACATACCCTGTTACATGACAAATAAAAAAGCTATTGCGAGGATCTCAAATTTATTTTTATCATAATTCTAAAATAAACAATTTTTAAGCTGTGTAACAAAATAGACAACAATGGATCATTCCCCCTACCTTAATCCAAATCTGTTGAACGATCCTAAAATTTTTGAAAGTATATAAAATATAGTTTTGCGAAGCCGGTTCAGTTCAATTAAGAGAAAATTATATTCATTGCACGGAACCCTCTCCACGCGAGTTAACTCACACTTGGCCGGTTTTTTAAAGACTGGGGGCCAACTATAATCTTATTCTTGATTTTCTGCTGCTTGTCACTAATTCTCGATCATCACAATGAGGAGATTGGTGGATAATCTACATTTCTCGTGGCGCCACCTAGCCTGTAAGGTGCCATACAATATGGGGATATGCTATAAGCATTTTATTTACATATTTAATTATAAATATTTGCATTCACAAATACATTAATTTACGGTTGAAAATCGGTTGACAAAGACTACATTTCTCGTTATGAGAAAATACGAGTTTTTTACTCATCAAGCGCGAGAAACGCAGACAATGGATTTTCTGATGTTATGCGGCCTGATCGGGTCGCTTGGTAGGTTGCTTTGACCTCTCAAAGAAAAATATAAACAACTGATCTGTCAACAATGTTTAGCCTATGTCACTCGGGATAAGGCAAGTATTCTACGAGTTAAACTACACACATTCTAAGCTGTGCAGGTATTCATAAGTAATGGTGAAATAGAGAAACTCACATAGGTTCATACATATTTACATACTATCATACAGTGAATCACTCTGTTGTTTGTAAAGTCGGTTTATAGACGATAATTTTATGTGATAATGGTGAAAAGAGAGATAGACGCATCACAAACCGTGCTCGTGCGTCTCTATCGCATGTTCCGCGCTGTCGCTTGCACACGGAACGTGATACTTTTTAGTGTAAACCGAGTAAAAGTGCCGGCGTTCATATCCATGAACGCCTTTCGGATACAAAAGACGTATCGACATAAGACGTTATCGTCGCTGGCTAACTTCTAGCTGGATGCGCATAGCGAGCGCGCGGTTTCCAAACATTCCGAGACTTTGCTGACTAATATGATTAAATTTTTCTTAGTAATTAATAAGTATTTTGTTGGTTTTATATTTTTTAACGTTATATGTGATCATTATTAATTATGTCCTTAAGTATGTAATGTGATTTACCAGTCAGGCTGTATAGTATATGGTACAAGAAATCGTTTTTTTCAGATGTTCCATGCTCACCAGACATGGCGTCTTCTGATAAAGAATTAGAGAAATATGAGCCGGAAGTTGAAGTGGAAAAGTTTGATGACAAAGAAGATGACGATGATCCGTTAACCTGGCCTAGTGCGGAACAAAGTGACACAAAGAGAAAGAAAGTGAAAGTTGAGAGTGAAGAAGGTATGATATTTTATTAATACATAAATTTAGACTGGTTTTATCACAGATAATAGATGACGTAAGTATTGCGATTGGTATGAAAACCTAGTGTGCCGAGTCTAAAAAGTCTGATGGGAAATATGTCCTTGCTTATGGGTGCTTCCAATTTTTGGGCTATTGCATTCGATCAGATATAATGGTAGATACAGTCTCATAAAAAATGAAGCCTTAATAATGTCCCCGAGTCAAAACATCATGCATACTTACAAACAATGACAAAAACGGTACATACTGAAACTATGACTTCATCTTTTTTTTATTTTTATTGCGTAGTTTTTGCATCTTTTCACTGTAACTTCGTCATCGCGAGACGTATGAGTGCTAGCGCGGTTTATTGAAACTGTGGACAAAACAGCTCCGAAACTCGATTAGTGCGCTGTCTTGCCGGTGCCACTTTTCGAGCGCGAATCGTGTATCTACCATTATATTTGATTGAAGGCTATTGCAGTTAATTATGAGGCACAAGGCATTTTTTAGTTTTCGCTGCCGTACGGCCACAGCAACAGACGTGCGCGGACTGTCAGTATCCGTGGCCAACCTTAAGCTTAGACGGGGTTTGGTCAAGCGAAGTAGGTTCATTTACGTAGGGTATTTATTTAATTCAGATAAAAATTCTGAACGTCAGTGATGAGGGTGACAGTCGGCGCAGTGCGAAACGTTATTACGGAACACTTATACCATTACCTGTTCTGGAATTTTCGTATGCATATCCAGGTTTTTGTGCGTAGACTATCAATCTACACTAATATTATGAAGAGGAAAGATTTGATTGTTTGTATGCATTGAATAGGTCCTAAACCACTAAAACAATTTGAAAAATTATTTCACCATTATAATCCTACATTATTAATCAATGCAAACAAACAAACAATCAAATCTTTTCTATGCGGCCCTCCCCGGCTTCGCTCGGGTAGATAGGACCGCTAGTTATTAGCATCTGCGGGAAAACATATTCATATCTAAAAATTAAATATTTTCCTAGTGTCAATATTGAAATAAAAATGTATTTTTCTGGGCTGTTATTTTGTCGCATCTCCTTCCTTTGTTTCTTGAGTCTGCATTTGCTTACCCTATGCTCATTAACATACGTTTGATGCTGCACTATATCACACCGCACATAACACCTAGAGATGTTCTGGTTTCTTGATTCTTAACTGATAGTAAAACCTATAATACGACCGCTTAACTCTGACGTATGCAAAGATGACAGGCAGAGATTGACTCACTGTACCCATCGCTACACGCATATGTCACTCACTTCACCCTCCCGCTTCACCTCGCATTCCTCAGATAAAGCTTTATATAAACCGCCGCGGTATAATTAGTCTTGTGAAAACTCGAGTCCGGGAGTCTAAATATTCTAACTCGAATGTAAATCACAAGACTCGACTCATAAATAGATACACTGCTGCTCGATGTGTTAGTTATACTCAGCTCCCGTAATAGACTCGAGTTCGGTATATGCGCTCAAGTGTATGGACTGAGTCGCGCCGAGTTTGGTGACTAGCTATTAAGGGTGGTGTGAAATGTAGTTATTTGTAGTGTAGGGGAGAAGGGGGTAATGGGAGTCGCTTAAGCGAGCTATCAAATAAAAGCTTATTTCGATATAGTATCTTGATTAAAATTGTTTAATAATAGACTTTACTTATTTATCTACTAGTTGTTGTCACTTTTCACCACTTTGGGAATCAACTTAGGATATATTTCCGCGTTTTAAAAAAAAACAAGTTTGACTCCCATTGCACTAACCTCAGTACAATGGGAATCAGACATGTGGGAAATCAGAGTCAAACAATCGCAGACATTACATTCGGCGGTATACCATCCAGTGCAATCACCAGTTGATCAGCTAGCCTATTTGGTTTTTCTGACTTGTAATATTGGCATCTATAAGCGAAAAAAAATAAGAATATTTTTTGCGGGTAATGATAATCACTAGCGGGCTCTTTGGCTCCCATTACCTAAAACCTATACTGCATGTTAATTGTAAAATTTAATAACACAAAGTAAATTTAATCGCAATCTAATATGCTTATTTAAATTTTGAATATCAAGGATAAATCTATCCATGATCTTTAATTTGGTACAGCTACAACGTCTGTACTCACCGTTAACGTTGTTTTGACGAAAATTTACACCGACGAGGCGTGAAAACGAAACATAATTGTCACTCAAAAACGGGTGGAGCTACTAGCGCGAGTCATTCGTACAATGGGCAACGGGTACAGAGCGAGCTGAACATGTCATTTACCTAGATATCGAACGTTTAGTTTTGCTTAGAGGCACCTGACCCCGATTGCCCGCTGACTCCCATTACCCGTTTCTCCCCTACCTATCATTAATATCAAATAAACTTTTAAATTATTGTAATGCTTTGTATAACCTGTTGTACTGGAGAGTTTGTTGAGTAGAAGTTGTTTTTAGTTTGGTATTCGAACTCGAGTTGGTTTTGTGACTCCAGTTCTTAGTCGACTTGAGTCCGTGCTTTGACGACTCGTGCTCCACTCGACTCTAATTAAAAAATATCTTAGTCTACCAAGTATGCAAAATTCGTCAAGTTTTGCAAATGTAGACTCCCAGACTCGAGTTTTTTACAACACTATGTATAATTGCTATTCAGCATGAGTCCTTGGCGGGAATTTCGGCGGACTGCACGGTTTTTGTTTTGGAGTGTTTTGCAAATTGCTTCTAGTGGACTTTATAATGTGAAATCGGTGTAATTTGGTGTTATAAATGTCCATATTTATGAACAATGGGTGGAATAACTAAAATAATGTGTCATGGTGCGGCTGTAGTGAGATTTACATAGCGGGCTGTTGGTCGCCTGCCTTACTTCAACGTCTATGATCAAACCAGTGGATTCGTGGGAATTGTCGCCAGGGGCTCCATTTAATCAACGAAATGAATTACACCAACATTTCGTTCATAACACGTAGAAAAATATGAAGGGCTAAAAGGCATAGAAAGCCAAATGCCGTAAAACAAATATGAAAAAAAAATGCTATTCAGCATCCGTAGGATGGCGCTCGAGACGCCGTTTATATCGCGCAATAAACTATTCACATCTCTTTGATATTCCGGTTGTCGCACCTGCCATGCTCTGGGGCTGTTGCTGGTGTTGGTCTGAGCAACCGTCTTATTTGCCAACACCGCACATGTACCATAAAATCTTTGATGCACGTCACTTAAAGAAATACAATAAAAAATAAAACACTGCTGAACCAATCAGAAAGCTACATTAAAAATATATGCGTAGTGTAGGATGATCTCAATATTTAATTTGCCGGTCTTATTTAAAAAATGATATGGTATTGCCCGTCTTGAAAATTACGTATTGTATTTACTATTAATTCGAGTATGTCATGTAAAAAGAAAAAAAAGCGGGTGACAAGAACAACCCGTTTCACGACGACAGCACTTGAGGAGCTAATTCAAAAAACGGTGCGTCACCAAAGCGGAAGACGTCTACAAGTCACACTATTTCCGAAACCATAGCTTGAGCTGTAATACTGTCAACCTTCAGCTACAATTATTTTGGTTTTGTCCTCGTTTGATACAGCAAACATTTAAAATTTCTATATGTATAAAAGACCATGAAATGGCGTTCAGTGACTTTGACGTAAAGGCGTCCATCCCCCGTGGAAACAAACGGTCTAAACTGCTCGTTGCAATCATTCAACGGGGCGTTTTGGAAACTCTCACGGAAATCACTCGGTTGTGTTATGCTTTCAAAAATAGTGTCCCTAGCCATGAGGCCATTACGCTTTAAACCCTTAGCAGACATCAAAATAAACGAAAAATATTGTTCACATTGCTTGTTTTTTTTTTTTTATTATATTATATTAAAAAAATTATGGAAAGTTCACTACTCTATGGCGCTTATCCTTAATTGAAACCCAAAATATACAGTAATAATATAAAAAACATACTTTTCTTTCATGGGGTTTTTGATAATAAATAAAAAAGTTTAATTATGTGGTTATTATATATTATGGATAATCGAACAAAAGAAATTACTTTGACAGATTAAAATACCACTTCAATATAAAAATAAGACCATCACAAGGATTTTTCAAAAAATGCTGGTTTGTAAAGTTTCTCAGAAACGTGAGAAACCTTACAAATGTCATATTTCTTGTTATTTTTATAGCTCCTTACATATCTAAAGCATTTAGCGAAAACCGTGGTTTCAAAGACATGTTTGTGAGGCTAGTATTTGATCGCAGAACAAATTGATTGACGGTCTCAAATCAATAAAATGATCAGACAGATGAAGGACAACTTCAGTGTCATGTATATACCGACCATGGTTTAATTAGAACATACATTTGTCACATTCAGGAATAGAAGACACGTCCACCATATTTCAAAAATTAAACACATATAAAGTTATTACGAAAAAAACTAATATGAACTTACTACAAAGATCTCAAAATAAAGTAATAAAATCGCTATTTAACTTTGATTACTTAATGAGCACTGTAACTTTATACAAAAAAACCAATATATTTAACTTAAAACAATTATATAGCTAAAAAATGTGCATTCTTATTAAAAAAATTCTTACAAAAGAAGTCCGTACTCAAATAACATTCAAAAGAAGAAAATATAAACACCTTTTAAGAAATACCAATAAAATACAATTAACTACACCCAAAACAAACTATGGTAAGAGAGATATATTATATGAGGGTGCAAAAATGTTTAATGACTTACCTAAAGATTTAAAAGACTTTAAAACTTTGACTTCTTGTACCTACTCCCAAATTACTTTTACTAAAAATTATTTTAAACACTTATATATTTTAGTAAAATTTGCATATTTATTGACCGCAGTTGGCGCATCTGTAAAGAAAATAAAAATAAAGCAACGAAACAAAACTGAAGACGCTATTGAGAGGAAACTCCCACAACAAGGAGATTCAAGAACGCAACCCCGTAATGGAGATTTTGAACGTACAGCAATCAATTGTGATACAAATAGTAATACGGTTGAAAAATCTAATAAAAATCCTAATATAAAATGTCAATCAATGAAATCTACTGTGGAGAGCATTTTTAAGTGTAATATTTGTAATCATCGTTTTGATCGCAAAACAAACTTTGACAATCATTTATTTCAACATACTGGCGAGAAACCTCACGCTTGTCATATTTGTCAACGTCGCTTTAGTTTTATGAAGAGCTTAAAAGTACATATGGCTGCTCATGCGCGCGAGATACCTTCAGCGTATGCTGAGGCAAGAAGGGCACGTTTGATAGAAAAATCGTCGTCTAGCGATATAAACTCCTATAAATGTGAAACATGCCAGAAGGTATTTGACCATAAGAACAAATTACGAGTTCACTTAAAATGGCATTCTGACTATCGACCATTCCAGTGTCATGCTTGCGACCGGGCGTTCCGTGAGAAGCACGCTTTGACGGTACATCTAAGAATACATTCCGGAGAAACACCGTATGAGTGCAACGTGTGTCATAGAAAGTTCAACAGCTCAAGCGGTTACTACAGACACGTTAGAATACACACGGGTGAGAAACCTTTCGAATGTGACATTTGCAAGCGCCGGTTCACCCAAATATCTGGTATGAAGTCTCATTTAAAAATTCACACCGGTGTAAAACCTCATGAATGTACTGTTTGTCATCATCGGTTTTATACAAACCAACAACTATTACGACATTTAAGGACGCACACTGGTGAGCAGCCCTATGAGTGTTCTTTATGCCAGCGTCGGTTCAATCGAGATTCACATTTAAAACGCCACGTTAAATCTCACACTGGTGACAAATCTTATCAGTGTCATATCTGTCATCATAGATTTATTCAATCAGGCGATTTAAAAAAGCATATAAGAATTCATACTGGCGAGAAACCGTATGAATGTAACGTGTGTCAATGTGTATTTAAATTGAAAAGCTCACTAATAAAACATATGGCAACGCACACTTTAGAAACATCTGACGTCACAAAAAATATTCCAGAGACTGCTTAATCATCATTTCGAGTAGGTGTCATGGTCAATCGACCATGCACACCCGAGACACGCGTTTTGGATTATCTGTCTATTTCTTATGTCTACGTAACGGGCCCTTCATATAAATAGGTTTCACTCGTTTTAAAATAAATTGCATATAACTTTCTATATCTACAGACGAAAGGGTTAATTTTAGGTATTTATTTACAAAAAACGGCTGTTGTATTGTGTCCATTGAGGGTTTTCTGGATCCGATAAGCATAATAAATAAAAAAAAATTGCCAAGCTGCAAAACCTGACACATTTTTGCCCAATAACAACTATGTGTCAGAACCTCCAGATATTTGCGAAAACAATTGTTGATTTTTGATTTTCTGTGAAATAGTTTATAAGTTTTGAGATTCTGGGATGAATTCCGTATATAATGATCTTTGCATCAATGTGTACATTGGCCCAGTTTCGGAGTTTCGGTTTGAACAAATGTGTGTATGTTCGTCTTCTTATTTTCGTGTTGATTAGCTCAAAAGTCACCCAACGACTGTACGCTACCAAATTATGCCGTCGTTGCATATTTTCTCGTTTATTTCGATGTCATTCATAATTTTAAATATTAAAGTTAAATTATTGGTAGTATGAATATGACCATAGATACAATTTAAAGTTTCCAATTGACCTGCATAATTATTTTGTCATCTCTGTTGTCTATATTTTTATTTTCGAATTACAATTACTCCGACACTGGACAAGTGACAATCTGCCTATATAGCCCTTCTGAATCGCATATTAATTACGATGCTTCAGGCAGTATACTTTTTTATTAGGAATCACGTAGTTACTAAATATAGCTATTGGTAAAGACAATAGTAGTGTTCTATCTATCAATAAGACAGTCGCAAATACTTTTAGTTAAAAGTTAACATTTATTGACAGTTGGCGATTTTGTAAAGAAATTCAAATATGAGCAACGTACACAAACTGAAGATTCTGATAAAGGGAAACTACAATCCCGAAGATATCCAAGGACACAGCCTGGTGAGAAATGTACATCATTGAAACATGAACCGAGTGTTGACACGGGAAAAGAGGCCGGTGAAAATGCTAATTTAAAACTTCAATCAAAGGAAATTAAGGATGTAGAATCATTACAATGTAGTATTTGCAAATATCGTTTTGATAGAAAAACAACTTTTCAAAATCATTTTCTTCAACATAATAGTGAGAAATCTCAAGAATGTCCTATTTGCAAACGCCGCTTTAGTCTTATGAAGAGTTTAAAAATACATTTAGCTGCTCACGCACGAGAAACGTCCCGACCACTTCTTGGGAAGGCAAAACCCACACGCAAAGATAAATTGCCAACTACGGACATACTCTCATATGAATGCAATGTATGCCATAAGGTATTAGATCATAAGAGTAAATTAAGGGTTCACTTAAAATGCCATTCAGAGAATCGACCATACCAGTGTCATGCTTGCGACAGAGCTTTCAGCGCAAAACATGCATTGACAGTTCATCTAAGAATACATTCCGGAGATAAGCCGTTTGAATGTGACGTGTGTCACCATAAGTTTAACAGTTCTAGCAGTTTCTATCGACACGTTCTGATACATACGGGAGAGAAGCCACACGAATGCGCCGTGTGCAAGCGCCGATTCTCTCAATTATCCAATTTGAAATCTCATGTAAAACTCCACACAGGCGAAAAGCCCCATGAATGTACTATTTGCCATCATCGGTTTTTTACAAAACACCATATGGTACGACATTTAACGACACACACTGGTGAGAGGCCTTATGAGTGTTCTATTTGCCAGCGTCGGTTCAATCGGGATTCACATTTAAAACGCCACGTTAAAATTCACACTGGTGACAAACCCTATATATGTCATATTTGTCAACGCAGATTTATTGAATCAAGCGATTTGAAAAAGCATTTAAGAACTCACCCTGGCGAAAAACCGTTCGAATGTAATGTATGTCATTGTGGATTTAAATCGAAAACGTCATTGACAAAACATATGACAATGCACACTTCAGCAACATCTTGCGCCACAAATAATATTCCAGAGACTATTTAATATTTATAATATAACTAGCTGCCCCGGCGAACTTCGTTTCGCCATAAGTTAAAAACTATCCTATCTCTCAAGTTGGATCGAACTGCACATGGTGTGCGAATTTTTTATAATCGGTTAAGTGGTTTAGGAGTCCATTGAGGACAAACATTGTGACACGAGATTTATATAAATTAAGATAGTATTATGTAATACCCAAAGAAAGTAAATTTAAGTATACAGGATGACTGGTAAAGCACGTGTCATACTTAAGGACATTATATATTATGATCAAACGTAACGTCAAAAAATATAAAACCAACAAAATACTTATAAATTACAAAGAAAAATTTAATCAAATTAGTCTGCAGTCTCGGAATGTTTAGCAACGGCGCGCTCACTACGCGTATCCTTTTAGATGGCCCGCGGCCGACACGTCAACAGGTACGCGTGCTTCGATTAGCGCGAGTGTCCACAATTATTGTTTTTCTTGGATTATTTGGTCAACTTCTAAGCCCCTATGTTTTATACATTTGGAACGAGAATCGAGTACTGAGTGCCCCCTTTCAATATGTAACGGAATTTACCAGCCAGTCTGTATATGTAATAAGTACTATAAAGGGGAAATTGAAACCAAAATTTTTAGCCAAAACTGAGCACGGAGCCTAGTAACTCAGTACAGATGATAGATGCGGTCCTTACAGATCGTCGTTATAATTTTAAAAAATATAAAAATAAAGCGTAAAGACCGTGTGATATACTTCAGCATACGCGGCGGCCTCCAGGACATACAAAATTAACTGCAAGAGAGCTGCCTAACAAAATTAACTGCAAGAGAGCTGCCTACGATACCAGCGTAGGCGGTTCTCTTGCGGTTGCGATCACATCTCACGAAAACCGGCAAATTATATATGGAACAAATGTTTAACTATGTCACCGGCAGAAGGAGAAATCTAAATGCCAGCTTGATGTTGTTAAGGATGATATGCGTGCCAATGGTCTCATACCTAGGAATTCCAAAAACCGTGCGAAGTCGAGAAGAAAAGTCTGAAAGCGGACTTCAAAGAACTCTATCTGAGGATGCAACCGGGAGACGCTCAGATGAGAGAGAGAGAGAGATGTTTTCTTGGTAACATTTAGCAGACCTCAATTTTGTAGGTTTCAACTGTTTAATTATATATCACATATAATATTTTCCCATGTCACGAAACTGCATTCAGTTAATAAAGATGGATCATAAAATAACCAACCAACCAACAAATTTTTAAAACCAACATCGATATAAAAATACAACAAACATGGTTTATGTACTTTCGAATATGTTTTTGTAAAAATCTATTATTTATTTACTGCAGTTGGCGCTTCTGTGCAGAAAATAAAGGTAGAGCAACAATACCAGACTGATGACTCTGCCAACGAAAAATTCCAACCCCGAAGATATTCAAGAAAAAAACCTGGCGGAAACAATAATAAACGAACATCAATCAAAACAATCAGTTGTCTTACTGAAAATAAGTGTTTAGTAGAATCAATTGAAATTCAGACAGCGACTGCTAGTGCAGCAAATTTATATAAATGTGATTATTGTAAAAGTAGATTCGCTGAAATATCTCATTTTAAATCTCATTTACTGACACACTCTAATGTGAAATCGTACCAATGCAACATATGCCAAGAACATTTTATAAGAAAACAATTCTTGAACAGCCATTTAAAGACACATTCAACAAAAACACCTAAGGATAGACCCTTCGAATGTGACTTTTGTCACCGGCGTTTTTTGTGCAACGTGCATTTGAAAGACCATGTAATGACGCACACTGGTGAGAAACCATTCCAATGTGATATCTGCAAACGTGAGTTTCGCCACAAATCAGGTTTAAAAGATCATATATCTCGTCGTCACAATGATCAGAAACCCTTTGAATGTCCAATTTGCCAACGTCGATTCAGCATTAAGTTTGACTTAACAAAACATATTTCCACACATACAGAATCCCCGCTCGAATGTCATGTATGTCATCGTACATTTACTCATAAGGCTTATTTACGGGGTCATTTAAAAATACACGATTCTAACTCACTACAATATCAATGTCATATATGTCATCGTGCATTCCGAGAAAATTGGATATTGAAATTACATTTTAAGGTACATTCAGACGAGACTCCGTTTGAATGTGATATTTGTCATCGCAAGTTCAAACATGCCAGCAGTTGGAAGATACATTTGAAAAGACACACCGGAGAAAAACCACATGAATGTAATATTTGTCGAAATCGGTTTCTCCTTAAATCAGATTTGAAACTCCATTTACTAAATCATTCTGATAATAGACCTTATGCATGTAATGTATGCCAGAAACAGTTTAGTACAAAATACCAACTGCAACGACATTTAATAATACACACTGGCGAAAGACCTTATGAGTGTTCTGTTTGCCAGCGTCGGTTTGCTCGAGAAACACATCTAAACCGACACATGAAAATTCACACGGGTGAGAAACCCCATGAGTGTCATGTCTGTCATCACAGATTTATTCAGGCGACTGATTTGAAGTCTCATCTGAGAACACATACTGGCGAGAAACCTTTTGAATGTAACGTTTGTCAGTGTCGATTCAGTTTAAAGAGCAAACTGATAAAACATATGACAACTCATAATAAACTCCACTAAATGACTTGGGCTTAATTGTTTTGACTACAGAGTCGAAGCGAAGCGATGTACATCGAAATGGTGTTAAAGCGCTTAATCGCGCGTTTTCGTATTTTCATAACACGAATTTGAACTTTATTGAATGGGAATAGAAATTACTACCGGTTGCAAATGTACCCTCAACATTTCCTTGAAGGGGTGACTGAGCCCGTCAATATGAACAACATTTCACATGGAACCAATGCTTGAAGCTTGAAATAAATTTACATTTTAATACAAATTTCCCGGCCGGCTCGGCGAGCAACGAAACTAGTATGGCAATGTAAAAAAATATGTTAATTTCCCATTTGACTGTGTCGTAATAAGTTTGTTCGTATTAGAGGAATTGATGAAAGTAATTTAATGGATTACTTTCAGATGATATATTGATATAATATTTTCATTGTAATAATATTTACACATAACATGTGTAAATATTATTACAATGTCGCGTGTATATGTACACATGTCGCGAAATATTTTTAAGGTCCTGTGTTGCGCCTATTTGGAATACATTATTCAAAGGTAAACAGTGATATCATTTATGTATTGCCAGGCCCTTATGTTACTACTGAAATGACACCAGTCGCTTTGTGATGAATAATAAGGTCATTGTCGATTTTTTTAAATGATATATCTGTTTTCTTTCAAATAATTTCTTAAGAAGGTAGCATAAAACACTGATTTTTTTAGAGACATAAAAAAATGTATAATGTGTCAATATATCAGCTCAAAGTAGGTAAATCATTGAATTTTCCGGGGACCCTGAAAAAATCATATATGCCCTTAATGACAGTTAACAAAACAATATTTTCAACCAGCTTTTAATTAACCTTTTCTATTGCCCTCTTACCACGAGTGAAAGTTTGTTTAAAATTATTTTGTGAACATTTAAACATAACAAACTGCTTCTCGATTACGATGCATGCAATATTAATGGCACGTAATGGTACCCAAAACTTAGATCCTTAGAAACATTGTCTAACAATAAAATTATTGACTGTTCATCGAATTATGTTTTAGTAAGAGGTGAATATTTATTGATCGCAGTTGGTGCTTCTAAAAAGAAACTAAAACTAGAGCAAAGAAACCAAACTGAAGACTCTACTAACAAGAAACTCAAGCACCGAAGAAATTCAACAATACTACCTGGTAGGGGCAAGTATAAATGTATATCAATCAAACGTGAATCAACGGCGGATACTAAAAACAAATCTTTAGAAAACCCAAAGAAATGCCAACCAATGCCTGTCAGTGAAGAAAAACCATTTGAATGTAGTTATTGTCAAAGTAGATTCGCTAAAAAATCTTACTTAAATTCGCATCTGAAGACACATGGTAGTGAGAAACCATACCAATGCCACATATGCCAACACCAGTTTATTAGAAATCTGAACTTAAAAAGACATTTAATGACACATACTGGCGAGAAACCATTCGAATGTACTATTTGCCAACGTCGCTTCAGCAAGAAATCATATTTGAAAGATCATATGTTTCAACACAACGGCGAGACACCGTACGAATGCCATATTTGCCATCGCCGGTATAGCGTCAAGCAAAGCTTAAAAGCACATATTTCGACAGCACACGAAGAATCTTCGCATGAATGCCACGTATGCCATCGTAAATTTAGTCAAAAGGGTAATCTTCAATGTCACTTAAAAATTCACTATGATTTACGACCTTATCAATGTCACATTTGTCACAGACGATTCCGAGAAAATTGGATATTGAAACTACATTTTAAGGTTCATTCCGACGAAGCTCCATTTGAATGTAATATTTGCCATAGCAAGTTCAAGCATTCTAACAGTTTAAACATACACTTAAAAGCACATACTGGAGAAAAACCACACGAGTGTACTGTTTGTCAGCGCCGGTTTGCTCAAAAGGCTTATTTAAAAGTCCACATGTTGAGTCACTCTGATGAGAAACCTTTTGAATGTACTTTGTGCCAGCGGCGTTTCAGTAAAAAGTTGTATCTTCAAAGACACATAAAGACACACACTGGTGAGAAACCCTATGAGTGTACTGTGTGTCAGCGTAAGTTTGCTCGACCAGCACATTTAAAAAGTCATATGAACACTCACACTGGTGGAAAAACTGTTAAATCACATATTCTTGGCAGTAGTACGACATCAGGAGAGGGTTCACAGCCGGTCAGCACATTGAACAGTTAATACGAGGACGCTAATTATGTAATTTGATAAGTATTAACAATAATTTACTAACAAAAAGCACAACTTTGTGAGGGCTTGTGAAGATTAGTATAAATTCATACATAGTTAATACTGATGACGTGATTATTGAAAAATAAGTTTCAAGAAGCCTGCTCGAACCTAACGGAGAGGCAATGGCAAACCACTCCATTATTCTCTGCCAAGAACAGACATTGCCTGTGTTTCTTGCGCACCGTATATGCCGACAAGATAAGAACCTAGCTCTTAAATATCAAAGAAAAAGGCCATCACTATAAATATTAGTAGTCATGTAGCAAGAGGTACGAGTAGTTACTGGTTTATGATCAATATACATCTTATTAGTAAAATAATAAAAATAGACAATCATGTGTCATTGGTTCACTTTCGCATTTAAAATACAACGCAAGCGATAAATAAAAAATAATGGTTAAATAAAGATAGTATGACGTAACAAGAATTTGACTTCTTTCATCGACGGGTCACTTTTAAACAAGTCTTGAAAAACATTTTTTGCTTTGCTAACTTATTCGAAAATGCACCACGGATACCGCTACAAAATTGACATTTGAGAACACAGGCGAAAGTTCTTACCGAATCTCAGCGCAAATTTCATAGTTCTGGCAGTTCGGTCAGACATTTACGGACGCATACTGGAAAAAGTGCAACCAGTGTCATATTTGATTGAAGGCATGGCATGTGTCAAAGACATGTGTCGCGTTTCATACAAACTTTGTAGGGAGGCGTTTCGCTGTTGCTGTTGCTTCAAAGTCTACATTTACTGCAAATGTAAAGTTAGTGAGATGTTTTCAAAGTAAAAGAAGCAAAAATATTTTTTATCGCCATTATCTCAGCTCTTCCTGCCATCATCATCATTAGGTATTTCGTGTAGATGCCACAGTCAATCGACCATGCACACCGGTGTCAGAGTTGATCGGAACCGCCTCTCGGCCTTTGACGTGGTTCCTTTAACGACTACCAGATGGCAGCCGGGAGCGATTTTCCATACTTTCTTGTAAATCGTTAGTCATATCGGAGCGACCGCGACTATGAACATATCGTTAACCAATCCACATAGCTGGACGTATGAGGCTTCTCTTCCTGTTCTAGATCTATGTCAATATTACAGTTTTCGTAAGGTTTCTCACCAGTTTTTGATGACACTTCTGGTCTTCTAACAATATTGCAAAATTTTGGCCGATGGGTATCGTGTATCGCCGTTTCGCGGAACGGTATTCCGTGATGGCGCGCATAACATCGCAGATAACCTGTGACATGGTTTTTTTAGGTTATTATATTATATATTTAAATGTATCTTAGTTTGTAAGATATATAATTGTGTGGGCCCGTTATATTGTTATTTGTGTAGCCATAATCAAATAAATGAAATTACATTTAAATATTATGAAATCTTGTTAATGGTTTCTCAGATAATTAGTTGTTAAAAAGCTTGTAATCATCTAGTCACTCTAGAGATACATTAATACTTAATGATACACACCTTGTCAAACATAGGTACATTGATACAGATGACAGAAAAAGAGTCGATCGCTATGAAAATGATATTGCAAATAATAAAAATTACATACAGATTGATTTTGATTAAAAAGCTCATTAAAATTATAAATTCTAGTGCCAGTTTTCCTTTTTTTATGAAGTAGTGGTCTGACATATCCACATTTTTTGATTGTTTATAGACAATTGAAGTAGATAATATCTAACATGCTAATGAAAGGTGCCTTAAGAAGTTCAAAGGACCTCGATATTTGCCTCGTTTGTCAAGTCCGCTGGGCTTTCTACACAATGCACGACGCCTGGACCCGATTTAATTAGTATATTGCTTAAATATCTTATCTTGCTTTTTAATCGATTTCGAATGTAGAAAGCGGTAAGTTAACCTGTAAATATAAAATGTATAGCATTTAGGTTTTTTGTGCAATAGTAAACTGCTACTGTATGTGTATAAGTATATACAATAAAATACCTGAATCCATAAAAAAACTCACATTTAACTTATTTAAGAAACACCTGCAAAATTGGCTGAATGAGCGTGGCTTTTACACAATACAAGAGTTTCTCAATTTCAAATAAAATAACAATTTAATGTTAACATATTAAAGAGTTGATTAATGAATACAATATAATTATTTTAGGTACCTATGTTAAATTAATTTTAATATTTCATAATTTAATTTAAATAACTAACCTTGACAATTTTACCTGTTTGTAAATTTGCATGCTATAATTCAATGGCTGTATAGGAGAAAAATATATTGTTACCACCTACTGTTTACCCTTTACAAATGCAAATAAATAAATATTCTATCCTATTCTATTCTAAAATATTCATTTGCTTTATTTAATATATACTGTATTCTACAATATTAACCGTTAAGAGGTATGTAAATAATACAGATAAATAAATATATAATAAAAGTACCTACATGTGTTTTAACTTATTCTACATTATACTCGTAATATTATAAAGAGGAAATATTAAATTGTTTGTTTCTTTACATTGAATAGGCTCCGAAACTACTGGACTGATTAAAAAAATCCTTTCACCATTAGAATTCTTCATTATCACTGGTGACAAAGGCTACCTATAGATTAATACCTATAAACTAGCCGTGCGAAGTCAAGACGGGTTGGTAGTATAAAGCGGGCCTCACAGAAAATCGACGTTTGAGTAGAAGCTTTCTATGCTTGGTTCGGTGAGTGAGAGAGCCGGAGGCCCATCCTTCCTCCGTTTCCTCCCCCCATGTCCTATCTCCAACTCCTTGAAAGGCCGGCAACGCTCCTGTTACACCCTGGTGTTGCAGTTGTCCATGGACAGCGCCGGTCGCTTACCATCAGGTGACTAGCTTACTCATTTGCCGTACATTAAAAAAAATTACATGTGGCTAGGATGACGCCTATTTATAATGATCCTCAAGATTCTTATTTGCTCCCAGACAGGATAGGGCCGGGAAGTTTTAAGGGGCGCCAAGATCATGTGCGTGTGCTCTAAGGGCCACTCTTTCACAAACTCTGGCTCCAACTTTCACAATTCTTTGGGAATATTATTCACTAAATCATTTCACATTTTCAAAGAATACTGAGAGAGTAGCCCTCAAGTCAGAGCACACGCACATCCAAGATCATAATGATAATATGTCAGTATCATAGCCTGACGGGCTTTGGGTTTGATTCCCAGAATAACGGCCACGCGGGCAAATTTTACTTCTTTATTTTTACAAAAAATTATCTGCGATTCCGGAGCTATTCAAGTGCCCGTTAAAACTTTCCCAAATCATATAACGCGCAGATAAGAAGGTGGAGGGCCGGTCGGTATTAAGGCTGAGTAGGTAGTTTGTGATTCCGGACTCGTGTCTCCCTTGACCGCCATAAACCCTGGCCTGACCTGACAGTATCCAAAATATTGCAAAAAATTCTAAAACATTTTGAAGGCGCAGCTCCGGGTGTTTTAAGTTATCGAGTGCGGCGTAACATCAGGTGGTTGAGGGCGTAATTTTTAAGTTTAATTCCTCCTTCAAATAGCTACATTCTGGGCTGCATGGAAGATGAAAGATTATTGAAAAAGAAAACTCATCAATTAATAACACTTCAAATCAAACCTAATAATAACCAAAGTTCTTTCTTCTGAAATCACTACCGACATCGCCACTTACATACACGTACATGCATCTAGAAGAATGAATAATTGGCGTCATTGGCTAACTGGACACTGGCTCAAATAAGCTGCGGACTGAAGTTTGATCGCCACATACCTACAAGAAAAAAAATTGGTATTTATCCGCGGTTCTGGCACTACCCAAGTAAGGTTGGCGTCTAGCAGACGGCTGTAAATTATAGTCCCATTTAACCCGCCCATGATGGAACAAGTGGGAAGATTCTTCCTCAAATCATATTATTTACATAAACATGAATGCTGCTATTATAACTGAACACGAGCTCCGACACACTACAGCGGAGGAGGCAACCGGGAAAAATTGCTTAGATGATGGTAATTAACGCTTTTTCGAAGCAAATTGGAGGCTTCCTCATATGCACCTAAGTACATGTAATATATTCTTTTTTTAACCTATTTTGTCCCACTCCTGGGCAAAGGTCTCCCTCATTGCCTCCCATACCTCTCTATTCCGCGCCACATCCGACCATCTGCTTTTGAACCTCTTTATATCGTCACACCAACGTTTCCTAGGCCTACCACGTTTCCTGTAACCCTGCTCAGGAGTCCACTTCATAACTAAAGTGGCCCATCGCTCCGGATGCATTCGGCAGATGTGACCCGCCCAATCCCACTTCAACTTGGCGGCTTTATGTCCCACATCCACGATGCCAGACTTAGAACGAAGTACGATGTTTGGCACTCTATCCAGCCTGGTGACACCCAGGACCAGGACATATATCCATAATGGGGTAAAAACAAAGAGGTCGAAGAAAGGTTCAAGCGGATTACGGTTCGGTTTACATGCCTTCCACCATGTTTTTGTTTTGCATATTGCTTGTAGTGAATTTTATAAAGAGGAATCAATAAAATATAATTTGGTGTTATAAACAAACGCCCATATTTATGACAATTTGCGGCTGTAGTGAAGTGAGTAAGATTTAACTGGTGGTTGCCCGCCTTGTTGCGTCGTGTTCGGGTACGATCAAACCAGTGGATTCATGGGAATTGTCACCAGGAGCTCCGTCAAGTCAACAAAATGAATTACAATAATTTCGGATACACAAGAAAATTTCGATTGGCTCACTAGACACTGGCTAAAATAAGCTTCTGTATGAAGTTTGATGGCCACATAGAAGAAAAGATGTTACAATTGGCAGCCCTGCAACAATGTCACTTGGATGTGTCAGTGTCAAAGTCCCAAGGAACATGAAAAAGTTCTGTCATCTCTATCTCTAATCTCTGAGAAATAATTTCAGCGAAAGAAAACTATTTGATTTAAAGCAAATATAATACCTCTTTATCAAAAACTGGATAAATTTTTTAAAGAAAAAAGCTTACTTACCAAACTACGCTTTAGATTAAGCTTTTGCTTAACACTCATGTACCTAATTTTATTGTTTAAAAATACTTAAACAAACTTAAGATTTGGCTTGAACTTGAACAAACTAAAGTACGCCTCTATACTCTTTGCACAAGGAAGAACTCAAACACCATAAGCTAGGGAATGAAATCAAAATGTCTCAAAACCCAGTAATGTGTCGGATATGCTTGTCAATGAATGTTCGAATGTTTACAATAGCTGAAACTCCTCTTCAAATGGTGTATGAAAAAATTGTAGAAGCTCCGGTAAGCTTTTATGTTTTTCTATGTCTTAAGTATATTTTTTCATTAAAAAAGCCATACATGGTTTTTTTTTAAGTATAGTGATCATTTCATATTTTGTATTGCTATGAACTACTGTTTACAGCTCAAAGTGAGAATATAAAGCAAGCTTTTTTTGCACTTTTGTCAAAAATAGCCACTAAAAATGCTAAGAAAAGTTTTTCATCACTGGACCATCATCACAAAACTTTGTGTGAAATTTCTCAGCTTAGAATGAATGCCAGACACACTAAGTGAGACGATTTTATAGAGAATTGTGTTTTCTTTAACAAATTTCTTCCACATTCCAGCTTCACACTGCAGACATGAGGCCTGTAACAGCTTGTTACATCTGCTACGCTGAGCTAAAGAAATGCCACAAGTTGATAATGATGGCTGTAAAATCTGAGAATGTCCTTACAAAAATATTGGAGACGTATCCTGAGGTAATTTAACTTGTCCTGTTTCTTCTTCTTCCTCACCTTATCCCACTTTCAGTGGGGTCGGGACAAAACTTTACTTAACTTTAATTTTAACTTGTCCTGTTCACCTGGTTCACCTGGTTCCGTGGGCATTTTTCCACACTTAGGCCTCTGTTCACCTGGTTCACCTAGTTCCGTGGGCATTTTTCCACACTTAGGCCTCTCGTTTCCATTGTGTGTGAGCTGAAGACGTTCTTCCTACCGGCCTTCTGCCTTGGAGAGAACTTGTCCTGTTTATTTTTTATTTATTTGGGTTAAATCTTACAACTGTAAAGTAGTCAAATCAACCAATACAGCTGAAAATTTACATACTTTGTAACATATGAAATTACTTTATAATTAACTAGCTTTCGCCCGCGGCTCTGCCCGCGTCAATGTTGATCCCTCGGGAATAGTTCTTTTTAAAGGGAAAATGGTGATTTCAGTCAATATTATAAGGATTCAAAGATTTATTCAGAAAATAGGCCTTTTCAGGCACCTTTTCATGTCTAAGGCAACAAGTAACCTATGTACTATGACTAATTTCATATGTTACAACTTGTGCAAGTCTTCCATGCTGGTCTGGGAGAAAGAAAAACATTATTGTTCCAGCTGCTTCTCTTCTGACGTAGATCATAAAAGCAAATCGACAGAATGGGCAAAAATCTGAGTTATCATGTTAGCACCCATCAATAGGACAATTTAATGTGTAAGGCCCAGCAAATACATACAGAGGCGAAGATACTGATAAAAATCAATTTAAAATAAACCTTGACATTACATGCAGTTGAAAACGCCTGCTTTCATGGCAGCTTGACGATGCGCCGCGTGCTCGGTTTTTAGCATGTCGTTTTCAACCACATGTCTATAAAGGTTTATTTTAAATTGATTTATTTTCAGTATCTTCGCCGCACCTCTGTAAGTTTGCACTGGGTCTATAAATATGTCAACATACTTTGTATGTGAGTGGGAAAGCAGTGGCGGGGTGTTCAGGTTTAGATTAGACAATCACTATTTTATTTTATGAGATATTTTTCTGCTGTCTGCTAAACTACCCAAGGAGAGTTGGCGTCAGTTAAGACTATAGTTCATTCATTCATTCTTCTTAACCTTTCAGGACCCACTAATTTTTTTAAATAAAATTTCCTAGAGACCCGCATGGCATTACAGAATGCCATGTGGATCTTGAAAGGAGTCTGCTATAAGCATGTACAACGTAGGAGACTTGTTAGTTCTAGTAACTGTTATGGCTACCTCTATGCGCGGCAGCGATGGCACTCCAGTGAACTTTTCCACTTTTCACTACATGGCGCTAGCCTAAACTTCCTTACCTTGAGAAATATAAGCTAATACTAATCCCCTTATCCCTACTAATATTATAAATGCGAAAGTGAGTTTGTCTGTTTGTGACGCTTTCACGCCGTAACTACTGAACCGATCATCATAAAATTTTGCATACAAGTTCTCTGGAGTGTGGAGAAGGACATAGGCTACCTTTTATCCCGGGAAAAAATACTATTCCCGAGGGATCGACTTTGACGCGGGCGGAGCTGCGGGCGAAAGCTAGTATATTATAAATGCAACAAAACTCAGTCTGTCTGCTACGTCTTCACACTTCAACTGCTGAACTAATTAGATATAGAGTTAGTAGAGACCAGACAAGGACATAAGTTACTTTTCATCTTAAAAAATGATACTGTTCCCGAGGGATCTACAATCACGCGTTTATATTTTCTCATAATATGGTGGATACAAAGTTGTGACAAAACCTATGGGGTCAACATTGTAAGAACAAATTATATGATATAGGAGTTGAGTGGATTCAGACAGGCAGCCTGCCATATAAACTTTATCTATAGCATGGCATGTACACCGACCATGGGCCAGACAAGCAGCCTAAGTGTGATATGAAATAGCTTACGGAAGCAACAAGCAGCAGTCACAATTGTGGATCCAGGCCCCAAACCATCAAAGCAGAGGACACAACTGTAGAAATGCTCAAATTATGATGATTGGAGTGAGCTCAATCCATGAGATTCATTCACTAACTTATTTATTTATTTAGGTTTCCACAAGATCTGCAGCTCTGATCAACCACCAGGCTAACAATCTCTCTCTGACTACCGTCCCTGTTGAATATTTTGACACATCCTCATTCGAGACTTCAACTTACGGTAATATTGGTCATGAGTGTATCAAGTTAAAAAAAGAGGCTGAATATGAGGAGGTTACTTATAAAGAGTCTGTGGGTAAGTTTTTTTTTTTTAATTATAAAGTAATAGAATAAAATAAAAAAATACCAAGATGCAGGCAACAAATGAGTTTATTCAGAAACCACAGAGCAAATCATAGACCATAGATGCACGCCTTTCCCCAGCAAGAAAGTAGGTCCTAGAGACATGTGAGTAGAACGAATAATTAGTGCATTGTCTGCTGTGGATGTGCCCGGAATAAAAAAAAATTAGGTTGTAGTAAAAAAAAAACGGAAAAAACTTTTCTTGAGTAATACTGTTCCAGTCTTCAGCAAGAAATGCAATTTTTTATTCCAGACACATCCACAGCAGATATCGTACCAATAATTCGTTCTACTCACACCTACAGGACCTACTTCCTTGCTGCAAAACACACCAATTTGCAAAGGCAGTAGTATTTTTTTTTTTTAAAAAGCTTAAGATATTGTTTTCTCCAAGTAGTCTAATCCACATTGAATAATTTATATATTTTACAATCATTTACAGAACCAGAAACTACAGAGTATGATATTAATGTAATGAAATGTGAGTCGGTCATGGATTCCAACATGATATGGCAAAGCAGTGGTGAGACACCACAACTTGACACAGAGGTTAAAATCGAAGTACAAGATGATGTCCAAGAAAGTAGGTAGAGTTTTTGATATTATAAATATGTGATACTAGCTGTCGTCTGCGGCTCTGCTCGCATTGGTGTCGATCCCGCAGAAACAGTATTTTTTTCCGGGGTGAAAGGTAGCCTATGTGTGTGCCAAATTTCGTCAAAATCCTATGCGTTTTGGCGTGATTGAGTAACGAACATGCTAACTTTCGCATTTATAATATTAGTTGGATAGTAGGATACGAGTTGCTTCCGTATAGTCAGCTATTCGTAAGTGTCAGCACGATATGCTTCGACCTCCAGATGTTTTCCTCAGGGTGTATGTGAATCGGGACACGAGCATTAAATCGTCCCGATGGGTACTGATATTAGAAGGGGTCTTGCCAGTAGCCGATTTTGTACGCGAGTAACCCGTATAAGTATTTGCAACCCATTTTTTTCATGTTTACTTTTCACGATTGAAAAATGAGCTTGATTGTCTCTTAGCATATACAGCGTGTAAATTCGACCTTCCCATACAAACTGGCCGGGCGGCGGAACTCTTTTGTATGGAAATGACGAAATTTTTTTTTAGTTCCCAGCATTGGTCCCATAGGAAAAGTTGTTCATATTGATGGGCTGAGTCACCCCGTTAAGGGAATGTCGAGGGTCTATTTACACGGTGTATATATAACTATTTCAAAAAAAGAATCTACGTTTATAATGGCCGCATTCATCTGCCTGCAGCAATGCAATGTTTTTGACGTGATAACGTCTTATAAATCCATGAACGTCGGCTGCACGCACGAGAAAGTGTCACGTTCCGTATGCAAACGAGAGCACGGATCAAGCAAAACGCAAGTGACGCATCTATCCCTCTTCCACCGTTATCACGTCAAATTATCGTCCGTAAACCGAGTTTACAGAAAAACATTTTTTTTACAGCAGGTTGTGACACCTGACTGACTAGAGTAGACCAAACTTTATTTTATGAAAGTAGACAAACACTTTATATTACTATCAAGAATATTTTTATAAATTACAGACAATAAATTATATTAGGTATAGTCTCGCTTACACATAATACGACACCCTGTATAATAATAATATTAATAACCTTTAAATGCTCTATACACATATTTTTGACTATTTTTTTTATATATTTTATAAAAAAAATATAAAATCCACAGGTGAATCGTCTGTCCAGACTACGGAAAAGCAGGAATATATTCTAGTTGAAACTGAAGAACAAGAGTCTCACCGAGATTCAACGCTGCCCCGCATATATCAATGTAAAGTTTGTCTACGCGTGTACACTAATAAAAATTCGTACAGACAACATTTAGACAGCCACCAAATCCATGAGTGTCATATTTGTGAACATCGATTTTCAACGAGAAATAACTTGACGAGGCATTTTTCAACACATTCAGAGGACAAACCATATCAATGTCAAGTCTGTAACCGGCGGTTTCGTTTGAAACATTATTTGAAACGTCACAAAGATATACACAACGGTAATGATCAGTATAAGAACGAGGATTACAAATGTGATATTTGTCGACGTCATTTTAGTCAAAAGAGTGCTCTAACTTCTCATTTAAGGACCCACACTGGTGAGAAACCTTTTGAGTGTGATGTTTGTCAGCGGAGGTTTGCATCAAAATTCAATTTACAAAATCATTTAAGAACGCATTCGGGCGAGAAACCGTTTAAATGTGATATTTGCAACGCCCGGTATATTCACAGGACAAATTTAAAACAGCATAAGATGACACACACTGGTGAGAAACCTCACAAATGTTATGTTTGTCAACGTGGGTTTACACAGAGCTCACATTTGAAAGATCATTTAAAATCCCATAAAACTAAATCGCCGTTGTTTGATAGTGATTAATGTAAAAATCAGGTTACAATAAAATGTTTTGCTTACAAATTTATAAGTTTAGATTTTTTTATGTTTTGTTTTGTTTTAATACGATATATGAATTTAAAACATTAAATCAAATCGCCATTGATATATTTTAATCTTCTAATGTTTATGAGACATTTAATCTTCTAATGTTTATGAGACATTTTAGTTTTTTTTTTACTTCAGATCTAATATTATTTACTAGCTGTTGCCCGCGGCTCCGCCTGCGTTAGTGTCGATTCCTCGGGAACAGTAGAATTTCCCGGAATTAAACATACCCTATGTCCTTTCCCGGTCCTCAAACTACCTCCATACCCAATTTCATCTAAATCAGTTTAATGGTTGAAGCGTAAAAAGACGACAGACACTCCTTTCTTAGCGCTGACTCACCATTATAAGAATCCCTGTACCAAATTTCAAGTTTCTAGGCGCAGCAGTTTCGGTTGCGTTGATATATAAGTCAGATTTTCCCGCGGCTACGCCGCCGCCGTTAGTGTCCATCCCTCAGGAACTGTAGAATTTCCCGGAATAAAAGATACCCTATGTCCTTCCCCGGGTCTCAAATTACCCCCATACCAAATTTCATCCAAATTTGTTTAATGGTTGAAGCGTGAAAAGAAAACAGACAGAGTTACTTTCGCATTTTTAATATTAGTATGGATAGGTATAATGCTGTCATATAATGATGATGAATTGACTTTGGATTTTAATTTTCCTATGTCACTGATTAATCTATATCCCATTCCAAAAAAAATTAATTGTAAACAATGCTTTGACCACTTATAGGCAATCTGTGCAACTGACAGGTACTTTTCGCGGAAAAATTAAAAAAGAAGTCAGTGTTGCCAGTCTTTTTTCCATAAAAGTAACGCAAGTTCTCACATTTTTTTTTGTATAAGTAGCAAGAAACTTCAATTTCAACCACATTCAAACAAAAAAAGAATTATTAAAATCGTTTCATAAATGACGGAGTTCTGAGGTACGAACAAACATTAAAAAAAAAACAACCGAATTGATAACTTCCTTTTTTTTAGTCGGTTGAAAACTATCAAAAACATAATTTCAAGTACCGTACCTACATTAGAAAACAAAATCATTTTTTACCTAGAATTATTCCCATCTTCAAATATCTTTATCAATATGCATCAAATTGGTCTATCGAATTAACAAAGAAACAATGAAAAAATACTATACTATAATATACAAATAAACACGGTACAAAATAACAAGTTAATAAATATTTCATGAAACTCGCTACTCTTTTTTGGCAAATCGGTTACAATAAGTTACAATATTTATTTCGGAGGAAATGACACTGGCAAAATAATTTCATTTATTTGTTCATGCAGTCAGGTTGACATTGTCATTTATACAGAAAAAGAGTACAAATTATAACCTCGTAATAAACGCCATAATCGAAAATAACGATTTCAGTAAAAGTTTATAGGTAAAATCTAGTGACATTCATTTAAAAAGGCGTAAATCATTACAAAGCATCTTTTTAAAGTGTTAGTGTTCGAGAGTATTGTGTGATTGAAGAAATATCTGCCAACAACCGTGTCGAGAAGGTTTGTTTACCTTTAATTTTTTTTTTGCGTGGGAGAAATAGATATATAAGTATGCTATATATTTGCAGTCAAGGCAAACTCATGCTTTAAATTCATTCAAATGACGATAACTTTTTTTTAATGAACCGATTTTGATGAAACAAACTTTAAATGTTTTGCCGAGTTAAAACATAGCAATTAGTGCAAGTTTGAAGTAAATCGGTTCAGTATTTTCGCATATAATTGTGATCATACATACAGACAGACAGACAGACAAAAAATTCTAAAAAATGTTTTTTGCTTTCTATTATTCTATTTAAGTGTCCCTCTATCCATTTCAGTCAAAAATTCTAAATGTACAGACAAAATATTTTTACTGTTTTATTATATGTATATAGATGATGAATAAATTAAGGTAAATAAAAAGAAGTCGAGTTGTAAATGCATTGCAGACATTTAACTGTATTTCGGTTACAATGCCACCCAAACAAGTGCTGTGCGTCGTAGCGGGGGAGTACTAGAATGCGTTGCGAAGCCGCGAGTTCGTTTTATACATACATTGTTTGACTGACACTGCGACATCGTCGCACGAAACACATTTAAGAGAAATTTTGTTTATGCGATGATACATTGTCAGTCAAACAAAGTATACCTAAAGATCCCGCAACCTCGTCACGCTTTTACAACATACAAAACATAAATGCCTGCATGTTTGCCTTTGTAACGTTTTATACTTGGTTTCTCACATTGCGGTGCCGCACCGTCCGCAGGATAGACCGATAAACGTAAAAGATAAACCCTTACAACTCTCTACTCTCTTTACGTGTATAGACTTGTTCTGCTCGGACGGACGTCATGTGCTACACCGCAATGGTAGAAACCAAAGCATTACGCATCGAACGTCAATGTGGGTGTATAGCAAAGTCGTCATGAATTCGCAGATCGTCGGCTTAATGTTTTTTTATGAATTTAATTAATTTTAATATTCTTTTTTGTTGATGTTGCCAGCATAACCAATCTTATGTAATTTCAAGATAATTTATGTTTGGGTGGGTCTTAATATATTTTTTTAATTAAAAGATTTGAATATTGTTTAGTGTAACTAAAGTTTGAAGTACTGGAAAATTTTGATTAATAAATTTATGTTGATTTTTAAATTAATTATAGTTATTTTGATAATATAATTTTTTGATATTAGGACTGATCTAAAGTGTAACATCAACGAGCTTAACAATTTCACTGTCCAAAAACGAGACGCAATAGTAAAACAAATTAAATGATCGCATTTGACTCATAGGACAGGGAAGTTGTTTATATTTTTTAATATGAATGCAATAATTTTGATATTTAGATTTTTGTAAAACTTTTATGCTAACTCGTAAGAACCTAAAGGGAGATTTGTTATATTTTTGAAAATAATGTTGTATGTATTATGCCTTTACACATAATTTCGAAAATTCATATTAAACTTACCGTATCGTATACATAACTTGTATTTATACCAAGTTCACAATTGCGATATCATTTTTTTTATGAATATAATAAATATTTTCTACATAATATTTTTATTATTTAAGAACCCTTTATAATAGTTTGTATGATCAAAAGGCTAATATTTACAGAGGCGGCTTTTACGGAACACGATATCCCAAGATCTTTCCGTCGCGTCTTGGACATTCACATTTTTTATTAATACCGGAACATTTAAACTAGGTACTTATGATAAATATGTATTTCAAATTCCCCGCTTGTACAGAATGCCTATCGGTCGGCGGGTACATGTGTTTAAAGCAGGTCCCAATTAGGAGAACACGACCCCAAAAGTGGACAGTACTGAAATTTTGAGTATATTATTGAGTATATAGAATTTTAATCGAATTTTTTATATAAATTGCCGTTCAGAAAATTCGATTAAAATTCTACAACGCAAGATGGTATCCATCCAGCAGCGGGCGCTGGGTTTCGATTTGCTAACAAATATTAATGAAACTGGCCAAGTGCGATGCGGATACTCAGACAAACACTAAGGGTTCTATAATAATCTAATAATTAATATAGTAAATATATCCAATAATTAACTACAACAACCACGTTTCTTGTATGAGAACCGTGATTCATAAATACGCAAGAATAAATAAATAAATTTAGGGACAAATTACACAAGCACGAACACAATGAAACTTTCCATCTTCCGCATTAACCAAACTCAAGTTTTAGGTTATCTGTGACATTCTTTCATATTTTCTTGGTGTAACTTGGCTAAACATCTTCGTCATTTGTTTTACCAACTGAACCAACTGTCTATTCCGGGCGTGTACTTAATGCGATTTTAAGTGCTGGACCAAAGTCCTTTTCCGTGTAAAGATACAATGACAAACCTCACATTTATACGGATTCTCACTTGTAATGTGAACTAACATATGTCTTTTCAAGTCAGCCACACGCTTAAACCCAGTTTGACAGTCACTACATTTATATGGTCTCTCATTGGTGTGAATCTTTGAGTGACTCAACAAATCACTCTTCGTACTGAAGTTACGTAGGCAGACACCACAGTCTAAAGATTCGTCAGCAGTGTGAGTTTTTATATGAAGAAATAAATTACCCTTTTGATAAAAGCCACGCTGACAAATATCACACACAAAAGGTTTCTCAGCCGTGTGAGTAAGCAGGTGTGTATCTAAAGTGTTCTTTTGGTCAAATCTACTTGGACAAACGCGACATTGGAAAAGCTCCTTGCCTTTGTGAGTTTTTAGATGATGTAACAAAAGACATTTATGAGCGAAGCGACGTTGACAGATGTCACATTCATAAGGTTTCTCACCTGTGTGGGTTCTGTAATGACATCTTAAGATAAACTTTTTACCAAACTTGCGTTGGCAAACATCGCATTCGAATGGTTTCTCACCGGTATGCGTTCTTAAATGCGTTAAATAGTGATCTTTGCGATTAAACCGGCGTTTGCAGACGTCGCACTCGTGCGGTTTCTCGCCACTGTGCGTGGTCCTAAGATGGCGCAACAAGTGGTCCCGGCGGTAATAATCCCGCTTGCACACGTAGCATTGGTAGTTTGAGGCGTCGCTCTGCTCGGCACAGGTTTCTCGGCCTACGACAGTCTCTAATGATGTTCCGTTGTGATGTGCAGTGAGATCCTGGTTGGGATCTGGTGTCACAACCATGGCGTCTGCAGACTGTTGTAAACCTGCGGAGGCAATACATATAATACTGACTTATAGATTATCCACTTCATGCAAAGCTTTTATACCTAGTCCGGCCATAAGTTCTGTTACAAATAAAAATGCAATATTTTTATGAAGTAATGTAATATTACTCGAACTTGTACATATTTATTAGTCTCAGCAAAAAATTAAAACAATATTCTATTTAAATGGCCACCTTTGGCTTTTATACAGGCCTTTAATCTGTCTGGCCATTATTCTATGGATTTACGCACTGTTTCCATGGGAAACTTCGCTACTGCTTGTTCCAGAGATTTTTTTAGAGACTCAATGTCGCCGTGTCTTTTGGAGCAAGCCGTGTCCTCTAAAACTGGCCATAATTTGTAGTTTAATGGTTGAGGTCTGGACTAGATGAGGCTTTTACGCGGACTTTAGTCCAGAAAGTTCGTTTCAAGTTAGTCTTGGGTAGTTTGTGCCCTGTGACCAGGTGCAGAGTCCTGCTGGAAAGTCCACAGTACATTTTTAAAAAGTATATTGCTAAGAGGTTTCACAACACGATCCAAGACTGTCTCTTGATACACTATGGTGGAAGTTTTCACTCCTTTTTCACAAAAATAAAACCTGAAGTTATAAGCGTTTTTTTTTACAGTTTTATTATATACGCTGTATGTATGATATTATTGTTTCTAAGTCTATTATACTTGAAATAAATATTTTTTTACAGAAATGTTTCTATGCCACATATTTCACAGAAATATGTTTATAATCTATTTTACTTTTTTACAAAGTTATCAAAGAGTAGACTTATTTCTTAATGAATATTGTTTGTGTATATTTACATGATATTTTAATGAATAAAAAAGATAAAACACTGGTAAATCAAATTGCCAACAGTAAGTTCGTTAGAAAAGATTAGAAATCGCTTTCAGAAAATAAGGTTATATTAGAACTGCGACTCGTCAGAAACGCACTTCTGTACCAGAAAAGTAGGTAAGGTTAAGTTAGAACTGTGACCCGTCAAAAACGACTTGCTACCTTTATATGAAAATAAATAAAACATTTATGAATATCTACATATATTAAAGATTGAATGTTATTTGTAAAGAAATCTATGAGTAAAAATTCTTCAAAGTCAAAATGGTTGCTCACCCATGTGTTTTTTTAAATGCGTCAAATAATAATCTTTGCGGCTAAACCGTTGCTTGCAAAAGTCGCACTCATGCGGTTTCTCTCCGCCGTGGTTGGCCCGGAGATGGCGCAGCAAGTGGTCCCGCCGGGAGTACAGCCGCCGGCACACGTGGCATTGGTTGCTTACGGAGTTTCTCTGCTCGGCAGAGGTTTCTCGTCCCACGTCTATCTCCCGTGCCGTAACAATTTCGTGTGAAGTGTCGTCTTGATCGTGATCGGGTATCACAACCATGGCGTCTGCATGCTGTTGTGAACCTGCAAATGTATATTTATCTTACAAGTTTTGATATAACCTTGCATGTGCTTACATTAAAGCTAATCAATACATAATAATAAATAAATATATACGGACAAATCACACAGATTGAGCTAGCGCCAAGGTAAGTTCGAGACTTGTGTTATGGAATACTAACTCAACGATACTATATTTTGTAACAAATACATATATAGATAAACATCCAAGACCCAGGCCAATCTGAAAAAGATCATTTTCCATCTTGACCTGGCCGGGGATCGAACCCGGGCACTCCGTGTCGCAGGCTGGCGTGTTAACCACTGCGCCACGGAGCTGTCATATATGAGTATACTATGCACTATGGTACATACAATGTATCATTAAATCTATCTATGCACATCATAATTTCAGCCGTAAAGTCCACTGCTGAACAAAGATATCTCCCAAGAATTCTTTGTTCCATGGGAGGATATTGCCATAAGCGTGGTGATGCTTGCCAAGCGGATAGTGAGCACTCCTTTTTTTACTTTTTGTGCTGCCGACGCGGAAGCATTATTAGAAGGAAACACTAAGCTCGAGAGAATTGAGAAATAGGTATTTGTAAAATATATTGCTGTTGCGCCGCGTGCCCAAACAGAGTAAGGAGACAATTGCAGTTCGAACCAAAAATACCTATGAAAAAGTACACAAAATTACCGCTTCGTAGTCCCCTCATTACATTAAAAAAGAAATTTCTTCTCCAAAACTTAACTGATTTAGGTTAAAGTTTTGGAGAAGAAATTTCTTCTTTCATTAAAAATAAGCCATGCCTGTGTTTCCACAATTACTTTTTCTAATGTAATCGCGTCAAATTTGCTTTCTTGATGTTTGAACTAAACGGAAAATCTGACCAATTTTTCAGTCTTTTGAAGGTTAATAATTCAATTATGAAAAGAATTAAAACATAGGCACATGCTAATATATCCATGGATTTTTCGTAAAAAAATCATGGCTTTACTGGCGAGGAATCAGGGGACTACGCTTTTATGGAAATACGGCCCTCCTTTTTCCTCCTAGGCTGGGGAAGGATAGGAATTTGTTAGATCTGGAAAAGGAATGAGATAATGGGATACTACTTGCCATGCTGACTGATGACCGGTTTTGAATTGCACACATCTAAAGTGGTACTACGCTGTGCTAGTGTATATATTCTTTAGCTGTGCCTCGTCTTGATAACCTGTTTTTGATTTACGTACCAATCGGACGATCTAACTCAAGTGAGTTGCAGTTTGTCGAGATGAATCAGATATTGAATACCTGCGATCCTGCGTATGATAAGGTGATGTTTGTATTGATTGGTTCACGTTATGTGGCGACTTATGTAGGTATTATGTAAATGTGTTATATGCGAGTCAAATCGGATGTGCGGACAAATCTTTTAAGGTTTTTGTACATCTATTATATAATTTAAGATTATGTGTTTGTTTGATGAATAAATAAATAAAAAAAAATAATAAAAAATACTCACTCGGATGAATGGGGAAAGTAAGTAGCAGCTCGGGAGGCCGGGTGCGCATACCCGATGTTAGTTGAGGATTGCACCCTTGACCGTAGTGCAGTCTATGAACATAATCCGTCTTATTATAAAACGAGGACTAACTTTAGTACCTGGTTTAAACCATTATCCGACCAAAATAAGATGACACTTATCACTTTGACGTTTGGTCAACTGTCATTGTTAATTTGATTTGGACGGATAATGGTTTAAACCAGGTACTAAAGATAGTCCTCGTTTTATAATAAGACGGAATATGTCTATTTAATAAGTGTATTACTGTATACATATATTATTTGTACCACGTGATTGTGAACCTCTGAACTATACTGAAATCCTGGAATCAGAATCCCTAATGGAATGAATATTCTGTAAATAGCAAGAAAAAAAGCTGAAGATCGAAAAATATTTAGTTTTCCCATACAAAGTCGCTGACCAGTCATTTTTTTCCGTTTTTTTTTTTGCTAGTCTGTATAGGCTAGTTTCTTGGGTCGTAATAATAACATAACAATTAGTCCGTCAGTTAGATAATCAAAAAATATAGGACACGTATTTTTTCTTTTGTCAAATAAACAATAAATAATAAAGATAAAGCGCGTCAAAGTTCAGGAGTGGGGGCTCGTGACGTCAAAGTTTGCTAAAAAATTGTAGCAAACTATGACGTCACACGGAATTTCAAAGGGCTATATCTTTATCATTTTTTGTTTAATCGACAAAAGAAAAAATACGTGTCCAATATTTTTTGAATATATAATTGACGGACAAATTATATTTTTTTAGGAAACTAGCCTTCTAGGAGTTCATTATAGTTCAGAGGTTCACAATCACGCGGTATTAGATATTAATATAGATTTTTTATGAAATCCGCTAAGGCCTTCCTGTCCTGTCAATATCTTCTACCCAAGGTTTGGCTGGATGAGTAGTGTTATGCAATAAGCCCGCCTCTGTACCTTCTATAAACAGATAATTGTCTTGTTTTGCTAACTTTGAACTGTTGGTTAAATATAGGTCATTCATTCATTTGCTTGTTTTCATAAAGTTAGCACTGCTCATACCATTATTCAAAACAAAACCCCGTGCCTGTGCAGTTTAGCAGACAGCCTGATTCTGCATCTGTGAATGAGACATACCTTCTTCAGATGCCTCTTCTACTTTTAAGTTCATCACTAAACCACATGACTGTGATAAAGTTTTAGAATCTTCATCAGACTTGTGGACATCAGAGGCTCTTTGATCTGGTTGTTGCGAAAAACCTAAAAAGAGCTTGTTTTAAATATGAGTGGAATAATACTAGTGGTTCTGCGAGAACAGTAGACCTCGCGAGCCCTTACAACCAACATCCACATTTCCCCTCCAGTACTCTAAAATATATCTGTTACTCATATGCTAATTTACTAAAGGATGATTTCCTTCAGTTACTATTTCCCAATCCCCGCTGCTCTTAATTAGGTACCAGAGGAAACGGAAATTTAAACCTACATTCCCCTTAGCAGAAGACCCGACCAGACCGTTTTTTAAGAGGAAACACTAAGCTCGACAGAATTGAAAAATAGATATTTATAATATCTATTGCTGTCGCGCCGCGTGCCCAAACAAACCCCGCAGAGTGCGATAGAGTTAACTGCAGCTCGGCCGGAAAATACCTATAAAAAGTACACAAAATTAACGCTTTTAGTCCTCTGATTTCTTCTCCAAAACTTAACCGATTTAATTTCTTTTTACATTAAAAATTTAAAATTAGCTATGGCTGTGTTTCTGCGTTTCTTTTTCTTATATAATTGCCCAAATTATATAAGAAAAAGAAACACAGAAACACACACACAGTTTTCTAAATGTTTGAACACAACGGAAATTCGTACCAATTTTTCATATTTTTAAGGTTCATATCTTTTTAGATAATTTAATTATAAAAAATTTTAACTTACGGATTTTTTTAGTAAAGAATCAATACTCTATTGGTATTATCCGGCGAGGAATCAGGGGACTACTCTTGTATGGAAACACGGCCTTTGAGCACCATGTTTAGTATGCTTTTGTACACATTAACTAAGTTGGAGTGATCCTCTTCAAGATCGGAAATATCGGAATAGCGAACTTGGCATGGGTGAATGGGAGGCAAAGTTTAAGTACCTGGTTTCATAGTTGTTATGTTTGTTACCAATTGGTAAAAATTTTAATAGGACGCTAATTTTCAACTATTATGGCAGACAAACATGCGAACTTTACGTTAAGAAGTGGCCAGCATCTATAAGCCCCGGGTTCAAGTCACAGGATAGCATCTGAATCTTTTTTATTTATTTTTTATTTTTATTTCAGGATTCTAAATTTTCAATTATAAAGTAATACGCAGTATCATGCTTTAAGCCAAAAAATATTTTTCATATTTTGATTTTTGATCCTTAGGGAAAGTTGTTCAACTTCACTCCCTCTCCCACTTCACGTACTTCAACTTCTTTCATAAATATACAGAAAATCGATTTCAGACAACTTTTGGGCAAATTTCCGACTATAAACACGTTCAAGTTTATCGTATAAAAAAGTTGTTCAAACAAAAAAGTTGCGTCTTAATGAGAATAACAAAAAAGTCTAATTACATTTTTGATTTTTTTTCCAAATAGATGTGCTATGAGTTTTTTTATGTTTCGGACCCCAATATATCCGCCATTTTTTAAAATTTCGAAAAACTGGCACGACAAAAAAATTCTATATAATTACCGAACCTGCTCTCAAAATTTCATGAGAATCGGTTGAGAAATGCGACCTGTAGGCGAGAACAGACAGACAGACAGACAGACAAAAGAATTTTGGGCCAGTGGAAACTGAGACGCTTCGCTCGCTTCGCTCGCTTCGCTCGCTCGGTCAATAGATTACAAAAAAAATATTGTAGTTAGAAAATAGCCAAGTAAGAGTCGTTCGACACCATACCAAAAATAAAGAGGAACATTATTTTCATAGCAACTAATAATGCAAAAGAAAGGAGGAAAATCTCAGAATAACAAAGTGACTGTTCCAATGTGCCTAGCTCGGACATATTCAATTGATTGATGTTATTCAAGTCCTGGTAGTCACACAAGTGGTTAATTAAGGTTCCAGTCATCATCATCATTTCGTGTAGGTGTCACAGTCAATCGACCATGCACACCCTGGTGTCAGAGTTCTTCGGAACCGCCTCTCGGCCTCTGACGTGGTTCCTTTAACGACTACCAGTTGGCAGCCGGGACCACCGGCTTAACGTGCCTTCCGAAGCACGGAATCATCTTTATTATCAGACAATCAGGTGATTCAAGCCTGCAATGTCCTAACCAAACTGGAAACAACTAAACAAAGTATGCTTCCGGTGGGAATCGAACCCACGACCCCCGGGTCAACAGGCAACCGCCTTAACCACTGGACCACGGGGGCCTCAAGGTTCCAGTATCGAACATTTATTTGGAGTGAAACAGATTTATACAGTTACTAGCTTTCGCCCGCGGCTCCGCCCGCGTCAATGTCGATCCCTCGGGAATAGTACTTTTCCCAGGATAAAAGGTAGCCTATGTCCTTCTCCGTACTCCAGAGATCTTGTATGCAAAATTTCATGATTATCAGTTCAGTAGGCGATTCCGCCCGCGTCAATGTCGATCCCTCGGGAATAGTACTTTTCCCGGGATAAAAGGTAGCCTATGTCCTTCTCCGTACTCCAGAGATCTTGTATGCAAAATTTCATGATTATCAGTTCAGTAGTTAATGTGTGAAAGCGTAACAAACAAACAAATAAACAAACCAACTTTCGCATTTATAATATTAGTAAGGATTACCTTGTGAGTCCTTGATTTTTGACTCTTTATCTACTTCACATTCAGACTCCGTTTTAATACCCTCATTACTCCATGGGGCTGTGAGATCATAATATTCTGTTGGAGTTATGTCAAGAGCATACAGCTGCGGCCTGTGCAATTTTGCTACGGCTTCCATTGTTACCTTAAATGTTTTAAAATATTTTTAATGTCAGATCAGTTTATAATAATTAAGTCCGAAGGCCAGATTAAAGCAATTGGAAAGACTGTACCCACAATCATTATCCTGCTCAACGCTAGCCGAAAAACTTCCACCGGGTTGCGGTCTCCCCTGGGCAGTTTGGAAGTCACTGAACCGACTCCGGGCTGGGGTAGGGAGGTGCCGAGAAAACCAGGTTAGGTGGGGTTTTTCCGGCAACAACACATGTGATTGCGGTGATATTCAATCTATGAGCCACCTTTTGACGTGCCCTAAATGCCCCACCCAATGCACATGTGGCCGTGGCCACATATTGGGCAAAATTACTATAATTAAGACATAACGACTCGAAAAGAAGAAAAATAATTAAATCCACTGCTGGCTAAAGGCCTCTTCTATAGATTGTTTGTTCCATGATAGGATATTGCTATGCTCACCATGCTTGGCAGGCGGCAGTTTCTTTGGCTACTTGTTGTTCTGATGCTAATGCCCTTCGGAAGCATTTTTAAGCTGGAATAGGATTGGAATTTATTGGATTTAGACAGGGAATGGAAGTTTTGGGATACTTATATGAGATAATGGGGAAAAGTAAGTAGCAGTTTAGAAGGATAGGCCTTGCTTACCTGGTGCCATGCCTGCAACTACCTGCCAAGCTGTTGAGAATGACACCCCTGATTAAATAAATAGAAATGGAAAAAATCACACAGATTGAGCTAGCTCCCATTATAATAGTGTCATTATACTGGCAAGCAAGCTTATGAGACTTTGTTCCACTCACAATTGTAGTGACTTAAAAAATATATTACCTCTGGATATTTTTCCAGCATTTCCACCAACATTTTCCCTGCTGAATTAGTTGTCAGTATCAACCGGTGGCATCTTTTGAGTTCAGCATAGCAGATATAACACGCTGATGAGGGCCACTTGTCAATATGAAGCTGAATTATCAACAAAATACTGTGATAAGTTTTAAAAGCTTCTAAGTGCAGGCATTAAGGATAACTCGTGGATTACTGCCAATACATTTATTATATTATAATGAATTGTGTCTACAAGACAGCAGGTATTTAGTGAACATGTTGTTAAGTTCATGCAGATATTGCTTCTGAAGGTTTAGAAGGAATTTCTTCCGGAGTTTCTTCTTAGCAGTGACGGCCAAAAGCTTGTGCCTTTTCTTTAAAAAATGCTCCTTGTGTCTATTTACTTGACTACTAAAAGTTATTACTCACGCGATTATTTGTAATTTTCTCAAATACCAGCTGCAGGGGAGTGCCAGATATTGAGATCAAACGTTTATCTGTTGCAAGGCATATCCGGCATACCGAAGGTTGAAACATTTTGATATCACTGCTTGACATGTTCATATTTACCTTACGATCGTAAGGTACAAACTTTTAATTTATGAATGAGAATGTAGTGTTTCACTTAATCATGTGCTTTTGGTGGTCGTTCTCAGGAATTTACAGTTCACATCACAATTTACTAGCAGATATATTAGCATTATGAAGTAAATATTGATTTTTTATAGGAGTACAAAATCCAAATTTTTAAACTGTATTATTTTCTCTTTATTAAATAAATAACAGAAAGTTTTAAAAATTAACTAAACCTAAATTATAAGATAGGTACATTCACAAATATTGAAATCGGTTTGTTCTTAAGTAGAGGTGGTCGTTCCAAAGACGAACCGTTTTTAAGAACAGTTTTGTGGTCCTCGACGATAGAACCGTTTTACGTTTCGTTTCAAAGCAGTCCTCGTCGCAAAACCAGTCCTCGAAATGTTTCACGCGAATTTGAACTTACCTGCAATGTAAATACAAGCTAGAATGCAATGAGACCATTGCGATTTCATGTTTCGTCTCGTTCGCAACGCGGTGGTCATTGCCTCAGAACAATAACTAAAGCATAGAAACCGTGTTAAAATAACAACAAAATACAATATTCTACACTGTTTTTACTTATGGCATTGTTAAAGCATCAGAAAGAGATGCATATACAATGCCATTTGCGTAAATGTGCAGGTTGTCCTAGGGTACTGATGTGATCAGGGTTGTACTATATCGATGAAATATATTTATCGAGTAAATGTTTCGTCCTAAGAAAGTCATAAATGTACTCTACTCTGATTGTATCGATTCGTTAAATGAGTACGATTCATAAAAAAAAAACAATTAGTTGCACTCCAGGAGTGCCGGCAGAAGTGAAAACTCGCCTTTGCGGCATACTCAGGTCCGTGTCCTTCTTACGAATTTTCGATCAATTCACGTGTCCTGACGCGAGTTTTCTGTTTTACCCATCCCAAAAAGTGCACAAAGCCGCTAAAGAGGCTTTTACTTTAAAAGTTACGTCAAGATACACCTAAATAACTCCTAATCGCATGGCGCCGCTTGGCTTCATCTGATAAATAGGTAAAAAAAAAATCCATACATTACCCACCGCGCGTCTACTGTCTACTGCTGGTCATTAGGCCTTACCCAGTATTGGTCGAACGGCAGAATACCTAATATGATGTCAATCATATTTTCGATTATTTCGAAATTCAAACAGTGCCTACTTACCTACCTTACCTATTACCTATGAATGCGCAAAAAACCCAATGCATTCGATTTACAGTCCCCAATGTGAGGCAGTCCAACATTGACATACTAGTTGAAGGTAAAATACTAGACTTTGTAAATGATACCACCTTCTTAGGAATCACAATAGACTCTAAATTGCAATGGGGCGCTCATGTATCAAAAGGTAATATAAGGTTAGATATATTTTTCACTTGATCAATGGGCCATTCAGCATATTCCAAAACCATCTAAAGCTTTTCCCAGCTAGCTTTGAGGAACAGTCAGTAAAGGAAAAATAATCAGGTAGGTAAAGAGAAACACATAATTCGAAGTGATATTTTTTATTTATAAAACTTTTACACTAGGGTAAAAAAGTGCCAGTGTGTTATTTGTGAAAAATTCACAGTGTTGGTAATAGAAAAACAAGAGGTGAAGAAAAACAAGAGATTACTTTACCCACTTTCATTACTGTCCAAAATAAAATGTTTTTCATAATTTTAAATATAAATAATAAAACCGTTTCCGTAAACTTTCTTATTACCATTGATTTATAATTCGGCAAATATAAATGTAGGTAAAGCATCGTGTTTCAATCGCTTCCATTTAATTTTATATTCGAAATTAATGTATCGGCACGTCAGTAAAATATTTTGAACAAATTCGAGTATGTATGACATTTTATGTCCAATATGTCGCTTGAAAGTTCCTCGGATCCACACCTTTTTATCCTTTTACTTCAGGGAGCTGCAATAAAATTTCAACAATAATTTTCTTCATATTAGTAAAAATCGATTCTTTTTAGGGTTCCGTACCCAAAGGATAAAAACAGGACCCTTATGGACAAGACCCTACAGGACTAATATGACTCCGATATCCATCTGTCTGTCACCAGGCTGTATCTCATGAACCGTGATAGTGAGACAGTTGAAATATTACAAACAAAAATTTCGGGCGTTTTTATAGCTTACGCCCACGGCTCCGCTCGCGTTAATGTCTATCCCCGATAACAGTACCTTATTCTGAGATGTAATTTATGTCTATGTTCTTTTCCGTACTCCAGAGATCGTGCAATGGTGATGATGATGATGCAAAATTTCATGATGATCGGTTCAGAAGTTACGGCGTGGAAGCGTAACAAACAAACTCACTTTCACATTTATAATATTATATGTAAGGATGGTACGGAACCCTTCGTGCGCGAGTCCGACTCACACTTTGCTGGTTGTTTAATTACCATGATGGTTCAATTTGTTACATTACTATTGCATGGCTCAACACTAACAAAAATATCCCTGATAGCAAGACCGTCATAAAAAATATCGATATACTCGTAGATACGTGATTTTACCACATCACTAGCAAAAAAACTAACCTAATTTGAAATAAGGAAAAAACGATAATTTTAAGCAAAATACCTATAAAAGTTGTCATTTATACAATACGTTATATAATTGACAATATTATTGTTGTATTTTGAGGTATTTTGGGTTTTAATTATGCACTTTTAACTGAAAAACTTACCGAAGAAAATTATGTTTTACAGAATTTATTTCTGTTCGTCCTGAATGGGATTTACATCGCTCCATTGCACAAGACATTGTTTAGTATAATGGTCATTTGATAACGCACCAACCCAACACCGGTTAATACTTTTTTCCGTGAGAATTTTAGCACAATCCTATATTTAATTTGCAGACATCACAATTCCGCCGCAATGTTTTTGTCGATATATAACCCGATCAAATCGGCAAGATGCTAATATTACAGACGTTGAACTGTAATAAGTTATTTTGAATTTAGTCGGATTTAATTGGAGTCCAATGGAGTCCATTGACATTTCAAGTCGGGACAACCATGAAAATAATAGAAACTGACTGAAGTTTTTGTCTCATTCTGTCATAAGCGAAAGCTCATAAGAAAAATACAGTGTCAACTATCTGTTTCCAGTTTCTATTTTTATGCGGCTTCTATGTATATTATTCTTCTGAGGTCATTGCTGCGTATCCTATAGAGATTGAAATTAGAGTACAAAGTCGCTAAGCTATAAAACTATAGGTACCTAATACTAGTAAACTTAAGTCCGCAGTAATTGCTGAAACGAACGAACGTTGGCGCAACGAGATTTCGTTCGATTTAGGAGACTGTTATGGATTCGTTGCGTTCGTTAGACCGTCGCCGAGCCGTCGGCGTCGCCGTCCGCCGCCCAAAACCGTTCCGAACGAGAACCGTTTCAAGGACTGGTTTCCGTTCTTAAAAAAACGGTTGCGACTCGTCGAAAAAACCGACGACGACCCACCTCTATTCTTAAGCGCCTATTACACTATCCAATTTTTAGGAAACCTAATTATGAACGGTTAGGAACCTAAATCGGAAGCTAGTGATCACACTACACTAAATTGTTTCCTAAATCGGGACAACGCACAGTCCATCGACCGATTGCGCTGGGGTTGCACGTCTCTATCAATCACTAATTTGAAACAGTATTTATGGCGGGCGCCGTATATTATTTGTCCGTATATATTTATATCTATTATAGATATAAGAAAAAGAAAAAATGCTGGGCTAAAGAAATTTTATCATTAAGAAAATAATTGAGCCTGACGATTTGTTATGTCTGGTATCTAATGGCTTTTTAAAAAAGGTTTTGTCATTTTTAGGGTTCCGTACCCAAAGGGTTTAAACGGGACCCTATTAATATCGGTCTGCTGTCCGTCTGTCTATCTGTCTGTCTGTCCGTCTGTCACCAGGCTATCTCATGAACCGTAATAGTTAGACAGTTGAAATTTCACAGCTGATGTATTTCTGTTGCCGCTATAACAACAAATACTAAAAAATAGAATAAAATAAATATTAAAGGGGGGCCCCCATGCAACAGACATGATTTTTTTGTAGTTTTTACCGATAACGGTACGGAACCCTTCGTGCGCGAGTCCGACTCGCACTTGGCCGGTTTTTTATTATAAAGATAGGGCATTTCCCTATACATTTCTATCATCTGTAACAACACTTCTTTTTCGGTGGCCAATGCTGCCGTTTCCGAAACAGTCACCATTGCCGATACGTCCACTTCGACCAAGCGCGGGCCGGCAAATAGTCGTCCTAAATCGTAGCGTTGCGATTACACTGTCCTAAATCGGAGACAATTTAGGAAACAGAGCGTTCGGGACCTCCGATCTCGACTAAATCGGATCCAATCTATTCTAACAGCGATTACATATTCCAATTTCCTAATTAGGTTTCCTAAAAAATTGTATAGTGTAATAGGCGCTTTAGAAGGGTTTGTTTAAAGCCAAAGGCATTTGATTGACCGACATTATGGACTAAATTCGAAATTCCTTGCATTTGACAAAAAATATTCTAACGTCGGGACGTGACGTTTTGTTTTACGGCATTTGGCTTTCTACGCCTTTTAGCCCTTCATATTTTTCTGAGATATTTTTCAA
Organism: Elegia similella; assembly: GCA_947532085.1. Taxonomy (NCBI): domain Eukaryota; kingdom Metazoa; phylum Arthropoda; class Insecta; order Lepidoptera; family Pyralidae; genus Elegia; species Elegia similella. Next base: position 19,658,654 of record OX383941.1, read on the forward strand.
CATGTTATCAACGAAATGATGGTGTAATTAATTTAATTGATTCGACGGAGCCCCTAGCGACCATTCCCATTGGTTTGATCATAGACGACGCAATAAGGCGAGCAACCACCAGCCCGCTACATAAGTCTTACTCACTACAGCCGCACCATGCCACTTTATTTTAGTTATTCAACACATTGTTCATAAACATGGGCATTTATAACACCAAATTACACCGTTTTCACATTATAAAGTCCCTTAGAAGCAATTTGCAAAACAATCCAAAACGAAAACCGTGCAGTCTGCCGAAGGTGGTGAGAACGGCGTGGCCATACTGCTCTCCAAGAAGTTCCGGAACAACGTCTTAGATTAGAGGTGAAGCGCGACAGAGTTATGGCGGCATCTTAGCCCAATGCCAGTTAATTCAAATTTTCATTTAGATACAGTACTGCATGATTGTTATTGATCTCATTTTATAAACCGTTCTTATGCTTGATAATGGTCAATTAAATTTGAACCTAATTGAAATCTTCCCATGTTATTTTGTGAATTGTTTCGAAGTAGTTAAATTTGATTAGCGTAACACTCAGTAATTTATAACAGACTTCAAAAAAAGGAGGAATTTTTAAAATCCTTTTTACGGAGTTCTGTCTGAGGTAACCTCCTCCGTTTTTTGAAGTCGGTTGAAAATTTGTGTGTAGTAGTTTGCACGACCTTTTTCAAATGTTTACATTAATCCCACCTCCATAACGAGCTCCATATATACAAGTGTATAGATGGAGGTCAGTGATTAATCCTAATAGATTAAAAAAGTTAAAACATTTGGAATAGGTCTTGATAGCTTTGATTTTGGTGGGCAGTATGTTCGCGGTATTAAAGTTATGTTTCGATGGACATTCAGTTGCACTAAAAGTATTTCCTGCGCTTCAAATTGAACCCCTGTTGTTAGTAGGCTGGCGCGTTAACCACAGCGCCAGAGAGGCTAATCCTTTCATGCGCACGTTGATGATATGAAAAAAGAAACAAAAATAAATAATATTGATTTCAAAATTTATTTAATATCATTCTTAATCCATCATAAAATTTCTTAATAAAATAAAGATATTTTTACAATACAACAGGCATATACTTATCATTGGTAATAGATATTGAAACTTAGCACTCATAACTCAATACAACACAATTTACAATTTACAATATACCAAAAATTTAAAAAATAGCAATATATTAATTCTATCACTAGATAGAATTAAAGCCTAAAATGGCGAATATAAAACCCGTGCATATAGTCCTCCCAATCGTAATTTTAACAACAAATGTTATACTTAAGTCTTAAAAAAAGTTAACACCTATATAATCAAATCACGAATCAATAAAAACGCTCTCTCAATACCTTCTAAAACTGCACCTAATATTCATCATCATCATTTCGTGTAGGTGACAAGGTCTATCAACCATGCACACCCTAGTGTCAGAGTTCTTCAGAACCACATAATATTAATGCTGTATTATATATTACGGGCTGTAATTTTCTCTCCTGCCTTCAATATCATTGTCCCAATTTACGCTGTTTTCATGGCTTGTGCAACTAGAAAAATCCTCGTGATGGAATAAAGAAAAATAAAAAACATAAAATAAAAGGTCGATATCAAAATGTACCTGAATGGAATATTTAATAGGTAACATGTTCGTTCTATATTTGTTCATTATTATAGTAGATACCTTTTATTTCGTAGTGCTCCCCCTTACCAGGTATAAGTACTCATACAAGATAAACAAGTGCGGGCTAAGCTGCGGACAACATTATGTAAATTAAATCATTAAATCCTAAAAAAAAAGAACTTACCGGACTAATTAAATTAACCTATATCATATAACGGCATTAATCGTATATATCATTTTTTTAAATGAGAAACAGCTATTTATGAAAGTTGCCTTCCTATGAAAGGAATAGTCGGCTAAATTCGTGATCGCAGTTAGTAGGCTACGAATCTATTATAAAATATAACATCCACATCTTTTGTTCATTTGTTAAAAAGCGTCAAATTGTTAAAAAGCGTCAAATTGTTAAAAAGCGTCAAATTGGAAATCATTTATAATTCGTTATATATTCGTTTCGATGCGATGACTCTCAAAATCTCCTCCATTTTTTAGAATAATGGGATAGGACCAGACTTACAACGACTTACGTTTTTTTTACTCTCGTTTTAAATTAAGAAATAAAATATGGTGGAAAATCCGCGGGCGGGGTTTGAACCAGCAACCTTAGGTCTATATACGACCTACGCTCTGCTACTACTGCTCTGAATTTGAAAAAAACATTGTAAATGCAAAATAAATATTTATTAAAATATTGCATGGCTTCCTACATATTAGTTGATTTTCTAATTTATTTGAAAATATAATCAAATACCTCACTTATAAAAGTGGGATAATTGTGTTAGATGACGCAATCCTTAATGCGTGTAAGGGGAATAGGATATGGTGAAGATTGTCGGCGCCGAGGTTTGAACACGCGGTAGCTCAATCGGCAGGGCCTAGTCGTACATAGACATAGGGCGCGTGGAATTTTTTCACCATATTTAATTTCTTAATTTAATAAGAGTATATCAAAAATACTACTCTGGCCAAGTATGGCTCCGGTAGTACAGAGAGGGTCATGCTCCTGCAGTGGAGACTAAAATGACCTGATGATGATGATATCAAAAATAGCATTGTGTATGCAAAATAAACACTTATAATTATATTTATTTCGTGTGCGTTTTAAGATGTTTTTGTAAAGTATACTTGCGCTTATATCTTTTATGACAACGATCACACTCGTAATATTTGCCAGCAGTGTGCAGTGTGTTTCTCACACGAGCTTGCACTTTACGTTTAGACAACTTTACACTTGTGTGCGTTTTCAAATGGGTTGTTAAAGTATTCTTGCGGCTAAACCGACGATGACAATGGTCACACTCAAAATATATTTTCTCACCAGTGTGAGTTCTCATGTGTGCTTGCAAGTGATGCTTCAGGCCAAACCGATAATGACAGACTTCACACTCAAAGCGTTTCTCACCGGTATGAGAAATTAGATGCGTATTCAAATGATTCTTATCAACAAAACGACGTTGACAAACGACACATTCGTGTAACTTAGCGCTGTGTGTTCGCATATGAGTTTTCAAAGTAAACTTCCAATAAAACTGTTTTTCACAAATATTACATGCGAAGGTTTTCTCACCGTGCATTTTAAGGTGATTACTATAAGAACTTTTGTAGATAAATACACGACGGCACACTGAACATTCATACTTTTCAGTATGTGTTTTTAAATGAGCGGCCAAAACGAATTTTATGTTGTAACTTTTTTTACAAATATCACATTCAAAGAGTTTGGCCCCAATGTGAGAGAGCTTATGACTTTTCAAGTAGTCTTTTCTTTTAAACCCACGTGGACAAATGTTACACTTGAATGGTTTTTCATCAGAATGACTTAGTAAGTGGCGTCGCAGCTCGCATTTTAGTCTAAATTTCCTATGACAAAAGTTGCATTCATGGGATTTTACGGCGGTATGTATCCTTAAATGAGTTTTCAACTCTGGCATTCCTCTATACTGACCATGACATATGTGACATTCGACTGGTTTGTCCTCTGAGTGTCCCCGTACATGTATCATACATTCATAAGATGTTATAAACGTCTTGTGGCAAATGTTACATTCAAATGGTCTTTCGCCAGTGTGCGATCTTAAATGAACTCTTAAATTAGATATAGTAGCAAACCTACGATTACAAAAATCACATTCAAATGGCTTCACGCCAGTGTGAGTTCTAAAATGATCTAAAAAATTTTGTAAATTTCCCTGAAATGGACGTTGACAGACAGTACATACACTAATCTTAGTTTTTTTATCAAACGGAGGCCAGCGACTACATTTTCTTTTGTCCCCAAAATGAATACTTATGTGAATATTTAAATCAGTTTCAGTGGGAAACTTATCGTGACAGACATTGCATTCGTATGCATAGTGCGATCGTGAATGATCCGTAAGTTCGCACTGCTTACTAAATTGGAGTGAACATATTTCGCAGTCCCACATTCGACGTATGTTTTTCCTATTTTTTAAAGACTCCAATTTTTCGCTGGTGCTTATATTTTCTTCACTTTGCTTTTCTTCGACAGTAGCAGACTCCTGCGCAGACGCTCCATCTGCGGAACATTATTTATTCAATGCTATTAATAAATCTCTTCGTTACTTGTCAAGATAGGTAACTAAGGTTTTTCGTGCCTAATTGTTGATCAATTTATTACAAAATCTATTTTGGTAATAAATTGATCAACAATTAGGGACTTTGCTTTTCTTTGACAGTTGCAGACTCCTGCGCAGATAGGGCATGGATTACCGAAAAGATTTTCATACCGGTATTGATATTTCAAAAACCGGTATACCGAAATTTCGGTATTTTATCGGTATTTTTTTTTGCTAATTACTGTTTAGATTATATATATTGGTATATATTATTATATATTATATATCAAATATATATTAAAATTAGTTTTACTCTCTAATGATAAGAAAACACTTTGCCCTAAGGGTCTTCATAGAGAAATACACACACCTCTCCACTTCCTGTTTCTGTATGTACGAAAAATGATCTGGTGGGCATTGAAGTATTAACATTATCTGGGACATGTACCGTGACTCCGATTCCAGAATTAGGATTGCTGTTGGTGAACCGTCACAGTTGGAGTCCGCCATGGCTCAGTTCTCAGCCCCTTCTTGTTCAGTGCGATATTAGAAGTGTCAAAACGCATCAGAAATACACATGAGCTACCTCCGTGGCTGATCATGCATGTATACTAACGACATCGCACTGGCAGATGCGGAAAGGGGAAGACGTGTACGATGCGTGAATATGTGGAAGGAGTCGCTTGAGAACTGAGTACATAGATTGCAACGTTACAGATTTCGTACCTGTACGCATAGGCGGAAACTTGATCGAGCGTACTGACCAGTTTAAATACCTGGGATCTGACCTTTATGCGCCCGGAGATATCAAAGCTTGCATAAAGTGACTGGTATTATTACTGCCAGGGGTGTCATACTTAATTGCCAGTTCGGTGATTATACGTATGACATCGGGTACGCGCGCCCGGCCTCCCCGAGCTGCTACTTTCTTATCCCCAATCCTTCCGAGCAAGTAGCATCCCAAATACCTTTTCCCGTTCCCTCAGCCTAATAAATTCCTTCCTTTCCCAAGCTTAAAGTGGTTTCGATGGGCAGCAGCACCGGAACCCATTAAGCCGAATAAACTGCGCTCACCAACCCGTTTGCCAAGCGTGGTGAGTATGGCAAAAACCCCCCATGGTTATAGAAAATATGCCAAGGCCCCCAGTCCCCGGCGGCCCCGCTATTCCTGACTCCGGTAGCGGTCACGGTAACGGCGGGGCAGGGGGTGCGAAGAATCTCCGGAAGAGATCCGGCTACCACCCCCAACAGAGACTAGCCCTGGTAACACACAACATTCGCACAATGAGGCTAGACGAGAAGGTCGAGGAAGTGGAAGAGGAGATGAGTAGGTTACGATGGGACATAGTGGGTCTGTCTGAAGTCCGAAGAGAGGGAGAGGGCACGACAACCCTGAAGTCTGGTAACCTACTCTATCACCGGGAGGGTGACTTTAAAAAGTCACAGCATGGTGTCGGGTTTCTCGTCCACAAGTCCCTCATCAACAACGTTGTAACCATCGAAAGTGTTTCCAGCAGGGTAATATACCTGATACTCAGAGTATCTAAAAGATACTTGTTGAAGGTAGTACAGGTATATATGCCGACCGGGAAACACTCAGATGAAGAGGTGGAAGTGGTGTATGAGGATATTAGTAGGGCCATACACGCTTCCGAAACCTATTTTACGATTGTTATGGGGGACTTCAACGCAGCAATACTTGGTAAGCGGAGCGATGGAGAGTCCAGAGTGGGACAATTTGGATATGGAGAACGGAGTGACAGGGGCCATAGGCTGGCTGATTTCCTGGAAGAAGAGGGACTCTATGCGATGAACTCTTTCTTCCAGAAGCCGCCTCATAGAAAATGGACTTGGATGGGCCCCAGCAGAAGAGACCAACCCCCTGTCAAAAACGAGATAGACTTCATCTTGTCGACGAGGAGAGAGATATTCAACGATGTCTCTGTGATCAATAGGATTAAAACCGGCAGCGATCACCGAATCGTGAGAGGCATCGTGAATATCAATCTCAGACGAGAGAGGACTCGCTTGATGAAGTCTACGCTCCGACCATCACCGATCCATATCCAGAATGTCGACAATTTCCAACTGGAACTCTCAAATCGCTTTGATTGCCTGAAGGATTGCGTTACAGTGGACGAGCTAAACAATGGGTTTGTGGAAACTGTCCAAGCGGTGGGATCAAAGTTTTTTAGGTCCTGCCCCAAATACAAACCTCAAAAGATCTCGCCCCAGACCCAGGAGTTGATGGCCGCGCGACGCTCCACGCCGCTGCAGACCTCCGAAGACGCAAACGTGCATCGGCAGCTCAATAGACGAATCCAAAAGTCCTTGCGACACGACATTCGCTCCTTCAATACCGAGTGTATTAAGGAGACGATAGAGCAAAATAAGGGCTCCAAACTGTTCGCAAGAGTGGAGTCTATTGGGCAAAGTCGATTAACGAAGCTGAAGACGGAGGACGGCAGCGTGGCGTCGACAAAGGCCGAGGTGCTGGGAGAGATCGAGAGGTTTTATGGGCAACTTTACACCTCAATAGCCAAACCCATTGTCAGCTTGGCCAAAGATCCGAGAGCCAAGCAAACCCGTCACTATACCGAAGACATCCCGGACATCAGCCTGTACGAGATTAGGATTGCCCTCAAACAGCTAAAGAACAACAAGGCGCCGGGCGAGGACGGAATTACAGCAGAGCTTCTGAAAGCGGGCGGAACGCCGGTACTGAAAGTCCTTCAGAGGTTCTTTAATTCCGTTCTGTTCGAGGGCATTACGCCGGAGGCGTGGAACAGGGAGGTTTTGTTCTTCAAAAAGGGTGATAATACTCTACTGAAGAACTAAAGACCCATCACACTCCTGAGCCACGTCTATAAGCTGTTTTCGAAGGTGATCACGAATCGTCTTACGAACAGGCTTGATGCTTTCCAGCCTCCCGAACAAGCCGGTTTCCGAAAAGGCTACTGTACCATAGACCACATCCATACGCTGCGGCAGGTTATACAGAAGACCAGAGAGTATAACCGGCCATTATGCTTAGCGTTTGTGGACTATGAGAAAGCCTTTGATTCGGTCGAAACATGGGCCGTGCTTCAGTCCCTCCAGCGATGCCGCATCGACCATCGGTATATCGAAGTGTTGAAGTGCTTATACAGCAACGCCACCATGTCAGTTCGAGTACAGGAGCAGAGCACGAAGGCTATACCATTGCAGCGAGGTGTGAGACAGGGAGACGTCATATCTCCGAAACTGTTCACCGCTGCTCTGGAGGATGCTTTCAAGCTCCTGGAATGGGAAGGACTTGGCATCAACATCAATGGCGAGTATATCACTCACCTTCGATTTGCCGATGACATCGTTGTTATGGCGGAGACGCTGGAGGACTTAAGTACCATGCTCAATGACCTCAATGGAGTTTCCCAACAGGTGGGCCCTACAATGAACATGGACAAGACGAAAATAATGTCGAATGTCCATGTTGTGCCTTTACCGGTATTTGTTGGGAACTCCGTCCTTGAAGCTGTGGACCAATATGTCTACTTGGGTCAATTGATCCAGGTTGGCAGTTCCAGCTTCGAGGACGAGGTGTTTCGACGAATCCGACTCGGCTGGGCAGCGTTCGGGAAGCTCCGCCATGTCTTCTCGTCTAAAATACCTCAGTGCCTGAAGACGAAAGTCTATAATCAATGTGTGTTACCAGTGATGACTTACGGGTCCGAAACGTGGTCCCTTACTATGGGCCTCATAAGAAAGCTCAAGGTCGCTCAAAGAGCTATGGAGAGGGCTATGCTCGGTGTTTCTCTGCGAGATCGAAACAGAAATGAGGAGATCCGTAGAAGAACAAAGGTCACCGACATAGCTCAGCGGATTAGCTCTTTGAAGTGGCAGTGGGCGGGGCACATAGCGCGCAGAACCGATGGCCGATGGGGCAGAAAGGTTCTCGAATGGCGACCACGTACCGGCAAGCGCAGCGTCGGACACCCACCGACCAGATGGTCGGACGACATGACTAAGGTCGCAGGAAGACGCTGGATGCAGGCCGCTTCCAACCGGTCGTATTGGAAATCCTTGGGGGAGGCCTATGTCCAGCAGTGGACTTCTTGCGGCTGATATGATGATTATTTGTGACTCAAAAATGTCGGTTAAACTAAAAGGACAGGACAAATCAGACCTGTCCTTTTATATGGAAGTGAAGCACAGGTTACGTGAGCGGCTCAAGAGGGTGCTGCGTGTCACGGAAATGGATATGCAGCGCTGGATGTGTAGAGTTTCGCGAAAGAGCCGCATAAGGAACTCACACATTCGCGGCAGCCTCCATGTCCGTCACATAGCAGGCATTTCTCATGCAGAGCCGCCTACGCTGGTACGGTCATGTTTTGCGAAAACCAGAAAATTACATAGGGAACAATTGTCTGGCCATGTTCACCGAGTCCCGGCAGAAGGGAGAAACCCAAGAAGTGCTGGCTTGATGTAATTGAAGAGGATATGCGTGCCATGGTCTCATAACATGCAGTTTCTTGAGCAGTTGATTTTGTTGTGATGTTTTTATAATCGAGTATATTCATAATTCATGCATATGAAAACTCATCAGCAGTATGCACAACACTATGAACCACAGAAATCGAATGTTATTCATAGACTTTAAACACCCTTGCAGAAATAAATAAAATTTTTCGAAATACCGAAATACCGGTATTTCATCCTCAAATACTGGTATCAAAATACCGAAGTTTTTTACCGGTATACCGGTATTTCGGTATACCGGTATCCATGCCCTACCAAAATAGATTTGGTAATAAATTGATCAACAATTAGGTACCAAAAACCTTAGTTACCTATCTTGACAAGTAACGAAGAGATTTATTATTAGCATTGAATAAATAATGTTCCGCAGATGGAGCGTCTGCGCAGGAGTCTGCAAGTGTCGAAGAAAAGCAAAGTGAAGAAAATATAAGCACCAGCGAACAATAGGAGTCTTTAAAAAATAGGAAAAACATACGTCGAATGTGTACATGCAAGCAAGTTATACATACATACATAGTATCACGTCTGTATCCCTTGCGGGGTAGACAGAGCCTAGGTCTGTAAGACCTTATGGCCACATTAAGCATGGTGGAGGGCGTGTAAATACACATACAATAGTAAACTTGGCCGCAAAGGCTAGATCAATCAGAAGGAAGACAAAAGCCACGAAAAGTATAACAATATACAGTATCGTACAATATCGTCTTAGAGTTTAAACATTTGATAGCTCCGTGGCGCAAATCCCCGGTCAGGTCAAGATGGAAAATGATCTTTTTCAGATTGGCCTGGGTCTTGGATGTTTATCTATATATGTATTTATTATAAAATATAGTATCGTTGAGTTAGTATCCCATAACACAAGTCTCGAACTTACCTTGGGGCTAGCTCAATCTGTGTGATTTGTCCGTATATATATATATATTTATATTCCACGCGGGCGGGGTTTGAACCAGCGACCTTAGGTATAGACCTAATTGAAAATGAACTAATAATTTTGCATTCACAATGCTTTTTTCAAATTCATAGCAGTAGCAGAGCGCAGGTCATATCTATATACGACCTGCGCTCTGCTACTGCTATGAATTTGAAAAAAGCATTGTGAATGCAAAATTATTAGTTCATTTTCAAATTAATTGTAACTAAAATGAGTTGAACCAAATACCTCACTTATAAATGTGGGATAATTGTATTAAATGACGCAATCCTTAATGCGTATAAGAGGTATTCCCCTTATACGCATTAAATAATAAGTAATAAGTAAGATTTTCGGCGTCGAGGTTTGAACATGCGGTAGCTCAATCGGCAGAGCGTAGGTCGTACATAGACCTAGGGTCGCTGCTTCAAACCCCGCCCGCGTGGAATTTTCTCATCATATTTGATTCCTTAATTTGACAAAAAAAATATCTTGTAAAAGTTACATGTAAGTAAAGTAGGCACTAAAAAGAAGAAAATAAAATTGAAAACTACGGATATTTTGAACACTACATAGATGAACTGACAATATTAAGTATTAAGGCATTAAGTAAGTAGAGTGCTTGTTGTAGGTTTCTTTTTGTTTCCTCCTTCTATTATTATTCTACAAGAACCCCTTCTCGGGTCAAGGCCTAATATAATAAGAATATATCAAAAATACTACTCTGGCCAAGTATGGCTCCGGTAGTACAGAGAGGGTCATGCTCCTGCAGTGGAGACTAAAATGACCTGATGATGATGATATCAAAAATAGCATTGTGTATGCTTTACGCGAGACATAATTTATATTATAACAAACGGTTTCACTCACGTATCGTTAGTCGGTATCGCCAACAAGTTTCAGCCAATTCAGATGGCCATCTTCAGGACGAGTGTCAAGGACGTCGCGACACGGCAGTCCCTCGAGCATCTGAATTGGCTGAAACTTATCGGCGATACCGACTAACGATATGTGAGTGAAACCGTTTGTTATAATATAAACTTACATTTTTTTTTTTATTTCATGTGCGTTTTAAGATGTTTTTGTAAAGTATACTTGCGCTTATATCTTTTATGTCAACGATCACACTCGTAATATTTGCCAGCAGTGTGCAGTGTGTTTCTCACACGAGCTTACACTTTACGTTTAGACAACTTTACACTTGTGTGCGTTTTCAAATGGGTTGTTAAAGTATACTTGCGGCTATACCGACGATGACAATGGTCACACTCAAAATATATTTTCTCACCCGTGTGAGTTCTCATGTGTGCTTGCAAGTGATGCTTCAGGCCAAACCGATAATGACAGACTTCACACTCAAAGCGTTTCTCACCGGTATGAGAAATTAGATGCGTATTCAAATGATTCTTATCAACAAAACGACGTTGACAAACGACACATTCGTGTAACTTAGCGCTGTGTGTTCGCATATGAGTTTTCAAAGTAAACTTCTGATAAAACTGTTTTTCACAAATATTACATGCGAAGGTTTTCTCACCGTGCATTTTAAGGTGATTACTATAAGAACTTTTGTAGGTGAATACACGACGGCACACTGAACATTCATACTTTTAAGTATGCGATTTTAAATGAGCGGCCAAAACGTATTTTATGTTGAACCTTTTTTTACAAATATCACATTCAAACAGTTTGGTCCCAATGTGAGATAGCTTATGACTTTTCAAGTAGTCTTTTCTTTTAAACCCACGTGGACACATGTTACACTTGAATGGTTTTTCATCAGAGTGACTTAGTAAGTGGCGTCGCAGCTTGCATTTTAGTCTAAATTTCCTATGACAACAGTTGCATTCATGGGATTTTACGGCGGTATGTATCTTTAAATGAGTTTTCAACTCTGGCATTCCTCTATACTGACCATGACATATGTGACATTCGACTGGTTTGTCCTCTGAGTGTCCCCGTACATGTATCATACATTCATAAGATGTTATAAACGTCTGGTGGCAAATGTTACATTCAAATGGTCTTTCGCCAGTGTGCGATCTTAAATGAACTCTTAAATTAGATAAAGTAGTAAACCTACGATTACAAAAATCACATTCAAATGGCTTCACGCCAGTATGAGTTCTAAAATGATGTAAAAAATCTCGTAATTTTCCCTGAAATGGACGTTGACAGACAGTACATACACTAATCTTAGTTTTTTTATCTAACGGAGGACAGCGACTACATTTTCTTTTCTCCCCAAAATGAATACTTATGTGAATATTTAAATCAGTTTCAGTGGGAAACTTATCGTGACAGACATTGCATTCGTATGCATAGTGCGATCGTAAATGATTCGTAAGTTCGCACTTCTTACTAAATTGGAGTGAACATATTTCGCAGTCCCACATTCGACGTATGTTTTTCCTATTTTTTAAAGACTCCAATTGTTCGCTGGTGCTTATATTTTCTTCACTTTGCTTTTCTTCGACAGTAGCAGACTCCTGCGCAGACGCTCCATCTGCGGAACATTATTTATTCAATGCTATTAATAAATCTCTTCGTTACTTGTCAATATAGGTAACTAAGGTTTTTCGTCCCTAATTGTTGATCAATTTATTACCAAAATAGATTTGGTAATATATCAATAAAATTAATCAATAATTAGGATCTTTGCTTTTCTTCGACAGTTGCAGACTCCTGCGCAGATAGGGCATGGATTACCGAAAAGATTTTCATACCGGTATTGATATTTCAAAAACCGGCATACCGAAATTTCGGTATTTTATCGGTTTTTTTTTAAATATTGCTAATTACTGTTTAAATTATATATATTGGTATATATTATTATATATTATATATCAAATATATATTAAAATTAGTTTTACTCTCTAATGATAAGAAAACACTTTGCCCTAAGGGTCTTCATAGAGAAATACACACACCTCTCCACTTCCTGTTTCTGTATGTACGAAAAATGATCTGGTGGGCATTGAAGTATTAACATTATCTGGGACATGTACCGTGACTCCGATTCCAGAATTAGGATTGCTGTTGGTGAACCGTCACAGTTGGAGTCCGCCATGGCTCAGTTCTCAGCCCCTTCTTGTTCAGTGCGATATTAGAAGTGTCTAAAACGCATCAGAAATACACATGAGCTACCTCCGTGGCTGATCATGCATGTATACTAACGACATCGCACTGGCAGATGCGGAAAGGGGAAGACGTGTACGATGCGTGAATATGTGGAAGGAGTCGCTTGAGAACTGAGTACATAGATTGCAACGTTACAGATTTCGTACCTGTACGCATAGGCGGAAACTTGATCGAGCGTACTGACCAGTTTAAATACCTGGGATCTGACCTTTACGCGCCCGGAGATATCAAAGCTTGCATAAAGTGACTGGTATTATTTGTGACTCAAAAATGTCGGTTAAACTAAAAGGACAGGACAAATCAGACCTGTCCTTTTATATGGTGAAGCACAGGCTACGTGAGCGGCTCAAGAGGGTGCTGCGTGTCACGAAAATGGATATGCAGCGCTGGATGTGTAGAGTTTTGCGAAAGAGCCGCATAAGGAACTCACACATTCGCGGCAGCCTCCATGTCCGTCACATAGCAGGCATTTCTCATGCAGAGCCGCCTACGCTGGTACGGTCATGTTTTGCGAAAACCAGAAAATTACATAGGGAACAATTGTCTGGCCATGTTCACCGAGTCCCGGCAGAAGGGAGAAACCCAAGAAGTGCTGGCTTGATGTAATTGAAGAGGATATGCGTGCCATGGTCTCATAACATGCAGTTTCTTGAGCAGCTGATTTTGTTGTGATGTTTTTATAATCGAGTATATTCATAATTCATGCATATGAAAACTCATCAGCAGTATGCACAACACTATGAACCACAGAAATCGAATGTTATTCATGGACTTTAAACACCATTGCAGAAATAAATAAAATTTTTCGAAATACCGAAATACCGGTATTTCATCCTCAAATACCGGTATCAAAATACCGAAGTTTTTTACCGGTATACCGGTATTTCGGTATACCGGTATCCATGCCCTACCAAAATAGATTTGGTAATAAATTGATCAACAATTAGGGACCAAAAACCTTAGTTACCTATCTTGACAAGTAACGACGAGACTTATTATTAGCATTGAATAAATAATGTTCCGCAGATGGAGCGTCTGCGCAGGAGTCTGCAAGTATCGAAGAAAAGCAAAGTGAAGAAAATATAAGCACCAGCGAACAATTGGAGTCTTTAAAAAATAGGAAAAACATACGTCGAATGTGTACATGCAAGCAAGTTATACATACATACATAGTATCACGTCTGTATCCCTTGCGGGGTAGACAGAGCCTAGGTCTGTAAGACCTTATGGCCACATTAAGCATGGTGGAGGGCGTGTAAATACACATACAATAGTAAACTTGGCCGCAAAGGCTAGATCAATCAGAAGGAAGACAAAAGCCACGAAAAGTATAACAATATACAGTATCGTACAATATCGTCTTAGAGTTTAAACATTTGATAGCTCCGTGGCGCAGATCCCCGGTCAGGTCAAGATGGAAAATGATCTTTTTCAGATTGGCCTGGGTCTTGGATGTTTAACTATATATGTATTTATTATAAAATATAGTATCGTTGAGTTAGTATCCCATAACACAAGTCTCGAACTTACCTTGGGACTAGCTCAATCTGTGATTTGTCCGTATATATATTTATTTATATCTATATATATATTTATATTCCACGCGGGCGGGGTTTGAACCAGCGACCTTAGGTCTATATACGACCTGCGCTCTGCTACTGCTATGAATTTGAAAAAAGCATTGTGAATGCAAAATTATTAGTTCATTTTCAAATTAATTGTACCTAAAATGAGTTGAACCAAATACCTCACTTATAAATGTGGGATAATTGTATTAAATGACGCAATCCTTAATGCGTATAATGCGTAAATAATAAGTAATATAGGATATGGTGAAGATTTTCGGCGCCGAGGTTTGAACATGCGGTAGCTCAATCGGCAGAGCGTAGGTCGTACATAGACCTGGGGTCGCTGCTTCAAACCCCGCCCGCGTGGAATTTTCTCACCATATTTGATTCCTTAATTTAACAAAAAAAAATCTTGTAAACGTTACATGTAAGTAAAGTAGGCACTAAAAAGAAGAAAATAAAATTGAAAACTACGAATATTTTGAACACTACATAGATGAACTGACAGTATTAAGTATTAAGGCATTAAGTAAGTAGAGTGCCTGTTGTAGGTTTCTTTTTGTCTCCTCCATCTATTATTATTCTACAAGAACCCCTTCTCGGGTCAAGACCTAATATAATAAGAATATATCAAAAATACTACTCTGGCCAAGTATGGCTCCGGTAGTACAGAGAGGGTCATGCTCCTGCAGTGGAGACTAAAATGACCTGATGATGTTGATATCAAAAATAGCATTGTGTATGCAAAATATACACTTATATTTTTAAAAGTTACGCGAGACATTATATTATAACGGTTTCACTTACGTATCGTTAGTCGGTATCGCCGACAAGTTTCAGCCAATTCAGATGGCCATCTTCAGGACGAGTGTCAAGGACGTCGCGACACGGCAGTCCCTCGAGCATCTGAATTGGCTGAAACTTATCGGCGATACCGACTAACGATATGTGAGTGAAACCGTTTGTTATAATATAAACTTACATTTTTTTTTTATTTCATGTGCGTTTTAAGATGTTTTTGTAAAGTATACTTGCGCTTATATCTTTTATGACAACGATCACACTCGTAATATTTGCCAGCAGTGTGCAGTGTGTTTCTCACACGAGCTTGCACTTTACGTTTAGACAACTTTACACTTGTGTGCGTTTTCAAATGGGTTGTTAAAGTATTCTTGCGGCTAAACCGACGATGACAATGGTCACACTCAAAATATATTTTCTCACCAGTGTGAGTTCTCATGTGTGCTTGCAAGTGATGCTTCAGGCCAAACCGATAATGACAGACTTCACACTCAAAGCGTTTCTGACCGGTATGAGAAATTAGATGCGTATTCAAATGATTCTTATCAACAAAACGACGTTGACAAACGACACATTCGTGTAACTTAGCGCTGTGTGTTCGCATGTGAGTTTTCAAAGTAAACTTCTGATAAAACTGTTTTTGACAAATATTACATGCGAAGGTTTTCTCACCGTGCATTTTAAGGTGATTACTATAAGAACTTTTGTAGATGAATACACGACGGCACACTGAACATTCATACTTTTCAGTATGTGTTTTTAAATGAGCGGCCAAAACGAATTTTATGTTGAACTTTTTTTTACAAATATCACATTCAAACAGTTTGGCTCCAATGTGAGATAGCTTATGACTTTTCAAGTAGTCTTTACTTTTAAACCCACGTGGACACATGTTACACTTGAATGGTTTTTCATCAGAATGACTTAGTAAGTGGCGTCGCAGCTCGCTGTTTAGTCTAAATTTCCTATGACAAATGTTGCATTCTTGGGATTTTACGGCGGTATGTATCCTTAAATGAGTTTTCAACTCTGGCAGTCCTCTATACTGACCATGACATATGTGACATTCGACTGGTTTGTCCTCTGAGTGTCCCCGTACATGTATAATACATTCATAAGATGTTATAAACGTCTTGTGGCAAATGTTACATTCAAATGGTCTTTCGCCAGTGTGCGATCTTAAATGAACTCTTAAATTAGATATAGTAGCAAACCTACGATTACAAAAATCACATTCAAATGGCTTCACGCCAGTGTGAGTTCTAAAATGATCTAAAAAATTTTGTAAATTTCCCTGAAATGGACGTTGACAGACAGTACATACACTAATCTTAGTTTTTTTATCAAACGGAGGCCAGCGACTACATTTTCTTTTGTCCCCAAAATGAATACTTATGTGAATATTTAAATCAGTTTCAGTGGGAAACTTATCGTGACATACATTGCATTCGTATGTATAGTGGGATCGTAAATGATCCGTAAGTTCGCATTTCTTACTAAATTGGAGTGAACATATTTCGCAGTCCCACATTCGAAGTGTGTTTTTCCTATTTTTTAAAGACTCCAATTGTTCGCTGGTGCTTATATTTTCTTCACTTCGCTTTTCTTCGAAACTTGCAGACTCCTGCGCAGACGCTCCATCTGCGGAACATTATTTATTCAATGCTATTAATAAATCTCTTCGTTACTTGTCAAGATATGTAACTAAGGTTTTTGGTCCCTTATTGTTGATCAATTTATTACCAAAATAGACTGTATACATGCAAGCAAGTTATACATACATACATATCACGTCTGTTTCCCTTGCGGGGTAGACAGAGCCTGTAAGACCTTATGACCACATTAAGCATGGTGGAGGGCGTGTAAATACACATACAATAGTAAACTTGGCCGCAAAAGGTAGATCAATCAGAAGGAAGAAAGCCACGGAAGGTATAACAATAGGTGTATACCTATTGTTATACTTTTCGTGGCTTTCTTCCTTCTGATTGATCTACCTTTTTTTAGGAGTATCCACGGACAGTATCGTACAATATCGTCTTACCGCATGCCCACGAGTACGAGCGACGCGCGACTGCGACGGGCGCACGCGACAGAGGCCCGCGCCCGCGCCAGGTGTTCACGAGAACGGGCGGCGCGCTCGGGCGACAGACTTAAGTGGACGTATTTAGATCACAGAATTAACAAAATACCTATTTTATATTATGTAAATGTAAATGATAAACGTGCTTAAATCAATGATAATAGAGATGTGGTAATATTTTTATTCACTGCGAAATTTATAAGGATGTAAAGAATTAACAGTAGATAATTGGTAACTGCGTGAAGGAATAACGAACATTGATATTTACATACACCAGTCCATCCAGTTATCAGTGATGACTTACGGCTCAGAGATTCGGCTTCAGAAATGAAAAGATCCGTAGAAGAACAAAAGTCACCGACATAGCTCAGCGGATTAGTTTTTTAACTGCCTCCGTGGTCCAGTGGTTAAGGCGTTTGCCTGTAAACCGGGGGTCGTGGGTTCGATTCCCACGGGAAGCATACTTTGTTTAGTTGCTTTCAGTTTGGTTAGGACATTGCAGGCTTGAATTACCTGATGTCTGATAAAAAAGATGATTCCGTGCTTCGGAAGGCACGTTAAGCCGGTGGTCCCGGCTGCCATCTAGTAGTCGTTAAAGGAACCACGTCAGAGACCGAGAGGCGGTTACGAAGAACTCTGACACCAGGGTGTGCACGGTCGATTGACCGTTGAAGTGGCAGTGGGCGGAGCACATAGCGCCTAGAACCGACGGCCAATGGGGCAGAATGGCGACCACGTACCGGAAAGCGCAGCGTCGGACACCCACCGATCAGGTGGTCGGACGACCTGACAAAGGTCGCATTGAAGCGCTGGATGCAGGCCGCTTCCAACCGGTCATTCTGGAAATCCTTGGAGGAGGCCTATGTCCAACAGTGGATTTCTTGAGGCTCATATGATGATGAGTTCATATTATCAAACAAACTCCTCCGCCGCGTCTGTCTGTTCTCGATAAACTCAAAAACTACTGTACGGATTTTCATGCGGTTTTCACCAATATATAGAGTGAATTTGTAAAGGTTCTGTGTAAAGGAATTGAAATATAACGATTTTTTGGTAGATAACCTACACACTACTACACACAAAAATAAAGGTTTTGACGAATTGAAAACCTTCACCATTTTTTACAGTCGGTTGAAAATACATCGTTTTAGGTACTTACCTCTATTTATACCTATTATATGTTACCATTAAAAATGTAAAATTAAATGTCGACATACATACCATAATATTAATATCACGCTGAAGGAAAAAACTCCAAATATACTATTCTTATTAATAAATACAGTCAATCTGAATACGTCCACCGACTCACTACCGCTCTCGTTCTAACATAAGGTCTGGCACAGCATGCCGTCTCTCTCTACTTTGGCGCAAAGCTGCCGCGCTGTGTTTGCGCGCATCCGAGTCGCCCTATCTTTTTTTTCGTGAACATCTTGTACCGTTTGTATGACCTTGTGCGGCGCCTGCCTCTGACGCGAGCGCCAGCCTCCGACGCGAGCGCCTGTCGCGCGTACTCGTGAACGAGCCGTTAAAGTTACGTTGCCAGTTGAAAAAATTAGTTCAATAGTTTTCCGCCATATGGCGAGGTTTAATGATTGATACCCAATTTTACATCCCTATCCATATTATACTATACTTTGTTTATTTGTTTGTATCGCTTTCCCGCCGTAATTACTGGACCGATCATCATGAAATTTGGCACATTTTACTTTTACCACTTTGGTGTCTCTCGCGCAAACTATTCAGTTTAGAAAAAGAATATATCAGAAACCTCAATATCATTTTTGAAGACCTATCCATAGATACCCTACAAGAATGAGTTGAATGAAAAAAAAATTTTGAGTTTCAGTTTTAAGCATGGGGAGCCCCCAAAATTTATTGTTTTTTTTTTCTATTTCTGTGTGAAATTCTTAATGCGGTTCACAGAATGGATACATCTATTTACCAAGTTTCAACAGTATAGTATCAACTGTGACATACGGACGGACAGACAGACATGACGAATCCATAAGGGTTCTGTTTTTTGTGTAAATGTTCTTAGCGTTGGTCTCATGGGAAAAGTTGTTCATTTTGACGGGCTGAGACACCCCTTCACGTGAACGTCGTTGGTTAAGCTACACGCTCTCTCTCTAATGCGTTCCCTCACTGATGAGGATCGTGGCCCCTCTGAACATGGCTGTAGAGAAGTTCTCGCCATTTGTCTCGGTCTGCTGCATATCGGACCGCCGTTTGTTTAAGCTACAGCTACGAGCTACACGCTATATACAATACATAATTTTAATGTAGACTTTCTATATATACATTTTCACGTTAATATTATTTTTAGTTTAAGACAAGATACAGGTAGCCTGGTAAGCTAAGTATCTGACTGTACAGTCAGCCAACGAGATACCTGAACTAAATATAATATTAACATGAAAATACATATTCAAAAAGATTTTAATTAAGACTTTCTGAATATACATTTTCATGTTAATATGACTTTTTGTTTAAGAGATAATTCAAGATATACTTACATGGCGGGGTCAGGCATCTCGTTGGCTGACTGTACGGTCGCCTGCAAAAGTCCATATAGAAGTTGCGTAAAAAGTCGTGTGTAGCTACGTATACTATTTAAAACTAACAGTAATTTCAACCTTATAGGTGTGGCATAAGGTTCATGATATTGTTAAATATATATGCCGCCCTAATCAGTGCAATCGATTTTCACCTTGTATGGACTTTTGTAGGTGACCGTACATATAGCGGCGAAAATCATAACCCTACTATTGACGTCGCTGTAGTTGAGTGAAACACAAGAAGCTTGGATGTCTAGCTATAGTATTGGACATACCCGTTGTTTCCTCAGTTTTGATTTCATCGTGAACCGGACTCAACTCTTCCTCCGACTTGACATGTGCTGCTTGATGTGGAGGGGGCGGACTGTCAATGCATTCAGCAACAGAAATGCCCAGCGATAAACCAAGACCATGAGCCTTCCGGTCTACTAGGGACACACATTGCTTTGTGATCTGCAGAGAAAAATAAGAAATTATAATTAACTAGCTTTCGCCCGCGGCTCCACCCGCGTAAATGTCGATCCCTCGGGAATAGTACTTTTCCCGGGATAAAAGGTAGCCTATGTCCTTCTCCGTACTCCAGAGAACTTGTATGTAAAATTTCATGATGATCGGTTCAGTAGTTACGGCGTGAAAGCGTAACAAACAAACAAACAAACTCACTTTCGCATTATTAGTTAGGATTAGGATATAAAACTACATTTACTTTGAGACAATTTACTTTGCGAGCTTCCGCTACCAGTTAGTTCATGCAAACTTGCTGGCCAGCGCCTTCCGCAAAGTTACACCTGAATCTCTTAACTATAATATTAAACTGGATATTGCCCGCGGCTTCGCCCGCGTTAATGTCGATCCCTCGGGAACAGTAGAATTTCCCGTAATGAAAGGTAACCTATGTCCGGGACCTCAAACTACCTCCATGCCAAATTTCATTCAAATTGGTTCAATGGTCGAAGCGTGAAAAGGTGACAGACAACAGAGTTACTTTCGCATTTATCCTTATCCTTACTAATATTATAAATGCGAAAGTGAGTTTGTTTGTTTGTTTATTTGTTACGCTTTCACGCCGTAACTACTGAACCGATCGTCATGAAATTTTGCATACAAGTTCTCTGGAGTACGGAGAAGGACATAGGCTACCTTTTATCCCGGGAAACAGAACTATTCCCGAGGGATCGACATTGACGCGGGCGGAGCCGCGGGCGAAATCTAGTAATTTATAAATTTAATATGAAAATATGGATAATCTTAACCTTCTTTAATCAAACTACTTAACCGATTTTGAGAGATTTAAATGGCATTAGAAAGCATACCATACAAATAACATTTAACTAATCGTTTCAAAAAGAAGGGAGTTATACGGTAATACATACATAGTATCACGTCTTTTTCCCTTGCGGGGTAGACAGAGCCTAGGTCTACAAGACCTTATGGCCACATTTAGCATATTGGAGGGCGTGTAGATTGAAAACAGAATCAAATAGTGATGAGTTGCTAGCCGCATCGCCTATTGTCATGATTCATGATTTAAGCCCAATCCCTCGATCGGCTTTTACGATCTGCGCGGGAAGAGAAGCAGCTGGTACATTCTACGTTTTTTATTTTCTCCCAGACCAGCATGGAAGGGCGGTAATAGACATTTAAAAAGATACAACTGATTTTATAACCTCCCCCCTTTTAAAGTTCTTTTAGATGGGGGGGATAGAATAAGGGCCATTTTTCTAATAAGTAAGTCAGCTTTTAAACTCCTCCTGTTTAATATTTACTAGCGGCCCGCCCCGGCTTCGCTTCGGGTGGCTCCTAGGTATTTAATCTATAGTGCTTACATTAGCACTGATGAACATAGGCTATAGGATTCTAATGGTGAAATGGTCAGGGGTGTCATCCTTAACTACCTATCCGGTGCAGGTATGACATCGGGTACGCGTATTCATCCGAGTGACTAGTATCCCAATGCATTCCCTCCCCAAATCCAACAAATTCCTATCCTTCCCCAGCTTAAAATTGTTTCCTATGAGCAGCAGCGTCGGAAGTAAACGAAGCCAAAGGAACCAGCTCGCCGACCCACTGGGTACGCGCGCCCGGCCTTCCGAGCAGCTACTTGCTTTCCCATTTCAGCCGAGTGAGTAGTATCCCAATACCTTAATTCCTTTCCCAAATCCAACAAATTTCTATCCTTCCCCAGCTTAAAAATGCTTGCGATGGGCAGCAGCATCGGAAACACAAGAAGCCAAAGAAACTGCGCTCGCCAATCCGTCTGCCAAGTGTGGTGAGTAAGGCAATATCCTCCCATGGAACGAAGAATCCTTGGAGACTTTTGTGCAGCAGTGGACTTCTTACGGCTGAAATGATGAATGGTGATAGTAGTCGTTTCGGAGCCTATTCAATGCAAACAAACAATAATTTTTGTTCTTTATAATATTTGTGCTAATGCTGCCAGCCATTTGGGCACGATGCCAGGGATGAGCATCTGGAAGGAGTGTACGATTCGTAAATATATATTTTATGTAGGTTTTTTTGTTCTTTATTATTATTTATTTTATTTTCATCTTTTAAAGTAGATTTTTTAGATATTAGTGTAGAAGTGTAATTTTGCTGCAGAAATATTGGATCTGCTATTAGTTAAGAGAAAAATTGTTACTTAAAATGCATTCAATATAAGTATTAATAACTATCTAATAGATATAACTGCATGGAAGTAATACATTCAATAAATTGTTAATCAATACATATCATTTTATATATTCAAATTTGGTTATCGTGTATCTGTTTAGGTATATACTAATATTATTAATGCGATAGTCACGATAGTCACTCTGTCTGTCTGTATTCTTTTCACTTTTCAACCATTGAACAAATTTGGATGAAATTTGGTATAAATATTAAAAGAAATGCGAAATAAATAATAATATGACGTTCAAAAACAGATACACGATATCCAAATTGTAATAAAATTTCATTGCATTTCGCGCCCTTTGCCTTCCACAACCCGTCTCTGGTTTCGGTTCCACAAAAACGCTACGTCAGAACTATAGAAATATTTACCCGTTGGAACTTATCAACTATTGCCGTCAGCACATCCTCTGCGTTCCCACAAGTCAGCATAAACTTGTGAAACTTGAGTAGCTGAGCGTAGCAAATGTAACACGCTGTGACTGGTCTCATGTCGGTAGTGTGGAGCTGAAAATAATTGAGACTTATCAGAAGCGTAGAGTGAGTGTTTTTTTTATCAAGGAAATAAAGAAAATCTTCGAAATAACTCATAATCAGATTTTATACAGGGTGTAATCGACATTCGCGTAATAAATCTAACCACGGGCTATACTAGATCTAGACTAGATTTCTCCGTGGTCCAGTAGTTAAGGCGTTTGCCTGTAGACCCGGGGGTCGTGGGTTCGGTAGGAGTTTGGTTAGGATATTGCAGGCTTGAATCACCTGATTGTCTATTAATAAAAAAAGATTCCGTGCTTCG
Source organism: Elegia similella (assembly GCA_947532085.1). Classification (NCBI taxonomy): domain Eukaryota; kingdom Metazoa; phylum Arthropoda; class Insecta; order Lepidoptera; family Pyralidae; genus Elegia; species Elegia similella. Next base: position 19,681,925 of record OX383941.1, read on the forward strand.
GAAGGCACGTTAAGCCGTTGGTCCCGGCTGTTATCCGGTAGTCGTTAAAGGAACCACGTCAAAGGCCGAGAGCCGGTTCCGAACAACTCTGACACCAGGGTGTGCATGGTCGATTGACCGTGTGACACCTACTCGAAATGATGATGATGATCTCTATAGTATAATGTGTTTATAAATAATAAAGCCATAAAAACAATAATATTTCATTAAAAGAAAACCGATCAAATTACAGAACCGATTTTATTGAAATTTAATTGGGACCATTGGAAAACATACCGTTTCAATTTTTTTTTTTTTTCAAATCTGAAATACTTCCGCCCGTCTAGGGGGGCCTGGCTCGCCCCCCTAGATCTGGCACTGATATGAGATAACACAAAAACATACAACCAAATTGAGAACCTTCCTTATTTTGAAATCGGTTAAAAAAGTGAGCAGCCGCTTGTGCAATTTGCATGGGAATGTCGAAAATGTTGGTTTTTGACCCTTACATTAATTTCATCCTTATATCCTTACCAATATTATGAATGTGAATGCGAAAGTGAGTTTGTTTGTTTGTGACGTCTTTACGTCCTATCTACTGAACTGATATCCCGGGAAAAAGTACTGTTTTCGAAGGGATCCACATTGACGTGGGCGGAACCGCAGGAGAAAGCTACCTGGTTCAACTATATAATTTTCATTTATGTACTCAACAAAAATGGCATGTTTTGCGCAAGGGATCTAAGGTTGCATGATGCATGCAGTTGTCAAGGCTGAACGAAATTACTGACACAGTGAAATATTGTCTCTAATATAAACAAGAGTCTTATTTCGTCCCTGGAACTTGTAAAGAAAAACATGGTTTATTCACTGTAAGCAAATAGTTTTAAGCTTTAACCTTTTCTTTAAGCTTTATGTACTGTTTGATAGTTTGTTTAAGTTAAGTGAGGAAACTTAATTGGTTTAAGTATACTTTATATATCTTTTACTTTGTTAAACTATAATAACTGTATGTTTCCCTAATATAAACAAATAAATAAATACTTACTAACAATAAATATGCTGGTCTGGGAGAAAAGAAAAAACGTATAATGTACCAGCTACTTCTCCTCCCGCGCAGATAAAAGCCGATCGAGGGATTGGGTAAAATCTGGGGAAACAAGTTAATAGGCGATGCGGCTAGCAACCCATTACTATTTTCATTTCGTTTTTCCACATAATGCCCACCAACGTGCTAAACGTGGTCTTCAGGTCTTAAAGGCCTAGGCTCTGTCTACCCCGTAATGGAAAAAGACGTGATACTATGTATGTATTACCGTATAACTGTAACAATAAATACTATGTATCCCATTCAGAGTATATTAAAACTGCCTATGTATGACATAAGTGATCCTGTAGACAATGGTTTAGCCTTTAGCCATTACATTGTTTCCATCTATCATTATGTATTAGATGGCAATCTTTAAGCTATGTAATTTTTTAAATGTTTATATTTTGCATTCACAATGCTGTTAAGATATCATCATCATCATCATCATCACATGCTGCATTGGAGACTAAAAAGACCTGAGTCTTTTTAGTCTCCACTGCAGGAGCATGACCCTCTCTGTACTACTGAAGCCTTACTTTTGATATTCTCTTATTAAATTATGGAATAAAATATGGTGAAAAAATTGGGCAGGATTTGAACCTGCGACCCTAAGTCTATGTACTACTTAAGGTCTATGTTGTACATAGACTTAAGGTTGCAGGTTCAAATCCCACCCTCTTGAAATTTTTTCAGCATATTTTATTTCCTAATTTAATATGACTATAACAAATACCAATAGAATAGGACCACTCCAAGTCTTCCCGTGGATGTCGTAGAAGACGACTTAGGAAATACAAGCTAAACAAAGCTTTTAAACATCTGTGAGACCTCTCCAATCCTTCTGGCCAGCGTGGAGAGTGTAGGCCAAGTCCTCTGGCTGCTCTGGCCAAGTATGGCTCTAGTAGTACAGTGAGGGTCATGCTCCTGTAGTGGAGACTAAAAAGGACCTGATGATGATGATGATGATAATGATGTCAAATACTTAGCTTAAAAAATCTGAAATCTGTGTTGGTCACTTACCTTACACACGTGAAAAACAAAACAAACAAATTAGAAAAGGGAGAACAGTCTTATTTTGTAGTTTAACTGGGGTATCAAAAACAAGGTCACGTTGTGGGCATATAGTGATATTTTCATACCATTTCATGTTAAGATGTAAAATTAAGTTATCTAGTAACTAGTAACAGACTTCAAAAAAGGAGGAGGTTCTTGAATCAACTGTACGTTTTCTTTTTGTATGTTTGTTGTGCAATTACTCGGCCAATTATGAATAAAAATCTATTCATGTGAATGATTCTTATTTTTAGGAGACGGCCCCAAATTTTTTAAATTGAAATTTATCAAGCACTATAATAAATTAAGAAATAAAATATGGTGAAAAAAATTCATGATGGCGGGACTTGAACCGGCGACCTAGGTCTATGTACGACTTATGCTCTGCCATCTGAGCTACCGCACAATTCAATCGCGGCGCCAAAATTCTCCACCATATCCCATTTCCCCTTATACATATTAAGGCTTACGTCATCTACACAACTACCCGACTTTTACAAATGAGCTCAGATGGCAGAGCATAGGTTGTACATAGACCTAGGTCGCCGGGTTTTTTCTTAATTTTTTAAGAGTATATCAAAATAGCATTGTGAATTAAAAATAAAACACTTATAAAAATACAAGCACTATAAACTAACAAAAACAGATACAAACCGTTCAGTTTAAACTGTCATCATCTGTTGGTGGCTCAGAAATGAAATTTTAAACATTTATGTTTGTATTGAATTAACCAAAAAAATTCAAGTTTAGGAATCACGCCTCCATGGCGTAACCTAATTTACGTGGTTGATTGTGACATGGTTTATCCCCAAAGAATGTATGGTTAATGTAGAAATAACTAAGCAAAAAATAACTATAAAAAATATGAGGAAGACTTGTTAAATGTCTTGTTGGAATGTGGTCAGTACACTGCCCTGCGGGACAGATTCTTGGCTGGGGTACCTATGGAGAATGGAATGCTGAATGTAGCGTTAAGCAGTCCATTGTCACATTCAGCACAATCAGTATACCTCTTATGGAGGTTTATAATGAAACTTAGATACATGTTATATTAGAGGTCCCCCATGAGGCTGGCATAGTCACACCAAGTGTACTGAAGCCTCGAAAAAATAATTAGATAAAAAAAATAAAAATAACTAAGTAGTATACAAAATCAAATAAATATAATAAAATAAAAACAATAACAATAAAAAATAATAATACATTAATTCTGCAATAAAAAATAATAATACATTAGTTCTGCAATAAAAAACTACTTACTGGAGTATCCAAATTTTTCTCATACAAAACTTGGATGGGTGTGTCTGATATCACATGCATACGGACATCCGTCGCCAGGCACATCCGGCATATAGATGACACCATTCTGAGCGATTCTTTTCTTTGAACCTCAGTAAAATAAAGCTCCGTTCCACCACGCCATATGAAATCCCGATATAACAACACTGTCTTGAGAGGTACCTAATATGTTGGTAGATAGGAGCTTAATTTATGAATTATATAATTATTTAAGCCCAGGACTAAGTAAGACAAGTTCATGGTCCGGGCACTTCGAGCTGACTGGCCCAGCAGAGCACTCCTAGCTTGTGCACACAACACAAAGTGTTCGAAAGGCGGTGGGTGGTTCCTTATTATTTGATCTATAAATTTGATAAAGTCAAACACCGCGAACGATTACACTATAATACTCAATAAAAATAAACACCATATTCATTACATATCCTTATCTTTACGAAAATAAATTTAAATTTTTGTGGTAAAGATTACTTTTCAAAGTTCTCTTTACTTTTGTTGTTGCTGTCTGTCACTGTCAAGTTCTTTTTTTCATAATTGTTTTACGGAATTTGGCTTTCTGTGCCTTTTAGCCCTTCATATTTTTCTACGTGTTATCAACGAAATGGTAGTGTAATTAATTTCGTTGATTCAACGGAGTCCCTGGCGACAATTCCCACTGGTTTGATCATAGACGATGTAGTAAGGCGAGCGACCACCAGCCCGCTATGTAAATTTCACTACAGCCGCACCATAACACTTTATTTTAGTTATTCCACACATTGTTCATAAACATAGAAAGAAAGAAAGAAGAAAGAAAGAAAATGGTTTATTTGGTACAGTATAACAACAATACAATTGACATGTAATAATAAAATTGTGTACCAAAATGGTCTCCACTCAGCATGTGTCGTGCGTGACTTGCACCACGACGCTGGTCTTCCGTGGATGCCATGTGCGTATGTAGAAAGTTACATTGGTGGAAAGAATAGACAAAAAATAAAAAAATAAACATTCTATAAAGACCTCAGAACAATAACTAAAGCATAGAAACCGTGTTAAAATAACAACAAAATACAATATTCTACACTGTTTTTACTTATGGCATTGTTAAAGCATCAGAAAGAGATGCATATACAATGCCATTTGCGTAAATGTGCAGGTTGTCCTGGGGTACTGATGTGGTCAGGGTTGTACTATATCGATGAAATATATTTATCGAGTAAATGTTTCGTCCTAAGAAAGTCATGAGTACGATTCATAAAAAAAAACAACTAGTTGCACTCCAGGAGTGCCGGCAGAAGTGAAAACTCGCCTTTGCGGCATACTCAGGTCCGTGTCCTTCTTACGAATTTTCGATCAATTCACGTGTCCTGACGCGAGTTTTCTGTTTTACCCATCCCAAAAAGTGCACAAAGCCGCTAAAGAGGCTTTTACTTTAAAAGTTACGTCAAGATACACCTAAATAACTCCTAATCGCATGGCGCCGCTTGGCTTCATCTGATAAATAGGTAAAAAAAAAATCCATACATTACCCACCGCGCGTCTACTGTCTACTGCTGGTCATTAGGCCTTACCCAGTATTGGTCGAACGGCAGAATACCTAATATGATGTCAATCATATTTTCGATTATTTCGAAATTCAAACAGAGCCTACTTACCTACCTTAGCTATTACCTATGAATGCGCAAAAAACCCAATGCATTCGATTTACAGTCCCCAATGTGAGGCAGTCCAACGTTGACATACTAGTTGAAGGTAAAATACTAGACTTTGTAAATGATACCACCTTCTTAGGAATCACAATAGACTAAATTGCAATGGGGCGCTCATGTATCAAAAGGTAATATAAGGTCAGATATATTTTTCACTTGATCAATGGGCCATTCAGCATATTCCAAAACCATCTAAAGCTTTTCCCAGCTAGCTTTGAGGAACAGTCAGTAAAGGAAAAATAATCAGGTAGGTAAAGAGAAACACATAATTCGAAGTGATATTTTTTATTTATAAAACTTTTACACTAGGGTAAAAAAGTGCCAGTGTGTTATTTGTGAAAAATTCACAGTGTTGGTAATAGAAAAACAAGAGGTGAAGAAAAACAAGAGATTACTTTACCCACTTTCATTACTGTCCAAAATAAAATATGTTTTTCATAATTTTAAATATAAATAATAAAACCGTTTCCGTAAACTTTCTTATTACCATTGATTTATAATTAGGCAAATATAAATGTAGGTAAAGCATCGTGTTTCAATCGCTTCCATTTAATTTTATATTCGAAATTAATGTATCGGCACGGCAGTAAAATATTTTGAACAAATTCGAGTATGTATGACATTTTATGTCCAATATGTCGCTTGAAAGTTCCTCGAATCCACACCTTTTTAATTTCCTTTTACTTCAAGGAGCTGCAATAAAATTTCAACAATAATTTTCTTTATATTAGTAAAAATCGATTCTTTTTAGGGTTCCGTACCCAAAGGATTAAAACAGGACCCTACTAATATGACTCCGATATCCATCTGTCTGTCACCAGGCTGTATCTCATGAACCGTGATAGTGAGACAGTTGAAATATTACAAACAAAAATTTCGGGCGTTTTTATAGCTTACGCCCACGGCTCCGCTCGCGTTAATGTCTATCCCCGATAACAGTACCTTATTCTGAGATGTAATTTATGTCTATGTTCTTTTCCGTACTCCAGAGATCGTGCAATGGTGATGATGATGATGCAAAATTTCATGATGATCGGTTCAGAAGTTACGGCGTGGAAGCGTAACAAACAAACTCACTTTCACATTTATAATATTATATGTAAGGATGGTACGGAACCCTTCGTGCGCGAGTCCGACTCACACTTTGCTGGTTGTTTAATTACCATGATGGTTCAATTTGTTACATTACTATTGCATGGCTCAACACTAACAAAAATATCCCTGATAGCAAGACCGTCATAAAAAATATCGATATACTCGTAGATACGTGATTTTACCACATCACTAGCAAAAAAACTAACCTAATTTGAAATAAGGAAAAAACGATAATTTTAAGCAAAATACCTATAAAAGTTGTCATTTATACAATACGTTATATAATTGACAATATTATTGTTGTATTTTGAGGTATTTTGGGTTTTAATTATGCACTTTTAACTGAAAAACTTACCGAAGAAAATTATGTTTTACAGAATTTATTTCTGTTCGTCCTGAATGGGATTTACATCGCTCCATTGCACAAGACATTGTTTAGTATAATGGTCATTTGATAACGCACCAACCCAACATCGGTTAATACTTTTATCCGTGAGAATTTTAGCACAATCCTATATTTAATTTGCAGACATAACAATTCCGCCGCAATGTTTTTGTCGATATATAACCCGATCAAATCGGCAAGATGCTAATATTACAGACGTTGAACTGTAAAAAGTTATTTTGAATTTAGTCGGATTTAATTGGAGTCCAATGGAGTCCATTGACATTTCAAGTCGGGACAACCATGAAAATAATAGAAACTGACTGAAGTTTTTGTCTCATTCTGTCATAAGCGAAAGCTCATAAGAAAAATACCGTGTCAACTATCTGTTTTCAGTTTCTATTTTTATGCGGCTTCTATGTATATTATTCTTCTGAGATATTATTCTTCTGAGGATGACAGTTTGTCACCGGTACAATACAAAAGGTACTATTTTTGAACGGAAGGCCATTTTTAAACTGGCAACCGCCTCCTTTACCGAGCCTCCGCAAGGCACATTGCATGATGCTCAGAAGAATAATATACATAGAAGCCGCATAAAAATAGAAACTGAAAACAGATAGTTGACACTGTATTTTTCTTATGAGCTTTCGCTTATGACAGAATGAGACAAAAACTTCAGTCAGTTTCTATTATTTTCATGGTTGTCCCGACTTGAAATGTCAATGGACTCCATTGGACTCCAATTAAATCCGACTAAATTCAAAATAACTTATTACAGTTCAACGTCTGTAATATTAGCATCTTGCCGATTTGATCGGGTTATATATCGACAAAAACATTGCGGCGGAATTGTGATGTCTGCAAATTAAATATAGGATTGTGCTAAAATTCTCACGGAAAAAAGTATTAACCGGTGTTGGGTTGGTGCGTTATCAAATGACCATTATACTAAACAATGTCTTGTGCAATGGAGCGATGTAAATCCCATTCAGGACGAACAGAAATAAATTCTGTAAAACATAATTTTCTTCGGTAAGTTTTTCAGTTAAAAGTGCATAATTAAAACCCAAAATACCTCAAAATACAACAATAATATTGTCAATTATATAACGTATTGTATAAATGACAACTTTTATAGGTATTTTGCTTAAAATTATCGTTTTTTCCTTATTTCAAATTAGGTTAGTTTTTTTGCTAGTGATGTGGTAAAATCACGTATCTACGAGTATATCGATATTTTTTATGACAGACCGTCATCTATCAGGTATATTTTTGTTATTGTTGAGCCATGCAATAGTAATGTAACAAATTGAACCATCATGGTAATTAAACAACCAGCAAAGTGTGAGTCGGACTCGCGCACGAAGGGTTCCGTACCATCCTTACATATAATATTATAAATGTGAAAGTGAGTTTGTTTGTTACGCTTCCACGCCGTAACTTCTGAACCGATCATCATGAAATTTTGCATCATCATCATCACCATTGCACGATCTCTGGAGTACGGAAAAGAACATAGACATAAATTACATCTCAGAATAAGGTACTGTTATCGGGGATAGACATTAACGCGAGCGGAGCCGTGGGCGTAAGCTATAAAAACGCCCGAAATTTTTGTTTGTAATATTTCAACTGTCTCACTATCACGGTTCATGAGATACAGCCTGGTGACAGACAGATGGATATCGGAGTCATATTAGTAGGGTCCTGTTTTTATCCTTTGGGTACGGAACCCTAAAAAGAATCGATTTTTACTAATATGAAGAAAATTATTGTTGAAATTTTATTGCAGCTCCCTGAAGTAAAAGGAAATTAAAAAGGTGTGGATCCGAGGAACTTTCAAGCGACATATTGGACATAAAATGTCATACATACTCGAATTTGTTCAAAATATTTTACTGCCGTGCCGATACATTAATTTCGAATATAAAATTAAATGGAAGCGATTGAAACACGATGCTTTACCTACATTTATATTTGCCGAATTATAAATCAATGGTAATAAGAACGTTTACGGAAACGGTTTTATTATTTATATTTAAAATTATGAAAAACATTTTATTTTGGACAGTAATGAAAGTGGGTAAAGTAATCTCTTGTTTTTCTTCACCTCTTGTTTTTCTATTACCAACACTGTGAATTTTTCACAAATAACACACTGGCACTTTTTTACCCTAGTGTGAAAGATTTATAAAATAAAAAATATCACTTGGAATTATGTGTTTCTCTTTACCTACCTGATTATGTTTCCTTTACTGACTGTTCCTCAAAGCTAGCTGGGAAAAGCTTTAGATGGTTTTGGAATATGCTGAATGGCCCATTGATCAAGTGAAAAATATATCTGACCTTATATTACCTTTTGATACATGAGCGCCCCATTGCAATTTAGAGTCTATTGTGATTCCTAAGAAGGTGGTATCATTTACAAAGTCTATTTTACCTTCAACTAGTATGTCAACGTTGGACTGCCTCACATTGGGGACTGTAAATCGAATGCATTGGGTTTTTTGCGCATTCATAGGTAAGGTAGGTAAATAGGCACTGTTTGAATTTCGAAATAATCGAAAATATGATTGACATCATATTAGGTATTCTGCCGTTCGACCAATACTGGGTAAGGCCTAATGACCAGCAGTAGACAGTAGACGCGCGGTGGGTAATGTATGGATTTTTTTTTTACCTATTTATCAGATGAAGCCAAGCGACGCCATGCGATTAGGAGTTATTTAGGTGTATCTTGACGTAACTTTTAAAGTAAAAGCCTCTTTAGCGGCTTTGTGCACTTTTTGGGATGGGTAAAATAGAAAACTCGCGTCAGGACACGTGAATTGATCGAAAATTCGTAAGAAGGACACGGACCTGAGTATGCCGCAAAGGCGAGTTTTCACTTCTGCCGGCACTCCTGGAGTGCAACTAGTTGTTTTTTTTTTATGAATCGTACTCATTTAACGAATCGATACAATCAGAGTAGAGTACATTTATGACTTTCTTAGGACGAAACATTTAGTCGATAAATATATTTCATCGATATAGTACAACCCTGATCACATCAGTACCCCAGGACAACCTGCACATTTACGCAAATGGCATTGTATATGCATCTCTTTCTGATGCTTTAACAATGCCATAAGTAAAAACAGTGTAGAATATTGTATTTTGTTGTTATTTTAACACGGTTTTTATGCTTTAGTTATTGTTCTGAGGCATGATGCCACAGTCCACAGAGAGACGAACATTTTTTTTTTTTTAAATAAGGAACCGCTTACTAAATAGATGTTTTAAATCTATGCACAGTCCACCTACACACAACACAAACTTAAGCGCCTATTAGACTACGCGTTATTCAGCACATGAAAGTCTAATTAGACAGCTCGCTATTACACAATCACAAGTCTGAATAACGCGGACTTGCTCATTCGCACGCATGACGGATGTCGACGTTGGCGGTTGTATGGCTATTTTGATGACGCCGTTCGTAAACGAGCGATTTTTCCTCAGAACAATAACTAAAGCATAGAAACCGTGTTAAAATAACAACAAAATACAATATTCTACACTGTTTTTACTTATGGCATTGTTAAAGCATCAGAAAGAGATGCATATACAATGCCATTTGCGTAAATGTGCAGGTTGTCCTGGGGTACTGATGTGATCAGGGTTGTACTATATCGATGAAATATATTTATCGACTAAATGTTTCGTCCTAAGAAAGTCATAAATGTACTCTACTCTGATTGTATCGATTCGTTAAATGAGTACGATTCATAAAAAAAAAACAACTAGTTGCACTCCAGGAGTGCCGGCAGAAGTGAAAACTCGCCTTTGCGGCATACTCAGGTCCGTGTCCTTCTTACGAATTTTCGATCAATTCACGTGTCCTGACGCGAGTTTTCTATTTTACCCATCCCAAAAAGTGCACAAAGCCGCTAAAGAGGCTTTTACTTTAAAAGTTACGTCAAGATACACCTAAATAACTCCTAATCGCATGGCGTCGCTTGGCTTCATCTGATAAATAGGTAAAAAAAAAATCCATACATTACCCACCGCGCGTCTACTGTCTACTGCTGGTCATTAGGCCTTACCCAGTATTGGTCGAACGGCAGAATACCTAATATGATGTCAATCATATTTTCGATTATTTCGAAATTCAAACAGTGCCTACTTACCTACCTTACCTATGAATGCGCAAAAAACCCAATGCATTCGATTTACAGTCCCCAATGTGAGGCAGTCCAACGTTGACATACTAGTTGAAGGTAAAATAGACTTTGTAAATGATACCACCTTCTTAGGAATCACAATAGACTCTAAATTGCAATGGGGCGCTCATGTATCAAAAGGTAATATAAGGTCAGATATATTTTTCACTTGATCAATGGGCCATTCAGCATATTCCAAAACCATCTAAAGCTTTTCCCAGCTAGCTTTGAGGAACAGTCAGTAAAGGAAACATAATCAGGTAGGTAAAGAGAAACACATAATTCGAAGTGATATTTTTTATTTTATAAAACTTTTACACTAGGGTAAAAAAGTGCCAGTGTGTTATTTGTGAAAAATTCACAGTGTTGGTAATAGAAAAACAAGAGGTGAAGAAAAACAAGAGATTACTTTACCCACTTTCATTACTGTCCAAAATAAAATGTTTTTCATAATTTTAAATATAAATAATAAAACCGTTTCCGTAAACTTTCTTATTACCATTGATTTATAATTCGGCAAATATAAATGTAGGTAAAGCATCGTGTTTCAATCGCTTCCATTTAATTTTATATTCGAAATTAATGTATCGGCACGGCAGTAAAATATTTTGAACAAATTCGAGTATGTATGACATTTTATGTCCAATATGTCGCTTGAAAGTTCCTCGGATCCACACCTTTTTATCCTTTTACTTCAGGGAGCTGCAATAAAATTTCAACAATAATTTTCTTCATATTAGTAAAAATCGATTCTTTTTAGGGTTCCGTACCCAAAGGATAAAAACAGGACCCTACTAATATGACTCCGATATCCATCTGTCTGTCACCAGGCTGTATCTCATGACCCGTGATAGTGAGACAGTTGAAATATTACAAACAAAAATTTCGGGCGTTTTTATAGCTTACGCCCACGGCTCCGCTCGCGTTAATGTCTATCCCCGATAACAGTACCTTATTCTGAGATGTAATTTATGTCTATGTTCTTTTCCGTACTCCAGAGATCGTGCAATGGTGATGATGATGATGCAAAATTTCATGATGATCGGTTCAGAAGTTACGGCGTGGAAGCGTAACAAACAAACTCACTTTCACATTTATAATATTATATGTAAGGATGGTACGGAACCCTTCGTGCGCGAGTCCGACTCACACTTTGCTGGTTGTTTAATTACCATGATGGTTCAATTTGTTACATTACTATTGCATGGCTCAACACTAACAAAAATATCCCTGATAGCAAGACCGTCATAAAAAATATCGATATACTCGTAGATACGTGATTTTACCACATCACTAGCAAAAAAAACTAACCTAATTTGAAATAAGGAATAAACGATAATTTTAAGCAAAATACCTATAAAAGTTGTCATTTATACAATACGTTATATAATTGACAATATTATTGTTGTATTTTGAGGTATTTTGGGTTTTAATTATGCACTTTTAACTGAAAAACTTACCGAAGAAAATTATGTTTTACAGAATTTATTTCTGTTCGTCCTGAATGGGATTTACATCGCTCCATTGCACAAGACATTGTTTAGTATAATGGTCATTTGATAACGCACCAACCCAACACCGGTTAATACTTTTTTCCGTGAGAATTTTAGCACAATCCTATATTTAATTTGCAGACATCACAATTCCGCCGCAATGTTTTTGTCGATATATAACCCGATCAAATCGGCAAGATGCTAATATTACAGACGTTGAACTGTAATAAGTTATTTTGAATTTAGTCGGATTTAATTGGAGTCCAATGGAGTCCATTGACATTTCAAGTCGGGACAACCATGAAAATAATAGAAACTGACTGAAGTTTTTGTCTCATTCTGTCATAAGCGAAAGCTCATAAGAAAAATACAGTGTCAACTATGTGTTTTCAGTTTCTATTTTTATGCGGCTTCTATGTATATTATTCTTCTGAGATAAAGACTAAAATAAAATAAACTTCAACAAAAATCAAAGATCGTGCGTTTTGCGGAAGTATAATCATAGTAACAAATGAAAAACAATCAATCTTAATTTTACCATCTCACATAGCTTTTTCAGTAATAAAAAGTTATATACTTTGCTGTGACCTTATCATCTTTGGTTATTCAAGATGTGTATTTTTAATTTACTTTTGAAAGTTTTAACGGTCATTAAACTTTTGATACGTGGGATGTCGTTCCAACATCTAGTCGCAGCATATTTAAAACTACCACGGAATGCAGCAGTTTTATGTGTAGGAAATATAAGACGATCTGTGTGTTTAGTGAAAATTAATTTATTAAATAGATATGAGGGGCTTTTATTTTTAATTATACCAAATAATAACACTGCAAAGTGTAGTGAGCGTCGGGATTCCATATTAAGTAAGTCGTGTCGGTTTAAGTAAGGAGTTATATGTGATCTACGGGGAATAGGGAAGCAAAATCTTGCACAAGAGTTTTGGACACGTTGAATTAGCTTTTTTGTGCGAGCTAACAGACAATTTCCTATTACAACATCCGCATAATTTAATTTAGACAATATGAGAGACTCTGTCAAATAAATTCTCGACTCTATGCTTAAATGTTCCCTTTGATATAATATTTTTAGCCGGTAGTAGCAATTTCTCACAGTCTCGAGTACATGTTTCTCAAACTGTAAGTGACTATCCATCACAACGCCCAGATTTCTAGCTTCGGTGACCTGTTCTATTGCTTTGTCTCTTACTGTTATATTTGGTTCATGACTATTGATATTCTTAATTTGAGCTCTAGTACCAATGATAAGAAACTTGGTTTTGGATGTATTTAAAACTAGACTATTTGCGTCTGACCATTCAGCAACACGTTTAAGATCTTCATTTATATTTTTTACGATAGCGGTTGTGTTGCAAGGTTTAAAGTTTTGGTATATCTGTAGATCATCAGCGTATAAATGATGTTCGGTATTCTTTATACAATTTGTCAGATCTGCAGTATATAAAATGAAAAGTAGAGGGCCTAGTATTGAACCCTGTGGTACACCTTTTTTTGAGGGTAAAATTTCAGAATACAGTTTAGACCCATCATTGCAAGATACTTCAACCTGTTGACTTCGACCTGTTAGATAACTTACAAACCATTTCAGAGTAGGACCATCAAAGCCATAATAGGTAAGTTTGGCCAAAAGTAAAGTTACATTAATAGTGTCAAATGCACGAGAGTAGTCTAACAAAATCAGAATGGAGCCCTTTCCCACGTCTCTTCCCGCTAAAATATCGTCTACTACATTAAGAAGTGCTGTAGTCGTGCTACTGCCGGCTCGGAAACCACATTGCTTGGAAGGTAAAATATTATTTGCATTCAAGTATTGAACTAGTTGATTACAAACTACTTTTTCTAAAATTTTGGACAAGAAAGGTAAAATACTAATGGATCTGAGGTCTTTATATTCTTTAGGATTATTTACTTTAGGAAGCGGCTGAACGATAGCATTTTTCCATAAATCTGGAAAGACGCCGGTTATGATGGACATATTCACTATTGCAGTAATAATATTTAATGTACGGTCAGCTTCAAAATTGCAGTCAGAATTTCTCACACTAATTGCTTAACAAACTAGTCGCACTTAAGACCTTGTGATTATGAGTTGTTGCTCGTCTCTGTGTGTGCGCCGTCATTGACGTAGATACGATAAATGTTATTCTTAAATTCAATGCTTTTTGCAGATACGAGCTAGCCTAATGGTTAATGGCTGCAGTCGCAGAATAGCGAACTTGCCTGCGGGTAGCAGGTTCGAATCTTACCACACAGTGATGTTTTATTAACGTTTTGTTAGTTTTTTAACATCGTTATTCATGTTATTCGTAAACTGTCTATTACAATGTTTCCGTATCGTATCTCATATGGTGCAGAAATAAAAAGTCTCAGAACAAGGACTAGAAAAGTGAATATTTGACGGTGAATGAAAAAAGACAGATGTTTTTCATTTAACCGAGTTCGTACTCGTTATAGTTGAATCGTGGTGAAGACAAATTGACGTGTGTTTAAGTGATTCTATTTGGGGTGTTAATTACCTACACTTTTGAAAATGCAGGCGAACATAAATATTGAGACAAAGGCAAATACTGTTTCTCTGTATAGCAGTGGCCGCAATATATCAGAAATTTCAAATGAAACTGGATTAAGTGTAAGTATTTTTACAGCTTAAAAACAGTCGTTATTTACTTAAAAGTTTTGGTTATTAAATTATTTCAGATTAAAGTTTAAGTTTTTAACACATTGTATTGACATGTTAATGATGATATGCATGAATAAGTGTTAGTTTTTGAAATAAAATAAAAAATATTAGGTAAATATAGTCTCAATCACAACGTAACGCTAGCCTTCTTATTTTATTTTAGTGGAGGACCGTGAAATGTTGGGTGACTTGGGTGCAGCGGTTTGCTCACGAGGGTACTCTTGCCAGCTGGCAGCGGAGTGGAAGACCGTCGATTATCTCTGACCATCAGCGCCGTATGATGTTGGAAGAATATTAAAGAGATGGTTTTATACCCATCAGGCATTCAATGTCTCGTTGCCTACTGTTCGTCGTGCACTTCATACTGATGGTGTGCACCACAGGAAACCGGCAAAAAAACTATATTTAGCACCGAGGCATAAAGAAGAACGGTTGCATTTTGCGAGAGATTATTTGGACTTCGATTGGAAGGCTACCGTGTTTACAGACGAAAAGTCATTTATGTCCAACCAAAAGGGAAGACGCAGATACAAGCGACATCAGGAACAATTATTTTCTTACTGTATGGAAATTTGGAACAGTTTTATTGGGACTGAAATATGTGCCAATATAGTGGGATCATTGTGTCGTCGTATACTTGACTATATTGACAATAATGGTGGCTATACAAAATATTGAGTGAAATACCCCATTTGTGTTTAGACAAATCATGTTTTACTTGAAGTATACTTAAACATTTCCTATTACTCAATTGTTTTAAAGCCCCGACAAAAAGAGAGGAGTTTAAGTTTGACCACCGCTATGTGTCTATCTATTTGTGTCACCGTATCTCTTAAACTGATGTGTATCCGTATTTTATATGAAAGTATTTTTTTTGCGATAACCTTAAAAATATAGTTTTATTCTAACTTGTTCATCTTGTATTACAATGGGATGTGTTGGTTATGTTAATTTCCGTAAAAGTTGTTTGTAAACTGTAAAAGATTGAGGTTAAGTTTCAATCCTCTTTTCGTAATGAAAACGAATAATTAAGCTTTAACCTCAATTTTCACTATGAGCGTAGGTAAAATTTATGTGTAATATAAAAATTATTTTTAGTAAATAAAATAAATAAATAATAAATAAGTCGTTTTTTTTAATAAAATAAATAAAAAAAATAATAACAATTACTGTTCTAACCAATACGAGTATAATAGTTTCTTTTTTAATTCTATTATTAATTCTTAATTTAACCTATATATCAAGATTTATTCTACCTATATAATTATTAATTCTAGCTTTTTAAATGTGTAAATAAAACTTAGGTAAAATTACTATCCCACCTATATTTATATATACATTATACATAAATTTTACCTTCGCTCATACGGATACGGACAGTAGTTCGTAGTGTAAACATATTGACCGTCATAATATTTGTCACACTGATATTTTATTTTATTACTTAAATGATCCGTCTAATAAACCGTTGCCATGGTCTTTGTGCATTTTTATTTTATAACAAATGGATTAATCGCATGCAGTATATAAAATAAAGTTATTAAAAAAATTCTATGAGTTAAAATTAAATTATTTAAAAATGATATACTAATTGCGATTCAAACCACGGTCATTATATTAGCAGTCCAACCATCTACTGATTAGACCAATAACTTGCTATGACGTGTGGCGAAATTAAGAACCGGTTCCATCTCGCCTGTCGTAATGACTCGTTATTACTATTCCGGTTTTCTTTACAATACACCTATAGTTAGTGCTATGTTGTCTGTGTCAAACAAGCACGTAGCAGAGTTGTGTGGGTAATGTGATAATGATCACTAAGTGCATTATGGACACAAACACTCACGCAAAGAGGGACGATGCGTACTGCAAAGTAATTTGATCTCTAAGCTATGACTCCATTTATGCTTCTTGACTGTACGTGGTAGTGTAAGGATAATCATATTCAATGTTATGCCGTCGACACTGATGATTCGTCAACCGTTTGGAGACTAAATACTGATGGGCCAAATCGATTAAACCAAAAGTTCATTAATTGCGATACATCGACGCTAGAATTCCCGGAAACATGTAAAAATGGCGATTAATGTCATCAGGATTGTTGATATTATTCGGTTATTCAGACTGATGTTTATTGAAATTAATATTCTGCTTAATATTCTTCCATAGAACGCGAGTATCATTTAAATTTTGATTTATTTTATATCGGAAATATGCCGCTTTTTCGTTATTTAGAGCTACGTTAACATGGGCATTTATAACACCAAATTACTATTATTAAGTCCAGAAGCAATTTGCAAAGCAATCCAAAACTAAAACTGTGCAGTCCGCCGAAATTCCCGCCAAGAACTCCCTCCACAAACTACGAAGAAGATCGAAGTCAGAGAGTAATATTTTCTTCGCTTTTTTTTTCTTTTCTTCTATTTGGCGCTCTAACTTCATTCAGAAGCTTATTTAAGCCAGTGTCTAGGTAATCTTCTAGTTATTCTTGTGAATCAACGAAATGATAGAGTATTTTTTTTTTTGCTGATTCGACGGAGCCCCTGGCGACAATTCCCACGAATCCACTGGTTTGATCATATTCAGCAAACACCAGCCCGCTAAGTAAATCTCACTACAGCCGCAATCATGACACTAAAGGCGGAAAAATGACACTGGCTGGAGTAATTTATCATAGCGAGCGAGGCGAGCTGCTATCGCGAGCGATATCTACCTACCTCCGCTATGTTGACACCTCAGAACAATACTTTAGTTATTGTTCTGAGGTTGACACCAACATTCATTAGAAATGTTGGCACCGCCTCGTGACCTTGACGCGGCCAATATGAGTGCGTAAGTTTTTCGTTGTGATTTGAGTTAAGTTTGTTTGCGTAAATGGGTCTCATAATTAATCGTTAGTTCTATGAGAGTTACGCTTCCATAGTTTTTCTAATTCAATGACTATAGCTCTAGTTTCGTGTTATTCATCTCGTTGACCGGCCGGCGACCATTCCTCACGAATCCACTGGTGTGTGTGATCATGGGTACTATTTATGAAAGTGTGACACTCGTCTTCAAAAATTGTATGGAAATATCGCTCGTTTACTAAGAGAATAATTTTATTTGCGTTTGAGAAGGGTATAAAAAGATAGTAATAATAGTTACAGTTTCACACCTAATCAGCCATAAGTAACAATAGCATGCAAATATGTAACTTAAATTCTTGTCAAGTTATATTAAAAATAAATAAATATATATAAATATATACGGACAAATCACACAGATTGAGCTAGCCCCAAGGTAAGTTCAAGACTTGTGTTATTAGATACTAACTCAACGATACTATATTTTATAACAAATACATTATATAGATAAACATCCAAGACCCAGGCCAATCTGAAAAAGATCATTTTCCATCTTAACCTGGCCGGGGATCGAACCCAGGCACTCCGTGTCGCAGGCTGGCGTGTTAACCACTGCGCCACGGAGCTGTCAAATATAATTGAGTACATAATAAAATAGATCCATTAATCAAAATTATACATGTCAAATTATTTAATAATAAATTATAGGTATCATCAGAATAAGATTACTCAACTAAAATATAAATATATATAACTTAAGAATGATAAAATAAAAATTATGGTAGTTTAAAAAACATTTTTTTCAAAAATAGTCTTATTTTGTCTCTCCTCAATAGCTTCTGGTAATATTAGTGGCCATAATATACTATATGATGACAATTTTAGCAAAATTTTGACGATCAATTAATTTGGGATGAGTTACAATTTAAACATGCTTAGTTAAAAAATTAGAAGCTAAATAAATAAATATTTTAGAAGTCTACTGTTAGAATGCAAGTTACTTTAGATGCTAAATAATAACCATCATGCTGAGTTGTATTTAGAGTGGCTTACATAGACGATAATTAGTGGCTACGATAGTATTATTTGGATGCTCGTTAATTGTGGCTGACTTAGTAATTTAGAAGGCAACTTACATTTTTAGAGGTAAATAATGATATTAAAAAGAAGCCTGTTTAATTAGCACCCCTTTTTAACGAGAGTGCTCTCGAACAGCGGGCGTGTGCAATCGGTAATTACTTTAGATTGGCTGTTTTCGATAGGTATTGCGCTCGTGGAGCGCATGATTATATTTTGTGTAACTTTCGGATATGTGTGTCGAATGCACTTAAGAGTGCTATTCCTGGACCCAATTTTTTTTGCTACTTTATGCTAATATTAAGTAAAATTACACATTACTCGCGATAGTGATCTATTAAAGACAAGTTATGTCCTCTTAAAAGAAGACTGATTTTTTGCTGTTACTTTTTCTGAGAGGTTTAGAAAATGGTATTAGGGTTTCAGTTAAAATAAATAAATTTATCAAAGTTTTGTCTTATAAACTTTATACTAGTCCTGCCTGATTAAAAAACTTTGCAGGCCACAAACAGGCCTTACTATTTTGTGCGTTCGATAGGCGCATGATTATCTTTTACGTGACTTCCAACATGATTATCTTTCTAGGGTTAAACAATTCATACATAATTAAAATGTATAGGCTTGGTGATGGTAAAATGTTCAGGGACCTAAAAATAGGCTTACATGACGTGTCAGGCAGAATTCCACATATCGCTTTTATACACTTTTTTTGAGCCACGAAAGCATGTTGCATGTCAGTACTATTTCCCCAAATTATGAGGCCATACCGCAATACGGAGCAATACGGACGAACAGCATCATTCACAGATTTGAAAGAGTAATGTCATCATTTGAAAAATAGCACTCCATAGCCGACGTAGTAATACATGTAGTATTACTACGTCGAGCATTGTAATGCTATTTAAAAACAATTTAAGTAAATACATGTAGTATACTATGCGGTGCGGTGCTACCGCCACACCACACCGTTCGTTCTACTGACCTAATACGTAAAAGTTAAAGTTATAAGGGTTTCTTTTTTTACGTATATAGGTAGGTCTGACCTGTCCTGCTTGCACGTCGCGGGCGGCGGATTAGACCATCCTGAATCGCATCCTGTATCGAATCCGGGGTCCGGGGTACTATTTTTGAAAGTGTGACACTCGTCTTCGAGCGATTTTTGTATGGAAAATTCGCTCGTTTACGAACGGCGTCATTTCAAAAAGCTCGCATCGATTCTAACGTATAGCGGCGTCTCTTCCAATGGTCATCTATATAGTATGTGGTTTCCTTACGTCCTTGCCAATGGTTTAATACATAGAGATATGATAATCCTAATGTCTATGGTTTAATAGGCACTTTAGTAACGCTCTACTCGGATATCCGGTTCCTTCATTGCATTATGGTTTTTGTCTGCCATCTGCCATTTGTTTATTTATTGTTTTCTCTCTGAGATGAGATATGATTGATAATTTCATGTTTTGTTTCAAGTGAATATTGGAACCTACCTTTTTGTAAGTATTATTGTTTTTATTAGTTTAATTCACAAATTACAGTAGAGTACATATGTTTTCAATACAGAAAATAGTGAACATTAATTTCACGTAAATAAACGGTCTTACAATTTTTATTGCTTATTTTGTTGGTTTACCTGATATCTACTACATGGGTACTTAAAATTCATATAAACGTAATCTTTACTCGTTACCTATTTCAGATATTTATAAAACAATCTCATTGGTAATTTTGGTAATTTTCATTGGTAAATTTTCGATAAGGACGGTAAAATAATTTACCAGGTGGGTAGTAAACATAAGTATTTTTTTGAAGAAACCTTTTAGTGTCCTCGTGCACTTTTCTAACATTAATTTTTATGTAGGGATCGCACCATGGCGCAGACGAACTTTTTTCTGGATTTTGATGATGAGGAGACTCTCGATGTTCTCACAGCTATTGAGCGTGATCAAGACGACAAAGATTACTTAGCCAATGTGGCGATGAAGGCCCTCAAATTGGTCGATCAAGTAGAATTCCTTCATGCAAAGAAGAGTAAATCTGTTTCTGATTCCTATCGTGAACGAGGCAACAGAGCATACCAGAATGGTTACCCTCAAAAAGCCCTCATAATGTATAATACAGCTTTAGCATATGCTCCGAATGGCTCGCTGTCTCTGAAACTAGCTTATAGCAATAGATCTGCAGTGCTTTTTGTTGCAAGACTGTTTAAAGCTAGTGAGAAAGACTGCAGTACTGCTTTAGGAATAAATTGCCCGACACCACAAAATATTATTGATAAAATAATGAGAAGGAAGTTCCAAGCTCTCAGTGAGATGACGAAGCCAGACCAATTGGCTCAACATAATTACAATATCGGGTGAGCTATATTTATGGTACTAAATATCTATATTAAAGTATAGCAAGGTCCTTTTTCAGTCTCCATATGCCCTTGACATGAATATATGGAAACAAATAGAAAGCCTGTGTCCAGCTGTGGGATATACAGATAGGCAAAAATAAAGTAGGTTTAACAAGTATTTTATTTAATACTAAAACTAAAATAAAGAATTCAAAATAACTAATGCTAATACAATAAATATATATTTACAAATAAAATAGGCTGAGTAGATAGTCTCCCTGCAGTAGTGTGCACAGAAGGCTGGCAGCATTGCCACTTTGGATGACAAATCTTTTGCCCAAGGTATAGACCAGCCTTCTGGTCATGGGCCACCCTTGATCGATTTATGGGCCATTGCCCATAAATCGATCAAGGGTGGCCAACAGCTTATGGGCTGTAGGCCTCCATGGTCCTAAAGTTTCAACCTCAAATGTCTCATTTATATGTATAGTTGTATCCAAGACACAGACAATATAACCTAAAGAGAATCTATAAATTAATGCTACTGAAACAAAATCTCACAAGTGTAGTTTTCACAATTTCATGCAGTACCATCTCTGTAGTGTTTGAACTTTTGAAGTAAAAGAAAATAAAAAAGTGTTAATTTATATACTTGCTTATTGTCATTAAAAGGTAAGCAAAAAGTTGTTAATTAATTATTATAAAAATGACGTTTGAGTTTATCCATAATTATTACACAAAACTAGAGACAGGGTTTCTCTTTATATATTAGGCTAGAGATATACCTGTACATATTTTTCAAGCCTATATTTTCGTCAAGCGAAGCTCAGTCAATACATTAATATTTTCAGATAGTTAAAGATCATTGTGAGGTCAAGGGAGAGATAAAGTCTTTGATTAAAGTTTTATTGCTGTAAACTTGTAATAATAAAACCTACCAAAGACATTAGTGTTGGTGCTGCATTCACTGTTTGTTGCCAAACTGTTGCCAGTAAAATGTATATTTATCCTTACTAATATTATAAATGCGAAAGTGAGTTTGTTTGTTTGTTACGCTTTCACGCAGTGACTACTGAACCGATTATCATGAAATTTTGCATACAAGTTCTCTGGAGTACAGAGAAGGACATAGGCTACCTTTTATCCCTGGAAAAAGTACTATTCCCGAGGGATCGATATTGACGTGGGCGGAGCCGCGGGCGAAAGCTAGTAATATTATAAAAGCGAAACTGAGTTTGTTTGTTTATTTGTTTGTTACGCTTTCACGCCGTAACTACTGAACCAATCATCATGAAATTTTGTAAATAAGTTCTATGGAGTACGGAAAAGGATCCGTACTCCATAGAACGGGAAGAAAAGTTCTATTCCCGAGGGACCGACATTGACGCGGGCGGAGCCGCGGGCGAAAGCTAGTATCTTATAAAGTTGGTTTTTTCTTGGAAACCAATTATTTTCTCTTTTTGTAGCTTATTATTATTATTCTTAGCTTCCATCCATTTTCCTTTTAATTTAGGCCGTTTTGGAAACATTCAATCATAGCATAGCAATAAAATTACATGTCGTTTCCATATTTCTCGGCAAGTTTGAATTTGGAACTGTTTTATATTAGAATGTGATTAAATTTTGAATCTCAAAACATTGAAAGTATTCGGATTAATGCTGAGGATTAATACTATTGTTTAGTCACAGCATCGATTGGAATCTGTCAGGTTACGTACGAAAATGAATCTTTCTAAACAAAATGTTTGTGCAATAATTTTCTACAACTTTAGAAGAGGCTTGACACGGCTAACAACTGTGTTCGTTCAGTGATGAAGCCCCATGTCTGCATACTAGTTCATCAAAATGAGAGATAAAGTCTTTGATTAAAGTTTTACTGGTGTAAACTTGTAATAATAAAACCTACCAAAGACATTAGTGTTGGTGCTGCATTCACTGTTTGTTGCCAAACTGTTGCCAGTAAAATGTATATTTATATCTTATAAAGTTGGTTTTTTCTTGGAAACCAATTATTTTCTCTTTTTGTAGCTTATTATTATAATTATTAGCTTCCATCCATTTTCCTTTTAATTTAGGCCGTTTTGGAAACATTCAATCATAGCATAGCAATAAAATTACATGAAAACAGAGTAATACGAGGCATAAGTTATGTCATTTCCATATTTCTCGGCAAGTTTGAATTTGGAACTGTTCTATATTAGAATGTGATTAAATTTTGAATCTCAAAACATTTGAAAGTATTCAGATTAATGCTGAGGATTAATTGGGATACTATTGTTTAGTCACAGCATCGATTGTAATCTGTCAGGTTACATACGAAAATGAATCTTTCTAAACAAAATGTTTGTGCAATAATATTCTAAAACTTTAGAAGAGGCTTGACACGGCTAACAACTGTGTTCGTTCAGTGATGAAGCCCCATGTCTGCATACTAGTGTTAGTGCCAAGTCTCGTGAAGGACGTCCAAAATCCTTCACTGAAGATAACGTCATTGCTGTGAGACGACTAATTCTCGAAGATCTTCATGTGACGTATCGAGAGATAGAGGCTCTATTAGGCATCAGGGACAACCATTCAGAAGATCTTGCATGAAGCGCTTGGTGTGAGAAACCTAGTTAGCCGTTGGATACCGCATCTGCTTTCCGACGATCACAAGGCGGTGTGCGTCAGACGGTTGATGGCAGTCGTAAAGCTATGTCAGATGCCTTTAGGCAGCTTGAAAAATGGAAATATCGGTACTTATAATGTGAATTTGGTACCGGTAACAAGCCCTGCCGATAAAGCGTTGTCTTTAGGCTTTATTGTCTTGTGTGTTCCAAGACTACTGTACTCGCGCTGCTTGAGGCCTTTTCCAAAAATAAAAATAAAGTAATCCTTTTTTTGGTTTCAGGAAAGCTGCAGATGAATATTACAAGCTAAAGAGTCAAAACCCACATATTTCGTGTGCCAGTGATGATGTTGAAGTAGTATTGGAGTCTGGGGTACCAAAAGTAATAGCAAAAAGAGATATTCCTGCTGGCACAGTAGTAGCTTTGGAGAAAGCCTTTGTGAGCTGGGCTCCAACCGAATCAGACCAATACTTTAGCTGCTACCACTGCCGCAAGTTTGATATCAACTTATTCCCTTGTAGTGGTTGTGTTGCTGCAATGTTCTGCAGCAAACAATGTGAGGAAAGCTGCAGGGCTGAATATCACAGCCTGGAATGTAAAATTATTGGAAATGTAATGACCACTGATAATGATGACCGATGGCTATTTAAAGCTATGCTAAAACTGATAAATATGTGTGCCTCTTGGGAAGATTTCATAGCTCTGTCCTTTGACTTGGAGACTGATAGGATGAAGAAATATACAGTAAATGACATTTTTGATTGCAATAGACCTACATCAATGTTGAGTTTTGGTGACGGCCGCCGTTATGAAGATGGCGCTGTGTATCAGAGAAGCTTTCTGTGTGCAATATTTTTGAGTAATTTAAAACGAATGCCTTTTTTCTTCCCAGAAGATTCAGTGGAAAAAAATTCTGCTATCATGGCAGTTGCGAAAATAATGATGCATTTGAGTTTACATCATCGTACAACGTCACTGAATGTGATAACTGATGTCAACGACTGTGACACAGTGGGCGCACACACAAATGGTCACAGAGGGGTGTTCTCTTTCATAGGGAAACTGAAGCATTGCTGTGTGCCTAATCTACAGAAAGTCACAATGAATGACTCAATGGTGTTAATATCCCTGAAAACTATTAAAGCTGGCACAGAATTGACAGCATCACACTTGTAAGTATTAATTAAAACATTCACCAAATTTGTAAAAAATATGACTATCAAGTCGGGGAATTTTGGCTGTTAGTCAATAAATATCATCATCATCATCAGGTCTTTTAGTCTACACTACAGGAGCACGACCCTCTCTGTACTACTAGAGCCATACGTGGCCAGAGCTGTCAGAGGACTTGGCCTACACTCTCCATGCTGGCCAGACGGGTTGGAGAGGTCTCACAGATGTTTATAAGCTTTGTTTAGCTTGTATTTCCTAAGTCGCCTTCTACGACATCCACGGGAAGACTTGGAGTGGGCCTATTCTACTCTGCCGGATACCACACGGCTAAATAAATATGTTTGGTGTCAATTTATGTATTTTCCTGTTTACTTCTATGCTCTCTAGTTAAACCTATTCCTATAACAATACATACATACAATCACGTCTTTTTTCCATGCGGGGTAGACAAAACCCAGGTCTACAAGACCTGAAGGCCACGTTTAGCAAGTTGGTGGGCATTAGGCGGAAAACAAAATCAAAATAGTGATGGGTTACTAGCCGCATTGCCTATTAACATGATTCCTCAGATTTTTGCCCATTTCCTCGATCGACTTTTACGATCTGCGCGGGAAGAGAAGCAGCTGGTACATTCTACTTTTTTCTTTTCTCACAGACCAACATTGATTATTTGTTACAAAAAAAAAATAATATGACTACTTTTTTGCAGATTCCACTGGTTGGAGAATGAATTTACCACAAATGAGAGAAAATTTAATATGTTGCTTGAATTCAAAACAATATGCACTTGCTTTGTGTGCAATGCAACCCCTCAAGACTGGAAGAGAATACATAAGCAAAAACTCCCAGATGATCTGGCAAAGGCTGTACGTGATTGCTTAGAAATGGAGTATCGTATAGTCCTGGGTAGTCCAGTAAAGGAATGTTTCGACAAGATGTACCAAGTTCTCTCCAGTTTAGAACATGTGCCATTTTCGAAAGATTACGAGTTAGTTTTCAGGAGGCTAGGCTGTCTTCATGCTTATGTTCTGAATAAGAAGTTGGAAAATATGGTGTTGGGTTTAGATATGTAGATTTGCATTTATATTAAATCCGAAAATATGTGATCCATACTGTTGCGACTTTCTGGAAGGGTCACTGCATTCTCCGATCAACCCCAGAATCACAGCAAGGGAAAATTCAGTAAACACTAACCTGGATTCAATCTTGAACAGGAGTTGATGAAGGAATCGCCTTCGACGGGGCCTCGCGCCGGCCGGCTCACGATCCTTGTGTTTGAACTTTATTATTTTCTTACTGCTTACACTGGTGGTACACCATCACACACGCGCGATGAGATTTAGGGTTGTTTTCGGCCAGCGAAGCCCTTAGGAGTAGTTATTTTTAGAAATTATATTAGCGCAAGGGACGCGCTCAACAAGACTCGCCCGACGTATTTTTTTTCGACTAGTATTTTCGGCCAATCACAGGCCGTCTCGGCAAAAAGGGAGTAGATATAGGGGGGAACGGAAGCAGGACCACAGATAGGTAATTTTATTTGGGTTTTTAAAGTTAATGCTTACACATTTTCCCCCACCTGAAATCCACAAGGGTTTCACAGAGAATGCAAATTGAAAGATATAAAACAAAAGCAATAGCTACGCACTATTGCAAGAATATCTAGAAATATTATTTTCGAAAGATAAAGTAATAAATAAGTTTTAACTAGCCTAAGGATAGTGTGTATTTATGTTTTAGTAATTTATGAAAAAATATCTTAATTAATTGGTAAGGGACAAACCTTTACTACCGGCCTACGAAAGGTCTTTCCGTTAGCAGTTCGGAAAGTAACTACTCTGACTACTTGATCCGAACCACCATGCACTTGCACAATACGTGCCAACTTCCAGAACATCGGCGGAAGATTAGGTTCGTTAACTATGACTAAGTTATCTATTTTAATATTTGGTTCATGTACGAACCTTTTGTTCTTTCGTTGTAATGTATGAAGATAATCACGCTGCCATACGCGCCAAAATCTCTGGGTAATTTTCTTAAGCATGAACCAACGAGAGCGCGGACACGAAATAAAACATCTAACACACTTTGACAGCACGGTACGTATCAGAAGTCTCAATCCAATTATCCAAAACTGGCGTTGAATAAGAGATTGTAAGGTTCGAGGTCCACAATGCAAATATTTTTTATGAAAATGTTTTATTATAATTTTAGATATTGGACATTGTTTATGTAACAAAAAAGGGTGTAACGCAGATGGTGACAGATTAGCCTCATCGATGCGTTCCCCCACCCGCACGATCCCATCATCGTCCAGGAAAGGTGAAAGTTTTTGAATGGACTTTACACATGGTTCATTATGTCGCACTCGACTGACTTCGGAAGACATAAAATGATCCTGACTCAATTTAAATAATACTTTGGTTGACTTCTCGAGTTCAGGACTACTGAGAAATGAAAGAATTCAATTTTGCCTTGCAACCCTCGAATTTGAAATAAATCTAATACACCATGCTACAATTCTTAGAATTTTTGTAAAAGAGGAATGTCTGGCAATTAAGTCCAGAAGTGGGTTTCTCACATTAATCACGTGAAGACTTTTAGTTTCTAGTGATTTAAACTCGGGTAAGTATTCTTTTGGAAGTAGAACCCGTTTGTTAGGCCATTGACTAGGCAAATCCTGTAGCCAAGAAGGACCTTTCCACCACAGAGGATGGTCTATAAGCTCTGGACAGGACACTCCGCGACTACAACAGTCGGCCGGGTTATCCTTAAACGAAAAATAATACCAATGATCGGGACTAATCAAATCAGTTGCTTAAATGACACGATTGGCTACATACATTTTTAACAAATGAGGGGCGGTATTAAGCCATGACAAGGTAGTGCTGCTGTCTGAATAAGCTCGAATAGAATTAATAGTTATATGGTCTTTAAGCAAATTATACATGTGCGATAGAACTTTTGCCAGAAGCACCGCTGCGCTTAGCTCGAGTCTATTTACCGTGGTAGGTTTCAAAGGAGCTACTCTAGATTTTCCAATCAGTAAACTAGTCGCAGTAGAAATTCTGGGCTCATTAGTAACCACACAAATATACACACAACAACCATAGCCTTTCAGAGAACCATCACAGAAACCTACCAAGTGTACTTCCATCGGATTGGAAGGTATAACTAACCGCGGAAGAGAATTTTTTTGTAAATCAGACAAATTGGCCGCTATTAAATGCCATTGTTTGGTTAAATGTTTTGGAATAGTCTCATCCCACGATAAATTTAACCGCCATATTTCTTGCAACAGCGATTTTGCTGCAAAGACTACTGGGCATATCCAACCGAGTGGATCGAAAATGCGAGCTACTAAAGAGAGTATGGATCTTTTAGTAAATTTGACTTCGAACGAGTCTGAAAAGGCATATGAAAAAGAATCATTAATGGGATTCCATCGTATCCCTAATATTTTGACAAACTCATTTCCCGATTCATCGAAGGATTTGGAACTTTGACAAAATTCAGGAGGAACATCCTTAAGAAGACGAGGAGCGTTAGTAGTCCATTTCTCGGGTCTTATCAATATTTGCCGATACATACGACGGATGTCGGCAGTAAAAACTATTTTGTGAAGTCTAAATTTTGTCACTAAATCGACAATATCCACTTGCAACTTAGGACCCACATGAACAATATTATTGAGTGACAGATTATTCGAGGTCCGACTACTGGCATCGAAGACTACTCGTAAACGTGTCGTTGTACTATCGGGTCGTATTACACAATGGTGAGGAATAATATAACGGTCAGTAGACAAAGATTCAGCAGGCTGCACATGTCCCAGATCTTCGTACTGCTGCATAAATTCCTTATATTCCGTTTTCAACTCAGTCTGGCTGGCAAGACGCTTTTCCAAGTTGAGAAAACGGTTAAGAGCCTGATGATATGATTCTCCTAAGGCTGGAGTATCATCTTTAAGCATGATTGGTACAACATAAGGACCTTCGGAGGTACGATATGTGCCATTTTTATATTTTTGTTCACATATTTCATCCTCAGGACCGGAAATTTTACATTTCGGCGGTTCTTCGGATTCCCAAAACCGTTGAACGATCTCATCGAGCGCACAAGAAGACGCGATGAGTGACGTAACGGGTGTGGCTGGAGTTTGAGCCACCACGTTTTGAAGAAACTGACCACTTATCACCCAGCCGAATACACTAGACAGTGCACATGGAAAACCAGGACCTGGGCTATAACGTGAACCAGTATATATCTGGTCAAAACAGTCTACTCCTAACAACAGATCGATCGGACCCGATTTATCAAAATCTTGGTCGGCGAGATCCAAATGTTTAAACTTTTCCTTGACAACCGATGGTAATGAGGTTGAAGGAACCATTGAAGTGATTTTAGGCAAAACAACTAATGGTATATCGAATTGGGGCGAGTCATTTGACCTAGGCACAATAGAGCCAAACGTATAACCTTTAATATTACAAACATAATTTTGACCGAGACCGGTTACATTTAAATTACACTTTTTTATATGTAAACCTAACTGTCGCGCACAGCTACTTGTAATGAAAGAGTCCATCGAGCCACTATCTATGATTACACGAGCATACTGCCATGAACCATCCACTCTTCTCAACCGAACCACTGCTGAACCAATAATTTTGGTACTCATAAGTGACTTTGACGTTTTTGGCTGAGTTGTACAAGTTAGGGAAGTGTTCATATTGGAATTCTCAGAAGCCTTTAGGTCAATGGTATTAGATAATAAACTTTTATGTTCTTCATGTAATAATGTGTTATGGACTTAGACTTGCAGTCTGCACTAGTGTGACCGGGCCTTAAGCAGTTTTGACATAAATGTAACTCTTTAACTAATTGTAGTCGCTGTCCTATATTCATAGAATGTACTTTACCACAGCGATATATTGAATGATTTTCATGACAATACGCACAGACAGCCTGATTAGGTTTATTATTATTTGAGTTCGAAGAAGTAATTAAGAAAGAATTTGATGGCCGAGAAAAATTATCTTTCTTTGTATTATTGTGGTTTTGTTTATTTGTAGAATTGAATGACTGTAAATTACTAGGTTGACAAACCTCTAATACCTTTATATAATTCTGTAAATAAACAATCAAATTATTAAATTTAGGAATTTCTTCGGTATTTTGTAATTCAAACCTTTTCCTAGTTTCTGTATCAAGAGGCCGAGATGCTATGTAAAATAAAAGAAATTCACTTAAATCATCAATATTTAACCCGCGCAAGGCACTAACACATTCATAAAGTGTGTTGGTTAATTGTGATAAGTTTGATAATAATGGCCGTTGGATCGGATTTAATTTTATTATTTTTTCTAAATAAGCGGTGGCTAAAATACGTTTATTATCATACCTGTCTAGCAACGCTGCATAAACAACAGAATAATTAGCTGATGTTATAGGAACACCCTTAGCTAGTGTCAGGGCATACCCAGACAGACATGACAACAAATAGTAAAATTTCTCTGTGTCCGACAACGAAACATTATTATGCACAAGCGACGTATAACTGTCTTTAAACATCTGCCAGTTCTCTATATTACCATCAAACTTAGCTATTTGCAATTTAGGTAGTTTCACTTGCGAGCTGGAATGCGCATGACCTTGACACAGTTCCGAGCGCGAACTCGCACCGGCGCTTGCGTCGAGGGAATCGGCATACTCAATGACAAAATAATATAACTCGTCAAATGACAACAAATCATTATTATCGATAACAAATTGAGGATTTAGTTTAAGTTGCAACCGGTTTACACGATCCTTGCATTCCAAGAAATTATCACGAATTTTATCAATTCTTTTATACCTAGCTCGAAAGATGCTAATTTAGTTTTATTTTCTTTCGTAATTTTTGCTAAGTCATAAAGTATTTGCATATTTTTAAACTCATATTCACGTTTTTTAATGGTGGACATTAATTCTCCTTCCGCCATGTTTTCGCTAAGCACTAATTGTGAAAGTACGAGTAATGTAGGTAAGTAGCAAAAGTTTAAATGGAAACTGAGTAATGGAACAGATATTCACAAAACACGTAGGTTTTAAAACTACGGACTATTAATTATAATCATAAATACACACCTCACTGCTATTAATTGACCCTAGGTAAGTACATAGGCTATCCAAAATAGTTCGAAAGCCTGAGTAACTAGATAGTACCTTATGGCATACAAATCGAACGATTAAGGGAATATTACAAGGGAATTAACGAGATAAGAAGTATGTACTCGTAAGTAATAGGTATTTACTATGGTATGGAACAGGAATGGAATTCCCTGTTTAATCCGAGATTTTAGACAAATAGACAAATGCTAGGTGGGTAAGTACCTAGTTAATTTGAATCTATAATAAGTCTATTTATGAATAAATTAGTTATCCATATTTGGAAATAACTTTAATTGGAAATATTGAAATTAAGTGGGTAAATTTGAAATAAGTACGTGAGGAATTTCCTCACAGGAGGCACCATAAATTAATGTTGCGACTTTCTGGAAGGGTCACTGCATTCTCCGATCAACCCCAGAATCACAGCAAGGGAAAATTCAGTAAACACTAACCCGGATTCAATCTTGAACAGGAGTTGATGAAGGAATCGCCTTCGACGGGGCCTCGTGCCGGCCGGCTCACGATCCTTGTGTTTGAACTTTATTATTTTCTTACTGCTTACACTGGTGGTACACCATCACACACGCGCGATGAGATTTAGGGTTGTTTTCGGCCAGCGAAGCCCTTAGGAGTCGTTATTTTTAGAAATTATATTAGCGCAAGGGACGCGCTCAACAAGACTCGCCCGACATATTTTTTTTCGACTAGTATTTTCGGCCAATCACAGGCCGTCTCGGCAAAAAGGGAGTAGATATAGGGGGGAACGGAAGCAGGACCACAGATAGGTAATTTTATTTGGGTTTTTAAAGTTAATGCTTACACACATACTAATAGTATAAATGCAAAAGTAACTTTGTTCGTATGTCCGCTTTTCACGCTTCAACCATTGAACCAATTTGGTATGGAGGTATTTTGAGGCCCAGGGAAGGACATAAGGGTATTCATTCATATATGAAAAGTATTTCATTCCGGGAAATTCTACTGTTTCCGAGGGATCGACATTAACGCGGCCGAAGCCGCCGCCAACAGCAAGTGAAAATTAAATTTAAAATTTTTAATATTAAACCGAGCATTGTAATGTTATCCGTCAGCTACCGGGAGGCCAGATCCGGCCGCATAACAAGCCATCAAGCGCGAGAAACGCAGACAATGCATTTTTTATTGTTATGCGGACCGATTGGACCGCTTGGGGTTGAGAGGTCAAAACTCCATTGTGTCTGCGATTCCGCGATTGACGGGTTATTATAATTAATTGCGCATTTATAGTTTTACTAGCTTTCGCCCGCGGCTCCGCCCGCGTCAATGTCGATCCCACCCGGGATAAAAATTAGCCTATGTCCTTCTCCATACTCGGAGACTTGTATGCAAAATTTCATGATGATCGGTTCAGTAGTTACAACGTGAAAGCGTAAAAAACAAACAATCAAACACTTTTGCATTTATAATATTAGTTAGGATTAGTAAGGATAACAATGATCTGTCTTTGAGTGTCATTAGAAATGAGCTTTGATTTTATATAAGTAATCTTTAAGTGCTCGTTGTTGGTCGGGTTACTCCCATTTGGTGGGCATGGGAATTATTTTTGTGCCAGTCACCTCCACTGAAGACCAGGGAGTGACAAATTCGGGTCCCAGAGTGTCACACTTTCAAAAATAGACCCCCAAATGCCTCCAGAGGGGTCGAATGGGAGTGAGGAATGTTTCGAGAAGATGTACCAAGCTCCCCAGTATACAACATGTACCATTTTCGGAAGATTACGAGTTTACCAAGAGGCTAGGCTGTCATGTATATGTTCTGAATTCTGAATAAAAAGTTGGAAAATATGGTGCTGACTTTAGGTTTGTAGATTTAGTTTTATGATGTCTTTGAATGTCATTAGAAATAAGCTTTGATTTTATAAAAATAATTTTAAGTGCTGGTTGTTGGTTGGGTTACTCCCATTTGGTGGGCTTCGGATTTTTTTTGTGCCAGTCGCCCGGGTCCCAATTGCCTCCAGTGGGGTCGAATGGGAAACATTCGATTCGAATGTTCCATACGTGGTCTATATATATGTGGTCATACATTGTAATCCTATTGTAACCTTTAATAATGAATATTTTCAATGTTAGAACGATAAGATAAAATGTATTCATTTACTTTAATCATGATTATAAACATGAAAAAATATTGTTAATCATTATTAAATTTCGAAAAGTTTTAATTTTTTATGTACCTATGTATATAAGGTACCTTTGTATTTTTTTTTATAGAATTGTCTAATATATATATATTATTTAAGAATTGAGGGTTTTCGGAATCT
Organism: Elegia similella; assembly: GCA_947532085.1. NCBI lineage: Eukaryota > Metazoa > Arthropoda > Insecta > Lepidoptera > Pyralidae > Elegia > Elegia similella. The sequence goes on from OX383941.1 coordinate 19,715,393, forward strand.
ATTCTCTCCCCAGATGGCGGCACTGAGACGAGAGTGCAGCTCTCAAAATAAGTCAAAATCCTGCAACCATGTTTATCCATAATTTGAATTGGATTTAGAAAGCTGTTGTCATAAATACCTCTCAGTGTTGCCATCTGGACAATAAAATTGATCCAAAAAGCTCTGAAATAATTAATCATAAGTGGAGTTGTAATTTTCGTATTCAATAAAGCTTTCTTGTAGTGGAAATGGTTTAATATCTAATCCAAATGAAACTAAAGGCACATTTGCATATTTTTATTTACAAATAGTAGTCATTATTTATCACGTATAAAATCACATCAACTATTTTTTAGGATAGAAAAACATCCTTTTAGGATATAAAAAAATCCTCCAAAGTTATTACTTATTCCTAGTTTATCTCATACAGTAACAAGACGTTGTCAGTTCGGAAGTCCCCTGTATATATGTGGCAGTTGTCAGAGGTTTTGCACGCGTGCCATTCAAAATACGGTTTGTTCTTATTGAGTCACCCCGCGATCAACTGTCTCCATGGCCCAGTTGTTAAGGTGAAGTGCCTGTAGACCCGAGGGTCGTGGCTTCAACTCCCACGGGAAGCAAACTTTGTTTAGATGTTTCCAGTTTGGTTAGGGCATTGCAGGCTTGAATCGATTGTCTGATAATTAATATGATTCCGTGCTTCGGAAGGAGCCGTTGGTCCCGGCTGCCATCTGATAGTCGTTAAAAGGAACTACGTCAGAGGCCGAGAGGCGGTCTCGAAGAACTCTGACACCAGGGTGCGCATAGTCGATTGACCGTGTATCACTTACACGTTACACGAAATGATGATGGCCCGCGATGAGTAACAATGCTCTTCTTATTCGTATCACTCTTGGCAGAGTGGGCGTGGTCAACATGTTGTTTGATTCTGGGGGGCAGGTGTAGCTCGCCGTACGATGTCCCGCCAACAATGCTACTCAGTGGTAAAAAAAAATCACCCGTTGTGTAGCAGTGTTACACATTGCAACTATCTTTTTCTCAATGACATACTGTTACTCATTGTCATTCTGTAAGAAATTATATAGGTAAAGTGATCAGACAATCTAATCGAATATCCTTACTAATATTATAAATCCGAAAGTGAGTTTGTTTGTTTGTTTATTTGTTTGTTTGTTACGCTTTCACACCGTAACTACTGAACCGATCATCATGAAATTTTGCATATAAGTTCTCTGGAGTGCGGAGAAGGACATAGGCTACCTTTTATCCCGGGATAAAGTACTATTCCCGAGGGATCGACATTGACGCGGGCGGAGCCGCGGGCGAAAGCTAGTAATTTATAATATTACTGATCTCGGTGAACGCGTAACAACCAAACAAACAAACTCACTTTCGCATTTATAATATTAGTAAGGATTTGGTTTTTGTGTCTATAAGTGGCCAGCAGCCTATGACTAACGACCATTGTATGATGACAGCTGAAACCAATGGCTTATTGTGCCCTTGTGGATGAAGGAGCTCGAGATATTTTATTATCACTTGTGATCATCTATCCCATTGGGGACTAGTTGGGTACAACAATTGACATCACAAACCCCTACAATATCCACCGACTGGGTGAATGCTTCCATTCATACCTTATGGTTGTTAAATAAAAGCTAGTATACTGAATCTATGAGGCAGTTTCTTCCATAGCCTCTTTGTGTTGCTCGCACCAATGCTCAGGACTCTTGTCAAATGCCTGGAAAGTAGTAATAATAAGTTGATGAGGTCGGTTCTGAAAACCTGCATTAGGGCCGCGCTACACTGAATTGGCATGGGATGACACCGGAAGCGACGCGTCATTTCAAAACAACGCGCGCTCGCGGGCGTCTAGTCATCTTATACCACTAGACATAAAGGTTATAATAGCTTGTTTGAAGCTTCGCTTCCGATGTCATCCCATGCCAATCCAGTGTAGCGCGACCCTTATGTTATTATTCTGTCTCACTTGTGGACATGGAATGGGGTTAAATATATATTATATTCATCTGTATATCCTTCTCGAGGTTAGCAGGGAGAGAGGTCTATATAGATTCAAAAAGTTTTGATGTGATAACTTCAACACGACAAAATATCACGTGTGAAAGAGAGAGCTCGAAACAAGCATTAGAGAGGTACGATCAGCCTATACGTTTAGCTTGTGACGCATCTTTTTTTTTATGTTATAGGGCGGCAAACGAGCAAGCGAGTCACCTGATGGTAAGCGATAGACGCTGCCCATGGACAACTGCAACACCAGAGTGTGACAGGAGCATTGCCGGCCTTTCAAGGAGTTGGGGGAGGACATTGGGAGTAGGGAAAAATGGGGGACATGGGGGAAAGGGGAGAAGAATGGGCCTCCGGCTCTCTCACTCACCGAACGAAGCATAGAAGCGGTAAAGCTTCTACTCAAACGTCGATTTTCTGTGAGTGTGTGGTGAGACTTTCCCGGACGCGTATTGCCAAACTGTATACTGACCCAGACCGGGGTTGCTCTGAGTTCGATCACAGTTTGCCTTTGTAGTTGAAGAGCAAACTGTATACTTATTCAGCGAGTGTCTGAATCAAAATACATTTTGCTTTAAAATACTTGAGCAAAATACATACGAGTCCAGACGTGCATACTTTCCAGCGTCTGGTGTAGTAGTGTGTAATGGCATGATAATTTAGATCAAAATGCATGCAAATGCAGACATGTTTTATTTCCCTGCCTCGTCTTCTAAAATTTGCGCCGCTTTCGACCTTGACTCCTTTTTTCGCCAGTGGTCGTAACTTCATTAGCAACTACGCACGTGTTTATTAAATAAAGTGTTCAAATAGATTCACTTTTAAAAAATAAACCGAATTTAAAACTGTTTTTTATAGATGGGTGTAAGCTTTAATAATTTGAATAAATCTAGTTTGCGGTACGAGTATGCTGGTAGAAAAACAGTTGGCATACTTATTTACTGATATTTTAACTTCAAAAAAATATATTTTAATTCCGCACTCTCCGGTTATTAACAAAAAAAAAATTACAGTCGCTTTAAATTACTTATTAATTCTTTTTATTCCCTTTTCCGTTTTTGTATTTGAGCTATTGTCAATTTCCGATAGGGAAATAAAGCACAATAGGCGTGGTGTGACGCCATCTCTTACTATTTGAGTTTTTGGCGTTTAATGAAAATTTCTCATTTTCTGTTCTTGATACATCAATTTACTTTGTTATCAATCACTTATCATATCGACTTAATTCAGTTAATTCATTTTATTATATACACCGAAATTATATATAACAAATAGGTACAAATTGTTGTGTCAGTGCATCTTTCTTATGAAAAATTAATAAATACTAAATTGGAAACACTTATTGTTTTTTAACACCCTCTATAATTGTTACAGTTCAAATTAATTTTTAGTCATACAACGGCTTTTCTTTAATTAAAACTTAAATTACTTCACAATAGCTATGTTTTTTGGGAAAGTTGTTCAGTTTCACAGATAGGATACCTAAAAATCGCAACAGCATAAAAAATATACGAGAAAAATACTGAACACGTTGTATAGTTAGTTAAAGATATTCGCATGTCACAGTTTGCTTTACATACAAGCGAGCAAAGTGCATACCATCTCAGACTGCACTGAGCTCGTATGTACTTTGCTCCAATTTGTTTGTGATTTTAATGAGCACGATGTTGTTCGGTACAGATTATGGGTGTCTGGGTCAGTATACAGTTTGGAATTCGCGGTCCGGTCGGCAGTTATTTATATATAACGCCGACCGGACCGGGTCGCGTATTGCCAAACTGTATACTGACCCAGACACCCATAGTCTGTACTGAACTACGATGACCCCGCGATGAGTAACAATGCTCTTCTTATTCGTATCACTCTTGGCAGAGTGGGCGTGGTCAACATGTTGTTTGATTCTGGGGGGCAGGTGTAGCTCGCCGTACGATGTCCCGCCAACAATGCTACTCAGTGGTAAAAAAAAATCACCCGTTGTGTAGCAGTGTTACACATTGCAACTATCTTTTTCTCAATGACTTATACTGTTACTCATTGTCATTCTGTAAGAAATTATATAGGTAAAGTGATCAGACAATCTAATCGAATATCCTTACTAATATTATAAATCCGAAAGTGAGTTTGTTTGTTTGTTTATTTGTTTGTTTGTTACGCTTTCACACCGTAACTACTGAACCGATCATCATGAAATTTTGCATATAAGTTCTCTGGAGTGCGGAGAAGGACATAGGCTACCTTTTATCCCGGGATAAAGTACTATTCCCGAGGGATCGACATTGACGCGGGCGGAGCCGCGGGCGAAAGCTAGTAATTTATAATATTACTGATCTCGGTGAACGCGTAACAACCAAACAAACAAACTCACTTTCGCATTTATAATATTAGTAAGGATTTGGTTTTTGTGTCTATAAGTGGCCAGCAGCCTATGACTAACGACCATTGTATGATGACAGCTGAAACCAATGGCTTATTGTGCCCTTGTGGATGAAGGAGCTCGAGATATTTTATTATCACTTGTGATCATCTATCCCATTGGGGACTAGTTGGGTACAACAATTGACATCACAAACCCCTACAATATCCACCGACTGGGTGAATGCTTCCATTCATACCTTATGGTTGTTAAATAAAAGCTAGTATACTGAATCTATGAGGCAGTTTCTTCCATAGCCTCTTTGTGTTGCTCGCACCAATTCTCAGGACTCTTGTCAAATGCCTGGAAAGTAGTAATAATAAGTTGATGAGGTCGGTTCTGAAAACCTGCATTAGGGCCGCGCTACACTGAATTGGCATGGGATGACACCGGAAGCGACGCGTCATTTCAAAACAACGCGCGGGCGTCTAGTCATCTTATACCACTAGACATAAAGGTTATAATAGCTTGTTTGAAGCTTCGCTTCCGATGTCATCCCATGCCAATCCAGTGTAGCGCGACCCTTATGTTATTATTCTGTCTCACTTGTGGACATGGAATGGGGTTAAATATATATTATATTCATCTGTTTATCCTTCTCGAGGTTAGCAGGGAGAGAGGTCTATATAGATTCAAAAAGTTTTGATGTGATAACTTCAACACGACAAAATATCACGTGTGAAAGAGAGAGCTCGAAACAAGCATGTTTGGGTCAGTATACAGTTTGGCAATACGCGGTCCGGTCGGCAGTTATTTATATATAACGCCGACCGGACCGGGTCGCGTATTGCCAAACTGTATACTGACCCAGACACCCATAGTCTGTATTGAACTACGTCGTGCTCATTAAAATCACAAACAAATTGGAGCAAAGTACATACGAGCTCAGAGCAGTCTGAGACGGTATGCACTTTGCTCGCTTGTATGTAAGGCAAACTGTGACACGCAAATATCTTTAACTAACTATTCAACGTGATTCGTAATTTCCCGTAACTTTTTTATGCTTTTGCAATTTTTAGGTATCCTATCCGCGAAACTGAACAACTTTCCCCAAAAAACATACCCTATGTGAAGTAATTTAAGTTTAGCCGTTGTAAGTATGACTAAAAATTTATTAGACCTGTAACAACTATAAAGAGTGTTAAAAAACTATAAATGTGTCCACTTCAGTATCTATAAATTTTTCAAAGAAAGATGCACTGACACAACAAATTGTACCTATTTTTAATTTTAGTGTAGGTAATATTAACTCAATTAAGTCGATATTATAAGTGATCGATAACAAAGTAAAATAATTAAAAAACTCAAATAACAAGCGATGGCGTCACACCACGCCTTTTGTGCTTTATTTCCCTATCGATTTTTTTTATTAATAATCGGAAAGTGCGAAATAAAAATTATATGTTAAAAATATCAGTAAATATGCCAACTGTTTTTCTACCAGCATACTTGTACCGCAAACGCAAACTAGCTAAGTGTTAATTTTATTCAAATTATTAAGGCTTACACCGATCTATAAAAAACAGTTTTAAAGTCGGTTTATTTTTTAAAAGTAACTCTATTTTTACACTTTATTTAATAAACACGTGCGTAATTGCTAATAAAGTCAAGACCACTGTCCAAAAAAAGGAGTCAAGGTCGCAAGCGGCGCAAGTTTTAGAAGGCGAGGCAGGGAAATAAAACATGTCTGCATTCGCATGCATTTTGTTCTAAATTATCATGCCATTACATACTACACCAGACGCTGGAAAGTATGGATGTCTGGAATCGTATGTATTTTGCTCAAGTATTTTAAAGCAAAATGTATTTTGATTCAGACACTCTCTGAATAGGTATACAGTTTGCTCTTCAACTACAAAGGCAAACTGCGATCGAACTCAGAGCAACCCTGGTCTGGGTCAGTATACAGTTTGGCAATACGCTTCCCGGACAAGCCGGCCCATGCATACTACTAACAAAAATGAATTTTGCCAGTAGCGTGGCTCTACCACAACTGTCTAATCTTTCTTCCACTGTTATCAGGTATAATGATCGTCCGTAAACCGACTTTACAGACAACCATTTTTTTAAAATCTTATTATATCTTAATATATATAAATCTCGTGTCACAATGTTTGTCCTCAATGGACTCCTAAACCACTTAACCGATTATAATAAAATTCGCACACCATGTGCAGTTCGATCCAACTTGAGAGATAGGATAGTTTTTAACTTATGGCGAAACGAAGTTCGCCGGGGCAGCTAGTATATATGTTACGGTTAGAGTGATTAATTAAAAATTATTAATAATTGCCTATCATTATTAATAATTACCGAAAGTACAGGTAAAAGTGAGAAATTAATCACATTTGTCGGTGATTATTAATAATGTAACCTTAGTACCGATAAATGTAATACCTATCGATAAAAATAAATGTACACTGGCGATTTTTTTCTCGATCGGGCAACAGAGGTGCGGGCAGGGGTGGCGAGGCGGCGTGCGGGATGTGCGAAAGGCCACGCGAAGATTTGCCTTCTTGGATACTAAAACTGATATAATTTTCCAAAACTACACCGATATAAAATCTAGAAATTGACACACGTCGATTTATAATGAAAAGTCACGTCCGACATCTTAGATTATATAGGTAACTGACGTCATTTTCGAGATATGCACCTCTACACCCCAAGAACCTAGAAAACGACACTCATGTTGGTTTATCATGAAAAGTCGCGCCCGCCATCTTGGATTACATAACTAAGGTAAAAACCCAAAAAACGACCCCTTTGCAGGTTGCAGGTTTTTCATGAAAAGTCGCGTCCGCCATCTTGGATTCCAAAAATTACATCATTTTCAAGATCTCTACCCTAAAATAGACACTTACATATTTTCATGCCTGTTTCCATGGTGGTAATCTCAAGGCCTTTTTAATCAAAGTATTAAAAAGGCCTCATCACAAGAGGCCTTCTTGATGGTGAAAACGATTCTATAATTTTGCCATTTTATAATAATAGCAGGTGTCCAATCCAGGCAAACCTAGCACAAGTCCAGCTACATTTCAATCCCATAAATTTGTCTTTCATAATGCAATAGTTTCTGCTCCAGCCTAGACCTGTTCAAGGACATATCATACATTGGTATTACCAGAAACAAGTTCTGGCTGGAGACCAACTTTACATCAACTTCTCCAAAGGGCCTCTTCATGTTGGATATATATCTCCACGCAAGCCTCCAAAGGACCGGGGTAACACCCGTGAAACCAAAGTAGATACAAATAATAATACTAATAACGTTTTATTTTAGAAATACATTTCTATAACATAGGTTAGTACCAAAAATAAGCTTATAAACTAGGGTTAGTAAAGTGAGCCAAATAAAAATATTAAAAACTAAAGTTATTTTACATTGACACGAGCAAGTCTCGAGTCAACGTGGACTCTGTTCCAGTAGCTCAAGATAGGGCAGCAATAGCGACTCCCTTTCGCTGCCGAGAGGCTGTTCTCTCACTCTTTTAACTTTGTTTATTAAGAGTACAGGTTAAGAGGTGATTATTGTTGTCAGTTTCTTTAAAACAAGTACCTACCCTTGTTTGTGTGATCTGAGACAAGCACTGTTATATGTGTCATATCTTACGAATAAGTAGTATCGTCGTCATATCATATTCTTAATAAATACCTGCTGGACTAATAACTTTGGGTTTTTTTATAACTTTTACCAATGTGTGTAGTGAATTATTAATAATAACTACCAAAAGTAATTAATTTCAGTTTTTTATTCACATTTACCAAAACACGAGGTTATTATTAATAATGTTATAAAATTATTAATAATTTTCGATTAATCAAATTTACCGTAACATATATTTAAAAGAAAGTCGTGTTTGTTACAACACTTATAACTCGAGAACGGGTGGACCGATTGCCATGGTTTTTTATTTGTTGGATTTGTTTCCGTCCCGAATAGCAGAATACATCTTAAAAACAATGAAAACATTAATTGACTGTTAGGCGGTACGAAGTTCGCCGGGTCAGCTAGTAGGTGATAAATCCAAGTCATCGCACCATCTCCTATATCTGCCACGTTTTCGACTATCACCCTGTTGGAGATGGCGCGAGGACTTGGATGAATATATAAGTGGCTGGTAAATTATTGCCCAATAGGGATGACTGAAAACAAAAAGGGGAGGCCTTTGCCCAGCAGTGGGATACACAAATAGGCTTATAAAAAATGTAATAAATATATTCCTGAAGGGGATAAGTTACCTGGGCCATTTTATTCAAGAGGAAGAGCTTTGGTACTTCTTCCACAGCTCGCTGGCCCCACTCAAACACATGTCTCGACAGCTCTCCATCTCCAACCTGAACATAAAAGTATTTTATAACTAGTGGCTCCAAAGCGCAGTCTCACCAAAGCAGAAGACCGGAAGAAGATATTGTGTGTGAGCAGAAGACATTCTGTGTGACAATGAGCCCAAACTAGAGGCCTAAGTGTGGAAAATTACCCAGAACCAGGTAAGTAATGGCTCTTTATGCTATAGACAGAAAATTGCGACGTCTATAGCATATAGCATGTCTATAACATGGTATATGCTATAGACGTCGCAAATTTTATCACAGTGAACACACAATAGTCCTAAAAGTCCCAATGGCGCTTAGGTCCTCTATACTTGAGTAGCTTCGTGGCGCAGCGGTCAACACGCCAGCCTGCGACACGGAGTGACCAGGTTCGATCCCCGGCCAGGTCAAGATGGAAAATGATCTTTTTCAGATTGGCCTGGGTCTTGGATGTTTATCTATATATGTATTTATTATAAAATATAGTATCGTTGAGTTAGTATCTAACACAAGTCTCGAACTTACCTTGGGGCTAGCTCAATCTGTGTGATTTGTCCGTATATATTTATTATACTAATACATTTTTAAAAACTGTATCTACAAAAAATCTATGAAAGTGACTGTTTAAAAATATAAAGTCATGGTCTTTACTGAAGTGTTTTGAATGATCGGAAACAGTTATTTAACACAAAGCAACCAAGAGGATCATCATCATCATCATCATCTAGATAAGACAGCTGGAATATTGTGTTTAGTGGTATAGTCAGTTTATATACCTATTTAATTAACCAATCCTATGCACAAGGTGTTTTCCCTGAAAGTCTAAAAATAGCCAAAATTATACCGATATACAAAAAAGGAAATAAAAAAAGTACTCATAATTATCGTCCGATTGCTATCCTTCCAGTAATTTCTAAAGTATTTGAAAAAATCATATGCCGCCGTATATACTGCTTCCTAGAAAAATTCAAGGTCTTCAGCGCCAAACAAAATGGCTTTCGGAAAAACCACAGTACTGCTACTGCTGTCTATAATTGCAATACTATAATACTGAACGCGCTGAACAATAAAAAGTGTGTCGTCACTGTTTTTATGGATATGTCTAAAGCATATGAACATGTCTAACATTCAATACTATTAAAAAAACTCGAATCGCAGGGCATACGCGGACATGTAAATAGGTGGCTCACTTCATACTTACATGACAGGAAACAATTTGTCCAAATTACTCATCTTGACGAAACAAGCAGAGAGTTCAGACATTTTAACTCCTCCCGAGAAGTCATGACTTGTTCGATACCACAAGGTAGCGTACTAGGCTGCTTAATGTTCTTATCATACATAAATGATCTACCCTCCGTTGTATCCCAAGATGTAGTACTGTTTGCAGATGACGCAACTCTTATTGTCACTTGTGACCAAGACAAACTTCACAACTTACATATAAACATAGCCTCATCCTTAAAAAATTTTTAAACCATTTAGAATCAATAGGCCTAGTTTTAAACTTAGAAAAAACAAAAATCATGCAATTTAGACCCTTCCAAAGATCAGAACTTTTACTAAACGTAGCTTACGATGGACAAAAGATAGAAGAAGTGAATAGCTTTAATTTATTAGGCATCACTTTAGACTCTACAATGTCCTGGAAACCACATGTAGACGTGGTAGTGAGTAGACTTAGCAGCTTTACGTACGCTTTACGTGAGCTGCGGAAAATCACGAGTGAAGAGTGCGCACTCACGGCCTACCACAGTCATGCAGCGGCTTGGATCCGCTATGGAGTTATTTTTTGGGGCAACTCAACCGACGTTCAAGCGGCGTTTGTGTTACAAAAAAGATGTCTTAGGATTATCACACTTTCTGGACCTCGAGACACATGTAGAACCCTATTTATCAATTTAAAAATTTTAACCCTTACGTCCGTTTATATATTAGAATTGTGCCGTCTTGTAACAAAATGTAGCCATTATTTCCAGCGCATAAGCGAAATGCCCACACGCCATAGCTCTCGCCGACAAAACGATTTTTTCTTACCAGCTCCACATCTTCAACTATATAGCAATGGGCCTGAATACATGGCAGTTAAAGTATATAATCATCTACCGAGTTCATTAAAAGCCCTCCAAGGCAATAAATTCAATAATAAATTGAAAAGTCTCCTTATGGGCAAGGCTTATTATAATATTAGAGAATTCCTAGAGGATAAGTTTTTAGATGATAAGTTTTAGTAAAAAGGTGTTGTTTTTTTATTTAATTAATTTTGAAAATTGTTACTTTTTTGTTCTTTTAATTTTGTTTCTATAGTTTGTATATTGTTAATTTAGTTTTTATTTGTTCACAAATACCGGAAGGTTACTTGTAATAGCTTTACATTTTATGTGAATAAAAATATGAGTATGAGTATGAGTATAAAAAAGGCACAGATTATAAAAGTTAACTAATGAAAAGAGTCACCTTTGAATAGTGTAGATAAATTTGTCTGGTGAAAGTAGTTGTCAAAATTTTCCGTGAGGAGTGATCATTTTCTTCTATCAATCCAGCCTCTGCCAAAAATTTCCACATGTCCTCTAAAAAAGAACAATACATTTTGAAATCTTGTTCATAACATGAGAAATCAAGGTCATTTTTTGGGATCATTCTATTGCTATGAGTTGTTTTTAGGGTTCTGTACCTCAAAGGGAAAAAACTGAACCCTTGTAGGATCAATTTGTTGTCTGTATATCTGTGTATCACAACCCTTTTTCTCAGAAATGCGTGAAGGTATCAAGCTGAAATTTATATCAAATACTCAGATCTACTGTACCTTGAAGCTGTAAAAAAATTAAACTTCTAAGTCAATGCAGTCAAAAGAGCCAGCCATTTATGTTGCATATTTTTGAAATTCACAAGGGAATCGAAACCTATTGGGTACTTTCCGTGAACTCAGAATCTTGAAATTTGGTACGAAGCAACATCTTAAAGCCATAAAAGTCATAAATTTTTAGTTAGGTACATCATATAATATTTTTTTTTAATAATTTAAAGCTTATTAAAGACTAGCTTTCGCCCGCGGCTCCGCCCGCGTCAATGTTGATCCCTCGGGAATAGTACTTTTCCCGGGATGAAAGGTAGCCGATGTCCTTCTCCGTACTCCAGAGAACTTGTATGCAAAATTTCATGATGATTGGTTCAGTAGTTACGGCGTGAAAGCGTAATAAACAAACAAACTCACTTTCGCATTTATAATATTAGTAAGGATAAGGATAATGGTATGGAATCCTTGTGTGAGTCCGACTCGCACTCGGCCAGGTTTTTATTTATAAAAAGAATCTGATAATTACAAACCTTCTTTCACAGGTCCACCAGTCATGTAAATATGAGTGAGGGCTGCCACCAACAGTCTCCGTTGATGTAGGTCCATGCTAGACGGCGGCAGGGACTCGCACTCCTCATCTAACACCACAATGTACTGTATGCCACTCTTTGCTTCCACTTGCACCAGCTTGTACCCATACACCTAAAAGCTCCATTATTTTAAAAGACAGAATCTTTCATGCTGGTCTAGGAGAATAGAAACTGAATATACCAGTTGCTTTTCTTCCCGCATATACTGTAAGAGCCAGTTGAGAGAATGGGTGAAAACTAAAGAATCATGTCAATAGGCAATGCGGCTAGCAATCTATCACTATTTTGATTTCCACCTTTACGCCCACTGACATGCTAACTGTGGCCTTCGAGTTTTATGGCATTAGGTTCTGTCTACCCCGTAAAGTATAAAGAAGTGATAATATGTATGTAAGATCTCTGCAGTGGTCGATTCCGAAACGCTAGTAGTGTAGCTTTTTCAAATCAAATAATAATATAGTTACTAAACCTAAATGTAATTTGATGTGAAAAAGGAAAAAGAATTGCCTGCAAAGGCCTATTTTCTGAATAAACGTTTTGATTTTTAGAAGAGAGAATTTGTGCGGGACATGGTATGAGATGATGATGAACATATTTTACCGATTTTAAAATCTTGTTTGCCTCAACCAGAACAGCTTTAACTTGACTCCCCGGGGTCAGGGTTGTGGTGCTCAGATGTTTAAGAATTTCCGCGCGCTTTATCGGAATTTTACTGCCCTCTCGGCACACAATAAATCGCACGCACTCATTCACAGCTTCTTCTATGTTCTCCGCTGTTTCTTCGGCAGTAGATCTATTGGCTCTCCGTTGGCTCATTTTTGAAGCTCACGGAGTAATGAAAGAAGGTATAATCACCGATTAGGGAGAGTATGGTATAATCAATAAGTAAATTAAATTCAAATATAATATTTCTTTTGAATTACATTCAGCACAGCAACAAATAAATTGTGTGTGACCGGCAAACGGCAACCTTGACTGACAAGTGACAGTGACAGCTGACCTGACAGTGACAGCCAGTAATTTTTTTTTTTATTTGGCCATGGAACTGCATTCAGAAGCTTATTTTAGCGTCTGGTTATATTTCTAGTTATTCTTGTGTATCAACGAAATGATGGTGTTATTCATTTCGCTGATTCGACGGAGCCCTTGATGACAATTGCCACGAATCCACAGGTTTGATCATAAACGCCGAAGCAAGGCGAGCAAACATCAGCCCGCTAAGTAAATCTCACTACAGCCGCACCATGACACTTTATTTTAGTTATTTCACACATTGTTCATAAAATGGACATCTATATCACCAAATTACACCGATTTCACATTATAAACTCCACTAGAAACAATTTTTAAAATAAAAACTGACGAATATCCCGCGAAGAACTCTCAACAGCCTGTAATAAATACCTACCTATAAATAATCTTTTAGGGTGCAGCGTATAGGGGCATTGCATCTTTGTTTTTTAACCGACTTCAGAAAAAGAAGGAGGTTCTCAAATCGGTTGTATGTTTATTAAGTACCTTTATAACTTTCTTGATATAAGAACCGATTTGAATTTATTTTTACCACATTATAAGATGAGATGAACTTGGCTCCAATTTCCACATTTTGGTTTTTGGAGGGATTTTGATGGCATGGCACACTGTAGATATCGCGGACACACGGATCGCATGCTTACAGCGCGTCTACTCCGAGCCGTAGCCGCTAAAAAAACAACGTCTCTCGCCACATAAGGGTTAAACCGAACTTATCGACGCGGTTTGCATATCACCAAACTACTCGGCGTCTATCGTCTGTCGCGACGGCCGATCACAGGCAACCGGTAGCCGACTCTTCTGCACGGCTGTTTCGGCACTTGCGTTCGGCGACTCTTTCGAATGGCCTTACTACTACGACCGGCCAACGGAGAGGAAAACATACGAGCAGAACAGTTCGGACGCCGTTAGGCTGCCGTTGGAGACCATGCCAGCGGCATCAACGCCGTCCGGCCCTCTGACGCCGGCCGGTCGACTGCTGCCAGATGAAATCATGCAAGCGACTGCTGTCGGATACTTATACACATTCGATGTGGGTGTTCAGCTACTAACAGCGTCATACAGATACGATCAGATAACCGGCAAACTGACTGTTCGATTCGCAGTCGGCCATCTGATTGTCTGATAATAAAGATGATTCCGTGCTTCGGAAGGCACGTTAAGCCAGTGGTCCCGGCTGCCATCTGGTAGTCATTAAAGGAACCACGTCAGAGGCCGAGAGGCGGTTCCGAAGAACTCTGACACCAGGGTGTGCATGGTCGATTGACCGTGACACCTACTCGAAATGATGATAATGAGTCGGCCATCGCGTCGTCCGCGCCGAGCCGATGCGGATGCGATTACCGACACGCATATTCCGTGGCATAAAAGTTTTTCTGACCGGCTAAAGCCACTATGTATGGGGTCCCTAAGTAATAATACCTGGTGGCAGGTCTTTGATCAAAGGGTAGCAGCAAGTAAGTACTTACCTATAATATTTTCTATGACAACAAGCTTGCACCTCGCGGCCGGCCGCCGCATGGTTAGCGCGGCTAGCGACTAGCAGCAAGCGATAATACTAGCTATTGTCCGCGGCTCCACCTCCCTCGGGAACAGTAGGATTTCCCGGAATGAAAGGTACCCTATGTCCTTCCCGGCCTTCAAACTACCTCCATAACACATTTCATCCAAATTGGTTCAATGGTTGAAGCGTGAAAAGTGAAAGATACGAGTTACTATCGCATTTACAGTATAGTATGGAAGTATGGACTAACGGTTAAATTCGAGGCGACCGACGCACTGTGCTGCAACTGTGTTGCTACGGTGCCGAATGTGTGGATGTGCCATTGCCGTGCATGCCATACCATGACAACTATTTAGTAATCTGTGCCATGCATGACGTCGCATTCGCCGGCCGGCGAAGGCCTTGCCTCGGCGTGCGGCAAGCTTCATTCAGTACCCTATTGAGCGTCGTTGGTGTACGTTGCTTACCGTACAATACCTACTCAACAAATAAAAAAGCACGTAAGTTTTTACGCATCATTAGTCGGTATCTATAAAAAGTTTACTTAGTATTTAGACTTCCTTTTTTCTTATAATTAATATAGTAATATTATAACGATCGTTTTCCGATATTGTAAAAAGTAGTTAGACAGGTATGTGGGTACATAAACTACTTCGGCTAAACTGCCGGACAATTCTGTACCTAGCTATTATTTAGATGGAATCAGAGTAGGTTTATATATTTACCTATTTAGTGTTTTTGGTACAATAAATGGTATGCGTAGTTATCATGGGTGTTATTAATTCTGCCTGCTTGGATCTTTGACGGTCCGTCGTGTGTCCTTGAAAACAGCCAGATGTTCTAATTTGGGGACAAACGTGTGAATATAGCCACGGTTTACGTATGAGCATAATAATTAATGAGGACCGTATGTGGACAAAAAAGTATTTTGATCCATATGGATACTTGCTAATTTTATAGTTAAGTTTTCAAGCAATGTTTGGAGTCTTTTAAGAAAACCCTTAGTAGTATGTCCTATTTAAACTTATTAAAAAAAAAACCTATCTTACGCTTGCTTTTATTTCTACCTAGTATTTTTTATAGGTACGTACTTAATAGTTTTTGTCTGTGTAAATTTAATAAATCCAAGAAGAATCCATTTAGTATGTAAACAAGTAGTTAAAGCCTAGGTAAGTACCTACTAACAATTTTTTATCGTTTTACGGCCATGTATACGTGTCCTTTAGAATCCATTTATTATACATACATATACATAGTATCATGTCTATTTCCCTTGCGGGGTAGACAGAGTCTAGGTCTATAAGACCTTATGACCACATTCAGAATGTTAGAGGGTGTGTAAATGCGTGGAATGAAAATAGTGATGGGTTGCTAGCCGCATTGCCTATTGACATTGATTCTGCAGATTTTAGCCCAATCCCTCGATCGAATTTTACGATCTGTGCGGGAAGAGAAGCAGCTGGCACATTCTACGTTTTTTCTTTTCTTCCAGACCAGCAAGGAAGGCCATTTATCCTTATCCTTACTAATATTATAAATGCGAAAGTGAGTTTGTTTGTTTGTTTGTTTATTTGGTTGTTTGTTACACTTTCACGCCGTAACTACTGAACCGATCATCATGAAATTTTGCATACAAGTTCTCTGGAGTACAGAGAAGGACATAGAGTACCTTTTATCCAGAGAAAAAGTACTATTCCCGAGGGATCGACATTAACGCGGGCGGAGCCGCGGGCGAAAGCTAGTTATAAATAAATAAATAAATACAGTCGCA
Organism: Elegia similella; assembly: GCA_947532085.1. Classification (NCBI taxonomy): domain Eukaryota; kingdom Metazoa; phylum Arthropoda; class Insecta; order Lepidoptera; family Pyralidae; genus Elegia; species Elegia similella. The sequence continues at coordinate 19,731,821 of OX383941.1, forward strand.
CCAAGACAGTATAAATAAGTTATTCCACTCATTGTTTTTAAACAAGGACACCGATTTCACATAGGTACCTAATTATAAAGTCCACTAGAATTAATTTGCAAAACAATCTAAAATAAAACTATAGTCTAAATTTAGCGTCAAGAATAAAATTCATCTAACAATAAAGTTGTAGTAACATAATATTAAAACTCGCAAAGATTGACGAAAGTGTTTTTTATATAGGTAAAAAATAATCTATATATAAAAGGAGAAGCTGACTGACTGACTGACATATCAACGCAGGGCCTAAACTATAAGGGTTAGAAACTTGAAATTTTGCACAGAGGTTCCTTTTATGATGTAGGGGAGCATTAAGAAAGGATTTTTAAAAATTCATGCCCTATAGGGGTAAAACGGGGGTGCAAAGTATGAAACTTTGTCGTTTTTGAAGTTATTCGAATGATATTCAGCATGAAGGTTCTTTACTGAAAGGCATGAAACATGAGTTAAATATTTTTTTCAAGAATCATCCCTTAAGGAATTTAACGGGGCTGCAAAGTTTGTATGAAACTTTCCGTTTTTGACCATTGAACCAATTTGCATGAAATTTGGTATAGAGGTAGTTTGAAGCCTGGGGAAGGACATAGTACCTTTTATATCGGGAAATTCTATTGTTCCCGTGGGGTCGACCGACACTACCGCGGGCGGAGCCGCGGGCAAAGGGCAAACCTAACTTATTTATCAACACACAAACTTTATTATTTATGATGTAAATGAGCACTAAGAAAGGAGTTTTAGAAATTCAGCTCCTAAGGGGGTGTAATAGGGGGGTGAAGTTTATATGGAATTTTCTCATTTCTGGACTTAGAAGTATGAAAATAAGTATATAAATTTTTTGCAAAAAACTTGTTACGTTTCCTGTTGTTTATCGTATAAAACATGTTAATTTATATTTATTACTCGTTCTTTCATCAGAATCATGCCGAAGGTGGAATTCTACTACTTCCCTATTAAGGCTTTGGGTGAGGGCATTAGGCTTTTGCTCGCATACGGAGGCCAGGAGTTCGAGGACAATAGGATTCCGAAAGAGCAATGGCCAGAATACAAGTCCAGTGAGTATATTAAACAGTTTCCGTTTTCTACCTATATTGCGCCCACCAACATGCTATTTATGAAATGACGCCGTTCATAAACATAAACATACAAAAATCGCTCGAAAATGAGTGTCACACTTTCAAAAATAGTACCCCTGAAGGGTATCCTCAAATTGACGTTCTCTGGGGTACTATTTTTGAAAATATGATCCTTCGTCTTCGGGCGGTTTTTGCGGTTTTTTCATACAAAAATCGCTCGAAGACGAGTGGTCATAATTTAAAATAGTACCCCTACTAAGCGGACTCTCATACACAAACTCCCACGGGGTAAGACGACTCCGCTCTGATAGAGTGCGCCTTTGTATGAGAAAATTGTTTCATGTGCGACCTGTGTGTGAACGTCTACGAAGTACGAAGGTGTATCCTGTTTAATTTCAAATTTTCAACATGTTCATCAATAAACCCATTCATTATCAAGTTTATGAACGGACTCAATTGAGTCTAGTACAACAACCGGTGTTTGGACAGCCTGTTCCGGTAAATTAAATTTCTTTTGTACTTACTTACATTATGCGCTGTTGCTGAGCGATATGAAGAGGCTTCCGACCCCAGTAGACGCCACTGTTCCATATTCTGCGCCATCGGCAGATCGCCAGGTCCCTCTTTCCCACTGGGCATTGGGCAAGCGCCCGCCCAAGGCCCCGCGATCGATACTTTTCAGGGTTCCGTACCCAAAGGGTAAACGGGGCCTTATTATTATGGCTCCGCTGGCCGTCTGCCTGTCTGTCCGTCTGTTATGAGGCTGTATATCATGAACCGTGATAGTTAGACAGTTGACATTTTCACAGATAATGTATTTCTGTAGCCGCTATAACAACAAATACTAAAAAAAATAATAAAGTAATATTTAAGGGGCTTACAAATCAATTTTTGTTTGATTGAAACAAGAAAAAATACGTACCTATCTAATATTTTTTGATAATCTATAAGACGGCCATATTATTTTAAATGTTATTTTTTTAGGAAACAAGCCTATGCTACTCCACCTATCATCACATCGCTTTGCTCATCATAACAAGCTTTCCAGCATCTTGAACCTTCGTTAACTAAATAATATTCGTCAATATACTAATTATAAATCTGTAAGGTATCGTGTTTATAAGCTCTATACATGATACTGACACTTATGGAAAGAGAAAATTATAGAAAGAGTTATGGAGAACTCTTAAATGAATTAACTAAATTTTATGAAACTTGGTAGACAGGGCCCAGAATTATTCTGGGTCCTGTCTACCAAGTTTCATAGTCCAGTATATGTTAGTATAATCCAGTTATGTTATGATAAGACATGACATAAACTACGCGAATGGAGTCAACATAACATAAATATGACATAAACTACGCGAGTGGAGTCGCGGACACTGCTAGTATAATATGAAGTATCTAGATACTACAGTTATCAATGAACAAATAACATAATTATTGAAGTGCCTACTTTCCATGTATAAAGATAAGTTGTTATTCAAACCCACCCATCCTACATAAGATAAAGTTTATCAATAAACAATATTCATACTATTATCATATCCTGTGAACTTACTGCGATACTAGATAAATTCTATAGCTAAGATATTTTTTTTAAATAAGAAGTTTTTGTCTACCTATCTATTAAGCTAGGACGGATGGCTTAACTTAACTTAAGGTCCTATGGCCCCCAGGTGGGGTAGAGGGCTTCCACAGTATTTCGCAATTGCGATCTATCCTTGGCTACGCGCTTTACTTCGGGCCAGGTTAGCCCGATTAACTTCATCTCCGCCGCCACAGTGCGCGGCCAAGTCTGCTTGGGACGGCCCACAGTCCGCTTTCCCTGGGGTGTTCACTTCAGGGCCTGCCTCGGGATGTGTTTGGGCTCTCTTCTGAGCGTATGGCCTATTCAAGTCCATTTGCGGCGCATGATCTGATTGCTAATTGGCAATTCCCGGCACGCCTCCCACAGGCGTTCGTTGGATTATCCTCATACCTAGATAAAAAAATACGCCCCATCTATACTTATCTATACTTACTAATATTATAAAGCTGAAGAGTTTGTTTGTTTGTTTGAACGCGCTAATCTCAGGAACTACTGGTTCAAATTGGAAAATTCTTTTTGTTTTGGATAGTCCATTTATTGAGGAAGGCTTTAGGGTATAAAACATCACGCTGCGACCAATAAGAGCGGAGCATCAATAAAAAATGTTTTGAAAACGGGAGAAAATTATTCATAGTTCAGGATATCCGACGTGTGCGATACGCAAAAAATGTGTATTAAAGAATGATTCCTCTTTAAACGAACAAAAAAAATATCTGCTACAGTATATGTCTATAATATCAGAAATAGCCGCGGACTAAATCGCGGGCAACAGTTAGTTATCAATATTTCCGAAATTTTGAGTTTATATCAATTTTAAGACGACAGCGTAGGCTAATAAAAAACAGTTTAGTGAATTATTGTAATTTAGTGCCACTCCTGCCAGGCTATTCGCGAATTCTCATCTAACAGTTATTGTTGATGTGATAAACCAACATCGTATTTTTCCAATTGCTTATTGATCCACGATCTATCAATGCATATTGGGATTTAAAGCCTACACAGTAAAGTTTCATTTCGTTTATGTCTTGCGATTTTGTTGTGTACCAGCAATAAAACGCTCAAGGCCGACTATTTAGTAGGAGTGACGCTTGCCGATGGAAATTGCTATAGCATTTTGAAGTCTGTACTATTGGTTATAGGAATGATAGTTCGATTCCTTACCTTGTTTTTTTTTTTATAGAGTTTGGTTGACAACGGCTGATACTTCTCGAACGATTCAATGCAAAATAGTTTGGGGAAACTGAAAAAATATCAAGTTTGGTGTGATAACTTTGAATGTAATGGTATGACAGGATTTGCGTTGACTGAAATTTCCTCTGTGAAGAGTAGAACCTACCTATTCAAAATTGTGCACTTCCATACATAATATTATTTCGTTTGTTTTATTTTTTTTTTCAAGGGTTGACGGGGAGAGAATGCTTTTAGCATTAAGTCTACCTATTGTAGCTTTGTTGGCTCAATAAAGTTTTTAAATAAAAATAAATTATAAATGCGAAAGTAATTCTGTCTGTCACGTTTTCACGCTTCAACTATTGAACCAATTTTAATGAAATTTGGTATGAGGTAGTTCGAGGCCCGGGGAAGGATGTAGAGTACCTTACATTCAGAGAAATTCGACTGTTCCCGATCGACATCGCTAGTGTTGAATATACATATTGTGTTTATATGTATACCATACCAAAGACAATAACCATACGAACTAAGTAGGTCATGTCAGGTTTGACAGAAGTTAAAAACCACAAAAAATAGGTGATATATTGCCTAACAGACCTTACTTTCAATTTCTCTTGCTGCTAATTAAGCCGGACACTATAGTTTCCTCTAAATGAGAAATACTGATATCAGACTTTTTGGTACGATGTGATAAACTATAACGTCAATTTCTATGCCTATACCTTCATTCCCTGGCCAGATCTAACAAATTCCTTTCCTTGCCCAACTTAAAATGCTTCATTTTTTTTATGTGAATGTGAATTACGGGTTACTCACGTACGAAGTCTGCTACAGGCCGACATGTTTCAACCTCATTTTGAGGTCTTCCTCAGGGCCAATGTGAACCGAGACGTGCGCACGGACTCACCGTGCGTGTCTCGGTTCCTTCGGACTTCGGACCTCCGGATGAGGTTGAAACATGTCGGCCTGTAGCTGACTTCGTACGTGAGTAACCCGTAATTCACATATATATAATGTTATTTACTTGAATTGTTGCTAAATAGCATTACAATGCTCGGTATATTATTATGAATGATTTTTCATCACATATTTTCAATTTTAATAATGTTATTGTGTCGCGTTAGTTTTAAATAAAATGCTTCCAATGGGTAGCAAAGCAAAGTCGGAACCACAAAAGTCAAAGAAACTGCGTTCGCCAACTCGCCTGCCACATACTCCCATGGAACGAACAATCCTTGTGAGAGACGTTTGTCCAGCAGTGGACTTGCGGCTAAAATTATGATGATGACCGGTAAGCAGCATTAAGTACCGGTTTTATTTTTCTTTCTTGTATTTTTTCAGAGATGCCATTCGGCCAGATGCCGGTGATGGTGGTCGACGGCAAGCAATACGCGCAGAGCACACCCATTGCCAGGTTCGTATTCATTGTCATTTCCGTAAAACAATGACAACTCATACGAGTATATAGGTATAACGCGGGATGATCCGACAAATTAATAATTTAATTAAATAATAAATTAAATACATATTACGTAATATGTATTTAATTTTAATTAATTTGACTTAATATTATGCTGAACTTTTTTTTATGGGCCCCACAATCGATCCACAGGGCCTAGATTTTAGAGGGCGGCAACTGCCCCCGACATCTTGTAGCTCACGCTTACGTTGCCTACATCTAGCGTCGCCGGCCCGCCGGCCGCTACTCAGGGCCGGATTTAGGGGAGAGCAACCGGGCTACAGCCCGGGGTCTCTACTAAAGAGGAGCCCCCACAATAGACTTGGTAAAAAAATCAAACTCAGACTTGTAAACACTAGTAAACAACTTTACCTTTGATATTGTTTTTCGCGTTATATCTCTTATTTTTGGTTAAATTAAATTGTTGTGTGTAACAGAAGATGTAGAAAAGATAATAATGAGGCAACAACAAAGGATTCTCTGTGGCCACCTACTGGTCAAAAACTGATTAAAAGAAAGCTTAAATAACCTCTTTGACTCTAAAAGAAGAAGAAAAAGAACAGGAATATACCTAAGGGTTTAATTCTCTTGCAAGTTTAAAATTTTTATATTATATATAAAAGCATTCTCTCCCAGTCAACCATTGGGAAATGACAAACAGATAAATAAATAGGTGCTATATCAAAAGTAAGATATATATAGAGGATGATACTAATCAAAGTTTACCTGCAATACTTTGTACAAACGTGCTTTCATTCAATATTAAAGTTCTTATAATAATATTAGTGCAGCCGTGTCCTGCCCAAATTAGGACATACAATAATATCATTTTTACACAATTATATTATTGAATTAAAATTAAAATGAATAGGCGGAGACTTGTTAATAGCACATCAAAATTCAAAAATTCAAAATTCAAAAACCTTTATTTAATATAGGTCATTTGGACACTTATTAATTGTCATATATTTTAAACTGAGAATTGTTGACGTCAGTAATTTACTTATGGCTAAGTTTAATGCCGCTTCCAAAGCGGAGTGCAAAAGAAGCGGCAACAAACTGCACAGCGCATTTTCTCTAATCGACGTCAACTTACAATTTTAGTTTATCTTAAAAACTAGGTATGTGGACTGAGTATACATTGTCCTTATTATAGTCATTGCAAACGGCACTGCCGCCACTTCACGTTTGAATGCATATTTCAGATACCTCGGCCGCAAATACGGGCTGGTGGGCGCCGACCTGGAGGAGGACTTCGAGATCGACCAGAACATCGAGTTGTTCCATGATTTACGTACAAGTAAGTTTTTCTCTCACATGAATCTCATATGAAAACGCTGGCACCAATTTTTGTAGGTATTTTAGGCAAGTTGAAAACTTGTCACATAAATCTCCTATTATTCCCCAACACGGATCTGGCTGTCTCCACCTGTCACCAGCCAGGTCTGCATTTCAGTTACAAATTCTCATACTTCAATCAACCCTTAAAGGTTGATTTAGCCCCGCTACTCACCAGCCAGGTCTGCAGTTCCGTGTTGGGGTGGGGTCCTAAAAGGAGAGGTATGTGAATAGTTTTCAGCTTGCCTCAAGTATCTATCTCATTCAAGCGTGTTCTCGGCTAGACCCCCCCAACCCTGCCAGATGTAGTGTTGCCTCAAAGCCGCTATCTTGACAGCGTGTAAGTTTATTTATATTTGTACTACCTATTCATATAGTAATATGATATGAAACATCGTGTTCTGCTCTGTCTGACACAAAAAATATTGTAATTTTAGGTTTTGTCCCACTTAAATGGGACATGGGTACAATTTCGTTTCCGAACATTCCTCACATGAATGGATGAATTATAAAAATAATAATACATTCATTTATTTCAGGCAATAGTATTGTACTTACAATTATGTAAAATACCACAATTATGGTGGAGGCAATTCATTACTGCTGCCTTTACCACAAATTCTCATACATACTTTATTCTCACATTTAAAATTTGTATGTAACAACAAACCCTTGTCCAGCAGAACTCCGCATCATAAGATAAGAGTCAGTGCAATGGTTTATCACAGGAACACTATACTTTCATGACTTCTTATCGTAAATTTATATTATAAATAACATTCATGTGTGGGCTGGCCAAGATAACGGTAATTAAAAACAGACCCCTTTTCTGTTTTCCCTTGTCGTGTCAATATGTTGTGAAAAAACCTACACACGACCCACGTGAATTTAAATTTGCTGCGACTATATTATTTCCTCTATTTATTTCTGCTAATGTCTTACTTCTACTAGCAGTTGTTTTATAAAGGTCTTGTGATTTAATACCAGACTTTGAGCTTCTATTGTCTGAGTTTGTAATAACTTTATAGTACCTACCTATCTATATACTTTTCTCAAATCAGGGCTTGTTACCGGTACCAAATTCCCATTATAAGTACCGGTAAGTACCGGTATTACTATTCTGTTAAAATTTTAACGTTAATATGGGGTACCGGTAATCTAGTATTTAACGGTAATAATATTGTTAACAGTTAACGGTAATTTTACCGCTACTTGTTACCGGTACCAAATTCACATTATAAGTACCGGTAAGTACCGGTACTTCGATTCTGTCAAATTTTAACGGTATTAAAATTGCGTTAATTTTACCGGTACCTACGCATTGTTGCCGTCCGCCGCATGGGACTCGCTCCACTGTATAAGTGCCGCCCCATTGTCGGCCCCTCGCCTCACGCCGCACATGTACAACACGGCAATGACACACATTAACAAAATGAAAATTCCCGATACGAGTACCGGTACTGTTTACCGGTATTTAGTACAGGTACTTCTGTTATTAAACTTATTGATACCAATTCAATTACCGGTACCGTCGTTTTATTGAGGTACCGGTACCAATCCAATTACCGGTACCGTTGTATTATAGAGGTACCGGTACTTGATTTTTACCGTTACCAAATGTACCGGTACCAAACCAATTACCGGTACTGTCGTTGAATAGAGGTACCGGTAATGAATTTTACCGGTATTCCAACCCCTGTCTCAAATATTACTGTATTTAACCTGTTTAAGTTAGTAAAACTAGTTCTTGATGTTTTGGTCCCAAGTCTTACGAGTATATGGAACTTAATATTAAATATTTTATTATAGAGGCTGCCCAAGTTCAGTACGAGGAAGATGCCGACATCAAGGCTAAGAGACACGAGAAGTACTCGAAGGAGGTGTACCCATTCCTGCTCAACAAGCTGGACGAGATCATTAAGAAGAACAATGGATACCTCGCAGCCGGAAAGGTAAAAATTACTTATGAACCATTTCATTAGGGCACAATATCGTCGGTCGCTGATTCATCATCATTATTCTACTAATATATTTCTCTCAGTGGGGGCTTTGTGGGTGGCGAGATGGGTAAGAACTCAGAGTCTCACGTTCTTGATCCAGCGCTTTAGGTTAGCGTTCTATAAGCACCCTCTCTCCTGGCTATTCACTACAAAACAATCAGTCTCTAAGCTTTTCTAATTTATCGATTGTAAGGTTTTGTTTTGTTGATTTTAGTCTGTGTAAGAGGCTAACATTGGTGTCAAATTTTCAAGTTCCCTCAAATTCAAGGCATAACTTAGTTTAACGACAGCATAATGACTACCATCAGTGATAACAGCCGTGACCAACTTGTATGTCTACAACAGCAATCTTTTTCTTCGTTTCTAGCTGACATGGGCCGACTTCCTGTTTGCGGGCATGTACGACTATCTCAAGATGATGATGCAGGCTCCTGACCTAGACCAGAAGTACCCCAGCTTCAAGAAGCTGGAGCAAACCGTCTTTAATCTGCCCAAGGTCAAGGAGTGGGTGGCCGCGGCACCTAAGTGCGATCTCTAAATATCTCCGTTTCCTGCACCCCCAGCGAAGCGGGATATGATATTGCAGTCTCGCTCTTTATTATAACATAGAGTAAGATAACAATACGACTGTAGACGTCTGCTGTGGGTGCTGTTTTGTTACAATCTGCTGGTTTGAATAAGATAAATGCATATAATGACGTATTTTTATATAAAATCGTAACAATAATAAGTTGAAAAGTGTGCTATACCTATTTGTAAGTTGAAAAATGTTTATAGATAAGTATATTTGAAGTATATTTGTGTATCAAATTCTGTCTTTTTATTTCAAATCTTACGAGACTGGGTAGTAGAACAAGGAGGAGGAAGAGGTTATTAGAACAAAAAGGGTGGTTTCTAGCCAATCTAGCCTTTTGTTAATTAACTAGCCCGAAAAATGTTACTTAGATCCTACGAACTTATGTAGATCTATTCACAAATATATAGAATACTTTTTAGAGGCAAAGACTTCACAAGTGATACTTGTGAAGTCTTTGTCTTAGTTTATGGATCACGAATGACAGATGTTGGAAAAAAAATACCACGATACGACGGACGGTAATTCGATTATCTGCAGAAAAATTACAATTTCTTTCATCAAAATAATAATTCTACAAAATTATTTGGTGAAGGATATATATTTCTTGCGCTGAATATGTAAGTACAGATTACATAAAATTGTCGCACAAGTTGCAGGCCTTTCGTAGAATCCTTTACATAAATTGTTAGAACTTATCCATATATTCATTACACTTTTAAAATCACAGTTAGAAATACTAATAATAATTTAACCTTCTTTAAAATAGAAATATTTACAAACTATATAGCTAGTTCTTGCAAACTGCTACTACTAGTCGTCTCTGACTTTCTGTCAGACGATTATCGGGGTGATTCTGGGTGATTGAGTTTCTGAGAATAGGAAAATACAAACGATTAAGTAATAATGAAAATACTTTTATTTCAAGAATTAATTATTAGTCTAAGTATTTTTATCATGTGTCCCACTACTGGGCAAAGGCCTCCCTCCAATTCTTCCATTCAGTCCTGTCCCGCGTTATTTCCTTCCAATCATTCTTAAATTTATCCAGCTTATCGCGCCATCGCATTCTTGGTCTACCGAGTCTTCGAGTATTGGTAGGGATCCAGCCGGAGGTGACCTTTGCCCAAAAATCATTTGGTCTACGATATATGTGGCCAGCCCAGTCCTATTTCAACTTTGCGGCCTTCAAAGCTACATCTTCGATTCCTGTTCTAGAGCGTAGTTCAGTGTTGCGGATTTTGTCCATTAATTTAACACCTAAGATACTACGCCATCGCTCGCTGGTAAACCTCGAGTTCGGACCTTTGGAGTTTAGTCAAAGACCAAGTTTGTGCGCCATAAGTCAATATAGGGAGAATGCCGATGTCCATCAGTTTTCTTTTTAGGGAAAGAGGAAGGTTTCCCTTAAATATTGGACCAATATCCTTTCCAGGCATTATCCGTTCTTCTGACAACTTCCTCTTTATGCCGGTCCTGGAAGGATACTAATTGGCCCAGGTAGATGTATTCAGTGACATACTGCACTACTTCGTTATTCACGCTGACAGGGAGTTTAAAGCTGTTGGTCATAACTTTGGTCTTTGACATATTCATCCTCAGTCCAACCTCAAGGCTTGCATCGCTCAGATCTTGTAACATAGACTGCAACTCCGAGGACGAACGTGAAAGTAAAATAATATCGTCGGCAAAACGCAGATTTGTCAGTCTTGTTTCGCCAACGATAATACCCTTTTGGTCCCAGGCTGGTGAAAGTTTCCTGAACACTTCCTCCAGGGCACATGTAAACAATTTTGGCGATAACGGGTCACCCTGTTTGACTCCTGTTTGATGTTAAACGTTGGGCTTAAACGCTGTATTTGAGTTGTTTTATGGCAGCGGTACTGTTGCTATAAATTTAATTGATTAGATTTAGGTAGACCCGCCATACATAAATCTAATCTAATCAAATTACAACTACTTAAAAAAAATATAAATATTTACAAATTATATAGGTAGTCCCTGCAAACCGTCATTCTGCGGTAACGTGCCCAAAAGGCTGGCAGCATTGCCACGTTGGATGGCAATGCTTATCCTTTGAGCCAGGTAATTGCCTGCCTTTTGGTTGCGGGATACCTCAATCAGTCTCTTTGACAGAAAGTCAAAGAGACGATGGGCTGATGGACCCCACGGACCCATTGTTTCTACCCCAAAAGGCTCAAATATGTAGCTGTCTGTAAGAATCGGAGACAGCTACATATTTGAGCCGATTTATTGATTTGATTGTGATGAAATTTAAATGGAACCAATTTGAAAGCATATCCTTTCAAACTAAAAATAATTTATAAAATTGGTTTATAAACGGAGATCTGAGATAACAAGCAATTACAAAAAATACAACCGAATTGATAACGTCGGTTAAATAAATAAATTGTATTTTTAGTGAAAATAAGAAAAATGGATTTTAGATTTTTTTTTTTAGAAAATCGGTGATAATTTTTAATGGATTAGGGGTTAAGGTAAGGCACGGCACGGTAAGCCGTTGGTCCCGGCTGCCATCTGGTAGTCGATAAACGAACCACGTCAGAGGCCGAGAGGTGGTTCCGAAGAACCCTGACACCAGGGTGTGCATGGTCGATTGACCGTTTCACCTACACGAAATGACGATGATGATCATGGTAGGGGTCATTTCTGGAGGTATATATATTTTTTTACCTTTGCTAACATAGGGTCAGCATCGTCAGGTGGTGTTGTAGCCCGAACCTTTTTCGCATAATATCAGATTCTCAAAATATCAATTTCTTAAAAATTAGATTATGAAAATACAGATTCTAAATATAACCCAAGGCTCCGTATCACTGATAAGGCTGATACGGGGTAGCTACGCTACGTCCTGATAAGATGCAAAGTTGTAGCGACATTCACTTATCATTGTATAGCGACAATGGCTCACACAAAAAACGGGCAAGTTAGGAGTACCCAAAACCGACGAGCATGCATGAAGAGAGTGATGAATGTAGACGAAGCGAGAGAGATTTGGAAAAATCTTCGCAAGTGGAGGTCCCTAGTCTCTGCATACCCCCATGGGACACAGGCGTGATAGTATGTATAATATGTAAGCCACAGAATCAATCAAATATTTATTGCTCTCCATAATATTACATATCTTAAATAAAATCCAATTGTGGGTGGTGAGTGAGTAACATTATGTTGTCCAGTGTAACATTATGGGCCTAGTATAGGCACCGCAATATGAGAGGTCTAGGGGGGCTAATTTTTACATTATTATTTCCCTAACAATTTTCATTGCATGTATTATTACTTAATTTATTTAAATTTATTCTTATTATTATTCAACTAATATCTGTTCTTATGAATATTTAATAGCTAATATAGAATCTGGCTCCGTGCACAGAACAATATTACTCCTAACTCCTAGCGGAGCCACATTTTGGGAACGGCCATGCGTTGGAGATAGATATATCTTAATGTGTCTTACGTATTGTCTTTGGTACAGTCGGCCAAGCAGATACCTGACCCCCTGACTTTTAAAACGTAAATTCACACTTTGCTGTGAAGCGCCACCTACCGTGATTTTTGGCAAGTAAACAGACAACTGCTAGTATAAACTTGTTTCTGATAACCTGCTCAGTTGCAAATTTTGTATTTCTAATAATCTCAGCTAATAATTCAAGTAATCATCAATGGTAAGAACAAGAAAGAATCAAAAACAATCCTACGTAAAGTTCGATTCGAACCATGAACCTACGACTTGAGAAGCTAGCGCTCATCTCAATACGCCAACCGACGATATGACGTCTCGGGCGAAATTGGCTATCTATTTCTACTGCTATGACATCATTGTCACCAACTGCAACGCATTGCTTTAACAAATAAATTGAGGGTAATCTATCATATTTATTTATACCTGATATCAAAAATATTGTTCACTTGCGTCACAATTACATTCAAGATACTGCGATTACTGTGTAGTGATCCAAAACCCCACCAGTTATTAGGCATCCCGTTTCATCTTATATAGCAGATTTTGTGAAAGCTAATAGTGTATTGTGAAGACAACCACAGTATTTAAAGTATCTATATCTAGAGAGTTAGGTATCGCGGTAAGTAGAAATTATAAGTATTTAATATACTTACTTAATTGTCACACTATTTTTTGTTCCGTAAAACATAGAGTTTGTGATAAATGTCTAAGATAAATATATCTCTTACAGAGAAACACCGTCCGTTTGTGGATTTATTCTGATGAAAAAAGTTTTAAGCCTGATGATGATGGCTGAAAAATATTGCGGAGAAGACATGGCCAGCGTATAGCCATCAAAATAATTTGCCTTTGAGAACAGTGGCAGGATAAAATTAGGTAAAAATATTCATTAAATAGTTAAGTAAAATAATAATAATATTTAATACCTAGTGTATTACGCAGTGTAGATTATTAGGTAACTGATCGTATTATTGTTTTGCAGGTTATTGGAGACAGATGTCTTCAATGAGCCCAGGGGAGCTGGTAGAATTCGGCAGCCGGATGAATAAAGAAAAATACTTGAAAATTTTATGGGATGTGGTGATTCCAACAGTGTGCAATGTAGAATATATTTTATTTAAGACAATTGTTCTGTGATCTAACTGTTATTGAGTGACCAATTAAAATCCCAGATTGTAGGGTCAAATAGTGCTTAACTGGGACACGAGACACGAGTAAAGTTTGAACTTAAATCAATTTAGACAAAGAGGTTATACTAAATTAAAAAATATGCGCATAAGTGATATGTGATCTGATCTAACATGGTAAGTGAAATGACAAATAGACTTGAACAAAAGCTTCAAAATGGGGGTCACCCTCTCCCATATTAAAATTCATTTAATGCCATAGGTTTACATATTCATTCTTATACTATTATCAAAGCAAAGTTATTCACATAGCACTATTTGACCCTACACATTAAAAAAAATATAATAGCCCGCGGCTCCGCCCGCGTCAATGTCGATCCCTCGGGTATGGTACTTTTTCCCGGGATAAAAGGTAGCCTATGTCCTTCTCCGTAATCCAGAGAACTTGTATGCAAAATTTAATGATGATCGGTTCAGTAGTTACGGCGTAAAAGCGTAACAAACAAACAAACAAACAAACTCACTTTCGCATTTATAATATTAGTAAGGATGATTAAAAAAAAGTTGAGAGATGTAAATTGTTACTTATTAAGTAACATGTTGGTTCTCTCTACAGAAGATTAATCATAGTTTGAATTGAGTAGGCAGGTATTTATTTCACTGTTTAACCTTATTTGTTCATTCACAATTCAATAGATGGCACTAGTCGCAAAGGATATTACACTTGTGTATTTTTATCTTTGGGTTTAAACCACGGATGGTTCTTTAGTTTGCGAAAAATGGCGCTGTTGTAGGGGGGTCAGATATCTCCTTGGCTGACTGTACTACGATTACGCTTGATGTAGGCTCGCTCGTCCTCGGATTTGATTGCGCAATCTGCGCATTCGCCGGCCGGCTCGGCTTGTGGTAATCTTCATGAATTTTCATTCAGTATCCTACTGAGCGTCGCTGGTGGACGTTGCTTTACGTAATAAGAATAAGTACTACGGTATACCTCACAAAATAAAACGCACGTAAGTTCTCTCCATTAATATTAGTGAGTAAATACAAAAACTGACGTTATTTTATTTATTATAAGGCTGCTTTTTATTGTTTAAACTATTGTAATGAAAATTCCGGTATTGTAAATATAAAAAATAGTTAGATACGTATTTACATGAGCATTTACGTGAACATTAATCGGTTAGCCTTTGGACAATTGTTAGAATAGTAGTAAATATTGATTTAAAAATTAATTTTTCATACTTTGGCTATGCAAAATTGCAATTTTTGTTTACTAATGGTAGGTAGGTATTTCTTAATTTGCTTGATAACAACGAAATGCTTACCCCTCCCAACAAGTACGGGGGCGACGGCGACATAACAAGAAAACAAAATAGGACATCAGAGGTTAGGGTCTGTTCGTTAGGTATAGGTAGTGTCCTTGTGAAGAGCAGCGACTCAAAGAAAAAATTACCGGTTTCCTTTGTTTTTCCATCAGAGCTATGTCGAAGGTGGAATTCTACTACTTCCCTGTGAAGGCGCTGGGTGAGAGCATCAGGATGCTGCTCGCGTACGGCGGCCAGGAGTTCGAAGACAAGAGGATCGAGACAGAGCAATGGCCAGACTTCAAGCCCAGTGAGTAATGAACTATTTTAAAGCCAAAATATTTTTTATAAATTAAAATTAAATATTATGTACCTATACCTACTTAACTACCGTTATATTTTTGCAGTCCCAATGTTTGGGGTTCTGTACCTCCGTTATGTGTTCGTCCTTCCGTCTGTCACAGGGCTGTGTCAATCAAAGGGCTGTATCTATTGAACCGTAATAGATAGAGAAACTAAATATTGTAAGGTACCACGGAGCTACTTGCTCCGTGGGTGGTACGGAATCCTTAGTGAGTTTGCCAGTTTTTATTTTTGTATTTACTTCCGACATCGGAAAACTAAGTATTAGTTTTTATACAACGACCTCTGCTGAGAGTCAATATAGTCAAATACTTTATTCATCGTATATATATTACATAATTCATCGTATATTTTAATATATCAATTGGTAAATGTTAATTTTCATTACACATTATTATTTACATACCAGTGAGAAGAATACAGTACCTCGGAATAAGTGGCGGTTTTACTAATAGGCCTAATTGAGCCTACACGGCTCAAGCCTTGGGCAGCAAATTTTGGGTGCAACGAACAAGGGCGACAAACATATTTTTGGATCCCCTACACCCCCACACCCTGTCGTCGTGACCACATCGATAATCTTCCACATCACGTCTTTTTCCCTTGAGGTAGATAGAGCCCTTTTCTATAAGACCTAAAAGCCAAGTTTAGCACGTTGGTGGGAGAGTAGGTGGAAAACCGATGAGATGGGTTGCTAGCCACATCGCCTAATAACATGATTGCTCAGATTTACACCCATTCCCTCGGCTTTTACGATTCACTACCCAAAGGGTAAAAACGGGACCTCCACTGTTCGTCTGTCTGTCTGTCTGTCCGTCTCATGAACCGTGGTAGTTAGACAGTTGAAATTTTGACAGATGATGTATATCTGTTGCCGCTATAACAACAAATACTAAAAAAATAGAATAAAATAAATATTAAGGGGGCTCCCATACAACAAACGTGATTTTATTGCTTGTTTTTGCTCGATATTGATAACGGCAACAGGTAGACACTTGAAATATTCACAGAATATTAAGTTATAGGTATATTCACTTTAAAATAAAATGAATATTAAAGGGGTGTCCCATACAATAGACATGTTTTTTTTTTAGTTTTTATAGATAACGGTACGGAACCCTTCGTGCTCGAGTCCGACTCGCACTTGGCCGGTCTTTTTTCTTTTCAGCTAGACCAGCATGGAAGAATGATAAAATATACACTTATCTATACTGCTACTCTATATCTACATCTACACTTCTACACTAATATTTTAAAGAGTAGAGATTTGATTGTTTGTTTGTTTGGATTGAATAGGCTCCAAATCGAAAAGATTTGACAAATTCTTTCGCCACTATGTACATTTAGCCTGTTCACATCATCAGGTCTTATTAGTCTCCACTGCAGAAGCATGACCCTCTCTGTACTACCGGAGCCATAATTGGCCAGAGCAGACAGAGGATTTTGTCTACACTCTCCTCGCTGGCCAGACGGGTTGGAGAGGTCTCGTTGATGTTTGATTTCGTTTAGCTTGTATTTCCTAAGTCGCCTCTTACGACCTCCATGGGGAGACTAGGAGTGGTCCTATTCTACTCAGCCGGAAACCACACGGCACTTATATTATTAGCCTGATGAACATAGGCCTATATCGGGTAATTCTTATACCAATTTCAAAAAGCTCTTATCTTTCCAACCAAGTAATAAAAAAGTTATCTGTATGTTTTTAATTAAAGTATGTACAATGAACAAGCAGTTATACTTATTTTCAGTCTTTCAAAACAAGTTGTTATTCAAACTCCCACTGTACTCTGGCTGATAGCGTTGTATAATACGTTACATTTATAATTTAGATCCCCGATAAACATTTATGATTAATTATTAATCCTGTATCATGTTCAAGTAAGTTTCAACGAAATTGAGCTCCTGACATATCTATACATATAATAAAACAGTAAAATTATTTTGTCTGTACATTTCGAATTTTTGACTGAAATGGATAGAGGGACACTTAAAAAGAATATTAGAAAGCAAAAAAAATTTTTTGGAATTTCTTGTCTGTCTGTCTGTCTGTCTGTCTGTCTGTCTGTCTGTCTGTCTGTCTGTCTGTCTGTATGTATGATCACGATTATCTCCGAAAATACTGAACCGATTTACTTCAAACTTTCACCAATTGCTTTGTTTTAACTCAGTTTAACATTTAAAGTTTGTTTCATCAAAATCGGTTCATTAAAAAAAAAGTTATCGTCATTTGAATGAACTCAAGGCATGAGTTTGCCTGCAAACATATAGCAAAAATAAAATAAAATAATAAGTGACATAAGAAAATTAAAATCCAAAGTATTCGAATGAAATTCAGCATGAAGGTTCTTTACTGAAAGGTATGAAACACGAGTAAAATATTTTACTTAAAAATTATCCCTTAAGGGGGTAAAATAGGGGTGCAAAGTAAGCATGAAACTTTGCCATTTTTGAAGTTAGTCGAATGAAATTCAGCATGAAGGCATTTACTAAAAGGCATGAAACACGAGTAAAATATTTTTCTCAAAAATCCTCCCTTAAGGGGATATAACGGGGATGCAAAGTTAGTATGAAACTTTCCGTTTTTGAAGTTATTCAATTGAAATTCAATATTAAGGTGTTTCATTGAAAGTCATAAACTAATGTATTCCGGGTAATTCTACTGTTCCTGAGAAATCGACACTTACGCGGGCGGAGCCGCGGGCCAAAGGCAAACCTTTTTTTTGTTTACTAAATATTGAATTAGGCATTTGTCTCCCATCTCACCTGATGGTAAGTGACGATGAAGACGAGGATGTTACATGCCTATCCAAGAGATACCCATTTATTCTACTTTTGAATGTCCCGGGACTGTACTTGTTTGGGAATATAGACGCAGGCAGTTCATTCCACACCTTAGCTACTCGAACCAAAAAGGAACTTTCAAAGCGTTTAGTTCGACTCTTTGGTATTCCAACGATAAAAGGGTGAAATTTCTGTCTGCGCCTCGTAGTCCGACCGTAAACCTGACTTATATATCAACGCACAGCCGGATTCTTTTTATGATGTAAATGAGCACTAAGAAAGGATTTTTAGAAAATCAAAGGGGTTGAAGTTTTATGGAATTTTCTCATTTCTGGACTTAGAAGTTTGAAAGTAGGTACGCAAGTTCTCAATTAAAATTAAAAAAAGATCTGTTTAGGTGAACCAGACAACATTTTCCCTTCAAGGGGTAAATAGGGGGTAAAGTTTTTATGGAATTTTTCCATTTCTAGACTTAGAGGTATGAAAATAAGTATATACGTTCTAGGTTACAATTAAAAAGATCTGTGTAGGTGAAATGTACAAAATTTCCACCTTAAGGGATAAAGGGGGGATTGTATGGAAATTTTCTCATTTCTGGACATGGAACTATAAAAATAAGTATATATGTTTACATTACAATTAAAAAGATCTGTGTAGTTAAAATGGTCGAAATTTCCCCTTGAAGGGGTAGAATAGGTGGGGTAAAGTTTGTATGGATTTTTTTTATTTACTTAGAAATATGACAATAAGAAGTTCTCCATTACAATAAAAAAATATCTGTGTAGGTGAAATGGGCAAAATCCCCTCCTTAAGGGCTAAAGATCTATGCAGGTGAATTGTATTCAATTCCCCCTTAAGGGGAAAAAGCAGAGGGGGAGGGGTTTGTATGGAATTTTTGTCATTTCTACTGTTCCCAAGGGAACGACATTAACGCGGGCGGAGCCGCGGGCAACAGCTAGTTAAACATAAATTTCCCCATCTATAACATATTGAACTAATTATACCGAATTCGATGTTCTAGATGCTTCTAAGAAGGGTGGCCCAATTTTCGTCGACTATAAAGCTAAAAAATATCTTTTTCCACCATTAAGAGTTAAAAGTGATTATAAAATTACAACTTACACGAGTTACAGACATAGAATCACGGTATTACTTAAGTTTTATTCGACGGATTCGCCAACTATCGTGTCGGCACAGAATAAGTACTAGTCCCTAAGGCCCATTTCATACTACACGACGCCACTGCGGTGTCGCTGCACTATTCTAACTTGAATGGGCTCATACACATAAACACGATACGATGTCGCGTCGTACTAGGACGCGGCAGCGCTTCACGATACGACATCGTATCGTGGAAATCTATGATGAGCAACGTAAAAGTTTACGAGTGTCAAGGTATAGCGCAAATAAAACTGGCCAAGTGCAATCGCAAACATAACTGTTCCGCATAATATTTAACTACAAAAATCACGCTTCTTGTATTGGGACTCTGATATTAAGGACGCGAGAAACCTTTACGTGTTACCTCTCATGTGAGTTTAACCAAACTCTTTCTTGCATGGACACTTAACTCTTATTGTGTGCAACTCGCTTGACTGGTTTTATTTACGCTATACCTTGATATTCTTGAATTTTAACATTGCTCATTGTAGAGTTTCACGATACGACGTCGTATCGTGTATCGATGCCGCGTCGCAGTACCATGCGACATCGTATCATGTTTATGTGTATGGGGCCTTACGCCATAATGATGGTATGGTGTTTGTAACAGACCGAACTAGTCGGCGAATCCAACGAATAAAATTTTCGTGTAAAATGTGATCCTTTAATGAATGAGTATAAAGTAAAGTAACATGGTGTCATGTGAGCTGACCCTTAAGCTGTGCATCCACTGCATCGGAATCAAAGCGTACGGTGCGGATTGATTTGTTGCTTTGTATCGATTTCTATGGCATTGCGGCATTTCTGCGCCGGATTCCAATGATGTCATCCGCAGTCAGTGTTGCCGTTCTAGTGACTAAGTCACTTGGTCTAGGGGATGTTTAGCGACATAGAAGTATGAAGTCTCTAGAAGCAGCGTATTACTTGATACGTCATGTTACTGATACCCTTAAAAGTAGCGTATACTATACACTAGGCCTCAGTCCTCTGACGCCTGTCGAGGGGTATGTGTGGAATTTAATTTTTAAAATTATAAACAGGCCAATTTCTGAAGTTCTGTCCTTCTAAAATACTAAAATGAATATTATAGTAAACTATCGCGCTGGACTTTTCTCATTTAAGTAATGCAAGTTCATGTTATTTACAATATTATAAACATATTTATCCTCCATTAAAAACGTCAAATTCCATTGTCAGTGAAAGGCGGAAAGACGCATAGTGATGCACTTTGTTATTTTTTTGCCAAACATCGATAATTTACATGAATACAGATGAGTGTAATAATATAAGTAATAAAGTTAATGCCAAGAAATAAATAATAATAAATTCACTCTCCACGACTTTCCCGAAAATTTATTATTTTTAGAGTTTCGTTCCCTAAGAGTAAAAACGGAAAGGTAATACTAAGCCTTCGACGTCCATCCGTCCATCCATCTGCCACATGACTGTATCTATTGAACCGAAATAGATAATATTTCAAAAGAACAATGCCGGTTATTGGCGTCTTTTTGTTTTCGCGCGGCCACTAACCGTACCTTGTTTTCCCGATAGTCAATAACAAAATAAAGTTTTATGGGCATATATACCTCTAAACTCAGTCCGAACTGAGTTATAAGGATTAGATATTATATTCATAGGTTTTTGCACTATTTTTTCACTAAGTTCATTGAAGCCTTTTTTATCAACGATACAGCAGCAGGCTCTCCTCCGCTACCTCCTTGAGGTTAAGAGTATATAGAATCTGTTTATTGGGGCAGTCTGAAGTAGCTTTGATAGATACTTGATACATTAGGTAGGTCTTTTTGTTCTTTGCTTGGCCGTCGTCTTCACTGTTTCGCTTCACTCTTGAAGTATTGGTGCAGCCGATAGCATAGTGACGTCAGCTTTGACGTTCCCAGGCGAGGGCTTGGTGCGTCACGAGGCAACACAACAAGTACCGAAAACTGTACTTGTTGTTGCTGTCCATGTTCACTTCCATATACTAACAGCGCAACTGCCACTTCATCAGTTGCCATCATTAGTAGTTGATCTGCTTCATGAACACCTGTGAGAGTTTCGTGGCACCCCGCTCAGCGCTTGGGCAGCATGATGACCCAACAGTGACCCACGGGGTCACTTCAGCAGATGGCGAACCACCTTATTCAGCAGGCAGATCATACGTTGCACTTGGAACATAATGGCTTTCGCCAATCATCTTGGATTTGGTTATGACAAAAGTGTTTAACTTAGATGGTGCCCTCTCTTGCGGTCTGCGCAACACCATTAGAGATGTACCTGAATACATACAGGACTTAAGAGAGCCCAACCCGTCTTACTTTTTATACAAAGGCTCGTACGTCTCTAGAAGCAGCGCATGTCTTGTTACTCATACTCTTAAAACAGCGTATGCTTTTCGCGGCCTTAGTCCTCTGACGTCTGTCGTATTATTTATAGCGGAACCTTATGAGCCGAACGAAAATTTATTATTATAATTATAAACATGCCTAGTTATGTAGTGAAATCCTGCAAAAATACTGTAAAAAATGCTAAAGGGAAACCACAACCTGTGACTTTTCACATGTAAGTGATAGTCTTTGACTAGCTCCTTGGCGCAGCGGTCAACACGCCAGCTTGCGACACGAAGTGACCTGGTTCGATCCCCGGCCAGGTCAAGATGGAAAATGATCTTTTTCAGATTAGCTTGGGTCTTGGATGTGTATCTAGATATGTATTTGTTATAAAATATAGTATCATTGAGTTAGTATCCCATAACACAAGTCTCGAACTTACTTTGGGGCTAGCTCAATCTGTGTGATTTGTCCGTATATATTTATTTATTTACGTAATGCAAAGGACATTTAATTACAATATCATAAACGATAATGACAATCTTCATGGTACAGTGGTTAACGAGCCAGGTACCGGGTTAAATTTCCGGCGCAGGCAAAACTTGTACTTCAGTTTCATATTTATGTATGTCCGCGTTACTGGAGTTACATAAGGAGAATTGGCGTTGGGCCGTAAAACAGACATACATTCATATTATCACGATCTTCACCCTTACGGTATAGGCCTCTGCCTGAAACCAAAAGCCACGTTCAGCGTGTTTGTGGGCGTATGTAGGTGGAAATCTGAATCAAAGGTGTAATAGGTTGCTAGTCGCATTCCCTATCAGAGAAGCAACTGGTACATTCTCAATTTTTCCTTTTCATCTACACCAGCATGGAATATATACTTCTTATTACAGCATGTCATAATAGCCGACCCCGGGCTTGGACGCAGCACAACTGAAGATGCCAGGAGTATAAGGAACCAGGGAATCTCTTAGATGATTATGACAATATAATTATTACTACTTCATATGTTGTTTACTTAAATGAAGTCAAACTGAAACAAAATCTTGTTGTGGTTTTTTCTCGATATCGATATTACACGGTGTTGTTACATCTCTTATGACAGCGGCGTCAAACGTCATGAGTGCTATTTTCGAATCGACGTGTTTACTAAACGACCGATGATGTATGGAAAATGTGTACTTCTTCATCGAGTCACTCATTTACAAATAGCACCCCTGAAACCACGACACCCTTTCGTCTGCCTCACACCCCCGCTAATGACACACTAGGTTCCCATACAAAAATGGCAAAATGTGACATCTATTCAGAGAGACAAAAATTTTTTTTTTAAATCTATGTTTAGCGACTTCTAGCGCCTTTTGAATTGTAGGGTAGGCGATTTTTCAGAAATAAAAATCAAATAATTAGTAAAATAAATTAAATTGTTATGTCTAATTTTCAAGTCTAGCGCTGGTATTGCTCAAGAATGAGAATAAAGTGGAATTCCTGTGATATTAACAATAAAATGTGGAGTCTGGAAAAAGTTCATTCGCTCATTGTTATTTTCCTAGTTTACTATTTACGTATAAGTGACGAAAATACGTAGTGATGAAAATACTGACATCATAAATAAATGAACACGAAGAAGATTATTTTTATTGATTTTGAAATTCGAATTTGAAGTTTAGGTACAAGTAATACCTATATTGCCTCTGAGTTCGAATGCAGTTGACGCACCCCATCGGCATTTTGTAAATGACGACGCTCCGTCTGCACCGTATGCTCCGATAGCGATGCAGTGGACGCACAGCTTTGAGCAGTAAAGTTTTCGAAACATTTGGTAATAATATTGTTATAAACGTGAGAAAACCGTATTGAATGATATATTCCATGTTTTTTTTCTTTTTCCCAGACAAGCATGGGAAGTACGATATGTATATTGCCATTATCATATATATTATTGTTGCTATGCAAATAATGACTTTATTTGCATAGCAACATAACTGATACAAAAATGACACACATAATAAATTGAAAATGGTATGATTTTGTTATCAGCACTTATCATCGTAATCACTCGTTGTAGCTATCAAAATACTACGTGTTGTTGACGTCGACACTTAGAATTCCAGTTATTACACAATTGCTCAAAAAAGGCGTTTAATGTTTCTTTACAATCACACTGAACAGATCTGGCCTCTTATGATGGGATATCGTTAGAATCATAACATTGTCACGCCCGAATATTCCCGCGCCAGTTTGCGTAAATACGTAGGTGATTTCTGTTGCCGCTATGGCAACAAATACTAAACACATTTGTTGTATGGAAGCCCCCTTAAATATTTATTTTATTCTATTTTTTAGTATTTGTTGTTATAGCGGCAACAGAAATACATACATACATACTATCACGCCTGTTTCCCATGGGGGTAGGCAGAGACTAGGGACCTCCACTTGCTACGATCTTTACAAACCTCTCTCGCTTCGTCTACATCCATCACTCTCTTCATGCATGCTCGTCGGTTTCGGGTACTCCTAACTTGCCCTTTGGCAAGAACGTCCGTAATCTGGTCACGGTATGTGCGTCGAGGCCGGCCCTGACCAACTCTTCCAGTAACATCTGAAGTATAAAACTTCTTTGTAAGTCTTCTTTCATCCATCCTTTCTACATGTCCAAACCACCTTAACATTCCTTTTTCAATTTTTGTCACTACATCCTCTTTCACTCCACATCGCTTTCGCACTACGTCATTTTTCACCCGATCTCTCAAATTTACACCACACATACTCCTAAGCGCACGCATTTCTACCGCATTTATTCTACTTTCATGCTTTTTCTGCCAAACCCAACTTTCACTTCCATACATAAGTGTGGGCAACAACACTCCCTTCTATATATATATAGACACCTTCCTACTGTTCATCAATGAATGCAATGCTCCATTCACTCGATTACCAGCAGCCACTCTTCTTTCTATATCCCTTTCGTGCCTTCCATCTCTAGTAAACACACATCCTAAATAAACAAACTCTTTCACTTGTTCCACTCTTTCTCCATCTATAACAATATTACATACTGTAAAACTTTCATCCCTTTCAAAAACTATTACTTTCGTCTTACTCACATTTATTTTCATACCCTTTCTTTTAAATGCATCATTCATACATGTTACCATCCTCTGTAAATCCTCCTCAGACGATGCAAGTATTACCTGGTCATCGGCATAGAGGAGGCATTTAATAAGTAACTCTTTCATTCTTAAACCACATTCATTTTCTTTCAGATCTTTCAAGCAACTGTCCATAAATAAATTGAACAGCCATGGCGAAGCTACACATCCCTGTCTGACACCTTTGTCAATGTCAAACTAGTCTGTGTAGTCCGCGTTAATTCTTACACAGGCACTGGAATCCTTATAAAGAGATTTCAGCGCCTCGATAAGACAGCTGTTCAACCCATATGCAGACAGCGTCGACCACAATTCTTTCCTTATCACTCTGTCATAGGCCTTTTCCAAATCCACGAATACGCAATACACTTTTTGACCTTTGGCCAAAAATTTCTCCAAAATGCATCGCATGGAAAAGACCTGATCTGTACATCCCATTCCCTTTCTGAATCCCGCTTGCACATCCCATATCTTATCATCCGTATCTTTCATCACCCTTTCAATCAATATCTTTGCATACAGTTTGCCAACCACACTAAGAAGACTAATGCCTCGGTAATTCTTGCAGTCTTGCTGTGAGCCTTTTCCTTTATAAAGCGGCACTATAATGGCTTTACACCAATCTATGGGGACCACACCTTTTTAAAACACATATTGAAAAGACTACACAGCTGACTAGCCACGATGCCCTGTCCAGCCTTTAGCATTTCGGCAGTAATCCTGTCATAGCCCCCAGCCTTTCCAGCTTTCATACAAATTATCGCTTCCACAACCTCTTCTATTTTAATTTCATCATCATCTTCATTTTCATCATTCTCTTGCATTTCATTATCTACAGTCGACACCCTTTGTTGATCTCTTTCAAATAATCCCTCAAAATACTCTTTCCATCTTTCTAAAACATCTTTTTGATTCATTAATATTCTTCCATTCTCATCTCTAATCTTATAGGACTCAGATTTTGTGTCTTTCCCTCTAACTCCTTTTATACACTTCCAAAAATATTTGACATTGCTCTTAAAATCTTGCGAAAACCTTCTATCAAAATCATCTTTTTGCTTATCCTTCTTTTCTTTCACAATTTCTTTTACACACACATTCATCTTCTTATAAACCTCTTTAGCAGCACGCACATCATCATTAGTCTCCGCTTGTACAGTTCCTAGAGCAAGCCAATCCTTCCATGCTTTTTTCTTTCTACACACGGCATCTTGTACCTCTCTATCCCACCATACATTCTTCAACTGCGTACCTTTCCTTCTTTTTGATATACCACACACTTCCAAAGCTGTATCAATTATTCCTTTGTTTTAAAATATTCCATACCTCTTCTATCTCCCGTTGTTCGTCTATCTTTTCAAAACTTTTTACTAACATTTTCTTGTATTCTTCTTTCGCTCCCTCATCTTGCAATCTTTCCACTTTAATTCTTTCTACTTTATTTGAGGGTTCCGATTTACGGTACCGCCATCGCTGTAAAATATTTCTGGCTTTACAAATTACCAAATAATGGTCTGTATGAATTCCTGTACCTCGGTACGACCTCGTATCAAACACATTCTGTCTCAGTCTTTCATCCACTATCACAAAATCAATCATACTCTTTGATTCATTCTCTTCTCTCGTATATGTGTGAATCATTTTGTGTTGAAACATAGTGTTCGTCACACAAAGATTCCTTTCCAAACATATCTCAAGCAAACTTTTCCCGTTTTCATTCTCCCTTTCATCACCAAATGAACCTAATACGCTTTCAAAACCATAGCGTTTTATTCCTACCCAGCTATTAAAATCTCCTAACATTACTAGCTTTTCATTTTCCTTACAACTACCTAATACTTCTCTCACATTATTCCAAAACTCCTCTCTTTCCTCTTTGTTCCTTTTGCTCGTACCTTCCGTAGGCGCATACACTCCTAACACAAACAACCTATTTAATCCAACTTTTATTCTTACCCAAACAAGCCTCGAATTTACAAACTGATACTCAGTCACACAATCTACCATTCGTTTGGAAAGGATGAGGCCGACTCCTTCACGGCCTTTACTGGTATCTGGTACACCAGACCAATATAAAGTAAATAACCCACAATTTGTGGTTCCACATCCTTTCCGTTTCGTCTTATTCACACAAAGAAATCAATCATTCGTTCATCCATCATCTGACAAACTTCTTCCACTTTACCATCCATCCCTCCTCTGACATTCAAAGTAGCAAAGCGGCTTTCCGTAGCCCGCTTTTCGCGCCCACGGGAAACGAGACGTGATGGGTTGCGAACCGCATCGCCGCCATTTAGATTTGAATTTTTAGAAATCATTGCGTTCCCACGAGTGTAGGGGATAAACTGTCGCACCCGGCAGTGCCCCTTGTACCGGGTGAAGGCTAGCCTTAGTCTGGGGTCGCCCGGTCCCAGGGCAAAAATGGCACGCTTCGTATTAGGCTCGCCCCTAATCATGCATCCCTCAGCACGGCAGACCTTGGATTGGCGGAATAGGAAAAAGGGAAATAATATATAATGGGATCATAAGATAAATACGGACTGGATTACTTGGATTTTAGACAGGATGAAGGTGAAAGGATGCTACTAACTCGGAAGCTATAAGGAGAGAGTTAGTAACAGCTAGGGAAGCCGGGAACGCGTACCCGAATGCCACATTTAATATACCACCGGACAGGCAGTATAGTATGACACCCCTGGCTCTGAATACATCACAGAAATACATCATCTGTGAACATTTCAACTGTCTAGCTATCACGGTTCATGAGATACAACCTGGTGACAGACGGACAGACAGACGGACAGCGGAGTGAAATTAATAGGGTCCCGTTTTTACCCTTTGGGTACGGAACCCTAAAAACAGAATAAAATAAATGTGAAAATTATTTTTTTTTGCAGTTTTTATAGATAACGGTACGGAACCCTACGTGCGCGAGTCCGACTCGCGCATGGCCGTTTTTTTGTTTATCAAGCTGCGAAACAAAAGTCCGAGTAGTTTAATTTGATGACATTGTCACAGAGGAAAAATTACGTACAATAAATATTCCATCGCCAGGCCACGCAGGCCTGGCGACATGTTTAAAACCCACGAAAATGGTACAATTTTCTTATCAGCGCTTGTTGTAATAATAATGTTTCATCATCATCATCTTCATCATCAGGTCTTTCTTAGTCTCCACTGCAGGAGCATGACCCTCTCTGCACCACAGGAGCCATACATAATAATGTTTGAAATAATCCAAATATTTTACTTTATACGGTGTGATTTACCGATGATAAGTTATGCTTTCAACAGTTGCAAGTCATTGTTGCACTGCAATTTATAAGTAAGACATCCTTATTTGTTTTGATAAGATGATATACTTAGAAATCGCAGTTCCCATAGAAAATATTTTTATTTTCTTGTATTTTACAGAGACTCCATTCGGCCAGATGCCACTGATGGTGGTTGGTGGCAAGCAGTACGCGCAGAGCACGGCCATCAGCAGGTTCGTATTAATTGTTGATAAGCAGATTAGTGCGCATGCGCATGGCGTTGCATTAGAGGAATGGAACTTAACGATTGGAAGGTATCTTCTGGTATATTAAGAATATTTATTCCACATCATTTGCGATGTCAATTTAATATTCCGTTCACATTTTACTAGATGGATCACGATTGATAATATACATGGTGAAATTTATATCGTTTTGGACCCTTAAAATGGTGACTCAGACCATTAATATGAACAACTTTTCAGCTGGGAACCCAAAACAAAAATTCGATGTTCCCATACAAACTGGCCGGGCGGCGGACCTCTTTTGTATAGAAATGACGAATTTTTTTTTTGAATTCCCGACATTTGTTCCATTCAAAAAGTTGTTCATTGTCAATTCTATATTTTAAGTACATTTTAATACGTCACAAACATTTCATCAATTGTATACTAAGATTTGTCCAAAAGCCAGTTAAACAGAATTATTACATTTAAATTAATAAAAGTATGTATTTCCCTAATATCTTTGGCGTGGCAGCGTATTATACAATTTTATTGCTATAGTGTTTACGCTATTACTTTAAAGCTGCAATCTACGCTTTGGTAAATATAATTTAGATGGATTGCTTCCATTATTTTTTTTAAATACCTCCAATCTCCAAGGAGTGTAAATTCTGCTACGCGCTCTGGTTGGTTTCTAGTGCAAATTGAAATACTACTACCCTCTACGTAACTATTTAGTAATCTGTGCCTCTACTCGATATCAACGGCGCCCTCCTTACTCAGCGTCCTGGGCGGTCGTTCTAACTCACCATATGTATAGAGTAGAATGATAATGAATTAAATGCTTATTTCAGATACCTCGGCCGCAAGTACGGGCTGACGGGCGCTGACCTGGAGGAGGACTTTGAGATTGACCAAAACGTCGAGTTGCTTCATGATTTACGTGCAAGTAAGTTTTTCTTTTACGCCTTTTCATCGACTCGGCGACATCTGTCATTTAAAAATGTTTTTGGTGCTGATGTACCGGATGTAAATTTGATTGCGGACTCGTGTCTCAAAGCCGGGGCGAGATCGAGAGGATTTATGGACGGCTATTTACCTCAGAAGTTTGGCCAAAGATCCTAGAGTCAAGCTTGTCCGAACTTTACCGAAGATATCCCGGAGATCAGCTTGTACGAGATTAGGATTATCCTAAATCAGCTTGTAGGTACACATAATTGTATACAATGCATTTTTAGCGAGTGACGCTCGTCGCCCGATCCCGCCAGTCGAAACTCTAGATAAAACCTACAAGCTAAAGAAAACCAAGGTGCCGGGCGAGGACGGAATCACAGCAGAGCTTCTGAAAGCGGGGGGAACGCTGGTACTTAGAGTCCTTCAGAGGCTCTTCAATTCCGAGCGCGTGACGCCTGAGTCATGGAATAGGGGCTGGAGCTGTTTTTCAAAAAGGGCGACAATACCCTTCTGAAAATCTATCGATCCTCCATACCTTATCCCATATAGGTTCGGCGCAGTATGTCTTTTCCTTCCACAACTCCCTGTTCCCGTCATGCCCATATTCACTCCCACCACCCTCATGTCATCATCCATTCCTTTTTGGTCTTCTCCTTCCTCGGTATCCACTTATCTCCATTTCTAGCGCTTTCCTTGTATAAATAAATAAATAAATATATACGGACAAATAACACAGATTGAGCTAGCCCCAAGGTAAGTTCGAGACTTACGTTATGGGATACTAACACAACGATACTATATTTTATAACAAATACATATATAGATAAACATCCAAGACCCAGGCCAATCTGAAAAGGATCATTTTCCATCTTGACATGGCCGGGGATCGAACCCGGCAACTCCGTGTCGCAGGCTGGCGTGTTAACCACTGCGCCACGGAGCTGTCATAATGTATATAATCTTCTCGCTTCATTACATGATAAGGCATAATCCTTATGTACCTATTTAATTTCAGAGGCTGCCCAGGTGCAATATGAGGAGGATGCCGAAATCAAGGCTAAGAGACACGAGAAGTACACAAAGGAGGTGTACCCAACCCTGCTCAACAAGCTGGACGAGATCATCAAGAAGAACAATGGACACCTCGCTGCCGGAAAGGTAGTCTTTTTAATAAAAAAAAATATGTTATCTGACG
Organism: Elegia similella; assembly: GCA_947532085.1. Taxonomy (NCBI): domain Eukaryota; kingdom Metazoa; phylum Arthropoda; class Insecta; order Lepidoptera; family Pyralidae; genus Elegia; species Elegia similella. The sequence continues at coordinate 19,762,403 of OX383941.1, forward strand.
GTAAACGAACAAGCCAGTCATCTGATGGTAAGCGATCAGCGCTGCCCATGGACAACTGCAACATCTAGGTGTAACAGGGGCGTTGCCGGCCTTTAAAGGAGTTGGAGGAAGGACACGGGGGCAGGAAATGAGGGAAGGACGGGCCTCCGGCTCTCTCACTCACCACATGAAGCAGAGAAGCGGTAAAGGTTCTACTCAAACGTCGATTTTCTGTGAGAGTGTGGTACTTCCCCGGACGAGCCGCCCCTTTCATGCTACTAGCAAAAATTACTTTAGTCGGTAGCGTGGCTCTACCACAACTACTTCTATTTTTTATTAAAAACCTTTATTGAGCCTTAAAAGCTACAACAGGTAGAGTTAATGCTAAAAGCAATATCTCCCAGTCAACCTTAGGGAAAAATATAAAACACAACAAAATAAATAGGTGTCACTAATCGGAAAGATACATAAGGATTGATAGAGCAACGTTTTCGAAACGAATAAATTTATGCATAGATTACTTAAAATACATAATATAATTATACATATATGTACAAACAAAATGATAATACAGTTGATGAATCTGCTAGTTATTCATATGGAAAGGAAAGAGTGGACTTTTTTCTTAAAAGAAAACCATTTAAGACTGCCTTAATGTCTTCGGGTAAGAAGTTCCAGAGTCATATAGTTTGCAAAGTAAGGGAATTGGACATAAATATAAAGCTTTAGAGAATCAGAAGAGCAAAGTCGTCGATTAAGCGTATCTGCGAGATACTGAAATTTGCATTTCAAGTACTCAGGAGAAAGAGTATTTTCTATGTCTCCCGGTTTTCAGCCATCAATTGACTTCCCTTTTCGATGCAACTTCTGCCTCGACTTTTCTCTCAATTATATTGTTAACTAGCTTTCGCCCGCAGCTCCGCCCGCGTCAATGTCGATCCCTCGGGAATAGTACTTTTTCCCGGTATAAAATGTAGCCTATGTCCTTCTCCGCACTCCAGAGAACTTGATTTCATGATGATCGGTTCAGAATTATTGAACCGATCATCATGAAATCAAGTTCTCTTAGAGCGTAACAAACAAACAAACAAACAAACCCCCTTTGCATTTATAATATTAGTAAGGATAATCGGGCCGTAAAATGTGACCAAACATCCTTCCTGATTTATTTCAATCGTTTATCAAGATATATTAAGTAACCGCCATCATTCACCCGTAACACATGTACTGCTGAAAAAAGGCCTCTCTCTCTCTCTCTCTCTCTGAAAGGGATTCTACATTCCATGTAGAATCCCTGGGAGTGTGGTGAGTATGGCAATGTCCTCCACATTGCCATACTCACCACACTCGGCGCACAGGAAGGCGAGCGCAGTTTATTTGGCTTTTTGTGCTTCCGACGCTGCTGCTAATTAGAAGCATTTTTAAACTGGGGCTGGATAGGAATTTGTTGGATTTAAGAAGGGGGTGAAGGTTTTGGAATGGGGGAAAAGCAATTAGCAGCTCGGGAGGCCGGGCACACGTACTCAATGCCATACCCGCAACCATTGGATGACACCCCTTATCTATCGTTTTAAGTAATAAGGTACATTTCACCATTTCGTTATTCATATTCACCACGTGAGCCGTAGAATGACCGCTACTGAATGTAAAGCTTGTGATTGTGATTATAATTATTAATAGACATTCATAAAATACTTGCTTGATACCACAGATATAGGTAAGAACATTACTGTGCTTGATATTCACTTTATTATTTAAGTGAATCCAAATTTTCATGCTGTAATAATCATGATTCGAACTAAGCGCTGTTGAGATATTACAACGCTTCATTATTTAGGTCCCCACGAGACAGGCCTGACCTAGTGTGGGGACCACGAGTAAACTAAGTACACGCTCATGTAATAACCACTTTATCTTTTATTCCTAAGTACTCCTTGTTTAGATAGACTTTTTGTCATCACGTTACATATCGTGTATACTCTTTCTCAAGCATGCATCTGTGAACCTGTTATTTTTCTTGGCAAATATGACCTTCTTCTCTCCCCATCACATGCCCATACCAGCTCAGTCTATGACTATGGAGCCGTATACTTACCGTTCACTAAATGATATGTAAAGTATCTTATGATGAATAAATGATATTTAACTTTATCCAGCAGCAGAAAAACAAATAAGTTTAATGCACATAAACAAACCTGGCTAGCTCTGTGGCATAGTGGTCAACAAGCTAGCCTGCGACAAAAAGGTGCCCGCGTTCGATCCCCGGTCAGGTCATGATAGAAAACGATCTTTTTCAGATTGACCGGGGTCTTGGATGTTTATCTATTTAAGTATCTATTATAAAATATAGTATCGTTGAGTTAGTATGCCACGACACAACTCCACAACTTACAGTGGGGCTAGCTCAATTTGTGTGATAGTCCCTATATTTTATTTTTTTATTAATCTTTGCCCTTGGTTAAGATATCCATACACACTGCATATTTATTTTTTATTGACACACAAACCCGATTATGACATATCCTTACTATATATTTGTTTGTTTGTTTATTTGTTTGTTTGTTACGCTTTCATGCCGTAACTACTGAACCAATCATCATAAAATTTTGCATACAAGTTCTCTGGGGTACGGAGAAGGACATAGGCTACCTTTTATCCCGGGAAAAAGTACTATTCCCGAGGGATTGACATTGACGCGGGCGGAGCCGCGGGCGAAAGCTAGTAATAACATAATTATTACTTCAAATGAAAGCACTTGTCATTATCCTAAATATGCGTGTACGGCGTGATAGTTTTTCTTTTGTTTCTAGCTGACCTGGGCTGACTTTCTGTTCGCGGGCATGTACGACTATCTCAAGATGATGATGCAGGCCCCTGACCTAGACGAGAAGTACCCCAGCTTCAAAAAGCTGGAGCAAACAGTCTTGAGCCTGCCGAAGGTTAAGGAGTACGTGGCCACAGCGCCCAAATGCGATTGTTAATACCTTGTTGTCTACATCTACAGCAAGGCGTGGTCGATAAAGTTTGTATCGCGTCCTATGATAGTCTATAAACTAGCTATAAAAAAATGTAAACTTGCATATTATTGTAACGCAAAGGAAGACAGCATAGACGATATAGTACGATATACTACTGCCATTTCGCTCGTGATAGAGCGAGTTGATATTCGACTGACTTCGCCAATGCTGTGGGAACTTTTGTGATTGTATCAGCTAGCTGCTAGTTATAAGATGATTGAATGCGTATACATATTGTAATTTTATAAAATTGACCTATGATAAGATTGTTGTGTTGTGTAACAGAAAGTATATTTGTGTGTCTAATTAAGAAGGTTTTATTTTTTACCTTATTTAAATGATAGACAAAAAAATTATAAAACAAGAGTTATTGACAGGAAAAAGAATAAGTTTAATACTATATCTTAAGATAAACCACAAAAAAATATGTTAATATATATTTTACACCATGTTACAAAAATTAGTAAAATCAATCTGTTAAAATAGTAATAACATCAAGAGAAAAATGGACGACCCTTATCGAAGTTCTTATTTCAACATATATTCCAAGGTTTTCGTTTAAGGGTAGCTCCGTTTTAAAAATGCATAAAATATATTTACGCTTATTATTAACAAAATAGATATCTTTTTTTTTCATATTACACTTATAAAATGAAATTCCTTTCCCTATGCTGAGATCCGGGGGCACAAAACTTTCAGTAAGCGTCAGGTCAGCCCCTGGACCAATACAGATTCTTGATGTTTAGAAAATATACCTTCTCAGTACTATTTGATACCCAACTTCAAATTTTTGGATCCTCAATTGACAGCAAAAAAAATGCGCTAAGTAGCCAGACATTCTGACGTCACGATGTCTGGACCAACTTTTTTTTTCACAGTTCAAGACAAAAATCGTTTATCTCGTGGTTAGACTAGACATAACTATTATTATAATCTTGTTCATAGAGAATACCTATACTATATAATTCTACGCCCAGGTTGTGCGTTATTCACCACATAAAACGATTTACTTTTTTGTACTTTTTTATGAGTATACACGAGTCGAATTTGTTTTTTTTTGCCATAAAATATCCTCAGTTTTTGAGTTTTTCTTTTTTTTTTGTAACTGGACAGTGAAACATGTGTTTTGACGTTTTAGGTTACGAACGTATTCAGAACAGTATTTATGTTCACAAATAAAAAAAATTGGCCTTTGATAATATTTTAGACCCAGTTTTGCACAACCGTTCTTTGTTTTTCGAATAAATAAGATGGAAAGCCAAAAATATTTTCTAAAACAAAATCCATAAGCTAGTCGTATCTCGCCTCCTCAAGCAGCAACAGAGTTGTTTCTCGTCACGTCAGCAGTTGCGTCAGTCTTCCTCACACTGTTTTCGACCTGAAGGTGGAAAGAAAATTTGTTAACTTTGTTTTATAATAAAAAATAAATTATGAAAACTAATAAAATTTACAGCTCATAAACAATGTGATATACCTTGTACAAAAGTTTTGAAGAGTCAAGGAAGACGATAAAGAATTCGACATTCCCTTACAAAAATGTTCAGCTGGCCGGAAAATTTGTATAGGAGTGACAAAAAGAGGTTAAGTAGAGATGAGACGAGACATAGCACGTAGAACCGATGGCTTATGGGGCAGAAGGGTTCTCGAATGGCGACCATGTACCGGCAAGCGCAGCGTCGGACACCCACCGAGCAGTCGGCCTATTTGCTAACTCAACGTTTTGTTAGTCACTTTAAAATACATTGCAGCTTGCACTCATAGTGTCTTTTTTTAATTAAATTATATATAAAAACGTAATGTATTTTGAAGTGACTATCAAAATGTTGTACATTGAGTTAGCAAATAGGCCGGCTGATCCTCGGATGAACTGACCAATGTCGCAGGAAGATGTTGGATGCAGGCCGCTTCCAAACAGTCGTATTGGAAATCCTTGGGAACGTCTATGTCCAGCAGTGGCCTTCTTGCGGCTGATATGATGATGATGATGAGAGACGAGTCTAGATTTACATAGTAGATAAGTTTTCAAGATTCAAAGTTTGAAGGAAATTTCTCCTATTTCAAGATATTACCTGCTCCACTGTGTCCATGAGGGGGAGGTCCCTGGTTTCCGGCGTCAAAGCGGTCAGTGAGCCTGATACGATGGCTGTGATCCCAAAAATTATACTTGGTAGCGGTGGGTACACGTCCGTCTGAAACATGATAACAACTATTATTGTTACTACGGGACTTGAAGTGTCAAGAACTATGGTAAACAAGGGTAAACATATCAAACTATAAATAATTGTGTATCTGGGGCAAAACCCTGAAACGGCGTCCCTTACGATGTGCTATGCAGTTGCAGATCCGCCAAACAGTTATTCTTCTGATATGGTATAGTCTTATTTCTTCCTATTCTCATTCAATGAGGTCGGGACAGCATGGAAGTCTTTTACGGTCATCTTAAATGACATTCAGACCGGGGCAGTGGTCCAACTGCTCTGTCCAACTAGTTGGCCCACGGGCCTTGACTAGGGGCAGTAGTCCAACTTAAAAAATTGTTGGACCACGGCACCACCTGAGAGTTCCGCCGTCCATTATTTAAAAATAACTTGCCAACTTTAAAACTGCATCTTTATTGTACATTGACCCAATTGCTGATTGATAATATTGACAGCTTCAGAAGAAATTTTTGTCGTGGTAGAGCCACGCTACCGGCAAAATGAATTGCTAGTAGCATGAATTGGCCGGCTCGTCCGGGGAATTACCACACTCTCACGAGGGATCGACATCTGAGTAGAAGCTTTACCGCTTCTATGCTTCGTTCGGTGAGTAAGAAAGCCGGAGGTCCATCCATCCCCCTCCGTTCTACATTTCCTTCCCCCAACTCCTTGAATGGCCGAAAACGCACCTGTCATACCCTGGTGTTGCAGTTGTCCATGGGCAGCGATGATCACTTATCATCAGGTGACCCGCTTGCTCGTTTGCCGCCCTATATCATAAAAAAAACTGCTTGTTAACACGTTTGCTTTACCCTCCCTAGTACAATCAGCAACAGAAATACCTAGCCAGGCCCTGTATCTATAACTTGAATTTTCTCTTAAACTATAAATAATAGTAACATAACAAATATATACACAAAGATTTTAATGAAGCCTTTCTTAATATAAATTTTCACGTTCATATTTTTTATAGTTTAAGAGAAAATTCAAGATATAGATACAGGGCCTGGCAAGGTATTTCTGTTGCTGACTGTACTAACATTAATTCTTTGCAAAAGCTGACTAAATACTAAACATAAAAAAGGCTTAACTACCTCTAAATACAAAAGGTACCTACAACTGTGTTACAACTGGGCGATAGGTAGGTATTACTTGTAGAAATAGAAAAACCATAGGTAGTTCGCCGTACCATAATCTGACGTCAGTGTTGGCCATGTATACATACACGAAAAACAAAACAAACAACCAACTCGTATGTACTATTTGAAATAGTACGAATGAAATTATTAATGTAAATAAATGTTATGTGATATAGTTAATTCTTGCTTGCTAATAAATAGTTTGCACAAGCGTGTGTGTTTAAGATTTAAGATAGTTGTCATCATCTCTCTGGGGAAACCACAGACGAGGAGAAAAATGAGGAAATCATTGCATCATAAAACATCAAATTCCAAATAATTAAAACGAGGCAGAAAACTTTTCAACATTAGATATATCATCATCTAGTTGATTTGTTCGCGTCCATGAATGCGAGTGTTCCTCACGCGGTCTTTCCGCAAAACTCCGCACATCCAATATTGGCACCTCAGGTCCCTCTCTCAAGCTCAGACCATGCTTCACTGGTATACAGAAGCAAGGGCTTTTGATGGATTTAAAGATCTGCTTTCAAACCATCACCATACAGGCATATTGTATCACAAATGATACCCTGTCAAGTCTCGCTAATTTGCCCAAGCTGCTGTTATCAACCGACTTTATTTATAAGCTTCGATGCGCTATGAACCTCCGCGAATGTGAAGTTTAGAATCCAGATAAGTAGGTATTTAAGGGTAATTTAAAAATTTACTTTCTGACAATTCACAAAATATTCAATACTAGCTTTCGCCCGCGGCTCCGCCCGCGTCAATGTCGATCCCTCGGGAATAGTACCTTTTCTCAGGATAAAAGGTAGCCTATGTCCTTCTCCGAACTCCAGAGAACTTGTATGCGAAATTTCATGATGATCGGTTCAGTAGTTACGGCGTGAAAGCGTAACAAACAAACAAACTTACTTTCGCATTTATAATATTACTAGCTTTCGCCCGCGGCTCCGCCCGCGTCAATGTCGATCCCTCGGGAATAGTAGTTTTTCCCGGGATAAAAGATAGCCTATGTCATTCTCCGCACTCCAGGGAACTTGTATGCAAAATTTCATGATGATCGGTTCAGTAGTTACGGCTTGAAAGCGTAACAAACAAACAAACACTTTTGCATTTATAATATTGTAAGGATAAGGATATATCGTATTTATAATATTAGTAAGGATAAGGATACTTACCAACATTGGCGTCAATGGTGCCAGCATCCCACCGACTCTCGAAGATAAGGCACAAGCGCTTAGAAGAGTTCCTCTGGCATTCGTTGGGAATAACTCCATGGCGTACGTCACAGCTCCCGTGAAACACGCAGAAATTATCATTTTGCCCACCAGAAACGTTGCTATTTTCGCCCAGGTATACTCTGTAATTACAGTATTTACAGGTTACATCAGGTCAGGGGTGTAATCCTCAACGGCATTATCGGTGGCAACCACACGTATGGTATCGGGTTCGCGAGCCAGGCCTCCCGAGCTCCTTCATGACTTTCCCCTCTTTCATCCGAGTAAGTTTCTCAATTATAGTTGCAAATAAACCGTTTAAAACCAAAATCCGTGGTTTAAAACCCGTTTTAAATAAATTTAAAACGGTTTAAATATTTTTAGAATTGAGAAAGATTACAATCTAATCTATGCGTATTTTTTCATTTCTTTTTCCTATAATAAGCTGTAAGAAGGTATGCTTTTTGTTATAAAAACGGCCAAGTGCGAGTGGACTCGCGCACTAAGGGTTCCGTATCATTATCTATAATAAATTTAAAATTATTTGAAATCTTATTCCTTTAATCGAGCAATTCTTGTATATTTATATGTATGTATATAAATTTATTTCATCATTTTCCATCTTGACCTGGCCGGGAATCTAACCCGGGACCTCCAGTGTGGAAGCCTGGCATGGTGACCACTAGGCCTCAGAGCTCGTCAATATATTATATCTTATACCTTTAAACGAGCAATTTTATAAAATAATTCTTGTATATTTATATGTATATAAATTTATTTCTATGATCTCGGAAACGGCTCTAACGATTTCGCTGAAATTTGGTGTATGGGGGTTTTCGGGGTTAAACAATCTATCTAAATTAATCATGTTTGGAAAAACGCGTTTTTCTTTCCACGCAGAATATGGTCGCTAATTTCGTCCTGCCGGCCACTGTCCGTCTGGGACGCGGACGGCAAGAAGTGTTACGGGTTTGAATCCCGCTCGGTGACTTACTTTTGTTTTTAGGGTTCCGTACCGCATGCTGGATACGGCTAAGTGTAAGTACGCTTAAGCGAAATAAATCATTCCATTTCATTTCATTCTAAAAGGAAAAAACGGAACCCTTATAGTATCACTCGGTTGTCCGTCTGTCTGTCTGTTTGTCTGTCTGTCTGTCAAGAACCTTTTTGTCAACGTCTTGGTTTTTTCTACAACTCCAAGGGACAGGTAGACCTGAACCTGAGTATTTGCTTAAATTTTCCTGAGAAAAAGGATCTTGACAGACAAACGGACAACAAAGTGATCCTATATGGGTTCCGTTCTTTTCTTTTGTGATACGGAACCCTAAAAACTAAATTTATGATAATTAATAGTTTGTTATTTCGTTGTTTGTATTTTCTGCGAAATTTAGACATTTAACTTAATGGATGATGACAAAGTAATGTAACAGTTAAATATAGCTTCCAATCCTAGCGCCCGCGACTCTGGTCGCGTCTAATACACATTTGAGTCATTTGATGCAACCAGGGTCATTGTCGCGTCTGCTAGGTTTTTAAAGTATAATTTTCCATGGTATAGTTTGATTTTTTTATAAATATATTATTTTTTTTTCATTTCACTTAACCCAAATATATGATAGATAATGCAATAATTATATTTTGATTTTTTTTTTGTGAAATGTTAGTAAATTCTAATAGAAAATCGTTTTAAACCCATATTAAACCTCAAAATTTGGTTTAAAACGTTTTAAACAAAAAAAAACGGTTTAAAACCATTTGGTTTTAAACGTTTAAAATACTTTTTGCATCTATAATCTCAATAACTTCATTCCGTTCCCAAATACAACAAATTCCTATCCTTTCCCAGCTTAAAAAGCTTCTCATGGGCAGCAGAGTACAAGAAGCCAAAGAAACTGCGCTCACTAGCCCTCTTGCCAAGCATTAGTGATTATGACAATATCCTCCCCTGGAACGAAATATCCTTGGCAGAGGCCTTTGTATGGTTTACGGTTGTGTGGTCCTCTTACGGCTGAAATGATGATGACCTTTGTAACCTGTGATTATGAATAAATTATTTAGGTATTATTTTCTTACCTTCTGAAATAAAACCAGATCCCACGCACATCACGCCGCAAATGATGAACCCTATAATAAGCGGCAGCTTCCTCCCGATTTTGTTCATCAGGTACAAGGAGATCAGTTCACCAGGAAACGACATCACGGTCGACAGCAGGAAATTAGTGAACTTGTTCCCTGGTAACCACACCGAGTTTATCATCATCCCGTAGTAAACAAAACTCGCAGTGAACCGAGAGACTGACGCTACGAAGACTCTTAACAATATCTCTTTAGAAGTAAAAATCTTTATGAAACTCTCTCTATCTTCAACTTTTTTAATAGATAATTTATCTTTTAACTTCTCAATATCTCCTGAATATTCCTTGTTTATTGTTATTTTGTTAACTTTTGCAGATTTTTCTATGTTTGCGATTGCTTCTTCAGTTTTTCCGTTCAGAAATTGCCACCGCGGACTTTCGCTCACGAGGAATACGTAACTAAGGCACAGTACTACTGGGGTATACAGGACTCTTACGAGTGTCTTCCAATAAGGCAGTATCATAGCGGCGATGGCGAATGCGCACTCTCCTATGTAAATGGCATAGGCGAATAATACTCCTGCAAGCACCCGGTTCTTTCGCCCCCCAGCTTCAATCACTGAAAAAGAATGAGATAAATAGTTAGATTTTGTGTCCTCTGCGTCACGGAAGACGTCAATAAAAAGTTCACACGCTAGCCTGCGATACGATTCGAAGGGCACTCGGTTCGATACCTGGCGTAGGCAAATACTTTCCGTTTCCGGTTCTGGAGATATACAGGGGAGTTTGGTCCAGGCAGGCAAACTTAATCGATTAAACTTTGATGGAAAGAATAAACAAGTTCGTAGATCTGAAAATTACTGACATTAATTAACCAATGCTGGGAACTCAGAAAAAAATCGGCCGTCCCAACATATTGCTCTGCCGGATAAACAGTTCCATGTAAAAAAAAAATATAGATACCATCATTGACTGAGCTGCCTCGTGACCTCTTCTTGGTAATAAAAGACTATCATCATTCATCATCATCATTGCAGCCGTAAGAAGTCCACGGCTGGGCAAAGGCCTTTCCCAAGGATTCTTCGTTCCATGGGAGGATATTGCCTAACTCACCACGCTTGGCAGGCGGGTTGGCGAGTGCACTTTTTTGGGTTCTTGAACTTTCCACGCTGCTGTTGATAGGAAGTATTTTTAAGCTGGGGAATAATAGGAGTTTGTTGGAACCGAAAGGGGAATGAAGGTTTTGGGATACTAATCACGGGAATTTATGGGCAAAAACAAGTAGCAGCTCAGGACGCTGGTTAGGTGTATCCAATGCCACCTGCAATCAACGGCCAAGCATTTGACGATGAGACCCTTGATCCCTGACCCCTGATAGAAGACTGATTGTAAGTAGCCCAAAAACTGTTCAACTAGAATAATGCTGATAAGGGAGGTATTTAGCGATAATAAAGGTCATAATCATTAGGTCTTTTTAGTCTTCACTGCAGGAGCATGACCCTCTCTGTACTACCGGAGTCATACTTGGCCAGAGCAGACAGAGGATTTGACCTACACTCTCCTCGCTGGCCAGACGGGTTGGAGAGGTCGCATTGATGTTTATGAGTTTTGTTTAGCATGTATTTGCTAAGTCGCCTCTTACGACCTCCATGGGAAGACTTGGAGTGGTCCTATTCTACTCTGCCGGAAACCACACGGGTAAAGCTTACTTACTGATAACCATCCCTGCAGGATAGGTGCCTCCTGACAATGCTGCTTCCAGACACTCAATGGCGATGTACATGTAGTATGATGAGGAGAAACTCTTGAGGATCCCCACGCAGCTGGCTACCGCGAAGAAGATGAAAGCTGGTTTGCGGCCGAACCTAAAAGGTATAGACTAAATTATATGTAATAAAATAATAATTATTTCAAAAGAGTATGTATAAGCTGCTTCTCTTAACGTAGATCGTAGAAACCGATCGAGGAATGGGCGAAGTTCTGAGCGATGCGGCTGGCAACACTTAGGTAGTATAACACCATTTTCTACCAACACGTTTAATTTTGCTTTTAGGTCTTATGGTACTAGTGTAGATGTAGACAAAGTGTCTACATCGTAAAGGCTAAAGATGGATACCGGGGAGGGTTTTCTAAGTGGCCGCCTAGATGCGGCGGTTTCAGTAAGATGTTATTGGGCAATAATAGTTGTTGCTGATAATCAAATCTAATCCAATTACAGCGGCTCATAGAACCCTACAATTCAGTGCAGCTCTGGGGATAAGCAATTGAGAAAATCCTCTTTAAATACCTCAAAATTTGTAAAAATTCTTCGTCTACATTCCCCGATAACCGACCCTAACAATTACAGTACAAATATACATTACTTAGATAACTATGGTTGTTGTAGGTACGCTTTGCTTCAGTGATGGTTTACCTGTCAGAGACCCAACCAGAGATGAGCATGGAAACCAGCATGCCGACGTTGTGGACGGTCCCGACCATGTTTATCTTCAGAGGCTGGCATGCTAGGTCCAGCTGCAACGAAAAAATCCAAACGTAAAATAAATGTGTGAGTGAATTTGCTTGTTACGGTTTCCCACCTTAACTACTGAACCGACTCACGTACGAGTAGCTACCGCTACCGTATCAGCCTTATCATTGATACGGGGCCCCCGGGCTCAGGAACGTCTATTGTTTACTAGCATATCCTGCTGGGCAAAGCCCTTTTTCATTCCTTTATTAACATCTAGGTATATTTAGCGCTTCTATAGAACATTTCTTTTTAAAACTTGTCAATCCGAAGGTTCCTAGGCCTACCTCGCTCTCTGTAACTATCCTCTAGTCTAGAGTACCTATGTTTTGTGATTTAGACCGTAGTAGACCATCAGTGAATTAAAATACTTTTTCAATACTTTAAACTTCTGTAGCAAATTTGAAGGACCCCAGACAAATGTCGATATACTCTACATTAGAGCAAGCTACGCCACTGGTCCAACTCTTTCTCGTGGTGCACATCAAAAACTTGATTTTGTATGACTCAAATAGACACTGCTAAAATTATTTTATACCTCTCCGACAATAGTGGCATTACTCTCATACACCCATTCATCACAGGGCTCCACCAAACCCGTGTAGCTTTTACATGATTCGGAGCCGTTGAAGATGGGCTTCGAGCAACGGTTGACGGAGGCGTTGGGCCACCAGTTCACGTGGTAGAGGGATTGTGTATCTTCACATTGTGGCACTCGGCATCTGAAACACCAATGGTGGTTGTGGATAAATTATGTCAGTATAAGAGGCGAGAGGTTAGAATAAAAATAATAATAACCAATTAACCACACAAACTAAATCAGATTAGGTATTAGTTTTTTTGTTTTAAATAAAAACAAATAGTTTCCTTACTAACTTTTTCTAATAAAATTAGTCCAATTAGATTTAGTTTATTTTTATTTATTTATTTATTTAAACTTTATTTACCAAAAACAAGGTATAAAAGGCGGACTTAATGCTAATAGCATTCTCTACCAGTCAACCTTCGGGATAAATTGAAATAATGAATGGTAGGCGAATACTGTACAAATTAAAAGATAACAGAAATACATAAATACTTATAATAAATAAACACAAAAGAATATACATATATAGTAATATATAAATAAATATACACACATATAATTCTGAAAATAATTTAAATGGTTCCTAGTCCGGATCTTAGTAACTTCTGCACTACGTAAACTATTGGCGAAGAAGATGCGTGTGGACTTTTTTCTTAAATAAATATATGTTGAAGATGGATTTAATGTCTTCGGGCAAAGCATTCCACAGCCGTGGAGCTTGAAGAGTAAAGGAGTAAGACATGAATTCAGAGCGAAACAAAGGAATACATAGTTGAAGTGAATTAGTGGATCGAAGGACAAGGTCGTGAGATTCTGACAAAAATTTAAATTTACTCTTCAAATATGCAGGGGTGTAAGGATTTTTTAAAATAGAAAAAAGAGCACAAAGTATTCTTTGCTGTCTGCGTTCACGGATAGGAAGCCATTTAAGCTACGATCGAAAGGAAGATACGTGATCGTATTTACGAAGCCGAAAAATAAATCGAATGCAGTTATTAACAAGTCGATCAAGCTTATTAAGAAGATCTTCATTGAGATCGGGATAACACACATCAGCATCAATAATGGGTAAGATAAGTGTCTTAATCAAGGTGACTTTAGTTTTTATAGGTAAAAAGTTTCTTAATCGATTCAAATATTGTAGAGAATAGTTAACTCTTCTACAGATTTCTGTCACTTGAGGCTTCCAAGTTAGAGTCGAATCAATATAAAGGCCTAAATTTTTAACAGAATCGCTAAAAGGTATCACTACACTATTTAAAACGATGGGAGAAATCGACTTCATATCCAGCTTAGTAAGTTGCCTTGAACTACCCAATATAATTGCCTGACACTTGGAAGGATTGATTTTGATACCGAAACAGTCTGACCATGAAGAAATTTCAGTAAGAGCTGAGATTATTTGTTTGATACCAAATTCCACATTTTGAGCTGTAGTTTGAGTATAAATCTGCAAATCGCGTAGCACATATGGTAAGCACAGTTAATTCTTAAAGATAAAAGGTTAATAAATATTAAAAATAAAATTGGAGAAAGGATGCCGCCTTGCGGAACACCAGAAGAAAGATTTATCCATTGCGATAGCTCACGATCCATACGAACCGCTTGCCAACGTTACGTTAAACACAACGGTGTTTAGCTGAACTAATAATCGGTACACGGCGGCAACCTTTTCCGCCGTGTGCCTATTCCTTCAGTGTGTGCGTCTCGCACATATTTTTTTTTAATCTATGGTCTCGCACTTCCGTTTTTATAATTTTTTTAGCCTTATTTTACTTTTCCATGCCAGTTAGTTTGTTGTGGTGACTCATACGCGCGCCGCGCGGGCGCACCAACTTGCACAACAAGGCGCCGCTGGCGCGAGCACTGCACGTTCTCAATCAAGTAGCTGAAAAAATTGATCTATTTTCCTGTTCTCTGAGTGAATTCACTAGGATGGCCTTATTTATTATAAGTTATAATTAAAAGTTATATAATAGTTACATTATTGTATTAGGTTAAGACCTGTAAAAATAATGTAAAAGCAGTAAATAAATAAATAAATAAATAAATAAATAAATATCACAGTGAAATAAATTATGTTTAAATAGTTTTGATTCTTTTACTACTTAGTTCATTTTTGTTAGTTTATATATTTGTTAAAAATTTCATCTTTAAAACGAAATAAATATTTAGACACGTAGGACTTCTTACCTGTAATTAATATCGCCAGCCACAAATATATAATTAATATTATACATAGACACCAATGCTGTAGCGATACACACATACAAATACTGTATCTTCTGGTATTTTCCAAAAACTTCCATTGCCTCCCATATCTCATAAACTTTCGTTTTCTTCTCTTCAATTTTATATGACGTCATTTCGCTAAGATGTAACATTTGATTAAATGAGTAGGTTCAATAGAAGTCTCAGACTGAATCTAATAAAGACATCAGTCTGCGTTATCGGCTTATCATAATTTATACTAATTAGGAAAGCAGTAAATTTAACTGACTTTTCATACGAGACCGACCAAAACAGAATATTCTGCTAAAACCGAAACCAATCTTCGGTTTGGATCTGAACCGAAACTTATTGTAATATAAGAACAGTTACTCATATAATTATGAACTAAAATCGACTTTATTTAACACATAAGTTCACATAACATATTTTTGCGTTTCTGAAAAATTACCGGGCCGGACGGCCGACATTTTTGTTTGGAAATGTCCCTTTTTTGAGTTTCCAGCTTAGATCCCATAGGAAAAGTTGTTTATATCGACGGTCTGAATCACCTTTCGAGGAGGATTTATAAAAGTACTAGCTTTCGCCCGCGGCTCCACCCGCGTCTATGTCGTTCTCTCGGGAATAGTACTTTTTCCCGGGATAAAAGGTAGCCTATGTCCTTCTCCATACTCCAGAGAACTTCTATGCAAAATTTCATGATGATCGGTTCAGTAGTTACGGCGTGAAAGCGTAACAAACAAACAAACAAACAAACTCACTTTCGCATTTATAATATTAGTAAGGATAAGGATAAGGATAATTAATGAAGCGCGTACCGCGCATCCAGTACACCAAACCAAAACATGTGTTTCGGCGAAGTCAAAGTTTCGGCTGCCGAAACGGAAACTGTCACGGACACCCTATCAAATAGCAGGAGGTTATCAACTTGGTTGTATATTTTTTTGACGTGATAATGTCTAAATCGTATAAAATATATAGATAAACACCGGCTGGATGCACGAAAAATTACATGTTCCGGAGCAGCAGCAGTAGCAGCAGCAGCAAAAGTAGCAGCAGTAGCAGTAGTAGTAGTAAATCGCATCTATCTCCCACCGTCACTAAAATGATCCTCCCGACTTTACAGACAACTAATTTTTTTAGGGTTTGTTAACTCATAACGCCGTCGTTTGTAAACCGATTTAAAACAATCTTTTTTTGTTAAAAAAAAGTATGCTGTCATGTTGGTCTCTATAAATTTCATCACAATCAGTTCAGTAGTTTGATTGACGCCGGTTTTTTTTTATGGAAAAGATTATGGTTTTATTTGCCGAAACTTTCTAAAAACCGAAACCGAACCTTCAGTCAATCTCTACTTCTCATACAGCGGAATTATTCGTGATTACTACTGCCATCATAAACTTAATTAGTGAGTCTGTCAGACATCTATGTACTTGTAATAAAACGGTAGCGGGAGTTAACGTACAAAACGATATATTTGTGATTTATCAAGTTATTGTTTCCAAATCAGAAAAATTATAATAAAAAAAACCGGCGAAGTGAGTTAAACTTGCTCACGAAGGATTCCGTACCATTATTAATAAAAAGCGGCCAAGTACCAGACCGACTCGCCCATGAAGGGTTCCGTAGCATCAAGTAACATAATATAAAAATCTTGTTCTTGTATTAAAAAAAACTACTTACTAGATCTCATTCAAACCAATTTTCGGTAGAAGTTTGCATGGTAATGTATGTACATCATATATTTTTTTAGTTTTATCATTCTCTTATTTTAGAAGTTACAGGTGACACACATTTTATCACTTTGGAAGTATCTTTTGCGCAAACTATTCAGTTTAAAAAAATGATCTTAGAAACCTTAATATCATTTTTGATCCATAGATAACCTACACATATGGTTATGATGAAAAAAAAAAAGAGTTCAAGTTCTAAGTATGGGGATACCCCATAATTTATTGCTTTCCACTGACGACCATCAAGAGTATACCCACAAAAGTTTGAAAAACTAAAAGTACAGTATCGTGAAGAATATATTGATAAAATAATAATAAAATTGTATATTTTGAGTCCTTCCTTTACGTCTACGTATCTCAGATAGCATAGTCCTCTACCAACCAGCCATGATGTATACCTACCTATCTTTTGTCTATCCATAAATTATTCCATGAATTTTTTTAAAATAAACTTGGATGATGTTTGCCTTATATGTGGATGGATATTGTTCCAACATTTGGAGAAAACTACCCGAAAGAACTGCCGTTCTATGAGTGAAACCCAATAAAATATTGTGAGTTGCTCTTGTATCTTTGGTGACATGGAGTTATTCTTCATTTAGAAAAGAGATACATGGATCTTTTAAGGTTGATTACATTAAATAAAAGTAACGTTAGTAAGTTCATGTTTAGATCAGATACTGCGTTAAATAAGGAGTGATTCGACTTCTGGGCGGTATAGCGTAGCAGAAACGACAGCATCACTTTTGGACCCTATGTATGAGACGACGTATTTTACCTAACATTCTTAGGTTCATTTCTTACTCTAACAATCTACTATTGTATATCTATCTTAATCTTTTTTATAGTAAGTATCTAGGTAATATAAGTATAAACATTTGTAACTCAAACAATGTTATCTCTTGATATAACAATAATGCAAATAAAAGATTACGTTTGTAACTACGTCGATTTATCTATAACAATCAATGTTCTAAGATTCTGTATTTTGTTCAATATCAATAGGTATTTATATAAAAAAAATTAAGTTATTATGCAAATTATTCATTAATCATAATAACAGAAATTGCCGCGGAGGAAGTCGCGGGCAACAGCTAGTTGGTAATAAATGGCATAAACAATCATGGCTTTGCTGATTGTTTTTTTGTATATTCACAAAAATCAAAATATCATTGCATGATGTAGGTACTATACTGCTTTATATCTGTAAAATGTTTGACGAAGTATGTTTCTGATATTTTTTGTAAGTTTTGACGAAGCATGTTGCGGATAGTCTTTTGTATTTTTTTGTTGTAAGTAAAATAAAAGGATATTTTTATACCGCAATAAAATACAAAATTCTTTATTTGCCAAAAGAAATATTACAGCATAAATTTAATAATGATGCAATAGTAAGTAAAAGTAAAAAAGTATTTTTTTCTCGACTGATTGACGACTGTAGAAGATAGTTCTGTATAACGGTACGCTAGTGCTCTCACACTGGATGAATTATACAGTACTTAAAACTGAACTTTTTTTTCATCAAACCCATACTTGTGAGGTATCTTCAAAAATGATATTGAGATTTCTAAATATTTTTAACCGCAATTTAACTTTCATTCAATCAACTCAAATATAACAGGAACTTTTATATTATGTTACTTTCTGCTACGGAACCCTTCACGGGCGAGTCCGACTCGAACTTGGCCGCTTTTTTTTAATTACCGTTGCGGTTAAGACGAGGACTCAAATGTTTGGTACCTTCGCTCGGCAAAGGACTGATCAAGTGCGCGCAAGGGATAGCGCTTGGCGGTTTAGCCCGTGAATTATGAGATAGGAGATAGTCTCGAGTCGCTCAAAGAAAAAAACGTAAGCGCCAAATTCGTTATTTCTATTTTATATAAAATCAGACCGGTTAATTGTATTTTCATATTTACATTTTGATGAATTACTAATAACCTATCTTTTAGTCTAAAAATCATTATTTCATTCGTCGCATTTGAGCTACAATAACAAAAACTCTGCGAACGAAGACCATTTTTCAAAAAATATTTCTATCGAGAAAATTTTATCAAAACGTGTTTTCATCTTCAATTTTGGAGATGAAATAGTCAAAAATCATATTACTTAGATTTGAAACTCCTAATTTAGGTATTTTGCGAGATAAATAAGCTTCAGAACGACCTTATTTACAGTGGTATCGCCTTAAAAGGAGCATCTATAAAACTTTAAGTGCTTATGTCTTTGCTTAATTCGGACGAATAAGTGAGTTATCCGTGTGGTTTTCGGCAGAGTAGAATAGGACCACTCCTAGTATTCCTATGGAGGTCGTAAGAAGCGACTTAGAAAATACAAGCTAAAGAAAGCTTATAAACATCAATGAAACCTTTCCAACCCGTCTGGCCAGCGAGGAGAGTGTATGCCAAATCCTCTGTCTGCTCTCCTATTTTCAATAGGCTTTCCCTTGATCTTAGACTAACCCAGAGGGTAAAGACAAGATCTACAATGGAGCGAGCTTGCCTAGAAGATGCCTGTTCACTCTAGTCATAAGTAGTTATTATTTAGTATGGCTCCGGTAGTACAGAGAGAGCCATGCTCCTGCAGTGGAGACTAAAAAGACCTTCTGATGAAGAGAGTTATAGCTACAGGTTATAGTGGGCACTATATTATTTAGGCTGTATAACGGCTATCAGTGCTTAACTGAACTAATGATCCTCTCTTATAGATCTTATTTTATCGCTAAATTGTTAGTTGTGACATAGCATAGGAAACAAGGGTATATTGCGAACTGTATCTTATATTAACCATTCATACTATGAAATACAAAGAAAACATGTAAACTGTATGCTTTTTAATAAACTTAAGCCTAAGAATTAAAATGTGATAATACATTTTTTAATGTCCGTTCATGTCCAGATTTTAGAAGTTCAATGTTGGCGTTTAGTGGAGGAATCCTGGCATCACACGGATCCGGTGCGGCCTTTCGAAGGAGTTTTCGTAGGCTGGCTGAAACTCGCCTCCGTCACCATCTTCATGGTCAATGGAACGTTTTTCAATATAATGGCCTTCGTGTTTCACTGGTCCATTTTGCTGGCCTCCCGGTTGCTGTCGCTGAGCTGAGCACATTGCAATAATGCACACTACTAAAAATAATAGTGACAATCTTATAATACTGGCCATTTTTACTTTATTTTGCCTTTAACTGTTCACTAGTTAGCGTTTGAAATTGATATGGATACTTTTTTGAACGGTCTTTTTATATAAGCCAGTTGCATTGACGTCTAATTTACTTCTATTTATTTATGTGATACACAATAGGGTGTTAAAAAGGATAAAGGCTTAACATAATGTTTTGCGCTTCAATATCGATCGTGATTATCGAATAAATGGGTACCAAACAAGACATCAACACATACGCATTTAGATTAGCAACATAATGCTAAAATTAGATTCTTATTACTCTTTTATAAGACCATAAACAAAGATCATTGTACGTCATAAAAACAAAATCGTGTACATGCATTTTGAATTCTCTGGACTATTTTCTTTGTGCGCCCCAGCAAAGCCCTAATAGTAACCATTCACCGTATACTGTGTCCGCGTAATGAAGTTTTGAAAGCGTTTCACTTAAATTTATGATCATGTCAATACTCTTTTGAGTTGGTAGAGCCACGCTACCGGCAAAATTATTTTTTGCTAGTAGCATGAATCGTCCGGGGAAGTACCACACTCTCACAGAAAATCGACATTTGAGTAGGAGCTTTACCGCTTCTATGCTTCGTTCGGTGAGTGAGAGAGCCGGAGGCCCATCCTTCCCCCATTTCCTCCCCCCATGTCCTTTCCCCAATTCCTTGAAAGGCCGGCAACGCTCCTGTTACACCCTGGTGTTGCAGTTGTCCATGGGCAGCAGTGGTCGCTTACCATCAGGTGACTCGCTAGCTCGTTTGCCGCCCTATAACATAATATATATATAATGGTTAGTCTTGGTATATATAGAAAAAAAAATCATAATCTGGACAATTTGATCTTCAAAATGTTTATGCACCAGGAAATCTAAATTCCGGACTCCTAAACGATTTTCATTTAATCCGTGTTTTTCTTATTATTAGAGATTTCTTTACTGTAAGATAAGATAAGATAAGACTATATTGTTTGATAAGACTATATTGTTACTGTATTGTAGACTTTTTTTTAAATAATACTTAGGCTTGTTTCAAATTAAAAACGGACAGTTGTTTTTAGACCGCATGGCTAAGCCACAATTTCTCTACTCCTTGAATAGGTTTATAGGAAATAGCTGTACAGCTGGAGGTCGTCAGCATAATTATATGGTATTTAACTACAAGGGTTCCCTACTCAATCTGTTAGAATCATAGGAACCCTGCCTCGGTCAGATGCGTTAGACGAGTAGTTGTTTTTAATACTGCATACATTGTGTACCTTATTTTTGTTATAAGTTTTTTTTTTTATGTTGTGGCATAAAACATAGCGTTATAATATTTATTTTCAAAAACAGCACAATTTACACATACAAATTTATTTTATCTTAAATATAGAAAAAATCTTCCAACGCCTCACATCGAGGCAACGTTCCCAGAATACTGGCAGTGTTTCCCCGTTGAATCGCAAGACTTATCCGCTGAGCAAAATAACTGCCAGCTCTTAGGTCTCCCGTTGCCTCGATGAGACGCGATGTGAAGTCCTTTAAGAACAATTTTGCCTCCGGACCCCAAGGGCCCATCGTTTCCACCGCGAAAGGCAAGAAAATATGATTGGCTGCCAGACCCATGTACTTGCGTTTTTTCCCTGACTCTGCCGCTAGAGCAGCCGCCCCACCGTGACAGGACGTGGAGGATAGATGCGAGGGCGCCAACGTGTCAAATGTGGCGTCCCACACAAGACATTTTCCCATTTTCCACGGGACTAAAGAGAGGCCATCTGGACGCTTACCGTCTGTGCGGACGATTCCGTTAGGCTCTAAAATTGACGGAACACCGACAGTAGCCAATGTCCTGCGGATAGTGTCGTTTAGTATTGCATGTCTCGGAATACGCCCTGCACTTCTAGCACAAGAAAGCCCGTGATGCCCCAAACCGTCCACGGCCGCGCCACAGTGGCATAAATGAGGTTGATTAATTTTTGCACCCAAACGAAGGCCCATAGCCAAAGTAAAGGTGCAATTATCAAGCAACGTACCAATGTGGGCTGAAGGAAGCGCCTGCAGCCAAAATCCAGATTCCTTCTCAGCTAAAGCGCAAAGGCGGGAGCGGTCCTCCAGGCGATCGCAAAGAGTAATCGCCCTTTGTTGGATGCTTCTACAAAGAGGGCCGTCCCATTGTCTTTGGGAAACTAAGTTCAATGGCAAATCCACAGAACTAAGTGACCGCCATACCTCCATGGCCTCGATCACGCCACATACCTCTACGGAACCCAAAACTGGGGAAAGAATCCTACCGCATAATGAGGATGAAGCGTGAGCGGAAGACAGGAAAGCCGGAAGAGCCACGGTAGATACCCTGCGTACACCTATGCCCCCGAATCGAACCGGAAGGGATGCGAATTGCCAGGCCTCGATGTCTATTTGACAATTCAATACCTTAATGAGTGATGTACGAATTAATTCATCCAGCACTTTCAGATGATTATGATGTTTCCAGACTAGAGAACACCGTAGAGCATATGTAAATTTTGGAACAAACAGACAAGATTTGATAATAAACCACGCCATGTGGCTGTTAATTTTAAACAGAAGATCTGAAGAGTTGTTAAATTTGTCTATTTGTTCATTCACATAGCCTGAGATTGAATCATCCAAAAGTGGAGCACCCAACACTCGCAAAGAATCTTCATCCACTATACTTATTCCCGGTGCCACCCTGTGGAATGCTGAAATAATATCATCCCTACCCGTGACTGTGTCCTTTATGTATAGTTCACATTTGGTGAAGTTAAGTTTTAATCCTATCTCCTCCAAACGAAAAATAAGCGTTTCCAAGTCCGATGTCACCGTCACTGCATTACCACCAAGAGTCCCATCATCTAAATACCAAGCATTTAGAGGTGAGTTTAGGCAAGAAATTACAGGATTTATTCCAAGGCTAAATATGGCTGGTCCCAAAGGATCTCCTTGCTGACAGCCAGTCGATGAACTAATAACTTGGTCTTTATACACGAGGTCGGATGGAGAACTGTAACACTGCCACAGGTAAGGAAAAGCGGCTGGTATCTGGTGTTTAACCTCCCTTAAAAAAAACCCTCTATCCAGAGAATTAAAAGCATTACATATGTCTACTTTTAAGATCACCTCGCTATTAGGCAACTGAAGAAAACTTCTAGTAGCGTGTGTGTTATAAGTACATTTAAAATGTAATATTGTATTTATTTTAACCTTTATTCCAATACACATTTCGTAGAACGTATATTTTTTATTACTTATAGTATTTTTTTTATCCAAGATAACTTTTATTATTGTCCGTAGCTTTTACCTATGGCGTATGTATCTATAACTTTAAACGCATATGTCATTATTATTATAACGTTAATATTCAAACGGTGTTCTTGTATTTATACAGATATCTACATCGTAATTGTAAAAAAAAATAGGATATGAGGATTAGAGCTAAGTCGGTGTCGGATAAAGCCCTATCTTTTATCGTATCCTCGAAAAATATTTATTTTATTGTATTTGCAGTTGATTCACGTGATAAGAAGAGTCAACTTACGAAATCACGACATAATAAAGTATGTATCTTATTTCAATTCAGTCTTGCTGGTCAATAGATCAGAGCTAATCTACCTAAGTGCTTTTAAGAAACAAAATATTTATACAAGTTTTCAAAGGTAAGTTCAGATGCCAATAAAAAAACATTTTTAAAGAGAATTTTATTTAAAAATTTAAAATCTCAGATACAATATCTCTACTTAAGTAACAGTTTACAATAATATGTTCATCAATAATAACGAAAACATATTTTTAATTAGTGAGTACGTAAAAAAACTTACAAAACCTAATACATTTTATTTGAAATACTGGATTTATTACTCTTTAGTATTTTCTTTACAAAATCGCAGTACTTACCAGGCAAGAATCTATATTTAAAATTTGTTGACAATACATAGTAAAGTAACTTAACAAGTAATTAATTCGAATATTAACCATGCGATAATTAAAAACCTACACAAAAAAAATCTTAAGCCAATTTAATTCAGGAAAAAATAAGGTGTTCACTTTTTGAAAATATGCATAAAAATATAAAACAAAATAAGGACAGAGGTTAAACTGGGATACAGAAAGATCGGGTTGTAACTCAATAATTTTTATGCAATTTCTGTACTATGAGAGAATGTAATTGTAGGTGCAACAAAGTAAATATTTTTTTTTTAATTTTTACATTAAAGTATGCTTTAACCTAATTAATGTGCACACATTGTGCAGTCACTTCTACTGTAAGAGCTTGGCTCTTGCCAGTGTCATTGTTTTAAAAGAAACACATACAATTATTGAAAGTCCATTATTTCCTGCTTGGTATAATCTTGGCAGGAAATAATGTGTAAATAATGAGACAAATGAACGGGCAATTACGGTAGCAATGCACAGGTCAACATATGTTATTAAACGGAAAGCCGTTTTACGACTCTATAGAAGAATAGAGTGCCTTCTCCAAATTTGTAGCTTTTTAGCACTTTCAATACTTGCATTATTACTTTTAGTTTTTAGTACTTTACACAATTTCTTAGCAGTAAAATTGTGTGGTACTTTCATTAACAAAATACTATATTTACTTTTTCAGCTTTATTTTTTTTTATATATTTTTTGTGGATTAAAAGCACAAACTGCAATTATTTTGGGTATATTAAATACTTTGTTTTTAAAATATATTTTTATGTAAAATATATACACGATGGACCAAGTCTCTTATTAGACAAGAATAAAGTCGACTAACACACAAGCACCGTTGATTCAGCGACAATTTCTTAAATTTATTTTTGTTAGTAATCATATTTTATGGAAGCCTTTGGATTTGATAAATACAAAATTAATGACAGTACATTTGACACTATATTTGAAACTAACGTAAAATAAAAACATTATGATATAAAAACGGGTTACTTATGTGCTATTTCATCGGGACTAAAAAACGAGCGACGGGGAGTTCCCAAAACTGAACTCGCAAAATTTGCGGTATAAATAGTTCGAAACCTTTGGTGCGCGTCGCACACTCGCCTTGAAATTGGGCTCCTGATGGGTCCGAAACTAGTCGACAATAACAAAAAAATAGCACGTGAATGTCATTGCGGATATTTTTGTTAGTCAACTTACAAAAAAAATTGTTTGTTTGGTAAGTAGTAGTTGGAACTATAATATAGGTAGGTATACTCAGTGGGTTGGAACGCGTAGAGCCATATTCGCAAGGAATCGGATAATAACTTCACATATTTGATAATATATTGTACTCGTTGCGTAGGTATATACATATATACCGAGGCCACGAGTACAAGGGCTCTTTTCGGCGGTGGTATCATTCACTCTTAATGCAGCACAAAACGTTATAAAACAATGTGTTACAACGATAAAATTCTATAATATTATAGATTATCAAAATGTTATCTATCATGTTACGTTATGTAATTATGTTTTATAACGTTATGTAACCGCTGGGTGTATGGGGAACACCTTTACGATATATCTCTCTAGTGTAGGTAAATATGCCCCACGCGTTCCGATGTACATATTTGGTTTTATTTAGAAATTGCGTACTTTTATAGTTTAATAATCGGTACAGAGAACTTGGAGGCTCAGTTATAAAATAATGAAAAAATAAACTACTTACAATTAAAAATAAGAAAAATAAAACATTTAAATTATCAAATTAATTAAAATAAAAGCACGATAACACATTTGTACGAGTAATAACGAAACAACTATAATAATTTGGATTGAATATATGATAGTTACATGATTATTTCAAGTATCTAAGTATAAATGTTATGGCACTATTTAATTTAAGATTTTTAATTTAAAAAATACACCTACATTTTTTCTTACAAGCTATATTTTGGCACATTGAGAATTCACTGGTTCTTTGGATACGATATCAATATTTGGTTAACACACTTAAGATTATAGTAAAACTTACAAGGTAGGTATATACTACATGATACCGATTAAAAATATCTATAGCTTTCTTTAGTCTATGCGATGTAGAACGATATCAATAAGAAATGGAAAATTTAATAAATCTCATCAAAATTCGACCCTCCTTTTGAATATCAGAGGTCTAACTTCGAAATATGTTTGATATAATAACGGTGCAACATTTTATCTTAATTAAAATATTTGAATAATTCCATCAATTGAATAAATTCCTTTTGAACGTTCACAATTTTTTTAAAACACTGTGTCATAAAGTGTCGCCGATTTGTAACTCAGCAGCAGTGTCTCAACTCAGGATTATCTTATCTCTATGGTTTCAACGACGAGTGCTAATGTCAAAATACATATAGCAAAAACAAAAATAATGCGGAAAACTAAAAAGCGCTAACGCGATGAAGTAAGTAACTTATTGATTGTCTTTCAGCAAATAGTTCATTGTTCAAAAAAATCATCTTAAAAAAAAGATGGAAAACTAAGTGTTATTTTGCTGATTTGTTACCTTCATGATGTATTTAAACCGTCGCGATTTAAACAGACGAAAGGCAAGTAAATTTTTAAAACTTATGGTTATTTTTCATTACATATATGTTTTTATGTCACCCGCAGACATATACAATTCCAAGCATATACTTTATTTACTAAATATACATATAAAATTCATAAGTAACTGTAATGCCATTTGGAGTACATAATTTAAACCTAGAATATAAAATTTAAACTTCACAGAAAAACACTCGATAAATCTTCTTAAAGAAAAATCTTCGAAATATACAATTAAATATCTCAATTATAATTACCTTATAACTAAAAAAGGGATAATAGTCATATAAAATACGACATTTTTACAATAGTCGGTAGATTATACTTAAATAATAACACCAAAATACAAAAAAAGATATTAGTAACAAATTGACATTTGAAGTTTACTAAGTATATACTTAGTTCATAAATTCAAAATTATAATTTATAATTTTGGGACTACCGTAAATAAGTATATGAAAACTCGCATCGGAAAAATTAAACAAAAGTAATATTAATAAAATGTAAAAACAATTTTTAGGTATGAAAACTTAAATTAAAAAAAAAAGAAAATATGTTCGATGTAAAGTATACTTAATAAAGTATACGAGTAAGTAGCAATTCGAAATAATCTCAATAAACAGAGTAATTTTAATTTGAGATTGTCAATTTATTGTATAAAAAAGTAAAAAATATATCAGAACTGCATGTTTTTTTTTTTTGTGTTTGGTACCTTGGAACTCAGCGCCACCAACAAGTCGCTGGTACAGCACTGAAGTATAGGCATCATTGTATGAGTTTGTCCGGACCTTAGATGGTTCCGTTAAGCCTCTGGTTAATCTGGTAAAGTAATAATAAAAAATCCTTGTACCTAATTCATTCACAGATGGTCGCTTTGGAACGTAAATTTAATGAAATACGGATAATATTTTTTTTACTACATCAGTTGACCAGTAAGTTTGAATGGTATGTGTACAATCTTTTGTCTGGGCATAGACCACACGAAAAAAGCAGTAACTTCGGTATACAATGCAGTTTTTCTATGTTCATTACAAAATGACCTACCTAAGCAAAAACCAAAACGACAACGGCATTTCAAACTACCCTACGAACACCTAATTGCGGCGGCAATGGAGGCGGATTGCAATGAATTTGGTAACCTTCATGTACTGTTGTCACCAATTATGAATTGATTAAAAATAACGCGTCTCTCTGGTGACTGGTTAAACCTTTAGTCCTTTAAAACCATTATTGGTTTAAGCCTCAGAACAAGGACTAAACATTCAACCTAAATATGTGAATATAATATCTATTATATTCACATAAATATGTGAATATAATATCTATTATATTCACATATTTTGGTTGAACATACATATACGGCTAATAATGAAAACAGCATTATATGTATATCAAAGCAGCAACTTTGGGGGCCTATAATTTGTAGTTGGATGAAACGAGTATGATAAATATAGGGATGTTTATAAAACACTAATTTACCTCGCAACAACGTAACATAATAAATAACGACGTCTGTTCTACGAATTTTGATACAATAGGATGAAATATGGATGAAATAGGGAAGAATGGAGAGAGCTGTATTGGGCAAGATTGTGTTAATTGTTGCTGCTTGTCAATTGTTATCCAATGATAATGGCTCGTCGGTCCCGACTGTTCAGTGCTGTTATCAGATGGTAAGCATTTCAAAGAATCCTCACAGGGTTAGCAAAACCGTACGTACCGAGCGCGCGCTTTTTGACAAAGATAACATTACTCTTATGATTGCTACCTAAACTTGAAGTCAAATCCATACAAGTATTATAAATGCGAAAGTAACTCTGTCTGTCTGTCTTGTTTTCACTTTTCAACCAATTTGGATGAAATTTGGTATCTATACCACCGGGTCTATATCGGGTATATATCCGGGTCTCAAATTACCTCTAGGTAATTTGAGACCTGGAGAAGGACTTAGGGCTTACCTTTCATTCCAGGAAATTCTACTGTCGATCGACAAAAATGAGGACGGAACCGCGGGCAACAGCTAGTAATGAAAAAAATGTATTTAACTTTTGACATGTTATGTAAGTTTAGATAAAAATATTCGTATTGTACATTCAGACACCGAGATACCTGACCAGACCCTCTGCCTATATCATAAATTTTCCCTTAAACTAAAAAAAATATTAAAATGAAAACATATATTTAGAAAGATTATAATGAAGACTTTCTGACTGGTTCCTATTACTGCTATAATTTATGGGGATTTTAGTACTCGCGACGGCAGTAGTAGCCCAGGGAGCGGCATTTTTGGCACAGGTGTTGAGGGTGGATCTTTGACTGGTCGCTCACGTCCAAGCCGTCAGGTTTTTCGAGCGGCCTCTGCAAATAAAAAATCGTGAATAAAAAATTATTTTCGACGTATCTGATGACCAAAGGGCTTGCAATTTTTTTGCACAACGCATTAGCCTTGCCATCCAACATGGCCTTTTGGACACCCTACCGCAAGAATACTTAGTTCTAGTTGTTAGTTAGTGTTATATTGCTAAAGTCGTATTTTATACTATAGATTAACTACCAGAGAAAACGGGATTACTTGCCCGTCCAACTTACGTTTCGAATAGGTATCGAATAAAACGACAGGATTCAATTTGTCAAATGAAGACAGCAGGTCAGACCTATATAAATAGCAGAGAAGTTGTATGGCTGTTTTACTGTGTTATAAAGGCCCATCCCGCTCTGTTGAATGATATTTCTTCTTGTTTTGTATTTTTATACATAATATGAGTAAACCCGTGATTTTACTTACGTTTTATCCTACAAATAAAATGTAAGTAAAACAGACATACTATAAAGAATTTATCTCCCATAAGTTTTAATATTATTGAGTCGGGGAAAAAGTCTTTTAGTATATCTATATATACAGGTTGATTTTTAATTACCTGACAACACTGCCATTTTGGTGTTGGAATCGAAATCCCTAATAGAATATAGAGCTGCAGGAAAAAAGGTAAAAATGATGAAAAACATTAGGGCTTCCATACAAATTCACCGATCTGGTTAATTTTCTATGGAAAGTCTAAGTATCCTTGTCCTTTATTATTATCCTTATTATCCTTACTAATATTATAAATGCGAAAGTGAGTTTGTTTGTTTGATTGTTTGTTTGTTACGCTTTCACGCCGTAACTATTGAACCAATCATCATGTAATTTTGCATACAAGTTCTCTGGAGTACTGAGAAGGACATAGGCCTTTACCTTTTATCCCGAGAGAAAGAGCTATTCCCTAGGGATCGACATTGACGCAAGTAGTTAATTATAAATGCGAAAGTGAGTTTGTTTGTGTTAAGGGAGTTTATTTGTACGAACAATATCATTAAAAATAGATACATTGTGCCTACAAACTAAAAATTTCGTCTAGCATGTGTCCAGACATAGTGCCCAGCAGGCTAGCAGCGTTTCTTCTCTGGATTATAAGGCTGATTCTTTCACCAGTTGTCTGGTGTTTCACCAGTTTTTTTGTTGGTACAAAGTAATGTGAATACCTGTTTGTGTGGGAAGACGTTGATGCGGCATTTGATGCACTCCTGGCCGTTGTTCGCCCAGGAGTTGCCGCTCATCCACTTGCGCTTGCACTTCGGACACTTGTACTCGCCGAAACAACGCTTCTTGCCCTGGTACGGAGTCAGACCCTCGCCCTTAGGACGAGCCTGGAATTATAGACATCTATATTAGACTAACGCATGTTAATTCCCGTGGTTAGCCTGTTGGGTTATGTAGGGCATACCAGAGAAACACAAGATTGTTCATATACTAATTTATTTTCCTTTAGTAGGAAGGTGTGTTTATGCAAAGAAAGCCGTACAACGAATAATCCACAATGGCTGTGGGAACGTAGTCGGGATACTTTAAGTGGCTTGTGACGGTTCGAGTTGCAATCATTAAATACAATATTTATGACCAACTGATGACATAGAGAGAGAAAGATTATTGAGTTAGACAGGGATAGAAATGTGATTTATTTTTGCCACATTCCAACACGCCCCCTCAAAAATAAATCCATTATTACTCAACACGCCCCCTCAAAATAAATCCCTTTTACAACAGTATACCTAAGATAGCACATATCAAACAACTGTATACAATAATATAAAATTACACACCTTCCTTTCTGGGGAACAATTATCATGGCCCAACATTTGTTGCACAGGATTAGGGAAACCCAGAAAAACCTAATCAGGCCAATAAATAATATTATCTATCATTACTAGTGCTAATAACTAAGTTATAGATGGTTACTGAAATTTATATGTTCAATCCAAGTTTCAGTCTCATCTCAATAAACCGTGTTGCAGGCACTGGTTTCGTTAGTATATCCGCCAGTTGATTATCTGTGGAAATATAAACCATTTTAATTACATTTTTCTCAACCTGTTCTCTAGAAAAATGATACTTTATATCAATGTGCTTCGACCTCTTGTGACTAGTCGGGTTATTTGCAATACTTATACATCCATTGTTATCCTAAATACTATTCATTAATGAATTCAAACTGATCAATTTTAACCTTTTAACCATAACGTTTATTTTACTGGTTCATAAAAAGCCATGTATACAGCTTCAATGGATGATATTGCTACCGTCTGTTAACTCTTTGTTTGCCAACAGATTGTACAATTGTCATACAATTTAAACAAATAACCCGAGGTACTTTTTCTGTTAATTTCATTACAAGCCCAGTCAGAATCCACAAAACCACTTAAAATGTCTTTATAATCACTTCGTGTAACTAAGTTCACTTAAGATTTATGGTGCCTTTCAAATATCGTAGGACCGTTTTCAAGTGTAACCATAAAGAATGATTGTTTTTGTTTGCATATCGACTCGAGATGTTAATAGTAAACTTGTGCAAAGCACCAGATAAGATTTCGACAAGGGGCATTTGTAGTTTCACACGAATTCAATGCGTTGAAATCAATTTTACTTTCAAGAGGTGTCTTGACAGAATTATAGTCAAACATAAAAAAAAATGGCTTGATCCAAAGTGGTTGGTTTTCTTAGAAAACATTTAATCTCCTTTAAACCCTTCATTGAGAATTTACATGCATCGTATGCTGATGAAAATTGAAAACCACGCACGTAGGCACGTTAAGCCGTTGGTCCCGGCTGCTCTCCGGTAGTCGTTATAAAAACCACGTCAGAGACCGAGAGGCGCTTCCGAGAATTCTTAACACCAGGGTGTGCATGGTCGACCGACCGTGTCACCTACTCGAAATGATGATAAATTGAAAACCTTTGTTTATTAAAGCTTCGTTCAAATGTTTTAAACCAACAACGTGCGTTTAATCCATATAATGATGTTTGTAATTTACAGACCATATTATTATCACATGGGATACCCTCTGAAATTTTCATACAAATTCCCTCATACAGTGTCCCGTTCAAAAATGCCATTTTCACGTCCATATTATGTACATGCTAATTAAATTGATTAGCGAAAGCTAAAATTATTCTAAAACTTGTGACTCTGGCTACAGGGGCAAAAGTTTCATTATAGTCGATCATATATTTTTGACTAAAGCCACGAGCTACTAATCTCGCCTTATATTTCAAAGGTTTTCCAAACTCATTAATTTCCTCTCTAACAGCATTTTCCAATGGTGTGATTTTCCTTATGTCACTGAGGGACATGAAATATCAATGATTTTGCACATAGTAAATAACTGCAGGAAATACTTTCATCATCGTTTTCATTATATAAAATAGAAAGCATATTGCGGATCCTATTACTTCGTCTCAAATCCTTATCAAAACATTTATTTTTATCTGATAAACTGATACTCTCATTTTGACACGGAGTTTCTGGCATATATTTATTTGGTATCAAATCTAACGAGCCTGGCATTAAAACTTGTTTGTGAGAAACATCTGGTAAACCAGATTCAACTTCAGGGAATTCAACAGATTCGTCAATCTGCTCATACAGACCGTCTTTTCATCGGTCTACCATCCATTAACACATCCCTGACATTTTCCTCAGGGAATTCAACAGATTCGTCAATCTGCTCAACCAATCTATTTATCGGTCTACTGTCAATGAAATAACTTTCATCAACTATTACATCTCTGACTCTCACAAACCTATCTTCTGCCACATGCCATACTTTAAAACCATTTGGTTCGGAACCAACCAAAATGCCCTTTAAAGATTTTTGATCAAATTTAGCTCTTTTACTCTTGTTAATAAAGTATACAGTCGAACCAAAAACTTTTAAATACTTTCGGCCTTTTATTATGCCACAATTCAAAAGGTGTTACTTCAACAATCAGAGCTTTTATAGGGCTAACATTAATAAGTTGCTGTTAAGACAGCCTCACCTCAAAACGATTTATCTCATCTCATTAGATATAAATTCACCTCCGTTATCACAATATAAGTTATCAATCTTTAAGTCAAAATGAGCTTCACATTTGGCAACGTATTCTTTAAATACAACAAACACATCTGACTTCCAAGTCAGTAAGTATGTTACACAATAATGTTTGTATTTATCCACAAAATAACAAAATAGTTTTTGCCATCTAGCGACGAAGTAGTAATAGGACCGCAAACATCTGTGTGCACTTTAAATAGAGGCTAGTTTAAATATTTCATCTTTGTTTTATTGAATGGTAAACTCGCTTGTTTCCCATAAATACAAGCTTCACACAAAAAGTCACTTTATACGACATTCTGAATTTTGTCAATGTCTTCAAATAGTACTATACTTTTTATTTCCAAAAACTAGACTTCCAATATGACTTAGTCTTTTATGCCATCATCATCAGGTCATTTTTAGTCTCCATTACAGAAGCACGACCCTCTCTGTACTACTAGGGCCATACTTGGCCAGAGCAGCCAGATAATTATGCCATAATTCATATTTATTATTTATACCTCTATTCAAAGTGCTTGTGGTGTTAAAAGCATGTTTAGAAAGTGAAGATAATGCCAGTTAGATTATTCAATGACTTACCCTTTATGACCAGCTTACCACTATTTTTGTGTACCTACTCCGACGCCA
This sequence comes from Elegia similella, assembly GCA_947532085.1. Classification (NCBI taxonomy): domain Eukaryota; kingdom Metazoa; phylum Arthropoda; class Insecta; order Lepidoptera; family Pyralidae; genus Elegia; species Elegia similella. The sequence continues at coordinate 19,795,799 of OX383941.1, forward strand.
CCCGCCGCTTTTGTCGAAAACAATAGTCATCACGGCATCTTGATTTTTTTTTATAGATAGTAAGTTGTACGGGATATTGGCGCAGAGTAGTACATCTTGCAGAGTGTCTTGTATGCCCATATTACTCGTGACAGAAGTATTTCCTTTCTTAGTCGCTTATATATGCACTGTTCCTTACCACAGAAATATTTATTAGATTCTCTGTTTGAATTTTTTTTTGTGCCAAATCTTCTCGGTTTATCAAGTGGTCAGAAGCTCCAGAATCCAAAATAAAAGCGATATAGTCTCCTTTATTTGTACAATTGTTAGTGTTACTGTCTGTCATAAAAGCAAATCCAGATGTTGTCGCCGGAGCCTCGAGTTTTGAAGTCGAATCCGAAGTTAACAAATTTATTGTTTCGGGCTCCCTTTTTAAGTCCATTGTTTTATGCATGGCAATGTAATTTTTATGTCCCATTTAGTTGCAATAATGATATGTTATCCTTTTAAAGTTGCTGCGTGGTCCGAAATTAGGTTTCTCGTGCGTCGCATAATTTCTACTTGGTCCATTGAATTATTTTTGTCTGAGGCTAGAAAAACCATCCAACTAGTCACGCTCTTCATTTCTCAATTTAATTTTGTAATCTAGCAAACGTATTTTCACGAACACTAATGTTGTTAAACTTAGTAAGAAGTCTTAACTTCAGTATAGTAGTCCTAAAACTTCAGTATAGTATTTATTTTTGGCTATATATTTTTCTTCATCCATTCAGCGCTTTGTTCCGCAGGAGTTTCATCAATAATTTTCAAAACGACGAGTTCACTTAATAAATTGTAAATGTAGTACTTCCACACGCCGCATTTGTCACCATCAAATTGTTTAATGTTCCTTTTATATTTCGCACTGTCCATTTTTATCACTTTTTATTTCCTGTCACTAAAAGTTTTTACTTTCAAAGTGCAACTGATAGCCTTTATTAATAACACGCACTGAACTAGTGATCTGGGCCCATAACCTGTTGGGTTATGTAGGGCATACCAGAGAAACACAAGATTGTTCATATACTAATTTATTTTCCTTTAGTAGGAAGGTGTGTTTATGCAAAGAAAGCCGTACAACGAATAATCCACAATGGCTGTGGGAACGTAGTCGGGATACTTTAAGTGGCTTGTGACGGTTCGAGTTGCAATCATTAACCCGGCGTCAGCACAGTGGAAATATGTAACAACGATAGTAGGGTTGGGTCTAACAGACCCGTAGAAAAAAATGCCATAACTTCAATATTTATAATAAATTTACTAACATGTTGTAATAATTGAATAAAAAGACTATTGTTTATGAAATTTTAGATAAACAAAAACAACCCGATACGAAAATATGTTTTTAATGTCATTTTTATATAAGTATTACAAAACATTAACAAAATAGGTAGCCTCTGTCTTAAACTAAAAAAAAAACATAAGTAAACAAACTTTTTTTTAAATTTAAAACTAATAGGAAATATAAGAATAAAATCTCTAGCAGGACTAATAACAATATTCTATATCAGTCTTATAATTATTCAATCGTAGGTTCTTTTCCATCTGCACAATTTATGCCGTACAACACAGCGTGCTTACTGCAGATATATTTGTTATAGCACCGACAAGTATTACTAGATTTTCTATCTTTTTGGCAGAACAATCCTGACACCTTCTTTTTACATTAGGTATCTTCACAGGTGGTTTCTCATCAGGTTCTCCTAAAAAATACCTTATCATTTTGCGCATCAAATAAAATCCACCATTTCGTCTATAAAAAAATAAGTTCAAGCACTCTTTTACTGTAAAAGCATTTTGAGCTACTGGTCGAACACCTGGCACTTGTGTTATAATATTTTCCGCCCTAGTTCGAACATTTTGGCGGGTAGGGGTCTTCTGCCATATGGTTCCGTCTTTTCCAAAAAAAAAAGATGTTCGTACCTGGCTTTCAGTAGTGGTAGTCAAATTAGTACATAAATCGTGTTGTATTTCAGACGTTGAAGAATTTGGCCGATGGCGTAGTTCAACAATCATAGGGGCATATCGTCACTGTTCGTGTCAGATAGATAAATCTTGATCGGTGTCACTTTCTAGGCTGAGAACACGACGATGATCTTCTTCGTCTTCATTTTCTGAAGTAGAATTTTCATATTTAGAGTCGGATTCCAGCAGAATAGCTAAAATTCTCTGCCGTTCGAGTAATTCGCGATTAATTACTGCAAAGGTACTGAAAATAATACAAAAAGTCAATTATATATTTAAAAAGTTGGTTGAAAAAGACGGCGCGAAATTACGACACGAAATGTATGGTTGGGTCTTATTTACCTTTCTCGTGTTCATCCGCATCTATGCACCGCTGCGGCTGCGACACCACTATATGGCGATATTCCACGGAGAGGGGAGACCGTTAGGTCCAGCTACTGAGAAGTCTGGCAACGTCGCAATAATATTTTATAGAAATACGCGCATTTTTAAAAGGCGTGGGTAATATAGACCCAACTGTGCGATCGCCGGGTTAAATACAATATTTATGACCAACTGATGACATAGAGAGAGAGAAAGATTATTGAGTTAGACAGGGATAGAAATGTGATTTATTTTTGCCACATTCCAACATAGCCTCGATTAATACGCCAGCCTGCGACACGAGGGTGCCCGGGTTCGATCCCCGGTCAGGTCAACATGTAAAATGGTCTTTTTCAGATTGGCCTGGGTCTTGGCTGTTTATCTATATTATGTATTTGTTATAAAATATAGTATCATTGCGTTAGTATCCCATAGCACAAGTTTCGAACTTACTTTGGGGCTAGCTCAATCTGTGTGATTTGTCCGTTTTTATTTATTTATTTATATCTAGTCCTTTGAAAAGTTACATTTGGGGTTGCGTTTGTCAGAGGACGCAATTTTATTATTTAATAGATATGAAGGGGTAAAGTTAAATTCCAGATTGTGTGGTTGCAACCCTAGTCCCACGGCCGCCTTCAAGTGGCGCATCTTGGGAGAGGCCTACGACCAGCAGTGGACTGCCGCAGGCTAATGATGATGATGATGATTGTCCACTTACACACACGAAAAACTAAATTTTTTAAAGAAGATAATAACAGGCTCGTCTTCAAAGAAATTTTCTCCTCATCATTCATCATTATTTTCTCCTTCGATAATGCTTCTAGACTTTTTTACCTAACTGTGTCTGTTTCCTTTTTAATGTAAACCGATCTTGATGAAATTTGGGACGAAGATTTATAGAGGCTCGGGAAACGATATAGTGTTATTTTTTGTCCCGGAAAATATACTGTTTCCAAGGGATTTACATTAACGCAAGATTTTTTCTTTCATGCTGGTCTGGGAGAAAAGAAAAACGTAGAATGTGCAGCTGCTTCTCTTCCCGCGCAGCCTACAGAAGCCGGTCAAGGGAATGGGTGAAAACCTAAAGAATCAGTACAATAGGCGATGCGGCTAGCAACCCACCACTATTTTGATTCCGTTTTCCACCTTAACGCCCACCAACCAACACGCTAAACGTGGCCTTTCGGTGTTATAAGCTTAGGCTCATAACACCGAAAGGCCACGTTTACGTGTACCACTAAGAGATAAAGACGTGATAATATGTATGTATGTATGCAAGACTTTAATATGCTAACAAATTCGCAGGAATGAAACTAATGACAGCTTCGTGGCGCAGTGGTTAACACGCCAGCCTGCGACATGGAGTGCCCGGGTTCAATCCCCGGCCAGGTCAAGATGGAAAATGATCTTTTTAAGATTGGCCTGGGTCTTGGATGTTTATCTATACATATATCTATTTGTTATAAAATATAGTATCGTTGAGTTAGTATCCCATAACACAAGTCTCGAACTTACCTTGGGGCTAGCTCAACCTGTGTGATTTGTCCGTATATATTTATTATATTATTATTAATGACCAGTGATCGGAATAGGTAGATTGATTTGGGGTCAATAAACTGACACGTATATATTAATATGGACATGCCTCCGGGATTCCGGGATTTTAAAATCGTTATGTATAGGATGAAGAATATATCATTACTAGCTTTTCGCTCCGTCATAGAGTGATTGTCACTTTTTGTGTTGTGAAAACGTGATTTAACTCTGGCTTATGTACTGATTTCTGGATCTTCTTCAAAAATATTGATGTAAATAGTAACTTTTATAAATTTATTTATTAAAGCTACAACTACAAGTAGTAGAAAGCAAACATATAACAAAAAAATCTACTACACTAGTCATATGGTCACTTGCAATTGAACAAAAATGACACATTCCCTTTATTACCAAAAAAATCAGTATGTATACTTTCTATACATTTCAAATATACTGCTGTAAAAAAAATCGTACATTAAATATATTTAATTCAATCCGGTAAGTACTGAAACGAATCCCGAGGAAAAGGCTTATCCATGTTATGTATGACAGTGACAGTTCATGATGCAAGTACATAAAATCAATCTACCTATTCCGACCACTGTTAATGTTCTCGCGAGTTTGTTCGAATTCAGTGACGTGGCGGATGTTGTTTGCTATGCGTGCGCACCTCTCATAAGCACATCGACCTACCGAAATGCTGATCATAAAATCTATGTAACGCTTTCCGTTCGCATTACCGAGAACGTGACCCGGTGACTTGAGATGAGTTCTGAGAAATGTACAGTTTGCTTAGTATGCAACTATGTGTGATTTAGTTCAGGAGGTGTAACTGCCTTCGTGATCGGTTAAGGCGTTTGTCTGTAGCCCAGGAGTTCGATTCCCTCGGGAAGCATACTTTGTTTAGTTGTTTCCACTTGGTTAGAACATTGCAGGCTTGAATCACCTACTGCCTCCGTCCGTGATCCAGTGGTTAAGGCGTTTGTCTGTAGCCCCGGAGTTCGATTTCCACGGGAAGCATACTTTGTTTAGTTGTTTCCAGTTTGGTTAGGACATTGCAGGCTTGAATCACCTGATTGTCTGATAATAAACATGATTCCGTGCTTCGGAAGGCAAGTTAAGCCGTTGGTCCCGGCTGCCATCTGGTAGTCGTTAAAGGAACCACGTCAGAGGCCGAGAGGCGGTTCCGAAGAACTCTAACATCATGTTGTGCATGCTCGATTGACCGTGTTACCACACGAAATGATGATGAGGAGGTATATTGGTAGAGGCAGGGTAGAGTCAATCAATAAATCCAGCCGTTAGAAGTCCACTGCTGGACAAAGGGCTCTCCCAAGGATTCTTCGTTCTATGGGAGGATATTGCCATACTCACCACACTTGGCAGGCGGGTTGGCGAGCGTAGATTTTTTAGCTTCTTGTGCTTCTGATGCTGCTGCCCATTGGAAGCATTTTAAAGCTTAGGAAGGACAGGAATTTGTTGGATTTGGGAAAGGAACAAAGGCATTGGAATACTACTCACTCGGAGGAATAGGCAAAAGCTAGCGTAATAGGCTAGTTTCCTAAAAAAATATAATTAGTCCGTCAATTAGATATTCAAAAAATATTGGACATGTATTTTTTCTTTTGTCGATTAAACAAATAATGGTAAAGATATAGCCCATTGAAGTTCCGTGTGACGTCATAGTTTGCTACAATTTTTAGCAAACTTTGACGTCACGAGCCCCCACTCCTGAACTTTGACGCGCTTTATCTTTATTATTTATTGTTTATTTGACAAAAGAAAAAATACGTGTCCAATATTTTTTGATTATCTAACTGACGGACTAATTGTTATGTTATTATTACGACCCAGGAAACTAGCCTATTGTTGAGTATGGTATTTATATAGATCTGTTTGTACGTTTCGTCAAGCGCATCTCAAATCTGTGAAACAAAAACGAGGTCAATTTTCATGGTAGCGGTGCCGTCGCGTGGTTAACCACATTTGCTCGAAGAGGTGACTCAGCCCACCAAAATAACAACAAACAGTTTAAAAAGAATAATTTTTCTTATGGGACCATTACTGGGAACTGGGAAAAATCGACATTCCCATACGAATCGCCCGGGCGGCTGAAGATTTTTGTATGGAAATTTAGTTTTTTTCCATAATAGTTACCATAGGAAAAGTTGTTCAAATTGACGGGTTAAGTTACCCCCCCCTACACACCTACTGCCTCCGTCTCCTTATAAGAGGGTAAAGTTACACGATATCTATACTAATATTTTAAAGCTGAAGAGTTTGTTTATTTGTTTGAACGCGCTGATCTCAGGAACTACTGGTTTAAATTAGAAAATTCTTTTTGTGTTGCATAGTCCATTTATTGAGAAAGGCTTTAGGCTATAAAACATCACGCTGCGACCAATACAAATTTTCCAATTTGATCCAGTACTTCCTGAGATTAGCGCGTTCAAACAAACAAACTCTTCAGCTTTATAATATTAGTATAGATAGTATAGATTCACTTTAAAAATAAATAATTAAATAAAAATAAAATTAGTATTAAAAGGGGCTGACATGATTTTACTCCGCATTTATAGATAACGGTACGGAACCCTACGTGCGCGAGTCCGACTCGCAGTTGGCCGGTATTTTTGTACTAGATTCCTTTATTCACCCTGACAGTTTTAGATGTCTACACAGTAAGTTAGAGCGCCACGGATTCACTTGGGGAGGAGGGGGGAAATGAAGGGGAAGGAGGATGAGAGGATGAGGGGGAGGAGGAGGGGGGAGCATTAGTAGTTATTGTTATTGACGTGATAACGTTTTATAAATCGACGAACGCCGGCTGCACACACGAAAAAGTGTCACGTTCCGTGTGCCGATAAAGCCGATATCTCTCTTCCACCGTTATCACGTAAAATAACCGTCCGTATACCGACAACCATTTTTTTTATATGAAATATTATTTACTGATTCAATTATGAGGAACCTAATTAGAAGACAAAAAAGTACTTCGACGAATTGAGGACCTCCTCCTTTTTTTGAAGTCTGTTAAAAATATGTTGATTATTGCGATTTATAACGTCGTAGAAGTGAAGTACAAGGACATAAAGGTCTAGGACAGAGTTAGCTTGATGTCACCAACAAGAGTAAGCATCGAGGTCACCAACAGTAGTCTTTTAGTTTACCCTATACGAACAGACAGACTAGATGATTACTACGGTAGTAAACTTTTACGGTAGTAACGATTTTAACCATTATTACCGGAGTCTCCCGGGCAATCCGGGAGGGTTGGGAACCCTAGATTTGGCCCACACTCTCCTCGCTGGCCAGACGAGTTGGAGAGGTCTCATTGATGTTTATGAGCTTTGTTAAGCTTGTATTTCCTAAGTCGCCTCTTATGACCGCCATGGAAAATCTAGGAGTGGTTATCTAATCTACTCTGCCGGAAACCACACGGCTAAGTAATTTTCTTCAATTAAGATTACATGTAAAATAATTATCCGTCAGGAACAAAGTTCTTAAATAATTAATAATGCGAAGGAACTGATAACCTAAAGACATGAGTATATTATTATTGTTATAAATCAGAGCGCCGAATGAAACGTATGATTGTTTGGAACAACGGGCCGTAGAAACGTAGACAAAGCTTCCTTGTTTGCTCCAGTCGGTCGTAGCTCATAGGCCGATAATGTACACAAATAACTACTGACACAAAGAAGTTGTAAGATTGTGTCGCATCAAGCTGATCTTGACAAAATTGGACTAGTTAACTTATTGAAAATTAATAATTTGATCTTACATGGGTCTCATATGAAAGCTCAAAGTCACTCAAAGTGCTATGGAGAGGGCTATGCTCGGTGCTTCTCTGCGAGATCGAATCAAAAATGAGGAGATTCGTAAGAGAACAAAGGTCACTGACATAGTTAAGCGGATTAGCTCTTTAAAGTTTACTTAATAAATTCCGTACAATAACTTCAGGCTGACTTGTACGAAAAAAATAAAGATGAACAATAGAAAGACATTGCTCTGAAAGTATTTGAAAATTAGGTAAGTCATATTAATCAAATATACTTTATAGCGAGTATATATTTTAAACAACGTAACTCCAAAGAAAGGACATGTACTCCGAAGGGGAAGCCTGGGTGGCCGCCTTTTAGACAACGCTGATAGCTGCACACCTAGGTAGCTGGTGTCTCTTGAAGAAGCAATGTAGAGAAAACATATGTTAATACTATTTGTTAGCAGTAAGTTTTCCGAAAATCATAAAATAATTATATATATACCTGGGGGCAGTCTCCAATGTAGTGTCCCTTCTTGAAGCATAAATGGCACATGTACGCAGGAGGGGGAGGCCTGGGCGGTCGCCTCAGAGACAAGGCTGTTAGCTGTTCTGCGAGGGAGCTGGTGTCATCAGCCTGCGTCTGCGCAGACCCTGGCGCCGCAGTTGGTAATGGCCCCCACACGGAGCCTGGCATCCACTGAAAAACATAAATAAATAAAAAAGAATAAGTAGGTAAGTAAATTTATTTAAAAGCAAACTGCTACACAAATTGTATTTTTTTTTATATCCTTTAGCCTAGAGAAAATGCGGTGTCAAATACGATAGCTGCATTCCACGATATGGTTTTTGTTTTTGACGTAACGTCTTTAAAGACGGTCTTTGAAGACTTTCGTGCGGGTTTAAACCCGCACGAAAAACTGTCACGTTCCATGTGAAACCGAGAGCATGGAACAAGCGATAGAGAGGCACGATCGGCCTAAGTGTACCGCTTGTGACGCATATATTGTCTGTATGACGCATCTATCTTCCACCGTTATCGTTTTTAATAACTTTTTTATTTCCTATTTTATTAAATTCTATTTTTGTATGGGCGCAACTTCCGCCTATACATATAGTTGTCGAGATCATCTCTCCAACTCCTTCTTGGTCTACCTTTACCTCGGCGACGCTCCGGTATCCAAAAGGTAGCCAACCTAGCCTACCTTTCTGACCGCATACGACAAACATATCCCGCCCAGTCCAAAAAAGGGGGAGGCATTTATCCAGCAGTAGGACATAACATCCACAGGATAGGAAAAAAAATCTTATTAAATTGTCAAGTCGAACCTAACGATACCTTGAATACAGAAATCCATTTAGCCCATTCGAAGATACGAGGTACGTATGTACATACGAGCAAAAAAAGTAACTCTCCCTCATAATTTTTATTACCTATTGTAAAGTAATAAAAATTATGAGGGAGAGTCACATCGCTTTTTTCAAAAAAGAAGTTTAAAATTATAGCAAAATATTCGCGTCAAAATGACCACCACAATGAAAACTGAAGAAATTTCAAATGTGTGTAACCTTCATTAATGTATTCAATATCACACAACATACTAATTGTGTGATATTGAACGTAAATCTACTTAATTAACAAATGTAATAAAGATATCTGAACATTCCACTGTAGTTTATAAACAAAAAAGAGAAAGGAGAATAAATGGGTACCTATCTCTTGCTTGGATGGCCAAGTTGGATTGGTATGTAACATCCTCGTCTTCATCGTCACTTACCATCAGGTAAGATGGGAGACAAATGCCTAATTCAATACTTAATCAAAAGAAAAGTGTTTTAGTTCCACTGACGTCACTCACGGGAAAATAGACGGTCAGCTTTTTGTGTCACGTGACATACAGATAAAATGACAATTTTAATTACTAAATTTGTTTAAAATAGCATTACAATGCTCGGTATATTATTAAAATTGAAAATATGTGATGAAAAAGAACTCGGTCACAGGTAGGATTCGAACCCACATCCCTTAGGTTAAGGCGATACCACTGTAAATAACGTCGTTTTGAACCTTATTTATCTCGCAAAATACTTAAATTAGGAGTTTCAAATCTAAGTAATATGATTTTTGACTATATCATCTCCAAAAATTGAAGATGAAAACACGTTTTGATAAAATTTTCTCGATAGAAATATTTTTTGAAAAATGGTCTTCGTTCGCAGAGTTTTTGTTATTGTAGCTCAAATGCGACGAATGAAATAATGATTTTTAGACTAAAAGATAGGTTATTAGTAATTCTTTAAAATGTAAATATGAAAATACAATTAACCGGTCTGATTTTATATAAAATAGAAATAACTAATTTGTCGCTTACGTTTTTTTCTTTGAGCGACTCGAGACTATCTCCTACCTCATCATTCACGGGCTAAACCGCCAAGCGCTATCCCTTGCGCGCACTTGATCAGTCCTTTGCCGAGCGAAGGTACCAAACATTTGAGTCCTCGTCTTAACGCCCTATGTGTGATACCACTACACCACCGTTACTTCGAATCACCGTGTCGAATTCTCTCATCACATATTACCCCGTAGGGTATACGCATTTCAAGCATGCGTACTTCTTCAATACTACCCACTATTTAGAAGTGTGGTATTCTACTTCATTCATATCCGATGAATAGAAAGTTGATTAAATTGAAGAAAGCTTTTTACTTACTCAAATTGTTTTTAAATAGCATTACAATGCTCGGTGTATTATTAAAATTGAAAATATGTGATGAATTACATATTACAATAACGTCTTCCATTTGATCATACTTCCCTGATCGCTTTATCATTAGCCTCATTAAGGTCCTGCACTGTGCAACTAGTGGGGCAGTTAGGGCATGATAGAACGTGAGACATGGACTGATTGGTAGAGAAACGCCACATAACTCTGTTTTCTCGACATCTCCTAACACCAGCCCGGAGTCGGCGATCTGCCGCACCACCGTAGCGGATTTTAGTAAGTCGTTACACCTGTGCGGCGCGTATACCTGCGCACATACCTGGCGTGTTAGGGGTCGTCTTAGGGGTGGTCTCATTCATGGCCCATAGCAGTCAACGTGTTAAGGGACTTCCAGACTGCCCAGGGAAGATCTTTTCCGGGTGGAAGCTTCTCGACAGATGAAATATCGGATGGACTTGGTGCGTAACATAAATTACGTAACACAATACACAACGGGACTAAATACTAGGGCCTACTAACTCGAGACATTTCGTTGCTTTTACATTGTATACCCTTTTCCATGGCTAGCTCTCTGACTATTATGAGTCGCTACCAGGCGGTCTATTTGGTAACTCAGTGTACAACGTTTAGATAGTCACTTCAATACATTGCGGCTTTCGTTTGATTGAATATTTTTATTTAAACGTGTACCCTAAGTTAGCAAATAGGCCGGTCGCTACATACTGCGCACGACCAACGTAACGAAATCTAAAATTACGCCTCCCACCATTTCTTCCGTGCTAATTCGGTACTGCTGAGAATACCGTAATAGTGCTATCAACTGTCGCCGTTCTAAAGGTATTTGCTTTCCGGGTCCCAGTTGCATCCTCAGGTATAATGCTTCGGTTCCGGGGCTTGGAAATAGCCCGGGGAATTGCAAGCTACCATTCCCCTTGCTGTACTTTTAATATAATAAATATATACGGACAAATTACACAGAGAGAGCCAAAGTAAGTTCGAGACTTGTGTTATGGGATACTAACTCAACAATACTATATTTAATAACAAATACATATATAGATAAACCTTTAAGACCCAGGCCAATCTGAAAAAGATAATTTTTCATCTTGACCTGGCCGGGGATCGAACCCGGGCACTCTCGTGTCGCAGGCTGGCGTGTTGACCACTGCGCGGGGCTTACCTTTTAATTCTTGTAAAATGATTTGGTACTTCTTTTTGCATGTATTCCTTATAGTATGTGAAATATACAATATGTAGAGAAATCCCTGTCCGAACCTTGTAGGGGTGATTTAGTCCGTCGATGTAAAAAAACATTTCATAAGAGATCAAGTCTGGGAAAATAGACGTTTACATACAAAAATGTTCGTCAATTTGTATGGGAACCACAAAAAAAAAAACATTTGAGTTTGTCCCATATACATCCAAAAAATACAAAATATAGAAATAATAATAGAAATAACTGCAGAAGCAAGTTTTTAAACTGGTCTCGACCTTCCATTCTGGTCTGGGAGAAAGGGAGAAAAGATAAACATAGAATGCACCAGCTGCATCTCTTTCCACGCAGACCGTAGAAGCCTGCTGAGGGAATAGACATAAATCGGAAACAATTTGAATAGGCGATGCTCTTTTTCAATCTGGACGCTCACCAATACGCTAAGCGTGGCATTTGGGTCCTATGATCCCGGTCTCTGCTTATCCCGTAAGGGATAGAGGCATAATAATATTTATGGATGAGTCTGTTTACGAGCCGTTATGTAACTGTGTCCGTGTTTTTGAGTGAGTATAATTTTATAATATGCATTTTTGTATAAAATGTAAGAAAAGTAGTAATAAACCACTAGTAAAACATGATTCTGTAAAATGCGCCCCCCAAGACGTGATACCCTTAACAGTTTGTTAATTATTTGCTAGGAATTCTAGGAATTTACAACCAGGCAAGGATCGTATATAGCGGTGCGCCTAAACGACCGATAGAAAAAAGGAGAAGGTGGTATGAGTTCGTGCAGTTCTTGAGCACACTCCGAAGAATATCCTGTAAATGACACATAAGCTGGCGACTTTGCGTCTCATTTAGGATTTAAACAATTAAATGACGTGAGTCGATTATTTTAGCTGGTAGGTATGTTGTCCATAACTCTTTATAACTGAATTTTATAAAACTTGGTAGATAAAAATTTAGACGTACAGAACACAGGATAGGCTTCTTTTTAGTTTAGAAATCGGAATGTACGAGCGGAGTCGCGAGCACAGCTAGTAAATAAATAATCTTGTATGTCATAAATATTGTGGACGGCAATTATTTTCTTCCAGCTAAATTTAGTGCCGCTTCCAAAGCGGAGTGCAATGCAAAAGAAGCGGCAACAAACTGCACATCGCATTTTCTCGAAATGACGTTTCCGACATCATCTATCTATGATGTGGATATGATAATATGAATAATATACTCATTGGTGTTTAGTTATAGTGTGCGTCGTGTCTTGTGTATATATCTCTAGTTTCATCTCGTTGCTACATCCGCCGCCGACTTTGATCTGATGAGGGCCGACACCTGAGTTTCTATTAATGAAGAGCCATTTGTCGGCCTTTGTTCTTTGTTATTTGCACAGACATTTAAAATCTGCGGTTATTTGTAACCCTAAACATCGAGGGCAATTCAATAAGGATATAAGAATTGTTGGATAAGGATTGGTTGAATAAGGATAAATAATTGAATAACACGAAGAAAATGTTTAAAAATAAAATTAAATGGTGTCAACGAAACGAAAATAAAATAAAAATGGATATCATTGCTACCCATAGATACAATAAAGACTTTGCAAAATTTTGGAAAGAGACTAATAAGTTAAGCTATAAACCTAATCGTTCTGTAACTGTAAATGGAAACCAATGTGAAACTGAAATAGCAAATATGTTTTCGGCTAAATTTAATACCAACAAACCCTGTATTAATATTGCAAATTGTAAAAATAAAGGTTCAGAGTGGACAGAAGTTAAGCATGACTCCCCTTCTAGTTCCCCTATTAAGATGTCAACCAATGCAAACATACATATCACATCTGATCACATGCATAAATGTATAAGGGATATGAAGCGTGGCAAGTCTCCTGGACACGATGGCCTTAGTGTAGAACACTTTTTGTATGGCAGCAGACTCCTGCATGAAAAATTAACTGCCATCTTTAATGTCTGTATAGATCATAGTTACCTACCAAGTGAGTTAATTAAGACTATAGTAATACCTGTGGTAAAGAACAGAACTGGTGACGTCTCCTCTCTGTCTAATTATAGGCCTATATCACTAGCTACTATTACATCCAAAATTTTTGAGAGAATTTTGAATGAACATTTAAATGAAGATAATATTCCGTTAAATAATGCACAATTCGGATTTCGTAAGGGTTTGTCCACAGACATGGCTATCTTTAGTCTCAAAAATATAGTTAAATATTATGTGTCACGGAATACCTCGGTGTATGGTTGCTTTTTGGACCTGAGTTGTGCCTTTGATACAATTGACTATAACATCCTCTGGAACAAATTAAGATCAACCAAGGTGCCACCAAAAATCACAAATTTATTTCAATACTGGTATGACATTTAGGAAAACCAAGTTAGATGGGGTAATAGATTCTCTGAGACATATAAGTTAAAATGTGGAGTAAGGCAGGGTGGCCTGACGTCACCGGTTCTTTTCAACCTCTATATAAATGACCTGCTGAGCGAGCTTGATAGGGCTGGTGTTGGCTGTCATATTGGAGGTGAAAGTGTTAATAATCTCAGTTATGCGGACGATATGGCCCTGTTGTGCCCGTCCCCGGCAGGTCTACGTAAGCTACTGGCAATTTGTGAGAGCTATGCGCTTGCTCATGGTCTAACATACAATGTCAAAAAGACTGAAGTCATGATATTCAAAGCAGGTCGTGGTCCTGAAAGGTTGTCACCATTTATGTTATGTGGTACCACTCTGACATATGTTCAGAAATTTAAGTATCTTGGTCATATCCTGACTGACTCTCTATGTGATGTGGCCGACATTGAACGACAGCGACGAGCCCTTGCCATGCGAGCCAATATGCTGGCAAGGAGATTCACACATTGTTCCAAACAGGTTAAAGTGACTCTGTTTAAGGCATATTGCCAGTCGCTATACACCAGCCAGCTGTGGTATAAATACACTAAAATCTCCTACAACACACTTCGTGTTCAATACAATAATGCATTTAGGGCAATACTTGGTCTACCCTGGCGTTGTAGTGCGACTGGTATGTTTGCTGAGAATTGTGTCATTGATCTGACCTCCTTACACCGTAGATTAAAAACATCCTTTCACAGGAGGATACATGAGTCCAAAAACTGTATTATACAAATAATTTTCTCAACAATTTATCTATACGACAAATGCTTTGCTCTGTGACCTTTATCTAGGCACTCTTTTAATCTAGAAAGAGAAACACTGTATAACTATTATTATTTATTGTATTATGTAGAGAATTATATTGAAACTACAATATAATATGATATTTTGATTAGATTTATACATTATTGTATCCTGACAATTTGTTATGCAATGCTATATGGGTATTTACCTGAAATAAACGTCTATTATTATTATTATTATTTGTATCTCTCTTAATTCACGGGTGTTACCCCGGTTCTTTGAGAGGCTTGCGTGGGGATATAGATCCAACACGTAGAGGCCCTTTGGAGAAGTTGATGTAATGTTGGTCTCTAGCCAGAACCCGTTCCTAGAAATACCAATGTGTGATATGCCCTTGAACAGGTCTTGGCCGGAGGAGGAACTATTGCATTTTAAAAAGGAAATTAATGGGTTTATGGGATTGAGAGTTGGGTGGACTTATGCTGGGTTATTGCAAAGGGACGTGCACCTGCCATAATCATGATAACTGACTACAATTGGCAGGTGGTGGCTTGCCGCCCACTAGATGGGCCCCTCAAAATAGCCAACGATTAATGCCGGCAAAAGGTGCAACACCGGTGCGGGCGACTCAGGGGTGTCGAGAGGTGTGCTGCGCTTTCTCCGAAGTTACTCGCGGCGTTATGCCCTTTAACACTTCCACCCCTGGAGCAACAGCTCTCACGACTCCTCTCTGGACGGCCAACTAAGGCAAGCCAGAGTCGAGAGCCCTGCGAGCCCTCTTGGGTTTCCACCCCGACCGATGAAGACACGTCGGGGGCGAGGGCTCTGACCGACTCTCTGAAGCACTCGGGTCCGTGGTGTCGTTACTCACCAACAGCTCGCCACAAGCTGCCCTGCGGATTTATTATTATTATTATTATAAGATAATAGTAAATGTCATGTTCTGTATCCGTTTCGGGTTCCGTACCTCACAATTTTTGAGATGGAACCCAAAGAGGATCACTCAGTTGTCCGTCTGTCTTTCAAGACCATTTTTCTCACGCTTGGACGTATCAAGTTGAAATTAATATCACTGATGAGATGGGTTGACGATATTGGCAAAGTCGCGGGTTGTTCCTGGATGAGAGCAGCACAGAACCGAGATAGATGACGGAAATGAAGTAGTGAGACCTAAGCTTAGCACTGGATGGAAGATGGGCTAAGATTATGGTGATAATGATAGATAATGCCGTTTAGTCACACATATACAACAATTTGATAAAAAAAACATCAACATCACACTGATTTTCAGCTAGGGCCTGTCATCAAGTGCGAGTGCGCTTCAATGATGATGATTGAAATTGACGATCCCTTGAAGCTGTGAAATATCAAAATTTTAAGTTAACGAAATCAAAAGATATGGCGGATAATTTGCTCTTACTCGCATATGAATTAAAACCTATATATGGTACTTCCCATAGAACTACTAGAATCATGAAATTTGTTAGGTGTGATAGCAGGTATGTGTTTATTATTTGCGCAGCTAGTGTTTGTCTTTTTTTATTTGACTCTTTACTTCGTATCAATTATATATCCTAATCCTAACTTGTTCAGAAAACCAAATTACTAAAAAGGATAGACACTGATGGACGCCATGGACCTAATGTTTCTACTCCATGTTCATCATCATTTCGAGTAAGTGTCACGGTCAATCGACCATGCACACCCTGGTGTCAGAGTTCTTCGGAACCGCCTCTCGGCCTATGACGTGGTTCCTTTAACGACTACCAGATGGCAGCCGGGACCACCGGCTTAACGTGCCTTCCGAAGCACGGAATCATCTTTATTATCAGACAATTAGGTGATTCACGCCTGCAATGTCCTAACCAAACTGGAAACAACTAAACAAAGTATGCTTCCGGTGGGAATCGAACCCACGCTCCATGTTAAAATATGTAGTTATCTTTTTTCTGGCGAGTATTATAATACTGTATTTTGCTCTGGCGAGCTCCGTGGCGCAGTGGTTAACACGTCAGCCTGCGACACGAGGGTGCCCGGCTTCGCGGTCAGGTCATGATGGAAAAAGATCTTGTTCAGATTGACCTGGGTCTTAGATGTTTATCTATTTATGTATCTATTATAAAATAAAGTATCGTTGAGTTAGTATCCTACGACACAAGTTCACAACTTACTGTAGAGCTAGCTCAATTTGTGTGATATGTCCCTATATATTTATTTATTATTTAGTTTAAAGGGTTTCTGCTCATGCAGCGGCTGTGTGTGCCTTCGACTTTGTACTCTGGAGATGGAATGGCGCCAGTGTCTAGACGCAAGTAGCGCCCCACATCAGCGGTCACCCCAATCTCTATGTGTGGATTTGTTTCGTTTGCCATTAATTGAACGACGGAGCTTGAAATTGTTTTTGATAGTGTAAGATACAGTCTTAACAAAAAATTGATTTGCCTTCTATTTGAATGTCGTTCTGCATACGTCCTACTTTTTTAATATCTGCAGTAGATGAAATGAAATCCCATTAATGTTGAAAATATTCGCCCAACATACATCATTAATACGCCTTTAGCACATGCGTCACATACCAAAATTACCTACTCCTACCTTTAATTTTATTATTCATATTATAAATTCTCTGGCTGCTCTAGTAGTACAGAGAGGGTCGTGCTCCTGTAGTGGAGACTAAAAAGACCTGATGATGATGATATTTTGAATGCGAAAGTGAGTTTGTTTGTTTGTTACGCCTTCACGCCTTATCTACTGAACCGATCGTCATGAAATTTTTCATACCCGTTGCCTGGGGTACAAAAAGGACATAGTGTACATTTTACCCCGGGAAAAGTAATGTTCCCGAGGGATCAACATTGACGCCGGCGGAGCCGCGGGTGACAGCTAGTTTATTATTAGCAAAATAATGAAAAGTAATACCAAATAACTACAAGTAATTAACCACTATGTACGGTTATAGAATATTTTGTTTGTAAAAATAAAATGTCGGTTTGTGCTAGTTTCACTCATCTAAGCCCTTTAAAAAGCACTTTGTCAAAAACGAAGATTTCTGTCAAAAAAGCCTTACCACGCATCTACATCGAAAAGAGCTTTTAGTACCGCACTCTCACAGAAAATCGACGTTTGAGTAGGAGCCTTACCGCTTCTATGCTTCGTTCGATGAGTGAGAGAGCCGGAGGCCCATCCTTTCCCCATTTCCTCACCCCATGTCCTTTCCCCAACTCCTTGAAAGGTCGGCAACGCTTCTGTTACACCCTGGTGTTACAGTTGTCCATAGGCAGCGCTGGTCGCTTACTATCAGGTGACTCGCTTGCTCGTTTGCCGCCCTATAACATTAAAAAAAAATGTACACTTCTACACTAATATTATAAATAGGATTTTTTTTATTGTTTATTTTTTTGCATTGAATAGGCTCTGAAACTACTGAAAATTCTTTCACTATTAGAATCTTACGTTATCTCTGATCATCATCATTTCGAGTAGGTGTCACGGTCAATCGACCATGTACACCCTGGTGTCAGAGTTCTTCGGAACCGCCTCTCGGCCTCTGACGTGGTTCCTTTAACGGATACCTGATGGCAGCCGAGACCAACGGCATAACGTGCCTTCCGAACCACAGAATCATCTTTATTATCAGACAATCAAGTGATTCAAGCCTGCAATGTCCTAATCAAACTGGAAACAACTAGACAAAGTATGCTTCCCGTCAAAGATCTAGATGCTTGCTTCCCGTGGGAATCGAACCCACGACCCCCGGGTCTACAGGCCTGTAGACCGTTTGTCTGATAATAAAGATCATTCCGTGGTTCGGAAGGCACGTTAAGCCGTTGGTCCCAGCTGCCATCTGGTATTCGTTAAAGGAACCACGTCAGAGGCCGAGAGGCGGTTCCGAAGAACTCTGACACCAGGGTGTACATGGTCGATTGACCGTGACACCTACTCGAAATGATGATGATCAGAGATAACGTAAGATTCTAATAGTGAAAGAATTTTCAGTAGTTTCAGAGCCTATTCAATGCAAAAAAATAAACAATAAAAAATGTCCTATTTATAATATTAGTGTAGAAGTGTACATTTTTTTTTAATGTCATAGGGTGGTCATTCTAATATCAGGAACTACTGGTTCAAATTGGAAAATTCTTTTTGTGTTGGATAGTCCATTTATTGAGGAAGGCTATAAAACATCACACTGCGACCAATAGGAGCGAAGCATCAATAAAAAATGTTTTGGAAACGGGGGAAAATTATTTATCTATACTAATAAAAAACTAATTAATGATAATAACAGAAATTGCCGCGGACAAATTCGCGGGCAACAGCTAGTAAAATGATAAAGAGAAGAAAATGAAATTAAATATATCTGCAGACAGCTTTGCTATAAAGTAGCAAGTATATTGAGCCGTTGAATGTGTGATTAGGATAAAACCACGCATAATGATGAATTTGTGACGGTGTTGAGTCTATCTACATTTTCTACACTAAGTAAGTAAGACACTTGAGCTATACGCTCACAATGAAATATTCAATATTATATTTATTTGTGGTATTGTCGTCGTTAGAATTAGTGCGATGCATGGTTGGGCGGACATGGGAGTTCCTGAGGGATCGCCCCAACAGCCGAGTCGTCCTGGTGTCTAAGGGATCGATGACACCGTTGTCAAAAGTGGCGACGACAGCAATACAAGTAAATATTACAGACTGACCGTAATCCTTACTTATCCTTACTAATATTATAAATGCGAAAGTGAGTTTATTTGTTTGTTTGTTATGCTTTCACGCCGTAACCACTGAACCGATCATCATGAAATTTTGCATACAAGTTCTCTGGAGTGCGGAGAAGGACATAGGCTACCTTTTATCCCGGGAAAAAGTACTATTCCCGAGGGATCGGCATTGAGACGGGCGGAGCCGCGGGCGAAAGCTAGTAATATTATAAATGCGAGAGTTTTTATTTATTCGTATGGCAGAATTAGCAGTCGTTCTTAAAATGTTTATAGTCTAAAATTTAATGTTCATCCACAAGATTGCGTCATTTTCCAAGGTGTACAGGTCCACTGGATCACCATCATATTTTGTAAGTGGGCAGTCCCGTATTATGTGCGAGATATCTTGTACAGGGGCGCCACAATCGCAGGCAGCTGAATCGATCCATCCGCACACCGGTGTTTAAATGCCCTGGTTCGGCCATAGCCAGTTTTCAACCTGTTTATTTGGCTTGGCACCATTCTTTTCGCGGCAGATTGAATCCGGGGGTTTCACTGTTGGATTTATTTCCATGCCCATGCAGTTAGGTTGCTTGGAGTTCCATTCTTGCAACCATTTATCTTTTATGGCAAAGTTGGCATGGGCGAGTTCTTGGGCCGTTCGGTAAGGGTGGCGAGACTTCAATCGGTGTATGGGAGGGTTCGAAAATTCCTCGTGGGCAGGGAGGTTGGCGTTGGCGTAGATTTTTTGAGCTTCCCGGAGTAAGGCCTGTTGTCGGCGAAGGTGAGGTGGGGAGATATGACTGAGAACGTGGAGCCATTCACCTGGTGTACTTTTAATTGTCCCCGATATGTACCTCATTGTTTGGTTGAGTTGCACGTCTATTCGCTGCGTGTGCGTGCTGTTAAGCCAGACAGGCGCGCAGTACTCGGCCGCCGAATAACTAGGCTGAGAGCCGTAGTGCGAAGCACATCAGCCCCGGCTCCCCAAGAGGTGCCTGATAGTTTCTGGAGGACGTTGTTGCGTGTCTGGAGTTTCCTCGCCAGCTTTTGTAAGTGCGGCGCATAGGGCAGATTACGATCTAGCGTTACTCCATCGTATCTCCTCGTCTTCATCGTCACTTACCATCAGGTGAGATGGGAGACAAATGCCTAATTCAATATTTAGTAAAAAAAAAAAAAAAAAACTCCGAGATACTTGGGCGTGGGATTACATTTTAATAAACCCCTGAAAATGTTACCTTCGGTTCGTATTTGGCATTCCTGTTGCAGAGATGAAAGGCGGCTACTTCGGTTTTCGCAGGGTCGGGTACCAATCGCCACTTCTCAAAGTAACGGTAGAGAATTTCTAAGTCTTCGCTAACAACTTCCTCTGAAGGCTCGAAGCCGCTGTGTTGGCTGGCGATGGCTATGTCGTCAGCATACATGAATTTTCGACATTTTGTTTTTGGGATATCATGGATGTACAGATTAAATAGAATTGGAGCCAGCACAGAACCTTGAGGCAGCCCATTGTTTAATTTTTTGGTACGGCTTTGTTTGTCTCCGAGATGCACTATAAATTCCCGATTGCTTAGCAAGGTGTTGATTAGCCCAGTGATTTTTCTGCAAGGGACTGCTGCCATTAGCTTGAAGAGTAGGCCCTGTCTCCACACCGTGTCGTAGGCAGCCGACAAGTCAATGAAAGCCACTAGGGTTTTCTCTTTCCTTTGAAAGCCTGCCTCGATGTGAGTTGTCAAGGATAGGACTTGGTCGACACAATTGCGACCACAGCGAAACCCAGCCTGTTCATATGGCACCACTTTATTATTATTACATTTGGAATAAATAGGGATAAAAGGTAACCTATGTCTTTCTCCGTATTCCAAATGTATGCAATAAGTATATGTAGTGATACTTATTGCATACATTTGGAATACGGAGAAAGACATAGGTTACCTTTTATCCCGGGAAAAAGTACTATTCCCGAGGGATCGATACTGACGCGGGCGGAGCCGCGGGCGAAACCTAGTAGAACATAAATCATCTAAGAGTTGCATAGATCTTACTTATTGCTCAGTGGCCTTTTCTAACCCCTTCCGTGTAGAAGTGGTGAGGCGAATAGTCAGGACCACGGATTTGGATGTCAGGACTGCGATACTCTTCAGTGGCTTCATCGCTGCCCATCAATCAATGGGCAGGTAATCTTGGTCACGCAGAGTCAACTGACGCTGCCGTGGGCGAGAAGACGTCGTCTCCTGGCGGGCCCGGGTGTCTTGCACCAAGGATAGGCCCTTCTGTAAAGCTTTTAGCTCATAATGATGAGATGTGAGTTGATGCTCTTCAAAGGCTTTTGCCATTGTTCCTCAGATCGATCCTTCAAGCTATGCATGTAGTGCACATACAATCGCGGCCCATCAGGTTATATGAGAGTTTGCTGCCTCTCCAAGACTTGTGCGCCTGGGTGCCCTTTGGTGATGTTGTCTAGATACAGGTTGATGACACTTTGGCCTCGCCTCAAACGTCCAACGAAGTAGCAAAAGCTCACAGGATAACTGACCTGGCACCACGCCCGTGGCAACGGCAGTCGACTCACCGTGACTCCCAAGTATAAGATAGGATCACCGCATGCCGCCACAGCCACCCCAATGTCCTGTCTATTGTGATGGGCAGCGATGAAGCCACTGAAGAGGACCACCATACCAGTTCTTACCAGTCACCTCACTGCCTGTACATCTGTACTACCACAGAGATGTACATAGATGATGTAAATGCACCTACTTCGCGCGTCCGAACCCCGACCAAGTGTCAAGGTTGGCCGCGGATACTGACAGTCTGCGCGCGTCTATTATTGCAGACGGAAGGCTGCGATAACTAAAAAAAAAGCCAATAAATTGCAAGCACCCAAAAGCAAGAACATATTTCCTATCAGGCTTTTAACAGTTTTTAACGCTTGGTTTCTATTCAAATCGTTATACTTGTTTGCGTTGTCTATGTACATCTTCCGTTTTGGTTAGGACATTGCGGGCTTGAAACACCTGATTGTTTGATAATGAAGATGTTTCCGTGATTCGGAAGGCACGTTAAGCCGTTGGTCCCGTCTGCCATCTGGTATTCGTTAAAAGAACCACGTCATAGGCCGAGAGGCGGTTCCGAAGAACTCTGAAACCAGGGTGTTCATGGTCGATTGACCGTGACGCCTACTCGAAATAATGATGAACTATATCTGTGTGTACTACTGTGATTGCAGTTGCCGTTGTCATGCTACAAGGTCGTGTACGTGCGCGTGGTGGTCGACAATCCCGCCGACAGTCCGCGCGTCTTCTACGACGCGAATAAACGCTCCGTCCGAATCGCGTACGACATCGAGCAAAACAGCCAATCTCAATACAAAATCTACGTGAAAGCCGTTAATAATTGTCACAAAATACCGCGGCCGCTTAATAAGGTGAGACGGCCACGTAAACGGGTAATCCCTGATCCAAGTCTGCCAAAAATCCCGCCTGAGCTGATGAAAGATCGATACCAAGTATATCCGAATTGATTACACCAGCATTTATGTCATTAATAATTAAATGTGTAATGAAATCATTTCTTTATTTATTTCTATCTCTAAACCACCAAGCGGTCTAATCAGTCCACATAATAATAGAAATTCAACTGTGTCTGCGTTCCTCGCGCTTGATGGGTTAAAGTCAGATTAAATGAATGTTTTACAGAAACATTCATTTAATTTTATTTATTTTTTTATTTAATTTTTGGCTAGCTCCTTGGCGCAATGGTTAATACGCCAGCCTGCGACACGAGGGCCCCGGGTTCGATCCCCGGTCAGGTCAAGGTAGAAAATGATCTTTTTCAGATTGGCCTGGGTCTTGAGTGTTTATCTATATATGTATTTATTATAAAATATAGTATCGTTGAGTTAGCATCCCATAACACAAGTCTCGAACTTAATTTGGGGCTAACTCAATCTGTGTGATTTGTCCATATATATTTATATATTGAAAAACAGAAACAGTAAGTACATTAATTCCCTAAGTTACAGAAATTGAGCTAGCACTGTGAGTTGTTAACTTTGTCGTGCCTCTGATACAAACTCATTAATACGTACAATTAATTATGGAATTTAACCACTTCAATTACTAATATAGGTACTCGTCCGATAAAGATGGAGTTAATTTGAGGTCCATGGCAGAACATAAGGGGTACATGTCCTCATTTTTATACAGATTTGCATTATGTTCTTTTGGAAGTAAAAAATTTTTAAGCAGCGTTGTGCACTTTTTGGGATGGGTAAAAAATGTTAAATTCGTATCAGGACACTTGACGTGATCGAAAATTCGTAAGACGGACACGTGACATGAGACCGCCGTAAAGGTGCGAGTTTTCACTTCTGCCGGAGTGCATACCGTGGTTTTTTTTAATTTGGAACGATATCCCTCCAGCTAAGTCGGATAGACTTAGCTGGGTATTGTCGTAGTAGTTTTGTTGAAGTCGATATTTAATCCGAAAGATTTTATCAATAACCGGTTACCGCTAGCCGGTTACTTTTAGGACATTTGTTTACCACTTCCTTCTGCTATAGTCAGTATGCTTAGATATAAAGCATCACACATAATAAAAATATTTCCAATTTACAATGTTTGCTCAATTAAACGTGTGGGCACGATCAGTGCACTCTATTGCACTGAGATAAGAGTCATTTTCGGTATCCGTCTCCGACTGATTCACGACGTCAACGCACGCGCATGGAATTGGATCAAGGCAGGGTTGTCAACCATTGTGTGTGATCGGCATAAAATTTTGAAAATCTTATTTCCCTATACCGAAATACATCAATAGTCAGATTGAATACGGGTCAAATAGGGAATGTAAATATAATAATTTTAATTTTCATCATGTCCGTAGAAGTGGACACTAATTCAAAGAAACCGATGTACTGCGATCAAGAGCATATACAGCGACACTACACGAACTGCAGATCTGTCTCTTCATTGCCCTAGATGAGATGTGGATTATTATTGAGGAAAACTCTGACCCGCGCACCGAGGGTTCCCTACAAGTACCTAAGTTTTTGTTAATGACTTTCCCGTTTTAATTTAGGTACTTGTGCTATAGGACCTTGCTGTGTGACAGATTTGATGATTCCAGGTTAACGAGAAGTAGGTATTGATTTGCGTGTTTAAACAAACACAAATATGCGTCACAATATATAAATCAATTTAAATTAAGCATAAATATTTTAAAACCTGCTACCCACAATGCTTTAGAAGCAAAAAGAAACGATACCTAGTTTTCGAGATATCTGGAATTCATTAAGAAAAACAGAAGAAAAAAGAACCCTGTGTACAAAAAAATATTTTCAAGGCTAAAAACTTTATACTACTATGGATTCGAATCACTGCCATCGATAATCAAAACAGCAGATTTATCGGTTGCCTTGGTTAATGCTGAGAGAAAAATCGAGTGATCCCAATTCCCTTAAGAGTTATATTTTTATGAGGTAAATAAAGAATCCGTAAAAAGGAGAGAGTTAAGCTCAAGACAAAGATACAACCCTGTATAACAGTAATAATTCGTTAAACAGATGCGCGCGCGCTCCTCGCCTCGCCAATGGAGAAGCTTGTACAGACATACGAGTACACCGCGATTTTATTTATCAAAACGATTGCTGTTTGACATATATTGCATAAGATTTTGACCACTTTTTGGACATGTTTTTGAATAAAAATCGCAGAAAAACTAAATATACTATTGCAAATGGTTTTGCCTTCTTTTATAATATTGACTAGCTCCGTGGCGCAGCGGTCAACACGCCAGCCTGCGACACGGAGTGACCGGGTTCGATCCCCGGCCAGGTCAAGATGGAAAATGATCTTTTTCAGATTGGCCTGGGTCTTGGATGTGTATCTATATATGTATTTGTTATAAAATATAGTATCGTTGAGTTAGTATCCCATAACACAAGTCTCGAACTTACCTTGGGGCTAGCTCAATCTGTGTGATTTGTCCGTATATATTTATATTTATTTATTATTTATTTTATAATAACAACGCGAAACTTTGTGAAAAACGTCCGAGTTTGGATGCTGTGTAAAAATCCCAAATTCATTTTATTATTCAGTAGCTGTACCCGCAACTCCGTCCGCGCCGACATTTGAAAACCTTATTACTTCCTAAATAAAACTTTAACATCTGAACACGAACGATGAAAATCCCTTCAAAATTATTTCAGAGGTTAGCTAGATAGATTAGACTGATATACAGAAAAATATATGCATTTAAAAGGGTTGTAGCCCACTAGTCCGAAACGCTTATCGATTTTGCAAATATTAAAAATTATAATATGACGTTCAAATCCAATCCAAATTTGAATAATATTCTATTCTAATTTCATTTCATTTAATTTTAGGCTTCGTTTCGATATTATGAACATATTAGTTACACATTTTTTATTTCACTAAGGTGTTATTGCCACCGTAGTGAAATAATAAAATGTGCAAGGGTTACTTAGGTATTAATATTAATTTCTTCATCTATTGGCTGCTTTTGAATATCGTGAAAGATTTGACCTCTCAAGGCATGGCTATAAGTATAAAAATATTTTCTTTGTACTTATAGCAAATCTAAGTGACTGCTCCCCTGCGTTACCGGATAGGCTGCCGTGTCACGAAGGTAAACGGGAAAGGAAATGAGGAAGCACTCAAAATAACATAAGCCCGGAGACCTTATCTATGTACGTAAATGGGAGTTTAAGCCAGTTTTATATAATGAAGTATGAATTTATTTATTTATTTATTAGCGTACTAAACAGATTACATTCATGTTTATACATAATATATAAAGATTATAAATTGGTTTAGATCTAGAAAGTAATCCTAACATAAGTATGCCTAAAAGCTAAGCAATGTAAATTAATAACTAAATATGTATCGCTAGAGTAAATTAAATTATATTATTATATATCATATGAATGAAATGAAAACTTATTATGCTGCACTACTTTAAGCGTTATAATGTAAGAGATCTCTTAGGTTTCCATATCAAATGTTTCCAGATCGCATTTGTAAATACTTGTGAATTCATGTTTATATAAATAAATATTTATTTATAATTATACGTCAACAGAAAATGCTCATCAGGCTGAACAACGATTACCTACTAAGGCGTCATTTTTACATTTATGATAGTTTAGTTGGACCATTATGGCTCTGTATCAGATGTTCAGTTTAAAAAATCTAATAATATCAAGTAACATAAACTAAATTATATTATTGTAGTAAAATAATTATTCAAGAAAATAATCTAAAATAAGAAACCGGCCAAGTGCGAGTCGGACTCGCGCACGAATGGTTCCATATATCTATAATAAAGTTTAAATTATTTGAAAAGAATATTTAATATATTTTAATATTTGCGTGCTCTGGCACGCAACTATTAATGTAAAATATGTTGACCTTCTGTAAATCGTATAACATCTGATGTACTTTATGCAAATAAAATATTCTGATTCCGATTCATAAAATTAAATCTTTAATTTAAAATATTCTTTCCTTACTAATATTGTAATGCGAAAGTGAGTTTGTTTGTTTGTTACTTTAACGCCGTAACTACTGAACCGATCATCGTGAAATTTTGCATACAAGTTTTCTGGAGTACGGAGAAGGACAAAGGGCACCTTTTATCCCGGGAAAACTATTCCCGAGGGATCGATATTGACGCGGGCAGAGCCGCAGGCGAAATCTGGTTAGAACATAAGTATAAAATATGTAGTTACTACATTATAAAACAAAGTCTTTAAAACCACGCAACGGATTTTGATGCTTTTTTTTAATTTGATAGAGTTACAAGAGGAAGGATTTTTTGTACAATTTATCGCATCCGTGTGAAGCATATGTTTGGGAGTTTATGTCATTTGGAGAAATTGCACTGTGCTGTTTTTTGCCGCTTCTTCTGCAGTCCGCTTTGGGCGCGGCTGACGCGGCACTAAACTTGGCTAGATGTAAATTATTGACGTCAACAATACTTGTTGTAAAAAATGTTAACGATAACCGAATGATACTTGGAATAATAAAAGGATATGGTAGGTGACATATCAAAATGGAGAGAACTGAAATACTGAGCCGACCCCACATAAAAAGTGGGGTAAGGTTAAGCGGGTGCCGCACGAACGAAAAACGTTGCTACTGCGCAAGCCATTAGGCTGCGCAGAACCATTAGGCGATTAGGAAAAATGATGAAAAGTCTTAATATTTTCATATTTATATTTTTATAAAAAAAATAATAAGAAAGGGGGTGACCCTCCGAGATGTAAATATAAATATTGTCAACTGAGAATTATTGTTTAAACGTAAAAAAAGTTTTCGAAGAAAAATGTTTTTATAGATGTCATAACACAAATAGGTACCTATATCATTTTTAAATTTTATATGTATGTAATTCCAACAAGGGGGCGATCTTGTTTAAGGATTTACCTCATCAGGTCTTTTTAGTCTTCACTGCAGGAACATGCCCTCTCTGTACTTCAGGAGCCTTACTTGGCCAGAGCAGATAGAGGATTTGGCCTACACTCTCCTCGCTGGCCAGATGGGTTGGAGAGGTCTCATTGATGTTTATAAGCTTTGTTTAGCTTGTATTTCCTAAGTCGCCTCTTACGACATCCATGGGATGACTTGCAGTGGTCCTATTCTACTCTGCCGGAAACCACACGGCTCAAGGATTGACCTAAATTATACAAATACTTTTGATGTATTTAATTAATTCAGCGCATAGTACCAGTGATTTGAAAATACACTTCAATTTTCACAATTTTATGCAGTACTTCTTAAGGAAGAAGGAAGAGGATAACCGAATGATACTTAAAATATCTTATGACGAATAACGATTTTATTGCAACATCTTACACTGACAAAAAATAAATGGTAGTTAATAGATCAGGCGGAAGTCAAAGCTACATTTACTTTGAGATAATTTACTTTATGTGCTCCTCCCCCACCAGTTAGTTCATGCAAACTATTGCTGGCCAGCGCTCGCCCACTACTGTTTGTCCCTTCATGCCCGCCACCAATAGTTAATGCATGCAACCCTGGTATACTGCTGCATCCGTTGAGGCTGCAGCAATTTCGGCCGTTGTGCTCAGGTGTAAAAAAAAATTAATCCTTTCTTACTAATATTATAAATGCGAAAGTGTATTTGTTTGTTTGTTACGCCTTCACGCCCTATCTACTGAACCGATCGTTATGAAATTTTACATTTTATCCCGGGAAAAATACTGTTCTCGAGGGATCGACCGAGCCGCGGGTGAAAGCTAGTAAGAAATAATTTTGATCAAATAGTAATCGAGGCAAACCTAGGCGTACTACGGAAGCACCGTTCTGTTTATGTTTTATTTGGCAAACGTATACACATCCGACATATTGGATTTGGAAATTTCAGCCCATTTCATGCATGCATGAGCTAAAACTCACATCTATTTACGTTCATGAATGATACATTTAGATTAGATATCTATATTTAAACATGTTTATATTAAGACGTATATACACACTTCCTATTTAAATCTAGTGATTGTTAAAATAACGAAAACAATAAATATAATCATCGAATATTTTTAGCCTGGGATAATTTTAGAGAAAACTAGGTAAAAATCCATAATTACCTGGTCATTTTGATCGTGTGTCAAGTACAGCCATCCCAGCAACGCCTGAGGGCATGCCTCGGCTTTACCACACCACTGTGGAAGATCAGCTCCTAGGGCAGTAGGTGACATCGCCACATCGAATCACACCAGCACAACACTATTAACGAATTTTGAATATCGAATTTGGAATGTTTCGTTCGAATTTTGAAATTTTATAGCGCGCTCAATCAGCCCATGTCAACGAATGCGGCCGGGCTGGTGTCGGTATTTTTGGATCGCGCCTGTGTTCTGGATGCGCGCACGCCGGCTACTCGGTGACTAGCGGCCGCTCCTTGAGACGGCTCGTGAGGGATAAGGATGGTGTTTGTTTGGACCATTTTTGTGATTATCGACTAGCTAGGTTTGTGTGGTTGTCGAGAAATTAGTATGTCTACAGCAGAATATCCAGTTAACACCATAAAAATCAAAGAATTATATAAATCCTACTATAGAAACTATGCCTCGTAGATTTTTTTATTTATAAAACTGACAAAAATTTATAATAAATTTTTATAACTGGTATTTAGATGCTCTTTATTTTTAAACGACGTTTTCCAGGAAGCGTAAATAAATAAGCCTAGCCCTAAAGGACCGGAAGGAAGTAGGAAGATCTCCAGGGAAACAGCATTTGTGGAACTGGGGATCAAATAACCGAAGGTATTTTCGTATTATCCTTCGATTATACATGAGGTTCGACTCGCTCTAAATGAGCGTTAGTTTCACAAAAGCTTAATAAATCGAATTATTTATATCGACAAAAGTCATCGACTACACATCGACGCAGCACTAGCCTCGAACATGTGGGCGCACCCGACCGCGCCGGGACTCCAAGGAGAGCAATATTTTCGTTTAGCCCCTCTACCATGCAACAGTCAATTTATTTCCATCTCAAAACGCCCCGATGAACCACGTTAGGTATTCTATACGGAAATGATCACAAAAATCTCGTGGTGGCGGGATTGCATTCAGTGTGTTCAGGCCAGATTTGACTGTCAAATGATTGCGTGACAGTTGATGTCATTTATTAAGAATGTAGAGGTACTTCCACTTGCGAGTCTATTTTGTTCGGGATGTATAGAACCGTATCAAAACATTGAGATGTGATGAGTCATAAGTATAATTTCATGAGTAGATAAGAAAGTCTGAAAATAGCTCGACTTTGAATTGATTAATTATGCTCTTAGTATTATTATAATCTGACTCTACCTGTATGTAATTAGTATTCTCAGTGCAAGCACAGTATGTATCTGCGCGCCTATTACAAAATAATTCGAGTGTTAATTAATATACATTAGTAGTATCACGTCTTTTTCACTTGAGGGGTAGACAGAGCCCAGGTCTATAAGATCTTATGGCCACATTTAGCATGTCGGAGGGCGAGTAGATGGCAAATGGAATCAAAATAGTGATGGGTTGCTAGCCACGTCGCCTATTGACATGATTCCGCAGAATTTACCTCAATCCCTCGATCGGCTTTTACGATCTCCACGGGAAGAGAAGCAGCTGGCACATTCTACGTTTTTTCTTTTCTTTCAGACCAGCATGGAAGATTTGAGTGAGTAAATTATTAGTATAGTACTAACATATTAATATTATAGGAGCTCGATGGCTCTATTGGCATGCGCATTATAAGCGCTTGCGCATGTAAAGTAACACCGGGCGTGGTCCTCTCTGGGTTCAAAACAATCCCGGTTTAAGCCGTTGATTTCGGCTGTCGTCACTAGATGGCACTCGTTGAGCTATGTCAGATGCCTTAAGGCACCATAGTGTTGGTTGTGTGGGAGTAGACATACGTAAAGGAGTATGTATTCGTAATTTTACCCGTAGCTCCACTCGCACTAATATCGATCGGGGTAAAGTAATCGTTTTTAGGATGGATATGTGTAACCTATCAGGATCAACAAAAATAGTAAGTAGGTATCATCATCATTTCGAGTAGGTGTCACGGTCAATTGACCATGCACACCCCGGTGTCAGAGTTGTTAGGAACCGCCTCTCGGCCTCTGAAATGGTTCCTTTAACGACTAACAGATAGCAGTCGGGACCAACGGCTTAACGTGCCTTCAGAAGCACGGAATCATCTTAATTATAAGACAATCAGGTGACTCAAGCCTGCAATGTCCTACCCAAACTGGAAACAACTAAACAAAGTATGCTTACCGTGGGAATCGAACCCACGACCCCCGGATCTATAGGCAAATGCCTTAACCACTGGACCACGGAGGCGGTTGTTGGAGGCAGTAAGTAGGTATCGACAATTGATTTCTTGACACTACTCAAGATGTTTGGGCTTTATTTATGACGTTTTTGAATAGGTCAAAATGTCGAAAATGTTAAGTAGAAGTTGTGAAGTAAATCGAGAGCTAAAGAAATAATGTGTCAGTGTGACATTTTAAAGAATTTATTTGGTTTGTGAAGTGGTTTGAGGGTTTGAGCGAGAGGTGTCTCATAAACCTGACAATAAATTTAATAATTTATTGCATAATAGAATGTCAAGTGGGGTTTAAATTTTGAGATAAGTTTTATTTTGCGTAGCATTAAAAAAAAAATGAATTATAAAATAGATCTGTACAGGTGAAATTTAATTCATTAGCAAACGTTTAAGGAGTACTCAGACCAGGAATGTGAACAACTTTCATTATGGGACCAACTCCGAAATTGCAAAAAAAAATCATTTGTTCCATAGATTTTGACTAAGTAGATATTCCACTTTTGTATAAAAGAGCAGATAAGATTTTCACGTTGTTTTTATTTTTTGATTTACTCTTTGGGCACAATAAAGGCATTTTCTTACGGAAGGGAATTAAGGTATTGGGATACTATTAGCAAGTAGTAGCTCAGGCCGGCGTACCCCTTGCCATACC
This sequence comes from Elegia similella, assembly GCA_947532085.1. Classification (NCBI taxonomy): domain Eukaryota; kingdom Metazoa; phylum Arthropoda; class Insecta; order Lepidoptera; family Pyralidae; genus Elegia; species Elegia similella. Next base: position 19,827,770 of record OX383941.1, read on the forward strand.
TCCAAACACCGGCCAAGCAGTTAAGGATGATACCTGAGATCTAATTTACCTGAATTAAAAGCTTTAACACCTTAGAAAGGACCAAGTTGACTACAAATTTTCCCGCCCCGACCCCTCTTCGGCTCCGAATAGTCAGAGGAATCCCACTATCCGACCCCGTCGCACTCGACACCGTAACAGAGTGCGTAGAGGAGGATTAGCTCCGATTACTGGTGACCGCCCGGCGGTCCCGGGTGACTTGCACCCAGGATAGGCCCTTCTGGCAACGTAGCTTTCGGCCCATAAGGCAAAAGATGAGAGTTGCTGCTCTCCAAAGGCTTTTGCCATTGATTCTCAGATTGGCCCCTCAGGTTGCATGCACGTATACGCGGCCAATCAGGCAATATGCGAGTTTGCTGTCTCTCCAAGCCTTGCGCAAACAGGCAACGCCCAAAGCCGAAGTCTGACCCTCCTGGGGGCCCTTTGGTGATGTTGTCTATAAAGGTCGAGGGCACTCTGCCCTCGCCTCAAACGCCCGGTGAAGTAGCGAAAGCTCACTTGGAGCTAGCTCTATAGTCCTTTCAAAAAAAAACTACATATTTTACAAGTATTTAAATGAAAAACACTCGGCCGTAACCGAAGTTCTCCAGTTAGGACTAGCGTAAACAAACGGATTTCTACGTAAACCTGACTGCGTGTATATCGGTTAATAGTGGTCGCTAGTGCAGCGGGTTTGCGGCAAGGTCGTTACCCTTTCTGTATTTTGGTTCGAACGTGTGTTTACTTCTGAAAAGCTGAAGCACTCGGAGTCAGGCCATTTTTAACAGAGTACTAAGAAAGGAGGAGGGCTGGCACTGAAATGTTTTCTTTATACGTATACGAGACTACGTACGAGTCTAGCTGATATCAGTTGATTGTATTATCAAAGTTCGAACAAAAAGAGGGGTACTCTTATTAAATTAGAAAATAAAGTATGGTAAAATAAAATCAAGCGGGCGGGATTTGAACCTGCGACCCGTGCGGCCGTATTTCCATACAAGCGTGTTCTCGCCCGATAGTACCAGTAGAGCAATGATTTTTTACACAATAAATCTATGGATATATTAGCATGTCGCATAGACTTACCTTATAGACCTTATCTTATCTCTATGGCATGTCACTATGATTTATTTTTTTCATAAGTAATATAATTATAAAAATACAGTTCAAAGATCAAAATATAAAAATAAAAAAAATAAAACCCAGTAAAATAAAACAGCAATAAAGCTATACTCATAAAAAGTTTCGTCACGGATTACTAAATATTTTCAGCGACAACTACCAAGTTTTTTACGCCTATAAAAAGTATAACCAAATAAGCAAGATGGATACCTACAAATCTACAATATTTGGTTATAATTATTCAATTACTAGCTATCGCCCGCGGCTCCGCCCGCGTCAATGTCGATCCCTCGGGAATAGCACTTTTTTCCCGAGATAAAAGGTAGCCTATGTCCTTCTCCGTACTCCAGAGAACATGTATGCAAAATTTCACGAAGATCGGTTCAGTAGTTACGGCGTGAAAGCGTAACAAACAAACAAACAAATAAACAAACAAACAAACAAACAAACAAACTCACTTTCGCATTTATAATATTAGTTAGGATAGGATTAGGATTAGGATAGGATTAATTTAAAAGTGAAAAATAACATGGAAATGGCAGACACATGTTCAAACTGAGATTTGTGACAGGCCAACCGGTATCAACCTTATTTCATTACCAGTACGTAATATATCGCGCGATGTCCGCTACAAACGGTTAAGGAATACAGCGCCTTAAGTAGTTTAAGCAGAAGCGACTTAATTTTATTCTGTGTAAAGATTTCGTCTTGCGCATGCGCATCCCAGTCGTCTAGCCATCGATTTATTAGACAGAAATCAACGCAAACAGGTCACTTTTAGTTCCATCAAAATCTATTGACTGCCAGCAAATCACGAATTGAACCAAACAACTTGAGAAGTGCGTTCTCGCTCTTCAGTAGTGCGGCTACTAGTTATGATATCATTTGGTCGAGTAAGAGTGTTGAACGCGTTTTATTGTCATCAATTAAAGTGCGCAGGCGAACCAATTGAGTTTGTTAGTGATGTAACTGTTTAGTTTATGTATGTTATAGACTGAATATGTGTGTGTGCGTAGATTGCTATCCACGCACACACACATTTTGGGTGCGGTCTAATATGCTTATAGAAGGGTGCTTGGTGAAATTAAACTTATTTTAGACGTGATAGACGTTATCACGTCTAAAATAAGTTTAAATCGATGAACGTCGGCTGCACGCACGAAAAAGTGTGACGTTCCATGTGCAAGCGAGAGCGGGTAACAAACGATAGAGAGGCACGATCAGCCTAAGCTTTCGGATTGTGACTTCTGACGCATCTATCTCTCTACCACCGTTATCACGTAAATTTTTTTTTGCGGTTTGCACAGTTTTTTTTTTTTAATATTTAGAAATCATATAAAGCCTTTTCAATCGCTATGAGTCCCGTAGTGATTTTTTTTTGCCGTTTATATTAATATATAAACGGCAAAAAAAAATATAATAATAAAGTCCGCCGAAATTCCCGCCGAGCACTCTAACATGTCTTTCTTACTGTTTTACTCCCAAAAAGTTTCGTTATTACTTAAATGTTTCCAATAAAACATCATAAACAATCATTTGTTTTAGTGATACCAGATGTAACTATCCGTTGTATAATGAAAGCCCCATAAAGGGCTTTAAAAAAGATGGGACTGCAAAAGGGACACGCTGGACGAATGGCCAACACGTGCGAAGAAAGTAGCCATAAACGCATTCTTACATTCTTGGGTAGGGACTTTTACTGAGACCGTCTGTGTCATCTGCTTCTTTAGATATGTTTTTTATTGAAATAGTTTTTTATTGAAATTGTTTTTTGTGAGAAATCCTTGTTAAGTACCACTGAGCATCTAACGCCAATAAAACGCTAAAGAGCTTATTAAACCATCCTGAATTTGGTCACTGATAGGGACGCCGCAATACGTTAGACACAATACGAGATATCTCCAATCGTATCGCACGTATTGCGGCGTCCCTATCGGCAGTGAGTGAGTTCAGGATAGTATTCAATTCAATTCAAATCATTTATTCAGCTGAAGTCCTTATTTCAAAGATTTTGAATAGATAAGCCATTTATTTTGGTGACGTTTCCAATGTCAAGTGATTAATAACTTCACTAGCTTTAGCAACATTGACTGTTTTGAAACCTATTTTTAATCCCGTAGCAATCGGAGTCGGATCAAAACAATCGATTTGTTTGTATAGCAATGTTGAATAATCTCAGGATAATCACTCAGCAGAATTTTGATTGCCCAATCATAAAGATTGGGCAATCAAAATTCATACTCCTACTCTGATCGTGTTCCCATTGCATCGTCAGCTGTGTGTGATGCGTTTGCGCAGCGCCCGGAGTCCGCTATATAACAGCATCAATATTGTGTAATAGACGCTTATACGTGACTTTTAGGCAGTGACGTCTTGCTACAGTGGGGTCCTATATCGACATTTGTATTTCCTTCAATCTTGCTACAATAGTTTAAAATATTGAAAAAAATTACTATGGACTAAATCACAAAATATACTCTAGAACAGAGGACGATTACAGGAAGCAAGGTAGACCTAGAAAGCGTCGGATTAACATTTTTTGGAATGAGAAAGACCTATACCCAGCAGCATATGTTAGAAAACAAAACACGCTCGGGGAGCCCTGTAGCCTGGGGGCCCCGTAACATTGATATGGCTGATACGGCGGTAGCTACGTCCCTGCTTTTAGGTCTTAAAGACCTGGGCTCTAACTACCCAGCAAGTAAAAAAACGTATGTAACTGACGACCTCTGTGGCTCAGGGGTAGGTACTACAAGAGCCATTAAATCTTAGGGTCCAGGATTAGATCCCCGGTCAGGTCATGATGGAAAACGTTTTCAGATTAGCCTGGGTTTTGGATGTTTATCTATATTAAGTTCTACTAACTAAGTTTCTATTTATTATGGAAAAACACTATATTTTTGTATTATGAAATATTATATAATCTGGCAAAAATAATAAAAATTGTTTTTCTTATAAAATAAAATAGTTTCAGTTCCTATGGCAAAAAAATATTTTCATATCTGGTACATTTCTCTTTAGCTAAATAACGTTCTGGCCAGTAATAATAATTTTCAGTCTGGCCTATTACCGCCTTTTTATTTAGCAATTATAAAAAGTAAATATAACATAGAAAACTTTCAAAATTGTCAGTTGTAATTTGTCACTACAAGTTTCGGTTTGCTATTGATTTATATTTGTGAATTATTAAAATATTGTTTGTTTTCGAGACCAGAGTGCACTTTTGAATTTTTCAGCTGAAGTCCTTATTTCAAAGATTTTGAATAGGTAAGTCAAGTATTTTGGAAACGTTTCCAATGTCAAGTGATTAATAAAATAACCAACTTCACTAGCTTTAGCAACATTGGCTGTTTTGAAACGAAAGTAACCTATTTTTAACCCCGTAGAAATCGGAGTCGGATCAAAACAATCGATTTGTTTGTATAGTCTGTAGCATTCTTGAATAATCTCAGGATAATCTCTTAATTGAGTTTTGATTGCTCAATCTTTATATTTATTTCACTCCTAAATTCATACTCCTCATCTGAGCGTTTTCCCGTTGCATCGTCGTTGCATGTAATACGTCGGCGGAATATTGTACCTAATATGATTTGACAAAGCTTTTATGGCCAGCCGCCTGCCTGAGCCAACACATCTTGAGCAACTCCAGAACCGCGGACAAAAACAAAACGAAGAACAACTATCGCGCCGGAAATTGAACCCGGTGCCCCTCATATGGCTGGCGTGTTAACCACTGCGCTACGAAGGCCGTCAAGGGCCAACCCCTAATTTCTAATGTTCTGAATAAAGAAGCCGATGGAAAATTAGGGCGTGAGCATAATTAGCGCTTACGCTTGTTAAGCAACTCCGGGCGCAGTTCGCACTGGGATGGGTTAATAATATCTCAAGCTCTTCCGTGTTTTGAAAGGTACGTTAAGCCGTTGGTCCCAGCTGTCATCATTGATGGCAGTCGGAAGCTATGTCAGATGCATTTAGGCGGCTTGAAAAATCTGACACCAATGTTGGTCACTAACACACAAAAAAAAAAAAGAGCATTTTCATAGCTTTTTGATTACTATTTAAAATTTGCTTACTATATCTTTTTTTTTATACAACTAAGTAGGCGAACAGGTTATGCGGCCTACCTGATGGAAAGCGGTTACAGTAGCCTATGATTCCATACGTTACCTGTAAACACGAGTATTTACCCGTACCGGTATTCCGGAAGTGGGATGCCGGAAGCCGTGTGTTGTCCTGCCGCCGGCACTTCCGGGTTAGCCGGGTCACTGTGTCGCCGCCCTGCTAGTTGGACGGACGTCTCCTTAGTTTTTTATGATGAGGATTTTTTGCTTTACTGTAACTTAACGAAATAATCTCATTTATATTAAACTAGCGACCCGGATCCCGGCTTCGCACGCGTGCAATGTACATATATTAAACCTTCCTCTTGATCTTAAATCACCGCATCAAAATCTGTTGCGTAATTTTAAAGATCTAAGGATACATGCCTACGTATGCTAAGACAGACAGCGGGAAGCGACATTTTTATACTAAGTAGTGAAATCTTTTAACCAGTATCTGGCCATCGTTATATAATCTGCCTATTGCAGTCCACTGCTGGACGTAGGCCTCCCCAAGGGCACGCCACAGTGCACGATCTCCCGCTTTCCTCATCCAGCGACCCTCCTCAGGTCATCGGTCCATCTGGCAGGGGGGCGTCCAACAATACGTATGTGTAATAAGTAAGTAAAAAAAGGGAACCGAACACACATTGTTCTAAAAATTTTAAATTAGGCTTATGAAGGGCTAAATTACGCACAGATCTGAAAGCTGTCGAAGGACTGGAACTAAATCCCCTTTTCCAGTTAGACGTACCGTGTCATTAAGGCCTTAAGGCCTTAGATTCTGGCAGGCTTAATCCTGATGTATGTAAAATGTGTTCGACTTCAATTCACAACTCATTAGGGCGAAAGAAAATATTGCTGAGAAATTTCTCTTTTCATAATTATGTGCGATTGTAATACAAAAGTTTGAGCAATCTAGGATCTAGATTGCGGCGGCCCGCGTGACCCAATCGTGATGTCTAATCAGAGTAATGGGTGAATTACCTTCCGATTTTTTGATTTCGTGTAACTCACTTCTTTGTTTCTGAAAGAAATAATTAAGACAGGTACATAGTTTTCGAGGTTTTCCTAATTAAATAACATGAGCAAGTATGTGAGTCTTCTACATACATGCGCATGTTGCCTGTAGGCTGCATTTCGGAGAGTTTGCACAGAATTTGAATCATTTAATTCGTAATTATTGCATAATGAATTTCCCCCTGCAACATTCTGCCATCGGACGACGCGACATAGACAGTAATTCCATCCATATGTGGTCGATATTCCTGCTTATCGATTGGCCTCCTCCTTCATCCAGCCACAGAATAAGTACTAGTAATTACGTACAGAAATCGCGCTCTGCAAAGGTATTTAACGACTCTCAACTCAATGTAGTTAGCGATACGGTGTAATTTAGGTCGCATCAGAACGAAGCACCTTTTAGTTAAAAATACCTACACCCAGTTTTACACTTATAGCTCTGAACATACGATTCATAATTTGTTGAAGTCTGTGACCACAATGACCAAAAGCGCGTCGTTCCTACCGGATTTGTTCGGTTTTCACCTTAGAAGGCCTCGCTGCGCCTACGTATGTTTTCAATACCGACATGGAGAGTGAGATAGGTAAGCCTGATCCAGCCAGCCTCTTTCTGCTAACGTGGTCGGGCAGTCGTACCATCTGGTGAGTGTCCGACGCTGCGCTTGCCGGTATGTGGTCGCGATTGATTGAAGTGGTAGAATTCATGAGCACTCGGTTTGCATTCACATGTGAATAAAATCCAAAAAAAGTGGTTCAATAATTTTTATAAAACATCCGACTTCAACCGAACTACTTAACCAATTTTGATGAAATTTTAATGGGACCAACTTGAAAGCATACGCTTTCAAATGAAAACTATATATTTTTTCAAATCGGTTCCAAAATGGCGGTATTTTGAGGTTAAAAACATTTAATAAAAATACAATCGAATTGATAAACTTCTCCTTTTTTTAAGATGGTTAAAAATCCAAAAAAAATTGTGGTTAAAAAATAGAGAAAGTTAAGATTCATAGGTTGTTCGAATGGGATATCCTTATGGCGCAATCTTAAAAGTAATAAATATAAAAAAATCCATCATACATTCATTTCACAATCAATTTAGAACAAATACAACGATTTCTCCGAAATGATAAGTTTGTTAAAAAGCTATCGTTCAAAGAAAGCCACACAGCGAATCGTAACAAACGAGAGCTGTGCACGGTACTAGGAATTGATAAGCCGGTATTTTGTGTCAACTACTTTGTAAGTAGACTAAACAAATGCTCTAACAGTCGCCTATTGTTATTCTTACTATATGAATACATACTTAACTCATCATTATACCTTGCCTACTTTGTGTACCCCACACAGGGCCTAGTAAGTTGCAAATGCCACTTGTGTGACGATTTACGGTTAATTGGAAAAGGGTCGCTAGCCGCATCGCCTCCCTTATTCTACTTTATGCAAATGTGCCTCCGTGGTCCAGTGGTTATAAGGTGTTTGGCTATAGACCCGGGGGTCGCGGTCCCGAAGAACTCTGACACCAGGGTGTGCATAATCGATTGACCGTGACACCTACTCGAAATGATGATGATGCCAATGTTTGATAATTACTACGTAATTAACTCAAAAGCTATTTAATGGATTTGCCGATTTTTTTAATTACTTAAGTATACAAATATACTTACTAGCAGCCCGCTCCGGCTTCGCACGGGTAGACATAGGTATTTAAATAGCCTATGCTTCATGCTAAATGTGGCCATAAGGTCTTATACACCTAGGCTCTGTCTACCCCGCAAGGGAAAAAGACGTGATACTATGTTGTTGTTGTTATGTTCATCAGGGATGTAGGATTCTAAAGGCGAAAGATTTTTTCAAATTGGTCCAGTAGTTCAGACCCTATTCAATGCAAACAAACAATCAATAAATTTACTCTTTATATTATTAGTGTAGAAATTCATGACGATCGGTGCAGTAGACAGGGCGTGAAGACCAAACAAACTCACTTTCGCATTTATAGATAATATTACATAGAAAGTATCTATCTATAATTTAAGTACTGTGTTCTTGTCGGTGGAGTATTCTCCATGATTCTCGGTTCTCAGCCATTCTTTTCACCTCTCCATATGACACAACTCCAAAGAAGAGCATATTTAGATTAGGTAAAGGAAAAGGCTGGAGTCCAGCCTTTTCCTTTACCTAATCTAAATATGCTCTTCTTTGTCTTTCTTTCCCTCTCCCTGCCTCAATTTTTCCCTCTATAATACGTTTCATAAATTGATCGTGTCATATAAGGTGACTAAACATCCTTCCTCTTCTCATTTCAATCATCTACAGCAGTTTCCGTTTCTCATTTACTTTTGTCTCACACTTGTTCCAGATTACACAATTAAGTTAGCATTAGTATTAGGATGATATGCATCCAAATTGGTCACATTTAAATTCATCAAAATCGGTTCAGTAGTTTGTTTAGTCAGTTTTTTTTTTTTATATGAAAGATCTATCATTTGGAAAGTTTCGCGCGCTCTGCCTTCTGTTCTGACCTATGAGTTCAGTCAGACACATGTATACTATGCCAAAGTTCGGAAAATTAGATTATGTTGATTAAAAATTAAATAAATGACGTTACTTTTATTTAATTTTCAATTGACCGTATCAAATTTGGTCCCAGTGGGGACCAAGCCTAGGGTTAGGCCTGGTCCCCACTGGGGACCATGCCCAACCCTGGAACCCTGGGCCTTGATGGAACACAAGTGGCTAGAAAGTTTCTCGATCTCCTCCGTGCTTCGGAACGCACGTCAAGCCAATAGTCTCGGCTGTCATCACAAGAGGCGGTCGTGAAGCTGTGTCAGATGCCTTTAAATAGCTTGAAAAATCTCACACCAGTGTTGGCCACTTACACACACACAAAAAGAAAAGCAAAGTTACTGTATTTTTTTTTTAGTTTTCCGCGGTTTTCATTGCATAGTTACGTTACGGTCGCCTTTTGACATTGTACGCCATTATGTTTACGATCACTAGACGGCTAATCGCCGTGTCATGAGCGATTGCCGACTATTTGGCGATTAGTTATCTTTATATCGACGTTACGGTGGTTGTTTTTACCCAGTTGACCTAGCCAAAAAAAGAGTAATGTTTTTCGCGCGTATGTAATTATGTTTTATGTCTCTTCCATTGTCGTCTCGTGGTGCCTCAACGGCTTGAGTAATTTTAAGTGCGAGGTATCATTACGTATTCTTCCCCGGCATGCCATTGGCTATGAATATATTGATTGAAAATAAAGTAAATGACTGTATATTTTCAGTTTACTGTGATATTCATTTTAAAAAAGAAAGTTTTTCGAGCTGCCCTGTGCTTTGGAACGCACGTCAAACTGTAGTCTCGGCTGTCATCACTAGAGACGGTCGTGAAGCTATGTTAGAAGCCTGTAGATAGCTTGAAAAATCTGACACCAGTGTTGGCCACTTACACACACAAAAAGAAAAGAAGAGGTACTGCATATTTTCAGATTTCCTCGGTTTTCATTGCAAAGTTACGGCGACCTTTTGACATTGTACGCCATTATGTTTACGATCACGTGACGGCTAATCGCCGTGTCATGAGCGATTGCCGACTATTTGGCGATTCCTTATATCGACGTTACGGTGGTTGTTTTTACCCGGTTGACCTATCCTCATTTACTTTAATTTAATGCAATCTGTGGGTTAATTACACGCAGCGCGCCTACAATACTCTCCGAGTACAATATAATAATGCCTTCAGAGTGATGTTGGGGCTTCCGCGGCACTGCAGCGCATCCAATATGTTTGCGCAGGCGTACGTCAACGGCTTTCATGCCGTTTTACGTAAGAGGATCGCATCGCTGATGCACAGAGTACGCGGAAGTGCCAACACTATTCTGAAGGTAATAAGTACTAAATTTGATTGTCCCATTGTGCGGCACTGGATACATGCTCACGCGGTTGTCTCGGGGTCGCCCAGTGGGTCGAGAAAATATTTAAATTAAATGATATACTAACATAGATTGTAAGTTTCTGTGCTACTAACAAAATGGACGTTTTTGTCTGAATAAATAAATTTTTATTTATTTATTTATCCAGAAGGAGAGTAATGTTTTTCGCACGGATATTATGTCCGTTGCATTGTCGTCTCGTGTAGCCTAAACGGCTTGAGTGATTTTAAGTGCAAGGTAACATTACGTATTCTTCCCCGGCATGTCATTGGCTATGAATATGTTGATTGAAAATAAAGTAAATGACTGTATATTTTTAGTATACCGTGGTTTTCATTTTAAAAAAGAAAGTTTTTGAGCTGCTCCGTGCTTCGGAAAGCACGTCAAACCGTAGTCTCGGCTGTTATCACTAGAGATGGTCGTGAAGCTATGTTAGATGCCTGTAGATAGCTTGAAAAATCTGACACCAGTGTTGAACACTTACACACACAAAAATAAAAGCAGAGTTACTGTATATTTTCAGTTTTCCGCGGTTTTCATTGCAAAGTTACGGCCGCCTTTTGACATTGTACGCAAATTATGTTTACGATCACGTGATGACTAATCGCCGTGTCGTGAGCGATTGCCGTCTATTTGTTTTTTTTTTGTTTTGTAATGACTATGTAGTCTCCAAGGGCTTTCGCTACTTCACCGGGCGTTTGAGGCGAGGATAGAGTGCCCTCAGCCTATATAGACAACATCATCAAAGGGTCCCCAGGAGGGACGGACCTCGGCTTTGGGCGTTGCCTGTGTGCGCAAGGCTTGGAGAGACAGCAAACTCTTATATTACCTGATGGGCCGCGTATACGTGCATGCATAGCTTAAAGGGCCAAACTGAGAAAATTCACCGACTATTTGGCGATTTGTTATCTGTATATCGACGTTACGGTGGCTACCGCTATAACCTCGTTACTTGCACTTGTTTGGGTCGTTGCACCTGCACATGATGCTATCGCTCACTTCATCATACTGTAATTGGCCACTCTAGCTCGCAAACTTTACCCTAGGCAGGTGCTATAAGGTCAAATTAAGATTAACGATGAAATGTATAAAGTTGTTTAGATATATGAATAACTAGCAGTGCCCGCGACTTCGTTAGCGTACATTTGTTGTTTATATGGGGGCCACGTCTTATCATGACGGGAGAAAGAAATTTATGTATATCTACCAAGTTTCATAAAATTCAATAATTTCGTTTAAGAGTTATGGAGGAACATAATAATAATAATAATAAATAAATATATACGGACAAATCACGCAGATTGAGCTAGCCCCAAAGTAAGTTCGAGACTTTTGTTATGAGATACTAACTCAACGATACTATATTTTATAACACTATTAGATAAACATCCAAAACCCATACATACATACAACAGAAAAAATCTAAAAATCGTCAATTTAGTTTGTGTATAGAGCTTATAAACATTATCTCTGATAACAAAGTAACTTACTCTATGACCAACCCTTACAGATTTATAATTAGTATTGATGTGAACAATGACGAGGTCGTTATATAATAACGTTGGTTTGAAACTGCATTGAACAAAGACAAATGGAAGGAAATAAGAGACCTTTGTCCAGCCGTAGGACAATATAGGTTAGAAAAAAAGTAGAATAAAATTATTCGAAATTGGTACCTTTATCTCAATGAAACTCACTAAATTAACATGTTATATAGCTAGAACAACTTATCTCGAAATCGCAAAATAGGTATTTTATTATTATTTTTGAGATTGTTAAAGAGATGTCATTATCAGCATATCAGCCGAAGGAATAAATACCTCTTTCCATAGGAGGATATTGCCATTCTCACCACGCTTGGCAGACGGATTGGTGATAGCAGTTCCTTTGCCTTGTTCTTCCGACAATGCTGCCTAACGGAAGCATATTTAATCTGGGGAAGAATAGCAATTTGTAGGATTTGGGAAAAGAATGAAATGAGATACAACTTACTTAAATACTTTTAAATAGCATATGCTCGGTATATTATTAAAATTGAAAATATTGATGAAAACTAAATTGGCCACAGGTAGGATTCGAACCAACGTCCCTTAAGTTAACGCCCTAAGTGTGATACCATTACACCACCGTGACTTCGAATCACCGCGTCGAATTCTCTCATCACATATTACCCCGTAGGGTACACGCATGTGATGAGAGAATTCGACGCGGTGATTCGAAGTCACGGTGGTGTAATAGAGATACAACTCATTCGGATGAATGGGGAAAAGGAAGTAGCAGCTCGGGAAATCATACCTGCAATCACCGGCCAATCAGTTGAGGAAGACAGCCCTGACCTAAGAGTCCATCCCCACATCCTTGACATTTGTCTCCAAAAATGTCAGAGCGTCACTTGGTTTTTTTCCTAGTACAGCAGGATTGTAAAATCCCTCCCGAGATTTTCCCTGTGTGCTATGACTTGGGGTTCTTCAAAAGGCGTGTTTACAGGTACCTTAAGAGTCGGCAACGCATCAGCACCTCCTCTGGTGTTGCAGATGTCCATGGGCGACGATGACCACTTTCCATCAGGTGGCTCGTCTGCTCGTTTCAATATACATAAAAAAAATCGCGCCGTCAAATATAATTATTCTTTGTCGTTTGCATTCATATGAGTAATTGATCGTTTTCTTTGTTTGCAGTTGGTTAAAGCAGACGTCTAAGTGAATTTGTTCAAGACAATCAACGCAACTACAAGGTCCTCACGAGAAAAAAGGTGAGATTCTAGAATCTAGATTCATCCCTAAGAGTAACAATACATATACACAACAGAAGGCAAATGTTTTAACCTGCTCTTAGATAAAGATGACATAATAAAAATAAATCGTTAATGTTACTTATTGTGTTCAGAGATTTTATTTTAATTTCCTCATCATATGTTTTTCTCTATCACCTCTCTTTATGAAACAGCTGGCAAAAGCTTCACTTATTATAAAGTGCAAATTCTTACTAATATCAAAGGCAATATAAATTGTCTTTGCTAATATGTCTTATATGTAAGTGTATATACCTGTCACACTGAGCTGATGTATTTACCCGCGACGGGAATCGAATTCGATACTACTCGTATAGCAACCAAGCATGTTAAACACTGCGCCATGGAGGCCGTCAAACCTCGACTTTATTTTTGTGTGTATTTTTTGGGTTTTGTTGATTTCGTCAAGAAACACTTGATGAACGCTTATTTCATTTCAATAAATGAAACCCCCTGAAGCCTATTAAACAAAAAGACTCAATAAAATCGTATTAAGGTAGGTATTAAAAACATACAAATAAAAATACATACAGTTGAATTAAGAACCTACCAATTTTGAAGTCGGTTAAAAATAAAAATCAACAGGACAATAACTTTACCGCGTTCCTAGCAAAATTAAAATCGATTATGCATTAACTTACGTAGCAGTTATGAAGACGGGTAATTATCGTCTACGGTATTACGGTAAGCCGCGACTGACCACGTGAGCGGTCGGTGAACCCTCGCGTGACGTTCAAGGTTCGGTCAAGGGGTGGCCGGACTGGCCGGGGAAATAGCCTGCTCGACGAATACTGGTGCGAACACTTTGTGAGCTTTTTCTCAAGTTTTGGTTGCAACCCGGTTCAAACTCTGCCCGCGTGGATTTTTTTTCACCAGAATTTATTTCTTAAATGAATTAATCAATTTTACATCTCAATTCATTTATTGCATTTCATATTGCACATTACATCAGCTTTTATAATACACTATACAACTTACAACTTTTTCTCAAGTTTTGGTTGCAGTTAACCGACGAGCAAAATCTTAACCCTTTGTATGCCGTGGCCTTCAGGCGTCCATCGGAAATAACTTTGAAACACCAACGACTTCTTAAGTTGTCCAAATCAGTATTACATTTAAACTGGTCGCTGCGCATCATTCAAACTGTCAGCCTTGCTAGCGTCGTTCAAAGGGTTAAATAATATTGAAAAGAATTGTAAAAGGAAGAGATAAAAAGCCCAGTGGGCGTGATTGATGCTAGTCCTTACATAAGATAAGCTCAAGGATGCCCAAAGAGCTATAGAAAGGGCTATCGAATCGAGGAGATTTGTAGAAAAACAAAGATCACCGGCATCAAAGGGTTACCTCTTTGAAGTGGCAACGGGCAAGGCACAAATTGCGTAGAATCGATTGCCGATGGCAGAAGGGTTCTCGAATTGGTGGACCAATTGGTGTACCCAAAAGTGTCATAAATTAAAACGCTACTGATATTTTGGTTCGGAAACGACATTAAGGCATTATCATTTTCGTTACATACCTCTTTGAAGTGGCAACGGGCAAGGCACAAATTGCGTAGAATCGATTGCCGATGGCAGAAGGGTTCTCGAATTGGTGGACCAATTGGTGTACCCAAAAGTGTCATAAATTAAAACGCTACTGATATTGTGGTTCGGAAAGGACATTAAGGCGTTCATTTTCGTTACACTTCAGTAAGCGTGATATAGTAAGAAATATAATCCCAGTCTTTCATCTCGACGCGTTTCTGGTTGTATTCTCAGCAGCCTGTGTCAGAAAAGGACACAAGTCTTAGCAACACGAAATGATATTAAATATGAAACTGAATAGCGATCGTTTCCCATGCCTTGGAACAAAATTATTTGCGAAGTCATTAAATATTTATCTCTACTTTCAGTGTCATGTTTTACTGAGATCGGATGGTTTATAAACTATTTTTCATGACTATGGCGCCAAAAGGAACGTTTCTTATTAAATAAAGGAATAAAATGGCGAAAGTTTTTTGTAAAAATTAAGATAACACATTTTAGGAGACGTGAGCTATAAGGGGAATGGAATATGGTTGAGATTTTCGGCGCCGAGGTTTGTAGCGTGGCAGCCTTAATTGGTAGAGTCGCTAATTTACATAATTTAAGTATATCATGATAGCATTGTGAATGCAATAAATCACTTATTTAATAAAAAAAAAATATTACTTAATAGGAACATTATTACTTGGCGCTAACCGAAAACCCCCATTAAATACATATGTCTTAAACGGTATCAAGTAAATATATATACGGACAAATCACACAGATTGAGCTAGCCCCAAAGTAAGTTCGAGACTTGTGTTATGGGATACTAACTCAACGATACTATATTTTATAAAAAAATACATATATAGGTACACATACAAGACCCAGGCCAATCTGAAAAAGATCATTTTCCATCTTGACCTGGCCGGGGATCGAACCCGGAGGTATGTTTACTATATGTCCATTTACAAATTATATAGTATGTTTTCCCCTTCTCTATCAAAATGTATTTGAAAACATTAAAATAACTACAGTCTGGTTCAAATTCAAATGATTTACATTATTACTTGGCGCTAACCGAAAACCCCCATTAAAATGTCTTAAACGGTATAAAGTGATATGTATGTTTACTATATGTCCATTTATAAGTTATATAAGTATGTTTTTTCTACATCTCTATCAAAATGTATTTGAAAACATTAAAATAACTACAATCTGGTTCAAATTCAAATGATTAAAATTAAATTGCATACTTCACCCTTGTTACTCGAACGCGCTTTACCGAAACAAGTGCAGTTTATTTGTGGGACAGTTTCGGCGGTGCGGTGAACCAAATACATAGGCGTTTCGATACACCCTCTCCGTAATCGATCATTTAGGATTATTACATGACTAATTAAAATAGGGTCATTGTACACATTGTACACACACAACACATATAAATATGGATGTGTTTTTAAAAGGTTGCTATAGAAATAAAATAAAATACGTTTAAATACCGTTTCCTTCAATATTATGTATATTACTTAGAGACAATTTACTTTGCGTGCTTCCGCCACCAGTTAGTTCATGCAAACTATTGCTGGCCAGCGCCCACCCACTACTGTTAGTCCCTTCATACCTGCCACCAATAGTTGATGCATGCAACCCTGGTCGATACTGCTGCATCCGTTGAGGCTGCAGCAATGTCGGCCGTCGTGCTCGCGACACGTGTTTCGCCTCTACACGAGGCATCTTCAGGCAGTGAAACCTAGATGTTGATCGTTCGAATGACAAGCAACGAATGACGATTATCATTCGAACGATCAACCTAGTAACACCTGAATCTATTAATTATGTATATTATTTAACACGTAAGTACGGTACTTTAAAGTGGCAATGGGCGGGGCACATAGCGCGAAGAACCGATGGCCGATGGGGCAGAAAGGTTCTCGAATGGCGACCTCGTACCGGCAAGCGCAGCGTCGGACACCCACAGTTAAGATATGTATAATTTATATTTTTTTACCGACCAGATGGTCCGACGACCTGACTAAGGTCGCAGGAAGACGCTGGATGCAGGCCGCTTCCAACCGGTCGTATTGGAAATCCTTGGGGGGCCTATGTCCAGCAGTGGACTTCCTGCGGCTGATATGATGATGATGGTGAAGTACGGTAATCGAAAGGCTCAGGCTTCGATTCCTAGCGCAGTTAATTACTTACAGCCATTTTTGCAAGTATTTCGGTACTTACGGTTTTTAATTGAACTGTGTAAGTTTATTTGGGTCGTTCTGGTTGAATCGAAAATGCGTGACTTTGCACTTTTATATCTTAAAGATTTTTAAAGCACGAAAGAATGTTTTTCACAAATATACAATGTTTGGGAGGTATTTCCATAGCATAATGAAAACCTGAAATCAGGATCTAAAACACGTTTTTATACTAAAATGGAACTGGGCGGGGCATGTCAGCAGAATGCATCACGATAGATGGGCTAAGATAGCAACAGAGTGGTCGCCTGTAGATGGTCATCGTCGCTGCGGTAGGCCGAGAGAGCGCTGGAAAGACGACCTAGATGCTTTTTTGAGAAACTGGTCGGGAGTAACATCTGACAGAGATAAGTGGAAGAAGATGGGAGAGACCTTTACCCAGCAGCGGGACAACATAGGTTAATTAAAAAAAAAAAACCCTAAAATCTTAAAATAATTCACAATTAAAAAAAATTTTAGTCTCTTGTTTGAGTTTTTGGTCTGGTATTTTTTAGTCAACTAAATGTTTTAAATTTGGTACCTATAGCTTGACAAGAAATATCGTACCGTACTCTGGTTATATAAAAGAATAATCTTTCATTTGAAAAACCGACTTTAAATGACTACTGAACTGATTTGAATGAAATTTCATCATCAGGTCTTTTTAGTCTCTACAGGAGCACGACCCTCTCTGTACTACAAGAGCCATACTTGGCCAGAGCAGCCAGAGGACTTGGCCTACACTCTCCACGCTGGCCAGAAGGGTTGGAGAGGTCTCATGGATAATTATAAGCTTTGTTTAGCTTGTATTTCCTAAGTCGCCTTCTACGACATTCACGGGAAGACTTGGAGTGGTCCTATTCTACTTTGCCGGATACCACACGGCGTCCCTCGCTTCACTCAGGAGCCTACACTTAAGAATCCCTCGCTACACTTGAGATTCTATTCTACGCTCCTTCGTTCATTCGTTCAGAATAATGCCCTCACCCAAAAAGTATTATGTTAAGCCCTTGCGTCCCAATCTACTATTTTGATTAGGGCCATTTTATTGTTTGTAAATTAAATGTAATAAGTAGGTAGATTATTAGTTATTGGCCCCCACGACGGACACACCGTAGCTTCCCATCATGAATTCATAATGCAAAAGAAACTAGGCCGCACAAACAGATGGCCAGAAATATGCCGCCTCCCTGAATTCATAACATTTTGCTCTACTTTTGGTATTGTTCCGAAAATGAAATCATAATTGTATACAATACAGTTATGATTTCATGAGTAATGTATTTTATTGGAATGTGAAAAAACATATAAAAAACGTATTTGCATGATTTCACGCAACATTTATGGTACTGTTTTTTCAACATAAAATAAAAAATATGCTTATAAAAACATATACAAATTGCAAACTTAAAAGTCGAATAAGTACACTGACAAGCCTTTGGAAAATGTGCGAATTGCCTTTTCAAATAATAGGCGACGGATAACAGTTTAAATAGTCCCATTGATTACTTAACAACACCTATAAGATCACTATTTTGCTTAATATCCGCTTTCACTTTAAAAATTCTATCTTATCATATTAAAAACTATTTACTGCGTAACTATCAGATAGATAAGATACGTATAATTTATACTTTTTCAGTAAAACAAAAAAAAAAAGGGTTTAAGACATAAGACAAAGCCTGCAAGTAAAGCGACTTGGTTGGCTATTCATACATACGTACCTATTAACACGTCTTAATCCCTTACGGGATACTCAAGGCCTAAGGTCTTAAAACCCAAAGGCCACGTTTAGCAAGTTAATGGGCGCGTGGATGGATAACCCATCAGGATTATAGCCACATCGCCTTTTTAAATGATTACTTAGTTTTAGCCCATTCCCTGTTGATTTATTACTACAAAGTTCAATTACCTCACCATTATTTCATACAAAAAACCGTAAACTGCTAAATTACCTAGACAATAAAGCAGTATTAAAAAGTAACAAAGCTTCTATTTTTCTACAGAATCACGTAATTCCAGCGCATTAAGTTATTTAGCTAGTTGAAAGCTCAAAAATCGGCGAATACCGTGCCCGCGAAGCTGCCTGCATTGCTCCTATCGTGCTTTATTTGATTTATGCGAACGCGACATTTTCTTCGTATTTTCTTCTACGTTTTTAAATTACGGTGTGCATCAACGTTGCGAGACCATGTAAGAAATAATGAAAAGATTACAACTGCAGTAATATCTTGATATAAAACAAAGTCGGACTTTTTAAACGCTTTTAACTTGAGAGTGGATGAACCTGATTTGGGCGGTTGTTTTTATCACCCCGTCCAGCACAATAATTATTAAATATATGAAATACTAGCTTTCGCCCGCGGCTCCGCCCGCGTTAATGTCGATCCCTCGAGAATAATAGTTTTTCCCGAGATAAAAGGTAGCCTATGTCCTTCTCTGTACTCCAGAAAACTTGTATGCAAAATTTCATGATGATCGGTTCAGTTGTTACGGCGTGAAAGCGTAACAAACAAATAAACAAACAAACAAACTCACTTTCGCATTTATAATATTAGTAAGGATAAGGATTTACGACAAAAAAATAAGGAAACGAAGTTCGCGTACTCGTAACATAATTATAGTTAGGTCTTTAAATTTAGCCGTAAAACCTAATGCTATAAAACGAAACAACAACGTTGACTAAAGTCTATAAATAATAAAACCTGCCAAGTGAGAGTCGCACACACTAAAGCTTCTCAAGATTCGAAGATTTAGTCAGAAAATAGGCCTTTTCAGGCACTTTTTCACGTCAATTTACATTTTAAATAATACTCATTATATTATATTCAAATTATTAAAAAAAGCTCCAAACTACTAGCGTTTCGGAACCGACCACAATATCACAATCTGTACAATATCACGTAAAAATCACGCTTCTTGTAAGTAGACTCTGATGGGTAGTCATGAAGCCTCTCAAAAATCAAAACGTTTATTCAGAAAATAGGCCTTTGCAGGCACTTTTTCACGTCAAATCACATTTTAAAGGATCTAATTTAGTCATATTTATATTATTACTTAATGTGCAAAAGCTACAGACTACAAGCGTTTCGGAACCGACCACTGCAGAGAGGAAACGCCAAAAAAAACTCTTTTCAACAGTATTGGTCGCCTACTCGCCTGAAGGGCTTTTTAATTTTATCATCTATCTTTATCATTTATCATCTAATTTCTTCATTTATCATTTCTTTTTTTTTTCATTTCTAATTATGATTACAATTTTTATTATATAGGTACATTATTATTTTTTGGAACATATGTTAGCGATCGAGTGTGAGCCGTGTGGTATCCGGCAGAGGACCACTCCAAGTCTTCCCGTGGATATCGTAGAAGGCGACTTAGGAAATACAAGCTAAACAAAGCTTATAAACATCTGAGACCTCTCCAACCCGTCTGGCCAGCGTGGAGAGTGTAGGCCAAGTCCTCTTGACTGCTGTGGCCAAGTATGGCTCTAGTGGTACAGAGAGGGTCGTGCTCCTGTAGTGGAGACTAAAAAAGACCTGATGGTGATGATGATGATGATCGAGTGTGCAATGATAATATTTTACATTATACACAGTAGTCTGTTCTCATCCATGCGACATCTCTTGTGAAGTTAACCAAACTATTCCATGCTTGGACGCTATTTTTTTTTAAATTATCTATGTGTTGACATCCTAGTAATTAATGAGAAGCAACGTTGACAGGATTGAGAAATATAATTTTAGTTCTCAATATTTTTTATTAGTTGTCATAGCGTAAAAAGATAAATCTCTATGCTTGCTCTCTCTATTACGATTCAATAGATCTTCAATTCAATAGGTCTGTGACAGACGTACGGATATTGCAGGCTTAGGCCATTGTACCGTGTAACCTTTGGGTATGTACCCCTTAAAATTATCCCATAGGATGCAGGTCGTCTACACGTAGAACAATAAAAATATTCATCTTATCTCTTGATAGTGTAAATATAAAAGACGAAAAAAATTAAATTTTGGTTGGTTGGTAACGTTAACACATACCGACATTCCTTCCGGGTGGATTAAGTAACACCCAGATGGTACTGAGAGTTAAACTAGGAATACCATTCCGGGACCTAACAATATTTCGGATATTTCGGACTTATGTAACTTTAAGTATATTCATTTGTATATGTTTATCTATGTAATCATATCTGACCCGTGAGGCGAAGGTAGTGAAAAATAATTATATACGTAGTAACGAATATTATAATAATGTAGTATCAAAATAGACATATGCGTGGGTGAGCTTTGAGGACAATTGTATTGTTATCAAAATATAACGGAAAGTGCTAGTCACTAGGTTTAATCAGTGTTTATTAGAATAGACTCCAAATAATGTAACATTTGCAAAGCTACAGGCATAGTCGAGTTGGCTCAAGGACAGTCTATTTTGGCAATCATTGTGTACACGAGTATGCGTGTAAAGTTATTTGGTAAAATTCAATACAATATGTAACTGTTTGATATTAACAAAACGATTGGCCCTGGCTTCTAAATAATGACCAAAATTACTATAACATTCACTTTCAATTTTTTTAAAGACTTATGGCGATATTTTTAAAGGTTTCCTTGATTTACTTCGTCAGTTGGCGATTTATTCTAGTGTATCAACGAAATGATGGTGTGCATTTCGTTGATGCGACGTAGCCTGTGACGACAATTCCCACGGATCCACTGGTTTGATCATAGACGACGGAGCAGCGGGTATCTGAAAACCAGCAGCACGCTAAGTAAATCTCACATCAGCCACATCATGACAGTCTATTTTAGTTATTCCAAACATTGTTTATAAATACGAGCATTTATAACACCAAATGACACCGATTTCATATTCACTAGAAACAATTTGCAAAACAATCCAAAACAACCACCGTGTCACTTATATTCCCGCTAAGAACTCTCGTCGCTGTCTAACATTACACTAATGTGGCAAAAATAATAAAAATAATGTCAAAACCTACGGTCAAAATAAGTAGTCGTAAATTTTTTACAAATATATATTTTTTACCTTGCTCTTATCAGAGCAACTCAACATTCCCTCGATCAGTTTTTACGATCTGCATGGTAATAGTTGGTAAATTCTACATTTTAACTTTTCTTTCAGCTGGTCTGAGAGAAAAGTTAAAATGTAGAATTTTATTTATTTGTATCATTTTATTATATTTTATTTACATACAGTAATAAAATATTAAAATTTTCGAAATGCAAAGTTAATTAATACTTATACAAGGTCAGCTGGCGTCAAATACAATTGTGCTAAAAGGTCAATTATGTATAAAGTTTTTCAAAGAGAATCTAAAACTTAAAATTAATGAAGAAACTTTTTTACCAAGGATAAACCGTATTGACGCACACAAGGCAATCATCAAATTCCGTAGACAGTGCTTTTCTGGCCGGCGTCGTAGCCGCGTGTCTACGCCGCTACGCCGTAGCTCTATGAGAACTACGAGGTTACGAGACCTCTAATAAAATACTGCCATTTAATTAACTTTGCTTAATATAATTGTCTTTTTGTGGTTATTGGGATTTTTGTGATTTTTTCGGAAACATTTCCGGCGAAATGAGGTGAGTTTGCGGAAGCATGCTTTATTGTTTTAGTTGTTTTTATTACTCGGAAATTAGATTTGTCGTTCCGGTTTTATTGTCAATTCGGAATAGTAATAACTTTCCTAAAATATGTCAGGTTTTTATGCGCAGTGTATATGTTTTTATCTTCTCTTCTTCTAACAGTGCCTCTTCAACTAGTGACTCAACGGTTGAATAGTATTCTTCAAAATACAGAGTTTTTGAGATGAAAAACAGATTTTTTTGGAGGGTGTTTATTGTTTTTTTTAATAATAATAGATTAATTAATTTATACTGAAAAAAGGGCGGTCAAATGCGAGTCAAACTCAACTGGAGAGGGTTCCGTACTATAAATGTAAATGTCTGATTTAGAAAACCATTGTACCTCCTCTTAATTAAACCATACATTTCATATAGGTTTTCCTGTAATCTTTGAGAATAAAATACGTATTTTAGTTTTTTATTATTTTCGGGTTGGTAATTTCGGTGAATGGTCATTTTACGTATATTTTGTTGAATAACTTTGAAGTTAAAAACAAAAAATTGATATTTGGCTAAACAATTATATTATTATTACCTATTATTTTTCTGTGTTTTAATAATGAATATTATCAAAACAAAGAAAAATTAATAGAAATTAACATTAGGATATTATACAATATTATATTAACAAAATAAATACAATCATACCCAAACATAGAAAACGCATATAAGGAAATCATATTTGTACTAATTCACTCAAGTAATATCATTTTTATGCAATGTCAAACGTGTAAGGTTTAAATAGCCTTCACGCTGACTAAGATATCATTGTTACGGGACGATTCCTGCCAAATAGGGTTGACACCCGTACTTATTATAATGTATAGTGCCATATTTCAGTCCATTGTACTATACAATGTGTTAATTAAAAACGCAAACCCTCAGACACCTCAACTTATATTTATAACAAAAGAATGATATTTAAGTACATTTAATTTTCGCGGATTATTTACGAAGATATTAGCTTATTACTATTTTACCTTAAAAATGGTGGTTACCCTACTGCCAGGTTACACTAGTCGCAACCCGGGTTATATAACTTGTTTCACAAAAGTATTGATCATAAATTGATGTCATTATAAATTAATTGTGCCGTAGTATAAAGTAATTACGAAAATAACTCTGTCTGTTTGTCCGTCTGTTACCTCGTAGTCTTATTTGGTAAAGAGGAAGCTTGAGGCCCAGGGAAGGATATAGGATACAATTTATCTAAAAAAAAAGATATTATTTCCCCGGAATCGACATTCACGCGAGCCGAGCCGCGGGCAAAAACTACAAAGCTACAAAACGTAAGTTTAGGAAAACATAACTATAAGTCAGTTATAATACTATACTTTGGGGTTAGCATGCTTTCGGCTTGTATATAGGATATACTCCAAAGCGGAATGAAAACGAATATCCCTATAAATCTGCATGTTCCCTGGGGCGCACATTGCTTTGTCAGACAATATGTCAACATAAATATCGACGGTCGCGTGCCACCGATCGCCGGCTAATCAATAAGCAGAGCTTGCAACTTTTGTCGTAACCCGTGTAACCGATTTATGCAATTAGCTTCCGGAAGTTCCTTTAAATGTTTGAGGGAGAAATAATAAAATTTTACAGATATGTCATTTCTTTTACTTCATCGGAATATTTTTTAATTACATAAAATACATCAATTAATACACGGCGAAATTTTGATCGCTCTGGACCCTAAAGGGATGATTCAGCCCGTTGACTCAAAAAATTTTTTGCCGTTCCCTTACAAACTGACCGGGCGGCCGAAATTTTTTGTATGGATCTGCCCATTTTTTTTTGAGTTCCCAGCATTGGTCCCATAGGAAAAGTTGTTCATATCGATGGGCTAAATCACCCATTTAAGGGTCCAGAACGATCAACATTTTACCGTCTATATAACTTATCTTACTTGTATGTGCGTCTTTATATAATTATACGGTATATACTACGGGGGTTCTGAAGAGCTTTTTGAATTGGTACCACTGTCATCTTTCTGCTACCGCACCGCCTGCCAAAAATATCAGAGCGTCACGTGGTTTTTTCCTCGTACAGCAGAATTGTGGAATGGGCTCCCGAGGTTTTCCCTGTGTGCTTGGGGTTCTTCAAAAGGCATGTTTACGGGTATCTTAGTCGGCAACGCATCAGAACCTCCTCTGGTGTTGCAGATGTCCATGGGCGACGGTGACTACTTTCCATCAGGTGGCTCGTCTGCTCGTTTGCCGTCAAATATAAAAAAAATCTATTCATGTAAACAATGTTGACCACGTAAAGGGTCTTCTAAATTTTCTATACGGTATACTGAATCGAACGAAGTGTAGTTCGGCTTTGTCTTTTCTTTTATATACCAAATTGTAAAGTCATTCTAAATTATAGGCTTTTGAGTATTACGGAACTCTACGTCTTCAAATTAGCTCTGTGACTTCATAAAATTAATTATCCGAGTTACTATATCAAAACTTCAACTCGATTGAATGTCAGGCAGAAAGTGGTTTTAATTAAGCGTATTTTTTGACCTA
The DNA here is from genome assembly GCA_947532085.1 of Elegia similella. NCBI lineage: Eukaryota > Metazoa > Arthropoda > Insecta > Lepidoptera > Pyralidae > Elegia > Elegia similella. The sequence goes on from OX383941.1 coordinate 19,852,655, forward strand.
ACAATACATACAGACTAAAACGGGAAGTTAAAGGTTGTTAAAAGTTCGAGTTTGATTAGGTACAAAAATATATGATTAGGTTTTGTTAGATCAGGGACAAAAGATTAGGTAATAAAGAGAAAGCCAGCATGACTGAAAATGATTACGTAAACGTGTACCTAAAACTATTGTTAAGCACTATTTTAACCGACTTCAAAGAAAAAGGAGGAGTTATTTGGTACTAACTTTCACCCCGGAAAAAAGAACTGTTCCCGAGGGAACGACGTTGACGCGAGCGAAGCTGCGGGCGAAAGCTAGTAATCTTATAAATCATCTGCGCGTTTGACACTATTCGTACCAAAATCATTACCACGCGAAGGACCTTTTTAATTTCCATAAGATACACGTATACTTACTTGAAGGAAATGGGGTTATGTAGCCCATTGAAATTCAAATTAGTACTCGTCTCCTTAAAAGTTTTAAAGTACTGCATAAAGTCCGTGTATTTTTGTTAGAACTCCGGCAGCTCTTTGTCTGCAGTTGCGGACCTAGAGATAGGGCGCTGTAGGGCTCATGCCCTCCCTGCATCGCGTAGAACAATATGGCCTAAAATTTAAAAACTTAAAATTTAAACATATTTTTTAGTAGGATATAAAAAATCAGAGATTAAGATAGATTTTAGTTTAGACTTTGTCTGGGATATTAACTCGATGTATATATTTTTAATACACACTTTTTTACTCGTTGTTTCTTGATGTTTTAATTATAAGGAATCTTGACAATACTATTAGTAATAGAATAGTATTACAAGCAGCACAAGAAAATAAACCAACTTAAAATCCAATATCCCATTACAAGATGCAGGAGTGTATAAAATTGACTGAGTGTGGTTTATCATATATTGGGCAAACAAAGAGAAGCATTGGTTCTTGGAAGCTATTCTTCATGTCGGCATGTTCTTTAATACAAACGTATTAAAGAACATGCCGACATGAAGAATAGACAAGGCTGAAGTGTGTGAATATGCCCTGGACAAACCCGACCACTATATATGCGCTGCAAGACCTTCAGACACCGTGAGCCAATACTGCGTACATTCGGAACGTTATCAATAAATATTGTTGGTCATAATGTGACGTATCGTTTTAACTAATGTCATTTGAGTAATATTGATAGGAATATCGGGATCGGGTTGTGCAAAATCCTGGATGCGACCTGCTCGTCTGTTTACCTCGCACGCACAGGCACGGATTTTTTCCCCTTTTTATGATGGAATAGCTTAATAAGCATTCAGTAATGTAATAAGGAACGGGGAATGAACGTTATCGCGTGATTATAGATTTTTTCATAATTTGTCGTTATTGGAGCCAGGCCAGCTACCTTTTTGGTTTGAGTCGATAACTGCAGTCGAATATTAAATTATATCAAGGAAATTAAAGTTTTGATACTATGAATGTATTTTCTCTAAAAAAAGCCTACAGTTGACAATAAGGAATTCAGGTACATTAAATTCCTTATTTTTATCTTTACGCTTTTTTTTACTATAAATACACAAACTCTTATTTTATTGAGGAACCCGATGGCCCAGTGGGCGTCAGCATTATTAGCGCTTACGCATGTTAAGTAACCCCGGGTGCGGTCTCCACTGGGATAGGTGACCGCAAGTGGCATAAAAATATCCAGAGCTACTCCGTGTTTCGAAAGGCATTCTGTCTTCATTGATGGCGATCGTTTAGCTATGTCAGACACCATAAGATAACTTGAAAAATCTGACACCAGTGTTGGCCACACGACAAACAAACAACTGTAATTTTGACTTATTACTTGGATCGATCGATTTAATAGAAAATTTGCCCGAAACTACCTTAGAATAATAAAATACAATGCGTTTGGGACGTATTTTGATGTGAGAGTAGTTTGATATAAAGTTATTGTAAACAAAACAATCGCCTTTGACCGAAAGCTACCTGTGTGTTTAGGGTTCCATCGTTTAAGACGGCAAACAAACCCCTTTTACTATAATTCGATTATTTTTCCGCCTGTACATCCGTCCCTGCTGGGCTGTATCTTTCTTATCGCAACAGATTGACGCCAATCATAAATTGTTGACAATGTATTTTTCAACAAAAATAAAACAAAGTAAGAAAAAACCAGCCAAGTGCGAGTCAGATTCGCGCACGAAGGGTTCCGTACCGCTATCTATGAAAACGGCAAAAAATCATGTCTTTTGTATGGGAGCCCCCTTTAATATTAATGTTATTTTTATTTATGTATTTGTTATAAAATATAGTATCGTTGAGTTAGTATCCCATAACACAAGTCTCGAACTTACTTTGGGGCTAGCTCAATCTGTGTGATTTGTCCGTATATATTTATTTATTATTTTTATTTATCATTTATTTTTAAAGTGAATATTTAACTTAATATTCTGTGAATATTTCAAATATCTACTTGTTGCCGTTATCAATATCGAGCAAAAAAAAGTCACGTTTGTTGTATGGGAGCCCCCTTAAATATTTATTTAATTCTATTTTTTGGTATTTGTTGTTATAGCGGCAACAGCAATACATCATCTGTGAAAATTTCAACTAACTCTCACGGTACATGAGATACAGCCTGGTGACAGACGGACAGACAGACAGACAGACAGACACACGGACAGCGGAGCGAAATTAATAGGGTCCCGTTTTTACCCTTTGGGTACGGAACCCTAAAAATTAAAACTTTATTAGCAACCGATCTAAATGGTTTTCCCAGACAACTACTATTGATAAAAAAGCAACGAGTTGCACACCGGGAGTGCAGAAGTGAAAACTCCGCGCGGGAGAAAGAGAGGGGGGTATTACTTCTTCGGGTCACGTGTCCGTCTTACGAATTTTCGATCAGGTCACGTGTCCTGACGCGAGTTTTACAATTTTTCCTCATCCCTAAAAGTGCACAACGCAGCTAAAGAAGTTTTCACTTCAAAAAAGCTTGTTTGTAAAATCGGTTTACGGACGATAATTTTACGTAATAAAGGTGGAAGAGAGATAGATGCGTCACTTAGACCGATCGTGCCTCTCTATCGCTTGTTCTGCGCTCTCGCCTACACGGAACGTGACACTTCGTGCATGCAGCCGCCGTTCATCGATTTATTAGACGTTATTACGTTTAAATACAGGGTGAAATTTAATTCATTAGCAAACGTTTAAGGAGTGACTCAGACCACGAATCAGAACAACTTTCACTGTGCGACCAAGTCCGAAATTGCAATAAAAAAAATCAGCTGTTTCATAGATTTTGGCCAAGTAAATATTCCACTTTTGTATGAAAAAGCAGATAATTTTTTCACGATGACGAAGTTGGTCCCATAATGAAAGTTGTTCAGATTCGTGGTCTGAGTCACTCCATAAACGTCATCATCATATCAGCCGCAAGAAGAAAAGATTGCTTGACATAGGCCTCCCCCAAGGATTTTCAATACGACCGGTTGGAAGCGGCCTGCATCCAGCGTCTTCCTGTGACCTTAGTCAGGTCGTCCGACCATCTGGTCGGTGGGTGTCCGACGCTGCGCTTGCCGGTACGTGGTCGCCATTCGAGAACCTTTCTGCCCCATCGGCCATCGGTTCTGCGCGCTATGTGCCCCGCCCACTGCCACTTCAAAGAGCTAATCCGCTGAGCTATGTCGGTGACCTTTGTTCTTCTACGGATCTCCTCATTTTTGATTCGATCTCGCAGAGCAACACCGAGCATAGCCCTCTCCATAGCTCTTTGAGCGAACTTGACCACGTTTCGGACAAGTAAGTCATCACTGGTAACACACATTGATTATAGACTTTCCTTAGAGGTATGCTAATGAATTTAATTTCACCTGTATTTATGCTGTTAACAAGTTCCACAAACAGGTTTCTTGTATAGACAAGAAAACATGGCACGGAACTTTTCTTGTACGAGTGCGACCCACACTTGGCCGGTATTATCAATCCATCAAGTTCTATCGTTTACGTCAACAATAAACGCTTGTCAATATTATTACGTGGACAGGGTTGACATTGACCCGGGTTATTAGCTGCACGAATGGCCACATGTCGCTTCATTTTTTATTACTTTGTACGAATGTCACCCCCGCTTTAAGGGTAGGTGCGCTTGATCGATGGCTGTGTAATGTAGATGTTTTAGACAAACGATAGATTTTTATAGTCGGAAAGGATGAATGGCTTCGATCAAGTATATAAAACTAGATACACAGTCACATAAAAATAATTACACTTCATGCTGTCCACAATTATACCTATCTCATGATATATTTTTTATTGTTTTGTAATGAACCTACATCGATGCAAAACCAATATTGCTTGCATGCCATAAATTTGAATTTCGGCAGCCGTTTGACCGTCGCGTCGTCACCTTTCTGAATTCAAAAACCGAAAATATGCGCATCTATGTCTATTGGGGGCTTTTTTGGTGAGAACGTGAGAACGCTTTTTTTCGCGAAATGTGTATTCTAGTAGTTTCAAGGATTCATAAGAAAAAACTCATGGTATGTTTGGCATTCCAAACCACCAATTGCCTATACTCTTCTCTATCATGACCATTGTCATGATAGAGAAGAGTATAGGCAATTGGTGAAATTAACTGTCTTAACAGGAAATCACTCTAAATAACGCGGTCCAAAATTTATGCAAAAACGTACAAAGTTTGGCACAAGAATGGCATTTTTATTGAAGATTAATTATTTACCTACTCTCATCTCGCCTATTATTTATAATGCGCCGTCGTTCTTGATAAGAAGAAGTAAATAGTACAGTCAATGAAGGCAAAAATCAGCCACAACCTCCGATTTCGTTGAACCTCCATAGATTTGGATAAAAATTTGGGATTGAGTATGTTTTACCCTCTACTTCAAAAGTGACATATGCTCGTCTTGCGCTTTTTGCATTTTAGGGGTGAAATTCACCCCTATGGTTAAAAATTGAAAAATGAAGATTTAAACATTCCGACTTAAGTAATTGTGTTTAATTAGATAAAATACATGTATTTAAATATTTATATGCATGATTTTAATTAATTTTTTCAACCCTTTTAGCAACCACCCCTTGAACCGAAAATATTTTTTTGTATTTCTGAGTTCTAAAATCGCATATTAACATTACACAAACAGTTTGTTTATATGATATAATTTTTGGTTGACCGTGAAATTTCCTCCCTTAAAAACTACCCCCATACTGCAGGATCAGTGTAAAAATTGGTTTCAAAAACTTTAACGTATTAAATAGTAAGTACATTACTGAAGTGAAATCTTATTTACTGAGAATAAAAATATTTATTTATTTATTGCATAATTTTTCATCCTTAAAAACTACCCCTTATAATAATAATAAAGGAATATTTTTTTTACCAGCTTTAATTAGTATCGTTTTTAATAGATAAGATAAATCTATACTATAATATTATATAGCTCAAGAGTTTGTTTGAACGCGCTAATCTCAGGAACTACTGGTTCAAACTGGAAAATTCTCTTTGTGTTGGATAGTCCATTTATTGAGGAAGGCTTTAAGCTATAAAACATTACGCTGCGAGTAATAGAAGCGAAGCATCAATAAAAAATGTTTTGAAAACGGGGGAAAATTATTCATCTATACTAATTTATCACAATAACAGAAATTGCCTCGGATGAAGTCGCGGGCAACAGCTAGCTTTTATTAATTTATGTCAAACTTTTCTTTCACTTTCTCTACCTTCAAAATACATATACAATTAACCCATAAATGTAGTTTCCCTATAATAAATGCATACCAAATCTCTGCTCGATTTTTTTTTCCAAATAAATATTATTGGTTTTTTTTACCATAACTCCGTTAATTTTTAAGATATCAGGTTCATCCAAAAACCATTTGAAAGGTAATTTTAAGAGCTATACGAGCATCTTAAATAAAAAAAATAAAAGCCCTTATTTTTTAAAAGATAAAGGGTTAAAGGGTAGCGGTTACATGGTTCTCGCAGTAAAAGTTAGGCTTTGAACATCTCTATCTCGGTTATTTTTCATCCTATAAAAATAAGAAACTAAAGTCTTTCTTTAAAAACAACTCAAATTTCGTTCTTTGTCTTTTTTTATGAATATCCAATATTTTTTAAGTTATTTTCAAATGAAAATGAAATTTACGAAAAATTGAAAACTTTAGATTTTATTAAATCATCCTTTTTTTTCGAAATTAAGCACTCTAAATCGGGAAAAAAATTTGAGGTCATCACTTATGCTAAGAAAAAGAAAGTTCTTTAGGGATATTCATAAATTTGAATTTTTGTTGAAATGGTGAAGGTTTTATTTTCGTTTTTCCAAAAAAAGTTTAAAGTGTCATCTTATTTTTATCATAACTTGCTCAATTTTGATGCTATTAACTTTTAACAGTGCTTATTATAAAGGTATTTTAAGATACTTTAAAAAGTGTTCAGGAAGTATATGGCATAAAATTTCCCGGCTTCCCGTTATTTAAGTTTGAATACTAAGATTGAAGTACTCGCCGAAAAAAAATATACATAAAATTACCTATAGCTCAATTTGAATTAATATTAGAAGGTTTTTCAAAATATGGATTTGTTTGTTTTTTTATTAGCTTCAATTTTATTAATTACACATTTTTTGTAAAAACTCATAGTTTTTGAGTTATTTATGAAAAACCGCTTTAAAACATGTATTTTTATGGCAAAAAATCACAATCTTTGATCTTTAATAACTCAGAAAGTATTGATTTATTCCAAAAACTTTATATAACAAATTTTGCTTAGAATTTATCTCTTTATCGATTCCTGGGGTAATTTTTATTAAAATAATTTTCACCCCTGAGAAGGGGTGGCATCCATCCCCAGGGCAATAGCGCAAGTTGGCACTATGTCACTTTTGTTTCTTAAGGTATCCCCCACCTCCTCACCAATTTTCATGAAAATCGATGGAGATTCAACGAAAACAGAGGTGAAAACCTTCATTGACTGCACTAAAAGTAGTTAATGTATTTGTCAATATTTATAGCCTTTCTTGCCTATACTAATAAGGGTGAATGAAAAATCTGCAAAGAATGTATTTGTCAATATTTATAGCCTTTCTTGCCTATACTAATAAGGGTGAATGAAAAATCTGCAAAGCTAGAAAAATCACATTTGTTTATTCACAGGTTATATTAAGCGATGAAATAAAATGGTAAAATAATGAGTCGTCTCGTCATGGAACTTGTAGCATTGCATTAACTGTGATTTCGCCTGACGATACCCTGAAAAAGTTTCAAGGATGACTAACATCATTAGTTAGGTACACACGCCAAACACTGATTCATGTCCTTTTGATAAAGATAATAATATTATATAATTTCGTCAAGAAATATTTAATTCTTTATTTCGCCTGCGGCTCCGCTTGCGTTAATATCGATTCCTCGGGAACAGTACTTTCTTCCGGGATGAAACGTCCTTATATTCTTCCCTGTACCCCATGACATGCCATATCACAATCCATTCAGTAGTTAAGGCGTGAAAGCGGTACAAACAACAAAATCATTTTCCTATTTAAAATATGAAGTTATAATTTGGATAGTTAGGATATTGGAGTGACTCTAATTTGCTGATATACATTATATTAAGAAAACCCAGTCCGGCCCTTGAAGGAGTGATTCAGCCCGTCGACATAAACAACTTTTCCTAAGGGACCAATGCTAGGAACTCAAAAAAAAAATCGACATTTCCATATAAAAATGTTCGTCCGGCCGGTCAATTAGCATATTAAGCTTCCGATGTCCGTCCATCCGTCCGTCTGTCACAGCGTTGTATCTATTTAACCGAGACTTGAATTTTTTATAGAATATGCATTCTATTGCCGCTATAACAACAAATATTCAAAACGTATCACGTCTTTTTCTCACAGAGTCTAGGTCTTTAAGACCTGAAGACCATTTTTAGCATGGTGTGCATTAAGTGGAAAACGGAATCAAAGTAGCGATGGGTTGCTAGTCGCTTCGCCTATTAACATGATTCCTCAGATTTGACCCATTCCCTTGATCAGCCTTTACGATCTGCGCGGGAAGAGTAGCAACTGGTCCTCTACGTTTTTAGGGTTCCGTACCTCAGAAGAAAAACGGGACCCTTATAGGATCACTCGGTTGTCCGTCTGTTGTGTGTCTGTCAATCTGTCAAGACCTCTTTTCTCAGGAACGCGTAAAGGTATCAAGCTGAAATTCATTTCAAATACTCAGGTTAGCCGTCCCTTGCAGTTGTGAAAAAATCAAGCTTCTGAGCCTACGCAATCAAAAGATACAGCTGGTTATGTCGCAATTTTTGTGCTTTTTCGACATTCGCAAGAGAATCAAAACCTACAGGGCACTTCCCGTGACCTCAGAATCTTGAAATTTGGTACGAAGCAACGTCTTATAGCACAGATAAAGGAAAAATTGCGAAAAGCATAAATTTTGAGTTACATCATATAAAAAAAATATTTTTAATAAATTTGAAACTTATTATATATATACTAGCTTTCGCCTGCGGCTCCGCGCGCGTTAATGTTGATCCCTCGGGAATAGTATTTTTCCCGGGATAAAAGGCCTATGCCTAGCCTATGACCTTCTCCTTACTCCAGAGAACTTGTATGCAAAATTTCATGATGATCGGTTCAGTAGTCACGGCGTGAAAGCTAACAAACAAACAAACAAATAAACTAACAAACAAACTCACTTTCGCATTTATAATATTAGTAAGGAAGTATGGATAATGTACGGAACCCGTAGTGCGCGATTCCGAATCGCACTTGGCCGGTGTTTTCTTTTCTCCTTGACCAGCATGGAAGCAGCATTAAAAACGTCTACGTATTCTGTAGTTATCGTAAATATTGTATGGTGGCGAGGAAACTCTTCGTGTGCAGTTCCGATTCGTACCTACTTGGCTGCTTTTAATTTTATAATTCTTACTTCAATGTTAACCAAATATTTTTTTATAAATAATTCAATGATGTCAAATTTTAGCTTGAGTAATTAAAATCAATACAATTTGGAGACGGAGAAGTTCTTTCATGACAAGACTTACCTACCTAATACGTCAGCACTCACGATGTTCAATAATTAATACTTTCACGGACACAACTAGGCCGAATATAAATGGTTCGTGTCCCGGGAAGTGTAAAGGAGTTCCTATGTTTTTGCCCTTCTTAGAAAACTATCCTCGTATTCTTCGATAATTCATTCACGATGGGAACCGCAGTTGTTTGGCGTCTAGGAATTAATTTAAAATTACACACGGCGTCGCCAGCGGCGTAGACAGAAATAATATCCATAGCCATAATAGATACGGCTCTAATTGTTTATTGTGTGGTCTATGCGACGATTTTTTCTTCTTTTTTTTGCAACATTGGTGTCAGATTTCTATATGCTTATTCGAACATTATGATTTTTTAGCTCTATCGATTTCGTCATTAACTCTCTTTGTTTTTAGTATTTTTTGGAATATAAGTTCTTAATAAAAGAAACATTTGGAAATAGATATTAGACATCTTAGAGCTTCGTGTATTTCTTCTTTTGCTTTATATGTAAGTCGAAAGTAGCTGTGAAACTGCCTCTCGCAAACAAAAGTCTTGCACAAACCTATAACCTTATGAACAAAAACCGAATAACTTGTGTGCTTACTGTTTTCGCGATTATTAAACCGTAATTAAGTGATAATATTTAAATGAGTGTTAAAATGCGAGCATCGCAGATTTGACGTAGTTACCTTGAAAATATATCGGCTTTCCTATACGCAAATGTTCGAGCCTCACAAGAAAAGTTGCTTATATTGAGACGTTGATTCGCACTTTATCTGTACTATAAGACGTTGCTTCGTACCAAACTTCTAGATTTTGAGTTCACGGGAAGTACCTAGGTTTTGATTCCACAGCGAATGTCAAAAATTGGCGGCATAAACAGCTGAACCTTTTGATTGAGTTGGCTTAGACGTTTGATTTTTTTTACAGCTTCAAGGGACAGTAGACCTGAGTATTTGATATGAATTTTAGCTTGATACCTCCACGCGTTCCTGAGAAAAAGGTCTTGACAAATAGACAGACGTACATCAAAGTGATCCTATAAGGGATCCGTTTTTTTCCTTTCGAGTTACGGAACCCTAAAAATGGAATCAAAATATTGATAGGTTGCTAGACGCAGCGCATGTCCTCTCAAAACGCTTTTACAATCTGCGCGGGAAGCGAAGCAAGAACATTCTACGCTATTTCATTTCTCCCAGACCAGGATCACTTGTAAAATAAATTGTAAATTGTAACTTGTACCACAGAACGGTCATTAAATTTTCACAGCAACCGATATCAAGTTGCAAACACAGATATCCGCGGCCGTAATTATACGACAACGGGGAATATGACAAATAAATGAGACTCCGTCGTTCGTGACTGGTTTATTCAGTGCGCTACTCATTATTTCAGTTTACTGACTTATAACGTATTCTTTGTAGGACGTTCAATAATTTAAGATTTGATGCCCCGGGTCGTATATGCTCTGTGACCCCGTTAATCATTATCATCATCATCATTTCAAGTAGGTGTCACGGTCAATCGACCATGCACACCCTGGCGTCAGAGTTCTTCGGAACCGCCTCTCGGCCTCCGACGTGGTTCCTTTAACGACTACCAGATGGCAGCCGGGACCACCGGCTTAACGTGCCTTCCGAAGCACGTTAATCATTATGATTCATCATCATCATCATCATTCCAGCCGTAAATGTCCACAGGTAGACAAAGGCGTCCCAAGCAGTCTTCGTTCCATAGGAGGATATTGCCATATTCACCACACTTGGCTGGCGGGTTGGCACGCACGTTGGGAATGTAGTAATTGGGATACTACACACTCGGATAAAAAAGCAAGTAGCAGCTTGGGTGGCTGGGCACGCGTATTCGATGCCATACCTGCAACCAACGGACAGGCAGTTAAGGATGACACCCCTGATCCTCATTATGATTAGGAAGTTTTAAATTAAGATGGTGATAGTCATTTAACCGTTTTTGATCATTCTTAAAGTGACGATTCACACACACAGTTTTGCGTTTTTGTAATTGGAGATTGTACCTTGTAGATTTGCTGCCCCATATCTACTAGAGAGAAATCGAGAAAAAGATAAATAGGATAAAAAATAAGATAAGAAAAAGTTAGGTTTTTTTAAGAAGTCGATTTGCTTTGCTTATAGCATGTTTTTCATATCATTAGTAGCTGAATATAGTGGCTTGAATACGCGACTAAACCAAACATTCAAAAAGGAAGTAGCTCTTCCTTTTGGGTCTTTCAAATTAACAGTATTTTCAGATCTACCAGGAATCTCACTAAAACAATGAATTCCTAATATTACTAGACCGTACCACGCGTCGATAGCTGATTATTCTGCCGCCCCCGCATGCTTCTTTGGGCCATAGGACGAATACGCCCCTGCTGGAAGGCAATAATTTTAGTGTAGTTAGATGTCGACATCTGAGAATTAATGTTTTTACTTTACCTTTAGTATTCCTACAAATGCTTTTTTAGCTTATATTCGCGCGATGACAGATATGAAAGAAAACTACGACGTTCTTGAGTCATTTAGTAAAAGAAGCGGAGACATTTATTTAATAAATTGTCTGTTTCTATTCATAAGGTGATATTTTTGTGTTGTAAAAGTTGTGCTTATTTAACTTATTGACAATTTTGCCGCTTAAAACCTAAATAAGAGTGTGTAACTTTTGAATTTCGGTTGAAGAATGTTCCTTCCTTATGATTATACGTATATGGAATAAATCGTAGGTATTCGTATTAATGCTCGGGTTTTAATTTATAATCAAGTAAGCCATTTTACAAAGCTTAACAATTTATCTAATGATAACATCTGGATCCAACAAATCAATACCTCTTGAAGCATATAGGAGCTCAAAATAAAGTGACATTTCGGCTCTGAAGTGTCGCCAAAACACAATGTAGCCGAGTCGCCAAATTGCTCCTCACATAATTTAATCAATTAAATAATCTTGGTATTATTAAATAGGGTAAGAGATTGTCGAGTCTAAAAGTAACCGCTTTGTGGATTACGTTTAGTCGCTCATATACATATACAATATGTATGCATACATATTGTATGCATATCTATGGTAAGGTAATACATTCGACTAGCTCCGTGGCGCAGTGGTCAAGGTCAACACGCCAGCCTGCGACACGTGAGTACTCGGGTTCGATCCCCGGCCAGGTCAAGATGGAAAATGATATTTTTCAGATTGGCCTGGGTCTTGGATGTTTATCTATATATGTATTTGTAATAAAATATAGTATCGTTGAGTTAGTATCCCATAACGCAAGTCTCGAACTTACTTTGGGGCTAGCTCAATCTGTGTGATTTGTGCGTATATATTTATATTTACATTAAATCGATGTCCACTTTTCTTTTTCCATGAGGTCTCGGTCTTAAATTCCTACATGGTCGTATTTGGTGACCAAGGAGTGTCTTATTAACGTGAAATTGCGACATAGATCACGTGTCATTCTTTGACACTAATACCTAATTGAAGTAGGGGGATTCATTTTTACAAAGTATGTAGGTATCAAGCTATATTTTCAAAAGAAATATTTAATAAAAAAAGAAAATATTTTTTCCTATTGTCTATCCCCAATGTCTTCACCACTGTCTGATTACATGACCTGTCCCATCTCATGGCCGTAACACCATAACCTATATTACCTAATTGGTGGTCATCATCAGGTCTTTTTAGTCTCCACTACAGGAGCATAACCCTCTCTGTACTACCGGAGCCATACTCGGCCAGAGCAGACAGAGGATTTGGCCTACACTCTCCTCGCTGGCCAGACGGGTTGGAGAGGTCTTATTGATGTTTGAGCTTTGTTTAGCTTGTACTTCCTAAGTGGTATATTATTGTGAGTGGTATATAATTGGTGGTAAATGTGGTAATATTCAATTTACTTTATTCGCAGGAACTCACAGAGTAAAGTATAATCATGGCGCCTCATTCTGTACATTACCATGGAGCGTCGCGCGACCCTGTCTCCATCCACGCCCTGTAGTCTTGGAATGGACAAATACGAACAGTTATCGGTAGTAAGTATTAGTTAATAGTCATCCTTTCTACTTATACTAACAAAATAGAAAATCAATATTGACGCGGCTCCGTCCACGTCAATGTTGATCCCTCGGGTATAGTACTTTTCCCGGGATAAAAAGTAGCCTATGTCCTTCTTTGTACTCCAGAGAACTTGTATGCAATATTTCATAATGATCGGTGCAGTAGTTACGGCGTGAAAGCGTAACAAACAAACAAACTCACTTTCGCATTTATAATATTAGTTAGGATATGATTTTCGGAATTCAATTTTTTACTTACTTTGGATTTAAATTAGTTCAATACATCTTCTATACCTCTATAATCTTGAATTATGTAAGTACTAAATACGAAAACTCCTAAAATCCTCTTCCTTTAAACATATGCCTTACCTGCCGAGCGTTTTATCTGGTCTCGTCCTCAGCTGTATTGTTGGGGGCCGGAGTACACTATTTTGACAATATCCATGCTGATAATGGCCTCATAACTTCGTAATATAAGAACCGCCTTCAAAAATATTTATTTACTTCAAAGGGTGTACTTTCGAATTAATTCATTTAAATTTCATTTCATCATAATCGGGTCAATAAGGTTGTATCTTTTTTCATATTATTATTATGCTTATCGTGGTCACACATCTGATTTATTAAGCCAGTAACGTTGACCTATACCTAGTGTAGTGTCAAGTGTCACATATTTTCTAGTTTCACAAAGTCCAGAGTCAAAGCGTCGTGGTCTGTATTCTTTTTTAAACTTTCGCGCTTTAAACACATAATTCTGTATATACACGGGACTTAGCACGAACCTTTTTATTATTTGTTTCCGTTGACGTTTCAATGGAGTTACATCCATCGTGGCCGCAACGAAACTGTCTCGTTGCGACCACGATGTTTTTTTTTTTTATTGACCATGTATCTAGCTCCAAGTGAGCTTTCGCTACTTCACCGGGCGTTTGAGGCGAGGGCAGAGTGCCCTCAACCTTTATAGACAACATCACCAAAGGGCCCCCAGGAGGGATGAACTCGGCTTTGGGCGTTGCCTGTGTGGACCACCATGGATGTAACTGTCCCGTTTATATACATAATTATGCGTCGTGGTCTGGTTCCAGGTAGGCGAGGGCTCTTACGGAGTGGTGCTGAAATGTCGTCGCCGGGACAACGGGCAGCTGGTTGCTATCAAGAAATTCCTCGAGACAGAAGACGATGCCGCAGTGAGAAAGATGGCCCTCAGGGAGATACGGATGTTGAAAGTAAATTGATTAACCTATTCTATCGTGCTGTTTTGTGAGAAAAATGATGTATACCAGCTTTCTTCCCACGCGGATCGTAAAAGCCAGCCAAGAAAATGCAGCTAGTAACCTATCAATATAATTATTCTGATTTCTAGTTCCACCTATACTTCCACCCACGCGTTAAAATGGACTTTAGGTCTTATGGCCTCGTAATAGGCTTTGTTGGTGCAGCAGATTATATATACTATCAAATACAATATAATACTCTGTATTATTATAAAAAAAAATATGTTCCGTGTGGTTTTCGGTCTAGAATACAGAACCACTCTATTCTGTCCTATGAATGTCGTAAGAGGCAACTTAAGGGACAATCACATACATCCCGTGCAACGAAAGCATTCCCAAGGAGGGTTGACGTTAAGCAGCGGCCAGTCGTAAAAATAAGCCGAAACTTCACACCATGGAAAGTATAAAAGACTTCCATGCTGTCCTGAACCCACTACCCACACAAAGTGGGATGCGGAGTGGAAGAAGAAGACTCAATTTTTTTTTTATTCGAAATACAAAAAATATTTATTTGCCAAAAACAGTTTCAACAACACTTATTTACAATGACTCCCGCACTAGGCGCAGGCCTGTATCGCGGACAGCCGGAGAAGATTACCAAAAAGTAAGGATAACAAATTAGAAAGTGTGACGGGGAAGACCTAAACTTAAGTTCAGCAGACCGTAACTATAGCAAAGCAAAGGAAGAGAAAAAAAAACATACAAGACTTATTCTACTTCTTATTATGCTGAAGCAGAAGGGTCGAAAAAATAATATAAAACACCAATTTAAAAAGCTAAACCTATACGTAAAAATTGCACACAGCTTATCTTCGTTACAGAAGCTTCGTCATGATCACCTAGTGAACATGATCGACGTGTTTCGCCGGAAACGTCGGTTTTACCTGGTGTTCGAGTACCTCGATCACACACTTTTGGATGAGCTGGAGTCTTCTCCTGGTGGCCTCGGCGAAGACACTGCCAAAAAACACCTGTACCAACTCTTGAAGGGCATCGAGTACTGTCATCAAAATTCCGTGAGATAACCATATTGTCGTTTTTTTTCATTTATGTTTTATGGTTAATATTAGTATCAGATTACTCATTTTCGTGACTACGTTAAGCACAAGTATTTATTTTCACGACCTGTTCCTTCAAATAACATGAACGGAGATTAAATCCCGCGTCCTTTGTACGCCTTGTCCAAAATACAGAATGTGAAACATTTTTCCTTAGACTTGTAAGATGAATATGATAAATTTATCAATATCAATACTGATAATAAATCTGTAAGGATTGGTCATCGAGTAAGTTACTTTGTATTCAGAGATATCGTGTTTATAAACTCTAACTTGATACTGATTTTTTTTCTTTATGTAGCTGTCACTCCATAACTCTTAAACGAAGTAACTGAATTTTATGAAACTTGGTAAATAAACATTTAGACGTACTTGTACAGGACAAAGAATAGTCTACTAAAACATTTTCATTTTTGTTCTAGTTTAAAAATCTTTCCGGAGTCGCTGGCATAGCTAGTACCTAATAAATGAACATCAACAATGGATTTTTTCAGATTATCCATCGTGACGTAAAACCCGAAAACGTATTGGTATCCAATACAGGGATCGTAAAACTGTGCGATCTCGGCTTCGCGAGGGCTCTGGCCGCACCAGGGGAGCCCTACACGGAGTATGTGGCCACCCGTTGGTACAGGGCTCCGGAGTTACTGGTTGCTGAGCACAGGTAAATATTCAGCTTCTTCCATGATGATCATTGAACTCGAATTCTGTTTGTTTAATCTATTACAAAACGTATCTTTTCCAGGTATGGCCCAGAGGTGGACATCTGGGCCATGGGCTGTTTATTCTCAGAGATGCTGACTGGAGATCCTCTGTTTCCCGGAGATTCAGATATAGATCAGCTCGCACTCATCATCAAGACTGTTGGTTAGATAACTTTTAATATCTAGCTTCTTGAGTCTTTAATAAGGCATTTATCGAACATTTTGGCCATACTTTTTAAAAAGATAATCTATTTTCCTGCATTACAGAAAAAAACTACAAGAGTCTGTAAACATAAATCCACCGTCCTGTACTGAGTCAAAGTCAAAGTCAAAGTCAAAGATTTTTATTCAAAATTGGATACATGTATCTCTTTTTGAACGTCATATTTTTATTTCTTATATATTTTTTTATATATGCAAAATTGAAATACTACTAGCGTTTCGGAACGACCACTGGTGAGAAGAATACGCCGAAAGAAACTCAATCCAGCCTTGGTCCCTACGTGCCTGAAGGGCTCTGAATACATTGTTAACATTAAATACAATTTTTCATACTATAGATTAATTTTAACATTTAATAATTGTTAACATTAAATAAATTTATATAAATTTCCACGCATTTTTATCAGTAATATAATCATCAATGCAGTAATAAGCCTTTTTTATTAACTGGTTTTTTACAATCGTTTTGAACTTAAGTAAAGGCAGACCTAATATTTCTGCAGGAATTTTATTATAGAAGCGTACTCCTAAACCCAAAAATGAATTCATAGTTTTCTGCAATCGCAATACTGGTGTAGCTAATTTATTTTTATTTCTCGTGTTTCGGTCATGGATATCACTATTTTTCTTATATAAATCAAGATTATAGCGCACAAACATAATATTCGCAAATATGTACTGAGAAGGTAAAGTTAAAATATTTATATCTTTAAACAATTCTCTAAGAGATTCTCTAGCACCAAGTTTATATATAGATCTAATAGCGCGCTTCTGCAGGACAAATATGGTGTTTACTTCTGCAGCGTTACCCCATAGTAAAATCGCATAAGACATAACACTATGAAAGTAACTGAAATATACCAAACGCGCAGTATCAACATCAGTCAGTTGTCTAATTCTCCTGACAGCATAAGCTGCAGAACTAAGTTTACCCGCTAACGTAGTAATATGGGCACCCCATTGAAGCCCGGCATCAAGAGTTATTCCAAGAAATGTTGTTTTATCAGTTAAATCTAGTGGTTCATTATCCATTACTATTTGTGTTGGAATTTTTGTAACATTTGGTAAGCAAAATTTAATACATTTCGTTTTCTTAGCGTTCAACAATAGATTGTTCGCTGTGAACCAATCCAACACTTGAGCTAAAGTACTATTAACCACGTCAAAAGAATTAGTTTGTCTATCAATTTTGAAGACAAGAGAAGTGTCATCGGCAAATAGTACAGCCTTACATGTATTGACACAGTAAGGTAGGTCATTGATGTAAATGAGGAATAACAGAGGCCCTAGGATAGAGCCCTGGGGTACGCCCATCTTAACCGATGATCCGGAGGATTGTACCCTATCTAAACTAACTTTTTGAGTTCGGCCACTTAAATAAGATTCAAGTAAATCGCGAGATTTACCTTTTATTCCATAGTGCTCCAGCTTGGAGAGAAGGGTATTGTGGTCTACGCAATCAAAGGCTTTGGAAAGATCACAAAAAACACCAATAGCATTTTGTTTTCCCTCCCAAGCATCATATATGTATTTCAACAGAGCTACACCCGCGTCTGTAGTTGACCGACCCTTTGTAAATCCATACTGTTCACGATGGAAAAGGCTATTTATGTTAAAAAAAGCTAATAACTGATTAAAAATCATTTTTTCAAATATTTTACTAAGAGCTGGCAGAATAGAAATGGGACGGTAATTAGTGGGATCATTTTTATCGCCAGATTTGTACAAAGGAATGACTTTACTTAACTTCATCAAGTCAGGAAATGTCCCAGTATCTACACACTTATTAAATATAGAAGCTAAATATGGTGCAATTACTTCAATGATGTTACTAATGACAGCTACAGAGATATCCCACAAATCTCCAGTTTTCTTATTGTTCAAACTCTTAAATGTATCAATGATTATTTGAGGTGTTACATGTTGAAATATTAAATGATTGTTACATTCTGGTATACAGCTTGTTAATAGTTTTTTAGATTCCTCAGATGATGAACGTAAGGAGGCAGTAGTATTTACGGGAATGTTAGTAAAGAAATCTTCGAAATATTTTGCGACGTCTTCATTAGTACTGAGGATCTTATTATCTACTTTTAATTCTATTTTGTTGTCACGATTTTTAGTTTTCCCGGTTTCCATGTTAATAATTTTCCAAGTGGTCTTTATCTTATCATGAGAATCTAGAATAGCTTTTCTTGTATATAAAGATTTTGCGCACAGGCACGCCTTTTTAAAAACCTTAGAGTAAGTTCTAACATAATTAATAAATTCAGTATTTTTATTGTAAGCTTTCATAGCTAATAATTCGTATAACCTGTTTCTACTAACGTAAATACCAGTTGTAGCCCATTCACTAAATTTTTTACCGATGCGTTTAGTACATTTTTTAATTTTGAATGTATTGTTGAATTCCGATTCAATAATACCAAACATTTTATTATATAGAGCATCCGGATCATCTCTAGTTTCTTCAATTAGGGGCATTTTTTCAGATATTTTTTTCTTAAATACATTTATTTTAGCTTTGGTTATAGATCTAAAGGTTACTTTTGGTAAGTCTACTTCTACATCATTTATAAGTTTTACAAACTGACCGTAGTGATCCGAGGTTAGATTTTTAGTTATATATTTGTCAACAGCAGTGCAATTGCAGAAAACATTATCTATGCACGTTGCAGAATCTTCAGTAACTCTAGTTGGTTCCAAAAACAAATTAACCAAATCAAATGATTTAAAGACATTTAAAAATCGAACACTTTCAGTTGTTGTAACTAACAAATCAACATTAAAGTCACCGCACACTATAATATTTTTGCGACAACAACATAATTTTCTCAAGACATCTTCAATAACTGATTCTAAAGTATTATAATCTGATCTTGGGGGTCTGTATACACATACTATAATATAATTCCCTAGTTCGATACATGACAGCTCAACATTACAATCTACCGAAAGACTAACAATATCCTTACGTTCTTTACATTTTACGTCACTTCGAGTTAGAATTAAGCTACCGCCTTTCTCTTTAGTCTCTCGGGTGTAAGAGCTTGTCAATAAATAATTTTCTACATTGAACTGTTGCTGGTGCGAATGCATAAAATGTTCAGTCACACAAACTACATGCAAATCTTTACTGTTTATAAACAACTCTAATTCTAACAATTTGCTAGTCAGGCCTTGGACATTCTGATGAAAAATATTTAATTCTTTAGCCTCGACTGTTGTCTTATTAATTAGTTTAAATCAGACTGAGGATTTTGTATTTTAGGTATATCATTAGTTGCAATACCTGTGTCAAATTTAAAATTATTTGCAGTTGTACTACATACAACAGAAGTTTGTAAATTAAAAGCTACTACTGTAGCTATTTGTCTTTTAAAATTAAAAGGAAGATACATAGTATCGTTAGTCAACTTAAATCTACTTATAAACTTATTTATATCTAAATAAAAAATAAAATCGCCATGACGATACGTCATGTTGTACATATGTACATTTAAATTGTGTATGTGCTCGTTTCTTTTCCTATCTAAAGATTCCGAATACGGAAAGGCACATATCATAAATTTACATTGTGTTCTTTCATTTATATTAATTAATTTGTCCATACTTTGTTTAATATTCCTTTTTGATACAGAGGAACTGTCACCACATAATATTAATATTGTACAGTTTTCATCAAGACTGTCACAAGAAATACTGTTTACCAGGTCTAAATAAGAAGCGCCGGGTGTACATGTGTTGTAGACAGAACAGTTATGGTTGAGGTGACTCAAAATTATGCTACTAAGACCTTGACCTAATTTATCAGAGTATATAAATAATTTGTTACAAAACCTTTTTTTATTAAAACTATTTTCTATCGTACCTATCCTTGTTTCTAAGTTACATTTACCAGTATCACATTCTCTAGACTCGGGAACAATGGCTATTACAGGTGACATTGTAATTGCCGTTTCAGGAGTACTATAGCACTGCTGTTTTTGTAAGAGAGCATCATACCGCTCTTTATTATAGTGAGCTTCAGCCACAAATTCTTTGGCCTCTAAAATATATTTACTTATATCTTTTTGGGACAATTCATACATTTTTGATAAATTATTTAAGGACTGTTGCAATTCCGAGACCTGTGACTGCAACTCATGAATCTCGGTGTCATATATACGGCTAGCCATATATAGGTCATCTTCACATGATCTAAGTTCCTTAGACAAACACAGTTTTTCCCTACTTAACTGCGCTAAAGATTTACATTTTTTTTGTTTAGATAATACTTTCTTAGTGCTTTTTATTATTCTATTAATTTTTACATACTTTTTAATTTTATTATGACTATTTAAAATAAAATACTGTGACTGCGGAGTACTCGCAGGTATTTCCATGACCGGTCCCGAGCCACACTCCATGAGTTCGCTGTACAAATGAAGCGTTTTGTTACATATTTCGGCATCTTTTTGATCTTGTATCTCTAATGCAGATTTTTGTGCATCGTATAAGCTTTGTTCTAACTGAGTATTTGTAGTACGACAGATTACTACAAATACGGCCTTAATCGAACATTTTGGCCATACTTTTTAAAAAGAGAATCTATTTCCCTACATTACGGCAATAAACGACAAGTGTCTGTAAACATTAATCTATTGTACTGAGTATTTGTAGTACGACAGATTACTACAAGTACGGTAATACTTACCATTAATTTAATTCCTACGACTACTATTTGTGTTTGATCACTAGATTCATATAGAATAATTAGAAATAACCCCACTTTTTGGCCTCCGATGCCCATCCATCCGTCCATCTGTCACGGGGCTGTACATATTTCAATAGATACAACAGATTCGTAGTAGATACTTGAAATTTTCACAGTATTGCCGCTTGAAGATGTATACAACAGAATCCCCATACAAGAAAGGTGGATTTTGTAGTTCAATATTGTACGGTGGTATGGAACCCTTGGTGTGTGTGCTAATGCGATTCACTCATGGCCAGTTTTATTTTATAAATGAAAATGGAAGGAAATTATATCTGAGAGTAAACTTACTTACAGCTGGACTCTTTGACTCGACGGCTATAGTGCCCGTCAAAGTGTTAAGCTAGGTCCAACGCAGACGACAGATTATCTGTCTAGACTGTGAAAATAGAACCTATACAGTCATAGGCAGTAACGTCAGTAACGCACACGAACCGCCATAGAGACTTGTACGCCGCAGACTCGATAGGACAAAGTGTGTCTGCGTTGGGCCTTATGTATGATGATTGTTTGTTTTTGAACAATCCAGAAGTGAGCGGACTGGAGATCTGTGCCACAGGCCTAGCCTTCTTCAGGCTCCAGTCTCCATCAATCTGATTTTATATCACCATGTTACCTTGTTTGTAATTTTTTTGGTTTGTTGGAGAAAAATAAATATATTTTTATCTCTTTTTTTATCTGTTTTCTCAGGAAAACTAGCTCCTCGACATCAACAAGTGGTATCGCGATTGTCCGGAGGAGCAGCTCTCAGCGCCGTGGGCTCGACCTCGGCTCGTCTCAACAACTTGCCTGGCAGCGGAGCGGGTCGGGAGCTGCTTGCAGCGTGTCTGAGGACCGAGCCTAGAGCCAGGCCGACGGCTTCTGTCCTCCTAAGGCATAAGTAAGATATATGACTGGTCATGTCATGTCTCATCGAGATGGGTGGAATATTTTTTGTCTGTATATATATATATATAGGAGATAGAGAAAATGGGTCAAGGAAATAGACACCGATATTTTAAGAATACATTATTATTACTTTTAGAAATCTTCTTCTTTTTGTTAGTGACAATAATAAAAGGTATTTCGACCCGTCCTTGTTAAAAGACCCTTCATTAATATAAAACAAATAACCTCGGGATAATTTGAGGTTGCATCAAAATCACATCATCATTTTGATTTAAATATATAATAATATTTTAATAAAATATATAATGATTTTTATATACCCAGCTAGGAAGTTCATAATCATCTTGTGTGTATATATTAGTTATCTAAAATTACAAGTGCTTGTCTGCATCGCTCGATGTATAGCATTTTAAATTCGTCCAATATTTTGCCTTTATTAGTGCAGGAAACTAATTCCAGTTATCATTTATTTTTAGATATTTCATAGCCGATGGATTCGCGGAAAGTTTTAATGCGGAGCTCAGAAAAAAATTGGGAAAAGAAATAGAGGTAAGAATATAACTAAGCTTTTTTGTACTTCTTTTATAACATTTATTGTATACTGAAGCAAACTTTGGCTATTAAGTACCATGCTTTGGTATTCTTCAAGAAAATACATATATACAAGATGTTTACTTACTTATCGTTATGCTCTTTACTTTAGTTCGTAGACTCAAAAAAGATTACACAACCAATTGCTGTTTTCATTTTAAAAAAGAGCTTTAATCAGCACCTGGAGTAATCTATGCTTTTTTGTCTAGACACCACCTCAGCAGCCGAGCACTGCGCGCGTAACCGGCAAACCAAGACAGCAGTGGACCTTGAGCATCATTCCTGTGCGTACCCTATTGTTTGCTTACTATAAGTATTTCTCTACGTTATCATCAACATCTTTACAGCCATAAGAAGTCCACTGTCTGACAAAGTTCTCTCCCAAGTATTCTCCGATTCATGGGAGGATATTGCCACAGGTACTTAACACGCTTCGCAGGCGGGTTGACGACCGCTTTTTCTTTGTTTTCTTGTGCTGTCAGCGCTGCTGGCCATCTGAAAGATTTTTAAACTGGGGATTGATAGAAATTTGATGGATATAAAGAGGGAATAAAGTTACTGAGATACTTATATACATCATACACCCGAGTGAGATACTACTCACTCGAATGAATGGGGGAAAAGCAAGTAGCTGCTCGGGAGGTCTGGCGTGCGTATGTTGCCATACCTGATCTAAACTTGACAGGGATACACAAGAACTCAATATATTAATAACAAGTTATGCCTGATGTCTCCCCGAATTAGGAAAGACACCAGGACTAAAAAATCTTGATGGCTCCCCTTGACACGAGTCGGGAATTGCAACCACGGCATTTTTGTTCAATAAACATATAACCTCATTGATGAATAAGTTTTTATACGTACCATTTTTGCATTCACAAATTCATGTTTTATTCCACGTACGTACGTGGAATAAAACATGAATTTGTGAATGCAATTGTCCTACAATTTATTTGGTTAAGTAATAAATGAAAGTGCTTTAAATTCATTTGCAGGACCACAGTAGGTCGAGGACTGAAAGCATGGCGGGCGAATCTCTCATCGACTACAATTATACACCAGGTGAATAAATTAATATTGTTCACGCAATATTAATTTTAATATTTTGTAGCGCCCTCTACGAGTTGCTACGAAATCGCAGCGTTGTAGCTAATTAAACCAATAAAAAGAAAGTTGTAGAGGTCTTGTAGCAGAAGAGGCATTATAACATGGATTCCGCTTTCAGTGTCGGAGCCACAAGATGATATTTCTGGCGAGAAAAAGACTCCGCAGCACAGTCCCACTGCCGTCACCACGCAAGAAAATAGCGAGGTGATTAATACATGCCTTTGTGCCATAGTTTTTAAGAATTGAGCCTGTCCCCTTAGCATGGTATGTGCGAAAACGTTTATCGACTATCGCTATCTTGTACTTAGCGTAGTGCCGTGCTTGAAATTTTTGAGAACGGGTCGGATATTTTTCTCAAGAATTTCTTCTTCTTTCGCTCAAGTGCGGGAATTACTGAGAAATTCTCAAGAATTATTGGAAACTTCCCGCGAATTTCCATGAGAACAAAGAATTTCTCTCAAGCACATCACTACTTGTGCTCCGTAATATCAAAGAGCGAGACGGGGATAGTTTATCGCACGATATACACGGCGTCGCAGGCCCCATGCTTCGAGTGTTGTGTCATGCTCCCACCAAGTAACATTTGCATATTCATCCACCAACGAGTGGAGGATATCAGAGACTTCTAATTTGTCGTTCAACGTACACAATAGGCTAGTTTCGTTAAGTTCATCAGTTAAATAGATAATCGAAAAGTATTGGATGTATTTACATGTATGATTTACATGTATTTTTCATTTGTCAATGAATAAAAAGGCTTAAGATATGCTACACTTTTACGCAAACTGTCACGAGCTTTGGCGCGCTGTGGGCGCGCTTTATCTTTATCATTTATTTTTTAATTGACAAAAGAAAGATACGTGTCTCATATTTTTTGATTACCTACTTATCTAACTGACAGATATATTTTTATATAACCATTTTGACACAGACAATTAGCCTATTTTGCAGCAGCTCTCAAACTTTAATGTAAACTTATATGATTTTCTGGTTACAGATCGTCTCCGCCCTGCCTCCGGCCAAGCCTGCGCCTCCCAAATCACTCGCTCGGGCTATCAATGACACGTTTCAAGTGAGCAGATTTTGATAACGTTTTATTTAAGTATATGTTGTCCATTTTCATCCGACTTCAAAAAAGGAGGAGAGGATCTCAATCCATTGGATTTTTTTTTTTTATGTACGAGTATGTTACTCATGACTCCGTCATTAAATAACCTTTTTTTTCTTTTGAATATATAGGGGAAAAGGGGGTAATGGGAGTCACTTAAGCGAGCAATCAAATATAAGCTTATTTCGAAATAATATCGTGATTAAAATTGTTTAATAATAGACTTTACTTATTTATCTACTAGTTGTTATCACTTTTCACCACTTTGGGAATCAACTTTGGATATATTTCCGCGTTTTAAAAAAAAAACAAGTTTGACTCCCATTGCACTAACCTCAGTACAATGGGAATCAGCAATGTGGGAAATCAGAGTCAAACAATCGCAGACATTACATTCGGCAGTATACCATCCAGTGCAATCACCAGTTGATCAGCTAGCCTATTTGGTTTTTCTGACTTGTAATATCGGCATCTATAAGCGAAAAAACATAAGAATATTTTTTGCGGGTAATGGTAATCACTAGCAGGCCCTTTGGCTCCCATTACCCAAAACCTATACTGCATGTTAATTGTAAAATTTAATAACACAAAGTTAATTTAATCGCAATTTAATATGCTAATTTAAATTTTGAATATCAAGGATAAATCTATCCATAGTTATTAATTTGGTACAACTACAACGTCTATACTCACCGTTAATGTTGTTTTGACGAAAATTTACACCGACGAGGCGTGAAAACGAAACATAATTGTCACTCAAAAACGCGTGGAGCTACTAGCGCGAGTCATTCGTACAATGGGCATCGGGTACAGAGCAAGCTGAACATGTCATTTACCTAGATATCGAACGTGTAGTTTTGCTTAGAGGCACCTGACCCCGATTGCCCGCTGACTCCCATTACCCTTTTCTCCCCTATACTTTCCAATCGGTAGATAAATTTCATCAAAAACGTTTCAATAGTTCGCTTAAAGTCGGTCTTTAAATCAATTATTAAATTCATAAAACTTTGCCTTACGTTATTTCATTTAACGTGAGATATATATCTACATTATACGTGCTATTTTGTCGGGATTGCTGACTATGGTAGTGACTGGTCAAGAGTACAATGTTCAAGGCGAGTTTGGATCGAGATGCAAATTCAAAATCCGAAGAATCCCGGGCCCCCTATTGTTTTCTCGCGGCGCTTTGCAGGCAGAGCCATTCGTTGTGCCCTAGTTGAGCGGACAGGAAGCTATACTAAACTAGAGGTATAGTCGGCAATTTAGACAAAATAGTACATATCCCGTTTGTAAAGTAAATATTATATCCTGATGCCATCATGAATCGATCTAATGGTGCAATTGGTGCAGCTGGTAAGAGAACATCCATATAGATTTCATATTTTCTATAACAAGTATTTAATTTCTGGCTACGATAATGATAAGGGGCCATCCATAAATTACGTTACACCAATTTAATTTAAGAAATTCAAACCACCTACCAATTATGATTTTTTAAGTTAAATAGGACCCTATAATTTATACAACATTAATCTTTGATGATATGAGTGGTACTATGATTTTGTATTATTTTTTTTTAATTTTTCGAGTAAAGATATAACACATGCTCACGCGAAGTTTTGGATGACGGGATTTATATGTATGACGTCACAAAGCTTATGACCCCTACCCCAACATTGTCACACACTGGCACACTACCTTGACCCCCTTCCCTATCCATAACGAGTGACGTAATTTATGGATGGCTTCCAATGATGTTTTCAATATTTCAGACGTTCCCGGTGCCTGTCAATTCATATCCTAGGACGCCATACATAAAAAAGTAAGTTTATATTTTGCTACACTAAAGCTTTATAGTATAGGCTGTAAAGTCTACTAGACGGCGACTTAAACAATCTTTTCACCTCATCTAGGTATTCAAAAAACAAAGAACGGTTGTCAGTATTGGACTCAAATACGTTTTTATTCCCGAGTGACTAAAAACTTTTTTAATGCTCAATTCAAAATCTACTATTTTAAAAAGACTTACCTCCGTCATTTATGAACCAGTTATTTTATTTCAAAGAGTATGCTTTCCAATTTCTTCTATTCAAATTTTATCAAAATCTGTTCCTTAGTTCGATTGTTTTTTATATAAAGGATTATTCTATCGCCGATTATATTATTCCATGTAAATTTTTGTGATTTGGTTGGGAACACCAATTGGCCATTAAATTGTTCCGTGCCGTCCAAAAATATGCCATTTTTCTTTTGTTTCAGAGTGAATAACAAATTAGTGATGGATGAAGATATGATACGAGGCCGAGGCATACCCAAGAAGAACAGCAAGAAGATGCCACCAGAACTTTCTCTGCCTTACGTTCCTGGAGGTATGTCACATCAACGATAATCATTTTGTATACGTCAATCTTATTGTACATGTATCTTTGAAGCGGTAGTGGCCTGGTGGTTTAAGAAAACCACCAATAGGCAAAATATTCCCATCCCACGCAGATCGTAAAAGCCGATTGAGGGAATGGGTGAAAATCTGAAGAATCATGTAAGTAGGTGAGGCGCCTAGCAACCCAACACTTGTTGGATATTTAAAATACTTTCTGGGGAAATTTTTACTATTGGCTCAACATTGTATAATGTGTTGAATGCATCATACTCGTAACTATGATAGGTACTGTACACCTTTTGTCCATCTGTAAGTAAGTAATGCCCAGCGGCAAAAGGGTTGAGAACTTGTTACCCACGCATCCATTTGACATCGTCCAGATTGGAGAATGCCAAGGAGCTCCGATACTCAGAAATCGTTGGTTATAAAATAATCATGTTATTTTCACAGCTAGCAACAGTCCACTGAAGAAAGCTAAGAAACCATCAGCGTATAATGCCTCTGCTAAATCGTACGATACTTGGGAGACAACTGTGAGTTCACAAAGTTTTTTTATTTATACAATGTGCAATTTAACCAATGACGTTCCCGAGAAGGGGTGACTCAGCCCGTCAAAATGATCAACTTTTCCTATGGGACCAATGCTAGGAAATTAAAAAAAAATTACATGTGTGCGGCCGGCCCGGGAATTAGTATGAAAATGTCAAAAAATTTAGTTCCAAGCATTCGTCCCATAGGAAAAGTTAATTTTGACGGGCTGAGTCACCCCTCCACGGGGACATGTCGTTAGTTAAGACGAGGCCTCAAATGTTTGGTACCATCGCTCGGCAAAGGCGTACGCAGACTGATCAAGTGCGCGCAAGGGATAGCGCTTGGCGGTTTAGCCCGTGAATGATGAGATAGGAGATAGTCTCGAGTCGCTCAAAGAAAAAAACGTAAGCGCCAAATTTGTTATTTCTATTTTATATAAAATCAGACCGGTTAATTGTATTTTTATATTTACATTTTGATGAATTACTAATAACCTATCTTTAGTCTAAAAATCATTATTTCATTCGTCGCATTTGAGCTACAATAACAAAAACTCTGCGAACGAAGACCATTTTTCAAAAAATATTTCTATTATTTCTATCGAGAAAATTTTATCAAAACGTGTTTTCATCTTACACTTTTGGAGATGAAATAGTCAAAAATCATATTACTTAGATTTGAAACTCCTAATTTAAGTATTTTGCGAGATAAATAAGGTTCAGAACGACCCTGTTGTTGTCAGGCAACAACGAATGGCTTCATCATTATTATTGCAGTCATGCTGCTTCCCATCAGAAGCATGTTTAAGTAGGGGAAGGACAGTAATTAGTCAGATGGAACGGAAGGAATGTATAGGGATACTCATTCTGATGAATGGGGGAAAGTAAGTAGCAGTTCGGGAGGCCAGGCGCGCGTACCCGATGCCATACCTGCTACCACTGGACAGGCAGTGGAGGATGACACCCCTGGCCATATAATAACAAATTGCAAACTAATGTTATAAAGGGGAATGCTAGTTTTGGTTTTTAGTTTTATTACGCCTGAACTACTGCATTGATCATTATAAAATTTTGCCACGGTGTATGAAGGACATAGGGTACACTGAAAGTTTTATAAAGATCGACAAACGATTGTGAATCCGCGGGAGAAAGCCAGAAATGAAATATGTTCAAGAATCACACTGCAGCATACCATACGTAGAGGCTGCGACGCAAGTGGGTCAACAAAAGTGACAGCATGTGACCCTCCCCCGTAGAGAGGTCATAGGCTTTGATCACACGAATGAAGACTGCCATCGGTGACTTTCTCAGCTTAAAAATCATCTTTAAGCAACAATGCTCCTGCGCCTGTATCTTATGAACTCTGAATGCTTTGATTTTTTTTATGTTATAAGGCAACAAACGAGCAAGCGAGTCACCTGATGGTAAGAGATCAACGCTGCCCATGGACAACTGCAACACCACAGGGGGAGGACATTGGGAGTAGGGAAAAATGGGGGACATGAGGAAGGGGGAGAAGTATGGGCCTCCGGCTCTTTCACTCACCGAACGTATCATAGAAGCGGTAAAGCTTCTACTCAAACATCGATTTTCTGTGAGAGTGTGGTACTTCCCCGGACGAGCCGGCCCATGCATGCTACTAGCAAAAATGAATTTTGCCGGTAGCGTGGCTCTACCCCAACTACTGATGATTATAGGCTTTATTTCATTTTGTTCAAAAAGAGCGTTTTGTTTGTATTGTAGTGATATCTCTTTAAATTAAAATGTGACACTTAAATTGAGGGTGTTCGCCTTAATATGACATCTGTGACAAAATGTCTATTTGGACGGTAAACTATTGATTGATTTAGTGGCTTACCAAATGCGAGAAGCACAGGGTAGGCTAGCGTTTCTGAAACACCCGCTTTCTCTCGTGTTTCTTAGCTAGAGTCTCAAACACACGCAGAGTATTTATCACGCAGGAAAGGATGTATTACTTAATATCAAATATTGTCTTTTTGCAGCACAACGCAGCAGACCTGGCCGCACAGGTTAAAACCCCCACCAACCTCCCGTACATGTGACTGTACGACCACGGCTTTTGGAGAGCCGCCTACTACTAGACAGATCAAGACTGCGTTTTTATTTGTGAACGTTATTTGGACATTGTAAATATGCTTTTAATGAAATGACCAGTTTTTATGGCTCAATCTAACACAAGAACGTCTGCTACGCTGGCTATGTGATTTCTTAACGTCTGCCTATCCAGTTTGAATCTGATTGTCTTACTACAAAAACAAACACTAGCTGAACACATTACCCGCCCTAGAACTAATTAAGATGACAGCTTGAAGAGTTATTAAGCTGTGGTCAAATAAAAGGGTGGTTAATATGTTAAAAAAGTGTTTATACTTACATACAATTTTGCATGTATAATGTCGTACATGTGTATCTTATTTTTTATTACATTTAGCGCAGCAGACATTCTGTGTAGGTGCCTACTTTTGTGAGTGATTCGTTTAAAAGTGATTCCGAGAAATCGTATAGCTAAAGACTTTTGTAATGAAAATTCTGGTACCCAATGCTCATTATTACCTATTATTATTGATAATATTAATTTATTTAGCTATTAGAACATCTCGTTTTGTTATATTGCATGTTATTTATTTATTTATTAAAAAAATAAAGATGTTAATACGTTTCCTATAATTTTTGCGTTATTTCCTTTGTAATATTATGGTATGACTAACGTTAAAGTTAAAGTTTTATAATATATTCTAAATGAAACATATTACATCGTAGTTACCATGTAAAAACACGCAAAAATAAACACTTGTTATATTAGCGAAGCATTTGATTATTTATTTTTTTATCTTTTATACTGTACTAGCGAACTAGTAGAAAGATAAACGATTTAAGACGATTAGTGTTAGAGAAAACTCGAATCCTCGAGTTTATTTTATATACTTTACTCGCAACACATTTAGCAAGATCGTTCTTGCGTCTCAAATAATGGGTTTGTTAGAGAAAACTGGAGCCGACGAGTCCATTTTTATATTCTCGGAATCTCTATAAGCTCGCAACACATTAAGCAACACAGGGTATCTCTACAACTCCTCAGACTCTTAGTAACAATACTCGATTCGTAGACTACGAGTCGGAGCTCGGAGTGTGAACTCTAAAATATGGATTTGGGACCTGAATTTTCTCCAACACTAATTGCGCATTGCTCTGCCTTATCTGAGCAAGTTATCAGCACTAAAGCTTTCGACGCTGAAAGCCTTCAAATAGAGCGATAAATAATCAATATCACATTTATTTATTTTTTCAATTCTTACTTTGATTTCCATTTACAAAGAAATGGAGAAAAGGTAGGTACGACAAAAACAAACAAATCATTTTATTTCATTTTAATTGGCAGTTTAAAACTAAAATAATAGTACTTATTATACAAATTCTGATGACTCGAAACTAATTCTACATAGATCTATTTGTTCTATGAACGATAAATGGCTTACACATCGTTTTCAGCAAAATAGACCTTAACATCTAGAGAAGAAGCTTCAAACGCCGATGTAGCAGAATTTCACTTTGGCTCATATTCGGAATTCATAATTTAAGCGACTAATACTGCGGCGATGTGTATAGAGATTAGTAAATTATCACAATAAATAGTTACTTAGTAAGTGAATTTGTTCTTAATACCTTAAAAATGCATAAACATGTTTTATCGGCCTAATAATAATATTATTACACTCATGAAGCAGTTACAATGTTCACTAGGTATTCGCCAATATAACGCATAATTAATATTAGGTTTTTCTTGAATGTTACCAAGTAACAGGTAATAACAGTTAACAAGATCAATCATTTTTGCTTTATTAGCCAAATAAGTATAACCCCTATGAATACTGATATTGTACCACTGCACTGCATGCTCTTTCAGATATGATAATGTAGTAACATTACTCTGATATAAAATAACCTAATACGAATATATTCGTATTATAATCTTATTGTTCTATTCTGAGCCCGCCTAGCCAGCGGTTAAGCTGCAAGAGCGTAGGATGGAGGTCCACCACGGAGCGTGCGTAACTTAGTTCACGCACACGAGGCACTACGATGTACGATGGTGTAGTCACGGTTATTTTCAGCGCAGCTACTACCCTCCACGTTAAATCAAAGAAGGATTCGCCTTACTAGAGAAACTAGTTAGGCACGTAAATAGGGCTGGGAGTGTAGGGCGGAGCAGTCAGGAAGTTAGAAATACTAGCCAGTACTAGCATCAAATCAGTATGGGGAAGATATTTGTCGAGTAATAAATACAGGAAGAACCTAATATATTCATATTATTTTCTCTAGTTACCAATAACGGTTCTGATATATTCGTAACACCTCTTATATTGACTTGTTTTTAAGGTTAGCTCGCGTTAACACACTCGCAACAACACGACGCAGCGAATTCTTAAATGAAACTGTGCGATGCATTAGCCTATAGAAGGAATATTGTGTTGCAGTGTGTCGCGTTGTCTAAGCAGTGATGTGCTGCCAATGCAGTCTACCCTTTATAGAGATCAACCCCTAGCTTTATTCGAAGTAGCTTCATCGAATTTAATTGTCTTTTGCTTTGTCTCTTATCATTTTATAAAATGAGATATTAATACTTTTTTGGCTACATTGTTTGATAAGAAGGGAATATATAAATATATAGTAGATTACAATCTAGTATCATTTGTACAAAGATAATAAAAATTAAAACGTGTTGAATTTTAATTTAAATTAAACAAAATTTAAAAGGTCCGTTTAAATTGAGTGGAAATAATTTAATGGCTGGCGGTCAAAGAAATGATTTCGTTAAAAACTTGACGAAATTGACAAGGTAGTTTTTGTTTTGGCTTTTTTAAATATATTTTTTAATGAATATCGATAAATTGCACACCAAGAGAGGGCTTTCTGTGCACGGGATATTTTTAACGTCTGTTTTTATGTTTAAGTCAAGTAAGATACTATCTATACCTCTAAAATTTGCTTCTTATATTTTTTATATCTTATAGGCGCCAGTCCTTGGCTTTGCGCCTAATTTAATCGACGATACAGTAAATTTAACTCAAATTATATGCAATAGGCAAGTTTCCTGGATCAACAGAATAATATTAAAATTAGTACATCAGTTAGATTATTGTTTTTTAGGCTCAAAACGCGTCAAAGTTCATGAGTGAGGGCAGTGAGGGTTTGTGATACACTTTTGTAGCAAACTGTAAAGTTTCTCCATGAGTTCCATGTGACGTTACAGTTTTTTCTTTTCTCAATTAAAGAATTAAAGATAGATCTTTATCATTTTGTATAATTGAGAAAAGAAATAATACGTGTCCAATATTTTTAGGTTATCTAACTGACGGACTAATTGTATTTTATTATGAAACCAGCCTATTATATACCATATTAAATCGAGTTTAAATGAGTATATGCCAGTGGTCAATATGGTGGATTTCTATTGAACAGCACAAAGTGTGTCCTTGAAACTAAGACACGATCATGTTAACAAAACTTGTGACATTTTAATTCTGCTCTGTGGTCAGGTCTTTTCAATCAGCTGACATTCGATGTCTCTGATTATCACGTCCTTACAGCTACGCAGTAAAACTATAATATTATACAAGGAATATACCTTAATGACTACATGACTGATGCGTTAATGATCCGAGAGTAATCTCACAAGGCAGGCAGTTAGAGTGATATTCCTAAAGCATATCGAGGTTAACGTGAAGCAAGTATCGCCGTTTTAACGTGTATCAGCATTTGGAATGGTTCTGTATCCAATGAATCCATTTCTGTATGTTAGGATAAACGCCCTTGTTGATTTCGGATATTTGGCTTAAGTCTACGCACACAAGGAAGCACTTGGAAAGAAAGCAATAATTTATTTGTATTTAAAATATGTGATGATCTTGCCTCTATTTTATCACATATTTTAAATATAAATATTATAATTATAGCATTGTAATGCTACATAGAGAATTATTTTGTGACTAATAACTAGTGATTTTGCACACATTCT
The DNA here is from genome assembly GCA_947532085.1 of Elegia similella. Lineage (NCBI taxonomy): Eukaryota > Metazoa > Arthropoda > Insecta > Lepidoptera > Pyralidae > Elegia > Elegia similella. Next base: position 19,886,384 of record OX383941.1, read on the forward strand.
TCAAATCAGTTTTCGATTTAAATTATACTAATTGTATAACAGCAGACTTTTTGTATCGAATAAGCGAAATATAATGTTACAAAGTAAGTCTCTACTAGAGTAATGTTGCCAAATTTGTACCCCCTAAGCGCAAATTCGTATGGTATTTTGTGTATCGTTAATATAGCATAATTGTATAATCAGACGGAAGCTTACTTTATCAACGTTCAACTTGACATTAAAAAAAAACTTTAAACTTTTATCTTAAGTTAACCTGAAGTATTCAGTCGCCTGAGTACCTAACTCAGGCGACCTAATATTTCGGGTTAACTTCACTAGATGGCGTTTTTGTAAATTGTAGCTAAGAAATTATCGTGGTACGGCTTATGCGCCGGTATAACATAAGCAACCTTACCCTAATGTAAAAACATTTCACGAGACGCGAGTCCGCTTACAACTATGGACTACGGTACTGATAGGAATTCTGTTCAAGCTAGCATAAGCTATATTTTATTATTAAAATAAATACAAAGTAAATACGAAGGCACGCTTTGCCTTGTATACTTATTGCGTCCATTGTTGATAACATAGTACACTACAAATTTCAATATGTTTTCCTATCTCTTCCATTCTTTTCGCTTGCAGCACTTATTACTATAACCTAATATCGGTTAGATTACTTGATCAAGATAATCGACCTTTCAGTTAAAAGTAGTGGGGTACTCCTACGTAGATAGTATTATCTGTACGCCCGCATGGCGCCCGCGACGCCGTTTATATCGCACGATAACAAAAAAATGGATCTTGGTAATCTGAATAAATACAATTATTATTATTCTGTTTACAGGTCTTTTCCCCTTGTAATGAGGGTATACACGAAACACGCGGGCCAATATTATTATAAGCTATCCACATCTCGCTCTTTGATATTACGGAAAACAAGATGGCGATAGACGATAAACGTTGTCGCGTGCCATGTTTCAAGGCTGGTGTGGTCAGAGCGGGCCTTCGTAGTCAAGCGGCGAGTGTGTGACGTCAGCACGCGCGCACGGCCGGCGCAGCAACTCGCCGCCGCTCTCCGTGATGGCGACCGACTTGTGGTGCGCGATGAGATCCGCTGCAACAAATGACCGAACGTTTTATGAGTATTTCTCGGTTATTGCGTTCTTCAGCTGATTCATGTGGCCTCGTTTTTATGGTTTCGTACCTCAAAAAGGAAAACGGAACCCTTATAGGTTCACTTGGCTGTACGTCTGTCCGTCTGTCTGTCTGTCAAGAAACACGTAGAGGTGTTAAGATGAAATTCATATCAAATACTCGGGTCTACTGTCGCTTGGAACTGTGAAAAAAATCAAACTTCTAAGCCAACGCGATCAAGACGTACAGCGGGCCTCTTAAGCTTCATTCAGAAGCTTAAGGGCCAAATAGAAGAAAAGAAAAAATATCCTAGTGTTGGAATAAAACAAGCGGAATTGAAAATATTGCAAATTTCTATATTCTATTAAAATTAAGACTAAAGAACAATGTTCTCTCCTCAGGACAAGGATTGTTATTGTTCTGAGGTTCTCTCGTAGAATGACAACTGGTTGTGTGTAGGCAAAATGATACCAACAGAATAAAAATACAAAAAGTGTTACCAGCTTAAAACTAGTAAAAAATATGTATATTAACAATGTATGTTAATGTACTGAACACTAGTGAGTACGTAAGCTGTACCTAAGCTGTTGTGAGTAAGCTGCTGCGCGCCCAGCAGGCGGTACCCGGCGGCGGGCAGCGCCTCCACCAGGTAGTGCTTGCAGCGCGCCGCCTCGCGGTACGAGATGGCGTAGCCCCACACCTTGCACGAGATGCGCACCAGGAAGCTGCCCGCCGGCTGGCTCGACAGCAGCTGCTCGGCTTCCGACCGGGTGATTAGACCTGGCATTGTGTAAAATAGTTTTTTTTTTAGGTTCAAGATTGAATCGGCATTATTTGAGTTTGTATGTAGACCGTTCGACTTATCGTTGCTTCCCATCAGGCATAATAGACGGTTTCTAGATCACTTTGCGTTTGCTCTTGTTGTTAAAGCTCGTCAGCGGAGGCCTTATCCATTGTGCTGCTTACCCTAAGTGCGAAGTCCCAGGCGATTGCCTGGATCGCCACTGCCCTAAAGCCGCCATGGAGTACAATTAACATTATCTTATCTTATCATTATCTCATAGATATTATAATTCTTCAGGAAAAGGTATTTAATTCGGCGACACGCGCTCTGGCGCGTAAAAAAAAATGAATTCCAAAAGTTATATAAGAAAGCAATATGTTCACTGCCAGATACTATTTCGTATGTTAAAAGCGTAAAAATGTATATTATTTAAATGAAAATATATTTTTTTTAATTAATATAAATAATAAAACATAGTGTAATGATTGAAAATGCTTTTAATTGTCAGTTCTAATAAGAATATCTGTTCAATGTAGCACATAACCCTCTGTGTATATTTACAGCGCAACTCTACTTTCTATAAAACGTCATGAAAACTACAAAGATGATAAAAATTTTAAAAATCTAAAATAAAAATATAAACAAGTATTTTTATTTGAAATCTTAATTTCTGTGCTGAATACTGACATATTTATATTTATTTATTTAATATTGTAAATGCGAAAGTAACTCTTTGTTTCTGTTACCTTTTCACGGTTCAACCGTTGAACCAATTTGGATGAAATATGGTATGTAGGTAGTTTGAGGCCCGGGAAATTCTACTACTCCCGAGGGATAGACATTAATGCGGGCGGAACCCCGGGCAAAAGCTTGTTTAATATATTTTTCTTACCATGAAACCATTCTACTGGCTTATTGTGTTCATCCATGCCGACGCCTCGCTTGAGCTCTTGTGTTCTGAACCATTCCAACACTGCCTCTTGGCTGGGCGGCTTGCCAGCTGAAAATTGCAAGAAAATCAATATGAACGTTAAAAGTTTCAAAAGAGCTCTGTGCGACATGTTTCTATGAACGATATCATAGATTTAAAAAAAAAATGCGTCTCTCTGATGCCCTCTCCGGATGATGCAATAATAATGTCATACAGAGTTCACTAATGTGAAAAACTTGTAAGTATTTTTACTTTGACATTGGTCATTGATCGAAATTCGTTCATAATATTTTGAAATAAAAAATATTAGCATTCTGTACTCCTTAATTTTTGTAAAAAGGGGTACAAAGTTTTTGTTTCACGTATGAATAACTTTAACAACTTGAAGTATCTATTTTATTATGCAAATGTGATTATACAAACTGCGTCTTTACGCAGAACTCTACCGGTCGATGGTGACCGACATAAGGACAGAGATGATATTAGCAAAAAAAATAAAAAGACCCTGTAAATTTTTTGTGCACACGATGCTGTTCGGGCTTGTTATCTTTCAACACAAAATTAGTGTTAGGCAAAAGTAATTATTTAAACAATTTTATTCAGATCAAGAGCGTCCACCTCTACTGTTTGTTGTTGCAGGTCTGCCATCGCGTAGGTACGCGCCCGGCCTCCTGAGCTCCAATATCTAACAAAATCCTATCCAGCAGCTTTAAAATGCTTCCAACATGCGGCAGCATTGCAAGCACAAAAAGCCAAAGAAACTTTGCTCACCAAGCCACCTGCGAAGCGTGGTCAGTATGGCAAACTCCTCCCATGTAACAAAGAATCCTTGGGAGAAGTTTTTATTCGACAGTGGACTCGTCACGGCTGAAACGATGATAAAACAATTAGTTACTATGTACCTTGCGGCTGTTCCGGTGGTGTGTACTCCAGCAGATCAGCACTGCGACGGTGAACCTCTCGCGCTTCGCGGGCGATCGCCCGCATCGCTGCCTCTGCCTCTTTTGCCTTGCGTTCTGTAAATATCAATATATAATACAATGACCGTTAGGTTATCTCCTTTTGCTTCTCTTGATCCTTATAGGATAAACATAACCTGTGGTCTCATGTCACATATCGCAAGAGAATAATGGGATTTTCATTCATTAATTTCGAGTAGGTGACACGGTCAATCGACCATGCACACCCTAGTGTCAAAGTTTTTCGGAACCACCTCTCGGCCTCTGACGTGGTTCCTTTAACGACTACCAGATGACAGTCGAGACCAACGGCTTAACGTGCCTTCCGGAGCACGGAATCATCTTAATTATCAGACAATCAGGTGATTCAAGCCTGCAATGTCCTAACCAAACTGGAAGCAACTAAACAAAGAATGCTTCCCGAGGGAATCGAACCCACGACCCCCGGGTCTACAGGCAAACGCCTTAACCACTGGACCGCGGAGGCAGTTTATAAATAAATAATGGGCTTGAAAATGTAAATGGAAAATCAGAAATAGTTACAAGATATTTGGCTTCCATCCGCGTCTTCCACCACAGAAGCAACAGCATGACCGATGAAATAGGTTTATACGAGTAGAAAGTCTACCTTGTTCTCTCCAAGCGCGCTCATCGTCATGTGCGTGCAGCTGTGCGTCTCTCAACGTCCTCGCCCGCCGCGCACGCAGTCCCCGTAAGATGTCGCCCGCTCTCGCGGCCGCCACTCGTCTCTCCCAGGCGGCCACGCGGTTGCTGACACCATCTCCATTACTTGGGATACCTAGCTCCTGTAATTAAACAAATATTCATGATTTTACCACTATTTTTACCACTGATTTGGGGCAACAATACTCATACTGTTGTAAAGCTTGGGTCAGTATGGTTGCAGGTTGGCATCGGGTACACGCGCCCGGCCTCCTGAGCCCCCATTAATCCGAATGAGTAGTATCCCAATACCTTAATTCCATTCCTACCAGCTTATATGCTTCCGATGGGCAGCAGCGTCGGAGCACAAGCAGCCGCAAAACTGCGCTCACCAACCCGCCTGCCAAGCGTGGTGAGTATTATTAATTAATTTATTAATTATTATTAATTTATTAATTAATTTATATACGGACAAATCACACAGATTGAGCTAGCCCCAAAGTAAGTTCGAGACTTGTGTTATGGGATACTAACTCATCATCAGGTCCCTTTTAGTCTCCACTACAGGAGCACGACCCTCTTGTACTACTAGGGCCATACTTGGCCAGAGCAGCCAGAGGACTCGGCCCACACTCTCCACGCTGGCCAGACGGGTTGGAGAGGTGTTTTAGATGTTTATAAGCTTTGTTTAGCTTGTATTTCCTAAGTCGCCTTCTACGACATCCACGGGAAGACTTGGAGTGGTCCTATTCTACTCTGCCGGATACCACATGGCTAGTAACAGCACACGGATACTAACTCAACGATACTATATTTCACGTAGTATGGAAATATCCTTCCATGGGATGAAGAATCCTAGAGAGGGGCTTTGTCCAGCAGTGGACTTCTTACGGCTGAGATGATGATGATGATTATGATGATGATCTAAAGCTTTAGACTGTACTCAGATGCCAAAAGAAGAAGAAAAATCAAACGTACCTGTAAAACATCCCTCTTGCCCTCAATAAAATTGAAATGCAGGGTATTCTTGTTCAGGTCCAGCTTCAGGTTGTCATTGCAATAGTCCTCCTTGTCTTTCGTGTCCGAGATCTTGACCTCCGGCTCCAGCGCCTCGATCCTCTGTCGAAGCTCGTCCACGGTACAGTAGATCTCAAGAGTATCTTCTAAAGGGTCTATGGTTTTTGGGGATAGGTCGAACTTCTGAAAAACAGAAAAGGATGTTACAACAACTTCATGCAATGAAAAATTAAAAGTAGAAATATTATTGCCGTGATAAAAAATAATCCTGTCTTACTTGGGATAAAGCAAGGATTCCAGGGAGGAATATTCCAAGATTTTCAAGCACCTTTATCTACCTGTTCTAAGCAAACCAATGACTTGTATGCCTTATAGTCGATGAGCTGTATGATTTCTTTCTCAACGGAGTTTCTCAACTGATGAGCCTCTATCCGTGTGAATTACCCAAACCTATTCGAAGATTTTCAAGCAACTTTACCTACCTGTTCCAAACTATCCAATGGCTTGTAGTCAATGAGCTGTGTGAGTTCCTTTTCTACAGATTTTCTCAACTGATGGGCCTCTTCCCGCGCCTGCGCCAGCGCCCTCTGCCGTGCCTCCTCAGCAAGGATGCTTTCAATCGACTTGTCGTCGGGATGCTCACCCATTACCCACACCTAGAAGCAGAAATATTCTTGTGAAAATTATGCCCAGTATTCTCGACTATCAGTATATTGGTAATTTTCATTACGTGGAGAAGGAAGAAGACAAGGTAGTATTCTCCTGTGATGTTCTGCTTTAGTTCTAAAAGTGTTTTGCCCACTAGGTATATGTGGTTCACCGGATGTACATTTTTTATAGTTCCCAGCTTTGGTCCTTTAGGAAAAACTCATTCACCGTCTTCAAGTGAATTTTAATAAGCATCATAATATTTGGAATGTATGTGCCTCTATCTCTTTTATTCAAATAAAGGAGAAAAGGCCATAAAAATAGCATAAGACCGCTATTTAAAATGCTATTCAGTCATTGCAATTTACTGCTATTAAAAAAATCTAAATAATATACGTACAATTAACCATACATATGTCGAATGTGGCAATGACCCTAAACATCAGAGAGTTGTCGCGAGGACACCACATCATCGTAACAAAAAAAAAGCCTTCACTTCAGTCAGCATTACTGACAAACGCTATGTTTTAGCACCAAAATTAATTGCCTACAAACAGTAAACTGGCACAACAATTTGTACTTAAAACATTAAGCTATTTAGTTATTTAAACTAAATTTATCAATCGTACGGCGTACCTATGTAGGATACAGCAATAACCCATGGCAAACATCATAGACAGTTGCAAGGCCAAAGATGTTAGCACATCTTTGGCCTTGCAACTGACAATTATTATAAAGCCTTCAACTTCGGGCTGTGCCACTGTCAAATGCCATATAGATGAACCTTAAATCCGCATCATGGTACAACAAGATGTACCTACTATTAGCATACTACTATCAACAGCCTCAGTGGTCCAGTGGTTAAGGCGTTTGCCTGATGACCCGGGGGTCGTGGGTTCGATTCCCACCGGAAGCATACTTTGTTTAGTTGTTTCCAGTTTGATTAGGACATTGATTTGCAGGCTTGAATCACCTGATTGTCTGATAATAAAGATGATTCCGTGCTTCGGAAGGCACGTTAAGCCGGTGGTCCCGGCTGCCATCTGGTAGTCGTTAAAGGAACCACGTCAGAGGCCGAGAGGCGGTTCCGAAGAACTCTGACACCAGGGTGTGCATGGTCGATTGACCGTGACACCTACTCGAAATGATGATGATGATGATACTATTAGCATATAGCTATTAATCAGTTTATCAAAGGGACTGTAGAACCAACCTGCCGGCCTATTTGCTAACACAATGTATAACGTTTTATGGGCTTTCGTATGATTGACTATTTTTATGTATTTTGAAGTGACTATCAAAATATTTTACACTAAGTTAGCAAATAGGCCGGTGATATATGTGTAAAAGATAAATATTATGTGTGTGAGATGCCCACACAAAGGGCCACATCGCCACACCGCCAGCTAGCGAGCGAGCCGTGTGAGCATCGCTCGTTTCACCTCTTTTCATATTTTGGTTTATACCACAAGAAATAAGCGACGTCAGCGATTCATCGTTGCGAAAGAAAATATCCGACGATTCCAACAAAGCTCAGTGTGAACCAAAGCATAAAAAGAACTGAAACGATGCTCCCACAGCTCGCCCGCCCGCTCCCGATTGGCTCCCCTCGCTCGATAGAGTAATTACGGACGCGCGAGAAAACGAAAACTACGGACGGGCGGGAAAACTACGGACTGGCACGAGAGCAGGCCCCCGCTTGCCCATAGTCTCCCGTCTGTAGTTTTAGGTGTGAACCTACGTGTTTATATCGTTTCTTGCAAGCGCTTTCACTCGCTTGCAAGCAGGCAATTTAGCATTAATAGAATAGCCTTTATTGTAACACTTAGACACAAAACTATATAAAATAAAATTATAGAAAGGTATTAAAAATAAAAGATCGGTGCCATTAGTGCTTGGACGAATCCATCAGTGTTACAAAAGGTGACGGCTCAGCGTTACGCTGGACTAGTGATACCCTAATCCAGCACTGATTTTCAGCGGTCACCTTCTGAGGCATCACGAGGCAAATCACGTCACGACACGCACATGCTCTTAACCCCTTGGATGCCAAACATAATAGTTAAACAATGCATTCCGCATATCTGCACATCGGCATACGAGAGGTTAATCAATCATTCATTTGTCGGATATAGTAATAACCCGTTGCAAACATCAGAGACAGGTCACAAGGCCACGTCACGTAACAATGAAAACAAAGCCTTCGTTCAGTGTCACCGGCAAAAGCCATTTTGCTTGGAGCTAAAATCTATTACATCCGGTGGGCTGGAGTCACTATTCATAACGTTCTAACCTCTTTGTTATTAGGAGGAGGAACCTTGACTTCATCACAGAACTTCCGACCGATGTAATTTAATTGCTCTCTGAAGTTTTTTATTAAAGTTTTACCTACAATGTGGGTACAGCGAGAATCCTACACTACACATCCTCTTTGAGCGTCTACGATGCCTCCTAAACTGTAACTTTTACCATCATTTGTGCCACTGCGGTGCCAATCAGTCCAAGTCTAACCTCATATCGTGCCCTAACTGCCCCACTAGTTGCACGGTACAGGACCTTAATCAGGCTAATGACAAAGCGATCAGCGTACCCAAATACTAGTCGAAGGAAGCATGATCAATTTGAGCCATTTTGACTCGAAAAGAAGAAGAAAGATGTAGGCCACATCTGAATAAATGAATTTTGCAGCAGTATCGTGCATAGGACATCTACTTCTATGACTGATCAGTCCAATGGCTGGTGGACATATTTTGCCACACCAATCGCTCACAAAACCGAAATCTCGGCACGGGGAGGTGACGGCACATATTCTTCTATTATTATTCTTATATTGTGATCCTTCCATGCTGGTCTGGCGGAAATCTGCGGAATCATGTCAATAGGCGATGCGGCTAGCAACCCATCACAATTTTGATTCCGTTTTTCACCTACACGTCCTCAAACATGCTAAATGTGGCCATAAGGTCTTATAGACCTAAGATCTGTCTATCCCGCAAGGGAAAAAGACGTAATATTATATATGTATGTATATTGTGAATATTGTGATCCCGTAATGTCTTGTATATTTTTATATCACCCACAGTAAATAAGCACAAAAAGATGTTTCAATAGTGAGCGACATTGAAAGCTCTGCAAGTTGGCGGCCGCGCGTGATTCAAGTGGGTCACTCGTGTTTCCGTTGAAGGCGCTATATGATTGAAAGTATTTGCTGTAAATATTACTCATTAACACATAAGCAGTGACTTGCGACATGTTATGTTTGTCGTGGTCTGATCGTTTGTTTGGCCACATCGTGATATGCCCGAGCAGATCGTGATGCGCCGGCACTTCATGATGTGGCCATCTCACACCAGTCATATCGTTCCATAAACGTTCAAATTTGGCCAGCGACACTTTAGGCATATTGTTTTAAGATGCTATTTTACCAATGTTTACTGTTCAATTCTTATCCTTCCACAGCTTAACACGCTTCCGATGAGCAGCAGCGTCCGAAGCACAAACAGTGCTGATATCCTATTATGGAAGAAAAAATCCTTAGGAGAGGCCTTTGTCCAGCAGGTGATCATCATCAGGTTTCCATAATTCCATAACATATAGATACTTAGGCCTCCTTTTGTCTATCCAAGTATCCAGTCACTAGCATTACTAAGTATTCAATTGTATTATTCCAGTTTACATCTTATCACATTGACTTAACCCTACTAATGTGTGTGACTGTACCATCCTTCTCTATGAACCTATCTAATTCATTAATTACAGCCACAAAATGCCCATTGCTGAACAAGGGCCATTCCCAGGAATCCTCGTTCCTTGGGAAGGTATTACCATCTCATCACTATTGGCAGGCGTGTTGGCAAGCGCAGTTTTTGCTTTTAGTGCTTCCGACGTTGCTGCCCATAACAAGCATTTTTAAGCTGAGAAAGGATAGGAATTAGTTGAATTCGGGAAGGCAAGGAAAGGTATTGGGATACTACTCACTCGGATGCATGGGGGAAAAGCAGGTAGTATCCCGGGAGGCCGGGCGTGCGTACCCGATGCCGTACTTGCAACCGCCGTGCAGGCAGTTGAAAATGACACTCCTCACCTTATAACCTATCTAATCCTTATAGACTAGCTCCGTGGCGCAGCGGTCAACACGCCAGCCTACGACACGGAGTGACCGGGTTCGATCCCCGGCCAGGTCAAGATGGAAAATGATCTTTTTCAGATTGGCCTGGGTCTTGGATGTGTATCTATATACGTATTTGTTATAAAATATAGTATCGTTGAGTTAGTATCCCATAACACAAGTCTCGAACTTACTTTGGGGCTAGCTCAATCTGTGTGATTTGTCCGTACATATTTATTTATATTTATTTTTTTATTTATAGATATTTTGCTGTTTTATTAATTCAACGACAAGTAGCATAGGATGGACGAGATACATTACTTATAAAACAAATTTAACCCATCCATCTATTACAGTTTACAGTCTATAAATTAAATCAATAATATATTATATTTTAACAGATCATGATCTTACCCAGGGCTCCCCATCCTCCCCCTTTAGGAACTGCACCTGTTTCTTCCCATTCTTCTGGAACTTTGGTCTGTCGTCATCCTTGCTCACCTTCTGGTCCCAGGCCTGCCACCTCCGCACCTGTAAACCAAAAAATACGTCATATATTTACTTCCACATCCCTATGCAAATAAAATTGAGACTATCAATGGGTTTACAAGCCATGTATACCCATTAATAGTGATTGCACATGTTAAGCAGCCTCTGGCGGGGTTCCTACTCGGATGGGTAAACAGAAGTAGCAAATAAATACATAAAGTTCCTCCGTGCTTCAGAAAGGGACGTTGAACGGCTTAAAAAAAATGCATTTTTCCTAAAACAGGTATAACAGTACAGGTATACAAAAGTATTTAGCATAGCGTCGAAATTATATAACTAGTGGTCGCCCGGTGGTCGAAATTCGACCATAATTTTAAGACGAGTTTGTATGCAGCCTTCCGAGCGTAATCGGTCTTCAGTGATCCTAACCACTGTAAGCGTTGAAGTCACCTAGGATCATTACCTCCGCCGATGGGTGCTGCAAAAAATTCTGCATTTTTCTAATATTATAAAGCTGAAGAGTTTGTTTGTTTGTTTGAACGCGCTAATCTCAAGATCTACTGGTTCAAATTGGAAAATTCTTAATGTGTTGGGTAGTCCATTTATTGAGGAAGGCTTTAGGCTATAAAATATTACGCTGAGACGTAATGTCTCAGCGTAATGTTTTACGCTGAAACATTACGTCTCAGAATTTTATTAAATGACTAGCTGTTGCCCGCGACTTCGTCCGCGGCAATTTCCGTTATTATGATTAATTAGTTCTTTTCTTAGTATAAATAAACAATTTTCCCCCGTTTTCAAAACATTTTTTGTTGGTGCTTCGCTCCTATTAGTCGCAGCGTAATGTTTTATAGCCTAAAGCCTTCCTCAATAAATGGACTATCTAACTCAAAAAGAATTTTCCAATTCGAACCAGTAGTTCCTGAGATTAGCGCGTTCGAACAAACAAACAAACTCTTCAGCTTTATAATATTAGTATAGATAGGCTATTCTATAAGGCTACTCTCGGCGGGATGATGATCTGTAACGGATCCATGGTAGAAAAAATATAGTTTCGAATCTATTAGATCAGTGGTCTTGTGGAAAACACACGGATATAAAAGATCGAAAGGGAAGACTTTCTGATCATGCTGTTACCCTTGTTAGCGTATGGTAACGCGATACTTCTAACAACACCTTTATCCTTAAGGCGATACCGCTGTAAATAAGGTCGTTCTGAACCTTATTTATCTCGCAAAATACTTAAATTAGGAGTTTCAAATCTAAGTAATATGATTTTTGACTATTTCATCTCCAAAAATTGAAAATGAAAACACGTTTTGATAAAATTTTCTCGATAGAAATATTTTTTGAAAAATGGTCTTCGTTCGCAGAGTTTTTGTTATTGTAGCTCAAATGCGACGAATGAAATCATGATTTTTAGACTAAAAGATAGGTTATTAGTAATTCATCAAAATTTAAATATGAAAATACAATTAACCGGTCTGATTTTATATAAAATAGAAATAACGAATTTGGCGCTTACGTTTTTTTCTTTGAGCGACTCGAGACTATCTCCTATCTCATCATTCACGGGCTAAACCGCCAAGCGCTATCCCTTGCGCGCACTTGATCAGTCCTTTGCCGAGCGAAGGTACCAAACATTTGAGTCCTCGTCTTAATCATCTAACTCTAGATATCTCATTAAGAATCCTGCATACGAGTGCAAAAAACACAAAAGGCATCACGCATGACCAGCCGGCCGATTTGCTAACTCAGTGACCAATGTTTTGATAGTCACTTCAAAATACATTGCGAGTTTCCTATGATTGACTATTTTTATTAAAGATATATAAAACGCAATGTACTTTGAAATGACTATTAAAACGTTGTACACTGAGTTAGCAAATAGGCCGGCAGGTAACAAGGAATTGTTCAAGCGATTATACCTTATTTGGTGTAAGTCGTAAGCAAGAACTATACAAACGCAGTTACGTGATAAGGAAACACGGATGCAGTGAACTGCATCTCCGCCTTTTTATGAGCGAACACATAACAGAAGTAATAATTACTGCATTACGCGAACGATAGTGATCTTTTTCACCTGATTGTCTGATAATAAAGATGATTCGATGCTTCGGAAGGCACGTTAAGCCGTTGGTCCCGGCTGGTAAACGTTAAAGGAACCACGTCAGAGGCCGAGAGGCGGTTCCGAAGAACTCTGATACCAGGGATTGGGATCCGAAAAAGAACGACGCTTCAAGATGCTGGTAAGCTTGTTATTGAACTGAAGTGGAGTTGGGCAAGACACGTAGCAAGGCGAGGTGATGATAGGTGAGCATTTTGACAGACTGGTGGCCTCTTCCATGCTGGTTTGGGAGAAAAGAAAAAACGTAGAATGTGCCAGCTGCTTCTCTTCCCGCGAAGACCATAAAAGCCGATCAAGGGATTGGACTAAAATCTGCGGAATCATGTCATTAGGCGATGCGGCTAGCAACCCATCACTAAGTATAACTGTATAATATGTACACTAAATAAAAGTTTTTATAATAAATGTACTTGCTAGATTGCCCCATCACTATTTTGATTCCGTTTCTATCTTATCATTTGCATTTCCTTTCATCTACACGCCCTCCAACATGCTAAATGTAAGGCCATAAGGTCTTATAGACTTAGGCTCTGTCTACCCCGTAAGGGAAAAAGACAGGATACTATGTATGTATGGTGGCCCATAAATGGCAAGCGAACGTCGTCCGAGAACGAGGTGGGTCGAAGACGTTAAAGAATCAAAACGTTCTAAATAATACATTAAACTTCTAATATTTCTTAGAAAATTACGTAGTTACCTAGTTGGAGCACCAAAATTCGTAATTTTTTAATTTCTACATACTCGTAATTTTGGAAGCCCTAATACAGACAGATATGACAGCTCCGTGGCGCAGTGGTTAACACGCCAGACTGTAACACGGAGTGCCCGGGTTCGATCCCCGGCCAGATCAAGATGGAAAATGATCTTTTTCAGATTGGCCTGGGTCTTGGATGTTTATCTATATATGTATATTGTTTTAAAATATAGTATCGTTGAGTTAGTATCCCATAACACAAGTCTCGAACTCACCTTGGGGCTAGCTCAATCTGTGTGATTTGTCCGTATATTTTTTTTTTTTTTTTTTATGGGCGTAAAATTTAAACGTACCACTCCTTTTTTTGGGCTTAAATAAAATAACTACCTGCCATCGAGATATACATAAGTACTAACGTAACGTACGTTAGTACCTCCGTGGTTAGTACTTATATCTCGATGCTACCTGCTTAAATAGTCCAATAAATTTGATAAAAAAATCGTCAATTCATCGAACAAGAAGTTTTTCGAAACAGAGTGGCTTCGTGACCTTCGCCATCAAGGCTTCGAAGGTACGAGAATTGCCCGCGCGGTAAATTGACGATTGCAAACGGTGTAGGTAGAATCATCCAATCACGTTGGACCAATGTAAAAGGAATACATGCTAGAAGATGTGTGAATCACCTGATTGTCTGATAATAAAGATGATTCCGTGCTTCAGAAGACACGTTAAGCCGTTGCACTTTAACGACTACCAGATGGCAGCAGTCAGAGGCCGAGAGGCGGTTCCTAAGAACTCTGACACCAGGGTGTGTATGGTTGATTGAACATGACACCTACTCGAAATGATGATGACCCGCGGCTCCGCCGGCGTAAATGTTGGATCCCTGGGGAACTGTACTCTTTCCCGGGATAAAATGTACACTATGTCCTTCTCCGTACCACAGACAACGGGTATGCCAAATTTTATGACGATCGGTTTAGTAAATAGGGCGTGAAAGGGTAATAAACAAACAAACTCACTTTCGCATTTATAATATTAGTAAGGATAAGGATACATTATATAGATAAACATCCACCAAATTGTATTGCTAGTTTTTATAATTAAATAAATATATAGGGCGTTTACTAGTTTTTTCTGCTCATTATATGACAAGTCACATAAAAATTAATCAAACTCCGTGTTTAGGGAAGTAATTATTTCCAAAGCAGCACAGCGTTTAAAATTACAAAGTCGTTCACGCCAAATTTATTGAACTAAAAATAAATGTAATTGTGCTTAGTTGTTCGTGAAATGAGCCGAGTCTATGTCATTTGCGTGTATTATATTTAATCATTAATTTGTCCAAGATATTACGGTACATTATAACTTTTTTCTCTTTGCGGACTTAGCGAAAGATTTTAGACTCCAAAGCAAGGTTTGGCCCATTACGCCACTAGAAGTTAATTTGATGATATGTATTCTGAGTTCATATTTCTTTCCAGCTATTTGAGTCTCAAAGCAAATAGTAAAAGTAATACGTATCTTATTAGTTCTTCGATGATCGCTTTTCATCTATGTAAAAGGATATAATAATGCTAATATACATATTATCATTATTAGGCCAAATCCTCTGTCTGTTCTGGCCAAGTATGGCTCCGGTAGTGCAGAAAGGGTTATTCTCCTGCAATGGAGATTGAAAGGACCTAATGAAGATACATATTATCACGTCTTAAGCTCTTTCGAGGTAGACAGAGCCAAAGGCCATAAGAACGAACGACGTATTCAACGTCGTGCCATTCGTATAATCTCGATCCTTTGGTTGTGCGTAGGGATGTCGCATCATTGTCCATTCTTTATCGCATATATCATGGGGAATGCTCTGAGGAATTGTTCGACCTAATACCTGCCGCAAAATTTCACTATCGTACCATACATATACATATATACTAATATTATAAAGCTTAAGAGTTTGTTTGTTTGAACGCGCTAATCTCAGGAACTACTGGTTCAATTTGGAAAATTCTTATTGTGTTGTATAGTCCATTTATTGAGGAAGGCTTGAGGCTATAAAACATCACGCTGCGACAAGTAGGAGCGAAGCATCAATAAAAAATGTTTTGCAAACGGGGGAAAATTATTCATCTAAGAAAAATAACTAATCAATCATACTAACAGAAATTACCGCGGACGAAGTCGCGGGCAACAGCTAGTATTAAAATATTATCCCTACCACATGATAACTGGCAGTCAACCACTGTACGTATTAACAGAATCTTCCTGCCACGTATGACCTAACTGTGGAATGAACTTCCTGCGATGGTATTTCGTTAGGAACCTTCAAAAAACGAGTCTGTTTTTTTAAAAGGAAGGCAACGCTCTTGTCACACTCCAGGTGTTGCAGTTGTCCATGGGCGGCGGTTATCACTTACCATCAGGTGAACGGGTTGATCGTTTGCCGCCCTACGCCATAAAAAATGGACACTCCTAATTATGTACTAAAATAAAGTACTTTTGACAGTAAGATTATCTTTGTGTCAAAATGATAGGCAAAATTATTGATTGTGTGAATTATGACTGATTGTATTCCATCTAGCAACTTTTAACAAATACCTAACCTCTATCTAGAATATACTTTCAAATCCTTGGAAATAATAAGAATTCGTATATTACTTTATTCAAATTGTAGGTACTTCTTTAATTAATACGGTCGAGGAGTATGTTGATATTTCGTATTTTCTAAACAGTTTATCTTCCATGCTGGTCTGGGAGAAAAGAAAAGACGTTGAATGTTCCATCTACTTGTCATGCCGTACAGATCGTAAAAACCGATTGAGGCAATAATGGGCGAAATTCTGAGGAATCATATTAGTAGGCGATGCGACTACCTACTAATTTGGTTCAATGTTTTCAACCTAATGCCCACCAATATGCTAAATGCTTAAGCGAGTGCCGCGCGAACGTACGAGTAAAACGTCGCGACTGCGCAAGCCATTAGGCTGCGCAGAACCATTGGGCGGTTAGGAAAAAAGATGAAAAGTCTTAATATTTTCATATTTATATTTTTACAAAAAAGTAATAAGAAAAGGGGCGACATCCGAGGCGTATATATAAATATTGTCATGTGAGAATTATTGTTCTAGACGTAATAATTACAAAGTTTTCGAAGAAAAATGCTTTTAGACATCATACCATATATATATATATATATATATATATATCATTTTTAAATTTCATATGTTCTATTTCAAAATCAAACAAGGTGCGAACTTGTTCAACGATTAATCTAAATTATACAAATACTTTTGATTTATTTCATTAATTCAGCGCATAGTACTAGTGATTTAAAAACACGTCAATTTCCACAATTTCGTGCAATACCCTCTTAAAGACCGGCTCTGTCTTCCCTGCAGGTGAAAAAGAGGCAATAATATGTTTATGTAACAGTTTGTTTGTTTATGATATCACAGAAATATCTTTGAAACCCAGCACTTAAGTTTTATCGCATTGAGAGCAGATCCTGTATGGCGACAACTTGCATAAGTGTAGATTATTTTTATGGTCTGATACCGATAGGAAATACATTTTATATAACGTGATAGTATTGTTTCGTGATAAAAACGTAATGAAACTTAAACAATACACTATTCTTATAATACATTAAAAAAATCAATAAATACATTAAAAAAATCTCTTAAATATGTACCTATTACAAAATTAATGAAATGTTTAATTGTGATTGAATTCTAGAATACAGCTTTGAATTACATATGAATTTTAAAAATTACAAATCAGCGTTTACCGTTTTGCGTAAATTTATGTATGTATCCTATATTCGTAGTATTTATCTATCATGAAAAAACGTGAAACGGAACGCGCCCGGGTGACATGTCAAAATCATCTGTTCCGTAATTTAAATAATTTTTGTGTATTATTTGTGAACAATTGTATGTAAAACTAAATTAATTACGTAAAATAAGGCAATAGTTATATGGAAGCAACAAGTTATCGTGAAATAGTAACGTGAATCAACGTTAAAAACTAGAAGATCGGCGCCGGCGGTTGGATTTGTTCAGCTGTCAAACCAAACAAAGGAAATTCGTGGATCATCATCAATTTAAACCGGGAGAGTATATTGTTTCATAATTTCATGATAGGCAGTGTATCTTCAAAAACAATAATCAGTATAAACTTAATTTTAAAGTAGCAATAGCAGTGAACTATATTTTGCCTACGAAGCTCAGTTTGAATCTCGCACCGTTTACCTAGTGCAATCGGTGATGACGACCTAAAACTACAGCTATAGGCTTATATATTCAGTAACAAATAATACTTTATACACTGCAACGCAAAATCTGCTGTATCCCTTTTGTTTCTTTTATGGCAGATTGTGAAATGTAAACTACCTACTTACTTCAAAAAAAAATATAAATTGGTGAAGTTTACTTTTAACTTTTGCATATTTTTTTATATATTTTGATATACAATAAAACTCTAATTTCTACTTACTGACCCCTTTAATATAACATAAAACTCACTCTGTTTTTGAGGTCTCGCTAAGCTTGTGAAAGCTGAGTTGATGACTATAAAACAATAGTTATAGCAAGAATACAGCTAATTTATTTCATTTATGCTTTAAATATCTATGTAGTTATTCTCAATAATTAATAAAATTGTCTTATTAAGTACAAAAAAATTGCCCTCCGAGTTCTTAAAGTATAGTTTACCTTTACTTACATAATTAAATATATTTTCAGTTACTGACCACCTCATTCACTATGATGACACGGAAGGCCACTATCAAAGACCTAACCATGAAGCTGAGGCAAGCCCTGTTTGACCTTAAAGCGTGTCGTGAGGATAAGGCACAACTGTTACTGGAACGGGAGGAATCTGAAGAAGAATTTCAGAAAATAAATGATCGCCATAGTCAATTAAAAAATGAATGTATAAGTCTTCACAATAACAGTACAGAATTGTTGGAAGAAAACCTTAGGTTGAAAGAATGTTTAGAGCAAGCTAACGAGTGCCGTATGGTACATGAACGGGCCCTATGTCGCATAAATGAGTTAGAACAAAGCTTATACGATGCACAAAAATCTGCATTAGAGATACAAGATCAAAAAGATGCCGAAATATGTAACAAAACGCTTCATTTGTACAGCGAACTCATGGAGTGTGGCTCGGGACCAGTCATGGAAATACCTGCGAGTACTCCGCAGTCACAGTATTTTATTTTAAATAGTCATAATAAAATTAAAAAGTATGTAAAAATTAATAGAATAATAAAACGCACTAAGAAAGTATTATCTAAACAAATAAAATGTAAATCTTTAGCGCAGTTAAGTAGGGAAAAACTGTGTTTGTCTAAGGAACTTAGATCATGTGAAGATGACCTATATATGGCTAGCCGTATATATGACACCGAGATTCATGAGTTGCAGTCACAGGTCTCGGAATTGCAACAGTCCTTAAATAATTTATCAAAAATGTATGAATTGTCCCAAAAAGATATAAGTAAATATATTTTAGAGGCCAAAGAATTTGTGGCTGAAGCTCACTATAATAAAGAGCGGTATGATGCTCTCTTACAAAAACAGCAGTGCTATAGTACTCCTGAAACGGCAATTACAATGTCACCTGTAATAGCCATTGTTCCCGAGTCTAGAGAATGTGATACTGGTAAATGTAACTTAGAAACGAGGATAGGTACGATAGAAAATAGTTTTAATAAAAAAAGGTTTTGTAACAAATTATTTATATACTCTGATAAATTAGGTCAAGGTCTTAGTAGCATAATTTTGAGTCACCTCAACCATAACTGTTCTGTCTACAACACATGTACACCCGGCGCTTCTTATTTAGACCTGGTAAACAGTATTACTTGTGACAGTCTTGATGAAAACTGTACAATATTAATATTATGTGGTGACAGTTCCTCTGTATCAAAAAGGAATATTAAACAAAGTATGGACAAATTAATTAATATAAATGAAAGAACACAATGTAAATTTATGATATGTGCCTTTCCGTATTCGGAATCTTTAGATAGGAAAAGAAACGAGCACATATACAATTTAAATGTACATATGTACAACATGACGTATCGTCATGGCGATTTTATTTTTTATTTAGATATAAATAAGTTTATAAGTAGATTTAAGTTGACTAACGATACTATGTATCTTCCTTTTAATTTTAAAAGACAAATAGCTACAGTAGTAGCTTTTAATTTACAAACTTCTGTTGTATGTAGTACAACTGCAAATAATTTTAAATTTGACACAGGTATTGCAACTAATGATATACCTAAAATACAAAATCCTCAGTCTGATTTAAACTAATTAATAAGACAACAGTCGAGGCTAAAGAATTAAATATTTTTCATCAGAATGTCCAAGGCCTGACTAGCAAATTGTTAGAATTAGAGTTGTTTATAAACAGTAAAGATTTGCATGTAGTTTGTGTGACTGAACATTTTATGCAGTCGCACCAGCAACAGTTCAATGTAGAAAATTATTTATTGACAAGCTCTTACACCCGAGAGACTAAAGAGAAAGGCGGTAGCTTAATTCTAACTCGAAGTGACGTAAAATGTAAAGAACGTAAGGATATTGTTAGTCTTTCGGTAGATTGTAATGTTGAGCTGTCATGTATCGAACTAGGGAATTATATTATAGTATGTGTATACAGACCCCCAAGATCAGATTATAATACTTTAGAATCAGTTATTGAAGATGTCTTGAGAAAATTATGTTGTTGTCGCAAAAATATTATAGTGTGCGGTGACTTTAATGTTGATTTGTTAGTTACAACAACTGAAAGTGTTCGATTTTTAAATGTCTTTAAATCATTTGATTTGGTTAATTTGTTTTTGGAACCAACTAGAGTTACTGAAGATTCTGCAACGTGCATAGATAATGTTTTCTGCAATTGCACTGCTGTTGACAAATATATAACTAAAAATCTAACCTCGGATCACTACGGTCAGTTTGTAAAACTTATAAATGATGTAGAAGTAGACTTACCAAAAGTAACCTTTAGATCTATAACCAAAGCTAAAATAAATGTATTTAAGAAAAAAATATCTGAAAAAATGCCCCTAATTGAAGAAACTAGAGATGATCCGGATGCTCTATATAATAAAATGTTTGGTATTATTGAATCGGAATTCAACAATACATTCAAAATTAAAAAATGTACTAAACGTATCGGTAAAAAATTTAGTGAATGGGCTACAACTGGTATTTACGTTAGTAGAAACAGGTTATACGAATTATTAGCTATGAAAGCTTACAATAAAAATACTGAATTTATTAATTATGTTAGAACTTACTCTAAGGTTTTTAAAAAGGCGTGCCTGTGCGCAAAATCTTTATATACAAGAAAAGCTATTCTAGATTCTCATGATAAGATAAAGACCACTTGGAAAATTATTAACATGGAAACCGGGAAAACCAAAAATCGTGACAACAAAATAGAATTAAAAGTAGATAATAAGATCCTCAGTACTAATGAAGACGTCGCAAAATATTTCGAAGATTTCTTTACTAACATTCCCGTAAATACTACTGCCTCCTTACGTTCATCATCTGAGGAATCTAAAAAACTATTAACAAGCTGTATACCAGAATGTAACAATCATTTAATATTTCAACATGTAACACCTCAAATAATCATTGATACATTTAAGAGTTTGAACAATAAGAAAACTGGAGATTTGTGGGATATCTCTGTAGCTGTCATTAGTAACATCATTGAAGTAATTGCACCATATTTAGCTTCTATATTTAATAAGTGTGTAGATACTGGGACATTTCCTGACTTGATGAAGTTAAGTAAAGTCATTCCTTTGTACAAATCTGGCGATAAAAATGATCCCACTAATTACCGTCCCATTTCTATTCTGCCAGCTCTTAGTAAAATATTTGAAAAAATGATTTTTAATCAGTTATTAGCTTTTTTTAACATAAATAGCCTTTTCCATCGTGAACAGTATGGATTTACAAAGGGTCGGTCAACTACAGACGCGGGTGTAGCTCTGTTGAAATACATATATGATGCTTGGGAGGGAAAACAAAATGCTATTGGTGTTTTTTGTGATCTGTCCAAAGCCTTTGATTGCGTAGACCACAATACCCTTCTCTCCAAGCTGGAGCACTATGGAATAAAAGGTAAATCTCGCTATTTACTTGAATCTTATTTAAGTGGCCGAACTCAAAAAGTTAGTTTAGATAGTGTACAATCCTCCGGATCATCGGTTAAGATGGGCGTACCCCAGGGCTCTATCCTAGGGCCTCTGTTATTCCTCATTTACATCAATGACCTACCTTACTGTGTCAATACATGTAAGGCTGTACTATTTGCCGATGACACTTCTCTTGTCTTCAAAATTGATAGACAAACTAATTCTTTTGACGTGGTTAATAGTACTTTAGCTCAAGTGTTGGATTGGTTCACAGCGAATAATCTATTGTTGAACGCTAAGAAAACGAAATGTATTAAATTTTGCTTACCAAATGTTACAAAAATTCCAACACAAATAGTAATGGATAATGAACCACTAGATTTAACTGATAAAACAACATTTCTTGGAATAACTCTTGATGCCGGGCTTCAATGGGGTGCCCATATTACTACGTTAGCGGGTAAACTTAGTTCTGCAGCTTATGCTGTCAGGAGAATTAGACAACTGACTGATGTTGATACTGCGCGTTTGGTATATTTCAGTTACTTTCATAGTGTTATGTCTTATGCGATTTTACTATGGGGTAACGCTGCAGAAGTAAACACCATATTTGTCCTGCAGAAACGCGCTATTAGATCTATATATAAACTTGGTGCTAGAGAATCTCTTAGAGAATTGTTTAAAGATATAAATATTTTAACTTTACCTTCTCAGTACATATTTGCGAATATTATGTTTGTGCGCTATAATCTTGATTTATATAAGAAAAATAGTGATATCCATGACCGAAACACGAGAAATAAAAATAAATTAGCTACACCAGTATTGCGATTGCAGAAAACTATGAATTCATTTTTGGGTTTAGGAGTACGCTTCTATAATAAAATTCCTGCAGAAATATTAGGTCTGCCTTTACTTAAGTTCAAAACGATTGTAAAAAACCAGTTAATAAAAAAGGCTTATTACTGCATTGATGATTATATTACTGATAAAAATGCGTGGAAATTTATATAAATTTATTTAATGTTAACAATTATTAAATGTTAAAATTAATCTATAGTATGAAAAATTGTATTTAATGTTAACAATGTATTCAGAGCCCTTCAGGCACGTAGGGACCAAGGCTGGATTGAGTTTCTTTCGGCGTATTCTTCTCACCAGTGGTCGTTCCGAAACGCTAGTAGTATTTCAATTTTGCATATATAAAAAAATATATAAGAAATAAAAATATGACGTTCAAAAAGAGATACATGTATCCAATTTTGAATAAAAATCTTTGACTTTTGACTTTTGACTTTTATCTATAAATATTTAATTGTGATTGAATTCTAGAATACAGCTTTGAATTACATATGAATTTTAAAAATTACAATTCAGCGTTTACCGTTATGCGTAAATTTATGTATGTATCCTATATTCGTAGTATTTATCTATAAATATTTAATTGTGATTGAATTCTAGAATACAGCTTTGAATTACATATGAATTTTAAAAATTACAATTCAGCGTTTACCGTTATGCGTAAATTTATGTATGTATCCTATATTCGTAGTATGTATCTATAAATATTAATTGTGATTGAATTCTAGAATACAGCGTTGAATTACATATGAATTTAAAAAAAAATACAATTCAGCGTTTACTGTTATGCGTAAATTTATGTATGTATCCTATATTCGTAGTATGTATCTATAAATATTTAATTGTGATTGAATTCTAGAATACAGCTTTGAATTACATATGAATTTAAAAAAATTACAATTCAGCGTTTACCGTTATGCGTAAATTTATGTATGTATCCTATATTCGTAGTATGTATCTATAAATATTTAATTGTGATTGAATTCTAGAATACAGCTTTAAATTACATATGAATTTTAAAAATTACAATTCAGCGTTTACCGTTATGCGTAAATTTATGTATGTATCCTATATTCGTAGTATGTATCTATAAATATTTAATTGTGATTGAATTCCAGAATACAGCTTTGAATTACATATGAATTTTATAAATTACAATTCAGCGTTTACCGTTATGCGTAAATTTATGTATGTATCCTATATTCGTAGTATGTATCTATAAATATTTAATTGTGATTGAATTCTAGAATACAGCTTTAAATTACATATGAATTTTAAAAATTACAATTCAGCGTTTACCGTTATGCGTAAATTTATGTATGTATCCTATATTCGTACTATGTATCTATAAATATTTAATTGTGATTGAATTCCAGAATACAGCTTTGAATTACATATGAATTTTATAAATTACAATTCAGCGTTTACCGTTATGCGTAAATTTATGTATGTATCCTATATTCGTAGTATGTATCTATTTTAAACGTCTATGTCTAGGTATCTTAAGGAGTTTCGTTACGCTGTTACTTATATCGCCTCAAGAGTAAAGTTCATCCCCACATCCTTGACACTTGGGTTTTCAAAAATGTCAGAGCGTCACGTGGTTTTTCCCTCGTACAGCAGGATTGTGGAACGGGCTCCCGAGGTTAAGAGTCGGAAACGCATCAGCAGCTCCTCTGGTGTTGCAGATGTTCAGGGGCGACGGTGACCACTTTCCATCAGGTGGCTCGTCTGCTCGTTCGCCGTCAAATATACACAAAAAAAACTATTGCTACGAGCTGACCCAGCAAACGTTGTTTTGATATATAAATTTAAACAAAATTGGGGTGGACTACCCTAGCACTGAGGCATATGAAAAATAGTTTACGTCCTTGTCTTAGACCTACTGAATATACGCACAAAATTTAATAAGAATCGGTCAAGCCGTTTCGGAGAAGTTACTTAAACTGTGACACGAGAATTTTATATATTAGATTAGATTAGAAGCAAGGAAGATATTACCTACCCTGATAATTGTAAAGTCTTCTGTTTGGATCCGTTCGAAATTTCTTTTTTTTTTTCATATTTTGCTATATTTCCCTAATAGTCCGTCGTCCTAACGCGATTTTCTGATGTATAAGAGAGTATTGGGGACTATAAATAAAGATGGGCATTTCATTAGTGAACAAAAATATCCAATTTCTTACACCCGATTAGGAAGCGTATTGAAGGTATGGAGGTATGAAAAGTTCATAATTTGTTAAAAAAAGGAGTGATTGTGTTAAAAAAAATTATATGCCCGATCGGCAGATCGTTCGAAGAATTTTAACACACTGTTCTGTTCTAATTGTTTAGACAATCAAGAATCATCAGTGGATACTTCTCTGTGAATATTGCTGCTGTAGAATTAGAGTCATAACAACTATTAATTCATTCATTAATTTCGAGTTTGCACACCCTGTTGTCAGAGATCTTCGGAACCGCCTCTCGGCCTCTGACGTGGTTATTAATTAACAGGTTTTTTAAAAGGCTAAGCTCGTGTTTGAAGTCTCACCTGTTCCTCCCGCATTTTGCAGAACAGCGTCTGTTTCTGGGTCTCATCCAGCTCGGCTAGGATCTCCGGGTCCACCCACATGTCCCGCAGGATTTGCTGCAACATGGTGACGGCCCTGAAAACAAAGACAAAGTTTATTGTAAGTACAAATTTCTGGTACGCCGATCTCATATATATTAATTTATAGTCCAAAATTCCGGAGTTCAAATCATATCATTCAACCAACCAGCTCTGGACTAGATGACCCTCATATGTAGCCTCCGCCTCACTCGTAATTTACCCAAAAATGCATCTAGCTACATATATTTGTATACGGTAGAACTACTTATCTAAAAGGATAGCGAGAAATGATTTCTTCAAAGTTGATGGCAAGCTTTGTTTTCAATTATCTAAGTAGCAACCTCCAAGTGAGCTTTTGCGACTTCAACAGGCGTTTGAGGGCAGAATGCCGTGAACCTGTCTAGGCGACATCACCAAAAGTCCCCTAGGAGAGACGGTCTTCGAGTTTGGTGTTGTCTTTGTTCGCAAGGCTCCAATGGAAACAAACTCCCATATTGCCTGATCATCTACAAATGGATGCTATACCGCCTAAAGGGCCGATCTAAGAAACAATAATAAAAGTATTGGGAGATCAACAACTCTCATCGTTTACCTTATGGGCTGAAAGCTACGTTGTCCAAAAGAGCTATCCCGGCGTGCGAATAGTTGAAATGGAAATTTCAACTCATCAAACCCCTCTAAATTAATTGTCTACAATTACTCTAAGGAAACGGAGGCGCGCATTGACGGCGAAAGTTGTCAAACGTGGCCTAACATGATTGTAATTGCAGTTTCCTCATTCACTGGTCTAGTGGCCATCGCGATGGCATAATTGGCTACATTCCGCGCTGGTTTCCGCATGTATTAGCAGATACCATAGGTAGATACTGATACCTGATGACCTTAGATGCCAGCGCCCGGCCTCCCGATCTGCTATTTGCTTTTCCCCATATCTGAGTGAGTAATATCCCAATACCTTTAATTCTCTTCCCAAATTCAATAAATTCCTATTCATCCCCAGCTTAACAGCCTCCGTGGTTCAGTGGTTAAGGCGTTTGCCTGTTGACCCGGGGGTCGTGGGTTCGATTCCCACCGGAAGCATACTTTGTTTAGTTGTTTCCAGTTTGGTTGGGCCATTGCAGGCTTGAATCACCTGATTGTCTGATAATAAAGATGATTCCGTGCTTCGGAAGGCACGTTAAGCCGGTGGTCCCGGCTGCCATCTGGTAGTCGTTAAAGGAACCACGTCAGAGGCCGAGAGGCGGTTCCGAAGAACTGACACCAGGGTG
Source organism: Elegia similella (assembly GCA_947532085.1). NCBI lineage: Eukaryota > Metazoa > Arthropoda > Insecta > Lepidoptera > Pyralidae > Elegia > Elegia similella. Next base: position 19,912,810 of record OX383941.1, read on the forward strand.
TGCATGGTCGATTGACCGTGACACCTACTCGAAATGATGATGATCCCCAGCTTCAAAATGCTTGCGATGTGCAGCAGCATCGGAAGCACAAGAAGCCAGAGAAACTGCGCGCGCCAACCTCAAGCAGGTTGGTGAGCTAAGCGTTGTATGTGTGGCAATATCTTCCCATGGAAGTAGGGAGAGGTCCATGTCCAACAGTGGACTTTTGTGTCTGTAATTATGATGATTAGGTCTACATTTATATAATCGATTTGGTAAGGATATTGCACATTGGTGGCCACAAACATACACAAAAAAAAAGAAATAAATTGATACAGTTTCCGCAAATGCTTGTCCAGTGGCCATCACGATGGCATAAGTGGCTACATTCCACTTTGATTTCCGCGTGCATTTGCCGATACTGATACTGGTATTGATACCTGTTGACCTTAGCTGAACTGTGCGTATGCGCATTTATACGGACGTTATGGGTTAATGGGTTAATTAGACTTTGTTTCATGTTTCTTAGTTAGATCCGGTATAATGTTTCTTAGTTAGATCTGATATAAATTTAATTTACTCTTATTATTTTATTTTCAGATAGAGTTTAATAAGAAACGCCTAGGTAGTGATATGGAAGTGGCTGAAATTCTATGTTTCACCAAAGAATCTGATGTCATTTAGAGTTTCAGGGCTGGGTTCATCATTGGCTGAGTTGACCAAATAGTTTCGTATGTATATATGGTCATAGCATATAATGATATAGTACCGATAAGAGAAAAAGCGACTATCTATACTAATATTATAAAGCTGAAGAGTTTGTTTGTTTGTTTGAACGCGCTAATCTCAGGAACTACTGGTTAAAATTGGAAAATTCTTAGGCTATAAAACATCACGCTGCGACCAATAGGACACAGCATCAATAAAAATGTTTTGAAAATGGGGGAAAATTATTCATCTACACAAAGAAAAAACCTAATTAATCATAATTATAGAAATTTCCGCGGACGAAGTCGCGGGCAACAGCTAGTTTTAAGATAAAATTTCTGAAACGCATCTAGCAACTCCATACAAAAATAATGCTTTATGTGAATAAATATATAATACTAGCTTTCGCCCGCGACTCCGCCCGCGTCAATGTCGATCCCTCGGGAATAGTATTTTTTCCAGGGATAAAAGGTAGCCTATGTCCTTCTCCGTACTCCAGAGAACTTGTATACAAAATTTCATCATGATTGGTTTAGTACTTTTACAGCGTGAAAGCGTAACAAACAAACAAACTCACTTTCGCATTTATAAAATTAGTAAGGATGTAAAGAAAACCCTATTCGACCCTTGAAAGGGTGCTGGGGTTTTGTTTGGATATGCCCATTTTATTGAGTTCCCAGTATTTGTCCCATAGGAAAAGTTATTCATATCGACGGGCTGAATCACTCCTTCAAGAATCGGATAGGGTTTTCACCACATCATCATTACATAGTATAAAACAATGTCGCTTTCCGCTGTCTGTCCGTCCCTATGTATGCTTAGATCTATCAATCTACGCAACGGATTTTGATGCGGTTTTTTTTAATAGATAGAGTGATTCAAACGGAAGGTTTATATTTAGATTGCACCCGTGCGAAGCTGGGGTCCGAGTTGCTAGTATTGTATAAATCATACAGGTTTAAGCAATTTTAATACCACATACATGTGTTTGAACCAACTGGAAAACACAGAAGACAGTTGAATAACTGTTGTCTTTTATAATATTAGTATAGATGTATATCTATACTAATATTATAAAGCTGAAGAGTTTATTTGTTTGAACGCGATAATCTCAAGAACTACTGGATCAAATGGAAAATTATTTTTGTGTTGGATAGTCCATTTATTGAGGAAGGCTTTAGGCTATAAAACATCACGCTGCGACTAATAGGAGCAAAGCATCAATAAAAAATGTTTTGAAAACGGGGGAAAATTATTAATCTATACTAATAAAAAACGAATTAATCATAATAACAGAAATTGCCGAAGATTGAATTGACGAAGTCGAACAGCTAGTTTACAATATAAATTCAAAACATTATTGAAAGAAAGCAACTGTTATGAATTTAACATCAACATTATTGTTCACACACGACCGGGCTGCTATATAAAAACATTGCATATAAGAACTGTTTTGAAAAAGCGACCGGTCACTAATATGTACATTTTCTTTGTGAAAATTTTGACGGATCTCAAGAAAATAAAATTTCACAGAAGTTAAAATAAACTGTATGTTTACAGTAAATGTGATAATTGTATTGTACGTTCTTTCACTCAAAATTGAATGAAAGTTAACATAGGATTAGCCGTGTGGTATCCGGCAGAGTAGAATAGGACCACTCCAAGTCTTCCCGTGGATGTCGTAGAAGGCGACTTAGGAAATACAAGCTAAACAAAGCTTATAAATATCTCTGAGACTTCTCCAGCCCGTTTGGCCAGTGTGGAGAGTGTAGGCCAAGTCCTCTGGCTGCTCTGGGCAAGTATGGCTCTTAGTAGTACAAAGAGGGTCATGCTCCTGTAGTGGCGACTTAAAAGACCTGATGATGATGATAACATAGGATGTAAATGTACGATCTCTTCCATACTGGTCTCATCCGGAGAAAATAAAAAACATTGAATGTACTAACTGCTATTCGTCCCGCACAGTTCTTAAAAGCCGATTGAGGGAATGGGCGAAAATCTGAGGCATTTTATTAGTAGGCAATGCAGCTAACAACTCATCACTATTTTGATTTCGTTTTACACCTAAAGCCCATGCTAAATATGGCTTTTAGGTCTTAAAGACCTGGGCTCTGTCTACTCTGTGAGAGATGTGTTATTATTTATGTATGTTAGTATAGTATATAAATTTACGACGTGATGTATAAATAAATAAATATATACGGACAAATCACACATATCGAGCTAGCCCCAAAGTAAGTTCGAGACTTGTGTTATGGGATACTAACTCAACGATTCTATATTTTTAACAAATACATATATAGATAAACATCCAAGACCCAGGCCAATCTGAAAAAGATTATTTTCCATCTTGACCTGACCGGGGATCGAACCCGGGGCCCTCGTATCGCAGGCTGGCATGTTAACCACTGCGCCACCGAGCTCGCCCATGTATAAGATCATAGATTAAGTATATTGTATAAGACTATAGATTAAGAAAAACGCGATTGACACGTTGCGTTATTGTTGGGGCGTTCAAACTGTCGGTAAGAACTACCGAGCATCTATATTTACGCAGCTTGTAGGTATTTTACCATCATCATACATACTATCACATCTTTATCCCTTACGGGGTAGACAGAGCCTCAGATCCTGAGAATTAAAAGCCACGTTTAGCATTTGAAAGACGTATAAGTGGAAAGTGGAATCAAAATAATGATGGGTTGCTAGCAACATCCACCTATTGATATGATTCGATTTTTACCCTTTCCCTCGACCGGCTTTAACGGTCTGCGCTGAAAGAGAAGCAGCTGGTATGGCATTCTACGTTTTTTATTTTCTCCCAGACCAGAAGCAGACCAGCATGAAAGGACAGACCAGCATGGAAGGAACCATCATCATAACAACTTTATTCCAGTCTAGTGCCCCGGACCCCGACTTCGCACAGGTGCAATGTACGTATAAACTTCCTCATCAAAATCCGTTGCGTAGTTTTAAAGATCTAAGCATACATAGGACAGACAGACAGCGGGAAGCGACTTTTTTTATATTATGTAGTGACGCATGCGTCTAACTTAATAAATAACAAGCTACTCAAAAGTCATGATCCTGAAAATAGCCAAGCAAGCCAGACGGTACTATTTTAACTGCGTTCCGAGAACACGAACAAACAGACTAACAGTCACATCGTGCGTTTGAGTGCGGCGACAAAGCTGGCGGACATGCACTCATATATTATTCATGCAATATGCGCTTAGGGCTGCGTACTGAATACAATAGGTTTTTTTTTTTATCTTGGAACTGGATGAATACAAACTTTGTTGGAAAGAATACAAGCTGAGGTGGGGTCAATGAATATAATAAAAATGATGTATATTTTTGCTAGGGTAGATACTCGCTTATTTAAATTCGATTACTTATTAAATGGCGAAACTACGCGCCCGTAATAAATTATAAGATATTATTTATTGCACATCAAATAAATAATCGCAAATCAATATATTTTTATTATTTATATGCTTTTTACATGAAATAAATTACTTCACTACAAATAAACTAAATGTTAAACAAACTAGTACAGTCGGCCAAGCAGATACCTGACCCCATGACTTTTAAATTAACACTTTGCTGTGAAGCGCCACCTACCGTGATTTTTGGCAAGTAGACAGACAACTGCTAGTATAAACTTGTTTCTGATAACCTGCTCAGTTGCAAATTTTGTATTTCTAATAAGCTCAGCTAATAATTCAAGTAATCATCAATGGTAAGAACAAGAAAGAATCAAAAACAATCCTACGTAAAGTTCGATTCGAACCATGGACCTACGACTTGAGAAGCTAGCGCTCATCTCAATACGCCAACCGACGATATGACATCTCGGGCAAAATTGGCTATCTATTTCTACTGCTATGACATCATTGTCACCAACTGCAACGCATTGCTTTAACAAATAAATTGAGGGTAATCTATCAGATTTATTTATACCTGATACCAACTAATCAAAAATATTGTTCACTCGCGTCACAATTACATTCAAGATACTGCGATTACTGTGTAGTGATCCAAAACCCCACCAGTTATTAGGCATCCCGTTTCATCTTATATAGCAGATTTTGTGAAAGCTAATAGTGTATTGTGAAGACAACCACAGTATTTAAAGTATCTATATGTAGAGAGTTAGGTATCGCGGTAAGTAGAAATTATAAGTATTTAATATACTTACTTAATTGTCACACTATTTTTTGTTCCGTAAAACATAGGGTTTGTGATAAATGTCTAAGATAAATATATCTCTTACAGAGAAACACCGTCCGTTTGTGGATTCGGAGATTTAAGAAGACTCGATCAACTGGCGTAACATATAATATTTCAATTGAAACAGTGAGGAAACATTCAACAAGAACGAGATCGTATTTTATTCTGATGAAAAAAGTTTTAAGTCTGATGATGATGGCAGAAAAATATTGCGGAGAAGACATGGCCAGCGTATAGCCATCAAAATAATTTGCCTTTGAGCACAGTGGCAGGATAACATTAGGTAAAAATATTCATTAAATAGTTAAGTAAAATAATAATAATATTTAATACCTAGTGTATTACGCAGTGTAGATTATTAGGTAACTGATCGTATTATTGTTTTGCAGGTTATTGGGGACAGATGTCTTCAATGGGCCCAGGGGAGCTGGTAGAATTCGGCGGCCGGATGAATAAAGAAAAATACTTGGAAATTTTATGAGATGTGGTGATTCCAACAGTGTGCAATGTAGAATATATTTTATTTAAGACAATTGTTCTGTGATCTAACTGTTATTGAGTGACCAATTAAAATCCCAGATTGTAGGGTCAAATAGTGCTTAACTGGGACACGAGACACGAGTAAAGTTTGAACTTAAATCAATTTAGACAAAGAGGTTATACTAAATTAATAAATATGCGCATAAGTGATAGGTGATCTGATCTAACATGGTAAGTGAAATGACAAATAGACTTGAACAAAAGCTTCAAAATGGGGGTCACCCTCTCCCATATTAAAATTCATTTAATGCCATAGGTTTACATATTCATTCTTATACTATTATCGAAGCAAAGTTATTCACATAGCACTATTTGACCCTACACATTTAAAAAAATATAATACTATGATTAAAAAATGTTTAGAGATGTAAATTGTTACTTATTAAGTAACATGTTGGTTCTCTCTACAGAAGATTAATCATAGTTTGAATTAAGTAGGCAGGTATTTATTTCACTGTAAAATTTTTTTGATATAATAAAGTAATTAAAAATTTTAAATGCTTTTTATTAACAGTAATTAGCTCGGTAACATTATGTTAAAACAACCAAAATTACACCAACATCACAATACGAAGTTGGTGATATTTGTAAAAAATAAAAAGCTTTGGAGGATTTGAACCTGTTCCCTCATAAACACACTAACTATTAAACCGTAGTGCCTACCACTTGCACCACATCTAACTATTGAAGTATCTTTGAAATAAGCGTATCGTATGCTAGGGCTTGTTTTATTTATCAAAAATCGAATAGATGGCATTAGTCATCAAGGGTATTAGATTTCTGCTTATTAACCTTATTTGTTCATTCACAATTCAATAGATGGCACTAGTCGCAAAGGATATTACACTTGTATATTTTTATCTTTGGGTTTAAACCACGGATGGTTCTTTAGTTTGCGAAAAATGGCGCTGTTGTAGGGAGGCAGATATCTCCTTGGCTGACTGTACTACAGATAATTTAAAAATATACATCAGCATGACATTACTTTTTCCTCATACGTATTTCAATATTCAATGGTAAAAATATACTAAACATCGTATTTTAGCACAATTTTTAAACTAAGTAACTTTGGAGGAAAAATAAATACCATTACAAACATGAAGATTTCAATTATTCACTTGTGTTCGTAGTTTGGTTACTCATAAAATCTTATAACAAATTTTTCCGTAACTTTATGGAATAGTTTTCTCCAAATTCCTTATATCCTAAAAGACGGAAGGCGCGTTGAATAATGCCCGGATTGAGGTAAAATCATCATGTCATCTCGCTCGCTTGCGTATCGCCCCCGTTTGATGCAGGTGAAACAGCAATTACCCGATAATATGTCCATCGCCGAGTTCGCGCGGCTATCCAGTCAACTCTTATGTTGCATGCATGACATGAGTGTGCTTTATTCTACATCTTTATTCTCATGTCTGAAGCTCACTTCAGACATGAGAATAAAGATGTAGATGTTACCCACCACAATCGTTCAACAGCTGTGTACAATAAACCTTCAAAGTTCATGTGATTCACGTCTTAGGAACGCATTTATTGCATGTCGCCGCATTAATTTGGTGTGGGATGCACTTGCCGCTTTCTTGTCTGTCTGAGTACAGTGGTACTTCAGAAATAGAGTTAGTGAATGAATGACAAATTAGGGTTTTAAGAAATGCTTATCACCAGATGGAAGCATTGTGTCATGGAGTACGATAAGCCGTCTAATATATTTTACAAGCAGTGACAGACAACTGACGCAATGACCAATAACAGATTACTAGCTTACATGGTAAATTTAATTGAGATACTCGTAGCGAGATTCAGATATGATTCACTAGTTTTTGCCTATGGCTAACTTTTTTTTTATAAATTGATAACTTTGACATGTTTGAATTGTCTATTAAGTCATCATAACTAGCGTAATAATATAATAACAACAATAAAAACAATCGCGAAAACATTAGATAGGTACCCCAAACTTTAAAATCTTAGCATCACATGTGGCAATAATAATTTGGTGTGCGATGCTCAAGGCAAGCATTTCGTATGCCATTTTAGTATATAATTAAGTAATTTTTTTTTGGAAAAATTATTGAAAAAAAACGAAAATAATTTATAATCGCGGACCTAGAATTTTCTCACAAAATATTTACATGCCATTCCGAATCGAATGACAGCTAAATCCATGAATAAATCATAATTGACGGAGAATACGAAAAAGTTTTGACCTAAAAGCACTTGTTCACTAGACTAGACGCACCTAGTAGTTTGCGAACTATTTAGTAATCTGTGGTTTGCGGAACGATGTGATGGCATTCACAAAAAAGTTCAGTTTCGTGAAGTGATCAAGTGACTGACCCTCTACCCCTCAGAACAATAACTAAAGCACTCTACCCCTTTATTTCTGTTCTGAGATCGTTGATCTAGTGCAACCTTTTTGTCGTTTGTCCAATGACTCGGGTTTATTCTCCTCGCTTGTCCATTTGATTGATAACATATGACTGGCTAAATCGGCAACAATGTACTTGATAAGACTTAATACACCGATCATTGGATATCTGCGGTGCAGGTCGACATTGATGAAGCACATTCGTGAGTTGCCGTGCACTTTGAAACGTTTCCATAGACAGCAGGAGATACGAGTATTTCGATGGTGAGAAAATGTTATATTATTCAAAGTAAATTTACACAGCATTTACTTCGAAAATTTCTGATCAATTCTTGGCAAATTGAGGATGTACAAAGTCATCTGACGTCACTATAAGTAAGATAACCACAGGTTTTTTTTTTAAATCTAAGGTCTGCGTGGAAAGAGAAGCATGGAAGAAAAAAAAACCAGCCAAGTGCGAGTCGGACTCGCGCACTAAGGGTTCCGTACATTATATATAATAAGTTTGAAATTATTAAAAATATTTTTTTTTTATGATGTAACTCAAAATTTATGCTTTTCGTAATTTTTCCTTTATCTGTGCTATACGACGGTGCTTCGTATTAAAATTTCAAGATTCTGAGTTCACGGGAAGTACCCTGTAGGTCTTGATTCCCTTGCAAGTGTCGAAAAATTATTAAAAATATTTTTATTATATGATGTTATTATAAATGTATACCTTTCGCAATTTTTCCAATATTTGTGCTATAAGACGTTGCTTCGTACCAAATTTCAAGATTCTGAAATCACGGGAAGTACCCTGTAGGTTTTGATTCCCTTGCGAATGTCGAAAAAACACGAAAAATTGCGACATAATCAGCTGTATCTTTTGATTGCGTTGGCTCAGAAGCTTGATTTTTTCGCAACTGCAAGGGACAGCAGATCTGAGTATTTGATATGAATTTCAGCTTGATACCTCTACGTGTTCCTGAGAAAAAGGTTCTTGACAGACCGACAGACAGACGGACAACCCAGTGATCCCATAAGGGTTCCTTTTTTCCTTTTGAGGTACGGAACCCTAAAAAGGATTTGCAGTTTATACGGTTATCTGCATGTCACCTTGCATATTTGTATCTTTTATATTCTTCGAGTTAAAGTGTATGTTGACACAATAATTAAAAAATTGAAAAATAATTCGCAAGGCGTAAACGAAGCGTAAACGCAAGCTAAGTTTACCATCACCGACACTGGCAATGATAGTCGTGACTCTACTGCATTGCAACATTTGCAATACGCTTAGCACTTATAGTCTTATAAGTATTATAACGGCTATGTTTAAAAGTGAAGGTGAACGCGAAATGTCGAGTAATGGTATAGGTAGTACGGTTGGCTAAGGGATTCGAATTCTTTAACAGCGTCCTATTTAAGTTAATTTTTTGAGTTTGTGATACTGATAACTTATCCTTACTAACATTATAAATGCGAAAGTAAGTTTGTTTCTTACGCCTTCACGCCCTATCTACTGCACCGATCGTCATGAAATTTTGCATATCCGTTGTCTGGGGTACGGAGAAGGATATTTTATCCCGGGGAAAAGTACTATTCCCGAGGGATCGATATTGACGCGGGTGGAACCCCGGGATAATATGTACGTACACTATGTCCTTTTCCGTACCCCAGACAACAGCATGATGCAGGATATGCAAAATTTCATAACGATCGGTTCAGTAGATTTATAATATTAGTTAGGATTAGGATAAATCATACTTAAGTTATTATCCAATAATTAGCATGTGTAGTAAATTATTTAGTTAATGCCTTATGGCATGAAATTAATCAAAACGGGAAGCATTTTGCTCGTTAGAGACATAATTGCCATCCAATCAGTTTTGGTCATAATGATGTGGTTCTTGTCTTTGTTCTCAATAGTTTCTAGTCACGAAATTGTCTAGAATACTGACTATTCGATGCGGTGATTAATGGATATAATGTGATTTACCTAAAGGTAGGTATACAGTTGAATTATTATTTTGGTTAATTGAGTCAATGAATCGCGGTAACTCCCCAGTGAAAATAATACTAGTTGTGACGGCATATATTTTATCTGCAAAACAAAAAAATATCTAAATCAGTAGTTTCTGTAATTTTATCAAAACTTACTAACTTATTTTTAATGAAAATGTCTATGTTGTCATATATATAGTTTGGCCCTGTTCCCAATGGACGAGGCGTTATTATATGTATATTAAAATGTTTAATACCTCTGCTAATTCTCAAAACAAATATATTGCACTTAGTTTCACAAACACATCCTCGCTCAAAGAAAGTGCGTGGTACTGCCGCCGCCTACGCGCCTTAACCTGCAGTCTCAAGGGCATGCTCCTCTCACTTGGCTTCTTATTGTATCCTTTGTACCGACAGCAAAACTAATTGGACTCTACTTGGTCAAGCGTACTTGAAACTTCGTAAATTTCATATAACAAGGAGCATTTTAAAACTATTGAGAATAAGTACGTGACATTTAAAGCAGAAGGCATCCGAAAAAGATTTCCTACGGCGACTCGACGTGATGCGACTCGACGTCAAGGCAATAAATAAAAAAAATAACAACGTGTTGCACTCCGAGAGTGCCGGCAGAAGCGAAAACTCTACGCGGTAGAAAACGGCTGCCTTTCCTACGCCGCGCTGGCGGTCTCAAGTCACGTGTCTGTCTTACGAATTTTAGATCAGGTCACATGTCCTGACGCGAGTTTAAAATTTTTTTACCCATCCCAAAAAGTGCACAACGCCGGTAAAGAAGTTTCGCTTCAAAAACCTGGACAGAAACCTAGCTTCTCTGAACTTGGAAATGGTAATGATATTCGTATATATCATATACGGTTCAAGCAAGAAAATCAGGCGTGGCCTGAGAAACGCTCATCATCATCATCATTTCGAGTAGGTGTCACGGTCAATCGACCATGCATACCTGGATCTTCGGAACCGCCTCTCGGCCTCTGACGTGGTTTCTTTAATGGCAGCCGCAGTGCCTTCCGAAGCACGGAATCATCTTTTTATTACCAGACAATCAGGTGATTCAAGCCTGCAATGTTCTAACCAAACTGGAAACAACTAAACAAAGTATGCTTCCGGTGGGAATCGAACCCACGACCCCGGGTCAACAGGCAAACGCCTTAACCACTGGACCACGGAGGCTGCTAGAAAACCGCTGAAATACCACTAACACACTTGTCGGATTAAATCTATAAATGATTGAATCAGACCTATAAGTACATAGTAGGGAATCGAATCAATTGAAAAAACAATGAAGACGCATGTATACCTAATATCGGTAAACCTGGACTGGAAAACAAGTTTTTTACACAACAAATATGTAAAATATCCGTCACACTTCAAGACGTTGGAAGGCGGCAAATAGCCCATGAGTGCCAAATTTTTAAATCCGGCCATGGCTACCCCTTGGCGTGGGAAATAAAAGCGTTTGTACGTGGATTATTATTTATTTATTTTTATGACAAAGGTCGGCAAACGAGCAAGCGGGTCACCTGATGATAAGCGATCACCGCTGCCCATAGACAACTGCAACATCTGGGGTGTGACAAGAGCGTTGCCGGCCTTTTAAAAAAACATGGTCTCGTTTTATGAAAGTTCCAATGTCGAATCGACTCGGGAATACCGGCGCATGCTGTAATATTACTTGCAGATGTTCCGCATGTAAGGTCAACTCTCCTTGGATATGACTAAGTACGTGTAAAATGCTATTATCCTTTATTTGGATTATTTTTTATTTGACCTTCACTAGAGTCAGATTTTTGCTAGGTAATGAAGAACTAGATGCTAGACAATTTGCTTTCAAATTTCTTAATACCTTATACAGATTTCGACTTACGAGTTTCTCCATATATAGATCTTTATTAGGTAGGTCAATTCGTCTGCCGATTGACCTTCCAAAACTCATAAACAAAGTGTCACAATTAGCACCAATCAACACAACTTTACCAGTGGAAACATGGCTATAATCGTCAAGATTCACTAGTGACCGAATCGGTGTCAATTAACAAGTGTCGGTCGAAATGTCGGTCAGTGGGAACGTTAAAATCTATCAACTATAAATGTGACTTGATTTTACTGAAAATTCTGAATAGAAAAACTAAGCGTGGATTTAAGAAGATACGTAATAAGAAAGGCAACGCAAAGCATAGCTTAGGGGGTAGATTCTTCTTCTTATCAATTTGAAATTATGTATTTTGCAAACGATTGTAAAAAGATAATATTTTTTTATGCAAAAGAATAGTGATAAGCTTGTGATAAGTCATTTTCTTACGTTAGAAATGGTATAAAACTCATATTTGTTTTTTAAGTATTTCGCAATCAACCAAGAAGTATATTTTTTGTTTTATTTGTTATATAATATGTATGAAGTCGGAAACTGTTCTTCTTCTGCACTCCGCTTTGGAAGCGGCATTCACGGAGAAAAATAATATTAACAATAATACCAGAACGTATGGTAAGTATCATTCTAGTATAAGAAAACAGAATAAAGTTATTTTCACCGGATTGACATTTACCAACGAATAATCATATTGTAGGGGATGCCAGAATATTATAGTAAACGTATTTTTCGTAAAGAATACTTAAACCTATTTACAAGTACATTTTATTATTGTAAAGAGAAAATTGTAATAATTTTAATGCCTACCTGTATATTTTGTTTGTTGTTACTAGCTGTCAATTCAAAACTACAATATTATTGTAATCTATAAAAGAGTGCAAGTAATGTTAACTAAGCTATAATATGCTAGAATAATATAGTACTAGAAACTATGTTATTTTTCACTGTGCCTATCAATGTATTTTGTATTAACCAGTAATATGGTTCTAACAATGAAATAATGCGTTTTATGTTAGCCATTGTACTAATCGTTGGAACTACTTTCCAAGTTAATAAAGGATATCATATAATTGTTTTGTGTAACATAAATACCGTACATCAAACGAAACGTTGTTTACGTTTGACAAAAAGATAGTTGTGCCGCGCTTTTCGCCCCCTCCCCCCGCCAACGCCAACGCCATTTTTTATTTATCGTGTGTCGTGTGCGCGGACGGATCATTTTTGTTCACATCTTCTTTTTATTTTGTGATTTTTGTGTGGTTGGTGTGAAATTTACACCGTACCTTGGTAAAATTTACTTCATTTCGTCTGAGTGATGGACAAAGACGTTGAAAAGTTGTTAGAGTCATGGGAATTGGCGGAGTACATACCCGTTTTTGCCGGTAAGTATTTAAATTAGTTAATATGAAATTAGTTTAAGCATGAAAGGAAAATTATCTTCGATATGAATTATGATACGCCTGTATTGCATCCAATCATTGCATCCTATTAAGACTTATTTATCAATGTGGATAGGTAAAGGAGGTGTCAGGTCAGTCATGATCGAAGTAGGTACCTTCCTATAAGTTTTAAACTTGAAAAGGAGTGTATATCGTGGGCCGTGTGAATTCACTACCTATAAAACCAAGGTTTTAAACATTAAATCCAAATTAAATTTAGGTTACCTATGTAGGTACTACCTGTTATCAAAGTTTATGTTTACGTGTCTAGGTAAGTACTACATGCATGAGTTACATACTTACATTGAATATTGTTTATTTTTAGAGAACAAAATAACTCTGCAGACACTTGGTCTCCTGGATTGGGACGGGATCAAAGAGCTAATTAAACCTGTAGGGGACCGAGTGCGATTTCACAAAAATTTGCAGCAGTGGAATGAGTTGACAAACTCGCTAGAAGTAAGTGATAAGTACCTACTTACTTACCCTATGTAATATGTAATGATGAGAACTTTTTAAGGGATCCATCTGTGAAAACTTAAAATTTAAAGTGCTAACTTTTGTTAGAGTCAAGTGCCAATTATATTTCTAGCTATGTAAAAAATCACAGTAGTAGTAGGTGTATATAACGAAGTTAAAGGAAAATCAAGTAGACTTTACAATAGTCGACCAACTTATTCAAATACTCTGTAGAAACTCCATACAAATGAGTGACAAGATCATTTTGCATTTTTATGCTAGAATTTTTCAATTTAGCAAGTTAATATAAAGCTTGTAATAACTTATAAGTAATAATAATTTAAATTTTACAAAACAGGACAGAGACAACTTCGTAACAAAACTGAGACATCCTACTAAAACGGAATATGAAATTATATTTGGAGCTAGCCCAAAGCCGGTAACTATTTTATAGGTGTACTTACTTAATTAGTTTTTTTTTTATTTTTATATTTTTTTTTTATTACAGGATGAGTCTGTATGCTCCACACCTGTAAATACTCCTGACAAAAATGTTATGGCCACTAATAATATATCAAACTTTATGTGGTACTCATCTACATCCAGTAAACCAACACAAGAACGCAGTATTGTTGGGTCACCTGCAAGTACTTCAACCACAATTGAGTTCCTTGACTCACCTACCAGCAGTGCTTCAAACCCAGCAACTAATGGGCCTTTTAAATATACTGTAAGTTTTTAAATAGGTACTTGATAAATATAATAAAAATTAGTAAGCTATCATGGCAAGCTCCTTGGCGCAGTGGTTAACATGCCAGCCTGCGACACGAGGATGCCCAGGTTCAATCCCTAGTCAGCACATATTTGGAAACGATCTTTTTCAGACTGACGTGGGTCTTGGATGTTTGGTCTTGGATGATGTTTATTTATATAAGTATCTATTATAAAATATCGTTGATTTTGTATCCTATGACACAAGTTTATAACTTACTAAGGGGCTAGCGCAAATATGCGATAATATGTGATAAGTGCCTATATATTTATTATAATTTATAAAGCTATTTATATATATCATTGCAACACTGATGTTCAAATTAATTTTATTTCCAGGGACTAAAAGATTTATTAAATAATTCATTGGAGGGCCGAGGGCTATTACATTTATATTCTGAGAGTGGACTTTTATCCAGTAATGGTCGCAGAAAGATTTGCAACATTATTATTAAGCACATATTAGAAAAAGACCCGCTAGAAAGAATTTCCAGTTCAACACTTTTGAAGTACTCTGAAGAAATTACAACCATTTTCTCTAAGGAGAATGTTTGCACATATTTTGTGCCATATTTAAGTAATAGAAAACTTAAAGTTAGGAGATTGGCTAAGGGGAAACTATATGACTGTCTCCAGAATCGCAAGAGGGAATATAGAGAGGCTATTCATAGATGTAAAGAGAACATTGAAGAAACTGTGACTACTGAAACTGGTCCAAACCAGAGTCATATAGGTTAGTTTTATTTCTTTAATTAAAATTTGCTTACTTAAGTAAGACTACTTATTTTCTACCATTAAAAAAAAACAGGCTATTATTGTACAGGTACAGTCAGGGACAGAGTTACCTAACCATGCCCTCTATTTATATCTTGAATTTTCTCTGAACATACCATACATATATATGGTAATTTCGATGTACTCAATAATAACATGAGCACAAACATTCGTGGTTTTTATATGTTATTAAAACTAAATATTATAAGATTATTTATTTTATATATGGTAAATAAATAAATTAAAAAAAATTACGTCTTTATCCCACGGGGTAGACAGAGCCTAAAGTCATAAGACCGAAAGGCCACTTATAGCGTGTTGGTGGGCGTAAAGGTGGAAAACGGAATCAAAATAGTGATGGGTTGCTAGCCGCATCGCCTATTGTCGATTCTTTAGATTTTCGCCCATTCCCTTGACCGACTTCTATGGTCTGCACGGGAAGAGAAGCAGCGCCAGCTGCTTCTCTTCTGAATGAAGAATGTGCCAACAGTCTACGTCTTTTTCTTTTCTTCCAGACCAGCATGAAGAGTTTTTTTTTTCTCCGAAACTATAAATAATATTAACATGCATTGCATAACATCATTAAAATCTTTCTGTATATACATTTTCATGTTATTATTATTTATAGCTTCAGAGAAAAAAAAAACTCTTCCATGCTGGTCTGGGAGAAAAGAAAAAACGTAGAATTTGCCAGCAAAGTATGCTTCCTGTGGGAATCGAATCCACGACCCCCAGGTCTACAGGCAAATGCCTTAACCACTGGACCACGGAGGCAGTCTATTGACATTATTATATCTTAAATCTATTGACATTCTAATTTACCTTTCAGACGATAATGAAGATATAACATGGTTAAAAAATTCTTGTGATCCTTGGGATGCAGTTGTTCAAAAGTGGTGTAAAACAGCTGAGTTTCGTCTTGCAGAGATTATGAAGGAATCCACTACTATTGAGAACTATATGAAAACATACCCTGCTTTGCAAAAGCCTGCAGGATTTCATCTTCTTGTTTCTGATTTTGCTCATCAGTATCCTGAATGTATTGACAATTTTAAAGAAAATTTCCCTCTTTATAAACAAAAAATAATTGACTTCACTGTAAAAAAGTATAGTAAACATCCTGACCAAGGATTAAAAGACCTGACTGAAGAGTATATAAAAGCAAGTAAGTTAAGTTAACTTTTACCTAGATCATAATTTATAAAAATTATAACTTATTTCAGACAAAGCCTATTTAAGAGGACAACATACGTTGCTCTAGCACCACTATTTTTATCAACTCTTATTTACTAGCGAAAATGATAACAATTAACATGACAAATTATGCTATACTAGATAAAACATTTTATTAGAAAGTATTATAGTTTTCCATTACAAAATGTAGTCACAATCTTCAATCATATATTCCTGGTCACAATATACTAAACGGATTTTGGTAGCCACAATTTTCAGTTTAGGAAATTGTGACAGCAGTGTCCAATAGAAAATCTTTTTTTGACAGACAAAATTATATAAATGATAACAGAAAAGGGTTCTATCTTCTTTATTCTTTCCAGTTAAAGAAGAAGCGGCTGCTTCTGGTGCTGTAGTAGAGACAACATCAATTTGCGCATTACTGTTTTTGCCACTTCTCTTGGGGAATCCTGTTGGCAAAGCCAAGAAGAAATGCTGGAGGCCATCAAAACAAGAAGCCCGTGATTCCTTTATCACTCATATAAAAGCGGAAGTGGATCTAAAACAGACAATCACTACACGCAAAGAAAAATATCTGACCCTTGGGTTGACATTCCAACCTACAATTTTTATTGTAGGTCCATCTATTAACCAAATTAAAAACTACTACATAGTAGTTAATGATATTTTTTATGTCGTCAATTCAATTGTTGAAGCAGTAGATGTAACTTTTAAACTATTTCATTCACTTCAATGTGAATATCCTAGAGAATGCCACACCGTTTACAGCTTCCTACAAAAAGGATTCTACAAATTAAAAACCAAATGGGATAAAGAATTCACCTCTGTCAATGCTTTACTGGCTGATCTAGATATTAAATAGTTGTGTCCATGTAGGTACAACGCACATATCCCTAGGTTGCCTTTGCTAATGTATAGGTTAGACCTACATAGTAGTAAGTTCCTAAACATGCCAAAATGTTTCTTATGTAAAAAGGACTTGGAAAATATCAAAATATTATGTAAGCATTTTAATAAATGTCATTATAACCATAAGTTTACATTTTATGAGTGCATTGAAGATGATTGTCATAGGAAATATTTTCTTTTGAATTCCTTTAAAAAGCACATGTTAGGTCATTGCAGGAATCTTCCAATTTCTTCATGTGATACCAATTTACCTAGCCAGTCTACTGCAACTGGTGTTAGTAGTACTATATCAGAAAGCACAACAAACATTGAATTTTCTACCGATGCTGAGTTACCTTCATGTAGTAGCATAGTGCAATCACAAGAGTCTGTTACACCTTCACTCAGTGGAGATCCAATTTCGATATTGACCTCTTCTTTGTATGCTAATTCTGTAGTACCTCGTAATATAATAGAAGACGTTTTACAAAATGTTAATTCACTGTTGCAAAATTCTATTTTGAATCCCATGTCAACAGATTTATTAAAATGCTTTCAAGATGGCGATATTTCCAAGAACTGTTATAATCACTTGCAATCTAGAATTAATCAACTGATTTCATCATTACAAAATAATTCTACAGAATACAAACGAATGTCAACTTTTAAGAAACATGGTACATACATAGAGCCTGTAGAGTATAGTGTCGGCCAAAGAATGGAAGCCAGCTACACAATAGCAAATAATTTTCAATACTTACCAGTTACAACTACTGCTCAACATATACCATTACGGCTAGTTCTTAAAAAATTTCTAGAAATGGACGGCGTATTTAAGAATACTCTTAAACAGTATAATGAGTTAGTTAACTCTTGTAATCAAAATTTTCTTTTAAATATAGTTCAAGGTGCCGAATGGCAAAAAAAAACACTTTTACATGCCGGCCGTATTGTACTACCTTTAGCTCTCTATTTCGATGATTATGAAGTGGGAAATCCTCTAGGGAGTCATGCAGGAATACACAAGCTCGGTGCAGTTTATGTTTCAATAATGTGTTTATTACCTCACCAAATGTCTTGCTTGCGGAACATATTTTTATCTTTGCTTTTTCACTCCTCTGATAGACAGTGTTTCGGAAACCGTGTAACTTTCGCACCACTTATAGCAGAATTTAATTTTTTAAAAGAACATGGTATTGTTATTAAAACACCAGAAGGTAACGACGTCAAAGTTTATTTTGAACTAGCTGTAATGTTAGGTGACAATTTAGGTTTGCATTCAATTTTAGGATTGGTTGAATCTTTTACATCTAATTACAGCTGCCGAATTTGTAAAATGAGAAGAGATAGACTAAAGACATCTTATGAATGTGACAGAAATTTGTATAGGACTTTTGAACAATACGTAATAGATTTAAATGCTAATGATGTATCTTCGACGGGTATAAAAGAAGAATGTGTCTGGCACGACATTAATGGTTTCTCAATAATTGATAATGTGGGTGTTGATGTTATGCATGACTTGTTAGAAGGTGTGTGCAAATACGATATGTCATTTATTGTAACTCATTATGTTGACGTTTTAAAGTTATTTACATTAAAAACTCTGAATGATAGGATGGCCGCTTTTGATTATGGTCCAGATAAAAATAATCGTCCTCCAAGTCTGGATATAGAACATTTGCGTGCTCAGAATATAAAGATGTCAGCTTCTGAAGTACATACATTTGTTAAATATTTTGGACTAATGGTTGGAGATTTTGTTCCAGACAATGATTCTGTATGGCAAATATACGTATTACTCAGGAAAATTTTAAATATTGTAATGTCTCCAGTAGTACACTCGCAGGATATACAGTTATTAAAGTCTTTAGTATCTGAACACCATGAGTTATATATTATGTATAGCACAAGAAATTTGACGCCAAAATTCCATCATTTGTTACATTATCCTGATATGATAGAAAAGTTTGGTCCACTGATATCAATTTGGTCCATGAGGTATGAGGCCAAACATAGGATATCCAAACTATATGCTAATGTATCCAGTAACAGACAAAATATATGTAAGTCAATAAGTATAAAGCATCAACTGCAACTGAACCATATTTTTCTTATGAACGATTTTCATGATAAATTAAAATTTGGCCACAAGAAGTCGGTGTCAGATAAAATTATAAATAATATAAAGCAAAGCCTTCATATTAACACATTAATTGATTGTTTTTGTCATAATTGGGTCACAGTGAAAGGCGTGCATTACAAGAAAAATGTGGTCCTTATGTTGGATGTAGAAGTTGATTATCTACCAAATTTTGCTTTAATAGAAAATGTGTATGTGATAGTAATTAATAATGGTGAGAATGAACAGAGGATTATATTTGATTGTTCATTATTTGAGACTGTAGGTTTTAATGAAAAAAAACACTGCTATGAGGTAAAGCATACAAATAAAAGTATGTTTTATTATCAGGAAAATTTAATCAATTATGCTTGTCATACTTTAACCAGAAAATCGCAAAATCTAAGTTACGTAACTTTAAGGTTGCCAATTTGAAAATAATACATAGTATGAGGCCAAGAAGAGCGAAGCTCAGTTTGGCAGGTCCGAAAATACTTAATAAATAATTTATAAATAAAACAATAAGCAGATTTTTTTTAAGCATCCCACCCACCCATATATAGTCCGACTCGCACTTGGCCGGTTTTTTTGTGTTCTACATACAACGGAAACAGTGCCGTGAGTCACGACTCCAGTTCACTCTCTGGACTTAGGTCTTCTGACGTGATAGATTTGTTCGGCTCGTATGATGGCTTAGGTTCCAATTCACCTACTATGAAAGCCGCCCGCGGGTGAACTTCCACCTTCATTAATTTTAAGTGGTACACTTACCCTATTTAAAAGTACCTTTGGGCGATTATACCACTCAAAATTTTTGAAGTTGGAGGTTTACCCGCGGTCGGGTTTTATAGTGGGCGAATGGGCATCTAAGCCGTCATACGAGCCCG
Source organism: Elegia similella (assembly GCA_947532085.1). Classification (NCBI taxonomy): domain Eukaryota; kingdom Metazoa; phylum Arthropoda; class Insecta; order Lepidoptera; family Pyralidae; genus Elegia; species Elegia similella. The sequence continues at coordinate 19,933,043 of OX383941.1, forward strand.
AGTCGTACAAATTTGTCACGTCTGCACTACTGCCACAAGCCTGTTACAATTACCTACATAACGTAGGTAAAGTAAAAAATAAAGTACTGCTGTAATAAAAAAAATATAGTAAACTGTACAATATTTAATTCTATTATTTAGTAAACTCAACCATTTGATGTGATGATAGCTAAGTAAACGTTAGTAAACATAAAATAAAATTATAGTAAACTGAACAATATTGAATTATCTTAATTAGTAAACTCAACCATTTGATATGATGATAGCAAACGAAATGTTCTTAGTAAATACAAAATAAGTTGGTACAGTTTAAAAAATAAAAGTATAATAAATAAATAATCTGGTAATATTTGCATTAAATTTATTGATAGGCACTATAATAATCTTTGGCCACTATTGAAAATCTTGTTAACTCCACACAATAAAACATGGTCTAACGAAATATACTCATTCCGTTATATTTAAAATAAAAGTAATGTGATGAATACAAATGAATGCAATGTGCACGATACCAAAATGTTATTGATATGGACCAGCATTAAGTTTAACTGTGCTAGATATTTTGGTAAGCTATTACCAGATTTTTCTAGTAAAGTCAACGAAACAGTTAGCTGTCATATATATTACAATAAAATCTAGTAAAATTAACTATATTCTAGTTAACTAAACGAGAATTTTCTCTCAGTGTTAAACTTAGCCATAAGTAAATTTTTGACGTCAACAATTGTTGAGAAGTGAAATATGACAATTAATAAGTGTTCAAAGAAACCTATATTGAATAAACGTTTTGAATTTGAATTTGAATTTGAATTTGAATTTGAATTTGAATTTGAATTTGAATTTGACTGTCTGATATTTCAATAGTTTATTTAACGAGATTTGGTTATTTTATGGTGAAATTCTTTTTTTAAATAAAAAATCGTTTTTGTTGTCGTTTTAGAACAATCATTAGAATGCCACTCTTGACAGTTGCCACCCCCGTTATTAACTGAAAGGCCACTAAATGAATTTTTATAAATAGCAGTAATGGCTTTTGCAATTTTTTCACATAACACCGGTTTGGCCAATATACTATCTAATTAATTATGTATTACCGTTTAACAATATCATAATCATTATTATTATTATTATTAAATGGAGAAGAAATAATATATTAATGAGAGAGTAGATGTAGATCCTAAAAGAAGGTTATTACATTCGACATGTTATCTACATCTATTTATTGCAAATAAATGATTAATTATTATTATTACACTTATATTTTAAAGAGGAAAGATTTGATTGTTTGTTTGGGTTGGTTTGGATTGAAAAGGCTCTGAAAGTACTGGGTTACCGATTCGAAAAAATATTTTTACTCATTAGCATCCTACATTGACCCTGATGAACATAGGCTATAGAATTGAATACCTATATCTACATGTGCAAAGCCAAGGCGGGCCGCTAGTTCCTTAATAAAGCTTCCATAAAACGTCCGAAAACTTAAAGTTTACGTTTACAACGTAAATTTAAGCCAAATGTAAGTTGCGAGCAAAAGCGAGTTTATGATTAGTAAAGAAGTTTGATGTGACGTGGACAGAGAGACTTAAGATATTTTTGGCATTTGTGGTTCAAGTGGTAACTACGCCCAAAATAAGTAAGCCCTCTGAGCCATCAAACTTCACAAAATTTTTCCAGAAAATTGTACGCTACGAATCGACAGCGTAACAGTGTTTGCGCATAAACACGTTCTTCTGTGTCAGTGTAACGCTACGCGTGCCGAATCCGTTACGATGTTTCATGCGATGGGAATGGTTGCATGCATTATGCAGAAGTTTAGCCATTATATATATATATATATATATATATATATATATATATATATATATATATAAGCCCATTTCCGCGAATCGAGTAATGCCTCTGATACTCGTACAAATGATCGTATTAGACGTTGATGGAAGGCGACAAATAGACTAAATAAAGTTTGGAAATGCCATATTGAACAGCTTTAGGCAGCTTGAAGAAAAACTGACACTAGTGTTGGTCACTAATATATAAAAAAAGCATTTTTAGGAAGGACGCAGCATTCCAGACATAGAGAATTATCGTTACAAAAGATTGAACAAACTTATTTAGGCTTATTTATGCAAATTCTATCACAAGGTTTGTTCGAGTCAGTTACATTTCAACGTGACTGGAAATTATTGAATTCCACGCGGCATAAAGAGTCAATTTATATTCAACAGGCGAGTTGTTACTATTGAGAGGTTTAGGGGGTGATACTTGTTTTTTCCGTATCTAGCTGGGAAATAGTAGATTGTGACGCAAGGGCTTAACATAATACTTTTTGGTGAGGGCAATATTTTGAATCCAGAGCGGAACGAAGGAGCTCATCATTCATTTTGTGTAGGTGTCACGGTCAATCGACCATGCACACCCTGGTGTCAGAGTTCTTCGGAACCGCCTCTCGGCCTCTGACGTGGTGCCTTTAACGACTACCAGATGGCAGCCGGGCCCAACGGCTTAACGTGCCTTCTGAAGCACGGAATCATCTTTATTATCAGTCAATCAGGTGATTCAAGACTGCAATGTCCTAACAACTGGAAACAACTAAACAAAGTACGCTTCCTGTGGGAATCGAACCCACGACTCCCGGGTCTACAGGCAAACGCCTTAACCACTGGACCACAGAGGCAGTTAAACGAAGGAGTGTATCATAGAAACGCGAGCATAGCGAGGGATTCTAAAGTAGTCAGGAGTCTACTTGAAACGAGACGAGGAATTCAGAGTATATTCCCCCGAAGTAAAAGTATTAGCCGTGAGGTATCCGGCAGAGTAGAATAGGACCACTCCAAGTCTTCCCGTGGATGTCGTAGAAGGCAACTTAGGAAATACAAACTAAACAAAGCTTTTAAACATCTGTGAGACCTCTCCAACCCGTCTGGCCAGAGTGGAGAGTGTAGGCCAAGTCCTCTGACTGTTATGGCCAAGTATGGCTCTAGTACGCAGAGAGGGTCGTGTAGTGGAGGCAAAAAAGGACCTGATGATGATGATGAAAAGTATTATATTAGTCCCGAGAAGACCTTTCTGTTCCCTCTTTGATAAAAACAAAAGCTTTATTTCGGAAAAAATGATAAGTTGAGTTTATTCGTATTCTACCGCGCCTAAATTACCATTTGACATAGCCTTGAAAAGGCAACTCAATAAGAAGTCAATTTGAACAACTTTTCATAAGGGAACAAAGTTAACAACTCAAAAATTCGAGCTTTCCATATCCGGACCAGCTAAACTTTGGCTTAAAATTTTGATTTCTTTTTGCTATCTATACAGGATGAAATTGAATTCATTAGCAAACGTTTAAGGAGTGACCACAAATCTGAACAACTTTCATTATGGGACCAACTGCGAAATTGCAAAAAAATCTGTTGTTCCATAGATTTTGACCAAGTAGATATTCCACTTTTGTATAAAAGAGCAGATATTTTTTTCACGATGTTGAAGTTGTTGCCATAATGAAAGTTGTTCAGATTCGTGGTCTAATCACTCCTTAAACGTTTGCTAATGAATTCAATTTTTTTTTGTGATATCAATTTTTATCTCTTTGACTCAAATAAAATATTCCCATGAACGTAAGACGTTAATTTTGCCATTTAATTTTTAAAGTGAAAACTTCTTTAGCGATGTTGTGAACTTTTTGGGATAGGTAAAAATGTTTTAAACTCTCGTCAAGACACGTGACCTGAAAATTTGTAAGACGGACACGTGACCGCCGGCGCAGCGTAGAAGAGGAAGTTACATCCCCCTGCGGAGTTATCACTTCTGCCAGTACTCCCGGTGTGCAATCCGTTGTTTTTTTTTATAAATAAATAAAATAAAATTCATTTATTTCGGATAACAAAGATCCATAGTCAGATTAATAAATATAAAACAAAAAGAAATAAAAATTACAATTTACATACTACACAGAAATAGATTTAAAATATATAGGTACTAATAGGTACAAATTACTATAAAAATTTGACATCGTTATTGCAATTTAAAATTGAAATATAATAAATAAAATAAGTAAATATTTAGGATGTCAATACTTTCCCAGCGGCACAGACCTTTTTTTGCCATTAGACCTTGGCCCCAAATAAATCAGTACAAAATTTTATACTCGATTTATTATCCACGATGAAACAATAAATTCGCAAAAAACAAAAGAAAATGTTACCTTAACCTGCTGAAAACCATTGTTTTTAAACAAAGAGTCGTCACCGTGACAGTGGCAGGATGTCACCTCCACAAACATTCGAAAATCGAAAGTGGGTCACAGACAAAACAAATTAGCAGTTATACTTTGCTCATTGTCTACTGCATACTAAGCAGCTGCCGATTTGCAATTTTACTTTCACAGTATAACTTATTGTAAAGCTAAAAAAATAATCATTTTTAAGTTATTCTACATTTGTAGGCTCAGAGCTAACACTGCAGCCACCAAAAACCATAACGATGTCTGCATCGCAACGGAGACGGAAACTTGCCTTTCCTTGCTCCCTCCTTGCATAGACTTTCCCCTCTCTTGTCCATACAAATTTCCAATTAGAGCGCCTGGCAGATTCACGGGCTTTTTGAAATAATAGTCGGTTTGACTTCGTAAGTCTTTCATTTATGTAGAAAGAGCAAGGAGCTCCCGAACGTGTTAGTAGACGATGCAGTTAGCAACCTATCACTATTTTGATTCTGTTTTCCACCTAACAATCACGAACTGCCTCCGGTCCAGTGGTTAAAGCGTTTGCCTGTAGACCCGGGGGTCGTGGGTTCGATTCCTACGGGAAGCGTACTTTGTTTAGTTGTTTCCTGTTAAGTTAGGACATTGCAGGCTTGAATCGCCTGATTGTCTGATAATAAAGATGATTCCTCGGAATCATCCTCCTCCATTCCTCGGATGATGCTTCGGAAAGCACGTTAAGCCGTTGGTTCCAGATGCAATCTCGTAGTCGTTAAAGGAACCACGTCAGAGCATGGATCTAAGAATAATCAGGATAGGACCTTGAGAATGTGGCATTGAAGCAAATCACAATGTATGCAGACGTGTCGTGACACGAAACTCACGCACACATCGGCACTCAAATGGATGCAGGTTTTCCCCGGTCGAAATGTCAAACTCACGAAATGTCAAACTTGTACTTACCGCGAATTTGGTGTGCCTTTTGAAACTCGTTGAAAATAAGCATAAAAACATAAAATAATGCCGAGCTGTGTGGTAAAAGAGTGTAAAAATTATAGTAAACTACACAAAAAGTCCGACGGTATCACGTATCATAGGTAAGTACAAGCTTCTTGTTGTTTTCGAGACTATGTAAGTATTACACTCAATCGCATATTTTCTTGGTTTAATTATACTATTTACACACACAACACCACAGTTACTCGTATGTACGAATTGGTTGGTAACCTAAACACACGTTTCAACTACAATTTTAAATTAAACTAATATGATTTTGTAATTTTCTTTGCGCCGCAAAAGTCAATGACCCGGTGACAGCGCAGCGCAAAGTCGGACTGTCGGTGTTGCCAGAATATGATTTCAAGATTCCTGTTCTTTATTTTAAATATAAAATTTTAGTTTGTTTATTTTTTTTAAGGTTCCCCATTCGTGAGGCTTATGTAAAAAAATAATGGATCGATATTATTAGAAGAAATAGAAAGGATGCATCATGGGTACCATCAAATTATTCATTTGTTTGTTCTGAACATTTTAAAAATAGCAATTTTTATATGACAAAAGGAGCATATCGCCGGTTGATTAAGTTCGCGTGCCCAGAAAAGGAATGTTTCTTATTAATACTTTTACTCGACTTCAAAAAAAGAAGCATCCAGTTGTATTTAATTTTGCATATTTTTACGTCATAACTCCATCATTTATGAACTAAATTTGGAAAATCGATGTATGTGTTGATGATAAATGTATGAAGTGAGATGACTTTGGAATCCAAGATGGCTGACATTACTTTTCATTTAAAGTCAACTTTAGTGGCGTTTTTGGAATTTTTTGGGAAATCAACAAAAATGAAGTCATTTTCAGTTTTCAAGATGGCCATCACCATTATTTATGGATATTCGACTTGGGTGACGTTTTCGGAGTATTTCGGGGTAAAAGTGACGTCAATTTTGTGTTGGGATCCAAGATGAGTGTCACAATTTCTTGAAAATATGACTTATGTGTCGCTTTTGAGTTATTTTTGGGTGCATCACAAACAATACTTATGGGATGCAAAACAGGGGTGATATTTTCGAGGTATTTTGGCGTGCAGATCACAAAAGTGGCGTCAATTTCGGGATCATACTATAAAACAAAGTCGCTTCCCGCTGTGTCCGTCTGTCCCTATGTATGCTTAGATTTTTAAAACTACGCAAAGGACTTTGATGCGGTTTTTTTTATAGATAGAGATATTCAATGTTTATATTTTATACTAATATGTAAATGTGAAAGTATTTTATTCTCATTTGTCGACGTCATAATAAAAGATTTTAACTTTGAACAATTTCTGAATTTGATATTGTTGATTAATTGATGACACTAATAATCTATAGAACTACTGAATCTATAAATCTGCAAAATTATAAAAAAAAGTAATTTTAAAATTTACTACCAATATAAGGCCTCGAGGGTTTGTTTTTCTGTAAGTAAAATTATATGTATTGTTATTTATTAACTTAAAACACAGTAAAATAAAAATGTTATCTATAATTTCGTTCTTTTATTCCTTTTATCGAGTTCCCCAAAACGTCTAAGGTCGCTCAAAGATGAGATTGATTCTCAGTTGCCCTTCTGGATCATTATGTCTAAATTCATAATACTTCTCTGATACAGATGTTACGTTTTGTAAAAAAAATATAAATAATATTAGTGCTACTAGGCATCAGTACCACTCACGATTTATTTACTCTAATTATTGGGTAATTTTTGATGACAATGGTCACCCTATACTGCACACATGTAACCAAAGTTTGCTTCACTTTGACGTTCCTCACGCCCGGTCCATATTATTCTTAGGTCCATGCGTCAGAGGCCGAGAGGCGGTTCCGAGGAACTTGACACCAGGGTGTGCATGGTCGATTGACCGTGTCACCTACACGATACGATGATGATGATCACCAACATATTAAAAGAGGCTATTAGGTCTTAAAGACATGGTCTCTGTCTACCCTGCAAGGTATTAAAACGTGATAGTATGTACGAACTTACGGCATAGGCGTACCTGGCGTTTTTGTCCAATACCGCGTACATGGTAAATGTCAGTGAACCCAAGTCCCTTGCTAACAGATGCAGTAAACTGTGTGTACGAGTGTAATATTACAAACAACAATGGTACTTGGATCATGTTTCATACACGCACTCGGTCTGTTGTTAGAAACTTAAGATCTTTATCGGTCGTAAAATTGATACGATGGAGAAAATATTTCTCTATTTGAACGTCATAATTATTATTTCGGAACGACCACTGCTGAGAAGAATACGCCGAAAGAAGCTCAGTCCAGTATTGGTCCCTACGTGCCTGAAGGGCTACGCTTTGACATATTTATAACAAATTGAATTATTTTACATTAATTTCTAATGTATATTGATTAACAATTTATTGAATGTATTACTTCCACGGAGTTTTATCTGTTAGATAGTAATTAATACAATAGTAGGCAGTTTTTAGTAATTGATTTTTAACAGCAGTCTTAAACTTAACTAATGGCAGAGCCAATATTTCTGCAGGAATTATATTATAGGTGCGTTTTCTAAGTCCCAAAATGAATTCATTGCTTTCTGTAATCGCAAAGTTGGTGTCAGTAATTTATTTTTATTTCTCGTATTCCTGTTGTGGATATCACTATTTTTCGTGTAAAGATGAAGATTTTTACTAAGAAACATAATATTTGCAAATATGTATTGCGCGGGGAACAATTCTCTGACATGTCGGATTCTTATTTTTTGCCTAGAAAATCAAAGAATTGAGGACTTACGTCACCCGGCTGCAATGTCTTTTGTAATGTTACCTGTAAACAAAATAAATAAATATATTAGTTTTTTTTTATAAGAGACAAGTGATAGACGAAGATTAGTGCTGAAAATCTAAAATCTAATCAAATTGAAATGGGGAAGAGGAGGCGTACTGTGACTGACAAGCGGTTAATCAGCCCGTGTTTGAACATTTTGTTCAAACCGATCCTGCCCGATCCACTCCATCCTAATCCTCCCCATGCACCGGGTAAAAGTAGAAAAGGCCGGCCGCCAGCTGTCAGCTGGGAAGAGTTGCTGGAAAGTACTTCCAAAGGCTGCAAAGCCCAAAGGAACAAACAACACACGAAAGATACTTGGCGGACTTTAATGAATCGAAAAAATGCACCTAGGACCTATATACGCGGACGAAGTTGAGGGAAAACTATTGTAGTACTTTTTCATCGTCATTTCAGATCAAAATCACCGTTGGAGTCCAAGGCATTTTCAATCCATGTTTGATTGCATTCCATATGGATATTACCATACTCACCACGCTTGGCATGCGGATTGGCGAGCGCAGTTTATTTGGCTTCTTGTGCTTCTAATTCTGCTGCCCATTGGAAGCATTTTTAAGGCGATACCACTGTAAATAAGGTCGTTCTGAACCTTATTTATCTCGCAAAATACTTAAATTAGGAGTTTCATATCTAAGTAATATGATTTTTGACTATTTCATCTCCAAAAATTGAAGATGAAAACACGTTTTAATAAAATTTTCCCGATGGAAATATTTTTTGAAAAATGGTCTTCGTTCGCAGAGTTTTTGTTATTGTAGCTCAAATGCGACGAATGAAATAATGATTTTTAGACTAAAAGATAGGTTATTAGTAATTCATCAAAATGTAAATATGAAAATACAATTAACCGGTCTGATCTATACATATAATAAAACAGTAAAATTATTTTGTCTGTACAGTTCGAATTTTTGACTGAAATGGATAGAGGGACACTTAAAAAGAATAATAGAAAGCAAAAAAAATTTTTTGGAATTTCTTGTCTGTCTGTCTGTCTGTCTGTCTGTCTGTATGTATGATCACGATTATCTCCGAAAATACTGAACCGATTTACTTCAAACTTTCAACAATTGCTTTGTTTTAACTCAGTTTAACATTTAAAGTTTGTTTCATCAAAATCGGTTCATTAAAAAAAAAGTTATCGTCATTTGAATGAACTCAAGGCATGAGTTTGCCTGCAAACATATAGCAAAAATAAAATAAAATAATAAGTGACATAAGAAAATTAAAATCCAAAGTCAATTCATCATCATTATACGACAGCATTATACCTATCCATACTATCCATAGTAATCCATACTAAAAAAAAAGGAGAAGCTGACTGACTGACATATCAACGCAGGGCCTAAACTATAAGGGTTAGGAACTTGAAATTTTGCACAGGGGTTCCTTTTATAACGTAGGGGAGCACTAAGAAAGGATTTTTGGAAATTCATCTCCTTAGGGGGAAAAACGGGTTGCAAAGTTAGTATGAAACTTTGTTGTTTTTGAAGTTATTCGAATGAAATTCAGCATGAAGGTTCTTTACTGAAAGGTATGAAACACGAGTAAAATATTTTAGTCAAAAATCATCCCTTAAGGGAGTAAAATAGGGGTGAAAAGTAAGCATGAAACTTTGCCATTTTTGAAGTTAGTCGAATGAAATTCAGTATGAAGGTTCTTTACTAAAAGGCATGAAACACGAGTAAAATATTTTTCTCAAAAATCATCCCTTAAACTATAACGGGGATGCAAAGTTAGTATGAAACATTCCGTTTTTGAAGTTATTCAATTGAAATTCAATATTAAGGTGTTTCATTGAAAGTCATAAACTAATGTATTCCGGGTAATTCTACTGTTCCTGAGAAATCGACACTTACGCGGGCGGAGCCGCGGGCCAAAGGCAAACCTGACTTATATATCAACGCACAGCCGAAACTACTGTGCGCAGAAACTTGAAATTTGGCACAGGGATTCTTTTTATGATGGAAATGAGCACTAAGAAAGGATTTTTAGATAATCAAAGGGGTTGAAGTTTAATGGAATTTTCTCATTTCTGGACTTAGAAGTTTGAAAGTAGGTACGCAAGTTCTCAATTATAAAAAAGATCTGTTTAGGTGAACCAGACAACATTCTCCCTTGAAGGGGTAAATATAAAGTTTGTATGGAATTTTTCCATTTCTAGACTTAGAGGTATGAAAATAAGTATATACGTTCTAGGTTACAATTAAAAAAGATCTGTGTAGGCGAAATGTACAAAATTTCCCCCTTAAGGGATACAGGGGGGGGGGGGGGGTTGTATGGAAATTTTCTCATTTCTGGACATAGAAGTATAAGAGAAAAGAAAGATCTGTGTAGTTAAAATGGTCGAAATTTCCCCTTGAAGGGGTAGAATAGGTGGGGTAAAGTTTGTATGGATTTGTTTTATTTACTTAGAAATATGACAATATGAAGTTCTCCATTACAATAAAAAAATATCTGTGTAGGTGAAATGGGCAAAATCCCCTCCTTAAGGGCTAAAGATATATGCAGGTGAAATGTATTAAATTCCCCCTTAAGGGGAAAAAGCAAAGGGGCAGGGGTTTGTATGGAATTTTTATCATTTCTACTGTTCCCAAGGGAACGACATTAACGCGGGCGGAGCCGCGGGCAACAGCTAGTTTTATATAAAATAGAAATAACGAATTTGGCGCTTACGTTTTTTTCTTTGAGCGACTCAAGACTATCTCCTATCTCATCATTCACGGGCTAAACCGCCAAGCGCTATCCCTTGCGCGCACTTGATCAGTCCTTTGCCGAGCGATGGTACCAAACACTTGAGGCCTCGTCTTAAGCTGAGAAAGACAGGAATTTGGTAGATTTGCGAAAGGAATGGAGGTATTGGTATACTATTCACTCGGATGAATGGGGGAAGCAAGTAGCGGCTCGGGATGCCGGCCGTGCGTATTCAATGCCATACCTGCAACCGGTCAAGCAGTCGAGGACGACACCCCTGACCCGTACATACTTTTTTAAATTATGCAATATCGTTTAAAATAATTGAAATTACGTTTGAACCAATTTGACATAATATATATATTAGGGTGCCGTGTGGTATCCGGCAGTAGAATAGGACTACTCCAAGTCTTCCCGTGGATGTCGTAGAAGGCGACTTAGGAAATACAAGCTAAACAAAGCTTATAAACATCTGTGAGACCTCTCCAACCCGTCTGGCCAGCGTGGAGAGTGTAGGCCAAATCCTCTGGCTACTCTTGCCAAGTATGGCTCTAGTAGTACAGAGAGTGTCGTGCTTCTGTAGTGGAGACTAAAAAGACCTGATGATGAATTGAAATTACGTTAATTTCGAGTCACATAATGAAGTATGATTTCTGCAAACGCCAGGCAATAAATAGAAGCAACTTCATGCATTATGAAATAGGACGTCAAAAACATTTGTAACAGTGAATATATCAAAATAAAAATGTAACGTAATAAAATTATGCAAAACAACCATCTTATTCGCGATATTAATCCGTCCTTCCTTGTATTACAGAGTTTTGCTGGCGCACGGTAAAAGTACCGACTTATTCAATTGCGTATTACTTTAATCCAATTAAGCAGCAATTACGAAATCGCTGTAAACATTAACAGTGTTTACTTTAACCACAATATATTCGAAGAACAGAAGGATATTATACTAAAATGTAAAAAAGTAATTGTAATGAAATAATATAAAATATAATTTTACGTGCGTAAAAAATTTGTGTTCGTTACCAATGCATTCATTATAATCTATGACGGCTACTGACTTGACGTTTATTGCAGTAGTGTGCATCAACTAGCTTATACCCTCAGAAGAATATAAGTTAATCTTGGAGTTATTACCAACAACTATGCTTTGTGCATGTTATAAGAACTGACAGCATAAAAAAAATAAGAAGAAAAGCAAATGAACATGAAAATGAATCAAGCTACTGCCAAAATAAGTTTGTAAAACGTACCGCTTTTAATCTCACGCACACTTTGACACGTATCAGTGGCGGATCTAGGGGTAGACTAGCTGGGGCACTTGCCCCAAACGGCAGGTTTAAGGGGGCGACAAAATCACAAACGTATATGTGCAGGGTTGGTGGTGAGGGGGCGGCGAACTACCTATAGCTACCTTTACCTATATATAACTACCTAAAAATAGGGGCAACGGAGGTAGTCACGCTTCGGTCAGGGACGCTGACAAAGGTCGAGGATCGTGCGTCCCTGATGTACCTAGATTGTGTCAGGAGCGCAATTCAGGGCCTTGCCCCGGATACAAAAATTTCTAGATCCGGGGCTGACAATATATAATGACATATTACATATTACCACGTCTGTTCATTACAAATTTTATACTAATATGTAAATGTGAAAGTATTTTATTCTCATTTGTCGACGTCATAATAAAAGATTTTAACTTTGAACAATTTCTGAATTTGATATTGTTGATTAATTGATGACACTAATAATCTATAGAACTACTGAATCTATAAATCTGCAAAATTATAAAAAAAAGTAATTTTAAAATTTACTACCAATATAAGGCCTCGAGGGTTTGTTTTTCTGTAAGTAAAATTATATGTATTGTTATTTATTAACTTAAAACACAGTAAAATAAAAATGTTATCTATAATTTCGTTCTTTTATTCCTTTTATCGAGTTCCCCAAAACGTCTAAGGTCGCTCAAAGATGAGATTGATTCTCAGTTGCCCTTCTGGATCATTATGTCTAAATTCATAATACTTCTCTGATACAGATGTTACGTTTTGTAAAAAAAATATAAATAATATTAGTGCTACTAGGCATCAGTACCACTCACGATTTATTTACTCTAATTATTGGGTAATTTTTGATGACAATGGTCACCCTATACTGCACACATGTAACCAAAGTTTGCTTCACTTTGACGTTCCTCACGCCCGGTCCATATTATTCTTAGGTCCATGCGTCAGAGGCCGAGAGGCGGTTCCGAGGAACTTGACACCAGGGTGTGCATGGTCGATTGACCGTGTCACCTACACGATACGATGATGATGATCACCAACATATTAAAAGAGGCTATTAGGTCTTAAAGACATGGTCTCTGTCTACCCTGCAAGGTATTAAAACGTGATAGTATGTACGAACTTACGGCATAGGCGTACCTGGCGTTTTTGTCCAATACCGCGTACATGGTAAATGTCAGTGAACCCAAGTCCCTTGCTAACAGATGCAGTAAACTGTGTGTACGAGTGTAATATTACAAACAACAATGGTACTTGGATCATGTTTCATACACGCACTCGGTCTGTTGTTAGAAACTTAAGATCTTTATCGGTCGTAAAATTGATACGATGGAGAAAATATTTCTCTATTTGAACGTCATAATTATTATTTCGGAACGACCACTGCTGAGAAGAATACGCCGAAAGAAGCTCAGTCCAGTATTGGTCCCTACGTGCCTGAAGGGCTACGCTTTGACATATTTATAACAAATTGAATTATTTTACATTAATTTCTAATGTATATTGATTAACAATTTATTGAATGTATTACTTCCACGGAGTTTTATCTGTTAGATAGTAATTAATACAATAGTAGGCAGTTTTTAGTAATTGATTTTTAACAGCAGTCTTAAACTTAACTAATGGCAGAGCCAATATTTCTGCAGGAATTATATTATAGGTGCGTTTTCTAAGTCCCAAAATGAATTCATTGCTTTCTGTAATCGCAAAGTTGGTGTCAGTAATTTATTTTTATTTCTCGTATTCCTGTTGTGGATATCACTATTTTTCGTGTAAAGATGAAGATTTTTACTAAGAAACATAATATTTGCAAATATGTATTGCGCGGGGAACAATTCTCTGACATGTCGGATTCTTATTTTTTGCCTAGAAAATCAAAGAATTGAGGACTTACGTCACCCGGCTGCAATGTCTTTTGTAATGTTACCTGTAAACAAAATAAATAAATATATTAGTTTTTTTTTATAAGAGACAAGTGATAGACGAAGATTAGTGCTGAAAATCTAAAATCTAATCAAATTGAAATGGGGAAGAGGAGGCGTACTGTGACTGACAAGCGGTTAATCAGCCCGTGTTTGAACATTTTGTTCAAACCGATCCTGCCCGATCCACTCCATCCTAATCCTCCCCATGCACCGGGTAAAAGTAGAAAAGGCCGGCCGCCAGCTGTCAGCTGGGAAGAGTTGCTGGAAAGTACTTCCAAAGGCTGCAAAGCCCAAAGGAACAAACAACACACGAAAGATACTTGGCGGACTTTAATGAATCGAAAAAATGCACCTAGGACCTATATACGCGGACGAAGTTGAGGGAAAACTATTGTAGTACTTTTTCATCGTCATTTCAGATCAAAATCACCGTTGGAGTCCAAGGCATTTTCAATCCATGTTTGATTGCATTCCATATGGATATTACCATACTCACCACGCTTGGCATGCGGATTGGCGAGCGCAGTTTATTTGGCTTCTTGTGCTTCTAATTCTGCTGCCCATTGGAAGCATTTTTAAGGCGATACCACTGTAAATAAGGTCGTTCTGAACCTTATTTATCTCGCAAAATACTTAAATTAGGAGTTTCATATCTAAGTAATATGATTTTTGACTATTTCATCTCCAAAAATTGAAGATGAAAACACGTTTTAATAAAATTTTCCCGATGGAAATATTTTTTGAAAAATGGTCTTCGTTCGCAGAGTTTTTGTTATTGTAGCTCAAATGCGACGAATGAAATAATGATTTTTAGACTAAAAGATAGGTTATTAGTAATTCATCAAAATGTAAATATGAAAATACAATTAACCGGTCTGATCTATACATATAATAAAACAGTAAAATTATTTTGTCTGTACAGTTCGAATTTTTGACTGAAATGGATAGAGGGACACTTAAAAAGAATAATAGAAAGCAAAAAAAATTTTTTGGAATTTCTTGTCTGTCTGTCTGTCTGTCTGTCTGTCTGTATGTATGATCACGATTATCTCCGAAAATACTGAACCGATTTACTTCAAACTTTCAACAATTGCTTTGTTTTAACTCAGTTTAACATTTAAAGTTTGTTTCATCAAAATCGGTTCATTAAAAAAAAAGTTATCGTCATTTGAATGAACTCAAGGCATGAGTTTGCCTGCAAACATATAGCAAAAATAAAATAAAATAATAAGTGACATAAGAAAATTAAAATCCAAAGTCAATTCATCATCATTATACGACAGCATTATACCTATCCATACTATCCATAGTAATCCATACTAAAAAAAAAGGAGAAGCTGACTGACTGACATATCAACGCAGGGCCTAAACTATAAGGGTTAGGAACTTGAAATTTTGCACAGGGGTTCCTTTTATAACGTAGGGGAGCACTAAGAAAGGATTTTTGGAAATTCATCTCCTTAGGGGGAAAAACGGGTTGCAAAGTTAGTATGAAACTTTGTTGTTTTTGAAGTTATTCGAATGAAATTCAGCATGAAGGTTCTTTACTGAAAGGTATGAAACACGAGTAAAATATTTTAGTCAAAAATCATCCCTTAAGGGAGTAAAATAGGGGTGAAAAGTAAGCATGAAACTTTGCCATTTTTGAAGTTAGTCGAATGAAATTCAGTATGAAGGTTCTTTACTAAAAGGCATGAAACACGAGTAAAATATTTTTCTCAAAAATCATCCCTTAAACTATAACGGGGATGCAAAGTTAGTATGAAACATTCCGTTTTTGAAGTTATTCAATTGAAATTCAATATTAAGGTGTTTCATTGAAAGTCATAAACTAATGTATTCCGGGTAATTCTACTGTTCCTGAGAAATCGACACTTACGCGGGCGGAGCCGCGGGCCAAAGGCAAACCTGACTTATATATCAACGCACAGCCGAAACTACTGTGCGCAGAAACTTGAAATTTGGCACAGGGATTCTTTTTATGATGGAAATGAGCACTAAGAAAGGATTTTTAGATAATCAAAGGGGTTGAAGTTTAATGGAATTTTCTCATTTCTGGACTTAGAAGTTTGAAAGTAGGTACGCAAGTTCTCAATTATAAAAAAGATCTGTTTAGGTGAACCAGACAACATTCTCCCTTGAAGGGGTAAATATAAAGTTTGTATGGAATTTTTCCATTTCTAGACTTAGAGGTATGAAAATAAGTATATACGTTCTAGGTTACAATTAAAAAAGATCTGTGTAGGCGAAATGTACAAAATTTCCCCCTTAAGGGATACAGGGGGGGGGGGGGGGGGTTGTATGGAAATTTTCTCATTTCTGGACATAGAAGTATAAGAGAAAAGAAAGATCTGTGTAGTTAAAATGGTCGAAATTTCCCCTTGAAGGGGTAGAATAGGTGGGGTAAAGTTTGTATGGATTTGTTTTATTTACTTAGAAATATGACAATATGAAGTTCTCCATTACAATAAAAAAATATCTGTGTAGGTGAAATGGGCAAAATCCCCTCCTTAAGGGCTAAAGATATATGCAGGTGAAATGTATTAAATTCCCCCTTAAGGGGAAAAAGCAAAGGGGCAGGGGTTTGTATGGAATTTTTATCATTTCTACTGTTCCCAAGGGAACGACATTAACGCGGGCGGAGCCGCGGGCAACAGCTAGTTTTATATAAAATAGAAATAACGAATTTGGCGCTTACGTTTTTTTCTTTGAGCGACTCAAGACTATCTCCTATCTCATCATTCACGGGCTAAACCGCCAAGCGCTATCCCTTGCGCGCACTTGATCAGTCCTTTGCCGAGCGATGGTACCAAACACTTGAGGCCTCGTCTTAAGCTGAGAAAGACAGGAATTTGGTAGATTTGCGAAAGGAATGGAGGTATTGGTATACTATTCACTCGGATGAATGGGGGAAGCAAGTAGCGGCTCGGGATGCCGGCCGTGCGTATTCAATGCCATACCTGCAACCGGTCAAGCAGTCGAGGACGACACCCCTGACCCGTACATACTTTTTTAAATTATGCAATATCGTTTAAAATAATTGAAATTACGTTTGAACCAATTTGACATAATATATATATTAGGGTGCCGTGTGGTATCCGGCAGTAGAATAGGACTACTCCAAGTCTTCCCGTGGATGTCGTAGAAGGCGACTTAGGAAATACAAGCTAAACAAAGCTTATAAACATCTGTGAGACCTCTCCAACCCGTCTGGCCAGCGTGGAGAGTGTAGGCCAAATCCTCTGGCTACTCTTGCCAAGTATGGCTCTAGTAGTACAGAGAGTGTCGTGCTTCTGTAGTGGAGACTAAAAAGACCTGATGATGAATTGAAATTACGTTAATTTCGAGTCACATAATGAAGTATGATTTCTGCAAACGCCAGGCAATAAATAGAAGCAACTTCATGCATTATGAAATAGGACGTCAAAAACATTTGTAACAGTGAATATATCAAAATAAAAATGTAACGTAATAAAATTATGCAAAACAACCATCTTATTCGCGATATTAATCCGTCCTTCCTTGTATTACAGAGTTTTGCTGGCGCACGGTAAAAGTACCGACTTATTCAATTGCGTATTACTTTAATCCAATTAAGCAGCAATTACGAAATCGCTGTAAACATTAACAGTGTTTACTTTAACCACAATATATTCGAAGAACAGAAGGATATTATACTAAAATGTAAAAAAGTAATTGTAATGAAATAATATAAAATATAATTTTACGTGCGTAAAAAATTTGTGTTCGTTACCAATGCATTCATTATAATCTATGACGGCTACTGACTTGACGTTTATTGCAGTAGTGTGCATCAACTAGCTTATACCCTCAGAAGAATATAAGTTAATCTTGGAGTTATTACCAACAACTATGCTTTGTGCATGTTATAAGAACTGACAGCATAAAAAAAATAAGAAGAAAAGCAAATGAACATGAAAATGAATCAAGCTACTGCCAAAATAAGTTTGTAAAACGTACCGCTTTTAATCTCACGCACACTTTGACACGTATCAGTGGCGGATCTAGGGGTAGACTAGCTGGGGCACTTGCCCCAAACGGCAGGTTTAAGGGGGCGACAAAATCACAAACGTATATGTGCAGGGTTGGTGGTGAGGGGGCGGCGAACTACCTATAGCTACCTTTACCTATATATAACTACCTAAAAATAGGGGCAACGGAGGTAGTCACGCTTCGGTCAGGGACGCTGACAAAGGTCGAGGATCGTGCGTCCCTGATGTACCTAGATTGTGTCAGGAGCGCAATTCAGGGCCTTGCCCCGGATACAAAAATTTCTAGATCCGGGGCTGACAATATATAATGACATATTACCACAAATAAGTCCCGCTAGACTTCATATAGTAGAAGTTCTACTCAGCGACGTACGCACATATTTTTTTCAGAAGGTAGACATAAACTCAGTCAAAAACTTACCTAATAAATTGCAACTCGTACCTAAATAAATATTTTATTTTTTATATTCAATAACAACTGATTTATGGAGCATTTTATTGTGATTTTTTTTTAAGGGCGATGATCTAATATGTTTTTGTTAGAGAAAAGAAATGATTTATATTTAGTGAGTTCAAGGTAGACAGAGTCTTACTGGCTTAGCTATATGGACTGCACGTCAATGGTTAAACTTCTGTTGGTATCTTTAATTTATACTTTAATCGCAGCTTGCTCCTCCGAGGCTCAAAATGCACGAAAATAGCCGAAGTAGTTAGTTTGGTAATTAGTTGTAATGACTACGTTTAGAATGTCTAACGCAGTCACTGGTTCTACCTCTGTTGGTACCTTTAAAACTTGCTCCCCCGCGGTTGCCCGTGATTCGAAATGCACGAAAATAGCCGAACTAGTTAGTTTGGTAATTAGTTGTAATGATTACGTTTAGAATGTCTAACGCAGTCACTGGTTCTACCTCTGTTGGTACCTTTAATTTATACTTTAACCGCAACTTGCTCCCCCGCGGTTACCCGCGGTTCGAAATGCACGAAAATAGCCGAACTAGTTAGTTTGGTAATTAGTTGTAATGACTACGTTTAGAATGTCTAACGCGCTGTTTATTTTCCTGAAACTCAATGCACGCCCTAGATGGCGGCACTGTCACCGCATTTCAATTTAACTTGAACGTACATTTTTAGGTTAGTTTATTTGGAATAACAATTCGGTTTCGATTTACTTAGTTTTATTATAGATTCCGAAAAACAAAAGCAATGTGTTGATAAGGGACCTCTCATTAAAGAAAAAGTGAATTGATGAATTCATAACAGTATAGTCAAAGACTATAGTATATATGACAGCTCCGTGGCGCAGTGGTTTACACGCCAGTCTGCGACACGGAGTGCCCGGGTTCGATCCCCGGCCAGGTCAAGATGGAAAATGATCTTTTTCAGATTGGCCTGGGTCTTGGATGTTTATCTATTTAAGTATTTGTTACAAAATATAGTATCGTTGAGTTAGTATCTCATAACACAAGTCTCGAACTTACCATGGGGCTAGTAGCTCAATCTGTGTGATTTGTCCGTATATATTTATTTATTATTATTATTTATATTCAAAATTAAACCCTCAATCCTACAAAATATCCCTATAAATGTGAATGTATGGATATATTATGCATTTTGCACAGAGGACATAGACCAAAAAACTAAAAATCGACCTCCCATACAAAATAAGCAACCAGCTGATCAACTTTATACTGAAATATTTTTTTTATTTGTTGGTTGGTCCCCTATGGAAAGTTGTTCAATATAATGAACTGATCATGCCCACAAAGTATTATTACCCCCATTTTGTTATACGTTGTTTAACAAACTCCCAAGTCCCAAATGACATTTAAAAATCTTCAAGAAACAGCTAGATGTATGGCTGCCAGAATTTTTTATGACAAAAGAATATCTGAAATCTGATTTGATTGATGTGTACAAAGAGATTAGTAATTATTTAAATTTTTGTTTAAAATATTATATTGTAAATCGACTTGCAATATTTACACGCCTCTTTGTGAGGCTGAATGAATATTACACTAACTGATTTAACATCTATAAACTATTGTATTCTTAAAAATAAACATTGATTGATTGATTGATGTGTATGTGCGTGAAGAAGTAACAAATTCAAAGTCAAATATATTATTTGTCGTAAAATATTTTAAATATCATTTGTAAGGGTTAACATAACATATCATATTTTATTATTGTTCACGTCAATAATGTACTTACAGTTAAGTTTAGAAGCTGCACTAACTAAATGTAAAGCGGAGTGCAGAAGAATTGGCAACAAACTGCACTGCACCGTGCAGTTTCTCTCTCGTTTTCTCCAAATAATGTCAACTTACAATCATTGTTATAATCTAACGTGAGCTTATATTGTCATGTTATTATATAAAATTAAATTTAAAATTAATAACAAAGGTTATTTTATTTCACGCAAAAGCTTCTTAATAGATTGTGTGGCTTATATCAAGTGTAATTTACAGAATACGGGCTATTAATAATATGGACAAAGTCACAAAACAACGATAGTCTTTCCTATATATTTATAGGTTTAAAGGAAATTATTATAAAGAAAGGTAAAGCTTTTTGGCTAGCTTTTAGCGGTCAACACGCTCAATACTATGTTATTAATATACGTATAGCCTGTACCCACAATCCCCATCCTCCTCACCGCTAGCCGAAAAACTTCCACCGGGTAGCAATCTTCCCTGGGCAGTGTGGAGGTCGTTGAACCGCCTCCGGGCTGGTGTAGGGAATTGCCGAGAAAACCGGGTTAGGTGGGGGTTTTCGGGCAATAGCACATGCGATTGCGGCAATGTTCAGTCAATGAGCCACCTTTTGACGTGCCCTAAATGCCCCATTCACTGCACACAAAAGGATCTAGAGGAGGCAAACGACAGGGCAGTGGCCGTGGCCACATACTGGGCAAAATTGTTATAATTATAAAGACATTACGACTCGAAAAGAAGAAGAAGAATATACGTATAATTATGTAGGTTATTATTATAATAGACAAGTAATTTAAAAAGTGAGGATTGTACCTTGTGTGATTAGCTTGTCTATGTTCTATGCCCTGACATGGGTCCATGTAATTTATAGTTTTAAGATAACGCCATTTGTACTAGATGTGCATTAAATTTCATTAATACTTTTATGGGTGTTATTTAAACGGTTCGTAGAATATTCCTATTTTTGTTAGCAAAAAAATGTAATCGGTCAGCTAAAATATCTAGTTAGGCAGGAACTTATGGATAGCAAAACTTCTTTTCTGCCCTCAATCGTTCCGGGTGATCATAAAAATAAAAAATAACCTGAACCTAACTTTTTGTCTGCCCTCGGTCGTTCCAGGTGAAAAGCCGGAGCTTTTCCAAAAGTTTCTCTGCTGCCCCAATTGTAAAATCTGCTGCCCAAATAATTATTTAGCAACCCAACTAATTACTTTCCTTTTTTTATAGATAAATAAACTTTTCACTAAACAAAGCTTATAAACATCTAAGAGACCTCTTCCGTCTGGCCAGCGTAGAGAGTGTAGGCCAAGTTCTCTGGCTGATCTGCGGGGCTATTTACTAAAATTGTTAGTCACTGTGGCTATCAAACTTGGGTTTTCAACCGAGCTTTGATCGCCACAGTGGATATCATGAAATCGGTACTCCGTAACTGTTTTCACGGTAGTGGCTATCGACAGAAATGAAGTGACTATAAGTATTTTCAGGTTGGCAGCTCTTTTTTTCTATCGACGTTATCACAGACAAAATTGAGGTGATATTCTCAAATTTTAATGCAGTTTTTCTGCTGCGCCGCTAGAGGGAACACAGTTCCGAGTTTAACCGACTAAATCAAACCTGTTTTTCATTCCTATAAATACTTAATGTTAGGTGAATTTTTGATTTGACTACGTTATAGGTAATACTTTGGCGGTAAATTTAATTGTAATGTGCAAGATAAAATAAAAGTTAGATATCTCGGTTATGCGTGCGAGTGTTTTATATTCTTTTGTTTTATCAATATTTTTATAGATTACTGTGCCACTCAGAAGAATGCTCTCACTACGAAGGGTTCCATACCATTATCTACTAAAAAGGCAATAACATCATGTCTGTTATATGGGAGCCCCCTTTTAATATTTATTTTATTTTATTTTTTAGTATTTGTAGTTATAGCGACAACAGAATTACATCATCTGTGAAAATTTCAATTGTCAAACTATCACGGTTCATGAGATACAGCCTGGTGACAGACGGACGGACAGACAGATAGGCAGCGAAGCGATATAAATATTGTCCTGTTTTTACCCTTTGGGTGCGGAACCCTAAAAATGAGAGACATGCGCCGCATTGAAATGTGCAGCTGTAAAATATACTTTGTCTGTATTATATCTTTACGGAGTAGATCGACAGAACCAAATATTAGGTACCTATGTCGTTTAAATTATTTATTAAGCTCCGTATCTCAAGCTACTGGAATAACTTCGGAATTAAGTATGTAGCTACTTACTCGTACTTAATTATATTTAAGCATAAGTTTACAAATATGAATACTCTCTCATAGGGATTCTACAACATGCTTTGCGTCTAAAATGGAGATGGGCAGGCCTCAACGCCAGATTAAATGAAAAAAGAAGGGCAGTTGCAACTACAAAATGGACTGGACCTATTAGTAAAACACAGTTAGTAAAAGACCCAAAGGAAGACCAAAGCAGGGTTGGGCTGATGAAATCATAAAGATTGCAGGAACAATGACGATGAAAAATGCTAAGCACAGAGAAAGATGGAAGAGGAGGCTTCTACCCAATAAGGATCCATACAAAAATAAAACCTCATTAATAACTTATAAATGTAAAGTTAACATTTTATTTTGGAAATAAACGAAGCTTATTATTATATAGGGATTCTTGCATATAGCATAGCACTATAATTTATATTTATTTATTTAATATAGGCACACTTACAACAGTTACATACAGGTATTATTTTTAAAAGACTGCACTCAGTTCATATGTACATGCTAATTAATAGCATACACAACATTCTATAGGTATATCAAATTGCTACCGTTATAAGCAATAATAATGAAAATTAATTATACATATCAAAGAATAAAAAGAAAAGAATATATATATTGAATCAGTAAACAGCAAGTTATAAATAGTTTTAGTTTTCGATTAATTGTTTATCTATAAAGTGTTCCAGCATTTTAGATTACTTTTATTTCACAAGACGACACTAGAATAAATAAATAATAAGCCGTTTTTATTCTGAATTTTCTAGTTGCATTATACATTAGTGTAGGGTTTTCTAAATTAAGTATGTCGAGCAATTCAGTGTGCTACCCTTCTCCAGTGATGGCCCGCTGTGAGTTTCAAGTCGTCTGTCCATCTCACTTGTTGGCGTCCTCTATTTTGTTTTCCCTCTCTGGGGTACCATTCTGAGACAGTTGTGCTCCACTTGTTTTGCTTGTCGCTGATCATGTGGCCGGTCCATCTCCATTTCAATTGGTCTATACGTCTAAGAATATCAGTTACTTTGGTTTTTTCTCTTATTATGCTGCTTCTTACTTTGTCTTGTTTCCTTATTCCTATAATGCTTCTCTCCATGGCTCTCTGGCATCGTTCCAGCTTTTCTCTATGAGGAATAGTGAGTATCCATGTTTCGCATCCATAAGTAATAACTGGGAGTATGCAGGTATTGAAATCTTTTCTTTTTATTGTCATGCTTAGTTCCTTTGACTTCATGATTTCTCTCAGTCCAGTTTGCGGAATACACTCTAGAACTGTTATGAATACTTTTGGCGATAGGGGGTCTCCTTGTTTTAGGCCCCTGAGAATATTGAACTCTTTACCTATGGTTTCCAGTTGTATTCTAGAT
Source organism: Elegia similella (assembly GCA_947532085.1). Classification (NCBI taxonomy): domain Eukaryota; kingdom Metazoa; phylum Arthropoda; class Insecta; order Lepidoptera; family Pyralidae; genus Elegia; species Elegia similella. The sequence continues at coordinate 19,956,853 of OX383941.1, forward strand.
TTGCTATTCAAGTATATGTTCTTGATGATCTTAATGTATATTGAGGCAAGCCCTTGATGTTCTAGGCTCTCCCATACTGCTTTGTGGTATACACAGTCGAAGACTTTTGAGTAGTCAATGAATGCCATATATAAGGGTTTCCTGTATTGCTTGTATTTCTCTACTATTTGCTTTGTTGTGTGGAAATGGTCCAAGTTCGAGAAATTTCTTCTGAGACGACACTAGTATCGACGGCCAATTTATCTGAGATTAACCACCGTATCCATATACTTTGTGAAGAGACTCAAAACCACAGATATTAATTCAAAACGAATATTGGATTAACCTACTAATCGTAATGGTAGTCACATAATCTACTTCACAACAAAAACAACCACCAATTTTATTTTGGCGTATAATAGTGTATATCAGTAAAACACTGCTCTCGACCCGTTGCTATAAAATCCTGTTTGATAGATCAAGTGAAGATCGATTTGATAGCCATTTCAGTTACGGAGTGCAAAACAAAGCTTATCGATACGAAATCAAATGTCAAACTATAGGTGGAGTGGCTATCCTCGAGATGACGTCATTTCGGTTGGACACTGACGTTAGTGAGTACAAAAATTGAAATCTGACAGCCATTTGATGGCAACTCATCAAATTGATAGGCATCGACACCCGTCATTCGAGTTAGTAAATAGCCCCGCAGAACTTACCTACGTAATAAATTACGATTCGTACCTAAATAAATACTTAATTTTTTTATATTCAATAACAACTGATTTATGGAGCATTTTGTTGTGATAGTTTGTGATTTTTTTATGGGCGACGATCTTATATTTTTTTGTTAGAGTAAAAACATTATATATGTTTAGTGAGTTCAGGGTAGACAGAGTCTTACTGTCTATATGGACTGCACGTCACTGGTTCTACCTCTGTTGGTATCTTTAATTTATACTTTAACCGCAGCTTGCTCTCCCGCAGCTTAAAGTGCACGAAAATAGCCGAAGTAGTTACTTTGGTAATTAGTTGTAATGACTACGTTGAGAATGTCTAACGCACTGTTTATTTTCCTGAAACTCAAAGCAAGCCCTAGATAGCGGCACTGACACCGCATTTCAATTTATCTTGAACGTACATTTTTAGGTTAGTTTATTTGGAATTACAATTCGGTTTCGATCTACTTAGTTTTATTATAGATTCCGAAAAACAAAAGCAATGTGTTGATAAGGGACCTCTCATTAAAGAAAAAGTGAATTGATGAATTCATAACAGTATAGTCAAAGACTAGTAGATATTCAAAATTAAACCCTCAATCCTTCAAAATATCCCAATAAATGTGAATGTATAGATTAATATTATGCATTTTGCACAGGGGACATAGATCAAAAAACTAAAAATCGACCTCCCATACAAAATGAGCAACCAGCTGATCAACTTTATACTGAAATATTTTTTTTATTTGTTGGTTGGTTCCCTGGGGAAAGTTGTTCAATATAATGAATTGATCATGCCCATAAAGTATTGTTACCCCCATTTTGTTATACGTTGTCTAACAAACTCCTAAGTCCCAAATGACATTTAAAAATCATCAAGAAACAGCTAGATGTATGGCTGCCAGATTTTTTTTATGACAAAAGAATATCTGAAATCTGATTTGATTGATATGTACAAAGAGATTAGTCATTATTTAAATTTTCGTTTCAAATATTATATTGCAAATTGACTTGCAATATTTACACGCCTCTTTGTGAGGCTGAATGAATATTACACTGACTGATTTAACATCTATAAACTATTGTATTCTTAAAAATAAACATTGATTGATTGATTGATGTATATTTGCGTGAAGAAGTAATAAATTCAAAGTCAAATATATTATTTGTCGTAAAATATTTTAAATATCATTTGTAAAGGTTAACATAACATATCATATTTTATTATTGTTCACGTCAATAATTTACTTTCAGTTAAGTTTAGAAGCTGCACTAACTAAATGTAAAGCGGAGTGCAGAAGAATTGGCAACAAACTGCACTGCACCGTGCAGTTTCTCTCTCGTTTTCTCCAAATAATGTCAACTTACAATCATTGTTACAATCTAACGTGAGCTTATATTGTCATGTTACTATATAAAATTAAATTTAAAATTAATAACAAAGGTTATTTTATTTCACGCAAAAGCTTCTTAATAGATTGTGTGGCTTATATCAAGTGTAATTTACAGAATACGGGCTATTAATAATATGGACAAAGTCACGAAACAACGATAGTCTTTCCTATATATTTATAGGTTTAAAGGAAATTATTATAAAGAAAGGTAAAGCTTTTTGGCTAGCTTTTAGCGGTCAACACGCTCAATCCTATGTTATTAATATACGTATAGCCTGTACCCACAATCACCATCCTCCTCACCGCTAGCCGAAAAACTTCCACCGGGTAGCAATCTTCCCTGGGCAGTGTGGAGGTCGTTGAACCGCCTCCGGGCTGGTGTAGGGAATTGTCGAGAAAACCGGGTAAGGTGGGGTTTTTCGGGCAATAGCACATGCGATTGCGGCAATGTTCAGTCAATGAGCCACCTTTTGACGTGCCCTAAATGCCCCATTCACTGCACACAAAAGGATCTAGAGGAGGCAAACGACAGGGCAGTGGCCGTGGCCACATACTGGGCAAAATTGTTGTAATTATAAAGACATTACGACTCGAAAAGAAGAAGAAGAATATACGTATAATTATGTAGGTTATTATTATAATAGACAAGTAATTTAAAAAGTGAGGATTGTACCTTGTGTGATTAGCTTGTCTATGTTCTATGCCCTGACATGGGTCCATGTAATTTATAGTTTTAAGATAACGCCATTTGTACTTGATGTGCATTAAATTTCATTAATACTTTTATGGGTGTTATTTAAACGGTTCGTAGAATATTCCTATTTTTGTTAGCAAAAAAATGTAATCGGTCAGCTAAAATATCTAGTTAGGCAGGAACTTATGGATAGCAAAACTTCTTTTCTGCCCTCAATCGTTCCGGGTGATCATAAAAATAAAAAATAACCTGAACCTAACTTTTTGTCTGCCCTCGGTCGTTCCAGGTGAAAAGCCGGAGCTTTTCCAAAAGTTTCTCTGCTGCCCCAATTGTAAAATCTGCTGCCCAAATAATTATTTAGCAACCCAACTAATTACTTTCCTTTTTTTAAAGATAAATAAACTTTTCACTAAACAAAGCTTATAAACATCTAAGAGACCTCTTCCGTCTGGCCAGCGTAGAGAGTGTAGGCCAAGTTCTCTGGCTGATCTGCGGGGCTATTTACTAAAATTGTTAGTCACTGTGGCTATCAAACTTGGGTTGTCAACCGAGCTTTGATCGCCACAGTGGATATCATGAAATCGGTACTCCGTAACTGTTTTCACGGTAGTGGCTATCGACAGAAATGAAGTGACTATAAGTATTTTCAGGTTGGCAGCTCTTTTTTTCTATCGACGTTATCACAGACAAAATTGAGGTGATATTCTCAAATTTTAATGCAGTTTTTCTGCTGCGCCGCTAGAGGGAACACAGTTCCGAGTTTAACCGACTAAATCAAACCTGTTTTTCATTCCTATAAATACTTAATGTTAGGTGAATTTTTGATTTGACTACGTTATAGGTAATACTTTGGCGGTAAATTTAATTGTAATGTGCAAGATAAAATAAAAGTTAGATATCTCGGTTATGCGTGCGAGTGTTTTATATTCTTTTGTTTTATCAATATTTTTATAGATTACTGTGCCACTCAGAAGAATGCTCTCACTACGAAGGGTTCCATACCATTATCTACTAAAAAGGCAATAAAATCATGTCTGTTATATGGGAGCCCCCTTTTAATATTTATTTTATTTTATTTTTTAGTATTTGTTGTTATAGCGACAACAGAATTACATCATCTGTGAAAATTTCAATTGTCAAACTATCACGGTTCATGAGATACAGCCTGGTGACAGACGGACGGACAGACAGATAGGCAGCGGAGCGATATTAATATTGTCCTGTTTTTACCCTTTGGGTGCGGAACCCTAAAAATGAGAGACATGCGCCGCGTTGAAATGTACAGCTGTAAAATATACTTTGTCTGTATTATATCTTAACGGAGTAGATAGACAGAACCAAATATTAGGTACTTATGTCATTTAAATTATTTATTAAGCTCCGTATCTCAGGCTACTGGAATAACTTCGGAATTAAGTATGTAGCTACTTACTCGTACTTAATTATATTTAAGCATAAGTTTACAAATATGAATACTCTCTCATAGGGATTCTACAACATGCTTTGCGTCTAAAATGGAGATGGGCAGGCCACATCGCCAGATTAAATGAAAAAAGAAGGGCAGTTGCAACTACAAAATGGACTGGACCTATTAGTAAAAGACCCAAAGGAAGACCAAAGCAGGGTTGGGCTGATGAAATCATAAAGATTGCAGGAACAAACTGGATGAAAAATGCTAAGCACAGAGAAAGATGGAAGAGGAGGCTTCTACCCAATAAGGATCCATACAAAAATAAAACCTCATTAATAACTTTTAAATGTAAAGTAACATTTTATTTTGGAAATAAACGAAGCTTATTATTATACAGGGATTCTTGCATACAGCATAGCACTGTAATTTATATTAATTTATTTATTTAATATAGGCACGCTTACAACAGTTACATACAGGTATTATTTTTAAAACACTTTGCACACATTATGTACTAAAAACGGGTCACTCACGTGCTATTTCGTCGGGATTGCCGACTATAGTTTCGGACTCGTCAGGAGCCCATTTTCAAGGCGAGTGCAAGCAAAATGGGCTCCTGACGAGTCCGAAACTATAGTCGGCAATCCCGACGAAATAGCACGTGAGTGACCCGTTTTTAGTACATAATGTTTGTATCTCACGTTAGTTTCAATGATATAACTTTGCACACAGTTTGGTTCATATGTACATGCCAATTAATAGCATACACAACATTCTCTAGGTATATCAATTCGCTACCGTTATTAACAATAATAATGAAAATTAATTATACATATCAAAGAATAAAAAGGAAAAAATATATATATTGAATCAGTAAAACAGCAAGTTATAAATAGTTTTAGTTTTCGATTAATTGTTTATCTATAAAGTGTTCCAGCATTTTAGATTACTTTTATTTCACAAGACGACACTAGTATAAATAAATAATAAGCCATTTTTATTCTGAATTTTCTAGTTGCATTATACATTAGTGTTTAGGGTTTTCTAAATTATGTCGAGCAATTCAGTATGCTACCCTTCTCCAGTGATGGCCTGCTGTGAGTTTCAAGTCGTCTGTCCATCTCACTTGTTGGCGTCCTCTATTTTGTTTTTCCTCTCTGGGGTACCATTCTGAGACAGTTGTGCTCCACTTGTTTTGCTTGTCGCTGATCATGTGGCCGGTCCATCTCCATTTCAATTGGTCAATACGTCTAAGAATATCAGCTACTTTAGTTTTTTTTCTTATTATGCTGCTTCTTACTTTGTCTTGTTTCCTTATTCCTGTCATGCTTCTTCTCGCCATGGCTCTCTGGCATCGTTCCAGCTTTTCTCTATGAGGAATAGTGAGTGTCCATGTTTCACATCCATAAGTAATAACTAGGAGTATGCAGGTATTAAAAGCTTTTCTTTTTATTGTCATGCTTAGTTCCTTTGACTTCATGATTTCTCTCAGTCCAGTTTGCGAAATACACTCTCTAGAACTGCTACGAAAAGTTTTGGCGATAGGGGGTCTCCTTGTTTTAGGCCCCTGAGAATATTGAACTCTTTACCTATGGTTTCCAGTTGTATTCTAGCTTTGCTATTCAAGTATATGTTCTTGATGATCTTGAGGCAAGCCCTTGATGTTATAGGCTCTCCCATACTGCTTTGTGATATACACAGTCAAAGGCTTTTGAGTAGTCAATGAATGCCATATATAAGGGTTTCCTGTATTCCTTGTATTTCTCTACTATTTGCTTTGTTGTCTGGATATGGTCCAAGTTCGAGAAATTTCTTCTGAGGCGACACTAGTATCGTCGACCAATTTATCTGAGATTAACCTAAGAGATTAACCACCGTATCCATATACTTTGTGAAGAGATTCAAAACCACAGATATTGATTCGTAACGAATATTGGATTAACCTACAAAACGTAATGGTAGTCACATAATCTACTTCACAACAAAAACAACCACCAGTTTTATTTTGGCGTATAATAGTGTATATCAGTAAAACACTGCTCTCGACCCGTTGCTATAAAATCCTGTTTGATAGATCAAGTGAAGATCGATTTGATAGCCATTTCAGTTACGGAGTGCAAAACAAAGCTTATCGATACGAAATCAAATGTCAAACTATAGGTGGAGTGGCTATCCTCGAGATGACGTCATTTCGGTTGGACACTGACGTTAGTGAGTACAAAAATTGAAATCTGACAGCCATTTAATGGCAACTCATCAAATTGATAGGCATCGACACCCGTCATTCGAGTTAGTAAATAGCCCCGCTGGTTTGGTCGTGCTCCTGTAGTGGAGACTAAAAAGGACCTGATGATGATGATGATGAAACTTTTCACTACTAGATTTCGTGTAATAATGAGAAATATGTATACTAAGCTACTGGTTACACAATCTATTGACAAACAAGTGGGGTAAGAATGCATTATACGTTCGTTAATATGCGACAGACAGAACACAGAACTGCTGCCGTTGCGAATTGTGGTTACTCACACTCATCAGCAGAAAAATAACTGTTATTGAGCTATAACGGCCATTATACAGTTTTATTAAATTATTAAATAACTGTTATTTAATTCAGTAAGCCTTAAAACTGTTACAGTTTTAAGGTTTGGATAGCTATATGCTAGTTCCTATTATCACCGGCAGCCATCATCATCATCTCGAGTAGGTGTCACGGTCAATCGACCATGCAGACCCTGGTGTCAGAGTTCTTTAGAACCGCCTCTCGGCCTCTGACGTGGTTCCTTTAGCGACTACCAGATGGCAGCCAGGACCACCGGCTTAGCGTGCCTTCCGAAGCACGGATTCATCTTTATTATAAGACAATCAGGTGATTCAAGCCTGCAATGTCCTAACCAAACTGGAAACAACTAAACAAAGTATGCTTCCGGTGGGAATTGAACCCACGACCCCCGGGTCAACAGGCAAACGCCTTAACCACTGGACCACGGAGGCTGTTGAACCGGAAAAGATGTTATGCATCATTATTTAAAAATGCAATTGTAATACTTTAATCCAAAATCCAGAAAAACCACAACAAACTGTACAAACTCAATAAAAACTTGTAATAAATCGTCACATTAGTACATTCTACCGCACGTATAAACACTTAGAAAAATGTTAACTGCAATTTTCTAAGTCGGGAAAGTGGGACAACTCTCATTGCTATAACAAACAGTCCAGTTTAGACTAATGCGTTAGAAACTGGCTCGAAGAAGACTGGGAAGATTTCCACTCGTTTACCGATATTGGCGCTTAGCGCCTTTTTTTAGAAACGCGAGACTTGTTAATGTGGTTCGATTAAAGTTCCATTGATATCCATTTATTCCATTCAAAGGCATGCTAGCAAGTTGATGTTGCCCTGGTTTACCTGGGTGATTTATAAACTACCAGGTTTCCCCCGCGGCTGAGAGGTATACAGCCGTATTTCCCGCGGGAACAGTACTTTTGACGTGATATACTGATAACGACTTATAAATCGACGAACGCCTGTTGCATGCACGAAAAAGTGTCACGTTCTGTGTGCAAGCGAGAACGCGGAACAAGCGATAATAGTATTTCCGGTACAGCAGCAGCCGCAGCGGAAAACCTCAAAAGGCGCAAGTATGTAGGTATCAGAGACAGCTACATATTTGAGCCTTTTGGGGTAGAAACAATGGGTCCGTGGGGTCCATCAGCCCATCGTCTCTTTGACTTTCTGTCAATGAGACTGATCGAGGTATCCCGCGACCAAAAGGCTGGCAATTACCTGGCTCAAAGGATAAGCATTGCCATCCAACGTGGCAATGCTGCCAGCCTTTTGGGCACGTTGCCGCAGAATGACGGTTTGCAGGGACTATATAATTTGTTAATAATTGTATTTTTTTAAGTAGTTTTAATTATTATTAGTATTATAAGTTAATTAGTTTTATCCTTACTATAATATTATAAATGCGAAAGTGAGTTGGTTTGTTTATTTGTTTGTTTGTTACGCTTTTACGCCGTAACTACTGAACCGATCATCATGAAATTTTGCATACAAGTTCTCTGGAGTATTGAGAAGGACATAGGCTACCTTTCATCCCGGGAAAAAGTACTATTCCCGAGGGATCGACATTAACGCGGGCGGAGCCGCGGGCAAAAGCTAGTGACTTATAAATCAATGAACGCCTGTTGCATGCACGAAAAAGTGTCACGTTCTGAGTGCAAGCGAGAACGTGGAACAAGCGATAACAGTTTTTTTTAAATATACAGCGTGTAACATAACCAAAGACGTTCACCTTCACCGGAACGTCGTTGATTACACGCTGTATAGGGACATCAAACAAACTGAGCTAGCCCCACAGTAAGTTGTGAACTTGTGTTGTAGGATCTCAACGATACTATATTTTATAATAGATACTTTGTAGATAAACATCCAAGACCCTGGTCAATCTGGAAAAGATCGTTTTCCATCATGACCTGACCAGGGTAGAACCCGGGCACCCTCGTGTCACAGCGCCACGGAGACATATGTACTTCCCACTTTTATCTTCCTTGTGCTATGGAAACTCTACCCGAAAATAGACACATCAATGAGAAAATGTTATTCATGAAGGTTACAATGTCATATTATTTTGTCTCGGCCTTAACTTTCCTATGAAAATACGACAAAGCAGTGACGTCACAAGATTAGCATTTACGAGTGATGAACTTTGTTTGGCAGCTATGTTTTAATATTATGTTAAAAGGAACGAACACGATACATAAACTTATCGATACAATATCGATCGTGTCGTGTGTATCGTGTTTCTTACATGCTGGTTTGGGAGAAAAGAAAAAACGTAGAATGTACCTGCTGCTTCTCTTCCCGCGCTGACCGTAGAAGTCGGTCAAGGGAATGGGCGAAAATCTAAAGAATCATGACAATAGGCGATGCGGCTAACAACCCATCACTATTTTTTCCGTTTTTTCTATTCCGTTTTTTTTTACTTTACGCTCACCAACAGGCTAAACGTGGTCTTTCGGTCTTATGACCTTGGGTTCTGTGTCGGTAAGGAAACGCTGACCGTAGAAGTCGGTCAAGGGAATGGGCGAAAATCTAAAGAATCATGACAATAGGCGATGCGGCTAACAACCCATCACTATTTTTTCCGTTTTTTCTATTCCGTTTTTTTTTACTTTACGCTCACCAACAGGCTAAACGTGGTCTTTCGGTCTTATGACCTTGGGTTCTGTGTCGGTAAGGAAAAAAGACATGATAATATGTATGTATGTGTATCGATATTAAATTAAAAGCGTTAAAGTCTCTTTTATCTAGATGCTTGCATAATCAGAAACAAATTTTGTATTCTACTTTTCAACCAAATTCCCCATAAAGTCGTTGATGGGTGTAGTGTTAATAATCTTATCTTTACTTGAGATACAAAGGTACAATACTCTTACGTAGGTACCTACTGAGAATGTTTTCTTGCGATCTGATCTGATGTATGCCGTGGAGTTTAAAATGAAATGGAGTTTGAGCCATGTACATATGTATAAGTTACCGTACGATAATGAACATCGTTAGAGTATTAATATAATATAACAGGAATTTCTACGTTCTATGCGTATCATTATTTAGATAATAGCGGATGTTTCTTTGCTTTTATATCTAGTTTAAAAAAGCTAAATTAACTAATTCATTGACACTGAACCAGATACAAAAGAAATAACAATAGAAATAACAATAGAATTACGTCTACAGGCGGGCAGTGTCAGCGAAAGTGTTAAACAATAGTTAACAAATATAAGCCTTATGGGCACGCTACCACGAGGCAACGATCTGCCCGGACTATTTTATTTGTAAATATATATATTTTTATTTATTTTTAGCTGTAGCATAATTTAGTTATTTAAAATTTAAATTGTATATATATTTGAATAAATACTCAGGTAAAGTTAAACAAAAGTTTATCATTGTTGATGTATGCAATACAAGTGTTATCATTTCAGAGCGTCATCATGCCAGACTGTCACAGCGAAGGTCCTGTTCGATCCCCGGTCAAGTCAAAATGGAAAATGATCGTTTTCAAATTGATCTGGGACTAGGATTTTTATCTTTATATGTATTTGTTATAAAATATAGTATCGTTGAGTTATTGTCCCATAACACAAGTCTCGAACTTACATTAGAGCTAGCTTAAACTGTGTGATTTATCCGTACCGAAATATATTTATTTATATTTAAACTGAATAAATCCGAAGCTCACACATTTGCATGTCGTCGTGCTCTGAACGTTGATCATCATAAAATTTTAAAATAAGAAGTATAGTAGGATCATGCAGGATAATATACATTTATTTCAAACCTCCATCGTGTTCTATCATCCTCGTTGCTCATTAACTGCATGTCGTACCGTACAAGTAAAAGTAATCAAATCATACGCCATTGTTGTGGAGATCGCGATCTTTCGCCTGCATTGCCAGCTGTTGATCTTGTGATGAAATCGCTAACATTATCTCCTAATGGATTAGTCGTATCGTATGCTCTTAACGCTGTTGCTCAATGTTTGCACGTTGACACAGTATGACAGATGTAGCTACACACCTAGGTAACATGACCTTCGCATATTTGTTTAAGACCCCTACATACATTATAGTTAGTGAGCCCAAGAGGGGATTTTGTGATTTATTCGAGCGTGTTTCATTTTTCACATTTTTTAGTTATCTTTACTATACATAGACGTTAACTGTCCATCGACTCATTTATCGTATAGTTTAATGTCTCGACTAAAGTTACATTTATAAAGTTAATAAGATCGTTACCTTTTTTTTTTATTCCTCGCAACTTTCTTATTATCTTAGTACAAGCCTTTCCATTTATCACGTACCCCGACAAACTGTCTCCTTTCTTCCACAGTTTCGAAGGACGTACCGTTGTATTGTAATTGTAACCGCAACATTGTGCCACCAACTTCTTCTTCCTCTTTTCCCACTACGCATGTCAGTCTCTTTTACTTCAGTCTGTCACTGATCATATCATCTGTTACACCTTTACACCCATGTGCTCTCTAATGCCCCACATTCACCTTTTCCTTAGTCTTTCCCTATTTCTACGTCCTCTTCCTTCCGTTTTTCAACTCGTTACGTAACATAATTTTCTTTCGTTCTCATAACGTAGCTAAACCAACGTAACCTATTCCTATTACTTCTTCATTATTTATTAACAGGGGTTAATTTCATACTTCCTCTTACGTACTCACTCCTTATTTAGTCCTTTCGCGTTACAACTTACACCACACAACCATCTCAACATTCTCATATCCGCAACATGCAATCGTCTTTTATCCGCCACTTTTGTGGGCCAAGATTCTGAACCGTGTTAATGATCACTACACCTATAATATTTGAGAATATGGCATTCCGCATTAATTTAATTATAGTATTTGTCTTAAATTGATTCAAATTTTTGACTTCTTCTTCTTCCTCGCCTTTTCTCTATTTAGGATCGGCTCTGTATGTCAACTTTCCATTTTTTTCTATTTTTCATATCGGCACTAGCTCCCCGTTCTTGCATATTTGCTCACAAACTTCCTCCACGCCTTTTTTGGTCTTCCCTTTTAAGACTAGTATAGAAAGTTGTATATGTGTATTTGTGCAAAATAAAAAGCTTGAAGAAATTTCTCTGGATCACAAACCTGTCATACTGGGAATAGTTTTCTGGCTTATGACTAAAAACGTGCTATTTCGTTGCGATTGCCGACTATAGTTTCGGACTCGTTAGGAACCCATTTTCAAGGCGAGTGCGGGACGAGAGGCGGAGGTTCTGAACTGAACCCTCCCGAACTATAGTCCGAAATCCCGACGAAATAGCACGTGAGTGACCCGTTGCACCACTTGACGAATAACCATTTTAGGAGCGGTTAAAAAACGCTTGACCAGTTGACAATTTTTTCTCGCTTGACTAATTATCCCCTACATCCGTTTTTAGTCATTATGTATTTAATTAATCTCACGTTAGTTTCTTTACTTTAGGATAATGTTTGTATCTATATACTCTAAAATCATATTCATATTTCTTTAATATCTACATTTTTCTTATGGATCGTAGCGTTTATAATCTATCTAAACTCAAAAATATCTCTAGTGTACATTGCTAGCAGTGATTTACTGGGGCCCGGCTACGCACGATCAGTTTCGCCTTTGACCAGATGTCGGCCAACCTCAAGGTTTCCATCATGGCTGCTCATAATGTCGCGGAAGTGGCCACCCGCGCGGCGGTGGCTTTATGGCAATTTAGACCCTACACCTTTGGAATGATGAATCAATCTATACAAACCTTCGTGTAATAAAACTGTAACAAAATAAATTCTGTGATAAACTAATACGAGTAACCTCCAAAATATTCCTACAAAGTGATTTATTTGGCATATAGTATAATGGAAGCGTTTGTTATAGGAGCATTATTTTTTTTTATGGTATAGGATGGCAAACGAGCAAGCGGGCCTGACGATGAGCGCTGCCCAACAACTGCAGCACCAGGTTGTAACAGGAGCGTTACCGGCCTTTCGGGGGAAGGACATGGGTGAGGAAATGGGGGGGAAAGATGGGGCTCCGGCTCTCTCACTCACCGAACGAAGCATAGAAGTGGTAAAGCTTCTTCTCAAACGTCGATTGTCTGTGAGAGTATGGTACTTCCCCGGAGGGTTCGGACCATTGAAGCTACAAGTAGAAATGAATTTTGCCGGTAGCATGGCTCTACCAGAAGTAATAATAGCATTAGTTTCATTTTCAATTGTATAATATATTTCAAGAGGATTTTAAGAAAATACCTAGATGTCCGTAAAGTCAAAGTCAAAGTCAAAGATTTTTATTCAAAATTGGATACATGTATCTCTTTTTGAACGTCATATTTTTATTTCTTATATATTTTTTTATATATGCAAAATTGAAATACTACTAGCGTTTCGGAACGACCACTGGTGAGAAGAATACGCCGAAAGAAACTCAATCCAGCCTTGGTCCCTACGTGCCTGAAGGGCTCTGAATACATTGTTAACATTAAATACAATTTTTCATACTATAGATTAATTTTAACATTTAATAATTGTTAACATTAAATAAATTTATATAAATTTCCACGCATTTTTATCAGTAATATAATCATCAATGCAGTAATAAGCCTTTTTTATTAACTGGTTTTTTACAATCGTTTTGAACTTAAGTAAAGGCAGACCTAATATTTCTGCAGGAATTTTATTATAGAAGCGTACTCCTAAACCCAAAAATGAATTCATAGTTTTCTGCAATCGCAATACTGGTGTAGCTAATTTATTTTTATTTCTCGTGTTTCGGTCATGGATATCACTATTTTTCTTATATAAATCAAGATTATAGCGCACAAACATAATATTCGCAAATATGTACTGAGAAGGTAAAGTTAAAATATTTATATCTTTAAACAATTCTCTAAGAGATTCTCTAGCACCAAGTTTATATATAGATCTAATAGCGCGCTTCTGCAGGACAAATATGGTGTTTACTTCTGCAGCGTTACCCCATAGTAAAATCGCATAAGACATAACACTATGAAAGTAACTGAAATATACCAAACGCGCAGTATCAACATCAGTCAGTTGTCTAATTCTCCTGACAGCATAAGCTGCAGAACTAAGTTTACCCGCTAACGTAGTAATATGGGCACCCCATTGAAGCCCGGCATCAAGAGTTATTCCAAGAAATGTTGTTTTATCAGTTAAATCTAGTGGTTCATTATCCATTACTATTTGTGTTGGAATTTTTGTAACATTTGGTAAGCAAAATTTAATACATTTCGTTTTCTTAGCGTTCAACAATAGATTATTCGCTGTGAACCAATCCAACACTTGAGCTAAAGTACTATTAACCACGTCAAAAGAATTAGTTTGTCTATCAATTTTGAAGACAAGAGAAGTGTCATCGGCAAATAGTACAGCCTTACATGTATTGACACAGTAAGGTAGGTCATTGATGTAAATGAGGAATAACAGAGGCCCTAGGATAGAGCCCTGGGGTACGCCCATCTTAACCGATGATCCGGAGGATTGTACCCTATCTAAACTAACTTTTTGAGTTCGGCCACTTAAATAAGATTCAAGTAAATCGCGAGATTTACCTTTTATTCCATAGTGCTCCAGCTTGGAGAGAAGGGTATTGTGGTCTACGCAGTCAAAGGCTTTGGAAAGATCACAAAAAACACCAATAGCATTTTGTTTTCCCTCCCAAGCATCATATATGTATTTCAACAGAGCTACACCCGCGTCTGTAGTTGACCGACCCTTTGTAAATCCATACTGTTCACGATGGAAAAGGCTATTTATATTAAAAAAAGCTAATAACTGATTAAAAATCATTTTTTCAAATATTTTACTAAGAGCTGGCAGAATAGAAATGGGACGGTAATTAGTGGGATCATTTTTATCGCCAGATTTGTACAAAGGAATGACTTTACTTAACTTCATCAAGTCAGGAAATGTCCCAGTATCTACACACTTATTAAATATAGAAGCTAAATATGGTGCAATTACTTCAATGATGTTACTAATGACAGCTACAGAGATATCCCACAAATCTCCAGTTTTCTTATTGTTCAAACTCTTAAATGTATCAATGATTATTTGAGGTGTTACATGTTGAAATATTAAATGATTGTTACATTCTGGTATACAGCTTGTTAATAGTTTTTTAGATTCCTCAGATGATGAACGTAAGGAGGCAGTAGTATTTACGGGAATGTTAGTAAAGAAATCTTCGAAATATTTTGCGACGTCTTCATTAGTACTGAGGATCTTATTATCTACTTTTAATTCTATTTTGTTGTCACGATTTTTGGTTTTCCCGGTTTCCATGTTAATAATTTTCCAAGTGGCCTTTATCTTATCATGAGAATCTAGAATAGCTTTTCTTGTATATAAAGATTTTGCGCACAGGCACGCCTTTTTAAAAACCTTAGAGTAAGTTCTAACATAATTAATAAATTCAGTATTTTTATTGTACGCTTTCATAGCTAATAATTCGTATAACCTGTTTCTACTAACGTAAATACCAGTTGTAGCCCATTCACTAAATTTTTTACCGATACGTTTAGTACATTTTTTAATTTTGAATGTATTTTTGAATTCCGATTCAATAATACCAAACATTTTATTATATAGAGCATCCGGATCATCTCTAGTTTCTTCAATTAGGGGCATTTTTTCAGATATTTTTTTCTTAAATACATTTATTTTAGCTTTGGTGAAGCTTTGGTAAATAAGAAAGGACCCCTCATGCCAGAGATCTAGCATTTATAATGTTTTGTTTCTTTTTATTCGGTCTAGGTGCAGTCTGGAACAGTTTCAATAAATATCTAATCGATGTAATCATAAGGGCCATAATCGATCACTACGACATATTTATATTTTAGTCAAAATATTGAAGACTAAGAAATTCAGACAACAAAGGCCGCCATCTTTTATTGATATATTATTATTGATGTCGTCATTAACTTCGTTTAGATAATATACTTCCTTTCAAAATAACACGTTAATCAATCAATACTTCTGTCTTCCTTACGACATAAGTATTTATAGACCGGAATTTAGACACAATACCATTGTGTAAACGGACATAAAGACCCGAAAAGCCAAACAATATATCCAACCTTATACCATAGTAAATTGAATAAGTAAACATTGTGCAAAGATTTAAAAACAAAACAATATGGCGAAGAAAATCAGGCGGACTTCAACAAACGCCTAATTGATTGGCAAAGAAAAGACAATGACAGTTTGTGAAAATGGAGATCCGCGAGCCGAGGCCGCATTGGCTCGAATTGATTTGGCTTTTTGTTGCCCAAACTTGCCCTTGATTATGTATGTACTCTAGATATCAGCTGAGACAATATTCATTGAAAATGGTTGGCTGCAAAACACTTGCATATTTTTTTACAATAAATAAGAGGTACTGATATGTCTGGAAGATATTGCTTTTAACGGTAAAATGTTTGGTACTAATCTTTATTACTAGTATGCAATGAATTTCTATTATGCAATACTAGTTTTCGCCCGCAGCTTCCCTCGCGTCAACGTAGCTCCCTCAAGAAAGGTAGCCTATGTTCTTCTCCGTATTCCGGAGAATTCATGATGATTGGTTCAGTAGTTACGGCTTGTAAGCGTAACAAACAAACAAACTCACTTTCGTATTTATAATATTAAGTATGGATACATATTTAGTATCCATCTATGGTATATCTAGGGAGGGACTCTAAGGAAATAAGATTTCATAAAAGAGCTGCCAAAGTTCTTCTCAAAATATGAGCATCCTTAGATACTCATATCTCTAAGATTAACGATAAACTCGTGGTCATTTTCAGTAGATAGGGAAAGAAAGAACCTCAGATTTTTTTTTATGTTCTGGTATTTTATGAGCTTTCTGTCACTACTTTAACAACACTTAAAGTTCAAACCTTGTTCAAACTAAATAAGATTATTGCTTCAAATGTTTCACGCTTTTGAGATTGCATATCTGACTTTGGAAACAAAAACATATCTTATCTATCATCGACATAAGAAAGAGAGTTCATCGACATTTTTCATTGTAACATCTAGATATTCTCTCAGACATATCCTGTACGCATAGCTCACGCACTTTAAAATGGACTGTATCCTTGTTGCAAAAATTAAACACGTGGGATGTATACTGTTCTTATTTACTGTGCGATCTGGCTGATTACAATGTTCCTACTATTTCACAATATCTCTAGCCTTAATGTAATGAAAATTGACAAAATATTGCGGCGCGGCGAGGCGACACTATCACGCGCTACTAGCGCCGCCAACATTTCGTTACTGTCAGTGTCAATGGATTTCCTAAAAACTGTTGTAGAGTTTAACATAGAACCCGTGCATATATTACGACAGACTATGCTGCTTAGTTTTTTGTTTAATCTTTTACCTTTTAATTGTTATGACTGTAGGTTTTTTGTGAAGTTGTATGTTATACTCGTAGACAACAGCAGCTGGACCATCATTGGAGGAAAGGGAATTCACTACTTATATTCCCTATGGTAAATTTTATAATATTTTTAGGAAAACCAGAAGTGAAATGAAAATTCTCGAAACTACTACAAATATTTTTAATGACCGAAAAGACAATACAAATAAAATAAGAGCGCAACGCAATACGTCCTACGAATCCCGAACGCGGTCCCTCATTGCTTATCCAACGTAGAGCCGCCAGTCGTCTCCCTCGCAACAGTCCCCGCAGCCAGGAACAATGGTTCTTTCTTCTTACTTCTAACACGGCCTCTCCTGACGAGAGAACGCTCTCGTTCTCTTTCTCGTTCTGATGTGATACGTAGACTTCTCAAAGATCAATTAATTCCCAGATGTACCAGGCACCTGGTCATCTTGAGCTTCTGATCTAAGCTCATCTTGCGCAGATTCATGATCTTCTTGGTCTGCGTCTGCGGGACGAAAAACTCCGTCACACGTTCAGAAATACACCAACCTATTAGTTTTTGTGAGGTCTGCTCACAAGAATAAATGTCAATCTCAAAATTTAATCATACAATGAATCATTACTTAGATGAGGTCTGCTCATGTCTCCTCGTGTGGATGAGGTCTGCTCATATAGATGAGGTCTGCTCGTATAGACGAGGTCTGCTCGAATAGAAGAGGTCTGCTCCTATAGACGAGGTCTGCTCGTATAGACGAGGTCTGTTCGAAAAGACGAGGTCTGCTCAAATAGAAGAGGTCTGCTCCTATAGACGAGGTCTGCTCATCTCACATACACATAAATAAAAATCTTAAGTTTTATACACATAAACGAGGTCTGCTCGTATAGATCAGATGAGGTCTGCTCATCTCACATACACATAAATGAAAATCTTAAGTTTTATACACATAAACGAGGTCTGCTCGTATAGATCAGATGAGGTCTGCTCATCTCACATACACATAAATGAAAATCTTAAGTTTTATACACATAAACGAGGTCTGCTCGTATAGATCAGATGAGGTCTGCTCATCTCACATACACATAAATGAAAATCTTAAGTCTTATACACATAAACGAGGTCTGCTCGTAATCTCAAATGTCAAGATCACCTCATATTAAACAAGAACTACTTGCAAAAATCTAAATATCATATTGAGGTCTGCTCAAACACAACAAATAACAAAATACTATGGAGCTCACTTTCAAAGAAAGCAGTACACGTTTCTGGAGTCCACTCTCCCTTCCACAGCACCATAAACTCTGCTGCAGCTTGAGTAGTCTTCCCATAAGAACCAGCTACCTACTGTAACTCGTAACTTCCCTGAGGCAAAACTTTAACAATGCGATAAGGTCCGCGCATGCCAGAATCGGAGTTTGCCTGAAGATTGTGCCTTTTTGATTACAAAAACCAGGGAATTCACTTCGAAAGTGTGAGGTGGCCTCCTCTTTTCGTTAACATAAGCATCTTGTTGCTTTTGGTTCTGCCTTAACCGTTCCGAAACCCTTTGTTTGGTCATTTCACGTAAAGCGATTTGGTTTTGAACCATCTATAACCACATCACGGACAAGATTGCGGATCAACGGTGTTGCAGTATCCACACCAATGAGTAAGTATAAAGGCGAACATTGAGTAATCTTGTGTTTGGATATAATTAACACAAGCTGTAATCTCCATAATACACTGGACCACTCTTCCTGTCTATAATTAGAGTTGATACGAATCATATTCAGCAATGTCCGACAATAACGTTCGACTTGTCCATTGGACTGGTGCATCTCAGGCGTGATAAGATAAACTTCGCTGCTAAGCTCGTTCGCCCAAGCCAAGAATTCGGTGCTTTGAAACATTCGGCCACGATTAGCCACAATCAATTTAGGCGATCCAAAAAATGATATGGCATTCAGAAAATGGCGCTTCAACTCGCTCGCTTCCTGCCGCATCATAGGATACAGAAGACAGAACTTTGAAAAAGCGTCGACAATTATAAGAACATAACGATGTCCATTAGATTCTGGAAGAGGACCTAAAGCGTCCTCATGTATGGTTTCAAATGGACGGTCAGGTTTCTGCCATGAATGAATTGGCTTAAGAGGAGAACGTGGCAACTTTTTTTTGAGACATCCATATAATGCAATGTGTAATATCATCATCATCATCATCAGGTCCTGTTTAGTCCCCACTACAGGAGGTCCGGCAGAGTGGAATGGGACCACTCCAAGTCTTCCGGTGGATGTCGTAGAAGGCGACTTGGGAAATGTGTAATATACTTTTGAACAAATGGCCTTAAGCCGGGAAACCAAAAGTGTTTCATTATAAGATCAAGAGTTTTGTCAACTCCATGGTGATCATGCTCATCATGGAAAACACGAAGCAAACTAAGGCGATGACCTTTAGGGATGAAACATAGGAGACGAGGCTGTTCTCCAATTGACTTATAGTTGTAATAAAGGAGGTCATTCCTTGTAACATATTGATTGGAATCTAACTTGCCCACTTTTAGTTGTTCAATGAGATTTTGTGTCTCTTCATCTGCAGCTTTGGCTATTTGTGCCCAGTTTCTAGGATTTTGTACCTGAACCAAATTTACTGGGTTTCGACTTAAATAGTCGGCATGAGTCATGGAAGTACCTTTGCGGTATTCAAGAGAAAAATTAAAATCTTGTAAGTAAATCCACCATCTTGCTACTCTCGGCATTAAATCTTTCTTTTTTTGTGTTAACTTAAGGGCATTACAATCAGTTACTACAGTGAAAGGCACCCCGATAAGATAATGCCTAAAATTTTGCAAGGCCTTGACTACGGCCAAGGTCTCCAGTTCATAAGAGTGGTATTTTGGTTCAGCACCCTGAGTTAATCTACTGAAATAAGCTACGACACGCTTATGAACTGAATTATGAATTTGCAGTAGAACAGCGCCATAACCGATCGCACTAGCATCGGTATTGACCTCAATTGGTAAAGTTGGATCATAAATTGCAAGAACTGGTTCACTGGTCAGGTGTTCGATTATATTTTTCCTTGCAGTTTCCTGCTCTGTTCCCCACTCAAAAGGGACACCTTTTTTTGTAAGATGTGCTATGCAGGCTATTTTTGAAGTAAACCCAGCTATATATTTTCGAAAATACCCTGCTAAACCCAGAAATTGACGTACTTGTTTCACATTTTTAGGTACAGGAGCTTCAGCAAGTGCCTTTACTTTAAAAGGACTCGGCCGTACCTGACCCTCACTAATTGAACGACCCAAATATTCTATTTTAGTGGATAGGAATGAACATTTTTTTAAGTTTATAGAAAATCCAGCTTCAGTCAATATTTGCAGTACTTTTCGCAAAGTTTCAAAACCTTCATTAACTGAATTACTTAATATGAGCACGTCGTTGATATACACAAGGACTTTACCAGATTCAATGAGGTTGTGTAGAGTTTTTGATATTATACGCTGATATACAACGGGATCGTTAGCCAAACCATATGGCATTTTCAAATATTCATAATGACCTTCCGGGGTAACAAAGCCGGTTTTTGAAATTGAGTCTTTTTCCATTGGAATCTGATGAAATCCCGTCGCCATGTCAAGGCTCGTAAAGAATTTATGACATCCTAAACGATCTATATGATCATCTATTAATGGCAAAGGAAAACGGTCCTTGAAAGTAATTTCATTCAGTTTTCGAAAATCGACACACATCCGATCCTTACCGTCTTTTTTCTTGACTAAAAGTATAGGGCTAGAATACTCTGACTCAGACTCTTGTATAATACCATTATCTAATAAATCTTTTATGATCTCACGAACACGTAATACTTCGGCTTGTGAAAGTCGGTATGGTCTGTAATTAATAGGTACGTTGCTATTGAGTTTGATAGACATACACCCTGTTTTAACAGTTGAGCTGGCCGTCCCCGTAATGAAAAAATCAGAAAAATCTTCAATAATAGCCAACAATTTATCATAATCAATTTCAGTAAGATTTGTGTTTATCAATGACCGTCTATCAAACTCGACTGTCAGAACGCTAGCAGGTTCATTAAGGTTACGTGTGATAAGCTGTTGTTCGCTAGTACGAATATACGTAATATCTTTACGGTTTAAAACATCTGTGCCTATTATAACTGGGGTGTTCATATATTCTGCTGGTATCACAAATAAATCGACTTCTAAAGTTAGATCATTGAATTCAATTGGCAAAGTAACATAAGAAGTAGACTCTATCTCTTGACTTCGGATTCATTTCAAGATACGAAATGCAGGTTTACGAGGATTATCAAAATGTTTCATCAAAGCAGATGAAATAAGAGAAATAGTTGAACCACTGTAAATCAAAATATCAACTGGTACGCCCTGTATTACCGCAACAATAACATCACTTTTACGATTACTCTTCATTTCGTTGCAGAAATTGACATTATTTTTATTTCGAGATTCAGATCTTATTTTCGCAAAACAAGTTTCCACTTTATGTCCAAGCTTTTTACAAAAAGAACACGAATCTGCTTTAATTTGAGTAGAAGTAATCTGGGCGTTAGATGTCTGAGTAGTAGGGGAAGAACTACTAACATTATTAGAGCTGACTTTAAATCTCTTGTGACAATTAGCAAGTACATGACCCGGTAATCCACAAGAAAAGCATTTCTTTCCTTCAAATCGACGTTTCCTAATTATATCAGAAGGCTTAGCTTTATAACTATCATGTCGATTATAGGACGACTGGTTTGTTTTGCTTTTATAGGTAGTGGAATCAAGTATAACATAAATTGAAAAAAAAATTTACCAAATCATTCGGCATTAGGTTCGCATTAGTTGCAGCCGCTCGAATTTGAGGATCAGTAATACCGCGAATAACTATTGCCGATATTAATTCATCACTTAAGCCTACTACAATTCGTAAACGAAGTAACGGCCGACGCGCATAATCAGCATACGTGGGGTAATTATCAGAGTTAGTCTTCATAACGTCGAACAATATATTAGCTACGTCAACCTTTTTTGGACAAAGAGGTTTAAATTTTATTTAAAGTTGGTCCAACTACGATCATTTGTGACCCATTCATTGAGCCATGTCCGAGCATCCCCCTTTAAACAATTACCGATTCGGGAAAGACATTCATTGTCATTCCAATTGTTAATTACTTTCGCGCGATCAACCTCGCGACACCAAACATCAATGTCGTGTAAACTTGGGTCAAAATTATAAATATAAAACGGCTGATTAGATCTAACGGCAGTGCTGAGCGAACGTAATGCGGTGCCAAAAGCATCACTCAGTGTTTGTTCAGATAATGTACTATTCGCGGGTTGCACTTGGGACGACCGGTCCGCAGAGTATGTGACTACTTTATCATTATCACAAACTATTGATTGGTTACACTGACGCTGACGTGTTAAATCAGGAGGTGGTGTGCCCGGTGGGGTATCACCTTCCTTTCCCATACGAATATTTGTATCAACGCTTGAAATATTTAGAAGCGGCGTACTAGATATATTTTTTTCACTGTCGCCTTCTAAAGTATTTAATCGTGTTAGAATAACGCCTAACATTTCGCGTACCGAGTCTGTGCTACGAGATCTACGAATGCTACGAGCTCTACGAGGCGTAGACGGTGATCGTACCATATGACGTGTACATTCCCGATCTCGACTAGTGGAATGCTCCTGCGGTTGGGTTCTTCCCCGCGACCGCGAGCTCGGATTACCCGGCATGACGTTATCGCGTCTCGCGCTCTCACGCTCGAAATGTAAACAAAAGTCCAAAGTTCACGGTACTAATACACAAAAGAACAAAGAATTGCACAATATCTAACTAACAATAAATATGTGCACTAAACTGTTTTATCACGTCTATTCACGTATTTTTAACGCAACCGACACAGTCCACAATCCAGAATAGTTGCTAACACTACAAGACATAAATGTTCTCTTACTACATGAAATCATTAACACACATCACTTTTAAAGTCACCGTGTTTGTACTACAACTTAATCGCACTATAATCAGTCACTTAATTCACGTGTTAGAATGCCTAAAACTAATATCTTAACGGATAGCTTAGAGCGTACTATGGCCGTGAGTTTTCGTCATCCCACTTCTGATTTTAGGAAAACCAGAAGTGAAATGAAAATTCTCGAAACTACTACAAATATTTTTAATGACCGAAAAGACAATACAAATAAAATAAGAGCGCAACGCAATACGTCCTACGAATCCCGAACGCGGTCCCTCATTGCTTATCCAACGTAGAGCCGCCAGTCGTCTCCCTCGCAACAGTCCCCGCAGCCAGGAACAATGGTTCTTTCTTCTTACTTCTAACAATATGTTATGTTTCATTATACATCAAATTGTATTCTAAACAAAATTTAATGAATTTCTAACATTTTATAAATGGAATGATGATTTATTGCTTACTCTCTTAACATAAAAGTTTTTAATTCTTTCACAATATCTTGCATCTCTTATACTTAAAATAAAATGCTTACAAGTTTAATAATTTAAAAAATTGTTGCCGCTTCTACTGCGCTCCATTCACTGACGTGAACAATTATTTTGAAGTCATATCAGTTAAGAAGTGTTCAGAAAACCTATATTCAATAAACGTTTTGAATTTAAATTTATCTAATTATCTAGACTTTTAAATATGAAAGGTGTTAATTCTTCTAATCATAATACGTAAAAAGTGCATGTAATTCGGTCAGTTTTCAGATGGTAGGCAATTTGAAAACGTGTTAGGTACAGGTTAGGTAGGTTTTTCTTTCGTCACGTGTAACATTTATAAGCCAGACGGCACTGTTATTAGTTCAACTTGATTTGAAAACTTTTCTAACATGAATATTTATCTGCTAAAGTGTTAACTCGCTGTTAAATGACTGGCAGGCTTTAAAATACAGATTTAAGAGTATACAAATACAAAACAGTGAAATTTCTAGAAAAATATAGTTTTCACCGGTGTCGAAAGAGAGAGTGTTGAATATTGCCTAGTAATGGAGATAATTGTCAACCGACTTTCATACAATACTGCGCTAAGTGAAAGATTTCATTACTTAAGAGAAATCTATCATCCACGTTACCTTATCGCATTATCTGGGGTCAGTATGTCTTTTCCTTCTAAAACTCCCTGTTGCCCGTCATGCCCATATCCACTCCCACCGCCCTCATGTCCTGCCTTACAGCAGGATAAATTATTACTTAAAATTAAGAATCAAAAAGTATATATATACGTATTACGTCGTATTAAAAAAAATCTTATTTTTATTATACTTTCCTACTAACCTATTTCTTTACGGTTTGTGGTATGAATGCATAATTTTTATTGGCATAAAATATATAAATATATACAAAATGATTAGTATAATAATATTATTTCTGTTTTTATCATAATCATTTGAATTATTCCCCAGAGATACACTCTCCCCGTAGAGACACTTTTAATAAAATGGGTTTTTTTTTTCTTGTAAGATACACTTTTTTATTGAACACTAGCTTTTGCCCGCGGCTTCGTCCGCGTTAGTGTCGATTCCTCGGGAACAGTAGAATTTCCTGGAATGAAAGGCATCCTATGTCCTTTCCCAGGCCTCAAACCTCCATACCAAATTTCATCCAAATTGGTTGAAGCGTGAAAAGAAGACAGACAGACAGAGTTATTTCGCATTTATAATATTAGTACGGATTATGCCTAACAATCTTTATGAGTATTTTTATGCCAAAGAAACCGTTTACAAATAAATCTATTATTTTGAAGTCAATACAAATGAAAACAAAGTAAAAACGCAATGAAAGTTTTTGATACGACTAAAAAGATTACTACTTATTACGTTTCCCCAGTAATAAAGATTAGGTCATTACTCATTACAACAAAACAAAACGTCGAAACATTTTCATAATCATGTCTTTACACATTGTTTACATCCTTATCTAGCACCCAAACATACTCAATTCAATAAAGTACTTAATTTATTGATACTTTTTAGGAGACTGATAAGAGCCTATTTCTTGGTGTTTTTGCCGATAAAAATATCATAACAGGAAACTTCTTAGTCACCGGAATCACCATTTCGTGTAGTTATATTACAGCTGACTTAAAAACCTACTTAGTACTATTTTTATACGTTATATGTTTTTATAGCATCATTATTCATTATGTGTAATGTACTACTAAACAATTATTGACATTATTTCTTTTAAGATAAGGTCGTTAGAAAAGAAAGACCAGTCTCTGAGGAACAAGTCACTGATGGTTGCCGAAGGCTGATAAAGCATGTGGCAAAAAGCTTCAAGTTTCCTGAGTTGGTCCTACCATAGGACATCTGCGAACAGAGTGGTCATTCAAGTATAAAAAAATCAGCTATTGTACAGTTATGTTAATCCAGTAAGGTGCACCTGTAATTTACAGGTTAAGTAATGTTAACTTTCCTATCTATGTTAAATGTCATCATCATCATCATCAGGTCCTTTTTAGTCTCCACTACAGGAGCACAATCGTCTCTGTACTACTAGAGCCATACTTGGCCAGAGCAGCCAGAGGACTTGGCCTACACTCTCTACCCTGGCCAGACGGGTCGGAGAGGTCTCACAGATGTTTAAAGACCTAAGCATACATAGGGACAAACAGTGAGAAGCGACTTTGTTTTACATATACTATTTTAGAGATGTTAGTGATTTGACTAATAGTTTTTAGGATTCAGAACTGACTTAAAATCTACCAACAACATGCTACACGTGGCTACAGTTTCAAATTCCTGGGCTCTGTCTACCCCGAAAGGGAAAAAGACATAATGGCATAAAAATATTTCGGAAAAATCTTTCTCAACATCTCGACATAGACATTGACATCACAGCAACATAGACGGAGAGGTCAACACTCGCACTAATTCGATTCAAATGATGCTTTCACCCGCATTCGTCCGACAGACCATTACATGCGGTCGACATAATGCGTGTAACATTTGCAAATCAATGGTCGCTTCCTTTGAAACGATATGTGGTTTAATAATAATTTCGTATTATGTTACATTTTCTGACTTTATTGCGATAACTAGATAATTTACATTTATGTACCTATGTGAGATACCTTTCTGACAGTATTTATGCGTGCAAACATCGTTTTGAACTTGAGCTATCAGCCTAGGGCTAGCCCTGCATAGTACGAGTATAAAATTTGTGGAAACTGGCAAACTTCGGGCTTCTGTCATGGCTGCTGAAATCTAAATAATTTATTTGATTTCTGTGGTCGCAGTCGCGACTGATAGATCGTGTAACCTCCATGAAAGCTAGCTTGACAACGCGTTCTTAGGTACGGGTGGAGGTATGAGGTTAATAATATAAAACACTCAGGTCTGTCTGCTATACAACCCTAAAAGCGTATTTTTCACACTCTGATTGAAATCAAATATTCTAAAAGAATCATGCATCACTAAAACCCAAGTCATGAATCATGAAATTTGCAAAAAGAAATGTTTATTCATTTTTTATAAACTTTATTTCACAACAAATGGTGGACTTAATTCATTGCATGGCATTCTCTGCCTATCGACCATAAGACTAAACAGAGACGTTTTAAACAAATAAAAAAAAAACTAAAAAGAAAAAATCAAGAAAATCCTACAACTACACCAGGTATTTTTTTTGCTGAGGCAAATGGGGTAAACTAAACACCACATCAACTACAAAGTTATGAAGATAAGCAAGTCGGTCGCTCAGTAATCAGTGGCGAATTAATGGAGTGTATCGGGATCGATCAATTACGGTTTATTTATTCTGAGCTGATAACGGAAGCAGGTCACACGATTACTAGATGCTTACTGAGATTAACATTATCGTTCATGTGTCCATGCTTCTAGAGCAGTTGAATATTGTTATTGTTTGTTTGTAAAATCTTTATTGTGCGAGAAGCAAAAAAAAAGAGGAACATATGACCTAGATATACGAAAAGTAAACATAAAATGGCGGAATTATGCCATATAGGGATCTCTATCAATCAACCAGCTAAATCATTGAAAGATTAGTAAACACTAATTAGGTTTATCTACGTACACAACGAGAATAAAGAAAACGTAGTTTAAAACATTGTTATTTAGAAGTGGTATGTATTTTATTTTTGATCCAATAAAAAAATGGATTGCATGAGAGATATACTTAGCAAATTTTTCAAGAAAGGAAGTTTGATGGGCTGCTTAATAATTCAGAACAACTTATGTAAGTAAATACACGGAAAATCATATATCTCATAGATGATTACTGTGTGTATAAAATAAATGGAAGAGTAGGTCCCCATATATTTATAAAACAACAACAAATTCTTTATTGCAAGGCAAATAACAAAATAGTTTAAAGGTAAAGTCCGCAATGAGAAATATCAAAAAACATAATTAAGAATAGCATGTAATAATTAATTGTTAAACATTGATTAGATAAATAAAAATGTATTTTAATTAACTCCCCGTAAACCACACGATTGCGTAACGAAGTACAATGTAGACTAAAAACGTAGAGCACAATAAAGTTACGGACAGCAGTGGTGTAAAATAATAATGATACAGAAGTAGAGCTCTTGTTGACAACAGTCGGATATTCGTCAAATCTTCTATCATCGAGGAAAATCTAATGGACTACTCCATGGTACATTTATATCTCCAACTTAACGCATATACCATAACATAGATGCAATGGGTTGGTTGGAGGCATGAATGTACTTACTTTACTCTAATAGTACAATACAAGAATTATTGTAACTTATTTTGGGGCTAGCTCAGTCTGTGTGTTTTGAATTTCCATATATTTTATTAATTTGTTTATTTTGGTACCAAATGTTAATCTTATTTAAGGAGTGGTTACTTTATTTCTGCAAGCAATATGGAAAAATAACCCATTCTTGGCCCTTTTAAAAAAAATAAGTTATATTCCTTCTAATGAAAAATAATAAAGATTATTATTATTATTAATGATCTCATTAGCTTCCGATTACGTTCTTTATTGCGCACAAAAACGATGGCAGTCAATTGCCAATGCAATCTACTTATAGAGGTACATCGGCTTGAGTTCCGCGTAAGTCCGGGGCATTGCTAAATCAAACAATGAAAAATTCCTTTTGCTTAGAAGTCGTGTATAGCTACGGATACTTTTAACATTACGATTCGATTAACTATTTCAACTTTATGTACGTCGCATAAGGTCCATAATATTATTAAATATTTATGCCTTATATGGCCTTACTAATCAGTGCAATCGATTTTCATCAGTGATTTTCACCTTAAGGCTACGTACCGTACATGAAGCGTCATATCTGTCCTCTCGTTATTGGACGCCAGTGGTCACTTTCTTTTTCCCTCATTAAATTCGCCGTCAGCACTACGCTGCGCTAATTATAATTCATCACTAATTATGTGATGTGTTACATGCTGCCTGCACCTAATGCAATTCTTAATGAGCTCCAAATATATTTCAGTTGAAAACGGCCACTTTCTCGTTTCGTTACGCGGACGAAGATCATAACGTACCAACACGAACACGAAGTCAAATGTACAAAAGTTTCATCCGAATTTGGTCCCAAGTTTGCCCTCAGCCGTAGTGCTTCAGCTTCAAGGATTGCGAGCTCGTGGTCCCCATATTAGTTTTTCATTCTAACGCTAAACTTCCTACACTATAATCCATCGCAGGCAAAATGTTAGAATGCTTTTGTTAAATATTGAGAGTTTTTGTCCTTTTATACTTTATTAAACAAAACAGCACTAGTCGCAGACTGGAAACGCTTTAGTCGCCTCTTTCGAGCTTCTCTAGGCTGGCTTACACACTGAACACAATGTGTGTGTTTACTATTTTTTTCTCAAAATTAATAACTCGTTGTTGACACCACATATCCTGCAAGCTATTTATAGTTAATTACTTTTAAGTTCTTTCACGTAATAGCATGATTTTTTCTAATTATAAATATATTTTTTTACTCGATATTGTAAACGTCTCTTTGAGTAGTTTATTCAATTCAAGGGATTTATGCATGTTAAAAATCACAGTTTGATACAAAAAAAGCAAGGAATATATGTCATACATTTTGCATTATACAAATTATTATGTTATCAAGTTATAATATCAAAAGTTTACAAAATACAGATATTTAAAAAAGGGTTTCCAGAGACACCCTTTTTTATAAACACCTTTTGGTTTTTGAGATAAACCTAACGAGACCAATCCATTCAGCCGTTTGGAGTTTGTGTTTTTTATTACCGAGGTTATAAAAAAAACCGGCCAAGTGCGAGTCAGACTCGCGCACGAAGGGTTCCGTACCGTTATCTATGAAAACGGTAAAAAAATCATGTCTGTTGTATGCGAGCCCCCCTTTATTATTATTTTTATTTAATTATTTACTTTTAAGGTGAATGTATACTTAAATATTCTATGAATATTTCCAGTGTCTACCTGTTGCCGTTATCAATAACGAGAAAAATCAAGCAAAAATATCAAGTTTGTTGTATGGGAGCCCCCTTAAATATGTATTTAACTCATTTTTTTGTATTTATTGTTGTTATAGCGGCAACAGAAATACATCATCTGCGAAAATTACAACCGTCTAACTATCACGGTTCATGAGATACTCACCTGCCTGGTGACAGACGGACAGACAGACAGACGGACAGCGGAGCGAAATTAATAGGGTCCCGTTTTTACCCTTTGGGTACGGAGCCCTAAAAACAAACGAAACGCGCGAAACAGAACTCTGGCAGTCGGGTTAAAAAGAGAGAGGTTGTAGGTAACAGTTTAGCACAATCTAACGCATACGCTTTCGCATCTATAATGTTGGTTATTCATGGTCAAGGCTCGATTTTATGGTCTTCATGCAGCTTTATATGGCCATCAAATAGAAAGCGAAGAAACAGCTTTACATTACAATGTGAAAACGTGGCCATAACGGTAATGGATAATGGCTACAAATGGTTTATTTGCCAATAAAGATGTACAAATTGCCTCACAATAGAAATGTACGTTTTTGTTATTTAAAGTTGTACAAAACAAAAGAAAATAAATAATGTTTTAAGGTCTTACTCCGTGTGATGAATCACAAGAAAAATAAATTAAAAACAATTAAAACCTGACTTCGTGAGCGGTCTGAGAGATGCAACGATTTTTTTTAGTAATTACAAATAATTCTACGTATTAACAAAGTAACGATTTGACCACAATGAAGGACCAAAATAGGCTAGTTTCCTGGGTGAAAATAATAACATTTCAATAAATCCGTCAGATAAATAAAAAATAATTGTGTAAATAGTGGGGGCTCCTGACGTTTGCTAAAAAGTGGAGCGAACTATGACGTCACACGAATTTCAACGGGAATATACCTATTTATATTTTTTTCTTTAAATGACAAAAGAAAAAATACCGTGTCCCATATTTTTTAATTATCAAACTGACAGACTCATTATATTTTTTTAGGCAACTAGCCTATTACTACACACGCGACACGAGGGTGCTCGGGTTTGATTCCCGGTCAGGTCAAGATGGAAAATGATCTTTTTCAGATTGGCCTGGGTCTTGGATGTTTATCTATATATTGTATTTATTATAAAATATAGTATCGTTGAGTTAGTATCCCATAACACAAGTCTCGAACTTACTTTGGGGCAAGCTCAATCTGTTTGATTTGTCCGTATATATTGCACATATATAACATGATGTTATTTTCATAATCATGTTGGTGTGGTGGCACTATTCTCGTACAGTGATTGAGTTAACAGCAGCCTTGTCGCCGCCGGAACTGATAATATTGGCTTCCACGATACACATTCAAGAAGATAACGCTCTGTGCAAATCCATGCATGTCACTAATGTTTTTTTAGGGAGGCATATTGTGACTAAGAAATATTCTGATTTCTGTTCCTGATAGAGGCGAGCGCAAAAGGCCGTGCAGCCTATGAAAGACAAACAGCGCAAAGTGATCCCAGAAAGAATTGAAGCACCTTAAGAAAATTGCGAAGAGTTTGGAGATCAGAAACTGGGTGCTATAAAATGCAAACTATAGGTACGGTCAAATGCAAAAGTCTATATAGAAGTTTCAGTAGAGAAGTTTTCAACCTTACATACCCGTATGTCGCATTAGGTTCATGATATTGTTAGATCATCCCTAATCAGTGCAATCAATTTTCACCTTAAGGCTATTGACTTTTGCAGGTGACCGTAAGTACTTATGGAGTTAAAACATCTTTTGGTAGTCAGATCCCTACTATTGTATGCAGATTGTTGCCTCTTTTTCTTTTTTCTGTTCTTGCGCTTTGTAAGCGACACTTTACTGGCGTCAAGAAGATGTGTGAAATTTAAATAGAAAAACATTTACTAAATAATATTTATAATATCTTACGACCTAATGGCTTTTTTATTTTTTTATATTCCAAATTAAATTAACCTAGTCTTAGAAAATGGGTACATGTAATCAAGTGCGCATGTACATACCTACTAAACGAATAATCGACGAAAATCGTGTGCGAAAAACGTGAGTATGCGTGTGAGTACGCCTATGCATTTTACAATGCATTCTTCCAAAGGCGAAAGTCTATTTTCACTGGTAAAGCGAATTGAATACCAGTTTGAACTAATCCAATCCAGTTCTCTCTCTAGATTGGGAAATGGATTGGCTTATACAAGTAGATTTGTATTAGGCTAGATCTGCGGGCCTATTTGCTAAGTCAGTGTACAACGTTTTGATATTCACTTCAAAATACATTGCGGCTTTTGTATGATTGACTATTTTTATTTATGATACATAAAACGTTATGTATATTGAAGTGACTATCAAAACGTACACAATAAGTTACCAAAATAGACTAGACAGACTTGTTGCGCGTTTGACAGGCATAAATATCAACCGCGCAATGAGTTTGAGGATTTTCTCACTTTTAGTGCTCCTACTTCCGATCAGATCTGGATTAGCCTATAAGTAAAGTAAGTAATTGCTAAGAGCACCATGTCTTGGGGGCATTAGTAGCGCCGGACTTCCCCTCTGCCTAGGGGGTCCCACTAGAGGGGCCCCCCTCGGACGAAACTCTTTGCATCCCATACATCCAGATCCGCTGAGGCATTTATGGTGGAATAAAGACAATCACATTCCTACTTACATATGTTACACTCCTTTTTTGGGCAGTCATTAGTTTCGTTTTTTTGTTTTGTGGAAATGTACCACTCTCAGTTTTCATACAAATTAAAACCTCAAACGCCATCTAGCCTAATTTGGCTAGACTTTCAGGGCGAAGGGGTTTCTTTCCTATAATCCTGTTATGCTGCACTTGGGTGGCTTGTTACAATCTCGTGATCACGTTGAATGATTTTAAACTTATCTATCTTCAATAATATTTAAAAGAGGGAAGATTTGATTGTGTGTTTGTTTCCATTGAATATGCTCCGAAACCACTAAGTTATTACTACGTTAGCGGGTAAACTTAGTTCTGCAGCTTATGCTGTCAGGAGAATTAGACAACTGACTGATGTTGATACTGCGCGTTTGGTATATTTTAGTTACTTTCATAGTGTTATGCGATTTTACTATGGGGTAAAGCTGCAGAAGTAAACACCATATTTGTCCTGCAGAAACGCGCTATTAGATCTATATATAAACTTGGTGCTAGAGAATCTCTTAGATAATTGTTTAAAGATATAAATATTTTAACTTTATCTTCTCAGTACATATTTGCGAATATTATTTTTGTGCGCTATAATCTTGATTTATATAAGAAAAATAGTGATATCCATGACCGAAACACGAGAAATAAAAATAAATTAGCTACACCAGTATTGCGATTGCAGAAAACTATGGATTCATTTCTGGGTCTAGGAGTACGCTTCTATAATAAAATTCCTGCAGAAATATTAGGTCTGCCTTTACTTACCTAAGTTCAAAACGATTGTAAAAAACCAGTTAGTAAAAAAAGGCTTATTACTGCATTGATGATTATATAACTGATAAAAATGCGTTGAAATTTAAATAAATTTATTTAATGTTAACAATTTAATCTATAGTGTGAAAAATTGTGTTTAATGTTAACAATGTATTCAGAGCCCTTCAGGCACGTAGGGACCAAGTCCGGATTAAGTTTCTTTCGGCGTATTCTTCTCACCAGTGGTCGTTCCGAAACGCTAGTAGTATTTCAATTTTGCACATATTAAAAAATGTATAAGAAATAAAAATATGACGTTCAAAAAGAGATACATGTATCCAATTTTGAATAAAAATCTTTGACCTTTTTTTTTACTAAACCGATGAAAAATTCTTACACCAGTAAAATCCTATTTTTCCCGGGTAAACATAGGCTATATAATAAAAACCTACATCATCTCGTACGAAGCCGCTAGTAAATAAATAAATATTATACGGACAAATCACACAGATTGAGTTAGCCCCCTGTCGCTATAAATTTTTGCCCATCCCTTAAATTTTCCCTGAAATGGAGGCAGTACTTTCTACATTGGACGGATTGAGATAGTGATGATAGTACTTCAAGACGATATTCAGCAGCCATTTAAAATGAATCATTCGGTTATCAGATAGGCATTTAGCGATGGCGAGCGTAATGCATATTTTTCATTTCTGCTCCAGTTGCCGCGGACAATAGCATGATAGCGCTGGCGGATGTCAATGCGCGTGCGCATTATTTGCGCCTAGGGTTACCATATGATAAATTCAAAACTCCTTACAAAAAGGCTCTTCCTCGTGGAAATCTGAATCATGTCCGTAGGCGACGCAGCTACCAACAGGTCAATATTATGACTTCCAACTTATACCTCTACGAACATGCTAACGTGGCCATAAGGTCCCTAGAGTCTGTCTACAGCGTAAGGGTTAAATACGTAATTTGTCTCAAATCATACATACATAGTATCACCTCTATTTCCCTTACGGCATAGACAGAGCCTATAAGACAGGTCTTAAAGACCTTATGGCCACATTAAGCATGTTGGAGGGCGTGTAGATGGAAAACAGAATCAAATAGTGATGGGTTGCTAGCCGCATCGCCTATTGACATGATTCCGCAGAGTTTAACCCTATCCCTTGATCGGCTTTTTTTTACTAAATGTTGGATTAGGCATTTGTCTCCCATCTCACCTGATGGTAAGTGACGATTAATGATTTTACGATCTGCGCGGGAAGAAAAGCAGCTGGCACATTCTACGTATTTTTCTTTTCTCCCAGACCAGCATGGAAGTAAATCTTGTCTAAAGTTGTCTTAAATCGATGTCAAAAATCCAGCTGCAATCCTATTATCTCCTGAGACATCCTGAGATATGGTAACCCTCAGGCTGACTTGCAGCGTGTTGCATGAATAAAGTATAATATATGGAGAAAAAGTAGGTAATAATTTAGTAGACTCTATTATTAGAAACCAAATGACAGGGAAATCAGACTACCTGTACCCTGTAGGTTTTGATTCCCTTGCGAATGTCGAAAATTTGCGACATAAACGGCTGTATCTTTTGACTGCGTTGACTTTGAAGTTAGACTTTTTCACGGCTCCAAGGGACAAAAGGGAAAAAAACAGCTTGATACTGTGGAGGTATGTTCGTGTTCCTGAGAAAAAGGCTCTTTACAGACGTGATCCTAAAAGGGTTAATTTTTTTTCCTTTTGAGGGTCAGAACCCTAAAAAGCCTGCAAAAGGCTATTTTATTAATAAACGTTATGATTCATAGAATTCATACGCAAAAGTATGTTATTTATTACATAAAATATATTTATTATACGTAATAAATAACATACTAATTAGCGAGTAGAAAATAGAAAGTTTGGACATGTATTAACGACAGAAAATCAGAATGTGTGCTATAGTCCAATAAACTGATCATTTTTATATAAAAAAAACATATGTTATTTATTAGGAAAATAGATATCACGCACAAGCTAGACTCACTATTTTATACAGAGATACATTCTGTTAATGCGATATACAGGCTGATTCTAAACCTCCTAGCAATATTTATATCTGTATTGGCTAGCTCCGTGGCGCAGCGGTCAACAACCCAGCCGGCGACACGAGAGTGAAAATGATCTTTTTCAGATTGGCCTGGGTCTTGGATGTGTATTTGTTATAAAATATAGAATTGTTGAGTTAGTATCCCCTAACACAAGTCTCGAACTTACTTTGGGGCTAGCTCAATCTGTGTGATTTATTTATTTATATCTTTGAATCAGAATCCCTAATAATACAGAATCACTAGAAAAAATAAAAACATTAAACTATATTTCTATATAGTTTAGTGTTTTTACTTTTCTTTATATTTCTATATAGAATGTTTTTATTTTTTCGTTCACTAATCGGTAATTCACATCCAATATTTTTATGGATTTTACATTCTTTTTTTAATATTTTGCGTTTTATTAGTAATTCTAATTCCAAATTTAAAAACATTGCTAGGAGGTTCCGAATCAGCCTTAATCAAGAACCTTATCTTTTTATGAAATCCGAGTAAAAATTAAATAACTATTACAGGTTAAAGTGCTCAAGGTTTGGTAACCTATCATAAACAAAACAAAATAAAAAGAAGGGCCATCCTTTGAAGTTGTTGACCTTGAAAAATGTTGCTTTAAAACTTTAAACACTTTAGTTAAAGAAGTACTTAGCATTTAATGTAGTAAAATTATAGAATTTCACTTGGGGGTAGTCGTGATATTAGCAGTAAAATTATAACTCTCTTTACAAATTTACATTAATATTATATATATTGAAATTATACATTGAATTATATGCTTAAATCAATTGTTTAAAAGTGTTGTACCTGTGGTAGCAAAATCCTGTCTTGATTTCACATACAATGGAGGCAATCCAAGAAACTATATCTGCACTGACACACGAGTTCAACACCAGGATGGCAGAATTCACACAAGATTTGAAAAAGGCCAGTGGATCTCCTACAACTGTGGCTGCTCTTGCTGCTGACTTCACCAGCTTTCAGAAGTTCACAATGTCATCTTTAAAATCTCTTCAGTGCCAAGTTGAGATACTCAATCAACATCAAGATCAATTTGAAATGCGCAGTCGTAGGAAAATGTTGCTTCTGCATGGAGTTCCTGAAGGCAAGAAAGAGGACACCACCGAGGTAGTTGTCTCAGTTATCACGGATAATCTTCAAGTGCCAATCACAATTGCGGACATCAGCAGAAGTCAGCGTCTCGGGCGCTCTCTTGGTGATAAACCTAGGCCAATTCTTGTGAAATTCCAAACTATAACACTTAAAGATAAGGTCTGGTTCTCAAAGACCAACCTTAAGGGAAGCCACTATACTGTTTCGGAGTTTCTCACAAAACCGCGACATGACGCTTTTATGGCTGCCCGGCAGCAGTTTGGTGTTGGGAAGTGTTGGACGCGGGACGGCATAATACACATTCTGTCTTCTGATGGTTCAAGACATCGAGCCAGCACTATGCGAGAAATTAAGCAAATCATCAGTTCTACCGCGAGTGCTATGGAAGCTGAGGAGTCGGCACCGAAATCCCCAGCTGCTAGCAGTGCAGCAGGTGGATCGAAACCTACGGCGGCCTCGTCAACAGCGGCTCTTCGTGCCAAACGGGTGACTAGAAAGTGACGAATTGTCTGTTGTCGTTCAAAGTTATATACATAATACCTATCCGGATTACGACACAGCAGCAACATTATTGGACTTTTTATTTCATTGTATTGTAAACAGGTAGTTAATTAACACTTTTTTTAAATTTCACCCTCATTTATTTTGATAAATTGTTTTTGCGTGTGTCAAACTTCATTATTGACACTGACATCAAGTCAATGATAATTATTTTTCACTTTTTCACGCTCTCGTAACTTGGCAAAGATAGTTAAACATTACAGCTTTTTTGTACGCGTTCTGGGGTGCTATTTTTGAAAGTGTGACAGTCGTCCTTGAGTGATTTTTGTAGGGAAGGGCCGCTCGTTTACCAACGGCGTTATTTCAGAAATGACACTCCCGCTCTTCTGTGTTGTTCTTTATATTTGTTTGCATTGCATTACCTGTTTTTTTTTTTTATGCTTATGCTACCAGCAGGTGACACATTGTTTATATATTTTATTTAACTGTTCTTATAGTAGTATACATCTATATATATATATTTATTTATATTTATTTTAATATATCTATACACGATGTCTGATGATAGTTTTCATTCCCTCTCTGAAGATAATTTTCATAGTATCCCGACTCCATTAAATGAAAATATTCATCATCATTTATCAGACTGCGCAAAAAATTTTAATGTACTTCATTTAAATGCACAAAGCATTCCCGGCCACTATCCGGATATGTTGTCGACCTTTGATGATCCTAATATACATGCGATCCTTGTCTCAGAGTCCTGGTTTCGACCTTGCCTTGCTT
The DNA here is from genome assembly GCA_947532085.1 of Elegia similella. Taxonomy (NCBI): domain Eukaryota; kingdom Metazoa; phylum Arthropoda; class Insecta; order Lepidoptera; family Pyralidae; genus Elegia; species Elegia similella. Next base: position 19,994,381 of record OX383941.1, read on the forward strand.
CAACTTCATACTGTCTGCCAGGATTTCAACTCATACGTCAAGACCGCACTAGCATGGGTGGGGGTGGCGTCGCTATATATCTACGGTCATATCTTTCGTACAATGTTATTTCCGTCTCAAATCCTTCATGTCCTTCTGTTGAGCCTGAATATATCTTTCTAGAGGTCAATATTTCTCATGTAAAAGTACTACTAGGTGTCTTTTATAGCTCTTCTTCTTCTATAAACTATTTCTCTCTTCTAGAAAACCTTCTCGAAAATCTAATGCCTTCTTATAATCATACCATTATAATGGGTGATTTCAATACTTGTTTAATTAAAAATGATCTCAGATCAAAATCTTTAACTACTCTTGCTGAAAGCTGCAATCTCACAATTCTTCCTCTTGAAGCTACACACTATTTCCCTAAATGTAAGCCCTCATTACTTGATTTGATTCTTGTCTCCTCTCCCGACCATGTGGTTAAGTATGGCCAGCTCACTGCGGATGCCTTTTCTTTCCACGACCTTCTTCTATTATCGTATAAAATCCGAATACCTAAAGTAAAATCTAAAATCCTTCTTAAGCGTAATTTTGGTGCCATCAATCTAGAGTATTTGCGTGAAGATGCTATTGCTTGTAATTGGTCTACAGTTGTTGATGCTGAGTCGGTGGATGATCAGGTTAATAACTTTAATAAACTGTTGACAGAATTGTATGATCGTCACGCTCCTATTCGACCGGTTCGCGTAAAACATCTACCTGCGCCATGGCTTACAGCGGAAATAAAATTATTACAATCAAAGAAAAATAGGGCTAAGAGCAAATATAGAGCTGACCCAGACAGATTCCGTGAACATTACATATCAGCAAGAAATCGCTGCAACAAGGCGTGTAGAGAGGCTCAGCGTCGTCACATCCAAAAATCTGTTGAAAATGGAAATCCTGCAAAAGTATGGAAATTTCTTAGGTCTCTTGGAGTTGGAAAAACACAACTAAGTAGTCCCAGTAGCATTGATGTTAACGGTCTTAATACCCATTTCTCCTCCAATTCTGTTATTGATAGTAACATTAAAAGTACCACATTAAATTCCATTTCTATACTTCCAACTCCTGATCATCCTCAATTTATTTTTAGTCAGGTCACTGTTTGTGATGTTGGGAAAGCTGTACTTTCAATTACCTCGAATGCCGTCGGTAACGATGGCGTTAGTCGTGATATGATCTTGCCTATTCTTGACATCCTTCTGCCAATCCTTACTTCAATCCTGAATTATTCTCTTTCCAAAGGTGTGTTTCCTTCTGTATGGAAAGAAGCGCACGTTACACCTCTTCCTAAAAAGAGCAGTCCAAAATCATTTTCCGACTTCCGCCCAATATCTATTCTCCCTTTCCTATCCAAAGTTTTAGAGCGTTTAGTCCAACAACAACTCAACCACTTCCTTGTTAAACATGACCTCCTTAATCCTCTCCAATCCGGGTTTCGTCCCGGTCATAGCACGACTACCGCCCTTGTAAAGATTACGGACGACATTCGGTTGGGTATGGACGACAGGCGGGTTACGGTGTTGACATTGCTAGACTTTAGTAATGCCTTCAATACTGTAGATTTTGACATCCTGCTTATGGTACTGCGTTCCCTTAACATATCTCCAATCGTGATCGACTGGTTCCATTCTTATCTGTTTGGGCGCCGGCAACGTATACGCGTAGAGGATACTTATTCCTCATGGTGCAATACGTCTGCTGGTGTTCCGCAGGGCGGCGTGCTATCTCCCCTTCTTTTTGCTATTTTCATAAATTCCATTTCATTAAAAATTCGCTCCTCCTACCACCTTTATGCAGACGATCTTCAAATTTACTCGCAAGCAAATGTTGTTGATCTTCCACTAGCCATCAACATTATTAATGAAGATTTAGAGCGGATATCTGCCTGGAGTAAAACTCATGGTCTGTTAGTGAACCCTAGTAAGACGCAAGCAATTATAATAGGTAGCCCTTATTTCACTCGGCAAATTTCCTATCCTGATTTACCAAATATAATTTTTAATGGGACCATTATAAACTACAGCGATTGTGTAAAAAACTTGGGAATATTCATGGACAGAACTTTTACATGGTCAAAGCAAATTTCCGAGGTTAGTAAAAACATTTTTATGTCGGCTGGATCTCTACGAAGATTGCAGAATTTTTTGCCCATGGATACCAAAATTACGCTTGCAAATACTTTGCTACTTCCCATATTAGATTACGCTGATGTCTGTTATTTGGACATAACTCAGGAGCAACTTAACAAACTTGAGCGTCTCCAAAATCTTTGCATTCGACTCATTTTTGGTCTACGTAAATATGATCATGTCTCTCAGTTTCGTACGCAACTCAAGTGGCTCCCCATTCGCCTTCGCCGTGATTGGCATATCCTTTCTTTCCTTTATTCTATTCTTTTCAACCCTGCATATCCTTGTTACTTGAAAGAACGTTTCACATATCTTCGTGATGCTCATGATCGCAATTTACGCAGTGCAGGTAACCTTCAACTTAAAACCCCAATTCACGCATCTGAAATGTATTCAAAATCTTTCATGGTCCATGCTGTTCAGCTGTGGAATGCCCTCCCACTTTCCATCCGTTGTGCTCAAACACTTATAAGTTTTAAAAATCAGGTTAAAACTCATTTATTATCACGCAGCTATGACTAACATTTATCCCTTTATATAGTTACATTTCGTTCTCTCCTAGACAGTCGTGTATATATGTATATATATATTTATGTATATGTATATATTTATTTGAATTATTAGTGTATACATATTTATATATGTTATTATATATTTAATTTTATCTTTTATGTGTTAATCTATTTTTTATTTTTTATTTTACACTATTTTACTGTATAATATCGCTTTAAGTTTACTTTGTTTCTTCAGAATCCTTTAGGCGCCACTCATTTTCTTTTTGTTTTCTGTCACCCAATGGTAGCCTGTAAGAGATTGCTTCGGCGATAAGGCCGCCAATTGTACATAAATCTTTTTGCTTACTTTTTATATATTTGTATTTATTTCTTGGTGCAATAAAGTGTTTTTATTTATTTATTTATATTTAAAATAGCTTTGTAATTATCTTTTAATGAGTATTGCCGACTTACCTTTTTTAACGACAGGGCTATCTGCGAATGTGGCAAGTCATCAACGCCTGCAACAATGGATAACACATTAGTTAATATTAAGTAACCAATTAACAAATACATACAAACAAAAGAAGATAAAACCTATGAAAAACATTTCGTGATAGGCCATTATGCAAATTACATCACACCTATTCCATGATTTTTAGGCTCCTCTCTCGTCCTAGTCACAGAAGGTCACATTTGTGGAGGTACACACATATGTGCCCCCCCCCCCTAAATAAATGAATGAATTTAATAAAGCGAACTAGAGGAAATATAGTTTTTGGCAAAGCTATTTAGGGCGAGGGTAATTTTTTACTTCGACTAAATAATGTTGATGTGTTTTTATACATATACAACAGGCATACGACCCGCCTGATGGAAAGCGGTTACCGTAGCCTATGGACGCTTGCAACACCGGAGGTGCTATTCGCGCGTTGCCGAACCTGAAGAAATCTTATCACGCCCTTTTTGAAGAACCCCATGTTGTAGTCTCTCGGGAAAACCATGGCAGGGAATACGTTCCACAACCCTAGCGTACTGTTATAATACAGTAATGCATATAATAGTGCTGCCCTGCGCTCAATATTGCTGACTAAAGGTTTTTGGCTTTGATTTCGGGTCATTCGGAGGGGAAAGCCCTCAGTCTCTATCCAACATCCAAATTATAAAGACAAGTGCTCAAAATCCTTAAAATTATATTTCCTATTTCATAATAGTTATCATCATCATCATCATATCAGCCGCAAGAAGTCCACTGCAGGACATAGGCCTCTCCCAATGATTCCCAAAATACTACAAATAATGTAAAATACTATTTATGATTTCCAAAATCATAAATAGTATTTTACATTAATTGTGTTTACATATATTAATAAAAAAAATATATACATAAATGTTTGTATTTATAGACCGCTTCATCTTATCGTTTCCCGTGCAAAGATGCCTAAAACGCTGGCAGAATATTATAACGGCTAAATCCTGGGAATAGTATAATTTTAAGATTTGAACTGCTAAATTTTGTTTCATTAAAATTATTTTTTTCTTAAAGTGATTTTTGCGGAGCCCCCTAATAGTACATGGAAAAAAGTTCCTTTCAAAACATACTGTGAAGGAGCTGCAAAATTATCTTTCGCACCCGGGCGCTCAATGAAACGGCGCTGGTTCTAGTTTAGTGATATCTAATTTAATTGAATAGGTATGACTGTGTCTTCATTCTGTTTGCAAGGGTGTAGTCACTGGTTATGTCCACACAAGCTCAATGCCAGCTACACGATAACGCACTTGTCGTAATTATATTTGTTTTACACTCATTGCGTATTTACTTTACAAAGCGCGGAAAAATTTACGCTAGACAGTTTGACTCATACTATCTGTCTGCTCTTCCATGCTGGTCTGGGAGAAAAGAAAAAACGTAGTGTACCAGCTGCTTCACTTCCCATGCAGATCGTTAAAGCCGATCGAGGGAATTGACGAAAATCTGAGGAATCAAGTTAGTAGGCGGTGTTGCTAGCAAACCATTGCTATTTTCATATCGTTTTTAACCTATCGCCCATGAATATGCTAAACGTGGCTTTTAGCTCTTAAAACTTGGGCTTTATCTACCCCGCAAGGGATAAAGACGTGATTGTATACATATTATACATGGGTATCTCTTAAATAGGCATGTAACATGCTCGTCTTCATCATCACTTACCATCAGGTGAGATGGGAGCCTACTTCAATAATTAGTAAAAAAAAATTATCTGACTGCAAAAAGCTGCAGAGATGCAAATTACCTATGGGGATTTTTGGCTGACTTTAATAACTCTAGAGTCATTTTCAACTTCAAAGTAGAATTACATCAAATTATTTTTGCACCGTAAAGGTAACCTCACCTAGTAAGAATTTAGATTACTTACAAAAAGTTACTACAAAATAATAATAGCTTAACTAATAAAACAATTACAAATACCATACCGAATATTGAAAGCTTTGTGAAACTTGATTTTCTTGTAATAATTAAGCTTCCAGCTTTCAGGACGGTAAACGAGCGAGTCACCTGATGGTAACAGATTAGCGCTACCTATGGACAACTACAACACCAAGGTGTAACAGGAGCATCGCCAGCCTTTCAAGGAGTTGGGGGAAGGACATAGGGAAAGGACATGAGGGGAGGAAATGAGGGAAGGATGATTTCTTAAAGATGTTGACTTGAAAACATATTTTATCAACTCACCTTTGTCATTCATGAGTGACAACTTACTAAGGTTTGAGAGAATTAGCATCATCCATTTAATAGCATTATCATCATCATCATCAGGTCTTTTTAGTCCCGACGAAGCCATACTTGGCCAGAGCAGACAGAATAAGTTACTTTACAATTAACTCTACAACACAATATACGCCCGTAACGAAAGACATATTAAATCGTCTGATCGTATTTGGAGACAGACGGTTAATTCATAACACGCAACTCAGATGCTGAGATTGATGACGGTATGTGTATGCGACCGATAACTGTAGTGGCTTGCGTTTTCTTGAGTAAAACAGTACGGGTAGAGATATACAGCTCCTACAGTTGATATCGTGAATGGTCTTATAAGTAGGGATGTCGGAATAGAAGGACCGAAAGCAGACCCCGGTCTCCAAAACATCATAGCTAAGGAAGCGACCAAGAACGCGCGAGGATGAGTGAGGAAAAATGCATGACGATATAGAAGCAGTGACGCTCAAACGGTGTTTCCGGTTTCGTATTTTGCGGCAATCGGACCTTAAATCAGTTTATAATCGTGATCCCCGATGTATGATCGTCGAGAGTCACTTGCTTCCTTCGGTCAACAATCTGCTTCCAACCAATGTATGTAACCATCGCGAGCAAACCAGCCCACCATTGTACGCTTTGTCATATTACCTTATTATGTGGCTTTGTTTCACTTGTCTTTGTTGAAATTAAGAATGCAATGGCTAACTACTCAATTATTACATACATACATAGTATCACGTCTTTTTCCCTCACGGGGTAGACAGAGCCTAGGTCTATAAGACCTCATGGCCAAATTTAGCATGTTGGAGGACGTGTAGATGGAAAACAAAATCAAAATAGTGATGGGTTGCTAGCCGCATCGCCTATTGACATAAATAATAGTTATTCCACACAATATCACTGACAAGAGCTTGGTAATAAAGAGAGACTACCATGCTCATATATTATCACGTTTTTATCTCTTACGGTGTAGATCTCCTAAGGTTATAAGGTCAAAAAGCAATTTAACGTGCAAGTAGGCGTAAAGTTTGCTAGCCGCATCGTCTATTGTCATGATTCTTTAGATTCTCCTCCATTTCCTCGGCTGGTTTTTACGGTCTGCGCGGGAAGAGAACCAGATGGTAAATAATTTATTTTTCTCTCAGACTAGCATGGAAGACACTACAAAATAGTGCCTATAGGGCTTTATTTCTGCACACTGTGTGTTTTGTCCGAACTGTGAGGCTATTGGTGTCAAATTACCATTAGACGTCGAAAACCCCATAAAAATGCTATCGTCAGTGGAACGAAGCTAGAGTGGAATGCAATTGTTCGTGATCGCAATGTTAAATAATACGGATGCAGACTAATGTCTATATCCTTTACACGAGAGACAGAGCCAAGTGTAATTTGATTGAAGACAAGAAAGAACATCTTAAAATTTTCAAGTAGTCTCTGACTCCAGGAGACTCCAGGAGGCAACGGGTTTTTTTTTGTTTTTACCGTGGCCAAAACTGGTGTCAAATTCCTAAAGTTCAAGCTCAAGCTGCCTAAAGGCATCTGACATAGCTTGACGACTACCACCAATGATAACAGCCGGGAATCAACGTTGCCTTCCGAAGCACGGAGGAGCCCTAGATATTTTTATGCTACTTGCGGTCACCCATCCCAATGGGGACCGCGCTCCGTGTTTCTTAAGGCGATACCACTGTAAATAAGGTCGTTCTGAACCTTATTTATCTCGCAAAATACTTAAATTAGGAGTTTCAAATCTAAGTAATATGATTTTTGACTATTTCATCTCCAAAAATTGAAGATGAAAACACGTTTTGATAAAATTTTCTCGATAGAAATATTTTTTGAAAAATGGTCTTCGTTCGCAAAGTTTTTGTTATTGTAGCTCAAATGCCACGAATGAAATAATGATTTTTAGACTAAAAGATACGTTATTAGTAATTCATCAAAATGTAAATATGAAAATACAATTAACCGGTCTGATTTTATATAAAATAGAAATAACGAATTTGGCGCTTACGTTTTTTTCTTTGAGCGACTCGAGACTATCTCCTATCTCATCATTCACGGGCTAAACCGCCAAGCGCTATCCCTTGCGCGCACTTGATTAGTCCTTTGTCGAGCGAAGGTACCAAACATTTGAGTCCTCGTCCACGTAAGCGCTTATAATGCATATATCCGTGGAACTAGAGGGCTCCTAAATGAGGAGGCAACGGGAACGCGCTTGGAAGAGAGTCAATATCAACACATACAGGATTTTAAGCATAAGATGATTCCGTGCTTCGGAAGGCACGTTAAGCCGTTGGTCCCGGCTGCCATCTGGTAGTCGTAAAAGGACCACGTCAGAGGAACTGGTTTGTATGAGACAAACCAGTTTACACCAAAATAGATAATTTCTCCACTTTTGTGCTCATCATTACGCAACATACGGCCTAGTGCACACTTGGTCACCCGTTGTTTCTGCGAGCACGCTTTCTCGAATAACGTTTTACATAATACGTTTCAGCGATACAACGGGAAGTTTCGATGCTGCATACTAATTCAGCTGTATTTTCTATATCTCACGTTATGTCACTGGCGTGCATTTTGAATAATCAAGTGTGACGGTTTCAGAATACGTTCGGAGCTTTGTCCTGCAGTCACGCTTTTTTATTGTGGTTATGGGCTGTGACATAAGAGGATTACAAAATCGTATATCGGATAACATGCTTAATCTGAATATTTATACTGGGATGCATTGCTTGTCGTATTCATAAATTAAAATATATGCGCATAATATTTCTATGAAAGTATATGGACTATCGAATAACAGAAAGAAGAAAGGAAAATATTTTAAGCTATGTCAAACATATTGTGGCGGGGACCATAAATAAATTGGTCTTTGCTGGTCACCATTTCCTTCCAAACATCCCTATTTTGTGTTTAAAATACCGTACGAAGTAAATTTTGTGTATCATCTAAAAATACAAATGTAGTTTTATTTGACAGACTTTACAGTCTGTCAAATAAAACTATGTAACCAATTATATCATTGAAACTAACGTGAGATAAAGACATTATGTACTAAAAACGGGTCATTCACGTGCTATCTCGTCGGGATTGCCGACTATAGTTTCGCACTCGTCAGGACCCCATTTTCAATACGAGTGCGGGACTCGCTGCGGAGGGTCCCGATTTTTTTATTTTATTATAATTAATTTAGTATGTAACCAGTTCTTTTGAAATTTGCAGAAAACCACTAAAATCGAATATTAACAACTACTTCTCTTTATCGTATGAGCGTTTTTCTGGTTGCTCCCATAGCTGTGAGCTCGGAGTGCAATGTGTTTTATGCAGACTTAATACGAAACCCCGAGCTCACAGCTGTAATATTACACACACAGTAAAATATACCTATTTTATAAACATATATAAGCTGAATCTAATAAGAGAAATCGCATTTTTATCTTATGTATTAAAACTCCTTTGTTAAGTAACTTCTCACAATGACATCGATAAGACCCTGGGCTTAGTTCTCAAATAGGTATCAAAGATACATATAGTGGCTCTCCATTTCAAAAGTAGCAATCATGTCTGGACTAACGTGTTTGATCACGGTAACAACTATTAACATATCAAGTGTAGTGTGTAGCCTGCTTTAAGACGACAGCTTGGAACATGACCGACCACATTTCAGCCTTTCGCAAGCGAGTATGGCACCGCACTTATCGCCAAATCAGTAATGCGTTTTAAATGGAACTAATGCTATGTAAGCGGTTTCTATGGTACTGATCATTAAAACCAGTATAGCGTTTGTATAGTGTATAGTATGCGAGAGCTATCTGTAATTTAAAAGCATATTGTCTTTACAACAAATACTCATTTCCCCGAGAGAAATGGAATGACTGAACGGTAAAACCACCCCATGTAAGTGGTTATCTTTTATCTCTAATACTTTTTAATAGCTAGGTATTTCACTAAGCCAAAAATGAGTTTACCAATTTCGTTCCATGTTTCTTTTTTTATTTATTGTTTGGTTCTGATTTAGATAATTTCTTATACATTACAAAGTACCAATCATTAAATATTAAACAATGGCATTCATGGAAGATAATGACATTTAAATACCAATGAATTAAAAGTTAAACATGCAGTTTGACTTTAGGAATAATTTGCGAAAACAACCTGAGTCACATGTTCTTTATCGTACTACCTACTCTATTTGCCTCTTGATAAAAATATTTACCGAGGCAAATCTTCAAGTGATCGCACTGCGGCATTTAAAAGACCAGCATCTTAAGCCCATGTGGTCTTTAAACCATTTGATTTAAGGCATGTAATTCTCTAGCAAATACAGTTTATAGGCTTTAATTGGAGCCTCCAGTTACCGCAGAATTCACCTTGAACCCAGAACAATGGAATGTTTTGTTCGAAAATGAAAGTTAACGAACAAAATCAATGCTTGAGCAATAATCGGGTTAGATCCTGTTGCGCTTACGGGTTAACTAAATTAACCTTGAGGTTGCAATGTTCAGTCACCCCGTCGTCGCTCTTTTAGGATCCCGTTAACCGTTTTCTGCGCGTCAATCTTTCATTTTCGCTGTGTTGCGTCAAAAACGGTATTTTTTACTTTCATAAATGATTTGCTGTTACTAATTTAGCCGTGTGGTTTCCGGCAGAGTAGAATAGGACCACTCCTAGTCTTACTATGGAGTCGTAAGAGGCGACTTAGGAAATACAAGTTAAACAAAGCTTACATCAATGAGACCTCTCCAACTCGTCTGACCAGCGAGGAGAGTGTACAGAGAGGGTCATGCACCTGCAGTGGAGACTAAAAGACATGATGATGATAATAATGTAAGAAGGAAGAAAAGAAGTATTTAGTAAGCTTATTCACATATTAATTTAAATTTATTTATTCATCTATACATATAATAAAACAGTAAAAATATTTTGTCTGTACATTTAGAATTTTTGACTGAAATGGATAGAGGGACACTTAAAAAGACTAATAGAAAGCAAAAAAAAATTTTTCGAATTTCTTGTCTGTCTGTCTGTCTGTCTGTCTGTCTGTCTGTCTGTCTGTCTGTCTGTCTGTATGTATGATCACGATTATCTCCGAAAATACTGAACCGATTTACTTCAAACTTTCACCAATTGCTTTGTTTTAATCCAGCAAAACATTTAAAGTTTGTTTCATCAAACTCGGTTCATTAAAAAAAAAGTTATCGTCATTTGAATGAACTCAAGACATTAGTTTGCCTGCAAATATACACGGTGAATTTTTTATTGTTTTGGACCCTTTAAGGGGTGACTCAGACCATCAAAATGAACAACTTTTCCTATGGGAACAATGGTGGGAACTCAAAATAAAATTCGACATTCCCATACAAACTGGCCGGGCGGCGGGACTCTTTTTTATGGAAATGACAAATTTTTTTTTGAGTTCCCGGCATTGGTCCCATAGAAAAAGATGTTCATATTGATGACCTAAATCACCCCTTTAAGGGTCCAAACTGTTCCTGATGGATGGACACTAACGGCGGCGGCGTAGCCGCGGGCAAACGGCAAACCAACCTAAACTGCTTTGCCTAGAAACTTGAAATTTGGTACAGGGATTCTTTTAATGATGTGAGTGAGCGCTAAGAAAGTATTTTTAAGAAATTTAACTTCTAAAGGGGTAAAATTTATATGGAATTTTCTCATTTCTGGACTTAGAAGTATGAAAGTAGGTATATAAGTTCTAGATTAAAATTAAAAAAGATGTGTGTAGGTAGATGAAATTTGGTAAATTCCCCCCTTAAGGGGTAAAATGGGGGTGGATGGGTGGTATAAACTTTGTATGGAAATTTTCTCATTTCTGGACTTTTTATTGTAAGTTTTAGGTTACAATTTAAAATATCTGTGTAGGTAAAATAGGCGATATTTTCCCCTGTAGGGGTAAAATAGCGGGGTAAAGATTGTATAGGAATTTATTCTAGACTTAGAAGTATGAAAATAGGTAAATAAATTCACGACTACAATTGAAAAAGATCTGTGTAGGTTAACTGGAAAAAATCCCCCAGAAGGGGTAAAGTTTGTTTGGAAATTTTGCTCATTTCTGGACTATGAAGTATGAAAATAAATAGGTAGGTACCTATGTAAGTTCTCAATTACAATTAAAAAAGATATATGTGGGTGAAATGGAATGAATTCACTCCTAAAGGGGTAAAATGGGAGGGTAAAGGTTTTATGGAAATTTTCTCATAGAAGTATAAATAATATCCATACTTCCATACTAATACTAATATTATAAATGCGAAAGTAATTATATCTGTCGTTTTTTTACGCTAAATTTGGTATGGAGGTGTGAGGCCCGGGGAAGGACATAGGGTATTTTTGATTCCGGGAAATTCTACTGTTCCCGAGGGGTCGACATTAACGCGGGCGGAGCCGCGGGCAACAGCTAGTAAACAATAATACATTGCATACGAATGTCAACAGGTCACTGAATTACGAAAACCATTACAAAAACAAAATTCATTTTACATGCATTACTTAAATCTAGCATTCGGTTTTATATTTTATTCTACTTATCTCTATTTTTCACTATTTACTAGGTATTATTTTTGTAAAAATTAAATTTGTATATAATTTTAAAAAAATATTTAGGTAAGTAGGTGTTTAAATTGCTGTAAACAATAATCATGTTGAGAAATAGAGAAAGTCTTCGGCTTAGGAAATGACTGCTCAATCATCCAGTTATCTTCCGCTGACAAAGGACAATGTCACACTTTTTGACAGACATCTACATAGATAACCTCTGATAACTTATCTCCCCCTAAAGTATAGTCAGAAAAACACCTTTTTCGCAGTCAAATGGCTTCGATGATGTCTTATCAACCGACTTCAAAAATAGGACAGGTTCTTATTTGTTAAAATATATTGTTATTTCTTTTATGTTTTGTCCCTGATTACACGAAGATGTCTGAAAAATGGGAACTTCATAATTGTACCTACTTAAATTTCATCAAAATCGTGTCAGTAGTTCGGGTGGAGTCATTATTTTATTCAAAAGATGTAAAAATTAAATATAAGTCGCGTCCCAGACCTTGCTACATCCCAACCAATAAATAAATATATCCTCAGTATGTATCTAATTCATCGCTACCTCGCGCCTGCTGAGGACCTAATTAACGAGTAAAATTAAGTTTTATTTACATAATCCCATGAAATTGGGGCGAACCGATAGTTTTATAGCTATTAATATTTTATAGATATTTTGTCTTGAAAGATTTTTTTGAACGTTAACTGTTATAATTTCCTTTTTGCTGTCTTATATGTGGTCGGATTTCTTAATAACCGTTGCCCAATATTCTAAGACCGACCGCTTTCTCCCTTTGACAACCAACCATCCTGCAAACTAAATCATGGTATTTCACTATTCATCTACATCACTGTTTCCTAACCTATGGTCCGGGGACCCCTGAGGGTCTGCAAGTATATGTACGGGGGTCCGCCATCTTATCTATGAACATTTGAAAATAAATGCCAGCTACAACCATTATTTTCACAACTAATTAAAAACATCAACCCAAAAAATAGGAATACTACGAATATTTTTTTATAAAAATGCTTTTATTTATAACCCTATTATAATAAATTGTTCTAAATTTATTCCTTATAAGGGGTCCTTGAAATTGTGCTTATTTTCTATGGGTCCGTGAACTGAAAAAGGTTAAGAAACGCTGATCTGCATGATTATAAATAAGGTACGAACAAGTAATGCAACTAAACTTGATATTAGAACTGTACTTGCATAGTGTGGTTTCTGTGGCAAATGGATCATGTGTCAGTTTTCATGTCCGTAACACAATATGTGTGACTTATGCTAATGAAAACAGCAGAATTGCCAATTTCGAGCAAATTTTTTTAAGCAGCTTCTATACTAATCGTATAAAGCTGACGAGGTTGTTTGTTTGTTTGAACGCGCTAATATCAGGAACTACTGGTTTAATTTTAAAAATTATTTGTGTTGGATAGTCCATTTATTGAAAAGGCTATAAAACATCACGCTACGACCAATAGGAGCGAAGCATCAATAAAAATGTTTTGAAAACTGGCGAAAATTACTCATCCATACTAAGAAAAAACCTAATAATTCATAATAACAGAAATTGCCGCGGACCAAGTCGCGGGCAACAGCTAGTTTGAAATATAATTCTTACGGCTTTTCTTTTAGCTTATTTGGTAAGGGTTGAATTGTGTTTCAATTCGCAAGTTTTACGAGTAGGTTAAGCTGTTATTAATTATTGAAGAAAGGCCCAGATTAAATAAATAAAATAAATGAATAACAAATATACTATACTACGTACAAATTGCACATTGAGCTTGCCCGTAAGTAAATTCGTCTTCTGATATGGGATTTTTTGATAGTTGTATTTGATTTGTTACCTATTCATGGGTGCGATTAATTCGACCATAATCTAAATGTTAGAAATTGTGCAGTAAAGTAAGCAATTAACCTGATAAGGGAAGCAGTCACTTAATGCAATGCGTAACTACGTAATTACACCGTTTGTCACATTACGACTAATAAAAAGTACATACACTGTCCGTCCTACACAAAACAAACCTTGGTGCCGTTACATGTGACTCATTATGTGACATACCGACGAATGTATGAGCCCATTGTTTGGAATAACCTAAAAACATCATATCCCATACATTACATACAATCTTCAATAACAACAACAGGAAAAGTAGTGTGGAAACATTACAACAACAAAACAAATATTTTTTTTTGTAAAAATTTTTTACTAGCCCGCCACGCACGGGATAGATACAGGTATTTATTATATGTATAGCCTATGTTCATCAGGGATAATGTAGGATTGTAATGTTGAAAGGTGAAAGAATTTTTTAAATCGGTCCCGTAGTTTCTGGGCCTATTGAGTGCAAACAAACAAACACATTTTTCCTCTTTATAATATTGGTGTAGATGAACTTGTAACTTTTTATCAATTAGTTTTACCAACAAAGTTGTACATTCGCAGTAAAATATTTTACTTGACGCATTTCGAAACATTGCTTTACGCTCCGTAAATTCGACGAAATTTATGTTATCGTAAGTTTTTGTAAAATGAACATTAGCGGTCCTTTTGTAATACTGAAATCAATGTCGTTTCATTATTATCATGTATAAATATTCCCTACATAAAAAAAATAACCAAAATACGTATTATTTAATACGCGACTAAAAAATTTAAATAAGGATTGCGCGCTTGCAGTGTTACTCTACCAAAATGAAGAAGGATCCAGCAATAAGGGAACCTCAAAGCCGTATTTTTTGCCTCAATACTATGAGTAAGAATTATAAAACTTCATCTAAAGTACGTATCTAATTTCTTTTTAAGTAAATTAGAGCGTTACTTACAAAAGAGAAATGTAGAGACCACCTCCGTTCCAGCGAAATAATATTTGAATCACGTGTAACCACTGCACAGTAAAAAATCCACAGACAATATTAGCAAACTGTCAAACGGTTAACTTTTTAATTTTAAAACTCCGATTTCCAATTTGAATTTGGAAGCGAAAGGCCGCAGTACGCTCTCAGCGGCTGCGCGCTCTCGACTGACACCACTCGGCTCGGATATGAGGAATGCGAGGCTTATAAGATGTTTACACGTCGCCAATAGCTGAGCCAGGCCAGTAAGCCAGTCGATTGGCTTTGTGTAACGGCAATATTAAGCTAGGCCAGTAGCCAACCAACAGATAGGAATCACTGGCTTATGGATGGGCTTACTGGCAAGGCTCGACTACTAGCCTTTTAAAAAGACAATTTCCATGACTACAATAGCCGAGCTAAGGCAGTTAGCAAGTACCAATAAACCAATCGATTGACTCCGTGTATACGGCAACATTAAGCCTCTCAGTAACATATAAACGAAAAGGAATCATTGGCTTATGGATTGGGTTGCCGGCATGGCTCGGCGATTACATGACTCCAATAGCTGAGCTAAGCCAGTTAGCAAGTACCAATAAACCAATCGATTGGCTTCGTGTAAACGGCAACATTAAGCCACCCAGTAACTAACCAACCAATAAGTATCAATGGCTTATTGATTGACTTACCGGCATAATTTGGCGACTAGCCTTATATAAAAGGCCGTTTGCATAAGAATCAATGGATTATGGATTGGCTTACTGGCCTGTCTCGGATACTGGCCTAGTGTAAAAGGCCCATTACATTGGCGACAAGCGCTATTTTGTATACAGAATGCTATTTGTTTGTCCAGACCATGAACGCTCATAAAGCACGTGTTCTCAATGTACACTATACAAAACGCCCTACATACCAGCGGCTAGGTGCACGATGTTAACCTTTGTAAAAAATGTGGCGCGTAAAAAATTAAGTGTGATGGCCGAGACAAGACGGTTGACAATTTAAATTTAAAATCTCTGTGTGTTTTGGCCCCAGAGAAATACTAGCTACATGGTATGATGATAACCATGCTTTTATTTAGAAGGTTAATCTCAGGACAACACAACATTACTAAACTTAATATATATAGAATCAGTTTGGCCTTTTCGGATGTCTACGAGGAAGTGGTGTGAAATACGGCTTTCAATAACTATTACAAGATCATTAACTTCTTTATAAGTTCTGCTTTCCTAAAGTCAAACTACAAAACACAAATAAACCTAGGTAGACTTTTAAAGGCTTGAAGACAAGTTGTGCTACTAAACGGTACCTAAACTAGATTTCGTTCGACATTCGTTACTTAAAATACAAGGTGAAATTTTTATCGTTTTGGATATTTTCCCATACAAACTGGCCGGGTGGGAGAACTCTTTTCTATGGAAATGACGAAATTTTTTTTCGAGTTCCCGGCATTGTTCCCATATAAAAAGTTGTTCATATTGATGGTCTGAGTCACCCCTTTAAGGGTCCAAAACGATCAAAATTTCACCATATATATAATAAGCTTCTAAAAAAGTATATCAATTTTTCTAAAAAAATATATCTTACAGGAATTACATTATAATATAAATAACAAAAATATGTGTAAAGCAGCGTGGACCGTCATTAAAAAAAGGCCCATCTATAATATCGAAAAATATATTTGCAAAATTGTTACGAATGGAGGAGAAATGACTGTTCTGATAACGATTCAATATCCAAATATTGCATCGTTATTATTGATGCTGCTAATAAAAGCAGGTATTGCAAACCATCAAAACATAATTTCTTGACTTCACAACTTACTAAGAGCATTTTACTAAAATCTGTTCAAACCGGAAATGATGTTTAAACTATCATACCCTTAAAAATACATCATACGATGGTATTTCTACTAGGATAAGAAAAAGTTGCAAATATAAATAAAGCCCAATTTCAGCATTTTTTAATAAATTTATTACTATTCCTGAAAAAAATAAGTATTAATTGTAAACCTGTGTGTAAATCTTATCGAAGAGGCAGAACACAGTTGTGGAAGATGACAATTTGGCCACTAAGGCATTTGTATTGAGCAAACATGTACAAGTAGATCAGGTTTTGAACAGAAGTAAAATTATGTCCCACAGGGTAGTGTAATGGGCCCATGTTCTTCCTGTACATGAATGATACTGATAAACCTGACATAGAGAATTATAAAATTAATATTCGCGGACGATATTTCCTTTATAGTTTCTAATAATAAAAATTTAACAATAACAATTTAATAATAAAAATTTAATAATATAAATTTAATATAAACTTGAACAAATAAATTTCTCTCAAATTGGATACTAAATTAATCTCATTAATCAATCTAAGTTAGGCTGATTTTATTGATTTCAGTGATTCAAAAAAATTAAATATGGTTGGCGTCAAGATTTTGGGGTTAATTTTTTTTCTCAGTTGGAAGGCACAACGAGATGATATAGAAGCAGGTAAAAATGCAGCTCGAACAGCCTATTATGTATATGTAGTGCAGCATACTTCTATGGGGAAATGGTACAGAAAACAAAAAATGTTACTGGCCCAAAAACTATGTGTGCGTGTCATATGTAATATTGACCCCGACGTATCCTGCAGTATGTACTTTAAAGTACCAAAAGGTGTAAAATGAATTGCCATGCAGTGTGTCTAAAACTTTATAATCTTATACCTAAGAAAATGAAAGTTTTACCAGTCAATTAATTTAAAAGCAATTTGAGAAAATGGTTTTATTATATTGATGAGTTTTTAAGTTCTTAATGACTACGAATATATTTGAGTATCTATAATGAATGACCAAAGAAATTTATGTACTTTTGACATTAGCATAAACTTGTAACGACATGTTTATTGTAATTAAAGTTCTGAATAGGTATAAGAGCAATTATATATTTATTGTACCATCATTTTAAACCTTATTTACTGTGAATAAATTATTTATTGATTGTTAAATACACTTTGTTTTGTTTTATCGCATTAGACGTGGCATACTCATCACGTATGTCATGAATTACCGGTAATAGAGAGTTAGTACCTAACCTAATGGCTCCCTACTTTCATAGTTCATCTACACCTTCGATCAAAAAATTGGTGAGAGTATTAAGAGCCATTTCATCATCATCATATCAGCCGCAAGAAGTCCACTGCTGGACATAGGCCTCCCCCAATGATTTCCAGAATGACCGGTTGGAAGCGGCCTGCATCCAGCGCCTCCCTGCGACCTTTGTCAGGTCGTCCGACCACCTGGTCGGTGGGTGTCCGACGCTGCGCTTGCCGGTACGTGGTCGCCATTCCAGAACCTTTCTGCCCCATCGGCCATCGGTTCTACGCGCTATGTGCCCCGCCCACTGCCACTTCAAAGAACTAATCCGCTGAGCTATGTCGGTGACTTTTGTTCTTCTACGGATCTCCTCATTTCTGATTCGGTCTCGTAGAGAAACACCGAGCATAGCCCTCTCCATAGCTCTTTGGGTGACCTTGAGCTTTCTTATGAGGCCCATAGTAAGGGACCACGTCTCTGAGCCGTAAGTCATCACTGGTAACACACATTGATTAAAGACTTTTGTCTTTAGGCACTGAGGTATTGCGGACGAAAAGACAGTGCGGAGCTTCCCGAACGCTGCCCAGCCGAGTCGGATTCGTCGAAAGACCTCGTCCTTGAAGCCGGAACTGCCTGCCTGGATCAACTGTCCCAGGTAGACATATTGGTCTACAGCTTCAAGGGTGGAGTTCCCAACATAAACCGGTGACGGCGTAACATGGACATTCGACATGATCTTCGTTTTGTCCATGTTCATTTTAAGGCCCACCTGCTGTGAAACTCCATTGAGGTCATTGAGCATGGTACTTAAGTCCTCCAGCGATTCCGCCATGACAACGATATCGTCAGCAAATCTAAGGTGAGTGATATACTCGCCATTAATGTTGATGCCAAATCCTTTCCATTCCAGGAGCTTGAAGGCATCTTCCAAAGCAGCAGTGAACAGTTTCGGAGAAATGACGTCTCCCTGTCTCACGCCTCTCTGTAGTGGAATAGCCCTCGTGCTCTGCTCCTGTACTCGGACTGACATAGTGGCGTTTCTGTATAAACACTTCAACACTTCGATATACCGATGGTCAATGCGACACCGCTGGAGAGACTGAAGCACAGCCCATGTTTCGATCGAATCAAAGGCCTTCTCATAGTCCACAAACGCTAAGCATAGTGGCCGGTTATACTCCTTGGTCTTCTGTATAACCTGCCGCAGCGTATGGATGTGGTCTATGGTACTGAAGCCTTTTCGGAATCCGGCTTGTTCGGGAGGCTGGAAGGCATCAAGCCTGTTAGCGAGACGATTCGTGATAACCCTCGAAAACAGCTTATAGACGTGGCTCAGGAGCGTGATGGGTCTATAGTTCTTTAGTAGAGTATTGTCACCCTTTTTAAAGAACAGAACCACCACGCCCCTGTTCCAAGCCTCTGGCGTCACGCCCTCTAGCAAAACGGAATTAAAGAGCCTCTGAAGGACTTTTAGTACCGGCGTTCCGCCCGCTTTCAGAAGCTCTGCTGTGATTCCGTCTTCGCCCGGCGCCTTGTTGTTTTTAAGCTGTTTGAGGGCAATCCTAATCTCGTACAGGCTGATGTCCGGGATGTCTTCAGTATGGTGTCGGGTTAGCTTGGCTCTAGGGTCTTTAGCCAGGCTGTCGATGGGTTTAGCAATTGAGGTGTAGAGCTGTCCGTAAAACTTCTCGATCTCCCTCAGTACCTCGGACCTTGTCGACGCCACTTTGCCGTCCTCCGTCTTCAGCTTTGATAATCGGCTTTGCCCAATAGACTCCACTCTTTTTGACTCCACTCTTTAAAGAGCCATTTAGAAGTTATCTATTTTTCCAATTTTAGTTTATCAATAACTTTTGCACTACAAAAATGCCAACTGTAGATTATTTTACAGTACAGACAAAGCACGGAAAAATCTGGTTATCTAAATTGAAGCCAGGTTCTAGAAGTTAAAAAATATTATACTGATATTTTTTTTTTAAATATCAGTACGATATTTTTTTAACTTCTAGAATAATAATGTTATTATTCTAGAAGATAAAATTCTAGAAGTTAAAAAATATCAGAATGGTATTTTAAAAAAAATATCTGTATGATATTTTAAGAAAAAATATCAGTATGTAATTTTTTTATCTTCTAGAATAAAGGATTGGTCAACACATCATGTTTCTACATGTGTTGCTTGAAACAATTAGTTTTTTATAATGGCACCAAACGGTTACAGAATATCTCTATGGCGCGGCCTATCACGAGTTCGCTGTTGCAAACCAGTTGTGCCTGTATGCGTTTATTCGATCACGATTATTGCTCACTATTATACCTGCTAGCCAGCGCCCCATGGAGATATATAATAAAACCGTTGAATTTATTAAAAAACCGGCCAAGTGCGAGTTGGACTAGCGCACGAAGGGTTATTGTAAAAACGGCACCGTTATCTATTAAAACGGTAAAAAAAATCATGTCTGTTATATGGGAGCCTTTTATTTTAATATTACTTTTATTTTAATTTTATTATTTATTTTTAAAGTGAACATATAGCTAAATATTAAAGAAATTTAAATAGATATGAAAGTGATTGGGAATCAGAGTAGAAGTAGGCCAAAGAAAAGATGGATTGAGTGTGTGAAGGAGGATATGGGTAAAAATATGGTAACGAAAGAAATTGCTCAAGATAGAGCATAGATTAAAAAAAAATATATAGAGCGAAATGGAAAATACTTCCGCCCGACCCCACTTAAAATGGGATAAGGTGAGGAAGAAGAAGAAGAAGATAGCTAAATATTCTGTGAATATTTCAAGCGTCTGCCGGATACCGTCGAGTAAAAAAATCACGTTTGTTGTGCCCCTTAAATATTTATTTTATTCTATTTTTTAGTATGTGTTGTTATAGCGGCAACAGAAATACAACATCTGTGAAAATTTCAAGTGTCTAATCACGGTTCATGAGATACAGCCTGGTGACAGTGACAGACGAACAGACAGACAGACAGACCGACGGGCAGCGGAGCAATATTAATAGGGTCCCTATTTTACCCATTGGGTATGGAACCCTAAAAAAAGAGTACAGCCGCTTTTCCTTTAGACTGAATGTATTTGTTAGATTGAATGTAAATCCGTTTATTTATATTTTATATATAATAAAAATAAATATAAATATATGAATAACCAATTAAAAAGCAGCGAATAATAAAACTGTTAAGTGTGCACATTAGTTTCGCAAAATTGGTCATTAAATATTTTACTTGATGTCATAAAATCTTTTACTTCACTCACAAGAACTAAGCTGAGCTCTTAATTACCAAATTCACACGTACTAAATTGCGTTATTGATAAAGTTCTCTAACTTTCGTTTTGGAATATATACAAGACTATACAAAATATCTTTATTGCGCCATAGTAACATAAACACAACATCATGAGGTCTTTTTGGTCTCCACTATAGGAGCACGACCCTCTCTGTACTACTAGGGCCATACTTGGCCAGAGCAGCCACTGGACTTGGCCTACACTCTTCACGACCAGCGTGAGTCAGGCTGGTCAGTCGGGTTGGAGAGGTCTCTTAGATGTTTATAAGCTTTGTTTAGCTTGTATTTCCTAAGTCACCTTCTACGTCATTCATGAAAAGACTTGGAGTGGTCCTGTTCTACTCTGCCGGATACCACACATAAACACACAAAGAACATAATTAACGCAACATATTATTATGTATGAAACAGAGACGGACTTATTGGTAAGCAATCTGTTCCAGCCAACCTTTGGGTAGAGTAGAAGATAAATATAAAAAAGTTCACACCTAGCAATACAAAGTTTTGTTTTAGTTATAAGTTCGTCACTTTAAAGTCACTGACGGAATACACATATTTTATGTAGAGTCACTCTTAAACAATAGTATTGAGTTAATTTTTTATTTTCAAATAAAGAAAAATAAAACATAAAACAATGGATATCAAAATATTGTACCGAAAAAAAGGTGGTGGTTTTACAGATGCCAATTTTAGACTTAAAAGTCAAACAAAGAAACTGATTCTAAATCGATATACATTACATAAGGTGCTGGCTTGTAATACCTAAATATATTTTTGTCTAACAAAAAACGTTAAATAAAAAACGAGTAGGTATTTCCGGAAGCCGGTTTGAGACATGTTAACAACCCGGCGGCGTCTGCCGACATTTCTATGCAGGTTTTGTATTGCGGCTGCCGTGAATACTAAGTCAGAAAGTACAGTCTACACTCGGGTATTTTGACGTCCGGATGTTTAGATATTACTTACTGGAACTTGAGACTCAATACGTATAAATTTGTAATATAGGTACGTCCGAGCTGCTACTTGATTTTCCCCCATTCATCTGTCTAGTATTACCAACTCCTTAATGAGAATTAAAATGTTGGTTATACTAATACACAAATACGCAGCCAAAAAATTCACACTTGTCGTTGAAATACCAAAGAGTCTAACTAAACGCTTCGACAATTCCTTTTTGGCAGCTAAGGTGTGGAATGAACTGCCTGCGTCTTATTCTCAGACAAATACAGTCCCGAGAAATTCAAAAGTAGAATAAATGGGTATCTCTTGGATAGCCATGTAACATCCTCGTGTTCATCGTCACTTACCGTCAGGTGAGATGGGAGACAAATGCCTAATTCAATATATTAAAAATAAAAAAATCTAATCAGATGAATAGGGATGGATTCCGAAATCGAACAAATCTTCCCCAGCTTATAAATGCTTCCGATGGGCAGCAGCTACGGAAACACAAGAAGCCAAAGAAAAAAAAAACTGCGCTCGCCAACCCACCTGCCAAGCGTCGAGAGTATGGCAATATCCTCCCGTGAAACGATGAATCCTAGGGACAGGCCCTTTGTCCAGCGGTGTATGTAGTATAATTAAGTAACGAGTAGATCCCCATGACACTAACAATGGGGCTAGCTCACGGATTGCTCCGTGGGCTAGCTCAATCCGTGTGATTTGTCTATACTTACTTACATACTTACATATTTATAAGTACTCTAAGTCTTTTGAATTCGAATCTTACGGCTCTCAAACAATTCACGTATTTTTTAAATAATAAAAAAATACTGTAGACTGTACTTTTTTATCTTTTCCGTCCCATAAGTTGCATTTCTTATCAGTAGTTCTAACGTTACGCCCGTATTCCAATCCAACGCAATGCAGGCGTACTGCGGGCCACATATTAAAGTAAATTTTTTATACGCACTTGCACTTTTATGTGCGCTTAGGCCGGGTGTAGACGAGGAAGGACGTCGACGACGTACCTAGTCAGAATTCCGTATAGAGGGGGGTAATAAACACCTAGGGTATTTCGGTTCAATCAATGTTTTAAACTTTTATAAGTATAGGTAACTCACATTAGGCAAGTGCAAGGCACCCCCTACACCAACTCTCGCCTTCACATAGCGCCTAAAGAGCAGACGGAGCTTTCTTAAACAATGTCTCCCCTTAGAGGAACTATGCGCCGCGCGCTTGGAACTCTAGGCTAAAAAGATTCCGACAACGAAAGCTTTATAGTTGCCACCTGCGGAGAAACTGCCACCAGGTCACTGCATGTCCTGGAGAACGCGGAAGTCTCTCAACAGATTGCGAGTAGGTGCGGGCAGATGAGTGTGCGCAAGGCTTGGAGAGACAGCAAACTCTCATATTACCTGATGGGCCGCGTATACGTGCATGCAAGCCTGAAGGGCCAATCTGAGAATCAATGGCAAAAGCCTTTGGAGAGCAGCAACTCTCATCTTTTGCCTTATGGGCCGAAAGCTACGTTGCCAGAAGGGCCTATCCTGGGTGCAAGTCCTTTCAAGGCCAGCCTGCGGCGGGTACGCATTGCTACGCCCATGACTCTACTCAAACGTAATGAAAAGCTAAATAAGACTGATAAATGCATTTCCATCGATAATAATGAGTAAACATCATTATCCTTATTTTATAATATACTAGCTGTTGCCCGCGGCTCCGCCCGCGCTAATGTCGTTCCCTTGGGAACAGTAGAAATGATAAAATTCCATACAAACCCCTCCCCCTCTGCTTTTTAATACATTTCACCTGCATAGATGGGGGAATTTAATACATTTCACCTGCATAGATCTTTAGCCCTTAAGGAGGGGATTTTGCCCATTTCACCTACACAGATATTTTTTATTGCAATGGAGAACTTCTTATTGTCATATTTCTAAGTAAATAAAAAAAATCCATACAAACTTTACCCCACCTATTTTACCCCAAGGGGAAATTTGTAACATAAAAATAAGTATATATTGTAAATATATATACTTATTTTTATGCTTCTATGTCCAGAAATGAGAAAATTTCCATACAATCCCCCCCCCCCCCCCCCCTTTATCCCTTTAGGGGGGAATTTTGTACATTTAACCTACACAGATCTCTTTTAATTGTAATCTAAAACGTATATACTTATTTTCATACTTCTAAGTCTAGAAATGAAAAACCATACTAATTTTACTCCCCTATTTTATCCCTTCAGGCGAAAATTTCGTCGGTTTTACCTACATACATCTTTTAATTGTAATCCAAAACGTCCAGAAATGAGAAACTGTCCATACAAACGTAACCCCAAATGTTGTCCCCCCCCTTAAGAAGGGGATTTTATACATTTCACCTACACAGATCTTTTTAATTGTAATCGAGAACTTACATACCTATTTTTATATTCTAAGTCTAGAAATGGAAAATTCTATACAATCTTTACCCCCTATTTACCCCTCCAAGGGAGAATGTTGTCTGGTTCACCTAAACAGATCTTTTTTAATTTTAATTGAGAACTTATGTACCTACCTACTTTCAAACTTCTAAGTCCAGAAATGAGAAAATTCCATAAAACTTCACCCCCTTTGATTTTCTAAAAATCCTTTCTTAGTGCTCATTTACATCATAAAAAGAATCCCTGTGCCAAATTTCAAGTTTCTGGGCACAGTAATTTCGGCTGTGTGTTGATATATAAGTCAGGTTTGCCTTTGGCACGCGGCTCCGCCCGCGTAAGTGTCGATTTCTCAGGAACAGTAGAATTACCCGGAATACATTAAATCATGACTTTCAATGAAACACCTTAATATTGAATTTCAATTGAATAACTTCCAAAACGGAAAGTTTCATACTAACTTTGCAGCCCCGTTATACCCCCTTAAGGGATGATTTTTGAGAAAAATATTTTACTCGTGTTTCATGCCTTTCTGTAAGGAACCTTCATGCTGAATTTCATTCGACTAACTTCAAAAATGGCAAAGTTTCATGCTTACTTTGCACCCCTATTTTACCCCCTTAAGGGATGATTTTTAAGTACAATATTTTACTCGTGTTTCATACCTTTCAGTAAAGAACCTTCATGCTGAATTTCATTCGATTAACTTCAAAAACGAGAAAGTTTCATACTAACTTTGCAACCCGTTTTACCCCCTTAGGAGATGAATTTCCAAAAATCCTTTTTTGGTGCTCCCCTACGTTATAAAAGGAACCCCTGTGCAAAATTTCAAGTTCCTAACCCTTATATTTTAGGCCCTGCGTTGATATGTAAGTCAGTCAGTCAGCTTCTCCTTTTTTTAGTATGGATTACTATGGATAGGTATAATGCTGTCGTATAATGATGATGAATAGACTTTGGATTTTAATTTTCTTTATGTCACTTATTATTTTATTTTATTTTTTTACTATATGATTGCAGGCAAACTCATGCCTTGAGTTCATTCAAATGACGATAACTTTTTTTTAATGAACCGATTTTGATGAAACAAACTTTAAATGTTTTGCTGAGTTAAAGCAAAGCAATTGGTGAAAGTTTGAAGTAAATCGGTTCAGTATTTTCGGAGATAATCGTGATCATACATACAGACAGACAGACAGACAAACAGACAGACAAACAAGAAATTCGAAACAATTTTTTTGCTTTCTATTATTCTTTTTAAATGTCCCTTTATCCATTTCAGTCAAAAATTCTAAATGTACAGAAAAAATATTGTTACTGTTTTATTATAGAATATGTATAGATATAGATAAAGTTAATATTATAAATGCGAAAGTGAGTTTGTTTGTTACGCCTTCCTGAAGCGACAACTGTTATGCAAAATTTCATGAAATTTTGCATATCCCTTTTCTGGGGTACAATAATACTAACCTACACTTTTTTTTATATATAAATAATTTTTAAATATAATAATGAAAATGGTTACTAATAAAAAGATAAGTGAGAAGAAAAAAAAACAAAACGAAACATTATATAATATTCGGATAAAAAATTAATCTAAGTATGTCAAATACTCATTTATTTGCCGAATAGTAGTAACACTTTTCTAATAAAATTGTATATAATTGGGATGATTGGAAGGAAATAACGCAGGACCAGACTGAATGGAAGAAGTGGAGGGAGGCCTTTGCCCAGCAGTGGGACACATGATGGCTCGAAATAAATAAATATAAATAATATATTTTAAGTACATTTGTTTTGTCTTCCATGCTGGTTTGAGAGAAAACAAAAAACGTAGAATGTACCAGCTGCTTCACTTCCCGCGCAGTTCGTAAAAGCCGATCGAGGGGATGGGCAAATCTGATGAATCATATTAGTAGACGATGCTAAAAGTTAGTAACAACATGTTGGCCACAGCATTTCGCACGACACGCTGAACAACAAAAATGACAAAATCTAACATCTGTTCAAAGCATAGAAGTATGAGGTCTTTTTTTAAAATCTATGGTTCAAAGAGACGCATTTTTTTATCTATGTTTCTATCATTCAAATATCTTGTTATGAAAGCTGTTAACTTCAGATCAATATCATTGAAACATGTCATTATTACATCACCTAACATCAGATCACCGAATAAAGAAAGTAAAACTAATCAACAGCCATTACGGTTTACGACATGAGTACGTCAAACATTCGACAAGTAGGTACTTTCTCTAATAGTAACTACAACTCATGGTTAGTTTTTACATCAATAGGCCGATGTTAGTGTGGCCATGAACAACACGAATCTATGAACGCTATTAATTCTAGTATTCACCATCCTATCCTTACTTATAATATATACGCGAAAGCTTGTAATTATGTATGTATGGATGTTTGTTACTTAATCACGCCAAAACGGCTTAACGGATTTTACGATTATGCAGACAGATAGGCTATTACTTGGATTAACACATAGAGAACCTTTCATTCCGGAAAAAAGTACTGTTCCCGCGGGATCGACATTAACGTGAGCGAAGCCGCGGGCGACAGCTAATATTTAATACAAATTACATCCGATCCTTTACAATATATATTATCCAATTGGCCATGTTGCATATGAACGGTTCCGTAGGTTCCAAACCATTAAATATATAACGAGATAAAAGATCAAAAAACACGTTTCTTGTATGGGACCCCTTTAATTTTTTATTTTATTTTTGGTAGTTAAAGCAGTTAAAGCAACAATACATATACCTATATACCTGTGAAAATTTGAAGTCTCTACCTAGTACGGTTCAGTAGATACATAGGTACAGCCTGTAACAGTCAAATATCAAAAAGGCCGCTTAAATGTGCTGTTGCTCATGTGTCATTATCATCATCATCATCATCATCATCATCAGGTCTTCTTAGTCTCCACTGCAGAAGCTCTCCTCTGTAATACCAGAGCCATACTTGGCCAGAGCAGATAGGGTTTGGCATACACTCTCCTCGCTGGCCAGACGGGTTGCTGATGTATGCTTTACCAAAATGTCAACTATATATTGGTCTCGCCGAATAAACTCTTCCCTAACCTAGATTCATCTGTCTGATTTCAGACCAGAAAATGCCTAAAACTATGCACCACAGTCATCAGACATACAGAGAAATTATTCATTATTAATAAATAATTTGTTTGAATAATTACAGTCGCCATTGTAACGTCCTATTATCTCGATTTGTTTTCAAAATATCGCATTATGTGGCATAACCGCTTCACGATCATCGTGTGTTGCGTGGCCCCAAACATTGATGGATGATGCGTCTCAGCTCAGGGGTCACGTCAGCTTTTATCCATAGCTTTCCGTTATATTGGTTTGAAAAAAAAAAACAATAAATCACAAAGTTACATAATACTGTCTCCGAATGAATATGTTATGTAATGTTATGGACTTGCGAAATTCAGTTTTAACCGATAGCACAATAAATAAATATACACAGTGAAATTTTGATCGCTCTGGTCCCTTAAAGTTTACCGTGCTTAAAGGGATGATTCAGCCCGTTGATATAAACAACTTTTCCTATGGGACCAATGCTGGGTACAAATTTTTTTTGACGTTTCTATACAAATTACAGTAATATCGAAGGGCTGAATCGCCCCTTTAAGGGTCCAGAACAATCAAAATTTCACGTGTATACGGACAAATCACTCAGATTGAGCTAGCCCCAAAGTAAGATCGAGACCTGCGTTATGGGATACTAACTTAACGATTTTATAAAAAAAATACATATACAGCGTGTAAGTTTACTCTCGACATTCCCTGAAAGGGGTAACTCAGCCTGTTAAGGGCCCGTACTACCTCACACTGCTTTGCATGATTGACTGTTATATCAATAATAATTAAATACTCAAGTTGAAATAAAAATGCAGCAAAGTTCAGGACTAACTCTGGTAACTATATGACTCAAAAACACGATTGCGTTAAATTTTCTCGATAGAAAAAAATTGCAAAGTTGCCTCCAAATCACGTCTAATTTACTCGGTATATAGCATTATTCACCAAATACATTTAAATTAACCTTGAAACTTTTGATTATTATTGCATTACAGATAAGGTAGTCATCATATGTTTTTCTTTTTCGAATAACCCTTAAATATACCTAAAAAACGAAAATATCCAAAGTAGCCAACGCGTTTAGACCATCCGCGTTTGTATCGCCACGCCGCCTGGCATATGTCGGGCTCTTAATATGAACAACTTTTCATAAGGAACCAAGGTTGGGAACACAAAAAATCGTCATTTCAATATAAAAGTGTTCAAACGTAAGAAGTGTTTGGGCAATTTGTATGGGAATGCCAATTTTTTTTTGAGTTCGCAGCTTTGGGATCATAGGTTTATATTGATGGGCTGAGTCACCCCTTTAAAGGAATGTCACGGGTACATTTACTCGCTGTATAGATAAACATCTAAGACCCAGGCAAATCTGAAAAAGATCATTTTCCATCTTGACCTGACTGGGGATCGAACCCAGGACGTCCGGTGTGGCGCCTGACACGATAACCGTCTAGGCCACAAAGCTCGTTCAATAATGAAGTACGTGTGTGTTTGTCTAACTAAACAAAGACGTCTAATTTTTTTACATCATTTATATTCTGTTGAATATAGCCCAAAATTGACTGGAGATAAGACTTAAAAAGCAGCCTTCTTGCTTTTCCCGCTACTTTGTCCATGTAAATTATATGTGCTATATTTTCATTTTACTTATAAGGCCAATGTTACTAACCCCATAAACATTTTTTTTATTATTTATTTAACACTTTATTGCACCAGTAAAAATTGATTAAAGAAAAACAAAAGGCCAATTGCAATTTCTTCCAGGCAACCTGAGGGTGGGTATTAGAAAGATAAGAAAATCACAACGAGGTAAAGGGCAAAATTTACGATATTAAAAACTAAAGTATGAATATACTTAATAAATATAAATTATACACATAAATAAATACATACAATATACTATATCTGGCGACACGAAGTGAGAGAGAATTCAAAATGTGACAGGAAATAATAATTCTTATGTGTCAGCAAATTATATAGCTATTTAAAAGTTTCATAAAAATCCGTCTAGTCGTTTTTGCGTAAATATATATTAGATAGAATTTTCGAGAGACTCTACTTTGGAATCTCTTTATTGTTTTGATTATTTAAACATCCACAAATATCTAACAAAAATTAGTATTCTATACAATTCCCAGTCTATTAAGACTTTTTAACCGACTTCTAAAAAGAAGGAGGAGGTTATCAATTCGGTTGTACGATTTTTTTCATCATCATCATCTCAGTCGCAAGAAGTCCACTGCTGGACATAGGCCTGCCCCAAGGATTTCCAATATGACCGGTGACACCGGTCATATTGGTTGATTTTTTAAATGTTTGTTAATTCAGAACTTCGTCATATATAAACCGATTTTTATTTGATAGGCATGCTTTCAGGTTGGTCACATTTAAATTTGATCATAATTGGTGCAGTAGTTTGATTAAAATCGGTTTTTATATGAAAGATTATTGTACAAGACTAAAGATGAATTCGAGAGAATGAGGTCGTTCCGTTACGTATAAACTAACACAAGGTATAAAGTATGATTTAGTTTTGTTTTACTTTTAATTGTTAAACAAATTTTCCAAATAAAGACAAAGGCGATAAAATTATGTAAAGTATCATAAATAACAGATTATATGGAGGTTATCTCTAGACTAGACTGATAATGTATTAGCATAATATAATCGTGGCGGATTGAACGAGTGACGCAACGGACTTTCGCCGGTAACAAAACATTGCTGAATATTAGAATGCATTTCTCTAAATTCCTAAAAACATACATAGCTTATCAAAACTACAATGGATAGCACATTGCGCGTAAAGTCGACAGCGGATGAGACATAAAGGTCCAATCGCCAAGCGCAGTTTTGGACATCTGTAGGTGGCCCGGCGACCAGACTAAGGCGTGGACCTGAGCAATAAAGACTGACTGGTGATTCCAGAAAACCTTGGTAGATAGCCTATGTCTACCAGACTAGCAAAAATCTGTGAAAAAGTCAAATTTCTAAGCCAACGCAATCAAAAGATACAGCTGGCTATGTCGCATATTTTCGTGTTTCTTCGACATTCGCACGGGAATCAAAACCTACAGGGTACTTCCCATGAACTCAGAATCTTGAAATTTGGTACGAAGCAATGCCTTATTTATAACACAAACAAAGGAAAAATTGCGAAAAGCATACATTTTGAATTACATCATATAATAAAAATATTATGAATAATTTCAAACTTATTATATACTAGCTTTCGCCCGCGGCTCCGCCCGCGTTAATCTCGATCCCTCGGGAATAGTACTTTTTCCCGGGATAAAAGGTAGCCTATGTCCTTCTCCGTACTCAAGAGAACTTGTATGCAAAATTTCATGATGATCGGTTCAGTAGTTACGATGTGAAAGCGTAACAAACAAACAAACAAACTTACTTTCGCATTTATAACATTAGTAAGGATAAGGATAAGGAAGGATAATGTACGGAACCCTTCGTGCGCGAGTCCGACTCGCACTTGGCCGATTTTTCACTTCTACATATATACGTATAGAGCATATGAATTAACCACCGTCGTTCACTTGACTCAGCCCATCAAAATTAACAACTATTCCTATGGGACTGACGCAGGGAACTAAAAATATTTAGATATTTTCATACAAATTGCTAAGCCAGCCGAACGCTTTTGTTTGGAATTTTTTCCCCTCCATGATGTATCAAAGTTTAAGTTCTGTATAGTACGATTTTCTTACACCTCCCTACGGCTTAGAACAATCACGATGAGCTTGCAAACGATTATGGCAGCGACAATATTTTTCAGTATTGGTTTTCTGAGTAGAAACATCATCATCATCAGGTCCTTCTAGTCTCCACTACAGGAGCACGACCCTCTCTGTACTACTAAAGCCATACTTGGCCTTATTCGTAGAGACATACTAGTACTTACTTAAATGTAAGTACTAGGTACTGTAATTATTAACTGTTCCAATTCTCGTAGCAAGGCCATTTTATAGAATTTTATCAACAAGCAGTTATTGGGCCGCCATTTCCGGTAATGTGAATAATTTCCACAGTTAAGTGATAGATATCAAATCACTGTAAACGCGTAATAGTAGCAAACTGCGCTGCCGGGAACGGACTAAAAATTGTAGTTAATATTACTTACTAGAAGTATCCTGGTCTCGGATGTTTATCTATATATGTACTTACATATAAGTCATATAAGTATGTATATATGTGTTATATAACCTTTCATATAAAAAAACCGACTTCAATCAAACAACTGAACCGATTTCTATGAAATTTAAATATGACCAACTTGAAAGCATGCCATTTCAAAAAAAAAGAATTTTTAAAGTCGGTTCATAAATGATGGAGTTCTGAGGTAACAAACATTAATAAAATACAACCGAATTGATAACCTGCTGCTTTTTTAAAAAGTCGGTTAGAAATAGTATTGTTGAGTTAATATCCTACAACACGATGTTCACAATTACAGTGGGAATAGATAAATCTGTATGATTTGTCCGTACTTTTTTATTACTAGCTGTATGCCGCGACTTCGTCCGCGTGAGAGTGACAAAACTGAAAACTCGTGCAGCCAAAACTATCTATCCCTTATAAAAAAACATACAAATCTTTCCTGTTGCCTTTGAACTCATTTTTGTTACTCAGGGGATTCTGGTGAACTGTTGAGTTCACGGGGTTACGCTGGGGGATCGGGCTAAGGGATCCTGGTGGACTTAGGCTTTCTGTTTATAATATTAGTTTAATAATTATAATAATAATTTGTTTAATTCAGGCAAAATACAGACCCATATCATATCTATACATATAATAAAACAGTAAAAATATTTTGTCCGTACATTTCGAATTTTTGACTGAAATGGATAGAGGGACGCTTAAAAAGAATAATAGAAAGCAAAAAATTTTTTTTGAAATTTCTTGTCTGTCTGTCTGTCTGTCTGTCTGTCTGTCTGTATGTATGATCACGATTATCTCCGAAAATACAGAACCGATTTACTTCAAACTTTCACCAATTGCTTTGTTTTAACTCAGCAAAACATCTAAAGTTTGTTTCATCAAAATCGGTTCATAAAAAAAAAAAGTTATCGTCATTTGAATGAACTCAAAGCATTAGTTTGCCTGCAAATATACTAGGTAAATTTTTTATCGTTTTGGACCCTTAAAGGGGTGACTCAGACCATCAAAATGAACAACTTTTCCTACGGGAACAATGCTGGGAACTCAAAAAAAAATTCGACATTCCCATACAAACTGGCCGGGCGGCGGGACTCTTTTTTTATGGAAATGACGAATTTTTTTTGAGTTCCCAGCATTGGTCCCATAGAAAAAGTTGTTCATATTGATGACCTGAGTCACCCCTTTAAGGATCCAAACTGTTCCTGAGGGATGACCACTAACGGGCGGCGGCGGCGTAGCCGCGGGCAAACGGCAAACTAACCGAATCTGCTGCGCCTAGAAACTTGAAATTTAGTAAAGGGGTTCTTTTAATGATGTGAGTGAGCGCTAAGAACGGATTTTTAAGAAATTTAACTTCTAAAGGGGTAAAATTTATATGGAATTTTCTCATTTTTGGACTTAGAAGTATGAAAGTAGGTATATAAGTTCTCGATTAAAATTAAAAAAGATGTGTTTGGGTAGATGAAATTTGGGGGTGGGTGGGTGGTATAAACTTTGTATCGAAATTTTCTCATTTCTGGACTTAGACGTATGAATTTAAGTATATAAGTTCTAGGTTACTATTAAAAATATCTGTGTAGGTAAAATGGACGATATTTTCCCCTGAAGGGGTAAAATAGCGGGGTAAAGATTGTATAGGAATTTACTTATTTCTAGACTTAGAAGTATGAAAATAGGTAAATAAATTCACGATTACAATTGAAAAAGATCTACACAGATCTTTTCAACTGAAAAAAAAATCCCCCAGAAGGGGGGTAAAGTTTGTTTGGAAATTTTCTCATTTCTGGACTATGAAGTATGAAAATAAATAGGTATGTAAGTTCTCGATTACAATTAAAAAACATATATGTGGGTGAAATGGACAAAATTCACTCCTAAAGGGGTAAAATGGGAGGGTAAAGGTTTTATGGAGATTTTCTCATTTCTGGACTTCGAAGTATAAATAATATCCATACTTCCATACTAATACTAATATTATAAATGCGAAAGTAACTCTGTCTGTCGTTTTTTTACGCTTCAACCATTGAACTGATTTGGATGAAATTTGGTATGGAGGTGTGAGGCCCGAGGAAGGACATAGGGTATGTCTGATTCTGGGAAATTCTACTTCCCGAGGGATTAATTGTTCCCGAGGGATCGACACTAACGCGGGCGGAGCCGCGGGCAACAGCTAGTCATAACATAAAATTATACGGATTATAAATTAAAATTAAGTTAAAATTAAATAAGATAATAGTATAAAAAGAGTACAGTAGATGTAAATTAAACTAAAAATTTTAAATAAGCAATAGCTTACTTATTATTGCTGTCGTGATGTACGGAATGCCAATATTTAAAAATTTGACTATTCAGGTACTCGGACAAAGTCCGGAGTATCTCATTTTCCGAATCTGCGCGCGATCATGTTGCACCGCACGGTCGGAGCTCTGCGCTCGCGGTCCATGTCCGCGTCATCGCGAAACTCCTCCGTGACAATGTGACCCAGGTACCTGAACTGTCCCACTCGCTCCACTGACGCACCATCCAGAAACACCGGCGGGACTCTCTCCGGGCCTCTTCCGCCATGGAACACCATCATCTGTGTTTTTGAGACGTTATACTTCAGACCATGTCTTCTGGCATAACGCTCACAAATGCCTAGTAGTGTTCTCAAACCACTTATGGAGGGGCTGAGGAGCACCATGTCATCAGCATAATTAATATTGTTTACACAAAGAGTGCCAATATGGCATCCGACTTTGCTGCTCCTCAACTCCTCAATCAGATCGTTCACGTAGAGACTAAAGAGGTCCGGAGAGGTGAGCCCTCCTTGACGAACACCACACTGTAACCTATAATCGCTAGAAGCGCTGTCGCCCCATTTAACATGGTTAGTCTAGTTCTCGTACCAATATCTCAACAGATCCACGGTTACGCTAGGCACATTAGATTCAGCTAGCTTTTGCCACAGTAAATCGTAGTTTACTAGGTCAAAAGCACTACTGAGATCTAAAAAGCACGAGTACACAGAAGTATCCCTAGTCTTATAGTAACTAATTACACTTTTGAGACCAAAAATCGCAGAATCTGTTGAGAGCCCGTTAAATTATCTTACTATATTATTTAAGTGTTTATTACACTTAAAAAACATAACCCTTCCTGAAGCGCAATCAGTTGAAAATACCAAATCGAATGTATCAAACTTAATAGTATATAATACTGGCATACTGCACGTCTAAACAATTATGAAGCAACAAATCCATTGTCATATTAATTTCATTGCTAAATCAAGAATAATCACGATGGTCGACTGAAATTGTCCTACGTATCACGAGATTGACCCCCGCGGCCGTGCCCCCGATGGTCATATGACCACATGTCTGATGTGCCTATTCATGTTTTGATTACTACCAATAACACTGCAAGTTGGAAAATTAAAGAAAATGTAGAACTAACACTTCATAAAATGATAAATGCAATCTCGCCCACGAAATTTTCTACAACCGCAAACGAATTCAGATATAAATATAGTTACCTACAGAATTTTGTAATTCTAATACTTTCTTGTATGTATTTTTTTCTTCTGTGTCCTAACTAATACATAAACTAATTTCAAAGTGACTTTGTTTATCGATCTGTTTAACAAAATACATAATTCTCTATTTGCCAAAAGAAACATTAGGTACAGCATAAATTTACTAATGACTCCCGCGGAGTCCCGCGCTAGGCACCGCGGCCTGTATCGCGGACAGCCGTTTAGATTGCTAATTGTTAAGCTTTCAATTTAGAACGAGTGACGGGGAAATACTTAAACTAAATACAATTCATTGATACACAGACAAATAACAATTAAAAACATTACAAACTACACTTTCTCTAATTCATACACATGTTTTTGTTGTTTTTCATTGTTTATCGATCAGTCGAGAAAAAGTAATAAGTTTATGTAGACTCTTATTAAATTAAAAAATAATATTTGGTGAAAATATTCCACGCAGGCAGGGGTTGACCATTTCTTATTTTTTTTTATTTAATAAGAGTATATCAGAAAAGCATTGTGAATGCAAAAAACAAACCTTATAAAAAATTTTTAGATAAGGTCAATTAGGCGATCCTTCCATTCTCTCTTTACTCTATAATTTGAAGTTAAATTGCTAGGCCGGGCCTAGCAATTTAACTTCAAACTATTATTAAAATCACGCGCCTCGAATGTCTATGAAAATGAAGTGGATAATTGTGCGTTAAAAAGTCGTAATAATCGGCTATATTCTTCCTGAAGGCTAAAAGGGTAATGTCTTCTAAGATATGTCACATGTGTGTGTCGTATTGCTGACGACTACCGACATTAATTAGTGCAGTGTTTCATAAACTGTTTGCAGTCCTGGAACAACAGACGTCAGAATCAGAAGATTCCTCGGACGCTTGCGAAATACTTACTACTACGAAAAGAAACAAATATTTATAACGATAGTGTTCTCTTGAAGCTGAGTGATATTGAGTAATACAATAAGTAACTTTGTATAGTACTATGCATAAAAAAAAATTGATGGTGAATTAAAACCAGCTTTTTGGTATAAAATCATTTATGATGACAGTTATATGTACTCGTATGTATACAGATTGGATTTGAATTTATTGGCGTCCTTTTAAACAGAGCTGAAGATTTTTATTAAAAGGCATTAGGTAGGTACTTCAGATAAAAACCAAGAACTGAATTACCAAAAAACTAACTATACTAAATGCATTCAATTCAAATAAATTCATTAATTCAATTCATGCCGTATGCGTAGCCGCATAGATTATTGTTATTCCTAATCCACATCACATCAATTTGACTATTTGGTGTATTCATAAAAGGTACCTTTCTCCGGGATGAAATGTATTGTCCTTCCCCGGGCTTCAAACTGCCTCAATACCAAAAAAGAAATGACGGTATTGGGATACTACTCACTAGGATGAATGGGGTAAAAATCAAGTAACAGTAGCAGCTAGGGAGGCCGGACACGAAACCGATCCCATACCTGCATCAACCACCGGCCAAGCTGTTTTACGATGACACCACTGACCGTAAACATCAGATGAATAAAAAAAAATACCGGTGGGAGTTTTTTAATTTCTACCTTACGCCATCATCATTTCGAGTAGGTGTCACGGTCAATCGACCATGCACACCCTGGTGTCAGAGTTCTTCGGAACCGCCTCTCAGCCTCTGACGTGGTTCCTTTAACGACTCCAGATGGCAGCCGGGACCACCGGCTTAACGTGCCTTCGGAAGCACGGAATCATCTTTATTATCAGACAATCAGGTGATTCAAGCCTGCAATGTCCTAACCAAACTGGAAACAACTAAACAAAGTATGCTTCCAGTGGGAATGGAACCCACGATCCCCGGGTCAACAGGCAAAAGCCTTAACCAACTGTTTCATTATCTGGATAGGAATCCGGATATTGTCAAGCTCTGAATTTTCTCTGGATATTAAGACATAACCATAAAATTGATCAAATCTTCAATATTTTTGTAGTGAACAAACAATCAGGTAATTCGTAAGCATTGCCAACAGGACAGACGACTTTCCGGGTGCATTGTATGCAGATATCAACAAAATATTCCCCATAACGACGTAAGTCAATTGTCTATGACAAATAAGATTGACATTTATCGCCTTTAATAATAGGGTGATATTTCAATGTAGATACACATAGGATAGCAGTGTCAATGACTGGAATATAAGATTCGAATGCAGTTTGAAATATGACTACGACAATGGTTTTGAGTTTGTCAAACATGGGCCTGTAATCACCAAGATGTTGGTGGGCCCTACGTGGGCCTTTTTGTATTCCTTTCATGTAAGAAGAAGAGGGACAACACTAATCCTGACATACATATAAGTTAAGGCTTAATGAAAAAGAGCTATTTCAGATATCCTTATCCTTATCCTTACTAATATTATAAATGCGAAAGTGAGTTTGTTTGTTTGTTTATTTGTTTATTTGTTTGTTTGTTTGTTACGCTTTCACGCCGTAACTACTGAACCGATTATCATGAAATTTTGCATACAAGTTCTCTGGAGTACGGAGAAGAACATAGGCTACCTTTTATCCCGGGAAAAAGTACTATTCCCGAAGGATCGACATTAACGCGGGCGAAAGCTAGTTACACTATAAATGGATACCGATCTTAATATCTGGAAACTTGAATAAAATATTATATCCATCTTTTTTTGGAAGGACTATGTAGCTAGCTCCAAGTAAGCCTTCGCTACTTTACCGGGCGTTTGAGACGAGGGCAGAGTACCCTCAACCTTTTAGACAACATCACCAAAGGGCCCCCAGGAGGGACGGACCTCGGCTTTGGGCGTTGCCTGTGTGCGCAAGGCTTGGAGAGACAGCAAACTCTCATATTGCCTGATGGGCTGCGTATACGTGCATGCAAGCCAATCTGAGAATCAATGGCAAAAGCCTTTAGAGAGCAGCAACTCTCATCTTTTGCCTTGTGGACCGAAAGCTACGTTGCCAGAATGGCATATCCTGGGTGCAAGTCACCCGGGACCGCCGGGCGGTCACCAGTAATCGGAGCTAAATTATCTCCATCTCGAAGTACCTTAGATTAGGTTAAACCTTTTCAAATCAATAAGTATGTGTGTTTGGTATAGTATCCCAGTCCCTTCCACTTAACTCTGACGTGAATCGCAGATCATATCCTACCTCACCCCATTCATCTTTATAAAAAGAGCTTGACTCTTTCTTATCGGCGGGGCCTAATCATAATATAGATAAGTATATTTATTAATACAGTAAAATTGTGTCTGACCATAGGCTTAGTCGCTTTAAAAGAATAGCAACACAGCAGTATTTGATCGTAGTCACTTTTCTAGTTTGTTAGTGAGCATATTAGGCACTAATATACGTTTATGAAAGGCTTTTGTGGATTTTTTTATGAACATTCTAAAAGTTCTACCTTATTTTCAAGTAGTTACTAAGGATCTGTAAACATTTATAGTTGAACTAGCTGTTGCCTGCGACTTCGTCCGCGGCAATTTCTGTTATTATATTTAATGAATAATTTTCCCCCGTTTTCGAAACATTTTTTATTGATGCTTCGCTCCTATTGGTCACAGCGTGATGTTTTATAGCCTAAAGCCTTCCTCAATAAATGGACTATCCAACACAAAAAGAATTTTCCAAATTGAACCAGTAGTTTCTGATTAGCGCGTTCAAACAAACAAACAAACATACAAACAAACTCTTCAGCTTTATAATATTAATATAGTATAGATTTAGTATCTAATATTAGATTTATAATACAGTTATATTTTTATAATTACATTTATCATGGCGTACACGTATATTTAGGATAATAACATATAATATATACCACTCCAACCCATCTGGCCAACGAGGAGAGTATAGGCCAAATCTACTGTCTGCTGCGGCCAAGTATGGCTCCGGTAGTACAGAGAGGGTCTTGCTCCTGCAGTGGTGATTAAAAAGACCTGATGATGATATAATATGCAATTGCAATAGGTAGTGTTTTTATTTGGAGCAACAATTATGTTATTTATTATATGTCATAATCTGTTGTGTGTGTCAATCTATACTTCTATACTTAATATTATAAAGCTGAAGAGTTTGTTTGTTTGTTCGTTTGTTTGTTTGTTTGAACGCGCTAATCTCAGGAAATACTGGTTCAAATTGGAAAATTATTTTTGTGTTTGATAGTCTATTTATTGAGGAAGGCTTTAGGCTATAAAACATCACGCTGCGACCAATAGGAGCGAAGCATCAATAAAAAATGTTTTGAAAATGGGGAAAAATTATTCATCTATACTAATTAATCATAATAACAGACATTGCCGCGGACAAAGTCGCGGGCAACAGCTAGTAAATAAATAAAGTTGCTATAACTTTATTATTTTCTGAGTAAACCTAATAAGCCCGTATCCGTGCCGATTGATTGATTACCGGCTTGTACCAAATCAATTTCCACCCCAACATCATACGACTTCATTTCGCATCTACAACAGTAGACACTGCCTCCGTGGTCCAGTGGTTAAGGCCTGTAAACCCGGGGGTAGTGGGTTGGATTCCCACGGGAAGCATACTTTGTTTAGATGTTTCTAGTTTGGTTAGGACATTGCAGGCTTGAATCACCTAATTGTCTGATAATAAAGATGATTCCGTGCTTCGGAAGGCACGTTAAGCCGTTGGTCCCGGCTGCCATATGGTAGTCGTTAAAAGAACCACGTCAGAGGCCGAGATGTGGTTCCGAAGAACTCTGACACCGGCGTGCGCATAGTCAATTGACCGTGATGATCTACAACAGTAAATAAACTATTCAAACTGTCATATTATATAGGACCACACATGGCTCACAACATCCATTCTGCCTCTAAAAGGGGAGCTGACGTCAATCATTGCGCTGACGACTCCTGCCTGACAAACAAATTTATTGAATGGGCTCTGGAATATTACTTGGTAGAATATAACGATGATGACAGTACGTTACTAACCAAAGATTCAAAGATTTATTATAATAGAAAATAGGCCTTTTCAGGCACATTTTTACGTCAATCACATTTTAAATAATACTTATTAAACTATATTCAAATTATTAATTATTGTTCAAAAGCTACAAACTACTAGCGTTTCGGAACCGACCACTGCAGAGAAGAAGTAAGAAGACGCCGAAAGAAACTCTTTTCATCAGTATTAGTCGCCTACTTGCCTGAAGGGCTTTGTATGATCCTTATCCTTACTTATAATATTACTAGCTGCCCCGGCGAACTTCGTTTCGCCATAAGTTAAAAACTATCCTATCTCTCAAGTTGGATCGAACTGCACATGGTGTGCGAATTTTATTATAATCGGTTAAGTGGTTTAGGAGTCCATTGAGGACAAACATTGTGACACGAGATTTATATATATTAAGATAAATGCGAAAGTGAGTTTGTTTGTTTGTTTGTTTGTTTGTTTGTTTGTTTGTTTGTTTGTTTGTTTGTTTGTTTGTTTGTTTGTTTGTTTGTTTGTTTGTTTGTTTGTTACGCTTTCACGCCGTAACTACTGAACCGATCATCATGAAATTTTGTATACAAGTTCTCTGGAGTACGGAGAAGGACATAGGCTACCTTTTATCCCGGAAAAAAGTACTATTCCCGAGGGATCGACATTGACGCGGGCGGAGCCGCGGGCGAAAACTAGTATTTTATATTTTTATCTTTTCTTTGTTTTCTGATGTCTTGTTATATACAATTTCAATTTACATATTTTTGTGGAACACGTTATGTTAGCGATCGAGCGTGCAACAACAACAGATATGACAAAACCTTATTATTCTATAGTATTAAGCCTCTGAAAACTGCTTCGACTATTTCAAGGAAATCTAAAATAAGTTCTTCTCTTTCCGCGCAGACCGTAAAGCCGGCCGAGGGAATGGGCGAAAAGCCTGGGAATCATATTAATAGGCGACGTGGCTGCGGAAACCCATCACTATTTGAATTCCGTTATCAGTCTATACGACCACTAAACGTGGCCTTTGATTCTTATGGCGAGCTCAGTGGCGCAGTGGTTAACACCTGCGATACGAGAGTGCCTAGGTTCGATCCCCGGTCAGGTCATGATTAAAAAACGATCTTTTTCAGAATGACCAGGGTCTTGGATGTTTATCTATATAAGTACTTATTATAAAATATAGTATTGTTAAGTTAGTATCCTATGACAGAAGTTCACAACTTACTGTGGGGCTAGTTCAATTTGTGTGATATGTCCATAGAAGTATGAATTCAGAGACGCATTTTTTTTTTAATCTATAGATATGTCCCTAAATATTTGTTTATCTTATGACCTTAGGCTCTGTGTACCCCGAAAGGAATACAGACGTGATAATATATATGTATTTTAAAATAAGTTCGTATACGGGAGGCGCAAAATCAATTTGGTTGTGCCTCATTTCCGATGCATTTCTGAGACATCAAGCGAAAGTCGGTAGCCTAGGAGTGCTATTGTTAAACAGACTACTCGAAACAGATGGGAAAATCGCTAGTGTTGTGTAGTATTGCGTTTAAAATAGTACCCATGTACTATTGTAAGATAGTTTATATCTACTGTGCAATCAGAGCCTGTAATTTCACCATTTCGCTCCCCGCTCTTTAAGCTAAAAACAATATAGCTTAAGCAACCAAGATATGAGGTCTAGTCCTAATATGGTCGAGATAACCACCATCATCTTCATGTCATACTAGCTGCCTAAACTGCCTCTGTGGTCAGTGGTTAAGGCGTTTTCCTGTAGACCACAGGAAGCATACTTTGTTTAGTTGTTTCCAGTTTGGTTAGGACATTGTAGGCTTGAATCACGGGATTGTCTGATGATAAAGATGATTCCGTGCTTCGGAAGGCACGTACAGCCGTTGATCCCGGCTGCCCTCTGGTAGTCGTTGAAGGAACCACGTCAGAGGCCGAAAGGCGGTTCCGAAGAACTCTGACACCAGGGTGTGCATGGTCGATTGACCGTGTCACCTACTCGAAATGAATGAATGTCATACTAGCTGTATCAAATATATAAACTTCTTTATTACTTTTACTTCGTTGATGGCTGCTGATATCCGTAATAATTGAGCTGTCGTGGGAATTGCGACTCCTTGGAACTGAGAGCTCCAGGGGAGGCTCCTGTTCCTCGCCTCCAACCTTCCTTCCCAAAGGTTGGAGTGGACACCGACGAGGTACCAAGAGCCCTACCTCTGGTTTGGATGGAATGATGGAAGATGGAAAAGTCAAGTGTGTAAAATGTCATAACGCCAGGGGCGTTTGACTGGATTACTACAGTTTCGCACCCCACAGACTTCTCCGCATCCTTAGACTACCCACTCCAATGTTGCCCTTCTGACGCCAACTGTGGTGACTGATTTTGTGGGCCCATTTACTGAGTGCCGCGTTTACGCGATTATGGCAGGTGCCCGAACTCCTGGCAATAGTCACATTGCAAGTCCACCCAAATATCATCCAGGTATCCCTTTTTCATAAATTGCAAATAGTTCCCCTCCTACTGAGACCTGCATAATAGGTATATTAACTCAACGCAACATCCGGGAGCGGGTTTTAATGGAATAAACACATTACATCAAAACTGTCCAAAGGGCCTCTGCGTGTTGGACCTGTGTCCTCACGCCCGTGTTATTGTGATGGAGAAACTTAATTCACACAATTTAACAATAAATCAGACCATAATCAAATTATATTAGAAACGATTACAAACTCAAAAACTTAACCTCTTTTCAGAGTTGAAGCTAACTTTTCCTCGAAAAAAAACGGTAAAAATCTACAAAACGTCAATTGACAACAAACAAATTACCGATTTGGGAAACTAGAGCGAAACACTAGAAATCGAACGGCATGAATAATGGCTGAATGGCTTGACATAATAATTGGTTATAGCCCAAGTTCTCACGCCATGGCGTATGTGCCAAAATCCGGGTCGGGCGGAAGCTTCAACAATATATTCTGAACATTATGTCCGCCGCAATTAGAGTGGATGCATGGCTCACTGCGCTGGCGCACTGCGGCGGCTGGTAGGGCTGCTGCATTCGCTTTTTCTTCAGGTACAAGAAAAGCTAATGCGTTTTATACGGAACGCGACACGATTCTCGAGCTCTTTTGTGCTTCGGATGCTGTTGGTCCCGACTGTCATCATTAAAGACAATCGTCAAGCTATGTCAAATGCCTTGGGGCAGCTCGAAAAATCTGAAACCAGTGTTGGTCACTTACACACACGAGAAGCAAATAAAACCGCTCAGGCTTATTTAGTTTCTCCTCTGTTATGTCATGTAGTCTCGCTATAGAAAACATGCATTTTTCTTTATGTTATGGAAAGGCCTCCCGAAAAATAGGCATAACAGTAAAAAAGAGCCGGATTAGATCCCCGGCCAAGTCATGGTAGATAACGATCTTTACCAGATTGGCCTGAGTCTTGGATGTTTATCTATATATAAGTATCTATTATAAACAAAGTAACCCACGACGCAAGTTTCCAACTCTATGGGGCTAGCTCATCATCATTTCGTGTAGGTGACACGGTCAATCGACCATGCACACCCTGGTGGTTCCTTTAAGGACTACCAGATGGCAGTCGGGCCCAACGGCTTAACTGCAATGTCCTAACCAAACTGCAAAACAACCAAACAAAGTATGCTTCCCGTGGGA
Source organism: Elegia similella (assembly GCA_947532085.1). Lineage (NCBI taxonomy): Eukaryota > Metazoa > Arthropoda > Insecta > Lepidoptera > Pyralidae > Elegia > Elegia similella. Next base: position 20,038,370 of record OX383941.1, read on the forward strand.
ATCGAACGACGACCCGGGTCTACAGGCAAACGCCTTAACCACTGGACCACGGAGGCAGTTGAATCATGGGGCTCGCTAAATCTGTGTGATTTGTCCCTGTATATTTATTTATAAACGGTCATCCCTAACCAGACAAATTATGCAGATAATAACAGTGAGCGTTACGTCACGGTGTGCCTCAAATCTGCGCTCGCTTGTTTTGACGCGGCCATAACAGCAATCATTGTTATGAACCATTTATGATAAACACTGCTACTAATATGGGTGGCCGTTCCTTTTGAATATGTTAGTGGCTAATGCTGTCAGATCGTTAGATATTTTAGATCATTAGAAGTTATTAAGAGGAAATCCTAGGGCCGTATTTCCATACAAGAGTAGTCCCCTGAATCCCCTGATTCCTCGCCGGATAGTAACGGTGGAGAAGGTGACTTTTCACAAAAAAAAATTATCAGTATACTAGCATGTCCCTATGTTTAATTTCTTTTTTCATAATTGAATTATTTAAAGAGATATGAACCTTCAAAATCCTGAAAAATTGGTAAGACTTTTCGTTGTGTTCAAACATCAAGAAAAAAAATTCGACGATTTTACCTATATTAGAAAAAGAAAACATAAAAACACAGGCATAGCTTATTTTAAATATTGAATGAAAAAAATAAATAAAATCGTATGAGTATTGGAGAAGAATCAGGGGACTACGAAACGTTAATTTTGTGTAATTTTCATAGGTATTTTCGGTCCGAGCTGCAGTTGTCTCTATCGCACTCTGAGTTGATTGTTTGGGCACACAGCGCGACAGCAACAGATTTTACAAATACATTTTCAGTGTTTCCTCTTAACGTATCTTACGTAGTCATTTAGTGAAGTAGTCAAGTTTAAAAGGGGTATTATACCATCCTGAATTCAGTCGCCGCCTATACGTGAGAAACGAATGGTGATATTTCTAATCGTATCTTACGTATTGCAGCGTCCCTCTCGTCGGTGGCTGAATTCAGGATAGGAGACCTACACTTTCATACTAATATTATAAAGAGGAAATATTTGATTGTTTGTCTGCTTGCATTAAATAGGCTCCGAAACTTTTGGACCGATTTGAAAAATTATTTTACCATTAGAATCCTATTTTTGTCTGATGAACATAGCATAGAATGAAATACCTATCAGATACTGAATTTGGGAAAGTGTAATTTTGGTTTTAGCTTAGAATCCTTATCTAATATTATAAATGCGAAAGTGAGTTTGTTACGCTTTCACGCCCTATCTACTGTAACGATCGTCATGAAATTTTGCTGGGGTACGGATACCCGTTGTCTGGGGTACGGAGAAGGACATAGTGTACATTTTCTCCCGGGAAAAAATACTGTTCCCGAGGGGATCAACATTGACGCGGAGCCGCGGGCGAAATCTAATATTAAATTAGAAATAATTATAAATAATATTATAAATTATAAATTACCAGCATTTTCCGACACTAATGCGAAGATAAGGAACCCAAGCCTGAATGGCCTGGACCCAAGATCACAGGTCATTCGCCATCGACATGCCGATGAAAGGAAGTTATAAACTATTAATAGGTCGCAATCTCAGCCTGTCTGCATAATTGTCGTGATTTAAGTTGGAATTGTTGATTTATTGTAGCTCTGAGAGATAGTGCTCTTTGATTGTGCCAGCTCCCGGCGCCGGTCACTTTTCAAAGTACCTAAATGTTAGCTGCTTTAGATTCAAAGACTTTAGTCTACGACTTATAGTTTTTCTTCTATAGACTCGTAAAATATGTTTCGACCAGTGCTTTGCTACCGTGATTCGTTTGTTTTCCTCATTCAGATCTTGTTGGGAGCAAGAAGTTGGGCTTTATGGGTACCTACACCAAAAGGTGACCCATATATGACTAGCTCCGTGGCGCAGCGGTCAACACGCCAGCCTGCGACACGGAGTGACCGGGTTCGATCCCCGGCCAGGTCAAGATGGAAAATGATCTTTTTTAGATTGGACTGGGTCTTGGATGTGTATCTATATATGTATTTGTTATAAAATATAGTATCGTTGAGTTAGTATCCCATAACACAACGAATTTACTAAACGAATATTTTTTTCGCTGGTTTAGACGCAGTTTTATGGTTATAAACTGTGGTTTAGGTCTCCATTGAATGGTCTCTCAACCCAGAATGCCAAAGATAATGCGAATTGGAGAAGAAAATACCGGAAAGCGAACCACGGGCTTCGAAGCTCTAGTTGAGGATGCAGCCGGGAACATGCTCGGATGAGATACAGAAAGCTCCAAATTAGTGTTGCCAGGTGTCCCGATTTATGCGAAATGTCCCGATTTTCAGAGGTCTGAGGACGCATCGTCCTGATTTGCAGCTCATCGGTATGCTAAATGTTCTGATAGATCAATAATAAATTTATTTGAAATCAAGAAAAAGTAACGTTCCTATCTCATCAATCATATCACCATGTCGAGCGCGTGACGCCGCTACAATTTTTTTTATTTGATGATATAAACCGAAATGTATGTCGAATTGCTGATGCTTGAAATACAGACGCAAACAATGCATTCTAGCTATTCAAACATCAAACATTTTAAATAAATGTGTCTCATTTTTACAAAAGTGTTTCCTAATTATCCTAGATAACTATATCGTAGATATTTTAGACATGTTTTTGTATTGTGTAGACATTATATAGTAGATTATATCATACATTAGTCGATCAAACATTTAAAAAGTTGAACTAATTTACGATGCAGTCAATGTCTAATGAGTATAAAAACATGTCTACAATATCCACTTTAAAGTTATCTAGGATAATAATGAAACACTTTTGTAAAAATGAGACACATTTTTAATAATCTTTAAAAATGTTTGATTTTGCGAGCGAGACAGCCAATCAAGTTCAAAGGCCTCTTAACACTCATTGTCGTTCTATCACCGTCAAATTCGACAATAGCCGAGGAAGCTGACTTCATGCCTGTTATGCAGACCTTGGAGCGGACCTTCCGAGGGATGGAGACACGGCTCGCTGCGCTGCCGATTGTTTACATATCTCCATACTACCGTATGTAGCTTATATATGTACATGTTGCATACCGATTCGTAATTTTGATGATGAATGTACAAACAGATAAAAATTGAGATACGTGCTATTTTGATCTACACTCATATTTAAAAGAGGAAAGATTCGATTGTTTGTTTCTTGGCACTGAATAGGCTCCCAAACTACTGAACCGATTTGAAAAAATATTTCACCATTAGAATCCTGATGAATTTAGGCTATAGGATTAAATACCTATATCTACCCGTGCGAAACCGGAGCGGGCCAAAAAATTATTTGAAATAGATAGTGACTGAATTGCAATTCGGAACAGTTTTTTGGAAATGCAATCGTACCTATGCCACAAAAGCCTTCCAAAAGATATTTTAGACAATTATCATAACAGATGGTCAGGGGTCATCCTTAACTGCCTGTCCGGTAGTTACTGTCCGGTAGTTACTGTCCGGTAGTTTCGGGTATGGCATCGAGTACACGCGTCCTGCCTCCCAAGCTGCTACTTACTTTTCCCTCATTCACCATTCCCTTCCCAAATCCAACTTCATAATCATCATCATCATCAGGTCCTTTTAGTCTCCACTACAGGAGCACGACCCTCTCTGTACTACTAGAGCCATACTTGGCCAGAGCAGCCAGAGGACTTGGCCTACACTCTCCACGCTGGCCAGACGGGTGGGAGAGGTCTCTCAGATGTTTATAAGCTTTGTTTAGCTTGTATTTCCTAAGTCGCCTTCTACGACATCCACGGGAAGACTTGGAGTGGTCCTATTCTAATCTGCCAGATACCACACGGCTAAATCCAACTTCTTGTTATCCTTTCCCAGCTTAAAAAAGTTGCCAATGGGCAGCAGCGTCGAAAGTAAAAGAAGCTGAATAAACTGCGCTCGCCAACCCGCCTGGCCAGCGTGGAGAGTGTAGGCCAAGTCCTCTGGCTGCTCTGGCCAAGTATGGCCCTAGTAGTACAGAGAGGGTCGTGCTCCTGTAGTGGAGACTAAAAAGGACCTGATGATGATGATTGACGATTTTTAGATTTTTTTCCATAACTCATACATAAGCGATCAACTGAATTTAATGAAACTTGATAGATAAACATTTAGACTTAGGATACAGAATAGGCTACTACGACATCCACGGGAAGACTTGGAGTGGTCCTATTCTACTCTGCCGGATACCACACGGCTAAAAATCGTCAATGTAGTTTCATTAACATCTGAAAACAAAGTAACTTACTCCATGACTAACTCTTACAGATTTATTATTAGTATTGATTGATGATGATGTATGATACTAGTACAATACTTAGTCTGACCGTAGAACCAGTTTTGGTTTTGGCAAGTTTCGGGAAATCACTATATACCTATTTATTTACAAACGAACCCAACCTCGAAACTAGAGATTGGGCAACTCTTGGGAATCGAAACTCATGTGTTTCGAGTGAAGTCCAGTCGCGACATGCGCATAATAATATTAGTATCTAAGTAATAGTGATTATTCACACGTTTAACTCATTCACAGACACTGGACCAGGCACAATAGAAGTGTAAGTCTACAAGCGGGACTTCCCGGACAGTGTTAGGTACCCAATTAACTTTTGGTGTCGGATTCGGCCAGAGCTGAGACCAAAATCAAAAGTTTCTTTTAGGGTTTCGAAAGTATTCCTGTTTCAGTCGATCTCTAGTAATTACTGTCTACTGTTTCGTCGCGCAAGGATTTTTAGACAACTTCAGTTTTGACTTTCCATTTTCTCCATCCAAACCCGTTTCACACAGGCTTCGTCCGCTCGGCCACTTGGAGGACGGAGGAGAGTGCTGTAAAAAAAGCTTTTATGGGAAAGCCTATATGTCGACGTCCAGTCGGTCGTCCTGGATATCGCTGGATGGACGAGGTCAAGAAGGACCTGCGCGAGCTAAAGGCCGATAACTGGCAAGACGTGGCGCAGGATAAACCGAAGTGGAGATTCTTATTATCGGAGGCCAATACTCACTTTGGATCGGTGCGCCATCTTAGTAAGTTAAATCCGTTTCGCTGCAACCATTGCTTGTCCCATTATTCGTCTAATGCACGACCACTCACGACCGCTATGGAAAGTTGTTTTCCGTTGTATCAAACAAACAACAGAGGCATTAACAATAGTCTTTGTATCGAAGAATGCAAAATTGTTTGCGAGCTTTGTTCACTTTGTTTGGAGTTCGACGAAATCGAGATCTAATGCAAAATAATGTGAATGACGAATTTTAGTTGTTGTTGTTCATGACGTAATTTATCATCATCATTCCAGCCGTAAGATGTCCATTGCTGGACAAGGGCCTTTCTCAAGGATTCTTCTTTCCATGGGAGAATATTGCCATACTCACCACGCTTGGCAGGCGGGTTAGCGAGCGCAGTTTCTTTGGCTTCTTATGCTTTCGACGCTCCTGCCCATCGCAAGCAATTTGAAGCTGGGGAAGGATAGGAAACTGTTGGATTTGGAAAGGGAATGAAAGGTATTGGGATACTTCTCACTCGGATGAATGAGAGAAAAGCAAGTAGCAGCTTTGGAGGCCGGGCGTGCATACCCGATGCCATACGTGCAACCAATGAACCTACCAATATCTAATCATATTGTTTTATGCTGAATTATCAATCAATCAATCAATCAATCAATCGTTTATTGCTTCCTTAATGTATTTTACAGGTCTTTTATTACAAAATTAGTATCAATTAAGGGCCCTGTCGGGCGCTGCAATGAGAGAGGGGCTAATTGTAAACAAACAGTTTATTAATAATATTGTATTCAAAGTGATATGGTTTAAAATATATCTATTTAATATTATGTCATATTATTTAATTGTAATTATAGTATTTAATATTTATATTAGTTATTGATGTTGTTATTATTTTATTTAATAAGAATATTAATTATTAATTTCAATTTCATTATTTCAATAATATTTTTAATTGTATGTCCGTATTATTATTATTAATTCAGATTTTAATTGTTTTTAAGATTTATTATATTTCTAAATATTCATTTATAGAGTAATAGCATTTATTGATTAGAAATTCTTTAACATGTTTAATAAATGTTTTCTCGTGATCTATGTTTTTTATAGTTTCCGGGAGTTTGTTATATAACTTTATGCACATTACCATAGGGCTAGATGAATGAAGTTTAAGCCGCGAAGGTGGAAGTTGTAACTTGTTTTTATGTCTTAATGTGTATTTAGTGGCTAGATCTCCTCTTTTTGTGAAAAAGTGAGGATATTTATGGGCGAACTTGCAAGCTTCCAATATATAAATGCTCGGTAAACTTAAAATTTTATGCTTTTTAAAATAAGGTTTGCAACTATCTGGTTTTTTTATATTAGCTATTATTCGGACTAATCTTTTTTGGAGCGTAAAAGCTTTTTCCCAGTCTGTTCCGTTTCCCCATAGAACTGTGCCGTAGCTGAGCCACGAGTAAGCGTAGGCATAGTAGGTGACGAGTGCCGCTTCTATGTCAGTCGTTTTTTTAACCTCTCTAAGCGCATATGCAAACTTAGATAGCTTCCTGCAAAGTTTTTGGACGTGAGGTTTCCAGTTTATGTGGCTGTCTATGTCTACACCTAACAAAGTGAACTCGTTTACTACCTCTAGGTCTGTACCATTTAAGTGAAAATTAAAACTTAATGGTGGTTTTTGGTATGGATGAAAGACCATTAATTTTGTTTTTTGGTAATTAACTTCCAGATTGTGGTCATTGAGCCAGTTCGCTGTTTTTGATAGGATTTCCGTAAGATTTTTATACAAATTTTTACTATCTTTAGCGGATGTTAGAATGGAAATGTCATCTGCATATAAGACGCAATGCTCATTTATTATTTTTGGGAGGTCGTTTATGTAGAGTAGGAACAAGAGGCACCCGAGCCCGCTTCCCTGGGGTATAGAAGAGTTCATTGGTATAATATCTGATCGGATATTTTGGATCGTGTTAGTGTCATGATTGTAATACTCAATTTCAACACACTGTTTCCTACCCGCGAGGTATGAAGCGAACCATTTATGTGCAATTCCCCTTATTCCTACTCCATACAGTTTATCCAGTAGGATGTTATATAGGACTATCTCTTCATGCTGGTCTGGGAGAAAATAAGAAACGTAGAGTAAGCAAAACACACGTTAAAATAGGCGGGCTGAATGCTGTGAACATCATCTCCCAGTCAACTATAAGGATAAACAGAGGTTGTTGAGGGCAAACAGTGAACTACCTAATTTTTCTATGGGATCAAAATTAGGAGCTCAAAAAAAATTTTAATTTCCTAACCAAAATGTACGGCCGCTCATTTGTATGGGCCGGTCAATTTGTATGGGAACGTCAAAAAAAATTGAATTCCCAGCATTGGTCCCATAGACAAAGTTGTTCATATAGACAGGCTGAATTACCCAATCAAGGATTGGACAGGGTTTCCTTTACATATTGTATAGTTATTGACCTAAACTAACAACACACATACTAACACTGTACTTTAATATTTACATAAATATTAGGTAATAATATACTCAAACTAAAGTAGCGTTAATTGCTAGTTAGTTTAAAAAGTCAGACACAGATGCATGAAGTTTTTTTGATTCATCTGTGTAGGTGAATGCAACACAGCTTGATTATTTTGACGTCATAACGTCTTAAATGAGAGCGCGTAACAAGCGATAGAGAGGCACGATCGTCCCAAACGTTCGGCTTGTGACGCATCTATCTCCGTTAGTGATAACGGTGGTAAAATTATTAATAGGGGATGGATTGCCTTATTATCGGACTTAGAATCACTAAAAGGACACAGATGCTATTAGTTAGAAGTAAAGAAAGGCGTATGTCGCAAATAAAGAGAGCCTTGCTTCGGGTGATGACTGATGACAAACGAAAAGAAAATACTACAAAAACTTCATCCAAACAATAACCAAGACGTTCGATTAGATCACTTTCCAATATCGAGTCCAGTTCCCACGTATCGATTATCCGCAACGATTCACTTCGCGTGAATCGAGTAAGGTAACGGTGCCCGCAACGGCCAGTGGGCTAGTTACCGACCATAAACACCACTTTGCTTCGTGCCGTGAATTCGCCATGTGTGCATGGTAATGTAGGCTAGAGCTGTTACAATGATGTCGTAAATCTTTGGCGGTTTATGAATAAAATAAATCTTAGTGCGGTATTCGTTGGATAGGAAAGGAAAGGTAAAAGTTATCAAAAAAAAATATAACCTTTACCAGTCCCGGTGTTGAATGGGGAAATGTTTTATTTCGTTGTACTATGGGAAAACTTCCCTTAAATAGGCACATGGATGGAAAATTTTCTTGCTTACCCAATATATTACAAAACCCTAAAGGGACTCCTTTTAATCATATATTTTAGTTATAAATATTTTTGGTTTTTTAGTTTTAGGTTAATTGTTCTAGTATAATTTTTTTTTTTTTATTTCTGAATAGGTTATGCCATATAAACCACATAATGTCGGCCTAAACAATCATTTGAAAACACCTACCCTAAATATGGGACGACGTGTTTTCAAATATATGGTAATATAGATCTCAGGATTTGTCCTGAGATTTCAGGATTTTTGGACTTACGGCCGGATTTAGGGAATCTTAGGATTAGGAAGTCTCAGAATTTTACAATTTTTGTATATAAAACAGTACTTTTTAAAGAGAAGAAAAGCAAACATAATCTTATACTTTATCGTAATTCCTTGCTAATATTTAATAATAATATTTATTTATTTTATGAAAACATACAATTTTGAACTTAATCTACTTATACTTGTATAAAACTCAAAAAAAAATCAACATTCCGATATAAACTGGCCGGACGGCAGAACTATTTTGAATGGAAATGCCGAAACGTTTTTTGAGTTCCCAGCATTGGTCCCATAGGAAAAGTTGTTCGTATTGATGGTCTGAGTGAGCCCTCTAAGGGAACGTCGAGGGTACATTTACACGCTGTATATCGACTTCGGATATTCGTTTGGGTGGTGGCAATGGACGACAATCTAAAGAATCATGCCAAGAACCAAAGTTGAGGCAAGTCTATTTAGAGTAACCTGGTTGATGCAGACGAGATAAATATGTACTACTTCCTGCAATTTAATCAGATAAAAGACAGATTTCTAAGGTCACTTAATAAACTAGTTAGCTACGTCAACGTCGGAGATTGCAATGTGCTTGAAAGCTGCAATGTTGTTCAGAACTACGCAGCGTTAGAATAGGTAATACACGGCGACTTTATTACATGCTGGTCTGGGAGACAAAAAGTCCGTAGAAGCCGGTCAAAAGAATGAGCGAAAATATAAAGAATCATGACAATAGGCGATGCGGTTAGCCATCACTATTTTGATTCTGTTTTTCACCTTTACGCCTGCCAACTCGCTAAACGTGGCCTTTCGGTCTTATGACTTTAGGCTCTGTCTACCCCGTAAGGGATAGACAGAGTGAGCGTGATTATATGTATGGATGTTTATTACACAGTTTGCTTCTGGAGCTTTTTTGAAATGACTGTAGCTAGCTCCAAGTGAGCTTTCGCTACTTAACCGGACGTTAGAGGCGAGGGCAGAGTGCCCCCAGCCTATATAGACAACATCACCAAAGGGCCCCCAGGAGGGCCGGACCTCGGCTTTGGGCATTGCCTGTGTACGCAAGGCTTGGAGAGACAGCAAACTCTCATGCATAGCCAGAAGGGCCAATTTGAGAAACAATGGCAAAAGCCTTTGGAGAGCAACAACTCTCGTCTTTTGCCTTATGGGCCGCTTCTGGAGCTTCTGGATTTAAAATGAGACAATAAATATTTATTATTATTATTATATAAAAAAAAAAGTTTGAATCCTAGATAAAACTTATCAATCAACTATTCATCATAATTTCAGCCGCAAGAAGTGATAAAGGCTTCTCTTGACAGGCGAGTTAGCGAGCACCGTTTCTTTGCCTTCCTGTGCTTCCGACGCTGCTGCCCATCGAAAGTTTTATAAGGGATACGACACTATTATATTTTTTTCAGTTGTCACACCATCAATTACACCACCAGCTAATTGTTTCGTTGTATAAAAAGTAAGACCCGTTGAATGTTGTCCTTTTATTTACAAAACAACAGTGTCATCATCCGAATTCGTTAACAAAATAGTATAATAACAACAACATATGCAATGTGTTATGATATCACATAGGTAATATGCGCCCAAACAATAGAATTATAGTTATTTCAAAGCAGACCGGCGAGAAATCAGTTACAGAAATTATGCAAAAATCGGTTGCGTAAGAGACTTTCGTCTCCTCGCGACCGGTTTTGTCTTACCGGTTTTGCTGAGGCTTGTTGACAAACACGTGGTAGGAATGTCCTAGAATGTGACCTTGGAATGTTGAGATGTAACGATTCAGTTTTCTTTGCAAGCTTTTTTTTTCTTTATAAATTACAACCGATCTTTTTTAGAATTCGGTTGAAAAATTAGAATTCCATTATTTTACAAACAAATTCTGAAGTATGCAGCTCTGTCCAACCAAAATTACATACAACAAATGATATTTATGGCGTATCAGAATCAAAAAATCTAATTTAACCATATATTTTAAGTAAATTTTTTTATATTGGTAAAATACAATCCATTCATATTTACGTCTATTTTTAACGCAATTCTAAAATATAGCTTTTCTTCATGGCCAATTATATTTTAGGATAGAAGGGTTTGATTGAGCTATGCAACAAATATGCATAACAAGAAAAAAATTACATTGGCAAAGATAAACTTTTTTTTATCTATATGAAATTAAATGTTTATAGTCTGTGTAGTTCAAGATTAGAAGCAGTTTGTTGACCACAGCGAATAGGGTTCCCAACCCGGAGACTTCGGTAATACCTAATGGTTAATATCCCGACGTCTATATATTTAACCCCCGATAATTTATCTATCGAAAATCGAGTGCTGGAGATGATAGCGGATAGAATGGATGGGGCGGTCTTCAGGATGTTCACGGAATTGCATTGTTTAAAGGTAATTTCGTGACCCTTCTGATGACAGATTTTGATAAATATTTTTTTAATCTTATCTCTTGGTGTATGGATTTTAATAGTCTGAAAATATACGATTTTTATTTTATCTACTTTTTCTAAAAATTATACGCATCATGGTTTCTGATGTTTTCGCAATTGTTACACATTTAAATAAAATCACTTTAATACGCATCCTTTGCTCGCACGTCGCTACTTGTTCTAACACCACGTGCCGCTGCCTGTATAAACTTGTTCGTCTCACCCAAAGGCGCAAAGCACATTGGTCTGGCGTCTGGAACGGACGTGGCAAGGGCATTTACTTTTCTATTTAAATACCGTACCAGTCATTTATGATCATACTCGCCATGATTATTGTAATAGAAACGTGCCATGCCTGCGCCCGATCAGGGCCATGTCCGTGCCCGATCAGAGCCATGTCCGTGCCCGACGCCAGATCAATGTGCTTTACAGACGTAAAGCACATTGATCTGGCGTCGGGATGTTTCTCTATTAGACCGGGGGCCGGTGGCAGGACTTCCTACCTCATAAGATACCCGAATGAGAATAGTATGTAGTGAAAGTAGGTGCTTTGGAGGTGGGGGCCAGGTAGGGTTGCCACTCCCTAACCTGGAAGAACCATAAAAAAAAAGGTGTCGAAAACGTCAATTTTGGCCAAAAATTATCTCATCAGATACTCGAACGGGAGTTTGACGTAGTGAAAGATATCCTTATGGAGAGGTGAACCAGCTAAGGTTGCCTGCGGCAACCCTGGAAGAAGTCCAAGTTCAGCCACCCTGAAGGGGGCGATTTTTCATGGTAATTTATCTCATAAGATACCTCAATAAAACTAGTGCCCGATGTTAGTTCTGAGGGTCGGGACTGCGAATAAAATAGGTTGCCTGCGGCAACCCTGGAAGAAACCATGTTCAGGCACGTTTAAGACGCGGAATTTGAAAATTAAACTAATAAAAAAAAACTCGGAACCATATCCAAAAGCACTGCAGGATTACGATCGTAACATTATTTTTAACCGACTTAAAAAAAATAGCTTTTCAATCCAATGTTCAATATATTATCTAAAACTTTTAATTGCATTGTAACGAATATTAATTGATGTTTCATATTACATTTGATTTAGTGTAAGTTCCATCAAAATCGGTTCAGTAGTTTTCGAGATATAGGCCAATACGTATAACTGTGCAATTTTTTTTAATCTCATATAGTACTTGAATGAAACTAGTGCCCGATGTTAGTTCTGAGGGTCCGAACTGCGAATAAAATAGGTTCCCTGCGGCAACTCTGGAAGAACCCATGTTCAGGCACATTTAAAACGAGGAATTTAAAAATTAAAGTAATAAAAAAAATCTCGAAACTATATCCAAAGGCACTGCAGGATTACGATCGTAATATTATTTTTAACCGACTTAAAAAAAAAATAGGTTTTCAATCCAATGTTCAATATATTCTCTAAAACTTTTAATTGCATTGTAACTAATATTAATTGATGTTTTATATTATATTTGACTTAGTGTAAGGTCCATCAAAATCGGTTCAGTAGTTCACGAGATATAGGCTAATACGTATAACTGTGCCATTTTTTTAAATCTCATATAGTACATGAATGAAACTAGTGCCCGATGTTAGCACTGACGATCTTGTATATGAATAAAATAGGTTGCCAATCCGTAACCTGGAACAATCTAAGTTCGGGGATGAACTTGGATTCTTCCGGGTTACGGATTTATACGTGGAATTTGAAAATTAACCATTTAAAAAAGAAGTTGAAACCATATTTAATATATAATATAATAATAGGCGAGATTACGATTGCGATAGTTCTTAACCGACTTCAAAAAAGTGAGGTTTTCTTTTCCATAACCTATTGGTTATGTTAATTATTTATATATAAACATTAAATATTTTTCCCGGTTCGCCCGGGCCACACATCGTATGACTCGTCTACAGTAGTCCAACAGCGTTTCCCTTAGTTGGTTGTCTGCAAATGCTCTCAATGTATTTTCATGTGTCAACTCCATACCCAGTCCCAATCTTCTTCTTTTAGAATCAAAATGGTTATGTTTGCCTTCTATTATACAGTTTTTAGCCGTGTGGTTTACGATAGCCGTGTAGTTTCCGGCAGAGTAGAATAGGACCACTCCAAATCTTCCCATGGATGTCGTAAGAGGCGACTTAGGCAATACAAGATAAAAAACAAAACTCATAAACATCAATGAGACCTCTCCAACCCGTCGCATGCCCCTTCAATGTCCAGTGATATGACTAATGCCATCAGTTGCCCGTTTTAGGCTTCCTTTACGATTGTGAGTGCGAAGTAATCCTCCTTACCGGGTTTGGGTATTGTTTTTATAACAGCTCTTTTCCAGGTTCTGGGGAAATATCCGAGGCGTAAGGATGCGTTATATAGGGCAAGCATAACCTCGGGACAAGCCATAAGTGCATGGGTGCAGATATTAGCTGTGAAGCCATCATGTCCCGGGGCCTCTCTTGGGCTCATTCCATTCAGCACTGTAAGAAGCTCGTACATACGAAACGGTTACATTGCATCGAGATGAGCGTTTCGGTATCCAGGGCCCGTACAATGTTTTCGGCTTCTTCTCGTATCGCTGCGAGGCTTCTTGAGTCATTCTAAGCAATGACTCAAGAAGCCTCGCCTATGTGTCGGTTGGATAAAAGGTTTCAGCCAGCAGTTCTGCGAACTTTTCTGGACACAAAAGGCCGCTTCCGTCTGGATTTCTCATTAGTCTGTCCTTCTCCACCAGTCCACACGCTTTCACAATCCTATAAGCCGTTCTCAGATGTTCTCTTTCTTTTAACAGCTTTCATCTCAGCCAGTAGCGGGTTCCACCACTTTATTAATTTACACTTCGTTTTAGGCTTAAGTTTGGGAATCGATGCTTCGCGAGCCCTTGTTACAATCTCCGAGTATCTGGCCACCAGGTCATCATGGCCTTCCCTATCTTTAATACAGCTAATTGAGTACTGGGTTATTTGATCTGCTAGGACTTTTCCTCTAACATTCTTTTCAAATAAAGTCCAGTTAGCTTTCGCTGTTTGGTATTTCCTTGTACTAGTATTTTGGGGGGATTGTTGTTGTATCATTTAATTCACAAATACCAGTTCCATGGTCATGGCTCTATGATCAGGCAAAGGTAGCAGATCTGCTTCTACTCGCCAGTTGTTAAACATATTCGCAACACCGGGCAGTGACCTGCAGTCCATATAGACTGTTAGACACTGTCTACCCTGCAGTCGCTAAATAAATACAATTATTTATCTTACAAAAAAATAATTATATTCGGTGCGCCTGCAAAATTCTGCTAGCAAATACTTTATAGTCGATTTTGTTCAAGTACGGCGCTGCGGCCGCGGCCCGCGCGCGTGCCCGCGCTAAGCAGTATCTCTAAAGACAAAATTTCAAAGGTCTGACTTTTCACGCACACATAGAAAATTATTATACACCGACAGGAAATCGCTATTGTAGTAGTACAAGTAAACATCTTTCATCGGCTCGCACATGCAAAGCAAATTTGCGCTGTGTGTGTGAATTTGAGACAGTGTCTCCGAGGTTCCTATTGGCTGCCGCGCGCGATGTAAATGTCATCGTCACTTGTCAATGTCATTATAGATATTATTCATACTTATGTCAATGTCATAAACGATGCCATTGATTCACGTTACGTGTTTACAAACAATCCAAGAGGAAAGTTTTATTTTAGAATTAATTGCTTTATAAGTTAAATTTCATTTGTGACAAAAATACTTTTCATGTGAAAGTTGTGTCGCTTAGTGTTTGCATGCCGAAACCAAAATATAAAGTGTTTGTGAACACGCTTTTAAACAAATCAAGTAACTGGTTAGTTAGGGTTAGTTATTCTAAAGTTTCATCTTAAACCGTATGATACGAGTACGTGTACGTGGTTCGCAGGTTGTAATCATATCTCACTTTCGCTTGTTTTGAATACTTTTGCGGTCGAAGTTCGAAAGACAATCATAATATTAAACGAGTTGTAGATAACTAGCCGTATAGTAAGGTAAGGTATATAGGTGGTATATTTGTAAGGTAAGTTTTATAATTATGTCTACCCTATGATAAATGTCTGTGCACGTCACTGACACCGGGTGTGGCGAGAATAATGTCTGAAATGCTCTTATATCGTTTATTGCCTCTGTAGACATAGAAAGTTGATTTATCACGGAGACAAATGTTCCGTATAAGCTAAAAGGTTACACTAAGACGTATTTGTTTATAACTCGAAAACTACTAACCTAGTTTAATGCAACTGGCAACAAGTTAAACCAAAATAATATAAAACAAGTAAAATTAACATAACCAATAGGCTATGGAAAACATAACCTCACTTTTTTGAAGTCGGTTAAAAAGAATCGCAATCTTAATCTCGCATTGCTTTTGAATATGATTCCAACTTCCTTTTTAAATGATTAATTTTCAAATTCCACGTATAAATCCGTAACCTGGAACAATCCAAGTTCATCCTCGAACTTGGATTGTTCCAGATTACGGATTGGCAATTATTTATATACAGGATCGTCAGTGCTAACAACCTGCACTTGTTTCATTCATGTACTATATGATATAAAAAATGGCACAGTTATACGTATTAGCCTATATCTCGAGAACTAATGAACCAATTTTGATGAATCTTACACTAAATCAAATGTAATGTGAATTCAATTCAATTCATTTATTTCATAAAAAAAATCAATTGTGTTGAAATTTTTATCCTAGACTACAGACATATTTATTATAATTATTATGAACATATGTGGGTAATTTAATATAATTTATCCAATACAAAATGAAACATCAATTAATATTAGTTGCAATGCAATTAAAAGTTTTAGAGAATAAATTGAACATTGAATTGAAAAGCTATTTTTTTTTGAAGTCGGTTAAAAATAACATTACGTTCGTAATCCTGTAGTGATTTTGGATATGGCTCCGAATTTTTTTTTTATTACTTTAATTTTCAAATTCCACGTATTAAATGTGCCTGAACATAGGTGCTTCCAAGGATGTCGCAAGCAACTTATTTTATTCGCAGTTCGGACTACTTTGAATACTTAGCGAACCTAATCGAAGTAAAGGGGCATATTATAAATTACCTCTATGGTCCAGTGGTTAAAGCGTTTGCCTGAAGACCCGGGGATCGTGGGTTAGATTCCCACAGGAAGCATAATTTGTTTAGTTGCTTCCAGTTTGATTAGGACATTGCAGGCTTTAATCACCTGATTGTCTGATAATAAAGATGAATCCGTGCTTCGGAAGGTACGTTAAGCCGTTGGTACTGGCTGTCATCTGGTAGTCGTTATAGGATATAGATAATAAGTGCAATATACATATGTATTTCCGTACAATGCTCCGCACGTATCTCAAAAACTTTAAGTCAGATTGCAACAATTCTTTTTTAGTTCGACTAGGTATACCTTGTCCTTATAGTATACCTAGTATTACTAATTGGATAGTGCAAGTTACATCAAAAGTTGCTCATTACTTTTTGAGGCAGATAATTTTTAATTGTGTTAATTTTCCAAATTATTCTTGTTATCTATAAAAGGACACTTGATTGATACAGGTAGGTAAGTTACGGCTGGTCTGGGCAGCATTAATCAAGCTATGCAGGTCTGCACACACCCACTTTTTGCACTGAGCGACTTATATGCAGCTATGCGCGGAATGCTTTTGTGCGCGCCGCGCCATCAAGATCGTTTGTACCTAGATGTGAGATATCAAGTCACTCATTGCTCTGAATAATTAATATGCTGTCTACATCACGGAGTACCGTGGTCTACACCTGAACACTAATATTAAGTATAAAAAGGAAATATGTTATTGCTTATTTGTTTGTATTGAATAGACTCCGAAACTACTGGACCTATTTGAAAAATTCACTCGCGATAGATTTCATGCTGTCATATTTGGTAGAGTTTTTACAGCCGGCTGCTTGCTCATCGCAATCCTTTTTGGGCTAGACTATCAAAAACCGGAGACGAATGCCTAAATTAAGAACAATTATATAACTGCGCTGGTAAGCGAACCTAAGATTCTTGTGTAGCAAGCTAGTATTTTTTTTTATATTGTTAAAAATAAAAGCTTAACTTTAACTCAAAATAGATACATACTCGTAATAACAACATTATCTTAACATGTTTTCTGACCAACGGATACTGGAACAAACAAAAACATCTTAGAAAATATAAATCTCTTTTTATGTAACATCAAATCAGATTTCATTCCCATGTCATGTTTATATAAATGCCTTATTTATATATCATTATAATATGATAGCCAATAAATTAAGTAGTTTATCAGCATTTTATTATTTTTTCAACGTTTCGATTTCACTGCAGCGGTGGCTGCAACGATACGCTGTCTGAGCCACCTCGCGCCTAAAAAAGTTGTAAATTAAAAAGTTGAGCTGCGCGCGCATCTAATGCGGACATTAATCGCGTTTCCCGCCCGCTACTGTCGCGATGTTGCTAAATATCTTCGCTGCACTTTCGTGTATGAATCTTCTAATTACTCGGTAGAAAGTCACCGCTGCGTTTTTTTATCTGACGATTTGCGGCACCGGAGCGGCGGAATGATTTTTGTGCGTTACTTTATTATTATTACGTTTAGATTCCGCGCTAACAAGATGAAATTCTAGTCACACTTATAATGAACACCGCTGGCATTCCTGTCGCAAACACGGGATCGACTAGTTAAGTTTATTGACTCGATTTATATAACCAATTAAGATGAATTTTCAGCCATAACGAGGAATATGCCCGTTTCTAATGTCCAATTAAATAAAGAAAACAATTAGTTCGGTAAAGTGGCTACAAGTAAATCATGTAGCATACGATTTTTTCAAGTATTTGTTAATTGTACATAAACCTAAAGTTTTATAATTCCAACCGTCAAAATCAATTCACAGGGTCTGGCTGTCTGTCGAAGTCAAAACTAAGTAATGAAAACCTATCTGATCCTTGAAGGGGTGATCCGTCGATAAGAATAACTTTTCCTATGGTTATCAAAGCAGGGAATTCAAAAAAAAATTGACAGTTCCAAAAAAAATGTGCCATAGGAAATTTTCCTTTATTTTCCTTGGCATTGGCCCCATAGGAAAAGTTGTTCATACATATCGACGGGCCAAAATATAGCGGTATTAATACCTAAAAAAATACACATATCTAGGTACCTAAATATAGCCTTCAAATCGAAAATTTCACCATTCAGATGGGAAAGCGTATTTCAACGTAACAGGGAAAAGACGGACATTGCATTAATATAGGGACAAGAAAGTTGACTTGAACATTGTTTGGTATAACCGCCAGAGAATATCCGCTTACAATGAAATCACGATCGCGGAGGTCTTAGACGCAAAGGTCGCCGAGTACACGATGTCACATAATGTGGGATGACTAAGATCGGAGATAGCGAATAACGAGGAAGGTTTTACGAGTACTTATAAGGATTTAAGGAGTATTTGAAAATTTGGTTTACAAAACCACGGTCTTAAACGAAGTAGGTATATTATCTAGATAACTATCATTCTATTTATTCGTAGGTATATTGGGTGCTTAATAAATTTGGGTAAAAAATCGGTTTGGCGTCTCTCTCACTGTCTCTCTTCCGTTATCACATCTGACAACCAATTTTTAGGGTTCCGTACCTCAAAAGGTAAAAAAGGAACCCTTATAGGATCACTAGGTTGTCCGTCTGTCTGTCTGGCGGTCTGTCAAGACCCTTTTTCACAGGAACGCGTTGACATATCAAGCTAAAACTCATATCGAATACTCAGGTCTACTGTCCCTTAAAGCTAAATAATATATCAAAGTTCTAAGCCAACGTAATCAAAAGATACAGCCGTTAACGCCGCAAATTTTCGTGTTTTTCTAAATTCGCAAGGGAATCAAAACCTACAGGGTACTTCCCGTGAACTCAGAATCTTGAAATTTGGTATAAAGCAACTTCTTATAGCACAGATAAAGGAAAAATTGCGAAAAGTATACCTTTCTTTGTTACATCATATAATAAAAATATTTTTAATATTTTTTAACTTATTATAGATAACGATACGGAACCCTACGTGCGCGAGTCCGACTCGCACTTGAGCGGTTTTTTTTATTTTGGTCTTCTCATGAGGACATGAAAGCAAAATGAGATATTGAAGCGTCCGCCATAATGTGCGCAGACCCTGACTAGTTTCGTAACTGCTCATTACTGAGTTACACGCATTTTTTAGATTTTACTGCACTATGCAAGTAATGAACACTTTCACAACATACCTACTGCGTAATAAGTTGATTTATTTGTAATTAGCTACCGACGTGTTATAAGGAAAAAAATGCGCTCTATCTGATACGTAGCTACTTAAGTAAATACTTATCTAAATTGTGTAGTTAATTCCTTGTTTAGGTACTTGCGTTTATTTTTGCCCGTAACTTCGTTTACGTAGGTTTAGTTTTATACCACTTAACAATTTTCCATTTAAACCCATTTATGGGATGATTCAATATTTGAGTCACATTTTGCAACATGACCGATATCAGTTGCGGCAACTTATAATGATGGGCAAAGTCGAATACAAAAGACGCGTTGGAAGACGCAAGAAATCATGGCTGAGGAACATGAGGGAGTGGAGCGGAATAACAAAGGTCGAGGAATTATTCCGCTTGGCAAAGGGTAGAGAGGAGTTTAGGTAGCTGACAGCCAACATCCAGTTATGGAGAGGCACTAAAAGAAGAAGAAGAATGGGATGATTATGGTCAAGGGTGTCATCCTGAACTGCCTATCCAGTGTCCGGTGACTGCAGGCATCGGGTACGCGCGCCCGACGCCTCCCAAGCTGCTGCTTGCTTTTCCCTATTCATCTCAGCGAGTAGTTCTCAATAAGAAAGAAAGAAAGAAGAAAGAAGACAGAAAGAAAAAACGTTTATTTGGTATAAAACATAAAAATAAAAAACAAGAACAATCCTATCTTTACCTTCATTTCCCTTTCCAAATCCAACAAATTTCTATACTTCTCAGATTAAAAATGTTTATGCTTTCGATGAGCAGAGCGTCGAAAGCACAAGAAGCCAAAGAAACTGCTCAAGACAACCCGCCTGCCAAGCGTGGTGAGTATGAAATTCCTCCCATGGAACGAAGAATCGTTGGGTGAGACCTTTGTTCAGCTGTGGACTTCTTACAGCTCAAATGATGGGATAATATCCGGTGTAATAATTATCTTATGTTCTCGCCAGGGTTTCAAGTTATCTCCATACCAAATATCAGGGTCTATGTATTTTGGTTCTCCTTTTATATTCCTAATTATAGTTTGGCGAACAAACTATTTGTACATTTTTTTTCAACATTTTTATTAATCCTAGTTTAGCCATTTGTTTAACGCTGCATATTTATTGTGGTTTAATACATAATAACTTCTAATATTCTAACGAATAATTTATATTTCCCAAAAAACGAAAACACACAATACCTACTATCGCCTAATCATTTTTGTGCAGCAAAATAACTTCGCCAACTATTGCTTTTATTACAACTTAGATTAGATGAAGGTAATATGCCGTCAATATGAGTATAAAAAATAACAATTACGTAATTGTTTCATTATTTAATTAAAATAATTATGAAACATGCATAGGTATATTGATTTGTCGAAAAATCAAAGTTATGACTAGGTAATCTCTTTTTGTTTTATGCAATAAAGAATATCTAATCATTTTTAGCCGCACAATAACTTCACAAACTTTTGCTATGTATTTTAATTATATATTTATAGGGTTGATTTTATTATAACAAGGACGATATTATTTGACATATTAAGTAACTATTACAAATAATATAATGTAATGGTATAATCTGAGCAAATACATCATCATTTCGTGTAGGTGACACGGTCAATCGACCATGTCCACCCTGGTGTCAGAGTTATTCGGAACCGCCTCTCGGCCTCTGACGTGGTTCCTTTAACGACTACCAGAGTGCAGCCGGGACCAACGGCTTAACGTGCCTTCCGAAGCACGGAATCATCTTTATTATCAGACAATCAGGTGATTCAAGCCTACAATGACCTAACCAAACTGGAAACAACAAAAAAAAGTATGCTTCCCGTGGACACCACATTCGTAGCCTAAACGTTGCAGGCAAGTACCTATTTGCTTCCTGGTGTTTTCCACCTGCTTGCCTATCCTATAAAACAAAGAAACGGCCAAGTGCGAGTCTGAATCGCGCACGAAGGGTTCCGTACCATTATCTATAATAAGTTAGACATAATTAAATTAAATATATTTTGATTATATGATAACTAAAAACATTGCTTTTCGCAATTTTTCCTGCCTGTGCTATAAGACGTTGCTTCGTACCAAACTTCAAGATTCTGAGATCACGGGAAATACCCTGTAGGTTTTGATTCCCTTGCGAATGTCAAAAATTTGCGTTGGCTTAGAAGTTTGATTTTTCACAGCGCCAAGGCACAGTACAGTACACCTGAGTATTTGATATAAATTTTCGCGCGTCCCTGAGAAAAAGTATCTTGACAGACAGACAGACGGGTAACAAAGTGATCCTATAAGGGTTCCGTCTTATCTTTTTGAGGTACGGGGCCCTAAAAAACTAGTGTTTGACGAAGTCCGCTCTTCGGACTTCGCTCAGTATTTTCTATTAGGATAGTATTTGAAACGTTTTACTAAGGCATCAAACGCCAAGCCGGCGGAGTAGAAGTAGGAAATAAAAACAGCAGGTAATCTCATAAAATTACTCTCGAAATGTAACAAAAGAACAAAGCGAATCGTGAACATAGCGTAAAAAGTTAAGTCGGCCGAACATTAGATCATTTTGTTCAATTTGACAAGCAACCTTCGGGGATCTAACCTTCTAATCTGAAGGCTGTATCTAGGTAGATAACATGGATATTTTCTATCTAGGACTTGTTGTGTTGGCACGTGACGTAAGTATAGTATCAGCAGCGAATTTATGGAATAACTAGCTTTCACCCGCGACTCCGCCCGCGTCAATGTCGATCCCTCGGGAACACTACTTTTTCCCGGGATAAAATGTACCCTATGTCCTACTCCGTACCCCAAATAACGTGTATACACAATTTCATGATGATCGTTTTAGTAGTAAAGTGAGAAAGCGTAACAAACAAATAAACTCACATTAGCATTTATAATATTAGTTAGGATAGGACAGTAGGGAAATGAATAAAACTTTAAAGAATAAACCGATATTTTTTCAACAGAAAATTCATTTAACCAAACAAATTTAAAATTGTGTCTGTATAATTACAATGGTGGCTCGCACTTTTATTTTTTTATCACAGCCTAGGTACTGATGATTTGATTAAAAAACTCGTCATTTTTAAAGATTTAAAAAAGTCTTCAGCTTCTCGAAAACTATTGAACTTAGGATTAGCACAAACATTGAAAAAAAAATGGCTTAGGATAAGGCATTATGTCCTCCAAAATACAGTTTAACATAAGTCAATCCCTGAGAAAAATCTTTTCATTGAAATGGCAAAGAGGCAATAAATTTCGAAAATGTTGAGTTTGCAGTTAATTGAAATGTACGAATAATTCGTTTACTAATAACACGAAGTCTACGTTATGTCATATTTAGGAAGAAGGTTTTAAAAGTAACACTACACACAGTATTAGGGTCAGTTTTTGGAATATTTGCTGCATGAAAAATCTAACGTCCCGAATCGTTCCATCTGTGATACCGTTTGGGCGACACTGACTTTCATATCTCATAATTGCAGGTCGTGTGGCGCGCCATATCATCCACCTTCATCCACCAGGTTCAAGGAGAATACAGGTGTTTACCTATATTATTGAGTGGTTATATTCTCTTTGACCAGGTTCTTGTCAATCATATGACAGCAGTTTTAGTAGGTAGGTACCCAATAATGGCCTGGTGCGAGAGAATAGCAAGAGGCAGGGCATAATGACTCTTGTGCCGTGGAGTATTGGGAGGCCACTATTTTGCAACGCCCCATGCGTCGACACACTCGCGACCTCTCACGTCCTCCCTGGCACAGGGTCTAGAACATGCATGGCTGCAGATTCAAGATTTATTCAGAAAATAAGCCTCATTCGGCACTTTTTCACGTCAATTCATATTTTTAATAATTCTTATTTACTATTATTTAAATTATTAATTAGTTCAAAAGCTGGCCGACTACTCATCATCATTTCGAGTAGGTGTCACGGTCAATCGGCCATGCACACCCTGGTGTCAGAGTTCTTCGGCACCGCCTCTCGGCCTCTGACGTGGTTCCTTTAACGACTACCAGCCGGCCTATTTGCTAACTCAGTGACCAACGTTTTGATAGTCATTTCAAAATACATTGCGGGTTTCCTATGATTAACTATTTTTATAAAAGATATATAAAACGTAATGTACTTTGAAATGGTTATCAAAACGTTGTACACTGAGTTAGCAAATAGGCCGGCAGATGGCAGCCGGGACCACCGGCTTAGCGTGCGTTCCGAAGCACGGAATCATTTTTATTATCAGACAATCAGGTGATTCAAGCCTGCAATGTCCTAACCAAACTGGAAACAACTAAACAAAGTATGCTTCCGGTGGGAATCGAACCCACGACCCCCGGGTCAACAGGCAAACGCCTTAACCACTGAACCACGGAGGCCGACTTCTGACTAGCTACTACAAATGTTTCGGAACCGCCCATGCAAAGAAGAAACGCCGAAGGAAAGTCTTTTCAACGGCCAATGCCAGACTCTAAACGGCGTAAATATGCTTATGCTACGTCCATAAATATTTATTTTCGGCAACAGCTTTACATTTGAGCCATTTCGGATGAAGACAGACATTGGCTCCGTGAGGCCCGTCACTGAGCCAAAAGCTGGTTGAGGTACCGGGGGTACTATTTTTGGTGTTAGTTAGTTAAAGTATGACACTCGTCTTAGAGCGATTTTTGAAAAATCGCAATGCTGCCCTTCAACGTCGCAATGCTGCCAGTGTTCTGGTTACCCTTCTGAGTGACAACACACGGCAGGACATTTTTTTATTTAAAGCTCTGGTGTTTTAATTAATTAAATAATAGTATTGATTATTTTCTATTTATTTTAGGTTATTTTTTGGTTTTATTGTTAAATATTATTAAAACTACACAAAGCTGCATAGTTGTTGTTATCTTTGCTATGAGGCATCGACAATAATAAAAAGCAATAATGTCACGTTGACATTGATATCAGCTGGTGTTAGTCAAAATGAGATCGATCGAACATTATTAGTTCAAGGTTATTTTTTACATCTTTTGTTATCAGATCTTATTTGTGTAATGAGTTAATTAAGCACAAAATCATAATATATATTTGATATTGTTATATTATGAGCGCGCTATCATTTATCAAGTCCACTAAGGGCAAGGTTATCCTGGCTACAGTTGCCACTCTGCACATCACGATTTATCTGGCAAAACCCTCGTTTTTTAAAGACCAAAGAGACGAAAAACTACAAACCACGGCCCCTAAATACTTGCCAGACAATTGATCGGCCTTGAGTGGAGACACAAGCCAGAAAACCGGAAAAGTACGGTGTTGATTTAATGTTTTATAAAAGCATCGTAGCCGTTACACCGACCCTGTTGCGCGGTGTATTTGTAAGAAACATGAGTGCTGGAAAAGTTTATGTAGTCCGTTCGGACATGCCCGAGTGTGGAGTGCAGTTATTACAAAAAGAGTAAGTGTCTAAAGAACTTTTTGTACTATTATTAACTTGGTTTTTTTACAAGTTCATTTATTAATCACATTTTACTTTGCACTTAGATTGAAAAGTAAAGTTTTCTTAAGTAATCCTCCTCACCTGAGTGTTTTCCCGATTGCTTCCTCAAACAAACAAACAAAACTAAGACTATTTAAATACATGTAATTTTTTTGAAAATTGGACAAGATAACTACTAACCTCTTCTAGATTTGTTGATAGTTTCAATAAGTAATTGGTAATATCTACTTGTTTCCAAATTCAGGTGTGAAGTAAAAATATGGAATAAGCCAACACCAGTGCCCAGAGATGATTTCCTAAAAGAGATTGCAGGCAGTAATGGAATATACTGTGACCTGAATGTAAAGATTGACAAAGCAGTCTTAGACGCTGCTGGCCCTAACCTCAAGGTTGTCGGCACCATCTCTGTGGGCCATGACCACATTGATCTGCAGGAATGCAAGAAGAGAGGCATCAGGATTGGCTACACTCCTGATGTTCTGACTGATGCTACTGCTGAACTAACAGTAAGTACCTAAAGTATTATTATATTATAATACAAACACCATTTGTTTAATTAAGGGGGTATTATATGGATCCGATGAGAGGGACGCTGCAATATGTGCAATACAATTGGAGATATCTTGTATCATGTCTAACGTATCATCATCACCATCAGGTCTTTCTGCCTCCACAGCAGGAGCATGACCCTCTCTGTACTACCAGAGGCATACAGGGCCAGAGCAGACAGAGGATTTGGCACACACTCTCCTCGCTAGCCACATGGGTTGGAGAGGTCTCATGGATGATTATGAGCTTTGTTTAGCTTGTATTTCCTAAGTCACCTCTTACAACCTCCATTGGAAGACTAGGAGTGGTCGATGATATGTTAGCCGTGTTGTTTCCGGCAGAGTAGAATAATCTACTCTGCCAGAAACCACACGGCTAACATATAGTCTAACATATAGCGGCATTCTTCTCATCAGGTCTGATATTCAGGATAGTTTAAGAGGTGCATAAATCATGTTTCATATTAATTTTCAAAACATTATTGCCACAATTTGAAACAAACAGCAATTATTTTTGTAGTTTACCTGTAACAATAGTGTAATTCATATGACTACTTATAATATGAGTGTAATAGAGCTAAATAATCTAGTGACAATCATATTAATTGTGTCTTTTCAAGCTTGATGTCATAAACAGAAAATAACTATTTTAAAATAAATATTTAACTTTTTCCAGTTGGCTTTACTCCTATCCACATCTCGACGCCTTCCAGAAGCCCAGAATGAAGCTAAGACTGGTGGTTGGAAATCCTGGGCCCCAACATGGATGACAGGACCTGGTCTAGCTGGCGCCACTGTTGGCATTGTAGGCTACGGCAGAATCGGACAAGCTGTTGGCAGAAGAGTCAAAGCTTTCAATACAGCAAAAATTCTTTACTTCAACCGCAGTGAAAGACCAGAGGCTAAGGAAGTAGGAGCCATCAAAGTAAGCTTTGATGAACTGCTGGCTCAAAGTGACTTTGTTATATGCTGCGCTGCACTAGTGCCTGAAACGAAAGAACTGTTCAACAAGGCTGCTTTTAAGAAGATGAAGAAAATGGCTATCTTCATCAACACAAGTCGAGGGGGCACTGTTAACCAGGATGCCCTTATTGAAGCTTTGCAGAATAATACTATCAGAGCTGCCGGACTGGATGTTACAACTCCTGAACCATTACCACTGGATAGTCCTTTGTTTAAATTGAAGAACTGTGTGGTTTTACCACACATAGGAAGTGCTTCGATAGAAGCTAGGAACACTATGAGTGAGCTGACGGCAAGGAATATATTGGCCGCTCTGAAAGGCTCTGAAATGCCAGCAGAACTTAAGTAAAATTATTTTAATATATGCAAGATTGTCATTGTTAATGAATATGTATGTATATGTTGTAAATAATAAATTTCTATATTATTTATAGCTTTTATTTAACTTGTAAGGGTCAAATCAAGCAACTAAATTATAAAGCACTTGTCCTTAATAGGAAAAATTTGAAATCACTCCACTAACAAGGGCCAGACTCATAGGAAGAAGAAGCTGAAATTTTGCATATTTGTGTAAATTCTGTCAAAGTGGCCAATTGGCACTTCTAAACTAAAGGAGATAAACCCATTTTTTCAGCTCATTTGATTTGTATTGGCATAGTATGAATCGCTCTTAGCCATAATAAAAGCTTGTCACAAGATTACATTTTTGAAATATGCCTTAATTTGTAAAATAACTACATCCCAATAAAAAGGAGCATTTATTTAACAAAATACAACAAGTTACTCCTACCTAAATAAAATTAAATAAATAATAGACTAGTCATTATGTTCATGTTGTGCCTCCGATTCCCTCCAGTTATTCTGCACCATCTCCACAATCATTTTCCACCATTTAGACTGCATGAAGTAATAAATTGAACAAACTATGATAAACAACCATGATAGGACTAGGAAATAATCAGTGTCTTTTTCAACAACACTAGAAACTGGCCCTTGGAAGTCTTTGGACATCACCAGGAGAGCTTGAGGGTACTGACCAGTAATAGCATGCACAAATTTACTAAATGAATGTATGTTGTATTCAGTCCCATTAAATTTGCCGACAGGTCGGCCATTATGGAACATTTTCAGTGTCGGTACTCCAACTATTCCATACTGTGCATTGATTCCATGGTATTTCAGTGCATCAAGAGCTACCAATCTGACACTGGGATAAGCTCTGGCTAGAGCATTAAAATGTGGCGCCGCATGGGCACTAAACGGACAGGCTCTCGCATAGAACAACACTAAAACACAGTCTGCTTCCATATCACGGCTGGTTATGTCTGGTTTTATTTGCAGTAATTTTGCAAGGTGACTGCCGTTAATTATTTCAACAGAAGGTTCCAACTCTTCATTTGGATCATAGATAATTTCCCTGCATTTAACGAGTTTCCTTGTTTCGTTTACTACTTGTGTTTGGTTCTCTGCAGTGACGTTAGCTGAGGTAACATGGTTGTAGAGGTTCGTGAGTGTCTTGTTGACGTCGGAGACGACGTTAGACAGCAGGGATTCAGATTCGTCCACATTGGGCTCGTCGCTTTCCGCGAATCTTGGCAAGCCGACCACAGGATCATCTTCAATGTCAAATTGTGAAGACGACGATGCGTACACTGAAAACAAAATTCATATACTGTCCTTTTGCTTTTTATGCAAGCTGACTACTACTTTACTTGTTATTTCTAAATAACAATGACAGAAATCAAAATATTCAAAGTGTGAAACGTATTATGATTTCTTGTCCCAGAAATACCTACTGCTTACCTATAACAAAGAAGACTACAAAGAAAACATGTCTTAAAGAAAAATACATAATAAAGATCATAAATACAAATTTTAATGAATTCTTAGAGAATGCAATGTTTATTTCCGGTTTGACATTTGACGAGTGTCTGTCTAATATTTTTGACACTGACACTTATAAACTTTTTAAAACCTCTGACTCAGAATAAGGATTAATCCTTATTCTGAGGACCGAGAGGCAGGAAGGAAGTCAACTCAGAAAGACTAATAAAAAATTATTTGCTAGCACAAATATCAAAATATACTTAATTTCGCAACAATTCAACAACAAGTGTTCGGGTCACTTAAACCTATACTATAAGTGTACTAAATTTCACCTTATTCGGTCCAGCCAGTCTAAATTAGCCTAGCTGTGTGTGACAGACGGACAGACAGACACATAAGTAATCCAATGAGGACTCTATTTTGTCACTAGTTCGTACAGCAGAACCCTTTAGAATAGGCATTTCTGAAACGCCTCGTTTTAACGAGGCGATTCAGAAATGCTCACTTCTTAAATCACTTGTTTGGTGAGTCAAATCAAGCGTTCGAATCGAAATAGTATCCCAGGATGATCCCAGGGGTATGATTATGGTGTGTTGTGTAAGTGCATATTTTTTCAAAGTGCGCTTACTACACAGAAAGCTCATACTACACTCGTATCAGGATTATTTTTATTAAAAATTATACATAATTCTCATGGCTATTTGACATTTGCAAGTTCGGGGTGCGCAGTGATTTTCAAGTCGTACTGTGAAACACTAATAAGTAATTTGTGATTGTACCTAATACCTGTCATACGAGTAGGTACGCGCCTGTAAACTAAAAATAGCAAAGAAGCATCAGATCACGATACGAAATAAATAAATTTTGTAGGTACCTAACTACTTATTTGGATATTAGAGCGTGCGACATCTTCCTTGCCATCAGAGCGTTGTTCCAATGCTAAGCCCCTCGGGTCGGCTATTATTTCATGATTTGGTAGCGTTTCACAGCCGGCTGCCTGGCTGACGCTAGCCCTGCTTGAGAACTGTTACTACAGCAGTAAACATGAAAAAACCGGCCAAGTGCGAGTCGGACTCGCGCACGAACGGTACCTTATACCCGCACATTATAACTACCTATTTAGTATGTTTGAAATTATTAAAAATATTTATATTATACTTATTGATAATACCTATAAAAGTTCATGGTGGTGAGCGGTAGCAAAGGAACATCACTTTGATAGGGTGAAACGCCCAATAGAACAATAACAGCTTGGTCACAGAGGATAGGTCAATCAGAAGAAAGACAAGAGGGGGATGTGGGGCGCAGCTCCCCCACCAAGGGGGCCTACGGCCTGCCGGGGGGCGAAGCCCCAGCCTTAACAAATACAACTTGGCCACAGATGATAGATAGGTTAATTTTCCATGTGACAACTTACGGCTTACGGCGAAATCCCCAATAAATTTTAAAGAACTGTTTGGAGTAAGATTTCTTTCGACAAACTCCGATGTAAACTGAACACTTATAAATTCATCAACTTATAAATTCAATTCAATTACCGCTCAATTATTATTAAATTGCGCATATAAATATTTTTCACGAATCATTTCTACTGCTTAAAAACTACCGCTTAAAATCAATGACAAAATAGATTTCTGCTGCGTTTTCTTGCTTGCCTAGTTTACTGGGGATTTTTTATACTCAATCAAAGGGAGATACAAGTAAAATTCCAAAAAAATATTATAAAATAACATTTTTTTTTTTTAATAGCCTTTTGTGTCCTACTGCTGGGCAAAGGCCTCCCCTCTTTGTTTCCACAAATTCCTTTCCCTCGATAAACTCTTCCAATCCTTCTCGAATTTATTAATGACATCTATCCATCTCTTCTCGGTCTTCCTCTTTTTCTACGTCCACTTGGTGTCCATTGGGTGATGATGTAAGCCCATTTTTCAGGATGCATGCGACAGATTGTACATTATTATAAAAATCAATATTTTTTTAGATATATTATAATATAAACACACTTCAAAATATCTCATTCAATGCAACTCGGCACCGGGCATCAATGAATTTTTGACGAAATTTTGGACAAACTTTACCTACCTAGCATTTCATCCGGGTAAAAAGTTCTGTTTCCGCGGAATCGACATTAACGTGACAGCTAGTCCAGCTATAAATTCTAACACTGTAAATCAAGCAAGACCCAAAAGACAGTTGTAGAGCTAATTAAACGTGTCATCACTCGCGAATTTCTTAATAGGTATCAGTGAGTAAGAGCATGGCGCAAAGATTGTTGCAACACGGCCTTGTGATCTTCCCAGGCCAGGGAACAGCTGATCGCCGTAGGGATATTTAGGGTGTCGATGACGATTCGGCTCGCACTGAAATCAACGAGTCGCAAATCTATGAACGCCAAGACCAACTGTCAGCCAACATTCTTTGATCTGTGTTTAAACTATTGTTATAAAATATTTAATTAGATTTTAAATAACACGGTTGCTTAATTTTTTTGCCCATTTCATGATTAAGTTATTCCGGTTAATAGGTACGAGTACATACCTAGATAAAATAATTTATTTACCTACTTCTATATTCTTTTAAGTTGTTTGGGTTCGGTGGATGCTCATTCGCTTCATACTTTCTAAAGCAATACTTTAAGGTCAAATTGTCGGAATGAAATAGATATAGGTACAGTTAGAAGAATCGTTATAATTTGTATGTCATCAGATTCGCTTGCCTGTTCGCCTTATACTCGTACAGAGCTGAACAATGAGAAGCCCCTTGTCTCTGCGAATATTCGACACTGCAAAAGCAATGTAGACTGTAGACGGCCAACACTCCAAGACGGCCATAATCCCCTCTCACGTTGGCGGAATAATTGGCACAAATATTGGTCAACTGAAGAGGAGCTATCGGTGGTTATTCCGAGTGGGGTGGCGTGCGCGGCGGTCAGCAGTCGCCGACAGACCGCCGCGCGCGCCTCGCCTCGCAAAACATCGTAATTTACCGTCAAAATGGCGTACACCTGGGACAGCAGAGTTGCCTTCGTTGTCCGGTATCTTTATGGTGAGTAGAGATTGTCGCATACCGGTTAACCACTCAGCAAAATCTACTTTTCTTGATGTCTCTGCAAATCTGAAGGTGTACCATTTCACCGCCATAACATTTTATTTACCTACTCGAAACACCGATATCCTGCAAGAAACAGCAGTACAATTTCTTGTGTGAAATGCTGCCTTACCCCTTAGCCCTTTCTTGTCTCAATACTTAGGAAAGCTACACTAGTGTGAATACCAACGGCACTCCTAAACTTACTAGAATACCAAAAGGATAAATTATTTGTTATGGAAATGTCATCACAACCTAAATAAGTAGATAACAAGCGTCTTTGAGAGCAGAAATTAGAATGATATTAATGAGCATTTAAGCAAGCGGAACCGAAGTGGCCGAGGTTATAAATCTCGGTAATTACGTGTTAAATAGCGATGTATATCAGACAGAGTTAATCGGGCATTGTCGTGACCGGCGCGGGCGCGGTATTTTTATTTGGGAAACGTAAATCTTGGCCGCGGTCCGCGGAATCCCGCTGCTGCTGGAGCTTCATTGATAAACACAACGCTGCAATCTGTTTCGCATTCGTATAGCAATATTTCCTATAGTGATGAAAAGTAGATTTGATACAGATACATAATTTGGTTTGTATAACACTGGATAGTTACGATCGCCCATGCAATCTGTTTGGTTTCAAGCTTTAGTAAGGTAGTTGAAAGAACCAAGTCTAAAATCGAATAATTCATAGCAACACAAGGCTTTACAGTTTTATAGCGTAGCGTTTTATTTTGAACTATCTCTTTAGCAGCTTCTAAATTGCAAGAAAGCTTTTATATTCTAAAAGAAACAATAAACATATTAAAATTTAAAATAAAATAAAAAAAACACTTAAAATAATGGACTATTTCCATTATTTTAAGTGTTTTTTTTATTTTATGATCCGGAACTGAAATGCTGGAATATCCTCAGGGATATATTTCCAGCATTGAATTTCAGATTTTCCGAAATACCGTAAACAGATTGAGCCTGTCTATGAGTATTGTTTCAATCTTCGATATTTTCGTCGCAGATAACTAACCTTTTCCATTAACACCATTAAAAAAAATGTTATTTTAAAGAAGAATATCAGTAATTAAGTAGTAATACAAAGAGAGACAAAGAATTCTAATGAACAGTATGATATTTTCTTCAAGAAAACAATTTTTGGACACCTTTAAATGTAGCATGTAGATAGATATCCTTTATTTAAACGATCTTGAACATTAATCGACAAAACTAGAATGTTTTTATAAAAATCAGTTTCATATGAATGAAATAGATACTATTACCTACTTACCCTGCTTTATGAGGCCATGACTAATTCTAGTCAATTACTAAGTGCTGGAAGCTACAAATCATTATTATTACTCGTGTCTCCTAACGATTAACACAAGCTTTGGGAACAGACGCGAATTGTCGTTGGACGTAAGTACACCTAAAGGCTGTCTATGACAATCGCGATGATAAATCATTTATATGCTAGAGATAAAAGGAAATTAGGTTAGTTCGTTCGACTACAGTGACATTTTCGTTTCGTGTTTCCCGTTCTCCTCGTATGCTTCTCTTATATATCTATCCTTCTCTGAGAATTTTATTGTATACAGCTAATCCCAATACTCTCCAAATACTCGTCCAATTCTTGCTTAGTTCTGATAAATTGCTTGTCCAAATCGGAGATGAAGCAAGACTTAAGTGCCATTAGAACAACATCACACTACCTATTAATATTTTTAAACAGTTATAATTATACTGGGCAGAGATGTATTCTGATATCTATGGTCATAAAGTGAGAAACTAACAATTCCTGTCCTACCGGCTGCCAACTCTCCAGGATGCGCCAAACTGTCTGGTGTTTCGGCAGAAATATTAACTTCTTATAAGATACTCCATAACAAAATTAAAGTGGATATATAAATTGCGGATGCCAACATGGGCATCGGCATGCTTAATGATAATAAATATACAACATGCCTTGGCTAGATTAGCTATACGTAACTGCCAATGTTCTCAACAAAGTAATTGAATAATTTGATATTGTATAAGTATCCAAGCTTTGAAATAGCACGTGTTGAAAACGATATCTTGCGGCAAAAATAGGTGAGACACACAGTATAATTACTTATTTTTATATAGACAGACATGTGTTCAGTACACACAGACATTATTTAGTAGCTAGAGATACTACAATGGCTACAATGACTCTAGAAACTAAATGTAGAGCCACTACAGTCCTAGGATTTATTGTGCCAGGAACAGTTACAAAGCTCTTGATTAACGAGACAATAGCAGCGTCACGGTGTCCCGAAATAGATCTTCAGCTAAGATCAATGTTAAATCGGCGACGGTATGCCAATCAACATGAAAGGTTTTTAACGTGACGCGTCTCAATTAGCCGTTTGATTTGTTGAGCATTCTTTTTTTCGGCTGATATTTTAAAAATAAAGGCATCTTTATTGCGCACGCACTTCAATTTTTTTTATCTTACCAACATTATTTTACACAAAATATGTCACTCAGTTAACCGTCTGATTAAGCTTATATTTATCATTATTTTACTTTCAGCCTATTGTTTTAAATTAAACATATCTTTTTAGCGTACACGCACTTTCTGTCTCACATTTATTTCGTTTTAGGTTCATAGTAGGCATTTGTCTCCTCTGTGGCTTTCAGGACAATCCTTCATGTTACTCGTCTGATTCGAGTACGTGTTCATTTTCAACAGATTGTTTTATATAAACACTCTATTTCTGTTTCATTCACATTATAGAATACGCCAAACTGCAATGCCAAAGGTCGTTTACCCAGATGTTTCAGGAAATTTGCTCATGATCTTTGTTCGACAATATGCTTCGTCGCAATGTTGATCCGCGCTGTCAATCACGAGCTACCAGCCATTGCGAAACCTATGTTCCCAGGTCTTGGCATACGACCTACTATTAATTTAATACATGCTATTGTTTACAAGCCACGCGGGCCAAATGGGCACTGGCTGGGCTTGCGACACTGATTGGAGTTTGAATCGCATAGATGCGCCACGTCCACGGCACACCGCAAGAATGTACGATACAAATGCCGCTGTCAGATGCCTATGTCGAGAGATACTAGCTGCACCTAGTTTTGATTTCATTGATGAGCCATTATTGATTGATGTTGATAGAAGGACCAGAATTAAACGAGTGGTTAACCACTGTTATTTTTAATATAGATGCCGTAAGACCCTGTTAGCCTATTTTCCACTCCGCAAATACTTCCCGATTAGATTGGATCAACTTTCCTATAACTTTATATATATGTGATAGAGCTGCAAATCAAGAATTGCAGTTTAATGTATTGTTCTGTTAAGTAACTCCACACTTAAAGGCCACCGGTCTCCGGATTCCAAAGTCTTCCATATACAAATTCTTAATACCTAGTAGTGCCGCCGGCCGCCATAACAGATATCGCACGATCCTTGCCGCTGCCGCCGTACATCCACACTCCGTGATCCAAATCTCCTTTCGTAGGCATCAACCACTTTCTTGACTTTGAGAAAATGATAATGAATACCCTAAGTCGTGACATTAGAACCGGAGAACCAAAGTAGAACGACTAAACTAAATCAGAAAAATCCAGTATCTGCAATGTAAAAGAACCGAGTAAAAGCGATATATAAACAAATGTAGAGCACTGAGAAGGAGCGTAACGTAGAGTTATTAGCCAGCTAAAAAAGTATAAATCTTATGAAAAGGTCTCTTACGCGTAGACTCTACTAAGTACGCATATGAAAATAATCGTTTCATTTCGATATTAACACCCTTTATTCTTTCCAGATATCGACAACAACGGCTACCTCGACTCCCATGACTTCCAATGCTTGGCGCTGCGGTCGTGCGTGCTGGAAGGCAAGGGCGACTGCAGCGCCGCCCGGCTGCAGAAGTACCAGCACATCATGCTGAGCCTCTGGGAGGAGATCACGCAGCTCGCGGACTTCGATAAGGTGCCAGACTATGTCGGTTATCACACTCCAGTTACTCTACGCTACACGCTGCTTTCGGTGGCAAGATGAGCAGGCATGGCGATAATGCCTTTATTTATAATAGATGAACTAATTCTAGGCATTAAGTATAACGTAGATGATGGCCTCAGTACAGGGCCGGATTTAAGGGAGGGCAATCAGGGCTACAGCCTCTGGGCCTCCACAAAAGAGCCACCACAATAAACTTCGGAAAAAAATCATAGTAAACACTAGTGAACAACTGTTGCTTTAATATTTATTTTTGCGTTTTACCTTTACCAACAGTTTGTTTAAACATGATTAAATTAAATATTAACAGAAAACGTATTATATTTATATATTTGAAAAATAATAATATTAACTTTACTTGGTTTCAAAATTAATTATTTATTGGAAAAATCGACTAGAAAAAATTGACCTATTTATTAGGAAAATAATTTGGGGCCTTCGGGCCTTCACTCCTTTGTTGCCTCGAGGCCTCCAGCCACCTCTAAATCCGGTTTTGCCTCAGTAGAAGAATAAATAACTTCGGTAAAGCTCCAGACTATGTCGGTTATCTATTACAATCCAATTACTCTCACTATACGCTGCTTCCGAGGCAGAACAAGCAAGCAAATTAGATTGTCTAACACGTTCTAGGTAGTATAAATAGGCACTATAGTAGCAGTATTTTTTTCTTGAGCACATAGAGCTCTTCAAATAGAGCTTGATTACATACGTCTTTATAAGGCAAATTCACTTTAATTACCAATCTCTTTAATTGATTTTATCGCGCTTTACCTTACTAGGCTATAATCAACGTAATTAGTTTTGCAGTATCTATTGTTCGAATGCCACAAATTGTTCGAATCAAGCAAATCAGTGGTAACGCACCACTGATTTGCCCTGATTAGAAACTTAGCTCGATAATTTTTTGCTCAGCTTCAGTAGGGTTCATAGACTCCGTTGATCCCTAGACATCAAGGCTGTTTAATACATTATGTAAAACTCTAGCAAAACATTTGAAATTTTCATCTGGCTAGCAAACCAATTCGAAAACTTGACAAGTAGGAACAGAATACATAGACTGTGAGAAAAACTAATCGCGGCAAAACTCAAAGGCGTAATGGGTTTAATAATGAGAAAAAAACAGCAATTCAAATAAAATTAAAAACTAATGTTACGTGGCACACTTTATAGCTAACCTTAGATACTCACCTCTTCGCAATCATAAAATATTAATCAATTATAAAATACTCAGTCGTGACATTGGAATAGGGGATCAAAGTGGAACGACTGAACTTTATAATCAGAAAAAAAAAACCAGTATCTGCAATGTAAAAGAACCGAGTAAAAGCGATAAACAAGTGTAGAGCACTGAGAAGGAGCGTAACGTAGAGTTAGTAGCCAGCTAATAGCCACTTAATCAGGGCTGGATCGTCATCCATCATCGCTGCGTCTTGTACCTTGTCTACAAATCGCAACTCATTATCTAACGGACGTATTACGATTACATTTTAATAGTATAATCTATCTTACAGTTCATTATGTACCTTCAATTTTACTGCAATGCAGGCTACCGTTTTTTGCTCACTAGTTGGGGTGCCACTGTTGAGTAAGGTTTCAAAAAAGCTTTTATTAACACGCCTAGAAACAAATTTTACATCATAATAATATTTAATGCCTTTGTGTACATAAACTTTAAACAAACGATTCTTGTTTACACGTGAATATAAAAAATACTCCGAGTATGGTTTTGAAAATATAACATTTAGGAGGAGAAAAATAGGTTGGGAAAAAACGTTTTCCCGTTTTAATCTCGGTTTATTATTAAATGTATGTATTTTGGTCCACCTTACGCTACACTAGCACCTCTAGCGGAAAATTAACACGCGATAGCCCTCATTAAAAACAGTACCTCTTTATTCAGAGCTGGATACTCATCCCTCATCGCAGTGTCATCCATCGTCGAGATGCTCGATCGAATCTAGCCACTTACACACACACACAAACAATCGCAACGCCTTGTAGTAAGTTACAAATCGTCACATGAGATTTCTCGTAGGTATAACGAGCACTTTTAAATAGCTTTATTATTATCTTTCGTACAGTTATTACATTTGCAAGTATTGATTTTCTGAAACTTTTCCAAGAAAAAATACTAAAGCATTCAACAACATATAGTAAACTTATTCAAGTTCAAGTATCTTATAAACTTTAATGAATATCAGTAAACGAAGTATGTAAAGTTAGATTAGCCAGATTTTTAAACAATAAGTAGCCGATATTCCGCTGGCATTGCCGCTGCCATATTTCCAAGCAGTACGAGGAACTGCGGTGGATAAGTTTTAAAAAATATCGAAGTTTCTCTAACCGTTAATCTTCGCTTAGTAATAGATGTTAGAATAATAGTAAAAGTACGCATGTTTATGTTGTATTCGATGTTTGTTTGAGTAGATAGATGGTCTCAAAAGCCAAATAAAAATAATGTGCGTATTATTTGTACAGATACAGCATAACACTTAACACCAGCACGAAGCACCGATTTAGGTACAATTCACACTGCGCTACGCATACACGCTCTAACAAAGCGACGCTATTTGAAATAACTTAACAATTAACAGCATAACGATAACAAGGTTATATTTCAGGACGGGATGATAACAGTGGATGAGTTCAAGCAAGCCGTGAAGAACAGCTGTGTGGGAAAGAAGTATGACGACTTCCCGCAAGCGATGAAGGCGTTTATCGAGTCTAATTTTAGGATGATTGACATCAACGCTGATGGAGTCATCGGTATTGAGGAGTACAGATACGACTGTGTGCAGAGGATGGTGCTGGAAGACATTAAGGTCATCGATGATGCCTTCAACACCTTGTTAAATGTAAGTATCATCTTTAAATTATAAGGGTTAAAAATTCCTTGCCCACAGGGTTTGATTCAACAACCCGACCGAAACGCAGGTCGTGCATAGACCCGAGATCTACCCGCGTGGATTTTTTACCATATCTTATTTCTTTGTTTAATAAGACTGAGTATCCTTTTGTAGTAAGATGTCCCGAATGTAGATATAAGAATCGATAAATAATAACCTAACCCTTCCTTTGCTTTTACTTTTTATATCTAGCGTTAATTTAAAAAGGTTAACTATTTGTTGAAAGAATTGTTTAGTTATTTCAATCTAAAAATTAGCATTGGTTGTATAAAATTGACCAACATAAACTACAAAATATGTTTGAAAACCTTTGCCTAGCAAGCCTTCTAGTGGGGATTAGGATGAATTTGTTAAAGACTAAAATAATTACTTACATCACCTAAGATCCTGTAGTGTCGGGGGTGAGGATTTTGCAATTTTTGCATTAATAATATAATTCTTTATTGCACCAACAATTTAGGAACAGAATAAAAATAACAATTTTACCAAAAAATATGAGTAGGTACAAAGGCGGGCTTATCACTAAAGCGATTTCTTCCAGCCAACCTTTGGGTTGACAGAGACTTAAAAATGTTGGAAGGGTTGGCGCCCTTCATTACCTATGTCTTCTAAATAATAAAACAAATTAATAATGCAAATAACCAAATAAACGCAAAAACTGGCAATATTTCATCAGACATGTCAATATATTAGTCATCGGAAGATGAAATAGTCCAATCACCGACGATGACCAAGAAAACTGGTAAATATTCCAAATTACACACTTCTCAAAATACAGATTACGTGTCTATACCGGCTACTATGAATTTACTGCCCACGGCCCAGCTTTGGCAACCACGTCGATGGAGATTGATGTCAATGACGGGTAGTATACACTCGCGATTACGAACTAAACGTGGTAGTGGAGAAAATGACATTCATATTCGTAGCATCATAAGATACGAAAATATGTTATCCAAGAACAACTTCAACAGTGCATTAGCTAAACCTGGACATAATTCTATAACTGTATTTTTTTTCTATGTTAGTTAAACCGACAATATAATAGATAAATATAAATGTACAAAGAGCGATAGACAACAATGTTATCCCAGAATCAACTTCAACAGTCAATATAATAGATAAAGACAAATATATACAGAGTGATAGACAACAATTAAATAATGCTATCTACAAGTTAACGCGATATATCCTTTTGAATATTAAACAAAACAGTTCAACTCACGTATTTTTAGTCGGAAAAATGCCGACAGTTCCAGCCTAGTCCAGGCCATCTTCAGGGCGAGTGTCAAGGACGTCCCGGTGCGGCCGTCAGATCATCTAACCGGGACGTCCTTGGCATTTTCCGACTAAAAATACGTGAGTTACAGTTTTGTTTAATATTAAAACAATAATGTTATCCCAGAATCACGAAGAGTCAACATAAAAGATAAAGACAGATATATAAAGATAAATAGCAACTATGTCATAGATGGAGGAGTAAAAATGAAACAAACAAGATCCAGTAAAAGATTGGGGACATTTTGCCTTGTTCGAATGTACTCTAGCGCAGCAGTAGCTAAATCAAAAAGAAGCTAAAAGAAATTTGGAAAGCATAGTGCTGCTTTGTTTTTCGTGA
This sequence comes from Elegia similella, assembly GCA_947532085.1. Lineage (NCBI taxonomy): Eukaryota > Metazoa > Arthropoda > Insecta > Lepidoptera > Pyralidae > Elegia > Elegia similella. The sequence goes on from OX383941.1 coordinate 20,078,115, forward strand.
CAGACATATGGCTAACATCTTCTTTTTCTTCTCGAGTCAAAACGGCTACTTTTACATTAGTCTTGACCAAAATTTGGCCACATCCACGATACGATCGTTCGCCTCCACCAGGTCCTCCACAGTACAAGAAGTGGGACGGCTCGAGCAATCCAACAGGTGAGCCATCGTCTGGATAGCGCCACAGCCACACAAATAACATCTTGCCTACAGACGATGGACGCGAACTCAAAGGTTTTGCTCACCAAAAAGTTAGGTAGGTACTTACTTTTTCGAGTAGTACGAAAAATCATTCAACACAAACGCAGCTAAATATAATATAGGACGGCAAACGAGCAAGCGAGTCACCTGATACTAAGCTATCACCACGGTGTGTCAGGAGCGTTGCCAGCCTTTCAAGGAGTTGGGGGAGGACATAGGGGGAAGGATGGGCCTCCTGCGCTCTCACTCACCGAACGAAGGATAGAAGCGGGAGTATTTTCTTTAAAATTTCGCCATTGGTAATCGGGCGATTTTGTCATATAAAAATCGCTCTTAGACGAGTAGTCATACTTTCAAAAATAGTACCCCGATAAAGCTTACTAAATTTTCAGTGATATTGTAAATAAATTGAGGAAGCGCCTAGACGTTTAAAATAAACAAAGTCTACTACCCCAATTGACGAATGAGCAACAATTGTCTTTTACTACATCGGCCTTCGGTCGGGCATTGTCTCCGCGAAAATAGAGGGGTCATAAATTATCCGCGACAGACGGACGAGCGTGATCGGCTAGGTCTAACTCTCACGACGGCTGTGCCGACATAAATAACTGCAACGTGTATATTTCAATTATAAACTCGTTATCGCTGGGTAACTGGGCCCAACAATTATCGAGAAACAAATCTTTGCCTTTTCCCAACGGTTACCTAATCCCTAGTCCCTAGCGCTAATGCGTATAAGAGGAATGGGATGTGGTGGAGATATTCGACGTGTAGGATCGAAGCGCGGTCGCTTAATTGGCAAAGCATGGTCGTACAAGGACCAAGGAGGTCCTTGGTCGGGTAAAAAGTGTTATTTTAACAATTTCTCTACTACATCGTGCAAGAGACAATAGTCATATATTTTATTCATCGTAAGATATTTTAAATATCATTTGGTGAACATTAACTTACATTACACATTAGTATTTACGATATTAATAATGTTGACTACAATAACTTACTACCTACCTACTTCAGCTAAGTGTACGCCGTTAAAAGGTTCTTGTAAGTCCCGTTAAAATTAATAATTAAGTTGTACACCATAGTTATTAAAAGTTAGCGAGGCCTGCTGATCAATGGAGTCAGCAGGGCCTTGTCGTCTTCATAGCTTATGTAATTTTATTACCGACTAAAAATACAGGTGTTTTCCAAGAGGCCCGGTTTGCGGAATATTGAAAGACAAGCGATCTCGTTGAAATAGTTATTTCCTCCAGAGTTTTGATAGTTATGGGAGTTGACATGCCAATGTCTGTCTGCGTGAGAGAAATATCATCAGAAAGTTAGGTCGATAATTTACCGAATACCGGGTACTATTCTTTTGGTACGTTGTGCGTCCGATTGACTAAATCTGAGCTGTTATTATCAGAAGGGATTTAATTTCACTAAACAAATGGCAATACATAATATACCTCTCATACTTCTTTATATGAAAAAACTGGCCAAGTGCGAGTCGGACTCGCGTACGAAAGGTTCCGTAACATTATCAATAAGTTTAAAATTATTAAAAAATATTTTTATTATATGATGTAACTAAAACTTCATGCTTTTTGGAATTTTTCCTTTATCTGTGCTATAAGACGTTGCTTCGTATCATATTTCAAGATTCTGAGTTGTACCCTGTAGGTTTTGATTCCCTTGCAAATGTCGAAAATTTGCGGCATAAACAGCTGTATCTTTTGTTTGCGTTAGCTTAGAAGTTTGATTTTACACAGCTCCAGGGACAGTAGACCTGAGTGTTTGATATGAATTTCAGCTTGATACCTCCACGTGTTCCTGAGAAAATGGGCCTTGACAGACAGATGGACAACAAAGTGATCCTATAAGCGTTCCGTGTTATTATTTTAAGGTACGGAACCCTAAAAATAGGCAATAAAAAAGCTCGTTTAATAACTTATCAGCTACAAAATTATAAAAATTTCATTATCGCAAATAAGCCAAGATCTAAAAATAAGAAGAAAACAGCGGGGTTTGGACCATTTTAAATAATTCGTTACTGAGTTTTGTCTGTCCGTTTTCAAGTTGTATTTTTTTAATAAAGCACGAATAATATGACTGAAAGTAAGGAGTAGTGAAAGAAAGATATGAAGATCTGGTGAAGGATTTTCTTTATGAAAGACTAGCTTTCGCCCGCAGCTTCACTCGCGTGAACGTCGTTCCGTCGGGAACACTTTTTTCCGGGATAAAAGGCAGCCTATGTCCTTCTCCGTACTTCAGAGAACTTGTATGCAAAATTTCATGATGATCGGTCATCGGTTCTACTGAACCGAAATCATGAAATTTTAGTAAAAGTAAAGGTTAAGGCGTGAAAGTATAACAAACAAACAAGCAAACTCTGCTTTTGCTAAATGAATCTGCCATCTCAATACCAATTGAAAAATCAAAGGCAAAAGTTAGTCACCATTCACCAACAAATAATAAATAGTAAGAATTAGAAGACGTTATTACAACTGATGTACTACACGTGATGTTTTTGTGACGTAACATACTGTAGAACAAGGGATACAATAAAACCAATAAAAAACATTAAAGAGCTTTGTCCTGGCTGGTGTCCAAATTAGCGCTTCAATTGTCTCGTACAAATTAATTTCCTATAGGTTTATACTACGCGTTAGTTACACGACCCGTTTCCCTTAATATTCCTATCTGTGTTTATTATTAGAGACAGACGGAAGGCTTGGTTTCGGATTCAGCAAGTTTCGGCAAAAACGTAGTTTCGGTTATTGCATAAAATCGGTCGACCCTTCAATAACTTTGCCATGAACAAACACTATGAAAAACAAAGTATTTTTAGCGAAATACTATACCAAATGGTATTTTGGCTACGTGTAGGCATACCTACGAGTACATATGTATCCTGTACGTTAAGTCGATACTTAATTTCGTTAATCATATCATCAGGTCTTTTTAGTCTCCACTACAGGAGCACGACCCTATCTGTACTACTAGAGCAGCCAGAGGACTTGGCCTACACTCTCCACGCTGGCCAGACGGGTTGGAGATAAATAAATAATGCGTCGAGACTTTATACTTATCCTTACTATTATTATAAATGCGAAAGTGAGTTTGTTTATTTTATGTTTGTTTGTTACGCTTTCACGCCGTAACTACTGAACCAATCATCATGAAATTTTGCATACAAGTTTTCTGGAGTTCGTACCTTTTATCCCGGGAAAAAGTACTATTCCCGAGGGATCGACATTGATGCGGGCGGAGCCTCGGGCGAAATCTAGTATGATCATATTTATGCTTGCTACTACTTGCCTTCATAGGCGAGACAGACTTATACTTGGCCAATTTTTTATTTTAATTCGGTTGAAGAGAAACACAAGGTACCTTACTACCTATTTTTTTTTTTTTTGGAAGGACTATTTTCCGAGTGAGCTTTCGCTACTTCACCGGGCGTTTGAGGCGAGGGCAGAGTGCCCTCAACCTTTTAGACAACAACCAAAGGGCCCCCAGGAGGGACGGACCTCGGCTTTGGGCGTTGCCTGTGTGCGCAAGGCTTGGAGAGACATCAAACTCTCATATTGCCTGATGGGCCGCGTATACGTGCATGCAAGCCTGAAGGGCCAAACCTATCATAGATCCATATAAATATAATATAATCATAAACTTATTATTTCTGTACACCTATTTATATCCTTAATCTATCACATAATTTACTCAGATTCAGTAATGCAGTGATTCACGTCTAATATTCTCAACTGAATCAGAAAGTATGTGCGCGTAGTTTGCGTGATGCAATAATTCAAAAATAAATGGTTACCGAGATATTATTATAGAGGTTATCATAGTGTTAAATTATAGTACCTATACTATATTATGCTAATATTATAAATTTATTCCTCTGTATGTAGGCGTTAATCTCTAAAACCTCTTAACGAATTTCTTTCTCTAACGAGAAGACGAAACGTAATTCATGATATCGTTACTACAAACTACAATAGCATAATATAAAATTCATGACTACGACATTCTTGCCAGAAAATATTATAGCTTATGTCAGTCAGAATAAGGATATTCTAAGGGTTCTAATGAGCCCCATACATCCAAATCCATTGAGGCATTTAGAAGTTGGTGAAAAAAGTAAAAAAACCTTACTACAAACACAACTCTCGAAAAACGCTACACTCTTTTATTACACTCTTTATCAAAAAACCTTTCTAATTCATAATTTCGCGCTATGATTACTTACTTATCACATTTTTCGCAGGATGACGACAGGAAGAAGGGCGGTATCACCCTATCGCGGTACCAGGAGCTGTTCGCGCAGTTTCTCGGGGATGTCAACGACGACTGCCCAGCGAAGCACCTGTTCGGGCCCTTAGAAATATAATGCAACCTCTATAGGTTAAGCCCATGACTGACACACCTACTTTACTCCATTAAAATGAACGTAAAATATTCGTTACCACGATTTACTAAACTTCATTTTAATGTAGTAGACAAAGCCAATTCTGGCTTGTATGTCTTTAGTGAAAGTAATATTGTCCAATATTTTCATCAAAGATATACTTTTAGACAAACAAAATAACATCTTTAGGATAAGGAAGGAAAACAACTAAATTTGAAGTTTCGAGACAAATGCCTATTACAACAGTATTGTATTGGCATTGAACAAGGTCGAAAGGCGGGAAAACTCGTCTATATTTTTGTATATTTACCGATAACGTCACGGAAAGCCATCGGCCGCCTTGTTTCTATATTTACAATAATAACTTTACTGCGGTGCGGAATATCGCGACTAAAATACCACCGCCGAGTACTATTCTTGAAACACACGAATTTCTGATCGAACGCTGTTTGTTATAATGAAAATCGTTTTAAGTGACTCCCCGTTTCTAAAATAGTACTCCCGCATAGATACCGCACCAAAATAACAACAATCCGCTGCAATGCGTTCCCGATTACGTAAATTGTTGTTTAAAAATATATACTAATTTATTTTTAAGTAAGATGCTAGTTTTATTGTTATGGAGTTACTTTGTCCTATATAGTTTATTTTTGATTGTTACTACTATTGTGTTGTTTCCTCGTGATATTATTAAGACGTTTTATACTTATTTATTTATTTATACTGCGTGATTTTTGGAATGTTAGTTCCCCTTATCGTTTTGATTAGTGAATATTGTGGTATCATTATAATTATATAAAATAAGACGAACGAAACAAACCGACTAGTTTTACGATTGCTATTTGTGTACAAAGGCAGTAACTATTATAGTGCTATGGGGAATGAACGGGCAATGTTGACTGTTGTGCTCAATCATACAAAATGAATCTAGTCACGTCATGCTTAAATGTTATTTGTAAATATTCTTGTTAACGAAGACATCAAAACTGTTACCTATAATAAAAAATAAACCAACCATCTATATTTTTCTTTTTCTTCATCTCTTTCGAAAAGAACACAAAAGCAAAGGCAACTTTACCTAGTAGTAAGATAATGGAATTATATTTAAAGAAAAATATTAAAAAAAAATACCGTATCGGCTTCGCACGGGTGCAATGTGGATACTAATATGGGGCAGTAAACTATACAATATAAACCTTGCTCTTGAATCACTCTATCTATTGCTGAAAACTGCATTAAAATCCTTGGAGTATTTCAAAAGATCTAGGCGAACAGACAGCAGAAGCGGCTTAATTTTTGTACTATGTAAAAATCTAATTATTACTTCCTTAGTTAAAACGGAAACTACTTTAATAGGTTTTAATTTGTTTATTATAAACGCTATTACACAGATTTATAAACACTCAATATTTGCTTTATACAATATTTTTATATCATATCAATTTACCTGCTTGAAACGCTATATACAAAGTAGAGAAAAAAAAAACTGCAAAATTTTTTTTAACTATTTAAAAGGCTTGGCCGCTGTTTTTCTTTTTTTTACATCTCTTAATTATATACTTATTCTGTGAATATAGGCCAAGCATAGTATACACTTAACATCAGTTAATATGTTTCAGTAAGTATGAAGTCATGAATAAGCAAGTGATTTTTTTAATTCCTGAAAACTAAGTGGCTTATCGTAAGTTATAGTTTGTCAAAATTTTCAAAACGTTTCTAAAAATAGACCTATGGAGAGGTATTCGTAAAATTTGTTATACATGTGTTATAAGAAAAGTAAACATAAGTTCCTTTAAAAAATAACCCCTTAATGCCTATGATTTAACAAGACTTGTATTGTACTTGTATTTTATAAAACATGTATAATAAATTTTATAACAGAACAGTTATCAAATCAATATAACCAGAATTCACGAAAGTTAATCAGGTACCATTAATGTTAACTAATGGTTTTTAATTCTTAATTACCACGGTAAAGAATGGTACTATTTAATGGTACCTAGTACCTAGGGTCTGTAGTACCTTCCCTGCTGACTCAAATAAAAAAAAAAGTTTCTTTACACATTTCTCTCTGGTTATTTGATTAAAATCAACTGTCACGTATAAAATTTACAAAGACCTGAATTATTCACAAAATGCTAGGAGACATACAGTAAGGAGTTTGTAGCAGTACAATTTTTTTCTACATTATTTCCTACATATAACATATGAATGTTTTCTATGTACTCGTCAATAGTTATAAAGAAATCTACTCGATATTTCAAATCCCTATTTTAATAAAGCCAGCATTAGGGCACCTGCCTATACTACGTGACCCGTGACCACCCATAGATTATGCCATACCCCTCCCCCCCCCTACCCCCTTCCCTTCAAATTATGCAAAAACATGTGCGAAATTTCCTTACAGAACGTTAACATTGATAAAGTCTTATTTCCCCCTCTCCCCTGTGACAAAGTGTGGTATATTAAAGACACCCCTCCCCCATCTGAACAGGTCACGTGGTATGGATGCGTTCCCATATACAATGTACTGATATTAATAGTTGCAAAATACACAGAGATAGAGAGGACCTGTCCGTAGTTATGGGCAGCGAAGCCATTCACTGCAGAGGACCCAGTCCGAATCCTAACCAATCGCCTTACCACCTCTTAAACAGAGTAGGTAGAAAAGGTAAGGATGATGATAATGATTACAGAGATAGAGACCTCATACTAACAATGATTCCTTCTGAAAATTGGAAATGCCGATCCTTCTGGCTGTTAGTTGTAACTATATGCATAATTCAAATATGTTTAGAGTTGGTTTAGAACCTGACAATTATTCAATGACGTTTCACATAGAGTACGTTTGACATAGATGTGTCGTGCGTGCATTTTTCACATAATAGTAAGTTGCACATAATGTATATGATTATTTAGATTTTTATTGTTGAACGTTGTATTTAGGTACTTTTTATTCAGCGTATACCGTTTAAACTTGTGATTTGCCTTCTAAATTATTATATTTTGGGTAAGGAACCCTAAAAACGAAATAAAAATGTATATTTTTCATATCATCGCGTATGTTACAATTACGAATCAACAAGATCTCTTATTGCAACTATTAATATCGGATTGTAGTATCAACAAAACCAATGCATATCTTTAGAGCCAAGACATCAGGCAGTGGTATTCATAAGATGAATACTCCATCAAGTTACGCTAACACACAGCCATTTCATTAATACTATAAGCAAGTCGGCTACAAATTGATATAGTTTTACCCTTATCCGATGTAATAATAAATGTCATCACAAAGGTATACAGGCTGATTCTGAGTCCTCTGGCTCTATTTTCACCTCAGAATTAGAATCCCTAATGGAAAAGGAAAAAATCACCTCACCGCTAACCGAAAATCTTCCACTGGGTAGCAATTTCCCCTGGTCAGTGTGGAAGTCGCTGAACCAACTCCGGGCTGGTGTAAGGAGTAGCCGAGAAAACCTGGTTAGGTGGAGTTTCTCCGGCAACAGCACATGCGATTGCGGCGATGTTCAACCAATGAGCCACCTTTTAACGTGACCTAAATGCCCCACTCACTGCCACAGAAGGATCTAGAGGAGGCAATGACAGGTCCACTTATAAAACACAAATACTTTTTTGTTTTTCTTTTTTTATTTATGTTCTATTAGTAAAATATTGCCAGGGGTTCAGAATCAACCGTTGTGTATGGTCTATATGTACTCGTATGTATAGAGCGTGATTTTGTACCTCCGAGCTATAATAAAATCTCGGAATCCGAATCCCTAATATAATACAGAATATGGTTGAGCTCAGCGATGGCTCAACCATATGATCCATGCGTCAACTCGTGAATGGGTGCTGCCGGGGGGGGGGGGGGGGGGGGGGGGGACAGGTCTGCTCAGCCTCTTTGAGACTTCTATCTATCTTTGAGACTTTTATCATATCTGTTGTTGTTGCACGCTCGGTCGCTAACATAACGTGTTCCACAAAAATATGTAAATTAAAATTGTATAAAGGAAAAGATAAAAATATTAAATATCATACAAAGCCCTTCAGGCAAGTAGGCCAATACTGTTGAAAACAGTTTCTTTCGGCGTTTTCTTCTCTGCAGTGGTCGGTTTCGAAACTCTAGTAGTTTGTAGCTTTTGAACAATAATTAATAATTTTTATATAATTTAATAAGTATTATTTTAAATGTGAATTGACGTGAAAAAGTACCTGACAAGGCCTATATTCTGAATAAATCTTTGAAAAAGAATTGCTAGAAAAAAGTTAAAAAACAAAAAAAAATAGATATCCCATACAAAGCCACCGATCAGCTGGGCGAATTATGGGAAGTGTACCTTTTTTCTTCGTTATTAACCTTTTTTTCTCGAAATTCTGTATTCTACTTAGATTTTGATTCCAGATTCCAATACAGGTCAGAAGTTCAAAATCACGCTGTAGATATTATCGCCATGAATTCATGCGCACTAACCTAACACATAAACGACTTAACACTTTTTTAATAAAATAACAAGAGGTTAGCACGGAACGTATAGATCATTTTTATTTAAGACAATTGTCATCAAAGCTTAAGTTTACATTTCATAACATTTAAATATTTTCAATCTTTATTAGTGTAGTAGTTTAATAACTTTAAGGGTCAATTCAGGCGAGGCAGAAAAATGCTCGAGCACTTTTTAAGTGTTAATTAAATATCAACCTTATTCCATTTAATCAAAGCTGAAAATAGTACGGAACATTGAAATAAATAAGATTTCAATGTTTCAAACTATTTTCAGCTTTGATTGAATGGAATAAGGTATATAATACCTAGTCTGAATCGACCCTAATAGGCCTCCTCTCTATTTTTTACCTAAGCTTAACGTCAAATTGACTTCAGAAGGCACAGGCAAACGAAAAGCTTTAACGTCAAGCTAAAAATAACAGACCTTATACAGCGTGATTTTATACCTATGAACTATATTAAAATCCTGGAATAATCCCTATTTGGATAAAGAATTGCAATTAAAATAGGTAAAAAACGTAAAATATAGTTTATAGGTACAAAATCACGCTGTATAGTTAGATAGCCAACAGAATATTCAAGTTAATAAATTTAAAAAGTCATCTTTTTTCTTAAAGTAAAAATAATTATTTATATCATGTTTCCACTGTGTGATGATTAATTATCAATCTGAAAATAACTAGTATACACACCTATTTTTACTTTAAATACACTGATAAAAAAATACAATGAACAATGAAAGTATCTTTATAAACTCTACGATTAACTAAATGGACAACCAGACGCAATTTTTTTTTAAATCTTTGTTCCTATAAAATAAAAAGCACTTAAAGCTACGAATATAATATAATTCTATCAATCACATTAAAATAATAAAAATAAAATTAAAGTCTAATATCAACACAAAAATAACGATGTCTTTCCGTTTATTAGGTACATATATTAATAATAATTATAATAATAAACAAAAAATTTTTTCGAGTCCAAAGTCAAGTCATCGAGACGATAAGATCAAGAGAGATAAGAACGTAAAATATATAATCAGATATGTATGTATTTAAAATAAAAATATCACAATCTTAACTCAACTGCAAAGCTATATTTACAGTATACATTTAGGGCACTAACATATTTTATTTATATACTTGTATTCTATAAAAGTGACTCATACATACATTAGACTAATTTTCGTTAGTATAAGGTACTTCACTGAAGATTCACACATGGTTTGTGTAATCAGAAACACTAGGGATTAGTTAAAGCTCGTTTAATTCATTAAACAGATATAATTTGGTCGTATAATATATCTTCTATACAGTACGTGTCGATTGGAACCGTCTCGCAATATTATAACGAAAGAAAGAAAAAACCGGCCTATTGCGAGTCACACTCGCGCACTAAGGGTTCCGTACCGTTATCTATAAAAAACGGCAAAAAAATCATGTCTGTTATATGGGAGCCCCTCTTTAATATAAATATTATATTTTAATTAATTATTTATTTTTAAAGCGAATATAGCGAAGCAAAAACAAGAAAAGAAATCACGTTTGTTGTATGGGAGCCCCTTAAATATTTATTTTATTCCAATTTTTAGTATTTGTTGTTATATCGGCAACAGAAATAAATCATCTGTGAAAGTTTAAACTGTCTAACTATCACGGTTCATGAGATACAGCCTGGTGACAGACGGACAGCGGAGCGATATTAATAGGGTCCCGTTTTTACCCTTTGGGTACGGAACCCAAAAAAAGTTGAACCGAAAAAGAAATTGACCTTCATTTTCAATTCACCGATCAGCTGGTCGAATTCTATGACGGTCAATCAAACATTTCTTCGTTTTTTCCTTTATTCGTGATTCTGATTCCAAGATAAATATTGCCAGGCGTTACAAAATCAACCTGTTTTTATGTTATGTATGACACATACATCGATCGACTCTACATCAAATCAATGTGTCCCATTGGTTGACAGTTGCAGAGAATTGGCACCATATTTTGATGTGAGAATTTCTGATTTGCAAGGCCGATACAGGGTGTCTAATAAAACTTTGCAGTTTCTACCTCTGCCATTTACAGCTCGCTTTACGGCGTGAAAAAATAAACTGCCATTTTTCTATTTTTACCTGCATTTATAAAGTCAACCTTTACATAACAAAGCGTCACACTGTGCATGACAACTTTTTGCAGACAAAGAACTGGTTACTGGTATAGTATATTTTTCAAGTCAAACCAAACCAATATACGAATAGTAAAAATATTAGAAAATATAATAAGAATCTATTTTTGTTTTTTATTTTGCACAATGCTATTTTGATATACTCATATTAAATTAAGAATAAAATATGGTGAAAATATTTTAAGCGGGCGGGATTTAAACCAGAGACCTTAAGTTTATGTACGACTTAAGACAATCATTGTTCAAAATAGGTCGCTGGTTCAAATCCCGCCCGCTTGAAATATTTTCACCATATTTTATTCTTAATTTAATATGAGAATATAATAAGAAGCTGGTTTGGGAAGAAGAGTTAAAAACCGTTTCACATTCATATCCAATCCGTTATATAAATATAAAGAGGGAGACACTTGCCATATATAACATACCTGTCTACATATAAGATTAATTTTAAGCTTCGATAGCAAGACAGAAAATACTTTTTTAAATATTACTAACAATTAATATCTAATTGATATGACTTGATCTAGTCTTGTCAGCATTCCTCGTAGTTTCCCGTCAAATTCGCTCTTCTTCATTTGGGGCTAATCATATCGTAACAAACTAATATAATGTCGATTTATGTCTGTTTATGGTATACAGAACTTAACTATTTTTGCATTGTTCAGCATTGTCAGTATTTTTTTTTTTCGAAAATATGAAAACAAGATGTTTTCCGAAAAAAATACGTTACTGCATGAATCAACCTGTATATCTATATTTTTTCGTGTATCAATCATTAAATACTTTTTTAAACCAGACATAAATCAACGGTAACCATACAATATAATTACTTAAGTACTATACTAGACTAGGTATATCAATAGCTCAGGACTTCGGTCGCTGACGCTTAACTTAACCTAACATTAGAAGCTCTCCGTCTCCCTCACACCCGCGTGAGGACGTAATCCGTCGCCATATCGCTAGACATCTAAGATTTACAATAAGCCACACAGGTTACACTTACCAATATACTTCTTATGTTATATATATATAAGCACTGATTTCGCGTCCATAATTGTAAACCTTAGTTCTTTACCAATTTCAAGTCAGGAATCAACTTTTGACATATTTTCTATGGACAGCAGTTCAACTAAAGAAACTGTACGTAATAATAGTATATAGCTAAGTACATTATTTCTCCTTCGCATAATCAATTTATTTCACCACATATAGTCCAATTACCACAGCATCATATTTAAACCATCCACACGGTTTATATCGCACTATGATAGCGTTCTTAACTAGCACCATCTCGATCCTTATTCCTAACTAAACCAGATACAGCCATCAGCTATAAACACGTATAGTTCAGAAGGTAAACGGCCGGTGAAGTAGCAAAAGATCACTTGTAGCTAGCTACATAGTTAATTAAAAAAAAAGTTCAGAACTGTTAAATACCATAGACAATGTCAAAATTTGATTCGTAATTTGAAAATTTGGCGCGCCACTGCTCACATCTCATCGGTGAGGCCGTTGACCGTGCCGCTGCAGGATGCCCTGGGTTCCGGCGTCGTATCTAGACTGCCGTAGGTGGGACCCCGTCGCGTGAGCACTCGCCAACGTCCCCGACGACGGGTTATGCCTAAACGAAACAGGTTGCTTTCATTTTGTTCGATGGAACATTAAAAATGATTTTTGAAGCAATGAATGTGAATATCGCAAATTAATACAACGGAAACAATAAATCATAGATAAATTAAAAATAAGCAGTTCCAATTAGTTTACAAAGCATTTCAAATAAGAATAGGAATTTTCTGTCGCAGTGTTACCAACTCTCACAAATATTTATCCCAATCAAATAAAAAATACTCAAAACAGTTTCAAATACCAAGTTTAAAATATTCTATACTAAATGATGAATTTAATGTGTTTGTTATAAGTGTAACTGTACATACCTATATATTTATTATTTATATATTTAAATATCTCTAATATCAATTACTTCAAGATCAGACTTTTTGAAATGTACACTTCAATCTTTATAATTCTCAATAAAAATAAATAAATATTAAAAGTCTATAAAGCCCCTGAAAAAGTCCCACCCTCCTCAATATCCCTCAAATTTAGTGGAAAACCCCTAAGTTGGTTGCCATTTTATATTACCGTCCTTCATAATTGATAAAAATAGAAAAGGTCAAGAAAAAAAGAAAAAGGTATAGTCACATTCCTTTTCTTAGTTAAAACGTATGCAACTAAAGTAGGTACTTATTTTTATAGAAGCATTACATGAACAATTATAATATATGTTTGATCATTGACTGAATTAAACATAAACCAATGAAGTATTAAAAAGTAGTTTTACAACTAGAAATGACAACTGTATTGAAATTGTGCACTTATTTTACATGCAACGTAAATATCATGCTGGTACATTGTGATGACACTGAATGATGATTTTGTATGTTTAGGCCCAACGCTGACGACGGACAGTGGCGGACAAAAAGATCGCGGTGCGCTCTTATTTGTATAAAAATAAGGTTGCACATTGTACGCGTTATATACATCAAGCGACATTGCGCAGACAGTGCTTTACCTTATTTAACTACTAATAAAAGCGCGCCCCAGACCATTTGTCCGCCACTGTCCATCGACTGCGTTGGGCCTATGTAGTACTCAGTTTTTGCAACCTAATGTTTTACTAATTGAAAAAAAAAACCTGATGATCATTAATTTGACATATTAAGTCATATGATATAATTTTTATATAAATAACACAATAAATAGAAGTCGACGATAATAATCGACAAATGAATCACTAAATAAAGTAAAGCTTACTTTATCTTCATTCATTCGTTTCGTTACTTAACTATTCTGATACATTTCCAAGTTTTTTTTTTTTACCTATATGTAAGTATTCCTTTCTGATTCACGAAATGTTATTAGTCAATCTAATAGATTCCTTAACACGTTTCTAAAGGAACCTACTACCTTTGTAACAGGAGCTAACTTGTCTTTGCTATATTGATGTTAGCGAGTTATGCCAATAGGTGCCTTAGATATTGCAGATAACACGAAGTTTAAGCTACCGGTACGTTGACATGTATTTCAGGCACTACTAGTGAAACGGCTGTGAACTGTGTATTTGTTTTAGTATTTTATTTAAATTTAGTGCACTGTTAATTTTAGTATATTCCATTTTTATAAAACATCTACTTTTTGTATAAAAATATATCATGTGGTATGTCGCGAAGTTGAAATGGGCTAGTTTCCTAAAAAAAGAATTAGTCCGGCAGTTGTATATTAATCAGAAAATTTTTAACACGTACGTTTTCTTTTGTCAATTAAACAAAAAATTGTAATGCTTTTATAAAGTAGGTACTTATTTTAATAGAAGCATTACAACAAAAAATAAGCAATTAAATAAAAAATTATAAATATATAGCCCGTTTAAGTTTTTTGTAACTTTGGCGCATTGTATCTTCATATTTTTTTTATTTAATTGACATAATAAAAAGATATGTATTGAACACATATTTAATTTGATTAACTATCTGATGGCCTAATTTTTATATTATTATTATTTAACACCCAGGAAACTAGCTTATTGTGATAAAAAAACTTAGAAAATACTAAAATTAAACCTATATGTGCACATTTTTTAAAAATTTGTGACTGTGAAACTCCACACATCTATTGATTTCAGTGGTTTTTACGTTTACTATTATAAATAAATTTCTTACGTTCGTTTGGGTTGGACTCAGAAGCTCCTTTCATTGGCATCGGAAAAAACAGACTCGATTAGTATGTACTTTAGTCGATCTACTTTTGTTTATGGTTGTACATTGGACCTTTGTTTTTGATGATGGTGAATGACATGACTATACTAACACATTCACCATAAGCAAACGGAAGAAACTACCCAAAATCTAAAGTATACTTATAAAAAAAATACTCACTGTTATTATTGTACGTACACTCTCTATAACTCGTCCCTATTCCCATAATCCCCAATAAATTACTAGATTTTAATTAGTAGCAAAAAGTATACACTTCAAGCATTTTTTTCCATTTACTTCTAAATACATACACAAATATGCATAACCATATATGTATTTAGGTGATTTTTGTGATTATATATCGTTGTTCTAATAAGTTAAATACGTAATTTTTGTAGTTCAGGTCGCTTTTTCAGGAAATAGTTAACTATTATAAGATACCCGACAGGATTCGGATTATGACTTACTTCTCTCTAGAGACCCGGAGAGCATCTTAAGATGCCATTAGGTTTCCAGGGCTTGGGAATAATAAATTTTAAAAATTCGTTTCAATATTGCCAACAAACATTTCTTAAAACATTTTCTTTTTCACCCGACTGCCAAGAAAAAAATTGTTAGTTTCTTTATTACCTTGTAACTTCCAAACGGCTGGATGGATTTTGACAGTTAAGGTATTGTTAGGTTCGTCTCAAAAACTTGATTGTTTTTTTATGGGTGTTAAAAGGGTAGGGGCAATCGGACTTTTATAATTAGAAACATCATCACATTCGAGTCTACTGAGCTAAATCCAATTCCAGTCTAATTAGAGCTACTTCGATTTTCCATCCCTGATGATGGAAGTGGACCATATCCATGTCCAAGGGCAACCAAAAAAATCAAGAATCTAGTGTTGCTGATCGATAGGCCACTATCGATAGACTATCGATAGTCTATCGATACTGCGGCAATAGTGGGAATATCGATAGAACTATCGATACCATCGATAGTGCAAAATGTGGTAATACTATTGATGATTTGCAATAGTTCGAGAGTATTAATCCTTGATAGTCGCTATGCTATCGATACTATTATCGCCTCTAACAACTTTACTATCGATAGTTGTTTATTTTTAGATGGTATTGACTAACGTTAAATAGTAAGATAACAAGAGAATCTCGTTAACCCCACATATTATATGGCTATTTAACCTTAATCGATACTATCGAGAAATAAACAACTATCGATAGTCCAAACATATCGATAGTATCAATACTATCGATAGTATCGATAGTAAAGTTGTTAGATGCGAAAATAGTATCGATAGGACGAAGGAGCCGCTTGATTTTATTTATATATATTTTATGCGACCTTTGTGGTTGAGATAGCATAACATGTACGTATCGCGCATTATCGCAGGGTGCATCGCTCTTTTCCATTACTTTTTTAAATTAGGGAGTCAACAAATGAATGCATCGATAAACTAAATGAATATTTAGCAAATCGCTAATATATTTGGATTTGCCGGTACTGAATGTGTCCTGAAGCGTTGGAGTACTATTTTTGAACTGGCCATCTTATTGTTTTTTATGGAAGAATCGTACGTTTTGATTTAGTGATATTTAGAAGGACGCACCTCTACGAATAAATAAAAAGCAGCTACATAAAAAAATAAAGGGGAAGCAAAAGGGAATGGAGTGTTTTGGCCGCTATGTATGTATGTAAATCTATAAAGTCGAGTTAATTACACCACTTATAAAAAACTCAAGTACGGCTGGACAGATTTTAATGAAATTTGGTATGTTGTTAGGTGATAACCTGGATAAACATATCTATATGCTTATTTTTACCCGACTACCCAAAAAAAGAGGCGGTACGAAGTTCGCCGGGTCAGCTAGTATATATGTACATATGTTCTGCAATATGGCGCCTGCTAGAAGGCGTAAAGTCCGGAACTTAAAAATAGTTTTTTTTAAATGTTTTTGGTACTTTTGTGTAGAATACGAAAATATTCAGCATGAGAATTCTAAATTGGCTCGTAAAAAAAGTTGTAGTCTGATTGTAGTCCTTTTACTTTAGCTTGTTCATATAAAATTCGCTCGTCTAGTAGTCACCCGTTCAAAAATAGTACCCCTGGCCACACACACCAGCGCGGGTTCGTGTGCCTTAATGCAAACTATGAGTATGAGAGAGGAGGTGTGACGTACTGTGGGGCTTATCACCTAGTGAATACTTATACGTCTATTGCAAATTGTTCATGCAGATTAATATTGGCAAGATAGCTATCCATGCAAGGTGCGCTAAACTAAAAATAAAACGAATAAAATAAAAAAACATAATTTATTTCTAATACATCGTGTTACATCAAGACACTCTCAAGCCTTTACCTTTGGATGAAGAAAAACTATTTCCCTCTAAGTTAAGTACTAACTTTTAAGTAAGAGATTCCAGTTTGTGATACAAAACTGTCTATTGTACTGAAAAATAATAGTACAACTACATTATATTCATTCTATTAAAACATTTATTTTAATAGGAACATAGAGGGCGTAATAAAATAAAAATCTCTTTGAGAAATCACAAACGAATAGTACAGACATAAAATTACAATAAAACAATAAGTCTATTAAAATATTAAATTAAATTTGTTCTTAATTTCCATGTGGTTACAGACGTACCTGGAATCACAGACGGCTGCTTGAATTTAGGATTCCATAGAACTTATTGGAGCTAAACCGTCACCGAATGCTAACACCGGTTAGTCCAAGTAGGCTTCACCCATTCTGTTAGTCAATACTTAAGGAAAGATAAATAATACAGTGTGCATGGCGGTACATCTATGTGACGTCAAGATATCGACTCTATACATTTGATTCTCAAAGCGTGACAGATAATTTATTAACATCTCACCAAATCAATACCAATATGGTCCCATATAACTGTATTTATATATATAGGCGGTTATACTTGATTTCGCCCATAAATATTTTTAAATACTGATTTCGTACTAAAGCAACCTTTTTCAGAGGCATTTTTTTCAATGTTACTCTTCGATCAAGTATAAAAAACTAGATACACAGTCAGATACAAATATGACACTTCATACTGACCACCATTATTTAGAAGTAGATATTGTCATATTATAATCTACATCAATGCAAAACCAACGTTACTTGCATGACATAAAGTCTAATTTCGATTGGAATACAAAATTTCAATTTTAACGGAAAATTAGACCAAAATGTCTAATGGCCTTGGGAGAGGCCCATGTTCAGCAGTGGACTATTTGTGACTGTGATGATGATAATGTCTAGTGGGCGCTAATTTGGTTACGTAGCTTTTATCACCAATTGTATCTAGTTTTACATACTTGATCGAATATATCACATGTCATAGTCAGATTTAGTCTGCGTGTCCACTGCAAAATTACTATCGTCTTTATTATCACTTTACAATACATGATATCATGTAAAAGTAAAAGTTAAAATCAGGAACATTTTATGGAGTTTCAATTGAATTGAATATTTGATTATTAATCCTGCGCTATAGCCACGCCTTAAAAGAGATTTTCTATCCAGACTTCTTGCTTAACCCAACTCCTTTTATATGATACCAAGCATTTCAAAGTTATATCATGAAGTAGCCAATTTGGCAGCGGGCTCGCGTACTAAATGTATACTAGTCGATGTCACGACTCTACTCTAATAGGCACAATAGCTCTAACAATTGTGTCTATGCTAACATTCGCACAAAATAAATAACTATCCATTTTAATATATTTATAAAAAATTAAACCCAACAAATGGTTCAACAACCATTATTGAACATAGAAAATGTATTATATAATATAGTGGTATATAAATTATCATAATATATCAAATACTATGAACAAAAATTACAATCCAAAAGTTGTCACGCCTTTTATTCGATGTTGAGATGAGTTTAAGTACTAATTAAGAAGTAAGTACTGTAAAACTGAAGATTAAAAAAAAATAGTGCGCAAAAAAAAACCATAGGCGGTGACTAACTACTCGCTTGCGACCACACATAGAATCGATAAATAAAAATAATTTAAATTCGAAATGAAATAGGAATGATCGTTATTAAACAGCTAAACATCAATTTATACATGCGAATAACATTGTTGTGTTTTAGAAATAAGCACGTATTGGCAACGACCAAAATTAGTTCTTTCAATTTGACAAAACATTGTATAATTATTCTGTTCAATTTGACAAAAAAATGTATAATTATTCTGTGTACGATAAGCATAATAAAATATAAGTTAAAGTTAACCGATACGTGCTTAATAAAGAAAGTGTCCCATAAACCAACATTTGGTTAGAACCTTATCCTTAGACCTACAATATGTGACGATAATTGGCAATAAATATTTATATAACTTTAAAATTAGTGAACTTTATAAATATCTCACTGGATTTTTATATCTAGTAGAAGAACTGATTTTGCCTTCGACGCTACAAGGGCAGGGTGAAGAAGCGACCGAGAAACGCGGCATAAGCCTATCGGACCCACTACCCGCGTTTCCGACCCCGCACCCCTGTAACCCCGCTGACAAGAACTCAGTTACCCGTTTAGTCACATATTGTAAATTGTTATACAATAAATGCCTCGTATTAATGGGAAGAGAACCGGATTCCCACACAGCCATCGCATCTATTGCTACGAAGCTTGCATCACACTACATTTACAAGATATCAGAGAAGCGATTATATATCTTTTATTATGCTTGTACAACGTTCTATGTACTAGGTTCGCGTCGCGGTGGGAAATATGTGCTCAACGTGCTTCCACGATCGCATCAGAGAAGCTTTGCTGCTTTACAGTACTATACGATAATCGAAAACGATCAACACTTGGTTTGATTGGATATAATTCTTTCCCGAACTTTTTACGAGTGAGGTAATCAAGCCATGGTTGGACAGTACCTCGTTTATCGCCCATACAAGCTGATCAGTTAAACATTTTACATATTCAAGTACATGATAGTTTACAGTCGTACAAATGAAAAAATAAATATATTTTTTGCCATGGTTAGTAAAAAAAAAAAAATATAAAATACAGAACGAAGAAATTCTTAAATTAATGTGCTAAGACTCGAAAAGCGTGAACACCGCGCGGCCTCACGCACTTACCGGTATATAAAGTAGGTAGTAGGTATGCACCTACGTACCTTGCCACGTAATCCGCTTGCCGTTTGTAAAGCTAATATGTGTTTGTCCACAACTTTTATTTAAACTAAATAATTAAATAAAATTTTAAGCATATTTTTTTTACATATCCGCTCCGACCGAACCGAAGAATCGAATACTGAGTACATAACATCACATAATTTTCCAAAACCTTTTTTTTTTTTTTTACATATTTGGCAAGAGAATGGAATAGGTACTGAATTTCTATGAATATTGAATATGTCAAGTGTCTTACCAATTACCCTTTATGTCTAGTTCAAAAGCTAATTTGTGTGATAATTTGAGTTAGTAAACTGTAAGCTTGTATTAAATATAATTGTGATGCAAAGCTTTGTAACCGATCATATCAAACTGATATGATTGAATCGATTCGATAAAATCGAGCTGCAGGTTCTCGAGTGAAACTATCTCCGCTCGGCGTTGTGTGGACCCGAACGAGAATGAACAGCAGATATGCATAAGTAACAACTCGTTGGATATTTAACTCTAATGCATGCGTGTAAGGTTCATTCTTTTTCGTTTCGATACGCATAGCGCACACTATAGACTTATCCTGACGATCCAATTTGTGTCTGGCTTCTAGAATTTAGGGATTCTTTGTGATTAACCCACATTTTAAACACAGAATCTCTTGAGACAGTTTAGTATGGGAAGTATAAAGATATCTACTTACTGGACTATCATTTACACACATACATACATACTATCACGCCCATATCCCATGGAGAAGGGCACAGACTATGGACTTGCAATTGCTACGATCTTGACTCAAGCATCGTCTATAATACTCTTCATACATGCTTTTCGATTTCGGTTACTATCGTTTTCAAAGACATTTATTAGCAGACAAAGTACAAAAATCGCCTTTTTTCTTTAAGTATTCTTTCGTTTCGTCTTGAAATATATAAAATATTCTCTTTCACTTTAACACGTTCGCTGCAACTACGAGTATACTCGTATTAAACAATGAAATATGCATTGTTATAAAAAATCCGGCAGCGAACGTGTCAAAGATATTTGATCACTATATAACAACAGAGTTCATAAGCAAAAGAGAATCCTCACATACAGTAACAATCTCATACGATTCCCACAGAGTAAGAAAAGAACAACACAGAGCCCCCAAATCGGATCGTCGGGTGTTAGCTTACGCCACGGACTGTACATAAGTGTATCTATGTCCATTTGCATCTCTTACTCGAGTGAGCGACGTCTCCGCGACCGTCATGTCCTTGCCGCGCCGCATCTGGTTGGCCAGTTTTTGCTTGTTCATCGGGGACCCTGCAAGTAGAAGTGCCTGCCTGACGGATCAACTGTATACAGTCCACTTTGTATTTCAATTGCTTAGAGAAATGTACCTTAGTGTATATAGTCGAAGTGGTATTTACATTGGAAATTGTTAATAAAAAAAATATATAGATATGTTTATCAATTGCTTCTTTTTTATCCTAGATTGGTTTATGAAGTTTAAGGAAAAAATAAGTTAAATATAAAATGTTAAATACGAATGTAGTAATAAAAGAAAAAAATAAGAAATTTTAATAAAAATAATAAGATTTTTTGGCATGGTTACTCTAACACCAGATGATTTATTTCATAAAAAAAATTACAAACCCTTATTAAACATATTTTAGTTAAAATATGTTTTGTCTCGTTCCTTCAATGACAAATATTAGAGAGGGAAAAAGAACAAAAAATATTTTTACTAAAATGGTATAATGAGCGTTTGATAATTTTTATGAATAAGGTACTGTTTTGTTTCACACTATTTGAAGAGCAAAAAAATATTATGACAGTAAAGTGGTTTTCCTACAGAATGATACAACATTGAAATCTTACCTCCAACTGTTAGTATGGTACAAACAATTAAATGGTTAGTAGCAAAAACTCATAAAATAATCCTTAGACCTTCTCACACGACGTTAACTTACAAAAAATATGAAGAAACACACACAAACTAAATAAAAAAATATTTTTTAATTAATTGCAGAGACTTGAAAGAGTTGGAAGTATCCGACTGGTCCGAGGTGGCACAGAATAGGGAAGAATGGCGCACTTTAATGTCGGAGGCCAAGATCCACTTCGGGTCGCTGAGCCAGCGAAGTAAGTAAGTAATTGCAGAGATTGCTAATTGCAAGAATAATAATTGACAAAACGTTTGATATTTTCTTAAATCTTAATTTAAAAAAATAAAATAGTAGTCGAACATACAGTACATAAAACGCAAGAAGCCAAGATGGTAATTTCGTTTTAAATTCCGGCGTTTCGCAAGCATTGTCAAGGTGCCGCTTTTTGTGCGATAGCTTCATAAGCCAATGTATATTCGTGAAATCATAAAAGTATCGTAAAAGGTCCAATGTACAAGCTAGATAAATACAAATGATTATTTTGACTAAAGTGCAATAAAGACAGGCATGCAAGACCAACACAAACTTATAATTTAAAATAAATAAATAAAAGTAACGTGATATTCCAGTGAACATTTTTGATGTGGTGATAGAAGTGTGAGATAAAAATACTTTGTTGTATTAAACCACACAATTATAGCATTTGATTCTTTACAAATTACAAACGAATAGATATTAATGATATTTGTTGAAATTTAAAAGGAGAAGATGGATCAAGTGCCATAACGTTTTAACGTGTATTGCCAATAATTACCGAGCTTGAATTATTATTAGAATTGATCTTATAAACTATAACAGTTTAGTATATATAGATAGACGGTACACCCTTTTTTCCTTTTATCTTTTTAGAATAAACTTTGAAAGTGACAAGTCGAAAATTGCGTGTAGGTGTTGTGTAGAGTAGCGTATGTATTTCGAATTCATATTAATAAAGTTAACGACAAATTTAGTCCTTGTCCTGACTGATTATGTAGATGGACACGTGAAGCAAATACATATAGGAATGTTTAGCGGCAGTGAATTGATAGTCGATGCAATAATCGTCAGGATAACACTAAATTAGTCCTAACGCTCAGGGGTACTATTTTTGAAAGTGTGACACGGGTCTTCGAGCGATTTTTGTATGAAAAAATCGCTCGTTTATGAACGGCGTAATTTCAAAAATAACACTCCAGGTGATATACAAAAAAATCTCTATACAGTGATCTGTCACGTGTTGTATATTTCCGTCAAATATCGAGGGAATTCGATATCGTCTACGAATTGACCATCAATAATAACTTCTAGTAATCAACTACATTTATGTTTAGATATGTTGTCCCAACGCCTATCGCGTGCGATTTGTTTCATACTCATCACATAGATGGCGGCATATGTTTATTCACAACTATTTCTCCACCATATTATGCGAAAATAAAATCAATATTCACAAAAAAACATCTTATTCAAATGAAATAAATATTTCAGATTATATTCTTCCAGTTTTACTTTGTTTTATTAAACTTAGGCTGCCGCCATCTACTGTCGATTGAAAAAGACTGTCACTAATGCACGGCCGCGCCCTCGCTGCTTAGTGGCAATTAATGGAACTAAGTGGCACGGCCTGCCGCCATGCTTACCGGGCCTTAAATTGAGCCAATATTTTTATACGAGGTTAGCAGTTTATAAGTTATATACTGTTTTTGGTTTATATATGTTTAATAATGACTTGATGAAATACGTAACGAAATCATGTGAATTATGGCCTTATAAGCAGTTATTGGACACCCGTTTGATAATTATTATCCAACGATATCAGCTCATTAGTTCTGACGATTATAAAATGATGCATTCTGGTTGGTTACATGCAATTTACAAAACTATTTTATTAGGGAATGAGCCATTATTTTTGCGCTCTCCAGTTGGCGCCACTGTTAGTGGTGTACACAATAATATAAAAATTATCTCGGAAACGGCTCCAACGATTTCAATAACATTTTGTAAGTAGGGGTTGCTAGGGCGAAAAAACGATTTAGCATTGTCACAACACATTTTGAAGAGCAAACTCTTGTTTTGAACTACTAGTATCGCTAAAAGTCAATTCGTAGACCTAACGCTACACTAGAGCGCCTAGCGGATAATTCACGCGCGATAGTAGCATCAGTTTAATGACACAAGTGATATCAGATCACTGCATCGAGTTGTTCCCTTCGATCAAGTGTAAAAAAACTAGATACACAATCCACGATAAAAAAGCGTCCTAAGGCCCAACGCAGGCGACAAATGGCGGCGGACAAAATGTCCGCGGCGCGCTTTTATTGATATACTAGCTTTCGCCCGCAGCTTCGCCCGCGTCAATGTCGATCCCTCGGGATTGGTACTTTTTCCCGGGATAAAAGGTAGCCTATGTCCTTCTCCGTACTCCAGAGAACTTGTATGCAAAATTTCATGATGATCGGTTCAGTAGTTACGGCGTGAAAGCGTAACAACCAAACAAACAAATAAACAAACAAACAAACTCACTTTCGCATTTATAATATTAAGTAAAAGTCAAGGATAAGGATTAATAAGGTTGCACTTTGGCCGCGCAATATTGGCGGATATAAGAGTACAAAGTGCAACCGTATTCTTATACTAATAAGAGCGCGCCGAAGACTTTTTGTCCGGCACTGTCCGTCGTCTGCGTTGAGCCTAAATAAGCGCAGAGTAGACATTTGAGTGCATATTATTCGTTTAAATTTGAATTTTGAATTCCGAATGCTGACGACGCGACGATCAACTTTCGAAAATCGACTTTATGTCATGCAAGTAAGTTTGGTTTTGCATTGATGTAGGTTATATCTATTCATAAATAATTGTGGACATCGTGAAGTGTAATTTATAACTGTGTATCTAGTTTTCTATAGCTGATCGCAGTTGGTTCCAGCGTGTGTGGTGTCTGAGGGAGGACTCACCGATATAGCTGAGCATGACGGGCAGGAAGATGAGGCCGTGAGCCGCGCCCACCAACACGATGCCCAGGTACATGCGGAAGTAGAACACCTGCACACACATTAACAATTAACATTTTGACGGACACATAAGCCCAACGCAGAAAACGGACAGAGGCGGGCAAAAAGTATTAAAATAAAGTTGCACTTTGTACGTGTATATCCGCCAAGCGACATGAAATATTGCGCGGACAAATTGCAACCTTATTCTAATATAATATTATAGTAATAAAAGCGCGCCGCGGACTTTCTGTCCGCCGCTGTCCGTCACTTGCATTGGGTTGGGCTTTACTCCTAGTTTCGTTTACTTAGGAATAATAATAATTTAAATTTGATGTCATGTTAAATTTACAAGCGCAGTTTTTTTAAATAAATTTATATTATTACTTCTTGTCCCTTACGAGATAGACAGAGCCTGGGATCATAATACCCAAATGCCGTGCTTGCATGTAAGTGCGCGAATAGATGTAAAAGGAATCGAAATAGTGTTAGGTTGCTAACCGCGTCTAATAACCGGCTTCAACTCTCTTTCCGTGCAGACCGCACGGAACGAGAATCAGCAAGTACATTCTACGTTTTTAGAGTTCCGTACCCAAAGAGTAAAACGGAACCCTATTAATTAATGCGCGGCACGCTCTTATTACAATACTAATAAGAGCGTGTCCATTTTTAAGGCTGCACCATACCCCAGCGGAAATCTAAGTTTTGCCCCCGCCACCCGGGGCCGCGCCGCGCGCCCCGCCCCGCACGCATCGCTTGTAGATTTTGCGCGCGCGTAATAATGTGCCGATAGAGGTTATTCGAGGTTACGCAAATCTAGGTAAAGAATATATAAATGGCATGCAGATTATTTCAGTACCTGCATATTCAAAATATTAAGTATCCTAACTAATATTATCCTAACTAATATTATAAATGCGAAAGTGAGTTTGTTTGTTTGTTTTTTACGCTTTCACGCCGTAACTACTGAACCGATCATCATGAAATTTTGCATACAAGTTCTCTGGAGTACGGAGAAGGACATAGGCTACCTTTTATCCCGGGAAAAGTACTATTCCCGAGGGATCGACATTGACGCGGGCGGAGCCGCGGGCGAAAGCTAGTTGGGTTATAAAACATGAAAAAATATAATACCTACTTTAAACCATAAACTATTCTAAAATAATGAAAAAGTGAATATAATTATAAAAAGCCATAACATCGGATAGCTACCACCTTCATCTGTTTACGACCGCTAGTGAGCTGGTTAGTGACCAGTTTTTTAATATTATAAATAGTGTTTACATATATATATATTATATATTTTACTAAAGTATGATTATATTAAAAATTGACAAGTTGCATCTAAGCGGAAGAAATTTTATTTTACTTTTACCTAATTTATTTTTTTTATGAATTTTTGAAAAACCTTTATGAAGGATTTATAAAGCAATATTCCTATGTTTAATCACACGACGTTGTCAATCTGTCAAATAATGATAACGTTGACAGCCAGGTTTTATGAGTTGCCAGGTGGGGAATATTTTCCCGGAAAATTAAAAAAACTACAAGGATC
The DNA here is from genome assembly GCA_947532085.1 of Elegia similella. Lineage (NCBI taxonomy): Eukaryota > Metazoa > Arthropoda > Insecta > Lepidoptera > Pyralidae > Elegia > Elegia similella. The sequence goes on from OX383941.1 coordinate 20,104,766, forward strand.
ATTTTAGAAATAATATCATAATAATTTGGAGTATTTTTACTCATGTTTATTTGTTTATTTTCCCTTCTCTTTCTTTCGAATATCATTGTAACATTTTTATACGGCGTACTGGACAGTCTTCCTTTTTATTTGGTGCCTAAATGGATGTCGTTGTTTTGTCTGATTTTCACAACTTATTCGAACAGGAAAATAGTAATCTTTACTATTCGTCAGATTACACTAACAAATTAAATAGAAGAAAACACACTTTGGTTGGCGGCTGTTGTTCGAATGTCGGTGGCCGTAAACCGTGTTATATCAATGATGTGGGTTAGTGACCACCTGTTAAAACACAATATTTGTAGGTAAGTTAAACTAAGTTCTTTCAAAAAAACTGGTGGTCGCTTACCAAATAATTGCATCTTTACGCTACAATAATGTTACCCCTAAACTATAAAAGAACCATTAGGATTATACTACGCAAAACAAAATAATGCTCACCATCATCATCATCAGGTCTTTTTAGTCTCCACTGCAGGAGCATGACCCTCTATTAAGAGGAAACACTGCGCTCGAGAGAATTGAAAAATAGGTATTTGTAAAATCTATTGCTGTCGCGCCGTGCCCAAATAACAGGGCTATCGACGTGTGAGTGACACTGTCAATGGATGCATGGCGCACCGCCCCGCACCCTGTACCGACCGTACGAAACCAGCGCCGCGCCGCCGCTTTGCACTTTGCGGTCGGCGAATTGATTACGACGTTTGCGCAGTGTTTATTTCGTGTTATTTTATTATTTGCTCTTTCTTTGACCCTGGCTATTGTTTACTGGACTTGTATGCTTCACTATTTGAGTCGGCATGCGTATTGGATTTTCAAAATTTTATCATCATAAAAAGATTCCTAAATAGAATTGTACGTAAGTTATTTTTATTTATTACAATATCAATTCACACTGTAATGATATTTTTAGACCGATATTAATATTGTAATTTTAATATTTAATAAGAAAAACCCGCCAATTGAGAGTCGGACTAGCGAATGAAGGGTTCCGTACATCAAAATCATAAATATAATAAAAGAGTAAAAAAGAAATGTATCTGTACATTGAAGATATTTAAAAAAATATATATAGGGCGATGTAGACACACTAATAGAGTAGGAATTTAAAAAAAAGGCTGTCTGTTTATACACGCTAATCTCCGGAAATACTTGACGGATTCGAATGAAACTTTTTTCATTGACCGTAAATCTGAGTATTTGATATGAATTTCAGCTTGATACCTCAACGCGTTCCTGAGAAAAAAAGCTCTTGACAGACAGACGGACATCCAAGTGATTCTATAAAAACTTAATGATTGCACTAATTAAACATCTATGCAAGTGCATATAAAACATGATTATGTTTGATTATGATTTTGTATTCGGGGTTTTTGAGATTGCTGATTATATATTATTTAGTCAAATTTGTGTTCTTCAAAATTTTAAGATGGCTGCTTTTGAATGTGACAGTAAAAAATGCATGGTGGCCATATTTATATATATAAATAATTGTACGGAACCCATCGTGCGCGAGTCCGACCCGCACTTGGCTGGTTTTTTCATTAGTTATTCTTTAAATAAAAATAAATAAGTTGAGGACCGATCCTGGGTGGAATAACTAACGAGAAAATATTGGGTGTAATCAATAGCTTGGCTAGGACGCCATGGAATCGGAGTCACAGATAATGTTAATATAGATCTGGTAGTAACGTAGTGGGCACTGACCTCAGTGCCTACTACATCATCTTTCGAGGAACACAATCGAACGCCTTCTGCATATCCAAGTACAGGAAGTGCACAGGCGTGTTCTTCCTCCCATTACGATCCTTAATAAAATAGATATATATATATATATATTTTAGTAAGGATATATATATATATATATTGACTTCCTATGGCGTTATTTTGGCACTAGTCCCTGTTTTTTGTCCTTTGATCGTTGATTTGACCTCTTCTGCTGGTTCAGCATCTTGTGAAAGTACAAAAGCCGACTGAACTTCGCCGTCAGGTTAGCGAGGAATTTAGTTATATCATTTTTCATAAATAAACATGGGTAAATCTAGTTCAAATTAATACCATGTTATTTTGTTTATAATTAAGTATAATTAATATAATTGTACTATAGTATTAACATGTTTAAAATCTTTTTTGAACGACTTTATCTGTTTTATTAGCATATTTTATAATATAAAAAATGCGTAGTCGCAAACCAGAGCACTAGTGGTCGTAGACTAATGAAAGTGGTCGCTATCCGATATTTTGGCTATATGTATATTCATGGTATAAAGTATAATATTTCACGTTTTACATTTGAAGTAGAATAAACTGGGAGCCAATTTGCACAAACATATACTTTATTGCATGTAGTATTTACTTTTTTTTTCATCTAAAGTGGGTAACTCGGCAACCGGTCGCTTTCCAAAGCAATGACCCTACTTACTTTATGGCGTTGCCGACGTGTTTATCTTTATATTTACGCCAACATTGTTTTCTTTTTCTCTTTTTACAAACATACATTTTATCACGTGTATCCCTTTCGGGGTAGACAGAGCCTAAGGTCATAAGAACCAAAGACGACGTTAGCGTGTTGGTGGGCGTATAGATTGAAGATGGAATCACGATAGTGATGCTTGCCGCTTCGCCTATGATTCCGTAAATTTTCACCCATTCCCTCGGCCGACTTTTACGGGTTGCGCGGGAAGAGAAGCAGCTAGTATATTCTGCTTTTTTTTCCTTTGTCACTGACCAACATGGAAGAAACGTTTCTCATTTTGTAAAAAAAATGGTTATTTGTAAAGTCTGTTTACGGACAATAGCTTTAGGTGATAACGATAAACGTGAAGAGATAGATGCATCACAAATCGAACGCGAGGGATAGGCCGATCGTGCCTCTCAATCGCTTGTTCCGCGCTCTCGCTTGCACACGGAACGTGACACTTTTCGAGCGTGCAGCCGGCGTTCATCAATTTACAAGAAGAAAACCAAAACCAAAAACGAAACCGAAACCGAAGCCGAAGCCGAAGCCAAAGTCAGTGCCAGTGCCAGTGCCAGTGCCAGTGCCAGTGCCAGTGCCAGTGCCAGTGCCAGTGCCAGTGCCAGTGCCAGTGCCAGTGCCAGCGCCACTGCCAGTGCTAGTGCCAGTGCCAGTGCCAGTGCCAGTGCCAGCGCCAATACCAATGCCAAAACCAAAACCAATGCCAATACCACAAGCAAAACCAAAAACTAACAATTACAATAACAAGTGGATTATTTCAAAAAATAAAAAACCCGGCTGCTTTTTTGATAGTTATTATGTCCGCCATATATTTTTTTTGCTAACGTCTATGTGACTTATGGCACTCCAGGGAAGAATACGAATCTAATGATACCTCGCACTGCAAAATCGGTCAAACCGTTTAGGCTACAGGAGACGACAATGGAACAGACACACATATACACATCATCATCATCATATCACCCGCAAGAAGTCCATTGCTGGACATAGGCCTCACCACACATACATACATACATACATTATATACATACATACCACGAACCACGTTAGGGGCCGAGAGGCGGTTTCGAAGAACTCTGACACCAGGGTGTGCATGGTCGATTGACCGTGACACCTACTCGAAATGATGATGATGATACATTCATACATACGCGCGAAAAACATTACCTTCTTCTGTGTAGGTCAGTCGGGTAAAAATAACGGAACGTGAACGTGACATTTTTCTTGCATGCAGCCTGCGTACATCGATATATAACACGTTTCACGTCAAAAATCCATACTAATATTATAAATGCGGAAGTAACTCTTTCTGTCACCTTTTCACGCTTCAACCATTGAACCAATTTGGATGAAATTTAGTATTAGAGGTAGTTCCAGGCCCGGGGAAGGTCACAGGGTACTTCTTATTCCGGGAAATTTTGCTGTTCTCGAGGGATCGAAACTAACGCGGACGTAGCCGCGGGCGTTAGCTAGTATACAATAAACAAGAAACAAATTATTTTCACGCGACTTGTTTGTGTTGCGATCTTTTCAGTCAAGTAGTGCGTTGAGCGCAAGTGACACAGCCTCCCCCTAGGACAGCCGAAGCGCGTCTGAGAGGGGACGCGGGCGGCGTGGCGGCCTACAAACGGATGTCTAACCGCGTTGGCTACTTTGGATATTTTCGTTTTTAAAGAATATTATAGGGTTATTCGGAAATTCGGTACTCGTGATAGATGCCTTATCTCTAATGCAATTGTAATCAAAAGTTTCAAGGTTTATTTTAATGTATTTGGTGAATATTAGACAAAATAATGCTTTTTAGACGTGATTTGGAGGCAACTTTGCAATTTTTTTCTATCGAGAAAATTTTACGCAATCGTGTTTTTGAGCCATGTAGTTACCAGAGTTAGTCCTGAACTTTGCTGCATTTTTATTTCAACTTGAGTATTTCATTATTATTGATATGATAGTCGATCATGCAATGCAGTCTGGCATAGTATGGCCCCTTAATCCGCCACTGCGCGTCGGGACGCGTGTCGCGCGCGGCTGACTCATCGTACTGGGCACAGCTAAGAACCAGATATTCTAGGTATGGTCTGAACTTACTTATACAAGTTAGTGACGTTAACGCCCAACGCAGACGACGGACAGTGGCGGATTAAAAATGGGCACGCTCTTATTAGTAATAAGAGCGTGCCCATTTTTAATCCGCCCATTTTTAAACGCTCTTATTAGTAATAAGAGCATGCCCATTTTTAATCCGCCCATTTTTAAACGTTCTTATTAGTAATAAGAGCATGCCCATTTTTAATCCGCCCATTTTTAAACGCTCTTATTAGTAATAAGAGCATGCCCATTTTTAATCCGCCCATTTTTAAACGCTCTTATTAGTAATAAGAGCATGCCCATTTTTAATCCGCACATTTTTAAACGCTCTTATTAGTAATAAGAGCATGCCCATTTTTAATCCGCCCATTTTTAAACGCTCTTATTAGTAATAAGAGCATGCCCATTTTTAATCCGCCACTGTCCGTCGTCTGCATTGGGCGTTAACGTCACTAACTTGTATAAGTAAGTTCAGACCATACCTAGAAGATCTGGTTCTTATCTGTGCCCAGTACGATGAGTCAGCCGCGCGCGACACGCGTCCCGACGCGCGTATTCGCGAGAAACTGTTCACCAGGTGCGAGTAAAACTCTACCACTATGCCTACATACCTTTGCAGAGTGCGAGTTCTGTGCGTAAGTACTAGTTCTTATTCTGTAGTATGAGTAAGTGAAGGCAATACCTGGAAGATCTGTCTCTTAGCCGCGCCCAGTACGATGATGAGTCAGCCGCGCGCGTCACGCGGCCCGACGCGCGTGTTCGCGAGAAACTATTTACCAGGTGCGAGTAAAACTCTACCGCTATGCCCACATACCTTTGCAGAGTGCGAGTTCTGTGCGTAAGTACTAGTTCTTATTCTGTAGTATGAGTAAGTGAAGGCAATACCTGGAAGATCTGTCTCTTAGCCGTGCCCAGTACGATGATGAGTCAGCCGCGCGCGTCACGCGGCCCGACGCGCGTGTTCGCGAGAAACTGTTCACCAGGTGCGAGTAAAACTCTACCACTATGCCTACATACCTTTGCAGAGTGCGAGTTCTGTGCGTAAGTACTAGTTCTTATTCTGTAGTATGAGTAAGTGAAGGCAATACCTGGAAGATCTGTCTCTTAGCCGCGCCCAGTACGATGATGAGTCAGCCGCGCGCGTCACGCGGCCCGACGCGCGTGTTCGCGAGAAACTATTTACCAGGTGCGAGTAAAACTCTACCGCTATGCCCACATACCTTTGCAGAGTGCGAGTTCTGTGCGTAAGTACTAGTTCTTATTCTGTAGTATGAGTAAGTGAAGGCAATACCTGGAAGATCTGTCTCTTAGCCGTGCCCAGTACGATGATGAGTCAGCCGCGCGCGTCACGCGGCCCGACGCGCGTATTCGCGAGAAACTGTTCACCAGGTGCGAGTAAAACTCTACCACTATGCCTACATACCTTTGCAGAGTGCGAGTTCTGTGCGTAAGTACTACTTCTTATTCTGAAGTATGAGTAAGTGAAGGCAATACCTGGAAGATCTGTCTCTTAGCCGAGCCCAGTACGATGATGAGTCAGCCGCGCGCGTCACGCGGCCCGACGCGCGTGTTCGCGAGAAACTATTTACCAGGTGCGAGTAAAACTCTACCGCTATGCCCACATACCTTTGCAGAGTGCGAGTTCTGTGCGTAAGTACTAGTTCTTATTCTGTAGTATGAGTAAGTGAAGGCAATACCTGGAAGATCTGTCTCTTAGCCGTGCCCAGTACGATGATGAGTCAGCCGCGCGCGTCACGCGGCCCGACGCGCGTGTTCGCGAGAAACTATTTACCAGGTGCGAGTAAAACTCTACCGCTATGCCCACATACCTTTGCAGAGTGCGACTCCTGTACGTAAGTATTTCTTCATCTTCTATCGAGTCAAGCTTCTTCTATAGAGAGCAAGAAGCGTAATACGTAAGCGTAAGTACTAGTTCTTATTCTGTGGTATGAGTAAGTGAAGGCCATACCTGGAAGATCTGGCTCTTAGCCGTGCCCAGCACGATGATGCCGCCGAACTTGGTGAGCGTGATGCCGCTGAGCACGGAGGACCCCATCCGCGCCAGCGAGTCGGCCGCGCGCGACACGCGGCCTGACGCGCGCGACCGCGAGAAACTGTGCACCAGGTGGGAGCAGAACTCTACCGCTATGCCCACGGCCATCACCTAAGGGAATTATAACAATAATATCATCAATAGTTAAATATTTTATTCATCGTAGATCTCCGTAACTGCCTCCGTGGTCTAGTGGTTAAGGCGTTTGCCTTTAGACCCGGGGGTCGTGGGTTCGATTAACACGGGAAGCATACTTTGTATAGTTGTTTCCAGTTTGGTTAGGACATTGCAGGCTTGAATCATCTGATTGTCTGATAATAAAGATTATTCCGTGCTTCGGAACGCACGCTAAGCCGTTGGTCCCGGCTGCCATCTAGTAGTCGTTAAAGGAACCACGTCAGAGGCCGAGAGGCGGTTCCAAAGAACTCTGACACCAGGGTGTGCATAGTCGATTGACCGTGTCACCAACACGAAATGAAGATGAGTACATATTATTTAGCCGTGTGGTTTCCGGCATAGTAGAATAGAACCACTCCTAGTCTTCCCACGGAGGTCGTAAGAGGCGACTTAGAAAATACAATTTAAACAAAGCTCATAAACATCAATGAGACCTCTCCAACCCATCTGGCCAGCGAGGAGAGTGTAGGCCAAATCTTCTGTCTGCTCTGGCCAAGTATGGCCGGGACCCGTGGCCCCATAACCGTAATGGGACCCGTGGCTCCGTGGAGGTCCTGGGTTTTTTTTATAATTTTCTCAGACAACCTTATTATGTCCTCCGTGAGGAAGGATTATAATGTTTACTGTAAAGTTCAACTTACCAAATTGACTAGAGAAACAGCGTTCAAGCTGACACCCCACCAATACATTATTCCGCCAAGGTTGACCACGATCATCGTTATCGTTATCACTACCACCTGTAACAGAAACAAACAATTCCTTAGACGCACCACTTCATTATCTATACCAACTCGTTAGGCCTTTCATTAAGGTTCTTCTTTGTACTTGCAAAAATGCGTGAAAAGATTTAACAGTTTATCGGCAACACATAATAATAAAACCAGCTAAGAGTGAATTGGAATCACAAACAAAAGTTTCCGTGCCACCATACAATATCTAACTCTATGGGGACGGAATTAAGGTACTCACTCGGATGAATAGGGGAAAAGTAAGTAGCAGCTCGGGCGGATTTGGCTAGCTCCGTGGCGCAGCGGACAACACGCCAGCCTGCGACACGAGAGTGCCCGGGTTCGATCCCCAGGCCAGGTCCAGATGGAAAATGTTATTTTTCAAATTGGCCTGGGTCTTGGATGTGTATCTATATATATATTATAAAATACAGTATCGTTGAGTTAGTATCCCATAACACAAGTCTCGAACTTACTTTGGGGCTAGCTCAATCTGTGTGATTTGTCCATAAAAAAAAAGGTCGGGCGTGCGTACCCGAAGCCATATCTGCATCCACCGGACAGGCAGTTGTGGATGACAGCCCTGACCATTTGTTTGTCACACGAAGTCTACTCACCAGCGCGGAGAATAAGTCGAAGCCCATCAACAAGAATGTCACAATGAAGATGGACAGCACAGATATGCCCATAGACTTCAACGTGTCCGGCCACATGGTCAAATACTGTTCATAGAACACGTAGAACACCGAGTAGGGGAACACGTTCACTGTCGTGTTCTTGCCTTCTTCTTTCAGGTTACGGTTTAGTGTTTCCGTTAGGTTGGCGGCGACGGACCTGGGAATGAAAAAAAATGAGTTGAAAATGTCGATGTTCCTAATCTGAAGTCGAAAGGTTTTTGAATAGGCATTTTAAAATTTGAACTTGATTGAACAAATTTAATCGTATTTTTCAAAAAGATTCTTGAGAGAAACGAAATGTATAGCATGATTATAGTGTCATCAAAAGTGATACATTGTGCAGAATATAGTATTGTTGAATAAGTATATTCTATGACAATAATTAACAATTACAACTAACTATGGCTATCTCAATATGTGTGATATAACCCTTTTTTTTTTTAAATATTAATATTTTATATTTATTTATACATAGTAATAACGTTATTACCACTTATATTGTAAACAGTGTCTAAGACCCAAAGTTGTATTATACATTCAGCGTATTGGCGCAAAAAGAAAGCACAGATAGTCATAACACTGATAGAATCCTCAAGCTAAGCTTATTTTCAAGGCAACACTTTGTATTTGATAACAAAAATATGTAAACTTAATGTAATATATGATGTTATTATACATCATCATAAACAACGACCGACAATAAAGCCCACGTTATCAGAAGTGGGATTAATCTCTGTCAGAAGTGGGATCAACTTATGAGAAAAGGTTTAAAAATTTCATACTTACTATTACGTCATTTTATTTTGCAGGATATTCAGAGCCATAGTCTATCATACCTAAAACGCCACATTTATCATGTTGGTGTAGGTGGAAAACAGAACAAAACTAGTCATCGGTCGAAAAAGTTTATATATGTGATGATGTGATGTGATGTGGTGCTGGACAGCCGTGTGGTATCCGGCAGAGTAGAGTAGGATCACTCCAAGTCTTCAAGTGGATGTCGTAGAAGGCGACTTAGGAAATACAAGCTAAACAAAGCTCATAAACATCTCTAAGACCTCTCCAACCCGTCTGGCCAGCGTGGAGAGTGTAGGCCAAGTCATCTGGCTGCTCTAGTAGTACAGAGGGTCGTGCTCCTGTAGTGGAGACTAAAAATACCTGTTGATGATGTTGATGTGGTGCTTACCTCGCTCCTCTAAGCGCAGAGTAATAATCGTAGCTGGTCTTGAGCACAGTGTGGTACCCCTGGTAATAGGTAGCGCCAACTCTGGACCGGTTGGCGTTGATCTGCTTGTAGTTAACAGCGTGGGAGTAGGCAGCGTGTCCGCCCTTGGCGCAGCCGGCGTTAGGGTTGTCGTGAAGGAAGAACGGCACGTAGCGCTCGAAAGCGGCCGCCGAGGGACGTTGCTCGGCGCCCAATAACGGGATGTTGCAGCTCTTGCAGCTTGGCACGCCTGACATAACATTGGTATATTTACTACTATATCTAATACTCGTACCGACCCTAAGGCTGATATCAGAGTGACGCGTTTGAACAGCGCCGTCCAGACGCGCGCGCTTGCAATTAAACAATTTTTTTGTTGAATTGACTATGTAGCTTGCTCCAAGTGAGGCGAGGGCAGAGAGCCCTCAGCCTAAATAAATAATACACCAAACGGCCTCCAGGAGGGACGGACCTCGGCTATGGCTGTGCGGCTTTGCCTGTGTGCGCAAGGCTTGGAGAGGTAGCAAACTCTCATATTGCCTGATGGGCCGCGATTACGTGCATTGCCTGAAGGGCGCATCTGAGAAACAATGGCAAAAGCCTTTGGAGAGCAGCAACTTTCATCTTTTGCCTTATGGGCCGAAGTAATTACACTAGATAGTAGTCTCAATTTCAGTGTTTTACGACGTCGCTGTTGCACTCTTTTTCATAGAAAATAAACAGCTCATCCTGTTATTATATTTGTACAAATGATGATGACTTTACACAATTGTACATTGCAACGAAACGTGCGATACTAAAACACGTTGATCAACGACGCGTGTTGCCGGCGTCACTCTTAAATCAGCCTAAACAAGTGAGAAACTTTGAAATGTGATAACAAAATACGATGTAAGGAAAAGTATTACTAGAAAACATGAATATTAATTTACAACATAAATGAAATCTGAAGTATTCGCATCTACTGATAGCCAAGTTTTCTGTGTCATTTTGAATAGATTAAAAATTACATTCATCGGTTATTCGAAATATAAAAGCCGTAATCTCCGGCTAAGTAAATGTGAATCTGTTCATATGTTTGCAATATAAAAATATCTGAAATAAAACTAAATCTCCCTCTATGAGAAAAACAACTGTGTTTTCATTCCTATCTATACTAATATTATAATCTATACTAATATTATAAAGCTGAAGAGTTTGTTTGTTTGAACGCGCTAATCTCAGGAACTACTGGTTCAAATCGGAAAATTATTTTTGTGTTGGATAGTCCATTTATTGAGGAAGGCTTTAGGTTATAATACATCACGCTGCGACCAATAGGAGCGAAGCATCAATAAAAAATATTTTGAAAACTGCGGAAAATTATTCATCTATACAAAGAATAAACCTAATTAATCATAATAACAGAAATCGCCGCGGGCGAAGCTAGTGGGATTATAAAAATGTTGATTGAGAATAAAAAAAAATATCCATCTAGCTAGAATAATAACGTATTTCAGACCCCGTATTACCCCATATTTAAATAGATGAGATGAAAATGTTATAAGTTGTATGTCACCTGAGTTGGGGCAGAAACTGCTGTTGCCGGGGAAGTACTTGCAGCAGGAGGCGAGCGCGGCCCAGTCGAAGAAGTCATCCAGCCACGAGTTTGGCGGCTGCGCTATGTAGGTCTCGTTGGGCGTGCGGTATGCTGCGGACAACAGCGTTTCATGTTATTGTTAATACCAATAAGCATCAATAACTTTGATCAGGGTCAATTAATAACTAAATAACTAAGTACGGAAATTCGCATTGTAACCATATGGAAGGTTCATTTAAATTAAGCGCAAATATATTAAGGGCAGGCACCCATAAACTAAAAATATGCTTTACAAGGAAATTTAACAAAGTCGACACTCTACTTTTCGAGATATCTTGCCTTGAATATTTAGAAAAACAGACGCAAAAAACACTCTATGTTAAAAAAAAACCCTTTTTTGTGACGAACTCAATAATTAAAAAATAAATATTTCTGAGCCATTTTTATGAAGTCTTCACTGTCATGTGGTCCCAACGCTTATTGCGTACGATTTTCGTCAGACTTACAACATAGATGGGGCCATAGGTTTATTCACAACTACGTATCCACCACACTATGAGAAAATAAAAGCAGTATTCACTAGAAATATCTTATTTCAGATGAAAAACATATTTTTGGCTTATGATTAAAACAATATCTTTCAGTTTGACCAAGTTCAGCTAACGCCATCTAGTGACGGAGGGAAAAGTCTGTAACTATTTCACTGCAGCGCCCTCTTCGCCGCCCATAGTGGCAGTTAGTCGAACTAACTACCACAGCCTGACGTCAACCGGCCTGCTGCTTTTAAAGGCCTTAAGTTGGGCTAATATTTTTGTATGAGATCCGCAGTCTATACGTTAGTATTTAGGCCACTTGCACACACGAAAATCAAAACAATATTGTCTTTGACACTGTAGAGTTTGCGACATACCCGAGTAAAGCTGCATGGCGACACTGTCCGACCGACAGAACCTCGTCCCGCAGACCATATTCTGAGTTTGCGTTTCCGAGAAGTTCAGTCCTTCCGTTATGACAAAGTATACTGGCGGTCCGATGTTCAGGTACTTGTTGAGGTGCTGGAAGTACTTCAGTTGGAAGCTGTCTTGCGGCATTGAGAGCTCTTGGTCGAGACCGATTTCTATGTGTGGCGCAACCTAAAACAAATGAAATTTAAAAAAATTAATAAGCCAAGCAATAAAACAAACCAAAATATAGATTATAACTAGCTTTCGCCCGCGGCTCCGCCCGCGTCAATGTCGATCCCTCGGGAATAGTACTTTTTCCCGGGATAAAAGGTAGCCTATGTCCTTATCCGCACTCCTGAGAACTTGTATGCAAAATTTCATGATGATCGGTTCAGTAGTTACGGCGTGAAAGCGTAACAAACAAACTCACTTTCGCATTTATAATATTAGTAAGGATTCTATAGGAGTAGATATCTCATCCGACAGCACGCGCTCTGGCAAGTTTAGTTACAAAAGTCATCGCTAGATGGCAATGTTAGAAGTGTGCAAGAGTTTTAAATATAACGAATTAAAAAAATGTAGTCTGAACCAAGGTAATAATCTAAAATGCTTTTAATTGTTAGTTTGATCTGTTAAATGTAGCACGTATCGCCCTCTGTGCAAAGTCACAGCGCAACTCTTTGTATGAATCGTCGTGGAAACGTAAAAAAATATACAACCGTGGTTATGATAGGAGCCCGATGGCCTAGTGGGTGTAAGCGTAATTAGCGCTTACGCATGTTGAGCAACCCCGGAGGCAGTCCCTGGGATGGGTGAACGCAAGTGGCATAAAAACATCTCCAGCTCCTCCGTGCTTCGGAAGGCAAGTTAAGGCGTTGGTCCCGACTGTCGTCATTGATAGCTGTCGTAAAGCTATGTCAGACGCCTTTAGGCAGCTTGAAAAATCTGACACCAGTGTTGGCCACTTACACACACGGAAGATAAACAAAAACTATGGTTGTACTTAGAATATGGTCTATAATGTATTATACTCACGGCCACAGACGAGCAAAGCCAGGCGAAGAATATGATCATGACGGACGCTCTGACTTCCCGCTTCATGAGGAAGGGCACGTAGATCTGCTTGAATAGGTTGTACAATGCTCCTTCACCCGCTGCGTTGCCTTCAGTCGCTTTGGCGCCTTGTATGCAGCACACTATGTCGAATCTGTTGGAAATTAACGTATAGAGCTTACATATCTTCAAACAATAATTAACATCTCTCAGTGACTTCTAAAAAACAGCATGGTATTTTGGAATGCTGTCCGTTCCACCGCGACTATAATCCTTATTATTTAACAACTTATAAACTCAAAACACGCCATATTGACACCTTGTTTGATATCTTTTTTACAGCACATGCGATTGCAGCTATGTTCAGTCTATGCCACCTTTTGACGTGCCCTAAATACCCCACTCACTGCACACGGAAGGATCTAGCGGAGGCAAATGACTCAGCAGTGGCCGTGGCCGCATATTGGGCAAAATTACTTTTAGCCAAGAGACATTACTACTCGAAAAGAAAATATATTTTTTTTAATCGAGACGCCATACATATAAATCTGCCTAAATTCCTGGCTGATCAGCAACTGTTTTTATTTTGTCGATGTATATTTTGTCTTTTTTAAATAATTACTGTTTTTTTTTTTACTCGAATTGTCCCTTTATTAGGACCTGATATTGTATATCTAATTTGGAGTGACACTAGACATTGTTTAAAACTAATACCATTAAAATCAAAAATATTAATAATTTTGCATGCCAGTATCTGGTAAAATGTGTGTGACTTATACGTTATGTATTATATAAGATCTACTAATGTACCACATTTGGAGCAAAATAAAGTATTTGTATTTGTGCCCCCACGTAGTTTGTGCGACTGGCATGTCCTCCGAGAAAGGAGACGAAGTATTTTTTTGAGTACCATACAAGAACCCTGTGTTACGGCGTTATCTACATCCTGTCTTTGCCCAATGTGCTGTTAATTTATTATTGAGACATCAAATCACAAATAGTTTCGCTTTTTTGCTTTTTAGGGTTCCGTACGACCATGTGACAAAACGGAACCCTTATAGGATCACTCGGTTTTTTTTCCTTTATATACCTAGGGAAGGTCAAGTTATCTAGTTCATAGAGCCAAGTATTATGTGTTTTCAGTCTGTTGTCACACTAAAAAAAGCGTAAGAAAATCACAGATAATCAAGAACAATGGTGTCTATTCAAGAAAGAGTTCAGTTAACCCCATTAGACGCATAGAAGACGTTTAATTGTGTGTAGATTTGTCCCTAATATATATTTCTTTCTACTGTGTTCATACACACTTTAATGGGCCCATGGTCCCCAATTGATAATTTTAGTGCATAATGATGCTAGTAATAGTTTTTATTCACACATTTGAATGAGTTTTGGTTTCGAATTTGATCTAAACTGTGACCCAAACCGAATTATTTGTGGTAGAGCCACGCTACCGGCAAAATTCAGTTTTGCTAGTAGCATGTATGGGCCGACTCGTCCAGGGCACTCTCATAAAAAAATCGACGTTTGAGTAGAAGCTTTACCGCTTCTATGCTTCGTCTGGTGAGTGAGAGAGCCGGAGGCTCATCCTTCCCTTAATTTTCTCCCCCATGTCCGTCCTTCAACTGCTTGAAAGGTCGGCAACTCTCTTGTCATATCCTGGTGTTGCAGTTGTCCATGGGCAGCGGTGATCACTTACCATCATTTGAACCGCTTGCTTGTTTGCCGTCCTATTTCACAAAAAAAAAGGTTTCAGATTTGGTCTCTAGACGCTAATTATTTCTTTAGTTTAAATAGTTGTAGAGCTCACCTGTTGGAGTTCTGTCGGTGTGTGTCAATGGCCAACAACGCCACGAAGCACGTCACTTGCAGTAAGAAGTCTACCAGTAAAGCCGCTCCCGCGTAGAGAGCGAACGCTCTAACGGCGGGCATGTCGCTCAAAGCCCCGAGGAAGAAGCAGACAGACTCCGAGACGGATGTGAGGAACATTGACGGTCCAACTTGTCCCAATCTGTGAACAATATAATTAATTCAGAGTCTTTGCGTGTTTTACAGGCTGCATTTATTAATTCAGAGTCTGTGCAGATAATTAATTCAGAGTCTGTGCGTGTCTTACAGGCTGCATTTATTAATTCAAAGTCTGTGCAGATAATTAATTCAGAGTCTGTGCGTGTTTTACAGACTGCATTTATTAATTCAGAGTCTGTGCAGATAATTAATTTAGAGTCTGTGCGTGTTTTACAGGCTGCATTTCGGTGAGTGCGCACAGGAACTTTACGATCTTATTCCACCTGCACAATTCCATCTTCGGAGGACACGGCGTTGGCAGGGATTCCATCCATATGTGGTCGATATTCCTGCTCATCGTACCTCTAGATTCGCCTCCTCCTTTTCATTATTCGAACCGCGAAGAAATGGAATTCCCTCCCCGCGTCGCCGTTTCCCGCCTCGTTCAATTTAGGGATTTTCAAGACAAGAGTGAATAGGCATTATTTGAGTTTACGTGTACTACCCTAGACCTCATCGTTGTTTCCCATCAGACAAGATAGAGGTTGAACGCACTCAAATGCGCTGGTCTGGGAGAAAAGAAAAACGTAGAATGTACCAGCTGCTTTTCTTTCCGCGCATATCGTAAAAGCCGATCGAGGGAATTGGGCGAAAATGTGACTTGGTGATATATGGGCGTCACTTACGTCCTCCCGATATGTTCAGCCACGGTCTCGTTGAGCCGCCTGCCCTCCCTCTCGTTGGTCTGGACTTGGTGATAGATCATCATTTCGTGTAGGTGACACGGTCAATCGACCATGCACACCCTGATGTCCGAGTTCTTGGGAACCGCCTCTCGGCCTCTGACGTGGTTCCTTTAACGACTACCAGATGGCAGCCGGGACCAACGGCTTAACGTTTCTCCGAAGCACGGAATCATCTTTTTCAGATTGGCCTGGGTCTTGGATGTGTATCTATATATGTATTTGTTATAAAATATAGTATCGTTGAGTTAGTATCCCATAACACAAGTCTCGAACTTACTTTGGGGCTAGCTCTATCTGTGTGATTTGTCCGTATATATTTATTTATTTATTTATCTTTATTATCAGACAATCAGGTGATTCAAGCCTGGAATGTCCTAACTAAACTGGAAGCAACTAAACAGAGTATGCTTTCCGTGAGAATCGAACCCACCGGGTCTACAGGCAAACGCCTTAATCACTGGACCACGGAAGCAGTTTGTGATAGATGAGAGTCACTTACGTCCTTCCGATATGTTCAGCCACGGTCTCGTTGGGCCGCCTGCCTTCCCTCTGGTTGGTCTGCACGAGGATGAAGATGTTATCCACCCCGACAGCCAGTACCAGGAAGGGGATGACCTCCACGATGATCATGGTGGCGGGCACGCCGGCGTACCCGAAGATGCCCACTGAGCACATCACTGAAGCAAGCACGATCAGCACACCTGAAAACAAAAATATTCTTTAGGGGTCTTTAATATACTGTTTGACGTGATACGTCTTTAAAATTGGTACTATACGGCCGTGCGTGTATAGTACTGATTTTAAAGTACCCCGTGTAACACGGGGTACCATGTCAGGAAAAAGGACCGTAACGAATTAGTATATATCGTCTGACACTAATAACTACAAAACTACTCATCGTAGAAACATGATTTTAGTGACATTATTTAGCGTATATAGTCAGCTCGCTGCTAAGACGTTAAGTTTGCATCGCGGCATCTGGTTTTCTTTTAATCTGTAACACTTGAAACGTTGCAGCATGCCACCTGCATGCTGCATCTCGTCCAACCTCATTTCTCTCATCCTGTCCATTTTTCATTCCTTATTTTAATTCACATTTCATTTTTAATTCAAATTTCATTCCATTCCATTCCATTTTTTAGAGCATAACAGTCTCTGTTATTAATTTATTGAAGTTGTAAAGTGAAGTTGTAACAATAAAGTTATTCTCTGTGTTCTGTGTGTCGAGTCTTGTGTTCTCCCTTCCTATTTATGTGAGAACTCGGCTAGAGCGCCGGGATAGTCGAGAGTCGAGCCCTCACACACTAAAAGCGACTCGCTGATATAAACGCATTTCACGTTAAAACCAACGGCCGTGTGAACCGACGCAGGCCCACCCGATTTTTTTGAAGTGAAAACTTCTTGTCGGCCTTGTGCACTTTTTGAAATGGGTAAAAAATGTTAAACTCGCGTTAGGATACGTGATCTGATAGAAAATTCGTAAGACGTGACCTGACTCCTGAGAGCGGTCTCAGGAGTCAGGTCACGTCTTACGAATTTTCTGCGCGACGTAGGAAAGGAAGTAATATCCCTCTCTCTTTCTACCGCGCGGAGTTTTCACTTCTGCCGGCGCTCCAATAGTGCAACTTTAGTTCTAAGTATGTCGTATATTATAAGTTGACGTTATTTGGAGAAAATGCGCTGTGCAGTTTAATGCCGCTTCTTCTGCACTCCGTTTTAGAAGCGGCGTAAACTTAGCTGTAAGTTATTGACGTCAACAATAATAATATTGTTATAATGTGTGATGAAAGTTAACGTTCACTAAACTATATTTAAAATATCTTCAATCAATCAATCAGCCTATTGCAGTCCACTGCTGGACATAAGCCTAAACAAGGACGCGCCACAATTTAAACATGACATTAAAATAAACCAATGTATACTCAGTCCACATACCTTTTCTGATCTAAGGTTTTCAAAAATTGTGAGTTGATGTCATTTGGAGAAAATGCGCTGTGCAGATTGTTGGCGCTTCTTCTGCACTCCGCTTTGGAAGCGGCATTAAACTTAGCCATAAGTAAATTTTTACGTCAACAATTGTTGAGAAGTGAAATATGACAATTAATAAGTGTTCAAAGAAACCTATATTAAATAAACGTTTTGAATTTGAATGCACGATCTTCTGCTTGCCTCATCCTCAAAATATCTTACAATTAATAAAATATTTGACTTTTGTCTTTTAACTAACCTCCAAGTCCCAAGGTGACCTTGCTGTCAATCAGCAGCCTGGAGAAACTAGTGAACCGTCCCAGCGAGATGGAGATATACGCGAACATGATGAAGTACGACACCAGGATAGTGGACACGTCGGATTGAGACTCTCTATCAAGTTCGTCTTCAATGGAGCGTTCGGAGGTGTACGCGATGTCCATGTAGTCCGGGAAATCTTTGCTGGATGTGTAGTTCTTCATGAAGCTAATGTATTCCTTCTCCCATTGCAGGGCGGGTTTGAGCTGGAAAATAATAATTTATTAGGTTATTTAGTTTAAAGTCAAATGTTTTATTATGCTTTACGTTATAAACCTAAGCCCTATGCTATAGGCTTTCCAAAGGAATTCCCAAAATGACCGCTGCTTCAAAGTCAATCTAACCGACTATTAAGAGGATAACCGCGTCGCGCGTGAATACTGTATCGCCATGTGTGTTCATTTTGCAAAATGTTGCTGACGACATCATCGTGCGAATCCCCCACCCCCTTGTCAACAAAAAAGCCCAACCCAGGGCCCCCCATCATTCGCTGCTTACGAACATTTGTGTTGTAGGTTAGCCAATATAATATTATATGTGAGGGTAAGAATAAATCGGTTGTTGTCTAGCACTCACGGTGTTTTATTCAAACACAACATGGTGACAGCGGTGGGATACGAACCCACGCCCTTTCGGACTGGTGCCTAAAACCAGTGAACGACCCCCTATTTGATGTTAGTAAACTTTGTTCCTGTACAGATACTACGTTATTTACCTTTTCTTTGTCGTGCTTGTTGTTGACGAGGATCGTGATGATGAGAGACTTGGCTTCGTGGTAAGGTGACGATTTGGACAGCTGTTCTCCCGGCTTCAGGAAGCCGCCGAGTGCTACGGCCGGCAACACGGGTCCTCCGTAAGGAGCCAGGCAAGAGTATGGGTTGCTGTAAGAAATATAATTGTTATTTTCTTGTTTCCTTGGTGCAATAACAGTGTACATGCATATAATGAATTCTGCTGAACTTTATTTGAATATTGATGTATAAATATTTTTATATTTATTTCATCATCATCATCAATCAGCCTATTGCAGTCCACTGCTGGACGTAGGCCTCCCCAAGGGCACGCAATTTTTATATTTATTTATTTAATCTTTATTTTAATACAATTAAAATGTTCAATAGTTGGACTTAATGCTAAAGGCATTATCTGAAAGGCAACCTTTGGGTTATGTAGAGAATTTAAGGCGGGTGTAAAACAAAAAGATACTAAGTAACAATAAAATTTGAAACATTAATTCAATTATATAAAGAAATACATATATTTAATATATGAAAACATCCTAATAAATAAGTTTGTAAGATGTAGCAATTATCAGACGTTATTTGTTTGGGCGAGAAAATATTTAAATACTAGACATGAAGCCAGCGCGACTTGAGGCTGGTTTCACAAAGTAAGGAAGCGCGTTCCAGAGTCTATTATTAAATAATCAGTTTGATAAACTCTGCACGCAGTGTTTGTCTGCGAGCTCAGTCAGGTCATCAGGTAACCCCCGAGGGCTACTTGCTAACTTTTATAAACTACAGTGTACACAAACAGCCAGACGTAGTGGGACACGTGGGCGGCTGGGGTCAGATGTTTGGTTTTGCAGTAGGATGTTTCGAATCGAGCTCAAACTCCTCAGCGTCGTTCTCCGACCAACGTCAGATAGACTGCGCAGAGATCCGCTCGGGATAGTGAGGATCATATAGTCCCAAGACAGGTCCAAGCAGATCTTTTTAGGCCTCTCAAGAGATACCCAAAAGAGTCGGTTTGAAGGAAAAACTTGAGGTTACAAGAAAACTGAATGTAGACCCAGTTTTCTTGGAATCTTTAGTTCTCTAACTGCGTAGTAGGTGGATGTCCAACGCTATGCTAGCCTGAACGCGGTCGCTATTCGATAATGGCTGACAAGCTTCATTGTTAAATATAACCCGGAAATCAAACTCACTTTGCACAAGTAGCGATCTTGTCCAGATACTTGTTGTCCTCAAGGTCGAGTTCGAACTCTTCAGCGTCGTTCTCCCACCAGCCCCAGATGGACTGCACCACGCACTGCTCAGGAGTAGTGGGGCCCGTGAAGTCCGAACTCATAGGCGCGAAGCAGATCTCCTCTATCCCAACGCCGTTGTTTAGTGCTTAAAAAGAAAAATACAATTATAGGCAATTCTAACTATAATAAAGACCTGGTCTTCCACAGGATCATAGACCAGATACCCTAGTATTAACCCATAATCTAAACACAGAACTGTTTAAATTCAAACTAGTGATCTAAAAGAGGTTTAATTTTTAATAAGATGTGCTAAGAAATCCATTTAATATAAAGAAATAATTAAAATAACTGCATAAGCCAGATCGGACTGCAAGTCTAAATGTCCTAGACATAATCCAGACTTTGAATTTTTAAATCTTACGTGACACCATTCTTCTTTTCGTGTCGATGGCTCAAGGGATTAAACTTTGTCTCTCCAGTATGTGACAACTCTAACACCACTCTCGGATGCACAGTAAAGAGTCTTCCTTGGTACACCTGATATAAAACTAAAGCAACTCACCTAATATCTGATTCTGCAGCTCGAGAACCTTCAGCATGAACGTGGCGTTGAACACAGGTCCGAACGTCAGATTTCCAGACGGGGTCTGATGCTCAATATCCGGAAGACCCTTGGCGCTGATGATGACCATCTCCGTACGGTAGAAGGGCTCGAAATGGGAGTCGAAGTATTCGCGTTCCAGGCGGGACCGGGAGTTGGGAGATGCCCACAGTTCTACTGGGTTGGTGGTCAGTTGCGTGTAGGACATGCCGTAGCCGAGCGCGACCACGAAGACCAGACCTAGAAAAATATAGCGTCGTTATCGACGAGACAATAGCAGGCCATTTGTTTTCACAGTGTAACACAACATGTAATAAAGCAAGTACATTGTAGTGTTATTTTACGTTTAAGAACAATAAACACGACCTAATTACATAGGATGGTGAAGAAGGCTGAAAATTTCCGATTTTGAAAGATCGTGTGGCTCTATTCTTTAACACGCATTTGTTTTTCTGTCAATATTGTCATACATTCGCTCAAATAAAGACATAAATATATAGATTTTTTTACTTACCCAACATCAATATAAGCCAAGGTCTAGCTGCCATGATGTTCCCCCACCACTCGAAGAAGTCTTCCAAAGTGCTCTCAGTCTTGGCGCCGAGCTTCTCGAAGAAGGTCGCGTCCACTGGCTCCTCCGGTTGGTCTCCGGTCCAGCCCGGCGGCGGGTTACCCGCCATTTCCTGGTTAGTGTCTGACGCGACACCTGGTAATTTTATTGGTAAAATTTCGTTACATATAAATCCTCGCTACTTTGGTATGACCAATATTTTATTCTATCTGAATAGATTAAAAAACAATTTTAGAATGAAGTAACATAGAATCAAGGTGTTTCATTCGTCGCTCTCATTTTATTCGTCGGATTCGCCGACTAGTTTCAATCTGTTACGAAGACCATCATTGTGACGAGTGTTTTGAGTGCCGACACGGCAGTTTCTTACTTCTTTGTAATAAAACCGTGATTCTACATATTATGAATTTATCTCGCCTGAATATTAATATTACCATAAAGTAATATGTAAGCAAAAATGAATTCTTTTCTATCAGTAAAAGTATTGATAGTATCAATCAATGTAAAGTACAAGTAGAAGTAGAAAAAAAATATTGGTCTATAAAATTACAAAAACATTACAAGACTGTACAAAAGCACATACAAAAGAGATGTTACGTATTCAATTACATCAAATCTTTGAAAATTATTTTGCTTTCGTTTAATTGATTCAATGGTTTTATTTCAAAACCATAAACTAAAATATATACTCCCAATTGAGTTCAATCATAACGATAATTTCTGAGCTTCAAGTCGTGATGTTAGTTTTAAAGCTTAATGTATCATTCCATTAAAATCATGCAGATATTAATGACCGTGCAGATAAAGGATGCTGTGCAAGTTAACCATTGGGTGCGGTATAATGAAGCACAACATACTAATAAAAGTTCCGAGCATGTTCTGTATACATGATGTGACCGATTTCGATTAATTCAATAATCACATCGGATCAATATAAAAAAAAAGACAGATGCAGACAGACATGTAACAAGGTAACAATATTTATGTGACATTAATAAACGTTGGTTTCAGAATTAACCAAAATATAATAAAAAAGAATATTAACCAAAATACTTTATTTTTAACCAACTTTAAAAAAAGAAGGTTTGGTTGTATGGGTTTTTTTTAATGTTTGTTACCTCAGAACTCCCGTCATTTATGAAACCATTTTCAAAATTTTAAAAAAAGATATTTTTTTGTTTGAAAATTGGTCCCATTTAAATTTTATCACAATCGGTTCAGTAGTTTGATTGAAGTAGATTTTTTATGTGAAAGATTATTATACTAAAATCTGCGGAATCATGTCAACAGGCCATGCGACTAGCAACTCATCACTATTTTGATTCCGGTTTCCATCTACACGCCCTCCAACATGCTAAATGTGGCCATAAGATCTTATACACCTAGGCTCTGTCTACCCCGCAAGGGGAATAGACGTGATACTATACTATGTAAGATTATTATACTATAGTATACATATCTTCAATTTCCCCCGAATTGCAGAAAATAAGTAATACGAGTGGCTCTGAGTTGTAAATAATAAACACAGTATTGAATGTTATTACACCGTGACGAAGGTGATTATATTTGAAAGTTCAATAACACCATATCGTTAAGTTAGACATAAAGTTAAGTAAAGTTTGGTTTGCACTTACTATCTTTACCTGTGATTTTGTGAAAAAGGACCTTACATTCATATAAAAAAAAACAGACTTGAAATAAACTTATATTTTTCAATATATTCTTTATATTTTTCAAATCCGATCATAAATTACAGAGTTATGAAAAACATTAAAAAAAGTTAGGTAGGATTACAATCTCAAGGCAGTGTGAGATTCGAAGCCGAATCGGAATGTTGTTAAAATGAAAATATTATATTCATATATTCTGAAACCAACATAGGAAACGTCAAGGGCGTCGCCAGTCTTTGAGCCAGGGGGGCGGAAAACCAGCGAGCAGGCAGGTCCCCACCCCGGGGGGTTGTCAAAAGTAGTTAACGGTAGGTCTAATTACCGCTAGCCTGAAACGCTTGAAAGGATACCATCATTCAGCAACGACCTATTGCATACCGGAGACATTAAAAGTATATAATAAATTATAAAATATTTTTTAAGTGTTTTTATGTATTTACAATGCTATTCTGATTTACCCTCTAATTTAATTAGAGTATATCAGAATAGCATCGTAAGCGCAAAAAAACATTATAAAAATATTGTATGGCTTCCTACATATTAGTTGATTTTCAAATTCATTGTAAAATGAGTTAAATCAAATACCTCACTTGTAAAAGTGGGGTAGTTGTGTTAGGTGACGCAAGACTATGCGTTTATGGGGAATGGGATATGGTGGAGATTTTTGGCGCCGATTTTGAACGCGCGGTAGCTCAAATGAGGTCGCAGGTTGAAACCCCGCCCGCGTGGAATTTTTTTTTACCATATTTTATTCTTAATTTAATTAGAGTAAATTATAAAATCCTAAGCCTCTAGGAAAGGGCAACAGAACCCCTCCCCCCTTGGCGACGCCCTTGAGTTTTGTAAAAATATGTGTCCTATACGTACTGGATCGGTGGCTGTGCAGCGGACTGGTCTCGGGCCCCCCGCGCCTCGCCTCCGCCGCGCGCGCCCATACGTCTGTCCCAAGCACCGCAGTTAGCACGCGTTCAACCGCACAGCTTTTACCCGCTCATTTTACACGTTCTATTGGTTTATCTTAGAGCAGGACTGCCTGACGGCCTTTTAAAATTGACATCCTTATATTTACAAATGTTGGATTATATGTGTAATGGCCTTGAGTTCTAGCTATCCCAAAGAATAAATTCCCTGTTACTATTTGTAAAGGTTATTGTAAAAATTTACTAGTGAATCAAAAGATTTCTCGGCCTCAAAATTCAAAATATTTACAAATGTTGGATGTATTTTTAATGTATTATTTGTAATGGCCTTGAGTTCTAGCTATCCCGAAGAATAAATACTCTGTTACAAATAAGCTCAAGTAAGTAACAATTCACTAGAGAATCAAAAGATTTCTCGGCCTCAAAATTCATATTTTTAACCCGTCTTATGTATTGCAGGCTTTCTGAAATTAACATCTTTATATTTACCAAAAATAGATTATTTTCTGTAATGACGTTGAGATTTATTTATTCCAAAGAATAAATACCCTATTGCGAATAAGCTCACATATGATGGCCATTTTTAAATTTCATATTGACGACAAGGGTTATATTTTACAAAGAATATGTAAAATGAGCTGATAGAAACTGTATTTGTGTAATTAAAAATAATATATTACGCACTAAAATATTTTGCGAGTTTCCATATACATCATATGTTTACATAACATAATATCTACGTATTAGGTATAACGTTATTCTATGTAATAAATTACGGATTATCGACACTTGACTTACTACTAAACATGTAATTAGTCAAGTTTTATTTACAACAAGGAAACCCACAAACCACCACCAATTCTAAAGCCCCGTCCAGATTATTCGTATACCGTAAAATGAAATGCAACAAATTAGTTAACATAAAAACTACATTATATATATTTTTTATATTGTTATTTCCACTTTATATCACGAGATCGAATGAGTCATTGACTCTTATTGCTTTTGAACCAATCCATTTGGGAATGACACCACAAGGAATGCTAGGGACGAGTGTCCCTAGCGTTTGAAGTCAAAGTCCGCTATTAACTGTTAAAATGGCAAGTTGTATACTACCAACGTTGCATTCCATTTTCCTTTGCCTCTGTATAGAGCTTTTAAACCACGCACACGATAGCATGCAATCAGGTGGTGCACAACTTTTGTTTCCGAATATTAAGAAGTAATGGGTTGGGTATTTAAAAATATGTATATTTGGTTTCAATATTAGTTTACGAGTACACGAGCTGCGAATCATTACTTATATTTTCAAATAGCTATTTTCTCACGATTTTGTCCGTGTACATTATTGCCTATGTTACCCGCTGAAAGGTGCAAGTATTTGTTAAATCGTTTCGGTAGTTTGTGACTTTATTCATTACAAACAAACATAATTTAATCTTTCCTTATAATATTAGTATGGATAATGCTATAAATTGACCCCCTTTTTAACAGTTCAGTTTTTTCTACATGCCTTTTACAGTAGCTGTAACTTTGGTAAATCCTTAGATTTTTCGATAAAACCAAAGTATCCAGTCTTTTTGATATGGCATCTTAGGTATAACCATTGAATTAGAAAAACTATGGAAGCGTAACTCTCATACAACTAACGATTCAATATCAGTCCCATTTACGGAAAAAAACTTATACACGTATCACATCGAAAAACTTACGCACTCATAGACAAAGCTTGTGCGGAACGCTATGGTGTCAACATAGCGGAGGTAGGCAGGCTTGCAGCTCGCAAAAAATATTTTACTCACTAATGATGAGTTACTCCAGTGTCACTTTTCCGTCTTTCCTTGCGTTCCTGCACCACTTTTTACTACAGAAGAAGTATTTTTTCTTAACTCGTTAAGATTTCGCCGATTTTCGCAAAAAATATTTGGTTATGATTTTGTCGACGCGTCCTTCCGTCACGGAGCGCGTGGCAGACTAGTTCACGAAAAGATATACTTTTTAAGCCCCGCCCGCTTTGATCTACTTTGCGTGGTGTCAGTTTTTGAGCGCAATTCTGCTTTCATAGTTTTTCTAATTCAATGGGTATTACCAAGAAACATGCTTCATGTTAAAATATGACCTATGTTATTCCCGCTACATCCCTATTTACATAAATGTAAAGATTCTTCTATTCCTTATTATGCAAGTGATGCTAGAACGGATTGCGATTTACTTTCCCATAGCGCGCATACAGTTCGTTATAAAGATTACAAAATTAAAATTAAACACGATGTGCAAATAAATAGCTAAATCCTTGTGAACCACCAATACCTTGTAGAAGTATTAGTGACATTTTACTGCGAGTACTATAGCAATCGTAAACTAAATAGTACAACGTGGCTAAAGGGGTATTAAACCATCCTGAATTCAGTCATTGACGAGAGGGACGCCGCTATACGTTAGACACGATACGAGATATCTCCAATCGTATCGCTCGTATTGCGGCGTAGCTTTCGTCAGTGACTGAATTCAGGATGGTATAATACCCCCTTAAGACATATGCGTTATGAATCGTACCACATACCCTTAGCATAGTATAATGATGGTATGCGAAAACTCTTTGAATTACATTTGGAATATCAGATGTTTGAAACCATTTTTTGATCATGCTGTAGAAAATATAGTGTACAACTTGGTACCTCAAATATGCAGACGCAGTAGATTTTCAGACAGGTTGTTATATTTTACAAAACTTCGGTTGAATTATTTTGCATGAAAAATACATTTTGGTTAAGTTGAGTTTCTTGATGAATATAATAATTCAACGATACTTTAGTTATCTAGTATAGTCCGTGGTTTGATTTCTTACGCAAATGTCGTATGCACCATGTATAAATGTATTCCTTCCCATCACCACTTCTACGATAGCAAAATAGCATTTCATAGCGGTATAATTGCAAGCAAATCTTGTGCGTGGTTTTAGATTGATGTTACTTTTATTATTATACAAATATTGAATCTTATTCCCAACATAATAAGGGTTTTGTGTTTATACAACATGATTTTGAACTAAAAAATAAATTTAACCTTTCATAGAAATTCGTCCAGCTGATCGGCGACTTTGTATGGGAAACCTAATTTTTTTTTCGTTTTTCCCCTTTTTTTCTTGCAATACTGTGTTCCATTAGGGATTCTGATTCCCAGACTTCAACTTAGCTAGGGGGTTCAAAATCACGTATGTAGTTTTGTTACTT
The DNA here is from genome assembly GCA_947532085.1 of Elegia similella. Taxonomy (NCBI): domain Eukaryota; kingdom Metazoa; phylum Arthropoda; class Insecta; order Lepidoptera; family Pyralidae; genus Elegia; species Elegia similella. The sequence continues at coordinate 20,131,787 of OX383941.1, forward strand.
GATTGTTTAATATCTCTTAAAACGTTTTAAATTGCAATTTAAAGCTATCTTTTCAATTGTTGTTGTTGTTGTTTTCATTTTGTTATAACCGCGAGACTTGACCTGAGATAAGACGATAATTTATTAGGTATTTTTATTATCCCTCTTTCTCTTTATATTCGTATAAATATGTATCATCATAGACAGACTTCTATATCATATTGCCGGGTATAGGCCTGTCTATAAATATACGTCAGAAATGTATGACAAACCAACACATTTCGATAACAGAGTAACATCAACCTTTGTTTATAATAAAATTAAAAATATATGTACCCGACACCAAACCATCATCCAAATCAGATATCATTTAAATTTAATGATAGTAATTTTCCTAATCTTTCCCTCATTTAACGAGAAAAAAGGCATAGTTAAACCACAATCATTTCATGTTGTTTACCATTCGATTTTATCACATAATTGAACTTCGTGTTAACATGTCTACCTACTGTAAAAACATATTATAATAGCTTTGCATACACATGTACCTATATAAAATTTCATATATTTTAGCTGTAGGAAAAATTTCATAAAAATTAACAATGCGAATAAATACATTTTTATTACCGCCACGGCATATGAGACATCATAATTTTGCCGCCATACGAGTTTTTTTTTTTTAGTAAGCCACCCAAACAGGTGATGTCACTAAGCGCAGCAGATTAATAAAAAAAAATGATTACTCAGTAGATTGTTTTTTTTTTACATTTTTGAAACCCCTAGACGATCTCTTCGCCACTGAAAGTTTTATGCATCAATTTTTTTAATACTATTCTTCAATGTCCAATTGTTGTTCAGACGCTCGAAGATATCCTCACTTAACATCATGGGCTCCAGTACTATAATTACCACAACGCGTATGTAGTTGTTTACATCAATTATATATAGTTTTTTTTTACTAAATGTTGGATTAGGCATTTGTCTCCCATCTCACCTGATGGTAAGTGACGATGAAGACGAGGATGTTACATGCCTATCCAAGAGATACCCATTTTGATAGTATTGTAAAGGCAGTATTAAACGACTCACCGACAGCGTTCTCCTGCTGGTTGCAGCAGCACACGCCACTGAGGAACAGCGTGGTGAAGATGACGAACACGATGGCCATCACCACCGCGTAGCCGTCTGCGCCGTGGATGCTGAAGGGGCGGGGCGCGGGGCGCGGGGGCGGGGGCGCCGGGCACGACGCCGCGCAGTCCAGGCATGAGCAGCCCGGCTGGCCCTGGCCAAAGAATATACATTAGGCGAAAAGAAACGACTCTTGAGCATGTGTGCATGTAAAATCGCTTGCGGCTATGTATGGATGTGCGCGGGGACATCGAGAGGCGCGCGGGGCGTGGAACGGGCAGTCGCCGACTGCCTTGTTCGAGGGCTGTGTTATGTATGTGTTTGCGTTTCTTAATCCATAGAAACGTGTCGCGACACAAGCTCACGCACTCATCGACGGTAAATAAAGATGCAATTTTTCTCCGTTCGAAATTCAAATTCAATCAAATGTTAAATAAGTACCCACTTATGCTGAAAACATGTAACGTAAAAAGTTAGCGTCACTTGTGACGTCCTCCACGCCCGGTCCTTATTACTCCTAAGTCCATGGGCGTACCGTGGTTGTAGTGAAAACAAAATTGCTTCATTAGATTTTCCATGGAGGACTTATTTTGGTTTATTTCCAATTCCGCCGTTTGTTACTACCTTGTTTTGTAGAGTAGTAGACTCATAAAAGGGCGCGGAATAGTGAGCTCGCGGAATCAAACAACCTTTATTAATATATAATTAAAAAATCAAGTGCAAAGGAAAACCTACCTTACTGCCTTGGTTACAAGGTCTAGTTGGAGGATTGTTAGGGATAAATCCGTCGACGGGACTATCCCCGCTGATGTAGTTGATCTGGAACGGCACGAAGGCTGAGTTGGAGTCGCCCATGGAGTCGAACCAACGCTGCGGGGAGCAGTACGCAGCACTCCACTCGCCGCACATGAAGTCCATTGCTAATTGGTTACTAGCTGGGACTTGCACCTGAAAGAAAATTTAACATATATATAAATACACGTGAACAAACTGCATCCATGGTCCAGTGGTTAAGGCGTTTGCCTGTAGACCCGGGGGTCGTGGGTTCGATTCCCACAGGAAGCATACTTTGTTTAGTTGCTTCCAGTTTGGTTCGGATATTGCAGGCTTGAATCACCTGATTGTCTGATAATAAAGATGATTCTGTGCTTCGGAAGGCACGTTAAGCCGGTGGTCCCAGCTGCCATCTGGTAGTCATTAAAGGAGCCACGTCAGAGGCCGAGAGGAGGTTCCGAAGAACTCTGACACCAGGGTGTGCTTGGTCGATTGACCGTGACACCTACACGAAATGATAATGATGATGACTGAGGTGTTAATTTGTGACACGTTTGAAATGCTTTCACATCGATACTATAAAATACTAGCTTTTACCCGCGGCTCCGTCCGCTTCAATGTCGGTCACTCGAGAACAATACTTTTACCGGGATAAAATGAACACTATAGCGCCAATTAAACTGTCCTAAATTCAGTCGCTGGCGAAAGGGATGCCGCCATACTTTAGACATATAAGGGGCTTACTAATCTAGTAATGACTACCAAAACGTTGTACACTAAAGTAAAGTAAAGTAAAAGTAACACTGAGTTAGCAAATAGGCCGGCAGGACACAGTATTATCTCAGAGCAAGTTTGACGTAGTTATTTACCTGAGAACAAGAGTTGTATGTCGACTCCATGTAAGTCGTGCTCAGATGGTAGTCTATCTCCAACACTTGCTTGTGGGTGGCTGAAAAGAAAAAAAAAACAAATTATTTTAACTGCTGCAGCTGTTTCTAACTTTCCTCCTTCCTTTTTAGGGTTCCGTACCTCAAAAGGTAAAAAGGAACGCGTTGAGGTATCAAGCTAAAATTAATATCAAATACTCAGGTCTACTGTCCTTCGGAGGTGTGAAAAAATCAAACTTCTAAGCCAACACAATCAAAAGAAACAGCCGTTTATGCCGCAAATTTTCGTGTTTTTTCGACACTCGCAAGGAAATCAAAACCTACAAGGTACTTCCCGTGATCTCAGAATCTTGAAACTTGGTATGAAGCAATGTCTTATAGCACAGATAAAGGAAAAATTGCGAAAAGTATTTCTAGTTTTCGCTCGATATTGATAACGGCAACACTGAATATTTAATTTTATATTCACTTTAAAAATAAATAATTCAATTACAATAAAATTAATATTTAAGGGGGACTCCCATGCAACAGACATGATTTTTCGCAATTTTTAAATATATTGGTACGGAACCCTTAGTGCGCGTGTCTGACTCGCACTTGGCCGGTTTTTTGCAATTGTACAATTTTGTTTAGGGATAGCTCAATCCGTGTCAATTCGAATTTAAATATAAAAACAAAGTGTTTGACACTTTGTTTATATAATTTGAATTCAATACACAAACAAAGTACAACACTATTACGATATCTCAATTCACTTCCTAGAAACAGTGACATCAACATATGATAGTTCATACTTATTCATAATGTACTAACTCGTAGATAAAGAAATTGACGATAAACAAATTGACCATTAGTCATTCGTATTTAATTGGCTTATATTTTTAGTAAATTCCTTCATGATTACCTCACTGCCGTATATTATTGAATGTTTTTCGTAACGTATATTAAATAGAGTAAGAGTAATTTATGTCCAAGAATAGTAAATAGAAATCCAGAAAACCATATGGGATTTCTTTTCTCTGGATTCTTTTTTCCTATTTTAATTTTCACCGAATGCCTACACACAATGCAACAACAAAATCATGCCAAATGTGTCCTTCAGGCCTTTTAGACCAAGGCTGTCTACCCCGCAAGGGAAAAGACGTGTTAGTATGTATCTGTTACAACAAAAATACCAACGAATTCTAAAATACAAGTTTTACCAACCAAGTTTTATTTGACAGTTAAAATGAAATACACATTTCACGGTCTTGTGTATTCCTGCGTCATATGTGGGTGGACCAACAATGTCTTTAAAATGTGTCGATTGTCTTTCCTTCTCTAGTGTACCATTAATTTGGGAAGGTCGATGCCAATAGCAAGGCAGTAATGAAACACAAATAAAAAGAAGTATGTACAGTCAGGGACAGAAATACTCTACATAAATCTTAAATTTTTCTCTTCAATCAATCAATCAATCAATCAGCCTATTGCAGTCCACTGCTGGACGTAGGCCTCCCCAAGGGCACGCCACAGTGCACGATCTCCCGCTTTCCTCATCCAAAGAGAAAGAGAAGAGTTAAGAGAATTTTTCTCTTAAACTATAAATATTATTAACATGGAAATTTATATACGGAAAGATTTTAACGAAGTCTTTCTTAATATAAATTTTCATGTCAATATTATTTCTTAGAGGGAATTCTGTTCTGTGAAAAAACCGAAAAGGAATTCAAGCTTCGAACTAGGTCTTCGAGCTGATAGCGGGCGGATCCATCCGACAGATGGGATACTCCATGTGCTTAATGAAATTATCCATGCAAGTGAAACAGCGAGAGTGTTATCCGCCATATTAATGTTCAGACTGATGACTTCTTCAGTGTTACAGAAGGTATAATTTTGCTATAGTCATTTAGAAGTGTCTGTATTGATGATGATGACTCACCGTTGTAGGGCCCGACTTTGGCGGGGTTGATAAAGTCGCTCTGGTTGGGCGCGCAGGTCATCCCGCAGATGTGCTTGATGAAGTTTTCCATGCAAGTGGGACATCTCGCGAGGATGTTCTCGGCCATGCCGATGTTGTTATTCAGGTTGATGAGTTGCTCGCTGTTGCAGCACGCAACACCGCCGGCTGCGATGTCGGGACAGTATTTCTCGATGATCGACTGAAAAAAAAAATATTTTTAATTGGGCATTTCCTTGATTACTAATAAAAGGAACATGTAAATAAATCGAAACAAATATGGGTGTATTTCTGAACCACAGGCAAACAGCGAACTGCGAAAGCTAGGTACAAAATCCTTAATAGCTCTGTTTTTTCCCTGAATCTATATTACAAGGGTTTCTTCAAAAGACGGGTAGATTCCTATTTAAAAGGCCGACAGCTCTTTGTTTACAACTCTGATAATGCAGATGTCCATGGGCGACGATGACACTTACCATCAGATGCTTCGTATGCTCGTCTGCCTGCACAATTATAAATAAAGCTTGAATACACGCATTCTTAATGATGTAATGCGTAGCCGTTTGGACTAAATGATAAGAGTAGACTTTAGTGACTTCATCATCATCATCGTCAGGTCTTTTTAGTCTCCACTGCAGGAGCATGACCCTCTCTGTACTACCGGAGCCATACTTGGCCAGAGCAAAGAGGATTTGGCCTACACTCTCCTCGCTGGCCAGACGGGTTGGAGAGGTCTCATTGATGTTACTTAGTGACCCTCAATACTTTCGGCGCACCCTGAGCAACAATCTACGTGGACAGTTTAGTCGGTAACACAGATTGGCTATCCCGCTCATTCATTTAATACTAGCTCACAGACTAGCTCCGTGGCGCAGCGGTCAACACGCCAGCCTGCGACACGGAGTGACCGGGTTCGATCCCCGGCCAGGTCAAGATGGAAAATGATCTTTTTCAGATTGGCCTGGGTCTTGGATGTGTATCTATATATGTATTTGTTATAAAATATAGTATCGTTGAGTTAGTATCCCATAACACAAGTCTCGAACTTACTTTGGGGCTAGCTCAATTTGTGTGATTTGTCCGTATATATTTATATTTATTTATTTATTTTGCCTCGTAAAGAAATCATAACCCGATACAGTTGACGATTCAACAGGAACGTTTCTCAGATGAGAAAGATATTTTTTTATATTTGTAAGTTAACATATGTTACGATGTTACAAAGATAGTTCATAGCATCTACCTCTTCTTCTTTTCGAGTCGGTGGCAAAGCGTAAAATAGTAATAATAAATTATATCCTGCCAATACTTAGCCACCTGAACGGCGTTTGCATTAGCAGCCGTCAGATCACCCATTGTGCAGGTGCTCGGGCATTTAAAGCAATATTCAAGTGGCTCATTGTTTGAATGTCTCAACATGGGCATTACTGACCATTAGTATCAACAGAAAAGCCCCATTTCGCCCGGTTTTCTTTCGACCGGCCTACCTGTGTTCTGAATCTATTCAGACTCTTCCAGATGAGCCATGGTAGTTTTGAGAGCTCCGTGGCGCAGTGGTTAACATGCCATCCTGCGACACGAGGGTGCCCGGGTTCGATCCCCGGTCAGGTCAAGATGGAAAATGATCTTTTTCAGATTGGCCTGGGTCTTGGATGTTTATCTATATACGTATTAGTTATGAAATATAGTATCCTTGATTTAGTATCCCATAACACAAGTCTCGAACTTACTTTGGGGCTAGCTCAATCTGTGTGATTTGTCCTTATATATTTATTTTATACTTATTTATTTTATTTTTGTGGTATAAAATTTAGAATCTACTAACTCTGTATCTCTGTATGATCGTGCATATTCGAATCAGAATTAAAAAGATTCATATTACTCCTATGAAGAAGAGTACTAAAGCCAGTACATAGTCTATTCCGTCAACCTTATTTTTGTAATGCTTGCTACTGAACTAATGCACACTCGGCTACTTGAACCTCAGTTTGTAACCAATCAAATACAAGCGTAATAAGTCAAACAACTGTCGTAAAATTGCTTGAAAATCGTTTGTACAATTCATTTAAGACCGTAGAATGAGACGGCAATGAATCACGGATGTTGTTTACGCCCGATCTGAATCAGTGTTGTTTTAGGCGTTCTCTTCAGCCTTATCTGGCCGTCTGAGACTAAAGTCATGGCTTTGTCTGGACGATTTTATTTACGACGTTTTACTACTACGCTGAGAACGCAGTGCAATATGAACTCTGTTGTTTTAGACATAAATTTCAAAATTATATGATGATGATGCGTAGAGGTTATCGCTTCCTGTGACAGCATTACTTAGTTACAATTAAATCTGGTAACAAGATGATTCATGTTAACACTGCAGTACACGCGCGGGGTGAATATTCGCCCCAGACCAACGCTTTCATCAATACTTTTTTAATTACTTGAGTACGGACTGTGTCGCCTAGTGTAATCCTCGTCAAGTAAACAAGCTTCAAGGTCAGTACGTCACCGGCACTCGTCGCGGACGCTAGTGGCAAAAAAAAGGGGTGAGAAAGTGTTTGGGACGGAATTCCACCCCACGCGACTATCGGCGTTACAAAAACTCTCGTTCGATTCTGAAGTGTTTCATGTAAGTATCCGTTTTACTTTTTCTTTTATTCGAGATGTTCTCAGTTTCTATAAGACTTTTGTATATTTAGCTATGTTAATTGTGTTGTTCATTACAGATTTGTCGCCATTATGGACGAACGTCAGTAAAATATGATACGAAGCTGGTTAGAAGATGTGGAGGTTGAGAGTGATATTGCACCTAGTGATACAGAAGATAATGAAGAGGAATGAGTTGCAGAACTTAACCATGACTCAGAAACAGAGCAAGAATATGAAAGTAGCACAGAAGAGATGGAAGATAGGAGCACAGAAGAGATGGAAGATAGGAGCACAGAAGAGAGGGTAGACGTAGATAAAGATATGGAAGAAAATATTGAGGATAGCTTTTCAAGCGATGACAATATTCCTCTGAGTACTTTTTCAAACTACTACCAATCTAGAAATGGCACTCGTTGGTTCAAAACACCACCACCGTCATCAAGAACGAGATCCCACAATATTTTAGTGCAACAAATTTTTAAAATACATTTTTGTTTTTGTTTATTTAATAAACATTCAAAATTGCTGTAGGAGTAAGAATAAATAATAAATACTTTTCACAATTTGAACGCATTTTATTTTATATTATATTTTATTTACCTAAAATCGATCAATGAAATTGGTCTGAATATTCACCCCACGCGAGTAAAATATTATAAAATTAGGGCGCGTGTACTGTAGTGTTAATCGAATCGTTCGACATTGCGCGATATTTACATACATAAATAAACTTTATATGGATTGACGTAAGCGTTAGCTTTGCTCGTGCCAAGTATTGGAATAGGATGGGAGATGTTAAACATGGAAGCGCTTGTAGCGGATGTGGCCGCCAAAGATTTATTCTATAGACATAAATATGAATAATAGACAGAAAGAATATTGAACGATAGCATTATTGAACTTGGCCGGCCATCGATAAAAAATAACAAAGTAGGTGTGATATGAAAATGATATATTTTTTAAGTATAAAATGAAGTCGCTTCTGTTGTCTGTTCACTTAGATCTTTAAACTACTCAACGGGTTTTCTTCTTTTCAACAATAAAGAGAGTGATTAAAGAGGAAGGTTTATACAGCGTGATTTTAAACCTCTGAACTATATTTCAGAGGTTCAAAATCATGCGGTATGTATAATTTACTGCCCTGTCCCATTTAAGTATCTACATTGCACCCGTGCGATGCCGGACGGGTCACTAGTAACAGATATTTTGAGTATTGATAGCTTACTGTATGTTGGCTATTACATGACAGGCATGATTTAAACAATGTAGGCGAAATCATTAAAATAAAATATAACGCAGAAAAATCATCTACATGAATTTAGTTAGCATATCATAGTACGGTATCATAACTTTTTGAAGAAGCTATCTATCACACACCTTACAATCATCTGTCAAACACCCTGTATAATTTAAAATTGTTTGCTTCAAACCTCCATTTGATACATACAATATTATCACGTATTCCATTACATTGTAAGGATAGCATTGGAAACAAACCAATATTTAGGTACCTTTCATTGTTGTAGTTTTATACGAGGGCTATATTTAAATCAGCGCATCACCAAAACATAAGACGTATAGTTATACGTCTACAAGTCACACTTATCTTCCAAGTCACGAATGCCATTTCGCAGTATTTTCGAAACCATCGCTTGAACTTTATAGCAGCCAACCTTTATCTTTAACCGAAAAATATTTTTGTTTTTCCTCGTTGCACTAAAAACATCAAAACGTTATTATAACACACAAACAAACGATTTTAATAAATAGAAATCTTAATAAAATAAAGCGTTAAACGGATGTACAATCGTAACAAGTGACCTTCAAATGACAGGCAGTGACTTTGACGTTGACTAACGATTCAAAAATAAGGCTTTTTGGAAACACTCGCGTTTAGTCACGCGTTCAAAAATAGTACCCCAGGACTTTTATAACCGCAAACTCGATCAAAACAAAAATACATTATCACCAGTTAATTCAAAGTGTACGTTAATTGACAATGCACTGCACATTAACAAATCGGAGTTCACATTACGATCCGTGCGGTCAAATCAAATTCACAGACTTTTTGTGTTGTATACCACCGTTGCCAATATGTACTCTTGCCTTGAACCGGGACAGGCTGTTCCAATAGAGCATTTTGCGTGCCTGAATTTACTCAGAAGGCTATAATTTGTGCGTTTATCGCATTCATCCTATTTATACTATAGCTTTCGCCCGCGTCAATGTCGATCCCTCGGGAATAGTACTTTTTCCCGGGATAAAAGGTAGCCTATGTCCTTCTCTGTACTCCAGAGAACTTGTATGGAAAAGGACAATGCCGATTCGACTATGGGAAGTGGCGTCTTTTTTTTTTCGCGCGGCCACTGACCAAACCTTGTTTTTATTATAGATAATAGCATAATAAACAAAACGTAATATAAAACATATACCTCTAAACTCAGTCCGAACTGAGTTATTTGAGTTTGAAATCAGTAAAAATCATATATTTAAGAAGGCAATTTTCGTCAAAAATGTGGCAGGTTAATTGAAATATGCAATGAAACATTATCTTTGGACTTTTTTATTATCACTTTACCCATTTGCGGCCTTCCCCACCAACAGCAAACGTTGTTCGGCGAATTTAGTGGTACTGGTGAGTCAACGGTCATTATGCGAACAAAGCAGATCTATCCGTGGGTACACATGTAGCTAGTGTCCTTGCGCTAATCCCTTCCCCCACCTCCTTTCCGCCATCTCCACGCGCCACTCAGCAGGTATCTATTACCTTCCTGCTTTCACAGGTGCAATCTCAGATTTGATTGTCTCTTTCTTCGTGAAAGCAAGCGTTTAGAAAGATTCAATTTCACTCACCGTTCTGTCTTCGTGTCGTACGCGTATGTAATTCCAGTTTTTATATAGGAGTGATCAAACGACGACTTGGCCTGTTTAATTGACTCCGACATTGATATCTTACCTTTGTGGATTGGCTTGTTATATGGACCTTACTGATATTCCCCCTGTGTAGTGAATCGACTTGTGTATTACAGACTCTGATTGCCAATATTGTATGTGCGTTTGTACATAGATGGATCGTAGACAGTGCATTGCTTGTCTTCGAAGTATAAGTAGAAGTAATAACAGTACAAGAAGATTTGACTGCGCAGTGCTTCCAACAACATCCATTCCTGATAGATTTTTTGGGAAGAAGTTATAAATATTACAGTATTATATGCCTTCAGGCGTCCTCTGACTGATCATAGATTAGTTGAAGCAATATTATTAGCAATAGAAGCGACCGCAGAAACTGAGAACTATCTAGGCGATTATATCATTAATAAAAATATAAACGCAAGAAGAGCAGTGTTCCTGACGAATACAGCAGAGGATTTTAATCACATAGTCCATGACTTTCCTGTTATTAGTATGAACGAGTTAATTATTTATGCCTTAGGAACTTATCAAATCAAACAAGCTCGTAGTTATTACGGAGAATAGAAGTATGTAGAGATATGGACTTAGAAAGTCTCGAAGAACATAATATTACAGTCACAAATCCATGATTGCTAAGGGCGCGAATACAATCAAGGTATAGACAATCTCGAATTTATTATACGTATATTTTAATAGAAGGTGGTATGGGAGGCAGGCAAGCTATATGCGCCCATTACTGCAGTTGCATTATCGGCAAACGAACGCTTGGCTGCTGTTCCCACGTCATGTCAGTATTATAGTACTTAGCATGGGGGAGATACTTATTTCCCTGTTCACATCTTCTTTTGTGCTGTATATCACCACACCTATATTATTGTTACAATAACCTTATTATGTAGGTAAACCTGATGGTTTACAAATAAATGTACCTACTCGATCAATGTATGTATATGTTTTTTACCTGTAGTTTTTGTGTCATGACTAAAATCAAACAAATATTATTATAGGTAAAACGAATCTATTGTTAACCTCTTTTACGCTATTCATACTATAACAACCAAAAAAAATTGGTTGCGAGTTATACCATATACTGTAATAGTTATAAGAGTTGGGAATTATTAAATAAACACACTTAAAAATTAACTGGCAATTTATTTTTGAATGTATTGTGAAAAGAGAGAATGGGCAGTACATACCTGCACTGTGGTGCGCAGGGTTGGCAGAGAGGAGGCGGGGGAAGGGTAGGGATACTATATATCTGTGTATAGTAGGCTTTTATCGGCTTTGTTCGCAAAATGAAAGATGACTCACCAATACAACTAAACTCAAACAAGGTGTGCAGATGGTGGGGGCTGGCCTCAAAGGGGTAAAGTAATAATAAAAATGTTCAAAGATAATTGTTTTATTGCATATTTTCATTTAAACTCGCGATTATGATAAAAATTGCCAAATAAAATACATAATTATTTATAAATTTTAAACCCAAATAACTCAGTTCGGACTGAGTTTAGAGGTATATATGTCATAATAAGTTTTGTTTAGTATGCTATTGTCTACAAGAAAAACAAGGTTTGGTCAGTGGCCGCGCAAAAAAAAAAAGACGCCAATAACCGGCATTGCCCTTTCATGGTGATTGGTTCAGTAGTTACGGCGTGAAATCGTAACAAACAAACGAACTCACTTTCGCATTTATAATATTAGTAAGGATAAGGAAGTAAGGATGTAACGTTGCAGCATGCCACCTGCATGCTGCATCTCATCCAACATCATTTCTCACATCCTGTCCATTTTTCATTCCTTATTTTAATTCAAATTTCATTCCATTTTTAGATTACTTTCTCTCTCTCTCATCACTCATTCTTCGATCATTCTTCAGTCTGCTACCACCTTTCAATCGGTTAACATCTTTCAGTCTATCACTCATTGAGTCTACTACCATATCCTGGAGCATAAGTCTCTGATAATTATTTATTGAAGTTGTAAAAGCAAAGATTATAATAAAGTTATTAGCTGTGTTCTGTGTGTTCGTCTTGTGCTCTCCCTACCATCTTTATATGTGGAACTCGGCTTGAGCGTCGGGACGGCCGAGCCTTCACAAGGATAAGGATTAAAGTTGCAGTTACACTCTACAATGCTTATGTCCGGAGTAAATTATTGTGCAATCGTATGGGACCCTCATGAAAGTTCATAACTATGCATTAATATTAGAAAAAATACAACAAATATTTGCTCGATGGTTATACAAACGGATCTATGAATATTATCCTTACCTCTTTAATTTTATACCATATGTAATCGACATATAAGATATACCCATTAAGATACCCTACCCATATATATTAAACATTTTCCCCAAAGAAACCAATACTAAATCATAGAGTTTAAACCTGGCTAAAAGCTCAGGGATAAAATCAAACATTGGATATAACTTATATCAGGTAAAGTCACGCTGCCTGAAGAACCTACTAATTTGTATCAGCTCACCAGATTACTTAGTTGTTGGATATTCACAAACAAAATTACGTGACAAACGTGATCGGCAGGCAATATACTATTACTTATTCTGTGGCAATACTGTAGCACAGCGCGACCATCAAAAATGTAATTAAAATAAATTAAGTAGAGTAAAACAAATCGATTAGCAGTAAAGCCTCCGGTAAACGTGTCGAGTACTTATAGTATGTTACTAACTATACCGGTGTAAACAGCATCAGTAGAGAACTAGATTAAAACAAATCTATTCAATAGTGAAGCCTCCGGTACCCGCGTATAGAGTACTTATAGTATGCTACTAACTATACCGGTGTAAACAGCATCGGTAGAGTACTAGAAATTGTAAGAGTAGAGCGACTAGCAACGTGGGCCGCTATACCAGCTACTCTGAAGCTACTCTACCACTTGCCTTTCCCCACAACTACTTCCACTCTACTACTCTACCAATATTTGGTGAGTCTACCAATGCATACGCTTAGTAGAGTGACGTTCAAGTACCAATGACAAACGTGGCGTTCAAACTCAACTAACAAAATTCAAATTGACGTGTAGACTCTACTTCACTGAAACTGGTAGGGATACCCTTTATTGGTAGACTTGTAGGCTAGTGTACAGTGGTACACTAGCCTACAAGTCTACCAATAAAGGAGTAGTAGAGTAAGTAGTGACTTACTCTACGCGTGTACCGGAAACTTGAATGTGGTAAAAGTGAATTAATTAATTAATTAGTTATACTTTATTGCACCAAATAGAAATGATACAAAACTTTAGTGTTCGATTGTTAATATTTTAATGTAAACGTACAACGTAGATAAGACATAAATGTGTAATAAAATAAATCATTCCTCATACTCGTGTTACAGTAAAACAATGCTATGAAAAAACTCATTAAAATTCATGCAGTTTGTGAGATAATCAGTTTGATATAAATATAATAGCTGTTTTGGTCATCCACTCTGAATTTCTGGACAGGATAATCATATTGCTGGACAATCACTATTCGTGACTTATCATCATTATCATATACCAGCCTTAAGAATTCCACTGCTGAATAAAGGCCTCCTCCAAGGATTCTCTGTTCCAGATCAGAGGATATTGCCATACTCACCACGCTTGGCAGGCGGGTAACCGAGCGCAGTTGCTTTGGCTTCTTGTGCTTCCGTGACTGCTTCCCATAGGAAGCATTTTTAAGCTGGGGAAGGATAGGAATTTGTTGGATTTGGAAAAGGAATAAAGGTGTGGGATACTACTCACTCGGACGAATGGGGGAAAAGCAAATAGCAACTCGAGAGGCTGGGCTCGCGTACCTGATGACATACTTGCAACCACCGTCGAAGCAGTTGAGGATGACACCCCAGACAAATCGAGAGACAACGCTATTAGGTACTCTGTGGAAGAGTGACAGACCGACATACAGACGGCTACTCTCGCATTTATAATAATACTATGTATGGATATTACTAACATCATGCAACAGGTTCCTATTCAGTTTCGAAGACTTTATTTGATTGATAGAAGAAGGCTCCTAACTAGGCTCCAACGTTAATAAAAAAAAGTTAATATTAATTAAGTTTCTTTTTTGTACTAAGGAATCAGGGAAACTTAAAAAAGTGCCAACATTATGCAAAGTTTTTATTTATTACCTTATGAACAACGCAGAAATATTACTGTATATTCTTTATTCAATTACTCAAGGTAGGTAGAAGGAGGTTGTCTGAAGGTTACTAAGACAAGACTTCGTATTATTTCAATTCTAGCGTTGCAAAACTTAAAAAAAAAAAACTGACCAAGTCCAAATCGGATTCGCACACTAAAGCGCCTATTACCGAGGTATTAAACTATCCTGAATTCAATCACTGACGAGAGGGACGCCGCAATACGTTAGACACGAATGGAAATATCTCCAATCGTATCGCACGTATTGCGGCGTCCTTCTCGTCCGTGACTGAATGCAGGATACTTTCCAAAACCGATGGAACCTTTTTTTCATGTGACCTCTCTTGTGAGGTTAACAAAATCATCTATGGTTTGACGTCTCAGTAATAAATTAGCAGCAAATTTGACAAGATCGAGAAAAAACGCCAATAATGGTTCTTGTATGGGACCACTTTATTTTTTTATTTAATTTTGTCTTTATTCTTTGTTGTCATAGCGGCATTAGATATACATCCATTATACACATTCTGTGAAAATTAAGTTTTCTACATATTATGGTTCCAAAAATACAGCCCTGTGACCGACGGAGAACAGTCAGCGTAGGCTTAATAATAGGGTCCTATTTTTACCCTTTGTTTACGTAACCTTAAAAACAATCAGGTCGGTCTTCAATTACGTGAACTTTGTCATCTACGTGAATAACGAACGTCACAAAGAAATGCTATTACCTGATTAAATCATAATCCTGTGTAAAGATAAAGCTGATACAATAAAAATAACAGTAAAATTAGCAATAAATATGCATTCAGATAACATTGTACATTATTATGTTAACCATGATGACGACAGGGCAGTAATAATTTAATGTGAAAGTGATTTTATTTGTATTTGTTTCTGACGCATTCACATCTTTACTACTGAATCGATCATTGTATAATTTTAGATACCTACAGCGTACAGACTATAAGTTGTTTGGGTTACGAGGAAGGACATATAGGCTAACTTTTTTTCCGAAAAGAAGTACAGTTCTCGTGGGGTCGATAATAATACGAGTGAAGCCGCAGGCGAAAGCTAGTATCAAAAAAAATAAGTCGATAACAACTTAGTCACAATGACGATGCATTATTGTACGTCGTAAATATCGTAAAAAAGTACAAGGTGTATATGTAAGTTCGTCATGTTTCCATCTGGTTAAAGAAGTATTAGACCGTCGTACCAACGCGATTTTCTGATGTACAAGATAGTGTTTGGAGACTATTAAGTTATATATGGATTGGCGCTTCATTGGTGAAAATAAATATCCAACTTCTTACATCCTGTTACGAGGCGTACAGGAGTTTTTTTTAGCTATGTATGTCCCACTGCTGGGCAAAAGCCACCCCTTCATTTCTCCAGGCATCCGTATTCCTAGCTTTCTCCTTCCAGTTTCCGTCATAATAATTTAATTCATCTGACCACCTTGTTCTGAGAATAGAACTATGGAAATTTAAAATTTTTTGAAAAAAAAACCGCGGTCCAAATTCTTTATAAACACGATCGGCACTGAACAGTTTAGATCAATTTCTGTGACGGTTTCAGGAAGCACCCTGGGTCGCGCCTAAGTCACGGCTGCTGAAACGCCTAACTCGTACGCTTCGTAACCGGATGTAAGAAATTGCATATTTATGTTCACCAATGTAGTAACTGCCTCCGTGGTCCAATGGTCAAGGCGTTTGCCTGTAGACCCGGCGGTCGTGAGTTCCATTCCCACGGAAAGCATACCTTGTTTAGTTGTTTCCTGTTTGGTTAGGACATTGCAGGCTTGAAACACCTGATTCTCGGATAAAGAAGATGATTCCGTGCTTCGGAAGGATTAAGCCGTTGATCCCGGCTGCCATCTGGTGTCGTTAAAGGAACCACGTCAGAGGCCGAGAGGCGGTTCCGAAGTTCTCTGACACCAGGGTGTGCATGGTCGATTGACCGTGACAACTATTCGAAATGATGATGACCAATGAAGTACCCATCCATATACCTATAATAGTCTCGAAATACTATCTAATACATTAGAAAATCGCGTTGGGACGACGAGGTGTGTGATAGATGTGTGCACTCTTATCACCCACCTGTGCTGTGATATCAATCGGTATGATGTACATATGTACTCGTATGTTTTCGGAACACAAAATGAAGATTAGAACGATTGTATTTCAAAACCGATATGTGAATCAACAACTTTATCGATGCTTGATTCAGATGGAAAAATATTCAGGCATAATGAATAAACTAATATTATATGTGAATGAATAACCTTGTATAGAATTCAATCATATAAATCTAAATCAGACGAGGAAGGGGTCCTGAAAGATATTTTCGGAAACTCGGCCCGCAATCAAAGCGGACGGCGGACCCAGTTGCCGGATTCATTAATTTGGGACCAAACATTAATTAATAAACAAAAAAATAAGACAAAAACAGTACAGCAAAACAGTAAAGTGGTTAAAATTATCATTAATTAATTCAAGGTGCTACAAAAATACCCCTCAAGCCAAAAAGGGGTTAAAAGTTGCAAGGAGTCAGAGTAATATCCTCAATATTATCGTAGTACATTATACACGGTGAAGTTTTGATCGTTTTGGACCCTTAAAGGGGTGAGTCAGACCATCAAAATGAACAACGTTTCCTATGGGAATAATGCTGGGAAGTCAAAAAAAATTCGACATTCCCATACAAAGTGGCCGGGCGAAGGGACTCTTTTGTATGGAAATGACGAATTTTTTTTTAGTTCCCAGCATTGCTCCCATAGAAAAAGTTGTTTATATTGATGGTCTTAGACCATCAATATATCACCCCATTAAGGGTCCAAAACGATCAAAATTTCACCATGTATATAATTTATAAACCAAAAAAAGTGTGACCAACAAAATCATTGAAACGCAATCATGAAAACATTTAAAACACGCAAGAGATTATTCAGAGAGTAGGTAACAAATTTCCTGACACAGTTCTTCAGTGTGTTTGGTCTTGATCCAGCGATAATTTAAATGTTTGCAGCATCAAAACTAACATTTTTTTCTGTGAACAAACCTACAATATGAAAAAAAAATAGCTACTCCATACATTGTAAATCAGGAGGTAATAAATTTCATATGGAACACGCAATTTTTTTTCGATTTCAGCCTTTGTCACTGAACAAAAGTTGTTTGCATTGATACTGAGAACTTGAATATAAATTATCGCTAGTTCAAGATCACACACATTGTATACATATTCTCTTGTTCATTGGGAATTACTTAAGTAACAAGTCGTTTAAATATCGTCAAGGCAGTAGTGGGACAGCACTGAGGCGTCAGGTCCGTCTAGCAAGTTGTTATTGGGCACCAATGTGTTAGTTGTTGCTGTCATCACCATCATCAGGTCTTTTTAGTCTCTACTGCAGGAGCATGACCCTCTCTGTACTACCGGAGCCAGACCAGACAGAGGATTTGGCCTACACTCTCCTCACTGGCCAGACGGGTTGGAGAGGTCTCATTGATGTTTATGAGCTTTGTTTACTAAGCTTGTATTTCCTAAGTCACCTGTTACGACATCCATGGGAAGACTTTGAGTGGTCCTATTCTACTCTGTCGGAAACCACACGGCCAAAAGTTGTTGCCGCTTGCCAATCATTATCCAATGACAGCCGCTCATGGGATCCTACGATTCAGTGCTGCCATCTGCTGATAAAAATTTTAGCGCTGCGCCATCGGGCTCCTCGATTGCTGATAATGTTGCTTTTTGTGAAAGAATGTTTAAAATTGTGGAATGGGCTCCCTCTAGAGGTTTTCCCTAGGTGCTATGACTTGGTGTCCTTCAAAAGGCGTGTTTACAGGTGTCCTAAGAGTCGGCAACGCATCAGCACCTCCTCTGGTGTTGCAGATGTCAATGAGCGACGGTGAAGACTTTCCATAAAGTGGCTCGTCTGCTCGTTTGCCGTCAAATATACAAAAAAAAATCAGATAAGGTCTTTGAGATTATCCATTACAAACAACACATACAAATCTTTCCCCTTTATAATATTAGTCAAGTCTATAGATAGTATATATTGCATTGCTAAGAGAAAATTAATCACAGTCTCATGAAGGTGAAGTTAACGACAAAAAAAAACATAATAAGAAAAATATGTATATGTCACCTTTCATCACATTGCAGCACAATGTGTTAAATAAATATGAACACTTTTTATCTGATAATTTCTCTACACCAGACAAAGACGTCATACTATGTTACGTTACGACAATTAGAAGCAACGATCCGTGGATAATTATGTACGTGGGTATTTAATATATGCGTGATAAACGATACTTCATATTACATAAGTAATATCACGACAAAATTAGTCTATATAATTATAAGACTAAGTTAATGAAGAAAAGACTAATAATTCCTCAGCATTTAGACATAGTCAGCCGTGTGGTTTCCGGCAGAGTAGAATAGGACCACTCTAAGTCTACCCATGGATGCCGTAAGAGGCGACTTAGGAAATACAAGCTAAACAAAGCTCATAAACATCAATGAGACCTCTCCAACCCGTCTGGCCAGCGAAGAAAGTGTAGGCCAAATCCTCTGTCTGCTCTGGCCAAGTATGGCTCTGGTAGTACAGAGGGTCTTGCTCCTGTAGTGGAGTCTAAAAAAACCTGATAATGATTTATACAGAGTGAATCATGTATGTTTCTGTTATGTAAAATTAAATAATTAACATATTTCAAAACAATGACAAAAGAAAAAACTTATGAATATAGAAACACAAGACCACGGAGAACGTTCTCGAACCAGCATTAAACACAAAGCGTCAGGGAAAAAAGAAGGTGGAGGAAAGAACGGAGGTTACTGTCGAATAAGAAGAAAGAAGAACAATAAATCACACCTTTTATTGTGGACAAAAGGACGGCTGATGATTGGAGATGTAATATAGAAAAGGAACGCTTTCAAACAATGACTTCACCATAATTATATCCTTTACGCGAGCAGCATCTTATCTGACACGTGCACAGAAGCGTGAGAAAACATGGAAGTCATTGCAATTACATACGACAGCTGTATTAGATTCACAACAGTTCTATGTTCGTTGTAAAAGATAGTAAAAATAATCTTTCATGTGAAAAAACAGACTTCAGTCAAACTACCGAACCGAATTTGGTTAAATTTAAATGGGATTCATTTTAAAATCGGTCCATAAATGACGAAGTTATGCAGTAACAAACATTAAAAAAATACAACCGAATAGATAACCCATCCTTTTTTTAAGTCGGTTAAGGATATGATAATAAGTCTATCATTGCCATGTCTATTTTGGTTGATCGAGTCACAGAATAACTTACCAATCTTATAACACCAATGATGGCAATACAATTGTCTGTGTGGCAATATGACATCTTGTAGCGACAGTCCTAAACATTAACTTACTATTAAATTCGTGTGTCTTCCATCCACGTAGGTACATGTCATGCAATAGAATTTGAAGAAGCATAACATTTAAACAATAGCATAATAAACCTGCCCGACATTCTATATCAACACAAATGTGTTCAGGATTCAGGACTGAAAAAAAACATCTTTTACTTACGGAAGGTTGAGAACAAATAAAGTCCATCGACATACTCATTGTGGAATAACCACAAATGAGAATTGTTTAGCGAAGTAAAGTAAAGTATGCCTTACCCCTAAAACCACAAAGTCGTCATTTGGCAGAACATAAAGATTAGAAACTTACTAAGCTCAGAAATTAAATATCTCGCATGACTCAAGTTCAAGTCGTTTCATTAAGTCCCTGGAAACATTCCTTTGGTTTCGAATCGGCGTACTCCGTTCAATTAGTCAACACTTCAACAGTTGGTTTCTAATATGATTACGCATTAACAAGCTATTACCGTGAATCATATTACCTGAGTAATAAGGTTCAATACGCAACAGCAGTAACGTCATGCAAACCGATATCAAGTCTCAATTGAATGACTCCCAAAGGAGCATATCGACCTTCGGAACTTTACATAAGGATCTTACTCCAAGCAAACTACGACGGTATTGCTATCTTGCTAATGTTTGTACTATATGTATCCATCGCAACATTACATTACCTAGTAAAATCAAAATAATTAATGACTGACTTACCCGTTGAAATGCCGAAAGAAACTAATTGAACAGTATTGGTAAGTAACAAGCCTTGCTTGATAGATGCACTCTAAACTATTACATAAAAAACTGTAGGCTTTTTAGAATTTAGTTCTAACAATTTGAATGCAATTTTTCCATAAAAATAACAAATGTCAATTGTCAAAACAACTCCCTTCAATTATGAACATTAAACGCTCATCAACTGTGACGTCACAAAATATTGACTCGTAATAATTTGGCATCCATTCGTGCTCTATCAGTGTCGCTGTCGTTTTACTGGAGACGTTGTGTGCCACTGATTGATGACAATTAACGGTCACTTGGTGTGTTTTAACCTTCAACGCAAAGAGAGGAAACCGAAACGCTTATCAATCAACAGTGACGTCACTGAGCTTTGGCTCGTAATAAAGTTCAATGGAATACTACATCATCATTAACGTTTTACTGCTTGAAGAAGATGCTGTATGCCACTGATTGGTGATAAAGCATAGCAAAGGGACAGTGAAGGAACACTGCACATAGTGGATTATTACACTAATGTGTGAAATGGAGAAGGCAACAGCAAACCACCAGCTCATGCCAATAATTGGTTCCATACAATGACACCGACAGGATGTAAGCTGCGCCACGAAGCGAACCATATTTTAACCCTCTACAGCATTTGGCGAAAGTTTTTACTGCGATCTGCCAACTCTCCGGTGGGTATTAAGTACAAGTATTTACCTGCTCCCGAAATCGATCTCATTATGGAAAGAGCTCACAGAGCCGTAAAAGTATTCGCAGCAGACTTGCGCTTGTTTAATGAAATTTATGAGTGAAATACCAACATCGAAGCCCTCATTCTAAACATATTTTTTTTGTCTCGATGTGTGTGGATGACTGATACAATTATGCGTTATTTAAGTCACACCAGTTACACAGAAACTCACTGAAAACCGCCTCAGATGGTACGGACATGTAAAAGAAGAAGTAAAGACCATGTGGTACAGATTACACTAGATCTGCCTGAGCAGAAGAAAGGTAGAGGCCGCCCGCCATTAACCTGGTGGTCTAAAAAACAAAGAGACCTCAAGGAAGCCCATTTGTCTGAAAAGACAATCCAGGATAGATCCTGGCGCAGAAGAGTGAGGAGACCCGACCCCAAATAATGGGAAAAGGGCAATACAAAGAAGAATTGGGTGGATGACTGATAAACATCATTTTGATGACTTGATGACATTTGATGACTGATTAACATTTCGTATGACCTCGTATAAGAAATGTTCTTTAAGTTAGCGTTAATGTCATTGTGTCTCATGGAATGTATTCTCGAACAATGCAGATCTTTGTGTCATCTGTGGTGTCATCGACATCGTTGATAAGTCTTTATTTTGAACATGTCTATTGTATTGTTTTCCCATAGTTCATAAAGACATATTTACATTAGTTAGTATAAAATGAAGTCGCCTCCGCTGTCTGTTCGCTTAGATCTTTAACACTACTGCAAGGATTTCAAAGTATTTAGCAATAGATAAAGCGATTCAAGTGGAAGTTTTATATGTACAATACATAGTTAATATAGTTACCCATATAAGTATCTACATTGCACCAATGCGAAGCCGGGGCGAGTCGCTAGCTAGTAATATTGTAATTCATTTATTTTAATTAGTATTTTAATCAATTATTTAACGATGATCGAACGATCTTACGATGAATAAAGTATCATTGGCTACAAGTGAGTTTAATTTGTATCGATTTATCTATAACAATAATTGAACTATAATTGCAAAAAATACGATTCGTCTAAAAACAATAATATTAAGTACTAGCTTTCGCCCGCGGCTCCGCCCGCGTCAATGTCGATCATTCGGGAATGGTACTTTTTCCCGGGATAAAAGGTAGCCTATGTCCTTCTCCGTACTCCAGAGAACTTGTATGCAAAATTTCATGATGATCGGTTCAGTAGTTACGGCGTGAAAGCTTAACAAACAAACAAACAAACTCACTTTCGCATTTATAATATTAGTAAGGATACAGAGTAGCACAATTAAACATCTCGTGTGATGTGCGGATAAGTACATCAGGAAAATAAATATCATTCTAGATAAACAAACAAGTAAGTATCCCGGCAATAAATTATCTTTATCAAGTTTATGTTAACAATCGCGTATAAATCGATAAAGAGCATTAATTTTGACAGCGTGTCCATCAAATTCAAGTGATATTTACGTAGAATTAATATTTCCTCGAATACAACTGAAAAATTTTTAGATTTAGTTCAAAATTTACATGAGAATTGACACATGGTGCATCATGGTAAATTAATCTTTCATCTTTACTGACGGCCCTTTCAGACAATTTTTATTTTATTATACAAAAGGATTTGGCAAAAAAAGACGTTGTTTTTTCAGATTTAGGCAGTAGAGCCGTACTTATTTCCTTCCTACAACTGTTCTCATCCTTTCTCTAATTAAAACAATTGATTTTTTTTATTGAGAACGCCGAATTAATATTTTTTATTTTATTTTATATATTAATAATATTATTATAATTTAAAAGTTTTTCACCATCGTGGAAAGCAAAGTACCAAGAAACACAACAACACAAAAATAACAGGCACGAAGCTGTCATCATAGTTATAAGCAACACTAGTAAAACCGAATTTTCGAATTTATGTCATCTAGCCGCATTAAGAAACCAGAGAAATATATCAAGAACGGGGGTGCCAATATTTTGCCAAAGAAACACGCGTGTCAGTTTTTGCATTAGCCGCGCCCCAATTTGACGTCATTACTAGCGAAATAGTAACGTGACATGCACAGAAATAAATCGCGTCATATCGATAAACAGTTTTTACAGTAAATAACCGCAGAATAAAAAATATATATATACGGACAAATCACACAGATTGAGCTAGCCCCAAAGTAAGTTCGAGACTTGTGTTATGGGATACTAACTCAACGATACTATATTTTATAACAAATACATACATAGATACACATCCATGTGTTCATGTCGGAACGTGTGCGCTGACTGATGAACGTTTAACTAATCTTGCACAATCGTGCAAGATTGAGCCACGCGGGTACCACCCACTTGGCCGTTCTATCTTGATATATTTCTGTGGTAAAAACATAAGAAAATATAGAAATATGTATTCTATTCAATGTTAGGTTCAAGTTCATAGACCGAAAATAACCCGATAAACAACATGCTGATGAAGCCGCCGTTACCATAGTCTTTATTTACACAACAAGCGGTTATAGTCGAATATGACGTTGCTGGCAGGCAGCCGAGCGGCTGGCTTGCTAGAATAACAAAACGACGAGGTAGGAACGAGTGCATAATAGATCAGCTACCATTATGACAATGAACTGCGCGTACAAATGACACTGGGCTCTCAAGACGCTTCATAGTTGCCTAACTCATATTGCCGAGCGTCGTGAAATTCTGCGTACACGTTTTCTGAGGACCGGGAATGGACATTGAGTAACTTTTATCATGGAAAAAAGGATTATTCCAGAGGGATCGACATTAACGCGAGCGGAGCCGATGGCAGAAGCCGGCAAAGAAATTATACTCCTCTAACCATAGTGTCTAAGATTAAAGAGTTGGAACTTGTACGAGGTAATAAAAGAAAAAAAGGTACCTAAATCAAACTTTAACGACGACTTTAGTAAGCAGTTATAAGAACTATAATTTCAAACAATTCGTTGTTATTGTATTGTCTGTTTTCTTAATTACTCAGGCAAATGTAGGCTATTTCCCAAATGAAACGCAAACATACACACGATTTACATAAAAAATGGAACAGCAGACATTGAATCGGTAAAATCCAATCTAGCTCAAGACTAGCTCCGTGGCGCAGCGGTCAACACGCCTGCCTGCGACACGGAGTGACCGGGTTCGATCGCCGGCCAGGTCAAGATGGAAAATTATCTTTTTCAGATTGGCCTGGGTCTTGGATGTGTATCTATATATGTATTTGTTAAAACATATAGTATCGTTGAGTTAGTATCCCATAACACAAGTCTCGAACTTACTTTGGGGCTAGCTCAATCTGTGTGATTTGTCCGTATATATTTATTTATTTATATTATTTATCAAAACGTAATCTATTAGTCAATCAAACAAGGAGCCCCAGACTCTATTCAAGGACATACCGTCTGGAGTCCAATCAATGAGAAAAATTTGTTCCCTAATTTGATTTGACGCAACAAACTGTGCCAAATATAGTGGTGAACAGATTTAGGCTATAACATTTGGAACAAAGAATAGGATCAAATATCTAATTATTTGAAAGTTGGCAGCATCTTGTCTACATCTACACTAATATTATAAAGAGGAAATATTTGATTTTTGTTTGTTTGCATAGAATATGCTCCAAAACTAATGGACAGATTTGAAAAATTCTTTCATCATTAGAATCCTACCTTAACCCTGATAAACATAGGCTATAGAAGTAAATACGTATATAACAATTAAGTGCCTACTTAAGAGTATGTTTTTAATGTAAATTTTGTTTAGCCGTTAATATTTTTCAAAAGTAAAATAATTTAGTGTCAGCTCTTTCAAAACATACTATATTTATAACAAGCACCTTATACAAAACAAATAAGTACAAAAGTAAATAAGGTAAAGATCGGAAGGTAGCTGCAATGTTGCCGAAATATTGGATATCTCAATAATAATCCCGGAGCTAATTGTAGATTTTAATTAATTAATTGTACAATAATTGCCATAAAAAGAAGTAAAAATTATAAATAAAAATAATCTTCCAACGCGCCACAGGGAGGCAACGTGCCCAAAACACTGGCAGCGTTTCCTCGCTGTATGGCGAGATTTACTTATACGTTGAGCAAAAAAGCTGCCAGCTCTCAAGTCTCCCGTTGCCTCCACGAGGCGCGTCGTGATGTCCTTGTAGATATGTACCTCCTAGGTGATGTTAAACGGCAAATAATTTGCACATTATTAGCAAAGACAATTACATTTGTAAAGAGAAGTCACCAGGAGTGTACAGAATTCTAAAATTACAACCGGCTGAAAAAGATCGTGATCATTATCACTACTTATATCTTGACTAATAAATAATATTCACTAATAAAAAATAGAACGTATTTATAGGAAACGACATGAACACCTGTGTTCATACCAATCTGTTAAGTAATTGCTTGTGTTATGGTTATGTTACTTATTTGCATGATGACTTTAATAGAAAGGAATAACAAGAATTAGGAAATAAGTCATAATGAAGATAATAACTGTAGACTAGATGCAATATGAACTTTTATAACTCAAGTTTCTAGAAACTAAGTAAACATAAAAAAGCTGATAAAAACCTAAGAGACGGGCACAGACAATATAACCTATGTCTGTGGAGACGCGGTACAACATCCAAGAATATGGACAAAGAGTGCACAAAAACTGCAGTGTAACGTTTTCCCCTGAGTAAGTTACTTTAGATTAACATATAAGCGAAGACGATATATGTCTTGAAAAAAATATATAAATAATACAAGTATTAAAGTACATATCACCGCGAAAGGGCTTTAATGGAAAACATTTTATACGAGTGTCTAAAATGGAGTGCTACAGAGTTTTTTTGTATCTATGTAGTTTTTTTAATTCCACCATAATATCCTAATGCCTGAACAGATTTAGATGTGTGAGGCATCGTTAGAATCCTTGTCTAACCCTTAGTGACATAGGTTAAGTATTTTTGACAGCACAAGTGTAGTTGGATTTGGACCTGCGACCTTAAGTCGTACATAGACTAGCTACATCCCGTCCGCTTGATATTTTTTCACCATATTTTATTTCTTAATTTAATAAGAGTATATCATTATTGTGAATGCAACATATAAACACTTTTAAAAATAGGACTAATGATTTTATTTTTCTTTGCAAATAACTTCTGACAAGGGCAAAGCCTTATTTTAAACAACCTTATTTTTTTTTATAAAAAACATTCACTAAACACGAGTCTGAACCACACGACGTCACAGTTCGCAGCCCGCAAGGCCGAGCGAATTCGGCATTATCAGTAAATTATACCGGATTTCCCTAACACGAAAATAATACTACAAAAATTTTTACCGCATCACTGTGACTTTGTAATACGGTTATTATTTTTCAAAATAAGGTTTAATTCTATCCTTTGGTTATGTCTAGGTTTGGTTATGACGAGTAAAACCGTGATTGGTTTTACTCGTCGGATTCGCCGACTGTTTCGGGGCGAGTGCTTCGAGAGAAGCGAAACCGCCTTGTCCGCCACCCCTAACACTCGCCCGATGATGGTCTTCAATACAGACCGACACTACATATATATATATATATATATATAGACACTAGTCGGAGAATCAGACGAGTAAAACCGTGATTATATAATGAATTTATCTTGCGTAAATTTTAATATTATTATTTTATCCTTTGGCTATAGTAATTTTTATTACAATTTTTGAAAATCGGTAAATGCCATGCCCGATACTACATTTATTTTAAATAAAAATTTCGCGCTTGGAAATTACGCATGACGTCACCGTTTACTAGCAAAATATATTGAACTCTATGCCTGTGTCATAAGAGCTATGAAATGGGTTATGTTTATTATAGGCTGACGTTAACATGGCGTCTTCCGTTTTCAGTGTTTGATGGACACATGATAGTGGCGGTACGCCCTGAAATTTATTAAAAATCTGATAATAGCATTCATTATTATCAGGAAGCATAACTGTGAACAAAACTATCTGGGGAGCCCAAATATGGTATTACAAAATTGTATTTGAAAATGATTTTTATTTTCAATATAAAACAAGTGACTTTTTTCAATTCAATTCAAAACGTTTATTTAATGTAGGTCATTTGGACACTTATTAATTGTCATATATTTTTAACTGAGAATTGTTGACGTCAGTAATTTACTTAAAACGGAGTGCAGAAGAAGCGGCAAGCGGCAACAAACTGCACAGCGCATTTTCTCCAATCGCCGTCAACTTACAATTTTAGTTTATCTTCAATACAAAGTATGTGGACTGAGTATACATTTTCTTTATTAAAGTCATTATAAATTTAATTTTAAAAATTACTATAATTAAATAAAATATTGAAATAAACAAAAATGTCACAATATCGAAATGTTATAAATAAAATGTCAACTGAAATGACTGACTGACTGAAATGTTATGATGTTTATATAATTAGAAACTGCTCATAAAGTCCTTTCATTTTGATGATAGGTTTCTTAACATAACGTGATAGGTTTAACAAAACCTGACCATATTTTAATATGAAAAAATAAAGCACGTCATTTATAATCCAATTAAAAAAATATATAAGAATATGCCTCCAGCTTGGTCTCATTTAAATTTTATCAAAATCGGTTCAGTTGGCTTTCTTAACTCGATTTTTTATATGAAAGGGTATTTTTAATTTCATTTCATTTGGGTACTGGGGTACTAAAAACAACGTAAAAACACGAGTGTATAAAATCCTTTTCTTGACAATTTATATGAAAAACTTTCGCGTTCCTAGGACAATAAATCTATACATATAATAAAACAGTAAAAATATTTTGTCTGTACATTTAGAATTTTTGACTGAAATGGATAGAGGGACACTTAAAAAGAATAATAGAAAGCAAAAAAATTTTTTTCGAATTTCTTGTCTGTCTGTCTGTCTGTCTGTCTGTCTGTCTGTCTGTCTGTATGTATGATCACGATTATCTCCGAAAATACTGAACCGATTTACTTCAATTCAAACGTTCACCAATTGGTTTGTTTTAACCCAGCAAAACATTTAAAGTTTGTTTCATCAAAATTGGTTCATTAAAAAAAAAGTTATCGTCATTTGAATGAACTTAAGGCATTAGTTTGCATACACGGTGAATTTTTTATCGTTCCGGACCCTTAAAGGGGTGACTCAGACCAACAAAATGAACAACTTTTCCTATGGGAACAATGGTGGGAACTCAAAATAAAATTCGACATTCCCATACAACCTGGCCGGGCGGCGGGAATTTTTTGTATGGAAATGAGGAAATTTTTTTTGAGTTCCCGGCATTGGTCCCATAGAAAAAGTTGTTCATATTGATGACCTGAGTCACCCCTTTAAGGGTCCAAACTGTTCCTGAGGGATGGACACTAACGGCGGCGGCGTAGCCGCGGGCAAACGGCAAACCAACCTAAACTGCTGCGCCTAGAAACTTGAAATTTGGTACAGGGGTTCTTTTAAAGATGTGAGTGAGCGCTAAGAAAGTATTTTTAAGAAATTTAACTTCTTAAGGGGTAAAATTTATATGGAATTTTCTCATTTCTGGACTAAGAAGTATGAAAGTAGGTATATAAGTTCTAGATTAAAATTAAAAAAGATGTGTGTAGGTAGATGAAATTTGCTAAATTCCCCCTTTAAGGGGTAAAATGAGGGTGGATGGGTGGTATAAACTTTGTATGGAAATTTTCTCATTTCTGGACTTAGACGTATAAAAATAAGTATATAAGTTCTAGGTTACAATTAAAAATATCTGTGTAGGTAAAATGGACGATATTTTTCCCTGTAGGGGTAAAATAGCGGGGTAAAGATTGTATAGGAATTTATTCATTTCTAGACTTAGAAGTATGAAAATAGGTAAATAAATTCACGATTACAATTGAAAAAGATCTGTGTAGGTTAACTGAAAAAAAACCCCCAGAAGGGGGATAAAGTTTGTTTGGATTTTTTTTCATTTCTGGACTATGAAGTATGAAAATAAATAGGTATGTAAGTTCTCGATTACAATTAAAAAAGATATATGTCGGTGAAATGGACTGAATTCACTCCTAAAGGGGTAAAATGGGAGGGTAAAGGTTTTATGGAAATTTTCTCATTTCTGGACTGGTATAAATAATATCCATACTTCTATACTAATACTAATATTATAAATGCGAAAGTAATTCTATCTATCGTTTTTTTACGCTTGGTATGGAGGTGTGAGGCCCGGGGAAGGACATAGGGTATGTTTGATTCCGGGAAATTCTACTGTTCCCGAGGGATCGACACTAACGCGGGCGGAGCCGCGGGCAACAGCTAGTTCGGAATAAGTTTACAACTTCCACGTCGCCTTGACCGCACTGCAGACTGCGGTAGGCATCCAAGAACGTCACAATAAGGCAATAACATCCATGCTATGAATTTTACATGTTTAAATCATGTTTGGATAAAAGAACATGTTTGTTAAGCATGTTTTAAAGAAGGTTTATAGCAAGGAAATGTAACAGCCAAAAAAATATATCAAGATAGAACGGCGACGCGAGTGCGTAAGGTAAGGAAACAAGGGTGTCTGTTTTCGCACAAACCGGCGTGGTTTATGCCCAATGTTACGTTATGTCTAGCGAAATAGTGATGTGACATTCACTGAAATAAGTCGAAGACATATTGATAAACAGTGACCAATGTTTTACAAGTTAAGTTGATATTAGTATTAGGTGTGCAGTATGTATACGCTGATTATATTGATTACGTTATATATAAAACACCACGTGGGTACCGCCCACTTACCCGTTCTATCTTGGTATATTTCTGTAGTAGCAGAACTAAAATATATCTGCCATATGAAATCAAAATCAAAACGTTTATTCAGAAAAAAGGCCTTCGCAAATAACATTTTGAAGGATCTAATTTAGCTTGATTTATATTATTAATTAATATGTTCAGACTATTAGCGTCTCGGAACCGACTACTGCAGAGAAGAAACGCCGAAAAACTATTTTCAACAGTATTGGTCGCCTGCTCGCCTGAAGGGCTTTTTTAATTTTATGACTATTTTTCTTTTCTTTTTTTTTCTATTTTGTCATACCATAGATTTGTATTTACGACATCATACTGAATGCACTAATACAAAAAGATATACAGACTATCGATTTCAGACAACTTTTGGGCAAATTGCGGACTATAAACACGTTCAAGTTTATCGTATGAAAAAGTTGTTCAGGCAAAAAGTTGCGTCTTAATAAGAATAACGAAAAAGTCTGACATTCTTGATTTTTTTTCAAATAGCTGAGTTTTTTTAAGTTTCGGACCGCCATATTTCAGCCATTTTTAAAAATTTCGAAAAACTGGCTCTACCAAAAAATTCTATATAATTACCGAACCTGCTCACAAAATTTCATGAGAATCGGTTGTAAGCGAGAACAGACAGACAGACAGACAAAAGAATTTTCGGCCAGTCGAAACTGAGACGCTTCGCTCGCTCGGTCAATTAATATAGGCAACCCCAGGCATTCAAATCCCTCTATCTGGTAAGCGGTTGGAGCGATTATGATATAATATGAAGCATGTCTAAGAACCTACATTTGAAAGAATAAAAGGCATCCACAGATGGTGCCACAGACAGACACACACATAAAACGATCAAACTTATAATCTCCCTGTTTTGGCATCGGAGGTTAAATAGTACCAAACACCCTTAAGCACATTATAATATATTATTAATAAATATGCTTAAAGGTAAACAAAAAGTAAGAGGTATTTATAAACGACCTACTCGTATCATGAACAACATCATTGATTTTTGTATAAAACGGTAATAAGGAAGCGATTGAAACTGTAGATTATATAGTTATTGTACTTTTGAATTTCGGAGAGGTAAGACAAGATAGGTCAGATTTACTACAACTCAGGACGGGCAGGGATTACAACTATTAGTATGAGATAACAGGTACAAAAGGCTTACCTTAATTAGGACCGGTTTAAAGGACGTTACGTCATAGTCGGGGTCAGCTTCTCGTATTTTGTTCCGAAAACGTCAGACCCGTCCCAGATAAAGGGCAATGCCTGACGAATCACCGAGCAATGTGACAAGATAAGCTAATCTTTAAGAAAACTAAAATTGATAGTCGCTCTGAGAACATCATTTCATATTTAAACGACTTCCAAATAGAGGTTTCTTTGAGAATGAAGATACTTTGAGATATGAGATACTGATTCGATAAATTCTTTTCGCAATAGTCATGGAGGTCGTAAGAGGCGACTTAGGAAATACAAGCCAAATAAAGCTCATAAACATCAATGAGACCTCTCCAACCCGTCTGGCCAGCGAGGAGAATGTAGGCCAAAACCTCTGCCTGCTCTGGCCAAGTATGGCTCCGGTAGTACAGAGAGGGTCATGCTCCTGCAATGGACACCTTAAAGACTTGATGATGATGATGAATAGTCATACATAGTTATGGGTCTTGACCATGAAATTGGCGTTCTTTTTCACTTGCCATTTTGTTCCTTATGACTATGATTTTCAGTTAAACACGTTTTTAGGGTTACCCAAAGGGTAAAAACGGGACCCTATTATTTTCTTTTATTTAAACTTGAAAGTGGACTATATTATTAACATTCTGCATGCATTACATTTTTGTTTTTCTGTATTTGATTATTGATAAATGCTCATGAAAAGAACTCATTTCAGATGTTGTCAGTTTTGATCAAAAAAGTCTATTATTTTTCTTACTTTTTGTAAATGTTATAATATGTAAATCAAGCTTATCGTTGTTTGTAAATACATGCAAAATTTCACTTTAGTTGAATTTATCAAACCCCAAATTATACTAAAAACGTGAATATGAAAAATTCAATTTACTCGAAATTCTCTATAGAAAACGCAAGTTTCATAGGTAAAGAACCATTATTTTACATTTCCAAATTGGCCCATTTTTAATAATATTAATTTTGAGTCGATAATTATCTAGTAAATTCGTAAGTTAAATGTATGTAGATGATTATATGCATCACCTCATGGAAGTTGGTCTTTGTGGAAAACTTCTTGTTTACCAAATGTCTCATGTGGTAGAATGACATCATTTACCAAGGACTTGATAACTGCTTACAGGTTCAAGAAATCTGTCTGTTCCGAGTAAGATTAACCGCTCCATGTTTAATTTTCACGACTTTACAAATGTATTAGTTGGGACTATTGACTTATAATGTGAAAAAGGTTGGGGTTTTAGACTGTCGTCCCAACGCGATTTTCTTATGTATTTAGTATTTGGATCACAGAAATATATCAATAAAGAACGGCGATGCCAGGATTTTGCTAAAGAAACGCGCGTGTCAGTTTTTGTATAAGCCGCGCCCCCGATTTGACGTCATTTCTAGCGAAATAGTAATGTGAGATGCAACGAAATAAATAGCGTCATATTGATGAATAGTTTTTACAGTTAAAAACGTCAGAATAAACCATGTGGTCTAGTCGGGACGTGCACGCTGACTGAATGAACGCTTAAGAATCTTGCACGATCGTGCAAGATTGAGACACGCGTGTACCGCCCACTTGGACGTTCTATCTTGATATTATTTATGTGGTTTGGACTAAAATATATGCATGGGTACTCCATCCAATAATAAATATCCAATTTCTTACATCCTGATAGGAAGGCGTAAAGATCTCCTATATGGAAGTTAAAAAAGTTATAAATTTGTGAAAATATTTGTGGGAATGATCGTGTTTACATTCTTTATAAGAATATTCTTCTGTTTAGACTTATTTCTGTGACATTTTCAGGAAGCACTTGCCCACTGGGTCACGGCTGACATAATAATAGTCCCCAAACACTATCTTATACATTAGAAAATCGCGTTGGGACAACGGTCTATTTTTGAAATATGTGTAGCTGTATGTCAAGGCCGTCTAAAACGCATCAACTGTCTTTCAAAATTATTTAACTTCGGAGAATACAATTTTATTGCGTGTAATATTATTGATTGTTTACCTGATGGAAACTTGACGATGAAACGTGTTTTTGTAAAATTAAATTCTGAGTTCCCTCGGAAAACTCGTGGCAAGGAATTAATTTGACTTTATCACTCTGCAAATAATGTTGTCATACTAATATTTATAAATAGACACAAATCTAAATTAGTATTCAACGAATGCAAACATATATGCAACATATTTAGCAAACATTATATAACAAGTCGTGAAGTAACGTTGTTTGAGACAAACATTACTGACCCTCTCTCAGAGTCAGCCGTCTGTACATTTGGAAACTGCACGTTTCGCATGAAAGAATCTGCATATGAAGCCTTAATCTTTCGATTTATTTTCCTTCTTCTTTTTTTCGATGCCACAAACAATGCAAATATGTAGAAGTGTAATTTACTAGTATATAACCCTCAATACTATATTGCTCGTCAAATTACATGCAGACTGATGCACAGTATCCCACGCTTATTCAAGGACCCTGTTGGGCACTGCAAAGCAGAGAGAAGGAATCTCGTCACAGTTATTCATAATTACAATTCTTATTTATTATAATTAAATTTTTACGTATGTCAAATTTTATATTTATAAAGGCCTCCCTCCCATCTCCGCCATCCCATCTATCTACGTATTGGAAATTAAAATCCCTTTTTATTTTGTACATGAGAGAACATGCAAATATCGTTAATGGTATTTTTGTTAGCCAGAAATATTTTACACATCATGACATGGTGATGTGTAAAAAACGAAGAGGTTCTTTAAATCTGTATTTTTTGTCTTTGTTTATAATTTGCTTATTTCTGAAACATGATGCAATATTGATTATTCACTACAATTTAATACAGTTCATGCATCGCACAGAGTCTTTATTATATTATTAGTGTGTGGTAAATACGAACTTGTATATGTGTCATAGTGTGCAGTAAAAGAGGACATGGTTAACATACCAATAAAGGCATCGACCTATGCTAAAATCAGTACTTACTTCACGCATACAATAGAGTGGTTACTGATGGTTACACCTGGGAACTAAAATTCAAAATTCGACATTTTCATACAAATTGCCAATGACAATTTTGTTTGCGGTTGAACGCTTTTACAAATGAAAATGTCGAAATTGTGTTCGCGTTCACAGTATTGGTCACATAGAAAACGTTGTTCATTTTACCGAGCTGATATGATGGTTTGAAGGACAATGGTGTTTACCCTAACATCCTGTAAGCTGCGCCTATTACAACCTCTAAGAATTTTCTAGATATCTTCATTTCTTCTTACCAGCACAAATCAATACTGCCTCACCGATCAGGCACATACACATAGGACATTATTCGGCGCGAAATCGATAAACTTCGTAATATTGTTTGACTTTCTAATCCTATATAAACAACGCCTAGAAACTTCCTTCCTTCTTCCGTATGATGTAACGATTAACTAAAGGAATTCTATTTTAAGAACATGGCCTTGGTCACAATTTTGAGCAGTAATTAGGTTTATAATTTTAAAGAAGCGTCTCTTAAGAGGCATTAAGATAGTCTTGAGAATTCTCAGAATTGCATTTAACTTCGGATATTTGTGCCCCATTGTTTTTTTTTTTCGTGTGTGTGGCCAACACAGGTGTCACATTTTTCAAGCTGCTTAAAGGTATCTGAACTTCATCACAGCTTAACGGCTGGGACCAACGTCTGAACGTGCCTTCTGGAGCACAGAGGAGATCCATATTTTTATGCCACTTGCGGTTTCCCATCCCAGTGGGGACCGTGTGTCCAGGGTTGCTTAACATATGTAAGCGCTAATAATGCTCAGACCCACTGGACCATCGGGCTCTTCCATAGCATATCATCAACATCATCTTCTTAGCCTTATCCCTATTTGGAGTCGACTTTGTATTTCCTAACATAATAAAATATTAAACAATTATGGAAAGTTCACTCAAATAACAAGAACATATGTAACATCAGGTGTTCACTTGCTCTGTATGATGAATTGATAATAATTACAAAGAAATGGGTCAAATGTGTATACATTTGACCCATTTCTTTCTCATTTCTGGACTGTATAGTCGCAGTCGCAAATTCTCTGTCCCAAATAACAAAAACACGACATGTGACATACATAAATAACCTGGGCTATAAATATAAAGCCAACATTGTTTTCGCATAGGCTGATCAACAGACAGTACAAGTCCACAAAACAAGGCATAAGTAAGAATAGACTACGGACGTGGCGTGATTGCAATTAGGGAAATACCAATGGTAAGGCTACTATGAGACTACGAGTATTGATTGGAATAATTAACGAATACTAGCTATATATGTATAACAGTTGAAGGAAGTGAACTACTTTTTGCATAGGTTGATCAACAGACAACAAGTACAAGTCCACAAAACAAGGCATAAGTAAGAAGCCACACGGGCGTGCGTGATTGCAATTAGGGAAATACCAATGCTAAGGCTACTACGAGACTAAGAGTATTGATTTTGATAATGAACGAATACTATATATAGCAGTTGTAGGAAGTGAACTTTTTGTCGCATAGGCTGATCAACTGACAACAAGTGCATGTCCACAAAACAAGGCATAAGTAAAAAGACACTACGGGCATGCGTGATTGCAATTAGGGAAATACCAATGCTAAGGCTACTACGAAACTACGAGTACTGATTTGGATAACGAACGAATTCTTGAAGGTTAGCTATATATAGCAGTTGTAGGAGGTGAACTACTTGTCGCGTAGGCTGATCAACAGACAATAAGTACAATTCCAAAAAACAAGGCATAAGTAAGAAGACACTAAGGGCGTGTGTGATTGCAATTAGGGAAATACCAATGCTAAGGCTACTACGAGACTACGAGTATTGATTTGCCCCCCTTTAATATTAATTTTATTTTTATTAAATTATTAATTTTTAAAGTGAATGTATACCTATAAATTCACTGTATATTCTGTGAATATTTCTAGTGTCTACCTGTAGCCGTTATCAATAACGAGCAAAAATAAGCAAAAATATCACGTTTGTTGTATGGGAGCCCCCTTAAACATTTATTTAATTTAATTTTTTGTATTTGTTTTTATAGCGGCAACAGAAATACATCATCTGTGAATATTTCAAGCCTAGCTATCACGGTTCATGAGATACAGCCTGGTGATAGACGGACAGACGGACAGACAGACAGACAGACAGACGGACAGCGGAGCGAAATTAATAGTTTCCCATTTTTACCCTTTGGGTATTGAACCCCAAAAAAAAACAAAACAAATTGATTTATTAATTATGATGCACTAAAATCCTATGCTCTTAACAAAATATAATTTCCTGTGTCATAAATTCTCCATAAACACAGTAACATTTTGTTGGGACAAAAGAAAGAAAAGATTGTTGAGATGTCACACATAGTCACACATAAAAAGTGTTATTGTGTAGTTACTATCATTTTCTTCTGACAAACGTAAAACATTCTTCATTTGATCTTGCTTTATCCCATTATACATAATCATCCATACTTCTATACTAATATTATAATATAAATGCGAACGTAACTCTGTCTGTCACCTTTTCACGCTTCATTCATTGAACCAGTTTGTATGAAAGGAGAATGAAACGGTTCCATACATTCATGGGCCCAAGTATTATACTCAAAGTTGCTTTATTTGAAAGGTTTCATAATAACAATTGCCCACAGAAAATATAGTAAAATAGGGCAATACATGAATCAATATATTGGATTTTATTTTTGCTCGGTTTTCATATATTTTTACGATTTCTTAATGCTCAATATGAATCAAGTTCACTTTTTATCGATTATTTAGTTTTATAACATATTGTAAGTTTTCTATATGGTAAAATGGTACAATATTTTGTAAGTTTCATTAGAAAAATGATTATTAGTACACTTTTTATTTTGATAACTTCTGGGCTCACGAACTCCCATCTCCTTTGGTATTGAGGTAGTTTGAGGCCCGGGGAAGAACATTTATTTATTCCGGGAAATTCTACTGTTCGTGAGGGATCGACATTAACGCGGGCGGAGCCGTGGACAAAAGCTAGTATGCAATATAACCGTGGAAATATTTTAATCGCATAGTCATTACCGGCTGGAACTGGTCCCAAATGTCAGGTCAAGTTCTATGCGCTCTCGTTTGCAAAGTAGGACTCTTGTGACGTCATCGTTGCATGCAGACGCTAAATATAGCACCGTTCAACCACCTCGCCCGGTGACCCAGTTCCAGCACCCTTGAGGGATGGAAAGTGAAATCGACGGGCCATCGAGATTTCATGCTCAATGCTCAAGTTCCTAGATAGTCATAAAAAATTACATTTTATTGATGCCCAGTGAAATAACTAATTAATTTACTCGAAAAATTACTTTTCTAGCATTTCTCCTTTTAATAATTTGGCAGATACTATTCACAACAATCCTCCTATTGCAATCAAGATGAGTTCAATTTCACCAACTGTCTGAGAATCTGATAAAATATGATTGGTGAACGAGTTCCTAAGGCCACCTTTCGACTGCCATCATCAGACCAGCGCAACGATACCATAATAGTGCAAAATTTTAGCTCAATCGGTAACCGGAAAGTGAGTGGATCAAATTTAACTCGCAAGATTTGATTACAGACCAACATCGGGACAGGTGAAACTAAATAAAAGCTTGTAAAATATCGCTGCAGAAT
Source organism: Elegia similella (assembly GCA_947532085.1). NCBI lineage: Eukaryota > Metazoa > Arthropoda > Insecta > Lepidoptera > Pyralidae > Elegia > Elegia similella. The sequence continues at coordinate 20,169,703 of OX383941.1, forward strand.
GATTATCAATATCTGAAATCAATTAAACAATTCCAGCTCACGGTGGTTTACATATTTAACACAATTCTTATTGTTGGATGTGAGACTTGTGAACATTATGTAAAAGCGTGTAATAAAAAGAAAATAAAACCAAGATTACTGATTCTCTTAAACCGTTTGTCATTATCTCAACAATATTGTTCGTTCCTAACCATTTATTTACCATTTTCAGAAAGTTATAAGTATTATGTCGCTGTCAACTTACACTTTTAATATATTTCACAGTAATATTAAGTATATCGACACGCACGTATGAAATAGTGAAAGCAATAAACCTACTTTATTGAAATTCGAGAACCGTCGCGGCAGTACTTTTTCCTTTTGCTTCTCAATCACAACCAAACCTAAATCATGAAATAAGTGCGTTTATTGGTATATCAATATACGGTTTGGTGGTGCCGGCTACACTCGAATACCTTCTAATATGTAATGTCAAGTTATAAATTTTATCTCTGATCTTCTGGTCACAAACCTAGGTAGCCTATACTGTTTAGTTCTAATAAACATTGATTTGTAATTACTTTCTGGCTTTTAAAAAAAAATCTTTTGTTGGATTATGTTATGCTACCAAGCGTGAGACTCACGGAGCCACTGGTCGTTCCCCCATGGAGTTCTAATAGATAAGCCTCTAAAGATTATTCTTTAGGGCCTAATCTTATAACTTCTTTGGAGCCTAACCTCAAAAGTTTTGTGTTTGATGAATGTGCGTTTGTTTTAATACAGTCATAAAATTTGTAAGACTTACCTTAGTAGCAGCCTCAATAGGTTTGGCGGGTCCATCGTAGTAGCAGTTGACTTTCTTCAGTTGAGTTGCATTTGTACACACGCCGTACCATATGCAGTGACCTTCTGCTGACACAGCGGGTACCTGGAGACAAGCACAATGTTGTAAATGTAATTAATATATTGTGAGTGCTCGACTACTCGACTATCCCGGCGCTCTAGCCGAGTTCCCACATATAAGGAAGTTAGGGAGAACACAAGACTCGACACATAGAACACACAGAGAATAAATTTATTGTTACAACTTCACTTTACAACTTCAACTATGTAGATGTTGACTTCAATAATTAATAACAGAGACTGTTATGCTCCAAGAGATGGCAGTAGACTGAAGAATGGGTGATGAGAGAGAGAGAGAGAGAGAAAGTAATCTAAAAATGGAATGGAATGGAATCAAATTTGATTTAAAAAATGAAATTTGAATTAAAATGAATAAAAAATGGACACGATGAGAGAAATGAGGTTGGATGAGATGCAGCATGCAGGTGGCATGCTGCAACGTTACAATATAATTAACATGATCATCATCATCAGGTCTTTTTAGTCTCCACTGCAGGAGCATGACCCTCTTTGTATTACCAGAGCCATACTTGGCCAGAGCAGACAGAGGATTTGGCCTACACTCTCCTCGCTCTCCTCCTAATTAACATATAAAATTTAAAAGACACAACGCGTATCATCGTGGCAACGGGAGACCCAAGAGCTGGCAGTTATTTTGGTCAGCGGATAACCTGCAATTCAACGAGGAAACACTGCCAGTATTCCGGGAACGTTGTCTCGATGTAATGTTGAAAGATTTTTTCTTATATAAGTTAAATAGATATTTTTATGTGTAAAATGTGCTATTTTGAAAATAAATATAAAGAAATGATTATTATATGCATAATACATTTTGTTGCTGATCTTAATGACTTATTTATTATCCTCAATAAAAAAAATAATATTTTCTGTAAAGTCGGTTTACGAAAGATAATTTTACGTGACAACGGTGGAAGAGAGATAGATGCGTCACAAGCTTTCTATCGCTTGTTTCGCGCTCTCGCTTAGACATAGAAACGTGACACTTTTTCGTGCGTACAACCGGCGTTCATCGATTTATAAGACATTATCACGACAAAATGATCCGCCGCACTGATAAAAGATTACTTATCGTTATAAATTAGTAGGTATATCGTGTTATTCTATTGAAAATTGCGCCTTTATTTTGCATATGTGAACGTTTACCTGTTTAAAACAGTAAGCGACATCGTGGAAACGTCAAGTCTATGACACAATGTTAAGGTACTGCACATTAATATGATCGTTATCTTTGTTGCTAGCAGTAAACATGACTGAGTCAGACTGATAGGAACTCACAAAAATATTTGTTTTGTGTAAACAGGGAAAATTGTTGATTGATACGCTCGCTTATCGCCATTTAATGCAGGTGAAACAGCAATAACCCGTGAATGTGTCCATCACCAAATGTCGCGTGCCTGTAAAAACGACCAATGTTGCAAATATATCAGACATACTCGTAGATAGAAGGTTTTACTGTCACACAAAAAGTGTTCTTGCGATCGATCGTAAAATGCGTATCGCGTGACAGAAAAGATCAAGACCAGCCCCTTTCCGCACTACCTCGTGTAATTCGTCCGCATATCATATTTATATCTGTGCCATATAAAAAAATGTTTCGCGAACGAGAGCCCGGTGAATGCCTCCATTACTCGTATGTGCACATTCTGCGAAGATAAAATGTCGAAATGTAGGCTAATGGGCACCGCTTTCAAAATAGTTTTTTAGTGTACCTGCTTGTGTTTATAGATAAAACGATGATAGCCTCAAAAGTTTTAAAAATTCTTCGACTTCGATTGATAATAGAATCAATGGTAAGAAGAAAACCATCGAAATATTATTCTACCCACGTCAGATTTATTCATCTTGCTTGCCCCAAAGATTCTTATTTGTATTAAATTCATTACATTTACGTTACATACATTATTGATTTTATTTTTGTTTTTCAAAAGATAATAGAACTATTTTGTTCTAGTTCTAAAGCTATATTTGTAACACGATAAATTTTATGATACAGATTTCCGTTACATCCTCTCTACATTGCAAAATATGCGCATACACAATACCAAATCAATAGCGTCAAACCTGTAAATCAACCTATAGATTTACACGAATGCCATTTGGTCTAAAACTTGACATTTATTCTCTCGAAGGTAAGGTTTGCATTGCAGTCGATATATCGGCCAAATAGGGTCAGAATTAACTACGCACATAATTCATCAGTTATTTATAAATCGATCCAGGGTGAGACGAACGGGAATCAAATGGATGCGGGCTTGTGCGGCCAGATAGTAGGTCACATAGAAATGAGGATTTGGTATTCGAAACAACACCGATATAAGATATTTATCCAATAACGATTGAAAAACAGAATTTTTAGCTCTATTCTCTTTGATTTGAATTTACACCTTGAGCTTAGACTTTAGCCTCATTTGGATCTTTCTCTCTGCAGTAAATGCAGGTGACCCAATAGACAGTTGCCGAAGACAAGGGCAAGTTTATTTTTCGTGTATGTCAATGGCTTTGTTATGCGTAAATTCAACAAAACATTACGTTATCACAGAAAGTAGGCTTTCGTATTTACTTTAGTTACTAATAAAATCTGTCATTTTATTACATTTCTAAAGATCTTATTAATTATTATTCTTATTTCTTAGTTAATATCCTTGCTGGGCTGGTGGAATTTAATGTTACAGGAATTTAAAAAAAAAATTAACGAAACTATGTGTTTGTTGTTTTCTGTGACTCTCAGATACGATGTGCGTCTGTCTGTGCCACTTCTATGGTAGATCGATGTATCGTGCACGGCAACAAATGAAATATTCATAATTTTTAAATCGGCTAGATCTACTGTACAGGAAAATATGTATGTTGTGGTGTCTGATAAAATGAAAAGCTGAAATCGTTTTGATAACGTATATATGGAAAAGAGTACACATATGTATGTCTATCTACTCTCCATATTCGTGTACATTATGATTTCATTTAAATGGAAAAGAGTAGACATCTGAATGTTATTCTCCATATTCTCTATTCAACACTGGCTGGCTTTTGCCGTGAGATAATGGACCTACTCGATGTGCTTTTTCTGCCTAAGGTGGACCACCTGGCTTTGTCTACCAAAGTCGTGATACTATATCTGCACTTTGGATCTGGGCACATGTAAACCTAGTTATTGAAAGCAATATAACAAAAAAAATTACATACAATAATATGCGCCTCAATATAAGGTTACTAACGGCCTGCCCCGGCTTCACACGGTTAGATATATTAATTCACTAGCCTATATTCATTAGGGATAATGTAGGATTCTAATGGTGAAAGAATTTCTCACATCGGTCTAGTTTCAGAGCCTATTCAATGCAAACAAACAAATGTTTCCTCATAATAATATTAGCGTAGATGTACATAGATAGGGTGGATAAAGCGTCTCAGAAGACATATGAATATATCATCAAAACCGCATGTCGCTAGCGAAGTCACATAAATGTTATCAAAAGATCTAAGAAATATTCGTTGTCCATTTAAAGGAAAATGCCTTTCGTGCTCAATATGAAGGGTTCAGTGGCCACGGAAAGCTGCTGAGCTGAATACAGTTTGATTACCTCGGTATAAAGTAAATTGTTTAGTCCTTTCACCAGCGCTATCAATACCTTTCTTTATAAATACAAATTGGCTAAGCTTCATGTTTTTTTTATGATATAGGACGACAAATGAGTAAGCGTCACCTGATGGTAATTGATTACCGCAGCCCATGGACAATGTTAACATGAGGGTATGACAGAAGCGTTGCCGGCCTTTCAAGGATTTGGGGGAGGAAATGGGGGGGGGGGGGGGGGGGGGAGAAAGGCCGTCGGCTCTCTCAGACGTCGATTTTCTGCGAGATTGTGGTACTTCCTCGGACGAGCCGCCTCATTCATGCTACTAGCAAAAATTATAATTTAAAAAAAATAATTTTGCCGGTAGCGTGGCTTTACCACGACTGAATACGTCGTCTAATTCGATTCGGAAGTCAGTAAAAATCTCAAAGCATCAAACAAAATTGTTTTTAAATGAATTTGTATTACGAATGACAAACAATTCTATTTGTCGAGTTATTCGTGGTTTCTAATGTCAAATCGTCAGTTATCAGATTCATGATTAGTAGACGGCCGCGACGAGTTGACAATTCTGTTTGCAATGTCACGGGAAAGTATAGTTGTTGGCGGAGAGAGGCATTTATCTTAAGACGAGGACTCAAATGTTTGGTACCTTCGCTCGGCAAAGGACAGATCAAGTGCGCGCAAGGGATAGCGCATGGCGGTTTAGCCCGTGAATAATGAGATAGGAGATAGTCTCGAGTCGCTCAAAGAAAAAAACGTAAGCGCCAAATTCGTTATTTCTATTTTATATAAAATCTGACCGGTTAATTGTATTTTCATATTTACATTTTGATGAATTACTAATAACCTATCTTTTAGTCTAAAAAACATTATTTCATTCGTCGCATTTGAGCTACAATAACAAAAACTCTGCGAACGAAGACCATTTTTCAAAAAATATTTCTATCGAGAAAATTTTATCAAAACGTGTTTCCATCTTCAATTTTTGGAAATGAAATAGTCAAAAATCATATTACTTAGATTTGAAACTCCTAATTTAAGTATTTTGCGAGATAAATAAGGTTCAGAACGACCTTATTTACAGTGGTATCGCCTTAATGAAATAATCTAAGGACATCGACGAAGAAGATGAAGAGAGACATTTATTGGATATGAAGTTAATTGTTCCATTACGTCCAATAAATTTATATCTTTCTACCTCTCCCTCTTTCTGTTTCCAGTTCAGATCATTAGCTATCAAGCAAATTACCCCTGGCAACGCAATCCCATTGAAAGTTTATTGAACCTATACTAAAAAGGCGAAATTGAAAACGTTGAAAACATTATCAATCAGCGTTAGAAGGTAATACTGAATTCAATACCGCCCTTTTTTATACAATTTTAAAGTTCGCCGACCTCTTGTAATTTTGTTTTCCATTAAAAATGTATTATAAATTTCCGTATTGTTTTCCTTGGTAAACATATTACATTTTCATAAGCCCAGTCTGTCTACGCCAAATTAACATTATTACATTTTTAATATATATATATATATATTGTAATTTCCCGCTTATCACGCACACTCTCCCATCACACACTCATTCTCTCTCTTTCTCACCTACCCCACCTCACCCTGCTTTACCTCAAGATGGCGTTCGGCCCCCGATCAACGCCAAACCCCAGCGCGCGCGCTAGTGAATATTAAAATTCCTATACATAGGAATATGATAACTAATATTGGACATTTGCCCGGTGGTGAAAGTGTTAGTGCTTCAACCCCGAAAGTCCTTTCCATCTAATATGAGTTGAGCTTAACTACCTGGCTTGTCAAAATGGCTCTGGATATAGATAAATGGAAGAAGATGGGAGACCTTTGGCCAGCGGCGGGCAGCATAAGTTAATTTAAAAAAAAAACTTGGGATGAGTTTGTTAACCTATAAGAATAGTCTTACTAACTTACTAAATACTTTTATGGCTAGGTTGTATTGTGTGCGTGATTCGTTGTTAGAAAGTGAGATAAATAAAAAAAAATAGAGTTACTTAAGGAATAAACAAGAACACAGTTCTTAAATTATAGATAGATAGATAGACAAGGAATAAACTTCGATCAATTCTCAGGAACGCGTGGTGGTATCAAGCTGAAATTCATATCAAATACTCAGTTCTACTGTCCCGTGGAGTCCTTTTCCTTTATCTGTGCTACGGGAGTTTGAGTTCACGGGAAGTACCCTGTTTTGATTTCCTTGCGAATGTCGAAAATTTAGTGCATTAACGGCTGTATCTTTTGATTGCGTTGGCTTAGAAGTTTGATTTTTTCACAGCTCCAAGGGACAGTGGAATCTTTGAACTCAAATTTAAAGTAGATATCTTTAACCTATTGAGCTGATATTTTGTATACAAGTTTAGTTTGGATGACAGTGCAAGATATGATGTGTGACATCATTCTAAATCCAATATGGAGGACCATCAAAGATGGCGAAATAGTTATTTTTAATGCACTTCTACAATATGGGTATCAAATGAAAGGGCTGATTGAGAGTAAACTGAAATAAGCTTTTGGCGAGATGGCGTCATCAGCATTGGTCTGCAACATGTCTAGGAGAAGGACAACTCCAAAATCAATCTCGGACCAGTGTTTCGTCAGGTACAAGTAAGCTCCAAGCTGAAATAAGTGGCGCGTTCTCCCAAACACACTCAAGGTGAGGCCGTGCCGGCGACTGAGTGGCATCGGAGTGTAATATGATGTCGTGAACGTACAACCTCAGGGCACCTGGGTGAATCTTGTTGTACGACCTTGTAACAATGATGCGTTGAATGACCTACCTAGCCAGCAATAACTAAAAAATAAATTAAAAGCAAAAACATAAAAAAAAGGTTTTATTAAAACGCTCTAAAAAGAAGAAAATTACCTAAGAGTATTTAGTTACATTGAAATTAAAAATATAATAAACTTAGCAGATCAATTTACATAATTAAATTGGTAGGTACTAGTTTATTTACAAATCGCGCGACAAGCTTTTATGATCTTATAAATTGTATATAATGAGGTTATAAGTTGATAGTTAAAAATTTTAAGGAAAAAATAATTTTCTTCTTATTAGAGCGTTTAAATGAAAGCTATTTAAAAAAAAAGGTTTTTTGCTTTTAATTTATTTCTTTTGAGGTACGGAACCCTAAAAAGTAGTAGACCTCCCTCAGTTCAAACAAGCCAATTCTACGAAACCTTTAGAATGCGCGTCGAATTAATACGAAGAAAGACCGTCAACTGCCAACGAAAGTTGAGTTGATAAATAATATTTAAAAGAAACACGTGCCTCGTATATTTAAAACTTCTTTAGGTTTAATTTGCCTGCGTTGTGCCCCGTATTTAATTACAGGTTTCTTTAGGATTAAGAAGGCATTCTTTTTCTGTTTTATAAATATTCGAATATCGCGAAGTACTAATTTCTCAAACTTGCCGAACAGATAAAATCTGCTTAAATTTCACGTGTTTTCAGTCCAGTCCGAGTTTTCTTTTTTAGAAGCCAACGGTGACACCAGTTCCCACAAGCTACTTATTCAATCAGTCTTGAATATTTGCAATTATTAAAAAAAAATATCAATTGACATTATACTAATGTGATAAATATCAATTGTGTAAGTGTAAGGTAACCTTTTCTTCCTTTCATTAGCAACCCAGGACCGATTTGTAGAAAAGTATGATCTACCACAGGTATCTAAGGCTGTTGATAATAATGAAGATGACCTGCTACTAATTGTATATCAGATTGCAAACAATCAAAAGATAGAGATTCGTCATGTCTGTCTGTCCGTCCGTATGTCACAGCCGCTGTTTTCCGAAACTATAAGAACTATGCTGCTGTTGGTAAGTAGATGTATTCTGTGAACAGCATTAAGATTTTCACACAAACATAGAAAAAAAAACAATAAATCAAACTTAGAACTGAAACTCATTTTTTTTTTCATTAATCCCATACGTGTGTTAATATCTATGGATAGGTCTTTACAAGTAATATAGAGGTTTTTAATATCAATTTTGTCTAAAGTTTTTGTTTAAGTTTTAAATCCACTTTGGAAGTGTCTCTCGCGCAAACTGAATAGTTTGCGCGAGAGACACTTCCAAAGTGGCAAAATGTATGAGAATGATAAAACTAAAACAAATATATGATGTACATTACCATGCAAACTTCCATCGAAAATTGGTTTAAATGAGATCTAGTAAGGTTTTTTTTAAACGTCATAAATCGTAAACCGCAATTTACCTTTCATTCAATCAACTCAAATATAACAAGAACTTTTATTGTTATGTTACTTGCTACGGAACCCTTCATGGGCGAATCAGACTTGCACTTGGCCGCTTTGTCAGTACTCGCACTCGTCCGCTGTAATATTTGCGCCATTACTGAACCGAGTTATTTGTCCGAGTACTCGGTTTGATGAAGGCCCATCTCTACATAAAAATATCTCATAAAGGGTGTACAGCGGTGTGGTATCCGGCAGAGTAGAATAGGACCACTCCAAGTCTTCCCGTGGATGTCGTAGAAGGCGACTTAGGAAATACAAGCTAAACAAAGCTTATAAACATCTGTAAGACTCCTCCAACCCGTCTGGCCAGCGTGGAGAGTGTAGGCCAAGTCCTCTGGCTGCTCTGGCCAAGTATGGCTCTAGTAGTACAGAGAGGGTCGTGCTCCTATAGTGGAGACTAAAAAAGACCTGATGATGATAAAGGGTAAAGACCTAAACGTGATCGAATAAATTAACTAGTTAATAGACGGCGGCTAGCAGTTACAAGTTTACAACTTGTAAACATTATGACTCACGGTACGAAAGCAACAGAAATGACGACATGACTCACTGGATGGATGCATATCCTGCAGTTGTTTACTTTATTTTGATATAAGAATACCAAATCCACCAGTGGCAGATAAACATACATTCTACTTGACAAAGACTTTATCATTTCGTCCACGTCTTTTGTACAATACCTTCTTCAATTCATTCTGCAATGACGAGCCTGATTGTTAATTTTACATTTACGTGTGCACAGATGCAAAGTTTCTTTTGTAAGTAGTATTAGACATAAAAATGTCTACTTGTATGTAGCAATTTTTTTATCTAAATACCGCCCAAGTGCTAGTCGGACTCGCGCATGAAGGGTTCCGTACCGTTGTCTATAAAAACGGCAAAAAAATCATGTATGTTGTATGGAAGCCCCCCTTTAATATTAATTTAAAGTGAATATATAACTAAACATTCTGTGAATATTTCAAGCGTTTGCCTGTTGCCATTATAATATCGAGCAAGAACAAGCAAAAAAATCACGTTTGTTGTATGAAAGCTCTCTTAAATATCTATTTTGTGTAACTGTCTGTGATAGTTTGACAGTTGAAATTTTCACAGATACATGTTTATGATATACAGCCTGGTGACAGACGGACAGACTGACAGACAGACAGGCAGACTTTGGGTACGGAACCCTAAAAATTGTTTAATTCTGTAATAGAAAATGTTTAATTCTGTTATAGGCAAGGGCCTGTGAACTAAGTAAGAATTAAACAAAGGAGAAAATAAAGCGGTGTCGCATCGGAAGGTCAAACAGATGTTCGAGGATAGAGTCACGTGGAATGTACTGATAAGTCACCGAACAACAAAGTTATTATTGACGATCATATAATGTAAAGTTATCAAAAACAAATTAAGAACCGATGACGCAATGAAGTTAAAAAAAATTCTGTGCTGGTATGTGATCATTCTTAGAGTTTCAGAATCAGAAGCCTTTCAATGATATGTCATTGTTACACGGAAACTCATTTCTTTGCATTAAAACACGGGAAAAGTTGCTTCAACAATATAATTCGTTTTATAAAACCCTTTTCTTTTAGAAAATTTAAACTGTCGTCTCGTTAGTAAATCTTCAATAATCAATAACCAATCTCACTCGCTAATGTAACTAACGGAGTAAAGTAATAAGTTCCTTCAGGTGGGTAATAAGTTCCCGCCTGAAGCCCTTACTTTACTCACATTACCATATAGTTCAATTTCACGGCGAAAAAATCAATAACTAAATTCTCCGTTACTGCGACATTCGAGTTTAGACTTTATGAGCAAAAGTTTAAGATCGCAACTTATGTAATAGATGTTGTGTAGTCAGGACTTGACCTTAAAATGCGACACGTCACGTCTGTCCTTAATCCTTATGGTATACAAGGTTCGATTTACAAAGACCAGATATGTATTCTGAATTCAAATAGCTAACAAATTCATATTCAAACATTATTGATAAGGTACTCAATTTTTTTAAGTTTTTTAAAAAGAACATGATCGTTAGCTTTATAGATACAATGATGACATCATCTACATAAAATGAAGCTGTTGAATATTCTACACATTAGAGAATCACTTACGGCAATGGTTACCAACCATTTAAGCCCTAGTTGTTTAATGAGATTTAACTCGTTGTTTGAGTTGACACATTTTTGATAATGATTTAAATACGGCGCAGTAGTACGCAGCTGGTAATAACCTGAACATGTATTCATTTTACGACGGTAAACGATCAGTTTTGAACCATGCAAATTTGCTTCTTTTGACATAATAGATCAATTAGCAATGGCTTTCTTACAAATTACTTTCATCGCGCAATGCTTTTGTTCGGTCAATTTAATTTACTTTTCATCAAACTATCCTTGCAATTATATTATCTTTATTGTGGTTCACCTCGGTGCAATGACTTCCTCCGTAAGTATATTACTTGATGACGATGACATATTAGTTCGTTTGAAATTAGTACTCTTATGGTTACAAGAAAAATAAATACATCAGTAATTTGCTTTTATATTAAACTAGCTTATGCCCGCGACTCCGCCCACCTTAGTGTCGATCTCTCGGGAACAGTAGAATTTCCCGGTATAAAAGGTACCATATGTCCTTCCCCGGGCCTCAAGCTGCCTCCATACCAAATTCATCTAAATTAGTTCAATGGTTGAAGCGTGAAAAAAAACAGACAGATAGAGTTACTTTACGAAATTAGTATATGGATTAGAACTCATTTTGATTTAAAAACATTATCAATATTATTGGAGGAAATACATGTTCTATAACTTCATTCATGGATTGGTGCAAATTTATATATAGAGCATGCATGAACACAAGGTCAACCTCGCGGTGATATCACCTTGCAGACGATGGTACGGAACGGACTTTAGCCAGCTACATACGGAAAATCCATGGTAGAAATATAAACTACGGCAGCTATAACCACATGAGGTTGTTTACAAACCTCCATACAATGTTTGACTATTTTTACGATTGGCGTTTCCTGAATTGAGATTCATCATTTCTCATTGGTACTTTCAGCCTTTGTACGAGAAAGTATTTTTAGTAAGAAATGATATCTTGGAAGTATCTACGGTGAGTCTATGAAGATTTCATACGTATCAGATGGTGCTTCAATTTCATTCATGGGTGATTAGTACTGCAACTCGAGCGTGCAAGGTTGACCTCGATGTTATCATGAGAACCTTGTCGACGATATACGAAACAAACCAAAGATCAGCATACAAGTCTTTCGCATTCATGCCTTCCTGGTAACCGTGAAATTTGAATTATGGTGTACTCAAACATTACTATGTTAATTTGTTTATAAAAGCTTCATTACACGGCACATAGAAACATCAATAATGGGAGTATCATAGCCGACTTAATTAATCAAAGGATCTTTATTGTCTTCCAACAGGATCGGTTATGTGAAGGTGCCGAATTCTTTGAGACACACATTACTAGTAATGTGTGGTAGTAGTAATAGGGGGCAACGATAGAACTTTATCTTATAGATGAATGAATAAGGAATAAACATAATGGCATCTAATGGTCAAACAAAAATTAATTCAGCTGCTAAAAAATTCATCGTATGTAGGCGTAATAAGTGAAAACATGAAAACATCTTTTATCATATTGTAACTAAGAAAGCTAATACAACTTATAAAATCTTCAATACATAACTCTTTCTACTTTTTTGTAATAAATATAAGTGAAAGTTATTGCGAAATCGAACTCTCACTAATGGACAAGCCAAATTCACCACCATATTCGACATTTCGACAGGTAAGCAAAATACGAATTACTAGACGCCACGCGATAAACTTGAATTATCAAGGTCTTTGCTGCGATTCATAACTGTTTCCGTGTTGTATAAATTTGTGTTAAAGTTTGCTTGTAATTTGTAATTCTATTAAAATAATGTAAGATACAGGCAATTTTTCATACATTCAAAGACAAAAAGATTTTTGAATGAAAGTTTGCCTGCTGAGTACGCTTGGGTTGACCGCAATCTCACTTTGTATCCAGTGGAAATGTGATTAGTGGACTGAGCTCACTCATTATCATTAATTATAGAAATCCAGTGATTAAAATGAGGTAACTGGGAAAACAACTGATGTTTGAATACAGAATCATGACTGATTTTTCCTCCATTCACCCATATGTATTTTAAAAACCGGCCAAGTGCGAGTCGGACTCGCTCACGAAGGGTTCCGTATCATTATCTGTAATAAGCTTAAAATTATATTTGTCATATGATGTAACTAAAAATGTATGCCTTTCGCGATTTTTCCTATATCTATACTAATATTATAAAGCTGAAGAGTTTGTTTGTTTGTTTGTTTGAACGCGCTAATCTCAAGAACTACTGGTTCAAATTGAAAAATTATTTTTGTGTTGGATAGTCTATTTATTGAGGAAGGTTTTAGGCTATAAATCATCACGCTGCGACCAATAGGAGCGAAGCATCAATAAAAAATGTTTTGAAATCGGGGAAAATTATTCATCTATACTAAAAAATCATAATAACAGAAATTGCCGCGGACGAAGTCGCGTGCAACAGCTAGTCTTATAGCACATAAGACGTTACTTCGTACCAAATTTCAAGATTCTGAGTTAACGGAAACTGTTGGTTTTGATTCCCTTGCGAATCTCGAAAATTTGCGGCGTAAACGACTGTATGATATGAACTGTATCTTTTGATTGCGTTGGCTAAGAAGTTTGATTTTTTCACAGCTCCAACAGACAGTAGACCTGAGTATTTGATATAAAATGAATTACAGCTTGATAACTCCACGCGTTCCTGAGAAATATGGTCTTGACACACCATCGGACAACAAAGTGATTTTCCGTTTTTGGCTTTTGAGGTACGGAACTCTAAAAAGGTTGACAATGACATTGCGAGGAAAACGGTCAATGACAACATTACTTCCTCAACAGCTTATTAATATTAAAGTTGCCTACTAGTCGTCAAACATATTTACTTTATGTTTACAGCTGGTAATGCGGCCCGAAATAACCTCGGCCTCAGAGAAATGTACTGCGCACTACAGATCGGAAATGTTCAATATCGAATCAACAGTGACGAAACATAAGCTTTTGAAGACTTTTCTAGTTTCGATTTTGATTTCCAGTTTGAAGACTAGCAATTTGAGAGCGATAATAATCACCTCTAACAACTTTTATTCACTTTGATTGCCATAAGACCTAAAATTTAAGCCTTTGGCGTCGCTATGGGATTACAGGAAGGCCTCCCTAGTGGCTCGGAATTTTTTGACCGATTTGCAATGAGACAAACATTGCTAAATGAACCTCTTTCCAACAGTTTCAGTCTACTCTTAATAAGATTAAATAAGAAATTTAATATCAGTGTATGTAGCTGTTATACCAACAACCATCGCTTTAAAATAAAAATATTAGTTTAAACCAACCTTGCGTCGAGATTCTGAACCCGACTTAACGGCTGGAGACGCTCTTGTTGCTAGCCATAAATTCATATTCAAATTCGCATTAATTTCGTAGTCATGGAAATACTTTGATTTATAAATAGGAAAGTTCAAATGTTTGCTACTTAATTACGCACAATTAAAGGAACGGAGACGTAATCGGTCATCCGACAAATTAACTTGGGGCAATAGTCGGGTGACACGTCTAAAAGTTTCCAGACTAATCACGTAAAACACTACATTTATTCTGCGCCAACGCGTTCTATGTGTTATCCATCTACCCTAAGGTTGATTGGAAGAGACCGCCTTTGTACCAACTTTGTTTTCTTGATTATTGTATTTCTGATTTAGTGCACTAGATAGATAAAATATGTATTGTATCCATAGCACATAAAACATACACACACAAGCAAAATTTATAGTAAGAAATTAAACATAGTCTTAATATTAAACGTGTGTGTGCGTCAGTAACAAAAAAGGCTGTAGCTCAGTGTGGTAAATTGCCCAGTGATGAGCAAAACGCTGATTTTCAGCTACCGCTGAAATCTGGGTGCACGTGCGCCGCCACTAAGTATCTATTCAATTTAGGTTGACTGGCAGAGATCGCTAAGGAGATAAGTCGAGCCTTTGTACCAACTTTGTTTTCTTGATTAATGTATTTCTGAATTGGTGCACTAAGTATATTCTACTCTATCGACGATATCTGTGAATTAGTGATAACGACACTTTATTTGCTTTTTTACCACCTTTAAATCGCAGGGTTCGATCCTCGTTCAGGTCAAGATGGAAAACTATCTTTTTCAGATAGACCTGGGTCTTAGATCTTTACCAGTCTTTACCTAATATGTACCTATATTATCTATATTATAAAATAAATTGTGTGATTATTGCATAACAGGAGTTCACATCTTGCTGAGGGCTATCTCAATCTGCGTGGTTTATCCCTATATATTTATTAATTTCTAGTGCCAGAACAATGAACAAGGATGGTGCCATGATGGACAAAAGCTAGTCAAAACTATATAATAATAAGAAAAGATTTAAGATTTATTGTCTTTAATAAATAAGCCCAAAAACCTTCTTAACCCAAACCGGCTAATAGCCACATCGCTTATTGACATGATTCCTTAGACTTTTCCTTTCTGCGGTTTGTCCGGGAAAAGAAGCAGCTGGTACATTCTTCATTTTCCTTTTCTCCCAGCATAGCAGATGACTGAAATACATAAAAGAAGGCAAACATCCGCAATGAAAACATCATTTCGCCATTGAAAATATTCAGCAATGTAGCGGTTCGCTTTTATACTCTCAGCGTCGAATTTATTTTTAGATGGTTTCCTCTCGCGGTCACGGGCATTCGAACGAGAACCTCGACCTGGAAACTACTGGAAACCTAGACTTGTTAAGATCATAGACCCGTCTAAAAGACGAAAAAGATTTTCACTTTCGTGGTGCTCTTTTTTGCTTAAGCATTGGTTAGAACCTCCACAATCCGAATGCTCTGTCATTGAGGATGAGGCACCTGGAGATGTCAAAATTACTCTTTTTAGGGCATTTTGTACGTCCTTCTACGCGAGAGGCCTGTGGGCGAGCTATACCTAGACCAGAAACAGTACAGCGCCTTTAGGATCGTGATGGGGCTGCCCCGATTCAGTAGCGCGTCGAGACGGGAATATTTGCAGAGTGCCGCGTGGATGGATTGTATTTTTTTTTACACAACCATGCCGCAAGCGTCGTACATCCGTGGTACGCATGGTTCGTGCCAATGTCAGCACCGCTCTGAAGGTGTTTGCCAATCGATTTGATCGTCTGTACATCCATAAACCATGCAGCAATGATCCATGTACAGACTGCAAAGAATTTTGTTTTAATTTAATCGTTTTATAAAATTGATTATAATTTTAATGAAGTAATTTTAAGATTTTATTCTAAAAAATATATTTTTTATGTATTGTATGTTGTATGATAGGTCGGAATAATTTCATTTATTATTATTGACATTAAGTTTCGTGTATTTTAATTTTAACATTTGTGTTACACTCATACATGAAAATATACGTCGTTCCGTCCGGTCATTTTATCCACAACTTAAAAATAATCATATTTGTGTTTTAAAAACACTAAATGCCACCAGATCTTACACCACATTAATAAGTGCTATACTAAAAAGTCGAAAATGAATCGCATGATCCTACCGGTACAATTTCCTTTTTAAAAATATTTTGTTCTTGTGCTGTTATGAAAAAGAAAAAGCGCAAAAAGAACTCTCTGCTCATTTTCCAGTCTCATATTACATTTTCAATGATATATCTAATACCATTTTGAAACCTATGTAACTGTAACTAAAAATAATAATCACGGCGCTCTTGCACTCGTTATTAATTCAAAAAGTTCTGGCTGCGAGGTACTTTGGGTTTTATGCTTTTCATATTTCATTTGATGAATGCTCTTAATAGCTGAAATGCCTTTGCTTCATAGCTTGCCTGGCTGCGAATTAAACCGTATTGTGTCCCACTTGCTTCTCCTCCCGCGCAGATTAAAAGTCAATCAAAGGAATGGACATATACCTCGAAATTGGTAACATTATACTTGTAATTAGGGTTTTGAAGAAGAAGCAGATAAGCCCAAAAAGAACTCTCTTTGTTCAACTCATTTTCCAGTCTCATGTTAGATTTTCAATGACATATCTAAATAATTTTGAAATCTGTGTTACTGAAACTGAAATGAATGATCACCGCGCTCTCGCACTGGTTATTAATTCAAAAAGTTCTGGCTGCGAGGTTCTTTGGGTTTTATGCTTTTCATATTTCATTTGATGAATGCTCTAAATAGCTGAAATGCATTTTCTTCATAGCTTGCGTGGCTGCGAACTAAACCGTACTGTGTGCCACTTGCTTCTCCTCCCGCGCAAATTAAAAGTCAATCAAAGGAAAGGGCATAGATCTCGATATTGGTAACATTATACTCGTAATGGGGTATTGAAAAAGAAGCAGATAAGCTCAAAAATAACTCTCTGTTGAACTCATTTTCCAGTCATGTTAGATTTTCAAAGACATATCTAAACCATTATGAAATCTGTGTTACTGGAACTGAAATGAATAATCACCGCGCTCTCGGACTCGTTATTAATTCAAAAGTTCTGGCTGCGAGGTTCTTTGGGTTTTATGCTTTTCATATTTCATTTGATGAATGCTCTAAATTGCTAAAACGCGTTAGCTTCCAAGTTCGCCTGGGAGCCAATTAAACCGAAGTGTGTACTTCCCCTCCCGCTAAAATTAAAAGTCAATCAAAGGAATGGGCACCCAGAGATTAAATAAAATTAATATTAATAATTAAAATTAATTATTTGCAATAAAAAAATATTTTATATCATTCTGCATATAAATGACGAGGCATCACTATAACGGCACTAAACATCTCAAATAATTGATACGCTTATTATTTTAGAATACGATGCATAAATAATATGAATAAGAACTTTATTAAATTTAAGGATGTATAATTTGAAATTATAATCACACAACCTTTTGATCGCTGTTACCAACCGAGTTGAAATTCGCAGAATCTTTAATCACAAAAATCATTGTAAGTACTTCTATAAAAGATATATAAAATAAATAAATAAGTACACCCCCGATACAAAAACCCCTGTAAGATACAGGGGTTTTCGTATCGTATTCGTTAAAGACTTATCGATTTTCATAAACAAACATTATATTATCACGTCTTTGTCCCTCAAGGGGTAGTAGTCACCAAAGGCCACGTTTAGCATGCAAGTGTGCTTATGACTGGAAAAGGAATTAAAATAGTGATGTTTATCATTAAAAAAACTGCCAAGTGCGAGTCGGACTCGCGCACGAAGGGTTCCGTACCATTATCTATCATCGAAAAACGAGCCCACATAAGACGGTGGTAACTGAAGAAAGATTTATAAAGTCCTACTCTATAAGAAAAGCTTAAAATATTAATATCTGAAAAATGTTATTATATTATTTTTGACTAAATGAAATATTATTTTCACTTTTATTCTTTTAATTTTTGTAATTTTGTATATTTCATTGCATGCCTTTTGAACTTGTATAAATTTGCACACCAGTATCTAATGGTAAACATGTTGTTCTTTTTATAATATATCCATTTAATGTAGTTTACACATGTTTATGCAAATAAATACTCTTTGTCTTTAAGGGAAATAAAAAAAAATACTATCCATTTACTATTACTACTATTAAAATAAATAGAGGACAGTTATGTATTTACTCAGTGTATAGATATAAACTGAGTAAATACTTAACTACTACATAATTATGATGACATAATAGGTATCATTAAAATTTTAAAGTCATAGAAAGACTCCCATAATATTGAGGAAAGGCAATTATTATGAGTCTAAATTGTTAGTGAGCCACCTCAATCCTAATAACAATATGATTGGCATATCAAAATCAACTACCATAGTAGAGCAATATCATAACAATAAAGTATTATTATCATAACAAAAAAATTTTTTACCAAAATGTATGACTATGTATTAGCTATGTATGTAGAGTGACAAGAATGATATAATACGACATAAGTATTTATGAGAGAAGTATGAAAGTCCCTCCAGTAACAGAGAAGCTCCATAGTCATAGTGTAGCTGGTATGGGCATGTGATAAGAAGAGAAGAAAGTCATAGCACAAGGAAGTATTCGATTTGAAAGTGAATGGAAACCGGAACAGAGGACGACCTAAGAAAAGATGGGTGGATTGTCAAGGAGAGTATTAACAAGAACTGACAAAGGCTATGTTAGGCGACAAAAACAATGGATAGAACTGACATACTGTGCCAACAACACCTGAAAAACTGGGTTAAGCTAAGAAAAAGTAGTACTAAAAAGGATAATACATCTACAGTTTCAACCACATAACTTGTCGTTTTTCGTAATTTTTCGCTCCAAATGTTATACTCAAGGCGCCATACATATGTAAGGGCACAACTAAGCAAGAAAAGAGGCAGACCTTGGATCGTCCAATTACTGACTAATTAACGAAGTGGTTGATGTAACGACAAGGCACTCAGACGAGATTTTAAACACTACAAAGTGAGCTAGAATGCTGGTTTATTTAATTTAAATTGACACGTTTTAGATATCGCAAGTATTCGCAATAGCCTAACTAAAATATTCAAAAAGCGAAAGTTAGATTGTACTATTTCTTTGTTAGTTAGAACTGAACCAATCATTACTTTTTTTAAAGTAGGTACTAAGTATGTAGCTAGCTCCAAGTGAGCTTTCGCTACTTCACCGGGCCTTTGAGGCGAGGGCAGGGTGCCCTCGACCTTTATAGACAACATCACCAAAGGGCCCCCAGGAGGGACGGACCTCGGCTTTGGGCGTTGCCTGTGTGCGCAAGGCTTGGAGAGACAGCAAACTCTCATATTGCCTGATGGGCCGCGTATGCGTGCATGCAAGCCTGAAGGGCCAATCTGAGAATCAATGGCAAAAGCCTTTGGAGAGCAGCAACTCTCAATCATTACGAAATTTTGCTCGTTGCGTTTATTCTACTACTGGAACGGGTAGAACAGGTCAATCTATGGCCTATGTTCAGTCAGTGATAATGTAAGTAATGGTGAAAGAATTTTTCAAATCTGTCCAATCGTTTCGGAGCCTATTCAATGCAAACAAGATAGTGTAAATTTAGATGAATTATTCTATAACCTAACGCCTTGATAACAAGTTTTTGTGACGACACTACCAAACACCTTGCGTTAGCTGATGAAACTCCATTTTCCTCGTATCATTGTAGGCCTTGACACTCGTAGATAATTACGAAGAGGAAACATACCCGTTTATTAAAACCGCATGAGTGTTTGTACAGTCAGTCACTGCATGTCTTTTATGTTTCAACTAGCTTTCGCCCGCGGCTTCGCCCGCGTCAATGTCGATCCCTCGGGAATAGTACTTTTTCCCGGGATAAAAGGCAGCCTATGTCCTTCTCCGTACTCCAGAGAACTTGTATGCAAAATTTCATGATGATCGGTTCAGTAGTTACAGCGTGAAAGCGTAACAAATAAACTCACTTTCGCATTTATAATATTAGTAAGGATAAGGATTTTGCAGAACCAATTTAACGTTTTTGAGAAGTCAAATCTAGCACAGATCTATATAGTCTATAGGTACCTTTTGAACCAGTAGTTTTTTGAACTAGTTTAAATTTCATCGCAACCGATTCAGTAGTATGAGTGAAGTCGGTTTTTTTTAAATAGAAAATTATTTATTGTTTAGTCCTTCGATCAAATATAATGTGATACACAGTCTCATACAAAATGAAGCCTTAATAATGTCCCCGAGCCGAGTCAAAACATCATGCATACTGACAAACAACGACAAAAACGGTACGTACTGAAAGTATAACTCCCCCTTTTTTTTTATTATTTGATGCCTAGTTTTTGCATCTTTTCATTGTACCTTCGTCATCGCGAGACGTGCGAGTGCTAGCGTGGTTTATTGAAACTGTGGACAAAACAGCTCTGAAATTCGATTAGTGCGCTGTTTCGCCGGTGCCACTTTTCGACCGCCAATCGTGTATCTACCATTATACATATGTATTTGATCGAAGGTGTAGCCAGAAAGCTAAGTAGCATCTTTCGACCCCTAAACGTTGCCGTAGGGCTGATAAAGCCCTTATTACAATTAAAATTGCAATGAGTGAACTGTAAACTATATAAATATGGGTAAATTTGTAATTTTTCTATAATCTGGAATTTAATTCATTTTATTGAACTGTACACATATACATAACGTTACCTCACCATGTTATTATGTAATGAATAAGATGGAAGAGCGAGATTCTCTAACACATTTATTTATTTGCTTAAAAGAAAACCTCAGCCATCATCATCATCATCATCAGGTCTTTTTAGTCTCCACTATAGGAGCACGACCCTCTCTGTACAACTGAACAATACTTTGCCAGAGCAGCCAGAGGACTTGGCCTACACTCTCCACGCTGGCAAGACGGGTTGGAGAGGGCTCATAGATGTTTATAAGCTGTGTTTAGCTTGTATTTCCTAAGTCGCCTTCTACGACATCCACGGGAAGACTTGGAGTGGTCCTATTCTACTCTGCCGGATACTTCACGGAGTCTCTCGAAACCTTAGTATCAAATATGAACATGTTATGAGATATAAATATATATATGTTTTAAGTAATATACAACCTATTTTTTCCGCGGAAGAGTAAAATATACCTAGTACCTAATTCATCTTTACCCAAAAGTGAGACCAAGGCCAACATAGATCCTCATGTTAAGTAGTATACGACAACATTGATTACAGAATCGTAAAATTGTGTTACAATTTTATAGATGGTCAGCTCATGGTAAAACATTAGAAGACGGCAAATAATACACATACATATATATACTATCACTTGCTGAAATGCCTTTAATTACAAGCTCGCGTTTGGGCAAAGGCCTAGATGAATAAAATTAAAATGGTTGTATCCGGAATGGGGTAAACCTGACGAAAGAAACTATATACCTATAAGGAAAGACAACGCCACACAACGCTAGAAGTTACAAAGTAAAATCAAACATACTATTACGTCTTTTTTTTGCGGGGTAGACCGAGCCCAGGTCTTTAAGATCTCATCATCATTTCGAGTAGGTGTCACGGTCAATCGACCATGCACACCCTGTGTCATAGTTCTTCGGAACCGCCTCTCGGCCTCTGACGTGGTTCCTTTAACGACTACCAGATGGCAGCCGGGACCACCGGCTTAACGTGCCTTCCGAAGCACGGAATCATCTTTATTATCAGACAATCAGGTGATTCAAGCCTGCAATGTCCTAACCAAACTGGAAACAACTAAACAAAGTATGCTTCCGGTGGGAATCGAACCCACGACCCCCGGGTCAACAGGCAAACGCCTTAACCACTGGACCACGGAGGTTGTTAAGATCTAAAAGCCTCTTTTAGCATGTTGGGGGGGCGTTAGGTCACAGAATTAATATAAGGTTAGGTGGTGGGTGGTGGAAAAAGAAAACAAAATAATCATAGGTATGTTGCTAGCCGCATCGCCTACTTATGATTGGCTATAATGATCGCCTATATTTTCGCCAATTCCCTCGATCGGCTATTACGGTCTAAGCAGGAAGAGAATGAATATTGATGGGTTAGAAACTTTATCACTACATCTCAATAAGACTAGGTAGTCAATAGAATTAGTTAGCTGTATAACTTAATCTTATATTTGATAATAATAAATAAATATATACAGACGAATCACAAATAACAGATAAGCACATACGTATCTATCTACAATATTCTCAGGTTTTAAAAATCAGTTGCCGGATCTCTCATTCCATACCCCACACTAGATTTATGTTGGCCTGATTGTTTGTCAATTTCCAAAAAATTCTGATCCTTTGTATCATCTAAGGGGATCTAACGGCAATAAACATAGAATGTGGGTCTATTCTAAATAATATCCGAACCAATCAAGAGTAATGTCTGGTTATTGGTATAAATTAATCTCAATTGGTCCACTCTATCTCAAATTGATTGACATCATACATCACAATTTACCAATAGGCGGCATTGTCATGTTTTGTCTGATACTCGTCAATATTAGGGCACAGTGGATTAAATAATATCATGATTGACTTTTATTAACAAATTGCTCTTGCCCGCGACTTCGTCCGCGGTAATTTCTGTTAAATTAGACATATAATGGCACGCACATTTTTTTTAAGTTCGTGGAGGAAGAGAAATAATTCTTTAATACACATTTTTTGGGTAACTTGAACTCAATAAATGGACTATCCAACACAAAAATATTTTTTTTGTTGGATAGTCCGTTAGCTCCGGTACACACTACACTAACAGTGTCTGACTTTTTATTAAAGTCTGGACGACGCGGTTTAATTTTGGCAATCACTGGATTCCATGCTGGTTAATTTGTATCCTGTACAGATGTTCACCTGCACAGACCTTTTTTAATTATAATCGAGAACTTATGTACCTACTTTCATACTTATAAGTACAGAAATTTGAAAATTCAATATTAACTTCACACTAAACTAGCAGCCGTGAAAAATGTAATTAAGAAAATAAATAAGGTGCTACAATGTAACTAAAAATTGTTTTATTTTAATCTCTATATCTGATTCAACTTCAACAGTTCTCCCATATCAGTTATATCCAACAACAAAATTTACCAATCGGTGTATTCGTTTGGTTATTGAGTATTACTTAGAGGTGAACTCAAGAATAAAATCGGAAAGGCCGAAAACTTCCTCTTTGACTCCGGTCAAAGGTCGTTGCGGTGTTTCAAACTGATTGTAACTGAGACTTGGGACTGATTGTAAGCTTTTCATAAAAAAATTACAAAACATATTTATTTATTGGTTTTACTTAAATGTAATATTTTATTTAATAACCATTACTGTCCCACTGCTGGGAAAAGGTCTCTCCCATCTATCTCTATCCTGAGCCATATCTAACCAGTCATGCTGAAAGCGTCGAGATAATTACGCCATCATTTCCTTGGCCTGCCCCTTCGACAACGACCATCCTCAGATATCTAAGAAGTCACTTTATTGGCCCATTTGTCTGGCAACATTCTACAGACATGGCCCGCCCAGTCCCATTTCAGCTTGGCTTATATCAAGAATTTATAGCTTCAAAATGCAGAAAATAAAATTAAAATTAAGTGTAAAATTGAGTTGTACTGATTTCCTCCTTGAAATCAGTCAAGGACGAAATCAGTATGACTTCAGAAAAATACAAGGGGAAATTGGAGGTCCACCCGAATGAGCTGGCCGCTGGCCTGACAACACAATCATATCAAAAAAGGCTAAAAAGGAAAAACATTCTGCCAAGTATAAATCATGAGTAGAGTCACTCGCTGGAGGACTCACTCCAAACAACACACGGCCTTCAACAAACCTGCTTAAGTGCAGTATCGCTGATTGCAGAATCAAACACGAACACAAAAAAAAAAAATTAAGTGCAATTCTGTTATTAGCTTTAGGTATATGTTCAACAACTTGTTTTGTTGTATTAGTTGTGTTGTTGTAGGTATATAAATACATTGAAAAATAAATATTTTAGAGAAACACGTATTGCACCTTCCAATGTTATCATTCAAAGTTAAAAAAATTCTATGTAAAACACAATATGTTTCAAAAACATAGCTCAAGTTTAATTTATAACATTTTTTGAGTTACTTTGAAACAATAGACATAATGTGCATTTTTGTACCCATACTGATAAAGCTAACAATGTCAATCTTTCGTTATCTGTCACCTCATGCCTTGATAAGGTAACAACATTATAGGTACAAAAAGCAAAGGACTTGTGAATGATGCACAATCCATCAAAGCAATTATGCAGTGGAGCCAATGGATTTTATTTAAGTTTAAGGTCATGACTGGATCAATAAATACAAACCAAACCAGTTATATATTTTTTTGTATTAATTACTGGTAATTATCACTTGTTTAATCTTATGGACTTTAAAGATGAATCTTTACTTTCATTATTCAGGTTCAGGATAATTCAGTAATGGTACCTTGTTACATACACTACAGATATGACTTAACACTGTAAATAAGTTAATGTGAACATAAACATATGGTTTTTTTATAAAGTAATAAAACCTGTATAATAAATGTTAACTCCAAAGAGATTAACCCTTTACCTACGGGTGTCATCATTAGTCGATTTGAAAATATCAGGCCTCAATACGATCGTCGCATATAGTAGATTTGACAAAGATAGTAGTTTTTTTTTAATTCTGTGTCTATGGTAGAACTGTTTGACCAAGAAATTTAAAAACTAGAGGACTTATTCTCTTACGTGTATACATTTTCTAAAATATCACTAGATGTCTTACTGTCGAAAAAATGCTACAAAAACACCATTGAATTTAGCCATCCACAGGAGTGGACACCTGTACTGCAGGGGTATGTGCAAAGAAAACATCATGGCGGATTTCTAGTAAAGTGAATGGTAAATGAGGGTATTATATCAATACTTTTATTCTTTATGGCTTTTAAAGGTATGTTGATATGAATTCGGAGATGATTAGTATGAATACGAGTGAGAGAACTCTTATCAGTTGCATATAAATAAGAAATATGCAAAATAAATTATATTGCATATCCATATTTTAGTTGAATTTGTTGATATTTTACCAAAAACTATATCAATTGTCATAAGTTCCTTGAAAATTACATTAAGACAGTCAAAATTTTGCTGGTGCTAACATGTGTGTTTTCTTAGTTAATAAGGCATTTTATTTATATTATTTACATAAACATGATAAATTATTCAGCTATAGTCATACCAAGATATATTGTTTATAAAAAAACAGTGACTTGGAACCTAAAAATGAATTTTCTTTCTGATGAGTATTTTTATTTATTTTCTTTTTTTATATTAACAATCATCAAAAATAGTTATGTAATAAAAAACTACATTAGTTGCTTAATAAAATACAAAAATTTCAGTTCCATTAATCTTATAGTTTCGGAAATATCTTCATGTTCCCCATATTGGGCGGTGACTTTGGTTTCCAGCTCCCCAGTTGATTAAGGGTTAAATATGTAAGGTAATGTAGCAAAGGGAGCGCAAGTTTTGGGACTAAGTAAAATATTGACTCAAAATTTTTAGGTCTAATATATAGACCTATTTGTTACTATAGCAATGTTTAGTAGACCTCAAAATAAGCCTTATTGCTCTTCTTAATTTTTCTCTGTAAATTACCTAAGTAAGTATTATAGATGGTGGATTAGAAACATTTTCTTGCAAGGAAATTAGGCCAAACTGATGATAATGATAAATACATATACAATAGAATATAAATATGAAAAAAGTTGCGAGTCCTTCATAGATTTGTTTCTAAACATTATTTGCTGCATTTAATTGCACAAGTCAAAAGCATAATAGGAAATCTTTTATATTTTTTAATAATTTTACCACAATCATCCCTCAATTGTATGATCCATATCCTCACTTTTGGGTAAACTTAGTTTATATTTCTGTTCTATCTAGAGCACATATTTAAGCTCTTTGGTTACCCCAGAGATACATTATCTTAATATGTTATAAAAGATTCAGTATGGCTTAAGGAAGTGAACTGAAGCACATTGAATACCAATCATATTGGTAAACTCATGGACGTCGGAAAAACCATGCAAAAAAGGAGAGAAGGTTCAATCACGAGTGACATTACGATTGTACTAATATTTTTCCAATTGTATGTTAGATACAATACAAAAATACTATTGCAATACGACGAGTAGGTGATTGTAATAGCTTCTTAACGTCATCTTTTCAGGTTTCCTTACAAGGTTTATTAGTGCAGAACAATGGAATGTAGTTAATTGTAGGTACTTACATATTCCGCTGCATGAATCAACAGAAGACACCCCACAACGGGTAGAAATCGTCGCAAATATTTCTCACACACACCAGCCATTATAGCACACAATTATCACAAAATAATTTTACAATGTTTAATAGTTGTCATATCATAATTGTACACTAAAAACAATCCGTCTTTTACGTTATTTTCTGTGTTACGCTTCCGACGCGGACCATCCACCATTCGTGGCGAATGATGAATTAAAAATTGATCACTTGCTTCGCGCACGGCGCAAGTCAACAGCAACAGCGAATCCAAAATGACAGACTTCAATATTTGACAACTAAAAACAAAATGGCCGACAACGTTGCGTTCACAATCACATGATTTTTGTCTGAAAAGCACATGTATGGCTCCTCACTTTTCATTCAAACATTTTATCGTTTTAAAATATTCCCTGACAAAATTCTTTTTGACGAATTTCACAATAAATAAATCAACGAGAAAAGATAAACTTTACTAAATTAATTCATCGAGCAGCGGCAGTAGGATGAGCCGCTCTGCATGAAGACCCGAAAACAACTGTTAGAGAACGAGCGGAGCGGTCTCGTCTCTTGGCCCAAACTCTGTGTACCCCGCAAGGCAAAAAAAGGCCAGTTTTGAGCCAGAGTCAAGATTGAACTGGTTGAATGCTGTTGCAGATATTGCACAGCAGTTAGTCCGAAGATTTTATTTAAGTAGTTAAGAAATAAAATATTGTTGGACTAACTGCTGTGCAATATCTGCAACATGGTAGCAGAGCGTAGTTAGGGTTGTGTTGGATATAAAATGAATAAAAATAACGATGGTGTAAATGATTTCGGTGCTGGTGCAAACATGCAGCACACACATGAATCGAACCCAGCGGGGTTACTACAAGGTATAGAAAAATTGGATGGAGCGTCAAATTACGCTACCTGGAAAATCCAAATGGAGCTTTATCTTGTAATGGAGGATCTATGGGATTATATAGAAACAACACCGTCTGATGCTGCTGGTTCTAAAATAGATAAGAAGGTACGTGCAAAGTTGCTGCTTATGGTGAAGCCACACTGCTTGGTACATGTGAAGAAAGCAACTACAGCTAAAGAGAGCTGGAATGCCTTGAGAACAGCTTTTGAGGACCAAGGGGTTAATAACATATGTCGATTGCTAGGACGTCTAGTTAGTCAAAAGTTGAGTATGTACAGCAGTCCAAGAGTATATGTCACTGAAATATTGTCGCTGGCCAATCAGTTGGCAGATATGGGCAAAGAAATAGATGACGAGTTATTAGCTGCACTTATGCTACAGGGGCTAGGAGAGCAGTATGAGCCAATGAAAATGGCTATTGAAAATAGCAACATAACGTTGACAACTGACTATGTCAAGACAAAGTTACTGCAGATTGATGATAATTCATCACACAAATGTACAGATTCGCCGGATAATGCTTTAAGTGCTGCACAAAAGAATAATAACAGCAAAGCAAAGGAAAATAACAACGGAAAGACTGCGAAGAAGAAGATGTGTGTGGGGCTGGACATCGAGCTCGTTTTTGCCCGAATAAACATAAAAGTCAAGCACATACTACGCATACAGCTCTTCATATGTATAGAAACAATTCACAATAATGGATTTTAGACTCAGGCGCGTCATTTCATATGACAAATAGAAAGGATTGGCTAGAGAACTATATGAAGTTAGAGGAGCCAATTCAAATATCCTGCGCGAATGGTAACAGGGTGGAAGGTGAAGGCCGAGGTGATGTCTGTTCAGAGGAATTGAGTATGAGTGTGAAGGGAGATGTCTTCGTGCCGAAATTAGCTGCGAATCTATTGAGTGTAAGTACGTTAGTGAATCGTAATTTTGTGGTGGTATTTTCGAAAAGAGGTTGCGAGTTATATAAGGCGGAAGAATGTCAAGTACATGGTAAGGTGGAGTTGGTATGCAAGGAAGAGAAAGGGATTTATATAGTGAAATCCAATTCTAATGCTGATATGTTTTCAGCTTTGAATACAAACTCTGTCGGTGAAGTTCAACTATGGCACCGCAGACTTGGGCATTTAGGACTTGTCAACATGAAAATACTACGTGACAAACTGGCTAGAGGTATATGTTTCAAGGACCCAGGCTTAGTTCAATGCGTGTCGTGCTTGAAAGGTAAGCAAACCACTTTACCATTTCCGAAAGAGAAGAGTACGCGTGCTACTGAAATCCTTGAACTAATACATAGCGATGTATGTGGCCCCATGGAAACTGCTTCATTTTCAGGGTATAAGTATTTCCTCACGTTTATTGACGATAAATCGAGAAAAACTTTTGTTTATTTTTTGCGTAACAAAAGTGAAGTTTATTCGAAGTTGGTGGAGTTTAAAAAGCTAGTTGAAAATCAGACTGGTAAAAATATTAAGACCATTCGAACAGACAACGGCAAGGAGTACGTCAACAAACAAGTGAATTCTTTTTTGAAAAATAGTGGCATAATTCACCAATTAACTGTGGATTACACACCACAACAAAATGGAGTAAGTGAGAGGGCAAATCGTTCGATTGTGGAACGAGCCAGAAGTATGCTTGGAGAAGCGAAACTAAGCAAAAAATATTGGGCTGAAGCGGTAAATACTTCGGTTTACTTGAAAAACAGATGTCCAACACGTGCTGTTAAAGGAAAGACACCTGAAGAAGCATGGTCTAATAGAAAAGTAGACCTAAGTCATTTAAAGGTTTTCGGTTGTATTTATGCATGTTCCAAAACAAAAGCGGAAGAAATTTGATTCAAAGACAAAAGAACTGCTGTTTGTTGGCTACTGCGAAACATCAAAAGGATACAGACTAATAGATCTAGTAACGCATAGCATATACAAAGCAAGGGATGTCGTTTTCTTTGAAGATCAAATTGGAGCTCATGTAGAAAAGAATGATGAAAGAAAAGATGTAACATTTGCAAATGACTTTTGGGAGACACCTATAATGAACAGGGAAATTGATGCTTCTACAAATGTTCAACAACATGAACTACGAAGAGAACATGACGATTTCTTTGACTGTGAAGATGTAGGTGAACAGAGGTGTATGAAAAATGTAACCGAAGAAGAGGTACTCTTACCTGAAGAAGGAAATGGAATTGAAATTGCTGAACACAATGGAAGAGTAGAAGTTTTGGAATCTGAGATGCATGATAGAAAAGATTCTGTATCCAGACCTGAAACTATTGTGGATGTTCCTGAAAGAAGGTATCCTCTCAGAGAAAGAAAGCCTACGAGGTATGATGATTATATTCTCTATTATGCAGAAGAAGATATAA
This sequence comes from Elegia similella, assembly GCA_947532085.1. NCBI lineage: Eukaryota > Metazoa > Arthropoda > Insecta > Lepidoptera > Pyralidae > Elegia > Elegia similella. The sequence continues at coordinate 20,199,602 of OX383941.1, forward strand.
AGGAAGAGCCCTTAACTGTAGACGAAGCTTTATCAAGAGACGATAAAGATAAATGGCAGAAGGCCATTCAATAAGAGCTTGATTCAATCAAGAAAAATCAAACTTGGGATTTGGTAGAGAAGGCTAATGGCTACTTCGTAGATTCTAAATGGATTTTTAGAATTAAAAAGGGCCCGGGGAAGATCCGATATAAAGCGAGACTCGTAGCCAGAGGTTTTACTCAAATCAAAGGACTAAACTACAATGAAACTTTTGCGCCTGTAGTACGCCGTAGTACTTTGAGATTATTATTAGCTCTAGCCGTAGAAAATGATCTTAAAGTTGATCAAATGGATGTTGTAACTGCATTCTTAAACGGAGACTTAAATAAAATCTTCGGACTAACTGCTGTGCAATATCTGCAACAAATGCCATTCCATCGGTTAGCGTAGGTACCCTTTTGGAGAGGACTACTTTTAGTTTGGCGGTGAGCCTAAGGTTAGGGGTCAGGACGAATGAACCCCATCGCTGTCGTGGTGGGCTAGACGTCGATCCTCTAGGTCATCATGGCTTAGCATGTCGTCTTAGCGCGCCATGCCGCCTTAAATAACGTCATCCGTCACGCCCTTGCCTCTTCCGGTGTACAAGCAGTGCTTAAACCTAATGGCATCGTCTGGGACGGTGGCAAGAGGCTCGATGGCATGACGCTCATCCCGTGGAAAAACGGGCGACCGCTCGTGTGGGATGCCACATGTGTGGACACTGTTGCCTCACCCCACGTGAGAGCGACCGCTCACAAAGGGCCGAATCCAATAAGAGGCGTAAATAAGCGGCCTTGGGAGAGCCGTATATATTTACGCCTTTTGCCGTGGAGACCTTGGGGCATTGGGGTGCGGAAGCCCGTCAGTTGCTCAAGGAGATCTCCGCACGCCTCGTCGACGCCTCAGGCTAAGGGGATCCAAGGGCTGGCAGGCATTTCGGGGACAACAGGGAAATGCCGCCAGCCTCTTGGGTACCCTACCCTGTGTCCGCAGCGATTTGGGGTCGATTTTTTACATTGTTTAATTTTATATTTAGTTACTTCAGTTTATTTAGTTTTTGTTTATTTATAAGTAATATAATAACTTATAGTTTAATCACTTGTAACTATTGTGCGTTGTGTAATATAAATAAACTCCATAATTCATCGATAAACATTTGAAGGTAGTTTAAAGCGACAGCTCCGTGGCGCAGTGGTTAACACGCTAGCCTGCGACGCGGAGTGCCCGGGTTCTATCCCCAGCCAGGTCAAGATGGAAAATGATCTTTTTCAGATTGGCCTGGGATCTTGGATGTTTATCTATATATGTATTTGTTATAAAATATAGTATCGTTGAGTTAGTATCCCATAACACAAGTCTCGAACTTACCTTGGAGCTAGCTCAATGTGTGTGATTTGTCCGTATATATTTATGTATTTATTTTTAGTACTAGCTTTTGCCCGCGACTTCGTCCGCGGCAATTTCTGTTCTATTGTGATTAATAAATTTGTTTTTTTATTTAGTATATACAGATGAATAATTTAACCCCGTTTTCAAAACATTTTTACCGATGCTTCGCTCCTCTTAGTCGTTTGATGTTTTTTAGCCTAAATACTTCCTCAATAAATGGACTATCCGACAAAAAAGAATTTTCCAAATTGAACCAGTAGTTCCTGAGATTATCGCGTTCAAACAAACAAACGAACAAACTCTTAAGCTTTATAATATTAGTAAGATAGTCAACATTTATTATTCGACACTTTTCCGCTGGGTTTTGTTTTTGCTGTTACTTGATACGAAATAAGGGTTTGACAGCAAAATTTGCGCGATTTGTGGATTTTCTCGATCGCTCAGCTATTGCAAGATAGTTAATAAGCGTGCGGGGCGTGCGCGGCACTGCAATGGTAAAAATCAAGGCATAGGAACACTTAGGTTTTTGAGATGCAACGTACCGTACGTACCTAAGATACTGCTCGGCTATAGCCGTTATAATAACGACGGATATTATTAAGACAGTTAAAACTGGGGTACTTTTTTTGAAAGTGTGACACTCACCGTATTCAAGCGATTTGTGTATGGAATAATCGCTCGTTTACGAATGCTCCTGTTGTATTGTGCCCAGCGGTCGTCACACTTTACTAGCCAAGGGCCACACAGCACGGGCCGGGTCGCAGAGTATGTAAAGGCGCTTCAAGAGCCTTTGCACACTTATCCTTGCTAGTCCATACTAATCTTATTTATTTTATTTATTTATTTGCATCAGGCAACAGAATACTTATAAAATATTACAGGCCCATAGAATATAAATATACCTTACAGACTAACATACATATAAACAAGGGCGTCGCCAAGGGGGGGCAGGGAGGGGCAGCTGCCCCCCCCTAGAGATTCTAAAAAAGTTGGCAAATATAATGCAACCAAAGTCCTAAGTCTAGTACTAAGATACTGTTGTTATTACAATCGCTGTTGATGTAAGGCTCGTAGTACAAGTGAAAAGCTTCATGGGCTGTCGACTTTACCTACAATTCATACCTACTTTTCTCATTCATAGAGAATGAGAAAAGTATGAATTGTAGTAGGTAAAGTCAACTTGCCCCCCCCCTGCGCCATCGGCTGGCGAAGCCCTTGCATATAAATATAATATAAAACTTAAAAAAGCTACATTCCACGTTGAGCCAGCGACGTGTTGCGCGTCATCGGGGTGTCGGGTATCGTTCCACGAAAACGGCGATACACCACACCCTTCGGCCAGAACTTTTCGTCCATGAAAGTCGCCAGCTTCTCCGTCGGGACCCGCAACACAAACGACGTGAAGTTCACGTTATGGCGTGACTCCAACTTGACGACCCTCGGCGTGATGTTGGTCTTCACGCGGACGTATTCCACCACTTCCTCTGCCTTGGTAGAGTGGAAGAGTCGGGACACGTACATCTGCGTCGTCGGGATGGCTGGACGCAGCAGATGGTTGGGTCCTGTTGGTGCGGTTCCACACTGATTCCGGCAAGGAAGCTTTCTCTTTTTTCGTTCGACTTTAGTGAAGCCCTCCTTGTCTACCTTGTCTTCTTCCTTGCTAGGAAGAACACATTTCTGTCCCTCGGGGGTTTTTCCACGGAGTACATACAGAGAGGAGTTGCCCTAAGGAATATTTTCTATGAAACCATGCGTGGCACTTACAGGGGGTGAGGGGAGTATTATCTGTCTCACTCTACTTGCTCTGTCTCACTCCCTCCTTTATATCCATCTAGCGGCGAATAGCCCAACTACTTAATAAGTTCGATGTTGATCTTTCTTTTTAGTTTATCTATCCGTCACTAGATGTCCCTAACACCTACTGACATCTAGTGTCAGATAGCTGAGTAATTAGGGTTGCCAACCAGACTGTTAAAAACAGTATAATACTGTTTTTGCTAGTTAATGCTTTTTACTGTTCTATTATAAGAGAGTTTGCAAAACACTGTTTTCACGACTGCTGGTAAAACTATGGTTAGAAACATATAAATTTAAAATTTTCCAATAACATAATATTGTTGTATATAGTATAGTTCTGTACCTGTTCAAAGCAATCGTTTATTTGGAGACTACATCTTCACAGCCACAAAAACAAAGAATCAATATGTTTTATGTAAATTATTTCCTTTCTGTTTTTTGTCATAGATAATTAATCAAATTCCATAATAAAACCATAGTGTCTATGACCATATCATGTAAAAGAGTAGTCAAAATCCAGGCAGCATACGAGTTGACGCACGGGCCACCCAAAACTTTGCCATACTAGAGGTGACTTGAGCTAGTAGTAGTACTAGCCTGCCTTCGACGCCGCCACAAGTTTGTATATTTTTTTGACCCACATGCTCGACCCACATGTCAAAAAATATACAAACTGGTGGATTGATCTTTTGTTGATCGTTGATCTTATCAAGAAATTACATCGATCGCATGACATTTTTCCATCATTAATAATAAAGGACATAGGGAGATATTGGTTCCAATAGTAAAAATCAAATACTATTATGCTTCGATCATATATTTCTTGAAGTATTATGATTTAATAATCATAGCATGGAGTGTAAATAAGCTTAAGAATAGCCATTAATTTTTTTCTTGCCATGAAAAATCTACATTAACAGACATAATCTCAATCAATTGAAAAAGTATCACGTAACGCCAAAGTGCAATATTCGATTTGTATGAATGTCAAAAAATGACACAACATGTACAAAAGTTTTATTTACAACTAACTTAACTAACAAGCGGGATCAGAAAAGGAATGGGATGTACAGATCAGCCGGCCTATTTGCTAACTCGGTGTACAACGTTTTGATAGACACTTCAAAATGCATTGCGGCTTTCGTATGATATTGTTAATTTTTATATAAGATGTATTTGATGTGACCATCAAAATGTATTTTGAAGTGACCATCAAAACGTTGTACACTAAGTTAGCAAATAGACTGGCAGGTCTTATCCATGTCTTTTTCATTTTGGAGAAATTTTTGGCTAAAGGTCAAAAACTGTACTGCGTATTCGTAGATTTGGAAAAAACCTATGAAAGAATTGTGGTCGATGCTGTCTGCATATGGGGTGAGCACTCACTGAAAGTAGGTTTCTTTGATGAAAAATGCTCTCGGGGTGCTCAGAAACATCATTATTCCCTCATCTTCCATGTAACTTTTTATAAAATTTCAAAATCCAATCGTAGTTTTATCAGCGGTTGAGAAAACAGTATTTTGTATACTGTCTTTTAATAAAACAGTAAAAAGTAATAACTAGCGAAAACTAGGTGGTTGGCAACCCTAGACATTTTGCCATGTATGGCTATTATTCGTGAACGTCAAGATGACGGGACCCCGCCCGGTTTTGTGAATATGATGTAACTATGATGTAGTATCATTACGTACGTAGTAATATTAGTGCTATTTTATACTTACATACGTGCTATAATAAAATTGTACACTCAAATGATTTCAAGATATTCAACAAAGAAAGTGGTCCCGCTATTATAATATCAAAATGGCGGGACCACAATTCAGTTCTTAAAAAACACTTCAATTGTAAAAATAAAAAATATTTTCAACGATTTTTCTGGGGAAATTCCACAGATAAAAAATTGGTTTTTAAAATGCAAAAACGGTGTATCCGCTCTATGTTTGGTCTACAAAGCACTGATAGCTGTCAATCTTATTTTAAACAATATAAAATACTAACACTGCCATCACTGTATGTATATATTTGAGATAGCTGTATTTGTTCAAAATAATCCCCATTTATTCAAACGTATATCGGATGTGTGTGCAAGAAACAGAAGAAATGGCGATAGACTTTGTCTACATCAATCAAAAACAGCTCTGTTCCGAAAATTTATAATAAAATCCCTAAGGAATATAAAACATTAAATATAAATTTATTTAAGAAAAAACTGAAATCATTCCTAAACCAGAAGTGTTACTATGATATTAGTGCGTTTTTTAATGATTAAATTTAGTGTTTTTTTTTTATCTCTCTATTTATATATTTTTTGTGCTTATTGTACATATATTGACTTATTTTGTAATTTAATATTATTTATTGTTTATTTTATGTGGTACTAACAAGAGCTCATCTGATTCAATATTTGTACACCCTAACGGTAAGCATGTTGATTCCTACTTTTATATTATTTAACACATTGTAACACATGTTTGACAAATAAATAAATAAACGAATAAGCTCCTGAGGAAAAAGTGAATTTCAAAGCCAAGTAGCATTATACTGCTCTTACAATTTGCTTAGGCGTTTGTTTGACAGTTTTATTATGGAGGTTATTCTACACTGAATTTGTTTTAATTTACCTTTGCCTAAAAATTAAGTGCAAAACCAAAATGTTAAAACATACATACATATTATCACGTCTATTTCCCTTACGGGGTAGAGAGAGCCCAACCTCCATAATAAAACTGTCTCCATAATAAAATTTTATTATGTAAGTATAAAATAGCACTAATATGGTACTACATCCTAATCACATCATATTCGCAAAACCGGGCGGAGTCCCGTCATCTTGACGTTCACTATTATTCAACGTTGACGACAGGTGGCGCATTGCTGAAAAGAGAATTATGAAACAACATAAACATAATCTTTTTGTCAAGGTAAAAGTCTTTAGGTATAAATTTAGAACAAATTTCAGTACTTATGGTTATTATTTATTACGATAATTAGCTTTAATATATTTTTATAGTTCATACGTCCCATTACGCAAAGTGGTGCCATCTAACGATGAGTAGCACGGAACGTCGCCAAAAGATTTTTCTAGAATAATTTAAGTAAATTACGAATAAATATACTTACAAATGAAATGTGATTCCTTCCATAGCATCTGAACGTTTATCTGAGTAGTTTTTACATGATATAATGCAACACTTCATGATTTTCTTCGTAAAAAACAAGATAAGTCCGAAAATCTCACTGTGTGCACAGAACTAACCACGTACGAACATTGACAGCTACAACAGCAGACTAATAGGCCACGCCTACTCTCGATGTTAACGTGATGACGTCAGGACCTAGTTGGTAATCACAGTGCACAGTAGCTAACGCCGTCTCCACTCTGTATGTACTCCGTGGGTTTTTCGCTTCTTGCGTTTCGGTTGTCGCTGACGCGGTAGGACAGCCGGGGCAATATTAGCGACAACAACCATATCGGTGGCGGCATTGTCGCCGACGGCAACAGCAGGGGTGTTGACGACGGCAGCATAGGCACGAGTCGGGGTCGACGTGCTCGTCTTCTCCACGGGGGCAGTGGAGCGGGGAGCGGGGCGCGGCGTATCATGCGTCACAGCGACGACCGGCGAAGCTTCAAATTTCGCTGACTAGAAACTTGCTATTGACACATTCTGCGCACCTCGACGCGTGTTAATGTTCGAGGCTACAGGTGACCTACTTACCGAATCATTACTCTTTAAAGATAATAATTCGGCACGTAGCTCAGTGATGGTAGTTTCTGATGCCTCTACTCTTAACTGCATGTCGGCCAGGCTGGACTTAAGAGCTGTGATGTCCTTTAATAGTCTGGTCACATCGACGTGATCGAAGTTCACCGGTGGCAATTTCTGTAAACGCCGAGCACAAAATGCGGGAACTTCGTCAGGGTCGGTCTCCTTGAGTAGGTTGATAATGTCTTGGAGACTCTTCTCACCTTTCTCATCCCTCCGCCGGGAAGGCATCTGCGCGGCTTTACCGAGCGTCTCATATAGTAGCGTCTTGCCACTATTAATCTCTTCCAGGGTGAAGTTGCTCTTGCAGATCTGCAGGATGCTGACTTCGTCCATGCTGTCCTTAGCGTAGTCAATAAAGGCCAGCAGCTCGTTGGCTATGAGTTGCTTAGAGGAACTCATAGCGTCGGTTCGTGCAGCGGACATAGCCGCGCTTATCGTGAATAAAATTCGAAAACTGTGCAATTAGCGGGGCGCGTGCGTCACCGAGCGCGCATTGCGATGCACTTTTTTCCGATGCACTTATAAATGCGAAAGTGCGTCTGTCTAAGTGTTACCTCTTTATGCTTATACCACTAAACCGATTTATATGAAATATGGTATGGAGATAGTTTGAGTTCCGGGGAAGGACATAGGATATATTATGGTAATGTAGGTAGTTGACTATTAATGCAATTTACTTTGCCGCGGGCCGCACAAATAACGCCACTTGCCGCATGCGGCCCGCGGGTCGCAATTTGACGAACACTGTTTAGCTGGTTCACTGGTTTAGCCCATTTAGCCGTTTGGAAGGTAGATACAGTACGATGTCATAAAGAAAACAGACAAAATATTCTATGCTATGGCTATCATTTTTGCATCATGTTTGCATCCATATGTAAGCGGTTTTTTCTTTGCCATTTTTGTTGTCTAATATGTCAGTGTCAATGTCAATTTGATGACAGATTATTAGTATCATAGATGAATATGATTAGTATTACTTAGTATCTCTTAGTAGTTTGTGGTATTACTATTACTTGAGCTATTAATAGACTTAATATTTGTATTGTATATCCTTTAGGACATACTCTTTCAAATCTGTGATTAAATATGGGTAGGTGCCTCAGATGGTCAGGGTAACCTAACCCTTAGTTTGAAATATTATCTTATTATCATGAATAATGGATGAAAGAAAGAGGCGGCGAGGAGGTTACTTAACTCCTAGGCAAAGAAAGAAACTAATAGAATTGGTTACACAGCATCCGGAACTCATCACTTGTAAGGTTACTCAAGATTTTACCTATAAAGACTCTCAAAAGCTTTGGGAAAGTATTGCCAAGCAGTGCAACTCGATACCTGGAGCTCGTAAAACTTGGAGACAGTGGAGAAAGGTCAGTTCCAGTTTTAGAAAAGCCAATGCATCCTACTGGTGTGCTTTATTATTTTTATTCCACAGATTAAAACTTGGTAAGTGTATGTTAGACTAAGATGTTAGATGACTTATGACAAATCAATTATGAAAAAGAACCAAGTCTATAGAGAAATAATGCCTGAATCAATAAAACTTCCCTCTAAAGCTTAGTTCATGTCTGATCAAATGATCTTCATTCAATCAGGTAAGAACTTATATTTTTATATCTTTCACTGTGGCTATTATAAATTAAAATTATAGCATATTTCGCTTTTAAGAAATTATAATATTAATTATTGTATTTTCTATTTTTTACCTAAGGAACCAATGTCAGGCAATTGCCATAAAAACTTGCCAAATAATATCACAGCATTAATTATTAGCCAGCTGTGGTGCAGCGGAGCCAGGGACAGGCCCGGCTCTGCTGCACCATTGCAGGGAATGCAACCAGGCATAAGCTTGGATAAGAAGGATTGTACTTTCTTGATTTTTTCTGAAATAAAAAAAAGTTAAGACTCACTAATAAAAAAACCGCCCAAGTTGGACTTGCACAAAAGGGTTCCCCGCACCATTACCTATAATAAGTTCAAAATTATGCAATTTTTATATTATATGATGTAACAAAAAATTAATGTTTTTTTGCAATTTTTCCTTTATCTCTGCTATAAGACGTTCTTTCATACCAAAGAACAATGCCGATTCGACTATGGGAAGTGGCGTCTTTTTTTTTTCGCGTGGCCACTGACCAAACCTTGTTTTTATTATAGATAATAGAATAATAAACAAAACGTAATATGAAACATATACCTCTAAACTCAGTCCGAGCCGAGTTATTTGAGTTTGAAATCAGTAAAAATCATATTAATAAGGCAATTTAAGAAGGCAATTTTTGTCAAAAAAGTGGCAGGTTAATTGAAATATGCAATGAAACATTATCTTTGGACTTTTTTATTAGCACTTTACCCATTTGCGGCCTTCCCCACCAACAGCAAACGTTGTTCGGCGAGTTTAGTGGTACTGGTGAGTCATCGATCATTATGCGAACAAAGCAGATCTATCCGTGGGTACACATGTAGCTAGTGTCCTTGCGCTAATCCCTTCCCCCACCTCCTTTCCGTCATCTCCACGCGCCACTCAGCAGGTATCTATTACCTTCCTGCTTTCACAGATGCAATCTCAGATTTGATTGTCTCTTTCTTCGTGAAAGCAATCGTTTGGAAAGATTCAATTTCACTCACCGTTTTGTCTTCGTGTCGTACGCGTATGTAATTCCAGTTTTCATATAGGAGTGATCAAACGACGACTTGGCCTGTTTAATTGACTCCGACATTGATATCTTACCTTTGTGGATTGGCTTGTTATATGGACCTTACTGATATTCCCCCTGTGTAGTGAATCGACTTGTGTATTACGGACTCTGATTGCCAATATTGTATGTGCGTGTGTACAAAGATGGATCGTAGACAGTGCATTTCTTGTCTTCGAAGTATACGTAGAAGTAATAACAGTACAAGAAGATCCTACCCTTTGACTGCGCAGTGCTTCCAACAACATCCATTCCTGATAGATTTTTTGGGAAGAAGTTATAAATATTACAGTATTATATGCCTTCGGGCGTCCTCCGATTGATCATAGATTGGTTGAAGCAATATTATTAGCAATAGAAGCGACCGCAGAAACTGAGAACTATCTAGGCGATTATATCATTAATAAAAATATAAACGCAAGAAGAGCAGTGTTCCTGACGAATACAGCAGAGGATTTTAATAACATAGTCCATGACTTTCCTGTTATTAGTATGGACGAGTTAATTATTTATGCCTTGGGAACTTATCAAACAAGCTCGTAGTTATTACGAAGAATAGAAGTATGTAGAGATATGGACTTAGAAAGTCTCGAAGAACATAATATTACAGTCACAAATCCATGGTTGCTAAGGGCGCGAATACAATCAAGGTATAGACAATCTCGAATTTATTATACGTATATTTTAATAGAAGGTGGTATGGGAGGCAGGCAAGCTGTATGCGCCCATTACTGCAGTTGCATTATCGGCAAACGAACGCTTGGCTGCTGTTCCCACGTCATGTCAGTATTATAGTACTTACCATGGGGGAGATACTTATTTCCCTGTTCACATCTTCTTTTGTGCTGTATAACACCACACCTATATTATTGTTGCAATAACCTTATTATGTAGGTAAACCTGATGTTTTACAAATAAAAGTACCTACTCGATCAATGTATGTATATGTTTTTTACCTGTAGTTTTTGTGTCATGACTAAAATCAAACAAATATTATTATAGGTAAAACGAATCTATTAACCTCTTATACGCTATTCATACTATAACAATCAAATAATATAAAATCTTAATTGGTTGCGAGTTATACCATATACTGTAATAGTTATAAGAGTTGGGGATTATTAAATAAACACACTTAAAAATTAACTGGCAATTTATTTTTGGATGTATTGTGAAAAGAGAGAATGGGCAGTACATACCTGCACTGTGGTGCGCAGGGTTAGCAGAGAGGAGGCGGGCGAAGGGTAGGGATACTATATATCTGTGTATACTAGGCTTTTATCTGCTTTGTTCGTAAAATGAAAGATGACTCACCAATACAACTAAACTCAAACAAGGTGTGCAGATGGTGGGGGCCGGTTTCAAAGGGGTAAAGTAATAATAAAAATGTTCAAAGATAATTGTTTTATTGCATATTTTCATATAAACTCGCGATTATGATAAAAATTGCCAAATAAAATACATGATTATTTACGAATTTTAAACTCAAATAACTCAGTTCGGACTGAGTTTAGAGGTATATATGTCATAATAAGTTTTGTTTAGTATGCTATTGTCTACAAGAAAAACAAGGTTTGGTCAGTGGCCGCGCGAAAACAAAAAGACGCCAATAACCGGCATTGCCCTTTCAAGATTCTGAGTCAAATTCAAATTTAAAGCGTTTATTCAATATAGGTTTCTTTGAACACTTATTAATTGTCATATTTCACTTCTCAACAATTGTTGACGTCAAAATTTACTTATGGCTAAGTTTAATGCCGCTTCAAAAGCGGAGTGCAGAAGAAGCGGCATCAAACTGCACAGCGCATTTTCTCCAAGGACGACAACTCACAATTTTTGAAAACCTTAGAAATAAGGTATGTGGACTGAGTATACATTGGTTTATTTAAATGTCATGTTCGAATTGAATTTAAAAAATAATGGTCATATTATTGAAATTAATAACACCGAAATAATTTAAAAAAAAATGTCAAATTCAGTACCTACTAAAATTAAAAATAAAAAGTCATCTTTAAAAATATCACGTACAGAATGTACCACACATTATAATCATATAAATACAGAATTACGAGGCGTCCGCGCCAAGCTCAAGCCAAACATTCTTATCATTAATAAAATCTTCGGTCCTATAATATGCCTTTTTACAAAGTAATTGTTTTACATAACTTTTGAATATTCTCAGGTTCAGAGTTCTCAGGAAGTACCCTGTAAGTTTTAATTCCCTTGCGAATGTAATAAATTATTTGAATTAAAATTATTAGAATTTGCAGCATAAATGGCTGTATTACAGCCTTTTATGCTGCAATTTTTTTACATTCGCAAGGGAATTAAAACTTACAGGGAGCCGACACAATCAAAAGATTGTGTCGGCTTAAAAGTTTGATATTTTTACAGCTCCAAGGGACAGTAGTCCTGAGTATTTGTTATGAATTTCAGCTTGATACCTCCACGCGTTCCCGAGAAAAAGGATCTTGACAGACAGACAGACAACAAAGTGATTCTATTAGGATTCAGTTTTTTCCTTTTCAGGTACAGAACCCCAAAAAGGAGCATTATTTATAATACAAAGAGAACACTTGTTTACTTGAAATTTAAATAGTGACTTTGTTTATTTCAGACTTGGCAGGATCTTCGTTCCCACACAAAAAAACGACAAGCAGAAATAGATGGAGAGGTACCACCGATTGCAGTAATGCTGAGTCATGCTGAACAAGAGGCCTTAGGACTTAAGAATGCATCATCTACCACAAGCTACCACGAAGACACTGAATTTGTGCCATTTGGGGAACAAGATAACTCATTGGATTTCAACAATGAGCTGGAATCTGTGACATTCAGTCAACCAGATTCACCACCTGAAGCGTAAGTGTTTGAAAAAATAAAAAAACAAAAGAAAGTAAGAAGTAAAAGTAATTCTAATTATGACTCGAGACATTCTTATATTTCTAATTTTAGCTGTGATATGTTAGCTGCCTCGGAGCAAAAGAAGTTGCAGATGAAAGAAGACTATTTGAATTTTAAAAAAGAATATTTGAGAGAAAAATTGAAATGCATCAAAGAACAGACTGAAGCGTTAAAAATAATTGCTAAAGAGCTGTCTAAGTCACAACACAGCCATTAAAGTTGATCCGTAGGTACATATGTTAAGAGAAGCATCATAGGATTTGGGGGCACTGTTGTTTCTGTTGGAGAACTGCAAAAGGAACACAAGGAAACAACTAAATACTTCCAGAGTTTCAACATGAAATCATATTCAATCAGGCAAATGTTGAACTCAGGTTGAATTAAGTATTTATTTATAAGACATGTAAGCCACACATTTTTAGGGTTCCGTACCAAGAGGGTAAAAACGGGACCCTATTAATATTCGCTCCACTGTCGTCTGTCATCAGGCTGTATCTCATGAACCGTGATAATTACACAGTTGAAATTTTCTCAGATGATGTATTTCTGTTGCCGCTATAACTGTGTGCTTTATCAACAAATACTAAAAAATAGAATTAAATAAATATTTAAGGGGGCCCTCCATACAACAGTAGTGATGTTTTTTTGCTTGTTTTTGCTTCATATTGATAACGGCAACAGGTAGACACTTGAAATATTCACAGAATATTTAGTTATATATTTCACTTGAAAAATAAATAATTAAATAAAAATTGATATTAAAGGGGGGCCATTCAACAAACATGAGTATTTAGCCGTTTTTATAGATCCCTTTGTGGGCGAGTACCACTCGCTCTTGGCCGTTTTTTTTAATTAATGTTTTGAGTGTGTTTGACCGCTATCATGCCAGACAAAAAGCAATTATGGGGTCTAGGAATATACAGTCAGGGACAGTACATCAGATACCTGACCAGGCCCTCTACTTATATTTTGAGTTTTCTTAAACTATAAATAATATTAGCATGAAAATTTATCACATATTATCACGTCGTTTTCTCCCGCAAGATAGACAGAGCCCAGGTCTATAAGAATTTATGGCCACATTTAGCGTGCTGGAAGGGCGTGTAGGTAGAAAATGAAATCAAAATAGTGATGGGTTGCTAGCCGCATCGCTTATTGATATGATTCCTCACACTTTCGCCCATTCCCTCGATCGGCTTTTACGCTCTGCGCGGAAAGAGATGCTGCTGGCACATTTAACGTTTTTTCTTTTCTGACAGACCAGCATGGAAGAGAAAAATTATATTATGAAAGACTTTATTAAAATCTTTCTTTATATACTTACTATTTTCATGTTATAATTATTATTTATAGTTTAAGAGAAAATTCAAGATATATTTATAAGGCCTGGTCAGGTATCTCTGTCCCTGACTGTAACAAAAAATAGAATGCCTAGATTTAACAATGCATAACAACATTCATACATATAACATTATATTATTATAAATCAGGCGTTCTCCTTCATTCAGCTCGACCTTGTGACACAAAAGCCTTCTCCAGTTCTTTCCAATTATCTCTCTTTGTAGACAAAGAAATAAGGCTTGTGTACTGAAAGCCTTATTGTACTGAAAATCCCTAAATTGTACATATAGAGATGTAGGTAAACAACAATGCAGGGAGGGAGGGAATTAAACATTCTGTTTATATATACAGTCTCTAATTGTGGATATGTCTTTTACCCTACTTATAAGTAGAATTACCTCTTAAACACTGGACAACAATAACAAATTGTCTGTAGTGTGAAGATTTGTGTTGTGTATGAATGCATTAAGTATATGATTGACAATGGCAGATACTTCCTCAGCTTTATACAAAGTACTCTGTGTTCAGCGTCAAATTTAAAGTATAAAGACTGTGATAATATTGTACATAAGTTTGGTCGTGTGTAGATTTGTAGACTTGTATTATGGAAACTATCTGTTTAGCATACCTAGCAGATTGATTAAATGGCAAATATTTTGGCGTACATTCATTAGGTAGGTATTTTAATTTTTCAAATTCTGATGTACCTATAGTAGTTATATTTTCAGCTTGATTGGATGTTTAATAATATTTTCACCCCAAAATGGAATAATCGAGAACTTTACCGAACTTCATCTATCGCTCTCCAGCATCTTCCATCATGCTCATATAGATATATTCAATCCCACTCACACACTGTCTCCAATATTTCGGTATGTTCCTGGGGTATGTTTTCCCTGAACATACCTGTTCTGTTCTGATATGATCACGGAGTAAGACTGTCTGTCTCGAGACCGGAAGTACCTATATGGAACTTTCTGGAGTCCTATTACATACAAAGTCAATTCTTTCATAAACATTTGTCTCTCTCACGATCCCTGACAAAATTCCGCCAGGGAAACGTTTCTCTAGCGAAATATGTTTTTGACGAATATCACAAAAATTATGTGTAAGTCATAATTTATTATTCGTTACTTTTCCGCTGGGGAAATGCACACGAAATTCGACGTGTTGGAATACCAGTCAAATGTCAGTGTTGGGATTCCGTAGTGACTATATTCCCTATAAAGAGTTTAGTGTTTTACTCCAAATACAAATCCCGAACCCTAGCCAAGCCACCGTACCTAATAATATGAATGTTTAGAAAAATATTTCTTCCAGCAAGAAAGCTTTATTAAATAATTGATTCCAGCCAGCCAGTCACTTTTATTCTGTTTACCTACCATACAAAAACCAAAAATAAGTATAGTCTGTCCGGGCATTTGCCCGGACGGACACACTATACTAATAGTAAAATCTCATGTGGGTGTACTGTAAACCATTTGGTTTATAGTACACTAACATCACATGAGATTTTGGAAAGTAAATGAAAATTATTCAATTTGAAAAATACTTTTAATTAGTACAAAACATGACTAGGGGCTTGGAGTCGCCGATGACCTTGTGCATGTGGGCGGAGTTAAGTGTTCTAAGCCCCGCATCCCCGCACCATAATGATCGTACGTACGTCGCCGCCGCGCCGTCACGTCGGGCGTTCAAAGAATATGCAGCGACAGAGACAGACGTGAAAATAAAGAAATAGGTATTTCATTTAGGGAATGCTCTCAATAAAATATTGTTTAACAAAAACTGCAAAAATTATAAAGCAAACATCACATGGGAACTATTTTTGCTGTTATTTTTTTACTGAATTCTAAAAAGGTTATCTAGTAAGTAAAAATGAATGGCGGTTAACAATTCATTATGTATGTTTGTAGAATTTTTCGAACTGGATTGGTTCCAAACAAATACAATCATGAATCACCAATGGAAACCATTGATCAAATTGAGACCATATATTTTTATTGTTATGGAAGTTGCATCAAAATCGGTTTAGATAGTTTAAATGAATTATATGAAGTTGGTTGAAATTCGGTTTATATAGCCAAATTGTAGCCAAAACTATCCGCTGCTGTTGCTAAAAATCGGTATGAAAAAGAAAATGATCTTCTACAATCTATATAAATAAAAAAACCGGCCTAGTGCGAGTCGGACTCGCGCAGTAAGGCTTCCGTACATTGATATACACGATGTAACTAAAAATGTATGCTTTTCGCAATTTTTCCTTTGTCTGTGTTATAATATAAGACGTTGCTTCGTACTAAATTTCTGAGTTCACGGGAAGTACCCTGTAGGTGTTGATTCCCTTGCGAGTGTCGAAAAATTATTAAAATATTTTTATGATTATATAATGTTACTAAAAAAATTATGCAATTTTTTCTTTATCTGTGCTATAAGATGTTGCTTCATACAAACTTCAAGATTCTGCGATCCTGGGAAGTACCCTGTAGATTATGATTCCCTTCAAATGTCGAAAAAACACGTAAATTTGCGCCATAACCAGCTGTATCTTTTGATTGCGTTGGCTAAGAAGTTTGATTTTTTTACAACTCCAAGGGACAGATAGTATCACGTCTTTTTCCCTTGCGGGATAGACAGAGCCTAGGTCTATAAGACCTTATGGCCACATTTAGCAAATTGGATGGCGTGTAGATAGAAAACGGAATCAAATAGTGATGGGTTGCTAGCCGCATCGCCTGACATAAGGGATAGCAGACCTGAGTATTTGCTTGATACCTCTACGCGTTCTTGAGAAAAAGGGTCTTGACACATAGATAGACAGACAGACAGATGGACAACCGAGTGATCCTATAAGGGTTCCGTTTTTTTCTTTTGAGGTATGGAACCCTAAAAACCGGCCAAGTGCGAGTCGGGCTCGCGCACGAAGGGAAACGGAAAAGGTAGTGCAATTTTGCAGGATTTCGTGACTTCTTATTATGGATATGTCTATAAATACCACTTGGTAGAGATTTAATATGAGATATTTTAATTTTGTATACATATTTTTTCTTTAATATACCGCTAATACATAACGGTTTATAAAGGTAACAAGTAATGAAATAAAAACTTAGTTTGTTAGAAGAAAAATATTGGATCATCACATGGCATATCCATATTATTATAAAATTTAAGGTCAATCTCCTTAAATTGTACACCTATTCCGATCATTGATAATAAGTTTAAAATTAATAAAAATATTTTTTAACATAATGTAACTAAAAATGTATGCTTTTCACAATGTTTCTTTTATCTGTGCTATAAGACGTTGCTCGGTACCAAATTTCAAGATTCCGAGTTCATGGCAAGTACCCTGTAGGTATTGATTCCCTTGCGAATGTCGAAAATTTGCGGCACAAACTTGTTTTCTTTCGTTCGTTTATTTTATTTTCGTTTACTCATTTCTTCGTTTTATTTATTTATCTTTAATATACAGTAAGGTGTAATAAAACACATGATAACCAAAAAACCGGTTATTTGCGAGTCGGACTCGCGCACGAAGGGTTTCGTACCATTATTCTATAGTAAGTTAAAAATATTTTTATTATATGATGTAACTAAAAATTTAAACTCTTCGCAAATGTTTCCTTTGTCTGTGCTATACGGTGTTGTTTCGCACCAAATTTCAAGATTCTGTGTTCACGGAAAGTACCAGGGTAGATTTTGATTCCCTTGCGAATGTCGAAAAACACGAAAATTGGCGGGATGAACGGCTGTATCTTTTGATTTAGTTAGCTTAGAAGTTTGATTTTTCCACAGTTCCAAGGGACAGTAGACCTAAGAATTTTATATGAATTTTATCTTGATACCTCTACGCGTTCCTGAGACAAAGGGTCTTGACAGACCGAAAGACAGACAGACAGACAGACGGACAACCGAGTGATCCTATAAGGGTTCCTTTTCACCTTTTGAGGTACGGAACCCTAAAAAGACTAAAATAATAGTCACAACGTCCATGCGCACAAATTAATTAGATCGAACAAAAATAGTTCATAATGACGAAAACGTCTATTGCGCAGTAATCTCAACCCAATCGACTGAAAACCTCTGCCTGCACTGTATCTAATCTTTGACGGCGCAAGTCGCACACAGATAAGACTTATTGTAAGTACGTGCTCTACCGCATATACACAAGCATAATCGATCGACAACAAGTGCAGAGCAACGAGCGACACAACCCTCCCGTCCGAGTGCTGCCTTGCGACTGCCGTGCGCGCCTGCGCAGACACCCTCCGAACCTATTTCTTACGGAATCCCGGAAAAGACTGTTTTTATATAATAACATTTTGCTTGATTTACATATGCTACGTTGATGTTATAGGACATGTTGAGACAATTGCTTTAGTGTAAAAATATTTTAAAAGCTCTCAGCAGTTTAGCAGGAGATAGCATTGATACCTGAAAAATATAACGTTATCTTTATTTGTTTACAACAAAAGTAATACACATATAAATAAGATAAACGTTGAAAATATTGTGAGTTGATACAAAATATTTTTTTTTTTTTAATTTTCGAACTTGTGGTTTAGAAGAAGTTGCATTTTAAAGTTAACCTTTTTTGCACTTTTCCGGTACCAACGGCCTTAAACAGCCGCTCTGTGCGATGCATCAACGTGTCTTGCACTTAACTGTCTGTACAACGCGTGTCGAGTCTTTGATGCTGCCGATAGCGCCTTTGGCGGGCGCCGGCTGCCAGGCGACATCGCCTTGTCAAAGCGCGCAAACCACTTGACAAGGGTCCTTGGTCCATGGCCCTAAATTTTCTTTGTATCTCATAAAAAAATATTCTTATATTTTTTATACATTTCCTAAAGAAACTACTATGCTATGTGGGGTCGGCATAGCATTCAACCATGTAAAACAATACATAATTATTTTAATTTTTTAATGTAAAGTAATACTTAATTATTTTGCTTCTAGTGGACTTTAAAATGTGAAATCGGTTTACTTACACCATTATTTCGTTGATTATACACATTAAAAAATATGTAGGGCTTACTTAAAGGTGTAGACAACCAAATGCCGTAAAACCTAACAAATACTGGGTGGCGCAAAAGTAAAGACCCTATTTGGTTCAGCTTAGGGTCCGATCACTCTGTCAACACAGATGCCACACCATACAGTAACTTTTAGTGGGTGTAGAGGTGTTTCTTGAATAATGCGCGGATTATCAGTGCCCCAGAACCGAGTATTCTGCTTATTGACATGCCCTGAGAGATGGAAATGCGCTTCGTCACTCATAACCAATTTTGAAGGAAAATCATCCTCTTCAAGGTTGAGGTTTATGACGCGCTGGCAGTAATCTAGACGAGCTCGGTGGTCAGCAGGCAGCAGCTGATGAGTCATTTGAGTTTAATACGGGAACATCTTTAAGTCTTTCACCAAAATACGCTGCAGGGTCCGTCTGGAAATGCCCAATTGCGTGGCACGTCGCCTCGTTGATGTTTCTGGACACTCTTCCACATCTTCGCGCACAGCATCGATATTTTCAGCTGAACGGCCTTTTCTTGGTCTCCCAGACTTAGGTCTATCCAATGTTGAGCCAGTTGCTTCAAGGCGTGTGGCAAAGCGTCGAATTGTGCGACCAATCGGTGCCGGACGGTGGTGAAATCGTCGACGAAATTCACGTTGTGTTCTTATCACTGATGAATTATTCCGTAAGAACATTGACACAATTATTCCACGTTCTTGGGGAGTAAAACGGTCCATGTTTATTTTCAGTGTATTTTACATTTGTTCACTACACAATTTTCAAAAACAGAATGACAGAAAATGTCATATAAAAAAAATAAAAGTATTTTCTTTAGTGCCAGTACTTTTGCGCCACCCAGTACAATAAAAAAAATTATAGTCAGTTGTCATTATCACAGATTTGAAAGAGTATGTCCTGAAGGATTATCACAGCAGTTCTTGGCGGGAATTTCGGCGGATTGCACGGCTTTTGTTTTAGATTGTTCTGCAAATAGTTTTTGGGGACTTCGTAATGTGAAACCGGTGTAATTTGGTGTTATAAATGCCCACGTTTAAGAACAAACTGTGGATTATCTAAAATAAAGTGTCATGGTGCGGCTGTAGTGAGATTTACTTAGCGGGCTGGTGTTTGTTCGCCTGGTTGCGTCGTTTATGATCAAGCCAGTGGATTCGTGGGAATTGTCACCACTCCGTCGAAATCAGCGAAATAAATTACACCATCATTTCATTGATACACATACACAAGCAAGATTAACTCGAAAAATAACTAGACACTGGCTAAAATAAGCTTCTGAATTAAGTTTGTGGGCCAAACAGAAAAAAAAAGAAAAAAGCAAACTATTCGTATCTTAATTCTCGTAGTCTGTGGTTAGTTGTCACTTTTGTTGTGTTGAAACTGTTGAAGTATTTTCGTAGATAGAGCATCCAAATCTGTGCTTGAAATAATTTAAAACTGGTGTATATTTTATCATGAATAATGAATGAAAGAAAGAGGCGGCGAGGAGACAGCTTAACTCTTCGACAGAGAAAGAAACTAATAGAATGGGTCGCACAGCATCCTGAACTCATTACTTGTAAGGTTACTGATAATTTTACATATAAAGACTCTCAAAAGCTTTGGGAGAGTATTGCCAAGCAGTGCAACTCGATACCTGGAGCTCGTAAAACCTGGAAACAGTGGAGAAAGGTCAGTTTAATTTTTAGAAACATCAATGCAATCTATGTGTATCTATGTGCATGTTTAATTTTTGTTTGCCAGAAACTAAGATTAGTTGAGGTTTTGCAAAGAACCAGGCTTGAATAAATAAAACTTCATCCTTGCCTGAAAAGCAAGTTCCGCTAAGTCAAAGACATGTATTGTTGTTAAAATGTCAGTAACTAAGTTACTCATGAACGGCTACAAATTATAGGTCCCGCCACTCTAGGTACATCAAACTATATTATTCTTTATTTTCAGACTTGGCAAGATATTCGTTCTCACACAAAAAAACGTCAAGCTGAAAATGGGGAGGTGCCACCGATTGCATTTATGCTGAGTCAAGCTGAACAAGAGGCCTTAGGACTCAAGAATGTGTCATCTACCACAAGTTACCAAGAGGCCACTGAATTTGTGCCGCTAGAACAAGATAACTCATTGGATTTCAACAATGAGCTGGAATCTGCTGCGTCATTGAGTGAACCAGAATCCCCACCTGATGTAAAAGTGTTTGAAAAAATTAAAAAACAAAAGGAAGCAGAAAGTAATAGTGACTCAAAAGACTCTCGTATGTGTAATTTTAGCTGTGATATGTTAGCTGCCTCTGAGCAAAAGAAGTTGCAGATGAAAGAAGAATATTTGAATTTTAAAAAAAAATATTTGAGAGAGAAATTGAAATGCATCAAAGAACAGACTGAAGCATTAAAAGTAATTGCTAAAGAGCTGTCTAAGTGACATTGCCGTTATAGTTAACCTGTATGTTAAGAGAACTGTCATAGCATTTGAGGTCATGGTTGTTTCTGTTGTAGAACTGCAAAAGGTTTTTACCCCTTTTGGACACATAATTTTGAACAAAAAGCACAACATACCATATGTTAACAACTCCTCTCTGCAAAAGTTAACCACATGGGTTCTATTTATGCAGTCTATGCCTTTTTGGGATCCCTTCTTTTCACATAATGTTTTTTCATGAAATGTAGGCATAACTAATTTGCATAATTTTTTGGGCATTATAATATGGTAAAGCCATCATTGTTTTTGGCATACAATTTATGTTTATATAATTTATCTTTTAGGCTTATTCGTTTTGGCATAATTTTATTCGCCTAATGTTACCAGGCGTAATGAACATTTAGTCATAAAATTTATTTGAGCTGCATATTTTTTAATGATAAGACTTTTAATTTTTGTATTATTCATACAAAATTTCAACTTATGCCAGTTTCTTCTTTTTATTTCATAGGATTTGAGTCCTTTGAAATTAAGAAAAAGAAGCTAGCATCTTATTAAATTAGAATATAGACCTAAATAAAAAAAAACACAAATTTTTCTTCCAAATGGAAATTTTACAATCTTATTTTGATATTGTTATGTGTGAATAAAATGCTTTAGGATGTTATGCTTTAAATAATTAATCTTAGAGAAATTATGTTTAAAACAATTATGCATACAAAATGTTATGCACAAATATCAATAGGATAGACAAATTTAGTCATATGCCATGTTATATTGTCTTTAAATTTTATGCAAATCGATAGTGAACTGCTTTTTTTAGCAACAACACTGAACAGTTTTAACTGGGTGGGATTGGGTATTAGAAAGTTGATAAGAAAGTTCTGAGATTCAGGACTTGCCTCAGGTTCACACAGTACTGTACTAATATATCTTAAAATTATATTTCCATCATTTGCAGAGCTATTTATCATCATATATGTAACAAGAGAATATCAATGCATTATCTAGTTTAAGCCTAAAAGATTAAGTTCATAAACTATTGTATTTTCAAATATAGTTGAGCCACTCACTGAACAGATAAATCCAGAAGGTTTTCGCGTTTCGTTTACTGTTGAATGTATTGTGTGTGTTATTTGTGGACATTGAATAACAGATCAATAATAAAAGAAAATATTTCTTTTAGCAAATAATGCTTTTATTAATCTGACTGCAGTCCTACTGAAAAAATAATGCAAATATTGCGAACGCCGTGTTTACGATGCTCGTTATTACGAATTAATTTTCCGCTACCTGAGGTACTATTTTTAAAAGTCTTCGTTTTAAAAATAGTATTTTTAATAGAAAAATCGCTCGTTTACGATTAGCATCATTTCAAAAATAGCACTCCTGAACTCGAATATCTGAAAAAAAAACAGATGATATTCGAAGGAATCAATGGTACTATTTTTGAAAGTGTGACGCTCGTCTTCGAGCTATGTATGGAAACATCGCTCGTTTACGACTGGCGTCATTTCACAAATTAGCACTCCTGCCGGCCTATTTGCTAACTCAGTGTACAACGTTTTGATAGTCATTTAAAAGTACATTACGTTTTATATATCTTTAATAAAAAAAGTTAATCATAGGAAACCCGCAATATATTTTGAAATGGCTATCAAAACGTTGGTCACTGAGTTAGCAAATAGGCCGGCTGATAGTACGCGCCTTTGACGTCGAGTGGTCTCGTGCGACATTCGGAAAACCCAATTGAAGAATGCTTCGGGCCGATTAATTCACTACGCGGAAGCTTGCGAGTGGCGGATCGATTCTACCAGTTTAAAGCGAAAAGGAGTGCTATTTTTGAAATGACGCGATTCGTAGACGAGCGATTTTTCCATACAAAACTCGCTCTAAGACGAATATGCGCTATTCGGTGGTTATTTCTACGTGCCAGATGGTCCTAAATATCGTACTATATGTATAAATACTAGTTGACATATGATTTATATGTTTATAAGCACGCCTGAAGTGCTTTTTGCAATGACGCCGTTCGTAAACGAGCGATTTTTCCTTACAATATTCGCTCGAAGACGAATATGTCAACATCTCAGCCATATTATAAAAAGTATCCAGGCAGGTATCTTTCCACATGACCTCAAAGTTACAATTGTAAAACCTTTGTTTAAAAAACATGATAAGGAGCAACTACAAAATTTTAGGCCAATTTTTCTCAAAAGTTTTCGAAAAACATTTCTACAATGAAATCAATGATTACTTTGAGGGGAAAGGAATTTTCTGTGAAGAGCAAAAGGGATTCAGACGAAATAAAACTATCAACATGGCTATTTATGATTTTTTATTGGAAGTAATTAATGAAGTAGATAATACTAAACCAATTTGTACTGTCTTTTGTGATATGACACAAGCTTTTGATTACGTGGACCATGATATATTAAAAACTAAACTTGAAGCATATGGCATCAGAGGAAAAGTACTTGATTTAATTGAATCATATTTATCAGACCGTCGACAAGTAACTGAAATATCAAACATATGTAGAATTTACATCAAAAACTGAAAAGAAATACATATCTGATGAACGTTATGTCAAATATGGTGTTCCACAGGGCAGTGTTCTTGGACCTCTGCTTTTTATTATATATATTAATGATTTACCTAGTATAACAAATCACAAAATGACTTTGTTTGCTGATGATAGTACTGTGTCTATTAAATGTAATGATGTAAATTCATATAAGTCTGACATTGAATCAATGTTGTCTTCTATAATAACATGGCTCAATAAGAACAATTTAAAGATTAATTTAGACAAAACTCATATAATGCATTTCAGTCAAAGACCTCAAAACACAAACAAATTTCAAATTGAATATCAAGGCAATATTGTTAAAGAAGTTGATACAGCGCGATTTCTTGGAATTACAATTGATTCTAAACTAAATTGGAAAAAACATATCGAAGGATTATGTAAGAGACTGAGTAGTTCAGCATATGCTTTATATAAACTATCTAAAGAATTAAGTTCTGATTCTCTACTTACAGCATACTATGGTCTTGTAGAATCTGTATTAAGATATGGTATAATTTTCTGGGGAAATTCTACAGATAAAAATTTGGTTTTTAAAATGCAAAAACGTTGTATTCGCTCCATGTCTGCCGGGCTATTTGCTAACTCAGTGTACAACGTTTTGATAGGCATTTCAAAATACATTGCGGCTTTCGTATGATTGACTATTTTATTTAAGATGTATAAAAAGTAATGTATTTTGAAGTGACTATCAAAACGTTGTACACTGAGTTAGCAAATAGGCCGGCTGGTCTGCGAAGCACTGATAGCTGTCAATCTTATTTTAAACAATATAAAATACTAACACTGCCATCACTGTATATATTTGAGATAGCTGTATTTGTACAAAATAATCCCCATTTTTAATTATTTAAACGTTTATCGGATGTGTGTGCAGGAAACAGAAGAAATGGCGATAGACTTTGTCTACATCAATCAAAAACAGCTCTGCTCCAGAAGAGTGTTATTTGTATGGCTCCAAAAATATATAATAAAATCCCTACGGAATATAAAACATTAAACATAAATTGATTCAAGAAAAAACTGAAATCATTCCTAAACTAGAAGTGTTATTATGATATTAGTGCGTTTTTCATTGATTTAATTTAGATTTTTTTTATTTTTCTTTATTTTCTATTTATTTACAATTTAGTGCTTATTGTGCCTATTTGGACTTATTTAGTAATTTAATATTGTTTATTTTATGTGGAACTAAACAGTAGCTCGTCTGATACAATATTTGAACATTGGTAAACATGTTGATTCCTTATTATTATATTATTTAACACATTGTAACACATGTTTGACAAATAAATAATCTTTATCTTTTATCTTTATCTTTACATTAAAATCTCCAATACATTTCGTCACTGAATATCGTCTTAAGCTTAAGACTTAACAGTAAGAATAATCCCTATATAGTTTGTGAACAAATGATTTAGATTTAGAAAATGAAGCGTGCGTGGGCCTCAAATCAAAATCCTCAACGGTCAGTAGCAACCCTAAGAGTAAGGAAGTCTATGGAGAAGCCCTTGTCAACATATATGAATTTTTACTTATACAAATATCAGGCATTTATGGTATATAGTGTGAAATATAACTTTGTCTCTGTCTTTCTTCAGTACAATTGCCTTTGCCTTTGACAAAAGAGACATACATATTTTAGTTTTTGCTAATTTATGGTAAAAGCTGTCCAAAGTTTAGGTGCGTGCCAAGATCCGCCATATTTTGTAACGAGTTTCGTGGTAGTTGTGCTGTCAACGGGTGTTGTTTACTATTTGGAAAAGTTGAAATTTGGGACAAAAATACGCGAAAATAAGGTAATAAATACGTGGAAGTGTGAGATAACTGTTTATACAGTTGACTAAATGTTGTATTGTGATGTGTGGTGCAAGAGAAAACATAAATCAACCATAATTGACTCTTCATAGGTTAGTAACCCGTTTTCTAGCAAGAAAGCTCTTTATTGATTCTGATTGAGAAGCAAAATAAAACACGATCTTAAATTTATGTATAAACTGTTGTTAACTGGTCATATTTTTGTAATACAGTCAGTATTTTCATTTATTTTATTCCTCATTTGTTTACATACCTAAATAGGGTTGTGCATTATCTAAATAAAAAATAATATTTTTTGTTATAGGTTTCCGATGAATGAAGCTTTGAGGAATAAATGCTTAGAGGCTATCCGGTTCGGAAAAATATTAATCCTCGGCAACAGGATTGGTAGATCTGCTCTTTGCATTTTGAGGAAAGCTGTTTCAATAGAACGCTTGAAGTTATGATATGAGACTTCGGGACAACTCATCACCAGCAATATTTTCATTTCCGGTAAGTTTAATGTATACAGTTAATGTTAATGAATAAATGTTTTAGGGTTCGGTACCCAAAGGGTAAAAACGGGATCCTAATGATATGGCTCTGGTGTCCGTCTGTCACCAGGCTGTATCTCATGAACCGTGATAGTTAGACAATTTAAACTTTAACGGATGGATATATTTCTGTTGCCGCTATAACGACAAAAACTAAACAATAGAATAAAATAATTAATTAAGGGGGCTTCCATACAGCAAGCATGATTTTTTTGCAGTTTTTATAGATAATAGTACAGAACCCTTCTTCGTGCCTGAGTCCGACTCGCACTTGGCCGGTTTATTCGTTTTGTCTGTCAGACAATACTAAAAACCGTTGGGTGATTTGGCAGGAGTAGCCGGTTCGTGCATGCAAATGTACGCAAAGTTATGTGTGACAACGTATTATCGAATTATGGATGCGATCACATAATGTCATGCATACAACAATGCACATAATAGATTATACTTGTACATAATCCTTACTAATAATATTATAAATGCGAAAGTGAGTTTGTTTGTTTGTCACGCTTTCACGCCGTAAATACTGAAGCGATCATCATGAGAGTAAGAGTCGGCAACGCATCAGCAGCTCCTCTGGTGTTGCAGATGTCCATGGGCGACGGTGACCACTTTCCATCAGGTGGCTCGTCTGCTCGTTTGCCGTCGGATATACATACATAAAAAAAAAAAAAAAAAAATTTGGCATACAAGTTCTCTGGAGTACGGAGAAGGACATAGGCTACCTTTTATCCCGGAAAAAAGAACTATTCCCGAGGGATCGACATTGACGCGGGCGGAGCCGCGGGCGAAAGCTAGTTTAATAATAAAATATTATGATTTAACTAAGTATATTGAAATTTCAGGTCGTGGAAATGAAAAAAAAAAGCCGTAAAAGATAAACGTTTGAACCAGCAAAAGAAATTACAATTTGAAAGATATTGTGTTACATATAAATATCACGGTGAAATTAAATGTAAATATCTTTCAGATAGATGGTTTTTAAACAAATTAATACTTTTTAGGAATGATTAAGTAAACAAAGTTATAAAATAAATTGTTATTTTATTATCCTTTCCCAAAATGTTTTTATAAGCTCTGTCGGCTCTGTGTACAAAATAAGAGTACTGTTTAAAGTAGATCATTACATAGTATGGAAGTGACAACCCTAGGCAATGGCAGCCATTTTATGTAACGATTCTATGATGTAGGTATACACGATTTTTTTGTAGGTATTTCCAGTCCTCTTTTTTCTTTGGTCTGAGTAGCAACCTGACAACACCATTAGGAGTCAGATACTCTTTCTATTCTAATTTGTGGGCAACACTAGTGACAAATGCCAAGAAACGTAGGTAGCTAGCTACTACTTTGAGCTTGCTTCAGCGTTGCCAGAAGGTTACATTTCTTACATTTTTCGTAACTTTTGACCTCCTCGCGTAACATGTAAGTAATTTTTATATTTAAGGCAATTTTCGTAACTTTTGAGAACAACGAGATTTCTAATACTAGATTTTTATTGCAATTCAACGCATTCAATTTGAACGCTTAGGTACGTCTAAAAAGTATTTTACTCCTTAACACACTCTGAGATGGCTCTGAATAGAAAGTGCCATATTATCATATCATCTAAATAGTCTTGTTAATACGTAATTTCGGCACTCCAGCCAGAGTAATGATTCTATCTGTATCTTAGAAAATTTTGTTTGTGTTTTGGTAAAGACAGATAAATATGACGCAGACTATAATAATGGGACAAGGCAGGTTGGTACAGGGTAGGTGGTCTTAAATAAAAGTCACCACCGGCCGGTATATGCGCGATATACTCGACCGATTAGTGACCACTTTATAGGATAGCGCTGTGTGGTGGGTGAGTTTTACTCCAACCCCATAAACTCGTAAATTAACTTGTTCACGGACTCTGAACCAGACACAATAGAATTACGTCTACAGGCAGGCAGTGTCCGCGAACGTGTTAAAAAAATTCAATATTGTAACTTTTGCTGCAAAAATGTAATATTTCAAAAAACGAAACGTAACTTACAACTCAAGGGCCCTGGCAACACTGGCTTGCTTGCTTTTTGTTGAATAAGGTTATTTTAGCTTTATTAACATAATCTAAAATTGAGTACATACAGAGTTTGAGTTTTCCTTTTACTGTGTGCGACACAAAAACATATCAAGCCTAAAAATGGATGAAAGTGACGAGCCTTTTAGGAGGCAAGTTAAAATGAGTCTTCGACAAAAGAAGAAGTTGATAGATTTTGTTTCCAAACACCCTGAGCTTATTTCTGGTAGAGTAACTAAAGATTACAACTACAAATACTACCGGAGACTTTGGCACCGCGTTGCCATCGAGTGTAATTCGTTACCGGGGCCAGGAGCGCGGAAAGATTGGAGGCAGTGGAGGAAGGTCAGTTTAATGTAAAAGCTAAAAATAGACGCGTCTATACACAAAACGGTTATCCTATTTTTTGTTATAGTAGTTGGTTATAGTGTTAGTATGTATGTTTTCGACATTTCTCACATGCTCTTTTTGCATCCCTGGTCTCCAACATTATCAGTCATAGAATAATGTTTGACAGAACCTGTTCTAAAATCTGTTCATCATCATTTCGAGTAGGTGTCACAGTCAATCGACCATGGACGCCCTGGTGTCAGAGTTCCACCATCATCAATATGATCAATACTATTATGATCAACAAAGAGTACCTGTAGACAGAATATGAATATTTGGTACATATTGTGGATTGTAAGGTTCCTGATGTGTGAGGCACAATTTTCATCCCTCCTGCAGTCAGATTAGTAGATAAATTTAAATGGGTCCCTCTATATCGACGGAGGCCTGAATTGCAGCCTAAAAAGCCTGAGAGTTGATCCACCCTTGGACAAAATTTGCTGTCTTTCTTCCTAAATTAGATGAAATTTTTAGGGTTCCATACCTCAAAAGGAAAAACGGAACCCTTATAGGATCACTTGGTTGTCCGTCTGTCTCCCTTTCTCAGGAAGGTGTAGAGGTATCAAGCTGATTAATATCAAATACTCGGGTCTAATGTCCCTTGGAGATTGAAAAAATTCAAACATCTAAGCCAACACAATCAAAAGATACAGCTGGTTATGCTGCAAATTTTAGTGTCTTTTTGACATTTGCAAGGGAATCAAAACCTACAGGGTACTTCCCTTAATTTTAAACTTATATATAATGTATCGCACCCTTTGTGCGCGAGTCCGACTCTCACTTGGCCAGTTTTTTTATATAGATTGAATGCAATATTGTAAAAAATCATTATAATTTTTTCAGACTTGGCACGATATGCACTCCAAAGCAAAAAAACGTCAGGCGTTAGGTGATGATGACATCCCATCAGCTGAAATTATGCTGACTCAAACAGAACAAGAAGCTTTGGCCAAAAACGTCTCGTCTACAACAAACTATCAAGATACATCAGAATTTCAGGTACTGAAACAAGATGAAGAAATACCTTTGGAAATTGAAGAAAATCCATTGGAGGTCTCCAATGATATGGAAGTATCAGCATATAGTGAACCAGAATCCCCACAAGACACAAAAGTGTTTTGTGAACCAAATATGCGAGGAAAAATTAAAACAAGAACATCAGATAGCGCTCATGACTCGAATTCTTGTAATTTTAACTGTGAAATCTTGGCAGAATCGGAACAAAAGAAGTTACAAATGAAAGAAGACTATTTAAGCTTTAGAAAAGAGTATCTGAATAAGAAATTACAATTAATGGAAGATCACAACGAAGCACTTAGGAGTATTGCCAAGGAGCTGTCAAATGTAACTGCAAATGGGGGCGTGTCGTCGTCAACTGCTCCCAGGGTAACTTTAAAATTGCCAAACAATTTAATAAAACCTAAAACTGTAATACCAGTTGTAACTCGAAAATATGAGGATACGGAAAAATAGGATTCTAGCACAAAGGAGTTGGAGATGACAATTCTCTCAATGCAATACCAAAATACAGTGAGTGGCAATGACAAGCGTAGCAGTCTTTTAAAATTAATAGAGCAAAAATGTGGTGCATCTTCTTTACCAAATTCGAGCATCATCCTAACTAATATTATAAATGAGTTTGTTTGTTACGCTTTAACATCTTAACTACTGAACCGATTATCATAAAACTTTGCAATATATGTTGAACTAGTATGGAAAAGTACAAAATGTAAGTGGGGTCCAGGGCAAAAGGACTATCCTTGAGAAATTGTTGTCAACATGAGTGGATCTGCGTTCAATAGCTTGTATCCTATCTAATATAAAAAACATGAGAGTGAGTTTTTTATTCTTTAAAACCTTAAATACTGAACCGATCATCATCAAATTTTGCATTGTATAAAAAAGGATTGCAATTGCGTCCATGAAAAAAAGGATTAATCCTGATTTATGTCGACATGAAGATAGCTGCGTTTGAAAGCTAGTATTGTCAATAAATGAAAGTGTCAATCCATACTTGAATCCTTCATGCCGATAAGTGGAATTATGTAATAAAAAGTAAGAACAGGAAGTTGTGCAAAGGGAGATAAAATCATAGAAGCAGAGGCACTTCAAAAATAAGATACAACCATAAATGAAAATACAGCAAGTTGGACGTCAGGTAAAAAATATACTTGGTACTTTTTTTAAGGAGATTATGGGCGATACTGACTGCTCCTAAAGCGTCCAGTACCATTTGACACGCTTGTGCGTTTCAAGCAATGAAATATGTGGAGGCGCCGCGTCTTTAGCAGGGTGTTTACCAGAAAGGTTAACCATACTGCCCGTGCAGGTTCGACAAGCGGCGCCCGCGAGCGGCGCGGGGTAAGGCGGGTGCCCTCGAGCGGCGGTGGGACCTTATTTTAAGGATCGGAGATATTAGGACAGTAAACAACCTACTGAGGTTGTACGTCAACTAGGATTCAAGCGCTTACGACTGGTTAAGCGCTTGAATCCTAGTTGACGTAACCAATATGCATTGTTATTAAATGACTGGCAGCAAGTATGTTAAGTGAATACACATAGAGACAGTGTGTTTATGAATGTAGACACACAATATTAGTTTGCATAGGCTAGTGTCATAAAAATACCATACCAAGTGGAAAAAAATCTGCGGAAAAATGACAATAGGCGATGCACGATGTTTTCCATTTACACGCCCTCCAACATGTTAAATGTTGCCATATGGTCTTATAGACCTAGGCTCTGACTACCCCGCAAGGGAAAAAGACGAAATACTATGTGTGTATATATATACAAATGAAAAATTTATTGACAAAGCTCAGGGCCACTGCTTCTTTTGTGCCTTGGATTATGACATGAGAGTTCATCATAGTTATTTTCTTAATTAATAATAAAAATCCAGTACATTTGTATATAATTAATAATACCTTGGGCATACATCAATCATAACGACCATACACATTGTGATGGAGAAAGGCTGTTTTGTTTGCTTGATATGTATGATTGATGTGTGGACAACCATATGTATAGAATAAGTATGTATAGCATAGTCTTAACTTCACTAAGATAAGTATAGTTTCTATTATTGTGTTTAAGCCTAGGCTCAGATTGCAAGTGTCAGGAATTTTTCTGTCCGGGCTTAAGGGGGGTATTATACCATCCTGAGTTCAGTCACTGACGAGAGGTAAGGGTAGATCACGCCCCCAGGACAGAAAAATCCTTACGCATCCTTATGCTTGGAGTCCAAGCCTAAATCTTCATTTAAACTTAGTTTTCGTCAGACAAATGAACTGGAAATGGTAACTTAAGTACACTTACATACCATGCTATAGAATAGAAAGAAAACAACCCGCACTCTAACTGTTTGATTTTAGCTTTTAGATTATTTTAGTTCAAAATCATGCGGTATGTATGTACCATACATACTGCGTGATTTTGAACCTCTGAACTACACTGAAATCTTGGAATCAGAATCCCTAATGAAGTATAGAATTGCAAGAAAAGGTAAAAATCGAAAAAAAAATTTGCCATTGGAAAGGGCGAATATATATGAAGGTAATTTTTTTTCGTTTTTTACCTTTTTTTTAAGGTAATTTTTTTTAGTTTTTTACCTTAGTTCAGAGGTTTATAATCACGCGGTAACATACAGTTAATATTTTTGTTAACCCTCGACACAGAAAGAGGGGTGTTATAAAGTGTATCCAATTTGGATGAGGTATTTTATTTTAGATGAAAGCAGGTATTCTAGCGATGGTTCTCAGATGTGTTTTATCAAAATCGGTCGTGCCGTTTACAAGATAGGATTATCGTGTCGGGGGTTTCGTAAAATTTTTACTTGTATGTGTTTTGTAATAATTAGAGGCTGACCAAAATAGGATAATTCTGCCGCGACCGAAACCGAAAGGAAACCTTCAGTTTGAAACCCGAATGATTAGTCATATAATTATAAAGTAAAATCCACTTTCTTTTACACATATACAGGTTAATCATATTTATAAAAAAAAGTCAACACGTTCAAAGCATATTACCCACTACTAGACTGGGCATACTTATATTAATTCTGTTCTATTGACGCGCTTGTCGCGAAACAAAATACCAAAACATGTGAGTTTCGGCGAAGCTGAAGATTCGGCTGATTTTCGGAACCGAAACTATCACTGAAAGATTTTATTTGCCGAAACCGAACTTGTCAGTCTCTAGTTAAAACTATTGTTCAATATTGAATGTGCAAGTGGCCAACACTGGTGTCAGATTTTCAAGCTGCCTAAAGTCATCTGACATAACTCAATGTCTGCCATCAATGATGATCGCCGGGACCAACGGCTTATATACTAGAATATGTTTTTGATTTATTTTATGTGAATAATAATTTTGAGAATGTGCATTGCTACCCTTTGTTGCCCGTATTACTACCAATCTTACTAATAGTAGTAACTCCGGTAATTTAATTACACTATTTACTACTTAAATTTAAAGTTGTTAGAACTACAATCACACATCTGTGTATACAGTGTGATTTTGAACCTTGAGATACATTCAAATTTCGAAATCAGAATCCCTAAAAGAATACATTCAAAAAGGGTTAAAAATTAAAAATTTGAAGTCGCCGATCAGCTGGGCTAAACCTATGGAAAGTATACTTTTAATTTTCGTTTTTTACTGTTTTGACGTGATTCGTCATATATCGGTAAACGCCGGCTGAACCAGGATTTCAGAGGTTCAAGATTACGCTGTAGATGTAATGGAGAGCGATGGGATTACACCACTTGTGTGTGCTCACTGCCCGCCATGTCATCATCCTCCAATCCTTGATACTTTATTACTTTTTTTTGCCACCCCGGTATTAGCAGTGTAGTGAGTGATTGATTATAGTACAGGGCAGGAACTGTCTAGTTGATGTAACTACTTTTACTTTAATTATTGTAAGATTTTCTTTTTTAATAAATTAATTGAAAATGAATTTTGATTTTACTAAGTAAACCAATTATTCTAAATAAATTTTTATATAAAGAGATTTAAAAAAAAAATTTTGTTCATTATGAGCGATTTACTGTTATCTGCGTTTAAGTACCTACTAATCAAATGGACTCAAACACGGAGGGTATTATATTCTTTAGTGTAGAATTGCCTATGGCCGAATTATTCCTATGGCCTCCTTCCGACTCCATCCTCAGATCAGGTCTTTGGTACCATAGTAATTGCATTTTGCGTTGTCTTCAGAGTTCCGACTAACATAAAGTACACAAATTTTGAGCTTTGTAGGCACAAAGATTGGTTAACTAAGAATAATTGTTTCAAAAGCTAAATTTTACACTAACAGAAGGGTAAGTTAAATGAAACCTAGTAAAAATGGAGCCATTGTCACCAACTGTATCTAAAATATCTTTCTATATGAAAATGCTACAACGCTACAAGTTGGCAGTTTTAAATTAGGATGTTAACAGTCCGGTCAAATTAGACCAAAAAATAAGAGTGTAGCTATAAATTCCCACTAAGCTGAAAATCAGTAAGATTGTTAAAAATATGATTTAAAACAATATTTGAAATTTCCCACCTTTCCCCTGTATAGAAAAACAAAATCAGGGTCAAATGTCAAAAAAATAGTTTTTCGCGATTTTCAGCAAAACGGTAAATTTTATCATAAAAATACTTCAGACAAAAATTGTAGATCATAAAATTATCTACAAAAATAGTATCAATACTTTTTTCCAACGAGCCACCGTTTGTGAGATATAACGATTCAAAAAGTTGTGATCGCATAATATACACACGTTTCCACGCCACGTATGAGGTAGTGTACTTGGCGTGCTATTTATAACGTGGTTTCCCCAGTAGCAAAGAATATATACCTACACTACACAGTAGGTCTATTGCACAGGTCACCTGTGATCCAGTTTAATTTAAAACTATAGCAAAATATTAGCAGAGATTGAAAAGATAAAAGCATGTTAAATTAAAAAAGAAGAATTTTAAAATAGTACGTAATTCAACTCGACAAGAAATTATCACTAACGGCATTCGCTTTTTTCTTTCTATGTACAGAGCTCCTAAAAAACTACCTGCTTAGATAAGTATAGATACCTATGTATGTTTCGTTAAAAATACCAAGAGTTAAAAAACAAGTACAATTAGTTTGTCTTCCTCCAACCTCAGTTCCTGCTCATCAACATCTTTTTCGGTTATATTACCAAGTATATATTCTTTGCTACTGGGGAAACTACGTTATAAACGTGTGCACGTTTCGACGCCACCTATGAGGTAGTATACTCAGCGCGCTTTTTAAAAAAATATTCAAGGTCGAAAAAATTAGTCTCGCGATTTTCAACAACACGGTAAATTCTATCATAAAAATACTGCAGTCAAAAATTTTAGATCATAAAATTATCTACAAAAACGGTATCAATACGTTTTTCGTACGAGCCACCGTTTTTGAGATATAACGATTAAAAAAGTTGTAATCGTATAATATGTGTATATTACAACATTACATTACCGTTACCGGACTAATTTGTTTAATAAAGAGCCATCTAACTACCTGCCTACTTTTGGTTTCACTGAAAATCAGCAAGCTTTATGTACTATGCTGACAAAATGCTGAGTGAACGCTTTTTTGATTGCAAATTATAATTAACCTTTTATTTTAATTGTAATATTTTTGTTAATTTTAGCACCGAATAAATAATTTTCTTTTCTTTATTTATTGGAAAAACCTATGAAGTCCGTTCCGCATTCTGCGGGCCAGTCCCGTAGATGTAGGTAGTGGACAAAGCGAAGGTTGCCGTAATTTTTGGTTTGCAGATGGTACCTAACCTAGCCAAAGGAAAACACTTACTATATAGATGAACCTAGCTAAGAAAATTCATACTGGCGGCTCGCAATGATTTACACCATCATTTCGTTGTTATCACGTTGAAAAATATGAAGAGCTAAAAGGTCTCAGAACAATAACTAATGTTCTTAGTAAAAGGTGTAGAAAGCCAAAGGCCATAAAAAAAATCTCACTTGTCAGTCTGACACTGACACTACCCAGTGTTGCCACTTTAGAGAATTTGTCACTAGATTTAGGGAATTCTACAGTAGCTCAACGATTTTTGCATTTGCTTAGTCACTAGACATAGATTTGGTGACTTCTAGCGACTTTTTTGCCAATAGATGACCACTAAAAAAAAATATTTATTTATTTTCCCCTGAGTAAATAAAGGGAACTTTATAGGGTATTTTTATAATAATGCTGACAACACCGACACTCAATATGACCGATCGTCGCTGAGAATCGTGATTGGTGCTCTCCATAGAGTACTATAATACAACTGAAATAGAGAGCCCTCTCGCGTCATTTTCTTGCCAACACTTTTAGCTGCAAATATAGCGCCATCTATTAATCTTAATCCGAAACTTTTTACAGGATCACGCACACATCCATACTAATTCACACGCACACACAGTTTTTAATACTTATACAACATGTAACAAAATGGGGGTAACAATACTTAAGGGGCATGATCAGCCCATTATATTGAACAACTTTCGTCAGGGGATATAAGTCTATTATTTTTATTCGTATTTGCTGGTAGGTCTCTTGGTGAAAGTTGTTCAATATCTATCATGAACTGTTCATGCCCCTTAAGTATTTTTACACCCATTTTGTTACATGTTGTATGTTAAATATATCAAGTTCGAAGCGAATGTATTGAACATTGATCATTCAATTTAAAAGTTTAAATTAACAACTTCCCTGTCCCATAAGTCATACCTATGTAAAAATTTCGATTGTTTTACTAGGTATGGTGTCTTATATAAGGACATGGAAGCTGTTAAAGTACCAAAATATGAAATAAAACAGGTTTTTAAACTTCAATTTATTTTTTTATTTTATGTTTCTTATGTTTATTATGATATATTTGCGCATACAATTTAATTGTGTCATCCCCGTTATACGTTATTTTTCCAGTAAGAATTCGATTTACACATCGACACCAGCTGTAAATCAAAACATTTATTGTTTTATCAATAAACATTGATCTTAAACGGTCTTTATGCTTAATACAATTTAATTCTACACTGGCGAATACATCTACAAAAAAACGTATATTTTGTTTTATGTCTCGTTTAGGAACATCATTTTTCAAAACATTTTCAGTGATGCTTTGTATTTCAAAAAAGAAATTCATTATTTTAGAAGATGGATACACGAGCCATTTGGAATTTATTTTGAATTCTTTTGCCAATATAAAACTATGTTTCTCGTTTATATTTTGCTCTATTAAATCTTCTTTGCATGTTTTGCAGGATTTACAAACTTGTTGGAGGCATTTTTTTAGGACCCAACCGCAAACATAATTTCTTTGCCCTTCTCCATCGGTTTCATTCAGGGTGTCAGTAACGGAAAACATATTTTCATTTAATCTGATTTCTTGTAAGTCACAATCAGTTTTAGATTCCTGATTTTCATAAATATTTTCTTCAAGTAAAAAATCATACGATTGGAGAAAGGCGTCCATATCCTCTTCACAATTTGCTTTAATAGAATGAGCAGACGTGTAATTATTTAATAAAAGTGACTTATAAGCGCCCTCAAAACCTATACTATTTGGAGAAACATTTCGCGCTCAGCGCTTCTAATTCCTCCAAAAAAATTTTCGATTGGGTCTTGATTAAAATTCCTGCAAAACATAGTATCTACATTGTAAGATTTTCTTAATAATTTCCAAATGGCTTGGAATCCTTCAATCGTTTTTATAAAATTTTTTACTGATGGTACAGTTTTCTCCAATATTTGTACTTTGGTGCCAATATGCTTAACTTCTACAAATTGTAATTTTTTTAAAAATAATTTTGCCTCTTGTCACAGCTCATGATGGGGAGAATTTGGCTTTACTCCGGCTCTGTAAATTTTCCCACTGTCAACATTAAAGCCAGAGCAGTTTAAAGAGTCAAATAATTTGTCGAACATCATAACAAACGGAATGATGTTTAAACACTCCTCCTCTAAATCTCCTTTTGCAACTAAATGCTTTGCAGCTACAGCTACACTGCGACTAAGCAACTGAGTTGCAATTTTCACTCGCATTTTATTAATTTTATCTCTGTTAATATGCTCTTCTGTTAGCTTTGGAGCCATGTTTAATTCTCCATAGGTTTTGTCTGCATTGTACAATTTTTCAAAAAATTCCCACTTCACAATTTTTTCTTTATTATTATCGGTTAAGTCGATAAATCTTGCATTTTTATTCATGAGGTTGTTTCTTATGCCTTTGATAAGATGAGGAACATCGTAAATTGGGATTATCGATTTGTTATTTACTAGAAACATATCGTGTCGCCAAACCTTTTTATCTTTTATATACTGTGTTCTTGTATCTTCAATAAGACTTTCAATAGCACCTACGTTTACCGTGCTCTGGTCACAAACCGTAGCTACAATTATTAAACCCGTCTCAATTACTTCAGATATTACTTTTTTAATAGTGCTCTTTAAATCCAATTTATTCAACCGTTGTGTAAAATAATAAGCTACGGGCTGTTTAAACT
Source organism: Elegia similella (assembly GCA_947532085.1). Classification (NCBI taxonomy): domain Eukaryota; kingdom Metazoa; phylum Arthropoda; class Insecta; order Lepidoptera; family Pyralidae; genus Elegia; species Elegia similella. Next base: position 20,237,854 of record OX383941.1, read on the forward strand.
TTTTAATTATCCCCCTAATCATAAAAACTAACACGTGATCTCCTATGTCCATGTGTCCGAACGAGTCAAACCCTTTCAAAGAGTCCTCTTTTGCGGAATAATTGACTTGTGGGCTGACATACATTTGGTCAAACATTAAAACACATAATTTGTCAGCCACGCAGCTATCTTTTAGGTTAAATTGAATTTTTTTGAAAATTGTTTTATTTATGCCTTCTCGGACGACAATTTTACTTAATAATGTCTTCAAAGATTTAGCTGAAGGCAACACAAAGCATTTTGATAGGAGCCCGTAACTCTTTGGACTCTTTTTATATAAAGAAAGGGCCAAAATTTTTTCATTTGTGGAAAAACGGTGTCCTTTTGGTTTTTTCCCACTTTCTCTTACTTGGATTGTAGTAAAAATCTTACTAGGGAGCGACATTTTTTGCGTTAATTTCTGTAACATATTTGTGTTGCTAATACGTCGGGCATTGAAAAGCCTTTCCTTGAATGTTTGTCCTCGTTTCCTTAATCGGCACACTTCACGCTTCAAACTTCTAATTTCACTGCGTGTTTGACGATAGTATGCCACGCCGGGTTGAGAAGACTGCCTCGAATCTGTAAGGTAATAAAAAATACCATTATAATAAAATAACATCTCTCTTTACATTCAACAATGATCTTGTAGATTAAATAGGTACAGACTTCAACCAAACTCCTGAACCAAATAAAGCAAAATTTAAATGGGACCAACTGGATAGTAGTTATATTCTTCCAAATAAAAAAAATATTTTCCAAATCAGTTCAATAATGACTGAGTTATGAATAACATATATGAAAAGGAGTGTCATTCTAAATTTCAACAGTTAACTTCTAAAAAAAACTACTTCGACAAGACACAGTTTCGAAGAACACTACTTCGGCAGAACCTTTTCGAAATACACTTGTTCGGCGGATCTCTATTTCGACAAAAGTATTTTGTCTGTCACTATGTCTATTTATGTTTTATTTTATACGTAAACCATAAAGCAAAACATAATTTTAATTGTCACATTTCAAGGCACTAATCTGCCGATGATATTTTTTGTCGAAAAAGAGATCTGCTGAACATGTGCATTTCGAAGAGGGGCTCTGGCAAAGTAGTGTTCTTCGAAGCTGTGTCTTGTGGAAGTAGGTACCGTCGGACTAATGCTAGTCGAATATATATTTTATCATAGCAATGAATGAAGAACTATTCGTTTTCGAAATAAGGACTGTGTCGAAATAACTAACTGTCGAAAGTTAGACGACTTTCCATAAAAAGATCACATACCAAATGCAAGAACAGCTTTTTTACATGTAGATGTAGATGGTTCAGGATCCCCGTGAATTTTCTTTGGTTTAGTCATGACTTGACTTTGCTCTGGTGGCAAAGTTGCAGTTTCTGAAAATTAACACAGATTTGATTATAATTACTTAAATATTACAAAATATAGAACATGTATTAGACATATCCTTATCCTTACTAATATTATAAATGCGAAAGTGAGTTTGTTACGCTTTCATGTCGTAACTACTGAACCAATCATCATGAAATTTTGCATACAAGTTCTCTGGAGTACGGAGAAGGACATAGGCTACCTTTTATCCCAGGAAAAAGTACTATTCCCGAGGGATCGACATTGACGCGGGCGGAGCCGCGGGCGAAAGCTAGTACGTAATAAATACATAATGTTACTATAATTTTACGAGTAAACTAGTTTATCCAAACTGAAGAATAAAAGATCTTTTCCACGGAATCTATCCGAAGGTAAGAGGTATAACAACGAAAAATGTATAACAATACTTTTATCGCAAAAATATAATGTTCCTGTAACTTAAGATTCATTGTAAGCTAGCTCACCCGGCGAACTATTGTACCGTCTCTTTTTTGGGTACTCGGGTATATAATAAGGTGTCAGCTAATTCTATATCAAATTTCATCAAAATCTGCTCAAATGGTTGCCGATGTAATCTAGTAGAAGATAAAATACATAAATATTACCTCGCAAAGATGTCAGTTGAGATTGAGGGGCAGCTGTTGTGGCAATTGTGTCTGATATTGCTGGTTCTAGAACAATAGAAATCATATTATTTTATATAAACATTTTATTATGAGAGATTGAGATTTATTGACATTACTTCAGAAAAGAATATCCATAAAATTAATGTGTGTATCTTTTGTTAATTTAATACATACTAGCTGTACCCGCGACTTCGTCCGCGTGGAATACTGAGTTTTATTTATTAATAAATTCAGCTTAAATAAGACAAAAAGAGCAAAGAGTCGCATATACATACTTTATATTTATATTTACTTATTCGTCTTATTTTAAATTATTTTTAAGATTAACTACCTAAGTATTATAAAAACACAGCCAAACAAATTACAAAATTAACGATATTTAACAATTTCACACTTAGTAATTTAACTTATGAACATACAAATTATGTAGGTAACTATTATAAACTTATATTTTTTTAAGTTTGAACTAAAATACGACTACGATTACAAAAATTTATATTTTACAAATATTTTACAAATACTTCAGACAAAGAAAAAACATGTCGGCCTGTAGCTGACTTCGTACGTGAGTAACCCGTAATTCACATATAAATAAAGAAAAAAGCTATTTACTTGAATGTTGCAATAGTACCAACAATATATTTACTTAATTGAAATTTACTTAATAGATATTCTATTGATATTGTTCTTTGACACACTACCGTTAAAAGTAACCGTTTTCAAAAACAACAAATAGTATTTAATGTAGGTACCAACCAACTTAATGATAAGATACAATACAATGCCCCAACCACGGTAATTCTAAATATTACCGTGCCTCAATTTACATCCTAATTAGAACCATGGTTAGAGTTGCTTAACCTACGTTATCGAAATCAAAAGTAGCTTATGTCCTTTCTCGGGCTATAGCCTATCTGTGTGCCAAATTTCGTTTTAATCTGTTCAGCCGTTTTAGTTTTGGCCACCCATCCTAATTTGAACCATGGTTAGAGTTGCTTAACCTACGTTATAGGAATCAAAAGTAGCCCACATCCTTTCTTAGGCTATAGCCTATCTGTGTGCCAAATTTCGTTTTAATCTGTTCAGCCGTTTTAGTTTTGGCCACCCATCCTAATTTGAACCATGGTTAGAGTTGCTTAACCTACGTTATAGGAATCAAAAGTAGCCCACATCCTTTCTTAGGCTATAGCCTATCTGTGTGCCAAATTTCGTTTTAATCTGTTCAGCCGTTTTAGTTTTGGCCACCCATCCTAATTTGAACCATGGTTAGAGTTGCTTAACCTACGTTATCGAAATCAAAAGTAGCTTATGTCCTTTCTCGGGCTATAGCCTATCTGTGTGCCAAATTTCGTTTTAATCGGTTCAGCCGTTTTAGCGTGAAAGCAAGACAGACAGACAGACAGACAGACAGACAGAGTTACTTTCGCATTTATAATATTAGTATGGATTAACACTACTTGTAGGACCTTTTAAAGTGTAAGTTTGACTCGCAATTAGTAAATTCTATAATATGTAGTTATTTTGTTTTTACCTAAAAGAGAGTGTATATGTTGTTGAACTTGTTGATGCCCAAATTGTTCCCCAGCTGATGGATTTATAAAGTCTTCTAATCCTGAAATAAAAAATATATAATTTATTGATATTAAAAAATTATTTATTTATATATTGCTTTCACGTTACCTGGGAGAAAATAAAAAAAAAACAGAATGTGCCAGCTGCTTCTCTTCCCGCGCAGATCGTAAAAGCCGACCGAGCGAATGGGCGAAAATCTCCGCAATCTGTTTTGATTTCGTTTTCTACCTACGCACCCACCAAAATGCTAAATGTGGCCATAAGGCCTTATAGATCTAGGCTCTGTCAACCCCACAAGTGAAAAAGACGTGAAACTATATATGTTTGAAATAAAAATATATTTACATGTATCAATATAAATAAATGAATAAATACATAGGTATAAGCCACAGATTTATGTCAACATACTATTTAAGCTTAAATTCTTTGTACTGACTGAATTCGAAAAAGCAAACTTGAAACTTTTAATTCACTTTTACCTCACAAGTGGCAATAATTGAATTAATGCACTTACAAAAAAAAAATAGATGTTTTACCTGGATGTGATGTAATATGAGCTTGAAGTGCAGGCAATGGCTCAGCAGTTGAATCACTTAAAGCGGATCCTGAAATTGTTATTAAAGTTAGATAACTATATGTATTATAACCAATAGAAAACTATATTATCATTAAGTAACATAGGCTGTAGGTAGTTTATTTACAAAACAATTAGGGATCCATATGAAAATTGCAATAATATATTATTAAACAAGGTATCACAAATTTGCCTAGAAATGTCATTATTGGGCGATGGCTGTGAAAACTAATGATAGTACTTAATAAGAGCATATTTCCGGTTGCATTTTCACCTGAGATGGTTCAGAACTCAGGGTCTGGGGGCTCGAGTCTACCCAGGGCCCCGGTAATTTGCATGATAAAAACCAACACACCGGACATAATTGTGGGAAATAGTAATTATTAGATAAAATAAATTGATTTCTTAAAAATATGGCTACCAATGCTAATGAATCAACCTGAGTTACCCATAGAGATACTTACTAATATTATAAATGCGAAAGTGAGTTTGTTTGTTACGCTTTCACGCCGTAACTACTGAACTGATCATCATGAAATTTTGTATACAAGTTCTCTGGAGTATGGAGAAGGACATAGGCTAACTTTTATCCTGGGAAAAAGTACTATTCCCGAGGGATCGACATTGACGCGGGCGGAGCCGCGGGCGAAAGCTAGTAGAATATATATCCTGATGGATCGCCTTACCTGAGGAAGTTGCTATTTGAGGTTGAATAGCTGCCAATATTTCTACTGTAGGGTTTGGCATAGGTGCATCTGGAAAACAAGTGATGTACATTAAGAGGAAATAATGATTATATGTTGTGAGTAATAAATGTCATATTTAAAATTATCACCCCATTACCCGCCTTAAGGTTTCATTAACAAATACTAAAAATAAATTTCAAAGTGAGTTCGTTTAGATTTTTTTATTTATTATGCTTTCACGCCTTAACTTCTAAATTGCCTAGGGAATAAAAAGAGTGTTTTCATCTCAGGAAAAGGTATTGTTCCTATGAAATGAATATTTACACAAGCCCCAAACGAAAGGAAGTAATCCTCATTTAAGGCCTTCAAATCTTAAATAGTCCTATAATGAACTGTCAAAATCTTTCTTAAAAGTTCAAAATATAGTCTTATGAAAATGACTCTGACCAAATCATATGTTATCAAATTATTCCATTTTCAACTTACTTGGTATATGCAATCTGGGTACTGCTAATGCATTAAGTCGGTTGTTTCTGTTGCGATCTGCTTCAGTAAAATGAATGTCACACACTTTCTTTCGCTTGTATATTACATCATCAGTAAGGCCATGTAGAGGTTCACCCACTAGGTCCACCCAAACCCTAAATCTTTCTGGGAACTTGGCAGGATTTGGAAAGTTGTGAATAGTGACACCTGAAACAAGTAATAAATTTATAATATTTTAAGAATAATATGCTAATATAATGAGTTAATTTAAATGTATTGTACAGTTTACTATTAGTAAATTAAGCATAGTGATAATTTTCTGATTTTGGAGGAGATATAATAGATATATATTATCCGGTCCTGGTATATAATAGATATATAATTCTCAATTTAAAATTAACACGTGATTACAGAGAGTCATTAGCCTGGAGAGAAAAATAACATGTGCATTTGGCGTCTTCATTAATATTACCACGTGGAGGGTACTCCTTATTAGTATCTTGTTTGAGTAGGTATCCATGTTAAAAATAAAATTTACGGTTAGATGGATAGCATTAAAATAATGAGACGATAACGAAATAAGTCTTACCGATGGTATCACATCCAAACACACATAATCTGGTAGAAGGCATAATTACACAAACACCACACAAAATTAAGTTTAAAAAGCGTCCAGCGTCCTTTTCGCAAAATAGTTTAAAACTGCAGTGAATATAAGCGGAGTATACACTCAACACCAAAAACACTGAAAAACCGTAGAAACTTAATAGATAGTAGCAAAGCCAATCGAAAAACACTTAAGTAACTTCGACGACCACTGATAACAACAGCAAAAGTTCTACAAGTTTTGAAAATGGAAAATCCAATCCGCCATTTTCATTTGACACAATAGTGATGTATGTCGACTAAGAGATAAATCGATTATCGACTGAAGCTACGTATGAAAACTGAGAAAATATAATCATATAAATTAATTGGATTTATGTAAATTTATTTTCTCTATCTTCTATCTTGATATAAACTTATCCAGAATATACCGGCTATCAATACGATACTTGTTTTGTTTTTGACGTAAGGTGTACTATTCATTTTTAATTAAGTACTTCTTTGTTGTTTTATTTATGTATAACTAACTATTATTTTATTAAAACTGCGTTTGCTGATCTTAATAAAATAGACTATAATAGCATAGGTACATGAAGGAAGACGTATAAATAATCTTTATATTCTATTGTAAATTGCATAGGTACATACTTACCAATTAATTACACCGTCTTTATCATCCATTCATCATCATTATTTCGTGTAGGTGACACGCTCAACCTACCATGCACACCTTTATCCATTAAGAGGTAAGTAGAGCCAGTAAGGCCACAAGACCAAAAGGCCACGTGAAGTATGTGAGTATTCGAATAATAGGTAAAAACAGAATCATAATAGTAGTGGGTGTGTAGCCGCATTGCCTATTGACATGATTCCTAAGATTTTCGCCCCATATCCTCGGCCGGCTTCTACGGGAACAGAAGCTGCATGCAGCTGATACATACCTACTTTTTCTTTTCTCTTCGATCAACTTGAAATGTTATATAGGTATAATATAAAAAAAGATATAACAAATTATTTAGCTTATGCTTTCAAAGAATAAGAGGTTTTTAATAATCTAAAAATCAGACGTCAGTACGTAAATTATTTAATTAACATAATTAATCTAAATTATTACGTTGTATATGTTTGTGTTATCATAATAACTAAAAATATATGCAACGTATTACTTAAATTACAAAATTTTAATAAATAGTCGATAGATGGATACCAAAGTCGATAGATTATATTTGAGAATCAATTATTGAGGTAATCTCTACTTTGAACGTGCAGTGAAATAGAGCGACATCTACCCAAAGTCCAACAAACTAAAATATCATTGTGTTTTTATATTTAATCTTAGAAGAAGATTAATAGATGGCGTAATTAATAATAAAAAAATCACGTTCTATGCGACTTTCACCCCCATGGTGCTCTCACTCTGACGTACTGAATTAGTAATTTAATATCCTTGTCTAGTCACGGGATTTCCCCTGTTACGATATGGGGAATAACCTTACAGCTTTTTTTTTTGAGATTTTCATTAAGTGTTCACTGTTCATTCCTATTCGTTCTGTTTTGTTGTTGTCGCGGTGTGTTATATATATTGTAAAACCTTTGATAAATATTGTAAAACCTTTGTTATAAAGTTGTTGTACATCGAGAGTCAGAATGGAAATCCCTTTGAAAAAGAAGGTATATGGCCAGAAATATCGCAAAGAATGGGAAATAATTGAAGAGTTTAAAATGTGGCTTAAACCAGTTGTGACAGATCCTATGAAAGCTCATTGTGCGTATTGCCGGACGAATTTACAAGCAAGAATAAATGATTTGCGAAAGCATGCAGAGTCAAGGAAACATAAGGATAAATGTGATGCTATATCTACGAACAGAAGAATTGACTTTTCAGCTGCTCCTAAACCACATCCCAAGACGGATTTGAACACCTTAAGAGCAGAAGGTAGGCTAGCACTTTTTATAACAGAACATACTGCCATATCTCAAATTGATCACCTTACTGAAACTATAAAAAAGTGTTTTCCTGATTGCAAAGAAGCTGCGAAAATTAAAATGCACAGAACCAAGTGTACTGAAGTGATTAAAAATGTTATCGCCCCCCACTTCATTCAGACACTCATAAATGACATCGGATCACAAAAGTATAGCATCTTGCTCGATGAGTCCACTGATCTTAACGTGTCCAAATATTTGGGAGTAGTGTTACGATATTTCAGTCCCGCAAAAAACACTGTGGTATCATCTTTTCTGGCTTTGGAACCTTTGATCGCATGTGATGCTCGTGGTATTGTAAATGCTTTGCTGAAATGTTTAGAACGACATGGCATACCACTGAAAAACATGATCGGATTGGGTTGTGATAACGCCTCTGTTATGATCGGTATAAATAACGGCGTACATAAAATTGTAAAAACTGAATACGGATTAACTAATCTAGTTCTTGTGAAATGTGTATGCCACTCACTACAACTAGCCGTATCTCATGCTTCTGAACACACATTGTCCAGTAATATAGAATTTCTTATCAGGGAAACTCACAATTGGTTTTCAAATTCACCTAAACGCAGAGAAGAGTACAAACTGTACCAGTTAATAAACTGTGGCGAAAATCCTTTAAAAATTTTGAGATCTTGTGCAACCCGCTGGCTGTCAGTGGAGCAGGCAGTAACGAGAATTTTGTCGCAGTGGGATGACTTAAAACTACATTTTGCACTTACGAGAGATAAATGTTACACCTCTGACATACTCCACGCAATGTTTTCGGACGAAACAAATCACCTGTACCTCTGTTACTTGAGAAGCGTTTTGAATGACGTTCAAATAGGAATAAAAACGTTTGAAAGCGAAGATTGTAACCCTGTGGCATTGCTTAGCACTTTAATGACGCTTCTACGCTCCGTTTGCACAAGAATAATGATGCCATCGGCTGCAACTACCAATGACGATTTTTTACACATTCAAATTGAAGAGCATCTGAACCCTGTCCCATATTTAGGGTATTTATTTGAAACGCAGGCTAGCAAATCAGCATTGCCTGTTGAATGTATAAATGCAGTTAGAAAAAAGTGCATTGATTTTAACATTAAACTAGTAAAAGAAATCCAGCAGAGGCTACCAAGCAACTTCACTATATTAAACAAAATGTCTCAGTTTAGTGTTGAAAATACACTTCGACAAGTAAAAGACAACTCAATTACAGAACTAGCTTCAGAAATGGGTGTGGATGCTGAAACAATTGATAAAATTTTGCAGCAATGGCAGACTATCAATTTTGTGAAATGGCAAAATACAAAAAATATTATTAGTTTTTGGCCTGAAGTTTTTGAGTATAAAAACGCAGCTGGAATAAATAGTTTCCAAGAACTAGCTGATTTCGCAATCTCCGTGATATCTCTACCTCACTCCAATGCTGCAGTAGAGAGAATTTTCAGTACTATGAACATCATCAAAAGTAAGTTAAGAAACAGGATGAACATCAGCACTTTGAATAGCATTAATAAATAAATAAATATCAGGCTGAAAGTAATGAATGACCAGTGCTTTAGCTACGAACTCCCAGAAGAAGTAATTGAGGAAATAGGAAAAAATAAAAAGTATTCTTTTAAACATTATAAAGAAGAAAGTGATGTCCCTTCTGCCATATTACCATCAACATCATCGGGAGTGGAAGATTTGACGGACGAGACGGATGTGATTGGCGAAGAATTGTTCTTAATTCTAGGTGATTCTGTGAATTTTTAAATATAGATTAAGTATACCTAAATTTTAAACTTCTACTACTAAGAGCTAAATAGGTGTAGTTATTATGTTAATGGTAAAAGTTTTTAAGAATAAATTAAACAATCACGATTTTCGTGTTTTTATTTTTTGTTTATGACCACATAATGAAAACTTACTAAAAAATATATTTTTTAAACAAAATTATGACCTAATAGAATTTAGGGAATTCTAGGGAATTTTTAATATTCTAAATTCTCATTATCTAGCGAGATTTGATTGTACATCTAGTGACTTGTCCAAATTAAAGGTGGCAACACTGTCACTACCTTTTTCTACCAGTTTGTTTTCGTTTGGTCGTGTTTTCGTCGTGTCTTATCTCTAGTTTGTGTTTTCGTCTATCTACAATAGAATTATCATTTGCACTATAAATCAGAATAAATCTAAATAATGGATTTTAGAGGTCTCCAATACGTTGCAGTTTACAACGAAATTTACTTTCTAACCTATCACTTTCAGTAGTGTGGTTTTTTGATCTAACAATACGTATTGAGTTTTTTCATATATAAATCATGTTTAAGAAAGATTACAGTAATTTCGTGAGGCCTTCAACCGAAAGTGAGGTCAAGGAAACATATTGCAAATCATATCTTACTGGTGATGTCGCTAAGCGAATTTATTTGGAAGAAGTGAAAGAAGCCATTGTTTCTCAAGTAACTACTTATAACGACGAAAAGCCATTGCCACCTACGCACAAAAGAAATCGTAAACGTAAGAATGAAGAGGTGAAATTATCTGATAAAGATTTGTTATTAGCAGCCCAACACAATGACGTCGACACGCTAATACAAGCACTAGATGGCTGTCCAGATAAGATAAACGTGCGAGATGAGTACGGATGGAGTTTACTTATGATAGCGTGTCAAGCCAACTCTGTGGAAACTGTAAAAGAGCTCCTTAATCGAGATATTGACACATCCGTCAGAGATAAAGCAGGAAACTCAGCTCGAAGTCTAGTTATTAAGAATAAAAATATTGCCTTAGCTGATTTGTTACTCAGCTACAAAAATAAACCTGAGACTGTAGATATTGAACATACAAAAAGTAAAGTAAAATTGAAGGAAGGATATGTGTGTGAAATATGTGGGAATAAGGCATTTTCTGATAAAGTAGAGCATTTATCATCAACTATTCATAATATTAATGCCTCTAAAGGCAAGAAAATACCCACAAGCTATGTTATTCCACAATCTAATAAAGGTTTTCAGATGATGCTAAGAGGTGGTTGGGATAAAGATTCTGGATTAGGACCAGATGGTTCAGGTAAGAAGTATCCAATCAAAACAGTGCCAAAGAAAGACAGACAAGGATTTGGGAATGAAAAAAGTAAGAAAAACGCCCAGGAAGAAAAGAAACAGCATAAAACTAATGGGACTAACGATTATCACAGAAACAGAAAACTAGAAATCAATTTTAGGAGAGAATTTTACTAACAACTTCTGTAATAAAAATGAAATTCTTAATACTCTTTTTCTTAGTTTTAATAATTCCTTAAAATCATAAATCATTTCTTCCAAATACCTGAATTACCATTTGTCCAGCAGTGACCATGAGTGGCTGAAATTTTAGTATATGGTATCATAAAAGGCCCTGGGAAAACATTCTAGGTGCTGCATTAAAAGTTGACCTCTCAATCACCAAACGGTCCAATGAGGACGCATAACAATAGAAAATACATTGTGTCTTACGAAAAACTAAATCTCAGAAAATCCTAACTTTCATTGAAATATTCAATCAGGCAGAGGCTTTCTGAAAAAAGAAAACTAGAAGTAGTTCATGTAGAATTATAATATCTATGGTAGTGGTGAAATGATGTGTGGTTAATAAATCAAACCCCCATAATTAGTTAATGGAACATTGTAAACTGGTTTGGTCATTTTGATACTGGCTAATTGTTCAAGCTCATTAAAATTCTAAGGCTTTTGTAATAAAAAATACAATACAATAGCATCCATGCTACTAGAAATTGTTTTTGACAAAGATTTTTTGAAACATATTAAGCTTATGTTTTAGTTTCACATTTGTTCCATTTATTTGTTTATTGCGATAAGATGCACAATTTTTACTTTGATTCTCTCCCAAATTATTAATTAGAAAGCAAGTTATAAGAACATACTATCATGCCTTTAGCAAAGAATATATACACTCCTTTAATACCTTATGGGCTACACAGGACCTGGAACCAAACAAGACCCAAAAGCCATATATGGAAAAAATAATCAAAATAGTAATGAGTTGCTGACCGCATTCCTAATTAATATGATTCTTAAGATTTATACTCAATCCCTTGATCTGCTTTAATGATCTTTGTGGGAATAGAAGCACCTGGTACATTCTAAGTTTATTCTCTCCTTCCAGACCAGCATGGAAGATAAGAGCAGAATTAGGGAGAAGGTAATTAAAGAAAATATAAGATAAGAAAAATATATCATTTATTACTTTTCTGGCAATACAACACATTTAGTATCCTGTCTTATATTATCACAATTATTTACCAAAATAACTGTTTATATGAAACAAAGATTAAGAAACAACAGCATTTTTGTTCAGTCATCCCATCTTCCACATCTTCATAATAAAATTAAGTTAATGCTCTAAATAAGCTAGTCTATCCTATAAAAATTGCAATGTACATTGTGAAGTACACAGATTTGGTTTGTGCCTTTTGTGATTTAACTTAGTCAATACCTAACTGTCATGTATATGGAAAATATAAACTCTGATAAAATTGACTGTTGACTATCAACATTTATTCTTCGCTATCTAAATTAATACTTATAATATGAACAGTTCTTTACAAGTTTGAGGACATCAAAGTCCTGGGGCTACCCAGTTGAGGAAACTGACTGCTAACTCAAAGCCCACAAAACAAGCTGCGTTGGCTGGGAACGCTCTGAGCATCACGGGAGTGACACCTTTGTACAATGCTTTTGGGCCTTCTTTCTCCATCAGCTGCTTAAACACATCTCTCATGCCATTTGGGTATGTTCCCTCAGGTGCGGTCTGCAGTCTACTCTTTAACACATCAGCTGGCATGGCCACCAGCCAGTTAGCTATACCAGCACATCCTCCTGCCAGTATTGTAGCCATCATTTTAAACTTACTGGAGGCATCCTCTGTGACAATAACATCTTTCACCCACTCGTAAGTCATGAAGTACATTCCACTTGCTGGTACGTCTCTCAGCATGGTGGCTACACTTCCCTTATATATACTCTTCATTCCACCCTCTGCATACAGCTGCCTGGCACAGTCAACCATACCATTGTACTTCTGAGGAACACCTCCACCCTGCTGAATTTGGAGCAGACATTTGATGCGTTCTCCTGGCGCCATGATGAAAGTAGTGAAGATCCCAGAAAACGCACCTGCCGCGAATAATTCTGGCTTCGTCAGCGGTGTGCTTTCGTCGCTCTTTATCAATTTCTTGCCGAGGCCGAATCCGAAGAAGCTGATGGCAAATATTGGCGCGACTCCAGTCAACGGCGCTGACATACCTTTGTATAAACCTCGGAAACCTTCCTTTTGGACAGTCTTCTTGAAACAGTCCCAAGTGCCAGCGTACAAGGCCACCTGACCCGGTTTGGGCAGTGGCATAGTTTGTAGTCTCACTTTTATCGTGTCCATTGGGTGCCCTGCGAGAACTGTACACACACCACCGAATCCACCACTGAGAAAATATTTAACAGGGCTACTGTTTTCAGACATTTTTGTTAGATCGTCCGTTTTGTCAGGTTATAGCAGTAATTAATAGATTAACTAATTAGGAATTCACAAATCCCTCTCTATTACTTCTACTATGTGTGATACAACAAGGCCACACCACAGCAGTAGCGGAACTACAAGCGGATAAATTCTTTGGCCACCACAGTGCTCAACTACAGACAGCTGTTGATAAAAATTGAAAGTTATTTGACAACTATGATTATGACAACTCAAAGGTCAATCGAGTATCGAGGAACGAAGTCCAGTCATTTTATGTTCCGTTTAATTAAATTTTGTCACATAATGAGTTTTACCACGTTAGATTAGAATGTAATCGAACTTATAAAATCTTACTGATGAAATGATAGCTTTGAAATAATAATATAATGATTTGTCACCATTACAGTCCTTCTATTTTATATTTTCTATTTTTTTCGTTCAAATCCAATCCAAGTTTTATTTCTGTTGTGTCGTGTCACTATACTGCATTATACTTACGTATTCAGTTTGTGTCACCTGCCTGTCACCCGTGCTGTCACTAACACCAAGAACGTTATTGTTCTGAGCCAAGAACAGCTGGTGCTAATGTCATTGTCATCAACCCGCAACCAAATTACAAACATTATTTACTTTAAAATATATCTTGTTTGTTTACTTATAAACGAAACTCCATTTATGCAGTATAAATGAAAGACAGTGATTTCAAATGTCGTGCACTAAAGAAGAAATTGAGCGAAAGCGTCTCGCCGCTTTACAAAAGAGACAGAGCAAAGTTTTGGCTCCAAATCAAGTAAATTCTCCCAGTAAACCTACTTTCACCTCAAATGGGCCAACGTTTCAGTCGAATGCTGGTCCTATAAGGAATTTCCCTACTCAAACTCAAAGTAGAAGTTTCCATCCATATCCGAAACCAGGAATGAGTGCGAGTCCCATGGGCTCTCAAGTTGATAACAGGGTGCCAGTGGGTAAAGTAATTACCGGTACCGTCTATTTGATATCTGAAGACAGGTTTGAAGTGAAAGCATCCGAGTTCTGTGCCCCATTCATCAATGTTTTTAAGACAATTCCTTCCAAGAACTATGGTTAGTAAAAACAGTTTTTGTAAAATTACTTAAACACGTTTGTCTGTGTTAATTAGTTGACTATCCCTTCGCATACATTTTTAAGATATACTATAACATGGCATAATTTTGTTTATTGTTAGGAACTCAAATTTCCACTCAAAAATCTGAAGTTTATTCAAGACCAATTTTAAATTTTTTGAAATGATTAATTGTGCATGCGTAATACATGCTAGCCAAAGCTCCAGAAACAAAATTGCTGCATTATTCTGAGCTGAGTTGTAACCAAACCAAACTCATAAGAGAACAATTGTAAATATCAAAAGATGTTTATTATGATGCCTATTATTCATTACAATTTTATTATCCATTATTGATTCATGATCCAACATTTAGTAAAAAAAAAAAATTACCATAAGATATAATAGGTCTTTTTTTTGACCTCAAAATATTGAGTCAAATTTTTTCTTGACTTTGTGGAAGTTGTTGCTCATTTTTTTTTAGAAATTCTTTTACTGCACTTCTTTCTTCTAGGGCCCTTTAGTCTTTTAGGGCCCTTTAGAGCTTCTCTTCATTTATTACACAAATTGGCGAATTATTCTTATTTACCAACAAAATGGTACTGTAATTTATTTTGTTAATGCAACGGATACCCTGGCAACGATTCCTCATGAATCCCCTGGTTTGATCAAAGACAACAGAGCAAGGCAGAGAACCACCAGCCTGCTAAGTAGCTGGTTATTTGTGTGCTACTGAGACACACTTTGCCAGTTTTATTTAATTTTTGTATTATTTTCTCCTTTTGCATTGATAGGATGTCAATCTTATTCTTATGTTTTTTAGATGCTTGTTCGAAACTGTGGAATTTCTCCATAAATGACTACCAGGAGCTGATGAGTAAGGTGGCCCCTCTATCTCCGCACATAGTCCTAGGGTCTATTCCTTCTTATGTTTTGAAGGTAATTATAGATAGAAAATATACTTCTGGGGAAAAGGTTTATTGCTTGTACTGTATGTGAAGCTCTCAGTGGGATCCAAATAGTGAGAAGGTAAAAAAAGAGGTGGTTGAAGTGGATCCTGTTTTGTAAGGACAATTACTTAAATATAGGGGTAAAGTATTATCCATATCCATACTTCCATACCATAGTATGGATAATAAAATTAATAATATACTGTATACTTTAAAATTAATTGCAAGGAGAGTGTAGG
Source organism: Elegia similella (assembly GCA_947532085.1). Taxonomy (NCBI): domain Eukaryota; kingdom Metazoa; phylum Arthropoda; class Insecta; order Lepidoptera; family Pyralidae; genus Elegia; species Elegia similella. Next base: position 20,253,550 of record OX383941.1, read on the forward strand.
CTAAATCCTCTGTCTGCTCTGGCCAACTATGGCTCCAGTAGTACAGTCAGCCAATGAGATATCTGACCCCCTACAACAGCGCCATTTTTCGCAAACTAAAGAAACATCCGTGGTTTAAACCCAAAGATAAAAATATACAAGTGTAATATCCTTTGCGACTAGTGCCATCTATTGAATTGTGATTGAACAAATAAGGTTAATAAGCAGAAATCTGATACCCTTGACGACTAATGCCATCTATTCGATTTTTGATAAATAAAACAAGCCCTAGCATACGATACGCTTATTTCAAAGATACTTCAATAGTTAGATGTGGCGCAAGTGGTAGGCACTACGGTTTAATAGTTAATGTGATTATGAATGAACAGGGTCAAATCCTCCAAAGCTTTTTATTTTTTACAAATATCACCAACTTCGTATTGTGATGTTGGTGTAATTTTGGTTGTTTTAACATAATGTTACCGAGCTAATTACTGTGAATAAAAAGCATTTTAAATTTTTAATTACTTTATTACATCAAAAAAATGTAACAGTGAAATAAATACCTGCCTACTTAATTCAAACTATGATTAATCTTCTGTAGAGAGAACCAACATGTTACTTAATAAGTAACAATTTACATCTCTCAACTTCTTTTTAATCATAGTATTATATTTTTTTTAATGTGTAGGGTCAAATAGTGCTATGTGAATAACTTTGCTTCGATAATAGTATAAGAATGAATATAAACCTATGGCATTAAATGAATTTTAATATGGGAGAGGGTGACCCCCATTTTGAAGCTTTTGTTCAAGTCTATTTGTCATTTCACTTACCATGTTAGATCAGATCACATATCACTTATGCGCATATTTATTAATTTAGTATAACCTTTTTGTCTAAATTGATTTAAATCAAACTTTACTCGTGTCTCGTGTCCCAGTTAAGCACTATTTGACCCTACAATCTGGGATTTTAATTGGTCACTCAATAACAGTTAGATCACAGAACAATTGTCTTAAATAAAATATATTCTACATTGCAAACTGTTGGAATCACCACATCTCATAAATTTTCCAAGTATTTTTTACTTTATTCATCCGGCCGCCGAATTCTACCAGCTCCCCTGGGCCCATTGAAGACATCTGTCCCCAATAACCTGCAAAACAATAATACGATCAGTTACCTATTATTCTACACTGCGTAATACACTAGGTATTAAATATTATTATTATTTTACTTCACTATTTAATGAATATTTTTACCTAATGTTATCCTGCCACTGTTCTCAAAGGCAAAGTATTTTGATGGCTATACGCTGGCCTTGTCTTCTCCGCAATATTTTTCTGCCATCATCATCAGACTTAAAACTTTTTTCATCAGAATAAAATACGATCTCGTTCTTGTTGAATGTTTCCTCACTGTTTCAATTGAAATATTGTAGTGTATATGTTACGCCAGTTGACTCCGAATCCACAAACGGACGGTGTTTCTCTGTAAGAGATATATTTATCTTAGACATTTATCACAAACCCTATGTTTTACGGAACAAAAAATAGTGTGACAATTAAGTAAGTATATTAAATACTTATAATTTCTACTTACCGCGATACCTAACTCTCTAGATATAGATATTTTAAATACTGTGGTTGTCTTTACAATACAATATTAGCTTTCACAAAATCTGCTATATAAGATGAAATGGGATGCCTAATAACTGGTGGGGTTTTGGATCACTACACAGTAATCGCAGTATCTTATTTGTGACGCGAGTGAACAATATTTCTGATTAGTTGGTATCAGGTATAAATAAATCTGATAGATTACCCTCAATTTATTTGTTAAAGCAATTCGTTTCGTAAAGTAGAAATAGATAGCCAATTTCGCCCGAGACGTCATATCGTCGGTTGGCGTATTGAGATGAGCGCTAGCTTCTCAAGTCGTGGGTCCATGGTTCGAATCGAACTTTACGTAGGATTGTTTTTGATTCTTTCTTGTTCTTACCATTGATGATTACTTGAATTATTAGCTGAGATTATTAGAAACACAAAATTTGCAACTGAGCAGGTTATCAGAAACAAGTTTATACCAGCAGTTGTCTGTCTACTTGCCAAAAATCACGGTAGGTGGCGCTTCACAGCAAAGTGTGAATTTACGTTTTAAAAGTCAGGGGGTCAGGTATCTGCTTGGCCGACTGTACAGAGAGGGTCATGCTCCTGCAGTGGAGACTAAAAAGACCTGTTGATGATGATGATACTTTATAATATACTATATACATACATACACATAATATCACATCTTTTTCCCCTGTGGTGTAGACATAGCCTACAAGACCTAGAATTTTAGTAGTGGTAGAGCTAAGCTACGAACAAAATGTTGAGCTATGATGTAACTCTAATATTGTAGTTCGCATCAGTTGCATTATAATGGATATTACTTATTTATTTAAAAAATATAGCCGTGTGGTTTCCGGCAGAGTAGAATAGGACTACTCCAGGACGTAAGAGGCGACTTAGGAAATACAAGCTAAAAAAAGCTCATAAACATCAATGAGACCTCTCGAACCCGTCTGGCCAGCGAGGAGAGTGAAGGCCAAATCCTTTGTCTGCTCTGGCCAAGTATGGCTCCGGTAGTACAGAGAGGGTCATGCTCCTGCAGTGGAGACTAAAAAGACCTGATGATGATGATGATATTACAAAAATAAAAATGTTATATGAATGCTAACTATCACTACATAGTATAAAACAAAGTCTCTTCCCACGGTGTGTGTCTGTCTCTTTGTATGCTTAGATATTCATTAGATAATTAAAACTTCGCAACGGATTTGCGGTTTTTTAAATAGATAGAGTAATTCAAGAGGGTTTATATTCAGCTGGATCAGATCAGATCAGATCAGATGGAAGGTTTATATGTATAATTTATCGCACCCATGCGAAGCCGGGCCGGGTCGCTAGTAATATTTTAAATGCGAAAGTGAGTTTGTTTGTTACGACTTCAAGCCCTATCTACTATTCCAATCGTCATGAAATTTTGCAAATCCGTTGACTGGGGTACAAAGAAGGACAAAGTGACGCGGCGACGCGTCTCCACGCTATTACCACGCTAGATAGTACAAGCTAATGCCCGCGGCTCCGCTCACGTTAATGTGGCTCCCACGGAAACAGAACTTTTTTTCCGGGATGAAAGATTATGTGTTAATCCATGTAATAAGCTATCTGTGTGGAAAATTTCGTCAAAATCCGTTTAGCCTTTTTGGCGTGAAAGGGTAACAAACATCCATACATCCATTCACCCATACATACTCACAAACTTTCGCGTTTATAATATTAGTAAGGAAAGGATAGTAAAGATGTATGCACAAAATAATTTCGGTACATGTATTTTACTTCACATTTGCTAGCCATCCCGTTACGGCTTACAATTTTCTTTTTCTGTACCTGTCAATAAAGCTTTAAATATCACAGGTCCTCAGGGAGCAAACTATGGACCCCAACAATGTTGACTTGTCACCTATAGAGGCAACTTTGAGGCATAAACTCATGCCGTTCCAAGAAGAAGGAGTAAGGTTAGTGAATTTTTATTTGAATTTTATTCATATAAATACTGCCAGTTCATTAAGATAAGATGAGATAAAAATATTTATTTGGATGAACATGTTCATGTCATTTTAGTTATGGTAGAGCCACGCTACCGGCAAAATTAATTTTTCCTAGTAGCATGAATGGGCCGGCTCTATATATTTAAAAAAAATTGCATCTCTCTGGGCCGGTTCGTCCCGGGAAGTACTACAATCTTACAGAAAATCGATACCGCTTCTATGCGTCGTTCGGTGAGTGAGAGAGCTGGAGGCCCATCCTTCCCCCCAACTCCTTGAACACACACCCTGGTGTTGCAGTTGTCCATGGGCAGCGTTGATCGCTTAGTGGTGAGTCGCTAGCGGGTTTGCCGTCCTAATCGTAAAAAAAAAATTAAATCCATGATTTGGCCCTCGCTCACTCAGAATTTGGTTTTGCCGAGAGGATCTTCGGAAGGTTATATCATTAGTGGTTTCTTAAATTATATACTTTAGTCTATGGACGCCGTTCCCAAAGGGTGTAATCTATGACTGAGATTCCTAGTACCTTTTTTCTTGTAATTCTGTATTCCATTATGGATTCTGATTCCAGGATTTCAATATAGTTCGGAGGTTTAAAATCACGCTGTAAGATCAGCATAATGCGAATGTTAGACCATAATGGAATTATCTTTTATTTAATGCCTTCGATCAAATATAATGATATCTAGATACACAGTCTCATACGAAATGAAACCTTAATAATGTCCGCGTGTCAAAACATCATGCATACTTACAAACAACGATAAAGATGCGTTGTTTTTACATCGTTTCACTGTACCTTCGTCATCGCGAGACGTGTGAGTGTTAGCACGGTTTATTGAAACTGTGGACAAAACAGTTCCGGAACTCGATTAGAGCGCTGTTTTGCCGGTGCCACTTTTCGAGCACGAATCGTGTATCTGCCATTATATTTGATCGAAGTTTAATGCACTAGTTTGTTTCTGCTTCAGGTTTGGTATATCTCGGCGCGGCCGGTGCATGATCGCCGACGATATGGGCCTCGGCAAAACATTTCAGGCACTCGCAATCGCCAGCTATTACAGACACAACTGGCCACTGCTTATTGTCACCACATCTTCCATGAGGTAAGGAAAATATGTTATATAAATAACTATATATATAGGCTAAAGAATCAGGACAATCGGCGATACTATTACTTTTTAAACATTATTATGGATATATTTAGATTATATAATAACGGACACTTTAAAAGAAAATTTATATGTTTAACTAGCTGTTGCCCGCGACTTCGTCCGCGCCAATTTCTATTATTATGATTGATTAGGTTTTTTCTTAGTATAGATGAATAATTTACCCCCGTTTTCAATACATTCTTTATTGATGCTTCGCTCCTATTGGTCGTAGCGTGATGTTTTATAGCCTAAAGCCTTCCTCAACAAATGAACTATCCAACACAAAAATAATTTTCCAATTTGAACCTGTAGTTTCTGATATTAGCGCGTTCAAACAAACAAACAAACTCTTCAACTTTATAATATTAGTATAGATTTTAATATTTTGACATTTTATGTAATCAATGTGTGATAAATGTAAATGGTTTCAATCGTTTTTATCACAATAATAAAAAATGAATTAAAAATAATTAGGAGTAGAAGAATAAAATAAAGCGTGGCGTTAGTTGAGCTGGTCTAAGCCTCCTTATCTAACTTATGTTCCAGGGAGACATGGCAGAGTAAAATCCACGAGTTACTGCCATCAGTGCCATTGATGAATATCGTGACACTGACCACCGGGAAGGATGCTCAGCTAGTTGCTGATAGACATGTATGTCTGTACTTATGTCCCCGATAAAACTGACCCCCCGCAGATAAAACTGACCCCTCTCTACAGTCCTACAACTGATCCCTCTTTTCCCTCACAACAGATTTTAAATTGTAGGGGGGGTCACATTTATCTGCACCCTACTGTACATACACATACACTGTATAAAACAGGAGTTGCGCTGCCACTATACATGGTGAAATTTGATCGTTCTGGACCCATAAAGGGATGATTCAGCCCGTCGATATAAACAACTTTTCCTATGGGCCCAATGCTGGGAACTCAAATTTTTTTTGACGTTGACCGGGCGGCTGAAATTTTATGTATGGAACTGCCCATTATTTTTTTACTTCTCAGCATTGGTCCCATCATCATCATCATTTCGAGTAGGTGTCACGGTCAATCGACCATGCACACCCTGGTGTCAGAGTTCTTCGGAACCGCCTCTCGGCTTCTGACGTGGTTCCTTTAACGACTACCAGATGGCAGCCGGGACCACCGGCTTAACGTGCCTTCCGAAGCACGGAATCATCTTTATTATCAGACAATCAGGTGATTCAAGCCTGCAATGTCCTAACCAAACTGGAAACAAAACAAAGTATGCTTCCGGTGGGAATCGAACCCACGACCCCCGGGTCAACAGGCAAACGCCTCCAGTGGTTAACTGGACCACGGAGGCTGTTATTGGTCCCATAGGAAAAGTTGTTCATATCGATGGGCTGAATCACCCCTTTAAGGGTCCAGAACGATCAAAATTTTACCGTATACAGTGGGTTACATGCTACAGTTAAGAGATAATCAAAACACAACTAACAACAAAAAGCATTTTTAATGATTGAATTTATTTACATTGCCTTTTTATCTTTAAAATAAATGCATAATACCTACTGGAATATTTAAATAAAGGTTGACTGGGAGAGAATGCTTTTAGCATTAAGTCTACTTACTGTAGGTTTTTTGGCTCAATAAAGTTTTTAAATAAATAAATAAAATAAAAATAATAACAATTTTTACGTTTTAACACATTTTAGTTGGTCTAGTTAACTAGCAGGGAACCGGTGCCGTGCTGACCTTCGGTCTATGTACGATCTACGCCCTGCCAATTGAGCTACCGCGCTTCAATCCTGGACGTCGAGGTGACGCAAGCTTTAATGCTTATAAGAGGAATGGGATATGGTGGAGATTTTCGACCTACATATACCTGTGGTCGCTGGTTCGAACACTGCCCGCGTGGTTATTTGTTTGTTAGATTTTATTTCTTAATTTATAAGATTATATCTGAACAGCATTGTATTTACAAAAAAAACATACATACATAGTATCACGTCTTTTTCCCTCGCGGGGTAGACAGAGCCTAGGTCTATAAGACCCGAAGGCCACGTTTAGCATGTTGGTGGGCATTAGGTGGAAAACGGAATAAAAATAGTGATGGGTTGCTAGCCGCATCGCCTAATAACATGATTCCTCAGATTTTACACATTCCCTCGATCGGTTTTTACGATCTGCGCGGGAAGAGAAGCAGCAACATTCTACGATTTTTCTTTTTTCCCAGATCAGCATGTAAGAGAGAGAAAAGAGAGAAATAGAAAAAACACCCTTATAAAAATACAAGTTTTAAGTATCTAGGTATTATTTATATACCTTATGACCTCCGTTGATTCGTATTTTTTTTTTTTTCAGACTGAAGTTGTTATAGTTAGCTACAAAATCACAAGTATGCATACAGACCTGCTCAAGAGCAAGAAATTTGGCGTTGTTATTATTGTAAGTAATTTTTTTTACTGAAATTTTCGACTGTCTAACTATCACGGTTCATGAGATACAGCCTGGTGACAGACGGACGGGCGAACAGACAGACAGATAATGGAGCCTGATAGGGTCCCGTTTTTACCCTTTGGGTATGGAACCCTAAAAAAAGGAAAAGCGTCAATCCGCTATTGATAATCTATGGTCGTCTGCAAAAGCCCATATACAGGGTTATAGTTAACTAACGCATAACCTGCTTAAGACGACTTAGGTACATCATGACTCCGTGGCGCAACGGTCAACACGCCAGCCTGCGACACGAAAGTGCCCGGGTTCGATCCCCGGCCAGGTCAAGATGGAAAATGATCTTTTTCAGATTGGCCTGGGTCTTGGATGTGTATCTATATTATGTATTTGTTATAAAATATAGTATCGTTGAGTTATTATCCCATAACACAAGTCTCGAACTTACTTTGGGGCTAGCTCAATCTGCGTGATTTGTCCGTATATATTTATTTATATTTATTTATTAACGTTTGTTCGATGACTTTTACCTAAACGCAATACATAGTAAGATTTTATATACATTAGCTTTTCCGGTTACCGATTGAGCAGAAATTTTGCATGCATGTGTAAATAATAACTAGGTTAGTAAATCTGTGTCAGTCGATCGATATTGTATAAGATGTCAGTACAGATGTCAAGAACGAGCACCCTAATGTTGTTTACTATAATTTGCTTAGTAGCGCACTATAGGGTCAAGCACGGTATATGCAACTACCGTCTTAACTTTTATCAAATGGTTTTTTTTCAATTGGTTTTTTTTTATCAAATGGTTTTTCTTGGTCAAATGGTTTTTTTTTATCAAATGGTTTTTAATGCTAACATCAACTACGTACACGTAAGACTTTATGATTTTCCCTATAAGTGAAACGTATATTTCTTTAAGAAATAAAGTTCTTTAACCACAAATCGGATGACAATACAATATTATGGAATCGTTGTGCTGGTCTGATGGTGAAGTCATTTCGACTAAACAAAGTACCAATCATGTTTGGGCAAATTTGATTTATCTTGGAAAACATTTTACAGTGGGTTCCTTTGTAAAAAAAGCTTGTCAAAAAATGTAATTTTTGTAAAAAAAACTAGTTTGTTTTTAGGATGAATCTCATTACCTAAAATCTCACAAGGCCCAATGCACAGTTGCTCTAAGTGGTATAACGCGGCAATGTCAGCGAGTCATACTGCTGAGCGGGACGCCTGCGCTCAGCCGACCCTCCGAGCTTTATACTCAGCTATCGCTTATTGAGCCTAAATTGTTTGGCTCCTACACAGAGTATGGTAAGTAATAATTTTACTCCAGTTTACTAAGGAGGTTTCACTCCAAAATCGGCGACTAGCTTGTCTTCAATGAGTATTTTCGTTGTGATTTTAACAGTTTATGTGAGTATGTGATAAGTATTTATACTTCTCAATTATACAACATCTTATAGCACATATAAAGGAAAATTGCGAAAAGCGTACGTTTTAATTACATCATATAACAATAATATTTTTAATAATTTTAAACTTATTAGATACGGAACCTTTAGTGCGCGGGTAAGGAAGTGTCCTTTTCAGTATATCTAAATATATATAGGTGACTGACATAGTGATCTATCAACGCACAGCCCAAACCACTAGACGGATTGGGCTGAAATTTGGCATGCAGGTAGATGTTATGACGTAGGCATCCGCCAAGAAAGGATTTTGATCAATTCTACCCCCGAGGGGATAAAATAGGGGATGAAACTTTGTCAATTTTAAACCGATCGGGCTGAGACTTTATACTTCTTAACGCGAGCGAAGTCGCGGGCAAAAGCTAGTATGTATATATATAAATTGTTTTTATTTATTAATAAAAAGAGATTGTACAGCAATACCAAAGCACTGCACAACTTAGGACTACGGATTCATCCATCTTTTTCACAAAATATTAAGTATTTATTCATCAAACGTACAAACCTGTCATCAAAAACATCACATTCCCTTCCTGTTATTGATGCCAGGAATTTGTTGATTTCAGAAAGACCTTGCAAAAGGGGGGGACTTTGCATGAGCAATTGTGTTTGAGGGGGGAATTGCAAGCAGTCTGTGTCGGCGAGCACGCAAGTAGTTGTTTGGTACAAATAGTCTAAAAAGGCGCGACACAATAATATAGCTGTTGCTGTAAATATTGGAACTATAAAACTTACTTGTCTAATAGGTGGGGTTACAGCTCTGATATTTCCTGCCCATGTGGTGTACTCCTCAGACCATGGCACACCTGTTGTCTTGCCCTGCGTGTCCTACCACCTGCACACGCGAGGACCTATACAATGCCACTGATAACGTTGTGTCAGTGGCAGAGTTCTGGTCAACACAAATTTAATTCGCCCGAGTCGACACCATAAGAAGAAGACTTACTTGTCTTATTTTTCAGGTAAGAGATACTGCGACGGCAAGCAGACCAACTTCGGCTGGGACATGAGCGGCCAGTCCAACCTGCCCGAGCTCCAAATTATACTGCAAAAGAGATTCCTCATCAGGCGGACCAAGGAACAAGTGCTCACTAAATTGGAACAGAAAACACGGTACTACAACTTAAGCCTTCTATTTTTTGCAGAACCTTTCGAGCTCGTGGTCAAAACAATTGGAGAAGACCTGCATGCCATATAGATTTTTAACCGACTTCAAAAAAAGGCGGAGGTTATCTTCTTCTTCTTTCGTGTCGATGGCTCAAGGGATTAGATTTTGTCTCTCCAGTATGTGGCGACTCTGACACCATTCTCGGATGCAGTGTACAGATTCTCTTTGGTGCAGCTGGTGGGGCACAGAGGGCACGAAAGGAGGTGCAACATGGAGGTTATCAATTCGGTTTTTTTAATGTTTGTTACCTCATAACTCCGTCAGTTATGAACCGATTTGAAAATTCTTATTTATTTTTAAAGGAATATGCGTCCAAATTGGTCTCAATTAAATTTCATCAAAATCGGTACAGTAATTTGTTTGAAGACGGTGTTTTTATATGAAAGATAAGTTTATTATAAATATTTCTGAACGTCTACCTAAAAAAGATAGCATACTTTTAAATTGATACTGGTTAAAGTTGGGTAAAGTTGGTTGGGAAAGTCCAAAAAAATGAGAGAAAGTGTTTACGAATTTCCATAAATTTCTGCTCATTCAGTTACTTACGTACGCCGTGTGGTTTCCGGCAGAGTAGAATAGGACCACTCCCAATCTTCCCATGGAGGTCGTAAGAGGCGACTGTATTTCCATACAAGTTAAACAAAGCTCAAACATCAATGAGACCTCTCCAACCCGTCTGGCCAGCAAGGAGAGTGTAGGTCAAATCCTCTATCTGCTCTGGCCAAGTATGGTATATCCGGTAGTACATGCTCTTGCAGTGGAGACTAAAAAGACCTGATGATGATGACGAAACATTAAATAAAACATACTACCGAATTGATAACCTCCTCCTGTTTTTGAAGTCTCAAAAGAATTATATAATACTAGCTTTCGCCCGCGGCTCCGCCTGCGTTAATGTCGATCCCTCTGGAACAGTAATATATGTGTATAATCGGTTCAGTTGTTACGGCGTGAAAGCGTAACAAACAAACAAATAAACAAACTCACTTTCGCATTTATAATATTAGTAAGGATATAGTTTAACCTCTGATTCATTATTTTCTATTGCAGTGAAACAGTATTACTAGACCAGAGTCTCCTAGAGTTCTCTAAAGAGGAAAAAGACGAGCTGTCGCAGATGGCGGAGAACTACAAGAAGACCAAAAGCACGGACCGACACGCCGCTCTCATCACGTACTTCAGCGAGTCTGCGCGGGCTAAAATTCCTGCTGTTTGGTAACTATCCCTGACTAATGCTTCTCAGATTTCAACTTTATTTTACAAAGAATAAGGTTGGTTTTAGACCTTTTATATGGAGAACTACAAGAAGAACAAATGCCCGGACCGACACGCCGCTCTCATCACATACTTCAGCGAGTCTGCGCGGGCTAAAATTCCTGCTGTTTGGTAACTATCCCTGACTAATGCTTCTCAGATTTCAACTTTATTTTACAAAGAATAAGGTTGGTTTTAGACCTTTTATATGGAGAACTACAAGAAGAACAAATGCCCGGACCGACACGCCGCTCTCATCACATACTTCAGCGAGTCTGCGCGGGCTAAAATTCCTGCTGTTTGGTAACTATCCCTGACTAATGCTTCTCAGATTTCAACTTTATTTTACATAGAATAAGGTTGGTTTTAGACCTTTTATATGGAGAACTACAACAAGAACAAATGCCCGGACCGACACGCCGCTCTCATCACATACTTCAGCGAGTCTGCGCGGGCTAAAATTCCTGCTGTTTGGTAACTATCCCTGACTAATGCTTCTCAGATTTCAACTTTATTTTACAAAGAATAAGGTTGGTTTTAGACCTTTTATATGGAGAACTACAAGAAGAACAAATGCCCGGACCGACACGCCGCTCTCATCACGTTCTTCAGCGAGTCTGCGCGGGCTAAGATTCCTGCTGTTTGGTAAATATCTCTTGCTATAATGATACTCGGATTTGAGCCTTATTTTACAAAGAATATGGTTGGTTTTGGACCGAATATATGGAGAACTTCAAGAAGATCAAAAGCACGGACAGGCATGCCGCTCTCATCACGTACTTCAGTGAGTCTGCGCGGGCGAAGATTCCTGCTGTTAGGTTAATATTTACCGCTTATAATGCTACTCGGATTTGAACCTTATTTTACAAAGAATAAGGAGGAGAACTACAAGACCAAAAGCACGGACAGACACGCCGCTCTCATAGCGTAGTTCAGCGAGTTGGTAAGAGCTAAATTGGAGATATTTCAATTCGTGTCTAACGTCTTGCGGCGTCCCTCTCATCAGTTACTGAATTCAATGAAGTAGTACAATAGTATCACTTTTATAAGTCGCATCGGCTTTGTTCGGCGCAGATTAGCACATCCTACCGCCGAATCAAACCGAATGAAAATATCAGTGAAATAACGAACTTATGGCTACAAAATAAGATTTGAAATCCAAAAACACAGGACTCGTGCTGTCTCGCTCTTAATTCTCGTACGGCGCGGCGCCCCAACAAACTCCAGACATGGCGCGAACGCATCAGCCTATAGCAGACGGATATTTTCGCGCCATGCAAATATTTGATTTCTGGGCAGGTACATCGTTGTAACTTATAAAAATGGTAGTACTGTAAGTGAGCTTTTAGTAAATGCACGGTAATAGCAACTAAATAATTTCTTCTGCTTATAATCACTCCACTTAAGAGTTGTCTGGATAGCCGCACGAACTCTGAGATCGAGTAATTACTATGATACGACGATTTTACCTAAATCCGGGCATTTTTCAATGCGCCTTCCGTCTTTTAGGATATAAGGAATTTTGAGAAAACTATTCAATAAAGTTACGGAAAAATATCTTATTACAATTTATAAGTAACCAAACTACGTACGCAAGTGAATAATATTGGAATCTTCATCTTCATAATGGTATTTATTTACCTCCAAAGTTGGGTTAAAAGTGGTGGTAAAATACCGATGTTTAAGAGGCTTATATTTTTTTAAATATTGATTTTTTAATTAAGTTGGAACGTACATAGATTATGATGGGATCAATTGATTTCATGTTTAAAATTGTACCAATATTATCAAATATTGCCGCGAGACCCTTTCGCCGTTTGTATGGAGATTTTCGTCTCCAGGGGAGCCTTAAGATTATTTATTAGCTTTAATTTTTTAATTTCAATGCTTTTGTTTCAGCAAGTATATAAAGCAGTTGCTAGACGAAACGTCCGAAAAGTTCCTCATCTTCGCGCACCATCGCAACGTCATCGAAGCGATCTGCCTGACTTTGGACGAGCGTCGCGTACACTACATCTGTATCGTCGGATCTACGCCGGCGAACACTCGAGCAGTAAGTGATAATAGTTACTACTTTCGTCTATTTTGTCGTGTTTGTTTGTTTTTCGTGTGGGTAAGTGGTAATACAGTGATGGATGATTTTTCAAGCTGCTTGATGGCATATGACATAGCTTAATCTGCCATCAATGACAGCCGGGACCAACGGCTTAACGCAGCCACACAGCTGCGGATTCTATTCTTTTCTAACATAATTTTAATAATGTTTTTTTGTCGGATAATAAATGTAGTAGTCAAGAACGAAAGCAGAGGATAGAGAACTTTGGCGCATAGTCATCGATAAGAGATACGAAAATATTAAATAATAATCTTTTATAATAAAAAAGACATATAAGATACTAGCTTTCGCCCGCGGCTCCGCCCGCGTCAATGTCGATCCCTCGGGAATAGTACTTTTTCCCGGGATAAAAGGTAGCCTATGTCCTTCTCCGTACTCCAGAGAACTTGTATGCAAAATTTCATTATGATCGGTTCAGTAGTTACGGCGTGAAAGCGTAACAAACAAACTCACTTTCGCATTTATAATATTAAGTAAGGATTAAGAACGAAAGCAGAGGATAGAGAAGTTTGGCGCATACCCCATCGATAAGAGTTACAAAAATATTAAATAATAATCTTTCATAATAAAAAAGACATATAGGATATATACATTTTAACAATATAATACTAACTAAAAACTAGAACTAATATATTATATTTTTTAATATTAAAAAATGTGATCCAATAACAAATTAGTTGAAACATGTATAAAATGTTCAATTTGAGACACTGAGGATGATAAATATAGCTAAATATTTTCAAAATTGCTTTCTTGGGGTTGGATATGAGACTATTATATAGATATGAGCTATTATATATCGGCAATAAAAATATCGCCGTTGCCGATATATCGGGAAACCCGAAGTATCGCCACTATAAATAAATAAATATATTAGGACAAATCACACAGATTGAGCTAGCCCCAAATTAAGTTCGAAACTTGTGTTATGGGATACTAACCCAACGATACTATATTTTATAACAAATACATATATAGATACACATCCAAGACCCAGGCCAATCTGAAAAAGATCATTTTCCATCTTGACCTGACCGGGGATCGAACCCTCGTGTCGCAGGCTGGCGTGTTAACCACTGCGCCACGGAGCTAGCCATAATATATACCGGCCTACCATATTATATACTAGTCATCTGACTGCTCTGGCCAAGTATGGCTCTAGTAGTACAGAGAGGGTCGTGTTCCTTTAGTGGAGACTAAAAAAAGACCTGATGATGATGACGATTATAAACCGGCAATAAAAATATCGCCGTTGCCGATATATCGGGGAACCCGAAGTATCGCCGATGTATCGGCTAGGTATCGGTATCGGACGCATCCCTTGTCGCCAGGACCTGGTGGACAAGTTCCAGCACACGGCATCATGCCGCTGCGCGGTGCTGTCTATCACGGCGGCCAACTCCGGCCTCACTCTCACCGCCGCCGGCCTCGTGCTGTTTGCCGAACTGCACTGGAACCCCGGGGTAAGTCATAAAGGGATTTCCATAACAACTTTAATTTATAATAGTAGCTTTCGCCCGCGGCTCCGTCCGCGTCAATGTCGGTCCCTCGGGAATAGTACTTTTTCCCGGGATAAAAGGTAGCCTTTGTCTTTCTCCGTACTCCAGAGAACTTCTATGCAAAATTTCATGATGATCAGTTCAGAAGTTACGACGTGAAAGCGTAACAAACAAACAAATGAACAAACTCACTTTCGCATTTATAATATTAGTTAGGATTATTAGCCCGCGGCGCGGGCGGTGACGCGCGAGGCAGCCCTCAGTGCTCTGAGGGAAGCGAAACCGCCGTGTCGCCACCCCTAACACTCGCCCTGATGATGGTCTTCGTATCAGACCGAAACTAGTTGGCGATTCCAACTGAATAAACGTGAGTGAAACCGTGTTTTTTATAATGAACTTTAAATTAGGTGACAATAGGCTTGTTTCCTTAAAAAAAAATACCATTTAAAATAATTAGTCCGTCTTATAGGTTATCGAAAAATATTAAATACGTATTTTTTCTTTTATCAATCAAACAAATGATGATAAAGATAAAGTGCATCTAAGTTCAGGAGTGGGGGCTCATGACGCAACAGGCCGGTAAGAAGTGTACTGGCCAGTGACGTCACGCGGAACTTTAACGGGCTATATCTTTATCAACTTTAGTTCGATTGACAAAAGAAAAAATATGTATTTAATATTTTTCGATAATCTATAAGACGGACTAATTATTTTAAACTAGCTTTCGCCCGCGGCTCCGCCCGCGTTAATGTCGATCCCTCGGGAATAGTACTTTTCCCGGGATAAAAGGTAGCCTATGTCCTTCTCTGTACTCCAGAGAACTTGTATGCAAAATTTCACGATGATCGGTTCAGTAGTTACGGCGTGAAAGCGTAACAAACAAACAAACAAATAAACAAACTCACTTTCGCATTTATAATATTATATTTGAATAGCTCCGTGGCGCTGCGGTCACCACGCCAGCCTGCGACACGGAGTGACCGGGTTCGATCCCCGGCCAGGTCAAGATGGAAAATGATCTTTTTCAGATTGGCCTGGGTCTTGGATGTGTATCTATACAACGTGATTTTGAACTCCCTAGCTATATTGAAATCTGGGTATCAGAATCCCTAATGGAATACAGAATTGCAAGAAAAAAAGGTAAAAAACGAACGAGCTGGACGAATTTCTATGAAAGGTTAAATTTATTTTTTAGTTTTTTACCTTTTTTACTTGCAATTCCATGTTCCATTAGGGATTCTGATTCCCAGATTTGAATATAGCTAGGGAGTTCAAAATCACGCTATATAAGTATTTGTTATAAAATATAGTATCGTTGAGTTAGCATCCCATAACACAAGTCTCGAACTTACCTTGGGGCTAGCTCAATCTGTGTGATTTGTCCGTATATATATATTTATTTATTTATTTATAATATTAGTAAGGATAAGGATGCTGTTTTTTAAGGATACAAGCCTATTATTCAGATTTTGTTTCGAAAGAGTAAGGTTTGGCAATTATGAATAAAAAATAATATCGGACAAATGTCCACCACGACCACACATGAACATACATATGGCCTATATGTATGTTCATATTTTCCATATGTCTGAAACTATTTAGCTGTGCGTGCACTGGACCGGAATCGGAGCGGACGGAGCGGCCGGAGCGGCCGGATTTTCAAAATGCCGGTGGGGTGCGTTCACTGCATTCGGATTCCGGACCGGCATTTTTACAGTGTCGCCAGGGCCCTTGAGTCATAAGTTACGTTTCGTTTCCTGAAATGTTACATTTTTGCAGCAAAAGTTACAATATTGTAATTTTTTTAATTTACGTGTTTTTGGGGTCGGAGTATAACCCTCCACACAGCGCTATCCTATAAAGTGGTCACTAACATATAGCATAACGCTTTGCTTTATTTACCGGCGGTGACTTTTGTTTATAATAATAGAGATAGAGAAGATACCACCTAAACCTGTACCAACCTGCCCCGTCCCATTATTATGTCTGTGTCATATATTTAAGTCTGTCTTTACCAAAACACAAAAAAAAATATTCTAAGATCTAGATCATCACGATGTCTATACCTTACTGGGTAATCATTACTCTGGCTGGAGTGAGAAAGATATGGGTGCATAATATGAACTCTAAAAGACTCCTCTATGGAGAGTTTCATACATTATATGCTGATTTATTAAAAGATGAAGATAGATTCTTTGGGAATTGAAGAAATTTTTTTTTGAACTTCACTATATTCTTGAACCTTATATTTTATTTTACTACTTTTTCGGCATAATTAATATACATATCCGTACCAAATTACAGCTTTTTAGTACTTATAGTCTATGAGTAAAACCACGGACGGACAGACGGACGGACGGACAGACATGGCGAAACTGTAAGGGTTCTCTATTTACTACGGAACTCTGAAAATTGGTTGACTCTAAAGTCAGTTTACGGCCAATAATTTTACGTGATAACGGGGACAGATAGATGCGTGATAGATACTACTACTACTCCTGCTGCTGCTGCTGTTGCTGGACTGGACGTGACATTTTTCGTGCGTGCAGCCAATGTTCATTGATTTATATCTTTGTTTTTAATGTCAGTATTTTCATCACTCTGTATTTTCGTCTTACTCATTCACGACATATGTAATTGAGGAAGACTACAATGAATGACTAGCTAATGAATTTAAAAGTTATGGATGATCTAAATCGAATTCCTACGAAATGAGGTTTCTACCATTCTCTGTTATTCATAATAATATTCCAATATAAAAAGTTCTACCATAAGGGGTAGATCTTCTTATGAACGGCAACACTGACGACTGCCGATGCCGGTGACGTCACCGGCAGAAATTCCGGTCTCCGGCACGGAAATGCCGATGCAGTGCACGCAGCGCCATACAAATCCATACAAAGCAACAAATCCGTCCGCTCCGTCCGCTTCGATTCCGGTCCAGTGCACGCACAGCTTTTATCAAATGTTACATCTTCAGTCTTGATGTCCGCTGGGTAGGCTAGTAACGTCATGAAAATGTAACGATTTGTATAGAACATTGAACTTTCATATAAAAGGTAACTTTAGTTGGTTAAAAAAAAAACATGATAAAAAAATAAAATGAGTAAAAAAATATGAATGAAGAGTTAAGAAATAAAAAAGGTGATCTCTCCGGCGGGGAATCGAACCCCGGTCTCCCGCGTGACAGGCGGGGATACTGACCACTATACTACCGAAGATATGATAAGTGTCGCGAATTTTTGGTAGATAAAAGATAGTGAGTAATTCTGTCAGTCACTCATAGTTCAGAGAGAAAGAGCTTTAGTTATTGTTCTGAGAGAAAGATCCAGATAGAAACTAAATAGATGGTCCAACAGGAAAACAGGAATATTATAACCTGACGGATAGTCAATACTAATATCTGTAAGGGTTGGTTCATGGAGTAAGTTACTTTGTTTTCCGAGATATCGTGTTTATAAGCTCTTTACATTATACTGATACTAAATCGAGGATTATTAGATTTTTTTTCTGTATGTGTGTATGTTTCTCCATAACAACGAATTAACTGAATTTTATGAAACTTGGTAAATAATCATTTAGATGTACAGGACACAGGATAGGCTACTTATTTTTTTTCTCCAGATGGAATAAGACATGGCCCCCATACAAATGTACGCGAACGGAGTCGCGGGCACTGTTAATTCATAAATAAAATAGGCGTGGCCAAAGACAATATAATACTGCGTGGCTTACATGATAAGGAACTAATTATGTACTAAGCGGACTCAGTCGGCGCACACTTAGGTACAATGCAAAAAGGAAATTGGTCTTTTAAATGTTGTACATTTAATCCCATTTTGCAATTGCCAATCGCAACGCCAGGCTCGCTCGTACTTAACACTATGAGACCAACACGATTTGGTTGTTATAATATCAGCCGCAGGAAGTCCGCTAGACATAGGCCTCCCCCAAGGATTTCCAGAATGACCGCTTAGAAGCGGCCTGCATTCAGCTTTTCCCTGCGACCTTCGCCAACCTGAAGTCCGGTCGGGGGATGTTCGACGCTTCACTTGTAGTTATGGTCGCCATTCGACAAAAAAACTGTCCCATCATCGGCGATCGGTTCTACGCGCTATGTGCCCTGCCCTTTGTCACTTCACCTTGATCTTTGTCACTTCACATTGATCTGCCGTGAACGCCATCTAGCGTAAGCAGGAGAATAGTTGAGCTCCACTAAAATTTAATTTTAAAAATAGTACAATAAAGTTTTATACTGTTTCATAAAGTTAAAATATAAAGATTAATGTGATTAATAAGTGAAAACGTTATCAAGTGCGAAGAACTCAAAAATTACCAATCATATCAGTGCGTAAAATATTGTATAAATGAAGTGTCAGAAAACTATAATATCTATACTATTAACTTAAGTGAATAATCAAAATAAAAAAGTGACAATAAATAAAATAAATCAACATATATATATGTACTATTTCGTTATAATAAGATAATATATACAAAATAAAAAAAAAATGGACTTAAAAATTAAATCTGAACAGTGAATATCAACAATATAATAGTGAACAATAATAGATAAAGTCAAATAAACATAAATAACACGGATTTACTATAATAATTCGAATAATTGACGGTGTTTCGAAAATTTCTGTGGTGTTTAAAAAATTATAAATCATCTCACATATGAATCATTGCAACGATCACTTTAAAGCCATCATATGCACTATACTTTCGTCACGCCTTGTCAATCCGTCTTGGCCTAATTGACAAGACGCCCGACTCGTACCGAAAAGTTCATGGTTCAAATCACAGCTCGTCACATACATGTTTTTTATCACCAGGTATTAGGAAGAGTTGTGTAGCAAACAGAAACCTAAGACGCACTTTCTATGCAAGTAAAAAAATATCTGACAAAAAAAAGTACAAAAATTACTCCAAAATATTAAAAAAATGTATTTTTCAGGCTAAAAAATGTACGAATAACAAGTTCATTAAAAAAAGCAAAAATATTTGTAAAGACACATGGAGAGTAATACAAAATGAAACTGAAAATAATAAACAAGGTTCTAATTTTATTAACAATATGAAATATTCTAATAATATAATTAAAGATCCTATTACTATTGCAAATATATTTAATGACCATTTTATTAACTCTAGTCTAAATAATAATACCAATATAAATAATATTAATTTACCTGACATTAAAAATAATTCAATCTATCTTTCACCTATTGATGAATACGATGTAAGGAAAGTTATCGCATCGCTGAATAATACTAATTCTGAGGGATATGACGATATTTGTACGCACGTGATTAAAGCTTGCAAAGAAGAAATAAGTTCAGTTCTTGCGCATCTAATTAACATGTCAATGGAAGCGGGTACTTTTCCAGATAAACTAAAAATATCTGTAGTGAAACCATTATTTAAAAAAGGTGAAAAAACTTCATTTGACAATTACCGACCTATTACACTGATTCCAATCATATCGAAAATATATGAAAAAGTAATACACGATAAATTTATTTTATTTTTCGATAAATATAATATTTTGAACGCTAGTCAATATGGGTTTCGAAAAATGAAATCAACTTCTCTTGCAGCGTTTGATCTTATAAATACTATTTTACTAAGTTTAAATGATAACAACCATACAACAGTACTTTTTTTCGACATGAAAAAAGCTTTCGACTTGGTTTTTCATCCATTACTTTTAACGAAATTAGAGCGATATGGAATAAGAGGCAATGCTTTAAACTGGATAAGAACGTACCTTCAAAATAGAACACAAACAGTAGAAATAGTACAATTGGAACAAAATAGACTTTCGAAGAAATACCATTCTGATTTCAAGGAGAATAAATTAGGCGTACCACAAGGAAGCGTTCTTGGACCTCTGCTCTTCCTGGTCTATATAAACGACTTCCCAAATATGATAAAGCATAAGAGTGTATTATTTGCTGATGATATCTCTGTTATAGTAACCAATAAGAATAATAAGACTATATACAATATACAAGAACATGAAAGTGACATTAATGATACGATAAACAAAACAATAGACTGGCTTAATAGTAATAATCTGAAAATTAATATAGAAAAGACATATTATATAAATTTTAATAATCTAACACAGTCACTTAACATAAATCATAAAGGACACATATTAAAATGCTCAGATAATGGAAAATTTCTAGGCTTAAATATTGATAGCAAATTGAACTGGAAAAAGCATGTAGAAAATGTATGTGCTAAACTAAATAGTTTCTCTTTTGCCCTTTCCAAACTTGCAAAAACAGCGACGAAGAGCACTGCTGTTACGGCATACTTTGGCTATGCTGAATCCGTATTGCGATATGGGCTCATAATTTGGGGAAATAGTACTGACATGCAACATGCTTTCGTGGCTCAAAAAAAGTGTATAAAAGCGATATGTGGAGTTACGCCTGACACGTCATGTAGGCCTCTTTTTAGGTCCCTGAACATTTTGCCATTACCAAGCCTGTACATTTATGAAATTGCTAAATTTGTAAAACTTAATTATGACTTGTTTAAAGAGGCTAAAGATGTGTTTTCTAGAAACACTAGAAATGGAAATAGGCTTGTTGTTAATATAATGCCTAGAAGTGCAAAAATGAAAAAGAATTGTTATTATATGTGCATCTTAATTTATAACAAGATACCAGATTCCATAAAAAACACGACATTTAATAGTTTTAAAAAAAAATCGTAATTGGCTAAGTGAACAAGGATTCTATACAGTGCAAGAGTTTCTCAATTTCAAGCCCTGAGTAAAAATCTAAATTAGTATATATAATCTTATTCTGATGACACCTATAATTAATTTTTAAATAATTTGACATTTATATTTTGATTTTGATTAGTGGATTTGTTTTAATTTATATAACTTGACAATAATTTAATTTATATACATATTTGCATGCTATTGTTATGGCTGATTAGGTATGAAACTGTAACGATTATTAACATCCTTGTATACCCTTCTCAAACGCAAATAAAAATTATTCTATTCTATTCTATTCTATTCACAGAGTCGTTCGTTTCATAAATCTCTTTCTGTGATTTTTCACCAGAAACTTTTTAAACAGTGTGTAGTTGAAACTTGTACTTATAAATATTTATTTATTAAAAGTTCAAATGTGCGCATAAATTATATTGCATTAGTTTTCGCCCGCGGCTCAGCTCGTGTGTTTTTTTCCTGGATGAAAGATAGCCTATGTCCGCCGTATCTCAGACAACTCATATGCAAATTTTCACGATGATCGGTTCAGTAGTTACATAGCGTATAGCGTAATAAACAAACAAACTCACTTTCGCATTTATAATATTTAGTTGGGATTTAGGATATACTTTATTTTTTATGTATATTTGACGGCAAACGAGCAGACAAAGTAGTCGCCCATGGACATCTGCAACACAAGAGGAGGTGCAGATGCGTTGCCGACTTAAGAGTCGAGTAATATTTAGTCGTGGTAGAGCCACGCTAACGGCAAAATGAATTGCTAGTAGCATGAATGGGCCCACTCGTCTGGGAAGTACCACACTCTTACAGAAAATTGACGTCAGAGTAGAAGCTTTACCGCTTCTATGCTTCGTTCGGTGAGTGAGAGAACCGGAGGCCCATCCTTCCCTCTCCCCTCCCCATTTCCTTTCCCCAACTCCTTCAAAGGCCGACACCTGTACACCCTGGTGTTGCAGTTGTCCATTGGCAGCGGTGATCACTTACCATCAGGTGACCCGCTTGCCGTCTGCCGTCCTATATCAACGTCATCATCAGGTTTTTTAGTCTCCACTGCAGGAGCATGACCCTCGCTGTACTACCGCAGCCTTACTTGGCCAGAGCAGACAGATGATTTGGCCTACAATCTCCTCGCTGGCCATATAAAAAATATAAAAATGACAGAGTATTCAAACTTTATTAGACAGCTCCATGGCGTAGTGGTTAACACGCCAGCCTGCGACACGAGGGTGCCCGGGGTCGATTCCCGGTCAGGTCAAGATGGAAAATGATCTTTTTCAGATTGCCCTGGGTCTTGGATGTTTATCTATATATGTATTTGTTATAAAATATACTATCGTTGAGTTAGTATCCCATAACACAAGTCTCGAACTTACCTTGGGGCTAGCTCAATATTTATTTATTTATTTAGTACGTAAAACAGGTTAGAGTCGTTACTGTATTAAAATTACAAGAAAAAATATAGTATAGTCACTAGACTGTACCCCAAAACATACGCACACAAATAGATTATATGTGTAATAGGTAACACAAACACGCAGCCAAAGAGAAAAAACTAACAAAAAACAAATGCTACTAATAATCAACACAAAATTAATAATGATTACAACCAAACAGACACAGAAGAAGAAGTAAAGAAGGAACAAGTAAATATAAATGCAAAGAGTAAGACTAACCGTTGAGGAATATGTGTGATTTGTCTGTATATTTATTATTTATATTTGTTATATTTTTGGTCCGTATGATAGATTTTGACACAAGCGGAGTCCCGAGCTCACCGGCTGGGCCGCAGCGGGGCAGTAGTCGCGCGGTACCTGCTAGCTCCGGGCACAGCGGATGACCAGATGTGGCCCATGCTGCAGGACAAGCTTAACGTGAGTATATTGTTACGTGGTGAGACTGGTTAGAGCAGGGCTTGTTACCGGTACCAAATTCCCATTAACAGTACCGGTAAGTACCGGTATTACTATTCTGTTAAAAAAATATCGGTAATATGGAGTACCAATAATCTAGTATTTAACGGTAATAATATTGTTAACAGTTAACGGTAATTTTACTGCTACTTGTTACCGGTACCAAATTCACATCATAAGTACCGGTAAGTACCGGTACTTATAATGTGAATGTCTATTCTGTTAAAATTTTAAATGTAATCGTCTAGAAAAATAACGATAATTATATTGTTAAAAATTACGTTAATTTTACCGGTACCTACGTATTGTTGCCGTCCTTGCATGGGACACGCTCGACTGTAAAAGTGCCGCCCCATTGTCGGCTCCCGCCTCACGCCGCACATGCACAACACGGCAACGACACACATTAACAAAATGACAATTCCCTATACTCGGTATAAGTACCGGTACTGTTTACCGGTATTTAGTACCAAATTTTACAGATACTTCTGTTATTAACGTTATTAAACTTATTGATACCAATTAAATTACCGGTACCGCCGTTTTATTGAGGTACCGGTACTGTCATTTCATAGAGGTACCGGTTATGAATTTTACCGGTATTCCAACCCCTGGTTTAGAGTCCGGGATTTATGAGTAAAACACAAACCCTTTAAGGAAACATTTAATAAATGATGTACAGTACAGTATACATAATTAAAGTGATTAGTTTAATTGTTATGCAAAAAGAACTTCATATGACTGTTGTCAGTTGATTGACCCACACGCCATATCTAGAGTTTGCAGCGCCGCGCAGTACAAGTATTATGAGCGAGAAAGCACAAGTCTTGTTGTTTTTAGAATTCAAATCTTATGTCCTAGCTTTAAGGTCGTTATTTCACTGATATTTCAACTCTGTTTCATTCGGCGGTAGGTTTTGCTATTCTCTGCCGAACAAAGCCGATGCGTTATAGGTATAAGGTCAATTTAAATTAAGCGCAAATATATTTTAAAGGCTGACATCCATAAGCTAGCAAAATGTTTTAGAAGCAAAATAAAAAATCGACACGCTAGTTTTCGAGATATCTGGACCTGAACGAGTGTCCGTGTGGTATCCGGTAGCCGTGTGGTATCCGGCAGAGTAGAATAGGACCACTCCAAGTCTTCCCGTGGATGTCGTAGAAGGCGACTTAGGAAATACAAGGTAAACAAAGCTTATAAACATCTAAGACACCTCTCCAACCCGTCTGGCCAGCGTGGAGAGTGTAGGACAAGTCCTCTGGCTGCTCTGGCCAAGTATGGCCCTAGTAGTACAGAGAGGGTCGTGCTCCTGTAGTGGAGACTAAAAAGGACCCGATGATGATGATGATGATGATGAACGGGTAAAAAACAGGAAAAAAACACCCCGTGTACAAATAAACTTATCTACTATGGATACTAATTCATTGACTTCGACAGTTAAAACAGCTGATTTAACGTTTTAATAAAAATAAGAATTATTTTGTATGAAAAAATTTAAAAAAAAACGTTCGATTTCCTAATATTTGTTACTTAAGCATTTCTTTGACCTATGAGACCAAGGCCTTAAAATATTTGCGCTTTATTTAAATGGACCTTGTATAAAAGTGGCAGACTGTACCCGTATCGTGGAACACGAGTTCAATGGAACTGTTTTCTCTTGCAGGTACTAAATGACGTCGGCCTCAGCAAGGACACATTTGAAGATACTACAACGAAGCATCAGGTGAATAAATTAAATTACCTTTCATTAAGATAATAAACCTCTATTTAGTTTATTTAATTATTTAGTTTGAGAAAAAATATTATTCGGCCTATTACTATTTATATCCAAGTTGTTAATTATCAATACCCCCATCTAAATTAATATAGCTTAATTTTAAATAGTGGAAAAGTCTCCTTTTAAGCATAAATATAATTTCTTAAATCGGTCCAGCCGTCTTCGAGAAATCGGGTAACACACATAAAAAAAAATATTCCGACGAATTGAGAACCTCCTCCTTTTTTTGAAGTCGGTTAAAAAATGCCTGTGCCCCGCGTGGCGACCCCGCGTCTCCTGGCACAGGCATTTTTATGCTTAAAAGGAGACTCAAATCAACTACGAGTTAATGTAAGAATCTTTGATTAAATAAATTATTACTATTAAAAAAAGAAACTCAAATGTAAACTTGCTCAAGTAATCGATTATCCTTTATTCCATTCTAGGAAAGCAAACTCAACATAACACAGTACTTCAGTCCACTCAGTAAAAACAAAAATGATTACATACCAGGTACCAACATACGAAAAAATTCAATCAAACAGAACCAAAACACAAAAGTAAATACAAACGCACAGACGTGTGATAAGACTGATGAAGAGATTAATCTGATAAATGGTGATGAGAAGTTGATTGATGAGTTTTGCGAAAACGGTGATGATTCGTTCTTCGACGAGGAAGGTGATGAGTTGTTGGCGAACATTGATTTATGATGAAGTTTTCAGTTATAAAGTACTTGCCAAACTTAATGTCAGTTTGAGACTGATACTAATTGTGATAGAAGCCACTAAGTTAGCTGAAATGAAATGTACACAAATGGGAGCATGCATAAAAACTTTTTTATTAAAATTTAGTATTTTTTTATATGATTTATTATCGACACCTTAAATAGTCCGCGTAATTGTTAAAAAATCTGCTGAGTTCAGATAGGGGCGTTCATTTATTACGTGAGGCGATATTCGCAATTTTTCAACCCTCCTCCTCCCCTCTATCCCAACTCGAGGAGATGTCGTGAGATTCGACCCCTTCTCTCAGCCTAAATCTCACATGAAAACTTTCTAGGCATTTCTTTATTGGAAAAGCTTTTTTTTATGCATTAACTCATTGATGGGCACTGAACCAGACACAAAATAAATAACAATAGAATTACGTCTACAGACGGGAGTGTCCGTGAAAGTGATAACACTAGGTGAGTAATAAAAGTAAAATATTTAGAACTTGACATAAAAAAACCGAATTCAAATAAACTACCTAACCGATTTTGGTGAAATTTAAATGGGATGGACCCATGTGCATATACTTCCAAATTTTTTTTTTCAAATCGTTTCATAACTTACGGGTGATGACGGAACATATATTGAAAAAAAAAACATATCTACAACCGAATAGGCTAGTTTCCTGGGTCAAAATAAAACATTAAAATTAGATCGTCAGTTAGATAAATAAAAAAATATTGTAATTTTCTTTGGTCGAATAAACAATAAATGACAAAGATAAATCGCGTGAAAGTTTCGCTGACGCTTGTGACGTCAAAACTTGGCTGAAAATTGTAGTAAACTATGACGTCACACGGAATTCAAAGGGCTATATCTTTATCATTTTATGTTTAATCGACTAAAGAAATACGTATCCAATATTTTTGGATTATCTAACTAACAGTGTTATTATTTTTTTTTTGGAAACTAGACTTTTGATAACTTCCTCTTTTGTTTGAAGTCGGTTAAAAAGGGGATAGACTTCAGCAACTAAAGAATTAATTTATTCTTGTTTTTATGATATAGGGCGGCAAACGAGCAAGCGAGTCACCTGATGGTAAGTGATCACCGCTGCCCATGGACAACTGCAACACCAGGGTGTGACAGGTGCGTTGTCGGCCTTTCAAGGAGTGAGAAGGAAATGGGGAGGGGAGAGGGATGGGCCTCTGGCGCTCTCACTCACCGAACGAAGCATAGAAGCGGTAGATTCTACTCAGACGTCGATTTTCTGTGACAGTGTGGTACTTACCCGGACGAGCCGGGCCATTCATACTACTAACAATTTATTTAGCCGGTAGCGTGGCTGTACCACGACTATTCATTTGAATATATATTCATGAATGTTACCGAAGTCTGTCCTCTTTTTTTATTTACAAGTACATGCACGTATCGCGGCGTCCTCAGCAGTGACTGAATCGGATAGTTAAGGCGCTTAAGTTTGGCGAGTACCTACTGTAAGTATTTATGTGATATTTGCAATAAACGTTGGTTGTAAGTTAACATTTTGTTTCAATATAATAACCCACTGTTTATTTTCTCAATGCTGTGTTTATTACCGACCTGTTAAATATGTTTGCAAACATTGAACGACAAACACAACTTAATGATTTACCAAGGCCAATTGCCGTTTATCTAAGTACTAGCTGTTGCCCGCGACTTCGTCCGCGGCAATTTCTGTTATTATGATTAATTAGTATAGATGAATAATTTTACCCCGTTTGCAAAACATTTTTTATTGATGCTTCGCTCCTATTGGTCGCAGCGTGATGTTTTATAGCCTAAAGCCTTCCTCAATAAATGGACTATCCAACACAAAAGGAATTTTCCAAGTTGAACCAGTAGTTCAACTTGGAATTTTCCTGAGATTAAGCGCGTTTTGTTTAAACGCGCTTAATCTCAGGAGAGATTAAGCGCGTTTAATCAAACTCTTCAGCTTTATAATATTAGTATAGATTACTGTGCAAGCCCCGTATTATAAATGCAAGCGTCATTTATAATATCAGGCATTTTTATCGAAGACTGGTTCTTAGGATTCCCTCTAAAGGTAAATCCGTCCATTTGTATAGATAAGTACGGAACCTTTCGTGCGTGATTCTGACTCGCACTTGGCCGGTTTTTGTAGTTAGGTAAATATTGCAGGGAATCCTAAATGTTGGCGATTCGCTCTTGGCCGGTTTAATTCAGTCTTGTTAAGTCATTTACTGTTGTATTTGGAAACTGAATTCTGTCTTTATCCCTTACGCAGAAAGACAGTCTTGGCTAGATCTAGACATGTAAGATCAATTTCTTTATATTCTTCCTCTCTATCTCCCTAATTAACCCTTTGCCCGCGACCGTCGGATAAATCCGACATGCTTTTTCTATGAAAATTTTGTCTTCTTGCCAGGCAGGTGGTCCTAAAAACTTACGCCAAATCATAATGCTGTCATAATAGCCCCGGGCTCTGAAGTATCATAGCTAATTATTAGGGGTGGGGATGAAGAGGAGGGAGGATTCCGTGCAAAATATTTATATGGGACTAAATTGCGGTTTTCAGATGTTATCCTTTACTTGTTGTATCTAGCTAAAGCTGACTGGTTGAATACTTTATTTCCTTAATGGGTTGACTCAGCCCATCGACATGATCAACTTTTCCCACGGGCCCAATGCTGGGAACTCAAAAAAAATGCATTCCCAAACAAATTTATTGGATTCCGTTATCCACCTACACCATGGTAAATGTGGCTTTTAGGTATTAAAGACCTAGGCTCTGTCTATATCGCAAGGGATAAAGACGTTATAGTAAGTATGTCACAGTGACTTCTTCCATGCTGGTCTGGGAGAAAAGAAAAAACGTAGAATGCGCCAGCTGCTTCTCTTCCCGCGTAGATCGTATAAGCCGATCGAGGGAATGGGTGCAAATCTGACGAATCATATTAGTAGGCGATGCGGCTAGCAACCCATCACTATTTTGATTCCGTTTACCACCTAATGCCTTAGTTAGGTCTTACAGACCTGGGCTCTGTCTACCCCGCAAGGGAAAAAGAGTGATACTATGTATGTATGTGATAATGAAACATCATTACTTAGGTATGCTTACTCAGCTACGAATAAGTATTACTCAGATAGGGTGTTATGCTTGGAACTGAAATATTCTAGAAAATGAATACCTAAAAAATTCCTATTCTTTAAATGCGTGTTTTCCCCTAGAATTTTTGAAGTATCTACGAGTCATTACGAATATGTGGTAAGGAATTTCATCATTCTTCACTACTTATTCGCAATAGGATTTATGACAAAGAAAATAATATTCTGATTTATGAACTGTCAATATGACTACTTGGCTACGTGCAAGTATGTTTCTACCTAATACTGGCATTCATTAGTAACAAAAAAAATGTTTGTCTGTACAACTCGGTTTACGGAGGATAATTACGTGATAACGGTGGAAGAGGGATAGATGAGTCACTAACAATCACAAGCCGAACGCATACGCCCATCGTGCTGTATCGCTTTTTCTGCGCTCTCGCTTGCACACGGAACGTGACTCTTCGTGCGTGCAACCGGCATTCATTGATTTATAAGACGTTTATTATGTCAAAAACAAACATGAATACCTATATTTTTAAACATTTAGCTGTAATTGCTAACTTAGTGTACAACGATTTGATAGTCAAATTATTAACAATTTTTTTATTATATAAGTTAATGTTTTTGCAATTTTTCCTTTATCTGTGCTATAAGACGTTGCTTTGTACTAAATTTGTTAAAGTTTGAGTTGTTTACAATATGACAACACACTTCAAATCTTAGTAAGTCATATTTGAATGTGCTTGACCAAAGAGTTTAGCAGTAAGTATAAAGGAGGTATTACTCCTTAACAAGACATCTTGCTCAATTCAGCGATTCTGGGTCCATAAAGTGGCTTTGTCAGCATATCTGCAAGTTGTCTTGTTGCTGGCACCTTGCTCACGCTAAGAACATCAAGATTAACACACTCTCTAATAAAGAACGATCTAATTCTAATGTGTTTCGTTCTCTGGTGGAATTCATATTCAATGTATAAAGTTGCCAAACATTCTTTATCTGTTATGTTATGTCTTTCAGTATTCTCTTTAACCAAATTATTTCACGGGCAGTTTCACTAGCAGCTACTATCTCCGCTTCTGTTGATGAGATCGCAACAGTAGCTTGTATTTTACTCTGCCAAGAAATTGGTTCTCCAGCAAATAGACACAACATGCCAGTGGTAGAGCGGCCTGTGCTGTAATCACCGCCGTGATCAGCATCACTGTAGCTCTCTAGGCCGGGAGCTTTGTCACATTCGTAAAGAATTCCTTTGTCCATAGTTCCTTTTAGATATCGCAAAATTCGTTTGGCGGTTTGGATATCTTCCTTGGACGGATTTTCTAGATTTCGTGATACGACACTAATAGCATAGGCTATATCTGACCTTGTCCCAGTCATAAGATAAGCCAATGCTCCCACTGCTTGACGATAGGGGAAAGATGCAGAAGTCTCCGTCTCTTCTTTGTTATCAGACTTTAGGATTGGTGTTGCAACGGCTTTACAATTCTCCATGCCAAATCTTTCTAATACACGTTTGGTGTAGGCTTTCTGATGAACGAAGATAGAGCCATCTGTCTTCCTCTCTATTTCCATTCCTAGGAAATAGTTGGCTGGCTTGGTCATTATTTTAAAACGCTTTTCCAGCTCTCCAATAAAATAGAGAGGAAGACAGATCCATCTGTCTTCCTCTCTATTTCATTTGCAGACAGACCACGGTATTCGGCAGATTCTGCTTCTTCATCATCAGACTCCACAGTTTCATACTGCTCAGACTCATTCTCTGTCTCAATTTGCTCTGATTGAATATCGTCTACTCTCTGGACATCTTGCTCTACACATGCTTGCTCATCGACTTCGTTAGATAGCGATGGTGGATTTGGAGTAGATGCTTGTCCATCTTGATCATAAGTATCATCCTGCTGTATAATATCAGTTGATTTGGCTTCTAGATCTGGTAGCTCGAATATAGGACTTTTGTTGGTAGGCGTTGAAGGTTGTGAACAGTGAATGTCATCATTCTTGCCATTAAAGCCTTGTAGTGGTGTTTCTTCAAACGTTACATCTCTGGATCTAATTAACTTGTGATTGACTTTATCCTAAATTCTATAGCCTTCATCGCCTTCATAGCCAATCAATATTCCTTTTTGAGCTTTCTTATCAAGCTTCTTACGGTTGGGTTTAGGAATATGGGCATAGCATTTGCAGCCAATGATTCTCAGGTGTTTGATACCAGGTTTCTTTCCATGCCATAACTCATAGGGTGATTTTCCTTTTACGCTTGATGTACCGGTGCGATTTAGGATATACGCCGCTGTGTTAATGAGTTCTGCCCAAAGACCTTGTGGTATCTCCTCGTGAGCGTGCATCATTGCTTGTGCTGCTTCAACTACGGTCCTATTCTCTCTTTCCACGCATCCGGCTTGTTCGTGCGTTTGAGGCATTGTCAGTCTCTGTCTTATGCCATGTGCTGTTAGGATTTTCCGAAATTGTTCGTTATCAAACTCGCCTCCATTATCGTTTAATATTTCTTTGACAGTGTGTCCTGCAACTCTGGCTTGTGCTAGCATTTGCTCAAGCTTCATCCATGCCTCAGATTTCTGCTTTAGGAAATATATGCATCGATAGTGAGTGTAGTCGTCTTTGAACATCAGGAAATATCGAAACTTCTGGATTGAATATGCGAAAGGACCGCATATGTCAGCATGGATCAGTTCTCCTGGTTTGGATGCTCTTATCCTTATGCCAAACTGTTGCTTGTGAGCCTTTCCATAAACACATCCTTCGCATAGATCTGACTTGCTGTCCTCTACTTTAAGTCCGAATTCTTTTTCAATGAGCTGTTTGACATGTCTTTTATTTTGATGAGCTAGCCTCTCATGATATACTTGTAGTGGATTTGTCAATACCACATTGACATCTGGTTTAGGCATCAGGGAACTGAGGTTAAATTTGTACAATCCGCCATTTCTTTGTCTTTTTCCGACCAGTCTTATGGTTCCAGCTACTTTCAAAGTACACGTGTCTGGCGTCGACTCAAAGACTGTATTGTACTCATGATCATGTGCGGCAAGAACAGAAAAGAGATTCATCTTTATGCCAGGGACGTACCAAACATCTTTAAGTGTAATTTGCTCTCGTCTTCCACAAACATCAGCTTCTACACGGATATTTCCTTTTCCAAGTGCTTCAATGGTCTGACCATTTGCTGCTGTGACTGTGTGTTGGCCCTTGAAGTGCTCAAAAGTCTCAAAGAGGTCACCCCTATTCGTAACATGGCTAGTTGCACCATTGTCTACGAACCAGTGTTCTTTGTCTGCAACTATGTTGTTCAAGGCTAAGACGGGTAAGGTTAGATTTACTGAAGTCGCCTCTTTAGGGGGTCCTCCATCAGCAATCCATTTCTTGCATTGTTTTACTCGATCTCCGCTCAATCCACAATTTTGCATTTCCAATCTTTTTCTTGTTTCTTTTTGCCTTTTATAGTTTTCACAAAAAGTGCTTCTGATGTGCTTGCAGTCTCAGGTTTGTTCATCAGGGATTTTTCATGGGTACATAGCTGAGTAGTAAGACTATCAACCGTTCTGTCTTTCTTTGTCATAAGTAGCCAACTTGATTTAAAGGCGAAATATTCCGTCGGTAAAGTGTTCAATAGCATGTCTGGTAATTTTGAATCTAAATGGCTGTTTAATTCATGCCAGATATTCTTTAACGCAGAAGTATGACTTGCCATATCATGTTCAGGTTCCTTTTTGTAACTAAAGAATCGTAGACTCAGATCATAGCTTTTATCTTCACTACTTTCTCCATATAATCTTGTTAAAGTTTGAGTTGTTTACAATATGACAACACACTTCAAATCTTAGTAAGTCATATTTGAATGTGCTTGACCAAAGAGTTTAGCAGTAAGTATAAAGGAAGTATTACTCCTTAACAAAATTTCAAGATTCTGAGTTCACGGGAAGTATCCTGTAGGTTTTGATCATAGAGATAATATAATCCTGACGGTTTTGATTCCGTTGCGAATGTCGAAAAAACACGAAAAATTGCGACATAACCAGCTGTATCTTTTGATTGCGTTGGCTCAGAAGCTTGATTTTTTCACAACTGCAAGGGACAGCAGACCTGAGTATTTGATATGAATTTCAGCTTGATACCTCTACACGGTCCTGAGAAAAAGGTCTTGGCAGACTGACAGACGACAGACATAAAGGAAAAATTGGCTAGCTCCGTGGCGCAGCGGTCAACACGCCAGCCTGCGACACGAGAGTGCCCGGGTTCGATCCCCGGCCAGGTCAAGATGAAAAATGATCTTTTTCAGGTTGGCCTGGGTCTTGGATGTGTATCTATATATGTATTTGTTATAAAATATAGTATCATTGAGTTACTATGCCATAACACAAGTCTCGAACTTACTTTGGGGCTAGCTCAATCTGTGTGATTTGTCCGTAAATATTTATTTATTATTATTTATTTATTATAAATTGCGAAAAGCATAAATTTTGAGTTACATCATATAAAAAAATACTTTTAATAATTTCAAACTTATTATATATAATGTACGGAACCCTTAGTGCGCGAGTCCGACTCGCACTTGGCCGGTTTTTTTCATTCATCATTTCTGATAATCATTATTTGCTCTGACCGAGTAACATTGTACTGAGCTGAAGCACGTAGCCCTTTTGTGCTGATGGCTGTGGATTACGAGTTTTCGGAAGACTCTAACGAGAATTTTATTCCCACTTGTGGTCACCCATCCCGTGGGGGTTAAGAGGTTACTTAACATGCGTAGCACTCGTATATCGCTTGCGTATTGGTTCGCGTAGTGTATATGTTACGGTAAATTTGATTAATCGAAAATTATTAATAATTTTATAACATTATTAATAATAACCTCGTGTTTTGGTAAATGTAAATAAAAAACTGAAATTAATTACTTTTGGTAGTTATTATTAATAATTCACTACACACATTGGTAAAAGTTATAAAAAACCCAAAGTTATTAGTCCAGCAGGTGTTTATTTAGAATATGATATGACGACGATACTACTTATTCGTAAGATATGACACATATAACAGTGGTTGTCTCAGATCACACAAACAAGGGTAGGTAGGTACTTGTTCTAAAGAAACTGACAACAATAATCACCTCTTAATCTGTACTCTTAATTAACAAAGTTAAAAGAGTGAGAGAACAGCCTCTCGGCAGCGAAAGGGACTCGCTATTGCTGCCCTATCTCGAGCTACTGGAACAGAGTCCACGTTGGCTCGAGACTTGCTCGTGTCAATGTAAAATAACTTTAGTTTTTAATATTTTTATTTGGCTCACTTTACTAACCCTAGTTTATAAGCTTATTTTTGGTACTAACCTATGTTATAGAAATGTATTTCTAAAATAAAACGTTATTAGTATTATTATTTGTATCTCCTTTGGTTTCACGGGTGTTACCGGTCAAGGTAAGGACCGGTACTTTAGAGGCTTGCGTGGAGATATATATCCAACATGTAGAGGCCCTTTGGAGAAGTTGATGTAAAGTTGGTCTCCAGCCAGAACTTGTTTCTGGAAATACCAATGTATGATAAGTCCTTGAACAGGTCTAGGCTGGAGCAGAAACTATTGCATTATGAAAGACAAATTTATGAGATTGAAATGTGGCTGGACTTGTGCTAGGTTATTGCCAAGGATCGGACACCTGCTATTAATATAAAATGGCAAAATTATAGACTCGTCATCACCATCAAGAAGGCCTCTTGTGATCAAAGTAGTAAAAAGGCCTCGAGATTACAACCATGGGAACAGGCATGAAAATATGTAAGTGTCTATTTTAGGGTGGAGATCTTGAAAATGATGTAATTTTTGGAATCCAAGATGGCGGACGCGACTTTTCATGAAAAACCTGCAAAGGGGTCGTTTTTTGGGTTTTTATCTTAGTTATGTAATCCAAGATGGCGGGCGCGACTTTTCATGGTAAACCAACATGAGTGTCGTTTCTAGGTTCTTGGGGTTT
This sequence comes from Elegia similella, assembly GCA_947532085.1. Lineage (NCBI taxonomy): Eukaryota > Metazoa > Arthropoda > Insecta > Lepidoptera > Pyralidae > Elegia > Elegia similella. The sequence continues at coordinate 20,288,446 of OX383941.1, forward strand.
AGAGGCGCATATCTCGAAAATGACGTCAGTTATATAATCTAAGATGTCGGACGTGACTTTTCATTATATATCGACGTGAGTGTCAATTTCTAGGTTTTTTTCGGTGTAGTTTTGGAAAATTACATCAGTTTTAGTATCTAAGAAGGCAAATCTTCGAAAATCGCCAGTGTACATTTATTTTTATCGGTAGTTATTACATTTATCGGTACTAAGGTTACATTATTAATAATCACCGACAAATGTGATTAATTTCTCACTTTTACCTGTACTTTCGGTAATTATTAATAATGATAGACAATTATTAATAATTTTTAATTAATCACTCTAACCGTAACATATATATTCTTTGGTATTGGGACATCGAGCTTCTTAATTCCTAAGACAGGCGGAATAACCCTTTTTAAGGCAGCGGGAATATTTTTCCCACTAACTTACGAAAGAAAATTGGTGGGAAGAATATTCCTGTTGCTTTAATAAGGGATAAGTACAAATAGGATAAAGTATACCTACAGCGTGATTTTGAACCTCCTACCTAGCTATATTGAAATCTGGGAATCAGAATCCCTAATGGAATACAGAGTTGCAAGAAAAAAGGTAAAAAACGAATGGAAACATTTAACCTTCCATAGAAATTCGTCCAGCTGATCGGCGACTTTGTATGAAAAAACAATTTTTTTTTGCTTTCAGCTTTTTTCTTGCAATTCTGTTTTCGATTAGGGATTCCGATTCCGAGATTCCAATATAGCTAGGAGGTTCAAAATCACGTTGTATGTACCTATCTAGGACTCGCATTCACAGGTAAATCTAGTAATTTGTGAATGCCTCTTTTCCTTGCATGCAGTTGTGCAAGTCGTCGACTCATTGTGTGTGTTTGTTTATTTTAGCTGATAATGATGAACCAGTACTTGAGTATATACCTAACGTGATACAGAAATTATCTTGAAAAATTCATACCTATTACTGTTTTAACTTTTAATGCGTATTTTCCTCTATGACTGAGGTATTTAGTGTCGAGTATAATATAATAGGTAAGGAATGTGATCATTATTTACTACTTATATGATTTATGAATTGTCAATGTAATTACTTGGGTAAATTCGTGAATGTACCTAATAGAAAAGAAAACAAAAGAGAAATATGTTTTAAACATTTATTTATCAAAACTTCAAATATAACAGTTTTATCTCGTAAATATACATACACGTGTGTGTACAAACAAACAAACGAAACAATAATCACCTCATGTATTCTCATCAAAAGACTTAATTTAAAATATTGCACGATCCAATTTCTTTCGTTCGACATAAAAACATAAATAAAAAAAAATAAAAACAACGGGTTGCACACCGGGAGTGCCGGCAGAAGTGAACGAACGGTAGAAAGAGAGGGGGATATTACTTCCTCTCCTACGCCGCGTCGTTTAATCAGGTCACGTGTTCTGACGCGAGTTTAACATTTTTTACCCATCCCAAAAAGTGCACAACACCGCTAAAAAGGTTTTCACTTCAAAAACATTAGCTGCTCCACCTCAAAACATCATAGGCGGAAAATAATATAATTTAAACTTAACAACAATTAGCACAGCCGAGATAACATCTACAACAACGAACACAGTCTATTACATAACACCTGACACTAATTACACCTCACAAGGTCCATCACGGACTAGCTCGGCGTTCGGGTTTCTACATCTCATGATGCAGGCAGAGCTGTAGGTCTCTCCATCAGAAGCGCAAACTGGGGCCAATTCCCTGGTGCAAGCACATCCACTGACGGGCCTAGGGGCGTTGTCCACAACGTTCACGCCTTCGCAAGGTCCTTTCCGAGCAATGGACAGGGAAGGATTGTTCTTCGTCGCGCAATTGAGTAAGCAGGGGTTATTGTAGGTTTTGCTATCACTTCCGCACACTGGTTGCATGTTTCTAGTGCACGCGCAAGAAATGTCTAGCAATTCGGCGACTTTGACTTCATCTACACAAGGGCCGTAGGCCTTGAGTGACAGCTTTGGGTTGGTAGCCGTGGCGCAGTTGAGTTGGCAAGGGTTAGAGTAAGTGACTCCGTCGCTCCCGCAAACTGGTCTGGCTTCGCGGGTGCAAACGCATGGGGGTATTTCGCGTTTTAGGGACTGTTGTTCAGGGCACGGGCCATCGACGATGAGCTTCACTGAGCGTTGGCAGTTCAGGGCACACTTATTGGGGTAGGTATTTCCATCAGAGCCGCACACTGGTTTGTATTCATATGTGCAGACGCAGACGGCTTTCTGCGCCTCGTCGCGACAATTGCCGGTCTTGACCATGCTGAGGTCGTGGTTGGTGGTCTTGGCGCATTCGAGCATGCACGGGTTGGCGTAGGTCTGGCCATCAGAGCCACACACCGGCTGGTAGTTCCTCGTGCAGACGCATGGCGGAAGTGCCGACGCTATCGTCACGCTGGCAGCTACTAGTAATATCAATCCTGAAACAAAGAATATTTTTTTATAAATATTTTATACTATTAAATAGTTGACTAGTGTTTTTCCTCGACTTCGTCAGCATAAATCTAGGATCAATTTTGTAGTTTTTAGGGTTTCGTACCCAAAGGGTAAAAACGGGGAAAGGAGTGGAGGCCCCTGGCCCCAAATTATTCTCCAAATAAAATGAACAATTTTTGACGTGATAATATTTCATACCTAAATCGAAGAACACCGGCAGCACGCACGAAAAATGTCACGTTCCAGAGCAGCAGCAGCAGTACTTAGTCTATCACGCATCGTGTCCATAAACCGAATTAACAGGCAGCCAATTTTTTTTCAGTCGAGTTATCCAGTAAATAATTTAATGTAAAACCAAGTATAGATTATTTTTTTTATTATTTTGTTTGTACAAAGTTCTGTAGGTAAAGGTAAAACGCGAAAAAAACATCAAAGGGAAAGTTGTTTACTATTGTTTTCTACGTTGCATAATTTTTTTCGAAGTCACTATTATGGGGATTCTCTTTTGTGGAGGCCTCGGGGCTGTAGCCCCGTTGGCCCTCCCCTAAATCCGACCCTGGTGTTTGGATTTTAATTGAAATAACTAGTTGTTACTTAAAGCCCTTTGAATCATCCCAGCACTGGTTAGCCTCGCTGCGTCCTCGCGGAATTACCAGCGGCCAACGGGTACTTGTTTAATTATACTGGGTGGCGCAAAAGTACTGGCACTAAAGAAAATACTTTTATTTTTTTTATATGACATTTTCTGTCATTCTGTTTTTGAAAATTGTGTAGTGAACAAATGTAAAATACACTGAAAATAAACATGGACCGTTTTACTCCCCAAGAACGTGGAATAATTGTGTGAGGGACGCTTTTCCAGGCCGAGTTATCTCTCGTTTTGGCGATTTGCCTTGGCCTGCAAGATCACCCGATCTGACCAGTCCAGACTTCTTTCTTTGGGGTTTTTTGAAATCTCGGGTGTATGTGAACAAGCCACAGACTCTCGCAGCTCTAAAAGAAAACATTCGTCAAGAAATAACGAACATATCGCAGGAAGTGTTACGGCAAGTTATGCAAAATGTCATAAATAGGGCTCAAATGTGTATCAACTCTGGAGGTCACCATTTAAAAGACATCATCTTTAAATCCTAATGGTACGAAATTTAATGGCACAAATATACATTAAAAAAAACCTAAATCTAGTTTTCTAATTTAGAAAAAATGTTATAGCTGAACCAAATAGGGTCTTTACTTTTGCGCCACCCGTTATTTACTGAGACAATGCAATCTAGGTAAGTGAGGTAAATGCTTACTAGATAATGAAAAAAAAACGCCAATTTTGTAGGTAAAGAGGAGGTAAAGAGACCCGTTATTTGTATAACACGAATGTCAATAAACCAAATTTTTTGATATTAATATATTTTTTGTTGTAAAATCCCTATAATACCTATGTTGTTTTATTTAAAAAAAAACTTTTACAAATTAAAAACTTACCGTAAATCATGTTTAATTGAAGTTAAAAACTGAACCAAAGTTATCGTGTGTTATCACAGGTCACTCGCACTGATCTCTGTGGCAATGTTGTCTGGTCGCCTCGCTGCAATGTTGTGATTATGTTAGCTTTACAGCTGTTTATATATTCAAACTGCCTCGCACTGTCCCGCAGTCTGCCGCGTTGAAACTCCGTGATTCCCCCTGACGTCATGCGTCAGCGCAAGTACACATTCTTATAATTTTCGGAATTGTTGGATTTTGTAAGTCGCTGACGTGTTCCTTGGGAAAATGTTTTATAATTAAAACAAATAGTTGTTTACTAAACTACAAGAGAATTTGAAGAATTTAAGTATTTTTAGCAATGATCAGCAACCAACAAGTGGGGAGGTTTAAGCTGTGCGTTCACTGGACCGGAATCGGAGCGGAGGGAGCGGCCGGAGCGGCCGGATTTTCAAAATGCCGGTGGGGTGCGTTCACTGCATTCGGATTCCGGACCGGCATTTTTACAGTGTTGCCAGGGCCCTTGAGTCATAGTTACGTTTCGTTTCTTGAAATGTTACATTTTTGCAGCAAAAGTTACAATATTGTAATTTTTTTTAATTTACGTGTTTTTGGGGTCGGAATATAACCCTCCACACAGCGCTATCCTATAAAGTGGTCACTAACATATAGCATAACGCTTTGCTTTATTTACCGGCGGTGACTTTTGTTTATAATAATAGAGATAGAGAAGATACCACCTAAACCTGTACCAACCTGCCCTGTTCCATTATTATGTCTGTGTCATATTTAAGTCTGTCTTTAACAAAACACAAAAAAAAATATTCTAAGATCTAGATCATCACGATGTCTATACCTTACTGGGTAATCATTACTCTGGCTGGAGTGAGAAAGATATGGGTGCATAATATGAACTCTAAAAGACTCCTCTATGGAGAGTTTCATACATTATATGCTGATTTATTAAAAGATGAAGATAGATTCTTTGGGAATTGAAGAAAATTTTTTTTGAACTTCACTATATTCTTGAACCTTATATTTTATTTTACTACTTTTTCGGCATGATAAATATACATATCCGTACCAAATTACAGCTTTTTAGTACATATAGTCTATGAGTAAAACCACGGACGGACAGACATGGCGAAACTGTAAGGGTTCACTATTTACTACGGAACTCTGAAAATTGGTTGACTCTAAAGTCAGTTTACGGCCAATAATTTTACGTGATAACGGGGAGAGCTAGATGCGTGATAGATACTACTACTACTCCTGCTGCTGCTGCTGTTGCTGGTCTGGAACGTGACATTTTTCGTGCGTGCAGCCAATGTTCATTGATTTATATCTTTGTTTTTAATGTCAGTATTTTCATCACTCTGTATTTTCGTCTTACTCATTCACGACATATGTAATTGAGGAAGACTACAATGAATGACTAGCTAATGAATTTAAAAGTTCTGGATGATCTAAATCGAATTCCTACGAAATGAGGTTTCTACCATTCTCTGTTATTCATAATAATATTCCAATATAAAAAGTTCTACCATAAGGGGTAGATCTTCTTATGAACGGCAACACTGACGACTGCCGATGCCGGTGACGTCACCGGCAGAAATTCCGGTCTCCGGCACGGAAATGCCGATGCAGTGCACGCAGCGCCATACAAATCCATACAAAGCAACAAATCCGTCCGCTCCGTCCGCTTCGATTCCGGTCCAGTGCACGCACAGCTTTAGTTTGACTGACATCAACGCCGAGAAAAATGTGTCCAGGATTTTACAAAAGCTCAAGTAAATTTACTTAAAACTAGCTTTGCCCACGGCTCCGCCCGCATTTATGTCGATCCCTTGGGTATCTAGGACTTAGGGTATCTTTCATCCAAAATAATATTTCGGGATGAAAGGTACTCTATGTCCGTCCCCACTCCCCAGACCTCAAACCTGCCATGGAGGTACCATATCATACATTGCAATTATTTAAATAGTTTAAGCGTGAAGTGTCTAACAGACAGATGAACTTTCGCGTTTATAATATTACTTAGTATTGAAGAATGGATTACCTATGAATTAGTATAAGTGCAGATGATCCCAGCTTTTAATTAATCAGAAGTTTGAGCCTGAAGTTTCCACGCAGAATCATGCAGAGATTGCCAGTAGCTTCCTCACGGGGCACGGGAAGAACTTTGTTTAGTTGTTTCCAGTTTGGTTAGGGCTTTTAGTTAGGCTTGAATCACCTGTAGATTTCCTTTTCACCTGTAGATTTTGATTCCCTTGCGGATGTCGAAAATTTGCGGCATAAACGGCTGTATCTTTTAATTACGTTGGCTTAGAAGTGTGATTTTTTCACAGCTCAAAGGGACAATAGACCTGAGTGATTGATATGAATTTCAGCTTGATACGCGTTACTGAGAAAGAAGGTTTTGACAGTCCGTTCCTTTTTTCCTCTTGATGTACGGAACCCTAAAAACACAAGATATATTTGACTTAATTACATAATTCATTGTGAAATACCAGGAGCGTAGTCTATTCACACCTGCAAAAACCCTCGCCGCGGAAAACGCTGATGTATTGTTTATTTGTGTGACCTCACAAATATCACCTGACTGTTATTTGTGGTCGGTCAAAAACCAAACTCATTCATTGGCTATTTTATGGTGGGAAACACATCTCACTGTATCACTGAAAACATATAGGAAAAACAACACGCATGATCATCATTAGTACCTAATAGACTTAAGTAAGTACGTGCGTTACATTTACATAGTGTATTATTTGGGCGTCATTAAATTCTAATAAATATCAATCATATAAAAAGCAGAAATAAAACCGGCCATGTGCGAGTCGGACTCACGCACGAAGGGTTCCGAATGGGAATCCATAAAAACCTCAAAAAAACTATATCTGTTGTATAGCCCCCTTAATATTTAAATTTCATTTTAATTCATAATTTCATGAAATGAAATACGAATTAAAATGAAATTTAAATTAAATATATAACAATATTCTGTGAATGTTTTAAGCGTCTAACTGTTTCCGTTATCATATTGAGCAAAAACGAGCAAAAGATCTCGTTTGTTGTATGGGAGTACCCCCTTAAATATTTATTTTATTCTATGCTTTAGTATTTGTTGTTATAGCGGAAACAGACATAAATCATCTGTGAAAATTTCAACTGTTTAACTATCACGGTTCATTAGATACAACAGCCTGGTGACAGACGGACAGACAGACAGACAGACGTACAGCGGAGCGAAATTAATAGCGTCTCGTTTTTACCCTTTGGGTACGAAACCCTTAAAAAAGCAAAAAAGAACCACATGGCCGGTTTTTTTTTTCTATAATATTAGGATATATTAGGATTTCGTTATCTGACAGAGTTTGAAAAGGAGGACTTTCGAATTGGTTCGACTGACATAGAAAGTATCTATGTACCTACTACAGACATTCGCAAAGTCGTCCGCGGAGCCCCAGGTCTATGTGGCCTCCGTGAAAATACTGGACATTATGAAAAAATAAAAACCGGCCAAGTGCGAGTCGGACTCACGCACGGAGGGTTCCGAATGGGTATCCATAAAAACCTCAAAAAAAATTATATCTGTTGTATAGGAGCGCCCATAAATATAAAGTTCATTTTAATTCATAATTTCATTTCATTAAAAAAGTAAATATATAACTAAATATTCTGTGAATGTTTCAAGCGTCTAACTGTTGCTGTTATCAATATCGAGCAATAAACGAGCCAAAAATCACGTTTGTTATATGGGAGTACCCCCTTAAATATGTATTTTATTCTGTTTTTAGTATTTGTTGTTATAGCGGCATCAGAAATACATCATCTGTGGAAATTTCAACTGTCACGGTTTATGAGATACAGCCTGGTGACAGACGGTCAGACAGTCAGACAGACGGACAGCGGAACTATATAAATAGGGTCTCTTTTTACTCTCTGGGTACGGAACCCTAATAAAAAATAGAGGTCAATTTCTTAAAATTTGCTACTACATTTCTTTGACCTATGGGTGCCAGCCCTCAAAATATCTGTGCTTAGTTTATATGGACCTTAAATAAAGTCAATTTAAATTAAGCGCAAATATTTTAAAGGCTGACTCCCATAAGCTAGAAAAATGCTTTAGAAGCAAAATAAAAAACATCGGCACGCTATTTTTTGAGATATCTGGACCTGAACATTTAAAATTAAAAATTAAAAAAACACCTGTGTACAAATCATCTATATAGTAAGTGGTTTCCTTAGGTACAAATAGACACTTTCTTGGCCAACAACTTTTTACTATTATCTACTATGGATACTAGGTCACTGACTTTGACGAACAAAACAGCTGATTTATAGATTTTATAAAAAAAAAATATTTTGAATAAAAAAAATAAAAAAAAATCAAGCGTGTCGATTTCTTAAAGTTTGCGACTAAAGCGTCTCTTTGACCTATGGGACCCAGCCCTTATAATATTTGCGCTTAATTTAAATGGAAGGTTCATTTAGTATAAGTAGTCTTTGGTATAGGTAATGTTTCAAATGAATAATCTATACTAATATTATAAAGCTAAAGAGTTTGTTTGTTTGATTGTTTGTTTGTTTGAACGCGCTAATCTCAGGATTTACTGGTTCAAATTGGAAAATTCTTTTTGTGCTGGATAGTCCATTTATTGAGGAAGGCTTTAGGCTATAAAACATCACGCTGCGACCAATAGGAGCGACGCATCAATAAAAATTGTTTTGAAATCGGGGAAAAATTATTCATCTATACTAATAAATCATAATACCTAACAGAAATTGCCGCGGACGAAGTCGCGGGCAACAGCTAGTTAATTATATTATTCGTTAGTTAAGGGTTTATAATTACCTAAGTATAACTAAGTATAAATGGACATTGATTCATTACGCTTTGTACGAAACCACAACTGATTATGATTGAAGACCATATCGTAATGAAATACAATAGGTGAAAAACCGGCCGAGTGCGAGTCCGACTCGCGCACGAATGGTTCCGTACCATTATCTATAACAAGTAATCTAATTGAAAAAACCTAAAAATCCCGACTGACCATTGACCCAGTGCCATCTATTTTGCGAATTAAGAACTAAGTTTATCAACATGCTATTTAAAAATTGTTGCATCTATGTCCGTAAAATTGATGTTTTAGCTGACATCACATTGCCAAAGACAATATAATATTAACGTAACATTGCTCATAAAACTCTAGGGAAGAATACAAAAATAATGAGGCCTCATTCTTCAAAATTGGTCAAGCCATTGAGGCTACAGGAAGTAACAACACTTTGCAAGTTTTCGCCAGTTTGCGTTCGCTATATTGATATTTTACTGACGTCACATAGTAATGACACTCCAGGCAAGAATACAAATCATTGACATTGACACCTTACACTTCAAAATCAGTCAAGCCTAAACAGGCTAGAGTGGACAGTGGAACAGACATACTTACATACATACATACGCGCGAATAAAATTACCCTCCTTCTGGGTGGGGGTGAAAACGGCAAAACATCATGTCTGATGTATAGGACTCCTCTTAAATATTAATATTATTTTAATTTCATTATTTATAAGTAAATTTTAAGTTATTGTTTTATTTAATTATTTATTTTTTAAGTGATTACGTATATAACTTAATATTCTGTGAATATTTTAAGCATCTACCTGTTGTCGTTATCAATATCGAAAAAAAAACTCGTTTGTTGTATGGGAGATATTTAATTCTGTTTTTATATACTAAAAAACAGAATTAATTCTGTTTTTATTTTTATTACTTAAGTAAATATAATTTAGGTTGTTATAGCGGCAACAGAAATACATCATCTGTGAAAATTTCAACTGTCTAACTATCACGCATGGACCTAGGAATAATTAGATCCATGCTATCACGGTTCATGAGACAGCCTGACAGACAGCGGATCCCGTAAGTATCAGTGTATATTTATATTAAGGAATTAATGTTGAGTTTGTTACAGAAACATCTCTTCTTGCGATTGGCAGCACTAAGAACTGTAAAATTTGTTGATTGTATCAAAGATGAAAGATTTTCTGTAGGGATCGTATAAGAACACAACACTTTATAGAATGGCGCGAAATGACGCCGTGAACATGTGATTTTATTAAAGTCAGCGCTGCGTTGTATAGCGCGGGTAACGGCTGCAAAGCGGCATCGTCGCAGTCCTTAGTCTTGATCTTTAAAGCTTTTGCTCGTTTTTTTACAGCTTTTGCCATGTGGAATTGGCAGCCCTTAATCTCGACTTCAGGAAAAATAAATTTCATACCATTCATTGCTGCCTTTTCAAAATCCGATGTAAATTTGAGAGGTTTCCAGTTAGGAATCACTATTACACACAATACACTACTATATACACACAATAGTATATTTTAATTTAAGAAACAGGATATTTCACATTTTGTTATATTATAATCCCACATATATCACTATTCGGGTTACGATAGGAATTAGCTGTCGGGTCAGGTTAGGAAGCGGGTTAGGTTCATAATAAATATTATATGTTTTTTGAAGTTCCTAACCTAACCCGCGACCGGGTTAGGATTCCGGTCAGGTTCGGAATATTCCGTTTTCACCCTTTGGGTACGGAACCCTAAAAAACGGCTTCGCCTCAAATTCCCTATTTTTTTCTTATTTATTTCCGCTAAGTTTAGATTATATTATAACTAGCGAACTGCTACCTAATTTTCAGTAAGCAAACGCCTCGACTTACAAATTCCTGCAAAATACCTACCTACAACTGTTTACAATAGTAACTAGAAACAGATATGATTTCTCAGTAACCGCTCGTAAGATGTTAAAACAACGTGGAAAACCGAACAGTATGGCGACCAAACATTTGCTCACTCTGTTTATTCCCGGCAGTGCAGTAAATTTTCTCGCGTTATCCTCAATGATATTGCGAGATGAAGGTTATTTTGATGCAGATAATATTATTGCAATTTATGCACCACTGAAAACCACTGGGCTTTGTAAAAAGCGTGTTATATTTTCAGAGTTAATATAGGTATATTTGTATAAGTGAGTTTCTTTATTCCATCATTAAGTAACTGTCTGTCTCGATTCAGTCAAGACGTGAAGATGTTCTTCACGTCTTGACTGAATACCTACATAGATACATGGTATACTGTATACATACATGGTCGTAGAAGTAAATAAATAAGTGCATATATTAATGAATACTTGGTATTTGTCATATGTTTATCTTATGTGTACTTACTGACTTTTATGTGAAGCCATGCGTCATACAAACTCGTATTTCATTTACAAATTGACTAAAAGTTAAATGTCACTTGTAATAAAAATAAATATGTAAGTCACAACGTAACCTAAACTTAAGTCACAGAATTAATATAATGTCTAGCACTAGGTATTTTAGAATAGAATAGAATAGAATAATTTATTTACGAATATGTGTGTACATTCAGGATGATAAAGGGTGTTTTTTCATCAACATATTCTACCGAGTTTATTCTCAGCGTGTAAATATTTATAAACAAAGTAATATTCTGAAACCTGCCTACCAAATTAATTAATCATAAATACATAATAATTATTACATTCATTGATTTAAAATATGTGAAATTAACATTATTATAAGTCATTATTAGTTATTACAATAGTCAATTTATTATTTATGTCAATTTATCATTTAAATATTCATTAACTGAGTAATATCCCTTGTTGGCCAACATATCAAAGAGTTTCCTTTTAAATTTATTTAGATTAAGTGTCTGAAAACTTTCTGGCAACTTATTATAAATGCGGATAGACATAATGTACGCGTTCTATTGAAATAGACTTAGTTTTTGTTTAGGTGCAAAGAATTTATTTCTATGTCTTGTTCTACTGCCGAATATGTCGCAATACTTTGTAAATAAGTAAGGATACTTCAGGACAAATAAATAGACAGCTCTCATAAATATATAAACATGGGAGTCGCAAAATATTCATTTTTTTAAATAACGGTTTGCATGTGTCAGTGTAGTAAGCACCGCATATTGCCCTTACACATCGTTTTTGAAGTTTAAAGACTCTATCGATATCCACAGAGTTCCCCCACATGACCAAACAGTGTTAACTCATTTAAGGTTGCCATCAGGCGTCAGGATAAAGCTGGTCTCATTCAGGCGTGATAAAACTGGACACAGTCAGCTGGACACGGTTGCGTGTCAGGCCAAATTTGTCGGAGTCCGACTTTTGTTAGGATTTTAAATTTGATTATATTTTTCTATGAATTATAAAATATTTTATCATAAATCATAATAAAAATTTCCTTGCTGGTCTGGGAGAAAACAAAAAACGTAGAACGTGCCAGCTGCTTCTATTCCCGCGCAGACCGTAGAATGGGATAAAAATCTAAATAATGACAATAGGCAATGCGGCTAGCAACCCATCACTATTTTGATTCCGTTTTCCACTTTTATGTCCACCAACCCGCTAAACGTGGCCTGTCGATCAAAAGACTTTAGGTTTTGTCTATCCCGTAAGGGATATATACGTGATAGTATATGTATATATATTTTGTAAGAATAAAAATAAATACTTATAAGAATATAATAAGTTAGATAAATTTAAAATACTTAAGCAAACCCCGATACAAATAATAGCCTCTAACTTGTAAACGGCTGAGCAGATTTTAATTATAGTAGACCTGTTTCGAAACAATTACCTTTCAAAAAAAGAAAAATTCATAAAATTTTGTTCAACCGCTTGGGATCTACGCATAGTGATGGACAATGAGAAAATTTTCGAACAAAAACGAAAGGAAAATACTTCTCACATATTTTTCAAATTTTTACAAAATTTTTCGATATTTTCCTTAATCTAAAAGTTCGCCATGCGTTGACATAAAAACTGCAATTAGATTGAATTAACTCTATTTATTCAACAAAAAAGCTTTTTATTAGGTTGATGATACCGCAACTGTTATCTCGTAATTATTAATAGATATATATTTTACTAGCTTTCGCCCGTGTCAATGTCGATCCCTCGGGAATAGTACTTTTTCCCGGGATAAAAGGTAGCCTATGTCCTTCTCCGCACTCCAGAGAACTTGTATGCAAATTTTCATAATGATCGGTTCAGTAGTTACGGCGTAAAAGCGTAACAAACAAACAAATAAACAAACAAACAAACAAACTCACTTTCGCATTTATAATATTAGTAAGGATAAGGATTTTAAATCCATCTACATTTTTTTAAACATCATGCATGGTGGTAGGTACATATTGTAATCCTCAGAAAGTAAACAGCCTACTAATTTCGTTTGTCGAGATTTTCTTGTTTCTTGACACAATTAGAGCTTTCGTTTTCATTCTCTAAATCGTTCATATCACGCTTTTTAGTTGAATCAAACCCGTCTGGCCAGCGAGGAGAGTGTAGGCCAAATCCTCTGTCTGCTCTGGCCAATTATGGCTCCGGTAGTACAGAGAGGGTCATGCTCCTGCAGTGGAGACTAAAAAGACCTGATGATGATGAAATCACACAGACTGAGCCAGCCCCACAGTACGTTGTGAAGTTATGTCGTGGGTGGGATACTAACTCACCGATACGTTATATATTTTATATATTATAAAACGCCTAAGTAACAAGACTCAAGTCAATTTAACAAAATTGTTGTTATCCATATTGACCTGACTGGGTCGAACCTAGGACCTTGCGATTCAAAGACAATTGCGGTATCAGTGAGCCACAGAAGTCGTCGATAGATAACCCCTTACAACATGGATGTGCGTACTTGAACTTCCAAGATTTGATAAAAAGTCTAAATTTCGAAAACGTGTAGGTATCAACGATACCTACACGTGCTTTCGAAATTTATCAACGATACCTACACGTTCACTCCCACTCCCACAGATCACAAAAGTCGAAGAAGGGTGTTGACTTAGCAATTTTCTCGGCTCCCGAAGCCCGGGTTTCGTGAGGATGTAACCGAGAACACACTTGGTAACAGAGGAACCCAGTTTTGAGTTTCATTACAAACACCTATATCCTGTTAACAATATTAGTACGTATAGATATACAATATGTAAAGGAAAACCTGTCCGATCTTTGAAGAAGTGAATTAGCCTGTCGATGTGAACAACTTTTCGTATGGGACCAATAATGCACACAAAATTTTTTTTGACGTCATAGGAATTGACCGGAACATTTTTGTTCGGAAATGTAATTTTTCTTAGTTCCCAGCTTAGATACCATAAAAATTTCTGTTCATATCGACGGGTTGACTCACCCCTTTAAAGATCGGATAGAGTTTTCTTTACATATTGTATATCATTGTAAAATTTCATTGAAATCTATCCAGTAGTTTAGCGTGAAGGAGTAACAAACATTTTCACATAGGATGTAGTGTAGGATAGTTGGGTTTCAACACATCTTCGGTACTAACCTAATGACTACCAGCTGGGGTCATAGTTTAATTGCAATAGTGTTCGATGACGATGACGCTATGACCTTTACCCTGATTATTATACTATCGGCCGCGTAATATAAATAACATAATTAGGGAATGTCAAATAAATTAACTATATTCCAGTGGTGTAGCTAACATGACAGGAGTCACCCAGGGCAATACTACTACCTCACACTGCTTTGCATGATTATCTGTAATATCAATTATAATGAAATACTCAAGTTGAAAATAAAATGCACCGAAGTTCAGGACTGACTCTGGTAACTATCTGACTGAAAAACACGATAGCGTAAAAATTTATCGATAGAAAAAAATTGCAAAGTTGCCTTCAAATCACGTTTAATTTACTCGGTATATAGCATTATTCACCAAATACATTAAAATGAACCTTGAAACTTTTAATTATAATTGCATTACAGATAAGGCAGCCATCATGTATTTTTCTTTTTCGAATAACCCTTAAATATTCGTAAAAAACGAAAATCTCCAAAGTAGCCAACGCGTTTAGACCATCCGCGTTTGTACCGCCACGCACGCCGTGTTATTTTGTCATTGCCCTGGGTTTTAACCACAGATTTTAACTTAAGACTGCCAAACTTATACAAAGATATTGGCCCAACTTAGGCCTGTTAAAAGCAGCAGGCTGGTTGCCGGCAGGTTGTGGTTCCACTAATTATAAACGAACGGCGAAATTTCAAAAACAGCACTCCTATTCCATTTTAAACATCCGCCAATGCCATTTTAAATTTTGCCCTTTTTAGGGTTCCGTATTCGAAGTCCATCCCTCGGTCACCAGGGCTTTATCCACCGAACCGTAATAGGTAAAAACTTGAAAGTTTTCAAAAAATGTGTATACGTATATACCTATCTATTGCCGCTATTACAATTTACAACAAATAATAAGAACAAAATTATATTTCAAAATATAAGGGATACAATACAAGAAACATTGTATGGTGATACGAAACCCTTCATGTGCGATTCCGATTCGCGTTTGGCCGGGTTTTTATTTAGATTCAGCTATCAAAGTAACAAACAGTTACTTTCTAGAATAAATAACGAAGCCCGTATGTGACGCGAGGGGTGGACGAACGCACCACGAGACCTTGCTGGTGTTGTGACATGAACGCGATACGTATGACTGTTCTAGCACGTCTCTTAATTAAAATTGTACGCAAATGCTAATTATATACGGGAGAAGCTACGCGCATTTTTTATTGTCCTTCAAACATGTCTGCGCATACGAGTATTATGGTTATGGCCTGGGGTGTCACTGTCAACTGCTTGGCCGGCGGTTGCAGGTGCAGGTATGTCATCGGGTACGCGCGCCCGGCCTCCCGACCTGCTACTTGCTTTGCCTCCAGTCATCCGACTGATTAGTATCCCAATACCTTCATTCCTTTCCCATATATAACAAATTGGTATCCATCCCCAGCTTCAAAATGCGTCCGATGGGCAGCAGCGGAAGCACAAGAATTTAAGAAACTGCGCTCGCCAACGCGCCTCCAAAGCGTGGTGAGTATGGCAGAATCCTTCCGTGGAAATATTGTAATAATTTAAGAACTCTGTACTGTATTCTAGCAAATAAACTATTATCTTTAAACTATTATCTAACGAAGAATCTTTCTTCTTGTGGCTAAAATGATAATGATGATACGAGTATTACAAAATAACCGACTACGTAGCAGTAAGAGACATTTGTAGAAATTTTGACGAGAGACTTGCTATCACTGTAACTTTAAACTTGAAATTTAGGTCTAAGAGATTTTGCGAGTGAAATCATTTTTGATTTCTACAAGTACATTGCATAGGTAATCATCATCATCAGGTCTTTTTAGTCTCCACTGCAGGAGCATGACCCTCTCTGTACTACCGGAGCCATACTTGCCCAGAGCAGACAGAGGATTTGGCCTACACTCTCCTCGCTGGCCAGACGGGTTGGAGAGGTCTCATCGATGTCTATGAACTCTGTTTAGCTTGTATTTCCTAAGTCGCCTCTTACGACTTCCATGGGAAGACTAGGAGTGGTCCTATTTTACTCTGCCGGAAACCACACGGCTAGCATACGTAACGTACTAATCACGTTTTTATATGGGGTAGACATAGCCTGCGGGCCTGATACCAAAGGCCATGTTTTGCGTGATGGCGGGCGTGTAGGGTTTTCTACAAAATCAACCAGACTATATACCACAGATTACCTTCTTATTAATGTTCCATGCTACTACTTCTAATCGCTTGAAATTACATACCTAAGTAGTAAATATATAGAATCAATATAAAATCCATCTAATCCATAATCATAGTTAACGATAGTCAATAATTCTCAAAATAAAAAAAGCGCTTCCAAAGTCAACGACTATATTTCATTTTGCTAACCTTGTCTCATTCACGCAAGACACGATTTATCACCAACAGTTCGACAGCTCATAATTAACCTTATTTTTGCCTTGGCTTGATTTAATAAACTGGCAAAGTATGTGTCCTACCTACCCATAACAAGATCGGGATTTTAAAAGTCGTCACAGAAGTAGTAACGAAACGACTCATAATCATTGCTGTCATCAAACAAGTAATATGTATTTCCGTTGCCCACAGAGATATTATGACAATAGTTTTTTATTTTTATAAAAGACCTATTTTAGAACCGCCCCCCTCCCCCTCCCCACTACGCGTTGTGTTAGTCGAGAAAAAAGCGGCCAAAAGTGCGAGTCTGAGTTGTAACTTTGATTGAATGAAAGGGAAATAGCGGTTTACGATTTATGACGTAATAAAAAAACCAGCCAAGTGCGAGTCAGTCCGACTCGTGCACTGAGGGTTCCGTGCCGTTGTCTATAAAAACAGCAAAGTAATCATGTCTGCGGAATGGCAAACTAAGGATTCCGTAATAAGAAAAACGCTCGAAATCCCATTTATATTATGGGCCCTCCTTAATTTAAATTCAAATTTATTTTCATCGTAGCGAAGCCTAGTTTATCAACAGAGGTGTTCCACAGGGACGTTAATTTGGACCACTTTTTTAACTATTTTAAATAAAACCGGCCAAGTGCGAGTCGGACTTGCGCACGAAGTGTTAAGTACCATTATCTATTAAAACTGAAAAAAATCATGTCTGTTGTATGGGAGCCCCCCTTAAATATTAATTTTATTAACATATTATTATTTACTTTGAAGTAAATATATTAACTAAAAAATCTGTGAATATTTCAAGCGTCTACCTACTTATTGCTGTTTTTAATATCGAGCAAAATAATCACGATTGTTGTATGTAAGCCCCCTTAAATATTTATTTTATTCTGCTTTTGAGTATTTCTTGTTATAGCGGCAACAAAAATACATCATCTGTGACAATTTCAACTGTCCAACTATCACGGTTCATGAAATACAGCCTGGTGACAGGCGGACAGACAGCGGAGCCATATTAATAGGGTCCCGTTTTTACTTTTTGGGTACGGAACCGTAAAAAAGAAGAAAATTACGTGATATTTGTCGAGACCCCTTTCTCCCCCACTCCCCGTGTGACATCATGTGAGATTCAGCTCTAAACCTTAAACACTTCACGTCTGTGGATGGCCCCTTTTTGATTTGCATCCCCCTTGTCACTGAGGGCGTGGCATGACCTTCCTCCTCGGTCAGCACTCGTCACAATCCCAGGCGACGGAAAATCATGTACGCCTCTGAATGTAGGTATTCTATCAAGGAGAAACCACACTTTGTATTCTATAGATGACGAATGGGCTGGGGAAGCACCAAATCTACTGGGCCACTCATTCTGTATCAATTCCTAGACTCGATATTACACATACGTACGAGAACTTACTGAAAGAGCCATGCTCTTGTTACCGACATGTGCCAAAATGAAAGTTAGTAACAATACCAGTAAGGTTAATTAAAAACGTTAATAACACTAAATACACTTGTATTTACTCAATAATAAATGCTAATACTACTTAAAATAACAGTAATAATAATAATTTTAAAAAAACTAAACCTAACTATAAAAAAAAACTTAAAACTATAAAGAAAAATCAAACCTAGCAGTAAAAACACAAAACTTAAAGATAAAACATGGCTCGCAAATCTCTGTCCTGCGAAAGTATGCCCAAAAGGCTGGCAGCATTACCACGTTGTATGGCAATTCTTATTCTTTGTGAAAAGAAATTGCCAGCCCGTCGGTCATTGGACACATCACATATCTTGCTCACAAATTTGAACATTTTGTAAGTTGATTCTACGGCTCAACGTTTCCACAGCAAACGGCTCGAATATGTAGCCATCGTCGCAGCATATTTGCGCCGCTTGAGAGACTCGGCGGCCGCTGCAGCCTGTATGTAAGATTCATTAAAATGACTTCAAATAATACTTGGAGAGTGGTCCCTCCAGATCTATTTGCATTATAGAAAACATATATCTCTTCTTCTAATTTATAAAATTCTCGTGTCACACAGTGTTTTGTAACAAAACTCCTCCGAAACGGTTTGACCTTTTCTCGCGAATCCGACTTGCACGTTTTTCTCTGAACATTGAATTTCCTGCCGACGACGGCCTCGTTGTTAACTTTTGACAACTGCAGTGTACAACGTTATGATGGTCACTTCAACGTCCTTTACGGTTTATATTATCTTAAATAGAAATAGTCAATCATACGAAAACCGTAATGTATTTTGAAACGTCGATGGACAACTAGCTATTGCCCGCATTAATGTTGATCCCTCTGGAACAGTAGAATTTCCCGGAATTAAAGGTACCCTATGTCCTTCCCCGGGCCTCGAACTACCTCCATACCAAATTTCATCCTAATGGGTTTAATGGTTGAAGCGTGAAAAGGCCACAGACAGACAGAAAGAGTTACTTTCACTTTTTTTAATATTAGTATGGATTAGTATGGATATGGATATGTACCTACCTAAAATTTGGTAATTTTATATCTAAATAATGTAACAACATGATTGGAAAACTTGTTGGGCGCCATTACACAGCGGAAATTAATCATTTGCATGCACCTGCGCGAAACTCAAGGAGGTATAAAGTAAATACTTATTTTCCAAATGGATGCATAACGTTGGGAAACTTTGCCAATTTGGAAACAGTAAAAGAAGTAAAATTTTGTTGTCGTCATGTATTGCAAAATCGGTAAGTCAGTCACCTATTTATTTCAATAAGATATCCTTATCCTTACTTATATTATAAATGCGAAAGTGAGTTTGTTTGTTTGTTACATTTTCACGCCGTAACTGCTGAACATTCATCATGAAATTTTGCATACAAGTTCTCTGGAGTGCGGAGAAGGACATAGGCCACCTTTTATCCCGAGAAAAAGTACTCCGAGGGATCGACATGGACGCGAGCGGAGCCGCGGGCGAAAGCTAGTCTTAGATAAAGGGCAGAGACATTTCTAGACTTGCATGCAGGTACCTTACTAAACAAAGAACAGTAGGTCAAAAGAAAAAGTACCAAACAGTAGTGAGATGACTTTGTTTGAATAACATCTTATAAAAAGTCTGTTTTTCAAAAGAGTATTTTCTGATGGGTTTGTTGCAATGCTCAGCAGCAGCATTGCAACATGTCCATCAGAATGAAACACATGTTGTTCTGATGGTCCTTTTCAATTAAACCAAATAATCTTAATAAATTAAGAAATAAAATATGGTGAAGTAATTTCATGCGGACGGGATGAAGTTTTATACCAAATATGATGAATTGACGACAACAATTTTTTAT
Source organism: Elegia similella (assembly GCA_947532085.1). Classification (NCBI taxonomy): domain Eukaryota; kingdom Metazoa; phylum Arthropoda; class Insecta; order Lepidoptera; family Pyralidae; genus Elegia; species Elegia similella. The sequence goes on from OX383941.1 coordinate 20,308,547, forward strand.
ATTTTCAAACTTCTAAAACTTTTATAAGTACGCCTCCTAAAGGGATGTAAAAATTGGATATTTTTTTATTTATTTCGATAACAATTTTTTTCATTGTGTCTGAATTCTTATAACTATTACATTTACATCAATACTAAAATAATAACTTAAAATATCATAATTATAAATAAGTACAAATAGTCAATAATTTAATAAATAATGAACATGTCAATTTATGATTACATTAATATAAAAAAAAGTCATCTATCTATACATATAATAAAACAGGAAAAATATGTTGTCTGTACATTTAGAATTTTCGACTGAAATGGATAGAGGGACACTTAAAAAGAATAACAGAAAGCAAACAATTTTTTTTCGAATTTTTGTCCCTCTGTCTGTCTGTATGTATGATCACGATTATCTCCGAAAATACTGAACTGATTTACTTCAAACTTTCACCAATTGCTTTGTTTTAACCCAGCAGAACATTTAAAGATTGTTTCATCAAAATCGGTTCATTAAAAAAAAAATATATTGTCATTTGAATGAAGGCATGAGTTTGCCTGCAAATATATAACATTAAAAAATAATAATGAAATTTGGTATGGAGGTAGTTTGAGACCCGGGTACATAGGAAAAGGACATAGGGTACCTTTATTCCGGGAAATTTTACTGTTCCTGAGGGATGGACTCTATCGGCGGTGGCGTAGCCGCGGGCAAACGGCAAACATGACTTATATATATACGCAACCGAAACTGCTGCGCCTAGAAACTTGAAATTTGGTACAGGGGTTCTTTTAATAATGTGAGTGAGCGCTAAGAAAGGATTTTTAGAAATTTAACTTCTTAACGGGTAAAATTTATATGGGATTTTTTCATTTCTGGACTTAGAAGTATGAAAATAGGTAATAAATTTACGATTACAATTGTTAAAGATATATGTAGGTCAACTGGAAAAAAATCCCCCAGAAGGGGGTTAAAGTTTGTATGGAAATTTTCACATTTCTAGACCTAGAAGTATAAAAATAGGTATATAAGTTCTTGATTACAATTTAAAAAAAACTGTGACATGGACAAAATTCCCCCCTTAAATGGCAAAATGGGAGGGGGGTAAAGTTTGTACGGAAATTAGAAATTTTCTCATTTCTGGACTATGAAGTATAAAAATAAATAGGTATGTAAGTTCTCGATTACAATTAAAATAGATATATGTAGGTGAAATGGTGATGTAAAATGGGAGGGTAAATTTTTTGTGGTAATTTTCTCATTTCTAGACTTAAAAGTATAAATAATATTCATACTAATACTAATATTATAAATGCGAAAGTAACTCTGTCTGTCGTCTTTTTAAGCTTCAACCATTGAACTGATTTGGATGAAATTTGGTATGGAGGTAGTTTGAGGCCCGTAGAAGGACATAGGGTGTGTTTAATTCCGAGAAATTCTACTGTTTCCGAGAGATCGACACTAACGCGGGCGGAGCCGCGGGCAACAGCTAGTAATATATATACAACTGGACCACGGTGGAGTTTAATTATACGGACTCAATCACAAAACATACCCTCGGCCTCTGACGTGGTTCCTTTAACGAATACCAGATGGCAGCCGGGACCAACGGCATAACGTGACTTCCGAAACACGGAATCATCTTTCTTTATTAACAGACAATCAGGTGATTTAATCCTGCAATGTCCTAACCAAACTGGAAACAACTAAACAAAGTATGCTTCCCGTGGGAATCGAACCCACGACCTCCGGGTCAACAGGCAAACGCCTTAACCACTGGACCACGGAGGCAGTTTATTTTTAGTTATCTCTGATGTACATAGGCTATAGAATAAATACCTATACCCGTAGGAAGCCGGGGTGGGCCGCTAATCTATACTAATATTATAAAGCTGAAGAGTTTGTTTGAACGCGCTAATCTCAGGAACTACTGGTTCAAATTGGAAAATTATTTTTGTGTTGGATAGTCCATTTATTGAGGAAGGCTTTAGGGTATAACACATCACACTGCGACCAATAGGAGCGAAGCATCAATAAAAAATGTTTTGAAAACGGGGAAAAATGATTTATTTATACTGATAAAAAACTAATTAATCATAATAACAGAAATTGCCGCGGACGAAGTCGCGGGCAACAGCTAGTTTAAAATAATCATCTACAGAGTAATAATTTTTCCTTAATAAATATGCTTTTAATTGTTTCTTAAAAAGATTTCCCGTGGGAATCGAACCCATTGACTAGCTCCGTGGCGCAGCGGTTAACACGCCAGCCTGCGACACGGAGTGACCGGGTTCGATCCCCGGCCAGGTCAAGATGGAAAATGATCTTTTTCAGATTGGCCTGGGTCTTGATGTGTATCTATATATGTATTTGTTATAAAATATAGTATCGTTGAGTTAGTATCCCATAACACAAGTCTCGAACTTACTTTGGGGCTAGCTTAATCTGTGTGATTTGTCCGTATATATTTATATTTATTTATTTATTTAGACTATCTAAACCTTTTATTTCATTTGGCAATTTGTTATATGCTATGAAGGCTTGGTATTGAGCACTATGTTTCATAACCTTAAGGTTGGGTATGATGTTATGTTCACTAATGAAGTACTCATCCATATATTATAGTCCCCAAACACTATCTTAATCTTATACATCAGAATTTCATGTTGGGACGACGGTCCTTTAGGCTTGAAAAATCTGACACCAGTCTTGGCCACTTATACACACGAAAAACAAAATGTTTCTTTTTCAGTACTCATCGCTGTCACAATATTGGCTGTGAGCTCAGCCCAGTGGGTAGAAGCAGATTGCTACTGCACCTCCCAGTACAACCCCATATGTGCGTCCAACATGGTCCGATACAAGAACGCCTGTACCTTCAAGTGCCGGCAGCAGTATCTGGAGGAAAATGAGCTGCCGCCCCTATACGAAGTCGATTGTTCACTGCTGCCACCCGTTGGGGACGTCGTTTAGTACTATTACTTATTCTGTGACATCGTGCCCGGATTACGATAGTACTAGCAAATGAAGTATTTCCGTGCTCCATAACGAATTCCCAATAAAATAACTTAATATTAATTAGAAGTAACATATCATTTATTACGTCAAGATTCATTCCATTAATATACCTACTACATAAGGTAGGAGTATACTCTTTTTTTTTTTAAAAAGAATCAATATTATGAACATAGGCGCCTATTAAACCATCAAGAAATTAAGGATCCGTTATGAGGGACGCCTCTATACGTTAGACACGATACGAGATATCTCCAATCGTATCGGACGTATTCAGGATGCGATTCAGAATGGTTTAATAGCCTCTAAACATCGAATTGTGGCCAGTATTACTTTCCTACTGGTCTTGGGAGTACAAGTACTTATGAGTATTATGTACCTTGCGTTTGCTATTTATTATCTATACAGTATAATATACACTAATATTATAAAGAGGAAAGATTTGTTTGTTTCTTTGCATTGAATAGGCCCCGAAATTTATAACCCGTTTTGAAAAATTAAAATTCTTTCACCACTAGAATCCTACATTATCCTTGAAGAACATAGGCCATAGAATATTTTCAGAAAGTTAGGGATCCGTATGAAAATCTCGATAAACCGAAGGTGTGAAAAAAAACCACATACCTTTGTATATCTAACCGTGGGAAGCCGATGGGGCGGGCCGCCCATTGGCATGACATTGATATCGATGATGAATTTCTGGTCATAAATTTTTCATCATCTTGAAACTTGAGAGATACTGTATATTTTTTGAAGTGAAAACTTTTTGGGATGGGTCAAAAAAGTTAAACTCGCGTCAGGACAAGTGACCTGATCGAAAATTCGTAAGACGGACAAGGAACGTGATACCTCCGTAAAGGCAAAGAATATTACAGTGCAACCTGTTGTTTTAGGGTTCCATACCTAAAGGGTAAAAACGGGTCTCTATTAATATGGCTCCGCTGTCCATCTGTATTTCTGTCTGTCCGTCCGTCTGTCACCATCCTGTATTTGATGTTTCACATCTGCCAGCCGTCCTGCAACGGCTCACTTTTTTGGTCGGGAAATGGTGTTAGCACAGAGGAAACAAGTTTTTTGCAAAAATTCCAATTTGTCACAAAGCTCTTCTTATAAACGATCTACACTGAAAAGTGCTTTTCAATGATACAAACACGATGGTTGTGCCTTCTATAGTTTAAGAGTTCCTATGTCCACCGTTCGATTTCATCATCAGACCAGCGCAACGGTTTCATAATATTGTATCTATTGTTATTCGAATTACACATGCATGCAAAATTTCAGCTCCATCGGTGACCGGGAAGTGGATTAAATTTAACTTGCAAGATTTGAATACAGACAAACAGTCAGGATAGGTGAAAATAAATAAAAGCTTGTAGAAAACTTTCAAGTGTTAGGATTTAGGAACTCGTTAGACACTTCATGTAAGGAGTTTAGGAAATTTAAACTTAGAAGAGGAAGGGAGAGAACAGTAGTACAGACTACTACTGTTATCTCATTTCCTCTTCTAAGTTTAAAGTTCCTGTTCTATGCAAAGCATATGCGGCGGAGCGTAAATTAATGAATCGTTGCGATATCATATTAGGGTTCCGTAGTAAACAAGGAACCCTTATAGTTTCGCTATGTCTGTCCGTCCGCGGGTTTACTCAGAGACTGGAAGTACTAGAGAGCTGTAATTTGGTATGGATATGTATATAAATCATGCCGAAAAAGTGGTAAAATAATTATAGAAAAACATTTTTTTTAGGATCTGCAAGTAATTACAAGTGGGACACACAAAGTGGGAGTAAATTTTTTTTCACGTATAATCCAACTTGTGAGAAATTGTTGAATAAATCTTTTGAAAATATTGTGAGCTTGTGAACATCATTTTTCGATTTGCTCATCCGTTTTTAAAATATTTGGTTTTATAGTGCAATTTTTTGTTAGAGTCCAATACAAATTGAATTGAAGTTAGTTATGTTAAAACAACTACTGAATATAAATTTACGAACTACTTAAAGTTAAGTAAATATAGAATCATAGCAGCTTTGTCAATAATACCTAAAATAATAGCAATGTGTTTACGATCGACAGCGCGTGGCGCTTGGCGGAATGATACGAAGCCGCTTGGTACTCTTTGCGCTCGGGAATCAAAGTAGGTAATATACCTACGAAATCTTGTTACCAGCGATTACCTCTACTCGCGGTGGTAGTCAAATGTATAATATTTTTTCTAATTTCCCTTGTGAAGTAGGATTTTATAACTCTTACTTCAGTTACCACGAGAACTCAAAGCTGGCGTTCGCAACTACGGAACTCTACACTGCGCGTGGCCCGACATGCACTTGGCCGGATTTTTTAAATATATTTGTTAATTAACTCGCATCGATGCATTTTATCAAATGGAAATGCTCGATCATTATGAGTGTATTTTCGCGAAGTTTCAAAAGTATTTCCAGGTTGCAGTACCAGTTGGCGCCTCGCAAGACTGGCATTATTTTATCAACCCGAAAATGAATTACACAATCTGTAAGTTTACAATTGTTAACTTAAGTACTTACTTATACCTTTATCATAAGTTTTGACTAGCACAGTGCCTGTTATTGATCATTTTTCGAAATCCCCATGCAATATTGGCGTAGTATATATATTCTTCGGTATTGGTCATATTGAAGGGCTAAGTCGCTCCTTCCAGTACCTACGTATTATGTTATATTTTCACTCATCATAATGATGACTATCCTGTGCTGAATTGTACTTCCTCTTTGGCTTCTTGATCTAACTAGGAAAACTTGGCTCAATATAACCCTGATGAATTAATATCTAAGCTTTATCTAAGTGGATTGATTTCACAACAGGATCAGGAACACAATATTTATAACAAACTTTATTTATTTCTCCCACAAAAGTAACAAGAGTACAGAAAATGGCAGGTATGGACAAATATTCAGTATCAATTTGTTATATACTTACAATATTTTTAAAATATATAATATTTTTTTTAAATATCTTATTAGGTAAGTATATAACAAATTTGCAACTCATAAATTACACAGTCCATTTGTGGGAGACTGATGCCAAAGCCTGTATTTCAGGACACCAATTATTAATAATATTATATTGTTTAGCCAACATATATTTCTATTATATATTCGAATATAATAGAAACGCCCGTAAGACTCACACGTGTAGTCGTGTTCGTGTGTCTGTCTGTCCGTCTGTCACGGCAAATTTACTCCAAATATACTGAACCGATTAAGTTGAAATTAAGTACATTTATAGATTTATCTGATCCACGTTTATATTTGGCAAGCTCCGTAGCGCAGCGCAGGGGTTAACACGCCAGCTTGCGAGGCGCCAATTCGTACTGCAACCTGGAAAACGATATTGTTCAGATTGACCTGGGTCTTGGATGTTTATTTATATAAGTATCTAATATAAAATATAGTATCGTTGAGTTAGTATCCTACGACACAAGTTTTACAACTTACTGTGGGGCATGCTCAATTTGTGTGATATGTCCCCAAGGAGAATACAAGATGGAGAGCGCGTAGGAATACTTTACTGTAGGAACGCAGTTAATTTCTGCGGGAGGGGTACATACTACGGCCGCTGTGGTTGGCTTAAATAATTCGCGGTAATTTGCATAATGAATGAAACAAAATTGTAAAGTATCGATGTCGATGTTTTTTCTCAAAGTATGGAATTTTTATAATATAAATATAACTATTAGCTATTTATTTTTTTACGAGAATTCGATTTTTGTGCATATACCACAAAGTAATAGCAATATGGTAAGTAGCGTTGGTCCGACCAAGGTATGTCCCTTTATATATATTTATTTATAGCTCCTGAACAAGGAAGTCGAGATGTCAAGACTCAAGAGGAGATTTTATATTAAGTATTTTTTAATTTAAGTAGTCAGATACTGGTCTGATCAGGCCCTCTAACTATAGGTATCTTGCATTTTCCTTTATCAGCTTCTCGAAATATTTTTGCCGAATCTCATGCCATGCATTAGTACTTCTATCATATATTGATCAGTGTGTATGTTTTTCCAAGTACATAATTGTAAGTACATAGTGTGTATGTTTGTATATGTAATTGTATTTATGTTTGTCGTGCATATTCTTAAAACTATGACGGATAAAAAAAAGGATATCAGTGCACGTAACATCAAAATTAGAAACGCCTAAAATTTTTGAAATCCGTTTAATTTTTTTTAGCTTTCTGAAGTGTCTTGTCCGATTGGTCCGACTTTTCCGGTTTCTGTGTTTCTATATTATGATTTTGGTTTTGTTCCATTTACATCAGCCATATGCTTTCAGTAATCCTCGCAACCGTGCTCGGTGTCTCAGCAGCACCATGGTATGAATCTGAATGCTACTGCACACCGCAGTACGACCCTGTATGCGCGTCAGACAATTCACGATACACGAACTACTGCACGTACCAATGCCGGCTGAAATACCTGAAAGAGAACAAGCTGCCTCTTATTGCTGGGGTTGAGTGCAGATATTTACTGGGCCTAAAAGGGCAATGATATTGACTTATCTGGGATTAGGTAACTGCTGGACAAGAGACGTGTAAATCGAAATTAAATATGGTCCAGCACAACTACAAGTGTTTCATTTATTAAAACCTGGAAAAAAACCTATGTGACATTTTTCACAGTTTGTTTTCTGTATTTTAATGAATGTAAGGTAAAGCGGCGTTTTTTTTTTATGAGGAAGGTAATGTGCTATTATGACTATCTAATCCAGGAGTGTTATTTTTGAAATGACGCCGTTCGTAAACGAGAGATATTTCCATACAAAAATCGCTCGAAGTCGAGTGTCACACTTTCAAAACTAGTAAGTACCCCTGATTTGAATGTACCATTTCATCTATGTACGCAATAGCAAAGACAATAAAATAGTAACGTATAGACTGCCAACCTCAGACAAAAATATTGGCCCATCTTACAGCCTAACAAGGTAATATTTTAGCTTGCATGCTGGTACATGCTTAAAGCATGTACCTACCAGCATGCAAACTAAAAATGTGTTAAAACAGAAAAATATTTTTAAGAAGAATTTGGCTAAATATATTGTTTTCATTTCAAACAAGATATAGGTACTGTTATTTATTAGGTTATTTGTAGATATTTCTTTCCACCATCAAAATGCAGCTCATTTCTGGGATAGAATAAAGATATTTATACTTTGGTACTTGAATGGAGGATACACGCTGAACTAATGCAGAATAAAAAGATATAAATATAAAACGTTAATGTATTTTATTAAATATGGTAGGTACCTACTTATTTAGCTAAACTTACGAGTTAGCAAGAACAAAACAAGCCAATTTCATGTGCCGAGACAATACATGGCGTCACTTAGATACTAACAAAACCGTCAAATTAAAGTATAAAACCAGTTTAAATTCTTGGCTCGGCACTGGAAACACTGACTCTGTTATCTTCATCAAGGCCCGCCTCCACACCTGCCGCTACGAACGATGTAAATCTCGTGCCCCAGGTCCTGCAGCTGATTAAGGTGACACTTGAACTCGCAGAGGGAGTTATAGGTGCGGCCGTTGGAAGCGCACACTGGCACGTACACTCGTGAACAGACACAGGAGTCGGGACTCCAATCCGGCATGGCCAGGCAGCCGACTGCGAGCGTCAGGATTAGCACTGTAATAGAAGTACAGTAGTCAATAATTTTAGTTTTGGGACCAGCTTTGCCTCATTATCAACATCGGCCGTTAGAAGTCCACTGCTGGACAAATGTCAATCACGAGATGATTCTTCATTCCTTGGGAGGATATTGCCATACTAATACCACGCTGGCAATTGATTTTTAGGGTTCCGTACCCAAAGGGTTTACCCTTTAAACGGGACCCTGTTAATTTCGCTCCGCTGCTGTCCGTCTGTCTGTCTGTCTGTCTGTCCGTCTGTCACCGGGCTGTATCTCATTAACCGTGATAGTTTGACGGTTGAAATATTCACAGATGATGTATTTCTATTGCCGCTATAACAACAATTACAAAAAATAAATATTTAAGGGGGCTCTCATACAACAAACGTGATTTTTTTGCTTGTTTTTGCTCGTTATTGATAACGGCAACACTTGAAATATTCACAGAATATTTAGTTATACATTTATTTAAAATAAATAATTAAAATAAAATAAAATTAATATTAAAGGGGGGCTCCCATACAAAGGACATGATTTTTTTGCCGTTTTCATAGATAACGGTACGAAACCCTTCATGCGCGAGTCCGACTCGCACTTGGCCGGTTTTTTATTTCTTAGGTGCGGAACAGTGCCTCGCACACCTGGGCCTTATTTAGTATCATCATTACAGCCGCAAAAACTCCACAGCTGGACAAAGCCCTCTCCCAAGGATTATTGGTTCCATGGTAGGATATTGCCGTACTCACCACGCTTGTCAGGCGGGTTGGCGAGCGTAATAATTTTGGCTTCTTGTGCTTCCGACGATGCTGCCCAATGTAGGTAAGCATTTTTAAGCTGGGGTAGGATAAGAATTTGTTGTATCTGGGAAGGGAATGAAGATACACTTCTCACTCGAATTAAAAAATAGGGAAATGCAACTGGCAGCTCGGGTGGCCTGGCGCGCGTACCTGATGCCATACTATAACCACCGGGCAAACAGTTGAGGATGACACCCCTCCTGTCCTTAACCAGCTTTTATTGAAAGCTAGTAAATACTGCAATCGTCGTCAAACGAAGCTCATACCCCTAAAACCAGTTTGAAAACGATCTCGATTTTGCAAAGTAACGTTGTTAAACAACGCTATCATGAAAATGTAGCTCATTCACCGACTTCAAAAAAGGAGGTTATTGATTCGGTTGTTTTTTTAATATTTGGTACCCCATAACTCCGATAAATCTCACGTAAACTAAAAAAAAATAAATTCCCATATAAACTGGCCGGGCGGCAGAACTCTTTTGTATGGAAATGCCGATTTTTTTTGAGTTCCCAGCATTGGTCCGATAGGAAAAGTTGTTCATATTGATGGTCTTAGTCACCCCTTTAACGGAACGTCGAGTGTACGTTTTCGAGGGAATAGCGTCAGGGGTACTATTTTTGAAAGTATGATATGACACTCATCTTCAGAGCCATACCTAAGGCATTCGGACGGCTCGGCTGTAAAAATAGTACATATCGCTACTATATGTATAGGTAGTATAACTACATAGTACAAATTAGTAACTATACATAGTACATGGTACAAAGTCGCTGCCCGCTGTCTGTCCCTATGTATGCTTAGATCTTTAAAACTATGCATCGGATGCAATGCAACGGATTTCTATCATTGTTGTCGGTGAAAATGAATGACGATCCTTATAAAGATGATTTAATGCATGGGGATTTTCTTGACCTTCCTAGTTACATCGTGGTTACTAGATGTAACCACGAAGTACTCGAGACATTTCCTTCTTGAGACACTTCCTTGTATTGTGTAAGTACCTACAGTGTCTACTCGTGTAGCTGCGTCATCAAGTCTTGTTCTCAAAGGATTCTCTCCTTGAGAACATGGAATTGCGACGCAAAATAATCTTGCGTTTATATTTATTGTGTTGGTAGGTACCATTGATACATACCTACTTGCAATCTACCAAGCTGGTATGTGAGGAAAGAAAAAACCGGCCAGGTGCGAGTCGGACGGACGAAGGGTTCCGTACCGTTATCAATAAAAACGGCAAAAAATCATGTCTGATGTTATAATTTTTATATTAATTTTATTTTATTATTTATTTTTAAAGTGAATATATAGCTAAATATTCTGTGAATATTTCAAGCGTCTGCCTGTTGCCGACGAGCAAAAAAATCACGTTCGTTATTCGGGAGTCCCCTTAAATATTTATTTTATTCTACTTTTTAGTATTTGTTGTTATAGCGGCAACAGAAATACATCATCTGTGAAAATTTCAACTGTCTAACTATCACGGTTCATGAGATACAGCCTGGTGACAGACGTACAAACAAGACAAACCAGACGTACAGACTTTTTGATTCCGTTTTCCACAAATTGCCACCTACATGCTAAACGTGCCCTTTGGGTCTTATGACCTTAGGCCCTGTCTACCCGTTAGATATTATTGTATATATGTATACTGCAACTAAGGTAATGTAGGGCACGTTAAGCCGTTTGTCCCGGCTGTCATCATTGATGGCAATCGTTAAGCTATGCCAGATGCCTTTAGGCAGCTTGAAAAATCTAACTCCAGTGTTCGCAGGTTATACACACGAAAAGCAATTCGAAAACAAAATGGTTTCACCATTTTGGAGAACCGTATCCTTTTTAACTCCAATTGATAGGTAGGCTTCAAAACATTCTTAGTATAGTAGGTACCTAATATATTCAATAATATAGTGTACTTACAAACTTTGCTGTCCATTGCGTTTAAATGAATAAAAACCTAGAAAACCTGAAGTAGAATGCCACTATTCTCACAACGCACGTAGGTACACTGCGGATGCCGTGAAGCGGGTCCACTTTCTCGGGCTTTTCACAATGTTTTATACTTGCCGTGACACATATAGTAGTATATAGCTGTGGAGTAGCTGCCACTTGAGGATAATAAAACTGTGTATCGATTTCCCTTATCTTCGACGACTTAAAGTTTAAATAATTACGCCATGTTTGCAGGTAAATGTAATTCTTATACAGGTTGGTTTATCTGTTGATGTGATATAAACGAACAACAAAAAAATATGATAAGTTAAACTCGCACACGTGTCATCTAGAACCTGCTTATGCATGTATCTATAGTTTTCCAAAAACGGTGTGTATGTGTACCTAATGGAGTTGGAATAATTTTGGAATTTCGGGATGGCAAATGTGGGTGCCCCGCGCTTTAGAGCTATTTAGCGAGCCTTGCCATGTACGAGTCGAAAGTCTGGTGCTGGCCGGTAGGTACGCGATAAGACATCATCATCAGGTCTTTTTAGCCTCCACTACAGGAGCACGACCCTGTCTGTACTACTAGAGCCAAACTTGGCCAGAGCAGCCAGAGGACTTAGCCTACACTCTCCACGCTGGCCAGACAGGTTGGAGATGTCTCATAGATGTTTATAAGCTTTGTTTAGCTTGTATTTCCTAAGTCGCCTTCTACGACATCCACGGGAAGACACGGCGAAAGACATGTGTATCTTCTTTCGCATAGCACAGCAATGTATAGGGGCCTTAATGAGTAGTGTTTAATTTAACAATCTGCCTACTTGAAGCTTCATGTTAGGTATAAATATTATAATTTACTAGCAACGCGCCCCTGCTTCGCACGGGTGCAATGAAGATACTAATATAATTATACATATAAATAAATATATAGGGACATATCACACAAATTTAGCTAGCCCCACAGTAAGTTGTGAACTTGTGTCGTAGGATACTAACTCAACGAGTGTAGGTAATCCTAGCAAAAGTGTCGAATATCAAAACAAGAGGATAGCAAACGATACTATATTTTATAATAGATACTTATATAGACAAAAATCCAAGACCCAGCTCAATCTGAAAAAGATAATTTTCCATCTTGACCTGTCGGCCTATTTGCTAACTTGATGTACGTTTTGATAGTCACTTTAAAATACATTGCGGCTTTCGTATGATTGACACTTTTTTTTTTTTTATTAGCCGTTTGTGTCCCACTGCTGGTCAAAGGCCTCCCCTCCTTTCTTCCATTTATCTCTGTCCTTGGTGTTTTCCATCCAATGCTTGTCAAATGCACTCAAGTCATCTGCCCATCTCTTTCTCGGTCTTCCTCTTTTTCTGTAACCATCCCTTGGAACCCACTCGGTTGATATGCGAGTCCATCTGTTAGAGTGCATGCGGCAGACGTGACCCGCCCAATCCCACTTTAATTTGGCCGCTTTCTTCTCTACATCCGTAACCTTCGTGATCGAGCGCAGTGTAGTTTCTAACTCTATCATTCAGTTTAACTCCCAAAATACTGCTCTCCATAGCTCTCTGGCAAACCTTCAATCTGAACCCTTTTTTTATTTAAGATATATAAAATGTAATGTATTTTGAAGTGACTATCAAATCATTGTACACTAAGTTAGCTATTAAAATAGAACCCAGGAACCCTCGTGTCGCAGGCTGGCGCCCTGGAGCTATCGCTTTCCTCGCGAATCACTCAATGATTGCTCTAAAAACTGCATCAAAATCCGTTGAGTAGTTAATAGATCTAAGTGAACAGATAGCGAAAGTAACTTAATTCTATATACATACTATCTAAAGATGTAGATACCTACATACATGGTACATACTAAAAATAAAGCTCATATTTATCCAGTAACTCTTTATTTGCTTGTAATGTTTTATTAACAATGATTAAAGAAAAAGTTTTTATAAAAAAAAAATACACTGAAACCATGTATAAATAAATATTTTTAATACAATTAATGTATTTGCCTTCAAAGAATATGAATTTGTTCTAAGTACAAAGTAGCTAACAACATAGAAAATATTATAAATTGTACAGTATTATAACAAAATTATTTAATGATAGTCCCAAAATTTACAATATTTAAGCTTATAATTATATCATTGTCTATTATCACAGATCAAAACTACAACAGGAATACAATATGAGTTGGTAAAAAATATATGAGTTAGTAAAAAATATATGAGTTGGTAATAAATATTCGCCCGCGGCTCCGCCCGCGTCAATGTCGATCCCTCGGGTATAGTACTTTTTCCCGGGATTAAAGGTTGCCTATATCCTTCTCCATACTCCAGAGAACTTGTATGCAAAATGTCATGATGATTGGTTTAGTAGTTACGGCGTGAAAGCTTAACAAATAAACTCACTTTCGCATTTATAATATTAGTAAGGATGGTATGGAACCCTTCGTGTGTAAGTCCGACTCGCATTTGGCCGTTTTTTTTTATATAGGGTTTTTAACCGGTTGATGCGCCTTATGGGTGTTATAAGCAATAAGTGCAATTTTATTATAATGTTTTTATTATAACCTGATTATTAACTAGCCATTTGACAAGGTTCATATCATTTAAATACAAGGTTGCTCTTTTGAGACACCTTTATATTTTAATAGTTTTCAGTATGATACATTTGATAAAATGACTGCAAGACATAATACTGTTGAAGATATATTTTTTATCTTTGAGAATGTCTCACTCAACATTAACTTAGTATAAATTTCCCAATGGTTTTCAAGTTGTGTGTATGACACACATATAACTTCAATTAACTAATATCAACCTGTCAACAACTGACAAATTAATATATTTTATTTATAAATATATTAATTTGTCAGTTACTGGCAATCTGGATAACAATTGTTTAATGCGCTGCCCGATTAGGCCTCTTCTTTATATAACAAACTAAAAAAAAAAAAAAATATTCAGACAAAGACATCCATTTTGTAAGTAGCACAGAAACTTACAATCTATGTAAGTTTCTAAATAAAATGGATGTTTTTGTCTGAATAAATATTTATACATAGAGGTAGTTTACTATCAAAACATACTTGAAGAAGCAGCTTTGTTGCCTCAATGCAAAAGAGCAAACAGAATACAAGTCTTCTGCTCACACACAATGAGCTCAGATAAGAGGCCTAGGTAAAAATTGGCAACCATATCAGGTGAACCAGGTAAAAAATTTTAAAAGATTTTACATGTTATTGAGCTCATACAAAAGTAATTTTGGCAGTAAGGCTTTATACCTTTCAGTGGCAATTTCTAAAAACATTAGGAAACAATCAATGTATTTCAAACATCGGGAATTGATATAATACTACACCAAAACAAACCTACTGGCAATAAATGGAAACATTGCATTTTCTTATGAATATTAAAAATCTTGGAATAATTTTGAATTAATATAAAATGTATTACAATTTAGATTGCATAAGCTCATTTAATTCAAATTTTTTTCTCATAAAATCAATTGTGTACAAATTGTCGGGTAGAAAACATGAGAGGAATAGGTGTGTTATCATACCAGTAATGCCCCATATTTTGTACTTATCATATATGTACACTGGAGATATAATTTCTTCATATTTTAAATGTCCTTGTTTTTCTACATTGCATAGATCTTTTATAGGGACAGTAAAGATGTCCTCAACCTCATCTACACTAGGTTTCAATTTGTCTACATCTAAATTTTGTAACATTCCAACAATAGGGTGGATCATCATATATTTATCTCTGCCTTGGACTACAGGCATTTTCACCCATATTTCAACATTTTCTGGGTTAAAACCTATCTCTTCATGGGTTTCCCGAAGAGCAGCATTGATCTCCATCTCGCCTTTATCAATTTTTCCACCAGGAAAAGCAACTTGTCCACTATGATTTTTTAAATTGGAAGATCTTAACGTGTACAGTAAACACACTTCTCCTTTGACAACACACAGCGGCACTAACACAGAAGCATACTGTACTTTTGAACTCACTTCACCGTGTGTGAACATTGGCAGCTCCTTTAGGTTTGCTATACAACGCTCTCGTGCCACCTTTGATAGTAAAATTTGAGGGGAAAAAGACATGGTTGTTTGGTAATGTGAAATTGTGTTAATTTGTAAATAAATTCATCAGAACTCACTAAATGTATTGAAATTATACAATATCGTATGATTTTATCTCTAGGTATAAAGTACAAGGCCTTTGCATAAAATAATTCGGAGACTTTGATTTGTTGTTGTTTTGATTAAATTTGATTCGAGTTTAAAGTGACACTGTCACGTCAGTCACCTGAAATCAACTCTGAGCAACTCTGTCACGCAGGGTGACAGACAAGACAGTTTTTTTTTCTTTTATGTGGCGATGGGCGATAATATCGCCGCGATATTCATTCTGAAGCTTTTTGAGCTAGTGTTAAGTTAGATGGCGCCATTTATACATTCTTTTTTTCTTAGTCTTGTTATTTGTTAATCAACCATATGATAGTGTAGTTCATTTCGCTTCGAATCCAGACGGTGCAACGAGGCGGACAACCACCAGCCCGCAAAGTAAATATCACTACAGCCCCACCATTACAGTTTATTTTAGATAATCCACCCACACATTATTCATGAACATGGGGTACTACTTTTGAAAGTTCCCATACAAAAATCGCTCCAAGACGATTGTCATACTTTCAAAAATAGTATCCATAGGCATTTATAACAAATTACACCGATTTCACTTTATAAAGTCCATGCAAAACAATCCAAAACAAAAACCGTACAGTCCGTCGAAATTGCCGCCACTCCAGAGTACTTTCCCTCCACAACTTTCATCTCCACATTTTTTTCCTGATGTTTAGAGGCTTTTATTTTTTCCTTCTGTAGGGTTTTTGCAAAGAACATATAGGTTTAGGTTTTTGTGAATATCAGCATCTTCATTAGTAGCGGCGACTACGAGCAAGTCTTATAAAACGCTGATTGCAGCATTGACGGATTATCAGCGCTGATTTTTATATGCAGAGATATTTGCATCAGCAATTCAGCATTAGCAGATCTTAAAGAACAAACCTGTTTAGGATACCTTGGTTAAGATCCGCGGTAGACGAAGACTCGTAGAGCATAACACGATGTTCACCACAATTGTTTAAGTTTAAGAACACGACAGTTTGTTATTACAAAAGTACAGTCGGCCAAGCAGATACCTGACCCCCTGACTTTTAAAACGTAAATTCACACTTTGCTGTGAAGCGCCACCTACCGTGATTTTTGACAAGTAGACAGACAACTGCTAGTATAAACTTGTTTCTGATAACCTGCTCAGTTGCAAATTTTGTATTTCTAATAAGCTCAGCTAATAATTCAAGTAATCATCAATGGTAAGAACAAGAAAAAATCAAAAACAATCCTATGTAAAGTTCGATTCGAACCATGGACCTACGACTTGAGAAGCTAGCGCTCATCTCAATACGCCAACCGACGATATGACATCTAGGGCGAAATTGGCTATCTATTTCTACTGCTATGACATCATTGTCACCAACTGCAACGCATTGCTTTAACAAATAAATTGAGGGTAATCGGGGTAAAAGTAAAAGAGGTAAAAGGGTTACATTCAAGATACTGCGATTACTGTATAGTGATCCAAAACCCCACCAGTTATTAGGCATCCCGTTTCATCTCACATAGCAGATTTTGTGAAACTTAATATTGTATTGTGAAGACAACCACAGTATTTAAAGTATCTATATCTAGAGAGTTAGGTATCGCGGTAAGTAGAAATTATAAGTATTTAATATACTTACTTAATTGTCACACTATTTCTTGTTCCGTAAAACATAGGGTTTGTGATAAATGTCTAAGATAAATATATCTCTTACAGAGAAACACCGTCCGTTTGTGGATTCGGAGATTTAAGAAGACTCGATCAACTGCAATTGAAACAGTGAGGAAACATTTAACAAGAACGAGATCGTATTTTATTCTGATGAAAAAAGTTTTAAGTCTGATGATGATGGCAGAAAAATATTGCGGAGAAGACATGGCCAGCGTATAGCCATCAAAATAATTTGCCTTTGAGAACAGTGGCAGGATAACATTAGGTAAAAATATTCATTAAATAGTTAAGTAAAATAATAATAATATTTAATACCTCGTGTATTACGCAGTGTAGATTATTAGGTAACTGATCGTATTATTGTTTTGCAGGTTATTGGGGACAGATGTCTTCAATGGGCCCAGGGGAGCTGGTAGAATTCGGCGGCCGGATGAATAAAGAAAAATACTTGGAAATTTTATGAGATGTGGTGATTCCAACAGTGTGCAGTGTAGAATATATTTTATTTAAGACAATTGTTCTGTGATCTAACTGTTATTGAGTGATTAAAATCCAATTAAAATCCCAGATTGTAGGGTCAAATAGTGCTTAACTGAGACACGAGACACGAGTAAAGTTTGAACTTAAATCAATTTAGACAAAGAGGTTATACTAAATTAATAAATATGCGCATAAGTGATATGTGATCTGATCTAACATGGTAAGTGAAATGACAAATAGACTTGAACAAAAGCTTCAAAATGGGGGTCACCCTCTCCCATATTAAAATTCATTTAATGCCATAGGTTTACATATTCATTCTTATACTATTATCGAAGCAAAGTTATTCACATAGCACTATTTGACCCTACACATTTAAAAAAATATAATACTATGATTAAAAAAAAGTTGAGAGATGTAAATTGTTACTTATTAACATGTTGGTTCTCTCTACAGAAGATTAATCATAGTTTGAACTAAGTAGGCAGGTATTTATTTCACTGTTAAATTTTTTTGATGTAATAAAGTAATTAAAAATTTAAAATGCTTTTTATTAACAGTAATTAGCTCGGTAACATTATGTTAAAACAACCAAAATTACACCAACATCACAATACGAAGTTGGTGATATTTGTAAAAAATAAAAAGCTTTGGAGGATTTGAACCTGTTTCCTCATAAACACACTAACTATTAAACCGTAGTGCCTACCACTTGCGCCACATCTAACTATTGAAGTATCTTTGAAATAAGCGTATCGTATGCTAGGGCTTGTTTTATTTATCAAAAATCGAATAGATGGCATTAGTCATCAAGGGTATCAGAATTCTGCTTATTAACCTTATTTGTTCATTCACAATTCAATAGATGGCACTAGTCGCAAAGGATATTACACTTGTATATTTTTATCTTTGGGTTTAAACCACGGATGGTTCTTTAGTTTGCGAAAAATGGCGCTGTTGTAGGGGGTCAGATATCTCCTTGGCTGACTGTACTAGTTGCACTTTCTAGTCTAGCACTCCCTAGTCTAACACTCCCTACTGTATTAATATTTTTAGTTTACGAACATTTTTCATTTCAGAATTTTATTTATCAAGTAACCAAGACAACCTTAATAATTTTTGTATTGAGAGTTTATTCTTTTTAAATGTCATTGGGTTTCATTGCATAAAACCTCCAACAACATCTTCTCTCAATGGACACCCAATAGCTCCGTGATCCTCTGCAGCCTTGGTCTTGGCAGAGGCTTCGTGAAGATATCCGCTAACTGATCCGCACTGGCCACCTTCTCGACTTTTAGTTCTCCGTTAGTTACCAACTCTCTAACAAAGAAATGACGTATTCTTATATGTTTAGTACGTCTGTGAAACTCTGAGTTTTCAGCCAATCTTATAGCCGCTTCATTATCTACTTGCAGAGTAGGAAGGCCTTTAACTTCAATTAGATCCCCCAGAAGTCGAGCTAACCAGATGCATTCTCTAGCACCTTCGCTTGCGGCAACTATTTCAGCCTCCGTGGTTGATATAGCCACGCTTTGTTGCCTTTGGCTCATCCAGGTGATAGCTCCACCTGCATATGTACATAGCACACCTGTTGTTGAGCGGCCTGTTTGCATATCTCCTCCGTGATCTGCATCACTGTAACATGCAAGCACTCCTTTCTTAGTGGTCTTTCCATAATGGATACCATGTTCCAAAGTGTACTGTAGGTACCTCATAATGCGTTTCACTCTCACGCAATCATCATCTGTAGGATTCTCAAGGCTTCTCGAAACTACGGTTACAGCATATGCTATGTCTGGTCTTGTTCCGACCATCAAGTAAGCTAAAGCACCGACAACCTGTCTATATCTCTCCTTGATATCAGAATAGTCTTGCTTTTCTTGCTTTTGTACATCTTTTTCGATAGGTGTGGATACTGGTTTACACTGCTCCATGCCAAACCGTTTTAAAACCTTCTTTGTGTAAGAAACTTGATGAATTTTCAAAGTGTCTTCTCTGTTTTCAATCTCTATACCAAGAAAGAAAGATGCAGGTTTTGTAGTGATCTTAAAACCTTTTTCACTTCTTCCAGAAAATCATCAACCAGCTTTTCGTTTGTTCCAGCTACAAGACCGTCATCAACATATAATGCAACTATTAGCTTTCCAGCCTTAGAATTTCTAATCAACAAGCATGGGTCTGCTTCACTGATCTTCAAACCGATGTTTTTGAAGAATGTCATTATTCGCTTATTCCAGCAGCGTGGAGCCTGCTTTAAACCACAAAGACTTCTCTTCAAAAGACAAACACGTTCTGTTCCATCACTGTATCCTTCAGGTTGTCTCATATAAATTTCTTCATCAAGATTGCCATAAAGAAATGCCGTTGATACATCAAACTGTTTAAGAGCCATGCCTTCACTCGCAGCTACACTTAGTACTGCTCTTACAGTTCCTAACTTAGCAACTGGGCTAAACGTTTGATCATAGTCAACTCCTTTTTTCCGAGAGTAACCTTTGATTACCAGACGCGCTTTATATTTATCTACCGAGCCATCTGGGTTATATTTAATCCGATAAACCCACTTGCTTGGTATTGCCTTCCTGTTCCTTGGAAGATCAACCAGAACCCAAGTCATATTTTCATCCAAAGAGTCAATCTCTCTCTGCATAGCTTTTCGCCATTCTTTAGAGTCAGGAGACTGAACTGCTTCCTTGAAAGTTTCTGGTTCTGCACGTGATTGTGCATTTAACACAAAATCTTTAAATTTTCCAGGAGGTTTCAAAGTTGAACGATCTCTCAAAATCATTTGTCCGATTTCCTCAATTTCATGTTCATTTAGATCATTGTTTCCAACTTCATCCCTTTCCCCCTCAAATTCAATAGATTTACTAATGACGTTAGAAGTTTCCGCATCATCGAAAAAATCATCGTCATCTGAAGAAAGAGGAATAAATCGACCTTCATTTCTAGTAGGTATCATATCTTCTCTGGATTCATTGTCACCAACAACAATATCTTCTCTTACTTGAAAGTCATTCCTGGCATTAGCCTGTATGTCACTTTCCAGGACCGTGTCAGGCGAGATTGACGTTTCTTGTGGTGTATCCACTCCAAATTCTCCATATAAAGGTCCTTGAGAAGATGAAGGTTGATTCCATACTTCGAAAGGTATCTCTCCAATATTATCATCTTTCGTATCTTTTGTCACAAATGTATCACATTGTCCTTCTAAAGGTCGTTCATCGAATGTGACATTTCTAGACCTCACAATTGAGCTTGTCTTCTCATCCCAAAGCCGATATCCATCATCATTATCATAACCAACCAGTCTGCATTTGACAGCCTTCTTGTCAAGTTTCTTGCGCCTCTGATTCGGTATATGAGCATAACACGATGATCCGATAATCCTCAAGTGCTTTATTTGTGGTTTTTTACCAAACCAAAGCTCGTAAGGTGATTTGTTTTCAACTGTAGTCGGTCCAGTCCTGTTAAGAATGTAAGCAGCTGTTTTGACTAACTCTGCCCATATCTTCTGAGGGAACTCCTCATGAGCATACATCATTGAGCGCGCGCATTCTACTACCGTACGATTCTCGCGTTCACTCAATCCATTCTGTTCTGGAGTGTATGGCATCACCAGACGTTGTCTTACTCCATATTCTGCACAAATGTTTAGAACTTTCTTATTATTGAATTCACCGCCGTTGTCGCTAACAATTTCCTGTATAGCGTGACCAACATTCTTTGCTTCTGCAAACATCTGCCTAAGCTTCTCATGAACCTCCGATTTTTGTCTCAGCAGATAAAGAAATCTAAACCGTGTGAATTCGTCCTTAATGATCAGAAAGTACCTAAATTTTGAATATGACTCAGGGAATGGTCCACAGACATCAGTGTGTATTCGCTCTCCGGGTTTTGTAGCCTTTTCTCTAGTGCCGAATTTTAATCTGTGCAACTTTCCGGAAATGCACCCATCACATAACTCTGTCCTGTTTGTCGTTTTGATTCCAAGTTCCCTGTCAATAAGACGACTTACATGTCTTTTATTTTGATGTCCCATACGTTCATGATACAACTGCAACATATCCTCCTTCTGTACTGTGGTGAGATTGATTGAAGTAGGTTCTAGAGCTGAACAATCTAGCTGATACAAACCTCCATACCTAATACGTTTACCCGTAACAATCAGTTTATCACCAATCTTCACTGTACATAAAGTAACTCGTGACTCAAACACGCTGTTAGGATTTCTATCCTGTGCAGCCAACACCGAGTACAAATTTCTATTTATCTTAGGTACGTACCAAACCTCTGTGAGGTAGAAATTTTGCAGTTTCCCGTTCACAACTGTGCTGAACTGTATTGTTCCTTTACCAACTGCCTTAACAATGCTTCCATCAGCCGTCATAACTGTGTGAGATTCTTCAAATTTGCTGAAATCCTCAAACAAATCTGCTCGCATCGTTACATGATTAGTAGCACCATTATCTACATACCAGAAATCTCTTTCTGTACCGGCAGCAGTAGAAAATATCGAAGTTAGCGTCATGCTAGGTTTACTTCTCTCTCCTGTAGCTTCTGACTTCTTTTTCGGACAATCCTTCTTCAAATGCCCTTGTTCCTTGCAAATGAAGCAACGCCGACCGTCTTTACTTGAAGTCGCTCGATTATGTTCTTGTACCTTAATAAATTTCTTAATTTTACTCGTTTTTACGGCTAGAGCTTCACCACCAGACTCACCGTCTTGACAGTTTGCAAGTGCTCTCTCGTGAACACACAACTGACCTGTTAAGTTCTCAACCGTCCTATCCTTCTTTGACATTAACATCCAACTCGACTTAAACGAAAAATATGCATCCGGCAACGTATCCAGAATCTTGCAGATAAGTAGAAACTCCGGTAAATCAGTACCATCACCTGATTTCACTAACTCCTGCTTCAAAATATGCCACAAATTTTTCAGTTTTGAAATATGAGTCGTCATGCCATCTGAGGGATCATACCTTGACTTGAAAAACTGCAGGCAGGCATCGTACAGGCGATCATCATTGACCCCTTCATACAGCCTATGCAGTTCATCCCAGACCTCCTTAGGATGATCAAACCTAATCACCTTGTCCAGAATTTCATCTGAAATGTTGTTCGTAATCAGTAGCAAAGCGGTGCTTCTAGCTTTTTTATATTCCGTAAGCCTCAAACTATTTTTCTCTAGATCAGCAGCAGCAGAACTCCCTGCGGCATCAGCTAGTCTATGAGGTTCCTGTGTCCTGCCTTCCACAATATCGATGAGGCCATCCATGCCATTAAGCATAGCAATCATGCGATATTTCCAGTGGCTCCAATTGCTGCCATCCAGCTTTGCGATCTGAATCCTCGATAATTCCATTTTTGGTCTTAGATATAGCCCATAACCTCTTAAAGAACAAACCTGTTTAGGATACCTTGGTTAAGATCCGCGGTAGACGAAGACTCGTAGAGCATAACACGATGTTCACCACAATTGTTTAAGTTTAAGAACACGACAGTTTGTTATTACAAAAGTACTAGTTGCACTTTCTAGTCTAGCACTCCCTAGTCTAACACTCCCTACTGTATTAATATTTTAGTTTACGAACATTTTTCATTTCAGAATTTTATTTATCAAGTAACCAAGACAACCTTAATAATTTTTGTATTGAGAGTTTATTCTTTTTAAATGTCATTGGGTTTCATTGCATAAAACCTCCAACAACAGCAGATAGCAGGGTGGGTATGTGGGGCTTGAACCCACTAAAACCCCCCGGTGTCAACGCCTCTGCCGCTTTTGCTTTCGCGTGTGATACTCTCGCTTCACAGCTCCGCGCCGGGGCCACTTTGTTTGCGGCGTTGACTCGGCTCGCTCTCGGTGCCTTCTCCATCGAGAAGGTTCGGAGTGGCCTGTGGGGCAACCCGTCGGCCTTCTATTCTACCCGCTAAGAAAGGCGCGTCTTGACACTGACACGCCTTCCACCGGATCCCGTTTCCGTCACCAGACTGGCCCTCATTTTGGCCTCTGTACCAAGGTTACAGAGACCAGTTATTGGCCGCAGTGGATAGGGAGAACGGCGCACCTTATCACCAACACTCCTCTTCCCCTGCGGCCCCACCGATGCCGTGCCGAGCGCCACGGCCGCGCTTGGTCACGGAGGACAGAGAGAACGGCGCACCTTTTAACCGACACTCCTCTTCCCCCGAGACCCCTACCAAGACTGTGAGTGTAGAGAGAATTCACCCCCTCCACAGCCAGGCCACTCAAAGTGAGCGTATTTTTTTATAGTGGTTGTCTTTTTCTCGTTAGGCAACTCCGAAGGGTGCCCAAACCCTCTCGGAGCGCCTTCCGCCCGGTTCCTCTTAGCTTCACCGTGGGTGACAAAGCCGCGGCTACTGAGGTCCCATATCGCGACAAGATGGGAACCAATCGGGGGGACCCATACCTAACCCAATCTATGATTCCGTGCGGCTGATCATCGGCGATAGTGATTTTTTGACATCAAAATCATACTTACGTCTTCGAGCAGTCGGCCGTTCGAAAATAGCACACTTTGTTGTGTGTGTGTGTAGATTCAATTGCCAAGAGGAAATTAACAAAGACTGTCGGGAGTTCTTGGCGGGAATTTCGACGGAGAGCACGGCTTGTGTTTTGGATTGTTTTGTAAATTGTTTCTAGTGGACTTTATAATGTGAAATCGGTGTAATTTGGTGTTATAAATGCCCATGTTTATGAACAATGTATGGAATAACCGAAATAAACTGTCACGGTGCGGCTTTACTTAGCGGGCTGGTGGACCGCCTCGCCTCGTTGCGTCTGTGATCAAGCCAGTGGATTCGTGGGAATTGTCGCCAGGGGCTCCGTAGAGTCAATGAAATGAACTACACCATCGTTTCATTGATAACAAGACTTAGAAAAAAGCGCGGGAAAACTCATTTATACTTGATACTGGCTAAATTCGTAACGCGTGAAAGCCATAAATAAATTAAAAAAAAAAAAAAAAACAAAGACTGTCAAATCTCTCGTCAGAGAGTATTATTTTCTTTGCTGTCAAATAAACGTCAAGAAAATAATGACATAGGTACATAGGTAATCTAGCTAGTAAGTTTTTACTAAATTCTTGTGTAAATTAGCATTGTAAAGATGTAAGATTTGTGCAATGGCTGCAACTTCTATAGATCATATATTTTCGTTTGCTTGTCGTCAATATTGTATGTCAAAATTTAAAATCTATCCAGTCCCCAACATTGGCAAAGTTCCTGCTGCTTCAGCAGCCGTATTAGTGCCCCTATGCCGCATAGGTGGTTATCCTTCGCTCCTATATACTGTACGTTCTAAAAATCTACGAGCCAACAGCGGCGAGGTGTCGTTCCCGGGTGGTAAAAAGGACAAAGATGAGACGCCAATAGAAACTGCTCTAAGAGAAACCGAGGAGGAACTAGGGTTATCGTCAATGGATAAAGTCTGTGTTTGGGGCCACGGACCTGCGTTCCCAGGACGCAACAACTCGATTCTAGTCACTCCCGTCATTGCTTCAATTAATGAGTTACAAGAAACTGATCTGAATGTAAATGACCAGGAGGTAGCAGAAGTGTTCACAGTCCCTGTGGAAACACTGTGTGATCCAGAAAACCAGTCCTGTACTCAGTTCAGCAATGGCTACCTACTGCCAGTATTTTACGCCGGAAAATATAGAATTTGGGGCTTGACAGCATATATAACACACGCCTTCTTAAGTTGTGCTTTATCTAAAGATGTATATAACAACCAGGGCATGAAGCGCAAAAATATTGTTACCACGTAGAAATATCCAATATTGTAGGTGTTTAGTTAGTTCATTCAACAGTTTTAATAAAACAGTTTATTTATGAAATGATGTTTAATAAAGTACAAAAGCTTACATTACATATTATACTCATTATCACAAAAATTACATTATGACTGAACAAGGCACAAGCAACTTAACTGACAAAATTTACTTTCTTAGTATCAGCATTTAGAAAATTGGGTGCTTATTTACCTTAATATTGAAAGAGTATAGCTGCAGAAGTGTAGCAACCTCTATGCAGATGGTATGACAAATTTCAAACCCTTCTAACTAGTTTTAGTTTGATTTTCATGATCACTAATTCCTCTTTTAGATATATTTGACAAAATAATGGACGAAAACCGTACCAAGATATATTTTTTAATTTCCGTGGTTTAAATTAAAAAGGGTCCTTGCTGAGAAGAGTAATGCTTGTAGCGAGTAAAGCAAATTACTTCTTTAAGGTTCTTTATAATAATAATATTTTTATAGTGATAATAAACACTACAATATATAAAAATACTTCATAGTAATTCAAAGAAGAATAATAATGAAACAACAATATTTTCATTGAATAGCAGCTCACAACCAGATTTTTCAATACTTAGGTTGTATAAACTTTATAATCAGTGATATTTAAAATTTTATTGTAAGTAGAATAAGCGGCTGACTTATCCAATCCCCCTATATCTCCTTGAAGTACTTAGCGAAACAAGAAAAAATTGTTCAAGCCTAAAATATCATATCAAATAGATGGATCATAAATCATAATCATACACATTTCCCAAAATAAACTCAAAGACAAACATCATCATCATCAGGTCCTTTTTAGTCTCCACTACAGGAGCACGACCCTCTCTGTACTACTAGGGCCATACTTGGCCAGAGCAGCCAGAGGACTTGGCCAAAAGACAAACATGCACCTTCTCAAACATAGTATTTTTAAAATTTAATGCAGAATCTGCAATTATGACACCTAATGCCTACACTCAATCAAACTAATTGTATTAAATGTCTGCCTACTTTGTTTACTAAGGTGCGTCCTCCTCTTCTCCAAATTGCTTTTAATTGCGAGACAGGGTCCATAAATGAACTGTATATTTGTTTGCCACCTTGTCAACAATATGGTATCAACAATAAATCATTGATTATTGAGTATGAGGAAATTGCCAGGTCATGCAAAATGGTTACAAAATCGAAATATATACCTATAACTCAAAGGTGACTGACTGACTGACAGTGATGTATCAACGCACAGCCCAAACCACTGGACGGATCGGGCTGAAATTTGGCATGCAGGTAGATGTTATGACTTTGATCAATTCTTCCCCAATGGGGATAAAATAGGGGATGAAAGTTTGTATGAAACTTCTATACTTCTTAACGCGAGCGAAGCCGCAAGTAAAAGCTAGTAAAAAGTATTTTGCTTTTGGATTCATATTAGGTTTAAACAAAAAGCTCTGGATTCTACTACGATCTGCGCGGAAGAAGAAGCAAAAACATTTTTGCAAATAATTATTCATTATATTGAAGACATTGGGGCCATTTTTCATCACACACAGCAATTTCCAAGCAATTTTGCAAATTTCGAAAAAAATACCCATTCTGTACAGTTTTCATTTGCAAAATGCCCGAATAAACATATACTATACCTACAGCAGACAACACGGGCGCGCAAGCCAGCGAGTTTACGTGATATTGTAACCTAGAATCGTATCTTGGATTGTCAGATTCCTCGCACGCGCCACCGGAATAGAGAGTAGGTACGCAAAAAAGGATTGACTCGGTCCCGGGCATAGTCAATATAATACTCCCAGGTGACTTGCATCCAGAATACGCCCTTCTGGCAACGTACCTTTCGACCGAGCTTGCAAAGTTTGCTAGCTCTTCATGCGAAGTTGGCTACCGATGCTGCCTCTCCTCAAGTCTTGCGCATACAGGCAGCTGAAGTCCGTCCCAGTCGTTTTCTCAAAGAATTAATACGCGCCCTTTTGACACAGTTCTAAATACATTTTTCAAAGTGCTAAATAGTACCTATTTTTGAATAAAAGATTTTATTCCAACATCTGGTATTTTATTTTTTAATGCTTAAATCTTTATTTAAATCTCGCCAAGGGAGCCGGTAATGCTAAAGCTGTCTCATTCCTACTAAATAAATATAGGTGGTTTCAGTAGAGTATGTAGAACTTAAACTGATCTGTGTCTTTTGGATTCATCAAGCAAGAAGGAATGACAGCTCGGTTATCGAGAATTAGTCAATCAAAAGTGCGAGTGATATGATCATCTTTACATAGTATATAAAATGACGTCGCTTCCGCTGTCTGAAAGATTAGATATTTTGAATTTGATACTCAACGGATTTTAATAGTTTTCAGCAATAAAAGTGATTCAAGAGGAAGGCTTATTGTATAATTTACTGCCCTATATTATTAGTATCTACATTGCACTCGTGCGATAATAAATTTTTAATAAATTATAATAAACAAAATAAATAAAAACAAGAAAATATATGTGCCATAAAAAGAGAAATAAAATGAAACGCAAACAAAAAAATAATAATATTTATCCAGCTTTATTCCTTAACATTTACATTATAATCTAGAATTAATATTTTATACATTGTCCTTCAGACATGTTGGTTGTCTCGCCGTTGTTTATGGTGTTATGTGTGTACTATGTTTGTTGCTACATATATCTTTCCCATAATTCAGACAAAAATAAAAACCTGTGAAAATCATATGAAATTCAAAATGTTTACTAAATAAATAGGTGGTCCAACTTAAAGCCTCGCTTCCTAACATTCTACTGTAGTGTCACGAACATAAATTACATGTAACACGAACATTGGAAAAAATCCACAGTAAAAGCCCAAATCACACTTAACTGAATTAAGTAACTAACGAGAGGGACGCCGCAGTACGTGAGACACGACACGATATATTTTCATTCGTATCTAACGTACAGTAGTATCACGTTTCGCCTCGGCATTGTTTGATGGTGCATAGCGCAATCTATCGCCGACCCAACACAAAAGAAAACTTAAATAAAATAACGAACTTATTGCTACTACATAAGATTTCAAATCCAAAAACAACAGCGCTCGCGCCGTCTCGCTCATAATACTTGTACTGCGCGGCGCGACAGCAAATTTCAGACATGGCGCGAACGCATCACCCAATAGCGGACGGATAATGCAAAAAAAATATTTCCTTGCAGGTACATCGGTGTAACTTATAAAAGTAGAGTACTGTACTGCGGCGTATCTCATCAGTTACTGCATCCAGTAACGTGTGATTGGATTTTAAGTACTTAAAACAACTCCCTTCGGATAGGTAACGTTGAGGCAGGCAAGAGCTGTCACACATGTTTCACAACAGTAATAACATTATCAATACTTTACCAAAATAACATCGAACAAAGTAAAGGCAGAGGCATTAAAATAAAAATGGCGGTGAAGTATTCCGTCTATAACCTATACTAATCTAGAGTCCAAAAAGAACAAATAAATGAATACTGTAAACCAATCTTACACCTATTGTGAATATTATAATACAAAAATAATTCTGCACGCCTATTCGTTGTTTGAACGCTGGAACTATCCTAAAACTTACAGTTAAGACATGTTAACACGCTTGTTCACGGAGATTGAGGTTTCGTGGAGATATGCATTTTACGACAAAGACAACAGCCTGCCCCCGTACCATGGTACGCGCGACGTTTATCAAGTATCGCAAACTTTTTTTTTATGATATATATATAGTACGGCAAACAAGCAAGCGTGTCACCTGATGGTAAGTGATCATGCTGCTCATGAACAACTGCAACACCAGGGTGTTTTAAGTAACGTTGCCGGCCTTCAAGGAGTTTGGGGAGGAGGAAAGATGGGGCTCCGGCTCTCCCACTTACCGAATGAAGCATAAAAGCGGTAAACTTCTACTCAAACGTCGATTATCTATGAGTGTGGTACTTCCGCGGACGAGCCGGCTGTTTTTGATACGAGTAATATCAAAGAGTGAGATGAAAATAGTTTATCGCGCCGATTAAACGGCGTCGCGGTCGCTATGCTACGGGTGCTGACAGCCGTTTCGTATTGCCTTCTTTGTCATACTACTTTATGTATAAAGATAAAATAAGTTTGACACTTTTGTCTATAGTTAAGCTGATGTGGGATTTAGATCCAACACGATTTTGACGAGGCCTACTTGGCTTCCATGAACAAGGAGCCATTAACTGTACCACTACCATCAACGACAAAGGTACACATAATTTCTCAGGGATAACAAAAATAAAGTCGCAAAATTTACGTAATTGCTTCAGCACCTCTGCCGAATTCCGATATCGTATTAATAAAATAAATTAAAAATAAAAAAATACATAAATATAATAGAGCGGTTAATAACAACTAAACAAACGTCTGATGGCCACTGTCAGTTCTAATAATGTGCATTCAATATCAATCCATGTGAATGGTGTAATGCAATAAGTAATTATGTAATACAAAACTACATATACACCATGCGTTCCCAACATTTCAGGTTAGCGCCACAGTGTAGACAACCATTCGAACGATAAATAAATAAAGAATGACGAATCATTTATTTCCTTTGCGACTGTGCGGCTGACCTAAAAGGTTTTACTGTCGTTCCAGAATCACCCAATAACTTTATAAACATCAACAATTTTGATTGCACCATCCATATCCATACATTGGAATTTAACAAATCATGTACTTATAAACTTAGCTACGCGTCTCACGCTGGTCAAAGTGGGTAAATGGGAAGAGATTGTCATTTCTTTTTAACCTCATTTAAGTGAAATTAGAGCATAATTGGCCACAATGCCACTAACAAAATACTTTCAAAATTAATGTGTCTAATATAATTATCATAGATAAATCTTAGAACATGATATTTTTTTTTTTTCATTTACTCGATTTTACTTTTAACCACTTTGACCTTAACTGGCGGACATTCTCTATCGCCATCTTTGACACAACAAAAATGATAATAGAATATGACCGTTTGATTCAGATGAAACGCTTATGCCTTGGTTTTTACTATTGCGGTGCCGCATTCCGAGTAAGACAGACCTATATACGTAAAAGAGAAAGTTGTAAAGGTTTCTCTTTTATGGATATAGGTCTATGTTCGCACGGAGTGCGGCACCGCAATTGTAGAAACCAATTAGTATTATAATGTACAATAGTACAGTATTATTATGACTGAAACTTTAAGTTTTCATTTACCTAATCAGTATTATAAAAATACAAATTAACGTTGGCAAGCATGGTGCCGGAGAGTCGAATTTGACGCCATTCTAAATGCAATTATACCAACAATATAAATCATGAACTTACTTTCAAAACGGTGGACATTAACAATCAATTTCACGCCTAATAACTGTTGTACCAAGGCTCATTTTCGCTCCACAGTATGTAAAAACATGTTACTCTGTGTTATTCAAATCGTTTACATCGATAGGGATGGAGGTCGTGAACGTGGGCGTCTCCAGCTCCTCGTGTTTCTTCATTTTCAGCGCCTGGAAAGAATTCTTTACTAAATATTAATTGTAAAGACATTTATGTGTATCCCTTTTGCACCAATATAGCGAAACGTCAACTTTAGGTGATATGATCTGCCGAACTTCTTGCTAACTTTTGACAACTACGGTGTACAACGTTTTGATGGTCACTTCAAAATCCATTAAGGATTATACAGGGGGTGGGCCGTTGAAAGACGTCCAAAGGAAAAAAATAAATGCCTAACCTAAGGGGTACCCGAATCACCGCTTCTTATTTTTATTTTCTAATCACCTCTTTCTTTTTTTTCAAGTTTTAAACATTTTCTTACAATAATTTTGAACTTTAGGTGACATTTTGGGAAAGTTCCGTAATACCTAGGCATATCTTTTTTAGGAATAGCTGTTATTATGGCCAATAATTACAACTAAAAAAAAAGGAGAAAAATTAAAAAGGACTAGAATAAAAGTCAACAAAAACACTAAAAAATCTAGCTCCTAAAGTACAAAATATCGCGGAACATACATGGGAGTGATTCGGGTACCCCTTAAGTTAAGGCATTTGAATTTTTCCTTTGGACGTCTATCAACGCATTCTGTATATCTTAAACAAAAATACTCAATCTGACGAAAGCCGCAATGTATTTAGACGTGATGATCATAACGTTGTTTACCGTAGTTGACAAAAGTTAGCGAGTAGGCGGCCTGGCTTTGCGTTACTACTGACAAATGATTTGTTGAATGAATGTGCCTTCTTAGAACTCTTCAATAACAAATCATGAAAACTTGGTTAAGACAAATCTCTGCTATTCTTTACTTCAATCAATACACATCGATTTACTTAGTCCTTAAAAGTACCAAGTAAAAATGAAAGAAATAATCTATACTCATTGAAATTAGGAAATACAAAGAAAAAATATCGACTTAAAAAGTCTTAAATAAATAATATAATAATAGTTAAAATATTAAGCACAAACAAATAAAAACCAATTGATGTGAACCGAAAAAACCAAGAATGAGTAATGTTAACTTGTATTAAAATACCTCAATAAGCTTGACATTATTAAATGTTAAAAAGGGTTTCTTGAAAAACGTGACGGACGATTTCCGATATCGACAGCGCAGCGCATTTTATATAATAGTAAAGGAATTTCAACTCTATATACAATATCTATAAAATCAAACCTCGGGCTAGAGATCATTATAGAATTAAATTAAAGTAAAAAAATTGGTTATCTGTAAAGTCGGTTTACGGGCGATAATTTTACGTGATAACGGTGGAAGAGAGATAGATGCGTCACAAGCTGAACGATTAGGCCGATCGTGCCTCTCTATCGCTTATTCCGTGCTTTCGCTTGCACACGTGACACTTTATCGTGCGTGCAGCGTTCGTCGATTTATTAGACGATATCACGTCAAAATCGAGTATCCTATACAAAATGTCCTGTTTTTTCTTAACTTAATTTAATTATACTATGTTATGTATGATCTAGTACAGCCCGTGGTTCGATATATAACACATTATCTTTTACGCGTTGTATAGGAGATATATTCCATATTTGAATAGTAACAGTCGATGACATCTGTCATCAGCCGATTCATCATCATCATTCATCATCTTTTCAGCCGTAAGAAGTCCACTGCTGGATACAGGCCTCTCTTAAGGATTTTTTTGTTCCATAACTCCATAAGTACCCAATGTTTTCTAAGATTTTATAATTCCTTCAAAGTATGGAAATGTCCTCCATTTCCATACTTTGAAGGAATTATAAAATCTTAAGAAACGTTGGGTACTTAAGGTTCTGCCATCTATAAGCCTTTCAGGAAACCCTCAGGAGTTTAGTACAAACAGAAATAATATTTATTTGCTCGCCTAATATAATGTTTGAAGATGTCCTCTACCAATGATAAAACCAAAATGAATGCTTTAATGCGAGAGCTCTTTGCTGAAAATTAAATAGTTGTTATAATAGTTATTGACCTAAAATTGTTTAGCGAAACATTTAGATTATCCCTTAAACGCCTCTTTGTTAGAAGCAGTTGTATTGGCATATCGTAGTGAATGATCCAAAAATAGTTAAAATAAATGAAGCCTCTTGGCTCCGAACTACAGTGCGAATATTATGACTGCAATTTTCGATTAAGTACAAAAAAACTAGGCAGACAATCGGCGATTAAAAAAAACTGTCCTAACCAACTGGCGGGAATTTCGGAGGACTGCACGGCTTTTGTTTTAGATTGTTTCGCAAAGTGTTTCTAGTGGACTTATAATGTGAAATCGGTCTAATTTGGTGTTATAAATAACCATGTTTATGAACAATGTGTGGAATAACTAAAATAAAGTGTCATGGTGCGGCTGTAGTGAAATTTGCTTAGCGGGCTGGTGTTTGCTCGCCTTACTGCATCGTATATCAAGCCAATAAATTCGTGGGAATTGTCGCCAGGGGCTCCGTCAAAATCAGCGAAATTAATACACCATCATTTCGTTGATACACAAGCAAGAATAATTCGAACACTGGCTAAAATAAAGCTTCTGAATAAAGTTTGAGGGCCAAATAAAAGAAAAGAAAAATAAAAAAGAAAATCGCACTCCAGACATTTTTCGTTACGGGTGCATATTTTCCGTTTAAATTTGATTTTCGAATTCGACGTCGATCAGCTTTCAAAATTCGCCTTTAGCCATAAACTCGCATGCCAATGCAAGTAAGGTTGTTTTTGCATTGTGTAACATCAATATCTATTTTTAAATATTTGTGGATATCATGAAGTATTTTTTTTATGTGACTGTGTATCTAGATTTTTATACTGTTATGTTGTTAAGTAATATTATATAAGAAATGTGTAAAGGTTAAAACATTTTTTATTGCAGCTGAGATCAGGGATGTTTTGAATCGGGAATGGAAGAAGACGGCGCACTCGGGCACCCACGCGTCTCAAAAATGCAATACTTCAAAATGTGAGGTACAAACCCTCGTGGTTTTTGGATGACATTTGAATCTAATCTTTTATACAATGTTTTCAATTTAACAAATAAAAAAAGAACGGTGGACGTAATTTTTTCGAATACACGACTAAATCCGACACCTCACGAAATACCAATACAACTGTCTTAAGAGCACTCGAAAAATGGTATTAAGAATTTAATCGGTGATGAGTGGCTGATTGTGAGTGAGAGTGAGGCCACGCCACATACCGAGTCCTGGCGCTCGGCCTGCCGCGCCGGCGTCGGCGACAGGCCCAGACCTTTGGCTGACAACTGGTGGTACATACAAATACATACTATTACTATGGAAGGAAACCATACATATACGTCTACTTAAGTGCACTAGAAGAAGGTGAGAGACAGTTTGTATAATGCCGTCGTATAAGATATAAATTAATTATACAGGGTTACTTGTATAATAATAAAACCCGAACTAGATAGCTAACATCATAAAGAACAACGTCTATTCTACGAGTTCTGACATAATTAATAAATTAAATAAAGAATATTTTTAATATTTTAATGCCCTGTCGTGAGTTTTGTAAGACTATGTTATATTCGTGAAAGGATGTCGCGACGCTCTCGCGCTTTACTCTTCTTTGCGATGCGTGTAGAATTGTTAACATTCAACCGAATAATTAAATTGATATTTATTTTTGAATGAAAGGAAAATGAAAAAATTATCAAAAGTCTTAGAACAAACGTCGTTGTTTGTGATGTTAGTTAACTAGTCCTGCCAGGTTATTAATGTTTTTCATATAACCCTGTATAATTGCGGTTAGTTTTAAATCAGCCAATGGAAACTACTATTGGAAAGTAAAAAATAAATAATTTCTTTAATATATATACCGGGTGTTACAAAACTACGAAATAATATTAAAAGGACATGATCAGTCCATGATATTAAACATCTATCCCCAGGGATCATACATCGAAAGAAAAAAGTTTTGACCTTCCATAGAAAGTCGATCAGCTGACTGTTTATTTTGTATCGGAGATCGAATTTTTCTTTTTATGTTTCGAAGTTTGTCCCTTGGGGAAAGTTGTTTAATATCATGGACTGATCATGCCCCTTAAATATTATTTCGTAGTTTTGTAACACCCGGTATATATATTTTTTTATGTATTTGCATCTCTAAAATACGGAAAATAAATAAGAGGAACATATATTAATACATACATGTGAAAGAAATAACAATAACAATTATAGGCCCAAGTGGTACCAACCTTCGGGTGAGGCACCAAGTTCCTCACCTAAAGTCCAGTATCTATCTCTTTATAATTTTCTTATACAATATGTAAAAAAATCCCTGTACGATCCTTGAAGGAGTGATTAAGCCCGTTGATATGAACAACTTAACTTATGGGATCAAAGCTGAGAACTAAAAAGACCTAAAGAAACTCAGTTCGCGGTAGATCCGTTGCAAAACGCAGAATTATGTGGCCCAAAGAATTTATCGATTTTGCAGTAAATATAATAAAAATAATAATAATTAAGTAAGAAAAAACATGAAATAAAATAAAATCAAAAAGGGGGGGGGGGGGGAGGCAGGACTGAGTGTCCGAGATCCTACGCTGGCAGAGTCCAAGATCCTACACTGGCAGTATCCGAGATCCTACACTGGCAGTGTCCGCGATCTTACACTGGCAGTGTCCGCGATCTTACACTGGCAGTGTCCGCGATCCTACACTGGCAGTGTCCGAGATCCTACACTGGCAGTATCCGAGAACCTACATTGGCAGTATCCGAGAACCTACACTGGCAGTGTCCGAATGCGCTGGCAGTATCCGAGAACCTACATTGGCAGTATCCGAGATCCTACACTAGCAGTTGCCTTGTTTGCCTGAGGGGAAACCCTGCACTGGCTGGAAGTAGTGAGGTTACCTGCTGCAGCTTGTAGTGGTTGATGATGTCCTGGTCGGCGGGGCAGCTCTGCGTGAAGGCGTCCAGTTGGTACATGTGGAACATGTAGCGCCAGAGCGCGCGGAACGTCGTCTGCAATAAAACGCGGCACATAACTACACGCTCACCTTATGGAGGAGCCCGGATCTCCAGTGGGTCTGAGCATTATAAGCGCTTACGCATGTTAAGCAACCCCAGGCGCAGTCCCCATTCGGATGGGTGAGCGCAAGTGACAAGAAATATATAGGAATAGTCCGGAATGCACGTTAGTCAAGCCGTTAGTCCCGGTTGTCATCATTGATGGCAGTTGTTAAGCCATGTCAGATGCCTTAAGGCAGCTTGAAACATCTGACACGTGTTCATGGCGCAGTGGTTAACACGCCAGCCTGCGACACGAGTGTGCCCGGGTTCGATCCCCGGCCAGGTCAAAATGGACTTTTCGGATTGGCCTGGGTCTTGGATGTTTATCTATATATGTATCTATTAAAAAATATAGTATCGTTGAGCTAGTACCCCATAACAAGCCTCGAACTTACTTTGGGGCTAGCTCAATCTGTGTGATTTTAACCTCTAACCGAACTGGAAACAACTAAACAAAGTATGCTTCCTGTGGGAATCGAACCCACGACCCCCTGGTCTACAGGTAAACGCCTTGACCACTGGACCACGGAGGCTCACTCGGAAGAATGGGGGAAAAGCAAGTAGCAGTTCGGGAGGCCGGGCGCGAGTACTCGATGCCAAACCTGCAACCACTGGACAGGCAGAGGATGACACCCTTGGCCATAAAAGTGTACTTACTGGTATTTCGAAGTCGACAAAGTATTTGCCGGCGACGCGGATGTGCTGCAGCCTCGGCATCAGCTCGCAGTCGAAACAGCACATCGTGTCGCCCGTTAAGAACCTGCAATACAATACATTTTAATGGATAACTCCACTGTCGTTATCGTATGCTTGAGTATTGTATAAAAAACTCAGTCTAAAAGTAACTGAAAAAACTCAAAGGTCCCATGGGAGACTAATATTATCGTCTCAAGTCATGAAAATTTACTCAAGTCTCGAATTAAAATGAAATCAGTATTTACAAAAAATATATAATTTTACCGGTCAACTACCAAGCGTCCCAATCAGGAATCATAACAATAGATAATCGTGTCTGCGTTTCACGCGATTGATGAGTTTTAAAAAGAGGATTAAAAAATATATTTCATATTAAATATGTAAACAATATTTTTCAGTTTTACTTCGTTTTATCAAGTTAAAGCCAACGCCATCTAGTGACGAGTGGGAGTCCCCCTGCATCGCCGCCACCATCATCATCATCATCAGGTCCTTTTTAGTCTCCACTACAGGAGCACGACCCTCTTTGTACTACTAGAGCCATACTTGGCCAGAGTAGCCAGAGGACTTGTCCTACACTCTCCACGCTGGCCAGACGGGTTGGAGAGGTCTCACAGATGTTTAAAAGCTTTGTTTAGCTTGTATTTCCTAAGTCGCCTTCTACGACATCCACGGGAAGACTTGGAGTGGTCCTATTCCACTCTGCCGGATACCACACGGCCGCCATCAGTCAGTTAGTAACTAACTACCAGGGCCTGCCGGCTTGCCTTCCAGGTTCTTTGTACGTGCTTTTAACATACCTTAAGTAGGGCCACTATTTTTGTATGTAGTTGGCAGACTATACATTAGTTTTTATTATTTTTAAGAATGGTTTATTTGTTTAAATAATATTTATATTGTTTATAAGGTAAAAAAGTAGATGGCCACTGTGACACTCTTGTCGTTCGCCTCATTCATATCCTTAATTGTGCAGGTGGAGGGATAATTAGAACACATCAATAGTTGAGCCCTGAATGGCACTGCAGTCACAAAGGTCATGATTGAAGAAACCTCACCTAAGTGGATTTTTCTGGCCCTAAACCAGCCGGTTTAAGGCCAGAAAAATCTATACTCAGTGACCAAGGTTTTGATAGTCACTTCAAAATACATTGCGGGTTTCGTATGATTGACTATTTTAATTTAAGATATATAAAACGTAATGTAATTTGAAATGACTATCAAAACGTTGTACACTGAGTTATTAAATAGGCCGGCAGGTCGGAGTCGTTAGTAGTATATTGCCTGCGGCTGGACTCACCTGGTCCCTCTGCGCTCGAGCAGGGCGTCGATCCGTCCGAGATGCGCGCGCAGCGCCGCGGATTTCTGCTCGTCTTTGCGCACAAGCACCAGCTTCAGTTTGGAGTATAGGTTCTCGATCAACGATGCTACTTCCTTGTCCTGTAATCACAGGAAAACAACATTAATAAATAATATTTTGTGGAAATGCCTGTGCGCAGACTAAGTACACGATACTACTACACGATTTGGTATTAAACACACGGAAAAGCGAAGTCCTATCAGAAATCCAAAACATTTGCTTAAACATAAACTTGTACTGAGTAGTGTTTTCTCTGGTCTTTACTTACACAAATTTGGTAGTGTATTTCTCTGGTCTTTACTTACACAAATTTGGTAGTGTATTTCTCTGGTCTTTATACTTACACAAATTTAAAGCATGGCTTATTTTTCTTATTTTTAGCTTATTTTTTTAAAAGGTTTCATGAAAATGCCAGGAGGGATTATAGAGAAAGTGATTAGAAAAAAATATTGAGGTGTCGAGGTGGACTAGAGGTGGACATATGATACTAGCTTTTGATCCCTCAATCCCTCTGGAACAGTAAGTAGATTTTCCTATGTCCTTCCTCGAACTTCAAACTCCATCCATATCAAATTTCATCGCAATCTATACTAATATTATAAAGCGGAAGAGTTTGTTTGTTTGAACGTGCTAATCTCAGAAACTACTGGTTCAAATTGGATAATTATTGTTGTATTGGATAGTCCATTTATTGGGGAAGGCTTTAGGCTTTTATATAAAACATCACGCTGCGACCAATAGGAGCGAAGAATCAATAAAAAATGTTTTGAAAACCGTGGATAAATAGAAATTGCCGCGGACGAAGTTGCGGGCAACAGCTAGTTGTATAATAAAAGGAATTACCAAACAATTACCTGTACAAATAAGTTGTGCCCGCCGGGTACCGACTTCATGATGTGTCTCTCAATCTTTTCGTTTTCGAGTATCGCCAGGCCGTTGTCGATCAGTATGGGCGGGTGCGTCGCTTCGAAGTTGGTGCGGAAATCTGGTGGGGGCTTCTGCATGTCTACTGTGGTCACCTGCAATGCATGAATGAGGGTATATGTAACACTTGGTGATAAAGGCCAAGTTCAATAAGCTGTTATTTGTCAACAATTGTTGTCAATGATTGTCCAAGGACAACAGCTCATCAGACTCGATGTTTCAATGGTGCCACCTGGTGGTGGTAAGTATTTTAAATAATCGACATTTATTATTTATGTATGTCTTGCAAGTGTGATTACCGGTTGCATCTTAGCTATGGATACTTCGGAGTTAAAGGTTTACACATTGTTTTTTTTTTTACATTGACAGTGTTTTTTAAATTATTTGCGCTACTACTATTATATGGTGCCAAAATTGGTTTCGAGCTAAGATGTATCTCTTTTTGAACGGCATATTATAATTTTTATATTTGAATATCGATAAACTCTAGTAGCTTCGGAATGACCACTACTAAGAAAAATACGCCGAAAAAAAGTTTTGCACTTTGACGGGCTAATTCACACCGTATATTCATGGATTACAAACATACATACCTAATTAATAAAATATTCCCTTTTTGGTCCATAAATTAATTGCCCCTGTGTGCAACAAATTGTATTTCTACATTATTTCATATGACTGTTAAATTGCATGAAACAATGCATTCCGTTTAACATTTCTCATAAGACTGCCTGTAAATTAATTAACAATAATATAATTAGCAAATATTTTAATGCTGCACATTAGGCAAGTCGAAAGGCAAGTGTTAATAAATATTGATCAACGTTTTGCGAAGATCAGAAACCCAATGGAATGGAATAATTGAAATTGGGTTTTCCTATAATAATCAAGGAATCAGCGATTGATTGATGTCATGTTTCTAAATTTACTGCTTTTAATTACTGATTATTTCACACGCAAGCTATTTATTAATACCTTACTTTGCTCACTTTGGTTCTATTTACCAATACGCCAATATTCTAAGGACCTCCTATCCACTTTTGGATTGGTTTGTTGGTTTTGTGTCGGGTTGATACTGCATTAATAATGTTTTTCTTCAACAATAGACAAGTCAGCGTCTATTGTTCATCAACTCAAGTCTCACTTTTTACTCGCCCAATGTCTGCATTTTTGTCGAAATTTAATTAGTAACTGGAGCAGTTATTTTGTAAAACAATAAAAGGAAATTAAACAATGTATAGTATATTTAAACCGTTAGTCAACATAATTACTTAATGTAATGCAATTTGTTTTATGCCTAGTAAAACTTTAACCTAATATTTAGTACTTCGGCTCCATACTAATGAGACGATTTTCCACCGGGTCAGTTTTAAACCGTGCCTACATTCCGGTTCTCAATTATGTATGTGACATTTTGAAGGTTCGTTGAGACGCAAGAAAAGCGGCAACATTCTACATATATTCCTTTCACTTAGACCAGGAATCCTCTGTGATTATCCAACTCTTATCTGTGACTACAACATGGGGTTCCTTAAAAAGGGCGTGAAAAGGTTTCTTCAGGGTCGGCAACGCGCGAGCACCCCTGGGTTTGTAGGCGTCCATAGGCTACGGTAACCGATTTCCATCCAGGTGGGCCGTATGCCTTTAGCCTACTAAATGATATAAAAAATAACTCGTATGACGAGCTATGTGGCCTAGTGGTCATCATGCCAGGCTGCCACACCTGCCAGTTCCCGGGTTCGATCCCTCGGTAGGTAAAGTTGGAAAATGTTCTTCTTCAAATTGGCCTGGGTCTTGGCTGTTTATCTATATATGTATTTGTTATAAAATATAGTATCCCAAAACACAAGGTCTCGAACTTACTTCAGGTGTTTCAGGCCTAGCTCAATCTGTGTAATTTGTCCGTATATATTTATGTTGGAAATACCCATCAGCTAATTTCTTTCAAAGTTACGTTGGGAAGCAAGCAAAAATCCTAGCTTTATTTATTGTATGGTTTGATTCCTACTCACAGAATATCTACAAATATCCTTCCATGCTGGTGAAAAAAGGTCATTGTTTAAATAGTAATTTAACTCTACTGCAGATTCAAAGATGGCATCCGCAGTTGCAAGTAAAGCCATACGCACCTTAAGGCTGATAGTTTTGAGTTCAGCTAGTAAGTAAAGGTCCATGAAGTACTCTTGACAAAACAGACAGGCGCCCTTCCGCCGGCCGTCGATTGTGGATGCCTGAAAAGCAGAAAAAATATATTTAGAGAGAATTTGCTTTTCAAACTATTTGTTTATACTTTAAGTATAACTTTACCATTAAGTAAATAGTACCGTGATAGGCAAGGCTAAGTTTAAGATGTTTATAGAAAAAGTAGATCACAAAAAAATAAGAAAATGGATTTTTTTTTTTAATTTTCGCTTTACGTGGACTGCCTCGTCAATTTTCTTTGAATATCTTACAACTCTGTTTAATTAAAGGAAAGTGAATGCATCAGTATACATCTATTTCCTCTTAGGCATTAATTTTCCTGGCCACTCGAACACAAGAAAAACAAACAATTATCTTTTCTCAAATTTTCAAATCTCTTCTGTTGCATTACATTACCTAAACAAACGAAATCTTAATAATAAAAGGTATAAGTAAACGCATTGACATTTGACATGTATACACAACACAAATAGTTCTTTAAGTTAATGTGATAAGGTCTAAAATTGAATACAATTGTATATATAACAATGCTTGTGTGTGACATTGGTTTCCGCCAATAACTGTGACAATTGACACACAAAAACTTAGAAGGTAATGTTGCAAACAATGTAAATAGGACAACGATAGCTCAAAACGTAAAAAATATTCAAGATATTGTGCAACAGATGTGTAACAGTGCAGATACGAAAATAAAAATAAATATAATGCGCATAAATTAAGTTTTACGACAGATATCAATATTTATATCCGAGATGTACCGCCGGAATACGGGCATTTAATTTTATGAGGTAGACATTTATTCGGTATGTGGTTAAGTATTTAATTTACTCTAGTTTTAATTAGACTTGGTAATCCTCTGTATGTTAGAAGACGTTTTAAATGAGACTTACCACCAATTTGTATATTGAAATTTAGGGGCCAATAAACTGTTGTGAAAGTGTAACAATTTAACTAATACTTTAAATCCAAAAAACTCTTTTTCGACAACGATTAGATAATTGTTGTTGCTATAACAATTATCTAATCGTTGTCGAAAAAGAGTTTGTTGGATTTCAAGTATTAGTAAAGGTACCGGCACGGAACTAGACCCAATCTGCGCATGTACACACTAGTACGTACGTATGTACACGACACGCGGGTGCACACTACGATACTTTTCATTTATTCCCGTTTCCCCCTGCAAACCGCACTTCCAATGACACCTATTTTTAGTTTCTGCGCAGAATCTAGTTCCGTGCCGATTACTGTAGTGATAAGCGATTAGATCCCAACGTCTACTCTACCGTTTCTTTACTCGATTTATTTAATAAATACATAATAACACGTGCGAGACCTGACGCTCTAAACACAAAAAAAGACTCCACTAAGCTGATGAAACTAAACTTACGAGAAGACAAGACTAATCGTATCATCATCAGCTTTCTATGACTCATTGCTGGGTATACGCCTCCCTTTGTCTGCGCCATTCCTCTCTATAACCAGCCATCGCAATTTAGTAGTTTCCAGCAATTTGCC
This sequence comes from Elegia similella, assembly GCA_947532085.1. Classification (NCBI taxonomy): domain Eukaryota; kingdom Metazoa; phylum Arthropoda; class Insecta; order Lepidoptera; family Pyralidae; genus Elegia; species Elegia similella. Next base: position 20,351,306 of record OX383941.1, read on the forward strand.
GTTTGTCGTCAATTCACCTAGACTTCCAACACTACGTTTCCAGAAATGGGATACCATTCGGTGCCAAAAAACCGTATACAAACTCTTAACGTGGCTTCTGCAATGCCAGATGGATCTTACACCATTCCATACCAAAAACCTAAGATTTTATTAATGAATGATATTGCTGATAGGTATCGTTATCAATGTGTAAACCGGTTCCTAAGAAGTGTTTGTATAAATATTCATGAAATCCATTGTTTTCATGGAGCTGTGTCCGATTGTTTCCTATATTGTAGACATCTCAAACAGCAAGGACACATACACGTATCATTAAGGAAACACAATGTTTTAGTACAATAGACGGGCAAAAGTCGATAGTTTACGTTACGTACGAGCCGTACGCGTCGAAAAGTTGGCAACATTAAACGTTTAAAAATAACATTTGTAACTTTTTTATCATCATTTTCAGAGTACACGGAATATCATACTGGCAACATAGAACAGTCAAGTTAGGTTGTGTGTGCCTAGTTCAGAATGAATATGAGAGAAGAACCTAATTCATTATTCATCTTCCTCACCGTATCTTATACATTTTTTTTAATTTGACATTTTGCACATAAAAATTTTCTTTTTTTACATATTTGACATTTGTTTGTTTTTATTTCTTTTTTGATTAGTTTTTAAAAGATTAGATCGAATGTGTATTTAACATTATTTTCAACACAAATGTAAGTTTGTAATGAAATAAAGAAATTGAATTTGGGGACAGCATGCAAGTTTTTTTCCATTTTGCTCAATCTAGAGCCATTTCTTTCATTACCTTCTTTTTCCCCATATTCTCAATTCATCCTTTCTTTGAGAACCTACTTCATTAATTAGTGTTATTACTAAATTTTTTACAGACATTCTAAAATGCAATGAAACGAGTTATGAAACAATTTAATTTACTGCAGTTTTGACGAGAACAACTTTCTTTTTGGATCAGGTAGGTTTCTAGGATATCGTCAATTACCTCACGTTAGAAACTAAACATTCTAGACTGCCTGTCATGCGAGTGGATAATATGGAGAGCTACATTCTGTTCTAACCAAAAAAACCTCAATCTAAACTCTTTAAAAAAAGTTGACAACAACTAAATGTAAAAGTACGTCATACTTGACCCGGCTCGACAAATCAACCTTGCCGGATTGACAATGCCAGTGCACGAAAGACTAAGTACATTCAAGAATAAAGATGCAGCATACTCATAATGTCGAATATGTAAAACGTTTCAATGAAGGTTTTATTAAACACTTGGCGGCAGCATCGAGACAAGTTATTGGCGTAGAATTTGTAAGTTATTGCTGCCTAATAATCCGATTATACTATGAAAATGCTCATCAGAACGACGTCAGTGCTGTCCTGCGGCAGCACTGACGTCGGGAGTATTTTAGAAAACTCTATTATGGCAATTTTTTTTTTCTTAACATATTGTATTACGAAAGAAAAGGTTAGCCTAAAGAATATAGAAGGTCAAATATCGATAACGAGGTTCTCTGATATTAGGTATCTTTAAGTGTTACCAAGAAACAGGTACTTAATAACAGTTAACGAGATCTGGAGAGCTATTTTTGAACTTTTGCCATTCGTAAAGGAGCTATTTTTGTATAGAAAAACTTACTTTCAAAAATAGTACCCATGTTCTTTTTGCGTTATTTATTAGTCAAATAAATAAGTTAAATCTCTTACATTTCTGATGGAACCGGGAAAGTTCGATGTTATTTATTTATTTAAACGTTTAACGTTTTTTTGACGTTTGTTATTTGAACGTTCCCCGGTAACTTATTATACCTAAATCAGATAACGAATAACCTAATATATTCTCATGAATGGTCTTTAATGCTTATATTACCGATAACGGTTCTGATATAGTCGTCACACCTCTCTTGTACATGCTACAGAATATCTAAGCCAAACATTATGTATGTAATAAAAATAAATAAATATATACGGACAAATCACACAGATTGAGCTAGCCCCAAAGTAAGTTCGTGACTTGTGTTATGGGATACTATCATACTAACTCAACGATACTATATTTTATAACAAATACATATATAGATACACATCCAAGACCCAGGCCAATCTGAAAAAGATCATTTTCCATCTTGACCTGGCCGGGGATCGAACCCGGTCACTCCGTGTCGCAGGCTGGCGTGTTGACCGCTGCGCCACGGAGCTAGTCAATATATATGTACCCATGACATGACCTAAGTGGACAAATGAACCTCACCAAGCTGACAATGGCAATGTACGAGTGGAAGAATTGGGACACGGCATAGACATGCAAATCGAAGGCTTGCCTACGCGAGTACACGCATCGCGTATGTTCGAAAGCTCTTTGTTGTGGTCGTGACTCATAGACGGGCGAGGTCAAAGGGCTCTCCATATTCCGACGCCCCTGTTAACTTTCTACGCAGGAAGGTAACTATAGCTCAGATTTTTAACACGCATCAAACCTTTAGTACAGTAAAGATTTTTTATGCTCCGAACATACAAATTTGAGTTTGAACTAGATATGGCCCAACGAAGACTACGGATAGTGGCGGACAAAAAGTCCGCGACGCGCTCTTATTAGTATTACAATAAGGTTGCACTTTGTCCGCGAAATATTTCATGTAGCTTGGCGAATGCTTACAATTCTAATAGTAAGAGCACACCGCGGACTTTTTGTCCGCCACTATCTATGTCGTCTGCGTCGGGCCTAGGTTTGTACGAGATCTATACGACTAAAGAGAGTCAATAGTCAAATATTTATTCATCGTAAGATAGATATTTTAAATGCCTTTTGGTGAACGTTAACTTAAATTACACATTATTATTAATTTACTTAGAGCTAAGTTTACGCCGCTTCCAAGGCGGAGTGCAGAAGAAGCGGCAACAAACTGACATCAACTACAAATGACATAAACTTACAGTCTTAGAACTAAATGTGTGGACTTGAGCTTACATTGTCATGTCATAAAATAATATTTATATAGAGTGAGCTAAGGATCTTCAGTGACGGAGGTAATAAGACAATATATTATCTTCGCAAAGTAAAAATTTGATAATGAAAGTAACCAAATTTATTCACTTGGCGAAGTTAAAACTGTTTCTCAATCATAAGACGAAAAAATATTACAAAGTAATATCGGAGAAAGCGGCAAACTTTTTATCGTAACTAGAGCAAAGTCGAGTCGATGATTTCGTCAGAATGCAACATAACCTCATATTTACAACAACAAACGATGCGAACTGATTATAGTCATATATTTTCTAATTGAGCGTCAGAGTTACAGAGAAACGATAAATATCGTTAGTGGACACGCTCAATTGCCTTCAGCTATTTATCAAGTTCAAGTAAATACTACGCGAGGGAAAAACGTAGCATGAAGAGAGCGACAACTACTCGTAGTATAACATTGACCGTTACATTTGCATGCAACGGCTCAACACGTACGGAGACTGTGACCACGTTTTCCAATTTTATTATATGCATGAATATTGCACATAAACCTATTTAAATCTCAGGCACAATCGTTTGGTAGCTTACAACCTCGTATCAAAATCATTTGCGTCAAATAGGGTACATAAATAATATACATGGTATGGTTTTACTAAGTTCAAGCCTCGAGTTATGGATGAATATAGAAGAATGCTGCTCAAGTGTTAATGTTAAGACTTTCAATATAAAAAAAAATACACTGATCTTAATCCTAACCCTTACTAATATTATAAATGCGAAGCTGAGTTTGTTAGTTTGTTACGCTTTCACGTTACTGAACCGATCATCATGAAATTTTGCATACACGCTATCTGGAGTACGGAGAAGGACATAGGGTACATTTAATCCCGGGAAAAAGTACTGTTTCCGAGGGATTGACATTGACGCGGGCGGAGCCGCGTGCAAAAGCTAGTGTTTAATAGTTTAAAGATTCGTGAAGTTATTCATCATCATCATTTCAGCCGTATGAAGTCCACTGCTAGATAAAGGCCTCTCCCAGGGATTCTTCGTTCCATGGGAAGATATTCAATTTTCAAACTGGGAAAGGATAGGAATTTGTTGGATTTGGGGAGGGAATGTAAGTGGGATACACTCACTCGATGAATAGGGGAAAAGCAAGTAGCAGCCAATAGATGCCATACCTGCAACCACCGGACTGGCACTTGAGGTTGACACTCCTGGTCATGATGTAATTAAAGTTTGTTTAATTAAGTTGCAGGTAAGTATAGAAGAAAAGCTCAAGACCGAGCTCAGTGGCGTGCCATGGGAGAGACATATGTCCAGCAGTGGACGACTGTAGGTTGATGATGATGATGTAGGTATAGTTAAAATCAATATTTTATTACCTGTTCAAAGATAAAAAGAGAATACCCGACCATGACAGACCATTTAGACCTTTCTAGATACAATTTTGCCAGAAACGTCGCAGCAACCTAGTTTAACCATCGAAAACAGCTGGACCATGAAAAGGAGCACATTCCGCTCACACAGTGTCACTAGTGTCCAATGCCTCGCGGAATAGAAACCCGGCAGAGCGATCAAGCGGCACCGACAGCACCGACTGCATTGACGAACACGTGACGGCGGCGTTATGGAGGTTCTGCGATAAACGTGTTGGCAGCACTGATCATCGGGTCTAATAATATCAATCTATAAAGATTCTATCAACAATCTATTGATTATAACTATAAAGTTATAATCAATAGATTGTTGTCCTTTACCATTACGGTTCAATAGATGTAGCTCTGTGACAGACGGATGGACAATCAGACATCGGAGAACTAGTAAAAGGGTTCCTTTTGGCACTCGCTACTATACAACGCGCTGGGCTAATGATGAAGAAAATCTTAAATGCTGAATAGTTTATTCACCGGATATTGCTGAGACTTATGGCTCACAATAAGACATTACCAATATTAATATTTTCTTGAATGTATTTTTGAATTCGTTCAAGTTATGTCATCAGTCTAGTGCAAAGCATTTCAGAATAATTTCAGAAAACATTATGTAACATGAATAAGTACCGCTCATCGTGATACACATTGTAAGACAAATCGTTGTAAAAGAAAAAGTGTAACATTGAAATTTTGATATAAGACTTAAAATTCACATACTTGTTAAACGGACTGGATCTAATACTACATAACAATGTAAATAAAAATATGAAATAATTTTATCAGCTTTCCTCCGACTAGACGATGTGACGGAAGAGGCGCCGCGAATTCAGACCGGCTTGAATGACATGAATAATACAACAGTTTGGTACAAAACTAAACGCATAATATAAATAAAACCGGTCAAGTGCGAGTCGCACGCACGGGGGGTTCTGTACTGTCTTTTTTTAATTATTTATTTTATAGAAATTTCAAGAAGCTTGGTTTTTGTAGTTACAAAAACCAGAGTTTCCTGTATATGGACTCTGATGTATGAGTACGCATGAAATTTCTTACATGCGACGTCTCTTGTGAAGTTAACCAAACTCTTGCATGGACACTGTTTTTCTTAATTATCTGTAGTTTGGGTAGCACAATCGATAAATAACACCAAAAATACAAGTTTGTTGCATGGGGTTACTTAGTTTTATTATTTGCTGTTATAGCGGCAATACATTCTGAGAAAAATGTGACTGTTCTAGACGGACGGATGACAACGGAGGATTTAATAGCTTCCCAATTTTTCCCTTTGTTTACGGAACCCTAAAGAAATTACACAATAATTTTGCTAAAAGGAAATAATTATTGCGTGTTCTAAATTTCAGGTCATTGTGTAATATTCTGCGGATATTCAAGATATGGCTATAAAGTTTAAGAGGCCAGTGATTTATATACCAATATTTTAATAACTTCTTTGACGAGGCTATACAATTATTAAATATAACACTGAAAAGCTAAATAATAATAACAATGCACACGAACTAATGAAAACAAGACATGAAATGACGGAGTACTCTGTCCAACGAAGCGAAACGAATCGCCACAGCCAAGAATTGAAAACAAAGTAAATAGCTAAACCAAATTACAGCATTCCAGTTTATCACGAGAGGATAAGCCTCGTACGTTGAGGACCAACCAACCGTGACAAACAAACATCGGAGTCAACGACATCACCCGAACATATAGGCACTTTCAGTTTCGTGAAATCGAAAGCAGCACATACGTCTCCCGCGCTGCTGCAACGCGCCATTTTAGATGGGGCGAAAAAACTTGATCCGTCACGGAGCCGCGCGTCGCCGCATCACCGAACACCAATTTGTCAATAAATGTGTTCTCTGTACTGCCATGCTGCGTTGCATGTTTAAGACAATCATAAATCTGCGATGCTTTGAAACTACTTGTTTAGATTTGATTTGATCGAGACAGACAGTAGTGAGAATTATAAACTCTCACAGAAAATCGACGTTTGAGTAGAGGCTTTATCGTTTCTATACTTCGTTCGGTAAGTGAAAGCAGGTGGCCTATTCTTTCAGTCCCCCTCCCCCTACTCCTTGTAAGGCCGGCAATGCTCCTGTTACACCCTGGTGTTGCAGTTGTCCATGGGCAGCTTTGATCTATTACCATCAAGTTACTCGCTTGTTTGCCGTCCTATAGCATAAAGATTTTTGTTCCATAACGTACGAGATCATTATCATTCTTTGATCTGTTATGGAGTTTGCCTATTCTAGGACATACATTGGTAATGAAAATTTCCTGGTACTTCACATTATGGTACTACGTGGGATTTGAGATTTTACTACAAAAAGGACTTAACTTCTTGCTACTCTATAAGTCGTCAAAGTTTTTGAATTTGTTTAAACTTTTAGTAATGTTAAGGTATTTATACGTAGCTAGCGTAGGTATCAAGCCTATTGGTATCACGAATTAGACAAGTGCAGTGACCCGAAGGAGAGAAATGCAACCAACACCTGACCGCGGCCGGCCGGCGCGGGTTCTGTAGACGTGAAAGTGTGCCTACCTCTCTAATTACAAGTCTCAACTTACCTTATACGGGGCTAGGATTTCAATAACATTTTTTTAAATGCAAAATGTTGACAGTTTGAAAGGAGCCGTCGGAGTGGAAATTTTTGGTTGAGACCAATATGAATAGTTGTTTTGACTCGACGAGAAGTTTCTGTGGAAGGTAAGAGGCAAAAGAGCGAAAACTAGACACGCAGCATAAGCATTTTGCACAAGTATCCTTGCTTTATCATTTCTACTTACTCTGAACTCTTATAACGACTTTGCGTCAGTTTAAGTTAATTTGACGATCTGTCTTGCCGGAATAGATAGTTGACCAGGAAAGAGCCAGATAGATTTCTTTTCCATCTCGCTCTTTCCTGGTCAACGAGTTTCTTCAGATGCGGAAGCCCTTATCATCACCAGAGGATAGAAAAACAATGTTAACAGAAAAGACAGAACAAGTTGTTCTACATCGTCGTTGCAACCACTGGCGACTGGTGGCCAATTAACTGAATGAAAATATCGCGTGTCGAATTTGGCGTTTTCATTTTAGTTTCGCTGAGATCGCGTTATATCCGTCAGTAAGTCAGAGTTCCGCATTACCTGTCGACAGTTTTATAGCTGTTTGCTTTATTAATGCCGCTGTCGATTACTCCCAAAATGGTTGCGTGGAAGCCTATAATGTGGACGCTTAATGTTACGGAATACGAAGCTGATAACGATAAGCGAATATCTTAATCAAATTCCAATGAAGTTTTTATGAAATGCAAAGTGACAGCACTCCACTGCGCTTTCAAATCCAGTTAATTGCTATTCGACAGCGACGCGATAGTTATTGCAATTGTAAAATATTCTTAAACCACAGCGGCTTCGCGGAGCTGTCGTTTTAGTTGAGCCATTTGGTGTAGTTTCAGAAAACTTTTACTATTACATGCGTTTATATATAAAGTAGTATTATTTGATAGTAGTTAGTATTTAATAAGCAAATAAAACAATGTAAGGAGTAATAAACCGAGGAAAAGGCTTTGTCTAAATGCATTGTTTCTGAATATTTACATAACCAAACGGCAGTGACGTGCATAGACATTTATGATAAGGTAGAAAACCAACATGTAATTACAGATCATAGGCAAGTACTTGTTTTCGATCTACGACACCGACTGATGTGATCAGCACTGAGTTTTAAAAATGAGACACATTTTTTAATAGTCTTTAAAAATGTTTGATTGTACGAGCGAGACAGCGAACCAAATATCGAAGGTAGTACCTCCAATAGTAAATATGATTTAAAACGACAATTTAATATAAATACTTATGTTTGGAGAGAGTACATGGGCGTAGAAAAAAAGGCCTTAAAAAAACCTTTTTTTCTACGTTTATGAGAGAGTATAATAGATCAACATTTCCAGTTAGGGAAATTAATGATAAAGGTTGGGAAATCGATCGATATAAAAGATTGGGGACAACGACAGCTATGAGCGTGGAAACCACAGGCGCGGCACTTGCACAATCCTCCCCATCCGGCGAGCGGCGCATTGGCGGACAATGCATGTGCATCGAGCCAAACGGCTCTATAGCCGTCAAATTCACTCGCAATCTCGAATAAGCAGCATACCTGTATCTATTGGGTTAACTGTAGGTACAGGACCTAAATGAGGCTAATGTTAAGGCGATAAGTCAGGGATATGTAACGAAATCAATAATAGTAGAAATTGAAGCTCTGACTTGTCTAATTGTGACAATTATTGGTACGATTTTAATGATGTTTTACTAGTATGTAGACCATTTCTCCGGGAAGCTTTGTTTAAATAATAATATGTGAGTGCAAAGCCAAAGCGAGAGGGTAGTATGAAGTTAAAATACTGAATTATTTATTATAGCCTTGTACAGATCCACCATGTGATCTGTGTTGGTATTCAATTGACCATATTTAGAATTTGTAATTATGTGAATTATGATAATAAAATCCACATAATGTATGAATATTACTTTCTTTCATATAAATCATAATTATAAATGCGAGACTTTAATATAGGAAGAAATAAAAGAGCAGGGTGTGGTGGAAGAGAAGTGTAAGGTATGTTCAGTTTGATATTTCTTTTTCCTTTCAAACCACTGTCACGCACGTCTTACGACGTTCTAAGAGAACTTTCAGTTCCAGGGGAACAAGGCAAATCAAGTTATTTATAAGTCTTAAGTGCGCAATAAATTTCAAAAAAATCAAGTTGATATTGTATTTTAGTCTACGATATGGAATTTTTTTCCTCAAGATAGAGATCTGGATCATCATTTTGGATTCGCTGTTCAGTTGACATATTTTCAGTTAGTTATTTCTGTTATACCTTATATTATTCACTTTATTACAGCCACCAAGGTTTAATATACCCTACTCAATACAATATGATGTGACGTGACATTTAGAAAAGGCTATACTTTATTTAAGAAAATACGAACAGGTGTCAGGTGTGTGACGTATTAATTAAGTGAAGAGTCGAAAAAAGAACAATTACTTTTCGATGAGGCGAGTGTAAAATGCTTGATGTTATGCTAGACGAGTTTAATAACATTGATATACTAATATTTGTTAGTATCATTCAGTGAATGTGAGATTAATTTGCTTTACTTTTGATCTTAAAGTATTTTCTTAAAAAATCTACAGTAAACGATATTCGATTGGACGAATCCACTTATAGCTATAAATAATCCTGACAAAGTAATTTAAAATTTTATATCATAAAATGCACGTAGGCCTAACAAACATACAAAAAATACAGTCAAATGTGTGTGTTCGTCCTTCGTTCATTCAAATAGTATAAAACAATTGGCATTACTGTTTCTATGTTGTTCGAGATAAGATAGACGAAAACTTTTTTTTTCTTTAATATTTTTTATGAAAGATTTCTTTGATGATGATGATTTTATGAAAAATCATAATCTTAGATAAAATAATAAAAATAAATATTCATACACAACATTTTTTCAATTTCAAACAAGGCTATCACATAAAAAAAGTGACAATTTCGACAGAGTAACGAGCTTTTAATATGAAAAAAATAACAGTTCGCATCTCAACATTCACGATGATATCAAAACTGGTTCTAAACGAGTTTTTGTCATTTGCATCAACAAGACTGATCGACAGAACACGAATGTTGTTAAATAAACAAAAGGGAAACACCTAACGACTGCAATAAGCACTTTTCTATGTCATGGGCTCGATGAACACACAAACAATACACGAATAGTCACTGACTAACTGTCAAAACTACATTAAAGTATAAGCTTGCATTCGGTTGGGAACTGAACTCTGAGCTTCCCGATTGGCAAGATAGTATATGTTAACCAGTACGGATCTAACGAAAATATGGTGATGACAGGCCAAAAATCAATGAACGCAGTGTTTGCCGCAACAAGAAGCCAATAATAACACCACTAAGAAATAAATAATTTCCTTTTACTACTGATTGAAAATAGCATCATAACATTACGATAAATGGTGACACATGTTTAGAACAGCTTTAGATACCTTCTTGATTTTCAGACGGATATGCTGCTATTTGCAATTGAGAACAATACCGTTAGAAAAGGTAATCAAAGAACATGATTAGCAAAACAAAAATGTGTAGCCATATAGTTAGCCACATAGTTACTCCCACAGCAAAGACCAAGTTGAAATCCATCAAACCGTCATAGTTGTAGATGTTGCCAAAGAAATATACATACCCGAAAAACACAACTCTACTGTCGCAGTTGGCTTAAAATAAGAAACTAGTAGCGCCAAAACTGGTCGAAGACAAGTTTCTGTCATTATCGTAAAAAAGACTGATCGGCGGTAAACAAGCGATAGTAAACAAGAAATTGTAACTGTACTGATGAATGGGCAGGCGTGTGTGATTGTCCAGGTTGTCATAACTCAGAATTAGTAAACCGGCCTATTGTATAACATTGAACGTTGCCGAGTCAACGGTTCCTGATGGAAATTTATTATGAATAAATTTGTGGCGATGTTGTAATTAATAAATGTGGTGAAATGCAATCCTCATTTATTAATAAAACATTGGAACATAATTTTATGGGGTTCTAGAACATCAGATTGGAATGATTAATTACTTCTGTCATGGTCACAGTTCAGTAGTGCTTAGTTAAATATACGAAGTTCTAGGTCAGCAAACTACTTCGAGGGAACCTTCTAGGAGTCTTCCTTTATTCCTACTTGATAAGATTTATTTGTATATTACGGATATTTATCAGGAAACCAAAGTCAGCGAACTACTTTGTGAAAACTTTATTCCTACTTCGTAAGATATATGGGTATTTATTAGGAAATTAAAACCAGCTGCTTATAGTCGTCTTCTGAGCGTCTTTCCTGTTGCGTCCTCAACTGTAGTGCATCGGACTCCAGAGTCGGCTATTATAAAAGTATTGGATTGGAACACAGCCAAGACAGCACATAGGAAGTGCCTATATTACTTGAGCGGTCACTTGTATCAAAGGTTGTTATGGTTTCAAGGAGAAGCAGGCAGCCAGCCATTAAATCTTTGGCAAATCATATAACAATATGATCATTAACATGCGACTTCCATTAAGCATCACCTCTACCTCAAGGTACAAATGTCGTGTCGTCGCATTGGCTTCAATGTTCCTGACTTTAATATTATGATGATATCAGCGTGTACAGTAACAATGAATATGGTCATACTATGACAATGACATCACAGCCTCGTGCAAACTCATAGCTTTAAGAGCAAATACATTACTCATTACGAGTATAGTGACACGAGTAATTTGACACTTCCGTTGTGAACGTAATAATAAAATTGATGTGAGGCGTGCTTTGCATGATCGCTCTTCATCCTTGCGTGTCAATCGTTCAAGGATAATAAATTAAAAGCTAGTTGATGATAGCCAACCATATATTTAGCCTCTTCCTGTGTTTATTCAGCACATGATGTTAGATCTATATCACGTGTATGCAGCGGAAAGAAAACGATTGAGAAGTAAACAGTTTGTATGTAAGAAGATGATATTAAGGTGGGCAATGAAAAAGAAATGCGATCCGCGATGTTGTTAAAAGGAAACGGAATAATGTACGTTACATCTAAAAATAATATATTAAGCATGCAACGATAATTCAATAATAGGTTGTTAAACGAATCCCAACTTAAATTGCACGAGTTTTATCAATATAACATAGTATCACGTCTTTTTCTCTTGCAGGGTAGACAGAGCCTAGGTCCATAAGACCTAATGGCCACATTTAGCATATTGGAAGTAGTGTAGATGGAAAACGAAATCAAAATAGTGATGGGTTGCTAGTTTACGAGTTTTATCACAAAACAGTATCATTCATTTGTAGTATTTAGATGACATAGCTAATCGACCGTCGAAATCAGGAAAAAAATACAATAGAAGTTTCCAAATTTTAAAAATAATATTCCCTTTAAGACCACAAGCAAACAAATCGTATTTTTTAAATTGTATTGAAGCAAATTGTATTATCTTCAATAGGAAGTAGGCCTACCCCGCCTATCTTTATTCCGTGACAGTGATGTTGTATGCGGCGTGCGTTTAGAAAGGGCTGCTGTCCGGCTGCCCGGCCGCGACCTCTTGCCGCGACCGCGACCGCAATCAGCTGATCGTGGGGAAAGGACATTGTCTAATTATATGATACTAGACGTACTACCTAGCTTAAATGTAGCATACGAGCTTTTGCTTATGAAAACTATTATAGAAGGCAAAATAGAGGGAAGGAGAGGAAGAGGAAAGCCCAGGCACAGTTATTTAAAACAGATAAAGGAAAAAGTGGAAAGAGTTTCGTACCAAGATGTGAAAAGACTGGTAGAGAGTAGACTAAGATAGACGGAGCTCCACCGACAAGAGCGTTGCTCTTAAATTTTGATGATGATGATAATGACGAGGTTGTTAAAAAATGGTCACACTAAAATGGTTTCAAAAGGCGATACATATATATATACTAACTGATGACATAGCATAACAGTGAAAACTATCATAGTCACAGCCACAGAGGAAGATCGAGGAAGCGCTTCATAGATATAGATAGTGAAAGCTACATAAAAAAAATATTTTTACGATAGAAAGCAAGCAATATGGTGAGAAATTACTGTGACTTGAACTCCATAAAATATAGCAACACCAAAATAGGTACCTTTATTTAAGAAAAAGTATATTCATGAAATTTTGTAGACAGTAAAACAATAACCAATAAACTAATTTTACATGCAGCAACTTACCAATGAAATAAAGATTACGAATTCTTTTTTTTTTATATAACCTATATTGTCCCACTGCTGGGCAAAGGTCTCCCCCATTTCCTTCCACTTGTTTCTGTCCAATGCAATTTCAGACCATCCACATTGAAAAACGTCGAGGTCGTCGCGGATTCTTTTTACTAGTAAAAATAATGAGATTCCTCAAAAGCTATAAAAATATATGAAAGCTCTGTTAGTTACCATGTCATACATAATATTTAAAAATATTTGAACATGATTGCGAGTCGTTTGAACTTCGCATATGTTATTCACTGTTGTACCATTTCAGGAGGAATGGTGCAGGAATGGCTCACTGAATTAAATTGTATTATTAGTACTAACATTGAGATTAAGTTTTCACTAACCAATTATGAGATTTAGTTTCTTGAAATAAATAATTCATTCATTAACATAATATATGTATTATAAAAGTTCGGTCTTAATGTGAAAATAATGACGCCGCAGCTGATCCCCTGAAGTAATAAGTTGACCGCCAGTACATTCGATTACTCTAACAAATTAATGATTCACAACCTTGTTGCATTTTTCCAGTAATGGCCATTATTTTTGCACTTTTTGCTTGCAGGTGCGTTTGAATTTGCTATATTTAGCGCCGCAGTAAGAGCGAATGGATGTCCACCATCTATCTGGGACTTCCGAACACCATATTTGGATTTGATAAATATGAGAGCCATGTATGGAAATCGCGTATTAATACTTTTGAAAATTTTATTTAATTTACGGCCGGTTTCTATCTAACTGCCCCCTGAAGGGCTTCTCTGTATCTTGATCAGCTGCACATGTATTATATTATAACTTATAGTCTTTACTATACTTGTTACAGGTGTTAGTACTTTTTCTTTATGTACAGTAAGGCGTTAAAAGAAGAGTCATAATTTCTCAGATGACAAATGACGACTCCACTTTTGAAGCCTGGCTGTACAAAATTTATATATGTTCGACATGTGCTTAAACTATAATCAATCAATAATATTTTCATCGACACAATTTGGATAAAACATATTGTAATGGCATGCGTGTACCTTTAAAGTGGCATTTGAAAGTAATTATTCCAAGGCGATAGTAAAGAGCATGCTATACCATAATTATAGAGCCATAATGTGTGACTGTGGAAATTGTGAATGCCATGAAAGAAGTCGGCTGAGACTTTGATAGGCTTTAGCTGGACGGCAGCAGTGACTATTTGATTATTGAAAATTTGAATAAGAAAAAAATGTTATTTCCGTTGGCAATAGTGCAATTCATGGCGCTTCTTGCGCCTTGAAAGCGGTAATAAACTTAGCTTTCGAGCTAACTTTATTGCCGCTTTCAAGGTGCGTTCGCATGATTTACAAATAGTAAATTATGAAAATAGAAACCTCTTAGTGTGGCGCCAAAGACTTCCACACGAATCACAAAACAAGGGACCAACATTTTGACATGCGTTTTGAAATTTCAAGGAGCTCCAGATATGATGAGTTAGGGGATGAACATACATCGTATTATTACGCCTCTTTCCCGTAAGGGTAGGCAGAAGGAATCTCAAGACCGTTTAGACATGTAGAAAGGATGGATGAAAGAAGACTTACAAAGAAATTTTATACTTTAGATGTGACTGGAAGAGTTGGTCAGGGCCGGCCTCGACGCCCGTACTGTGACCAGCCGGCCTATTTGCTAACTTAGTGTACGTTTTGATAGTCACTCTCTTCAAAATACATTACGTTTTATATATCTTAAATAAAAATAGTCAATCATACGAAAGCCGCAATGTATTTTGAAGTGACTATCAAAAGGTTAGCACTAAGTTAGCAAATAAGCCGGCAGATTGCAGACGTTCTTGCCAAAGGGCAAGTTAGAAGTACCTGAAACCGACGAGCATGCATGATGAGAGTGATGGATGTAGATGAAGCGAAAGAGGTTTGTAAGATCGTGGCAAGTGGAGGTCCCTAGTCTATGCCTATGGATGAATGATGTGGATTTTTCCGTGACAATGATACTCTGGCGTCAGTCACAATTACAATAAGCATTTAAAGTACACAATAACATGCCACTCTCTAACAATATAGAATTTCTACCGATTCCGAGAACCTGCAAACGGCGTCCGCGTTTTGTGCCACGGCACATGCAATTGCTACAATTATCAGTGCAATTACATGCCGCGAGCTGCAATGACGCTGGCGACACGTGACATGTGTCACAATATTCCTAAACTATCAAATGATTGTCCCAAACCCTTCTAAAACCTTAGAATCAGAAATTAGCAAGCAATAGTTGTCAGAAGCGGCCGGCGACAAGTTGACGCTGGTCGATTTTTAAGCCCCGACAACAGAATAAGGTTGTTAGGGCGTGGACACATGTCTACGGTGCGACATTTCACTTACATACACGAAAAATAAACAAACTACGGTCTGCACAAACATACATGTCCATGTCCAGTGCGACTTACGCGTCACTGCTGAGGTTTCCGATTTAAAATGTCTTCCATTAGATAATCCGCCATTAAACGGTTACGTAACTAATCGCGCGAATGCTTTTATGCGCTCGCTATCTTTACCTGAAACAAGAAATAAACATCGTTAATAATACTGATATAACCAAGGGTTGGTTTAATTTCTATCTAATAATAAACGTGCAGCTTGCTACAGTGGCCCTATCGACATTACATTTGTCTGGGGCCCTGGGGAAATCTCGCTACAAAAGTTTAAAATATTGAAAAAATCTATAAATCCTAATTTACTGATAGTTTACTGCGGTCTAAATCGCAAAACATACTCTAGACTAGAGGATGGTTACAGAAAGCGAAGTAGGCCTAGGAAGTGTCAGATTGTCAATTTTTTAAAAAATAAATAGTCAATAGTAGCGCAAAATATGGATTAAACAACGGAGTTAACAAAGGAATGGGAAAATTTTTGCCCAGCAGCATATGTTAGTAAACAATACACGTTCGGGGGCCCTGTAGCCCGGGGCCTCGTATGATTGATACGGCGGTAGTTACGCCCTTCGCTGGCATGCTCCGTGGTCCAGTGGTTAAGACATTTGCCTGTAGACCCGGGGACCCGGAACGTGCGTTCGATTCCCACGGAAAGCATACTTTGTTTAGTTGTTTCCAGTTTGGTTAGGATATTGCAGGCTTGCATCACCTGATTGAAAGATGATTCTGTTCTTCGGAAGGCACGTTAAGCCGTTGGTCCCGGCTGCCATCTGGTGGTCGTTAAAGGAACCACGTCAGAGGCCAAGAGGCGGTCCTGAAGAACTCTGACACCAGGGTGCGCATGGTCGATTGACCGTGTCACCTACGCGAAATGATGATGATGTTGGCATAATAGCGGACTTATCACAGCTGAGGATGCAACCGGGTGGATTCTGAGATGCAGAGGAGAGAGACGGATATAAAAGGTATATAATAGGTAAACGCGACATAAATTTATAATAGAATCACGGCTGTCGCTACCCCTAACACTCGCCTCGATGATGGTCTTCGTAACAGACCGAAAGTAGTCGGTGAATCCGACGAATAAACCGTGGTCAACACCATGATTCTATAACGTAACAAAAGTTAATAGTGCGACTCAATATTGAGTGGTTATTTCCACCGGAGACGGTTCTATACGGGCCAAATGGTAATAACCTAGGACAGAATTGTAGTAATAGTATTCGTAGTCTTAGCTATAAATTGTGTTTACGATGATTGGGGGAGGCAAAAGGTGTCAGATGAATAATGGCATCATACGCTAGCGGACCCTATATCATAGCCCGTGCCGCCCACTTTCTTCATCACTTGAGTTTTTCTACTGAAGCCCATGTTAATTGTCTAGTCTAGGAAATAGTTAAGTATTCCTGTATTATAATACTCATTTATATTAATATATTTAATATATATGGCCGTGTATGATCTTACAGCTCTCAGAGAAGAATATTATAAATAGGAAAGTTTGTATGTTTGATACTCAGCTGCGACTTAATCACTGCATGGATTTGGATGAATCTTGGTTCCCGGACAGTCTATGATCTTATTAACAAATCTCCAAATTAGGCACCTCAGACTTTATTATTGTAATTAAACCGCAGATCTCCAAATCGAATACAAATGCCTATCTAAAATCGATAATCCTTACTAATATTATAAATGCGAAAGTGAGTTTGTTTGTTTGTTTGTTACGCTTTCACGCCGTAACTACTGAACCGATCATCATGAAATTTTGCATACAAGTTCTCTGGAGTACGGAGAAGGACATAGGCTACCTTTTATCCCGGGAAAAAGTACCAATCCCGAGGGATCGACATTGACGCGGGCGGAGCCGCAAGCGAAAACTAGTCACATCATAATCACACCGATCAGTGGGAATATGACAAGAGTTAACGACGGACAATTCACATAATTGTCTAAAAAATTAATTGGTACATACTCGGATACTTCAAACTTAGAGCCGAAAACGCTTATAAAGCCGAAACAGTTTTATGAGACAGCTCAGAATACATCCCAAAGAATCGCCCCAATACCAGGCTCATATTATGGAAAAGAAAGTGCCCACCCAGTTCATCCGATATTCCACCCGGAGGAGATCTTCTTTTCGATTCGACGAGAAGACGACTTCAAACTTTACACAGACTAAGTTCAAATTGTAGAGACCTATCATGAAATATTGAGCACAAACTTCCAGGTTAGGCAGTCCGAGATAATTTTCGGCGTATCCAATCGCGACTTTCGCTAAGCGAGTTGATCGACGCGATGGACCGTGCAGTTGCCCAATTACCCTCACTTTCCCCATTGTAGTCTACTGCCCACTGAGCTTTCTGATATCTAGCCAATCATGTTTTGCAGTTAGCCACTAGTAAATTTCAATTAAATAAACGTTATGTGTGCAAAAAACTGATTTTGAGATAAAAAATTTCAAATACTATTGGATTTTACGACCGCAAAGAATTCACTAACGATTTTAATGAAGGGTATGGAATGTTCGCAACACTAGCATGGGGAGACTGGTTCTAAATTGAAACAAAAAAAACTCGATGCCCTTATCAAAATCCTTGGACAGTCCCCTAAATTCCTATCTCCTGATACAGCCGCATATGGGACAAATCCAATGTCAACATTGCCAACGGTCGTAGACAACGCCTGGCTTATCTGCCGCCGTCCTCGACCGAGACTCGAGTGGTGACGTCATTATAACCGACAATGTTCGCGGTTTGCTAAAACCAAAGTTAAAACCAAATGCTTGATTATTTTGAGCATAAACATATGAGCTCATTTTATTTGCCTCTTTCAGTTTTGAAGCACTTACATCATCTACCTTGACTTTTATACAATCGTTTAGTCATATGCAGATAACCTAAATTTTATTAGTCACCACTCATAGAGGTGAAACACCATATCAGTCAATACGGCGGCAAATAAATACTTACTTCATTTTAAATCTCAACCATATTATGGATGGTTGTATGTGAAATGCAGCAATAGAAAAGTATTTCAAGAATAAATTTCAAGAAACTGAGAAGATCATCCAAGTTACCAGATAGTTGTTATTCATCTTTTTAAAGTTTTTAACCTAAAGAAAATACATTCACACATTGTTCATTTTTACTAGTGGCTCTGCGAGCTGTAGACTTTGCTCTTATCATAATGAATTCACAATAGCATTAAGCACCATAGACCATCGACCTTATGCCAATTAGAAAAGAATCCAAAAACTGAATCTACAAATAAATCCTAGGTTAAATGAAAAAAAAAAGCACGAGAGCCAGAAGACAAATTCGACATGTAAAGGACAACAGCCGGACAGCAGTACAGGCAGACATATGGACATACGAAAGAATTTTTGCCCAAGCTGAATTGGAGACGTTTAACTCGGTGAATAAAGACGAAGGCACATTTGTGTTGAGCGATTAAACCTTGTGATCGACAGTCGTACAGGTTTTTTGTACACATTCCTACTGGTTGTCTATGAATCTCATAACTGGAAGATTACTAACTAAACTGATAAATAACTCTAAAAGAACTTAAAGACCATTCCCAAATTATCTTATTTACAAGAAGGAAAAATTTATGGACGGGTTATGTTTTCTAGAAGCGGTTCACTCGTGATCGGCTGTGATGTTGATGTAACATCAATGTTTAGTTACGAAACCACATTAGCGGTCTGTGAAGTATGATAATTAGAATGACTTTGAAGTTGCGTGACATGCCATTTTTTACTAAGAATATATTCATAGCCGGGGAAAGTCGACAGGTGATACTGATCTACAGTAAATATAATTGTGTTTGTGACATTCCACGACCATAAAGCACAGCTCCCAAGAAAAAAATAAAGAAAAATATAGGACGTGCGCTGTTCATCCAGCATTAAAAGATCTGAAATTTGTTCTAACATACGCCAGTAAATTCTTGCTGATTTACAATCACATGATGACACCCATACTCCTTTTCTTACTTCCAGTAAAGAGGCACTTCAGTTGTGAACAGTGCACCGACATACGGACAAGTAATAAATCTTTTAAAATTGGACAGAACAAGTATTACACAATAATACGTATCTTAATGACAGACCGTTAGAAATTGGGGAACTAGATATTTATTTGACAGTTACCGCAAATTATCATAATTGAGAACTTGAAAACGAAAATGTGATTGCATCATGTACAGCTATATTTTGAAACCCATATAGACTGGTTAGCAGCTGCCTATTAATGCAAATAAGTAATGTTTTTGTTCCATGGAGCAACCGCGAATTGATGCATCATTACATGTTCATGTGCCAATGCTTTTCACTTCATCTTCACTTTTTTATCGTCGCTAACAACTTGGTGTCTCTACTTTGGCTTCGGAATTAAAGAATTGGAACTAGAGTTTTGGTCCCGTGTCCTAAGATTTATAGTCTCCAAAAAATTTGGCGTCTTAAAGTTATCTTTTATTTAGAATAATATAAAATTTTAACATAATATTATGACAATTTGGCTCAAATTTAACATATTTTTGGAAATCTTTGATATAACAACCAATAAAGTTAATTATCATTTTTAATTATTATTTAGACAAGATACCTAGTTAAATAAAGGAATACTATTTATTTCCTGTCCTAATCTTTAATTATTTACGTTCGTTATACGACATCTAAAGCAGAGTTATTTCATTAATAAATAGTAGAGCGGATGTCTTCAATTGAATGCAAATGAATATAAGTACTGGTACTTTAATCAATTGCGATTTTATTGAATTTTTTATAGCAGGTGTTACCTTTACTAAGCATGATTGGAAATCTTATTTCTATTTAAAGGGAAATATAAATACGTAGATGCAAAGCTTAATAGATGTTTTCCTGCTTCTCTAATGTATACTTTTCATAGAATGATAAAACTAGTGGATTTGTAAGCTGTAGACCTCGCTACTTGCCAGTTATATCACGTCGAACTCACAATAGTCCTAAGCGCCAGAGACCCCACTGGCGCTTAAGTCCATAATGCAAATTCCGCCATTTTGTAAAATTTCTAAAAACTGAATCAAAAAAAATCTACGTTTATTTTGAACCCACTCACAAAATTTTACGGGTACTGGTTAAGAAATGCGACCTGTAGAGGAAAACAACCAAACAGCGGGACATACAACATTTTTTGTCCAAACACAGAGACGGTTCGCGCTCGCACGATGAAAAACGAATGGAGACCTGAATCGCTTTTCAATTTGTTGCTACACAAAAAACGAAATATGTTTTACACGTTTTATCTAGTGCTTATCTAGTTTAAATATTCGGACCAATGATGTAATTAAATTCAATAGCGTCATAGGAATGGTCAATCAAAGGAAGTACGTCACAAGAAACAGAAAGGAACCGCATCGGTTCGCATTCTATTTCTGGAGCGTTATGGGCATGTTTACAACGATCAAGTGCATTTTCTGCAAGACAGTGAAGGCTGCGTCGCGAACATTCTAGTAATAGCTGCGATTCATAATGGCTTAATGGCGACCGCTCTGGCTATTACTGCGAATCATTGTTAGATCGCCATGGCGACAAGATTTATGTAACAGCATTCTGTTTACTGCCCACTACGATCTATGCAATACAAAATATTCATTTTACATTTATAATCTCGCACTCCATTCAAAATCAATTAAAACAATGAGAAGGATAACATTTGCGACGGTTTGTTCTATATAAATAATGCCTTAATAATAATACGTTCAATAGGCACGTGACAACTGTGTGAAAATACTGAGTGAGCTTCGTGGCGCAGTGGTTAACTCACTAGTCTGCGACACGAGGGTTCTCGAGTTTCATTCCCGGTCAGGTCATGATGGAAAACGCTCTTTACCAGATTGACCTTGGTTTTGGATGACTACCTATATAAGTATCTATTATAAACACTTCTACAGCATCTTTGAGTTAGTATCCTACGACACAAGTTCATAAGTTACTGTGGGGCTATCTCAATTTGTGTGATATGTCCCTATCAATATATTTATTAATTTATTTTACTGAGTAACTCTCTTTGGTATGATGATGTTTACGAGCATAAACATGATCAAATACGAGATAAGAAATGCGATACATACAGCAAATACATTACACCTTTCACGAGAAGCGTTTAACACGCTGATTTATTTATTTACAAGCACTAAGCAGTAAACAACATAAAATTTGAAATGAAAATCGTACAATCCACTGTTATTTATAAAATGTAGAAGTTTATGAAAATATGTTTTACGTCGATGAAATTTTTGTATGGTATCAATGTGAAAAAGGATAATGTTAAGGCCGATTCGTCAGCAGATAAAAATTACTTTGATATTACCGAATTCAGTGAATCAGCTGACGGAAGTAAGTAAGTAAGTATTTATTCTAAGAACACACAAAATTATAAAAAAAGAATACAATTAACAAATAAGAGAAAAATAAATATAACAAAAAAAAAAACGAAACCATAAGTAATACAATATAAAGATGTTACTCTTATTAAAAAAAATAAGATAATGACATGAATTATGGCATTAAACCCATTAAAGTAAACAATTATAATGGTTTTAGTAAAGATGATGTTCTTAGCAATGATACGTCCACTTAAGCCGATTCTCAGCAATTAAATTAGGGGCAATGGCCGAGTGCAATTGAGATGAGCGAAGTGGGAGACAAGTTTTATTCAAACAACAACACCGCCTTCACGAAATGCTTGAACATTGTTAAACCCAAAATGTTCATACGTGTGGTAGAAACGCCTTTAAATAATTACCTCGAAGATAGTTAGTAATATTATTAAAGAAAATCGCGACTCCGTGGAACTATTATACAGGTTATATATGGTCTATGATATTTACTCAAATTATTGACCAAATCCTACTTTACATGATATGAAACAATCATCTAAAGTTTTAAATCAATGAGGCGAATATTTAAATCTTTCGTTAAAGGGCGCACTTACTAAACGTTACCAAAGAAATGTCGTTTATCCAATCTTTGTAGCCGCACTTCAATGATAAATCTGATTTCTGAATCAATGATCAAAATAACATCTTAAATGATAAAAAGAACGACCAAGGCCAAATAAAAATGCACCATGTCTACTGCGGAGTAGGGTGATGTATGGAAGTAGAATTTGGTGACGAATCCATTTGAATTCAGTGTAACGTAGAAATCACGACACATCATACGTGACAAGTTTTTAGTGAAGCACCTTCGTTTTGCCTAGACCGTACATTTTACTTTTCAATGATGCGAATATAATACTCGTTCTTCTACTCTTTACTTATCTGTCGGCAAAATACAATTTAACATAAATGAAAATTATCTAATTTCCCAATGTAGTTAAAAAGAAAAGTGTCCAATATCATCAATAGTCATAATATAACACATTGTATAATAAATAAGTCTATATGTTACATTAAAAAGTGTTACAAGCTGTGACAATCTTATCTGCGAGTGTTATCATATCATGAGCGTAGTCCGCGTTGGAACAATGGCAATATGCAGTGATGCAACTGTTAGGAGGCCGCCCGACAAAACAACGCTGTATTTTATCTCTTATCCGTTTCCAACGCCAAATATTTGGTCGCATTGCCTAAAACCTAATTAGCTATATATGGCAAGAGTTTGAGATATAGTAAAGTTTCCTTTAATATTTGATTCGATTGGCAGCTAGGTAGGCCAACGACATAAAGCAGATAGTTGGTAAAAACTGGATTACAAGGTTAGGGATACAAAAGAAAGGCGCGGACAAAAGAACGCTTATAATCAGCAGTTCGTGGAAAGCTGATGATGATTCCTTTTGTCTGTTGTATGGGAGCCCCCCTTAAATATTAATTTTATTATAAGTGTTTTATTTTGCATTCACAATGCTATTTTTGATATACTCTTAATAAATTAAGAAATACAATATGGTGAAAAAATTCCATGCGGTCGGGACTTGAACCAGCGACCTAGGTCTATGTACGACCTACGCGTATTAAGGGTTTGACCAAAAGAGTTTCCTTTGGTGTCGCATTAAGCAAATTGCTTTAGGTGTAACCAAAGTCAGACAGAGACAGATGGATAGCTCATCGACTATTCTAAATGCCCTCTGAAATTTATAATCTTCTACGATTTGTGTTGAACGCGAAGCATGTGTCAGATTTCATTTAAGGATTCATTTAAGTTATTTAAGCTATTTGTATTGGACTAATGTTACTATTTAGATTATTATTCTGACCATATCAAACACAATGTAAAAATTGTTTGTGATTAAAGAAATCAAATGAAATGAAAATTTAAAGTTTTTCTTTGCTCGAAAACTTATGTCTGAGTTTATTACAAAGAAACTAATGTGGAAAATGTTTAAATGCTTGAGAAAGTTATCGAATAAATGTGAAAATATCAGGAATTTATCATTTCAGAAATCATACCCCACGCTATTCACGGTCAGACTGCTTTTCTTACAAAGTAATTGGTATCGGTTTTAATCAGAGATAAAAAAATGCGTTAAAGTAAATACCAAATATTTTAAAAAAATGCGATGTTTTAACGAAGGAATATGGGAATCTTGATAGGGGATAAAAAGTAACATTCAAGAACAAGGAAATAAAAACAGCGATCGTCGTGAAAAAAATTATGTTGTAAAACAGCACGGTACACAGGTCTTTCAAAGAATATCAATTTTTAAAAAAATATTCTTAAATAATTCAATAAAATTTTATAGATAATAACCCTATAAAAACAGTTCGTTAGACAAATAAAAAATATTAAAGTAATTAGTTACTTACAAATTTAAAAAAAATGTGTAAGTTAGACTCACACACCGAGGGTGCTGCACAAAAAGTTTTAACTTCTCAGTGTATTTTCGTTTTTTTTTTTATTCTTATTATAATACCTTGATACTGCATTTCATGATTCTAGGTCTGCGGCAAAAACGTATAGATTTTGATTCCCATGCAAGTTGGAGCAAATTTGCAGAATGTACAACATATCTTTTGATCGCGTTAACCTAGAAGGTTGATCTTTCACAGCTTCAAGAGACCGTAGATTTCAATATATGATATTATTCTGTTGTGTATATTTTAATTTGACACGTCTACGCGTTCTTGAGAAAATATTGGTTCCAATTTACCTTTTGAGGTACGAAACCCTACAAAGAAGTTACAATGAAGATCTGATTCTACAAACCAAAAAAAACTAAACATATGTTTTCATTATACAATAACATACTACAAACCAAAAAAACTAAACATATGTTTTCTCTACTATAATAACAATATATTCATGCGAAAGCGCCAATCGGCCCAAGAAGACCAGCACTAATTTTCATTTCGGCCGTGAATTTCGATGAGTCGAAGTCATCAAATGTAAAGTTGGATTGGAAAATTGAATGCAAATGGAGCTGCAATAAAATAAAAGTGTCATGTCTCCCGCACGACAGCGTCATGTAGTCAAGTCACACATCATTAATCAGAGCCATGAGACGTTTTTGCCTGTTTATGTGAATGGAGCACGATGACAATAAACATGCTTCGATGCTTCTAGAAGGTTATAAGAATCATTATCAGCTTTCAATAAATTAAATCAGTAATAAATCATTTAGGTGTTTCTGTAAAGTAAATTATCGGCACTACGTAAAGCTTAAAGCAAAATATTAAATAAAGTGATAAAGCATTAGTCTCTCATTGCAAGAGTTCTTTACTTTACAGAAAGTATTGTTGAAATTGGGATATTTGTTAATCATTCTGGCATACGCTGAAAACATCTTAGCGAACGGAGCCGAGCCGCCTAGCCGGCTTGCGAATCCGGTTTGGGTGAGTCATCCGACCTCCCGGCGACCTCTCATCCAGCGTCCTCAGTGGTTAGAACGCTGTGTTTGTACTTTATACATTTATTGGAAGAAGCACCAGCTTCTTCTTTTGTCGTTATAGCAATATTTTAAAGTGTTCTTAGATAGAAAATATCATAGTCTTATACCTTATATCTCCATAGATTTAAAAAAAAAAATCGTCTTCATACTTCTATGTATATCTCATATATTGTAAAGATTACCGATGTTAAATGGAAGGAAATAGCGACAGATTGCTGCTATGTCATCTACATATGAACAATTTAAAATTAAAGTTCATCATCATCACCATCAGGTCCTTTTTAGTCTAACCGAATCATAAAACATCTATAATATGTGTTACGTTCAGAGTTGTAGACATACACAAAAAACTATTTGGTACTAGACTATGCGATGTTTTCTTTTTGAATTTGCATTTGTTAATGGTCGTTACTGGATGAATATATTCATCGGTCTACGACTCATTTTCTGAATAAAACTTTTTCATAATCTATGGAATACGCGGATACATTCTCTGCTAACTGCAGTTTGCCACTATTTATTTCCAAAAAAAATATTTAAACTCAACGTGATAAAAAACATTATGTTTGTTTGACGGGTGTTGTACGGGTGGTATGGACAATGTAAAAATTCTGACTACTGAAGGCACTCCTCCACAGACCTAATACAAAAGCATTCTTAAAGTCTAGCCTTGCTCTAGCTCTTGACCAGTAATAACAAAGATGTCGATGGAATAATCAATTTTACTACTGATGGTGATTACTGCTTTAGCGCTTCTTAACGAGTTTCAGGAAAAATCTCTTAAGCTCAAATTATGTAAAGAAAAATCAAAATAGCAAAGACGAAAAATAGCACAGTAATTTCTACGTTACCATGGCAACAACAGCTATCACTGAATAATACAGCTACCGTTAAACCGGTTTTAGACGAATTTTAAAACAACTTCCATGTGCGTTGGGCAAACATGTGCTATCGTGAGCGAATTCGATAAACATAAGATATGATTAAGTGTTAGTTGTATTATTAAGAAATTATTAGAAACAGACACACAATCAAAATAGGTACTCGTACCTATTTTGCCACTGTAGATGCAAACCTTTACGCAAATCACAAGTCGCTGCAATCAAAAGAAGTGGTTTCTTTTTTGGAAGGCTTTTTATTGTAGAAGCCATGATCTCTTGCCCTCATCGAAAAACCCAGTGGGCTCACAGTTTATATTAGTCATCTAATATTCGTTCTATCTTTAACAAAGTCACGTGAAGTATAAATAATGAAGCTTAATTATAACGACGATTTATGCAGTGATTTGATTAGATACGAGAAGTAGTATTTTTATTCCTGATATGAATGATACGAAATAGAAGGAAGTCTTAAAAGATATAAACAGTAATAATAATATTAATATTCCAATGTATATGTATGACCAACCAATCATACATCGGCATTATTAATGACATTTATGATTTAATATTATACAACAATAAGTTCAGAATGACGAAAGATGATCATAGTTTATTAAGCCTCACTCAAGTCAAATTGTTAGGCACCGCATTCGTTGGTGGAAGAGTGGTGGTAGCTCCACCGTGCCCACCATTCCGGTAATATGGCGTGAAGAGAGCAATCATGTGGTTTTTAGCGGGTGTGAGTCGCGCATAACTGCTCTGCATCCCTGTACAGATCAGTATGCATAACGCATTTTCCACATGTTAAAGAAAAAAAAAGGCACCTGATTCGTAGGGCACCGCATAATTAACCCTAAGTCGCCTGCCTAGTGGTCGAAATTTGACCATAATAAATTTAAATTTTAAGTTGTGTGTGTGTGTCATCTATACATGGTAGTGTGTGTAATGTTTTCTTTATCGATTTAATGTATTTTTATGCATAATTGAAAAAAAATTGAATTTTGCTCTCCTGCGAAATATCATTCTCCTCCGTTCGCGCCATTTTCGGAAAAAAAGGTGTACAAAGATTTTTCTTCACGTATTAATATACCAATATATAGATGACGGTCCAAATTTATTTTGTGAACAAAAATGAATTTGGAATATGGAACCAACAATACTATACAGTATTACCGTATATCTGAAGATATTTACAAAAATAAATAGACACTATTAAACAACGCAACTTCTGTCCTTTAAAAAGTTATCGCTGCGAATTTACATAGTACTAATCTTTGGACAAGAGACGCAAGCGAATCGTAATACTTACTTATTAACTTAACAACGTACCTACCATTCTAATGGCTTGGCATTCTAGTATCGTCTGAGTGGACTGGGTTGTAGCATAAAGGAAAATATTTACTTATTCATACAGGATGATCTAACCCCGACGTCATTTTATAACAAACACTACAACACAGCTCCGCCGCTTTGTACGTTCAAGGATAATATTGCTTGGACATCCTTAAAATTTGACTCATCACTTTATCGTTGATATATTAACTTCGAATCGTGAAAATTGGTGCTTTGTTTCTAAAGCAGAAGTTAAATAAGGTATCGCTTATACAATACGAGTATGTGAATAAAATCCCATCCGATAATAGCAGTTGAGGATGACACCCCTGACCATTCCATAGGTTCTGATATAATCACGTCTTTTTTTATCCTTTACGAGGTAGACAGAGCCTAAAGCCATCAGATCTAAAGGTCAAGTTAAGCGTGATTAGAATAATATGCTATCGAAACTGCTTTTAAATTAAGTGAGTTATTTAATGACGTTAACGTGCAAGTGCAAAGTATGTAGTTCGTAAAAAGTCATCATAATTTCATAATCTTCCTTGAACACGAAACCAATTAAATGCACACCGGCTACCACTTCTGCTTAATGTAATTTGCAAATACTTTTTAAGTTGCTCGCAAGAATTTTAAGCCTAATGCAAAGTTTTTTTATTGAGGACTTAAAAACACGAACAGTTTTTGCACCCATTTTATAGAAATTTTTCGAAACTTTGCAATTTCGACCTCCATGTGTGGTCGTATTTTAAAGAAAGACGAATTGGAGGTGTTATCTGCTTTTAATAATTCATGACTGAACATGTACAGTTCATACCCACTTTAATGGGAGATAATAAGTTTATCTTTGAGATATTATTTCAAGACTTGTTTAATTTAAGCATTCTACCGTCCAGCGAAGTAACGGTTGACAGGTGTTCGAACATATGGGCCTTTCCACCCCAAGTATATGACAAATGTCTCTCGCATCGCCATATTTGTGCGCGCTGCTTACTATAACTAGGGCTTAGAGTAATATAATAAGGAATTGTGCTAACTCGATGTCACATGACAAGCTATAAACGAAAAGGTCTAGTTAAGTCTAGACAGGTAATGGGAATACGAGTTTAAGTTCACTGATGTCATGATACTGATTAGTAAGTAATATTCCAGGGAAAAAGTACTTAACTGATTAGAAAATTCTCCAGAAAATCAACTTTTCAATTAGAAAACTATAATAAACATCGGAAACATGTACTTGTGGGCAGTTGTGGGTATCCTTACTAGTATTATAAATGCGAAAGAGAGTTTTTTTTTGTGACGCCTTTACGCTCTATCTACTGAACCGATCGTCATGAAATGCATACTCGTTGTCTCGGGTACGGAGAAGGACATGGAGTACATATTATCCCGGGGAAAAGTACTGTTCCCGCGGGTTCGACATTGACGAGGGTGGAGCCGCGGGTTAAAGCTAGTACAATATACAATCGACGTGCGGCTCATGTACGACTATTGTAAAATCGGTAACTTTAAGCAATATTAAATAACAATGAGATAACATTTGAATATCCAACTCACCCACACGCTTTGAATCGATATCTCTTAGAGTAACGAAATCATCAACGAAGAAACGAACAAACCTTCATCTACCAACGGAACACTAAACTCGACATTATGGATCCACCTGGTCTATTATCACGATGCCTCGATCAAACATTTGCATGTTCAGGAGATCCAGTAAAATAACAGATCCACAGCGGTCGTTTAAAAGAAACCAATAATTAACCTCTCGATTGCCATCAAACCATGTCCGTTACGCCAAACGTATGGGGCACATGTGCGCAAATTGGACCTAATTAAAATAACTGTTTCTATTTAATTGATGATATTATCGAAATATACACTGTACATTGCCGTTTCTTAGCACTTCTTTGCGTAGATGCACAAAAACTTTGTATTGTGTTTTGCGTCCTGTAAATGTCGTCCTGAATACCGGACGGGCACGGGGCGGTTGACATTCAGGAATTCCTCTGGCAGTCCCAACACCGGTTATATTTAAGTTGTTAATGTCCCGCATTATACATGTCACAAATAAATAACTAATGCTGTCTTAAACAAATATTTACAATTCATAATTATAACCGAACATTAACGGAACAAATATCATCAATGGTAAACAGATCATAAAATAAAAAAAGGTAAAGGAAGCTTTAGAGAAAAATGCTCTTAAAACGTTAAACGATGACATTCATGCTCATGCACATACATCCGAAGAAATTACAAACGCAACATAACTGTTGATTAACAAATCGTCTAAACATTATTGAGTAACCCAGCGGAATTTAAAATTGGCTCTTATATATTAAAAAAAAAAAACTAGAAATTTAAAACCAAAAAGGCGTCATAGTAAAAAATTGAAATAGCGTGTAATACCTTTAAATAGACATATAACTACCATCATAAAGTTTTGAAGGAATGTTATTAAGTATTAAATAATTATC
Organism: Elegia similella; assembly: GCA_947532085.1. Taxonomy (NCBI): domain Eukaryota; kingdom Metazoa; phylum Arthropoda; class Insecta; order Lepidoptera; family Pyralidae; genus Elegia; species Elegia similella. The sequence continues at coordinate 20,381,513 of OX383941.1, forward strand.
AAGCAAGGTGCAGCTAGGCGCGGCTGATGCAGTACCAACGATTGGTTGAAACATACATTATGGTACGTTGGGTTAGATAAGAAAAAGAGTAGACGCGTGCGCCGGCCTCACCCCTGCGCACGCGCCGCTCCCCTTGCTAACCACACCTGTCCTTTATAAAAAAAGAAGAAGCTTGATACACGTACTCGCACTCCTCCACAAAGAAACTAATTACGATAAAAAGGACTGAACAAATAAATTTGAAAATTTATCTGCGCACGCTAAACGGATAAATGAATTCGATTCAATTTAAGTGGACAGATGGTAATCATCAACTCGTTAGGTGGAATAAATAGTTTCCACGGCTTTATCAAGTATTTTAAAGGCGCTGCTGATAAAGCCTCTGAATGTTATTACGACAGAAATTAAGACATTATTTCTTGGTGACATTAAACGTAGGCACTCAATGGTATTTTTTTTAAGTCGACCTATAGTTAATAAGTTGAGTATTTTAGGTTTAAACGCGATATAATTGCTATGGGAAGTTTCATTTATTATTACTTATATGTTTTTGCTATTACTTTTAATATTACTCGATTGAAGTATTGATTTTGATAAATAAATAGTGGAGATACATATTCTTACCTACTCCGAATTATAATTCATACGTGCATACTAAGTAAGTATGAATAAAAACTTTTATGACAGAGCAAAAATTACTGAATGCACTCAACTTAGTAATTAACAACTGAATTATAAGAAACTTCGCAACATTTCCAAATTGATGTAGCGGTTGTAAAACATTGCAAGTTTTAAAACATTTAGTTTTTGTTGCTACAGCAATAGTTACGCAAACTATATATTTTTTACGGTTCAAGCTTACTTCTGATTTCATGATTCAATCGAGAGTCGAATATCTTCGCTTTACCAATCATAAATCTGATCTGTATGCAAATCTTATTGCATGGATCTAATTTCGAAAGAGTCGAAAACAATCGCTCGCCGTCGTGTCTGGATTCTCGATTTACAATGGCCATGAGCATTGATTCGATAGTCATGAATCTAAAAATCAAATCCTCTTACTTTCGTTAGATATAAATTTCAAACTAGCTCAGGGCATTTGAAAAACTCGTCATAGAAAGTGAGCGGGCTTCTTAGTTTCCTAGAAGTAATTATAAATTTTTTCTTGACGAGATTATCAAGTTTGTCTAGTATTGTCGCAACGTTTACGCCGTTCAAGACACTAATGTCATTTACCTCAAACAGGAAGCAAAATCCAGTTTTTGATATAAGAAATGGTAAGGCGTATGTAATAGTGAAATAAACGACATTACTAGATGATTTATAGCAACATTAAGAAACAAACGATATAAATAAATAATTCGGTTGCAAATTTTAATATTGAATGATCCAATCGAGATAATTACAAATCTTTATTGAATATTTATTCAGATTTGATATGTACGGAGATTTACGAATAGTTCAGATTATGTCAGCAAAGCATTTTGCATGTGTTACGCAATCGACCGAGTGTGAGCGTGACATACGAAAATAGTCCAATATTTGTTTTGCAAATTAGTAGACGTTGCTGCTGTATAATAGTTATAATATGATTTATCTCTGAGGAGCTCGATAGACCAGCGGTGTGCGCGCATTGATTCTCCAAAAGGCATTGGTTGAATATACAGAAGGTATATTAATAGATAAGTTTACTTTCAACTATTGAAAAAATGCTGACCTATGAATTACTAAACCACAGAAATAGATCTCGATCTATTTCTGTGATAGATCAAATAGATCTCGATCTATTTCTGTGATAGATCAAATAGATCTCGATCTATTTCTGAGTACTAAACTCTAGACCCTGTCTGGGATAATAGAAATGGGTTGGAGATAAATGTTATCTTTAGATTGATAGTAATAACATCATCTAGGTATTAAAACTAAAATGCCTTATATGATATGGGTTGTATATTTACTTTTATATGGATTAAGGTTATAAGCTTATCTTTGTAAGTTTAAACCCCGTAATATAAAATGCTGTGTATATCAAGACCAACCGGTCTTTGTACGTAATCACCAGCGGTTTCGTCTTTTCGCAATGCATTTGAATTAATAATAATAACATTTACATTTTTCCTAGATGAGTCTTACTAAGCGTGCTTATGCAAGCGACGGATTAGCATCCATGACCTTTATCTGTACAAAGCATAGCGAAGCCTTCAGCGAGCAATCTCATGATTAAGCGGAAGACGAAGACAATGCCGTCATCATAACTAAAACGATTCGATCTAATGCACAGTTTAGAATAATTCATTTTCCATAAATTCTAATTGTTGCCATTGCGAGTTGAGGGCAAAAGTAGTAATGTTGTTAGAAAATAGTAAATATTTAAGACTATTTTCAAGGTCTTGTATTTAAAATTATATAAGAAAATTTTGCGATTTCCGTAGTGTTTGATATGAACACCATGAAGATTTTCCAATCGTTTGTCCATGGGCAGCGGTGATCACTTGCCATCAAGTGAAGCGCTTTCTCGTTTGCCGACCATGTCGTAGGTTTGTCTGTATAATATTTATTTATATTTTATTTTAAAACACGTGGGGTCTCATGTAGGCGTTTTGGCAGTTAACTAAGTTGCCCAATGAAAAGTTTAGCACCCCCAAATTTGACTATTATTTATATTTGACTACTTTCTCTGAAACATTTGAAATGTTTATTTAACCAAAATAAATTACAAGTCTTAATAACCAATAAAGATGAAATTGATCAGTCAGAGCAAGATGTTTTGCGAGCAACAATTCAAAATGGCGTAGACGACTAATGTCCATCACTCGTTACGGGACCATCAACTAGTTACGAAACGATATTATACACATAATAAAATGCATTCTTTTGTATAAAAAAGAAAAAGCCCGTTGCCTACCTTCTCCAACTGCCTTCAAGTATTTTCTTGTTTATTCAATAACATCAATTGCACTATTTTCGTGCAAGTATCATTGTCGAACGTCACGATTGCTGCGTTTACAAAACGGTGTAATTTGTCAACTAATTCTACATTATAAGTGATGATCATCGAAAAAACCGAGAAGGCGAGTAGGGGTCCGTACTTCGCACTTTCGCAGTCAGCCATGCATGGACATCGTCCGTTCCCGCCAATGAGATGTAGCCGCGAAATGGGGTTGCCATTTTATAGTTTCTGTTTTTCCCAAGATATCAATATTTTTTGTAAAATACATGAGTGAAACTGTTTGTTGTAATAGTAAATATGCATTGCGTATCTTTTAATAATTTATCTCAATGAGTCTTCATACGTTAGCATTTTCAATGTTTTGATCATTATTTTCAATAAATATTTATGAATTGAAATTCTGGACATATTTCTAAGTACATCATGCGTGAATATATCTAATGACAGTTTTGTTTAATTCTATTTAAATCGGTGATTTTAATATAATCAATTGTTAACAAATATAAGTTTCCTACAAACGACAAAGTTTCTTAAATAGTGATATGAAATCATATTGAATTATAATTATCGCATATAATGATTTATTACAGACAAACGAGTCTTATTCTAAACAAGATCCTGAGTGCGGGATCAAACTCGTGTCTGTAAAAAACTTTGAACTCAAGTCAATTCCCTATAACAAGGGAAGCATAGCTTAAGATGGTGACACCACCGAGAAATATAAAATTGTAATCGAATTAGCATCAAGCTGGTGCGGCTTAGTACTGTTACTGTAACCGCCAGCGCCGTGCCTTTATGTAATAACATCGTCGAAGAAACGGAAACATTCCAATGCTCCACTATGATTTAAGAGGCAGTTTGGTGTGAGAACTTTTACGTGGCACAATAATTTACACAATATGCCGCGTTTTGCTTTTAATGTCAAACTTAACTTCTATTCATCTGTTTTCATGCGCTTACATCGTCAGCTGTGGTACGTTGAAACCCGGGTCCACTATTATGGCAGCATTCATGCTATTCGTAATATGAATTGACAAAGTTTTTACGGCCACCGGCCTGCCTAACACCAACCATTCTTAGAGTAGCGCCAGAACGGCGAACAAAATACCTGAGAATATGATGTACAAGTATTTACCCGCGCCGGGAATCAAACCCGGTGACGGTTGTGCAACAAGCTGGCGTGATAACGACCGCGCCAAGGAGGCATGAAATTCAAACTTGCCCGTAAAGGAAATTTGAAGAAGCATAATATTGTATCTGGGTCAGATGCTAACCTTTCAACAACAGCAAATGTTGTGGGAAAATGTGAAAGGAATGTTAGACGTCACGATGCTGAAAAGGAAGTATAAGCATTAGCCAACCAAGGGCTAATAGCCGTCGACTTATCTCTATAAGAATACCTTCTAAGAACTGGAGTACATACATACTCTTGTTACGTTAGTTTACCAAATTCTCCTTACGGTTTCGCCGTCTCAGCTTGCTGGAACTGTAAAAAATTTCGAATAGAATGTGGCCTGTCGTCTCTCCGATAACCAACGAACGTGATATCAAAAATAATATCACCATTTAAGATCTACAAGTCTTTTCAGAGCAATAGCAGCCAACCACATAAAAGCAATAAGTATGGAAATAATCCATGGTATTTAACTAGTCTTGGCATATTCACCAAGCTTGCTCTCACGTATACGCGACGCACTTTCGTCACACCTCCGCGGCGGCTAGGCGTGCAACGCATGCAACTTGCTTGCGCAAGCGCAGGCGTGGTGAAGTGTCCTCCAGAGTGTTAAGACGTGGCTTTACAGACGAGTGGTGACCAAACAAGAATCTCATGGCTTCATTAACTACTCCAACATTTGACAGCAAATTGTTATTCAGACTATATTACTCCTACATTTCCATTACAAGATTTGTGTATAGCAATCTTTATAGTACAGGATCCGGCTGCAAAATCAGTACGTTCATAGTGTGGGTCTTCAAACTATTTTTCTTACATATTTACATAAATAGGAGAATACACTTTCAACAAGGTGCCAGTCAAAAAGTGCCCGCAAGTACTTTTAATTAAAATAATGAAAATTTATTACTGACATAAAATTTCATTCACTTAATTGTTCAATAAAATATTATCCATTAGACAGCAGTATACGTAAAGACTTTGAAAAACTATGGTTGCCGTTGCCCTTTCGGCCGCAACCTCTTCGCAGCCAGGAGTAAACAGGTACCATTTTGTTATAATTATTCGTTCATGACGTATATCGATCTTGTTTATATCATATTAAAGCTTATTTTTTTCTGAGTGTGATGTTATAAGGTTGCCATTGAAAAATTGGCCGCAAATAGGAGGTGCCAACGATTAAAGATGCTAGATTTTAAAAATAAAGTGAAAGAGAGTAAGCGCCCAGCGTTGCTTGTCAGACAAGATTGGCGACTGTCAGCTGTTTGAAATTTCGAATCCATTGCGCATGCCTTGACAGATTCGGTTAATTTTTCATTTTATCACGTTGATTTGAGTCTTGGTATTTTAAAAAATGAAAATTGCTTTTTGTGTACAAAACCAAAAAATCTACTTAACTTTAAAGATGTATCATTCAAAAAATGTTTCTCAAGGTTAATGTTTCGTCAGAAAAAAAAATACAAATACCATGATATTATTTTAACAATGAAATCAACTAAAATGTATGGGTATGTAAAAGTTACAGTTCTTAAAATGAAAAATAAGCAAGAATTTGAAGAGTTCTGTAAAACTTTAACTGTAAGTATATTTGTTTATTGAACTCTATAAAAATAAAGATTATGTTTGAAATACATATATTAAAAAATGGTCCCGCCATTTTTGTTCTAATGTCAATATGTGGCAGTGGGGCGTGGAAAATTATCTAAATCTATATAAACACTACATAAAAACATTATTATAACTATATTTTTGTAAAACAGCAAGTATTATATCATTTTGCATAATGAAACAAACGAAATATACAACTAACTATTAATTTTTTGAATTCTGGTGTTTCTATACTTGTGGGGTCAGGGACCTCACATTTAATGTTCGAGTTTGAAGGTACGTTTAGGATGTTAAAATGTTAAAAATGTTTAAGAAATGTTAGAGCAAATGAGCGACGCGTGTATGTCGTAAGACTGATTTATTGTCACTGTTCAAGTAAACAATAAGCTGTAGTCAGCATAACTATAAATAAATGCAATGTAGGAGCTCGCTCGTACAATACTATAATTTTAATTTGAAAGTAGCCATTTTTTCTTCCTCCGGTTTTGTACATCTATATCTAAAAATATAACACTATTGTTTTGATTTAGTTACTCTGAAATGAACCAACCAATATGAATGAGTTTACCTAATACTTAAACGTTATGCCATCCGAAACAATTTTTTTTAGCAATTGCAACCAAAACTCTTACGTGTCGCCGCCGCCGCTCAAGTACTTAACACAAAAAATGCCCACTGTCACATATATTGATGTCACTGTTTGCACATTTGTCTTTTTTAATGTAAACTACTGATTATCTGTTAATGAATGTAATTATTTTGTATCTCATGATTATATTGACATAAGTAACCCAGGTATTCTTTTTCATAGGTACTTATATCTGTTAGTTTATATTTCATAAATAAATTAGATTTTTTTGTTTTAGAATAAATGTCATGTTTTTTTTAAATACAACTTGATATTATTTTTTAAGTGTCTATAAACGCATTACTACTACAGTTTATACAGCTGTATAAACTAAACTGTAATAGTTACGTTGTTTGTCAAAGTTGAAAACCTTATCTGACGAGGCATGCGCAATGGCTTCGAAAACTTGTACAGCTGGCAGTCACCAATTTTGTCTGACAAGCAACGCTGCGCGCTTACTCTCTTTCACTTTTTTTTTTTAAATCTAGCATCTTTAATCGTTGGAACCTCCTATTTGCGGCCAATTTTTCAATGGCAACCTTATAACATCACACTCAGAAAAAAATAAGCTTTAATTTGATATAAACAAGATCGATATACGTCATGAACGAATAATTATAACAAAATGGTACCTGTTTACTCCTGGCTGCGAAGAGGTTGCGGCCGAAAGGGCAACGGCAACCATAGTTTTTCAAAGTCTTTACGTATACTGCTGTCTAATGGATAATATTTTATTGAACAATTAAGTGAATGAAATTTTATGTCAGTAATAAATTTTCATTATTTTAATTAAAAGTACTTGCGGGCACTTTTTGACTGGCACCTTGTTTAAATTGTATTCTCCTATTCATGTCGATATCTAAAAATTTTAGTTTGATGAACCACATGATGAACGTACTGATTTTGCAGCCGGATCTTAGACTATTATAAGTGCATAAAATTTAAGATTATATAACAATATACATCACAATGTTTCTCGCCCCGATTATTCGTTTAGAATCTTCCTGCTGGAGCAACATCGGAGCCCAGCAGGAATCGTTTATATCTCCAAAATTACATTTTATTTTTATTCATGGCGCATTTACAGCATATTGGGTACTTTTGTACTTTCCTTGATGAAATATATTGATGAAAACAAAAATAGTACGTATAGAAAACAAAACTATGTAAAATGTAACAGCCGCAGAATGATCTGCAGTTATCCCAGCTAAGGTCATTCCTCCAACAAGATATGACTCAATGTCAAGGATTCGCCTTGATCACATACACACAAATGTACACCCTGTAATGACAGCTGTAGAGTAATAATTCACTATTCGCTCGTACAGAGCTGGTTCTACGTAGGCGAACGAGATTCTTGACAAAGCATTATTTGCGCCACTTTTTGTTTAGAGAACTTTTTTCAATAATAATGGACGTAATAGCAAGTTGTTTGGTAATTGAATGGCAAATGTGGAAGTATAGTCATCAGCAGGCACGTTGCGAACATTAGGGATTTGCGTTTTACAATAATAACACATTAAATGCTGTTAATGTAGTTTTTTTTTATCAGTACTAAAAAATAAAGGCCTTTTTGGTCAGCTTAAAGAGAGTGGCGATGGACGGGACTTAAATTTGGGTATCTCACAAAACAATGGGTACTAAAATAATGGCAACGATATTATCACTCCTTTAGTAACATTGGGTAATAAAGCAGTTCTTTATGAAGAAATGCTCAAATAATGAAAAGAGGCCATAACCATAAAGCTGGACGCCATAGAGACTGTGCGTGCATAGATATCATAGAACAAAGTGTAATACTTGCTGGTGAACATATGCATAGCAACAGGAAGGACCATCATCTATAAATACATTATCACATAATCACGTCATAGTAACATATCGTCACGTCACGTATCATATTGATATAATGAATAAGCCACAGAAAAAACCGCTAAAGCTGTCCTTGAATGTCGAAACAAGTACAAAACATTTTAAGGTTTTCGATATTATCTATCGAAATTCCTAGCACAAAAAACAAGATTTAGATTAAAATTGTAAAATCACTAACATTCAATTACTAGTTGATGTTAGGTTTGGCTAATTTCTAAATAAATATTATGAGAATGATTAAAATTAAATTATTTTAAACACAGACAGGTTGGTTGAGCCTTTTAGGGTTTGATTGTAGATAAGCTATCAATTTGACGAAAATATAATACATCGATTAAATTATCAAAATAAGATTAAACGATATTGATATTGAGGCGAAGCTCTTATCAATTGCATATAAAATGAGTGTAATGACAAAGGTATAATATGATTAAAGTATCTAATATATTGTAATAAAACAATCTTCTTCCTTTCCTTTACAATATTCCTATATTGGAAAGTAGATCTAAAGAAGGAGATCCTCCTACCCAAAGGTTGGTTGTAAATAAGGCAGCATTTGTATCATAATTTGTTTTAAATGTTACTCTTTTTTAGGTTTCCGTAGTCCACAAGGAACCCTTATAGTTTTGTCATGTCCGTCTGTTCGTACGTCCGGGTTCGTACTCCGCCGCTACTGCACCGATTGTCACGAAAGTTGGTGGAGAGATAGATAATAAAGTTCCAAAAGTTGGTTTTTAAAATTATGAAACAATGTTTTTCTTTTCAGCCCCTCCCATACAACGAAAAGAGAATTAAAACAAATAAATTGGACTAACCCCTACGTGTGGGTTATCGTTTAAAAGGTCTTTTAAAATGCAACAAAAATTGCTTTAAAACTATGTATATCAAACCCCCAATTGAGATAATCTAATACAAAGTTAAAATTGGAGGTGTACTCCCACCGTAACTTTTGAAATATTACTATAATAATTAAAAAAAAATGTGGTATATACCTTAAAACCATAGCGGTCTCGGTATCATAGATAGTTATTTTTATACAACTCGACCAACTTATGTAGTTACAGTCGGCCGAACAAAATGTATGGTGTCAACCGCAAAATGAAATTTGTACATTCCAATTTTTTGCCGTTTTTATAGATAACGGTACGGAACCCTTCGTGCGCGAGTCCGACTCGTACTTGGCCGGTTTTTTGTATTTATTATTTATGGTGCAATAAAGAATTATTGTATTGTATTTACCCTATCCCACTTTTTCATATGGGGTCGGCACACTGTCAGTTCTCTCCATTTTGTTCTGTTGCCTACTATGCTAGAAATCTAGAAAAAAATACAGTGATTTTGCTAAAATTATTTCTGAACTAAGTAAAATTTTATGATCAAAATGAGGATATAGTAAAAAAATATAGGACTCGATCCTATCTTCTTATTTAACATAAGACAATGTCGATATTGAATTTAAGGTCAAATTGCTAAAAACATCGAAAACAGAAGGCCGAACACAAAAACAAGTTCACGAGGCGAAACCAAAATAAACGTGGCAGCATCTGTGTTTTAGCGTGGACTGTAGTTATTTTTTTATATCTTTCTCTTATTTCCAATAAAACAAAACTTTGTCTTCAACTTTATCCATTGCTTTATTGCAATTTTTTTATTAATATAAATATTTGACACATTTCTTGTTTTCATAGTCATAGAGTTAGGTTCTAATACTCTAACATACTCCCCCCGAAAGGGCAAAGTCTGCCCATACATTTTGTAACAATGTAGCAATAATGAAAATAAATTAATTGCGTCACATCTAATAAACAAAAAGTTATTTATTTTTACAGAAAATAACCATTTTTTTTTAAAATATAACAATAAAAAATAAACCTCGAGAACAAATAACTCAGTATTATTTAATTATTGTGATAAAGGCAAAACACACAGTTTGGAAATAGATCTTTTAATAATGGAATTTTGAGTACGCAGTCTAACAACTCTCGTGAGATTATCTTTAACGGTATGTTTGGTAACCACTCTACCAAGAAACCGACGGCATGGAGGCAAATCGTCTTTTTTAACTAAAACTACATCACCAATTTCAGGTTTAGGATTTTGACAAGACCATTTATATCGGTGAAGAAAATTTGTTTCCAAAATGTTTGCAACAATTTTTGTGTAAGTTGCCATCTTCTAAGAGTAGAAATGTTGCATTGCTCGAAATCATAATCTGGAACCGTCACTAGAAGGCCTCCGACAAGTAATAGTCCCGGTGTTAAAATATCTATAGCGTCCGATTCGGAATCAATTCCTGTTAGAGGACGCGAATTCAAACAGGCTTCTATCTGTAGATAACTCCTCATAAGTTAACATTATATCTCCCAGTAATCGGCTTAAATGAAATTTTGACGATTTTACGCTAGCTTCCCATAAACCACCGAAATTTGGGGGCAATGCCAAGTAGTTCCTTTGGCAGCAAGACTTTCAACTAGTTCCTGTGATAACTGAGCATTTTCTGCAGAAATCAATCTTTGCAAACCCACAATAATTATTTAAATTCTAATTTATTTATTTATTTCAACTTATTTAATATAATTCAATTTTATATGATTTGATTTTACTTAATGAAATATATTATTTATTATAATAATATATTTATTGACTGTATTGTATTCTATTTTCACTTCTATGTTATTTTTGGTTCTAATAATACTCGATTATTTATAATTTAATTGTTTAAAGCTAACCTAATCTAAGTAATACTAAAATAAATGGATCTTTGTTATCTAATAAATAAACATTATTATTATTATATTATTTGCAACTCTCTACAAGCTTCCTTAAAATTGGTCCCATTATCATTCCATAACTCAGTACAATTTCCACGGCGAGCCACAAAACTTTTTCAGTCAGTCATTTTTGACATCTCAATCATTCCGATTAAACAAATGTGATTGCTAAAGTGATAGTTAAAAGCCAAACAGATGTAATCATTTCAATTCAGGAAGATTTATTTGTAGAATTATTTAAGGAGAACAATATCTGTAAACGACCAAGAACAAACATAATATTGACTAAGTACTAATGTGAAAATAATCCAGGAGAAAAAGTTTATTCGTATTTTTATAAATAAATTTATAATAAAAGATCTTTCGGTGATGTATCGGACTGGTATTGAAATCATTAGAAAGGTGACATTTGGTACAATTATTTTCCTGCTATTTTAAACTGTGTTTCTGTTAGTTCAAATGAGAAGATTATCGAACACAGTGTTATAAGTTTATAAGAGAAAAATAGGCCGAGAATAAAATGCTGATGTTTATGAACCTACTGCAATCCCAATTAAAAACAACACAACGTCGATTTAAGATTTTTTTGTCTTTGAATTTAGATATAAACGTCAGGTTTTTCTATAAACGTATTGTCTCCATATGAATATGAAAATAGTTTTTCCCCGAACGAATATTACTTGCTGTTTGACTCATAAGTTAGAGATTGAAGCTATCAATACATCACAATACCAATTGGCTCCAATATGGTCATCATTTCACTCTAACTATGAGTACTATGAATAGATTTTTTCCGAGTACTTGGCATGAGCGAAATTATCCTTATTAGCATACTTCATGAATATGTGTCGTTCATGCTAATGTCTCATGTCGCACAGCCCGGACGCACGATGTCGCGTGCGCAAGCGCAAGTCTGCGCGACATCACTTTCCCCTGGATATGCACAAATTACGGAGAGATTAGAATGAACTCGAGTATAAGCTTCATCATAATTGTGTTGGAAGTGATGACCAGTAGCTACTTATCCTGAGCTGACTGAAACAGCTCTGACTTAGCTCAATTTGTGTCTCAAAAGTTCCTTATTTATCAAAACGGTCGGTCGCGTCATCATATCACTTTACCAGTTGTTAGCAAATATTAAACGGAGAGTGTGCCTACAGTAGTTGCACAGAATAATTACTAGTACTTACGTACAGAAGTCGCACTCTACAAAGGTATTCAAAGAAATATCAACTCAATGTAGTAGCGATACGGTGTAATTTAGCTCGCGTCAAAACGCAGCACCTTTTAGTTTAGATACCTACAGCAAGTCAATTTTATACTTATAGCCTCGAACATACGATTCATAATTGGTTGAAGTCGGTGAACACATGTGACCAAACGCGCGTCATTCCTACCGGATTTGTTCGGTTTTCCCATTCGAAGGGGTCGCCGCGAGTTTGTTATTGCGATGTTTTCTATACAGACACGGAGAGGGAGACAGACCTGGTATTACTGAGCTCGGAAACCTTTGTAGTCATTTGATTCAATCAGAACTACACAGCTGCACCAAGGCACATTTCGAACAGGCCTGTTAATCGGTCCTGAATTATGCTTGTGAAAATTCATGGGGCGTCGCATAAGAGTTTTCCATTCATCTGTATCCTATTTAATTTATGATGCTGCGCAGCCGTTTGTTTCTGTTTCGAAGACGCATGCGCTCTCTCCCTCGGAATTTCCTCCTCTCGTCTAGAAGCAATATGCCAATATCCTTTTTATTTACATCGAATAACAGGTTCTTAACGATTTTGATAAGGGTTTTATGCATTTACAATGCTATTATTTGATTAGTTTTAATGACATTGACAGGCGAACTTAATGAAATAAACATAGATGTTAAAATCATGCTATCTATCTATACTAATATTATAAAGCTGAAGAGTTTGTTTGTTTGCTTGAACGCGCTAATCTCAGGAACTATTGGTTCAAATTAAAAAAATATTTTTGTGTTGGATAGTCCATTTCTTGAGGAAGGCTTTAGGCTATAAAACATCACGCTGCGACCAATAGGAGCGAAGCATCAATAAAAAATGTTTTGAAAACGGGGGAAAATTATTCATCTAAACCTTATAACAGAAATTTCCGTGGACGAAGTCGCGGGCAACAGCTAGTACTAATATAATATTATAAAGCTTTTAGCTAGAGTTTGTTTGTTTGAACGCGCTTATCTCAGGGACTACTGGTTCAAATTGGAAAATTCTTTTTGTGTTTGATAGTCCTTTTATTGACGAAGGCTTTAGGTTATAAAACATCACGCTCCGACCAATAAAAAAGTTTTGAAAACGGGGGAAACATATTCATCTATACTAAGAAAAAACGAATTAATCATAATAACAGAAATTTCCGCGGACGAAGTAACGGGCAACAGCTAGTTTATAGATAAAGTACAGCTGTGCTTATGCCCAGGTATAACTAGCAGAATCAGGAGAATGGTGAGATCGTTAGAATTTACCTTCTTCACAAACGTTTCACGACATGCACTTGAGAGGCCTGCCTGTCTCACTCTTGATATATGTATTTCTGTGGTCTGACTCCCCGTGTAGGTATCATACTACGCACGGCGACCACTTCGAAGCGGTAGAACCGGGCAAATCCAGGAGGATCGACGCGCGTTTTCTGTAGTGTTTGTAGTGTAACTAAAGATATTTTATTAGTGTAAAGTTGAATCCAAGTTTGTGGGGCATTGCAACCCTTGTACCACGGCCGCGTATAATGAATACATTTAAAAATATTTATTAATGAAAATTGTTCATTAAAACACCATCTATAAATATGTTCTGATATATTTTTTGTAGAATTATTAGAAAAAAGTTATATCAACTCTTTTCTAATAATTAATAATTAAATATTGTTACACTGCATAATATTTTGACAAATAGAAACTCTCAATTTTTCTTTTATTTTTTTTATTTAAAAACTTTATTGAGCCTTAAAAGCTACAATAGGTAGACTTAATGCTAAAAGCATTCTCTCCCAGTCAACCCTTGGGAAATAACAAACAGATAAAATAAATAGGTGCAAAATCAAAAGAAAGATACAAAGGATGATACTAAGCAAAGTTTATAAATACTTATATAAAATAACTATACTACACATATGAATAATATATACATAAATAAATAAATATAATATGTAACACATACAGTTAATAAAAGTGATGAATCTGCTTGTAAATTATTCTAATAGAAAAGAATGATTTTTTTTCTTGAAGAGAAACCGGTTTGAGACTTGTTTAATGTCTTCGGGTAAGGCGTTCCAGAGTCGTATAGCTTGCATAGTGAAAGAATTGGACATGAAACTAGAACGAAATAGTGGAGTGTAAAGTTTAAGAGTATCAGCAGAGCGAAGTTGGCGTTCGTGAGTGCTCGTGACATACTGAAATTTACATTTCAAGTACTCAGGATAATAAGGATTTTTAAGAATTGAAAATAGTGAGCATAGTAATCTCTGTTGTCTACGTAATCGAATGGGAAGCCAATTAAGTTTGGTTCGGAAAACAGAAATGTGGTCGTATTTACGCAGACAGAAGATGAAACGTATACAGTTATTGAGAAGCCGGTCAAGTTTATTGAGAAGATCTTCATTTAGATCTGGATAGCACACATCAGCATAGTCAATAATGGGGAAGATTAATGTTTGTATAAGTGTAACTTTTGTTTTCAAAGGGAGAAAATTCCTGAACCGATTTAAATATTGAAGAGAATATGTAACCGTACGACTAATCTCAGTAATTTGTTTAGTCCAATTTAGAGACGCGTCAACATAGAGACCAAGATTTTTTATCACCGATTTATAAGCAATGACAGTACTATCAAACATGACCGGGGATACGTGATTTAAATCAAATTTTGCTAGCTGTTTAGTGCTGCCCATTATCATAGCCTGACACTTAGATGCATTAACGGAAATACCGAAATCTTGGGTCCAGAAGAAAATTTTTGATAAAGCAGCATTTATCTCAGAGACACCAGCATCAATATCTTCTACAGGTGTCTGGACGTAGATTTGGAGATCATCCGCGTAGAGATGATTAGAACAGTCAAGGGACGAAGACAGAAGATTAATAAATAACGAAAACAATAAAGGCGAAAGAATCCCACCTTGTGGAACACCGGTAGCGAGATGATTCCATAGTGAAAGTTCACGGTCAATTCGCACCGCTTGCTGCGTCCACAGAGGTAAGAGGAAAGCCATTCCAGTGCTGAGGATGAGAACTCAAGATGTTTAAGGATTGCAAGGAGGATATCATGATCTACCATTTTCTATTGGATTTTCGCTCATAACTTTTTTATTTATAGTTCTTCGCCTAAAACTTACTGGACAAATATTTAAGATAATTTTATTTGCAAGTTTTTTTTTCTATGAGATAAAAACCATTTAGTCAAGTACTAAGTAGTCTTTACTATTACTATGCCATGAATATGCAAAGGCGAGAACGCGCGAAAATCAAAGCGGTGTATTTCTCAGCTCCAAGGACCGTTGACTTACAAGAGAATATTAGCTTTGTTCATTTGTAAGGCACCTAATGCCAATTAAAATTATATAATTCACAGCAATGACTATGATGAACGACCAAAACATTGTTTTACGATCACAGAGCACGCACGCTTATCAATTTCCGTGTTCTTTCGTACATATTTGTTTTTATTTGGTCTTTGCTGCATAAATCCATTTCTGGCTATATGCGCGTATGGAATGATTCTTAAATTGTATATCCATACTAATATCCTTATCCTTACTATTTATATTATAAATGCGAAAGTGAGTTTGTTTGTTTGTTTATTTGTTTGTTTGTTTGTTACGCTTTCACGCCGTAACTACTGAACCGATCATCATGAAATTTTGCATACAAGTTCTCTGAAGTACGGAGAAGGACATAGGCTACCTTTTATCCCGGGAAAAAGGACTATTCCCGAGGGATCGACATTAACGCAGGCGGAGCCGCGGGCGAAAGCTAGTTATAGCGATAGTAACTTTATCAGTCTGTCACCTCTTCACGCTCCAACCACTGAACCGACTAAGATAAAATTTTGTATGATGGTATTGTATATACACCTACATAGGATACATAAATATATCAATATGAGAAAACCCTGTCCAATCCTTGAAGGGTGATTCAGCCCATCGACACGAAAAACTTTTGGGACCAATACTGGGAAGTAAATTTTTTTGACGTAAAGTACCACATCGTTTTTTTTTGTTTGAATTGTTGTGCCAAAATAATGAAGAAAAAAAATCTTACAAACTAGTCATATAGTTATATGGCCATGTTAAGAAGTATCTAAGACAAATCTCAATATATCGAGGGTATTCGAGCTTAACACTAGATGGCTGCACTGAGTTGCAGGGTTCGATAACCTGCTCTCATTGGACAATATTTGACAAGCAGCTATAACTCACACATAGTTGCCCTATAACTGCTTATTGGACCTGACGCCTCAGTGCTGCTGCCACTTATTTCAGAAAAGGAAATCCCTCATTATCCAGTTCATAAATTTGCTAACAAGGGCATAAATAATAATAAGTATTATAGGGATAAATCACACAGATTGAGCTAGCCCTACTGTAAGTTGTAAACTTGTGTCATGGGCTCTCAATGATACCATATTTTACAATAGATACACATATAACATCCAAGCCAATCTGAAAAATATCGTTTTCCATCTTGAGACCGGGGATCGAACCTGAGACATGCGATTCAAAGACACTTGCAGAACCTCTGAGCCACAGAGGTCGCCGTGACCTCAGTGATGTCATGAGGCACGACCTAATTATTATGATTAGTTAGTACCTATCATGGATTAATATTATAAAAGCGGACGATATCTAGCCTACACACTTATCAGAAGATAACAAAAAGTATTGCCTTAATAAATAGGTAGGTTAACTTAACATTCGATAAAGAGGAAAGATTTGATTGTGCAATTGTTAGTTTGTAATGAATAAACTCAAAAAGCTAGCTATAGCTATTAGCAGGTATGTGTCAATATCATATTGATTTAATTTCAAGTTTATAATTTATCAATACTAATAATAAATCTGTAAGGGTTGGTCATGCATGGAGTAAGTTACTTTATTTTCAGACATATCGTGTTTATAAGCTCTATACATGATACTGAACTAAATTGACGAATTATTTTTAGATTTTTTCTGTATGTATGTTCTCCATAACTCTTATACGAATTAACTGAATTTTATGAAACTATAGGATAAAAATAATAATAAAGATAGGCTACTTATTTTTTTTCTCCTGTCATGATAAGACGTGGCTCCCATACAAACATAACATAAAATATAACGCGAACGAAGTCTCGGGCATTGCTAATCCTTACTATCATTATAAATGCGAAAGTGAGTTTGTTTGTTTGTTACGCTTTCACGCCGTAACTACTGAACCGATCATCATGAAATTTTGCATACAAGTTCTCTGGAGTACAGAGAAGGACATAGGCTACCTTTTATCCCGGGAAAAAGTACTATTCCCGAGGGATCGACATTAACGCGGGCGAAAGCTAGTAAATAAATAAATATTGTCATAGTAGAGGACCCAGGGTTCCACAGCACAGCTCAGGACTCATCAGGAAAACGCTTGGGTGAGGAGGAGGAAGTAGAGCCTTTGAAAGACACAATGTTTCATTTCAAGCAGAGGAACTGCTTTGTCTATTTTCTTGTGTAGGTGTAGGTACTTGTTTTTCGTGTGCGTAAGTGGCCAACACCGGTGTCAGCTTAACGACTGCCATCAATAATGACAGCTCAGAGCGCGGGAACAAGGGCTAACGTTCCTTTCGAAGCATGGAAGAGCTCGAGATATTTTTATACCACTCTGCCATCACAGTGGGGACTTCGTGCAGGGTTTCTTAGCATGCGTAAGCGCTTTTAATGCTCACGACCACTGGGCCATCGTGCTCCTCCTAATTAGGTACTAAAGTATATGTTGTGTACATCTGAGAGGTCATTCGCAAAAGCTGTGTGGCAAGAAAGCCAACAAGAATCCACTGTTACATTTTCTAACCAACTGTGAGGTCACAGATTGGAACAAACTCCCAGAAGAAACCATAAATGCTCCATCATTAAATAGTTTCAGGAATAGACTAGACAGAGACAAAGTTTCCAAACATCAAGATGCACATGCATCAGCTCAAAGCTGCTAATGTGATCTACAGTTATTAATAAACCTAAAATATAACAATAATTGACTTTTCTTTTTTTGCTAATATATAGGCATAATAATGGGAAAATTACTTTTACTACTTAATACATATTTCACCTCTCCAACCCGTCTGGCCAGCGAGGAGAGTGTAGGCCAAATCCTCTGGCTGCTCTGGCCAAGATGATGATGATGACGACATACTTCACTACATAGTATACAACAAAGTCGCTTCCCACTGTCAGTCTGTCCCTATGTTATGTTGCTTAGACCTTTAAACTACGCAACGGATTTTAATGTGATTTTTTTAAATAGATAGAGTAATTCAAGAGGAAGGTTTATATGTATATTGCACCCGTGTGAAGCCGGTGTTCAGGTCGCTAGTTATGTGATAAATTGTACTTTAATTTTGTATTATAATTCTTGTGATTATCTAAATTTTATAATAGATTTAGAAAGGCTCATGAATTATTTTACTAATAGAATTAATTTGTTCAATTTTGATAATACTTTACGCAAACTACTAAATTTCTAATTATTCTTTAAAATCTATGCAGCTATTTCAGCAATATAATAATAGTTAAAACTAGTCAATCTCCTTTCTTACGCAGGCATTTAGATGTTGAAAACATGTTACACAAGGCCATTTGATTTTTATACCTATGAATAAAGATGCAAATTTCTTAAAAATAATGTTATGTAAGAACTCTTGACTTAGGTATTATATTAATATTGTTTTTTTTTTCATATGGTATGTATTTTCATTAGTATTCATGTGTAGTTTATTGTGGATAAAATCCTTACGCTCTTCTCAGTGCTGCCAACAATGTGTATGTGTATGCATGCAAAATGTACAAACACACTTTAGCAATATTAGGATTATTTCATAACCAACTTTCACCCTGGGCGGTCACCCAAGCGTGCTCTACCCTAAAGCCACTACTACCTGGTAGTTGCTATCTTATTTGTTCGTTTTCAAAATGTAATGGAATGATTGCCCATATTTACTACTTTTTGATAAATGAATAGAGTAATTTTTTATTTGGTATTTCCTACCTAAATAAATAACATACATACATAGGATCATGCCTTTTTCCCTTATGGGGTAGACAGGTTCTAGGTCTATCTGACCTAAAGGCCACAATTAGCATGTTGGTGGGCATTAGGTGGAAAACGGAATGAAAATCAATAACATCACTTTTATAATATGCCCATGAAATAATACTGAATTTCAAACTTTTTAAACTTTTCTTGGTATTGAACATAATTAAAATGCATTATAAAAGTAACTGCACTGTAAAAATAAATATAAATATATATGGCCAAATCACACAGATTGAGCTAGCCCCAAAGTAAGTTTGAGACTTGTGTTATGGGATACTAACTCAACAATACTATATTTTATAACAAATCCATATATAGATACACATCCAAGACCCAGGCTAATCTGAAAAAGATCATTTTCCATCTTGACCTGGCCGGGGATCGAACCTGGGCACTATCGTGTCGCAGGCTAGGGTGGTGACCACTGCGCCATGGAGTTAGCCTACTACTGATACTGAATCCTGTAAAGTTAGTACGTCTTGTACTCTTGCATTGATAACTAAATTGGTACTTTTCCAAATGTTAACAATTGATAATAGTTTTGCTCTCCACATTTTCTTTACTTAAACCAAATTCCATATTTGAATGTCATAAAATAACCAATGATGTACATAACTGTAAAAGAAAAATGTTCATCGATCAACAAAGTAGGTACCTACTTATAATATTGAACAGTACAAGTACCAAAAATCCCTGGAAGAAGTATAAACCCAAGAAACATCACAACCAACATAAAAGAGTTGCAAGTGACCTAAATAACGCGCATTATAAGTGCAGTAATAATATACTTTCATGCATAGAGCGGCGCACGACAATACCATGCAATTTACAGATGCATGAGCGCTGCGATGCACGTCGGTACACTGCACTATCACAAAGTATGTTGAATTGACCGATTTTGACGCAATTACAGTGCGAAAATGTTTTTAACAACGTTTGAACAACGTTTTTATCAATAATTGCCACCTCTTCAGTCTCCTATCTACGAAGGCCAGCCACGGTACGCGTGCCGTGTTGACCGCCGTAAGATAATCTTTCGCTAACACGTGTAAAACTAACTCTACCTTTATGATCAGCTCGATTTCTGGAACGTCTCCGTTCGCTGTTCCATTCTCTGCGATTTCATCCGACATCGTGAACTTGAAAAACACTTGAGATTTGATAAAAAAAAATGTACTTCGGCACACAATTTTCCACACAACCGTCACGGATACAAAACACCGACAGACTGCTTTGGCTCACTTCACTCCCTTGTCAACGTCAACGACTTCTGCCGTCAATGCCGTCATTGTCATTCTGAAACTAACTTCATTTAAGTGTTTAAGTGAGATTTTCGTTAAAATTTTTGTAGGTAACTGATTTCATCTCAGGATTTCATCCATTTATTTGAGGATTCAACTGGACGGCAAAACAAAATAAACGATTATATTGAAACCAAAAAGGCTGTATAGTTAAAGATACAATGATATTAACCTATTTTCCCTGTAATGACATTAACAGTACGTGACGTCACGCACGTACGTCAGCGTCACTCATTGTCTGTCTGTCATTGGTTCATATTATTTATTGGGGAATGAGTATGTGAGGTATGTCTGTGTTGTATTGTGGAATTTTATGTATTTGTACATAAGCATAACTCCATTTTCTCAGCCTCAGTACAGTGTGATAATCAAAAATGAGTGCAACGGAAGATGCTCCCGCTCAGAAAGAGTTGACTTTTGCTGAGAAACAAGCTGAACGTATGAAGAGACTGCGTTCCTTACATTCAGCAAGAAACGAGGCTAGGACGCATAACCACCAGGAAGTCGTTGCTGAGGAAGCTAGAAACAAGCTCCCTCCGAACTACGAAGCCAAACGTCGCCAAGCTGAGTGGCTACTCGAAGACCAGAAGAAAAGGGAAGAAGCTGAACAAGAGGGCAAAAACTACGACAGAGTAAAACTTCTGAACATATCTGCGACAGAAGCAGAAAGATTGGAACGTAAAAAGAAAAAGAAGAATCCAGATCAAGGATTTTCGACATATGAACAGGCCACAGTGCGCCAATACAACAGATTGGTTAAAAGCATGCCTGCAGCTGATATGGAACAGTATGAAAAACAAAAACAGAAATATGGAGATGCTTTCTATGGAGGCCCCAATGTTATAATTCACGGTATGCATGAAGATCGGAAGGAGGCTGTAGACAAAATGGTGGATGATTTGGAGGGACAGATAGCCAAGCGTGCTAAGTACTCTCGCAGACGCATTCACAATGATGATGCAGACATTGATTACATCAACGAAAGGAATGCTAAGTTCAACAAGAAGCTAGAGAGATTCTACGGAGAACACACGGCAGAAATTAAACAGAATTTGGAGAGAGGAACTGCTATTTAATAATATGCAATATTACATATTGTAAATATAGACTATTAGCTTTCGCCTGCAGCTCCGCCCGCATCAATGTCGATCCCTCGGGAACAGTACTTTTTCCTGGGATAAAAGGTAGCCTATGTCCTTCACCATACTCCAGAGAACTTGTATGGAAAACTTTCACATTTATAATATTAGTAAGGATATGGATTATTTCTCATATTGAAGTGCTGTCTTTTCTGTTTCTGTATCTGTGAATTTTCAAAATGATTTTTATACAAGGTTATTTGATATGTGCCTCATGTTGTGGTAAATGATGTAGGGGTAGAGTGATAAAGACATGGCAGCATGATAATTATCAATGTATTCATTAGTGGATGGCAACTATGTGCTCTAGGTTGGCCCAGTAGTGGGACACAAAGTGGCTGTTCAAGTATTACATAAGCAGGATATCAGTAATTTCTAACCCCCTGCCTCGTCTTGTCAGCAAAAGTAAGCAAGCCTGTTTCTCCCTCTGTTATGTTAACATTGGCATTGCGACATGGCAGTGCACATCCGGGTAACAAGTTAAGTAATTATGTTTTGCATAACTTTTAATATTATTGAGAAATGTTGCTGACAGCATCACCATGCTTACCCCCTGGGCCCCATGTCATCAAAAACAAGCCAAGCAAAGACGCACATCCTTCTGTGCCTACATAATATTGAAATGACCCCAATACCAGGATAAAAAAGTTAGATCAAAGAAGTACTTAAACCTGAATCACAAATAACTTTTTTATTTATCTACTCAAGATAATAAGGGGATCTTTACAATGTTTTTAGGTTGATTAAAACAAATAACTTGAAACAAATTTAGGTAACAAGTTTATTTTGATAAATGTGCTGATTAAATAAAAATAGTACATAATACCACATAGATATTTTACAATAATGGATACCAACTATAAAAGCACTAAACATTGAATACAAAATTGTACAGATTTAAATAATAAGTGCAAGGAGATTTATATTGGCTAAACTTGCACCAGATTATTGTATAATTTTGTTTCAAATTAAAAACCATTGTTCGTTTATAATATGTAAATATAACTATGTACAAGAAGCATATACAACTTAGAAAAATAAACTTTTGATTCATGATCATGTGATAAAACTTGTAAAATAATAAAAAATTGTGACTAGAATTACTAGAATAATGTTTTGACTAGCATTTTAATGAATTTTTTTCGCTTACTATTTTTTTGCAGGACTTTTACACCACATCTTTTCTATTTGTTTATGTTCCAAAATGTCTTCTGCCTATTTTCTATATTTCTGAGTTGTATATGCATTTAAAATGAGCACAAGTTTTATACAGAGAAATGCTTATTACTTAATACATAAAATAAAATGAAGTTTGGAGCTTCGACTAGAAATCACAGTGTTTGTTTCATTTATAACATGTTCTTTCTAAAAAAAATGGATATATAATTTGACTTTCGGCACTTTTGGTATATTTTGCTAAAATAATGAGAGGAAAAAGGACCCCAAATAGGGAAAAGGCTAGAAAGATGATGATGAATTAATACCTACTATTTCATATAAAGAAATATTTAATTTGATAAAGGTAAAAGACAAGTAAATACGGGTACAGTTATACGTAGATCTTAATTATAATTATTGCACTAAATTCCGAAATGTAACTTTAGTTATTAATTACTAAAATTCTCTATATTTTCGCTTACATCATTTTGATCTTAGTTGATGTAGGGCAAGTTGTATAAAGTGGTCGAAACTTATTAATATGTATGTGTAGCTATTTTACGACTCTATAGAAGAGAAGTTGAATAAATGGCAATATTTGATACAACAGATTTAGAAAACTTAAGAATTAAGTCCCTAATTCTGGGCTTTGTGTAGGGGTTGAGGTGCCGAGACAAGCGGGACGTTTCATATTATCAAATTAATTTTTCGGTGTCTTTGTTAGTAGAGAGTGGTGAGAAATCATTAAATAAAAAGAACTCATCCACAGCCTGCACATCTGAATTGTCATTTGGGCACATTTTGTCGTATTTGGAGTGAACTATCAAATAAGAAATAAATATATACGGACAAATCACACAGATTGAGCTAGCCCCAAAGTAAGTTTCGAGACTTGTGTTATGGGATTACCACGGAGGGGATTACTCACCGATACTATATTTTATAACAAACACATATATAAACATCCAAGACCCAGGCCAATCTGAAAACGATAATTTTCCGTCTTGAACCTGACCGGGAAACGAACCCGGGCACCCTCGGGTCTCAGGCTGGCCTGTTAACCACTGCGCTACGGAGCTCGCCTAACTAGTTTTTGGAGGTTGTTGGATTTGTTATAAGAAAAAAAATATTTTAGCATTTGTATTCCTATATGCCATAATAACGAATGTCACTCGGGTGCTTTCTTGTACACTCTCGCTCGGTTAGTTGACTTGGGGCCCTGTTTGTGGATCGATGTGAGACAGATGAGATTAGGTACTACAAAAATATTAAATTTCTCTGATACTACTAAATCTTGAAAATGTGGCGTATCTATTTCGCTTCTTGGACACAACCCCCCAGGCACCAAGAAATACCTATGTACCAAAAATCGAATTTGAGACTAACTAATTTTAAATCTTTTTTTTTTTTAATTATCATAGTGGAGGACAAGGATTGTCTTATTAAGTATGTATGTAATTTGTGCTTTAGGGATAATTCCAGAACCAAAACATGAGGCGAAGATGTAAGCTGAAATGATAACTGTGATGAGATGTGATTTTGAGTTGGTGACTATACCTTATGATGATGACCTATTTAGGTCGGAAATTTAACATAAGTAGTACTACCTACATATTAATTTAATTATACTTGTGGTGTGTTAATTACGAATAACATTGACATTTCGGATATGAAGTAAAACTTTTCATAAATTGAGAAGTGGGTACATAAATGTTATCACGGGTACACCTCATTGTTACTTTTCTTTTAGCATGAGACGATTTTATGTTACTGATATGGTTCAATACCTAATAAGTATAAAAAGTGGTCTGACATTCAATTTATAGGTAAATTTATAAAAATGTAACAATGTCTGAATTTTCTCGAGATAAAAGTAATGTTTTTACATAATTACAAAGGTAAATATTTTGACAAGGATATTAATTACCTTGTAATTTGTAACTATTTTAGAATATATATCATTCGGTCGTTTCATTTTATTATTTCCTACTGACTCGGTCAGTGTCGAAGCAAAAATAATGGTTTTACTACCTATATGAATCGATTTTTCTACCTGGGTTGCACACTAATGATGTTCTAATACTTATTTAATATTATTTATTTTGATTGGGACATCATTTATTGATGAATTGAATACAAAACGTATCTCCTACCTCCTACGTACCTCTTGTATGCTTTGATTAGGTAGGTATATGAGCGAGTTGAACAATTCGAGGTTTTGAGCTAAAGCGCGCCTCCTGGCCATTGCACGACTTAAATGTAGTTTTCCCCCATATATTTATATTGTTAGGTATAGGTAAACAATCTTGATATGCCACTTGTCTTGAAATATATATAAAATATTAGAACTTACTGAAATTAAGATATAATTCATAATTGGCGGCTTGTTAGTCCTTAACACATTAGACGCCGCCGACAAACAATTGAAAAGCTATTTGCTATTCTGGCGTTCATAGTGTTAAACATTGACATAAATAAGAATCTTTGTCACAATCGCATCCTCAGCCTCAGCCTTGGTTTCAACTCGCCCACCTTTTAATTGCATTATTACAACATCATTAGGAACAATATCAGTCCATTTTCGTTCGCTATGCAGAAATAGAAGACTTAACAATCCTCCTGAAAATTTTATTTTTCTTTACAATTACCTGCCTTTTCTTATCTGGCCTTACAGCTAGACGGTAACTATTACTTTTCTCTTTGATTAATAATATAAGAATATATTTCTTATTTTCCTATCCACCTTAAGTGCAGCAGTGTAGAAATGTAAATAACCAAAAGTTATCCGCATTTGGTACAACAGAGCACTCAGTGAGAATAGGAAAGTGAACGTAATATTCAAAACTATATCGATTGCTTTTGGAATGTGTAAAATTAAAAAACATTAACAACACAAAAAAATCAGACTTTTATAATTCGAGCTACCAAATGCGAATATCACAGATTTCTTGATCAAATCGTACTACTGCACTTAAGATAGTTTAGTAATCATGATCACGTTCTTTCCTGCGCGTGCGCATCTCATAACACCCACGATCGTGTTATATCTGCAAGGAAATTTTGTAATGATTAAAGCCAATACATTGCCAATTCACTGTTCCAGTCCTGGCCGAACTGTACTTCAATATCATTTTCAATTAATATTAATATACTTACTCCGTCGACCCGGCATCACACGCACTGTTATTCCATCCCGAACTGCGCAAAAATATTTTTATTAAAGTTCTGATAAAATTAAAGAAAAAAAAGCTATCGTGCTCACAACATTCGTTCGGCACAACATATGTTATGGGATTAATAGGCGCAAAACAAAACTTACCTCAAAACGTTAGGTGGGAATGGAAGAAAATATTTTAAACGATAAAAAAATTGCTAATAACAATTTATTTAATCTCAGATATACATAAAATCAATCACAATTCACATTATCAGCTAAAATTTGACTAACCTGAAATATCAATAAGTTTAAGGTCAGGTTTATGGAGACGCACATAGGTACTTTATATCCGATTAGCCAAAAGGGAATAAGCTGCAATGTGGCAATCGTATACAGATGCAGCAAAATTAGGAGATCCAGCAATTTTTTGAGAAAACATGGGGCGCAATTGTGCTACTCGCCCTAGACATGACATAGTTACACATACGCCATCTATAGGGCTGGGCATAATAGATGCTTTGCTTTAATTAAACTATAAATCAATGACTTTAACTCTTGTATTTATAATATAAAATAGATATTTAACTATTCTTATTCAAAAACCCTTTACTCGGTATTTGAAATAAATCTAGCAAGTATTTAATATAAATAATATCATAAATAGTAATATAAGAATTTCAATGAATTAACGCTTTTGCTTAAGAAAGTATCAATTTAAGTGTATTTTGACGCCATATGTATTTGAAATACTAATTATAAATTATATTATATAAAGTTCATAACTCAAATACTGCCCAAACCTGTATTTAAATCGTCATGTATGTACTGTACTACGTCACGGTGTCGTCAGGATGATAATGGTAAGGGGTTTTCAAATTTCATCTTAATTCTGATACAGAACTCATTTTGCGTTAGCGCACGAAGGTTTTCAACTTTTTGATAAGCATTATGCTAATACACATAGATACATCTCCATAAACGTAACTTTAAAATATTTCTTGCTACCTGCGAATTTCGATAAGGCCAAAGGTTTAAAATTGTGGGCTCGTAATATAAGTTTTTATTTTATTGTGATAAGGTAAAGTGCGTCTCTCTAATACAAACTTGCGTGTCAAAAATAGTTAACCAGACCTGTATTTTAAGACTCATTTCAATACTTACTCCATATTATTAATATAATACATATACCTTGTATAATTGTAGATATTTAATAATTATATTTTTCTATCAAAATAATGATAAGTCAAAGAATACTCGTAATACAAAAGGTTACGTCAAGGCCCAGCCTATCACAGTTAAATTCGATAATGATTATCGTGTCCCAAGATTGCAAGGGTCGATTCATACTAGCGCAGAGTCCAAGGGTATCAAAACGTCAATCTAATCTAAAGTTAATAGTCAAGTCATAGCAAATTCACCCTTAACTCAACAACTTAAAGCTCATATTTCTTCTGAAATAAAAACAAAATACGCGCGAACTTCACACTCCTGAATTTCAGAAGAAATATGAGCATTAAGTTGTTAAGGGTGTATTTTCTATATTAACATCGCTTCGATGCGCTTCGACTCTGCGCTAGTATGAATTGACCCTAACACTACTAATTTCAATAACATTCACAAGTACCTATATGTATAAACCTCGTAACTGCAATATTGATCGAGAAGCAAAAGCAATAAAATCCATTTTCTACTCACGTATTTAAGTACTTAATTCCTAGTAAAAAAGAATAATTAAAATAGGCACATAGTGAGCGTTTTGATATTCTAGTAATTTAATATAAACTTAAAATTCTGTGACGAACCGCATAATAAATAATTTATTTTAAAACTTTTTATAAAGGGTAAGACCAGGCATTTACGCATTATTATTTTCCATGGCAAGGCCTGGTTTATTACTTAAGTACCTAACTAAGATCTGAACTTTTAGTGTTCAATGGCCCACTTCATTCATCAGTGAAGAAGTTTACATGCAATTTTCATTTTAAAAATGAAAAGTCCCTGCGACAAACTTTACTAAACATCTGATGGAATAATGATTTATGAAAGCACAACGCATTTGTTGTGAGAAAATATCTTGCTGCCCTCAAAATTCAAACTCTCAGTTTGGCGCCCAGGGCACATAACCCAACGGTGACACGCAAAGTACGCCACTGTCAGTAGGTATCAATGGAGTATGTTCACGGGATTTATTTAAACTTTGTAATTGTACAAGTTATATGTTTACAAATTCACATTTTTTTTTGTTTTATTCAAAAATACATAGCAGTACTTTTATTAAGGCACCGCTTTTACGTGTACACTGCGGTTGACATTGGTCGTTGTTTAAATCACGTGATGTATTCTATGTGTAAGCTACGTCTTGTACTACACACACGAATTACGCATATGAATTACAAAATGCCATATTTGGGAAACTAATAATTTTTCTTTCACACATTTATTTCTACTTTTATAAAGTTGATATTGATTATTACCCTATACCAATTACAATTATCAATTTTCATACTGCTAATTCCAGAAATGAGAATTTTTCATACAAACTTTACCCCCCCCCCCCCCCCCCCATTTTACCCCTTTATGGGTTGAATTTCTAAAAATCCTTTCATATTGCACACTTGCATCATAATAAAAGGCACCGCGGCTGTGCGTTGATATAATAAGCCCCCGCGATCCCGTTCGCGTACATTTGACCTCCATGACCGATCCTTACAGATTTATTATTAGTATATATTGAGTATATTGATACTGACAACTAAACATTTAATTGAGTGAACATTCTCCATTCTTAAAAGGTTGCGAGCAACTGAGTTAATTTACAGAAGTAAAGCAAGTAGCCTGAATTTCTCAATATATATAAACCACAGTAAACAGATAACCATAGTAAAATTTTCGTAAATAGACGAAACAAAATAACTTCTCACAAGTAACTTTTCAGCATCATTTTATGATATGTATGTATTTTCATTTACCGAACACATAGATGAGCATGAATTGAGCAATCAACAAATAGGTCCTGCTACATTTTCAACCAACCGGCCAAGGGCGTAGCCAGGTAAATTCAGGGGAGCTAATTAACAATATCATATAAAAAACAAAGTCGAATTCAAATTATTATGTCTATTTCGAGCCTCTTGTGTCTCACTGCCGGGCAAATGCCTCGTACGCCATTCGTCTTTTCGTTAAAAAAAATACTATCATTAAATTTATGTTCGCCATTTTATAATCCTGCCACTACGCCCTTGATTGCGACCTCTTTTCATCCAACGCCGTTTTCATATGAAAACAACAAACGCTGGTGACTGAGCTCGTTTTGCGGACTCTCTTAACAGTCTAGCCTAATCCAAACAGGCAATAAATAATTGGAATGATATATTTTTGGCAAGGCGCGATTAGTCTTTAGTTGAGATCTTGTGATGTGCCGTTTGACCAGTCAACGAGTGATGTACGATCGTCTAAATTATTTTAAATAAATACATCTCTACAGTAACGCTAACAATTCTTATTTAAAATCTCAATGATAAACGTATATTTATGAATAATATAAACGAAACAATTAGGACTGTATATACAGGTTTATCAGCAGCAGTTAATCAATCTCTCGTATTTTTAAAATCTAATTAATAATTGCAATGTTTGGTATTCAAAATGATAAATGGCTAAGTAGATGTAAAAAAACCGAGATTGTTAGTTTTTTTCCTAAATAAGTAATTTTGTAATTTCGCTGCCAACTACGAGTATATTCGTAGAAAAACTTTGAATAACTGCCCCAAATAACCCTTATTGTTTTACTTAAAAAGAACATAGTCAATACAATACACCCAGAGACAACAATCAACCTACTTCTTAATACTTATTATTTATAGCATTGCAACAATGTCCATAATGCACCAGTTATTGTCCATGGTAGGAAAATCAACCAGGAGCTCGATATTTCTGTCTCCAGATGTAGGTATATATGGTCCTTTAAACGTGAAGACCAACATGCAAGTCCACTTAAATCAGTTCTCAAACAGATCACAATACAAAAATAGGATACGTTCAGAAAATCCCAACAAAGTCCGTTGGCATTTTCAAAAGTTAATTCGGGGCATGCCACCATGCTAAGGTTAGAAGCACAACAATCGTCATCAAAAAGTAAATTCACGGGGTTAATAGCCTCATCACTACACTGTCACAACACACAGGAACTTCAAACGTTCAGCTGCGACATGGGCGGGCAGCTGTCTCGGTAGAATTCGGTGTGGGCTAGCGCGTCGCGGCGCAGGGAGCCGCGGCCCGAGTCGCTGGAGGACGTACCTACGTATATGCGCGGCATGTCGCACTCCTCGCAGCGGTTGAGCAGCGGGAAGTTGCGGAACGTACACATGTGGCATTGCCAGTACGCCGACGGCCGCTGCCCCGTGTAGATGTTGCTGTAGAAGTTGTCCGGCTCGTCGGGCTCTGGAAAACGATGGTTTATTCCTTATTATTTTGGGTGACATTTCATTGGTTACTAACAGACTTCAATAAAAGAGGTTATCAATTTGGTTGCATTTCTTTTAATGTTTGTTGCCTCAGAACTCCGTCATTTATGAACCTATTTTTAAAATTCTTGTTTTTGTTTGAATGAGTAAGCTTTTAAGTTGGTCCCATTTTAATTTCATCACAATCGGTTCAGTAGTTTGATTGAAGTCGGTTTTTTTTATACGAAGGATTACTCGTTTTTGTTACGCTATCGAAAGACCTTTCAAAAATAAGTGACGCATAGACTCAGAATATGACATATGAATATTGTAAATGTAAAATAGTTATGTTCATATACAATACAATAGTATAAAACAGTATTATTTTCTATTTTTTGTACGATAGAGGGGGTGCAAGACTTAAGTGAATAATGACAAAGAAGACATTTATATTTCTGTCTGTAATATTGCAACCTAAATTAAAATCATTTCCCAAAGATCGATTGAGCTGAAATGTTGCATACTTAAGTGAATCGGAGGACCATGCAATATTATAAAGTCATAGAAATGACATGATGATGAAGCCAGTAGGTGGCAATAGCAACGCCTAAAATTGAGATAAACCCACTCACTTGGCGAAAGAGAGAAGTTTGAGAACGAATACCTATCTACAAATATTTTATATCACTAGCGCTACCGAGTCCCACAGCTGGGCAAAGGTCTCCCCCATTTTCTGCCAGGACTTCGTATCTTGAGCCATTCCTTATTAAATTTGTGCATATCGTCATTCTATCATGTTCGCGTTCTACCCCTGTTACATCTCCCACCTTCTGGATACCACTTCGTGGCAAAATAGGTCCGGAAGCGGATATAGTTAGGTTAAAAGTAAAGGTTTTTTTTAGGATCTTGTTATTGGTATCGCTGTCACTTGATTCGCCTAAATTAAAATTCATGTGTACTTTTTACATGCCCACAGTTCTTCGTTCTAATAAGCGAAATGAAAACATGCACAATTTGTAATATTTGTCATGTAACTCGACTGTAATACCCATGGAGTAACCAGATAATACAATCAGGTTAATTCACAACTGCGTAGTTAGCGTATGAAAACGAATTCTCAAGAGTAGCGTATTTTGTATTATGCTATAAATAGGACATTCACTATCGCATTAGGTTTACACCTGTAATGATAGATGTAAAAAAATGTTAAATAAATAAATCAAAAATCAAAATTTTGTGGTTGACAGACTCCACGACGTTGGTCAACTTGCACCCCCTCACCATCTCTGGGGTGCTACCCACGCTAGCTACGCCACTGATTCACAACATCATTACAGATCACGTAAAAGGCATAATTGTCGTCTTACTTGTATGGCGATGCCGTGATGTACTAATATGGCTACAATTTGTAATAATGGAACAAGTTGGAAAAAATGGACATAGCAAGTTATTCTGAAAATGCTATAAACACCAATGATTCACTTAAGATAAACATCTCATAAGTCATACTAAAATAGATTAGTTACAGTCACACAATCTTTTCAGGCAGGTTTGAGTCATAGAAAAACTCAATGTAATCTGCAAAGTGAAAAAGACATGAAAAAAAATTGTATACAAGAGACAAATAACAAATTGGCATTTTGAGCCAAAAGCATGCCCAGGCAATTTCTATGGGAATCAATATTCTTTATTTTTTACTGTTATTTTAATTTCATTATACTATAGTGATCGAGTATAGCCCGTGGTTTAATTTATTACTTTTACACTTTCTAGAGTGATATTACATTTTTTTCTAGAGTGATATTTTAGTTGTGAATAATATTATTTATTTATTATCAAAAAAAAAAATAACATAAATGTTTAAATATTCTTTGGTAAAAATTCTCAGTTTGCTTTGTAATCAATGCAGTTATATGATTAACTAGCTGTCGCCCGCGGCTCCGCTCACGTTAATGTCGATCCCGCGGGAACAGTACTATTTTCCCGATTGAAAGGTATTATGTGTTAATCAAGATAACCTACCTGTGTAAAATTTCTTCAAGATCCACTCAGTCGTTTTAACGTGAAAGTGTAACAAACATCCATACATCATACATCCACAAATCTATGCATACTCACAAACTTTCGCGTTTAAAATATTAGCAAGGATAAGGATTTACGTTGGTGAGGGTAGCGAAACCGTCGTGTCGCCACCCCTTACACTCGCAACGATGATGGTCTTCGTAACAGATCGTAAAAGATCTAGTCGGCTAATCCAACCAATAAAATGTGAGTAAAACCGTAATTCCATAATGTGATAAGATTTGCTCACCACTGCCCCTCATCTCTAGCCTCTTGGCCAGCGTGTCGCATTGACTCCGCAGTTTCTCCACAACTTCCTTGAGGCTCTTCGCCACGGAGTTCGGCGGCAGGGGCGCGGCTAGGATCTCCGTCTCTCTCGTCAGCTGAGCTAGCCGCCTCTTTTCCTCTTCTAGAGCCTTCGCGAGGAGATCTCGCCGCTCCTTTTGCCGCTCAATCAGGGAACGATCTGGAAAATATGAATATTGGATTAATACATTGCGTTCTGAGAAAGTAATATAGGTAGGAAAGTACTACAGTGCTACCAAGTTATACGTATGTACCTGGGCAGAAATGAATTTGCATGAAATGATTTTTTTTTTTCTTTTTGCTTTGACTGATGCAAAACAAACATATGATAATTAGTGGCTGTATGTATTCATGGATCTTTGAATTTCACTTTATGGGTCACTAGCTTTCGCCCGCGGCTCCGCCCGCGTCAATGTCGATCCCTCGGACACTTTTTCCCGGCATAAAATGTACCCTATGTCCTTCTCCGTACCCCAGATAACGTGTATGCAAAATTTCATGATGATCGGTTCAGTAGTTACAACGTGAAAGCGTAACAAACAAACAAACTCATTTTCGCATTTATAATATTAGTTAGGATTTACATTATCTGTGTAAACCACGGATATATTTTCTGCGCTTTGCAATTTGCTGTTTATTTTGCAGGAAAGAATGTTATTTGCAGGTGTGGTGTTAGACATTACAAACTTGGACTAATGTATTCTTTACTGCACTTCCTGCACAATGTACTATTAACTCACATAAAAATACTGTGTGATATCATCAAAAGTTAAAAAGTTAAAAAAGTTAAAAAAATAAAATGCGTAAAAAACTCATAAATCACAAGAATGGTAAGATATTATAAATGTAAATGAATGCATAATACAAAGCAAATGAGGAAACTTATTCTTTTTCTGCAGCTAGGTATTACCAGAGTATTACTCACAATTGAATAAATTATTAAAATATTAAGATTTAAAAAAAGAATGGAAAAATTCTAAAACAAGAGAATAAATGCTGCAATTTCTGCTGCAATGAAAAAAACAATCTTCAAAGATTGTTTTTTTCATTAAAACAATATTTATCACTCTGGTGTAAGCTTTTTGTCATTATACTATATATATACATACTATAATATATTGCTCTTTGGTCACTGCAGTACCAAAGAAACAACAATATTCGTAACTGCCCAAAACAAGGGGTGTTCAAGCTTCGATCAAATATAATGGTAGATACACGATTTGCACTCGAAAAGTGGCACCGACAAAACAGTGCAGTAATAGTAGTTGAGTTTCAGAGCTGTTTTGTCCATAGTATCAATAAACCGCACTAGCAATCACATTTCTCGCAATATCGAAGGTACAGTGAAAAGATGCAAAAACTGCATCAAAAGTAAAAAATAAAGATGTATGTACCGTTTTTGTCATTGTTTGTAAGTATGCATGATGTTTTGACTCAGGGACATTATTTTGGCTTCATTTTGCATGAGACTGTGTATCTATCATTATATTTGATCCAAGACTCCCTGCCCATTCTTTTTTTTAAAGGCACTTATTTTAAATACTTTTGTAAAGAAGGATTTTGACTTATTTACAATGGGGCTAATAAAATCGGAAGCATGTCTATGTCTAACCTTCAAGATATTTTGTACTAAAGGTTTAAACTTACTACTTGCTGATCCCGGTGGGTCTGGAGCAGCTCTAGTAGGACGCGGCGAGTCGATGCGCGAGGGCTGCGCTGGCGGTGGCGGAGCCCGGCGACGCGGCGCTCTCGCCGTGCTCGGGCTCACTGTCACCGTCACATGCCCCTCAAAACCCCCATCATCATCCCCTGTCTCTCTCACTGGACTGGCCATATTCGAAGTTGGTGTGCAAACTGTCAAATTCACTGATGTTATTGCTCTTGGACTATCATAATCTTCTAACCATGGATTATCAAAACGACTCAAGTCCATATGACAGTTCACATTCACTGATAAGTTCAGAGGGTATCCCCTCTCTGGCCTGTACTGTGCGTTGGGTGTATTTGTTACCTTAGCCTGACTTTCATACTTAGGCGGTATAGGTGACACAGTCCTACTGGGCTCTGCTTCTGGCTCCTTTAGTGTCTGTTTAAATGCAATATCTGGATTTGGCTTTATGAAGTCTAGTGTGTTGGGCCGCTTAGGTTTCTCCTGAGGCACTTGTACTGGCTCCTCTTTTTTGATTGTTTTCTTCTCTTTCCCTTTTTCTAGCTTCTCATTCAAATTACTTTTAATCTTATTACTCTTTAGGATCCTGTAACCTGTACTCTCTGGTTGTTCTAAATCATTAACCTCTTGGTGTGGTGTGCCGACTCTTTCTTTAACATTCTCATTTGTCAATTCCAAGTCACTAGGTGTTTCAGCATTATATTTCACATAGCAGTTGTCTAAATTAATGACTGTTATTGGTGTAGTATTGTTGTTGGTCTCTGGTTCAAGCTCTTTTATTTCTTCAACAACATTTTGGTTGGCATCAGTGTTCACCTTCTTTTCACTGTCATTCGTAGTAACAGGGGAACTCAACACAGCAGTCTGAGGCCCTTGGCAAGTAATTGACTTGACTGCAGATGACTTAGCAATCTCATGCTTGATTATGGGCTGATTGCGACATTTGCCAGGTGGGTTGAGTTTGAGCTCATTAAGTTGGCGCGCTGCTGCCGACGAGGAGGCATGGTACGCGTGCGTTAGGGAGGCCTTGACTTCTCTATGCAAGTGGGTCTCACAAGCTTGCTTGTCATGGCAGTACAATTCAATGGTGTTGGATACAACATGATCGGGAACGCCAGGAAACTTCTGTTTTAACTCATGGAACAATTGCATAAGCGATATATTAGTGCATGCACACGGTGAGGGGCTCGTAGCACTCTCGGAGGGGGCAGACATCGCCGCCCATCCTAGCCCTAGGACCCCACCGCTATGCCGCTAAGTGTATCCGCGCCAGACGAAAGACGATGATATTACACTTACATGTAAAAACAAATTAACATTTTAATGCCTCAATGTTCACTGTAAATAAGTCACGCAGACTTCGTGACGTCACAATCCTGAAATGGGATTTTCTTATTCTGCACAGTTACGTATACATACCCAGACATTTACGGATGTTAACGTTCATGTCTTGTTAGTCTCAACGATACACAAGTGACGAAAAAGATAATTCAACTAGACAAGACACAATTTTTATATCTTTTGTTATCATACCAAAGCTATATTTCGAGAAGTTGCAACATATTCAGTAATAGATTTCCATCCTGCTTCCTTCACACTACACTTATTTTAGTTTTATACCTTATTTAGTAACTCAAGAGATGCCTAAAAAGTACAAAGGCAGTTATAATTGTACCCAAAAATAAATTACGAAAATCGCAGCACTTGTCAATCCATTTCTGCCATTTTGCCGTAGACAAAATTTGTGCTTTTTAAATTGCCATATTGTAAAAAAATACAGCTTATCTTTGAAAATCTGCACATTCAATACCGATTTGGCTGTATGATCCTAGTGTTTATGGACAATCTTGCTGCGAAGGGAAAATAACAAAAAGAAAGTAAACAATAAAGTGTCAATGTCGATGATATGTGTCATCAAAAAGTTTGAGATTTAGAAAATATTTAAAGCGAATTTTGGGTTTTCTCTAATAGTTTAGATCATAAAATGGTTGACGATTTACGCAAATATCTGAACCACTTATTAGAAAAGTGAGATTTCAAACTTATTTAGTATATCTTACTCCCACTATTTTGAAAGCTCAGTTTGAAAGTTCCAACAAGTATGCAACAAAGTCTACTTTATATGTTTCAGGGTAAATGGTCTTCACTGTATTATCATCACAGACCGCGATGGGGTGCCCCTTGTGCGGTCCGTTACAGAAAGGGCTCCACAATTAGCTCTACGGCCGAATTTCATATCGACGTTTGGGATGGCGACGGATCAAGCAAGTAAACTAGGATTAGGAAGGAATAAAACTATTATTTCAATGTATTCTAGTTATCAGGTGAGTTATTCACACATTGTTCCACTTCAATATCGTCAAAGCTAAATAGCTAGTGAGGTTTAGAATTTGACACCTTTCCAGCTATGCAGTAGGCCATACGAGTCATATGATCATTATGTTACATGTTAAGTAACTATTTAAAAGTAATGCCCATATACCAAGGAGTCAGATGACTTGGGTAAGGTTTCCTTACAAAACTGCATGTTGATTGGTCATTTTCAAGTGGATGAGATCTTTTTCCCTTTCTATTCTGTAGGTAGGTGATTGGTGTAAATCGAAAGCTACTACTGAGTTTTTATATTTTAACACATTTACTGCCACTAATTTAACCCTTTGACCGTGAACGTTGGATAAATCTGACAAACGAAGTACAGTCCCGGGACATTCAAAAGTAGAATAAATGGGTATCTCTTGGATAGGCATGTAACATCCCTGTCTTCATCGTCACTTACCATCAGGTGAGATGGGAGACAAATGCCTAATTCAATATTTAGTAAAAAAAAAAAAAAAAAAAAAAAAAACATTTTCATAGAGAATGTAAGTTGGATTTATCTGACATTCGCGTTCAAACGGTTAACAATAATACATTTTTAGTTGCTTAAAATATGCCCAGGCTTGTCTAGAAGCAGTGAATGCTTAAACCAACTCATTTCTTCTTTCCAGGTGATTCAAATGAACAAACTGCCGTTAGTCATTACATTTATTGGTAGTGACAACTGCAACACAGGACACATCCTGTCCCTGGAGAGCCAAATAGAGCCTTTCTTGAAGGACCTCGCAGCAGTGGTGGCTGAAGCAGGAGCTTAGAGTATGTGAATCATCCTATTATGTATACCAAAGGGGTGCATTGCATAATATTATGTTACATGTATGAACAGATACAAGATTCCATTGGATGATGTAATGAGGGTTTTATGGAATGATTATGCCCAGACTGAAATGTCAAGTCCTATGGGCTGTTGTCATTGGTTATTATATGTTAAAGTGGTGCTAGGTGTAGCTTGTGAGGGCCTTGCAATCCTAGGGGTCTGGCACATTCTGTAGACATTTTTATGCCCTATATAGGACATTTAACCCTTCAAGTATGAGAAACATAGACACAATTGATTTTCTATTGTTATGCGTCCTTATTGGACCGCTTGGTGGTTGAGAGGTCAAATGAGAGTGGACTGGTTTATTTTATTCTAATGAGGCAAAAATTAGGTGGACTTAGGAAGGTGCATCATTCTTTGGTGGAGTTCTTAAGATGTGTATCTAGTAGGGCTCCGTCAGACTACCCGCCGCCGTCCGTGATGACGTCGTAGGTGCCCTCGTCCAGTGCGTCTCCATCTGTGTGTAGATGGCTCCAGGACGAGTAGGCTTACTATTATAACGACAAGGCATTGTGACAAACAGAGCCTTTCAAAATTGAATTTGCCCACAATATCTTGCTTACAACAGCAGCAACTAGGGGCAGTATTACGTAAGCAGAATATCAGATATTTTTAACGCCCTCCCCCTCTTGTCAGCAAAAGTAATAAAAGTTCTTCCCCCCTTCGGCCAATCTTACATAAACATTGGTATATTATTTACACATTTTCCCATCCCCCTTTCATTCAAAATAAGCCCAGCCTAAACCCCCACTCCCAAAGAGTTGTCACTCCTTAAGTAAATATTGAATGCCCTCTTGGACCCAATGTTTCAGATCTTATAATTCATAAAATCCTCATTTACCTTTTATGCCAAGGAGTCCGTCATATATCTGACAGAGCTTTTTAACCCCTGGTATCATAGTTTTATATTCTTTTCAGGAATACATTTTTTAATTTTTTATATTTCCATGATAAAAATGTATTGAAGTAAAATATATGAAGCCAACAGATGATCGATCAGTTATTGGAAATGTGTGTGTGTGATTTGCAAAACTTGATATGCACGGTTGACTCCACAGAGCAGAAAACACATTGGAAGTTTTATCACGCATGATTTCAAGAATACTACTAATGCAACACAATTGAGTAGAAACTCGGTTAAAGATTCCCTAGGACTTCTCACTTTACCACGTAATAATAGCACACGTCGGCCTTTTGTCGAATTTTTTTCACGTACTCTATAGTAGTATCTCACTTTTGTTCCTTTGAAGATCGTGGGACAAACTACTTAGATGATTAAAGTGAGCAGATCGTGCGCAGTGCCGGCGCTCGTGCCACGCCTCCTTGCCATTTCTAATGTCTTTGTTGTTCTGTGGTTGACTGTCCAGAAAGTAAAGGTGTGACGTAAAAGGCTTCGATCAAATATAATGGTAGATACACAGTCTCATACAAAATAATGTCTTCGAGTCAAAACATTATGCATAATTAAAAACAATGACAAAAACGGTACATGCTGAAAATGTTACTCCATCTTTTTTTTTCACCTTTGATGCGTAGTTTTTGCATTTTCACTATACCTTCGTAATCACGAGACTTGTGAGTGCTAGCGCAGTTTATTAAAACTGGCAAAACAGCTCCGAAACTCGATTAGTGCGCTGTTTTGCCGGTGCCACTTTTCGAGCGCGAATCGTGTATCTACCATAATATTTGATCGAAGGTAAAAGGGAATACACTATATTATATTAGCCAACAGGCTAGTTTCCTGGGTCAAAATAATATCTTACAATTAGTCCGTCAGTTATCAAATAATATTGGACACGTATTTTTCTTGTGTTAATTAAACAATAAATAATATAGATAAAGCGCGTCAAATTCATGATTGGGGGCTTGTGACGGACGTCTGTTTGCTAAAAAATGTAGCGAACTATCGGACGACACACGGAATTTCAAAGGGCTAAGTATGTTTTATAATTTTTTGTTAACAAAAAAAAAATAATATATTTTTTGGTTATCTAACTGACTGATTAATTATATTTTTTAGGAAACTAGCCTATTCAGATGTTTATCTGATTTAATATTATTTCATGTTGGTCTTGTTTCTTCGTGATTTTTGTTCACAATGGTAAAAAGCAGAAAGAACGTTAACCCTTTCAACGCCACAGTCTGATACATGTGACAAATCAATTTAGTAACCATTTACGATCTGTGGCGCTATGAGACTGAATTGATTTGTCACTGTAAAACCTTTTTAATGCAAATGTTAAGCAGTTCTACAGGAGACACCTGCGCAGCAGCGCCCCAAATTCTCTTTTTAACAGATTATAATTTCGTCTTAAGTCACATATTCTGCAATATTTACGTATATGTATATTAAAATAGGTATATAATTTATCTTAACTGATGCCAACACAATATAATTGTTGTTAAAATATTTTGTAAATATTTAAATTCATAAATTGATTTGTACTGTTATAATAAGTTAAAGGATAAATAAAAAATATAACTACTTATGATTTTGAGTTTTATTTTGAGTATTTCAGTAAATTTTCTTGTTGTACAATAAAAGAGTATTAGAACATGAAAAGTGTGTTTACATATTATCACCTTTATAATTCAATAATTGAATTATAAAAAAAAAACAATACTTGTAGACATTTACAAATGCAATTTCCTTATCTAAAAAGTAAATATTTAATGTTTTAGAATATTTCAATATTAGCCAGCCTTCCGGTTGGAAACAATGTTTTTTTTAAACTTCAGTCTTATAAAATTGCAAGGAGCGAGTCTTGTAGGGCAAACTGGGCGCCCATGACGTCGTGCTAAGGACAGCTCTAACAAATCTGTAATTTAAAAAACCGGGGCGACATCAAAAGCATTGTTTCTATTTCCACCCCTCGAACACTGCCCAGAATAGTTATGTTTTTTAAAAATATAGGACGACAAACGAGCAAGCGAGTCTCCTAATGGTAAGCGATTAACGCTGCCCATGGAAAACTGCAGCCAGTATGACAGGAGCGTTGCCTTCAAGGAGTTGGGGGAAGGACATGGGCGGGGGGAGGATGAGGCTCCGGCTCTCTCACGCAAACTTCTACTTCTACTCAAACGTCGATTTTCTGTAAGGTACTCCCCCGGAAGAGCCGGCCCATTCATGCTATTACAAAGAAGTTTGCCGGTAGCGTGGCTCTAACAACAATATGGCACTGAATCTCGTGGGCTAGACTGGGGCTGGTGTAACATGTCTACTGGGGAAGGCGAGCTGAAGTAAGGCAGGCATCACGGCAGCACGGGCGTGAGCAGCGGGCGGCCGGCGAGCGCGTTGACGACGTTGTTAGCGGCGAGCGCGCCCATGTCGCTGCGCGTGCGCACTGTCGCGCTGCCGATGTGCGGAAGGATGACTGCACAAATATTAATGAATTTATTTATTAGCTTACTAAATAGATTACATTCATGTGTATACATAATATACAGCGTGATTTTGAACCCCCTAGCTATATTGAAATCTGGGAATCAGAATCCCTAATGGGATACAGAATAGGCTGGGAAAAAAATATAATTAGTCCATCAGTTAGATATTCAAAAAATATTGGACACATATTTTTTCTTTTGTCGATTTAGCAAAAAATTATAAAGATATAGCCCTTTGAAGTTCCGTGTGACGTCATAGTTTGCTACAATTTTTAGCAAACTTTGACGTCACGAACCCCCACTCCTGAACTTTGACGCGCTTTATCATTATTATGTATTGTTTATTTGACGAAAGAAAAAATACGTGTCCATAATTTTTTTTGTTTATCTAACTGACGGACTAATTGTTATGTTATTATTACGACCCAGGAAACTAGCCTATTGTAAGAAAAAAAGGTAAAAAACGAAAAAATAAATTGAACCTTTCATAGAAATTTGTCCAGCTGATCGGCGACTTTGTATGGGAAACCTAATTTTCTTTTTCGTTTTTAACCTTTTTTTCTTGCAATTCTGTGTTCTA
This sequence comes from Elegia similella, assembly GCA_947532085.1. Classification (NCBI taxonomy): domain Eukaryota; kingdom Metazoa; phylum Arthropoda; class Insecta; order Lepidoptera; family Pyralidae; genus Elegia; species Elegia similella. The sequence goes on from OX383941.1 coordinate 20,423,199, forward strand.
TTAGGGATTCTGATTCCCAGATTTCAATATAGCTAGGGAGTTCAAAAGCACGTTGTATAAAGATTATAATGGTTTTGATCTAGAAAGTAATCCTAACATAAGTATGTCTAAATTAATGAATATGCTTTTTTTCTAACTACGCTGCAATTCTATTATAGCTGCACTACATATCCAGCACTGAGTAAAACTTTACTGCTCTAGAGCAGGAAAATCATAGATTTAAAAAAAAAAATTTCGTCTCATACTTCTATGAGGAAAATGTATGAAAATCCTTTACTGCAATGTTTAGTTTTTTTTAATCGCGGGGCCATAAAGCTGTGCGTGCACTGGACCGGAATCGGAGCGGACGGAGAGGCCGGAGCGGCCGGATTTTCAAAATGCCGGTGGGGTGCGTTCACTGCATTCGGATTCCGGACCGGCATTTTTACAGTGTTGCCAGGGCCCTTGAGTCATAAATTACGTTTCGTTTCCTGAAATGTTACATTTTTGCAGCAAAAGTTACAATATTGTAATTTTTTTAATTTACGTGTTTTTGGGGTCGGAGTATACCCTCCACACAGCGCTATCCTATAAAGTGGTTACTAACATATAGCATAAACGCTTTGCTTTATTTACCGGCGGTGACTTTTGTTTATAATAATAGAGATAGAGAAGATACCACCTAAACCTGTACCAACCTGCCCTGTCCCATTATTATGTCTGTGTCATATTTAAGTCTGTCTTTATCAAAACACAAAAAAAAATATTCTAAGATCTAGATCATCACGATGTCTATACCTTACTGGGTAATCATTACTCTGGCTGGAGTGAGAAAGATATGGGTGCATAATATGAACTCTAAAAGACTCCTCTATGGAGAGTTTCATACATTATATGCTGATTTATTAAAAGATGAAGATAGATTCTTTGGGATTTGAAGAAAAATTTTTTTGAACTTTACTATATTCTTGAACCTTATATTTTATTTTACTACTTTTTCGGCATGATTAATATACATATCCGTACCAAATTACAGCTTTTTAGTACTTATAGTCTATGAGTAAAACCACGGACGGACAGACGGACGGACGGACAGACATGGCGAAACTGTAAGGGTTCACTATTTACTACGGAACTCTGAAAATTGGTTGACTCTAAAGTCAGTTTACGGCCAATAATTTTACGTGATAACGGGGAGAGATAGATGCGTGATAGATACTACTACTACTCCTGCTGCTGCTGCTGTTGCTGGTCTGGAACGTGACATTTTTCGTGCGTGCAGCCAATGTTCATTGATTTATATCTTTGTTTTTAATGTCAGTATTTTCATCACTCTGTATTTTCGTCTTACTCATTCACGACATATGTAATTGAGGAAGACTACAATGAATGACTAGCTAATGAATTTAAAAGTTATGGATGATCTAAATCGAATTCCTACGAAATGAGGTTTCTACCATTCTCTGTTATTCATAATAATATTCCAATATAAAAGAGCTTAGAGCTGTGCGTGCACTGGACCGGAATCGAAGCGGACGGAGCGGACGGATTTATTGCTTTGTATGGATTTGTATGGCGCTGCGTGCACTGCATCGGCATTTCCGTGCCGGAGACCGGAATTTCTGCCGGTGACGTCACCGGCATCGGCAGTCGTCAGTGTTGCCGTTCATAAGAAGATCTACCCCTTATGGTAGAACTTTTTATATTGGAATATTATTATGAATAACAGAGAATGGTAGAAACCTCATTTCGTAGGAATTCGATTTAGATCATCCATAACTTTTTTTTAACATAAATTCATTAGCTAGTCATTCATTGTAGTCTTCCTCAATTACATATGTCGTGAATGAGTAAGACGAAAATACAGAGTGATGAAAATACTGACATTAAAAACAAAGATATAAATCAATGAACATTGGCTGCACGCACGAAAAATGTCACGTTCCAGACCAGCCACAGCAGCAGCAGGAGTAGTAGTAGTATCTATCACGCATCTATCTCTCCACGTTATCACGTAAAATTATTTGCCGTAAACTGACTTTAGAGTCAACCAATTTTCAGAGTTCCGTAGTAAATAGTGAACCCTTACAGTTTCGCCATGTCTGTCCGTCCGTCCGTCTGTCCGTCCGTGGTTTTACTCATAGACTATAAGTACTAAAAAGCTGTAATTTGGTACGTAGATCTTAGAATATTTTTTTTTTGTGTTTTGGTAAAGACAGACTTAAATATGACACAGACATAATAATGGGACAGGGCAGGTTGGTACAGGTTTAGGTGGTATCTTCTCTATCTCTATTATTATAAACAAAAGTCACCGTCGGTAAATAAAGCAAAGCGTTATGCTATATGTTAGTGACCACTTTATAGGATAGCGCTGTGTGGAGGGTTATACTCCGACCCCAAAAACACGTAAATTAAAAAAATTACAATATTGTAACTTTTGCTGCAAAAATGTAACATTTCAGGAAACGAAACGTAACTTATGACTCAAGGGCCCTGGCAACACTGTAAAAATGCCGGTCCGGAATCCGAATGCAGTGAACGCACCCCACCGGCATTTTGAAAATCCGGCCGCTCCGGCCGCTCCGTCCGCTCCGATTCCGGTCCAGTGCACGCACAGCTTAAGTGTTACATGTCACAAAAAAGGTTAGCCAACCTGACGGCCGTAGCCTGTGAAGTGACGTGTGTATTGCTTGCCCTAATACGAAAATACTGGCAATATAGAAAAAGAGACGGGAATGTAAACAACCAATTTTCAGAGTTTTTGGCGGAAATTTATACGAACTGCACTGTTTTTGTTTTGGATTATTTTCTAATTGTTTCTATTGGAGTTTATAATGTGAAGTCGGTGTAATTTGGTGTTATATATGTCCATGTTTATGAAAAATGTGGGAAATAACTAAAATAAAGTGTCATGGTGCAGCTGTAGTGAGATTTACTTAGCGGGCTGGTGTTTGTTCGCCTGGTTGCGTCGTTTATGATCAAGCCAGTGGATTCGTGGGAATTGTCACCACTCCGTCGAAATCAGCGAAATAAATTACACCATCATTTCATTGATACACATACACAAGCAAGATTAACTCGAAAAATAACTAGACACTGGCTAAAATAAGCTTCTGAATTAAGTTTGTGGGCCAAATAGAAGAAAAGAAAAGAAAAAAAATCACTAATTGCAACAATCTACTATTATTGCACCAACACTTTTAAGTAAACAATATAGGAAAATACGAGCAAGGAGGAGAAAAAAAAAAGGCGGACTTATCGCATAACGCAATCTCTTCCAGCCAACCTTTAGGTAGAAGATTTTGTAAATAGGCACGGTTGGCGCAGCTTACGTAAAAATCATATATTATCTACTACTCATTGAAATCAAATACATATGCAAATACTGAAGTAGATATCTTATGTACATATATCTACGTATTTATACCATACTGAAATGGAAGAAAAAGATGAGGTATCTAAGGAATAAGAGTCAAAAAGAGGAAAAGTAATGTGACGATACAGGACTTTTAAATTTTGAAATTGACTGTGCCTTCCGAATGTCTAAAAGCAAAATACCATTAGAGATAGGCAGAAAATAAAAAAAAACTCGGCTAAGTGCGAGTCAGACTCGCGAACGAAGGGTCCCGTACAATCAATCATCAAGATAGGTACTAATAATAAATTTTGACTCTGAGTACGGAACCCTAAAAATAAATTTGGAAGGTCTGAAAACCTGTTTCCTAACAAATATGTACAATTGATGGTTTGTTTTCGCATGCCAGTGGCCAACACTGGTCAGATTACTTCAAGCTACCTAAAGACATCTGACATAGCTTACCGACTGCCATCAATGATGACAGCCGGTACCAACAGCATAGATCTTTGAGTATGCTTGTATTCTTCTTCTTATATCGAGTCGTAAAATGGCTTTGCGTTTAAGGCGCTGTATCCCTTAAGGCCGTTGGTACCGGAAAAGTGCAAAAAAGGTTAACTTTAAAATGCAACTTCTCCTAAACCACAAGGTCGAAAAATTTGAAAAAAATATATATTTTGTATCAACTCACTTACAATATTTTCAACGTATATCTTATTTATATGTGTATTACTTTTGTTGTAAACAAATAAAGAAAACGTTATATTTTTCAGGTATCAATGCTATCTCCTGCTAAACTGCTGAGAGCTTTTAAAATATTTTTACACTAAAACAATTGTCTCAACATGTACTATAACATCAACGTAGCATATGTAAATCAAGCAAAATGTTATTATATAAAAACAGTTTTTTCCGGGATTCCGCAAGTAATAGGTTCGGAGGGTGTCTGCGCGGGCGCGCACGGCAGTCGCAAGGCAGTACTCGGACGGGAAGGTTGTGTCGCTCGTTGCTCTGCACTTGTTGTCGATCGATTATGCGAGTGTATATGCGGTAGAGCACGTACTTACAATAAGTCTTATCTGTGTGCGGCTTGCGCCGTCAAAGATTAGATACAGTGCAGAGGTTTTCAGTCGATTGAGTTGAGATTAGTAGACGCTTTCGTGATTATAAACTATTTTTGTTGTATCCAATTAATTTGTGCGCATGGACGTTGTGACTATTGATTTTAGTCTTTTTAGGGTGCCGTACCTCAAAAGGTGAAAAGGAACCCTTATAGGATCACTCGGTTGTCCGTCTGTCTATCTGTCTGTCTGTCTTTCGGTCTGTCAAGACCCTTTGTGTCAGGAACGCGTAGAGGTATCAAGATAAAATTCATATCAAATACTTAGGTCTACTGTCCTTTGGAGCTGTGAAAAAATCAAACTTCTAAGCTAACTAAATCAAAAGATACAGCCGTTCATCCCGCCAATTTTCGTGTTTTTCGACATTCGCAAGGGAATCAAAATCTACCTACAAGGTACTTTCCGTGAACTCAGAATCTTAGAATCTTGAAATTTGGTGCGAAACAACACCTTATAGCACAGATAAAGGAAAAATTTGCGAAACGTTTAAATTTTTAGTTATATCATAATAATATTTTTAACTTATTATAGAATAATGGTACGGAACCCTTCGTGCGCGAGTCCGACTCGCAAATAACCGGTTTTTTGGTTATCGTGTGGTTTATTACACCTTACTGTATATTAAAGATATTTTGTGCTACCCATTTACGGATAGAAATGTAAATATATGCCCGAACGAAAGAAAACAAGTTTGGGCCGCAAATTTTCGACACTCGCATGGGAATCAATACCTACAGGGTACTTTCCATGAACTCAGAATCTTGAAATTTGGTACCGAGCAACGTCTTATAGCACAGATAAAGGAAACATTGCGAAAAGCATAAATTTTTAGTTACATTATGTTAAAAATATTTTTATTAATTTTAATCTTATTATCAATGATCGGAATAGGTAGTACAATTTAGGGCGAATGACCTTAAATGTTATATTAATATGGATATGATATGTGATGATCCAACATTTTTCTTCAAACTAATCTTTTATTTCATTACTTGTTAGCTTTATAAGCCGTTATGTATTAGCGGTATATTAAAGAAAAAATATGTATACAAAGTTAAAATATCTCAAATAATAAAAAGGTTCGTGCTAAGTCCCGTTTATATACATAATTATAAAATATCTCAAATTAAATCCCTACCAAGTGGGATTTATAGACATATCCATAATAACAAGTCACGAAATCCTGCAAAATTGCACTACCTATTCCGTTTCCCTTCGTGCGCGAGTCCTACTCGCACTTGGCCGGTTTTTAGGATTCCATACCTCAAAAGAAAAATACGTAACCCTTATAGGATCACTCGGTTGTCCATCTGTCTGTCTGTCTATCTGTCAAGACCCTTTTTCTCAAGAACGCGTAGAGGTATCAAGCAAATACTCTGGTCTGCTGTCCCTTATCTCAGGCGATGCGGCTAGCAACCCATCACTATTTGATTCCGTTTTCTATCTACACGCCCTTCAATTTGCTAAATGTGGCCATAAGGTCTTATAGACCTAGGCTCTGTCTATCCAGCAAGGGAAAAAGACGTGATACTATCTGTCCCTTGGAGTTGTGAAAAAAACAAACTTCTTAGCCAACGCAATCAAAAGATACAGCTGGTTATGGCGCAAATTTACGTGTTTTTTCGACATTTGAAGGGAATCACAATCTACAGGGTACTTCCCAGGATCGCAGAATCTTGAAGTTTTGTACGAAGCAACATCTTATAGCACAGATAAAGGAAAAATTGCGTAAAGCATAATTTTTTAGTAACATCATATAATCATAAAAATATTTTAATAATTTTTCGACACACTAGGGAATCAACACCTACAGGGTACTTCCCGTGAACTCAGAATCTTGAAATTAAGTACGAAGCAACGTCTTATATTATAACACAGACAAAGGAAAAATTGCGAAAAGCATACATTTTTAGTTACATCGTGTATATCAATGTACGACTCGCACTAGGCCGGTTTTTTTATATAGATTGTATAAGAACATAATTTTTTTTTCATACCGATTTTCAGCAACAGCTGTGGATAGTTTTGGCTATGATTTGGCTATTATAAACCGAATTTCAACCAACTTCATATAATTCATTTAAACTATCTAAACCGATTTTGATGCAACTTCCTTAACAATAAAAATATATGGTCTCAATTTGATCAATGGTTTACATTGGTGATTCAAAAATTAACCTTGTATTTGTTTGGAACCAATCCAGTTCGAAAAATTCTACAAACATACATAATGAATTGTTAACCGCCATTCATTTTTACTTACTAGATAATCTTTTTAGATGTCAATAAAAAAATAACAGCAAAAATAGTTCCCATGTGATGTTTGCTTTATAATTTTTGCAGTTTTTGTTAAACAATATGTTATTGAGAGCATTCCCTAAATGAAATACCTATTTCTTTATTTTTACGTCTGTCTATGTCGCTGCATATTCTTTGAACGCCCGATGATAGTACGTACGTCGCCGCCGCGCCGTCACGCGCGGCGGCGACGTACGTACTATCATTATGGTGCGGGGATGCGGGGCTTAGAACACTTAGATCCGCCCACATGCACAAGGTCATCGGCGACTCCAAGCCCCTTAACCGTTTGTAGCGGACATCGCGCGATATATTTTTTACTCGTGTCATACTTGTCGTCAGTCTCAGTTCAAACCCGTTTCTGCCATTTTCGTGTTAATTTTCACTTTTAATTTAATAATTCAATAATTATAACCAAATATTGTATTTTTTTAGGTATCCATCTGGCTCATCCAGTTATACTTTTTATAGATATAAAAAAGTTGGTAGTTGTCGCTGAAAACTTTTTCTGGATATAGCTTTTTTGCTATTTTATTTAGCTAAGTTTAAAATATATTTTTGAAAATATTGTAGTGTAACCATTTATTTTGATCTTTGAACTGTACGTCATATTTTTTTTCATGCTAGTATTCCAAGAAAAATTAGGCTAACTGCGCGACGAAAAAATACACGTTTTACGGTATTCTCCTGATGCATCAGATCTTGTTGAGAGCAAGAAATCCTTACTCATATTATAAATGCAAGTGAGTTTGTTTATTTGTTTGTTTGTTACGCTTTCATGCCGTAACTACTGAACCGATCATCATGAAATTTTGCATACAAATTCTTTGGAGTACGGAAAAGGACATAGGCTAACTTTTATCCCGGGAAAAATTACTACTCCCGAGGGATCGACATTGACGCGGGCGGAGCCGCGGGCGCAAGCTAGTTAATAATAATTGCTCGTATTAATAAGACTTAGTCAAGAGGAAGCCAGAGACATAAAGGAAATCTCTAAGAATATAACCCCAGGAATTCTTGTGTTGGATAATACTTACAAACATTAGGTAGCGTCAGCAGCTTGTGGTCTTTGGGCAGAGGTTCCGGCGTGGTGACGTCGAGGCCGGCGGCGTAGATGACTCCGTTCTTGAGCGCTTCGTACAGGGCGTCTTGGTCTACTAGATCTGAAAAACAAAAGGTACTAATGTTACAAAATGTACTGGATTGTCGTTGAGGGTCTGCACCGTGGGACTACAAAATTAAATTGACAGCAAGATGGCGGTGGCGCCTAAATAAACCAAATCCAACATGGCGTCGAGGATATCTTTTTTTAAATTTGATATTGAATTTAGTATCCCTCATTTTCTTTTATGACCGAGTTCCCATAAATCCAGATTTTCGGCAGTGTTTTAGGCGCCGGTAATTTACTATATCACAGAATAAGTAACAGTACTTCCGTACAGAGGTCGCACTCTGCAAAGGTATTCAAAGAAATATCAACTTAATGTAGTTAGCGATACGGTGTAATTTAGCTCGCGTCAGAACGCAGCGCCTTTTCGTTTAGATACTTAACTACAGGCTATATGCTATAGGTATGACACAAAATGCTGAGTGAACACCTTTTTGGTTGCATATATGTTTAAAATAATTTTGTTAATTTACATTGTATTTACCAATAATATTAATATTTTTGTTAATTTTTTGCACCAAATAAATAATTTTCTTTCTTTCTTTCTTTCAGGAGCCTTTCAAGGAGTTGGGAAAGGCATAAAGGAGAAGTTGTAAAGTTTCCTCGCTTATGTCATATAGGTTCACCCACTCTGTTGAATGACAAACTGAATCGTGTGGAGGCCGTTTAATAAATAAATAAATAAATATATACGGACAAATCACACAGATTGAGCTAGCCCCAAAGTAAGTTCGAGACTTGTGTTATGGGATACTAACTCAACGATACTATGTTTTATAACAAATACATATATAGATACACATCCAAGACCCAGGCCAATCTGAAAAAGATCATTTTTCATCTTGACCTGGCCGGGGATCGAACCCGGTCACTCCGTGTCGCAGGCTGGCGTGTTGACCGCTGCGCCACGGAGCTAGTCGAGTTTAAAAATATTATAAGTAAGTAAAATGTTCCACAATTTCACTTTCTCGGTAACTTTTAGACTAAGTTACATGCATTATGATGTGGGTGGACGCTTTCCACTGATTGCATGAAGTAGGTACAAACCTCAATGGTGGCGGAAGGGAAGATATAGATCAAAATAAACAAATTCTCACCTCCACGGCCCACATTGATGAGGATAGCGTTCTTCTTCATCTTGGCTAGGGTGGTTTTGTTGATCATGAGCTTGGTCTCGTTGGTGAGAGGCACAGCAAGCAATACGAAGTCGCTCTGAGACAGCAACGTGTCGAGAGGCACGAATTCTGCACCGAGGGCTTTACCTAGGAACAAATAAAACTTTTTAGCTCGTACAACTTGTTAATGAAAAGCGCAAAACCACAGATACCCGCACTTATTTTTATTATAAAAGAATTATTTAAATTATTAAATTTCATTTTTGCGCGTTAGGTATTACTAATATTTATTTTATTTATTTATTATAGAACATTTTAAATCTAACATTTCAGTGTATACCAATGCGATAGACAAGCAGTTAATTTTTGTAACACATATTAATTCTGTGGTAACACATTACATACGATGCTGTTCTTATGAATTCGTTCAGCGAACAGGTCAATTTTTTCGGCAATCAGGTTGAGGTTCCGCAGCGCGCGCGTCAGCCTCCGTGGTCCAGTGGTTAAGGCAGTGGGTTCGATTCCCACCGGAAGCATACTTTGTTTAGTTGTTTCCAGTTTGGTTAGGACATTGCAGGCTTGAATCACCTGATTGTCTAATAAGAAAGATGATGCCGTGCTTCGGAAGGCACGTTAAGCCGGTGGTCCCCCTGCCATCTGGTAGTCGTTAAAGGAATCACGTCAGGGACCGAGAGGCGGTTCCGAAGAACTCTGACACCAGGGTGTGCTTGATCGATTGACCGTGACACCTACTCGAAATGATGATGACCATACCCAATACAAATAAGGAAGGATACACTAAAGGATAGTACGGATAGACACCATATCTGGCAAATTTATTTTGGATGCGCTCCATTGAAACATCAACGGAAACAAATAATAAAAAGGGTCGTGCTAAGTCCCGTTTATATACATAATTTTGTCGGTGTAACTTATCAAAGGGTATGAATATGCCAATGAAATGAGGTTACCTTCAGGTTTCTCCCTGTGTCCGGTGTACAGGAACTTGTTAACCTCGAAGCCTCCCAAACGTTTGACGACCGCCTGGCCAATGCCGCCGAGGCCGATGACGCCCACCGTGCTACCGCGGATTTCTTGGCCCAGCACCTTGCCGAAGCCAATCTCCCATTCGCCACTGAAATAAAAAAAAAACTATTAGGTAAGTATTGGTATAAAATGGAGTTCTTGGCGGAAATTTTGGCGGACGGCACGGGTTTCTTTGCCGTTTATGAACAATGTGTGGAATAACTAAAATAAACTTTATTGGTGCGGCTGTAGTAAGATTTACTTAGCGGGCTGGTGGTTGCTCGCCTTGCTGCGTCGACTTTGATCGAACCAGTGCATTCGTGGGAATTGTCGCCGTAGCTTGATATATTTTGCCACTTATTAAAAAAATCCATCCGATCGGGGATCACGCGGGGTCGCTTAACATGCGTAAGCGCTAACAATGCATACATCCTCGTGATTATCGAGCTCCTTGTAGTATTATATGGGACCGTTCAAGTAGTAAGCAATATACCATTTATTTTTAACCCCCTCCTCCCCCTTGTTAGCAAAATAAAAGAAATGCTTTTCCCCCGTTCCCCCTAAAGTTACGTAAACATTCCTATAATTTTTTTCTAAATATATTTGTTTATATTGCATAATGTTGCATACGTCATCACTGTGCAAACCCCCCCCCCCCCCCCCCCCCCCATACGCTACTTACGAAAATTTGAATCACCTCTAATCTAAGACGTGCGTGCGTACCTCTTCACTTGCTGTAAGTTCTCCGTGAATCTTCTCCCTGCTCCTAGCATGAGACTGATGGCCACTTCAGCGACCGCTGCGCTGAGTACGTTGGGCGTGTTTGACAGCTTGATGCCGCGGGCCTTCAGCTCGTCCACATTGCAGTGGTTGTAACCGGCGGATGCTGTGGCTACCACTTTAAGGCTTGGACCTTAAAGAAAATACATTTTCAAATAATAAACTATTATTGCTCTTGTAAGCTGAACTGCCTGTGGGGTTGATACGGGGCCTCCCGAGCTGCTACTTGCTTTTCCCCCATGCATGCAAGTGAGTAGTATCCCAATAACTACATTAAAAATAAAAGATTCAAACAATTCTTATCGTTCCCTAGCTTAACATGCATCCGATCGGCAGCAGCGTCGGAAGCACAAAACAGCCATAGAAACTGCGCTCGCCAACCCGCCCGCCAAAATCCTTGGGAGAGGCCTTTTTCCAGCAGTGGACTTCTTACGGCTCATTGAATTAGAAAAAAATATGGAAGCGTAACTCTCATATAGTAACTAACAATTCAATATCAGTCCTATTTACGCAAACAAACTTAACTCAAATCTCAACGAAAAACTTACGCATTCATAACATAGAATCACGGGGCGGTGTCAACATATCTCCTGAACGCTATGGTGTCAACATAGCGGAGATAGGTAGGCAGCTAGTAGTTTGACTCGCTTGCTATGATAAGTTACTTCAGTGTCACTTTTCCGTCTTTCCTTGCGTTTTTTGCACCACTTTACTACATAAGAAGTAATTTTATTTCTTAATTCGTTAAGATTTCGCCGAAAAAATATGTCGTTAAATGCTTTTATCGACGCGTCCTTCCGTCACGGATCGCGCGGCTGACTAGTTCGCAAAAAATATACTTTTTAAGCCCCGCCCGCTTTGATCTCTTTGCGTGGTGTAAGTTTTTGAACGCAATGCTGCTACCATACTTTTTCTAATTCAATGTTACAGCTGCAATTATGAAGACGACGAACCGTATTAAACAAATCGCATTTCAATACCAGTGGTTGCAAAAATGGCATCCCGTGTGTAAAGTAATGGCGGCAGCTCCCCAAAACAATTATATTTTTTTATGAGGACGGCAAACGAGCAAGTTGGTTACCTGGTGGTAGATAAGTAATCACCGGTGTCGATAGACAACTGCAATCCCAAATAATGTATTTACCTACTAAAATCTGATACAAGAGAGAGATATATTTTTCTCATAGTTACTTATACCAATATAAATATAAAATATAAATAGGTATAAATATATAGGGACATATCACACAAATTGAGCTAGCCCCGCCACAGTAAGTTATGAACTTGTGTCGTAGGATACTAACTCAAGAATATTATAATCTGAAAAAGATCGTTTTGCATCATGACCTGACCGGGGATCGCACCCGGGTACTCTCGTGTCACGTGTCGCAGGCTGGTGTTAACTACTGCGCCACGGAGCTCGCTAATAGATTCCATACCGTGACGATACACGTAGCTGCGTCTATTATTTCCTCTAATAATAATCGTTTATTTCGTAAAAAATCTCTAAGTACCCAAAATATTCGTCCGAAGTGGTCACATAATGCGTTTTCTACTACCAGTTATCACGTATTTTCCCTTGCGGGGTAGACAAAGCCTAGGTCTATGAGGTCTAAAAGCCACGTTTAGCGTGTTGGTGGGCATGTAGATGGAAAACGGAATCAAAATAGTGATGAGTTGCTAGCCGCATCGCCTAACATGATCCTCAGATATTGGCCCAATCCATCGATCGGCATTTACGATCCGCGCGGGAAGGGAAGTAACAAAAAATAAAAAACGTAGAATATATCAGCATTCTACATTTTTTCTTTTCTCCTAGACCCAGTATGGAAAAGACCTACACAGTACGCTGCGGTAATAAACAAAGATTCATTTACAAACCAGCTTTATCCAATAACTCCTTGGTAATGGGATGGTGGGAGACCCACACGAGCGCGGAGCACCCCGGGATGAGATTCATCAGCTCTTCATGGTTCTGCACTCTGCCCTCTTCACCGAAATGCAGGTATCGGCTTTGGAGGACCGTGAAACTGAAAGGCGTTGCTAGTTTTAGTATCTTTCGGATTTACCTAAAAAATAAAAAAATAACTAGGTATATTTGTCTATAACATTTCAATAGGTAGTTAACCTGCATGATGTATATTTTGAATAGGTTATAAATAAGTTAAGTATCTTACATTTAGAAAAACTGCCTTCAAACAGACTACTGAACCGATTTAAATGAGACCAATTTAAAAGCATATCCTTTCAAATAATAAAATATTACTTACTATTATTGGTAACAAATATTAAACAAAAAAAAACCGATAACCTCCTTCTATTTTTGAAGTCGGTTAAACATATTTCTGACTAGCTTTCGCCCGCAGCTTCGCTTGCATCAACGTCGTTCCCTCGGAAACAGTACTTTTTCCGGGGTGAAAGGTAACCTGTCTTTCCTCGAGCCTCAAGCTACCTCCATACCAAAATTATACTAACATACCTATTTTTATACTTTTAAGTTTAAAAATAAAAAAATATCCATACAAACTTTACCCCCCTATTTTATCCCTTCAAGGGGAAATATCGTCCATTTCACCAACACAGATCTTATTTGATTGTAATGTATTCGTTAACTTGTATGATATTTTTATACTTCTAAGTCTAGAAATGAGAAAGTTCTATACACACTTTACCCCAATTCTTCAGGGGGAATTTTGTACATTTCACCAACACAGATCTTTTTCAATTGTAATCGTGGATGGACCTATGTTTATACTTCTAAGTCTAGAAATGAGAAAATTACCAAATAAACTTTACCTCCCTATTTAACCCCTTCAGGGGAGAATTTGGTCCGGTTCACCCTATGTGCTTCACCCGGGCCTCAAACACCATCCATACCAAATTTCATTCAAATTGGATCAATGGTTGAAGCGTGAAAAGAAGACAGAGTTCGAAGTATGAGTATTAACTACTTAAATTTTTTTGGGAGGTCTTACTATTAGTACGACAAAAATATAGGGCGTCATTATTCCTGGCCCGACCATGGCGGAAAATGAAAATGCGAATGTTGCACAAATATGCAGTTTTATATGTGCCTTTCAGTGCCACAAATCCCGAAAAGTGTGCCTTTATTTTTTTTGCGTAATTTTATATTTTATCATGGTCCGGCTGGGAGGAGTATTTCCTGGCCCGACCACATCAATCTAGAAAACGGCCTATAATATGATATTGTTTACTTTATCAATAAAATGTGCCAAAACTGTGCCTACGGAATTTAATAACAGAAGGTCTATATCTATCTATATACATATTAAAATAGATTTTTTTTCTGTACCAGATAGTCGTCTACGTAAGTGCACGGTAGGTACATGTAACAAATGATACTACATATTTATACATACATACAAAACATACATATTATCACGTCTTTATCCCTTACGGGGTAGAATAGCCTAAGGTCATAAGACCAAAAGGCCACAATTCGCGTGTTAATGGGCGTATAGGTGGAAAGTGGAATCAAAATAGGTAGTGATAGGTTGCTAACCGCGTCGGCTATATAACACGATTCCCAGTGTTTGCCCAATCCCGCGACCGGGTTCTACGGTCTGCGCGAGATGAGATGCAGCTTGGAAGTGTATTAAAAATTATTTGCACCCAGACCAGCGTAAAGTGCATTAACTACCACAAATTAATATAATCAACCTAAAACCAACCTCAGACGAGTAGAGATATGGTTAACAACCACATAAAGTAAACATTTAAATGGTATCCAATTTTCAAACTGCAGCCGCCGATTGCAGAGGACGATATAGAAAAACAAGTAACCTATCTACTTTACGTTAGAATAGTGGGTAACATAAAATTGGTGTCATGTAAACATGCATTGTAGTCTGAAAGCTGGCATAAAATTTTGGGTAGGAGGCAAGCTGAAAAGTTCTCACATACCTCTCCTATTATACCCCAACACGGAACTGCATTTATGCCAACTCTCGGACTACAATGACATGGTCTATTAAACTTAACGTTTACATGGTATGAATTTTAAGTTACCCACTAAACTAATGTAAAATGAGGAGCCCGATGATCTAGTGGTCGTGAGCATAATTAGTACTTGCGCAGGTTATGCAACACTGGGCGCAGTCCCACTGGGATGGGTGACCGCAAGTGGCATAGATAATAACATCGCGAGCTCCTCCGTGCTTAGGAAGGCACGTTAAGCCGTTAGTCCCGGCTGCCTTCATTGAAGGCAGTTGTTAAGCTATGTCACATGCCTTTAGGTAGCTTGATGAAATCTGACACCGGTTTTGGCCACTTACACAAAAAGAAATTTGACATAAGGGAGATAGGTTACCAACTTAATTTTCTATTCTATATCATCCTCTGCTGTCGTCGGGTGCCGTTTGAAAATTGGTACTATTGGTATTTTTAGGGTTCCGTACCGTTGTAAACAAGAGTCTTATAGTTTCTCCCTGTCTGTCCGTCCGTTCGTAATAAAATCTGGTAAAAAAAATATTTTCAGGGTTGCTCACATGTAAAGTGGGAGTAATTTTTTTTCTCGACCTTCCCAACGTGTGGAGTATTATTAAATAGGTTTTTTAAAAATATTATGAGCTTGTGAACATCATTTTTCGATTTACTAATCCATTTTTAAAATATTTGCTAGAGTCCAGTGTCCCCAAGTAGTATATATAACGAAGTTTAAAGTATCAGACTTAAGTAGAGCTTACAAATTAAAGAGTAAAATTTCATACAAATTGAATTGATTGGAAAGATTAGTTAAGACAGTTGTTAGTTACGTAAAACAACTACTGAATGTAAATTTAATAACCACATAAAGATAAGAAAATATAAAATCATAGCAGCTTTAATAACACCTAAGTTAATAGCAATGTGTTTACGTTCGACGGCGCGCGGTGCTTGGCTGAACGATACGAGGCCGTTTGGTACCTAGCCCACTGCACTCGGGGATCAATGTAATATACGAAATCTGATAATAACGAGCGCAATAGGATTATATAACTCTTTCTTCAGTTACCACCGTCCTATGTGGACTCGTTTTTAGTCATTAAACCGTAAGTCGTGAACTCAAAGCTGGCATTCTCAAATCCAGAACCCTACACTGCGCGTGGCCCGACACACACTTTTAATGTAAAGAAAAAGTCACTACGTCTAAGGTCGGTTTTAGGTTGATTATATAAAGAATCATGGCGAACGCCCACACATCGAATGTACAGAAAAAAAAAAAAAAAAAGAGAAGATGAATTATATTGCAGTTTTGAGGTTTCCTTACTAGTAACATGTCTGCATAATAGAAATATTTTTAAACCCCCGTTTATGTAAAATATTTCACAATAAAAGTTATAGCCTTATTGCCATTTTCATTTGCCTAAAAATGTTCACAATGGTTGTCAAACTGACTGTCTATTGTAGATCTGTCACTCAGAACTGTCAAGTCAATGAGAAAATGTCAATCGGATTGACAGATTCTTTTTTTATTTTAGCGGATGGTTGCCTGCTTGCGTGGTGTTGCCATAAATTAATATATTTTAACGTGTCAGTTGCAGGAAGTGTTCGGATATTAACTCAAAAATTATTAATATGCGTTCGGATATCGAATAAAAAATCAGTATTTAAATAAATAAATATCTTTTTTTCCCCGTCTTTAAAAAATATTCTGATTAATTCAAGTTGTTGACCAGAGCCGTAGTAATCATATAAAAAATTTTCACCTTCTCTTTTTTTTAAAATTTAATATGTACAAATTTCGCCATGATTCTTTATGGTAGTTAATGTACTTTACGCTGATCTGGGTGCAATTAATTTTAATACACTTCCAAGCTGCATCTCATCTCGTGCAGACCGTAGAACCCGGTCGCGGGATTGGGCAAACACTGGGAATCGTATTATATAGCCGACGCGGTTAGCAACCTATCACTACCTATTTTGATTCCACTTTCCACCTATACGCCCATTAACACGCGAATTGTGGCCTTTTGGTCTTATGACCTTAGGCTATTCTACCCCGTAAGGGATAAAGACGTGATAATATGTATGTTTTGTATGTATGTATAAATATGTAGTATCATTTGTTACATGTACCTACCGTGCACTTACGTAGATGACTATCTGGTACAGAAAAAAAATCTATTTTAATATGTATATAGATAGATATAGACCTTCTGTTATTAAATTCCGTAGGCACAGTTTAGGCACATTTTATTGATAAAGTAAACAATATCATATTATTGGCCGTTTTCTAGATTGATGTGGTCGGGCCAGGAAATACTCCTCCCAGCCGGACCACGATAAAATATAAAATTACTCAAAAAAAATAAAGGCACACTTTTCGGGATTTGTGGCACTGAAAGGCACATATAAAACTGCATATTTGTGCAACATTCGCATTTTCATTTTCCGCCATGGTCGGGCCAGGAATAATGACGCAAATATAGGTATCATATTTTCAATTTTTTGTGTGTGTTACTGACAACACTGGTGGCAGACTTTTCGAGGAACTAGCACAATAATACAAATACTAAGAAATACCTACAAGATGCATAATACCAGTGTTATTCAAGATTAGGTGTGTTCTTTTATTTTATAATTGAAACTAACCTGAGATAATTACATTTTATTTTGAAAACCGGTCACTCACGTGCTATTTTGTAAGAGTAAGACATTTAATATCCCGATATTATATTTCTTTTAGTTTAAGCTAAAATAGCTTAGACGAGAGATAACCTGACAACTAGTCTACAATTAAGTTAGTAATATCTACACTAAATATTATTTTTTGACCCGTAAAATTAAAACTAGAGATACCTATTATTAGGTACCTACCCAATTTCAACTGAAACCATTTCGTTACTTCGTGACATCAATTCAATATATTGTGTGTAACTTCAAAGTTATAAACTGTAAAATACATTGTTATTAGTAAATTCGTGATAAAAATAATAGTAATTGCTGATGCTGACATAGTTGTATTTTCATCTCTTATCAGTTTAGTTTACATTGTATATTTATATTGTAGGTATACGTGCTCTTTCAAGGTTAAGGTAGCTTCAAAAACCTGTTGTCAAATAACCAATTCAATGTCAAGTAAAAATCAATACTCACTGTTCACGTAAAATCTTCAGTCCACTTTCAGGAAAATCATTTGACGACACCAAAACTTTGAGGTTAGCCATAGTCGAGATTGTTGAACTACTGGCTAGAGACACGATAACTGCGAATGGTATTACGCGAAACAGTATCATTCTGATAAGTGCCTTTGTTTATCTTTGACAACCACTTAAGATTATTTACGATTTATTTATTAAAACATTTGATAGTATCTATTTGTTCAGAGACCGTTCCAGCCAGTATTCAAGGTCGACGTGTATCCAGAAATAAGAAAATGAACGTCCGGCGTTGTATTTAACTCGTTCGATCGTGGCACTTCAATAGTTTTTTTTAATGACTTTTGTAAACTTGTACTGTTACATAATGCATATACACATTACCATTGTATTGAGGATTAGGCTTCTGAAGGTCGCATTACTTTGCTGATAAAATACTCGGAAGAAAACTAATTTACTCTGGCGATAGTTCACTAGCAGAGCATTAAAGCTATGAGTGAACGTAGCAAAAATTAAAAAGGAGATTTAAGGTTTTGCTCTTATTAAATTAAGAAATAAGAATTTGAGGTTTTGGTTTCATGTTTCCTGAGTTATTTACGAACGACACATGTCAAGTATTTTCAGTTTAAGATTGATTTACAAAAAAGTCCCAATAGTGACTATAGGTATTTAAATAGGTAGGTTGATTTCAAACCTTTGGCAATATTTAAAGAAATAAAATATTGTAAAAAATTCCAAGCGGGCGAGATTTGAACCTGCGAACTGGGTTCAAATCCCGCCCGCTTGGAATTTTTTCACCATATTTTATTTCATAATTTAATAAGAGTATATCAAAATAGCATTGTGAATGCAAAATATGTATAAACACTTAAAAATATTTAAAGAATCACTAATCATAGACTAATATTATAAATCATAGATTGATTGTTTCTTTGTTTGCATTGAATAGACTCCGAAACTACTGGACCGATTTGAAAAATTCTTTTACCATTAGAATCCTACATTATCTACAAAAAAGGAAAAATTGCGAAAAATATTATTTTTAGTTACATTATACAATAAAAATATTTTTAATAATTCCGTACTTATCTATACATATAATAAAACAGTAAAAATATTTTGTCTGTACATTTAGAATTTTTGACTGAAATAGATAGAGGGACACTTAAAAAGAATAATAGAAAGCAAAAAATGTTTTTTTCGAATTTCTTGTCTGTATGTATGATCACGATTATCTCCGAAAATACTGAACCGATTTACTTCAAACTTTCACCAATTGCTTTGTTTTAACTCAGCAGAACATTTAAAGTTTGTTTCATCAAAATCGGTTCATTAAAAAAAAAGTTATCGTCATTTGAATGAACTCAAGGCATGAGTTTTGCCTGCAAACATATAGCAAAAATAAAATAAAATAATGTGACATAAGAAAATTAAAATACTAATATTATAAATGCGAAACTCTGTCTGTCGTTTTTTTACGATTCAGCCATTGAACTGATTTGGATGAAATTTGGTATGGTGTGAGGCCCGAGGAAGGACATAGGGTATGTTTGATTCCGGGAAATTCTACTTCCCGAGGGATCGACACTAACGCGGGCGGAGCCGCGGGCAACAGCTAGTGTTATATAATGTACGGAACGCGTCGTGCCGGCTTTTTCTTTTTTCGGTCCATGTAAGTATGTCTGTTACATTGTCGTCTCCTGTAGCCTAAACGGCATGATTTCGAAGTGTGAGGTATCATTAGATTCGTATTGTTCCCCGGAGTGTCATAGGCTATATGACGTAAACAAAAAACTATATGACGGACATAAACCGTCAAAAAGGCAGTCAGGTTTTTATTTATTGAAATAGTCCATTTTTTAACATGTAACTATGTAAATGAGGGCGATTACAACGTTATCTTCACTGGTAATTTGAATTGTATGCGTATAAATTTTGTACGTAGGTATCTACTCGTACATCGTAAGTTTTCGTAAAATAAAAAGAGGTACGGTATAGTGGATAGACACTGATAAATTTGGGGAGTTATTTGTGTAGAATTATATAAAATTATATATCCAACCCGTCTGGTCAGCGAGGAGAGTGTAGGCCAAGTCCTCTGTCTGCTCTGGCTAAGTATGGCTTCGGTAGTACAGAGAGGGTCATGCTTCTGCAGTGGAGACTAAAAAGACCTGATGATGATGATGATATAAATAGTTAAATATACATAATTCGAAAAGTAAACCACTATAAAAATTACAATTGATAATATGTGATGAAAAAGAACTCGCCACAGGCAAAGAATATATTGCCACAGGTAGGATTTGAACCACGTCCCTACGGTTACGGTTTATGCCCTAAGTGTGTTACCAACGAAACCATCGTGACTTCAAATCACCGCGTCAAATTCTCTCATCACACCCATTCCAAGCATGCGTATTATAAAAACATATATTGCATTATAAAAATAATACTACATATGATAAAATAGACGATAATTTATTAATAATACTCGTTTATACATAAATACGTTTTAAATAAATACAATTACATTGAGTCAATGATTCGGACTATTATTCGTATATTTTTCTTTGGCCTTATACTGGATACATCATGGGCTTGCCCTCCAATGCCAGTAAGATATTGTGGGCCGCGATTTTGGACATAGCAGACCTTGTTCCGAACGTAGCGGAGCCTATGTGCGGCATTATTACTGAAAAGAAAAATTAAAGACAATGAAAAAAATCTAATCACACTTTTGATTCTTGCTCTTCCACTTAATTTAAAAGCGAGCGATAACTTTGCATGTTTCTATTTTTATACATAATATCACGTCTGTTTCCCTTACGGAGTAGACAGAGCTTTTAGCATACTCTTATTAAATAAAGAAATAAAATATGGTGAAAAAATCTCAATCGGATTTGAACCTACGACCTTAAGTCTATGTAAGACTTACGTACTTCCAACTGAGCTACCGCCTGTTCTAACCTCGGCTACGAAATTCTCCACCATATCCCATTTCCCTTATACGTATTAAGGTGATACCACTGTAAATAAGGTCGTTCTGAACCTTATTTATCTCGCAAAATACTTAAATTAGGAGTTTCAAATCTAAGTAATATGATTTTTGACTAATTCATCTCCAAAAATTGAAGATGAAAACACGTTTTGATAAAATTTTCTCGATAGAAATATTTTTTGAAAAATGGTCTTCGTTCGCAGAGTTTTTGTTATTGTATCTCAAATGCGACGAATGAAATAATGATTTTTAGACTAAAAGATAGGTTATTAGTAATTCATCAAAATGTAAATATGAAAATACAATTAACCGGTCTGATTTTATATAAAATAGAAATAACGAATTTGGCGCTTACGTTTTTTTCTTTGAGCGACTCGAGACTATCTCCTATCTCATCATTCACGGGCTAAACCGCCAAGCGCTATCCCTTGCGCGCACTTGATCAGTCCTTTGCCGAGCGAAGGTACCAAACATTTGAGGCCTCGCCTTAAGGCTTACGTCACACAACACAACTTTTACAAGTGAGGTATTTGATTCAACTCATTTTACAATGAATTTGAAGTCAATGTAGGAAGCCATTCAATATTTTTAAGTGTTATATTTTGCATTACACTTAGATATATTTACTTAATTTCTAACTATTCGTAATAATTAGAAACTAAGTACCTCAATATATTTAAGTGCCGTATATATGCGAAAAACGAAGCTATATTATAGCTGTGTGGTACATCTTAGTTCTTTATGGTCTGAATTTCAAGTGACTGAGGTTTTTGAGGGCTTACTGTGACGTAACTGAAGAAAACTTACAGCAATTCGGCAAGGAAACCAAGGGATGATCTTTGGGAAGTGGTTCCGGCGTGGTGACGTCGAGGCCAGCGGCAAATATCCTCTTTTCTTTTAACGCGTCGTACAATGCGTCCTGGTCGATTAAACCTGAAAAGAAATTGCTGTAAAGTCGGTTTATAGACGATAATTTTACGTGATAACGGTGAAGGGAGATAGATGCATCACAAGCCGAACGCTTAGGCCGATTGTGCCTCTCTATCGCTTGTTTCGCGCTCTCGCTTACATGCGGAATGTGACACTTTTTCAGCCCGCGTTCGATTTATAAGACGTTATTACGGCGAAAAATGGTCTAATTCTAACCGACACCCTACAATCAAAGGATGGGCCTCTAACTCTCTCATTCACCGAACGAAGCATTAGAAGGGGTAAAGCTTCTACTCAAAAGTCGTTTTCAGTATGAGTGTGGCACTTCTTAGTATTAATTTTGCCGGCGGCTCTACGACAACGAAAATTGATGTATGCTGTATGCGAAGAAATACGTAAATACCTAATAATGTTATCTCTCAAGTTGTTAACTCGTAAGTCATCTAAATGAACAAAAACAAATCAGCGATGCGATATAAGATAACAATGTTTTATCATTCTATCTATAGGTACAGTCAATAATGATATTCCTGACCAGGTCCTACCTAAACTCATAAACTCGAATTTTCTTTTAAATTAACAATAATAAATACAAGAAAATGTCTATTCAAAGTCTTCATTAAAATCTTGAATATATATTTTCAATTTGTAATGTGTAACAAACCTCCTCTCCCAATGTTAACGATGACTGAGGTGGGCTTCATGAGCTTCAAGGTTTCAGCATTGATCAGGTGCCTGGTCTCCGGGGTGTAGGGGCAGCAAAGGACCACATAGTCACTATCTTTCAAAAGTTGTTCCAGAAGGACCCTTTCAGCGCCCAAGTTCTTTGCTGCAAATTCATAAAACTTCACAAACAATAATCTTTCATATAAGTTCAAAGTATTAATAAAAAAACACTTCAATAAAACTACTCAACTTATGTACATCTATATCTGGGCCCTCAATCGTGTGCGTTACCCCAGCAAAAAAGTACTGAATATCAAAACGTAATATTGCTAGATAATTAGTAGGTCACGTCGTGTAAATGTAGTTGAAAGTTTTAAATTTGTACGTCCATTAATTTTTGAGATATTAATTAAAATCAGATTCTGCTGGGATGACATTTCAAACGTTACGCCAGCAAAAAATTTTCTCGGATCCGAATGAAAGTTAATACAATAATTAGTAGTTGATGTGCTGTAAATGTACTTGTATAAATAGAATTTGTACGTCTCCAGACTTTTGCGATATTCAAATTTTTGCTGGGGTAACGTTTGGTCGATTGCTGGATCTCATAATCGGCACGACGTGGGAGTTTGACTTTTTTTACTTACACTGTTATGAATTTGTAGGTCATGTCTGTATAAACAGAATTTATAAAAATGTTACCATTGAAGGATTAAAAATAAAAATATGAAATCAGGTATTTTAACTCCTGTACTTTAAATATAGGACCTACAAACTAATTGTTGACGTTAGTTTGTACCTTATGATTGCCTACAATGCCCAGGTAAGTATCAATATGATATCTTAAGTATTAAAATAGTTATGAGGAAAAAGAACCATATCTCGGTCGCCAGGAATTTCGACAGCCGATTTGACCAGTTTTTCTATTAGTTCGAAAGTCGACAGCTATCAAACTATTTGTAAGAGTAAGTTAACTATTAGTTTACAAAAAATCAGCTCAATACACGCAGTAGTTTAGGAAATATCATTAAATATCCAACTGTAGGTGAAATACCATGATAAACCGACAATTTTTGGGAGTATAGTAAAAGGCGACGGTACCGTATATTTAGTTGTATTACTGAAATTGGTCGTATATTCATTTATTTTTGCGGTACATTCGTACAATGAAGTGTTGGCATCCTTACTAATATTATAAATGCGAAAGTGAGTTTTTGTTTGTTACGCTTGCACGCCGTAACTACTGAACCGATCATTATGAAATTTTGCAAAAATTGCATACAAGTTCTTTGGAGTACGGAGAAGGACATAGGCTATCTTTTATCCCGGGAAAAAGTACTATTACCGAGGGATTGACATTGACTGAGCTAGTTTATAAATATAATCTTTATTTCTTCATACGAGAGTGTAGAATACAGTTTGTGTACGTATGCGAACATGAGGATGAGTTTTTAATGCACAGGCATATATTCTTGGTTTTATGCCTTGGTTCTATACATAGGTAGGTACAGATATATAATATATATTATCACCATATTTATTTCTTTCGAGTAATAGGTACGCTAGGCGTTTACAAAATACCTATTTAGAAGAGTAAGAAAAATCTTTTACTTTTTGAAGGCTTCCGGATTCCCGTCTTGTTTATTATTTGTTATGTAAGTTTAGGTATAATATAAAAAAAAATGAAAAATATTTATTGTAACACACAATGGCACACACAACACAAGAAAAAAGGACAGTATAAGACAAAACACAATTATAAGGCGGTGCCATCAGTATTACAAAAGGTGACGGCTCAGTATTACGTTGTACTAGGCATATGCATGACCTAGTACAACACTGATTTTCAGCCGTCACCTTCTGTGGCATCACGGACCGTCCCACGAGCAAAGTATAACGAGAAAAAAAAAAATAAGTAAAATACATACACAAAAAGAAAAAAAAAAAAACATAAGAAAAGAAAATAATGAATAACATAACAGTACACTCACACAAGACAGTCGGTCAAAACTAAGACAAGCAGCACAACACGTGGCATTAGTGCCACGTCACTAGTAAAAACAAAAAAAAAAAAAAAAAACCTACTATTTTCAAAACGTCAAATCATAGTCGACAACCAATGAACCAATCACCACAGATTTGAAAGAGTATGTCCAATCACGTAACAGATCCATCCATTCAATCAATGGCTGCCGCCGTGCTTTGTGATTAATACAATAATTTTATGCTTATTAGTAATTATTTACACATAATAGGCATCACAGACACAGTGAAATTGTGTGGATCAGCATTTCAAATTGGATTTATCCCCACGTTGATGGAACTGAACAATAGGCACCGCTGGATTAACCCTAGCCGCCCACGTGTGACGTGCCATCGTCGTTGGTAAGTTTTTTAGGTATTTATTGTATTTGAATTTGAAGCAAGTGCGTTTTAAGGTGTCTTCTAAATGTACTTAACGTTTTTAGGGCACGCAACGGAGGCGGCAAGTTATTCCAGCAGGAGGTAGCCGCATATCTAAAGCTGCCTCTAAAGGCGGCAGTTTTATGTCGGGGTGTTAGAAGGCGGAAAATTTGGCAGGAGCGAGCACCCTGTCTACCGGCAAACTGAAACCATCTCAATTTCTCGAATAGATACGAAGGCTGTTCTGATTTAATAACACCAAACAGCAAGCATGCTAAATGGTGACTTCTACGAGCCGACATTTTTAAAACGTTCGCCTTATTAATGAAAGGAGTCACATGCGTGCGGGGAGGTACAGGAAAAACAAATCTCACACATGCGTTCTGAACTCTCTGTAAAAGGTTTTGAGTTTTGACAAGAAGACAAGGCCCATACACACAGTCTGCATAATTAAGTTTTGATAAGATGAGGCTGTCACATAAACGAATACGCAAATCAACTGACAGATAAGGGCGTATGTTGTATAGTATTTTGAGACGGTAAAAGCAATTACGGACAGCCTCCAGCACATGCTTCTCAAAGTGCAGCTGTGAGTCCATTATAAGCCCCAGGTTCCTAGCCTCTGAAACACACTCGATGGGTTCTTGCTCCAGCACAACATTTGGTAGGTGAGATTTTATATCTTTCACTTGCTTACGAGAGCCCAGTACTAAGTATTTGGTTTTCTTTGGGTTCAGTACTAAAGCATTTTCATTTTACCAAGTACTTATGTTGTCTAAATCTTCATTTATTTTCATTACAGCTGTCGATGTACTAGATGGAAGGAAGTGATAGTAAATTTGGATATCATCAGCATAGATATGACATTTACAGTGTCGAATGCGAGAAATGACATCTGCACTATAAAGAATGTACAATAAAGGTCCCAAGATTGAGCCCTGTGGTACTCCCCTGTCCACATTACGACTCTCCGAGACAGCTATAGACCCATCACTCCTCCTAACTTGTACGAGTTGTGATCTCAACATGAAGTAGCTGTGAAACCAGTTAATAGTGTGACGGTGAATATAAATTAATAGTTATTTCATATGCAAACTGTAAATTACAAATCTCATTAATGGATAACAAAACCAAAAAGATTTTTTTTTTAATGTGACGCTGTATACACTTGGTTTAAATCATTGTATTATGTGCGCGACCGAGACGAGACGAGACGTCAACACAAAAAAGATCAACTGTCGTAGTATTCACTCTAGACATTTGGTCGATCCCGCAGGAGTATTAGTATCGCAGACCGCTCTGCAGCAGCGCCATCTAAATATCAGTTTCTGAACTAAACACTAAGTTTACTCCACTCATAACTCTGTAAATATACAGCAATTTTTAACTGATTATTTATTTTAAATTAGGACATTTAGTTAGTGGTAAATAATATGCTAGTATTTCATACTATGTCTCATTCATAATTGGCGATTTTAAGTGTCAAACGGAAAGAAAAGAATGAGTTTACCACTTAAATATACAGAGGGCGTTTACTAATATTGTAAAGAAAGTATCAACCCTATGAATGCACTCTCCCTCCTTATCAGCGTTGCTAAATGCTGGTCAGTGACTCATTCTTGTCATGGCCACAAACTAGTTAGAACTTGAGATCCCTGTCAAAGTAATATAAATGTACAGATCTATAATTTTATTCTGTGTTCTGAGAAGTGAAATATGAGCTTTATCGTATACCTATATGTGGTGGGTGTGATAACTTGAGTGAGTATAGTGAAGAAATTAAAAAGACCCAATACCTACATGGTGAGTTTGTTTGACACCTACATGGGCCCAGTGAGCCCATGGGCACAGCTCTGCTTTATACTTTATTTCCGCCTTTCATAGACTACTTTTGTAGGAACAACTTTACCTCGAGAAAACGTAACGTTTGAAATGTCATCCCAGCAGAATCTGATTTTAATTAATATCTCAAAAATTAATGGACGTACAAATTTAAAACTTTCAACTACATTTACACGACGTTACTTACTAATTATCTAGCAATATTACGTTTTGATATTCAGTACTTTTTTGCTGGGGTAACGCACACCCCTCAATCCTATATATAATGTAGTACTAACAATACATTATATTTTAATAAACTCATAGACATATAATGATTTAAGACTAATTACTTATGTACTTTAAATAATTATTTTTAAACTTTTTAGCTTAATTTATTTATTTATATTCATAACTTAATTAGTTTTTCAAGTTCAGGATGAGGGCAGTTGTGCACGATTTTGTAAACAAAAGAAGATTTTTATTTCCTTTTGTTTACAAAATTTTGTTTAATTTTTCTCTTTCTTTTGAGCTTTTATAATACTTTTTTTGTTAACTAAATATGTATTAATGTTGGTACAACACTAATGGGGGCGGAAGATTGATAGCCTGAGACAGGATTTATCCTAGTTCGGGTGTCGATCTGCCGTAATCGGCATATTATCACGCCATTTAAAATATGTACCTTATTGTATGATGATCATGGTGAGCAATAAATGAATTATTATTAGTGTTAGTTTAGCATGTACCATTAGCTAGTTAGTTTAGCATATAACATTACCTTCAGGTTTGTCAGACCGTCCTGAATAAAGGAACCGAGCCACTTCAAATCCTTTCAGTCTCCGGGCCACTGCTAGCCCAATGCCTCCAAGCCCAACTATTCCGACAGTGCTATTTTCAAGATCCCGGCCTAGCCTCCATTGCACACCAACTTTCCAATCACCACTGGAATAGGTAAATTAATAATTGGCATAAATGATGAAAAAGAATTTTGAAAATCGGTCCACAATTGACGGAGTAATCAGTGAACATACATAAAACAAAAATATACAGTCGAACATAGAACCTCCTTCTTTTTTTGAAGTCGGTTGAAAAGAGTTTTGATTGCTTTTTTAAGAAGCAGGCCAACATTCTTTGATTGCATGTGGTACTGCCAATACATGGTACAGTCAGCCAAGGAGATACCTGACCCCTCCATCTACCTATATCTTGAATGTTCTCTTAAACTAAAAGTAATATTAACATGAAAATATATATTCAGAAAGTCTTAATTAAAATCTTTCTGAATATATATTTTCATATTAATATTATTTTTAATTAAGGAGAAAATTCAAGATATAGGTAGATGGCGGGGTCAGGTATCTCCTTGGCTGACTGTACGATCTCTCAATGCATGTGATGTGTGAAAGCCAGCAGTCTCCTGTTTTTAAAACTGAACTGATCTGCCTGTACTGGGTTTGAATGGGCCGGCTCATCCAGGGACGTATCACACAATCACTGAAAATCAACGTTTGAGTAGAAGGTTCTCTAACGTTTCTATGCTTCGCTCGGTGAGTGAGACAGCCGGAGGCCCATCATTCTCCAAAGTCCTTGAAAGGCTGGCAATGTTCCTGTCACACTATGGTGTTGCAGTTGTCCATAGGCAGCGCTGATCGCTTACCATCAGGTGACTCGTTTCACGTCCTCCACGTGACAATTTCATACTACTTATATGAAATACAACATAAAGATGTGACTTATTTTCCTATGTTCCCGGGACAGAGGGCCACTACAGTGCTTCTCCATCTCGTTCTGTCTCGAGCAATGCGCTTCACTTCGGGCCAAGACAGCCCGATTGTCTTCACCTCCGCCGCTACCGATCGCCGCCAGGTCTGCTTTGGTCGACCACGCTTCCCCTTTCCTTGAGGAGTCTATTCCAATGCCTGTCTCGGAATGTGAGAAGGCTCTCTCCTGAGCGTGTGGCCAATCCATATCCATTTACGACGCGCTATCTGGAGACCGATCGGTGTCTCGCCGCAAAGCTGCTACAGACGTTCATAGGCCAAAAGATACCCAATATCTGACGAAGGCAGCGGTTGATGCGGACTTGGATCTGCTGCGTGATGACTTTGGCCACCTTCCATGTTTTGCACCCATATAGCAGAATGGTTTTTACATTGGAGCGAAAGATTTTGAGTTTTACTCTGCGAGTAAGCTTCCTAGACCGCCATATGGGGCGGAGTTGCGCGAAGGTGGCTCGAGCTTTAGCAATTCTAGAAGTGATGTCCTCTTCTGTTCCTCCACATTGCGACACTATGCTCCCCAAGTGCATAAACTGCTGCACGCGCTGAATTTGTTCTGTGCCAAGCGTTAACGGCAGCAGGTTCTTTCCTTTTATACGCATCTCTTGGGTCTTACGCGCGTTGACTTTAAGGCCCACCTTTCCCGCTTCACGCTGGAGGGCAAAGGGCGAGTGTTCTGTGCCCGAAAACAGAACCCTTTCACTAGGGAGGATACCTGAACCAAACCAAGTGCGTCTGCGAACTCTGAAGTGGCAGCCCCGTCAGCAGACTAGGACACAGTGGGCTAATCACCTGCTTGTCCAAAAACTACGATTCCTGAAACCAATACATAAAGATGTACCATGTTATATTAATTTTAAATAAGAAAAGAAAATAACATTTGACCTCTCAACCTCCCGGATGCCTTCTTTGAACTGCCGTCCGGCTCCTATCATGAGTCCTACAGTGATGTCCGCAACACTGTTGTTGACTGCATCAGGAGTGTGTCCTAGAGCAATTCCTCGCTTCTTCACCTCGGCTATGTCTATGTGGTCTAACCCTGATGATATTGTTGACACTGCTTTTAAGGAAGGGCCTGAAACAATGTTACATCTAAATTAAGAGTTTTATAATGGGTGAAAGTCTGAGGAATCGTGTTATTAGCAGGGACCGGAAAACCGGGTTCGGGGCTAATCTGATTAATAGAGAAACCCTATGATATGATTACCCAATGGATATGCTTATCACAACAATAGGGTTACTCCAACGATTTGATAACCCTATCGAACGGTTATCCTTATTAACTGGTTAACCGTATCTATTAGGTAACCCTTTCATGTGTAAAACCCTATCATAAGGTTTACCCTATCATTGGATTAACCCTATCAAATGGTTAACAATATCGCTGATTAACTTTATTAATAAGTTAACTCAATCAACTTGAAACCCTAACGATTGTGTATTTAATCATAAGGTTAACCTTATTGATTATTGCCTGTCTCTTTCGCGCATTTCAGCGCGTTTTTAACCAAAGCCTTTATTTATGTTCGGAATAAAACAGGCGCTGAACAGAGGCTATGTATAAACATATAGACAGTTCAAATAATTGAACTGTCTCGACAATTAAAAACTGTACGGTTTTACTGTGAAATTATAAACATGCCATTAATATTGTTACGTGGTTAGGGTTCAGGATTTGGAGTAAAACACCAAACTCTTCAGAGGGAATTTATTCACTACGGAATCCCAACACTGACTGGTCTTCCAACACGTCGAATATCCAAAACGCAAAGCACTCGTAGTCCTGGTCCGTTGCTGTGGTCGTATAAATTATCACTTATCAGTCGCATACAAATCACTCGTATTAGTATAGCTCACTAAGAACACTCGCGGTAAACTGATTAACGATCGCCACGTCCGCTCCCTTACATACTGACTTATGGGTATCTAGAAAGTTCCATATACTTCCGGTCCCGACGGCCGATAACTAAAACATTCCAGAATATTCGAGTATGTGTATGAGCGGGATAGAATACATATGTGTGAGCAGGATGGAAGATGTATGAGCGCGACAGACGATGTTCGGAAAAGTTCTAGACTATTCTGTTCTGGGAGCTTCGTGACACTGCCCCCTTCTTAGAGACGCTCGTCCCGAGCGTCACTGTTGCTGCCATGATAACGTGCTAAGCGGTCCACATGCACCACTTTGAATGCTCCTCTTGGTTGTCGTTGAATGCGATATGTCACATCGTTCATGCGGGTGATCACCTTATATGGCCCTTCCCATCTCGTCTGCAGCTTTGGAGATTTTCCTTTGCGGCGTATTGGGTTGTGAAGCCACACTAAAGCTCCTTCTTCATAGCCACTCGTATTTGCTCTTCGGTCGTATCTAGTTTTCATGTTCTCGCTTGCTTGCAGCCCGTTTTCCCGAAGTAGGTCATATACATCTCGCATTCTTTCCCGAAGATCCGAGACATAATCTGTCACAGTGTGAGAAACTTCTGGTGGTCTTCCCGTTAGCAAATCTACCGGTAACCGAAGTTCTCTGCCAAAATTTATAAAAGCTGGGGTCACTCTTGTGCTTTCGTGTTCTGAAGTCCGGTAAGCGAGGAGAAATAGCGGTATGTACTTGTCCCAGTCTCTTTGATGGTTATCAACCAATTTCGCCAAATGCCTCTCCAGCGTCTGGTTAAAGCGTTCCACCATGCCATCTGACTGAGGATGATATGGCGTGGTCCTTGTTTTGTGCATTCCTAAAATCTTACAGATTTCTTGAAATAGTTGTGATTCGAAGTTCCGTCCTTGATCGGAGTGGATTTCCAAGGGCACACCGAACCGGCATATCACTTCCTCAACTAATTTGGAGGCTACTGTTGCAGCTTCCTGTTTAGGTATGGCAAATACTTCAGGCCACTTGGTGAAGTAATCCATTACCACCATGAAGTATTTATTTCCCGACTCAGTTATAGGAAATGGTCCTGCCACATCAACTGCAATGCGTTCCCAGGGTGCACCAACGTTGTAGAGCTTGAGGTTACCGCGATTTCTTGTCGATGGCCCTTTCACAGCAGCGCATATGGTACATTTGCGACACCAATCCTCCACGTCTTCTCGACAGTTCAGCCAGTAGAACCTTTCTCGTATCTTTGTTAATGTTCTCTTGACGCCAAGATGTCCGCCGGACACCCCATCGTGGACTTCACGAAGAACGTCTTTTACTTTAGCTCTTGGAACAACTACTTGTAGGTGAAACTCTTTGCCATTTGGTTTTTCCCATTTACGGTAAAGTATTCCGTCCTCCAAGACAAAACTGTCCCATTGAGCCCAGTAAGCTTTGGTGATTGGGCTTGTAGGTGCAACTTCTACCCATTTAGGTTTTTCTGCTCCGCGTTCCTTCCATGCAATAATAAGCCTTATGTCTTCATCATCCTCCTGAGCTTCTCTGAAGATCGCGTCATCCCATGGTCCCGGCGGACTCGCCCTTGTTAATTTCACAGCGATTTCTTTAGACTCCTGTTTGACACAGTGTTTACAATCTTCTGAGCAAGGCCTTCTTGAAAGCGCGTCAGCATTTCCATGTGACTTTCCACTGCGATGTTCAGTAACAAAGTCGAACTCTTGGAGTTGTTCAATCCAACGAGCAACTTGACCTTCCGGGTTTTTAAACTGAAGCAACCACTTCAAAGCAGCATGATCAGTTCTCAGTTTAAACTTTCTGCCGATGAGATACTTGTTGAAATGTTGCAGCGTTTTTACCACAGCTAAGAGTTCTTTCCGTGTAACGCAGTAGTTCCTCTCAGGCCTTGACAAAGATTTACTGAAGTAAGCTATTACAACTTCTGCGTCACCTTGTTTCTGAGATAACACTCCACCAATAGCTGTGTTACTTGCATCTGTGTCAACGATGAATTGACCATCAGTCTGTGGATATCCCAAAATTGGAGTTTTACATAAACTTTCCTTCAATTTTTGGAAGGAATTCTCGCAAGTCTCGTCCCAGAAGAAAGGTCGTTTGTCTTCTGTCAAACGGTGTAAAGGTTTAGCAACCTCTGAGAATCCTTTGACAAATCTCCTGTAGTATGAGCACAGTCCCATGAAGGCTCGCACCTCTGTCTTGTCCTTCGGGGTAGGCCACTTTTGCACTGCTTCAACTTTATCAGGATCGGTTTGTACACCCTCACTGCTAATTACGTGACCGAGGTAGTTAACTTTGTTCCTGAATAGATGACATTTCTTTGAGTTCAGTTTTAAGTTTGCTCCCCGTATCTTCCTTAGGACTTTCTCTAGATTCCGCAAATGATCATCAAAGTCTCTGCCCATGATGATGACATCATCCAAATATACTAAGCAGGCATCTCCTACTAATCCAGCTAGTACACACTCCATAAGTCGCTCAAAAGTAGCCGGCGCGTTGCATAATCCGAAGGGCATAACATTGAACTGCCATAAACCTTTGCCAGTTGAGAATGCGGTCTTTTCTTTATCCTCTGGGTGTATTTCTACCTGCCAGTAGCCAGATTTTAGGTCCAAAGTAGAGAACCATCGCATTCCACTTAGAGTATCCAAGGTGTCATCAATTCGGGGCAACGGATAACTGTCCTTCTTAGTGATCTCGTTTAGTCGTCGATAATCTACACAAAACCGTGTACTGCCATCTTTCTTCTTAACTAGAACCACAGGAGAACACCAAGGACTTGCTGTTAGGAGTCCTCTCGCAGTTGGTTTGTGTAATGTGTCCTCAATCAAAACACATCTCTTTGCCTCTGTTTTCTTAGCCGTCGTGGGCAGTCTCACCATTATTTGAGCCTGTGTTCGTCCAGGAATAACAATTTTGTTAAGGCAGGTTACTTTTCCAGTGGAAGCTCCAAGAATGAAGATTTCTTCATTACCACACTTGAAAACACCATTCGTGATATCAATTCCACAATTATATTTCTTCATAAAATCTAAGCCCAGTATGCAGTCATCAATGATTTCAGCTACGATGACATTGTGAGTATAGGGTGTCTCTCCCACGTACATCGTAACTGCCATTTCTCCTAGGACAGGTATTGGCTGGCCAGAAGCAGAAAGAAGCCGACAGTTGATGTTCTTGCGTCCCCTTGCCGCTTTCATTAGATGTGGCTTAACTATAGTCCTAGATACACCTGTGTCTACTGTTATCCTGCAGTTTTTCCCTTCCACTGAACCACATATTGCCAGACAATTTTCATTGCTTGCCTGTGAGATGATTATTGCTGGGGCTTCTTCTGAGCCAGCCAGTACCCGCCCCTTAGTCCTGGCTGTTACTCGTTTCCCTGCTTCTTTAAAGGAGAGATCATAAACTGATTGCTTAGGTCTTCCTTAATCTCTTTCTTGATCTCTTCTTTAAGCTGTTCCCTGAGCTCTTCCTTTAACTGTTTCTTTTTGCGGCAATTGAGTTGTAAATGGCCTCTTTCACCACAATTCCAGCACATAGGCCCAGTTCCATTATCCTTCTTTGAAGGGGCCTTAACCGCCTTGACTACCTCGCTTATCTCGTTAATTTCTCTCAATTTATGAACTTGCACATCTTGTCTTACCGCTTCCACTTCAAGGGCGTGTGCAAGGGCATCTTTAAGCGAGGTGTGATGTTGGAGCTTTACTGTAGCCCTTACCTCTGAATTCTTAATTCCATCCACGAAGGCTTGCAGTAGATTTTTCTCCACCATCCGGGGGTCTTCTGAGGGAAACGCTTTCCTTACGAGCCTCTCGATCTCTCATGCCCACTGTTGTAACCCCTCGCCTGATCGCTGGACTCGGTCGCGAAGCTGGGCTCGGAATACGTGCTCTAAGTGGCGTTCTCCGTACCTTGCTTCAAGAGCCTCCAACAAGTCCTTGAAGTCACTACCTGAGTTAGGTAGTGCTTCTAATACTGTCAAAGCGGAGCCCTTCAGTGCAACGGTGAGGGCTGTCAGGCTCTGTTCATTAGTCCATCCATTTGCTGCGGCAACAGTTTGAAACTGCTGTTTATACGCGGCCCAGGAAGTAGTTCCGTCGTAAGATGGCACTTTCACCTTGGGTCCAGGTGCATAAGCAACAGCGTTGCTCGACGTCACTTTCACGCCTACTGTCTCCAGTCGCAGCACTTTTTTCTCTAGTCCGGAGAAGTTTGTTTCCAGACCTGTCACGCGATTATCCACCAAATCCACATCCTTACGGATCTGGTCCACCACGTTGCTGACTTTGCTGACAGCTGCTAATACCATTCGTTGGTCCTCACTCATATGATGCAGCTTTTCCTGCATACGCTTTTGTTCATCCCTCGAGCACTTTTGTTCATCCCGCATATTTTGTATTTCTCCATTAAGTTCCACATTGATGCGTTGCAGTTTACTCTGGTTCTCATTTATGCACTGCAACATTTGCATCAAGCTACCAAAATCAAAAGATGCTTGAGTTGGAACCTGGAAAGAGGGGCTAGGAAACGTGGCTTGATGATGGGCGGCTGGCATCTGTTGGGCGGCGGCAATCTCTTGGGAGGCCGTAACTTCCTGGGTGGCTGTGACGGCTTCGGTGGTTGCGACATTTTGGGCGGCTGCCCTGTCTTGGGCGGCTGCCATGTCTTGGGCGGCTGCCATGTCTTGGGCGGCTGCCATGTCCTGGGCGGCTGCCATGTCATGGGCGGCTGCGACCTCTGGGGCTACGGGCGGCAGTTGCTCGGCTGCGATGTTTTGGGCGGCTGGCGCATGTCGAGCGGATGCAACTTGGGCGGCGGCTGCGGTAGCCTCCATTGCACGTTGAGCCCGGGTCCGGACGCCTTCCTTATCTTCTTCGTCCCTCGGCAACACTGGCATTTCCAAATCCCACACTTCTGACACCAAATGTTACGTGGTTAGGGTTCAGGATTTGGAGTAAAACACCAAACTCTTCAGAGGGAATTTATTCACTACGGAATCCCAACACTGACTGGTCTTCCAACACGTCGAATATCCAAAACGCAAAGCACTCGTAGTCCTGGTCCGTTGCTGTGGTCGTATAAATTATCACTTATCAGTCGCATACAAATCACTCGTATTAGTATAGCTCACTAAGAACACTCGCGGTAAACTGATTAACGATCGCCACGTCCGCTCCCTTACATACTGACTTATGGGTATCTAGAAAGTTCCATATACTTCCGGTCCCGACGGCCGATAACTAAAACATTCCAGAATATTCGAGTATGTGTATGAGCGGGATAGAATACATATGTGTGAGCAGGATGGAAGATGTATGAGCGCGACAGACGATGTTCGGAAAAGTTCTAGACTATTCTGTTCTGGGAGCTTCGTGACAATATTAAAGTAAACTTTCGCGTTGGCACTTTTCACATTTAGGTAATGCAAGTTAATTTTATTTACATATTACATATTTATCCTTCATTTAAAACTTCAAAATCCATTGTTAGTGAAAGACGGCAGGACGCATAGTGCTGCACTTAGTTCGTTTTAGGGTTCCGTATCCAAAGGGTAAAAACGGGACCCTGTTAATTTCGCTCCGCTGTCCGTCTGTCTGTCTATCTGTCCGTCTGTCACCAGGCTGTATCTCATGAACATGATGTATTTCTGTTGCCGCTATAACAACAAATTCTAATAAATAGAATAAAATAAATATTTAAGGGGGCTCTCATACAACAAACGTGATTTTTTTTGCTTGTTTTTGCTCGATATTGATAACGGCAACAGGAAGACGCTTGAAATATTTACAGAATATTCAGTTATATATTCTCTTCAAAAAAA
This sequence comes from Elegia similella, assembly GCA_947532085.1. Classification (NCBI taxonomy): domain Eukaryota; kingdom Metazoa; phylum Arthropoda; class Insecta; order Lepidoptera; family Pyralidae; genus Elegia; species Elegia similella. The sequence continues at coordinate 20,459,461 of OX383941.1, forward strand.
AAAGATTTTTTTGCCGTATTTATAGATAACGGTACGGAACACTACGTGCGCGAGTCCGACTCGCACTTGACCGGTTTTTTCCAAATATCGATAATCAACATGAATACAGATGAGGGTACAAGTAATAAAGTTATTGGTATTTATTTTTCTTTTTTTCTGTCGGCAAAATCTAAAAGCTACTAGTATTTTGGCATGAGCAGAAATTAAAAATTCAATTGTAAATACGCGCGAATAATATTTCGCGGACCGCGATGCAGTATACGCGTGGTTGGTGCGGGGCGAGGAAGGAGCGAGGCGCCAGCGGGAGGCCGGCAGCGGCGCGGTGGACGTGTCGTAACGAATAGGTACCGATTGCGCCGTGTATGAAAAAGAAATACATATAAATATGAAAAATTCTAAAAATGTTACCATTCAGAGATTGAAATGAAAATATGAAATCAGGTATTTTGACTCCTGTACTTTAAATATAGGACCTAGAGAATTATTATTGACATTAGTTCGTACTTTATAATAGTCTACAATGCCTAGGTAAGTATATAATATGATATCTTAAGTTTTAACACCTGAAGTGGCAAGACATCATCACTCGCGAAGTAAATAAGTTATGAGAAAAACTGCCATGATTCGGACGCCAGGAATTTTGACAGCCGATTTGATCCGTTTTTCTATTAGTTCGGAAGTTGATAGTTATCAAACTATTTGTAAGGGTAAGTAAAATATATGTTCGCAAAAAAATCAGCTCAATACACGCAGTAGTTTAAGAAATATCATTAAATATCCAACCGTAGGTGAAATACCATGATGAGCAGAATATTTTCGGGAGTATAGAAATAAGTGGCGATACAGTATATATGCTAACCATCCTAAATTAGCAATAGTATTAACGTAAAATAGTACAGTCGCGAACACCATTGAATTCAAGGTATTTTAACTTATCCAAAACTATTGTTTGTTGACCACATTTTTTTTATATCGTTCATACTTACGATACAATCAAAATTGGAATGTGCTTAAAAAGTCGTTACCCTTCAATCGCGGAAACACAGACACGATCGAGTTTTAATATTTTATATATATATATATGCGACCTGGAGAGCTATTTTTGAAATTTGGCCGTACTATTCTCTGCCAAGCGATTTTTCTACACAAAACTCGTTCGAAGACGAGTGTCATACTTTCAAAAATAGTACGCCCGATCGGAAGTGTAATTTTTTTTTATTTGGCCGTTCATAAACGAGTGATTTCTCCATACAATTATCGCTCGAATGGTCATACTTTCAAAAATAGTACACCGGGTCTCTTGGGAGCTGACAATATATAACTAAATATTCTGTGAATATTCCAAGCATCTACCTTTATCAAGATTATCAAGATCGAGCAAAGGAACCACGTTTGTTGTATGGAAGAACCCTTAATTTAATATTTATTTTGTTTTTAGTATTTGTTGTTATATCGGCAACAGAAATACATTAACTGTGTTAGTTAAATATTTCAACTGTCTAACTATCACGGTACGGTTAGCCGTGTGGTATCCGGCAGAGTAGAATAGGACCACTCCAAGTCTTCCTGTGGATGTCGTAGAAGGCGACTTAGGAAATACAAGCTAAACAAAGCTTATAAACATCTAAGACACCTCTCCAACCCGTCTGGCCAGCGTGGAGAGTGTAGGCCAAGTCCTCTGGCTGCTCTGGCCAAGTATGGCCCTAGTAGTACAGAGAGGGTCGTGCTCCTGTAGTGGAGACTAAAAAGGACCTGATGATGATGATGAACTATTACGGTTAATGAGATACAGCCTGATGACAGTCGGACAGTGGAGCCATATGAATAGGGTCCCGTTTTAACACTAAAAATGAGGTAAAAAAATATCATATAATTATTACAGGTATGGGTTATTTACATTCTTCAGAGCGGTGTTCCTGTGGGATCGACCAAATGTCTAGAGAATGAATAACACGACAGTTATCTTTTTGTGTTGACGTGTCGATCTCGTACTGACTCTCAGAACAAGGACTAAAGTTAGTATATAGATGTCTAATAGATGTAGAACTCGACTCTCGACAGCGTCAGATTAAAAATAAATACTTTGATTTTGATCTCCAAAACTATATGCGATTTTTACTAGCAGTTTGAAATTGAAATAAATTTGACATACTTATTTACTTAGCAAAAAATTTTTTTTAATTAATAATAATATATATATGCCTGTACATAAAACTCATTCTCATGTTAGCATCCTTACCAACGTACACATCCTGTACTCTATAATCTCGTATGAAGAAATAAGATTATTTTTTATGCATGTGAACACTTCAGTACACACATGTACCTCAAAAATAAAAGAATACATGACCCATTTCAGTAATACAGCTAAATATACGGGAACGTCGCTTTTTGCTATACTCCCGAAAATGGTCGGCTTATCATGGTATTTCACCTACGGTTGGATATTCAATGATATTTTTTAAACTACTGCGTGTATTTAGCTGATTTTTTGCTAACTAATATTTTACTTACTCTTACAAATACTTTGATAACTATCAACTTCCTTAGCCGTGTGGTTTCTGGCAGTAGAATAGGACCACACCTACTCTTCCCATGGATATCGTAAGAGGCGACTAAGGAAATACAAGTACTCTCCAATACGCTGTCGAAATTCCTGGCGACTGAATTATGGTACTTTTTCTCATAACTTATTAATTTACTGATACTTACCTAGGCATTGTAGGCAATTATTAGGTATAAACTAATGTCAACAATAAGTCTCTAGGTCCCATATAAAAGGATAGGAGTCAAAATACCTGATTTCACATTTTCTTTTTTAATTCCTGAATGGTAAAATTTTTAGAAATTCTGTTTGTACAAACATGACATATAAATTCATAACAATGTATGAAAAAAAAAACAAACTCCTACGCTGTGCCGATTGTGAGATCCAGCAATCAGCCAAACATTACCCCAACTAAAATTGAATATCGCCAGGGTCTGGAGACGCACAAATTCTATTTATACAACAACATTTACCACACATCAACTACCTACTAAATATTTTATCAGCTTTCATTCGGATCCGAAAAAAGTTTTAGCTGGCGTTACGTTTGAAATGTCATCCTGGCAGAATCAGATTTTAATTAAAATCTTAATAATTAATAGACGCACAAATCTCAAACTTTCACACACATTCTTCTTCTTCTTTTCGTGTCGATGGTACCTATATTTTTGCAGCCCAATAATGGGCCACTTCTATTCCTTCCTTAGATGCTGTAAGGAGATCGTCCAGAGTGCAGGTGTTCGGGCACCTTGGACAAGAGAGGAGGTGCGCCATAGTTTGGGGAGAGTGTCCACACTCGTACAGTACATGACGTTACGCACTGATAATCTAGTAATATATAGGGTTCGTAGTAAAGAGGAACCCTTATAGTTTAGCCATGTCTGTCCGCCTGTTTGTCCGCGGTTTTATTCAGAGACTATAAGTACTAAAGATCTGTAATTTGGTATGGATATGTATATTAATCATGCCGAAAAAGTGGTAATATAAATCTTTCTAAAAATTTTTTTTGGTGTAGCTCCCAAACTCAATTTAGTTCTCATAGTAATTTTTTTTCACAACTAACTTCTACGTATGGGGTGTTGTAGCATAAGTCTTTTAAAAATATTGTGAGCTTCTGAACATAATTTTTCGATTTACTTATCCTTTTCGGAAATATTTGGTTTTATAGTACAAATTTTTGTTACAGTTCAGTGTCTCTATCTACTAAATGGTTGTATATGAACCCGAGAAAAAATTCACGGCAGTAGTACATATAACGAAGTTTAAAGGAATACTATCAAAGCTAAGTAGATTTTATAAATTAAAGATTGACCAAGTTATAAATGAACTCGGTGAATTAAAATTTCATACGAATTGAATTAAAAATTAGACAGTTGTTAGTTACGTACAACAACTACCGAATATAAATTTTTGAATCACGTAAAGTAAGATAAATACAAAATCATAGTAGCTTTAATAATAATAATACCTAAAATAATAGCAATGTGTTTACGTTCGACAGCGCGCGGCGCTTGGCGGAACGATAGGAAGTTGCTTGGTATCTTGTTACCAGCGCTTGCTCTCCTCATGGTGGTACTAAAATGGATTTTTTTTTCCTAATTTCTTTCGTTAAGTAGGACTTTATAAATCTTTCTTCAGCTACCACACTCCGTGGTTACCTCAGTTTTATGTGAGCTCGTTTTTAGACGTTACTAAATAATGGTAAGAGACCCTTCGTGCGGGAGTCAGACTCGCACTTGGCCGGTTTTTTTAAATCTATGCTTATAATTATATTAACAATTATTAATAATTAAAAGAAAAAACCGGCCAAGTACGAGTCGGACTCGCGCCCGAAGAGTTCCGTACCGTTATCTACAAAAACGGCAAAAAATAATGTCTGTTGTATGAGATGAGAGCCCCCCTTTAAAATTAATTTTATTTTTATTTGATTAATTATTTTTAAAGTGAATATATAACTAAATATTCTGTGAATAGTTCAAGCGTTTACCTGTTGCCGTTATCAATATCGGAAAATCACGTTTGGTGTATGGCAGCCCGCTAAAATATTTATTTTTACATCTATTTTTTTGTATTTGTTGTTACAGCGGCAACACATACATCATATGTGAAAATTTCAATTGTCTAACTATCACGGTTCATGAGATACAGAATGGTGACAGACGGACAAATAGACAGACGGCCGGCGGTGCGAAATTAATAGGGTCCCGTTTTTACCCTTTGGGTACGGAACCCTAAAAAGAAACGCACTGTACTAAACAAAGTTTGCATGTCATAAAAATAATTTTTAACAAAAAAAAAACCGACTTCAATTTGGTGACTAAAAAGTAAAATATAAATTTACTAAGCACAAAGTAATTCGTATCTTGTAATTTAGTTAATCAGAAATGATTCAATAAGTATTTTATACAATTTTGAAGTCGGTGCCAGTATTATCAACCTTTCTCATCACAACTCAAGCTAATAGGCATATTGAACCATAAACAAACGGTAACTACTGTAAATCGTTGAGGGATTCCCTCGACTGTCTATCGTCTCCATTATCAGACCTGTAATGGTACTTATAACACATATGGGTGCAAAGTTCTCATCAACAGAAATTAATGAAGTCCAAACACAAGGTAGCTATTGTAAAATGTTGAGGAGTGCCTTTGACTGTCCGTCGTCATTATCATCAAACCTCTAATGACAGTCGCAACCCATCTATGTGTAAAGATCTCATCAATACAAATTAATCAAACCCAAACACCAGGTGATTGCTGTAAATCGTTGAGGAGTTCCCTCGAATGCCTTTTCGCTCCATCATCAGATCGACCCCAGACCTTCATTAAATATTAGTGCTTTAACATACCTAAGGAAAAAAGTAACAAACGTACTAGCCGCCAGTACAATATACGAAGGTTCTCCTCGATTTCTCTAGGATTCCATCATCAGGTCGTGGTTTCCTTATCATCGTACCACACTCGAAATATGTCCTCTCTAACAAAAAAGATTTATCAAAATCGGTTCATAAACGACGAAGTTATCCGCGAACAAACATAAAAAAAATATATATACGGTCGAATTGAGAAACCTCCTCCTTTTTTGAAGTCGGTTAAAAACAACACAATGAATAAAGTGTTTTGTTTAGACACTCGTCTCTGCCGTCTTAGTAATTATTATTACGTGAACTTAACCGAAAAGATTTGCCGAATCCAAAAAAACCGTCTGTATTTTGTGCATAATATATATCGCAAAAAGGTTTATTTTTGTCTGACTTCCTGCAGCGTAGATAAACGAAGTCCCGCCGGCCTTTATATGACCAAAACCGCTCGCGCCGTGTGCGCTGTCGTCCATAAGGTTTGCAATAATAGGTCTAATGAAGTTTCAAATAGAGATTATAATGGCTCGACGGTGTTCCAAAACCCAATCATACGGTTTTTGGAATAGGGTATGCGCTTACATTCAATAACACTATTCTTATGGTTAACCTTTCATCAAGTTAACTCAATGATATGATAACCTTATTGATATGGTTATTCATTTGATAGGGTTACACCTTCCATGCATTAACTCTATACTTTTGGTTAGCCTTTCATCTAGTTAACTTGATGATATGCTTACCGTATTGATACGGTAACTGTTTTGATAGGGTTACAATAATGATATGCTAACCGTATCGATAGGGTTTTTAAAAACAATTCTATGAAAAACCCTATCAAAAACCGCGGTTAAGGTAAGCGGTTCCGGTCCCTGGTTATTAGGCGATGCTGCTAACAACCCATCACTATTTTGATTCTGTTTTCCATTGATGCCCACCAACATGCTCAATGTGTCTTTTAGGTCTTAAAGACGGCCACTATCTACCTGACAATAGTAGTGCTGTTATACCTACAGCCAAGGAAGGTTATGGACAAGCAAGTAGCCAGCTGTAAAAATGTCATAACAACAGACTCGAATACCAATGCACCACAGCTGCAACTTGGAAAATGGTCAGATTGGGAAGACTACGATACAATACCTAGCTACGTACCACACAGAAAGCATGGACAGATAAGCTGCAGGTGCAACTGGGAAAATGTTTATTAAAAAGAAACTGTGATAAAACACCTCGTACTTCACACAAAGCATATGCAGATCCAGTAAAACTTGCAAGTTAGGCATGTCATCATTCTTCAACCTCATTCAGGATATTAATATATATTTTACTTTTTTTTTACAAGCTTTTATTTAGTTTCACCTGTCCAATGTTCGTCTGTAATCAAACTTGTAAGTTAAATTTGATCCACTTCTCGGGTACCAATTGAGCTGAAATTTTGCATGCATATTTTCTTTTTATTTATTTAACATAACAAATAAAAAAATGTTAATCGGATGACAATATTATGGAATCATTGCGCTGATCTGATAATGGAGTGGGAAGGTTGCCATAGGAATTCTTAAACTAAACAAGGTACACCAATTGTGTTTGGGCTCATTTGGTTTGTTTTAGAATGCACTTTACAGTGTGTATAATAAAAGCTTGGCAGAAAAATTATACTTTCAAAAAAAAAATTTTTTTTTTTTAGAAATATATAATAACTAGCTTTCGCCCGCGGCTCCGCCCGCGTCAATGTCGATCCCTCGGGAATAGTACTTTTTCCCGGGATAAAAGGTAGCCTATGTCCTTCTCCGTACTCCAGAGAACTTGTATGCAAAATTTCATGATGACCGGTTCAGTAGTTACGGCGTGAAAGCGTAACAAACAAACAAACAAACAAACTCACTTTCGCATTTATAATATTAGTAAGGATAAGGATAGGTTAATTGGTGATTAGAATGTGTTTGACCCACGGAGCAAGTACAAAGGTTTGATCCCTATCTAGCCTGATCAGCAGCAACTTACATTTAGATTCTCTTTCAAACAAGGCCTTTAGGTCTTATGGCCGCAGGCTTTATCTGCCCCATAAAGGATAAAGACGTGATAATATGTAAGACAAGTACCTATGTATACTAGAATAAATATATGGCAAAATCAGGGGTGAGCTTTATAGCTGAGCACGAATTTGTAATTTCTGATGATTGGCTCTAATATTACTCACTTTGCTCGGGTAGGCTTTGTAATAGCTTAGCACGAATTTAGATATTCTGCCTATTGGAATTGATAGAACTCACTTTGGAGTTAGGTTATTTTTAAATTATCATCATTTTAATTTTCATAACATCGGCTACACAAATTAAATTTTTTGTTAAATAATAGGTGTGGCGGGTGCAGCCCTCAGCAAGGGGGCTCGCTGCAACAAAAAACACGTCGTCCAACCACCTGGTCGGTGGGTGTCCGACGCTGCGCTTGCCGGTACGTGGTCGCCATTCCAGAACCTTTCTGCCCCATCGGCCATCGGTTCTACGCGCTATGTGCCCCGCCTACTGCCACTTCAAAGAACTATATCTATTTTGTATGAAAACTTAAATTACGTCTCCGCGTTTTAAAAATTGTATTGTTAAGAAGAGATAACGGGTAATAAAATAAAAAAGACAGTCAATGGATCACCCTGTACAGAGCAAGTTAATTGGGGCACTGAGCCCACATTTTTGTGAGCTGGATTTACTCTATCAGGAAGGTCACTCTCTTGTTGAAATCACACATGTGGTGCTTTGGGGCTAGGGGTCTTCTTTGTGTTAGTTTCAGTGATATTATATGAATCTTTTTAATTACCTGCTAAGTTTAGCAGTTCTCCTGTCAGCCGATGTTTTGTGTTCCATATTAAAGCGTCTACTCCTTTGATATTGCTTCTTACTGTCGCCAGAAAATCAGGATGGTCGTCCAAATGAGGCAATATAACTGGTTCTACTCTGCAAAGACCAACGATTGAAAATAAAACTTTTGGTTTACGTCACAAACTTAATAAGATGTTTACATTTTGTTTGTTTGTTATTTACCCGAACCTAAGTATGACTATTGTCATGCATGTGTCATGTGTCAATTGTCTTTTTTTTCTTTTATTTATGGCTTTCACGCGTTACGTATTTTGCCAGTATCAAGTATAAATGAATTTTCCCGCGCTTTTTCTAAGTCATGTTATCAATGAAACGATGGTGTATTTAATTCCGTTGATTCTACGGGGCTCCGTAGAATCAACGAAATTAAACTTGGCGACAATTCCCACGAATCTACTGGCTTGATCACAGACGACGCAACGAGACAATGGGGTCCACCAGCCCGCTAAGAAAATCTCATTACAGCCGCACTGTGACAGTTAATTTCGGTTATTCCACACATTGTTCATAAACATGGGGATTTATTACACCGATTTCACATTATAAAGTCCACTAGAAACAATTTATAAAACAATCCAAAACACAAGCCGTGTTCTCCGCCAAAATTTCCGCCAAGAACTCGTCAATTGTCTTGCACACAGGCAGTTTTAGGGTTCCAAAAACAAATAGACTCTATTATTAATAGTATGATTGGAATGGTTCGTGGTATGGTCAGCGGACTCGTAGGCATCCGGCTGAGACCTCAGCCTTCGCTGAACCGTCCGTTCGTCCGTCCTCGCATCTGTCACATGGCTGTATCATTGAACCCTAATAATAATTAGATACTTAAAATGTTCACAGAATGTGTATAACATATTTGTTGCCGCTTTAAGTAACAATAAATAATAGTTAATACAAAAATAATTCTTTTTGGTCAAAGATTGAGTTTGGCCATCCAGCGAGGAAATGCCGTCAGCCTTTTAGGCATTCCCCGTTGACCGAAGCGTTTTGGATTCCATTTTTTATTACTTAGTGTTTAATTTTGTTTGTTTTGTTTTGTTCTTTTGAATAAAATTAAGGAGCCGCCCGTCTAAGAAACGTGTTTTTAGCGTTATTAGTTAGGTACATCCTAAATAGATTGATTGTATAGTGGTACAGAACCCTTGTGTGTTTTTGTGTGTGTATGTAGCCAATACTGGTGTTAGATTTTTCGAGCTGCCTAAAATCATCTGACATAGCTATGTATATATCGACTGCCATCAATTATGAATGAGAGTATGATTAGATAAGATGCCTTCCGAAGCACCGACGAGCTCGAGAACCTCAGACTTAGGCGGTTTTTATTTGAAATACTCAGCTGGGCATACATTGAAATCAGGTAAAGCTATTTAGATTTTTAATTTTCGAATTTAAATCATCCATTAAAATGCCAAACAAATATTAGCTTTGAACTCAATTAAATTTTTTTAATTTTAGTTGGTGACGGGACTCAATTACTAAGTCTCCGTTGTCCGTTCGTCTGTTACGCTCACGCTTTAGCTTTTTGAACCGTTATAATAGCACAGTGGAAAAATAGTACGCACAGCCAAGTATACATATAATAGATAGACACATAGAATATTCACAGCACGTGTACTTATATCTTTTGGCTGCATATAGGGTTCCCATACAAGAAACGTGTTGTTTAGTTGATTCTGTCATAACATAAATGCTGCTCGTTCAAACCACCGATAATCAAGAACAACAGCGTTCGTGCAAGAAAGGGTTATGTAGTACGGAACCCTTCATCTTCATTATTTCAGCCACAAGAAGTCCACTGCTGGATATAGGCCTCCCCCAAAGATTTCCAATACGACCGGTTGGAAGCGGCCTGCATCCAAAGCAAGCGTCTTCCTGCGACCTTAGTTAGGTCGTCCGACCACCGAGGGAACCCTTGGTGAGTGTCTAAACTGGCACTTGACAGTTTACGTAAAATTTTAAAATGGTGTATATAAAAAAAAAAACTTACTTATTTTTTAATATCTCTTGACCAGCCACAGGATATGTTTTGTTTACTATGAGCGCACGCCGCAACAACATTTCGCCGTTTAGCAAGAAATAAATCACAATTCACAAACTATCTAAGCCAAAACTTTTTTGTTGTATTTTATATACTTCGCGCTTGTTCGCGCGGGTTATCGCTATCACGATTCAAGAGACAATATTCATAGTTACGTTACCCAGGCAGAGACAGAACAAACGGTAATTATTATGTAATGTTGCAAAGGAAACAAGTGATGTCATGTAAATGTGAGCCGGGTGTCATGTGGGTACCTATTTTGTGTATTCAACTGGTAGACTGGTCTGCCGGTCTATAGTGTACAACGTTTTAATAGTCACTTCAAAATATTGCGGCTTTAGTATGATTGACTATTTTTATTTATGATATATAAACCGTTATGTATTTTGAAGTGACTATCAAAACGTACACTTAGTTAGCAAATAGGCCGGCTGGTAGATCCTTTCATTCATTTAGAGCGGCGGGGAAATTAATAATTAGGCATTATGATTCATGTTCTTCTGAATATGAACAATAATATGAAATACCATGATATAACTTTTATCTAAGTATAAAAAAGCCAATATAAATAATCCTTAGATAGGTATTAACCTTACTCCTTACTCTTACTGTTTATATATTAATAATTGTCCCGCCGAAATTCGTTTCGTTATAAGTATAGATCAAAGTAATAATAGGTACTCTAGACTTTTATATATGTATTGAAACAATGACAACACATTCTAAGTATAACCAAAGACAATATATTGTCTTTGGTATAACTAAAAGCCTTGTCTTCCCATCTGCATATCAAACGGTATTATAATCATAAGCATTGATAAAAGCATGATAACAGTCTAAGTGAAGAGGATACTTATACATATTTTCAGCACATATTCTTATCTGTGATACGCATTAGGTACCTACCTACGTTTAAATCACCTGATTGTCTGATAATTAAGATGATTCCGTGGTTCGGAAGGCACATTAAGCCGTTGGTTCCGGCTGCCTTCTGGTCACGTAAGAGGCAGAGAGGTGGTCCCAAAGAACTCTGATACCAGGGTGTGCATGGTCGATTGATCGTGTTACCCACTCGAAATGATGATGATGACATTTAAATATGTACTTACCTTGAAACATCTGGCACCAGTGTTGGCCACTTGCACAAATGAAAAGCAAAGCAATAGGTAGGTACAATTTATTATGATTTTTAGCTCTTATTCTATTAATGCTTTATTAACGCCATCTATTGATGAGTAGAAAGAAACAATTTTAAATGTTTAAATTTATTACTCCTCACTAGATGGCGCTTCTATATGAAAAGTACAGTGCCTATTTGCAACAAGATGTCACTACAGTTAATTTTGCCCCACAGACAAGAACATGCTCAACAAATTTTAAAACTAAAACTATTAACCATAATTATTATGAAACTGTTTTACATAAGTGGTAAACAAAAAACGTTTCAGCAGTCTTATCTTTTGAGGTACACACACACAAGTTATCGAGATCCAAAATAACTGATAGGTATCTAATAATTAATTATAGGTAGGTATTTATTACTCGAATGAATGAAACATATTTTGTGAAAATGGGATTACTCAATTTACGTAAGCTTGGAGGAAGAGTTTTTATTACTTTTATTGACAAGACGCTTGTCAGCAAGTCGGTAAAAATTAAAATATAGGTACTTTCTTACAATTAAAATAAAACTGGCCAAATCCGTGTTAAATTATTAACTTTCATTTTGTTGTTATAGCGGCAAAAGATGTACACTTTCTGTGGAAATTTCAAGTCCCTTACCTAAATCGGTTCAATAGATACAGCACTGAGACAGACGGACAGACTGACAGACGAACATCGACGGCTTTTAATACGGCCCAGTTTCCACCATTTAGGTACAGAACCCTAAAAAATAATATTTCAGTCATTATACTTATTTGGCGGTCCGAGACTCGACCTACTGGCCTGTTTCCTACCGCAGGCTTAGAGTAACATAGGCTACACGCCGGATAAGAACAAATAATTGTAGTATTAGGAACTATCTCTTTGAAATTCTCATGGTAAGACATTAGATGTCTGTGGTAAGTACAAATAATAAACTTAATCGTATAATGAATGCCCCAGGGATAGTACACAGATGTACGCGGCCTGGCACCGTGACAAACGTCTGGATGGCCCCACATGTAGTCCATCAAACGGCTCTATGTATCAATATACTGTGTTTATTATACTAGCTCTTGCCTGCGACTTTGTCTGCGTAGAAATAATAGACGAAAGCCGATTTTTTTTTGTGACCTAATATTCGTAAGACGGACACGTGAACTGAGGCCGCCGCAAAGGCGAGTTTTTACTTCTGCCAGCACACCTGGAGTGCAACCCGTTGTTTTTATTATCCTACTTATGGTCACCACGCCTGGAGTTGCTTAACATGCCTAAGAATAAACTATCGAGATCCTTATCATTATCTATACTAATATGATAAAGCTGAAGAGTTTGTTTGTTTGTTTTAACGCGCTAATCTTAGGAACTCCTGGGTCAAATTGGAAAATTCTTTTGGTGTTGTATAGTCCATTTATTGAGGAAGGCTTTAGGCTATAAAACATCACGCTGCGACCAATATGAGCGAAGCATCAAGAAATAATTTTTTGAAAGCGGGGGAAAATTATTCATCTATACTAAGAAAAAAAAATTAATTGATCATAATAACAGAAATTGCCGCGGACGAAGTCGCGGGCAACAGCTAGTTAATAATAAAGGGGAGCCCGGTGGCCCAGAGGGCGTGAGCATTATTAATGCTTACGCATGTTAAGCAACGCCGGGTGCGGTCACCCCTTGGATGGGTGACCGCAAGTGACATAAAAATGGTATAAAAATCCAGCTACTTCGTGCTTCGGAAGGCACGTTGCCGTTGGTCCCGGCTGTCATCGTTTTCAGTCGTAAAGCTATGTCAGATGACTTTTGTCAGCTTGAAAAATCTGACACCAGTGTTGGCCACTTACACGAAAAACAAACAACAACAATGATGTACTAATAAACGGGTCAACAAAAAAATAAATCAATCAAAATGTAGATCAAAATTCAAAATCCACAAAATAACCGCCACGTGAATGATGAATCGAGTTTTCTCATCCGTTTCACGCATCAGCCAAATCAGCTGGAAGCTCCACGGAAGCTTTACAAATTGCGTGGCGAATCTGTAAACAGAGGGTCTTGTTGGCAAATATTGCTATCCACGACTCGTAGACTTCACCGCCAGCGCGGCGCCAGCCTCGGTCGATACCTCACCAACCCTCCGCCAACCCACCCGAATACAATAACACTTTATCACTCACAACACTGAGCATTTCCACGACATTTGAAACTGGTCGGTTAGCACAAAGCATACGACAAGAGTCTTCTTAGAACTGAACAGTGGTTATTACCAATTTATTTATATGACGCCAGATGTTCAAGTGTTTTGTGGAAAACAGTAGTTTTGTATGCTTCCAAGTAATAGGAAAAATTAAGGGTAATTGGGCCAATTTGTAGAGTTGCTTTTTATTGAATAAGTAGTTCTAACATTGCCTAGCCTGGGAAATTTAAGTTGAAAATGGGCAGTTTTGGGAAATATTAAAAAGTAAATTTTGAAAGTAGTATAATAAATGAATTAATTATGTTTATCAAGTAACTAAGTCTCATAATTGGTTAGTAAATTTAAAATGTCCATGTTAGTACAAAATTTTTATTAATTATTTTCAAAACAGCACATTTTACACATAAAAATATACATTTATCTTAAATATAGAAAAAAATCTTCCAATGCTTCACATCGAGGTATTTACTTTGTGACTCATTCCTACATCATTCCTCCTGAAATAGTACAACAATGGCTCTTATGAGCTCCTGAAAGAGAGGCTGACTTTCGAATAGAGGTCTGAAAACAGATAGTGCGTGACGTTGCGTATTTATAGTGCTATCTCGGCTGTCCAAAACCAAAACCTAGCAAGAAACATATTTTTAAAATACGTTTTCTAATGCCAATATTTACAAAATTTTGAGACGCGCCTAAGGCAAAAACAACTGTATTTCTATCTTAAAAAGAATCAGAGTTACGAATATGCACAAACCTAGCAAGTCTCCTTCGTACTCGGAGAATACAAAATTAAAAAACTAGCAAGTAACATTTCAAACTACAAAAACCTACGGTACATGCTAGGTTTTCGAATTTGTAAATTAAACTTACTAGGATTTTGATTTTGAAATCGGTCTTTTACTACGTTTTTAATGTTGGAATTGTCCCATGCTAGGTTTTTGGTTTACAAAATCACTGAAGTATAGAACGAGATAATCAAATCGAGTCTTCATTAATTAATAGTAAGTCAGTGTGAAAAAGGCGCGTGAGTGAGATGGGGAGGGGGGGCTTTGCTCCCGCGCCGCGTTCGACTCGACTTTGAAGATGAGGTGTTTTGGACTTACCATTTTACTTTAAGCCAATGTTTTTTTGTACTAACATCATACTACTTGCTAAATTAAAATGAGATATAAGGTTAAAAAAATCGGCCAAGTGCGAGTCGGACTCGCGCACGGGTTCCGTACCGTTATCTATAAAAACGGCAAAAAAATCATGTCTGTTGTATCGGAGCCCCCATTTAATATTTATTTTATTTTATTATTTATTTTTAAAGTGAATATATAAGTAAATATTTTGTGAATATTTCAAGCGTCTACCTGTTGCTGTTATCAATACGAAGTAAAAATAAGCAAAAAAAAAAAAACGTTTGTTGTATGGAAGCCTTAAATATTTATTTTATTCTATTTTTTAGTATTTGTAAATATAGCGGCAACAGAAATACATCATCTGTGAAAATTTCAAATGGCTAACTATCACGGTTCATGAGATACAGCCTGGTAACAGACGGACTGACGAGCAGACAAACAGACAGACGGACAGCGGAGCGAAATTAATAGGGTCCCGTTTTTACCCTTTGGGTACGGAACCCTAAAAAGAGAGAATCAAATTAAGAAACCTGGTTAGTGTTTTTGCTAGGTTTTCAATGTTAGTTCCAAAACAGAACCTTTTTATAAACCAATTCAAAAACCTATGTAAAGACCTTACTAGATTTTTGCTATTGGTTTGGTATCATAGGTATCTTGAAGTATTGAAAAAAGTCATTAGTAAGGCACATAAAATTTGTCCAGAAACACTTAGGTTCAATTTAACTATTTCATAAAGTAAAACAATTTATAATTATTCACTTGACAACAAGAAAGGTATAAAAAAGGAGTTGTATTCTAAATGGCAGGAGAAAACGTTTGATGTCTTCTCCTGCAAAATTAAGTCTGACGCACTTGCTAGGCTTTGATTTTGGACAGCCGATCTGTGATTTGACATTGTAAAGTTTCAACCCAAATCGTTTAGTAATGTTGACGTAATGGGATAATAAATACATCCAAACGTATATGCCACATACATACATCCTCACACCTCAACTCAGGTGCCCTTGTTGGGGGACCAACCCCCCTAAAATCGTCTACTTCATATTACATAGTAAAATTAGGTCGTTTCTGCTTTCTGTTCGCATAGATCTTTTCAAATACTCATTTCAGCAATAGATAGAGTGATTCAAGAGGAAGGTTAGGTTGTTTCCAGTTTGGTTAAGACATTGCAGAATTGAATCACCTGATTGTCTGATAATAAAGATGATTCCATGCTTCGGAAGGCCCGTTAAGCTGGTGGTCCCGGCTGCTATCTGGTAGTCGTTAAAGGAACCACCTCAAAGGCCGAGAGGCGGTTCCGAAGAACTCTGACACCAGGGTGTGCATGGTCGATTGACCGTGACACCTACTCGAAATGATGATGATGAAGAGGAAGGTTTACTTTTTCGTTTACATAATAAATGCATGGACCTAGTAGAAATAAGATGGACCTACCTACATAAGTACGAATAATATATTTGGATTTGGAATATGCCGCAGTGCTACTCTTTTAGTATGTGCAAGTGCGTGTCTCAGCCACCTGGTTTCGTTTGGCTCGAGAAAAATCTCTGTGCAAGCCAAGCTATTATTGTCCAAGAGTTAATGAACTTTCGAGACAGCTCTTATGAAACGTCTAGCGCCGCCAATACTCTATCAATGTGTCACTCAGCCTCGCAACTACGTATAGGCTGTTCTGAGTTCCAACTATCACCATGGCCCCAACGCCTATTGCGTACGATTTGTTTCAGGCTCAATAAATAGATGGCGCTATAAATTTATTAACTAAGTATCAAACTCTTCCATGCTGGTTTGGGAAAAAAGAAAAAACGAAGAATGTACCAACTGCTTTACTTCCCGCGCAGATCGTAAAAGCCGATCGAGGGAATGGGTAAAATCCCACCAACCCATCACTATTTTTGATTCTGTTTGCTACCTAATGCCCTTCAACATGCTAAACGTGGCCTTCGGGTCTTATAGACCTGGGTTCTGTCTAACTTCAAGGGAAAAAGACGTGATACTATGTATGTATGTATATTATGTATCAACCATATTATATTATGTAAAAATAAAAACAGTTGACGAAAACATATCTTATTTAATTAAAAAAATATATTTTCTGCTTATATATTATCTGTATTAAAAACAAATTTTACAGTTTTACTTGGTTTTACCAAGTTTAGGCTAATGCCATCTAGTGACGGGTGAAAAATAGCGAGCGCAGTTTCTTCAGCTTCTTGTACTTCCGACGCTGCTGTGCTCCATCGGACGCATTTTAGGAACGATAGGAATTTATTGGATTTGGGAAGGATTTTTTTTTGTTTAGTGAAATTGGGAAGAAAAGGAAAGAAAGAAGTTTGGGTTATCCCAATACCTCTTCCCAAATCCACCCTCATGAACTTGCTCATGTATGGGGGAAAAGAAAGACGCAGCTCGGGACTCGGGAGGCGGGGCGCGCGTACTCGCAACCTGCAACCGTCCAAACAGTCGAGGATGACACCCATGACCATGGGGCTGAAATTATGAACATCTTTCTCCTCAGACCATGGCACACCTGTTGTCTTGCCCTGCGTGTCCTACGACCTGCACACGCGAGGACCTATACAATGCCACTGATAACGCTGTCTCAGTGGCAGAGTTTTGGTCAACACAAATTTAATTCGCCCGAGTCGACACGATAAGAAGAAGAAGGGTAACGAAGCACCCTGTGTCGCTGGCAGCTTGGGCCAGCATTAGTCTGACATCGGGAGCGATCGGAGTTGGCGTTAGCGCCTGCTCGCGGTATGTGGGTCATGTCATTTGCAAATTGGTTGTTCATTCTCTTTGATTGCCGAGTTAGCCACCTGACGATAGGTGGTTATTGTCTCTGGGTGTTATTTTATAACAATAAAATTCTTAGTTACTGATACATAGGTATCTTCTCAACTCTATCTTAAATAAAATAAAATAAATAAATAAATATATACGGACAAATCACACAGATTGAGCTAGCCCCAAAGTAAGTTCGAGACTTGTGTTATGGGATACTAACGATACTGTATTTTATAACAAATACATATATAGATCCAAGATATATATCCAAGACCCAGGCCAATCTGAAAAAGATCATTTTCCATCTTGATCTGGCCGGGGATCGAACCCGGGCACTCTCGTGTCGCAGGCTGGCGTGTGGACCGCTGCGCCACGGAGCTAGCCAATCTTAAACTTACTTATCTTAAAACTACAGAACCTATTTAATAAAAAGATTTTTGCAATCCGTTCAGTTAAAATAAAACCGGCCAAGTGCGAGTCGGACTCACGCACGAAGGGTTCCGTACATTATATATAATTAGTTTGAAATTAATAAATTAAGATAAAAATATTTTAAATAATGATGTAACTAAATATTTATACTTTTCGCAATTTTTCCTTGCTTTGTACCAAATTTCAAGATTCTGAGTTTATGGGAAGGACCCTGTAGCCTGTAGGTTTTGATTCTCTTACGAATATCCAAAAGACACAAAAAATGCGGTATAACTAGATGTATCTTTTGATTGCGTTGGCTTAGAAATTTGATTTTTCACAGCTCCAAGAGATAGTAGACCTGAGTTTTTGATATGAATTTCATACATGCACTTAAGAAGTTTGGCACACATGTTTAGAAGCTGATATAGACTAACATAGGTATATAAAAGCCATATAATTCTGACAATATTAGGTTCAACCTACCCGTTTGTATGTATCAAATCGATAACCAAAAATGAAAGTCTATTTTTAACCGACTTCGAAATAGGGCATTTCGAAGTTGGTTAAAAATAGACTTTCATTTTTGTATGTGATGGTATTTCCATGTTGGTCTCGTAGACAAAATAAAATTGTGTTTGTTACTCAATCACGCCAATACGGCTGCACGGACTTTGGACAAAATTTTGCACACATAGATTAACACATAAACTACCTTTCATCCCGGAAAATAGTGTTGTTCCCGCGGGATCGACATTAAGAGCCGTATTTCCATACAAGCGTAGTCCCCTGATTCCTCGCCGGAATGTACCAGTAAAGCAATAATTTTTTTACCAAAAATATCTATGGATATAGTAGCATGTCCCTATGTTTTAATGTTTTTCATAATTGAATTATTTAAAGAGATATGAACCACGGAGCAATGATATGAACCTTCAAAAACCATAAATTGGTAAGAATTTCCGTTGTGTTCAAACATCAAGAAAACCAATTCGACGCGATTATGTTACAAAAAGAAAACATAGAAACACAGCCATAGCTTATTTTAAATTGTTATTGATGTAAGAAATTAAATCGGTTAAGTTTTGGAGAAGAAATCAGGGGACTACGAAGTGCTAAGTTTGTGTAAATATCATAGTTATTTTCTGTCTCAACTGCAGTTATCTCTACCGCACTCTCTGCGCTGGTTGTTTGGGCACACAGCGCGACAGCAATAGATTTTACAGGATTTTACAAATATCTATTTTTAAATTCTTTCGAGCGCAGTGTTTCCTCTTAACGTGAGCGGAGCCGCGGGCGACAGCTAGTATCTTCTAAACGTGCTTACAGCGAAACAAAGTGGCATTTAGAAGCAACGACAATGCCACCTGATACGCCACTACAGGTGGCGATAACGGGGCATAGGGGAGGGGGTCGCAAAACGCACGTGCGGGGCCGGTGCCACGTGCCACCTTGCGACAGGTGGGACCCTATTGTTTCTACGCCACTTGCCACGCAACCTACTTCTAGGATTTCATAAAGCTTTGGAATATATTAGCACTGACATGTAAATCTAATATAATGCTAAGTATGCTAACAATAAGGCCGCTAATTGTAACAACTGTTTTTACTTTGGAACAATACAGTTTATCAATCAATACTATAATAATCATACTAGTAATAAAGTAAAGGGATGGTCATGGAGTAAGTTATTTTGTTTTCAGAGATATCGTGTTTATAAGCTTCATGCATGATACTGAAACTAAATTAAGGATTTTTATAATTTTTAGGGTTCCGTACCTCAAAAGGAAAAAACGGAACCCTTATAGGATCACTCGGTTGTCCGACTATCTGTCGGTCTGCCAAGACCCTTTTTCTCAGGAACGCGTAGAGGTATCAAGCTGAAATTCATATGAAATACTCAAGTCTACTGTCTCTTGGAGCTGTGAAAAAATCAAACTTCTAAGCCAACGCAATCAAAAGATACAACTGGCTATAACGCAAATTTTCGTGTTTTTTGAATCAAAACCTACAAGGTACTTTGCGGTAACTCAGAATCTTTTTAATTTGGTACGAAGCGTTTTATAGCACAGATAAAGGAAAAATTGCGAAATGCATAAAGTTTTAGTTAACATCATATATTAATCATTTTAATCATTTCAAACTTTTTATATATATATAATGTACGGAACCCTTCGTGCGCGAGTCATGTTAGTCATGTTAGTAGACGAGGTAGCTAGCAAAATATCACTATTTTGATTTTATTTTCAATCTTTTAGGTTTTTACGTCTTATAGACCTAAACTCTGTCTACCGAACAAGGGAAAAAGACGTGATTGTATTATTTCAAATGAAGCCTTTACCTCTTGTATGCGGCAATACAAGACACAATAGTTAAACAATGAATTTTTGCGCAGATCTGCGCTCCCGCATACGAGCGATTAAACTAATAACAATATAATCCAACAGCATAATAAGGTTTTTGAGATATGATCTTTAAAATTTACTCAAACAAAAACCTCGTCACATCTGCTTTGCACAGACACAAATTAAGATAAGTTATTACGAAGCATTTGAACGTTAATCGTTTCGTCTAAAAACATAATGACACTCCGCTAAATAAAGTGATAGACAAATAGTCGCGGGGTCAGAGGTCACAAATACTTCACACAAGGTAACAAACATTCTCAAAACTCTTTGATTTGCAACTCTATTACATTGAAGGAAGATACAAAAAAGAAAAACCAAAACTTTTTGCATATATCGATAATAGCAAGAAATATTTAGACAAAATTTACAGTTAACAGCTTACCATATCCTTTTTTGTTACGTAAGCTTATTCTAAATTTGAAATTTAAAAATATCAACCATAATGTATAGAGTGGCGTGGAAGAATGCCGTCATTGTTAAACTTTGAGGCAAAGGAACACACATGTGCAGCCTGCTGTAAGTCGTTAGTTATTTTTTGTCAGCTCCTTGCGCACAAATTTGTGTCAACAATCGTCACAGATGTTCCTGTAAATTATTATAAGCAGACATGTGAACAGATCATAAATATTCTTTGAAACATGGTGGTGGAATGTTATCACTTGCCATATTGAATGACAGTTGGACAAGTCATGTTTGGGTTTATGAGAATAAAAACGGCATAACTGTTGTTGT
Source organism: Elegia similella (assembly GCA_947532085.1). Taxonomy (NCBI): domain Eukaryota; kingdom Metazoa; phylum Arthropoda; class Insecta; order Lepidoptera; family Pyralidae; genus Elegia; species Elegia similella. The sequence goes on from OX383941.1 coordinate 20,480,576, forward strand.
ATTGTCATAGTTTATCTCATCATTATTATTTTAGGTATTATGTTCTTGTCGGTAGACTATTTTCCATCTTTCTCCATTATCCTTGACCTCTCTATACGACACGCCTTGGCCTTGTCCTTTACTTCGTCTATGTAAAGCGCCAATTAGACCATCCAGAATTTAGGATCCGGAATTCAGTCAACGGATAGTCAACGGACAGTTTAATCGCATTCAGGACGGTCGATCCGTTGTCAGGACAGAATGGCTTCCGACGTCCTTATCGGAAGCATAACGGAAGCATAAAGTGAAACCATCCGGAATTCAGGATCGCCGCATGAGAGGGACGCAGCTATACGTTAGAAACGATACGATAATATCTCCAATCGCGTCGCACGTATAGCGGCGTCCCTCTCACGCATTCAGGATGGCCAACGGATGGCTCTCTCAGGACGCGCAGTCTCCGTTCAGGACACGTTCCGGACGGTGTAATCAGGAGCTCTGACGACTGAATTTCTTGTCCTTATCGGATGCTGAATTCCGGATCCTAGATTCAGGATGGTATAATAGGCGCTTAAGTCCTCCTCCACCTTCCCTTTCCGCTCCTGACTTCGACCTTCCCTTCTAAAATGATTTTGATAAAATCGTCGTGTCGTATGGTTTTCATAAAATCGTCGTGTCGTATGGTTTTGATAAAATCGTCCCCGCCTTATACCTATCGAATTCAGTAACGTTCTCTTCTCATTGACAAGTTGTGGAAGTACTTAGGTCGTCTTTCTCTTTATCCAGCTTATCTATTCCATGCGCCTCCAACCCTAGCAAATCAAAAACGTTTATTCAGAAAATAGGCCTTTGCAGGAAGTTCTTAACATCAAATCACATTTTAAAGGATCTAATTTAGTCATATTTATATTATTACTTAATGTGCAAAAGCTACAGACTACTAGCGTTTAGGAACCGACCACTGCAGAGAAGTAACGCCAAAAGAAATTCTTTTCAACAGTACACTCATCTCAACACTACATCTCAAATGCTTTCAATCGTAAGTAGTTCCATAGTTTATCTAGAAAAATATAAACTCTTACAGGATAATTATATCCAATACAAGTTAGTACTTATGTTATCCATGCTGTAGTCTAGGTTATAGGCAGAGCTTATGTAGCGCGCAAATGTAACTTGCAAGATTTCATGACAGACCGGCACAATCTGTCTTGTTGTTTGTAATCAAATCTCTCCCTAATTTAATTCCGGGCGTTAAGGATAACTCGTGGATTACTGCCAATAGTTTTATTATTTTACTCCCAAACACGCGACATTATATCCGGTCCAAGAAGGGACATAGCCCCACCTATTGCAAAATTTTTGGGCGAGCTAATTAGAACCCACCCCCTGACCAAGCATTGCTCACAAATTTCTAAGTGCATTACAATATTATGATGTTTAATAACTTTACCTAAGTAATCATTATTAATGAAATAACACTTGTAACAATTAAATAGAAGCTTGTAAAATAGAGCCGCAAGCCCTATTCCTAGATTTAGACTAGCTCCGTGGCGCAGCGGTCAACACGCCTGCCTGCGACACGGAGTGACCGGGTTCGATCGCCGGCCAGGTCAAGATGGAAAATGATCTTTTTCAGATTGGCCTGGGTCTTGGATGTGTATCTATATATGTATTTGTTATAAAATATAGTATCGTTGAGTTAGTATCCCATAACACAAGTCTCGAACTTACTTTGGGGCTAGCTCAATCTGTGTGATTTGTCCGTATATATTTATTTATTTATTTATTCCGTTCTCTTTTAAGTATTAGCTTCACGTATTCAATACATACATACCCACAACCCAAGTGTACGCCGTGCCCAAAGATATTAAATTGGTACTAATACGTTTAATCTCTTCAGCCGTGCCTAATTGAGCATGTTTGATCGTAATTCTCAAAACAAATGAACGCGTGCGCAGACGATAACTAATTCGTGTTCAGTTTATCGACAACCCGACAGCGTTGCTGATGCTCTAGCAATAAAATTTGTGATAAAACTCACGTGCTGTGCGGTCTCAGGTGGACGTAAGTGGTAACATGATAGCGGAAAAAGCGTAGAGTCCGTGATTACAGAAATGTAATGAAATTTTATTCTTTGGATATCATGTCCATATCTTTTTGAACGTCATATTATTATTATTTTTAGGTTTCCGTACCTCAAAAGGAAAAATACGGAACCCTTATAGGATCACTCGGTTGTCCGTCTGTCAGGACCCTTTTTCTCAGGAACGCGTACAGGTATCAAACTGAAATTTATATCAAATACTCAGGTCTACCGTCCTTTGGAGCTGTGACAAAAACAAACTTCTAAACCAACGCAATTAAAAGATACCGCTGGTTATGCCGCAAATTTTCGTGTTTTTTCGACGTTCGCAAGGGAATCAAAACCTTCAGGGTATTTACCGTGACCTCAGAATCTTGAAATTTGGTACGAAGCAACGTCTTATAACACAGATAAAGGTCTTATAGATATTGCAAGTACATTCTGTATAGCCCACGTGATCAGGTTGTCCTTCAGGCTGCGACTGACTTAGGTTTTTAAAGAAAAACAACTGAATCAAAAGCAATACAGTCTGTTATATTCTCTTTTCTTCTTCACAAAATGATGTTATTTACATGTCTTTGTTTGCTATAGAGAAAGTTGAGGATCCCGGCGACTCAGTGGGCATTTTTGACGCTTACACATGTTAGGTTAGGTAACCCCGGGCACGGTCTCCACTGGGATAGGTGACCGCAAGTGGCATGAAAACATCTCACGCTCCTCCGTGCTTTCAAAGGCACGTCAAGCCGTTGATCCTCGCTGTCATCATTAATGTCAGCCGTCAAGCTATGACAGGTGCCTTTAAAGCTTAAAAAAACCGCCACCAGGGTTGATCACATACACACAAAAACAAAAGCAATAGAGAAAGAGTAACACTGGCGCCTCAAATTGGAAGATTTCCGCTAAGCTCTTTCATTTGAGACATTTCAGAGTGTCGGCTATAGTGGCGAGTAGGGCGATTGCGCGAGTCGCGACGAGCCAATTTCACAGATTCGTCACCGATTAGCACGCGTCGCTCACTACTGCTGATGTGAATTGGCATTTGACACACGACACGCGCAGAGATTAATGAGTTTTGTTTATTTCCAAATTTTATGATAAAATCACGAAATCCATATTTTGTATGTATTCAGCAAATCTATTAAAACTTTTTATTTGTTTGTTGTTGTTTCTTGGCCCTATAAACCACACATTCACATTTCATGATCACTTCAATAGGAGGCAACCAATTGACGTCATTTCTTTGCATACAGATAAACTTGACGCTAGCGAGAGTGACAAGGCTACATGTTACCTGGAATTATTTGGGTTTCCAAGAGGTTTCTATAAATAATCCAAAAGACACAGTCAGTCAGTCACGAAGAATAACACAAAAAAAATTGTTGTTTGTGAAGTCGGTTTATGTAAAACGCGATAACGGTGGAAGAGAGATAGATGCGTTACAAGCCGAACGCTTAGGCCGATCGTGCCTCGCTATCGCTTGTTTCGCGCTCTCGCCTTCACTCAGAATGGACAGATTATCGTGCGTGCAGCCTGCGTTCATCGATTTATAAGACGTCATCACGGCGAAAAAGCTAGGTACTTACATAAAACAAATTAAACTATCGCTGGGTGGGTGGTTTGACGCTCTAATCTGACAAAACAGGCCTTTAAATAAAAGGCCTTTAATACGTTATGTCATTTCTAAAATTGGGCTCTTGAAAATCCCACCCCATGGACCAATGTGCATCGTGGTGACTGCAGAAATGCGCATAGGGCGCCAACGCGGCGCCGCGCTCCTGCCGCGAGAAATGCACTCCCGCCTAGGGTTGCCAACTCCTGAAGGGACCAGCCCGGGAGACTTTTATGGATGTTGAACGCATTCAACATATGAGGGGGTCTTTTTAGCAGCATCTAATATTTGTCGGTTTTTTACTGAATGAATTATCTAATTAGACTGAGAACAAAACAAAAGACAACCGCGCGACACTCTCCGCAAGCTTTCTTCCACAACTGTTTCTGCCACAACGAGACACACGGGGCGATGTTTGAGTGTGACAGAGTCAGAAACCGCCGATTCGACAACGTCGACGGTGAGACGAACAGGTTTATACCGGCAGTACGTGCACGCACGTAGTGTTAGAGGGAGTAGCAACGTGAGAGCGAAGGATACGTATTTTTTTTTTTGAAAAATCTGAAGAATTATTGTTCCCCTCTAGGTCCCTACCAGTTGGGAACCCTACTCCCGCCCGTTGTACGTATGTAGTGTAGACTGCGAGTACAGAATCGTACCTCTGGATAAACTCACTGTCATTGGGGATTGTTTGTAGGTACTCACAGGTTTTCAGATTCGATATACAGCGTGATTTTGAACCTCTTGGCTATATTAAAATCTGTGAATCAGAATCACTAAAAAAATAAATCCCGAAAAAAACATTTGATCTTCCATAGAAATTCGTCGTTGCAATCACCTTTTTTCTTTACAATTCTGTATTCCATTAGGGATTCTGATTCCGAGATTCCAATAAACTAGGATGTTCAAAATCACGTTGTACAGCGGTGGACAGGAAATAATTTTACTTATTTGGAGAAGGCAACCTTCACACTATCATCACGACGCCGCACGCATATTTGCTGCCGCTTCTTCTGCATTCCGTTTTGGAAGCGGCATTAAACTTAGCCATAAGTAAATTATTGACGTCAACAATTGTTGACAAGTCAAATACGATTAATTTTCAAATTAAAAGTGTTCACGACCTGAAACCTACATTAAATAATTATTTTGAAATTGAATCTATCATCCATCATCATCATCATCAGGTCTTTTTAGTCTCCACTGCAGAAGCAGGACCCTCTCTGTACCGGAGCCATACTTGGCCAGAGCAGAGGATTTGGCCTATACTCCCCTCGCTGGCCAGACGGGTTGGAGAGGTCTCATTGATGTCTATGAGCTTTGTTTAGCTTATATTTCCTAAGTCGCCTCTTACAACCTCCATGGGAAGACTAGGAGTGGTCCTATTCTATTTTTCCGGAAACCACACGGCCATATATTGGATTTGGGAATTCATCCCGCCAACCCGCCTGCCATGCATGCTTATGGCGATATCCTCCCATTGAACGAGGAATGCTTGTGAGAGGCCCTTGTCCAGCAGTAGATTTGTGGCTGTAATGATGATGAAGAACGATAGGTGCAACAAATTACATACATATATCCAAAACAAATTGTTAGAGATGATCCTAATACGTTCTGAAGACTATCCAAAAAGTTTAAAATTTAGATTTTTATAAGAAATATTTCGCTCCACCTGAAAACTCTAGCCCTGTCACTAACATTCCTTTCAAAGTACTTTCACAGACAGCGTGTAAATTAACCAAAAGCATTCCCTCGAAAGGGTGACTCAGCCCGTCAGAGATACAACAACTATGGGACCAAAACAAAAACTTGAAAAAAATCTTCAGTTTCATTCAAAAGTGTTCGGCAGGCCCATCATCATCATTTCGAGTAGGTGACACGGTCAATCGACCGTACACACCCTAGTGTCAAAGTTCTCCGGGACCGCCTTTCGCCCTCTGGCAGGCCCAGGAAATTTGTATGAAAATGTCGAAAAGTTTTTTAATTTCCCAATTCCAGCATTGGTCTCATAGGAAAAGGTTTTAATTTTGAAGGGCCCAGTTTGCCGAAAAACATACAACGGGTTGCAATCAGGGAGTGTTGCCAGAAGTGAAAACTCCGCGAGGTAGAAAGAGAGTGGGATATTACTTCCTCTCCTACCGCGCGCCGCCGGTCTCAGGCCATGTGTCCATCCTACGTATTTTCGATCAGGTCACGTGTCCTGACGTTTTTTACCCATTATAAAAAGTGCACAACGCCGCTAATAATTTTTTCACTTTAAAAAACAATTCGACCTGTATGGAATTTATGCTCCACAATTTTAAATTATACTGTTAAAAGTAATACTAAATAAATAATTAAGTAACTTATCCTCTGTTCAATTTACGTTTATTTCGTTGGAATGCATGAATGCGGTTGAGATACTATATTACTTTAATAAACTTATTCATATGGAATGTTCTTTAAGGCTCTTTGTCGTTGCGAACAAAAAGCCCCAGCTGCCAGCTTCCGTGGCGTATTTGACCACACCACATTTTCTGAGGACCAATTTATGAAAAAAGTCGACACGTTTCGTGAAAAGGTGCGCGTGCGCACACCCGGCCTTACTTTATTTCGGATGCGTGTCCGAGCTATTTGTCACTCATTCGCACTTTAATAAAAAACTTAAAGCGAGAATGCCGGTTAAATTGGCTATTTTTACTCCGTTTTCGGAGGATGAAAAACTTTATTTATTGTTATCTTATATGCTGTCGCTTTTGACGAGTAAGCGCTTCTTATGCCTCTTTAACTAAGGATTAACATAATATAAATGGACTCTTGTAGCTGATATTACGAGAAATTGAAACAAATTGCACTCTTTATGGAGCGGATAGTAATACCTTCACCATTTCGTGCGTGGAGTTTGAGATATAACGAACTTGAGATATAAAAAAACCGGTCAAGTGCGAGTCGGACTCGCGCACGCAGAGTTCCGTACCGTTATCTATAATAAGTTAAAATTTTATTATTTAAAACATTTTTATTCATCATCATCATCATCATATCAGCCGCAAGAAGTCCACTGCTGGACATAGGCCTCCCCCAAGGATTTCCAATACGACCGGTTGGAAGCGACCTGCATCCAGCGTCTTCCTGCGACCTTAGTCAGATCGTCCGACCATCTGGTCGGTGGGTGTCCGACGCTGCGCTTGCCGGTACGTGGTCGCCATTCGAGAACCTTTCTGCCCCATCGGCCATCGGTTCTGCGCGCTATGTGCCCCGCCCACTGCCACTTCAAAGAGCTAATCTGCTGAGCTATGTCGGTGACCTTTGTTCTTCTACGGATCTCCTCATTTCTGATTCGATCTCGCAGAGAAACACCGAGCATAGCCCTCTCCATAGCTCTTTGAGCGACCTTGAGCTTTCTTATGAGGCCCATAGTAAGGGACCACGTTTCGGACCCGTAAGTCATCACTGGTAACACACATTGATTATAGACTTTCGTCTTTAGGCACTGAGGTATTTTGGACGAGAAGACATGGCGGAGCTTCCCGAACGCTGCCCAACCGAGTCGGATTCGTCGAAACACCTCGTCCTCGAAGCTGGAACTGCCAACCTGGATCAATTGACCCAAGTAGACATATTGGTCCACAGCTTCAAGGACAGAGTTCCCAACAAATACCGGTGAAGGCACAACATGGACATTGGACATTATTTTCGTCTTGTCCATGTTCATTGTAAGGCCCACCTGTTGGGAAACTCCATTAAGGTCATTGAGCATGGTACTTAAGTCCTCCAGCGACTCCGCCATAACGACGATGTCATCAGCAAATCGAAGGTGAGTGATATACTCGCCGTTGATGTTGATGCCAAGTCCTTCCCATTCCAGGAGCTTGAAGGCATCCTCCAGAGCAGCCGTGAACAGTTTCGGAGATATCACGTCTCCCTGTCTCACGCCTCTCTGTAATGGTATAGCCTTCGTGCTCTGCTCCTGTACTCGAACTGACATGGTGGCGTTTCTGTATAAGCACTTCAAAACTTCGATGTACCGATGGTCGATGCGGCATCGCTGGAGGGACTGAAGTACGGCCCATGTTTCGACCGAATCAAAGGCTTTCTCATAGTCCACAAACGCTAAGCATAATGGCCGGTTATACTCTTTAGTCTTCTGTATAACCTGCCGCAGCGTATGGATGTGGTCTATGGTACTGTAACCTTTTCGGAAACCGGCTTGTTCGGGAGGCTGGAAGGCATCAAGCCTGTTCATGATACGATTCGTGATCACCCTCGAAAACAGCTTATAGACGTGGCTCAGGAGCGTGATGGGTCTGTAATTCTTCAGTAGAGTATTATCACCCTTTTTGAAGAACAAAACCACCACTCCCCTGTTCCACGCCTCTGGCGTAACGCCCTCAAGCAAAACGGAATTAAAGAGCTTCTGAAGGACTTTCAGTACCGGCGTTCCGCCCGCTTTCAGAAGCTCTGCTGTGATTCCGTCTTCGCACGGCGCCTTGTTGTTTTTAAGCTGTTTGAGGGCAATCCTTATCTCGTACAGGCTGATGTCCGGGATATCTTCGGTATAGTGTCGGGTTAACTTGGCTCTGGGATCTCTGGTTGAGCCGACAATGGGTTTGGCTACTGAGGTGTAAAGCCGTCCATAAAACCTCTCAATCTCCCCCAGCACCTCGGCCCTTGTCGACGCCACGCTGCCGTCCTCCATTTTCAGCTTTGTCATTCGACTCTGCCCAATAGACACCACTCTTGCGAACAGTTTGGAGCCTTTGTTTTGCTCTATCGTCTCCTTAATACACTCGGTATTATGGGAGCGAATGTCGTGCCGCAAGGACTTTTGGATTTGTCTATTGAGCTGCCGATGCACGTCCGCGTCTTCGGAGGTCTGCAGTGGCGTGGATCGTCGCGTAGCCATTAAGTTCAGGGTCTGGGGTGAGATTTTTTGAGGCTTGTGTTTGGGGCGGGACCTAAAGAACTTCGATCCCACCTCCTGGACAGTCTTTACAAACCCATTATTTAACTCGTCCACTGAAACGCAATCCTTCAGGCAATCGAAGCGATTTGAGAGTTCCAGTTGGAAACTGTCGACATTTTGGACATGGGTCGTTGATGGTCGGAGCGTAGACTTCATCAAGCGAGTCCTCTCTCGTCTGAGATTGATATTCACGATGCCTCGCACGATTCGGTGATCACTACTGATCTTAATCCTATTGATCACAGAGACATCGTTGAATATCTCTCTCCTCGTCGACATGATGAAGTCTATTTCATTTTGGACAGCGGGTTGGTCCTTTCTGCTAGGACCCATCCAGGTCCATTTTCTATTAGGTGGCTTCTTGAAGAAAGAGTTCATCGCAAAGAGTCCCTCTTCCTCCAGAAAATCAGCCAACCTATGACCCCTGTCGTTCCGTTTCCCATATCCAAACTGCCCGACTCTGGACTCTCCATCGCGTCGCTTGCCCAGTATTGCGTTGAAGTCCCCCATAACAATCGTGAAATAGGTTTCCGAAGCGTGTATGGCCCTACGAATGTCCTCATACACTACTTCCACCTCTTCATCTGAGTGTTTCCCGGTCGGCATATATACCTGTATTACCTTCAAATTTTCTAAGAGTATTTGAATAGTATTCATGTGGGAAGCCGTGTGGTATCCGGCAGAGTAGAATAGAACCACTCCAAGTCTTCCCGTGGATGTCGTAGAAGGCGACTTAGGAAATACAAGTTAAACAAAGCTTATAATCATCTGTGAGACCTCTCCAACCTGTCTGGCCAGCGTGGAGAGTGTAGGCCAACTCCTCTGGCTGCTCTGGCCAAGTATGGCTCTAGTAGTACAGAGAGGGTCGTGCTCCTGTAGTGGAGTCTAAAAAAGACCTGATGATGATGATTAATGTGGTATATATTCTTATGTGTATTTATGTATTTTCGGTTGTAAGTATTTATTTTATGTAAATTTTTTTAATCTTTATACTATTTAAAGCTCTGGCTTGAGATTTTGCATTTACTTTTGCTTTTTGTATTCGGTATCAACTTTACCTATTAGATCAAAATGAAATATTTAAATTAATATAAAATCGTTGTCTCTTTTATAAAGACTGTGCCGTGAATCGGTAGAAAAAATCGTTACCAATTACAGGCGGTTTTGATATGTGTTATGTGCCAATCGTTGTCTCTCCGTCCTCCGTCTGTGTAGGCAACACAGACGGAGGACGGAGATACAACGATTAGCCGAAATGTTCCACCGCGAATCATTGTAGAAATGGATGAGAAAAGCGTTCGGTTGGTAATTCACTATTTCAAGAATAGCATCTCTGGAGCCTGTTGTGTGGAACCCTAATGGATTTTTTTGAGTTTGCTATGCTTAATTTCTAATGTATGCTTCTAAGGTCTTCAAAATGGCTCGGTTCCGGTTGAACTACAGCTGATCAGAGTTGACGTTTTTATTTCAGCGCAGAAACGTGTTGTGACTTGTCGCGATAACGGGAAAGCTGCTACTAACTGCTATTCTCATCCTTATTTTTTTATACAACTAAATAGGCAAACAGGCGTACGGCCCACCGGATAGTCGCTACCGTAGCCTATGGACCTTTGCAACATCAGAGGCGCCACTCACGCGTTGCTGATCCTTAAGAAGTCTTATTTACAATCATCATCATCTGGACGAGGGTCTCTCCCAAATATTCTTTGTTCCATGGAAGGATATTGCCATACTCACTACGCTTGGCCGGCGGGCTGGCGCAGTTTGTTTGGCTTCTTGTGCTTTAGATGCTGCTGCCCATTGAAAGCATTTTAAACATGGGGACGGATAGGATTTTGTTGGATTTGGGAAGCGTATGAAGGTATTAGGATACTACTCACTAGGATGAATGGGGAAAAAGCAAGTAGCAACTCGGTAAGCCAGGTGTGCGTACTCGATGTCATATTACCTGCAATTACAAATATGGAGTTCTCATTATCATAACTGCCTCCGTGGTCCAGTGGTTAAGGCGTTTGCCTGTAGACTCGGCGATCGTGGGTTCGATTCCACGGGAAGTATATTTTGTTTAGTTGTATCCAGTTTGGTTAGGACATTGCACGCTTGAATCACCTGATTGTCTGATAATTAAGATGATTTCGTGCTGTGGAAGATCCCGGCTGCCATCTGGTAGTCGTTAAAGGAACCACGTCAGAGGCCGAGAGGCGGTTCCGAACAACTCTGACACCCGGGTGTGCATGGTCGATTGACCGTGTCACCTGCACGAAATGATGATGATGATGGCGCATATTTTCGTATTAATTAATGTAGTGCTTTGTTTTATATTCAATATAAAAACAGGGGTATAAATAAAGCACTTTCAAGATGAAAGATACAGACCAGCGCTCTATTTTTAGTTATCACCTGTTGTCGGCACGTGTTGCAATTTATTGTGCACTGGATTTTATTATATTTTGAATTGCTGACGACTCGGACACAATATATTGCGACACACTGTCCAAAAAATCGTTATCACTAGGAAATACATCATATAGATTCGCATCATGCATTAAAAATGTTAAAAACTCATGATGACATAATTTATATCCGGTTAAAAACTGACTTTTTACTGCTTTTGTCTTTTTAAATATCGTCGGAAGTCTCTTACTGACTGTTTAAAACAATTTTTCTTTTTTAGTCTAGAAATGTCAGTAAAAAAGTATTTAAAATTAAAAAGTATCAATTCGGACAGTGTGTCCATTCATTCCAATTCCAAACATATTATCACGCCTTTACCTCTTACGGGTTAGACAGAGTCTAAGGCCATAACCCGAAGGCCACAATTAGCGTGTTGGTGAGCGTAAAAGTGGAAATCCGCGTGTTTTTCGCCAAGAAGGCCCTATTTAACATGGCATCGAAGTTCCAGGACACCCCCCTTACCATTTCAGACAGACAAACAAACAACCTCTCAGCTTTATAATATTAAGTATAGATAAATATTTATCAGGAGCTCGGAAATGGCTCATACTTGTACGATTTCGATGAAATTTTGTATGTGGGCTTACTGGGGTGACAACTCGATTTAGCTAGGTCTTGGGGAACTTGGAGTTTGGTCATCCAGGTACTATTTATGGTTTTTTGTGGAGTTCCACTGGATACTTTACCGGTATTTCAATAGAGTGACTTTACCGGTATTTCAATAGGGTGTTTTGGACACTGTTTTTTTCTGTTATAAAGTAAAACAGAAAGAAAATGTAACATTTTCAATGTGTTTTCAAAAATACCGATTTAATGTTAATAACCGTTTTAGCCAATAAGGTTCTACATTGGCATAACTATGCGACAGCTCACGCACACTTGCCTGAAAAATGCCTGTATGGATACGAACTGTGTAAACGATAGAAAAATGCACGAAAAATGTAAAAACAGTTTTCTAACAGGTTGGTTACGGAAACATTATATCTGTTACACTTTTATAAGTGTTAAGAGCAAAACAGGTTTAAACACCCAAATAAGTGTTACAGGAATAATTATGTAACAGATTTAATGTGTAACCCTTAAGAATGTGTATCCTTTATAATGGTGTTTTTGAGGCCATGGTCGTATCATCAAAAAAAAATCTTTATTTCGTTAACTGTCATAGTTACAAACAGGTGGACAGACAACTGTTCCAGAGCATGGGTCAGTTTGCTACCGTATTTCAATCAGAAACATATGCGGTAACTGTCTGTGCTAAAATGAATTTAGAGCAAGGGTTTAAAGATAACAATATCTATATTCTAACTGACAGCCAGGCGACTCTTACTGCGCTTAACTCTGACAGAATCGATTCCAGATTGGTCTTGGATGGTGTGAATGCCTTGAACCAACTGGGTAGACACAACAGACTGAGGCTGGTTTGGGTACCGGGTCACGTTGGGGTTGAGGGCAATGAGAGGGCCGATGAGCTGGCAAGGAAAGGATCGAGTATGCCATTCGTGGGACCCGAACCCTTCGTAGGCCTATCCTATAGCGTGGTAACTACTACAATCAATGCGTATGTCGACAGTAGACACCAAGCTGAATGGAGAAATATGAGTGGACATATACACTCGAAGGAAACACTTGGCTTGGACAGCGCCAGGTGGCACAAAGTGATCTGCAAATACAGCAGGAAACAGACAAGAGTTCTAGTGGGAGCCCTGACTGGACCCTTTGAAAATAACAGTCATCTCTTTAAACTAAAAATTGTCGAAAGCCCACTATGTAGGGCATGTGAGGAATCGGAGGAGACAATGAGACACATTTTGTGTATCTGTGACTCGTTAGCTGGTAAGCGTTTGGACCTCTTAGGATCACTTTATCCTGTGCTAGAGGACTACAGGCACTACGCACTGGGCGATGTTCTGAAGCTCATGCAGTCCTTCTTCAGAATAAACCGTGCGGGTAAGTAAGGCATGGGGTAAGTACAAAATAACCCAAAGGTTAGACGTGCTACCGACTCTGAGTCGGCCCCATCGAAGATAAGATCATAGTTACAAAATAGATAGTAGTTGGAGCCTACTTTTAAGTATCAAAATACTTGTGCCAGTAGATTTCGCTCCTCCATAGCACTAAATATTACCTAGCGGATAAACAAACTTAATAAATCAAATAATCATAGAGATAAGATCCTGGGTCGTATCATAATAAAATGATCCTGATCGTATGACATATATGACGGCAGCCAACTTAGTACTAACTACATCAGATACAATTAGTGTTGTGCCGTGCTTCGAGAACGGGTCGGTAATTTTTCCCGAGAATTTCTTTTTTTTTCCTCAAGTGCGGGAATTATTAAGAAATTCTCGAGAATTATTGGAAAATTCCCGCAAACTTCCACGAGAACAGAGAATGAATCTCCGGCACATCACTGGATACAACAGCTAAACATGTCCTCAGTTTGAACACACACAAACATTAAACAGCCAGGTTGATGATTGATCAAGATTATTTTTATTAAATTTAAAAATAGTGGTTTATAAAAAAGTCGGAGGTCGTGGTAATAAAATCGTTAAACACGTCACTTGCACATGTCACGTAACCGTTTGCATGGCGTGGCTGCATTGTGGCGGCACGGGAAATACGGGAATGTGGGTCCGAAGTTCAATCTTGAGATTTACGGATTGTTATCTTTTGTTCTTGTGCGTGCTTCATAGGATAAGACAAATACTATATTACATACGAATTTGTATTCTTGTTTCAATAATTTATTTAATACTAGCTTTCGCCCGCGGCTCCGCCTGCGTCAATGTCGATCCCTCGGGAATAGTACTTTTTCCTGGGATGAAAGGTAGCCTATGTCCTTCTCCGTACTCCAGAGAACTTGTATGCAAAATTTCATGATGATCTGTTCAGTAGTTACGGCGTGAAAGCGTAACAAACAAACAAATAAACAAACAAACTCACTTTCGCATTTAAAATATTAGTAAGGAAGTAAGGATAAGGATTAGTAAGGATTTTTAAGCTTAATGTATATGGGCACTACTGTAATAAAAAGTATATTAATATTGTGGGTATAACATTAACACGTTGTCAAAGAAATCGCTAGTACCTATATCTCGTAATTTGAAACCCCGATCAAACTGGAATGGATCATTCTGGAATAAAACTATAGTTTTGATGTAAAAACTTTCTTTGGCGATGTTGTGCAGTTTTTGGGATGGATAAAAAATGTTACACTCGTATCAGGACACGTGACCCGATCGAAATTTTTTAAGACGGACACGTGACCTGAGACCGCCGCAAAGGCGAATTTTGTTAAACAATCAAGTCAAGTCGTTGTTTTTTTAGCTCCTTAATCTATATGGGCACTGTATTTAATAAGTTTCTTATTATTGAGGCTATAACATTAACGCGTTTAAGAAATCGCTAGTATATCTCATAATTTGAAACCTTATCAAACATTCTGGAATCCTTACTAATATTATAAATGCGAAAGTGAGTTTGTTTGTTTGTTTGTTTGTTTGTTTGTTTGTTACGCTTTCACGCCGTAACTACTGAACCGATCATCATGAAATTTTGCATACAAGTTCTTTGGAGTACGGAGAAGGACATAGGCTACCTTTTATCCCGGGAAAAAGAAATGTTCCCGAGGGATCGACATTGACGCGGGTGGAGCCGCGGGCGAAAGCTAGTAAAACTATAATTCTTCGCTATTTCACGATCACACATACACTGTCGGACATATACCTCAAAGATTTTCTTCATGGGGAGAGGGTTTTGTCATACCACGCTTGGGTATGGGTTGGTGAAAGCAGTTTATTTGGATTATTTTGAATTTTTATTCTGTTGGTCATAGAAAAGCGCTTTTTAAGCGCAGGAGGAGTTAATTGGGAACGGTAAAAGGCAATTGAGGATGACCAATCCAATAGACCAAATGACCACTAGTTAGATAGTTAGGTAGTGGATATTAATTTTTTTTAAATCTATTTATCCTTTACAGACTTTACAGAATAAAGTTATATATGGTAATTTTTAAAATATTATTTGACATACATTTATCAGAAACACCTGCATGCCACGAATACTTATCGGTATTATCAAAAATTTTAATTGATCTATCTTCGGACGCATCTCGATGCTTAATAATCTCGCTTGAATAAGTCGAACGTATCACCTGTTAACTGGATCAGGTGTTCATAAACACCCTCTTTCTATCCCACCCCTAATAACAGTCGACCATAAAAGTATATTCGATATACATTGAAGAGTTTGTAAAAACTTTTAAAGCTGTAACTTAGTTAATGCAGCGATGGATACAAAATTATTTATATATTCGACATGTGTATTTTTATGGATGTCACCGGTGTTCATTGATATTTTGACAAGGTAGATTGTGTGTAATTTTGCTGGCGGCTCATTTGTCCTGGTATCGAAATGATCTCATATTTTCAGACGCTTTTTAAAATGTGTCTTATATAGAAATAAAAAAATCTTGATAGGCCCGACGGCAATGCAAACGATAATACAACATGGGCGTTGGATTGCTTTGCCAAAACAAAATAAAACCCGGGAACGGATACAACATTGAAGATGTATACTATCCTGTATAGTATGCAAGGCATCTTCAATGTGAGGGTAAACACCGTTGTCCTTCAACTATTAAATCAGCTAGTCAAACTGAATTACTTTTCCTACGGGACCTATGTGAAAAAAAAAACGGACATTACCATAGACTCGTTTATTGAAGGTTCCACCTTCAATAGACTAAGAAGCGTCTATGTTTTCTTGAAAGACCGGCAACGCTCTTATCACACCCCGTGTGTTGCAGTTGTCCATCGGCAGAGGTCACTTTCCATTTGCCGTCTTTAATATATACTAATATTATAATGCGAAAGTGAGTTTGTTTCTTTGTTTCCTACGCTTTCACCTGGTAATTACTAAACCGATCATTATGCAATTTTGTATACCCATTGTCTGGGGTATGGAGAAGGACACGGTATATTTGTCCCAGGAAAAAGTACTGTTCGACATTGACGCTAGCGGAGGCGCGGGCATATCTATAATTCTTCTATAATTCGTCTATTTCTAAACATAGTACTGCCTATCATTTGCAATAAACGTAAAGGCAGCCTGACTGGCCTATATCTAAGAGTTAGTCTAGACCGTCAGGTGGCAGCTGACGCAAGGTGCGCTCGCACGCGGCAAGGCATGTGCGCGCCGAACTGATAGGGGACCGCAACTGTATCGTATGAAGACAGGACACAAAGGGACTGACTTGACCTTCAAGGAAAATTAGATGAATATATTAAATTAGTAATGATAGCTCCGTGGCGCAGCGGTCAACACGCCTGCCTGCGACACGGAGTGACCGGGTTCGATCCCCGGCCAGGTCAAGATGGAAAATGATCTTTTTCAGATTGGCATGGGTCTTGGATGTGTATCTATATATGTATTTGTTATAAAATATAGTATCGTTGAGTTAGTATCCCATAACACAAGTCTCGAACTTACTTTGGAGCTAGCTCAATCTGTGTGATTTGTCCGTATATATTTATTTATTATTTATTATTAATTAGGAGATCCGAAGAACAAAAGTCACCGACAGCTCACCGTCGTTCTTTGAAGTGGCCGGGGGCGGGGCACATAGCGCGTAGATGGCCGATGGGGCAGAAAGGTTCTGGAATCACGTACCTAGGTGCTAGGTGGTCGGACGACCTGACAAAGGTCGCAGGGAAGCGCTGGATGCCGGCCGGTTCCAACCGGTCATTCTGGAAATAATTGGGCGAGGCCTATGTCTTCTTGCGGCTGATATGATGATGATGATGATTTTTTTATGATATAGGACAGCAAACGAGTAAGCGATCACCGCTGCCCATCGAAAACAGCCACACCAGGGTGTGTTGGGTTAGGAGCGTTGCCGACCTTTCAAGAAGTGGGGGGAGGATTTGGGGGAGGAAATGGTGGGAAGGATGGGCCGCCGGCTCTCTCACTCACCGAACAAAGCATAGAAGCGGTAAAGCTTCTTCTCAAACGTCGATTTTCTGTGTGAGTGTGGTACTTCCCCGGACGAGCCCATTCATGCTATTAGCAAAAATGAATTTCGCCGGTAACGTGGCTCTGCCACACACAACTAAAAAATATAGCATAGGAGAATACTCGCGAGGTGTTTATAGGAACTGGGAACTTATGTGCTCAAACAACGGTTTCACTCACGTATTTTAGTCGGTAATATCGACAAGAATGCTTTTTGTGGCACCAGTGTTGGCCACTTACACACTAAAAGCAGAAAAAAATAAAACCGGCTAAGTGCCTGTCGGACTCGCGCACAAAGGGTTTAAGGAACTGCATTTGACACGAACTAATACGAAAACTAACTGTCAAGATGGCGACATGACAATAACTACAAGACCACATCACAAGATGCAAAATGCAAACAAAGCGGATGACAACATAATTACAACCTTCGACGCAAAATTGTCGGAGCAGTACGGTTCCTGGGCGCACACCTTGCCCAGTACAGCTAGTGCATTTTTTTTTTTTTATTAATTTTTTTTGGAAGGACTATGTAGCTAGCTCCATGTGAGTTTTCGCTACTTCACCGGGCGTATGAGGCGAGGGCAGAGTGCCCTCAACCTTTTAGACAACATCACCAAAGGGGCTAGGAGGGACGGTCCTCGGCTTTGGGCGTTGCCTGTGTGCGCAAAGCTTGGAGAGACAGTAAACGGATGAATTTGTGGGTTTTGACGAAATTTTGCACACATAGGTTATTACCTGGATTAACCCATAAATTGGGACCTTACATTCCGGAAAAAGAGTACTGTTTCCGCGGGATTGACATTAATACGAGTGGAGCCGCAACAGCTATCATGACCTAATAACATAAAGATATCTGCTCAAAAAGCAATGGCTGGTTGTAACTGTAAAATCTTTCGTCATTGAATCACGGTAGTACCACATAATCAATATTAGTAATGTGGTACCACAGAGCAAAAATACAATGGTATGGATGTCTATGGGCAATGATGATACTAACAATAGTTAGAATCATAGAGATAAGATAATAATCTAATCTCTATGATACTAACTCTTACGTATGTCATGTATTTGACACCTCATAAATGTAAATAAAGGCCTATGATCTAATGTACCAACTCAAATAGTACTTATTAAAACCATTCTTTTTCATTGAGAGAGAGAGAGATATATATGGGATCACCGTTGTACCAGGTGATACGTTTGTGAGAAATGAACAAAAAGACGCATAAAAAGCAAAGGGGCAATCTGATTTGGTTCCTTAAATCATCAGTCAGGAACGCGGCGACTGTGGAGTTGGATTAGTATAGACATAACTTGATGACACTACTTTTGTGTCAACTTTTGTTTAATGTCAACTGTTTTTTTAAACTGGTTTTGACATAAAACCTATATACCTACGTGTTTTTCTTCATGTAAGAATGAAATTAATAATTAATAAATAATTTCTTCTGACTTAATTTCACGAAAATATATCCACGATCTCACAGCAAGTTAAATCTGTTTCACTTGCTGTGAGAAACTAGGCTTGGTAAATTGATTTCCTGATTCTACAAAACCAATAGAAACCATTAGGTTAATTATCAGTATCACAGAAAACTGAGTATAGGTTTTTTTTTGCTGGAAACCCATATGGTGTTGAAATGGAGTCAGAACTCTTAATGGAATACAGAATTAAAAGAAAAAAAGGTAAGAAACGAGAAAAAAGAAATAGACTTTCTCATAGAAATTCGCCCAGATGATCGGCAACTTAAATATAGAAAAATATATACGGACAAATCACACAGATTGAGCTAGCCCCAAAGTAAGTTCGAGACTAGGATACTAACTCAACGATTCTATATTTTGTAACAAATACATATATAGATAAACATCGAAGACCCAGGCTAATCTGAAAAAGATCATTTTCCATCTTGACCTGACCGGGGATCGAACCCGGGCACCCTCGTGTCGCAGGCTGGCGTTAACCACTGCGCCACGGAGCTCGCCATTTTGTATACAGGTATAATTGTTTTTCTCGTATTTTACCTTTTTCTTGCAATTCTGAATCCCATTAGCGATTCTGACTCCAGGATTTCAATTAGCTCAGAGATTCAAAAACAAGGCTGCCTATTCTAGCCAGAAATCAAAACTATAATACAATGTGTATCCATATTAAGGTTTCCAGCAAAAAAAGGTCAGCTGGGCAATAAATACGAAATGACAGAGGTGCAGGTTGCATCAATCGCACGCGGTGCACACACTAATTAGAGGGCACGGATTCGATTCCCGGTTCAAAATATTATGTGTTTACAACTTTTCCGTTTTGTGGCTTGTTAATGTTGTTTGACTTTTGCTGTTTGTGATAATTGGTTTTCATAGGTGATCTTAAAATATTACTGTTTTTTGTATCCTCCTCCTTCAGTCGTCTGCTCACTGCTGAGCGTCGTGATGTGCCCGACCTAACTCTCCAACGATCTCCCTCCATTTTTTGCGATCTTTTGCTTGGTCCAGTGCCTTGGAGATCTTCGTGTTCAGGTGTTTTTCTATCTGGTCAGACCATCGTATCGGGCTACGGCCCCTAGATCTTTTTCCTTCCATCCTACCGGTCACCATAAGTTTCTCCAGGTTATCGGAGGGTTTTCTGGCTATATGGCCAAAGTATTGAAGTACTCTCTGGAGGCAAGTTCTAAGGAGCCTCTGGTCAATTTTAAGTTCCTTCAAGATGGAGACATTTGTCCTGCGTGCCGTCCAGGGTATTCGCAACATGCGTCTCCAGCACCACATTTCAAAAGCATCAATCCGGCGCCGATCAGCTGCCTTCATGGTCCAAGTTTCTACGCCATACAGATTTTTTGTATATAGTAGTAATATTTTAAGATTTTTTAATTTGTAATGAAAAGGCTTATACCTCGTAACGAGAATGCATTTATTGGCAGTTGATTGTTTATAAGCCCAAAGATCAGACGATACTAGCCTTCGAGCGATTTTTGTATGAAAAAATCGCTCGTTTACGAACGGAGTCATTTTAAAAATAGCACTCCAGTGTCCGAACCCGAACATTATTGTGGCGGAGAGTTATTAATGTGCTTGTGCTATGCATATTATGCACTAAAATGTGATACCACAAAAAATACGATTTTAAAATAATTTACGATAAACCCTACGTATAAGGATAAACCACCTTAAATGTTATCAAAAGCTTTTGTGAAATCCTTATCCTTACTAATATTATAAATGCGAAAGTGAGTTTGTTTGTTTGTTTGTTACGCTTTCACAGCGTAGCTACTGAACCGATCATCATGAAATTTTGCATACAAGTTCTCTGGAGTGCGGAGAAGGACATAGGCTACCTTTTATCCCGGCAAAAAGTACTATTCCCGAGGGATCGACATTGACGCGGGCGGAGCCGCGGGCGAAAGCTAGTAGTAAATATTTTTTGCTTAACATAGGTACTTAAATGTCTTGTTTCTTAAAAAAAGTAATATTTAAAATATTGAGTCTGTCTTAAAGATTATCGAAAACTATTAGATGCGTTTTTTTTCTTTTTTCAATCAAACAAAAATTGATAAAGATATAGCCTGTTAAAGTTCCGCGTGACGTCACTGGCACACTTTTTACCGGCCTGTTGCGTCATGAGCCCCTACTCC
Source organism: Elegia similella (assembly GCA_947532085.1). NCBI lineage: Eukaryota > Metazoa > Arthropoda > Insecta > Lepidoptera > Pyralidae > Elegia > Elegia similella. Next base: position 20,501,293 of record OX383941.1, read on the forward strand.
TGAACTTTGATGCGCTTTATCTTTATCATCTTTTGTTTGATTGAAAAAAGAACGTATCTATATTTTTCGACAATCTATAAGACGGACTTATTACTTTAATGGTATTTTTTTTTAGGAAACAAGCCTATTGATAGACGATAAATAAAATAGCCGTGTGGTTTCCGGCAGAGTAGAATAGGACCACTCCTAGTCTTCCCATGGAGGTCGTAAGAGGCGACTTAGGAAATATACAAGCTAAACAAAGCTCATAAACATCAATGAGACCTCTCCAACCCGCCTGGCCAGCGAGGAGAGTGTAGGCAAAATCCTCTGTCTTCTCTGGTCACGTATTGCTCCGGTAGTACAGAGAGGGTCATACTCCTGCAGTCGAGACTAAAAAGACCTGATGATGATGATGATGATGAAATAAAATACCTAAATAATTTGGGTTAGGTGTCATCCCCAACTATTTGGCTTGCTTGGTGGTAGCAGGTATGGCGTCGGGTACCTACCCGACGCCAACTGCAGCCACCAAGCGGCTAAGGAGATCGGGCGTGCGTGCGCACGCCCGATCTCTTTAACCGCTACTTGCTTTTCCTGCATTGATCCGATTGAGTAGAATCCCAATGCCTGCGTTCCCCGCCCAAATCCAACAAATTTTTCCCTCACTTGAAAAAGCTTCCGATGGGCAGCGGCGTCGGAAGCATTTCTTATGCTTACGCCAAAGGAATAGCGCACCACCAGTCAAGCGTGGTGAGTATGGCAATATCTTCCCAAGGAACGAAGCATCCTTGGGAGAGGCCTTAGTGAACTTCAAACGACTAAAATGATGATGAAACAATTGTGAGTATTATATGATGTCATTAAATGTCATAATTGCTTGCCACCCATCATGATATAAGTAGGTACTTCGTATACTTAAAATACTTACCTGGCTGCCTAGAAGATGGTCTATTATAAGTATTATGATGTTTTTAGTGTGTACTACTATATGACTGGTCATCAGAAACTTTAAAATTATTTTACGGCGGCAGGAGATAATAGTAACTTAAAATAACTCTTTTTAGGGCTCCGTAGTAAACAAGACCCTTAAAGTTTCGTCATGTCTGTCCGTCTGTCCGTCCGCGGTTTTACTCAGAGTCTATAAGTACTAGAGGGCTGTAATTTGGTATGGATATGTATATTAATCATGCCGAAAAAATGGTAAAATAAAATCTTGAAAAAAAAAGTTTATAGGTAAAAATATAATATAGACCATACAAGTAAAAAGGGTAGTAAATTTTTTTCATGACTGTCCCAACGTGTCTGAATAGGTGTTGTTGAATAGATCTTTTAAAAATATTATTATATTTGTTAGAGTCCAGTGCCCCCCCTCTATCTACTAAATGGTTGTATATGAACACGTGAAAAACTTCACGGCAGTAGTATATACTTAATCCGTTAAGTAAAGGAAAGCTATCAAAGCTAAGTAGAGATTATAAATTAAAGAGTTATAGCCGACCAACTTATAAATGCACTCGGTAAAGTAAAATTTCATACAAATTGAATTAAAATTAGTTAAGACAGTTGTTAGTTACGTAAAGCAACTATTGAATATAAATTTTCGAACCACTTAAAGTCAAGTAAATATAAAATTGCTATTATTTGCTATTATTTTAGACATTGCTATTATTTTAGATATTATTATTAATATAGCTGCTATGATTTTATATTAGGCAGCCAGGTAAGTATTTTAAGTATACGAAGTACCTACTTAATTACGAGAAAACGTTTAAAATTATATTGTGGAGAAAATATTATTGCTATTTTTTTGTAGAATTTGTAATCTTTCAGGGCGCATCGGATTATTTTGCGGTAATTTTTTTACCTCTTTTAACGATTACCTCTTTCGAGAAAAAAAAATATGACGTTCAAAAAGAGATACATGTATCCAATTTTGAATAAAAATCTTTGACTATTGACTTTTGTTTTTTTTGAGAAGCTCGTTGGCTTGGGCTAAAAGCTTCTCAAAAGCGGTAAACCACATTTGGATGTGGTTTTAGTATTTTTGGTACTTGACATGTGAATATCATGATGGGTGGCAAGCAATTATGACATTTAATGACATCATATAATACTCACAATTGTTTCATCATAATTTTAGTCGTTTGAAGTTCACTAAGGCCTCTCCCAAGGATGCTTCGTTCCTTGGGAAGATTGCCATACTCACCACGCTTGACAGGTGGTGCGCAATTCCTTTGGCGTATGTGTGATCTAAAATAATAGCAATGTGTTTACGTTTGACAGCGTGCGGCGCTTGGCGGAAAGATAGGAGGCCGTTTGGTACCTATTGAGCTCAGGAATCAATGTAGGTAATATACCTACGAAATCTTGTTACCAGCGCTTGCCTCTCCTCGTGGTGGTACTCAAATGGATAATATTTTTTCTAATTTCCCTTGTGAAGTAGGACTTTATAAATCTTTCTTCAGTTACCACAGTCTTATGTGGGATCGTTATTAGACGTTACATAACGGTACGGAACCCTTCGTGCACGAGTCCGACTCGCACTTGGCCCCGGGTTTTTGAAGTCGATTTAAATAAGCATAAGTGACTAGACATCATTTAGAATGATACATGCGTTTGATTAAAATGGCAATTTTCTAAATGACACTCTTGCGCATGCTATAATGGTTTGATGATAACTATTCCAGGATAACACTGCACATTTGTACCAACCACCTGCTACATTTCACTTTTAAATGTTAGAAGACTTATTGAAGTCGCTTTTATGCCACAGAATGGTTATAATTCAGAATGGACTTCAATTTAATTATGCATTTAAGTGGGCACGTAATAAAAGTTTATGTCTGTCTGTACCCGACTTGGATCAACGCTGTTATTTTTAATTTATTAAATTAAAATGTTCTTTTCTGTGCAAAGATGTTTCTACGTGAAAATATTTGCAATTTATTCATAATTATTTTAAAAACTAATGACAGCTTAGTTATTTATTTTATTAAATTAAAGTGTGGGTCACTTTGAATATTTTTATGCATGGTGACATACAACCTGACACCCCACCTTTGTTTCTTACGTGGTGGACAAAATTAAAAGTCGGTGGGGTTAAAGATGGAAAAAGAAAATCGCAAATAGCTAGTTAGGCTAGCTCCGTGGCGCAGCGGTCAACACGCCAGCCTGCGACACGAGAGTGCCCGGGTTCGATCCCCGGCCAGGTCAAGATGGAAAATGATCTTTTTCAGATTGGCCTGGGTCTTGGATGTTTATCTATATATGTATTTGTTATAAAATATAGTATCGTTGAGTTAGTATCCCATAACACAAGTCTCGAACTTACTTTGGGGCTAGCTCAATCTGTGTGATTTGTCCGTATATATTTATTATTTATTTATGAAAAAAGAAAATCGCAAATAGAGACTGACAGTACGTTGATTTTATATTGTTTTTGCTGATGGTCAATCTGTTGTCTATTAATAATACCCATTAAGTATGCTTATTATCTTGATCGAATTTTACGATCTTGGCATGAGGACGTTTTATGTTTTTTAATTGCTCTCAGGCCTACATTTAAGACATACTAATGGTAATATTCATTGCAAAACCTGCTTCCGGTGAAGGAAAACAGCGTCAAGTAACCAGCAACACTAGTTGTCTATAGTTTACTAGTCAGATACCTTCAGACAGTTTGAAATACAGGCGCCAGTGTTAGCTACTACCTAGGTCAAAGTACTAGTGTTGGGCAAATACATACACGAAAACCAACAACAACTACCAAAGATAGTAAATATTAAAGTACTAGCTTTCGCCCGCGGCTCCGCCCGCGTCAATGTCGATCCCTCGGGAATAGTTCTTTTTCCCGGGATAAAAGGTAGCCTATGTCCTTCTCCGTACTCCAGAGAGCTTGTATGCAAAATTTTATGCTGATCGGTTCAGTAGATACGGCGTTAAAGAGTAACAAACAAACAAACTCACTTTCGCATTTATAATATTAGTAATAGTAATAAGGATAGATTGCAAACCTCATGCAAAAATACTGCCCTAACTAACTTAAGGCCTATTATAAACATGTACAAGGTGGCTGGCAAGCATGCTGGAAGGACCCCAGGAGTTAGTTCCACTAACTGCCACTATGGGCGGCGGCGAGGGCACTGCAGTGCAGAGTGACAGTCTTTTCCATCTGTCACTAGATGGCGTTAACCTAAACTTGGTAAAACCAAGTTAAACTATTTTTTTCAAATATAAGGCGAAAATATGTTTTTGAGATCTTGAATAAGATAATTCGTGAATACTGATTTTGTTTTCTCATAATATGGTGGATACATAGTTTTACATACTAAACCTTTGGCGCCATCTATGTGATGAGTATGGAACTAACCGTATGCATTAGGAATTGGGACCACATGCCTTCAGGCAGTTCGAAAAATCAAACACCAGTGAGCTACTACCACACTCGATAACAAAAATCAATGAGATATTGTATAAACAATAAACATAGTAAGTACTTAACAGTATGTGAGCGTCCAAACACTAGGAGGAGGCGAACCATAAAAACGGCCTGGGAACCTCGCACGGTCAACAGAAGAATTTGAGTGTTTACCCTCAAACAATATAGGTGTCGACCAGGAACCCATATTGGTCTAATACCAGTTACGTTTACATAATAATGTGTGACTGTTTGTCTGTTTGTACGCTGCAGGGAAACGTCAATATGTGTAGGTGAAGGGTCAGGTTGTGGGAAACGGTGACTAGTTGGTACTTTGGTTGGTTGTGGAGGAGGAATATAGTTGATTTGTGAGATACGTACGATACAATCCTACCCTACACAATATCCAAACTGCTCATGGTTAAATGCGGACGGCCATATTTGAAAATATAAAAATGCCCTTCTGCAATAAATTCCTTTTTTTTGGAAGGACTATGTAGCTAGCTCCCAGTGAGCTTTCGCTACTTCACCGGGCGTTTTCAATAAAGTGCACTACTATAAACCTTGTCATGTATATATATATATACCTTTATAAATATTTGTAAATTATTAGTACATAAGTATAACCGGACATTGTCGAGCAAGACCTTTTTCTGAAAAATAATTTCTTGATGAAGTTTTTTCCCGTTCAGACTTACTTGATGCTTGACAAAGGTTAGGTTTTGTCACATACATACTGGTACTCTGGTCCGTTATTTGGTCTGATAACTTCATAAGGTCGTCGTAAAATATTGAAATTAGGGGAAATCTATAGAGATAATATTTATAACAGGTTGAACAGCGAATATTAACAAAACGTTTGTTGACTAAAATGATGACCATTCATCATCATTTCAGTCAAAAGAAGCTAACTGCTACACAGAGGCCTTCCCAAGGATTCATTGTCCCTTGGAAGGATATTGCCTTACTCACCAAGCTTAGCAGGCGGGGTGGCGAGCGCAGTTTCTTTGCCATCTTGTGTTTCCGACGCTGCTGCTCATCGGAAGCATTTTTAAGCTGACAAAGCATAAATATGATTTTTTTGGGTCCGGAAAGAAAATTAAGGAATTGGGTGGAATAATTCTCACTCAGACGAATGGGGGAAAAGCAAGAAGAAGCTCGGGAGGCCTGTCTCGCTGTCCTAATGCCATACTTGCAACCAACGGCCAAACAGTTGATGATGCCACCCTTTTGGATACAAGTTACTCGTAACAAAAACTTGCCGTGTGCCGCAGGAAGTGCCTATAGCTCATAAGCTCATCGGCCGATCATTAATCTATTAGCATTAATTAGAACGTTTGTGTGTTTGTTTGTCGCCGCTTCCTGCTTGGCGGTCTCTGTGATATGATACCGTGCGTATTCAGTGTATTGGCCCACCAAAGTATCCTGTGTTTATACATACATGCTTGCTACATGAATAAGTTTCCGGCTCTGATAAAAAAAAATATAAGAAATAAAAATATGACTTTCAAAAATAGAGACATGTATCCAATTTTGAATATCTTTGACTTTGACTTTTTGACTTTGTACCATATACACAGAACATAGAAAGACATTCTTGTGTAGTGTGATCGTTTATTTAAGTAATTAAACTAAATCACGTCTTTAACGTGGTTTTTACTTCCGGGGTTTGTATACCCTAACTCGTTTCCGCCCGCGGTGTCCATTTGATTTTATAAAATAAGATAATAATCCATATCCATACTTTCATATACTTAATATTATAAATGCAAAAGTGTGTTTGCTTGTTTGTTACGCTTTCACCCTGTAACTACTGAACTGATCATCGTGAAATTTTGCATACAAGTTCTCTGGAGTACGTGAAAGGACATAGGTTACCTTTCATCCCGGGAGAAAGTACTGTTCCAGTGGGAACGGCGTTGACGTGACCGAAGGTGCGGGAGAAATCTAGTATAATAATAAATCTAATAAGACCTTGTGTTACATTATCAGATCAATATAAAATAGAATGAGTGAATACCACTAATAATAAGTATAATTGCAAATGTAGATGCAGCAATTGTAGATACCTTAGGTAATTTCATATAAAGTTCACCAAGACCATAAAACGCTTTCTACTGATGGGCAAAAAATTGTAAGAACAAGTGCGCATTTGCCTATTTCCTACGATTACACCCAAATTATAGACAAACGGACAAACAGTACCGCTCTAACGTATTTATGATAACCGGAGGTGAGATCAGAGGTTGCGGTACAGTCGTAACGATAATTTAGCGCCTTTATTGGATACATAAATAATCTTTCAAATAAAAAACCGACTTCAGTCAAACTTTTGGACCAATTCTGATGAATTTTATATGAGACCAATTAAAAGCATACCCTTTAAAAAATATATTTTTCAAATCCTAACTAATATTATAAATGCGAAAGTGAGTTTGTTTGTTTGTTTATTTGTTTGTTTGTTTGTTACGCTTTCACGTTGTAACTACTGAACCGATCATCATAAAATTTTGCATACACGTTATCTGGGGTACGGAGAAGGACATAGGCTACCTTTTATCCCGGGAAAAAGTTCTCGAGGGATCGACATTGACGTGGGCGGAGCCGCGGGCGAAAGCTAGTAGTTCCATAAATTACGGAATTATGAGTTAACATACATACATATAAGCCGTGTGGTCGTCTTATATGTATCCCGTGGATGTCGTAGAAGGCGACTTAGGAAATACAAGCTAAACAAAGCTTATAAACATCTGTGAGACCTCTCCAACTAGTCTGGCCAGCGTGGAGTGTAGGCCAAGTCCTCTGTCTGCTCTGGCCAAGTATGGCTCCGTTAGTACAGAGAAGGTCATGCTCCTGTAGTGGAGACTAAAAAAGACCTGATGATGATGATGATACATATTATTGTCGATCACGACTTGATGGAAACAAGAGAAGATTAGAACAGCGTCGAAACTTGCACAACTTAGTAACATTAGTACATAAAGTATAGTATATAGAATAGGTAATGTATGCTAATTGTATATTAGAACCGTATGCTTCAGAAGGCACGTTAAACCGTTGGTCCCGGCTGTCATAATTGATGGCAGTAGCGGCTTGAAAAATCTGACACCAGTGTTGGCCACACGAAAAACAAACAAGTATGTTCAAATTGTACAGAAATGTATCACAAAAATTAGAAATTTAATGACATTATTAACTTGTGTAATGTACTTAAATTATACGTACCTACATAAGTATTATAGCCCCATAATATTTTTTTTTTATGTTATAGGGCGGCAAACGAGCAAGCGAGTCGCCTGATGGAAAGCGATCAGCGTTGGGGGAAAGACATAGGATGGATGGGATGGAGGAAATGGGGGGGGGGGGGGGGGATTAGGCCACCGGCTCTCTCACTCACCGAACGAAGCATAGAAGCGGTAAAGCTTCTACTCACTAAAACATGTGTAGCTGACTGTACTGCACAGTTTTTCTCAGCATCAAGGTGGTTGTATTGTGAGAAAGCACGTGAAATGCTAATCTGCGCTCGGATTCTGATTACGGTCATATTGAAGTTTGATCATTATCTTTGGCCGGGGGTCAGTTCGGCGTGTGATTCGGTTTTTATCATTTCCTCTCTCGGGTTATTTGAACAGGTTACTGATAGAAAATGTATGATTTTTGTATTGACAAATCATTCATCTTGTAAAGTCATACGCTTAATAAAAAACTGGCCAAGTGCGAGTAGGCCTCGCGCACGAAGGGTTCCGTACCGTTATCTATAAAAACGGCAAAAAAAATCATGTCTGTTGTATGGGAGCCCCCCTTTAATATTAATTTAATTTTTAATTAATTATTTGTTTTTAAAGTGAATATATAACTAAATATTCCGTAAATATTTTAAGCGTCTACCTGTTGCCGTTATAAATATCGAGCTAATAAAAGCAAAATAATGACATTTGTTGTATTGGAGCCGACTCATCCAAAATGATAAACTCTTCCTTTGGGAACTCTAAAGAAAATTGACATATCTATACAGAAGTGATCGGCCAGCCTGGCCATTTGTATGAAAATGACGATTTTTTTGAGTTGCTCTCATAGGAAATGAGCATTTCCTATGAGAGCAATGATGGCAACTCAAAAAAATAATTCTCATAGGAAATGTTCATTTTAATGGACTGATTCACCCCTTGCTCTATATGTAGAATTATCTGGTTTGTACGGAACCGTAAAAGGCTCCTAGGCCCACCTAGGCACAGCCGGGGAGCAACAGATGTTCTAGCTATCTCATAGCGCGGATAACATCTATATGGAGCGAGGATTTGGTCACGTCTGCACTACCGACAGCAGATTAAAGGATTAATAAACTCTGCATAGAATAGGCTAAGGGATATCATCATCAGATCTTTTTAGCCTCCACTGCAGGAGCATGACCCTTTCTGTACTACCGGAGCCATACTTGGCCAGAGCAGACAGAGGATTTGGCTTACAGTCTCTTCGCTGGCCAGACGGGTTGGAGAGATCTCATTGATGTTTTGTTTATGAGCTTTGTTTAGCTTTTATTTCCTAAGTCGCCTCTTTCGAGGCGACTTGGAGTGGTCCTATTCTACTCTGCCGGAAACCACACGCTTACGGCTAGCCGCCGTAAGGGATAAAGACTGATAATATGTAACAAATTTTATCGGTCGAGCGATTACTTTAAAATAGATGAGGCAAAGGTAGATAGATTTTCTGTATCTTTGAAAACTCGGTTGTCGAGAGCACTGCGGTAGTACAACGGTTACAGAGCGTGCCTTTTGTCCGAAAGACTCAGAGTGCAAATTCTGTGCGGAGGGACTCGTGTGCCGTTTGTAGTATATCTCATCCACGTATGGTCACTTTCCTCGACCTTGGTTCCAGTGGTAAAAATCCTGAAATAGAAAATTGGAGCACTAGGTGAGGTATGCGTCGCGCTCTGAGATCGAAATTAAATAACATTTCTATATACAATTAATAATTAGTGTAATAAAAAAATATATAACAGTAGGTTAAGATCACGGTACTAACACTATGGATTGAAGAAAAAATATATGATATGAATTGAATTGAAAAAATGGAATTTCAGGAGTTGGTATTGAATGGTTTGCGACCATCCGATACCAACTCCTGACTTTCCATTCGCGAGTGGATTGTGAGTGGGTGGAGAGTGGAGATTCACATATGCATGCAAAATTTCAATTCAATCGGAAACCGCGAAGTGGATCAAATTTAACTTTCAAGATTTGATTAAGGACAAACATGGTACAGGTGAAACTTTTTTTTTACTAAATGTTGGATTAGGCATTTGTCTCCCATCTCACCTGATGGCAAGTAAACTAAATAAAAGCCTGTGAAAAATACCCACCTTCCTAAAGATCCTTGTGGGACTGTTGAAAGATATAACGATATGAGCTGTCAGCTTGTAGAGCAACGTCAAACGTTCACAATTTAACAACGCTTAACAATAAGTATTGATACATACATGAGATCTAAATTGTAATCATTAAGAAGAAATCAGATTCACAGACAGCAATCAAATAGAGTGTGTAGGTAGCAATTATGTGATTGTGGCTAATTATTTTGCTATCCGTACCGAGGCGTGTCGGCTTCAGTGTGGGAATGTCTGCTCGTGCATCGCCCGTGGCTTATGACAATTTGCATTTTTTTGCCCTCGGTACCGATGAAATCGCTTAGAGATCGGCGTAATTTATAAACGATGGGCCAAAATAAGTTGGTTCTTTGAACAATTGACTGCAATTAATTATTTAATAAATACTTATATAGTGACAAATCACACAAATTGAGCTAGCCCCCACAGTAATTTGTGAACTTGTGTCCTGGAATACTAATCCAGAGATAAGTACTATATTTTAGTAAAATCATCATCATCATCAAGTCTTTTTAGTCTCCACTACAGGAGCCTGGCCCTCTCTGGAGGTGGCCCTCTCTGTACTACCGGAGCCATACTTGCCCAGAGCAGACAGAATCAGAATCATTTATTCGCATATAGTATGGTACATACAGTTGTTATTTTATGCCTTTTTGAAACACATACTTTGCCAATACTGGCGTACGAATATTTAACGTTAGGTACAAAGCTAAACTAAATTATTTACAGTTACCTAGTTTTAGTTACATAAATTAACAATGGTATTATTTCGATACATCACATTTACAATAACAGTCAATTAGAAAAAAAATCGTTTAGAGAATAAAAGCAGTTTTCTACAAGGTATTTGTTCAATTTATTTTTAAATTGTTTAATATTTAATTGTCTTAGATCCTCAGGTAGTGCATTAAATATTTTTACGGCCATATAATATACATTGTCACACGCCAGTTTAAGCGAGTATTGGGGAATTTCGAGCTTATATAAAGGCCAGGGGCGTAATTCTTTAAATTTATTCATTATTTTTTTTTTTTTAAATGAAAATTTTCTTTATCGAATATACATATTTGTTTTATGTAGAGACTCGTTAATGTAAGTAATTTATGTTTTTTGAACAGTGGTCTGCATGTGTCTATCTGATACTCTCCAAACAACGATCTGATACACTTCTTTTGTAACCTGAACAGAGTTTCAATATTCGTGCATTTTCCCCATATCAGAATCCCGTACTGTAATACCGATGATACATGCGCGTGATATGCTAGTAGAGCCGTTTCTAACGAGGAAATTTCTCGGAGACGTCTGAGCGCAAACGAAAATCGACTCAATTTCTTCATAACGGTTTCAATATAACTTTTCCAGTTGCATGTGTCAGAGGATTTGGCCTACACTGGCCAGACGGGTTGGAGAGGTCTCATTGATATTTATGAGTTTTGTTTAGCTTGTATTTTCTAAGTCGCCTCTTACGACCTCCACGGGAAGACTAGGAGTGGTCCTATTCTACTCTGCCGGAAACCACACGGCTAATATTTTAGTAAAATACAGGTTTAAAATGGAATCCATTAGCAAACGTTTAAGGAGTGACTCAGACCACGAATCCGAACAACTTTCATTATGGGACCAACTTCGACATCGTGAAAATTTTTTCTGCTCTTTCATACGAAAGTGAAACATTTACTTGGCCAAAATCTATGGAACAGCTATTTTTATTTTGCAATTTCGGAGTTGGTCCCAAAATGAAAGTTGTTCAGAAATGTGGTCTGCTTCACTCCTTAAACGTATATATGTCAGTTTTTTGATTTTCTTATCCCTCGATACCTAATCTATATCTATACATATAATAAAACAGTAAAAATATTTTGTCTGTACATTTAGAATTTTTGACTGAAATGGATAGAGGGACACTTAAAAAGAATAATAGAAAGCAAAAAAAATTTTTTCGAATTTTTTGTCTGTCTGTCTGTCTGTCTGTCTGTCTGTCTGTCTGTCTGTATGTATGATCACGATTATCTCCGGAAATACTCAACCGATTTACTTCAAACTTTCACCAATTGCTTTGTTTTAACCCAGCATAACATTTAAAGTTTGTTTCATCAAAATCGGTCCATTAAAAAAAAGTTATCGTCATTTGAATGAACTCAAGGCATGAGTTTGCCTGCAAATATATAGCAATACATTGAAAAAGAATAATGAAATTTCGTATGGAGGTAGTTTGAGACCCGGGTACATAGGACAAGGACATAGGGTACCTTTTATTCCGGGAAATTCTACTGTTCCTGAGGGATGCTATCGGGACGGACACTATCGGCGGCGGCGTAGCCGCGGGCAAACGGCAAACCTGACTTATATATCAACGCAACCGAAACTGCTGCGCCTAGAAACTTGAATTTTGGTACAGGGGTTCTTTTAATGATGTGAGCGCTAAGAAAGGATTTTTAGAAATTTAACTTCTGAAGGTGTAAAATTTATATAGAGTTTGTTCATTTCTGGACTTATAAGTATGAAAGTTATCGATTAAAATTAAAAAGATGGGTTTAGACGAAATTTGCAAAATTAAGGGTTAATTAAATGGGGTAGAGTGGGTGGTATAAACATCGTGTGGAAATTTTCTCATTTCTGGACTTAGAAGTCTGAAAGTATATAAGTTGTCGATTAAAATTAAAAAAACATCTGTGTAGGTGAACTAGACAAAATTCTCCCCTGAACGAATGAAATAGGGGGGTAAAGTTTGTACGGAAATTTTCTCATTTCTACACTTAGAAGTATAAAAATAGGTATATAAGTTCTTAATTACAATTAAAAAAAAACTGTGAAATGGACAAAATTTTTTATGGAAATTTTCATATTTCTGGACTTAGAAGTATAAATAATATCCATACTTCCAAACTAATACTAATATTATAAATGCGAAAATAACTCTGTCTGTCGTTTTTTTAAGCTTCAACTATTGAACTGATTTGGATGAAATTTGGTATGGAGGTATTTTGAGGCCCGGGGAAGGACATAGGGTATGGTATGTTTAATTCCGAGAAATTCTACTGTTCCCGAAGGATCGACACTAACGCGGGCGGAGCCGCGGGCAACAGCTAGTTCATGATAAAATAACCTTTTAATACCTCTTCTTATTCTTGAGTTTTCTTTTTCAGGAGGTGTTTACGAGCTCATGAGAATCTCGTTGTCACTGGCTTTATTTTAAGGTTTTCAATTGTTTGGAAAGAAGAACAGTTGCAAAGAAAAGCATCGAGTTGAGTATTTCACTTATCTTTGTTGTATCTAATTTCGATGATAGAATATTTCGATGATGCCGTTATTATGTTATTGTGGAAATAACTGTGGTCTTAGTAAAAATACCGTCAATGGTATTTATTACAAATTATATCAAAATTGCTGTGATGTGCAAGGGTGACTAATCTGTACAAGTAATTATACAAATAATTTGATATGCATTGAAGAGTAATATAATATATGATTTTACAGATAAAGCTCTTAAGGTGAGTAGGCAACCACGACTGTTTGACGGGTTTCTTAGTCTTCCTGGTTGTTCCGATACTCTGGTAAATTCAGCTTTGATTTAAAATAAATAATAAGAGAAGTTTTGAAACATAAAATAAATAATATTCCTATTCTTTAAGTGGTTTGATTTTTTTACAAAAAACTTCTCTAAATTTAACAAGACCTTTTTGGAAAACCAGTGGCAGATACATTTAATGTGTATTACGGATATCAAACTTCTTTAAATATGAGAATAAGCACTAGAGAGACGTTCAGTGTTAGATTACAGATAAGCCAATCTCCACTAGCTTTTGCACCCCGCTATTTCTTGTCGTTTGTGCCACACAGATCGGGTATATGTCGCCCGCGGCATCTTTCTCAACCAAAGCCTTTCTTTTTAATACCGCCAGTATTCGACTAATTGCCAAAATGTTGCGTGCTTTGGTACATACCGTGTTCTTGTGATCTACCGTTTGATGAACAAGTGTAATAATTAGGTTGGTATTTGTAGTTTGATATCTTTTCGTGGCAGGGCCATATTACCGGCAAAATGAATTGCTGGTAGCATGAATGGGCCGGCTCGTCCTGGGAAGTACCACTCTCACAGAAAATCGACGTCTGAGTAGAAGCTTTACCGCTTCTATGCTTCGATCGGTAAGTGAGAGAACCGGAGGCCCATCCTTCCCCCTCCCCTCCCCATTTCCTTCCCTCAACTCCTTGAAAGGCCGACAACGCACCTGCCACACCCTGGTGTTGCAGTTGCCCATGGGCGGCGGTGGTCACTTACCATCAGGTGACCCGCTTGCTCGTTTGCCGTCCTATAACATAAAAAAAATATCTGTTCGGACTCTTTTTGATTATTCTAGCCTTGGTCTAGCCCATCATTATGATTTCAGTCGTAAGAAGCCCACTGGTGGACAAAGACCACTCCCAAAGACTTTTCGTTCCATAGGAGGATATTGCCATACCTCACCACGCTTGGCGAAGTTGGCCAGCGCATTTGGTTTCTTGTGCTTCCGGCGCTGCTGCCCATCGGAAAAAAAAATTAATCTGGGGAAAGATAGAAAATCTGTTCAATTTGGGAAGGGAATGACGGTATTAGGATACTCGGATGAATGGGGGGAAACCAGCTCGGGAGGTCGGGCGAGTATACCCGATGCCATACCTGATACCACTAGATAAGCAGTTGATGATGACCACCCTGACTTTTCGAGTCTAGCAAATATCTTAACTAGTTATTTCCCGCCTCTTCATCTAAATTCATCATCATCAGGTCCTTTTTAGTCTCCACTACAGGAGCACGACCCTCTCTGTACTACTAGGGCTATACTTGGCCAGAGCAGCCAGAGGACTTGGCCTACTCTCTCCACGCTGGCCTGACGGGTTGGAGAGGTCTCTTAGATGTTTATAAGCTTTGTTTAGCTTGTATTTCCTAAGTCGCCTTCTACGACATCCACGGGAAGACTTGGAGTGGTCCTATTCTACTCTGCCGGAAACCACACGGCTAAATTGGTTTCGGTTTTATCACACTGTCTGTCTGGGCCTCCAAAGCAACCCCCGGAATCCGGGTTCCAAAGCATATTAGTTGAGGATGTAACTGGGAACACACTGTATTACCCGATCAAGGAAAATCTAAAGAAACAATAGGAGATGCGGCTAGCAACCCATCACTATTTTGAATCCGTTTTCCACCTTTACGCTCACCAACATGCTAAACGTGGCCTTTCGGTTTTATGACTTTAGGCTCTGTCTACCTCGTAAGGGATAAAGACGTGATAATATGTATGTATGTACGTCGAAGACAGGGTCAGCGACGTGGTGGAAGAGATGGAAAGATTTAGCAGAACTTACCTAGTAATATTCATAGGAATTTTTTTAATACATTGGTTCACATTAATGCAATTTTCGTACGAATCCCTAAAATTGTTACACATTTTTAAACATTTTTTCTTTTAACTGTACTGTTTTTAGGATTGGTCCGCCGTTGGTCCGCGGATCTGTTCCCGAGGCGGGCAAATGCTAGAAGAAAATAAAATAGCTTTTAGCTTAACCCCATTACTTTGGAGCAGCAATAAGTGTGGGTACACCTCATTCCTTACAATTAAATTTGTTAATCATAACAGGATTTTTTCAATAAAAAAGTGCTTTCCATAATTGCCAACTTCTGAACTTAGGTAGTCTATATCATACTGGCTGTTGCTCGCGACTTCGTCCGCGGCAATTTCTGATATTACGATTAATTATTAGTTTTGTTATTAGTAAACATGAATAATTTTCCCCCGTTTTCAAAACATTTTTCATTGATGCTTCGCTCCTATTGGTCGCAGCGTGATGTTTTATAGCCTAAATCCTTCCTCAATAAATGGACTATCCAACACAAAAAGAATTTTCCAATTTGAACCAGTAGTTCCTGAAATTAGCGCGTTCAAATCAAACAAACAAACTCTTCAGCTTTATAATATTAGTATAGATAATATGTAATGTAATAAGTATAAGTATATAACTGATTCTTTGCTTTAGGTACATATGCACTAGAATATCCAATCTCCACTTATGACTAACAATTTATATTATGCCGTAAATGCAAATATTATGATCTTTACTGTCATAACGGTAATAATTTGGCTATAATTGTTTGCTATCAGAGAGTAATAGATTTCTTCGCACCTTTAACACTTAATAGTTCCTTTCTAATGCTTTTCCCCGGCTGCCTGCAGGCGTCACGATGAATGCTGTGGAGAAATCAATATCACAGCGCCTAAAATATTGTGCATAACCTGTAATCAATCGGAACGACCTGACCTATGAATGAACTTTACCTTCGTTGGAAACGAATCATTCGGTATCCATCTCTCGTTTTGTTAGCTTACCATTTTCATTATAGGTAATCGAAGCTGTAATGTATATATTTTTTGAAATATAATGTTACTTATAGCTTTCGGATTTGGTACACGGGTGTAGTAGAGCCTTCGTGAGAAAGCCCCTTGGCGACATCGGTACGATACGGACGTATTTTTTTAATTTTAGTGTTAAGCCATCAAGCGAGATATGCGTAGGAAACGTGTAACACGTGGATGTTAAAGGGCACAAGTGCAGTGACCTTTTGGTTTGTAAAGGAGGTTTTAGAAAAAGCTGAAGAAGTATAAAACTTCGAACTTTATAGATTTTGTAAAGAAAAGTTTTCGAATGGCCACCACGAACCAGCAAGTGCAGTTGTTTGTATTCCTTTCGGCGAGCTCCGTGGCGCAGTTAACACGGCAGCCTGCGACAAGAGGGTGCCCGGATTCGATCCCCGGTCAGGTCAAGATGGAAAATGATCTTTTTCAGATTGGTCTGGGTCTTGGATGTTTATCTATATGTATTTGTTATAAAATATAGTATCGTCGAGTTACTATCCCATAGCACAAGTCTCCAACTTACTTTTGGGCTAGCTAAACCTGTGTGATTTGTCCGTATATATTTATTTACTTCTGGCTGCCACTGGTATCAGATTCTTCAAGTTGCCTAACAGCATTTGAAAAAAGCTTATCGGCTGTCATCAATGACAATAGCCGGGACCAACAGCTGAACGTGTCTTCCGAAGCACCTCCTCCGTGCTTCAGAAGACACGTTCAGCGGTATTGTCGAGATATTTTTACGCCACCCATCCCACCCATCGTTTGTGGACCGCGCCCGAGTTGCCCACTGACTGACCCATCGAGTAAGCGCAGTGTGGGATATCTACCAGGTGGTCTGACGAACTAAACTTAGTAAGAAAACGATACATTCAGGTCGCGCGAATCGGTTATTTTTAATCCTTCGTGTGAATATTGTAGTAACAAACATGGACGGATACTTAGACGAATTCTTTATTAAAGTATCTTGACGTTTTATAAATCGATGAACACCTGCTGCATACACGAAAAAGAGTGACGTTCCGTGTGCAAGCGAGAGCGCGGAACTAGTGATAGAGAGGCACGATCGGCCTAAGCGTTTGGTTTGTGACGCATCTATCTCTCTTCCACCGTTGTCATGTAAAATTATCGTCTGTAAACCGACTTTACAGAAACCAATTTTTTTTGTTGTGGCGCAGTGGTTAACACACCAGCCTGCGTCACGAGGATGCCCGGGTTCGATTCCCGGTCAAATCATGTGGAAAACGATATTTTTCAGATTGACCTAGGTCTTGGATGTTTGTCTATATAAGTATATATGATAAAATATAGTATAGTTCAGTTAGTATCCTACGACACAAGTTCACAACTTACTGTGAGGCTAGCTCAATTTGTGTGCTCATCATAACAGCTGCAAAAGTCCACTGCTGGACAAGGGCCTCTTCCATGGAACGAAGAATCCTTGGGATATTGCTATACTCACCACGCTTGGCAAGCGGGTTGGTGAGCGCAGTTTCTTTGGCTTTTTGTGCTTCCGACACTGCTGCTCATCGCAAGCATTTTTAAGCTGGGGAAGGATAGGTTTTTTTTGGATTTGGGAGGGGAATGAAGGTATTGGGATACTAGTCACTTGGATGAATGGAGGAAAGCTAGTAACCGCTCGGGAGGCCGGGTGCGCGTGATATGTCCCTATATATCTAATTATAAAAGGTGTTTTTGAGCATTTGTTGTACTTAAATATTGGATGGTGGTACGGAACCCCGAGTGTCTGTAAATCCAACTCGCACTTGACCTGACTTGAGTTTTGTTATTTATCACTGACATATAAAAATGTTGTAGATTCCATAATAATTAGAGACATACCGACGTCCATATTTCATAGCACTACATACCTACTGTTACGTGCTTGTGATTATATATCGATTTACGATCGATAAAGATCGATAATGGGCTCTATCGATTTATGTTTCCGCTACCGGTGTTTAAAAATAACTCTAGACGATAGAGATACTTAGACAAAGAAAAAATACGAGTATGTGATGATGAGATGTAGAGTTTTGTGGAAATCAATGATGATTGGTGAACGATTACATTAAATGTGTACATTACCTACAGCTTTATTCGTTTCGTGTCATAGCGTACTCATCCCACGAATTCTCATCATATGTTTTTTTTTAAATATTTCTTTCCTCACTCGTCCTTTTTCTATTCTCAACTCGTCCCAAGCGTTATTTAATAAATAAATTAATGTGTTTTTCTATACTCAACTCATGCCATTTCTATTCCTCAGTCATCCCATAGAAAATGTTATTATTTTTATTCATTTCTCATCCCATTTCAGTTCCTTACTCATCCTATAGCATATTTTAACCAACTTCGTATAATGAGGTCATCAATTTGGAATTTAAGTTTTTATATACTCATGTACATACATACATAGTATCACGTCTTTATCGCTTACGGTAAAGACGAAGCATTAGGTTCATAAGAGCTAAAGACCAAAAAATTAGTAAAATCTAGAAAGAGGGATCAAATAATTTATATTTTTTAATTGTATCTGTAGTTATGCAGAGACGACTCTGTGGTTATGCAGAGCTTAGAGAAACAGTAATAATTTAAAAAATATATTTATTAGAATATATTTTTTTGAAAACAAACTATAGCGAAAGGAAAGAGAAACTTTTGAATTCTTATGAAGTCTCCATCTGGTTTCTCCAATGAAAATAAAGAATGTAATTGATATCCATGGATCTAAGAAAGGTTGATATCTTAAATTATAATAATGCTACTTATTTTAATCTCGTGAGTTCAATCACTCGTATCTAAATCTATCGATTAAAGACCCATACAGAATCGATAACATCGATTCGTTATGACTTGTGTTTCCGAGAGACTATTAATTTACCTATGTGTGCGATGTGTTATTAATTTGTGAGATATACTGCCTGAGAATGCTAAGGCTGAGGTGGATGTGTGGAGTAACAAGAATGGACAAGATCTGGGATCATTATTAGAGGAGCCCTGAAAGTCGCACTAACAATTATCATTTCGTGTAGGTGACACGGTCAATCGACATCACACCCTGGTGTCATAGTTTTTCGGAATCGCCTCTGGCTTCTGACACTACCAGATGGCAGCCGGGACCAACGACTTAACGTGCCTTCCGAAGCACGGAACAATCATTCGTCAATTTACTCGAAATTATGTAGAAATGTCTAAAAATTTTTTGGTCCTGGCATTGTTCCCATAAAAATGTTTAAAGACGGGCTGAGTCACTCCTTCAAGGGAATGCCGGTCGTTAATTTACTTACACACCGTATAATCGTGTTGAAATAAGATGATTCGGTAGCAGCAATATTAGTTTCCTAAGAGTTTGACTTTCGTTTGTGTTATTAGAAAACGATTCAACTGATATCATATTATGATATATGATATCATATTTAGAAACCAATTTTAGAAATTTAGTTAGAAGATTAGACAAATTAGTTTGCAAGTCAGTATTTTTGTTAGACAATAAGTATTTTTGATGTAAAACTGGTAAAAAAGGTTATCTAGTTTTGATTGACTACATATATTTTTTAGTTAAACATGTTTAGATAATTGAGTAGTTTATTTGTAGCTTATTCAGTTTTCTGGTATGCAGTAAGATAATTAATGGAGCCACTTAGTTTGCATAAATTGTAAAAATAAATGCAGGTGCTGTTTAAATTATCCTTTTCTTAAATAGGCAAATTAAGGATTCGTATACGGATCTTCTGTATACGATTCTTCTTATTCGCAAAGATCAATAATTGCTCAGGTTTTAAATGTACCTAACCTGTTGTAACTAAGCAATACTGCATGTAACTAACTAATGTCCACCCCGACCAGGTGGTCGGCCTACTTATCCAATGTTGTGGGAAAACGCTGGAGGCCAGCCGCTTCCAACCGAATGTTGACAAACGGAACAATTCATATCGGAGGTACAGTCAAATTCTCAAGGGTATCCTCCGTCATAGACAATTTTATACTAACGTATAGATTCCAACCCCATTTCCAACCACAAAAATGTTGGTAGCAGCAGGCCGTTTGACGGCCGGCTGCGATAGTTAGTTTCTCTAACTGCCACTATGGGCGGGGAAGAGGGCGCTGCAGAGCAATAGTTACTGACTTTTCCATGTCACTAGATGGCGTTAGCCTTGATACAACCAAGTAAAACTAAAAGATATTATTTTAATATAAGATATTGTATTAATAAATCTTTTATCTGAAATATATATTTCATCTCGTGAATACTGATCTCATTTTCTCATAATATGGTAGATACATGGTTGTAAATAAACCTATGGCGCCATAAAATAGTACGCAATAGGCGTTCGGGCCACATGCTAACGTATTACCCTCTTGTTCATAAAAATTAACAAACGCTTATTAAACCTATTTTAGTTAAAATATGTTTTTTCCTTATCCTTCTCTGCAACGATTGGCATTGAAAGAACGAGACAAAACATATTTTAACTAAAATAGGTTTAATAAGCGTTTGTTAATTTTTATGAATAAGAGGGTGAGACTACCAACCTCATACAAACATATTGGTCCAACGTAAGGCCTGCTATAAGCACGTACACGGGACCCGGCTTAGTTCCGCGAACTGCCACGGTTGCCACTATGGCCGGCTGCGACGGCGCTGCAGAGCATAGTAGCAGTCTTTTCGCTCGTCACTAGATGGCGTTAGCTAAACTTGGTAAAAGTCGGATTTTTTATACAATATGTAAAGAAAGTTTTGTCGAAAAATTGAAATCTCATAACTAAAATGTTCTGCCGCCCGGTCAATTTGTAAGGGACGTCAAATAAATTTTGAGTTTCCAGCTTTGCTCCCATGGGAAAAGTTGTTCATATCGACAGGCTGAATCACTCCTTCAAGGATCGGATAGGGTTTTCTTTACATACTGTATTATTTTATTTTAAACTAGCTGTTGCCCTCGATTTCGTCGCGGCAATTTCTGTTATTATGATTAATTAGTTTTTTTATTAGATGAACAATTTTCCACCGTTTTTAAAACATATTTTATTCATGCTGCGTTCCTATTGGTCGCATTGTGATGTTTTATAGCCTAAAGCCTTCCTCAATAAATGGACTATCCAACACAAAGATACATTTTCCAACTTGAACCAGTAGTTCTTGAGATTAGCGCGTTCAAACAAACAAACAAATTCTTCAGTTTTATAATATTAGTATAGAAGTATAGATAAGGTATATTTCGTAAAAGTGCCATGCTTTTATTTTCATAATTACGGAGTTGTGAATAAACCTCAATCAATAATTATAGAATCAAGTCATACGCTAAAGGAGTGGCATGTCTACGTCCAGCTATAGAGTTGTGTATGTTGTGGCTGAAATGTTGATAACTAAAAATATTATCTACTCTACATCAGCACACTCTTCAAGTATCTCAAATTATCTAGTTACCTGGGAGTTCAAGTGCCGATCGGAGTAAAACAAGCGTGCTCAGCGTGTTTGCCCAAAGGCCGCGAGGAATGTCGGGCCGGAGCACTGTTCTCAAGCTCGGGAATGCTCGCGTGGTCTGCGAAGCGCCCGGGGCCCGTTCACACGCCGCAGATGCCGTCTGCTGAGCCAACATGAGAGCAGAGCCGTTTACTGCCTCAATATGTCAGTATGCACGGTTATACTTAGCGTGGGGCTAGCTCGATCTTTGTGACTGTGTGCTTAGGCATACCACGTGATTTTGAACCTCTGAACCATATTGAAATCCTGGAATCAGAATCCCTAATGAAGTATATCATTGCAAGAAATAAAGGTAAAAGCCAAAACAAATTTAGGCTTCCCATATAAAGTCGCCGATAAGCTGGGCGAATTTCTATTAAAGGTATTTTTTACCTTTTTTTTCTTGCAATTCAGTATTCCGTTGGGGATTCTGATTCCAGGATTTCAGTATAGTTCAGAGATTCATATTTATATTTGTTTATTTATACAACGTAAAACAATAAAGATGTAAAACAGAAAGCGATTTATATTCGGCCGGCTTCCACGGTTTGCGCAGGAAGAGAAGCAGCTGGTATATTTTTGTTTTTCTTTTCTCCCATACCAGCTTAACTGTCTAGTTGGCTGATATTTTTTTATGAGAAAGTCGTATTTTTTGTCTCTCTGCATAGGTATTTGTTAATTGACTGGCAGCGCATATATTTTAAGCACAGACTTATATCACATTTTTTGACTTTTAACGGACATTAATAAACATTTATTTTCATAAATAAATATTTTGTTATATTGTTATTTTAGTTGTATCCTGTTGTGTGTGTCTAACCATGAGACAAACGGTTTTTAAAACGTGGGAAATGTTGTGCCTCCGGTTCTTAACATACGAAATCATAATATAATTTCATCGGTAAGTAAAATATGATAAAGTAAAGAACAAAAACTAGATTTTTGAAATTCTGTTTAAAATAAGCAATGTGTTTGCTTTGTTTATGTTTTATTTTTAACACGTAAAATATAAAAAAAAAAACTTTAAATGTAAGTTAAAATTAAATGAGATTTGGATACGCCATAAATCTCATTTGTTGGTTGTGTCTGCTTATTTATCATATCTATGAATATCCACACTAATATTATAAATGCGAAAGTAACTCTGTTTTCCGATTATCTTATCTCTATGCTCTGTCTATCTGTCTGTCTCTTTTCACGCTTCAACCATTGAACCTATTTGGATGAATGATGATTTGGTATGGAGGTAGGTTAAGGCACGGGGAAGGATATAGCTTACCTTTCGTTCCGAGAAGTTCTACTGTTCCTGAGGGATCGACACTAACGCGGGCGAAGCCGCGGGCAACAGCCAGTAATTTATATGCCAAATTTCAAATTGGCAAAATACAAAGGTTAATCATGCCACCAGCCTTCAGACAATAATAGGGCAATGATCCAGCATAATTGGCCGCTACCATTCGGCAGCTGCATTCCAGGGAAATTAGGATTCCCAATGAACAT
Source organism: Elegia similella (assembly GCA_947532085.1). Taxonomy (NCBI): domain Eukaryota; kingdom Metazoa; phylum Arthropoda; class Insecta; order Lepidoptera; family Pyralidae; genus Elegia; species Elegia similella. The sequence continues at coordinate 20,524,425 of OX383941.1, forward strand.
TTGGACGCTCGCGTGACACGGCTGCCGATTACCAGATGCCTTACTTTTTAGACCTCACCTTAGTTCTTCGTTTTTAACCAACATAAAAAAAGAAGAGGTGATAAATTCGACTGTGTGTTTTTTAGTGTTTGTTACCTCATAACTTCGTCTTCTACAGTTCTACAACTTAATTAGGCTAGTTCTTATTCTGTGCTTCTATTATAACGAGAAAAGATTTGATTGTTTGTTTGCATTAAATAAGCTCCGAAACTACTGGATCGATTTGAAGAATAATTTTACCATTAGAATCCTACATTAACCCGTGCAAAGCCGTGGCTAGTTATTTTAGTGTTTTTCTTTTATTTGAAGGTTATGCTTTAAAATAACAATAAAATTCTGAATTTCAGAAGTTTCAATGAACGATTACCCTTTAGGCTTGCATGCACGTATACGCGGCCCATCAGGCAATATGAGAGTTTGCTGTCTCTCCAAGCCTTGCGCACACAGGCAACGCCCAAAGCCAAGGTCCGTCCCTCCTGGGGGCCCTTTGGTGATGTTGTCTAAAAGGTTGAGGGCCCCCGCCTCAAACACCCGGTGAAGTAGCGAAAGCTCACTTGGAGCTAGCTACATAGTCCTTCCAAAAAAAGAAAAGGATTATTTTTCTTTGTGACCATTATTTTCCTCTTAGTTATTAGTTATTCGCGTAAATATTTAAGAAATTGTAATTAACTGCAACAGATTTCTTTAACTTAACACTTCCTAAAAATCCTAGTACTTATCACTTGTAATAATCGTCTGTGTTAAGCGTCTGTAAGATATTTATTTCATGTATAATACCTCTTTATTTTTTACTAGCTTTTGCCAGCGGCTCCGCCCGCATTAATGTTGATCTCTCGGGAAGAGTAGAATTTCCCAGAATTAAATGTACCCTATGTCCTTGCCCGAGCCTCAAACCACCTTCATACCAAATTTTATCCAAATTGGTTCAATGGTTGAAGCGTAAAGAGGTGACAGACAGAGTTCCTTTCGGGTTTATAATATTAATATGGAGCTTGAAAGTATGGATATGGAAGTATGAATTTGATAGCTTGAAAGTTGACTTCAAACAATTTTTTAACGCGCTACACTATATGCGGATAAAGATGTTGGATAATATTTACAGTCTGTGAATAAAATCTGACTGATAATTTTTCACCACCTGAATCCCTCATAAATTCCCATTGAACATTTGGATTCTCGCCTGACACGGCTACTGCGATTACTCAGATGCCTTATAAAGAGAAATTTGATTGTTTGTTTGAATTGAATAGGCTCCGAAAGTACTGGACCGATTTGAATAATCCTTTCACCCTTCTAAATTATCCCTGATAAACATAGGCTATAGAATAGTTACTAACATAATTTTTTTTTTCACACCTTGGGTATGTGAAAAAAAAAATTATGTCACTAAATCTACCCGAGCGAAGCCGGGGCGGGCCGCTAGTGATAATATAAAGTGTAGAAAAAAGGGACAATAAAACTACTATTTACAAATAAAATGAGCCTGGTAGTTCGTTGCCTCGGAGTAGCGTACCTTAAAGGCTGGCAGCATTGCTACGTTGTATGGCAATGCTAATCTTTTAACCAAAATATAGGTCAGCATTCAGATCCAATGAAATTTGTGTAAGATAAGCACCTCCTTTGATGCAGATGTCCATGGGTGAAGGTGACCACTACCCATCAGGTGGCTTGCCTGCTCGTTTGCCGTCAAATATACATAAAAAAAAGAAACGGTTACCGCTTTTGGTATTAGATAATGTCCATTTGCGTGTTGAGAATGGCCAGGACACCCCTGACCATTCTCATTAGACAGGTCGCAAATTGTAAAAAGAGTATAAAGTAGAATTAGCTAATGTCCGAATAAAAACACGCAACCCTTTTGCACTAATAGTATTATTTGTATAGGGATCCAACAAAGGTGCGGTTTGCAAGCCATAGAAATTAAATTATGTGTAGCACAATGGTTCAAAGGATTCCGCTGTCAAAACACGAGTGCGCTTGGTGGAGTCAGAGTTTTTGCACTTCGCAGGTGCCGGAGAAAAAAATAATTTTATGGCGGCGCTTGCGCAGGTATGAGGGACTATGCGGAGGGGAACCAAGCAAAAGAAACACGATGTTTACGGCTTTACTTTGAAAAAAGTATCGGCGTTCGCGATAAAAAGACGTAATGAAATAGGTTGTTTAAAGTGCGCATTTATATGTCTGTCAGTATTAATTATTTTGCTGTGTTTTAGTATGTTTAATTCTTGTAAGTTACGTTTGTTGGATGGAATGAAATGGTTTTAGTATCCGAATTAACGAGTTGCGCTTTCATACTAAGATACCAACCGTTAAAAATACAATTAAATGATGTATAGACTTATTAAATTAGGAAATAAAATATTGTGAAAAAAAATTCAAGCCCGGGGATTTGAAACTGCGACTTTAAGTCTATTTACGACTTACGCTCTTCCAAATAATAATAATAGTATATCAAAATAGCATAGTGAATGCAAAATATAAACACTTAAAAATGATTCATAGAAGTTTAGGTCATAAAAGGTACTTTTGATGCTAATTATACGCAGCAGCAAAAGCAGCACGCAGAGCTAGTTTTACACAACGGCATAAGGCGTTAGTTAATTACTAATCGACGTCATCACGTCAAAAATTAAAACGTTTGCAAAATGCATAATATCATTCAGTCCCAAAATTGCATTAACCGAAAAACCATTCCATAATAGTGACTGCGATATTCCTGCATATCCCCTACCTGTCAATTTGTGTTAGACGGGGCGCGAAACTAATACGACCATATTGACCGTTAGGGGATTAGAGCTTTTTGGGCTTTTGTTAAATAACTTTTTAAATCAATGGGATTTTAAAGAAAAGAATATCATCGGAATGAACACTGTAAATATGAATTTGTCTGTCAATTTTTAACGTAATAACGCGTTATAAATCGGTGAACGCTGGCTGCACGTACAAAAAAGTGTCACGTTCCGTGTGTACGCCAGACGCGGAACTAGTGGTAGAGAGGCACTTTCGGCCCAAGCGTTCGGATTGTGACGCATCTATCTTTCTTCCACCGTTATCACATAAAATTATCGTCCGTAAAAGACTTTACAGCTAACCATTTTTTTTAAATAAAACAACATGTAATAAAGTACCTAACAATCCTTTTTTAAAATATCACGACTGCGTTGGTAAATAAATTAAAGCCTACACTTGGAAACTTGTAATGATTCTCACGCTACCCCATACACCCAAATCCGTAGAGACATAATGAAGTGTTTGTGGAATAAATAAACTTTTCTTATATAATTTTATACCAGAAATCTAAAAACAATATACTTCAATTTTGACAGTCGTCTAAAAGTTGAGATAAATGTATGATTCGCACTTTTATTAAAATATGTAAACGCTAATAATGAGCGCATCGACAGGACTGTCGCGTCGCGTCGCGACCCGTTCGGGCTTAGATGAGAAAAAGGAATTTTAGCAAGTTTGTACCTATGTAACTTGAGCGTGACGTGATGCACAGTAGGTACATATAATTCCTTTGCCTCAAAAGACAAAGAAAATGCCGAGGCCTGCGCCTGCATCACAGCACAGGCGCGGGTCAAAAGAGACGTTATTGTTCTACGTCCTAGTCACAACACTAGCGCTTGCGACGCCGCGTGTGAACTCACAAATCGATAGTAAATCGACAAACGCGCCGCCAGTGCCACTCTTGCACCGCTCGACGGATACTACGACCGACCGGACTTGGTACTGGCTTTATTTTTCTTTTCCTCGTTATTTTTAGATTATTGTTGGCCAGTAAGTGAGCACGTCAATCTTTTTGTTGTTAGACTAATTTAAAATCTCGCTATAGTCAGAGTCAGAACTTACAATTCCAATCACAAAGTGATGTGTCGGATGCAGGCAAAAGAGATTAAAAAACCCAAAGGGTTGCACTCCGGGAGTGCAAGTGAAAACTCCGCGCAGTAGAAAGAGAGGGGGATATTACTTCCTCTCCTACGCCGCGCCCCGGCGCGATCTCCGGTCACGTGTCTTATGAATTTTCGATCAGGTCACGTGTCCTGGCCCGAGTTTAACATTTTTTACTCATCCCAAAAAGTGCATAACGCCGCTAAAGAAATTTGTACTTCAAAAAAAGTACATATGTACATTCAATCTTTTTACGACATGCCAATCATATGTTCTGTTTCTAGTGGGGAATTTAGTTTCTTGAGAGGTCAATACTGGGTGCCATCCATGACATCAATTGTTCTTTCGTACAATAGGAGTATAAGAAAGTAAAACGTATTAGTAATAAAATAAAATATCACAACTGTATGATCGCAGTATTCACGCACGAGCGAGACGCAAGGAATGCATCGCAGGGTTGACACGCGGTCCTAAATAAACACGCGAAGGCTATTATAAATTGTATAACAATACCTCTATACAATGCGCCGTATGTTATACTGATCTGTCAATGTGGCTTTAAATGTTATTGCCTTTTTATTTGAGCTTAATGTGCAAAGGAGTTGGAGACTGGTTCATGGACGTATAAAAATGATTTTTTTATACGTCTATGTACAATGTATTGTGTTTAAGTTTATCTTATAACTTAAGATAGACCAACAATTGTTGTATAATGAAATAGGCTAGTTTCCTAAAATAATATAATTAGTCCGTCAGTTAGATAATTAAAAAATATTGGCTACGTATTTTTTCTTTTGTCGATTAAACAAAAAAATATAAAGATATAGCCTTTTGAAGTTCCGTGTGACGTCATAGTTTGAACTTTGAAGCGCTTTATCTTTATCATTTATTGTTTATTTGACAAAAGAAAAAAATACGTGTCCAATATTTTTTGATTATCTAACTGACGGACTAATTTTGATGTTATTATTTTGATCCAGGAAACTAGCCTATTGAGCATGTGGAAGATTTTGGAGGCGATCAATAGATCAAGCTGTGTCTAATATCTGGGAAAGCTTATCTATTATTTTTATACAAGTTACCTGTGACCTGTTTACTGTTTTATACAATTCCACAATTCATTCTTATTTCAAATTTAGGATTTGGATGGAGAAGATCGAACGAACAAAGAACGTCGAGTCCTGCGCAAGCCATTAGGCTGCGCAATATCATTGGGCGATTATGTAACAAAATTGAAAGTCAAAATATTTTCATATTTATCTTTTTATAAAAACATTAAAGGTCCTGTGAGACGTAAATATAAATATTTACATGTGAGAATTATTGTTTTAGATGTAAAAATGTACAAACTTTTCGAAGGAAAATGTCTTAAAATATCATAACATATATGTATCGTTTTTAAATGTCATATGTATCTGTTTAAAATTCCAACAAGGCGGTGATCTTAATAAATAAATAAATAAATATATACGGACAAATCACACAGATTGAGCTAGCCCCAAAGTAAGTTCAAGACTTGTGTTATGGGATACTAACTCAACGATACTATATTTTATAACAAATACATATATAGATACACATCCAAGACCCAGGCCAATCTGAAAAAGATCATTTTCCATCTTGGCCTGGCCGGGGATCGAACCCGGGCACTCCGTGTCGCAGGCTGGCGTGTTGACCGCTGCGCCACGGAGCTAGTCAAAAAAAGGATTTGGATGGAGAAGATCGAACGAACGAAGAACGTCGAGTTCTGCGCAAGCCATTAGGCTGCGCAAAATCATTAGGCGATTATGTAACAAAATTGAAAGTCTAAATATTTTCATATTAATCTTTTTGTAATAAAAATAACGGTCCTGTGAGACGTAAATATAAATATTTACATGTGAGAATTATTGTTTTAGATGTAAAAATGTACAAACTTTTCGAAGGAAAATGTCTTAAAATATCATCATAAATGTATCGTTTTTAAATGTCATATGTATCAAATTCCAACAAGGCGGTGATCTTGTACATGGATGTCGATCCATGAACCATGCAAATCATTTTGATGTATTTAATGGATTCAGTGATTTGTACTAGTGATATAAATTACGTCAAATTCCATAATTTCGAGCCGTAGCTACCTTCTTAATAAAAATTAATAAGACTTAAAATAACCAAAAAATATAGTTAACTTGATTCTTGTGACAATAAACATTAAACATAAGTTTGAAATGACGAAGTAGTACAATAGTAATAAATCAAAATGTCACTCTACAGAGGCCTTGTTTAGAGGAGATTGGCTAAACTGTTTTAAACCTCTTTACTTACAAATATCATTGGCTATTAAGCTAGGGCTATAAAATACGTAATTGATAGCACTGTGAGAACTAAAACTTGATCAGTTATACTATAACACGATTAATTTGAACACTTTTAATATTTATCAGAAGCAATTATTTTAGATTCGTTAAACAATTTTGTAATTGTAGCTTATTGATATTCATGGATTAAATTGTTAATTCGAATCATTACGTATTTTAATGATTAACACAGTTGTGTGTGAATAAAGCTGATATGTAATTAACAATGTTTATATGTTTAGATAATTATTATTCAATCACGTAAAAATGGCTAAAGGAATTTGAATGAAATTTAGCATATACTGTTTAAGTCATAGAAGCTGCTTTGTTATTTAAACACCACATGTTTACTATATGTATGGATACTTTGCAGAACAAACAATCACAGATAATTTAAGTATAGGTAACCTTTTAAAAAATAAAAAAATATAAGCTTTGTCACTCGGGGCGATGGGTGTAAGAATTCTAACGATTTACAAACGTCCAAACCAGTTGAGGTTTAAAGAAGTTACATGGAATAAATAAACTCATACATACATATCATACTTACCTATTTTACATACATATTATATGTATATTGATTCGATTTTCATAATATCATTTACAATATTTCATAATACAATAATAATTTCTCGAAAATTATTTTTGTCATAGAGGTAGTGTTAAGTAGAGCATGGCATTTTATATTTTTTGTTATGTTTAGTCGACATTTTGTTGATTTCTCAATCGGTTTAGCTTTATTCGTTCGCAGAAGACATATTGTTGAAGACGACAAGATATTGAAAATGAAATAAAATGTATTGTTCTATCTGTCATTCATATTTTGATGACGGCAGCCCTATAGTCCCAGCAGGCGCCGGCGCATCGCATCTCTATTGTTTCCCGGCGATCGCTACCTGCGCTTGCGCACGTCGGTTCTTTTTGTTTGGCCCGCGATGCCGAGCGTCTCGAAGTATCGAACTGATCGAGTTGAAAATGCAAATACAGCAGCAGATTTATCACAATGCTAAAGTCACTGGCCGTTAGTATCGGTATCGCTGTACGACAAGCCCATTTCATGGACCAACGAGGCTAAATACCTTGGAGTCATACTCGATAGCATGATGACTTTCGGTCCCCTCTACACTAAAGTCCGCAATCATGCCGTCGTTAATACGAAGACGGCGTGGTTTCAGACACAGAAAGACATCTGTCTTCTGTGGTTGCGGACATACCGTCTCTACCCCATGATAGACAACGTTAAGATGTTACCTAAAATATGCCTACCTTTCGCGCACTATGTTTGTATGGGTCTAGCATTTTTTAACTTTTATGGCACAATATCTCCAGTCAATATACACAAAATGTATATCACCTGCTGGTGCGATAGCAGCCGTAGTCTATAAATAGCTTCTAATAATTCTAAAATCATACGAGTATGATTATAAATATTGGGAAATTGATAGATGTCTTCAAGTCAAGTGGTCAAAGTAGAAATTTATATAAATTTATTTCATGTTAACACTTATTTCATCTATAATATGAAAAATTGTGTCTAATGTTAACAATGTATTCAGAGCCCTTCAGGCACGTAGGGACCAAGTCTGGATTGAGTTTCTTTCGGCGTATTCTTCTCACCAGTGGTCGTTCCGAAACGCTAGTAGTATTTCGATTTTGCATATATTAAAAAATATATAAGAAATAAAAATATGACGTTTGAAAAGAGTATGTATCCAATTTTGAATAAAAATCTTTGACTTTGACTTTGTCAAAGATAGTTTGAAGACTCGAGTATATACTCGAGTCTTCAAACTCTGGGGTATCTATAGTGGAAGAACACACTGGTCATATGACCAGTGTGTTCTTCCACTTATGTCATATGCTAGTGAGACATGGACACTTACTGTCGGGACGGTACACCGCTTAAAATTGGCCCAGCGCGCCATGGAACGCTCAATGCTCGGAGTCACTCTGCGAGACAGGAATAAAAACGAAACCATACGCCAACGCACAAAAGTCACCGATATAAGCGAACGAGTTGCACGTCTGAAGTGGCAATGGGCTGGGCATATCTGTCGCAGAGATGACGATAGGTGGAGCCAGAAGGTTCTGTTTTAGCGACCCCTACAGGACAACGAAGTGTGGGTAAACCAGCAGCCAGATGGTCGGACGACATTAAAAAGACAGCAGGGCCGACCTGGACCAGGATCGCCGCTTCACGATCAGAGTGGAAGTCCCATCAAGAGGCATATGTCCAGCAGTGGACGCTAATATGCTGAGAAGAAGAAGATTTATACTATATCAAGACTCAACAAGTAAAACGATCTTGGTTAAAGTTGGCAATAGGGAGACTTATAAGGATACTTTTGAATGCGAAAGCAGGTTTCCTTCCAAGGAATGAGAACGCAGAGTAAATCGCAGGCAAATGTAACAACGTTTAAAGTACACAAAAGTAACAGAATTTGTACGTTACACATCATCATCATCATTTCGTGTAGGTGTCACAGTGAATCGACCATGCACACCTTGGTGTCAGCAATAGGAACTTCTTCGGAACCGCCTCTCGGCCTCTGACGTGGTTCCTTTAACGACTACCGGATGGCAGCCGGGACCAACGGCTTAACACGTGCATTCCGAATAGATATGAGCGCCGATGCTAGATGCATCGGCGGCGCCGCGCCGACTACAAAGATTCGGCGGCGGCGGTGAAGTCGGCGGCGCGATCTTTTCAATGAATCTGACAGAAAAGAAATGAAATTCGGTTGTTTTCTCTTACGTTTTATCATTTTTATTAAATCAAAGAAGCAATCAATATTTTTAAACATTTAATTAGAGATTAACATTTTTTTATTTATCTATGAAACTTTTTTGTTACAAACGTGTTTCTACGGCAGCACCCCCTTTCACATTCAATATAGACTTCTGCAATGTTCGGGGACTTCACTCGAATCTCATATCATCACCTGGACAAGACCAAGCCGGCTCTATTTTTCCTGACTGATACATATCCTCTCGGACCGACGTCACATGTCTTGTAATATTCCGGTCTCAGCTTGGAGCACAAGTTTGTGCCCCATGCTGGGGTGTGTATTTACGGAAGGATAATATCTTTTGTCGTCATCTTAGCAGCCTTGAACACAGAGACCAGTCGTTGTTATGGGCCCGCGTGCGTAGATCACTGTGCACACATGCATCCGGTTCTACGCGTGCCTTTACAGGTCCCATAGCGGTGATGCCGAAACAAACCGACTTCTAGGGCAAATTCTCCAGTAGCAACCATCGGCAGAGGAAGTGATACTAGGCGACTTTAACGCTGACCACCTTGACTGGTTGGGATCACAAATTTGCTGCGACGAATGACCTCAATCAGTTAGTTGATAGTCCTATCAGATTACCTGACATTGAAGGTCACAACCCTGCCTTGTTGGATCTTCTGCTGACCTCACACCGAACGGTTACCAGGTTTTCCGTGATGCTCTACTAAGAACCTTGGATCATTGCCTGGTACGTACTGTGGTTTCATCCGGCCAGACCACGCAATCCCTGCTAACTGGTACGCGTCGCGTCTAGCATTTTTTATATATATTATGGTCAGCGAATTGGGATGGATTGCGAGAATTTTTGCATCCAACCATTAGAGACAGTTTTGTTTCTCATCAGAAAATTCTGACAATTGTGCGAAAGCTGTCGCCGAGGCAACACCGCTGGCATACGGACTGCGGGCATGGAGTGCTACTTTCCTAGCTCAGCGATTCGTATCGGACGGCAGTTTCGTGGCTCGTCTTTGCACGCCGCCCATCTCAAGCGTGAAGTCTACGAAGCCTGGTTTGCTTTGAAAAATCTGTTCAACGCAGCTTCAAGAGCCTACAAGAAACAGATCACTGCAGCAAAGTTTGCGCACACTACATGCATTGGTGAGAGATTGGTTGGCTATCCCTCTGTGAGTAGAGCTTTTTGGTGTCTTGCTAAGGCAGTGCAGGGGAATTTCTGCCGCCCTTCTTTGCGCAATCATCAGGACTTGCTGGCTTACTCCCCATAAGAGAAGGCCGATCTCTTCTGCGTCACACTACCCTTGATGGCGGAGGAGCATCGCCGCCCTTTTTACCGCGATGCGAACACTCAATGCACGAAATCCGCTTCACTCAAAGTGCAGTGCGAAGTGCTCTGTTTTCCCTCGACGTTAAGAAGTCCAGAGGGCCTGATGGCATTCCAGCAATTGTGCTCAAAACATGAGCTCCTATGGGTTCCGCCACGGGTGTAGTGCTGGTAATCTTCTTGTGTGCCTAAATTACCGATGGTCAGCAATCGCCATGGAAAACGAGGGAGAAGCACAGAGATTTAGTCTTGATAAGTATCACAAAGGCTTTTGATCGGGTCTGGCATAAGGCTCTTCTCGCGAAGTTACCATCTTACAGGCTTCCCGAGGCCTGTGGGTTGCTAGCTTCTTGTCTGGGCTAAGCATTTATTGACGGTTTATGCTCCGATATCATGCCCATTAACTCTGGCGTCCCTCAAGGATCTGTTTAATCATCTACGCTGTTTCTTCTGCACATCAACGACATGCTAAACTCTAGTAGCATTCATTGCTACGCAAAAGACAGTACGGGTGATGCATATTATGCGAGTCGTGCGAATATCCCTCAAGCACAGGTGGAAGAGAGCAGAATGAAACTTGTGTCTGACATTGAGACCTCCCTGGAGGTCTCTGAATGGGGTAAACTAAACCTAGTTCAACCCTACTAAGACACAAGTCTGTGTGTTTTCAGCAAAGAAGACCCCATTTGACATAGCGGCGACGTTCCTGGTCACCTCCCTTACCATCTCTAAGAGTATTGGAATCCTTGGCGTCGATATTACGAAGGAGGTCCAGAAAATGGTTTCTAAAAAACTTGGGGTGCCCAATAGAGCGAGGCAGTACTTAACTCTGGGTTATATATAAGGATCAAGTCCGGCCCCACATGGATATTGCTCTCATATCTGGTCTAATGCACCTCAATACCAACTCCTTCCTCTTGATTCCATCCAACACGACATTTTATATTGGATTGTACGCGCGGGCGTTACGGCTATCGGGGGTGAACCACGTTTTACCGGCCGACCGGCGCGCCGACCACTTTTGACGGCGGCGGCGGCGCGGGTGTAGAGTGCGGCGGCGGCGGCGCGTCGGCGCGGCGCTCATATCTAATTCCGAAGCACAGAATCATCTATTATATTATCAGATAATCAGGTGATTCAAGCCTGCAATGTCCTAAACAAACTGTAAGCAAGTAAACAAAGTATGCTTCCCGTGGGAATCGAACCCACGACCGGGTCTACAGGCAAACGCCTCAACCACTGGACCTCGGAGGCAGTTAGTTACGTTACATATAAAAGACATCAACGGTACAAAAAATGTGTCTATGTAGTGTTTGAAACGCTAGGAAAGGAACAAAATTACTTACACAATGGTGGATTTGAGTTCAAATTCAAACATTTTAAATAAAAAAGCCGGCTAAGTGTGAGTTTGACTCGCGCACGAAGGGTTCCGTACCGTTATTTATAAAAATGGCAAAAAATCATGTCTGTTGTATGGGAGCCCCCCTTTAATATTAATTTAATTTTTATTGAATTATTAATTTTTTAAGTGAATATATAACTTTAATATTCTGTGAATATCCGTAACTATAGTCTGACCCGTTTTTATACATTATGAACAGTCAAGTAAAATTCGAAAGCTAAAAAAATGTTTTACCATTTTTTCGTGTGTGTAAGTGGCCAAGATTTTTCAATCCGCCTAAAGGTCATCATCATCATCATCAGGTCTTTTTAGTCTCCACTGCAGGAGCATGACCCTCTCTGTACTACCGGAGCCATACTTGGCCAGAGCAGACAGAGGATTTGGCCTACACTCTCCTCGCTGGCCAGACGGGTTGGAGAGGTCTCATTGATGTTTATGAGCTTAGTTTAGCTTGTATTTCCTATCTAAAGGCATCTGACATGGCTAAACTACTGCCATATTATGATGACAGCCCAGATGTACCTACAGCTTTACGTGTTTTTATGCCACCTGTGTTCACCCATCCCAGGGAGGACTTCGCCTGGGATTGCTTAACATGCATAAGCTCTAATTATCACTAGGCTATCGGGCTCCTTGAAATAACTGTGATCATAAAGCTGAAATTCTCTGTTTTTATAGACTATAAAGCTCTATTGGCCTGTGCACTTAGCACACGGAATCGGTCTACGGCGGAAGGAGGTTGAAGGCTAATTGATAATTTCCTCTCTACTGCTCGTTGTTTGGATTTCTCGTTATTTGTGTCCGGTATCAGATCAAAGCGTCTTTGTCTAGGGTAAGTGGCTTGTTCTAGTATCCTTTTTTGTGTCAATGGAGTCGATACAGAAGTTTAAAAGAATATATGTAAGTTGATTAAAAAAGTTATTCTATGCTGGTCTGGTAAAAAAGAAAAAACGTAGAATGTGTTGGGTTATGTAGGGCATACCAGAGAAACACAAGATTGTTCATATACTAATTTATTTTCCTTTTAGTAGGAAGGTGTGTTTATGCAAAGAAAGCCGTACAACGAATAATCCACAATGGCTGTGGGAACGTAGTCGGGATACTTTAAGTGGCTAGTGACGGTTCGAGTTGCAATCATTAAATACAATATTTATGACCAACTGATGACATAGAGAGAGAAAGATTATTGAGTTAGACAGGGATAGAAATGTGATTTATTTTTGCCACATTCCAACAGAATGTACCAGCTGCTTCTCTTCCCACGAAGATTGTAAAAGCTGATCAAGGGAGTGGGTAAAATCTGAGGATTCATGTTAATAGGCGATGCGGCTAGCGACCCATCACTATTTTGATTCCGTTTTCCACCTAATGCCCACCAACATGCTAGACGTGGCCTTCAGGTCTTAAAGTCCTGGGCTCTGTCTACCCCGCAGGGGAAGAGGACGTGATACTATGTATGTATGTATGTAAAAAAGCTATGTTTAATTACGAATACAGTAATAGTTGTATGTCTACACTAATATTATAGAGAAAAAAAAATTGTACGTTTGTTTGCGTTGAATAGGCCCTGAAACTACAGGACCGATTTGAAAAATTCTTTCACTACTCAAATCCTGCATTATCCCTGGTGAACATAGGCTATTTAAATACCTATATCTACGCGTGCGAAGCCAGTGCGGTTGCCCTTAACTTGGTATAACTAAGCCAAAAATATTTTTTTTTCTGAATTAAGATATATCTCGTGAATACTGATTTTGTTTTCTCATAGTGTGGTGGATACGTAGTTGTGGCGCCATCTATGTTTTAAGTCTGACGAAAGTCGTACGCAATAGGCGTTGGGACCACATGATTGCGGTCATCATCATCATTTCGAGTAGGTGTCACGGTCAATCGACCATGCACACCCTGGTGTCAGAGTTCTTCGGGACCGCCTCTCGGCCTCTAACGTGGTTCCTTTAACAACTACCAGATGGCAGCCGGGACCAAGAGCTTAACGTGCCTTCATCTTTATTAACAGACAATCAGGTGATTCAAGCCTGCAATGTCCTAACCAAACTGGAAACAACTAAACAAAGTATGCTTCCCATGGGAATCGAACAATTTTTATTTATTTATTTATTTAAACTTTATTTACCAAAAACAAGGTATAAAAGGCGGACTTAATGCTAATAGCATTCTCTACCAGTCAACCTTCGGAATAATTTGAAATAATGAGTGGTAGGCGAATAATGTAATAATTAAAAGATAACAGAAATACATAAATACTTATAATAAATAAACACAAAAAAATATACATATATAGTAATATATAAATAAATATACACACATATAATTCTGAAAATAATTTAAATGGTTCCTGGTCCGGATCTTAGTAACTTCTGCACTACGTAAACTATTGGCGAAGAACGTGCGTGTGGACTTTTTTCTTAAATAAATATTTGTTGAAGATTATATGTCTTCGGGCAAAGCATTCCACAGCCGTGAAGCTTGAAGAGTAAAGGAGTAATACATGAATTCAGAGCGAAACAAAGGAATACATAGTAGAAGTGAATTAGTGGATCGAAAGACAAGGTCGTGAGATTCTGACAAAAATTTAAATTTACTCTTCAAATATACAGGGGTGTAAGGATTTTTTAAAATAGAATAAAGAGCACAAAGTATTCTTTGATGTCTGCGTTCACGGATAGGAAGCCAGTTAAGCTCAGATCGATAGGAACAATCACGAGTTCAAAAAGATATCCTTATGAGCCATCGACAGAGGCGGCTTTACCTATAGTGCAGGGTGTGCGGCGCACACGGGCGCCGGGTCTAAGGGGGCGCCGAGCGCCCTCTAATACGCCACCGCCAAAGATGCGTCGCTCGCGGCACCGGGGCGCTCTCAAAACCCTGCGCCCGTGTTACGGCCGATGTTGGACGCGCGGTAGCAAAGCAAGGCGCGCCACCGCAAGCTACGTCTCTACCTACTCTACACAATAACTTTTAGCTACGTGGCGCAGCGGTCAACACGCCTGCCTGCGACACGGAGTGACCTGGTTCGATCTTTTTCAGATTGGCCTGGGTCTTGGATGTGTGTGATATATGTATTTGTTATAAAATATAGTATCGTTGAGTTAGTATTATAGTTAGCACAGGTCTCGAACTTACTTTGGGGCTAGCTCAATCTGTGTGTTTTGTCCGTATATATTTATTTATTAATGTGAAATCAGCTTTAAAACAGATATAGCGTAGTGTCGCGTCGCTACCAAAGGCGCGACACCTGTTTTGATTCGTTTGAAAACACAATGAATTGTGGAAAATATAACTGTGAGTATTCCGTTTTGACCCCGTTCCTACTAAAGGGCGCCAGGGTACTAGATGCACAAGGGCTAGAGCCGCCTCTGGCCATCGAGACAAAAAGACGAAGAAAAAGACAATATTTCCATTTGCGTTTATACTTCTGTAAGTCAAGGTAAAATGCTACAAGCGACGGAAAAATATTAACTAAAATAGCTTTGTTTTATTTATCTTCGGAGTTTGGTTAATAGATAAATCATCACTTAGCTGACTAATGGCAAAGGAAACAAAAGCAGTTCGGCCATTAGTGGGGCGTTTGGCACTTACGTAAGCTACCTCAACAGACTGTCTGTTTGTCTGTTAGCGCTAATTAATGATCTCGCAAATGAGCCACTGCCAGACGTATTTAATTGACCCGTTCCTATTTATGAGTACTTATTTCCATAAAACTTGTGCCTAATACAGAACTAAATTTTTTTTTTTTTTAAATTGTCTGTAAAGTCGGTTCGGTGATAATTTTACGTGATAACGGTGGCAGAGAGATAGATGCATCACAAGCCGAACGCTTAGGTTGATCGTGACCCGTACTTCAACACTATTCCCAAGATAGGGTTGAATGAAATACGGTGTGTTTATTTGTTCTCGTGTGTGTAAATGGTCAACACTAGTGGCAGCTTTTCCAAACTGCCTGAAGGCATCTGATGTAGCTAAAAGCAAACGATGATTGGACTAACGGCTTAACGTGTTCTGACGGTACATTCGACATTCTTGTTCATAGGGGAGGCTTAACTCAGTTAATATGACCCTTGTAACTTTTCCTAAGGGATGAGGGGACTCGAAAATAGTGCAGACATTTCCATACAAGTTGCATACGATTTGTTTAAGAAATTTAAGACTTTTTTTCCAAATTATGGGACATTGTTCCCCATACTGGTTCTCATGAGCTGTTATCATTGGAAAGTATTCGATATCAGCAGTTACTGATAATAAATAGCTGTCTCATATATTAGCTTATTTGACGAGTACTAGTAACACCATATAGGTAGTATTTCATAAAACAAATTTATTAAAAAATCATATTGCCACCATGCCACACGGGCTAGATTTCGAAGATAAATTATTTTTCTAGTGCTCTTTGTTTTTCACTCCATGTTTATATTGTATGTACCTGTATGTATACAATGAATGAATTGAAATTTAATTCATTAGCAAACGTTTAAGGAGTCAATCAGACCACGAATCTGAACAACTTTCATTATGGGAAAAATTATCTGCTCTTTCATACAAAAGTGGAATATGTAGTTAACAAAATTATTGGACTAAATTTTAACTCCGCAAAATTACGAATTGAGAACTTTCTATTTCTGCACGTCGGTAAAAAAGTTATCAGTATTCAAATGTGGTGTTCATCACGACAGGTGAACAGCAAACGGCTTAATTTAAATATAAAAAGTCTGTGTTATTTAATATAATGTAATGTATATCGCTTTTTGGGATCATTCCCATTAGTTTCATCGAGCATTTGTTCCATGGAACTAACTAAACTGAGAATTTTTTCCCACTTGTTCCATTGAACAAATGAATGGAAATACTGATACTAAAACTTTCCATTAATTCCATTATCAAAATGTAAATATTAAAGTGGTTTAAAAGTAAGGAAACTTAAAGAAAAAACAGTAGAGCATCGTGAGGTACGAGTATATTCGAAAATTAAAAATTAGATTTTTTTATTATTTTTTGTATAAACTCACTTTTCACTTTAATATTTATATTTTGATAATGGAACTAATGAGAAGTTTTAGTCTCAGTAGTTCCATTCATTTGTTCAATGGAAGAAGTAGGAAAAAAAGTCTCACTAGTTCCATGGAACGAGTGCTTAATGGAACTAATGGGAATGATCCGCTTTTTGCACGTTAGAACTCGGTTCTGAAAGTGAAGCAATATTTTGCACATGCGAGCTGTGCTAATGAAAAGCTGATAAGATGAGTTTGAAATGTTTATGACATTCATTTCTGAAGACGATAGGCTGGAAATGTATTAATTAGAGATTTTTTTTTCTCTTTATTTTTAAAGGGCTTTTATCCTTAAAGGCATGTCAGCCCTATCGTATCCTAATTAAAAGATCTTTACGTCTGAGGGAACGTTATAAGAAGTTCGTAGAATTTTCTGGCAGCCTCCGAACTAGGCTTCGACATTATTGTTTGGGCAAGACCCACGTCGCTGTAATTTAATTTTAATTCCCTCATTACTAAATTTCTTTCACACTTATATATCTTACAATCTATTAATATATGTTGGACATCATCTAATAATCCACATACTTCAAAATTGGGTGTATCTGATTTTTTCATCAGAAATTTAAACTTATTAGATGGATAATGCCCAGAACGAAGCCTCAAAGCTAGTTTAACAAAGCTCCTGCTGAGTTTTACGTCGCTAAACCAGGGCACTTGAGGAGGTTGACTTTGCACAGTTTTATACCAAATTCCTTTCTCTAACGATCTGCGGTCAAAATATTCATTCCATGCAGCATATATAATGTCTTTTAATTTTGAGAACATTTCAATTTAATTTGGAAGAAAAGAAGTGTCAGCTCCGTTTAACCTCGCTTCCTTTGATATTAAGTCAACCCTCTCATTGCCCAATAAACTTAATTAGAGATGACTTTAACTAATGTACTTAACTCTTTTCAGGAACATCTTGTAGAAATTATGTTTTGTTTATAGACGTGATAACGTTTTATAAATCGCTGAACGCCGCGCCGGCTGCACGTATGAAAATGTGTCACATTACGCGTGCAAGCGAGAGCGTGAAACAAGCGATAGAGAGGCATGTCCGGCCTAAGCGTTCAGCTTGTGACGCATCTATCTCGCTTCCACCGTTATCACTTAAAAAGCGTCCGTAAACCGACTTTACAATCAATTTTCTTTACTTGTGTTACTTATCTTTATAAAACGACTAGCTTTCGCCCGCGACTCCGCCCGCGTCAATGCCTCGGGAATAGTACTTTTTCCCGGGATAAAAAGTAGCCTATGTCCTACTAGGTACTCCAGAGAACTTGTATGCAAAATTTTATGATGATCGGTTCAGTAGTTACGGCGTTAAAGCGTAACAAACAAACAAACTCACTTTCGCATTTATAATATTAGTAAGGATTTATGAAACAGACACTACAGTTAGAGAAAAGTTCTTGTTGATAGTGGTACAGTAGTGATGCAATGAGATGACCTCTTTGGTCTTGAAAGCAGCATGCTTGCCTGTTACACCGGACGTCCCGAGTTAGAATCCCGGTCAGGTCCTTTTACAGATTGGCCTGGATGTCTTGGATGTTATCTATGTATGTATGTATGTTAAAATATGGTATCGTAAAGTTAGTATCCTATATCACAAGTCGAACTTACCTTGAAGCTAGATCTATCTGTGTGATTTGTTTTATTTATTCACTCAGGATAATTTTAACTCTATGAGATGCACAAAATTTTCTGTGCTGTTAGGAAGCCCGTAGTCTGCGACCGAAGTCTTTTTCATGCTTTTGTCTAATTATTAAATGTGAAAATTTTGTATGGATGTAAAGATATTTATTGCACCACGTACTGCGTTACGTAAAAACTACAGATACTGTTGCGACTTTCTGGAAGGGTCACTGCATTCTCCGATCAACCCCAGAATCACAGCAAGGAAAAAACAGTAAACACTAACCTGGATTCACGTTGAACAGGACTCGGAAGGATTCGCCTGCGACGGGACCTCGTGTCGACCGGCCGACGATCCTTGTGTTTGAACTGCGTTATTTTCTTACTGCCTACACTAGTGGTACACCATCACATACACGCGATGAAGATTTAGGGTTGTTTTGGCCAGCGAAGCCCTTAGAGTCGTTTTTATTTTTGGAAATTATATTAGCGCACGGGCGCGCTCAACAAGACTCAATCGCCATCTTTTTTTTTTTCTCGTCTTCGGGCGACCAATCACAGGCCGTCCTGGCGAATAGGAAGTATGTAGGTGGGAACGGAAGCAGAACACAGATAGGTAATTTTATTTGGGTTTTTAAAGTTAATGCTTACACAGATACCAAAGTAGATTTTGATACTATTTAGAATATTAATGTAAGGTATTGCAAGGAAGATATACGCTTTAAATTATGCGGAAAAAGTCGCAGGAAAAGCTAGTAATATTTGTATTGAAACGATTTGTCCATTGGTCACTAAAGAATAAGTACGTAAATTGTCATAGTAAAATTACTTTGCATTTTCCTTTTTTGTTATTTTCTGGCCAGTATTGGGTTCAATGTTGTTTCATGGAAACAGAATATTTCCATACGTTGTTTTTCTTTCGTCTATCGAATTTTATTTTCGGTTTCAATTATTGTCAATACATTGTTATTTATAAAATAATAATAATAATTCATTTATTTCAGGCAATAGTATTGTATTTACAGTTATGTACAATACCAGGGACCCATATTATAAATACCTTATAACTAGCATACATATGTACTTGTACATAAGTACGGGACAACTCTATCTTATAATTTATGCCGCGCTGCTTAAAGATGTTCTAAGTAAAAAGAGGTTTTGTGCAACACCGTTGCAGCCTAGGGCGTAACAGCAGTAATAACATTGGAAATTAGTTACCATGTTAGCAGATGTTAATGTCTAATACAGGCAGCTATTCCTTTTACGGCTCACACATGGGACTCTTGTGGGACGACAGCGTGTGTGCCGAATTACGCCCTGTCAGAGCCACGCTTTGTATTACGCTATATAATATAATCCGCATTACGGCTAGCCGATCCCGCTCAGCTGCTAACACCACAGATGTCCCGAGCAAATTAATTGGAAATGTCAAGTGCACGGGAGCCGCCATCTTTCCCCCGCACTTTATTTTTTTCCAGGCAACGTGCCTCTTATTGCCGGCCAGACAGCTGGGCGAAAACGCGCGATCAATTTTTAACGTTAGCAACACTTTGTCTTTTGACATTTGACATTCGCGCGGGAAGGTGCGCGTATAGATGCGTTTTGTAATGCAAAGATAATGGACTGACCTATTTAATGTATAATTAAATATTGCCGTCTGTTTCCTGTAATTAGTAAAAGCGATCGGGGTTGAAGTTCGTTTTTGTATAGAAGTTTTATTGTGTTCGTTGGCACACCTTTGCGGACGAATTTGGAGCACCTGATGCGTCGCAGCTGATGACGGCTGAGGTCGCAACACCTTGTCGTTCGTTACGGAATTTCCTTTCCGTAATTACATATTATTTAATGTTGTGGCCAGTTGGTTCGATAATGTTGCGATATCGATTTTGTCTGGAGCAGCAGATGGTTCTAAGTCACCGGGCTGATCTGATATACGGCTGTCGGCGTAAGTTATGATAACAAATCGCCTATTGATTGCCGCAGCCTCAGGACTCGCGACTGGTTAATGCACTTTATCGTCAATCTACAAGTTGCTCTGACGCCACTATTTCATTTCATATTTTTACTATTCATATGAAAGCTTTATAAATAATTCTTTCAAGTTATGCGTCTAGTAATTTATACAACACGACTTGAACTAATTTATATATTGTACAAGCAATAAAAATGTCTGACGCTTTGTTTTTTATTTTTTCCTAAATTGAAGTGCTGCTATGGTTATCTTTTTTTTTATATATAGAAAGCAAAAATAGTTGCGAGATATCTCTAGGTATAAATTACTTTTGTAGAAAAAGTAATCTTCATATACTACCTTATAGGTATATACTGACTTATTTAAGAAGCTATTATACGAAATTGTGGAAGTTGACGTAGTTTAAATCACTAGTACAATTCGCTGGATTAATTAAATACATCAAAATTATTCGTATATTATGAATTATCCTTGCACAAGATCACCGCCTTGTTGGAATTTGAAACAGATACATATGAAATTTAAAAACTATAATATATGTTATGATATTTAAAAACATTTTCCTTCGAAAAGTTTGTAAATTTAACGTCTGAAACAATAATTATTTTCTCACTTGAAAATATTTATATTTACATTTCGCAGATACCCCATTCTTAATGTTTAAAAAAATATAGATATCAAAATATTCAGAATAATTTTTTTACATGTACGCCTAATGGTTTTCGCAGCCTAATGGCTTGCGCAGAACTTAAGACCATTTAGAAATTTAGGGGTCCAGTGTTGGTTTTTGCCAAATACGGCCGCTTTTGGCAAGAATGTTAAGAACATTTGTAAACATAACTGTTCATTAAATAGTTTTAAAGGTCATCATGTAGGTGTCACGGTCAATCGACCATGCACACCCCGGTGTCAGACTTCTTCGGGACCGCCTCTCGGCCTCTGACGTGGTTCCATTTAACGACTAACGTGCCTTCCGAAGCTCGGAATCATCTTTATTAAAGACTTTTTCAATATTTTAAAGGTCTCAGATTAATGTCGATATAGGGCCCCACTAGACAGCAAGTAAAAGTTGAGAACTTTTTTTTGTTTTTATGGTATAGAGTGGCAAACGAGCAAGCGAGTCACCTGCCGACCTATTTGCTAACTCAGTGTACAACGTTTTGATAGTCATTTCAAAGTACATTACGTTTTATATATCTTTAATAAAAATAGTCAATTTTAGGGAACCTGTCATGTATTGTGCAATAAGTGACTATAAAAATGTTCGTCGAGTAAGCAAATAGGCCGGCTGATGGTAAGCGATCAGCGCTGCCCATGGACAACTGCAACACCAAGGTGAACGCTCCTGTTGCCGGCCTTTGAAGGAGTTGGGAGAAGGACATGGGGGAAGGACGGGCCTCCGGCTATCTCACTCACCAAACGAAGCATACGTCGATTTTTTGTGAGAATATGTGAGAACTTAGAATGTAAGATGCAGATAGGCGGCAGTAACTCATTAAATAAGAAACAAACAATGTATGTTTGTTTGGAACACGATATCAGTCACATCGCCATATGCATCGCCTGTTTGCGCGTTTGTAAACATCGACCACCTGATCGCATTGTGTGATCGGACGACTGAGTGTTTACTGTTTCATCATATGATATTTTAGAAAAATGTTACAATGTGTGTAAGATGTCGGATAACGTATGACGAAGGGTACGGTCGCGGTGGCTTGATTGAGTTGTGGTGATTCTTTCATGCTGGTCTGGGAGAAAAGAAAAACTTAGAAAAACAAAATCAATGAAAACGAAAGAAAATAGGCCTCTATAGGCACTATTTCACGTCAAAACACGTTTTGAATGATCTACAGCTACCGCTGAGTCTCCCAAACGGCGCAAATATATATTATATATATTATATTATATATGCCTTGGCGACGCTTATACCGCGTGATTTGATTGAACCTCTGAACTATATTGAAATCCTGGAATCAGAATCCCAAAGAAATATAGAATTGAAAGAAAAAACTAGAAAATAGAAACAAAAATATTAGGTTTCCCATACAAAGTCGCCGATCAGCTGGACGAATTTCTATGGAAGGTTCAATTTTATTTTTCATTTTTTATTGGAGCTTCTGATTCCAGGATTTCAATATAGTTCAGAGGTTCAAAATCACGCTGTATTTTTGAGCCATTTGGGGTCGAGACACTTGGTCCGTGGGGTCTATCAGCTCACAAACTTTTCAAGTTTAGTGAGCAAAAGACTGGTCGAGGTGTCGAATGACCAGAGGGCTGGTAACTATCTTGCTCAACGAACAAGCATTGCCATTCAACGTGGCAATGCTGCCAGTCTTCTGGGCACATTACCGCAGGAAAATGACCTGCGTGACATTTTTTATTTAAAGGTAAGTTTTATTTATAGTTAGGTTTTATTTATAGGTAGGTTTTTATTTTAGTTTTAATCAATTTTTAGTTTTGTAGTTAGTAGATATTTAATTTTAATTGTAATATAGTAATATCTATTTATATTATTAATTAATGTTCAAAAACTACAGACTACTAGCGTTTCGGAACTGACCACTGCAGAGAAGAAACACCGAAAAAAAAATCTTTTCAACAGTATTGAACGCCTACTCGCCTTTAGGGCTTTTTTTATTTTATGACTATTTTTCTTCTTCCTTCCTTCTTTAGAATGTATCAGCTGCTTCTCTTCCCGCGCAGGCCGTAGAAGCCGACCGAAGGAACGGGCGCTATCTAAGGCATCATGTCAAATTCGATGCAGATAGCTACCCATCACTATTTTGATTCCGTTTTGCACCTATGCGCCCAAAGACTTAGTAATAAAGTCCTGCTTTTACCCTTTAGTTACGAGTTAATAACAATCAACGTTACCATGATTTTATTCATTTTCGATATCCAATTTATTAAACCATTAGTCAAATAAGTACTTTTTACTATCAGAAATATTTTTTAAACACAAATTATTATAACAAGTTTATCGTGAAACGATGCAGGTGTACGAGATCTCTCTTTACGGCTGTGTTTGGGCGTAATTTCTGTGGAATGGAACGGCCTATCTTTATTAATTGTATTTATGATGATGGAGTAAATTACGCACTACACATGTTGGTCTTTATTCACATTCTTTAGTTGGCATAGGCCTCGCGTGCTGAGAGCCGTGAATAATCATTTTATTAAAAATAAACAGTATATTTATAATGCAAGTTGTTGTGAATTCCAAGAGACTGTCCCATAAACATAGTTTTTCTTACTGGCACCAGTTTTATCTCATATCTTAATATATATAAATCTCGTGTCACAATGTTTGTCCTCAATGGACTCCTAAACCACTTAACCGATTATAATAAAATTCGCACACCATGTGCAGTTCGATCCAACTTGAGAGATAGGATAGTTTTTAACTTATGGCGAAACGAAGTTCGCCGGGGCAGCTAGTATGTAGGATATAGATACTAGTACTTATATATAGTTTACTTTATAGCTTACGCCCGCTGCTCCACTCGCGTCAATGTCGATCCCTCGAGAACAGTACCTTATTCCGCGAAGTAAGGTACCCTATGTCCTGCTCCGTACTCCTAAGTTCGTGATGCAAAATTTCACGATGATCGGTTCAGTAGTTACGGCGTGAAAGCGTAACAAATAAACTCATTTTCGCAATTATAATATTAATTAAGGCTTTGGTATGCGTGAAAAAACTCCCTCTTGAATGGACACCCAGTGAGAACACCAGGGGCCGTGGCAGACCATCATAACGCTGGGTGGACAATATTTGACGACATCCGTGTCGACAAGATCGCTGAGCGTGGAAGAAGAGGAATCAGAACAGAATCACCTGATTGTCTAATAATTAAGATGATTCCATGCTTCGGAAGGAACGTTAAGCCGTTGGTCCCGGCTGCCATCTGGTCGTCGTTAAAGGAACCACGTCAGAGGCCGAGAGGCGGTTCCGAAGAACTCTGCCACCATGATGTGCATGGTTGATTGACCGTGACACCTACACGAAATGAATTTTACTGGTAGCGTGGCTCTACCACGACTAAATATATGTATATAATATAACTTATACTATAATGCATATTATAATGATAATAAGGTTGCCTTAACCCAACAAACCAAATTAGCTTTGATAACAATCCGAAAGTGAAGGCGTTGAATTGAATCAGATTGACAGATCACAGTGTCCAAAACAAACAGCCATTGACGCACGTGGGGCATTGCACGGAAAATATAGTCAGTGACAGAAGAGTCACTCAAGATCATCATGTTTATGTTTTGGGCGAGCTCCGTGGCGCAGTGGTTAACACGCCAGCCTGCGACCTGCGGCACGAGATGCCCGGGTTCGATCCCCGGTCAACACGCCAGCCTGCGACACGGAGTGACCGGGTTCGATCCCCGGCCAGGTCAAGATGGAAAATGATCTTTTTCAGATTGGCCTGGGTCTTGGATGTGTATCTATATATGTATTTGTTATAAAATATAGTATCGTTGAGTTAGTATCCCATAACACAAGTCTCGAACTTACTTTGGGGCTAGCTCAATCTGTGTTATTTGTCCGTATATATTTATTATTATTATTTTATGTATTGCACATACAGCATCTAAGACCGTCTTCATTCTTTCGTTGTTGTTGTTATTACAACCTGCTTTAAAACATCAAAAGTACTTAGATGGTAAAAAGGGTCGAAGATACTGTATTTCATTAGTTGTTTAAAAACGTCAGAAACGTATTTTTGTTTAGGTAAATAACAGTTTTGATTTACATATTTAATATTGAAGGAAACTTGGCCAGTTACATACACGAAAAACAAAATGTACAAATTGAATAAAGTTTTAATTAATGCTTTCAAACTAAATTTTATTAGCATGTTTCTTATGTTTATATCAATGTGGGATGGGCTTGAAGGAAAATCCAAACATTGACTTGATAAAAAATATTGGAAAAACAAATTTAAATCAATATATAAAACGTCTTACATTCTGTACTGATGGCGTGTGACTTACCAATCTCTCTTTCAAGCTCTATATAGGAAAACGTCATAACATTCTTTATTTAATTGAATCAACCATCTTTTTTCTTTTGATTCTATTCAAACCTCTTTACTCCTACATCTTTAAGTAGATAGTTTAATAAGTGACGCTTATTTTTTAATTCCAATGGTTCAAATAGACAGTGCCTGGGAATTTGAAGGCACAAGGACGGAAATATGGACCTTGAGTCGATCAGCAAACCACATCAGACACGCTGACCGCGTTTGTCTTTTCTGTATTTTTTGGCACTTCTTTATGCATTCCACCAAAGAAGTGTCACATATACAACCATTTTTATTTTACGCAGCAGATGTGGCTTACCGTATCTAATCTACGCGTACATTGCGAGATTGCCAGCCAGCAAATTTGGATTGCCGACGTACTCATTGAAAACCTATTAAACTGAAGCCATATGTAGTATGTTCATAATAACCACTATGTAATAAAATAAATAGATATGCTGGCGATTCGCGTGTTACAGCCGTCTACAAATACGATGTTTAGTTATTACCAGAGATGGATAATCGAATGCAAATAATTTTTGTAATAAATTTAAATTAAAAAAATTATCATCATCAACAAAGTATGAATAACTATCCGTTACTGTCTTTTTCCCTAACGAACACCACCACCCTTGGTCACTACTGACGTAAACAAAGCAGCCATGCGAAAGAAATATTTATTATTCGCCACCCTTGCGCAGTGCATGTTGCTCTGTCAGAGGTCCGCACGCGACTGACGCGTGGCGCTCACGTGGCGCCCTCTTTTTTGTGCGACTCATTATTTTCAACGACTCAGCACTTTTGAGGGGTTAACAATAATACCCCTGTATCTTTTTGTTGTATTCAAAGGTAACTAGAGACTTTAATATGAACTATACTTGTTATTTCTTGTTTTATCGAAGTATAACATTAGTACCATTTTTAAGTATATATTATATTCATTCATTCATTGTAACACAAATGTTTCAGACGACTTCCTTTTGGGCTCATTTCTGCGGTTTCATATGAATAACATTAAATGTCCGATCAAGCCCATATCATCATTTTATTTTATAGAGGTATCTAAATCATCTAATGGGCTTGCCATTTGATGATTTAGATACCTCTTTAGTATCAAAAGGGAAGAATGCCGTGTAGAGCTTAATCAAGAAGTAGATAACGGGTCATAAAAATTTGTATCAAGTTTACCTATATCGTGGAGCGTCGAAATATAAAAGCATTATCATAATCGTTTGTATTCTGATCTTCCTTGCCACAAATATATAATAATATACCAAACATAACAAAACGACTCAGAAACGACAATACACCGGTGAGCAAACAAAAACAATGTATGTTAGACGATACCAACATGTCCTTTGAGGAACAAACAACACACAGTCAGAGCATAATAGGTAATACAGTAACATCTCCACCTACAGAAACATAGAAAACACCAAAAAGTAATCAAAATATCATAACACTAGAAGCCATTAGCCTTCTACTTAAAACCAAGCTTGAACAAAACAAGCAATCTATTCTATTGGACATGAGACACTTACTGACGACCGAAATCAACTCTGTCGCCTTAGAACTTAAAAAAGAATAAAAAAAAAGAATGTCTGCCTATAAGTATATTTATATGTGTACCTACAGTATTCAATAAAGACACCATACCTCCAAAACCATACGGCCAGATGTACACCACCACCCAAGACAATCGCACTATAAATAAGCACTCGAAACACCAAATAGCGGCCAGATGGCCGAGGATATCCTGTGGGGTTCTATAATTATCGGGTAAGTGGCGCGTGCGTCGCTGAGCGCTATGTACCAGACGCGATCGTGAGGAAGTGGCGAGAAGACATGTTGTGAGATGGTATGGTTCAATAGTAAGTATGACTGTTTATACTCCTTTTCTTCTCTTAGATATCCTAAGAGGCGACTAAAGGACAAAAACACCAACTTCTTACGTTAAGCATTGCCTTCGGGTAATAGTAGTGCATGTATCGCTGAGCGTTATGTACTAGACGCGATTGTGAGGAAGTAGCGAGAAGACATGTTGTAAGATGGTATGGTTCAATAGTAAGTATACTAGACTGTTTATACTCCTTTTCTTCTCTTAGATATCCTAAGAGGCACTTAAGGACAAAAACACCAACTTCTAAAGTTGAGCATTGCCTTCGGGTAATAGTGGTGCATGCATCGCTGAGCGTTATGTACTAGACGCGATTGTGAGGAAGTAGCGAGAAGACATGTTGTGAGATGGTATGGTTCAATAGTAAGTATACTAGACTGTTTATACTCCTTTTCTTCTCTTAGATATCCTAAGAGGCGACTAAAGGACAAAAACACCAACTTCTTACGTTGAGCATTGCCTTCGGGTAATAGTAGTGCATGTATCGCTGAGCGTTATGTACTAGACGCGATTGTGAGGAAGTAGCGAGAAGACATGTTGTAAGATGGTATGGTTCAATAGTAAGTATACTAGACTGTTTAAATTCCTTTTCTTCTCTTAGATATCCTAAGAGGCGACTAAAGGACAAAAACACCAACTTCTAAAGTTGAGCATTGCCTTCGGGTAATAGTGGTGCACGCATCGCTGAGCGTTATGTACCAGACGCGATTGTGAGGAAGTAGCGAGAAGACATGTTGTGAGATGGTATGGTTCAATAGTAAGTATACTAGACTGTTTATACTCCTTTTCTTCTCTTAGATATCCTAAGAGGCACTTAAGGACAAAAACACCAACTTCTTACGTTGAGCATTGCCTTCGGGTAATAGTAGTGCATGTATCGCTGAACGTTATGTACCAGACGCGATTGTGAGGAAGTAGCGAGAAACATGTTGTGAGATGGTATGGTTCAATAGTAAGTATACTAGACTGTTTATATTCCTTTTCTACTCTTAGATATCCTTAGAGGCGACTAAGAGACAAAAACACCAACATTTATGCTTTCGGGTAATAGTGGTGCATGCATTGCTGAGCGTTATGTACCAGACGCGATTCTAAGGAAGCAGCGAGAAGACATGTTGTGGGTTAGTATGGGTCAATAGTAAGTATACTAGATTAGGTCTATACCTTTTCTTCTCTTAGATGTCCTAAGAGGCGATTAAGGGACAAAAACATCAACATCTGAAGTTGAGCATTGCCATCGGGTAATAGCGTCACCGAACGCTATGTATCAGACGAATTCAAAGGGAGTAGTGGGAAAAGCGAGTTGGAAGATATGTGGTTGAAGGTAACCATGGTTCAAATGCAAGTGCAGTTTGCTTGTCGATCAATAACTCAATAGGACGACTCCAATTCTATCTACGGATGTACGATGGATGACGGATGACTTGCTCTGTGGCCATCTTGTCAGGCTGCCACACCCGAGTTCCCGGGTTCAAACTCCGGTCATTTCGGGGATCGAACCCAGGACCGTCGCTGCAAAAGCCTGGCACGATAAACACTAGGCTACAGAGGTCGTCTTTAATATACATGCTTAATTTTCAATCACAATAGAATACAAAAAATTCCAACGGAGCGAGTGCGTGAAATTATGTTTTTGAAAAATCACACTTATGATCACATTATACTCGTATACGTAAGACCAGCATAGCATATACATGTCCTAAAGAGATCTAAGCTTCAATCAACTATAAAAAACTAGACACACAATACTTACTATCACGTCTTTTCCCTTGCGGGGTAGATAGAGCCTCGGTCTTTAGGACCTGCCACGTTTAGCATGTTGGAGGGCATTAGGTGGAAATCAGAATCAAAATACCGATGGGTTGCACACCTAATGCCCACCAACATCCTAAACGGGAAAATCCCGGAACTCCACAAATCTTTTAATCTCAAAAAATTACGCCCATACAACAATCCCCAGGCCGCTCCACGGCAATCAAAAATTAGTTTCAACGGCTCCACGAGTTTTTTAAGTACAGTCGGCTACAGAACGTAACCTTAGGGTCTGATAGACCTAGGCTCTGTTTACCCCGCAACGAAAAAAGACGTGATACTATATATATATATTTATGTATCACGTCAAAAGGCGAAGATGTAGTGTACATTTTTATTTTTTAAGCAATAAGAATTTGCAGCCATGTCCTTGGATTCCATTGTTCAGGTGCACCTCGAAAGGTGGCCTCCACGTCATTAAGACAGCGCACTTTGGTTATTCTTGATTAAGGGCACCTGCTGGTTAAGTACATAATCAAGTTACTACCCTATTTATTTGCATCATGCACGATGATCTGAGAGAGTTCCGAAATGAATAATGGGAAAGACTATAATAATTGCACATAATAATAGGTTGGAAACACCCTTTGATCACCAAGTTGATCGAAGGAAACACCTAAACAAATTTTTGGCAGGTGAGCAAATTTTTTAAATATGATGTCGAAAATAAACTTAAATTTGTTTACATAGTTGCTTACTTAATATATAATTACTAGCTTTCGCCCGCGACTTCGCCCGCGTCAATGTCGATCCCTCAAGAATAGTACTTTTTCCCGGGATAAAAGGTAGCCTAGTCCTTCTCCGTACTCCAGACAACATGTATGCAAAATTTCTTGATGATCGGTTCAGTACTTACGGCGTGAAAGCGTAACAAACAAACAAACAAACAAACAAATAAACAAACTCACTTTTGCATTTATAATATTAGTAAGGATAATGATAGGGTCCTAGCGCTAGCTTAAGGAAATAGCAAAAAGGTTAGTCGACATAACAGGAGACCGAAGAGCTGGCAGCTACCTCGGACAAAGAATTAGTCTAGCTATTCAAAGTGGGAACGCTGCCAGTATCTTCGGAACCTTGCCTAAAGGGACTCCTCTTAATAATTTATTTTAGTTATTATATTTTTAGGTTCATTTTTCAAGTATATATTTAACTAGCTTTCGCCCGCGACTTCGCCCGCGTCAATGTCGATCCCACTGGAATAGTACTTTTCCCGGGATAAACGGTAGCCTATGTCCTTCTCCGTACTCCAGAGAACGTGTATGCAAAATTTCATGATAATCGGTTCAGTACTTACGGCGTGAAAGCGTAACAAACAAACAAACAAACAAATAAACAAACTCACTTTTGCATTTATAATATTAGTAAGGATAATGATAGGGTCCTAGCGCTAGCTTAAGGAAATAGCAAAAAGGTTAGTCGACATAACAGGAGACCGAAGAGCTGGCAGCTACCTCGGACAAAGAATTAGTCTAGCTATTCAAAGTGGGAACGCTGCCAGTATCTTCGGAACCTTGCCTAAAGGGACTCCTCTTAATAATTTATTTTAGTTATTATATTTTTAGGTTCATTTTTCAAGTATATATTTAACTAGCTTTCGCCCGCGGCTCCGCCCGCGTCAATGTCGATCCCACGGGAATAGTACTTTTCCCGGGATAAACGGTAGCCTATGTCCTTCTCCGTACTCCAGAGAACGTGTATGCAAAATTTCATGATAATCGGTTCAGTAGTTACGGCGTGAAAGCGTAACAAACAAACAAACAAACTCACTTTCGCATTTATAATATTAGTAATAAGGATAAGGATTATATATCTGTATGTTTATTGTTATTATTAGAATGTATATCAAAATTATATGTTAAGTTTTATGTAGTTAATAGACTCAGGTGTTACTTTGCGGAAATCAAAGCTACATTTACTTTGAGACAATTTACTTTGCGTGCTTCCACCACCAGTTAGTTCATGCAAACTATTGCTGGCCAGCGCCCACCCACTACTGTTAGTCCCTTCATACCCGCCACCAATAGTTGATGCATGCAACCCTGGTCGATACTGCTGCATCCGTTGAGGCTGCAGCAATGTCGGCCGTCGTGCTCGCGACACGTGTTTCGCCTCTACACGAGGCATCTTCAGGCAGTGAACCCTAGATGTTGATCCTTCGAATGACAAGCAACGAATGACAAAAATTACGCCGTATTGCCGCCTTTTATACTATCTGGGAGGGGGAGGGGTTTGATCGTTATTTTGGTTTTGTATTGAAAATATATTTAATAATGGGGAATTATTCAAATCTATTTGTTTATTTATCAAAGTAATATTTGACCTTTTATGTTTATTTATTTCTAATTGCTCCCATATACTCATTTTTAATCCCTTCTCCGCTGTATGTAATATTTTGTATGTGTGATTATTTAATAATGTGTGATTATTTTCCTATAGATGTTCTGCAAAATGTGATCGATCGGGGTGATTATTTTTAAACGCGTTGATATGTTCGTTATAACGAATTTTAAAATTACGTCCTGTTTGTCCAATATAAACTTGTTGACAATCATCGCAAGTTAATTTATATATACCGGATTTTTTATCTGATTGAATTTTGTCTTTAGTATTACAAAGTGATTTTAATGTTTTGTTTGTTTTGAGAGCAATATGAATATTGTTTTTTCTAAATATCTTAGCTATTTTATCTGTAATTTTACCGTAATAAGATCAACTCGCTGCATATCTTTGCGTTTTATCTTGTGGGACCGCATATAAAAGGTCTTTAATGGTGTTCTGTTTCCTTTTCAATATTATTTTATCAACGATTTTCTTACTATATCCATTCGATATAGCAATTTGATAAATAATTTGCAGTTCTTTTTTGTAATTTTTCTCATTTAAAGGAACGGTCATAAGTCTATGTATCATCGATCGATATGCAGCGAGTTTATGTTGCCATGGGTGGTTAGATGACGCGGGGATCGTTGTATCGGTGTGTGTTGGTTTACGATAGATGTAGAAAGTTTATTTACCAACGTACCATATGAAGATTGTTTAAATATTTTAAAATTTGAACTAGTAATGAAAAGAATACACCCCGGAGAGACGGAAGACATCATACGACTGACAAGACTATGTATGACACAAAACTATTTCCAATTTGATAATAAATATTATACCCAAAATAATGGGTTAGCTATGGGTTCCCCTTTAAGTCCACTTATGGCAGATTTATTTATGAATAATTACGAACAACAACATATTATAAGAAAATCTAATAATATATTTTATTACTATAGATATGTCGACGACATACTTATTTGTTGGACAGGTACAAATCGCCAATTAGATTTATTTGTTTCTAATTTAAATAAAATTCATCCTAAAATAAAATTCACCACAGAAATAGAACAAAAAAAAAAAAAAATAGTATAAACTTTCTGGATTTAACGATTGCGAGAAACAAAACAAAACATGAATTTTCAATATATCGTAAACCAACACACACCGATACAACGATCCCCGCGTCATCTAACCACCCATGGCAACATAAACTCGCTGCATATCGATCGATGATACATAGACTTATGACCGTTCCTTTAAATGAGAAAAATTACAAAAAAGAACTGCAAATTATTTATCAAATTGCTATATCGAATGGATATAGTAAGAAAATCGTTGCTAAAATAATATTGAAAAGGAAACAGAACACCATTAAAGACCTTTTATATGCGGTCCCACAAGATAAAACGCAAAGATATGCAGCGAGTTTATCTTATTACGGTAAAATTACAGATAAAATAGCTAAGATATTTAGAAAAAACAATATTCATATTGCTCTCAAAACAAACAAAACATTAAAATCACTTTGTAATACTAAAGACAAAATTCAATCAGATAAAAAATCCGGTATATATAAATTAACTTGCGATGATTGTCAACAAGTTTATATTGGACAAACAGGACGTAATTTTAAAATTCGTTATAACGAACATATCAACGCGTTTAAAAATAATCACCCCGATCGATCACATTTTGCAGAACATCTATTGGAAAATAATCACACATTATTAAATAATCACACATACAAAATATTACATACAGCGGAGAAGGGATTAAAAATGAGTATATGGGAGCAATTAGAAATAAATAAACATAAAAGGTCAAATATTACTTTGATAAATAAACAAATAGATTTGAATAATTCCCCATTATTAAATATATTTTCAATACAAAACCAAAATAACGATCAAACCCCTCCCCCCTCCCAGATAGTATAAAAGGCGGCAATACGGCGTATTTTTTCCGATTCCGGTTTGTGCAGTCGAACTGAGCAGACGTGTTGTCGCGGCACGCTCTCTCTGTGAGGCTGTATTTATTGGAACTACTGTCCGTTTGTGTTTTGTTGTTTCGGCCCATTGTTGTCGGAGACTCTGGCCACAAAGTGATTTAATCGCCACGTGGTGATTGTCCCCGTCGGCTCTGTGCGGAAATCGCAGGCTCCAACGCTCAGTGCGATTGCTCGGCCAGGCGTATCCTGGGATCGAGCCCATTAACTCCGATTCGTGTTCCAGCTGCAGCTCGTCGACCACTTGGACCCTGTGGGCGGCGAGGTTCCTGTCTACGCTTCGACGCCACACGTGTTCTTTTTAAGAACGCACGTGTTCGTTAGAACGCGCGTGTTCTTTTCTTGAACGCGCTTCGTGGCGTACACGCGGATCGGTCTGTCCTTTTCAGGGCAAGTACTGACCGTAAGTGTTTCTGCCGATCAACTACCTTCTTTGCCCACCTTCACACATTGTGCGTTGGTGGAGTAGTCCTCGCTTTTAGCCGAGG
The DNA here is from genome assembly GCA_947532085.1 of Elegia similella. Taxonomy (NCBI): domain Eukaryota; kingdom Metazoa; phylum Arthropoda; class Insecta; order Lepidoptera; family Pyralidae; genus Elegia; species Elegia similella. Next base: position 20,558,394 of record OX383941.1, read on the forward strand.
CCGTGCTTCGAGTGATCGTGTTGCGGTGTTCTACGCCAATACGGGTCACTCGTAGTTTACGTAGTGCTGACCCTGGCGCTAGCCTTTACCCCTTCAGGGTAACGGCAACTACAGGACGGGCTCTGGAGCACTTGGCCTTGGGGGATCTCCTAGTCAAGCCAGAGTATCGGTTAGGTAGTTAAGACCTAGGTTCGTCCCGCTTGCACTATCAAGGTTGGCAGCGGTTAGTAGGCAGGTTCCGTTGTAGTTTGTAAGTAGGGCGGTAGGGTTCCCTCTGCGCCACCCAACAGAGGATAGGGCGTTAGGGCTCTGAGTTCACCCCTCAGAGACGTTAGGTTCATTAGGGCCACGTTTTTACCCCAACGCGAACCCTCCATGCGGCCTTCGTAATGGCTGCCATCCCCTCCGATTACGAACTCCTCAAAGAGTTCGTAATCAACAATCCTTCTCTTAGGAAGGATTATAACGCATACAAGCGCAAGTACCGTGCTCGTATCGCCCGCGGCATCTCTCGCGAGGATCTCATCACCGATGGGTCCACAGACGTGACGCGTCCCCGTTCCCCCGTGGTATTTTCTGCCCCGGGTTCCCCCTCTCCGACCGCGACCGCGACCGCCCTCCCCGGTAATAGATACGACGGCCTCCCCGTAGATGAGACCGACTATTATTACACCGACGACCCGGCTGAGACCGCCGCTCAGCCCTTCGAACCCCGTTACCCAGCTGCGACGTTAGAGACTGTCCTCGAGTCCGACGATATGGAGACGGAGACAGCCTCCCAGCAGACGCCCCCCTCTGGACAGGACCCCGAGCCAGAGCAGCCGCAATGCTCCGACGACGACGATTACACCGTCGTCACCGGAGCAAAGCGCCAGCGTAAGGCGAAGGGCTCCGAGAAAGAGCCTGCCCCTAAGGCACTCAAAACCGCGAACGGCTCATCCGTCGCGAAGACTCCCTCCCAGCCCGCCCCATCTTCCACCGGAAGGAAGCCCCGACCACCTCCGATGGTGGTCCTACGCGACCCTAAGCAGTGGGAACCGCTTTCCCGCTCGCTAAATGCACAAAAGGTGCAATACACGCGCGCGTCCACCAACCGCGACGGTAATATCGACATAAATGTCAAGTCCATGGAGGACTACCGTTCCCTCACCCGCCTCCTTAACGAGCGCCAAATCCCTTGGCACTCATTCGGCCTACCTGAGGACCGCAAACTCAGGGCGGTCATTAAGGGCATCCCCGTCTCGACTTCGGTCGAATATGTAAAAGAGACCCTTGTCTCTCAGTCACTCCCCGTAAACGAGGTCCACCGCATGTACGGGAAAAAGAAAACCCCGTACCCAATGGTGCTAGTTGTCTTAGACAACACACCGGAAGGTAAGGGGATTTTCCAAATCTCGTCGTGCGCTGGGCTAACCTCGTTTAAAGTCGAGCCCCCCCACAAGCGTGGCATTATCGGTCAATGCCACCGCTGCCAATGTTACGGGCACTCGGCCCGTAACTGTCATGCCCATCCCAGATGCGTGAAGTGTTTGGGGGATCACGGCACAGCGGACTGTGAAAGAGTCCGCAGTGCGGAGAACGAGACTCAGGCGGCCTGCGTACTTTGCGGGCAGGAAGGCCACCCCGCCAACTGGCGGGGGTGCTCAAAAGCCCCCAAAGCGAGCAGGAACGCCTGGGGCTCAAAATCCTCGCAAAATGCTGCCCCACAAACACGCACAAATCGTGCCCCCCAGGCGCCGGCGCCCACCGCCCCCCAACCCCTTATGAGCAGCCAAGCTGCCTTCCCCCCTCTGAAGCAGAGACAGCCGGTGTCTCGCTCAGAAGCCCCAAAGGTTCCAACGGGGAACCGCGCTCCCCCCAGCAGGCCCCCACCTCTGATGCGCCACAGCGCTCCTCCGGCTAGCCGGGACCAGGACACTCTGGCCTTCGGAGTGGTTCTCGACATTGCGCGAGAAACACGTAAGGACCGCGCCGAGATCCTCGAAATGGGTCACGCCATTCTCGAGACAAACGGCGACGCTTACGCGATCTTGGAAATCGTATTCCAACACCGTTTCCTAATGGAAAGATTAGAAAACGCGCCCTTCCTCGCGCGTTACTTCCCCTCGCGTTAATATGGGTAGTCTCAATAAGAGAACTAAACCCCGCTCCCTCACTATCGCGTACTACAACGCCAACGGCAAATTCACCGATGTGAAACCCCTCATCCAGGAGTTTCTTACAACACATCAGGTGGACATTTTCCTTGCACAAGAGACCTTTTTGAAGCCCCACCATCGCAATCCTCGGATTGCGAATTACAACATCATCCGTAATGACAGATTACGCACCCAAAAGGGCGGAACAGTAATCTACTACAAAAGGTCACTTCACTGCACCCAGCTGGACCCCCCAGCTCTTACAAATATCGAGTGCTCCCTCCTCCGGATAGCCATGACCGGTCATGCGCCTATCAACATCGCCTCGATTTACCTCCCCTGCAAAAAGACGTTGCTCCGTAGCGACCTCGAATCCCTCTTCTCGCTGTCAAACTCTACCATTTTGGCTGGAGATTTTAACAGCAAGTCAGTTCGCTGGCACTCTGTCACGAACTCGCCCAACGGACTAATCCTAGAGAGCCTCCATGACGAACTAGATTTCGACGTTGTGGCCACGTTAGCTCCCACGCGTTACCCCACTCAAGAGGGACAAAACCCCAGCGTTCTTGACATTGCCCTCCTTAAGAACATCACCCTTCAGGTGTGTTCAGTAGAGGTCCACCCTGACATCTCCTCCGACCACCGACCTGTAGTGTTACAACTAGGACCGACAGACAACGGACGTATAGTGCATACAAGGACGGTGACTGACTGGAAGAAACTTGGAAAAGTTATCAACCAGCCAACACCGCACTTGGATGCAATCCCTGACATAATCACCACGACTGACGACACTGACAGCGCAATCTCCTCTCTCACCAGCCACCTGCAAGCTTCCTACAAGGAATGCTCTCGGGAAGTCCCTTCTGTGGATCCCACCCACAGAATGGAGCTCCCCGAGGATATGCGGCAGCTGTTGACAGAGAAGAATCGCGCTTCACGCTTACATGACAATTATCCCACCGAAGAGGCCCGTGCCCACCTTCGTTTCTTGCAACGGCGAGTCAAGGAACGCATCGCGGAAATTAGGAACGAACGCTGGGGCGATCTCCTTGCCGAGATGACGCCCTCCCACCAGGCATACTGGCGACTAGCCAGAAGCCTCAAGACCGACACGGTTGCGGCCACTCCCCCCCTCACACGTCCAGACGGCTCCATCGCCTTCGATGATGATGAAAAAGCTGAATGCCTAGCAGACAGCCTGGAGAGCCAATGCTCCCCTAGTCGTGAGCCAGTAGACCCCGATCACCTTCGCGAGGTGGAATCGCACGTAGAACGCTTCGTGGCTTCTAAGACGATCCCACCGAATACCCCCCTTGCCCCGACGACACTTGACGAAGTGAAGTCAATCATCCGCGATCTCAAACCCCGGAAAGCGCCCGGCACTGACGGACTCTCGAACGGAGTGCTCAAATGCCTCCCACAGACCCTCCTCCTCCTGCTCGTAAGCATCTTCAATGCTTGTCTTGCAAATTGCACTTTTCCAGCCGCCTGGAAAGAAGCAATCGTGATCGGGATCCCTAAACCAGGCAAAGACCTGAAGAACCCCTCCTCCTACCGGCCTATCAGTCTTTTGAACTGTATAGGCAAGATCTACGAACGGATCATCCTCAAAAGACTCAAGGACTACGTAGAGTCCAAAAGTCTCATCCCCGACGAACAGTTTGGATTCCGGGCCAAACACGCGTGTCACCACCAACTGCACCGCCTCACGGAGCATATTCTCAAGTTGAGAAATTGGGGACGTCCTACGGGAGCACTCTTCTTCGATGTAGCGAAAGCCTTCGACAAAGTCTGGCATTCGGGCTTGATATCCAAGTTGACCAACTTGGGCCTGCCGGATAGTCTCGTGCACATCATACGAGACTTTTTGTCGAATCGGTCTTTTCGGTACAGAGTAGAGGGATGCCTCTCGAGGCCCCGTCCCATTAGAGCCGGCGTCCCGCAAGGCGCTGTTCTCTCGCCCCTCCTTTATACGCTGTACACAAGCGATATCCCAAAGACCCCAGATGTAGAAGTGGCACTATTCGCCGACGATACGGCCCTCTACACGTCCCATCACCTTAAAACGGTCATCGTGAATCGTCTTCAGTCCGCCGTGGACGCTCTCGGCGGGTGGTTCAAGAGGTGGCGCATCGAAGTTAATCCGGAGAAAAGCACAGCTGTGTTTTTCTCAAAGGATAACCAAGCTGTGACACGTCGAAAAATCACCATGTCCGGAGCAGAACTCCCCTCGTTAGGATCAGTATCGTTGTACGGAAAGCCCATTCAGTGGGCAGGCAAGGCTAAATACCTTGGAGTCGTACTCGATAGCGCGATGACCTTCGGCCCCCACATCACCAAAGTCCGCAACCATGCCGCCTTCGTATTAGGCCGTCTCCACCCCATGATAGGCAATGCTAAGATGTCACTTAGAAATAAGTTGACACTCTATAAGCTTTGCGTCCGCCCTATCATGACCTACGCCGGCGTAGTCTTCTCCCATATCGCGCCCTCCCACATCGATCGGCTGCAACGATTGCAGAACCGTTTCGTCACCCGTGCCACGAATACGAGTCACCACCGGTACTTGCGCATGACAGACTTACACCGTGACCTAGATCTCCCATCCATTCGCGGCTATCTCAAAAACGCCTCCAAGCGTTACTTTGAGAAAGCCGCACGCCACCCCAACCCGTTAGTAGTGCAAGCCGCTAACTACTCCCCCAACTTACACGATACGACCTTACGTCGTAGACGTCCTAGGAACGTACTAGACGATCCCGATGATCCTATTGACATCGCACAAGCCCGCCCCGACCCCTCTTCGGCTCCGAACAGCCAGAGGAATCCCACTATCCGACCCCGTCGCACTCGCCACCGGAATAGAGTGCGTAGAGTAGGATTAGCTCCGATTACTGGTGACCGCCCGGCGGTCCCGGGTGACTTGCACCCAGGATAGGCCCTTCTGGCAACGTAGCTTTCGGCCCATAAGGCAAAAGATGAGAGTTGCTGCTCTCTAAAGGCTTTTGCCATTGTTTCTCAGATTGGCCCTTCAGGCTTGCATGCACGCATACGCGGCCCATCAGGCAATACGAGAGTTTGCTGTCTCTCCAAGCCTTGCGCACACAGGCAACGCCCAAAGCCGAGGTCCGTCCCTCCTGGGGGCCCTTTGGTGATGTTGTCTATAAAGGTTGAGGGCACTCTGCCCTCACCTCAAACGCCCGGTGAAGTAGCGAAAGCTCACTTGGAGCTAGCTACATAGTCCTTTCAAAAAAAAAAAAAAAAAAAAAAAAAAAAAAAAAGTATTTTTTGTCATTCGTTGCTTGTCATTCGAAGGATCAACATCTAGGGTTCACTGCCTGAAGATGCCTCGTGTAGAGGCGAAACACGTGTCGCGAGCACGACGGCCGACATTGCTGCAGCCTCAACGGATGCAGCAGTATCGACCAGGGTTGCATGCATCAACTATTGGTGGCGGGTATGAAGGGACTAACAGTAGTGGGTGGGCGCTGGCCAGCAATAGTTTGCATGAACTAACTGGTAGCGGAAGCACGCAAAGTAAATTGTCTCAAAGTAAATGAAGTTTTATGTAGTTATGAAATTTATTTAATAAAATATTTCATTACAATAATACATTAACATACAACTTACACACACCACACATACACAAACATTAATGTGATTTAAAGGGCTAATTAATTTTTCGTAAAATAAAAATTACTAGGCTTTGGCACCAATATAATCACTATGCCATTACACCTCTAGGAACTTCTCCCTACTTTCGTAAATATAGATAAATATTAGGGACAAATTACACAGTATTTTATAAGTGTTTTATTGCACACAATGCTATTTTGATATACTCTTAATAAATTAAGAAATAAAATATGGTGAAAAAGGCCGGTTCAAGTCCCGCCCGCATGAAATTTTTCACCATATTTTATTTCTTACACAGATTGAGCTAGCCCCGTAGTAAGTTGTGTACCTGTGGCGAAGAATATAAGTACCTACTAACTCACCGATCCCCAAACTATATAATGTCTACTACTCCATTAAGTTCATAATGATTACTTTTGGCATTTTAATTTCTCTATTAAGTATAGAGAAATTATAATTCCTGAAGTGATATTTCTAACGTTTATTCAATTCAAATAGGCTGTTGTTATAGCCCTACTTAGAATATGATTTGAATGAATTAAGCACCGCATCGTAAGATCGTGTTATTATTATTTGCAAGTGGTTTCATGTAGACATGCACCAAAAGATTAAATCTTAGACGGTGAATGGAAGGCTATCAATCCATTTAGCAACGTCGCTATCGACTTTATGTATTTTTGATCACCACCCTCAATAGACAGAAGCCTTAATGATCTATGAAAAGACGCGGCAAGTTATTCTTTTCATAGGTAATTATTAATTGATACAAATAATCCTTGCGACAATCTTATTCGTTAAATTCATATACTGACAACATCTAAATCTTATTTATTTGAATGTTGCGTACTATTTTCAGTTTTGGAATAAGGTCGATATTTAATTACCTAGACCTAGATATTTATATACTAGAGCATTTTTCCACCTAGTCTTAATTGATCCTAAAAAAATGTAAATATGAGTGCTTTGAGGGAAGCCAAACCATCTTGTCACCTGTAAAACTCGCCGATGATAGTTTTCGTAACAGACCTGAAACTAGTTGGCAAGTCAGATGAATAAAACGTGACTACAATCGTGATACTATAATGAATTCATCTCACGATAAATATAAAAATCTTAAAGTAATTTAAATTATAATAATTTCTTAATCTCCATACTGGTCTGGGAGAAAAGGAAAAACGTAGAATGTACCAGCTGCTTCTCTTCCCGTGCAGATCGTAAAAGCCGTTCTAGGGAACGGGCAAAATTTCAAGGAATCATGTTCTGCCCATCACTATTTTGATTCCGTTTTCCACCTAATGCCCACCAACATGCTAAACGTGGTCTTCGGGTCCGTCTACCCCGCATGGGAAAAAGACGTGATACTTGTTTGTATGTACTTAAAGCTTCACGGACCACCAACACAGATATGTTGCTTTTATCATCTTGCAAAAGAAAAGATAAATAAGTTCTTTTGAACTGTTGTCGACGCCTGGTTTTAAGACTTCCGATCCGTAGTTTACAGTTCACAGCTGACATGAGTGTTGGGGTAAACTTTGTTTTGAAACGCTCCCGGCGCCGGCGTAAATAAGGAGCTCTGTCAGATTCCCTAAGATTCTTACCATGTTCGTACTTTAAAGATTATGAATTTTACATGACATGGAGACAGTTTGGTTCTGTAGATATCTTAATACATGAAAATGTTAGTGTCAAAGGCCACAGTTCAGAAAAAAATGTGGTTTTCTTCAGTTTAAAAACGAAAGCTAAAAAAAATATTTTGAACTGTTTTTGACGCCTGGTTCCAGGATATCGGACTTACGATTTGTAGTTTACTGTTCACAGCTGTCAGGATTCAGTCTATTATCTGTTCACGTTTTAACCACCAAGCCGATTTAGATGAAAATTTATTTGGAAAAAGACATAACATTCCTTTTATCCCGGATAAAAGTATTGTTCCCGTAGGATCCAGGCAATACAGGCGAGCGGAGCCACAGGCAAGAGTAAGTAGTGTTAAATATAAAGTATGTTACAATATTAAGTTTCGTCGACCACCGGCACAGAAAATCTTGTAGATCCGTATCTTTCTCCAAACTACAAAAGAAAATCTAAATAAAGTTCTTTGAAACTGTTGTCGACGCCTGGTTTCAGGATGTTGAACTTTCCATCCGTTATCTGACATGAGTGATGGTGTTATATAAGTTTGGAAATAGTCCGACGAATAAGTAGCTATGTCAGATTTCGTTTAACTTCCGATCAGCTATGACCTTTGAAAAGTATGTAAAGAAATCTCAATTTCAACAGACTTTAAAAAAGGAGCTGGTTCTCAATTCAGTTGTGTGTTTATTATTCATACATACATACATAGCGTCACGTCTTTTCCCTTGCGGGGTAGACAGAGCCTAGATCTATAAGACCTTATGGCCATTATTCGTTTTTAGGGTTCCGTACCCAAAGGGTAAAAACGGGACCGTATGAATATTGCTCCGCTGTCCGTCTGCCTGTCTGTCTGTCAGTCCGTCTATCACCAGGCTTATCTCATGAACTGTGATTGTTAGACAGTTGAAATTTTCATAGATGATGTATATCGGTTACCGCTATATATACTAAAAAATAAAATAAGTATTTAAAGGGGCTCCCATACAACAGTCATGATTTTTTTTCCGTTTTTATAGATAACGGTACGGAACCCTTCGTGCGTGAGTTTGACTCGCACTTGGCCGGTTTTTTTTATTTGAAGGGGTATACTTTCACATAGGTAGGTGGCACTATCCAAGGGTGGCTTTGTTATTTGTTCAAAATTAGTCCGCTACCTTAAATAAGGTTACGTGGGAATTTGTTCTCTATACGATGAACCATTGCTTTTGGCAACTTCATTTACTTCATATACCCTAGTTTGGTAACAATGAGAAACCTTTTTTCTTCTTTTGAATACTTAAAAATCAGTAAATGAAGAAAATAATAATAATTTTATAACATCAGGAAAACAACTTATACTTATTTAGAAAAATAGTGGCTTTTAAATTACTACCTAGTTTTTTAAGTGCATTAATGGAAAAATCACCCACAGGGTAAAAATAGGAACGTATGACGAAGCCTTCGCTATCCATCTGTCACAGCACACTGGCTGTATTCTCAAACATTCATAGGTGGATAATTAAAATTTACAAATGTTTAGCATAATAGATATATAAAAATTTTGTTGCGAAAAAACATATATTAAAAATTAAATTAAATTAGAAATTAACGGGGCATACAAAATATGCCCACATATGGGAAAAGGCCTCTCTTTCCTTCTATTCATCCCTATCTAGATATTTATATAATGCAATAATGTTTAGGTAAATAATAATAGGCCGGTGTTCGCCGTGTGGTTTCCGGCAGAGTAGAATAGGATCACTCCAAGTCTTTCCATGGATGTCGTAAGAGGCGACTTAGGAAATACAAGCTAAACAAAGCTCGTAAACATCAATGAGACTTTTCCAACCCATCTGGCCAGCGAGGATAGTGTAGGCCAAATACTCTATCTGCACTGGCCAAGTATGGCTCCGGTAGTACAGAGACGGTCATGCTTCTGTAGTGTCTAGGAAGACCTGATGATGAATAGGCCGGTGTCACTCAAGATGATGTAAAGAGATGAGGGTTATATCACCTAGGTAGTGGTACTATGACGAGAGGTATTTTGACAGCAGCTGTCAAAAAAACCGCTGGTCACAGTGCCGCCACCTGTGGACAAATCGATTTCGAAAACCCGCATTTAATCGTTCAATGAAAAACACCATAGATTAAAAGAAAACATGTGACCTTAAATGTGGCCATCCAGCGAGGAAATGCCACCAGCCTTTTGGGTACCCTGCCAGCAGACCGCAGCGATTTGGCATCCATATTTTATTAATTTGATGTGTTTATAGATTCATTTAATTTTAATTTAATTTGAGTTTTAGTTTAGAATTATTTATATGTATCGATTTGAGATTTAGAAATTAGTTTATTCAAAAGTCAAATTCTATAAGTAATAAACAATATGTATAATATTTCATTGCATTTAGAAAACATTACACTCCTTTTTTGCAATAAATGCATCATCTAAAGAAATATCATAAAGTATGTTTTATGCATACTTAACTTATATCGACAGATAATAAAATAAAACCTTTCAGAATTCATCACACGGGTAATAAATAACAAATTAACATTTCACGTGCAAAAAGGTCCCGAAGGAGCGTGTCGTCGACTAATTAGGTAGGTAATTAAGGACTGTGTGACACGCGACTTTGTCCGCAGGGACTTGTAATGAGAGGCGACAAAAAAGAGTCTTCTTTTAGTTCGTTAAAACTAGAAGTGATTTAATCAAATTAAACCGATTTCAAATATCATATTTTGTTTAGTCTCTAACTCAAACTGAAGCGTTTTGATAGCTTGCACATAAGCCGTGTGGTTTCCGGCAGAGTAGAATAGGACCACTCCAAGTCTTCCCGTGGATGTCGTAAGAGGCGACTTAGGAAATACAAGCTAAACAAAGCTCATAAACATCAATAAGACCTCTCCAACTCGTCTGGCCAGCGAGGAGAGTGTAGGCCAAATCTTCTGTCTGCTCTGGCCAATTATGGCTCCGGTAGTACAGAGAAGGTCACGCTCCTGCAGTGGAGACTAAAAAGACCCGACGATGATGATGATGACTGCTCCCTAAGTTGGACTAAACCTTAGTTCTACTAAACAAATGCAAATTATTTATTCCAGCTAAATATATTGTGCGCGTTTCTTTCCATGCAATGATATCGACAAGAACCTTGCTCTTAATCTTAATCAATGTTCTAACATTGATTAAGATTAAGAGCAAGGTTCCTGTCTAGATAGTAACTGTACGGATAGCGGGGCGGATAGGCTGTACTATCTCTAGATAGTAAAGCCTATCCGCCCGATACAGCACACCCAGAAGAGATTTTGGAAAGTACATGAAAATAATAAAATTTGTCATCATCAAAATTTAAGAGCAACGCTCTTGTCGGTGGAGCTCCCTCCATCTTGGTCTATTCTCTGCCAGTCTTTTCACATCCTGGTACGAAACCCTTTCCACTTTTTCCTTTATCTGTTTAAAATAGCTGTGCCTGGGCTTTCCTCTCCCTCTCCTTCCCTCTATTTTGCCTTCTATAATAGTTTTCATAAACTGATCGTGTCGCAACAAGTGTCCTATCATATTACCTCTTCGATTTTCTATCGCAGTTAAAATACACTTTTTTTCTCCTACTCTATTTAAAACTTCTTCGTTAGTTGTCCTATCTATCCAGCTAATTTTCTCCATTCTTCTCCAGCACCACATTTCAAATGCTTCCAACTTTTTCCGTTCCTCCTGTGTTAAGGTCCACGTCTCGCAGCTGTAAAGAGCAATGCTCCAGATGTACACTTTGATAAGCCGTTTTCGCGTATTTTTTGAAATATGTGATGTTAGTAGATGTTTTTTGCTATTAAATGCGGTTTTTGCCATTGCTATTCTTGCTACTATATCTTGGGTACACCTGGTGACCGCTTGTGATAATACTCCCTAGGTATTTAAAGGTATTGACTTGTTCTAGTTTGATGTTATTGATTTTAATAGTGTTATTGATTTTCTTTATTTTAGTTTTAGTTTTCTTTATATCATTGTCTTTTGATGCCAGCATAATTTTAGTTTTTTTACAATTAATTTTGAGTTTGTATGTATTAAAAATTTGGTCCATTGTTTGTAGTAGGTTTTCTAACTGTATGGAATCTTCGGCTATAGCTGCAATATCATCCGCGAATCGTATAAAGTGAATAATTTCTCCATTTATTTTCACACCGCCCTTGTTTTCTTCAGTTATCTTTCTAATAGCCCCTTCTATGAATATATTAAATATCAGCGGTGAGAGTGGACATCCCTGTCTAACCCCTTTGTTGATCTTTGCATTTTCTGTTTCTTCGCCTATTTCTACTATCATTTCTTGATGTTTATATAATTGATAAATAATTCTCCTATCCCTGTAATCCAATCCTGCGTCTTTTAATATCTCCATCATGCTTTTCCAGTCCACATTGTCGAAGGCCTTTTCTAAATCGATGAAAGCTATGCAAGTATTTAAACCTAGTTCCATTCTTCTATCGATTATAATTCTTAGCGCTAAAATTGCTTCTCTTGTGCCTTTATTTTGTCGAAAGCCGTATTGGTCTGGTCCTAATATTGTTTCCGCTATGGGTCTTAATCTATTCTGGATTATTTTAATTAATATTTTTGATGCGTGGGAAATTAAAGATAATGTTCTATGTTCTTCACATTTTTGTGTGTTAGACTTTGTTTGGTAATGTTACGGTTTTTTTATGACAAAATCATTAGGTAAAAAATTATTTGATTTGGAAAATATTTTTTATTAAGTAGTAAATTAATAGGCGATGCGGCTGCAACCTATCACTATTTTGGTTCCGTTTTCCACCTAATGCCCACAAACATGCAAAACGTGGTCTTCAGGTTTTATAGACCTAGACTATGTCTACCTCGCAAGGGAAAAAGACGTGATACTATGTATGTATTAGGTGTTAAAACATAAAAAGTAAACAAATTGTTAAGAACCTCCTTTATCTTCTCAAGGACGAAAATCATTTTTAATCGTGTATTTTATTCGGTGCGTAACAAAAGTAAACAGTTTTCAATCAACATTTTCCAAGCGGAGTAGTCAACACAAAACGAATACATCTTAGTCGTAATTACACCGGGTGTGGCCGCTCGGTGTGCACAGGATGTGACACGTTCCCTCACACCCTCAACGATCCAATTAGGGAATCTATCCCGGGAACTGAAGTTATGCCAAATTAAAACATTTACGTATAACTGGGGTGACAGAACAGAATTGAGAATTATAATTGACTAGCGTTTACCCGCGGCTCCGCCCGCGTCAAGGTCGTTCCCTCAGGAACAGTACTTTTCTTGGGTATACAATGTACACTATTTATTAACACAATTTTAATTTCAACATATAGTGTGGTGTTAAATATATATTTCAGGAGACTGCGACAACAGGACAATTACTTTTATAGTCACTACGGAATTACCGCGAATTAGATTTCTCTTATATTTTGGCAACATTGCAGGTGCCATCTTCACAGACTCATATGAGAAAATTCTTCAGTCTTCAGTATGTGAAGAGAAGGCAGCTGTTAAGAATATTGCCGAAATACATATAAGCCAAATCTCCAAAAGTAATCTTCATAAGTCCCATAGTGACAATAATAGTGATTGTGACCGAAAAGCTTAAAATCGTATAATAGGGGAACTGATGAGATGTCAAGCAATAAGAAACGGGTTAAATCCTATAGCATTTCTTCTAGAAAACATGGAGACGAGGGAAGAAGAAATGAAAATTGTATCAATCAAAACCGTATTCAAATCAATTCAGATTTTTTAAAGAAAATTATGGACACATCAAGGCTACAGCAACAAATCTTAAGAGTGTGCCGCGCGAACGAAGAACGTGTGTTCTCTGCGCAAGTAATTAGGCTGCGCAACACCATAAGGCCTTTTTTTCATTCATTCCTGTATCCGTTAGCAGGAAACAAACATAGCACTCACAAATAAATAATTAAATAGAGCCAAAATATCATCTAAGTTTGTCACTAACAACAAAACAACATAAAGTGCAAAGTTGAGACGCAGTGGCGGAAGAGGTTTTTAGCCGGTAAGAGTCCGGCACTACCTGGGTCTCCTTTCCCAGGTGTCCATGATGGATTTTTTCCTCTACCACCATTAGTCTCAAAAAAAAAACACCATAAGGCAATTAAGTATGTAAAAAATTGAAGTCTTAATAGTTTTATATCTATATTTTTATAAAAAAATAAGAAACGGGGGCGAGATATAAATATTTACATGCTTGATATAAATATAAATATTTTCATGTGAGAATTATTGTTTTAGACGTAAATTACAAACTTTTCGAAGGAAAATGTTTTTAAATTCATATGTATCTGTTTCTAATTCTAACAAGGCGGTAATATTGTGCAAGGATCGACCTAAACCATTAATTTTGATGTATTTAATTAATCCAGCGAATTGTACTAGTGATTTAAAAAAACGTCAAGTTCCACAATTTCGTGCGGTACTTTCTTAAGAGCCCACCATATGCCAGGCGGCGTGGCGATACAAACGCGGATGGTCTAAACGCGTTGGCTACCTTCGTTTTTTCGTTTTTTAGGAATATTTAAGGGTTATTCGAAAAAGAAAAACATATGATGGCTGCCTTATCTGTAATGCAATAATAATCAAAAGTTTCAAGGTTAATTTTAATGTATTTGGTGAATAATGCTATATACCGATTAAATTAGACGTGATTTGGAGGCAACTTTGCAATTTTTTTCTATCGAGAAAATTTAACGCTATCGTGTTTTTGAGTCATATAGTTACCAGAGTTAGTCCTGAACTTAGCTGCATTTTTATTTCAACTTGAGTATTTAATTATTATTGATATAACAGTCAATCATGCAAAGCAGTGTGAGGTAGTACGGGCCCTTAACTGGATCGGCCCATCGGATGGATTTTACATACATACATACATACTATTACGCCTGTTTCCCATGGGGTAGGCAGAGACTAGGGACCTCCACTTGCTACGATCTTTACAAACCTCTCTCGCTTCGTCTACATCCATCACTCTCTTCATGCATGCTCGTCGGTTTCAGGTACTCCTAACTTGCCCTTTGGCAAGAACGTCCGTAATCTGGTCACGGTATGTGCGTCGAGGCTGACCCTGACCAACTCTTGCAGTAACATCTGAAGTATAAAACTTCTTTGTAAGTCTTCTTTCATCCATCCCTTCTACATGTCCAAACCACCTTAACTTGATATATTAATGGATATTTTACTTACGTAAAATTTATGGTTTTTAGTATAGTTACCTCTATTGTTAATTGAAATGAATTCGATAGGTACAAAATGTTATCATTGCGTAACTCTCAGGCGTAAACTTCTCTGTAGCGTATTGCTAAGGCTTCTTCTGCCACGTGAGTGAGCCGGGGTTGTTTCTTGATTTATTAATTGGTTTGGATACAAACATTAGGCACAGCTAGTCAATCATCATCATCATCATGTCCTTTTTAGTCTCCACTACAGGAGCACGACCCTCTCTGTACTACTAGGGCCAGAGCAGTCAGAGGACTTGGCCTACACTCTCCACGCTGGCCAGACGGGTTGGAGAGGTCTCTTAGATGTTTATAAGCTTTGTTTAGCTTGTATCTCCTAAGTCGCCTTCTACGACATCCACCGGAAGACTTGGAGTGTCCTATTCTACTCTACCGGATACCACACGGCTAGTCAGTCAATATCGTTGAGTTGTGAACTATTTCGTAGAATACCTTCACAAGTTCACAACTTAGTGTGTATAAGCCAATGTGTGTGATATGTCCCTATGTATTTATTTAATCTACTTTTTCATAAATTAATTTTTGAAAGACCTATTCAACGACATCCCCCAATAAGAGATTGACGATGGAAAAATATATCCTCACTATATATGTACCTGTACGGGAGGAAATCTATTTTTTTAAATTTTATTTTGCAATTATGCATACTTCATTATATATAACAGCCTCCGTGGTCCAGTGGTTAAGGCGTTTGCCTGTAAACCCGGGGGTCGTGGCTTCCATTCCCACTGGAAGCATACTTTGTTTAGTTGTTTCCAGTTTATTTAGGACATTGCAGGCCTGAATCACCTGATTGTCTGATAATAAAGTTGATTCCGTGCTTAGGACGGCACGTTAAGCCGTTGGTCCCGGCTGCTATCTGGCAGTCGTTAAAGTAACCATGTCAGAGCAGAGGCTGAGAGGCGGTCCCGAAGAACTCTGACACCAGGATGTGCATGGTCGATTGACCGTGACACCTACTCGAAATGATGATGATTATATATAAACCGACGACAAATAAGACCTTTCTAGTACGAAAAGTTTCTGAGCTTAACCGTAGACAGACAGACAAACATGGCGAAACTATAAGGATTCCTTCCTTGTAAACAATGAACCAAGTAACAGACGAAGCGTAACTATAAGGGCTCCTTGTAAACATATAGATTACATAAACTTTATAGTTTCGCCACGTCTGTCTGTCCACAGTTTAGCTTAGCACAGAAACTATTAGTACTTATATAAACTACGGAGCAAAAAAACATACAAATCAAAATTGTGTTATTTATTAAGATTAGTTGAATCTAAATCTAATTAATTCTATTTATAAAAGTTTCAAAAAAAAAAAACTTTTTAGATCTCTGATTGGAATTTTAAAGTCATGCTAATACTAGGTACTCTAAATGTGGCACTTCGGTCTTATGGCCCTAGGCTCTGTCTACAACGTCTGGGATAAAGACGTGATAATATGTATATGCATCATCTTCTTCGTCTATCGTGTCAATGGTCCAAACGATTAAATTAATCTTGTCCATCATCATCATCGGGTCTTTTTAGTCTCCACTACAGGAGCACGACCCCCTATGACTACTAGAGCCGTACTTGGCCAGAGTAGCCAGAGGATTTGGCCACGCTGGCCAGACGGGCTGGAGAGGTCTCACAGATGTTTATAAGCTTTGTTTAGTTTTTATTTCTTAAGTCGCCTTCTACAACATCCACGGGAAGGCTTGGAGTGGTCCTATTCTACTCTGCCGGATACCACACGGCGCATGTATATGTACATAGGCTAAAACTTTAAATAAATACTAAATTAGCCCTCAATTGTAGAGAGCGGAAATATTACGTTCAGAAATGATACCGGAGGTGTTCATATTTCCTTTTTTCTGAACGAGGGCAATTCAGAACTAATTAAAGACTGCATCCGCCTCATTGCCGGCAAATCGTCGCGCAGTTTTTGTGCAGAGATACGATACAGTTTAGCTGGAATATGTCCATGAAAATACACTCTTTGGAGCTTAGAGGCAATCGACGGAATAACGTGGACCTAACCAAATAAATAGATTAGTTGTGGTAGAGCCACGCTACAGGCAAAATTCATTCTTGCTAGTAGCATGAATGGGCCGGCTCGTCCGGGGAAGTACCACACTCTTACAGAAAACGTTTAAGTAGAAGCTTTACCGCTTCTATGCTTCGGTCGGTGAGTAAAAGAGCAGAGGCCCATCCTTTCCCAAATCTTTGCCATACTAAAATTTTTAATAAATAAATGTTATAAAATATGTAAAGAAAACCCTGTCCAATCCTTGAAGGGGTGATTCAGCCCGTCGATATGAACAACTTTTCCCATGGGAGCAAAGCTGAGAACTCAATAAAATGGACCTTATCAAACAAAAATGTTCTGCTGCCCGGTCAATTAGTACAGGAACGTCAAAAAATTTTTGTGTACCTAGCATTGGCCATAGGAAAAGTTTTCTTGAAAACACTGTCCACCATCTTCAAGGATGGACAGTGTTTTCTTTAACACATGTATTTATTAAAAATTACAGTTTACACTAATGCGCTGCACAACTTAAAATATACCTAGACAGCAGATTCATCCCTTCTCTTCACAAAACCACAGATATTCATTCTTCAATCGCGCAAACCTATCAGCAAAGAAATCACATTTACGACCACGCTCTGATGCCAGGAACGCGTTGAGTTCTGCCAGGCCGCGCAAAAGAGATGACTGTTTGTGAGATTCGGTTTGTGCCTTGGGCATCACACGGTGTGTTTAAGTTGCTTGTAGTGTGATTCATACCACAAGCTACTTATGTCGCCGACTGTGGAAATAGTTGTTCGGTACAAAAATTTACATTGACACTAACTCCATAGTCAGAGTCTCCGCGAAGGCAAGGACTAACAAATTGCATAAGCTGCCAATTACGTCGCGTATTTAAATAATTGTACCCAAAAGAAATTAAGTTGGGTATAAATATGGATAATACCTATACCTTTTTAGGGTTCCATACCTCAACAGGTAAAAAATAACCCTTATAGGATCACTCGGTTGTCCGTCTGTCTGTCGTCTGTCTGTCAAGCTAAAATTTATATCGGATAAGGTCTACTGTCCCTTGGAGCTGTAAAAAAATCAAACTTCTAAGCCAACGCAATCAAAAGATACAGCCGTTTATGCCGCAAATTTTCGTGTTTTTTCGACATTCGCATGGGAATCAAAACCTACAGGGTCCCGTGAACTCAGAATCTTGAAATTTGGTATGAAGCAACGTCTTATAGCACAGATAAAGGAAAAATTGCGAAAAGTAAACATTTTTGTTACATCATAAAAAATTTTTTTTTTAATAATTTACGATATTCGCAAGGGGCAAGTGAATCAAAACCTTCAGGGTACTTCCCGTGAACTCAGAATCTTGAAATTTGGTGCGAAGCAACGTCGTATAGCACAGATAAAGGAAAATTTGCGAAAAGTATAATTTTTTGTTACTACATATAATAAAATTTTTTAATAACTTTCAACTTATAAATAACGGTACGGAACCCTTCGTGCGCGAGTCCGACTCGCACTTGACCGATTTTTTTTACAAACACATAGAACATAGATCCACACTAGTCCAACGCGGCATTCACACCGGAAATGCGCGTCGTTATTTCATTCGCCGATGACATGTGTCGGCGGCGCAGGCGCATGTGTCGCCTCGGAAATTCGCCGAGAAATTGATGACATCATTAGTCATATTATGAAGTGGCGGTTTTTTCCAAATCTACGATTCCGGACCGCACAGAAGCAAACTCCCATATTTTGGCAATATGTGGAACTTAAGATCAGGGGTTTAGTCTCGTCGCCACTAGGATTATAAGATTAAAGACGTCTTCATATTCTTGGATGATGTTTTTATCTCATTGTGGGTTTCTTTTTAGGGTTCCATACCCAAAGGGTAAAAACGGGACCCTATTAATTTCGCTCCGCTGTCCGTCTGTCTATCTGTCCGTCTGTCACCAGGCTGTATCTCATGAACCGTGATAGTTAGACAGTTGAAATTTTCACAGATGATGTATTTCTGTTGCCGCTATAACAACAAATACTAAAAAATAGAATAAAATAAATATTTAAGGGGGCCCATACAACTGACATGATTTTTTTGCCATTTTTATAGATAACGGTACGAAACCCTTCGAGCGCGAGTCCGACTTGCACTTGGCCGGTTTTTTATTGTTAGTTTCGCAAACTAGCTGTTACAAAATATAAACAAAAATATCATGGAGATTGATAACAAACTCACAGAAAATCGACGTTTGAGTAGGAGCTTTACCGCTTCTATGCTTCGTTCGGTGAGTGAGAGAGCCGGAGGCCCATCCCTCCCCCATTTCCTCCACCTATGTCCTTTCCCCAATTCCTTGAAAGGCCGGCAACGCTGCTGTTACACCCTGGTGTTGCAGTTTTCCATCACTATTTTGATTCCGTTTTCCACCTAATGCCCACCAACATGCTAAACGTGGCCTTCAGGTCTTGTAGACCTGGGCTCTGTCTACCCCGCAAGAAAAAAGACGTGATACTATGTTAGTTAAATAGAGCTTGAATATAAATCCTGAAAGGACCTCAAATTGAATTTAAATCTTCAATCGACTAAAGATCTCTGGAGTCTGGAGTAGAGTAGGTAGTATTAAAAATGCGATTAGAATTTTATATTACTAACAGCGTGCTATCTTATTATACTTTACAGGTAGCTTCTTACTGTGTAGCTTTTTAACAATGACAATTTTAATTGATATAAGATCGGCTCTCCACCTGAGAGCAATTTAGAGATAAAGCAGTTCCAATCGGCTTCGGAATCACACCTTTCATGTAAAAAAGCTAAATGCACCGACCTTCACACGATAGAAGAAGAACACGTAGATATACAAACTAGAAGAGGCGACTGAACTTTTTAACACAATTTTAAAAGGCTTTTGGCAGATTTAGAAAATATTTCGATTTTAACGTCTATATTATTAACATATGTGACGAAAAAGAACTCGGTCGCAGGTAGGTTTTGAACCCACGTTCCTTAGGTTAACGTTAGAAGTCACTGTGGTGTAATAGGTTGTACATTTAGGGCGTTATTTTAAATTTTAATAGTATTTTTTTAAAGAATAATTTGATTGCGTTTGACCTCTATCTTGCCTGATGAGAAAACAATGATGAAGTCTAGGGTGTTAATGCTATATAAAAACAATTTAATTAACAAACATATTAACCACGTCTTTTCTTTTACACAGGGTAGACAGAGGCTAAGGCTAATAGACTTAAAGGCGTTTAGTGTGCTGGTCGGCGTGTAGGTTAGCGTATTGGCATGGTATCTTAAATTTCAAACCTATCCCTCGGCCGGTTTCTAGGGTATGTGGGGGAAGAGAAGCAGCTGGTTCATTTAATTATTTTTGTTCTTCCAGACTAGGATGTAAGAAACTTCAATTTGTGTTAGCGATAAACATATCTAGCGATCATATTATGAAGTAACAATTGAGTCTAAAATAATAAAGCTTCAAAATTTCATGCCGTAGTAAGTACACAAAGAAATTGAAATCATCTATCCGTACAATCATTGGGTTCGCGCAGTTTTTCTTTAATAATATATCCCTATGTTACACAAATCACTTACTATCTTTATTACCTACTTATAACAGTCGAGCCCAGTTACAGCTTGAAAATCTTACAGAAGTGTTTGTTAACTTAATATAATAGAATCAAATAAAAAAGTTTAATCGTGTCTAAATATTACGAAATCTAGTTGCACAACGTCGAGAGGGATTGGCTCGCAGGTGTGTGCACAAAAAAACGAAAGGATTCGCCGCAGGTGCGGCGGGATCAGGTGGACGATTTGGGTTACCAGTTCGATTCCGGCCGGCGCAGCGTGACGGATTAGTTCCAAACATAGCTATTTGGGACTATTTATTATTTTCAGTACAATTATAATTGGGTGAAGTATGAGATTAACACGTATTAGACCAAGTACTTGGTGGTAAAAAAAATTATTTACTTCGTTTTCATTAATACATCTACAATACAAATATGTAACGCGATAAAGATATAAAACTAATACCCGACTATATTTCCTATACTAATACTATATTTCAAGATATACAAACGGTGAAATTTTGATCGTTATGGACCCTTAAAGGAGTGATTCAGCCCAACGATATGAACAACTTTCCCTTTGGGACCAATGCTGGGAACTCACGTCACTACATATATCGACGGGCTGAATCATCCCTTAAAAGTTCCAGAACGATCAAAATTTCACCGTGTATTTTGGAGTTTCAAACATTCTACCATTATAATTCGTAGTCTACATAAAAATAATTTTAATTTGATACCAATAAACAAAAACTTTTTAAGTTCGCGACTTTTTGTACTCTAGAGGCCATTTTGTATTTGGTGTGTGTCGTCACATGACCCAACCAGCGGGCGGTTCAGACACAATATCTAACGATATATCATAAGTAAAGTTACGTTATATAGTTGAGGAGATACAAGAACAAACAAACATAGATTCATACACAAAATCATATCCCTTATTTTGGGTTTACCGTAGTAGGGTAAAAAGATTCGCAGAGTAGGAATAGTCATAATTTTTTGAAAAAAAATACAAGGAATGACAAATATTTACGTAACTGCATATCTTCAAGTGTAAAATATCAATCAACAAGGGCTCCCCTGCCGAAGTCCAGGAGGTGCACCTGACCAGGGACTCATCACCTCGTTCAAGGAGATGATAGTCAGCAACGCGCTGGTTAAGGTATGCATACGTTGTTATGAAAAAAATCTAAGAGAGCTCAAGGTCAACGCCGATGGGGAAGAAAGGCTGTCGTACCGGCAACGGTCATTGTTGGACACCCACCCAGGTGATCAGACGATCGGATTAAGGTCCGATCGCGAGCATTGGAAATCATGGCCTCTTTTAGCTTAGTGCCACAGTGCCATAGTATTGTGAGGGCTCGATTACTCGGTATAGATTTAAAAAAATATTTTGTATGAAAACACAAAAACAAAATATAGCGTGTCGATTTATTAATTCTAAAGCTTAATTCTTTGATACTAAAGCATTTTATTGACCTCAGAGATCCAACCCTTTTTATTTAATATAATTAATATAAGACGAAGAAAAATAAAGAGTTTTTCGTCATTAGTTCTTAATAGATATAAAGTTTCTAAGGAACCAAAATAAAACCATTGTCAATCACACCCAGCCACCTGCGTCCCGAATTTGGCGAAGCTGTCCATCCAAAACGGAAAATTCAATAAAAAAGATTAAAAAAACCCGCGCCGGCGCATCAAGCGTAGGCGGGTCGGGCGACAGGTAGCTCTGTCGAGAACAATGCACAATCAGACACACCAATCTTGTTATATGCATTTCATATGCAGTATACAGCTGATTAAACTTACTTTTTAGTTTGGGTTACAAAGAAAGTTTTTGAGAAAGAGTTCAAAGATAAAGGAATAGTTTTTTAGAAGTCGTTAACTGGCTGTGTGTTTGTTGTTTGATATATGTACGAGGTAAGTATGAGGTGTTTGTAGTATGTGAAGAGCTTGTGACTTGTGAGGGCTCAACTATCCCGGTGCTCTAGCCGAGTTCCCACATAAATAGGAAGTAGGAAATAGTGGAGAACAAAGACTCGACACAAAACACACACAGAGAATAACTTTATTGGTTACAGCTTATTACTACAAGACCGTACCGTACGTGTACCGTATAAATATAACTGAACGGTCCGAGAGATGATGGTAGACTGAAGAATGAGTGATGAAAGAGAGAGAAAGTAATCTAAAAATGGAATGGAATGAAATTTGAATTAAAATGAGAAATGAAAAATGGACAGGATGCGAAAGAAATGAGGTTGGACGAGATGCAGCATGCAGGTGGCATGCTGCAACGTTACAAGCTTATTCAGAGATTTGCGTAATACTAAAATCAGAAATGCTATGCTTTACATACGTAAAGCATAGCATTTCTGATTTTCACCATACACACCATACATATACATGTATGGTGTGTATGGTGGAGTCCTGCCGAAGGTCAAAATTAAATTTTGGCCGAATTAATAGCCAATAGCTCAAGACCTTTTAAATTACATCACTTTAAAAAAAATAACGTAATAATGTTAAAATTATATATTTTATAAAATATGTATGATCTAAAATACCATTTATCAAGTCTTTAACTAAGTAAGTACCTATAAAGCTGTGTGTGGCCTAGGTCCCATCAGTAGTTATTTACATGTTTTAAGTACCAATTAAAATGTACGACCCCGAATTAACAGCCACTTAAGTAAGTAGGTTATTTTAATATTTTAAATGCAACCTGTGCGAAATATAAAAAATGTGAAGCTCCGTTAATTGCCAGAGTCGTCCCCATTACCAGCCACTGATACGCCCTGCCTGCGTCGTATGCACATCTGGGAGCAATGAAGCGCGACACGACCAAAAAATGTCCTATACCACCAACTAACTCAAGCTAATATAAACTTTAATAACGAATTAATAAAGTTTAATTGTGATTAGCGGCAACCCTAACACCAAAGTCTGCGAACACCTGTTTCAACCACAGCATTTATTCCACATCTTGATTAATCAAATTTCGACTTTAAATCCGATGTATAGGGATCAGATTTTCGTAACAGTAGTACGCTATGGCATTCCTGTTCTTAGGGATGTTCGCATAAATTATCGATGTTTCTACTCTCGGCTAAGCGGCTGAGATAAGTCTGTCTCTGTCTCGACACTTGTTTTTATTTTTTATTCGCTCCAGTCGGTCGAATGCTTAGTAAAACAAGCGCCTGTCTTTTTGCGAATCTCGTTTGTTGTTAGTATAGTAGGTATATAAAAATCAATATGTATCTACATATACCTATGCAACAAACTAGTAGCACATCATTAAAAAGTAGCACCGATTTTAATGGAAGATGCGAGATAAGATTATTTTAATCGATTCCAACATCAATAAATCATGACCTTATTACCAAGCTGTGTGAGAAACTTTTCAATCTTTCGACAAACATGAATATTCAGCAGGTACTAGTAAGAGCAATTTGCTTAGAAATGAGTTACTGGTAGTTCATTTGCTGAGTCAAATACCAGTTGATCGACGTCAGGTCACGGGGCTAGTTCATAATACACGAGGTGTCGGCGACCAGTCGGCGCCACGGCGGTAAACGCGGCGCCTTCTATCCTGCCACCAATACTTCAACAGTGCACTCCAATATATCCCATAACCGCATCAACCATAAGGCTCTTTATTCTGTGATCGTTAGGTCATCAGCTGTGATTCCCATCGTCAAGCAAAAATACGCCTTATCAACACGGAACAGAGCAGACTTTAGATTCAGTTTGAGAATGTATTGAATTCATTCCTCGATTTTGAATTCCGAGCGCCAAGTAAAAGAAAGCGTTTTTTTAAGGAAGCGAGCTTATGGCTTATTCTTAATGTTATTAATACTGCTTATGTAACGGTATTACAGCGTCTAGCCTAGTGTTGAGCCGAGTTAGTGCCGTCAAAACTTGGTGACTAATTGTCACTTGTACAAACATCACATGAATGCAGTTTGGCTGAGAACGCGGTTATATTTGGACGGCTGGCCAGGTGGCCAGTCATGACGTTTCGGTTACCGTTGACTCGTTACATCCGAGGTATAAATGGCACAAAGCAATGAAGTGTGAAAATCATACTAATCACGTGGTAGCAGCATGCTCTGCTTCAATTAGTCACTTGATTGATGATGGAAACTGCTATTTACTTGCAAATATCATGTAGTAGTTATGTTGTTAACTCTACCTACATAACATAATAAGAAATAGAAATCTAGGTAAGGGAATTAAATGGAGATATAGGTTCGAAAAGACAAAGTTTTATAAAAAGTAGACAGAGCTTACGTCCACGTAATATTTAGCAATCATTATTTTATTTGTGGAATAATAGATATAAAGAAACAGCCTGTAATAGAGTTGAGGAAGTCAGGGTATTAGGAGTCACGGGTTTTATTGCAAGATGATGAACTTATGTTCATCATCTTTATATTCATATATACAGAATGCGAAATATAATAGTTCTTTGCATGAACAGTACTGGCCCATATGAAGGTTTTTGAAGTGATAGATGACGTCTTATAAATTAATGAGCGCCGGCTACACGCACGAAAAAATGTCACGTGTGCAAGCGACAGCGCGTAAAAAGCGATAGAGAGGAAGAATCGGCCTAAGCGTTTAACTTGTGACGCATATATCTCTCTTCCACCGTTATCACGTAAAATTATCGTCTGTAAACCGACTTTACTGACAACCAAACTTTTCCTTATTTTAAAAGACTTTTGTAAAAACCTTAATTCTCATAGTGCCATACTTCTAGGTCCATCAGTTTAATTCTCTGTCATCTTATAGAGCCTCGTCCTGGTTCCCACATATTAATTCCTAGAACACACACGTTTTTGTTGCAAACAAAACACGTTCTGGACTTGTAACACCAGCATTTCATTCAGCCTCACACTTGCATGTTTGATTAAAACAGCAAAAAACGCGTTAAACAAAACGCGACAAGATTCACGCCGTGCCTGCACTGGCTAGGTGTCAAAAGCTTTACCCAGTGGTGGTTTTAGGGAGGTACAAACAGTTTGGACTGGGCGCTGTCTTAAAGGGGCGTCGTCTTTCACTGAGTAAGATTATAAACTTCTTGGGTGGCTCATCACTGTGATGCCTTGTTGACAGAAGGTTTTGGCCTTTTCTTCTCAATTTTACCCGACGTAAGATGATGAAGCTTAAATTGTAAGTTGAGAAGAAAAGAGTGGATTCCACTCTTTATTGACATAATCAGGTGATCAAACACAATGGAGAATGCTAGAGGACGGCCTTGCCAAGAGGCGCACTGAAATGCTTGATAATATTCAAAAAACCCTAACACTATAATGTTTATAATACAACTACATACCTACTGTCACTTCCCTGACGGGGTAGACAGAGCCTAGGGCCATAAGATAAGACCCACGGGCCACATTACCCGTAGCTATTATTGGGCGTATAGATGGAAAACGAAATCAAAATAGTGATGGGTTGCATTGCAAGCCGCATCGCCTATTAACCTGATCCTTATTTTCGCCAATTCCCTCAGCCAGAGAAGCCAAGAGCCAAGCCGAGAGAAGCTGCTGGTACATTCTACGTTTTTTCTTTACTACCAGACCAGCATGGGGCTTATATAATTACTAGCTTTCGCCCGCGGCTCCGTCCGCGTCAATGTCGATCCCTCGGGAATAGTACTTTTCCCGGGATAAAAGGCCTAAGGTAGTCTATGTCCTTCTCCGTACTTCAGAGAACTTGTATGCAAAATTTCATGATTATCGGTTCAGTAGTTACGACGTGAAAGCGTAACAAACAAACAAACAAACAAATAAATAAATAAACAAACTCACTTTCGCATTTATAATATTAGTAAGGATGATTCCGGATAAGCAGCGGCTTACTAAGGCTTTGTACTGAGGGGGGCGCCACTTGACAATACGCATCACCTTAGATTGCTATAGGGCCGCCACCAGCTTTACCTGACCGCCTTGCGCCCACGCAGGCATCACCGAATATTGACCGTCTTACGTCTGTTTGTTTGGGAATTATCCTTTCACACCTTAATTCGGCCCCGCTACTCAAATTATTGTTTAAACACCTCACGCTCACGTTCAGGAATTGACAAGTCCGCTGGAGGTTTTTGAAAATTGGTGGCAGGCTATATATTCATTTACTGGCCTATTCAATTACTGCCATGTTATATTACAGTATTTATTTTATAATTTATTGATATAAATATTACATACTAGCTTTCGCCCGCGGCTCCGCCCGCGTCAATGTCGATCCCTCGGGAATAGTACTTTTTCCCGGGATAAAAGGTAGCCTTTGTCCTTCTCCGCACTTCAGAGAACTTGTATGCAAAATTTCACGATGATCGGTTCATTAGTTACGGCGTGAAAGCGTAACAAACAAACAAACAAACAAACAAATAAACAAACAAACAAACTCACTTTCGCATTTATAATATTAATAAGGATGATATTACATATTGACTTTGACTTTGACTTTATCACGTCATTATCTCATAAGGGTCATGTCTTCCCCGTTTAAGTTTTTCCCCGTTCCCAGTTAGTCTGTTAAGTCTAGTTAAGTTAACTCTGTCAACCCCATAATATCCAAAGCCTACATTTAGAGTTTTAGTGGGCGTAAAGGTAGAAAAAAGGAATTATAATAGTGACGCGCAACTAGCCAGATCGCCTATTGACGTATTTATTTACGTTTTTGCCCATGCCCTCGACTGGCCTTTTCCCAGATCAGCATGTAAGTATAGCTTTTTTTTTATGGGTATATTGGAAAACCAACTACAAATTTACCAAAGGATTTTCACGTCAAGGTCATCGATAAGTTATTTTGAATATCCAGCTCAATGAGGGTTTTCGGAGTTGAGATTTAGCCTAGGTGTCGGCAATTTGGCGGGTGGTATTTTTGACAAAAGCTGTAAAAATTCACCAAGCGTAATTATTTTTTTAGATTGGTGGATTTCATGAGCATGTTGTGTTGTGTATGGCATATATAAAAAAGTCTCACTTAATTTTCATTGGTATTTCACTCAATATTCATTGGTGGAATAATAACTTACTTTTTTAAACTTTCGCGCTTTAAACACATAAATATGTATATAAACGGGACTTAGCACGAATCTTTTTATTATTTGTTTCTGTTAATGTTTCAATGGACTTACATCATCCAGAATCTCGTTTATATACCTATCTAGCTTTTGCCCGCGGCTTCGCTCGTGTTAAGAAGTATAGTTTCATACAAACTTTCATCTCCTATTTTGTCCCCTTGGGTGTAGAATTGATCAAAATCCTTTCTTAGCGGATGCCTACATCATAACATCTACCTGCATGCCAAATTTCAGCCCGATCCGTCCAGTGGTTTGGGCTGTGCGTTGATAGATCACTATGTCAGTCTGTCACCATTGAGTTATATATATTTAGATTATATTAACTTACTTATTACTCGTAACGAAAATAAACTAAACTTCGTCTGTATGGACAGCTTAAACTGCGCCAATCCTCTTAGGAATAAAAATAAAATGCCATTCCTGGACCATTAAAGCGATAACGCCAATCAAGATGACCGAGATACGCGGGCAGTTTTTTGATTATTACTTGAATTAATTTTGTCTTGTTTGAGTACATAAAAATTAAGGCAAAACCAGTATGAGCGGCTGGGGGCAGTGGTTTTGCGTCTGGTTCCCCGAATTTGGGGAAACGTGGGCAAAAAGCGACGGAACAGGATTTTGTATCGGAGACGCCGAATCTGGTCGTGTTAAGAAATGATACAGAGGACGCCGCGGCCACCGACAAACATATGCGGTATAAAAACTTGGGAAGTCTTGCGTTCATTTTTAGGGTTCCGTACCCAAAAGGTAAAAACGGGACCCTATTAATATCGCTCCGCTGTCCGTCTGTCACCAGGCTGTATCTCATGAACCGTGATAGTTAGATAGTTGAAATTTTCACAGATGATGTATTTCTGATGCTGCTTTAATAACAGATACTAAAAAATAGAATAAAATAAATATTTAAGGGGCTCCCATATAACAAACATATTTGTTTTGCTTGTTTTGCCTCGATATTGATATAGGAAATAGGTAGATGCTTGAAATATTTACAGAATAATTAGTTATATATTCACTTGAAAAATGACCTACGCCGGCGTAGTCTTTTCCCATATCGCGCCCTCCCACATCCTACGGCTGCAACGTTTGCAGAATCGTTTCGTCCGACGTGCCACTGGCAATTATCGGTACTTGCGCATGACAGACTTACACCGTGACTTAGATCTCCCGTCCATCCGCGGCTTTCTCAAAAACGCCTCCAGGCGTTTCTTTGAGAATGCCGCACGCCATCCCAATCCGCTAGTGGTGCAAGCCGCTAACTACTCCCCCAACCTACACGATACGACCTTACGGCGTAGACGTCCTAGGAACGTACTTGACGATCCCGATGATCCTATTAACATCGCAAAAGCCCGCCCCGACCCCTCTTCGGCTCCGAATAGCCAGAGGAATCCCAATATCCGACCCCGTCGCACTCGACACCGGAACAGAGTGCGTAGAGTAGGATTAGCTCCGATTACTGGTGACCGCCTGGCGGTCCCGGGTGACTTGCACCCAGGATGGGCCCTTCTGGCAACGTAGCTTTCGGCCCATAAGGCAAAAGATGAGAGTTGCTGCTCTCCAAAGGCTTTTGCCATTGATTCTCAGATTGGCCCTTCAGGCTTGCATGCACGTATACGCGGCCCCTCAGACAATATGAGAGTTTGCTGTCTCTCCAAGCCTTGCGCACACAGGCAACGCCCAAAGCGAGGTCCGTCCCTCCTGGGGGCCCCTTGGTGATGTTGTCTAAAAGGTTGAGGACACCCTGCCCTCGCCTCAAACGCCCGGTGAAGTAGCGAAAGCTCACTTGGAGCTAGCTACATAGTCCTTTCAAAAAAAAAAAAATTAAATAAAAATAAAATTAATATAAAAGGCCATCCATACAAGAGACATGATATTTTTGCCGTTTTTATAGATAACGGTACGAACCCTTCGTGCGCGAGTCCGACTCGCACTTGGCCGGTTTTGTACAAATATTTATACCTTATAATATGGTCAGGGACACCCCTGATCATCAACTGCTTGCCGGTTTTTGCAGGTATGACATTGGGTATGCGCGCCCGTCCTTCCCTGCTGCTTGCTTTCCCCCATACATCCGAGTAATAGTATCCCAATACCTTCAACCCCTTGGCAAATCCAACAAATTCCTATCCATATATTTAAAACACTACCGAAGGGCAGGAGCGTCGGAAGCACAAGAAGCCAAAGAAACTGCGTTCGCTAACCCGCTTTCTAAGTGTGGTGAGTATGGCAATATCCTGCCATGAAGTGAAGAATCCTTGGAGGCCTTTATCTAGCAGTGTTCTTCTTGCGGCTGGAATGATCAATTGATCATGAATGATACTTTCTATTTATATCGTACCTAAAACCCTTGTACAACAATATTCCCAGGTTTTCAGACCAATGTTGCATTCCTCCCAATACTGGGCATATCCTCTTAAAAATTCCCAACGTTTCTGGATTGTATTATGATTGTATAGTAGGTATCCATCATGACATATAATACAAGCATATGCCTCTCGTATATCCTTTCAAACATTTAGTTTTCTGGAAGAGATCCCTTCAACCGATAAGTCCGCCGTTGTGCAATTGTTTTTTTTTTCATAAATCTGTTTTATTTATTTTCTTTAGTGTTAAGTGTTTTGTACAATAAAGAAATTACAAACAAACAAACAAGCGGTGTATACCAAGCGGCAATTAATGGACAGTAGAATTCAAGAGCGATCTTTCCACATACTAATCTTCATACATACACACATACATACTTACGTAATTATCTCTTACGGGTAAAAACAGAGCCCAAAGCCGTAAAACCCAAAGGCTTCGTGTAGTATATTTGCTGAACTTATAGGTTTGGCGAGCTCCGTGGCGCAGTGGTTAATACGCCAGCGTGCGGCACGACACGAGGGTGCCCGGGTTCGATCCCCGGTCAGGTCATGTTGGAACACGATATTTTTCAGATTGGCCTGGGTCTTGGATATTTATCTATATAAGTATTTGTTATAAAATATAGTATCGTTGAGTTAGTATTCCATAACACAAGTCTCGAACTTACTTTGGGGCTAGCTCAATCTGTGTGATTTGTCCATATATATTTATTTATTACTAGCTGTTGCCCGCGGCTCCGCCCGCGTTAATGTCGTTCCCTTGGGAACAGTAGAAATGAAAAATAATCCATACAAACCCCTCCCCCTCTGCTTTTAATACATTTCACCTGCATAGATCTTTAGCCCTTAAGGAGGGGATTTTGCCCATTTCACCTACACAGATATTTTTTTATTGTAATGGAGAACTTCTTACTGTCATATTTCTAAGTAAATAAAAAAAATCCATACAAACTTTACCCCACCTATTTTACCCCTTCAAGGGAAAATTTCGTCCATTTTAACTACACAGATCTTTTTAATTGTAATGTTAACATATATACTTATTTTTATACTTCTATGTCCAGAATGAGAAAATTTCCATACAATCCCACACCCCCCTTTATCTCTTAAGGGGGGAATTTTGTACATTTCACCTACACAGATCTTTTTTAATTGTAATCTAGAACGTATATACTTATTTTCATACTTTTAAGTATAGAAATGAAAAAAAATCCATACTAACTTTACTCCCCTATTTTATCCCTTCAGGCGAAAATTTCGTCGGTTTTACCTCAATACATCTTTTTAATTGTAATCCAGAACGTCCAGAAATGAGAAAATGTCCATACAAAATTAACCCATCATGCATCCCCGTTATATTAAGGGATGATTTTTGAGAAAAATATTTTACTCGTGTTTCATGCCTTTCAGTAAAGGACCTTCATGCTGAATTTCATTCGACTAACTTCAAAAATGGCAAAGTTTCATGCTTACTTTGCACCCCTATTTTACCCCCTTAAGGGATAATTTTTGAGTAAAATATTTTAATCGTGTTTTATACCTTTCAGTAAAGAACCTTCATTCTGAATTCGAATAACTTCAAAAACGACAAAGTTTCATACTAACTTTGCAACCCGTTTTACCCCCTTAGGAGATAAATTTCCAAAAATCCTTTCTTAGTGCTCCCCTACGTTGTAAAAGGAACCCCTGTGCAAAATTTCAAGTTCCTAACCCTTATAGTTTAGGCCTTGCGTTGATATGTCAGTCAGTCACTCAGCTTCTCCTTTGTTTTAGTATGGATTACTATGGATAGTATGGATAGGTATAGGTAATGCTGTCGTATAATGATGATGAATTGACTTTGGGTTTTAATTTTCTTATGTCACTTATTATTTTATTTTATTTTGCTATATGTTTGCAGGCCTTGAGTTCATTCAAATGACGATAACTTTTTTTTTAATGAACCGATTTTGATGAAACAAACTTTAAATGTTTTGCTGAGTTAAAACAAAGCAATTGGTGAAAGTTTGAAGTAAATCGGTTCAGTATTTTCGGAGATAATCGTGATCATACATACAGACAGACAGACAGACAGACAGACAGACAGACAGACAGACAAGAAATTCGAAAAATTTTTTTTTGCTTTCTATTATTATTTTTAAGTGTCCCTCTATTCATTTCAGTCAAAAATTCTAAATGTACAGACAAAATATTTTTACTGTTTTATTATATGTATAGATAATGAAATTGTTGAAGAAACTTGAAAAATCTGGTTCATGATGCACGGTGGTCCGGAAAACTGGCTTTCATACACATATTATTTTATAACGTCTTTATCCCTTACGGGGTAGACAGAGCCTAAAGTCATACGACGGAAACGCCACGTTTAGCGTGTTGGTGGGCGTAAAGGTGGAAAACAGAATCAAAATAGTGAAGGGTTGCTAGCCGCATCGCCTATTGACATGATTCTTTCTATTTTCGCTTATTCCCTTTCAATCGGGAAGCAGCGCGGGAGCGCAGACCGGGAATTCAAGAAAAGCAGCTGGCACATATTACTTTTTTCTTTTCTGGAAGAAAATAATATTGAAACATCGGCCAAGACCAGCATGGAAGAGATCAAAGGATAATTTCAATATATTTGTTTACAGATCGGCTAAATTCTAATGCAGGTTGGTATTGAAAGCTAAGGATAATAATAAATGATAACTAAACGGCCGTTTCGTAAGAACGAAGCAAGGGATCAGTTTGTTTTATATGCAGATGCTTGAGACCTCGGTGACTGACATTACCTAGAGCTAGTTTACTTAAATAACATGAGGAACCGGGTGTCCTCGTGGAGGTGACCGCAACCAGCGCTTTCGCATGTTAAGCAACTCAGGCGCAATTCCCACTGAAATGGGTGACCGCAAGTGGCATAAAAATATCTCGAATTCATCTGTTCTTCGGAAGGTCGTCAAGCCGGTCCCGGCTATTATCAATGGCAGTCGCCCAGTGATGTCAGATGCCTTTAGGCAGCTCAAAAAATTGGATACCAATAACGACGAAGAACAAACGAGACGAAGAAAAAACAACAAGAAATTACTGGTTTTGCAAGCCAGTCATTGACTTTGTAGAATTATCTTGATACTAACGTACCCCTAAGCTACCTTTACCATTTAACACAAAATTATGCTAATTATCAAAATTATCAGAATAATGTGGTCCACATTTCTGTTTACAAAGTATTACGTGTAATAGTAACACCCGAAGAAAAGATAGATCTTCCGCTATCATCGGTGGTGTCATCGCTTCATTAAAAAAGACAATTAAGCACAGTGCGTACGCGAACAGTCTTGTACCAATGCGTGCGTGAGTCACGGATGCACATGTGCATTTGGAAATAGCCAGCAAGTGAACAAATGTCCAGATACGCAGCCACGACGACTCGCCGCCAGGGGAATGCGACTGTGCCGCTAGGGACGGGAAACATCGATACTTTACCACACACGATTTCTATAATCGACTACCCACGTTACAGTTATTTTTTTTCGTCATCATCATTACCAGGTCTTTTTAGTCTCCACTGCAGGAGCATGACCCTCTCTGTACTACCGGAGCCATACTTGGCCAGAGCAGACAGAGGATTTGGCCTACACTCTCCTCGCTGGCCAGACGAATTGAAGAGGTCACACTGATATTTATGGGCTTTGCTTAGCTTATATTTCCGTCGCCCCTTATGACCTCCATGGGAAGACTAGGAGTGGTCCTATTCTACTCTGCCGGAAACCACACGGCAATTTTTTTTTTCTGAGTGCTGTTTTTCTTATCTCGTAATTTGGTGACATGGCTTTGCTCACATCAATCTTCTTTAAACTGACACATCTCAGATATCTGGGTATTTAAAAAGTAAGTAATTTATCCTTTTTTATCTGCTTCAAATTACAGCACTGATATGGTCATCTGAATGTTATAATATTCCGAAATATGAGCATGTTATGAATGGTCAGTGTCATCCCAACTGCCTATCTGATATTGCAGCAATGGCCCGATGGTACGCACACCCGAGCTGCTACTTGATTTACCCCCATTCATCCGATTAGTATCCCAATCCTTAATGTCCTTTCGAAATCCAAAAAAGCCCTATCATTTGTAGCTGAAATGCTTCTGATGATTCAAAGAACCCGCCTGCCAAGCGTGATGAGTGTGAATATATGCACCCATGGAACGAAGAATCATTAGAAGCATATATCATAGGCTCCCAAGGATTCTTCTTGCCAAGCGTGGTGAGTATTGTATTATCCTCCAATCATTAGAGGATATTACTATACTTCTTACTTTCATTTCAGTCTATTAATTGAATGAAGAATCGTGAAATCGTCAAAAAAAACAGTGATATACATAGCAGAAACACTAGAAATAAAAATAAATTATTTACACCAGCATTGGGATTGCAGAAAACTATGGATTCTTTTTTGGGTCTTGGTTTGTTTTTTGGTCACGCTTCTATAATAGAATTCCCGCAGAAATATTAGGTCTGCCTAAAGGGCTTATTATTGTATAAAAGATTATTTATTCGATAAAAATGCTTGGAAATAATTTAAATGTATATTTTAATGTAAGTAATTTAATTTAATTATTGTAAAATATATTGTTATGTCCGAGCCCTTTAGGCACATAGAGACCAAGACTGGACTGAGTTTCTTTCGGCGTATTCTTCTCAGCAGTGGTCATTCGGAGACGCTAGTAGTTTTTCGATTTTACAAACATAAAAGAAAGAAAAATAAACAACAGAAACATATGACGTTCAAAAAGTGATACATGTATCCTACTTTGAATAAAAATTATTCATTTTCATTTTCGTTGGGAATGATCTTTGTTAAGCAGTGGACTTCCTACGGCTGAAATATTGAATGATAATGATGATGATATTATGAAGATGCCCAAAATATTTGAAAATAATTAAAATGCAAAGAATTTCTAAGAAAGCCCTTAGGCTGAAGGCCAAATGAGTCACAAAGGTACGAAAATCTTTCTAGCAAAAAATGCATTTTGCAACGCTCAGGAGACAAACAATAAAACATACGATAAAATTCCAATCATATCATATCGGGCGCATCTCTAAGGGCGAGACCGGGATGGCGCCGGGCTTTTTACCCCGTCTTCTACTCGGGCCAACTGCGATGCGATGTGTTCCATGGTTCCGCTCGGCAGTCGAACGGACGCAAACGCAGAGAGCGCGCGTCGAGGGATGTGCTAGCTCGCACCGCGCAACTCCGATATTTCCGATACGTGAAAAACAATGACTTTGTAGTGTTACTTTTTAAAGTTAAGTGTCTAACGTGCCAATCAGTTGCCTTGGAAAGTGCATCAGTTTTAAGGATTTTTTTTATTCGGATTTGGAGGATATTGTATGAGATGTCATCTTTCATTTCCACTTCCGCGGAAACTCAGCCTGAAGTTAAAGGTTGGTACTTCCGGTTTTAATTTTATTGCTCTTTTAAATTTAATTGATTGTTTTTTCATCTGCATCAATATTTTGAGCGATGCCGTTAAGGTTAAGTAAATTATTTTCAAGAAATATAAAACTTCTCTTTTAGTAACTTGTATCAGTGAGAGAAAATGTTTTTTGATGTTTATGCGACTACTTAAAATAGGTTTATTTCTATAATGCAATTCTACCTTTAATAATTTATATTTAGTATATATACTAAGCGGTTTACTTTTTATTTCAAATTCTATGCTTTTCTTACTTAGTTGTCAAAATATATTACACACCTAATTGTGCTAAACTTTCTTTCTTAAGTTTTGTTTTATCAAAAATATTCGACTCTCGGCCATTTTAAAATTTGGCCGGTTATAATGGGTTTCACTTTATAATTTACTGAGCCTAGTCATATAGACCTTTTAGAATGCAAATAAGTTTAGGTTCCATCTGTAAATCATCTTGGATACAAAAGCTTTGCCTTTAGTTGATCATAACATACATTCAATTGAAGTACTTTGAAGAACATTACGCACAATAGTGAAATAATTGTCTTTCCAACAAAAAACTTAGTGTAGTTATTCCAACACTCCATAAATATTTTAATATCATAAAACTAAAAGATGTCCTTTCCTGATACTCCAGTAGCAGAGTAATATTTTTTATTAACTGTTTTTATACGTCTTGGAATCAAAATTTAAATCCCTTTTTTAAAAAGAAAGTTAATTTTGTTAGCTATAGCAAATTGATGATATAACTCTCCACTCCTCCAAAACTTTTTTAAATTATAAAAGTAGCATAGAGCTTTCGAGAGCATCAACCGCATGAGCAAGAAAAGCTGTTAGGATTTCACGGAATCTATTTTAAAAATCGCTATTTTACATTTCTTCCTTTTTTCCTTGGGTAAGGAACTTGTCACTTACTATTTAGAGTATATTTCCGGAATTTAGTCTAGTGTACTACATATTCTCGCAATCCTGTCCGGCTCATAGTTTTTTTAACACGGTACATCCACCTTATCTCATCACATCACTTTACATCATATGTACCTACCTAGTCATAAGTAGTCATAAAATTGTTTGAATACAATATTTAAATTACTTTTATCGATATGGATCTCCCAGATACTGATACTTTTGTCTGTTATCATTCTTGAAATACCGAAAGCATCGTTTACAATAACTGTCACAACATCTTGCAATTGATTAATATCCGGATAGAAAAAATGCATAACACAATTTATATGATAATATTTTTACCGATATTAAAGGATATAGTTCTGCTGATACAACCTGTTCATAATAGAGGTATTTTTGTTAAGGCAGCAAGAACACAATCGATCTATTTTTTATGGTTACACTTATTGCCCCTACAATAAGTGTAACCATGAAAATAGATCGAGTACATGCAAATTATTAAAAGTATGTGAGACGCTCAATTACTAAACAAAAGTACTAAATTCAATGAGTAGGTTCACTATCAAATCACTAACTAAATAGTTGAATTTTTGTGATAATAGTATATATCTGAAATTTTCCAAATGCAATGCAAATGACAAAATCGAAAATCAACATTTTTGATTTTGTCATTTGCCATGAATACAACGATAATTGTAATTGAATATTGAAATATTTGTAAAACAAAGCCATCTCAATTTAACCTAAACACCTCAATCTATTCCCTTACGCCCATAATTCCATACATCAATAATTAAAACAATTTCTAAGCGCTAAAAACAAAGGGGTACGAGAAAAAACGAACACAACACTGCACATGTTTCGGGGGTCGCACCCTTGTAGACAAGTGGATATTATAACAATTTTCCCATTCATGCATGCCAAGGCAATAAAGCTCTAATGACGCAAGCGATACGAGTCACCGAGAACATACGGTCAGCGAAGAGATTTGTTTGTTTGTTCACATGTGCACCGCGACAGATCCGAATGGCTGCCGCATGCGTTACTTCTTTTTACTCATTTGTTTTAAGCTGTCGATTTTAATTTGAAATGCCGTTTTAGCCATTGTTGTTTTAAAGCTTAATAATTCCAAGGATATCATCTCAAAAGGACTTCGGTACTTTTGGTTAGCTACGTTTCAAATGTTGCTTTATTCTTAAAGGTCCTTAATTTTAGCCATGTTCTCTTAAATGATAACGTGTAATCTTATACATAATACAATAAAATGTAAAATCTTATTGTAGAAGCAAAAGATAAACTTAATAACAACCTTATAAGATCAGCAACTTTTTCATGATCTTCCATTATAGTTTATATATTTTAAATAAAACTATATAACTATACTTTTGATTATACTTATAATACTTTGTATAATTATACGAAAGCCGAAACATTGTAAAAAGCAAGTAGAACTACTGATCATAATTCATATGTCAGTGTGAATTCTTTTTACATTATAGTTGATACCTACCAAGATGAAACAAAAGATGTCAGAGTAATTATTGAAAATCATAAACGTTTAAGCGAGGAACATGTTGCTTCCAGAAATTCAGCTGCTGCAAAAGATTTATTTATTTATTTCGACAATTGTTTAAAAAACAATAGTCCGGCGATAAAATGAGTTTTGCCACATGTCAAGCCGTGACGTCAGGACCCGGTTGGGGGCCAGATGTTGGGACCAGATGTGATCTGTAGTATCTATACGCGTTTGTTTGACATCTGTATCTGGACAGATTACGATAACTACTGTGTGTTCAAAGTGTTTTGGGGCGGTGAGCTACTGGCGCAACATGTAATCAACATCTTTGAGAGATATTAATTCATATCATGTCACATGATTCGAGATATCGAAGAATTTATGACAGCTCTTACTAGAGAGTTAATTGAATTTCTTATTAATATGATTTCAAACCAATTTTGTAAATACACGTATAAAATAGATAAATCGGGATTTCTAAAAATTCCTGATAATTGAAAAAAGTTCCGATATTTAAACGTCCCGCTGTTTTTCTCTTCACAAATTGAGAATTCTTCTCACGTTTGGTCAATATCTAAAGTTGCAGTATGGTTCTTAGCTTTTTCTTCCATCTTCCACTTGAACAATTAATTTTATGACCTGCAACCACCGGAGTAGAGAAAGGCACCCCTGACCTACTTCAACATAATACCGACGCGTAAAATTATATACCTTAGTAAAATTTTAACTCTTGCTCTGGTAAACAATGAAACCATCGTCAGGTTCTGAAAGTCAGAAAGGCTGCGATGGGCAGGCCATTTGGAAAGAATGGTTTACACCAGAGCCCCCTAAAACATAAATATAAATGGACCCTACAACAAAAAAGACCCCAGACAAGGCCTAGAAAACGGTGGAAGGATTGTCTGGAGGAGCACCTGAAGAGACTATGCAAGAAAACATGTTAGAGACAGAGCGACAGGGAAGAAGATCGTAGAGGAGGCCAAGACTTACAAAGGGTTGTAGCGCCCAGCCGGCCATATTTGTTACCTCAGTGTACAACGTTTACATAGTCACTTCAAAATACATAACGTTTTATATATCTTGAACAAAAATAGTTAATCATACAAAAGCCGCAATGTATGTTGAAATTACTATAAAAACGTACACTGAGTGAGCAAATAGGCCGGCAGGAAATAGTAGTAGTAAAATTCTAACACTATAACAGATACCGAGCCGATGTTTCAATATTATTTTTTGGCTTATATAGCGATTTAAATTAAATAAAATTATCAAGAATTAGGAACCATCCATCCATCTATCATCAAAAGTCACACATGGAATTGTGTCATGGGTGGCTTGATAGAGTACGATGATATGGCGCGAGTGGCACCCCTGGTGTTGCAGGCGTTCATAGGCTACGGTAACCGCTTTCCAACAGGTGGGCCGTATGCCTGTTTGCCTACTTAGTAGTAAAAAAAAAATATAGACAAATTGTAAGTACAAAGCTATTGACGGAATCTTTGTAGTCACATATGTTAATATTGAATCTCACGTATACCGAATACCTGCCTAATTGGAGGCAACAAAAAACTCATGTTTACGACAATTCTGAATAATGGCGGGGATTTCCACAGCGCGCCAACTTGATGTGTCGAAAAAACAGCTTTGTCACATTTTTTTTTTCACATGAAAGAAACAGTAAACCGGATTCTTCACTGTATTCATCTTTAACAGATGACGTTTTAACAATGTGTTCTCCCGATGATCCAATGGGTTTGAGATTACATTTGATCGAAGGGTTTGAGCGTCATAATCATCATCATCTCAGCCGCAAGAAGTCCACTGCTGGACATAGGCCTCCCCCAAGGATTCCAATATGACCGGTTGGAAGCGGCCTGCATCCAGCGTCTTCCTGCGACCTTGGTTAGGTCGTCCGACCACCTTGTCGGTGGGTGTCCAACGCTGCGCTTGCCGGTACGTGGTCGCCATTCGAGCACCTTTCTGCCCCATCGGCCATCGGTTCTTCGAGCTATGTGCCCCGCCCACTGCCACTTCAAAGAGCTAATCCGCCGAGCTATGTCGGTTTGAGCGTAATTAACGCTTACGTATGTTAAGCAACCTGGCGCGGTCTCCACACGGATGGGTTTCCGAAAGTGACATAAAAATATTTAGCTTCTCCGTTCTTTGGAAGGCACGTTAAGCTGTTGGTCCCGGTGTTTATCATTGATGGCAGTCGTTAAGTTATGGCAGCTTGGAAAAACTTCCTCGGCCCTCAAACTACCTCCATACCAAATTTCAACCAAATTGGTTCAATGGTTGAAGCGAGAAAAGTGACAGATAGACAAAGTTACTTTCGCATTTATAATATTAGTAGTAGATTAGAAAACACGAATAAAAATACCTATTTAAAACACAGAGTACTCGAAAACTCACTGTTACACGCAGAAAATAGCGGTATCATTATGATTATGCGTTTTGTATATCTTATCTACATCTCAAGATTTTGTGCTGAGCAACAAGAGACGTAATGTTTACAAGCCGACCACATCTTTTAAAAACAATTATGATTCCTGATAAAGATTTTATCAAAAGTAAGTAAACACTTTCGTGTGTCTCTAGTGATCTACACTGAAACTTAACGGCCGCCATCAATGATGACAGCCAACTGCTTAACGTGCCCTCCGAAGCACGGAGGAGCTTGAGATATTTTTATGTACCTTTAATCGCGGAAAATTACTGTTTACTACTGACCTAATAGTCCATTGAAAAGTTATATTTGGTATTGCGGTTGCCAGAGGACGCAACTTATATATAATTTAAAAATGTTTATCATGAAAATTGTTCGTATTAAATTAAGATTAAAATTAAAAAAAAACCTCAAGCGAGCGGGAGTCGTACATAGACTTAGGTCGCAGGTTGAAGTTTTTCACTATACCTATTTTATTCCTTAATTTAATAAGAGTATATCAAAAACAAACGCACGCAATGGATTTTGAGCGTTTTTTTTAAATAGATAGAGTGAATCAAGAGGTTTTTTTATTAGTACAATTTGTCGCACCCGTGCAAAGCCGGGGCGTGTCGATAGTGAATTATAATTTGCGTCACTGTTATATTCGTTAGGGGCTTATTCTAATTATTCTTAGCTCTATGTGTTATTGTCAATGTAACGTAAAACTATCATTTTCCATTTTTAAACGCAATATTTCAAATATCGAATGATAACAGAACATCGCACCGAAAAGGGTTTTTCAGCGTATGCGAAAAAATTTCAGAAAATCTCCTACCTCTATGTAACATTGCTGGATGGTGTAGGCACGTGAGTCGGCGCGCGCACGTGAAAAGCCCTATTTCAAAATAGTCGTAAAACTCGACTCAATACCGTTGTTGTGAAAAAAGTCCAGTCACATGGTCACATGTATTCGCAAGGTTTACAAGTTACAGAACAGTTCAGAACATTGAATATTTGTATGATTTCTATTTTACAGTGCATGCAGCATGACTTACTCGGGTTAAAATTTAATTCATTAGCAAACGTTTAAGGAGTGACTCAGGCCGCGAATCTGAACAACTTTCGTTATGGGAGCAACTTCGACGTCGTGAAAAAATTATCTGCTCTTTCATACAAAAGTGGAAAATCTACTTGGCCAAAATCTATGGAACAGCAGATTTTTAGCAATTTCCGAGTTTGTCCCATAATGAAAGTTGTTCAGATTTGCTAATGAACTCAATTTCATTGTATATCAGGCTAGTTTTCGTAGCCGCCTAACGAGGGGACAGATAGAAATACGGTTTCTATTATTAGTAATAAAAATAGTAAATAATACAAAAAATATAGCTGACACATCAGGATAGGTTATTTATTACGCGGACGAAGTTGCGGGCAAGCAAGCAAGCAAATATTCCCAAACAAATACAGTCCCGGGGCATTTAAAAGTATATTACCTAAATGGGTATCTCTTGGATAGGCATGTAACATCCTCGCCTTCATCGTCACCTACCATCAGGTGAGATGGGAGACAAATGCCTACTTTAATACTTAGTTTAAAAAATGTCTCATAAACATTGAATTCTTTTTCCCGGCATAACTACTGCCGAAAAGCATGACCCTCATTGCCAACAGTCGATCAAAACCTTAATTTTCCTCGTACGATCGATTTGTCCAATCCGCACCAGATGTCGGTAGCTATTATACCGAACGCGTCAACATTGTCACATGTCACATACGGCTGACAGATGTGACGCCAATCACCAATGTGCGACAAATGAACGCATTATTAGCTACTAACTAATACAGGCTGAATTAAACACAACTCTATAAAATTTGTAGATTGGAGAAACTAACTCCATGTAGATTGATTGCAAACATAAAATTCCATTAAATTATTAACAATATTTAACTTATTAATATAACCTAATTTTGTGACACGAATGTAATATTTTTCACTTATATTATTTTAAATTATTAATTGAATTGTAACATATTTAATACTCACTAACCTGTAACTGAAATTTGTATGCCTAGTGGCGCAGCATAGAGCACTATACTTTAATATGTGATGTTTAACACCTATGTATTACCTATGGCTGACAAAATAAATGAATATGAATATGAATTGTCTTGTACATAATAAAATAAATATAGTTTAAAAAAATATTGTCTACGATCCTTGATGATTCTACAAGTTTTTAATTTAATCTGACGGTGTAAAGTCAGTCGAAATCGAGTTTAAAGAAGTCAGTTATAAACAAACAAACGAGCAAATATACAGACGAACCTAATAAAAAGCGTGTAAAAAGATTAGGAATTTAAGAGTGTTTCAATCAAAGAGATTAAAAACTATAGAAAGGCTAAAAACTATGTGACGCATATCTATTTCTATAATATTGTTTACTGTAGAGCACAAGTCGAAATAATTCTAAGGAAATTCTTCAATTTCTTCTTCTTCAAAAATTATATAACCCTGATCTGTAAGGTCCGCATCTGTCATGGACTTGTACAAAGTTAGTAGGCTTCCGTGCTAATTAACTTTTCATTTAAATCCTCATAAGTTTGTACCATGGCAACCAGTTTCTATAAATATTATGAGAAAATCATCTCTAGCGCATGCTGTTTGATATCACACCATGTGATGTCGATGTCGACGTCCCTTCAACTACATTTCTCGGAGATAAATATAACGTTGCGACTAGAAATCTCTAACCAGCTCTCTAAGTTTATGATTATCCCAAAAGTGTTGAGTTTAAACACTAGTATTGAGTAAAAAATAAAGAGTATAAATAACTCTTTTAGCATTATCAGTATCAATCTTAATATATAAAAACTAGTCGGGTTGGTTCGAACACTTATATATAATACTAACAATATATATTACACTTATATATAACTTAAGAACGGTGAACCACCACGCAATATAACTATAAAATATAAGAAATATTTACGACAAAAAAATAATAGCGAAACGAAGTTCAACATTTTGAATGTTAAAAATGAGAAAAAATTACAATAAATACATATTTGTCTATATAAAAGAAAGCATCTACAACCGGTTTGTCTAGGGACAGAGAAGGTTACACGTTCCTCAAAGGGGTTAATTTTTGCATACACATTAATATTAAAGGGATGGCGTAGGGAAGCCAAAAATTCGTCGAAACACACAAAGGGAGGAAGCGACCGGGTGGCCAGACAAAAACAGGGCTCCGTGCTTCCCTTGACGTGTACGGATACTAAAAAAGTGGTCAGAAAACTTATAAGTAGCAGGAAAAGGCTTTGATTTTACAAAAACCTAGTTCTTTAATATTTCACACAGTTTTGTAACAGTAAGTTGCATTCGAAAATACCACATAAATATTTTCTTTTTACATAATTTCTGCAACACTTTAAAGAGCTTCAATTCTACTAAAGTTACGCCAGATTGTTTGATTTTCGTGTGAAATGGTTGATAGCCTTATCACTCGTTATATAGGGTAAGATTTGAGTCTTGGATTAGGTCTTACAGAAACTGCATATTCCCGAGAAAACAAACAGCTGCGAATAAGCTCTGTATATATCTAATTCTCTTCTCTTTACTACCGAGCATTTCGAAAGTCTTATCAATAGCTGAATTCCCTTAACTGAAACCAACCACGCGTTTTGTCACGCGGTATTCGACTTCACCGGCCCTAAACTCGTAAAACCGCGAAACATGCGCCGGCGCAAATAAAGTGCAACAAGCAATAACACCGCATAGATTTCCGCAGGAAATTACATTTTTATCGAGTGTGCTCGTTTGGTAAACTACTTTCGCAATTGTTTGAGGTCGCATACCTTTTTGACTAGCTACCACGCGTGTGCATGGTCAAGTAGGGAATTCATTGAGTTTTAGTGGGTTCAAGCTTCACACTATGCTTTATGGGAAAATGAACGGACTCTACATCCTAACTCATGCGGCTTAAGACTGGCCATGCTTATCTAGAATTAAAAAATTGGCAAAGGAATGTCTAAGTGCTCGATATCAAAGAAGTGTTTTGGTCAACTTGATCAATAAAAATCTACTATAAAAAATAAAAAAAAAAAAAAAAAAAACTTTTAAACATAATTACAGAAATAGGTCAATAGACATTAAATATTTTTAAAGCGAACTAGATAAATAGAAAAATACATCAAAGCGGGGCAGAGGTCGTATTTGTCATTTTATTGCATATTTTCCGCGTCGCCGGAATAAACGCTATGTAACCTTGTAGGAGCGTCAGAACTCATATATTTTTGCATGCTTCGATGACCCTTGACAGTCGTGTGGAAAATAAAAAATAAGTAAATACATATTTCTCATTAATTAAACAGTCACATTTTTTAAATTAATATAATAGATTTTGAGTTTTAGAGAGGTAATGTTGCTAAATACCT
Organism: Elegia similella; assembly: GCA_947532085.1. Taxonomy (NCBI): domain Eukaryota; kingdom Metazoa; phylum Arthropoda; class Insecta; order Lepidoptera; family Pyralidae; genus Elegia; species Elegia similella. Next base: position 20,602,847 of record OX383941.1, read on the forward strand.
ACGGACTCATTTCGCATTAAATAAACTGAGGTAACTATGTCCTTTTTTAATATAAACATAAAACCGCACCAAATTCAGTTGCACAATGTTTAAAAAGCACCCAGGACGCGTAAAAACGCGTGGACTTATTTTACTAGTTCGAAATTCGACCATAATTATTTTTAATGCATAATTTAAAAAAATAGCATTCTGCACTCCTTTATATAAACTATAAGCGTGCAAAATTCAATACTCCTTCGTCCGCGCAATTTTTGTAAAAGAGGTACAAAGTTCACGTATTTATAACTCTTTTCTTCTTCGACAGCTCCGTGGCGCAGTGGTTAACACGCCAGTCTGCGACACGAAGTGCCCGGGTTTGATCCCCGGCCAGGTCAAGATGGAAAATGATCTTTTTCAGATTGGCCTGGGTCTTGGATGTTTATCTATATATGTATTTGTTATAAAATATAGTATCGTTGAGTTAGTATCCCATAACACAAGTCTCGAACTTACCTTGCGGCTAGCTCAATCTGTGTGATTTGTCCGTATATATTTATTGTCCATATATATTTATTACTATATGGATACTAGGAATGCATTGATGACGAAAACTTTGTCAAAATAAAAGAAGGATGTTTTTTTGTCTTATAAGTCGTTTGAAAACCTTGTATTATGATCGTGTTTATGTTTATCGGAATGTTTGGCGTCACCGCATTCCTACAGCCACATTTGCATTAATTCGCTAACGAATCGACTGAATTGGAGATTACTTCAAGATAAATTGCTCGGCGGTCCGCCGGCGCCACATGTTTACCTGTTTCTAGGCGACAACATCCGGGAGGCATTGCTAACTTTGGTACATATTGCTTAATATATATTACCGTAATACTTGCTTACATGTACACAGTTTTAAACTAGAAGACTCGTAATGGAAAAGTGAGAATTACTTGAAATTACTTTATTTCACTAATTGAAAATGTGAAAATACTTTCATTATCAACTACATTCTTAGCCTCTAAGTAATACAGATGAAAAGTATGTATTTTTTCATCTGTATTAAGATAAATGGATAGCCAATCAAAAGGGTACAAATTTTTGCTTATTTTTTAGATACATGTACATATTATCACGTCTTTATCCCTTTCGCCCAAAGCCAACGCCAACACGGTAAGGTGGTTCTAATGCTTAGCGTGTTGGTGGGCGTAAAAATGGAAAATGGAATCAAAATAGTAAAAAAATTGCTAGCCGCATCGCCTATTTACACGGAATTACTTGAAATTACTTTATTTCACTGATTGAAAATGTGAAAATACTTTCATTATCAACTACATTCTTAGCCTCTAAGTAATACAGATGAAAAGTATGTATTTTTTTCATCTGTATTAAGATAAATGGATAGCCAATCAAAAGGGTACAAATTTTTGCTTATTTTTTAGATACATGTACATATTATCACGTCTTTATCCCTTTCGCCCAAAGCCAACGCCAACACGGTAAGGTGGTTCTAATGGTAAGGCCATTAATACAACCTTAGCGTGTTGGTGGGCGTAAAAATGGAAAATGGAATCAAAATAGTAAAAAAATTGCTAGCCGCATCGCCTATTTACACGATTCTTTTGATTTTCGCTCATTCCCTCGGCCGACTTCTACGGTTTGCATGGGAATAGAAGCAGCTGGTGCATTCTACGTTTTTCTTTTCTCCCAGACCAGCATGGAAGTCATTTAGTTCATTGATGTGAAAATTATAAATTTGTATGTAATAAAATATAAGAAAAATTCCAGCGACACGTTTTTTATCGAAATCTGCCAGCTGCTGTTGCCGAATGCAGGATTAACTTTTTTTACATGTGATTTATTGGCCGTCGATTTGGCGCCATTACGAGGTCGAATGTTGCGGCCAATGGCGCCAACCGTTTGGATGCTGTGGGCGTTTGATTCGCATTTTTAAGGCATTTTTGCTAAAAATGGCTAAACTGGTCGCATGCTAAATTGCCGCCAAAATGTCATGGTTCCGTAACCAATTACGTTATTTCCATTGTAAATGAATTGTTTATTATTATTTTTTATGTTGATTATAAAAATGCTTTGTTGATTGTTTTTAGCAAAAAGTTTATTTATGCACGTTTACGTTATATTATGTTCTTAATCAGCAAGCCCTACTGTTACATTTACACAAATTTTGAAGCAGCAACACAAAATACTCAGTTATGTAAACATCGCACATCTGCATTATTTTTTTAACGCAAATTTCAAGTTGGATCTAAAGAATTTGTGCATATTTATACCGACATCGGCTTAAACAATATCATACAGATTAAACTTTTCGCATGGTAACAAGATAGGCATTATGCTAACATGACCAACTGTATGGAAATCGAGAACAAATTAAGTAGTTGCCAGCAGACGCTGTCAATATCAAGACAAGTTGTAGATTAATGTTTGTTTTTGAAAATCATTACATATCCGCCATTTCCATACGCTTGCCCTGTCGCATAAAGAGGTTAGTACAGTTGTCCACAAAAAACCTCATTTGAATTAATGTGAGAAAACAAAAATATTTATTTGGGAGTTTTAATGAAAAAACATTTTATAAACATTAGCATTTCCGAGATAAGATTGATGGGCATTTCAAATTTAGATACGCTTCTTTGATAAATGAGCACATCTGTATTTCGGAACAGACTGTACAACTGCGCGTCCCCTCCGTATAATAAACATTATTTCAGACCAAAATCTATTCGGTGTCTAGGCTTTATTCAAATCTAGGCCATTGGAGATGTGTAACTAATGGCATCTGACAATGTGTCAAAGAAGTGCAATTTTTCTCGTCTAGCCAGGTGGTTAAATCCATTATTAATATGAATGTAAAAAACCTGGACACTTCCCAGTCGCCAACCGTGGTCGTGTGGATTCTGCATCAATATACTAATGCATTAAAATATCAGTACTGGCTGAATTATTGTCGGTTAGTTTAAATATTGTTTTAATAAGAGGTCATAGGATCTTTCAATGCAATACGTAGGTATACAATAATAATCCGTAGTGGCACTAGATACTTAGTAAATAGATAATCACACAAAGTTTTATAGTCATCATCATCATCATTCCAGCTGATAGAAGTCCACTGCTGGACAAAGGACTCTCCCAAGTATTCTTCGTTCCATGGGAGGACATTGCCATACTCACCACACTTAGCAGGCAGGTTAGCGAGTGCAGTTTCTTTGGCTTCTTGTGCTTCCGGCGCTGCTGCCCATCGGAAGAATTTTTAAGCTGGGGAAGCATAAGAATTCTTTGGATTCAGGAAGGGAATGAAGATATTGGGATATTACTTACCCGGACGAATGGGTAAAAGTAAGTACCCGGTGCCATACCTGCGACCACAGGACATGCAGTTGAGGATGACATCCCTGACTATAAAAGTATTTTAATAAATCACAAAAATAAACATCTTTTTATGCGTTGTCAAGTCTGCGGCCTTACATATTATTCTCGCTTGATGCTTATTCCAGTTGGTAATGATTGTAAGAGGTTTTCATTATCCAAACGGAGTTAAGTTCCTGTAATACTTATTGCAGTATCTTTACAAGCACATGAGCCACCAGGTGGTGGAGTGTTGAGTCTAGTGGAACAATCATTGTTTTGACTCCATTGGACAGTGTTCGTTGTTTGATCAGTTGGCCGCCGCGCCGCGCCGTTGTGTTAACAAACGGCACTCGTTCCTTGTCTACAAGATAATTGGTCTGTGTTTTTCATAAACGCTCCGGTGTGAAACACAAATTGGTATTGAAATTGTAAATGCATTGAAGTGCCGCTTTTCCTCCTTGTTCTTTTCCATGTTGATCAGGTTTTGGCCATGTTTAGATATTTTTTGTCGGCCTTTGAAATATTTATTGTAATATGTAGTTTACAATTTTCAATGTTAAATTTAATATTGAAATTTCTAAACCACTTAGTTCTCATTAATTTCAAGCCGTTAACTGTCCCACGGCTGGGCAAAGGCCTCCGTCTATTTCTTCTATTCTGTTTGGTCTTCGGCTAGGACGGAGCACAGAAGCAGTAAAGCTTCTACTCAAACGTCGATTTTCTGTGAGAGTATGCTACTTTCCCGGTACTTACTATATTCGTCGCAGCGTGATGTTTTATAGCCTAAAGTCTTCCTCAATAAATGGACTATCCAACACAAAAAGAATTTTCCGATTTGAACCAGTAGTTCCTGAGTAACTATACTTCTATACTAATATTATAAAGCTGAAGAGTTTGTTTGTTTGTTTAAAACAAACAATCAAACAAACTCTTCAGCTTTATAATATTAGTATAGAAGTATAGTTAATCTTCAATCAAATATAAGAAAATAATCAAATAAATCATATACCTACCAGTTAATCAATTAGTTCTAGTCAGTGTACAAACTGACCATCGATCGCTGTGCATTTCTCAGAATAGAACCCCGTGTGAAAACGCAACCAACGGTAGAGTTTGTACTCCGATATCTATGATTTTGCCAGATTGCGTGGACAGCAGCTGGTGTAGTGTGCTTACAATAATTTTAAAAAAATATGCCTTTCATTGAATTGATAATGATAATTAACAAAAATCCATACTTGCCTTGTTTATTAGTCGCTGTTTATTAGTCTATATGATATTCAAAATAATTTCAAGTATACAAGTATATTTACTAGAAGCTCTTTTGTTAGCTTTTAACATATTGAAGTACAAAAATCAAGATTAATTAATAAGTATTAGGAAATTCTTTAGAAAAAACTAAAATTATACTTTATTTATATATTTACGAGTACTAGCGTCCCGGATCGAATGCGAAAGTAACTCTGTCTATCTGTCTTCTTTCCACGCTTCAACCATAGAACCGATTTGGATAAAATTTGGTATAGAGGTAGTTTCAGGTCCGGGCAAGGACGTAGGGTACCTACCTACAATTCCGGAAAATTCTACTGTTCCCGAGTAATCGACACTAATGCATATAAACCTTCCTCTTGAATCACTGTATCTATTTAAAAAAACCGCATCAAAATCCGTTGCGTAGTTTTAAAGACTTAGTAGTAATTTTAGGGACAGACAGCAGAAAGCTACTTTGTTTTATGCTATGTAGTGATAATAGCTTTATTTACGTAATCAAGTATTGTATTATTGGAAAAATAAAAAGCTCTTTTGTAAAGATAACTACTTTTCAAGCGTCTGAAAATTGTTTAGTTGCAGTCAATAAATACATTAATTGTGTATTCACTTGGAAGCATAAATAAGTTGGTAACAGCGACAGCATGGCGCCCGCCGCCTCGGAGCCGACGCTCGCGGATCCGACTCGCCACATCCAGGGTTGGAAGTTTGGAAGACAGCATTTTTATAATCTTGCTTTTTTACCCGACTGACCTACAAAGAAGGAGGGTTATATTTTTCGCGCGTATGTATGTATGTCTGTTCCATTGTCGTCTCCTGTAGCCTAAACGGCTTGATTTTGAAGTGTGACGTATCATTAGATTCGTATTCTTCCCTGGAGTTTCATAGGCTATGTGACGTTAGCAAAAAATCTATATGGCATTAGTTTTATAAAAAATAAGTTTTAAGTTGTTTCTAGGTAGTTCCCATAATATAAATCACATTTGGGAACTTAATCATTGCGATTTAAGGCATATTCTTTCTCTTTAACCCTTTGACCGCGAACGTGGGATAAATCCGACAAACATTTTCATACAAATTGTATTTTATATGTTAAATAATAATAATAATAATAATCGTTTATTTCAGGCAACGAGTAAAACATTACATAGACCCATAAATATATATACCTTACAGACTAACATAAATACAAAAACATATCTTAAAAAAAAAATTAAAAAGGAATTTAAATAAACTAAAAATATGTGTTGTTAAAAATAACATATAACATTAATTTATTGTAAGTGCTTTATTGAAGACTAAGAAAACCTCTAAAATATTAAGTCCGTGGTACTTACCGGTTTTTAAACCAATATGATGTAACAATACCAGCCCTATTCCTCTCCCCGGTTAATTGACCGGGAGGACTCCGATTTTGGAGTGTCATGACAGCGCATTTCTGTAAGTCATGCGTGTGAACATGAAATTGAGACGTGGACGAGGATCAGTTCTCATTCCTACACCTGTGCAACACAAGTTTTAAAAACCGGCCAAGTGCGAGTCGGACTCGGACAGGTAGGGTTCCGTACCATTATCTATATAGTAAGTTAAAAATTATTAAAAATATTTTTACTATTTGTAACTAAAAATTTATGCTTTTCGCAATTTTCCTTTACCTGTGCTATGAGGCGTTGCTTCGTGCCAAATTTCAAGATTCTGAGTTCACGGGAAGTACCCTGTTGGTTTTGATCCCCTTGCGAATGTCGAAAATTTGCAGCATAAACGGCTGTATCTTTTGATTGCGTTGGCTTAGAAGTTTGATTTTTACAGCTTCAAGGGACAGCAGACTTGAGTAATTGATATTAATTTTAGCTTGATACTTCCTCGCGTTTCGGAAAGACGGACAACAAAGTGATCCTATAATGGTTCCGTTTTGTTCCTTTTGAGGTACGGAACCCTAAAAAGGAAAGGCTGATAGAGTTGTTTCTTCAAATAGATGGTTATCTTAAGATAATTAATAGAGCTAGTTATACACAGTTTGTACCTAGTTATACTTATTTAAAAATATCTAGGTACACTAACACAGTATACTAACTTTTTATATTTAATCTTGAAAGTGGTCTATATTATCAATATTCTACATGCATACTATTTTTTGTTTTTTTGAATTTAATTATTGAAAAAATACTCATGAATAGAACTCGTTTCAGATGATGTCCTATTTGATCAAAAATGTCGTCATCATTTAATTATTTTTCTTACTTTTTAAAATGCGATAATCAAGCTTACTGCTCATGTAGATAAATACATGCAAAATTTCACTCTTAGTTGAATTTATCAAATCGAAAATAATACTAAAAACATGAGTATGAAAAATTAAATTTACTTACTCGAAATTCTCTATAGCAAACGACGATTTCATAGGTATACACAATATAATCCAATACATAAAATACATTTGATATTTGAGTGACTTCTATATATACTACATTCTATATATATTACTTCTATATATACTACAAATATCAACAATAGCTCATTTCTCCCATTGAAATCAACTTAAAAACCATTTATGTGAAGTAGAAAGTATATCGGACATTACTTATTTTAAATTGTATGGTATCAAATGGTTATAAATGCGACAGTTGTGAAAAGTAATAGGTTAGCGGTAGTGTACCGTCGCGAGGCGGCCAGGCTGGCGCCACCAGTAATGTTTGTTCGGAGAAAGTCGTTACTAAATCACGACTTCTCATACATTAAGCTTAAGAGACCGTGCGAATATGTAACCGCCGACACGACATTACTAGTCTGATCATTTTTTCTTGCTCATAACTGACCGCTCATCATTTTCTCATTTCTCTGTTGTCACGTAAGTGAAATTCCCATAATTACTGATGCAAAGCTACACGTGCAATTTAGACTGTACTGGCTGTATAATATTTCACATCTTTGCCCGAGAAAAGTTAACACTGGCCACAAAACTTATTGTTTAAAACACGTTATTTAAATTTCGAATCTCAGAGCTCGTGAATCAGGTGTATTCAAAGCGGAATTAAAAAATAAAATCCACTTAAAAAAGGCACCTTTTTGTGTGTAGAATGAGTTCGGTTTCTGTGAAATTTGGCGCCAGATTTGTATCAGGCTCGGGGCCGAGAGGCTTTATCTGGTGGTGAGATCGACACCATTCAACGATGAGAGGGCTGGCGGTGCCCTTTAGAGTCGACTCTTTGTTTTAACACGTCGCTGTGAGCCGCGTAATGAGCATCTTCGCGGTGTGGTTCCGTGATATATTATTCTTGTCCGAGGTTTCTAGAAGGCTGTCATTAATCAAACGTTTTATTAGAATCATTGAGATACAGGCATATTTATTTTTATGGGCTGGGGTAAGTCTGGTGTGAGATTTTACAAACTGGTCGAAAGGGGAAGAGCTTATAATAGGCCTTGACAAGCAAGTTTACTTAATAGTGGACATTTTACCATAAATGAGCAAGTTCACGGGGTGTTAGACATTTAGAAGTGAAAGTAAGTAGTATTCCTTCTCGTCTGCCGCTGCTAAGAACCTATCGAATCTTACTAGCAATTTACATTTTCCATTTACTAGCTTCATCAATAAATCAAATACAGGATATTGCTCATGATATTTCCCTTGGTCATAAAAAAAAGATTACGTTCTCAGAGAGATGACGTTAATTCCATTCTGGAATCCTATGTTGGCGAGCTCTGTGGTCGTGGTGTGTCTAGTGGTCATCATGCTAGGATGCCACACCAGAGGTCCCGGGTTCGATCTCCGGTCAGGTGATGTTTATCTACTATATTTGCTATAAAATATAGTATCGTTGAGTTACTATCCCATAACACAAGTCTCTTACTTTGGGACTAGCTTGATCTGTGTGATTTTTGCATAACCATTTATTTATTTGTGTAGGTTGGTATGAATAGTGTGATTTGGTTAGCGAACCCAAATATACGGGCACGCCCGTCTTATAATCGGTGTATTGTCTTAGCTTTTTGTAGAGTGCATATAATCTAAATGTCAAAGCTGTTCTACAGATCAAAGCAATCAAAACCTCAATCCACGTAGGTGGAGTCGTCTAAACGGCATGATACTTATGTACGTATAAAAACACCTGTAGTGTGAGAAGCTTGCTCCGAACGCGCAGCTAGCTGCATCGTTTGTTGCCACCACATCCATTACTAATCTCAGACGTACCTTTGTTCCTTATTACACAGTGTTAGAGTTCAAAGTTGAATGAGCTGAGAACGAGGTAATATTTTGTAGGAACGCCTTCTCGGCGCCGCTGCCCGATTATGAGCTATAAACTAATTCCGGTAGCTAGCCCATTAAGAACTACTATTATCTGTATGGATACTCGCATTGGTTTTACTTTAATATAAATGTGCATTGAAAAGCAAAATTCTACGGATTGAAGGATTTGTGCGAGTCATACAATTGTCGGCGATAGTACCTACCTATCTTCAACTACCTTTTGAGTTATTATCGCCCTGCCCCAGCTTCGCACAAGTAGATATAGGTATTTAATTCTATATGTAGCATGTTTGTCAGGGATAATGGAGGATTCTAATAGTGAAATATTTTTTTTAAATCGGTCCTGTATTTTCGGAGCATGTTCAATGCAATCAAACAAAGGAATCTTTCCTCTTTATAATACTTTTTTAAGTGTAGATATAGATATCTCGGTGTCTTATATTACATGCTCATCTGGAATGGTCTCAATTCGCAAAAGTCAATTGGGGGAACGCATGAAAACTTTGGGATTAATGATTATACAATGCTAGTCTATACATCTATAGAATATTTTTAAGATAAACCTGGGTCTTGGATGTTTTTTATATATGTATTTGTTATAAAGATAGTATGGTTGAGTTAGTATCTCATAAAACAAGTCTCGACATAAAACTTACATTGGGGCTGGCTCAATCTGTGTGATTAATCTATTCATCTGGCACTGTTAACGATTTCAGTGATTATATCTTTAAAATTTGGCGAATCGTAGCGTTTGATCTACCGATTTTTGGTGTTGTGTACCTACCTACTACAAAACAGCATTCAATCTTCAAACTTCAAACTTATTTGTCTATCACAGGATACATGGTTCTTAGATTAATTGGAATAAGTACAAGCTGCGATTCGCCATTCAGGCATACAAATTTAAAATAGGTACATGTCATTTTTACAATTTATGTCACAATACATTAAATAATATTAAATCTTACGTTACAGCTGTTCTGTACAAATAGTAAAACTCGATCTGGGAGACGAACAAAACTGTAAACGGTGTTAAGTCATAAACTGTTTTAATGGGATTTCTTTAATTTACGACCTTGTTCCTGTTTCCGGGCATTTATCATCATAAATATTATAATTATAACATTAATATCGTGCTGATTAATTATGTATGATTTTGTAGTTTAATTTATTTATATTATTACATTTCTAAGAGAAATAATCTTTTATATTAAAAAACAGACTTTAATCAAACTACTGAATCGATTTTGATGAAATTTTTATGGCACTAACTATAAAGCATCTCAAATTAAAAAATATTCTTTAGAATCGGTTCATAAATGAAGGAGTTATGCGGTTACAAACATTATAAATATACAACCGAATTGATAACCTCCTATTTGTGAACTCGGTAAAAAATTACTAACTTAAACAAGCATTATCTATAATTAATTAATTTTATGGAAATAATTACTCATTTTATTAATTTTGCATGCATTTTAGCGAAACATAGTGGATCCTATATTATATATCTTCAATCTATGTTCATAAAATAAATTGAATTAGGTAATGTTCTTCGCAACAATTTTGCTCGAGACATCGCAAAGAATTAAAAATTATTAAATGTAGTGATTTTTTCTACTATACGAGTATGATCTAAGTTCTAACCAAAGAAGTGGGTGGGAGTAGAAGACTTCAGAAATGACAGAGTAAACGAATAACTAAAATTTGTTACTCTAAAAATGTATATTTTTCTGAATAAAGATTGTTGTCATATTGTAGGATGTAAAGGTTCATTATTTTTAACAACTTGGGCTAAAGATCATTTAATAAAAAAGCCAAAGAATGCGGACCACTGGTCGCTCTGTAAGTAATATGATTAAATAATAATCACAACGCTGACCATATGGGCGCAAACCTGTTTGGTACAACATACACACACATACCGATACTGGTGGCACACGCAGACGGTGGCATGTCCGTCGAGATATATCTCAAGATAATTCCTTCCTTTTTATCCGAGCGTTTGTTGTGTCCTTAGCTGTGATGCGTTGTCAAAGTCAAAGTCAAAGATTTTTATTTAAAATTGGATACATGTATCTCTTTTTGAACGTCATATTTGTATTTGTTATTTTGTTTTGTTTAATTTATACAAAATCGAAATCAGAATCAGTACAAAATCGAAACCAGTTGGTGACTAGGGTCCGCGATTATGACAGTTCATGCTGAGATATGATTTGTAGATTTTTTTACAGCCGGCTGCATAACTGACGCAAACCCTCCTTCCAACCGCAGTCAAATACTTATGAAAATATATTACAAGTTTTTGCCCGCGCGGGAATTGAACACGAATCCCCTCGTGTCGCAGGCTAGGGCGTTAACTACTGAGCCATGGAAGCCGTCGTTAGATAACACTGTTGATTATCTGTAAGTCAATGTGAGTCATACGTGCTAAATAGAGATACGAGTTTCGCAAATACTTAATCACATTAATCCAATTTAATTAAAGCGGGTACACCTCAGCATGTCAACATAAAATTTCGTTTGGTTGTAATTATTCATGAGATTACTCACATAAACAACTCTGCATTATTCTGCCTTATCAGTTATCATAATCAAGTATGACCTAAGTGAGTTTCCAACTATATCAAGTCTACATAATGTCATATCCTAATATATTTAAATGAAATGAAATGAATTTAATTACATATATTTATTCACATGAAACATGGTATAAACAGGTGTTAAAGATAGATAATGTTACTTAACATATTTCGCCAGAAATATGGCATGTAAATATTATTTGCAATTTATATTTTGCAAATTACATAAATAACAGCATAATATCAGTATGATTAATATAATGATTAATTGATAATATAAAGCTTACTGATACAATCTTAATATACAATAATAAAACAAAGTCTATTTTGTTCGAATACTTATTATAACTTAAGAACAATCTTTGATTTGTTGGTTATGTTATCACCCCGAACAGCAGAATAATTCATAAAATATAATTATTAACGACAAAAAAATAATAGAAGAAAGAAATTAAGTTTTCGGGACAGTTAGACTTTACGATATAAATTAAATAAGAACTGTATATACTCTGCCAGTAATGGACTTATGTTTATAAATGAATTTGTAAAAAAAATAACGAACAATTTATTTTCTTTGTGTAGGTATCTCATTACAATTTTAAAAGGTCACTTCTGTTTTTATAGTACGTAAAATCTGTAAGTTCCAGTTTAAACACCAGTACAACAAAATAAAAGCGCTTAACTGTGCCTTGAATAACACAAAGAAAATTATTTAAAGACATAGCACAATGAAGCATTGAGCCATCGCAATAAAATCTTGAGAACAATACGCGGTGTACAGCGCGGCGCGTGACGTCATGCGCAGGCGCCGGCGCCAGCCCATCCAACCTTGTCCTCGGTACAAACCTGATCAATTTCTAAAACATTCTTATCAATATTAAATTGTTTATTCCAAAATCTAATTTGATGTGTTTTAGGGCAAAACCCACAAGCTAGTTCTTTTTTTTTCTCAGTCAAATATTTTTGAGAACCAATTTATTAAGCTATAAATAACTGATGTCTAGGAATTTCATATAAATAAATTTGTTTTTGTGCTTTTTCTTATGTATATGTAGCTTGATAGTCCGATATCCAGCAGATATAGAAGTCTGTCGATGATGATGATGATGATGATACGTAGCATAACAAGTATATGGATACGAATATACTGTAATATCCAATTTGTAATAAAATACATACTACTGAAATTGTTATAAAACATGAATCCAGTTTCAGTTATTCATTTAAAAGTAACTGTCTGCCCTCTATACATGGTACAACGCCGTTCAGCAAAACCTAACAAAAGGCTATGTACCTAACTATATATAATAAAGAAGGGCTACTGGTTGAAACAGGAATTTCTGCCTTAAAAACTAGTTTTAAAAACTAATCATAGATTTGCTCATGACTAATACTTATAACATAGATTCGCTCACCATCTGCGCTAAACGGCGTGGGCTGGCCACCTTAATACCTCAGTCTGGTCATGTCGCAGCGTAGACCATAACAAGCCGGCTCGTTTGTGCGTCTGTCTGCTACCTTTTTGTCGGCTATAGCTTCCGCCTTGCCCATATACAGTAAGAATTAACTGCATCTCACTGATACTGTGGGGCCTACAGCCTGAGTCTAGTAAAGTAGGGTTTTTAAAAAGATTACTTGCCAGTTAACGTCATTGTTATATAAATTTTCGTCTACTAAAACATGCATTGTTTTTATAAGCAACCAGCTTTCGCCCGCGTCTATGTCGATCCCTCGGGAACAGTACTTTTTCCCGGGATAAAATTTACCCTATGTCCTTCTCCGTACCCCAGATACCGTGTATGCAAAATTTCATGCTGATCGGTTCAGTAGTTACAACGTGAAAGCGTAACAAACAAACTCACTTTCGCATTTATAATATTAGTTAGGATTAGGATTTATCGACCATCAGGGCTGGTATTTTATGCTTTACCACAAGGGAACCAAGCGGGCCGATCGGGCCACATAACAATAGAAAATTCATTGTGTCTGCGTCTGTCGCGCTTGATGGGTTAATAGTTTACGATAACCGGCACTTCCGAACACATTTAGAGGTTTTATTTAGATAATTTTAAACGACTTCAAAATAGGAGGAGCTTCTCAATTCGGTTGTATGTTTTTTAACGTGTTAATACCTCCTCATAACTCTGTTATTTCTAAAGCAATTTGATATTTTTTGCGAATTTGAACGCGCGGGCTCTCAAATGGCAGAGCATAGGATGGGTCGTACAGAAACCTAAGCTCGCAGGTTCAGACTTGGCCCGCGTGTAATTTTTTTAACCATATTGTATTTCTTAATTTATGCAAAAAACTCTTATAACAATATTCATCAAAAAAGGTTTAGTTGTTTGTTTGAAGTCGGTTTTTTTTTTATAGGGAAGATTATATTAGATACATAATAAGTTTGGCACAAAGGTCGAAGTATTATAAAAAAAAATATGAAAGCTAAAAATGTTTCTTTCTTGTTTCAGATCGGATCCTAGAAAGAGATGCAGGGTTCGTGTCTGGCGGAGAAGATGATGACTCCTGTTCAGGTCCAGCGCACTCCGATGACTCCGGCGTGCGCCTGGACTCGCGCACCGAGAGCGACCGTCTCAAGAGGGACCGCACCCCCGCCAGATCACAACCCCCCAAGAAAAGGATACGGCTTAGCTCCAGGGATGAACTCGCCAGCCCCGAGAGCGACCCTCCCGTCAGCCCTTTCCGACCCTGGTCCTTCACCGAAGAGCCGCAAAGAGAACCACTCTCATTAGTCAAGAAAACCAGTGAAACTTCCCTTCTAAGACAAAGGAGAAGACCTTTAGAACCTCCGCCACCTATCCTACCTCCACCACCACCAGAAACGAGACCTGGCCCACCAAGAGTACCTCCTCACCCTGGCGTCGTCGAACCTTACCCCGAAAAGCCAAAACCAAGAGAGCAGCGGAACTACAAAAACATGACCAGAGAAAGGAGGATCGAAGCCAACGCGAGAGAAAGGACGAGAGTTCACACGATAAGTGCAGCCTTCGACACCCTTCGGAGATCAGTTCCTGCGTATAGTCACAACCAGAAACTATCCAAATTGTCGGTTTTACGGATAGCATGCGCGTACATCGCTGCGTTATCAGCCGCAGCGGACCCCGAAGCGGACTTATCCTCGGCAGTGGAAGCTGTTACGCAGACGATACACACAGAAGGAAAGCTACGGAAGAAGAAGGATGATCCGTGAAGGAATGACGTCACAGTTGGTGTTAGCTCGTTGTGTTGTGACTCCGGTCTGGGTTCCAAGTCGGAAGAAAGTCAATAACATGTCAAGTCTGCCATGACAGTACTTCAAACTGGACTGTGGATTAACGCTTTATGACGTCACAGTACATGTTAATCGATTATCAAGAGATCTGTTTGTCTGTCTGTCATGGTAGACACAACATAAGACAAAACCGTCCTATGAAGCCTGAATTGACATCTGTGGTAGTACAAAAACGACAATAATTTGGATGTATTTGATGAAAACTGTATTTATTAGAGCACAATTGCGAGTTTGTGATACATGACTGATTTTGTGAGTCGGTACAAAAATGTTCCTGCAGTAATGTAGTTTTGGATCTCGAACTGATGTAAAAGACATTAAGGTTTTGTATTACGATAATACAGTAGTAAACAATCTTACTTTATATTATCTATTTAAATTAACAGTTAAATGACCTTACCTTACCGACTGTAACCACATTTCATCCGAATATCGATTTTATATTATATAATATGTTTTTCGTTTCAAAAGAAAATATTAGAAATCTGATATGATACTACTGCCTTATCCTTTGACTTGGCCTTTTCAATTGATTTTAATTAGGTATAAAGTAATACTATATACTGAAGTTGACTGAATTAAAAATGAGAATGTCAAACTATATATAGGCTATTTCAATATTCCGTGAGTCGAGGCATAAAACCTTATGACGACGTAGTAGTTTTTGGCCACAGCAATTTAAAAAAAAAATGAAATCGAATGTATTCTATTTTTAAATATTTTCCGTGTTCGGGACCCGTATTTACATTAAGATGATATAACCGCTTGACACTCCTTAGTTGAAACGCATAGTACTTAATTAAGACACCCAGTTAATGTTAACCATTCCTCCAGCCCAGTATTAAGGGAGACAAAACATTCGAATGACGAATCTAAAATATTTGGCTTTAATGATAGTATATTTATTACAATCGAGTCAGTAATTTTAAGAGAAAGCTGTATGAAATATTGTAAGTACCTAATGCATTTCTGTAAATATCTAGATTGTAGGCAGTGTGTAAATAAAATGTTTATTTCTGTTATTGTAAGCTAAAGTGCTGTAAATATGGAATATTCAAGTTTCAATAATCTGTTTCCATGTTAAACAAAAATAATTCCTACACTTGACCGAACTGACAACTTAAAACAATCAAGAAGTATGTCCAGTCAGCATACTAGGTAGAGGCAGCGCTGTCTATGATTTTATTTATCTATTGACAAAACTAAGTTTTCCCTACCTTTATACTTTTAACCCTTATCTCATAGAATGTATAATTTTTTTCATTGGTTTTGGACCTTATGTTAAGCGCAGAAGGTTCAACATTGGGAATATATATACCCTTGCCCTAATAAGGAAATCGCCTCTATTTAGCGGCAATTACCAGAATGCCATATTTTATGCCACATAGCATTTTTTCTAGAAACATAGATTCACTTTAGATCTCTTTGCCATGACAAAAGCCTTAGAACCATTGTGATATGTTAACAACAGTTTACTACTGAAGAATAAATGATTGACTCTGATAGTTTTGTAACGTCATATAATTAGGTGTTCATCTAAAATAAGGCGACAATAATTTTATCAAGTATTTTATTTCATTTGAACAGCGTTTTCTAGTGAGAAAGACGGTAAAAAAAAATATAATAGTCTGCCTGAATGTCAGTAAAATAAGACACGTTTATGCTAAACGAAATACATTACTGATTTTCTGAAATAATATGTTAAGTTGTCAAGTAACCGTCTGTAAAGAGGTGATATGTATTGAAGAATAAAATAAGAACAGAGAATAAATGATGAAAGTACACAAAATATTTCTTTCGTTTCATTTAATCTAAAAATGTAGAGATTTTCTAATTTTAAACTGAACGCCTCTCCAGCGCATTTCCTGTCGTACAAAGTATGTTTAGTTGACATACATCATAATGCAGCCGTAAGCAGTCCACTACTGGACAAGGCCCTATATACAAGGCAAGCGGATTGGGAAGCGCCGTTTCTTTGGCATAATGTGCTTCCGACGCTGCTGCCCATCGGAAGAATTTTTAACCTGTGGAAGGATAGGCATTTGGTAGATTTGGGAAGAGAATGAGGGTATTGGGAACTGCTCACTGGGATAAATAAGAGAAAAGCAAGTAGGCTCGGGAAGCCGGGCGCGCGTACCCATAGCCATATCTGCAACCATCGAACAAGCTAGTAGAACCCTCACCATTCCTCCATCAGACTACGAGACGCAGACAGAAATTTCACCCTTTTGTCGTTAAAATAAGTACCAAAGAGTCGAACTACTCGTAAACTCTTTGACAGTTCCTTTTTGGTTCGAGTAGCTAAGGTCCGTGCTAAGGTGTAGAATGAACTGCCTGTTCGCATGTTTGGAGTCTTTAAAAAAATAAATATACCAATACTTTTGTAAGTTCGAGACTTGTGTTATGGGATACTATCTCAACGATACTATACTTTTAAACAAATACATAATATGTAGATGAACATGCAAGACCCAGGCCAATCTGAAAAAGATCATTTTCCATCTTGATCTGACCGGGGATCGAACCGGGGCACCTTCGTGTCGCAGGCTGGCGTGTTAACCATTGCGCCACAGAGCTTGCCAGTCTTTAAACTAACTGATTGACTTTTATGATCAGCATAAGAAGCAAATGTCAAAATACTGTTTTTTTTAGGCTTGGAAATAAGTTATAAAAATGAACAATAGTGTCAGTGTGAGTGCCGGATATAGGAAGTGGTTGGTTCGACATCTGTTCCTACAATAGGCCGTTATCACCCCAGCTGCTTAGGGTGCAGATAAGCAGCACGTGCCTTTAAGTCAATACTCCACTGTTCGCCCCCTTTATGCCCTGGATTGGGACGCTTTATTAATACCTGATAGCGGCTGGCTTATGAACTTCTGTATTGTGAATGTTGGTATCAGTTCAAAAGTCAATAAAATGTGTACTGTGTATAAAGGTGGATAATTTAAACAATGAAAAGAATACAAATGTTACCAAGTAAAAGACAATAATGGTTCGACAGAAACCAAATACAACGGAAGTTTTTATACTGTTGTAAAATGTTAGATTTGCGAAGCCGGGGCGGGCCGCTTGTATAATATAAAGAGGGAATAGTTTTGAATTTTTTTCAAAAGGGGCCGTTTTTAGCAAAATGAAAGTAGAAAACTTCACGTTCTGATTTTGAATTGCAAACTTCTTTCATAATTTATTTGAACATTTCGAGATGGCTTTCTTTCAGCAATTTTTGAATAATTATCTTATCCAAAAAATAATATTGTCTTACTTTATGTTTAAAAAATATATAACTGGCGACCTCTAGTAGTTAATTAGAGAAATCTTAAGAAATGCTTTTACTGCCATCTAGTGTTAAGTAGCTGAACCTAGAAAGCAGATGCTTAACGCCATCTACCGGCGAATGGCTGTATTAAAAAGCATTAATAAAAGAATTCTACCTCTCAGTTTGCATAGACGACGTAGTGACAACTGTCAATTTCTAGCGGGAAAAAATAAACTATTTTCATTTTATATTTCAGATTGGATTTTATTTCGAAAAAGTAAGTGAATTACAATAATATTTAAAACTTGCATCTATTTAAGCAGTCCATTTAAGACATCTTGTATCTAAATGCGTCCCCAGACATCTGACGGAGCAATATCTCGCTCCACAAGGTATGCAAGTGTAGTTTGACGGAAATCCACAAACTGCACAAAAATGGCGATCAGGAAACCTGTAAAGATATACATTATCAATATTGTTTTATAAAAACTGTAAATCATAAGTGACTCAACGATGTTAGTTGGTTTTATGATTTAATTCTTACTTGGAGGGCGGTGCCTGCGCTGACAAATAATTTGGGGGGTCTGGTCGAAAACTAGCATCTTCCTCCACCAGCTGTGCAAAAGTTTTCCTAAATCTCATCTTATAATACTCTGCACTTTTCGACTTCTTCTTCCTAGTCGGTTTTTCATTTGAATCTGCAAACTTTGGGACTTTTTTGGACATAACCAGGTCTGCATGTGGATCTTCATGGAAGTTATCCTGCTCCAACGCCTCAACGGCCTTCCTGGCGCGTCTTTTCCTTGCTGCATCGTCAAGAACTCTTCTTTTCTCTGCCTCCTTTACTCTACCCGACTCCCTGGCTGCCATTTTTACTTATTTTTTACAATCCCTTATCATGAACTGGAATACTGAGTTGATCCATCAAATCGTCAACTCTGGCTTGTAAAGTTTCTACTATATCCGCTTGTATGAACAGGTGTGTCTCATCCAGGTCTTGAAGAATAAACTTTCTGCCAAGTGCTATCGTCTCGTCCAAGTGCAGAAGGAACTGTTTCATTGCCGGGTCACTGAAATGTCCAAGAAACGAGGGCTTAGTGCTGATGAGAAGAAGAGCAGGATGCTGGAGATATTTCATCAAAGCAAGGACTTCTTTCAATTGAAGGTACCTACTCCATTTCTAGGGATGTATATGCTCCGTGGGTACTATACCTAATGGGTAAAACCCTATTACTAACCCGCTGCTGTCCGTCCGTCTGTCATAGGACCGTATCTCTTGAACCTTAATATGTAGAGACTTGAAATTTTCACAGAATGTGTACATCCATGCATACAACAAATTATTAAAATTGAATTAAAAATTAAGGGGGCTTTTGGAGCAGTTTTAGTAGTTTAATATTGTATGCTGATGCCTGTTATGGATCTCCTTGTGTGCATTTGACTCTCACTTGGCCGGAAAAACCGGTCAAGACTTGAAAAATTCGGTAGTATTGTCTTCATTATAAATTTACTGACTGCTGTGGCTTGCTTGAAGTAACTCTAAAAGTAAAGTGATGTACATAAAAGCTTGGTTTTCGAAAAACCTTTCTTATTTTTTATTATTTTACTTGTAATAAGAAATTGAATCATGCCTTGTCATATACAGGAACTAGAGAAAATAGCTCCTAAAGAGAAGGGCATAACAATGCAGTCGGTAAAGGAAGTGGTACAAAGCTTGGTGGATGACCACCTTGTTGACTCAGAGAAAATTGGAACCTCAATCTATTTCTGGTCATTTCCCAGGTAATGTAAACTTTCTGCTGCCTAGTTATTGATTGGTAATAAATAATATGTATAGACCATCCTCCCAACTAGACTACGACACATTTTGTGTATCTGTGACTCATTAGCTGGTAAGCGTTTGGACCTCTTAGGATCAGCTTATCCTGAACAAGAGCACTACAGGCACTACGCACTGGGCGATGTTCTGAAGCTCATGCAGTCCTTTGGAATACACCGTGCGGGTGAGTAAGGCATGTAATACAAAATAACCCAAAGGTTAGACGTGCTACCGATTCTGAATTGGCCCCATCGAAGATAAGATAAGATCCTCCCAACTCGATTTTCTGATGTTTAAGATAGTAGTAAGATAGGGGACTATAATATATGGATGGGCACTTCATTGGTGATCATAAATATCCAATTTCTTGTATCGGTAGTAAATAAAGAAAATCTAAAGTTTAATGTTTCTAATTACAGCAAAGCCAGAACCGCTAAGAAACGAAAACTTAATGAGTTACAGAGTGAACTGGATGATTGCACCAAGAAACTGAAAAAGACAGAAGATGCTATTGTCTCAGAGTCGGTATGTGTCACTTTTATCAGTCAGTATGTGCCTATATTACACTGTAAGGTGTCAAAGAGATATAAAATCAACCATATACTAGTTTACTATAGGTATAACTGTCGATAAACAAAAAAAAACGGCCAAGTACGAGTCGGACTCGCGTAAAAAGGGTTTCGTGCATTATATACATATAATAAGTTTGAAATCATTAAAAATATTTTTATTATATGATGGAACTAAAAATTAAACCTTTTCGCAAGTTTTCATTTATCTGTGCTATAAGACGTTGCTTCGCACCAAATTTCAAGATTCTGAGCTTACGGGAAGTACCCTGTCGGTATTGATTCCCTTGCGATTGAAAAATTATTAATTAAACTGTTGCAGCTTAAATAGGTTGTAGGTAATTTGATGTAACTTTTTTTAACTACTTATTTTGAATCTGTAAATATGGAAACCGTAAATTAGGAGCTTTTACTGTATGTAAGTGTCTGTATTTCACCAAAACTTCTGAATCCTCAATGGATTTGGAGGTATGGGGTATAGTTATAATCGTTACATTCCAGAGTGACATAAGCTATAATTTATTTGCCAAGTCAGTTAATGTTTTAATGTTTTTAATCAATAGGTTGGACGTGAGAACAACCCAGAAAGAACTGAGATACTGGCTGAATTGGACAAAATGATAAAAGAAGAGGAAAAGTTGAAAAAGGAGTTGCAGAAGTACAGGGACTGCGATCCTGAGTATATTGCTCAGTTGAAAACTGATACGGAGGTACTTTTTCCAACTGTAATTACAGTGTACCTTCCATAATCTGGCTGTGTGTAGCGGACATTTTGTGCATATTATGTTATGTGTTTAAACAACTTTGGCCACCAAAATGATGCCTCCATTACGACCTTTTCACCTATGCCAAATACCTAGCAGCCTATCCTAGTCAGTTTTTGATGAAAACAACACATAATTATTTTCAGAACTTAAAGGGAGCTATAAATAGATGGACGGAGAACATCTACATCTTGAAGTCCTACATCAAGAACACTTTCCAAATGGAAAATGATGTGATTGACCAGAGCTTTGGGATACCACAGGATTTGGATTATATTGAGTAATATTATATAGGTATTATTTATGAATTGTAATAATTTATTTGATTTAATTGAAAGCATGGTGTGACTCTAATGTGTTACTACACTAATTATTGGACTCGTACTAATATCAATAAATTGGTAAAATACATAAATGGCACAACCTTGTTGTTATCATTTAACCCTTTCACCGCCAATGGCTGATTAATCTGACAAACATTTTCGTGTCCATTGACAAAGTCTTTTCAGTTACACAACTTACAAATAAGAATTCATTATTTACAATTAGAAATATTAGCGGTGTGGTTCCCTACAGAGTAGAATAGGACCACTCCTAGTCTTTCCATGGAGGTTGTAAGAGGCGACTTAAGAAATACAAGCTAAACAATGCTCATAAACATCAATGAGATTTCTCCAACCCATCTGGCCAGCGAGGAGAGTGTAGGCCAAATCCTCTGTCTGCTCTGGCCAAGTATGGCTCTGGTAGTACAGAGAGGTCATGCTCCTGCAGTGGAGAATAAATAGACCTAATGATGACACCATCTTCATCAGGTCTTTTTACTCTCGTATTATTATAAAATGTAGGTAGTATCACTGTGTTCACAAGCCTCAAACTATCTGTGTGATTTGTCCATATAAAAAGGTGCAGGTTTTGTATTTGTATATTCCTTTACCAGAAGAAGAATAGTGGTTCATGTCTATGTTAGACAGATTGGAATATAAACTGTATACAAAAGTTTCAAGCCTGCGTTCATAAAAAGAACTAGTTCTCATAATAGTGTATTCTCAGCATAAAAACAACTAGTGCTCATAATAGTGTAGATGCTTTGATACCGAGAAGCATATAACAATATTTAAAGGAACCCACGAACTCAAAGCTGGTATAAAGTTAACTATTGCTTTTAAATATGAGATAGCTAACAGTTGTTTACCATTCGACGAGCACGCCTTTCATAACATTCACCATGTTGCATTATACAGCTGTCCTATCTTCTTAATGAAGAACAGTTGTTAGGACGAAATATTGCTTCAAATATAGGACTGAGAATAACTTGAAACGCCACAAAAATCTACAAATAAACAAAACTTTTCTCGAAATCTCGTTGTCGCTGTCGTTGACTGAAGTTGGGAATAAACGAATGTCAATGTCACTTTGACATAACACAAAGTATTGCTAGTTAATAAATTATAGGAATTGCCAATACAAATATGCGATGTTTATATTCATTTAGTAACTAAATCCTAATAGCTCTAGCCAAATAATTTATACATAGAGATATGATAATCCTATGAATTTATACCATATTCATTGTATTAATAAGATAAGGGAAAAATACCTTTTTATTATTTATTATATTCTTAGTATTACCATCAACTCTATTCCTGAGAATCATGGTTGCTCGTAACTTGAGTGACCATATATGGATCCCTCATCCAGAGGAGATCCCCGTGAACTCAACATTTCATCCCCTCCCAACATTAAATCCTCTGAAGAAGACCGTATCACACGGAGTCTTTTAAAGTAAACAATACTTACAGATAATCCATTTTGTAATGTGCATTTGTTGATTTTGGAAGGTGTGGATCTCAGAATAATAACTGTGGATTGAGGATAGTTATGGTAATAAATAGATCAGAGTTTAATAAATAAACTTTACGTTTAAAGTTTTGGAATATATTGAAAATTATTTTGGGATGGCCTTTTGGGAATGCATAGTTTATGGTTTTCTAGGTATTCTCGGTACCCTTACGAGTTCTTACTGTTTGGTATGAGTATGATACGTATTTAAAAGTCACATGAAAACGTATAATAAATAAATTCAAATGTATAGTGTCAAATTCAAATTTATACGGTTGTATTGTTGAAAGACTACGCCTGTTTATGCTCTATCAAATCATATCTAATGGCATAGGTATAGGGTACTAGAAGTAGCAAAATGCAATAGATCCTAGTCCATGGGAGCCCCGCCCGTCAACAAATAAAAGAGCGGCGGATTTGCGAAGCCTTAGCAAGGAGTCTCTCGCAGGAACAATGTTCCTGCGAGATCCCATTGTATCCCATTTGTATAAATATGATCCCATTGTATGAATTCCCTCGGGCTGCGTACTAGATGGTCTAGTCACGCCTCGCCCCACAATCTTATTTAGAACTTAATCTTTATTACATAATGATTCTCTCACTATACATTTTTTAAAACCATATCCATACTATACATGCGAAAGTAATTTAGTCTCCTTTTCACGCTTCAATAATTGAACCAATTGTAGTTTGAGGCCTAGGGAAAGACATACCATTCTTAAGAGTACCTTTAATTCCGGGAAATTCTATGTTCCCGAATAGCTAGAAAATAATGTTTGAACATGCAGGCTTATTTCGTATATGGCATTTAGTATATGCGAGTCATTGTTTGAATCATTGGCTTGTACGAGTGTCATAGGCTATGTCTTTTTTGGTAGAGTAGTCAATTTTAAGATTTCTTTAGTTTTGTTGGAAATGAAATAAAAACAGATACAACAGATTTAGATAAAAAACATTCATTTATTCAAAGAAACGTAACAATTAATAAATATTATTTCGAGTTAGTTATCTACAACTTTTAGTTGAATGGTCTAAGACATACAACAAACAAAATTCGTGTTTAACTAAATTTAACTGTAAACGACTAGAAAATCAATTTACAAAAATGTTCCAGGCATAATATCTAAATACATATTTTATGTACATACTTGTACTTATTTTAAGATTATGTAATAATTCGTATGAGTGCAAATTAAGTTAAAATTAAGGAACAATATATGTCTTAATACGTTCAATTAATTATCATTAATATTTACAAGTCATAGATATTGCTCCCGTTTTTATAAAATTATAATTAACTTCAAGTTAAGTATAAAAAAATCTTGACCTGATGTGTTAAAGAGAAAACTAGAACAGACTCCCGGTTAATTTTGCCATAATATGACAAATCTTTTTGGAAATAAAATATATGCTTAGGAATTATCCATAAATACATAATTTATATTTACATATAGAGAATATTAATTATACTTAATGTTATATTTTTATTATGTCATGTATATTTTAAATCATTAATCACAAATACCTTACACCTTTATAGTTTATAATTAATTATAGGTAGATTACCTTTACCTGCATTACTCGATAATTAAATTTTATCAAGAAGAAATTCTTCCTCATTAAAAACAAAACTAAAAGCAATGTTTTTAGTGATACCTTTTATACATTATATTAGTGCTTAGTAGTAACCTATGACTTTGGTCCTTAAAAAAATATGAAACCACAATTCTACGAGATTATTGATAGGTTACATTTATTAAAATAATGAACTGCTATGCTATATATTGTTATGTAAAGGTAATTAGGTATATATCAAATAGATGCAATATTACGTCCTTATCCTTAACGGAATAAACCATGCCAAAGGTCCCAAGACCGTAAGGCCACGTTTAGCAAGTTGGTAGGCTTATTGGATGCTTAATAGGCTTATTGATTGTCAGCTGCAACACAGAAACTGTAACTAATTGATGCAGTTTGCTAATTCAAGCCAGTGTCGTTTTACCGCCTGGTATATACTTTATATATGACCTAGAAGAGGCTAGAAAGCAACAGCCTGACACTTCTAATGTTACGATGAAAAATGAAGACTAGTAGGGCTTACGTAAATGATATCACAATCGTTTTGATGAGATACGTATGTCGCGGTTTTATTGAACAAATGCGTATACTCGTAATACTGCATTTTTAAGCCAGCTTTCCTGGTTATCAAAGCCTAGACCACTTTCAATGCAGCATCATGTAAACATGGAATCTTACAAACGTCAAGTAATTAGTAACTAACAGTGCCGTAAGTAGAAAAATAAGCAACTGCTTACATCACGGCTTGGGAAGCACCACTACTAAAGAGCTACAGTAAAACAATACTTATTTCAACCCCCCTTTTGCGTCGTTTTCACTTACAATACCTGATTCTTCGGGTAAATTACTTTGGTTAAGCGCTAAAGCAAAGTAATTACCCGAAGACTCACTTACTACTTAGAGTACAAACATGGTTAATACGGCGTTGGGCAATGGTGCCATGTGGCACCATTGCCCAATGGAGACTTGTAGACGGCGCTCTTATTGTAATTAATCTTAGTTTAAAATTTAATTACTGGCGCAAAATTTGGTTTTTCTCTTCGATCAAATATATTGGTAGATACACAGTCTCATCCTTACTAATATTATAAATGCGAAAGTGAGTTTGTTTGTTTGTTTATTTGTTTGTTTGTTTATTTGTTTGTTTGTTACGCTTTCACGCCGTAACTACTGAACCGATCATCATGAAATTTTGCATACAAGTTCTCTGGAGTACGGAGAAGGACATAGGCTACCTTTTATCCCGGGAAAAAGAACTATTCCCGAGGGATCGACATTGACGCGGGCGGAGCCGCGGGCGAAAGCTAGTACAAAATAAAGCCTTAATAAATGCCCCCGAGTTTCGCGTAGTGTATATATTCTTTGCCCGAGTCAAAACAGCATGCATACTTACAAACAACGACAAATCGGTACATAGGTACTGAAAGTATAACTCCATGTTTTTTTTTTTCAATTTTGATGCGTAGTTTTTACATCTTTTTATTTGTGTGTGTGACATGTGAGTGCTAGCGCGGTTTATTGAAACTGTGGACAAAACAGCTCCAAAACTCGATTAGTGCGCTATTTTGCCGGTGCCACTTTTCGAGCACGAATCGTATATCTACCATTATATTTATATTTGATCGAAGATTCTATACTGCACAAAGCTCATGTAAACGAGCTCGATTTAGTTACTAAACGTGTGTTCAGCCAGTGTGGAGCAGAAAGTGGCAAGAAGAAATTCCCATGGAGGTGCAGGTATACTCGCTAACTTTTGACGACTATGGTGTACAAAGTTTTGATGGTACTTCGACACCCATTACGGTTTATAATCTTAAATCAAAAAGTCAGGCAAAAGCTGCAATGTATATTGAAGTGACGTTCATGAAGTTGTATACTGTATTTGTCATAGTTAGTGAATAGGCCTGCTGACCCGTTGACAGCGTTTGTATGCGTGCAGCACTTACAACCCGATCTAGTTAAGAGCGCACCAATGCGACCCGGCTGAAGCCATTTCGCACCCCGCGCCCCGCGCGAAAGCAGGATAGATCTAATGACCGTAACGCGTAAAAAATGAGAAGAAGATAGTGGGTAGGCACAAGCGGGTGTCCTAGAATTAACGGGCGTAAGCGCCAAATCACTTAATTGTTATTTAAAATAAAAGTACGAGGTTAATGAGTAAAAAAACTTGGCCAGATTTTAGAACTAGTTATTGCTAAGCTAGGAAACTAAAAATCATTTCTAAAGACCTTAGGGTTTCGCCGTTCTGACCACAAATATCAAATAAAGGGGCTATGTTTGCAAAATAAAAGTAACGAGGCTTTTGTTATTAATCGTGTTTTCAGGTTGGACAGTTTTAAGAAAATATGTTGAAGTTTTATAAATAATAAATAACAGGCATGTAGTCGTTATAGATATAGACATCTAGACGAATGTTCATTGACAAGTTTCGCATTCGTGCCCTCTTAACTGTGCACCTCGCTGGAATGCGATATCGCGGGCGCCAGGCGTGCAGTTAACTCGTACCTTCTACCCCTTCTTCAGCATATACCACTTTCAACCCGGTCGAGTTGACTGACCACATGGCGCCCGCGACATCACATTCCAGCGAGGTGCACAGTTAACTCGATCTAGAGGGCGCTATGTTGTAATGATCCTTAGTCTAAAATTTAGTTACCATAAAACCTTACATCAGAGCCCGCTGTTTAGTTTATTAGAAACTACTTGCTTAATCTTAAAGTTATACATATAGGTAACAATTATAAGTATCAAATTATAGTGTTTATTAATTGGGTATATAGAAAATGGCATTATAATAACGCGTGCAATTTCTGCCATTCTTTACAACTTGGCCCACACGCAATATTCCAATAACTATAAACTCTGGTATTTAAATGAAATTAACACATCAGAAAACAATAGTAAAAGATGTAAATAATCGTAAAATCAATCAAGAATATAAATATTTGTCCTCGGAAGATTTTTTTGCAATTTAAACAGTTACAGCGCTTTTATCAATATCTGCTTAGTTATTTATTCGTAAACAAACGAACTTTAGCTGTAAAAAGTATTGTCCAAGTAACATACAAAAACCGGCAAAATTGGCACTGCCTGTGACTCTCACTTTAACAGCTGCTAGCTTGCAACTGAATAAAGGTAGGATCGAAATTCGAAATTAAAAATTAGTGTTGCCATACATATTTTTGAGGATTGTAAACGTATTTAAAAATACTGCTATCTTCAAAATTAGATGAGTTACTATTACATTGAGTTATTTTTTGTTTTAGGTAAAATTACACGCCAGAAGCAAAGTTGTAAGGTTTACCAAACTGGTCCTAAATTGTACAAAGTTAATGTAAACGACCTCAATAAATTAGTTACTAATCGTACATTGAGTTATTTTTTGTTTTAGGTAAAATTACACGCGAGAAGCAAAGTTGTAAGGTTTACCAAACTGGTCCTAAATTGTACAAAGTTAATGTATACGAGCTCCATAAATTAGTTACTAATCACTAGTTACTAAACAGGTTTTTAGCCAGTGTGGGGCGGCAAGAAGAAACTCTCCGTGGAACTAACATCCTTGTCAAGATTCGTAACACCGTTTTCGTGCTCGCAGCACTTGGGGAATGGCGCCATATGGTTAGTCTTGTAGAGCGCGCTCTTGCTGTAGTTCTCCTTGGTGCGCTCCAAGTTATTGTTGGCCGGCGGGCCGGCGCCCCTTCCTCAGAGCTTCGACGAGCCGTTGTTGAGGAGCCGGATGCTGCTGTCTCGGCCCACGCTTGTACTGTAAAAAAAGAGATTTGTTATAATATTTAAACAATGTTTTAACACATAACAACATCATAATCATTACATAGTATAAACCAAAGTCGCTTTCCGCGGACTGTCCGTCCCTATGTATGCTTAGATCTTTAAAAGGATTTTGATGCGGTTTATTTTAATAGATAGAGTGATTTAAGAGGGAGGTTTATATGTACACTGCACCCGTGCGAAGCCGGGGTCCGGGTCGCTAGTATGTTATAAAATAACACTTTTTTGACGTGATATCTCACGTCTTATAAATCGATGACCGCTGACTGCACACACGAAAAAGTGCCGTGTGCAAAAGAGAGCGCGGAACAAGCGATAATGAGGCAAGATCAGCCTAAGCGTTCGGCTGGTGACGCATCTATCAGAAGCAAAAATGGACAAACATACCGTGTGATTTTGAACCTCTGAACTATATTAAAATCCTGGAATCAGAAGCCCTAATGAAATATAGAATTGCAAAAAAAATAGCGGAAAATCGATAAAAAAAATAGGTTTCCCATACAAAGTCGCCGATCAGCTGGACGAATTTCTATGGAAGGTCAAAAATATTTTTTCGTTTTTTACCTTTTTTTCTTGCGATTCTGTATTCTATTAGGGTTTCCGATTCCAGGATTTCAATATAGTTCAGAGGTACAAAATCACGTGGTATATGTATAGATATCTATCGGATGCTTGTGATGTGAATGCGATACTGAGTAATTAAAAACGTATTGCAAAGGAGATTTGCCATGTATCTTATTTTAAACATAATTTTATGAATTAATTATTAGGAGCCCTCCCCGACTGCGTCTGGTCATAGAGTATACTTATAAACCTACCCGGTAAAATGTTCTACATAAAATAAAAAGCCCCTTAAAATCGCGTAGTAGTTTCCAAGATTAGTCTGTACAAACAGACTGATGAGTTCAATTTTTATTATGTATATATGATATTTATTATTCACTCGAACAACCAAATTTAATAATAACAGTTTTAGGTAGAACGTATATTTCTATCTGCAACAAAAATTAACAGTGACAGCAGTAGCGCGGCGCTATATGCGGCGCTTCTAGCGCCGTATATACCGAACAAATAAAAATAACAAGAAGCATCGCAAATCTCTGACGGAACGCAACCATAGTGTTTGCGTAATGTCAGCGTTCTCACATAGAGGGCGCTGCACTGATTGATACGATGTGTACTCCTAGATGTCGCTCTTTTGTTTACACGAATCCTGCAACGCGCTATCAAGATTTTTTCACGTTTGGTAGGGTCAGAAAGCTGATCCTCCACAGTTATCTCTGGTTTCCCTTCAAAACGCATAAATCTTTCGCCTTTTACTAAAGATTTCCGTGGAGGGGAGCACTCAAATGAGTCTTATGTATTTTTGATAGCTTCGCTTCGGCGAAGCTTTATAATTTAATGAAATACTATGTGTTAATCTCATCCCTAGAATAGCAAGCTAACATCAAGTAATAAGTATATTTTAGGCACATTTTAGGTGGCTATCACTGTCTAATAATATTGAAATGCCATGTTATGTTTAGCGTATAGCGCTTTTGCAATTGAAAATAAGATAGGTGCTTTCTATGAAAACGTTTGTCGAATTTATCCGACGTTCGCGGTCAAAGGATTAATTAAACAAATGAAAATTATTGTATAAATTATGGTATTCTGACCATACAAAAATCTGGTAGATGGAAAATAATCTATCGTTGTTATCGCTAAGACTAGAATTTTACTGCGTCGTCGGCTTTGACACATCTACATAAAGCCGAACAAAGTTAATTATCTCCACTAATTTAAATATTGTTAATAAAGTTTAGTCATTGGAAAAATTGTTAATTTATCAAAAACTAGCTGTTGCCCGCGACTTCGTCCGCGGCATTTTCTGTTATTATGATTAATTAGGTTTTTTCTTAGTATAGATAAATAATTTTCCCCCGTTTTCAATACATTTTTTATTGATGCTTCGCTCCTATTGTTCGCAGCGTGATGTTTAATAGCCTTTCTCAATAAATGAACTATCTAACACAAAAAGAATTTTCCAATTTGAACTTTTTGAGTTCCTGAGATTAGCGCGTTCAAACAAACAAACAAACAATCAAACAAACTCTTCAGCTTTATAATATTAGTATAGATTTAAACAGTAAACAGGCCTTGTCATGCACTTTTTCACGTCTATTCACATTAAAAAACATCTTATGCAGGTCTCTAGTTACACATAATTAAATTATTAATTATTGTTCAAAAGATACTCAAAAGCACAACACTACAAACTAGAAGCGTTTCGGAACCGACGACTGCAGTGAAGAAAAGCCAAAACTGTTTTCAACGATATGGGTCATTCACTCGCCTAATATATATTTTGTCTTTTTCTCTGATTTCATGTAATATAAATATTTACTATACATACTTTTTGGAACATGTTAGCTAGCGATCGAGTGTATATTACAATGCCAATAAATATATACTTACAGACTAATCACACAGATTGAGCTAGCCCCAAAGTTCGCGACTTGTGTTATGGGATACTAACTCAACGATACTATATTTTATAACATATACTATAGATAAACATCCAAGACTCAGGCCAATCTGATTCAGATCATTTTCCATCTTGACCTGACCGGGAATCGATCCTGGGCACCATCGTGTCGCAAGCTGGCGTGTTACCACTGCGGCACGGAGCTCGCCATCGCCCAATATTATAAAACAGAGAAATCTTAAACTACATACATAATATGCTGTACTACCATGATTTTTTTTCTTGCGGGATAGACGGAGCCTAAGAGCTATAAGACATAAAAGCCATGTTTAGCATGCTGGTTGTGTGGGTGGAAAACTGACTCAAGATAGTGATGGGTTGCTAGCCGTGCCTACTAACATGATTCTTCAGATTTTCGGCCATTCCCTGGCTCGGCTATTACAGTCTGCACATGAAGAGACGCAGCTGGTACATTTTACGATTTTTCTTTTCTCCCAGTCTAACATTCAGGAGCTTAAAAAATTGTAGTTAATTTTGTTAAAACACATGGTACTAACGTTCTAGGCACCATACTGATGTTGGTCTTCCTGCTGGAGGTGAGTCTCCGGGATGTGGAGATGGACAGCGACCCCCTGGTGGCATGCGTAGATCCACCCCGGCACAGTAGGTACCTGGAATTTTTTATTATTATATTTAAAAATGTTTCCTAAGGCCAGTATTTTTAATATTCTTTTTTAAACTTTCGCGCTTTAACCACATAATTATGTATATAAACGGGACTTAGCACGAACCTTTTTATTATAATTAAGTCTCGTTGCGACCACGATGGATGTAACTCCATTGAAACGTCAACCGAAACAAATAATAAAAAGGTTCGTGCTAAGTCCCGTTTATATACATAATTATTCAGTATTTTTAAGTTTTCGCGTCGGAAGCACAAGAAGTCTAAGAAACTGCGCTTGCCAATCCGCCTGCCAAGAGTGGTGAGTAAGGCAATATTCTCCCATGGAACACTCCTATGAGAAGCCCTTGGAACCCAGTGGTATTGAGAATAAATAGGTAGCGCTAACGCATGTTAGGCAACCCTGGGCGTAGTCCCCACTGGGATGGGTGACCGCATGTGGCATACAATATCTCAAGCTCCTCCGTGCTCCAGAAGGCATGTTAAGCCGTTAGTCCCGGCTGTCATCATTGATGGAAAACTTTAAGCTATGTAAATAAATAAAATAAATATATACGGACAAATCACACAGATTGAGCTAGCCCCAAAGTAAGTTCGAGACTTGTGTTAAGGGATACTAACTCAACGATACTATATTTTATAACAAAGACATATATAGATACACATCCAAGACCCAGGCCAATCTGAAAAAGATCATTTTCCATCTTGACCTGGCCGGGGATCGAACCCGGTCACTCCGTGTCGCAGGCTGGCGTGTTGACCGTTGCGCCACGGAGCTAGTCTAGCTAGTATGTCAGATGCCTTTAGGCAGCTTGAAAAAATCTGACACCAGTGTTGGCCACTTACAAATACGATGACAAACAATGAGAAGGCGGCATGAGATGGCCATTGAGGTTGATAGGTAAATTCACCATAGTAAACAGGCTCTGTCTGGTATACATGGTGAAATTATAATCGTTTTGGACCCTTAAGGCGAGGCCTCAAATGTTTGGTACCTTCGCTCGGCAAATGACTGATCAAGTGCGCGCAAGGGATAGCGCTTGGCGGTTTAGCCCGTGAATGATGAGATAGGAGATAGTCTCGAGTCGCTCAAAGAAAAAAACGTAAGCGCCAAATTCGTTATTTCTATTTTATATAAAATCAGACCGGTTAATTGTATTTTCATATTTACATTTTGATGAATTACTAATAACCTATCTTTTAGTCTAAAAATCATTATTTCATTCGTCGCATTTAAACTACAATAACAAAAACTCTGCGAACGAAGACCATTTTTCAAAAAATATTTCTATCTAGAAAATTTTATCAAAACGTGTTTTCATCTTCAATTTTTGGAGATGAAATAGTCAAAAATCATATTACTTAGATTTGAAACTCCTAATTTAAGTATTTTGCGAGATAAATAAGGTTCAGAACGACCTTATTTACAGGGGTATCACCTTAAAGGGGTGACTCAGACCATCAATATGAACAACGTTGTTCATATTGATGGTCTGAGTCACCCCTTTAAGGGTTCAAAACGATAAACATTTCACCAAGTATAAGGGCTAAAATCTTGTGGGTGTCATTGTGTGGAAGAAACACACACACACACAATGTCTATTTTTGGCAGTAAAGGGGAGTGGTTTACCTTCTCCATTTCACACATAAGTGGAAAATCCATCAGTGTCCTGGTTGCATCACGAGAAGTGGTCGTTGGAAATAACCTTTAGTTCAATAAGATACATGTACCTATCCAATTTTTAATAAAAATCTTTGAGGTTTTAACCGTATTTGAGTCGGTTGATTGGTCTAAAAACTCAGATGTACAGGCCAGGCCAGGTGAAGTTTGAATCAGGGACCTTGCGTATTTAGGCGCTCGTAGGCCACTGAGCCACTATCGCTTCTGGATTTAGAAATCAATTGAAAGTGATCAGTGATAAAAAATCAAACAAAATCTCTATTAATACGAAACAAATTCAATTTTGATCTCAAAAGAGTTTGAAACCATTAGCATATTTGCAAATATTTGTCCTTGCGAAATAACAGGAAAATTAGATAAGCAATCCCATAGTATCATCCTACGCTACGTATATGCAATAAAGGTTGAAATAAAAACTGTATTAAAACGAAATTAATGAAATTTTTATCTCAGAAAAGATTGAAACCATTAGCTTTCCAAACATTTATCCAACATTGCGAAATAGCAGGAAAATTTGGTAAACAATCCCACAGTATCATCCTACGCTACGTATATGCAATAAAAGTCGAAATATATTATACGCCTCTCTCTCCCCCACTCTATTAGTTCTAATCAACGTGTTTATTTTTTTGTTTATTAGGGTTGGTAAAAAAAATCAAGGTGTAGTAAGTTTTGGACCAAATATCTATTTAAAAAAACCAAAGCTCTGTATGACAGTGAAAATCTTCGTCGTCTGGAGAAAATGCGCTATGCAGTTAGTTGCCGCTTAGCACTCCGCTTTGGAAGCGGCTCTGAACTTAGCTTTAAGGCGAGGCCTCAAATGTTTGGTACCTTCGCTCGGCAAAGGACTGATCAAGTGCGCGCAAGGGATAGCGCTTGGCGGTTTAGCCCGTGAATGATGAGATAGGAGATAGTCTCGAGTCGCTCAAAGAAAAAAACGTAAGCGCCAAATTCGTTATTTCTATTTTATATAAAATCAGACCGGTTAATTGTATTTTCATATTTACATTTTGATGAATTACTAATAACCTATCTTTTAGTCTAAAAATCATTATTTCATTCGTCGCATTTGAGCTACAATAACAAAAAATCTGCGAACGAAGACCATTTTTCAAAAAATATTTCTATCGAGAAAATTTTATCAAAACGTGTTTTCATCTTCAATTTTTGGAGATGAAATAGTCAAAAATCATATTACTTAGATTTGAAACTCCTAATTTAAGTATTTTGCGAGATAAATAAGGTTCAGAACGACCTTATTTACAGTGGTATCACCTTAAGTGGAAAATGAAAATATATTTATTTCCAAAACATGTTACATAATAACAGCTGTTTAAAACTATGTTAAATGAAATCCATAATGCCTTACTACACTTTCTGGTGTACCCATACTAGGCAGAGCCTGTGTTATGGTTACAAAAAATTCAAATTACAATAATAGAGTTTGCACCGCTAGGTTAACAACAACAGCTTAACTTATCAACCACTAGGTAGGTTTTATCTATTTAATAAGGAATCTTATCAAGTATTATTTTCTTTACAGAAAAAACAAAGAACTGGTAGAATTTATATAAATAAATACTTATATGTATACATATTTTTATATATATATATATATATATATATATATATATATATACCTATATAATAAATATAATTAAAAATATTATCACTTAGTAACAATGAGAAGGTCTTCAGTCTCATCATATGAGAGGGAATTCAACCATTTAGATATCTTTAACTTAACTTCACTTATTGTATTATTTTTAATCTGACATGCTTTAGCAACTTTATTATAAATATAATATTTAAGAAATGGACAAAAGCGTTGTGCAAAAGACGTATTTACCACAGGAACATTTACCTCAAAAAGCTTCCTTTTTTACAAATTTACATAATTACTTGAGTTTAAGACTTCTCTATGGATAGAGATTGTGATATTCAATATAACAACTTTCCGAAGTAAATTAACGTCAACAATATTTTGTTGTAAATAAATGTTAACGTTCACCAAATGATATGTAAAGTATCTTATGATGAATAAATGATATTTGACTTGACTTGATTGATAGAAAGACTTCAAGAATTTTGAGGTATAAGGATTTTACGTTCAGTCTCAGTAATTCAATTTTGTCAATCCTCTCATCACCTACTTTAATGATGTGACGTGCTCGAAAATTTCGAGAATGGAGAGAACAGTTTGGAGTTTTTCTGAAAATTCACATTTGCGAGAATTATTGAGAAATCTTTGAGGAAAGGATTTTTTGAAAACGGAGATTTTTTCGGCACATCTGCCTACTTCATTCTATAGACAGAGATATACAAGTAGTCGTAAGTTTAAATCCTGCTCTTGAATGATATTTTTGTAATAATTATGATGCTATAAGATGACATTTTGTGATAGTTCTTTGCTAGTCGCTTTGCCTAATGACTTCATCATTACCTAAATATTACTTAAGCTGTTTTTGCGATTTGTAAAGGAGGATGGAAGAGAGAAAAGTAACTATTATAATTTTACTATTCTTTTTTGAACGTAGAAATAGTATTAGCACTCTCTCAAAAATTTCTGACGTTAGCAACCCTAGTTTTATTCAGCAAATAACACTGTTCGTGGTTTATCGTGATCGGAATATCCGTCCTACACAGTTTTATTTTAGTTGCCTCTGTGCCATCCCGCATTCGGTTTTGTTGGTACCCTAAAATTTCCAGCTTAGTTTAGTACTAAGTATTTGTCATGTAAATACTCGCTCAACGATGTGTTGGCCTTTTTATTTAAAACAAGACACAGTTTTCGGGATAAGCTTATATATGAGCCAATTAGGTAGTTCTGCAAAAGTTGGTGACCATTCAGCGTTAAGGAGTTTTCCTCAACGCCTTAAATCTCTGCCAAAATCCAACAAATTTCTATCCTTCCCCAACTTAAATATGCTTCCGTTGGGCAGCAGCTTTGGAAGCACAAGAGGCCAAAGAAACTGCGCTCGCCAACCCGCCTGCCTGAAAAGGGTGGTGATTATGGCGATATCCTTGAACGAAAAATCCTTGGTGAGGCCCATGTCTAGCAGTGGACTTTTTGTGGCTCTAATGATGATGATGATATAATTCGTTTATCCTCTACATATGTGTATCTACAGTTATACGTGCGCAGGCCATACCACCAGCCGTTGTTGTCTGAACTGAATCCACCCGTAGGATTCCGGGCTGAACCTCCCTGTTGAAGTGCTTATTGAAGATGCCGCTGGTGCAGTTCAAGGCTATAGGGTTGATGCAGCGGTTTAGGGAGGACTGGCAGTAACCAACTATCCGCAGGCCGTGCCACCAGCCGTTGTTGTCTGAACTTAATCCACCCGCAGGAGTATGGAGTGAACTTATCTGTTGAAGTGCTTCCTGAAGATGTCGCTGGTGCAGTACAGGGCTATAGGGTTGACACAGCTGTTTAGGAAGGACAAGCAGGAGCCGACTATCAGAAAGCCGTGCCACCAGCTATTATTGTCTGAACTGAATCCACCCGTAGGAGACTAGACTGAACCTACCTGTTGAAGTGTTTCCTGAAGATGCTATTGATCCAGAACAGGGCTATATGGTTGATGCAGCTGTTTAGGAAGTACAGGCAGGAGCCGACTATCAGAAAGCCGTGCCACCAGCTATTATTGTCTGAACTGAATCCACCCGTAGGAGTATGGACTGAACTTACCTGTTGAAGTGCTTCCTGACGATGCCGCTGGTGCAGTTCAAGGCTAAAAGGTTGATGCAGCGGTTTAGGGAGGACTGGCAGAAACCAACTATCCGCAGGAGTATGGAGTGAACTTACCTGTTGAAGTGCTTCCTGAAGATGCCGCTGGTGCAGTACAGGGCTATAGGGTTGACACAGCTGTTTAGGAAGGACAGGCAGAAGCCGACTATCAGAAAACCGTGCCACCAGCTATTATTGTCTGAACTGAATCCACCCGTAGGAGTATGGACTGAACTTACCTGTTGAAGTGCTTCCTGACGATGCCGCTGGTGCAGTTCAAGGCTAAAAGGTTGATGCAGCGGTTTAGGGAGGACTGGCAGAAACCAACTATCCGCAGGAGTATGGAGTGAACTTACCTGTTGAAGTGCTTCCTGAAGATGCCGCTGGTGCAGTACAGGGCTATAGGGTTGACACAGCTGTTTAGGAAGGACAGGCAGAAGCCGACTATCAGAAAACCGTGCCACCAGCTATTATTGTCTGAACTGAATCCACCCGTAGGAGTATGGACTGAACTTACCTGTTGAAGTGCTTCCTGACGATGCCGCTGGTGCAGTTCAAGGCTAAAAGGTTGATGCAGCGGTTTAGGGAGGACTGGCAGAAATCAACTATCCGCAGGAGTGTGGAGTGAACTTACCTGTTAAAGTGCTTCCTGAAGATGCCGCTGGTGCAGTACAGGGCTATAGGGTTGACACAGCTGTTTAGGAAGGACAGGCAGGAGCCGACTATCAGAAAGCCGTGCCACCAGCTATTATTGTCTAAACTGAATCCACCCGTAGGAGGATAGACTGAACCTACCTGTTGAAGTGTTTCCTGAAGATGCTACTGATCCAGTAAAAGGCTATAGGGTTGACGCAGCTGATTAAAAAGGACAGGCAGAAGCCCACTATCTACAGACCATGCCACCAGCCGTTTTTGTCTGAACTTATCCCCCGTAGGAGTATGAAGTGAACTTACCTGTTGAAGTGCTTCCTGAAGATGCCGCTGGTGCAGTACAGGGCTATAGGGTTTACGCAGCTGTTTAGGAAGGACAGACAGAAGCCGACTATCCGAAGGCCATGCCACCAGCCGTTGTAGTCTTCTTCCGCCGTGGGGCTGAAAACGTAGAAATTTCTTGTCATAAAAAACACGACTTAAGCAAAACCACTGATCATATAAAAAGTATTTGGGTATCAAACTAGTGACCAAACTTGATTTTTACAAGCATTGTAATAATAAAAAAGAAACCGCCCAAGTGCGAGTCGGGCTCGCGCACGAAGGGTTCCGTACCGATTTGTACTAAAACGGCAAAAAAAA
Source organism: Elegia similella (assembly GCA_947532085.1). Lineage (NCBI taxonomy): Eukaryota > Metazoa > Arthropoda > Insecta > Lepidoptera > Pyralidae > Elegia > Elegia similella. Next base: position 20,641,042 of record OX383941.1, read on the forward strand.
AATCATGTCTGTTGTATGGCAGCCCCTCTTTAATATTAATTTTATTTAATTATTTTTATTTAAAGTTAATATTATAACTAAATATTCTGTCTACCTGTTGCCGTTATCAATATCGAGCAAAAACAAGCACAAAAATCACGTTTGTTGAATGGGGGCTAAAATATTTATTTTATTATATTTTTAAGTATTTGTTGTTATAACGGCATAGATATACATCTTCTGTGAAAAAAGGCTAGTTTCCTAAAAACATATAATTAGTCCGTCAGATAAATATTCAAAAAATATTGGACACGTATTTTTCTTTTGTCGATTTAACAAAAAATGATAGAGATATAGTCCTTTGAAGTTCCGTGTGACGTCATAGTTTGCTACAATTTTTAGCAAACTTTGACGTCACGAACCCCCACTCCTGAACTTTGACGCGCTTTATCTTTATTATTTATTGTTTATTTGACAAAAGAAAAAATACGTGTCCATTATTTTTTGATTATCTCACTGACGGGCTCATTGTTATGTTATTATTATGACCCAGGAAACTAGCCTATTTCAACTGTCTAACTATTACGGTTTATGAGATACAGCCTGGTGACAGACAGACAGACAGACGGACAGCGGAGCGATATTAATAGGGTCCCGTTTTTACCCTTTAAGAAAGGCTCTGGAAATATGTAAATTGAACAATCTTTTCTGAGTGAACTAGCATTCACAATAAATTGGCTCTCGTAAACGATGCAATAGAAGTCTATTTATTTAATTGAAAAATATGAAACAGAAGTATGAATACAGAAAAGAAATGTAAATTATTGTATTGACAATAATGACTTTTGAGCTGACGCCAACACAGGGAGTATTATTGGATAGTTCCAGAACCAAAGATAACCCGTAAAAATGAAGTACATACAAGTATTGGCCTGCACTGACAATCGAACCCAGAGCCCTTGTTCTATGTTAAGACCATCGCCCCCTTGTTGGAATTTGGAACAGCTACATATGAAATTTAAAAATGATATACATATATTATAATATCTAAAAACATTTTTCTTCGAAAACTTTGTAATTTTTACGTCTAAAATAAAAATTTTCACATGACAATATTTATATTTGCATCTCGGAGGTCACCCCCTTTCTTATTTTTTTTTATAAAAATATAAATATGAAAATATTAAGACTTTTCATCTTTTTTCCTAATCGCCTAACGGTTCTGCGCAGCCTAATGGCTTGCGCAGTAGCGACGTTTTTCATTCGCACGGCACCCGCTTAAACACTACGCCACGGAGGCCGATGATGAACCTCTACTTACCAGTAGTAAAACCACATCATGAAGACGTGGGAAGGTAGGAAGCACGCAGCAAACACGAGGACGAAAGCTAACACCGTCAGCGCCACTTTCCTTCTGGCTCGCATCTTAAATCCAACGAAAACATATTTTATACTAGCTGTCGCCCGTGGCTCTGCTCACGTTAATGTCGATCCCGCGGGAACAGTACTCTTTTCCGGGATGAAAGGTAGCCTATGTGTAATAACCTACTGGTGTGCATAATTTCGTCAAAAATTCGTTCAGCCGTTATGGCGTGAATGAGTAACAAACATCCATACATACTCACAAACTGTCGCGTTTATAATATTAGTAAGGCTATAAAATTCTCGGTTCGCGGTGTTTGTTACTAAAACTCCTCCAAAACGGCTGGATTTTTATAAAATTTCGTGTGCATATCGGGTAGTTCCGAGAATCGGCCAACATCTATTTTTATTACTTATTAACAGTATAAATCCATACTTCCATACTAATACTACTAATATTATAAATGTGAAAGTCCTTCTGTCTGTCTGTCAATCGTCTACGCTTCAACCATTGAACTGATTTGGATGAAATTTCGTATTGACGTAGTTTGAGGCTCGGGGAAGGTCAAAGGGTATCTTTCATTACGAGAAATTGTGCTGTTCCCGATGGATCGATACGAACGCGGGCGGAGCCGCGGGCAACAGCTAGTAAATATATACGTTTAATAAAAAGTAATTCTTATCGTTACACCTGATTGACTGCTTTATTGAATAAATGAAAAATAGATACAGTGAAACTACTACATACTACAAAAAAGGTGTTTTCGCCCCAACAGACCTTGATCGCTCGTCCAAATAATGCGTTTTTGTGATATCACCTGTTCAAAAATAGCACTCTTGCATATTTTTGAAAAATATTGTGGTGCCAGATGGCCCAATGGGCGTGAGGGGTTTTCAAAATGACACTAAAAAAAAAGTTGATTACTCTTTTTCGCACTAAATGGCGTTGATAAAGTCAAGTGTCAAGTAAAGCCCTAGTAAAAAAATAAAGTCAGGATAAATTTTTATCATCCCTGACATCTGCCTTTTTATCAATACCATCTATCTAACTTAAAGTTTAATTGCTCTTTTTAAAAGGCCTCATTAGTACTTACACATGTCAAACAACCCCGGGCGCGGTCCCTACTTGGATGACTGACCGCAAGTGGCATAAAAATATCTCGAGCTCCTCCGTGCTTCGGAAGGCACGTTAAGCTGTTGATCCCGGCTGTCATCATTGATGGCAGTCGTTAAGCCATGTTAGATGTCTTTAGGCAGCTTGAAAAATCTGACACCAGTGTTAGCCACTTGCACACGAGAAAACAAAAAAAAACGGGTTTCAATCCGGAACTGCCGGTAGAAGCCTTTGTGGCGGTCTCAGGTCACCTGTCCGTCTTACGAATTTTTGATCAGGTCACGTGTACTAACGTGAGCTTAACATTTTTACCCATCCCAAAAAGTGCAAAATGCCGCTAAAGAAATTTTCACTTGAAAAAATTGAAAAATAATAAAGTTTTAACCGACAGAGTAATTCACCTGTCTTTGCGTGCCCTGCATCTCGCCCGGCATGTTCTGCGTGCTGAGCACCAAGTGCCTTGCCATCAGGACGTAGAACAGCGCGATGACGGCCAGCGGCAACGAGTAGTACACCAGGAACCTGATCAGCACCATCGTGCGGGGGTAGTTCTCCCCCCAGTCCACTGGGTATGGGTAGCATACTAAGAACTGTAATAAATAAGAACCAAATTAACTACAATTTTTTTTCTATACAATCTTCGATCAAAATGCCAACCAAAGCAGATTTTTCAGGCGCTGGGTAATTTTTAGGTTTCAAAAACAACTAATTCGCCAAAAATATTGTATGATTCTAAAAATTTTTAATGTTCATGAATAACTGGCGGAAACCGAAACACGATTCGTAGAAATTGACTCGATAGAAATAGTGTCAAAGTTACCTCTAAATCTGCAATTTTTGAATAAAAGTTGATTCGGAGGTCAGTATGACTCAAATTATTAAAGTAATTTTTATATAAAAATGCCAATGTCCTAACTATTTAATACTTTATGAACATATGGGAGTTATTTTTTTTATAAAACAATTTTTGTACGTTATAAAAAATAAACAAAGTATGCTGCCCATAGGAATCGACCCTACGACCCCCAGGTTAACCACTGGACCACAGAGGCAAGCAATAAGCAAGTACCACAGAATATAGAAATACTGTAAACGGAATGCAATGATAAGGCATAATCTTCATTGATTGGTTTTTACGACTGCTGTAGCAATAAAAAGTCGTAGCGTCATAGCAAGTTCTCGTAGACCATTGTAGACCCGTAAATGTCCAACTCGTAGTCGCTACGACGTCCGTAGCGCATAACTTTTATGCTAAGCGTTTACGATAGTATTTATTTATGATCTATTCTCAAAGTATCCTATTTTTAACCGACTTCAAAAAAAGAGGAGGTTATCTATTCGGTTGTATGTTTGTTACCTCAGAATTCCGCGATTTCATTTAGAAAAAGAAATATATAAAAAAAAGCCATAACCCTACTACAAAATTAATATAGTTTGTTTCCTCTCACTGCTAAGGATAGGCCCCCTCTTCGTTTCCACTATCCGCCTCGGTCCTGTGCTGATCTCATCATCATCTAGGGTTATCATATTTAAAAGTTATGTTGTTATCTCGTAGTTTACCTGTGTAGTTGGGTTGACAACGAAGGTCCTGACATAGGACCCGACGTAAGCTGGCGTGGCAAGCAATGCAGCCAGGATCCAAATGCCGATGGCGGTCGCAACAGTCAGGCGGGTGGCTCGCTTACTACCACCTGTAAACAAAACGAAAATCCTCATCCTTACTATCCTTATCCTTACTAATATTATAAATGTGAAAGTGAGTTTGTTTGTTTGTTTGTTACGCTTTTACGCCGTAACTACTGAACCGAAACTCATGAAATTTTGCATACAAGTTCTCTGGAGTACGGAGAAGAACATAGGGTATCTTTTATCCTGGGAAAAAGGTTTAAGTACTATTCCCGATGGATCGACATTGACGCGGGCGGAGCCGCGGGCGAAAGCCAGTCATATTATGAATGCGAAGGTGAGTTTGTTTGTTACGCTTTCACGCCGTAACTACTGAATCGATTATCATGAAATTGCATACAAGTTCTTTGGAGTACGGAGAAGGACATAGGCTACCTTTTATACTGGGAAAAAGGTTTAAGTACTATTCCTGAGGGATCGACATTGACGCGGGCGGAGCCGCGGGCGAAAGCTAGTAATATTTTAAATGCGAAAGTGAGTTTGTTTCTTGTTTGTTTGTTACGCTTTCACGCCGTAACTACTGAACCGATCATCATGAAATTGCATACAAGTTCTCTGGAGTACGAAGAAGGACAAAGGATACCTTTTATCCCGGGAAAAAAGTACTATTCCCGAGGGATCGACATTGATGCGGACGGAGCCACGGGCAAAAGCTAGTAAAACAATCTATACTTAATATTACAAAGCTGAAGAGTCTGTTTGTTTGTTTGAACGCGCTAATCTCAGGAACTACTAGTTCAAATTGGAAAATTCTTTTTGTGTTGGATAGTCAATTTATTGAGGAAGGATTTCGGCTATAAAACATCACGCTGCGACCAATAGGAGCGGAGCATCAATAAAAAATGTTTGGAACTCGGGGAAAAATTATTCATCTATACTAATTAATCATAATAACAGAAATTGCCGCGGACGAAGTCGCGGGCAACAGCTAGTAAAGTTATATACGCAGAGAATGAGACGGGCCTGGCATCGTACTAAATGCTAAATAACATCGCAAACAGTAAACAGCTACAAATAAGGCTACACCTATTTTCTTGCGACTTTCGGTAAACTAATCGAATACTAATGATACCAATGGAGTAGGTTCGAGTAACACTAATCGATTTATTATGTTTGTAATCGATTAATGAGTTTGCGATGGGTGCTTGAACTGGCCAGTAAAGCAGTCAGTTTGATTTTCAATTTTTCAATCGAGTTATTACAAATGAGTCAATCGTATTTTATTTTATTCACTTGTTTTCTCGAAATGGACATTATTGCATGGAGGTTACTTATATATAACCTTATAGTCACAAACTATGAAGAAAATTCTATACCTACTAGCTAGTTCGCCGGGTACCCCTTCAAGGCTCTGTCGAGGGCACTCTTTCTTTTTTTGTTTGAAAGGTTATGTTTTCAAGTTGGATCCACTTAAATTTCATTACGATCGGTTCAGTAGTTTGATTAAAGATCTTTTTCAGATTGGCCTGGGTCTTGGATGTTTATTTATATATGTATATGTTATAAAATATAGTATCGTTGAGTTAGTATCCCATAACACAAGTCTCGAACTTACTTTGGGGCTAGCTCAATCTGTGTGATTTGTCCGTATATATTTATTTATTTATATATTGAAGTCCCATAGGAAAAGTTGTTCATTTTGACGGGCTGAGGTACCCCTTCACGGGAACGTCGTTGGTTATGTTACATGCTGTAAGACATCCCATCATCATCAACATCAACAACGCGTGACGGCGTGATCTTTCGATCACGCCGTCACGCAGGGATGTTGTGAATATTTGCATCCGCATCCGCAAACGCGGAGCTTTCGCATAGATTTGGACATCTGCATTCGCATCCGCAATAAATCAATGCAGTTTTTCATGCGGATGCGTATGTCATGCGAGTTGCGACAAGAAAAAAAAAGGGGCGGGGTCTGCGAATGGCGCGTGCCATAATATATTAAGTACAATGCTATTTTTAACTTAACGATCTTTTAAAATAAATGTGTGTGAAGTAAAAGTTTATAGGAGTTTTAGACTTGATGCTAATTTTCATTAATAAATGTGTTGATTATTTCTATATCATACCGAATAAAAATTTTCATTAATAAAAATAAAAATTACTTTTTATTGATTTAATTCTTCATTTATATACTATACTTATATAGGATCTTAAACATCTGCGTCCTCATCTGCATCCGTGGATGTGTGCCTTCAACAATCTTCATCTGCACTCACATCCGCGGATGTGATAAAATCGGCATCCGCAACATCCCTGATCAAAACCGATTGAAGTAACAATAGCTCATACTTAATTATCATAGACGCAATATTTCAATGCTTTATAACTTCACTGTGCGTCACCAAATGGACTATTACATCGGAAATTGGCCCATAAAACTTATGTGATTGGAAAGTCCGCAAAACAGGTACAGTTATCATATCACAATGCTTCAATCGCTTACAAAAACAAGCAGCCAATACATAAATCTTGGTAAAATCAATTATCCCCAATCTTGAAACTGACGTCTTACAGAAACTAAGCCAAGAGAATTTTTATTTTACTTGAGAATTACTTAGTTTGTACGTAGTTAGGTGAAGGCGCAAAATATCCTAACGTAAAATGTCCAAAGGCAGACATTGTAAAGTCCTGCCAAAAATATAAAACTAATGGAACTAATTACTTCTATGAACAACTTTTCCTATGGGAACAATGCTGGGAACGCAGAAAAATTTCGACGTTTCCATACAAACTGGCCGAGCGGCAGAACTCATTAGTAAATGCCGATTTTTTTTTGAGTTCCCAGCATTGGTCCCATAGGAAAAGTTGTTCATATTGATGGTATGATAACAGCACGTCGAGGGTACATTAAAACGCTGTATATAGTATTTATACTTTTAAAAAGAAATATCTCAACGTCATATTAAAAATGTGCTTATCAGTATTTTTTACATACAATACATGCTTACATTATCTTCATCTAAATAATATAATTCAGAAATATCTTCTATGCTGGCTTGGGAGGAAAAAAAAACGTAAAATGTGCCAGCTGCTTCTCTTCCTGCGCAGATACGCTAAACGTGGCCTTTCGGTCTTATGACCTTAGGCTCTGTCTACCCCGCAAGAGATAAAGACATGATAATATGTTTTGTATGTGTGTATGTTTTCCAAAATCTACACATCATGCATGTTCTTGTCATCTCTTAAGACCTCGTTTATTTCTGTAACCATGTAAAAAGACATTTCACTCATCGAACCATTTATGAATTTGAAGTCTGATGACATTTTGCGTTCAATTACTAGTTGTAAGTCACGTTCCACTCCGGTCAACTCCAACGTTTCTTACACCCAGTTTAACTTAGTAATCAAACTAAAATGTACTTTAAATTAACTCTTGATAAACTAGTTCGAGAAAGCTAATATTTTGATTAAATTTAGTTCCTGAACTGGGTCACTTAGTTCATATGTTAGATAAAACTTCGTTACGTTACCTCGTGACGTGTGGTTGGAAACTTTCTTCAGTCTTGAGAGGTTAATAGGATTAATACCTGAGAAAACGACTTTTAAACGGAAAACTAATTTTCCCAGATACAAGACTTAGTTACATCGATTTTTCGTTATCAAAACTATATGTATTTAAATTTTATCGTGGTCGCAGCAAGTCTCGCTGCGTCTGGTGGTTTAGCTCTTTGACGGACACAAAACAGCTATAGCAGGCCTATCTCACTCCCCATGTCGAAAACATACCTACGCTCGGCGACCACTTCAAAGCGGTTAAACTGGGCAAATTGAGTAGGAACGATGTGATGACTTCATCGAATTATGAATCGTTTGTTCAGAACTATACGAATGAAATTGGCTTGCAATGGACTCTGCCAGTATCTAAATGAGAAAGTGCTGCGTTCTGCCGCGCGCTAGATTACACCGTATCGCTAACTACATTGAGTTGATATTTCTTTGAATACCTTTGCAGAGTGCGACTTATGTACGTAAGTACCAGTACCATTGAATTAGAAAAAAATATGGAAGCGTAACTCTCATACAACTAACGATTCAATATCAGTCCCATTTACGCAAACAAACTTAACTCAAATCACAACGAAAAACTTACGCACTCATAGACGAAGGTAGTTTGTGATTGGCCGCGTCAAGGTCACGGGGCGGTGTCAACATATCTAATGAACGCTATGGTGTGAACATAACGGAGGTAGGCAGGCTAGCAGCTCGCAAAACATATTTTACTCAACAATGATAAGTTACTCCAGTGTCACTTTTCCGCCTTAACTTGGTTTCCTACACCACTTTACTACCCAAGATTTTTATCCTAATTCGTTAAGATTTCGTCGATGGTCACAAAAAATATGTTATTAAATGCTTTTATCGACGCGTCCTTCCGCCACGGAACGCGCGGTAGACTAGTTCGCAAAAAATCTACTTATTAAGCCCCGCCCGTTTTGATCTACTTTGCGTGGTGTCAGTTTTTAAGCACAATACTGCTTCCATAGTTTTTTTAATGTAATGACCAGTACTTATTCTGTGGCTATAGCTTTACATACGTAAGTATATACGTATGTACACACGTAATAATGTATCGTACGTTTGTATGTACGTTCATTATTCCGTTAGTTTTTTTTAAGTTATTCAACAATACTAATTAAATGATATGTCTATCTAAGTAAAACTATTTTATCACAAAGAGTCTACCACCAATTTAGCTCATATCATATGTATTGGACATTAGATTTTTATAACTAACAATAACACAGTAAAATGTAACAATTCCCGACGATAAATAAATCTTCACATTTACTCCATAAATAAACACATTTAGGCCAGCACATCACACACTAAGCGCATCCGATGCATACTAAAGACGTTAAAAGCTAAATCCGAAGATCTATAGATATTTTCACAAGATACCTCATTTGTCTGAAGCAGTGATGGTTTGATTATAGAACTTATAACCGGATAAATGTCGTTCTTAATACAATCTGATTTATTAGTATGGAACATATCGTACCGTGTTTAATAACGTTAAATATTCCGATATGTTTTATACTAATGTTGATAACCGTGAAAGTTTAAGAAACTGTAATCTGATTTAAGTATTACAAAAATATTAAGTATTAAAATAATATCGAATATAATATACAAAAAAAAGACAGAGCACATTCTATCTACCACAGAATACGTACTATAGTTATGTGCCCGGTTTTACCGCTTAGAAGTGATCGCCGCGCGTACGTGTGTTTTTGGCACCGGCCCGGGGAGTGAGACAGGCCTGATTCTACATCTAAAGGAGTCTATATCTATGCGACGATCTCACAAATCCCCGACGATGCCATAAATCATAAAGTGAGATTATTATGATGCAAATAACTTTAAGCAGCAGTTTGGCTTTGGTGTGTGTATATTTGAATAAATTATTCTCTGAAACTTTTCACAAACGCGGGAAATTTCATATTCGGTGTTAATCTATTTAAATTTTCGATGATTTTTAGTTCAGTTCCTACAAAGTTAGACAGACAGGTATTTCAAACTTTGTAATTTCATATTCGTGAAATAAGTGAGCTGTTTTCAGAGACGCCATTTTTTTATCTATGGCTGTTTCATATCGGTTTATTTGTTTTTGCAGATATCGTTATTGTAATGCGTTTTTTCAAATTAACAATGGAACCCATTTGTATCAAATTTAAAATGGCACCTATTTTTAATTTAAAAAAGAAGATTACAAGAAAGTTGTGAATTAATAAGTACTTAATAATTTATTATTATTTATGTTAGTTATTTTATAAAAAGTTATTTTAATATTTTGTTTTGGTATCAAGTGAAAGATATTTAATATAGATTACAAAAATATGTAATTTATATATACAATGTGTGAAGAAAACCCTGTACAATCCATGAAGGGGTGATTCAGCCCGTCGATATGAACAACTTTTCCTATCGGACCAATGCTGGGAACTCATTTTTTTTTGTTCTCATACAAATTGACCAGCCAGCCAAACATTTGTGTTTGGAAATGCCTATTTCTTTGAGGTCCTAGCCTTGATTCTATAGGAAAAGTTGTTCATATCGTGCTGAATTATCGCTTCAAGGATCGAACAGGGTTTCCACGAAATTGTGAAAATTTACGTGTTTTCAAATCAATATTACTATGCGCTGAATTAATTAATTAAATACATCAAAAGTATTTGTATAATTTAGATCGACCCTTGAACAACATCGCCCCTAGGTTGGAATTTAAAAAAGGTAAATATAAAATTTTAGAATGATATTATATGTTATGTATGATACTAAAAACATTTTTCTTCGAAAACTTCGTAATTTTTACGTTTAAAACAATAATTCTCACATGACAATATTAATATGTACATCTCGGAGGTCGCCCCCCTTTCTTATTTTTTATTATAAATATATAAATATGAAAATATTACGGCTTTTCATTTTTTTTTTCTTAATATTTTTTCGTAGCTACGTTTTTCGAACGAAATGGCGATGGTGATGAAGTCTTAATATTTTCATATTTATATTTTTATTTAAAAAGTTAGAAAGGGGGCGACCTCCGTGATGTAAATATAAATATTGTCATGTGAGAATTATTGTTTTAGACGTAAAAAATACAAAGATTTCAAAGAAAAATGATCTTCGATATCATAACACACATATATCATTTTTAAATTTCATATGTATCTGTTTTAAATTCCAACAAGGATCTTGTTCAAGGATCGACCGATATTATACAAATACTTTTGATGTATTTAATTAATTCAGCGCATAGCTAGTAATTTGAAAACACGACAATTTTCACAATGTTGTGCAGTACCGTCGTAACATATTACCATTCTCCCGCGAAACTTTACAATATGCCTATAAATATTAGAAGTCAGGTTTAAGTTTACAAACTCTATCTTATAAAATGTTACGCTAGATATATAATAAACAAAGAATAATTTTCAAAAGACAGTTAGGCGATTTACGTTAACACCAAATTATATCAAGATCAGTAAAAATCATAAATAAAATTAAACGGTATATTTTTATTATTCAAAAATAGAACCATAAGAAGGGATTTCGCGTTTACAGATCAAAAGAAGGCCGGTAAAGTTGAGCTTGCGCCAAAGAAAACAAACTTGTTGATGGTGCGATGTTTTTCGACATTTTTTATTCTATCCCGATCAAAAAGAACATACTTATCGATACACTAAATGTTTACGCGAGCGAACTCCGGACATCTGGTCCGGTGTTGGATATATTTAAAGATTTTATTGGCGTTAGAATAACAACTCATTGTTAGTTTGGGCCGGCTGAGTATTTCGATACGCTCTGGTTTTCGTGAAATAAAAAACATAACGGTATACACATTTTGGGAATTGCTAGTAACATTATATTATTATAATAAACTAGCTTTCGCCCGCGGCTCCGCCCGCGTCAATGTCGATTCCTCGGGAATAGTCCTTTTTCCCGGGATAAAAGGTAGCCTATGTCCATCTCCGTAGTCCAGAGAACTTGTATGCAAAATTTCATGATGATTGGTTCAGTAGATACGACGTGAAAGCGTAACAAACAAACAAAAAAACTCACTTTCGCATTTATAATATTAGTTAGAATATTGGTTGTCTGTAAGAATTTACAGACAACCAATATTCTAATCTTTCTTTCACCCGAATGGGTGGAAGAAAGATAGATGCGTCACACACAAACCAAACGCTTAGGCCATTCGTGCCTCTATCGCTTGTTCCGCGCTCTCACTTGCAAATGTCACGTGAGACTTTTACGTGCGTGCAGCTGGCGTTCATCTGGCGAAGTGAAATATCGCCTGTGCCGCCGCAAAGGCGAGTTTTCACTTCTGGGACCGCCGTTCGGTCACGTGTCCGTTGTACGAACTACCTTTTACATCTTACCGTTATTAGAAAATCGTTTATGGTCATGCTGGGGAGTACCACACGAATTTTCGGTCACTTCACGTGTCTTGACCCAAGTTCAACATTTTTACCTAACCCAAATGTGCACCGACGCCAAAAAAGTTTTCACTTCAATAACTTCAACAAATAAAATAGTGGCTCTGTGAGATGTAAAGGTCGCGAGCAAGGACTCTACCGGTATCCAAATAAAGTGTTTTGAACACTGTTTTATTATAAGTTTTTTATAAAGATAATTAAAAAACACGGTTTCACTCACCTTTATTCAGTTGGGATCTCGATCTAACACTCGCCCTGATGATGGTCTTCGTATCAGACCGAAACTAGTTGGCGATTCCAACTGAATAAACGTGAGTGAAACCGTGTTTTTATAATGAATTTATCTCGCGTTAGTTTTAATACTCATCATCATCAGGTCCTTTTTAGTCTCCACTACAGGAGCACGACCCTCTCTGTACTACTAGGGCCATACTTGGCCAGAGCAGCCAGAGGACTTGGCCTACACTCTCCACGCTGGCCAGACGGGTTGGAGAGGTCTCTTAGATGTTTATAAGCTTTGTTTAGCTTGCATTTCCTAAGTCGCCTTCTACGACATCCACGGGAAGACTTAGAGTGGTCCTATTCTACTCTGCCGGATACCACACGGCAGTTTTAATACTATTATAAAGAAAATGTAAAACTTTCAAACTGTTTTCAGAAATCCTACCGGTTAATAAGTGTTAATAACTGTTATAGCCAATAAGGTTAACATTGGCATAACTATGTGACAGCTTATGCACACTTGCCTGCAGCTCACTTGGAGTCAGCTACATAGTCAATTCAAAAATAAAAAACCTTTGCCTGGGTGAATACGAACTGTGTATGTTATTACATTTTTCTATGTACGTGTTTACGTACAGTCGCCAGCAGAGAAATCTGACCCCTACTCTGTAGTGAGAGGGGTGACCGACTGTACATACAAAAATGTATCTAATAAATATTTTTCTTACAGGTTGATTACAGAAAACATTAGGTATATCTGTTACGCTTTACAAGAGCAAAACCGGTTTAAAATACCCAAATAAATGCTACAGAAATAATTAAGTAACATATTTAATGTGTAACCCATAAGAATGTGTATTCTTTGTAATGGTGTCTAAGAGTCCCTGCTCGCGAGACTTACTCGTATTACAGCGAACCTTCAATTGTTCTTAGCCATATACCTCTGTAGCACTTGGTCCTTAAGTCAAATTCGGCCTTTTGAATAATTTCCTTCTATTTAGCCTGGTGAGGTGTTTCACAAAAATACTTAAATATCAAATACTAGGAAACTATCAATTTTTTTATACCATAATATGGCGTACACATGTTTGTTTTGATTAAAACAAATATTTGTACGGATGTAGGTCGAAGGTCGACTAACCAATAACGTTTGTAGCATTTCACTGTAAAAAAAAAGGTAGTGCGTGGCGGGCCACGCGCAGTGTAGGGTTCCGTAGTTGCGAATACCTGCTTTGACTAAAAACGTCTAAAAACGAGCGCAGTAAGCACCCACCGTCGTATCGTTCCGCCAAGTACGTAAACACATTGCTAATAATTTAAGTGTTATTATTATTAAAGCTACTATGATGTTATATCTTCTAAAAAAATATGATATACATTACCATGCAGGTAATGTACATCATATTTTTTTTAGTTTTATTATTCTCTTATTTTAGAAGCACATTTTGCCACTTTGGAAGTCTCTCGCGCAAACTATTTAGTTTCGAAAAAAAAATATTAGAGATCTCGATATAATTTTTGAAGACCTATCCATAGATAAGTAGTAGATACCCCACACGTATGGAATTGATGAAAAAATAATTATGTTTTAGTTCTAAGTATGGGGAACCTCCAAAATTTATTGTATTTTTTTCTATTTTAGTATGAAAATCTTAGTGCGGTTCACAGAATACATCTACCTACCAAATTTCAACAGTATAGTTCTAATAGTTTTGGCTGTGACATGCATACAGACAGACAGACGAATCTATAAGGATTCCGTTTTTGCCATTTCGCTACGGAACCCTAAAAATAACAATTATAAGAATTGGTAACGTATTTTATTTGTGACCCTGCCATATGCCGCGTGTTACAGAGATATTGCGCCCTGCGGCCTACACACCAAGTTTCATTAGGAGCGTAGGTAGATAAGAAGTTTATTTGTTGCTTCTGGCACACACGTACAAATTATTAATGACAGTTAGACATTCATTACTGTATAGGTATAACGAGACTAGTATACATTTCATAAGAAGTATGTGTGTGCTATAATAGCAATATAAAATATTGCCCAGAGAGATATACACGGATTTTCAACTATAACCTGTCAGTCAGTTGCAGTAAATCAGTTGTGATTTTATTTTGTTTCAAGAATACATTCAAAACATTTTACCTAAGTACTTAAATTTATTGTAATAAACGTAGATTGAACATTAATGGCAAAATTGAAACATAAAAGTCAAGTCAAAGCCCCACAAAGATGTAAAAAAAGAAAACGACCCGCGTAGACATCTCGGTGATAACGTCCACTACCGGCGACAAATATGTCAAAAAGAAAACGACCCGCGTAGACATCTCGGTGATAACGTCCACTACCGGCGACAAATATGTCAAAAAGAAAACGACCCGCGTAGACATCTCGGTGATAACGTCCACTACCGGCGACAAATATGTCAAAAAGAAAACGACCCGCGTAGACATCTCGGTGATAACGTCCACTACCGGCGACAAATATGTCAAAAAGAAAACGACCCGCGTAGACATCTCGGTGACAACGTCCACTACCGGCGACCTGTGGCGTCGTAGCTCTTAAACGGATGGACCTATTTCGATACGATTTTTTCATTTGAAAGCCAGTTTTCATGCGGTGGTTCTTAGCTATGTTTGGTTAGTATCGGTACAGCAGTGTAGGGGCATCAGCTCTTTTCCAAAATTATGTAATGACGTATGATTACTGGATTAAGTTCGCTTCACGCGTGCCAGTATAATGACAATTAATTGATAACTTCGACCGATGCTGTAACCAGAATGGTCTCCAGAGAACCTAACTCCTCGAAAACTTTAGGCAGACATATCGTGTTTGGATTTAATTTATTCGTTTTAATGAGTAAATTTCTTGCCGGTTACGTTATGATTTTGCAATACGGTCAAGTTGACCTGGTGCATTTTTTACTTTTTAAGGCTGTTTCTTAAACTATAAGTATTTTTGTGTAGATAGAGAACCACACAGCCGTATGGTTTCCGACAGAGTAGAATAGGACCTAGTCTTCCCATGGAGGTCGTAAGAGGCGACTTAGGAAATACAAGCTAAACAAAGCTCATAAACATCAATGAGACCTCTCTCACACACACACACACACACACACACACACAGACACAACCCGTCTGGACAGCGAGGAGAGTGTGGGCCAAATCCTTTGTCTGCTCTGGCCAACTATGGTTGCGGTAGTACAGGGAGGGTCATGCTCCTGCAGTGGAGTCTTAAAAGACCTGATGATGATTTTTGAGTAGCGTGCTTTATAAATTTTTAGTTTAATTTTTTTGAAGAGTTTATTACATGTCTATCTTAGATATGTATAGAAAACTCTGTTCGATCCTCGAAGGGGTGATTCAGCCCGTGGATTTACCATATGGGACCTCGATGTCGGTCTGTCACAACTAGTAACAAGGCTATATCTTTGAAACCGTAATAGCTAGAGAGCTTGAAATATTTACAGTAAGTGTATTTTGGTAGCCGGTATTAGAAAAAAATATTAAAAAAAAAATATAAATGGAATGGAGCCCTCATACAGCCAACATGTTTTCTCATACAACAAACGGAACCCTGCATATCCGAATACCACGCCCACTTGGTGAGATTTATTTTATGACTAAGTAGCTGTCGGTCGCGGCTCGGCACACGTTTATGTCGATCCCGCGGGAGCAGTCCTTTTTTCCGGGATGAAAGGTAGTCCATGTGTTAATCCATCATCATCATCATCATCAGGTCTTTTTAGTCTCCACTGCAGGAGCATGACCCTCTCTGTACTACCGGACACATACTTGGCCATAGCAGACCGGATTTGGCCTATTTTCTAAGTCGTCTCCTGACATCCATGGGAAGACTTGGAGAGGTCCTATTCTACTCTGCCGGAAACAACACGGCTAGTGTATTAATCCGGGCTACACATATACATAGTATCACGTCTTTTCCTTGCGGGATAGACAGAGCCTAGGTCTATAATCCAGGGTAATAACCTGAAAATCTGTTCAACCGTTTTGGCGTGATTGAGTAACACACATCCATACATACAAACTTACGCGTTTATAACACTACTAGCTTTTGCCCGCGGCTCCACCCACGACAATGTGGATCCCTCGGGAATAGTACTCTTTCCCGCGATAAATATTATAAAGGTAGCCTATGTCCTTCTCCGTACTCCAGAGAAATTGTATGCAAAATTTCATGATGATCGGTTCAGTTGTTACGGCGTGAAAGCGTGACAAACAAACAAACAAAAGTCACTTTCGTATTTATAGTATTAGTATAGTAAGGATAAAGATAGTTCAGAATGTCCTATTGAATGACCCAAAAAAACCAACGGAAATTGAAAGAAATACCTTGTGATTCCAAAAACTCTTTGACATATAAAAGTTACGAAGGTTTTTGAGCTTTCTTTTGATTTCTAAAGCTTTTAAACAAAAGGCGCATGTCAAGCGTGATGTCCTGCTCCTCCACAACTTTGTAAGGGACGCGTTAGAACTTTGTTCGACAGATATTAATAATTGCGATGAAGGCATGTGACGAAGGCAAAGGCATTAAAAAGTTTTTAGAGTTCCGTACTACAGAAGGAAAAACCGAACCCTTATAGGATCACTTTCTTGTCCGTCTGTCTGTTTGTCAAGAGCCTTTTTCTCAGGAATCAAGTTGAAATTCATATCAAATACTCAGGTACAGTATCCTTGGAGCTGTTGAAAAATCAAACTTCTAAGCCAACGCAATCAAGAGATACGAGTACAGCCGTTTATGCCGCAAATTTTCAAAATTCGCAAGTGAATCGCCGCCTGATGTAAAAAAGGCTAAAAAAATGGCTTTTTTATCCACACTCTATAGCTTGGAAGAGTTTTTTAATATTCCTGATTGAAGTCAATAATATATAGTAATAGAAAATATATGTAATTGTGATATTTATAATTATGTAATATTTTAGTCTTAATTTTAATTCAATCTGAATATTATTGTAATTTGACCTTAAACTGTAAATTTTACGTGTAAATTTAATTTACTAATACATAATCATTTAAATTAATCAAAACCTACAGGGTACTTCCAGTGTACTTAGAATCTTGAAATTTAGTATGAAGCAAATAGCACAGATAAAGGAATAATTGCGAAAAGCATAAATTTTTAGTTAAATCATATAGCAATAATTAATGGCCGGTTTTTTTCTTAAATAAGAAAACCAGTTCTCAGCATTGGTGGTGATTGCTCTGCTGCAGTAATTGGAAGGGTTCAAGAATTAGTTATTCTGATTCTTCCTCAGATATATATAATAAAAACAAGTCTAGGTAGACACGACGACCCTATTGCGGTTGTGTAGTTTGCAGCCGGCCACACGACTTTCAGTCCGCGACCCAAATCGGATTTAGCGATGGAATGACGTGCGGCCCAAATCATGACAAATATAAATTGTTGCACTGACCGGAATAATCATCTATTTTGTTATAATTGACACCTCAGTCATCCTAAAAGTGATGAATAACAAAACAGACAACAAATCAGACCACATCTATGCACAGGATTTCGTAATTTATTACGATTATTTACGATGCGCGACATAAATTATTCAAATAGAAATCGATGTATGAAATTCTTCGATCAAATATAATATTAGATACACAGTCTCATACAAAATGAAGCCTAGATAATGTCCCTGAGCCAAAACATCATGCACTTACAAGCAACAACAAAAACAGTACATACTTATTTATTTTTTTATTTATTTAATAGTGCACAATACAGTTTACAACGACTAATGCTGTAATTATGATTATTGTGATAGATACATGATTTGGTTGTAAAGCCAAATAATTTGTACACTTAGCATGTATGTGATAATATGACAAGAAAACATCGTGTAGAGAAAAAAAGCAGTTACTAGGAAAAATTAACTCACTGAAAGTATGACACTCCTTAATCCAAATTAACATACTGAAAGTATGACACTCCATCTTTCTTTTTCACTTTTGACGCGTAGTTTTTGCATCTTTTCGCTGAATTTTGTCATCGCGAGACGTGTGAGTACCAGCGCGGTTTATTCAAACTGTGGATAAAACAGCTCCGAAACTTGATTAGAGCGCTGTTCAGTCGGTGCCACTTTTCGAGCGCGAATCGTGTATCTACCATTATAATATTTGGTCGAAGATGAAATTAAATGAAAATATAATTTCAAATTTACATACAAGGTGTTAATGAAAATGCACAAAACCTCAGACACCCCAGTTTATTTTTTATTATAAAAGAATTAAATAAATAAATAATCTTTTTAATACGACCTCGCCTAACTACTTAAATAAGCTTTTTACTTTTTACAGAGATATACAGCAACGCCCTCTGCTAAGTGCTGAAAATCTACGCTTAATAATTCCACAGCATTCGACGGAATTCTTCTCACGTTCTTTCCCTGTTCGAGCCGTTCGTCTTTGAAACTCCTTACCACTGTCTTCTATCCGGTGCGCTCAAACACTAGCCAGCTTTAAGACTCAAGTCAAATCACATTTATTATTTTTATGATATTTTATTACTGATTGCTATCATCTTATTCTTCTTGTAAGTTATATATTAATGTATCATTATAGTTTTTAAATATATGTAGGTTTATTTAGTTTTATTTGTATTCATTTAAGTTTATTAATATTTATATGTATTTAGTAATAAATTTCTTCCTTTCCCAAGCTTAAAGTGGTTTCGATGGGCAGCAGCCTCGGAACCCATTAAATAAACTGCGCTCACCAACCCGTTTGCCAAGCGTGGTGAGTATGGCAAAAACCCCCCATTTTGGGGGAGGCCTATGTCCAGCAGTGGATTTCTTGTGGCTGATATGATATGATGATGATGATGTATTTAGTAAGTAAAATACATCCCTTTCAATATAGTATTTTACTACCCCGCACTACCTACCTGCTTTAATTTTAATCGATTTCTCAAAGAAAAGGTTTGCCTGGAAGAAATTGCTATGCGATAAGGCCGCCTTTTGCGCATTTTTCTATTTCTAAGTTTAGTTTGTTAGACTGATTAGATGAAATTCTACTTGTACATTTAGCGATAAAAACTTTCAACTATTCGTGCAACAGTAATAATAAAGGGGTTTAGCATTGCATGGTAGTTTATTTGTTTGGATAGTTAACTATAGTACAAAAAGTAAGGCTATCGTGATCATTATATTAAGATATCACTATGACAACATAAGTACTTATCAAAATCAGTATAATAGTGGCTATCTCACGAAATGATTAGGCTAAATAAATAATCGCGAGGTCCACGTTCGCAGCGAACTACTAGTTAAATTAAATGTTGTTTATATTTCAATCATTAGATATAAAGGTAGGTGTTTTAATCAAAAGGAAACGTAACAAACCTAACCTATTTTCCACGACAAAGTAGTTTTTGGGTCTTTATCATTTTCGCCCTAAGCTTGAGTGATGTTTTGGTCACAAGATAACCTAACGAACCTAACCTACCCATCGTGGCCAAGTTGTTTTGTTGTGGCGGGGGCTTCGCCCCGGAGCCCCCTTATTTGGAAGAGTAGTAGAAGAACCAATTTTTTTTTTTAAAATAAATATACATGTTGAAATTTTTATCGTTTTGGACCCTTAAAGGGGTGACTCAGACCATCAAAATGAACAACATTTCCTATGGGAACAATGCTGGGAACTCAAAAAAAAAATTCGACATCCCCATACAAATTGGCCGGGCGGCGGAACTCTTTTGTATGGAAATGACGAAATTTTTTTGAGTTCCCAGCATCGGTCCCTTAGAAAAAGTTGTTCATATTTATGGTCTTAGTCACTCCTTTAAGGGTCCAAAACGATCAAAATTTCACATGTATGGAGACATATTGAGCTAGCCCGACAGTAAGTTGTGAACTTGCGTCGTAGGATACTAACATAACGGTACTATATTTTATAATAAATACTTATATATATAAACATCCAAGAACCCGACCAATTCTAAAAAGATCGTTTTCCATCAAGGTTATAAAAGTACATAAACATCAGAGTGATGGATGTAGACAAAGCGAGAGAGGTTTCCAAAGATCTTTGCAAGTGGAGGTCCCTAGTCTCTGCCTGCCCCCATGGGAAACAGGCGTGATAATATATATGTATGTATGTACATCAGAGTTCCCATACAAGAAACGTGGGAGGTATTTGTTGTTAAATATGGTAAGGTGGTACGAAACCCTTAGTATGTGTACTGATGCTCACACTCTGCTACTGATACTTTGCCAGTGTTTCTTTAATTGACTGAATAGTTTTTCTTTTATATCAATCTATCCTGTATATAAAGAGTACTTCATTATACTCTTACTAGCTTCCGCCCGCGGCTCCGCCTGCGTCTATGTCGATCCCTCGGGAAAAGTACTTTTCCCGGGATAAAATGTTACCTATGTCCTTTTCCGTACCCCAGATAACGTGTATGCAAAATTTTATGATGATCAGTTCAATAGTTACAACGTGAAAGCGTAACAAACAAACTCACTTTCGCATTTATAATGTTAGTAAGGATTAAATAAAGAAAATAAAATTTGGTAAAATTTCAAGCGGTGTACGACTTAGGTTGCCCGCTTGAAATATTTTTCACCATATTTTATTTTCTTGAGAGTATATCAAAATAGCATTGTAAATGCAAAATGCAAACACTTAAAAATACCTTATTATAATAGATAAAGTTCTCTAAACCAAGAGAATCGGATTTAAATTCCTGGTAGCGTAATAATGGCTGCATTGGTTGTGAGAACGCTTTTCACTGCACTCAGAAAATTCCATTGTAAGCGGTCGGATGCAGAGATATCAATCGAGAAAATGCGGTACACTGCATTATCCGGCGGAGTGAATAAGATAACATTTATTGACCTCTTTAACCGACATTAAAAAAGGAGAAGGTTCTCATTTGCTTAGTGATTGTTAACCAGTTGTTTACATATAACTCCGTCATTAATAATCCGATTTAAAAATATTTTTTTGAAGTGAAAACTTCTATAGCGGCGTTGTGCACTTTTAGGGATGGGTAAAAAATTTTAAACTCGCGTCAGGCCATGTGTGACGGACACGTGACCTGAGACCGCCGGCGCGACGTAGGAGAGGAAGTAATATAAATAAATAAAATACCGGCATTTTCAATTTCAATTCATTTATTCCTTTAAACAATAAAAAACATTGTGTCGGAAATTATAAGCACATAATCACATAAATAAGATTTAAGAAAAAAAAATTAAAAATATTAATCTTGCCATCGTACATTATACTTAATACTAACATTTAATAATTCAATTTTAATTCATAATTATAATTTATTTATACCGTTGAAATTAATGTCATCAAATCAATTCTCGGAGTGCAAACCATTTTTTGACGTTATAATCGAACGCCGGCTGCACGCACGAAAAAATGTCACGCTCCGTGTGCAAGCGAGAGACCAGAAGGTAGAAAGGGCGCATATTCTCCGTTTGAATTTGAATTTTGAATTCCGAATGCTAACGACAATCAGCTTTCGAAAAGCGACTTCTTCTTCTTTTCGTGTCGCTGGATCAAAACTATATTTTGTCCTTCCAATAGGATGCCACCCTGATAGCTCTCTCTGAAGCTCTACAAAGGTCAGCTTTTGTGCAGGTAGTGGGACATGAAGGGCACGAGGCGACTTTATGGCATGTAAGTAAGGTTGGTTTTGCATTTATGTAGGTTTATAACATAACAATATCTACCTATAAATTATTGTGGACTAGCTGACCCGCCAGACGTTGTTCTGTTTTATCTATGTATAGACGCCAACTCTCAAACGTATTGCAATTCGATTACATTTTAAAAGTTAATAACGACGTTAAGTTTTCTAATTTTTTTAAATTAATTTTTTGTGCAATATCCTTATCCTTATTCTTACTAATATTATAAATGCGAAAGTGAGACTACTGAACCGATCATCATGAAATTTTGCATACAAGTTCTCTGGAGTACGGAGAAGGACATAGGCTACCTTTTATCCCGGGAGTACTTCATTGAGGGATCG
This sequence comes from Elegia similella, assembly GCA_947532085.1. NCBI lineage: Eukaryota > Metazoa > Arthropoda > Insecta > Lepidoptera > Pyralidae > Elegia > Elegia similella. The sequence goes on from OX383941.1 coordinate 20,663,369, forward strand.
ACTTTAACGAAGGCGGAGTCGCGGGCGAAAGCTAGTTCTAATATTTTCTTTGATAAGGACCTTCTCCTGAGAAAAACAAACACGTAAAAAAGAAATTAGCCAAATCGGTCCAGCCGTTCACACGTGATTCCGTGACCAAGGGAAGTAGGTATTCATTTGTTTATATAAAAACATAGATAGCATGAATTGTAATTTAAGTTACTTTTTTATACTTAACCAAAGCTTTCAGCTCAAAGAAGATCGACTATGTATCTAGTTTTTTTCATGTTTTTTAGGGTTCCGTACCTAAAGGGTAAAAACGGGACCCTATTAATAAACCCCTGTATCTCATGAACCGTGATAGTTAAACAGCTGAAATTTTTACAGATGATGTATTTCTATTGCTCCTATAACAACAAATACTAAAAAATAGAATAAAATAAATATTTAAGGGGGCTCCCATACAACAAACATAATTTTTTGCTTGTTTTTGCTCGATATTGACAACGACAACAGGTAGACGCTTGAAATATTCGTAGAATATTTAGTTATATATTCACTTTAAAAATAAATAATAAAATAAAATAAAATTAATATAAAAAGGAGGCTCCCATACAACAGACATGATTTTTTTCCCGTTTTTATAGATAACGGTACCCTTCATGCGCGAGTCCGACTCGCACTTGGCCGGTTTTTTATACTTAATCGAAGTGTTCAGGTCTAAAAAAGACTGCTATGAAGATATCGACCAAAACGCGGGTGAAGGTTAAAATTTTACCAAAGATGAATTAAGATTTCCTTTCAAAATTAAGCAACTAAAACTATAAAAGGATTGGCTCCGTCAGAACTGAATAATGTCTCATTCCTTTCAAAGGTAACAGATTTTCTCCTTTCTTTAATCAAGACTTGATTTTAGTCTTTAGATTACATTTTTTCCCGAAATTCTGTATTCTATTGGTTGTTAACTCAGCAGATCTTTTCAATCCGGTTATAATCATCCTATTTTTAACCCCCGACGGAAAAAGAGGGGTGTTATAAGTTTGACGTCGATGTTTGTGTGTGTGTGTCAGACACACACGTGGCTCTCAAATAGATCGACCGATTTCGATGTGCTTTTTTTCATTTGAAAGCCATAGTTTCCTGGCGATAGTTCTTAGCTGTGTTTGGTTAGTATTAGCTCTATTTCAAAATGATGTTATGTTATGGTGTATGATTACTTGATTAAGTGCTTCAGCGTGCCAATAACTTCGACCTGATTCTGCAACCAGAATGGTCTCCAGAGAACCTAACTCTTCGAAAACTCACAGCAGACATAATATATCGTATTATTGGGTTCAATAGATTAGTTTGAATTAGTAGGTACAGTCAGAGACAGAAATACCTGACCAGGCACTCTACCTTTATCTTGAATTTTCTCTTAGACCATAAATAATATGAACATGAAGATTGATATTAAGAAAGTTTTTATTAGAATCTTTCTGTATATACATTTACATGATATTATTATTTATAGTTTAAGAGAAAATACAAGATATAGGTAAAGGGCCTGGTCAGGTATCTCTGTCCCTAACTGTACCTTGCAGAGTATGATCTTGCCATACGATCACGTTGGCTTGGTACTACGACCTGGATGGTCTCCAGAGAATAACTCCTCGAAAACTTACAGCAGACATATCGTGTTTGGATTTAATAAATTCGTTTTAATGAGTAAATTTCTTGCAGGTCTTGATCTTGCAATACGGGTCACGTTGACCTAGTACTTTTTTACTTTTTAAGAGTTGTTCCTTAAGGGCTCGTACTACCTCACACTGCTTTGCATGATTGTCTGTACTATCAATAATAATGAAATACTCAAGTTGAAATAACTAGTAGTTCGCTGCGAACGTGGACCTCGCGATTATTTAATTTTCCTGATAATTTCGTGAGCTAGTAATGTTGTCATAGTGCTATTGTGACTTCAAAAGCACTCTTTTTATTTTACTCATCCGACTTATTTCAAATTAACATACAATGAACACAATGTCCTTACTTTCTTGTTCTAATAGTTAACATTCATTTCTATCCAAACAAATAAACTACCATACAATGTTAAACCCCTTTTTTATTACTGTTGCACGAATAGTTGAAATAGTTTTTCCCTACCAATCCCTAAATGTACGAGTAGAATTTCATCTAATTAATATGACAAAATCAAAACCGGGTTTCAATACAACATCTGTAAGGCGTTAAGCTCTCGATAGTGAAACGTGTAGCTGAAGAGCTGCGTTGCACTGTCAACGAATATTTGAGTAGGTCCTCACAGAAAAATAAATATGATTTCACAAAGGGACAAATAAATGTAACAGTTTCGTCATATCTGAAAGACTATGGTTATTATCGGAATCACAACATCGCATCACAATCGCAATATTACATCCACAGGCGTTTTTGAGTGTTTGAAAATGTCAATAGGCCTGCGACTTATAATTCAGGGAATACTAAAATATTAAATGCCAGATCACTTAATAGGTTCGTATCCGGGTGACTGACCTTCGGTCGGCATGATAATGATGATTAAGGTTCTAAAAACGAGACATATGTGTTTTGCTTTCTAAACCTATATGGTTTTGATGTGTACCCGTCAATGTTTAATTTTTTTAGCCCCGATAGACATGTTACCCCCGTTTCTTAGCTTGAGCTTTATACTTATAAAACTTTTGGTTTTCATTATAATATTAATTTTCTGCCTTGTTTTTCTGGACAACCCCCCAGCTCATTTTTCATTTGGTTTTTGTTTTTGTTTCTCTCGCAGAGTGCTGCACTCCCATACTCCTCTTTCTATGCTTCGGCTTTACCTTCCAAATATGGTTTTCGTACGTTTGGATTCTACATCTGTACTTATCTTTTGCCCACCGAACCCCATTTCTTTGTCTTTATTGTGTCTGTTCTGCGGAATTATTTGTTTCTTCTTACACTACTTTTTTCATTCATTTTTATTGTTTCGTACATAAAGGGTAAAAACGGGACCCTATTAATATCGCTCCGCTGTCCGTCTGTCTGTCTGTCCGTCCGTCTCTCACCAGGCTGTATCTCATGAACCGTGATAGTCAGACAGCTGAAATTTTCACAGATGATGTATTTCTGTTGCCGCTATAACAGGTAATACTAAAAAATAGAATAAAATAAATATTTAAAGGGGCTCCCATACAACAAACGTGATGTTTTTGCTTGTTTTTGCACTATATTGATAACAGCAACAGGTAGACGATTGAAATATTCAGAGAATATGTAGTTATATATATATATATATCCTTTAAAAATAAATAATTAAATAAAAAAATAATAATATTAAAGTCCCATGCATCAGACATGATTTTTTTGCCGTTTTTATAGATAACGGTACGGAAACCTTCGTGCGCGAGTCCGACTTGCACTTGGCTGGTTTTTTTACCAGCTTTTATTGTGAAAGGATTGAAACTGTAAAATGTTGTAAACGGGATGTTCATCATTAAATAGCTCGTCATTTTCAAATCAGATCAGTGATATTTTATAATTATCTTCCTCTACCAAAAAGTTAAGTACAATGCGTACAATTAAAGATAAATACAGAACTTATTAAAATATTCCTACGCATTTTTGGACTTCTGACTCCATCTGTTGGAGAAATTTGGAACTAACAAGAATTTATTATGGAAATTTTCATGGACTGGTATTTTTCTGTTCTAAAGGAACGAAATGTTGTAAATAAAAAATAAGAAAGTCACAAAGTCACAACAAATATTTGCAATCATTGAAAAATCAAATTTTCTTGCGCGGCTCGAAGTCTAATCTATTCGATCAGGTAACTACCGTACTGCGACTAAGCCAACCATTTGATAAGTATAGAGGAGAAAGTACCGTTCTAGTTTATAATTGTTCATGTTTTTGTTAGTAAATTTAAATTTAATACACAAAGCATGGACAAAGCAGGCTTCAATCAAATACCGCCACCTAGCGGCGGCTGTGGTAACCTTCAAAATTAACATTTATTTCAGCGCCATCTTGTAACATATTCAGCCTAAACGTCATTTACAATTTTCATTTCTCGAAATTCTTTCACATTTATTTAAATATCTCGAAAACTGCTGAACCGATTTTGATCCCCAACGAACTTGAAAATTGTATTTATAAGACCTATATACATTCTAAATTTCATCTTAATTGAAGCATTGGTTCTAAAGTTATCGTGGAACAAACAAACATACATACATACATACAAAAAATGTCTTTTCGCCCCTACTTGAATTGAAGACCTCACTCGCTTCGCTCGCTCGGTCAAAAATGCAGCAAAGTTCAGGACTAACTCTGGTAACTATCTCTATCTGACTCAAAAACACGACTGCGTTAATTTTTCTCGATAGAAAAAAATTGCAAAGTTGCCTCCAAATCACGACTAATTTACTCGGTATACAGCAGTATTCACCAAATTCATTAAAATTAACCTTGACTTTTATTATAATTGCATTACAGATAAGGCAGGCATCATTTTTTTTTCAAATAACACTTGAATATTCTTTAAAAACGAAAATATTTAAAGTAGCTAACGCGTGTAGACCTACCGCGTTTGTACCGCCATGCCGCCTGGCCTATGGCGGGCCCTTAAACTATAAGTATTTTTGCGTAGGGGGTTTATTTTATTTTTTTATAAAAAAGTTTCTTGTATAGGTACAGTCAGGCCTGTCTCACTCCCCGTGTCGATATCGAAAACATACTTACGCGGTGACCACTTGGAAGCGGTAAAACCAGGCAAATCCAGAAGGAACGACGCACGTTTGGTCAAAGTTCACCGACTTCATCGAGTTATCAATCGTTTGTTCAAAGCCATAAGAATGAAATTGGCTTGTAATGAATTCTGTAGGTATTTAAACAAAAAGGTGCTGCATTCTGACGCGAGCTAAATTACACCGTATCGCTAACTACATTCAGTTGATATTTCTTTGAATACCATTGCAGAGTGCTCTGGTATAGTCGAATTTTCTTATTTCTTGGCAAAGTTTCATTCTTTAGCAATAAAATTTTACAGAGTATTTTTATTGACTTATACATGTTAACTCACCACTGTATAATGACTTCAACCGTAACATAATAGGCTAGTTTCCTAAAAAAATATAATTAGTCCGTCAGTTAGATATTCAAAAAAATATTGGGCACGTATTTTTTCTTTTGTCGATTAAACAAAAAATGATAAAGATATAGCCCTCTGAAGTTCCGTGTGACGTCATAGTTTGCTACAATTTTTAGCAAACTTTGACGTCACGAGCCCCCACTCCTGAACTTCGACGCGCTATAACTTTGTTATTTATTGTTTATTTGACAAAAGAAAAAATACGTGTCCAATATTTTCTGATTATCTAACTGACGGACTAATTGTTATGTTATTATTACGACCCAGGAAACTAGCCTATTTCACAACTTTGCCAACATCAAAAGTATCATAATAATCGACAGTATTTCGGTACATACGTTTAACGACGCTATGGCACCGCATATCCAAAGCAATTTCAAGCTAAATGTTTCATTTTAATTTCATGTGGTTTGTTTTATATTACAATCTATTTTCACTGAAGATTTTCTTTCATTTGTTATTTTATCCTAACTAATTATTATAAACTGCGAAAGTTAGTTGTTTGATAGTTATTAGTTAGTTATGCGTAACATGCTTTCACGTTTTAATTACAATCTATACTAATATTATAAAGCTGAAGAGTTTGTTTGTTTGAACGCGCTAATCTCAGGAACTACTGGTTCAAATTGGAAAATTCTTTTTGTGTTGGATAGTCCATTTATTGAGAAAGGCTTTAGGCTATAAAACATCACGCTGCGACTTATAGGAGCGAAGCATAAATAAAAAATGTTTTGAAAACGGGGAAAAATTATTCATCTATACTAATCAATCATAATAACAGAAATTTCCGCGGACGAAGTCGCGGGCAACAGCTAGTACAATATAAAAAATCTTAGACTAAGACACTGCGGAGGGTAAATTATAATAATTATCGTGAAATTATCTATCAGGATGTATTTTGAAATGTATCGTGTGTTACTTTTCAAAATACATTTTGCCATTTAAAAAATCATGCATGTGTATGCATGTTTTTTTTTAAATGGCATGCACAATGTAAAGAAACTCACATACATCCATACAAAAACATAACATTCCGTTTTGGGCATTCGAGTAAAAATAATAATTATTATTTCAGTTAAATCTTTATAAATCAAGTAAGTCTCCATTAATATGGTTGGCCCCTTACTTGACGATTTACTTACTTATTTTAACACTTGATTTAACGTCACGCAATTTTTATGATTTTTAAAAACTTTCCCTTTTTACGCTTTCCGAAACTGAGTTGATAAACCTTATTATCAAGACAGTGCTAGAACGCCAACTAAGAACGCCACCGGTAACCGGCGTTATTTGTGTGACATCACAAAGCCTATCCCTTCCCCCGCTGTCGGGTCCTTGGTCGTTTCACTCCACGAGCGATTCGAACCGCGGTCCGAATCACTCAAGCACTGTTTCTGAATAGGACCATTCACACCTCAGTGGTAGGAGCGGTGCGAATGGACCAAGGTATTTTTAAATGGGTCAATTCGGACCACTGGGCGAAGGAGCACGTAGCAATATTCCAGGGTTGTTCCGAATTTACTTATTTAAAAAGTGACGGCTTTATGAATGGCCCCTCACTACGAATTTTAATATTGTGCATAGTACAAAAGTTCAAGTCTGTTTTATTACTTTAAGGGATTAAATAAACAAGCATTGTTTACTGATTACTAAAACTTTAGACCAAATATTTTATGGCTTGAACAAACTTCAATAAACAAGTCTAATAATGCCTTTGACAAAACTGCAAACAGCAAAAGTTTCAAAGCATTTATTGCTCTATTTTAGTATTTAGTTGAAAATGAAGCACACTGAAAATGTAAATATTTTATTGTCTGTCATGATTGTCTGTGATCGCAGTGAATTGCAAAGTCAATTAAAGCGAGTGATTTATTTTTACATCAATTATCTTTTCATATCCAGTATTATTATCTTATAGCTTAAGCAATTGTGCATGCATGCCTAGGATGCTAAGTTGGTGAACTAATTAGTAATTATGAGACTTTGTAAAATGTTTACGTGGTGTCTGTACTGTTGCCTTATTAAATTAAATAAAAGAATAAAGCAACAAACATAACTTGTGTTACAGGTTTTTGACGAAACCTACTTCAGGCACCAGTCCTTCACAAAGATAGGTTTTACAGGGAACTTTGTGAAGCAATATCTTTATTACATTATAAATTTACAAACATGTTCACTGTAAATACCTTTGTGAAGGAAAATAAAGATTTTTTTTTTTTATAACTTATACTAACCGTAATACATTCTTCTTTTTCGGTATTCGTGAAAAAAATTACAAAAGTATTCAAGACCAACCGCTGTGAAAGTTTGATTTGATATCAGTGCGGGGGTATCACTGACCTCCATATATATTGTGATTTTTTTATCGTTTTGGACCCTTAAAGGGGTGATTCAGTCCGTCGATATGAACAACTTTTTCTATGGGACCAATGCAATGCTGGGAAGTCAAAAAATAATTCGACATTCCCATACAAACGGGCCGGGCGGCGGGACTCTTTTGTATGGAAATGCCGATATTTTTTTTGAGTTCCTAGCATTGTTCCCATAGATTAAGTTGTTCATATTGATGGTCTTAGTCACCCCCTTAAGGGTCCAAAACGATAAAAATTCCACCATGTATACGTACTTGTATATACAGCGTGATTTTGAACCCCCTAGCTATATTGAAATCTGGGAATCAGAATCCCTAATAGAATACAGAATTGTAAGAAAAAAGCGTGAGCTGGAGCCTAAACTAGGGCGACCCTGTATTTCAGGCCTCCAGGTCTCACCTATGAAAGACAACGCCAGAGGTGCTCATATCATATGTGCGTGTTTGTGTGGCAAGAAGCCAATTTTGGACTATTAATTTACATGCATGACGTGTTTTGTGGTAAATACTGAGTATTTTATTAATTTTATTATATAGATAGGGAGCTAAGAAATATAGGTGCCTTCATAAAAATGAAGTATGGTGAATAACCGTGTTGCACACTTTATAGTGTCTACGCTTAGATAGAATGAGTAGAGGGTCATATATGAGCTCTGAGTGTTGAAAGAGAGTGGCGTGAAGGATAAACAGTTGTCTAATGGTGAGAACGTGGGTTTCTCTATAAAGTTGGTCTGTAGGAAATCGAAACGGTTTGTAACTCATTACTTTTAGAATTGATCTTTGTGCTCTTTCTACCTTAATGAGTTTAGTTATACATGCTCCACCCCATGCCGATATGCAATAACTAAAAATAGATTGCGCGAGGGCAAAATATACCGTTTTTAGTAAATTAGGGTTAAGAACATTTCTCAGGTTTTTAAATATTCAGATGAGTTTCCGAGCACGACTTGTCAGGAGATCGATTTGAGCGTTCCATGATAATGTGTCATCGATTTGAACACCCAAGTACTTAATATGGTTTACACGTTCTAAGGTCACGCAGTTGCATGAGTAAAATTTATTGGCTTTATTACAAGTGTGCGCTGTTAAGTTAAATGACGTGTCTGGCCTAGTAGCCTTATTAATAGTAAAGGTAATAAATTTTGATTTGGATATATTAAGAGCGAGATTATTCTTTTGAAGCCACGCAATCACATCCGACAGAGCTCCCTCAGCATCCGTCCTATAAATAGAAATAAAATGTAGCAGGCGAATATTAACATAAATCTAAAAATAAAAATATATGGTTTAAATATGGCGTACAATATACCAATATATATATTATTACTAGCTGCCCCGGCGAACTTCGTTTCGCCATAAGTTAAAAACTATCCTATCTCTCAAGTTGGATCGAACTGCACATGGTGTGCGAATTTTATTATAATCGGTTAAGTGGTTTAGGAGTCCATTGAGGACAAACATTGTGACACGAGATTTATATATATTAAGAAATATTAACATAAATCTAAAAATAAAAATATATGGTTTAAATATGGCGTACAATATACCAATATATATATTATTACTAGCTGCCCCGGCGAACTTCGTTTCGCCATAAGTTAAAAACTATCCTATCTCTCAAGTTGGATCGAACTGCACATGGTGTGCGAATTTTATTATAATCGGTTAAGTGGTTTAGGAGTCCATTGAGGACAAACATTGTGACACGAGATTTATATATATTAAGAAATATTAACATAAATCTAAAAATAAAAATATATGGTTTAAATATGGCGTACAATATACCAATATATATATTATTACTAGCTGCCCCGGCGAACTTCGTTTCGCCATAAGTTAAAAACTATCCTATCTCTCAAGTTGGATCGAACTGCACATGGTGTGCGAATTTTATTATAATCGGTTAAGTGGTTTAGGAGTCCATTGAGGACAAACATTGTGACACGAGATTTATATATATTAAGATATTGTACGCCATATTATTGTATTGAACCTTTAATTTAAATATATTATTATAGGTTATAATATATAGAATAGAATAGAATAGAAAACCCTTTATTGCACACAAAAAAGGAAATATACAAAGGAAATATAATTAAACTAGTGAAATGCGCAAAAGGCGGCCTTATCGCAAAGCAATTTCTTCCATATACATGTATTTTTATAGGTCATCATGGTATTTAAAGTAAAATTTTATTCCAAGTATTTTATTTCAATACGTTCTAACTATCCCATTTAATTTTGAACAGCAGATGATTGAAGTTGTAGTCAGAATTTCGATAATATCTCATAGTATGTCGATTTAGTAAATTAATTTATATTGTCATCGAAATAATCATACTATATTGTATAACTGATATACTCTGTATTATAATAATTAGCATGCCTGTAAGCAGGCTGAATATTTAGACTCACCAATTTTATGAAGAACTGTAATGTGAATGTGATGTATCAATGATATTAATATTTTCAGATTGAAGAGCTGTAACAGCTTCCTCAGGTATTCTAAACTTTTTTATTTCGAGTAGGTGACACTGTCAATTGACCATGCACACCCTGGTGTCAAAGTTCTTCGAAACCGCCTCTCGGTCTCTGACGTGATTCCTTTAACGACTATCAGATGGCAGCCAGGACCAACGGCTTAACGTGTCTTCCGAAGCACGGAATCATCGTTATTATCAGACAATCAGGTGATTCAAGCCTGCAATGTCCTAACCAAACCGGAAACAACTAAACAAAGTATGCTTCCTGTGGGAATCGAACCCACAACTCCCGGGTCTACAGGCAAACGCCCTTAACTACTGGAACATGGAGGAAGTTAAAAAAGTTAAAAATGTCTGTCCAAATTGAAGCACTGGGAAAGCCTGTACCCACAATCATCATCCTCCTCACCGTTAGACGAAAAACTTCCACCAGGTAGCAATCTTCCCTGGGTAGTCAGGGTCAGGGTAGTCGCTGAACCGACTCAGGGCTGGTGAAGGGAGTTGCCGAGAATCCAGGTAAGCCCCCTAGGGGTTTCTCCAGCAACAGCAGATGCGATTGCGGCGTTGTTCAGTCAGTGAGCCATCTTATGACGTGCCTTAAATGCCCAAATCACTGAACAGCAAGAATCTAGAGGAGGCAAATGACATGGCAGTGGCCGTGGCCGTATACAATAATGATTGTCTGATAATAAAGATGATTCCGTGCTTCTGAAGGCATGTTAAGCCGGTGGTCCCGGCTGCCATCTGGTAGTCGTTAAAGGAACCACGTCAGAGGACGAGAGGCGGTTCCGAAGAACTCTGACACCAGGGTGTGCAGGGTCGACTGACCGTGACATCTACTCGAAATGATGATGCTGACAGCTTACAATTGTACTAAACAATATTATATCTTCTTCTTTCCCGATTTCAAAACATTTTAAATTGATGCTTCGCTCCTATTGGTCGCAGCGTGATGCTGTATAGCCTAAAGCCTTCCTCAATAAATGGACTATCCAACACAAAAATAATTTTCCAATTTGAACCAGTAGTTCCTGAGATTAGCGCGTTCAAACAAACAAACAAACTCTTCAGCTTTATAATATTAGTATAGAAGTATAGATATGTATGTATTTAGAGAACCCGCTCTTCCAAGCTTAGTAAAGTATATTTTTTACAATTTGCTGGTTATAAACAAGGTTGAAGTCGGCAAAGAGTGTTTATAATAAATTCAATTTCCACTTCGGTTTCGACATTTCGCTAACAATGTGCATGGAACTGCATTCATAACAATTTGGCGAAATGCCGAATATCTGCTGAATATTGTAAACATAACCATCTGTTTATCGCTGGCTATACAATATGTAAAAAAGCCATGTCTGATCCTTGAAGGAGTGATTCAGCCCGTCGATATGAACAACTTTGCCTATGGGACCAATGCTGGGAACTCATAACGTTTTTAGACGTTTCCATATAAATTGACCGGGGCCGAACAATGTCCATTTTTTAGGATAAAAATTATCTATGTTCTTTAAACTGGTAGTCCATGTGGCTACTTATGTACTAAGCTTCATCAAAATCAGTTTTGTGGTTAAAGCGTTATTGAATAACAAACATACAAACTTAAACTATCCGCATTTAGGAACATAATTTCAGAATGATAAAATATAAACGTTTAAAACGCGAGAGACATGAAGCGGTCACTGACGACCAGAACTTTATAATAATACAAAGCAGCTGCCGCATAACAATGCGCATTTTAATCCACTAGGGACAATATCAACACAATGCATCACAATATGAAGCTACGCTTATGTTGGTCGGTCGGCTGCTCAGCAAGAAGTGTGGCGTTCTCTAGGCGCTGAACTCAACGACGGTATGGCGGGCAGGGTGGGGCGAGCTGTTACGTCACGCCAGCATGGCAGTTTGGGTTGGTTGCGTTACACGTTAGTCTTCAAAGATTTTCTAGAAGAGATTTTCTAGAAGGTTTCCTAATATTTTCTAGAAAGATTTCTTGAAGAGATTTTAAGCGGCCGAGAAGAACGCCTTATGTACAACATTTTTGAACAATTGTTTTTCATTATTTGATATCCTTATACGGTGCAATAAAGAATATTTCATTCATTTGTTAGTTGGATAAACATTTTATTCCCAGTGTAGCAATTCTCAGATCTCATTCGAGATTAATTCAGTTGCGCTGGCATTTCATTATGAAATTAGCGGGATATTAATAGGGTGTGAGCGGTATATAAATGCGGTGATTATAATACTTCTTCTTCTGCCTTATCCTTATCCCACCATTTATGTGGGGCACAGCATGTAAGCTTTTTCCATTTCGCTCTATCTCCAGTCAACTCGTCCGTCACTCCCTTCCTACTCATATCCTCCTTTACACATTCCATGTAACGTTTCTTTGGTCTCCCTCTGTTTCGATGTCCTTTGTCATGTATTTTCAGGACCTGCCTGGTTATATGGCTTTCTTCTCTTCTCTTAACATGTCCATACGAGCCTAACCTGTTGCTCCTTGATTTTTGTGTTATAGGTGCCACTTTTAAAGTTCCCCTAATATACTCATTCCTAATCTTGTCTTTTCGCGTTACGCCACACATCCATCTCAACATCGCATCTCCGCCACGTAACCTTCTCTCATCCACTGCTTTGGTGGGCCAGGTCTCGAAACCGTACAAAACTTTGTACCTAAATCTTTCCCTTTAGCTTAAAGTGATTATAATACTTATTAATTATTAATTAGACCATGGATTAGAAGAGACGGATAGATGATATTAACAAGTTTGAGAAGGATTGGAAGAGTTTATCGAGGGAAGGGAATTTGTGGAAACAACGAGGGGAGGCCTTTTCCCAGCAGTGGGACACAAACGGCTAAAGGTAAAAAAATGAACATGAAGCGAGCTTAACGACTACAGAGAGCTTTAGACTCCTTCGTTCTTAAAGTTTTACATCTTTCTCTATGTGATGTGTGTGTATGTCTGTTTGGATTTTAACTCACTTTTCTTACATTATGCAAGCTAATTACCAGCAATAGTTGGGCTCCTACCGTAAGCAGGCAGTATTGAAGGCAATAGCGTACTGCAGGGTGGCATCTTGCCAGGAAGAAAAGAAGAGCCGGTTAAAGGGGTACCGCTAAGCCACTAAGAACACTAAGAAGCCATTCGCTCAACTCAAACGCTCATGCGCCGTGTGTTATCCGGCAGAGTAGAATAGGATGTCGTAGAAGGCGACTTAGGAAATACAAGCTAAACAAAGCTTATAAACATCTGTGAGACGTCTCCAACCCGTCTGACCAGCGTGTGAGTGGAGCAGCAGGAGAGTGTAGGCCAAATCCTCCGGCTACTCTAGCCAAATACGGCTCTTGTAGTACAAAAAGGGTTGTGCTCCTGTAGTGGAGACTAAAAAGACCTGATGATGAAACGCTCATGTGCCCCATAGATTGAGTTTGCCTCGGGCAGGGCTTGGTAACGAGACCAGTAAATAACGTTATTTTCGTTTCGATACCTTTTGATATCGTTAAAATGTTTAACGTTAATTAGGCAACAGAACAGTATCAGAACGTTACTTTTTAACAGTAATTTACCGTTAAAAAGTATTTTATCGATATTATAACCTTACCTTTTAGGTAACGGAACTGCATTATAACGTTACCAGGTAACAATTCTTTTTAACGATACTTATATGATACCTCTCCAACGTTGCCGCGAGGCCCTCGGGTCCCAAATGGTAGTTTCGCCAATGATAGAAGGTCCAAGATTTTGATATAAACACTAAAGTCATAGGTTCAGCAAGAAAGAATACTAAGATTGAAATGAAGAATATGATTTTTGAACCGAAAACTACTTTAGCGGCATTGTGCACTTTTTGGGATGGGTAAAAAATGTTAAACTCGCGCCAGGACTCGTGGCCTGATCGAAAATACGTAAGACACGTGACCTGAGACCGCTGCGCCGGCGCGGTGTAGAAGAGGAAGTAACATCCCCCTCTCTTTCTACCGCGCGGAGCTTTCACTTCTGCTGGCTGGCACTCCCACTTAATAACATGTATAATGTAATATCATCATCATCATTATCAGGTCTTTTTAGTGTCCACCGCAGGAGCATGACTCTCTCTGTACTACCGGAGCCATACTTGATCAGAGCAGACGGAGGATTTGGGGTACACTCTCTTCGCTGGCGAGACGGGTTGGAGAGGTCTCATTGATGTTTATTTGCTTTGCTTAGCTTGTATTTTTAACAGCCTCCGTGGTCCAGTGGTTAAGGCGTTTGCCTGTTGACCCGGGGGTCGTGGGTTCGATTCCCACCGGAAGCATACTTTGTTTAGTTGTTTCCAGTTTGGTTAGGACATTGCAGGCTTGAATCACCTGATTGTCTGATAATAAAGATGATTCCGTGCTTCGGAAGGCACGTTAAGCCGGTGGTCCCGGCTGCCATCTGGTAGTCGTTAAAGGAACCACGTCAGAGGCCGAGAGGCGGTTCCGAAGAACTCTGACACCAGGGTGTGCATGGTCGATTGACCGTGACACCTACTCGAAATGATGATGAGCTTGTATTTCCTAAGTCGCCTCTTACGACCTCCATGGGGAGACTAGGAGTTGTCCTATTCTACTCTGCCGGAAACCAACGGCTAATAATGTAATACGTTTTTGTTTTATTCCCAGTGTGACAATTCTCAAAATGTATGCAAAATTAAATTAATTCAACTCGTATTTAATTAAGAAACATAAACTGAAGTGAGGTATGTACAGGGTGTGAATGCGGTAATGATAACACTCACAATTAATTAAAACATAAAGCGAGCTTACGACTACTTGGTAACTTAACCCTTCGTTAACGACAAGTACCTCTCGTGTTACCTATTTTACCCGACTGCGGTAAACTAAAAGGAGAGTTATGATTTTGGCCGCTATTTACATAAATATCGGCCAGAATCTTAACTCACCTTTTGTTTTTACAAACATTTGTATGTACGTTTTTGCCCTTGTGTCTCCTAAACAACATAACCTAACTCCATATTATGTTTATTGTTAGATGTGTCTTGACCGTCCGCTGGTTATTTGACATGACATGCACACCAAATTCAAAATGGTGCCCTCTGGGCTACAAATATACGCAAACTTACTCTCACTCGGGATAACCCAAGGATTCAAACGATTCTTCACACGCTCCAATCAGTTCAGAAGTTATGGTTGACTAGACTCACATAGATATAACAAACAAGCATACAGACAAACATACATCAACTCTTTAAACATAACAGTCGTGTAGCAAGTGGATTATTTAAAAAAAAATAAAAACCCGACTTACTTTTTGACAGTTTACGTCCGCCATATTTTTTTTGCTAACGCCGCATAGCTTGTGATACTCCGAAGAAGAATACGAATCTAATGATACCTCGCACTTGTACCGTTTTAGTAAGTAAAACCTAGATTAAGGGTCTAGGAGGATAGATGAGTTAAAGGAAAGACTAGATATTGGCAAATGAGATAGGTATAATGAACAACTATTACATTACATTAGTTACAAAGATTCACAAGAACATTAGGTACAGATTAGGTAGTCAAGGTCGTGAGTTATAGGCACTAGATCCGTTGAGTAGCCCTTCTAGGTAGAAGAACTACTTAGCTTGAGATGCAGCCGAAGAGAAGCGGGCGAGCGCCGGCCGCCGCGCCTTATATATGGGCATGGGCCCCCCGCTGCGCCGAAGAGGGGCGGAGAAGTGCTGGAGCCCGCGCGATGTCACTCACTTCAAAATTGGTCAAAGGGTAATGCCCACGGCTCTATGGGCCGTCGTCCCACATTAAATAATACAGTATAATAACCAAAATTATACAGAATAACGTAGTTAATAATTGAAATACAATAAAATAAAAATCAGATTTTTACATTGTGGGGTTTTTGATAAAAAAATTAAACAAAGATCGATTTTGAGGTTATTTTCTATGTTCGAGTGGGCTATTTTTGAACGTATGACTGTTAGATAACGTATGTTATCTGTATGGGAAAATCGCTTGAATCCAGGGGCACTATTTTTGAAACTATGACACTCGTATTAGAGCGATTTTTCCATACAAAAATCGCTAGAAGACGAGTGTTACACTTTCAAAAATGATACCCCAGTTGTGAAAATAGCTCAGAAAAATACTACCATACTTTTCACTGTTCCGTAAATAAAGAGTAGGTCAATAATATGAAAAATACTGAATAATGACCATTGGTCTTATATAACTATCTATACATGTATAACGAAGCAGAGTATCAATGTGAAAGTGTATTCGTTTGTCCTTCTTTCACGTTAAAATGAGCACATTTACGGGATTTTTGTATGATGAGCCTATTCTGCCATAGGCACAGAATAAGTAATAGTACTAGCGTACCATAGGCTTTTTACGCGTGTTAAGCCGTGAAGGAAATACTTAAGCAGGTTTGGGGTCAGCCAGGCCGTCAACCGTAAAAAGGTTTTACAGCAGTAATAGTGTCATAATATTGGCTAACCGGAAAAAACAGTCAGATGATGATGGAAGTAATAGAATTATTAATATTTAGGGATTCCGAAGACTGACTACATAGTAAAATAATATTGCAAGGAAAAGAAGAAATAGTGTTTTAATTTATTCAACATATGTATTCATAATCTTCATATAAAATGTAGCCGGACTCAATGCCTCTGAAGTAGCCATTATGTGGGCACAGCAACCAACTGTTCTAGTACCCACTAGACAATAGCCAGCAGTTTGGTAATGGATTTGGCACAGATTGATGACTCCCTGGAGCTTCTTGCAGAAGACATAGTAACATCGGCACTTTCATGAGGTTGGCTATATTGATCAACCTGAGCATGACCCCTCACGCTTCTGTATGCGTTAGTCCAACACTGTAGACAGGCTTCTCTAGTTGATGTACCTGGAAATCATAATAAGTTTTAATATAATCAAGCATTCACATCATAATTTTCATGTTTGAAATCGCTAGAACTAATAGACCATGAAAAAATATTTGAACATGTAACTAGTACTATTAGGGCCATACTCGGCCAGAGCAGCCAGAGGACTTGGCCTACACTCTCCACGCTGACCAGACGGGTTGGAGAGGTCTCTTAGATGTTTATAAGCTTTGTTTTTTGCTCTGGCCGAGTATGGCCCTAATAGTACAGAGAGGGTCGTGCTCCTGCAGTGGAGACTAAAAAGGATCTGATGATGATGTAACTAGTCTAATTATTGGGAAGTTTATTATTTTAAAACTCATATCTTTATTTATTTTCATTCATTTATTAAATCTTAATATATAAAACAATGGGGTTTGTTCTATATATTATATCGGGTTTGTTTGAACACCCATAACTTATGAACGGGTGAACCGATTTTTATAATCTTTCATTTGTTGAATTTTATATATCAAAATAATATGTGTATACATGCTTTATGTATGTTACATACCTGTTGAATAGGTATGAGGTCCCTCTTTGAACTGCCTAAAGAAACATTATGTATTTAATCTCTCTCAATATTGATGTTCCACATTCAAGTCATACTTGCTGGTGGCCATATGTTCGCTGAACAAAATCACCACTTGAATAGTTTGTTAAAATATTTTGTAGTATATGAAAACATTCTTCACAAATACAGCTGTCTTCAGATACCTAAAAAAAGGTGACAGACATAGGTAGGCAGTTTATTTTTTAAACTCGATGTAGGTAATGGCTTCTAGCGTTTTTGCCGATTACTTCCGTTTACGAAGAATGTTTAAAATACTACCTGTGCAAGCAGTTTTGTCAATGAAAGCAATACTGCTTTTGATTACAGATATTTATTATGTAGAATAATTGTATAGAATAATAAAATCTACAGTTTAAGTTAAAAACGTACATACTTACCCAGTATTTCATAACACCGCATATTATTTTATTATCTTTCATTATCGCACATACGCTTCAGTGTCTTTGTAAACTTAGTTGAACGGAAAATATTGGTGAAAATACCAATTCAATTAAAAATTAAAACCCCACAAAGATTTTCCCCATAATTTAAATATATTAAATAAAAAAATAATAATTGACTAATTTTGAATTTTATTTCAAGCTCATACGCGTTATTAAGGGGGCGAAACCGGGAATGGGCAATCTACTTTAGGCAACAGGAGACGACAATCGAACAGACATACTTACATACGCACGAGAATCATTACCCTCCTTCAGAGTTGGTCAGTAAATCATCATCATTTCGGTCAATCGTCCATGCACACTCTGGTGTCAGAGTTCTTCGGGATCGCCTCTCGGCCTCTGACGTGGTTCCTTTAACGACTACCAGATGGCAGCCAGGACCAATGACTTAACGTGCCTTCCGAAGCACGGAATCATCTTTGTTATCAGACAATCAGTTGATTCAAGTCGCAATGTCCTAACCAAACTGGAGACAATAAAGTATGTTACCCGTGGGAATTGAACCAACGACCGGTATACAGGCAAACACCTTACTTAACCAATGGACCACGGAGACAGCAGTAGGGTAAAAACAGAAAGAATCAAATATCTCGCTCGAGTTTCTTGAACAACTTTTTTTAAAGTTTATTATTTCATAGCCTAAATATCTCGCTCCATATATCCCGACCCGACCTATCACAAGTTTTCTGAAAGTCTATTATTTCCACATAACACGATTTCCGGTTTCGTCTTTTCAACAGATTTTTCAAAAAAATTATCGCTCGAGGCTAAAAAAAGGCTCCTCGAACATTTTTTTTAATAATTTTAAAGTTGTTATTTCTACATAGCATAAACTAAGTATATAACATTTTACCTTTTCAACAGAAAACTTCATAAATTTCTCATTTTTTTTTCATAATTTTAATGTTGTCATTTCCACATAGCATGAACTTTCTTGTTCGCGATTTTCTCGTTTCCTTTGGTTATATTAAAAACATTATTCCTCGCGTTTGCCAAAATACATATTATCACAACCCAACAAATTAAAAAGGCATACGATAGCTATTTTCCACTGCAAGGTTCCTAAACAAAATAAATACGTCGATGTAGCGAGATGCACGTTTTTATTGGTATATAAACGGTTTATAGTTTATGGGCTATATCCTATTTAGATTGGAATGACCTCCATAAAACCTATAGTTTGATTTAACTCACATCTCGTATATGAAGTTACAAAGTTCAAGTACAGTTCAAAATACCTAAGAATTTTGTTTTTTTTTTGCCGGCACCGCCATTGTGTTGTATTTAAAATAATCCTTATCCTTATTCCTTACGGTTTGTTACGTCTTCACACTTTAACTACTTTAACACTACTGGCACGGTCAGGACCTCAATGAGGCTAATGATAAGGTGCAGCAGACGGTGATTTTTAAAATTTTGAACGAGCTTTCGTTGGCGGCTCGGTTCGCGTCAATGTCGATCCCTTGGGAACAGTACACTTTTTCCCGAGACAAAATATACCCTATGTTCTTCTCCGTACCCCAAACAACGGGTATGCAAAATTTCATGATGATCGGTTCAGTAGTTACAACGTGAAAGCGTGACAAACAAACTTACTTTGGCTTTTATAATATTACTAGCTTTTGCCCGCGGCTCCGCCCGCGTCAATGTGGGTAAGTAATATAACATATAAATACAAAATATATATCTTTTAAGATATATATCAACGAAATACATAATTTTGGTTAGTATAATTA
Organism: Elegia similella; assembly: GCA_947532085.1. Lineage (NCBI taxonomy): Eukaryota > Metazoa > Arthropoda > Insecta > Lepidoptera > Pyralidae > Elegia > Elegia similella. The sequence goes on from OX383941.1 coordinate 20,683,004, forward strand.
TCAAGTAAGATAAAAATCGAAAGAAATAAGTTTAAAAACCCTAAAATCTTTTTTTATATCAATTATTTAACATATCAAACCTTTATTATACCGTTTTATTATTATAAAATTTAAAAAATCGATTAGTTGTTATGTATAATAAACGTTATATATACATATTATTACGGATAATAATCATTGGTTATACGAATTAATTGGTAGAAGATTCTCAATACATAACTAATAATTAAATTAAAAAAAAAAACAGAATTCCATTTTATTTTAGGAGTTTCTTCCATGTTTCCAATGTTCTTCATCATATCTTCACCAAATTAAAATGAGACCAACTTGGTAGTAAAGGTATTCAAATAAAAAAAGAAACATCAAAATCGGTTCACAATTAGCGAAGATATCGTGTACTTATTTTACTTAAAGTAGTTATAATGTAAAGTGTTAAAATATTAATTAAACAAAAAGAAAGACTGCAATATATTTAACGAAAATGACTTTAACTGAATATTCCGAGTGTGAATTTCTTCGAGCTATGGCCACTAATATAAGTTTAAAAAAATAAGATAAAATAAGTATTATTAAAAATAATTGTAACACATTATTATTATATACAATAAAATATAGTAAGTTATCATTCTACTTGAAAAAAATTGTGATACATACAAAATGCGCGCGGATTTTGTATGTATCACAATTTATTTCATACTTTATCCGAATATTTACATACAATAAAATATAGTAAAAATTATCTTTCTACTTTAAAAAAATTGTGATATATACAAAATGCGCGCGCATTTTGTATGTATCACAATTTTTTTTATTTATTTCGTACTTTATCCGAATATTTACATACAATAAAATATTGTAAAAATATTCTTTCTACTTTAAAAAAATTGTGATACATACAAAATGCGCGCGCATTTTGTATGTATCACAATTTTTTTTATTTATTTCATACTTTGTCCTAATATTTAAATACTATAAAATATTGTAATAAGTGCTTTTGTTTGTAATAGTTATTTTGTTTGGTATCCTATGATGTTCATTACTTTTTGTTTTACTTTCCGTTTGCATTACTAATAAAATCGATTACCTTCATCTTTGTTTGAATGATGCACCTTTTGCTGGCTACTCCGCATTTTTTACAAGAAAATGAAGTTTATTAGCTTGCGCGATCTTGAATTATTTCGTAGGTATTACTGAAATAATTCAAATTCGAAAAATAGACATGGGTCTATTAGCTGGTATATTTTCTCAGTTATATATTTTAATAGGTATACATTTTGATTTCTATAGATTTTGATTGATATTAATTTTAAATAGTATACTTTTTGAATGGTATACATTTTGGCATGTATACTGCACAAGTTGTATAACAGGTGATATTTAGTGTTCATAAACGTTATAAATAATGGGTTTATGCTTTTCAAATTGAAAATGTTATGTATATTATAGCTTTTAAGAATATAATCGGTAATGATTATGTCAAGTAATTATTATATCTTTTGAACTTTATTGAAATGAAAATATATAATTTGTTATTATATCAAACAAGACGCACCCCGTCAATGTCGACCCCTCGGGAATAGTACTTTTTCCCGGAATAAAAGGTAGCCTATGTCCTTCTCCGCACTCCAAAGAACTTATATGCAAAATTTCATGATTATCGATTCAGTAGTTACGGCGGGAAAGCGTAACAAACAAACAAGCTTAACTATACATAATTATATGATATTATAACAAGCATAACTTTTTAAAATATATTTTTAACTACTCATTTACATTTTATATCTACGAAAAATTGAATTAAAAGTATTAACAAAACATCAACAATGAAATTAACAATTTTCGTGAAATCATAATTGCAAAGTACTTGACTTTAGTTAGTATTGGCACAAAATATTTGGGAAATTAAAAACTGTTGACAGCAATGCCATCAATTTACCGCGATTGACAGCCTCCGTGGTCCAGTGGTTAAGGCGTTTGCCTGTTGACCCGGGGGTCGTGGGTTCGATTCCCACCGGAAGCATACTTTGTTTAGTTGTTTCCAGTTTGGTTAGGACATTGCAGTCTTGAATCACCTGATTGTCTGATAATAAAGATGATTCCGTGCTTCGGAAGGCACGTTAAGAAGAACTCTGACACCAGGGTGTGCATGGTCGATTGACCGTGACACCTACTCGAAATGATGATGATGACCGCGATAGTGTAATTTCTTTTATTTGTTTACGAAATGTGGCGACAGAGGAGATATTCCGCACTGGCAGGTAAATTATTCCATATTTTAGCAAGTCACTTGATGGTAAGCGGTTACCGCTGTCCATGGACAACTGAAACACCAGGGTGTGACCGTGTGACAGGAGCGTTACCGGCGTTTTAAGGAGTTGGGGGAAGACATGGACGGGAGGAAATGGGGGAAAGACGGGCCTGCGGGTCTCTCACTCACCGAACGAAGCATAGAATTGGCAAAGCTTCTTCTCAAACGTCGATTTTCTGTAAGAGTGTGGTACTTCCCCGGACGAGTCTACCCATTCATGCTACTAGCAAAAATTAATTTTGCCGGTAGCGTGGCTTTACCACAACTATAAACAAAACAAAAACACCCAAATTAGTTGTGGTAGAGCCACACTACCGCTCCTGTTACACCGTGTTGTTGCAGTTGTCCATGGGCAGCGCTGGTCGCTTACCATCAAATGACTCGCTTGTTCGTTTGCCTTCCTAAATCATTAAAAAAAAAAACAATACAATGAATACAAGAACTATCATTTAGTAAGAAGTGTTTTAAAATATGTTAATAAGATTTATTTTCGTAATTAAGTATCTTGACAGTCCATACATTTTGGTGAAACTGAATTAATTCCTAACCTAACGAAAGTTTAACTTCACGGTATACTATAATATACTTTAGCAAATGTATAAGAGTGCTGTTTGTTTTTGTGTGTGTAAGTGGCCAACATCGGTGTTAGAATTTTCAAGCTGCCTAAAGGCATCTTAAATAGCTTAACCACTACCATCAATAATGACAGAATGGATCAAAGGCGTAACGAGCCTTTCGAAGCACGGAGGCGCTCGAGTGACATCTTTATGCCACTGTGGGTGATCGTCAGTGCCTAGTGATGTGCCGGAGATAAATTTTCTGTTCTCATAAATTCCTTCTCACGGAAATTTTCGGGAAATTCCCCACAATTCTCGAGAATTTCTCAATTATTCTTCTTTCTCTCCGAAGGGATCAACGGCGTAACGTGCTTTTCGACGCACGGAGGCGCTCGAGTGACATCGTTATGCCACTGTGGGTGACCGTCAGAGCCTAGTGATGTGCCGGAGATAAATTCTCTGTTCTTATAAATTCCTTCTCACGGAAATTTTTGGGATATTCCCCACAATTCTCGAGAATTTCTCAATTATTCCCGCACTTGAGAGAAAGAAGAAGAAATTCTTTGAAAAAAATCCGACCCGTGCTCACCGTTCTCGAAATTTTCGAGCACGGCACAACACTACCATTAAGATGCCACTTGCGGTCACCCATCACATTGGAGACTGCGCCCACGATTGCTTAACATTGATAAGCGCTATTAATGCTCATGACCACTGGGCTATCGGGTTCCTCGAGTGCTTAAATTGTCCCTTAAATGAAAAAGAACCAGACTGTCCTTTTGCAAATTCAGATTCATTTACATAATTTAGTCTTCGACGAATTGGACTGAAACAGAATTTATTTGAGAAAATCCGGAAGGGATTACCCTGCATAATAAATAAATATGTATAACGTTTGAGTTCGTTTGAATATCTCGAACTCGACCAACGAGAAGGCTGTCCAGCGATAAATTAAGACAAAAGACTTGAAATAAAGAACTTGAATCTAATATGTCTGAAGAAAACGTGAATTGTTGAAATAAATTTACAAAACAGTTTCGCAAATTGTGGTTGAGACTTTTGTGGTTGAGAGGTTGAGACAGATGGAGATTTATGTATCCCATTACCATTAAGACGGTACTGCACGTAATTTTGGAAATTGACGTGTTTTCAAATCATCAGTGCTATGCGCTGAATTAATTAAATACATTAAAAGTATTTGCATAATTTAGGTCATCCTTGCACAAGGTTTGAATTTGAAACAAATTTAAATGAAATTTTAAACGATATATATATATGTTACGATATCTAAAAACATTTATCTTTGAAAAGTTTATAAATTTTACGTCTAAAACAATAATTCTCACATGAAAATATTTATATTTACATCTTAGAGATCGTCCATTTCTTATTTTTATAATCCTTACTAATATTATAAATGCGAAAGTGAGTTTGTTTGTTTGTTTGTTTGTTACGCATTCACGCCGTAACTACTGAACCGATCATCATGAAATTTTGCATACAAGTTCTCTGGAGTGCGGAGAAGGACATAGGCTATCTTTTATCCCGGGAAAAAGTACTGTTCCCGAGGGATCGACGTGGACGCGGGCGGGGCCGCGGGCGAAAGCTAGTAAAAATATAAATTACTAGCTTTCGCCCGCGGCGCCGCCCGCTTTTTCCCGGGATAAAAGGTAGCCTATGTCCTTCTCCGTACTCCAGAGAACTTGTATGCAAAATTTCATGATGATCGGTTCAATAGTTACGGCGTGAAAGCGTAACAAACAAACAAACAAACAAATAATCAAACAATCAAACTCACTTTCGCATTTATAGTATTAGTTAGGATTACTTACTTTTTTCTAATGCGCAGCTTAATGGCTTGCGCGGGCGCGACGTTTTTCGTTCGCGCGGCACCACATTATTTAAAGAGAATGACACGTACGTACGTGTTATCACTTTAAATTATATATCTTCCTGTCCGTGCTCTCAGTATATTTGAATAGCTTAGGAAAGAATATTCAAATACCATGTCGATTTTAGTATAATTATATTGTACCTTATTTAAAATAAATTATTTTGTCTGATCAAAAAAAAGTTAGAAAACTAGTAGTTCATTCAACGAGAACTTAGATGTATTAAATACTACGGAGTATATTCGTATATGTATCATGATTCATGACGATTACTACCTACATACGATCCAAAGAGAATGATATTATGTAAGCCCTAACCATTATGTTTTTTTGGACACATTATGCGGTCTTCAAAGCATTGTCTGGAGAAGCAAATTATTCTGGGGCAAATTTAAGGCAGACGGGGTCAGGGCAGAGCACCTACAAGATGGTGCGACACAGTGAAGAAGGCGGTGAACGGTGGAATGCATCGTGCGGTCCACGCAGCTTATGACTGCACTCAATGGAAATACATTTCATGTGGTCGCGATCCTCAGTATTGAGGGACCGACGAAGAAGAAGAAGAAGAACCATTATGTATAACCTTAAAATGAATTTTTATTTTCTATTTGGAAACCGATTTCTCACTGTATATTGTATTACCTGCTTAACTGTTGTTCCTGTTGTTTTGGTTGTATTATTTTTTTATTTATTTATTTATTATTTTTTATTTATTTATTATTTATTATGAATTCAACAGCGTTACAATTTGAAATTATAACTAACAATGAGCTTATAATAGGTAAGGCCAATTACAGAATTCATCAAGAAAATACCGAAAGTATACAATTTCGTAAGCAAGAGGCTCGTCAAACAAAAAAGTAGAAATCCAAATAACAGTTTCCCTTTCTTTATAGGTAGACATATAGGTATATGTATATATATATATTATATCACATATATATTATTAAGAATTACTATACGATAACATTAGGTAATATTAGTAAACGCACCAATCTTACAGTAACTCAATATAATAGAATTTAATAATTATACAATAAGCATAAGACAATTATACTGTCTGCAGCTGGTAAGTTAATTAAACATGATATGAATATAAAAAACGGAAATAAAGAATTCAATTAGTTACTCATTTATATGGTGATCACGTTATTTTTGCATTCACTCGTTATTTGATTTAACTTTCTTCAGAATTTCTGATCTGAATTTGGATCGTGTTAAGTGAAATAAATCCAACTCTGAGAATAATTTGTTATAGGAGTTAGCAATTCTAGACAGTACAGAATTTTTGGCATAATTTGTCTTATGACAAGGTACATGGAACAAATTATGTTTTCTAAGCCTTCGACAACCTGGTACCAGAAATCCAAATCGACATAATAAGTCAGAGCAATCAAGACCACCTCTAATAATATCAAATAATAACATCATGTCCGACACAGTGCGTCTATCACTAAGAGTAATCATTTCATGGTATTCACAACCATCCTCATAAGATTCGAGATTATTACGTGATTTATAATTTAGGTACCGAAAAAATTTGTCCTGAATGCGCTCAATTTGTTTGATATAAGTTATATACTGTGGATTCCATATGCTACTAGCATACTCAAGCGAGCTACGTACATAAGCATTAAAAAGGACCCTAATACTTAAAATGTTACTGAAAGGTTTGCTGAGTCGTTTAATAAAGCCCAAATTTTTATAAGCCTTATCAGTAATAATGTTAACATGTGCCTCCATTAACATCTTTTCGTCAAAAGGACTCCTAAGTCACGCACCATATCGACACGCTTCAAATTGGTACCCTGGATGTTATATGTGTAATGTAATGGACGTCTAGTGCGAGTAAAAGTAATTATATGACATTTTTCAGTATTAACTTTGATTCTGTTGTGTAAGTAATAATCTGACAGAGAATTAAGATCTTCTTGAATCTTACGACAATCATTAATGTGGTTGACCTCAAGAAATATTTTTGTGTCGTCTGTCGACTACATTAAAAATTTAGAGTGTCTAAAGCATGTGTATATGTCAAACAAGTAAATATTGTACAGTATTATTGATATTGATTTGTCTGGTATGTATGTATTTTGTATATATTTGTTATCTATTTCATGCATGATAATTATGTAAGTAAATTGCAAATATGGATTATAATAATAATAATTAATTATTTATTTCAGACATACAAGTCCATATAAGTACATAATTAAATTGCATAAGAATATTATAACCATGTCAAATCAATAATAATATCAAAATTCTAATTATCACATAGTTATTTCAATATATAATAAAAAAAAGTCAAAAATTTAAATGAATACACACCTATAATATTGTTAAAAAACATAAGGACTCATACGAAAACTATAGGACGTGTGGAACAGTGATAATAGACTGGGGCCAGTCACTTATTTGTCAGTATGTGAATCATATAATCAATGGTTCACATACTCGTACTGACAATCAAATCTGTCTGCGAACACTCGCAAGAGAATTTTGCACCTTATCAACCTTAGGTAGGTTGATAAGGTGCAGAATTATAATCTCATTCATTGAAATCCTACCTAATTGGTTGTCTGTAAGAAATTGCCAAGGAGAATACAAGAAGTATTATAATCAACAAGTCATTATATTCTCTTTGGAAATTACCTTCGCGCTTAGCGGTAGGCCGCCATTGTTTATCCTTGTATCCTAATCCTAACTAATATTATAAATGCGAAAGTGAGTTTGTTTTTTTTTGTTTGTTTCTTACGCTTTCACGCCGTAACTACTGAACCGATCATCATGAAATTTTGCTTACAAGTTCTCTGGAGTACCGAAAAGGACATAGGCTATTTTTATCCCGGGAAAAAGTACTATTCCCGAGGGATCGACATTGACGCGGGCGGAGCCGCGGGCGAAAGCTAGTTTCATCATATTGAGGCTTTTATAAACCATTTTGTGTTTTATATTTTCTAAGGAGTCTAAGGTTTGTTGCTTCATCAACAGAACCCAAAAACATTGTAGCTACATGAAGAGTCTGATGAAGATTGATTTACATAACTTAGTCTCCACCAGTCTATACATTTTAGTGACACCGAATAAAACCGAGGAACCCTCTAGAAACCTCGAAGGTAATCACTCTACATAGATAGACTCTACCAAGGGCGTCGCCAAGGGGGGGCAGGGAGGGGCAGCTGCGCCCCCCCTAGAGATTCTAAAAAAGTTGGCAAATATAATGCAACCAAAGTCCTAAGTCTAGTACTAAGATACTGTTGTTATTACAATCGCTGTAGATGTAAGGCTCGTAGTACAAGTGAAAAGCTTCATGGGCTGTCGACTTTACCTACAATTCATACTTACTTTTCTCATTCATAGAGAATGAGAAAAGTATGAATTGTAGTAGGTAAAGTCAACTTGCCCCCCCCCTGCGCCATCGGCTGGCGACGCCCTTGGACTCTACATACATAGTATCACGTCCCTTACGGGGTAGACAGGGCCATAGAAATATCTACGTATAATAGTCTTATTTTTCTGGGTCAAAATAATAACATTAAAAATTAGTCAGTCAGTTAGATATCCGTAGGATTATCGAAAAAATATTTGACACGCATTTTTTCTTTTGTCAATTATTATAAAATAGTACGTCAATGTTCATGTGTGGCTCGCGACGCCAAAGTTTACTAAAAAAGGAGCAAACTATAACGTCACATGGAATTTCAAAGGGCTATATCTTTCCTGTAGTGCTCCTGTAGTGGAGACTAAAAAGGACCTGATGATGATGATGATATCTTTCCTATTATTGCGTTTAAATTTGTTCGTTTCGAATTGTTTCGAGTTCGGCTAACGAAAGCCTAGCTTGTGACGAACTGAAATACCTAAAAGAAATATTTTCATGACAATATCATCATCATCAGGTCCTTTCTAGTCTCCACTACAGGAGCACGACCCTCTCTGTACTACTAGGGCCATACTTAGCCAGAGCAGCCAGAGGACTAAATTATGTAAATGTTTCAAGTCTTTTATTCCTTGTTATATTGTCATGCCATAGCCGTGTGGTATCCGGCAGAGTAGAATAGGACCACTCCAAGTCTTCCCGTGGATGTCGTAGAAGGCGACTTAGGAAATACAAGCTAAACAAAGCTTATAAACATCTAAGAGACCTCTCCAACCCGTCTGGCCAGCGTGGAGAGTGTAGGCCAAGTCAGTCTATGATCTCGAAACAACCTCGGAGGGATTATCCTGCTTATAAATAGATAAATATTTAATGTATTTGGATCGTTTGAAGGATTTACGTTATAAAGGAAGGATTTTAAGCATGTGATTGAATTGAAAGGCATAAATAATGAATTTACATACATATTTATATCACTTTATCTCGAGGCGGAAAATGTGGCCTAAAGGCCATAAGACCTAAAGGTCTTATGGTCTTAGGCCCTCTTTACACGGTAAGGGTTAAAAGGCGTGACGATTAAGTTTACCGTTTACTCTCGCGTCGCATTTTACCGTGTTAACCTCTACGTGTAACTAAGTGTACTGAAAATCATCATCATCATCAGGTCTTTTTAGTCTCCACTGCAGCAGCATGACCCTCTCTGTACTACCGGAGCCATACGTGGCCAGAGCAGACAGAGGATTTGGCCTACACTCTCCTTTGTACTAAAATTATCATAAGTCAATTAAGGCAAAAGCTGGTGCCAGATGTTTCAAGCTGCCTAAAGACAACTCTATCGCGTTTATTACATTCTTTTACACCTAACGTTTTCATGTTCGCAGGGAGAGTAAGATAAGTTGCCATTTGTCTATTGTATTATAAGAACTATGCAATACGACTATGATATTTATTGATAACGTTCCGGGTGCACGCAGTTCTGGCTCACGTTGTCTGAAGGTCTTGCAATCAATACTGAGCTGGAGATTTTATTAAATTGATCACAAAATCCCAAGGCAGAAGGTATAAGTGACAAAGGCTATGGTAGGTAGGTGACAGAACAAAATGAAGAGACCTGACATACTCTTTTCATGTGCCGTGCCGATCCCCCACATGAAATAGTGGATAAGGTAAAAGAAAAAGATGGCAGAATCCCAAGCTGGTGGTAACTGCCAACCATCATCTATCGATCCTGGCTGTGCCGAAGATGTTCAAACATCTTTGTGTACGTAGATGATACTTTTTACTCAAGTCTCTGTGTTACTAAATAGAAAGAAAGAAAAGTAATTTATTTGGTACTTATGGCAAATTTAACAAAACATAAAAACAAATTTAACAAAACATAAAAACAAAACAATATTTTAGAACAGTAGACATATATAAATATCAAAAAGTTACCAAATAAAAAATCAGTAATCATCTCAATTTTATAAACAAAATTAAAATTACAATGGAGTCCGAGATAAACAGTTCATTAACCTTTCTTGACGTTTTAATTAAAAAGAATCCTGACAATAGTATTGCTCGCACTGTGTATAGGAAGCCCACTTATATTCGTACAGACAAATATCTCAGCTAATCCCATCATCCATATTTTCATTTCATTAAATATATCAGTTGGCTACCATTGGTAGGTAAGTTTTTGTTACAGAGAGCACACGGCATCTATCATACCCACCATTTTACGTCTTTATCCCTTACGGGATATTCAGAGCACAAGGCCTAAGACCTAAAAGCCACATTCAGTTTGTTTAAAAAGAATTTTAATATATTATCTATTTCTGAAGAAAAAGTTAATAGTTTAAAGTATTTTTGTTTAACAAGCATGAAATGGGGGCACTACAAGAGAGAGTGATATGAGGCGATGTTTTTTTTATACCTAAATCCATAACGTGGAACAGTCCTTTAGAAAATAAAATATTAAAAGAACAACTAAACTATGCACGCAAGTGAAATATATTTTCAAAGACAAATATCATTTATTCACCATAAGATACTTCACATATCATTAAGTGAACGTTAATATTTATTTGACAACAAAAATTGTTGACGTTAATTTACTTATAGCTAAGTTTAGGGCCGCTTCTAAAGCGTATTGCAGAAGAAGCGGCAACAAACTGCACAGCGCATTTTCTCCAGGCGTCAACTTACAATTTATAGTATATTACTTAAAACTACATATATTTGTATTGGAATCTCCATGTTCAAAATGGTAATTATTTCCCAAAGTTTTAATTAATTTATTTTATTTGATTATTCTATAGCCATTCACATAGTCATTAGAGTTTTCAATAATGCGACACTATAAACTTACCTTATATCTACTTAGAAGTAAATACATTTCAAAGCAATATCTGCGAATTTCATCAAAGAATCAGTAAAATTAATTATTTCATCATACATATATTTGATACAAAGTTAACTCACAACAATATCACCTCAATCAGTTTCTCTTTTGTATGGAGATGATTGTCTCTAGAACACTCTTAAGTTTTGAAATAAATTGACGAAACTATTAATTTCGCTAATTGCGCTGGATAAGCTCTCAATCTTTTGATGTCAAGTAAGCCCTTACCATTACGTTTACTTGATAATTAATTGTTATCCCTATCATGAAACACTTTTTGAGTATCATGTTATATTCTCTTAGCTTCTTTGCGTCATTACCTTGTAGCGAAGTGTTATCAGATTCATTTAGATAATTAAAATGTAGTCTTCTTAGAGTCTATTAATTTAGAAACTGGATTCATTCGAGATTACCTCAAGAGGATTACTTAACGTAATAAATATATATTGCATTTGAAAACCTTTGAGGGTTTCAAGTTTGGATAACGAAAGCTGTCAAGTGTGTAACTGAGCTGAAAGATCTATAAATAAATATATTCTTTGTACATTTAAATAAAATCACTTTAATATGGTATTATCGCGTATATTACATTATTTTTACACCTAACTAGCTAGCAAGTAAGAACTTATTAAAACGTAGCATTCGCCAAAATAGATTCAACGCAGTAATCAATAAATATTGTAGGCGGTAGTTTTGTATAGTTCTTATAACACAAAGACAAATGTCAACATAGTCTACCTGCGACCATGAAAACTGTAAAGTTTTCGAAACCTTAGTTGTAAAAATAATGTAATATACGCGATAATACCGTATTAAAGTGATTTTATTTAAATGTGCAACAATCGCGAAAACATCAGAAACAATTAAATTCTTTGTAATTGTAATATACAAAATTCTCGAGTCACAGTGTTTTTAACAAAACTCCTACGAAGCGGGTCCGATTTTAACTTAATTTTGTTGATATATTCAGTAGGTCTGAGGATAGTACGTTAACTATTTTTCATAACCTTCAGTGATATAGTCCAACCTATTTGTTTATGATTCTACATTAAAAATACATACAACCCTTAATTTTTACTCTTCTACCACCAAGTTCTATTTTTAATAGCGATAATAATAATAATAATAATAATAATATACACTTTATTGCACCATTATTACAAAACTTAACAATAGAAGAAACAAAAATAAAAAATAAAATAATGGGTACAAAGGCGGACTTATCGCAGTATGCAATTTCTTCCAGCCAACCTCATACCTTTGGGTAGGAATAATTTAAATCATTAATTGAGAGCGGTGCAGCATATATATATTACATAAGATAAAATATTACATACATACTGTAAAAATAAAACGAATACCATTCTATGAATATATATAGTATACAATACAAAGATGAGAACAATGTTAATGACAGTAATTATATAAAAATGGAAATACTTAGTCCTAATTTAAAATTAAAGAGAGAAAATGAGACTTAACCTGACTTTTAAATGATGATATCGATTGGGCCTTGCGAATATCAAGTGGCAAAGCATTCCACAAGCGAACAGCCTGAACAGTGAAGGAATGGGAATAGAAGTTGGTAAGATGAGGAGGGGTGACGAGACGAAGGAAGGCAGAACTGCGTAATTCGCGATTATTAATCTCACTGAGAAAAGTGAAGCGTTCCTTGAGGTAACAAGGGGTACTAGGGATAAACAAAATGGAATACAGTAAAGAAAGGATATGTAAATTACGACGAAGTCTGATTGGGAGCCACTTGAGTTGAGTGCGAAAAGAAGTAACGTGATCATATTTCCGTAATCCAAATATGAAACGTATGCAAAAGTTTTGAAGACGCTCAAGTTTATTAAATTGCTCCTCAGTGAGATCCAGATAACAGGAATCAGCGTAATCGAGAATCGGGTGGAGCAAGGATTGTGCTAGCGTGATCTTAGTCTGGAGCGGTAAAAAATTTCGAATCCGCCTAATAGAACCAGCAGCAGCAAATATTTTTTTGCTGGTCTCAGCAATTTGCGGAACCCACGACATATTGCGATCAAAGATAACCCCTAAGTTTTTAACTTTGTCCGAGTACTCAATAACACAATTATTGAATGTGATTGCAGGAAGGGAATTCCAATCAATTTTGGAAATAAGCCGCGAGCTGCCTAAAATGATGGATTGAGATTTTGAAGGGTTGACCGTGAGACCGTAAAACTTACTCCAATCCGCTATTCGAGACAAGTTACAATTGATGGTTATAATGGCCTGAGATAAATTATTCAAAGAAGAGTGACAATAAAGCTGTAGGTCATCAGCGAAGAGATGATAGGAAGTGCAGATTTGAGAAGTAATAGAGTTGATAAATAAAGTAAACAGTAAAGGAGATAGCACGCCGCCTTGCGGAACGCCGCAGGACGTCGATATTTGGTCTTTAAATTTTAATTTATAAGGCAAAACAACGTTTGATGGGTCACTTAGTAACCTAGAAATTTTATAAAAAGACAAGTAACAGAAAGAAATAGACAATTTGATTAAAACAGGAATAAATGATTGCTAGCAGGGACGAAAAAAGTATGGAAGCCGCCTCGACCTAATAATTTGACCGCCCTACAATTTGATTTGAAGATAAAAGGATCGTCGCAAAGGGTAAATATCAGGAACCCCGGAGGTTGCAGATTTTTAAAAAAATATTATCACTTGTTCACTGATTGCAAGAACCTCTAAAGTCTCTAAGGGAAGTGTGAATCATAAATCAGATTGATTTACATAATTTAGTCCCCCTAGAGCTGACGAATTTCTCAGAAAGGAATATCCTTTTTGAGAAATTCGTCAGCTCTAGAAACCCTCGAAGGGATTATCAAGTATATTAATAAATATTAGTGATCATGGTCATAGATGGTAATAGTCCAGTGGTCGAAATTCTACCATATTAAAATACTCTCTAAAAAGGCTCGTCAGTCCGCGAAATTTTCGTAAAAAGGGGTACAAAGATTTTGGTTTACGTATTAACATATAGAGATTTTTGTGTTTTGGCTCATTTAAGTGTTTTGAGTTCAGCAAACGAAGGCTGTTTGTGACTGATTGTACTGTTAATATCTTTATGTTTGTTTTTCATATTCAGATTTTGTTTTTCATATGCGGTGGTCAACACTATTGTCAGAGTTTTCAAGCTGCCTAAAAGCATAGCATAACAAATAGATCAAATTAAAAGTTTACATAAATAAGTCTTTTTTAGACCGATATTTATATTATATGAATAATGCCATACCTGCAACCATCGGCCTAGCCATTGAGGGTGTCACCTCAGCCCCCATAGCATTGCACCCGCGACGCCGTTTATATCGCGCGATAAACTATTCACATCGCTCTTCAATATAATGGAAAACAACACGGCGATAGTCGATAAATGTTGTCGCGCTTGCCGTGCTACGGGGGCAGGGGTGACATCCTTCATGCACAACTGTCTCGATAAGTAACTCCAATGCGATAGTGCAGATACAACATTCCTATAACATTAAACATTCGCACATGCCTCTCAATGCATGTTCAATTAAATTTAAATTAAATTGCATTTACGGCCAATAAATACATGTAATGAGATTCACACGACTGGTTGGCTTTCCACGACGGTTTTAAATGGTATTTGTCTTTTGGACCGAACGAAAAAGAGGATTATTATGAGTTTCACGTCCGTCTCTTGTTAAAATATCTATATTTTTCACATAATACCCTAAAGTACTATCCTGACCGGCACAAGATGATTATTACAAGAGGACAGTACGGGAAGCTGATGAAATTAGTTTAAAAATTTCATCAGAGAAGGCGGATAAAATAACCGGCTAAGTGCGAGTTGGATTCGCGCGCGAAGGGTTCCGTACCATTCTATGGGTAAGTTTAAGATAATTTAAAAATATTTTTATTATATAATGTAATTTAAAAAAATTGAAAATTTTCCTTTATCTGTGCTATAAGACGTTACTTCGTACCAAATTTCAAGATTCTAGTTAACGGGAAGTACCCCGTAGATTTTAATTTCCTTACGAATGTCGAAAATTTGCGGCATAAACGGCTGTATCTTTTGATTGCGTTGGCTTAGAACATTGGCTTAAAACAAAACACAAATAAAATCACTTTAATACGGTATTATCGCGTATATTAAATTACTTTTACACCTAACGTTTTGAAAACTTTACAGTTTTCATGGTCGCGTAGACTAAGTTGACATTTGTCTTTGAAAACACAAGATGACACCGAAGTACTCCAGTCTCGTGCGACCACGATGGATGTAACTAGGTATATTGAAACGTCAACGGAAACAAATAATAAAAAGGTTATTTATATGTGAATTACGGGTTACTCACGTACGAAGTCAGCTACAGGCCGACATGTTTCAACCTCTTTCGGAGGTCTTCCTCAGGGCGAATGTGAGTAACCCGTAATTCACATATAAATAATGTTATTATCTCGCGTTAGTTTTAATCAAAAAAAATAAAAAGGTTCTCGCTAAGTGCCGTTAATATACATAATTATGTGTTTATAGCGCGAAAGTTTAAAAAAGAATATCTATATTTTGATATAAATATAAAATTAATATATACGAACAAATCATAGAGATTGAGCTAGCCCTAAAGTGAGTTCGAGACTTGTGTTATGGGATACTAACTCAACGATACTATATTTTATAACAAATACATAAATAGATGCACATCCAAGACCCAGGCCAATCTGAAAAAGATCATTTTCCATCTTGACCTGGCCGGGGATCGAACCCGGGCACTCTCGTGTCGCAGGCTGGCGTGTTGACCGCTGCGCCACGGAGCTAGCCTATCTACCTAAGATGAGGAGTTCTATTCCATTCTATTCTTGATAACATAGTCGCCGTAAGCATTATAAGCGTTTATACATTTGGCTAGCTCCGTGGCGCAGCGGTCAACACGCCAGCCTGCGACACGAGAGTGCCCGGGTTCGATCCCCGGCCAGGTCAAGATGGAAAATTATCTTTTTCAGATTGGCCTGGGTCTTGGATGTGTATCTATATATGTATTTGTTCTAAAATAACGTATCGTTGAGTTAGTATCCCCTAACACAAGTCTCGAACTTACTTTGGGGCTAGCTCAATCTGTGTGATTTGTCCGTAAATATTTATTTATTTATACATGTAAAGCAAGGTTGGGCGGGGTCACCATGGGGACGGGTGGCATAAAAATATCTCGAGCTCTTCCGAGCAGTCCTTGGTCTTCTACCTACACACCCACCAACTTACTAAACGTAGACTGTCTTTAGGTATTATAGACCTGGGCTCTGTTTACCCCGCAAGTGAAAATGTTGTGATAGTACTGTCTGTATGTATAGTTTTCTATAGTTAATCCCTAGTTTTGTCTGTATTTCATGTGTACGTAGCCAACACTAGTGTCAGATTTTTCAAACTATCTAGAAGCATCTAACATCGCTTAACAACTGCCATCAATGACGCCAGCCGGGACCAACGGCTTAACGTGCCTTCCGAGCACGGAGCATTTTATGAAACTTGCGGTCACCC
Source organism: Elegia similella (assembly GCA_947532085.1). Taxonomy (NCBI): domain Eukaryota; kingdom Metazoa; phylum Arthropoda; class Insecta; order Lepidoptera; family Pyralidae; genus Elegia; species Elegia similella. The sequence goes on from OX383941.1 coordinate 20,699,551, forward strand.
ATCCAAGTGGGGACGGCGCCCGAGGTTGCTTAACTTGTGTAAGCGCTAATAACGCGCACTGGGCTATCGAGCTCCTCATGCCTTTAGTTTAATCCCTAGTAACCTTTAACAAAGGGAGTCAAATACAAAGCTTACAATGTGATCTAGAAATCGTCAATAAAGTTCGCCAGATATTGAGGTTATATTAGATTGTGGTACAAATCGTAAAGCAATAACATAAGTTTCCGATTGTAGGGAAACTAAATTGGTTTGGTGTGGGTTTAGGGTTGGAAACTTATTTTGGGTGGATTATAGTATTTTTACTAACTTTTATTTAACTTGCAATGTAAGTATGTATGTAACCACAGAAAAACAAACACATTAGAAGTGGTATCACGCGTGATTTCTATGAAAGCGTCGCCTCATTTCAAGCATTCTACTAACGCATTGAGTAGAAACAATTGTGTAGAAACTAGTAGAACTTGTCACTTTACACGTTAGAATATGACACGTCGTCATTTTTCGATTTTTTTACACGTAAATCTCACTTTTGTTCCTTTGACGACCGTGGGACAAACTACTTAGGTGATTCAAGTGAGCTGATCGAGCGCATTGTTGGCGCGCGTGCTTCGTTCCCTTGCCATTTCTAATATCTTTGTTGTTCGTTGTATGTTTGTAACTATGTTTGTGTAAAGTCATTCAAAATCCAAGATGGCGGAACACGTAAGATGGCGGAACACGCAAGATGGCGGACTAACTATTTTTGATGCACTCCTACACTATGGATATCAAAGGGCTCACTAAAAATCTCGAAACTTTGTATGAATTTGTAATCGAAGGTTTTATGTACATCATTTTATGATGTACATAAAAGCTTGGTTTTACATTTTTTATTTTTATTTTTAATTTGATCAAAGTGTATAAAAATGCAGTGTGATTCTGAACTCTCTGAAAATAATTACGGAATCAGAATCCCTAATAAAATAGTTTAGAATATAGATCTGCAAGAAAACAGTTAATATAATAAAGTTAATAATGAAAATATTTTCAGCCGTATGAAGTTCGTGACATAAATAAAATCTGATAAGACTTTATTTATTTTATCTGTGTGAGATTTGTGTGAGGAAAGATCCATTCAATATCGATTTGTAATACCCGAAAAGGAAAAGACGTGATAATACGTATATATTAGCAATTTATTTCCATCAACTTTCTGCTGCCAGGTATAAGCAGCTCAGTAATTTTATACCTCAAAGTTCAAACAGCAAACTTCATAATGAAAAAACGGTTTTTAATGAAATTTCCCCGTCATATTTCGGCCTGGCATTTCATTAAGTCAACTTTATGTGGCCATAAGCACGGTAAAAATATTTTTTGAGGCCAAGCCTGTTTAGAAACAAAAGCATTTTTGTTATTTTATGCGGGAGTATTTAAAGTAAGAACCCAATGCTAAAGTTTATACCTAAAACGTTTTTTTTAATCACTTCCATGTGGAATATTTTTTTTAGTTTTCTTCATAATCTGAGCGAGTATCGGTTGCATTGTCAGCTGTTCTGCTTCGTAGCCCTTTGGTCCCAATTGCGTATGGTTTGTTTCAAACTCATCACATAGATGGCGTCATAGGTCTATTCACAACTATGTATCCATCATATTATGAGAAAATAAAATCAGTATTCACGAAAAATATATTTCATAAGATTTAAAAATATTTTCTGCTTATATTAAAACAATATTTTCATTTTTACTGAGTTTTGCTAAGTTTAGGCTAACGCCATCTAGTGACGGATGGAAAACTCTGCAACTATTGCACTGCAGCGCCCTCACTGCCGCCCCTTGTGGCAGTTGGTGGAACTAACAACCACGGCCTTTCGGCATTCGGCATAGAAATTAATTATAATATAAAACATAATATAAATAGAAAACATATTCATCATCATCAGGTCCTTTTTAGTCTCCACTACAGGAGCACGACCCTCTATGTACTACTAAAGCCATACTTGGCCAGAGCAGCCAGAGGACTTGGCCTACACTCTTCACGCTGGCCAGACGGGTTGGAGAGATGTCATAGATGTTTATTTACCTAATACCTAAATTTATATATTTTCTTCAAAATGACATTTATTTTTATAAGATCTACATTTATGTGCAAAGCTTAATTTTAACACAAAGGTTTATCCTGCATAAGCTGTCGTTTGCTGTATCATAAGCTTCAAGATAAGGTAAATCGTAAATTTATATGATGATAGACTTTGCGTCTATAAGTCCTCGGTGTTAAAAATTTTTTTTTTTTTATTTATTTAAACTTTATTGCTTTATGGCTTTTTAACTGGTTGGCAGCAAATAGCCCCGGATCGGGAAGTGTGGAAACAGAAAGGGGAGGCCTTATGGCATTCGCTGCCAGTCGACCATAGGACCAAAAAGAGAAATTGAGTTTGGGTGGTGCGATAGAGTGCGAATGGTATTCAAAGATTTTACGTTAACAAAAAACTGAGAACTAATATCTTATAAACAGTAAATATTATATAATATAAGTGTAAATACTTATTTGAATAGAAACATACACTAATAATAAATATATATCTATAGTATTTTTGCGTACATACATATTTCTTCAACAGTATATAGTTTGCAAACCTTTAACATAGTAATCGGGTTGCCAACCGTTCTTAATATTATCGTATATTTATTTATTATTTTATAAAATTTGGATAGCTAATATTTATCATTTCATGTATTTCAGTGGCTAAAACTAGGGTCTTAAGATTGTAAAATGTCTATCACGTTCATAATACTATTTTCCTTTTTGTTTTTGATCTTTTTTCACCTTCCTATACTCTTATACTCTTACTAGCTGATGCCCGCGACTTCATCTGCGGCAATTTCTGTTATTATGATTGATCAGTATAGATGAATAATTTTTCCCCGTTTTCAAAATATTTTTTATTGATGTTTCGCTCCTATTGGTCGCAGCGTGATGTTTTATAGCCAAAAGCCTTCCTCAATAAATGGACTATCCAACACAAAAAGAATTTTGCAATTTGAACCAGTAGTTCCTGAGATTAAACAAACAAACAAACTCTTCAGCTTTATAATATTAGTATAGATTAAATTAAGAAATAAGATATGGTCAAAAATTTCCATGCGGGCAGGATTTGAACCAGCTACCTCAGGTCTTTGTACGATATGTAGGTCGTGCACAAGCAAGCAAGTTTTGGTCGGAAAAAATGAAGCTTTTGAATTCAAATTGGAATACAGACAGAGACTACAGTGTGGCTTGACACTCGAACCACGCCTTTTTGCGGCTTGACACTCGAACCACGCCTTTCTGCGGCTTGACACTCAAACCAACGCCTTTCAGTCGCAGCCACGGAGCTAAGAGCTTTGACTTCGGGTCGTATTCGTATACGTTTCTCTAACTAAATACTTCATTGGAATAGTTTGTGAACGAAGTTTGCACTACCAATTCTATTCTTGGTATTTCCATAGTCTGCCATATCTGCTTTGGTCTTGCAATTACTCTGTTATAGTTAGGTTTCTAATTTTAGCACTTATTGAAATGTGTTGGAATACTTAACCCAGTATTAATTTAACTAGTGCTCTTTTGCATATTTGTCATTTAAGCATATTATTTGGAGTGTACAAAAAATATCAGCTGAATTAAGAATGTCATCTAAAGTGCAAAAATAAATGAATGTAACAATGGAATGTGTTGTGGATGAACTTGCATAAAAACTTGTACACATTTCTAAATATTTATTGTGGATTCACTGTATTGAATGTTATTTATTAGGATGTAAGTAATTACTATTTTTGTAAATTAAATTGTGTTTCACACAAAAAAAATAGAGTTTGTAAAATTTTAAGGCCCCCTTCAATGCATTTATACTCACGTATTTGAATCTGAATATTTATGTGCTTCAAGCACATTATATGGTGTTCAGGTATATACATAGAGTTTTGCAAACTGAACCAACAGTGGCATGCAGATATAAAAAAGGTTTCATGTATAAAGTAATTCCCGGATCGACCAGAGAAGTACCATACTCTCACAGAAAATCGGCATTTGAGTAGAAGCTTTACCGCTTCTATACTTCGATCGTTAAATGAGAGAGCCAGAGGCCCATCTTTTCCCCCCATACCCTCCCTCCCATGACCTCCCCCAAACTCCTTGAAAGGCCGGCAACACTCATGTGATACCGTAGTGTTAGGTGATTTGCTTGCTCGTTTGCAGTTCTATATCAATAAAAGTTTAAAAACTCTATATTGTACAAGAAGTCTTAATCCCCAAGTACAAAGTATTATGACGAGGTTACGAAGCACATATGGAAACCCTACAAGTATTCAGGACCTCGATAGTTCTGAGCTGCGGAAGCCTATTCGCAGTTTCATAGATTAAATGCGACAGGGTCGCATTTAATCTATTTTTAGTTTTTTTATACGGGAGGCTTTACAAACACAATATTAAAGTTATGTTTATGAATTCCTACAGCTACTTAGATTGGCCTTCCCTTCTTTTAGGTATGTTATACGGGAAGCATTACAAACGCAATACTAGCGTTAAGTTTATGATATCCTATCGCTACTCAGACTAAACTTTAGCTTACCAATTGGTGTTACAGTATGGGTTCTATGTAAACGAGCGAATGAATATCGTACTAGGTAGTTTTGAAAAGAAATGGTCGATAGAAGCGCAAATAAGGATGTTAATAAAGGAAAGGGAAATACGTTTGTCCAGCAGCATATTCGTATGTTAGTAATCAACAGCCTCCGTGGTCCAGTGGTTAAGGCGTTTGCCTGTTGACCCGAGGGTAGTGGGTTCGATTCCCACCGGAAGCATACTTTGTTTAGTTGTTTCCAGTTTGGTTAGGACATTGCAGGCTTGAATCAACTGATTGTCTGATAATAAAGATGATTCCGTGCTTCGGAAGGCGCGTTAAGCCAGTGGTCCCGGCTGCCATCTGGTAGTCGTTAAAGGAACCACGTCAGAGGCCGAGAGGCAGTTCCGGAGAACTCTGACAACCAGGCTGTGCATGGTCGATTGACCGTGATACCTACTTGAAATGATGATGAGGTAAACAATACCATTCGCAAGCCCTGTAGCCTTGCATATCATTGATACAGCTGATACGGCGGTAGCTACGCTACGCCCCTGGTTTGCCAATCTCTCGTGTATTATGGACAGTTGCCAGTTCTAATAAGCCAGTCGTTGTTTTCGTGTCAACGAAAACATTAAGAAGGTACTCACGTAGTTGTGGAAATAGACGTGTTTTCAAATCACTAGTACTATGCCCTGAATTTAAATACATCAAAGTATTTGTATAATTTAGGTCGATCCTTGCACAAGATCACCCCCTTGTTGGAATTTAAAACAGATACATATGAAATTTAAAAACGATATATTTATGTTATAATATCTAAAAACATTTTTCTTTGAAGTTTGTTTATGTTACGTCTCTAACAATAATTCTCACATGACAATATTTACATTTACATCTCGCAGGTGGGTGGATCCCTTTCGGACCGTTCAAGTATTACGTAAGTCATATATCAGTTATTTTCAACCCCCTCCTCCCCCTTGCCAGCAAAAGTAAGAAAAGCCCTTCCCCCCTTCCCCAAGCTTATGTAAACATTGGTATAATTTTTACAAAATATTTTGCTTATTTTGCAAAATGTTGCTGACATCATCACCGTGCAGACCCCTCCACCCCCATTGTCAGCAAAAATAAGATCCCCCATTCGCTGCTTTCGTAATATTTGAATAACCCCTTTCTTAATTTACTAATTATTATTTTGTGACATTTCTACCGAATGAATCTTTGATTTTTTTATAAAAATATAAATATGAAAATTTTAAAACTTTTTTTACATAATAGGCTAGTTTCCTGGGTCGCAATAATAACATAACAATAAGTCCGTCAGTTAGATAATCAAAAAATATTGGATTCGTATTTTTTCTTTTGTTAAATAAATAATAAAGATATAGCGCGTCAAAATTCAGGAGTGGAGGGCTCGTGACGTCAAAGTTTGGTAAAAATTGTAGCAAACTATGACGTCACACGGAACTTCAAATGGCTATATCTTCATAATTTTTTGTTTAATCGACAAAATAAAAAATACGTGTCCAATATTTTTTGAATATCTAACTGACGGACTAATTATATTTTTTTTAGGAAACTAGCCTATTGTCTAATGGTTTTGCGCAGCCTAATGTCTTGCACAGTTAGTCGCGACGTTTTTCGTTCGCGCGGCACTCGCCAAAGTATCACACTACAAAGGAATCACTGCCTTATTGGCTTACTGGCCTGGCACGCGTACTGGCCTTGTGTAATAGGCCATTTAGGCTAGATACCGCTTGAGATTCGATTAGTACGGAAATGAGCGTATCCGATTTTCCCAGAGGTTTCAAGGTAATTTTCTCTTTTTTCTCGGCTCAATATATTTAGAGTTTTTGCTACGTATGGATCTTGTTTCCGGAGATGTAAAACATGAACTAAGAAGACTTAAAGTAAAAAAACCGGCCAAGAGCGAGTCGAACTCGCGCACGAAGGGTTCCTTATAAAACCGGCAAAGAAATCATGTCTGTTGTATGGGAGCCCCCTTAAATATAAATTTTATTTTAATTTTTTTTTTTTTAAAGTGGATTTATAACTAAACATTCTGTAAATATTTCAAGCGTCTACCTGGTTGCAGCTGTCAATATTTAGTAAAAACGAGCAAAAAAGATCGCATTTGTTGTATGGGAGCCCCCTTAGATATTTACTATATTCTATTTTTTTTGTATTTGTTGTTATAGCGGCAACAGAAATACATCATCTGTAAAAATTCCAACTGTCTTACTATCACGGTTCACGAGATACAGCCTGGTAACAGACAGACAGACAGACAGCGGAACGAAATTAATAGGGTCCCGTTTTTACCCTTTGGGTACGGAACCCTAAAAATGATATAATTTCATTCAAATTGCATAAATATTTTTTAACTCAATAACTTAAAGTCGTGTCTAGGAGTGGTAATAAAATGATTCTTATCATAAAAATCGTAATAAAAAATCATTTGATATGTTCGTTGTCAATTCGCACGAGTCCGTAGAAGTTGTATGGACTTATTATAACTTTTTGGATTAGTCATGGCCCAAGGGAGTTCAGTACAGCTTGTGATACTTTTCGCAATTTCAAAGGCAATGTTTTTCAGTATACATTTAATTTGAATTTGGTAAATATTACGAAGTTGGCAAAATCTATGGCGTTAATAAAATGTATATACGAAATATTTACGTCATTATCTTCTATACTAGAGGTTGCTTAGTGTTCGAAACTCGATCATAATTCATTTAAATTTAAATAATAAATAAATCTATACGAACAAATCACACAGATTGAGCTAGCCCCAAAGTAAGTTCGCGACTTGTGTTATGGGATACTAACTCATCGATACTATATTTTATAACAAATACATATATAGATAAACATCCAAGACCCAGGCCAATCTGAAAAAGATCATTTTCCATCTTGACCTGACCGGGGATCGAACCCGGGGCCGTCGTGTCGCATCGCCAAGGTTTCAAGGTAATTTTCTCTTTTACTCGGCTCAATTTATTTAGAGTTTTTCAATTTTTTTAACTTAATTATTATTATTTAAAATGATTTATAACATAAAAAGTCGGGTCTAGGAGTGGTAATACAATGTTTCTTATCATAAACATCGTAATAAAAAAATCATTTGATATGTTTGTTGTCAATTCGCACGAGTCCGTAGAAGTTGTAGGGACTTATTAAAACTTTTTGCATTAGTCATGGCCCAAGGGAGTTCAGTATAGCTTGTGATACTTTTCGCAATTTCAAAGGCGATGTTTTTCAGTATACATTTAATTTGAATTTGGTAAATATTACGAAGTTGAGAAAATCTATGGCGTAAATACAACGTATACACGAAATATTTACGTCATTATCTCATATACCAGTGGTCGCCCAGTGGTCGAAACTCGATCATAATTCATTTAAATTTAAATAATAAATAAATATATACGAACAAATCACACAGATTGAGCTAGCCCCAAAGTAAGTTCGAGACTTGTGTTATGGGCTACTAACTCAACGATACTATATTTTATAACAAATACATATATAGATAAACATTCAAGATCCAGGCTAATCTGAAAAAGATCATTTTCCATCTTGACCTGACCGGGGATCGAACCCGGGGCCCTCGTGTCGCAGGCTGGCGTGTTAACCACTGCGCCACGGAGCTCGCCATGGTTTCAAGGTAATTTTCTCTTTTACTCGGCTCAATATATTTAGAGTTTTTCAAATTCATCATCATTTTTTTTATCTTAATTATTATTATTTAAAATGATTTATAACATAAAAAGTCGGGTCTAGGAGTGGTAATAAAATGTTTCTTATCATAAACATAGTAATAAAAAATCATTTGATATGTTTGTTGTCAATTCGCACGAGTCCGTAGAAGTTGTAGGGACTTATTAAAACTTTTTGCATTAGCCATTGCCCAAGGGAGTTCAGTATAGCTTGTGATACTTTTCGCAATTTCAAAGGCAATGTTTTTCAGTATACATTTAATTTGAATTTGGTAAATATAACAAAGTTGGGAAAATCTATGGCGTAAATACAACGTATACACGAAATATTTACGTCATTATCTCCTATACTAGAGGTCAGTTAGTATTCAAAACTCGATCATAATTCATTTAAATTTATAAGTTGTGTGTCTAACACATGGTAGTGAATGTAATGTTTTGTTGATTGATTTAATGTATTTTTAATGCATAATGTTAAAAAAAAACATCAAGCACTCTTTCCTACAATTGTATTTGGAGAATTTTATCAACTATTGTATTAGGATAAATAAGCCTGTAATAATAGTTGTAACTTTGGAAATAAATACAAATAAACAAATAAACTATAAGTGTGCAAAATATCATACTCCTCCATCCGCGCAATTTAAATGGGGTACAAAGTTTTCTCGTATTAATTAATGTAGTATCGAGACATGTCAATGTCAACAATGTGTCAATGTCACGGCCTTCAGAGAAATATGTGTATTCTGTGGATTGTAAGGGCGTCTGTCACATTAACGGAGAGACGGAGCTCATAGGCATCTATTTGTGAAACAATAATAATAAAAGTGCTATCGTGCCATCACTTGGTTTTAAATAAATAAATAACATTACATGGCGCAGTCGTAAAACGAAGAAACGCTCCAAGAATAAAGAATAGAAGAAAGCGAGGATTCACAAGAAAGGTTAGGATTTTTATTTCTTGGAAGTGGTACACGCCGCATGGCGGAAGATCAAGAAATCATGCCAAACATGGTCGAATATAAAATGCCTCAGCCACTGGCGTTGGACTCAATGGATGATCTGTTGCCGAGATGGAAAAAATTTCAACAGCAATTTAAAATTTTTCTTTCTGCGGCTGGTTTCGACAAGCTGTCGGAAACCCGGAAAGCAGCCATCTTGCTGAATGCGATAGGCCCGGACACACAAGATTTGTATTTTAATATATTGAAAAAAGATGAGGACAACCCCAAGTACGAGAGCGTCGTAAAAGCACTGGACGACTACTTTACCCCGAAACAAAACGAGGTCATTAACACCTTCTACTTCAATAACAAGAAACAAGAGGATGGAGAGACTTTCGATGTATTTTTTTCAAGCCTGAGAAAATTAATAAAAAATTGCAATTTTGGAGAACTTGAAGACAGAATGCTGAGGGATCGCATTGTCATGGGCATACATGACAATAAACTACTACAGAAGCTTCTAGAAATCAGCGAGTTAACCCTGGATAAAACAATCAGCATATGCCGTGCAGCTGAGCTGTCTAAACAACATGCAAAGGTCATACAAAAACAACCAGAGTCCCTGTTGGCGGTAGATGCAGTCTCAACACAAAGCGAGCAGCCTAACGTTTCAGCAAATCGAGAAGCTAAGTATACCAATAATTTGGGTAGTAAATGGTCTAGTAGAAATAACAATAATATTAATAAGAAATATCATTGTCTTAAATGTAATCGGGAACATGGCCCGAGACAATGTCCGGCATATGGTAAGAGTTGTTTGATTTGTCATAAATTAAATCATTTTGCTTCTGGGTGTAAGAACAAAACAGTACAAAGTATAAATATTAATGACAATATTGATGAGACCGATGAAAGTAATTTAGTGCAGGATTTATGACTAGTTAAGGTGTGCCACTCAATTGGGAATACAATTAACTTAAAAAATAATGAATGGCTTCAACTCTTAAGAGTTGAAAATAAAAAAGTTTCTTTTAAGTGTGACACTGGGTCACAGGTCAACGTAATGTCCTTGAGGGAATTAAGAAAAATAGTCGATGATGATAGTCCTAAGTGGTCTGAGACTAACATTGTGTTGGAAGCCTTTGGAGGAAGTAGGATAAAACCATTGGGCACTAGGACTTTAACATTGTTTCACAATAATATTAAATTCAGTGAAAAATTTATAATTATTAAAGAATTGGTCAGGCCAATTTTGGGTTTAGACACTTTACTAAAATTAAATTTATTAAATAAAAATAATTGTAATTTGGTTTGCAGCATTAAGCACACCAGTAGTAGTATTACAGAAAAAGATAAAATGATTAATGAAAACCTAAAACTTTTCCAGGGAATTGGGGAATTCAGAACACCTTTGGAGCTACACATTCAACCAGGCGCTCAACCAGTTGTAAGGCCACCACGCCGTGTCCCGCTGGCACTGATGGATCGTCTGGCAACTAAATTAAAGAGCCTCGAGAAGCACCAGATTATTGAGAAGGTAGAACATCCCAAGTCTTTTGTAAGTAATCTTGTCATAGTAGAAAAAAGTGATGGAAATTTAAGAATATGTTTAGATCCCAAAGAATTAAATAAAGTTTTGATTAGGGAATATCATCTTATTCCTACCTTAGAGGAGTTGATAGCTAAATTAAGTAATAAGTCTGTATTTTCTGTTGTTGATCTGTCTGATGGGTTTTATAATATCCGACTTGCAAGTAATTCAACAGACCTGTGTACGTTCTCCAGCCCGATCGGCTGTTATAAATTTTTGAGATTGCCCTTTGGATTGTCTGTTGCACCAGAAATTTTTCAAAAATACAGTGAGAGCATATTCGGAGACATTGAAGGCGTTGTAATTTACTGCGATGATTTGTTAATTTGTGCAGAAAACGATTTTGAGCATGATAAGATATTAAAACAAGTTTTTGAACGTGCACAATTACATAATGTCAGATTCAACAAACGAAAATTTCAGTATAAATTAAAGGAAGTCAAATTTTTCGGTCATATCTTTTCTGAGGAAGGAATGAAGATTGATCCAGATCGTATTAAGGCTATTTTGGAAATGAAAAGTCTAAAAAATAAAAAAGAGCTACAAATATTTCTGGGTATGATTAACTATTTAAGAAAATTTATTAGCAAATTAGCTGAAATAAGTGCTCCATTACAATCTCTACTAAAAAGGATGTAACTTGGTTATGGACTGAAACACATGAAAATTGTTTTTCAAATATTAAAAAAATGTATCACGAATGCACCTGTTTTACAGAATTTCAACAGCTCTTTACCTATTTCCATACAGTGTGATGCTAGTCAAAATGGTTTAGGATGTTGTCTAATGCAAAATGGTAAAGTTGTAACATATGCGTCTAGAAGCTTGACAGAGGCGGAGAGAAATTTCTCACAGATTGAAAAAGAATTACTTAGTGTGGTTTGGGCTACTAAAAAATTTCACTACTATGTTTATGGAAAAAAGTGTCTTGTTTTTAATGATCATAAACCATTGGAAACTATATTAAAAAGGGGTCTGCATGAAATTCCCTCCGTCAGGCTGCAAAGACTGAAATTAAAATTGTTAAAATATGACATAGACTTTAAGTACATGAAAGGTAAATCCATGCACATTGCAGATCTATTATCGCGGTCATATCTAGATGAAGTAGATGAAGATGAGTCATATATGTATGAAGTTGTACACTGCATTGGACTTGCCTCTCAATTACAATGTACGGAACAAAAAAAGAAAAACTTAATAACAGAAACTTTACAAGATGAAGAACTTTGTAAACTGAAAGAATTTATTAACAATAGTTGGCCAGAAAATAAGAATGTACCTGATTATTTAAAAGTTTATTACAAATGTCGTCAAGATTTATCAGTAGATCAAGAATTAATTTTTATGAAGGACAGGCTTGTAATACCTAAATCATTAAGAATAACAATTTTGAATAAATTACATGAGGGTCATTTAGGCATGACAAAAATGAAACAAAAATGTAGAATGTTATATTACTGGCCACAAATTGACTGTCATGTAGAAAATCTAGTTAAAAAATGTATTGTTTGTCAAACTTACCAAAATAACAACATTAAGGAACCTTTAATGCCACATGAGGTACCATCTTTACCTTTTTCCAAATTAGGAATAGATATAATGGATTTCAGAAGGAAAAATTATCTGATAATTTACGACTATATGTCAAAGTGGTTAGATATAAGATTAATTTCTAGTAAGTCATCACAAAGCATTATCAATGTGCTAATAGATATTTTTTCTTGTTTTGGTATACCATCTGAAATAGTAGCAGATCATGTTCCATTTGACTCATTAGGGTGTAGGAAGTTTGCTTCTGAATGGGGATTTAGGTTCACTTACTCTAGTCCGAGATATGCTCAGTCAAATGGTATGGCAGAACGGGGAGTACAGATTGCTAAAAAATTTATGAATAAATGTTTTGAAGATAAATCTGATTACAGGCTAGCATTACTTCAGTACAGGTCATCACCTGTGTCTGGTACAATATTTTCACCCTCCCAATTGTTAATGAACAGAAATTTAAAAACCAAATTACCGGTAACACACCAGTACCTCAAACCTAAAATGAATGATAATGTAAAGACTGATTTTGCCAAAGTAGTTAATAGAAATGTAAGTAATTACAATAGAACTGCAAGATCTAAGCCTAGTTTTAAGTTAAATGAGTATGTGTGGTTTAAGAAAGAGCCTAATATTAATAAATGGAGTTTAGGTCAAATTGTAAATAATAACAACTATAGATCCTATGACATAAAGGATAATAATGGGAGTATTTATACAAGGACTTCATATCATATGCGTTCTCAATAGTCTGGTGGCTTCAGCATTGAATGTGTAGACTCTAAGGATTATAGGGATTTAAAAAATTGTACTTAGTAAAAATAAGTATTAAGAAACTGTACCGTTATTCGAAGCCTAACAATAATAATTGAGAGTGGCATGTCTTTTTCCCTTCCTTTGCTACCGGAATACAGCTATCGCATATACCTGTCTCTCTCTCGCACATTCCCACCACCAACAGGTAGGCTTCGTTTTCGGTTCGGAACGAAGCGTTCGTCATTGGCGTCTTTATTCCCGACGCGTACGGACGTTCTAGTCGTGAGTCTAGAACTCATTTCCAATTTATTAATTTCCTTTAACCGTGTTAAAGATAAAAATAAGTTTGAATTTATTTTTCAGTTATTTTAGCTATAAAAAATTTTATACGGCTATTGCGATGGAGGAACTCAATGCGGACAGTGAGCTTCGAAATGAAAAAGGAGGTGCGACTGAACAGCCCCAAGATAGTGACTCTTCAGATAGTTCTTCGAGTTCTAGTTCCTCCAGCAGCTCTGATGGTGCGAAGCGGAAACATCGACGCAGGAAAAATAAACGACGTCGAACGAACCGCATTTTGGAGAAATTGTCTAAACAAGTAAGACATTTACGTTATATTGCACGCGAAAAAGAGGCTCCTTGTAAAAATCAGCTTAGCTCTGATTGTGAAATTAATCATAACGTAAGCGGCGACTTGTATCTCGAGGCTGAGGAGCCATGTGGTGATATTCAACAGGAAGCTGAATTTAATATAAATCTAGAAACTAGCCTCAAGGAACCTTCCGTTCCAAGGGCGCCTCCTGAATATATAGAAACCTTGAATAACCTGCAACGTTTTAATAGTTCCGAATGGTCAAATGTTCGCTTTGCGGAAGTTCAGAAAAAATATAATCTTACACCTGGTTTTGTCGAACTCGAAACCAATGAAGAAATTTTGACCTATGATAATAACCGCATACTTCCTTACGTAGAAAAAGCTTTTTCAGCATTATCATTTGCAGTTCTTAAGCAGCGAGAGATATTACAAGATGAATTACGGAAATTCCTGATGTGGATACGCACTACAAATCCGAACTATGAGGAAATAAGTGAAAAGATTAATGAAATATTTATTAACGGTGAGTTTCACAGTGTTTCTAATGATATATTGCAAATGGTTTGCGGACATCGAGCAGACATGGTACAACAACGCCGTGATTTGATATTATCATCAGTCAAGGAACCAATAACTAAGAGTGCGTTAAGAAAAGTTCCACCCAATTGTCAAAACTTATTTGAACCGCAATTATTCAACGCTGTATTGGAGAAGGCTGGAGGAGTTAAAAAGTCTTTTTGGCCGAGCTCCAAGAGAGGAGCAGAACCTGCTGCGCAAGCGGGATCAAGTAAGCCAACAAAACGTCCCGCGCAGGGACGGGGAAATACAAGGACACCAGCGCAAGGTGGACCTTCTGCTTACAAGACGAGCAAGCCTGCGCAAGGCTATTGTTGCTCATATGCAGAGTACGAGTGTGCAGGCCAATGCTGTTCTACGCAAGGACATGCTAAACCAGGCCCATCTCACAGAGATGAGCACTCTCATCATCGCTCCTTTCGAAGGAACGAAGAAAGATCCTTGCCTCGCCATGAGAGCAAGCAATCAAAGACCAGGAAACGCCCAGCTTCACCTTTACGAGGTAAGGGGTCCGGAAACAAGCGTCGTCGTTTCTGACTCACAAAGCAGATTCCACGCTGGTCAACTAAAGCACTTCTACTGGCGTTGGAAAGAGTTGAACGCACCTCCACATATCTTAAAAATTATTGTAGGGTACCGCATACCCTTCGTCAGCAAACCGCCATTGACAATACCTCGATTGATAAGAGATTCTCGCCAAAACTCGAGAGAAATGACCCAAACAATAGTTCAAATGAGGCAAGAGGGTGTGCTCGAAAAAGCCGAATTGTCTCCGAGTTTTATCTCAAACATATTCCTGACTCCAAAAGGAGACGGATCGCTCAGACCGATTTTCAACCTCAAACAATTAAATCAGTACGTCTATTCGAGCAAATTTCACCTAATCAACATGTTCCAAGTTTGCGAGTTTCTCCAAGAAAACGACTGGCTGACGAAAATAGACTTATCTCAAGCCTATTTTCACGTCCCAATAGCAGAGGCTCACAGACGGTTCCTGCGGTTGACACACGACGGTCAATTATACCAGATGACTTGTCTACCTTTCGGACTAAGTTCAGCACCTCAAATTTTTGCAACAATCACAAATTGGATTGCCCAAATCCTGCGGAATCAGGGTGTAAGACTTCTGATATATTTGGACGATTTCCTCATTGTCCACCAAGATCCCAGGACTTTGACGACACAGGTGCAGAAAGTAGTCGGTCTGATGCAATATTTAGGATGGCAAATCAATTTGAAAAAAACGATTCTGGCTCCCCGGAAAGAGATAGAGTATCTAGGGATTCTATGGAACCCTTGGCAGAACAACAAAAAGCTCCCCACTTCCAAGTGTCAGTCATTGAGAAGCAAATTGGCTTTATTTCTTCATCGGAAGAAAGCGACTCTGAAGGAACTTCAAAGTCTAATAGGACTTCTAAACTTCGCCAGCTTCGTGGTGATGAGGGGGAAACTACATCATCGGTATCTGCAAGGAGTTGCCAAGTCACTTCTCAGGGTTCCTCAAGGAATATTATATCATCTCTCGGAACAAGCCCAGGACGAACTGAGATGGTGGTTGGATCACTATCAGGACTCTTCCTTAATTCACCATCCTCGACCGACATTCTACCTCACGACAGATGCTTCGAGCATAGGATGGGGAGCTCGTCTCAATGGGCAGTATCTGTCCGGCCTATGGACAGAGGAAGAGCAGTCACTGACTTCGAACCAGAAGGAAATGCTCGCAATATCGAAAGTTCTCCAGAACCAAGCATTTCTTTTGCATCGTCAAAACATACTGATACAATGCGACAATCGCACTGTAGTAGCATATCTGAGGAACGAAGGGGGCACCAAGTCGCTGGGCCTTACAGATCTGTGCAGAGAAATTTTTCATTTAATAGACGAAAGTCGGATCCAGTTTACCGTCTATCATCTTCCCGGGAAATACAACGGGGAGGCGGACAGACTATCTCGGTGCCTAGCTCTCCCAGAGTGGCATCTGCTACCCTCCGTAACGGACATGATATTTACGAAATGGGGCAAACCAGATGTCGATCTGTTTGCATCAGAGAGAGCTCACATAGTCCCAACCTACGGATCGCTGGACCAAAGGGATCCAGACGCCGCATTTCACGACGCGTTCTCGATAACATGGAATTTTCGGCTTGCGTGGGCGTTCCCCCCACCGCATTTAATACCAAGGGTTTTAGCCCACCTGAACAAATCCACAGGAACGTACATGTTAGTGACGCCACTCTGGGAGCGAGTTTTCTGGCGGGGGGATCTAAGGAACAGAGCCCTTGCACCACCGATTCAAGTACGAAACCTGGAGGAAGTCCTGATAGACGTGACCACCGGATATCCTCCCCAAAAAGTGTCGGAGATGGTGCTGGAGATATGGAAATGTGGGGCTGGACAAAATCACTAGATTCCTGGTCAGCGGAACAGAGAAAATTATTACTTTCTGGTTGGCGACCATCCACTCGTACTACCTATAAACCAGCCTGGAATCGTTGGTGCAAATGGGCTACCAAACATAGTGTTTTGATTAACCAACCTTCTGGCTCGGATCTAGCTAAATTCCTTACGGACTTACATCAAAAAGAAGGTCTGGCCTACAGTACCATCCTGGTACATAAATCTGTTGTTTCAACCATGTGTGATGCAAACACATCAGGCAATTTAAGCTCTCATAGCTTAGTCAGGCAAGTGCTAAAGGCAATTTCCTTGGTCAATCCGAAAGACAAAAAAGCCCCAATTTGGGACGCTAACACCTTATTTTGCTACTTAGCAAGTAAAAATCTAGACCACAATAGTCTGTATGAAATGTTTCGTCATACTGCAACACTTTTGCTTATTTATTCGGGAAGAAGAGTTCATGACCTAACTCTTCTCCGCATAGATCATGATCATTGCATTTTTGACGATGACCATATAGTTCTTTGGCCGGAGTTTGGTTCAAAAACAGACACGGCGGAGTATCGCCAGTCAGGGTGGAGATTAAATGCCAACCCTGATAATTCTAATCTGGATCCCGTGTTTTGCATAAAGCAATGTATCCAAATATCACAACAAAGACGAGGAAATCAATGTAATTATTTATTTCTAACTTTACGCGGGAAAGTTAAAGGTGCTTCTCGAACAATTATTGCGAGGTGGATTAAGTCTGTCCTTAAAGATGCTGGTTTAGATGCAAGTCCTGGCAGTGTCAGACCAGCGGTAGCTTCAAGGAACTGGATAGACAACCTACCTATTGATGATATCCTATCAAAAGGAAACTGGCGCTCGGCTAAAACTTTCCAACAATTCTATTGCCGAGAAATTTATAAACCTAAGTCTCAATCTAAGACTACCGATATGTTTGAACCGATCTGATTGTGTTGATTAGAAATTAAATTCAATCTTTTGATAATATAAAAATATGTATTATCAAAGAATATGTAATAAATCCTGTAATTTTCTATTAACTATGATGTTTCAATTCGCACATTCACTCAAATTTCACCTCAGTTTCACCAGTGCCATTTCATTCAGATCACATTGGCATCCACCACCACCAGGCGATAACAAACAGTCTCTCAATTATTATTGTTAGGCTTCGAATAACGGTACAGTTTCTTAATATAACCGTTTTACCTTCCAATAAAACGATTATTAAGATACTTACCTTATTCGAAGCCTAACAACTTCAAACCTGCCTGGTGTCATAATTGAGCACAATGACGAACGCTTCGTTCCGAACCGAAAACGAAGCCTACCTGTTGGTGGTGGGAATGTGCGAGAGAGAGACAGGTATATGCGATAGCTGTATTCCGGTAGCAAAGGAAGGGAAAAAGACATGCCACTCTCAATTATTATTGTTAGGCTTCGAATAAGGTAAGTATCTTAATAATCGTTTTATTGGAAGGTAAAACGGTTATATTATGTGTGTATGAAAATAATTTGTTATCTTTTGAACATCTCATCTCAGGGACAAATAGGATGTGTTCAAGCTACTTTTAGTGATCTTTCCGAAAGTGGATTAAGTATACAATGTTAAAGACTTTGTTAATTTTTAGTTAGTGTTAAAACATTAATTTAACCTAGCTTAATTTACAAAAAGGTTAATATTCTTGTTATTGTTTCATTTAAATATCTTTTGTTTGTTTTGGTTTTGGAAAGGAGGAGAATATAGTAGATTAAGTAAACAAATGTTAAAGACTTTGTTAATTTTTAGTTAGTGTTAAAACATTAATTTAACCTAGCTTAATTTACAAAAAGGTTAATATTCTTGTTATTGTTTTTCCCTCATTAAATATCTTTTTGTTTGTTTTGGTTTTGGAAAGGAGGAGGATGTAGTATCGAGACATGTCAATGTCAACAATGTGTCAATGTCACGGCCTTCAGAGAAATATGTGTATTCTGTGGATTGTAAGGGCGTCTGTCACATTAACGGAGAGACGGAGCTCATAGGCATCTATTTGTGAAACAATATTAATAAAAGTGTTATCGTGCCATCACTTGGTTTTAAATAAATAAATAACATTACAATTAATATATAGATTTATGTGGAGACAGAGTTTAGGGGCTTAGATGAGCGAAACGAGCGCCACCCATTATTTTATTACTTTACTCCTAAATTAATCTAATAATATAATAAAACCTGGGCAACCGTGCTTCGCTCAGTTAAAAGTTAAGTTTAAAAAAAAACAAAAGTAAGTCATCGAGGGGGATTCGAACTCGTAACACTCGTTTCTTGCCGTCCGCGTCTTAACCCGCCGGACCAGACGGATAGTGGATGGCAGGACGAAATTAAGCGACCGTATTCTGCGTGGAAAGAAAAACACACGTTTTTTCAAACATACGCCTAATCTAGATCGATTTTTTACCCCCGAAATCCTCCATATACCAAATTTCAGCGAAATCGTTAGAGCCGTTTTCGAGATCATAAAAATATTTTTATATACATATAAGTATACAAGAATTACTCGTTTAAAGGTATAAGATATACAAGAATTGCTCGTTTAAAGGTGGAAGATATGGCCGTAGGACAGCTTGTGGCGAGGTGTTGGTTAGTAACAACATCACGGACCCGAGTGCTCCAGAGAGTCGGTTAGAGTCCTCGCTCCCGACATGTTTTAATCGGTCGAGGTAAACCCAAGAGGGTTTTCGTTCGTAGGTTGGGTAGGGTTCGTAGGACTCTCGGCTCTGGCTTGCCTATTTGGCCGTCCTGAGAGGAGTCGTGAGCATACTGTTTGTACAGCATTATTACATCCCATTTTTCATGTCGAGGGCACGGAGGTCGAGGATTAAAAAAATAAAATCTTGCTGGCAGCGCTTTTGCATCGAAAACCACCAGTACGCGTCATTTCATAATGAACTCAAAACAATTTGAATGATACAACCAATAAAGTAATTCCAAAATTCTCCAATAATTTACTACCGAAGTACAGAATAAGATTTTATTTATTACTAGCTTTCGCCCGCGGCTCCGCCTGCGTCAATGTCGATCCCTCGGGAATAGTACTTCTTCCCGGGATAAAAGGTAGTCTATGTCCTTCTCTTTACTCCAAAGAACTTGTATGCAAAATTTCATGGTGATCGGTTCAGTAGTTACGGCGTGAAAGCGTAACAAACAAACAAATAAACAAACAAACTTACTTTCGCATTTATTGACCGAGCGAGCGAAGCGAGCGAGGTCTTCAATTCAAGTTGGGGCGAAAATACATTTTTTGTATGTATGTATGTATATATGTATGTAATGCTCCAATTAAGATGAAATTAAGAATGTATATAGGTCTTATAAATACAATTTTCAAGTTCGTTGGGCATCAAAATCGGTTCAGCCTTTTACGAGATATTTAAATAAATGTTAAAGAATTTTGAGAATTGAAAATTGAAAATGACGTTTAGGCTGAATATGTTACAAGATGGCGCTGAAATAAATTTTAATATTGAAGGTTACCACAGCCGCCGCTAGGTGGCGGTTGAAGCCTGCTTTGTCAATGCTATGTGTATTGGGGGGTGCGCGGTGCGCTTTCGTGTGTGCCGTACGTGATAAAGAGCTCCTACATTGTTAAATTTATTTAGACTGTCTTCTTGACAAACCGATACGTAAAAGTAACATAACCTGAATCTACAATACAATACTTATTGAATAATATAAGTGAGTTGATATAAACTGCCATATTTTCTGTGAAAAGTGCAAAACAATTAGTGAAATCGGACGTAGTGATTGTGCTTGGATTGATGGTATTTAGAAAAAATTGTCATCATACCGACCAACAACTCATTAATACAAAGTAACATTAGTCACAGTTAAACGTTAATTTCGCCCCAGAGTTTTATATGTAATTGGCGCAGCGGTTGAGAGACGATCTCACATTCAAGAAGCGCCAGTTCGAGCCCGGACGGAGCCATTACCATTTTACTCGGTTGTGTTGTTTTGCTTTTATTTTGAGGTCACCGGTTCGAATCCCAGTACAACAAACGCACACAAAAGTTTTTTTTTTTTTATTGTTATTTTCTTTATTTTCTCTCTACTTTACCACTTTTTCTTTAAGAAAAATATGGAAGAAATGCAGTACTTTAATGAGTGTGCTGGCTGCCTAAAAGTAATAGAAAATCGACAGTTCCTACGCTGCAGTATATGTCACAAGACTTATGATTTGGATTGTGCGAATGTATCGGAGCAACGGTTTTATAACACATTGACTCCCGAGCACAAAGCAACTTGGAAATGTCCGCTTTGTGTATGTAAGCAGCCTCGCACGGACAATACTAATACCCCAGTCCGTGGAGATGTAGCTGGAGTGATGCAACGCCGTGGAGCTGCGGCGGCAAGCCCGACCGAGCAGGCATCCCTTATCTTCCCCACTGCAAACAACCTTAATACTACCGCTTTAAATGACACGCTTGATGTAGCTGATGCTCAAATACTCATCTATGAGTTACGTCAGTTTAGAGAGGAATACAGAGAAGATAGAGCGAATGATAAAATGTACAAGGAAAAGCTTTCAGATACACTAGAAAGAATTATATTCAGGTTAAACACAAGCGACAAAAAATATGATGAGCTAGAAGCGCGCGTTAACTGCATAGAACAACAGGTACAAGAGCAGGCCGATGCACGTGTAGGTCCTGGGTCTTCCGTCGACAGCTCCCTAATGGAATCAATTGCGGAATTAAAGTCTCAAATTAATGACCGCGACCAGGACCTGCTGCTAAATGACGTTGAAATATCTTGCGTTACGGAGCAGCCTGGAGAAAGTTTGGCGCATATAGTATTTACTCTGGCGGACAAGCTAGGAGTTCAGTTGGCGGACGAGGACCTTGTTAACGTGATGCGAGTGGGTATTCATCCAGAACAGCCGAATGGGATCAATTCAGCTGCCGACCAAGCTGTTGGGCGACGCCCTCGTACTATCGTTGTTCGTTTAGCTCGGCGAGCGCTTCGTGATCGGCTGCTCCAGGCAGCGCGTGTCCGTCGTGGGGCTACGACTGAGGGAACGGGACTGCCAGGTTCACCGCGCCGGTTCTATGTCAATGAACGGTTGACCAAAGTGAACCGAAACCTATTTCGTCGGGCCCGTGAACTGGCGGACCAGCACAGATGGCGCTTTGTCTGGACCCGGGACGGCCGAATATACGTTCGTCAACGGCAGGCTCCTGATGTCCCGCGGCACCGTAGTTACCCGATCGAAAAAGTTAGACTTCGAGCCGCGCAAGAAAATTTGATTTTTCAATGATTGCAAATATTTCTTTCGCTGCCTGTACCAAGTACTAGTAGTTCGCTGCGAACGTGGACCTCGCGATTATTTAATTTTCCTGATAATTTCGTGAGCTAGCCACTATTATACTGATTTTAATAAGCTTGTTATAATAGTGCTATTGTTTAGATGACTTCAAAAGCACTCTTTTTATTTTACTCACCACATACAATGAACACAATGTCCTTACTTTTTTGTATTAATAGTTAACATACATTTCTATCCAAACAAATAAACTACCATACAACGTTAAACCCCTTTTTTATTACTGTTGCAAGAATAGTTGAAATAGATTTTTCATTCCAATCCCTAAATGTACAAGTAGAATTTAATCTAATTAATATGACAAATTCAAAACCGGCTTTCAATACAAAATCTGTGAGGCGTTTAGCTCTCGAAAGTGCAACGTGTAGCTGAAGAGCTGCGTTGCACTATCGAGCAAAATTTGAGTGGGTCCTCACAGAAAAATAAATATAATTTCACTAAGGGACAAATAAATGTAACAGTTTCGTCATATCTGAAAGACTATGGTTATTAACGGAATCACAATATTGGACATTTTATAAAATAATTTTCGTACCAAATATTCCACAAGCGTGTTTGAGTAATTGAAAATGTCGATAGGCCTGCGACTTGAAATTCAGGGAATATAAATATAAAATGCCAGGTCATTTAGTAGGTTAGTAACCGGGTGACTGTGGCATGATAATGATGATTGAGGTTTCAAAAAACGAGACATGTGTTTTGTTTTCTAAAACTATATGGTTTTGATGTGTACCCGTCAATGTTTATAACAATAACCCCCCGTTTCATCGCTTGAGCTTTATACTTATAAAACTTTTGGTTTTCATACGTATCAATTTTCTGTCTTGTTTTGTCCGGACAACCCCCCAGCTTCTTTTTCATTTGGCTTTTGTTTTTGTTTCTCTCGCAGAGTGCTGCACTCCCATACTCCTCTTTCTATGCTTCGGCTTTACCTTCCAAATATGGTTTTCGTACCTCTGGATTCTATATCTGTACTTATCTTTCGCCCACCGAACCCCATTTCTTTGTCTTTATTGTGTCTGTTTTGCGGAATTATTTGTTTCTTCTTGCACTATGTTTTTCATTCCTTTTTAGGGTTTCGTACCCAAATAGTAAAAACGGGACCCTATTAATATGGCTCCGCTGTCCGTTTGTCTTTCTGGCTGTCTGTCTGTCCGCCTGTCTCTCACCAGGCTGTATCTCTCTCTGAACCGTGATAGTTAGATAGCTGAAATTTTCACAGATGATGTATTTCTTTTGCCGCTATAACAGGAAATACTAAAAAATAGAATAAAATAAATATTTAAGGGGGCTGTCATACAACAAACGTGATAATTTTGCTTGTTTTTGCTAGATATTGATAACGGTAACAGGTAGACGATTGAAATATTCATATAATATGTAGTTATATCCTTTAAAAATAAATAATTAAATAAAAATAAAATTAAAATTAAAGTGGGGCAAATGATTATTTTGCCGTTTTTATAGATAACGGTACGGAAACCTTCGTGCGCGAGTCCGACTTGCACTTGGCCGGCTTTTTTACCAGCTTTTACTGTGAAAGGATTGAATCTGTAAAATGTTGTAAACGGGATGTTCATCATTGAATAGCTCGTCATCTTCAAATTAGATCAGTGATTTTTTATAATTATCTTCCACCACCATTAAGTACAATACGAAATTGCAGTTAAGTTGGTTGTAAATAACTGCCTTAATTTTTGGTTGCAGGCTTAAACCCGAACAAACATATACATATTTAAAATTAAAATTAAATAAAAACTTATTAAAATATCCCTACGCATTTTTGGACCTCTGATTCCATCTGTTGGAGAAATTTGGAACCAACAAGAATTTATTATGGAAATTGTCATAGACTGGTATTTTTCTGTTCTAAAGGAACGAAATGTTGTCATTTAAAAATAAGAAAATCACTTGGAATTTAACTTGGAACAGACAGCGAAAGAAATATTTGCAATCATTGAAAAATCAAATTTTCTTGCGCGGCTCAAAGTCTAATCTTTTCGATCGGGTAACTACCGTACTGCGACTAAGCCAACCATTTGATAAACGAAGTATAGAGGAGAAAGTACCGTTCTAGTTTATAATTGTTCATGTTTTGTGTAATAAATTTAAATTTATACACAAAGCATGGACAAAGCAGGCTTCAACGAAAAAAAAAACTGCCACCTAGCGGCGGCTGTGGTAACCTTCAAAATTAAAATTTATTTCAGCGCCATCTTGTAACATATTCAGCCTAAACGTCATTTTCACTTTTCATTTCTCGAAATTCTTTAACATTTATTTAAATATCTCGTAAACTGCTGAACCGATTTTGATGCCCAACGAACTTAAAAATTATATTTATAAGACCTATATACATTCTAAATTTCATCTTAATTGGAGCATTGGTTCTAAAGTTATCGTGGAACAAACATACATACATACATACATATATACATACATACATACATACAAAAAATGTCTTTTCGCCCCAACTTGAATTGAAGACCTCGCTCGCTTCGCTCGCTCGGTCAAAAATTCCAAGTGACTCTCTTATTTTTAATTTACAACATTTCGTTCCTATAGAACAGAAAAATACCAGTCCATGAAAATTTCCATAGTAAATTCTTGTTAGTTCCAAATTTCTCCAACAGATGGAATCAGATGTCCAAAAATGCGTAGGGATAATTTAATAAGTTTTAGTTTATTTTTAATTTTAAGTATGAATATGTTTGTTCGGGTTTAAGCCTGCAACCAAAAATTAAAGCAGTTATTTACAACCAATTTAACTGCAATTTCGTATTGTACTTAACTTTATGGTGGTGGAAGATAATTATGAAAAATCACTGATCTGATTTGAAGATGACGAGCTATTTAATGATGAACATCCCGTTTACAACATTTTACAGATTCAATCCTTTCACAATAAAAAGCTGGTAAAAAGACCGGCCAAGTGCAAGTCGGACTCGCGCACGAAGGTTTCCGTACCGTTATCTATAAAAAACGGCAAAATAATCATTGCTGATGCACGGAAGCTCCAATTTAATATTAATTTTATTTTCATTTAATTATTTATTTTTTAAAGATAAAACTACATATTCTATGATTATTTAAATCGTCTACCGTTTGCCGTTATCAATATCGAGCAATAGCAAGCAAAATTATCACGTTTGTTGTATGGGAGCCCCCTTAAA
Organism: Elegia similella; assembly: GCA_947532085.1. Taxonomy (NCBI): domain Eukaryota; kingdom Metazoa; phylum Arthropoda; class Insecta; order Lepidoptera; family Pyralidae; genus Elegia; species Elegia similella. The sequence continues at coordinate 20,724,799 of OX383941.1, forward strand.
TATTTATTTTATTCTATTTTTTAGTATTTCCTATTATAGCGAAAACAGAAATACATCATCTGTGAAAATTTCAGCTATCTAACTATCACGGTTCAGAGAGAGATACAGCCTGGTGATAGACGGACGAACAGACAGACAGCCAGACAGACAAACGGACAGCGGAGCGATATTAATAGGGTCCCGTTTTTACCCTTTGGGTATGAAACCCTAAAAAGGAATGAAAAAAATAGTGCAAGAAGAAATAAATAATTCCGCAAAACAGACATAATAAAGACAAAAAAATGGGGTTCGGTGGGCGAAAGATAAGTACAGATGTTGAATCCAGACGTACGAAAACCATATTTGGAAGGTAAAGCCGAAGCATAGAAAGAGGAGTATGGGAGTGCAGCACTCTGCGAGGGAAACAAAAATAATGTGATGAAAAAGGAGCTGGGGCGTTGTCCGGACAAAACAAGCCAGAAAATTGATACGTATGAAAACCAAAAGTTTTATAAGTATAAAGCTCAAGCGAAGAAACGGGGGTAATATGTCTATCGGGGCTAAAAAAATTAAACATTGACGGGTACACATCAAAACCATATAGGTTTAGAAAGCAAAACACATATGTCTCGTTTTTAGAACCTTAATCATCATAATCATGCCGACCGAAGCTCAGTCACCCGGATACTTACCTTTTAAATGACCTGGCATTTTATATTTCTATTCCCTGAATTTTAAGTCGCAGGCCTATTGACATTTTCAAACACTCAAACACGCTTGATATATTGATCAATATTTGGTACGAAAATTATTTTTATATAATGTCCAATGTTGTGATTCCGTTAATAACCATAGTCTTTCAGATATGACGAAACTGTTACATTTATTTGTGCCTTAGTGAAATTATATTTATTTTTCTGTTAGGAACTACTCAAATTTTACTCGATAGTGCAACGCAGCTCTTCAGCTACACGTTGCACTATCGAGAGCTAAACGCCTCATAGATGTTGTATTGAAACCCGGTTTTGATTTTGTCATATCGATGGTCTAGAAGACAAACGTGCTAACTACAAAATTTTGATATTTTAACATTTCAATGCCAAATGTATTAAATGAAGATGCTCTACCGTTTGCACTTACCCAAATACCCTAATTTCGTCTCTTTCTTCCTAAACTGTAGTGTACACTTATAGAAAGTGATGTCATTCTGATACAAAAAATAATAACGATAATTATTTACCATCAATGTAAACTACAAAAAATGTTAAATAGATTTAGAACATTCCGTACGATAGACAAATAAGCTAAATGTTTTTATTAATTTTGTCATTTGGTAAATTTCGATTACCAATTGTATTATAAGATGTAATTCTTTCCAAGAAGCCGGTAGACAAATGATCTAAGTGATCTTAATACTGCTGAACACTTTAAAGCAAATAGTAAAACATATTAAGTGCTTTAAAAATAATAGATTAGAAAGAATCAAATGTAGACAAATGTTGTAAATGATTTAACGACAGATTCTAAATAAACAGTTAGGGAGTATAAAAGTTATTTACGTTGATTTTCAAGCTGTTGCAAATATTAAAAATTTTATTAATATGATTAATATTTTCATATTATTTCACAATATCGTATTTTAGTATGTACTGGAAAATAAAATGATTTTTTTTTGGAACTTGGAAATAAAAAACAATGATGAGAAGGAAGAAAAGACAAGTTTTGATTTACAGACCGAATAAGGTACATTCTAGAAATACTCGAAAAAAAAAACATCAAGGCAACAGCTGAATGTATCGCGTATCGTATTTTCACCACCACTACCTACTTCGGTGTTGCTGCCTCCGCCTGATGAAGACGCCGACGGTCCTGCAGAAGCCTATGATGCCGCCGCTGCTTCACTGCTCGCCTCCGCTGCCCAGGTGCCGCCGTCCCCACCTGAAGAAAACGCTGACGTTCCTGCAGTAGCCCCTGATGCCGCCGCTGCTTCACCCCTCGCCTCCACTGCCTAGGTGCCGCCTTCCCCACCTGAAATAAACTCCGACGTTCCTGCAGTAGCCTCTGATACCGCCGCTGCTTCACTGCTCGCCTCCGCTGCCCAGGTGCCGCCGTCCGCACCTGAAGAAAACGCCGACATTCCTGCAGTAGCCTCTGATACTGCCGCTGCTTCACTGCTCGCCTCCGCTGCCCAGGTGCCGCCGTCCCCACCTGAAGAAAACGCTGACGTTCCTGCAGTAGCCCCTGATGCCGCCGCTGCTTCACCCCTCGCCTCCACTGCCTAGGTGCCGCCTTCCCCGCCTGAAATAAACTCCGACGTTCCTGCAGTAGCCCCTGATGCCGCCGCTACTTCACCTCTCGCCTCCGCTGCTCAGGTGTCGCCGTCCCTGCCTGGAATAAAGGTCGACTCATCCATCGCCTAGGAATGCCATACATCAAACCCTCGACTCGAATGTTTTAATCATCACGTCCGACGACAAGATATTAAATTTCAACAAAAACGAACTTAATATACGAAGCTGTTGTTTTTCGTGTGTGTAAGTGGCCAACACTGCTGTCAGATTTTTCACGCTGCCTTAAGGCATCTGATATAGCTTAACACTTTCACTGACACTGCCCGCCTGTAGACGTAATTCTATTGTTATTTCTTTTATGTCTGGCCAGGGCCAACGGCTTAACGTGCCTTCCAAAGCATGGAGGAGCTCGAGATATTAAATTTCAACAAAAACGAACTTAATATACGAAGCTGTTGTTTTTCGTGTGTGTAAGTGGCCAACACTGCTGTCAGATTTTTCACGCTGCCTTAAGGCATCTGATATAGCTTAACACTTTCACTGACACTGCCCGCCTGTAGACGTAATTCTATTGTTATTTCTTTTATGTCTGGCCAGGGCCAACGGCTTAACGTGCCTTCCAAAGCATGGAGGAGCTCGAGATATTTTTATGCCACTTGCGGTGGCATAATAATACAGTGGGGACTGCTTCCATGGTTGCATACATAAGCGTTTTTAATGCTCACGACCCAGTGGCCATCGGGCTCCTCTGTTTAGTGAACATTATATATTTAAAGTTTATGTACAAATATACTAAGTGATGCCCCTTTTTAGTATTTAGATTTTTTTGTGGAATCCTTTGGATATTGATGTTCAAGTTAATGATAAATTATTAAAGAGATAAATACCCTAACCAAATATAGGCATTATATACACGATTCCTATGTTTCATTTGAAGTTACAGTACCTAGAACTTTTAAGTATACAAAAATAGTCCTCCTGAAAAGTTGGTGAGTCTGTAATTATCATGTTTGTCTTCTAGGCCATCGATATTAATTAGATGAAATTCTACTCGTACATTTAGGGATTAGAAGGAAAAATCTATTTCAACTATTCTTGCAACAGTAATAAAAAAGGGGTTTAACGTTGTATGGTAGTTTATTTGTTTGGATAGAAATGAATGTTAACTATTAGTACAAGAAAGTAAGGATATTGTGTTCATTGTATGTTAATTTGAAATAAGTCGTGGTGAGTAAAATAAAAAGAGTGCTTTTGAAGTCATCTAAACAATAGCACCATGACAACATGCTTATCAAAATCAGTCTAATAGTGGCTAGCTCACGAAATTATCAGGAAAATTAAATAATCGCGAGGTCCACGTTCGCAGCGAACTACTAGTAATATTACTAGCTTTCGCCCGCGGCTCCGCCCACGTCAATGTCGGTCCCTCGGGAATAGTTCTTTTTCCCGGGATATAAGGTAGTCTATGTCCTTCTCCGCACTCCAGAGAACTTGTATGTAAAATTTCATGATGATCGGTTCAGTAGTTACGGCGTGAAAGCGTAACAAACAAACAAACTCACTTTCGCATTTATAATATTAAGTAAGGATAAGGATAGTATAGTTGTTGCGACTTTCTGGAAGATTCAAAGATTCAAAGATTTAATCAGAAAATAGGCCTTTTCAGGCACTTTTTCACGTCAATTCACCTTTAAAATTAAATAATACTTATTATATTATATTCAAATTATTAATTCTTGTTTAAAAGCTACAAACTACTAGCGTTTCGGAACCGACCACTGCAGAGAAGAAGACGCCGAAAGAAACTCTTCAACAGTATTGGTCGCCTACTTGCCTGAAGGGCTTTGTATGATATTTAATATTTTTATTTTCTTTTTTTTTGATGTCATGTTATATACAATTTTAATTAACATATTTTTGTGGAACACGTTATGTTAGCGATCGAGCGTGCAACAACAACAGATATGATAAACAACAGATATGATAGGAAGGGAATGCATTCTCCGATCAACCCCAGAATCACAGCAAGGAAAAAACAGTAAACACTAACCTGGATTCACGTTGAACAGGACTCGGAAGGATTCGCCTGCGACGGGACCTCGTGTCGACCGGCCGACGATCCTTGTGTTTGAACTGCGTTATTTTCTTACTGCCTACACTAGTGGTACACCATCATATACTCGCGATGAAGATTTAGGGTTGTTTTGGCCAGCGAAGCCCTTAGAGTCGTTTTTATTTTTGGAAATTATATTAGCGCACGGGCGCGCTCGACAAGACTCAATCGCCATCTTTTTTTTTTCTCGTCTTCGGGCGACCAATCACAGGCCGTCCTGGCGAATAGGAAGTATGTAGGTGGGAACGGAAGCAGAACACAGATAGGTAATTTTATTTGGGTTTTTAAAGTTAATGCTTACACAATAGTATATATTAATTCAGCAATAAATTGTTTCAAGTTCATTATGAAATCGCGCTGATAACGGTGTTCGATGCCAGCAGAATTTACATTTTCATCCGTGCAAAGTTAGCATTGGACTAGGAGAGTTGACGTTAGGCAGGCGGCCAGTCGTAAAAACCAGCTGAAACTTTTTACAGCATGGATAAAAGACTTCTATGCTGTCCTGGTCCAACTTATAGTGGGATGAGATGTGGCAGAAAGTCATGACCTCTCGCCAGGCCTACTAAGTGTCATATATTGCATGCAATGTATGACACTTAGTAGGCCTCGGTGTACTAGCAACCCCATAAGACATTTTGTGCCAAACCGTGTGGTACAAATGTGGAATTATTGGCTTGAATCTGTGATAAATGCTCCAAAAACTTTTTGCTGTAAACTGTTTTACAAATAGACAACCAGTTGCACTCCGGAAGTGCCGGCAGAAGTAAAAACTCGCCTTTGTGGCAGTCTCAGGTCACGTGTCCGTCTTACAAATTTTCGATCCGGTCACGTGTCCTTGCATGAGTTTAAAATTTTTTACCCATCCTAAAAAGTGCACAACGCCGCTGCCAAGAAGTTTTATAACACGCATCAGCAGCTTTAAGCTGCTAGTGGATTTATAATAAACTATACTGTCCTGGCAAACTTCGTTTAGCTATTACACTTTTGTTGCAAATATTTCTTATACTTTTCTAGTTATTCTGCCATTCGAAGTTACAACAAAACCGAAAAAAAACAAAGATTTTAAAAATCGCTTACCTGTTCATTAATTATATTAGTTAAAAGTTATGCGATCAATGTGTTAAAAAGAAACAAACAAGATAAAATCAAGAATTGAAATAAACGAAAAACGTTCCATAATAAAAAAAAAATTAACAAACAATTCCAACAGAAATTAATCAAATAAAAACAATATTAATGAGAATGTGTTCGTCAATATTATTTCGGGCTTGTAGAGTAAATAAAATTAAATATTCCGCCTGTTTTCAGATACTTTCATAAAGTTTCACTATTTTACTATGAAAAATTAACAAGTACCTATTTGTGCTCTTCTAACATGTTTTTGTGTTAAAATAAATATAATTACTTTGTAAAATTTGTAAACCAGTTTTAATTATTTTATTTAGTTGTGCGAATGTGCAGCGCCTAGACAAACCATGACATGTTCAGCAGCTTTAAGCTGCTAGTGGATTTATAATAAACTATACTGTCCTGGCAAACTTCGTTTAGCTATTACACTTTTGTTGCAAATATTTCTTATACTTTTCTAGTTATTCTGCCATTCGAAGTTAAAACAAAACCGAAAAAAACAAAGTTTTTAAAAATCGCTTACCTGTTCATTAATTATAATAGTTAAAAGTTATGCGATCAATGTGTTAAAAAGAAACAAACAAGATAAAATCAACAATTGAAATAAACTAAAAACGTTCCATAATAAAAAAAATGAACAAACAATTCCAACAGAAATTAATCAAATAAAAACAATATTAATGAGAATTTGTTCGTCAATATTATTTCGGGCATGTAGAATAAATAAAATTAAATATTCCGCCTGTTTTCAGATACTTTCATAAAGTTTCACTGTTTTACTATGAAAAATTAACAAGTACCTATTTGTGCTCTTCTAACATGTTTTTGTGTTAAAATAAATATAATTACTTTGTAAAATTTGTAAACCAGTTTTAATTATTTTATTTAGTTGTGCGAATGTGCAGCGCCTAGACAAACCATGACATGGTTTTTAGGCGTTATAGATAAGGAAAATTGTTTGGTGTGAACTATTTGGATTAAAAAAAAATATAAAAAAACAACTCTCATGTTGCAAGAAAGACATTCTTGCACTTATTTGAACATTTTTTTTTATTCTATATTGTCCCACTGCTGGTCAAAGGTCTCCCCTTTCTTTTCAAAATTCCTTTTTTGTGCCACTTCAGACCTTTTCTTTTCATAAATCGTGATATCATAACACAAAATTAAATTTTTATAGTATGAAAAAATCAACAAGTCTAATTTCTTCTCTTCATATTTTGTGTTAAAAGAGATACCGATTATAATTAGTCTCAATTATAAAAAAAAAAAAAGTGAAAAGCGTGCGATATTACCCAATTAGTGGGGAGACATACACGGGTGCAGTCACTCGTCCCACCTATCAGTAAATAAGCAAGTCACCTTTATCGGATCAGATCGCGTTAATTCTGAAGAACGCATTCAGCTAGTGCTCAAAGAGTGCTTGGTACAAGGGACAAGCCTTTTGGTTCACTTCTCGTTGTCTGATCAAGATTTTATTCGGGTAAATTCTGTAAAGTATTTCGGATGACGTAAACATCTATCTAAAAAGATTGTTAAAAATATGCCTTTGTAACTATATTAAGGTATTTTTTTCATCTATGTGCATATTTTTAGAAGGTCATTCCACAGTAAAACGATGAAAAATATATATTTATGTTCTCTATTCTATTTTATTGCTATGAAATTTATTTTTGGAGTGAAAATTTCTTTAGCGCCGTTGTGCACTTTTTGGGATGGGATGGGTAATAATAAACTCGCGTCAGGACACGTGACCTGATCGAAAATTCGTAAGACGGACACGTTACCTGATACCGCCAGCGCGGCGTAAGAGAGGAAGTAATATCCCTCGCTCTTTCTACCGCGCGGAGCTTTCACTTCTGCCGGCACTCGCAAAGTGCAAACCGTTAATTTTTTAATCGATGGAATATTCTACGTCTGTCGTTCAACAGCCATCAACTTGATCTTCCTAAACAATGAAATATATGTAAAAAATACTGTTGCCGCGGGATCCACTCGACATTGGCGCAAGCGGAGCCGCGAGCGATAGCTACTGTTGTATGACTAATCCGCTCTAAGCTTGTAACTTGTCTATTTGATTGCAACCGGGATAAAGGAAGTCACACACACCGACGTGCTATTCATGTCTTGTATTGCGGACCGGGTGTTGGAGGCATGACTTCAGAGCAAATTAGAAAACCACTGATTTTTTTATGTATATTACTATTTTTGTGTAGTTTTGGCACAGAGGAAATAAATATTAGGTGTGCAATCTTGGTGCAATAAAGAGTAGATTATAATAATATTCAGAACTCGACAAGGCGAAGAAGACTGACAAACATCCGAGTTAGTTTTATTAGCATCAGGTCTTTTTAGTCTCCACTGCAGGAGCTTGACCTTCTTTGTACTACCGGAGCCATACTTGGCCTGAGCAGACAGAGGATTTGGCCCACACTCTTCTCGCTGGCCAGACGGGTTGGAGAGGTCTCATTGATGTTTATGAGCTTTATTTAGCTTGTATTTCCTAAGTCGCCTCTTACGACCTCCATGGGAAGACTAGGAGTGATCCTATTCTACTCTGCCAGAAACCACACGGCTATCAGCCGGAAACCACTCGGCTACAACTAACTAGTTGGCTACGTAAAAACTAACTAGAGTCCAGTGGCGCCTTATTACTCTTAAACGGTGGTGGAATGTACGAAATATTTTTATCAAGTTGTATTTTAACAATTACTTGTTGTTAAATAAGAAGACTTGAAAGACAACAACAACGATTGCTGTAGAAATGAATAACCTATTTGGTGATTTTTACTAACCATAATGAATTTTCAGAGGCTCATTAGTCCATTTGAAGTAAATTATTTCAAGAAAAACGGAGATTTTATTGAATCCGCGTTTAGGCTACAAGGCGTCACAATGGAATAGAGATACTTATATACTCGCAAAAATATAACCCTCCTTGTGGCTGCGCTAATTGGGTTAAAAGGGTAAAAAGCAATAAAATAAAAATGAAAGAAAGATCTTTGCAAGTACCTACTGACGGTTAAAAGGCCGAGGTTATGACCACCGCTCCGGATGGTACTTGACACAAAGGATATCCATTGCTATCCAAAGAGGGAATTCCGCTAGCGTAATGGGTACCTTTGAGCCAGGTACAGTTCGGGGTGGCATTTTTGACTAGTCTTTTATTTTTATTTTATTTAATTTTTTGTATTGTACCTTGTTAAACTGTCTTACAATTTGTTATTCGACGTCAATGAACTTTGTAAGTATTTCTTAATAAAAAACTAACAAACAAGTACCTACTATATTAAATATTTCGTTATGTTGATTCTTTTGAAAATACCTAGTTGTTCAAATGTAATAAACTCAAAAGGTTGTTCAAGAACAATCAAAAATTCAGAGGGGAAGTTGTTGAAAAACAACAATAGAACCGCAAATAATTTACATTAAGGAACTATGTTCAAAGTATTCGTATGCTCATATAAAATTCACACACCAAGAAATTCGTTTTCCTTAAATTATAAGCAACAACAATGGTTTCAAATTGTTTTGTAGACTTTTACTAAAAATTAAAGAAAGTGCACATGGACAACCAAACCAGTTGTGAGTCATGGGCACGTTATTTTACTTGGTTCGTAACTCGTAGTTTGTAACTCTTAGACTTGAGCTCGCTTCACAACTTCGCACCGCTCATCTGCGCATCGTTTCACTAATGGTCAATCATCATCATTTCGTGTAGGTGTCACGGTCAATCAACCATGCACACCCTGGTGTCAGAGTTCTTCGGAACCGCCTCTCGGCCTCTGACGTGGTTCCTTTAACGACTTACCAGATGGCAGCCGGGACCAACGGCTTCCGAAGGACGGAATCATCTTTATTATCAGACAATCAGGTGATTCAAGTCTGCAATGTCCTAACCAAATTGGAAGCAACTAAACAAAGTATGCTTCCCGTGGGAATCGAACCCACGACCCCGGGGTCTACAGGCAAACGCCTTAACCACTGGACCACGGAGGCGGAGCTAATGGTTAATGAAAATGACCGTAGGTACTTAAGTGAGATTGGTTCACAAACTTAGGGTCAGGCCTGGCGTTGTTAAAAAACGCCAGGGACCGTTCGCTTATATCGATAAAAGGTAGTTAAGTTACGAGGTGTGCTTTTTAAAAAGCACAACTTTTACTTTGTAGAGACATATAATTATTCGAAAAGAGAGCAAATTACAGACTGACTTAATACTAACTTAATGCTATCAACAATAGGTAAGCATAGCACGGTGTCCTGATACTGCGTGGGCGCGTTACAGGGAATATGCACTATGCATTTATCATTACAATGTCTCTATGAGGGGCACCATGCATAACTAGGTAACAAACAATAATATTTGGCTTGAGCTTGGCGCGGAAACCTCGTAGTTTTGTATATATGACTATATGTTTGGTACATTCGGTACAAAATATTTTTAAAGTTAACATTTTATTTATAATATTTCAATATTTTGTCATTCATTTTTTCTAAAACACCATTTCAAAAATTCAATTTATAAAAATAAGGACAATGTATACTCAGTCCACATACCTAGTTTTTAAGATAAACTAAAATTGTAAGTAGACGTCGATTGGAGAAAATGTGCTGAGCAGTTTCTTGCCACTTCTTCTGCACTCCGCTTTGGAAGCGGCATTAAACTTAGCCATAAGTAAATTACTGACGTCAACAATTATCAGTTGAAAATGTATGACAGGCTAGTTTCCTGGGTCGTAATAATAACATAACAATTAGTCCGTCAGTTAGATAATCAAAAAATATTGGACACGTATTTTTTCTTTTATTAAATAAACAGTAAATAATAAAGTTATAGCGTGTCGAAGTTCAGGAGTGGGGGCTCGTGACGTCAAAGTTTGCTAAAAATTGTAGCAAACTATGACGTCACACGGAACTTCAAAGGGCTATATCTTTATCATTTTTTGTTTAATCGAGAAAAGAAAAAATACGTGCCCAATATTTTTGAATATCTAACTGACGGACTAATTATATTTTTTTAGGAAACTAGCCTCGCTTGAATTTTGAATTTTTAGAAACATCGTTATGAAATTAAAAGGCTGTGCCTTGAGCGAGCGAGTTGAATGATGCTAAATTAGTCGCGCGCGCATCTACATGCCACAAGCGCTTGCCAGTCTTGCAGCCACCATTACATATATCTTTTCACGAACTACTGCCGTTTGTCGAACCCCCTACTGCCGATTGACGAACCCCTAGGCGTTCGCATACCCCATTTTGAGAAGTCTTAGACATTCAGATTCGTTTCATTCAAGTATGTTTAGGCACACAATATTTTTATTTTTTACTGTGTTTACAAAATACGGCATTTGGAATTCATTTTCTTGTACGTGCCTGCGTAAGAAAACGTCTCGCCATGGAAATTATGGTATACGCCTGATGGATTGTTCAAACATGAAGCTAAAGAGAAATTGTGGTAAGAAAATACACAATAAATATGTTTTACATTGAAGCGGAATACAAACTAGATACAAAAGGAAGCTGTTATACCTTTTTGTTTCTTATTGAAGTTAAAATTTATTTAGCGCGAAAACGATTTTTCGTAGGGGATAAAGTTGTGCTTTGGTCGTGGTGTGTAATGTAATCGCGTCAAGAGTGAGGCGTGGTGCGTGACGCGTAGCGCGAATGCACCAAACTCCATGACCCACGTGGGAGTGTCTCCTCTCAACCGCCTTCGAACTGGGGTGGGTCAGAGGCATAACTTACCGCGGTGGGGTTATATTGATCAAACCGAAGCTCTGTGTCAGTGTGGTCAAGTCGATCAGACCATGCTGCGCCTTCTCTCGTGCCCAATGTGCCAACCAGCTGCACAATACGCCTATACTCAGCGACGGAGTGTGGTACATAAGAGTCGCCACATACTGGAGGGACAAAATTTGATTTAAACTTAAGAGCCCGCCATATGCCAGGCGGCGTGGCGATACAAACGCGGATGGTCTAAACGCGTTGGCTAGTTTGGATATTATCGTTTTTTAGGAATATTCAAGGGTTATTCGAAAAAGAAAAACATATGATGGCTGCCTTATCTGTAATGCAATAAAAATCAAAAGTTTCAAGGTAAATTTTAATGTATTTGGTGAATAATGCTATATACCGAGTAAATTAGACGTGATTTGGAGGCAACTTTGCAATTTTTTTCTATCGAGAAAATTGAATGCAATCGTGTTTTTGAGTCATATAGTTACCAGAGTTAGTCCTGAACTTTGCTGCATTTTTATTTCAACTTGAGTATTTAATTATTATTGATATAACAGTCAATCATACAAAACAGTGTGAGCTAGTACGTGCCCTTAAGTTATTTGAGCCAATCGATACGACAAGAAGAAGAAGCGCGAATGCATAAGTTTGTTTTTTTTTTCACTTCTATTGACAGTCCTATGAATGCCTGATTATTTAAGCCCCGACGCAAAAATAGGGGTGTTATAAGTTTAACGTGTTTATGGCATCGTAGCTGCCGAACGGCTGAACCGATATCGATGCAGGATTCTTTGTTTGAACGGATTTTCAATGCGACTGTTAATTATGTTTGATTGAAATCGGCTTAAGCTTTTACAAGTTTTTTGGGTGAAAGAAGGGTGTTACAACCACTCTTTCATACTTATAAACACGAAAATTAAAAATATATTAACGAGTCCTAAAACGGAATTAAGTTTATAGTATGCTCAAAAAATAAGAAAGGAATGTATAAATTAACCTTTACAAAATAAAATAAAATGAAATGAAATAAATTTATGTAGGAAAACACGGTAGAGATACATTTTAGGACAGTGGGTTTGTCAAAATTCTATTAAACACGCGTGTTGCGCCAAATGTTCAACGTGAGTTTAATAAAATAACCTTACATATAGTCAAAATTGCTAGAATTAGTTATACAGTCAAAACTTATTAAATGAAAATACGTTTATATTATATATATATATATATATATTATGAAAACTACAGAATAATAATTTACAAATATAATGTCATACAATTGAGAAATGTTCGAGGGCGCTACATGTCAAAATGTAAAATTGAAAAAATTTCGTTATTAGTATAAAAATAGTTTGTGACCAATCTATACTAATATTATAAAGCTGAAGAGTTTGTTTGTTTGAACGCGCTAATCTCAGGAACTTTTGGTTCAAATTGGAAAATTCTTTTTGTGTTGGATAGTCCATTTATTGAGGAGGCTTTAGGCTATAAAACATCACGCTGCAACCAATAGGAGCGAGGCATCAATAAAACATGTTTTGAAAACAGGGTAAAATTATTCATATATTAAGAAATAAACTAATTAATCATATAACAGAAATTGCTGCGGACGAAGTCGCGGGCATCAGCTAGTAATGTATAAAGCTGTTTTTTAAACTTTGTCAATGGTAGGGGAATAGGTTCACTAGTTACCTGTATGTATGTACATATAAATATACCTAACCTGAGGCGTTTACCCGACCAAAGTTCCATAATACGTCATAGGTAAGTTTCCACACGAACTTCCACTAATATAATATGAAGTGTATTAGGTTTAGCTAATAAGTTAATGAGTAAAGTTCTACCACACCTCCCTACATGACAAGTAATCATATTCGCACGTGTACACTTTGTGTACGCCGTGTGCTTTCCGGTAGAGTAGAATAGGACCACTCCTAGTCTTCCCGTGGAGGTCGTAAGAGGCGATTTAGGAAATACGAGCTAAACAAAGCTCATAAACATCAATGAGAACTCTCCAACCCGACTGGCCAGCGAGTAGAGTGTAGGCCAAAACCTCTTTCTGCTCTGGCCAAGTATGGCTCCGTTAGTACAGAGAGGGTCATGCTCCTGCAGTGGAGACTAAAAAGACCTGATGATGATGATGACATATTGTGTTATAGATTTGTAGAGTTCAATGTCAATGACGTCCTTATTACGGACGGTCATCATCATCATCATCATCATGTCGTGTAGGTGACACGGTTAATCGACCATGCACACCCTGGTGTCAGAGTTATTCGGAACCGCCTCTCGGCCTCTGACGTGGTTCCTTTAACTACTACTAGATGGCAGCCGGAATCAACGGCTTAATAGCCTTCCGAAGCGCGGAATCATTTTTATAATCAGACAATCAGGTGATTCGAGCCTGCAATGTCCGAACCAAACTGGAAACAACTTAACACAGTATGCTTCCTGTGGGAATCGAACCCACGATCCCCGGGTCTGCAGGCAAACGCCATAACCACTGTACCATGGAGGTAGTTACGGATGGTAAGGCATTTTTTTGAAGTAAAAACTTCAAGGAAGGCTTTAGGCTATAAAACATCACACTGCAACCAATAGGAGCGAAGCATCAATAAAAAATGTTTTGAAAACAGGGGAAAATTATTCACTAATCATATTAACAGAAATTGCCGCGGACTAAGTCGCGGGCAACAGCTAGTGAAATATAAATTTAATTTATAATTTGAAAAGAATAATTCGAGTGCATTTGACCTCTAGATACCAGAGCCGAAGATACGATATTTTACAGGTACAATATATACTTGTATAGATAAACATCTAGACCCCAGCCAATCTGAAATAAATCATTTTCCATCATAACCTGGCCAGGAATCGAACTCTGCGAATCAAAAAATAAACATCTCCAAATTCGGCATTCATACTTACGAAAGAAATCCATTTACAACGGGTGTAATACGATAAATAATTGCTACTTCACCCTCCTAACGTATTTACCTAAGGGAGTTAAAGGGTAGAGAACTTAAGAGGACACGATAGTAAACACCATTTATTTTTATTACCTACGCGACCCCTTTTCAATCGATTCCCACAGGTATATAGGCCAGCTCCGTGACGCAGCGATCAACACGCCAGCCTGCGACACGAGAGTGCCCGGGTTCGATCCCCGGCCAGGTCAAGATGGAGAATGATCTTTTTCAAATTGGCCTGGGTCTAGGATGTGTATCTATATATGTATTTGTTAGTTAGTATCGTTGAGTTAGTATTCCATAACACAAGTCTCGAACTTACTTTGGGGCTAGCTCAATCTGTAATTACAACAATATATAATTTGTCCGTATATATATCAATAATCTAATAATCTCTACCATGCTAGTTTGAGAGAAAAGCTAAAAGGCAAAATTTACCAGCTGCTTCTCTTCCCGCGCAGATCGTAAAATCCGATCGAGGGAATGGGTTAAATCTGAGGAATCATGTCAATAGGCGATGCGGCTAGTAACCCATCACTATTTTGATTCCGTTTTCGTGCTAAACGTGGCCTTCAGGTCTTATAGACCTAGGCTCTGTCTACCCCGTAAAGATAAAAAGACGTGATACTATGTATGTACTATGCTTCTATTATGTATCTCAATAATAATTGTAATTAAAAACCACCCAAGTGCGAGTCGGATTTGCGCACGAAGGGTTCCGTACCGTTATCTATAAAAACGGCAAAAAAATCATGTCTGTTGTATGGCAGCCCCCCTTTATTACAATTGTATTTATTAAAAACTAAAATTTTACCTGTTGCCGTTATCAATATCGAGCAAAATATTTAATTTATTCTGGTTTTTAGTATTTGTTGTTATAGCGGCAACAGAAATACATTATCTGTGCAAATTTTAACTGTCTAACTATCACGGTTCATTAGATACAGTACAGCCTGGTGACAGACGGACAGACAGCGGAGCGATATTAATAGGGTCCCGTTTTTACCCTTTGGGTACGGAACCCTAAAAATGAATAAAACCCTTATTATGATTTCAAGCAATTTAAGAATTGAAATGGAACTCGAGACTACAAAGGCCATAACTGAATTTTTCGAGGTCTACAACGACATTTTAAAGAAATATGGTCATTGAATTATGTAACAAGATCCCAAGATTTATTCTAGAACTACCTTTAATTCATTTTAGAACGACATTTATGACAACTTAAGCGACAAAATAATATTTCATATGTATTCAAATTTTAATGTTTTGCATTGTTTTTACTTACTTTACTATCCTTATCCTTACTAATATTATAAACGCGAAAGTGAGTTTGTTTGTTTGTTATTCTTTCACGTTGTAACTATTGAACCGATCATCATGCAATTTTGCATACTATATCCGTTATCTGGGGTACGGAGAAGGACATAGGGTACATTTTATCCTGGGAAAAGGTACTATTCCCGAAGGATCGAAATTGACTCGGGCGGAGCCGCGGGCGAAACCTAGTTGTCTATTAATAAATAATAATAATAAACGTGTCTACATCTATCTTATTTATGTATCCCTAGATAACCATACAAGTTATTTTATGAATAAACAGTTAGATAAGCAGTTAAAAGTGAGAATTTAAAGCTTGACTTTGCGTTTTTACCAAACATTAGCAGTTAGGCCGTTAGCCCTAAAAATAAAATTAAGAAAAGGCGATGGTATTTAAAATTTTGTTATGTGGCCTTTGAAAAATCTTTTAATTATTTTATACTAGCTTTCGCCCGCGGCTCCGCCCGCGTCAATGTCGATCCCTCGGGAATAGTACTTTTTCCCGGGATAAAAGGTAGCCTATGTCCGTCTCCGTACTCCAGAGAATTTGTGTGCAAAATTTCATAACGATCGGTTCAGTAGTTACGGCGTGAAAGCGTAACAAACAAACAAACAAACTCACTTTCGCATTTATAATATTAAAGGAGTAAGGATAGTGAAGAAAACCCTGTCCCAATGTTGAAGGGGTGATTCAGCACGTCGATATGAACATTTTCCAATCGGATCAATCATCATCATCATATCAGCTGCAAGAAGTCCACTGCTGGACATAGGCGAAGGATTTCCAATACGACCCGTTGGAAGCGGCCAATGGATCAATGATGGTAACTAAAAATTTTTTTGACGTTGCCATACAAATTGACCGGGCGGGCGAACATTTTTGTCTGAAAATGTCTTTTTTTAGTCTCATAGGAAAAGTTGTTCATAACGATGGGATGAATCACGCCTTTAAGGATCGGCTTTACTTAACATATTGAAATAATAATTAATCAAGGCATTCACATAACAAAATTTGTAGGGCGTTGTTGTAGAGTTGAATAGAAGTAATGCGTGGCTGGCGTTGGATGCAAGTAGTATGGTAGAGTTGGATGGAAGCTTGAGTTGATTGAGAGTGCAGGGAGAAAACTCGAAACAATCACAGTTAGTTTCACTGTATGTTAGTTAAGTTTAGTTCATACAAGTTATAGATTTGGCACTCCCGTACCTATGTGTCTGTCGCGGTGTAGTTACGACGCACTCTGGCTTAAAAATAATATATTATAAGTAAAACTGTGACGCGCGACTTGTAAAGGTCACGGAAAGAGCAAATGCATGTACAGTGACACTGTACAACATTTTAAACGACATCTCCATTTATCTTCAAACAATGTGTTTCAAATGGGGGCACCACTGGACCTCGCAAAATTCAGGTTTCGACCTAAATGGCATAGCTACTTTAACGCCGTGAAAGTTTGTCTAATCGAATTCCCCCCTTCCGAGAATGTCTTTTTCGCCCGCCTCACCTTAAGTTGCGTCTGTCGATAACACGTTTACTTTGTGTAAATCGAGTTTATTTTAGGTCCATTACCCCTGTTTCCTCCGTTCAATGACCTTTGTTACCTATTTGGCTGTAATCAAGGCTATCGCGTGTAAAATTTCCGCTAGAGGCGCTAGAGTAGCGTGAGGTATACCAAATGACATTTAAGGCGCTGTATCTCTAACTGTTTGTAGCGGTTGAAAGTGGCGATACCGGTTGGCCTGTCACTAGTCTCATTTCAAATCCGTGCCTGCCATTAAAAAAAAACTGGTTTCACTTATTTGAAACACGTATAGAAGGGAACTTGGGTTTTTGAGACTTTAACGATACCTCAACTAGTGAAATAGGAACGAGGTTCTAAATAAATTTACAAAAATACAGAACACAAATGTTTCGCGCGTCTCATATTTTTGCCAGTCTTGTAAAAAGGTTTCATTATGTAAATAATTTTGCAAAAGATAATACTATTCAATTTATATTCAATCTATTTTATTAATTCAACTAAAATATAATTATATCAATATCAATTTCAATGTAAATTTTGCATGCTATAAATGTAGCGGAATTAATGGTGCAATCATTGTTTATCTTATTCATAAGCATACAAAAGCTTTTATTCATTCATTAAATATTATAGCTAGAATATCGATTTTGGGATCAATTCATTGATATCGCATTAAAACATGAATAATGTTTACTAATATTTTAAAGTACCACAGTCGTGGTAGAGCCACGCTTTCCGGCAAAATGAATTGCTAGTAGCATGTATGGGTCGGCTCGTCCGGGGAAGTACCACACTCTCACAGAAAATCGACGTCTGAGTAGAAGCTTTACCGCTTCTATGCTTCGTTCGGTGAGTGAGAGAGCCAGAGGCCCATCCTTCTCTCTCCCATCTCCATTTCCTTCCTCCAACTTCTTGAAAGGCCGACAACGCACCTGTTACACCTTAGTGTTGCAGTTGTCCATGGGCAGCGGTGATCACTTACCATCAGGTGACCCGCTTGCTCGTTTGCCGTCTTATATCATAAAAAACAAAGAGGAAATATTTGATTGTTTGTTTGCATTGAATAGGTTACGAAACTACAGGACCGATTTAAACAATCTTTCACCATTAGAATAGGATCTTCCATTATACCTGATGAACATAGGCTATATAATAAATACCTATATCACCCATGCAAAGCCGGGGCGGGCCTTACTAAAATGCAGTCAATTAATAAGTAAATTGATCTATATAGGTATCAGTCAGTCACAAAAAACAACGATTTCTGGATTTTATTATCTGTAAAACCATTTTAACTATGTTTATGAAATTTGAAGTTCTCGTTTATCTAGATAGTATATACTCGTATGTTACAAATTTGGTGTATTTATGTTTGATAGATTTAGAGTCGTAAAGTAATCAAAAGTAGTTTTAAATGATTCGTGAAATATTACCATATTACACACGGGTGCTGCTCGCCAATTCTTTGCTTGAACTTGGCGTAACACGTTCTCGCATGTCTAGAACTAGATGAATGAGTTAAATGAGGCGAACTTTCACGTCTCACTTGTTCGTCTTCCGCACGTGGATTATGCTATCAATCAGGTAAATGGAGTGAATAAAATGAAGAATATCAAGTTTTTGCAAAAAATCCCTTTTAGTGCCAAGCTTTTATTATAAACGTATGCACACTGTAAAATGCTTTCCAAGACGAATCAAATGAGCCCAAACACGATTGGTGTACCTTGTTTAGTTTAAGAGTTCCTATGGAGATAGAAAAAGAGGAAGACCAAAAACAAGGTGGTCAGATGAATAAGAACATTTGATAAGAACTAGATGGATACTACAAAGAACGAGAAAAGTGGAAGGAAAGAGGGGAAGCTTTCGCCCAGCAGTGGGATATGGACAGCTAGATAAAAAAAATACCAAACTTCCGACTTCATCGTCAGACCAGCGCAACGATTCCATAACATTGTATTGTCATCCGATTTACACATGCATGCAAAATTTCAGCTCAATCGGTAACCGGGCATCAAATTTACCTTGCAAATTTGATTACAGACAAACATCGGAACAGGTGAAAGGAAATAAAAGCTTTTAATAAAAGTAGGAACTCACCCGTCGCGTGCAACTTTCTCAGCGGATCAACAATGGCGAAGTATCTGTCAGCTGACAACGCTGTCAGCGTGAACACTGACACTCCAATGCTGACGTCTTTGGCGGCTTCTGACACTCTGCAGACTGTATCTCCCCAGGGCCACGACTCGATCGTGTACACGATTGACGTGAAGGGCACGCAGGTGATGATCACCAGCAGATCTGCTAGCGCCAGGGAGAGGATGTATCTGGAAGAAAAATTATATAAACATTTAAAAGTGTTTTGAACAAGATCCTCATGACTTTTTCTACTGTGGGAGAAATAAAAAAAAAACCGGACAAGCGCGTGTCGCGCCACGCAAAATATACATCAGCAATTAATGCAAAATATTTCAATTTGGTATAAATATGTGAAAGCGTAGCCCTTCAGACACATAGGGACCAATACTGGAATGAGTTTCTTTCGGCGTATTCTTCTCAGCAGTGATCGTTCCGAAACGTTAGTAGTTTATCGATTTTGTAAATATTAAAAATAATAATATGACGTTCAAAAGAGGTGCATGATATCCAAAATTTGAATAAAATTTTATTTCATTTCATTCATGTTGTTTACCTAAAAGCCACGGAAAATTAAAAAAATCAGTTCTCACCTACAAAAATTTTAAAGAATTTCATACTTCGATCAAATATAATGGTAGAAACAGGATTTGCGCTCGAAAAGTGGCACCGGCAAAACAGCGCACTAATCGAGTTTCGGAGTTGTTTTGTGCACAGTTAAAAGTTAAATGAAGGTACAGTGAAAAGATGCAAAACTACGCATCAAAGTGAAAAAATAAGATGATGTTATACGTTCAGTATGTACCGTTTTTGTCGTTGTATGCATGATGCTTTGACTTGGGGACATTATTAAGGCGTCATTTTGTATGAGACTGTGTATCTACCATTATATTTGCTCGAAGATTTCATATGATGGTGCTGTAACACATTTACAAACTTATCCGAAGTTCCCAGAGT
Source organism: Elegia similella (assembly GCA_947532085.1). Lineage (NCBI taxonomy): Eukaryota > Metazoa > Arthropoda > Insecta > Lepidoptera > Pyralidae > Elegia > Elegia similella. Next base: position 20,744,939 of record OX383941.1, read on the forward strand.
GTCGAGAGTTAGGACCTGAACCCTGTACAGGTGCGCTAGAATTTTTCCGATTTAAAGGTGCCGTGCAAGAGGCAGGTATTCAATATTGTTATAGTTTACCTGCCTTTACTCTCTTAGATTATACGTTGATTTAAAAAAATGGCGTTTCACCTGTATCATATCATCAGGATATATACTATTTTCTTTCGAATTATATACAGGGTTACGTAAAAAGCACGAATAACCTCGCAGGTCTGGATTGCTAACTTCACATACCACAACGTTTGTTCTTCGGATTATTAATAATTTGTTAGATTTAACTTTTATACAAAAATAATTATTAATTTAATTTTCCGGTTGAATGTTAACAACTTTACGCGCATCGCAAAGAAAAATTACGTGCCAGCGTCGCGTCGTCAGTAGTCAGTCGACAAGATATTAAAAACTGAATTTTTTTTTTATTAAATTTATTATGTCAGTACTCGTAGAACAACGTTGTTGTTTAGAATGTCAACTTCCAAGACCTGCAAAATTATTAGTGTTTTACAAATCACCCTGTATTCATGTGACCTAACAAGTATACAGCGTGTATGTATTTGCATGCACTCTCGACGTTTCCATAAAGGGGTAACTCGGCCCGACAATATGGACAACTTTTCCTGTATGGGAATGTCGATTCTTTAGTTCCAATTGGTCCCATATGAAAAGTTGTTCATGTTAATGGGCTGAGTCACCCGCTGAATGAAATGTCGAGGATAAATTACCCTGCTGTATATACCGGAAGATTGAAAATCGCTCAGATGAAAATATGATTACTCATAACATTTTTTCCAATATTTACCGAAAAACTTCTGGATTCCATATAATTCGTGTCTAGTTTACAAAGCGGTACACTTAGTAACGTCAACATTACAGGTTAGCGCGTACCAGCTGCTGTAACTGTACTGCAAATATTTATTTTGTTGAATTATGTCCCAGCTACTCGTGGCTTTGTGGCACAGAAGTTGTGCAACGCTGCATAACTTCCTTGCAAGGTTTCCGCAAAGAAAATTGATTTTAATACAAACAAAAAAATCCTTGAAATGGTTGTTAAAATGAGATTCTGAGATTCTAACATGCGATAAAGCTCACTTGAATCACCTATGAGTATGTCCCGCGATCGTCAAAGAAAAAAAATGAGATTTACGTGAAAAAAACAATCGAGAAATGCCGACGTGTTAATTATTCTAACGCGTAAAGTGAGAAGTCCTAGTGAAACTTTGACTAAAGGAGGAATTTCTACTCAATCGTGTTGCGTTTGTTTGTGTGAAATGAGGCGACGAGATAACCATCCTTACTAATAATAAATGCGAAAGTGAGTTTGTTTGTTTGTTTATTTGTTTGTTTGTTTGTTTGTTACGCTCTCACGCCGTAACTACTGAACCGATCATCATGAAATTTTGCATACAAGTTCTCTGGAGTGCGGAGAAGGACATAGGCTACCTTTTATCCCGGGAAAAAGTACTATCCCCGAGGGATCGACATTGACGCGGGTGGAGCCGCGGGCGAAAGCTAGTTATAATATGTTTGTTTTTTCTGTTTATTGGGTTGTTTCTATAAACACGGTGACACGCGTACCTGTGACTAAATAAGGTAACTTAGGACAGAAAAGTTACTGAAAAAACATTGCATACTCGTAAATACTATCCCGTCTTAATCCTTGCGGGGTAGACAAAGCCCAGATCTTTACGAAAAGCTACGTTTAGTATGTTGGAAGCAGGTTGGTTAAGTGGGAAACGGATCATAATAGAAATGGGTTTCTAGCCGCATCGTCTACTAACATGACTCCTCATATTTACCTATTCTCTCAATCGCCTTTTGTGATTTGCGCGGAAAGAGAATCAGCTGGTACATTCTACGTTTTTCTTTTTTTCCAGACCCAGCTTGGACGTGGTAAAATTAAATTTTTATTCACAAGTTTGCAATTATTTTAAACTTTTATATACGTAATCGGTCCGATATTTAAATAAAGGCAACGAGACTTAACTTCGGTGGAGCAAACACGAAACTTATTAACTACTTGTGTTGATTCAATCGTTGATTGGACCGCTAATATTGCTTGAGATTTCATTTAACATTTTATTTTTTCTGAAAAATGAATAAAATGAGCAAATTTCCTTATTAAAAAAATATTTAGGTACTAAAAGATGAGCATTGCTGTTCTCCAAAAGCTTTTGCCAATTAATACTAGTACTTCATCATCATCATCATCATCAGGCCTTTTTTGTCTCCACTGCAGGAGCATGACCCTCTCTGTACTACCAGAGCCATACTAGTACTTCAACATCTTACTTCAAGTCTTGTGATAAACATCCCGTGGATGTCGTAGAAGGCGACTTAGGAAATACAAGTTAAGCAAAGCTTATAAACATCTGTGAGACTCTCCAACCCGTCTGACCAGCGTGGAGAGTGTAGGCCAAGTCCTCTGACTGCTCTGGCCAAGTATGGCTGTCGTGACGTTTCGCCCCACCTGCCAAGGATCAGCTGCGGGGATCGGGGGTCGAGGAAGCTCCGGCCGCGGACCCCGCCATCTACACAAAAATATTCTCTTCGCTTGACCACCGCGGCTGTAGGCGCGTCGCAATTTGTTGTGAATGTATTTGTTTATTACACCAGCTATCCTCAAACAGTCCACTTTTATTTAAATACCATCAGGATCCCACAATGGCTCTAGTAGTACAAAGAGGGTCGTGGTCGTGTAGTGGAGACTAAAAAAGACCTGATGAAATAATGCATCATAATGATGATGATGAAACAGATGCATTATTTACTAATTTATTACCATGCCCATAATAATGTAATGGAACTGCTGCGGGTTCACTAAGAAACATTAATTCTCAAATGCTGATATAAGCAAGAAATGCAATAATAGTAGATTGTTGCACCGAGCAGAAAGTAGTTTATTATTGCACCGAGTGCTCTAAAAAGCACGAGTGCAGTATAAATTGCTTAATGCGAGGTGCATAATCTGCTTTTCTTTTAACTACCATAAGAAAAGTATGTGAACAATAACAACTGAAGATAAATTATAATCAGTGAAAATTAATTGTTTATATTCCCGCCTAGTGTTGTGCCGAGCTCGTAATTTTCGAGAACGGTGAGCATGGGTCGGAAATTTTTCTCGAGAATTTCTTCTTCTTTCTCTATAGTGTGGGAATTATTCATCATCATAGACTAGCTCCGTGGCGCAGCGGTCAACACGCCAGCCTGCGACACGGAGTGACCGGGTTCGATCCCCGGCCAGGTCAAGATGGAAAATGATCTTTTTCAGATTGGCCTGGGTCTTGGATGTGTATCTATATATGTATTTGTCATAAAATATAGTATCGTTGAGTTAGTATCCCATAACACAAGTCTCGAACTTACTTTGGGGCTAGCTCAATCTGTGTGATTTGTCCGTATATATTTATTTATTTATTTATTTATTCAGAAATTCTCGAGAATTATTGGAAATTTCCCGCAAATTTCCGTGAGAGAGAATTCATAAGAACAGAGAATTTCTCTCCGGCACATCACTATTCCCGCCTTTTTTTTATCTTTATGTCCAGTACTCTTTTTGGCCAAGCATTCTACGAATAAGTAATAAGTCATTCCCACGTCACTTCACATGCTTACTGCATTAATCCCTGATTAATCCCTACGGCCGTCAGGTTGGTTAACATTTTTCGTGGCATGTGACACCTATGGTACCGCGATTTAAAAAAGAAAACTAACCAGTGCTATGATAGAATTGCAGTGTAGTTGGAAGAAAATGTATTTTTTATCTTTTTTTCTTACATTTAAGAGCTAGGCTTTTGTCAGTGTTAAAGTGTGGAAAGAAACGCACAAAATTGTTGTGGTTTGTCATTGCTTCCCCCATTTCACACACTAGCGAACAATTCCCTAGTATGCAGGTTGCCGCACTATGTTTTCCTATACCGAAATCAGTTAATGATCAATGGAATAGACCGTACTTGAGCCAGATTGGTCTACAAACTCAGAGGTACAAGTCGAGCTGGGCGGGGTTATAACCCGGGACCTTTCGCTCATAGGTCGCAAACCACTGAACCTCTACCGCTTAATAAATGTATATTAAACCATTATAACTCGGTCACCCGAGAGAGTTCGTCGGAACTGCAATAATTTAAATGAAAATTCACCACTTATACTGGACTGCATTCTGGAAAACTAAATTAATTTAATTGAACGTTTAAGTGAACGTTCTTGTTTGAGCTAATTAATTTCTAGCTGACCCTCGCCCAAAACAAAGGGTGTTAGTTTTAGCTGATAGTCTGGGTCTGGGCCACTACCATACAAGAAACGTGTGTTTTTTGGCGTTTTTACTAGATGCTGTCAAAGAGTTATATTTACACCACTCATAATAATTTCGAGTAGGCGTCACGGTCAATCGACCATGCACACCCTGGTGTTAGAGTTCTTCAGAACCGCCTCTCGCCTCTGTCGTGGTTCGTGGTCTTTAACAATGTTTAGGTTTTATCAAAATACTTACATAATCAGAAACATTTTTAAAATCTATTCTTTTACTAAATATTAATTGGTCCTTACTTGAAAAAAATGAGTCTGACGGCCTAGTGGGCGTGAGCATAATTAGCGCTTACACATGTTAAGTAACCCCAAGCGCAGTCCTCACTGGGATGGGTGACCGCAAGTGGCATAAAAAAATCTTAAACACCACTTGAGAGAATATCTCTAAATTCATGTTTCTACGATGAATAGTTTTGTAGTTATTAATGTCAGACGGTATAGACCAATTCGTCACGGTCCGATTTTCTGATATGGTACCCTGTGTATAGTATCGATTATAAAGAAATTTCATGTCAAAAACTTGAACAATCGGACCATAGGGGGAAATATTCTGCTCGGATCCGACAAAGTTTGTTTCAAACTACAATCACTTTAGCTTACTGTTACCCTCAGCTGCAATTTCCAGCTCTCTAGCTAGCTGTACAGGAATGTATCTTATTTATTCTGCTATAAATAAGGATCCACTTGTGGTAGAGCCACGCTACCGGCAAAATTAATTTTTGCTAGTAGCATGAATGGGCCGGCTCGTCCGGGGAAGTACCACGCTCTCACAGAAAATCGACGTTTGAGTAGGAGCTTTACCGCTTCTATGTTTTGTTCGGTGAGTGAGAGAGCCGGAGGCCCATCCTTCCCCCATTTCCTCACCCCATGTCCTTTCCCCAACTCCTTGAAAGGCCGGCAACGCTCCTGTTACAACCTGGTCTTCCAGTTGTCCATGAGCAGCACTGGTCGCTTACCATCAGGTGACTCGCTTGCTCGTTTGCCATCCTATACACAAAAAAAATAGTTAGTCAATTCTGCAAATATTGAAAAAACTGTTTGTATGTTGAGTCTGTTTACGGGCGATAAGTTTACGTGATAACGATAGATACGTCATAAGCCGAACGCTTAGTGCCTCTCTATCGCTTGTTTTACGCTCTGTCTTGCACACGGAACGTGACACCTTTTCGTGCAGCTAGTGTTCATCGATTTATAAGACGTTATCAGGTCAAAAAGAAGTTTCATTTACCTTCATTTTGTTTTGTTTCATTTAGTTTGATTTTGTTTTGTTTCATTTCGTTTTGTTTTGTTTCGTTACCTTTGGTTATGTTTCTACAGAACATCTTTTCGTTTTTTGCAAAATGTCATCGCGTACTGATCACTATAGCAAATCAAAACTTTCGAGAAAGTATATCGAATCCGTTAAGTACACTTAATTTCCAATACAAGAACATCTCTGAAAACAATGCAGAAACAATTCCAATTTATCGATCTAACGATTTATCAGCTACGTTTATCCGTGCTTATGAAGAGACTTGTTTAAAAATAGTGAATGTATGGAAGAATCAAATAGAAATAAATATGGTGATATTTTGATCTTTTTGGAACCTTAAAGAGGTGACTCAGACCATCAAAATGAACAGCTTTTCCTATGGGAACAATGCTGGGAACTCAAAAAAAAAATTCGACTTTCCCATACAAACTGGCCGGGCGGCGGAACTCTTAAATATGGAAATGACGAAATTTTTTTGCAGCATTAATCCCATAGAAAAAGTTGTTCATATTGATGGTCTGAGTCACCCCTTTAAGGGTCCATAACGATCAAAATTTCATCGTGTATAGAAATATGTCACAACGGGTTACTCAAGCACGAAGTCCGCTACATGTTTCAATCTCATCCGGAGGTCCAGCTCTGGGAGAGTGTGAATCGAGACACGTGCACGAAGTCGTCCTGATCCACACACTACGTTTGTCATATTTTTATAAAATCTTAAAAGGGTCTTTCAACAAGGACGGGCCGATGTTGAAATTGAATAAACAAGCTGTGTGTTAGATATTTAAATTTTTTTTTTTAGGCGCGCTGCGGCTTTGAACGTTGGCACAGCTCCGAGAGGTCCAATTTTCTATGACTATGCTGTATAAATCCGGCTGAATCTGAATCTGCGCCTGTGTTATGTTGAATTTCAGAGCATCAGTCGATTACGGTTTATTAACATAAACTTGTGACTTCAGGGGATCCCACAAAAAGTCTTACGGGGTTAAATCGCACATTCTTAGTGGACAATTCACGTCAAGTTAAAATTCAGACAGAAGACTAGAAGCCAGATAAAAGGCGTGGGCTGTACAGTTCGAGAAATAATTCTCATTGCTGAGTTGAAGATGAGAGAGTTGAGAGAAAAAAATATGCTCTCTAAATGTAATCGACGGGTGTGAGGAAAAAGACGAAAATATCATGCTCTGGAATTTATTCAGTTGATATATTTATACTCTCTTTATTTTGTTCCTACAGACGATCGTCCGAATTCCTCCGCCCAAAAAGCCGAGAAGACGGAGAGAAAAATTCTTTGAGTTACTGCACATTCCGGGTGAAGGATAAAGAAAAAATGCCTGTATTCGTTCTCCCCACGACGTTTATCTGATCCGACCTTTAGACAACATGATAGATAAACCTTTGGTTTCGCGTCGCTTTCGATATATGGAGAGAGGCGAATTAGACATTATTACTCGTATATGCATTGAGTACATGGAAAATCTAAAAGAAAAGGCTTTTTTCGTTTGTTAAAAACTAGCTTTCGCCCGCGGCTCTGCCCGCGTCAATATCGATCCCTCGGGGACAGTACTTTTTCCCGGGATAAATTGTACCCTATGTCCTTCTCCTACCCTAGATAATATGTTTACAAAATTTAATGATGATCGGTTCATTATTTACAACGTGAAAGCGTAACAAACAAACAAACTCACTTTCGCATTTATAATATAAGTTAGGATTAGGATTAAATCATAAAATTGTAAATGGTCACTATAGTCTTTACCATAAGTAACATGAATATAATGTTCTGTATATTAAATAAAAAGCAAATTTTTTTTTATAAATCATCACAATTAGTTTTAGATTAGATAATCTGGCCTTAGCAAAGTATGGATATATATTAGTAAAATATGTATAATAGGGTATTATTTAGATAAAATAGTAGTATATTATGGTCAGGGGTGTCATGGTTGCAGGTATGGTATCGGGTATGCGATCCCGGCCTTCCGAGCCTGTTTTTCCCCCATTATAATAATTCTATAATAATAATTTATTTATTGCTCACCATAATCAACATACATTAAGGTTACATTATTTTAAATGATGTGATAACATGCCGATTACGGCAGATTGACACCCGAACTAGGATAAATCCTGTGTCTCAGGCTATCAATCTTCCGCCCCCATTAGCTCAAAAGAAACTAAATTAGGAAATAAAAAATAAAAAACTTTTTTGTTAACAAAATTGTGCACAACTGCCCTCATCCTGAACTTTTAAGCTTATTATATTAAAGAAACTTATTAAGTTGCGAATATAAATTAATCAACAAATTAAATAAAAAATACAAAAATATATATAAATATATATATATATACTAGCTTTCGCCCGCGGCTCCGCCCGCGTCAATGTCGATCCCTCGGGAATAGTAATTTTTCCCGGGATAAAAGGTAGCCTATGTCCTTCTCCGCACTCCAGAGAACCCGTATGCAAAACTTCACGATGATCGGTTCCGTAGCCACGGCGTGAAAGCGTAACAAACAAACAAATAAACAAACAAACTCACTTTCGCATTTATAATATTATAAGTAAGGATATATATATTACGCTCAAGTACAAGCACATACATTCATTCGAGTTAGTAGTATCCCGATATCTTCATTCCCTTTCCAAATCCAGCAAATTCGTATATTTCCCCAGCTTTAAAATACTTACGATGGACAGTAGCGCCGGAAACACTAAGCCAAAGAAACTGCGCTCGCCAATTCGCCAGCCAAGCGTAATGAGTATGGCAATATCCTCCCATGGAACGAAGAATTTTATGGCTGTAATGATGATGGTGATGATATTATCGAAAGTAAATGCAAGGCAATGCAAGTGTATGCAAATATACAAGATATAAAAAGGGTGCATGCAAGGGTAGCATTCACTTTTGTTCATCTTATCTGTAGATTCAAAGATTTATTCAGAAAATAGGCCTTTTCAGGCACTTTTTCACGTCAATTCACATTTTAAATAGTACTTATTATATTATATTCAAATTATTAATTATTGTTCAAAAGCTACAAACTACTAGCGTTTCGGAACCGACCACTGCAGAGAAGAAGACGCCGAAAGAAACTCTTTTCAACAGTATGTATCTATAACAGCCTCCGTGGTCCAGTGGTTAAGGCGTTTGCCTGTTGACCCGGGGGTCGTGGGTTCGATTCCCACCGGAAGCATACTTTGTTTAGTTCTTTCCAGTTTGGTTAGGACATTGCAGGCTTGAATCACCTGATTGTCTGATAATAAAGATGATTCCGTGCTTCGGAAGGCACGTTAAGCCGGTGGTCCCGGCTGCCATCTGGTAGTCGTTAAAGGAACCACGTCAGAGGCCGAGAGGCGGTTCCGAAGAACTCTGACACCAGGATGTGCATGGTCGATTGACCGTGACACCTACTCGAAATGATGATGATCTGTATCTATCTTATCTGAAACGTTTGAAGTCTTAAAAAGATACAGTTAATCTTATTATGAACTTGGATGTAATGAGAATGTAAGTTTTAGACAATTCACTTACAATGTAATATGAAATGACGTAGAGCACAGCCCTTGAACTTTCGCCATTACGTGACGTAATTCAATAATGTCTCTTACACCAACGCTCACAGAGCATTCTGATAAAGATCTTGAATATTTACTCCTAAATGCCTCGTTATATTATCGGATTCCATTGTTTGCGAATTGATAGAATTAAACTAAGTTTCGCAGCAAAAAGTCTTAAAAGGCGTAAGTAGTAGGTATCGGAGTCAGTTACATATTTGAGCTTTATTGGGGTAAAAAAATAGGTCCGTCGTGTCTAGCAGCCCATCGTCTCTTTGACTTTTTGTCAAAGAGACTGATCGACGTATCCCGCGACCAAAGGGCTGGTAATTACCAGGCTCAAAGGATAAGCATGCTGCCAACCTTTTGGGCACTTTACCGCGGAAAGACTGTTTTCAGGGACTACATAATTTGGAAATATTTATATTTTTTAATTAGGTTTAATGTTACTTATTATTAGTTAAAGTTCAAATAATAACATCACGAACGTAAGTTGCTATGAAATCGAATATGGTATTAGTTTGAGGCTAGTAATATAGATCTCTCGGGAGCAGTAGATTTTTATGTCCTTTCCCGGGCCTCATATGACCTCCATAGCAAATTTTATCGCAATTGGCTTATTAATTGAAGCATGTAATAGTAACAGGCAGATATCACAAATCACACTAATCAGTCGGTGGGATAGTGTATTTTTTTATTTATCCATTATGTTTAAAACTGGCGTTAAAAGCTTAAGTAGAGATATTTTAAATTTTGTTCATCAATACTCTGGCAACTGCCAGGTTTTACGACGTATCTGTTTTTAATGTGGCCACATAACTAAATAGAAAAACTTCTTGTAGTTCTGGGTCAATCAGATAAAAATATTAAAAATAGGGATGTAAAAACACCATTATAAAGAATATCTGTTACATAATTACTACACAAACTGCTTTATCAATTTTTATTTTTATATAGAGGTTTCTGTAATCTTTTTAAACTTAAAACTTCATCTTCATTTATCTTTATTATTTAACATAGACATAACATAACATAGTGGCATCAATGCTGTGCTGATTACGGGGCAGCTCTCACAGTGTTCTGAAAGCAATAGCCGAAAGCGGGGACTGTCCGTTTGTTGGTCATTTAATGCAGTCAACAATGGCGCAAGTAGAATATAAGTACTAGTACACCTACATATAAGTTTACTAACAAACATGGTCTAAACAATTGTCTGAAAATAAACATTTTTATTTTTATAGACTCACTCACTAAGAATCTGTCAGCGGTCTGACATTTTGTTTTGATATTTCCAAAGCTTATGCAGCGGTATCATACCTCAGAACAAGGACTGAGTATTATAATGTATTTCAAAATTGTTCATGGATAGTCTGACTGGTATTGAGACTGGTGCTAGAAATTTGATTTACATATATCCATATTAACGTTACTTTTCACGCTTTGAACAGATTAATAAAAAAGAAAGTTAAGTGATTAGTAAATGTGGAGTGGAGTGATTAGTAAAAGTGATTAGATGGAGAAATATTGCTCATTTATTACAAGTATATTTTTAGTATTTGCTGAATTAAAAAAAAAAATCGGCTAATATCTTGTAACTCTTACTTAAGACAAAGGAAGGGTAGGAGGGTAGATATTCTGATTTAAACATCAAAACCATATCCAAATCAATGGGAAAATTTAAGGACATACATATTAAGGCAACAGCGACAAATTTAACTGGATCAGCTCATTATTACGTCTTTAAAGTTCTCTGGTTATATTAACATTGGCAATTACAAAATGATGCATTTAGGTGCATCATTTTGTCATTTAGCGGCGGCAGTACTGATCAGGCGGGTCAGCCATCAGAAGAAGGTCAGCCAGCCTACCTTCTAACTTTTGACATCTACGGTGTAAAACGTTTTTATGGTCATGTCAACATCCATTACATATTGTATACCTTAAATTAAAATAATCAATCATACGGAAGCCGAAATGTATTTTTTAAAGTGACTATCAAAACGTTGTACAAGTTAGCAAGTAGACCGGCCGGTAATCTGTTATTGGCCAACAATGTGTCAGTTGTCACTGCTTGTCAAATATTAGTGATAGCAGATTATCGTACTCTCGACACAATGCTGTTATCTGGTGGTTAAAATTTCTGAAAACCAACATCTGACAACCCGCTAAGGCCAATGGCAATAGAATACTAATGTATAGACTGCCAACTTTATCATCATCATCATCACCATCAGGTCTTTTTAGTCTCCGCTGCAGGAGCATGACTCTCTCTGTACTACTAGAGCCATAGTTGTCCAGAGTAGACTCTGTACTACTAGAGCCATAGTTGTCCAGAGTAGATAGAGGATTTCGCCTACACTCTCCTCGCTGGCCGGACGGGTAGGAGAGGTCTCATTGATGTTTATGATCTTTGTTTAGCTTGTAATTCCTAAGTCACCTCTTACGACATCCATAGGAAGACTTAGAGTGGTCTTATTCTACTCTGCCAAAAACCAACGGCTACCAGTAACAATATATTGCATACAAAAATATTGGCCCAACTTAAGGCCTGTTAAAAGCATGTACAAAATACCTGACAAGCATGAAACAGAAACAGAAACCTGCAAAAAGCATTTCTGAAAACTTTAATTAATTAAAGTTTTCAGCAGGAATCAGCAATTATGACCTTAGCCATTACAGAAAAGCTTTTTTAAATAGGTAAAACGTCGCTTTAATCGTATCGAATTACTTCAGAATAATGTTGGGGTCTACTTATTTACCTGAGCAATTAGACGAGTTTCACCCTAATGGCAAACTATTCATGAGGAGGGTTCGGCATTAGTGTTGCGAACACGATTATTATTCGCGTATTTATGTTTTGGGCTTGAAATATTGAGATTCGGTAATATAACGGAATAACATCCAATGGAATATTAGTACATCCAATGGACAATACGTTGAATCATTGCAAAATAATTCTTGAACTCTAATATTTCATGTTTTACTTAGTTTTTTCTGTTAAATTTACTGCTAACTATTACTGAGACATCAAAGCACAGAAAGGTTATTAAGCTTTTTTCTTATATAAAAAAATCACAGATAATCAAGAACCATGATTTTTTTGATAAAGCATATTGCTGATGATTCATTGTGAACATTTGACGAAGCATGTTGAAAAAAAAAATCAAGAACCATGTATGTATGTTTATATATAAATTTATTTGTAATGTAAAACTTTGCTCTATCTATCCTTATATATCATTCCAATTAGTGACATGACCTGTTTATTTCGTTTTGATTTATATTTTTCCCAAAGGTTGACTGAGAGAGAATGTTATTAGCATTAAGTCTACCTGTTGTAGCTTTTAAGGCTCAATAAAGTTTTTAAATAAATAAACCATATTTCAGACGAGACTTTTATTTTATTTATTAAACCTACAGCGTGTAAATGTACCCTCGACGTTTACTTAAAGGGGTGACTCAGCCCATCAATATGAACAACTTTTCCTATGGGACCAATGCTGGGAACTCAAAAAAAATTTCGTCATTTCCATACAAAAGAGTTCCGCCACCCGGCCAGTTTGTATAGGAAGGTCGAATTTTTTTTTGAGTTCCCAGCATTGTTTCTATAGGAAAAGTTGTTCGTATTGGTGGGCTGAGTCACCCCGTTTAGGGAATGTCGAGGGTCTATTTACACGGTGTATAGTTAGTCTCTGGGCAAACAAGAGTTTAGTTTATTAACTTTACAAGAGACTTGCATGGAAGAGGTTTCGTTACGTGTTGTGATTTGTCTCTATATATTTGTTAATGATGGCCACTTACACATGAAAAAAGAAGAAAACAACGGGTTGCACTAATGGAGTGCCAGCAGAAGTGAAAACTCCACGCGGTAAAAAGAGAGGGGGATATTACTTCCTCTCCTACGCCGCGCCGGCTGTCTCAGGTCACGTGACCGTCTTACGAATTTTCGATCAAGTCACGTGTTCTGACGCTAGTTTAACCTTTTTACCTATTCCAAAAAGTGCACAACGCCATCAAAGAAGTTCTCACTTCAAAATATTTATCCTCATATTACATCAGCTGCCCCATCCTTATCCTTACTAATATTATAAATGCGAAAGTGAGTTTGCTTGTTTGTTTATTTGTTTGTTTGGTTGGTTTGTTTGTTTGTTTGTTACGCTTTCACGTCGTAACTACTGAACCGATCATCATGAAATTTTGCATACAAGTTCTCTGGAGTACGGAGAAGGACATAGGCTACCTTTTATCCCGGGAAAAAGTACTAATCCCGAGGGATCGACATTGACGCGGGCGGAGTCGCGGGCGAAAGCTAGTACAAAATATACCCGACTCGCACTTGGCCAGTTTATTTATTTTGGCTCAATCCAACTCAAAACGATGGCTAAGACTCTAAGGCTGAATCGAGTGAGTTGAGACTCGAATGATTATATATTAAAATTTTGGTTTCTTCGCAACACTATCTAACATAGAAAAATAAGGGATCGACTACCGTGACGGGGTAATGGATAGGTCGATTCAGTAACGCACTCGTGAAGGTGAGAACCATTATACTGACACATTTTTTGTGGTTATTTCAAAAAGATATAGAGCCTCATCAATACTTTGATGGAGGTATTTTATTTATTTTATTTTTTATTTATTTATGTACACAGAAAATTTAATACAATATATAATATTCAGAGAATTAGTACAAGGGTACTACTTATTCCTAAAGAAATTTCTTCCAGTAGCCCCGAGAGAGGAGAGCTTAATAATAAAGGCAGACTGGCGTGTCCATAAATCAGATGGAGGAATTAAATTTGAATACTTCTTTATTAATACTAAATATTCAAATACACATACATAAATATCAACTATAAAATATTATAATGTACATATAATACATAACTAATACATACGAGTACATATAATTACATATATAAATACATACATATATTACGAAGATTCAGCGAGATAGTGATCTTTTACTCGTCTTTTAAAGACAGAAATAGATAGGGATTCACGGATTGTTGGAGGAAGAGAATTCCACAGCCGGACCGCATGTACAGTAAAGGAGTAGGAGAAAAAGCACGTACTGTGACTAGGAAATTTAAGTAAAGAGCGCAAGTGAGATCGGCAAGGAGAATCAGATGATTTTAAAAAGGAAAAACGCTCCCGCAGGTAGGAAGGGAAGGAAGGATTGAATAGGACATTGAATAGAAGACAGAGAATGCGCAAGTTCCTACGAAGGCGTATGGGAAGCCACTGCAGCTGTTTACGAAATTTTGATACGTGATCGTATTTTTTGAGACCAAAAATAAATCTTATGCAGAGGTTTTGTAGCCGCTCTAATTTATTTAAAAGATCTTCAGTTACATCTAAATAGCACGAATCCGCATAGTCGAGAATAGGAAAGATAAGACTTTGCATAAGAGATAGTCTAGTTTCGAAGGGCAAATAATATTGAAGACATCTAAGTGTGTGAAACGAGAAGTGTAATTTTCGACTAACTTCATTAACGTGAGCAGACCAGTTGAGATTGGAATCCATTATAAGACCTAAATTTTTAGCCTTGTCAGTAAAATCTATCTTAGTGCCATCATAACAAAGTTGAGGCAACCTTTCGATATTATACTGTCGACGTAAATAACTGCTTCCAATGACTAGCGCCTGAGATTTAGTAGGGTTAACCTTTAGTCCGAAACTTTTCGCCCACTCGCATACACACTCAAGATCATTGTTAATCTTAACTATAGCACTCATAGCGTCAGTTACTTGAAAGTGTCGATACAGCTGTAAGTCGTCAGCATATAGATGAAATTTACAGGACAAAATTCTAGTGACAGAGTTAATAAAAACTGAAAAAAGTAACGGAGAGAGGACACTTCCTTGAGGTACGCCAGCACTAAGGTCACACCAATCAGAAAAAGACTCCTCAAGGCGCAGCCGTTGTGAGCGACCTCGAAGGTAGGAGCTAAACCAATTTAAGGCAGAACCAGATACATTGACAGATTGAAGGATTCCTAAGAGGATGTCGAAGTCTACAGAGTTGAATGCATTACTGAAATCAAGTAAGACAAGTATGGTGAGAGACTTGTTGTCCATTGCCCAGCGAATGTCGTCCGTCACATTAAGTAAAGCCGTGGCAGTACTGTGTCCCGGTCGAAATCCGGACTGAAGTGGACTAATGAGAAGGTTCTTACATAGAAAATAAGAAAACTGGCTATGTACTATTTGCTCCAGTACTTTAGAAAGATAAGATAAAATAGAAATGGGACGAAAGTCAGAGAATGAGGATGGATTGGCGGATTTAGGGATAGGAATAACATGAGCTTTTTTCCACGCCAGGGGAAAAGAGCCGGAAGAAAGAGAAAAGTTAAAAATGTGTGTGAGAACAGGTAATAGCACAGGAAGGATAAGAGTAATCATCTTAGAGCAAATAGAATCATTTCCGATAGCGTTAGAAGATATTCGCTTAATGGCTTTTTCGACATCCTCGTGGGAAACTGAAGAAAATTCGAAGGAAGGATAAGTAGGTGAAGGAAATTTTAATATTTTATCTAAAGTGGAAGATTTAATTGTAGCATTAAGCGAGACGGGAGGCCGAGAAAAATGTTTATTGAGCTCATTTAAGTCTATGTCAGTACGAGTGGGAGCAATATTTCCTACACCAACAGATTTTAAAAATTTCCAAACTTCCGCTGGGCTACGGTTTAAGAGGGAATTGTGAAAATACCTTCTTTTGGCTTCACGACACAAGCGACTACAACGGTTACGAAGCACTTTATAATATTGTAAATTGCGATCGGACTGACATCGTTTATATCTACGGTTAGCTTTATTTCTACGTGCCATAAGATCCTTGATTTCTTGCGTGATCCAAGGAGCCGGTTTATGTTTCACTTTGACACGTCGAAGAGGAGCATGGTGGTCGAAAAGTCCAAGAATCAATGAGTTAAGCCGATTTACTTTATTGTTAATTTCATTTTCTTCAAATATTTGGTTCCAATTAATGTCAACCGCATCCCTTATTAATGCCTCCAAATCAATGCCCTTGAAATTACGAAGGAAAATATAATTTGATTTACGCTTAGGAGGACGTATTGCATAAGAGAGATAAAGAAGGTCATGATGTGAGAACGGAGCAGCAAGTTGGCCATGGGTAGAAACATTATCAGGAGAAGATACAATAAGGAGATCTAAGAGAGAAGGGGGGAAAAGAGGAGAATGGTGGGTAGCCGAAAGGGGTAAGATGCTAAGATTATAAGAGGATACAAGATTTTGGAGTTGGAAGGTGCGCGAGTCATTTTTAATAAGACATGTATTAAAATCACCAGATATTAAAACGTGTTCGTACAGTGGACATAAGTCATTTAAAATTAAATCTAAAGAATTGAAGTAGTTTACATGGAGACTTGGCGAATAAAAGACACACAGAAGAACTTTGGAGTAGTGCATGGTAAGCTCAAGAAATATAAATTCAGCAGATGCAGTGTAGGTAGGAGGAGACGCTCTAAGGATTCTATAGGGAATAGACTTACGCAGATAAATTGCTACACCACCACAACTAGCACCAATTCTATCATTCCGAATAAGGACAAAATCAGATAAACCGAACAGAGACGAGTGAAGAGAGGGTTTGAGGAAAGATTCGGAAATAAGGATTGCATCTAAATGCTCACAATCGAAGGTGTATTGGATGTCAGAAAAATGTCCAGGGACACTTTGTGCATTAATATGCGCTATGTTAAAATTACGCGGGTAATCCGAAAAAATAGTATTTAAATTATCATGTAGAGTGGTGCCATTAACAGTACTGTCGGCACTTAGAAAACTGCGAGGTGAAGACGAGCAAGAGAAAAAACTCTCATTAAGATTGACAAGATCATCCATAATATATATATATATATATAAATAATCAATAAATATAATAAAAATAAACTAAACTATTAGAAAATAAAATATCTATATAAAAATATAAATTGCAATATTGAGCGAAATATTACGGTTTTATTGCCAAACACACCGTAAGCTCGCTCACTCATTTACTCACTAGTCTGGAAAAAGTTTCATTAAATTTACAGCTAGGTACAATAGAAGTAACAAATAGAAAAAGGAGAAACAAATCGGTAATAAAAAGTTTAGAATAAAATATGACGTGAAAACGAACGTACTAGTAATAATCCATGGTAACATATGGCAACACTAAGGAAAAAAAAACAGTTACTATATGATGGCAACACGGAATCATACTGATTGACAGTTCATATCATTAATTTGACATTGACACTTGACAGATTGAATTCCGTGCAAACAAACAAATACAAAAAGGGTAAACAAAAAATAATTTATATTGCCAGCGACAAGAGATAATTACCTTCAAATTAACCATAGTTTTACCGACACTACGCAAAATGAAAAATCACCGAAGGAACCAAATGTATGCCTATACACGACGTCGAGTTTTGGAGGCCACGGCTGCTGAAGACTGCTTGGTTGGGGCCTTCGAGGTCTTCGAAGTGGACGCCTTGGGGGAGCGTTCATTGGAACCGCCAGTCATGCTGCTAGCACTCTCCTCACCACAGCTCAACGGGTGTGCAGCTATGAGTTTTCGAACTTCGGCCATGGATTCCATTTTGCGACGGGATTTATCGGGAAGCAATACAAGAATCTTGCCTTCTACTGTCCAGCAATTCTTAATACCGAAGTGTTGTCTTGCAGTGATGAATGCTTGGTGACGCATCTTGGTTAAGAACTCTGACACAGTAATACCTGACCCCTTAAGGGAGGTCTTGTTGTCCCACACTAAATGCCGGTGCTCCAACGCTGAAAATCTCACTAATATAGGTCGTGTTTTGTTACCACGAGCAGAGCCCAATCTGTGGCAAACCACTATGTTCTCAGATGTGAAATCAGCTAGGGCCATCTTATCGGACAGCACATGGAGGACAGTATCGTGTACATTTTCATTTTGCCTCTCGGGGACACCATGAAGCAGCAACACTTTTCTTCGGGAAGCAGTCTCATGCCTATCTTGGCCTAAGGACAAGAGATAAATCTGGGATTTCATTAATAAGATAGCTTCCCCAACAAATTTCTTAAAATCACTGTAGTCACGGGAAAGCGAGGCCAAGTCAGTGTGCACCGGGGTACTTCCTGCAGCAACTTTTTCCAGTTTATCTTCATAATTCTGCATCCGTGACTGGAATAACTTCTGAAGATCCTCGAGATTTTGAGCAAAATCCGTATCCATGCTGTGTTATGTGAGATGATGTGAGTGTAGAAAAGTGACTGGATTACTGACAGGAGAATTAGATGTGACGAGTGCAGGTGGGTTTGGCAATAAAATTTATAATTTTGTAGCCGAAATTATTAATAAATATATATATTTACGAATATTAAACAAAGATCTGTCTGTAACGCGTCTTTTCGCCGCGCCTACCCGCAAAAGAAAAAAAAGGAGGTAATGACAAGATGACCTTTGAGGAGTTCCGATTTTATTACATAACTAGCTGTTGCCCGCGATTTCGTCCGCGGCAATTTCTGTTATTATGATTAATTCGTTTTTTATTAGTATAGATGAATAATTTTCCCCCGCTTTCAAAATATTTTTTATTGCTGCTTCGGTCCTATTGGTCGCAGCGTGATGTTTTATAACCTAAAGCCTTACTTGATAAATAAACTATCCAACACAAAAGAATTTTCCAATTTGAACCAGTAGTGGAGACTAAAAGGACCTGATGATGATGATGATGATGAACCAGTAGTTCCTGAGATTAGCGCAGCGTAGCGTTCAAACAAACAAACAAACAAACTCTTTAGCTTTATAATATTAGTATAGATTTTTATTTTTAACCGCGTTCAGTTATCCCAAAATGGAGTTTGTTGTTACGCTTTCACGCCCTATCTACTAAAACGATCATCATGAAATTTTGCACACACGTTCGTAATGATACGGAGAAGGACGATACCTTTCATTCAGAAAAATACTCTAACGCGGGCGGAGTCGCGGGTGAAAGCAAGTATATTTTTTGTATGTTTTTTTGCTTTAAGAAACAATTTAGAAAATCCTAAAAAGGAAGTGTGTAAAATCTGTTAAATTTTGTTAAGATTTAAGTGAAGAGCATTTTTGGAGTAAAGTAACAAACAATTATTCATGATAAACATCAAAGGCAACATCTAGTCCCAAATAAAACCTAACAAACGTAACAAACGGTAACAAAACAATAATCAAGCGATCATTATGATTCTAGTCACAAAAGCGATGTCATAAATGGATAGGTCCTTTATACTGAACATTATTACAGCTACGGTTATCCAGTGAGGAACAATAGCTAAAGATAGATATAAACAATAGCCAAAGATAGATATAAACAATAGCCATAGATATAAATGATACCCAATTACTACAATGCAGAGTAGGCTGTAGCTTATTCGTAAGGGCGGAAAATATTAATCACTTCCCTTTTATATGTAATTATAACAATAAATATCGAAGACCTAAGCCAATCTCAAAAATATGGTTTTATAATTACCTGTCCGAGAATCAAACCCGGGACCCCGCAATTTAAAGGCACTTGCGGTCAACAGAAGTCGACAACACGAGATATTACCGCGCTAAAGTGTAGTCATCATTCATTTCGAGTAGGTGTCACGGTCAATCGACCATGCACACCCTGGTGTCAGAGTTATTCGGAACCGCCTCTCGGCCTCTGACGTGGTTCCTTTAACGACTACCAGATGGCAGCCGGGACCACCGGCTTAACGTGCCTTCCGAAGCACGGAATCATCTTTATTATCAGACAATCAGGTGATTCAAGCCTGCAATGTCCTAACCAAACTGGAAACAACTAAACAAAGTATGCTTCCGGTGGGAATCGAACCCACGACCCCCGGGTCAACAGGCAAACGCCTTAACCACTGGACCACGGAGGCTGTTAAAAAGTGTAAAGTGTAGTCATCATCATCATTTCGAGTAGGTGCCACGGTCAATCACACCCTGGTGTCAGAGTTCCTCGGAACCGCCTCACAGCCTCTGGCGTGTTTCCTTTTTTAACGACTACCAGATAGCACCCGGGACCAACGGCTTAACGTGTCCTCAGAAGCACGGAAACATCTTTCATTATCAGACAATAAGGTGTTTCAAGCCTGCAATGTCTTAGCCAAACTGGAAATATCTTAACAAAGTATGCTTCCCGTGGGAATCGAATCCACGACCCCCGGGTCTATAGGCAAGAGCCTTAACGGAAGCAGTCAAAGAGTAGTAAAATTTACTGAGCTAGAATAATAAAGATAGAGTATCTTCCTTTTATACTGAGATAACAGCTAGAGGACATAATGTCACGTGGGTACTGAAGAAAGAGATATTACTGTACTAAAGAGAAAAACAATTAGAGATTTAGCTTAACGGAATGTGTTCTAGTAAAGGAAAGAATTACAAGAGTTATTATTCCAGATCCGGCTCCAGCTGTTGAAATAGTACCGGTTAAAATTCTTTACTTTGCTGGAAAACTTGCAAAAGCTTTAACTTAGATAACATTGTCGTATAAGTGAGAGATAAATTACTGACAAACCTGCAAGGCAATATATTTTTTTGACATTTCTTTTAAATAAATTTTATGGAAGTCGGGCGGAGGTAATATTAAGGGTCCGTACTACCTCACACTGCTTTGCATGATTGACTGTTATATCAATAATAATTAAATACTCTAGTTGAAATAAAAATGCAGCAAAGTTCAGGACTAACTCTGGTAACTATATGACTCAAAAACACGATTGCGTTAAATTTTCTCGATAGAAAAAAATGCAAAGTTGCCTCCAAATCACGTCTAATTTACTCGGTATACAGCATTATTCACCAAATACATTAAAATTAACCATGAAACTTTTGATTAGTATTGCATTACAGATAAGGCAGCCATCATGTGTTTTTCTTTTTCGAATAACCCTTGAATATTCCTAAAAAACGAAAATATCCAAAGTAGCCAACGCGTTTAGACCATCCGCGTTTGTACCGCCACACCGCCTGGCCTATGGCGGGCTCTTAATTGTAGGTGCACAAAGTAAGTAATAGAATATTGTTATCAACGACACGAAACTGTATTCTCGTAAATCTTCGTTTTTAGGGTTCCGAATGACCGAGTGATGAAACGGAACCCTTATAGGGTTTTATAGGATAGCCGATTTGTCACAATTATAATGGACGATATGATGAAATTTTGGCACTCTTATAGATGTATGTGACACTTAAACATTACGAAAATATTTTATGTTTAAGGGTACTTTTTGGGATCAGAAATGTAAATAAAAACTTAATATAAACTTTTATACTAATATTAAAAAGAGGAAATATTCGTTTGTTTGTTTGAATTGAATAGGCTGCGAAACTACTCCTGATGAACCTAGGATATAGATTAAATACTTACATATATCCGCGCAAAGCCGCGTTGGGCCTCTAGTATAAAAAAAAGTAATTTTGAAAACAATAATTTTATAGTATGGGAATCTATAATTTTATATCTCTACGAGTATGTAGGTTTCGTTCGCTTAAAAAATATGTCCTATCCATTCATAAACTTATCTTTTGTGATCAGAATCGTAATAATGGGATCAATTCTTACTTCATACTTCGCTCTATTCATTCAATATCGTTTGTTATTCCTTTATGTTCGGCCTACGTCGATATGGGATGTGATAAATTAACGTGATACTGTCGTATGCTTATAAAGGCCTTTTTTTATATAACTCTTTCATGTGTCATTCAATGTCAACCAAACTTATTATTTATGCGAAAGCAACTCTCTCTGTCTTTTTTTCACGCTTTAACCAACCAATTTCGATGAAATTTGGTATGGAGGTAGTTTGAGGCCCGGGGAAGGACATAGAATTTTACTGTTCCCGAGGGATCGATACTAAGGCGGGCGAAGCCGCGAGCATAAGCTAGGTCTTTCATATAATAGTCTAGTCAACAAGTGCTTTTTAGGTCAAAACTTTTTCGTATGCTCCCAAAATTATGATCGTGATGTCATTCGATTCGAAATGGCATATTTTTTGAGAAAATTCAAGCGCCGCTTGCAAAAGTTATAAACAATTAAGTATAAAAAAATCTAGTTGAGATTTTTCAAATTTGAAATTTCACAAAAAAAAGTCCTATTTACGGAACTGCAGCATAATTTTTTTTAATCTTTCCATAGGAATGAAATTACGCCCGAAAACGGGAACTTCGGCATGCGCAAGGCAAGCCCACTTCTTACATTTAATTAATAAATATTATTAAATATGAAAAAATAAGAACTGAAAATTTCAGGCGGGTATTGTTTTTCGATATATCCTGACATCGAAATACAATAATTTATCGAAAAACAATAAGCCCCGGCTTATTGTTTTTCGATATATCCTGATATCGAAAAACAGCCCCGGTCCAAAAATGTTCATCGCATTTTTGCAATTAGCTAATTAACTTTTATTTTAGCACGAACATTATCGTTGGAAGTGCGATATTTGTTAAACTAATAATCTGAGAATATGTTCTTTCGTGGAGCTATTTTTCAAAGGTCTTAGAAGAGATACCCGTCGGAAAAATTAAATAAAAAAACATTGTACTTATTCATAACTTATAACTTTTTTTCTCATTAAGTTTGTTTGTTTTTTTTGTTTTGTTTTTCGAGTGTGTAAGTGGCCAACACTGGTGTCAGATTTTTTAGGCTACATAAAGGCATCTGACATAGCTTAGCTCGGATTAACGTCCCTTCCGAAGCATGGAGGAGCTCGAGATATTTATAAGCCACTTGCGGTCACCCATCCAAGTGGAGACCGCGCCCGGGGTTGCTTAACATGCGTAATCGCAAATAATGCTCAAGCCCACTGGGCCATCGGACTCCTCAGTAAGGTAGTAGAAAATAAAAGTACCAAGTAAACTAGAACTACCGAATTCGATCTCAGGCGCGGGTGCCTGAAAAACAGCGTTGGGTCGGATCGTGTTCCGGGCTAGCACAAGCTGACTTTGCTGCACATAAGAAATCTAGGCACTTAAATAATATATACGTCCTCATTTTAAGGATTCCGTGGTAAACAAGGAACCCATTTCAAACAAGGAAAGTTTCTCTGTCTGACCGTCCGCGGTTGTACTCATAGACTCTAAGTACTATTTTCAAGATTCAGTATGAATATGTATATTAATCATGTCAAAAAAAGATAAAATACAATCTTGAAAAAAAAATTTTTTAGGACTGCGATTATTTTCGTGACTAACCCAACGTGTGGAGTGATGTTGAATAGGTCATTTTTAAAATATTGTGAGCATATGAACACCATTTTTCGATTTGCTCACCCGTTCCTGAAATATTTAGTTTTATTGTGCAAATTTTGGTTAGGTTAGGTTAGGTTAGTCTGGTGTCTTATATATGAACACCGTGAAAAAAATCTCGGCAGTAATTTATACAACGAAGTTTAAAGAAAAACTATCAGAGCTAAGTAAAGTTTACAAATTAAGGAGTTATAGTCGACCAACTTATAGATGTACTCGGAAAAGTGAAATTTCATACACATTGAATTGAAAATTAGTTAAGACAGTGTTAGTTACGTAAAACAACTACTGAATATAAATTTACGATAAACTGATAGACACATTTCATATAGTAGCCATCTTTTTCAACTCTAAAAGTTGCTTATAAATATGAACTAGCCTGCGACTCCGTTCACGTACATTACGATTTCTAAACTAAACAAAAATATATAAGTAGCCTATCCTGTGTCCCCTGTACGTCTAAATGTTTATCTACCTAAAAAATTATAAAAATCTTCGTTAAATTAGTTTCAATATCATGTATAGAGCTTATAAACACGATATCTCTGAAAAAAGTAACTTACTTTATGACCAATTCCAAGTATATTGATATAGTGTCACTTTTTCTACTTTATATACCCTTTTTAACAAGTTTACAAATGAAATGGAATTTAAGACCACAACATATAAAAATGTAAAGCTTCTATTAAAATATCTGCAAAATGCTCGCAGTAAAGTATTGCAAGATTTTCAAGCGTCGAGTTCCCAGTTGTCTTGTTATGTTCTGCTAACAACAGACTTAGCGTTCCGCTTACATTTACATTTCTTAGAATTTCTTACTTATAAGGGACTTTATTTACAAGGGACTTTATTTACAAAAATGTAAATAAATATATTTTTTTTTTGATGGCCGCCGATACCGTGGCAGACCTAGAAGGTGGCGCGATGACTTGGGTGCATACCGTGTCATTTCGAACCTCTGAACCATATTGAAATCCTGGATTGCCGAATCCCTAATCGAATACAGAATTGCAAGAAAAAAAGATAAAACACGATAAAAAATATTTGACCTCCCATAGAAATTCACCCAGCTGATCGGCGACTTTCTATGGAAATCCAAAATTATTTTTTCGATTTTTACGTTTTATTCTCGCAATTCTGTATTCCATTAGGGATTCTGATTCCAGGATTTCAGTATAGTTCAGAGGTTCAAAATCACGCGGTATATAAGGCTGGCAAATCATTGCCCGCGATACGGATGACTGAAACAAAAAGGGGAGACCTTTGCCCGACAGTGGGACACAGAAATAGGCAATTAAAAATAAAAAAAAAAAAAATTATACTTTATTAAAGAATTCATAAACAAATTAACTTGATATGTTTTGTTCCAACCAAAAAAAAACTATTTTCATAAAAAAAATACAGCAAAAAGTTTCCGCACACTTCTACATCAACAAGACGCATTGTAGGATCATGGCTACGGATTGTGTAGTCAGCAAGAAACGGTATCAAGATTTTTTTTTTGATTTTATTTTTGTTTGGAAGAGAGTTTATGTTGACAAGATCTTATTAAGTGCAAGGTAAGAATTTATTATTATTATTAAATTAATATTTTATAAAAAAATATTTAATAGAAATAAAGCTTTCTTCAATTTAATCAACTTTTTATTCATCGGAGAAGAATGAAGTAGAATACCACACTATTTATTAGTGGATAGCATTATAAGCATGCGTATTTCTTCAATACTATTGAATCTTCAATAGATAGAACATTCAATCCTACGACTAAGTAAGTACCTATGTAATGAAATGATGAGAGCATTCGACGCGGTGTTTTTGAAATTACGGTAGAGTTATTAAAAACACACTTAAAGCGTAAATCTAAGGGTCGTGGTACAAATCCTAACTGTGGCAAGTGTGTTTTTCATCACATATTTTAAAATTTTAACAAAATGAATACTTTTTTACATCTTACTTTTAAAATTTTGGTAAGTATTTTCGACAAAAGCAAAGAACACTTGATGACAACATAAGGAAGTCATACAATAGAATCTTTGTATCTTTAACACGTCGACAAGTGAACTTGGCCGCGTGCCAGGTCACAACTCCTGACAAGAGGGCGGCGATAAACATTTCTTCGATGACTTGGAAGAGTAAAAGTTCTTTATTCTATATGGACTAGCTCCGTGGCGCAGCGGTCAACACGCCAGCCTGCGACACGGAGTGACCGGGTTCGATCCCCGGCCAGGTCAAGATGGAAAATGATCTTTTTCAGATTGGCCTGGGTCTTGGATGTGTATCTATATATGTATTTGTTATAAAATATAGTATCGTTGAGTTAGTATCCCATAACACAAGTCTCGAACTTACTTTGGGGCTAGCTCAATCTGTGTGATTTGTCCGTATATATTTATATTTATTTATTTATTCTGTGTGTTCATGGCCAGCATAGACAGATTTTCCAAGCTGCCTACAGACACCTGACATAATTTAACGTTGGTTTGTCGACTCTCTCTGTACTACTAGAGCCATATTTGGCCAGAGCAGACAGAGGATTTGGCCTACACTCTCCTCGCTGGCCTAACGGGTTGGAGAGGCCTCATTGATGTATATGAGCTTTGTTTAGCTCGTATTTCCTAAGTCGCCTCTAACGATCTCCATGGGAAGACTAGGAGTGATCCTATTGTACTCTTTTGTAGTGTTCAACTCACTCCATATGTTTTTATTTCAATTGAAATTCTCGACAAACGTATGGAATATTTACCGTTACCATAAATAAAATATAATAGAATCTACCAGTAAACTACCTGGTGTATGAATCATCATCATCATCAAGTCTTTTTTAGTCTCCACTACAGGAGCACGGCCCTCTCTGTACTACTAGAGCCATACTTGGCCAGAGCAGTTAGAGGACTTGGCCTGCACTCTCCACGCTAGCCATACGGGTTGGAGAGGTCTCACAGATGTTTATAAGCTTTGTTTAGCTTGTATTTCCGAAGTCGACTCTTACGACATCTTGGAAGACTTGGATGTATAGACACTCATTTAGTTTATAAAATATAAGTGTATTTACAAAGAAAATTTTTGTTTAACAAAAACTGTAATAATGTCTTGCGACTATTTTGCAAAAGTCGCAAAAGAATCACGCTAACACATCGGCAACTCGACGTTTGCACTTGATGGCGTGGTAAAGATAGCTACATAATTAAAATGGCAAACCACTTAATATTGTGATATAGAAAAATTAAAGAAAAGGCGAACTACATAGTATTTTTAGTTAATATATAAAAAAACTGGCCTAGTGCGAGTCGGACTCGCGTACTCAGGGTTCCGTACCATTTATTTGAAATGACTATAATGAGTTTAAAATTATTAAAAATAATTTTATGTGATGATATTAAAAATGTATGCTTTTTTCAATTTTTCCTTTTATCTGTGCCATAAAAAGTTGATACGTGCCAAATTTCAAGCGTCTGAGGTCATGGGAAGCACCCTGTAGGTTTTGATTCCCTTGCGAATGTCGAAAATTTGCGGTATAGACGGCTGTATCTTTTGATTGCATTGGCTTAGAAATTTGGTTTTCTAGCTCTAAGGGACAGTAGACCTGAGTATTTGATATAAATTTCAGCTTGATACCTCCACGCGTACCTGAGAAAAAGGGTCTTGACAGACAGACGGACAACAAAGTGATCCTTTATGGGTTCTGTTTTTTTGCTTTTGAGGTACGGAACCCTAATTAAAGAAAAGGCGAACTAAACTAGTATTTTAATTAAAATATAAAAAACTACACATCAATAGCTTGCGAAAATCGCTTAATAGAATCACGCGACTACTCATAGTTTGAACTTGGCCGCGTGCCAAGGGGTCAGGAGTGCTATTATTTAAAGGGCAGGTCACTAAATCCTGTTTTTTTATACATACATACATTATCACGCCTTTTTACCTAGAAGATTGCTGCTCTGCTATTACTGCAGCATCAACGGATGCAGTATCGACCAGGGTTGCATGCATTAACTATTGGTGGCGGGATTGAAGAGACTAACAGTAGTGGGTAGGCGCTGGCCTGCAATAGTTTGCATGAACTAATAACCAGGGCTTGTTACCGGTACCAAATTCCCATTATAAGTACCGGTAAGTACCGGTATTACTATTCTGTTAAAATTTTTACGGTAATATGAGGTACCGGTAATCTAGTATTTAACGGTAATAATATTGTTAACAGTTAACGGTAATTTTACCGCTACTTGTTACCGGTACCAAATTCACATTATAAGTACCGGTAAGTACCGGTACCTCTATTCTGTCAAATTTTAACGGTATTAAAATTGCGTTAATTTTACCGGTACCTACGCATTGTTGCCGTCTACCGCATGGGACTCGATCGACTGTAAAAGTGCCGCCCTTTTGTGGGCCCCCGCCTCACGCCGCACATGCACAACACGACAACGACACACATTAACGAAATGATAATTCCGAATACGAGTACCGGTACTAAGTACCGGTACTGTTTACCGATATTTGGTACAGGTACTTCTTTCAATTACCGGTACCGTCGTTTTATTGAGGTACCGGTACCAATCCAATTACCGGTACTGTCGTTTCATAGAGGTACCGGTAATGGATTTTTACCGGTATTCCAACCCCTGCTAATAACTAAGGTGGCGTAAGCACGCAAACTGTCTCAAAGTAAATGAAACCCTTTGTGTTTCAATGCGACTCCTATTCGACCTGATTTTTATTCCTTATTCTTATTCTTTTCGAGTCGTAATGTTTTTTTACTAGTTATAGTCATTTCGAGTTGATAGGTGCGTTGTCGGCCTTTCAAGTAGTTGGGGAAGGGAAATGGGGAGGGGGAGGAGGAAAGATGGGCTCCGGCTGTCTCACTCACCGAAAGAAGCATAGAAGAGGTAAAGCTTCTTCTCAGATGTCGAGTTTCTGTTAGAGTGTGGTACTCCCTAGGACGAGGCGGCGGCCCATTCAAGCTAATAGCAATTCATTTTGCCGGTAGCGTGGCTCTACCACGACTAAACAAACTGGTGTCAGAATTCCTCGGAACCGCCTCTCGGCCTCTGATGTGGTTCCTTTAACGACTACCAGATGGCAGCCGGGACCAACGGCTTAACGTGCCTTCTGAAGCACGGAATCATCTTTATTATCAGATAATCAGGTGATTCATGCCTGCAATGTCCTAACCAAACTGGAAACAACTAAACAAAGTATGCTTCCCGTGGGAATCGAACCCACGACCCCCGGGTCTACAAGCAAACGCCTTAACCACTAGATCACGGAGGCAGTTATAGTAATTTTGCCCAATATGTGGCCATGGCCGCTGCCCTGTTATTTACCTTTACTAGATCCTTTTATTATTTACCTATGTAAAATTTTATTGGTCCAATACTGGGCCAATAAAATTTTACATAAAATCAGTCCATCGACACGATAAGAAGAAGATCCTTTTGGTGTAGTATTCCTCATTAAAATCAATCGTTTAGTTACTCGCCTATTTCAAACTAGCTCTTCAGTCAACAACTTGTGTCAACAATAGCGCGACGATAAACATTTCTTCGATAACTCTGACTCACATGAGGTCGGGGAAACGTACGGAACTGCTGATTATTGAATCGTATTCAAAATAGCTACAGTTTGTTAATATACATTTACCTAGCGCCATACTAGATATCGCATTGAATAAACAATGCAAAAACATTGAAGTTATTTGGGACTTTCTCGACATATTTAGCCGACAATATGAGCGTGTGAATGTTTAAAAATTGCATACTAGCTCTAATATTTATATCATTACAGTTTTCATACATGAGTTTTCTTACTTTATAATTGTGGAAAATGAGGTTACTTCCTTTTTCATGTCACCAAATAATATAGAAATGTTAAAGTAAATAAAATAATAAATATATAGGGATAAATCACACAGATTGAGCTAGCCTCAAAGTAAGTTCGAGACTTGTGTTATGGGATACTAACTCAACGATACTATATTTTATAACAAATACATATATAGATACACATCCAAGACCCAGGCCAATCTGAAAAAGATCATTTTCCATCTTGACCTGGCCGGGGATCGAACCCGGTCACTCCGTGTCGCAGGCTGGCGTGTTGACCGCTGCGCCACGGAGCCAGTCTAAAACATATAATTAATACTGCGTCATTATGTACATATTTATCTATTTCACTATTCATTTTATCAAAATCAATGATTATTACGTACCTAGTAAAAACTCCAAATAAAAACAATTTCATATGATATGCTTTTAATGTTTTATAAATTTATTTATAAGGAGCTTTTCAATATCGCTAGGAAGGTCATTGAATATCTTCCCGCACATTGCGTAGCAGTTTTTTTGGTACAGAGTAGTTCTGGGTATTATAGGTAATACTATTTTATCCGGGTTTCTTGTGTTACTTGGAAATATATCCCTAGCTTTTATAAAGAAATCCCAGTTCATCTTATACCTATTATTATTACTTTTTTCTTAGTCGTTAACATATTGTTTTATTTTATTCTCTTATGATAATGGTGCAATAAAGAGTATTTTCTTTCTTTCTTTCTTTCTTTCTTCTTTCATCTTAACAAATTTACATATCTCAAGAATATACGAGTACAAGCAGGGCAGTGTAAGAAGGCAGAACTTCCTAAATAGAGGTCTAGGGCTCCCATGGAGTCACATCACACATGGCTCTAATGCACTTTTTTTGAGCTATGAATGCTTTAATTACCTCCTTAAAGTTACCCCACAATACGAGCCCGTATCTTAAGACTGAGCTGATATATCCGAAATAAATTCATAAATATAATCTTTTGAATAGAATATATTTCAGAAATACAAAGATTTAGCATAGATAGAGCATCTTATGGACACCAACTGCAACCACTGAATTGAATTACACTAGACTAAAATACTATCCACTGACCGACAGTATTACACGAGGATAGTACGGGAAGCTGTTGAAATTAAGAAGTTTAAAAATGATAACAGAGAAGACGCATACAAATTATCACCAGCATGGAATCCAGTGATTGCCAAAATTAAACCGTGTCCTCCGGAGTCGAACAAAAATTCGGACACTGTTAGTGTAGTGTGTACCGGGGCTAAAGCCTAAAAATAAAACTTTATGTTGGTTGTGAAAATTATCAAAATTATTGTTGAAACTGCGTCCACCAGCACAAGATGACATCGCAGTACTTCAATCTCGTTGCAACCACTATATAATTCCACAGAAACGTCAACGGAAACAAATAAAAGGCTAGTTTCCCAAAAAAATATAATTAGTCCGTTAGTTAGATATTCAAAAAATATTGGACAGTATTTTTTCTTTTGTCGATTAAACAAAAAATTATAAAGATATAGCCCTCTGAAGTTCCGTGTGACGTCATAGTTTGCTACAATTTTTTGCAAACTTTGACGTCACAAGCCCCCACTCCTGAACGTTGACACGCTTTTTCTTTATTATTTATTGTTTATTTGACAAAAGAAAAAATGTCCAATATTTTTTGATTATCTAACTGACGGACTAATTGTTTTGTTATTATTATGACCCAGGAAACTAGCCTATTGGTGAGGGTTTTCACACAAATTGGTTAGTTTCATCCCCAATCCCCAACTGACTGTCCGGAGGTTGAGGGTATGAACACCCGGCCTACTACTTGCTTTTTGGTGTGTGATATCTAGACGGGTTGGAGAGACAGAGAGAGTAATGCTCCTGCAGTGAACACTAAAAGGACCTGATGATAATAATGATGAGATGGGAGACAAATGCCTAATCCAACATTTAGTAAAAAATAAGATATATCTTGGCGGAACTGTGCCAATATGGTAATATATATTGTGGTCTATTCATGTGCAAATTGGGAAGATAACGTTTTTGCCGTGTCTCGTATAAATTGCCGTTGAGTTCATAGCATTGTTCCGATAGGCAAAGTTGGTCACCCCGTTAAGGGAACGTCGAGGGTCAATTTACATGCCAGTTCTATTAATGGATTAATGAAATGCTTTAGTAACAAATTGAAATAAATCGACACGCTTGTTTTTGTTTTAGCTTTTTTAATTTAATTATTTTTGTTTTTTTTTTATAAATCTACTAGCTATTGCCTGCGGCTCCACCCGCGTCAATGTCAGTCCCTCGGGAACAGTACAATTCTAAGGTACCCTTTGTCCTTCCCCCGGCCTTAAACTACATCCCTACCAAATTTCAGACAGACAGAGTTAATGTCACATTTATAATATTAGTATGGAAGTATGGATTAATCGGTTGTTTATTTAGATTGTCGACGTCAGCGAATTAGTATCCATCATCATCATCATCATTATTATCATCAGGTCTTTTTTGTCTCCACTGCAGGAGCATAACCCTCTCTGTACTACCGGACTACTTAATATCCATAGTAAGTAGGTAATAGTAAAAAGTTGTATATTAAGGTGATACCACTGTAAATAAGGTCGTTCTGAACCTTATTTATCTCGCAAAATACTTATATTAGGAGTTTCAAATCTAAGTAATATGATTTTTGACTATTTCATCTCCAAAAATTGAAGATGAAAACACGTTTTGATAAAATTTACTCGTAAGAAATATTTTTTGAAAAATGGTCTTCGTTCGCAGAGTTTTTGTTATTGTAGCTCAAATGCGACGAATGAAATAATGATTTTTAGACTAAAAGATAGGTTATTAGTAATTCATCAAAATGTAAATATGAAAATACAATTAACCGGTCTGATTTTATATAAAATAGAAATAACGAATTTGGCGCTTACGTTTTTTTCTTTGAGCGACTCGAGACTATCTCCTATCTCATCATTCACGGGCTAAACCGCCAAGCGCTATCCCTTGCGCGCACTTGATCAGTCCTTTGCCGAGCGAAGGTACCAAACATTTGAGGCCTCGCCTTAAGAATTGGTCGATGTGTGATTATGTACATTTTCTCTTTACATAAAATAAGAAATGTAAACGCGTTATCTACAAATAAATAAGTGAGGCAATATCAGATTTTTAAAATATTTTCCTACGGTGGAAATCAAACTAATTTCTCTGGAATTGCTGGCCTTTGTTACGAGTTTTGATAGTCATTTCAAAGTACATTTAATAAAAATTGTCAATCATAGGAAACCCGCAATGTATTTTGAAGTGAGTATTAAAACGTTGGTCACTGAGTCAGCAAATAGGCCGGCGGGTCACTCGATCGGTCTTCATCCGCCCTGATCGGGCATGTCACATGGATTGATCAATGGTCTTGCTATTGGAATCGATGCGCAGTTTACTTCAATTATTTTTTTTTTGTTTTTTATCTTGTAAACATGACCAAAGGTTCTCAAATAGGGGCCTGAAAATGCGGTGAAATGGTTCCAGTAAAGGATGGTACGGCAGTGTTTGCTTCGCGCTCGACTTGGCGGGGGCACTGCCGTGCCCCCCGATTAAATTTTCATCCATCCCGGTCTGGGAGAAAAGAAATACACGTAGAATGTACTAGCTGCTTATATTCCCGAAAGCCGGCTGAATCGACGAAAATTTAATTCCGCTAACCACCTTTACGCTTATTAACACCCACAAAATCCTCGTTTCTTCTATGAGGACTCTAATGTATAAGTACGCTTAAATAAATATAGACGGACAAATCACACATACTATATTTTATAACAAAAACATTTATATAGATAAACATCCAAGAGCCAGGCCAATCCAAAAAAGATCATTTTCCATTTTGACCTGACCGGGAATCGAACACAGACCCTCGTGTCGCAGTCGCAGGTTGGTGTGTTAACTACTGCGACACGGAGCTCGCCAAACACCTCTTCCAGGCGACCACTTTTAAGAAGATAACGAATCTCTTTTGAACACGATCACTATTATTCTTAATTAAGTATCTATCTTAATTAAGAATAATAGTAGTCGTGTTCAAAAGTTGTACGTTTCAGTACTAAAAAACCAGCAACTTTACATAATCGAGAAATAATGCCAAAAAATACACTTACACATTAGTCTTGTGTGTCAACACATTGAGTCTGCAACTTGCTGCGCGTCATCGGAGTGTCAGGTATCGACCCGCGAAAACGACGATACATTATAATGTTACATTTAATGAAGGGTATTTCTTTTGGCCAGAAGTTCGCCTCCATAAAATTTGCCAGTTTCTCCGTTGGGCCTCGCACTACAAACGACGCGAAGTTCACGTTATGTCTCGACTCGAGCTTGACAACCCTCTGTGTGATGGGGGTTTTCACGCGGATATACTCCGTCACTTTCTCTGCCTTAGTGGAGTGGAAGAGTCGGTATACATACTACTGCGTCGCGCCGTACGAATTGCAGGACACAGCAGATGATTCAAACCTGTCAGTGTGGTTTTGCATGACATGTTCGAATCATCTGCTTATGGGAAGAAGCCCCGATTTTATGAAGAATTTTATAGAAGATGACCCTATTTCTTCGCTCCATTTTTATGAAGACCTCTTCATTCACTGCTTTCTCATTAGGATCTGAAAGAGCTGCTCTGCAAAGCACGTTGATCTGGCTCCTATCTCCTGGTTTCTGCTTCTTTTCTTGCGATGTCTCTATGGCCTGCGAGTAATTGCCTACTTGAACGATCATGTTCCGATCTGATCACGTGAGAAAAGGTTCATATAATACAATGTAACTTACGTGTTAGGCACATTCCTCATAGCCTTATGCCGCACGAAGACTGCCACCAGTGTGCCATTGCCTACGACTCCCACCACGAAGATGAGAGCAAATATCAGCGGGACTATGTAAGTCTCCGGCCGCTGGTAGTACGGCTGGTAGGTCTCCGAGCCGTTCAGAGGGAAGGAGTCGTTGTAATCCTCCATTTTTCATATCTGCAACAATGAAAAACATTAGTTGACCGAGCGAGCGAAGCGAGCGAAGCGTCTTAGTTTCGACTGGCCCAAAATTCTTTTGTCCGTCTGTCTGTCTGTTCTCGCCTACAGGTCGCATTTCTCAACCGATTCTCATGAAATTTTGTGAGCAGGTTCGGTAATTATATAGAATTTTTTTGTGGTGCCTATTTTTCGAAATTTTAAAAAATTGCGGATATATTGGGGTCCGAAACTTTAAAAAACTCATAGCACAGCTATTTGAAAAAAAAAAAAACAAAAATGTCATTAGACTTTTTTGTTATTCTCATTAAGACGCAACTTTTTTGTCTGAACAACTTTTTTATACGATAAATTTGAATGTGTTTATAGTCGGCAATTTGCCCAAAAGTTGTCTGAAAATGATTTTCTGTATACTTTTTTGTATTAGTGCATTCAGTATGATGTGGTAAATACAAATCTATGGTATGACAAGTATGAAAATGGTGCGTAGTAACTGTGACGTCGGCGATACAGAGAAAACATGTTTTTTATATAAACATACCATGAGCGGTATCAAATAAAAGGGCTTTATGAGTAGATTACACAGAAATAAAACCCACAGACTATATGTAGTACAAAAGTTAAATATAAATTGAAATGAAACAAGTTGAAGTACGTGAAGTGGGAGAGGGAGTGAAATTGAACAACTTTCCCTAAGGAACATATATCAAAATATGAAAAATATTTTTTGGCTTAAAGCAAGATACTGCGAATTACTTGACTTGAACCCGGGGCTTATAGGTGCCGGCCATTTCTTTACGTAAAGTTCGCATGTTTGTCTGCCTTAGTAGTTGAAATTAGCGTCCTATTAAAATTTTGACCAATTTTAATAGGACTGAAAGTGTCGCCGCTGTGCCGGAACGGAGCACACGCATACAAGTGACATTGACAGCGACAGCGCCGCGCCGCGCGCGCACCGACGCTAACGTGTTAAACATTATTTATCCAGTGATTAAATAAAATGGAGTGCCAAAAGTGTAAAAAAATACTTTCCAGAAAGGGATCTCATTTCCTATGCCAAGGCCCATGTCAGGGAACTTTTCATAAGAACTGTGTAAAAGGTTTGCAAAACGGCATCAAAGCCGGCAAATGTAGGTTATATTGCAATAACTGTGAAGAAGACGACTCCGACGGGGAAGATTTGATGCCGGGACCGGCTTCTCAGGATATATTACTAAAAGACATCCTTTCCAAAGTCAGCGACATACCCAGTGTTAAAAAACAACTTGATTCCATCGATCAAATCATGTGCGTCCTGTCAGCAAAATATGACAAATTAATGGCGGATCACGAGCAGGCGAAAACTAAAATAAATAAATATCGAAAAATCAGTCAGCCACATGAGCAATAAATGTGTCTACTTGGAAAAAGTACTGCTGCGTTAGACCAGAAAATCCAGAACTTTGAGCAAGAATCGCGCCGCCTCAATATTGAAATTGTTGGAGTTGAATGCCTTGCGGAGGAAAATATTAAAAACATTATTAATATGATTGCAGAAAAGCTTGCTGTTAGTACCATGTATGTGGACTGGGCGCGTCGATTTTCGAATAACAAGGACTCATCGATTAAAGTGGGTTTCAAGGCTTCGGGAGCTGACACTCGTGAGCAATGGCTGTCACAGCGCCGAAAGGCCAACGAGCTGACAAGCGACATGATCACTGGCGGGAAAGCCAAAACCAAGATATATATTAATGAGGATTTGACTCAAGGCACAAAAACGTTATTGTGGAATACAAAGAAAAAACTTCAAGGAGTTTATAAATTCATCTGGGTGGTCAACGGCAAGGTATTGGTGAAGAGAGATGACGGGGCAAAATCCATCTGGGTGCGGTCTGAGGCTGATTTAAGTGATCTATGTGAATCTAAAGTGAAGTGAATGTGCTGTGTTGGTTGAGAGAAAATAAAATATTATGTAATTTTATGGGTCTTGACAATATAGATGTCATTTGTGATGACTCAACTGTCACTATAAATGAGTACAATAACTCAGACAGTTGGTTCACTTCTCAATCTTTTATTAGTAAGAATAATCTTTGTTTATTACATGTAAACATACGATCTTATAACAAATACTTCAACCAATTTTTGCTATCCATTAGTTCAAATCTTAATAAAATAGATGTTATTGTTGTGACAGAGCCCAATATAAACATTTCTATGATACATTGTTTTCAAATTAAAGGTTTTAGTGTAAAGTGCTTTACTCGTGAGGGGCGTGGTGGGGGTGGGGTGCTTGTGTATGCACGCGACCAACTGGAGTCATGTGAGTACAGGCATGCTGCTGTGTCAGGGATTAAGTCGGCGGAGTGTGTTGCCATCATGTTTGAATATCAAGGTGAGAATATTTATATTATTGCTATGTACAGACCACCTAAGATTAATAAACAAAACAAAATTTTAGAATATATTGTGGAACTTCATAATCTTTTATCAACTTTACCAAAACTTTCCAACGTAATTTATTGTGGTGATATAAATATTGATCTTTTGAAAAGCACAGACAATAAAGTTATTTCATATGAGAATATGTTATCAGAATTTGGTTTCATAAAGTGTATTAACAAAATCACACGTAGAGAAATATTAAAAGATAAGGTGGTTGAATCATGTATAGATCATATTTATGTCCGTGTGCCTAACGTTTTAATAAATTCTGCTGTTTTGCAGAATAAAATCTCAGACCATTATTATGTTTCTGCGGCATTACAATGGAAACACACTTTGTCCGATCATGTACATCATGCACATTTAAGTACCAGGTCTGTGCAGGCATCTGCCCCTACACCTTCATCACCTCCCCAAGTTAAGCAAGTACTGGATAATTTTAAGGTTAGAACTAAATTATTATCTACTGATTTTAGTGATCTGCTCTTGTATGACTGCCCAATTCAATTATATGATGCTTTTAAACTCAAGTTCCATAATATTTACAAAGACAGTTACAAAACTTGCGTTTATGCAAAAGTTACAGCTAGAAATAAGACATGGATAACTGAATCACTAAAAAAAATGATTATTGAAAAAGATAAACTCTTTAATATTTGGGTAAATGACCCTAAAAATATGATTAAAAGGATTAATTTTACAAAATATAGAAACAAATGTAATAAGGTGATATCCAAAGCTCGTAATGATCATGACAAGCAAGATATACTTGATTGTAAAAATAACATTAAAAAAATATGGGAAAAAATTAATAATCTGCTGGGCAACTCATGTAAATCTTTGGATGAATCAATATTGAGTAGTATGAAGGGACAGGGTAGTATTAAGGACATATGTAACAATTTTGCAAACACTTTTTCAAATGAAATTGCCCAAATCCGACACACATGAAATGATAAATGGCTTAAAAGAGAAGAGTATGTCAAAACGTCAGATGCTAGTATGAGGTGGCAACCAGTTGATAGTAATATAGTAAAAGAAGTCATACAACAACTAAATGCAAAAAAATCTCCAGGAAGTGATCATATTAGGATGTCAGATTTGCAATTAATTTCTGATAAAATAAGCCCAGTCTTAGCTAAATTAATTAATTTGTCTGTAAAATTCGGCAAATTTCCCAGACTTCTTAAAGAAGCCTTGATACGTCCAATATTTAAAAAAGGCAGTAAAAACATAGTGTCTAACTATCGCCCAATTGCTATATTATCCAGCGTAGATAAAATTATTGAGAAGTGTATTATAAATCAACTGGGAATATTTTTTAATTCTAATAATATAATAGATAATAGACAACATGGCTTCCAGAAAAGTAAAAGTACAAATACTCTTCTTGCTAAATTTGCAGATGACATTAATAACCATTTAAATAATAAAAAAATTGTAGTAGGGGTTTTCTATGACTTCCGGAAAGCATTTGACACACTAGAAAAAAATACTCTGTTGACCAGTATGAGAGAATGTGGAGTGGGCCAGCCTCTGAATCCTTGGTTTAGTAATTACTTAACGGATCGCTCTTATAAGGTTAAAATAGGAAATGAACATAGTGATGACACCCCAGTTAAATGCGGCGTTCCCCAGGGTGTTACCTCATGCATGTCAATAGTTTATGTCGTGTGCTTCAGCATAGTGAAGCATATATGTTTGCAGATGATTTATGCACAATACGAGCTGGTACAGACTTGGAAGATATTATCCAACTATTACAACATGATGTCGATTCTGTTGTTAAATGGTCACATGACAATGGCATTGTACTTAACTCAGATAAAACAAAATTTACCATTATCCATTCACCATATATTAAATTTAAAGATACAGATAAAAAACTTATAGCGCACACATATACATGTTTTCATAATATTAACAAAATTAACTGTAAATGTGAACCCATTGAAAGAGTTAAAAGTATCACATATTTAGGATTAAAAATTGATGAAACATTCTCCTGGTCCCTTCACATCGACTTTATATGTAAAAAACTAAGAACATTGTTGTCAAAATTCTATTATCTTAGATTTAAAGTTCCTACAAAAATATTGAAATGTTTATATATGTCACTGGTAGATTCTATCCTCAGTTATGCTCTGGACACCTATGGCCTAACATTTAAAAGTAATATTGAAAAGCTAGAATCACTTCAACTAAAATTCATTAAATTATTGGTTAATAATAAAACTATTCAAAATTGTAAGGATAACTATATGCAATTATTCAAAATATGTAAAATCCTTCCAATTAGTTTAAAGCATAAATATTTACTAGCTGTTAATAACCATGGCTGTCTTGAGCATACCAAACAGGTATCACATAGGTACCACACAAAATCAGTAGCTGCTGGCAAATTTTTAGTCCCCAGAGTAAATAATTACTTTGGGGACAGAACCTTAATAAAACGAATTCCTTATTTATTAAATAGTCTTCCTGTAACCTTGGTACAGGAAACTAATAAAAAACGGTTTAAAAAATGTCTCAAAAATTACTATTTGGATAGTATTTAAATATTTATATTTATATCATTCACTTTATTGTTTGCTAACTTAAACTTTTTCTATTAAATTCAAAATTTAGATTGTTGTAACTTAACCATCCACATCAGATAAATTCTATGTTATAATTTAAACATTGTCCCCTTTTTTTTTTCATTTAACTGTAGTATTTACTTTCTTAAGTTAAGAAGTATTATTAGCACTCCATTGTAATTGTAATTGTTTTTAAATCTTTCGATTCTACAGACAAACTATAAAATAGTTTTGTAGAACAATTGTTAACATCATATTTATGTATGTGTTATTGAATAATAATAATAAAAAAAAAAAAAATTGGTAACAACCATGAAACCGGGTACTTAAACTTTGCCTCCCATTCACCCATGCCAAGTTCGCTATTTCGATATTTCCGATCTTGATGAGGATCACTCCAACTTAGTTAATGTGTACAAAAGCATACTAAACATGGTGCTCAAGGGCCGTGTTTCCATACAAGAGTAGTCCCCTGATTCCTCGCCGGATAGTACCAATAGAGCAATGATTTTTTACAAAAAAAATTTCCGTATGTTTAAATTTTTTCATAAAAGAAATTATTTAAAGAGATATGAACCCTCAAAAACATGAAAAGTTGGTACGAATTTCCGTTGTGTTCAAACATCAAGAAAACAAATTTGGGCAATTATATAAGAAAAAGAAAACACAGAAACACAGCCATACCTTATTTTAAATGTTTAATGTATAAAGAAATTAAATCGGTTAAGTTTTGGAAAAGAAATCAGAGGACTACGAAGCGTTAATTTTGTTTATTTTTATAGGTATTTTCCGGCCGAGCTGCAGTTATCACTATCGCACTCTGTGGGGTTTGTTTGGGCACGTGGCCCGACAGTAATAGATATTATAAATACCTATTTTTCAATTCTCTCGAGCCTAATTAAGAGCAGCGGGGATTAGGAAATAGTAACTGAAGGAGATCATCCTTTAGTCAATTAGCATATCAGTAACAGATATATTTTAGAGCATTGGAGGGCAAATGTGGATGTTGGTTGTAAGGGCTCGCGAGGTCTACTGTTCTCGCAGAACCACTACTTAGGAATTGTTTACTTGTATAGATGCTGATTGACTATGCCGATGTGTGTTATCCTGATCTTAATGAAATTCTGAATAAAATTTACCGTCTTCTCAATAATTGCATTCGCTTTATTTTCTGTCTGCGTAAATACGATCATATTTCTGCTTTCCGATCCAAACTCAATTG
This sequence comes from Elegia similella, assembly GCA_947532085.1. Lineage (NCBI taxonomy): Eukaryota > Metazoa > Arthropoda > Insecta > Lepidoptera > Pyralidae > Elegia > Elegia similella. Next base: position 20,785,405 of record OX383941.1, read on the forward strand.
GCTTCCCATTCGATTACGTAGAAAACAGAGATTACTTTGCTCTCTTTTCTATATACTAAAAATCCTCTTTCTCCCGAGTACTTGAAATGAAAATTTCAGTAACTCGCGGACACGCATAATCGACAACTTCGCTCTTCTGATTCTTTAAAGCTTTACACTGCTCTATTTCATTCTAGTTTTATGTCAAATTCCTTCACTCTGCATGTATACTATACGACTCTGGAACTTCTTACCCGAAGACATTAAGGAAATCTCAAATCGTTTCCTCTTCAACAAAAATTCCACTCTTTCCTTTCCAAATAAATAACTAGCAGATTCATCAATTGTCTTAACATTTTGTATGTATTATGTATATTATATATTCAATTATATTTATGTATTTTAAGTAATGTATATAGTTTATATATAAATTTATTGGTATTGTAAAACTTTGCCCTATCTATCCTTATATATCTTTCCGATTACTGACACCTATTTATTTTGTTCTGATTTATAAATTTTCCCAAAGGTTGACTGGGAAGAATGCTTTTAGCATTTTTGTAGCTTTTAAGGCTTAATAAAGTTTTAAAATAAAAATAAAATAAAATATTAGAATTCTACAAGAATAGCAATATGGAAGGCCTTTTCAGGCACTTTTTCACGTCAATTCACATTTAAATAATACTTATTGTATTATATTCAAATTATTAATTATTGTTCAAAACCTACAAACTACTAGCGTTTCGGAACCGACCACTGCAGAAAAGAAGAAACCGAAAGCAACTTTCGGTTTCTTTTTGGTTTTTGGCTAGCTCCGTGGCGCAGCGGTCAACACGCCAGCCTGCGACACGAGAGTGCCCGGGTTCGATCCCCGGCCAGGTCAAGATGTAAAATGATCTTTTTCAGATTGGCCTGGGTCTTGGATGTTTATCTATATATGTATTTGTTATACAATATAGTATCGTTGAGTTAGTATCCCATAACACAAGTCTCAAACTTACCTTGGGGCTAGCTCAATCTGTGTGATTTGTCCGTATATATTTATTTATTATTAAACTCTTTTCAACAGTATTGGTCGCCTACTTGCCTGAAGGGCTTTGTATGATATTTTATATTTTTATCTTTTCTTTTTTTTTTCTCATCTCATGTTATATACAATTTCAATTTACATATTTTTGTGGAACGTTATATTAGTAAAAGCTGTTTAAAAGACAGCTGCGTAGTTCATTCCAACCGACTCGTTATTCATGATACTTCGCAGTCGATTACCACCTCATCAATAACTCAATTTCACCAACTTTCAGCTGTCATCGCGATGTTCTCCTCAGAAACATGCAGTCAACAAGATGCAATCTCTTTAAAAATAACTCTGTATTCATTTATTTGCTGTGAAAAATAGAAAAGAAATATTTTGGACTAGCTGTTGCCCACGACTTCGACCGCAGCAATTTCTTTTATGATTAATTAGTATAGATAAATAAGTTTCCCCGTTTTCAAAACATTTTTTATTGATGCTTCGCTCCTCTTGGTCGCAGCGTGATGTTTTATAGCGTAAAACCTTCCTCAATAAATGGACTATCCAACACAAAAATAATTTTCCAATTTGAACCAGTATTTCCTGAGATTAGCGCGTTCAAACATATAAACAAACAAACTCTTTAGCTTTATAGTATTAGTAAGTAATAGTATAGAAGTATAGATGAAGTGGAAAAAAATATTGTTGTGAAATTATTATTTTATTAATTTTTTGACGTGATTATGACTTATAAATCTATTTTTGTGTTTTTATTTTGCATTCACAATGCTATTTTGATATATTCTTATTAAATTAAGAAATAAAATATGGTGAAAAATTTTCAAGCGGGCGGGATTTGAACCAGCGACCTTAAGTCGTACATAGATTTAATGAGAGTCTTATAAATCGACAAACGCCTTCTGCACAAAGTAACACGTTCCGTGTGTAAGCAAGAGCGCGGAAAAAGCGATAGAGAGGCACGATCGGCCTAAGCGTTCGGCTTGTGACGCATCTATCTCTCTTCCACCGTTATCTCGTACAATTTTGGTCCGTAAACCGACTTTACAGACAACCAATTTCCTTTTAATGTTTATTCGATCCGCATAATATATGAGCTAGACGCACCGAAAAGTGCCCAGCCCTTATACTTGTATAGTATACACGGTGATCTGATCGTTCTGGATCCTCAAAGGGGTGACTCAGGTGGGAACTCAAAAAAAAAATGGGAGTTCCATACAAAAAATTTTGCATCCGGTCAATTTGTATGGGAATCTCAAAAAAATTTTAAGATCCCAGCATTGGTCCCATAGGAAAAGTTGTTTATATCAACGGGCTGAATCATACCTTTAAGGGTCCAGAACGATCAAATTTCACCGTATAATATACATGGTGAAATTTTGATCGTTTTGGACTATTAAAGGGCTGATTCAGACCATCAATATGAACAACTTTTTATATGGGACCAATGCTGGGACAAAAAAAAAATTTCGTCATTTCCATACAAAAGAGTCCCGCCGCCCGGCCAGTTTGTATGGGAATGCCGAATTTTTTTTTAGGTTCCCAGCATTGTTCCCATAGGAAAAGTTGTTCATTTTGATGGTCTGACTCACCCCTTTAAGGGTCCAAAACGATAAAAAATTCACCATGTATATAGTCCCGGTTTGACTTGCTTGCACACCGAACGTGACAATTTTTCATGCGTGCAGACGTCGTTAATCAATTTATAAGACATTATCACGTCAATAATGTAAATATCATCATCATCATCATCACCAGGTCCTTTTTAGTCTCCACTGCAGGAGCACGACCCTCTCTGCACTACTAGGGCCATACTTGGCCAGAGCAGCCAGAGGACTTGGCCTACACTCTCCACGCTGGCCAGACGGGTTGGAGAGGTCTCACAGATGTTTATAAGCTTTGTTTAGCTTGTATTTCCTAAGTCGCCTTCTACGACATCCACGGGAAGACTTGGAGTGGTCCTATTTTACTCTGCCGGATACCACACGGCTATCTATAATGTAAATATAATCATGTTTAATCATAGTAGACATGTTTATCACCAAAACTAACAAAATGTACTCCTGAGGGACATCTTGAGCTAGTAACGCACGAATGATAACAGTAAAGGACTGTTAAGGGCCCATGAAAGGTGGAATGTTGCAGTAAAATTTTATTAGCACCAATGCGGCCGCTCGGGCGAGATTTGATGTTACTATTAGATTCAGATTCAGATTCAGATGTTTATTGCAAGTCACAAGTTTGATAGGTGTTGGAATACATACGTGAAGTCCAAGTACAGGTGACGCCCTGCTAGGGCACAGCAAACATTGAGGGCAACTAGTTGCCTGTTTTACTAACTAAATATCAATCATTAAATTCATTTTATCATATGTTCTGGCTGTTAGAGAAATCAAAGTAATTCAAATTTTGTCTTTAAAAACAGTCACAAACAATCAGATAGACTATAGTAGCATTTTTAGCGAGAAAAGATTTAAGATGTTTAATGAAGATAGAAGATTTCTTTATATTCTTTAGATTACTATTAGTTAAGACCTTCCATGCCGGTCTGGGAGAAAACTTGAACTGCCTCAGTGGTCCAGTGGTTAAGGCGTTTGCCTGTAGACCAGGTGGTCGTGGGTTCGATTCCCACGGGAAGCATACTTTTAGTTGTTTTCAGTTTGGTTAGGACATTGCAGGCTTGAATCACCTGATTGTGTGAAAATAAAGATGATTCCGTGCTTCGGAAGGCACGTTAAGCTGTTGGTCCCGGCTGCTATTTGGTAGTCGTTAAAGGTACCACGTCAGAGGCCGAGAGGCGGTTCCGAAGAACTCTGACACCAGGGTGTGCTTGGTCGATTGACCGTGTCATCTACACGAAATGATGATGATGGGAGAAAAGAAAATACGTAGAATGTACTAGCTGCTTCTGTTCCCGAGCAGTAGAGAAATTATGTTAATAGGCAATGCGGCTAGCAACCCATTACTATAAATTATTTACAACATATTACAACATAGGCTTTGGTGCAACAAAAGTGCTGCACCAAAGCCTATGTTGTTTATTTTCCATCTACGATAAAGTTGACTGGAAGAGATCACTTAGCGATAAGCCCGCCTTTGTACCAAATGTATGTTTTTGTTTTCCGATTATGTCTGTGTTTACTTCATTCATTCTTTCATTAGTGCATATATCCATTCTTTCATTATTCAGATTCCATTTTCACTTTCTCATTCACGCCCGCCAAAAAGCTAAACGTGGATTTAGGTCTCATAAATCGAAGCCGTGTCTACCCCGTAAGGGAAAAAGACGTGATAATATGTATGTATGGACATTTAAACTTTTTTTACCCGTAACCCAAAAAAAGAAGCGTATAAGTTTCACGCCTAATCCAATGTGTATGTCAATAGTATTTTGTATTCTAGAATCCATACAACTTTTTTTTTTAAATGTTTCTGTCCTAAACATTTCGGTTATATAAGGCAATTACTAATTAAATTGAGACATGGAGACATTTTTATATTAGATGAGGGACAGATTTTCGTTTGCATAAGTTATAATATACGGACAAATCACACAGATTGAGCTACGCCCCAAAGTAAGTTCGAGACTTGTGTTATGGGATACTAACTCAACGATACTATATTTTATAACAAATACATATATAGATACACATCCAAGACCCAGGCCAATCTGAAAAAGATCATTTTCTATCTTGACCTGACCGGGGATCGTACCCGGGGCCCTCGTGTTAACCACTGCGCCACGGAGATCGCCAAAGTTGTACCTAAATATGGCTCGCTAGCGTAAAAATAAGACAATTTGAGCAGCACAATAAAAGTTTAAGGGCCCGTACTACCTCACACTGCTTTGCATGATTGACTGTTATATCAATAATAATTAAATACTCAAGTTGAAATAAAAATGCAGCAAAGTTCAGGACTAACTCTGGTAACTATCTGACTCAAAAACACGATTGCGTTAAATTTTCTCGTTAGAAAAAGATTGCAAAGTTGCCTCCAAATCACGTCTAATTTAGTCGTTATATAGCATTATTCACCAAATACATTAAAATTAACCTTAAACTTTTGATTATTATTGCATTACAGATAAGGCAGCCATCATATGTTTTTCTTTTTCGAATAACCCTTGAATATTCCTAAAAAACGAAAATATCCAAAGTAGCCAACGCGTTTAGACCATCCGCGTTTGTATCGCCACGCCGCCTGGCATATGGCGGGCTCTTAAGAAATACGGTAGATCGATACAGTATCCCTTGATAGTTCCAATATTTCCACTAATAATACTTTACTACAGTGTAACCTTTACGTAATATGACGAGACATCCCAACAAAGACCTAGCCAAAGTAAAGTGAATATTATGAGTCATAAACGCTGTCACTCATTCGATGCTATTAAGTGTTCAAACAACACCAAAGTGATGTAAAAACTTCGCACGAAGAAACCCATTGTAAGGTTGGAAGGCGAGGCTTCAACCGACTTCAAAAAAATTAGGAGGTTATCATTTAGTCAGGGTGGTTTAAGTTCCCCCACCCTGTTTAATATCTACATGAATAAGCTGATTGATGAGCTCAGCAGTACCGGTATCGGTTGTCATATTGACGGAGTCTGTGTAAATAATATAAGTTATGCAGATGATATGGTACTGCTGAGCCCATCAAGTACAGCTATGAAGATAATGTTAAATATATGCGAGTCTTATGCTGTGGCTCAGGGGCTTAAATATAATGCCGCAAAGAGCGAGTTTATGATGTTCAGGCCGGATAAAACTCGCTACACAAATGTGCCTTATTTTAAACTTTGCGGCACCCCCTTGAAAAAGGTAGAAAGTTTCAAGTACCTGGGCCACTGGGTCACTGAGAACCTGAAAGATAATCAGGACATAGAGAGAGAGCGAAGGTCGCTGTCTGTTCGCTGTAACATGTTAGCTCGCAGATTTGCTAAATGTACTGACGAAGTTAAGACTACGCTTTTCAAGGCGTACTGTCAGTCATTTTATACGTGCAGTCTGTGGGTGAACTTTACGCAGCGGACATACAGCGACCTCCGCGTACAATACAATAACGCGTACCGGGTATTGATGGGGCTGCCGCGATTCTGCAGCGCCTCTGCCATGTTTGCGGAGGCTCATATAGATGGCTTCGCCGCGATCATGCGCAAACGAAGTGCTTCACACCTCAGGCGCATGCGCGACAGCCCCAACACTATCCTGCGCGCGTTGGCAGATCGGTGGGACTCGCCGATGCTAGCTCGGTGGATACGGCTGCATGCAGTTGTGTAGACATCGTGCTGGCAGCGGTGGGTGCTATTTTTATTTATTTTTTTTATTATTTATTTTTTATGTGTTGTTTGCTGTGATGTTATCTATGTCTTGTGTTACTAACTTTAGTTTTAAGGCCAATTATTACTAACATTTAGTATGGATCAAGTTATCTGAAATAAAAATTTATTATTATTATTATTATTTAGTTGTATTGTTTTTTTTTATTTAACTTTATACACAATACAGTGTAAAGGCGGACTTAAAGCCAATGGCTTTTTCTACCAGTCAACCAACTGGGTGATGTGGAGAATTGTTCGGGTAGTGCCAGTTTTAATTCATAAAAAGAAGAAATAAAACAGGATAATAAACTACATACAAATATACGCGCTAGTAAATACTGTAAGAATAAACAATACATAAACTACATACATATTACGAACTATCTGACAGGCATTGTAGAAAATGAGCTTTCACTCTATTCTTAAATATTAAACGAGTTCGAGCCTTCCGAATATCCTCCGGTAGTGCATTCCATAATTTTGTAGCACGAACAATAAAAGAGTTCTCAAAGAACCCACTCCGATGAACTGGATATGTTATTTACATTACATATACATATATTAGGTACATTATACTAGTGGTTCTGCGAGAACAGTAGACCTCGCGAGCCCTTACAACCAACATCAACATTTGCCCTCCAGTGCTCTAAAATATATCTGTTACTGATATGCTAATTGACTAAAGGATGATTTCCTTCAGTTACTATTTCCCAGTCCCTGCTGCTCTTAATTAATACCAGAGGAAACGGAAATTTAAACCTACATTTCATCTTACCAGAAGACCCGACCAGACCCTTTTTTAAGAGGAAACACTAAGCTCGAGTTTTGAGAATTGAAAAAATAGGTTTTTATAATATCTATTGCTGTCGAGCCGCGTGCCCAAACAAACCCCGCAGAGTGCGATAAAGATAACTGCAGCTCGGCCGAAAAATACATACCTATAAAAAGTACACAAAATTAACGCTTCGTAGTCCTCTGATTTCTTCTCCAAAACTTAAACGATTTAATTTCTTTTTACATTAAAAATATAAAATAAGCCATGGCTGTGTTACTGTGTTTTCTTTTTCTTATATAATTGCCCAAATTTGTTTCTTGATGTTTGAACACAACGGAAATTCATACCAATTTTTCATGTTTTTGAAGGTTCATATCTCTTTAAATAATTCAATTATAAAAAAAATTAAACGTACGGATTTTTTGACTACAAAATCATTGCTCTATTGGTACTATCCGGCAAGGAATCTGGGGACTACTCTTGTATGGAAACACGGCCCTTGAGTACCATGTTTAGTATGCTTTTGTACACATTAACTAAGTTGGAGTGATCTTCATCAAGATCGGAAATATCGGAATAGCAAACTTGGCATGGGTGAATGGGAGGCAAAGTTTAAGTACCCGGTTTCATAGTTGTTACCAATTGGTCAAAATTTTAATAGGACGCTAATTTCAACTACTATGGCAGACAAACATACGAATTTTACGTAAAGAAGTGGCCGGCACCTATAAGGCCCAGTATCAAGTCACAGGATAGCATGTGAATCTTTTTTATTTATTTTTATTTCAGGATTCTATGTTTATTCAGTGTTTTTCAATCATAAAAGTAATTCGCAGTATCATGCTTTAAGCCAAAAAATATTTTTCATATTTTGACATATGTTCCTTAGGGAAAGTTGTTCAATTTATATTTAACTTTTGTACTGCATATAGTCTGTGGGTCTGAGCAATATGGGAGTGAAGTTTATTTACGTGTAATCTACTCATAAAACCCTTTTATATGATACTGCACATGGTACAATATGTTTATATAAAAATATTTTTTTCTCTGACGTCGGCGACGTCACAGTTATTACGCACCATTTTCATACTTATCATACCATAAATTTGTATTTACGACATCATACTGAATGCACTAATAAAAAAAATATACAGAAAATCGATTTCAGACAACTTGTGGGCAAATTGCCGACTATAAACACGTTCAAGTTTATCGTATAAAAAAGTTGTTCAGACAAAAAAGTTGCGTCTTAATGAGTATAACAAAAAAGTCTAATGACATTTTTGATTTTATTTTCATATAGCTGTGCTATAAGTTTTTTTAAGTTTCGGACCCCCATATTTCCGCCATTTTTAAAAATTTCGAAAAACTGGCACGACAAAAATAATTCTATATATTTACCGAACCTGCTTACAAAATTTCATGACAATCGGTTAAGAAATGCGACCTGTAGGCGAGAACAGACAGACAGACAGACAGACAGACAGACAGACAGACAGACAGACAGACAGACAGACAGACAGACGGACAAAAGAATTTTGGGCCAGTGGAAACTGAGACGCTTCGCTCGCTTCGCTCGCTCGGTCAAAAACTGAGACGCTTCGCTCGCTTCGCTCGCTCGGTCAATTACATATATTCATACATTCTGATATCTCAGAATTTAAAAAAGATATTCTTTGTTTCAAAGAGTATGCTTTTAAGTCGGTTCCATTTAAATTTCATCACAATCGGTTAAGTGGTTTGATTGAAGCCGTTTTTTTATATAAAAGACTAGCTGTTGCCCGCGACTTCGTAAGCGGCGTGCAAGCGTTACAAACAAACAAACAAACAAACTCACTTTCGCATTTATAATATTAGTAAGGATAAGGATAAGGATTGTATGTCCAAACAGGACCGGTAACAGTTAAACTACTATTAAGTAATTGTAGCTAGCTGTTGCCCGCGACTTCGTCCGCGGCAATTTCTGTTATTATGATTAATTCGTTTTATTTTCCCCCGTTTTCAAACACTTTTTATTGATGCTTCGCTCCTATTGGTCGCAGCGTGATGTTTTATAGCCTAAAGCCTTCCTCAATAAATGGACTATCCAACACAAAAAGAATTTTTCAATTTGAACCAGTAGTTCCTGAGATTAGCGCGTTCAAACAAACAAACAAACAAACTCTTCAGCTTTATAATATTAGTATAGATTATTTTAGTAGACGACTAATGTGAGTAGGCGATGCGGCTAGCAACTCATCACTATTTTAATTTCGTCCTGCACCTAACTCCCACCATCAAACTAAACGTGGCTTAGGCTTTAAAGACCCAGGCACTTGTCCACACCCGTGGAGGTCGTAAGAGGCGACTTAGGAAATACAAGATAAACAAAGCTCATAAACAGCAATGAAACCTCTCCAACCCGTCTGGCCACCGAGGAGAGTGTAGGCCAAATCCTCTGTCTACTCTGGTCAGGTATGGCTCCGGTAGTACAGAGAGGGTCATGCTCCTGCAGTGGAGACTAAAAAGATCTGATGATAATGCTTATGCATGTATGTATGTTTATAAGCTTTGTTTAGCTTGTATTAACTGGCTGCTCTGGCAAAGTATGGCCCTAGTAGTACAGAGAGGGTCGTGCTCCTGTAGTGGAGACTAAAAAGGACCTGATGATGATGATGATGATGTGTGTATGAAAGATTATTTATATTTTTGGTTGGGATTAAACTCACACGAACAAAATATAATGCCTTTGTGTGCCATTGTAATGTATCTATAATGTAGAAGAACAAAGTTCACCTTATTAGCTCTTTGAAGTGGCAGTGGGCGGGGCACATAGCGCGCAGAACCGATGGCCGATGAGACAGAAGGGTTCTCGAATGGCGACCACGTACCGGCAAGCGCAGCGTCGGACACACACCGACCAGATGGCCGGATGACCTGACTAAGGTCGCAGAAAGACGCTGGATGCAGACCGCTTCCAACCGGTTGTATTAGAAATCTTTGGGGGAGGCCTATGTCCAGCAGTAGACTTCTTGCGGCTGATATGATGATGATGAATGTATCTATAATACTTCCCCGAACTTAACTATTTCAGTGACAAAGTTATAAAAGTATTATGAGTCATAAACGCTGTCACTCATTCCCTGCTATTAAATGTTCAAACAACACTTAGTGATGTACTCCTTAAAGCTTCGCACAAAGAGACCCACCCTGTGAATTATTTCCGTTCCGACCAGTTAAATATGGAACAGGAAATGTTAACAATCAAATTTAATGAATTATACTTTATTGTACCAAACAGACTACAATATTTTTTCAATGATGTAACATAGTTTTGCACAAGAGGCGGTCTTATCGCTGAGAGCAATCTTTTCTAGACAACCCTTGAAAAGATTAAATGTGTAATAAGCCTATTCAAAATAAAAAAAAAAAAAAAAAAAGGGTAATTTTCCACCAGAGATGTGCTATGTGCTATGCAGCTATGCTGCGAAAATGTGAAATGTACGCTACGAAAATATGTGACGTTTCCATAAATACTAAGCTATGTAGCTATGTAAGATGCGCAGCTCAAGCTATGCTATGTATCGACAAACGCAGGCATATTGTAGGTACTCTGCTCTGCACATAGCTACACCACTCGATGGCCAATAGCAGGCAGCCATAGCACGCATTCATAGCACGCATCCATAGCACACATCCATAGCACGCATCTTTTCATAAAAAAAAACATTTCTTAGTTGAATCCGTTACCACCAGTGCTGAGCTATGTGCACCAATGAATATGATTGGTGGATATCAAACGCATCCATAGATCGTAGCATAGCACATCTCTGGTGGAAAAACACCCTAATTGGGAAAACATTAGGAAATGTAAAAAAAAATTTATTTTAACATAATCTGTCAAACAAGTTAAAATACAAAAACTAGATTTTTTATATTTTTAAAATATACGACGAGCGTTACGCGCGTGGTAGCAGTAACAAGTATTTCCACTGCGTTTATTATTAGATTGTTTGAAAGCCTCTTAAAACCAAGTCTGCAGTTTTCCTCCTAAGTAATGCTATAAATGGGAAAATTTGACATTTACATTTCTGCTTTTAACTCATTTTTTTTTTTTCAGTCAATACCGACTGTGACTTTGAGGCGATATAAGTAAACAAACAGATAGCCGAATATAATTTATTGGAAATCTTTTGGCAATAGACAATATTACACTTATACACTTAGGTTCGCAGATCCCAGGGTTCAAGGGTTAGTTCTCCTGGTCAGTGGCGCAGTATACAGGATCTACTTAGCTTCAAGCCAGCCCCAGGTAGAAGAGGATCTGGCCGCCCGCCGCCGCGGGCCGCGGGTAGGAGACAGGATCGCAGGAGGAAGTGCAGCGCGATGTCACAAGACCTTGGGACCAACATTTCAAGCTTTTCTAGGCCCCACTACGTAATATCCGAAATTTAGCTGAGCATGAGCATTTCTAATCGGTTTTTTTCGACGTAATGACTGGACTAGTGACTACGAGCCGACAACGGTATTTTATTCTGTCCATGTGTTTTATCTAAAATTTAATTGAGATACTAGCTTTCGCCCGCAGCTCCGCCCGCGTCAATGTCGATCCCTCGGGAATAGTACTTTTTCCTGGGATAAAAGGTAGCCTATGTCCTTATCCGTACTCCAGAGTACTTGTATGCAAAATTTCATGAAGATCTGTTCAGTAGTTACGGCGTGAAAGCGTAACAAACAAACAAACAAACTCACTTTCGCATTTATAATATTAGTAAGGATAAGGATTCTGTAAAATATCGCGTACATTTTTTATTGGAAACGCATTGAAATTGTATGTAAACTGACTCTGAACGTAAGAGGTTCTTCGCTCTTTAAAGGGCCTAAAAAAACTTATCCCATTCGATGACTTGAAAGCTTCTCTATACATAAACAGAAACACAAATTACATAACGTATAGATACGACACATAATACGAAGCAGCGTGTAAATTTACCATCGATTTCTCTAGAAGGGGTGGCTCAACCACTTTTACTATGGGACCAATGGAGGGAACTAAAAAAAATCGACATTGTCGTACAAAAGACTGAGTTCACAGTTACACGGGTGATCCGTATGGGCTCTCGGAGCGGACACATAATATGTGAGGCTCTAGAACATCGTTTCTCAGTAAAGCGGATGAACGCACTCCGGGTAGAGCCTGTACAACGGCACCCGCGTCTCCCACAGTCAATTGTACTGAGCACTCGTTTCAGAGCACCGCGGGTGCTTCCCGTACGGGTCGCCCGTATCACGGCTGAACCGTACGGATCTCCTGCACAGCTATGAAACCAGCCAAAGTGTTTAGCCGCCCGGGCAATTTTTATGGGAATGTTGAAATTATATTTGGGTTCCCAGCATTAGTCGTATAAAAAAAGTTGTTCATATCGACGCGCTAAGTCACGCCTTTAAGTAAATACATACATACTATCACGTCTTTTATCCTTGGGGGCCCAGATCTTAAAGACGTCAAAGCTACGTTTAGCTTGTTGATCGGTACATGAGTTGCTAGCCGCATCGCCTATTAACATGATTCCTCCGATTTTCGCCCATTCAAATAAACTGATTCTGATCGGCTTTTATGATCTGCTCGGTATATTCTACGTTTGCTTGTTGTGAGGGACGAGTTTTGAATGATAATGCCTGGATCATAACCTTGAAGGATCGAAGAAATAAGCAACACCAAACCAATGATCCGGCTGAAGGTGGTTACTTATGTCCAGTCTGCGAAAGATCTTGCCTTTCACGAATATATATAATAGCCACGAAAAAGCATTGTTATCGTCTCTAAAGACGGATAAGGCCGATAATGAGGCCATTCGCGCTCTCGCTCGCGCACGCTTAAGTTAGCCACCTCCGTTATTTAATATTTTAAATTAGTATATTTGAGTGAATTAGTCTCAATTTGTGCCCGAAAGTTAGTGTAAACCAGTACAAACAAGACGTGAAGTTATTAAGTGTATATCAGTGTGCAAACATAAGCTATTTCTAAATCGAATATTCAAAGAAGTCGTTTATTCAACATACCGACGGATTGCTTTGTAAGTGATGATTCATATTTACTCTGGCGGTCACTAACAGTACCTACACGGGCGTCGCCCCAACCGAACAGAGAATCGGTTCGGCTACGGTTTGCTAATTTCGCCACTGCGCGTAGTCCGAACGACGGCGTGAGCAGTAAGGCGGGCGGCTTGCATCGGAAAGTTCTTGGTTCGAGTCTTGTAACTCGCATCTTTTAAAGAGGACTTGAGTTGATATATTTTATACACATCGCTTTTTTTTTATTTTTTATTTGTGTTTGGTTTTTGATAATGGCTCCAAGTAAATGCTTTGGATGCAACCATGATATCGATGACAACGATGTCATGCTAAAATGCTCAGATTGCCATAATTATTATGATTTAATTTGTGCAGGACTATCTGTGTAAGCATTACCTTTAAAACCTAAATAAAATTACCTATCTATATATTTCCGTTTCCCCTTCCATACATATTTCCTAATTCGCCGAGACGGCCTGTGATTGGCCGAAAGGAGAGTCAGAAAAATATGGCGATCGAGTCATGTTAGCGCGTCGCTTGCGCTGATAAAACAACTAAAAATAACGTGTCCTAAGAGTTCGCTGGCCGAAAAGAACCTTAGATCTCATCCGCGAGTGTGTGATGGACTACCACAAGTGTAGGCAGTGACAAGGAATACGGTTCAAGCAAGAAGATCGCTAGCCGGCCGGCACGAGGCCCCGTCGAAGGCGATTCCTTCACCAACTCCTGTTCACAAACGAATCCAGGTGAGTGCTTACCTTTTCCTCTACTGTTATTCTGGGGTTGACCGGAGAATGCAGTGGCTCTTTCAGGAAGACGCAACATTAATTTATGGTGCCTCCTGTGAGGACATTCCTCACGTACTTATTTCAAATTTACCCACTTAATTTCAATATTTCCAATTAAAGTTATTTCCAAATATGGATAACTAATTTATTCATAAATAGACTTATTATAGATTCAAATTAACTAGGTACTTACCCACCTAGCATTTGTCTATTTGTCTAACAATCTCGGATCAAACAGGAAATTCCATACCTGTGCCATACCATAGTAAATACCTATTGCTTACGAGTACATACTTCTTATCTCGTTAATTCCCTTGTAATAATCCCTTAATCGTTCGATTTGTATGCCATAAGGTACTATCTAGTTACTCAGGCTTTCGAACTATTTTGGATAGCCTAGATACCTACCTAAGGTTAATTAATAGCAGCGAGGTGTGTATTTATGATTATAAGTAATAGTCCGTAGTTTTAAAACCTACGTGTTTTGTGAATATCTGTTCCATTACTCAGTTTCCATTTAAACTTTTGCTACCTACCTACCTTACTCGTACTTTCACAATAAGTGCTTAGCGAAAACATGGCGGAAGGAGAATTAATGTCAGCCATTAAAAAACGTGAATATGAGTTTAAAAATATGCAAATACTTTATGACTTAGCAAAAATTACGAAAGAAAATAAAACTAAATTGGCATCCTTTCGAGCTAGGTATAAAAGAATTGATATAATTCGTGATAATTTCATGGAATGCAACGATCGTGTAAACCAGTTGCAACTTAAACTAAATCCTCAATTTGTTATCGATAATAATGCTTTGTTGTCATTTGACGAGTTATACTATTTTGTAATTGAGTTTGCTGACTCTCTCGACGTCAGTTCGCGCTCGGAACTGTGTCAAAGTCATGCGCATTCCAACTCTCAAGTAAAATTACCTAAATTGCAAATAGCTAAGTTTGATGGTAATATAGAGAACTGGCAGATGTTTAAAGACAGTTATACGTCGCTTGTGCATAATAATGTTTCGTTGTCGGACACCGAGAAATTTTACTATTTGTTGTCATGTCTGTCTGGATATGCCCTGACACTAGCTAAGGGTGTTCCTATAACATCAGCTAATTATTCTGTTGTTTATGCAGCGTTGCTAGACAGGTATGATAATAAACGTATTTTAGCTACCGCTTATTTAGAAAAAATAATAAAATTAAATCCGATCCAACGGCCATCATTATCAAACTTATCACAATTAACCAACACACTTTATGAATGTGTTAGTGCCTTGCGCGGGTTAAATATTGATGATTTAAGTGAATTTCTTTTATTTTACATAGCATCTCGGCCGCTTGATACAGAAACTAGGAAAAGGTTTGAATTACAAAATACCGAAGAAATTCCTAAATTTAATAATTTGATTGTTTATTTACAGAATTATATAAAGGTATTAGAGGTTAGTCAACCTAGTAATTTACAGTCATTCAATTCTACAAATAAACAAAACCACAATAATACAAAGAAAGATAATTTTTCTCGGCAATCAAATTCTTCCTTAATTACTTCTTCGAACTCAAATAATAATAAACCTAATCAGGCTGTCTGTGCGTATTGTCATGAAAATCATTCAATATATCGCTGTGGTAAATTACATTCTATGAATATAGGACAGCGACAAAAAATAGTTAAAGAGTTACAATTATGTCAAAACTGCTTAAGGCCCGGTCACACTAGTACAGACTGCAAGTCTAAGTCCATGTGTTTCATTTGTAACTCAAAACATAATACATTATTACATGAAGAACATAAAAGTTTATTAGCTAATACCATTGACCTAAAGGTTTCTGAGAATTCCAATATGAGCACTTCCCTAACTTGTACAACTCAGCCAAACATATCAAAGTCACCTATGAGTACCAAAATTATTGGTTCAGCAGTGGTTCGGTTGAGAAGAGTGGATGGTTCATTGCAGCATGCTCGTATAATCATAGATAGTGGTTCGATGGACTCTTTTATTACAAGTAGCTGTGTGCGACAGTTAGGTTTACATATAAAAAAGTGTAATTTAAATGTAACCGGTCTCGGGCAAAATTATGTTTGTAATATTAAAGGTTATACTTTTGGCTCTATTTTGCCTAGGTCAAATGACTCGCCCCAATTTGATATACCATTAGTGATTTTGCCTAAAATCACTTCAATGATTCCTTCAACTTCGTTACCGTCTGTTGTCAAGGAAAAGTTTAAACATCTGGATCTCGCCGACCAAGATTTTGATAAATCGGGTCCGATCGATCTGTTGTTGGGAGTAGACTGTTTTGACCAGATATATACTGGTTCACGTTATTGCCCAGGTCCTGGTTTTCCATGTGCACTGTCTAGTGTATTCGGCTGGGTGATAAGTGGTCAGTTTCTTCAAAACGTGGTGGCTCAAACTCCAGTCACACCCGTTACGTCACTCATCGCGTCTTCTTGTGCGCTCGATGAGATCGTTCAACGGTTTTGGGAATCCGAAGAACCGTCGAAATGTAAAATTTCCGGTCCTGAGGATGAAATATGTGAACAAAAATATAAAAATGGCACATATCGTACCTCCGAAGGTCGTTATGTTGTACCAATTATGCTTAAAGATGATACTCCAGCCTTAGGAGAATCATATCATCAGGCTCTTAACCGTTTTCTCAACTTGGAAAAGCGTCTTGCCAGCCAGACTGAGTTGAAAACGGAGTATAAGGAATTTATGCAGCAGTACGAAGAGCTGGGACATATGCAGCCTGCTGAATCTTTGTCTACTGACCGTTATATTATTCCTCACCATTGTGTAAGACCACCCGATAGTACAACGACACGTTTACGAGTAGTCTTCGATGCCAGTAGTCGGACCTCGAATAATCTGTCACTCAATAATATTGTTCGTGTGGGTCCTAAGTTGCAAGTGGATATTGTCGATTTAGTGACAAAATTTAGACTTCACAAAATAGTTTTTACTGCCGACATCCGTCGTATGTATCGGCAAATATTGATAAGACCCGAGAAATGGACTACTAACGCTCCTCGTCTTCTTAAGGATGTTCCTCCTGAATTTTGTCAAAGTTCCAAATCCTTCGATGAATCGGGAAATGAGTTTGTCAAAATATTAGGGATACGATGGAATCCCATTAATGATTCTTTTTCATATGCCTTTTCAGACTCGTTCGAAGTCAAATTTACTAAAAGATCCATACTCTCTTTAGTAGCCCGCATTTTCGATCCACTCGGTTGGATATGCCCAGTAGTCTTTGCAGCAAAATCGATGTTGCAAGAAATATGGCGGTTAAATTTATCGTGGGATGAGACTATTCCAAAACATTTAATCAAACAATGGCATTTAATAGCGGCCAATTTGTCTGATTTACAAAAAATTTCTCTTCCGCGGTTAGTTATACCTCCCAATCCGATGGAAGTACACTTGATAGGTTTCTGTGATGGTTCTCTGAAAGGCTATGGTTGTTGTGTGTATATTTGTGTGGTTACTAATGAGCCCAGAATTTCTACTGCGACTAGTTTACTGATTGGAAAATCTAGAGTAGCTCCTTTAAAACCTACCACGGTAAATAGACTCGAGCTAAGCGCAGCGGTGCTTCTAGCAAAAGTTCTATCGCACATGTATAATTTGCTTAAAGACTATATAACTATTAATTCTATTCGAGCTTATTCAGACAGCAGCACTACCTTGTCATGGCTTAATACAGCCCCTCATTTGTTAAAAATGTATGTAGCCAATCGTGTCATTCAAGCAACTGACTTGATTAGTACCGATCACTGGTATTATGTTTCGTCTAAGGATAACCCGGCCGACTGTTGTAGTCGCGGAGTGTCCTGTCCAGAGCTTATAGACCATCCTCTGTGGTGGAAAGGTCCTTCTTGGCTACAGGATTTGCCTAGTCAATGGCCTAACAAACGGGTTCTACTTCCAAAAGAATACTTACCCGAGTTTAAATCACTAGAAACTAAAAGTCTTCACGTGATTAATGTGAGAAACCTACTTCTGGACTTAATTGCCAGACATTCCTTTTTTACAAAAATTCTAATAATTGTAGCATGGTGTATTAGATTTATTTCAAATTCGAGGGTTGCAAGGCAAAATCGAATTCTTTCATTTCTCAGTAGTACTGAACTCGAGAAGTCAACTAAAGTATTATTTAAATTGAGTCAGTATCATTATATGTCTTCCGAAGTCAGTCGAGTGCGAGATAATGAACCATGTGTAAAGTCCATTCAAAAACTTTCACCTTTCCTGGACGATGATGGGGTCGTGCGGGTGGGGGAACGCATCGATGAGGCTAATCTGTCACCATCTGCGTTACACCCTTTTTTGTTACATAAACAATGGCCAATATCTAAAATTATAATAAAACATTTTCATAAAAAATATTTGCATTTTGGACCTCGAACCTTACAATCTCTTATTCAACGCCAGTTTTGGATAATTGGATTGAGACTTCTGATACGTACCGTGCTATCAAAGTGTGTTAGATGTTTTATTTCGTGTCCGCGCTCTCGTTGGGTCATGCTTAAGAAAATTACCCAGAGATTTTGGCGCGTATGGCAGCGTGATTATCTTCATACATTACAACGAAAGAACAAAAGGTTCGTACATGAACCAAATATTAAAATAGATAACTTAGTCATAGTTAGCGAACCTAATCTTCCGCCGATGTTCTGGAAGTTGGCATGTATTGTGCAAGTGCATGCTGGTTCGGATCAAGTAATCAGAGTAGTTACTTTCCGAACTGCTAACGGAAAGACCTTTCGTAGGCCGGTAGTAAAGGTTTGTCCCTTACCAATTAATTAAGATATTTTTCATAAATTACTAATACATAAATACACACTATCCTTAGGCTAGTTAAAACTTATTTATTACTTTATCTTTCGAAAATAATATTTCTAGATATTCTTGCAATAGTGCGTAGCTATTGCTTTTGGTTTTTTATCTTTCAATTTGCATTCTCTGTGAAACCCTTGTGGATTTCAGGTGGGGGAAAATGTGTAAGCATTACCTTTAAAACCTAAATAAAATTACCTATCTATATATTTCCGTTTCCCCTTCCATACATATTTCCTAATTCGCCGAGACGGCCTGTGATTGGCCGAAAGGAGAGTCAGAAAAATATGGCGATCGAGTCATGTTAGCGCGTCGCTTGCGCTGATAAAACAACTAAAAATAACGTGTCCTAAGAGTTCGCTGGCCGAAAAGAACCTTAGATCTCATCCGCGAGTGTGTGATGGACTACCACAAGTGTAGGCAGTGACAAGGAATACGGTTCAAGCAAGAAGATCGCTAGCCGGCCGGCACGAGGCCCCGTCGAAGGCGATTCCTTCACCAACTCCTGTTCACAAACGAATCCAGGTGAGTGCTTACCTTTTCCTCTACTGTTATTCTGGGGTTGACCGGAGAATGCAGTGGCTCTTTCAGGAAGACGCAACACTATCAGATAAAATCTATAAGTCCCTTTCAACTGAGTTTCTGAATACCTGGATATGTGTAATATGTCAAAGCAAGATTCCTAAGAAAGACAACACTCTGACACCAGTCCGCCAAATGTCATATCAAACAAATACGGTGGGAGGAACAAATGACACACCCACTTGCGAATCAGATAATGTCACATTACGGCGCAGTCAACGAAGTATCCCTAAATGCTGCTGTGCCAGCTTAAGCAGTATTCGCATTTTTATCCGTGAAAAATTAGAACTTGCTCTGAAAGAGGTAACTAAAACTATCAAAAGTGACTTATCCAACCAAATAGTAACTCTTGAAGATAGGCTGGTCAGCACCCTACTGAAAGCTGCACCGTGCAACAGTGCTATAGAAGAACAGAAAACTGCCTCGACTAGTCAAATTAAATCCTTGATAAACCAAAAACCCGAAGTAGCATCGAATCCAACTCCCGACCTACATACCAAAGTAACCTCGAACAACATTGCAAATAAATCGACTCGGACCAATTCACCTTCATCTTCAAAGGTCAGAACTAAAACCAACACGAAAAAAAATGGAGCTAAAATTAACAATGAGCATCTTGTTAGTTATGCTCAGAATGAAGTGCCTTCTGAAAGTACCTCTACGGCTATCGCTCAGCGTTCATCGGCGAGAGGTGTGTCAAGATTTTCAAATACACCAAAGGAGACACCTGATGATAGCTGGTTGGAAGTTGGGCGCAGGCGAACCTCTACTTCTACCACAAAATTAATTCCAGTAGTCCGAGGCGTAGCGCGGCCAGGTGCAACACCTTTGCAGGCGTCTGAGAGGAAGACCTATCTCCATCTCTATTACGTCAAACAAGGCACCTCCGAAGCTGATGTACGTGCGCACCTGACGACAATAAGTGGAAGTGATGAGTGTACCGTTCATGCCCTTAAAGCTAGAGGTGATTATTCATCTTTTAAACTCACTGTGCCGCCTAAACTAGCAAATAAAATATTGCTTTGAAATTCTGTCTTTAGGACAGAAACTCCAAAGTTGGACGTCGATGATGCCGAAAGAAAAGCTTCTCTATCCGGCTGTTCGCGACAAGTAAATATTACAACCGTGGACGACACAGATCTGGTTAATGCTGTAAAGAAACTGAGGCCCCACTGTTCTCCAGGTCCAGACTGCATTCCGGCCTTTCTAGTAAAAGACTGTCTAGATGTGCTGAAGATTCCGCTCTTATATATGTTTAATTTAGCTCTCGCAAGTTCTACTTACCCTAGCGTTTGGAAAACAAGCAATGTTACCCCCATACATAAACAGGGTTCTGTTAGTGAGGTGACAAACTTCCGTCCTATCGCGATTAAATCTGTATTTGACAAAATCTTCGAAACAATTATTGACACTCACCTGCGTAGACAGATAGACATTTGGTTAGATGAGTCTCAGCACGGATTCCGAAGCGGTAGATCGACTACTACAAATCTAGTAAACCTTGTTGACTATGTTAGTTCCGAGATGAGTAACGGTAGACAAGTTGACGGGACGTACTTCGACTTTCAAAAGGCATTCGACTTGGTCGACAATGATTTGCTGCTGCAGAAATGCTCAGCTATTGGATTCACCCCTGGGCTTCTAAAATTCAGCGCAAGCTATCTTTTAAATCGGTCACAACGCGTAAAGCTGGGTAACTACACATCTGAAAGTTACTATACTCGATCTGGAGTGAGCTAGGGGAGTACATTGGGTCCGACTCTCTTTCTTATCATGATTAATGATCTACCGAAAGTTATTAGGTATGCTAAGTGTCTCTTATTTGCGGATGATTTAAAATTGCTGCTCAGTGTAAAGAGTGACGTCGACACAATCAAATTACAAAAGGATATCGACGCATTGGCACTATGGAGTCGAAATAACCACCTGCATTTTAACACTGCTAAATGCAAGACAATTACCTTCAGCCGTTCTCCATCACCTATAATAGCCACCTACCACCTGAATGGCAACCCAATTGAACGAACTAGAGAGATTCGAGATTTAGGTCTTACATTGAATTGTAAACTCGACTATCACGACCACATTGTGAATATATGCAAAGAAGCCTCCAGGGCATTAGGATTTATTCTTAGGGTATCTTCGGATTTCAAAGACACAAAAGTGGCAATCTCACTCTACAACGCTTACGTTCGTAGTAAACTGGAGTACTGTTCTATAATCTGGGATCCCTATGAAAGTACCTATGCACTTATGGTGGAAAAAATTCAGCTAAGATTTGCAAGATGGCTCTACAGAAGAAAATACGGGTACTATCCGTACCTCTTTCCATCTATGTTTGTCTCGGGGATGGTAGAGCTCAATACATTAATCTTTCGAAGAAAACTGCAACTCCTTGTCCACTATTACCTATTACTAAATAATAAAATAAGTAACGAGTGTGCACTCGGACAATTGGGGCTTCGAGTTCCCATGCGATGGCACCAGAGAGGTGGCGCAGTAGCGGAGCCACGAAGACGACCCCGCCTTTTTACTCCGGGTATTGTTCGCACGGTGTACGCGAAAAATGCTCCTACGGCCAGAGCCCTGCAGCTACTCGGTGACATGCTCGTTCAGTGCAATGACTTAGATCTGTTTTATGATCCACTACATGTATTTATTTGTAATGTCCTAGCATATTTGAATTTTTGTAATTTTATTATTTAATTATTTGATATGTCTTTTTATATTTTATTGCTCATCTTTGCTTAAAAATTTATTTGATTTCATATTATTATTGTATTTTACTTTGACATCTAATTTCTAATTTTATTACTATATTGACTAGCATGCAGATGTATTGGTGTTATGACTGTAAATCTGTATGTGTTGATAATAAATAAATAAATAAATAAATCAAAAAAAAATGACTTTTGTCACATCACAGCCCAGCATGGAAGAATATCGAGGAATTCAAAGAATATCGAGCTTTTTACACGCTGAATAGAAACCAAAGTGTATTTGTAAACAGTGAGAAACGGTTTTCATACACTTGGTTGTAAAACATTAATAACCTCGATAGCATGATGTACAATAAAAAAATTAACAACAACAACAACAACCTCGCATCGTAAACAACAAGGTTTGTTCTACATTTTTGATAATTTGTTAGACTTGACTTTCATACAAAAAAAATGTTTATTCAATCCACTTAACGCAAACCCCTTAAAAGTTGTTATATACTCCTAGAGGTACATATAAACTACTTTGAGGTCTACTGCGTCTACAATTTTGTAGGTGACATAAAGTACGTACGTGAGTGGCACTTCTGTAAGTGTTTATTTTATGGTGAGACACTCTGAAGTCATTTTGTGTGAGGTCCCTTTAACATAAGAATAGGACGTTATTGTGTTCAAAGATATTCAATTTTGAATTGTATTCTGAGAAAGATAGCTCTCAAAGTCAACATGAGATAACATCGAGAAGATATTCCCAAGTCAGTCGTTTATGTATTTTCTTTTGTATATAATATATCCAACTGCTTTTATTTTCTTAGTTCCACTAAGAACTTTGGAATGACAAAGAGCTTACTGAAAAACAAATACATATTTGTATTGAATATTAATGCTCTTAAAACATGGCTCGCATTTTCAGCTAAAAGTTTTCGGCCATAGTTTACAATATTTGAAGTTATGAGTCATTAACTTCCTAATTAATACTTTTATCTTACTTGTAATGTACAGTCAGGATTCAAAAGAGTATAATTTGTCACACTAATTGTATGTCAAATTATAACTCCATTTTTGAGGCTAACTGTAAATAGGTACAAACAAACATAAACAAGTACATAGGTACTTATTTATGTTCGTTTGGGTCAAATCATGCAATTAAATTTGCATTAGTCATTTTTCATACTCTGTTAAGAGCCCGCCATATGCCAGGCGGCGTGGCGGTACAAACGCGGATGGTCTAAACGCGTTGGCTACTTTGGATATTTTCGTTTTTTAGAAATATTCAAGGGTTATTCGAAAAAGAAAAACATATGATGGCTGCCTTATCTGTAATGCAATAATAATCAAAAGTTTCAAGGTTAATTTTAATGTATTTGGTGAATAATGCTATATACCGAGTAAATTAGACGTGATTTGGAGGCAACTTTGCAATTTTTTTCTATCGAGAAAATTTAACGCAATCGTGTTTTTGAGTCATATAGTTACCAGAGTTAGTCCTGAACTTTGCTGCATTTTTATTTCAACTTGAGTATTTTAAATTGTTTATTTTTTTTTTTTTTTTTTTTTTTTTTTAAATAGATATTTAAGTACTTTTAATAGAATCAATAACATTAATTATTTAAACGAAAACTAACTAAAAATAAAATAGCCTAACCTACATAATTAAAAATAACCATTATAAATAAAAAATGTCCCGCAGTTCGTTGTCACGCGGAAGAGTACCTAGAAGGCTGACAGCATTGCCACGTTGGATGGCAATGCTTATTCTTTGTCCTAGAAAATTGCCAGCCCTCTGGTCACCCGACACCTCAACCAGCTTTTGGCTTAATGACTTAAATAGATTATGAGCCGACGGGCCCCATGGACCAAGTGTCTCCACCCCAAACGGCTCAAAAATGAAACCGTTGCCGATGCAGGCATATTTGCGCCGTTTGAGAGACTCGGCATTGGCTGCAGCCATGCCTGCCTTAGACCCAGTGCTGGGGAGGTGGGAAGGCGCGAATGTGTCCACACACGTGGCATCCCAAACAAGTGGCCTTCCCATCCTCCACGGCACAAGGGTCATTCCGTCCGGCCTCTTGCCATCCTCACGCACCAGGCCATTTGGTTCTAAAACAGCTGGCACGTGAATGGTGACAAGAGCCCTTTGGATTATGTTATTAATGGTGGCATGGCGCGCCATGCGACCTGCACTTTTGAGACACGAAAGTCCATGACGCCCAAACTGGTCTACGGTATCGCCGCAAAGACAACGATGCGGGACATTCGCTTTAGCTCCTAAACGCAGACATGTCGCCAGACGGAATGTATTATCGTCCAGAAAGGTACCCAAAGTGAAAGAAGGTAAGGCCTGTAACCAAAGTCCTGACTCCCACTCCGCAACGGCAAGGAGACGCGCTCGTTCTGCAGAGTTGCCACAAGAAGATTCAAGTAGGTTACTCTGTACAAGTCTGCAGAGCGGCTCGTCCCAACGCCTCTGAGAAGAAGGGTTATCTGGAAATTCCGAATTTAAACAAAGCTCTGACCAAGCGTCTCTGGCTTCTGTCATATAAGCAGTTTCATAAGATGGGTTTTGTAAAATTTTCTTAAAAAGGTCTTGTATGCTATGGACAGAAGACAAAAATGCTGGCAAAGCAACACTAGAAATTTTTCGTATTCCAAGTCCTCCTAGCCTTATAGGTAAGGAGGCTTGTTCCCAAATAAAGTGATCAAACTCAATGTTTAAAAGAGACGCCAAAGTGTTTTTAATGACGTTATCTAATTTTGTAAGAAGATCCGGGTATTTCCACAGATGACTGCACCGTAAATTATATGTGAAATTTGGAACAAAAAGACAATGTTTTAGAATAGAAAAAGCGAAATGGCTATGGATATTGGAAAGTCGGTCGGAAGCTAACTGAAAACTTTGTACTTTTTCCTCAACAAAACTGGGAAAAGAATCATCAAAAATCGGGGAGCCTAGGAGACGAAGCGAATACTTGTCAATAATTTTGATGTTGGGGGCCAATGCGTTAAATTGGGTAACAGTTTTAATTTTGGTTAGAAGAGGCATTTCATGGTCGATAAATAGTTCACATTTGGAATAATTTAAACTAAGACCAATAGAAGTCAAGCCACGTTTAAGGTCTTCTAGGTCCTTCAAAACGGTGTCAGGATGGACGTCTCCCAAACTCCCATCATCAAGGTACCATGTGTTAAAACTGGAATTGATTTTTTCAATGACTGGGTGGATTGCAAGACTGAAAATAACCGGACCCAAGGGGTCACCCTGCTGGCACCCTACTGCCGAATAAAGGAGATTGTTTTGGTACATCAATTTAGAATTTTGACTATAACACTGCCAGAGGAAGTTGTAAACCGAAGGAATTTTGATCTTTGCTTGTGCCAGCATAGCGCCCCTATCAACCGAATTGAACGCGTTTTTTATATCCACCTTCAGCAACACCCCACCCTTTTGAATATTTAAATAGGTGCGCAAAGAATGGACAGCGGCCTCACAGCCACCCTTGGAACCGAAGCCTAACTGAATCGGTTGAAAGTAGTCCCCAAGGGTGGCAGCAATAGCTCTACAGCATAGTTTGGCTGTAAGTCGGCGGTATGTTGAGCCTACAGCGATAGGCCGGATGCCGCCGTCCTTCTTTTTCAGGGCACATAGGTTAGCACCATATAAAATGCTGGTAACGCTATCATTGACCCTTCCCAATAACATAAGGTTGACAAGAGCTGTGAGATCCCTCAAGAGCGAACCGCCGGCGCCAAAGCTGTCACCGCTCAAAAGATCTTTTAAATGTTGAGGTGACAAACCATCTAAACCGCCTGCTGAGCCACTTCTGAAGGACATCACAGCCGCGTAAACCTGCTCCTCTGTGGCTTGCAGGGCCTCATCGATGTTATTGGGAGGGTCAGGTAGGTTGGGGTTGTACTTGAGTATTTAATTATTATTGATATAACAGTCAATCATGCAAAACAGTGTGAGGTAGTACGGGCCCTTAAGACGAATTTCTAAATAATAATGCAATATTAGATAATATTAGATAAGAAGAACATATCAAAAAACTAGTAGGATTTAAATTAGGCTTGGGACAGATTTTATGACTTGCTGATAAAATCTGTGTCGATATAGCTCAATGACAAAACTATTAATGTTTATATCGGTCCTTGTCGGAACAGAACGTATCTCCTAAAGGCGGTGGGATTAAAGCGCCAAAAAGGACGCCGCTATACGTGAGATATGATTGGAGATATCTCGTATCGTGTCTAACGTATTGCGGCGTCCCTCTTGTCAGTGACTGAATTCAGGATGGATTAATACCCCCTTAACACAACCCAAAGTTCACATCAATCTCCCGAAGATTATACTGACACCTGTCCAATTATAGTAGGATTTGGGTATAAGAGATAGGTGCACCGATTAACACATCTTTGAGGGGCGAGTCAGACTGAAGTACAGCCTGTAGCCAATAATATGTAATACTTACGCAATACTGTAGAAACGCATAGTTGATAATTTACCCTTTATTTTTTTTATATTATTAGGTTATGTACTTAAATAAAATCCTGGGATAAAATAAAACCAAATATCATTTATAATATTTTTAATTTATATTCTTTTTAATATACTTTTCATATTATTCGGTGACAGTTAAGGTGATACCACTGTAAATAAGGTCGTCCTGAACCTTATTTATCTCGCAAAATACTTAAATTAGGAGTTTCAAATCTAAGTAATATGATTTTTGACTATTTCATCTCCAAAAATTGAAGATGAAAACACGTTTTGATAAAATTTTCTCGATAGAAATATTTTTTGAAAAATGGTCATCGTTCGCAGAGTTTTTGTTATTGTAGCTCAAATGCGACGAATGAAATAATGATTTTTAGACTAAAAGATAGGTTATTAGTAATTCATCAAAATGTAAATATGAAAATACAATTAACCGGTCTGATTTTATATAAAATAGAAATAACGAATTTGGCGCTTACGTTTTTTTCTTTGAGCGACTCGAGACTATCTCCTATCTCATCATTCACGGGCTAAACCGCCAAGCGCTATCCCTTGCGCGCACTTGATCAGTCCTTTGCCGAGCGAAGGTACCAAACATTTGAGTCCTCGTCTTAAAATTTATTTCGAAATAAATATTGTTGATGTTAATTTACTTATAGCTAAATTTAAAGCCGCTTCCAAAGCGTACTGCAGAAGAAGCGGCAACAAACTGCACAGTGCATTTTCTCCAAGTGACGTCAACTCACAATTTATAGTATACTACTTAAAACTGCATATTATTATATTTATATGTAAACTGAGAATAAATTGCAATATAGTTCAAATTGAATCATGAACCAAATTAATAAATCCAGCTTGCCGTTCGATTTATTTCTGTGTAAGGTTCATTTTGTACCTACTATAATTACAATGCAGTAATAATATTGTAATAGATAGTGCAATGTGCATAAAATGCATAAATCAAATTGAAATTGAAAGAAAAAATATGGGACTAATGCGTCTTTATCATACAAAACTTAGCCAACCAAAATATGTCTTATGGGAATGTCCTAACTTGACTTAACCTGACTAAAATTGTAGGGATTTGTTACGCCGAAATTAATGATTGGTAACAACTTTGAAAAAATCATGCAATTCGTTTATA
This sequence comes from Elegia similella, assembly GCA_947532085.1. Classification (NCBI taxonomy): domain Eukaryota; kingdom Metazoa; phylum Arthropoda; class Insecta; order Lepidoptera; family Pyralidae; genus Elegia; species Elegia similella. Next base: position 20,813,141 of record OX383941.1, read on the forward strand.
AAAATCTGAATAACGTATTTGTATAATCCAGCAATATATGTATGTACTAAAAGCGATAGGATTAACGCTGCTGTCTCGTAAGCTTACCTACATCAATTTCTCAAAGCCTATCGCTAAAACCCAAAACCGACACCTATTCAATTAAACAAGGATTTAGGTACACAAACATAGAAAGACGTAGATAAACGGTTGATTGGTAAATTATTGTAGCTTCTATCCCACATTCATGTATTCTCGACCGGACGAGATTAGATTGTAAGAAATCTATTTTTACAAACTTTTATTCCATTGCGTGTGTACGTTTTAACATTTATTTTTATTTTATTTATTTCCAACTCACAACCATCATTACAGGAATAACCTAATACAATAGTTGCGGAAAATTATCCAAAATACACATATAATTGTTTTAGAAACCTATATTTAATAAATTTTATTAACTCTATAATTACAAATCTATTTAGGAATATTCAAATTAAAAACTAATAATAATTAAAACTATTTAAAAATATAAAGATGAATAAACGAATTAATCGACATATTATTATAAATAATTCTAAACTAAAAATCTAAATTAAAAATAAAATGAATCAATAATCATATAATTTAATTTTTATAACATATGATATAAAGCTATATTTGTAAACTCATTCAGCGTGCAACAAAATAAGTCTAATTTTAGTGCTATAGCGTTCAAATTCCGGAGAGCCCGCGGCAGCGGCGCATCCCTGAGCAAGTTTGTCCTCCCGCACGGCACTACTAACAGAGGTGGTCGGCGACGCCTGGATACATATTCATTAGGTACATACACATAAACAAATCCACTCCAACAACGTAGGATTGTCTATTTTCCCCTTAAAAACTTTAAAAATATACGCACAAAGTGTCTCCTCCCTGTAACATGTATAATTTTGGTCGACATCTGACTTGTCTAATGCTTGTAAAGAGTTTTTGGTAGGACAAACTTTATTTTTACCCGACTGAGGGTATCCCAGAAGGACGATGATATTATTTATTTATTATCTATAGACCCAGGTTCTGTCTACCCCACAAGAGAAAAAGACGTGTTACTATGTATGTATCATCGTCATCTATAGCAGCCTGCGGCAGTCCACTGCTGGACGTAGGCCCCTCCCAAGATGCGCCACTTTGCTCGATCACCAGCTATGCTCATGCAATTGCTACTATTCAATTTACCTAATATTAGATATGTAGTACAATATTTTTCCAAGAATGGTTATAAAATTATGATACAATGTTTAAATATGCATTGTTTTTTAAATTGTATAATAAACACAATATTAACAAATTGGCTGTCTGTAAAGTCGGTTTACGGACAATAAATTAACGTGATAACGATGGAAAAGAGATAGATGCGTCACAAACCTAACATCCCCTATAAAAAAACTATATCTGTACAAATTTCAACTACTAGCTATCACGGTTCATGAGATATAGCCCGATGACAGACGGACACTGGATTCTTAGTAACAGGGTCCTGTTTTTAACCATAATAAACCAAAATAAATAGGGTCCTGTTTTGAACCATAAAGTACAAATCCGATACAATTTGATACATTAGCACATGAATCGACGGAAATCTCCCAAATGTGACAAATGAGTAGATAGACATAAGTACTATGTGACTAGCTCCGTGGCGCAGCGGTCAACACGCCAGCCTGCGACACGGAGTGACCGAGTTCGATCCCCGGCCAGGTCAAGATGGAAAAATGATCTTTTTCAGATTGGCCTGGGTCTTGGATGTGTATCTATATATGTATTTGTTATAAAATATAGTATCGTTGAGTTAGTATCCCATAACACAAGTCTCGAACTTACTTTGGGGCTAACTCAATCTGTGTGATTTGTCCGTATATATTTATATTAATTTATTATATTTATTATTTACTAGCTTTCGCCCGCGGCTCCGCCCGCGTCAATGACGATCCCTCGGGAATAGTACTTTTTCCCGGGATAAAAGGTAGCCTATGTCCTTCTCCGTACTCCAGAGAACTTGTATGCAAAATTTCATGATGATCGGTTTAGTAGTTACGGCGTGAAAGCGTAACAAACAAACAAACAAACTCACTTTCGCATTTATAATATTAGTAAGGATGTACAGAGAAGAAAATCGGAGCGTAGGTAGGTAGAGGCATTCACGTCTCGAGAGCATCACTAATGCTCTGCTCTGCGGTTGAAACCACACGACGCGTCATCACCCTTCGACGCGGGTACGACTGCTGCATTGATATGTTATTGATAGACAGACAACTTTAAAGGCTCAACAAAATTTTAAATAAATAAATTAATATGGGCGAAACTCTAAGGAATCATGTAAGTAGGCGATGCGGCTAGCAACCCATCACTATTTTGATTCCGTTTTCCACCAACATGCTAAACGTGGCTTTTAAATTTAAAGACCTGGGCTCTGACTACCCCGCAAGGGAAGAAGAAGTGATCATCATCATCATCAGGTTTTTTAGTCTCCACTGCAGGAGCATGACCCTCTCTGTGCTACCGGAGCCATATTTGGCCAGAGCAGACAGAGGATTTGGCCTACAATCTCCTCGCTGGCCAGACGGGTTAGAGAGGTCTCATGAATGAGCTTTGTTTAGCTTGTATTTCCTAATTCGCCTCTTACGACCTCCATGGGAAGACTAGGAGTGTTCCTAGTCTACTCTGCCGGAAACCACACGGCTAAACACTCATGTCTAGATGTTATATCTATCATAAGAATATCATTTTATGCAAATTAAAAATAAATGTATTTGTTATTATTTACAATTTGAGTTTGTCATTTAGGTGCGAAAGACGAAAGTTCGAATTGCTAAGGCGCGATTAATACAAACGCTTTCTGTGGTTAAAATTATTACTAGGTAGAAAACTTAATAAAGTTTTCGATAGTTTAAACTTGACGTCAATTGCTTATAAATCCAGATTTGTTTATACTTTCACATTAAGTCTATAATTCTAACATATCAATGAACATCGTTAAATAGTTTACAGCGTCTTGAGGGGATTAAGCTCGTCCTTGACGTGTTCAATTACGTTTAAACTCAAAGAAACGAAATTATGTGCTTCACTATTTAATCTTGTTAGTGCTCTAAAAACAGTTAATTTATATCTAGAGACAATTGTGCGACAAAATAATACATATAGATAGAGAGGAAAACGGAACCAAAAATAGTGATGGATTGTTAGACGCATCGCTTATTTATTTATTTATTTAACACTTTATTGCACACATAAATAATAAAAAAATAAATATCTACGGACAAATCACACAAATTGAGCTAGCCCCAAAGTAAGTTCGAGACTTGTGTTATGGGATACTAACTCAACCATACTATATTTTATAACAAATACATATATAGATACACATCAAAGACCCAGGCCAATCTGAAAAAGATCATTTTCCATCTTGATCTGGCCGGGGATCGAACCCGGGCACTCTCGTGTCGCAGGCTGGCGTGTTGACCGCTGCGCCACGGAGCTAGCCAAACTTAAAGAACATTAATAAAACAATAGGTATAAAAAGATATACAAAAGGCGGCTTTATCGCAATAGCAATCTCTTCCAGGCAACCTAAGAGTAGGAAAAAAGACATCAACAAACAGGCAAGGTGCAAAAATGTGGAGGAGCAAGTTTATGAGAAACAAAAATATATAAATAAAATATATACATAAATACATACATACACACATATTACTATACACGAAATGTGCGAAGTGCTTATTGATATGATTTCTTTGCTTTGTGCTCATTCCTTAGTTACACCATCGTTGAATATTATGGATGACGATTATATATATTTTGTAAATATTGTACAGTCAGCCAAGGAGATACCTGACCCCGCCATCTACATATATCTTGAATTTTCACCATAATTAAAAATAATATTAATATGAAAATATATATCCAGAAAGATTTTAAATAAGACTTCTTGAATATACATTTTCATGTTAATATTACTTTTAGTTTAAGAGAAAATTCAAGATATAGGTAGTTGGCGGGGTTAGGTATCTCCTTGGCTGACTGTACAAAGACGTAGTATAGCGAGATCCCACTTATTAACTTTAGTGCGTCATACATTAGTATTTTTTTTGGTATTTCAACGAAGTATATTTTTCTGGCGGACTAATTATCCTCATCATTTCGAGTAGGTGTCACGGTCAATCGACCATACAAACCCTGGTGTCAGAGTTCTTCGGAACCGCCTCTTGGCCTCTGACGTGGTTTATTTAACTATTACCAGATGGCAGCCGGGACCAACGGCTTGATGTGCCTTCCAAAGCACAGAAACATCTTCATTATTAGACAATCAGGTGTTTCAGGCCTGCAATGTCCTAACCAAACTGGAAACAACTAAACAAAGGCCCGTCCCGTGGGAATCGAACCCGCGACCCCCGGGGCTATAGGCAAACGCCTTAACCACTGGACAACGGAGGCAGTTAATTTTACTGGCGGACTAATTAGATATTTCTTTTCATTCCCTGTGATCACCCGTAATAAACTAGTAGAGACACTAGTCTTAAGGAATGTGATCTCACCCTCCGAGTCTTCATAAATCGTAGCAAACTAAATATTTTAACGGTAAAGAAGATTGATGTTCACGCACTTATTGCTTTCTTTAATTAATTGTAGGGCAGACGAAAGATCTATCTTTTCAAGAAAAATAAACAAAATTAAACAAATTCTGCATTGTTGACTCAATGTTAAATATTTGGTTTTGGTCAACAAACTAATCTTGGATTATCTATACTAATACATATATCCTAACTCCTAACTAATATTATAAATGCGAAAGTGCGTTTGTTTGTTTGGTTGTTTGTTTGTTTGTTACGCTTTCACACCGTAACTACTGAACCGATCATCATAAAATTTTGCATACAAGTTCTCTGGAGTACGGAGAAGGACATAGGCTACCTTTTATCCCGGGAAAAAGTACTATTCCCAAGGGATCGTCACTGACGCGGGCGGAGCCGCGGGCGAAAGCTAGTTAATATTATAAAGCTGAAGAGTTTGTTTGTTTGAATGCGCTAATCTCAGGAACTACTGGTTCAAATTGGATAATTCTTATTGTGTTGGATTGTCCATTTATTGAGGAAGGCTTTAGGCTATAAAACATCATGCTGCGACCAATAGGGGCGAAGCACAAAAATGTTTTAAAAACGGGGGAAAAATTATTCATCTAATATACTAATAAAAAAAACGAATTAATCATCATCATCATCATCAGGTCCTTTTTAGTCTCCACTACAGGAGCACGACCCTTTCTGTACTACCGGAGCCATACTTGGCCAGAGCAGCCAGAGGACTTGGCCTTGAATTAATCATAATAACAGAAATTGTCGCGGACGAAGTCGCGGGTAACAGCTGGTTATTTATATTTTCTGATTATAAATGGGGTCGAATTGTTTTTTTTTTCAATCTATTTTGTACCATTGCTGGGCAAAAGTCTCCCTCATTGTATTTCATATTTTCCTATTTTGCGCTACAACTAATAAATAATAAAATAAAAATGCTTTCATTGCCAGAAAAATAAAATACAGTCATAGAATTAACATCGATTCCCAAACTAGGGAGACCCTGTATCTTGGGAACCATGAGCACCGATTACTATTTAAATGAGTTATTAAACATTTCGCAATTTATAACATTGAATGACATAGTAAGTGACCTATTTATTACACATATAGCGTGATTTTGAACCCCCTAGCTATATTGAAATCTTGGAATCAGAAGCTCTAATGAAATACAGAATTCCAAGAAAAAAAGGTATTAACCGAGAAAAAAAAATTGACTTTCCATAGAAATTCGTCCAGCTGATCGGCGACTTTGTATGGGAAACCCTAATTTTTTTTTTGATTTTCAGCTTTTTTTCTTGCAGTTCTATATTTCATTAGGGATTCTGATTCTGAGATTTCAATAAAGCTAGGGGGTTCAAAATCACGTTGTATAAAGCATTAGTATTAAATTTTTGAAAAAAAAAAAAAACCTTGTTTGAGAAGTTTAAAATATACCCGTAAAAAGTGTCCTATTATAGTAGAAGTGTGCGTAAGAATTGTGTAAGTAATAGGTTAGTTGCTAAAAAATTGGGTCGAGAAGATGGTTATTTTTTGTTTGTTTTCGGAACTGACTGTACTGTACATTGTCAAAATGAAGAGGAGGAACAGTGGGAGGAAAAAAATCATAATAAAATCTACGTTCTATGAAGTTGTAAACATAAATTACCTTTTTAAAACACGGAGGAGCTCGATATATTTTTGTGCCACTTGCGGTCACCCATCTCAGTGGGGGCCGAGCCCAGGGTTGCTCAACATGCGTGAGTACCAAAATTGCTTACGCTCGCATGACCAAAGTGAAATTGCGCTGTAGGTACAGTCAGCCACCTAGATACCTGACCCCGCCCTCTTCCTATATCTTGAAGTTTCTCTTAAACTACAAATAATATTGTCATGAAAATGTATATTCAGAGAGATTTTAATTAAGACTTTCTGAATATACATTTTCATGGTCAATATTATTATTAGTTTAAGAGAAAATTAAAGATATAGGTAGAGGACGGGGTCAAGTATCTCGGTGGCTGACTGTACAAAAACTTATATCTCATTATCAACATAAGGAACTGTTCAAATCTTCGTTTTATATAAATAAATAAAAAATAAAATACAATTTATTGACCTCTCCAACCCGTCTGGCCAGCGAGGAGAGTGTAGGCCAAATCCTCTGTCTGATCTGGCCTAATATGGCTCCGATAGCACAAAGAGGGTCATGCTCCTGCAGTAGAGACTAGAAAGATCTGATGATGATAATAATAACCTATTTCGCAATATAATAGTATACAAGTAACTCTATAAAAAACATAGGTAGCATTTAGGCAGGTCCATCGCTCAGCCATCCACCATCGAATTAGGAATAAACCTGTATCTCGAGTGGCAGAAGGCATCACGAGAGATCCATTGTTTATATACTTATGTACTTATAGGGACATATCACACAAATTGAGCTAGTCCCACAGTAAGTTGTGAACTTGTGTCGTGGGATATTAGATAACTCAATGATACAATATTTTGTAATAGGTACTTATATAGATAAACATCCAAGATCCAGGTTAATCTGAAAAATATCGTTTTCTATAATGACCTGACCGGGGATCGAATACGAGCACCCTCGTGTCGCAGGCTGGCGTATTGATAACTGCACCACGCCGGAGCTCTCCTATTTGCTGCAATTGTTATCTACCTAAATAAACGGAAGAAATAAAACAAGATAGGTACCACTGTATTCCATAATTCCCAAACAAGAAAGATCTGTTTTCCCAACGCATAAATAATTATGTAAATAGTTATTCACAGTTTAAATTTATGTTTCAGCACGAAAGACCATCTCATTATCCAAATAACAAACCCAATGACATCCGACGTAATTTAAATATTTATTTTAGTGTTAATATATTTGGGTCGGCCTTGTTAGACTTGCTACTTTTGCAAACAGTGACCGGTGTTTTAGCTATTTGTAAGTAAATTTTAAAGAATTATTTTTGTTATTCAAATTTGAATTACATATTTCACTCTTTGATAATAGAAAATTTTCTCTTTTTGATTGTTCTTTTTCATCCTTATCCTTACTAATATTATAAATGCGAAAGTGAGTTTGTTTGTTTGTTTGTTACGCTTTCACGCCGTAACTACTGAACCGATCATCATGAAATTTTGCATACAAGTTCTCTGGAGTACGGAGAAGGACATAGGCTACCTTTTATCCCGGGAAAAGTACTATTCCCGAGGGATAGACATTGACGCGGGCGGAGCCGCGGGCGAAAGCTAGTTACTTATAATTGAAAGACATATAGTCTTGCAAGAACTCTGAGGCCTAGATGGTCATCATGCTAGGCTTGCACACTGGAAGTCCCGGGTTCAATCTCCGGTCAGGTCAAGTTGGAAAATGATCTATAACCGATTGGCCTGGATCGTGGATGTTTATCTATATAATGAAATATAGTATCGTTGATGAGTTAGTATGCCATAACACAAGTCTCGAAATTACTTTTGGGCTCCTCAATCTGTATAATTTGTCCGTAAATATTTATTATGAATTACAGGTATAAAAGGTTTTAAAATAAAATAGGGTAGGTGCAGCCGTGTCCTACCCAAATTAGGACACACAAGAATATTAGTCATCAACCCATACTTATTTAAAATTATAACATCACCATTGTCTATTGTCATTTCAATAATTAATAATGGTGTTTCTAAATAAAATATTATTTTTTTTTGTTTAAATGTCCTTACATTTTAATTGTTAAAACTGACAGTTAAATATGAATAACAGGTGCCTTGCCGAATATACTTTTTCTTACGGGTAGTGTGACCGTCAATCACTGATTTATATTGTGGTCGAATATGATATTCTTTTTTTAATATTTGCAAAATTGATTATCCGACTAAAAGCGTAACGTAACGACTACTGCAGAGTTGAGAACATACCTTAGATTTTTTTTATGTTTCCATAGAAACTTAGCTTAGAAAATTTGAGAAACTCCTTCATAGATCCGTCTGAGCTTTTTCTGTCATGAGCTGGGCGAATGTGTGCAACCGTGTGATTAAAATTTATTAACGTTAAAGAGGTGTTCAAAAGACTTGCACTGCCAATTAAATAAGGGGTTTCCATAGTCACATTTAAAAAATATTGGGCACAAGATCCTAATTAGAAAAAGTCACGATGAAATTGTATCATTCGTGATAAACTTGCCTTTCATCAATGTCACTTATAGTTATAGTAGAGCCACGCAACCGGCTATATAATTTTTATTAGAAGCATGAATGGACCGACCAAAACCTACCTATTTTCCCCGTATAATAGTCGCCAGCTTGTATTGTATTTTGCTTACTTTCATTCGACATATAAAAGAAAATGTGCAAACCATAGGCGGAACAGAGTTTCAGTAACTGAGCTCATCTTAAATTCAAATGCCCTCGTTTTAATAACGCGTGTTCGTGCACAATTTTGAAGTAGAAATTCAAAATGGACTTTCTAAGTGAGATATTCACATACGCATGGCGCAAGATTCAGGGTAGCAACTGGATTTCTTGTCTTTTCGTTGAATATACAGCGTGTAACATAACCAAAGGCCCAGTGAAAGGGTAACTCAGCCCAACAAAATGAACAACATTTGATTGGGACCAATGCTGGAAACTCAAAAATTTTTTGGGCATTTTCACACTAATTGCCGGGCCGGCCGAATATTTTGTATGAAAATGTATTTTTTTTTGAGTTTCCATCGTTGGTCCTATAGGAAAAGCAGTTGGGTCATGGTCTGAAGGTCTTGCAGTATTATGCTTAGCTTGAGATTTTATTAAATTAATGACAGGATCTCAAGCTGGAAGTAGCTGCCAACCATCCTCTCTATTGAAATGTGTTTTTTTTTAAATATTTTAAAGTAGAAAGATTTGTTTGTTTGCTTAATCTTTACACTGTTTATTTAATTATTCATTATCTTCAAACAAATAATCTTAAATTAATTTGTTTGCTTGTGGATACGTTAAAATCAAAAAATAAAGAATTTGTACCCTCCATCTCTCAATTTGTGTAACTCCATTATAAGTAACATAAGTTACAATTTAAGAATTTTTACAATTTACGAAATTTTTGAATTAAGGAGGAAATTACGGAAAGGCTATTCTATAAGAGACGCAATAAACGACGAACAACTGACTTCCATTTTGAGGCGAATATTCTAAACGAACTTTATAAGTGGCCTTTGTGATATAAACGTGACACGAGACGTCAGACGGTAACTAAATTGTCGTCGCACAGAAGCTCGCTTCCTCATTCAATTGAAGCTCTACTTCAAGCAACGTTGCACCCGTACAATTTCATTTTACGAATACAAAGACACAGTCGAATTTTCTGAGTATACCGCTTTAAGACTGATTTTCTACCTATTTACCAGCTGCCTCTCTTCAGAATCGTAAAAGCCAATTGAGGGAACCGGCGAAAATCTGAGGAATCATATAGGCGATGCGGCTATCAACCCATCACTATTTTGATTACTTTTTGCACCTAAAGCCCACCAATATGCTAAACTTGGGTTTTAGGTCCTAAAGATTTGGGCTCTGTCTGCCCCACAAGGCAAAAAGATGTGATAGTATGTTTATGTGTATGCAGGCTACAATTCACACAAAAAAGTGACGGAAAAAGCTACTCTATAATAAGAGACGCAATACACGACTAAAAACGCACTTCCATTTTGAGGCGAATATTCTAAACGAACATTATAAGTGGCCTTTGTGATATAAACGCGACACGAGACGTCAGACGGTAGCTAAATTTTCGTCGCACAGAAGCTCGCTTCCTCATTCAATTGAAGCTCTACTTCAAGCAACGTTGCACCCGTACAATTTCATTTTACGAATACAAAGACATAGTCGAATTTTCTGAGTATACCGCTTTAAGACTGATTTTCTACCTATTTACCAGCTGCCTCTCTTCAGAATCGTAAAAGTCGATCGAGGGAATGGGCGAAAATCTGAGACATCATATAGGCGATGCGACTAGCATCTCATCACTATTTCAATTACGTTTTCCACCTAAAGCCCAAATATGCTAAATGTGGCTTTTAGGTCCTAAAACCTGGGCTCTATCTACCTCGCAAGGGAAAAAGACGTAATAGTATGTACGTACATGCAGGTTACAATTCACACAAAAGAAGAATCGGAAAAAGCTACTCTATAATAAGAGACCCAATACGCGACTAACAACGCATTTCCTTGAATTGAATTTCTAAACGAACTCTGTGATATAAACGTCAGACGGTAAGTACACTAGCTTTTGCCCGCGGCTCCGCTCGCGTTAAGTTTCATACAAACTTTCATCACCTATTTTATCCCCTTTTAACATCCACCTGCATGCCAAATTTCAGCCCGATCCGTCCAGTGGTTTGGGCTGTGCGTTGATAGATCACTATGTCAGTCACCTTTGAGTTATATATATTTAGATTTAGATTACATATTTTCGTTTTCGTTCACAGAAGCTCACTTCCTCATTCAAATGAAGCTAATTTAAGCAACGTTCATACGTACAATTTCATTTTACGAATGCAAAGATACAGTCTTCGGATTTTGAATTTTGTGAGCATAACTCGATTTTGCGGTGCGTCTGCCATGTTCGCGGACGCAGATACAACCGATTTCTTTGCTGTATTGCGTGGGCGGGTCGCGTCGTTTATGCGCAGAGTCCGGGAGAGCACCAACAGTATCCTGATGGTCATAAGGGAGAAGCCAGACTGCCGCATATGGAGGCACTCGGTGCTAACCCATGTGGCGGTGTCAGGAGGCCCCAATGGGCAGGGTGGCCTAAATTAAAAAAAAATGTTTAATACATAATGATACTAACATAGTTTATAAGTTTTTCTTGTACTAACAAAGATATGGATGTTTATCTGAAATAAATGTATTTTATTTATTTTTATTTCTAACGCATTGACTTGTTGATTGGTTATAAATATGTGAAAACATAGCTCTTTGGGCACGTAGGGACCAATACTGGGCTGAGTTTTCGGCTTATTCTTCTCAGCAGTGATCGTTCCGAATCTCTATTGCTATAAATAATAAAATAAATATATATGGACAAATCACACAGATTGAGCTAGCCCCAAAGTAAGTTCGTGACTTGTGTTATGGGATACTAACTCAACGATACTATATTTTATAACAAATACATATATAAATACACATCCAAGACCCAGGCCAATCTGAAAAAGATGTGTCGCAGGCAGGCGTGTTGACCGTTGCGCCACGGAGCTAGTCAAATCAGTCAGTCTATTACTGTATCATTCTGGCACATATTAAAAAATAATAATATGACGTTCAAAGAGACCTGATATCCAAATTTGATTAAATGAAATAAGGGGCACGTGGCGCGTAGAACCGATGGCCGATGGGGAGAAGGTTCTCGAATGGCGACCACGTACCGGCAAGCGCAGCGTTGGATACCCACCGAACAGGTGGTCGGATGACCTGTCTAAGGCCGCCTCCAACCGGTCGTATTGGAAATCCTTGGAGGAGGCCTATATTCAGCAATTGACAAGACTGAATTTCTACCAAAGACGCACTTAGTTTTTTGAAGTCACTTGAGTCAATATCATGACCTTATAAACGTTAGGATACGAGTACCCATATGCATATAAAAGGCAGTTGTGAAAACTAGCTGACATGGCAGACGTTGTTTTGCCATATATAACCATCCTTATCACTGAGGGGTATGAAAAATAGTTTACGTTGTATTTTCAGACTTATTAAAAATACACACAAAATTTAATGAGAATTGGTCAAGCCAGTTCGGCGGAGTATTGTTGCAAACACTGTGACACGAGAATTTTATTTATTAAAGTAAGAAGATATATTGAACTTATAATAAATCCTTTGCCAAAAAGAGACAAAACTGTGAAGAATTATCCTTAGACAGTGCTTGCAAAATCAGATCAGGCAAGCGATATCGGACACGGCTTGATTCTCGTAGCGCACGCTACGATGTAGCTACAGCTACGGTGTAGCAGCCTACGAAGCACTGTAGTAACCCTCTACGAAAACAAGACTAAAATCGAGATTGGAATTGCAGATACATCAAAGGTATTTCAAATGCATGAAACTAGTTAACCATGAGGTCCATTTTCGTAAAAATAAATAAATATATACGGACAAATCACACAAATTGATTTAGCCCCAAAGTAAGTTCGAGACTTGTGTAATGGGATACTAACTCAACGATATTTTATAACAAATACTTATATAGATAAACATCCAAGACCCAAGTCAAGCTGAAAAAAGATCGTTTTCCATCTTGACCTGACCGGAGATCGAATTGAGCACCCTCATGCCCCAGGCTGGCGTGTTAACCACTGTGCCACGGTGCTCTCAACATTAATTATTCAATATAAACACAGTCTAAATAGTCTAGTTGACTTGCAGTTGACTTACTGCCATCTCATGATGATTTTTGAAACTAAGCTTGCAAGCTCATCATCATCATTATTATCAGGTCTTTTTAGTCTCCACTCCAGGAGCATGATCATACTCATGACCATACTTGGCCAGAGCAGACAGAGGATTTGGCCTACACTGTCCTCGCGGGCCAGACTGGTTGGAGAGGTCTCATTGATGTTTATGAGCTTTGTTTAGCTTATATTTCCTAACTCGCCTGTTTCGACATCCACGGGAAGACTTGGAGTGGTCCTATTCTACTGTGCCGGAAACCACACGGCAGAATAAGATATCTGTTCCTGAAGAAATTTACTATTACAAAATCGTTTAGCAAGAAATTTTGCATACACTTTTTCAAGAGTACAAAATATTACATTTCACCCAGATACCATGATCTTCCATGCTGGTCTGAGGGAAAAGAAAAAATGTAGAATGTGCCAGCTGCTTCTCTTCCCGCGCATAGGACGAAATTCTGCGGAATCATGTCCTGTGTATTTTGATTCCGTTTTCCATTTACACGCCCTCCAACATGCTAAATGTGGCTGTAAAGTCTTATAGACCTAAGCTCTGACTACTCCGCAAGGGAAAAAGACGTGATACCATGTGAACCTTCACCTCTAAGCCAAATCATTTAAACAATTCTCAAATAAATCGTACAAATTTCAATAATCACCAGTCATTAGAATTTCGCGCGAGTCCTAAATGGGACAAATGCTTGTACGTGCCTGCATACAAATTGTGCCCTGCGATGTGCTCAGCATTGTTATGTATTCAGACATTAGAATTTGGTGACGATTTGTCAAGCCTTTCTTGTACAGGGTGATTTTTAGGGTTCCGTACCCAAAGGCATGTGCCGTGTGGTATCCGGCATAGTAGAATAGGACCACTCCAAGTCTTTCCATGGGTGTCGTAGAAGGCGACTTAGGAAATACAAGCTAAACAAATCTTATAAACATCTGTGAGACCTCTCCAACCCGTCTGGCCAGCGTAGAGAGTGTAGGCCAAATCCTCTGGCTACTCTGGCCAAGTATGGCTCTAGTAGCACAGAGAGGGTTATGCTCCTGTAGTGGAGACAAAAAAGACATAATGATGATGATGACCCAAAGGCAGGGGTTGGAATACCGGTAAAATTAAGTACCGGTACGTCTATGAAACGACAGTACCGGTAATTGGATTGGTACCGGTACATTTGGTAACGGTAAAAATCAAGTACCGGTACCTCTATAATACAACGGTACCGGTAATTGGATTGGTACCGGTACCTCAATAAAACGATGGTACCGGTAATTGAATTGGTATCAATAAGTTTAATAACGGTAATAACAGAAGTATCTGTACTAAATACCGGTAAACAGTATCGGGAATTATCATTTTGTTAATGTGTGTCGTTGTAGTGTTGTGTATGTGCGGCGCGCGTGAGGCGGGGGCCGACAATGGGACGGAACTTTTCCAGTCGAGCGAGTCCCATGCGGGGGACGGCATCAATGCGTAGATACCGGTAAATTTAACGGAATTTTTAACACTATTATTACTGTTATTTTTCTAGATGGTTACCGTTAAAATTTAACAGAATAGAAGTACCGGTACTAACCGGTACTTATAATGTGAATTTGGTACCGGTAAAATTACCGTTATCTGTTATCAATATTATTACCGTTAAATACTAGATTACCGGTACCCCATATTACCGTTCAAATTTTAACAGAATAGTAATACCGGTACTTACCGGTACTTATAATGGGAATTTGGTACCCGTAACAAGCCCTGCCCAAAGGGTAATAACGGGACCCTATTGATATCACTCTGTCTGTCTGTCCGTCTGTCACCAGGCTGTATCTCATGAACCGTGATAGCTAGACAGTTAAAATTGATAGATCATATATTCCTGTTGCCGCTATATAAATACTAAAATATATTATTAATATAATTATTATAGCTCTCATACAACAAACGTTTTTGCTTGTTTTTGCTAGATATTGATAAAGGCAACAGGTAGACGCTTGTAATATTCATAGAATATTTAGATATATATTCTCTTTAAAAATTAATAATAAAATAAAATTAATGTTAAAGGGGGGCTCCCATACAACAGACATGAGTATTTATGGATAAAGGTGCGGAACTCTTTGTGCAGGAGTCCGACTCGCACTTGGCTGGTTTTTAATTACCTGACAACATTTCAAGGTTTTAATCCGAATCCCCAATAGAATATACACCCGAAAGAAAAAAAGGTAATTCATGAAAAAAAAAGCGGTCTCATTCTGAAGAAAAAACTAATTCCATGAAACTGTTTGCCGATGGAACTAGTAAGAATTTTTTTTTCTTAGTAGTTCCACTGACATTATGAAGTTAATGGAACTACTGAGAAAAAGGGCTTACTAGTTCCATGGAACTAATAGAATATACGCAAAAAAAGAGGTACCTAATTTATGAAAAAAAGAACTGGATCATTCTGAAGAAAAAAATTCACTTGTTACATGGAACTGTTTGCCGATGGAACTAGTGAGATTTTTTTTTTCTCTGTAGTTCCACTGACACTATGAAGTTAATGGAACTACTGAGAAAAAGGGCTTACTAGTTCCATGGAACTATTTGCCAATGGAACTAGTGAGAATGATCCAAAAAACTTAGACTTTTCATAGAAATATGACCAGCTGGTCGGTGAATTTGTATGGGAGACTCAATTGTTTCTCATCATTTTAACCTTTTTTTCCTGCAGGTCTATATTCAATTAGGGATCCCGATTCCAACACCAAAACACTGCCAGGTAATTAAAAATCGCGTCAATAGGTAAGATTAATGAGCTATATACAGGGGTATATAGCTCATTAATCTTACCTATTGACGCGTGATTAGTGAGCATATATCATCGTCCGCAGTGACCATTATATCAATACCTAAAAGTCACTGTGGGCGATTATACCTACACGCACTTTACTAGTGCGGAGAGATTGTTAATAAAGCTAAGCTTTTATGTGTATCAGTGGACATGGTTTTGACTCAAAAACGTGTCCACTGATCCATCTCGTGGTTAACACGCCAGCCTGCGACACGAAGTGCCCGGGTTCGATCCCCGGCCGGGTCAAGATGGAAAATGATCTTTTTCAGATTGGCCTGGGTCTTGATATATATATCAGTTATAAAATACAGTATCGTTGAGTTAGTATCCCATAACACAAGTCTCGAACTTACCTTGGGGATAGCTCAATATGTGTGATTTGTCATACGGACAAACATTTATTTATTATCTCGGTGTAACAAAATGTACAGTCAAGGGCAGATTAAAATGACCCCACTAGAAACAGATTTTAAATTGTAAACAGACTTATCTGCCCTCGACTGTACGTCAATAGTACTAAAATAAATGCGAAATAAATATATAGAATGATGGTTTTACTCACGTTAAATTAGTCGGATTGATCGAATGCTATTAAGGAAGCGAAACCGCCTTTAATTATGTATATAAACGGGACTAAGCACGAACCTTTTTATTATTTGTATAAAGCGCACTAGTTTATATTGGTTAATTTCCAATTTCATCAAATTCAGTGCAGCGCTTTAAACACATGATTATGTGTTTATAGCGTAAAAGTTTAAAAAGAATTCGAAACCGCCTTGTTGCCACCCCTAAAACTCATCCCGAGGAAGGTTTTCATAACCGACCGAACTAGTCGGTTAATCTGACGAATCAAACATCAGTCAAACCGTGTTTTCGTGTCTCCACTGCAGGAGCATGACCCTCTCTGTACTACCGGAGCCATACTTGGCCAGAGCAGACAGAGGATTTGGCCTACACACTCCTCGCTGGCCAGACGGGTTGGAGAGGTCTCATTGATGTTTGAGCTTTGTTTAGCTTGTATTTCCTAAGTCGCCTCTTACGACATCCAAGGGAAGACTTGGAGTGGCCCTATTCTACTTTGCCGGAAACCACACGGCTCTTACTCTTACGTTTAATCAGTTGGAATCGCCAACTACTTTTGGTCTGTTACGCAGTGCTTAGCGGGAAGATAAACCGCCGTGTCGCTATCCCTAACACTCGCCCTGATGATGGTCTTCGTAACAAAACGAAACTAGTTGGCGATTCCAACTGAATAAACGAAAGTTTTAATACTATCAATCTACATATATTGTCAATATTTGCCACTCACCCCCGCCGAAGGGCACATCTCGACACTTGGCATCGGTCCATAGCTCTTTTTATAGAACTTATTGTAATACTGGCTTATGAAATGAAATTTTCCGATACAGGAATTCAACGTCAAGTTCAAATAAAATGGCGGCAATATTAGGTAAAGCCTTAGTAGTTTTGTGTCGACACAAAAGTGAAAATGTAAAAGTAATAGATACAGTTAAAGATTTCTGAAAATGTATATACAGAAAGATTTTTACAGGACAAACTTTAAACCAAAATATGTAAATGGATATAAATATAAAATGCAAATAATTATTAAATTAATATTAGCAATTAAATATTCATAAGAACAAATTAAGAAATAATACATACAAATTAAGTAATAACACATGCAATTAAAATTCTTAGGAAAATATTAATGTAAAATATAGCCCCATAGACCTCTCATATTGCGGTGCCTATACTAGGCCCATAATGTTACACTGGACAACAAAATGTTACTCACCACCCACAATTGGATTGTATTTAAGATATTAATATTATGGAGAGCAATAAATATTTGATTGATTTATGAAGTCTTTCTTAATATAAACTTTCATGAAAATTAAAGGTATTGGTAGAGGGCTTGGTCAGGTATTTCTGTCCCTGACTGTACATAGCTTAACAACTGACATTAGTGATGACAGCCGACTCATCCCTGTGTGGACTACTCCCAGGGTTGCCACTTTTGAAATAAATTATTTTTATAACAAGTGTTTTTTGTTAGCGAATTGGTACTGCAGTGAATAACATTAAATTAGGAAGAGCACGATAGCCCAGGCATTATCTATCGTCATCATCATCATTTTGAGTAGGTGTCACGGTCAATCGACCATGCACACCCTGGTGTCAGAGTTCTTTGGAACCGCCTCTCGGCCTCTGACGTGGTTCCTTTAACGACTACCAGATGGCAGCCGGGACCACCGGCTTAACGTGCCTTCCAAAGCACGGAATCATCTTTCTTATCAGACAATCAGGTGTTTCAAGCCTGCAATATGCTAATCAAACTGGAAACAACTGAACGAAGTATGCTTCTGGTGGGAATCAAAACCACGACCCCCGGGTCAACAGGCAAACGCCTTAACCACTGGACCACGGAGGCTGATTATCTATCGTGCAACCCTGGGAGTAGTCCACACAGGGATGAGTCGGCTGTCTTCATTGATGGCAGTTCTTATGCTATATATTCAGTCAGGGACAGAGATACCTGACCAGGCATTATTAGTGCTCACATATCATGTGTAAGCACTAATAATGCCTGGGCTATCGTGCTGTTCCCAATTTAATGTTATTCATTAATAGTACCAATTTGCTTACAAAAAACGCTTGTTATAAAAATAATTTATTTCAAAAATCTTGTTCTTAATTCGTGACTAATTGCTACTAATTACATCGCTGAGAGAGCAAATTTTATCCTAAATGCAGATTTTCTTTTAGTAATAAATTATTTCCGTGAAAACGAGACTCAAAAGACGAAATCTCAGTTACGGTCACCGGCTGAAATAAGGGCGAAAATGGTGGAGTAAATTTGAAGGATGCTCGAAAGCTGAAACTAATGATTTCATATTTGCGAAATATGAAGCTGCCGTTTTGTGGTCACATTTTGCAAAGGCAAGAAAGCTGAAAGTTTTTAAGTACATGTACGTTAGAAAAATAAAATTTGAAAAATGATTTTCGTGATTTAAGATGAAAAAGACTGTCGGACTGAAGCATCAGGCAAGATAGAGGTCAAACGCAAACAAATCCTTACTATCCTTATCCTTATCCTTACTTCCTTACTATATATATATATAATATTTTATTTTATTTTTTTTATATTATATTATATATTATATTATTATCCTTACTTTACTTTACTAATATTATAAATGCGAAAGTGAGTTTGTTTGTTTGTTTGTTTGTTTGTTTGTTTGTTTGTTACGCTTTCACGCCGTAACTACTGAACCGATCATCATGAAATTTTGCATACAAGTTCTCTGGAGTACGGAGAAGGACATAGGCTACCTTTTATTCCGGGTAAAACTGCTATTCCCGAGGGATCGACATTGACGCGGGCGGAGCCGCGGGCGAAAGCTAGTAATATTATAAATGCGAAAGTGAGTTTTTTTTGTTTGTTTGTTACGCTTTCACGCCGTAACTACTGATCCCAACATCATGAAATTTTGCATACAAGTTCTCTGGAGTACGGAGAAGGACATAGGCTACCTTTTATCCCGGGAATAAGTTCTATTCCCGAGGGATCGACATTGACGCGGGCGGAGCCGCGGGCGAAAACTAGTTCTTCATAAAAGAAAACAACCGATTGCTCTCCGGGAGTGTCGGTAAAATTGAATATTTAAACATTTAAATATTTTGGTACGTCACGTGTCCGTCTTACGTCTCTAGTGTTTTGAATTGATTATTTTGGGATGTTAAGGAAATGTGACTAGGTGATTTAAACTAAATTGAAAATAGAGTATCAAGTAAACTGTTTTTCAAGTAAATCAGTATAAAAGTTTAATAATCAGATGGTTTGACTTAGATGTAAGTAAGGGTTTCAAAAATGCGGATAAAAAAGGTTGAAAAAGTCACCACAGTATCTATCAAATCAAGAACGGAGGACAAAATCTGCCGATTTCCATATGCTAAGTCTTCGATCAAATTTGGCCGAAGGCTAAAGTATAAAAAAACTAACATACCTAACCTACCTAATATAACCTATACGAAAAGCTCATATGTGGTTGATGTACTTATACTGTGTGCCAGATATCCCCCATATCTTAATCAGACGCGCTCGAGTAAATACCAAAATGTCTTGGGCATCCCAACAATTTATCTCTTTTTGCCGGATCCATAATAGATGGACTCAACATATGTAGCTGAGTAAACGGCGCTCGTAAAGATATAAGTGTCGGTATTTATTCGTTAAAATCCCTTTAACACGGTGCTAACTCAACAAAATAAATTTTAACAGAACAGGGTGTTGTATTTTATATGGCGAGCTCCGTGGCGCAGTGGTTAACACGCCAGCCTGCGGCACTAGGGCCCCGGGTTCGATCCCCGTTCAGGTCAAGATGGAAAATGATCTTTTTCAGATTGGCTTGGGTCTTGGATGTTTATCTATATATGTATTTGTTATAAAATATAGTGTCGTTGAGTTAGTATCCCATAACGTAAGTCTCAAACTTACTTTGGGGCTAGCTCAATCTGTGTGATTTGTCCGTATATATTTATTTATTTTTACGAAAATGGACCTCATAGTAAACTAGTTTAATGCATTTGAAATACCTTTGATGCATCTGCAATTCCACTCTCGATTTTAGTCTTGTTTTCGTAGAGGGTTACTACAGTGCTTCGTAGGCTGCTACACCGTAGCTTTAGCTACATCGTAGCGTATTTATTTATTTATTTTATATATTTAAAAAAATTAGGTCACGGGTATCATCATTAACTACCTCTCTGATTGTTGCAAGTACGGCAAAAGGGACGCGCATGTGGCCTTTAGTCACATAAAGTCCACTACATCAAAATTTTGTTATGGTAGAGCTACGCTACCGGCAAAATTCATTTTTGCTAATAGAATGAATGGGCCGGCTCGTCCGGGGAAGCACCACACTCTCACAGAAAATCGACGTTTGAGTAAATAAATATATAGGGACATATCACACATATTGAGCTAGCCCCACAGTCGTAGGATACTAACTCAACAATACTTTATTTTATAATAGATACTAGTTTATAGTTTTACTTTATACATATAATAGTTATTGATTTCTAATGTTATGCATTGATAATTACGTGTTTATTTTAAATAAATCATAATATACGTACAATAAACAAATATAACAAATAGATACTTATATAGATAAATATTCAAGACCCAGGTTAATCTGTAAAAGATTGTTTTCTATCTTAACCTGGCCGCGGAGCGAACCCAAGGACCCTCGTGTCGCAGGCTGGCGTGTTAACCACTGCGCCACTGAGCCCACCAAGTGTAGAAGTATATCATAAAAAAAGGTCCCCCTGTATCAAAATTACCACAGTAGCACTAGTGGCGCGTATTGATAAGTTTTCTCAGGCATACATACATAGTATCACGTCTTTTTTCCTTGCGGGGTAGACAGAGCCAAGGTCTATGTCACTTTATGGCCACATGTTGAAAGGGCGTGTAGAAGGAAAAAAGTTTTCTCAAGCCAGCTTATTTCTTTGGTGGTGGTAAGTGATCACCGTTGCCCATGGACAACTGTAACACCAGGGTGTGACAGGTGTGTTGTCAGCCTTTCGAGAACTTGGGGGAAGGAAATGAGGAGGGGAGGGGGGAGAAGGGGAAGGATGGGCCTCCGGCTCTCTCACTCACCGAACGAAGCATAGAAGCGGTGAAGCTTCTACTCAGACGTCGATTTTCTGTGTGAGTGTGGTACTTCTCCGATGAGCCGGCCCATTCATGCTACTAGCAATTCATTTTGCCGGTAGCGTGGCTCTACCACGGTTTATTTATATATTATTTAAAATAATAGTTAAAGGGGAAATAAAAGAAAGAGGAGGGAAGGGAAATCCAAGGAGATTTTTCCAGCAAATCTACACTATTATCATAAAGAAGAAAGATTTGATTGTTTGTTTGCATTAAATACGCTCCGAAACTACTGAACCGATTTGAAAAAAAAATTCATCATTGGAACCTTACATTATCTCAGATGAATATAGGCTATTGAATAAATATCCGTGCAAAGCCGGGTTGTGCCGCTAGTAAAATATAATTTTAACCTGATAACAATTAGGTAGTAGTGAATATTATAAATCACTTCACCGACAAGAGCCAGGCTCTTGAATAGAAAGAAGAAGAAGTCTCAATATAATAAAGAATATTCTTAATAAAATAAATAATATAATAAATAATATTATTTTTATTCCGTCGTTTACTTCTAAATACTATCTAAGTACGTATATACATCATCACCTTTGGCTATGTTAAACTTCATATGGTAACCCAGTTCAAGTATCGAGTTCCGAGTGTAGAAAGTAATTAATGCTCTCATGCATAACTTTACGTTTTACTCTGCGTGTGCTATACCTATAATATGAACGGAGAGTTATGGAGTTTGTCAGCGAAGGCTCTGGTAAGCGAGTAAGTTTTAAACTTTTAATGGGCGCAGTCAAAGTAGATTTTTACCAGTGAGCCATATAATATCATCCATCTTATCATCATTCCAGCCGTTAGAAGTCCACTGCTGGACAAAGGCCTCTCCCAAGGATTCTTCGTTTCATGGGAAGATGTTGCCATACTCGTTTGCTGTGGTAGAGACACGCTTGCTACCTAACCTAGCCGGCCCATTCATGCTACATGAATGGGCCGGCTCGTCCGGGGAAGTACCACACTCTCACAGAAAATCGACGTTTCAGTAGGAGCTTTACTACTTGTATGCTTCGTTCGGTGAGCGAGAGAGCCGGAGGCCCATCCTTCTCCCATTTCCTCCCCCCATGTCCTTTCCCCAACTCCTTGAAAGGCCGGCAACGCTCCTGTTACGCCGTGGTGTTGCATTTGTCTATGGGCAGCGATGGTCGCTTACCATCAGGTGACTCGCTTGCTCGTTTGCCGTCCAATACAATAAAAAAACAAAAAAAACTCGCCACGCTTGGTAGGCGGGTAGGTTAGCACAGTTTCTTTGGCTTCATATGCTTCCGATACTGCTGCCCATCGGAAGCATTTTTAAGCTAGGAAAGGATAGGAATTTGTTGTATTTGGGAATGAAGGTATTGGGATACTACTCACTCGGATAAATGGGGAAAAAGCAAGGCCGGGCTCGCGCACCCGATGCCATACTTGCAACTACCGGACAGGCAGTTGAGAATGACACCGCTAACCATATAATATGTGGAACATTTATAAGTTATCTGTTCTGTTGTATGGACTGGATATATCTCCATTCGTGTCCATCTAAAGGTGATGTACGTCACTAGGTCTGATCACTGATTGTCTGATAAATGTCTACGCACTCCACTAGCTTGACCTAACGTGAAGAAGTTCAGAAGGTCCTTGTAAATTAAAGATAAGTTCCAGGACGATGAGTATATTTTTATGACCACAGTTACACACAGTCAAAATCACAGTTATTCAGAATTACGAAAGTCACTATAACAAATATGTATATGCGGAGGTACACGAATTAACCGAGAGACGAGCGGGTAGCGACTGACGGCCAAAAGCGCACTAGCCCGCCGCGATACGAAACGCTGACATAACAATGTGTCCCTACAGTGACTACATTTGTAACTCACTTTAATCTGTGAACATGTCGTCATTAAACGTATGAAAATGTTTATTGAGCTCGCTGCGGCTGTGCGATAAAAAACACGGAACGCTTTGTTTCCATTCCGCCCTGGAGTCCTGAAGCGTTAGATGTGATTTCATGTAAATGCGCCTGAACAAACATTTTTATTTTTTGTTAAATGGAAGTGATTGTGGGATTTTGTTTTTAGTGAATTGAATTAAAAACATTGTATTTTTTTTAAGTGTTTTATTTTGCAGTCACAATGCTATTTTGATTTATTCTTATTAAACATATAACTGCCTCCGTGGTCCAGTGATTAAGGCGTTTACCTGTAGACCCGGGGCTCGTGGATTCGATTCCCACGGGAAGCATACTTTGTTTAGTTGCTTCTCGTTTGGTTAGGACATTGCAGGCTTGGATCACCTGATTGTCTGATAATAAAGATGATTCCGTGCTTCGAAAGGCACGTTAAACCGTTGGTCCCGGCTGCCATCTGGTAGTCGTTAAAGGAACTACGTCAGAGGCCGAGAGGCAGTTCCGAAGAACTCTGACACCAGGGTGTACATGGTCGATTGACCGTGACACCTACTCAAAATGATGATGATGAATAAACTATTAGTGGATTTCCAAATTCATTGTAAAATTAGTTGAATCAAATACCTCACTTGTAAAAGTCGGGTAGTTGTGTTAGGTGTCTTAAGCCTAAATACGTATACGGGGAATGGCATATGTTTAGAATTTTGGCGTCGAGGTTGAATCATGCGGTAGCTCAGTTGGCATTGACTAGCTCCGTGGCGCAGCGGTCAACACGCCTGCCTGCGACACGGAGTGACCGGGTTCGATCCCCGGCCAGGTCAAGATGGAAAATCTTCTTCAGATTGGCCTGGGTCTTGGATGTGTATCTATATATGTATTTGTTATAAAATATAGTATCGTTGAGTTAGTATCCCATAACACAAGTCTCGAACTTACTTTGGGGCTAGCTCAATCTGTGTGATTTGTCCGTATATATTTATTTATTTATTTATTTATAATATTTTTTACTAGCTTTCGCCCGCCGCTCCGCCCGCGTCAATGTCGATCCCTTGGAAATAGTACCTTTTCCCGGGATAAAAGGTAGCCTATGTCCTTCTCTGTGCTCCAGAGAACTTATATGCAAAATTTCATGATGATCGGTTTAGTAGTTACGGCGTGAAAGCGTAACAAACAAACAAACTCACTTTCGCATTTATAATATTATAGTAAGGATTCTAGCGGACGTAGTAATCATCTATAAAAGTATATTTATTAGTCATATTGAGAAGCACTATTAGCTAAGAAGCCATTGACACCACAATCAAACATATCGAAGGAAAACAAACCAATTCAAAGTTTAAGCATAAAATAAAGCCAACATAACGATCGAGTCAATCGGTTGTTGCTTTTAAATCCGGCCATAACTACCAGATTTTTACAAGTCGTTAACTTTTCTAACGTCCTGTTACGCGAAAAATCTTAAACGTCTTTAAAAAAAACTATTTTTAACACCACGTAAATGGATATTAAAAGGATATAGAAACACTCTTAAGACACACAGAGTTACTACAATAGTGAATAGGTTATCCTTAGGCAACCGCGCGGGAAGAGATCTGATCACGGACTGAGCTCCAGAGCTTCTGCTAGGGCTCTCTAAGGAGGGATTGATGCTGAGTAATCCCGCAGGGTTGCTCAGTCAGCGTTAAGCCTATCATCTAGAAGATGTAACAGTCCGCTTTTAGGGTGTGTATACAATAGAGATGTACAAGGTAGAAATACGTTAGGAAGATGTGAAACAATGTGACAGATTCCACAAGAGATGCGCTAAGTAGCTTAGCGATGCGTGGCGACGCTATAAAACAGTGTGCAGATGGGCCGTACAAGCATGTGCAAAAAGCTCTTTTCAGATGCTTAAATTTAACTGCCGCCGTGGTCCAGTGGTTAAGACGTTTGCCTGTAGACTCGGGGATTGTGGGTTGAATTCCCACGGAAAGTATACATTGTTTAGTTAATGAGGGCTGTCGTTCGTTTGTAATGCCAGGTGTCCGATCAAGCAGCCTCTGGGCAGCTTGATAAATCTGACAAATGTTCGCCACTTACATATACAGAAAACAAACAAGCTTAATGAGGGCTATCGTTCGTTTGTAATGCCTGGTGTCCGATCAAGCAGCCTCTGGGCAGCTTCGTACGTCTGACGAAGTGTTTTGCCACTTATATACACAGAAAACAAAAAACAAATAACCTTGATGAAAGCGGCTGTCGTTCGTTTGTAATGCTTGGGGTCTAATTAAGCAGCCTCTGGGCAGGTTGTTAAATCTGACAAAGTGTTCACCACTTACACACACAGGAAACAAAAAACAAACAAGCTTAATGAGGACGCCTGTCGTTCGGTTGAAATGCCGGCATAGAAAAAGACTTCATATTGAACTCATAAAAAGGAACTCTAGCAGCATTTTTTCATTTATATGTCAAAATGGTTAAGTTAAACAAAAGATTATGCAGTTAAAAGAGAAACAGAGCCGCCATCCATTTCCGCGCAGTTTACAAGCAAAAAATTCGAACCTTGTTTTCTGAGATTGCTATAATTAATCGTTATAGGGAATTCGCTCCTTTCCGTATTAATTAAGACAGTTTATAGCCATTTTAATGGCGAGAGATTGCGTCCGATTTCACAACAATCCATTACCATTCATTTACTTTTATTTTCGTCCCTTTGTTTTTCCTCACTTTTATGAATGATCTCATTGACCACATATCAAACACTGCTTCTGAAAATGTTAGTATAGTTGTTTTACTTTGAGACAATTTACTTTGCGTGCTTCCGCCACCAGTTAGTTCATGCAAACTATTGCTGGCCAGCGCCCACCCACTACTGTTAGTCCCTTCATACCCGCCACCAATAGTTGATGCATGCAACCCTGGTCGATACTGCTGCATCCGTTGAGGCTGCAGCAATGTCGGCCGTCGTGCTCGCGACACGTGTTTCGCCTCTACACGAGGCATCTTCAGGCAGTGAACCCTAGATGTTGATCCTTCGAATGACAAGCAACGAATGACAAAAATTACTTTTTTTTTTTTTTTTGGAAATGACTGTGTAGCTAGCTCCAAGTGAGCTTTCGCTACTTCACCGGGCGTTTGAGGCGAGGGCAGAGTGCCCTCAACCTTTATAGACAACATCACCAAAGGGCCCCCAGGAGGGACGGACCTCGGCTTTGGGCGTTGCCTGTGTGCGCAAGGCTTGGAGAGACAGCAAACTCTCATATTGCCTGATGGGCCGCGTATGCGTGCATGCAAGCCTGAAGGGCCAATCTGAGAAACAATGGCAAAAGCCTTTAGAGAGCAGCAACTCTCATCTTTTGCCTTATGGGCCGAAAGCTACGTTGCCAGAAGGGCCTATCCTGGGTGCAAGTCACCCGGGACCGCCGGGCGGTCACCAGTAATCGGAGCTAATCCTACTCTACGCACTCTATTCCGGTGGCGAGTGCGACGGGGTCGGATAGTGGGATTCCTCCGGCTATTCGGAGCCGAAGAGGGGTCGGGGCGGGCTTGTGCGATGTCAATAGGATCATCGGGATCGTCAAGTACGTTCCTAGGACGTCTACGACGTAAGGTCGTATCGTGTAAGTTGGGGGAGTAGTTAGCAGCTTGCACTACTAACGGGTTGGGGTGGCGTGCGGCTTTCTCAAAGTAACGCTTGGAGGCGTTTTTGAGATAGCCGCGAATGGATGGGAGATCTAGGTCACGGTGTAAGTCTGTCATGCGCAAGTACCGGTGGTGACTCGTATTCGTGGCACGGGTGACGAAGCGGTTCTGCAATCGTTGCAGCCGATCGATGTGGGAGGGCGCGATATGGGAGAAGACTACGCCGGCGTAGGTCATGATAGGGCGGACGCAAAGCTTATAGAGTGTCAACTTATTTCTAAGTGACATCTTAGCATTGCCTATCATGGGGTGGAGACGGCCTAATACGAAGGCGGCATGGTTGCGGACTTTGGTGATGTGGGGGCCGAAGGTCATCGCGCTATCGAGTACGACTCCAAGGTATTTAGCCTTGCCTGCCCACTGAATGGGCTTTCCGTACAACGATACTGATCCTAACGAGGGGAGTTCTGCTCCGGACATGGTGATTTTTCGACGTGACACAGCTTGGTTATCCTTTGAGAAAAACACAGCTGTGCTTTTCTCCGGATTAACTTCAATGCGCCACCTCTTGAACCACCCGCCGAGAGCGTCCACGGCGGACTGAAGACGATTCACGATGACCGTTTTAAGGTGATGGGACGTGTAGAGGGCCGTATCGTCGGCGAATAGTGCCACTTCTACATCTGGGGTCTTTGGGATATCGCTTGTGTACAGCGAATAAAGGAGGGGCGAGAGAACAGCGCCTTGCGGGACGCCGGCTCTAATGGGACGGGGCCTCAAGAGGCATCCCTTTACTCTGTACCGAAAAGACCGATTCGACAAAAAGTCTCGTATGATGTGCACGAGACTATCCGGCAGGCCCAAGTTGGTCAACTTGGATATCAAGCCCGAATGCCAGACTTTGTCGAAGGCTTTCGCTACATCGAAGAAGAGTGCTCCCGTAGGACGTCCCCAATTTCTCAACTTGAGAATATGCTCCGTGAGGCGGTGCAGTTGGTGGTGACACGCGTGTTTGGCCCGGAATCCAAACTGTTCGTCGGGGATGAGACTTTTGGACTCTACGTAGTCCTTGAGTCTTTTGAGGATGATCCGTTCGTAGATCTTGCCTATACAGTTCAAAAGACTGATAGGCCGGTAGGAGGAGGGGTTCTTCAGGTCTTTGCCTGGTTTAGGGATCCCGATCACGATTGCTTCTTTCCAGGCGGCTGGAAAAGTGCAATTTGCAAGACAAGCATTGAAGATGCTTACGAGCAGGAGGAGGAGGGTCTGTGGGAGGCATTTGAGCACTCCGTTCGAGAGTCCGTCAGCGCCGAGCGCTTTTCGGGGTTTGAGATCGCGGATGATTGACTTCACTTCGTAAAGTGTCATCGGGGCAAGGGGGGTATTCGGTGGGATCGTCTTAGAAGCCACGAAGCGTTCTACGTGCGATTCCACCTCGCGAAGGTGATCGGGGTCTACTGGCTCACGACTAGGGGAGCATTGGCTCTCCAGGCTGTCTGCTAGGCATTCAGCTTTTTCATCATCATCGAAGGCGATGGAGCCGTCTGGACGCGTGAGGGGGGGAGTGGCCGCAACCGTGTCGGTCTTGAGGCTTCTGGCTAGTCGCCAGTATGCCTGGTGGGAGGGCGTCATCTCGGCAAGGAGATCGCCCCAGCGTTTATTCCTAATTTCCGCGATGCGTTCCTTGACTCGCCGTTGCAAGAAACGAAGGTGGGCACGGGCCTCTTCGGTGGGATAATTGTCATGTAAGCGTGAAGCGCGATTCTTCTCTGTCAACAGCTGCCGCATAACCTCGGGGAGCTCCATTCTGTGGGTGGGATCCACAGAAGGGACTTCCCGAGAGCATTCCTTGTAGGAAGCTTGCAGGTGGCTGGTGAGAGAGGGGATTGCGCTGTCAGTGTCGTCAGTCGTGGTGATTATGTCAGGGATTGCATTCAAGTTGTCCCGTTCTAAGTATATATATTTTTTTTTTACTAGCCTACCCTTACTATGATTTCCTAACTGCACCAAATACCAGCTGTATTACTCTTAATCTACTTTATCAACCTACATACCCTATTAATGTTTTGTTTCTTTGTTCAATTCTATATGGCGTGATCATATCTAGCAGTAGTAACCCTTGTTTTATCATAGTAACCCCTGGACCTTCTTAAATGAAGTGATTTTGAACTTAACCTATGGTGATGAAGCCTAGTCCTATCTTATGCTATGCCTAAGGTTGCTATCGGACTTGTGTATGACTAACTTTTACTTATAAATAAGAATGACTTTATCCTAAGGTGCGCTTATGTTTTTCCTAATAAATATTGTTTAAATTGCACTTTGTGTTATTTTATGTTGCCTGCTATTTCACATTAATATAATTGCCTTATTTTATGAAGAGTTGGTTAATTATTTTTCATAAAGGAGCATGTTGCTTATCTAGCATGGTGCATTCTACAGCAACTTGTTTCTCTACCAGCGGTTTGTTCTTATAGTATTGAATTCTGGATATGTATAGTAAGTATTAAAATGTAAGTAGCTATATTGACCTATAATGAGTTATAGTTGACTACAACTGTAGGTATTGGATAGAAGTTTAAGGTAATAGTTTAATATTGTCATTGTATGTGTTAGTCAGTGGTGGTAGATATACCATATAGTGAATATTCCCAGCGTTTGGTGTCACGGTTTACTGGTCGAGCCCCGCCATCCGCCCACCAGAGTACCACTCGTCATCCAGACTTGGACGTGATTCCTCCGTATGCTAATTTCTTTTGGAAATCAAAAGGGATACTCATTAAAGAGTAAATAGTACCTGTTCCCACCTAATAGTAGGATAGGCAATTTGTCAGTAAAATTATGTCTGACTATTAAATTCAGGGACAAGAGGGTAGACTAAATGTCTTCAAGCGTATTACCTGCTACACAAGCATTATGCTCTCATTGTGTTCGCTGGGATGAGTTCAGACTTATTTACTTTGAATGAACACCACGGAGGTGTAAAAGCAAAGAACCCAAATTATGAATTTACAACAAGCAGGTAGTACTAGGTACTCAGATGGAGTTTATAGCAAGGGTTTGTTTGTCAGTCAAACTATACCTCAACCTTCACTGTAGAAAAGGCATCCTTACATGATAATACTCCCTGTATCAATTGTTACTCAATATCCTATTATTTTCAGGAATTATGTAGTAATGTATGTAAGCATGTAAATGTTATACCATGCTGTTATGTATAAGCACTATTATGCACTAACTCTAGATCTTAGAGATAGATTGAGATGAAATGTCTATAAGTATTTAAGTACATTACATCAGACTTATTTGTCACAGTGATTCAACAAATTTAAGTGTGAGGATTGTAATATTCCTAGATTTCAATATATAGTCGTTTGAGTCAATCTTACACTCGCCCTTGGTAGTATATAAGGAACATTACTCTCCCAGAATTCATTATTTATTCCAGAATTAGATGAATCATATGGTATATATGTGGATTGTCAATATCTCAACCTTACAGAATTTACATGACTTCCATGGAACCAACAGACCATCTCCTTCAGAGAATGATTATCATGATAATATATTGTCAGAGAGTTATTAGATCTCACTGGACTAAACAAATCTGAATTTTCCAACAAAATAGGTAGATCAAGAAGGTATTTATTTAGTAATTAAATAGACAACTCAGACTCAATCCATTGTCAAATAACTATGAGATTATGCCACAAGTTATGATATTAATTGTTCATGGCCAATCTATGTGATTTTACAATTTGAAAATTCCCAAATCATTCAGGTAGATACTCTACACACTATTATAGTCTCAGAGCCTTGTACATAAAAATTTAAGGTTAGGAATTTCATACCTTTGTTAGAAACAGATTCCCTGAATCTCTCACAATCAGAATACGCACATTTCTTCAGCATTATCACTTGTCACAATCACAGAACCAGCTTATGCCATTTTGTTATCATATTTTCACATTCAACTTCACTTTCATATTAGATACGACTAATTACCTTAAAATTACTGTCGAAGATTAATTGTTTGAATTATTAACGTCCTACCCACCAGCAGCTTGGATGGTTATATTGCTACCACCGGATTTACCGTGTAAACGAATGGAATTTTATCTCCTATACCCCTCTTTTCCTTATCCTGACGCAACCGTTAATGGGCCTAATCTAGTCCCTGTCAGTCCCTAATTTCTAGTCTAAAGGTGTTAAGTTACTGTCCCCCCATCCCCAAAGTGTGTGTGTGTGTAGAACGAACTCCGGTGTAAGAGATCGCTCCCTAATCTAGCTAAAAAGATTTGAGGAAGCTTCCCTCGCCCTATTTTAATGATTCTACCTGCCTGACTGCTCCTAAAATCAGATTTCCTACTCTGGTAAATAGATTAGGTTCCTAGCAAGGAACCGTCATCTCTAAGCTGTAAAAGGGAGCCAGAGTTTGGGCCCACGAACCTATTATTCCTATCACTCTTGGGTTGTGGTCATCTCTT
Source organism: Elegia similella (assembly GCA_947532085.1). Lineage (NCBI taxonomy): Eukaryota > Metazoa > Arthropoda > Insecta > Lepidoptera > Pyralidae > Elegia > Elegia similella. Next base: position 20,844,687 of record OX383941.1, read on the forward strand.
GTGGTCAGGATCGAGACTTCCACGCCCTAACAAGGGTTTGAGGTCCCAGACGTGTCCCCGAGTGGCTAGGGCGCTGAAAACTAGCTCACCGTCCGGACCGTAGGTTACCGTAGGCACCGCGGCCGTCTGGACTCCCCAAGTAGCATAACTAGGCTGGGAATGTCAGCCCATTCGACCAGCTACAATGTCGAACTATTTTTACTCCTACTTGGCCGCTACCCTCATAAAGAACAATCGCTCTCATAAGGAATAGAGGTCCAGCGTTGATCTTGGCCATGTATTCCCCAATTCGACACAAAACTCTATTAAACTTACATTAAAATCAAACAAATAGGAACTAGATATCTCAGATTTGACACGGAGAAGATTTCGAAGACATCAAAGATCTCCCCAACATCATTTCCTCAATATCATTCAAAACTTTACAGTATATGAAACTATTATAGAGAATTTACTCTGGACAAGCTAATATTCATATATTTCAAAAGAATCTACAATATTTTAACTTCAGAACACGATACCAATGTGCTTCTTAGCTAAAATATTTTTTGCAAGGGACTTCGCGGGACTTTTCGATCCTAATTTGCCAAGATAACGCGATAACCCACACTTTAAACTACTTCTTTCTTGATTTAAAATAAAACTTGCAGTGGCGTTCTGGCAGCAATTCCTCTTGATTCTTCAAATTTCCCGGTGCGTAATGACCCAGACTAATGGCGCCGTAGCCTTTTATACTCGCTACCGTGCGGTTCTCAGAAATCAGGCCACTTTGAGTGAAAAAGCGTTGGCCAATATTTTTTCTAAAAACCTCATGCAAATATCTAACTAATATCCCTACATTTAATAACTAATCTGCCTTGCTCTTTCCTGTCGATAAGACCTTTTTCATTTAATTCTCAATTGAATAAAGTTTTCCCATTGGTTAGGTTCAAAACTTTCTAGACCGTTCTAAGGCTACCTGTCTCTTTCTCCCTTTCACCCTCATTGAATGCTCACCCCTACTCCTAATGAAATAAAGGTCAGCGTGCCTTGTAACAAATTCAATTCCATAGACAATTTCATAGCTTTCTTTTAATTATTAGTGTTCCCTGTGCTATCTATAGGATCCCTTGAATCGACCTATTAGCATAATCTGGTATCACGAGATATTATAATAAATTTTACCATTTATATTCCTTTTACGCTGAGTATTAATTTATTTTAATATTTATTTAATTTTGATTGAATCGATTCTCTCGATTATCCGTAAAATGCTTACTTTTTTCAACTAGACAAAAGAATAAACTAATTATCAATTTTTTTGATCAAATTTTGTTTTCATCATGATTATTTATTTCCTTGTTCTTACTTAAAGATATAAAGTCAGTCAAACTATACTTTTAATTTCATATTTTTAATTTACATTTCCCTGCCTTCGTTCTAAGTTCTACTTTTCATAGATCATAGATCAATTTTCTTCCTCGCGTCAATTATTGACAAAACAAACTGTCAATGTCATTCTGCTTCACAACAAACAAAATAAGATGGATATAATGAATTATTGTGAAACAATTTACAAAAGACTGTATTTATGATTGAATTTCAGTTTTCCAGTTAATATTTGAGAATCGTGAACGAGAACATAAGTGTTCCGTTACAAAGTGCGGTGTTGGCTGGTTGATAACTTTTCCAAGTTTCTTCCAGTCAGTCACCGTCCTTGTATGCACTATACGTCCGTTGTCTGTCGGTCCTAGTTGTAACACTACAGGTCGGTGGTCGGAGGAGATGTCAGGGTGGACCTCTACTGAACACACCTGAAGGGTGATGTTCTTAAGGAGGGCAATGTCAAGAACGCTGGGGTTTTGTCCCTCTTGAGTGGGGTAACGCGTGGGAGCTAACGTGGCCAGAACGTCGAAATCTAGTTCGTCATGGAGACTCTCTAGGATTAGTCCGTTGGGCGAGTTCGTGACAGAGTGCCAGCGAACTGACTTGCTGTTAAAATCTCCAGCCAAAATGGTAGAGTTTGACAGCGAGAAGAGGGATTCGAGGTCGCTACGGAGCAACGTCTTTTTGCAGGGGAGGTAAATCGAGGCGATGTTGATAGGCGCATGACCGGTCATAGCTATCCGGAGGAGGGAGCACTCGATATTTGTAAGAGCTGGGGGGACTATCTGGGTGCAGTGAAGTGACCTTTTGTAGTAGATTACTGTTCCGCCCTTTTGGGTGCGTAATCTGTCATTACAGATGATGTTGTAATTCGCAATCCGAGGATTGCGATGGTGGGGCTTCAAAAAGGTCTCTTGTGCAAGGAAAATGTCCACCTGATGTGTTGTAAGAAACTCCTGGATGAGGGGTTTCACATCAGTGAATTTGCCGTTGGCGTTGTAGTACGCGATAGTAAGGGGGCGGGGTTTAGTTCTCTTATTGAGACTCAAAAATTACGCCGTATTGCCGCCTTTTATACTATCTGGGAGGGGGGAGGGGATTGATCGTTATTTTGGTTTTGTATTGAAAATATATTTAATAATGGGGAATTATTCAAATCTATTTGTTTATTTATCAAAGTAATATTTGACCTTTTAAGTTTATTTATTTCTAATTGCTCCCATATACTCTTTTTTAATCCCTTCTCCGCTGTATGTAATATTTTGTATGTGTGATTATTTAATGTGTGATTATTTTCCAATAGATGTTCTGCAAAATGTGATCGATCGGGGTGATTATTTTTACACGCGTTGATATGTTCGTTATAACGAATTTTAAAATTACGTCCTGTTTGTCCAATATAAACTTGTTGACAATCATCGCAAGTTAATTTATATATACCGGATTTTTATCTGATTGAATTTTGTCTTTAGTATTACAAAGTGATTTTAATGTTTTGTTTGTTTTGAGAGCAATATGAATATTGTTTTTTCTAAATATCTTAGCTATTTTATCTGTAATTTTACCGTAATAAGATAAACTCGCTGCATATCTTTGCGTTTTATCTTGTGGGACCGCATATAAAAGGTCTTTAATGGTGTTCTGTTTCCTTTTCAATATTATTTTATCAACGATTTTCTTACTATATCCATTCGATATAGCAATTTGATAAATAATTTGGAGTTCTTTTTTGTAATTTTCCTCATTTAAAGGAACGGTCATAAGTCTATGTATCATTGATCGATATGCAGCGAGTTTATGTTGCCATGGGTGGTTAGATGACGCGGGGATCGTTGTATCGGTGTGTGTTGGTTTACGATATATTGAAAATTCATGTTTTGTTTTGTTTCTCGCAATCGTTAAATCCAGAAAGTTTATACTATTATTTTGTTCTATTTCTGTGGTGAATTTTATTTTAGGATGAATTTTATTTAAATTAGAAACAAATAATTCTAATTGGCGATTTGTACCTGTCCAACAAATAAGTATGTCGTCGACATATCTATAGTAATAAAATATATTATTAGATTTTCCTATAATATGTTGTTGTTCGTAATTATTCATAAATAAATCTGCCATAAGTGGACTTAAAGGGGAACCCATAGCTAACCCATTATTTTGGGTATAATATTTATTATCAAATTGGAAATAGTTTTGTGTCATACATAGTCTTGTCAGTCGTATGATGTCTTCCGTCTCTCCGGGGTGTATTCTTTTCATTTCTAGTTCACATTTTAAAATATTTAAACAATCTTCATATGGAATATATATATATCTTCATATAGAAAGTTTATTTACCAACGTACCATATGAAGATTGTTTAAATATTTTAAAAAATTTTAAAATGTGAACTAGAAATGACAAGAATACACCCCGGAGAGACGGAAGACATCATACGACTGCATGACTATGTATGACACAAAACTATTTCCAATTTGATAATAAATATTATACCCAAAATAATGGGTTAGCTATGGGTTCCCCTTTAAGTCCACTTATGGCAGATTTATTTATGAATAATTACGAACAACAACATATTATAGGAAAATCTAATAATATATTTTATTACTATAGATATGTCGACGACATACTTATTTGTTGGACAGGTACAAATCGCCAATTAGATTTATTTGTTTCTAATTTAAATAAAATTCATCCTAAAATAAAATTCACCACAGAAATAGAACAAAATAATAGTATAAACTTTCTGGATTTAACGATTGCGAGAAACAAAACAAAACATGAATTTTCAATATATCGTAAACCAACACACACCGATACAACGATCCCCGCGTCATCTAACCACCCATGGCAACATAAACTTGCTGCATATCGATCGATGATACATAGACTTATGACCGTTCCTTTAAATGAGGAAAATTACAAAAAAGAACTCCAAATTATTTATCAAATTGCTATATCGAATGGATATAGTAAGAAAATCGTTGATAAAATAATATTGAAAAGGAAACAGAACACCATTAAAGACCTTTTATATGCGGTCCCACAAGATAAAACGCAAAGATATGCAGCGAGTTTATCTTATTACGGTAAAATTACAGATAAAATAGCTAAGATATTTAGAAAAAACAATATTCATATTGCTCTCAAAACAAACAAAACATTAAAATCACTTTGTAATACTAAAGACAAAATTCAATCAGATAAAAAATCCGGTATAAATAAATTAACTTGCGATGATTGTCAACAAGTTTATATTGGACAAACAGGACGTAATTTTAAAATTCGTTATAACGAACATATCAACGCGTTTAAAAATAATCACCCCGATCGATCACATTTTGCAGAACATCTATTGGAAAATAATCACACATTATTAAATAATCACACATACAAAATATTACATACAGCGGAGAAGGGATTAAAAATGAGTATATGGGAGCAATTAGAAATAAATAAACTTAAAAGGTCAAATATTACTTTGATAAATAAACAAATAGATTTGAATAATTCCCCATTATTAAATATATTTTCAATACAAAACCAAAATAACGATCAATCCCCTCCCCCCTCCCAGATAGTATAAAAGGCGGCAATACGGCGTAATTTTTGTCATTCGTTGCTTGTCATTCGAAGGATCAACATCTAGGGTTCACTGCCTGAAGATGCCTCGTGTAGAGGCAAAACACGTGTCGCGAGCACGACGGCCGACATTGCTGCAGCCTCAACGGATGCAGCAGTATCGACCAGGGTTGCATGCATCAACTATTGGTGGCGGGTATGAAGGGACTAACAGTAGTGGGTGGGCGCTGGCCAGCAATAGTTTGCATGAACTAACTGGTGGCGGAAGCACGCAAAGTAAATTGTCTCAAAGTAAATGTAGCTTTGACTTCCGCAAAGTAACACCTGAGTCTATTAACTAGTATAGTTGTTTTTGCAAACGATACGAATGCTATTGTATTTGCTGATAATATGACAGAATTGGATCATATAGTCAATAGTACTCTCAAGAATTTCTAATTATCGTGCGTCGTTTGGCCAATTTCGCCGGTAACTGGCACTCGCCGGCTCGCGCCTCTGGCACTGTGCGCCGCCGTTTTTCTTTAACGTATTTAGTCTAGGTTATATTTTGAATTATATATGTAATTAAGTTTATTTTATTTATTTATTCTTATTTGCAGTTACTTCAGTTTTTTTATATTTTATTTAAATGTATTATATGATTGAAATATATTTTTGTGTGTGAGTTTTATTTTTAAGCGACAGATTAAAATAGGTTCTTTTCGATTTTCATTTTACTTGTGTTGGTGTCAATGTGTCATTGTCATTGGAAAACATTCTTTAACCCATTTAACCTTATTTTAACTTTTAACTTCCCAAACATCCCTTTAACAAATTATATTACCTACGTGCTTTAACCCATCAAGCGCGAGAAACACAGACACAATGGATTTTCTATTGTAACGTGGATCAATTGGCCCGCTTGGTGGCTGAGAGATCAATGATACTTACTTACTTACTTACTTACTATCCTGGTTCAGCGACCCAAAGTGAGTCTTGGGCTTTAGCACAAGAGAACGCCAGCGCTTTCGGTCCTTTGCTAGCTCTTGCCAGTTGTCGCCAACTTGCAGCTCGCGCAGGTCCGCCGTCACCACGTCGCTCCAGCGATACCTGGGACGGCCCACCGGCCTGCGACCGATCGGCCGGCCCAGGTATGCTCTCTTCACCCCCCGATCCTCCTCCATTCTTTCGACGTGGCCAAGCCAGCGAAGACGGTGTGCTTTAACTTCGCCCATAATGTTAGGCTCGCCCACTAGGTCCTATACTTCGCCGTTGCTTCTCCGAGAGATCAATGATGGTCTTTTTATTTCAATTAACTCTACAGTAACTGGCTGTAGGTATGACTATGAAAAATTATGGGTATAAGTTCACTAGATTTCAGTATAATGGAAATTTGTAACACGTTTAGGTAAGTTTCGGTTTCGCATTAACAATAAACGATTTTTGTATTAAATACTACAAACATACGTCTTTTCCCCTTGCAGGGTAGACAGAGCCCATATTTTTAAATCCTCAAAGCAACGTTTAGCATGTTGGGCGTGCCAGTAGAAAACGGAACAAAATAGTGATGAGTTGCTAGCCGCATCACCGATTCACATGGTTTTTGGTGTTCGCCCATTCTCTCGATCGGCTTTTACGATCTAGGAGGATAGAGAAGCAGCTGGTATATATACGTTTTTTTATTTTATTTTCTCCTAGAAAACCATGAAGATATTAATTAAGCCACTTTATTAACATTGTAATGCCAAAAATCGCGTCTGATTTCACAATAGGTTTATTCATTTCTGTTTTAATTAATCTAGATTGCTTTTAAAAACAATTAATACTTATTAGATTTGTTTTAATTAAATTATATTTACTTTATTCAACTTTAACACGCTGAACATTTTCTCATTAATTTGAAAATTTAAAACCTTTCTAATATATATTTAATATAATTACTCGTACATGATTGCCAGCAAGGGAGTGTATTGTTTCTCGAGATCATGTATGTTTATTTTTTTCCAGTTAATGCATCAAAACTTTATTCATAGTGGTTTGTCTTAAACTGTATATACAGAATTTCTTTTAAATTAAGTTTGTTGCCGCTTCTTCTGCACTCCGCTCTGGAAACGGCTTTAAACTTAGCTGTAAGTAAGTTATTGACGTCAACAATAATAATATAGTCAGTTAATATGTAATGAAAGTTTATTATAGTATGGAGGAGAGGCCCTTGGACAGCAGGAAAAAGGTTTTATTTTGCCTGCTGTCCGAGGGCCTCTCCCAAGTATTCGTTGTTCCATGGGTCCTCCCATGGAACAATGAATACTTGGGAGAGTATTATATTACTTTACCCGCTATGCTTGGCAGGCTGGTTGGCGAGCGCAGTTTTTTTTGGTTTTTAGTACTTCTGACGCTGCTGCCAAGCATTTTTAAGCTGGGAAGGATAGGAATTTGTTGGATTTGAGAAGGGAATTAAAGGTATTGGAATACTACTCACTCGGACTTAACTGCCTCCGTGGTCCAGTGGTTAAGGCGTTTGCCTGTTGACCTGGGGGTCGTGGTTTCGATTCCCACCGGAAGCATACTTTGTTTAGTTGTTTCCAGTTTGGTTAGGACATTGCAGGCTTAAATCACCTGATTGTCTGATAATAAAGATGATTCCGTGCTTCGGAAGGCACGTTAAGCCGGTGGTCCCGACTGCCATCTGGTAGTCGTTAAAGGAACCACGTCAGAGACCGAGAGGCGGTTCCGAAGAACTTTGACACCAGGGTGTGCATGGTCGATTGACCGTGACACCTACTCGAAATGAATAAATTAAGTTTAATTTGTATATGAAAATACGGTTTTACTAATTTTTATTAACACTCGCCCTGATTATGGTCTTCGTAACAGACCAAACTAGTTGGCGATTCCAACTGAATAAACGTGAGTGAAACCGTGTTTTCATTATAAAAGTTTACGTTTACCAAATAATATTCAAAACATCTTACTATGAATAAAATGATTGACTAACTTTGATTCAATCCTATCCACATTATATTTTATATCTAGGGTCCTAAACCTGAGAGCAATACTCGAGGGAGCACTGAAGCTCGAAATAGATTTTTGAAGACTTTATTATTTTTTAATTGAGAGCAAGTTATTTTCTGGATTTTTTCACTATGATGTGATTTTTGTATCCCCTCGAGGAGCGGCAGCTATATAGGTTTATAGGGTAGGTTAAATAGTTTATAGGGTACATTATGACGGCTGTGGCAAGGAGAGGGACGAAAAGGGAATTTGAAAATCACATTATGTAGCTAATAAATACAAATAATCGATGTATGAAAAATATGAACGTCTTGTAAAATCATCCGTTCAAAAATAAAAAACCAAGTCTATAAACGTAACGAAAATAAAATATCCAAGATTTTGTTGGAATCTTTGTCAAGTTAATCAAGTTATCCAGAAACAGTTGATTATCCATCATATGAGCCAGGTTTCACGTCAGGCGAAATAAAAACAACCTCCAAGTTCGAGTCGGAGGCAAAAAAATCATGTCTGTTGTATGGGAGCACCCCTTTAATATTAATTTTATAGTTATTTAATTACTTATTTTTAAAGTGAATATATAACTAAGTATTCCGTGAATATTTCAAGCGTCTGCCTGTTGCCGTTATCATTATCAAGCAAAAACAAGCAAAAAAATCACGTTGGTTGTATGGGAGCCCCCTTAAATATTTATTTTATTCTATATTTTTGTATTTGTTGTTATAGCAGCAACAAAAAAACATCTGTGAAATTTCAATTGTCTAACTATCACGGTTCATGGGATACAGCCTGGTGACAGACAGACAGCGGAGCGATATTAATAAAGTCCCGTTGTACCCAAAGAGTAAACCTTTGGGTTCGGAACCCTAAAAAAGACTCCGTAGCACGGAGCATATACATAGTAGCCATGAATGCTGTAGTCTATATCGCGTGCTAATAGTACAGTCTGGCAAAAATAAAAATATAAAATATTGTTCAATACTCCATTTAAATAATAAATAAATATATACGGACAAATCACACAGATTGAGCTAGCCCCAAAGTAAGTTCAAGACTTGTGTTATGGGATACTAACTCAACGATACTATATTTTATAACAAATACATATATAGATAAACATCCAAGACCCAGGTCAATCTGAAAAAGAGCATTTTCCATCTTGACCTGGCCGGGGATCGAACCCGGTCACTCCGTGTCGCAGGCAGGCGTGTTGACCGCTGCGCCACGGAGCTAGTCAATAAAAAAAATATATAGGGGGAGAGGCATAATAGAGGTAAGTCAACTACTCACTGACAGCCTAATGGGGACACATCCCCGTATGTTTTAAATTTAAATATAAAATTTTTAAATACCTATAAAATTTTTAAATATAAAATGTGCACTCTAAGGCTACGGACTTGCAGTGCACAATTAAACATACCTCTTACAGGAAAACATACGAGTATTAGTGACCAGTGTACCGTAATTCACATTCCGCGTCCAACTAGGAGTCTTCAAGTATAAGCTTGTCCAAGCGGTGTTTCCACGTGATTGAACACGTATTGGAAAACAACTTCATCTGTCTGTATACACGGTAAAATTTAAATCGTTGTTGAACATTAAAGAGTGAATCACTCCTTCGATCTGAACAACTTTTCCTATGCGACCAATGCTGAGAACTCAAACAAAATGGATAGCTTACAAAAATGTTTGGCCGTTACAAGTGACGCATTTGATCCAGAGAGGCATAGATACACCAAACGTATGGGTACGATGAAAAAAAAAATGAGTTTCTTTTCTAAGTATGGGGAACCCCCAAAATTAATTGTTTTTTTTTTTACAATTTTTGTATGGAAATCTTAATGCGGTTCACAGAATAATTCTATTTACCAAGTTTAACGTTACTCGTATAGTTCTTATAGTTTTTTTTTCTTTTTTTTTTAGTTCTTATAGTTTGGGAAAACAGTGGCTGTCACATACTACGTACGGACAGACAACATGACGTAGGGTTCAGTTTTTTGCCATTTGGCTACGGAACCCAAAAAACACTTATCAAAATATTGAAATTTTTTACAACACAATGTCAATTTTGTTATTTTGCATAACACAACCCCTTCCATACAAATAATATTTTATTGTAGTGTTATTGTAGTTGTGGCTTACTACGAGACAAACGGTTTTAAAAACATGGGAAATGTTGTGCCTCCGGTGCTCAACATACAAAAGGAAATATCATTTAATTAGTAATTACAATAATATAGGGCATAAAAAAAACAGATTTTGGAATTGTGTAAAAAAAGCGTAAATAAAATAGGAATTGACAAATTTATTAATGGGATTGCTCTTTTTACACGTACTAAATAATACCAATGTATAAAAAATCCTTGAAATGTTTATTAAAATGAGATTCTGAGATTATGTTATCCCATATGTCTCATTTGTTATATCTGCTTACCTATAAATCTGTTTTTATTCATGCTGGTCTGGGAGAAAAGAAAAAACGTAGAATGTGCCAGCTGCTTCTTTTCCCGCGCAGATTGTAAAAGCCGATCGAGGGAATGGGCGAAAATGTGAGGAATCAAGTCGTTAGGCGATGCGGCTAGCATAGTAATGGGTATCACTATTTTGATTCCATTTTCCACCTACCCGCCCTCCAACATGCTAAATGTGGCCATAGTCTATAGACCTGGGCTCTGTCTACCCCGCAAGGTAAAAAGACGTGATTCTATGTATGTATAAATCTGTGCCGTACAGGTTAATTTGTAAAACACCTATTATTTAATATCCTAAGTGCAAATTCAGTCAGTTTCACTCTTTCTCTAGAAAACTGAATACGAACTACGGAAACGAGAAACGACGGGTTATCAACACTAATACGTGCCGGAACTTAATTTTATGTTTCATTTTATTACTCAGATCAGCTACTTGAAATTAAAAAGCTCTCAACCTGCGTAACAGAAGCGCGCCACATAAGCCCGCTCCATTAACTGAAAACTTTCACTACAGATAAAATGAACACGTTTCACTACAGATAAAATGAAAAGCCCATTTACAGCGCAACCTGATGGTACGCGGCAATATCTGTTATTATGATTAATTACTTTTTCTTAGTTTAGATGAATAATTTTCCCCCGTTTTCAAAACATGTTTTATTGATGCTCCGCTCTTATTGGTTGTAGCGTGGCGTTTTATAGCCTAAAGCCTTTCTCAATAAATGGACTATCCAACACAAAAATAATTTTCCAATTTGAACCCGTAGTTCCTGAGATTAGCGCGTTCAAACAAACAAACAAACAAACAAACTCTTCAGCTTTATAATATTATTAAGTATAAATTATAGATTAGTATAGATAACATTATATTTCATAAACATCTGTATACTTCCAATTCTAACGTACGACTACCAAACCATACTCACCTCAAAAGATCAGAAGAAGCTAGTAATGCTTACGTGCCATGGAACGGAGCATGCTTGGAGTCACAAGGAGAGACAGAAAGCCATAAACATACGTAAAGTAGGAAGAGGAGACTGTTGAAAGGAAATGGACTGGCCATATGTGGACTGGAGAGAGAACACCATAAAATAGAACAGGATGGTGTCGGAATAGATTCCAAGGGAAGTGCGCCGGAAAGAAGGTCGATCCTATAAAAGATTGTCTGATGATATGAGGAGTATCGCATGGGGTGTGTACAAGGTTGGCCAGAAACAATCGAGAGCTATGGCGAAAGAAGGATGCGTTGATGCTGAAGATTAATATCCTATCCTTACTAATATTATAAATGCGAAAGTGAGTTTGTTTGTTTGTTTCGCTTTCACGTTGTAACTACTGAACCGATCATCATGAAATTTTGCATTCACGTTATCTGGGATACGGAGAAGGACATGTGGTACATTTTATCCCGGGAAAAAGTACTGTTCCCGAGGGATCTACATTGACGCGGGCGGAGCCGCGGGCGAAAGCTAGTAGTTATTATATTTTTAAATACTTAGTGTATTTATTAAGCGTGTCAGTAAAGATAGGCTGATAAATAAATAAATATAGCTCAGATCAGCTACCTACTTGAAATTAAAAAGCTCTCAACTTCCATAACAGAAGCGTTCTACATAAGCACGCTCCATTAACTGCAAACTTTCTACACGCTTCACTACAGATAAAATGAAAAGCACATTTACAGCGTAACCTGAAAATGGCACGTGACATGATTATTTTATATTTACAACCGAACCCCGAACCGATATTCCACATAACCTTATCTTGCATTAATTCAATACTCGAGCATTGACAGTGATAGTTGCATTACTCGTGTAATGAAATCCTGTTGTAATAAGGACAACGTATACTCAGTCCACATACCTAGTTTTTAAGATAAACTAAAATTGTAAGTTGAAGTCGATTGGAGAAAATGCGCTGTGCAGTTTGTTGCCGCTTCTTCTGCACTCCGCTTTGGAAGCGGCATTAAACTGACCTATAAGTAATTTACTGACGTCAACAATTATCAGTTGGAAATGTATGATAATTATTAAGTGTCTAAATAACCTATATTAATTCAACGTTTTAAATTTGAATTTGTTGTAATGCATTGAAAAATCTAATGAAGTCACATGGTAAAGTCAAAGTCTAACAAACTTTGCTAAATCATGTTACAAAACAGCATAAATTTACGAACATTGACAAAGTGATGTAACCGAGAACCCGCATCCACGAAAAGGAGGTATACTCGTATATATTTGGTAGCTATTCAAAGTCATATCCAACTATAGACTTTTTAACTACGGTTTGTTTTGTCCGATTTGCTTTCTGCCGGTATCTATGATAGTTTCATGTCCCATTTTGTGGGCCAGACTGTAATGAAGATAAGAGATAAAGTGCGGCAATAATTAAAAGCGTATGGTTATCATAAAAGCCGTAAAAACAAATATTTTTCGGAAACTAGTGTGACGTGGAGTGGAAGCGCATCCACAAAAAGAGGACATTTGGGTCGCTATTATAACAAAGTCATACCAATTTAGACCTTTTTAACTACGGTTTGTTTTGTCCGATTTGCTCTCTGCCGGTATCTATCATAGTTTCATGTCCCATTTTGTGGGCCAGGCTGTTATGAAGGCAAGAGATAAAGTGTGGCAATCATTAAGAGCGTATGGTTATCGTAAAAGCCGTAAAAGCAAATATTTTGCGGAAACTAGTGTGACGTGGAGTGGAAGCGCATCCACCAAAAAGGAGAATATTTGGGTCGCTATTATAACAAAGTCATACCAATTGAAACCCTTTTTAACTACGGTTTGTTTCGTCCGGTTTGCTCTCTGCCAGTATCTATGATAGTTTCATGTCCCATTTTGTGGGCCAGGCCGTAATGAAGGTAAGAGATAAAGTGCGGCAATAATTAAGAGCGTATGGTTATCGTAAAAGCCGTAAAAGCAAATATTTTGCGGAAAATAGGGCGACATGGAGTGGACGCGATTTATTTACGTTACTTTATCAGCTATATATAGGGAAAACATCGAGTGATTCACTCATCGCACTGTGAATAGATTTAATATTTCTACCAGTTAATGCTTCGAAAATATAAACATTTTTGATTCATAGGTATAATATGTGCTTAGTGATGTTGATGGCACATTGAATAACCTTGTATGTCTATTAGAACCGTAATGTACCACTGTTAGCCCAAATAAATTTAAAATAAAAAGAAAATAAATGTTTTTTTTTTTGGAAAGGTTACTTCTCTCGGCGTTACAACACGAATTTTAATTAAGAAACTACCTAGTTGGGTACATATATACGATTGGGGGAGTAGGGCGGTGCAGTCAGGATGTGATGAGAAAGGAAGTTAGACCCTCCCAAGTACCAGCATCAAATCAGTAGGGGACGATAGATACTATAAAGGAAAAATTGACTGCATTTTGTGACTTTATGTTTCCTAGTCTTTTTCTGATGTCCTGTCTGTATTGCCAGCTGCTGATAAATAATATGGTTCCGAGGATATAAATTTTTCAGACTCTTCAGATTGACGGTTTTTGTGTTAGCTAGGCAAATTTTACAAGAAATTATCTGATGTGAAATTTAAAGGTCCTCCTCCAAGGCTCCTCCAGTAAAACTTACAAATTGTGACACATTGGGCGCGTCTTCAGACTGTAGGATATATTTAATAAATTCCCAATCGACCTTTGAAAAACTATCTACATAAATAAAAAAAAGGCCAAGTGCGAGTCGGACTCGAGCACGAAGGGTTCCGTACCGTTATCTATAAAACCGGCCAAGTGCAAGTCGGACTCGCGCACGAAGGGTTTCGTACCGTTATCTATAAAAACCGGCCAAGTGCCAGTCGGTCTCGAGTCGGAGTCGGAAGATAGTTCTGAAATCCATTATCTAAAAAAAACCTTTGATAATCTGTCACAAATACTTCGGTTTCAATTATGTATCACTTTCTTACTTACTTACTGAAAAATTGTGAGAATTGTTCATGAAATAATTCATCTCTTTCATTTGTAAGAAATACGACCCAAGTTTTAAACTCGCTTGAGCAGATTGTTAAAAATCTAGAAAAATTGAAGTACGTGCAGAACTTATCCTAATCCTAATCCTAATCCTAACTAATATTATAAATGCGAAAGTGAGTTTGTTTGTTTGTTACGCTTTCAAGCCGTAACTACTGAACCGATTATCATGAAATTTTGCATACAAGTTCTCTGGAGTACGAAGAAGGACATAGGCTACCTTTTATCCCGGGAAAGTACTGTTCCCGAGAGACCGACATAGACGCGGGTGGAGCCGCGGGCGAAAGCTACTTTATTATAAAGATACTAAGAAAAATAATAAGAACTCGTAGAGTTACGGCTTGTTTACGGAGATGTAGGACATGAGACCGGAGCGTAGTATCATAATCTCAAATATATGGCAAGCCAGGTGGCTTACTAGATTCGTATTATCGAGCGTGTTCTTGAGATATACTCGTATACGATGTATATTCGGTGAGCTCCGTGGCGCAGTGGTTAACACGCCAGCCGCAACACGAGGGTGCCCGGGTTCAATCCCCACACACACTGTGGCCGTAACGAGATCAATAAGCTTCTCCAAAATTACAACTACCTCATATATAATGTCACCGCCAAAACATAAGTTCGACAATTGATCAATAGATGGCGTTGATGGTCTCAAATACAAAAATAATTATAACAAAATAAAATGAAATCGGCCAAAACGAAACAAAAAATAAATAATTTAATTATCCCTAGGTGCGTCTCCTAGCACTAGCTTTAACTAAATATGTATATACTAGCTAAACAAACAATATCACTTTGCGCATATTAGTACGGAAAAGGATTTTTATTTCCGTAGAATCTTTGTTTTTCCGTTGTTGAAACAGATCCCTGTCAGCTGAGACTGAACTATTAGCAGTATTCATCAGCGATTCCCACCGGGCGCTCTTCATTTCGCATCACTCATCATTTTCCTCATAAATCAAAGCCTGCACAAAGAAATGAACATTATTATGATGCGAATAATTTGGTTGGCATATTTCCCCTCTCTAGTCCAATAAGTATATACCTAAATATCAGATTAACAGATAATAAATCTTATTTATCCATACTAATATTATAAATGCGAAAGTAACTCTGTCTGTAGGTCTGTCACCTTTTCACGGTTTGGATGATATTAGGTAGGGAGGTTTGAGGCCCGGGAAGGATATAGGGTACCTTTTATTCCGGGAAATTCTACTTTTCCCGAGGGATCGACATTAAATAAATTGTCCCAAAATTGCCAGCAGAAAGCAGATAGCTTGTGGACGTAAGCATTATTAGCACTTACACATGTTAAGCAACCCCGGGCCCAGTCCCACTAAGATAGGTGACTGCAAGTGGCATACAAAATATCTCGAGCTCTTCCTTGCTTCGTAAGGCACGTTAAGACGTTGGTCCTGACTGTCATCATTAATGAAAGTCTTTAAGCAATGTCAGATGCCTTTAGGCAGCTTAAAATCTGACACCAGTGTTGACATGCACGAAAAACAAACAATAAATTGGTTTAAATATCTTTGTCTTATTATTAGAAATAGATTTATGTCAAATAAAGCTAAAATTCTACCTACCGGGTTCTTTTCTTCACTCATAATAGTTCCCATAAATCAAAGCTTGGACAAAGGAATAAACATTTTTATGACACGAGTAATTATGGTTGTTGTATCTCCCCTCTTTGGGCCAATAAAGTGGGGATGGCTCGTAACTTCGACGAGCCATTTGCAATGTTAAAACCTCTGTAAATTATGGCTCATAAAGCCATAATAGGCGAATAAACATTCAACAACGTAGGTATACGCTGAAACAGCTTTTAACATACGATGATGGAGTTAATATGTGATTTTTCTACAACTTAGTAACTAACATACACACACACACTTCAAACTAACATTCACTCATTTTGTATCAATTAATTGTATATGTTTGTATTAATTTAAGTGTCTAATACTTTTGTTAAAATTAACTTACATACTTTATGTCAACTTAGGAAGAGCGGAAGCTCCAAACACAAGTTTCAGCCATATAAGTGATTGAATAAAAATATTTTTTTTTTTATTTCTGAGCTTTTGTGGCATAATTGTATACTACTATTCGCCCTCGACTTCACTCGCGTGAATGTTATCCCTAGGGTGTAGGACCTTTTGCTGGGATGAAAAACCTTCTCCGGGCCTCAAACTACCTCTATACGAAACCAAAATAATAAATGGAATAGTGTGTTTGTTTGTTACCTTTCACGCCTTTCACGTTTTCTACAGTACAGAGAGAGGCTTAGGGTACTTTTCTTCCCGGGAAAGGTACTGTTCTCGGGGAACTGAATGAACGCGCTGTAGCCGCGGGGAAAAGCTAGTTAATTATTACTAGTTTTGCTCGTGACTACGTCTGTATAAGTTGAGTTTTATACCCTTCACTTGAAAAAAACGTTAGATTCCTTATAGAAGCTTCCCTCACCCCCTTCTTTCCCTTGAGGGACGATTTAACCTGAATCAGTTGATTGGTTTAAGAGAGAAAAGGCGAAGGTCGAATGCCTAAATAATTATCTACATACATGTACACATACAACACCACACTTTTCTGGTTAGGTAAAAACACTGGTGTATAATTAAGAGAAAGATCGTAAATTACTCGAAACGATCTATTCAGTCAGTTGTCTGCGTCAGCAAACGTTACGACCATAACGGAGATGTCACACGGGCACCGTGCCTCCGCCTAATTGTCACAGCGACGTCGCGTAATCGCTCGTAGGGTTCTACGAGCATAAAAATCAGAGCGACACGTCGCGTCGCAGCGTAATCGCTCGTAAAACCCTTTACATAAAAATCAAAGCGACAAGTCGCGTCGTATAGCGTAATCGCTCGTAGAACTGTCTACATAAAAATCAGAGCGACACGTCGCGTCGCAGCGTAATCGCTCGTAGAACCCTCTACATAAAAAACCGAGCGCCGTCGCGTCGCAGCGTAATCGCTCGTAGAACCCTCTACATAAAAATCAGAGCGACACGTCGCGTCGCAGCGTAATCGCTCGTAGAACCCTCTACATAAAAATCACAATGACGTCGGGTCGCAGTGTAATCGATCGTAGAACCCTTTATATAAAAATCACAATAACGTGCGCCTTGAAATGAGTGATGCGCAATAGAGAAAGATCACGAGAGATGAAGCGCGGAGTGTGTCGGCGCTGCAACGACGGTGCGACAATGCAGCGTGCAATTACTTAGATACTTTTGTCTTTTTGTCTTGTTTGAACTGTTTGTCTTTCGTGTGTGTAAGTAGCATCTGATATAGCTTTAACAGCAACCTCTACGCTTTAATAGCTTCAAAAACCGTCCTTCGGACGGAGGAGCTCGAGATATTTTGTATGCCACTTGCGGTCACCCATCCCAGAGTGATAAGCTCGCCCGGGGTTGATAAGCATACGTTAATGCTTATAATGCTCACGACTACTGGTCCACCGGACTCCTCTTAGAGACTTTAATAAACGTAGTAAAAAATGAAACGTGAAAAGTATCAATAAAATGTGACTCTTTTTTTTTAAATATCTGTCGACATTGGAACGGTAAAGTAACGCCGTGTGGCATCGCTATTAGACTCAGCAGTCGTTACTTAGTCAACAATGAGGCAGATAATAATTAATTCAGAGTCCGGTCCACCGCGATCGGATCACAGAGCCGGATTTGGGTAAAAATAAACAGATTACGTAATTAATGGGAATGTTAATACGGATCATTCTATATTTGCAATGTATGTTGGAATATTCAGTTGGTTGAGTTGACGACTATTAATAATTCGTAGCTATACAACAATTTTGTACGCAGCATTGGTCCCGGTGGAAATGTTTTCATTCCGTTAGGTTGAGTTACCCTAAAGCTCAGGTGTATTAGTACAGCGCGATCTCTTTCGATACTTATTTTGATAAATAGCTATCACTTGCAGCTTTATTCGCGTAAATAAAAATTTCTTAACATTATTTTGGGTATAACGGGTATAATCTCATTAGCCTTGACAATGCATGTATACAGTCAGAGGCAAATCAAGTTTGTCAGGTAGAGATTGCTCTTAGACCTATAAATAAGACCGCCTATTGTACATAGATTAATTTATATTCAATTGTTACTTATGGTATACAATTAAGTATTCATTCACTAATTCATGTTTTCATTTACTCTTCTTCTGGATTTTCCTTTCAATCCACCCGATATCCATAAAGTTGTCGACCTGTTAAAGCGAGTAAATAATATTACGTTTTGTGGCTCAAGTGTCGGACTAAGTTCGGCTCTGAAGCTAGTAGTAAATATTAGGTTTCACGCAGTTAACTAGCACGTTATTGTTAGGTTGATTTCAAACTGACGCCGGTGAGACGCGCCGTTGACCAGCGCGTTTCAACAGCGCGCGCTTGACCGGGCGGCGTGCGCTGTGAAACGAGTTTTAGTATCGCGCATTTCGTTGCAATGTATAGTTGAAATCGAAAATATGTGATGAAAAAATTTCGCCACAGGTAGGATTTGAACCCACAACCATCGATATCTGGTTTGTCAATGCTCTCAATTACTGAGCTGCCGTAGCTTCAAATCACCACGACGAATTTGTTCATCAGATGAGTTTAAAGTTGATTACCACACTTCTAAATTGTGGGTAAAGTGTGGGAAGTAGTGAGATTACGCATGCTTCGAATGCGTGTACCTGTAATATGTGATGAACAAATTCATCGCGGTGATTTAAAGCTACGGCAGTTCAGTGGTTGAGAGCCTCGACGGGCCAGGTGTCGAAGGTTTGTGGGTTCTACGTAAAGCGAAATTTTTTACATATGTTCGATTTTTATATTAAACCGAGCATTATAATGCTATTAATATAATCAATGTATAGTCGTCATCATTGTGACACCTGTGGTAGCAGGATATAAACAGCTTGCTTATTTTCTAGAGAAATAGTGTTACAGCGACATCGTAAACCATTGAAAATTGATTAATAAGCAAGCGCTTCGGCAGTGCTGAACGGCGTGTTTTAGTTGCGTAACTATGAAAGGAGGCTAACTACTCGTATCTAGTGTTATTGCAAGCGCATGCGTCTGGACGGCGCTGCTCAAACGCGTTACTCTAAAACCAGCTTTAAGGTAGTAGAAAATATAACGTTACACGCGTCTAACTACCACGTTATCGTTAGAGGTCGTATACAACGTGACATTCACTAACGAACAGGGATAATACAAAGTGTTGTAACTCATACCCGCTCACTGACATTCATTAGCAAAGCGACGTTAAAATCAATGCGGCATCACACCAAAATACTTTTTACGGTTCCGTACCAAAAGAGTAAAAACAGGACCCTATTAATATGACTCCACTGTCTGTCTGTCCTTCTGTCCGTCTGTCACCAGGCTGTATCTCACCCCAAGTTTTACTTAAGTACTATTAGATTCAAGATTATCCATCGGCCTACGATCAGATATTTGACATACTCTCTGCTGAATACGTTCAAATAGAAGAAGTTGATAATGTGGTGCTCCAGCCCAGAGATGAGAACAATGCAGCCTAATTTGAGCTTTCATTTCACAATCGAACATTTTTAAAGATTATTCAAAAATATGTCTCTTTTTTACAAAAGTGTTTCATAATAGGTTAGTTTCCTAAAAAAATATAATTAGTCCGTCAGTTAGATATTCAAAAAATATTGGACACCTATTTTTCCTTTTGTCGATTAAACAAAACATTATAAAGATATAGCCCTTTAAAGTTCCGTGTGACGTCATAGCTTGCTACAATTTTTAGCAAACTTTGACGTCACGAGCCCCCACTCCTGAACTTTGACGCGCTTTATCTTTATTATTTATTTGACAAAAGAAAATATACGTGTCCAATATTTTTTGATTATCTAACTGACGGACTAATTGTTATTTTATTATTACGACCCAGGAAACTAGCCTATTATCCTAGCTAACTATATCGTGGATTTATGGACGATAATTTTAAGTAATAACAGTGGAAGAGAGATATATGCGTCACAAGTCGAGCGCTTCCGATAGATGCGTCACAAGCCGAACGGTTAGGCCGAAAGCTCTCTATCGCAGTTCTGCGCTGTCGCTTGCTCGCGGAACGTGACTCTTTTTCATGCCCGCAGTTGGCGTTCATAGATTTATAACACATTATCACGCGTGAATAAAATAAAGGTGCCTTTATAAAAAGTTACCTCTGGATTGTTACTAGACATTTTTAAATGATCAATATCATATCTTTTGAGGTTTCTCCAGGATATTCCAATAAAGGTTGTAATTTAATATTTTGGATACGGTATTTTGTGATGACGAAGGTAAATGTGTCTACATATTATTAACGAAGACAATTTTCAGGGTTCCGTACCTCAAAAGGAATAAACGGAACCCTTATTGGATGACTTTCTGTCTGTCTGTCAAGAATAGACTTGAGCGTTTGAAATTCATATCAAAAACGCAGGTCTTCTAAGCCAACGCAATCAAAAGATACAGCCGTTCATGCCGCAAATTTTCGACATTCGCAAGGGAATCAAAACCTACAGGGTACTTTTCGTGAACTCAAAATCTTGAAATTTGGTACCAAGCAACGTCTTATAGCACAGATAAAGGAAAATTTGCGAAAAGCATACATTTTTAGTTACAACTTTTAACTTATCTATACTTCTATACTAGTATTATAAAGAGGAAAGATTTGTTTGTTTATTTGACGCGAATAGGCTCCGAAACTACTAGACGGATTTGAAAAAATCTTTCACATTTGGGAAGCTTCACTATTTGCGCTGAACATAGGCTATGTTTTACGCGGACGAAGAAGCGGGAAAACAGCTAGTTATAGATAATGGTACAAAACTCTTAGTGCGCGAGTCCGACTCGCACTTGGCCGGTTATTTATCAACATAAACATCAAAGATACGCTGATCTAAAGAACATTTTATGACTAAATTGTTTGGAAAGCAATTTTCAAACTTTATTTCACCATTTTCAACCGACGAAAATACCGGATGTTATAAGTTTGACGTACATATATGTTTGTATGTCTGTCTATGGCATTAACTTAAATGCCAAAAAATTGCGATACAGTGTTTTGTTTTAAAGGTAATTCTACCGTGAATAGTACTAGTTATTATATATAATTATTAATTAAAACTTAAACTAAAAAAAACAAATACCTACCCAAATAACACCAAAACTATAAATAAAAAATGTCCCGCAGGTCGTTATCACACGGAAGGGTACCCAGAAGGCTGGTGGCATTGCCACGTTGGATGGCAATGCTTATTCTCTGTCCAAGGTAATGGCCAGCCCTCTGGTCACCCGATACCTCAACCAGCTTTTGGCTCAATACCTTAAAAAGTTTATGCGCCGACGGGCCCCACGGACCTAGTGTCTCCACCCCAAACGGCTCAAATATGAACCCGTTACCGATACAAGCATATTTTCGCCGTTTTTACCGTGAATGTTCTTGGCTATATTTTATTGAAAATATATTAGCCACTTTACAATTTAGAAAGATTTCTGAAACGGGGGTTGCCTATTTTTTTTTTGGTGAGATCCGTGGCGCCTTGGTCAACACACCAGCCTGCGACACGAGGGTGCCCAGGTTTGATCCCCGGTCAGGTCATGATGGAAAACGATATTTTTTTAGAACCACAGATGAAACCTACAACCTAAAAGATACATTTTTTTAAAGATACAATTTTAAATACTTAACTTACAATACATACGAGTCTGAATAATGTTGACGAGGCTTCGCAGAAAAGAACTCAATTACCTGAAAACAAAGAAAACAGTAATTTATTGTGACTGTAAACAGCTTTAATTTAATTTAATTTAGTACGTTTCTGAGTAGAGATTTAATTATTTTTATATAAAGATTTAAGAAATAATGTGATCTCTTTAGGTATATTTGACGTATATACTAGACATATGCCTAGTAACTATATTTTAGATAGTTTTACCGAGATACCCAATAGATAAATACGTTCTGTGACGTCATTCGTAGATGCGTTTTTGCTAACCTGATCAAAAGAAAAATCTACATTACAGTGTTTATTTATGGACATTAAACATGGTATAGATAAAATAGTAATGAAGACATTAGAAAAGCAATAGGTATTCTGAGTGATTTAATATTTTATTCAAACTAACGTGACATATAGACATTATTAAAATATGTTACAACGGGTTGCGATTTACATTTGTCCTGAGAAAGACTTCCGAATAAGGTCGAAACATGTCGACCAGTACCTAGCTGACTTCGTACGTGAAAAACACCTTGCTACATCTTTTAATAATATAATATTTATCGCTGAGAAAATGAAATTAATTTCTTAAATAATTATATCTATTAAATGAAAATAAAAAATCATGATCTTCAGAATCTTTCGCAAATCCAATAGCATGTTTTTAAAAAAAATACATTTCAAAATATTTAGGCCGTCTGGTAGATTATTGAATAATTTTGGACACATATTTTTTCTTTTGTCAGTCAAACAAAAATTAATAAAGATATAGCCCGTTAAAGTTCCGCGTGACGTCACTGACCGGTACACTTTTTACAGGCCTGTTGCGTCATGAGCCCCCACTCCTACGCTTTATCTTTATCATCTTTGTTTGATTGAAAAAAGAAAAAATACGTATCTTATATTTATCGATAATCTATAAGATGGAATTATTATTTTAAATGGTATGAAATTATTTAAATTTTTTTAAATTTGCTACTCTTTGACCTACCAGAGCCAGCCATAGTACATATATGATTTTCTCTAGGTTTATAAGCAAGATTAGTTTTTGTTTGTTTTTATTCTCTTTATAATGTAGTGTATTTTATTTAAAAATTCTAAAATTCCTGAGATTTCCTAAGATTTGCAAAATCCGCCCGCAATGCTAAGAAGAGCCCAAAAATCCTGAAATCTCAGGACAAATTTTGAGATATGGTAAGCTATAGCCCGCCAGGAAGTTTGTATGGAAATATCTAAATATGGTTCATAATGACGGACAAAATCATCCCATCAAGAAAATATTGAGGGTAATTTACACACAGTATTGAAGAAATAAAACAAGTGCGATAAATAACCTTCAGGACCCAAAAGAAATAATTCATGTCTTAATTAAGTCTACTTCACATTTATGGTGAACACCAGAAACGCTGGTAATAAAATTTGTTTCGGCACCTCGCGGGCCCTTAATGTTTTTTATTTCCCACATTATTTTCACTGAAACGTCTGTGGGACGTCTACGCCCGTAATTATACTTTATGGCCAATGAAAGGCAAAACCCACTGTAACACTACGTTTGGAGAGCTGCTGAATAGAAAACTATTTTCAATTATTTAAGGTATTATTTATTTGACAAAATAGAGACGCATTTTCAAAGAAAATTAAGAGAGACGCATTTTTTTTTTTAAATCTATGAAAATTTATAATTTAACTATCCCGCCAAAAATTGAAGAGAATTTGTCACTCGAGAAAAGGCAAGGTTATCAGACATTCAGAAGTTAAAGAGTATAAAATTAAATATACTACATACATCCTGTATGTATGTAGTATATTTAATTTAATATGTAATAGTAAAGTAAATCGACATTCCCATACAAACTGGCCGGGCGGCAGGACTCTTTTGTATGGAAATGCCGATTTTTTTTGTGTTCTATTGGTCCCATAGGAAAAGTAGTTCATATTGATGGTCTGAGTCACCCCTTTATGGGAACATCGAGGGTTCATTTACATGCTGTTTACACATGTTAATATAGATAATTACATCTTGCAAGAGCTATACCATAATCAGAGCAAAGTCACGGCCTAGACTAGTTTACAATAACAATACGCTTACACACGCATAAATGCCTACAATCCTAAATCGGTACAGTCAGCAACGTAATTAGCTTATACCCACTACGTAACACCTGATGAGGCAAATTTTGATCCAGTGTATTTTCCGCAATTTCGCTAAAATTACGAATATGGCGAGAAATTTGCTACATTGCAAAAGGAAAACTACTCATGTAGATAAACTAAATTAACGAGTAGATATGCTACCTTCCATACATGTATATCGACCTTAGTCACGGGTCTAAGCTAGGTGGTGACTTTGTGAGTTCAAGAACCCAGAATTTTACCACAGTAAAAAGGTGGTCCGTGGTCCAGTGGTTAAGGCGTTTGCCTGTTGACCCATACCATACTTTGTTTAGTTGTTTCCAGTCTGGTTAGGACATTGCAGGCTTGAATCACCAGATTGTCTGATAATAAAGATGATTCTGTGCTTCGGAATGCACGTTAAGCCGGTGGTCCCGGCTGCCATCTAGTAGTCGTTTAAGGCACCACGTCAGAGGCCGATAGACGGTTTCGAAGAACTCTGACACCAGGGTGTGCATGGTCGATTGACCGTGACACCTACTCGAAATGATGATGACCACAGTGAAGACATATCGGTTCTAAGTGCCACAAAACTCAATTGCACTTAGGTCATTCTGCCAATTTTTGTGACGTCGTGCTTCACTGCCCTCCGCGATCCTGTCCCCTACCCCGCAGCCAATTTATAATCTGCAGCGGCGGGCGGCCAGTTACTAAGGCTAAAGCTAAGTGTCATTTCTACTGCCATCCGACCACGACACCTGACCCCCTTAGATACCTAACTGTGACTAGCACTGTTTTATAATTAGTATTGCAATTTTGAAAAGTTTCTATCAAATATTTGACTCTATATTTTTGGACATGCTATCTGTACTTAATGTACATCATCATGATTATTCCAGCCGTCAGAAGTTCACTGCTGAATTTACAAGCTTTCATTATATATTCATCATCAACAGGTCTTTTTAGTCTCCACTACAGGAGCATGATTTCATTGTACATTACTTTAATTTATTTTTTGTAAGTACGTACTATATTTTTTGAGTTAT
This sequence comes from Elegia similella, assembly GCA_947532085.1. Classification (NCBI taxonomy): domain Eukaryota; kingdom Metazoa; phylum Arthropoda; class Insecta; order Lepidoptera; family Pyralidae; genus Elegia; species Elegia similella. The sequence continues at coordinate 20,870,003 of OX383941.1, forward strand.
TTTCAGCGAGCCATTTAATTTGATATTGATATTGATATCAAAAATATCTAGTCCGCCAGGTGTCCCGCCTAGTTGGATTTAGAATGATGACACACAGCTAACCATGCATTATCATCCAAACTAAACGAGTATACAAAAAATCAGTTCTATCAGGATATATCTGCTTCAAAATTGTGTTGCGAGATTCCATCCAAACAAACATAGTTACATAAATAGTTTCCTCACTTTTAAAAATAAAGTGCTGAAATTTGTTAAGGGATAGTTGGACTGATAGCATCTTAACAAAGAAGATGATATGAATGTTGTGTATACCTGTAATTGGTGCTTACATTAGAACTAGGAATTCATTGTCATTAATAATATCTTAAGCAATCACTGTTGGTGTATCTAAATAAATAAATAAATACATACATTGCAAGTTAAATGAAATCTTGTAAAAACGAATAATAAAAGTAAGCTTAGCCACAATTAAATATTTTTACAATGTTTATGGCCACATAAAGTTGACTTAATGAAATTTCAGGTCGCAATATGACAGGGAAATTTCATTAAACCCCGTTTTATCATAATTAATGAAAAAGTATGGTGTTTCAACTTTGTTGTATAAAATTACTGAATAATTCACTTGGCAGCAAAAAGTTGAAAATACATTCTTGATACACATACATAGGTACATACATAGGTATTACCAATCGATTTAAAACGTGCTTATAAAGGTTTCGGGTTTGTATGAAGAAAGCTGAAACCCTTATGAACCACTTAAAAAACCCCTCTTAAAAATTAAATATCTAAAGAGTTTTTATAAGAACTAGCGACCCGGACCCCGGCTTCGTCCGGGTGCAATCTATAATATAAAAACAACAACGCTCCAGGCGTTGTTGTTTTTATATTATAGATTGCCAAATTGGCCAATTCTTTTTTTAAAATGTACGTTGAAGTTCAAAGATGGTTTATCAAAACAGTGTGCATTGGAGCACAGATAAACAAAAAAGAAAACGAAATCGAATAGTTCAATTTGGTCGGTTTCGCGATATTATTTCATTTGTTTTACTTTAAAATGCATCAGTTTTCAAGTCATTACATCAGTCAAACAGAAACAGCGTTACCAAAAGTGTTTTATTATTTTATTTTTTTCATATCCATATTTTAAATACGGCTTGAAGGATTTGACTCCAAGTCATATCAAATTAAAAAAAAATGTTGAAACAATCTTTTGATAAAATAAAATAAATAAAATATTTTGCTATGACCATAAACAAGTCCCAGGGGCAATCATTAAGTGTTTGTGGTATTAATCTGGAAAACCCATGTTTCTCACATGGTCAATTGTATGTTGCCTGTTCCCGTGTTGGAAAACCATCAGATTTGTTTGTCTATGCGCCAGATAATCAAACAAAAAACATCGTATATCACAAAGCACTACAATGAAAATAAAACTGATTTTTGTTAATAATTATGATTCAAAGAGATTACTTATTTTTAAATGGTTATATATGTTTTATTTTATTATATTTCTTATTCACAACGCCCTATCACCAGGGTGACGATTCTGTTCAGGAGAATTTTTTGCCCCGACTATAAAATATGTAGGAACAAAAAAAAGGCACATTACAAATCATTTTGAAAGGCTATATTTGGCAGTACGAAGTCTGCCGGGTCAGCTAGTGTACATATAAACCTTCCTCTTGAAACACTCTATCTCTTAAAAAAAACCTCATCAAAATCCGTTGTGTAGTTTTAAAGATCTAAACATACATAGGGACGGACAGACTGTGGAAAGCGATTATGTTTTATACTATGTAATGATGATGTAATGAAATGATGATATAAAACAGTTCGCAACAATGGTCAGAAACAGGATAGTAAGGTCATATTACCCAAAGGTTGTTCTGCGTCAAGGGCTAAATTTGAAATTGTCCTCTTCAGAAGGGCAGGAATATAAAAAAAAAATGTACAAAATACGACTTTTATAATAATTTATTGCTTAATGGCTTTCATAGGCATTGGCTAGCGTCTTCAGTTTCATTAAATTGTAGATCTCATTTTACTTTTTAGTAACTTATTCTTATTTCAATTTATTAAAAAGGATTGTAAAAAAAATTAAGGCTGCTACAGTCTAAGTTGTTTTTTCAATACAACATTAGCAAACTTAGCTTGTTCTTGGAACTGTGGTATTTTTATGGTACATATTATTAAATAGCCTAGAAAAAAGTGATTTTGAATTTGGTTTTTCGTTTACTAAATATGATCTATACCTCTAGAATTTTTATGAATCTACCCACATAACGCTAAATCCCTATGATCGCTACTTATATTATAAATGCAAAATAATTATGTTGATCGGTTTAGGAGTTAAGTATAACGTGGAAGTGACAAAAAGAAACAAAGAAATAAATAAAAACAAACAGCGAAGATTAATAAAAAACCAACAAAGAAATAAATAAAAAAAACAAACTCCCTTTCTCTTTTATAATATTAGTTAAGAAAGGATTAGAATACAGCAGCACACCGCATTTTGAATAAAGTTGCAGAATAAAGTAGAATCTATAAAATAAATATGACCATGATTGATTTCCAACCGAGAAATACTTACTTATAATAAAAATTCTGTACAATCTGCACTTTTCCAAGCTACTGGGTTCCGCGAACGCATGCTTTCAGTCGCCTGCTTATTCATGTTATCGCTAGTGTTGTATCTTTTCTTACTTTGTTATCGATAAATTTATTTTTCTATAAACCGATGCAGTAAAAATGGCGCTTATTTAGTGGGTATTAATGCCAAAAAATATATCATCGTAAAAGTAAATTATGGAGATTTAAAAATATACTCCAATCATTCGTTTCCATATTTTTTGTTCAATTTCTCTATTAAATTACTTGAAGATATCTTAAATATTCTTTTGTTTTTGTAAAAGATCATCGACCTTACGGCTTTGTAATATTAATAATGTCTAATTTCAAGGACATCATAGTCATGCAAAAGACTATACCTGTATATTTTGCCGGTTCCAGGAACTGCGTTCGGATTAAGAACTTATACCTTGTGGGAAAATAGCGGCGAGTCCATCGTAGCGGACGTCCATAGACATCACAAAGCTCCCTCTGACCGGTGCAGCTGTCATGAATCACCAACAGTCCGGCAGCAGTTTTAGCGACGCCGCTGCCATGATTTTTTTCCTGAACGTTCCAAGCCGTCAGCTCAGCTCTGGTGTTGCAGATGTCCATGGGCGACTGTGACCACAAGTGTAAAAACGGGACCCTATTAATATGGCTCACCGGGTTCTCTCATAAACCGTGTAGGCTCTCTCATAAAGTGATAGTTAGACAGTTGAAATTTTCATAGATGATGTATTTCTGCGGCAACAGAAATAACTATAACAACAAATACTAAAACACAGATTAAAATAAGTATTTAAGGGGGCTCCCATACAACAAACGTGATTATTTTGCTTGTTTTACCCTGATATTGATAAAGGCAACAGGTAGACAATTGAAATATTCATATTGAGTTATAAATTAAAAATAAATATTAAATTATAATAAAATAAATATATGGGAGGCTCCCTTGTAAAAAAAAATTTGTCTGTTGTAAGGAACAGACATGTTCTTTTTTGCCGTTTTTATAGATTATGGTACAGAACCCTTCGTGCTCGAGTCCGACTCGCACTTGGCCGGTTTCTTTTTTCCTACATTGTTAACGTTCGAATAGGGGACAGAACCACCAAATAGGCGTAATTTAACATAATATTTTTGACGTCACTTGTGGAATTGTCAATACATTTTATAAATTTCTAAAATTCGCGGAAGCTTTAAAGTTGCCCCAATCCAAAACGAACTCCTCAAAAACCGATTAAAATGATATGGCCATACGCAAAGAGGAATACACATGGTCAACATCACCCTAAACCTCCCCGAAAAACCAAAAGGGAGAGGCAGACCAAAATATACATGGTGGTCTACAATCCAAAAGGACCTACGAACGAACCCTGAACACCACGACTGAGACAACTCAGAATCGAGAGATCTGGCGCAAATTGACAAGGAGACCCGACCCCACATAGGTCATCATCATTTCGAGTAGGTGTCACGGTCAATCGACCATCCACACCCTGGTGTCAGAGTTCTTCGGAACCGCCTCTCGGCCTCTGACGTGTTTCCTTTAACGACTACCAGATGGCAGCCGGGACCAACGGCTTAACGTACCTTCCGAAGCACGGAATCATCTTTATTATCAGACAGTCAGGTGAAAAAGGAAGGAAAAAGCAGAAGATTTGATAAATTTGTTCCTTTTTTATAATTCAAAGTATTTGTTCGGGTTTATCCCGTAGTAAACTATCGATATGAAAGCTGTAACGTCCCTAGCGCTCGTAAATGGCAGGCTTCAATGCGATAAAGAAAATATTTATCACATCGCGGTTGAAATGCGAACTGGGGCGTTTCATTCAACAAAAGCATTCCAACATTTCCAGAATTGTGGTCAGGGGTGTCATCCTCGACTGTCTGTCCGGTGGCAGTAGGTATGGCATCGGGTACGCGCGCTCGACATCCCGAGCTGCTACTTACTCATTAGGCTAGTTTCCTGGGTTGTAATAATAACATAACAATTAGTCCGTCAGTTAGATAATCAAAAAATATTGGACACGTATTTTTTCTTTTGTCAAATAAATAATAAAGATAAAGCGCGTCAAAGTTCAAAGGGTGGGGGCTCGTGACGTCAACGTTTGCTAAAAATTGTAGTAAACTATGACGTCACACGGAATTTCAAAGGGCTATATCTTTATCATTTTTTGTGTAATCGACAAAAGAAAAAATACGTGTCCAATATTTTTGGAATATCTAACTGACGGACTAATTATATTTTTTTAGGAAACTAGCCTATTCCTTAATTCCCTATCAAAATCCGACAAATTTCTATCCTTCCCCTAAAAAAATTAAAATGATTCCGATTGGCAGCAGCGTCGGAAGCGCTAAAAATCAAAGAACTGTGCTCGCCAACCCGCCTGCTAAGCGTGGTGAGTATGGTAGTATCCTTCCATGGAACGAGAAATCCTTGGGAGAGGCCTTTGTCCAGCAGTAGACTTCAACGGCTGGAATGATGATATCCAGGATTCATAATGTTTCTGAAGTGGCTTGATGTTATTTTTTCATATCATCTATTCAAAAAACAGAACGGTTGCCCGTATAAAGGGTTTAAAATATGTTTTTATTCCGGAGGAACTAAAATTTTTCTTTTTATCCAAAATTCAATTATTTTTTGTCTCTTGGGAATAATCTCTGACTGCAGAGTGTGACTTCTGACGTGAGTACAAAACTTATTCAGTGACATAGTGAGTTTGTGCCTCAAATTCTCATTTCCACATTCATTAGCAATTTCGGTTTCAGGTTGTCATAGGAAGCCTAACTAGGGAATTGCCTAGTAATCGGGTCAGCTTTGTGTCGCAGCCTGTCTGTCTAATGGGGCTGGCCCAGAAAATAGACTGCTTTTACCCACTAACGTTTCAATGCTTCACAGCCTATTGCCAATTTGATGGGTTTTTGCATTCTTCTTCCTATTCAAAAACCTGGCTCTTGTAGGTTGAAGGATTTTCAATTTTCCCTATCCCTATATAGGACACTTGTTGAGATACGATCAGTTTATGAAAACTATTATAGAAGGCAAAATAGAGGGAAGGAGAGGGAGAGGAAAGCCCAGGCACAGTTATTTTAAACAGATACAGGAAAAAGTGGAAAGCGTTTCGTACCAGGATGTGAAACGACTGGCGGAGAATAGACTAAGATGGAGGGAGCTCCACCGACAAGAGCGTTGCTCTTAAATTTTGATGATATTGTTTTTGCATACCTACTATTTATTATTAGTAGTTAGTAGTTTTCCCTTGCTTGATTTGGAGTACATATAAACGTAGAACTTTAATTGAAATTTCGTTATTTTGATGATATGATATTGTTCTGGTAGAACCACGCTACCAGCAAAATTCATTTTTGCTAGTAACATGAATGGGCCGGAACCACGCCGATATTCACAGAAAACAATCGACATTTGAGTAGAAGCTTTACCGCTTTTATGCTTCGTTTGGTGAGTGAGGGAGCCAGAGATACTCCATGTCCTTCTTCCAACTCCTGGAAAGGCCGGCAACGCTCCTGTTACACCTTGGTGTTGCAGTCGTCCATGGGCAGCGCTAATCGCTTACTATCAGGTGACTCGCTTGCTCGTTTGTCGTCCTATATCATAAAAAACCGGCCAAGTGCGAGTCGGACTCGCGCACTAAGGGTTCCGTACCGTTATCTATAAAAACGGCAAAAACATCATGTCTGTTGTATGGGAGCTCCTCGTAAAAAATATTTTTATTTAATTATTTATTTTTAAAGTGAATATATAACTAAATATTCAGTGAATATTCAAGCGTCTACCTGTTGCTATTAACAAAATCGAGCAAAAACAAGCAAAAAAAATCACGTTTGTTGTATGGGAGCCCCCTTAAATATTTATTTTATTCTATTTGTTGTTATAGCGGCAACAGAAATACATTATCTGTGAAAATTTCAACTGTCTAACCATCACGGTTCATGAGATGCCTGGTGACAGACGGACAGCGGAGCGAAATTAATAGGGTCCATTTTTTACCCTTTGGGTACGGAACCCTAGAAACCTTTTATCCATATCTCTTGGTGTGGGGTATTACTCTGGTCCCTTGAGAGGCTTGCGTAAGGATATAGATCCAACACGTAGAGGCCCTTTGGGGCAGAACCTACGAATTAAAATCCGAATATATTGTCTGATTCGTCAGCAATTCTGTTCTCATTTATACCTGCCGATATACAGGCGGGATTCGTAGCTATTATCGTCAAATTCTATTAGACCGACTCTAATTTGTACTAAGCTGCTAAATCGAATATTTAGGTAGAATCCAGTCTAATTTTGCAACACGATATGTAGGTTAACAATAGACTCATGGCCGCTCCATGCATATAATTTCGTTCAGCATACATTCATGAAAACATATGTGAATAAAAGGTAAGAAATATTATGCCACCCATTACATGTTTTGGCATATATTTAATTTTAGCCTTTTGCTGTTTTCATGTTTTGAGTTTTTATCTTTATTTCTATTATCATCATCATTATCTGAGCGATTTCCCGGTTACACCTTCAGTTACAAATATCGGTTGATAGACAGGCACTCTAAGGGTCAATTCATACTAGCGTCGAAATGAAGCGCAACGATGTAGTAGTTATGGCAATCTCACCTTAATTCCACCTCCTCATGCATTTACTTCTGAGATTCAGAAGCGCGAAATTCGCGCGAACCCGGGGTCCGCTTTATGACCTAGGGGATTTGACGAGATTACCTACGGGTTTTTATACAGAGCGACTGTCGTCTGACCTCCTCAATTCCCTAGTAATGGTAAGGTAACAAACGCTAGAAAGCACTTGTTACCTTGGCGCCTAATTCACGTCACAATATCCCTTGATCCGTTTTCACGATCTGTTCAGGAAGATAAGATTTATCTTTAGTCCTATACAATACAATAAAGAGGAAAGATTTGATTGTGTGTTTGTAATACATAAACTCCAAAACTACTGAAAGTAGTTTAATTATGAAGAAGGAGACTTATCGGCGCGTCTCATCCAGACAACTGGTGACCACAGAGCTGGCAGCTTCCTGGCTCAACGAATTAGCCTTATAATCCAGAGAGGAAGCGCTGCTAGCCTACTGGCACCATGTCTGAAGGGGACACGCTAGACGAAATTTTTAGTTTTTAAGAACAATGTATTTTTAATGATAATGTTAAATGTATTTAATTGTGACAGAAAATAAATTAAGTTATAAAGTTTAAATAAGCAATTTTGCTTCAATCGATCGAGTAAAAAGCAAGATACAAAATCAGCGATAAAAACGTCCTCCTAAGGAAAAGTTTCACGTCACGATGAAAACCAATATCAAATATTGCATACTTAATCCCACTAAGGTGAAGTCAATAAAAAGCATGACAAAAAATGTTTCATATTGCTTCAAATTCGCCGAAACTATATATCAGATTGTTTGGAAACGTTTGTTCATGTTTTCACCTTATTCCTTTCCTTTTTACTTTATAGGTGCCGTCACTACAAAGGATAAAGTTTTACGCGAGAGGGCTTTCGTTCCATGCCAATACGGGACTGTCTTTGATGTTTATGATAATCGGACAAGTGCGGGTCGAACTCGCGCTGGTTTCAGAACAGAGGTATTTTTGAACACGTGACACATATTTTCTCTCGCGTAAATCACCCTGTATAAACGTTAGTTTTGTTCTGGATAAATAGATGGCGCCTATCCAAAAATAGAACGCGCTATCATAGTTATTTTTTTTATTAGTAGCTATGTAGAGCGTACTTTTATTGTTAAATTAGGCTAGCAATGAATACAAGCATTGTTTCATATACATTGGACGTTTAATTCCCAATGAGGGATATGTACATGAAAAACTATGATAGCGCGTTCTATTTTTGAATAGGCGCCATCTATTTATCCAGAACAAAACTAACGTTTATACAGGATGATGTACGCGAGAGAAAAAGCCAAATTTTTCCGTACCCAAAGGGTAAAAACGGGACCCTATTAATATCGCTCCACTGTCCGTTTGCCTGTCTGTCCGTCTGTCACCAGGCTGTATCTCATGAACCGTGATAGTTGACATTTTCACAGATGATGTTTTTCTGTTACCGCTATAATAGCAAATACTAAGAATAGAATAAAATAAATATTTAAGGAGGCTCCCATACAACAAACGGGATTTTGTTTCCTTGTTTTTGCTTGATATTACTCGTAATAACGGCAACAGGTAGATGCTTTAAATACTCACAGAATATTTAGTTATATATTCAATTTCAAAAGAAATAATTCAACAAAAGTAAAATTAATATTAAAGGCCCCCCTTTAATATACAACAGACATTTTTTTTTGCTGCCTTTATAGGTAACCTACGGTACGGAACCCTTTTGTTGTTTCAATTTGACAAGCGTAAATATCTTTAATTATTATTTTGAGACTTACTTACATGATAAAGTCAAATTTGTCATTTTATACGCGAGTTCGAGTCGAGTCTAAGTGGTCTTATCTCGTGCGACTATTCAGAAGACCCAGAATTATTGTTCAAAAATAGAGCTTATTAAGATTCACCACGCGGAAGCCTGACGAGTGCCTAGGACACAAGCACACTACTATTTGTTTCGAAATTCAAAGCGAATAAAAAAAAATATATACGAACAAATCACACAGATTGAGCTAGCACCAAAGTAAGTTCGAGACTTGTGTTATGGGATACTAACTCAACGATACTATATTTTATAACAAATACATATATAGATAAACATCCAAGACCCAGGCCAATCTAAAAAAGATCATTTTCCATCTTGTCCTGGCCGGGGATCGAACCCGGTCACTCCGTGTCGCAGGCTGGCGTGTTGACCGCTGCGCCACGGAGCTAGTCAACAATGTTAATATAGCAAACTTATCGTTAACTCAACATTGAGCATCACGGCTCATATTTGCTCTAAGACTAAAGCATGTTGGAAGGCGTGTAGATAGAAAAAGGAATCAAAATAGTGATGGGTTGCTAGGCGCATCGCCTATTGATATGATTCCGCAGATTTTAGCCCAATCCCTCGATCAGTTTTTACGATCTGCGCGGGAAGAGAAGCAGCTGACACATTCTACGTTTTTTCTTTTCTCCCAGACTAGCATGGAAGGGTTACCTGTCACCTTTTCTTTGGAAGAGACAAGCAAGCAATTAATGGTGACAAAGCAAGCAATAAATGACGCAAAAACGCGCGTCTGCACGCGAATTTCGCTCTCCTGAATCTCAGAAACTCAAAAGTAAATGCATAACGAGGTGGAATTAAGATGAGTTTGCCGTAATAAACATCGTTACGCTTCGTTTCGACTCGCGTTAGTATGAATTGACCCTTAGAGTGCTTGTGTCCATCAAACCTAACACTTAGTGTAGGCCGTCATAACATCCTACACGATTTTAAAATTGATATCGAACCTGCCTATTTCCATAATATCTCTGTTTGCCAAACCCTACAATTTATGTGTGTAGCTAAGTTATTTCATCGCCTACCCAAAACAGTTATGATGTAACAACCCCGACCCTACTCTTTCTGATAGGGTTTCAACGCAATTTAGCCGTTCTTCGTTATACTCGTAATGAAGGCTTAATTTTACATGAATATTTTCTAAGGTAGCGGCCATTTGTAGCTTTATTTGACTAGCTCCGTGGCGCAGCGGTCAACACGCCAGTCTGCGACGCGGAGTGACTGGGTTCGATCCCCGGCCATGTCAAGATGGAAAATGATCTTTTTCAGATTGGCCTGGGTCTTGGATGTGTATCTATATATGTATTTGTTATAAAATAAAGTATCGTTGAGTTAGTATCCCATACACAAGTCTCGAACTTACTTTGGGGCTAGCTCAATCTGTGTGATTTGTCCGTATATATATTTATTTATTTATATCTTGTTTATATATCTGATACGAAGACCATCATCGGGGCGAGAGTTAGGGGTGGCGACATGACGGTTTCGCTTCCCTCAAAGTACGTGTCGCCTAAAACTCGCCCTGATGATAGTCTCCGTAACAGACCGAAACTAAGAATATAGAATACTAAGAATGTATCTAACGTAAGTTTTATTACTATTATTTTATTACTGTTGACGTAGTTGCCTAAACATCAGGTCATCATTCAGGTCCATCGTCACTTACCAGCAGGTGAGATAATAAATAAATATATAAGGACACTGGCTTTCACCCGCGGCTCCGCGCGTTAATGTCGATCCCTCGGGAATAATACTTTTTCCCGGGATGAAAGGTAGCCTATGTCCTTCTCCATACTCCAGAGTACTTGTATGCAAAATTTCATGATGATCGGTTCAGTAGTTACGGCGTAAAAGCGTAACAAACAAACAAACAAACTCACTTTCGCATTTATAATATTATTAGTTAGGTTATCACACAAATTGAGCTAGCCCCACAGTAAGTTGCGAAACTTGTGTCGTAGGATACTAACTCAACGATACTATATTTTATAATACATACTTATATAGATAAACATCCAAGACCCAGGTCAATCTGGAAAAGATCGTTTTCCATCATGATCTGACCGGGAATCGAACCCAGGCATCCTCGTGTCGCAGGCTGACGTTGACCACTGCACCACGGAGCTCGCCAAATGAACGGAAACAAATGCCTAATTCAATACTTAATTAAAAAAAAAGCACACTTTTTTACCCGACTGCCAAGGAGGTTTATTGTATTTCGCGCGTATCTTGTATGTTTTTACTACCTCTGTGTCCTAGTGGTTATGATGCTAGGCTGTCACACCATAAGTTCTGAGTCAATTCCAGGTCAGGTCAAGATGAAAAATGATCTTTTTCATTTTAGCCTAGGTCGTATATGTTTCTCTTTAAATGTATTTTTTATAAAATATGGTATCGTTGATTTAGTATCTCATATCACAAGTCTCGAACTTAGTTTGGGGTTAGCTCAATCTGTGTGATTTGCCTATACCTATATATTTATTAATATCACTACATAGTAGAAAACAAAGTCGCTCCCCGCTAACTGTCTGTCCCTAAGTATGCTTAGAATGATAAAATACGCAAAGCATTATGATGCGGTTTTTTTTTAATAGATATAGTAATTCAAGATGATATATAAACCATATGTATTATTTATCGCATGTATATGTATTAACAACCTCAGTGGTCTAGTGGTTAAGGCGTTTGCCTGTTGACCCGGGGGTCGTGTGTTCGATTCCCACCGGAAGCATACTTTGTTTAGTTGTTTCCAGTTTGGTTAGGACATTGCAGGCTTGAATCACCTGATTGTCTGATATTAAAGATGATTCCGTGCTTCGGAAGGCACGTTAAGCCGGTGGACCCGGCTGCCATCTGGTAGTCGTTAAAGGAACCACGTCAGAGCCGAGAGGCGGTTCCGAAGAACTCTGACACCAGTGTGTGCATGGTCGATTGACCGTGACACCTACTCGAAATGATGATGATGATTTATCGCACCCGTGCGAAGCTGTTATTAATAAAGTACATTTCTTCTCAAAACAATTGAATTTCTAAGTATTATGAAATTGGTTTTCTACAGACTATGCAATATTAAAATATTTCTCTACAATATGTATTTTTTGGAAAATAATATTTTGTAAAAATGAGTTGCTTTGCCGCAGGGCATGTCAGTACCAAAATTGTTAGCATTTTGTAAAATAAGTCATAACAAAAAACTCGTCGACTATTGTACCGAAATGTAATGCACAAAGCAGTAAGAGTGTAGAAATAAGGTTTTTTTTTGTCCTCACTATTCTGTTCAAGATTGCCCCTTCACAGCTTCCACTGGCTAGTTTTATATTTTTAAGCAACTTCAATAGTACTTCGTATTAATAATAGTTATTATGACCGTGAAAGCTTAAAATCATATACCATTTATAAACAATAGCAAAGGATGTGCAAAGAATGGCTATTGCCATCCAGCCAGCGTGGCAATGCAGCTAGTGTTTTGGGCACCTTCGCAACAGAGACGCTAAAGGGCAGGCTATAGGAATGATTTTTTTTTGTCTTATGTACCTATTTTAATTCTGACATATGTTATTTTTAAATTGTATATTATGACTTTGGAATTAATAAAAGTATATTTTAATAGAAGCTTGTAATAAAAAGGGCGTACAATAGTTAAAAAATATATAAAATGATTTGAAAAAAAAAAAAAAAAAAGTTGCAAGTGCTTTTAAAATTAGTACCATTTAAATGGTTCAGTAGTTTCGTTGAAGTAGGTTTTTATCTGAAACTAGTTGTGCCCGAGACTCCGTCCGTGTACATTTGTATGAGAGCCTTAACTCATCATAACTGGAGGAACAATTTAAGTAGCCTATCCTGTGTCCTGTACGTCTGTTTTTCTACTAAGTTACATAAAATTCAGTTCATTCGTTTCAGAGTTATGGAGAAACATACAAACAAGAAGAAAAAAATCTAAAAATTGTCAATTTAGTTTCAGTATCATGTATAGAACTTATAACCAAGAAAGACCATCTCTCAAAACCAAGTAACTTACTCCATGACCAACCTTTACAGTTTTATTATTAGAAAAGAAAATTTGTTGGATTTGGAGATGTTTGAATAACATTTTCTAAGTAGGTATGAACCATGGCTATTGCAAATTAAGCAGAAATTCCGTGCAATCAAAATAAGAAAACAAAAGCACACATAGTACCTTTGTAAAATTCATATTTAAATGCTCTAAAAGGAGTGTTATATTTTAATATATATATATACGGACAATATAATAAATAAATATATACGGACAAATCACACAGATTGAGCTAGCCCCAAAGTAAGTTCGAGACTTGTGTTATGGGATACTCACTCAACGTTACTATATTTTATAACAAATACATATATAGATACACATCCAAGACCCAGGCCAATCTGAAAAAGATCATTTTCTATCTTGACCTGGCCGGGGATCGAACCCGGTCACTCCGTGTCGCAGGCAGGCGTGTTGACCGCTGCGCCACGGAGCTAGTCAAATGTTTCTAAGAATGTATGGTAAGCTTCTTTATCCATACTATCCATACTTAATCTATAAATGCGATAGTGAGTTTGTTTGTTACGTTTTTACGCCGTAATTACTGAACCGACCACCATAAAATTTGGCTTACTCGTTTTCTGGGGTATGGAGAAGGGCATAGAGTATATTTTGTCCCGGGAAAAAGTACTGTTCCCGAGGGATTGACATTGACGCAAGCAGAGCCGCGGGCGAAAGCTAGTTATTTATATTCATTTTACTAACCCGAGTAACATAGGTAATACGTTCTGCATGCAAAGATAAAAAATAATAAAAGACTTTTTATTCTCCTTAAAAAAAAAAGATTGCTTCTAATGTTTTTCTATATCTTTTTCATTTTGTGATCGTGTCGCATTTATAAGATAACAGCAACACTCTCATATTTCAAATTGCATGGCCTTTCCTGGAGCTTAAGGCCAAATCTGGAGTGCCTTGGGCGGAAGAAATAACAAACAACCATGAAGATTTTCGGTGTCTATTTTTAGATGATAGTTTTGCATATGACAAGCAAGTTATACAAAATTAAATAAATTGAGATTGCCCTAGCTGAACGAAGGCGACAAGATGATCAGTGAATTTGTGTGAAAGGACATTTTTGTTTTGTTTTATGTTCTACTAGCTTTCGCCCGCGGCTCCGCCCGCATCAATGTCGATCCCTCGGGAATAGTACTCCGGGTTTCCCGGGATAAAAGGTAGCCTATGTCCTTCTCCGCACTCCAGAGAACTTGTATGCAAAATTTCATGATGATCGGTTCAGTAGTTACGGCGTGAAAGCGTACAAACAAACAAACTCACTTTCGCATTTATAATATTAGTAAGGATAAGGATGTTCTATCTATACATACATAGTATCACGTCTATTTCCCTTGCGGGGTAGACAGAGCCTAGATCTATAAGACCTTATGGCCACATTTAGCATGTTGGAGGGCGTGTAGATGGAAAAAGATATAATATATCCTGATCAATATTGCTCGGAGTTTCAAAATACACCTGTTTACAGAGTGCCAATTGAACCCTAACAATCACTTGAAGGGGTGACTCTGACTGTCCAAATGAACAACTTTTCCTGTGGGTTCAATCATAGGAACTCAAAAAGAAATTTCCATCAAAAATATTATCTTGACCTGACCAGGGATCGAACCCGGGCACCCTCGTGTCTCAAGGCTGGCGTGTTAACCACTGCGCCACGGTGTAGACTCCGTACATCCTCCCGAGTGACATAGTATAAGTAACCCGTGATTTTATTGTTATTTAGTTAAAAACGGGAAAAGGTATGTAAACTATTTATTAGCGAAATAGTCTGTTTAATTAGAACACGAGGTTTTCACATTAATTTCTCTAAGCACTTAACCAACGGATTTAGCAAATTTATCTTTATGCTATTTTGTTTTACAAGGACGTAGCCATAAATGTATTCAATGTTGACTGATAAGGAACATATCGGGTGTTAATTTACCTGAAGGAGCAACCAAGTCCTTTAGTATGAACAACTATATTCCTCTCATCATCATTTCGAGTAGGTGTCACGGTCAATCTGGTGTCAGAGTTCTTCGGGACCGCTTCTCGGCCTCTGACGTGGTTCCTTTAACGACTATCAGGTGGCAGCCGGGACCAACGGCTTAATATGCCTTCCGAAGCACGGAACTATTCCTCTAGGAACAATGCTGGGAATCTGAATTTCTTCTACCTCATTCGGTGTTATTCGTCTATATATCTTTATAATTTTATTTATTATTATTAATTAACCTTTTGCGGGCCTGAAACTATCTCAAAAATTTAATCTAAATCGGCTCAGTATTTAAAGCGTCAATAGGTACTTTTGCCTTTATAATATTAGTATGAATTGAATGGAGCATTTCTCCTCTACCCGTAAATGGATTCATGGCTACGTCCCTTAGCAATTTTCGCCTAAATAGCGTAAATGCTTGCTCCTAATTTCGACTCAATTTACATACTAAGCTTTTGTTAGGGTGTTGACGCTACAATGCAATTATCGTTTTTCTAATATATCTATTATATAAGTTTTCAGTATCAAAAATTATTAATAAAAAATTAAGTGCTCTTATATTAAGACTAGTGGCCCTCATTGGCTTCGCACAGGTAGATATAGGTACTTGGATATTTTTTGCACACCTTGAGTTACGTTATCAAAGTTTTCAAACGGACCCCTAATTTTTTGAAAATATTTTAAAGCTTATTTCAGGGACAATTTTGGATTCAAAATTCTTTCACTTTTAGAATATTGAAAGTATTTTTCAAATGTAGAATGGTGTTGTGACATGATTAGTTGAAGCAGGCTTGTCTCAGCGCGTTTACGAAATTGTGACAGGTGACGAATTCTCGATCTATCAATACGACGCAGAAACAAATCGCCCGCCGGTGGACACTTTGGCTGTTTCAAAACGAACCAACGCACCGTAGTGAAGCAATCGAAAAGTGCAGGGAATCCTAATCCTAACTAATATTATAAATGCGAAAGTGAGTTTGTTTGTTTGTTACGCTTTCACGCCGTATCTACTGAACCGATCAGCATGAAATTTTGCATACAAGTTCTCTGGAGTACGGAGAAGGACATAGGCTACCTTTTATCCCGGGAAAAAGTACTATTCCCGAGGGATCGACAATGACGCGGGCAGAGCCGCGGGCGAAAGCTAGTAAAATTATAAATGACGATGATTATGATTTAATTATGATGGTTAGGATGCCATCATCTAAAATGACCTTCAGTACTGTCTCCAGCGTATCAGAAAGATGTGATGATGCTGCTCACATGTGAGTGTCACATTGCTTATTGACAACCCACACTACTTGTTAGTATGCCCAGTCTGTAATTAATAGCTAGCACTTAGTCAATATCAGGTGCATGTGGGCTTTTGTAACTGTATTCAAACTAATTAATCAATCGAGAGGATGAAACTAGAGTCTCTAGGGTGGCCGAAAAAGGCTTTACCACATGCCACTGAGTTAACACATTGAATAAGATACATAATTTAGTTACGCATGACTAAATTATGTATCTTATTCAATGTCAATCAAACTATTGGGGTAACTTTACCGACGACGTAATAAGATGTATTAAGTACCTTAATGGTTTCTAAAGTTTTCGCGATTGTTACACATTTAAATAAAATCAATTTAAAGATAATAATAAAAATATACACTTTATTGCACCATTAAAACAAATCACACGATGAAAAAGAAGAAATCAAACACTTAAAATAAACAAATAATGGGTACAAAGGCGGACTTATCGCAATATGCAATTTCTTCCACCCAACCTCTTACCTTTGGGTAGGAAAAGAATATAGTCAAAAGAAATTACAGCATTGCAGTTTAAGATATCAATAATATATGTAATTTATAAAAATAAATACTTACATATTTTCACATACCTATATATTTCAAATACATATATATACATAAACTATTTATAAATTCTTAATAGCCAAAAAGAAATATGAGAGCGATGACAACTAATTATGCAAGAGAGGGGGTAAAAGTTACAGAAAACAAGAACATGCCTAATTTTGAACAAGATTTTGAACGATTTTGATTTTGAACAATTTAAATCGGTATTATCGCATATTATGCATTATTGAAGGCGGTAGTGTTGTATAGTTTTTATAATACAAAAGACAAATGTTAACTAAGTCTACCTGCGACCATGAAAACTAAAGATTTCGAAACGTTAGGTGTAAAAATAATAAATATATACGGACAAATCACACAGATTGAGCTAGCCCCAAAGTAAGTTCGAGACTTGTGTTATGGGATACTAACTCAACGATACTATATTTTATACCAAATACATATATAGATAAACATCCAAGACCCAGGCTAATCTGAAAAAGATCATTTTCCATCGTGACCTGGCCGGAGATCGAACCCGGGCACTCCGTGTCGCAGGCTGGCGTGTTAACCGCTGCGCCACGGAGCTGTCTCTATGTAAAATATTGCTAGGTAAAATATTGGCGAAATATTGTGAAATATCGAAATCACGAACGCTTAGGCTGATCGTACCTCCCTATCGCTTGTTCCGCGCTATCTGTGTGTGTGTGTGACACTTTTTCGTGCGTGCAGCCGGCGTTCATCGATTTATAAGACGCTATTACGTCATCAAAAATACGCTCGGTAAGAGGTGGATTCTTAAAACGAATGCTCTAACCTACTCCTTCTCACCGTACTGGTTTTTTCTCTAATTCCTTCGCTGTTACGGCAGTAAGACTCTGGAATGCACTACCTGACTCTGTGAAAACAGCATCTACTCGCGCTGGCTTCAAAATGTTAGTATTTAGATATTTTCTCGCCCAAACAAATAACATCTGATAATTGCTGCATCTTACAAACTTATTTATTAGGTTTAATTTATATATGTATATGTATTTATTTTTATATATATGTTTATGTATTTATATGTATTAAATTGTTTATATGTTTAAAATTTTATTGTTACCTACAACGTAAGATTTTTTATTTTTTGTTTTACACCCACATAAAATTCTCGGTTCACTATCCATTTGCATAAAAATAATAACCATAAAATATATTGGCATATGGTAAATTAGACTAATGATAATTATGCATAATTTTTTTATCCATAACAAATGTAGCATAATTGTCTTAATCATAAATAAAATTAGCATAATCATATTTCAGCATAACATTTTTATGCATAAATTTATAAAGGCATAATAGTATCAAATAAATAAAATATATACGGACAAATCACACAGATTGAGCTAGCCCCAAAGTAAGTTCGAGACTTGTGTTATGGGATACTAACTCAACGATACTATATTTTATAACAAATACATATATAGATAAACATCCAAGACCCAGGCCAATCTGAAAAAGATCATTTTCCATCTTGACCTGGCCGGGGATCGAACCCGGTCACTCCGTGTCGCAGGCTGGCGTGATGACCGCTGCGCCACGGAGCTAGTCGAAATAATAAAATGGTAAATAATAATGAACATAGTCAAAATCATCTTACCCAGAATAAGTAACTCTGCTGGGGTCGCAGTTCAAACCTAACCTAACCTACTTTTCTGGTAGAAGCTCGTTTTTAATAGCGTTTCGTTTTCTGGTGGGGTCACAGTTCTAACTTAACCTAACCTAATTTTCTGGTAGCAGCTCGTTTTTAATGGTGTTTATTTTCTAGTGGGTTCACAGTTCTAACTTAACCTAACCTACTTTTGTGGTAGCAGCTCATTTTTAATAGCGTTTCGTTTTCTGGTGGGGTCATAGTTCTAACTTAACCTAATTTTATGGTAGCAGCTCGTTTTTAATAGGGTTTATTTTCTAGTGGGTTCACAGTTCTAACTTAACCTAACCTACTTTTTTGGTAGCAGCTCATTTTTAATGGCGTTTCCTTTTGTGGTGGCGTCACAGTTCTAACTTAACCTAACCTACTTTTCTGGTAGCAGCTCGTTATTAATGGTGTTTCGTTTTCTGGTGGTGTCACAGTTCTAACTTAACCTAACCTACTTTTCTGGTAGCAGCTCGATTTTAATGGCGTTTCGTTTTCTAGTGGATAGAATTTTTTTTTTAAGAAACAATATGAATATAGTTCGAAAATGGATTTTTTAAAAGCTATTGCTAATATTTTACACTTAAAGTAGAATACGTTACCTACCGAATTGTTATTTATACATATGCTATATAAAATTTGCGTGAAACTCATTAAAAAACTAAAATTTCTAAATTTTTTATTACTTCATACCTATTAAACTTTAGTAAAAATATACTATTATGCGACTGTACACTATGCCTAAAAACATTGTGCAAATTATAAGTATGCATAAATATATTAGACCTAAACATAATTATTCCAAAGTACATATGCTGCTAAAAATCAATTATGCCCAAGTATAATTATGCAAAAAAAACGTATGCCAAATTCATTGTGCCAAACCATTTTAGGAATAAATACATTAAGCTAACGAAAGGGATCCCAAAATTCTCTGCATAACCCAAAGGTTGACTGTCAGTTAATGCTTTTAGCATTAAGTCCACCTATTGTGCGTTTACATTGTATTTGTATAATAAAGATTAAATAAATAATAAAAAAAAAACAAATCTAAAATTGAGTGAAATTTTGTGAAATTGTAACCATATAAATTTTACGATAAAATACGAATTATGCTACTATAGACTATTTGTATTTGCGACTATTCAAAACTATGCCAAAATGAATCAAATATTTGCTTATATTGTTGCTACTGATATTGGCACAAGTCTCAAACGCATTGAGTATTAAATAAGAGATATTTCCGTTTATACGAATT
Source organism: Elegia similella (assembly GCA_947532085.1). Lineage (NCBI taxonomy): Eukaryota > Metazoa > Arthropoda > Insecta > Lepidoptera > Pyralidae > Elegia > Elegia similella. The sequence goes on from OX383941.1 coordinate 20,889,897, forward strand.
CCATTCATAATGCTTTTATCAGTGTGCGTTTAGTTCCTTGAGCATTGACTAATCTTACCTACCACTACATAGTATTAAACCAAGTCGCTTCCCGCTGTCTGTCTGTCCGTATGTATGCTTAAATCTTTAAAACTACGTCACGGATAAAGGGTAAAAACGGGACCCTATTAATATCGCTCCGCTGTTCGTCTGTCTGTCTGTCTGTCTGTCCGTATGTCACCAGGATGTATCTCATGAACCGTGATAGTTAGACGGTTGAAATTTTCACAGTGATGTATTTCTGTTGCCGCTATAACAACAAATACTAAAAATTAGAATCAAATAAATATTTAAGGGGGCTTAATACAACAAACGTGACTTTTTTTGCTTGTTTTTGCTCAATATTGATGACGGCAATAGGTAGACGCTTGAAATATTCACAGAATATTTAGTTATATATTCAGTTTGAAAATAAATAATTAAATAAAAATAAAATTAAAGGGGGGCTTCCATACAACAGACATGTTTTTTTGGCGTTTTTATAGATAACGGTACGGAACCCTTAGTGCGCGAGTCCGACTCGCAGGTTTTTTTATACATAGACTGACTGGAATCTTTACCTGTATCTCGCTCGGCGAAAACCTAAGCCCTAAGCTCGTCTTCACTAGGCATAATACAAGAACACACGAGAATTGAGTTGTAAAAGTTTATATTCACAACTGTATGCAAATAGCAAAGTGCACTTTGCAATTCTCTGCACTTCAACCGCACAATCTGCAGTCAAGATTATTGCTGATTGAAATAGAGCCATACGTTGGTTGTGAAAGCACGTATGCACATGGTGCTTTCTAGTAATTTTACACAACTGCAGAAAAAGAGTGTTATATTTTCAGGTTTCAGTATGTATCAGTATGTATGTACATATTGGTCAAGTCTTTGGCGGTTGAGCCTAAGTCTGTAAGACCCACGTATCCTAATCCTAAACCTAACTAATATTATAAATGCGAAAGTGAGTTTGTTTGTTTGTTTGTTTGTTTGTTTATTTGTTTGTTCGTTTGTTACGCTTTCAAGCCGTAACTATTGAACCGATCATCATGAAATTTTGCATACAAGTTCTCTCGAGTACGAAGAAGGACATAGGCTACTTTTTATCCCGGGAAAAAGTACTGTTCCCGAGGGACCGACATAGACGCGGACGGAGCCGCGGGCGAAAGCTAGTATAGTATATGTCAAAGTCAAAGTATTTGTTTAGAAAATAGCATAGAGATAAGATAATCCTGACCATATCAAAATCAAAATGTCTTTATTGTGGAAACAGGTTTTAAGATCTTAAATTATAATTAATAGCAGTTTCACTGTTACCTGTCCTGTATGGACATACAATTTTATAAATATGATTATAATTAATAGTCGAAAAACAAAGGAAAAATTATTAATAAGTAGGCATAATGCCAAAATCTATTCTGTCAAATTATCTTCTAAGTATTCTTTTACATTATAATAGCATTTAGCAGTCAAAAATAATTTTAATTTTATTTTAAATGTCACAATGTCTAATGTTTTAAAACTATCAGGTAATTTGTTATAAATAATAGGAGCTATTCCAATCACACTTTTGCGTATCTTAGCGGTATTGTATCCTCCAGTCGTCAGTTTCTGTCTGTATTGTGTTCTTATGCGATCTGGTCTTGTTATTTGTAGTCCATTTAGTAAACAAATGTGGATTTGCCTTAACAAAATATTTTTTTGCCTTAACAAGTTATCCTGTCGGAAAACTTTTACGTCATTTACTTAATTACTTCATTAGACACTTTTTACGTCGTATCACATTTGAAAAGATCTCTTAGAAAATAGCATAGAGATAAGATAATCCTGACCATATCCTGTCGGAAAACTTTTCCGTCATTTACTTAATTACGTCATTAGACACTTTTTACGTCATATCACATTTGAAAAGATCTCCTTTATAGTTTTATTGGGTTGTTTTAACTCGTAAGTGCTAATTAGGTATGCATTAGCACTTACGCGTGCAAAGCAACCCCGGGCGCGGTCCCCCTGGGATGGGAGATCACAAGTGGCATAAATTGATGGAGCTCCTCCGTGCTTCGGAAGGCACGTTAAGCCGTTGGTCTTGGCTGTCATCATTAGATGCAATAATAAAAAAAAGATGAAGAAATTTAATTTAATTTCGGTCGTTAAGCTATGTAAGTGGATTGCCAAACTCCTCATTTTATTTTCAGTTATCTATTTACTAATTACAAGACACGAAACAAAAGAAACTAAGAAATAAAGGGAAATAGAGACAATGAACCGTTTGGATATAAATCAGACTGAATAATTACATGCAAATTTAATTTGAGGCCAATTTCGTTCGCCCAAGATGGCGATTTACGGACTAGCCCAATTTAATGGCTGAAACGATAGTTAAAATTGTTTATGGTCGCGATGTCGATGGTTGTGGAAATGTAAGGAGCATAGACGATTACTTAAATGGGAACTTTCATATGGACAAGATTTAAATAAATATAAATATGGATGGAGGCCGCTTCCAACCGGTCATTTTGGAAATCATTGGGAGAGGCCTATGTCCAGCAGTGGACTTCTTGCGGCTGATATGATGATGATGATAAATATGTACCGACAAATCACACAGATTGAGCTAGCCCCAAAGTAAGTTCGAGACTTGTGTTATGGGATACTAACTCAACGATACTATATTTTATAACAAACACATACATAGATAAACATCCAACACTCAGGCCAATCTGAAACAGATAATTTACCATTTTGACCTGATCGGGGATCGAACCCGGGTACCTTCGTGTCGCAGGCTGGTGTGTTAAGCACTGCGCCACGAACAGAGCTCGCCAAACTAGATAACTTACCATGAGTCACGCACGAACATTTTATATGCTTATTGGCGCTATAAAAGTAGGTATATATATATTACTGAAGAAGTATAAAATCTTTTCATAAATGTTTTATTTTGCATTTACAATGCTATTTTGATATACTCTTAATAAATTTAGAAATAAAATATGTGAAAAAATTGCATGCGGGTGGGACTAGAACCAGCGACCTATCTGTGTACGACCTACGCTCTGCCATCTGAGCTACCGCATGATTCAATCTCCCTCCTGTATACTAGTCTCGCTTTTGTAAGTATTCTAAAAGTTTATATGATTTTTTTTCTTACAATATCACTAAAAATAGATACATTGTGCTTACGAACTAAAAATTTCGTCTAGCGTTTCCAGACATAGTGCCCAGCAGGCTAGCAACGTTTCCTCTCTGGATTATAAGGCTGATTCTTTGAGCCAGGAAGCTGCCAGCTCTGCGGTCACCAGTTTCCTGGATGAGACGCGCCAATAAGTCTCCTATAAAACTTTCTGCTTCGGGACCCCAAGGGCCTAAAGTCTCGAAGCCCAATGGCGAGAACATATGATGTTAGATTTTTAGTAAGACAAATGTGGAATTATCTTTATTATGGAATTTTCTTGTAATGAACAATTTTATTTTAGAAATTAAATAATCACCCAATTTGGTACTTGGGATTTTACAATGTTTTATTCCTGAGTGTGGTATTGTATCACAGCTTTTGAAAGTCCTTAAATGCAATTTTTCTTGTCTTGGGATTTTATTGCTGTTTTACGAATTTTCTCCACCATCTATACTAATATTATAAAGCTGAAGAGTTTGTTTGTTTGTTTGAACGCGCTAATCTCAAGAACTACTAGTTCAAATTGGAATTTTTTTGTTGGATAGTCCATTTATTAAGGAAGGCTTTAGGCTATAAAACATCACGCTGCGACTGATAGGAGCGAAGCATCAATAAAAAATGTTTTGAAAACGGGGGAAAATGATTCATCTATACTAAAAAAACGAATTAGTCATAATAACAGAATTGCCGCGGTCGAAGTCGCGGGCAACAGCTAGTATAAAGATAAACGTATCTCTCCACTGAATGAACAAGGAGTCGGTCTGTTTGGCCCTAGTTAGCACATGCATGCAGTCCCAACGTCTATTGCGACTAGCTCCGTGGCGCAGCGGTCAAAACGCCAGCCTGCGACACGGAGTGACCGGGTTCGATCCCCGGCCAGGTCAAGATGGAAAATGATCTTTTTCAGATTGGCCTGGGTCTTGGATGTGTATCTATTTATGTATTTGTTATAAAATATAGTATCGTTGAGTTAGTATCCCATAACACAAGTCTCGAACTTACTTTGGGGCTAGCTCAATCTGTGTGATATGTCCGTATATATTTATATATATTATTTATTTATTGCGTTCGATTAGTTCAGACTCATCATATAGATGGCGCCATATTGTTTACTAGCTGTTGCCCGTGGCTCCACCCGCATAATGTCGATCTCTCGGGAACAGTAGAGTTTCCCGGAATGAAAGGCCCTATGGGTAACCTATCATAAACACGATTTCTTTCTTATCGAATTTCATTTGTTCGAAAACGGTACGACGAAGTTTTAAATGCCAAATGGCTTCTATACCATATTTTCTGCTTCGATAAACTTAATAAACATATTTTTCTTCTTCTAGAACAACTGTCGACGGAAAATCAAAACATGTAATTTTATTTTGATAGATGTTTTGGTAAGAATAATTTCATTTTCTAGAAGTATTAGCGATAGAAGTAACTTTTCCATATTATTATTTACACAGATTTTCAATAACTACTTAAGAAAATAAAAAGAATTGTACCACATAAAAATAGTACGGGTATATTAATAAGGGGGCTTGGGGACGAAGCCCCCGCCACAACAAAACAACTTGTCCAAGATGGGTAGGTTAGGTTCGTTAGGTTATCTTGTGACCAAAACATCACTCAAGCTTAGAGCGAAAATAATAAAGACCCAAAAACAACTTTGTCGTGGAAAATAACTTAGGTTTGTTAGGTTTCCTTTTGAAAATAAAACACCTACCTTTTTATCTAATTATTGAAATATAAATAACATTTAATTTAATAAATAATAATTTTGTACATGCAAAATTAAAATATAACAATATTATAATTAATTCACATAAGTTAATAAGGATTACTAGTTGTTATACAGAATAAATTTAATTTTATTTTATTAAATTAATTCTAAAATTTCTTTACATTTTTTTATCATTTGAAATGCTGTCTTTTAATAATATGGAAATCATTTTTTTTGTTAAATAAAACATATAGCAATAGTATATGCGGATGAACGTTGGGTTGCAATACAAAACATATAGCTTTTAAAAATATAACAATCAAAAATCGGAATTTCAACAATATGGCAAATGAATTTTCGGTGAAATGAAACTATAGAAAATAAAAAAATTACGAAACGTTTTTGGTGTTTTAAAATTCGTACATAACCTATTCTTGTTTATGATAGGTAACCGCCCTATGTCCTTCCGCGGGCCTCAAACTACCTCTGTACCAAATTTCATCCAAATCGGTTTAACGGTTAAGTATCGGTTGATGCACGTAGGGTATATACATATTTGTTTTAACATTGAAAAATTCTTGTAGTGTCCATGTAGTTTCTTTATTCTACCATAATTCGTTATGCCTCAACAGATTTGAATGTTATAAATGAATCCTAACACCACCTCGAGCAACACTAAATTTTTAGCAAGGAAGGTGTGTTTATTATTTATTTTTTGAAAATAGAACCTGTTATTTTTTTGTAAAACCACTAGAAAAAAAATATTAAAGACTACAGTCGGGGGCAGATAAAATTGAACCCTCTAACAGCCGCGCTACACGGATTGGCATGGGATGGCATCGGTAGCGACGCGTCATTTCAAAACAAGCTATTATAACCTTTATGTCTAGTGGTTTAAGATGACTAGTCGCCCGCGAGCGCGCAACGACTCGAGCTAGCTCGAGGTGACGTGCGCGGCCCTTTATCGCGCGATATAAACAGCATCGCAGGCGCCATGACACAGGTGCTCAAGCGTATTTTATTTAGTTAAGACGAGGCCTCAAAGGTTTGGTTCCATCGCTCGGCAAAGGCGTACGCAGACTGATCAAGTGCGCGCAAGGGATAGCGCTTGGCGGTTTAGCCCGTGAATGATGAGATAGGTATACTCTCGAGTCGCTCAAAGAAAAAAACGTAAGCGCCAAATTCGTTATTTCTATTTTATATAAAATCAGAACGGTTAATTGAATTTTCATATTTACATTTTGATGAATTACTAATAACCTATCTTTTAGTCTAAAAATCATTATTTCATTCGTCGCATTTGAGCTACAATAACAAAAACTCTGCGAACGAAGGTCATTTTTCAAAAAATATTTCTATCGAGAAATTTTTATCAAAACGTGTTTTCATCTTACACTTTTGGAGATGAAATAGTCAAAAATCATATTACTTAGATTTGAAACTCCTAATTTAAGTATTTTGCGAGATAAATAAGGTTTAGAACGACCTTACTTACAGTGATATCGCCTTAAATATTGTACTGAACCCTTAGTGTGTGCGACTCGCACTTGACAGTTTTTATCAATTCGTAATTTGAATAAAACAAATAAGGCAATTTAAATAAAAGCTCGTGAAAATATATTAAATCTAGATACGATGAACTGAAATGGAAAAAGAATTACTTTTAGTCGAGTGATCGCACGCTCTTAGTAATTAATTTTCTGCGGATGCCTTAATTAACAACTTATATGGATTATTACAACTAATATCAATTAACAGAAACATTCAGTCAAGTAAATAAAATTAATGAAAAAAAAAATATACGGACAAATCACACAGGTTAAGCTAGATCCAAAGTAAGTTCGAGACTTGTGTTGTGAGATACTAACTGAATGATTCTATATTTTATAACAAATACACAATTATACAATGTGTAAATTGTCCCTCGATATTCCCATAAAGGGGCGACTCAGATCATCAATATGAACAACTTTTCCGATGGGAGCAATGCTGGTAAATAAAAAAAATCGACATTTTCATACAGAAGTGTTCAGAAATCATGAAATTTGTATGGGAATGTCACTTGGCCGCTTTTTCTAAATACATGTTAGGGCCTAAAGTTGTCTGGGCAAGTCCATATAAATAAAGACCCCAATGCTGCGATAAAGTTATTTTACAACACCAATCCAAATAAACTAATAAAAACCGGCCAAGTGCGAGTCTGACTCGCGCACGAAGAGTTCCGTACCATTATCTATAAAAACGGAATAGATCATGTCTGTCGTATGGGAGCCCCCTTAAATATGTATACTATTTTATTTTTTGTATTTATTATTATAGCGGCAAAGCTTATAAACATCTAAGAGACCTCTCCAACCCATGTGGCCAGCGTGGAGAGTGTAGGCCAAGTCCTCTGGCTGCTCTGGCCAAGTATGGCCCTAGTATTACAGAGAGGGTCGTGCTCTTGTAGTGGAGACTAAAAAGGACCTGATGATGATGATGATGATTATAGCGGCAACAGTATATCATCTGTGAAAACTTTAATTGTCCTATTATCACGGTTCATGAGATACAACCTGGTGACAGACAGACAGACGGACGGACAGCGGAGCCATATTAATAGGGCCCCATTTTTACCCTTTGGGTACGGAACCCTAAAAATAAGTCTAATAAAAGACGCAACTCAACGTAAGCGTGACATTCTCGGAAAAATTAACAACTTTGGGTGCAATTAGCGCTAATACGATAATTGTCAACATTTATGTAATTCCGAGGTGATGTTAATCAATTAAGGATTGATAGATCCTGTATCTATGATAATTATGCTGGTTATATTATTATCACGTTTTGTGGAAATCGGCAAGTTACATGAATTACAAGTTTTTTAAGCATTTACAATACTATCTTAATAAATAAAATAATCATCATCATCATCGTCAGCTTTGCACGACCCACTGCTAATAAGCCCCCTTTTGTCTGCGCCATTCTTCCCTCTCACCAGCCCTCGCAATCCAGTTCTTACCAGCAATCTGCTATATGTCGTCGACCCACCTAGCTGCCGGACGCCCAACACTACGTTTCCCATTTCTGTGATACCACTCAGTGACAGCCTTACTCCACCTACCATCGTTCCTTCTAGCCAAGTGTCCTGCCCAGTTCCATTTAAGAGTCGCAACCCTAGAGAAAATAATATGATATTAAAATATGGTGCAAAAAATTCCAGCGGGCGGGATTTAGCAGCGACTTTTAGTCTATGTACCACTTACTACAATTTTTTTTGCATTATATTTTTCAGTTACAAACAAACACAGGGGAACCTAATAAAAAGTGTGTAAAAAAATGTCCAAGTGCGAGTCGAATTCGCCCGTGAAGGGTTCCGTAGCAGCAAGCAGAGTTTCCTAATTTTATACCACCTTTTAAGGAGCTTCCATCCGCCCGCCAGCTACCATGGCTCACCTGGAAGGGTTTGAATAGACTTAGAACATAGGTAGGCCAGTTGAAAGAAAACCCGGTGAAATGGGGCTTTTCGGTCGATACTAATGGTCAGTTATGCCAATGTGGAGACAATCAATAAATGACCCACATGTTATCTAGCTCTAAAAATGCCGGACAATGGGTGACCTGATGGCTGCTAATGTAAGCGCCATTCACGTGGATAAATATTGGCAGGATATTATTTAATTTACGATTTTACAGTAGTACAGCCACCTGTCGAAAAAAGAAGAAGGGATATAAATAAACTAAATTAGGTATCTACTTAACGTACCGATCCTAGCCAATAACCCAGTAAAACACCGGAAAACGTCAAAGATAATTCAACTTTTTACTTTTTTCCAAGACCATAATGGAAGATTGGAAAAAAGATGCATATATCAAAAGATATGAAAATTGTATTATTTCTTATCTCGACGATATCTTACAGCCATTAAAAACACATCAAACGTTGAAACGAGAAATATGAATAACGTATTCACAAGAAAAAGACATGTCCCAGCCCCGTTAAAATCAAATCGTATCATTATTATTTAACTTTTTTTTTTTAAATACGATGTTTCGTTCGAGGCATGGCCGTAAAGATGTATCTCAAATTATGAAAGCCTCATCTCATTATTTAATCTGGCTGAAGAGTCGTTTAGAAAGAAGAAATTGTAATCATTGCTCGTAAACAAAGTTTTTTAACGACGTTTCAAACATGGGAGGGTGTTAACAAAGTGTGACAGCGTGTGACTAAGCGTGGGAGGGGCCAAAAACTTTGTTCTTTGCTTAAAAAAACAATCTATATACAATTACTAAGAATCCTGCGCGGGATTCCTTTTCCCAAATTTTAATAAATTTATATCACTACTTCTGTTTAGATTAAGGCTTTATTGCATCAGTTTCGATATGTTTTCTTTGTATGTAGTTTTAATAATATTTAAATATGTGACGTGACATATGAGTGATACTCAACATAGTGTGACACTATGTTGAGTATCACTCATATGTGACCGTGTGTGACAAAGATGGGGGAGGGGTCTTAAAATGTTGAAATGTTTCTTCTTAGGGGTCTTAAAATTGGTGTGACATCATTTATATATAGCACCTAATACTCCACGTGTTAGGTGCTATATATATTAAAAGAATACTAGCTTTTTGGTTTCGTAATAGACTACTAAAGGTTTGATAAAAGTATCAAATTAGATATATATCTGCCTATAGAGCTAAGCTGATTGTTGTCTAGTGGGATAAGCTAAATGGAGATTAGATGCCTCATATGTCGAAGTTTGATGGTTTGTGTTCATAGCCATTCGAACGGTTTATAAATCGAGTCCCTGATTACATCACGTAGATTGAGTTAATTTTCTAATTTCACACATACTTACTTACTTACTTCGCTGGCTCAGCGACCCGAAGTGGATCTTGGCCTCCGACATTAAAGTGCGCCATTCTTCCCTATTCGGTGCCACCTCTGACCAGTCGGATACTTCCAACTCTACCAGTAATGTCTAATGTCACACTACCAGTTTTTTTATAGCTTTCAAGCGTGGCCTATTTAGCCAATATCAAGTGTAAATGAGTTTTTCCGCGCTTTTTCTAAGTCTGACGACGCAAAGAGGCGGAAAACCACCAGACTACTTAGTAAATCTGACTACAGTTGCACCATGGCAGTTTATTTTATTTATTCCACACATTATTAATAAACATAACAATAGAATTACACCGATTTCACATTATAAAGTCCCTTAGAAACAATTTGCAAAACAATCCAAAACAAACGCCCGTGCAGTCCACCGAAATTCCCGCCAAGAACTCTCTTACTACCAATTTAGAAACTTTTATGATACGGTAGTTTTATATTTCCAGTAAAATTATTCTCCTGTGTAAAAACATGTCTCATCTAGTATCTCTATGGAAATTTAAATATCTGTCGTTGAAAATGTAAAAAACGAAGAGCAAAAGTCGCTAATGGCATGTTAGAAAAATGATCACCAATCTTTTTGGAATTCGTTTCAATGTATTTCCAAGTTAAATGTGAGAAATGCTTGGTGGTTTTAATAAATTGTGTTCTTATTATTGTAATATTTGGTTTGAAAATATTGTATGTAGATTTTTCTCAATAGTAGTCGTTAGGGGGGCGTCCATTAATCGCGTCATACGTTTTTGGCTTGTTTTAGACGACCACCCCCCCCCTCTCCCTCTGGTGATCTTTGGTGATATTTTTAAGAACCAAGAAAAATGAACGCAGGTGTGCCAACCGCAAATCAAACATCCGCGCGCAAGTTTTAAAAACTCTGGTTTTGAAAGTTTGGCTAGTTGAAGAGTTGATGATTTAAAAAATAATAGCGAACTAATATTTTTATTTTATTGTATCTATCTCTCTTTCTTATCATGCTGGTCTGGGAGTAACTAAATGCAACGAATTCCTACCCTTCCTCAGATAAAAAAAGGTTCCATTGGGCAGCATTTTTGAAAGCACAAGACAAAGAACCTGCGCTCGCCAACCCGAGGATATTGCTATACTCTACACTTGGCAGCTCCAAGCGTGGTGAGTATGGCAATATCCACCAATGGAACGAATAATCCTTCGGAGAGGCCTTTATCCAGCAGTGAACTTCTTACAGCTGGAGTAAGTGTGACTGATTGTGGTATAAATATTGAGAAAGGCCATTTTCCACAAAATATCAAATTGTAATTAAATAAATGCTTCATAATATGGCTAGCTACGTGGCGCAGCGGTCAACACGCCAGCCTGTGACACGAGAGTGCCCGGGTTCGATCCCCGGCCAGGTCAAGATGGAAAATGATCTTTTTCAGATTGGCCTGGGACTTAGTTGTATATCTTTATTATGTATTTGTTATATCGTTGAGTTAGTATCACATAACACAAGTCTCGAACTTACTTTGGGGCTAGCTCAATCTGTGTGATTTGTCAGTATATATTTATTTATTTATTTATATAATAGAAACATATTTGAATGAAACCCCTTATTTAGAGGTATAATTGAATAAACGTCCAAAGCTTTATTTTAAAATTTAAACGCGTGGAACTTTGCGGTTGCCAACGCTTTATGAATAGCAAATTAAACACAAGTAATTAAAAACATGTTACACCAAAGAGGTTTAATATTAGAACAAAGAGTCGACATTTAACGGACTGCTTTAAGTATGGTCGATTCACAGCACAAGTACAATAGTTGTACATAATTTTCATTGGTGTGTTTGACGAATAGTTGTACATAAATTTCATAGTGGTTATTCTGCGTTCTGGAGCTTTCCAAGGAGGATGATGGAGAGCAGGGATGGTAGAAAGAAAGCTGCATGTAATAGAGATACGGATGTTGAGCTAGATGTGTGGGAGTGACGAGAATGGATAAAATACGGAACGAGTATATAAGGGAAAGTATGACAATCGCGCCAGTTATAGAAAAATACCCGAAATCTAAATACCGTACATATGAAATTCCAAGTAAATTTATATTATCACTTGCATTCGCCCGCGGCTCCGCCCGCGTCAATGTCGATCCCTCGGGAACAGTACTTTTTCCCGGAATAAAAGGTACTCCAGAGAACTTGTATGCAAAATTCATGATGATCGGTTCAGTAGTTAGGGCGTGAAAGCGTAAGAAACAAACAAACAAACTCACTTTCGCATTTATAATATTAGTAAGGATAACGATAAGGATGTTAAATTATTTAAAAAAAAGATTATTGAATAATAATGTTTTAGTTTTAATCCTGGCATTGTACAGTAACGTGTAATCTTATTAATTAATTTGAGTATTTTGTTAAGTTTTGTGTGTGTTTAAGTAAAGGCGTTATTTCTTTGAGATTCTAATATGTACCTGGATAAAAACTCACTGAATATGAATAATGTATGAACTGTTTTGATGTTGTATCGAAGCCATGTATGCGACTGAACAGAGCGAATAAATAAAGAAAAATGTAAAAGTTTTGAGTTAGATGTTTTTACTGTCACGCAAAAATTGCAACACGGATTTAAATGTTTCCCACAAACATAGTTTGTTCATTAAATTAGCACATAGGACACATTTTATCACCAATGAAGTCGCGAGTAGAAGCTAATCGGCAATAAGTACTGGTTTAAAATGGTGGTTTGAATGTCAACTCTGTTATTTTATCTCCTTGAATTATACAAATTAAAACAAATTTAAATGGACCGAAGGAGGAAGCCGGTTTCGTAATTTTCATTATTCACTCGTATTTACTCACAAATATAAACGTTACTTATTTTTTTGTTAATTTTGATGATAAGCGTTTGTTCCTTAATAAAAATCGGCCAAGTGCGAGTCAGATTCACGCACCAAGGCCTCCGTATATTATCTATTATACGTTTAAAATTATTAATATTTTTTTATATATAACAGCCTCCGTGGTCAAGTGGTTAAGGCGTTTGCCTGTTGACCCGGGGGTCGTGGGTTCGATTCCCACCGGAAGCATACTTTGTGTAGTTGTTTCCAGTTTGGTTAGGACATTGCAGGCATGAATCACCTGATTGTCTGATAATAAAGATGATTCCGTGCTTCGGAAGGCACGTTAAGCCGGTGGTCCCGGCTGCCATCTGGTAGTCGTTAAAGGAACCACGTCAGAGGCCGAGAGGCGGTTCCAAAGAACTCTGACACCAGGGTGTGCAATGTGCATGGTCGATTGACCGTGACACCTACTCGAAATGATGATGAATATTTTTTTTATATGATGTAACAAAAAATATGCTTTTCGCAATTTTTACTTTATCTGTGCTATAAGACGTTGCTTTGTGCCAAATTTCAATATTCTGAGTTCACGAGAAGTACCCTGTAGATTTTGATTCCCTTGCGAATGTCGAAATTTGCGGCAACAACAGCTGTATATGAGATTGCGTTGGCTTAGAAGTTAGGTTTTTTCACAGCTCCAACAGTTAAGTAGACCTGGGTATTTGATATGAATTTAAGCTTGATACATTTACGCGTTCCTGAGAAAAATACTCTTGACAGACAGACAGATGGACAACAAAATGATCCTATAAGGAATCCGTCTTTCTTTTTGGGGTATAGAACCTTAGGGTTCTATACCCCAAAAAGAAAGACGCAGATTCTGCTTTGTTTTTCTTCTCTCCGTTTTTAGAAACGGAGAGAAGAAAAACAAAGCAGAAATATAAACTGTAATCTTTCTCATAGTCAATATAATTTCGCTTTTTGTTACTACTCGCATAAATCGATGGATATAAGTAGGTAAATACCGATACGTTCCTTTTCACCTTTTTGCTAAATGTTGCGTGAAAAAGTCTATCGTCTTTTCAATACTGACTACATTACACGCTATCTCGCCCTCGAATCCTGAGGGCCTACTTCTAATAAAGAAATACCTAAGTACACCTTTTATTAAAGGACCTTAATGTAAAAAATACCAAGAAAAGGAATAAGTTTAATTTAGTCTTACTTTCGAGCGTGTTTCGCTTGGAAATGCTGACTTGATGTTGTTTGGTTTAGTGGCCAACACTGGTGACAATTTTATAAGTTGCCCAGCTTTTAAAATACATTTAAGGACACTATTGCTAGAGAAGTGCTGCTAGAGTACTGATGATTTTAATTAAAAAAATCATCAATAAAAGAATTAAAAAAAGATATATGACCAAATAATAAAAAGTCAATATGTATATGTCGGAACCGGATGGACGACAGCGCCATCTGTCGTCATATTTTCCTATTAATGCGAGACGCCAGCGCCCCACCCGGCGGCGTTGACAGAGTCTACGACGTAATGGGCGGACGAGTGTCGTTCAGTTCGATTGCGTCCGCCGCCAAGTGAACACGTGTAGAAACTGTCGCGTATCGCATTGTTTGTTGATTTGTGTTTTATTGAAATTATTCATAGTGTTCGTGAAGTACATACTTTCATTGTTTTAAATCAACGTTTGTTTCAATTACCAACACTTCCCGGTATAACGCCCGCTCCTGAACGATAAAGATAGCTGAGCTCGGACCACCCTCTCCGTCATCAGATGTGGGATCAGTGTTGGTACAATCGCCGAATAAAAACGAAAGTGAAAGTGACCGTTGGCGTACTTTATTTGAATAACAAAATGCAAATATGCGAGCACTTATCGAAGCTTTGCAAGCGCCGAAAATGACTAACAAGGTGGTGCTACCCGCATTCGACTTCGATAAAGCAGATGTGTACGCAAGATCGTGGTGCGCGACAGCAGATTTGTGTTTCGCCGAGAATCTATTGTATGGCGGTCAACTTGTTGTTGCAGTCAGCAAGGCGTTAAAGGGCGCGGCATCGACGTGGCTATCACAAATAGCATACCATGGTATGACGTGGAGCGAGTTTAAGATAAAGAACAGATCGCAGTAGTTACTGTACTAGCCCATATTTCGCAATTTGATAAGAGGTTACAACGATTGGCATTTACCACCGATATTAATTCAAGGGAAAAATTGCAAAAAGAGTTGCACGCCTTCTCTCATTCGAAGTGCAAGCTAAGTGCTGGCGAAACGAACGGACCCGATGTTAAACGAGCCAAAACATCGTTACTGAAATGTTTTAATTGTGAAAACCTGAATGTCGAAACAAGCTTACGGATGGAAAAGAAAGGACAACTACGACTACACCGAGCCAATCAGCGCAGTAGCAGACGCCTAGGCCCCTCACGTGCTTCAAGTGTGGCAAGCCGGGACACATCGCGAGCAAGTGCAGCGGTGGAAGTAGCCAGGCAAGCAGTAGCAGCAGCCATAGTCCTGCACGCGCTAAGAGGCGCATAGATGTTTGCGTCGTGCAGTCACCTTCAGGCGTACTACAGCATAACGGTAGGCAATATTGATTTTTTATGATTCTGATTCTGGTGCTGAATGCTGTAGTAGTTCTTGGGATTTGAAGTGAAAGCTGGCCAAATTAGACCTAATCGTAGGAAGATACCAATTACGTCAATTTATCGGACTAGCGTCATACTTTCGTCAATTCGAGAAAGATTTTTCTCGTATAATGGCCCTTGTATCGTTTAACTTCTCTTAAAGGTGATTTAGTTTGGAAGCCAGAATATGAGAGCATTCGACAAAATATTATTTCTATTTTAACCAGTGACCCCGTTTTGACTATCTTTAATCCCCAACATCAGATTGAGTTGCATACAGATGCTAGCAGTTTGGGTTTCTGACTTACAGAGTGATCTTATTGATGATGAGGTGGCCAAAACTTACGTTTTACGCGCAGGCGTTCTGTATCGTAGGATTCAGCGCAACGGTAGAACTAAGTGTTTGCCGTATTTACCCCGGTCATTGAGATGGTCTGTCACTAACAATTTTCACGACTCTCTTGTTCATCTTGGCGCTGACATTTCCGCACACATTCCTGGCATGACCCAGTACGTTAGGAAGTTCGTCGACAATTGCGTCACTTGTAAAATTGCAAAGTCTCATTCAGGGACGGTTCAAGCTGAACTTCACCCAATACCTAAAGTCTCGATCCCATGGCAAACAGTCCACATAGATGCCACCGGTAAATTAAGTGGGAAAAATGATAAAAAGGAGTATGTCTTCGTTCTTATTGATGCTTTTACAAAGTATGTCCTATTGTTTCACACGGCTAATATCGACTCTAAGTGTAGTATTCGTGCAGTAAATGGTAGCGTTGCACTTTTGGAGTACTCTTATTATTGCTGACCAAGGCAGATGCTTCGCTAGCAAAGAGTTCCGCGATTTTTAAGAAATCAAAAATATCGGATTGCATCTGATAGCAACGGGCTCTTCCAGGGCTAACGGCCAGGTAGAGCGTATCATGAGCGTCTTGAAGTCTAAGTTAACTGCTGTAGAGACTAGCGCTGATAAAACGTGGCAGGATGCGTTAGATGAGGTACAATTAGCGATCAACTGTACCATTAACCGCGATACGAAAGCTTCTCCTCTTGAGCTGTTAATTGATGAGGTTGCAAGACCGTTGTCCCTTATGTGTAGTGATGTTGATACAGAAGTTGATATCGAGGAAGTTCGTAAATCGGCATCTGAGAATATTCAGAAGTGTGCGCAGTATGACAAAACCCGATTTGATTGCACCAAAGCAACCATTAATAATTTCTCTGTTGGTGATTTTGTATTATTACAAAACGAGGAACGAACTAAAAAATCAAACTAAGTTAGATCCAAAATTCAAAGGTCCTTTTAAAGTTATTGAGGTACTGGAGGGAGATCGTTATAAGTTGAAGGCTTAGACTCTAATCGTACTTACAAGTTCGCGCATGATAGGCTGAGGAACCAGTAAGTCATGTATCAGTCGAGATTGAAGCAAATGATGATAATGAAGATGAGATTCAAGCTTAATTAGCAGTAAGAACTCGGGTAAGGGGACTCTAGCGGCCGTAGTTAGTTCGACCGTACCAGTAGTTATTACGTAGTCGTAGCCCGATAGAAATCGGTGTCTCCTGGGGTTACCCAGGTAGTCCGTGGGTGCGCGGTGCGCGTTTGACTCTGGCGGAGGTCGTGGTCTAGCGAGACCATTCGTGTGTTAACAGGTGTCACACGGGCGATCCACTCGATGGATATGCAAACAGATCTGATCCATGCGCTGGATGTTTCTGTTCGGCTAGAGAGCCGTGGCGTTAGAGACATCTAACGCCACGGCTCTCTAGCCGAACAGAAACGAGTAAGACATTACTCGAGAGTTATTAGTGTTGAGAATTGACTGATGACTGTAGTACGTGACTCTGGTTATAGTATAGTGAAATATGTCCCATATCGTTTGATTAAGTTAGTTTGTCTAGAAATTCGATTTAAAACCTAGTTTAAAGATATGTGGTTTCATTTGAAAAAAAAAAGAAGAGAAATAATGGTGTGGTCAGAGATGACCGAGTGGAACAGAAACTCTCGTTGTTTGTTTTTGTTTACAGTATAACACCCGAGGACGTGTGCAAGCAGGATGGCCGTGTCGGAACCGGATGGACGACAGCGCCATCTGTCGTCATATTTTCCTATTAATGCGAGACGCCAGCGCCCCACCCGGCGGCGTTGACAGAGTCTACGACGTAATGGGCGGACGAGTGTCGTTCAGTTCGATTGCGTCCGCCGCCAAGTGAACACGTGTAGTAACTGTCGCGTATCGCATTGTTTGTTGATTTGTGTTTTATTGAAATTATTCATAGTGTTCGTGAAGTACATACTTTCATTGCTTTAAATCAACGTTTGTTTCAATTACCAACACTTCCCGGTATAACGCCCGCTCCTGAACGATAAAGATAGCTGAGCTCGGACCACCCTCTCCGTCATATATATACATTGACATTTTAAAATTTAGACATTTATTTTTTTTATAATAATTAATTATTTATTAGAAATTGTAATTTTTTAATTAATTGAATAGTTTGCATATGGTTTAGATAAAATTAATTAAATTGTGTGATTAGGATTTAGATACGTATATATATGTGTGGAAAATTCGAATACAATGTTTTATGGTTTATGAATAAAGAAATTGAATTGAATGCATCTAGAAACGGTAGAAACACGGTGGAGCTTGAGATATTCATTTATCGTTATCAATCAATTATGTAAGCAGAATATCAGCTATTTTCAACCTCCTCTTGTCAGCAAAAGTATGAAAGCTCTTCCCCACTCTCCTAAAGCTTACGTAAGCATTGGTATCATTTTCACAAATAACATTTATTTTGTGAAATGTTGCTGACGTCATCAACATTAAACCACTCCATGTCATCAAAAGCCAAGCCTTGACCCCCACCCCTATTCACTGTTTACTTAACATTTGAATGGACGATGATTTGAGGATTCATAGTGATGCGGCTAGCAACCCATTATTATTTTGATTCCATTTTCCACCTTTTATAGGTGTCCACGTTCATCGTGTTAATAGTAACTCGCTAAATGGATATTGATACAAAAGGGATAAAGATGTAATACATATATACATAGTATCACGTCTTTTTCCCTTACGGGGTAGACAGAGCCTAGGTCTATAAGACTTGAAGGCCGTCTGTGTGATTTGTCCGTAAAAAAAAAGGATATTGATACAAAAGGGATAAAGATGTAATACATATATACATAGTGTCATGTCTTTTTCCCTTACGGGGTAGACAGAGCCTAGGTCTATAAGACTTGAAGGCCACGTTTAGCATGTTGGTGGGAATTCGGTGGAAAACGGAATTAAAATAGAGATGGGTTGCTAGCCGCATCGCCTATTAACACGATTCCTCAGATTTTACCCATTCTCTCGATCGGCTTTTATGATCTGCGTGGGAAGAGAAGCAGCTGGTACATTCTACGTTTTTTTCTTTTCTCCCAGACCAGCATGGCAGTTATAATCTCAAACACATTACCCTCTCTCAAAGTAATTCAAAAATCATTTTAAAAAACGAACGACATGATTTTCCAGAGGAAATCTAAGCATGTTAAGATAGCTCGTTCAAAGTACATTATCAAGTGAAATCCGGCACAAACAAACATCATTATAGGAATCCGATCAAAGATTATCTGTTTGTAAATACAAACAGATGTACAAATGTACATAATCTTCAATTTATATACATGGTGAAATTGAATGAAACGTTTAAGGAGAGACTCAGACAACGAATCTGAACAACTTTCATTATGGGACCAACTCCGAAATTGTAAAAAAATAAAATCTGCTGTTCCATTGATTTTGGCAAAATTTATCACGATGTCGAAGTTGGTAAAATTTTAAGGAGAGACTCAGACCACGAATCTCAACAACTTTCATTATGGGACCAACTTCGACATAATGAAAAAGTTATCTGCTCTTTTACACAATAGTGGAATATCTACTTGGCCAAAATCTATGGAACAGCTAATTTTTTTTGCAATTTCGGAGTTGGTCCCATAATGAAAGTTGATCAGATTCGTGGTCTGACTCACTCCTTAAAAGCTTGCAAATGAGAATTCATTTGCAAACTTATATATTTTTATATACAGGGTGAAATTGAATAATTTCACCTGTATATTCCAGCCTTCACATATAATTCATATGTTATTTATTTGTTTATACATTGAACATTTGTAAACAGACCGTATATTATTTAATATGATTTTAACTGCTTAAGAACGATATTGAAATGGGTTTTAGGGTACCGCACCTGAAAGGTATTCACAAGAAAACCGTATTACTCAACCTCCGGTGTCCGTTAGTCCGTTCATTCGTCGGTTCGTCTGTCTCTGGGCTGTATCTATACAGAATGTATGTACTATATATAATATACTATGTAGAACTATGATTGGAAGAGACTTTGAATATTTATATATATTCAAATTAAAATATTTTCTCTACAACAGATTATACACACATGAACTGTGTTCTGTCAAAGTTGCTGCTTTTTTTCCTCAGCTTAATTATTACCACAGATCTATTTTCCCTTTTATTTTGGGCTAAAATCTGCGGAATCATAGGCGAATATAGGCGAGAAAATGGCAAGTCACAAAGGCTGCGATCAGCAGGCCATCTGGAAAGAATGGATGACACCAGAGCTCCCGAGAACATATATTATCCCCCATTACAAATAAGACCCCGGGGACGGCCTAGAATGCGGTGGAAGGATTGTCTAGAGGAGAACCTGAAGAGACACGAGTCTCTTCAGGTTCTCCTCTAGACGACAAGAAAACATCTTGGAAACGGGAGGCCAGAGACAGAGTGAAATGGAAGGAAATGGTAGAGAAGGTCAAGGTCCAAAAAGGGTTATAGCGCCCAGGAAGTAAGTATAGGCGAGAAAATAGGCGATGCCGTTAGCAACCCATCACCATTTGATTCAGTTTTCCATGTACACGCACTTTAGTCCAAGGACGCACTCCAACATGCTAAATGTGACCATAAGGTTATAGACCTAGGCTCTGTCCACTCCGCAAGGGAAAAAGACGTTATACTATGTATGTATGTTATTTAAGGCTTTCACGCTTGACGTATGTGGCTTTTTTCTGTCTTGTTAATCAAAGAAATGATGGTGTAGTTCAATTTGTTGATTCTACGGAGCCCCTGGCGTCGCTTCCCACAGATCCACTGGCTTAATGAACACAGACGACGCGGCGAGGCGGACAACCACTAGTCCGTTATGTAAATCTCACTACAGCCGCACCATGACAATTTATTTTAGTTAGTCTACTTGTTGTTCATAAACATGGGCATTTCTAACACCAAATAACACCGATTTCACATTACAAAGTCACCTAAAATCAATTTGTAAAACAATCCAAAACAAAAGCCGTTTGCCGGAATTCCCACAGATAATTAAGAACACAACGGCTGCCCTATACGCAGAAGTAAGTAATTTAATTTTTCGAGAAAAATGTTTTATTTCGTTTTCAGCTTATGCCAATCAAAACGCATCTACCAATATTTTTGTTTTATTTTTATTTAGTTTAGGTATTTTCGAATTAAAAGCAAATTATTTATTACAGGTGTCTTTTTCCGCTTGGATACTTTACGCTAAAACAAAGTATGTGTACCGTTTATAATTTAAAAATCAAGTAAGTCTAACCAACTTAATATCGATGACTGATATAGTTCAAACCTTTGAGATACCACTTGCTTTCACATAGAAGGAATGTTTTCGTTAACTTTAAAGGCACATTTTAAATCAAAGTTATGGTTTAATTTTAGAGTGAAAAGCTTATTTGTGGTAGTAATTAGATAGTTTAATTACAAATTGTAGCATATTTAAGAATTTTTAGCTAAATATGCCGTGTGGTTTCCGGCAGAGTAGAATAGAACCACTCCTAGTCAGGGGTTGGAATACCGGTAAAAATCCATTACCGGTACCTCTATGAAACGACAGTACCGGTAATTGGTTTGGTACCGGTACATTTGGTAACGGTAAAAATCAAGTACCGGTACCTCTATAATACAACGGTACCGGTAATTGGATTGGTACCGGTACCTCAATAAAACGACGGTACCGGTAATTGAAAGAAGTACCTGTACCAAATACCGGTAAACAGTACCGGTACTTAGTACCGGTACTCGTATTGGGAATTATCATTTCGTTAATGTGTGTCGTTGCCGTGTTGTGCATGTACGGCGTGAGGCGGGGGCCCACAATAGGGCGGCACTTTTACAGTCGAGCGAGTCCCATGCGGTAGACGGCAACAATGCGTAGGTACCGGTAAAATTAACGCAATTTTAATACCGTTAAAATTTGACAGAATAGAGGTACCGGTACTTACCGGTACTTATAATGTGAATTTGGTACCGGTAACAAGTAGCGGTAAAATTACTGTTAACAATATTATTACCGTTAAATACTAGATTACCGGTACCTCATATTACCGTTAAAATTTTAACAGAATAGTAATACCGGTACTTACCGGTACTTATAATGGGAATTTGGTACCGGTAACAAGCCCTGCTCCTAGTCTTCCCATGGAGGTCGTAAAAGGCGACACAGGAAATACAAGCCAAGCAAAGCTCATAAACATCAATGAGACCTCTCCAATCCGTCTGGCCAGCGAGGAGAGTGTAGGCCAAATCCTCTGTCTGCTCTGGCCAAGTATGGCTCCGGTAGTATAGAGAGGGTCATGCTCCTGCAGTGGAGATTAAAAAGACCTGATGATGAGCTAAATATAAAAAATATGATTCTTGTTTTGATGGTGTAAAATGGTATCAATATTTTGATAAATAATTCTACACTGAATAAGAACTATTTTTGCTTGTCAAAATGAAAGTAGCTCATAAGAGTACTTTTAATTTTTTTACATTCATTTATTTTTACCATAAAATGGGAATGAACTACTAATGTTTTAATGGCTATAATTTCACATTAAATAATAAAAATTAGGTTATTTTTGCTCTTCTGTAAAATGTTGTAAAAGTAAGATACTTGGATTTGGCTTAGAGGAGCTGAAAGTGTTCGTGCTCATAAGAGTTCGGTTAACCTCATAAAAGAGGTCGCCCAAAAAAGGTTTTATTAGTACTTACACGCTCTGTCTTGCAAGGGAAGAAGACGTGATAGTATGTATGTATGTATAAGTGAAAAAAAGCTCATTATTTAAATTCAAGATAACCACAATTTTAGGCATAAGGTGAGCTCCGTGGCGCTAGCCTGCGACATGAGGGTGCCCGGGTTTGATTCCCGGTCAGGTCAAGATCGTACATGATCTCAGGGCTTGTTACCGGTACCAAATTCCCATTATAAGTACCGGTAAGTACCGGTATTACTATTCTGTTAAAATTTTAACGGTAATATGAGGTACCGGTAATCTAGTATTTAACGGTAATAATATTGTTAACAGTTAACGGTAATTTTACCGCTACTTGTTACCGGTACCAAATTCACATTATAAGTACCGGTAAGTACCGGTACCTCTATTCTGTCAAATTTTAACGGTATTAAAATTGCGTTAATTTTACCGGTACCTACGCATTGTTGCCGTCTACCGCATGGGACTCGTTCGACTGTAAAAGTGCCGCCCTATTGTGGGCCCCCGCCTCACGCCGCACATGCACAACACGGCAACGACACACATTAACGAAATGATAATTCCCAATACGAGTACCGGTACTAAGTACCGGTACTGTTTACCGGTATTTGGTACAGGTACTTCTTTCAAATACCGGTACCGTCGTTTTATTGAGGTACCGGTACCAATCCAATTACCGGTACCGTTGTATTATAGAGGTACCGGTACTTGATTTTTACCGTTACCAAATGTACCGGTACCAAACCAATTACCGGTACTGTCGTTTCATAGAGGTACCGGTAATGGATTTTTACCGGTATTCCAACCCCTGCATGATCTTTTTCAGATTGGCCTGAGTCTTGGATGTTTATCTATATATGTGTTTGTTATAAAATATAGTATTGAGTTAGTATCCCATAACACAAGTCTCGAACTTACTTTGGGGCTAGCTCAATCTGTGTGATTTGCCCGTATATATTTATTCATTTATTTATTTGAGTACATAACTTGTTCTCGAAATATTTACAGTCTTTGTTTAATGTTAAAGAAGTAACGTTATTCCTAAACTATGCAGACAGCTCCAACATCTATGCTCGGTTTAATTAAAAACTTGTGTAATTTAGTAGATATTTAGGATTTGTTGATAATATAGATGGAGATTATGTCTAAATCGGGTGTTAAAATCTCTTAATTCTAGTTTATTTTGAGTATTGAGCAATTTAAATAAAACTGGCTGTGACGTCCACTCGTCACGTATACCCATACGTGACGAGTGGACGAAGCAATAGGGGTTTTATTAAAACAATCAATTACTATTTGGTTACAGCTGCGGTCGCACGTCCGATCGCTAGGTCTGACAGTCAGTAAATGTCACCCGCACTCTGTCGGGGGTGCGCCCACGTCTATAATTTTACTGCAATACGTCACACTGGCCATTTGAAATTCTTATTTAAACACCATTTAAATTCTATACTACACTACTAACTAGGCCTCGTTTACTTTTTGTTTGCAGGAGAGTGAGGATTAGATATAATCTATACATATAATAAAACAGTAAAAATATTTTGTCTGTACATTTAGAATTTTTGACTGAAATGGATAGAGGGACACTTAAAAGGAATAATATAAAGCAAAAAAATTTTTTGGAATTTTTTGTCTGTCTGTCTGTCTGTATGTATGATCACGATTATCATTAAGTCTACCTATTGTAGCTTTTAAGGCTCAATAAAGTTTTTAAATAAAATAAAAATAAAAAATATCTCCGAAAATACTGAACCGATTTACTTTAAACTTTCACCAATTGCTTTGTTTTAACTCAGCAAAACATTTGAAGTTTGTTTCATCAAATTCGGTTCATCAAAAAAAGTTATCGTCATTTGAATGAACTCAAGGCATGAGTTTGCCTAAAAATATATAGCAAAAATAAATTGAAATAATAAATGACATAAGAAAATTAAAATCCAAAGTCAATTCATCATCATTATACGACAGCATTATACCTAGCCGTACTATCCATAGTAATCCATACTAATAAAAAAGGAGAAGCTGACTGACTGACTGACATATCAACGCAGGGCCTAAACTATAAGGGTTAGAAACTTGAAATTTTGCACAGAGGTTTCTTTTATAAAGTAGGGGAACACCAAGAAAGGATTTTTGGAAATTCATCTCCTAAGGGGGTAAAACGGGTTGCAAAGTTAAACTTTGTCGTTTTTTAAGTTATTCGAATGAAATTCAGCATGAAGGTTCTTTACTGAAAGGTATGAAACACGAATAAAATATTTTACTCAAAAATCATCCCTTAAGGTCGTAAAATAGGGGTGCAAAGTAAGCATGAAACTTTGTCATTTTTGAAGTTAGTCGAATAAAATTCAGCATGAAGATTCTTTACTGAAAGGCATGAAACACGAGTAAAGTACTTTTCTCATCATCCCTTAAGGGGGTATAACGGGGATGCAAAGTTAGTATGAAACTTTCCGTTTTAGAAGTTATTCAATTTAAATTCAATATTAAGGTGTTTCATTAAAAGTCATGAACGAATGTATTCCGGGTAATTCTACTGTTCCTGAGAAATCGACACTTACGCGGGCGGAGCTGCGGGCCAAAGGCAAACCTGACTTATATATCAACGCACAGCCGAAACTACTGTGCCCAGAAACTTGAAATTTGGCACAGGGATTCTTTTTATGGTGTAAATGAGCATTAAGAAAGGATTTTTAGAAAATTAAGGGGGGTGGAGTTTATATGGAATTTTCTAATTTCTGGACTTAGAAGTTTGAAAGTAGTTCTCAATTAAAATTCAAAAAGATCTGTTTAGGTAAACCAGACAACATTCTCCCTTGAGTGGGGAAAATGCGGGGTTAAGTTTGTATGGAATTTTTCCATTTCTAGACTTAGAATATAAAAATAGGTATGTAAGTTCTCGATTACAATTAAAAAGATCTGTGTAGGTGAAATGTATGAAATCCCCTTCTTATGGGGCAACATTTGAGGATAAAGTTTGTATGGACATTTTCTCATTTCTGGACGTTCTGGATTACAATTAATAAGATGTATGTAGGTAAAACCGACGAAATCGTTGCCTGAAGGGATAAAATAGGGGATTAAAGTTAGTATGGATTTTTTTTTCATTTCTAGACTTAGAAGTATGCAAATAGGTATAGAAGTCCACGGTGACAATTAAAAAGATCTATGCAGGTGAAATGTACGAAATTTCCCCTTGAAGGGGTAAAATAGGTAGGGTAAAGTTTGTATGGATTTTTTTTATTTTAAGACTTAGAAATATGGCAATAAGTATATAAGTTCTCCATTACAATAAAAAAATATCTGTGTAGGTGAAATGGGCAAAATCCCCTCCATAAGGGCTAAAGATCTATGCAGGTGAAATGTATTAAATTCCCCCTTAAGAGGAAAAAGCAGAGGGGGAGCTGTTTGAATGGAATTTTTATCATTTCTACTGTTCCCAAAAGAACGACATTAACGCGGGCGGAGCCGCGGGCAACAGCTAGTCTTTTATATAAAAAAAATACTTCAATGAAACTGCTGTGATGAAATTTAAATGGTACTTAATTCAATACATACCCTTTCAAACAAAAAACCAGCCAAGTGCGAGTCGGACTCGCACATGAAGGGTTCCGTACCGTTTTCTATAATAACGGCAATAAAATCATGTGTGTTGTATGGGATATTGATTTTATTTTTATTTAATTATTTATTTTTTAAGTGAATATATAACTAAATTCTTCTTTCTTCTTTTAGTGCCTCTCCATTACTGGATGTTGGCCGTCAGCTTCCCAAACTCCTCTCTATCCTTTGCCAAGCGGAATAATTCCTCGACCTTTGTTATTCCGGTCCACTCCCTTATGTTCCGTAGCCATGATTTCTTGCGTCTTCCAACGCGTCTTTTGCCTTCAACTTTGCCCATCATTATAAGTTGCAGCAACTGATATCGGTCATGTCGCAAAACGTGACCCAAATATTCAACTTTGCGCTTTTTGACGGTTTGCAATAATTTCCGCTGCATTGCGACACGTTGGAGCACTTTTTCATTGCTGACTTTTTGTGTCCAGCTAATACGAAGCATGCGACGGTAACACCACATCTCGAAGGCTTCGAGCCGTCTTCTCACGTCTTCTTTAATAGTCCATGCTTCGCTGCCATAGAGGACTACAGGCCAAATATAGCATTGTAGAATTCTTACTCGGAGTTGTATCTTAATGCGTCGACAGCACAACACTCTTCTCATCTTATTAAATGAAGCTCGAGCGATTTCTATCCGCGACTTTATTTCTTGATCAGAATCCCATACTTCATTCACCCAAGCGCCGAGGTATTTGTACTGCCGAACTTGCTCCAAGCATCTACCATCCACTGCTAATTTTGGCTTCAAGTCAGCTTTTCGGGACACTACCATGTATTTCGTTTTCGCGATGTTAATAGAGAGACCAGCCCTTTCACTACTTTCATGCACTCTGTCCAAAATCTTTTGCAGGTCACTTCCTGAGGAGGCAATAAGTATTGTGTCGTCAGCGTAACGTAGATTATTGACAACTGTGCCGTTCACTTTAATTCCTATTTCCAACCCCTCAAGGGCCTCGGACATTACTGCTTCAGAGTACACGTTAAAAAGCAACGGTGACAAAATACAGCCTTGTCGAACACCTCGACAGATGCGGATCTCCTCTGTAAGCTTTTGTTCTACTCTTACTTTTGCCTTTTGGTTCTCGTACAAGTTCTTTATTATACGAATGTCTTTGCTATCAAGACCAATGTCATTCAACTGTCTCAATAGCAGTTCGTGTTTGACTCGATCGAATGCTTTCTCATAATCAATGAAACATATTATGACATTAGTCTGCATGTCACGGCATTTTTGTACGAGAACATTCAGCGCGAAAAGGGCTTCCCGCGTGCCTACACCAGAACGGAAACCGAATTGGCTCTCCCCCAGTTGCTCATCACATTTTGCTCATAACCGATTCTGAATAACGGACAAAAATACTTTAAGTACGTGACTCATTAAACTAATGGTTCGAAACTCACTGCATTTTCGAGAATTAGGTTTTTTGGGCAAAGTTATAAATGTGGATTTGAGCCAGTCCTCTGGGAGATCACCGGTGTTATAAATATGGTTGAAGAGACTTGTCAGCAAGTCAATATGTACTTCCTCCAAGAGCTGCAACACTTCAATGGGGACGTTGTCAGGGCCAAGAGATTTTCCCTTTTTTGCAGCAGCAAGTGCTCGCAGAACTTCTGTGCTGAGAATTGAAGGGCCTGTACTTTCTTCATTGGTAGAAAATAAGTTCCTTGAAGTATCTGCGAACATTTTGGAGATGTATTCAGTCCAGGTTTTCATCTTATTTTCTACATCAAGTAACAGTTTTCCGGAATCATCCATCAATGCAGTAACTGGAACCGGTTTATGGCCTAACATGTCTTTTATGTGTTTGTGCATGTTGAAGTTGTCGTGTTTTTTATGTAGATCTTCCATAACTTGACATTTTTCTGCATAATATGCATTACGAGCATCAGTTATTTTCCGGCGTATAATGCCATCCAATTCTTTGTATCGATTAGGGTTAACGTGTTTGTATTTTCTGCGTTCTTCCATTAGATCAAGAATTGAGTCTGACACCCAGTCTTGCTTCCTTGTTGTTGGTGACACTTTTAGGTATTTATTGCAAATATCTGTTACTTTTGATTTGAGATCTGGCCAGATGTTATCGGGAATATATGCTTCAGATTTTTGACTTGCTGCCCACTGATTTATATCATCAGATACCCTTGATTTAATATCGGGGGTTTTCAACTTGCGTATATCAAGTCTATTATTCTTGTATTTGTTCGACAGTAGTTTTAGTTTACAGCGCATATCAATAACTACTGGATTATGATCAGATCTTATATCTGCGCCTGGATAAGTACGTGCTCTCAATACACAATTCCGATATCGATTGTTGATCATAATGTAATCGATTTGGTTCCTTATTATATGACTAGGTTTATGCTTTGGTGATGTCCAAGTGTAGAGTCTGCGAGGTGGTAATTTAAAGAGTGTATTCGTAATAACGAAATTATTCTCTTGACAGAATTGTACAAGTAAATCACCTCTATCATTTCTTGTCCCTAGTCCATAAGCTCCTGCTACATTTGGTACTGCATTTGAACCAACCTTTGCATTTAGATCCCCCATAAAGATGTTGATTTCGTGTTTTTTGGTGTGTTTGATAAGGGTATCGATCTCAGCGTACATGTCGATCACTTCAGCCTCTGGATTTTCTTCCGTAGGTGCATAGACTTGAATAATATTAATGCATGGTTTTGCCTCTAATTTTATCATCATGACTCGGTTGGAAACTGGTATGAATTCGCTCACTGCTTTAGAAACTTCCCTTGTAAGCAGGAGACCTACACCATATCTTTCTTTGTCTTTTTCGCCTGCAGAGTAATATAGTACTTTGCCATTTGAAGTAGGATATCTTCCATTGCCTGGCCATTTGGTGTCATTAATTCCTACTATATCCATTTGCAGACGTTCCATTTCCTGTATTAGATTAGGGAGTTTACCATCCTGTTTTAAGGATCTGACATTCCATGTACAAATTCTAAGTGTTTTCCGCCCGGGGATTCTTCGCACCCCTGTCCCATTTAAGGGACGCCGGGCACTCGGGGCCATTCTCTTAGCTGACTTATTCATTAAATTAAATTTAGAAGCTGACTTCTAGGGAAAATTAATGCAGTGGTTTCCCGTTGCCTTCTGCATCAGACATTTTTGAGCTAATTTAGAACCCAAGGCCGCTGTAGCCTCTCCCAATTAGTTACCTAGTCGGGGAAGTGGTTATACCGCCACTGACTCGGTCGCCAGAGCCCCGTCTGTTATCTAGCAGGGAGCACCACGGCACCCCAAGGAGTGCCGCCGCTAGCATTTCCTAAGAACTACTAACGCGTGCAGGTAGGGTTGACAATTGGGTCGGCTGAGATGTTGTTACCGTTCTCCCCTTACTCCCCTAAATATAACTAAATATTCTGTGAATATTTCAAGGGTCTACCTGTTGCCGTTATCAATATGAAGTATAAACAAACAAAAAATTACGCTTGTTGTATGGGAGCCCCTTAAATATGTATTTAATTCTATTTTTTAGTATTTGCTGTTATAGCGGCAGCAGAAATACACCATCTGTAAAAAATTCAACTGTCAAACTGTCTCGGTTCATAAGATACAGCCTGGTGACAGACGGACAGACAGACAGACAGACAGATAGATAGACAGCGGAGCGACTTAAAAAGGGTTCCGTTTTTACCCTTTGGGTACGGAACCCTAAAAATTACGGCGTACAGACAAACATAAAAAAGGGTTGCCCCGGGAGTGCTGGTAGAAGGTGCACAATGTTGAAGTTTTCACACTTCAACATTGTGCACTTTTTAATATTTTGGAATGTCACGTGTCCGTCTTAAGAATTTTCGATCAGGTCACGTGTCCTGACGCGAGTTTAAGATTTTTTTTACCCATCCCAAAAAGTGCACAACGCCGGTAAAGAAGTTTTCACTTCAAAAAAACAACCGAAATAATAATACAAATGTACAAATACAGATTGTATACCTATTTTTCTTCAATATATCACACTAAACGTATTTTACCAATTACTCATTTTTTTTTTACTCTTTTATAAATAAATATACACGGACAAATCACACAGATTAAGCCAGCCCCAAAGTAAGTTCGAGACTTGTGTTATGGGATACTAACTCAGCGATACTATATTTTATAACAAATACATTTATAGATAAACATCCAAGACCCAGGCCAATCTGAAAAAGATCATTTTCCATCTTGACCTGGCCGGGGATCGAACCCGGGCACTCCGTGTCGCAGGCTGGCGTGTTAACCACTGCGCCACGGAGCTGCCAATCTATTCACATCAAAGATAAAAAAAAACATATTCGCTATAACTAAACCTACTAGAAAAATCCTAAATTAGTAACAAAGTCATAAAAATGTATCGTGAATTCGTGACTAAAACCACGTAGAAAGAAAAAATAACAAGAGAAATAAATATATGGGCCAATATCAAAACAACAAATTTTGCTGGCGAAAATTTTTTTCTTGTTTTCTTAAGATTTAAAGTAATTTTATTATTAATAATGCCTTAATTATGCATATTTTTTTGATTCGCCTAAAATTGAGATAGTATTTATTGAAATATTGAACTCCAAAGTTTTCGAACGCCACCAAAACTGAAATCTTCCCACCTAATCTGAAACCAACCCACCAAATCTGAATTTTGCCCACCAACACTGAAATAACCTAGGGATTTAGGTAATATTATGAAAAAAAGACCACAATATCATTTGAATAATGTTTAAATATAATTGTATTTATTAGAAAAAAAAGAACGTCTAATTTAACTCGAAATTGAAGATCTGTTGGATTACTCTTACAAATTAGATGCAGAATAAAAAAATACAGAAAAAACATTAATTGTAACGTAATAACAAGAAATTACGTTACAATGAATTATTTATACTTTATTGCACAATTTAAATAAAAGAGTACAAATGCTGTACTTAATACCATTAAGCATTCTCTGCCAATCATAGCATCAACCAGAGCAAAAGTTAGGGCGTGAATTATTGCATTATTTAAAATAATTTATTAATAATAAACAATATTCGAATTGCGAATACAAATAAATATATGTAAATAAATGTGCCTACACATATAAATATAAAATTATACCTACATATATAAATTTATATACATGGGGATGACTTATTTTAAGTTGATAATTTTTGATGAGTAGTAACCTCCTAATGCATTATGATTTGGGGCTCTTCTAACTGAATTAGGGAGAGCATTCCAGAGCTTCGGTTCTGGAATGTTCAAATTCTGATTGGCTTGGACTTAAAAAGATTTATCCATGAAGTCAGTACGTTAAAGAGAAGTCGCTAACACTAAACTATTAGAGGAGCGAAGGGAGCAAGTGTGTGTAGAATTTAGGAAATTACATTTGGATTTTAAATAAGAAGGAGAATTAGGATCATTGAGGGTAGATTAAAGCATAGAGAGGATTCTGACGTTTCGGCGCATGTGAATAGGGAGCCAGGATGACTGAGAGTGAAATAAGAAAATGTGGTAATACTTTCGAAGTCCAAAAATAAAATGTATGTCGTTATTAGATCATTTATATAATTAATTAAAATGTATTAAGCTCAGATTTAAATAACATTTCACTCCAATATTTTAATTTGTCATAAAATCTAACAAACGTTAACTGTATCTTTTAAAATAATAACATGCATAATTAGTATATAATTTTAAATTAATAAACTTCCGTAAGCTTTCAATAGCAATGAGATCACAAAATAAGTGCTTAACATAAAAACTTAAATGTAGTATTAACATCAATTAAATAATCAAGTCGTTCCTTATCTTTCTTCGAAATTGTAAGCATAAAACAAAGAAATTTCACATTTTTCAGTAAAAGTTTAAGAATTCTATTATTTAACATTTTAACTCTCTAAAATAAATTAGTAACATGTCAATATCTAGATATTATCTAGTACTTCGATACTAATATCTTCGTAGGCACTCATAGCTAGGACACTTTTTATTCAAAGCTTGCTTAAGTTAATTAACTTAAGCAAGCTTAAATTTTTAATAAAAGCCTGTTTAAGTTAATTAACTTAAGCAAGCTTTTAATAAAAATGAGATCACTGAATAAGTATCCTATCCTTACTAATATCTTCTTCTTCTTTTCGTGTCGATAGCAAACCTTTTTATATTATTTCTTTCCAGTAATCAGCCACTTGAATGGCATTAGTGCTGGCTGTCATC
Source organism: Elegia similella (assembly GCA_947532085.1). Lineage (NCBI taxonomy): Eukaryota > Metazoa > Arthropoda > Insecta > Lepidoptera > Pyralidae > Elegia > Elegia similella. Next base: position 20,922,005 of record OX383941.1, read on the forward strand.
AGGTCATCCAATGTACAGGAACAGGTGCACAAGGAACAGGACAACAAGTGGGACATTGTTTGTGGAAGTCCACATTCGCACAATTGGTCTGAGTTAGTTTTGAATCCCCACCTGGAAAGATTTTCCTTACATCGGCCGACCTGAGTCCGAAGTCTGTTTAAAGACTTCCAGGTCTGCCAGGGTAACTCATGTCCTGGAGGGAGTTCCTCAGATAATGGCACGAAGGGGGAAGGACCGTTCCACTTGCTGCGCCAGAGAGTGCACCTTGCCTGTTGAACATTGGACGACATTGGTTCAACACACTTTTTGAAACTGCGTCGACTTCTAAGTCTCCTAGGAGCATCAGTGTAGTTATATAAGGGGTGGCGGGGGTCAATTAGCATTCTTGAGTATTCTGTGGAGCTACAAACAGATCGACGAACTTCGGGAGGTGCTATGCCAGCCAGGGGATACAGCATGCTTGTCTGGGTCGGCTTCAAGCAACCAGTGATTAATCGGCATGTTTCATTTAAAGCTGTATCCACTAGCTTAGCATGGGCAGATCGGGACCAGACCGGGCATGCGTACTCACCCACGGAAAAGGAAAGACGTGGGCTTACTAATATGATAAATGCGAAAGTGACTTTGTTAGTTTGTTACGCTTTCACGTTGTAACTGCTGAACCGATCAACATGAAATTTTGCATACACGTTATCTGGGGTACAAAGAAGGACATAGGATACATTTTATCCCGGGAGAAAGGGATCGGCATTGACGCGAGTGGAGCCGCGGGCGTATGCTAGTTTAAAAAGCTCGTGGTATTTTAAACTACGAGTATACTCGTAACCCGCAACTAAGTCTTTTACGGAGCATAAAGAATAGTTCTCCAGTTCCGATGTTGGCCGTAAAGACAAAACTATGGGCTATCACGACGTTCACGACAGCCGTAACGTTTTGAGGGTCCGTTGCACATCTACCTAAAGAACAGGGACACTCGTAAAATGTGAGCTTTTTCCTGTGACACTAGACCAGGGGTCACCAATTACTTTCTTTTGAGGTCCGTTTTCTTAAAATTTCTGACAATCGCAGTCCGTCAAAAGTTACAGCGCTAAAAGTTAGCACGAAGCGTACTTATTCAATTACAAATGACAATCACCTGATTGTCTAATTAAGATGATTGCGTGCTTCGGAAGGGACGTTTTAAGCCGTTGGTCCCGGCTGCCATCTGGTAGTCGTTAAAGTAACCACGTCAGAGGCAGAGAGGCGGTTCCGAAGAACTCTGAAACCAGGGTGTGCGTGGTCGATTGACCGTGTCACCTACACGAAATGATGATGATGATGACCTTACTAAATTATGAAATATTGTGAAAAAAATTAACGCGGGCAGGGTTTGATTGAACCAACAACCTTAGATCTACGTACAACCAGTGATGTGCCACCGGCGAGAAATTCTCTGTTCTAATGAATTCCTTCTCACGGATATTCGCGGGAAATTTCCAATAATTTTCGGGAATATCTCAATAATTCCCGCACTTGAGAGAAAGAAGAAGAAGTTCTCGGGAAAAATTCCCGACCCTTTCTCACCTTTATCGAAAATTTCGAGCACGTACACAATGTACAACGGCTCAACAGTATTTTCGGTCCGAGTTACAGTTGTCTCTATCGCACTCTGTGGGGGGAAGCTTGACAGCAAACAAAGTCGCTTCCCGCTATCTGTCCCTATGAATGCTTAGAACAGATTTTGATGCGGTTTTTTTAGCAGATAGAGGATTTTTTAAGTGTTATATTTTGCATTCACAATGCTATTTTGATATACTCTTATTAAATTAAGAAATAAAATAGGGTGACAAACTTCAAGCGGGCTTTGAACCTGCGACCTTAAGGCGCTGTGCATCAGAAGAATACCGTAAAACGTGTATTTAACTTGTATGAACTTGGCTTGATACGCTCTCGCTAGTCTAGATTTTAGGCTTCGGGTACTATTAGATTTGTGAGACCTCGACCATCCCGGCGCTCATATCGAGTTCCCACATATAAGGAAGTAAGGAGAACACAAGACTCGACACACAGAAGATTAAATTTAATTGTCACAATACTCTCACTTATGACTTCAACATAACATTCTATTTAGTATTTAATATATAGATCAGAGACCGTTACAATTCGAGAGATGATGGTGGAATGGTAGAATGAGCGATGAGAGAGTGAGAAAATGATTTAAAAATGGAATGGAATGAAATTTGAAATAAAATGAGGAATGAAAAGTGGACAGGATGAGAAAGAAATGAGGTTGGAGATGCAGCATGCAGGTGGCATGCTGCAACGTTACAGATTTAAAGTAAATTTTTCCTTATCGTCTGTTACTGTCCGAGGCATGTCCAAAATAGACGCATTTGACGCAACTCTCTTGAATCGAGTTATGACGCATTGGAGCGTATAATGCGATTTGTTGTGGACTCTCGAATCGGTATATCGAGTAATGTGAATATTGAAATCCAGTGACCTGAGATTTATTTTATGGAATCCTTGTTTTTATATTATTGATAAAATTACGTTTTCTTTTTTATTAGGAAGCCAAAACTCGGTTGCTACCCGCATTGCTTACTAACATGATTTAGTATTCATTGTCGTCGATCTGTTAAGAGCACCTCGAAAGAAAAGTGGAAGCCAATAAAACAGTGGCCGGCAGGACGAAATTAGCGACCATATTCTACGCGGAAAGAAAAACGCATGGAAACTCGGAAACATGCGTTTTTCTAAACATAAGACTAATCTAGATCGATTGCTTACCCCCGAAAACCACATACCAAATTTCAGCGACATCGTTAGAGCCGTTTCCGAGATCATAGAAATAAATTTTTATACATATAAATAAATTTACAAGAATTGCTCGGTTAAAGGTATAAGATATAAAATAAACAATATTACAACTAATCAAAGATAGTATTATAATTGTACCCGGCTCAAAGGTTCCCATTACACTTGCTGTGTTACCTACCTCTTTGTATGGCTATGGAAATCCTTCCAGAGTCAGATACTACCCGGAGTGGCAGTCATATCCCGGACTCGCATCTTTGAGCCGGGTCCAATTCGGGGTGGCATCTTTAATTAGGTTTAAGATTGTTTATTTTATATTTTCCTCATATATACAGCGTGATTTTGAACCCATGAACTATATTTAAATCTTCAAATCAGAATCCCTAAATGAATACTGATTTGTAAGAAAAATAGGTGAAAAACGAAAAATTAAATTGGACCTCCTATACAAAATTGCCGATCAGCTGGGCGAATTTCTATGGGAAGTCGTAATTTTTTTTTCGTCTTTTTACCTTTTTTCTTACAATTCTGTCTTTAATTAGGCGAGAGCTAGAAAGACGCCTCAGATCAAATAGTGCTGACCTCCACGCCGAATCGTACCTGGTAGAACACATTTCCCTTATAATACAGCGAGGGAACGCCGCAAGCGTTATGGGCACATTTGCGCCATGTTTTTTTTACTTTTAACATATTGTAACTTGTTTTTAATTTATTTAAATTGATACACTTAAAATTAGGGATTATGATTCCAGGATTTTAATATAGTTCATATAGTACAAAATCACGCGGTATGTACATTATTTATATTGATGAATAAATTTGGTAATTACATGTTAAGTAATATATAAAAAAAAACAAACTTCTCTTGTCACAAAAAACTTCTGGCAGTAGAACACATTTCCCTTATAATACAGCGAGGGAACGCCGCAAGCGTTATGGGCACATTTGCGCCATGTTTTTTTTACTTTTAACATATTGTAACTTGTTTTTAATTTATTTAAATTGATACACTTAAAATTAGGGATTATGATTCCAGGATTTTAATATAGTTCATATAGTACAAAATCACGCGGTATGTACATTATTTATATTGATGAATAAATTTGGTAATTACATGTTAAGTAATATATAAAAAAAAACAAACTTCTCTTGTCACAAAAAACTTCTGGCTAAACTGATTTCGATTTCTATATCAAAATTAAGTGAGATCACTCTCAAATAAATTACTTTTCAAACAAAAAAAAAACTACGTCATCATCATATCAACCGTTTGGGAGTAACGATGCCACCAATAAACACGTCCATCTTATAGCACTCTTGCTTTTGTATCGGGGATTAAAAATGAAAGTAAAGTGCCACAAAAAACTAATAAAATAAAAGTATTTAAGCTCTCAGAGACAGACAGGCCTAGTACTAAATTGACTTTTGGCAGCAAAAGTGGGTCAAGGGTCATCTCGTTTGTACCCTCCATCGCAGCGAGCAGTAATCATGCTGTTCCACAATTTAAAAAGAATTATTTTTGATATGAGTAGAATGACTTCCGTTCTTACCGAGGTCCAGTGGGTCGTGGGTTCGATTCCCACGGGAAGCATACTTTGTTTAGTTGCTTCCAGTTTGGTTAGGACATTGCAGGCTTGAATCACCTGATTGCCGGATAATAAAGATGATTCCGTGCTTCGGAAGGTATGTTAAGCCGTTGGTCCCGGCTGCCATCCGGTAGTCGTTCGAAGGAACCACGTCAGAGGCCGAGAGGCGATTCCGAAGAACTCTGACACCAGGGTGTGCATTGTCGATTGACCGTGACACGATGAAGACTATATTTCGTTCTTCTTTTGAAACTGGTCAAAGAAAGAAATACTCATGCACACACATGGCACATTCAATCTTATTCTTTTTTCTCACGTCTGCAGAAGTCACATAATTTTTTTTTTTTTTATAAATAAATGTATACGGACAAATCACACAGATTGAGCTAGCCCCAAAGTAAGTTCGAGACTTGTGTTATGGGATACTAACTCAACGATACTATATTTTATAACAAATACATATATAGATACACATCCAAGACCCAGGCCAATCTGAAAAAGATCATTTTCCATCTTGACCTGGCCGGGGATCGAACCCGGGCACTCCGTGTCGCAGGCTGGCGTGTTGACCGCTGCGCCACGGAGCTATCAAATAATTATAGTGGTTACACGTTTGTACTATTTTTAATTTATCCTTCATATTCCCTAAGGCTTTCTCGAAGATAATTCTCAGTTTAATTTATTTGATCAGGAACGCACGGAGTCCTTGTAGAACTGGATGAACTTCGGTTTTGGTATAATATTAAATCTGTAATCGTGATTTACGTCCAAAACTTTTGTGAGAACGCCTAGGCATTGTGATTCCATTTATTGTCATAAAGTATGGGGAAAGTTTTACTGGTCTATTTTCTATAGATCTAACGTATTTCCAAAAACATTGTATTTCCATACAATGTTTTTTCAGATAAATTGCGGTTATACTCTAATATTATAAAGATGAAAGATTTGATCGTTTGTTTGTTTGTTTCCATTATATAGGCTCCCACAACTGGACTAATTCGACAAATTCTTTCATCATTAGAATCATACATAATCCCTGACGATATGGTCATGCCTATAGTTACCCGTGGCATCATCTTCATTTCGTTTAGGTGACATGGTCAATTAACTATCCACACCCTGGTGTCTAAGTTCTTCGGCACCTCCTCTCAGCCTCTCACATGGTTCCTTTAACGACTACCAGATGGCAGCCGGGACCAACGGCTTAACGTGCGTTCTGAAACACGGAATTATCAGACAATCAAGTGATTCAAGCCTGCAATGTCCTAACCACACTGAAAACAACTAAACAAAGTATGCTTCCCGTGGGAATCGAACTCACGACCCACAGGTCTACAGTCAAACGCCTTAAGCACTGGACCAGACTGTTCAGTTGTAGTCACAATAGGCGTGCGAGTAAAAGAGGGTAGGTTTAACAGATAATCATATTTCTGTAGGTTAACATAAAAAAATAATATATATCAACGCCATTTTGATAAATGAAAAAAAAAAATAACCTTGAAACGTTTGATTATAATTGCATTACAGATAAGGAAGCCATCATGTATTTTTCTTTATAGAATAACCCTTGAATATTAAAAACGAAAATATCCAAAGTAGCCAACGCGTTTAGACCATCCGCGTTTGTACCGCCACGCCGCCTGGCCTATGGCGGGCCGGCCTCGAGTCGAATTACCATCACACTTAGCCAGATTTATTTTATTACTAGCTTTCGCCCGCGGCTCCGCCCGCGTCAATGTCGATCCCTCGGGAATAGTTTTTTTTTTCCCGGGATAAAAGGTAGCCTATGTCCTTCTCCATACTCCAGAGAACTTGTATGCACAATTTCATGATGATCGGTTCAACAATAACAAACAAACAAACAAACAAACAAACAAACAAATAAACAAACAAACTCACTTTCGCATTTATAATATTAGTAAGGATATTCCATAAAGTTAGAAAGTCTAAGTGTAACACTCCGTCCAATATATAAGAGTTACGCAGACACAAATCAGTTTAGGGAAAGCTGTAGGGTTATGACAAACAAAAAGTTATACGGACAGGGTAACACTTTCCCGTTAGTTCTTATAGGGTAAACCTAAGTACACACTGGAGATTTAAGGCTTAGTAGAGTTTCATTAATTTCTTTGCTGTATTGCGTGGGCGGGTCGCGTCGTTTATGCGCAGAGTCCGGGAGAGCACCAACAGTATCCTGATAGTCATAAGGGAGAAGCCAGACTGCCGCATATGGAGGCACTGGGTGCTAACCCATGTGGCGGTGTCAGGAGGCCCCAGTGGGCAGGGTGGCTATTAACTAAATTTAAAAAAAAATGTTTAATACTTAATGATACTGACATAGTTTATAAGTTTTTCTTGTACTAACAAAGATATGGATGTTTATCTGAAATAAATGTATTTTATTTTATTTTATTTATTTATTTTTTATTAAGCCCTTTGGAAGAGCTATACAGACAGATATAATATCAGCTTTTTTTGACCGATTAAAAAAAGGTAATCTATTCGGTTGTAATTTTTAGATTTTTTTTCTTTAACTCTAACAAAGAAGTCACTATTTTTATATTGGCGAGCTCCGTGGCGCAGTGGTTAACACGCCAGCCTGCGACACAAGGGGGCCCGGGTTCGATTCCCGGTCAGGTCACGATGGAAAATGATCTTTTCCAGATTGGCCTGGGTCCTAGATGTTTATATATATATTCGTTATAAAATATAGTATCGTTGAGTTAGTATCCCATAACACAAGTCTCGAACTTACTTTGGGGCTAGCTCGATCTGTGTGATTTGTCTGTTCGTTCGCGGGCCTTCTCTACTACCTCTTGGTAGAGCCGGTGAGGGGACTGGTCAGGACTTGGTCCTCTGCAGTAACTTTCTTCGCTGCCCATAGCTATGGGCAGGTCGTTGAGGGTAGCCGTGGTGGCCTGCGGTATTCCGGTTGTGTCCTTGGGGGTCACAGGGGGTCGACCGATGCGTCCGCGGCAGCGGCGACGTCGGTGATGGCGTTGCGAGGCGAAGGCTTAGTGCGGCGGTCGGGCGGGCGGGCGTGTAGAGGCGCAATGCCACACAGGTGGGCATGCGCTGACGCGTCCGCACTTGCAAACATCTGTTTGGCCAGGCGGGCGATGAAGGCGTCGAGTCCTTCCATCCTCAAGTCCCTGAAGATCGTCGCGTTCCTCATGTAGCGTGGGGCCCCGACGACTGCTCGGAGACTCTGGTTTTCTTAGGCGCGGAGTCTCTTCTTATTCGACTCCGAGCAGTACGCGTACCATGCCGGGGCCGCGTATGTGAGGCGGGATCTAATATAGGGGGGATCTAATATAGGTTTGTGATTTGTCTGTATATATACTATATATATTTATATTTGTCACCGCTTGACATCTATACGCTAAACGCCTTAGAGTATTATTTTCTAAGGTTCTGTCTACACCGTAAAAGTTAAAGACGTGATAAGGAAGTATGTATTCTATACAAAGGTACGCCAAATCGCATAAATACACGTAAACCGTTGTTTATACATTGTCTGCTAACCGCAATAGGGTTACTACTAGGGTCTGCCGTTAGCAGACAATGTATAAATACATTGAATGTGAGTATGTAATATATATGTATGTATGTACGTACTATCACGTCTTTCTCATTTGTAGGGGTAGACAGAACCCAGGTCTTTAAGACCTTAACGTTTAGCATGTTGTTAGGCATTGTTTGGGCACATCGCCTTCAAATATGCTTCCAAAAAATTTTCGCCCGTTCGCTTGATTGGCTTTAACGATCAGCGCAGGAAGAAAGACAGCTGGTACCATGAAAGAGAAAATGTATTATATTAATTTATCTAGCAAAATTGTTTACGTCAATTTCTTTCCTTAGCGGAGTGGTGATCTCTTTGTTTTCTCTGTAAGTGTGTGGTACTTCATTATTATGAATGAATGTTTACATTTCATAATTTCAGGTATTTGTACAATGGAGCGTTTTCATCAATCAGTGAAGGTAAACATAATGCCGGCAATCAGCACAATAACGGATTGTTCACTTGTGTGTGTGTGTGAATTGGAGAAGGCAATGGGGAAACAACTAATTATTTCCTAACAAATACAAGGAAAACACTTACTATATAGATGACAAATACAAAATTATTTACATCAATTTATTTCCTTAGCGGATAGGTGATCTCTTTTTTTTCTCTGTAAGTGTGTGGTACTTCATTATTATGTTGATTCCAAATGTTTACATTTCATAATTTCACGTATTTGTTCAATGGAGCGTTTTCATCAATAAGTGAAGGTAAACATAATGCCGGCAATAAGCACAATAACGGATTGTTCACTTGTGTGTGTGTGTGAATTGGAGAAGGCAATGGGGAAACCACTAATTATTTCCTAACAAATACAAGGAAAACACTTACTATATAGATGACAAATACAAAATTATTTACATCAATTTCTTTCCTTAGCGGATAGGTGATCTCTTTTTTTTCTCTGTAAGTGTGTGGTACTTCATTATTATGTTGATTCCAAATGTTTACATTTCATAATTTCACGTATTTGTTCAATGGAGCGTTTTCACCAATCAGTGAAGGTAAACATAATGCCGGCAATCAGCACAATAACGGATTTACACTTGTGTGTTTGTGAATTGGAGAAGGCGATGGGGAAACCACTAATAATTTCCTAACAAATACAAGATGTTAGAGTAAACAAAGTTGGCCGTGTGGTATCCGGCATAGTAGAATAGGACCACTCCGAGTCTTCCCGTGGATGTCGTAGAAGGCGACTTAGGATATACAAACTAAACAAAGCTCATAAACATCTGTGAGTCCTCTCCAACCCGTCTGGCCAGCGTGGAGAGTGTAGGCCTAGTCCTCTGACTGCTCTGGCCAAGTATGGCTCTAGTAGTACAGAGAGGGTCGTGCTCCTGTAGTGGAGACTAAAAAGGACCTGCTGATGATGATGATGATGATGAGAGTAAACAACGCCATTTCTCTAACCATCAGCACGTCAAAATGGACAACTTAATATAGGAATTTGTTGGATTTGGGAAGGGAATGAAAGGTATTGGGATACTACTTACTCGGCTCAATGAGGGATTAGCAAGTAGCAGGGAGGCCGGGCGCGTGATCCCGATGTCATACCTGCTACCACCGGACAGGTTGAGGATGACACCCCAGACCATACTTACTTTAATAGAATACTAGCTTTCGCCCGCGGCTCCGCCCGCGTTATGTCGATCCCTCGGGAATAGTACTTTGTCCCGGGATAAAAGCCTATGTCCTCCGTACTCCAGAGAACTTGTATGCAAAATTTCATGGTGGTCGGTTCAGTAGTTACAGCGTGAAAGCGTAACAAACAAAGAAACTCACTTTCGCATTTATAATATTAGTAAGGATATATATGGATACTAGCTGTTGCCCGCGACTTCATCCACGGCAATTTCTGTTATTATAATTAATGAATAATTTTTCCCCCGTGTTCAAAACATTTTTATTGATGCTTCGCTCCTATTGGTCGCAGTGTGATGTTTTATAGCCTAAAACCTTCCTCAATGAATGAACTATCCAACACAAAAAAAACTTTCCAATTTGAGCTAGTAGTTCCTTCAAACAAACTCTTCAGCTTTACAATATTAGCTTTATAGTATACAAGCTTTCGCCCGCGGCTCCACCCGCGTCAATGTCGATCCCTCGGGAATAGTACTTTGTCCCGGGATAAAAGCCTATGTCCTCCGTACTCCAGAGAACTTGTATGCAAAATTTCATGATGATCGGTTCAGTAGTTACGGCGGGAAAGCGTAACAAACAAACAAACTCACTTTAGTAAGGATAAGGATAATATTACTTATTATAGATTTCAGAATGCCAAACTCACATACATACATAGTATCACGTCCTTTTCCATTACCCTACGGCCACATTTAGAATGTTGGAGGGCGTGTAGATTGAAAACGTTAGCAAACTGACATGACTGTTACTGAACGGACCAAGACAAAGTATAAACCTAGCTTGTTCCCAGCCATTATAATAGAACAGGAAGACCCAATCGACCCACAAACAAAGCTGGACAGAACACAATGCATTCATAACAGACCTTTTCGCTAGTGTTATTGGTCGCCATCGTAGACTATATTTATTGGACAATCGTCTGTCTTACGGTCAATTGGAGTAATAGAGGGCAGAATGTTATGGCCCATATTAAACTGACGGGGTCTTGCTTGTACTTGGCGAACTATTGGTGATATACATACATATATCTTTTAAGAAACATAAAAACAAAACGCAAACTCTCGCGCGGGCGACACTGCGGGGGGGAGTTAAATTCATATCTATGTATTTATGTATGTTCAATCCCCGGTCAGGTCAAGATGGAAAATGATCTTTTTCAGATTGGCCTGGGTCTTGGATGTTTATCTATATATGTATTTGTTATAAAATATAGTATCGTTAGGTTAGTATCCCATAACACAAGTCTCGAACTTACCTTGGGGCTAGCTCAATCTGTGTGATTTGTCCGTATATATTTATTTTAATAAACATATTTAATAATTTAAATACTTTAGCATTTGTCGTGTTCATTCTCTATGCTATTGCATTTTGTGTATCAAGTACATATAGAGATGTGTGGATGCTATAGATGGTGTGTGTATGTGTGTATAGTTTTATTCGATAAAATGGTTAATTCATATTACATTGTCAATTTGGCGGGAGAAAATATGAGGAATCGAATTACTCTTTGATTTTATTTTCTCCTCCTATCTATTAACGATATCCTATGTCCTTCTCTGTACTCCAGAGATTGTGTATGCAAAAGTTCGTGATGATAGGTGCAATAGTTCCGAAGAAAGCGTACCAAACAAACCAACTTACATACGCATACTGTAATTACTTTAGTATGTAGATATCTCAGTGAAATATAAATCCTTACTAATATTATAAATGCGAAAGTGACTTTGTTTGTTTGTTACGCTTTCACGCCGTAACTACTGAACCGATCATCATGAAATTTTGCATACAATTTTTCTGGAGTACGGAAAACTACATAGGCTACCTTTTATCCCGGGAAAAAGTACTATTCCCGAGGGATCGACATTTACAGGGATCCAGCCGCGGGCGAAAGCTAGTTTCATAAAAAAATAAAGTTCTTTTAACTTGAATAAAGATATATCCATCCATTATATATTTTCAAATTAAGTTTTAGTTTAGAATTTTAGTTTAGAATTATTTATATGTATCGATTAATTATTATACATCATTTGTTGTTGACAATAAGCTATTAAAATAAATAAGCTATTAAAAACAGCCTCCGTGGTCCAGTGGTTAAGGCGTTTGCCTGTATACCCGGGGGTCGTGAGTTCGATTCCTACGGGAAACATACTTAGTTTAGTTGTTTCTAGTTTGGATAGGACATTGTAGGCTTGAAACACCTACACGAAATGACGATGATTTTATTTTCCACCTACACGTTCACATGTTAAATCCAATAGACCTGACCTCTGTGTACGCAAGAGGACAAGACGTGACAATATAGATGTATTATGGGATCATTTATTTAATTATAAGTAAACCATACAATTTAAATATAAACTATAAAGCTAACCTACCATAAAATTACATCATTATTTATGGTATGTATCTACCTGTGGTCTTTAAAATTATTGCTACTGCTATAATATTATTAAAAGTTAACACATAACTGGAAATAAACTGTTTTGCTCATCTCAATTAATAATGATTAAAAGAACCGGCCAAGTGCGAATCGGACTCGCGTACGAAAGATTCCGTACCGTCATTTACAAAAACGGCAAAAAAAACATGTCAAACAAAAAAAAACGTTTGTTGTATGAGAGCCCCCTTAAATATTTATTTTCTTCTATTTTTTAGTATTTGTTGTTAAAGCGGCGACAGAAATACATCGTCTGTAAACATTTCAATTGTCTTACTATCACAGTTCATGAGATACAGCCTGGTGACAGACGGACAGACAGACAAACAGACAGATAGACAGACATACAGACAGACAGACAGACAGACAGACAGACAGACAGACAGGCAGACAGGCAGACAGGCAGACAGACAGCGGAGCGATATTAATAGGGTCCCGTTTTTAACCCTTTGGTATGGAACCCTAAAAGTAGCAAACACTGTTGAGGTAATTGAGCGATAAATAAATTATCCAACTCGTAGAAGTCTAGATTTATTGGCAGCAAATGTAAGAAAGCGAACAAACCTATCTAGGCCTTGGCAAAAACTCCATTGCGATCATTAAGATCCATATCACAATGGCTAATACTCTAGGTCAAAGAAAACGATTAGTTCACTGGAAATGGTCAGTATTTGCATTCATTCTCTTCCATGCTAGTCTGGGAGGAAAGAAATAACGTAGAATGTGCCAACTGCTTCTCTTCCCGCGCAGACCGTAGAAGCCGGTCAAAGGAATGGTCGAAAATCTAAAGAATCATGATAATAGGCAATGACGCTAGCAATCCATCACTATTTTGATTCCATTTTCCACCTTTAGGCCCACCGTGGCCTTTTGGTCTTATGACCTTTAGGTTCTATCTACCCCGTAAGGGATAAAGACGTGATAAGATAATATGTATCTATGTATCATCATCATCATCAGGTCTTTTTAGTCTCCACTCCAGGACCCTCTCTATACTACCGGAGCCATACTTGGCCAGAGCAGACAGAGGATTTGGCCTACACTCTCCTCGCTGGCCAAACGGGTTGGATATGCATGTATGTTTGCATTCAATTTCGTGATTTGACGCGTATTCTTTATTAGTTTATCGTGTGTGGCCAACACTTGTGCCAGATTTTTCAAGCTGCTTAAAGGCATCTGACATGCTTAATGATTGCAATTCATGATAACAGCCGGGACCAAAGGCTTAACGTGCCTTCCAAAGCACGTTTAACGTGCCTTCCAAAACGGAGGAGCTCAAAATATGTTTATGCAACTTGTAGCCTCCCAGCCTAGTAGAAATCTCGCCTGCGTTGCTTTCTATTAGAAGGATGATGAGGAGCTTTGTTCGAATCGAATAGATTCTTAGAAAATGGGGCCTAAGGCAGTTTCCCAACTCGAACAGCATTCAGATAAAAACAAGTATATGTGCGTGTGAACATAACCAGCCGGCCGAGTGCGAGTCGGACTCGCGCACTAAGGATTCCGTGCATTATCCTTATCCTTACTAATATTATATCCTTACTAATATTATAAATGCGAAAGTGAGTTTGTTTATTTGTTTGTTTGTTTGTTTGTTACGCTTTCACGCCGTAACTACTGAACCGATCATCATGAAATTTTGCATACAAGTTCTCTGGAGTACGGAGAAGGACATAGGCTACCTTTTATCCTGGGAAAAAGTACTATTCCCGAGGGATCGACATTAACGCGGGCGTAGCCGCGGGCGAAAGCTAGTAAATAATAAAGTTTGAAATTATCCTTACTAATATTATAAATGCGAAAGTGAGTTTGTTTGTTTGATTGTTTGTTCGCTTTCACGCCGTAACAAATTTTGCATACATGTTCTCTGGAGTACGCAGAAGGACATAGGCTACCTTTTATCCCGGGAAAAAGTACTAATCCCGAGGGATCGACATTGTCGCGGGCGGAGCCGCGGGCGAAAGCTAGTAAATAATAAGTTTGAAATTATCCTTGTCCTTACTAATATTATAAATGCGAAAGTGAGTTTGTTTGTTTGTTACGCTTTCACGCCTTAGCTACTGAACCGATCATCATGAAATTTTGCATACAAGTTCTCTGGAGTACCGAGAAGGACATAGGCTTCTTTTTATCCCGGGAAAAATTACTATTCCCGAGGGATCGACATTGACGCGGGCGGAACTGCGGGCGAAAGCTAGTAAATAATAAGTTTGAAATTATCCTTACTAATATTATAAATGCGAAAGTGAGTTTGTTTGTTTGTTTGTTTGTTACGCTTTCACGCCGTAACTACTGAACCGACCATCATGAAATTTTGCATACAAGTTCTCTGGAGTGCGGAAAAGGACATAGGCTACCTTTTATCCCGGGAAAAACTACTATTCCCGAGGGATCGACATTGACGCGGGCGGAGCCGTGGGCGAAAGCTAGTTAAAAATATTTTTATATATGATGTAACAGTTACATTGTAACTGAAAAAAAATTGTTTTTGCAATTTTTTGAATAAATTCGAGAGTAAAAAGATCTGATGATGATGAAAGCTATTGTTGGCAAAGCATATGAGTTGTTATTTCACTTTGAAAACTTGGTGAACGATTGCCTATGTTACTTTTGCAAAATTTAAAATTCGACATCAAATTTTTTTTTTCTATATATGTATTAAAGTTAGATGGACCATTGGCCTATATTTTTGGTTAGCATAATATTCATCATTTAAGTGAACCACCGGCAAGAAAAAGTGCCCGTGGTCCACCCAGGTGAACTAAGCAGGTGGACCATGACCCCTGACTGAATTTTTGGAGCAAATTTTATTTGTGGTTAGTAAAGCCAGAATAAAAGTATAAAAACCTGCCCTAGAGGCGCTAAATTTACTAATCGTTATAGCAACATAAGTGACCCGTTTTCAAAATACATTATTTTTATTTATTATTATTTATTTTTTTATTAATTATTGAAGTAGGCATTTGTCTCCCATCTCACCTGATGGTAAGTGACGATGAAGACGAGGATGTTACATGCCTATTCAAGAGATACCCATTTATTCTACTTTTGAATGTCCCGGGATTGTACTTGTCTGGGAATATAAACGCAGGCAATTCATTCCACACCTTAGTTACTCGAACCAAAAAGGAACTGTCAAAGCGTTTAGTTCGACTCTTTGGTATTCCAACACGAATATAAACGAATCTTGCAGATTAAAAAACTTGTCAAAATAATGTATTTTTTGTTTTGTTATGTTGCACAGCGCAAACCCTTTTATCCTAATCCTATCCTGACTAATATTATAAATGTGAAAGTGAGTTTGTTTGTTTGATTGTTTGTTTGTTTGTTACGCTTTCACGCCGTAAGTACTGAACCGATCAACATGAAATTTTGCATACAAGTTCTCTGGAGTACGGAGAAGGACATAGGCTACCTTTTATCCCGGGAAAAAGCACTTTTCCCGGGGGTTCGTTATTCACGCGGGCGGAGCCGTGGGCGAAAGCTAGTATACAAATAAATAATTTATTAAAGTGTTATTTTAGTAGTCTAACCACGAGACAAATGGTTTTAAAATATGAGAATTTTGCCTCCGTTATACGAAAGGTAATATCAATCCATCGGTAACTAAAATATGATAGGGCATGAAGAAAACTAGATTTAGAATTGTAATAAAAATAAGCGTAAATAAAAATTGCATTTTGAACACGTACAAATAATACCAATACACGAAAAAATCTACACATGTTTTTTAAAATGAGATTCTGAGAATGTGACACGACATAAATATAATATGTTCAATCTACTTACTTTTCAAATATCTGTGGACATATATTATTGGTTAAAAAGGCAATTCTGTCAGACGTCAGATTGTCTTAATAAAAAGTCTTGGCCGAAAAGATCTTGATTAACATTTAAGTTTTTTGTTTCGTACATTCTGATCATTTTTTATACCATTTACGATTCAATAGAAACAACCCCGTGACAGATGGATGAACGGACATTGGAGGTTTAGTAATAGGGTCCCGTTTTTTACCCTTGCGTACGTTAAGTTCTTATGCAAAATCGCACGCGAGTAAAACCGTGGACAAAAGCTAGTTTATTTTATTTTCGTGTGAGTAAGTGGCAAACGCTGGTGTCAGATTTTTCAAGCTGCCTAAAGGCATCTGACATAGCTTAACGACCGCCATCTAGTGATTACAGCCGGGACCAAGGGCTTAAGGGCCCGTACTACCTCACACTGCTTTGCATGATTGACTGTTATATCAATAATAATTAAATACTCAAGTTGAAATAAAAATGCAGCAAAGTTCAGGACTAACTCTGGTAACTATATGACTCAAAAACAAGATTGCGTTAAATTTTCTCGATAGAAAAAAATTGCAAAGTTGCCTCCAAATCACGTCTAATTTACTCGGTATATAGCATTATTCACCAAATACATTAAAATTAACCTTGAAACTTTTGATTATTATTGCATTACAGATAAGGCAGCCATCATATGTTTTTTCTTTTTCGAATAACCCTTGAATATTCCTAAAAAACGAAAATATCCAAAGTAGCCAACGCGTTTAGACCATCCGCGTTTGTACCGCCACCGCCACGCCGCCTGGCATATGTCGGGCTCTCGGAATAATTAATAATTTTTTAATAATTATGGCTAATGGTACGGAACACTTCGTGCGAGAGTCCAACTCGCACTTGGCCGGTTTTATATGAAAATATAAAAAATAACTTATTGTGTAGAACAGCAAAACTAGTTCTATTAGATACAATCGGCAGAAATTACAAATTTGTCCTAAGCTATTCCAAAGCTCACCCATTTTTATCAAACATGTTCCAATAATGATCATTAATAAATGGCACCAATCTTTTAATTTTAATTCAAGAATACTTGAAATAGGCTGGTTTCCTAAATAAATATAATTTGTCAGTTAGATAATGAAAAAATATTGGATATATATGATTTCGACTGCCGCCAATGATGGTCTTCCAAGCTGGTCTGGGAAAAAAAAACGTAGAATGTGCCAGCTGCTTCTCTTCCCGCGCAGATCGTAAAAGCCGATCGAGGGATTGGGCTAAAATCGGCGGAATTATGTCAATAGGCGATGCAGCTAGCAACCCATCACTATTTTAATTCCGTTTTGTATCTACACGCCCCCAACATGCTAAATATGGCCATAAGGTCTTATGAACCTAGGCTCTGTCTACTCCTCAAAGGAAAAAGACGTGATACTATGTATGTATGTACCAATGATGACAGTCATGCCAGCGAAGCACGGAGGACACCGCGATATTGAGGCAAATCTAGTAATAAGACAAAGTCATAATCGTACTTCATACATATGTGAAATAAAATAATACGGCACACAAAATTGACCTTTTTCCTTTGATCATTCCATTAAATTGAATAACTCTGGGATTAACTTGGCCCTAACATGGAGGGTCCACGTTAGACTACACGTACAGGAAGCGGGCCCGCTAAGGTTCGTTACGTGACCCGAACTTTTTCTGATTGGGTCCATAAAAGCTTTGAACTTTATTAAGGGAAAATATATGGTGTTGCCATATATTTTTACTAGCTACTTCCTTTACTATTTCTTTCTGATTTATATTTTTATAACTACGAAAAATAGATAGAAAATGGATTACTATTTGCACAAAAGAAAATTTAAAGATTTTCAAAATTATGCATCTTTATAGCAACTTTACTTTTGGAAGAACTTCAAGGGTAGAGGACATCGTAGACTACGCGCTGAAGAAGCCCAAATTCACATTGAGGGTCGAACAGTTGGCATCCCGCCATAAAGTAAGATTTAATTCATTTGTGGTGAGAGTGCCGACCCACCATCTAGAGACCTTTATGTAGGAGGACTTCTGGCCGCAGGCAGTCGTTTATAGGAAGTTCTAAGGACTGTTGGCTGCTACCCCGCGTCTCACGTCGCCGACAATACGTAAAAAGTAGTTTTTAGGGTTCCGTACCCAAAGGGTAAAACGGGACCCTATTAATTTTGCTCCGCTGTCCATCTGTCTGTCTGTCTGTCTGTCCGTCTGTCTGTCCGTCTGTCACCAGGCTGTATCTCATGAACCGTCATAGGTAGACAGTTGAAATTTTTACAAGTGATGTATTTCTATTGCCGCTATCACAACAAATACAAAAAAATATAATAAAATAAATATTTAAGGGGGCTTCCATACAACAAACGTTATTGATAACGGCAACAGGTAGACGCATGAAATATTCACAGAATATTTAGTTATATATATATATACTTTAAAAATAAATAAATTAAAATTAATATTAAAGGGCCCCCCTTACCTCAGACATGATATACAACAGACATGATTTTTTTGCCGTTTTTATAAATAACGGTACGGAACCCTTCGTGCGCGAGTCCGACTCGCACTTGGCCGGTTTTTTAAGATGTATTTTCGTATGTATGTTAGTCTGTAAGGTATACACATTTATGGGCCTATGTAATGTTTTACTCGTTGCCTGAAATAAACGAATTATTATATTATTATACAGAAACAAGTATGTGTTTATGTACGTCATAATGACATGTGACGGTGTGACTTCATTTGGTATAGCTTCGGAAACTTCCCTCTCCCCCGTGCCGCTCCCATATCTCAGGAAGAGATATAATTTAGCACTACGCCTATAACTAAAAAGCAAAAGATAATTTTCAAATTTGTTTGTTACGATTTCAGGCATTAAATAAAGAGGCCGAGAGGCGGTTCCGAAGAACTCTGACACCAGGGTGTGCATGGTCGATTGACCGTGGCGTGGCACCTACTCGAAATGATGATGATAAGGCACTAACTACACTACTGATAGTCATAAAATTGAACATGCTTGTTGCCAGGAGTACTAAGAAGGACTTACGGTACCTTTCATCCAGAAAAAAGACCCCAAGTAATATACAGAATAGCGAGCGAAGTCACGATCGAAAGATAAAATATGAGTAAAATAAGAATATTTTCTTATTTGTTGGAAATAATTTTATTCGCTTTTATATTTTCACTTGGACAAAAAGCTTTGAATTTTATAGATGAAAAAAATATGGCAATTGTATTTGCTGACAATACCTATAGTAAAAAAGGTTAGTAGAATTGGGACACTTATTTTGCTACAATATGCGTAGAAATATTTATTCTTTCGAAAAGTATTTTGTTTTTCTAGCTTCAGATTTGTGAAGGAGTGACTTATGTTTATATTTTTTTATTTAATATAATTTTCTGAGCCAATAGAGCTATAGTTAGACGTAATACTAAGAGCATTCTTTCCCACCCTAGAGAAGAACAAAACAAAAAAAATTGTACTTAATGTATGAAACTTAATTATGTATTGCTAGCTTTCGCCCGCGGCTCCACCCGCGTCAATGTCTATCCCTCGGGAACAGTACTTTTTCCCGGGATAAAATGTACCCTATGTCCTTCTCCGTACCCCAGATTACGTGTATATATTTCATGATGATCGGTTCAGTAGTATCTGGACACCGTGAACAAGCTTGTGTACTTAGGGTCCCTAATAAGTAGTGACGGTGACTGCAAAGAAGAGGTTATTCAGCGGGCTCAGATGGCCAAAGCAGCGGTGAAACGTCTGGAGAAAATTTGGAGAAACAAAAACATATATCGCAACGCCAAAGTGAGACTTATGCGCACCCTCATTTTCTCGATTTTCTTGTACGCCTCAGAGACATGGACTCTAACAGTCAAGACAAGAGATAGGATTGATGCATTCGAAATGTGCTGGCGAAAAATGTTAGGAATAGCGTGGACAGAACGCCGCACTAATGTATAAATTCTACAGCAGCTCAAGATCCGGACCCGTCTTTCAGTAGTATGCCTTCAAAGAGCACTTTCATTCTTAGGTCACGTGGCAAGACGCAAACCAGATAACCTAGAAAACGCATTCTAATCGGTCGCGTGGCAGGAGTAAGACCTAGAGGCAAGCCACCACCCCGCTGGACTGATCCACTTCTGAATTCCTTGAAGTGCAACACACAGGCTGCCATTCACTTGGCCCAGAACAGATCAGCCTGGAAACATCTTGTGGCTGGGGCAAATTATGGTGGTCACGACCCTCAGTCACGAGGAAAACGACCAAGAAGAACAAGGTTCAGTAGTTACAACGTAACAAACAACAAACTCACTTTCGCATTTATAAAATTAGTTAAGTGTCAAGCTTAAAAAAACTGATAAAGGCACTTCAAATTTGATTAAAATTGGTTTTGCCACTAAGTTTGATTGGAAAAGTCCTTTTTAAAACACAAAAATAAAGAAAAACAACTGCTTGCAATCCGGTGTGCCGGCAGAAGTGAAAACTCCGCGCGGTAGAAAGAGAGAGGGATATTACTTTCTCTCGTACGCTGCGCCGACGGTCTCAGGTCACGTGCCCGTCTTACGAATTTTCTTACCTATCCCAAAAAATGCACAACGCCGCTACAGAAGTTTGTACTTCACAAAATGACACTTTAAATTTGATTGAAATTGGTTTTGTCATTAGGTTTGGTAGAAAAAGTCCTTTACAAAATACATAACATACATACATACATAGTATCACGTCTTTTTCCCTTGCGGGGTAGACAGAGCCTAGGTTTATAAGACCTGAAGGCCACGATTAGCATGTTGGTGGGCATTAGGTAGAAAACGAAATCAAAATAGTGTTGGTTGCTAGCCGCATCGCCTATTATCATGATTCCTCAGATTTTACCCATTCCCTCGATCGGTTTTTACGACCTGCACGGGAAGAGAAGCAGCTGGTACATTCTACGCTTTTTCTTTTCTCCCAGACCAGCATGGGAGAGGAAAAAATACATAAAAAATAAAAAATTTACTAAATCTGTTATTTTTTTAATGTCCATGCATTACTGGCGATGCTGTTACCTTTCCTATCAATCAAAATGAACATTTAAAAAAATTAAGGTCCCAATCGGACATAATTATCTATTGTTTGCTGTTTTGATAACAATGTCTTTGTTTCAATATTAATATGCGAATTACGGGTTTACTCACGTACGAAGTCAGAGGTGCGCGCACGTTTCGGTTCACATTCGGCTTAAGGCCCGCCATAGGCCAGGCGGCGTGGCGGTACAAACGCGGATAGTCTAAACGCGTCGTCTACTTTGGATATTTTCATTTTTAAGAATATTCAAGGGTTATTCGAAAAAGAAAAATACATGATGGCTGCCTTCTCTGTAATGCAATTATAATCAAAAGTTTTAAGGTTAATTATAATGTATTTGGTAAATAATGATGTATACCGAGTAAATTAGACGTGATTTGGAGGCAACTTTGCAATTTTTTTCTATCGAGAAAATTTAACGCAATCGTGTTTTTGAGTCAGAAAGTTACCAGAGTTAGTCCTGAACTTTGCTGCATTTTTATTTCAACTTGAGTATTTCATTACTATTGATATTACAGACAATCATGCAAAGCAGTGTGAGGTAATACGGGCCCTCAAGGAAGACCTTTAGTTGTGGTAGATCCACGCGACCGGCAAAATTCATTTTTGATAGTAGCATCAATGGGCCGGCTCGTCCGGGGAAGTACCACTCTCTCACAGAGAATCGACGTTTGAGTAGAAACTTTACCGCTTCTATGCTTCGTTCGGTGAGTGAGGGAGCCGGAGGCCCATCCTGTCCCCATTTCCTTATGTCCTTTCACTCCTTGAAAGGCCGGTAATCATCATTTCGAGTAGGTGTCACGGTCAATCGACCATGCACACCCTGGTGTCAGAGTTTTTCGGAACCGCCTCTCGACCTCTGACGTGGTTCCTTTAACGACTACCAGATGGCAGCCGGGACCACCGGCTTAACGTGCCTTCCGAAGCACGGAATTATCTTTATTAGCCTGCAATGTCCTAACCAAACTGTAAACAACTAAACAAAGTATGCTTTCGGTGGGAATCGAACACAAGACCCCGGGTCAACAGGCAAACGCCTTAACCACTGGACCACGGAGGTTGTAGGCCGGCAATGCACCCTGGTGTGGCAGTTGTCCATGGGCAGCGCTGATCACTTACCATCAGGTGAGTTGCTTGCTCGTTTGCCTTCCTATATCATTACAAAAGACCTCCGGAATAGGTCGAAACATGTCGGCCTATAGCTGACTTACGTGAGTTACCGTAATTCTCATATTAATAAATACTAGTCGTATATTTGCTGAAATATATGTTATCTCGCGATTAAGCAAATTATATGTCTTTGTTTGTCTATATCTATACTTCTTTACTTCTATATCTATACTTCTATACTAATATTATAAAGAGGAAAGATTTGTTTGTTTGTTTGACGCGAATAGGCTCCGAAACTACTAGACAGGTTTAAAAAATCTTTCACAGTTGGGAAGCTACACTATCTGCGCTGAACATAGGCTATGTTTTACGCGGACGAAGTCGCAGGAAAACAGCTAGTTTTTCATCATTTATATTTATTTATTTTGTGAAAATTTACATGTTTTTACATCGCTAGTACTATGCGCTGAATTAATTTAATACAACAAAAGTATTTGTATAATTTAGATCAATCCTTGAACAAGATCGCCCCCTTATTGAAATTTGAAACAGATACATATGAAATGAAAAAAAATGGCTGAGAACCGAGAGACATGGAGAGTACTCAATCGACAAGAACACAGTTGTTAAATTATAGATAGACATATGAAATTTTAAAAATTATATATATATATATTATGATATCTAAAAGCATTTTTCTTCGAAAACTCTGTAATTTTTACGACTAAAACAATAATTCTCATATGACAATATTTATATGTATGTCTCGGAGGTCGCCCCATTTCTTATTTTTTTTATAAAGATATAAATATGAAAATATTAAGACTTTTCATCTTTTTTCCTAAACGCCGAATGGCTTGCGCAGTAGCGACGTTTTTCGTTCGCGCGGCACCCGCTTAAAAACAATCTGACATAATGACAACCATCATTAATAACAGCAGACATCAACGGCTTAAGAGGCCTTTGACACTTGGTTGGCTGTCTCGCTCGCACAATCAAACATTTTTAAAGATTATTAAAAAAGGTGTCTCATTTTTACAAAAGTGTTTCATCATTATCCTAGATTACTATATCGTAGATATTTTAGACATATAGACCCTTCTCACATTCCGAGATAGGCATTGGAATGGACTCCTCAAGGAAAGAGGAAGCGTGGTCGACCAAAGCAGACCTAGCGGCGATCGGTAGTGGAGGAGGTGAAAACAATCGGGCTGTCTTGGATAGATAGATAGATAGATAGATAGATAAAGTATTTATTTGTTCTCTGTTACACACAAGTTACATGCAAATACATAAGAGATTTAACAATTTTATGAAATGGATGGCTAACATGTCACTTCTGTGCCACAGTGATACAAAAGGGCTACAGCTCAGCCATAGTGTTACCCTAATCGAGTAACAGCTGATTTTCAGCTGGCACCCCATGTGCCACGAACGAGATCAGGCTTAACAGTACTTATTGCTTAACTTTAAATTAACTTATGCATTCATTTTAAAACATGTAATAACATAATATGACAACCATCTGACAAACATTTCACATAAAATATATTATAATAAACAAAAAATAAAACAGAATTCCTAGTTAGATAAAACAGTGCAATTATAAGTTTTACAAAGGCAGGATATATATAGTGTTAGTTTTACTTACAAAATAATATAATGGCAGGCATAAATTATGAAAATTTAGAAATCTCTATATGTTAATGGAGTACAAGTGACTGATGCGGCGAGCAAAGAGCTGATTAATGCTAGGTTCTTGCGTCTCAAGAAGATATGATTTATATTTTTTCTTAAATGTGTATTTGCTTTTGATACTTCTTATGGGTGGTGGTATGTTATTCCAGCACTTTGCTGCCGCATATCGAAAACTACCCGTGAACGCTACAGTCCTATGTCTCGGTATGGATATCACTGGGCGTAATGCCCTGGCATGGCGCTGTGACATAAACATAAGCTTCTCGTATAAATATTGTGGTGTTCTCAGTTTTATTAAGTCAAACAACAAACTTGCGAGGTGTAACTGCCTACGTGCTTCCATTTTTAGTAAGGAGGCTCTTTTTAGGTATGGCGTGATATGACTTCGTGGGGGAATATTGTAACAAAAACGAAGACACGCGTTTTGCACCCTTTGTACAATGAGTTTTGTTTAACACAGAAGCCGTGGCCCATAAACAAGATCTCCATAATTCAGTTTTGAAAGTATCTGGGCTTCACAAATAGTTAGGCGCGACGCTTCAGAGAGATAATTGCGAATTTTATAGAGCAGACTCAAACGATAAAAACTGTTTTTTACCAGACCCAAAAGGTGGGATTCAAACCTCAGTTGTCCGTCAATCAAAATACCCAGATTCTTAGCTTCTTTTACTTGTTCAATTGGTTTGTTATCAATATTTACAGTTAGATTAAAATTTGACATCTGATTGATTTGCCATTTAGAACCCATTAAAATATATTTAGATTTTGAAGGATTTAGGAGCAATTCATTTCGCTGAGCCCAGTCCACAATTCTGTCCAGATCTTCATTCAAAAGTTGAGTAGCATGCGAGATTTCATTTGGTACTGAAGAGATGTAAATTTGCACATCGTCTGCATAACAGTGAAACTTACAGTTCTTGATAGCCGATGTCAAATCAGCAGTGTATATAATGAATAGCAGTGGCCCCAATATTGAACCCTGCGGTACACCGCGATGAATTGGCAGAAGATCAGACACCACTAGATTTCCATCACTTTCTAATAGTTGCACTGATTGACAGCGGTCAGTGAGATAGCTCTCAAACCACGCTAACGAATGTGGGCTAAGGCCATAATAAGATAGTTTTGCAAGTAAGAGATTTAAATTCAAAAGATCGAAAGCACGTGAAAAATCTAAAAGCGTTAATATCGTTCCTCGACCTTTGTCCTGTTCAGCCAAAATATTATCGACCACATCAAGTAATGCAGTTACAGTACCACGTCCTTTTCTAAACCCAGACTGCAGTAAAGGTAGGATGTTATTTTCCTCGATATAATTAATCAGTTGAGCGCTTACCGCTTTCTCCAATATTTTAGAAAGAAACGGTAGAATACTAATCGGTCTAAGGTCCGAGAGCTCAATAGGATTAGAAACCTTTGCCAATGGAGTTACTATTTCCTCTTTCCAACACCTTGGTACACATCCTGTTGTAATTGACGCATTGATAATTGTTGTGATCACATCCAAGGTAGTTGGAAGAGTTAAAAGAATCATGCTATTCCAATCTTGGCCCGAAGTAAAGCGCGTTGCTCAAGACAGAACGAGATGGAGAAGCCTTGTAGCGGCTCTCTGCCCCACTCAGGGGACATAGGAAAATAAGTCAAGTAAGTCAATATATTTTAGACATGTTTTTGTATTGTGCAGACATGACTTCATCGTAAATTAGTTAATCAAGGATTTAAAAGTTTGATCAACTAATTTACGATGTAGTCAATGTCTAAACAGTATAAAACATGTCTAAAATATCCACGCAATAACTGCCACAAGGAGCTCTATAACTAGCCTATAAATAAACTTCCGATATCCGTCCCTCCTTCTGTCCCAAGTAGTGATGCGCCAGAGAGAAATTCTCTGTTCTCATGAATTCTTTCTAACGGTAAATTGAGGGAAATTTCCAATTAGTCTCGAGAATTTCTCAATAATTCCCGCACTTGAAAGAAAGAAGAAGAAATTTTCGGGAATCATTTCTGACCCGTTCTCACCGTTCTTTAAAAATTTCGAGCACGGCGCAACACTAGTAAATAAATAAATAAATATATAAATATATACGGACAAATCACACAGATTGAGCTAGCCCCAAAGTAAGTTCGAGACTTGTGTTATGGGATACTAACTCAACGATACTATATTTTATAACAAATACATATATAGATACACATCCAAGACCCAGGCCAATCTGAAAAAGATTATTTTCCTTTTAACTTTTAATTAGTCACAAGGTTGTATCTACTAAACCATAATAGGTAGTTTAATATTGTTAAAACATCAAATAATTAAATTGCAATATAATAAAAAAATCAAAGCGTACGAGTATACAAGAAAAATGTTTTTTTTTTCCTTTTTCATTTTTTTTTAAATTTTTACATTGGCACAGAAACCTTCACGCGCAAACCCGACTCGCACTTGGCCGACTTTATCAACGTTAGTCGATTATCCAGTATCTCCAGTCATAAATAAAATATTCACGTATGTTAACGCGTTTATGATGGAATATCAAATTACTTGGTCGTTTAGTGTCCTTAATAATGCAGGCTTAGGAATATATTGAAAGTTTGGTAAAAAGTATATATAATATCTCGTACTTAATTGGTAATTGACATGAAACTTTTGAAATATAACTACAAGATGATGCTAGAAAATATTTTTTTCAATTTTTGATTTTAGCAATATCCTTATATTATAAATGCGAAAGTAACTCTGTCTCTCTGTTGAACCAATTTTATGATGAAACTAGCTGTTGCCCGCGACTTCGTCGGCGGCAATTTCTGTTATTATAGACATATACTGTCGTAGTCATTGTTTTAGTTCGTTTAAAGAGGAATAATTCTTTAAAATTTTTTGGGTAACTTGAAACGTTTACGCATTGCACGCGTCGAATATCCTCAACTATGAATAATTTTTTACCCGTCTTCTTAATTATTTTTTTATTGATGCTTCGCTCCTATTGGTCGCAGCGTGATGTTTTATAGCCTAAAGCCTTCCTCAATAAATAGACTATCCAACACAAATTTGAACCAGTAGTTCTTGAGATTAGCGCGTTCAAACAAACAAACTCTTCAGCTTTTTAATATTAGTATAGAAGTATAGATTTAACCAATTTGAATGAAAATTGGTATGGAGGTAGTTTGAGCCGAGGAAGGATATAGTGGTACCTTATATTTCAGGAAATTCTACTGTTCCCGAGGGATCACCACTTACGCGGGTGGAGCGGCAGACAACAGCTAGTAAATATATGTATAAACTAGAGTAACACAAAAGTTTTAGCTGCCCAGCTTATTTTTAGTTAGTAGTTTTATCTAAAATCTGCTATATTTATATTTAGAGTGAGCTTTATAATAGCTTAGCAAAATTTGGATATTCTGCGTATTGAAATCGATAGAAATAACTTTCCTCCATTACAATAGCGTTTCCTAAGCGCGGAGTTGTCATTTTAAAATTATAGGCATTTTAATTTCCATACTTTAACTATAAGTACAAAGTTGTAATTTTCTTGTGACCAAATCGGAGCGTGTGTGCATTGAGTCCAACCTCCAAATATTAAACTTAAATAATGATATTTTAGGGTTCCGTACCTCACAAGGAAAAACGGAACCCTTAAAGGATCACTTTATTGTCTGTGTGTCTGTCAAAACCCTTTTTCTCAGGTAAGCGTGGAGGTATCAAGCTGAAATTCATAACAAATACTCAGGTCTACTGTCCCTTGGAGGTGTGAAAAAATCAAACTTCTAAGCTAAAAGGGACAGCTATTAATAATGGCACAGAACCCGTCGTGCGCGAGTCCGACTAGCACTTGGCCGGTTTTTAAATATGTAAAGACTAGCTTTCGCTTGCGGCTCCGCCCGCGTCAATGTCGATCCATGGGGAATAGTACTTTTTCCCGGGATAAAAGCCTATGTCCTTCTCCGTATTCCCAAGAACTTGTATGCACTTACCATCAGGTGAGATGGGAGACAAATGCCTAATTCAATATTTAGTAAAAAAAAAAAAAAAATGCAAAATTTCATGATGATTGGTTCAGTAGTTACGGCGTGAAAGCGTAACAAACAAACAAACAAACTCACTTTCGCATTTATAATATTAGTAAGGATAAAATACTATTGTGAAGCAGGGCAATGCGATTTCTATTAGATACAATCGGCAGAAATTACAAATTCGTGCTAAGCTGGAATAGCTTACCACGAATTTGTAGCTAAAGCTCACCCATTTTTATCAGACATGTTCCAATATTGATCCTAAATAAATTGCACATCTTTCATATTTAATTCAAGAGTACTTAAAATAGGCTGGTTTTCTAAATAAATATAATTAGTCCGTCAGTTAGATAGGCTACGGTAACCACTTTCCATCAGGTGGGCCGTATGCCTGTTTGCCTACTAAGTAGTATAAAAAAAATCAAAAAATATCCGATATGTATTTTTTCTTTTGTCAATAAAACAAAAATTAATAAAGACAAGGAATTTCAAAGGGCTATTCCGTGTGACGTCATAGTTTGCAACACTTTTTAGCAAACTTTGACGTTACTAGCCCCCACTCATGAACTTTGACGGGCTTTATCTTTATCATTTATTGTTTAATTGACAAAAGAAAAAATACGCGTCCAATATTTTTTGATAATCTTATTGACCGATAAATTGTAACGTTATTGTTTTGAACCAGAATTTTTTTTATGTTGTTGCCGAAACCAAATGCATTGATGCGGTTATAGAAAAAAAAATTGTATATATTTTTTTCAGATTGGTCGATGTAATAGTAGGTATACAATAACACAACACAATGAAAACTACTCTTGTCTTGAGTTAACTCAGATTTTTTCAGTGAAATGCTTATTATGTTTTAGCTATAAGTATTTCTAGTAAGAACTTGATTGCGAAGGCTAGGAATAGAGACGGATGGCGTAGAATAATTTAAGATCAGTAATCGTAAATCAATAATTACGATAAACATAATGTAATTAGTAGTAGTGTTTAGTTTATTAAACTAAACACACATTATTTCGCCTTAAGCAATAGTTGTGCTGTTATCGTGGTATGCATATTGTTAATTGTAATTTCAAAATCCATTTCAATTCATTTACTGCTCATTAAATTTTTAGGTAATGTGCTTACAAAAGTTTTTATACAAATAAACCTTTCCGATACAATAATATGCGAACAATACATAATCATGCGACAAATTTCATGAAACATAAACTTAAATATTGAATTGTTGTTTAATTCAATCAAGTTCAAGGTATTTTCCATTTAGTTTGTAATTATACCTGCTTTACGGGTACACTAATAGGGACTTTGGGGAATTTTTACTCACGAGCAGAGTTCAGAAGCTAAAAATGACGAACGACAAAATATTATTATTATTTAATTTGATAAAATTAAGCGATTTCTGGACAATTATTTCCTGCAAAAAATACGTACATAATTAATTAAAAAAACTCACCTTATCCATCAAGTCAAAACAAAACTTACTCACTTCAAGTTATTAAAAACTAACACTTTCAAACACGCTCACAAACTTTTAAACTTAAAATTGTCGAATCAAATTCACACAAAAAATCGTGTTCACATCACTATTCACAATGTCACAGTTAACAGTTTTAAGTAATTTCGAAAAACATCCGGCTTTCGAGATTTCGTATTCCGAACTTTAGAACGACGGGTTCGCGCACGCAACCGTCACACTCCAAAAGCGTCTACTGACTGGCCTACGAGTCGAGAGGCGACTACGATCGTAGCACCGTGCAGATGCAAGAATGATTTGTTTAGATTTCAGCTTCGTGTAAACCAGCTTTCAGTTTATGTAAATGATTGACCGCGAGAAAACGGAAATTGTAAATTTCCTGTAATAGACTACAACTATGTGTAATGGTTTGTTTGTGAGTTATCTTTAATGATGTGTCTGGGCTGAAAAGTGAAAAACCGGCCAAGTGCGAGTCAGACTCGCACACGAGAGGTTCCGTACCATTGTTATTAAACTATTTTTAACTTTACGTGGTTCGTAAATTTATATTCACGTACAAACACGTTTATTTACGTAACTAACAACTACCTTAACTAATTTTTAATCCAATTTGATTGAAATTTTACTTTTCCGAGTACATTTTATATGTTAGTGGACAATAACTCTTTAATTTGTAAACTCTACTTAGCACTGATAGTTTTCCTTTAAACTTCGTTATACATAGGGCGCACTGTAAGTTTCCGGAACTGGCCACTTACATAAACAATATTTAAAAATTTATTGCAACATTTGAAAATAGAACTCTTTGGCTGTAGAATGCAGTTTGTTTCATTTGACTGTCTTTTGTATTTACCTTGTGGCGCCATTTAAAAAAATGTGTGTCTGCATCAACATGGATTTAACTCGGGAAAATTTTCGTAGTATGATTTTCTACGATTTTAAGTGTAATTTGACAGCTCAACAGAGCATCGTTCGGCTTGAAACAGCTTTTGGCAATGAAGCACCATGCAAGACAACTGTTTATAGCTGGTTTGCAGAATTCAAGTGTGGTCGTATCAATCTCAGTGACGAATCTCGCGATGGTCGGCCCTCCACCGCTGTGACCAACAAAAACATCGATGCTGTGCGCCGTATGATTGAAACAGACAGGCATGTGACCTACAATGAAATTCGCGCATCCTTAGAAATAGGCATGAGTCAAATACAATTAATCCTACACAAACATTTGGGTGTGAGAAAGCTGTGCTCGCGGTGGATCCCACACAACTTGACCGAGGCTCAAAAAACGGACCGCGTCACTTGGTGCAGTGCCATGCTTACCAGATTCAACGAAGGTGCGTCAAATTTGGTGTGGGACATACCTAGTAACAGGTGACGAAACATGGATTTATTGCTACGATCCCAAAACAAAGCAGCAATCGAGCGTATGGGTCTTTCAAGATAAGCCGAAACCAACCAAAGTGGCGCGCGTGAAAAGTGCATCTAAGCGGATGATTGCTTCTTTTTTAATAAAACTGGACACGTGGCTACTGTTTCTTTAGAGAATCGTCGTACAGTGAATAGTGACTGGTACACGACCATTTGTTTGCCGGAAGTTATTGACGAACTCCGTAAAAATAACCGTAAACGCCGTATCATCCTGCACCACGACAATGCTAGTTCTCACACGGCCAGACAGACAAACGACTTTTTAAAGGCGAAAAATGTAGAACTCATGAGTCATCCTGCATACAGTCCCGACCTGGCACCTTGTGACTTTTTTCTGTTCCCAAAAATTAAGAACCAATTACGCGGTCAACGATTTTCATCACCAGAAGAGGCTGTCGTGGAGTATGAATAACACGTTTCAGAGGTCACCACAGAGGAGTGGCACAAAAGTTTTTAAAACTGGTTTCATCGAATGAAAAAGTGCATAGACGCCAAGGGAGATTATTTTGTAAAACAATAAATTAATTTTGTACCTTTAATAGTATTTTTTCATATTCATTCCGGAAACTTATCATATATCCTAATTTGTGACCATCACAGCTGACAGGCTTTTTACTCAAAGCGCCATAAGCCAATCCAGAAGCCAATAATTACTATTTGTTAGAAACACTAGTAGTCTGTAGCTTTTGCGCATGAATTAATAATATAAATATGACTAAATTAGATATTTTAAAATGTGATTTGACGTGGAAAAGTGAGAGTACAAGACCCATTAGGATGCAACGGGTATCTTGCTTGGATGAGAGACAGAAACAATGAAATAAAACAAACATTATCTGAAGTCTCGCTTCTACTTTAGTGGATAAATAAGGGAAACATAATGTAATTAAATCGTGATCAGCAGAGTTCGAGCGCAGAGTAGAATCTTTACATAGTCTAAGCTCTTTGTTTGTTAACCTCAGTTCATTTAACAGGTATTTGTCCGCGGGTCTGGGGCTACTCAAGGAATGTTTAAGGCAAAAGAAGACATGAATAGTATTACACTCTGGTGCAAACTATTTGGTGGCTCGAAACATAGCGGGAGTCAATAAGCAGTACACAATTTTAGGGTATCAGCGGGGTCAGTCTTTTATTTCAAAATATCTTTGGCCAACTTACCTTCTATTTTTAGCATACATCACGTCTTTTTCCCTTGCGGAGTAGAGCTTAGGTCATTAATACCCAAAGGCTACGTTTAGCATGTAGGTTGGCATTAGGTGGAAAACGGAATGAAAATAGTGATGGGTTGCTAGCCGCATCCCAAAGCCGAATTTTGCCCGTTCCCTCTAACGGCTTTTACGATCTGCGTGGGATAAGAAGCAGCTGGTACATTCTACGTTTTTTCTTTTCGCCCAGACCAGCATGGAAGACTATTTTTAGCAGCTTTTAATAAAGCTTACACTCTACAATAAATTTACCAAAAATACACGAAGAAACTTTTCCAAACCACGTATCAATCTGAGGGTTCCGAAAAAGTTATAAACAACTTATAAGAGTGGCTTGGTGCGTTAATGAGGTAGAAATATATACCGAATAAGATACTTTCAGATTTATAGAAGTGATTGACTTATCTGTATTTATGATCACAATATTTATATGATAACTACCTTCGTAGTCCAGTAGTTAAGGCGTTTGACTGTAGACCCGGGGTAGTGGGTTTGATTCCCACGTTCACGATCTTTGTTCAGTTGTTTCCAGTTAGATTAGGATATTGCAGGCTTGAATCACCTGATTGTCTGATAATAAAGATGATTCCGTACTTCAGAAGGCACGCTAAGCCATTGGTCCCAGCTGCCATCTGGTATTCGTTAAAGGAACCACGTCAGAGGCCGAGACGCAGTTTCGAAGAACTCTGACACCAGGGTGTGCATGGTCGATTGACCGTGTCGCCTAAACGAAACGAATTTTTGGATGGATAAAAATATTAAACTCGCGTGGACAATAGGACACGTGGCCTGACCGAAAATTCGTAAAAGAGACACGTGACCTGAGACCGCCGCAAAGGCGAGTTTTTACTTCTGCCGGTACTCCCAGAGTGCTACCCGTTGTTTTTTTCTTTTAGTACATTTTCTACATCATTATTATGTTTCGTTACATGCGTAAAACCGATTAACTAAAAAAAACTGTTTTCTAATGTTTCGCGAATGTTACGATCACGTTTTTTTTACCCTTGCGGGGTAGACAGAGCCCATGTCTATAAGACTTTATGGCACATTTAGCATGTTCGAACGGCGTAGGTGGAAACTGGAATCAAGCTAGTGATAGGTTGCTAGCCGCATCGACATGATTCCCCACATTTAACCCATTCCCTCGATCGGCGTTTACGATCTGCGCGGGAAGATTGTTACACATTTACATTAAATCACAAAATACGGTCTTATCGCGTTACAAAAGACAAATGTCAACTTAGTCTACCTGCGACCAAGAAAACTGCAAAGTTTTCGAAACGTTAAGTGTGAAAATTCTAATCCTAACATATTATAAATGCGAAAGTAAGTTTGTTTGTTTGTTATGCTTTTACGTTGCAAATACTGAACCGATCATCATAAAATTTTGCTTACACGTTATCTGCGATATGGAGAAGGACATAGGGTATTTATCTCGGGAAAAAGTACTGTTCTCGAGGGATCGATTTACGCGGGCGGAGCCGCGGGCGAAAGCTAGTAATGTAATAAACGCGATTAAATTGTATTAACTGTACCAATTTAATTTTAATGTGAAAAAAAAACTGTTTTTACTTATTTTCTTACTAATGGAATCGAATAGCTTTTGTAAATATCTAAACTGATAGCGCTATGTCAATTCAAAGGGTTATCAGTACCATTGTATATTTCTTTGCGTCTGCAGATGATAGGACACAATAGGTGAGACTGGAACAAAGGCAAATATAATTCAAAACATATTCACTATGCTATTCTGATATACTCATAGAAATATATACGGACAAATCACACAGATTGAGCTAGCCCCAAAGTAAGTTCGAGACTTGTGTTATGGGATACTAACTCAACGATACTATATTTTATAACAAATACATATATAGATACACATCCAAGATCCAGGCCAATCTGAAAAAGATCTTTTTCCATCTTGACCTGGCCGGGGATCGAACCCGGTCACTCCGTGTCGCAGGCAGACGTGTTGACCGCTGCGCCACGGAGCTAGCCAACCTTACAAATATTTATTGAAGGATCAAAATTAAGAAATTAAAAATAGAGCTATCAAAAATGCTACAAATAAAATAGCTGGTAGATGCTACATTGAGCTATGGTATAAGTACATATGGCCATACCCGTACATTTCGTACGTACAGTCGGCCAAGCAGATACCTGACCCCCTGACTTTTAAAACGTAAATTCACACTTTGCTGTGAAGCGCCACCTACTGTGATTTTTGGCAAGTAGACAGACAACTGCTAGTATAAACTTGTTTCTGATAACCTGCTCAGTTGCAAATTTTGTATTTCTAATAATCTCAGCTAATAATTCAAGTAATCATCAATGGTAAAAACAAGAAAGAATCAAAAACAATCCTACGTGAAGTTCGATTTGAACCATGGACCTACGACTTGAGAAGCTAGCGCTCATCTCAATACGCCAACCGACGATATGACGTCTCGGGCGAAATTGGATATCTATTTCTACTGCTATGACATCATTGTCACCAACTGCAACGCATTGCTTTAACAAATAAATTGAGGGTAATCTATTATCAGATTTATTTATACCCGATACCAACTAATCAAAAATATTGTTCACTCGCGTCACAATTACATTCACGATACTGCGATTACTGTGAAGTGATCCAAAACCCCACCAGTTATTAGGCATCCCGTTTCATCTCATATAGCAGATTTTGTGAAAGCTAATAGTGTATTGTGGAGACAACCACAGTATTTGGAGTATCTATATCTAGAGAGTTAGGTATCGCGGTAAGTAGAAATTATAAGTATTTAGTATACTTACTTAATTGTCACACTATTTTTTGTTCCGTAAAACATAGGATTTGTGATAAATGTCTAAGATAAATATATCTCTTACAGAGAAACACCGTCCGTTTGTAGATTCGGAGATTTAAGAAGACTCGATCAACTGGCGTAATATATAATATTTCAATTGAAACAGTGAGGAAACATTCAACAAGAACGAGATCGTATTTTATTCTGATGAAAAAAGTTTTAAGTCTGATGATGATGGCAGAAAAATATTGCGGAGAAGACATGGCCAGCGTATAGCCATCAAAATAATTTGCCTTTGAGAACAGTGGCAGGATAACATTAGGTAAAAATATTCATTAAATAGTTAAAATAATAAAAATATTTTTTACCTAGTGTATTACGCAGTGTAGATTATTAGGTAACTGATCGTATTATTGTTTTGCAGGTTATTGGGGACAGATGTCTTCAATGGGCCCAGGGGAGCTGGTAGAATTCGGCGGCCGGATGAATAAAGAAAAATACTTGGAAATTTTATGAGATGTGGTGATTCCAACAGTGTGCAATGTAGAATATATTTTATTTAAGACAATTGTTCTGTGATCTAACTGTTATTGAGTGACCAATTAAAATCCCAGATTGTAGGGTCAAATAGTGCTTAACTGGGACACGAGACACGAGTGAAGTTTGAACTTAAATCAATTTAGACAAAGCGGTTATACTAAATTAATAAATATGCGCATAAGTGATATGTGATCTGATCTAACATGGTAAGTAAAATGACAAATAGACTTGAACAAGAGCTTCAAAATGGGGGTCACCCTCTCCCATATTAAAATTCATTCAATGCCATAGGTTTACATATTTATTCTTATACTATTATCGAAGCAAAGTTATTCACATAGCAATATTTGACCCTACACATTACAGTTATTAAAAAAATATAAAACTATGATTAAAAAAAAGTTGAGAGATGTAAATTGTTACTTATTAAGTTACATGTTGCTTCTCTCTACAGAAGATTAATCATAGTTTGAATTAAGTAGGCAGGTATTTATTTCACTGTAAAATTTTTTTGATGTAATAAAGTAACTAAACATTTAAAATGCTTTTTATTAACAGTAATTAGCTTGGTAACATTAAAACAACCAAAATTACACCAACATCACAATACGAAGTTGGTGATATTTGTAAAAAATAAAAGGCTTTGGAGGATTTGAACCTGTTCCCTCATGAACACACTATTTATTAAACAATAGTGCCTACCCCTTGCGCCACATTTAACTATTGAAGTATCTTTGAAATAAGCGTATCGTATGCTAGGGCTTGTTTTATTTATCAAAAATCGAATAGATGGCATTAGTCATCAAGGGTATCAGCAGTGACGTGCAGTCCATATAGACTATTAGACAATGTCTACCCTGCAGTCGCTAAATAAATAAAATTTTTTTTCTTACAAAAAAATAATTATAATCGGTGCGCCTGCAAAATTCTGCTAGCAAATACTTTATAGTCGATTTTGATCAAGTACGGTGCTGCGGTCGCGGTGCGCGCGTGCCCGCGCCAAGCAGTATCTATACGCGTAAGCCGCGTAAGACAAAATTTCAAAGGTCTGACTTTTCACGCACACATAGAAAATTACTAGCTGTTGCCCGCGGCTCCGCCCGCGTTAGTGTCGATCACTCGGGAACAGTAGAATTTCCCGGAATCAAACATACTCTATGTCCTTCCCCGGGCCTCACACCTCCATACCAAATTTAGCGTAAAAAACGACAGATAGAATTACTTTCGCATTTATAATATTAGTATTAGTATGGAAGTATGGATACTAAAAATAGACTTACACAGTCTTATTATAAAACGAGGACTAACTTTAGTACTTGGCTTAAACCATTATCCGACCAAATCAAGTTGACAATTATAGTTGACCAAACGTCAGAGTGATAGTGTAGTCTTATTTTGGTCGGAAAATGGTTTAAGTTAGGTACTAAAGTTAGTCCTCGTTTTATAATAAGAGTGATTCTGTTGCACGCTGAATGAGTTTACAAATATAGCTTTATATCATATCTGTTATAAAAAGTAAATTGTATGTGTATTTTAGATAACTTTCCGCGACTATTGCATTAGGTTTTTCCTGTAATGATGGTTGTGAGTTGGAAATAAATAAATAAATAAATAAATAAATAAATAAATAAATAAATAAATAAATAAATAAATAAATAAATAAATAAATAAATAAATAAATAAATAAATAAATAAATAAATAAATAAATAAATAAATAAATAAATAAATAAATAAATATTATTTATACTTCAAAGTCCAGAAATGAGAAAATTTCCATAAAACCTTTAACCACCCATTTTACCCCTTTAGGAGTGAATTCAGTCCATTTCCCCCACATATATCTTTTTTAATTGTAATCGAGAACTTACATACCTATTTATTTTCATACTTCATAGTCCAGAAATGAGAATATTTCCAAACAAACGTTACCCCCCTTCTGGGGGATTTTTTTCCAGTTGACCTACACAGATCTTTTTCAATTGTAATCGTGAATTTATTTACCTATTTTCATACTTCTAAGTCTAGAAATGAGTAAATTCCTATACAATCTTTAACCCGCTATTTTACCCCTACAGGGGAAAATATCGTCCATTTTACCTACACAGATATTTTTAATTGTAACCTAGATCTTATATACTTATTTTCATACGTTTAAATCCAGAAATGAGAAAATTTCCATACAAAGTTTATACCACCCATCCACCCCCATTTTACAATTTCATCTACCTACACACATCTTTTTTAATTTTAATCTAGAACTTATATACCTACTTTCATAGTTCTAAGTCCAGAAATGAGAAAATTCCATATAAATTTTACCCCTTTAGAAGTTAAATTTCTTAAAAATACTTACATAGCGCTCACTCACATCATTAAAAGAACCCCTGTACCAAATTTCAAGTTTCTAGGCGCAGCAGTTTTGATTGCGTTGATATATAAGTCAGGTTTGCCGTTTGCCCGCCGTTAGTGTCCATCCCTCAGGAACAGTTTGGACCCTTAAAGGGGTGACTCAGGTCATCAATATGAACAACTTTTTCTATGGGACCAATGCCGGGAAAGGAAAAAATTCGTAATTTCCATACAAAAGAGTCCCGCCGCCCGGCCAGTTTGTATGGGAATGTCGAATTTTATTTTGAGTTCCCACCATTGTTCCCGTAGGAAAAAATGTTCATTTTGATGGTATGAGTCACCCCTTTAAGGGTCCAAAACGATAAAAAATTCACCGTGTATATTTGCAGGCAAACTAATGACTGAAAACTTGAGTTCATTCAAATGACGATAACTTTTTTTTAATGAACCGATTTTGATGAAACAAACTTTAAATGTTTTGCTGGGTTAAAACAAAGCAATTGGTGAAAGTTCGAAATCAATCGGTTCAGTATTTTCGGAGATAATCGTGATCATACATACAGACAGACAGACACACAGACAGACAGACAGACAGACAAGAAATTCGAAAAAAATTTTTTTGCTTTCTATTGTTCTTTTTAAGTGTCCCTCTATCCATTTCAGTCAAAAATTCTAAATGTACAGACAAAATATTTTTACTGTTTTATTATATGTATAGTTTCAGTCAACAATTCTAAATGTACAGACAAAATATTTTTACTGTTTTATTATATGTATAGATTATACACCGATATGAAATCGCTTTTGTAGTAGTACAAGTAAACATCTTTCATCGGCTCACACATGCAAAGCAAATTGGCGCTGTGTGTGTGAATTTGAGACACTGTCTCCGAGGTTTCTATTGGCTGCCGCGCGCGATATTAATGTCAACGTCACCTGTCAATGTCATTATAGATATTATTCATACTTATGTAAATGTCATTGATTAACGTGTTTACTAACAATCCAAGATTAAAGTTTTATTTAAAAATTAAATGCTTTATCAGTTAAATTTCATTTGTGACAAAAATATTTTCATGTGAAAGTTGTGTCGCTTAGTGTTTGCATGCCGAAATCGAAATATAAAGTGTTTTGTGAACACGCAAAAGAACAAATCAAGTACCTAACCAGTTAGTTATGGTTAGTTATTCTAAAGTTTAATCCACGTTTAATCTTAAACCTTACGTGTACGTGGCTCGCAGGTTGTAATCATATCTCTTATCTTTCGCTTGTTTTGAATACTTTTGCGGTCGAAGATCGAAAGACTATCATAATATTAAACGAGTTGTAGATAACTAGCCGTATAGTAAGGTAAGATATATAGGTGGTATGTTTGTAAGGTAAGTTTTATAATTATGTCTACCCTATGATAAATGTCTGTGCACGTCACTGGGATCCGATTTCTGCTTATTAACCTTATTTGTTCATTCACAATTCAATAGATGGCACTAGTCGCAAAGGATATTACACTTGTATATTTTTATCTTTGGGTTTAAACCACGGATGGTTCTTTAGTTTGCGAAAAATGGCGCTGTTGTAGGGGGGTCAGATATCTCCTTGGCTGACTGTACATAGAAAAAAAAATTACAATACATGATGAGTAGAATGCGTGGCAGTTCCAATGTGATCCTGAATATGTTAGCAGACAGATGTGATGCCGTGCCCACTAATGAGCCCATTTCTGTATGAGCGTAATTAATATTTATTTTATTTAAAATTTGTGTAACTAACAATTTGATATGGATCGTGATCTGACATAAAGAAATATTATAAATAATACGATAATATTATTAATAATACGAACGTGTTTCATAAAATTATTAGTCGATAAACAGACATAAGACTCGTGTAATAAAAATCCTAATCCTAATCCTAACTAATATTATAATGCGAAAGTGAGTTTGTTTGTTTCTTACGCTTTCACGCCGTAACTACTGAACCGATCATCATGAAATTTTGCATACAAGTTCTCTGGAGTGCGGAGAAGGACATAGGTTACCTTTTATCCCGGGAAACGTACTATTCCCGAGGGATCGACATTGACGCGGGCGGAGCCGCGGGCGAAAGCTAGTTATAATATAATATATAAAAAGTATGGCATCTTACCGGTACATGATAAGGTGACATTTTAATTGCAGTTTAGCGCCCAGGCTTATCGACGCCGCTGGTGACAAGAGGGCTGGCTTTTTCCTCGCGCAAAGAATTGCAATTGCTATTCAGCGGGGGAATGCAGCTAGTGTTCTTGGCACCTTGCCACACGGGCAACATCTAAGTTTAGATTTTTAGTTTTTAATTATTTTATATTTAAGGTTTTTTTTTTTTTAGTATGAATATCGTTAGGTTTATTTATAAGTAGTTTTTAAATTAGTTTATATTAAGAAATTATAAATAGCATTGTAATTGCAAAATTTGCACGGATAAATAAATCGAATATTGCAGTGTCAAAATTCTCTTCTCGGTCTATGTATTTGAAGACTAAAACCTACAAAGCTAATTAAAGAGCGATTTCTAGAAAAATGTACGTAGAGCTAATTGCAAATCATTTTTATGGAGTAAGAACCACTGAATATTTATTGCCTAAAATATATATCAATACATTATTAAAAATAGAAGACTATAATAATGTATATATAAAATATTCAAAAAGAAACTTAAAGACATCGTGTTAGAAAATTTGAGTTAAAATTATGATTAGAACGTAAACTTTCAATCACCAATCAATCTGTATGTCTGCATATTAAATACTGTGCTATTGATATAATTAGTTAGATATTAGTTAGTTATATTATTAGTTAGTTAGATTAGATATTAGTTAGATATTAGATTTAGATATCCCTACTAATATTATAAATGCGAAAGTGAGTTTGTTTGTTTATTTGTTTGTTTGTTACGCTTTAACGCCGTAACTACTGAACCGATCATCATGAAATTTTGCATACAAGTTCTCTGGAGTGCGGAGAAGGACATGGGTCACCTTTTATCCCGGGAAAAAGTACTGTTGCCGAGGGATCGACATTGACGAGGGCGGAGCCGCGGGCGAAAGCTAGTAATATTATAAATGTGAAAGTGAGGTTGTTTGTTTGTTACGCTTTCACGTCAGAACTACTGAACTGATCATCATTAAATTTTGCATACAAGTACTCTGGAGTACGGAGAAGGAAATAGGCTACCTTTTATCCCGGGAAAAAGTACTGTTGCCGAGGGATCGACATTGACGCGGGCGGAGCCGCGGGCGAAAGTTAGATATAAAATTAGATAAGTTAAATTAAGGTTAGAGTTAAAAGTTCATCCTGAATTTAGGACCCGGAATTCAGCATCC
This sequence comes from Elegia similella, assembly GCA_947532085.1. Taxonomy (NCBI): domain Eukaryota; kingdom Metazoa; phylum Arthropoda; class Insecta; order Lepidoptera; family Pyralidae; genus Elegia; species Elegia similella. Next base: position 20,962,895 of record OX383941.1, read on the forward strand.
GATAAGGACAAGAAATTCAGTCGTCGGAGCTCCTGATTACACCGTCCGGAACGTGTCCTGAACGGAGACTGCGCGTCCTGAGAGAGCCATCCGTTGGCCATCCTGAATGCGTGAGAGGGACGCCGCTATACGTGCGATGCGATTGGAGATATTATCGTATCGTTTCTAACGTGTAGCGGCGTCCCTCTCATGCGGCGATCCTGAATTCCGGATGGTTTCACTTTATGCTTCCGTTATGCTTCCGATAAGGACGTCGGAAGCCATTCTGTCCTGACAACGGATCGGCGATTAAACCGTCCGTTGACTATCCGTTGACTGAATTCCGGATCCTGAATTCTGGATGGTCTAATTGGCGCTTTAGCTAACAAGCTGTTTTACAGTTTGGCGATAATAATATTATAAAAACCTGTAAGTGATTTCATCATCTGCCTTACCTTATCCCATTTCCTGGGGTCGGCGCAATATGACTTTTCTTTCCAAATATTTCTATTCTGCGTCATTCCAGCATCCACCCCCAGCCCCTGCATATCTTTCTTTACGCATCCATCCATCTCTGTTTGGGTCTGCCTCTTCCTTTATACCCATCTATTTGCATATCAAGCGCTCTTCTAGCTAGATGTTGCTCCTCTCTTCTCAGAACGTGACCGAACCAGGTCAATCTGTTGCCTTTTACTTTTTCTGTTACCGATGCCACCTTGGTACTAATCTATACATATAATAAAACAGTAAAATTATTTTGTCTGTACATTTCGAATTTTTGACTGAAATGGATAGAGGGACACTTAAAAAGAATAATAGAAAGCAAAAAAAAATTTTTGGAATTTCTTGTCTGTCTGTCTGTCTGTCTGTCTGTCTGTCTGTCTGTCTGTATGTATGATCACGATTATCTCCGAAAATACTGAACCGATTTACTTCAAACTTTCACCAATTGCTTTGTTTTAACTCAGTTTAACATTTAAAGTTTGTTTCATCAAAATCGGTTCATTAAAAAAAAAGTTATCGTCATTTGAATGAACTCAAGGCATGAGTTTGCCTGCAAACATATAGCAAAAATAAAATAAAATAATAAGTGACATAAGAAAATTAAAATCCAAAGTCAATTCATCATCATTATACGACAGCATTATACCTACCCATACTATCTATAGTAATCCATACTTAAAAAAAAGGAGAAGCTGACTGACTGACTGACTTATCAACGCAGGGCCTAAACTATAAGGGTTAGGAACTTGAAATTTTGCACAGAGGTTCCTTTTATAACGTAGGGGAGCACTAAAAAAGGATTTTTGGAAATTAATCTCCTTAGGGGGAAAAACGGGTTGCAAAGTTAGTATGAAACTTTGTTGTTTTTGAAGTTATTCGAATGAAATTCAGCATGAAGGTTCTTTACTGAAAGGTATAAAAGACGAATAAAATATTTTACTCAAAAATCATCCCTTAAGGGGGTAAAATAGGGGTGCAAAGTAAGCATGAAACTTTGCCATTTTTGAAGTTAGTCGAATGAAATTCAGCATGAAGGTTCTTTACTAAAAGGCATGAAACACGAGTAAAATATTTTTCTCAAAAATCATCCCTTAAGGGGATATAACGGGGATGCAAAGTTAGTATTAAACTTTCCATTTTTGAAGTTATTAAATTGAAATTCAATATTAAGGTGTTTCATTGAAAGTCATAAACTAATGTATTCCGGGTAATTCTACTGTTCCTGAGAAGTCGACACTTACGCGGGCGGAGCCGCGGGCCAAAGGCAAACCTGACTTATATATCAACGCACAGCCGAAACTACTGTGCGCAGAAACTGAAATTTGGCACAGGGATTCTTTTTATGATGTAAATGAGCACTAAGAAAGGATTTTTAGAAAATCAAAGGGGTTGAAGTTTTATGGAATTTTCTCATTTCTGGACTTAGTAGTTTGAAAGTAGGTACGCAAGTTCTCAATTAAAATTAAAAAAAGATCTGTTTGGTGAACCAGACAACATTTTCCCTTGAAGGGGTAAATAGGGGGTAAAGTTTGTATGGAATTTTTCCATTTCTAGACTTAGAGGTATGAAAATAAGTATATACGTTCTAGGTTACAATTAAAAAGATCTGTGTAGGTGAAATGTACAAAATTTCCCCCTTAAGGGATAAAGGGGGCATTGTATGGAAATTTTCTCATTTCTGGACATGGAACTATAAAAATAAGTATATATGTTTACATTACAATTAAAAAGATCTGTGTAGTTAAAATGGTCGAAATTTCCCCTTGAAGGGGTAGAATAGGTGGGGTAAAGTTTGTATGGATTTTTTTTATTTACTTAGAAATATGACAATAAGAAGTTCTCCATTACAATAAAAAAATATCTGTGAAGGTGAAATGGGCAAAATCCCCTCCTTAAGGGCTAAAGATCTATGCAGGTGAAATGTATTAAATTCCCACTTAAGGGTAAAAAGCAAAGGGGCAGGGGTTTGTATAGAATTTTTATCATTTCTACTGTTCCCAAGGGAACGACATTAACGCGGGCGGAGCCGCGGGCAACAGCTAGTCTATACATATAATAAAACAGTAAAAATATTTTGTCTGTACATTTAGAATTTTTGACTGAAATGGATAGAGGGACACTTAAAAAGAATAATAGAAAGCAAAAAAAATTTATACGAATTTTTTGTCTGTCTGTCTGTCTGTCTGTATGTATGATCACGATTATCTCCGAAAATACTGAACCGATTTACTTCAAACTTTCACCAATTGCTTTGTTTTAACTCAGCAAAACATCTAAAGCTTGTTTCATCAAAATCGGTTCATTAAAAAAAAAGTTATCGTCATTTGAATGAACTCAAGGCATTAGTTTGCCTGCAAATATACACGATGAATTTTTTATCGTTCTGGACCTTTAAAGGGGTAACTCAGACCATCAAAATGAACAACTTTTTCTATGGGAACAATGCTGGGAACTCAAAAAAAAAATTCGACATTCCCATACAAACTGGCCGGGCGGCGGGACTCTTTTGTATGGAAATGACGATTTTTTTTTTTGAGTTCTCAGCATTGGTCCCATAGAAAAAGTTGTTCATTTTGATGGTCTGAGTTACCCCTTTAAAGGTCCAGAACGATAAAAAATTCATCGTGTATATTTGCAGGCAAACTAATGCCTTGAGTTCATTCAAATGACGATAACTTTTTTTTTAATGAACCGATTTTGATGAAACAAGCTTTAGATGTTTTGCTGAGTTAAAACAAAGCAATTGGTGAAAGTTTGAAGTAAATCGGTTCAGTATTTTAGGAGATAATCGTGATCATACATACAGACAGACAGACAGACAGACAAAAAATTCGTATAAATTTTTTTTGCTTCTATTATTCTTTTTAAGTGTCCCTCTATCCATTTCAGTCAAAAATTCTAAATGTACAGACAAAATATTTTTACTGTTTTATTATATGTATAGACTAGCTGTTGCCCGCGGCTCCGCCCGCGTTAATGTCGTTCATATTGATGACCTGAGTCACCTCTTTAAGGGTCCAAACTGTTCCTGAGGGATAACGGCGGCGGCGTAGCCGCGGGCAAACGGCAAACCAACCGAAACTGCTGCGCCTAGAAACTTGAAATTTGGTACAGAGGTTCTTTTAATGATGTGAGTGAGCGCTAAGAAAGTATTTTTAAGAAATTTAACTTCTAAAAGGGTAAAATTTATATGGAATTTTCTCATTTCTGGACTTAGAATTATGAAAGTAGGTATATAAGTTTTCGATTAAAATTAAAAAAGATGTGTGTAGGTAGATGAAATTTGCAAAATTCCCCCCTTAATGGGTAAAATGGGCGTGGGTGGGTGGTATAAACTTTGTATGGAATTTTTCTCATTTCTGGACTTAGACGTATGAAAATAAGTATATTAGTTCTAGGTTACAATTAAAAATATCTGTGTAGGTAAAATGGACGATATTTTCCCCTGTAGGGGTAAAATCGCGGGGTAAAGATTGTATCGGAATTTACTCATTTCTAGATTTAGAAGTATGAAAATAGGTAAATAAATTCACGATTACAATTGAAAAAGATCTGTGTAGGTCAACTGGAAAAATATCCCCCAGAAGAGGGGTAAAGTTTGTTTGGAAATTTTCTCATATCTGGACTATGAAGTATGAAAATAAAATGGGAGGGTAAAGGTTTTATGGAAATTTTCTCATTTCTGGACTAAGTATAAATAATATCCATACTTCCATACTAATACTAATATTATAAATGCGAAAGTAACTCTGTCTGTCGTTTTTTTTACGCTTCAACCATTGAACTGATTTGGATGAAATTTGGTATGGAGGTGTGATGCCCGGGGAAGGACATAGGGTATGTTTGATTCCGGGAAATTCTACTGTTCCCGAGGGATCGACACTAACGCGGGCGGAGCCGCGGGCAACAGCTAGTAAATAAATATATACGGACAAATCACACAGATTGAGCTAGCCCCAAATTAAGTTCGAGACTTGTGCTATGGGATACTAACTCAACGATACTATATTTTATAACAAATACATATATAGATACACATCCAAGACCCAGGCCAATCTGAAAAAGATAATTTTCCATCTCGACCTGGCCGGGGATTGAACCCGGTCACTCCGTGTCGCAGGCAGGCGTGTTGACCGCTGCGCCACGGTGCTAGTACTTCCTCTAACATACACATTTCGCACCTTGTCCATTCGTGTCACACCACATATCCACCGTAGCATCCGCATTTCAGCAGAGTCGAGCCTCTTTTCGTCTTGGACTTTCGTTGGCCAGCACTCCGAGCCATACAGCATCATTGGTCTTATTACTGATTTATAGATCTTGCCATTCAGTTTCAGTTGCATTTTCGGGTCACATATTGTATGTAATTTATGGATAAATAAAATAAAAAAATATTTGCACTAATTTGATAATAATTATTGTATATTTTTGAAAACCGCTGTGGCGTAATGCTTATCATGCCAGGCTGTCACAGCGTAGGTCCTGAGTTCGATCCCCGGTGAGGTCAAGAAAGTGATCTTTTTCAGATTTGTCTGGGTCTTGGATGTTTATCTATCTATATATATATGTATTTGTAATAACATACGGTATCGTATAAAAAAACGCTCGAACTTATTTTGAAACAAGCTCAATCTGTGTGATTTGTCTATCAACAATTATTTTTATTTATAAAAAAAATCCATGCGTTTTAATGGAGTGGGACAAAGCTTGTGGAAAGCTTTGTCCCACTCCATTAATATCGGCTTTTGGCTTTTCGAATCTGAAGTAGGTGCATTAATAATTTGATTTTCAACATCCAGTCTAGACAGTGTTAATTGCCTTAACTTGTAATCTAATTAGATTTTATTATAAACTCGTATGTACATCCAAATTCTGATACTTCTTACATTAATATGTTGGTTTTATTTAACAGAATATTTATACATTTCTTTTTCATCAATTAAGTATATTATATAACATTACAATGTTCGGTTTAATATTAAAATCGAAAATATGTGATGAAAAACTTACGCCACAGGTACAATGTGAACTTACAACCGACATTCTACCTGTGACCGAGTTCTTTTTCATCACATATTTATAATTTTAATTATTGTTTATTTTCTATTTTTTGAGTTTGATAATAATGATGAAATAAAATGGGGGGGACCTTTGCCCAGAAGTGGGACAATATAGGTTAATAAAAAAAAAATGATGAGGAATTAAAAAAACAGAACCGTTTTTCTGTATCAATATCTGATAATGAATTTAAATATTATAATTTTTATTTGTATGGTCCGCAAGCAATAGTGCTACTCCTAACGGTATTATTACAAAACATGTTTTTTATTTCATTGCTCTATGTAACCTATAACCAGCGGACGATCAAGGCGCTGCTAACGATACCTCAGTTGTGAAATTCTAAGTAGTCTAGACGTTATGAGCGAACAGATGAACATACATTCATATATATACCAGTCAAAATCATAACCCTCCTTTTAACTTCGGCATAGTCGGGTAAAAAAAGTTAATATTTCGCTGCCCGAACACAAAAATTTGTCCCTACCTTTGATCAAATATAATGGGTCCCTACCAAAAAATACATTTTACCTACTTCAAATGTATCAAAAACTTTCTTCCTTACCTTTATAAAAAAAAAGGGTAGGGGAGAAGGGGGTAATGGGAGTCGCTTAAGCGAGCTATCAAATAAAAGCTTATTTCGAAATAATATCGTGATTAAAACTGTTTAATAATAGACTTTACTTATTTAACTACTAGTTGTTATCACTTTTCACCACTTTGGGAATCAACTTTGGATATATTTCCGCGTTTTAAAAAAAAACAAGTTTGACTCCCATTGCACTAACCTCAGTACAATGGGAATCAGACATGTGGGAAATCAGAGTCAAACAATCGCAGACATTACATTCGACAGTATACCATCCAGTGCAATCACCCGTTGATCAGCTAGCCTATTTGGTTTTTCTGACTTGTAATATCGGCATCTATAAGCGAAAAAACATAAGAATATTTTTTGCGGGTAATGGTAATCACTAGCGGGCTCTTTGGCTCCCATTACCCAAAACCTATACTGCATGTTAATTGTAAAATTTAATAACACAAAGTAAATTTAATCGCAATTTAATATGCTTATTTAAATTTTGAATATCAAGGATAAATCTATCCATAGTCATTAATTTGGTACAGCTACAACGTCTATACTCACCTTTAATGTTGTTTTGACGAAAATTTACACCGACGAGGCGTGAAAACGAAACATAATTGTCACTGAAAAACGCGTGGAGCTACTAGCTAGAGTCATTCGTACAATGGGCATCGGGTACAGAGCAAGCTAAACATGTCATTTATCTAGAGATCGAACGTGTAGTTTTGCTTAGAGGCACCTGACCCCGATTGCCCGCTGACTCCCATTACCCTTTTCTCCCCTACCTTTATAAAAGTAAAGAAAGGATACCTTTATGAAAGTAAAGTCTATTAAAAACGGAAATTAAAAGTTCAGTGATGCTGTTCAGGAAAGATTTTCACGCTCGAGCAACTTTGAAAGACGCACTTAGTTAACAAATGAAAATTTTCTTTCATAAATCTCACTAATGCTTAGTATTAATTTGAAAGTTTTGAAGCTTGGAAGTTAGTATACTTCATGAACGAGTAATTTTTCCCAATGACGAATGGATCGAGCGATCGCCTACTTGATCGATTTGCCCTCAGAACAAAAACTATTTGCCATCGGCAAAGTTGACGCGACCGTATTGTATTTATTATTATACTAGCTTTCGCGCGCGGCTCAGCCCGCGTCAATGCCGATCCCTCGGGAGTAGTACTTTTTCCCGGAATAAAAGGTAGCCTATGTCCTTCTCCGTATTCCAGAAAACTTGTATGCAAAATTTCATGATGATCGGTTCAGCAGTTACGGCGTGAAAGCGTAACAAACAAACAAACTCACTTTCGCATTTATAATATTAGTAAGGATTTTTATTTATGACTTTCACACGTAATGTATTTAGCCAGTATTAAGTATAAATTTGTTTTCCTGCACTTTCCATGAAATGAACCACCATTTCGTTGATTCTACGGACGACACTTCCCACGAATCCACTGGCTTGATCATAGACGAGACGCAGCGAGACAGACAACCAGAGAGCCAGCCCGCTAAGTTAATCTGCCAAAATCGCACCATGACAGTTTATTTTAGTTATCCCACACATTTTTCATCATCATCAGGTCCTTTTTAGTCTCCACTACAGGAGGACGACCCTCTCTGTACTACTAGGGCCATACTTGGCCAGAGCAGCCAGAGGACTTGGCCTAGACTCTCCACGCTGGCCAGACGGGTTGGATAGGTCTCATAGATGTTCATAAGCTTTGTTTAGCTTGTATTTCCTAAGTCTCCGACTACGACATCCACAGGAAGACTTGGAGTGGTCCTATTCTACTCAGCCAGACACCACACGGCGTTCTGCCGGATACCACACGACGGTTTCGACTGTTTTATGGTTGATTGTATTGTCTTATATACTATTGTTACTTAAAAACTACGTTACCCTGTGCGGAGGTCAGCCCGACACGCTGTTCCTCCGGCAAGGGGACAAACAAATTTACATACATACAAAACAAACGAATGCAGCTCTGCTACCACGCTAGATAAGGTCTAGAGAACCTATTAACCTAATTATAAACCGGGTTGGAAAGGTAAATTTTTCATAAACATGGGTATTTATAACACCAACTTACAACAACATGGGTATTTATAACTAACATTACACGTTACAAAGTCCTCTAGAAACAATTTGCAAAACAATCCAAAACAAAAGCCGACCAGTCTGCCGAAATTCCCGCCAATAACTCCATTGTATTTATTATTGATCAAATTAATGAAAATCTGTCATATTTTAATTTAGAATTTAGTACATTCCTTTCTTGGCTTTCTTAACAAAAACTACGTTACTTGTATGGGGACGTAAGAATTATTACGCTTTCAACCTCTTCCAAATGACCTCAAAGGTTAACCAAATACCAAACTCTTTTGTTCTTAAAACAATTATCTGTGGTTTGTGCTGGTTTATGGAGGAGGTCGAGATATTTTTATGCCATTTGCGGTCACCCAAGGCGATCACCCATCCCTGTGGGGACTGTGGGTTGCTTAACATTCGAAAGCGCTTTTAATGCTCGCGACCTCTAGGCTATCGGGCTCCTGAATTAAATACTATGAAACTAACTAATTAAAATTACGAAAAGCTTAAACATATTTTAAATATCTTAAAATGTTCATTAAGCGAGAATAATTTTTTTGGAATTTTCGCAGAACATTCAATTAGTCTATTAAAATTCCTAAATCAACTTTTTTCTCGAAATACACAAAATTCATCAAAACTTAGCAATCTCGGGCGTTTGCTTTGTTCCAATTTCAATTATTTTAAACTTTGAATTTGGTTCTTAAATTAATTGTGAGTGATGTGCCTATTGAAATTAAAAAAAAAAATAACTTAGATTGGGCTAAAAGCGCCAAAAATTAAAGTGGAGAGGGAGGGGGATCATACAAGAAACCACGGAGCAAGAAACGCATTTTTAGGGTTCCGTACCCAAGGGGTAAAAATGGGACCCTATTAATATCATCATCTGGGCCCTAATTCTCATTTCTATAGAGATTTATCGAATTCGACAAAAATATCGAAGACACGATGTCGCATGCAAATATCACTAAAATATCACTAATGCTATTCTGGGGCATAATAGACATGACATTTTACATCTCTACTGCAAAACGTTCCGTTTTGCTCGATTGTAACCAATCATAATCGAGAAAATATTAAATAACATTAAAGTAAAATTATTCTGTGCTATATCGTAATAAATGATAAAATATCTTTACTTATAGCATTAGGTTACGTTAAATAATAATATTTTTAATGCATTGTATTTTATTTTTCATATTTATAAATAGCTCGTTTTGTTATTTTTGATGGGGTGTTTGCTTGAAATGAAACGTATCAACGTGCGGTCATTGAAGCGCGCATTTTGTGTTTTTGTTAAAATATCTAGAAAATTTAAATATTTGTAAAATCTTTCTTCAAAATAAACAATTATTTTAATTTTTGACTTAAAAGTGTGTGTGAATGTTTTTTTCTTGTAATTAACTTAAAAATATGGAGCGTGCAAAAACGTGCAAGTGAGACGAGCCTCCATCTACACCTTCTTCTTTCATGAAGAAAATAGCAGTCTCTGGCGGTTAATTTGATAAAAAGAACTTTGAAATTATGGATTTCGTAACCAAAGGTAAGCATATTTATCCCTAATAGGTATCTATTTCTGTTTAAAACTCCTAAATAAGTGTTTTTAATTCACCTAGTCTCATTGCTTCGAGCACCCAGAGATATCGGATTTGATGATCAAAAATTACAAACTCACATCGGCATATGTTATAATTAGACCATATTAGGTATTTCAAGGTCCTACTCGTATTTGTCCTATGTTTGGTCTCATTGTTAATATGAACAATGGTATTACATTGCCGTGTGGTATCCGGCAGAGTAGAATAGGACCACTCCAAGTCTTCCCGTGGATGTCGTAGAAGGCGACTTAGGAATTACAAGCTAAACAAAGCATCTAAGACACCTCTCCAACCCGTCTGGCCAGCGTGGAGAGTGTAGGCCAAGTCCTCTGGCTGCTCTGGCCAAGTATGGCCTTAGTAGTACAGAGAGGGTCGTGCTCCTGTAGTGGAGATAAAAAGGACCTGATGATGATGATAATGATGATGATTACATTAAATAAAAAAGCTGTATTTTAGGACACAGTAATTAGCCTTTATATTATTTATTAACATTTGATTGGTATTATTATCAACCATTATCCTTTTATTTTCAGATTCTAACGGCGAAGTTTCAACCCAAAAACCGCAGGCAAAAGACGACTTCTTGAAAATGAGACAAAACAATTTGGAACAACAAGAAATCAGCAATAACTGACGTAGTGAAGTGTGGATTAAAAATAAATGTTTAAATACCTATATAAGAGATATTTTATTTAAAAACAACCCTATATTACTTCGTAACCTAACATAAACATCATGAAAATTTCAAAGTTATTGCATTAGACATTAATCTCGAGTGCTACCGACCATTCGATGTATGTCGAACGCTAGCAGTAGACATTTATCGAATGTGATAAAGTGAGAATAGCACAATTCGATATCCGCCATGTTTTTTCGATATATATCGAATTCGACTTCATGTCGAGCGTGCGAGAATCGCCCCCCAGGTCTTTTTAGTCTCCACTGCAGGAGCATTACCCTCTCTGTACTACCGGAGCCATACTTGGCCGGAGCAGACAGAGGATTTGGCCTACTCTCTCCTCGCTGGCCAGACGGGTTGGAGAGGTGTCATTGATGTTTATGAGCTTTGTTTAGCTTGTATTTCGTAAGTCGCCTTTTACATCCTCCATTGGACCCTATTAATACATGCTCCATCCTATTAATAAATGGCTCCACTATCCGTCTGTCTGTCTGTCCGTGTCTCACTAGGATGTATCTCATGAACCGTCATAGTAAGACAGTTAACATTTTCTCACAATCACTCCTTCATATTTTTTCAACAAATTTGGAAATTTACAAACTTCTATAACTCCTATATCCTTCATATAACCAAATGTAAGAAATTGGATTTATGTTCACCAATGAAGAACCCATCCATATAGTATAGTCTCCAAACACTACCATACATCACAAAATCGAAGGCGGTTTAACTAAATAGCTATCGACAGCGCCTATTGACATAATTCCTGTTTGATTTGCAATCGTACTAATTGCGTCAATATACAAATACACCTGACAAGGACAATCCACTCATCAATACTAGGAGTGTTTCTGAGCAATGGTTCGGTGCTTACTACATAGGTATATATACACGGTGAAATTTTTATAGTTCTGGACCCTTAAAGGGGTGATTCAGCCCATCGTATGAACAACTTTTTCTATGGGACCAATGTTGGGAAAATAAAAAAAAATTGGCAGTTCCATACAAAAAATTTCGGCCGCCCTGTCAATTTGTATAGGAACGTCAAAAAAATTTTTGAATTACCAGCATTGGTTCCATAGGAAAAGTTATTTATATCAACGGTCACCCATTTAAGGGTATTATTATAGTATGTCGTCATGATAAGACTAAATAAGTTTTTAAAGTGAAACTTCTGTAGCGGCGTTGTGCACTTTTTGGGATGGGTAAATTTTAAACTCTCGTCAGGACACGTGACCTTCATAAGACGGACACGTGACCTTAGACCGCTGGCGCGGCGTAGGAGAGGAAGTTATATCCCCCTATCTTTCTACCGCGTGGCGAAAATATAATATTGTCAGGCTTGTGTACGATAGTGCAATAAATGAATATTGTATTTCAGCCAACAGCACATAAACATAGTACTTTTATTAGATTTTGAAAAAAAAAAAAGGTTTATATTAGAGTAAAATAGGGGTTGCTAATTGATATTATTATGAAACTTCGCAATTTTTTAAGTGAGAGTCAAAAATTTGAGTCGTACGTTAGATAAATGCAGTAAAAAAATCAATCTATTTTATGTAGTCTACGCGGGCGAAACCACGGGCAATAGTATTATTAATAATATTATTATGTATAATGATACGTCGGTCTTTTGTGGACAGAAATGGTAGAGGTGTCTCTACCATTTCTATTCACATTGAACCCTAAAAAGATAAAGCGCTCATAATTACAGATGAATATCAGCCATTTACGAATATTGTTTTCGTCGCTTAGCTTTCTTTTGTCGACATTAGTCATCGCCATTTTGATTTATTATCTATATTATTCCCTTATTACACGTTTCATTCGTCTGGTAATTATGGTATATTCGTATGTTATTTAGATATTAAGGTAATTCGGCAGATATTTGTTGCTATTACGACGTCGACCATTGCGGCGAGCTTCATGGCGCAGTGATTAACATGTCAGCCTGCGACACGAGGGTGCCCGGGTTCGATTCCCAGCCAGGTCAAGATGGGAAACGATCTTTTACAGATTGACCTGTGTCTTGGATGTTTATCTATTTAAGTGTATATTATTAAATAGGTATATAGAATATCAGCCATTTACGAATATTGTTTTCGTCGCTTAGCTTTCTTTTGTCGACATTAGTCATCGCCATTTTGATTTATTATCTATATTATTCCCTTATTACACGTTTCAGTCGTCTGGTAATTACGGTATTGTCGTATGTAACTTAGGTAATAAGGTTAGTAGTTTAGTTATTAATGTTATCAGCATATGTATCTTTATTACATTGTTATATGTATGTATATATATAATCAAATTGACTCATAGTAGCAGTAACGGCCCATCAGGCAATATGAGAGTTTGCTGTCTCTCCAAGCCTTGCGCACACAGGCAACGCCCAAAGCCGAGGTCCGTCCCTCCTGGGGGCCCTTTGGTAATGTTGTCTATAAAGGTTGAGGGCACTCTGCCCTCGCCTCAAACGTCCAGTGAAGCAGCGAAAGCTCGCTTCGAGCTAGCTACATAGTTAGTTCAAAAAAAAAAGTTGCAGTAGCAGAATCAGAATCAGAAATCTTTTATTCCATCGAAAATGGTCAAAAGCAGGTGTTACAGAACAGATAGTACAAACATATTCTGCCATTATTTGGCATTGGAATAGGTTTTCATAAAATTTATGATTTTCTTTTATGTAATAGTATTATACTATTACATAAAATAAATCATAAATTATGTCACACAATTAGCACCTCCTCATATCACTCTCACAATGTACCTAAGCTGAACTGGCAGATAATGCAATAAGCATTAAGTTCAGGTATCATCTTGTAATCAATATTTGATTGCGTACAATAAACGTAAATATTTTTTTTTCAGTCTCGTTGCGACCACGATGGATGTAACTCCATTGAAACGTCAACGGAAACAAATAATAAAAAGGTTCGTGCTAAGTCCCGTTTATATACATAACTAAACGTAAATAAATAAGGTACCTAATTTGGCAAATATTTGTTGCCTTTAGTACGAGCTCGAGTGGCCCCGGTAAATCGATACGCATTTGTCACACGGCGCTTCTTACTGCGACTAGTCATCATCATCATCATCATCATCATCAGGTCCTTTTTGGTCTCCACTACAGGAGCACGACCCTCTCTGTACTACTAGGGCCATACTTGGCCAGAGCAGCCAGAGGACTTGGCCTACACTCTCCACGCTGGCCAGACGGGTTGGAGAGGTGTCTTAGATGTTTATAAGCTTTGTTTAGCTTGTATTTCCTAAGTCGCCTTCTACGACATCCACGGGAAGACTTGGAGTGGTCCTATTCTACTCTGCCGGATACCACACGGCTAACTGCGACTAGTATTGCTCGAGTATTGCTAATATATTTCTAATATTGCTCTCCATGCTCGAAATTTTCAAGAACGATGAGAACGGGTCGGAATTTTTCCCAAGAATTTCTTCTTTTCCCTCTCAAGTACGGGAATTATTACGGGTGCGGAAGCCAGTCAGTTGTTCAAGGGGATCTCCGCACGCCTCGTCGACGCCTCAGGGGATCCAAGTGCTGGCACGCATTTCGGCCAAACATTGAGCCTGGCCATTCAACGGGGAAATGCCGATAGCCTCTTGGGCACCCTACCCTGTGACCGCAGCGATTTGGGTTCGATTTTTTACATTATTTAATTTTGTATTAAGTTACATCAGTATATTTAGTTTTAGTTTATTTATTTATAAGTAATATGATAACTTGTAGTTTAATCATCTGTTGAGAAATTCTCGAGAATTATTGGAAATTGTCCGCAAATTTCCGTGAGAAGGAATTCATGAGAACAGAGAATTTCTCTCCGGCACGACACTAACTGCGACTTTGACCCAGTCATTATAGACTGATGTCAATGTTTCAGTCGTAAGAACCCCACTGCTGGACAAAGGTATCTTCGTTCAATGAGATAATACCGCTATACTCACTATGCGTAGCAGGTGGGTTGGCGAGCCATTTCTTTGGTTTTTTGTGCTTCTGACGTTAGCTGCCCATCGGAGGTGTATCTAACCTGGGAGAGGAAAGTCATTTGTTAGATTTGGGGAGGGAATGAAGGAATTGGGATTCTACCCCCTCGGATGAATGGGGAAAAGCAAATAGCAGCGCGGGAACCCGGGCGCGCGTACCCGATGTCATAGCTTCAACCACCAGCTCCTGAAGAACTTAATCGGGCTAGTGATTATAAATGAGGAGAAAATTGACAGACGGACAGACAGAGTGTGGGGTGGTGATATGAGGGTTCCGTTTTGTCACTTGGCTGTACGGAACGCTAAAAATTTTTTGAATATATACTATTTTTTTAACTTCAAAATTATTGATTCATACATATTTTCCATTCATTTCAATAAAACCAATACAAAGTCGATCATCATCATTTAACGACTACCGGATGGCAGCCGGGACCACCGGCTTAACGTGCCTTCCGAAGCACGGAATCATCTTTATTATCAGACAATCAGGTGATTCAAGCCTGCAGTGTCCTAACCAAACTGGAAACAACTAAACAAAGTATGTATAATATAATCCGGTGAGAATCGAACCCATGACCCCCGGGTCAACAGGCAGGCAAACGCCTTAACCACTGGACCACGGAGGCTATCAATGGAACCATTTTTTATGATTTTATATATCAAAGTTACAAATCTTTTGTATGAAAGGATAAAGTCTCCATACAAAATACTTTTCCCTGACCGAATGCATACATGAACTCTAAAAACATTACACACCTTTTTTGGGGCGTAGAGTCAAAACTCATCTTTCTCAAATAGAGTCATGGACATAAGCTGGTATTTCGAATAAAATAAAACATAAAAGACACATCAACCTACTAGCTACTCACAAAACTACCCACATAATGCCAAATGTATTAAGTACAAGACAAACAAATTAATCGGATGACACACGAATCAATTATCATGAAAGGTATAATGTGTCTGTTTGCTCAGACTACCCGTCTCCGCAACCTTCACCATAGCTATATAATTGTTAGTTTCTTGATGGAATCATTTTGATATTAAAGACACAGAAAGAAAAAAATGAATAATGTATTTATTTGCATTGAATGGGTAGATGCTGTGCCGACCCCACATAAATAGTGGGATGAGGATAAGGCAGAAAAAGAAGAGTACAATAGCATTAATTTTATATATTTAGTTCCAAACTTTCAGTCTATGATCATCATCATTTCGTGTAGGTGTTAAGGTAAATAGACGATGTACACCCTGGTGTCAGAGTTTTCAGAACCACCTCTCGGTCTCTGACGTGGTTCCTTTAACGACTACCAGATGGCAGCCGGGACCAACGGCTTAACGTGCCTTCCGAAGCACGGAATCATCTTTATTATCAGACAATCAGGTGATTCAAGCCTGCAATGTTCTAACCAAACTGAAACAACTAAACAAAGTATCCTGTGGGAATCGAATCCACGACCCCCGGGTCTACAAGCAAACGCCTTAACCACTGGACCACAGAGGCAGTTATGCCTATAGCTTACAGGTATAGAAATATTTCCAACTATATAATATTTAAAATGTATTGCTTTCTTATATTATACGTATTTTAATTCATTGGATATTTATAATAACTTACATGATTAATATTAATTTCAAAATTAATTACGACAATTTACTATTTAAACATTTCTGAAAAAGCTTTTAAATATTTTAGGGACCTTTTTAATTACCAAAGAGATTTAATTAAATTCACTCTCGATATTCCCTTGAAGGGGTGACTCATCCCGTTAAAATGAACAACTTTTTCTATAGGACCAATGATGGAAACTAAAAAAAATCGTCATTTTCTTACGGTTCGGCCGCCCCGCCAATTTATATGAAAATGTAAAAAAATTGTCTTCCCAGCATTGGTCCCACAGATATAGACACTTGCGTTATCTATGTATAACGCAAATCCTTACTAATATTATAAATGCGAAAGTGAGTTTGTTTATTTGTTTGTTACGCTTTTACGCCGTAACTACTGAACCGATCATCATGAAATTTTGCATACAAGTTCTCTGCAGTACGGAGAAGGACATAGGCTACCGGGAAAAAGTACTATTCCCGAGGGATCGACATTGACGCGGGCGGAGCCGCGGGCGAAAGCTAGTATTTTGATAAGTATGAAAACCGACCGTGCCGGCGTTCTAACATCTGCTGTTAAAAAGTCTGATAGGAACTGCTGTTAAAAAGTCTGATAGGAACTGCTGTTAAAAAGTCTGATAGGAACACGAAAAGAGGCATTTTTAAAGTTTTCGCAACCTTCCGGCTGCAACAACAGACGTGGGCGGACTGTCAGTAGCCGCGGCCAACCTTGACGCTTGGTCGAGGTTCAGACGCGCGAAATATAAGCATTTTATATTATTTCTAAATTGGTACCCATAGGTTATAGATTTTTTAAAGCGTCTTTGTATTTCTATGTCATAACCTGTAATTAAAACTATGTTTTTCAAGACCTCAGCAGCGAGAGATTTATAAACTTTTAAGCAAAAAGAAGGTTAAGGATATGCAGATTACAACTGTAAAAACGTTGTTTAAACCGTTCAGAAATTTTGGAGATAATGACAAAAACTTACTATTTAAGTATAGTTGACTAAATGCTTTTATTGACATTGGATAAGATGCATAATTTTGTTAAAGTACGTAAAGGATCAAAGTTATCCAAAGGAGATTCATAAGAGAACAAAGGCCACCGACATAGCTCAGCGGATTAGCTCTTTGTAGTGGCAATGGGCGGGGCACATAGTGATGGCCGAGGGGGCAGAAAGGTTCTCGAATGGCGACCACGTATCGGCAAGTGCAGCGTCGGACATCCACCGACCAGTTGGTCGGATGACCTGACTTAGGTCGCAGGAAGACGCTGAATGCAGGGCCACTTCCAACCGGTCGTATTGGAAATCCTAGGGGGAGGCCTATGTGTAGCAGTGGACTTTTTCGGCTGATATGACTATGATATAAACCCAGGTTCGAGTCCCGATTATTTATTGGTTTTCTTGTCTAGTATAAAAGGACTAGAAGAACTAAAAAGTATATTTAATTACGGATCTTATACCCAGGCCGACGGAATAGCTAAAGGTACGTGTTTTCTAATTAACTAGTTTCTAATACAAAGAGATTCACAAGACCAGGCAATTAATTCTATTCGGTCTGACTTCAAAAGGCAAACGAAAGAAAATCAAAGAAAAGTCTCGAGCAACATTTTACAGGAAAATCGAAGGATAATTAATTAATTAGTCCTGTTCATGTATAATACAGATAGTTTAAATCAACTTAAAGCGGGCATGGCTGCAGCCAACGCTGAGTCCCTCAAACGGCGAAAATATGCTTGTATCGGTAACGGTTTCATATTAGCCGTTTGGGGTGGAGACACTAGGTCCGTGGGGCCCTTCGGCGCATAAACTTTTTAAGGTATTGAGCAGGGCTTGTTACCGGTACCAAATTCCCATTATAAGTACCGGTAAGTACCGGTATTACTATTCTGTTAAAATTTTAACGGTAATATGAGGTACCGGTAATCTAGTATTTAACTGTAATAATATTGTTAACAGTTAACGGTAATTTTACCGCTACTTGTTACCGGTACCAAATTCACATTATAAGTACCGGTAAGTACCGGTACCTCTATTCTGTCAAATTTTAACGGTATTAAAATTGCGTTAATTTTACCGGTACCTACGCATTGTTGCCGTCTACCGCATGGGCCTCACGCCGCACATGCACAACACGGCAACGACACACATTAACGAAATGATAATTCCCAATACGAGTACCGGTACTTAGTACCGGTACTGTTTACCGGTATTTGGTACAGGTACTTCTTTCAATTACCGGTACCGTACCCCAGGTATTGAGCCAAAAGCTGGTTGAGGTATCGGGTGACCAGAGGGCTGGCCATTACCTTGGACAGAGAATAAGCATTGCTATCCAACGCGGCTAGGCCACCAGCCTTCTGGGTACCCTTCCGTGTGACCTGCGGGACATTTTTTATTTATAGTTTTAGTGTTATTTAGGTAGGAATTTTTTTATAGGTTTAATTAATTTTTATTTTTTAGTTTAAGATTTAAAATTAAGTTAATACAGATAGTAAATCGTACCTATTGGTATAAATAAAAATTGGTTGTCTATAAAGTCCGTTAACAAACGATAATTTTATGTGATAACTTTGGAAGAGAGAGAGAGAGAGAGAGAGAGAGAGAGAGATGCGTCACAAGCCGAACGCTTAGGCTTATCGTGACTCTCTATCGCTTGTTCAGTGCACTCGCTTACACACGGAACGTTTGTTTGTAAAGCTTTATTGTACCTAAACCTTGGACGAATAAACCACTGGACGCGAAATTATGACATTTGACTCCTTACCCCTCTAGCTGGGTACCATGAAATAGTTGTTTGTTAAACAACACGCTTCGTCAGTGTGACTTCAGAGACTCAAGGCAAAACATCGCGTAAAAAAGGGTGAAGTGTGCGGTATTGCTGTGTAAAAATTACAGTAATCGCACGAACAACATTTCTTTTCACCAGTAAGCACATTTTGTCCAATATTTCTTAGTATTTTCTTGTAAATTTAATTAAATGCGTAATCATCAGACCGAACAATACGTCCATTTAAAAAATCCTTGGTTCAAACTGCAAGTCAACCAGAATGTTGTCATACTCTAACGAGTCGGATTAATTCTGTCATTGTTACATTCGTTCACTAATTCTTCAGTTCATTCCTTTCATTTAAAGCTTGCATATATCGATGAACGTGTCGATGAATGATATCGATAGGAATGACAAACGTATTATGGGCGGCGGATAAATAGCCATTTTAAATAAATACTCAAAATGTATAAATATCCGTAAATAACCAGTTCCTATTAAGATTTATCACAAACCAGTGTTGAAAACTTTTTTAATACAATTAGTATCTATTTCCCTTTTCTCGTAATTTGTAATTGTATTTGTTGGTTGTTAGTTTCAGTAAGCAAAGTGACAGAATCACTTCTTTATTATTTACGGAGTAGACAAGACCTAGCTTCACAATATTAAAAAGTGGCTTTTGTATGTTTTTCTCATAAACTAAGTAATTTACCTCTACGGCTTTACTGTTTGGAAATAAATATATATACGGACAAATCACACAGATTGAGCTAACCCCAAAGTAAGTTCGAGACTCGTGTGATGGGATACTAACTCAACGATACTATATTTTATAACAAATACATATAGATACACATTCAAGACCCAGGCCAATCTAAAAAAGATCATTTTCCGTCTTGACCTGGCCGGGAATCGAACCCGGTCACTCCGTGTCACAGACAGGCGTGTTGACCGCTGCGCCACGGAGCTAGTCTCCGTGTGCTAAAATGCCTTTATATCTTATACCTTTTAAACGAGCAATTCTTATATATTTATATAAATTTATTTCTATAATCTCGGAAACAAGAAACGAGTTACGGGTTCGAATCCCGCGTTTGACTTACTTTTTTTATATATTATTTATAATTTTTTAATTTTATTGTTAATGTTTGAGATAAAAATATATATTTATCATAAATATAGATTGACCTAAACACCACCATATTCGAGTTACATAATAAAACTCGTAAATTTCAGATTTCCTACTAATCCATCAAGAAAAAGGAAGTGGGTTGCAGCTGTCCAAAGAGATAAAACATGGATACCTACTAAACACGATCAAATTTGTAGCGTTAATAAACAAACCTGAAATAAACAAATATACTCTGAAAAACAGTTTAACCCTTTAATGAACGAATTTTTGTTTTCCAAATAAAGCTTTTATGTACACATTCGCTCTAATATTTAAGAGCTAGGCCCTTGACGGTGTCATTGTATGTAAAGAATTTGACACAGTGACTATTTTGACCAGGAAATAATTGAATGGTTTGCGTTCTCCATTTCACATGGGTACTACCAAAAAATCTACTTGTGTTCACGATGTTTTCCTTCATCAGAAGCAGGAATCGGTCGATGAAAATGGTACTTGACTCAGATTTTATTACAAACTCAGAGATACAGTTCAGGCCGGGCGCGGTTTGAACTCGGGACCGTTCGGTTGAATTCGTTATGGTTCGAATTCTAAGACACCTGAACCACTAGCGTTTCTACTAGTCCTAAATATGTAATATTATTTTCAACTTGAAACCTAGTGTTCTGTAGATTGTGTGTGTGGCCGGAATCCTAAAAAGAGTAGGTGGTTGAAATACGAAAATGACAGTGATTATTATCATTAAATGTGTCCTTGCCAAATTCGTTTTATTTTTCAAATTAAATTTTTATTTAGATTTGTAACAAGCGTCGTGTTACGTAAAATGCCCGCTGTAGGGCAAGATACCTTAAAAATCATAATAGTTGTAATGTGTACCTAAAAAACATTATTTCTTTCAATAAACAGCATAGGTAACTGAGCTGAGCATATTTATAAAAAATTGAGCATAGCCCGTTACATATTTTTGCGATGCTTTAAACCAATCATTCATTCAATTTGTCGACTGTCGACTTTGTAACAACACTGTCTATGACATCTGACATAACACGAATAAATTAAAAATTTTAGATATAGACGCATGTCGCAAGAGGTAAGTATGTTTCATATTTGTTCGGTTCTATGCTGTCATTACCTCCCGTCCCCCCAGTATCGGTTGAACAAGTTTTCATACATTTTTCTTTGATTTCGCGTCCAGTGGTTTATTCGTCCAAGACCTAAACAGAAGAAAATATACAAAACAAAAAAAATAAATATACAATGGCGGACTTATCCCATGAAGGGATCTCTTCCAGTCAACTGGCGAGTAATTGAGAGGAATGTTAAACATTTACATATTTCGGTAAAAGTTAAGTAAAAAATATATGAATTTACCTACAATATTACATAATGCATAGTACATAAATATATAAATAAATATATCATACTCACTACATAAATACATATATCATACTTACTACAATGAAGTGATTGAATATGACTGACTAGCTCCGTGGCGCAGCGGTCAACACACCAGCCTGCGACACGGAGTGACCGGGTTCGATCCCCGGCCATGTCAAGATGGAAAATGATCTTTTTCAGATTGGCCTGGGTCTTGGATGTGTATCTATATATGTATTTGTCATAAAATATAGTATCGTTGAGTTAGTATCCCATAACACAAGTCTCGAACTTACTTTGGGGCTAACTCAATCTGTGTGATTTGTCCATATATTTATATATTTATTTATATTTATTGGCTCAAGTTAGCTCAACCAAAGTTACATAAAGGAACAAGTTTGAAGGCTATTTTTAAAAGAATTAAGTGAAGGTGCTCGTTTCGCTTCTAAACGTAACACTTTTTTGTGCGTGCAGCTGGCGTTTATCGATTAGTCGTTATCTCTTCAAAAACAATAGTTACGAAAAAATTTAAGCGTGTCACTAACGTGGCAATATATAACGTGTACCAAAAAATGTCGACGCTCTGAATTAATGAAACTCAGAAAGAAACTTTTTTGTTTTTTCTTCAGAGTCGATCTCCGGTCAGGTCAAGATAGAAAACGAACTTTTTCAGATTTTCTTTAGTCTTGGATATTTATCTATATACTAGTATTTTTGTTTTTATTTATTTATGATTAGATTTTGTTTATCTATATAAGTATACTAGCTGTTGCCCGCGACTTCGTCCGCGGCAATTTCTGTTATTATGATTTATTAGTATAGAAGAATAATTTTTGCCAGATTTCAAAACATTTTTTATTGATGCTTCGCTCCTATTGGTCGCTGCGTGATGTTCTATAGCCTAAAGCCTTCCTCAATAAATTGACTATTCAACACAAAAAGAATTTTCCAATTGAACTAGTAGTTCCTGAGATTAGCGCGTTCAAACAAACAAACTCTTCAGCTTTATAATATTAGTATAGATATTATAAAAATAGTATCGTTGTTCCCATTACCTTTTTTACTTGCATTTCTGTATTCCATTAGGGATACTGATTCAAGGATTTAAATATAGTTCAGAGGTTCAAAATCACGCTGTATATTTGTTACTCCGCTAATATGAAGCGCCATACCTGTTATGTTCTGTCGCTTTTGAAACGAGTTAGATGTTGAATTACAAGTTTTAATTCGGAAATGTAAATTATTTAGTAATCCCTTTCCAAATGAGTTTCCAAAATTCTTAGAAGTTTAAAATACTTTAGTGAAACCTGTTAGCTTCAGAGAAATCCCCACCAGAATTTGGAAGGTGTAATATTTTATTAATTTTGTACTTCCGAATTTTAAATTGGAATTCCTACAGTTGCTAAATTCATTAAGAGAAATGAAAATTATTAATTGGATATTGGATTTTACAGGTCTTAAAATTAAACCAACTTTTAAGACCTGTAAAATCCAATATCCCATTAAGAGATGCAGGAGTATATAAAATCGACTGTGAGTGCGGTTTATCATACATTAGGCAAACAAAGAGAAGCATCGATACCCGAATTAAAGAACAAATTGCTGACATAAAGAATAGACGCTCAACCAAGTCTGCAGTCTGTGAACATGCCTTAGACAAACCCAAACACTACATGCGTTTTGATAATCCTCAAGTCCTTACACAAGAAAACAGATACATTCCAAGAATGCTTCGTGACGCTATTGAAATTGAAAAACATCCTAATTTCAATAGAGAGGATGGTTGGCAGTTACCACCAGCTTGGGATCCTGTCATCAATTTAATAAAATCTCAAGCTCTTTACAAGACTGCAAGACCTTCGGACACCTTGAGCCAATACTGCGTACATCCGGAATGTTATCAATAAATATATTTACCAATAGTTCTGGTAACGCAAACAACGAATGTCAACTTAGCTTACCTGCAACCATGAAAACTGTAAAGTTTTTGAAACGTTAGGTGTAAAAATATTGTAATATACGCGATAATTTATTTAAATTTAGATTCTTATTAATAAAAAAATTAAATATGGTGAAAAAAATTCATGCTTATTTCTTTAACCATCGACCTAGGTCTATGTACGACCTATAGCTATAGCTCTGTCAATAAAACTACCGGATGATTTTAATCTTGGCGCCGAAATTCTCCACCATATCCCATTCCTCATATACGTATTAAGGCTTACGTTACCACAACTACCCGACTTTTACAAGCGAAGTATTTGATTCAACTAATTTTACAATGAATTTGAAAATCAACTCATATGTAGGAAGCAATGCAAAACATTTTACAATGCCGTATATCAAAATAGTATTGTGAATGCAAAATAAAACACAACAAAATCTTATTTAGATGTTATACTAACATAGTTATAAGTTCAAAACTTTATGGATTGTAAAGCTTTTATTTAAATTAGGTAGGTATTTATATAATTTAAAGAAAACATAAAGCTATTAACTTAAATATACATACCACCCGGTTTTCCCTTGGCAGCCTGGAAATTCCTAAACCAATTTATGTTATACGTACCACTGCCACACAGTTAAAACAGCCAGTATTCTTTTTTTTTCGTTTCTTACAGGCAATAAGAATTATTTGATTTCCATTAATTTACCTCGGGATTCTTCTATGCTGGTCTGGGAGACAAAAAAAAACGTACAATGTACTGTAGGATATTTAGTAATGGTTTTATTTTTACTTTAGTCTTGTTTAAAATTGGATCTTTGCAAATGGTTGTTAACCTGTGAATTCTATTATTATGCTCTAGGACCCTCAAGAAACCCTTTTTAACCCCCTATAAAACTATTCTTTGTCCACACGCCCACTAAAATGCTAAATGTGGCCAAAGATCTTATAGACCGAGACTTTGTCTAACCCCGCAAGGGAAAAAGACGTGATACTATGTATGTATGTATAAAAACCAATTTTTCCTTATCGTTAAATAAGTTCTAGCACTTAGAAATTCTTCTACGATTAGAATAACGTCTTTGATTTAGAATCGAGGAGCCCAATGGCCTGATGGTTGTGAGCATTAAAAGCGCTTACGCATGTTAAGCAACTCTGGGCGCTGTCCCCACTGTGATGGGTGACCGCAAGTGGCATAAAAATATCTCGAGCTCCTCCGTGCTTCGGAAGGCACGTAAAGCCGTTGGTCCCGGCTGTTATCATAGATGGCAGTCGTTAAGCTAAGTCAGATGCCTTTAGGCAGCTTTAAAAATCTGACACCATAATTAGATCACTTACAGGCACGAAAAACAAACAATTAAGAATAGTTTCTAGCCCTTAGAAATAATTTTAAGATAAGAAGAAAAAATTGTTACGACCCGCTTGCTAAGCCCGCCAACAAATTCTCTCAGTCTCAAGGGAATAGAGATACAAATGTGGGATAATTACATCGACCTATCCTCAGACCTTTGACCTAAAATAATGGGATTACTGAAGTAACTCGTGATTCTAATTATTTCCGTTAGCTCATGGTACTAGCTGTCGGCTGCGGCTCCGCCCGCGTTAGTATCAATCCCTTGGGAACTGTAGAACTTCTCGGAATGAAAGGAACTCTTGCTCCTTTCCCGAGCCTCAAACTACCTCCATACCAAATTTCGTCCAAAATGTTTCAATGGTTAAAGCGTGAAAAGAAGACAGAGCAAACAAACGGAGTTACTTTCGCGTTTATAATATTAGTATGGATTTTGTTAGGAGTATAATAAATATAAATATATACGGACAAATCACACAGATTGAGCTAGCCCCAAAGTAAGTTAGAGACTTGTGTTATGGGATACTAACTTAACGATACTATATTTTATAACAAATACATATATAGATACACATCCAAGACCCAGGCTTCTTTCATTTCCATTACTTCTTAAATCCAACAAATTCCTATCCTTCCCCAGGTTAAAGATCCTTTCGATGGATAGCAGTGTCGTAAGCACAAGAAGCCAAAGAAGGTGCGTTCGCTAACCCACCTGCTAAGCGTGGTGAGTATGGCAAGATCCTCCCATGGAACGATGGCCGAATTAACTTTGAATGGAAATTTGACTTAGGCATCGTTTTCGACATAGCGCGCAGAACCGATGGCCGATGGGGCACAAGGGTTCTTGAATGGCGACCACGTACAGGCAAGCGCAGTGTCGGACACCCACCGACTAGATGGTCGGATGACCTGACTAAGGTCGCAGGAAGACGCTGGATGCAGGCCGCTTCCCACCGGTCGTATTGGAAATCCTTGGGGGAGGCCTGTGTCCAGCAGTGGACTTCTTGCGGCTGATATGATGATCGTTTTTGAGGTATTTGCCGATCACAAACATGATGTTATTTGATCATTGGGGAGTTCATAGTCCATTGGGCGTATGCATTATTAACGGTTAAAGGCGTTAAGCAACCCCGGGTATGGTGTCACTGGGATTGAATCAAAATCAAAATCAAAACGTTTATTCAGAAAATAGGCCTTTGCAGGCCTTTTTCACGTCAAATCACATTGTAAAGGTTCTAATTTAGTCATGTTATTACTTATTGTGCAAAAGCTACAGACTACTAGCGTTTCGGAACCAACCACTGCAGAGAAGAAACGCCAAAAGAAACTATTTTCAACAGTATTGGTCGCCTACTCGCCTGAAGGGCTTTTTTATTTTATCATCTATCTTTATCATTTATCATCAAATTTCTTCATTTATCATTTTTTTTTTTCTTTTTATGTTTACAATTTTTATTATATAGGTACATTATTATTTTTTGGAACATATTATGTTAGCGATCGAGTGTGCAGTGATAATATTTTACATTATACACAGTAGTCTCAAAGAGGCCGAGCATACCTGTCCCCCCTAGCAGCACCCGTTCACGAGTTGACGCATGGATCAGCCATCGTTGAACTCAACCATATTAGAGGGAATTCAACGACCCGACACACGACGCCGCCACTAGTTTGAACATTTGAGTGAGCATGACTTACTCGAGCTCGAAGACTTTGTCAAAAAATAAATACAATAACTGCACACCACCTGTCGGTCGCAAACATTTACATGTTTTACATTGAGGTATGTGGGTTACCTTAAATATTATTAAATAGGCAATTAAACAATTTTTTTTTTGGCTAGGTCCTGTATCTCACGCAAGGTCTAGTCTCCACGCTTTCTTATCCATTAAATAATCATTAATATTATAGTAAGCTCTTTTTAATAAGATATTTTTTGTAAGCTCTTTGAATTTTAGAAAGGGCAAAGCTGTTATACTTTCTGGTATTATGTTGTATAAACGAATACTAAGGCCTAAGAATGAGTTACTAGTTTTCTGTAGTCTAAAAGCTCCCGTGACAAGTTTATTCTTATTTCTTGTGTTGTATTTATGTACATGACAGTTTTTAACATATTTTTGAATATTTTTATGTACATGAAGTATGTTGGCGAAAATATATTGTGACGCAACAGTTAATATTCCAATTTCTTTGAATAATTCTCTCAAGGAATCCCTAGCCCCAAGTTTATAGATAGATCGAATAGCACGCTTTTGCAGAACGAAAATAGTGTTGATGTCTGCTCCCTTTCCCCAAAGTAATATCCCGTAAGACATTATACTGTGAAAATAGCTAAAATAAACAAGACGTGCTGTTTCGACATCTGTAAGTTGTCTTATTCGCCAAACGGCGTATGCTGCGGAGCTAAGCTTACCAGCAAGAGTTTTTATATGGGGACCCCATTGCAACTTCTAATCAAGAGTTATTCCTAGAAATTTTGTTGAGTCAACGAATTCTACCGTTTCATTATTAACAACTATGTTAGTTGGCACATGTCTAACATTAGGGGTACAAAATTTGATACATTTAGTTTTTTTGGCATTAAGAACAAGATTATTAGCAGTAAACCAATCTAATACCTGGGCAAGAGTGTCATTTACATCGTCAAAATTTGTCTTCTGTCTATCAACTCGAAAAACAAGTGATGTATCATCAGCAAATAACACTGCTTTACAAGCACTGGCGTAGAAAGGTAAATCATTAATATAGATCAGGAATAACAACGGCCCTAGGATGGATCCTTGAGGAATTCCCATTTTGACATACGACCCACTAGATTTTACACCATTTAAACTAACTTTTTGGTGGTCACAAGTGGCATTCCTGATTTCTGCCGTGCTTTGTGACACTTTTAGCCTCTGGAATAATTGACGGTAGTCGTAAAGATGTCAAATGCCTTTAGGCAAGTTGGAAAATCTGTCACCAGTGTTGGCCACTAACACATATCCTAATCCTAACTAACATTATAGATGCAAAAGTGACTTTATTTGTTTGTTTGTTACGCTTTCACGTTGTAACCGATCATCATGAAATTTTGCATACACGTTATCTGGGGTACGGTGAAGGACATAGGGTACATTTCGAAAGATCGAAGATCGACATTGACGCGGGCGGAGCCGCGGGCTGAAGCTAGTAAACAATAAACATGATTTTTGGGATTCAAGAAGACTTTTCATAGGAATTTGTTAAGTTTATTATTCGATTTTGCGTGTTTAGATGGACGTCTTTGAAATAGCATTACGGATCCTCTTTACCTCAAAATTTTACGCCGACTTTTATTAAACTCAGACAACTTTTTATTTAATTTGTAAAATATCTGGTTACATTTGAGTACGTGTCATTTTCACTTACATTACATGTTTTATTTATTAATACTGACGAGCAGAGAGACCCTTACTATTGTTATTGCTATGACGCACAAAGCCAGTAATAACAAATTTTAGAATTCAAATCTGCAATTTGCCTCATTTCACGCTTTTTAGTATCAGCCGTGTGGTATCCGGCAGAGTAGAATAGGACCACTCCAAGTCTTCTCGTGGATGTCGTAGAAGGTACTTAGGAAATACAAGCTAAACAAAGCTTATAAACATATCTGAGACCTCTCCAACCCGTCTGACTATAAAGACCTGATGATGATGATGATGATGAGTATCACGATATAGTAAAGTGATTAGTCGACGTGCCGTTGCATTGATAAACACAAAACGTTCATTGCAATTTTGTGGCTGATTTTACAAATCCGCTTAAACTCGTTCAGATGGTAAACAAAACCGCGTTTTATATACCATACCAACCGTGTATTTGCAAACCACCTAGCAATTTTATGTCACGTTTAACATACTCGTATATGTACACATCGGTGCTTAAGGGCCCGCCATAGACCAGGCGGCGTGGCGGTATAAACGCGGATGGTCTAAACGCGTTGGCTACTTTGGATATTTTAGTTTTTAAAGAATATTCAAGGGTTATTCGAAAAAAAACATGATGGCTGCCTTATCTGTAATGCAATTATAATCAAAAGTTTCAAGGTTACTTTTAATGTATTTGGTGAATACTGCTGTATACCGAGTAAATAAGACGTGATTTGGAGGCAACTTTGCAATTTTTTTCTATCAAGAAAATTTTACGCAATCGTGTTTTTGAGTCAGATAGTTACCAGAGTTAGTCCTGAACTTTGCTGCATTTTTATTTCAACTTGAGTATTTCATTATTATTGATATTACAGGCAATCATGCAAAGCAGTGCGAGTTAGTACGAGCCCTTAAGTCAATATGATAAAGTCTAAAAATAAATCCACTTTACTAATACAGCAGGTCCTCTATAATCCGATCCCCTTCTAATCCAAATACCTCTGTATAGTATTCCGAACGCCCCACACCTGCCCGCACTTTTTCATTCGCTGTCTCGCCAGTCTTATAGACCTATGCTCTGTCTACCCCACAAGGAATAAAGACGTGATACTATGTATGTATGTATGTCTCGCCAGTTGCTTACCGAATGTCTAGCTGACTAATTGAGCGTTTCGTCGGTGCCTGCCTTTAAACACATGTCTTGAATGGGCTGATCAAGTGGACATTCCCTTGTCAGAAAAAATGCTTTTACGTAAATCGCGAGACAAAGCTTTTTATCTGCGTTAAACACCTACCGACAAACTAAAATATCGGATTTCTTTAAATTCTTTTTACCAATTATTGAAGAAGGCATTTGTCTCCCATCTCACATAAATGAATGATAATATATAAATATATAATAATACATAAATTCCTTATATGTCATATAGATGAATATATATACATTTTTGAAATTTCACAATAGTATTTGTTTTAGTAGGACCTGATGATGACGATGATGATGATGACCCTATAAGTTCTCTGAACTATAATCCGAACGCTCCACAAAACCGAACGGAGGTTCACGTAGTGTATATATTCTTTGACGGAGGGTAAATCTTCGGAGTTCGGATTAAAAAGGTCTTGCTGTGCTATAAATGCGAAAGTGAGTCTGTTTGTTTATTTGTTTGTTTGTTAGCTTTCACGCCGTAAGTACTGAACAGACCATCATTAAATTTTGCGTACCCGTTGTCTGGGGTATGGAGAAGCACGTAGGTATATTTTATCTCGGGAAAAGTACTGTTCCCGAGGGATCGACATTAACGCGAGCGTAGCCGCGGGCGAAAGCTAGTACAATTTATAAAT
This sequence comes from Elegia similella, assembly GCA_947532085.1. Classification (NCBI taxonomy): domain Eukaryota; kingdom Metazoa; phylum Arthropoda; class Insecta; order Lepidoptera; family Pyralidae; genus Elegia; species Elegia similella. Next base: position 20,992,797 of record OX383941.1, read on the forward strand.
ATTAATGCTTGTAAGTACACACCCTAGTGCCTTTGTTGGCTACTAAGCACTCCTCCATTGTAAGTTAGCGTACTATCTTATTCAAACCAAAATCGTTAAAATAAGAATAACGGAATATGTCACAAGAAAATGGGGTTTATTCTTTTCGTTTCCATGATGATGATTCACGACGAATGATGATTCTGAAGGCGTGAATCGAATTGTAATGGAGACAGGTCAAGGATGTAAGGGTGTCTTGTTGCATTCCCAGTACTATCTGTCTGTAATTTAAAACCTTTCTTCTTATCGGTGGAGTTTTTCTCGTTCTGAAAATAACGTATGGTAATCTGAGAGAAAAGAAAGAAACCGTCCAAGTGCGAGTCGTACTCGCGCACGAAGTGTTTCGTTCCGTTATCTATAAAAACGGGAATAAATAAATAAAATAAATAAATACGGACAAATCGCACAGATTGAGCTAGGCCCAAAGTAAGTTCGAGACTTGTGTTATGGGATACTAACTCAACGATACTATATTTTATAACAAATACATGTATAGATAAACATCCAAGACCCAGGCCAATCTGAAAAAGATCATTTTCCATCTTGACCTGACCGCGGATCGAACCCGGGGCCCTCGTGTCGCAGGCTGGCGTGTTAAACACTGTGCCACGGAGCTCGCCAGGGGAGAAAACATGTCTTTTGTATGGGGGCCCCCTTCAATATTATTTTTGTATTTGTTGTTATAGCGGCAACAAAAATACATCATCTGTGAATATTTCAACTGTCTAACTATCACGGTTCATGAGATACAGCCTGGTGACAGACGGACAGACAGACAGACAGACGGACAGCGGAGCGATATTAATAGAGTCCCATCTTTACCCTTTTGGGTACGGAACCCTAAAAACGACGCATGTACCATCAAAAGCTGCTTCTTGTCCCGTGCAGACAGTTGAAGTTTATCGAACGAATAGGCGAAAATCTAAGGAATAATGTCAGAAGATAATGCGGTTAGCAATCCAAACCAACACAATCACGTCTTTTTCCCTGCGAGATAGACAGAGCCCAGGTCTCAAAGCCACGTTTAGTATTTTTAGTATATTTGTATCGTTCGTTTAGTATATTTGGATTACGCAAATATGAACATGTTTCTACTTTCCGCACACAACTCAAGTGGCTCCCAATCAGGCTTCGTCATAACTATCACATTCTTTCACTCTTATATTCTATACTGTTTATTCCTTCTACTCCTCATTATTTAAAGGAACGATTTATCTTTCTTTATCAAGATAGCAATCGACCAGCCCGTAGTACTAATTCCCTTCGTCTTAAAATCCCAGTCCATTCAACTGAAAACTACTCTAAGTCCTTCACAGTTCAAGCCAGTTTGCCTTTGGAATGCTCTCCCACTTGATATTAAAACCGCTCAAACCATCACCACTTTTAAAAATCGCTTAAAGTCCTATTATTTATCTGTACAATCCTGATTAACTTTACATTACTTTTCTTCTTCAGTCTTTCTTCATCACATGTTCCATAACTATTTACAAATATAAATATATGTATGTATATCTATATATTTATTTATGTATATTCATATAAGTTTACTAAAATCTGTATGCTGCGCCCAACCCTTTTTTTAAAAGTTATCTTCTACTCTACCCAAAGGTTGGCTGGAAGAGATTGCTTAGCAATAAGTCCGCCTTTGTGTCATATGTTATGTTAATTATGTTCTTTGTGTGTTTTTGTTACTATGGCGCAATAAAGATATTTTGTATTGTATTGTATTGTTTAGAAAGTTGATGGGAATTAGACAGAAAATGGAATCAAAATAAGGATAGGTTGCTAGCCGTATCGCCAACTAACATGATTCCTCAGGTTTTAACCTATTCCCTCGATCGACTATTACGATCTGTGCGAAAAGAGTAGCAGCTCGCATATTTTACGTTATTTTTTCTTCTAGACCGGCATTTAAGAAACCCACTACAATCAACGAATCTTTACATCCGTGTACGCGTCAATGCATGAGTTAAAAATCAAGGTCTCCTCAGCAGAGTGAATTAAAGTTTTTTTTTTTTTTTTTTTACTAAATATTTAATTAGGCATTTGTCTCCCATCTCACCTGATGGTAAGTGACGATGAAGACGAGGATGTTACATGCCTATCCAAGAGATACCCATTTATTCTACTTTTGAATGTCCCGGGACTGTACTTGTTACTGAAAGTACATACTAACGTACAGTCAGGGACATAAAATATATGTGAATGAGAAAATATCTGAGAAATTTTTTCAAGGACATGTAACCCTTCACTTCTTCGATTCCAATTCAATGAACACCTTAGTAACCTTTATTCTCGTATACAATTTGATCTTGTATAGAATAGTCGATGGACTGTCTTCAGTTGACAGCCCATTGAGTGGAAGCATTAGCGCTCAACAGCCTCCGTGGTCCAGTGGTTAAGGCGTTTGCCTGTTGACCCGGAGGTCGTGGGTTCGATTCCCACCGGAAGCATACTATGTTTAGTTGTTTCCAGTTTGGTTACGACATTGCAGGCTTGAATCACCTGATTGTCTGATAATAAAGATGATTCTGTGTTTCGGAAGGCACGTTAAGCCGGTGGCCATCTGGTAGTCGTTAAAGGAACCACGTCAGAGGCCGAGAGGCGGTTCCGAAGAACTCTGACACCAGGGTTTGCATGGTCGATTGACCGTGACATCTACTCGAAATAATGATGATGATTAGCGCTTACACAGGTAAAGTATGCCTGAAACTGGTCGACGATACCGACTAATGATACGTAAGTGAAACCGTTTGCTAGGACACAATGCTTCCATAACTTCAAACCTCACTGATAATATGTCCCCAATGTCCTAGATTAAATTAAATATGATGATATAGTTATACAAGTAACATAAATCAGTTATCACTAAGCTAAGTTAAACCCCTTTACACCTCTACAATTCTCGTATACAATTTGATCTCGTAATGAATAGTTGATGGACTGAAGAGCTTCACAGCCCATTGAGTGGAAGCATTAGCGCTTACACAGGTAAAGTATGCCTGAAACTTGTCGACGTAACGACTAATGATACGTGAGTGAAACCGTTTTCTATGACATAATGCTTCCATAACTTCAAACCTCACTGTATAATAACTAGCTTCTGCGCCAATTCATGGAAAGCACGGCTACAATAGGTCTCATATATCACTGCCATCGTAACAAACTATGTATTTATTCTAGTGTCGCGAAACAAGACATTAAGGAAAAATTGTAGGTCATATATAACGCGTGTGTACATGACATCCGAGAACTGTTTGAGATGGAGACAAGCAGAAAATGGATACTTACCCAGTTACAAAATAATATGTTAAGAAAAACCTGTCCAACCCTTAAAGGAGTGATTCAGCCCGTCTATATGATCAACTTTTCCTATGGGTTCAAAACTGGGAACTCATCAAGAAAACAGTCATAATCATCATCATCATCCCTCTCTGTACCGCCACACTTGGCCAGAGCAGTCAGAGGACTTGGCCTACACTCTCCACGCTGGCCAGACGGGTTGGATAGGTCTCACAGATGTTTATAAGCTTTGTTTAGCTTGCATTTCCTAAGTCGCCTTCTACGACATCCACGGTAACACTTGGAGTGGTCCTATTCTACTCTGCCGGATACCACACGAACGACTTATGAAAACATAATAATAAACACAAAATACTACAAACGCCGTGTGGTATCCGGCAGAGTAGAATAGGATCACTCCAAGTCTTCCCGTGGATGTCGTAGAAGGAGATGTTTATAAGCTTAGTTTAGCTTGTATAAACATCTCTGCGACAACATCTCTCCAACCCGTCTGGCCAGCGTGGAGAGTGTAGGCCAAGTCCTCTGGCTGCTCTAGTAGTACAGAGAGGGTCATGCTCCTATAGTGGAGACTAAAAATACCAGATGATGATGGCTACAAACGAATCTTTACATCCGTGCACACGTCAATGTATGAGTTAACTAGCAAGGTCCCAACTGCAGAGTGAATTAAAGTTCTAACGTACGTAACTTACGTACGTACATAACGTACGTAACTTACTTACGAAAACTTACACGTGTAAGAGACGTCGCGGAACGTGCGATTAGCAACCGTAGCATATAACCCTGTTTTTCAAAGCAAACAAAAACACCCGACAACGGGGAAGAGGTGCAAAATAGTGTTATAATTACAATATTTTAGTCGTAGTAGAGCCACGTTACCGGCAAAATGAATTGCTGGTAGCACGAATGGGCCGGCTCGTCCGGGGAAGTACCACACTCTTACAGAAAATCGACGTCTGAGTAGAAGCTTTACCGCTTCTATGCTTCGATCGGTGAGTAAAAGAGCCGGAGGCCCATCTTTCCCCCTCCCCTCCCCATTTCCTTCCCCCAACTCCTTGAAACCGACAACGCACCTGTCACACCCTGGTGTAGCAGTTGTCCATGGGCAGCGTTGGTCACTTACCATCAGGTGACCCGCTTGCTCGTTTGCCGCCCTATAACATAAAAAAATACAAACATCAAATATCTTTATAACAGCTACGAATAATAAAACGTCGATACTTATTCACGAAGCCGCCAATAAACAACAGCCAAGTAAACAAGGGACAAAAGTTTTCGAAACCACTTCTGCCGAATGTTTGCTTACAAAGAACATTTCGTCAGGAAACTAAAGGTCGAATCGACAACTGTTATTTAAGGCTAGTTCACAAAGGTCCTGTAAACCCTCTCTCGAACAGCCGCGTTTTAGCTGACCGATAAACGCAGACGTTTATGTAGTCTACGACAGTCTTTCATTTTTTTAGTACACTTGAATTTTTGAGATAAACATAACGATAACTCAACCATCAAAATCCATCCAACTGTATTTTTTTTAAATAAATATTGAACTAGACATTTTGTCTCCTATCTCACTTGATGTTAAGAGACGAGGTAATAAATTTACAAACATACATGATATGTTCGAAACACATAACCCTTCATGACAGTCTTTAAAAGGTTATAAAAGGCGTAAATTCGATTCCCAATTGGCTTAATTTGTACTTCTGAGGTTTTAGTAGCTGACGCATATTCTATTGAGAGGAAACCACACTATTTGTCGATTGTCCCCAATGTCAAAGAAAAAATGAAGAATTTACCAGGCTTCTCTTCCCGCGCAGATCGTAAAAGCCAAACTAGGGAACGGGTGAAATTCTGTGGAATCATGTTAATAGAAGATGCGGCTAGCAATTCATCACTATTTTGTTTCTGTTTTTCACCTAATGCCCACCAACATACTAAACGTGGCCTTCGAGTCTTATAGACCTCGGCTCTGTCTACCCCGCAAGGGAAAAACACGTGATACTGTGTCCCTAATGTCCTAGATTAATTAAATATGATGATATAGTTATACAAGTAAAATGAATCAGTTATCATTAAGCTAAGTTAAACCCCTTTAAACAGGTTATAAAAAAATATTGTAAATTCTATTTGTGCCTAATTATAATTTTTTTTAAACTCAATCAGTCTTATTATAAAACGAGGACTTACTTTAGTACCTGGTTTAAACCATTATCCGACCAACATAAGACGACACTTTGACGTTTGGTCAACTGTCAGTATCAATTTATTTTTTACGGTTATACCGAGTACTCGTTTGTCCTCGTATTATAATAAGATGCATAGAGTTTTAAAAAAATACCTACCTGTAATAATAATAGTACCTAATAATAAATAATAGTAATAATAATACCTGGTTTTAACCATTATCCGTCCAAAACAAATTGACAATGACAGTTGACCAAACGTCAAAGTGATAAGTGTCGTCTTATGTTGGTCGGATAATGGTTTAAACCAGGTACTAAAGTTAGTCCTCGTTTCATAATAAGACGGAATAAAAGTAAGTCTGGCCGAAAATAAAAATGGAAATATATTTCCGCGAAGTGCGAAAGCAACAGCGGTTTATTTTAGCAATATAACGCGGCTACTTGAAAAGGTCTTCTTTATTCTATCGTCCCTTTGTCCCCTTACTTTGATTGGTAAATAGGTGCCAAGGATATCTTTATAAATTAGCCGTGTAGTCAGCTATAGGTGTTCAGTTTCAGCAAATATTCTATTAATATTCTATTCAATTTTGAGGTAAATATGGAAAATAGTAATTAATCTTGTAAGTTTGTTTGTTCGGGTCTAATCTTGAAGGTTAAGCCTTTACAACGTAATTGTTTTACATAGCTTTTGAATATTCTATCATATATCTCATATGAAATATACGATTTTATTTATTGTTGTACACACAAACATGAACTATGATAATATGATACCCCTCTTTTGTCGCAGACTATTAGTTTTGGCGAGCTCCGTGGCGCAGTGGTTAACACGCCAGCCTGCGACACGAGGGTACCCGGGTTCGATCACCGGTCAGGTCAAGATGGAAAATAATCTTTTTCAGATTGGCCTGGGTCTTGGCTGTTTATCTATATAGGTACTGTTATAAATTAATATAGTATCGTTGAGTTAGTATATCATATCACAAGTCTCGAACTTACTTTGGGGCTGGCTCAATCTGTGAGATTTGTCCGTATATATTTATTTATTATAGTAATAGACTGCCCAAAAGAGGTCTCCTAACAGTATTATTTAGAATTTCACCCACCTTACGATCTGCGTAAAGTTGAATTCAGTTCATAATTTCTAACTTTTGCAGGAAATCTTTAACTTGTTGTTGCCCGTGATTTTGTCTCTGTTGGTTTTCTTATGTTATAGGACGGCAAACGAGCAAACGAGTCACCTGATGGTAAGCGATCAACGCTGGCCGTTGTACCCTTACCTAATGTATATTTTTTTTTTTTTTTTTTACTAGCCTACCCTTACTAAAAATTCGTAACTGCACCAAATACTAGCTGTTTTACTCTTAATCTACTTTTATCAACCTACATACCCTATTAATGTTTTGTTTCTTTGTTCAATTCGTTCAGGCGTGATCGTATCTAGCGGTAGTAACCCTTGTTTTATCATAGTAACCCCTGGACCTTCTTAAATGAAGTGATTTTGACTTATGGTGATGAAGCCTAGTCCTATCTTATGCTATGCCTAAGGTTGCTATCGGCCTTGTGTATGACTAATTTTTACTTATAAATAAGAATAACTTTATCCTAAGGTGCGCTTATGTTTTTCCTAATAAATATTGTTTAAATTGCACTTTGTGTTATTTTATGTTGCCTGCTATTTCACATTAATATAATTGCCTTATTTTATGAAGAGTTGGTTAATTATTTTCCATAAAGGAGCATGTTGCTTATCTAGCATGGTACATTCTACAGCAACATGTTTCTCTACCAGCGGTTTATTTTTATAGTATTGAATTCTGGATATGTATAGTAAGTATTAAAATGTAAGTAGCTATATTGACCTATAATGAGTTAATGATAACTACAACTGTAGGTAATGGATAGAAGTTTAAGGTAATAGTTTAATATTGTCATTGTATGTGTTAGTCAGTGGTGATAGATATACCATATAGTGAATATACCCAGCGTTTGGTGTTACGGTTTACTGGTACGAGCCCCAACCATCCGCCCGCCAGAGTACCACTCGTCTACCAGACTGGGACATGGTTCCTCCGTATGCTAATTTCTTTTGGAAAGCAAAAGGGATACCCATTAAAGAGTAAATAGTACCTGTTCCCACCTAATAGTAGGATAGGCAATTTGTCAGTAAAATTATGTCTGACTATTAAATTCAGGGACAAGAGGGTAGACTAAATATCTTCAAGCGTATTACCTGCTACACAAGCATTATGCTCTCATTGTGTTCGCTGGGATGAGTTCAGACCATAGAGATAATATAATCCATGTCTATGGTTCAGACTTATTTACTTTGAAATATCACCACGGAGGTGTAAAAACAAAGAACTCAATTTATAAATTTAGAACAAGCAGGTAGTACTAGGTACTCAGATGGAGTTTTATAGCAAGGGTTTGTTTGTCAGTCAAACTATACCTCAACTTTCACTGTAGAAAGGCATTCTTACATGACAATACTCCCTGTATCAATTGTTACTCATTATCCTATTATTTTCAGGAATTATGTAGCTATGTATGTAAGCATGTAAATGTTATACCATGCTGTTATGTATAAGCACTAACTCTAGATCTTAGAGATAGATTGAGATGAAATGTCTATTAGTATTTAAGTACATTTACATCAGACTTATTTGTCTCAGTGATTCAACAAATTTAAGTGTGAGGATTGTAATATTCCTAGATTTTAATATGTAGGGATTTGAGTCAATCTTACACTCGCCCTTTGTAGTATATAAGGAACATTACTCTCCCAGAATTCATTATTTATTCCAGAATTAGATGAATCATATGGTATATAAGTGGATTGTCAATATCTCAACCTTACAGAATTTACATGACTTCCATGGGACCAACAGACCATCTTCTTCAGAGAATGATATTCATGATAATATATTGTCAGAGAGTTATTAGATCTCACCGGACTAAACAAATCTGAATTTTCCTACAAAATAGGTAGATCAATAAGATAATTATTTAGTAATTAAATAGACAACTCAGACTCAATCCATTGTCAAATAACTATGAGATTATGCCACAAGTTATGATATTATTTGTTCATGGCCAATCTATGTGATTTTACAATATGAAAATCCCCTAATCATCAGGTAGATTCTCTAAACACTACTGTGGTTTCTAGGGCCTTGCACATAAAAATTAAGGTTAGGAATTTCATAACTTTGTTAGAAACAGATTCCCTGAATCTTTCACAATTAAAATACGCACATTTCTTCAGCATTATCACTTGTCACAATCACAAAACCAGCTTATGCCATTTTGCTATCATATTTTCACATTCAACTTCACTTTCATATTAGATACGACTATCTACCTTATAATTACTGTCGAAGATTAATTGTTTGGATTATTAACGTCCTATCCACCAGCAGCTCGGATGGTTATATTGCTACCACCGGATTTACCGTGAAATCGAATGGAATTTTATCTCCTATACCCCTCTTTTTCTTATCCTGACGCAACCGTTAATGGGCCTAATCTAGTCCCTATCAATCCCTAATTTCTAGTCTAAAGGTGTTAAGTTTCTGTCCCCCCATCCCCAAAGTGTGTGTGTGTGTGTAGAACGAACTCCGGTGTAAGAGATCGTTCCCTAATCTAGCTAAAAAGATTTGAGGAAGCTTCCCTCGCCCTATTTTAATGATTCTACCTGCCTGACTGCTCCTAAAATCAGATTTCCTACTCTGGTAAATAGATTAGGTTCCTAGCAAGGAACCGTCATCTCTAAGCTGTAAAAGGGAGCCAGAGTTTGGGCCCACGAACCTATTATTCCTATCACTCTTGGGTTGTGGTCAGGATCGAGACTTCCACGCCCTAGCAAGGGTTTGAGGTTTCTAAACGTGTCCCCAGGCAAATGGAGTGTTAAAAATTAACTGCGGCGTTCGGACCGTTGCCTCTCAATCCCCTGGAGCCATCTAGACACCTCAAGTAGCATAACTAGGCTGGGAATTTCAGCCCATTCGACCAGCTACAATGTCGAACTAATTTGACTCCTACTTGGCCACTACCCTCATAAAGAACAATCGCTCTCATGAGGAATAGAGGTCCAGCGCTGATCTTGGCCATGTATTCCCCAAATCGACACAAAACTCTATTAAACTTTCATTAAAATCAAACAAATAGGAACTAGATATCTCAGATTTGACACGGAGAAGATTTCGAAGACATCAAAGATCTCCCCCAACATCATTTCCTCAATATCATTCAAAACTTTACAGTATATGAAACTATTATAGAGAATTTACTCTGGACAAGCTAATATTCATATATTTCAAAAGAATCTACAATATTTTTACTTCAGAACACGATACTAATGTGCTTCTTAGCTAAAATATTTTTGCAAGGGACTTCGCGGGACTTTTCGATCCTAATTTGCCAAAATAGCGCGATAACCCACACTTTAAACTACTTCTGATTTAATATAAAACTTGCAGTGGCGTTCTGGCAGCAATTCCTCTTGACTCTTTAAATTTCACGATGCGTAATGACCCAGACTAATGGCGCCGTAGTCTTTTATACTCGGTTCTCAGAATTAGACCACACTGACTGAAAAAACCGTTGGCCAATATTTTTTCTAAAAAGCTCATGCAAATATCTAACTAATATCCCTACATTTAACAACTAATTTGCCCTGCTCATTCCTGTCGATAAGACCTTTTTCATTAAATTCTGAATTGAATAAAGTTTTTCCATTGGTTAGTTCAAAACTTTCTAGACCATTCTAAGACTACCTGTCTCTTTCTTCTTTTCATCCTCATTGAACGCTCACCCTTAAGCGTAACGAAATAAAGGTCAGCGTGCCTTGTAACAAATTCAATTCCATAGACAATTTAATTGTTTTTTTTAATTATTAGTGTTATCTGTGCTATCTATAGGATCCCTTGAATCGACCTACTAGGATAATCTGGTATCACGAGATATTATAATAAATGAGATTATAATTTTACCATTTAAATTCCTTTTACGCTGAGCATTAATTTATTTTAATATTTGTTTAATTTTGATTGAATCGATTCTCTCGATTATTCGTAAAACGCTTACTTTTTTTTCAACTAGACAAAAGAATAAACTAATTATCAATTATTTGATCAAATTTTGTTATCATCATGATTAATTTTTTCCTTGTTCTTACTTATAGATATAAAGTCAGTCAAACTATACTTCTATTTTTAATTTACATTTCCCTATCCTTGTTCTGAGTTTTACTTTTCATAGATCATAGATCAATTTTCTTCCTCGCGTCAATTGTTGACAAAACATACTGTCAATGTCATTCTGCTTCATAACAAACAAAATAAGATGGATATAATGAATTATTGTGAAACAATTTACAAAAGACTGTATTTATGATTGAATTTTAGGTTTTCAGTTAATATTTGAGAATTGTGAACGAGAACATTAGTGTTTCGTTACACCGTAGGGCAATTGCAACACCAGCTTGTGACAGGAGTGTTATCGGCCTTTCAGGGAGTTGGGGGAGAACATTGGCAGGAGAAAATAGGGAGGGGGCAGAATGGGGGGAGGGGGGAGGATGGGCCTCCGACTCTCTCCCTCACCGAAAGAAGCATATAAGCGGTAAAGCAGGGGTTCCCAAACTTATAAGTATCACGCATCCTTACTGCTAAAACTGAATATGCCATGCCTCTCGGTCCAGGGCCCAGCAAGTAGCAGCAAGTTGGCTCGCCAAGCAATTGTAAAATAAGAATAATAGCCCGAAAATACATTTTCTGATTATTTATAATAACAATATTGCTTTTACACACTTTTTATAAAAGGAGTGAAAACCGCCACCCGCACCCTCGCGCCCCCCTGTATATGTCTGCGCCTCCATAGTGGGGCGCGCCCCCCACTTTGAAAATCAATGCAGTAAAGATTCTACTCAGACGTCGATTTTCTGTGAGAGTGTGATACTTCCCCGGACGAGTAGACCTATTTTTGTAACTAGTAAACATGAAGTTTTCCGGTAGCATAGCTCTATAACAAAAGAAATGGTTTTCAAATCACGCAATCCCCGAGTCGAGACCCCGGATCCCAGGTTCCGCACCATTTTAGGTGAGGATGCCACCGGAACCACGCTCGGATCACAGACACATTAAAAATATCCCATTCTCTTGTGATCCTCCAAAATACATCCGTTAATAGGGTTTTAAATTGACATTTCCATACAAAAGTGTTTGGCCGACCCTGCAATGTGTATGAAAATGTCAAAAAATATTGTGTTCCCAGCATTGGTCCCAGAGGAAAAATGGTTCAATTGGCGGGCCGAGTCACTGAATATCAAGGGCAAATTTACACGCTGTAAAAATAGAATAAGAATATCAATGTACCTACAAAATGTAATATGAATAGAAAAAAAAGGACGGCAAGGCTCTTGTAACATTGGTCGCGGGCATCGCAACACCTGGTTCCATGACAGATGTAAATTACGTCATCTGTTGTCCACAACTCTGACGGCTGATATTTTGCGAATGGATGTGATTTAGGCCTAACGCAGACAACGGACAGTGGCGGAGCAAAAAGTCTGCGGGCGCGCTCTAATTAGTAATAATATAAGGTTGCACTTTTTACGCGTATATCTGCCAAGCAACATAAAATATTGAGCGGACAAAGTGCAGCTTATTTTAAGGCTCAATTCAGACCGAAATGGCAGCGACGGACAGCGGTCGGCAGCGATCGGCTCGGCAGAGGAAGTGCGATGCCTCTCGCGACTGTTCGACGCCACTCGCGACTACAGGAGGTCATGGCTCGCTATATTTCTACACGCTGTTTACACTCTGCATTTAACAAGGAAACACGTGTGAATGCTAGGAACTCAAATGTTTTTTCGACATTTTCATACCATGGATCTAAGAATTCCTAGGTCCATGTTTCATACTGACCCCGCAGCTTGATGAATGTTGAAATAGATGCCATTGAAAGATTGAAAATGAAAAGTAAATAGAAAAAGTGGCTGCAAGCATAGTATCACGTCTTTTTCCCTCGCGGGAAAGACAGGCTCACGTCTTTAAGACCTGAAAGCCACGTTTAGCATGTTGGTGGGTGTTAGGTGAAAAATGGAATCAAAATAGTGATGGGTTGCTAGCCGCATCGCCTACTAATATGATTCGTCACATTCGCCCTTTTCCTCGATCAGCTTTTAAGATCTGCGCGGGAAGAGAAGCAGCTGGTACATTCTAAGTTTTTTCTTTTCTCCGCAGGAAGACGCAAGTAATGCAGCTATAACTAATTCGTTATATTATTATTACCTATTTCTATATTATTTTTTCAGATCACGATCATGTCTTTATAATGGTTTCGAGATTAAATAGATATGAGTTAAAATCGTAATATTTACCAACAAGAAACGTGACAGATAAACGAAATATGGTTTTACCTTAGACATTCTTTATCTTACCCGTTCCAAGCCATTGAACAGAGCATTTTAAAATATTATCGCGAAACAAAAAGAATTTATTTAGACGATATCTTTTATAAGATGCTGTTTGTAAGGAATTTAAATTTTCCGATTTTACAACGTGCATAGATATACGTGTATTTTTAGTCTCCACTGCAGGAGCATGACCATCTCTGTACTACTAGAGCCATACTTGGCCAGAGCAGACAGAGGATTTGGCCTACATTCTCCTCGCTGGCCAGACGGGTTGCAGAGGTCTCATTGATGTTTTTGAGCTTTGTTTAACTTGTATTTCCTAAGTCGCCTCTTACGACCTCCATGGGAAGACTTGGAGTGGTCCTATTCTACTTTGATATACTCTTTATAAATTAAGAAATAAGATATGGTGAAAAAATTTCAAGCGCGCGGGATTTTAACCAGCGACCTATGTACGACTTACGCTATACCAACTGAGCTACCGCCTGATTCAACCTCGTCGCCAAATGTATATGGTCGGAATATGGCGAGGAATTCCGGCGACGAGGTTGAATCAGACAGTGGCTCAGTTGGTATAGCGTAAGTCGTACAGATTTATGGTCGCTGGTCATTAGTAAAATGTAAAATATTAAATGTAAAATATCCAATTGATTCTACAAATTAGATCTCCCAAATCCTGTCTCCGTGAGTTTTTGCCTAAACATGCATCGGGAGAATGATATTACTAAATAAATAAATAAGTTATCTCAAAATTCACTTTGAGCTTATTGTATTAGACAAAACGATTTCTTTTTTACCAAGTAATTGTTATTTCAAACAACAAACGAAAATCGTACAATTTCAGCGAGGAATCCTTGCAATTCCGCGTTTTATTGTATTACTCCTCATAATAATATTTTCAGCAAATTAACGCGTCCTTGTACGTCTGCGCTTATTAAATTTTTCGGAACTTTGTACGCGTAATTTATAGCCTACTAGCTTTCGCCCGCGGCTCCGCCCGCGTTAATGTCGATCCCTCGGGAATAGTACTTTTTCCCAGGATAATAGGTAGCCTATGTCCTTCTCCGTACTCCAGAGAACTTGTATGCAAAATTTCATGATGATCGGTTCAGTAGTTACGGCGTGAAAGCGTAACAAATAAACAAACAAACATACTTTCGCATTTATAATTGACCGAGCGAGCGAAGCGAGCGAAGCGAGCGAAGCGTCTCAGTTTCCACTGGCCCAAAATTCTTTTGTCCGTCTGTCTGTCTGTCTGTCTGTTTTCGCCTACAGGTCGCATTTCTTAACCGATTGTCATGAAATTTTGTAAGCAGGTTCGGTAAATATATAGAATTTTTATGTCGTGCCAGTTTTTCGAAATTTTAAAAAATGGCGGAAATACGGGGGTCCGAAACTTAAAAAAACTTATAGCACAGCTATTTGAAAAAAAATTCAAAAATGTCATTAGAATTTTTTGTTATTCTCATTAAGACTCAACTTTTTTATCTGAACAACTTTTTTATACGATAAACTTGAACGTGTTTATAGTCGGCAATTTGCCCACAAGTTGTCTGAAATCGATTTTCTGTATATTTTTTTTATTAGTGCATTCAGTATGATGTCGTAAATACAAATCTATGGTATGATAAGTATGAAAATGGTGCGTAGTAACTGTGACGTCGTCGACGTCAGAGAAAAAAATATTTTTATATAAACATATTGTACCATGTGCAGTATCATATAAAAGGGTTTTATGAGTAGATTACACGTAAATAAACTTCACTCCCATATTGCTCAAACCCACAGACTATATGCAGTACAAAAGTTAAATATAAATTGAACAACTTTCCCTAAGGAACATATGTCAAAATATGAAAAATAGTTTTTTGGCTTAAAGCATGATACTGCGAATTACTTTTATGATTGAAAACACTGAATAAACATAGAATCCTGAAATAAAAATAAATAAAAAAGATTCACATGCTATCCTGTGACTTGATACTGGGCCTTATAGGTGCCGGCCACTTCTTTACGTAAAATTCGTATGTTTGTCTGCCATAGTAGTTGAAATTAGCGTCTTATTAAAATTTTGACCAATTGGTAACAACTATGAAACCGGGTACTTAAACTTTGCCTCCCATTCACACATGCCAAGTTTGCATTTCCGATATTTCCGATCTTGATGAAGATTACTCCAACTTAGTTAATGTGTACAAAAGCATACTAAACATGGTACTCAAGGGCCGTGTTTCCATACAAGAGTAGTCCCCTGATTCCTCGCCGGATAGTACCAATAGAGCAATGATTTTGTAGTCAAAAAATCCGTACGTTTAATTTTTTTTATCATTGAATTATTTAAAGAGATATGAACCTTCAAAAACATGAAAAATTGGTATGAATTTCCGTTGTGTTCAAACATCAAGAAACAAATTTGGGCAATTATATAAGAAAAAGAAAACACAGTAACAGCCAAGGCTTATTTTAAATTTTTAATGTAAAAAGAAATTAAATCGGTTAAGTTTTGGAGAAGAAATCAGAGGACTACGAAGCGTTAATTTTGTGTACTTTTTATAGGTATGTATTTTTCGGCCGAGCTGCAGTTATCTTTATCGCACTCTGCGGGGTTTGTTTGGGCACGCGGCTCGACAGCAATAGATAATATAAATACCTATTTTTTCAAAACTCGAGCTTAGTGTTTCCTCTTAAAAAAGGGTCTGGTCGGGTCTTCTGGTAAGATGAAATGTAGGTTTAAAGGGGTTTGGGTACTTTTGTATGGACCAGTGGCGTCGTTTTTTTTTTTTAAGCGGCCAATGACTTTTTGTGTCTTGCTTTTAACGTTACCTTACCCAAAGACTATTTATATAATAAGATTTGCTGTAAGTAATATCGGAGCTAAGTTATGGCCTTTCAAAGTTTTTTTCTAAAATGTATAAAATCTTAAAACAGCGTCAACAGATTGTGCACCTGATGAGTAATAACCACAGTAGCTCATCACAGGATCAGTGTCATACATAGTTTCACGTCTTTTACCGTTGCGGGGTAGACAAAGCCTAAGTTTACAAGTACCAAAGGCCACGTTTAGCGTGTTATATTGCGTGAAGGTGTAAAATGGAACTAAAATTGTGATAATTGCTAGCGGCATCGCCAATTACATGATCCCTTAAACTGACTAACCGCTAGATCGGTTTCTACGATCTGCGCGAGAAGAGAAGCAGTTGGCATATTCTTCGTTTTGTCATTTCTCCCAGACCAACATGGATTATACAAGAAGACCAGCAGTGCCAATCTACAAATTAATATTTCCAGTCTTGTGGTGCACTGCTGCGCCTATTTTTGACCAATGTATATTTTGACAATTTATACTACAAACACAAGTAGGTAATCAAATAATGTATTTACAAGTATACAATACACAAATGACTATAAATCGCTGCCTTGTCATGCCCCAGAACCTCAACAGACTGGTGCAGCTGGTCAAGGATGCCATGGAGGAGCACGCAACCAAATCTTACGCTTAACGCTTATGATCAGTTGTGCCATACGTGTTTACCACAAAATCATAATACAAACACAGGTTGGTAATCAAATAATGTATTTATTAGTACGTTATACACAAATGAATATTTTTACTTATCTTCAGGCTCGTCGTACAGTTCACTTTCTATATCTTTCTATTTCTATATCTTGACGTATAATCGTGTCCAAAAATTGTGCTGGAGGAGAAAGATTTTCTTGATGTCTGCCCCATCCCAGAAACCATATGATTGACATCACATGTGAGCAGCAACCTAGCGTTCTTTTTCCAACCACACATGAACAGTAGTGCCTCAATATCGCCTGTGGAAGCCTTTTTATGTGCTCGCCGTAGTAACTACGAGCTTGGTCTATTTGGTATTTCTATTTCGCAGTATGTCCATCATGTCTTTTAAATGTGTTGGTGAAAATTCATCCATAATTCTACGTGTGATTGTGTCAATATGTTGCCAAATGTGAGCTATAGAATGTTCTTCACAAATACGACTTCCACGGGGAATATAAAAGCATTTATCTTGCAGAACTACGGCCCTTATATCAATGGGTATCCGCTGCAAATGGCTATTGTTGCATCCTGCTATGATGCAAGAATGCGTATTATAAGGCGCTCGTTTGTAGCCAGGTAACTTTATGTGATTTAAGTTTACTTGCACAGCTTGATCTTGATTTCGGTAAGCAACAACTTCTGCAGGTGAATCAGTAGCGACTTCTGCAGGTGAATCGGCAGCAATTTCTGCAGGTGAATCGGCAGCAACTTCTGCAGGTGAATCGGCAGCAACTTCTGCAGGTAAATCAGCAGCGACTTCTGCAGGTGAATCAGCAGCAACTTCTGCAGGTGAATCAGTAGCAACTTCTGCAGGTGGCTCAACAGCTGAATTATAACGCTGCGCACGTTGAAGACAGGGCCTGCAGACTTTATCCTCCACGCGAAACTGCAAAAAAAAAGAACAAGCAATCTGACTACTCATGGATACGTACTGACAACACTCAAACTATACACTTTGAACTTTGTACTATCCATAAGCCGTCTTCACGACTTATGTGGATACTAACTAAACGATACTATATTTATTATATTACAAATAATTATAGATAAAAATCCAAGACTCGGACTATTTGAAAAGGCCGTTCAACTTGTACTGGCTGGGAATCGAACCTCCGGATGGCGGTTGAGCGTGTTAACCGTTACACCACAGAGGTCTTCAAACACACAATAAAATAACACGTGTATTTCACACACAAAGAAAAAGCGACTTTTCATTAAACATTAAAAAATAATAATAAGCCATCGATGAGGAAACTAATACTATATTAAATCAATTATTTATTCATCAAAATAACTGAATTATGACAGACGTGACGTTTCGAAATAAAACATTTCGAGAAAGTAAAATTCTGAACTGAAGCAATTCTTTGCTTACCTGTGTTATATTAGCAATTTCAACAAAAAACGCCATCAGCTGGGGATGAGTTTGCACAAAGTCTTCAGTCAAGAAATAAGATCTACGACGATTGCCACCAATTCGGTTTAAACTTCGTCGGCAACAGATGCAAAATTGACTGTTAATAGCATCCATGACGATTTTATTGTCCAATCAATCACAAATCCAGTCGCAGGGTCCAGTAAGAGTAGCCGTTAGTTATCACAATTCACATTCATAAATTGGTATAGCCAGAAAAAGACGCCGAGTCGTCGTTTAGCAGGTCAGATGAAATAAACAAAACACACACGCAAATAACACGGGAGTCAAACGGTGAGTAATTGTGACGTCTTTGTTCGTGAAGTCCGGGACAAGTCTGTCCCCCCGCCAAGCCGCGCGCGCTGCCGCTGAGCAGCTAAACGAACCGTGCGCTGTGATTGGTTGAATAAGCTAGCCGTCTCATGTCTGTGTATTGGTGTAGGTAAGAGACGGATGAGACGGATGCGATAGTTATGTCGCCTAGCAATAGCATACTTTTAAGTTATGCGCTCTACTGATACCCGGGCTCCATTGACGGCCTTAGCTACCCCGGTGGCCACCAACACAACAATATTGTATAAGCACTTGGCACGTACTAAATTGAACAACGTAGTTATTATAGCGAGCACATACAAAATCCGCCATGGCCACCCAACGACCGTCCATTGTGACTGGCTGCGATGCTGCCAGTGCAGAGAACCACAAGCCTGCCCATTCACCTCGTAACTTCTTAAGACAAAGCAGAGAAGAGCCACTATCGAAAGAAGCGTTCATTTACGATAGAATATCATAATAAAATCGTCTATGTAAATGAGAATTTCAAAGCCAAATATCTTCGTTCCGATATTGTTTAGAGAAATGTGTCCATAATAACTTTTGCTCGTTTTATATTGTTCTATCGAAATATTCAAGTTTCAGTAGTGGCCGCGCAAATTCGAAAACGACGCCAATTTTACCCAACCCCTTTCCGTTTCCTCTGGTATTAATTAAGAGCAGCGGGGACTGGGAAATAGTAACTGAAGGAAATCATCCTTTAGTCAATTAGCATATCAGTAACAGATATATTTTAGAGCACTGGAGGGCAAATGTTGATGTTGGTTGTAAGGGCTCGCGAGGTCTACTGTTCTCGCAGAACCACTAGTATTAGTAAGGACTAGCGACCTGGACCCGGCTTCGCATGCCTACAATGTACGTAAATATATATGGCTACTTATCTAAACAAAAAAATAGCATTTTTGTGGAGAATCTAGTTTTCTGAAGATAAATTTGTTATTCAAAATATTGTTTATTGTAATTTTGCATGCAGGCTATCTAGGACATTTAATTAATTAGAAGTTAATTTTAAAAAGTCGCGTATCATCAAAAGTTGATCGATCTGTTAGGATATTAGTTAGGATATATTAATTTAGATAAATATAAACTTACTGAAGTAGCCATATAAACCTTACTCTTGAATCACTCTATCTATTAAAAAAACGCATCAAAATCCGTGGCATAGTTTTAAAGATCTAAGCATACATAGGGACAGACAGGCAGCAGGAAACTCCATTATAGGCACAATTGCGTGTGTAGATACTATTTGTCAATTAAATCAATTTTAGTCTTCAACATTTACAGAAAATAACTAAATAGCTAGAGACTAGGTTCTCTAGCTGTTCGAATATAATTTGAGGGATTTGTAACCTAACCTTTCTAACCTTTTTTCCTTCTAACCTTTTTCGAATATAATTTGAGGGATTTGTTCAACAAACAATTCAAACTTTCCAGTCCAATAGCCTTTCTTTTATCTTTGATTTTATAACTCATATATTTTGTTCTAAACACAATTTATTTGTATATCATTTGGATAATGTTATTTTCTTTTAAAGTTATTTTGTTTTTGTTATTTTATTACTTAGGTACTTATGTTGTAGCACTTAGATATTTTTATTTTTGAATTTTGTTGAGCACTTTCTATTTATGCCTCTCCCCCTTAATTTTTTTTATCTAGCTATTTATGTCCCACTGCTGGGCAAAAGCCTCCCCTTTATTTTTCCACTTTGCTCTATCTCTTGCTATCTCTCTCCAAGTTTCATCACAAACAGTGAAGTCGTCTGTCCATCTTGTTTTTGGTTTGCCTCTTGACCGTTTCCCATCAGTAGGTACCCATGAGGTTGTTCTATAAGCCCATCTTTCCGGCACCATTCCGTAAACATGGCCCGCCTAGTTCCACTTCAACCTAGCAGACCTAGCATAATTTTTATTATTTATTGTTAAAGCAGCAATACACATTATTGTCGAAACCAATAAGAGGCATAAATATGCGACCTTGGGAGAGCCTTATATATTTGAGCCTTTTGCCGTGGAGACCTTGGAGCCTTGGGGTGCGGAAGCCCGTCAGCTGTTCAAGGAGATTTCCGCACGCCTCATCGACGCCTCAATCCAAAAGCTGGCGCGCATTTTGGCCAAAGGAAAGCCGTTTGAGCCTCAACGGTGAAATGCTGCCAGCCTGTGGGGCACCCTGCCCTGCGAGCGCAGCGATTTGGGGTCGATTATTTAACTTTATTTTTAGTTCAGTACATTTATTCAGTTCAGTATATTAATTATAGTTTTAAAGTTGTATTTGTTTATGTTTATATTAATATATTAAATTAGTTTTTCTGTGATATATCGTGTTAAATGGTAAAATAAATTCTTAAACATTTTGTAAAAAAATAAAGTTTCTCTCTATTATGGTTTAATAGAATCACACAGACACATGACCGATGGACGGACGGACAGCTTAGTTAGCACGGGTCCGGAACCCGTTTTTTATGTACGAATCCAAAAACATGACTTCTTAGGTGGACATTACAGGATCACGGTTTTACGGGCGAGTAGCCTGGGTATATAGTCTTCCGTTTTTAGAGTTCCATAGCAAACCTTATAGTTTCGCCATGTCTGTCCGTCTGTCCGCCCGCGGTATACTCAGAGACTACAAGTACTAGAAAGCTGTAATGCAAAAAATGTTGCTGCATGAAAAAAATGTTTTTACGGTACGTGCGTCAAGTGCGTTGTGTACAAATAATATTAATTCTTAGGTGGACATTAATTACAGAATCATGGTTTTAGACGCGAATAATAGCACGGGTTACAGGCTTCCGTTTTTAATCATTATGTACATTAATTCTTAGGAGGACTTTACAGAATCACGGTTCATTTAGAGAATCGCCGACTAGTTGCTGTCTGTTAAGAAGACCATTATCAGAGCGAGTGTTAGGAGTACGGCTGTTTCACTTCCCTCAAAGCACTTGAGGGAAACGAAACCGCCTAGAGGCCACGTTTAGGTCAGTATAGGCGTATCTATAGATGGAAAATCCTTATCCTTATCTTTATCGACCTTACTAATATTCTAAATGTGAAAGTGAGTTTGTTTGTTACGCTTTCACGCCGTAACTACTGAACCGATCATCATGAAATTTTGCATACAAGTTTTCTGGGGTAGGGCATAGGCTACGTTTTCATTCCGGCAAAAAGTACTATTCCCTAGGGAGCGACATTGACGCGGGCGGAGCCGCTTGCGAAAGCTAATGAAATCATAATATTGATAGGTTGCTAGCCGCATTACCTATTAACATGACTCCTTCAATTTTCGCCTACTCTCTCAGCCGGCATTTGCGACCATTTTCTAATTTACCAAATAAGTAACAGAACCCAACTTCGGTTTTATAGGGGTCATTTTATGCGCGTCTTTGGTTTGAGATCGCCAAGTAGTGATCTAATACAGTGCTATATTTAGGGATAGTCGACTTGACCGGTTGCCCAGGGCGCTTTGTCAAAACGGGCGCCCCACTACCTCATAATTTCAGAGGAAACATTACTGATTTTAATTTTTATATAATACGTCACATTCGCTATCATATATTTCTTTATCTAAGTATTTTTCCATCTTCTTTCGGGTCAAAGAAAGTAAAGTGTAGATAAAATTGAACGCATAATTTAGTAAATAGTAAATTTCAAGAAAGAAACACAGAAATAACATTGAAATAATTTTTAGTTTAGAAACACTTTCACTGGTGAAAAAGCATTTATAATACCCAAGGAGCCAATACCAGAGGCCAGAACTGAAATGAAATGAAATAGAATTTTATTCAGAGTTGGATATCATTTATCTCCTTTTGAACGTCATATTATTATTTTTACTACTAGCGTTTCGGAACAACCACTGCTGAGAAGAATACGACGAAAGAAACTCAGTCCAGTATCTCTCTCCAGTCCAAGAACTCTTTTAGAATAATGTGCATTGTTTATAAACGGCACGATCCTTTTCACTATTTGTTTCCATTGAATATAGTTACATCCCGTCCGGTTTATCATCTTTAAAGCACATGTTTAAAAAGCGAAAATTATTGGTATAAAAAATGAAAAGGGCGCATTACTTCTCTCACCCGGGGCGCCCATGACCATAGCTGAGACTAAACGATTTAATACGTCACTATATAGCAAAGGGACGGTCCTAAGGATGATGTATGATCCCTTAGAGATGATAAGAATAGCAGAGATTTACGTAGATTTGGGTCGCGACGAAAGAAACTTTTTTATTTATCTTCCTTATGATATTTTTGTTGAAGTTCAAATCCCTGTATATGTGATGTCGTGATATTGTTTCCCTACATTGCGATGTATGTGCAAAATAAATATATAATGTGTTATGTAAGTACCATACATATATTATTGAAGATTTAGTGTAACACGGAGTATAACACTTAGTTGGCAAATAATATAGTCCTACCTAACAGGGCCCATGTATATTACTCTTAAGTTCATCTATCGCTTTGTTTGTGCATGTGTATTGATTTAAATAAATAAATGATTTGATTTATATATGGCCAAATCAAAAGAATCATGCTAAGTGCGATCGCTGGCTTGGTCGGTTGGTTGGTTGTTGCGTTAAAGAACTGTTAATTGAAAAAGTTTAAAATTATATTTTTAGGGTTGCGTACCCAAAGTGTAAAAACGGGACCCTATTAATGTGGCTCCGCTGTCCGTCTGCTTGTCTGTTTTTACGTGATGACGGTGAAAGAGAGATAGATGCGTTACAAGCCGAACGCAGCCGATCATGCATTTCTATTGCTTGCTTCGCGCTCTCGCTTGCACACGGAATGTGACACTTTTTCGTGCGTGCAGCCGACGTTCATCGATTAATAAGACGTTATCACGTCATAAAAATAATGAAAGTTAACTAGAGAGGTCGCATGAAGAGGTTTCACGCGTTCTTTTACAAGAAGCGTGGTTTTTATAGTTCAATATTGTACGGAACCCTTAGTGTGCTTCACTTGCTCTTGGCCAGTTTATTTATAACTAGCTTTCGCCCGCGGCTCCGCCCGCTTCAATGTCGATCCCTCGGGATTAGTACTTTTTCCCGGGATAAAAGGTAGCCTATGTCCTTCTCCGTACTCCAGAGAAATTGTATGCAAAATTTCATGATGATCGATTTAGTAGTTACGGCGTGAAAGCGTAACAAACAAACAAACTCACTTTCGCATTTATAATATTAGTAGGATAATTTACCTGATAATATGAATAATAAAGATGGAGACTTATCTTAATGACTTAAAATTTGTCACTTAAAATTTATACATTTCTAATTTTATAATCAATAAAATAAAAAGCATTTCTTACTAGTCTCTTAATATTTAAAGTATACATTTAAGATGATATTCATCGCTGCAGCAACTTATATTCAACTCATATTCGTTCGGTCGCCCTATGCAGAAGCAAAGTACCTCAGTTTTAAAAAAAAGTCAAAATTTGTTTTTTTTTTTTTATTTGAAAATAATTAGAAAAACATTTTAAAACATATAATCAGGTTTGATTGTATGTTCAAATATGTATTTCTGATTGTATAAGCTAACCTATTCTAGGTATAACCCAAATCTACTAATGCTTAAACAAAGTCCGTCTTATTATAAAACGAGGACTAACTTTAGTACCTGGTTTAAACCATTATTCGACCAAAACAAATTGACAATGACAGTTGACCAAATTTCAAAGCGACAAGTGTCCACTTATTTTGGTCGGATAGTGGTTTAAACCAGGTACTAAACTTAGTCCTCGTTTTATAATAAGACGGAGTAAGTTTAAGGCTTCCATTTAAAAAAAAAACGTAAGTCCCATCAAGATACTTGTAATTTCTATGAAATAATGATAGATACTTAAATACCAAAGAGTCGAACTAAACGCTTTGACAGTTCCTTTTTGGTTCGAGTAGCCAAGGTGTGGAATGAACTGCCTGCGTCTATATTCCCAGACAAGTTCAGTCCCGGGACATTCAAAAGTAGAATAAATGGGTATCTCTTGGATAGGCATGTAACATCCTCGTCTTCATCGTCACTTACCATCAGGTGAGATGGGAGACAAATGCCTAAAACAATAATTAGTAAAAAAAAAAATCCTTAACATTGATAGCTCCGTGGCACAGCGGTCAACACGCCAGCCTGCGACACGAGAGTGCCCTGGTTCGATCATTTTCCGATCTTGACCTGGCCAGGGGGCCAGGTCAAGATGGAAAATGATCTTTTTCAGATTGGCCTGGGTCTTGGATATATGTATTTGTTATAAAATATAGTATCGTTGAGTTAGTATCCCATAACACAAGTCTCAAACTTACTTTGGGGCTAGCTCAATCTGTGTGATTCGTCCGTATATATTTATTTATATTTATTATTTATTAATGAAGGATGTTGAAAGCTACAAGAATCTTATTGAGGTACTTGTTGTACACATAGACATAATGTTCTTCGTTAATATTGAATAAGTTCTGGTTTGATTTAGAGGGTGGATTTAATATGAAAGAAGTATTCAATCTGAAATTATATTACAACGTAAATATAAAAAAAAATTAAGTATTTGTTTCTGGCGCATTGAAAATTAACTAAAAAATCTATGAGGAATACTGATTTTGCTTGACAAAGTCAACTAAAAAAGGAAGAATATTTGTTCATACATACGTTTTTACCAAAAAAATCAATGAACCACGTATGTTTCCGAGTTAATAATTACACATTTTAATGATAAAAATACTACATTACCTTCTTGTACCCTCTCCTGTAAAATTTGCGTCATATAAGATACTTTGATTTGATTTGGCTTAGAGCAGCCGAGTTAGTCTCATTAACAATATTTCTGATAGAAACGTATATATAAAGACACAAATAAGTATATCTACAGATGCAACACATAGACACACACCGTATTGAAAAGTATATTATTTATTGAAGTATAAGCCGTGTGGTTTTCGGCAGAGTAGAATAGAACCACTCCAAGCCTTCCCATGGATGTCGTAAGAGGCGGCTTAGGAAATACAAGCTAAACAAAGCTCATAAAAATTAATGAGACCTCTCCAACCCGTCTGGCCAGCGAGGAGAGTGTAGGCCAAATCCTCTGTCTGCTCTGGCCAAGTATGGGTAGTACAGAGGGTCATGCTCCTGCAGTGGAGACTTAAATGACCAGATGATGATGTATTGAAGAAAGTCAAAATCAAAACGTTTATTAAGAAAATAGGCCTTTGCAGGCCTCTGTAGGCAGGCTTTTTTCACGTCAAATCACATTTAAAGGATCTAATTTAGTCATATTTATATTAATAATTAATGTGCAAAAGCTACAGACTAGGTACTAGCGTTTCGGAACCGACAACTGCAGAGAAAAAACGCCAAAAGAAACTCTTCAACAGTATTGGTCGCCCTCGCCTGAAGGGCCTCTTAATAAAAAAAATTGATGATAAATTATAAAGATAGATGATAATCATCAATCTTTATAATTTATCATCTATTTTTTTCATTTATCATTTCTTTTATTTTTTATTTCTAGTAATGATTTCAATTTTTAATACATTACTATTTTTCGACACAATTTTTTTTAATCTACACAATTATCTCTCTTAGAAATAAAATTAGCTTGCTAATGGTTTAAAAATAACCTTTACAAATATAGAAACCGACTTAAGCTTTAGTGATACCATTTTCACAATTTCTAACGTACCCTCAGTTTTTATATAAATTCAGGTTAAGGCGCTGTATCCCTTAACCGTTTGTAGCGGACATCGCGCTATATATTATACACTCGTGTCATACCTGTCATCAGTCACCAGTTTGAATGTAATACGAATTAGGACAACTTAAGAAGCCATTGGCGTTTCTGGACAGTGGACGCCTAAAAGTATTTGATGGTCGTCTAAAAGTGTCTGACGGACGCCAAAAGGTGTACATGGCATTCAAAAGTGTTTAAACATATGAAAATTCTTTAAAAATATACACGACGAAATTTTGATCGTTCTGGACCCTTAAAGGGCTGATTCAGCCCGTCGATATGAACAACTTTTCCTATGGGACCAATGCTGGTAACTCAAAAAATAAATTAACAGTTCCATACAGAAATGTTCGACTGCCCGGTCAATTTGTAATGGGAACGTCAAAAAAAATATTGAGTTCCCAGCATTGGTCCTATAGTGGTCCTATATAACACCTACATAGGATGCCATGTAGGTGGAACGTGCATCAATAACATCAGCTATGCGGACGATATGGTGCTGCTGAGCCCGTCGATCGGTGCCTTGAGAAAGCTTCTTCACATGTGTGAAGAGTATGCAGTGGCTCATGGTCTCAGATATAACTCGCTTAAAAGCGAGTTCATGGTTTTTCAAGCGGGAGCCGCGACGAGTCAGCGGAAAGTGCCATATATTGCTCTAGGGGGCACACCCTTGACAAGAGTCGAAAGATTCAAATATCTGGGTCACTGGGTCACTGAAAGCTTGTCAGACACGGTGGACATCGAGAGAGAGCGTAGAGCGTTATCTGTTCGCTGTAATATGTTGATTCACAGATTTGCACGCTGTAGCAAACTAGCCAAACTGACACTTTTCAAAGCCTACTGTCAATCGTTTTACACATGCAGTCTGTGGGTCAACTTTACGCGGCGGGCATATGATGCACTACGCGTCCAGTACAATAACGCGTTCAGAATCTTGTTCGGTTCTGCCGCGTTTCTGCAGCGCGTCTTCTATGTTCGCCGAGGCGCATACCGACTGCTTCTATACTATCATCAGAAAGCGGTGCGCCTCGCTGTGGACGCGAGTGCGTAGCGCATCGAACACCATTCTGAACGCGTTGACGCGCCGACCGATGGGACTCCCCATTGTTATGTCGCTGGATACAGCTTCATGCTCCGGCTGCTGGCTACCAATATCTGTAGCAATGGGGGTATAATCGGAGGCCAATACCTATATACCAATTTCATTTAAATCATTACTAACCCTAGAATAAGTTTATAATTATTTACTAACATAATATGGATGTAATTATCTGAAATAAATGGTTTTATTATTATTATTATTATTATAGGAAAAGTTGTTCATATGGACGGGCTGAATCACCCCTTTAAGGATTCAGAATGACCAAAATTTCACCATGTATGTATACATAAGTAATTCAAGTATTCTTGATAAGCTTATTTTCTATAGAGCGTCGTATTTGTAAGTATCTAATTTGTAATATTAGAGTCGAGATAAGTGCTCTTGAATATAATTAAGAATCAAAATACCTTTCATACTGTGAAGCAGACTGAAAATTTCGATTCAGTTAATGTTCTTCTATTTATTAAAGGCGGCATCTCACTAGTGCAACTTAAAAAGCATGAATCTATTGAGCAGGAAAGTCAATATACTTAATTTTTAGGGTTCTGTAAGATCGAGTGACAAAACGGAACCCTTAAGAACCGCCTGGATTTTGAGACGAACTTCGCGGCCGACTCATGTCCGTGCGCCGTTATTTTATTATACTGCTAATTCACCTGCATGAAACGGGGCGCTAAACGAGCGAGACCGACTATTGGGTGGCGGACGGAGATCGGGATGGGTGACGCTCAGAACAATAACTAAAGCATAGAAACCGTGTTAAAATAACAACAAAATACAATATTCTACACTGTTTTTACTTATGGCATTGTTAAAGCATCAGAAAGAGATGCATATACAATGCCATTTGCGTAAATGTGCAGGTTGTCCTGGGGTACTGATGTGATCAGGGTTGTACTATATCGATGAAATATATTTATCGAGTAAATGTTTCGTCCTAAGAAAGTCATGAGTACGATTCATAAAAAAAAACAACTAGTTGCACTCCAGGAGTGCCGGCAGAAGTGAAAACTCGCCTTTGCGGCATACTCAGGTCCGTGTCCTTCTTACGAATTTTCGATCAATTCACGTGTCCTGACGCGAGTTTTCTGTTTTACCCATCCCAAAAAGTGCACAAAGCCGCTAAAGAGGCTTTTACTTTAAAAGTTACGTCAAGATACACCTAAATAACTCCTAATCGCATGGCGCCGCTTGGCTTCATCTGATAAATAGGTAAAAAAAAAAATCCATACATTACCCACCGCGCGCCTACTGTCTACTGCTGGTCATTAGGCCTTACCCAGTATTGGTCGAACGGCAGAATACCTAATATGATGTCAATCATATTTTCGATTATTTCGAAATTCAAACAGAGCCTACTTACCTACCTTAGCTATTACCTATGAATGCGCAAAAAACCCAATGCATTCGATTTACAGTCCCCAATGTGAGGCAGTCCAACGTTGACATACTAGTTGAAGGTAAAATACTAGACTTTGTAAATGATACCACCTTCTTAGGAATCACAATAGACTAAATTGCAATGGGGCGCTCATGTATCAAAAGGTAATATAAGGTCAGATATATTTTTCACTTGATCAATGGGCCATTCAGCATATTCCAAAACCATCTAAAGCTTTTTCCAGCTAGCTTTGAGGAACAGTCAGTAAAGGAAAAATAATCAGGTAGGTAAAGAGAAACACATAATTCGAAGTGATATTTTTTATTTAATAAACTTTTACACTAGGGTAAAAAAGTGCCAGTGTGTTATTTGTGAAAAATTCACAGTGTTGGTAATAGAAGAACAAGAGGTGAAGAAAAACAAGACATTACTTTACCCACTTTCATTACTGTCCAAAATAAAATATGTTTTTCATAATTTTAAATATAAATAATAAAACCGTTTCCGTAAACTTTCTTATTACCATTGATTTATAATTAGGCAAATATAAATGTAGGTAAAGCATCGTGTTTCAATCGCTTCCATTTAATTTTATATTCGAAATTAATGTATCGGCACGGCAGTAAAATATTTTGAACAAATTTGAGTATGTATGACATTTTATGTCCAATATGTCGCTTGAAAGTTCCTCGGATCCACACCTTTTTAATTTCCTTTTACTTCAGGGAGCTGCAATAAAATTTCAACAATAATTTTCTTTATATTAGTAAAAATCGATTCTTTTTAGGGTTCCGTACCCAAAGGATAAAAACAGGACCCTACTAATATGACTCCGATATCCATCTGTCTGTCACCAGGCTGTATCTCATGAACCGTGATAGTGAGACAGTTGAAATATTACAAACAAAAATTTCGGGCGTTTTTATAGCTTACGCCCACGGCTCCGCTCGCGTTAATGTCTATCCCCGATAACAGTACCTTATTCTGAGATGTAATTTATGTCTATGTTCTTTTCTGTACTCCAGAGATCGTGCAATGGTGATGATGATGATGCAAAATTTCATGATGATCGGTTCAGAAGTTACGGCGTGGAAGCGTAACAAACAAACTCACTTTCACATTTATAATATTATATGTAAGGATGGTACGGAACCCTTCGTGCGCGAGTCCGACTCACACTTTGCTGGTTGTTTAATTACCATGATGGTTCAATTTGTTACATTACTATTGCATGGCTCAACACTAACAAAAATATCCCTGATAGCAAGACCGTCATAAAAAATATCGATATACTCGTAGATACGTGATTTTACCACATCACTAGCAAAAAAAACTAACCTAATTTGAAATAAGGAAAAAACGATAATTTTAAGCAAAATACCTATAAAAGTTGTCATTTATACAATACGTTATATAATTGACAATATTATTGTTGTATTTTGAGGTATTTTGGGTTTTAATTATGCACTTTTAACTGAAAAACTTACCGAAGAAAATTATGTTTTACAGAATTTATTTCTGTTCGTCCTGAATGGGATTTACATCGCTCCATTGCACAAGACATTGTTTAGTATAATGGTCATTTGATAACGCACCAACCCAACACCGGTTAATACTTTTTTCCGTGAGAATTTTGGCACAATCCTATATTTAATTTGCAGACATCACAATTCCGCCGCAATGTTTTTGTCGATCAAATTGGCAAGATGCTAATGTGACAGACGTTGAACTGTAATAAGTTATTTTGAATTTAGTCGGATTTAATGGAGTCCATTGACATTTCAAGTCGGGACAACCATAAAAATAATAGAAACTGACTGAAGTTTTTGTCTCATTCTGTCATAAGCGAAAGCTCAAAAGAAAAATACCGTGTCAACTATCTGTTTTCAGTTTCTATTTTTATGCGGCTTCTATGTATATTATTCTTCTGAGGGGTGACGAAAGGTGACGAATAAAGCCGAAACGCGCGAATTCATTCATAAACAAGTGTTGCGTAAATGACGAGGTTTGTAGTTTTGTAGTATAAGTATGCATATAATTGTTATAATCAGATCTTGAGCATTCTTACGAGTATATGGTTGATTCTTCGCATCGTGTGCAAAATTTACCTGCGCGACTAGTTAAAAATACTAATAAATTAAAATACTACGTAAGTCAAAATAAATATAAATTGGTAGATATGTACTATGTTGTTATATGTATTATAATAACTACCTTCATTACGTTACGGTCATTTGTAGTAACCTGTAGGACAGGAAATTATTAGATTAGGGGTGTAAGGGGACTACTAAGCGTTAATTTTGTGTAATTTACATAGGTGATTTCGGTCCGAGCTGCAGTTGTCTCTATCGCACTCTGCGGGGGTTCTTTGGGTACACAGCGCGACAGCAATAGATTTTACAGATACCTATTTTTCAATTCTCTCGAGCGCATTGTTTCCTCATAAAGGCGTGGAAAGCCAAATGTCAAAAACAAATGACAGCTAAATGTCACGTGTCAATAGACATAAAGCATAGATTATAAAATTATTTCAATATACTTTACAGTACCTATTTCATATATTATTACATTATTAGGCAGTACTATTTAAGGCATTAGAGCATCACATCTGTTTGTCGCATTAATATAATTAAACTGTATATTAGATATGATTACTAAAACCTTTTGTCTCATACACGCATAATCCATTATACGCTAATTAATTGACGGGAGGCGTGTCAAATGGAATCATGTGGTTTGAGAAGCCATTTATATTTAGGTGTCATAATTCATTTGAATTTGGAACCATTTTTTAAAGTATTAGTAATTATTTTAATAAAATATGACAGCTTGAATGTTACATTTTCAGCGCCGATAATTGCAAGGTATATACCATCGTGATCCACTGCTGGACAAAGGCCTTTCCCAAGGATTTTTCGGTCGGAGGACATTGCCATACTCACCACGCTTGGTAGGTAGGTTGGCGAGCGCAGTTTCTTTGGCTTCTTGTGCTTCGCTGCTGTCCATCGGAAGCATTTTTAAGCTGGAAAACAGCCTCCATGGTCCAGTGGTTAAGGCGTTTGCCTGTTGACCCGGGGGTCGTGGGTTCGATTCCCACCAGAAGCATACTTTGTTTAGTTGTTTCCAGTTTGGTTAGGACATTGCAGGCTTGAATCACCTGATTGTCTGATAATAAAGATGATTCCGTGCTTCGGAAGGCACGTTAAGCCGGTGGTCCCGGCTGCCATCTGGTAGTCGTTAAAGGAACCACGTCAGAGGCCGAGAGGCGGTTCCGAAGAACTCTGACACCAGGGTGTGCATGGTCGATTGACCGTGACACCTACTCGAAATGATGATGATGAGCTGGAAAAGGATAGGAATTTGTTGGATTTGTGAAGGTAATAAGGTTTAGGATACTACTCACTCGGATGAAACGGAAAAGCAAGTAGCAGTTTGGGAGATCGGTCTCCCGAGCTGCTACTTGCTTATCCGATGCCATACCTGCAACTGCAACCACTAGACATAAAATTGAGGATGACACCCCTGACCATTACATGGTATATACAAATAACATATTCAGTAAAATTAAATGTTAATACACCGGTTTCACTCACGTATTGACTAGCTCCGTGGCGCAGCGGTCAACGCGCCTGCCTGCGACACGGAGTGCCCGGGTTCGATCCCCGGCCAAGTCAAGATGGAAAATGATCTTTTTCATATTGGCCTGGGTCTTGGATGTCTATCTATATATGTATTTGTTATAAAATATAGTATCGTTGAGCTAGTATCCCATAACACAAGTCTCGAACTTACCTTGGGGCTAGCTCAATCTGTGTGATTTGTCCGTATATATTTATTTATTTCTTTATTTAATATCGCCGAATTTCAACCACGATTCTTCAAACTTGGTAAAACACTGATAACACCTTTCTAATGGGGTCTTGATGGCTTTGATGGCGTCTGACATAAAGATGTCCATCAATGACGTCAGCCGAAACCAACGGCTGAATGTGCCTTCCTATACATGGACGAGCTCGATATTTTTTTGCCACAGTGGTTCTGTGAAGGGAAATTTAATAAATTGAAATCTCTTCACGCTATCCGAATATGATGGAATAAAAAGAAGCATTGGTACCCGAATTAAAGAATATATTGCTGACATGAAGAATAGACAACCAAGTCTGCAGTTTGTGAACATGCTCTGGACAAACTCAACCACTATATGCGTTTTGATAATTCTCAAGTCCTTGCAAAAGAAAACAGATACATTTCAAGAATGCATCCTGAGGCTATTCAAATCTAAAAACATCTTAATTTAAATAGAGAGGATGGTTGGCAGTTACCACCAGCTTGGAATTCTGTAATCAATTTGATAAAATCTCAAGCTCATCACAAGACTGCAAGACACCACGAGCCAATACTGCGTAAATCCGGAACGTTATCAATAAATATGGTAGCTGCGGTAGTTTTGCATTTAAAACAATGTCAACTTAGTCTAACTGCGACCATGAAAACTGTAAAGTTTTCGAAACGTTACGTGTTAAAAATAATGTATTAAGTAAACGCGATAAAAATTTTAACATGAGAAATTAAACAGTCAGGTAAAAATGGTATAGAATGGATATATGTAAACTCCTGTCCATATTACGCGGCTTTTACTATTTATTATACTTGCCGCCTGTAGATACTTATCATTATCTCTACAATTAAAAATGGCAAAAACGCGCATGGCATTCGTAAGTAGTATTCGCTTTATCCGCAATTTGTGTCTAGAATGTGCTAAAAATCGAGTTTTCTAATAATGAATCCCTCTCGCCAGGGAGATTTAATCGCCGGACATTACACACATTTGTTGCAGGAACAGCATTTTTCAGAGAGTGGAACAAAGAAGTCTGTCAGCCGGATCTATATTAAAATCTATAATTAAAAATATTTGAAACCGTTTAAATCAAACGGTACGTGTAACGGGAATAGGTAAAGAGTAAATATAACTAGCCTGCTTCCGTTTATTTCCTTTCTTGGCGTAGCACGTAATATTCGAGAAATATAAGAAAAAAATATCGCGAGGCAATTTTCAGTACCATAAAGAAGTGAACTAAACGACCATCGCAAGTCCCCATGATTTTTTAATGTGGAACTTATTAATGTTAATAAGTCTATATATACTAATACTTATAAAATAAATAAATATACAAGACTGACTTATAATTTCAAATTACTGCATATAGGTATAAATCATTTCACCCGCCATCGTGGACGTTGTTATCTTCGATTTAGCAACTGACATTTTAAAATAATCAATTACAACTAGTTAAAAGAATTACACAAATGTTATTAAAATCAGTATTAATTATATTACCGAGAAATATTGGATAATATTCGTATATAAAATAGATTACCGAAACAGGAAATGACACAAGATTTCTATCAATATCTTAAAATCGCTTCGTTCTCTGGGCTCCTTGGTCTATAGACCAAGAGAAAAGCGACGTGCCTTAGATTCTATATATAGAATCTAAGGCACGTCGCTTTTCTCTTTGAAAAATATGATTAGTCCGTTAGCCATTCTGTTACACTACATCATCATCATCAATATCAGCATCAGGTATTTTTAATCTCCACTGCAGGAGCATGACTCTCTCTGTACTACCGAACATACCATACTTGACCCGAGCAGACAGAGGATTTGGCCTACACTCTCCTCGCTGGGCTGGAGAGGAGAGGTCTCATTGATAATTGATTGAGCTTTGTTTAGCTTGTATTTCCTAAGTCGTAAGAGGTTATGTCCTCCATGGAAAGACTAGGAGTGGTCTTGTTCTACTCTGCCGAAAACCACACGGCTACACTACAGTCTGATGATAATAAAAATATATCCGAGTTTTTAACTGCTGTTGCTGCTGCAAACACATATTGTGTTTTTTTTATTTTATGTAAGTATATATTTTATATAAAAAATCTAAATAATTGGACATTTATAAATTATTTATACTCATTACTAAGTTTATTTAAATTTATATCGTGTCTGTTAGAGATTTTAAATGTTATACAATATAAGAGGCACCCATAACAGGCAATCTCGGAGTTCATTAATTAGTCCGACGAGATCTAGCGAATGCTGTCTGCTGAAAGCAAGAAAAATAATTTGATTACCATTTCTATTTTTAACCAATTTAAAAAAGATGGAGTTAACAATTTAGTTTTAGGTTTTTTACTATGTTAATTACTACCTTTATCAAACTATTTATTTTTGCCGTAATATTATACTTTTCGCAATTTTCCATAAGACGTTGCTTCGTACCAAATTTCAAAATCTGAGTTCATGGGAAGTGCCCTGTAGGTTCTGATTCCCTCGCGAATGTCGAAAAAAATACGAAAATTTGCGGCATAACCAGCTGTATCTTTTGATTGCGTTGGCTTAGAAGTTTTATTTTTTCACAGCTTCAAGGGACATGAATTTCAGATTGATACCTCTACGTGTTCCTAAGAAAAAGGGTCTTGATAGACAGACAGACAGATGGACAACCGAGTGATCCTATAAGGGTTCCGTTTTTTCCCTTTGAAGTACGGAACCCTAAAAACGGTTTCACTCACGTACCGTTAGTCGGCATTGCCGATACCTGAATTGGCTGAAACTTTTCGACAACACCGACTTACGATACGTTTGTTATAATATTAATTACTAGCTTTCGCCCGCGGCTCCGCCCGCGTCACTGTCGATCCCTCGGGAATAGTACTTTTTCCCGGGATAAAAGGTAGCCTATGTCCTTCTCCGCACTCCAGAGAACTTGTATGCAAAATTTCATGATGATCGGTTCAGTAGTTACGGCGTGAAAGCGTAACAAATAAACAAACAAACAGACTCACTTTCGCATTTATAATATTAGTAAGGATAAGGATGTATCCCGGAACTTTTAATTTTATTGTAGCCAATTTAGTTTTTCTAGATGCTGTGTCGTATCTAACCTTAGGGCAGCCACAAATGACACCATTTGATTTACTGGTCTAATAATTTCGGGATGAAAAAGCACCGGTCCAATTTAAAGTTGCAAACTTTTCGGATTTACTTGTATCACAACTTTGTTAGATACTTATAATTAATATCCCGAGGCAATGGACATTCAAATATGTTTGTCAAGAAAGTAATGTTATAAAGTTAAAAAAAATTATTTATTCTTACATCTAATATTATTGTCAGATAACTTTAGTAATTTAAAAAGTTATTAACGGATCTGCGGACCAGTTTTCATTAGGGCCATATAATAGATAATTTTTAGTAATACTACTACGAATCGGAATATTTTTTTTTTATTTTCACATCAAAGAATATATATTTTTTTTATTTTGCATTTTTTTTTTTTATCCAAACGATATTTTATTAATAATAGGAGGAGCAGTAGCTAATTTCAACCTAATCTATTTCCTTCCGGTACCCAGTTGATTTTTTGTTAAAAGTCGAGGTAGTTTGTGTGCGGATTCTGGTAATTAGTTCGGAACTTGTTCACAGTTTTGTGGAACTGTGAACAAGTTGCGCTTCTCTTTTTGCAAACACATGGAGCTCTTGACGACTTTGTACGACAAAGAGCAAGGGCAAAAATTTTGTTCAGCATTTTAAAACATCTTTGAACACAATAGGTACCAAAAAGCATGGATATTTAAAAAAAAAAAATATTTTTAAATTTATTAAAAAAACTAGTTTTCCCAAATAGTTCGACCTACTTGATATTTTCCCCACACAAGAATTACCAGTCTAAAAAAGATATTCGTAATTTGTGGTAGTGTTAAAAAGCAAAGTTAAATTTTGTTTTTCTGTAAAAAATATTTGGCTTTAGAAGTTTTTTAGAAAAATTTCAAATAAAAACATTAGCATAAATACCACCTTTAAAAATTATCAATTTTCTGTAAAATTTACGTAACTGATTTCCAAAGTTTCAACGGAATACTTGAATCAATTTTTACTTTTAAGAGTCCACCACAGAATTTTCCTCTAGTGAAGCAAAGTCTCGCGAATGATGTTTAAAAAAAATACTTTTTAAATAATTAGTCTGTCTGGTAGATTATTGAAAAATATTGGACACACTTTTTACCGGCATGTTGCGTCATCAGCTCTACTCCTAAACTTTGATGCGCTGCATCTTTATGTTTTGTTTGACAGAAAAAATAAAAAATGCCTATAGTAATATTTTTCAATAATCTATAAGACGGACTAATAATAATTATTTTAAATTGATTTTTTAGGAAACAAGCCTATTGTTTACAGTGGACTTTCTTACGTGAAATTTGTATACTTGGGTACATAAATAGATACAAGCGAAAGTATTAGTTAATGCGAAAAGAGACTGAAAAAAGAGACAGTAAAATATCAAAATGCAATAATAGGCTAGTTTCCTAGGTCGTAATAATTACATAGCAATTAGTCAGTCGGTTAGATAATCAGAAAATATTGGACACGTTTTTTTTCTTTTGTCAAATAAATAATAAAGATAAAGCGCGTCAAAGTTCAGGAGAACTTTGACGCGCTTTATGACGTCAAAGTTTGCTAAAAATTGTAGCAAACTATGACGTCACACGGAACTTCAAAGGGCTATATCTTTATCATTTTTTGTTTAATCGACAAAAGAAAAAATACGTGTACAATATTTTTTGAATATCTAAGTGACGGACTAATTATATTTTTTTTAGGAAACTAGCCTTTTCTAAAATCTTGATACTAGTACAAAAAATAATTTTATATCAACCTCATACACAATTCAGAGACGTTAGCTCTGGATGTTAAGGTGCTCTTGTTGAGCTTGTTGTAACCCATTGTTTTTAACGTTATATAACTGCTGCACCTTTAACTAAAATAACGCATGGGTATCTTTTCATAGGTATGTATGATAAACTTGTAAATAGGGACCTGACATAGGGTCCCGTTTTTACCCTTTGGGTACGGAACCCTAAAAATTGGAAAACTATCGCAAAAGGTAGGATACCTACGGCGGACTGAAGGGAAGGCCTTTGACCAAAAATAGGACACTAAAGGCCAAGAGAAAAATTAAGATTTAAGACGAGGACTCAAATGTTTGGTACCTTCGCTCGGCAAAGGACTGATCAAGTGCGCGCAAGGGATAGCGCTTGGCGGTTTAGCCCGTGAATGATGAGATAGGAGATAGTCTCGAGTCGCTCAAAGAAAAAAACGTAAGCGCCAAATTCGTTATTTCTATTTTATATAAAATCAGACCGGTTAATTGTATTTTCATATTTACATTTTGATGAATTACTAATAACCTATCTTTTAGTCTAAAAATCATTATTTCATTCGTCGCATTTGAGCTACAATAACAAAAACTCTGCGAACGAAGACCATTTTTCAAAAAATATTTCTATCGAGAAAATTTTATCAAAACGTGTTTCCATCTTCAATTTTTGGAGATGAAATAGTCAAAAATCATATTACTTAGATTTGAAACTCCTAATTTAAGTATTTTGCGAGATAAATAAGGTTCAGAACGACCTTATTTACAGTGGTATCCCCTTAAGTATGACATACTATTTGCACGCTTACTACTTTGTAAGTATTACACAGTAGTGGACAGACTGCGCAGTTACTATTATGTGAAATGAACAAGTAAATGGAAATCTTTTGCATTATTCTTCAAAAATAGTGTGTAGTGCCTTATTTTCACAAAAATTCTTAACTTAAAAACACAATCTCATTTATTTGAGAATAATAAAAATTATATTTCTTTTTATGGGAATAAAACCTGAATCCGTATCGAATTCCATCTAATTTCGGTACGGATTCAGCGATCACGAAGTTGTTTTGTTTTTGTAACTCGATTCCTGTTTTGCAAAAACTTAGTGTTTGTTTGGGACTTATTGACAACTTTCTTGAGAAATTTATACTTAGACTTCCGTTTTAGTAGTACACTAGTCAGGTGCATAAATTATTCTATTGGTAGAAATACAATACTAATTTTTTCATGAATAAATAAATTATAAATCCTTTCCTTACTAATATTATAAATGCGAAAGTGAGTTTGTTTGTAACAAACAAACACACGCTTTCACGCCGTAACTACTGAACTGATCATGAAATTTTGTATGCATGTTCTCTGGAGAACGGAGAAGGACATAGGGTTTCCCGGGAAAAAGTACTATTCCCTAGGGATCGACATTGATGCGGGTGGAGCCGCGCCTTTCACCTTTTTCCTATTTATTTTATACTCTTAAATAAATAAATAATACGGACAAATCACACAGATTGAGCTAGCCCCAAAGTAAGTTCGAGACTTGTGTTATTGGATACTAACTCAACGATACTATATTTTATAACAAATTCATAGATAAAAATCCAACACCCAGGACAATAAGAAAAAGATCATTTTCCATCTTGGCCTGACCGGGAATCGAACCCAACCTAAAATCCAACCTTGTGTAGCAGACTGGCATGTTAACCT
This sequence comes from Elegia similella, assembly GCA_947532085.1. Taxonomy (NCBI): domain Eukaryota; kingdom Metazoa; phylum Arthropoda; class Insecta; order Lepidoptera; family Pyralidae; genus Elegia; species Elegia similella. Next base: position 21,031,662 of record OX383941.1, read on the forward strand.
GGAGCTGGCCTTTTGTTTATTTGACAGGACAGAATTTATTCACAACCCTCTTTCTCACGCAGGCGAATAAAAAGTGATTACATTGCAACAGTTATTTGGAAATAAGCGTAAATTCTCACCAAGTCAAGCCAAATTGTCGTCTATCAGGCCAACGTGGCCTGCAAAATTTATGCCGCGAATAGGCTGTATTAAATCACAAGCCCACAGCGGCAATTTGGAGAATAAACGCCGTACTAATATAGCTAAGGAACACCTAAATATATAAAAAGTACTTGTCATACATAAAATAATATTTTCTGTTTCCAGACACAACTACTGCTAAGATAATATTTGCTCTGCAAGATCGAATCAGAAACGAGGGGATCCGTAGAAGAACAGAGGTCACCGATGTAGCTCAGTAAATTAGCTCTTTGAAGCGGCTGTGGGCTAGGCACATAGCGCGCATTGAAGCTTTGTCCGGTGGAGCAGAAAGATATCGAATGGCGATTAGGTACTCGCAAGCTCCGCGTTGGACACCCACCGACCAGGTAGTCGGATGACCTGACCAAGGTCGCAGAAAGGCGCTAGATGCAGGCCGCTTCCAACCGGTCATATTGGAAATCAATAGGGAGGCCTATGTCCAGCAGTGGACTTCTTGCGTCTAAGATGATGATGATGACTGTAATTAAATAAAGATATTAAAATTAACTTTGTTTATTTGACACGAGAAAATTAATCCGCCACCCTCTTTCCCACGCAGGCGAATAAATAGTGATTACATTGCAACAGTTATTTGGAAATAAGCGTAAATTCTCACCAAGTCAAGCCAAATTGTCGTCTGTCAGGCCGACGTGGCCTGCAAAATTTATGCCGCGAATAGGCTGTATTAAATCACAGGCCTCACAGCGACAATTTGGAGAATACACGCAGTATAACTGCAGCAAGGAACACCTAAACACATAAATATTACTTGTGTCCTTATTAATATTATAAACGCGAAATTTATCAGCATTTCGAGTAGGTGACACGGTCAATCGAACATGCACACCCTGGTTCAAGGCGCTGTGCATCAGAAGAATACCAAAAAACGTCTATTTTTTCATGAAAAAAATATGAAAAAATATGAAGTACAGTTCAAAAATCAAAATAAATGATTACACCAATGAGCAAGATGGAACATAAATACATACAATATTTGGTTATCATTATTGAATAATTAAATTAAAAGTGAAAATTAACACGGAAATGGCAGACACGGGTTTGAAATTAGAATGGTGACGGGCCAACCGGTATCGCCACTTTCAACCTTATTTCATTACGAGTATATAATATATTGCGCGATGTCCGCTACAAATGGTTAAGGATTACAGCGCCATAATGAAATAATCTCAAAAAATATCTTCCTCGTAAATCCCTCACTATACGGATCAGCTATTAAGCAGAGTATTTTAAGAGCAATAACTATGATTTGCTGCTCGTAAAACTAAGAATGCTTCAGCACATCTGGCTCGTTACAGTTGATCGGATAACAATGTTGATCAAAGCACAAGGGTTTATTAATACTGCTTTCATCTGCTGTGTAGTCTGTCGATGGGAGATAAGTATTTCCGTAGTTTAAAGAAATCTTTGTAGTTACGTTTGAGAACATGAAATTAGGAGTAAGATTGTAATCGAGTACGTGGGCTGTTCCGAAAGTTTTTAGCTATACCTAAAATATACTTCCGTAGGATTTAGTTTCTACGCCAATATGAGGGTAATTTATATATTAGGCTGTGTACGTAATTTAGAAAACTACCTTCAACTAGTTATTTTTTTGTGAGGACCGACCCAAAAGTGGTACCCGTTGATTTTTTTTTTTCATCAGGACAACGCTCCCACCCACACCATTTATACTGTACGCTTGTAGAAGAATCGGGCTGGGCCGGGCCGCGTTGTCAAATTGTATACGAACTGCACTCAATCAGTTTTATTGACATGATAACGTCTTAAGGTGATACCACTGTAAATAAGGTCGTTCTGAACCTTATTTATCTCGCAAAATACTTAAATTAGGAGTTTCAAATCTAAGTAATATGATTTTTGACTATTTCATCTCCAAAAATTGAAGATGAAAACACGTTTTGATAAAATTTTCTCGATAGAAATATTTTTTGAAAAATGGTCTTCGTTCGCAGAGTTTTTGTTATTGTAGCTCAAATGCGACGAATGAAATAATGATTTTTAGACTAAAAGATCAGTTATTAGTAATTCATCAAAATGTAAATATGAAAATACAATTAACCGGTCTGATTTTATATAAAATAGAAATAACGAATTTGGCGCTTACGTTTTTTTCTTTGAGCGACTCGAGACTATCTCCTTTCTCATCATTCACGGGCTAAACCGCCAAGCGCTATCCCTTGCGCGCACTTGATCAGTCCTTTGCCGAGCGAAGGTACCAAACATTTGAGGCCTCGCCTTAAGGTGCATAGCAAGCACCTTTATAAAACGTTAAGCGCCGGCTACATGCACAAAAAAAGTGTTACGTACTGTGTGCAAGCGAGAGCGCGTAACAAGCGATAGAGAAGCACAATCTGCCTAAGCGTTCTTTGTGACGCATATATCTCTCTTCCACCGTTATCACGTAAAATAATCGTCCGTAAACCGACTTTACAGATAACAGTTTTTGGTTATGACGTCACGCCAGTATTAAAGCACGTCGGTTGACTTCTTGCGTTAAAAACCATAAAACTATTTTTCTTCCTGGATAAAGGCCTCTCACAAGGATTCGAACCATTCATTTTACTTCGTATTGGAAATCCTTGGGGGAGGCTTATGTCCAGCAGTGGACTTCTGGCGGCTGATATGATGATGATGATGATTTATTGACCGAGCGAGCGAAGCGAGCGAGGTCTTCAATTCAAGTTGGGGCGAAAAGACATTTTTTGTATGTATGTATGTATGTTTGTTCCACGATAACTTTAGAATCAATGCTCCAATTAAGATGAAATTTAGAATGTATATAGGTCTTATGAATACAATTTTCAAGTTCGTTGGGCATCTAAATCGGTTCAGTAGTTTACGAGATATTTAAATAAATGTTAAAGAATTTCGAGAAATGAAATTGTAAATGACGTTTAGGCTGAATATGTTACAAGATGGCGCTGAAATAAATTTTAATTTTGAAGATTACTACAGCCGCCGTTAGGTGGCGGTTGAAGCCTGCTTTGTCCATGCTTTGTGTATTAAATTCAAATTTATTACACAAAACATGAACAATTATAAACTAGAATGGTACTTTCTCCTCTATACTTCGTTTATCAAATGGTTGGCTTAGTCGCAGTACGGTAGTTACCCGATCGAAAAGATTAGACTTCGAGCCGCGCAAGAAAATTTGATTTTTCAATGATTGCAAATATTTCTTTCGCTGTCTGTTCCAAGTTAAATTCCAAGTGACTCTCTTATTTTTAATTTACAACATTTCGTTCCTATAGAACAGAAAAATACCAGTCCATGAAAATTTCCATAGTAAATTCTTGTTAGTTCCAAATTTCTCCAACAGATGGAATCAGATGTCCAAAAATGCGTAGGGATAATTTAATAAGTTTTTGGTTATTTTTAATTTTAAGTATGAATATGTTTGTTCGGGTTTAAGCCTACAACCAAAAATTAAAGCAGTTATTTACAACCAATTTAACTGCAATTTCGTATTGTTCTTAACTTTATGGTGGTGGGAGATAATTATGAAAAATCACTGATCTGATTTGAAGATGACGAGCTATTTAATGATGAACATCCCGTTTACAACATTTTACAGATTAAATCCTTTCACAATAAAAGCTGGTAAAAAAACCGGCCAAGTGCAAGTGGGACTCGCGCACGAAGGTTTCCGTACCGTTATCATTCATTTAATTATTTATTTTTTAAGGATAAAACTACATATTCTATGATTATTTAAATAGTCTACCGTTTGCCGTTATTAATATCGAGCAAAAACAAGCAAAATTATCAGGTTTTTTGTATAGGACCCCCTTAAATATTTTTTTTATTCTATTTTTTAGTATTTCCTGTTATAGCGGAAACAGAAATACATCATCTGTGAAAATTTCAGCTGTCTAACTATCACGGTTCAGAGAGAGATACAGCCTGGTGATAGACGGACGAACAGACAGACAGCCAGACAGACAAACGGACAGCGGAGCGATATTAATAGGGTCCCGTTTTTACCCTTTGGGTACGAAACCCTAAAAAGGAATGAAAAAATAGTGCAAGAAGAAACAAATAATTCCGCAAAACAGACACAATAAAGACAAAAAAATGGGGTTCGGTGGGCGAAAGATAAGTACAGATATAGAATCCAGACGTACGAAAACCATATTTAAAAGGTAAAGCCGAAGCATAGAAGGAGGAGTATGGGAGTGCAGCACTCTGCGAGAGAAACAAAAATAATTTTCGTACCAAATATTGATCAATATATCAAGCGTGTTTGAGTGTTTGAAAATGTCAATAGGCCTGCGACTTAAAATTCAGGGAATAGAAATATAAAAGGCCAGGTCATTTAATAGGTAAGTATCCGGGTGACTGAGCTTCTGTCGGCATGATTATGATGATTAAGGTTCTAAAAACGAGACATATGTGTTTTGCTTTCTAAACCTATATGGTTATGATGTGTACCCGTCAATGTTTAATTTTTTAGCCCCGATAGACATATTACCCCCGTTTCTTCGCTTGAGCTTTATACTTATAAAACTTTTGGTTTTCATACGTATCAATTTTCTGGCTTGTTTTGTCCGGACAACCCCCCAGCTCCTTTTTCATTTGGCTTTTGTTTTTGTTTCTCTCGCAGAGTGCTGCACTCCCATACTCCTCTTTCTATGCTTCGGCTATAACTTCCAAATATGGTTTTCGAACGTCTGGATTCTACATCTGTACTTATCTTTCGCCCACCGAACCCCATTTTTTTGTCTTTATTGTGACTGTTTTGCGGAATTATTTGTTTCTTCTTGCACTATTTTTTTCATTCCTTTTTAGGGCTTCGTACCCAAAGCGTAAAAACGGGACCCTATTAATATCGCTCCGCTGTCCGTTTGTCTGTCTGGCTGTCTGTCTGTTCGTCCCTCTATCTGGTGATAGATTAATGATCATAATCATGCCGACCGAAATTCAGTCATCCATCCGGGTGACTGAATTTCGGTCTTACCTTACCTTTTAAATGACCTGGCATTTTATATTTCTATTCCCTGAATTTTAAGTCGCAGGCCTTTTGACATTTTCAAACACTCAAACACGCTTGATATATTGATCAATATTTGGTACGAAAATTATTTTTATAAAATGTCCAATGTTGTGATTCCGTTAATAACCATAGTCTTTCAGATATGACGAAACTGTTACATTTATTTGTGCCTTAGTGAAATTATATTTATTTTTCTGTGAGGACCTACTCAAATTTTACTCGATAGTGCAACGCAGCTCTTCAGCTACACGTTGCACTATCGAGAGCTAAACGCCTCACAGATGTTGTATTGAAACCCGATTTTGATTTTGTCATATTAATTAGATGAAATTCTACTCGTACATTAAGGGATTAGAAGGAAAAATCTATTTCAACTATTCTTGCAACAGTAATAAAAAAAAGGGGTTAAACGTTGTATGGTAGTTCATTTGTTTGGATAGAAATGAATGTTAACTATTTACAAGTACAAGAAAGTAAGGATATTGTGTTCATTGTATGTTAATTTGAAATAAGTCGTGGTGAGTAAAATAAAAAGAGTGCTTTTGAAGTCAGCTAAACAATGATAACATGCTTATCAAAATCAGTCTAAAGTGGCTAGCTCACGAAATTATCAGGAAAATTAAATAATCGCGAGGTCCACGTTCGCAGCGAACTACTAGTTTTACATTACACCGGGAGGTTATTGCCAAACTCACCATGCTAAGCAGGTGGGTGGGCGAGTGCAGATTCTTTTACTTCTTGTGCTTTCGACGCTGCTGCCCATCGGAATCATTTCTAAGCTGGAAAGGAAGTTATTTGTTGTGTTTGAGAAGAGAATTATTTGGGATACTACTTACTGGGATGATGATGAAAAAAAAGTTAAGCGTACCCGATGTCATACCTGCAACCACTGGACAGGCAGGTAAGGATGACATCCCTCACCTATACACCTACATAATATAAGAAAAGCTTTTAGTATATGTAAGTGGCCAACACTGGTGTTAGATTTTTCCTTCTCTGGCCTCTGATAAAGCTTAACGACTGCCACTTAATAATGATAGCCGGGACCAACGGCTAACGGCTTAACGTGCCTTCCGAAGCACACAGGAGCTCGAGAAATGTTTGTGCCACATGTTTTTGTCGCCCATAACATTGAGGACCACGCCAGTTGTTGCTTTACATCGTCATCATCATCATCATCAGGTCTTTTTAGTCTCCACTGCAGGAATATGACCCTCTCTGTACTACCGGTGCCATACTTGGCCAGAGCAGACAGAGGATTTGGCCTACACTCTCCTCGCTGGCCAAACGGGTTGGAGAGGTCTCATTGATGTTTATGAGCTTTGTTAAGCTTGTATTTCCTAAGTCCCCTCTTACGACATCCATGGGAAGACTTGGAGTGGTCCTATTCTAATCTGCCGAAAAACACTCGGCTAATGCCTGCTTTACATGAGTAAGCGTTAATAATGCGAGCGATGTGAAAAACGTTGCGAGACTGTTAAAATTTATGAGCTCGAAATTTCAAACGATGAATGGGATCGTTACGTCAGCACTCGCCACACGATGACATGTGATTATTATTCGAATATCATTCGAACGATCACGCTCTTATCAATTTGTGACGTTAGCATGATTCATTCGCATTGAATCGTATATTGTGTTGCCATTATAATGATTGTAACTTTCCGTTTACGCAGAAAAAGTTATTGAGAGTGCAAAGTCAAAGATTTTTATCCAATTTTGAATAAAAATCTTTGACTTGTGACTTTGACTGTGAATAAACTCCTAACGTAAATACGTAATCGTAGCGTATGACGGATTTGTTTGTTGTTTTTCGTGTATGTGACCAACTCTAGTATCAGATTTTTCAAGCTGCTTGAAGGCATCTGACATAGCTTAACGACTGCCATCAAAGATAACGGCCGGGATCAACGGCTTATCGTGCCTTCCAAAGCACGGAGGAGCTCGAGATATTTTTATGCTACTTGCGGTCACCCATCACAATACGACTGCGGCCAGGGTTGCTTTACTTACGTAAGTGATTTCAATACTCACAACCACTAGGCCATCACGTTCCTCAACGAACTGTTATAATGTTAGCCCCAAACAATGTTCGAGACTTTGTGCTATGGATTACTAACTCAAGTATACTATACAGGTGAAATTGAATTCATGGAGTGACTCAGACCATAAATCTGAACAACTTTCACTATGGGACCAATTTCGACATCGTGAAAAATGACCTGCTCTTTCATACAAAAGTGGAATGTCTACTTAGCCGAAATCTATGGAACAGCTGATTTTTTTTGCAATTTCGGAGTTGATCCCATAATGAAAGTTGTTCAGATTCGTGATCTGAGTCACTTCTTAAAAGTTTGCTAATGAATTCAATTTCACTTGTATTTTTTACGAATAGGCTAGTTTCTTAAAAAAATATAATTAGTCCGTCAGTTAGTAATTAAAAAATATTGGCTACGTATTTTTTTCTTTTTTCGATTGAATAAAAAATGATTAAGATATAGCCCTTTGAAATTCCATGTGACGTCATAGTTTGCTACACTTTTTAGCAAACTTTGACGTCACAAGCCCCCACTGATGAACTTTAACGCGCTTTATCTTTTCCATTTATTGTTTAATTGACAAAAGAAAAGATACGTGTCCAATATTTTTTTATTATCTAGCTGACGGACTAATTGTGATGTTATTATTTTGACCCAGGAAACTAGCCTATTACTATATAGTATAAAATGAAGTCTGTCTGTCCCAATGTATGCTGAGATCTTAATTCATTTATTTTTGTCAGACATTGGTAATATACATTTATACCAAGGTGTCAGTGTTACATAGTGCGCCATGCTGCGCCGTCAGGCATACAAAATTCGATACAGTTTTATTGTGCTAATGTATACTAATACTAGCTGTTGCCCGCGACTTCGTCCGCGGCAATTTCTGTTATTATGATTAATTAGTATAGGTAAATAATTCTTTCCCGTTTTCGAAACATTTTTTATTGATGCTTCGCTCCTATTGGTCGCAGCGTGATGTTTTATAGCCTAAAACCTTCCTCAATAAATGGACTATCCAAAACAAAAAGAATTTTTAAATTTGAACCAGTAGTTCTTCAGTTTTATAATATTAGTATAGATACAGATTATAAAGCTTAGAGTTTGTTTGTTTGAACGCGCTAATCTAAGGAACGACTGGTTCAAATTGGAAAATTATTTTTGTGTTACATAGTCCATTTATTTAGGAAGGCTTTAAAACATCACGCTGTGTGCAATTGGAGCGAAACATCGATAAAAAATATTTTGAAAACGGAAAAAATATTCATCTATACTAATTAATCATAATAACAGAAATTGCCGCGGACGAAGTCGCGGGCAACAGCTAGTTGTAGGTATATTGATTAAAGATAAAAATGGATTGTCATGCAAAATTTATATAAAGATTTATATAAATAAATGTCAATGTCAAACTTCCTAGTAAATTATATAAGATAGTAATTATGTCAACGAGTAAAATAATAATTAATATCATCATCTTCACAAATTAACATAATGTCAAACTTGGTATTAAATTCTAATAACTAATATGTGTTGTCAGATTAGTATTCTTAATCATATCACGCAACTACGTTTTGATGCGGTTTTTTTCATAGATAGAGTGATTCAAGAGGAAGGTTTATATGTATAATTTATCGCACCCGTGCGAAGCCGGGGCGGGTCGCTAGTCCTTATCCTTACTAATATTATAAATGCGAAAGTGAGTTTGTTTGTTGGTTTGTTGTTTGTTACGCTTTCACGCCGTAACTACTGAACCGATCATCATGAAATATTGCATACAAGTTCTCTGGAGTAAGGACAAAGGCTACCTTTTATCCCGGGAAAAACTAGTTTTATACTATTTCCCAGGGATCGACATTGACGCGGGCGGAGCCGCGGGTGAAAGCTAGTACTATATATAACAAACTAGTTGTTGCCCGCGACTTCGTGCGCGGCAATATCTGTTATTATGATTAACTAGCTGTTGCCCGCGACTTCGTGCGCGGAAAATTCTGTTATAAGATATAGATGAATAATTTTCCCCCGTTTTCAAAATATTTTTTATTGATGCTTCGCTCCTATTGGTCACACCGTGATGTTTTATAGCCTAAAGCCTTCCTCAATAAATGGACTATCCAACACAAAAATAATTTTTCAATTTGAACCAGTCTTTCCTGAGATTAGCGCGTTCAAACAAACAAACAAACTCTTCAGCTTTATAATTTTAGTATAGATTATTATTTTTTATTAGTATTGATGAATAATTTTCCCCGTTTTCAAAACATTTTTTATTGATGCTTCGCTCCTATTGGTCGCAGCGTGATGTTTTAAAGCCTAAAGCCTGCCTAAGTTCCTCAATAAATAAACTATCCAACACAAAAATATTTTTCCTATTTGAACCAGTAGTTCCTGAGATTAGCGCGTTCAAACTAACAAACTCTTCAGCTTTATAATTTTAGTATAGATTTTTTTTTTTTATTAGTATTGATGAATAATTTTCCCCGTTTTCAAAACATTTTTTATTGATGCTTCGCTCCTATTGGTCGCAGCGTGATGTTTTAAAGCCTAAAGCCTGCCTTAGTTCCTCAATAAATGAACTATCCAACACAAAAATATTTTTCCAATTTGAACCAGTAGTTCCTGAGATTAGCGCGTTCAAACTAACAAACTCTTCAGCTTTATAATATTAGTATAGAAAACTTTTGTTTTTTTTTTTATTCGCTTTCCTTCCATAGCGAGTGATTTAGAAATAGCCTCCAGACTGTAATAGCAAGGCACAGCTGTGAAATGTGTGTAGGTAGTGAGAATACGTTTTTCAATAAATTTTCAGTGTCATGTTGCTACATAGACGATTTATGATTTCGACCATTCGATACTCACACAGATTTATGGGAGTTTGTGACAGAACACATTTCTCGCTAGACTGCTTGATATGTACAGAAAAAACTAGAAAAACAATCATCATCATCATTAGCCGTGTGGTTTCCGGCAGAGAAGAATAGGACCACTCCAAGTCTTCCTCTAGATGTCGTAAGAGGCGACTTAGGAAATATAAGCTAAGCAAAGCTCATAAACATCAATGAGACCTCTCCAACCCGTCTGGCCAGCGAGGATAGTTAGGCCAAATCCTCTGTCTGCTCTGGCCAAGTATGGCTCTGGTGCAGTGGAGACTAAAAAGACCCGATGATGATCATCATCGTCAAGTCTTTTTAGTTTCCACTGCAGGAGCATAACCCTCTCTGTACTACCGGATATTCATACTTGGCCAGAGCAGACAGAGGATTTGGCCTACACTCTCCACGCTGGCCAGACGGGTTGGAGAGGTCTCATGGATGTTTATGAGCTTTTTTGAAAAACGAATCAATATTATTATCTCTCTGTCTCTTGTTTGATTGTAGAGGACTCGCAAGATGTAGTAGATATGAGCATTACTAGTGATTACGTTTGTTAAGCAAACCAGGGCGCGGTCCCTACTGGGATGGGTGACCGCAAGTGGATATAACAATATCTCGAGCTTCCTCGTGTTTTGGAAGGCACATCAAGCCTCGGCTGTCATCATGAATAGCAGTCCATAAGCTAATTCAGATGCTTTTAGGCAGCTTGAAAAATTTTACATCTGTCACTTATACGAAAATCAAAAACAAACAAACATCCGAATGTTTATTTTGGTCTCATCTTTTTTAGCACCCGGTGTCCGTTTTTATGATAGCATTCATGATGTCAAATGAGTTGGCAAAATGTTTACGGCCGGTCGCCTGCCTGATGCAAATACTTGTGTATATCGGGTACAAGTGTTTCCCGCGACAGGAAGCGAACCCGGTTCTTCCTTTTCTTATCAGCGTGTTACTTACTGAGTACTAACCAATCCTCTTTTCGGTTATGAATTGATAAATCCACAGTGTAAAAAATACTATGTACAAATAAAACTGAAGGAAACATCTTGATTGCATGTGAATTAGAAAGAACAATTTCAAAAAAATAATTTCTATTTTAAAATTGTTGTCCCTAACACGTTTTCGCAGTCAATATAAAACCCAAAAATAAATCCGGCCATTAGAGATTTAAAACGGCCACGATTTTCTAAATCACCTGACTTTGGGTCAATTGGAAAATTTTGCAATTTTGCCCAAAATGAAGTTGAATAATTTAATTTTCACGCACCAAAACATTTGTAGAAATTGGGAGCGCACAAATAAATTTAATATGCTACTAATATTGGATGACCAATGACTATTTTACTATATAAAATTGTACATTATTAAGTCGATATTGTTTTATGTGTTTTAATTTTTTGTTAAACATGGGCGTATAACATGTAAGTGGAAAAGAGATCAATCAATATCACTACCCAAACAGTATAAATTGAAATAATCCGTAATCCGTATGTACAAGCTAATATTGGAAACTACACCTGCGATTCTGATGGGATTTTCAGTGACGTTTATAACATTTTATCTGAAGAATTTAAGTATTTATATGCCCAAGCGCAACCGGGGAGGGTTGCTGCTATAGATATAAAATGCTGGTCAAATTAAAGTGAGTCAAAGTCGAAATACTTCTAGCGTTTTGGAACGACCACTGGTGAGAAGAATACGCCGAAAGAAACTCAATCCAGACTTGGTCCCTACGTGCCTAAAGGGCTCTGAATACATTGTTAACTTTAGACACAATTTAGTGAAAATATGTAATCATATCCTTATTTTCCCAAGCGTGCGTTTTTCTTCTTTATGACTTGGGATACTTGCACTAATAAATTGGGATAGTAATAAAAAAATATGTACTTTATTTATTTTTTACTGTAATATATTCTACAAACGAAAATTATTCTACAAACGAAAATTCTGTCAAAAAACGTTTTCACAATCAATATAAAACCGAAAAACTAATGCGGTCATTAGACTTAGAGACAAGCCACGGTTTTCTAAATGGCCTGACATCGAGTCAATTCAACAATTTTACATTATTACCCAAAATAAGTTGAATAATTTAATTTTCACGCACTGAAACACTGTAGAAACTGGGAGCGTGCAAATAAATTTAATATGGTGCTCATTTATATTGGGTGACTGTCGACTTTTATTAAATAAAAATGTACATTATTAAAGTTAATATTGTTTTTCATTGTTCTAATTTCGTATTAAAATTGATCACATGATCAATTTTTTTTAATAAACACTTTACCTGGATGCAGCAGAAAGTCCAATTAAGTTCAATGAGAAATTTACCACAACTCTAGGTAAGCGTTATAATGACAACAAGATTTCGCTAACATTAATTAATTAATCTCACCAAACTACAGTTATACGACTTCAAAAACCGCTACATTGAGATCTATTACTGCCTATTGGTAAAGTTGGCGAAGATATCTTCAATTACGAAGTATAACTTTATACAATTTCATGAAAAGTCTATAGAAATATTAGAAACTAAATTAATCAGGGTTATTACTTTAAGCATACTTATAATATCTTTATGCCTAACCTAGGGCCGATAAACATAAGATCCAAAGGCTATATATAGCGTGACGGTGGAAATAGGAAACAAAATAGAGATCGGTTGCTAGCCACTCCCCTCTAGTATATAGTCCCCTGGGCCCGTAGTGAAAACTGGAAATTTCCCCCTAGTTGTCATCCAGGGGACGATATCACTCAACCGGCTTTTATATACAATTCTTTTTTGCAGTCTGTTGGTACAGCCAACCTAATAAAAGTTGAAATATGAAAAAAAAAGAATAGAAAGTCCCATGCTTCCAGTCAAAAAGTACAATTTTTGAGGTATTAGACGGAAACAATTTCCGAGAAGTATTCAAAATGACAATATTTCACTTCTACCGTTGTGAAAGTGTAATTAAATTATACAACTTAAACCACTGCGCCGTCGTGATCTACTTGGCTATTGGCAAAATTGATAAACTTCTTCAGAGTACGTATTACTTCACAAATTAAATTTTGTGAACTGCCCATTTATGAAATCCTTTTAAATATTAGTCAGGATTAAAGGAACATGACAGACCCGACAATTCTAATAATTTCTTATATTGGTCAGCATTTATAAAAACAAAGCGGCCAAATGCGAGTCGGACTCACCCATAAAGGGTTCCGTAGCAGCAATATATATTATAATAGCCGTAGCGACATAATATGAAAGTTCTTGTTACGAAAAAAAAACTCTTATTAGATCTCGTTCAAACTAATTTTCGGTGGAAGTTTGCATGGTAATATACCTACTAATTATCTATTTTTAGAAGTTACACACATTTTACCACTTTGAAAGTGTCTCTCGGTCAAACTATTCAGTTAGAAAAAAATCTAAACTGAATAGTTTGCGGGTCACTTGGTCGGGTTTCGGACACACGTATTAAGTGCATTTATGATATCTATGTACATACAAAGCTGTGCATGTTTAATACTATCATCTCTTCAATTATTTCCATAATGACTTTTAGTTATTGTTCTGAGATGACTTCCTCTTTAACATCGAATTTCGAATGGCAATTCAATTTCGAATTAGTTACCTATTAATAAACGAAAGATTGTCATTCCTGCTGCCGGCTTCGTCTGACAGCAGCGGTGATTTATAGTATCAACAAATCAAATACGTAAGACGTTCGAATATACATACATAGTATCACGTATTTTTCCCTTGCGGGGTAGACAGGGCCTTGGTCTATAAGGCCTTTAGGCCACGTTTAGCATGTTGGTGGGCATAAGGTGGAAATCGGAATCAAAATAGTGATGGGTTGCGAGCCGCATCGCCTATTAAGACGAGGACTCAAATGTTTTACCAAACTGGCTGGCCTTCGCTCGGCAAGGGACTGATCAAGTGCGCGCAAGGGATAGCGCTCGGCGGTTTAGCCCGTGAATGATAAGATAGGAGATAGTCTCGAGTCGCTCAAAGAAAAAAACGTAAGCGCCAAATTCGTTATTTCTATTTTATATAAAATCAGACCGGTTAATTGTATTTTCATATTTACATTTTGATGAATTACTAATAACCTATCTTTTAGTCTAAAAATCATTATTTCATTCGTCGCATTTGAGCTACAATAACAAAAACTCTGCGAACGAAGACCATTTTTCAAAAAATATTTCTATCGAGAAAATTTTATCAAAACGTGTTTTCATCTTCAATTTTTGGAGATAAAATAGTCAAAAATCATACCTACTTAGATTTGAAACTCCTAATTTAAGTATTTTGCGAGATAAATAAGGTTCAGAACGACCTTATTTACAGTGGAATCGCCTTAACATGATTCCTAAAATCTAACCCATTCCCTCGATTGGCTTTTACGATGTGCGCGGGGAAGCAGCTGGTATTTTCTACGTTTTTTCTTTTCTCTCAGACCAGCATGGGAGAAAGCCTGATGGTCCAGAGCATTACTATCGCTTACGTATGTTAATTGATGGCAGTAGGCAGTAGGCAGTAGGCACCTTGAAAAATCTGACACCAGGGTTAGCCACTTACACACACGAGCAACAAAAACAACCAAATCATGTTTGAGAAATCTACGGATGAATTATATATTTAGAAAGTTCCATATAAGCACACTTACCTACAGTCCCCGGCACAAAGTTGAACCAAAATGGCGATTGTCTGCGCAGGTATAATTGGAAACAAAAGTAATCATAGGGAATTTGGCGGCTACCGGTAAAATTCTAAATAAGGTAATTAGAATTTCACCGGCAATTAATAAATGTTTATTTTAGGTATAAAAAATACTATATACTGAAAATACTATCTTCCTCGCTTGTCTCTTCAAAGTTGGTTGTGGACTGATCATGGTTTTTCCAGTTGTGGCCAACACTGGTGTCAGATTGTTCAAGTTGCCTAAAGGCATCTGACATATAGTTTAATGACTGCCATCAATGATGTCAGCCGGGACCAACGGCTTAACGTGCCTTCCGAAGCACGGAGGAGCTTTTTAAATTAAACGTAACAAACGCAATTCGAAACGATACTTTAAACCGCGTGACCCTTCGAGTTCAAAATACATCATCATCATCATCCTTTTTAGTCCTTTTTAGTCTCAGGAGCACGACCCTCGCTGTACTACTTGAGGCAAAATACAATATGAACAATATTTAAATTGTCCAAAAAGTTTCCTAGCCTATAGATTAATTGTTTATCCTATAATGCGATAGAAATAAGGCGATTAAAATCCACAATCCTCTTTCGCCCGTGGACTAAATTGCTTTGATCACAAAAAATATTCTGTATTCAGATGTTTATTTTCTTAAGGGTAAATTACACATCGCCGAAGTTAAAATTTATCAAAATTTCTTTTGATCTGAGCGGTATTTTTTTAAGGCGCTATATCCCTTAACCGTTTGTAGCGGTTGAAAGTTGCGATACCGGTTGGCCTGTCCCTAGCCTCATAAATCCGTGTCTGCCATTTCCGTGTTTATTTTCACTTTGAATTTAAAAACTCGATAATTATAACCAGATATTGTATTTTTTTTGTATCCATCTTGCTCATTTAGTTATACTATTTATAGACGTAAAAAAGTTGGTAGTTGTCGCTGAAAATATCAAGTAATTCGCGACGAAACTTTTTCTGGGTACCTATAGCTTTTTTGCTAGGTTTTAAATACTTTTTGGAAATATTATGATGTAGCCATTTATTAGTTGGGCGGCCCAGATACCGGTGGATTGATCAAGTCAAAAAAACCGGCCAAGTGCAAGTCGGACTCGCGCACTAAGGTTTCCGTACCGTTATCTATAAAAACCGCAAAAAATCATGTCTGTTGTATGAGAGCCCTTTAAATATAATTAGTGAATATTCTGTGAATATTTCAAGCGTTTACCTGTTGCCGTTATTGATATCAAGCAAATACAAGCAAAAAATATCACGTTTGTTGTATGGGAGCCCCCTTTAATATTTATTTTATTCTATTTCTTAGTATTTGTTGCTAAAGCGGCAATAGAAATACATCATTTGTGAAAATTTCAACTGTCTAACTTTCGCGGTTCATGAGATACAGGTGGTGACAGACGGACAGTGGAGCGATATTAATAGGGTCCCGTTTTGACTCTTTGGGTACGGAACCCTAAAAAGACCTGCACGATCTTAAAGCCGAAAACTGGCAGCAGGTGGTGCAGAACAGATCGGAATGGAAAATGATTATAATCGGAGGTCAAATCAAAACTCACTTTCGGTTGCTGTGCCATCCAAGGTAGTTAACTTAGTTTCACAATAAATTATTGAAAATTGAAAAACTTACCCTATGTCCTTCTCCGTACCCCAGATAACGTGTATGCAAAATTTTATGATGATCGGTTCAGGAGTTACAACGTCAAAGCGTAACAAACAAACTCATTTTCACATTTATAATATTCGTTAGGATTTTATTTGGAAAATAATTTGGGGCCGGGGTCTCCGCTCTTTGTTGCCTCTAGGCCTTCCGACCTCTAAAACCAGCATGTCTGTCTACCTGAGACCTGACTACCCAGGTCTATTAGACCTAAGAGCCACATTTAGCTTGCTGGTTTGGAAGAAAAGAAAATCGTAGTTTGTACCAGCTGCTTTTCTTCCTGTGCAGATCGTAAAAGCCGATTGAGGGAGTGGGCGAACATCCGCGAAACCATTTTAGTAGCTGATGCAGCTAGCAACCCATCACTATTTAAATTCCGCTCCCCATCCTACATGCCCACCCCAACCGACACTCTAAAATCCCTCGGGAGCGGATGGACCGATTTTGATAAAACCTGATTCTAGACTAACAAACCACAAACCAACTGGTAGCCAGACACTAAGATACATAGTGGTTAAACTTATGCCTAACACCCATATTTTTATGATTGAATACCTAACTCTTTTCAATATCATCATCATCATCAGGTCTTTTTAGTCTCCATTGCAGGAGTATGACCCTCTCTGTACTACCGGAGCCATACTTGGCCAGAGCAGACAGAGGATTTGGCCTACACTCTCCTCGCTGGCCAGACGGGTTGGAGAGGTCTCATTGATGTTTATGAGCTTTATTTAGCTTGTATTTCCTAAGTCGCCTCTTACGACCTCCATGGGAAGACTAGGAGTGGAACTATTCTACTCTGCCGAACACCACACGGCTTGCTTTTCAATATACCTAAATCGCTTTAATTAATTGAATAATCTTATTCTTATTAAATTAAGAAATAAAATATGGTGAAAAAACTTTAATAATAATAATAATAAATCATTTAATTCAGGCAACTACATTTTTTTTTTACAAAAATATGGCCCATATTATATATACCTTAAAGACTAACATATATATATATTATATAAAAAAAAAAAAAACTTATTTCACTACATCGTACGTATTGTCTGTGACGCACTACACGGTGATGGGGTGTCGGGTAGCCTCCCGCGAAAACGCCGAAAGACGACACCCTTCGGCCAGAAATCTTCTTCAGTGAAGGTCTCCATCTGAGCAGTTGGAACTCGCACCACATATGAGTTGAAATTCACGTTGTGACGCGATTCCAACTTTACGACCCTCAAGGTTAACTTCGTCTTCACTTTTATGTACTCCACCAGATCTTCACTCTTTGTAGAGTAATGGAGGCGGGACACGTAGAGTAAAGTCGTCGGTACGGCTGCACGCAGCAACATGTTGGGACCGCTGAGTGCAGTACCGCACTTATTTCTACTTTGGGGCTTCTTCCGCTTCCGTATTACTTTGGTGAAGCCCTCATTGTCCACAACTCCCTTAGGAGCTGGTTCTAGAGCCACCACCTTTGCCGGGTGCGACTCTTCAAGTTGAGATGACCGCTGAATTTTGGGAGGTTGGCTTGCAGCAGTCGCGTAAGCACGAGGCGTTGGCGTGCTTACATTCGTCACCGCGGGGGCTGTTCGAGGTGCGGGGCGGGGTGACGCAAGTCGTTCGACGGCGATGACCGGCGATGAATCCAATTTCGCTGACGCGAAACTTGACTGCGATGCATCGAGTGCACCGCGACACGTGTTGACGTTTGAGGCATCGGGTGACCTACTTACAGACTTGTTGGTTTTT
The DNA here is from genome assembly GCA_947532085.1 of Elegia similella. Taxonomy (NCBI): domain Eukaryota; kingdom Metazoa; phylum Arthropoda; class Insecta; order Lepidoptera; family Pyralidae; genus Elegia; species Elegia similella. The sequence goes on from OX383941.1 coordinate 21,049,871, forward strand.
AATTCAACTAATTCCGCTCGTAAATCATCGATGGTAGTTTTTGATGCCTCGAACTTCAACTGCAAATCGGCCAGGTTGGACTTCAACGTTGTAATATCTTTTAACAACCGAGTGACGTCGACATGGTCAAATGTAACCGGCGGAAGGCGGTGTAGGTCCTTACATACGAACGCCACGGGCCACTCTTCCGGATCGGTCGACTTGAACAGGTTTATTATGTCCTGAAGACTCTTCTCTCCCTTCTCATCTCTCCGTCGAGACGGCATACGTTCGCTCATGTCAAGCGACTCATAAAGAAGCACCTTCGCACTTCGTATCTCTTCCTCTCGCCAATTGCTGGTACAGATCTGAATTACACTGACTTCGTCCATGCAATCCAGCTGCTTATCCAGGAACGCCAGAAGTTCGCTCACCACGAGTTTTTTAGAGCCCATAGTGTTGACGGGCGGCGGCAGTGCCGCGCGAATCGCGAATTAAAATTATAATTCGGAAGCGGAGTAATGCGCGTGTGGTTTCAAAGGTGCATAGCACTGCCAGCGGTAAGTCTTACGACTTAAGGTTCAAATCCCGCCCGCTTGAAGTTTTTTCATCATATTTTATTTCTTAATTTAACAAGAGTATATCAAATAGCATTGTGAATGCAAAATAAAACACAAAAATAAATGATAATATTCTTGCAAATCAATAAACATAACAAACAAGCCATGAATGGCAAACGAACTGTGCTTTCTAATTGAGCGTAAAAATAATTGCTCATTGTTCCTCCAATTAAAAATAATTAATATCGTAAACTAATTATGTGTTATTATTTATTTTTCAAACTGTTTCGGTGATACATATTCGGCTATGCCAAATTTAAGTATCTCATTTGGCCCAAATTTTACAGATCACAAAAACGTATATTAGTATTTTTTATTTTTTATTATTTAAATGTGAAATTATAAACTCGGAAATAAAAGTGAAATTGATACTATTGTAAAAAATATATTTATGTAAAAAATATACATATTTTTAAGTACTTAGAATTTTTTCTTCCATGCTGGTCTTGGAGAAAAAAAAATGTAGAATGTGCCATTCTTCCCGCGCAGTCCGTAGAAGCCGGTCAAGGGAATGAGCGAAAATCTAAAGAATCATGACAATAGGCGATGCGGCAAGCAACCCATCACTATTTTGATTCCGTTTTCCACCTTTACGCCCACCATCACGCTAAGCGTGGTCTTTCGGTCTTATGACTTAAGGGTCTGTCTACCCCGTAAGGGATAAAAAAGTAAATATGTATTAGAATTTCTTCTTGTCGATTCGAAATGGTACCACGGTACCATAGATCTTATGACCAGTATTAAGCTACGCTGATCTTCTTATCATTAGCCTCATTAAGGTCCTGTACCTTAAAAGAAGTGGGACATGGTCTAATTGGCACCGCAGTCACACAAATTGTTCGTAGAGAAACCCCACCTAACTACGTGACTACTAGTATGTACTTATTCTGTGACCTAACGCAGTTTTCTCGAGATCTTTTAACACCGGCCCGGAGTCGTTTCAGGGACTTGAGAGGATTTGACTAGCATTCCGTCTCGTTCTACAGACAGCCCTCCGAATTGAGACGTTGCTGGTATCAATTAAGACGTCTACCCGTTAGGGCCAGATTGGCTGACCGAGGGCCGCTCCGACCCCTCTCATCAGAGAGGGTACCGGAGCTAGGTGGGGCTGTACAATAGCGACCGCCGCGCCGGGGCTGTGGAGCATATGGAAGCACACGGCCCCATTATTTTGCGGACTGGATTATGATACCGTGTGGATTTAGTGGGTTCAAGTCCCACATACCATACCTGTCTGGCTTCCCGTGGCCGGGTAGGCGAGATATGAGTCTTTACACACGTTAAAAAAGATGTTGACTAGCAAAACCAGTATTTCTTTCTACTAAACTGAAATATTGTGCAAATTTTGAGATATCTGTTACTATCATTATCTTTACGCTATTAACTTATTTCCAAGATAAAGCCTACTGCTCTCGAATCTACGTGCTTGAGGTCAAAACAATAAAGATATGGAGCAATTAAATTACTCTAATGTCACTATTTAACGACTTGCCTGTTTGTGTGACTATCTCCATAACCAAAGCATTCAGCGGCCATTAATTCTACTGAATGCTTGGGTATCGGAGATAATCACACACACATACGCATTAAACAAGATAACTAAATTTATCTATTTAAATGTTTGATAAGAACAGTACAATTAATAAATAAATAAATATATACGGTCAAATCACACAGATTGAGCTAGCCCCAAAGTAAGTTCGAGACTTGTGTTATGGGATACTAACTCAACGATACTATATTTTATAACAACTACATTTAAAGATATAAACACCCAAGACCCAGGCCAATCTGTAAAAGATCATTTTCCATCTTGACCTGACCGGAGATCAAACCCGGAGCCCTCGTGTCACAGGCTGGCGTGTTAACCACTGCGCCACGGAACTCGTCCTAATATAGCTCAACTAGCGTGAGATATGACGTCAGTTATGCACGCTGCGTCGGTGACGTGTGAAGTGCGGAGTGAGGAGTGAGGAGTACTGAAATAAATTATATTATATTAAATCAATTTTACTTAGTTAAACCAAATTTTACCTAAGATCAATGATGATCGTACTGACTTTCTTTAACGCTGTGGAAAACGCTTCACGCGCCATCGAATGCGCTACGCAACGCCACGCTTCTCCGTAAACGAGGCGAGGTGTGTATTCTAATGCGACGCACCTTTTTTTGGAACGATTGCATAGCGGGTATATTCTTTCCCGAAATTTATTGTTATACATGACATGACTTTTTGATTAAAGTTATTGCGTGTTTTAAGATTCTTACCTGCAATGTTATAAAAGCAATTTAATTACCAACCTATCTTCAATGTACTTATAATTATATACCAAAATCAAAACGTTTATTCAGAAAATAGGCTTTTGCAGGCAGGCATGCTGCTTTTTCACGTCAAATCACATTTTAAAGGATCTAAATTAGTCATATTTATATTATTAATTAATGTGCAAAAGCTACAGACTACAAGCGTTTCGGAACCGACCACAGCAGAGAAGAAACGCCAAAAGAAACTCTTTTCAAAAGTATCGGTCGCCTACTCGCCTGAAGGGCTTTTTAATTTTATCATCTATCTTTGTCATTTATCATCTAATTTATTTATTTATCATTACTTTTCTTTTTTTTCATTTATAATAATTATTACAATTTTTATTATATACATTCTTATTCTTGGAACATATTATGTTAGCCTAGTAATACCTATTTCCAAAAGATAGACTAAATTTCTCAAATAATACGTCCCTTGGTGGGACTAAAAACTCCTATAAAGAGCAATTAAACTAACCTTTACCGCTGCTTAACGACTTATTTTTGTCTATTACTATTTGCTGAATACGCTTGTGAAGATAATCGAAATTATACGTAAAACGTGATATGTAATTATTATTTAGTTTTGCTAAGAACACAATGTCGAGTTTTGGACACAATATTTTTTGACGTGATAATGTCTTATAAATCTATAAACGCGCGCTGTGTGTGCAAGCGAGAACACGGAACAAGCGATAGCACGATCGGCCTAAGCGTTCGGTTGTGACGCATCTATACCTCCGTACGAATAGCTCCGTGGCGCAGCGGTCAACACGCCAGCCTGCGACACGGAGTGACCGGGTTCGATCCCCGGCCAGGTCACGATGGAAAATGATCTTTTTCAGATTGGCCTGGGTCTTGGATGTGTATCTATATATGTATTTGTTATAAAATTTAGTATCGTTGAGTTAGTATCCCATAACACAAGTCTCGAACTTACTTTGGGGCTAGCTCAATCTGTGTGATTTGTCCGTATATATTTATTTTTTATTTATTTATCTATCTCCCTTCCACCGTTATCACGTAAAATTATCGTCCGTAAACCGACTTTACAGACAACCAATTTTTTGGTTAAAGATATTTTTTCCATATGCGGAAATTAAAAACCGTTTTTTTTCAATTTGGTTAAAAACAACAAGCAATTTTTAAAACCGTGTACAAAATTCAACATCAATCACGCGAAATTATAATCATGTCCAGTAGCCGAGCAGAAAATACAAAACAGTTTAATTAAACGGGTGATGGTCCCTGATACATGACGTACCGAGTCATCCTGCATAATGAAATATTTATTTAGGGTTCCGTACCAAAGGATGCCAAAAGAAACCCTATTTCTAAGCCTCCAATGACCGTCCATCAGTCACCTTAAATCTAACACAGAATATTTTAAATATATGGTATATCTTTTACTGCTTTAAGAACAAATAGTAAAAACAAAATAAAATCAATATTTAAAAGGACGCTCCTAAGAGAAACGTCTTTTTTTGGCATTTTTTCTTAATTATTACTAAGATACTCTTATAAAATTAAGAAACAACCTCCGTGGTCCAGTGGTTAAGGCGTTTGCCTGTTGACCCAGGGGTCGTGGGTTCGATTCCATAGCATACTTTGTTTAGTTGTTTCCAGTTTGGTTAGGACATTGCAGGCTTGAATCACCTGATTGTCCGATAATAAATATGATCCCGTGCTTCGGAATGCACGTTAAGCCGGTGGTCCCGGCTGCCATCTGGTAGTCGTTAAAGGAACCGCGTTAGAGGCCGAGAGGAGGTTCCGAAGAACTCTGATACCAGGGTGTGCATGGCCGATTGACCGTGACACCTACTCGAAATGATGATGATGATTAAATTAAGAGACAAAATATGGTAAAAACATTCCACGCGCGCAGGGTTTGAACTTAGGCGTTAGAAACAGCATTGTGAATGCAAGAAAACTTATACTTAAAAAAAATTACCCAAATGTCAAATCACAGATAATTAAGAACAATAGTGTTGTTTGGTTAACTTTATAAGAGAGCTCGCACATCATCAGATCCATCAGAGTCCTCATCACAGAAATATATCAAGGTAGAACGGGGATGCCAGGATTTTGCCAAGGAACTGCGCGTGTCAGTTTTTGCATAAGCCGCGCCCCCAATTTGACGTAATTACTAGCGAAATAGTAATGTGAAATGCACAGAAATAAATCGCATCATATCGGTAAACTATTATGATGTTTTTCTTTCTTTCCAATGTTTTTTGTTTAATCTTTTATTGACCGAGCGAGCGAAGCGAGCGAGGTCTTCAATTCATTGACCGAGCGAGCGAAGCGAGCGAGGTCTTCAATTCAAGTTGGGGCGAAAAGACATTTTTTGTATGTATGTATGTATGTATGTATATATGTATGTATGTATGTATGTTTGTTCCACGATAACTTTAGAACCAATGCTCCAATTAAGATGAAATTTAGAATGTATATAGGTCTTATAAATATAATTTTCAAGTTCGTTGGGCATCAAAATCGGTTCAGCAGTTTACGAGATATTTAAATAAATGTTAAAGAATTTCGAGAAATGAAAAGTGAAAATGACGTTTAGGCTGAATATGTTACAAGATGGCGCTGAAATAAATTTTAATTTTGAAGGTTACCACAGCCGCCGCTAGGTGGCAGTTTTTTTTTTCGTTGAAGCCTGCTTTGTCCATGCTTTGTGTATAAATTTAAATTTATTACACAAAACATGAACAATTATAAACTAGAACGGTACTTTCTCCTCTATACTTCGTTTATCAAATGGTTGGCTTAGTCGCAGTACGGTAGTTACCCGATCGAAAAGATTAGACTTTGAGCCGCGCAAGAAAATTTGATTTTTCAATGATTGCAAATATTTCTTTCGCTGTCTGTTCCAAGTTAAATTCCAAGTGATTTTCTTATTTTAAATGACAACATTTCGTTCCTTTAGAACAGAAAAATACCAGTCTATGACAATAGGGATATTTTAATAAGTTTTTATTTATTTTTAATTTTAAATATGTATATGTTTGTTCGGGTTTAAGCCTGCAACCAAAAATTAAGGCAGTTATTTACAACCAATTTAACTGCAATTTCGTATTGTACTTAATGGTGGTGGAAGATAATTATAAAAAATCACTGATCTAATTTGAAGATGACGAGCTATTCAATGATAAACATCCCGTTTACAACATTTTACAGATTCAATCCTTTCACAGTAAAAGCTGGTAAAAAAGCCGGCCAAGTGCAAGTCGGACTCGCGCACGAAGGTTTCCGTACCGTTATCTATAAAAACGGCAAAATAATCATTTGCCCCACATTAATTTTAATTTTATTTTTATTTAATTATTTATTTTTAAAGGATATAACTACATATTATATGAATATTTCAATCGTCTACCTGTTACCGTTATCAATATCTAGCAAAAACAAGCAAAATTATCACGTTTGTTGTATGACAGCCCCCTTAAATATTTATTTTATTCTATTTTTTAGTATTTCCTGTTATAGCGGCAAAAGAAATACATCATCTGTGAAAATTTCAGCTATCTAACTATCACGGTTCAGAGAGAGATACAGCCTGGTGAGAGACGGGCGGACAGACAGACAGCCAGAAAGACAAACGGACAGCGGAGCCATATTAATAGGGTCCCGTTTTTACTATTTGGGTACGAAACCCTAAAAAGGAATGAAAAACATAGTGCAAGAAGAAACAAATAATTCCGCAAAACAGACACAATAAAGACAAAGAAATGGGGTTCGGTGGGCGAAAGATAAGTACAGATATAGAATCCAGAGGTACGAAAACCATATTTGGAAGGTAAAGCCGAAGCCTAGAAAGAGGAGTATGGGAGTGCAGCACTCTGCGAGAGAAACAAAAACAAAATCCAAATGAAAAAGAAGCTGGGGGGTTGTCCGGACAAAACAAGACAGAAAATTGATACGTATGAAAACCAAAAGTTTTATAAGTATAAAGCTCAAGCGATGAAACGGGGGGTAATTGTTATAAACATTGACGGGTACACATCAAAACCATATAGTTTTAGAAAACAAAACACATGTCTCGTTTTTTGAAACCTCAATCATCATTATCATGCCACAGTCACCCGGTTACTAACCTACTAAATGACCTGGCATTTTATATTTATATTCCCTGAATTTCAAGTCGCAGGCCTATCGACATTTTCAAACACTCAAACACGCTTGTGGAATATTTGGTACGAAAATTATTTTATAAAATGTTCAATGTTGTTAATAACCATAGTCTTTCAGATATGACGAAACTGTTACATGTATTTGTCCCTTAGTGAAATTATATTTATTTTTCTGTGAGGACCCACTCAAATTTTGCTCGATAGTGCAACGCAGCTCTTCAGCTACACGTTGCACTTTCGAGAGCTAAACGCCTCACAGATGTTGTATTGAAAGCCGGTTTTGATTTTGTCATATTAATTAGATAAAATTCTACTTGTACATTTAGGGATTGGAATGAAAAATCTATTTCAACTATTCTTGTAACAGTTATAAAAAAGGGGTTTAACGTTGTATGGTAGTTTATTTGTTTGGATAGAAATGTATGTTAACTATTAATACAAAAAAGTAAGGACATTGTGTTCATTGTATGTGGTGAGTAAAATAAAAAGAGTGCTTTTGAAGTCATCTAAACAATAGCACTATTATAACAAGCTTATTAAAATCAGTATAATAGTGGCTAGCTCACGAAATTATCAGGAAAATTAAATAATCGCGAGGTCCACGTTCGCAGCGAACTACTAGTTTATTTTGTTTTGTTTTTCTCAACTTCTCCCTTTCAACACTGTTAAAATTTGATTAATTAAATTTACTTTATTTTACTACCTAGTTATCCTCTAGTGGCAAATTTAGTTTAAAATGAACAGATTTAAACTGTGAATAGCGTTGTGGGTTGCATAATTATCAATATCATGTACACCTTGTTTTATCTTTAAGATTTTATTATGTAACTGTTTGATATTCGTAAATAAATAAATAAATAAATAAAATAAACAGTTTTTTTACAATTAAAAATCGCAGAATAAAGCATATGTTCATGTCGGGACGTGCGCGCTGACTGATGAACGTTTAACAAATCTTACTCGATCGTGCAAGATTGAGACACGCGTGTACCGTCCACTTGGCCGTTCTATCTTGATATATTTCTGTGGTCCCCATTCAAGAAACGCGGATTTTGTAGGTACCTAAATATTATACGGTGGTACCGAACCTTTGCGTGTTCTGAAGTGACATACACTGGGCCAATTTTTATTAATGACCTTGTAGGACAATGGACCTATGTAGCACAATGGGACTCGGGTTCGATTCACGGTCATGTTAAGATTATATTATTTTTGGATTTATCTTTAATTTTTACTTACATACATCCCTAAAACCTAAAAACAACCATACCTTTTTTTAATGTTTATATGAATTTCGTAAGTTTAACATTTTACATACTAGCAACCGGACCCGGCTTCGCACGGGTGCAATGTACATAAAAATATTCTTCTTGAATCACTCTACCATTGAAAAAACCGGAAAAATCCGTTGCGTAGTTTTAAAGATCTAAGCATACATAGGGACAGACACCGGGAAGTGATTTTGTTTTATACTAATAGTGATTAGAAACCCATCATTATACATCTGTGAATGCTCATCATCATTTCGAGTAGGTGCCACAGTCAATCGACCATGCACACCCTGGTGTCAGAGTTTTTGGGAACCGCCTCTCGGCCTCTGACGTGGTTCCTTTAACGACTACCAGATGGCAGCCCGAAACCAACGGCTGAACGTCCCTTCCGAAGCACGAAAACATCTTCATTATCAGACAATCAGGTGTTTCAAGCCTGCAATGTCCTAACCAAACTGGAAACAACTAAACAAAGTATGCTTCCCGTTGGAATCGAACCCATGACCCCCGGGTCTACAGGCAAACGCCTTAACCACTGGACCACACAGGCAGTTTCTGATCAGTTTGTCTGTTTCAGATCTATGAACGCTGTGTAATTGCAAAGACTTATTCTAACTTATTTAAACAAAAGGAAAGAAGTTTAGTATACAATATACATACCAATAACTAGAAACAAATGCACGAAACAACTTTTCGAGATAATTTTTATTTATTTATTTTATTTTAATTATTGAATCCAAATAATTAACATAAAACATTTTTCCTTAATCTATAACGCCTAAAAACCATGTTATCGCTACACTGTACGCTACACTGTAACCCTACTCAATCATCATCATCTACCTCACCTCATCTTATCTCATAATTTGGGGTCGGCGCAATATGTCTTGTTCTTCCACAACGTTCTATTTTACACCACACATGCACTTCCATTTTCTTCATATCTTGTTTAACGCAATCCATCCACCGCTGTTTCGGTCTACCTCTACCTTCTTCTTTTCGTGTCGATTGTACTTTAGTTACTATATTTTTGCAGCCCAATAATAAATAAATAAATATATATATACGGACAAATCACACAGATTGAGCTACTCCAAGGTAAGTTCGAGACTTGTGTTATGGGATACTAACTCAACGATACTATATTTTATAACAAATACATATAAAGATAAACATCTAAGACCCAGGCCAATCTGAAAAAGATAAATCAATCAATCAATCATTTTCAATTTTGACCTGGCCGGGAGTCGAACCCGGGCACTCCGTGTCGCAGGCTGGCGTGTTAACCACTGCGCCACGGAGCTGTCAAGAATAATGGGCCACTTCTATGCTTTCCTTAGATGCTGCAAGGAGATCGCCCAGATTGCAAGTGTGTGCGGGCACTGGACAACCTCTACCTGTATATCCTGAACGGATACTTTTATGCTAACGTTTTTTTTGGTCAGATCCTGTTCCTCCCTTCTTATAACGTGACCATACCATGCCAGTTTATTCATTAATTGCGAAATAAATAATTTTATTTAATTTCATGGAGCCCAGAAGCAAAAGCCTTAGTGACTGAGATTTCATCACTCCGCAATGTCACTGGAGATCCAAGGGCTGGTAGTTATTTTTTGCTCTTTGCGTAGATAATTACCATCGCTGTGCAGAGGGGTAATGACGCCAGCCTACTTTTTTATTTATAATAAAATTTTGTGTACTTTAATACTTATGTAATTGTAATATACATTTGTGTTTTAATAAATTTCATAAAGAACATAACATAAAATATGTAATCTAATTTACATAACAGAACAAACAAAAGTATCAAGAAATAAAATGATGTCCAATCTTTTAATGAGTTCAATCAAATACCTCTCTTGTTAAAATCGGGTAGTTGAGTTAGGTGACGTAAGCCTTAATACGTAATAAGGGGAATGGGATATGGTGGAGAATTTCGGCGCCGAGATTGAATCATGCGGTAGCTCAGAGGCAGAGCGTAGGTCATACATAGACCTAGTTCGCTGGTTCAAGTCCCGCCCGCATGAAATTTTTTCACCATATTTTATTTCTTTATTAAGAGTATTGTGTCCAATCCCTGGTATGCACATTTGATATTGAGCTTTTTCCTTAAGACACTTTCCCGACTGACTTCCGTAACTTGGGGATGTAAATGGATATAAAATAAATAAACAGTCCCTTGTGTTTGTCAAGATGTAAACATAGCTCTGTATTCCTGCAATATTATTGACGTCAATATTTACTGATACAGCTGAAATTCATGCTGCCTTAGTAAAGAATATAAAATGAATTTATCAACCGACTTCAAAAAAAGAAGGAGGTTCTATGTTCGACTGTATATTTTTCTATTGTTACACACCGTTGCGTCCCTTGTCCCTATTTGTTTTACTTTAAAGATAAAAACGGAACTCTTATAGAACACTGTCTGTCTGTCTGTCAGTCTGTCTTTCACCAGGCTGTATCTCATGAACCGTGATAGTTAAACAGTTAAAATTTTCACAGATAATGTATTTCTGTTGCCGCTATAACAACAAATAAAATAAATATTTAAGGGGGCTCCCATACAATCAACGTGTATTTTTCGCTTGTTTTTGCTCAATATTGATAACGGCAACAGGTAGACGCTTAAAATATATATATTTTTTTTTTTTTCTTATGATATAGGGCGGCAAACGAGCAAGCGAGTCACCTGATGGTAAACGACCACCGCTGCCCATGGACAACCGCAACACCAGGGTGTAACAGGACCGTTGCCGGCCTTTCAAGGAATTGGGGAAAGGACATAGGAGGAGGAAATGGGGGAGGGATGGGCCTTCGGCTCTCTCACTCACCGAACGAAGCATAGAAGCGGTAAAGCTCCTACTCAAACGTCGATTTTCTGTGAGAGTGTGGTACTTCCCCGGAGAGCCGGCCCATTCATGCTACTAGCAAAAATGAATTTTGCAGGCAGCGTGGCTCAACAAAAACTTAAAATATATAATTAAATATACACAGAATATTTAGTTATATATTCACTTTAAAAATAAATAATTAAATAAAAATTAAATTAATAATAAAGGGGACTCCCATACAACAAACATGATTTCTTTGCCGATTTTATAGATAACGGTACGGAACCCTTCGAGCGCAAGTCCGACTCGCACTTAGCCAGTTTTTATATTACTTATGTTGCTATTCAATCCCTGGCTATTACTGTAATGTAAACGATAATGTAAATGAATGAAAAATAAATAAATCATCCCTTATTTATGTCACGACGAAAACAAAGCGCTGTATTTCTGGGCAATATTGTTGACGTCAATATTTACTGATACAGCATTCATGATGGCGAATATCTATACTACTCTTAATATTATAAAGCTTAAGAGTTTGTTTGTTTGTTTGAACGCATTAATCTCAGGAACTACTGGTTCATATTAGAAAATTATTTTTGTGTTGGATAGTCCATTAATTGAGGAAGGGATTAGGCTATAAAACATCGCGCAGCGACTAATAGGAGCGAAACATCAATAAAAATGTTTTGAAAACGGGGGAAAATTATTCAACTATTAAGAAAAAACTAATTAATCATAATAACAGAAATTGCCGAGGACGAAGTCGCGGGCAACAGCTAGTAGAATATAAAATGTTTTCTCTTTTGTCTCTTTTTGTTTTACTATTTTTAAAAAGTTGCTCAATAGCTTAGATAAAAGGTTCTTAGTGGTTTATATTTAGGGTTCCGTACCCAAAGGGTAAAAACGGGACCCTATTGACCTCGCAGCCACCGAGCTGGCCGATCGGTTCGCATAACAATAGTAAATCCATTGTGTCTGCGTTTCTCGCGCTTGATGGGTTAAGAGCCCGCCATATGCCAGGCGGCGTGGCGGTACAAACGTGGATGGTCTAAACGCGTTGGCTTCTTTGGATATTTTCGTTTTTAGGTATATTCAAGGGTTATTCGAAAAAGAAAAACATATGATGGCTGCCTTATCTGTAATGCAATAATAATCAAAAGTTTCAAGGTTAATTTTAATGTATTTGGAGAATAATGCTATATACCGAGTAACTTAGACGTGATTTGGAGGCAACTTTGCATTTTTTTTCTATCGAGAAAATTTAACGCAATCGTGTTTTTGAGTCAGATAGTTACCAGAGTTAGTCCTGAACTTTGCTGCATTTTTATTTCAACTTGAGTATTTAATTATTATTGATATAACAGTCAATCATGCAAAGCAGTGTGAGGTAGTACGGGCCCTTAATATGGCTCCGCTGTCCGTCTGTCTGTCTGTCTGTCCATCTGTCACCAGGCAGTACCTCATTACACATTTGTAAAACAAACCACTCAATAAATTGCAATTTAATGCGTATATTTTCACATAATGATACCGACGAGTCTTGCGTATATTTTCACACAAAGCTACCGCTGTCTGTCTGTCTGTCCATCTGTCACCAGGCAGTACCTCATTACACATTTGTAAAACAAACCACTTAATAAATTGCCATTTAATGCGTTTATTTTCACACAATGATACCGACGAGCCTTAAATAAGTAAATAAATAATAATAAATAAATATTTATGGACAAATCACACAGATTGTGCTAGCCCCAAGGTAAGTTCGAGACTTGTGTTATGGGATACTAACTCAACGATACTATATTTTATAACAAATACATATATAGATACACATCCAAGACCCAGGCCAATCTGAAAAAGATCATTTTCCATTTTGACCTGGCCGGGGATCGAACCCGGGCACTCTCGTGTCGCAGGCTGGCGTGTTGACCGCTGCGCCACGGAGCTAAATAATATAGCTAATATAGGAGAGACGATTGATTGTTGTTGGTTATTTCTCCACGCAATTAATTTAAAACAAATCACAATTGTATTTATTCCTCGTTTATCATGACCAGAATAAACAAAGGTTCAAACCGCTCGCCCCCTAAATGCGGGCGGGGCGGCGTTTTCTTTACAAATCAAATACAGTTTTATTTTTGTGAAAATTTTGCTTGATTTTATTCGAAAAGAACCCTTCTCATTGCTAATAACCTGAGCTGAACCGGTATTGACAACAGTAGTGTTTTTTTTTCGTATACGTAATTATATAAATACACTAATATCAATTACAATAATACACAATAACAACTACAATAATATCATAACACTGGTGTTATGATATTTTCAGCTAGGCAGGACACAGAGAAGCTTGAGATATTTCTATTACTTGTGATCACTCATCCCAGTGTGAACCGCATCCGGAATTGCTATACAAAATTCAAAATGTTTATTTAATATAGGTCATTTAGACACTTATTAATTGTCATACATTTTCAACTCATCATCATTTCGAGTAGGTGCCACGGTCAATCGACCATGCACACCCTGGTGTCAGAGTTCTTCGGAACCGCCTCTCGGCCTCTGACGTGGTTCCTTTAACGACTACCAGATGGCAGCCGGGACCACCGGCTTAACGTGCCTTCCGAAGCACGGAATAATCTTTATTATCAGACAATCAGGTGATTCAAGCCTGCAATGTCCTAACCAAACTGGAAACAACTAAACAAAGTATGCTTCCGGTGGGAATCGAACCCACGACCCCGGGTCAACAGGCAAACGCCTTAACCACTGGACCACGCGAATTGTTGACGTCAGTAATTTACTTATGGCTAAGTTTAATGCCGCTTCCAAAGCAGAGTGCAGAAGAAGCGGCAACAAACTGCACAGCGCATTTTCTCCAATCGACTTCAACTTATAATTTTAGTTTATCTTTAAAACTAAGTACGTGGACTAATACATACGAAAGAGCTTTTGAATCAAGAATCAAAATATTTATGTAATATAGGTTATTTGAACATAATAATTGTCATTTGATTTTACAACTGAGAATTGTTGACGTCAGTAATTTACTTATAGCTTAGATTAGGGCCGCTGCCCAAGCGGAGAGCATTAGAATATTGGTTAATATTGAACAGACGACATCCTGCAGACCTTACTTTATTAAATATGAAATCTTGACCCTAACCTCGATATATATCCTGGAAATGTGCAAGTTTGTGAGGAAATATGAATACCTATTTACTTTAAAGGAAAATAAGAATAAAAGAAACAATAGAGACTCAAACAAATTGATATTGCCGTCTACTACATTGAAATTAGTTTCGTCTAGCCCTCATCATATGGCTATAAAAATTTACAACCATATCCCCAATAACTTCAAAACTATAAAAAAAAACCCTCCCTATTCAATAAACATCTAAAATTATTCCTGATCAAAAAATGTTACTACAAATTATCAGATTTTTTTGATGATAAGTTTATTTAAAAATAGCTTCCATTTCTCTACGCAGCAGGCTAAAAAATGCAATATATATTTGTATACATTTCAATCTATTTATTTATTAGCAATTTTTTAACTATATTTATTTAACATTTATTTATTTCTAATTTTAATTTTAATTACGTATTTAATATTTAAATAAAGTAGTGCAACTAGGTGCCTTAACTGTTTGCAGTGCCCTTGCAGGGCGTCACTTGTATTCTAAAATTATTATGTAACACCTCTATGTAATTACTTGTGACTTGCAATAAAATCTGAATCTGAATCTGGAGTGTAGAAGAAGCGGCAACAAACTGCACAGCGCATTTTCTCCATCTTCAGCATTTCAGCCGTTAGTTGTCCACTGCTGAACAACGGCTGGATAGCCTTGGAACAAAGAATCCTTGAATAAGGATTCTTTGTTCCATACTCAACTCACTTGGCAGGTGGATTGGCGTGCGCAATTTTTATGGTTTCTTGTGCTTCCGACGCTGCTGCCCATCAGAAGCGGTTTTAAGCTGGGGAAAGATAGGATTTTTTGCATTACTGAAGGTATTGGGATACTACTTAGTCGGATGAATGAGGAAAAGTAAGTAGCAGCTCGGAAGGCCGGGCGCGCGTATAATGCCATACCTGCAATCACCGGACAGACAGTTAGGGACACCCCTGACCACCAGCATGGCATTGACATGGTGTGCATGGTCGATTGACCGTGACACCTACTCGAATTGATGATGAGCATGGCATTGGCATTATCTTCAATCGAAGTCAACTCACAATGCTTACGCACTAGACCATTGCGCTCCTCTAATGATGGTGAAATTGTATTTCACACGTGAATCAAGTACTGTTACTCCGTAACGGGTATGCAAAATTTCATGATGATATGTTCAGTAGTTATAACGTGAAAGCGTAACAAACAAACTCACTTTCTCATTTATTATATTAATAAGGATATCAGTACACAGTCTGACATGTATTTGGTAATTTAAATCAACGCCCACTTGTTTCCGATGAAGATAAACTTTCATACGACTGTTTTCGTTGCTCGTCCATCTTGTCCAAAATAAACAAAAATATCGTATGGCTCACTGCGTAATGTGGGTAGTGGTTTCTTTTTAATGTCAAACACCGTTCTGTTTTTGAATAATTTTTGAATAAGTACAACGGGGCCTTTTTCGTATTCGCAAACATAATTGAACTTTCTCAGAAATAAAGATGGGATTTTGTAAAGCAATGATTTTTAGGGCATTTCTTTTTAATATACCCTCCGCTGTCGAAACATTTTTCGTATTGTATTACTCTCATAAAGGGTATCCTATTGAGAGTAAAATAACATTATTACATATGTAAGGTCAACTTAAAATGTGAAGTTAAACAAAGTTTATTTATTATTTTTTCCCAAAATAGAGCATCACGAGAATCTGTGTCGTTACTAGATTTTTTCTAATAAAAGTACTTTTACACAAATATTATGTTTGCTGCTGGTTATATTACGTTTGTTTTATCATATATTGTTTTCATAAATGAATTGCTTTCATAAATAAATTGCTTTTTAATATTTTTCTGATAATCTGCTAAATGGGTTGCGTTGCGTCAAAGGAAGGCTGACCTCACATAGCCGGAATTCAGACTAACGAAATGAACGCTGAGGTGCGTTGGGAATGAAGATAGCCCCTTTTGTATCTAAAGTATTTATATTCATGTTCTTTGACATGAATGGAGATATTAATTCCTGTCTAACGTACTGTGGCGTCTGTCTCTTCCGTACAATAACGAGATATCTGGCCGCTCTCTATTTGATATCCTTGTTGTGGCGATGTCAGGGAGTAGTGATGGAAACACAGGAGAGCTGTCTTGATTATGTTTATTATTCCATCTTAATGTTCAGACAGGGACAGAATTTTTTTTAGCCGTGTGGTATCCGAAAGAGTAGAATAGGACCACTCCAAGTCTTCCCGTGGATGTTGTACAAGGCGACTTAGGAAATACAAGCTAAACAAAGCTTATAAACATCTAAGAGACCTCTCCAGGCCAGCGTGGAGAGTGTAGGCCAAGTCCTCTGGCTGCTCTGGCCAAGTATGGCCCTAGTAATACAGAGAGGGTCGTGCTCCTGTAGTGGAGACTAAAAAGGACCTGATGATGTGGACAGAAATACCTGACCAGGCCCTCAATCTATATTTCGAATTTTCTCTTTAACTATTAATAAAAGTAATACGAAAATTTAAATTAGAAGGTCTTCATTAAAACCTTTTTGTATATACATTTTCATGTTATTATTAGTTATAGTTTGAGAGAAAATCTATACTAATATTATAAAGCTGAAGAGTTTGTTTGTTTGTTTGTTTGTTTGTTTGTTTGTTTGAACGCGCTAATCTCAGGAACTACTGATTCAAATTGGAAAATTCTTTTTGTGTCGGGTAGTCCATTTATTGAGGAAGGCTTTAGGATATAAAACATCACGCTGCGACCAATAAGAGCGAAGCATCAATAAAAAATGTTTTGAAAACGGGGGAAAATTATACATCTATACTAATTAATCATAATAATAGAAATTGGCGCGGACGAAGTCGCGGGCAACAGCTAGTTCAAGATATACGTAGAGGGTCTTGTCAAGTATATCTGTTTCTGACTGTAATTACTCCATACATGGTTACAAATCTGACATGTTAATGAAATGTATTGGCTTAATACTTTTGTAAGATGCTGTTAACAATAACAAGTCACCATCGCTGACTGGAGGGTACCTAAAGCACGTTCACCCACAGCGTGTAACCTCCGACGTTCCCGTGAAGGAGTGACTCCACCCATCAAAATGACCAACTTTGACCATGCTGGAAACTCAATTTATTTTTGACATTTTCATACTAATTGCCGGGCCGATCGATCACGTATACACGGTGAAATTTTGATCTGTTGTTTGAAATCTGAAATTTTGATTGTTGATAAACAACTTTTCCTATGGGACCAATACTGGGAACTCAAAAAAATTTTTGACGTTCCCATACACATTGACAGGACGGCCGATATTTTTTGTATGGAACTCCCCTTTTTTTGAGTTCTCAGCATTGGTCCTATAGATAGTTGTTTATATTGACGGGCTGAATCACCCCTTTGAGGATTCAGAACGATCAAAATTTCACCGTGTATATGAAAAAGGGAAAAAAAATAGTTTACAGCATTGGTCCCATAGGAAACGTTGTTCATTTTGATGGTATGAGTTACCCCTTTACACGGGAACTTCGTAAGTTATCTTACATGCTGTATATTGGCAGAAACGTTTGCTATGCTTATCTACGATTCATATCGTTACGTTACATACAACGCAGATGTTTAATTCTGGCTGTGTAAGGTTGGTTTTAAGGAGCTTATTTTATTTGTTATGTTAATGGCTTCGCGGCGCAACAACAAGAATAAATCTTCCAAGCCTGTCACTATGTTAAGTCTGGCCCTGGCTAAACATTCTGTCCTTGATGTCACAAAAGGTGACGGCTGAAAACAGTGCTGGTCACAAATGTGTCCAGCGTCACACTGTGCCATCACCTATTGTAGTACACTTTTATTGGTTGTACTTTTTTATGTTGTAATTGTATTTTTTTTTTGTTTGTGATTCTAAAATAAATATATTTCATTTTATTTCTTATACAAATCGTTTATTTGCTAAAATAGGGTCAATAACAGATGTTACATAAATAATAGAGCAAGCCTATTTAACTGTTGACAACAGTATGCAAATTTTATAATTGTTTACTACTACTTATTATACTCATTTCTTATACACACATGCATTTTCCAATTGTAAAAATATTTTTAATTTCATTTGTTATAGTAATTTCTAAACAATAAATTAGTGAAAAACAAAATGGATTAATATCTAGTCCCGCGCCAGGAAGCCATTTATTGAGTAAACTATCTTTTGTTTTAGAAATGTATTTAAAGCTTTTTATAATTTACTAGCTTACGCCCGCGGCTCCGCCCGCGTCAATGTCGATCCCTCGGGAATAGTACCTTTTTCCCGGGATAAAAGGTAGCCTATGTCCTTCTCCGCACTCCAGAGAACTTGTATGCAAAATTTCATGATGATCGGTTCAGTAGTTACAACGTGAAAGCGAAACAAACAAACAAACAAACTCACTTTCGCATTTATAATATTAGTAAGGATTATGTGTAAGCTGATTTATATGATCTTGTAGTTTATTGTAGGTATATGCAGATTGTAGGCATATTTTTTTCGGGATTTTGAAGTAACAAATGATAAATGTTTAAATTAATTAGTGAATAGCGTACCCCAGTACCCATTGGAGTCAGAAAAGGTGTTCTACTTGAGGGTACAACCTGGAATATGGTAGAAGTTCGATAGACTGTAGAATATCATTTAAATTAAATGTTAGCGCGTAGTTCTGCGCGCGAGTATATAGCGCGCAAAACTGATGACCGATTAGGCGCACACAGGCAACGCCCAAAGCCGAGGTCCGTCCCTTTTGGTGATGTTGTCTATAAAGGTTGAGGGCACTCTGCCCTTGCCTCAAACGCCCGGTGAAGTAGCGAAAGCTCACTTAAATTAAAAAAAAAAAAAAAAAAAAAACTGATTAGGCAGAAGGGTTCTTGAAAAGCTACCACGTACCTGCAAGCGCAGCGTCGCACACCCACCGACCAGATGGTCGGATGACCTGACTAAGGTCGCAGGAAGACGCTGGATGCAGGCCGCTCCCAACATATGTCTAGGCATATGTCTAGCAGTGGACTTCTTGCGGCTGATATGATGATGATGATATAAAAAATATGAAAATTGGTTCGAAACGACAGAGTTATGAGGTAACAATCATAAAAAACCAGTCGAATTAATAATCTGTTTCTTTTCAGTCGGCTAAAAAATATCAACATACAAAATAAACGCTTTTAGCTGTGGTAGAGCCACGCTACCGGCAAAATTCATTTTTGCTAGTAGCATGAATGGACCGGCTTCTCCGGGGAAGTACCACAGAAAATCGACGTTTGAGTACAAGCTTTACCGCTTCTATGATTCGTTCGGTGAGTGAGAGAACTAGCGGCCCAGCCTTCGCCTATTTCCTTCCTCCAGTTCCCTGAAAGGCCGGCAACGCTTCTGATATACCCTGGTGTTGCAGTTGTCCATGGGCAGCGCTGATCGCTAATCATCAAGTGACTCGCTTGCCCGATTACGATAAAAAACGCATCTTATCCTCGGTCCATGCTGTGTCGGACAACATCCACTACTATAACTAGGCCTGTCTCACTCCCCACATCGGTACCGCAACATACCTACGCGCAGTGAAGCTTCGAAGCGGTAAAATTGGGTAAATCCGGTAAGAACGACTCGCGTGTGGTCACATGTTTTCACCGACTTCATCGTATTATGAATCGTATGGTTAGACCTATAAGAATGAAATTGCCTTGCAGTATACTGTAGTAACTACATTAAGCTGATATTTCTTTGAATACCTTTGCAGAGTACGACTACTGTACGTAAATTTATAAATATTTCTTAAATCAATGATATCAAGTTGAGGGATTCGAAATCCTAAAGCAAAACAATACCATCCCAAAATTGAGTGAATTGAATTCGTTGAATTACAAAGATTTAAAGCCTATTCACAGCAACAAAATACTTCTCGCACTGATTAGCTTCACCGCAATGACTTGTTTGCGCTGGACTAATTTATCGATGACGATGACATTTCGGAAGTAGGTATTTTATGTTTCAGATGCACGGTTATCGATAAGATCCCAGCATAGAGGAAAAAAGTAATACGTACAAACCCCAGCTAGGTCAATAAAAAATTATTGATATAAGTGATGGTCACCAGGCCTCCCTTTCCTACTGAGGCGTCTGGAACGTGCCCAGAGCCCTGTGATCGGCAAGAGCCCCCAGTTGGGCGTGGGCAAGACACGTTTCCCGAGGCCTTGTGGCTCTTCTTCGCAAATAAATAATAGGCCCAAAAAAAGCTCGTCTGTCCTATAATGGGCCCAAGGCCCCGAAAAACTTAAAAACAGGCTTGATGTCGGTTGTTTATCTATGTTAAACGTTTAAGTCTGATAGAAAAGTAGACTAGACGGTAGAATGCTCACTATGCTACTAACTATACCAATGTAAACAGTATTGGTAGATACATCATCGTCAATCTTCCATGCTGGTCTGGGATAAAAGGAAAAACGTAGAATGTGCCAGCTTCTCGCAGATCGTACAAGCTGATCCAGGGAATGTGCCAAAATCTACGAAATCATGTCAACAGGCGATGCGTCTAGAAACCCATAACTATTTTGATTCTGTTTTCAACCTACACGCCCTCAAAGATGCTAAATGTGGCCATATGGTTTTGTAGACCTAGGCTCTGACTACCGTGCAAGCGAAAATGATGCTATGTATGTATCATCATCATCATCATTCCAGCCATAAAAAGTCAAAGTCCTCTCCCAAGGATTCATTTCTTTCCATGGGCGGATATTGCCATACTCACCACGCTTGGCAGGCAGGTTGGCGAGCGCTTGTTAATAATAATAAATAAATATATACGGACAAATCATTGTTGGACAATCAGTTATTGGATACTAACCAAACGATACTATATTTTATAACAAATACATATATAGATAAACATCCAAGACCCAGGCCAATCTGAAAAAGATCATTTTCCATCTTCACCTGGCCGGGGATCGAACCCGGGCACTCTCGTGTCGCAGGCTGGCGTATTTGCGATGCTGCGAATAATAATAATATATCATATGCCTATTTCCAAAAAAAGACTAAATTTCCCACTATGAAAGAATTTGTTTAGTCTAAAATTCTAATATGAAATCGAAGTCAGTGCTTTGGCTACAAACTCGAACGTTCCATTTCATTTCCTTAATTAAATTATGAAAATATGATTGATACAGATTTGATTGTGGAAAAATGATTACTAACTTTGACTTTGGAATTTAAGGAAAATTTTGATGTCAACTAATTCATCATCAGGTCTTTTTAGTCTCCACTACAGAAGCACGACCCTCTCTGTACTACTAGAGCCATACTTGGCAAGAGTAGCCAGAGGATTTGGCCTACACTCTCCACGCTGGCCAGACGGGTTGGAGAGGTCTCACAGATGTTTATAAGCTTTGTTTAGCTTGTATTTCCTAAGTCGCCTTCTACGACATCCACGGGAAGACTTGGAGTGGTCCTATTCTACTCTGCCGGATACCACACGGCACTGCCGGATACCACACGGCACAACTAATTGTTCGAAATCATAACAAGATTTTTTACATTTAGGTTCATTTTAAATCCAGGATTTAATCGTAAAATGTTTAAATAATTGGATTTACCCTTTATGTATTATGGTCATCACGAGAGTCATGTAAACTATTATTAAAAAGTTTGTGTTTTTTGTTGCCACGTCCTCGCATGAATATTTTAGTGGTAGCTGCTTCGTAAAATATAATATAAACCTCTTCAGACAGGCTTCGGAAATAAATACATAAAGTTTCAAATAGAGTTGTGTGTAATAGACACCCTCATCATAATTTCGAGTAGGTGTCACGGTCAATCGATCATGCACACCCTGGTGTCAGAGTTCTTCGGAACCGCCTCTCGGCCTCTGACGTGGTTCCTTTAACGACTACCAGATGGCAGCCGGGACCACCGGCTTAACGTGTCTTCCGAAGCACGGAATCATCTTTATTATTAGACAATCAGGTGATTCAAGCCTGCAATGTCCTAACCAAACTGGAAACAACTAAACAAAGTATGCTTCCGGTGGGAATCGAACCCACGACCCCCGGGTCAACAGGCAAACGCCTTAACCACTGGACCACGGAGGTTGTTTGATAAACACCCTAAATTGACTTTGTATCTAAAGCAACTGAATTATATGTGTATATTTTTTAATGCGTTCCGTTTTGTCACCGCGTAGTATTATTAAGGCGATTAGATCCCTCAATTTCCGTCAAATGAGCATTTTGTAAAGCCTACTCCTCTTTTATTGTTGGCCAGGAATAGTTGAAAAAAATATATGTGAGACAACAGTTCAAGGACTATTCAACATGTTCATTTTTTCTTTACGTCTTTTTATTGTGTATTAAAAAAATAATTACGGGGCATCGATTTTTTTACTTTAATTTCCTACTGCTCCCAAATGGCTATGATATTTTAAAATATTTTTGCACTAATAAATTAAGAATTCTTTGTTCTTTGAATAATATGTTGCTTTTGGCAATCGAACATGGTTTTCTATTTAAAAAGATGAATTCCGACGTTTTGTTGTTGAGGGTGACCTGCGCTGGCATTCAAACGGGGAGGCTGTGTCACTCGCTGCTATTTTTTACGGGTGATCTAGCGTATTTTCTCTTTGTTTGTGTGTGTTGAGACGATATAAAGTATGTTCATAGAGTAGTGCAGTCAGACGGTACAATTGTATTGTAGTGTAGTTCGCGCTCGTTCGATATCTCGCTCGTTTCGTTATCTACCTAAATTTATCTATTAGTGTAAAATAATGAACCTTACTTTTAAAAGTAATATGTAATTTAACTTCGCTGTGTTTATTTAGCGCATATATGTCTATACGTGTTACGACGTTCGATTGAGATTCAAATTGTACTTAGGTGGATCGGAATGCCTCAAACAAAATAATCGAAGAAAAATGCGATGATGAGAGCTTGAACAGAGATATAATTTAAAAGTTTAGTTTGAGCATTCCCAGATAAGATTTTAAATTATTTATTGTAGTATAATTTATCGTCTTAGCGGTAGACGTCTAGTTTAACCAAGCATTTTTGCCAAAAATTGACACTTTGCGAAAACGCTTAGTAAACTAGACGTCTACCGCTAAGACGATAAGCATCCTCTGAAACCTAGTAATCACTCCGATGTACAAGAAGAATATTCCGGAATACTTAGCTCATAACCCGTGCTCATAACAGATTGCCATCCTTTTCATTTTCAATTCCACGATTCAAACCCATATAAGGGTGGCAGCCACGGTAAAAAACATCGCATATTTTAAACTTAGGAATTTCTGTATTCTGAGTAAAGGTATGATTTTCAAGGATTGCGGCGTCCGTCTGCGAACGTTCAATGACGTCACCCATACATTTTCTCCGAAAACTAGTTTAGGTGGTTTCAAAGGACGGCAGCGCTCTTTACGGTCATGCGTGCCTGCGGTGGTCAAAGTTCACCGCAACTGTGCTCCTACCTAAATAAATTTCCCATAGACTTTTTTTTTTTTTATCGATTGTAGATTTATTGAAGACATCTGAATGAAATTATTTAAATTAAAATTATTCTTACTAAACATATAAAAACATACTTAATCGCATAAACTAAACCTACTCGTAAAAACCTTAATTAGTGTTACAATAGTCTGAAAAAAAACAAAGAACAAAACTACACAGAAAAATTAAATATGTGCTATATATAGTATGTATTTTTTTAAAATAGTACCTGTATGCTGTTAGTATACTTGAGGTGGTTCTTTTCAAATGTTGTGTATTCGATTTTTTTTTTTTTTTTGACAATCTGAGAAAATATTTTTTATATATGCAGCTATGAATTTAATCAGAAATATTATTAAATTATTAGAAACAGCAAGAGTACTCATTGGTATGTACAGATTTCAACACAGCCACACCACACAAACAGCCTCCGTGGTCCAGTGGAACAGCCTCCGTGGTCACTGGACCACGCCTTAACCACTGGGTTAAGGCGTTTGCCTGTTGACCCGGGGGTCGTGGGTTCGTTTCCCACCGGAAGCATACTTTGTTTAGTTGTTTTCAGTTTGGTTAGGACCTTGCAGGCTTAAATCACCTGATTGTCTGATAATAAAGATGATTCCGTGCTTCGGAAGGCACGTTAAGCCGGTGGTCCTGGCTGCCATCTGGTAGTCATCTGGTAGTCATTAAAACCACGTCAGAGGCCGAGAGGCGGTTCAAAAGAACTCTGACACCAGGGTGTGCATGGTCGATTGACCGTGACACCTACTCGAAATGATGATGACAGATTTCAAAAATTTTGGAATTATATGTTTTGAGTAAATCCTACCCTACTATCCTTTAATTTCAATGTTACCAACCGAAAAAAAATTAAAACTGAAATTTTGTCAGGAGAGGAATAGTCAACATATGAAAAGACCCTCTTCATTTTATAAATATGTTAAGTCGCTTTCCGCTGTCTGTCACTATGTATGCTTAGATCTTTAAAACTACACAACGGATTTGATGCATTTTTTTATAAATTTTGAGATAAGCTATTTTTGAAAAGGGTGCTATTTTATAAATTACTCGTTTTTGAAGACGTCTACTCCAAAGTCCTGCCCGGCTGACCCCGTTCGTGTAAAGTCTGCATCTGAACTAACTAACTATCTTTTACACATAATTAAAATAGTCTAACTAGGAATAAATAGGTAGTAATAAGCCCTGCTAATACGGAGGGAATGATGTGTCGAATTGACATGTCGAATGGCAATGACACAGTTATGATAAAAACTGCAAAGTATATTTTTGGCTTCTGTTTAAGTATAGAATCAAATAGAACAGAATTGTAAGTGCGCCTCTGCTTTAAAAAAAAACTGTTTTTTTTTTGCAAGTCAAATAATGACTAAGGTCGCTTATTAATTAAACTATTCTACTCAATCAATTCTTAGGCAATCAAACTATTCTAGTCGAAATAAATAAATATAAATACGTTTATAAAAGTTCAAAAAAATAGGCAGTAATGTATGAAGCGCTCATCTGTCCTACCTACGGCCGTGTAGTCTTTGATCGATGTTTTCGTGCGGGGTGCGCGGTTGTGGCGCGGAGCGAGGAGCTCAAACGCCCAAGGTCATTGAGGACTCTAATCGCCTTAAGAAGAGGAGTCATAAAATCACAAAATAGATTACAGATAACAAACCATTAAAGATTAAGGAAGTAAAATATAAATGGCATTCAATATAATATAATATTGATTCTTTATTTATTAAATTTACAATATAAACTTTAATTTGTAATACATGTTTTTTTTTCTTCATATTTCGCATGCCACTAGTAAAATACATATATTTATTTATGTTTGTTGCATCTTAATCCGTAATTAATAATAACAAACCGATTTAACAAAAGCTTTTTTGTTTAAGAGAATATGCTTTTAAATTGGTTTCATTTAAATGTTATCAAACTCGGTTCAGTCTCGAACTTACTTTGGGGCTAGCTCAATCTGTGTGATATGTCCGTATATATTTATTTATTCATTCAGAAGTTTAATTGAAGTCGGTTTATTTATATTAAAGATTATTGTCAATTCATTGCCATTTTTATCGACGCCGCTGGTGACAAGAGGGCTGGCTCTTTCCTCGCGCAAAGAATTGCAATTGCTATTCAGCGGGGGAATGCAGCTAGTGTTCTTGGCACTTTGCCACACGGGCAACATCTTAGTTTAGATTTTTAGTTTTTAATTATTTTATATTTAAGGTTTTTTTTTTAGTATGAATATAGTTAGGTTTATTTATAAGTAGTTTTCAAATTAGTTTATATTAAGAAATTAGATATTTAAAATGTTAAATTGTTGAATAAATAAATAAATAGATAAACTTAAAAAAAAAAAATCATTGCCTAATTGACAAATGTCAACTTAGTCTACCTATGAATATGAAAACTGTAAAGTTTTCGAAACGTTAGATGCAAAGATAATGTAATACACTTGAAAAAAGCGTATTAGGTGATTTAATATAAAGTCCAATTCAGATTTAAATGCAGTACTTACTATTTTTTTCTTCAAACAAACTGTAAATGAATTATTTCCTTCAAGTAAATATTTCAACAATTCTCAGACAAGAATATATTCGAGGATTTTCCCTTTCAGTTTCAGCTGAGGTCGGTTACCTCAGTAAATAAAATAAAAAGGGATCTTGTTTCTACAAGCTTTTATTTTAATACGTCGACCCAACGCGATTTTCGAATGTATAAGATAGTGTTTGGTGACTATATAGTTAATAGATGCATTGGCACTACATTCATCATCATCATCAGGTCTTTTTAGTCTCCACTGCAGGAGTATGACTCTCTCTGTACTACCGGGTATACCATACGTGACCAGAGCAGACAGAGAATTTGGCCTACACTCTCCTCGCTGGCTAGTCGGGTTGGAGAGATCTCATTGATGTTTATGAGCTTTGTTTAGCTTGTATTTCCTAAGTCGCCTCTTACGACCTCTATGGAAAGACTAGGAGGCACTACATTAGTGAACATAAATATACAATTTTTTACATGCTTGTAGGAGTTATGGAAGATTGAAAAGTTTATTATTTGTTAAAAAAATGTAGGAGTGATTGTGTTAAAATTCTTTATAAGCACGATCAGTATAGTATTGTTCTGAGCAGTTTGGATCAATGTATGTGACGCTTTTAAGAAGCACTTGTAAAACTTCGTATCTTGAAAAAGCTTCGTAAGAAATGAAAAAAAGGGGTTTAAATTACTGTATGAAAGGAGTCCTAACTCCTGATTATGGTTTTATTGCACTATCAAGTACATACATTTTAGACATATGGCAAGCAACTGTGATAAAGTTCTTGCAAATGCTTCCTATAACTGTAACAGAAATCTGTCTAAACTGCTCAGAAAAATACTGCCGATCATGCTTATAAAGAGATTTATCACAATCACTCGTATAATCTTGAACTTTTGAAAATTCCGTAACTCCTAATACGCTTCCTAACCGGATGTAAGAAATTGGATATTGGATTGGATTTTACAAATGAAGTGCCCATCCATATATTAAAGTCCTCAAACACTATCTTATACATCAGAAAATCGTGTTGGGATGAGAGTCTATTTAACTTGCAATGCATGTATGTAACTATGTTTGTTCGGGTGGAATCTTGCTACTCAATGTTGAAGCAGATATCTTCTGTCGATTGAGCTGAAAATTTAAATAGATTATAAATTTATTTTGTTCAACTGTCACACACATTATACAGAAATAAGTAGAAACAATATGATCGCTAACTATAATTTGTATACTCGTTAAGTTTGGATGACAATGCAAGAATAGCTGTGTGTCGTCATTCTAAATCTAACATGGCGGAATATCCAAGATGGCGGACTCGCTATTTTTGATGCAATCCGACAATATGGATATCAAATTATAGGGCTCGCTGAAAATAACTCGAAAAATAAAGCGATATACATAAAAGCTTCTTTTGATTTTTTTTTGACGTGAGAACGTCTTATAACTCGATGAACGCTGCTTGCACGTACTGTAAAGCGTCACGTTCCGCGTGCAAGCGAGAGCGCAGAACAAGCTATAGAGAGGCACGATCGGCCTAAGCGTTCGGCTTGTGACGCATCTATCTCTCTTCCACCGTTATCACGTAAAATTATCGTCCGTAAATCGACTTTTCAGACACCTATTTTTACGAAAAACTTTTGATGCTTATTTCCTAAAATTAATACACCCTTCAAGATTCATAGATTTATTTAGAAAATAGACCTTTTTAGGCACTTTTTCACGTCAATTTACATTTTTAAAGTTTCTAGTCTCTACGATTAGCGGTTAAGGCTGTGCGTTGATCCGTCAGTCAGTCAGGACTAACCATTTTATATTGTATAGATTGGCTGTTTGGCATCTAATCAAGATTAAGATATCTATTGTTCCCAAACAAGCTTGGAAATCTATCTTAACATTAATTATCCGCTCAAAATAATACAACACATATAATTAAATCAAAACAATAACATCACGAAACCTAGTTGCCAATTACTGCTATAATTTCTGAAGTGTGAGTTTGTTTGTGTACGTTTCGTCTTTATAATTGGAGTGTCTGGCGCCTGGGGATGTTGTAAACACACAATCATCTAAGTATAGGGTATTTTAAGAGCGTTGCATATTTTACTACGACCTTTTAGTGTCATAAGGCAGGGCAAAAGCCTCTTTCTCTCTTTTCTATTATTGTTGGTCTGTTGTTTGTGTTCCCCAGGGGGAAGCGGTAATACCACCTCTATGTATTTTATCTGGGGGCACGGAGTGATCCCGTCAAGTTGAGAAAAAAAGCGTTACGGCTTTATCGAAACAGTTCAGGCCATTTTCGACCTTCTTATAACTTCGTAGTAGATAAATAGAAGTCTGAATTTTTAGTTACCAAGCAGGCTTGTATAAACCAATCAATCTATTTACTAAAAATATCTTAATTTTGGGACTTTTTTTTTTAATTAATTTGATAAGATGTTGTTGGGATAGCTAATTACGTAAGTACGTACTGAAGAAATGAACTGACTTGGTATTACATGAATCTCACGTTTTACAGTAGAAAAAAACCGGCCAAGTGCGAGTCGAACTCGCGCACGAAGGGTACCGTACCTACACACGGTGAAATTTTGATCGTTCTGGACCCTTTAAGAGATTATTCAGCCCGTTCATATAAATAATATCCTTATCCTTACTTATATTATAAATGCGAAAGTGAGTTTGTTTATTTGTTTGTTTGTTACGCTTTCACGCCGTAACTACTGTACCGATCATCATGAAATTTTGCATACAAGTTCTCTAAAGTACGGAGAAGGACATAGGCTACCTTTTATCCCGGGATAAAGTACTATTCCCGAGGGATCGACATTGACGCGGGCGGAGCCGCAGGCGAAAGCTAGTAAATAATAAAGTTGATAAAAAAATATAGATTGTTAATGAGCTTTGTTTAGTTTGTATTACCTAAGTCGCCTCTTACGACCTCCATGAGAAGACTAGGAGTGGTCCTATTTTACTCTGAGGGAAACCACACGGCACTTATCTCTTAAGAACACTGAATAGTTCCATATTAAACAATGGACGAAAGCCGAGGGAGGTTAATCAATCAGTCAAGTTGGCAAGAGTTTTTGTAAGACGGAGGACAGCCTAATTTATTTGAGATTCTTGATAAATGTTTGTAGGTCCTATGCAGTTTTGTTTTATTACGGTTTCTATACGATGTCCATTTAATTTTAGCGCAAATATTTTAAGGGCTCGGTATCATACATAGGTATAAAGAATGGTTAAGCCAATTTCAAGATATAGTCAATTTTTGAAAATTCTCCGCCAAATTCACCGATCCGCTGGTCATCATTTCTATGATCATTTCTATGGAAAGTCAAGTTTTTTTTTTTCATAAATTACCTTTTTTTCTTGTGGGTGTATATTCTATTAGGGATTCTGATTTCAACATTGTAATGTTGCCAGGTAATTCAAATTAACACTGTATAAATAAATATATTCAATTGACTTGAATAATAAACTTCATCATCATCATCAGCTCTTTTTAGTCTCCACTCCACTGCAAGAGCATAACCCTCTCTGTACCACCGTAGCCATACTTGGCCAGTGCAGACAGAGGATTTGGCCTACACTCTCCTCGTTGGCCAGACGGGTTGGAGAGGTCTCATTGATGTTTATGAGCTTTGTTTAGCTTAATAAACTTAAGTAGTAGTATCTTTAGAGACCAATGAATAGTTCCATAATAAACGTTAGACGGATTCCCAAGGGACGACAATCAATTCGTCAAGTTGTCAGACGCAAAATTAGATTTATTTTTGTACGCAGGTGAGTCTGATTTATTATAGATTCTGACGAATGTTTGAAGATTCCAGGCTATAGCCTTTTTTCGGAAAAAATACCATTTAAAATAATTAGTCCGTCTAAAAGATTATCGAAAAACGAAAGATACGTATTTTTTCTTCGCATCAAAGTTCAGGAGCGGAGGCTCATGACGCGACAGGCCGGTTAAAGTGTACCGGCCAGTGACGTCATGCGGAACTTTAAATATATATAACACGACCACTCCAAGTCTTCCCATGGATGTCTTAAGGTAAGAGGCGACTTAGGAAATACTAGTTAAACAAAGCTCATAAACATCAATGAGACCTCTCCAACCCGTCTGGCCAGCGAAGAGAGTATAAGCCAAATCCTCTGTCTGTTTTGGCCACGTATGGCTTTGGTAGTACAGAGAGGGTCATGCTCCTGCAGTGGAGACTAAAAAGACCTGATGATGATGGTTATATATATATATCAATATTGTTTGATTGAAAAATACGAGTATATGCGTAAGCGCTATTAATGCTCACTACTACTGGGTCATCGGGCTCCTGTACAGAAGTGCTTGATCGTAGGGACAAAAAAAGACAACAATAAGTACTAAACAAGGAGACCTGGGTGAATCTTTTCACTTACTTATATGGGGTTTTGCTTGGCTACTCCCTAACTCGGTATACATACATAGTATCACGTCTTTTCCCTTGCGGGGTAGACAGAGCCTAGGTCTATAAGACCTTATGGCCATATTTAACAAGTTGGAGAGCGTGTAGATAGAAAATGGTATCAAATAGTGATGAGTTGCTAGCCGCATCGCCTATTGACATGATTCCGCAGATTTTAGCCCAATTTCTCGAACAGATTTTACGATCTGCGCGGGAAGAGAAGCAGTTGGCACATTCTATGTTTTTTCTATACAACTTTCATCTGTATTTATAAGAACTACATATTGTAAATTTCACATTAATTGGAGCATTGGTTCTAAAGTTATTGTGGAACAAACATATCTACATATTTACATACATATGTGTTTTCGCCGATTGATGGAATAGGCGAAAATCTGAGGAATCATGTTAGTATGCGATGCGGCTACCAACCCATCACTATTTTGATTCCGTTTTTCCACGAACACGCCCACCAAAATGCTAAACGTGGCTTTTAGGTCTCATAGACCTAAACTCTGTCTACCCCGCTAGTAATTAAGACGTAATAGTATGTATGTATGTATAAAAACTTACCTATGATTGAGAATCTCGAATAAACCAGACATCCCTCTGTCAAAACGAATCTATTTCTGCGATTGCCAACTTGACGAATTGTTTGTTGTATTCCCGCGAGAATTCGTCCATTGTTTATTATGGAAATTTCCGGTGCTTTCAAGAGGAGCCAGTAGATACGAGGACTATCTCAAATTATTCTAAAAATACAATTTATGTATCAGAGCGTCTCTTTCTTGGACGGCCTGTCCAAGAAAGAGACGGTCTGATGATTTGGCGGCTTATCATACAAATTGCCGATCAATCTTATCAGATAGGGATAAATAGCGTACAAGATGGGAGGCATTTGCCCAGCAGTGGGAAACAATAGGCTTAAAAAAGTCTTCTAAAAAAAGCATCATTTAAACTATTTTAAACGATAGGAGAAAAGATCTTTTACTCAGAAGGGGAATTAAATAATCTCGATGTTTTGCAAAGATTTCAATATTTGCAAAATCTTTTTTTATCTGTTACCTTGTCAGCTGATATTTAATATACATTAGAAGTACCTTGGCATCAAATTGCAAGACCGAGTTTGCAACTCTGAGATCTGACGCCGAACGTATCTTATCTTATCTTATCTTCGATGGGGCCGACTCAGAGTCGGTAGCACGTCTAACCTTTGGGTTATTTTGTACTTACCCCATGCCTTACTCACCCGCACGGTTTATTCTGAAGAAGGACTGCATGAGCTTCAGAACATCGCCCAGTGCGTAGTGCCTGTAGTCCTCTAGCTCAGGATAAGGTGATCCTAAGAGGTCAAAACGCTTACCAGCTAACGAGTCACAGATACACAGAATGTGTCTCATTGTCTCCTCCGATTCCTCACATGCCCTACATAGTGGGCTTTCGACAATTTTTAGTTTAAAGAGATGACTGTTATTTTCAAAGTGTCCAGTCAGGGCTCCCACTAGAACTCTTGTCTGTTTCCTGCTGTATTTGCAGATCACTTTGTGCCACCTGGCGCTGTCCAAGCCAAGTGTTTCCTTCGAGTGTAAATGTCCACTCATATTTCTCCATTCGGCTTGGTGTCTACTGTCGACATACGCATTGATTGCAGTAGTTACCACGCTATAGGATAGGCCTACGAAGGGTTTGGGTCCTACAAATGGCATACTCGATCCTTTCCTTGCCAGCTCATCGGCCCTCTCATTGCCCTCAACTCCAACGTGACCCCGTACCCAAACCAGCCTCAGTCTGTTGTGTCTACCCAGTTGGTTCAAGGCATTCACACCATCCAAGACCAATCTGGAATCGATTCTGTCAGAGTTAAGCGCAGTAAGAGTCGCCTGGCTGTCAGTTAGAATATAGATATTGTGGTCTTTAAACCCTTGCTCTAAATTCATTTTAGCACAGACAGTTACCGCATATGACGCCGAACGTAAGTTCACACCCATATATTTTTCTAGGGTTACAACTCTTAAATGGAACTGGGCAGGACACCTGGCTAGAAAGAACGATGATAAATGGAGTAAGGCAGTCACTGAGTGGTATCCCAGAAATGGGAAACGTAGTGTTGGGCGTCCGGCAGCTAGGTGGGTCGACGACATAAAGCAGATTGCTGGTAAGAACTGGATTGCGAAGGCTAATGATAGGGAAGAACGGCGCAGTCAAAAGGAGGCTGATACCCAGCAATGGGTCGTGGAAAGCTGACGATGATGAAGAACTACCTGAACTTATATATTTGAAATTTGACATAGGCCCGGGAAGGACATATCTTTCATCCTGGAAACGTTTATAACTTTTTTTATCTTAAACCATACAAATTAAAATAAAAACTAATAAGCTAACCTACCATAAAATTATATACTAAAATAAACCGAACTTAAAAATCTAAAAATTCTTGCCAATGGCATGTTGGCAAGAATGCTGGCTACATTCCCACGCTAGATAGCAACGCTTATCAGTTGTGCGAATAAGCAGCCAGGCCTCTTATCACATGTGGCGGAGACCCGGCGAGGAGCAATCTCTGAGACCTCTCGCACCATGACCCCATGGTCCAAATGTCTCTACACCAAACGGCACAAATATACAGTCTGCATTTAGGCAGGCATATTTGCGCCGCTTGGCGACCTCAGCGGCTTCTGTGGCAGACCTAGCTCTAGCAACTGATCCGCTGAGATTTTTGTTTTGGAGCTAGCTCTAAGTGAGCTTTTGTTACTTCACCGGGCATTTGAGGCGAGGACAGAGTGCCCTCAGCCTATATAGAAAACATCACCAAAGGCCCCCAGGAGGGACGGACCTCGGCTTTGGACGTTGCCCGTGTGCGCATGGCTTGGAGAGACAGGTAACTCTCATATTGCCTGATGGGCTGCGTATACGTGCATGCAAGCCTGAAGGGCCAATCTAAGAAACAATGGCAAAAGCCTTTGGAGAGCAGCAACTCTCATCTTTTGCCTTATGCGCGGAAAGCTACGTTGCCAGAAGGGCCTATCCTGGGTGCAAGTGACCCGGGACCGCCGGGCGGTCCCCACCAGTAATCGGAGCTAAAGCAACTGATCCTCTGAGATCGAAAGGCGCCAGATTATATACCTGAGGGATTCGCAATCCGCGAACAGAAAGCTGAGTAGTTTTTGCTCACGACTCTGCTCGCGAAACATTCGACATTATAATGTCGAATATCCATGTTATGCATTCATCAGTTTATCTAAGGAACTTTATCTTTGAAGCTGCAGACCAATATGGCTTAGTGGGCGTTAGCATAATTAGCGCTTATGCATGTAAAGCAACTCTGGGCGCAGTCCCCATTGGGATAGGTGAGAGCAAGTGGCATAAAAATATCTCGAGCTCTTCCGTGCTTTGGAAGGCACGTTAAGCGTACCGGCTGTCATTATTGATGGCTGAAGTGAAGCCATATAAGATGACTTAAGGCAGCAGATGGCAAACGAGCAAGCGAGTCAGATGGTAAGTGATTACAGCTGCCCATAGACAACTGCAACACCAGGGTATGACAGGACTTGGGGTGAAGACATGGGGGGGAAGAAATGGGAGAGAAGGATTGGCCTACAGCTCTCTCACTCACGAAAGAAGCATAAAAACGGTAAAGGTTATACTTAAACGTCCATTTTCTGTGAAATTGTGTAAAGTACTTCCCCGGACGAACCGGCTCATTTATGCTACGAGCAAAAATAAATTTTACCGAATCTATGAAAAATCTTTGAATGAAGCTTTGTGACCGATGCTTTGAAATCAATGTGTCTACCTGGGTCAATTGATCCAGGTATCCTCATACAATATCCCAAAAATTAGGTCTAAATGGCCTCCCATAACACGCCCTAAAGGGATCTGGTCTTATCGCCGCAATAACCCTGTATAATAAAAATACATTAACATATAATATACTAGCTTTCGCCCGCGGCTCCGCCCGCGTCAATGTCGATCCTTCGGGAATAGTAGGTTTTCCCGAGATAAAATGTAGCCTATGTCCTTCTCCGTACTCCAGAGAACTTGTATGCAAAATTTCATGATGATCGGTTTAGTAGTTACGGCGTGAAAGCGTAACAAACAAACAAATAAACAAACAAACAAACTCACTTTCGCATTTATAATATTAGTAAGGATAAGGATAAAATATACCTAATAAATAAATTTTATTATTAATAATAAGTAAACATACCTAAAAAGACCCAGGTGAAGGCCTAGTAAACAGTGGAAAGATTGTCTAGAGGAGGACCTGAAGAGACTCGGCAAGAAAACATCTTGGAGACGGGAGGCCAGAGACAGTGCGAAATGGAAGAAAATCGTAAAGGGGTTGTAGCGCCCAGGACGTAAGTAATAAATAAGTTTACTTGTAATTTCATGTTACTTTTTACTCATCATCATAGTCAGCCTATCGTAGCCCATTTTTGGATAAAGGCCTCTCCCAGTTCCTTCCATTTCTTCTTGTCTTGTGTGTGTCTTCTCCATAACTTGCCAGACACCTTTGAGATGTCATCTTCCCAGCGACACTTACTTTTTACTACCGAACGAAAAATGTTATCCGCCAATTAATCGGGAATTCGCACTCCAAGTCGCATTATCCAAGCAAAAATGTAAATGGAGCGGAAAATTAGATTGTTAATTCAGCCGAGAGCGTGAAATATGGCGAAGATACAAGAAAATATTCGCGGTTTATCGGAATATAACAATATTCGGGCCATAAGTAGGTGAATATTTTTACGCAACTTCATCCGCGTGTACTTTAGTGATCAGGGCAAATGGCTCAGCGTTACGCAGGTCTCTCATTCAATGATGACTGACTATAGCCATTATCCGAAGAAATTACGTAAACACTTATCACTTTAAACTTTTCTTAGCTACCATTATCAATTTGAAAAAGTTTGCCAATGATTTAAATGGTATTATAGGTACTAAGTCCGCGTCGATATCCAACTTTAAAAAAAATTGGTTCTCAATTCGGTTGCAAGTTTTTAAAGAGTGTTTGTTACCTTATAACTCCGCGCTGTATGATCCTATATGATGACATTCAGACGATCAGTTTATAAAAACTATTTAAGAAGGCAAAATGGAGGAAAGAAGAGGGAGAGGAATCCCCAGACACAGTTACTTAAAACAAATAAAGGAAAAAGTGGAAAGGGTCTCGTACCAGGATGTGAAAAGACTGGCAGAGAACTTAGACTAAGATGGACTCTTCACGGACAAGAGCGTTGCTCTTAAATTTTAATGATGGAGATGACATTTTATATCAGGCGTTTCTAATTCATCTAGCCACATAAATAAAAAAGACTTATCTGAAATGTAGATTAATCATGGCGGTAAAAAACTGCTCTCAGAATTCAAGTACCGCGGTAAAAAACTGCTCTCAGAATTCAAGTACCGCGGTAAAAAACTGCTCTTAGAATTCCGCGGGTACTCCGCGGTCTTAGTTTGCAAAATTACTGATTTCGATACTTTGTGCTAACTTCGGAAATCCATCACGATTTGTGATTGGCTATGTTTGCCTATATATAAACTTATTGCATAAAATATACCATTATTTTTATTGGCGTATCCTTATTCCAGACAGAAAATTCATAGAATTTTGATTCGCAGAAAATATTTCATAGAATATTTAATTTTTGTATGTTTATTTCAAAGACTTATTTACTTGAACGAAATATAATTTATAAAAACACAATTCAATTAATTTTATCTCATATTTTCGTTTAATAAACTAAATATTTTGTTAAAGAATATTGTTTGTTCGGTATATTCTTTCATGGAATTTAATTTTACTGAAAATTTAAGCAAATACGTTATGTTATTCATAATTTCATAGACAAATGTCTTTAAAATATTCAAAAAGATTGATTCAGAGCTAACAAATATAAATTAAAATGGTAGAAAAAAAGTAAAGTAAGAAAAGTAGATTAGGTTAGTACTTTGACCATACCAAAAAACCAATCGCTATCAGAAACCAGCTGCTACAAAAAAGTAGTTATGTTTAATTAGAATTGTGACCCCTTGCTACTAGAAAAATAGGTTAGGTTAGAAAAGTACTGTGACCCTACCAGAAAACGAATTGCTATCAGAAAACAAAACAGTAGGTTAGGTAAAGTTAGAACTGCGAAGGTTGCGAAATGCTGTACAGTACTAACCTAACCTTCGCATGTGTATAACATGTATAACAATCGCTTATAAAACATCAGCAATTTTTGTAAAGTTGAAAATTTATAAGTGTTCAAATAAACCTATGTTAAATAAACATTTGAATTTGAATCAAAGCGCATAGTATGAACCTTGGACTTCCGCATAGAACGCCTAAATCAATTCATTAGCATAGTTTGTTTGTAAATTCCCCCAAACAGAGGTTGATGAATTAATTTCCGTGTCATCTCCGATCAATATATCTTGACGCCTTCCTGATCATTGGCTATGTGATCGAATAATATTATCTTTGATACCACGAACTGTTACGGTTGAATTCCTTTGTTATCTATATTAATATACTACTCGTAAATTTATATATACTCGTACATTTATATTGAAAGACGACCTCTGAGGCGTAGTGGTTATCATGCCAGGCTGTCACAGTGTAGGTTCTGGGTTCGGTCCCCGGTCAGGTCAAGATGAAAATCATCTTTTACAGATTGACCTGGGTCTTGGATGTCTATCTATACATGGTGAAATTTGATCGTTTTGGACCCTTAAAGGGAAAACTCAGACCATCAACATCAACAACTTTGTCTATGGGACCAATACTGGGTCTCATAGACAAAGTTGTGTCAACTCAAAAAAAAATTCGTCATTTCCATACAAAAGAGTTTCGCCGCCCGGCCAGTTTGTATGGGAATGTCGATATTTTTTCTGAGTTTCCAGCATTGTTCCCATAGGAAAAGTTGTTCATTTTAATGGTCTGTACCCCTTTAAGGGTCCAAAACGATAAAAATTTCACCATATATATATATTTGTTATAAAATATAGTATCATTGTGTTAGTATCGTATAACACAAGACTTGAACTTACTTTTGGGCTAGCTCAATCCCATCATCATCATCACAGCCGTTAAAAGTCCACTGCTGGACAAAGGCCTCCCTGAACTGAGCTGAACGAAGAACCCCAAGGGTTCTTCGTTCCATGGGAGCATATTGCCATACTCGCCACGCTTGGCAGGCGGGTTGGCGGGCGCAGTTTCTTTGGCTTCTTGTGTTTCCGACGATCAGAAGCGTTTTGAAACTGGGAAACGATAGGAACTTGTTGGATTTGTGAAGGGAATGAAGGTATTAGGATACTAAAAACTCGGATGAATGGGTAAAAAGCAAGTAGCAGCTCTCTCATACCTGCAAGCAGTTGAGCATGACACCCCTGATCTCTATGATCGTTTTTCTCCGTTTCAACTTGAACGAAAATTATATATAATATAAATATATATATAAATAAATATAAATATATAGTATAAATATACGGACAAATAACACAGATTGAGCTAGCCCCAAAGTAAGTTCGAGACTTGTGTTATGGGATACTAACTCAACGATACTATATTTTATAACAAATACATATATAGATACACATCCAAGACCCAGGCCAATCTGAAAAAGATCATTTTTCATCTTGACCTGGCCGGGGATCGAACCCGGTCACTCCGTGTCGCAGGCAGGCGTGTTGACCGCTGCGCCACGGAGCTAGTCAGTAATTCTTTCGTTTGTCCTGATGTCTGGCTGGTTTTCTGTACAAGTCGCATTACCTATCTCTTTACCGGACATTGGACGGCAATAGCCGTTATAATAAAAAAAATCGATTGTGTCTCGCAAGTCACTGCAAAGTTTTAACTGATTTTTGTAACATGTTGTGAGCTTTTTCGATAATTACATAGATTTTTATTCAGTTTTTGGAAATCATATTAACACATTCACGTTTACGTTACGACGAGGTTACGACCACTTATTTCCCTCTGTCCTTGTTTTATGCTCTGTGCGGGGGCTATTTTTCTATATTCCCATACGTGTAGAAAAGAGATAGTGGTATTTCCATTGTTGTTGTTTCTAGTAGAACAATAATTTGCAAAAAAATGGATGGCTGCTGTTTGGCTGGTTTCCCGCACAAGCCGCATTACTTAACAGTTTACCGGACACTGGACGGCTATAGCCGTTATAACAATAAAACACCTGCAAAGTGTGATTTTCGTTTTTTTTTGAGCTTTTTCGATAATTACGTAGATTTTTATTCCATTTTTGGAAATAATATTAACATATTTTGTTTCCTATTTATACACACCCAATTTGTGGGTTGACTTTACCTTATTAGGATGAGAGCAATATAATTGACCTATATCCAACAAATTTTAAGCTCGTCCTTGAGTGTTCATGTCCCTTGAGTCGTCAATCAACCACAATACCGGCGCATGGCAACTTGTGACGAGTAACATGAATGTTACAAATTGATTAATGATACTTAATTTGTTTACATACTACGATTACTACGTGATTGATGCCACGATGACTAACTTTATTTTAAAATGTACGCACTTTGACGATGAAGCTAATATAATGTCGAGTACGAGGAATGATAATTCATCTCAAGGAAAATTTCATCAACTACGTCAGAACAATGTTTGGCCTGGTGGTCTATACGTTGGACTGTGAAGCGATAGACTCCAAGTTCAAATCACGGTCACGTATAACGTTTTTGGAATTGTAAAAGAAGTTTCTAGATAATTCTAGACGAAATGGAAAGGAAAATACGGGACAGAAAATGAGTGAGAGAGAAGGCGATAGAAAATTAATTGATTGAATTTGGAATATTGATGCGATTTTGTTTGAATTCGGGGGGTATATAAGCAGTACAAGGCGCGGCCGAAGGCAGTTTAGTTTGGAAGTGGAATCCGAAGGAAGAAGAGAAGAAAAAGAGGAACCTAGTAGTGAGAAAAGTGAAGTAAAAGTTGTGAGTAAAAGTGAAGTGTTCAGTGCAGTGGAAATCCGCGCGAGTGACAGTGTAGTGACGGTTCCGCGCGTGAGTGACAGTGCAGTGACGGTATCACGCGTAAGTGACAGTGCGGTGACGGTATCGCGCGTGACAGTGCAGTGACATATCGCGCGTGAAGTGACATTTCTCGCACAAACCAGTGCAGTGACTAGGACGCTGTCAATTGTGTGCACCATCAATAAAGGCACTATTTCATAGGATTGCCGTTTCCTTTCCTATCCCCAACCCACTCTCGTAACAATAATAAATATACACGGTGTAATTTTGATCGTTCTAGACCCTTAAAGGGAGGGTGACCGGGCGGCCAAAATTTTTTGTATGGAACTGCCCATTTTTTTTGAGTTTTTTTTGTCCCAGCATTGGTCCCATAGGCAAAGTTGTTCATATCGACGGGCTGAATCACACCTTTATGGGTCCAGAACAATCAAAAGTTCACCGTGTATAATATATATGTACCTATATATATCATAATCAATTTAAATTAAGCGCAAATATTTTAAGGGTACCCATAAACTAGAATAATGCTATAAATGCAAAATTTATAAAACCGGCCAAGTGCGAGTCGGACTCGCGCACGCATGAAGGATTCCGTACCGTTATCTATAAAAACGGCAAAAAATCATGTCTTTTGCATGGGAGCCCCCTTTAATATTAATTTAATTATTTATTTTCAAAGTGAATATATAACTAAATATTCTGTGAATACTTCAAGTGTCTAACTGTTATCAATAACGAGCAAAAACAACGAAAAATCACTTTTGTTGTATGGGAGCCCCTTTAAATATTTATTTTATTCTATTTTTTTTTGTATTTGTTGTTATAGCGTTATACACATTCCCCCCAAAGAGCCAGACACGTCAAAGAGAAGATCACCTACCGGCAACGCTTTGGAATATCTTCAACTTGCTTTTGTATAAGAAAAGTTTTATAGTGTTTTTAAATGTATAAATCGAACTTAGTAGTCTAATCGGAGGTGGGGTGTCATTCCAGCACTTCGTTGCCTGGTAGCGGAAACTTCCCTTGTATTCATTGTATTAATGACTATCTAACAGATAAAACTCCGTGGACGTAATACATTCAATAAATTGTTAATCAATATACATCAGTAATTACCTAATGTAAAATAATTCAATTTGTTATAAATATGTGAAAGCGTAGCCCATCAGGCACGTAGGGACCAATACTGGACTGAGCTTCTTTCGGCGTATTCTTCTCACCAGTGGTCGTTTCGAAACGCTAGTAGCTTATCGATTTTGCAAATATTAAAAATAGTAATATGACGTTCAGAAAGAGATACATGATATCCATGCTATTTGAATAAAATTCTATTTCATTTCATTTCATTTCCCTCAAACGCTACAATTTTGTGACCCTGTATTGATAAGATAGGACGGGTGGACTTAGACCTGTGGGTAGATTTGAAAAATCTAAGATTTGATTACAGACAAACATCGGGACAGCTGAAACTAAAGTAAAAGCTTGTAAAACACTTTCTGGGTGTATTACATTTACTAGTTATCTGATGTAGACATTAAAAACAACTCAAGTCACAAGCATGTCGATTTCTTAAAATTTGCTACTAAAGCATTTCTTTGAAGTATAAAAGCCTGCCCGAAAAATATTTAAATGGATCTTATATTTCGACATCACAACATTATTAATTTTATATCAAGTAAATCAACTACCAACATTCCCTTGAAAGGTTGATTCAACCAGTCAAGATGAGCAACCTTTCCTATTGGACCAATCTGGGACTTCAAAATTTTTTCGTCTTTTTCATAGAAATTGCCGGGCCGGCCGAACATAATATGTGTATAAAAACGTCGGTTGTTTTCGAGTTGCCAGCGTTGGTCCCATATAAAATATTTTTTATTCTGATGGGCTCATCATCATCATTTCGTGTAGTTAACACGGTCAATCGACCATGCACACCCTGGTGTCAGAGTTCTTCGGAACCGCCTCTCGGCCTCTGACGTGGTTCCTTTAACGACTACCAGGTGGCAGCCGGGACCAACGGCTTAACGTGCCTTCCGAAGCACGGAATCATCTTTATTATCAGACAATCAGGTGATTCAAGCCTGCAATGTCCAAACCAAATTGGAAACAACTAAACAAAGTATGCTCCCCGTGGGAATCGAACCCACGACCCCCGGTTCTACAGGCAAACGCCTTATCCACTGGACCACGGAGGATGGGCTGTCTTATTTTAAAAGTTAGGGGACACACATAATTTTACTACTTTGGAAGTGTCTATCTTTCAAATGAATGCCTTTGAGAAAAGAGGGCATTTTAGGCATCTCAATTTCATTTTTAAAGACATATCTACAAGTTTTTTTTTTTTACTAGCTTTTTATGTCCCACTCATGGGCAAAAGCCTCCCCTTTATTTTTCCACTTTGCTCTATCTCTTGCCATCTCTCTCCAAGTTTTATCGAATACAGTGAAGTCGTCTGTCCATCTTGTTTTTGGTTTGCCTCTTGACCGTTTCCCATCAGTAGGAAATGAGGTTGTTCTATAAGCCCATCTTTCCGGCACCATTCGGCAAACATGGCCCGCCCAGTCCCACTTCAGCCTAGCAGACTTCGTTCCAACATCGACCACTTGTGTCATGGTGCGCAGTGTTGTGATTCTTACTCGGTCTGGTATAAAAATGATATTTTTTTTTGTTTCAGTTCTACGTACGCCCCTTAATCTTTTTGTTAAAATCGTAAGGCCACTCACAAAATACATTTACCTATCCAGTTTCAACTGTGTAGTCGTAATGATTTCATAATAAAGTGCTTGTAGCCTTCGTCCATAGGTCACAGGTACTTTAATTATTTATTTATTATCCTACAGTCATCATGATCTACATTAACATGTGCACAGGTGTACGGTATGTTTTCTTTAACAAATATATATATTTATTTACTAGCTTTCGCCCTCGGCTCCACCCGCGTCAATGTCGATCCCTCGGGAATAGTACTTTTTCCCGGGATAAAAGGTAGCCTTTGTCCTTCTCCGTACTCCAGAAAACTTGTGTAACTTGTTTTCGCCCGCGGCTCCGCCCGCGTCTATGTCGATGCCTCGGGAACAGTATCCGCATCCTTTTCTTCCATCCTTTTTCCCGGGATGAAATGTACCCTATGTCCTTCTCCGTACCCCAGATAACGTGTATGCAAAATTTCATGATGATCGGTTCAGTAGTTACGGCGTAAAAGCGTAACAAACAAACAAACAAATAAACAAACTCACTTTCGCATTTATAATATAAGTAAGGATTTAAACGAGACTAACTTTAAAGCACACGCTTCCAAAAAAAAAAAATCTTCAAAATTGGTTCATGAATGACGGAGCTATCAGGTAACAGACATTAAAAAAAAATACAATCAATTTGAAGTCGTTTAAAAATAACTTTCGTTTCACTTTGATTCACTTACAATATTTACTATCACTTTACATACCAGTATGTAGGGCATGTGAGGAATCGGAGGAGACAATGAGACACATTCTGTGTCTTTGTGACTCGTTGACTGGTAAGCGTTTGCACCTCTTAGTATCAGCTTATCCTGAGCTAGAGGACTACAGGCACTACGCACTGGGCGATGTTCTGAAGCTCATGCAGTCTTTTTTCGGAATACACCGTACGGGTCAGTCATCATCATTTCGAGTAGGTGTCACGGTCAATCGACCATGCACACCCTGGTGTCAGAGTTCTTCGGAACCGCCTCTCGGCCTTTGACGTGGTTCCTTTAACGACTGCCAGATGGCAGCCGGGACCACCGGCTTAACGTGCCTTCCGAAGCACGGAATCATCTTTATTATCAGACAATCAGGTGA
Source organism: Elegia similella (assembly GCA_947532085.1). NCBI lineage: Eukaryota > Metazoa > Arthropoda > Insecta > Lepidoptera > Pyralidae > Elegia > Elegia similella. The sequence goes on from OX383941.1 coordinate 21,093,475, forward strand.
TTCAAGCCTGCAATGTCCTAACCAAACTGGAAACAACTAAACAAAGTATGCTTCCGGTGGGAATCGAACCCACGACCCCCGGGTCAACAGGCAAACGCCTTAACCACTGGACCACGGAGGCTGTTTACGGGTCAGTAAGGTATGGGGTAAGTACAAAATAACCCAAAGGTTAGACGTGCTTCCGATTCTGAATCGCCCCCGTCGAAGTTAAGATAACATCACTTTACACAGAAAGCGTCTCAAAAATCCGTTCAAAAAATATCACTATGCACATAAAATAATTTTGGCATTTTAAGCCTCTGCCTCAGGTGTATAGAAATAAAATAAAAAAAATAGGATCATTTATCATCTAAATCTGGCAATATAAAAATGGCGATATAACTAGACCGCGACATATATCACTTTCACTGTCGTTACAGAATGTTTAGTAAAATTTTGATTTATATGATATTTGTGATTTATATTGCGAATTATTGTTACACACTCAAATATTTTTGTAGACAGCGCTGTGACTAAGCTTGCGGCTGTCAAGAAAAAGGCTAGTCACTGGAATGTAATAGGAGGGAAAAGTTCCTCTAATTGAAAGGAAAGTGAAAATCACTTTCTCTTTCGCACTCTTGAAGAAAATGTTATTGATTTCGGTTAAGAAAATCAATAATTCCATTTATTCTAAAATATTGGATTAAAATGAGTACTGGGATTGTTCAATGTCCTTCAAGAAAGACATGATGTGTATCGACGGCCTTCATGGTACAAATGCCTCAGTGGTCCAGTGGTTAAGACGTTTGCCTATAGACCCGGGGGTCGTGGGTTCGATTGCAATGGGAAACATATTTTGTTTTGTTGTTTCCAGTTTGGTTAGGACATTGCAGGCTTGAATCACCTAATTGTCTGATAATAAAAATGATTCCGTGCTTGGAAAGGCACGTTAAGCCGTCGGTCCTAGCTGCCATGGGTAGTCGTTAAAGGAACCAAGTAAGGGGCCGAAAGGCGGTTCCGAAAAACTCTGACATCAGGGTGTGCATGGTCGTTTGACCGTGTCACCTACACGAAATGATGATTATGGTACAATGGTTAACACGCCAGCTGGGGCACCGAGCTCGATTCCCGGTGCGTGTAATTTTTTGTACTTATCTTAATAATAATACATTGTTATTCATTGTAATTTTAGGTTTAGCCTTGTTGAAATATAAAAGAAAATGAGCTCAATATAAAAACGAGGAGTAGATCAAATTTAGCTTCCAAGATAAGACCCTCAAAAACAAGCTTACAAGCAAACTAATAGAACAAATTTAAATAAAATCACTTTAATACGGTATTATCGCGTATATTACGACGACTAGCTCCGTGGCGCAGCGGTCAACACGCCAGCCTGCGACACGGAGTGACCGGGTTCGATCCCCGGCCAGGTTAAGATGGAAAAGGATCTTTTTCAGATTGGCCTGGGTCTTGGATGTGTATCTATATATGTATTTGTTATAAAATATAGTATCGTTGAGTTAGTATTAGTATCCCATAACACAAGTCTCGAACTTACTTTGAGGCTAGCTCAATCTGTGTGTTTTGTCCGTATATATTTATTTATTTATTTATTACATTATTTTTTTACATCTAACGTTTCGAAAACTTTACCGTTTTCATGGTCGCAAGTAGACTAAGTTAACATTTGTCTTTTGTGTTATAAGAACTATTTAAATGTGTAACTTCGCGCAAACGTTAGAAACCATAGATTTAAAAAAAATTGCGTCTCTCATACTTCTATGTTAGAAACCATTAATAAGGCAAATTAAAAAAGGTTTTAATAAAAAGTTTATAAAAAAGAAAACACAAAAGAAAATATTCATCTCGCATCGTCACTTAACGTAAAATGTTTTGCCCTTATGGCCATAATTGCTCAAATTGACGTTGAGCATACACGGAAAATTGGGAAAAATAAGTCTGACACGTGTGTAATTGACACATCACGGACAATTTACGGTAAAAAGCCTGAGTGAGAGATTTTCTTTTTTTTTCTTTTCTTATATGTGGCGATCAAACTTCATTCTGAAGCTTATTTGAGGCAGTGTCCAGGAGAGATCTTCGTCTTTTTGAGTAAATTTAACTTGGGCGGCAAACGAGCAAGTGGGTCACCTGATGGTAAGTGATCCGCTGCCCATGGACAACAGCAACACCAGGGTGTGGCAGGTGCGTTGTCGGCCTTTCAAGGAGTTTGGGGAATGAAATGGGGAGGGGAGGGGGAAGGATGGGCTTACGGCTCTTTCACCGAATGAAGCATAGAAGCGGTAAAGCTTCTACTCAAACGTCGATTTTCTGTGAGAGTGCGGTACTTTCGCGGTCAAGCCGACCCTCTTTGTTGTTTTTGTTATTGAAGGGTGACTCCCTTCAATAACAAAAACAATAAAAAATTAATTATTGTGACTTACTAGAAACAAAATTCAAATATTGCCGCAACAGAATTCTAATATGGCTACATATAATAGAACTGTATATATCATAGGTCCAAGACTGTATAACAAATTACCGGACACATTGAAAGGGTTAAAAAATAAGCTTTTTAAAATTAAATTAAAGAAAATTCTAATTGACAAATGTTACTACAGCATAGAAGACTTTTTGACTGATAAGATAAATATGTAATTAATTAACAAATATTTACAATAATGTTAAATTTGCACGCCTTTGTAAGGCAAAATGTATTGACACTCTAATATGGTTAACAACTTTTGTAACACATACATTTATGCAAATAAATTGAATTGAATTGAATTGTGTAAATAAACGCGCGGTCGCGAAAATTTTTGCGACACCGTGGGCGCTCAAGGTGAAAACCGCGCGCGCGGTAAACGCCCCGCTTAAGTGGATAGTACAAGTTGCTCATTGTGACGGGCTCAATCACCCTTCAAGGAAATATCGGTGATTAATTTACACGCTGTATATCAAATGATTGCTAACTTTTGACAACTACGCTGTACGTTTTGACTATCACTTCAAAATACATTGCGGCTTTCATATGACTAATTATTTTTATTTAACGTATATATGCCGTGATGAATGTTGAAGTGACTATCGAAATGTTGTACACCGCAGTTGTCAAAAGTAAGCGGACAGGCCGGCTGACCCTCGTCAAAATTAATAAGCCACTAGTCATAAAATATGCACGTAAATGGCTGGACGATAATGTCATATCATATAGCATCAAGTACACCTTTTTTATACTTTTTTAAATGCTTTATTATTTATAATAATTTGTAAAATAATAATATAATTTGTAAAATATAAAATAATATAATATAAATATAAAATATTATTATTAATAATTTGCTTCCATACAACAGACATTTTTTTATGTACTAAAAACGGGTCCCTCGCATGCTATTTCGTCGGGCCGACTATAGTGGCCCTTTTTTTACCGTTTTTATAGATAATGGTACGGAACCATTCGTGCGCGAGTCCGACCCGCACTTGGCCAGTTTATTATACATAATTTTTGTATAGAACAAAGCGTTATCAAACGTGAAAAACAAAAAAACAAACTAGACATATAATAATGATTGAAAAAAAATTGAATAAATTTACAAATTATTATTGAAACTTAAAAATCGCATGAATTGTACAAATTAGCCATAAAACTGCATTTCATTGTATTGTTTAAAAAAATATATTAAAAAATCATATAATCAAAAGATAATCAATTGCATAGTGGTAAGCACTTATTTAGGTTTTATGCGTAAGCGGTATCTCAAGCAAATGATACAAATATCTTTGACATAGATATAGAAATTCAAAGTCAACCCTGCCGGTCTATTTGCTAACTCAGTGTATAACGTTTTGATTGTCATTTCAATATACATTGCATATTAAATTTATTATACATATTTAAGATTACATATTTATTATACATATTTAAGAAATATTAAACGTAATATATTTTGAAGTTACTCGTCCAAAATACCTCAGTGCCTCAAGTCGAAAGTATTCAATGTGTGTTGCCAGTGATGACTTACGGGTCCGAAACGTGGTCGTTTACTATGGGCCTCATAAGAAAGCTCAAGGTCGCTCAAAGAGCTATGGAGAGGGCTATGCTCGGTGTTTCTTTGCGAGATCGAATCAGAAACGAGGAGATCCGTAGAAGAACAAAGGTCACCGACATAGCTCAGCGGATTAGCTCTTTGAAGTGGCAGTGGGCGGGGCACATAGCTCGAAGAACCGATGGCCGATGGGGCAGAAAGGTGCTCGAATGGCGACCACGTACCGGCAAGCGCAGCGTTGGACACCCACCGACAAGGTGGTCGGACGACCTAACTAAGGTCGCAGGAAGACGCTGGATGCAGGCCGCTTCCAACCGGTCATATTGGAAATCCTTAGGGGAGGCCTATGTCCAGCAGTGGACTTCTTGCAGCTGAGATGATGATGATGATGATGATGATGATGAATATATTTTTAAGTTACTATCAAAACGTTGTACACTAAGTAAGCAAATAGGCCGGATAAATTAGACGGTTTCGAACAAAAGTGAGATTTTTAGAAGGCCAAGGGTCTCCGCCGTTAAGAGCCCGCCATATGCCAGGCGGCGTGGCGATACAAACGCGGATGGTCTAAAAGCGTTGGCTACTTTGGATATTTTCGTTATTTAGGAATATTCAAGGGTTATTCGAAAAAGAAAAACATATGATGGCTGCCTTATCTGTAATGCAATTATAATCAAAAGTTTCAAGGTAAATTTTAATGTATTTGGTGAATAATGCTATATACCGAGTAACTTAGACGTGATTTGGAGGCAACTTTGCAATTTTTTTCTATCGAGAAAATTTAACGCAATCGTGTTTTTGAGTCATATAGTTACCAGAGTTAGTCCTGAACTTTGCTGCATTTTTATTTCAACTTGAGTATTTAATTATTATTGATATAACAGTCAATCATGCAAAGCAGTGTGAGGTAGTACGGGCCCTTAAGGGAAGCGATCAGTCCAGCGGACAATGGCGGCGTTGGATTAAAAGCCCCGAGTGCCCTCTTAAGTTAATGAAGTTTAGTCGACCGGCAGCTGTAGGTGTGTGTATTTCCGGTATTTTAGAAGACAATCTTATTTAATAAAAAAGCTACCTTTGTGGTCCAGTGGTTAAGGCGTTTGTCTGTTGGGGTCGTGGGTTCGATTCCCACGGGCATTCTTTGTTTCGTTGTTTCCAGTTTGGTTAGGACATTACAGAATTGAATCACCTGATTGTCTGATAATAAAGATGATTCCGTGATTTGGAAGGCACGTTAAGCCGTTGGTCCCGGCTGCCATCTGATAGTCGTTAAAGGAACCACGTCAGAGGCCGAGAGGCGGTCTCGAAGAACTCTGACACCAGGGTGTGTAAGGTCGATTGACCGTGATACCTACTCGAAATGAATGAATGATCTTGACCTGGCCGGGGATCGAATCCCCGTCCTCGCAGGCTGGCGCCACAGATCTCGCCATAAATAAATATAAACATGCTATAAATACTTAATTAATATATAGGCCTTTGTCCAGCAGTGGACTTCTTACGATGGAAGTGAAATATATAGCGACAAATCACACACGATACTATATTCTATAACAAATACTTATATAGATAAACATCCTAGACCCAGGCAGATCAAACAGTCCAGGGATCAAACCGGGACCCTGAAATTCAAAAGCACTTGCGTTACCACTAATTTATTCATTTCGCGTAGGTGTCACGGTCAATCGACCATGCACACCCTGGTGTCAGAGTTCTTCGGGACCGCTTCTCGGCTTTTGACGTGGTTCCTTTAACGACTATCAGATGGCAGCCGAGACCAACGACTTAACGTGTCTTCCGAAGCACGAAATCATCTTTATTATCAGACAATCAGGTTGTAACGTTGCAGCATGCCACCTGCATGCTGCATCTCATCCAACCTCATTTCTCACATCCTGTCCATTTTTCATTTCTTATTTTAATTCAAATTTCATTTTTAATTCACGTTTCATTCCATTTTTAGATTACTTTCTCTCTCTCTCATCACTCATTCTTAAATCATTCTTGAGTCTGCTACCACCTTTCAATCGGTTAACATCTTTCAGTCTATCACTCATTGAGTCTACTACCATATCCTGGAGCATAAGTCTCTAATAATTATTTATTGAAGTTGTAAAAGCAAAGATTTTAATAAAGTTATTAGCTGTGTTCTGTGTGTTCGTCTTGTGCTCTCCCTACCATCTTTATATGTGGAACTCGGCTTGAGCGTCGGGACGGCCGAGCCCTCACATTGGCGCCTGTTACGTGTTGTACTATCTACGCCCTGGATTACTCTACTAGAGTACACTGGTACCCGCCTCTTGCTGCTACTGCTACTGGATTGCAGTACTGCGTGCCAGTGCTACCTGCTACCTGCTGCCTGCCTACTACACTACCCTGGCCCCTGGATTGCAGTGCTGCGTGCTAGCATCTCTGTGCTAGCGTCTCCGTGTGCCAGCCTCTCCATCTGCCAGTGTCTCCATCTGCCAGCGTCGGTTCAAGAAAATACCATTTATTTTTTAAACATTTGTATTTAATAAAATTTATTAAAAATTATATCCCTACAGCTCCATCATCACTTCATCTACTTCTCTTCATTTCCACATTTCATGTTTCTCGGTCTCCAATCCAGGTGAGCTCTTCTATCTTTAATTTTATTCCAGATATTCCTGTAATATATAGATTATTTTAGTTTATTTATTATAATTTATCACACTTTTACGTTATTCTCTTTACAATAAATACACTAACAGTACACTTAACACACACATTATAACACACATATACAGCCATAAATACAATCATGCTGCCATTGTGCAGTTACACAGGTGACTGAAACTCTGGGTTTAAACCAAACTGGTTATCCTTTGTTTTGGAATCCTATACTATACAGCTAGCTATAGGATAATATCCTATAGTATTGGCCTCACGTAGTTAGTCCGATATCCTTAGGCTTCCGAGGCCGACTTCAGGATATCGAAACACACTTCACATTCACCAACTACAATAATATTATATACTTACGTAGTTATATTTTATTTTTCTCGTTATCTGGAATAAATATTTACTTAATTTATTTTATTATATTTTCATTACTATCCTTTGAACATTTTCTTTATTTACATTGTTCCTTGATTTATATTTTGACACTGTCAACATTTATTTTATTGACACTGTCAAAATTTTAAATTAGTTCCTTTTATAATATCAATAGACAATAGGCTATTTACACACGTTACTTTTAAGGCTATACGCACACTGTATTTTTTTTCATGGTTCTTTTTCCCGTCTTATTTTTTTTCTAAATTCAAAAACTATCTTGCCCAAGATAATTCATTGATTCTCTTTTAGCACTCATTTGGCTCTATTTATTTTATTTTTTCCTTCTTTAAATATCCTTTCTTTATTTTTTTTGATAAATATCCTTTCTTTATTATTTTTATTTTACTTTCAAAATTTTTTTTCTTTTACACTTCTTATTTGATAATAATTTTACCATTTAAGTCTGAATTTCTTTTTATTCACCTCCATTATTTTTTTTGGTTCCATTACTTATTGACGGACATCAACTCCAACTTTGATCATCTTCTTCCTTTATTTTATCTTCTTCTCTCTCTTCATTCTTTGCAGTCATATGTTGACCTGCAATTATTTTCCATATCCTTAAGTGCGGTTGATTACACTTTAAATAAGGTTGTAACGTTGCAGCATGCCACCTGCATGCTGCATCTCATCCAACCTCATTTCTCACATCCTGTCCATTTTTCATTCCTTATTTTAATTCAAATTTCATTTTTAATTCAAATTTCATTCCATTTTTAGATTACTTTCTCTCTCTCTCATCACTCATTCTTAAATCATTCTTGAGTCTGCTACCACCTTTCAATCGGTTAACATCTTTCAGTCTATCACTCATTGAGTCTACTACCATATCCTGGAGCATAAGTCTCTAATAATTATTTATTGAAGTTGTAAAAACAAAGATTTTAATAAAGTTATTAGCTGTGTTCTGTGTGTTCGTCTTGTGCTCTCCCTACCATCTTTATATGTGGAACTCGGCTTGAGCGTCGGGACGGCCGAGCCCCACGTTGGGCGCCAATGTGAGGGCTCGGCCGTCCCGACGCTCAAGCCGAGTTCCACATATAAAGATGGTAGGGAGAGCACAAGACGAACACACAGAACACAGCTAATAACTTTATTAAAATCTTTGCTTTTACAACTTCAATAAATAATTATTAGAGACTTATGCTCCAGGATATGGTAGTAGACTCAATGAGTGATAGACTGAAAGATGTTAACCGATTGAAAGGTGGTAGCAGACTCAAGAATGATTTAAGAATGAGTGATGAGAGAGAGAGAAAGTAATCTAAAAATGGAATGAAATTTGAATTAAAAATGAAATTTGAATTAAAATAAGTAATGAAAAATGGACAGGATGTGAGAAATGAGGTTGGATGAGATGCAGCATGCAGGTGGCATGCTGCAACGTTACAAGGTGATTCAAGCCTGCAATGTTCTAACCAAACTGGAAACAGCTAAACAAAGTATGCTTCCTGTGGGAATCGAACCCGCGTTACCACTGAGACACAAATAAGAAAATTGAGACAAAATATAACTATTTTTTTTTGATTCCAAAGAAACTTACCAAAGCGAATATATGTACAATATGTAAAGAAAATCCTGTCTGATCCTTGAAGGGGCGATTCAGCCCATATATTAATAACTTTTCCAATGGGATAACAGTTGAGAACTCAAAAAAAATTACATTTGCAATCAAAAATATTTGGCCGCCCGGTCAATTTGTAGAACGTCAGAAAATTTTTAGCATTGGTTCTACCTAGGAAAAGTTACCTATGACCTAGTGACCCATGACGAAGTGGTAAAAACATGGTACGATCTGCGAGACACGGGTGTTTCTTCTCTGCAGTGGTTGGTTCCCAATGGCTAGCACTCGTTTGTAGCTTTTGTACAATAATAAGTTACCTATATATTTTGTACAATAATAACTTAGCCGTGTGGTATCCGGCAGAGTAGAATAGGACCACTCCAAGTCTTCCCGTGGATGTCGTAGAAGGCGACTTAGGAAATACAAGCTAAACAAAGCTTATAAACATCTAAGAGACCTCTCCAACCCGTCTGGCCAGCGTGGAGAGTGTAGGCCAAGTCCTCTGTCTGCTCTGGCCTAGTATGGCTCTAGTAGTACAGAGAGGGTCATGCTCCTGCAGTGGAGACTAAGAAGGACCTCATCATGATGATGATGATGAAGTTACCTATAGGAAAAGTTGTTCATATCGATTGGCTGAATCACCCTTTCTAGGATTGGAGAGGGTTTTCTTTATACATTTACGGATCCATGGTAAAAAAAAAACAACGGGTTGCGCGCCGGGAGTGCTGGCAGTAGTAAAAACTCCGCGCGGTAAAAAGAGAGGGGAGTATTACTTCCTCTTCTACGCCGCGCCGGCGGTCTCAGGTCACGTCGGACAGCTCCGTGGCGCAGTGGTTAACACGCCAGCCTGCGACACGGAATGCCCGGGTTCGATCCCCGGCCAGGTCAAGATGGAAAATGATCTTTTTCAGATTGGCCTGGGTACTGGATGTTTATCTATATATGTAGGTATTTGTTATAAAATATAGTATAGTTGAGTTAGTATCCCATAACACAAGTCTCGAATTTACCTTGGGGCTAGCTCAATCTGTGTGATTTGTCCGTATATATATATTTATTATTTATTTACGAGTCCATCTTACGAATTTTCGATCACGTTTCGATTTTTTACCCATCTCAAAAAATGCACAACGCCGTTCTTAAGTAAGAACTTCAAAAACACATTATTAACCGAAGAAAATATTAAACTCACATGGTAGCTCAACGTGAAATGTTTTTCGCCGGCCTTGAGGGCATAATTTGCTTAAATTGAGGGGAAAAATGTAAGAAATGTTGGAGTGTATAATTTTCAAGATACGCTAATGTTATGGCAAGATGTCGTGTTGGGTATTACAATTTAACCGGGTTATGTGACCGGGTTCGATCCCCGGCCAAGTCAAGATGGAAAATGATCTTTTTTTAGATTGGCCTGGGTCTAGGATGTGTATCTATATATGTATTTGTTATAAAATATAGTATCGTTGAGTTAGTATCCCATAACACAAGTCTCGAACTTACTTTGGGGCTAGCTCAATCTGTGTGATTTGTCCGTATATTTATATTTATATTTATTTAATTTAAAGCTACGAGGAAAAAGCGGGATTTTGTGTATAACATATATCCTATACGAGAGGTTGGAACAGGTGGTGGCTCAGTTTGAAGAGCGTTGTACATAGACTTAAGGTCACAGGTTCGAATCCCGCCCGCTTGTAATTTTATCAACATTTTTTATTTTTTTAATTTAATAAGATTATATCGAAATAGCATTGTGAATGCAAACTAAAAATACTTAAAAATATTGCATGGCTTCCTACATACCTATTAGTTGATTTCAAATTCATTATGAGTAGAATCAAATACCTGAATTGTATAAGTCTGGTAGTTGTGTTAGGTGACGTAAGCCTACGTATAAGGGGAATGGGATATGGTTGAGAATTTCGGCACTGAGATTAGAAAAGGCGGTGGCTCAGTTGGAAGAGGCGGTGGCTCAGTTGGAATAGTCGCAGGTTCGAATCCCGCCCACTTGAAGTTTTTTCACCATATTTTTTTTCTTAATTTAATAAGTGTATATCAAAATAGCATTGTGAATGTAAAATGTAAACACTTAAATTAAATATTTACATACATTATTTCTTAATTTAACTTGGATTGATCTTTACAGTAACCTTCTTTACTAAAAAATAAAAAACGCAGCCAAGTCAAAAAAAAACTAACATTTATATGGACTTATTCGTATCAAAACGAGTACATTATCACAACGAGTCAAATTCAAATACATAACGCATAGCTCAAGATATTTTACCATATACGTATACAGCGTGTAAATTTACCCTCGACATTCTCTTAAAGGGGTGACTCAGACCATCAATATGAACAACTTTTCCTATGGGACCAATGCCGGGATCTTAAAAAAAAATATGTCATTCCCATACAAACGGGCCGAGCGGCAGAACTCTTTTGTATGGAAATGCCGAAATTTTTTTTGCGTTCCCAGCATTGGTCCCATAGGAAAAGTTGTTCATATTGATGGTCTGAGTCACCCCTTTAAGAGAATATCGAGGGTAAATTTACACGCTGTATGTAGATATTTTACCATATGTATATATTTATATGTATGTAGGTATATTTATTTGTAGATATTTTACCATAAAAACACGAAAAAAGTTTTTACCTGATAGGTATTTTGCCGCGGGCCTCAGGTGGTACGCCACTGGCTAGATGATACTTGTCTACAAGTAATATTAAGGTCACGTTAATAAATAGAAACATAAGAAAGAAACCTAACATCGTTTTTGTGTTTATTAACAAGACAGACGGAAGATAGGTAGGTTTTTATGTGGGCAGTTGAGTGAGGTAGCGACTGACGAGGGCAGATCTCTATCCACTTTTTGTTGCTGAAGGATTAAAGTGTTGTGGGGCGAATATATATAATATTTATTTGGGATAAAATGAATTATTCCCTAGAGATAAACTTTCCCCGTAGAGTCACTTTAAATAGAACTACACTTTTATCCTTACCAATATTATAAATGCGAAAGTAAGTTTGTTTGTTTGTTTGTTTGTTACGCTTTCACGCCGTAACTACTGACCGATCATCATGAAATTTTGCATACAAGTTTTCTGTAATACGGAGAAGGACATAGGCTACCTTTTATCCCGAGAAAAAGTACTATTCCCGAGGGATCGGCATTGACGCGGACAAATTGACAATGACAATCGACCTAACAACAAACTTCATTCATTTCGAATAGGTGTCACGGTCAATCGACCATGCACAACCTGGTGTCAGAGTTCTTCGGAACCGCCTCTCGGCCTCTGACGTGGTTTCTTTAATGACTACTAGACGGCAGCCGGGAGCAACGGCTTAACGTGCCTTCCGAAGCACGGGAACATCTTCATTATCAGACAATCAGGTGTTTCAAGCCTGCTGAAAACCGCCTAACTGAAAACAACTAAAAAAGTATACTTTCCGTGGGAATCGAACCCACGACCCCCGGGTCTATAGGCAAACGCCTTAACCACTGGACCACGGAGGCAGTTAGTTAACAACAAAGTGATAAGCGACGACTTTATTTTGGTCGGATATTGGTTTAAACCAGGTACTAAAGTTAGTTCTCGTTTTATAATAAAATGAAATCAGTATTTCCTCTTAGATACACTTTTCGGTACTCTCGTGTAGAATAATTGCCGAAGATAATCTATACTATACTAATATTATAAAGCTGAAGAGTTTGTTTGTTTGAACGCGCTAATCTCAGGAACTACTGTTTCAAATTGGAAAATTATTTTTGTGTTGGATAGTCCATTTATTGAGGAAGGCTTTAGGCTATAAAACATCACGCTGCGACCAATAGGAGCGAAGCATCAATAAAAAATGTTTTGAAAACGGGGGAAATCATTCATCTATACCAATTAATCATAATAACAGAAATTGCCGCGGACAAAGTCGCGGGCAACAGCTAGTATATAATATATAGAATAATTTGAATGGACTAACAACAGCCACAAACAATATTTTTAACAACCCTTTTGTTTTGTTATCGCTTTATTCTATATATAACACAAAATATGTATAAAAAACCGGCCAAGTGCGTCAGACTAGCGACACGAAGGGTTCTATTATCTATAAAAACAGTAAAAAATTCGTCTTCTTGCGAACTTAGTCAGGTCATCCGATCTTCTGGTCGGTGGGTGTCCGACGCTGCGCTTGCCTGTACGTGGTCGCCATTCGAGAACCCTTCTGCCCCATCGGCCACCGGTTCTACGCGCTATATCCTTATCGCTATATCCTATTTATTTTCTTTTATACATTTAATAAAACAGAAAAATATTTTGTCTGTACATTTAGAATTTTTGACTGAAATGGATAGAGGGATTATCTCCGAAAATACTGAACCGATTTACTTCAAACTTTCACCAATTGCTTTGTTTTAACTCAGCAAAACATTTAAAGTTTGTTTAGTATATATATATTAGTATTTGTTAAAAAAAAGTTATCGTCATTTTAATGAACTTAAGGCATGAGTTTGCCTGCAAATATATAGCAAAATAATTAGTAACGTAAGAAAATTAAAATTCAAAGTCAATTCATCATCATTATACGACACCATTATACCTATCCATACTAATCCTTACTAATATTATAAATGCGAAAGTGAGTTTGTTTGTTTGTTTATTTGTTACGCTTTCACGCCGTAACTACTGAACCGATCATCATGAAATTTTGCATACAAATTCTCTGGAGTGCGGAGAAGGACATAGGCTACCTTTTATCCCAGGAAAAAGTACTATTCCCGAGGGATCAACATTGACGCGGGCGGAGCCGCGGGCGAAAGCTAGTAATATTATAAATGCGAAAGTGTGGTTACTACTGAACCGATCATCATGAAATTTTGCATACAAGTTTTCTGGAGTACGGAGAAGGACATAGGCTACCTTTTATCCCGGGAAAAAGTACTATTCCCGAGGGATCGACATGACGCGGGCGGAGCCGCGGGCGAAAGCTAGTTATAAATAAATGTATTTCGTTCAATAAAATGTGACAGATTTACAGCTTTGAGTAACCCCTGTCAGATTGATTTTTCATACGACGACTTACGTTGAAAAGGAAATCTCCGAATAATAGAAAACAAATCATAGGGAGATCAGTGAGGTCTTTGACATCTTCGACTTTTATTATCCCCATTGTAATCGCATTAGTTCACACAATAAGGGTTCCGTATTACTATACAATATTAAAATACAAAAACCACGTTTATTGTTTGTTTTTTTGTTTGTTTATGGCTTTCACGCGTTACGTATTTAGCCAGTATCAAGTATAAATGAGTTTTCCCACGCTTTTTCTAAGTCTTGTTATCAATGAAACGATGGTGTAGTTCATTTCATTGATTCTACGGAGCCCCTGGCGACAATTCCCACGAATCCACTGGTTTGACCACAGACGCAATGAGGCGAGGCGGTCTACCAGCTCGCTAAGTAAATCTCACTACAGCCGCACTGTGACAGTTTATTTCAGTTATTCCACACATTTTTCATAAACATGGGCATTTATGACGCCAAAAAACACCGAATTCATATTATAAAGTCCACTAGAAACAATTTACAAAACAATCCAAAACACAAGCCGTGCTCTCCGCCGAAATTCCCGCCAAGAACTCCCACGTTTATTGTATCTGGACTCTGATGTAAAAGTAGTTAGTTAAAACCTCTTCCAAGCGATCTCTCGAGGATAACCAAACTTTTTAGAGCTCGGTCACTATAAACGTAGATGGAGTTAGCGAGGGCTTTAAAAAGCACGAGTGCAATATAAATAACTTAATGCGAGGTACATAATCAGCTATTCTTTCAACTATTACAAGAAAAGTAGGTATGTAAAAATAAAACTGAAGATAAATTACAATCAGTGAAATTTTTTTTTACATGCCCGTCTTTTTTTCTCTCTGGCCAGTATTTTTATTGCCCAGGCAATTCACTATCATGTCACTTCACAGGCTACTCTATACCTAAGCTCCATACGGCCTTCAGGCTGGCCAACCTTTTTTGAGACAAGTAACACTTTTAGTCACGCGATCAAAAAAAAACTAAACAGTGCAGTAAAGGATTTCCATACATTTATTCTGCTCTAGAGCAGTAAAGTTCCGCTTTGTGCTGGATATGTAGTGCAGTTATGATAGAATTGCAGCGTAGTTGGAAGAAAAATATATATTCCTTTGATTTCCTCCTTATGACAAGCCAGCATCGAACACCCACCGACCAAAAGGTCGGATGACCTGACTGAGGTCGCAGGAAGACGCCAGATGCAGGCCGCTTGGGGGAGCCGTATTTCCAGCAGTGTGCTTCTTGCGGCTAATAAGATGATAAAGGATAATCGTTGTCTTGTTCTTTGTCTGCCTCCGTGGTCCAGTGGTTAAGGCGTTTGTCTGTTGACCCGGAGGTCGTGGGCTAGATTCCCACGGGAACCATACTTTGTTTAGTTGTTTGCAGTTTAGTTAGGATATTGCAGGCTTGAATCACCTGATTGTCTGATAATAAAGATGATTCCGTGCTCCGGAAGGCACGTTGAGCCATTGGTCCCAGCTGCCAACTGGAAGTCGTTAAAGAAACCACTTCAGAGGCCGAGAGGCGGTTTTCGAAGAACTCTGACACCAAGGTGTGCATGGTCGATTGACTGTGTCACTTACTCGAAATGAATGAATGATAGTTGTCTTGAAAGTTGCGTTAGTAGCAGCTCAAGATGACCAGCGTGCGGACCCGATGCTATACCTGCAACCACCAGCCATGCCTGACCTAAGTTTTAGTTATAAATTGCTAGTTATGCCATTTGTTGTAACTACTAGTGGTTCTGCGAGAACAGTAGACCTCGCGAGCCCTTACAATCAACAGCCACATTTGCCCTTCAGTGCTCTAAAATATATCTGTTCCTGGTATGCTAATTGACTAAAGGATGATTTCCTTCAGTTACTATTTCCCAATTCCCGCTGCTCTTAATTAGGTACCAGAGGAAACGGAAATTTAAACCTACATTCCCTTACCAGAAGACCCGACCAGACCCTTTTTTTAAGAGGAAACACTAAGCTCGAGAGAATTGACAAATAGATATTTATAATATCTATTGCTGTCGCGCCGCGTGCCCAAACAAACCCCGCAGAGTACGATAGAGATAACTGCAGCTCGGCCGGAAAATACCTATATAAAGTACATAAAATTAACGCTTCGTAGTCCTCTGATTTCTTTTCCAAAACTTAACAGTTTTAATTTCTTTATACATTAAAAATTTAAAATAAGCTATGGCTGTGTTTCTGCGTTTCTTTTTCTTATATAATTGCCCAAATTTATTTTCTTGATGTTTGAACACAACGGAAATTAGTACCAATTTTTCATGTTTTTGAATTCGACATATCCTAGCTGAAACTTACTGATGTATCAGTATATTTGTGAAAGCTTTTATTTATTATTTATGGTATAGGACGGTATGGCGACACTAACGCCATCCCGCGCTACAAGCGCCACCTATTTTTGTAGACTTAATTCGGTCGCTCTGGCTGTCATTGCGACCGGATTTCCTGAAAAGTTTTCATACAATCGGGGTTCTCAAGACCCGCCAAAATTCTGATCTGACAAGACACTACAAGTTTTTCCTACTCACTAAGATTTAAGTCAAGATTTTTATAATTCACTGTATTTGTGCTTATCATTGTGAACTTGGTGCTGTTATATGAGACCTGTGGTTTTGCAAATACAAAACATTAATCGGACAGTTTCATTTGCCCTTCAGTGCTCTAAAATATATCTGTTCCTGGTATGCTAATTGACTAAAGGATGATTTCCTTCAGTTACTATTTCCCAATCCCCGCTGCTCTTAATTAGGTACCAGAGGAAACGGAAATTTAAACCTACATTCCCTTACCAGAAGACCCGACCAGACCCTTTTTTTAAGAGGAAACACTAAGCTCGAGAGAATTGACAAATAGATATTTATAATATCTATTGCTGTCGCGCCGCGTGCCCAAACAAACCCCGCAGAGTACGATAGAGATAACTGAAGCTCGGCCGGAAAATACCTATACAAAAATACATAAAATTAACGCTTCGTAGTCCTCTGATTTCTTTTCCAAAACTTAACCGATTTAATTTCTTTTAACATTAAAAATTTAAAATAAGCTATGGCTGTGTTTCTGCGTTTCTTTTTCTTATATAATTGCCCAAATTTATTTTCTTGATGTTTGAACACAACGGAAATTAGTACCAATTTTTCATGTTTTTGAATTCGACATATCCTAGCTGAAACTTACTGATGTATCAGTATATTTGTGAAAGCTTTTATTTATTATTTATGGTATAGGACGGTATGGCGACACTAACGCCATCCCGCGCTACAAGCGCCACCTATTTTTGAAGACTTAATTCGGTCGCTCGGGCTGTCATTGCGACCGGATTTCCTGAAAAGTTTTCATACAATCGGGGTTCTCAAGCCGCCAAAATTCTGATCTGACAAGACACTACAAGTTTTTCCTACTTACTAAGATTTAAGTCAAGATTTGTATAAATTACTGTATTTGTGCTTATCATTGTGAACTTGGTGCTGTTATATGAGACCTGTGTTTTTGCAAATAAAAAACATTAATCGGACAGTTTCATTTCCTACGCAGAACTCACACCGATTAAGGCACCATACCAACAGCAGCTGGAGCATCATTGAACGACACGGGGATTCGTAACCCCCAAAACGGCAATCGAGCAAGCGACTAACCGGATGGTAAGTGATCAGCGCTGCCCATGGACAACTGCAACACCAGGGTATAACTAGAGCGTTGCCGGCCTGTCAAGGAGTTGGGGGAAGAACGTGGTGGGCGGAAATGGGGGAAGGATGGGCCTCCGGCTCTCTAACTCATCGAACGAAGCATAGAAGCGGTAAAGCTTCTACCCAAACGTCGATTTTCTGTGAGAGTGTAGTACTTCCCTGGACGAGCCGGGACATAAAGCCAATTCTGAAACAGATTAGCTTCGATCAAATATAATGGTAGATACACAGTCTCATACAAAATGAAGCCTAAATGATGTCCCCGAGCCAAAACATCATGCATACTTACAAACAACAACAAAAACGGTACATGCTGAAAGTACAACTCCATCTTTCTTCTTTACTTTTGACGCATAGTTTTTGCAACATTTCACTGACCTTCGTCATCGCGAGACGTGCGAGTGCAAGCGCGGTTTATTGAAACTGTGGACAAAACAACTCCGAAACTCAATTAGAGCACTGTTTTGCTGGTGCCACTTTTCGAGCGCGAATCGTATAGGTATCTATATTTGATCGAAGCAGATTAGTAACTAATTGTCAATAAAAACATGAAAACGCTGGTGCTGATTTCTACTAAAATGAAAACGTAATAGACAAATTGAATGTGTATTGAAATATTTTTTTGAATAAACAGAATAAAGCCATTATTCGGAGTCTCGATGAGAAGCTTGGTGAAATGGAATTTTAATTGCCTGATTTTGTGTTTGCTTTGCAAAAATAAATGATGACGCAGACTGGTAGCAAAATTATGTAAATAAAGTGACGTCACAATAATATGAAGTCGTTAGTGATGATGGCGTTGGAAGGTGTATTAACACCTATTAGCACATAACTAAACGAAATAAAGTCTCGTTTGAGCTTATTTGTTTAATATTGTATTTTTTATTAAAGTTTGAATTGATTCGTAAAAAAAACAACGGGTAGTAAGTAATGTAAACTTTAATATTAAAATAAAATAAATCTTAAATAAAGTCAAACAAAAAGGCCACCCCCAATCGTTCCCGGCTCGAAGGTACCCGTTATGCTAGCTGCATTGCCTCTCTGAATGGCTATGGATAACCTTTGAACCAGGTACCATCCGGAGCGGTAGTCATAACCTCACAACAACGGGTTGCACTCCGGGAGTATCGGCAGAAGTGTCTTCCCGCGACCTTAGTCAGGTTACTACCTCCGTGGTCCAGTGGTTAGGGCGTTTGCCTGTAGACCGTGTGGGGTCGAGGATTCGATTCCCACGGGAAGCATACTTTGTTTAATTGTTTCCAGTTTGCTTAGGTACCCGTTATGCTAGCTGCATTGCCTCTCTGAATGGCTATGGATAACCTTTGAACCAGGTACCATCCGGAGCGGTAGTCATAACCTCACAACAACGGGTTGCACTCCGGGAGTATCGGCAGAAGTGTCTTCCCGCGACCTTAGTCAGGTTACTACCTCCGTGGTCCAGTGGTTAGGGCGTTTGCCTGTAGACCGTGTGGGGTCGAGGATTCGATTCCCACGGGAAGCATACTTTGTTTAATTGTTTCCAGTTTGCTTAGGACATTGCAGACTTGAACCACCTGATTGTCTGATAATGAAGATGATTCCGTGCTTCGGAAGGCACGTTAAGCCGTTGGTCCCGGCTGCCATCTGGTAGTCGTTAAAGGAACCACGTCAGAGGCTGAGAGGCGGTTCCGAAGAACTCTGACACCAGGGTGTGTATGGTCGATTGTCCTTGTCACCTACTCGAAATGAATGAGTCAGGTCGTCTGACCACCTGGTTGGTACACCTGGTACGTATCCAAAGCTGCGCTTGCCGATACGTGGTCGCCCTTCGAGAACCATTCTGCCCCATCGGCCATCAGTTCTACGCGCTATGTATACACATTCTGTGAAAGTTTTAAGTCTATATCTATTACTATTTTGGCGAGCTCCATAGCGCAGTGGTTAACACGCCAGCCTGCGACACGAGGGTGCCTAAGTTTGATCCCCGGTCAGGTCAAGATGGAAATTGATCTTTATCATATTAGCCTGGGTCTTAGATATTTATCTATATATGTATTAGTTATAAAATATAGTATCGTTGAGTTAGTATCCCATAACACAAGTCTCGAACCTACTAGCTCGGGGCTAGCTAGCTAGCAATCTGTGTGCTTTGTCCGTATATATTTATTATTGTTTATTTCTTTATTATTACGTTTCAATAGACACAGCCCTGTAATGGACGTACGGATGGTCATCAGGAGACGGTAAAAGATGCAAAAAAGGTTTCTTTTGGCATCATGTAGGTACAGAACCCTACAAAAAAATAACATACAAATGTTATATTGAGATCAAGGAGGTTGTTGACAATTCGCCTTCTATTTGTGTCCATTGTTGGGGAGCTTACTGTCACATTTCAAATGGATAATGACTCAACTTTATGTGAAATAATATTTGTTCGGATAATGCTTTATGTTACCAATGAAAAAAAATATTTATGTCGCCCAAAAGCCTCCGCATTTTTTTTTATATATAGATATACTTTAATTTTGATGTATTTCGCTAATAGCTTTCGTTAATATTAACGAACGAGCATATGCTCGGTATATTATTAAAATTAAAAATATGTGAAAAGCCGGCTAAGTGCGAGTCCGTCCCATTATCCTAATCCTAACTAATATTATAAATGCGAAAGTGAGTTTGTATGTTTGTTACGCTTTCACGCCGTAACTAATGAACCGATCATCATGAAATTTTGCATACAAGTTCTCTGGAGTACGGAAAAGGACAAAGGCTACCTTTTATACCGGGAAAAAGTACTATTCCCGAGGGATCGACATGACGCGGGCGAAGCTGCGAGCGAAAGCTAGATAATTCCACGCTTGATCTTGATAGACAGATAGACGGACAACATAGTGATCTTATAAAGGTTCCGTTTTTACCTTTTCAAGTACGGTTTTAGTAGATCTGGCAAACAAACCAAGTGTAAATTTGTCATACAAACAAAACATAGCAAATTTTCTACATTATATAAAAATATTCAGTTGACCGGGAAATTAGTATGGAAATGTCGAATTTTTGCGAGGGTGGCCTAAATTTTATTACATAGGAAACGTTATCTATATCGAGGGGCTCAAGTCTTCGTTGAGGGCAATTTTACACACAGACTTACGCTGTGTCTGTATATTAAGTTGTAAGTTTTACGTTTGCTAGCGTTTCCTCCAAAAAGTAAGTGGTATCTAACGCATAACCTCCTAAAGGCGACTTAGGTGCATCAAGATTAACTACGTTTGCTTTATGACTTTGTGTAATTCAGTGTTTGCTTTTTTCATACAAAGAAAAATAAAATGCAAAAACACGCATTATATTTGTCTTAACTCTATGGCAATCAGCGCTACGAGGTAATAATAGTAGGTACCTACGCTCACAGCTATAGTAAAATTAAACATAGACTTAATGTTTGATAGAAATTGATTAGCTCCGTGGCGCAGCGGTCAACACGCCTGCCTGCGACACGGAGTGACCGGGTTCGATCCCCGGCCAGGTCAAGATGGAAAATGATCTTTTTCAGATTGGCCTGGGTCTTGGATGTGTATGTATGTATTTGTTATTAAATATAGTATCGTTGAGTTAGTATCCCATAACACAAGTCTTGAACTTACTTTGGGGCTAGCTCAATTTGTGTGATTTGTCCGTATATATTTATTTATTATTTAAATCCACATAAAAGCTAATGTATGTAAAACCTAAATGTATTGCGTATAGGTAAAAGTCATTGAACAAACGTTTCGTCATGATGCACCTAAGTCGTCTATAGCAGGTTATGCGTTAGTTAACTATAACCCTGTATATACGTAATTGAGAAGTAAATAACATAGCCAAAACCCTAACTACACTGACCACCGTCCACCATCACGACGAACGTTTAAAATAGACTAGAATAATAAATGAATAAATATATACGGACAAATCTTTTTTTTTTTTTTTTCGTAAATTTGAGTGCGTTTGACCTTCATCTTGCCTGATGGGAAACAACGATGAGGTCTAGGGTGGTACACGCAAACTCAAATAATGCCTATTCACTCTTGCCTTGAAAATCCCTAAATTGTACGAGTCGGGAAACAGCGACGCAGGAAGGGAATTCCATTCCTTCGCGGTTCGCAAAATGAAGGAGGAGGCGAATCTAGAGGTGCGATGAGCAGGAATATCGACCACATATGGATGGAATCCCTGTCCACGCCGTGTCGTCCGAAGATGGAATGGTGCAGGGGGAATTAGATCGTGCAGTTCCTGTGCGCACTCACCGAAATGGAGTCTGTAAAAGACACTCAGACTAGCTACTAATCGGCGGTGTTTAAGGCTCTGGAGTCGCTTTTCCGTAAGCATCTCATCATCGACGAGTCTTCTGGCACGTCTGTCGATAGCTTCCAGGGCTTCGAGCTGGTAGCGGGCGGATCCATCCCACAGATGGAAACAATACTCCATACAGGAGCGGACTTGAGCTGTGTAAAGGCTCAATAGCTGGCCTGAAGAAAAATACTGTTGGACCTTGGAGAGGATGCCCAGTTTTTTTGAAGCAGTCTTAGCCCTGGATTCGATATAGCTACCGAAGTTAAGGTTGGAAGATAGGTCAATACCAAGAAGTTCGAGATGATTTGTGACGGGATCAGGAACATTTCGAAAAGTAGGAGCCAAGTTGAATGGGCTCTTCTTTGCAGTGAAAAGACATGCCTGTATCTTCAAGGCATTAAATCTTACAAGATTGGCATCGCCCCAATCGGAGACAGCCTGCAGAGTAAGATTGGTGCGGTCCACCATTGCCTCTCTAAGATCATCGATTTCTGTTCTTTTTGCCCTTGCACTTGAAAAATATCTTTCCGTAACGGTGCTATTGTCTGCGTACCCAATAATTCCTGGTTTTAACAGATCGTTAATGTGTAGCAAAAAAAGCGTCGCGGAAAGAATAGATCCTTGAGGTACCCCAGCATTAATAGCCAATAGGTTCGATGAGCAGCCGTCAACAACTACTCGAATAGACCGTTCTCTCAGGAAATCTGAAATTCAAGCACAAAGACTGGCGGGGATAGCGTAGGTTGGAAGTTTCGCCATAAGACCGTCATGCCAAACCCTGTCATATGCCTTTGAAATGTCAAGTGAGACAGCAAGTGCTTCACCATGTTTTTCAAGGGCCTCACTCCAAAGATGCGTGGCATACACAAGAAGATCCCCAGTAGACCGGCACTGGCGGAATCCGTATTGCCGGTCGCTGAGAAGATCATTATCTTCAAGGTATGCCAGCAGGCGCTTGTTTATAGCACGCTCCATTACCTTGCAGAGAATGGAGGTGATCGCGATTGGGCGATAGTTTGCAGGGTCGGCACGACTACCTTTCTTGGGTACGGGTTGAACGTTGGCGAGTTTCCACGCTTTAGGTACATTCCCAGTCCGAAAAGAAAGACGATATAGGCGAGTCAGGACAGGTGACAATTCGGCTGCGCAATTACGTAAGACAATAGCAGGTATACCGTCGGGACCACTGGCTTTGTTTACGTCTAGGTTGCGTAGGATTTTGAGAACCTCCTTTTGGTGAGTGCGGATTTCTGACATTTTACATTCGCAAGGTGTTAACTGGGGTGGTGTTTGATTACCTGCATTCAGACAAGAGTTTTCAGCAAATAGAGACGCAAGTAAATTTGCTTTCTCTACCGCCGTGTGTGCCAGTGTTCCGTCAGGTTTCTGCAGAGGAGGAAGTGAGTAGCGGCAAAAGTTAGCTTCAACGCACTTGGCCAGAGACCAAAATGCTTTACTCCCCGAGGGGTGTGAAGCAAGTTTGGTTCCGACTCTGCCTATGTGGTCGAAGCGAGCCTTTTTTAGCGCTTTCTTGCAGGACTTGGCCGCAAAGTTAAAAACTTTCTTCTTTTTTTGCGTATCCGTAGCTTTGCAACTTCTAGCGTCGGACCACGCGTCGAAGAATGCCGCGAGCATTTTTATTAAAATTCACATTTGAAAACACGAATTCCAAAATTATATTCCACAACCCGTAACCATGTTTACAACAAATTAAACAGACATTTTCGTTTCACAAAATGGGCACTTATCACAAATTTCGAGAATCTCAGTAATTCCTCAAGGAGGTCCATAATTTCATTGGAACGGGGGCCGTGGCCATTTCGGGGTTTCCATTTGGTAAAAGCCTCGACGGAATGGCAAATCGGGGTAATTTAGAAAATAAAGTAATCTCCAGACTGGTTGACGCTGCAAATGCATTGATTTTTTTAGAGAAATGTCGAAATGTGCTAATGTAATCAGAAATCAGAAACTTTTATTTGCTTTTAAAAGGGTTACATAATAAGATGTTAGGAATAATGATTTTTTGACTAGCTCCGTGGCGCAGCGGTCAACACGCCAGCCTGCGACACGAGAGTGCCCGGGTTCGATCCCCGGCCAGGTCAAGATGGAAAATGGTATTTTTCAGATTGGCCTGGGTCTTGGATGTGTATCTATATATGTATATTTGTTATAAAATATAGTATCGTTGAGTTAGTATCCCATAACACAAGTCTCGAACTTACTCTGGGGCTAGCTCAATCTGTGTGATTTGTCCAATAATATATATATAATCAAAATATATAAATATATATATATATATATATATATATATATTTATATATTTTGATTTTATAGCATGTTGCTTAGCCTATTTAGCCATTTAATAATAGCATGCAAATTTTATTTGGCATTAGTCTGTGTATGTATAATAGAAATTAAAATTTAATACATCTACCATCTAAAGAATAAATTCAATTACCTAAATAACTCGTCACATAAATCTAATAAATATATGCATCGATATTATAGAGTAGTGATCCATGATTTAAATAGAAAAATCTTTTTACACCGTGGATGAGCCACGGTGTAAAAAGACTTTTCTAAAAGCAATTTTCAAAGAGTGGTTTTAAATTTGTTTAAAGGGAGCTCTTTAAACGGTAAGGGTATTTTATTGTGAATGTGTATACACATTGCGAGACAGTTTTTAAAATATTTTTGACTTCTTGGTACTATATCTAATACAAGTCTATGACGATTTCGAGTAGATCTAGGATAAATTGAGCTGGCTGGTGCGAATAGATGCATATGTAGTTTAACAAATAAACTTACTAAGGATAATTATATTTAAATGTTTAAAAAACGGCCTACACGATGTACGTGGTGCTAAACTACTTTTATACGAGTCTACTACGAGGCGCAGACAGAAATTTCACCCTATTATCGTTGGAATACCAAAGAGTCGAACTAAACGCTTTGACAGTTCCGTTTTGGTTCACATAGCTAAGGTGTGGAATGAACTGCCTGCGTCTGTATTCCCAGACAAGTCTGTACTTGTCTGGGAATACAGACGCAGGCACGCGGTACTATTGAATGTCCCGGGACTGTTCCCGGGACATTCAATAGTACAATAAATGGGTATCTCTTGGATAGGCATGTAACATCCTCATCTTCATCATCACTTACCATCAGGTGAGATGAGACACAAATGCCTAATCCAACATTTAGTAAAAAAAATACAACTTTTTAGAGCTACGAATAGTTTTATATGGCGTCATGTAGTTAGATTGTATCTATCTTACTAACTTTTTATTAAATTTTAAGGTATTAGGTACCTGAATGGCATGTCATCTTCAGGTAACAACTTTGTTGGGATAGGTATCGTTTGATGGGTAGCAGCGTCGGAAGCTTAAGGCAGTCACTAGTAATCGAAGCTAATCCTACTCTACGTACTCTATTCCGGTAAAGATTTATTCATAAAATTGGCCAATTTTCCGATTAAAGATTTATTCAGAAAATTGGCCTTTTCAGGCAAGCAGAAATCTTTGTAAGGTCGTGTCGTGTAGATTGGGGGAGTAGTTAGGAAGTTCCTGTTAAAATGTACGTTGGTTGACTGCCAGTTATCCAGGTGGTAGGGATGAAATTTCAGCTTGCGTCGGGTGGTACGATAGTGAAATTTTGCGGTAGGTATTGCACAAGGATGCGATAAACAAGCACAA
The DNA here is from genome assembly GCA_947532085.1 of Elegia similella. Lineage (NCBI taxonomy): Eukaryota > Metazoa > Arthropoda > Insecta > Lepidoptera > Pyralidae > Elegia > Elegia similella. The sequence continues at coordinate 21,118,924 of OX383941.1, forward strand.
GCACAACAAGACACAAACCTGCCTTTATTTCATAAAGGCAGGCTTCTCGTAACAGCCTAGATATTAATATCAGACCAGCATTAACACAATATATTATATTTTTAATATCTCGCCACCCGACCGCCCGTCGCTACATGGCCAGTGCAACTGAGGCGTTAGTTTAAATTATATTTTGCACTAACTTACTTTTACTACTTGCACGCTGGGAAATCTCACTTACCTTTGAAACAAAGATGTAGCTTTAAATGAAAAGTATTCCAATTGTTAGTTCATAGACTCCCGTCAAGCGGTCAAATTGGGAGCAACACTTTCGTATCGTAAGCATTTTCTTTATAAGGTTTCGAGCTATTTCAAGTTTATACCTATGTAATTTATCTAATTTTTTTTTATTCCTTTTTTTATATATATTACATACATTTATTTCATTGTAAGGGAATATTGGTGGTAATTTCACACGTTGTGTACTTTGTGCAAAGACACGTAGTATTTATAATACTCTTCAAAAATTAAAAAAAAATATACTTTTCATATTTTACTGATTCTGGGCAAGTATGTATATTCAAATAACCATAAGCATGCTTAGATATAATCTTTTTGTTTTATTTTTTATATTTTTATAGTATAATTTTAATATGCGATTTATTGCAGATTATATTTAGTTTTAGACAGCTGGTAGCTACCCTGATATAGTAATCAAAAAAATAAGTGTCCGTCTTTTCACATCCTGGTACGAAACCAGGATGTGAAAAGACTAAGATGCACAGAATAGAGTAAGATGGAGGGAGCTCCATCGACAAGAGCGTTACTCAAAAATGTTGATGATGATGAATCCAAAATTGATACCAAACTCATATTCTATTAGATAGAATCATGTTATGGGATAAGAATTATTATTAATAAAATAACTCTGTCAACTTGCAATTCTTTTTGATCCGGTGTATCAAAATCAGGAATATTGTTTAGGCACATCTAGAAGCACTTTAAATTGTTCTACATCTGCGTTTAAAAGTAATAATGTGTAATTAAGGTCAATTTTAATGGAGGCGCGATACATCTCGCTAAGTTAGCTTTACTGCCGGTGTGTAATTACCCCTATATTACCTTACAAGCAGTAAAAGTAAGTTGTTCTAGTACCTTGTTGTGCGTTTTATAAGTCTGAATATATAAATAAAAATATATACGGACAAATCACACAGATTGAGCTAGCCCCAAAGTAAGTTCGAGACTTGTGTTATGGGATACTAACTCAACGATACTATATTTTATAACAAATACATATATAGATACACATCCAAGACCCAGGCCAATCTGAAAAAGATCATTTTCCATCTTGACCTGGCCGGGGATCGAACCCAGTCACTCCGTGTCGCAGGCTGGTGTGTTGACCGCTGCGCCACGGAGCTAGACTGAAGTTTTCATCATCATCATCATCATCAGGTCCTTTTTAGTCTCCACTACAGGAGCACGACCCTCTCTGTACTACTAGGGCCATACTTGGCCAGAGCAGCCAGAGGACTTGGCCTACACTCTCCACGCTGGCCAGACGGGTTGGAGAGGTCTCTTAGATGTTAATAAGCTTTGTTTAGCTTGTATTTCCTAAGTCGCCTTCTACGACATCCACGGGAAGACTTGGAGTGGTCCTATTCTACTCTGCCGAATACCACACGGCTAACTGAAATTTTAAATCCTTACTAATATTATAAATGCGAAAGTGAGTTTGTTTGTTTGTTTACGACGTTATTCGTTCGCGCGGCACCCGCTTTTATTTGCAAATTCGAATCGAAAATTATGTCATGTTCGGACTCCTATACAAATACCTACCTATTCTTTACGGATTCGAGATAATATTAGGCACAACATCTTCTTAAATGCCACTACAGATCTGAAACCATTACAGTGACCGAAGGACGAGTAACGACGCATGAAATCACTATCGTTTTCACGAAATCGGGTAAACTTTATTATCCACGCAAAAAATATTCCTATTCCCAAGGGGATAAAGAGCAAATTGCTTATAGCCACGCCTGAAACGTCTTTCCGTTTTATGGTATATTTTACGACGGCACTGAAGAAATTAAAAAGTGATAGGAAACGTGTGAACTGGTGATATAGTGAAATAAAACGTTTGACTTGGTCAGCATGATGCGTGAAATATTGAAAACTAGCTTTCGCCCGCGGCTCCGCCCGCGTGAATGTCGTTCCCTCGGGAATAGTACTTTTTCCCAGGATAAAAGGTAGCCTATGTCCTTCTCCGTACTCCAGAGAACTTGTATGCAAAATTTCATGATGATCGGTTCAGTAGTTACGGCGTGAAAGCGTAACAAACAAACAAACAATCAAACAAACAAACAAACAAACAAACAAACAAACAAACAAACAAACAAACAAACTCACTTTCGCATTTATAATATTAGTAAGGATAAGGATTATAAATTAAAGCGCCGTGTGGTGTCCGGCAGAGTAGAAAAGGACCACTCCAAGTCTTCCCGTGGATGTCGGTCCCATAGGAAAAGTTGTTCATTTAGACATGCTGATTTGATGGTTACAGTCGTGAGGTTTCCGGCAGAGTAGAAAAGGACCCTTCAAGTCTTCCCATGGACGTCGTAAGAGGCGACTTAGGAAATACAAGCTAAACAAAGCTTACAAACATCTCTGAGACCTCTGCAACCCGTTTGGCCAGCGTGGAGAGTGTACGCCAAGTCCTCTGGCTGCTCTGGCTAAGTATGGCTCTAGTAGTACAGTGAGTATCGTGCTCCTGTAGTGGAAACTATAAAGACCTGATGATGAAATTTTGCACACGAGTTCTCTGGAGTAGTTAGAAGGACATAGGGTACCTTTCATCCGTCCGAAGGAACGACGTTTACGCGAGCGATGCTGCGGGCGAAAAATTGTACTCAAATAAATGTAAAACCATACTTTTTATTTTTTCCTTTTACTTCAGAATATAGAGCTGTAACAAGGCGAAATCATCATTAAATAAATATTTATTTATTTAATCAAACTCAAAACAAATACATATGTATATAGATACAGGTCTTCCTCAATCGCTTGTCCAGTTGCAGGTCCCCAGCTGCTACTTGCTTTTAACCCATCATGAATTTGCCAAAACCTTCTTTCCCTTGTTTAATCCAACAAATTCCTATCCTTTCCCAGCTTAAAAATGCTTTTGATGGGCATCAGCGTCTGAAGCACATGAAGTCAAAGAACGCCAACTCGCCTGCCGAGCGTGGAGAGTATGGCAATATCCTCCCATGGAACGAAAAACTTGGGAGAGGCCTTCCAACAGCAGCAAGATAATTTTCCATCTTGACATGACCGGGGATCGAACCCAGACCCCTGTGATATAATATTTCAGGGGAAAGATCAGTCCAAGATATTACACCACTTTTACCAGGGAACATACACCGAAGTACCTACATAAACATTTGATTTTCACAGAAAGTCGACGATGCTGCAGCATCTACGAATGCAGCATTATCAGCAATAGCTGCATGCGTCAACTATTAGTGGTACGCATGGAGGGACTAACAGTAGTCGGTTGCGCTGGCCAGCAATAGTTTGCATGAACTGGTCATCATCATTTCGAGTAGGTGTCATGGTCAATCGACCATGCACACCCTGGTGTCAGAGTTCTTCGGAACCGCCTCTCGGCCTCTGACGTGGTTCCTTTAACGACTACCAGATGGCAGCCGGGACCACCGGCTTAACGTGTCTTCCGAAGAACGGAATCATCTTTATTATCAGACAATCAGGTGATTCAAGCCTGCAATGTCCTTACCAAACTGGAAACAACTAAACAAAGTATGCTTCCGGTGGGAATCGAACGCACGACCCCCGGGTCAACAGGCAAACGCCTTAACCACTGGACCACGGAGGCTGTCACGGAGGCATGAACTGGTGGCGGAAGTACATAAAGTAATTTAACTCAAAGTGCCATCACTAATCACTATAAAACTTAAGTTTATGCGTAACTAGCTGCCCCGGCGAACTCTGTTTCGTTATTTGATTTTTTTTATGATATAGTACGGCAAACGAGCAAGCGGGTGATGTGATGGTTAGTGATCACCGCTGCCCATGGGCAACTGCAACCTGCAACACCAGGGTGTGACACCTGTCATTGTCGGCCTTTCAAGGAGTTGGGGGAAGGAAATGGGGAGGGGAGAGGGAAGGATGGGCCTCCAGCTCTCTCACTCACTGAACGAAGCATAGAAGCGGTAAAGCTTCTACTCAGATGTCGATTTTCTGTGAGAGTGTGGTACTTCCCTGGACAAGCGGACGGCCTATTCATGGTACTAGCAGAAATGAATTTTGCCGGTAGCGTGGCTCTACCACAACTTAATAACCTGTCTGTGTGCAAAATGTCGCCCAGGTACTTATTAATAGAACCCCGTCTTTACCCGTTGGGTAAGGAAAATATCTCGCCTAAAAATCGCCCTAAAACTGATCTCGCAAATACACACCCTCACTCCTGCCGGTCGACTCAACTTCATTAACTTAAGAGAACCCTCAAAGCATCCATTCCAACGCCGCCATTGTCTGCTAAACTGATCCCTTGCTTCAGTGGCGGTGACCTCGCCTTTTAAAAATCTCACTTTTTTCGACGCCATCCAATATCTTATTAAATCTTATTTACTCGATATAATTGAAAACTCAAAGCAATGGGTCAATATTGATATATAGGTGCATACCTCAGGGGGGAGATCTATATGAGATATATAGGGAGTAGGGGCTCCCTAATTGATATCCCCCCTGAGGTATGCACCCACCCGCTAAATGGCCCCCAATTCAGAAAAAATCGAAATCTGCACTCCATTTATTTTATACATATAATTAATAACAACATAAAAAAAGAAAATAACTTACAAATAAACAAAAAAAACTGCTAGCTCTTGGATCACCAGTTACCTCTATGAGACACGTTGTCAATTCCCTATAGAATTTTTTGGCCATCTTGGAGCCAAAGTTTCTACAGCGAAACTTTGTGTCCAAGATGGCGGCGAATTTTCAATTATATGTAATACAAGCTTTCGCCCGCAGCTCCGCCCGCGTCAATGTCGATCCCTCGGGATTGGTACTTTTTCCCGGGATAAAAGGTAGCCTATGTCCTTCTCCGTAGTCCAGAGAACGTTTATGCAAAATTTCATGATGATCGGTTAAGTAGTTACGGCGTGAAAGCGTAACAAACAAACATACTCACTTTCGCATTTATAATATTAGTAAGGATAAGGATTTAGAATCATACATAATAAATCAGGTCAAGGATGTCATCCTCGTCTAATTGGTGAATGGTTGAACGCATGGCATCAAGTACGTGCGTTTCATTCCTGAGTGCTACTAGCTTTCCCCATGCATCTAGTGAGCGTTATCCTAATACCTTTATTCCTTCTCAAATCCAACAAATTTCTATACTTCCCCAGCCTAAAAATGCTTCCGAAGGGCAGCAGCGTCAGCAGTACAACAAGCCAAAGAAACTGTGCTCGCAAACTGCCAAGTGTGGTGAATATGGCAACATCCTACCTGGAATGGAATGAAGAATCCGTGGGAGAAGCCTTTAACCAGAAGTACGGCTGATATAATGAAATGATGAGTGATATAAATCAAGACTTCATACCTTATAGGTTAGACAGAGCCTAAGACCGTAAGAGCCAAAGTTTAGTGTGTTGATGGATGTTTAGGTAGAAAAAGGCTATTGACAAAAAAAAGGCTGTTACAATTCAATTTAGCCAAGAAACTAAAAAGCTTATGTGCTGATGGACCCCACGGACCCAAAGTTTCTACCCCAAAAGGCTCAAATATGTAGTTACCTCCGATACCTATATTTACGCCTTTAAAGGGTTTCTGCTCTGGAGTTGAGATTGTGTCGACGCAAGTAGCGTCCCATAACAGCAGTCGCCCCAATCTCCAGGGTACGCGTTGAGGTATCAAGCTAAAATTCATATCAAATACTCAAGTCTACTGTCCCTTAGAGCTGTGAAAAACTCAAGCAGACGCAATCAAAAGATACGCAAATTTTCGTGTTTTTTCGACATTCGCAAGGGAATTAAAACCTACAGGGTGAACTCAGAATCTTGAAATTTGGTGCGAAGCAACGTCGTATAGCACAATTAAAGGAAAAATTGCGAAAAGTATAAGTTTTTTGTTACATCATGTAATAAGAATATATATCATAATTTTTAAATTATTATAGATAACGGTACGGAACCCTACGTGCACGAGCCCGACTCGCACTTGACCGGTTTTTTTTATCAAAAAGATGCACAAAAAAATTGTGTAAAAAATACCCGGCATTTTACACATACTACCGGTCGCCTAATCTTCATTAACTTAAGAGAGTCCTCAGCCTTCGATCCACCGCCATTGTCCGCTAAACTGATCCCTTGCTTTAATGGCAAAGGCCTTTAGCCTTTCCAAAACCCACTTGTTTGAGCCCATCCAATATCGAAGACCTGTGTGAAATTAACATATTTGTCGGTTTTTTGTTTTTCATTTGCTGTTTTACGAGTAAATAAATAAAACCATTTTTTTTGTTTTAAGGTAACAAACATAATAAAATACAACCGAATTGATAACCTGTTCCTTTGTTTAAAGTCGGTTAAAAAGTTAAATAAGTTTCACTTAGTATAGATAAATACAAATACAACATCAATTACCTAATGAATATGTACATTAAACAAACTGACATTTATTTGTGTTTTATGCTTATTAAACCTCTTTCACACAATTTGTCTTAATTTTTTCTTTTGTGGAAAAACGAGTAATGTTTTTTTTTTTATTCATAATGCTTTTTACATCGTTTAATATTCGCTTTCAATCAATAGATTTGTTCCGTTTCAAAATGTCTTATGTTAAAGAGAAATTTCGAACTCAATTTTCTCATAATCATAATTTTGCGGCATGTCACGTTGATTCACTCATTTAATTATGTATTGGATGATATACACGACAATACCGCAAGCGAGATGCGTGTTTTGCGTACAAAATGTCCAATTTCCTCCTGCTTAAGTTTCAAGAGTGATCTTATGAATTTTAATGTAAAGATATGGAATTGTATTTATTTCCATACATACTATCACGTCTTTTTTCCTTGCGGGATAGACAGAGTTCAAGTCTTTAAGACTATAAACCACGTTTAGCAAGTTGATGGGCATCGAGTGGAAAACAGGATCAAAATAGCTAGCCGCATCGCTAGCTATTTTGATTCCGTTATTGTCTTTTTTCCTTGCGGGGTATACAGAGCCCAAATCTTTAAGACTATAAACATATAGCATGTTGATGGGCATTGGCTGAATCGAAATAGTGATGAGTTGCTAGCCCCATCGCCCATTGCGTTGATCGGCTTTTACGATCTACGCGGGAAGAGAAGCAGCTGGTACATTCTACGTTTTTTCTTTTCTCCCAGACCAGCGTGAAAGATAAGAATGTTATGTGTGAGAAACGAACTCAATTTCTCAGAATCATAATTTTGCTGCATGTCACGTTAATCCACTAATTTGAATATGTATGGGATGATATACACTATTATCGCAAGCGAGACGCGTGTTTCGCGTACAGAATGGCCAATTTCCTCCCGCTTAAAGTTCAAGGGTGATCTTATGGATTTGAATGTAAAGATATGGAGTTTTATGTATTCAAATTCGTTTATTTAATATAGGTCATTTGGTCACTTTTTAACTGTCATATATTTTCAACTGAGAATTGTTGACGTCTGTAATTTACTTATGGCTAACTTTAATGCCGCTTCCAAAGCGGAGTGCACAAGAAGCGGCAACAAACTGCACAGCGCATTTTCGCCAATCGACGTCAACTTACAATTTTAGTTTATCTTAAAAACCAGGTATGTGGACTGAGTATACATTGTCCTTATTAAAGTCATTGTAAATTGAATTTAAAAAAATGATGTTTAAGATAATATTATATTAATATAAAAAAATATGTCAATATATTGAAATTTTATAAATGTCATCTTTAAAAATATTTTGTACCGAATGTACCAAACATATAGTGATATATACAAAACTACGAGGTGTCTGCGCCAAGCTCAAGCCAAATATTATTGTCATTAAGGAAATCTTCAGTACTATAATAAGCCTTTTTACAAAGTAATTATCATACATACTATCACACGTCTATTGTAGTGGATTGTTTTGTCGGTGCCGGATCTTTGGGAAAAAATATAAAAACAGGTTTAGCTGGTTATTTTCTATGGAAATAACAGCGATGTCGTAAAACATTGCAAATTGATTGCTGAGTGCGCACTTCGGAAGCGCTGGCAAGCGGCGCGCGTTTCCCGAGCGGTGTGTTTCAACTGCACCACTATAAAAAGAGACTATATCTAGTGTAATTGCAAGCATGCGCGTTTGGACGGCGCTGTTCAAACGCTGACCTCTGAAATCAGCCTTACACATAGTAGCAAGGCGATAGTAGTAGATAGACTTTTCGTAGCAGGTATAGTGACGTGCCGGAGAGAAATTCTCTATTCTCATGAATTCCGTCTCACGGAAATTTGCGGGAAATTTCCAATAATGCTCGACAAATTCTTAATAATTCCCGCACTTGAGAGAAAAAAGGAGAAATTCTCGGGAATAATTTCTTACGTGTTCTCACCGTTCTCGAAAATTTCGACCACGGCACAACACTAAGCAGGTAATATGGTTTCCTTCGCTTGTCTTGCTCGCTTTTGTGTATTATGTGATATTATCAATCGTTTTTCTAGAGTAATAAGAATAAAAATGGATTTCTGAAGGTATCTCAACGAAAAGGTGCTAGGTTCTGTCGCGAGCTAAATAACACCATATTGCTAATGACATTGAGCACATATTTCTTTGAATGCCTTTGTAGGAGTACTTCAGTACGTGAGTGCTAGTACTTATTCTATACCCTGATTAAGTAACGGGGCCTGCGTCTAAATGGTAGCATTTATATAGAGATTTGGTTGTATTACGAATACTAATAAGCATTCTGAGTATCTGCTTTTGTTGTATCGTGTAGATTTTATCATAATATAATTTCCTTAGTTAAATTATCTCTTCATATAAACAACATTTACACAAAATTTACAAATCTGTAGTCAGACCTGTCATGTTGTATGGATCGGAATGATGAGCCACAAAAGGGATGGAAGAAAGAAAACTGCATGTAACAGAGATGCGAATGTTAGATAGATGTGTGAAGTGACAAAAATGGATAAAATACGGAATGAGTATATAAGGGGAAGTATGAAAGTCGCGCCAGTAATAGAAAAGCTCCATAGTCATAGACTAAGTTGGTATGGGCATGTGATGAGGAGAGAAGAAGGTCATATCGCAAGGAAGGCTTTGGAACTGAAGGTGAAAGGAACCCGGAACAGAGGACGACCTAAGAAAAGATGGATGGACTGTGTCACGGAGAGTATGAACAAGGAAGGGACAAATGATTTGGTATGTGACAGATCAAAATGGAGAGAACTGACATACTGTGCCGACCCCACATAAAAAGCGGGATAAGGTAAAGGAAGAAGAAGAAGATAAACAATATTTAAATAGTTAAGTAAGTGTCGCAGGCTGCAGAGTAATCCTTACTAATATTATAAACGCGAAAGTTTGTATGTATGGATGTTTGTTACTCTTTCACGTCAAAACGGCTGAACTTATCTTGACGAAATTCTGCACACAGATAGATTATTACCTGGATTAACACATAGGCTACTTTTCATCCCGGAAAAAAGTACTGTTCCCGCGGGATCGACATTAACGTAAGTGGAGCTGCGGGAGACTGCTAGTCAATAATATTAAGACAAGGAGTATTATTTAAAACATTCCCACTGATCGCTTGAAAACAAACTGTCGAAAGCGATCCAATCGTTTGGAAGATACGAGGTAAAAAAAATTACAAACATATGTTCATGATCGCGCGTAACAAATAACCACTTACTTACATAAATTGATATGTACATAGTTACATAGTACATACTTACATAAATTGATATGTTCACAAACCCTAAAGCTAATCTCATTATGAAGCAGTAGTACGAAAACGCTTGGCTATCGCAAAAACGCGATCGATAAGGCCACTTATGTAAAGAAGGAACTTAGTAGCGGAGCCTGTGTCTGTGCCAAATGATAAGATTTATCCTTAGCTCTGCTGGCCTATCTGCTAACTCAGTGTACAACGTTTTGATAGTCACTTTAAAATACATAACGTTTTAGATATATTAAATAGAAATATGCAATCATGTGAAAGCTGTAATGTATGTCAACTCGTTAACGGGTGCTGCCAGGGGGGACAGGTCTGCTCGGCCTCTTTGAGACTTCTATCTATCTTTGAGACTTTTATCATATCTGTTGTTGTTGCACGCTCGATCGCTAACATTACGTGTTCCGCAAAAATATGTAAATTAAAATTGTATATGACATGATATCAGAAAAAAAAATGATAAAAATATTAAATATCATACAATGCCCTTCAGGCAAGTAGGCGACCAATACTGTTGAAAAGAGTTTCTTTCGGCGTCTTCTTCTCTGCAGTGGTCGGTTCCGAAACGCTAGTAGTTTGTAGCTTTTGAACAATAATTAATAATTTGAATATAATATGATAAGTATTATTTAAAATGTGAATTGACGTGAAAAAGTGCCTGAAAAAGCCTATTTTCTGAATAAATCTTTGAATCTTTGTCTTTTGAAGTGACTAAACGTTGTAAACTGAGTTAGCAAATAGGCCGGATGGTCGCATAACAAACCCTAATAAGGAAATGGCGAGTAGGGGAAAAGGGGGTAATGGGAGTCACTTAAGCGAGCAATCAAATAAAAGCTTATTTCGAAATAATATCGTGATTAAAATTGTTTAATAATAGACTTTACTTATTTATCTACTAGTTGTTATCACTTTTCACCACTTTGGGAATCAACTTTGGATATATTTCCGCGTTTTAAAAAAAAAACAAATTTGACTCCCATTGCACTAACCTCAGTACAATGGGAATCATACATGTGGGAAATCAGAGTCAAACAATCGCAGACATTACATTCGGCAGTATACCATCCAGTGCAATCACCAGTTGATCAGCTAGCCTATTTGGTTTTTCTGACTTGTAATATCGGCATCTATAAGCGAAAAAACATAAGAATATTTTTTGCGGGTAATGGTAATCACTAGCAGGCCCTTTGGCTCCCATTACCCAAAACCTATACTGCATGTTAATTGTAAAATTTAATAACACAAAGTTAATTTAATCGCAATTTAATATGCTAATTTAAATTTTTAATATCAAGAATAAATCTATCCATAGTTATCAATTTGGTACAGCTACAACGTCTATACTCACCGTTAATGTTGTTTTGACAAAAATTTACACCGACGAGGCGTGAAAACGAAACATAATTGTCACTCAAAAACGCGTGGAGCTACTAGCGCGAGTCATTCGTGCAATGGGCATCGGGTACAGAGCAAGTTGAACATGTCATTTACCTAGATATCGAACGTGTAGTTTTGCTTAGAGGCACCTGACCCCGATTGCCCGCTGACTCCCATTACCCCTTTCTCCCCTACACTCCGTTTTGGTTTATATCGTATGCATACATGCATACATAATATCACGTCTATTTCCCTTGCGGGGTGGACAGAGCCTGTTCTATGAGACCTAAAAGCCACGTTTAGCGTGATGGTGGTGTAGGTGGCAAAAGGAATCAAAATAGTAGAGGGTTGCTAGCCGCATCGCTTACTAACATAATTCCGCAGTTTTCGCCTATTCCCTCGATCGGCATTTACGATCTGCACCACATACTGCACATTTTTATTAACTAGAATATTTAATATAGCGCCCCGCCCCGGCTTCGCGCGGGTATATATAGGTATTTGATCTATAGCTTAAGTTCATCAGGTATGTAGAATTCTAATGGTGATAGAATTTTTCAAATCGGTCCATAAGTTTCGGAGCCTATTCACTTCAAACAATCAATAAATAATTAAATCTTTCTTCTTTATATTATAACATTAGTGTATGTATATTGTGTGGATATAGATATCAAAGTCTAATAACAAATAGTATACCTTTTAAACCGAAAACCTTTGAGTTATCTAAGTCACGACTTAAGTCTTCCTTTAAAATACTCAAAATTCAAAAGGACTTGAGTACTGACTTCAAAAATAAATCAGACTTCAAAAAGACTTCAAGTCTCATTATAATAAGTCTTCAGGAGTCTTCTACAACATTACAACCCTACTTTAGGAAATCGTCCTAAGCCAGTCCCATATCAATGACGACCTCCACCATTTTGGGTGTTTGTCGCCCCCCGCTCCTCTAACCTTGCCCATATACATTGTGATTTTGCCGCCCCTTGGATCTGCCGCCCAGGGCCCAGCATAAGCCCCGGATTGCCCCATAGATCCGACACTGGTACTTGGGAAAACAAATTTTGTCTAGACACAAGCCTCTCTGAAAAAAACATATACGCATGCAGTAATTATAAGCCTGAGCATATTACGAGTTTGTTCTGGTTACTCAAAATTACGAAATACAATTATCAAGATAAAGTAAATTATAAATTGATTATAAATTGATCGAGGTGACCCGTGACCAGAAGGCTGGTCTATACCTTGGCCAAAAGATCAGCATTGCCATCCAACGTGGCAATGCTGCCAGCCTTCTGGGCACGCTACCGCGAGGCAACGATTTACCCCGACTATTTTATTTGTAAATATATATTAATTTTTATTTTTTTCCTTCCCTTTAGTTGAAGCATTAGTTCAATTATTTTATATTTAAATTGTATATAAATTTTATTTTAATATAGTCATCATTTAGATAAACTTAAAATAACTTGATAAATCTCAAATTTTCTTCATCACATATTTTCGATTTTATTATTAAACCGAGCATTGTAATGCTATATAATATAGGTAGTTAATTGATGAAGCTTTCTCTACTTTAATCAACTTTTAATTCATCTGATATGAATTAGGATGGATAACATACTTCTAAATAGTGGGTAGTAATGGAGATTACGCATGCTTCGAATGCGTGTACCTATAATATGTGATGAACAAATACGCTGCGGTGATTTGAAGATGAAATCATCATCAACGGGCTAGATGTCGAAGGTTTGTGAGGTCAAATCTAACCTATGGCGATATTTTTTTAACACATATTTTCTATTTTAATATTAATCCGAGCATTGTAATGCGATAAATTATAAAAGATTGATAAATTTCAACAAAGGCCAATAATAAAAATTAAGACGAGGCCTCAAATGTTTGGTACCATCGCTCGGCAAAGGCGTATGCAGACTGATCAAGTGCGCGCAAGGGATATTGCTTGGCGGTTTAGCCCGTGAATGATGAGATAGGTTTACTCTCGAGTCGCTCAAAGAAAAAAACGTAAGCGCCAAATTCGTTATTTCTATTTTATATAAAATCAGACCAGTTAATTGTATTTTCATATTTAAATTTTGATGAATTACTAATAATCTATCTTTTAGTCTAAAAATCATTATTTCATTCGTCGCATTTGAGCTACAATAACAAAAACTCTGCAAACGAAGACCATTTTTCAAAAAATATTTCTATCGAGAAAATTTTATCAAAACGTGTTTTCATCTAACACTTTTGGAGATGAAATAGTCAAAAATCATATTACTTAGATTTAAAACTCCTAATTTAAGTATTTTGCTAGATAAATAAGGTTCAGAACGACCTTATTTACAGTGGTATCGCCTTCTCGACTAACCCATATCCCGTCATGTTGTTTCACCCTTGTCACCAATATCCACAGCGAAAAACAATAATCGAGGCTGGCAACATTCTGCGGAAATTAAAACGTCTATGCGGCTTTCTGTTAACTGAAATGAGGTTAATATTTAGCTACCGTTATGGCATTTCTAAATTCGTTATGTTTACACAATACAAGTACAGTTTTCATTCAAAGATTTATTCGGAAAATAGGACTTTGCAGGCATTTTAAATATTACTTATTAAATTATACTAAAACTAGCTGTTGCCCGCGACTTCGTCCGCGGAAATTTCTGTTATAAGGTATAGAAGCATAATTTTCCCCCGATTTCAAAACATTTTTTATTGATGCTGCGCTCCTATTGGTCACATCGTGATGTTTTATAGCCTAAAGCATTCCTCAATAAATGGACTATCCAACACAAAAAGAATTTTTCAATTTGAACCTAGTTCCTGAGATTAGCGCGTTCAAACAAACAAACAAACTCTTTAGCTTTATAATATTAGTATAGATTATTGTTCAAAAGCTACAAACTACTATCGTTTCGGAACCGACAAATGCAGAGAAGAAGACGCCGAAAGAAACTCTTTTCAACAGTGTTGGTCGCTGCATGTTTACAGTTTTGTATAGTTATTATGGTCATGGGGTATTATCCTTAACTGCCTGTCCACTGGTTGCAGGAATGGCATCAGGTACGCACGCCCGGTCTTTAAAGCTACTTGCTTATCCGTTTTATCCAAGTAAGTAGTATCCCAATACCTTTATTCCCTTCCCAAATCCATCAAATTCCTTCCCTACCTCAGCATAAAAATGTTTTTGATGGGTAGCAGCATCCGAAGCACAATAAACTAAAGAAACTACGCTCGCCAACCCGCCAATCGTGGTGAGTATGCTAATTCGACTTAGACTAGCTCCGTGGCGCAGCGGTCAACATGCCAGCCTGCGACACGGAGTGACCGGGTTCGATTCCTGGCCAGGTCAAGATGGAAAATGATCTTTTTCAGATTGGCCTGGGTCTTGGATGTTTATCTATATATGTATTTGTTATAAAATATAGTATCGTTGATTTAGTATCCCATAACACAAGTCTCGAACTTACCTTGGGGCTAGCTCAATCTGTGTGATTTGTCCGTATATATTTATTTATTTTTTATTTATAATATCCTCGCATGGAACGAAGAATCCTCGGGAGAGGCCCTTGTCTAGCGGTGTAATTTATAAGGCTGTAATAATGATGATGTAATCCCTTTCTTGATTATGTCGTGTCGGCGCGTAAGCGCACATATTTTTGAATTATTTCGATTTACGTATCGCTTTATTTATTACGAAAATATCATTCAAATTGCGTGTAAGTCATCACCCTCATCATCAGTCATTTCGAGTAGGTGTCACGGTCAATCGACCATGCACACCCTGATGTCAGAGTTCTTCGGAACCGCCTCTCGGCCTCTGACGTGCTTCCTTTAACGACTACCAGATAGCAGCCGGGACCACCGGCTTAACGTGCCTTCCGAAGCACGGAATCATCTTTATTATCAGACAATCAGGTGATTCAAGCCTGTAATGTCCTAACCAAACTGGAAACAACTAAACAAAGTATCCTTCCGGTGGAAATCGAACCCACGACCCCCGGGTCAACAGGCAAACGCCTTAACCACTGGACCACAGAGGCTGCTGAAATGCTGAGTCATCACCCTGAGGCTGATTCAATGAAAGGAGCTGTGTTTTGTCACACTTCGCTATACTTATTAGTACCCAATGGTAAGGTAACCGATTCTTTGTGTAAGTCTGGATGAACCATAACGACTCGGGAGTGCCGCCAGTAAAAATCGTCTGTAAAAAAAAGATTGAAAATAGACAATACAACCGTTTTCTCCTATGAACAAGTTTGCAATATTCATTTTTCCTTCTGGTAAAGAAAAAGTGTTCGTTCATATGTTGTGTCCGAACTTCATATTTGGGGCCGTTCAAGTATTACGTAAGCAATATGTCAGCTATTTTTAAACCCCTCCTCCCCGTGTCAGCAAAAGTAAGAAAAGCTCCCCCTCCCCCAAGCTTACGTAAACATTGGCATCATTTTTACAAAATATATTTGTTTATTTTGCTTAATATTGCAGACGTCATCACTGCGCAAATCCCCCCGCCCACCATGTCAGCAAAAATAACCTACCATTTGCTGCTTAAGTAATATTTTCATGACCTCTTTTCATATCACTATTGAATACATTATAAAAAAACACGGTTTCACTCACGTTTATTAAGTTGGAATCGCCAACTAGTTTCGGTCTGATACGAAGACCATTATCAGGGCGAGTGTTAGGGGTGGCGACACAGCGCACACTCTGCTCTGAGGGAAGCGAAACCGCCATGAGTGAAACTGTGTTTTTATAGTGAACTAGCTTTCGCCCGCGGCTCCGCCCGCGTTAATGTCGATCCCTCGGGAATAGTACTTTTTCCCGGGATAAAAGGTGAGAACTTGTATGCAAAATTTCATGATGATCGGTTCAGTAGTTACGGAGTGAAAGCGTAACAAACAAACTCACTTTCGCATTTATAATATTAGTTAGGATTGATCTCGCGTAAGTTTTAATACTATTATCACTATTGAATAGTTCAATAGTAAAAATATCTAGAATTACTCTGTACATGAGCTATGTCAAAAGCGGTGATCAGTAGTTTGGCAGATTGTAAAGTATGACATCAGTGTTGGTCATAACAAGGAAAAAACCGCTTACTATATAGATGGTGATAACACGCTCGAAAAACAAAATGGATTCTGGACCAACAAACATCAAAATAATTCTGGAATCTAGGCCCTGATAATAACAAAGAAGATCAAGAATAATGCCGCATATGTAATGACAGCGTGGGATTTATTACCATATTATTGTAATATAAAGGCGGCGTCGTGAACAACGAACTCAGAATAATGGAAATATTCTCTTCTAAAATATCGCAGTACCACACTCTCACAGAAAATCGACGTTTGAGTAGAAGCTTTACCGCTTTTATGCTTCGTTCGTGAGTGAGAGAGCCGGGGGCCCATCCTTCCCGTATTTTCTCCTCCATGTCCTTCCCTCAACTCCTTCAAAGGCCGGCAGCGCTCCTGTTACATCTTGGTGTTGCAGTTGTCCATGGGCAGCGCTGATCGCTTACCATTAGGTGACTCGCTTGCTCGTTTGCCGTCCCGTCCTATAACATAAAAAAAAAAAAAAAACGCAGTAAAGCAATATTTTCTACTTCTCGTAATGTGTTCCCGGTTCTCCGGATCGTCATCATCATCATTTCGTGTAGGTGTCACGGTCAATCGACCATGCACACCCTGGTGTCAGAGTTCTTCGGAACCTCTCGGCCTCTGACGTGGTTCCTTTAACGACTACCAGATGGCAGACGGAACTAACGGCTTAACGTGCCTTCCGAAGCAGGGAATCATCTTTCTTCTCTCTTTCTTGAATCACCTGATTGTCTCTTATTATCAGACAATCAGGTGATTCAAGCCTAAAAAAAGCTCATAAACATCAATAAGACCTCTCCAACCCTTCTGGCCAGCGAGGAGAGTGTAGGCCAAATCCTCTGTCTGCTCTGGCCAAGTATGGCTCCGGTACTACAGAGAGGGTCATGCTTCTGCAGTGGACACTAAAAAGATCTGATGATGATGATGAGAGGCATGCGAAGTTAATGTACTTTAAATCCCGGGACAGCATATTTAGTTCGTGCTGTAAAATATTCATCATTACAGCTGTAGGGAGTCCACCGCTGGGCAAATGATCTCCCAAGCATTCTTCTTTCTATTGGGGGATATTGCCATACTCACCACGCTTGGCGGGCGTTGGCAAGCGCAGTATTTTTGTACTTCTGACGCTACAGCCCATCGGAAGCATGTTTAAGCTGGGGAAGGATAGGAATTTGTTGGGTTTGGGAAAGGAAGATATTGGGATACCAGTCACTCGGAAGAATGCGAGCTCAGTGCTGAGTGGTTATCACGCCGGCCTGCGACACGAGCGAGCCCGGTTTTGATCCCCGATCAGGTCAAGATGGAAAATGATCTTTTGCAGACTGGCCTGGGTCTTGGATGTTTATCTATATACGTATTTATTATATAATAGAGTATCGTTGATTTAGTATCCCATCCATAACACAAGTCTTGAACTTACTTTGGGGCTAGCTCAAACTTTGTGATTTGTCCGTATATATTTGTATATTATTTATTTTATTTAATGGCGGAAAGAAAAGTATCTAGTAGCATGGACTATTTTTCTTAATAATTGATTGATATCTCAAAAGTAGATGAGTAGCTACTTTGACAAGTTTCTTATTCAAAATATTTTTTTATAGCGGAAAAGATATACACATTCAGTGAAAATGTCAAGTAACCTACTTACAAATTAAATAAAGATAAATAAAACTAAGCAAAAAAATGAGTACTTTTTAACTTGCAACAATGAGTAATTACGATGTAAAACTATTTGTTTACCAACTTTCTAGACTTTAAATGAACTACCTAACTGACCCAGGAGAAGCCAAAGGTCAGTCGGCAAAGTTCGACCTAGATAAAGCCCAAATTAACAAATAAGCTGAGATTTCAACAAAGTTTTGCGGGCGGGAGCCGCTCTGTGTAAGGAAAATCCGATCCGATACAATGGTATCGCTACAAAACAAACGTGATTTTAAACCTCCTAACTATATTGGAATCGCTATAGTGGAATCTCGGAATCAGAATCCCCAAGAAGAGGGAAAAACCGAAAAAATAACATTTGTTCTTCCATAGAAATTCGTCTAGCTGATCAGCGACTTTGTATGGCAAACGTAATTTTTTTTGCAATGTGTTCCATTAGGGATTTGATTCCATCAATTTATAGATATATATATATAAGGTATATATAAGATTATACTATAGTTCAGAGGTTCAAAATCACGCGCAAAACAAAGCTCGGCCTCTTTAAGACTTCTATCTATCTTTGAGACTTTTATCATATCTGTTGTTGTTGCACGCTCGATCGCTAACATAACGTGTTCCACAAAAATATGTAAAATAAAATTGTATATAACATGACATCAGAAAAAAAAAGAAAAGATAAAAATATTAAATATCATACAAAGCCCTTCAGGCAAGTAGGCGACCAATACTGTTGAAAACAGTTTCTTTCGGCGTCTTCTTCTCTGCAGTGGTCGGTTCCGAAACGCTAGTAGTTTGTAGCTTTTGAACAATAATTAATAATTTGAATATAATATAATAAGTATTATTTAAAATGTGAATTGACGTGAAAAAGTGCCTGAAAAGGCCTATTTTCTGAATAAATCTTTGAATCTTTGGAAAAAAAAACTGTATAAAATTAATACATTTTTATTGCATTGTTTCTTACATACATTCAAATACACCAAAAGTAGCACTAAATATTTAGGGTTCCGTACCCAAATGGTAAAAACGGGACCCTATTACTAAGCCTCCGATTTCCGTCCATCCGTCTGCCAAAGGATAACTATTTAATTGTTTTAGGCGGAGACTTGTAATTTTTACAGAATATGTAATGTATTGCCATTATAATAATAAATAATAACAAAATAAAATAAAAAGTAATGAGTTTTCGACTTATTTTTTTACATCCCGTCAAATGTGCTCTAAATTTATTATTGAGGCGTCATATCAGATGATTTTACTATCTTTTTTCTTTAACGTAGGTAAGGCAAAGCGATCAGCTCATACAGCCAAACTTAAGTATTTTCAGTCTTTTGTCACTCTAAATCTGTCCCGTTCACATACCATCAAAATTGGATAAGTTGTTTGGATAAAGTCAGTTTTTGTCTGAAGATTCTATAGGAGAAAATAAAACTTAAGCTTTTCATTACTTTCTGGTCACAATCCGTCCATATTTCTAACGGCCCAGGTGCGTATAATGGTACGTTTTAATAAACATAAGCAATTTCCCTTCTCAATAATAATCGGGGTCCATTCCGTTTTACGAGGATGGTAAAATTTTATTAAGTTAGACGCTTATTTTTGGCTCTTTATTCTGAACTTGTAGGAAAGCCGCGTATCTTAGTTTTTCTACTAAGATAACTTAAGAAAAACATTATTATAACAAACTGTTTCACTTATGTATTGTTAGTTAGTATCGCCGACAAGTTTCAGTCAATTCAGATCCAGGCAGAACAGATCTTCATGGCGAGTGTCAAGGACATTGCGACAGGGCAGTCCCTCGAACACCGAGGTTCGCCGCCTACCCCACCGCCTTTACGCGCAATTACGTGCTCCCTGGCGGTCTCAGATCACGTGTCCGTCTTACGAATTTTCGATCAGGTCACGATTCCTGACGCGAGTTTAGCATTTTTTACCCTTCCAAAAAAGTGCAGATCGCCGCTAAAGAAGTTTTTAACTTCAGAAATCCTCAAACTCAATATCAGTGCCACTTCGGAAAGGGCTGGTGCGGCGGAAGTGAGTACAGAGTCTTCGAAACGTCGCAAATACAATGAGCTATCCAAAAGCTACATATTCTCGCCATTGGGCTTCGAGACTTTAGGTCCTTGGGGTCCCGAAGCCAAAAGTTTTATAGGAGATTTATCGGCGTGTCTCATCCAGACAACTGGTGACCGCAGAGCTGGCAGCTTCCTGGCTCAAAGAATCAGTTTTATGATCCAAAAAGAAAACGCTGCTAGCCTGCTGGGCATTATGTCTGGAGGGGACACGCTAGACGAAATTTTTAGTTCGTATGCACAATATATCTATTTTTAATCATCATCATCAGGTCTTTTTAGTTGCCACTACAGGAGCATGACCCTCTCTGTACTACTAGGGTCATACTTGGCCAGAGCAGCCAGAGGACTTGGCCTACACTCTCCACGCTGGCCAGACGGGTTGGAGAGGTCTCACAGATGTTAATAAGCTTTGTTTAGCTTGTATTTCCTAAGTCGCCTTCTACGGCATCCACGGGAAGACTTGGAGTGGTCCTATTCTACTCTGCCGGGCACCACACATCCCGATTCGAAACATGTCGGCCTGTAGCTGACTTCGTACGTGAGTAACCCGTAATTCACATATAAATAATATTGTTGAATGTATTTAATTGTGATAGCAAAGTAAATAAAGGAAAAAAAAACATACTGAATCGGACAAAATATAGTTCATTATTGAACCGCCTTACTACTTAGATACATCGTCATCATTACAGACACAAAAAGTTTTCTGCTGGACAAAGGCCTCTCTCATGGCTAGTTTCATGGGAGGACTGCCGTACTCACCACGCTTGGCAGGCGAGTTAGCGAGCGCAGTTCCTTTGGCTTCTTGTGCTTCCGATGCTGCTGCCCACCGCAAGCATTTTTAAGCTAGGGAAGAGTAGGAGTTTGTTGGATTTAGAAAGGGAATGAAAGGTATTGAGACTACACACCTCACGAATGGAGGAAAAGCAAGTAGCAGCGAGGGAGGGCTGGGCACGCATACCCGATGCCATATCTGCAACCACCGGACAGGCAGTCGAGAATTACACCCCTGACCATACATACATATAAAATGCAGAATAATTTCAATCACAAAACAATTTATAAGATGAATAATGATACTGCGGTTGACATTTTCAGGACATCGGTCCTATTGTCTTGTAGTAGCTGGGCATGACATTTGTTAAAAAAATTATTAAACCGCTTGAATTCGGCCACTAATAATAATCGCAGAATAATAATACATAAATATATACGGACAAATCACACAGATTGAGCTAGCCCCAAAGTAAGTTCGAGACTTCGTGTGGGATACTAAGCCAACTATACAAAGTATATTTTTAAACGAACATCCAAGACCTAGGTCAAAATTAAAAAGATCGTTTTCGATCATGACCTGACCATTTGAATATTTTCAGTAATTTTACCTCAGCTGCAGAGAGTTTAATAGTATTTTTTTTAGAATCGTGCCTATAATGCCTTTCTAACAACTAGATTACTACGGAATAAGTTTATTGAGGGTCCCATTCTGGCTTTGTATTCCCGTTTCCTGTAATGCCTAACCCAGAATCTGAATTACAAAGCTCAGACCCCGTGTTCAGACCTTAAAACAGTTTTAAAGGAGCTTTCACATTGCCCGCTCATCGCAAAGTGTTTATTACACATTCCGTAGTATCTTTCTTGAAATTAATGACGGATTTCATCGGAAAATCGGTGATCCTTGTACAATCTTAAAACTGTTTAAATTTAGTTTTGGACAAAAAAAAAGTAATAAGTATATACGGATAAATCACACAAATTGAGCTAGCTCCAAAGTTCGAGACTTGTGTTATGGGATACTCTCTTCTCTTTTTAATCGGTTACTCATTACTGAGTATCGTGACTCCTGATTCTGTCAACCAACTTTTTCTATCGGCAACGATCCGTTGCTTGGTTTAGTGCGGCGCTGATCGGTGTTTCCAATCTCTCTGAGATCTGATCCGACCATCGCTTTGGACTGCGGCCTCTCGGTCTTTTTCCCTCCACTTTTCCTGTCACCATCAAACGTTCCAAGTTATCACCATCTCTCCTCGCAATGTGGCCAAAGTACCGCACTATACGTTGTAGGCAGGTTGTCGACAGTCGCTGTGGGATACTAACTCAACGATACTATATTATATAACAAATACATATATAGATAAACATCCAAGATCCAGGCCAATCTGAAAAAGATCATTTTCCATCTTGACCTGGCCGGGGATCGAACCCGGGCACCCTCGTGTCGCAGGCTGGCGTGTTTACCACTGCGCCACGGAGCTGTCAAGTAAAAAGTTTTAGAAATTAAGTCGGTTAAAAAATTAAGGCGTGATGCATCATCTAAATAATACAGCGTGATTTTAAACCTCCTAGCTATATTGAAATCTGGGAATCAGAATCCCTAATGGAATACAGAATTGCAAGAAAAATAGTTAAAAAACGAAAAAAGCATTTGACCTTAAATAGAAATTCGTCCAGCTGATCGGCGACTTTGTATGGGAAACAAATTTTTATTTGCATTTGGCTTTGCCGATTCTGATTTGGAGATTCCAATATATAGGAGGATCAAAATCACGTTGTATTATTAAGAATTGATTGTTTTTTTCGTTGTAATAGATAAACTCAAATATTATCTACATAACTGATTAGGATTGTTTGTGTTATTATCAGCAGGTAAAATAGGCTTGTCAAATAAATGTGGACGACGTCGCAAGGAAATTAAAACCTACAGGGTACATCTTCGTAAATTCAGAATCTTGAAATTTGGTACGAAGCATCGTCTTATAGCACAGATAAAGAAAAAATGCGAAAAGCATTCATTTAGAGAAACATCATATAATAAAAATATTTTTAATAATTTCAAACCTATACAAGGTCCATTTAAATTAAGCGCAAATATTTTAATGGCTGGTTCCCATAGGTCAAAGAAATGCTTTAATAGCAAATTTTAAGATATCGACACGCTAGTTTTTTTTTTATTTTTTCATACAAAGTAATTGTTGAATTTATTAAAATCGATAAATCAGCTGTTTTGATCGTCGAGGTCAGTGACCTAGTATCCATAGTACATAATAGTATAAAGTTTTTGGCCAAGGAAGTGTTCATTTGTACACAGGGTGTTATATTCATTTTTTATCTTAAATGTTCAGGTCCAGATATCTCAAAAACTAGCGTGCCGATTTTTTTTATTTTACTTCTAAAGCATTTTTCTAGCTTATGGGAGTCAGCCTTTAAAATATTTGCGCTTAATTTAAATTGACCTTATATAATGTACGGAACCCTTGGTGCGCGAGTCCGACTCGCACTTGGCCGGTACTTTTTTCTTTTTTTCTGTGTGTTTTTATGTTTATTTGTAAAGGATGATATATTCATTAAACAAACCTAAAAAGGTTCTACATCATCAAGTAACTAAAAGCCAGGAAGCAAAGGGTAAATAAAATATGATACATTGAGGCAGGCAACCTGACAGCGCATAAAATTGTATTTTATGTTCCCAGCAGGCTTCATGAACGTAAATAATAATTTATTGATAAATGTGCCTACATTACGTAGTTGTATCATAACATTAATATACTTTCCAAGGAATCTTTCTGTGTTCAGAATTTCGAGGTTGAGTTTCTACTGTAAAGATGTATTGCAAACTCAGACCAAAGAAAAAAGAGGACTGGAAATACCTACGAAAAAATCGTGCATACCTACACCATAAATTCGTTACATAAAATGGCTGCCATTGCCTAGGGTTGTCACTTCCATACTATGTAATGATCTACTTTAAACAGTACTCTTATTTTGTACACAAAGCTTATAAAAACATTTTGGGAAAGGATAATAAAATGGCAGTTTATTGTATAACTTTGTTTACTTAATCATTTCTAAAAAGTATCAATTTGTTTAAAAACCATCTATCTGAAAGATATTTACATTTAATTTGACCGTGATATTAATATATTACATAATATCTTTCAAATTGTAATTTCTTCTGCTGGTTCAAACGTTTATCTTTTACAGCCTTCATTTTTTCATATTCCACGACCTGAAATTTCAATATACTTAGTTAAATCTTAATATTTAATAATTAAATTTAGGCTATTTCTGTCTTTTGTCTCAGGGGAGGGAAGGGGGGGGGGGATTTAGTACTGCACAGCTGAGATACCTAATAATTAAGACGTATTACTGACAAGTTCATGCATACGCCCTGTATCTTAACACTTAAATGAATATTATAATTTCAGATTTAAAATTTATTATATTATGCATATAATTTTTATTGTTGGATCATAATGTCACCGTTTTAACAGATAATATTGCTTGTTAAGTTGCCTTCATGTGATGTATCAAAACTATGCTATATATAAATAAATGCCTTTTTTATTTTAAATATTTATTTTTTGTTTATTAAACAAGGTATTGTTCAATCGAAATATTTAAAAAAATTGTGTTTTATTTATATACCTCTTTCTAAACATCATCTGATAATAGGAATAAAACGTCGTACTTGCAAAATCAGTATTAATATTGCTTGTTTCACGCAGTACAAATTTCTCTTGTGTAGCCGGTGCTGAAAAGTAAACGTGCAGATAATTAACACAATTATAATAAATTATGTACAAGTATAATCTATTAAGTGCATTGTTGTATGCATGACATCATATGATTGCATCCATAATTCGACAATACGTTGTCACACATTACTTTGCGTACATTTGCATGCATGAGCCGGCTACTCCTGCCAAATCACCCAACGCTTCTTAGTATTGTCTGACAGAAAAAACGAATAAACCGGCCAAGTGCGAGTCGGACTCAGGCACGAAGGGTTCTGTACTATTATCTGCAAAAAAATCATGCTTTCTGTATGGGAGCCCCCTTAATTAATTATTTTATTCTGTTGTTTAGTTATTGTCGTTATAGCGGCAACAGAAATATATCCATCCGTTAAAGTTTCAACTGTCTAACTACCACGGTTCATGAGATACATCCTGGTGACAGACGGACACCAGAGCCATAGAAATATAGAATCCCGTTTTTACCCTTTGGGTACCGAACCCTAAAACATTAATTCATTGACAATACCTGTATACATTAAACTACCGGAAATGAAAATATTGTTTTCGACGAGTTGTCACGAAATCTTATATCATAACATCAAGCGTTCTATTGAAACAGCTTTCCTCAAAATGCAAAGAGCAGATGTACCAATCCTGTTTTCGAGGATTAATATTTTCCGAACCGATAGCCTCTAAGCATTTATTCCTCAAACCTTCATTCATCGGAAACCTATAAAAAAAATATTATTTTATAATTTTGATAATGCACAACCCTATTCAAGTATGTAAACAAACGCGGTATAAAATAAATGAAAATACTGACTGTATTACAAAAATATGACCAGATAACAACAGTTTATACATAAATTTAAGATCGTGTTTTGTTTTGCTTCTCAATCAGAATCAATAAAGAGCTTTCTTGTTAGAAAACGGATTACTAACCTATGAAGAGTCAACTATGGTTGATTTTTCTTGCACCACACATCATAATACAACATTTAGTCATTTTGATACACAGTTTTCTCACACTTTCACGTATTTATTACCTTATTTTCGCGTATTTTTGTCCCAAATCTTAACTTTTCCAAATAGTAAACAACACCCGTTGACAGCACAACTACCACGAAACTCGTTACACAATATGGCGGATTTTGGCACGTACCTAAACTTTAACAGCTTTTTACCATAAATTAGTAAAAACTAAAATATGTTTGTCTCTTTTGTCAAAGGCAATTGTACTGAAGAAAGAAAGAGACAACGTTATATTTTACACTTTGTACCATAAGTGCCTCATATTCGTATAAGTAAAAATTCATATATGTTGACAAGGGCTTCTCCATAGACTTCCTTACTCTTAGGTTGCAAAGGAATCAAAGAAAGCGAGGAGATAATTTTTCCTATGACTTTGTTAGGAACTTAGGATAGACATAGCGCGTAGAACCGATGACCGATGGGGCAGAAAGGTGCTGGAATGGCGATCACGTACCGGCAAGCGCAGCGTTGGACACTCACCGACCGACCAATTTGCTATGAGTAACTTAGTGTACAACGTTTTGATAGTCACTTCAAATTGTATAACATTTTATATATCTTAAATGAAAATATTTAATCATACGAAAGCCGCAATGTATTTTGAAGTGACTATAAAAAAGCAACCGCAGAGCTGTAGACAACATTTTTCGGGCCTTAGTATACTAACCCTACCAAGCATCTACATATTAGAATTATGCAAATTTGTGAGAAAACATCCAAGTCTATACCGTAAATATAACGACATCCCCCGCCGATATAAATCGCGGAAACCAAATGACTTGGTACAAATACCTTCAAAATTAGAACTTCATAGCGTCGGACCTTAACCTATGTCAGTAAAAATATATAATAAATTGCCTATCAATCTAAAGGATGAAACAAATAATAAAAAGTTTTTGAAATTGCTCAAACAATATCTGTTAAAAAAATCCTATTATTCCGTCACAGAATATTTACATGATTTTTAGTTATAAGTATATTATATTGTCTACCTTCCTCTCGACCCATTGCAATGCCTGACAAGGTACATATGTATTTATACAAAATATTATATATTTATGTGTTAGATCATATGTAATGCAATGTAATACATGAATAAATGAATAAACGTTGTACACTGAGTTAGCAAATGGTGACAGGTGGTCGGACGACCTAACTAAGGTCGCAGGCCGCTTCCAACCGCTCATATTGGTAATCCTTGGGGGAGGCCTATGTTCAGCTGTGGACTTCTTGCGACTGAGATGATGATGATGAATTTGTTAGGTCCACAGTTCACAGTATGACTTAGTTTAAGTTTATTTTAAGATTAGTTACACGGAAGAACTAACATTGTTTAAGGGGCTCAGACCAAAACAAGTCATCAAATTTGATAATGCTTGTCACAAATTGTAGTATGTGTTATCTTTTTTAAAAAATCGACCAGGTACGAGTCAATATACCTATTCATTTATTACTTTAACATTAATTAGTTATTACATTCATTAATTATTATACAAAACCCTTCGTGCGCAAGTCTGAATGAATTCAGACTTGCACACATGTTTCGTATCGTAAAAATCACGTGTGTTGTATGGAAGCCCTCCATAAATATTAATTTTATTCTGATTTTAGTCATTTTTGTTATAGCTGCAACAGAAATCTGTAAAAATTTCAACTGCCTAGCTATTACGGTTCATGAGATATAGCCTGGTAACAGACAAACAGACAGTGAAGAGAGAGTAAAGGGTGCCGTGTTAAGCCTTTGGGTACGACACCCTTGAAATCAATTCATGTACAAATATATTTGTTGATCCGTAAAAACTCAAGTTATATTGTATACGCTCCTTGAGCTCAAGTCGCGAGCTCAAACTCACTGGCGGGCGCGGCCAAAAAGCACGTTGCTTTGTGTCCGACAGAGATAGTATCAGTGATGAGCACACAGAAATATGGATGAGCAGTTAGACGCTATATCTACACGCATACGCCGACTTGCACACACACAAACACTACCGAGCGGTTGAAAAATTGCAAATCGTCCTTTGGAAATGGGGTTTTATGAAAAAACTACTGCATATAGCAATTATAAATAAAGTTAATTGAATTCTTCGATAATTTAACTTTGTCGGTACAGTTTGTTTTGGATATATTATACTTCTTTTATTACTTATTTACGCCCAAAGTTGTGTTAAAATTAGTAAGAAAAGCTAAAGTTTGTTGGCTCATAACTTCATAATGGCTTTTTATTTTACTAATCTGTTACCGTACAGGCAAAATTCATAATGAGACAAAACGATATCATGCTAAACTTTGGATGTACAATGTCAAACAATGAAGTACAGCCCCCCCCCCGAAATTTGTATGGGAAAAGTATCGACTCGTTCAGCATAGAGATAGCCTCTTCGATCTGTCAAATGGTGTTGTTAAACGACTAGGTATATTTTGTACTGCTGTACACCTGCCTGACACCAATTGTTATTATTTAACCACCAATTGTTAGGATGAAAGCACACGTCTCTTGCAAAAGCCTTGAGTATGCTTGTACCCACCGATTGCCTTTGCTAATATACACAATACTAATAATACAATCCAAGTCTAAGTCATACTAGTACAGAGAGGGTCGTGCTCCTGTAGTGGAGACTAAAAAGGACCTGATGATGATGATGATGATGATGAAGTCTAAGTCTGACTATTCAAAGAGGTAATGCAGCTAGCATCCTGGGTACCTTGGAGCCGGGTACGATTAGGGGTGGGATATTTGACTGAATTTCTTTTACTTGACTTTTGTTTTTTTATTGTATTGTGACTAACAACTAGAACTAAGTATAACTGTATAATATGTACACTTTAACTATCTTATAAACTACTAAAACGATTTTATGCATAACGAAATTAAAGGATACTACTTTATACTTTTATCCAACTCTTAATTATTAGGACTTGGATTGTATTTGCAAAGACAATTATTTAAAGTGGAAACCATACGTACGACACAAATTGAGTATATTGTGTAGGCTCCTTAGTTTTGAAATAGTCTTCCGTCTGGTACTTTAAAGGGACACCTTCAAAGGAAAGGCATCGTAACTACGTGAGCCATTTTGAGGCTTGGAATCCGCACAAATGTACCTCACGCTTTGACGCACTCCATACAATGTACTGTTTGCAAAAACGACTATTTTACAAGCGGCATTAAGACATTTAAAAAAATAGATTATTGTTGGTCTTTTTTCAAACCTTGGGTAATATAAGGATCGAAAATTCGTAAGACGGACACGTGACCTGAGACCGCCGGCGCAGCGTAGAAGAGGACTTAATATCCCCCTCTCTTTCTACAGCGCGGCGAAAATGTATGTCTGCTCCTACTGTTGCGTTTAAGCGGCGCCGGCGCAAGTAGGCGCTTGCGCGAATGTGCGTGTGTTTGTATTATAGCCTGCTATGTATAACTTTTATACTGATAAATGAAGCAATTCGTGCGAAATAATTCCCTTACCCTTCCAAAATATTCAAAAATGCATAACATTCATGTTTAAGTATTCACTTCTGCCGGCACTCCACGATTGCAACCCGTTTTATTTTTAATTGACTATAAAGCTACCTCCAAGTTAAGTTTTACTTCTTCACCGGGCGTTTGAAGCGAAGGCAGAGTGCCCTCAGCCTAAGACAACATCACCAAAGGGCCGCAGGAGGGACGGCCCTCGGCTTTGGGCGTTGCCTGTGTGCGCAGGGCTTGGAGAGACAGAAAACTCTCATATTGCCTGTTGGGCCGCGTAAAGAGGCGGATCACGTTGTCAATAACATACGAGCCAACAAAAAAGTTATCTTCATTTCATTCCATAGGATACAGGTAAGCTTCTGCGAAAATATCAAGATCAAACTTGAAACTTTTTATCAAAGGCTCATATATTCTGCCCTCATATCGTCACAAAGAAATTTGATTATAACTTCGAGTCGCGGTGAAATTGTGGGGAAATTTATTGATGATGGCGTAGCCTGATGCTTAAAAGATATTACAGATTATTTCTACAGCGTGTAACATAACCAAAGACGTTCCGTGAAGGGGTTACTCAGCCCGTGAAAATGAACAACTTTTCCTATGGGACCAATGCTGGGAACTCAAAAAATAGTTGGCATTTTCATACAGAAGTGTTCGGCCAACCCGGTAATTAGTATGAAAATGTCAAAAAGAATCTAAGTTCCCAGCATTGGTCCCATAGGAAAAGTTGTTCATTTTGACTGGCTTAGTCACTCCTTCTCGGGAACGTCATGGTCATCATCATCATTTTGAGTAGGTGTCACGGTCAATCAACCATGCATTGGTTATGTTATACGCTTTATATTACCTAACCTAACCACGTTTTTCAAATTCATTCGACTGTTTCTTTTTTGTCGAGTCTGAAATTGGCCAACACTGGTGTCTGATTTTTCAAGCTGCCTATAGGCATCTGACATAGCTTAGCGACTATCATCAATGATGGCGACCGAGCCCAACGCCTTAATGTGCATTCCGAAGCACGGAGGAGCTCGAGATATTTTATGCCACTTGTATTATGGTCATGGATTACATAATTCGAATATTCGAGCAGTAAATTTATTTGACAATTTTGTAACGATAATTATCATGATCCGTAGCTAGCCGTGTGGTTTCCGGCAGAGTAGAATAGGACTACTCCTAGTCTTCCCATGGAGGTCGTAAGAGGCGACTTAGGAAATACAAGCTAAACAAAGCTCATAAACATCAATGAGCCTCTCACCTCTCCAACCCATCTGGCCAGCGAAGAGAGTGTAGGCCAAATCCTCTGTCTGCTCTGGCTAAGTAAGGCTCCGGTAGTACAAAGAAGGTCATGCGCCTGCAGTGGAGACTAAAAAGACCTAATGTTGATTATCATGATCATTGGTTATGACCTCCTGTATTTACCATGGAAGCCCACAAAGTATTTTACTCTAAGTACATGTCATCATCTTCATCATCATATCAGCCGCAAGAATAGCACTGGAGGATGTAGGCCTCCCCCAAGGATTTTCAGAATGACCATTTGAAAGCGACCTGTAGACCAGCGTTAACCTGTGACCTTGGACAGGTCTTCCCACCACCGCCGGCCTATTTGTTTAAGGCGCTGTATCCCTTACACTGAGTTAGTGTAAGGGATACAGCGCCTTAAATACTTTTTGTGTTCTAATCTAGATTGCATGCATGTTTGAAATAGGGTACATGCATTTTATGTGTGTTACCTACTAGTGATGACTAACGGCTCAGAAACGTGGTCTCTTACTGACACAGAAAGCTCAAGGTCACCCAAAGAGCTATGGAGAGGGCTATGCTCGGTGTTTCTCTACTACACCGCATCAGAAATGAGCAAACGCAGAAGAACAAAAGTCACAGAAATCTCAGCGGATTAGCACTTGAAAGTGGCAGTGGGCACGGCACATAGCACGTAGAACCGATCGTCGATGAGGCAGAAAGGTTCTGTAATGGCGACGACGTATCGGGAAGCACAGCGTCGGACACCCATCGACCAGCCGGCCTATTTGCTAACTCAGTGTACAACATTTTGATGGTCACTTCAAAATACATTGCGTTTTTTATATCTTAAATTAAATAGTCAATAACACGAAAGCTGCAATGTATTTTGAAGTGACCATCGAAACGTTGTATACTGAGTTAGCAAATAGGCCGGCTGGTCGATGGGTGTCCGACGCTGTGCTTCCCGATACGTGGTCGCCATTACAGAACCTTTCTGCCTCATCGACCATCGGTTCTACGTGCTATGTGCCGTGCCCACTGCCACTTCCAAGTGCTAATCCGCTGAGATTTCTGTGACTTTTGTTCTTCTGCGTTTGCTCATTTCTGATGCGGTGTCGTAGAGAAACACCGAGCATAGCCCTCTCAATAGCTCTTTGGGTGACCTTGAGCTTTCTGTGTCAGTAAGAGACCACGTTTCTGAGCCGTTAGTCATCACTAGTAGGTAACACACATAAAATGCATGTACCCTATTTCAAACATGCATGCAATCTAGATTAGAACACAAAAAGTATTTAAGGGGCTGTATCCCTTAAACGTTTGTAGCGGTTGAAAGTGGCGATACCGGTTGGCCTGTCACAAGTCTCATTTCAAGGTATCCATCTGGCTCATTTAGTTACTAATATTTATAACTATACTTTATAGACGTAAAAAAGTTGATAGTTGTCGCTGAAAATATTAAGTAATTTGCGACGAAACTTTTTCCAGATATAGCTTCTTTGCTAGTTTATTTTGCAAGGACATTATTTTTTTTTTTTTTAATATTTTGATGTAACCATTTATTTTGATCTTTGGACTGTACTTCATATTTTTTCATGCTAGTATTCCAGGAAAAATAAGGCTAACTGTGCGACGAAAAAAAAAGACGTTTTAGGGTATTCTTCTGACGCACAGCGCCTTAAGCCATGAAGACTGAATCCATTTAATTCAACCGTCTAGAGAAATATAAAAGCAAAAAGTTATGTAAGAAATATGTTTTATACTTACATGACAGATGGTGCTTGTTTTGCTAAACTGTTACGAGACATTGAGCTCAAAAACTTGTATAGACTAAGATCCTATCGCGTAAAGTGCATGTTCATTTGCTATACCATCAAAATTGTATTTATTTCCATATTATTTAGGTATAATTTTTTTTTATTTGCGATAGGTAATAGTAATTTGATAAAATCTGGGAATGAGAGTTTTTGAGAAAGAATATTACAAGGTTTATAAAATACTAGCTTTCGCCCGCGGCTCCGCCCGCGTCCATGTCGATCCCTCGGGAATAGTACTTTTTCCCGGGATAAAAGGTAGCCTATGTCCTTCTACGTACTGCAGAGAACTTGTATGCAAAATTTCACGATGATCGGTTCAGTAGTTAGGGCGTGAAAGCGTAAGAAACAAACAAACAAACAAATATACAAACAAACTCACTTTCGCATTTATAATATTAGTAAGGATATAGGGACAAAACAGATTAACTTTTCCTATAGGATCAACGATGAGAACTCAAAAAAAAAATTCATACAAAAGTGTTCGACCGGCCCGGCAATAAGTATGAAAATGTAACAAAACTAGAGTTTTCAGCATTGGTTCCACAGTAGAAGTAGTTGATTTTGACGGGCTGAGTCGCCCCTTCATGGGAACGTCATTAGTTAAGTTACACGCTGTAGATAAACATCCAATACCTAAGTCAATCTTAATTAGATCGTTTTCCATCATGACCTAGCCGGGGATCGAACCTGGGACCCTGCGATTCAAAGGCACTTACGGTACCACTGAGCCATTAAGGTCATCAACTGTGTTACATTTATAATAAGTAACTATAACTATGACGGCTATTGGGCATGAATTGGTACAACCCGTTATGAGTTTTGTTTCCATGTTGGCATGTGAAATCTTGTTTAATTAATTAATTAATTATTCTCAAAGAACACTTAAATCTTACATTTTAGACCTGGCTAAAAGATCATGGTTACTTTGCGCTGTGTAAACAAAATGAAAAGCAAAAATACAGCATGCCCTCACACTAGCAGGCTTATAAAAGTTTAGGGACAAAATCTTGAGTGATGCGAGCAAAAGTTCCCGCCCTTTGCAGTCATGGAGCAAGTTTCATCGTAAAATTTTATGTTTCTGTAATACGGAAGGATATAGCAGATAAGTTACACGCAAATATAGATTTTACTGTATGTGACAGCCCTGGGGCTATAAAAGGATTTTATATTGGAACCCGGGAAGCCTTTAAAAGTTTTCAGCGTTTCTATATTCTGAATTTAGTGGGGTTATTGGAATATATCTTCTGCATTTTTTTTACATATAGGTTAATTAGTAGTTTAATTTTATGTTTCTCTCGTAGTACTTTTTACTCCAAGGACAACGCATCAGTCCTCTTAACGCAAGATGCTTTTGGTGTGCTACTCATCATCATCATCATTTCGTGTAGGTGGGTGGGTACGTGGTTCCTTTAACGACTACCAGATGGCAGCTGGGACTAACGGCTTAACGTGCCTTCCGAAGCACGGAATCATCTTTATTATCAGACAATCAGGTGATTTAAGCCTGCAATCCTAACCAACTGAAAACGACTAAACAAAGTATGCTTCTATCTAGGTATTACTACCAAAGACATTGGTATTACTTACCGTCAATTTTACTTAGAGTATTTTAGCCAGCTTTTATATCACAGTAACAGTACTACTACTACTATATAAGTTACACCGATTACCTGCGCAGAAATTAAATACCCGGCGCAAAAATATCCGTCTGCTATTGGCTGATGCGTACGCGCCATGTCTGGAGTTCGCTGCAGCGCCGCGTCATATAAGTATCATGAGCGAGACAGCACGAGTTCTGTTGTTTTTGGATTTTAAATCCTATGTAGTATCTTTAAGTTCGTTATTTCACTGATAATTTCATACGGCGGTATTTTGTGCTATTTTACGCCGCCGAACGCACCCGATGCGACTTCAAGTGGTAGTACGTACTGTAATTGATTAAACTGAGGGTTCCTAATTGAATTGTCTTCAACCGGTAAACAACCTCAGTACTATTGATGCGACTACGGAACCTCGTAAATCCAATCAAAACCATTAGACCCTTTATCTGTGCATTGTGTTCGTAACCCATTGAATTTCTAATGAATAATGACCCAAAATAGATTGTCTTTCTTGTTCAGGGCCTAAATTTGCTATACACTTATACGTAACATCACCTGTTTATACCTTTGCGGATAGAAAGAGCCCTACAGGTAAAGGCTAAGCCCAAAAGGCCACGTCTAGCATGTTGGTGAGTGGAAAGATGGAAAAAGGAATCGTTAGCTATTAGACAATACTAATAATTAGTATTGTCTAATAATAAGGACTTAATAATAATTATTATGTAACCTGGGCGTTCAAGATATCGCTGGAAGGATGAAGTCGCCAAAGACCTGAAAGACCTGGAAGTATACGACTGGTCAGAGTTGACACAGAATAGGGAAGAATGGCGCACTTTAACGTCGGAGGCCAAGAAGCTGAGCCAGCGAATTAAGTAAGTAAGTATGTAAACTAGCCGTTTTTATTATTAACAAGCTGTTGCCCGTGGCTCCGCCCGCGTATGTCGATACCTCGGGAATAGTAAAATTTCCCGGAATGAAAGGACCTGAGTCCTTCCCCGGGCCTCGAACTACCTCCATACCGGTTCAATGGTTGAAGCGTGAAAAAGTGACAGACAGAGAGACAGAAATTTACTTTCGCATTTATAACATTAGTATGGATTCACAATGTACGGTATCTTGTAAATTCCCTATCACGATGGTCTGAAGATGATACTGTAGATTTCTTAAATTCAAATTCAAATTATTTATTTGCAGTAAAAGTGGTTACAATTTGAACACATGTTTGTTTTTTATTATAAGCATCTCACTATTAACCTAACAAGGCATGCAAATATTAATATAATTATTTTTATACTATTAAGTTAAAGTGTTCTACAGCAATATATAATTAATACATTTTAAGATGTGACCAAGATATGCGACTTATCTTTTGAAGAGGTTATGATATTATGGATAATAATCAGTTTCTGTCGATCACAATCTGAATCAACTTAGTTATAAATAAACCTAACTTAAAATAAAATAACAAACCCAATAATAAACAATATAAATAAAAAGTTACCCCCAGTTCGTTGTCTCCCGGACCCGAAAGGCCTAGAAGGCTGACAGTATTGCCACGTTGGATGGCAATGCTTTTTCTTTTCTTATTTGAATGGTCCTATCAATTTAAACTTTATATACAGACAATATTCTCAAACTAATAACCTGCATTGCATACTGATGCTGATGGCTTGTTGTTGGCCTATCAGACGCATTGATGGACAGAAACTGATTACACCGGAGCAGCGGTGTGCAATCTAAGTTGACCGATACAATCTTAATTTTGTGGTACAGACGACAAACTGCAAGCGTTTGATTAGTCTTCTCAAAAACGCAGATAAAGAAGCTTTTCAGTTAATAAATACATAAATATAAATATATAGTGACACATATACAGTTATGACAGATATATATACAGTTCACAACTTACTGTGGAGCTCAACTTGTGTGATATACACAAGTTGAGCTAGCCCCACAGTAAGTTGTGAACTTGTGTCGTGGGATACTAACTCGACGATACTATATTTTATAATAGACTAGCTTTTGCCCGCGGCTCCGCCCGCGTCAATGTCGATCCCTCGGGAATAGTACTTTTTCCCGGGAAAAAAGGTAGCCTATGTCCTTCTCCGTACTCCAGAGAACTTGTATGCAAAATTTCATGATGATCGGTTCAGTAGTAACGGCGTGAAAGCGTAACAAAAAAACAAACTCACTTTCGCATTTATAATATTAGTAAGGATACTTATATAGATAAACATCCAAGACCCAGGTCAATCAGAAAAAGATCGTTTTCCATCTTGACCTGGCCGGATCCTCGTGTCGCAGGCTGGCGTGTTGACCACTACGCCACGGAACTCGCCAAAAAATAAAACATACAACAGCCTTGCTAATAACATTCCCAATTTTTCTTGCAATTCTATATTCCATTAAGATTCTAATTCGAGTATTTCAACATAGTCCAAACGTTTAATATCACGCGGTATAATATTTTTTTTTTATTTATTTATTTAAACTTTATTGCACAAATTAACAAAAGTGTACAAATGGTGGACTTAATGCCATATGGCATTCTCTGCCAGTCGACCATAGGACCAAACAGAGAAATTGAGTTTGGGTGGTGCGATATAGTGCGTATGATATATAAACGTTAACAAAAAAAGCTTAAAAATTATATATTATAAAAATTAAATATCATATAAAATAAGTGTAAATACTTATGCGAATATAAACATATAATAATAATAAATATATATCTTTATATATATACATATAAATATAAATATTATAATTTGTAGGTACTAGTCGAAAAATAAGACTATTATTTCACTCGTGTCATGGATCAGTGACCACGACGATCCATGACCACGACCAGTGGTCGTGGTCATGGATCGTCTGTTAAGTTGGTTGCGGCTTTTGCAATATTTCTCCATTTTTCTCTATTAATGGCATTGCGTGTACACTCCGTTATAACACTTCGTAGCTGTTTTAATGAGATCCATCCATCTTGTGGGTGATCGGCCGCGAGAGCTTTGACCTTCGACTCTTCATTGCACCATCAATTGTTGCGAGTGATATGGCCAAACATCTTCAAGATTCGCACTTGTACAATCGACGAAAGTCTTTGTTTGATGCGAAGCTCTTGCAGAATGGAAACATTTGTCGGTGAACAGTCCATTTTATTCTCAGTAGCCTCCTCCAACACCACATTTCAAGGGCGTCAATCTTTTTACGATCTTTTTGACGGATAGTCCATGTTTCAGCTCCGTATAGAAAAATACGGAATAAAAATGAAAATGAATAATTTTTATTCAAAGTAGGATACATGTATCGCTTTTTGAACGTCATATGTTTCTGTTGTTTATTTTTCTTTCTTTTATGTTTGTAAAATCGAAAAACTACTAGCATATTAAGCTACTACTAGAATATTAAGCATCTCATTAGTCGAACCTTGTTGTTTTTGGTTATGCGTCGATCTTTCCATATTTTTGTGAGCTTTTCCACGGCTGATCGTGTCACAGACTATTATTTACTCCTATTCAAAAGAAATAAGATATAGTGAAAAAGTTTCACACGGGCAGGGAACAAGTTGTGCGTTTTAGTTAACAGTATCAGTTATTTCATACTCGTATTAAGTATTAATTCCATAATATTATGTACTAGCTGTTGCCCGCGACTTCGTCCGTGGCAATTCCTGTTAATATGATTATTTAGTATAGATGAATAATTTTTCCCCGTTTTCAAAACATTTTTTATTGATGCATCGCTCCTATTGGTCGCAGCGTCATGTTTTATAGCCTAAAGCCTTCCTCGATAAATGGACTACCCAACACAAAAATAATTTTCCAATTTGAACCAGTAGTTCCTGAGATTAGCGCGTTCAAACAAACAAACAAACTCTTCAGCTTTATAATATTAGTATAAATAGGTACATACTCGTATAAGTATGTTATGTAAGTAGGTATAATGCAACACTTTATTTTGCGATAATTATGCACGCCAATTACCTCTTTTTCCCTTTTCCTCTTTCAGCCTGCTGGAAGAAATTTCTATAGAAATAAGTAGCACTTATGTACTTAAGTTTCCTTCTGTAACTTTGTTCCATTTAATATATATTAATGTACATGAATAAATAATAAAAACAACGGGTTGCACTCCGGGGGTCCCAAAAAAGAGGGGGATATTACTCCCTCTCCTACGCCGCACCGGCGATCTCAGGTCACTCGTCCGTCTTACGAATTTTCGATCAGGTAATGTGTCCTGACGCAAGTACATTTTTTACCCATCCCAAAAAGAACACAACGCCGCCTTCAAAAATTAAGGTCAACGAATATAAGATTAAATCACTCAAAATCGATAATTACCGAACTTAGAATGAAACACCGCGAACTTACTTATTTATTAACTTCAGAGGAAACTGATAATTTGCAGAACTTTGCAGTTCAAATTCCCTTAAGGTTCGTCTGAATTTGAGCCAAAGCTCACCAGGGCATTATAATTTCATGTAACCTAACTAGATACTCTCATTATTTAATATTTATGTTGGTTTTGCCTATTAATAGTTCTAGAAATGACGTGAAAAGGTAGTAAATTAATTAGTTCAATCCTACGCGGCCGCGCTTTGATATTAATAAATGCATAACAGTACATAGTCTTTCACATCAAAAAAAAAGTCCGTCATATAAAAAACAGACTTCAATCAAACTTATTAATTAAAACGAGTCTATGTTTTCTTAAAAGGCTGGCGACGCTCTTGTCACACCCCTGGCGATGTGGTTTTTAGCGGTTGCGAGTCCCGCATAACTGTTCTGTACCCCCTTAGTAGACAGTACGCATTTTCCAGATGTAAAAAAAAGGTGTTGCAGTTGTCTATGGGCAGGGGTGATCGCTTATCAATATGTGACCCGCTTGCTCGTTTGCCGCCCTATGTCATAAAAAATCCTGCTCAACCTATTTTAATCAATTATTTTAATATACGGGCGGGAATTTCTACGGACTGCACGGTTTTTTTTTTTTTTTTTTTTACCTATACTGTCCCACAGCTGGGCAATGGCCATAAGTTTCCATGTCTCTCTACTGTGCCACTTTAAAAATAGTTCTGGATTATTGTGCAAATTGTTTCTAGTGGAGTTTATAAAGTGTAATTTGGTGATAAAAATGCCCATGTTTATGAAATATGTGTGGAATAACTAAAATAAAGTATCATGGTGCGGCTGTAGTGAGATTTACTTAGCAGGCTGGTGTTTGCTCGCCTTACTGCATCGTATATGATCAAGCCAGTGGATTCGAGGGAATCGTCGCCAGGGGCTCCGCCGAAATCAGCGATTATTTTGTAGATACACAAGCAAGAATAACTCGAAAGATAACTAGACACTGGCTAAAATAAGCTTCTGAATGAAGTTTGAGGGCCAAATAGAAGAAAAGAAAAGTTATTAAACAAAAAAAATTACGTACTAGAGAATACGTACTAAAGACTGTAATTTGGTACCTAACGTGTGGACACCCCATTCATGTTGAATTAGTTCTATTAAAAATATTGAGAGCCTTGAACCTCATTTTCCGTTTTTGAAATATTTGGTTTTTTGTGAGAGTCCAGGGACCTTATCATCATTCTAAGCTGTACAATTATAGGTCTTGATTCCCCTGCGTAAAGAGGATTATCGATTTTTGAACAAATTAGCAAAATTAACGTACAAGGCTGCGTGTCTCCTGGGGTGACGTCAAAATTTCTGTTTGAGTGCCTAAACCTGGGCGGGCGGCGCCAAAATTATGTTTGAGTGTCTAAACAAATTTTGACGTTTCATACAATAAAATGTTCGACCTGTTCGGCAACTGGATGAAAATATCAAACTTTATTTCGAGTAGATTCCCAACATTCTATATCTGTGGTTGGGACCTTTACCAGCCATACATAATCTAT
This sequence comes from Elegia similella, assembly GCA_947532085.1. Taxonomy (NCBI): domain Eukaryota; kingdom Metazoa; phylum Arthropoda; class Insecta; order Lepidoptera; family Pyralidae; genus Elegia; species Elegia similella. The sequence goes on from OX383941.1 coordinate 21,158,677, forward strand.
ACTAATATTATAAAGCTGAAAAGTTTGTTTGTATGTTTGTTTGTTTGAACGCGCTAATCTCAGGAACTACTGGTTCAAATTGTAAAATTATTTTTGTGTTGGATAGTCCATTTATTGAGGAAAGCTTTAGGCTATAAAACATCACGCTGCGACCAATAGCAGCGAAGCATCAATAAAAAATGTTTTGAAAACGGGGAAATATTATTCATCTATACTAATTAATCATAATAACAGAAATTGCCGCGGACGAAGTCGCGGGCAACAGCTAGTCATCCCTAATAGGTATCATTATCATCGGCAATATTTGACAGCCTCCGTGGTCCAGTGGTTAAGGCGTTTGCCTGTTGACCCGGGGGTCGTGGGTTCGATTCCCACCGGAAGCATACTTTGTTGAGTTGTTTCCAGTTTGGTTAGGACATTGCAGGCTTGAATCTCCTGATTGTCTGATAATAAAGATGATTCCGTGCTTCGGAAGGCACGTTAAGCCGGTGGTCCCGGCTGCCATTTGGTAGTCGTTAAAGGAACCACGTCAGAGGCCGAGAGGCGGTTCCGAAGAACTCTAACACCAGGGTGTGCATGGTCGATTGACCGTGACACCTACTCGAAATGATGATGATGATCATCGGCAAGACAAATAAAAGCTAGTAAAATCTTGATTTCCTTACAAATTTACGACCTTAACTTACTATTGATTTATATTGCCTGCTATTTACTTCTGTAACTCGTAAATAAAGTAATAAACCGCGAGACATTTATTATTCTGTTTTTCTATATTTCCGGAGATGTAATCGGTAGTTTAAACTACCGATCGGCGAAAGTATTATAGCCCTCCACTAATTAGCGGAGGGATTATTACTTTTGCCGATTTAGGGCGTGAAGGCGTTTTCGAAGTCCTAACATACTCATAACCAATCATCATCATCATCATCAGGTCCTTTTTAGTCTCCACTACAGGAGCACGACCCTCTCTGTACTACTAGAGCCATACTTGGCCAGAACAGCCAGAGGACTTGGCCTACACTCTCCACGCTGGCCAGACGGGTGGGAGAGGTCTCTCAGATGTTTATAAGCTTTGTTTAGCTTGTATTTCCTAAGTCGCCTTCTACGACATCCACGGGAAGACTTGGAGTGGTCCTATTCTACTCTGCCGGATACCACACGGCTAGTTTTTATATTATTACTAAATTTCGCCCGCGGCTCCGCCCGCGTTAATGTCGATCCCTCGGGAATAGTACTTTTTTCCGGGATAAAAGGTAGCCTATGTCCTTCTCCGTACTCCAGAGAACTTGTATGCAAAATTTCATGATGATCGGTTCAGTAGTTACGGCGTGAAAGCGTAACAAACAAACAAACAAACAAATAAACAAACAAACAAACTCACTTTCGCATTTATAATATTAGTTAGGATATATATAAAGCTTTTATTTGCGTGAGTTCCTTACACCACTATGTTACGCATGAAATTTACAAGTAGGTACTTTGAACTATAAATAACAAAAACAAATGCAGAATACAATTTTTTCCAAACTAACAAAATTTGATTACATGAAAACAGATCGCGATAAAAAACACACAATCTATATAAGTAATTTTATTGAGTAAAGCATACATTTCTAGTTACATCATATAATAAAAATATTTTAATAATTTTAAACTTATTAAATAGCATGGCAACATCGGAGTAACATCTGACGGAGATAAGTGGAAGATGGGAGAGACCTTTGCCCAGCAGTAGGACAATATGGGTTAATAAAAAAAAAAGTATGGTAAGGTAATCCATCGTGCGCGAGGCTTACTCGCACTTTGCCGGTTTTTTATTTACCATATACTCATCAATGTTATTAAACTAATTGAATTTTGGACTAAAATTTACCCATACCTTTATTAAATTAAGAAATAAAATATGGTGAAAACATTCCAAGCGGGTGGGATTTGAACCTGCGACCTTAAGGCGAGGCCTCAAATGTTTGGTACCTTCGCTCGGCAAAGGACTGATCAAGTGCGCGCAAGTGATAGCGCTTGGCGGTTTAGCCCGTGAATGATGAGATAGGAGATAGTCTCGAGTCGCTCAAAGAAAAAAAAGGTAAGCGCCAAATTCGTTATTTCTATTTTATATAAAATCAGACCGGTTAATTGTATTTTCATATTTACATTTTGATGAATTACTAATAACCTATCTTTTAGTCTAAAAATCATTATTTCATTCGTCGCATTTGAGCTACAATAACAAAAACTCTGCGAACGAAGACCATTTTTCAAAAAATATTTCTATCGAGAAAATTTTATCAAAACGTGTTTTCATCTTTAATTTTTGGAGATGAAATAGTCAAAAATCATATTACTTAGATTTGAAACTCCTAATTTAAGTATTTTGCGAGATAAATAAGGTTCAGAACGACCTTATTTACAGTGGTATCGCCTTAAGTCTATGTACGACTTACGCTCTTCCAACTGAGCCACCGGCCTGTTCTAACCTCGGCGCCTAAATTCTCCACCATATCCCATTCCCCTTGTAGGTACGTAGTAAGGCTTACGTCACCTACACAACTACCCGACTTTTACAAGTGAGGTATTTGATTCAACTCATTTTACAATGAATTTGAAATCAACATATATATAGGAAGCCATGCAATATTTTTAAGTGTTTATACATATTTTGCATTTACAATGCTATTTTGATATACTCTTATTAAATTAAGAAAAATCCCGCCCGCTTGGAATTTTTTCACCATATTTTATTTCTTTCATTGTGAATGCAAAATATGTATAAACACTTAAAAATATTTACCCATACCCTTTATTTTATGTCGTTGGTGGGATATAAACGAGTATTTTCGACCGAACACCCTTTCGGAAACGGTAAACACGATATACCCAACAACTTCGTAGTGGGTCACGAATGTTGCGAACTTACCTTTGTTTTAGTGGAAGTGGTGAATTATTACAGGAAAAGCGTTTTAGTGGCCCTAGTTCACGTTATATTTATGTGAGCCTACTTGACAAAGAGAATAAATATATATAGGGACGTATTACACAAATTGAGAGCTACCCTACATTAGATAAGTTGTGAAGTTGTGTTCGTAGGATAACCTCAACGATACTATATTTTAAAATATATACTTATATAGATAAACATCCAAAACCCAGGTCAATCTGAAAAATATCGTTTTCTATCTTGACCTGCCCGGGGATCGAACCCAGGAGCCCTCGTGTCGCAGGCTAGAGTGTTAACCACTGCGCCACGGAGCTCACCATAATCCAAATACTACGTAAAACTTGTGCCACACCATAGAATAAGTACTAGTAACGTAGCCACACGCGAATTGTCCCGCAGCGTGTTGTACCCTTGACATTCCTTTGAAGGAATGATAAAAGACATCGCTTAAGGGATCCCTTAATACGAACAACTTTTTCTATGGAACCAAGGCAATATAAAAAAAAAGACGTTTCCTATAAGAGTTCACACACCAAATTGTATGGGAATGTCGAAATTTTTTATTGAGTGCCCAGCCTTGATTTCATTGGAAAAGTTGTTCATATTGATGGGATCAATAGATCAACATATCTTTCAGGAAATGTCGAGGTAAATTTACACTCTGTATAGACTGATTCTCAAATAGCAACATTTTAATCTCGGTAAGGAGTCGCTAATAGAACAGAAAATCGAAAGTAAACAAAAAAAATCGAGAGGGACCTCCCCTTCAAATTCACCGATTAGCTGGTCAAATTACTATCGAAGTATGTAACTTGTGTAAATGTTGTTGTTTAATTAGGGATTCTGATCTAGAGATAAAAAAATGGGTTCATAATCAGCAATACTATTAGACGAAGACCTCGCCCTTCGTGGCACAGTGTAAGTTACACTCAGGAGCTCAATTTATATACCATAGAATGAAATCTGCCGCCCGATGTCAAACTTCTACATATGACTATTAAATTAGCCCTATTTTTAAATCATTATTTGAATGGGTGTTCTGATTGATTACAATTAGATGAAATATGAGCTTTGTATTTTATAAGAACAACATAAAAATAAAAATTAAATAACTTACAAAACAAAACTTCTTCCATCGAGGCAAAGTACCCAAAATGGCTGGCAGCATTTCCCTGTTGCACTGCGACCGATACGTTGTGCAAAAAACCGTCAGCTCTTTATTTTTTTGGAAATATTATATTTGCATGTTTTTGCCATCTAGCCGCATTCAAGGGAAATAGTTTTTAACCCGTGAAGCAATCCAGAAGTTTTGTATAATGTAATTTATTTATTATTAATTCATATATTAGCTAACTTTATAGTATGTACGTACAGCCACGAGCAATAATATGTAAACACATGAGTTCTTAAGTCAATGAGATAAGGTCTAAAATGGAACACAATTGTGTACTTATTACCGCTTGTGACGTACATAGTTGAAGAATACTGATATTAACTTTGGAGGACTTATAGACCGTATAATAAAGCAAAGCCCTAAAGTAGAGCCAGTGCTGGTTTTGGCAATATCGGAGCTCTGGGCGAAACTTTTGTGGCCCTATAAAAAAGACGAAGAGAATAAAACAAGTTATTTTGCAAAAAAAATATTTTTTGTGATAAAAATAAACTATAACTTTTATTATAAACTAATCCACAGTGTATCTAAAGTTATTTCTAAGACAAATAAATGAGCTCAAACACGGTTGGTTTACCTTGTTTAGTTTAAGAGTTCCTATGGCCACCTTCCAACTCCATCGTTAGACCATAGACCATATCCATAATATTGTATTGTCAAGTGATTTACACATGCATCATTTCAGCTCAATCGGTATCGGGAAGTGCATCTAATTTAACTTGTAAGATTTCATTACAGACAAACATCGGGTCTAAATAAAAGCTCGTAAAAATATTGCCTTTATTCTAAATTTTATCGGGAACGACGTGGTTAACTGACTGACTTACTGACAAACCACACAAATTGAGCTAGCTCCAAGGTAAGTTCGAGACTTGTGTTATGGGATACTTACTCAACGATACTATATTTTATAACAAATATATATACACATCCAAGACCCAGGCCAATCTGAAAAAGATCATTTTCCATCTTGACCTGGCCGGGGATCGAACCCGGTCACTCCGTGTCGCAGGCTGGCGTGTTGACCGCTGCGCCACGGAGCTAGTCATTAATTGTAGTCCCTAAATTCATGTAACAGCGAGAGAAGTTTATAATCGGTTCAGTAGGTATATAGTTTATGAGATGATTATAAATAAGTTTGCGGCAAACTAACTTGTGTCATCATCATCATCATTTCAGCCTTAAGAAGTCCACTACTGCGCAAAGACCTCCCCCAATGATTCTTCGTTCCATGGGAGGATACTGCCATACTCACCACGCTTGGCAAGCGGATTGGCGAACGCAGTTTCTTTGGCTTCATGTGCTTCCGACGCTGCTACTCATCGAAAGGATTTTAAGCTGGAGATCAATAGGAATTTGTTGGATTTGGGAAGGGAATGAAGGTATTGGGATACTACTTACTCGGATGAATGGGGGAGAAGCAAGTAGCAGGTCGTGATGTCGGACGCGCGTACCCGATGCCATATCTGCAACCACCGGACAGGCAGTTGACTATGACAAGCCTAACCGTGTACTATACTAGTGCATTAGTATTTAATTTTTGTAAGTAAGCTAAACAAAGCTCATAAACATCAATGAGACCTCTCCAACCTGTCTGGCCAGCGAGGAGAGCGTAGGCCAAATCCTCTGTCTGCTCTGACCAAGTATGGCTCTGGTAGTACAGAGAGGGTCATGCTGCTGCAGTGGAGACTAAAAAGACCTGATGAAGAAGAACAAGAAGTAAGCTTAAAACGCTATGTAGTGACGTAAAGAGTCCTTCCCGGCGCCCCTTCATTTCTGGTGCCCATGGGCGGAGTTGTAACTACCCCCAGTCCTAATGCCCGCTACTGGCTATAGTGTAGTTTATTTGAAAACAAAGGCATCAAGTAAACAGCGTCTTACGCAAAATTTACGGCCTTAGTTAATTAAATAATGGCCTGAATACAATTTCTTAAGTTTTAAACTAAGGGCATGCCAGTTTATTCTGTTTGTTAAACTCGATAATACGACTAAATTAGATTGTGTTAAAGACAAGATGAGTTTTACAACAATGTCACAATATTTATGTAAATTTTATCACTACCATCAGGTGCCACGAAAACAGTGTCAGGTGGGGTTTCTCCGACAATAGTGAGTTAACTGCCTCCGTGGTCCAGTGGTTAAGGCGTTTGCCTGTTGACCCGAGGGTCGTGGGTACGATTCCCATGGGAAACATACTTTGTTTACTTGCTTCCAGTTTAGTTAGGACATTGCAGGCTTGAATCGCCTGATTGTCTGAAAATGAAGATGATTCCGTGCTTCAGAAGGTACGTTAAGCCGTTGGTCCCGGCTGCCATCTGGTAGTCATTAAAGGAACCACGTCAGAGGCGGAGAGGCGGTATTAAGACCTATCGTTATGTACGTATGTTTCCCGTAAACTCAGAATATTGAAATTTGGTACGAGAAGGTACGTAGCAACGTCTTATAGCACAAAAAAATTGCGAAAAGCATAAATTTTGAGTAACATCATGTAATAAACTTATTTTTAGAATGTTACTTCGTACCAAATTTCAAGATTCTGAGTTCACGGGAAGTACCCTGTAGGTTTTGATTCCCTTGCGAATGTCAAAAATTACCACAACCTCACAGAAAATTGACGTTTGAGTAAAAGCTCAGCGCTTCTATGCTTCGTTCGTTGAGTGAGGGCGCCGGAGGCCTCCCCCAACTACTAGGCCGGCGACGCTCTTGTCACACCCTGATGTTGCAATTGTCCATGGGCAGCGGTATTCATGATCACTTACCATAACGTGATTTGCTTGCTCGTTTGCCGTCCTATACTATAACAAAAAGACATTGCTCCATCAAATACGTTTCCAAATCCGGAAAATAAACTATCTGATCAAACCGAAAAATTCTAGTGATCAATTTATGTCACAATCGATCAGTGGTCGGACCAGTCTGTTAATCCATCTTAGATAATGCTTACTCACTCTGCTACAAACAAGGAAAATGGATGTCTTGAAATTCTTTCGATACTTTTTATGGTTCCATCAATTATTTCGAGGTCAGGTCAGGGGTACCTATTGAATTAGAAAAACTATGGAAGCGTAACTCTCATACAAGTAACGATTCAATATCAGACTATTTACGCAAACAAACTTAAATCACAACGAAAAGCTTACGCACTCATAGACGAAGGTAGTTTGCAAATGAACCAAAGCTGGGAAATATATTTTTTTACGTTTCCATACCAATTGCCGGGCGGCCGAACATTTTTGTTTGAAAATGTAATTTTTTTTGAGTTCCCAGCTTTGATTCCTTATGAAAAGTTGTACATATCGACGGGATGAATCACCTCTTCAATGATGGGACAGGGTTTTTTTTCTTTATAAGTAAGTATCCTTACTAATATTATAAATGCGAAAGTGAGTTTGTTTGTTACGCTTTCACGCCGTAACTACTGAACCGATCATCATGAAATTTTGCATACAAGTTCTCTGGAGTACAGAGAAGGACATAGGCTACCTTTTATCCCGGGAAAAAGATTTTGCATAGAAGTTCTCTGGAGTGCGGAGAAGGACATAGGCTACCTTTTATCCCGGGAAAAGCTACTATTCCCGAGGGATCGTCATTGACGCGGGCGGAGCCGCGGGCGAAAGCTAGTTACCTATAAATGCGAAAGTAACTGTCTGTCTGTCTGTCTTCTTTTCACGCTTCAACCATTGAACCAATTTAGATGAAATTTGGTATGGAGGACCTTTAATTCCGGGAATTTCTACTGTCCCCGAGGGATCGACAATAACGCGGGCGGAGCCGCAGGCAAAAGCTAGTTTTTAATAAAAGTAAGTATAATGTATGACGACAATATAGCACAGGTACATAAAATACAGAGGTAAATTAAGTACCACAATTTGTACACTAAAATGTTTAATTTAGACAAACAAGGCCTGTGTCTGAGCCGCCCCTGTAATATAACACCGAGAAGGCAATTTCCTTCGCTTCGGTTCATATCCGCTGAGGGAGGACCTATCAAGACGATAGAGAAGCGAGATGTTTATCTTAGTACAAGTCAGTCGCATGGCTGAAATTAGGACAACTTTGAATGAAGTATTTGCAGTATTTGATTATAATGAGGTAAATGAAAGGAATTAATTTTTGAAGTTAAAACTTCTTTGATGGGTAAAAAATGTTAAACTCGCGTCAGGACACGTCACCTGATCGAAAATTCGTAAGACGGACACGTGACCTGAGACCATTGGCCCGGCGTAAGAGAGGAAGTAATATCTTCTCTTTCTACCTCGCGGAGTTTTCAATTCTGCCCGAACTCCTGGAGTGCAATCCGTTTTTTTTTTTGACTAAGTAGCTAAACGAGCTTTTGCTTCTCACCCAGCGAAACGGAATTCGTGTCTCACCTATATTTTTATAGTAGGGGACCCCAAAAGGGATTTTAGAATTTACTCGAGCGCGTCAGATTAAGCTATGAGACATGCCTCAGACACAGTACCTATGAGTAAATAAATAAATATATACCTACGGACAAATCACACAGGTTGAGCTAGCCCCAAAGTAAGTTCGAGACTTGTGTTATGGGATACTAACTCAACGACACTATATTTTATAACAAATATATATATAGACAAACATCCAAGACCCAGGCCAATCTGAAAAAGATAATTTTCCATCTTGACCTCACCGGCAAACTGAGAAGCGTGCCTGCTGACCAGTTGGAATGTCATACTAACATTGGCGTTCCACTGCAGTTTCCGATGAGGTGTCAATGTCCAAGGCTGATTGCAGATTGACCTCAGAACAACAAATTGACGCGTTTGAACAGCAGCGCCGTCCAGACGCGCGCGTTTTTAATTACACTAAGTATATAGTAGGGGAAAAGGGGGTAATAGGAGTCACTTAAGCGAGCAATCAAATAAAAGCTTATTTCGAAATAATATCGTGATTAAAATTGTTTAATAATAGACTTTACTTATTTATCTACTAGTTGTTATCACTTTTCACCACTTTGGGAATCAACTTTGGATATATTTCCGCGTTTTAAAAAAAAACAAGTTTGACTCCCATTGCACTAACCTCAGTAAAATGGGAATCAGACATGTGGGAAATCAGAGTCAAACAATCGCAGACATTACATTCGGCAGTATACCATCTAGTGCAATCACCAGTTGATCAGCTAGCCTATTTGGTTTTTCTGACTTGTAATATCGGCATCTATAAGCGAAAAAACATAAGAATATTTTTGCGGGTAATGGTAATCACTAGCAGGCCCTTTGGCTCCCATTACCCAAAACCTATACTGCATGTTAATTGTAAAATTTAATAACACAAAGTTAATTTAATCGCAATTTAATATGCTAATTTAAATTTTCAATATCAAGGATAAATCTATCCATAGTTATTAATTTGGTACAGTTACAACGTCTTTACTCACCGTTAATGTTGTTTTGACGAAAATTTACACCGACGAGGCGTGAAAACGAAACATAATTGTCACTCAAAAACGCGTGGAGCTACTAGCGCGAGTCATTCGTACAATGGGCATCGGGTACAGAGCAAGCTGAACATGTCATTTACCTAGATATCGAACGTGTAGTTTTGCTTAGAGGCACCTGACCCCGATTGCCCGCTGACTCCCATTACCCCTTTCTCCCCTAAGGCTCCTTTCATAGTTACTCAGTTGTTGAAACGCCCGCCGGCCAGCGCTGCCGAAGCGTGCGGTCAATACCTAATCAATTTGCAATGGTTTACGACGTCGCTGTTGCATTTTTACAGAAAATAAACAGCTAATCGTGTTATTAAATGTGTCCCAAGGATACGACCATAGATATCAGAATATTAGCTACATACAATACCTACATACATAGTATCAAGTCTTTTTCAAATGGGTAGACAGAGCCTAGGTCTATAAGTCCTTATGGATGGCCACATTTAGCATGTTTGAGGGCGTGTACCTACGTGGAAGACGGAATCAAAATAATGATGGGCTGCTAGCCGCATCGCCTATTGAGATGATTCCTCAGATTTTCGCCAATATTAATGACAATAATACACAACTGTACACTGCAATGAAACGTGCGATGCTAAAACTCCTTTCACAGCGGCGGTCAAGCGCGCGCTGATGAAATGCGCTGGTCAACGCCACGTCACTGTGAAATCAGCCTTAAGATGATGATCATGATCATCATTTCAGCTATAACAAGTCCACTGCTGGACAAAGCCTCTCAAGGATTCTTTGTTCCATGGGAGGATATTGCCTTACTCACCACGCTTGGCAGGCGAGTTGGCGAGCGCAGTTTCTTTGGCTTCTTTTACTTCCGACGTTGCTGTCCATCGGAAGCTTTTTTAAGCTAGGAAAGGGTAGGAATAAATTGGAATTGGTAAGGGAATAAATAAATAAATATATACGGACAAATCACACAGATTGAGCTAGCCCCAAAGTAAGTTCGAGACTTGTGTTATGGGATACTAACTCAACGATACTATATTTTATAACATATACATATATAGATAAACATCCAAGACCCAGGCCAATCTGAAAAAGATCATTTTCCATCTTGACCTGGCCGGGGATTGAACCCGGTCACTCCGTGTCGCAGGCAGGCGTGTTGACCGCTGCGCCACGGAGCTAGTCGGAATGAAAGTTGGCTACTACTCACTCGAATGAATGGGGGAAATGCAAGTAGGAACTCGGGAGCCCGGGCGCGCGTACCCGAAGCCATAGCTGCAACCACCGGACGGGCAGTTCAGGATGACAAAAGGGTTGATATAGGGGGGTTAATAATCGGTTGAGAAACGCCATCAGTAGAGCCAAAATGTTTGCCTAAGCTAATAAAGGGTGTTGATGGGGCTGCCGCGTTTCTGTAGCGCTTCTGCCATGTTTGCAGAGGCTAACGTTGATGGTTTTGCCGCCATAATGCGCAAACGTTGCGCTTCACATCTAAGGCGCATGCGCGACAGCCCCAACACTATCCTGCGCGCATTGGCAGACCGGTGGGACTCGCCGATGCTAGCTCGATGGATACGACTGCACGCAGTGAAGTAGACATCTTGCTGGTAGCGGTGGATCCTATATTGTTATTTTCTGTCTGTCTATGTATGTCCGTAATTGTTACTAACTTTAGTTTTAAGGCCAATTGTTACTAACCCCTATGGATCAAGTTATCTGAATTAAACTATTATTATTATAAGCTGAAACAGATACGCAATAATTTTATTTATAAATAAAAAGTAGTGTTTTATGTATAAAATTTTATTAAATGCTTCGATCTACTCCATAAATTTTTTAAAAGTTTTTGCCATGATACATGATTATTATATATTGCCATGCACGACATATATAGATGGTGTTGACAATATTTACGTAATAAATTAAATTACAAGGTGTTAAATTATAGTAGGTATATCATGGTGAAATTAGGAAGAAATTGACCAAAATATAATTTGTATTAAAAAGCGATTCGCCACATTTCATTAAAAAGAAAGAAGTGTATCAAAATTTACGTAGATTGAATATATATAAGGTCATTGAAATTTAAGATAATACCAAATTTTCTACAGCATGTTCGGAAAAGACCCCAAGCAGCCGAAATCACAAAATTGATTCTTGTCTCGAAAACTAGTGGATGGAGTTAATTATACCATCGTTATACATAACCCTATAGGTATATGGTACGATTTAAAACGCAAATGTTGTCTACACCCTGTATATGCAAATATTAAGTTTAGAATATACCTTTACAATTACAACTTAGATACATTACAAATTGCTTAATTTTTATATCATTGCTATAAAATTTTAATTACAACCCATTATAAGAAGAAAAAATCCTCCTTTCTGTGTTAACATTATTTTTAAATAAATTGTGTAAATATAACTGGTCTATTGATACATAAGTGTAAACTCAGATAAAAGATGTGAAATCAACAATAAGGCCGTCGATCCAACGTAATTTTCTGACGTATAAGAAACTCTCTAGTGTGGACTATAAGGATGGGCACTTCATTGGTGAACTTAAATATCCATTTTATTACATCCGGTTAGAAAGCGTATAGAAATTTTGGAAGTTTAAAAAGTTCAAAATGTGATAAAAAAAAAGCAACGGTTTGGACTCCGGGAGTGGCAGCAGAAGTGAAAACTTGAACATGAACTTTGTGCATTTTTGAATATTTTGGAATGGTTCGCGAATAATTTCACACGAATTGCTTTATTTATTACTATTATTTCCTCTCCTACGCCGCGCCGGCGGTCTCAGATCACGTGTCAGTCTTCCGAATTTTCGATCAGGTCCTGAGGCAAGTTTACCATTTTTACCATCCCAAAAAGTGCACGCCGCCAAAGTAGTTTTCGCTTCAAAAATGTAGGTTGTGTTAAATTTCTTTTCGAATTTAACCGCCTCAAGTTTAAAAATAAACTGATATTTAGTCTACATTATTGAAAACCCCTTGCAAATTCATGTAGCCTGTAAAATAAAAGACCTAAGTACAAGATTAATGCACAGTCACCTGCAAAAGTCTATACATAGCCTTAAGGTGAAAATCGATTGCAGTGATTAGGTAGGCATATATATTTTAAAGTATCATGAACCTTATCCCACATGTTTAAGGTTGAAATTGCTATTATTTTTAAATAGTATCTGTAGCTGCACACGACTTTTTACGCAACTTCTAATATGGACTTTTGCAGGCGACCGTACCAATGGAAACTAAGCATATTGATATTATTTCGTAGTATAAATTATTTTACGGCTTATAATGGCACTGTATGCTAAATAAACACCTATTTATTATAGGAATTCCCCCTTTGCAGAGGCTGCTTTGAGACTCAAGAAACTATAAGTCATATCCTATTGAAATGCCCATCCATAGCATCTACAAGACAGGAGTTCCTCAGAAATTCAGCCACATCGAGAGAGGCCTACAGCACCCCATCTGTAGTTTTACGCTTCTTCGACAAGCTGAGTAGGCTCAGTTAGGAAATCATACAACCCAAGGCTTTAAAAAAAAAGAGAACGAAGAGTCCTCAATTCAAGTTCCTGTACATTGGATGACCTGATGACAGCTAACATTAACGCAATTAGTAAAATAGCCGTGTGGTTTCCGGCAGCGTAGAATAGGACCACTCCTCGTCTTCCCATGGATGTCGTCAGAGGCGTCTTAGGAAATACAAGCTAAATAAAGCTCATAAACATCAATGAGACCTCTCCAACCCGGCTGGCCAGCGAGGAGAGTGTAGGTCAAATTCTGTCTGTTGTGGCCAGAGGGTCATGCTCCTGTAGTGGAGATTAAAAAGACCTGATGATGATGATGATTACCGCAATTTAAATGGCTGAATATTGGGAGCAGAAAATATAAAAAAGGTTTGCCATTGCCACCAACACGAAAAGTAGAAGAAAGGACCAAAAGAAAAGAAGTCGTTTTTGCTCATACACAGTGGGCCCAGAAAAGAGGCCGAGACGTGGTAAAATCGCCAACTACACCAGGTGACCATGGTAGTATTAAAACTTATATGAAATAAATATCTTATAGAATCACGATTTTACCCATATTTTATTTGGTTAAAATATACCAATACCATCTGTTAGTCGTTAAAGGAAACACGTCAGAGGCCGAGAGGCGGTTGCGAAGAACTCTGACACCAGGGTGTGCATGGTCGATTTACCGTGTCACCTACACGAAATGAAGATGATGATGATGAATATACCAATGACCATCATCTGAGTGTGATAGGGTGGCAACAAGACAGATTCACTTTCTTCAAAGCCCAGTGCTTTAGGATATCGATCGCTGAGTGTATGTGAGCATAATTATCGCTTACGCATGATAACCCTGGACGCAGTTCCCACTGGGATGGTGACTGCAAGCGGCAAATACTTATCTCAAGCTCCTTCATGCTTCGGAAAGCACATTAAGCCATTGGTCCCAGCTGTTATCATTGTTGGCAGTTGTTAAGCTGTCAGTTTCCTTTAGGCAACTTGACACGTCTGTGTTGGCCACTCACTAAAAACAAACGGTGCTTTAAGACCGTGATTCTGCAGTCAGTATATATCACTTAATCATTAAGCACAGCCATAGCCATTTCCTTAGAAATATTATCCGACATACTATTTCTCCTATTAATTTCTTGTTCATCACCTGACCACCAACTCTCATCATCATCTTGAATAAAACATAGAAACAAATCATCCTCATACGTTGGAAAATAATATTCTGGTTGGTCCCATCGCTCCTTCTTTACTGACCAATGTTTCGTTTCCCTCAAGTGCTTCTCCAAATTCTTTGAATCATCAAACTTAGTATCGCATGACAAACATTGCTTCAAATGTATTTGTCGCCGTATATAATTAACTAATTTAATTTTGTGATAGAAATCTAAGCTTTTAGTAAAATCTGTGAACGAAAACTCATGTTGCCGTTCCATGTGATCTAGAATATTTTCATATTCCATTTCAGTACATTCACAGAGCAGGCAAGTTATTAACGGACCATTTTCTTCAGTCCATTCTGACCATTCCGGATCACTATCACCGTTTGAATCATTGTCGTAATCAGGCCTTGTTGTCCGTTGATATTTATGTAGCTGCTTGATACTATTTTTCGGTTTGTCTTTATCACCTAAATAGTTCACCAGAAAATATTTGTCATACTCCTTATTATCAGGATTTATCCTTTTATGGCCCTTTTTACGCATATGTTCTTTAAGTATAGTGCGATCTTTAAATAAACCTTCACAGAAAATGCATTTGAGATTTTCTAGCTTCGATGCAACTGTGTCAATCAATTCATCAATGAATATTAGGTTATCTGGTTTAGCAATATGAAAATTATGTTTTTCATACAAATGGTTCAAATAACTTGCTCTTGTAGTAGTTGATATGTATCTACAGAATAAACATTCCCGTACATAGCTTTTATCTTCCCGTTCAAACTGGTGGCGTTCAAGTAGTTTTTCCAACTTTGTTTGTTGTAAGTTTGCTCTTAATTCTTTGTCTTCTGGGAGAACATCGCTCAGTAAATAGTACTTTTCATTCGGTGACTTGGTGCCGTCTGGCTTTTTGTCTAACAGCATTGTTGTGCAGAAGTATGGTACATTTTGATCTGCAATATAAGAAAAGTCTCATCAATAAGAGGCTAGTATCCTGGGTCAAAATAAAAATATTATAATAAGTCTGTTAGATAGATAATGAAAAAAATATTGCACACAAAGTTATTCTGTTATTGTTGGCTTGTGATATCATAGTTTGATAAAAAGTGCAGAGAACTGTGACGTCATAAAGAATTTTAATAGGCTATATCTTTATAATTTCTTGTTTACTTAATGTATTTGGACAAATTTACTTACTTAATTCAAGTCTCTTAAAATTAACTCGAAACTCCTGAACAATCCTTATGGCTTACTATAATTTCTAGAAAGTTTACATAAATTAACAGTAAACAAAAACCGGATTTTTTATTATATTATGGCGACTCGCCATTAGCGAAAAACTAACCTAAAAACCGTAGTCTCCAATACTTCACGTAGTCACTCAAATCGGCTATCTGATTGACATCAGCGATCACCAACCGGTGTTCCATGAACAAATGCGTCAGTAACTGCTTCTCACATGATGGCAAATGGAATTTTTCATCGCACAAAACACATAAACATTCCACGGTCTCTTCACTCTTGAAAATCGTTGGTGTTTCGCTTTTTTGATGTAGAGTGAGGGGTCCGAAATACTCTTTCTCTGGTGTAGACATGTTCACTCTATTTATAGAAGCTTTGTGTTTTTATTTGTTTTATTTTATGCAGAGAATATTGCAAAAATAACACAGACATACGGCAAAAAAACTATAATGTCAATCAATGTCAGTCAATGACATTACGTGACGTATGTACGGTGTTACCAACTCTCAAAAAAATTTAGAATGTACCAGCATCTCTTAGTAGTTTGTGGTACCAGCTGCTTCTTTTCTTGCGCAGATCGATAAAGTTTGGTTAGAGCCGATCGAGGGAATGAGGGAAAGGTAGGCGATGCGGCTAGCAACCCATCACTATTTTTATTTCGTTTTCCATCTAACGTCCGCCAACATGCTAAACGTGGCTTTTAGGTCTTATAGACATGCAGTAATATTTTTGAGATGATGTCATTCGTAATCGATTGATTGACCGTGTGACCTACTCGAAATGATGATGATTACTCTCCTCAACACTCATTACTCTCCTCATACATGCTCTACGGTTTCGGGTAGGTAGGTACTTCTAACATCACGTCTGTAATCTAATCGCAGTACGTTTGGCGAGGTCGACCCTGGCCAAGATTTCTATTCACACTGGCTTTATTTATTCTCTTTGTTGTTCTTCTTCCATTCTTCAATGGCGAGCTCCGTGGCGCAGTGATTAACACGCCAGTCTGCGACATGAGACTGCCCGGATTCGGTCCCCGGTCAGGTCATGATGGATAACGATATTTTTCAGATTGACCTGGGTTTTGGATGTTTATCTATATAAGTAGGTATCTATTAAAAAATATAGTCTTCTTCTTTTCGAGTCGTCATGGTTATATTTGTCCAGACAATGTTTACCTATATTGTTTTTAACCAGTAGGAGGCCACGATAATACCCTTGTCGTTCGCCTCATTCAGATCCTTAATTGTGCAGGTGGAGGAATAGACTGAATGGCGCCGCAGTCGCAAATGTCATTATTGGGGAAACCCCACCTAACTCGATTTTCCTGGCATCTCCCTACACCTGCTCTGAGTCCGTTCAGTGACTTCCAAACAGTCCACGGGAGATCGCTTCCCGATGGGAATATAGTATCGTTGAGTTAGTATCGTTATTTATTTCGGTGTTATTAATTTCAATAATATGACATTATTTTTTAAATTCAATTCGAACATGACATTTAAATAAACCAATGTATACTCAGTCCACATACCTAATCTCTAAGGTTTTCAAAAATTGTGAGTTGTCGTCCTTGGAGAAAATGCGCTGTGCAGTTTGTTGCCGCTTCTTCTGCACTCCACTTTGGAAGCGGCATTAAACTTAGCCATAAGTAAATTTTTGTCGTCAACAATTGTTGAGAAGTGAAATGTGACAATAATAAGTGTTCAAAGAAACCTATATTGAATAAACGTTTTGAATTTGAATTTGTATCCTACGACACAAGTTCACAACTTACTGTGGGGCTAGCTCAGTTTGTGTGTTTTTTATTTATTTATTAGCCTATATATACTGACAACTGTGTTAATTCACAGTGTCAGCGCATCCTCTCGACGCATAGGCCTCCCCCAACCTTCGCCATTCCTCTCTATTGTTTCTGGCCAACCTTATCCACAAGGGCCACCAGACCACCTTTTATAGGGTCGACCTCTTTTCCTTCGCCCTTCCCTTGGAGTCCATTCCGACACCATTCTGGTCCACTTCCTGGTTTTCTCTCTCCACATATGGCCCGTCCATTTCCATTTCAACAATCTGCTCTTCTTTGTAATGTCTACTATTTTAGTTACTTTACGTATGTTTATGGCTCGCTTTCTGTCTCTCCTTGTGACTTCAAGCATGCTCAGTTTGTGTGTTATGTCCCTATATATTTATTCATTCTTTCAATGTGGCCAAACCATATATCATTCCTTTCTTAGTTTAGAAAATAAAACACAAGTAAATAGTTATATTTTACGTCATTTATTGTAAAACTTCTATACATACTTATTATGAAAGATAGGTAGGTGTTTGATAATAATTTACTTTTCATCTAAAGTAAGGTTCATAAAAATATTTACAAAAAATAGGAACTTAAAATAATAGGTCGATTATGCTTGATCAAACTTAAGTACAACAACTTATTATAATTAATACAGGTATAAATGCCACATTTCTCTAAAATAATAAATAATACATTTATTTTTACCTACAACCTAAATATCGCTTCCTAAATTACCTTAGCATTTAAATTTACCTAGGAAATATATGGAACTTGGGTGGTGGGAAGAAGTATTTGAAATTTTACTCGACTGCAGCAGCACCAAGAAAGATCGTTTTACATTGTGGCAAGAACCACCTTAGGTAGTTAAAAGTACATTTTTAACCGACTTCAAAAAAGGAGGATGTTATCAATATGGTTGTATTTTTTGAAGTGAACACTTCGTTAGCGGCGTTGTGCACTTTTTGGGATGGGTAAAATGTTAAACTCGTGTCAGGACACGTGACCTGATCGAAAATTCGTAAGATGGACGTGATCTGAGACCGCCGGCGTAGGAGGGAAAGTAATATCTCCTTCTCAGTGCAAACCGTTGTGTTTTTAATTCGGTGTCATTATGTTACAACAAAAAACCCAATCTAAATATTTTTTTAAATAGGTTTAGGTATGGTAAAAATTTAGTAAAACCAGATAGAATCCGCGTAAAATTAAACACGTCTTGTTAAAGAAGAAGTAGGCGTAAGGATGATTGATGAGTTATTTGATAAAAATGAAGTATTTTTTATCGAAGTCTGGAAGTTTTAAATGTATTTTCTTTATCGGAAAAAGTACGGTAGACCTGATTCCTTTTGTTATTAGTTCCTTTAAGTCTTTCTAATGCACGCCCAGTTTTAACTTCCGGCCTTCTAGCAATAAGAAAATATATTATACCTACTTACACAAGTAAATCGGGTGTAAATAGGTAGGTACCTACTTATTTATATACTACTTAGCTCTACTTGTCATTATAGTTAATTTGCACATTGCATTGTGAGATTGTGATAGGTATTTACCGACTATGTACGATGTCAATAAAAAAAAAAAAACTATTTTGATCAACTTCTCTAGCCCTCTCTCCCTGTCTCTATGATTATCTCAGTTGAGTTGAAATAATCGTTAGCTCTAGTAGCTCTATGAAGTAATTAGACTGAAGTCGAGAATGGATTATCGGATCCGTAATTTTTTTATTATTGATCTACATATGTTAAAAAAATAAAAAACGCTTTATATTAAAAAAAAAACAAATTAATTGACGGATCGGATGATAACGGAGGAGGAGTTTATTTTAGTTATTCCACACATTGTTTATAAACATGGGTATTCATATCATAACACCAATTTCACATTACAAAGTCCACTAGAATTTGCAAAACAATCCAAAACAAAAGTCTTGCAGCCCGCCGAAATTCCCGCTAAGAACTCTTTTCTGATTAAGTATAAACAATTGTCAAAAGTGTTTTTTGTAGCTTTTACGCTTGATGTATTTAGCCAGCATCAAGTAAAATTGAAATTTCTCGCCCATTTTCTTGGTCTTGTTTATCAATGAAATGATGGTGTAATTCACTCTGTCTCTGACGGCAACCCCGAAATACACTGATTTGATCATAGACGACGCAGCAAGCCGAACAACCACTAGATCGCTAAGTAAATCTCTCACCACCATGACAGTTTATTTTAGTTATTCCACACACTGTTCATAACAAGTTCATAAGAATGGTGATGTATAACACTAAATTAGACTAAGTTCGCATTTTAAAGTCCACTAAAAATAATTTGTAGAACAATCCAAAACCAAAACGGTGCAGGGGTACTATTTTTGAAAGTGTGACATCATCTTCGAGCGATTTTTGTATGGAAAAATCGCTCGTTTACGAACGGCATCATTTCAAAAATAGCACTCCAGACCGCAGTAATTCCCGCCAAAAACACGAAAAGTGACTTCTTACGGCGGCCATTATTAGTCTATGCTTAATTGGTCGCGCTTACTACGCCTACCTTGAACCTACATTTACATTTCTTTACAAATACCAAATAATACTGACATCACGTTCATATCAAATCCTCTTTACATGATAAATTTGTATCAACATACAATATGTTATATGGCACTGAGCTTCCTCTGCTGGAAGCCGTCACTTGTATGGCGTATTTTCTACCCGGCTTCAGCCCGTTCACTTTTTGTACTATGACCTTTTCCCTGGAAGAAAATTAGAAAAGGTTAATAAGTTCAGATCCTGCCTGATCAATTTAACCGCAGGTTATGTCCAGATTTGGCCACACAGTACCTAGTGGCGATTTTAATATGGTACCTAAAGCTGGAGAGTTTGTTTGTTTGAACGCCCTAATCTCAGGAACTACTGGGTCAAATTGGAAAATTATCTTTGTGTTGGATAGTCTATTTATTGTGGAAGGCTTTATGCTATAAAACATCACGCTGCGACCAATAGAAGCAAAGCATCAATAAAAAATGTTTTGAAATTGTTTCAATCATAATAACAGAAATTGCCGCGGACAAAGTCGTGGGCAACAGCTAGTGATTTATGAATAAACCCACCACTATTTTGATTCTGTTTTCCATCTACATGCCACCATGCTAAAGGTTCTTTTTCGATCATAATAGGCTCTGTCTGGGGAAAAATTGTATAGTAGGCAAGGGAAAAATATGTATAGTAGGTATGTATCTACAAGTTTACTTACTGCGTTCGTTGAATGTGGTTGAGACACAACGTCTTCACGTTTGATCTTCTTGACAGGGAGCAGGAATAGTTTTCTCCTATTATGTTTTCGCGAACTGAGATGCAGTATCTGAAAAAAGAGAAATATGGACATATTTTCAAGTGGAATTTTTATGTTTCAATTACATATCTATTTTTGAGTAGTGTAGATGAGAGAGCAGAGCTTTAAACACATATATATGTATATAAACGGGACTTAGCACGAACCTTTTTATTATTTCTTTCCGTTGACGTTTCAATGTACGAGACTTGAGCCCTTGAGTCTCGTTGCGATCACAATGGATGTAACTCCATTGAAACGTCAACGGAAAGAAATAATAAAAAGGGTCGTGCTAAGTCCCGTTTATAAACATAATCATAGAAGAATTAAGCAGCTGATAGGTATACAATCTACGTAGGTATAACATCTAAAGATTTTAGACCTCCTCCTCCATCTCCACCTCTCCAACCCGTCCCACCTCTCCAACCCGTCTGGCCAGCGTGGAGAGTGTAGGCCAAGTCCTCTGGCTGCTCTGGCCAAGTATGGCCCTAGTAGTACAGAGAGGGTCGTGCTCCTGTAGTGGAGACTAAAAAGGACCTTATGATGATGATGATGATGATGATGAGTAAAAAAGCAACGTCGACACATCAAAATAGTCCAGGAGCGAGGCGAGGCCTAAGAGGGCCTTAGGCCTAAGCTCCCGGACCACTGTTTTCTGTTCTATAAATTCCGGCGTAGGTACTCATTCCCCCATCGCAATGTTGAGCTCTATCTGACTCACACGTCTTTTTTAATCTTAGCTCCCGTACTAATCTATTCGCCTATCAGAAATAATAGATTTTTCATCTCATCTATTAAAAAAAACAAAACGTGGTGGCCCATTTACAGATGTAAAATACGTTTTTATTCCCGAGGGACTAAAAGGTTTTTTTAATTCACAATTCATACTTTCCTTTAGTCTCGTGAAATGTTAGGCCATTGTCAATCTACTATTTTTTAACCGACTTCGAAAAAAGGGGAGGTTATCAATTCTGTTGTACGTTTTTTAAATATTTGTTACCTCAGAACTCTGTCACTTATGAACCGATTTTGAAAATTCTTTTATGGTTTGAAAGGGTGTGCTTTCATTTAAGTTGGTCCCATTTTAATTTCATCACAATCGGTACTGCAGTTTTATTGAAGTCCGTTTTTTTAAATGGAAGATTATTTAATTTCTCACCTTATAACATCCGTGGCATTATGCGTCGCGGGCAAAAATGCAACGTCCACAGAT
Source organism: Elegia similella (assembly GCA_947532085.1). Classification (NCBI taxonomy): domain Eukaryota; kingdom Metazoa; phylum Arthropoda; class Insecta; order Lepidoptera; family Pyralidae; genus Elegia; species Elegia similella. The sequence continues at coordinate 21,180,453 of OX383941.1, forward strand.
CGACACGTCCGCTTCGGCCTGAGCTCCCGGACTATCGCTCCCTCCTCTAATAACTCTGGCGTACTCATTCCCCATCGCGACGTCGAAGCGGCTATCTACAAAAATGAAATATGTAACTTTTTAAATTTAGATATTAAAATTCTTGGTACTTGGTTACTACTTTTGAAATTCAGATTTCAACTTAATTTAAAATTGAATCTTCCATCCTGGTCTGGGAGAAAAGAAAAAACGTATAAAGTGCCAGCTGCTTTTCTTTCCGCGCAGATCGTAAAAGCCAATCGAGGGATTGGGCTAAAACCTGTGGAATCATGTCAATGGGCGATGCGGCTAGCAACCCATCACTATTTGATTCCGTTTTCCATCTACACGCCCTCCAATATGCTAAATGTGACCATCAGGTCTTATAGACCTGGGCTCCGTCTACCCCGCAAGGGAAAAAAGACGTGATACTATGTATGCATGTATGTTAAAACTGAAAGGAGATCGCTATGCCTGCAGAACAAATGACTTTAGTATATATGAGACTAATAAACTACTTCAAAAGGTTGGTAGAAGAAGCTAGCATGAGAGCGGTATATAGCACTAATAGAGCCAACTATCATTTAATTTTTTTTACTTAAAGTCAGGTCAAATTATTGTAATTTTAACCGACCTAAAAAAATCGGGGTATCAAATCGGTTGTATTTCTTTTTACAGTGTTTGTTACGTCACAAGGGACTAGATTTAATGCAAATGTCATTTCATTTTATTTCATTACACACCTCAACATTAACACTTCCATCTCTATCCCATCTGCTCGGCACCACTTTAATTACGTATCGCATTCTAGCCTCTTCGGAACTGGAGTCAAATTGGACGGAACTCTCCTCGCTGGTCTCTTGAATAGACGAGGTGGGAATCGGACCAGGCACGAAGAATTTTGAATGTGATTCTGGAAGGAGGACAAATATATATGTACAACAGCGCGCAGAACCGATGGCCAATGGGGCAGAAAGGTTCTCGAATAGGAACCACGTACCGGCAAGCGCAGCGTCGGGCACCCACCGACCAGATGGTCGGACGACCTGACTAAGGTCGCAGGAAGACGCTGGATGCAGGCCGCTTCCAACCGGTCGTATTGGAAATCCTTGGGGGAGGCCTATGTTCAGCAGTGGACTTCTTGCGGCTGATATGATGATGATGATGATATATGAGTTGTCTAAAGAAGTTTTTTAAAAACCACATTTTTGTGACAAGCTTTTATTATAAACGAACCCACACTGTAAAATGTTTTCCAAGATAAAGCAAATGAGTCCTTGTTTAGTTTAAGAGTTCCTATAACCTTCCGACTTCATCATCATACTCGATAATATTGTATTGTCATTCGATTTACACCTGTATGCAAAATTTCAGCGCAATCGGTAACCGGGAAGTGGATCAAATTTAACTTGCAAGATTTGATTACACGAACATCGGGACATGTGAAACTATATAAAAGCTTGTAAAAATCGTATTAGGACAAGATTACGAGATGTCCACTGCCTATAGCTGTCTTCTTCTCTGCAGTGGTCGGTTCCGGAATGCTAGTAGTTTGTAGCTTGTGAACAATAATTAATAATTTGAATATAATACAATATTATTTAAAATATGAATTAACGTGAAAAAGGCCTATTTTCTGAATAAATCTTTTAATCTTGAAACTGCTGGACAAAGGTCTCTCCCAAGGATTCTTCTTTCCATGGAAGGATATTGCCATACTCATCACGCTTGGCAGGCGGATTGGTGAGCGCAGTTTCTTTGACTTCTTGTGCTTCCGACGTTGCTGCCCATCGAAAGCATTTTTAAGCTGGAAATGGATAGGAATTTGTTGGATTTGAGAAGAGAATGAAGGAATAGGATGTTTATTCGGATGAATGGGGAAAAACAAGTAGCAGTTCTGGATACCCGATGCCATACTTGCAACCACCGGATAGGCAGTTGAGGGTGACACCACTGAAATTAGTAGGACCTTCTTTATTACCTATGTTTTTGGATAAATGCAGCCTCTTCCCTCTGACTAAAACCTCGACGTCCACAGCGCCACCACAAGCAGACACTGTCAGCCAGAGACCACCGCCTGTTGCTACTGTAGCCTGAAAAATAAACATAACTTCTTTAATCTAGTTTAAAATATCGTCAGATGAGACAGTGACCAATGTCTCCTACCTAGAGCCAATTTATCCATTTTTATTTTTTAACAAAATTTTGAAGTAGGCATTTGTCTCCAATCTCACCTGATGGTAAGTGACGATGAAAACGAGGATGTTACATGCCTATCCAACAGATACCCATTTATTCTACTTTTAAATTACCCGGGACTGTACTTGTCTGGGAATATAGACGCAGGCTGTAAACTTTAAAAAGAGTACGTTATTGCCTAGGGGGCTAGGTCATATAATGGATCAGCTCGTTATCAGTGTCTGATACTCTTAGATCATTAGTTTGTCCAGGTAAAACCACATTCATTTGTTTCATGTATGTTAGACGATACGATATACGATATACTTTGGTTACTGGCAGTAGCCAGCAACTTTACGTTATATCGTCGCAGTGATTATAGAAGAAAAACTCAAGACCGAGTTCAGTGGCCATGGGAGAGACCTATGTCCAGCAGTAGACGGGTGTAGGTTAATGATGATGTTAAGACTTGTCCGGGTGTCCACCAACACTCAGAATATATTTTGAGTAACTTAGCCAGGAAGAGACCTTATAGAACTAAGGTCTGTCCTCTCCGCAAGGGAAAAAGGAGGAAATTCCCAGGCCGACCCCTTAGGTCGATTGGATTAAATGATTTTCCTGATAAGCGAATTGAACCAATTATTTCAACTGATTACGACTTACCTTAAAATAATAAACAGCTTTTCCTCGAATATCAGCTCGGTAAGGTACGTTTTCTCTCAGTCTCTTGGCCGTTGAAGTTCTTGGACGCACGCTACCAGACGCAAGCAGCGAACCCATCCTTCTGTCTCGGGCGACTCCAAACACGCTAACGTAGTAAGTCTGAAAAATAAGAATTCTGAAATATAAAACTATTAGGCGCGTTGCGCGATGTTGAATTTTCGTAAAAAATACTTCTGGCGCGTTGCACGATTTTTTTTAGGGGATAAACTTGGAGATGAGCGGGCCCAGCCTCCCGAACTTCATAAATTTAACAAATTCCTAGCTTTCTACAACTTTAAAATACTGCTGATGGGCAACAGCGTTGGAAGCACGAAAAGCAGAAGAAACTGAGCTTTTGAACGATTCTCAGCGCGAAAAAAATACTTAGATTTCATTTTCACGAAGATATTTCTATCTGCGGTTCTGAAGATATCAAAGAAACTAACATGCTGTCATGATACCGGAGCCCGGATTCCGACTTATTACCGCTGAGGTCGCAACTGAGAACACGCTCGCATGAGAAGGAGAATTAGTTCCGGCTCGAAGGACCACCATAATGTTTAGTATTCTTGGGGTCTTCAAATGAAAGATAATTACATTTCAATTAGTGAAAGTATAGTTAATGTTCTTGAGAACTCTACTATTTACTCTAGTTCTCCAAGATAAGACCGCGAATGGAGTGAGACAGCTTTTTTAACCGACTTCAAATAAAAAAGGAGGATGTTATCAATTCGGTTGTATATATAAAGGTATATAATAAGTGAAAACTTCTTTGGCGGCGTTGTGCACTTTTTGGGATGGGTAAAAAACGTTAAACTCGCGTCACGACACGTGACCTGATCGAAAATTCGTAAGACGGACACGTGACATTCCAAAATATTCAGAAATGCACAACGGTAATGTTCAAGTTTTCACTTCTGCCGGCACTCCCGTATTGCAACACTTTTTAGGGTTCCGAATTCCGAAAAGGAACCCTTATAGTTTCGCCATGTCTGTCCGTCTGTCTGTCCGCGGTTTTACTCAGAGACTATAAGTACTAGAGAGCTGTAATTTGTTATGTATAATAATATAAAATAATCATGGCGAAAAAACAGTAATATACAATTAAAAAAAAAAAAATTAGTGTTGCTCCCATACAAGTAAAAAGGGGAGTCAATTTTTTTTTCGCGGCTAACCCAACGTGTTGGGTATTGTTGAATAGGTCTTTTAAAAATATTGTGAGCTTGTAAATTGTGGTATGCTTTCAAGTTGGTCCTATTTAAATTTCATCACAATCGGTCCAGTAGTTTGATTAAAGTAGGTTTTTTTAAGAAAGATTATGTCACTTACCGTGCTCGGATCCAAGTTTTCAATCAAATGATGAGTTCTTTCACCTACACACGCTATAACTGGGTCTTCGTCTGTCACTTTGGTGCTTCGACCTGATGGAAAAAAAACAAAAGTAACAATTAGAAAAAAAAAATTGAAAAGTATATGTGTCACAAAGATAAACTATTAAATAATAATAATAAATAAATAAATAAATCTTTATTTAACTTCACATTTTAAGTTGACCTTACATATCTAATAATGTTATTTTACTCTCAATAAGATACCCTTTATGTTATAATACAATACGTTAAAAAAAATACTTATATCTAGAACCACATTAATAAGTAACCTGTGCTAGACCTACTTGACATGCAAAATATACGCCCATCTCTTAGAATGTGGAAACCACTCATCATCATTTTGTCGGAATTGCCGACTATACTTATTCGTGGGTTACCTATATACTTATCATCATAGCACAGCAATCCAAACTTTATTGAGTACTTATACGATTCCATCACAGAAACAATATTTAACATTAGAAAAACATAAATTAACATAAAAAATAGCGATAGAAACTACGTATATGCACAATAATACTGCTGTTTCACCTTTAATTTCTTATTGCAAAATAAGTTACTAATTGACAAAGTTACACATTCACATCCGTACTAGTAAACAAACATTGAATGGTTATTCAGGTTAGTAACGCCAGAATTAAATATGTATTTTTGTTATCTTTAGCAACTTTGATTCACTTACAAAATACTCATTACGAATACGTCACCAATGTTGTAAATAGACACATACACCATAAATGATAAACATAAACTTAGTTCTATATGAGCACAGGTTTTTAGAGAATAATGTGATGTATCTAATCTAAATTATGTTTAATAATAGCACATTATTTTATACAACTGACAATAAGTTCGGTCAAAACAATTATTTCTACCCTCCGTACTAGTTTGCACTGTATGACGGCAGGGCATTAAAAAAAATAGAAAAGCATATGTGTCACAAAAAGTCACAATAAACTAAACATAACGATATTTGGTATGTTATATTCTCTTCTGTAGCGGTCATTCCAAAACGCTAGTAGTTTTTCGATTTTGCAAAAGCAAATAAATATAAGAAACTTAAGACGTTCAAAAAGCGATACATGTCTTATTTTGAATAAAAATTTTCATTTTCTTTTGGTTTTTTTTTTATGTTGCACGTCGTGTTTTCACGATTAGTACCCTGTAGGTTTTGATTCCCTTGCGAATGACGAAAATTTGCGGCATAAACGTCTGTATCTTTTGATTGCGTTGGTTTAAAAGTTTTTTTTTTACCGCGCTAAGGGACAGTACTTAAGTATTTGATATGAATTTCAGCTTGATACCTCCAAGAGTTCCTGAGAAGACGGTTCTTGACGGACAGACGGACAACAAAGTGATCCTAAAAGGGTTCCGTTGTTTCCTTTTGAGGTACGGAACCCTAAAAAGTACAAGTAAACTTACCAAACTTTTTCCTTCGATACACTTTTTGGAAGTCTCCTCCATATATTCCAAAACTGGGATCAATTTCTATAGAATTATCCACTTCTGCAGAACTGAAACTTGTGTGGTTCATTCGTTTTTGTGAATTCAATTGGTTCGAATCTCGGTTCAATTCGACCTGCGGGTTCAATCGGTCGTCTGGGTTGAACTTATTCGAATTGTTCTCAAGTCTATTCAATTTTATGTCAAATTGTGCTGCACATAAAGATGTGTAGTTTTTGATGTGTGATGCAACGACGCAGTATGTGGTCGCTTGAGGGTCAATTGGGCTGAAATAAAAAGAAAATGTTAAATTAGATAATTTCAGGAGGAGATCGATTACCCGGTGAGCGTGAGCGTTATTATCGCTTACACATGTTAAGCAACCCCTGGTGCGGTCCCCACTTGGATGGGTGACCGCAACCATAAACATGTCTCGAGCTCCTCTGTGCTTCGGAAGGCGCATTAAGCCGTTGATCTCGTATAATGGCAATCTTTACGCTACGTCAAATGCCCGAAGGCAGCTTAAATAAATCTGACACCAATGTTGGCCACTATACATACGAAAAATAAGCAATTGTTGTGTTGTGTTGCGCCACCGACGTTCGCGGTCAAAGGGTTAAAATGAGTTTTGTATTTATATTCTTCACCCGAACTTTTCTACGAAACTTATAATTACTCTCACTTGGTTCTTTTGTGGACAGGGCCTAACTGCCGTCACCTGGTTCAATTCAACACGTTGTAGCTTAATCATTTGTCAAATGACTTCAATTCCTATAGACGCTTTGTTGAGTTGACATAAACCAGTTAATAAATATTTCTAGATCCTTTTTAAAAGAGACTGGTATGTGAGAATGCGGTGTGATCCCGTTGAGACTATCAAGTATGCCCTACTCTTGTTACGGAAAAGATGCGCACATGTCAACAAGTAGATAAAGTGGCTTCGACTGTTAGTCATCATCATTTCGAGTAGGTGTCACGGTCAATCGACCATGCACACCCTGGTGTCAGAGTTCTTTGAAACCGCCTCTCGGCCTCTGACATGGTTCCTTTAACGACTACCAGATGGCAGCCGGGACCACCGGCTTAACGTGCCTTCCGAAGCACGGAATCATCTTTATTATCAGACAATCAGGTGATTCACGCCTGCAATGTCCTAACCAAACTGGAAACAACTAAACAAAGTATGCTTCCGGTGGGAATCGAACCCACGACCTCCGGGTCAACAGGCAAACGCCTTAACCACTGGACCACAGAGGCTGTTAGTAGGCCGAATGTTAGTAAAACATGGAGAAGAACAAGATACGTGCTTGACCCTGCAGATCTTTGTATTGCGAGCTCCGTGGCGCAGTGGTTAACATGCCAGCCTACGACACGAGGGTTCAAGATGGAAAACGATCATTTTCAGATTGACTTGGGTCGTGGATAAATAAATAAATATATACGGACAAATCACACGATTGAGCTAGCCCAAAGTAAGTTCGAGACTTGTGGTATGGGACTCAACGATACTATATTTTGGGCCTCCTGCTCTCTCACTCACCGAACGAAGTATAGAAGCGATAAAGTTTCTACTCAAACACTCAAACGTCGATTTTCTGTGAGAGCGGTAAGAATTGTGTGGCCTAAAACTGTGTTATAAAGATTGGTTTTGAATGAAACTGTGTGTAAATAGGATCTAACGGATGGGCTTATTGGGAGCATAGTGGGGAATGCGAGCAAAATATCGCTATGGAGCCATCCAGTTACTTTAATGGGGGAGTTATCACAACGTCACAACAACACAATGCTATGAGAAGGCATCCATATAATTACTGCCCCCACAAAAACCAGTAAAGGACACCGCTCTGTATCGATTTATATTCTGCAACTGTGTTCTGGTATGTTCCCTCTTATCGCAGCTTAAGAAGTTAAATATTTTAAATAACATATATATTTTTTAATTATCCTACTAGCGGCCCGCCCCGGCTTTGCACGGGTAGATAAAGGTAGTTGTTTTATGGCCTATATTGATTAGCGATAAAGAACGTTTTTCATCTAATGCCCACCATGCTAAACGTGGCCTTCGAGTCTTTAGACCTAGGCTCTGTCTAACCCGCAAGGGAAAAAGACGTGATACTATGTATGATCTCTTAGAGAACCTGATTTCGTTTTTAAAATACTTCCAGGAAGCTTAGAGTCAGCTTGTATAGGAAGGATATGAAAGCTTTCTCTTATATGTCTCTCTTATCACGATAACGAGCTTTTCAAAGTCGAAATTATTACCGATGATCGTGATCTTATTTAAGCTCATTTTATTTGTCTTGGCAACCACTTACTCATATGAAAAAGATTGTAACAGATTTTTCAAATAATCATGCTACAGACTATTTTACTATGTTTCAATGCGGACCGCGCGTGCGCCTGTGTGATGCATCAAACAGCCTAAATATTATCCCAGCGTTATAACATCAAATGCCTTGATACCCTTTACTACGAGTATACAATACATCGAATCAACTAAGTACCTATAAGAAAGGAATTCTATAATCTCATCCCGACTTTTTTGCTGATTTAACGGGACCGATTATGTAAAGGAATGTGGCTGGCTGCGGTGTATTTTACACTGTGATCAAGAAGGGCATGGATAGGGGGGATGTGACTGAAGGGAAAGAAAATAAAAATAATACCCCATACTTCAGCCTAATTGTTCTTATGTGTCGTTTAGAATATATTAATTTCATGTCACGGCGCGCGCCTCCTAGTGGGGGGAGACTGGTGTACCTACTGAGATACAAGCATAATACAAGCCCTGCTTAGTTCAGACACCAGTCTCTCCCAATCTTAATATAATATAATATCTATGTGCCATGTATTCTTTTAATAAGCTTAAGATTAGAGAGAAAAATAAGGATTTATTTTTATTATTATTGTTTATACAATGATATCTATTTGGCCAATGAAGCAATAGACATTTCACCAACACTACCTTTTTAAAGGTCAAATTAAGCGTATCCTCCACTGAGCTTTGAATATCTTTGAAATTGTATATTTTTAGTATGTGTGTTTATGTTGCTATTTCTTTGTTTTATTTAAATACCTAATGTTTTAATGCTAGTGACTGTTTTTATGTACTGTACTTTAAAAAAAAATTGATTATATTCTGTATTGTGTATTTAACTTAGTTTACAATAATTATCATGCTGTCATCATCATCATCATCAGGTCATTTTTAGTCTCCACTACAGGAGCACGACTCTCTCTGTACTACTAGGGCCATACTTGGCCAGAGCAGCCAGAGGACTTGGCCTACACTCTCCACGCTGGCCAGACGGGTTGGAGAGGTCTCTTTGATATTTATAAGCTTTGTTTAGCTTGTATTTCCTAAGTCGCCTTCTACGACATCCACGGGAAGACTTGGAGTGGTCCTATTCTACTCTGCCGGACACCACTACTAATGTCATGCTGTGTATGCACGTTTTTGGGTTTCAGTCCAGTTTATTGTGCTAAGTTATTTTTATGAATACCATTTTGTGATTCTAACCTGTTGTATGTACCTAAAATAAATAAAATAAAGGGGCGGATAATTTTTGATCATTTTCTAATTTAACCCTTAGCTTATTTATAACGCGTGATTTTGTACCTATGAACTTTATTAAAATCCTGAAATCAGAATCCTTAATACAAAATTGTAAGAAAAAAAAGTAAAAAACGAAAAATAAATTGTACTTCCCATAGAAATTCGCCCAGCTGATCGGCAATTTCGTATGGGAGGTCCTATTTTATTTTTCGTTTTTTATATTTTTTTAACAACTGGATTCCGATTCAAGAATTTTAATAAAGTTTATAGGTACAAAATCTGTACTGTATATGGCACACACAGCCCAACCATATTGAGAGGCGTAGCGTAGATAATCTATACTAATATTATAAAACTGAAGATTTTGTTGTTTGAACGCGGTAATCTTAGAAACTACTGGTTCAAATTGGAAAATTATTTTTGTGTTGGATAGTCCATTTATGGAGATATAAAAAATCACGCTGCGACCAAAAGGAGCGAAGCATCAAAAAAAATGTTTTGAAAACGGGGGAAAATTATGCATCTAATAAACTAATTAATCATAATAATAAGAAATTGGCAACAGATAGTTAGATATTTAAAAAAATTATATAAGAATTTGGTTGTCTGTGTAGTGTTTACGGACGATAATTTTACGTGATAACGGTGGAAGAGAGATAGATGGGTCACAAGCCAAACGCTTAGGCCGATAGTGCCTTTCTATCGCTTGTTTCGCGCTCTCGCTTGCACACGGAACGTGACACCTTTTCGTGCGTGCAGCCGGCTTTCATCGATTTATAAGACGTTCAAGTCAAAAACAACTTCAAAAGGTATTTAGGGTTAGAATTTATAAACTGAAAATATAACATTGTTTTATGAGTAGAAAACTAATATCACATTGACAATAAAATAATAATGGCTCTTTTCAACTAAAAATGAACTTTTAAAGTTATCAGATAAAAAAAAAATCTTAAAAAATATTTTTTCTTAATAACGATATTTGCCCGATGGTCGTGAGCACTGAAATCGCTTACGCATGTTGAGCAACCCTGGGCGCAGTCCCTATTATGATGGGTGACCGCGAGTGGCATAAAAATATATCGAGCTCCTCCGTGCTTGGGAAGGCACGTTATTTATTTTAGAATAGTCTACATGGCCATCAACTTGGTGCTCAAATCATGCTGAATGATTGCACCTTTTATATGTATAACACACTACCTTCCTTCGACATTATTTTCCTCTCAGAGAAAAAAAAACAATTAGGATTTACGAGACTATGATCCACAAAAGTGTTGACCAAATTAGTGCTGAGTAGCCTGATGTTTCTGCTGATGGCTTTTTTACTGTTTGTGACCACATCGTGGCTATAAAAATATCAGAATTGATGAAAAAAATTGTTCAAAATCCGTAAAATATAGGGATAAACCGTTTGTGCAAATTTACATAAAGCCTAAACATACGTCTCGCAGGCGTACACCTCAATAATAAAAACCGGCCAAGTGCGAGGCGGACGCGTGCACGAAGGGTTCCGTACCATTATCTATATAAGCGGCAAAAAAACATGTTGTATTACAGCCCCCTTAAAATTAATCTCATTTAAATTTAATTATTTATTATTAAATCGAATTTAATTATTTATATTATATTCTGCGAATATTTCAAGCATCTGTCTGTTGTCATTATCGAGCAAAAACGAGCTAAAAAAATCACATTTGTTGTAATAGGAGCCCTTTAAATATTTATTTTTAGTCTGTTTTTTAGTATTTGTTATTATAGTCGCAATAGAAATACATGATCTGTGAAAATTTCAACTGTCTAACTCTTACGGTTCATGAGATACAGCCTGGTGACAGACCAACAGCGGAGCCATATTAATAGGGTCCCGTTTTTACCCTTTGGATACGGAACCCTAAAAATGGTGGGAGAGGCCTTGCACAGGATCAGCGAGCTTCCGACAGCTACTGCTTATTTATTTATTTTCATTTACTTCTAAGTTTAATGTAGATAGAAATAATGCTTTTCGTATTGAAGACATTAAAATATAATATATTATTTGCAAGCAAAACATATTGCATAACAGAATAATATAGGTGTAGCGTATCACTGCAGAAAGAAGATATAGATTCCTGTTTTCTTTTTGCAACGTATACCTGATACAGCTTTGTTTTGCCAATATAAAAAAAATATTAAAATCTTATCAGGATCATATTAGGTATTTTACAAATATATTTATTTTATAAGTAACTTTTTATTTTTCCTCTTTCTGTCTAATCTAAGCCATAGTACAAATTTACATACTACTAAATTTATTTCTTATCTACATTTACAACACACTATGGGAATCGTGGTTGTGCTTTTTACTCGAAGCCGGAAGTCAAGCAATTTTTGGTTTAGAAAATAGCAATTTGGGCACATTCAAAATATTTCTCGGCACATCCTTATCCTTATCCTTACTAATATTATAAATGCGAAAGTGAGTTTGTTTGTTTGTTACGCTTTCACGCCGTAACTAATGAACCGACCATCATGTAATTTTGCATACAAGTTCTCTGGAGTACGAAGAAGGACAAGGGCTACCTTTTATCCCGGGAAAAGAACTATTCCCGAGGGATCGACATTGACGCGGGCGGAGCCGCGGGCGAAAGCTAGTTTAGAATATAAGGTTCATTTTATTTAACCTCAAATATTTTAGGGCTAGCACCTACGAGTATTAATTAAAGCAGTGCATTAAAAGCAAATTGCAAGAAATTGACATGCTGGTTTTTGTTTTAGCTTTTCATACAAAATATTTTTATTATGAAAATCGATTAATCAGCTGTTTTGATACATCGACGTCGGTAACTTAGTATCCATATTAGAATAGGCAATAGTAAAAAGAAGTAGGTACGCCAAAAAAGTGTTTTTTTTTTTGTGTGTACACAAGGTGATTTTTGCGTCTATTTTTCTAAATGTTCAATTCAAGATATCTCGAAAACTAAAGTGTTGAATTTTTAAATTTGCTTCTAAGTCATTTTTATAGCATTTGATTTGACATTGATATTTAATATTCATATTAACATTTTTAAAGATTGTGGTTGTAAGCCCTTAAATTATTTGCGTTGCGTTTAAGTTAAATGGACCTAGGGTTGCCAACTATACTGTTAAAAACAGTATTATACTGTCTTTCACTACACTATACTTCTTACTATTGCACAAAAAAGTTTACAAAATACTGTTTTCAGCATCAAACTGCTTATTTTTTTTATTTAGTCAACGGCCAGAGGAAGCTCTGTGCAGCGCAGCTACAAAAAAATAAAGGAATTTTTGTTTAATTTTTCTAATATACTGTTAGTTTAATATTCTGCTCAGACCTAAATATACTTTATTTCTTGTAAAAAAAAGAAGTTGGCAACCCTAAATGGATCTTATATAAAAGAGAATACTAGGTACACACATACTCGTATTGAGTTTGACACGTAAAGATGTTAACTAAATGATACAATATGGGTTCCCAAAACAATTTTGAGTGAATTTATCTCTCGATCGTTCAGCTTTCTGTAAAGTTGCCCCAAGGAACCAATATACAAATTACGCCACTGAAGCAGCGATGTCCACATAACATCTACATTGAAAATTGTCGGTATGCGAACACTTTGTTGCGTGACTTGATATCATCGGACTGCAAGCGGAATCTAGGTTCCAACTGATATAATTAGGATAATTAGTAAATGAGATGGACCGTAGGCGAGATATCTACCTAGGTATTGGAAACAAAACTAAAAGGGTAAGACAGGGACGAATAAGAATGTGAAACGAGTTTGAATAGCTTTTAACAGGTTTGAAAAGGTGGAGACAAATATTTAACACGTTTTGCGAACAAATTTTCTTGAGAATAGACTCCCGAAGTAGCATTGTAATTAAAAAAGATAATTAATTTGGGATTAAATGCAAAGATTGGCCGCTAACCCGCCCGCCAAGCGTGAGTATGGTAATAACCTCTCATGGAATGAAGACGCTTTAGGAGAGTCCTTTGTCCAGCAGTGGCCATTTGGCGGTTGTAATGATGATGATGAGGCTCCAACGCATCACAGTTAAGGATGCAACTGTTAAAAACTGAGTAAGACACTGGGGTATAGGGAAAAAATATCCATCTTATACAAGGTATTCAGGTAACTGCCTCCGTGGTCCAGTGGGTAAGGCGTTTGCCTGCAGACCCGGGGGTCGTGGGTTCGATTCCCACGGGAAGCATACTTTGTTTAGTTGTTTCCAGTTTGGTTAGGACATTGCAGGCCTGAATCACCTGATTGTCTGATAATTAAGAAGATTCCATGCTTCGGAAGGCACGTTAAGCCGTTGGTCCCGGTTGCCATCTGGTAGTCGTTAAAGGAACCACGTCGGAGGCCGAGAGGCGGTTCCGAAGAACTTTGACACCAGGGTGTGCATGGTCGGTTGACTGTGACACCTACTCGAAATGATGATGATCCAGACCATTTGAACTGTATCTCGGCCTATAAGGCAAAAGATGAGAGTTGCTGCTCTCCAAAGGCTTTTGCCATTGTATCTCAGATCTCTGTTGTCTCTATGCTCTTCAGTCTATGCATGTTATTAATATAAGAATTTGCTGTCCCTCCCAGCCGTACACACAAGCCAAAAGCCAGGGAAAAGAAAAGTGGGTCGGAGAAAGACCTCTTGGTTGCGTAACATCAGGGAGTGGACTGGTATCGCGAGTGCAGCCGAACTTTTTCGCCTCGCTGGAGACAAGCATAAATATGCGGAGCTGACTGCCAACCTTCACTAGTTGGAGAGGCACTGTTAGAAGAAGAAGAGCTGTCTCTCCCAGCCTTGTTCACATAGCCAAAAGCCGAGGTCCGTTGCTCCTGAGAGCCTTTTGGTGATGTTGCTTTACAAATTGAGGGAACCTACTCTACCCTCGCCTCAAATGCCCAGTGAATTTGTGAAAGCTCACTTGGAGCTAGCTACATAGTCAATAAAAAATAACTGTATCAGCTAACAGCTAAGTCTATATAAGCTTATAAGTAAGCAAAACAGACCCATTCAACATCAATCAAGTCGTTGAAGAATCACCTTCTGAATCCAGTAAAAAAAAATCGATACAACTTGTTTCCTGTACCTGAGGTGCTAACAACTCGTCACCGATTGGGGAAGTTTCTACATGACGGGTATTAAAAAAATTGGTCAAGTTCGAGTCGAACTAACGCAACGAGAGTTCCGTAATTTGATGATATATAAAAAAAATGTGTTTTCGGAGTAATTTGCATTACAAATATTGCTCATTGCCAATTGCATGATTCTAGGTCAACAGAAAAAAACTTATGGGGTAACGAGTGTGGGAAATTTGTAAAAAAATGGTTAAACGACCAGAAGTTAAAGTCAACGCGTTTGTTTAGAAAATACCTAGGTCTTTTTCACATCAAATCACATTTTAAAGGATCTAATTTAGAAATATTTATATTTTTAAATAAAGATTCAAAGTTACAGACTAAGCGTTTCGGACCCGGGCACTGCAGATAAGAAACGCCGAAAGAAACTCGCCTGAAGGGCTTTTATGACTACTTTTCTTCTTTTCGTGTAATATATAGATCTAATATCTTTTCCGTAGACAAAGAAGCCTGATTCTTCCACAGCTTTAATGGTTTTCAAACGTAATGTGATTATAATTTCAACGTTAAGCCTTGATGCATTCCTGACAAAAGGGGTTTTGACTTACAAGTAGACAAAGGTATGATCCAAGGTTTTCTTTTTACTATTTGCGGAACAGAACCCTAAAAACACGATATCAGCGAGCTATGAGCGACACCAATATCAGAAAGCTGTCGATATCGTGTGATACATTTTACGAACTTTAAGGTGCGTTCACATTGGTCAAAGGTTTTCAAAAAGTATTCAGGCACACTGATTGTATAAATAGACTTTAAATAATCCAGAATAAATAACGTGATGTTATAAGTACTTAACTATCAACTATTGGTGTAGCCCTGACAGAGAATTTATGCATGGATAGGAAAACTTTAACGCCTAGTTCGTCTTCGAGAAAAAATTATAAATATCAAGACATTTATTCAGAAAACAGGCCTTTACAGGCAGTTTTTCATGTCAAATCACATAAGGAATCTTATTTAGTAATATCGCCTGATGGATGTTGCATTATTATGCATTTTTTTTTATTTGTTATTAGCTTTTATTATAAACTCCACACTGTAAAGTGTTTTCTAAGACAAATCAAATGAGCCCGGAAACGATTGGTGTTCCCTGTTTAGTTTAAGAGTTCCTATGGCCACCTTCTGATACCAGCACAACAATTCCATAATATGGTATTGTCATCCGATTTACACATGCATGCAAGATCGGTAACCGGGAAGTGATCAAATTCAACTTGCAAGGTTAGATTACAGACTAACATCGGGACAGGTGAACCTAAGTAAATAGTCCATCATACGAAAGCCGCAATGTATTTGAAAGTGACGATCAAAACTTTGTACACCATTTATAAAAAGTTACCGAGTACAGGCCTGCTGGTTTCTTGTACGTATAAAAGGTGTATTGTACCATCCTGAATCGCATCTTAAATCTGATCCGATGAGAGGGACGCCGCTATACGTGCGATACGATTGGAGATATCTCGTATCGTGTCTAATGTATAGCGGCGTCCCTCCCATCGGATCCTAAATTCAGGATGGTTTAATAGGTGCCTAAGATAGGTTCCTTGGAGTTCAGGCACCAGTTCCTCACAACAAGTGTGTAATTTAAATGAAAGACAAAGGTGCGAAGTTCTGAGGCGCGTAAGAAAGCAGGTACGAAGAGTGGAGGCGCGAATTAACTGAGAAGCGAAGAGCTAAGGCGCGAATGAACTGAGCTGAGAATAGCTGAGGTGCAAATGAACTGAGATGCGAAACACACTTGCTCTATATTTCAATCGTTAACAGTTTTAGTTTATTATAGAATTACGGTTTCACTTACGTGTTATTCGTCGGATTCGCGGACTAGTTACAACCAAAAATCGGGGCATTATATAATGAATGCATCTCGCGTAAGTTTTAATATTATTATAGTTTTGGTTTAGTTCAGACATTAACCATATTACCATATAGTTGTGGATAAAATAAAGATGTTAAACAAAACGGAACTCACGTATTTTTAGTGGGAAAAATGCCGACAGTTTCAGGCTAGTCAGTAGGCCATCCTCAGGGCGAGTGTCAAGGAAGTCCCGGCGCGGCCGTTTTGTTTAATATTAAAATGATATCTCGCATAAGTTTTAATAATAAAATAAAGATGTATTATTATTAGTGATGTACCGGAGAGAAATTCTCTGTTCTCATGAATTCCTTCTCACGGAAATTTGCGGGAAATTTCCAATAATTCTCGAGAAATTTTTAATAATTCCCGCACTTGAGAGAAAGAAGGAGAAATTCTCGGGAATAATTTCCGACGTGTTCTTACCTTCTCAAAAATTTCGAGCACGGCACAACACTAATTATTATTATTACAAAAAGGTGTCAATGTCTACACGCCCTAACTCATATCAGTTGCCATACTTGGCGCTCATAATAAATTCATCTATACGCTCAGTTCAGATTTATGTGACGGGTGGTAACGGTGCCGCGATTTTTTGTCGATAATCCAGATAATCTTTATGGTGTGAAATCGTGACGCGAAAAATATTGTTTTATCAACATCATTTCAACTAAGTAAGAAAACTACCTCCGTGGTCCAGTGGTTAAGGCGTTTGCCTGTGACCCGGGGGTCGTGGGTTTGATTCCCACGGGATGCACACTTTGTATAGTTGTTTCCAGTTTGGTTAGGACATTGCAGGCTTGAATCACCTGATTAATATAAACATATACGGACAAATCACACAGATTGAGATAGCCCCAAGGTAAGTTCGAGATTTGTGATATGGGGTACTAACTCAACGAAATTATAATTTATAACAAATACATATAAAGATAAACATCCAAGTCCCAGGCCAATCTGAAAAAGATCATTTTCCATCTTGACCTGGCCGGGGATCGAACCCGGGCACTGCGTGTCGCAGGCTGGCGTGTTAACCACTGCGCCACGGAGCTATCAAGATTGTCTGATAATAAAGATGATTTCGTGCTTCGAAATGCACGTTCAGCCGTTGGTCCTGGCTGCCATCTGGTAGTCGTTAAATGAACCACGTTAGAGGCCAAGAGGCGGTTCCGACCAACTCTGACACCTCTCTCACTCTAGTCGACGACACGAAATGATGATCATGCTAGGTTGTCACATCAGAGGCACCGGGATCGATCCCCGGTCAGGTCAAGATGGAAAATATTCTTTTTCAAATTGATTTGGGGCTTGTATGTTTAAGATGTCTTTGTTATCTGTATACAGCGTGGTACCCCGAAGTTGGTCCCATATAAATTTGGAAATAGTACAATTCGTTGTCTCGACTACATTTCTAGGAATAACTTTTGAATTAAAAGTAACAATGCCACATATTACAGCTTTTGCTGCACGTACGGCACAGCGTGTAATTGAAACTTTAATACAAAAGTGTTCCGCAGGCCCGGCAAATAGCATGAAAATGTAAAAAAAAAAGATTTCTCATCATTGATCCCATAGGAAAAGTTGTTCATTTTAACAGGCTGAGTCACCCCTTCACGGGAACGTCGTTGATTATATTACACGCTGTATATTTTATATACAGCGTGTAATATAATCAATAATAATGATATATATATAATAATGAATTCCTATTTCCCTTGGTCACGGCATCCCATGTGAACGACAGGACTAATTTGGCTACTTTTTTTTTGTCGTGTTTGTTTTTCTCAGGAGAAAAGTTTCGAAGAAAATTTTAAAAAAGTTGAAAAAAACTTAACGATCTTATTAAGGCGATACCTCTGTAAATAAGGTCGTTCTGAACCTTATTTATCTCGCTAAATACTTAAATTAGGAGTTTCAAATCTAAGTAATATGATTTTTGACTATTTCATCTCCAAAAATTGAAGATGAAAACACGTTTTGATAAAATTTTCTCGATAGAAATATTTTTGAAAAATGGTCTTCGTTCGCGTTTTTGTTATTGTAGCTCAAATGCGACGAATGAAATAATGATTTTTAGACTAAAAGATAGGTTATTAGTAATTCATCAAAATGTAAATATGAAAATACAATTAACCGGTCTGATTTTATATAAAATAGAAATAACGAATTTGGCGCTTACGTTTTTTTCTTTGAGCGACTCGAGACTATCTCCTATCTCATCATTCACGGGCTAAACCGCCAAGCGCTATCCCTTGCGCGCACTTGATCAGTCCTTTGCCGAGCGATGGTACCAAACATTTGAGGCCTCGTCTTAACTTTTAAAATGTAAGTATTATTGCCAGTTGGTTTCACGCAGTTGGCGTCTAATTATAGTTAAGTGGGTGCCGCGCGAACGAAAAACGTTGCTACTGCGCAAGCCATTAGGCTGCGCAGAACTATTCGGTGATTAGGAAAAAAATGAAGTCTTAATATTTTCATATTTATATCTTTATAAAAAAAATAAGAAAGGGGGCGATCTCCGAGACGTAAATATAAATATTGTCATGTGAGAATTATTGTTTTAGACGTAAAAATTACAAAGTTTTCGAAGAAAAATGCTTTTAGATATCATATCACTTTTAAATTTCATAGTATCTGTTTCAAATTCCAACAAGGGGGCAATCTTGTTCAAGGAGTGATCTAAATTATACAAATACTTTTGATGTATTTAATTAATTCATCGCATAGTACTAGTGATTTAAAAACACGTAAATTTTTACAATTTCGTGCAGTACCGTAAGACAGACAGAGCAGCGTCTGTCGGGCCAGCTAATAAAATATAGTATCGTTGAGTTAGTGGATACTAACTCCGATTCTTTATCAAGTTATCCTATCCTAATCCTAACTAATATTATAAATGCGAAAGTGAGTTTGTTTGTTTGTTTGTTTGTTACGCTTTCACGCCATAACTACTGAACCGATCATCATGAAATGAAATTTCGCAAACAAGTTCTCTGGAGCGCGGAGAAGGACATAGGCTACCTTTTATCCCGGGAAAAAGTACTATTCCCGAGGGATCGACATTGACGCGGGCGGAGCCGCGGGCGAAAGCTAGTTATTACATACAATCAAGTTTTTAGTTCAATGAATATATATGTATACGGACAAATCTATACATATAATAAAACAGTAAAAATATTTTGTCTGTACATTTAGAATTTTTGACTGAAATGGATAGAGGGACACTTAAAAAGAATAATAGAAAACAAAAAAAATTTTTTCGAATTTCTTGTCTGTCTGTCTGTCTGTCTGTATGTATGATCACGATTATCTCCGAAAATACTGAACCGATTTACTTCAAACTTTCACCAATTGCTTTGTTTTAACTCAGCAAAACATCTAAAGTTTGTTTCATCAAAATCGGTTCATTAAAAAAAAAGTTATCGTCATTTGAATGAACTCAAAGCATTAGTTTGCCTGCAAATATACACGGTGATTTTTTTATCGTTTTGGACCCTTAAAGGGGTGACTCATACCATCAAAATGAACAACTTTTCCTATGGGAACAATGCTGGGAACTCAAAAAAAATTCGACATTCCCATATAAACTGGCCGGGCGGCGGGACTCATTTTTATGGAAATGACGAACTTTTTTCGAGTTCCCAGCATTGGTCCCATAGAAAAAGTTGTTCGTATTGATGACCTGAGTCACCCCTTTAAGGGTCCAAACTGTTCCTGAGGGATGGACACTAACGGCGGCGGCGTAGCCGCGGGCAAACGGCAAACCAACCGAAACTGCTGCGCCTAGAAACTTGAAATTTGGTACAGGGGTTCTTTTAATGATGTAAGTGAGCGCTAAGAAAGGATATTAAGAAATTAACTTCTAAAGGGGTTAAATTGATATGGAATTTTCTAATTTCTGGACTTAGAAGTATGAAAGTAGGTATATAAGTTCTCGATTAAAATTAAAAAAGATGTGTGTAGGTAGATGAAATTTGCAAAATTCCCTCCTTAAGGCGTCAAATGGGGGTGGGTGGGTGGTATAACTTTGTATGGAAATTTTCTCATTTTTGGACTTAGACGTATAAAAATAAGTATATAAGTTCTAGGTTACAATTAAAAATATCTGTGTAGGTAAAATAGACGATATTTTATCCTGAAGGGATAAAATAGCGGGGTAAAGATTGTATAGGAATTTACTTATTTCTAGACTTAGAAGTATGAAAATAGGTAAATAAATTCACGATTACTGGAAAAAAATCCCCCAGAAGGGAGTTTGTTTGGAAATTTTCTCATTTCTGGACTATGAAGTATGAAAATAAATAGGTATGTAAGTTCTCGATTACAATTAAAAAACATATATGTGGGTGAAATGGACAAAACTCACTCCTAAAGGGGTAAAATGGGAGGGTAAATGTTTTATGGAAATTTTTAATTTCTGGACTTAGAAGTATAAATAATATCCATACTTTCATACTAATACTAATATTATAAATGCGAAAGTAACTCTGTCTGTCGTTTTTTTACGCTTCAACCATTGAACTGATTTGGATGAAATTTGGTATACCTCCATACCAAATTTCATCCAAATCAGTTCAAAAAGTGAGGCCCGAGGAAGGACATAGGGTATGTTTGATTCCGGGAAATTCTACTGTTCCCGAGGGATCGACACTAACGCGGGCGGAGCCGCGGGCAACAGCTAGTATTGAATAAGTCTCAAACTTCGAGACTTGTGTTATGATCCCATAACACAAGTCTCGAACTTTCAGGCTTACTCAATCTCAATGTCTAATTTATTATATATTATATAAACTTCTTTAGCGTGCACTTTTTGGGATGGATAAAAAATGTTAAACTCGCGTCAGGACACGTGGCCTGATCGAAAATTCGTAAGACGGACACGTGACATTCCAAAATATGCAAAAGTGTTAATGTTCAAGTTTTTACTTCTGCCAGCGCTAACGGAGTGTTTTTTTTTTCACATACCTTGGATCCCAGTTAGCAGTCAGCCGACGTCTCGACCTGACCCGTAAACGCATCCGGACAGTTCTTGCCGCCTCGCCTCTGACGCTCACGGCAGCTGATCCTCCTCTCGATGACGACATCTGGAGACACAATTAATACAGGATGGATGGGAGGTCTTGGATGTTTATCTATAGTATCTAGGTATTATAAAATATAGTATCGCTGAGCTAGTATCCTACGACACAAGTTCACAACTTACTGTGGGGCTAGCTCAATTTGTGTGATACCCGCCTGCCAAGCGTGGTGAGTATGGAATATCCTCCCATGGAACAAACAGTCCTTGGGAGAGGCCTTTGTCCAGAAAATGACTTATTGATGCTGAAATTATACATACATACATAGTATCACGTCTTTTTTCCTTGCAGAGTAGACAGAGCCTCGGTCTATAAGACCTTATGGCCACATTTTGCATGTTGGAGGGCGTGTAAAAAGAAAACGAAAATGATGATGATGCTAAAAACTATTTCTGTATTTTTAATAAAAAATTCTTTACTAAGTATATAGTTGAAAACAAAGTCGTTTCACGCTGTCTGTCTGTCCCTTTGTATGCTTTGATCTTTAAAACTACGCAACGGATTTTGATGCGTTTTTTTTATTAGATAGAGTGATTCAAGAGTAAGGTTTATAAGTACATTGCACACGTGCGAAGCCGGGGTCTGGGTCGCTAGTAAGTCATGATCATCATCATTTATCGAGTAGGTGTCACGGTCAAACGACCATGCACACACTCTGGTGTCAGAGTTCTTCGGGACTGCCTCTCAGCCTCTAACGTGGTTCCTTTAACGACTACCAGATGGCAGTCGAGACTAACGGCTTAACGCGCCTTCCGAAGCACGGAATCATCTTAATTATCAGACAATCAGGTGATTCAAGCCTGCAATGTCCCAACCAAACTGGAAACAACTAAATAAAGTATGCTTCCCGTGGGAATCGAACCCACGACCCCCGGGTCTACAGGCAAACGCCTTAACCACTGAAGTGATAAATATTGAAGAGAACATTGAACATTGTTATTTCGTTTAGATTTGGTAATGACTTATGTGCAAATAAGTTGTTAAATGCCAAAAAAGTAAGACTAAGTTACTGAGTATTACAAGGCCATTCCCAGAGGCACAAAACGTACACAGTCTTGATAATTAAATCACAAAATAAATATAATTTACCACAAAGTTTGTCACAAGTTACACAAAGTAGACAAGCCAGGGTAATAAAGTAAAATCTACCTTGACAAAATTAGTTTCAAGTACGAATTAGGCCGACTTTACTTAGGTGGGTAGCATTTAGGTCATCTTTTCGGGACAAATTAGATTGTACGGGTCCATTTGTACGAGGGAAACACTTGGTTAAACTTAGAATCAAATGTAAGAGGAAAATCTGAAATTTGTTCGTTTTTTTGTGTTTCTTTTTCTTCCATGCTGGTCTAGGAGACAAGAAAAAACGTAGAATGTACCAGCTGCTTCTCTTCCCGCGGAGATAGTAAAAGCCGATCGAGGGAAGGGTAAAATCTGAGGTTAACCCTTTGAAAAAAAATGAAAATGTATGAAGTATTTATCCGACGTTCGCGGCGGTCAAAGGGTTAATAGGCGATGCGGCTAGCAACCTATCACTATTTTGATTACGTTTTCCACAATGCCCACCAACATGCTAAACGAGGCCTTTAGGTCGTATAGACCTAGGCTCTGTCCACCCCGCAAGGGAAAAAGACGTTTCTCATGTGTGTAAGTGGCTAACTATGGTGTCAGACTTTTCAAGCTGCCTAAAGGCATCTGACATAGCTTAACGACTGCCATCGATGATGACAGCTGGGGCCGATGCCCGAGCCCGAGATATTTTTTATGCCACTTGCGGATACTTATTCTAATTGGGTAGGGTTGCCACCCGTTCACCGGACGAAATAGTTTAAATATAATCTAAAGAGTTTCACCAAAGACTAGAGAAAAGAGGTTATGCAAAAAGTTCTGCCGACTTTGCGCCAATCCAAAAAAAAACGATTACAGATAGCTTAATTAATACTTTTTTGAAAGAACTATACCTTAGTGAACGAAACATTATAATTAGTAGGAACAAAATAAGACAATTACAAGTTTGTAAGTTTTAGCGAGAGTTCACCCTCGCGAATGCGTTTTAGAGTACTTGTCACAGCTCACTTGTCACTCTCTATCAAAAAAGTTCAAATCACAGCCCAGCCCTATTTATATGTCGAGCGTACCTACAATTGCACCCGTATATGCGGCGTTTCTCGCTTATGCCGGATCTGCATTCATTTTACCGATGGTTTGGTTTTATATCCATCATTACATGCCGTGATGCAGATCCGAAGATCCAATACTTCCCAGAACTATACATTAAGGTACTATAGAGAAGCCATTAGCTGATATTGAAATAGTCACCTGCAGTATGTATCTGTCGTGTTGGGACACAAAAGCAGAAAATGTGTGCGTTGTCCCGCCGTTGTATTCCTTCACTAATATCAAAGGTTCTGAAACAAAGAAGAATATTATATACCCCGTTAGGGAATGCTATTTATCTAGCCGACATAGGTAGGTTTAATGCCTAATATAGACAATGTTTTTTTTTTATTTATATTTGACGGCAAATGAGCCGACGACCCAATTAATGGAAAGTAGTCACCGTCGCCCATGGACATCTGCAACACCAGAGGAGGTGCTGATGCGTTGCCGACTCTTAAGATACCTGCAAACACGCCTTTTGAAGGACCTCAAGTCATAGCACACAGGGAAAACCTCGGGAGAGTCCATTCCACAATCCTGCTGTACGAAGAAAAATCCACGTGACGCTCTGACAATTCTGGAGACCCAAGTGTCAAGGATGCGGGGATGGACTTTACTCCTGTGGCGAGCGGTGCGGTGGTAGAAAGGTGGCGGTAGCATCAATTCAAAAAGTTCTTCAGAACACTCATATACAGGAATTGAATTCATTCTTGTCTTCTTCTTGGCTTCTTCGTCGGGCAAAGGGCAGATACAAGTTGACGCCATCTGGTTCTACCCGACGCAGCGTTCTTAATTTCACTCCAGGTGTAACCCAGCTTCTTTGCCTCATCTATGACAGTGCGGCGCCACGTTTGTTTTGGGCGTCCTCGCTTTCGCTTGCACTGCGGATTCCAGTCCAGAGCACTTCGGGGGACATGGTCATGAGGGCAGCGCAGAGTGTGCCCGATCCAACGCCACTTTCGCCGCCGGATCTGGACGTCTATCGGTTCTTTCATTAGCATCTTTCATTAGAATTCATTAGCATACGTTTAAGGAGTGACTCATACCACGGATCTGAACAACTTTCATTATGACATCGTGAAAAAATTATCTGCTCTTTCATACAAAAGTGGAATATCTACTTGGCCAAAATCTATGGAACAGCAATGTTTTTTTGTGCTATTTCTGAGTTGGTCCCATAGTGAAAGTTGTTCGGATTCGTGGTCTGAATCACTTCTTAAACGTATGCTAATGAATTCAATTTCACCCTGTATAGACGGTAAAGTACACACAAAGAGCCAACGTCTAAATAAATAAATAAATACGGACAAATCACACAGATTGAGCTAGCCTCAAGGTAAGTTCGAGACTTGTGCTATGGGATACTAATATAGATAAACAATACATATATAGATTAACATCCAAGACCCAGGCCAATCTGAAAAAGATAATTTTCCATCTTGACCTGGCCGGGGATCGAACCCGGGCACTCCGTGTCGCAGGCTGGCGTGTTAACCACTGCGCCAAGGAGCTGTCAATCTCCGTACATGGGACATATATGAATATATCTTATTAAGAATCCTAATATATGTCCCATCACCAGAAGATTATTTTTGAAGTGACCTGAGACCGCCGCAAAGGCGAGTTTTCACATCTGCCGGGACTCCCGGAGTGCAATCTGTTGTTTTGAAGTAAAAAAAAAAAATTTTTTGTTGAAGTGAAAACTTTTTTAGCGGCATTTTGTACTTTTTAGTATGGGTACAAAATTTTAAGCTCGCGTCAGGACACGTGACCTGATTGAAAATTCGTAAAACGGACACGTGACCTGAGACCGCTGCAAAGGCGAGTTTTCACTTCTGCGGCACTCCCAGGTTGCAACCCGTTGTTTTTTTTCGTAGAATATATTGCTTATTGAACATCTATGACTACAGTTTTTATTTTCACAAAATGTTGGTCTCCATAAGTAATCGTTTTTATTGGAAACTAGCTGACCCGGCAGACTTTGTACTGCCAAATATAGCCTGTTATTCGATTTTTTCTCGCCGTAAAAACCACCTTTGAACTTCAACGAACATTTAAAAAAAAGAATTGGTCAAATTGGTCCAGGCATTGTTGAGTTATGCGCTTACCAACACATTTTGCGATTCATTTTTATATTATAGATAGTTAAGTAAGTAATTTTTATTGGAAAATTTATTTTTTTAATGAAATATCTGTTACATGTCACTTCGAATCCAATCACACCTCAATCATTATTCGAATTAAACACGAAAATGTTTTGACATAAAAAGCACTTGTTGAATAGACTATCGATGCATCCCGTAGGTGGATGCACAAAAATATCAATACTTGCACGACTTTGATGCGAAATTGCCATAATTGTCCCATTTGAGAATTTCTAGTAGTTTTTTTAAACTACCAAAAATACATCCATTTTAGTCAGCAATACTTACCATTTCTATTGTGAGAGCCATGGAACACCATCCATCGAAAATCTCTAGTGCAGGGACTGACTGTCACGAAGACAGGCGTGTGAGACGTCGCTGTGGTGTTCAACTCCAAACTACAATAACAATAATAAAAAGATTAGTCAAAATAATATATAGAGAAATCCAATCATCCAAGTCATAGAGTGTGCTACCAGATTACGAAAAGTGTGACACCGAATACCACGTCCCCGTAAGTTTACGAATACGAATTACTTAACAACGAATGCATGCCACCACGAAAAACTTAGCACCGAAGTCATAATTGATGGCAGTCGCATGTCATTAAAAAAAATCTTGGTCTTTTGTCGATTCCCTGAATCGACAAAAGACCAAGTTTTTTTTTAATGAAACAGACAACAAGCCAGCGGGTCACCTGATGGTAAGTGATCACCGCTGCCCATGGACAAAGGCAACACCAGGGTGTGACAGGTGCGTTGTCGGCCTTTCAATGAGTTGGGGAAGGAAATGGGAAGGGGAGGGGGAAGGATGGGCCTCCGGCTCTCTCACTCACCGAACGAAACATAGAAGCGGTAAAGCTTCTACTCAGACGTCGATTTTCTGTGAGAGTGTGGTACTTCCCCGAACGAGCCGGCCCATTCATGCTACTAGCAATTCATTTTGCCGGTAGCGGTAGCGGTGGCTCTACCACGACCCAAGTATACGTAGTAACGACTCAGGAGTAAGTAGGTATATTATGGATGCAAATAAAGTATTGAAGTACAAAAGCATAGGTATGTAATAGTATGTATGTCATATAAACACTACGTAAAGTTTTAATGCTATTGCACGGTAAAAGTTTTTTTACTAAGAAAATATATTGATTAGTTTTGTAAAAAATGGTTCTTAATATAGGCAAAACGGTATTAAGGACTACTTGATATGGGCACATAGAACCAAGAATCCTAGATAAGTCCTGCCTGGTAGCCTGGTAGCCCAAATCGTCCCATTCCAAATATACCTATAAACGCCCAGCGGTGCATATTCAGAAACATTACTTGGGCGAGGCGAAACGCACCGCACTCCGAATCGCTTAAGGTGCGAAACGACGAAGAACGAAGAAAAATATTTCAGCCTAGCAATTTTAGCGCCTCCATCCGCAATTTACGTCAAGGAGCGATACAGCGAAGGATAGAGACAAATTAAGAGCAGGGGTAAGCCTTTGCCCAGGTGTGGGACATAAATCGACACACTAGGGGAAATAATAGATGGTATTAAACGCTTGTTTTGTTTGTTTCTCGTATGTGTAAGTGTCAAACACTGAAGTCAGATTTTTCAAGCTGCATAAAGGCATCTGCCATAGCTTAGCTGCCATCGATGATGGTAGCCGGCACCAACGGCTTAACGTGCCTTCCGAAAAACAGAGTATTTCGAGATATTTTTATGCCACTCATCATCATTTCGTGAAGGTGACACGGTCAATCGACCATGCACACTCTGGTGTCAGAGTTCTTCGAAACCGCCTCTCGGCCTCTGACGTGGTTCCTTTAACGACTACCAGATGGTGGCCGGAACCAACGGCTTAACGTGCCTTCAAAAGAACGGAATCATCTTATTATCAGACAATCAAGTGACTCAAGCCTGCAATGTCTTAACTAAACTGGAAGCAACTAAAAAAAGTATGCTTCCCGTGGGAATCGAACCCACGACCCCCGGCTCTACAGGCAAACGCCTTAACCACTTAACCACGGAGGCAGTTAGTTTTATGCCACTTGCGGTCACACACCCCAGTGGGCACCGCGCTCAGGGTTGCTTGACATACGTAAGCGCTAATAATTCTCAGACCCACTGGACAGGTCCAGTGAAATTACGTGAGTGAGGAGCCAGGGCTCCTCACTCACGTAATTGATAATAGTAAACGCGGAGTGACGTCACTATTGTTCTCAATGCAAAACAAATAGTTGGCAGCACATCAGTCAGTCCGGGATATAGATCATTAGTTCTATTTCCTATTCATACATAGATCCGCCCACAAGTTTGATTACGAATGTGACCTGTGATTAGTTCTGAATTGAAAGCTCTGCTTAACAGAGCTTTCAATTCATGTCGTTGAGTGCTGCATGTCTAGAAAAGCGGCCGGCACTCTTCTGGCAAGACGGACCGTTATGCCCCAGCTGCTACACTTGGCTACCGCAAGGGCACATATGTGATATGATACGGACCCCAAGCTAAGCCGGAGACACACAGCGAGCCGCAGAATCACGGGCTCCAGGAAGGTGCCAGTGTTTGGCGAAGGGTAGGCACGCAATTAACCACCGGATTTTCTGGTACCCGACGCCAACAGTCTCGCCTGTTCCGCATCTGAATTGCTACTCAGGAGAGATTCGTAAATTAGTTTGCTAATGGATTTGACAAGAAGAATAGTGCTCTGTTAAGCAGCTTTCAATTCAGAATTATCACAGGATACGTGAGTGAAACCGTGTTATAATAGTAATTATGTCCCGCGTAATTTTGAATAATTTTAGTTACAAGGAAGCTCGTTTCACAACTTGAACGCGCGGTGCACTATTCTTCTTTTCAAATCCATCAGCAAACTTAATTCACTCCTGAGTGGCAATTCAGATGCGGAATGGGCGAGACTGTTGGCGTCGGGTGTCAGAGAATCCGGTGGTTGGTTGCATGCCTACCCTTCGCCAAACACTGGCACCATCCTGGAGCCCGATACTCTGCGCTTCGCTGTGTGTCTCCGGCTTATCTGCGCCCGACACTTGTACCCTTGCGGTAGCCAAGTGGAGCAGCTGGGGCACCACGGTCTGTTTTGCCAGAAGAGTGTTGGCCGCTTTTCTATACATGCAGCACTCAACGACATCATACACCGGTCTCTTGCCACTGTCAACGTGGCTCTACTCGAGTCAACCGGCATAGTCACAGACGATGGCAAGAGACCTGACGGTATGTCTCTGGTTCTGTGGAGGCTGGGAAGGGTTCTAGTATGGGATGCTACCTGTGTAGACACGCTGGCCCCTTCCCACCTTCATTGGACTAGCAAAAACGAGGGCGGCGGCAGAAGTGGCCAAAAACATTTTCATGCCGATCGGAGTAGAGATCCTTGATCCGTAGGGCCCCAGCGCCCATTTACTGATAAAAGAGCTGGGTATGAGGCTCGCTAAAACGACAGGGGACCGAAGAGCTGGCAGTTTCCTCGCACAGCGCATTAGCGTTGCGATTCAGCGAGGAAATGCTGCCAGCATCTTTGAGACAATGCCGGATTCCCCAATATTTTTTTAGATATTTTGAGATAGTTAGTTTTAGTTTTATTTAATAAGTTTTTAGATAAAGTTTTAGTGTTTATGTTTGCAATAAATAATATTTAAATGGACCTTATAATAGTTACGTTGACTAATCTCTATTTATTGCTTCAATACTTGTAAGATAGAGGCTATGGCTATGGCTATGGCTATAAAAAATACATCTTAGGTGTTGTACAATCCGTTCCCTTGTGAATGGAAGTAAAAGAATTTCATTCAATGTGGATTAACAGTAAACAATGGTTATCTCTAATTTAGAGTCAGTCGCACGCATTGCGATAAAAATAATGCCGCTCGCACATTTCGACTTGCTGATAACGCATGTTCCTCCCTTTCCATGTTCATTCCAAATCAGGATGCTTTCTGAGCATGAACAGCCGAAACCGTGGATTATTTGATTAGAAATGTTTGTTGTTTCCTGTTGCCGTTATCAATATCGAGCAAAAACAAGCAAAAAAATCACGTTTGTTGTATGGGAGCCCCCTTAAATATTTATTTTATTCTGATGACCAGCACAGGCAACGGTCAACACTATTTGTATTAAATAAATATAATAAATAAATATATACGGACAAATCACACAAATTGAGCTAGCCCCAAAGTAAGTTCGAGACTTGTGTTATGGGATACTAACTCAACGATACTATATTTTATAACAAATACATATATAGATACACATCCAAGACCCAGGCCAATCTGAAAAAGATCATATGTATTATCTTTGACCTTGCATAGATCTTCAAGAGAATCAGAACTGGGTCAACTGTGACTCGACCAAAGATGAAACTGGGAGAGTCATGCATATAACAATATATAACAAATACATGCAAGAATACCATACATACATACCTTCTGGTCTCTCCTTCTCCCAACCTATACAAGGTCTGATTATCCGTTGGCAGCCACTCCACCGCCACCCTAGTCATAGGCCTGGTGACCAGCACCGTTGGAGACGCGAGACCTGCTCCGGCCGCGTGAAGCACAATCAGTGCTGCCAACCTTGTAGCGAAGATGTTGATTTTTCTGAAAAAAAAAAAGAAAAAGTCTTCAAGAACATTTTTAAGTGTTATATTTTACATTAACAATGCTTTTTTGATATACTATTATTAAATTAAGAAATAAGATATGGTGAAAAAAGAATCATGGCGAAATTTGTACAAATTAAATTTAAAAAAAAGAGAAATACTGCTATATAATTCATCTTCTCTTTTTTTTTTTTTTTTTTTCTGTACATTCGATGTATGGGCGTTCGCCATGATTCTTTGGGCCGGGGGACGCGACCCTAATGAAATGTGCTTTGCTAAAATAAGAATCCAGAAATCACGAAAAACCTACGTTTATTACTTTGATTTAAACTATATGTATATGAATGATGCTATGCGCGTGAGACGATGGAATGATACTGGCTCGATACAACGCGGGCGCGGTGTCCGGGCCGCGTCAGCGTATTTGTAATATAAATATAAATATATACGGACAAATCACACACATTGAGCTAGCCCTAAAGTAAGTTCGAGACTTGTGTTATGGGATACTAACTCAACGATACTATAATTTATAACAAATACATATATAGATACACATCCAAGACCCAGGCCAATCTGAAAAAGATCATTTTCCATCTTGACCTGGCCGGGGATCGAACCCGGTCACTCCGTGTCGCAGGCTGGCGTGTTGACCGCTGCGCCACGGAGCTAGACAATTTTTGTGTTAGATGTAAGTACCTCGAACATCGAACACGCTTTCAACCATAGACAATTTTTTTTTTAAATCTATGCTTTCAACTGAGTCACCGCCTATTCTAACCTCGGCGCTGAAATTCTCCAACACATCCCATTCCCCTTACGGCTTACGTCACCTAACACAACTACCCGACAAGTGAGTTTTAATTCAACTTAAACTCTTAAGGTGATACCACTGTAAATAAGGTCGTTCTGAACCTTATTTATCTCGCAAAATACTTAAATTAGGAGTTTCAAATCTAAGTAATATGATTTTTGACTATTTCATCTCCAAAAATTGAAGATGAAAACACGTTTTGATAAAATTTTCTCGATAGAAATATTTTTTGAAAAATGGTCTTCGTTCGCAGAGTTTTTATTATTGTAGCTCAAATGCGACGAATGAAATAATGATTTTTAGACTAAAAGATAGGTTATTAGTAATTCATCAAAATGTAAATATGAAAATACAATTAACCGGTCTGATTTTATATAAAATAGAAATAACGAATTTGGCGCTTACGTTTTTTTCTTTGAGCGACTCGAGACTATCTCCTGTCTCATCATTCACGGGCTAAACCGCCAAGCGCTATCCCTTGCGCGCACTTGATCAGTCCTTTGCCGAGCGAAGGTACCAAACATTTGAGGCCTCGCCTTAATAAGTATAAGGGAAATGGGATGTGGTGGAGAATTCCGGGTTAGATCATGCGGTGGCTCAGTTGGAAGAGCGTAAGTCGTACAGTCAGCCAAGGAGATACCTCACCCCGCCATCTACCTATATCTTGAATTTTCTCTTAAACTAAAAGTAATATTAACATGAAAATGTATATTCAGAAAGTCTTAATTAAAATCTTTCTAAATATATATTTCCATGTTAATATTATTTTTAGTTAAGGAGAAAATTCAAGATATAGGTAGATGGTAGGGTCAGGTATCTCCTTGGCTGACTGTACATAAACTTAAGGTCGCAGATTCAAATCCCACCCACTTGAAATTTTTTCACCATATTTTATTCCTCAATTTAATAAGAGTCTTCAAGAAGTACCAAAATAATCAAGCAAACCACCAAAAACTAAAATTTTTCACATTTCCCCTTATACATTTACGAAGTTTCTTATTTGTTAAAGAAAACTTAAATTTATTTAAACAAGCTGAAAGACAACGTCGCACATACAAACTTCACTTTACATCTAGTAAAAGTACCTTCCTGCTTAAAAGTATCTACGCAATGGCTTTGACTAGCTCCGTGGCGCAGCGGTCAACACGCCAACCTGCGACACGGAGTGACCGGGTTCGATCCCCGGCCAGGTCAAGATGGAAAATGATCTTTTTCAGATTGGCCTGGGTCTTGGATGTGTATCTATATATGTATTTGTCATAAAATATAGTATCGTTGAGTTAGTATCCCATAACACAAGTCTCGAACTTACTTTGGGGCTAACTCAATCTGTGTGATTTGTCCGTATATATTTATTTATTTATATTTATTTAATGGCGCCAAAAATCTTTCTCCAAAACGCTTACGCAGAAATACATATAGTTTAAGGAACAACCCTAACCCAAAAAGTAAAAATCACCAGGTCAACGTGACCGTATTTCGAGATCATAACCTGCAAGAAAACTCATTACACACGTTTCCGAAGTGTTAGGTTCTCTGGAGACTATTCTGGTTGCAGCATCAGCTCGAAATTATCGATTAATGGTCATTTAACGATTATACTCGCACGTGATAGATTATAATATTTACTGATCATTTCGATCAGTTACCTTTTAAGTCTGGTATTACTTCCGGTTTACTTAATATATTTTATTTATGAATATTATCTAATATTTCTTGTAAAAATAATTAATACTTACTTTAAAACATTTGTGGCAATACTTTTAACTTATTGTAATTGATTAATTAAATGTTGGTTACTGAATCGATTTACGATGACGACAACACCCAAGATGGCGGGTGAAACAGCTTATATAAGCAGTGATTTGCAATTGTAAGCCAGTCTTGATGGTGAAGTCGGTGAGAACAGTCGAGTTAAGTATTTCATTTGTCTTTGTTTTAATTCATTTCGATAATGGAATATTTTGATAATTCTGTTACTATGTTGTAGTAATAACTGTGGTCGTAGATGGTATTTATTACATGTGTAATGGTGACTATTTTGTGTGTACATAATAACTTTTGTAATAATTTCTTGTGTCTTTAAAAGTAATAATGAAAATGTGATTGTACAGATAAAAGCCCTTAAGGCGAGTAGGCAACCGACACTGTTTAACAGGTTTCTTGGAGCTTCTTCCTGGCAGTGGTTGTTTTGAAGCTCCGGTAAATTTAGCTTTGATTTAAAAGAATAATAAGAGAAGTTTTGAATAGAGAAATATGAAATAAATGATATTCCTATTCTTTTATTAGTTTCATTTCTAACACACGCGTGAAGCACTTAATCGAGTAATTATGCGCTATCATATGACAATCATCATTTTTCCATTACATCATTTTGGTTGTGGTAGAGCCACGCTACCGTCAATATTAATTTTTGCTATTAGCATTTAGCATGAATGGGCCCGCTCGTCTGTAGAAGTACCACACTCTCACAGAAAATCGACGTTTGAGTAGGAATTTTACCAATTCTATACTTCGTTCGGTGAGTGAGAGAGCCGGAGGCTCATCCTTTCCCCATTTCCTCCCCCCATATCCTTTCCCCAACGTCTTGAAAGGCCGGCAACTCTCCTGTTACACCCTGGTGTTGCAGTTGTCCATGGGCAGCGCTGGTCGCTTACCATCAGGTGACTCGCTTGCTCGTTTGCCGCCCTATAACATAAAAAAAAGAGCTGATACTCTTACACTGCTCCACCGATATTAACCAAACATAGCTAAAAACCACCGCAAGTAAACTGTCTCAAATCGAAATTGGTCCATCCGTTTGAGGGCTACGATGCCACAGACAGACACACACACACACAGACATCGACGTCAAACTTATAACACCCTTCTTTTTGCGTCGGAGATTGAAAATGTATTAGAAGCGCAATGAGGAAAGCTCAAGGTCGCTCAAAGAGCTATGCCGACTCTATGCTCGATGTATCTCTACGAGACGGTTTATTAGGGTTCCGTACCTTAAAAGGAAAAAACGGTACCCTTATAGGATCACTTGGTTGTCCGTCTGTCTGTCTGTTAAGACCCTTTTTCTCAGCAACGCGTAGAGATAACCTGAAATTCATATCAAATACTCAGGTCTACTGTTCCTTGGAGCTGTGAAAAAAACAAACTTCTAAGCCAACGCAATTTTTTCGATATTCGCAAGGGAATCAATACCTATAGGGTACTTCCCCTGAACTCAATTTGGTACGAAGCAACGTCTTATAGCACGGATAAAGGAAAAAATTGCGAAGAGCATTAATTTTGAGTTATATCATAAGTTATTACTTATATTAAAGATATTTTTAATAATTTCAAACGAATTATGTATAACTAGCTTTCGCCCACGGCTCCGCCCGCGTCAATGTCGATCCCTCAGGAATAGTACTTTTTCCCGGGATAAAAGGTAGCCTATGTCCTTCTCCGCACTCCAGAGAACTTGTATGCAAAATTGCATGATGATCAGTTCAGTAGTTACGGCTTGAAAGCGTTACAAACAAATAAACAAACAAACAAACTCACTTTCGCATTTATACCCAAATTAGACAAAATTAATCCAATTTCGGACATATAATAGTAATCCACCTAAATTAAATATTTCTTATAATAATACGACAATAGAACAAGTTGACAACTCAATATTTTTAGGCTTACATCTCGACAAGCATCTAAAATGGGACATGCATATAGAGCAAACAATAAAAAAGCTTGACAGATTTATTTACGCACTAAAAAGAATAAAGGACACCATAGGAATCAAAGCGGCACTAACTGCCTACCATGGATATGTGTCGTCGGTTTTACGATATTGTCTAGTCATGTGGGGTAACTCTGTCGATGTAGAAAGAGTTTTCACATTACAAAAACGATGCATAAGAGCAATTTGTGGTGCCTATTTTACCGATACATGTAAACCGCTGTTTAAAAAGTTAAATATACTTACACTTCCAAGTTTATATATCTATGAAATGTGCTTGTTTGGTGTAAAATACCCGTATTTATTCCCCAAAAAAAGTGATATCCCTGGTACCCGAACAAGACATATAAACAAATTACAAGTTCCCATGCAAAAGCTCTGTGTATTTAAAAAAAACGCCTATGTAATGGATATCCGTATATATAATAATTTACCTAATAGATTTCATACATATACTTAATTTGCGTAAATTTAAAAAAGAATTATTTGATATTTTATCAGACAAATGCTATTACACAGTAAATGCGTTCCTACAAGACAAATTGACATAGTAATATGAGTATGACGTTATAATTTTTTTTTAATAATTTTTATTTTGTCTAATATTTGTTTTTGACTATTTTATAAGTTTATTGGTAATTGTAATTTAAATCAGCTTT
Source organism: Elegia similella (assembly GCA_947532085.1). NCBI lineage: Eukaryota > Metazoa > Arthropoda > Insecta > Lepidoptera > Pyralidae > Elegia > Elegia similella. Next base: position 21,215,889 of record OX383941.1, read on the forward strand.
TGAAATGTAATTAATTTATTAACTTCAATGACCATATAACCATTATATTTACACGCCGACTTAATAACGGTAGAATATGTGTGACCACTTAGTACTTAAGACCTTTTGTAATAACCATATTCGTAAATAAAGCTATTCTATTCTATTCTATTATAATATTAGTAAGGATGTACGGAACTCTTCGTGCGCGAGCCCGACTCGCACTTGGTCGGTTTTTTAAATTACTCTTGTTCAATATTAAACTTGAAACCCCAAGTAAATATTTCAAAGGCGCGTAAAACAATTTGTTTTTGTCCAAGCCGCTACAGAGTTCAATACGCCCATAACGCGAAATGATCGTAATTCTCTGGCGACCACAAAAGGTCATTGATTCATGGTTACACTATAAATATTTACATAGTTAGCCGCCGCCTCTAAATGATTTGTAAGCCGAGATGAGAAATAAGAAAGTTATTTTGGTCTTGCGGAGATTTAAAGCAAGCGTAAGCCGTTGCAGCGAATTGACATTTTTCGCCACTTCTAAACTAATATTATATCATTATTTCATGTAGGTATCACGGTCAATCGACCATGCACACCCTGGTGTCAGAGTTCTTCGGAACCGCCTCTCGGCCTCTGACGTGGTTCCTTTAACGACTACCAGATGGCAGCCGGGACCACCGGTTAACGTGCCTTCCGAAGCACGGAATCATCTTTATTATCAGACAATCAGGTGATTCAAGCCTGCAATGTCCTAACCAAACTGGAAAAAACTAAACAAAGTATGCTTCCGGTGGAAATCGAACCCACGACCCCCGGATCAACAGGCAAACGCCTTAACCACTGGACCACGGAGGCTGTTAACTACTACTAATATTATAAAGAGGAAAGATTTGACTGTTTGTTTGCATTGAATAGGTCCCGAAACTACAGGACCATTTTTATCGTACAGTCTATCTGGGTAGATTGCTTGGTTTCGAAGCCTTTCAGGTAAAGTAAAGTTTCACGCTTAGATACAGAGACATCAATAGGTTTTCCAATAAGGACGTTTATTGGCAATTTTTTATACTTTGAGTTACATTAGATTTATTGAATTTTATTTGATTTTAGCTGTGGGAGAGCCACGCTACCGGCAAAATTAATTTAAGCTAGTAGCATGAACGGGCTAGCTCGCACGGGGAAGTACCACACTCTTACAGAAAATCGGCGTTCCAGTAGAAGTTTTACCGTGTCTATACTTCGTTCGTCGAATGAGAGAGTTCCATTTCCTCCCCATATATCCTTCCCTGAACTCCTTGAAAGACCAGCAATGCTCCTGTCACACCCTAGTGTTTCAGTTGTCCATGGACAACCGGTGATCGCTTACCATCAGGTGACTTGCTTGCTCGTTTGCCGTCCAGTAACATTTAAAAAAATGCGAATTTCATACATAACCCTATTAAAAAAAAAAAGATATAATCCATGTTCAGCCATGTTACTTGATAATAATGAAGCTTGTAGGTCAAATAATTTTTAAAATAGGTTCTGAAGTATTTGAGTATATCCATTACAAACATACAACATCCTCTTTATATTATATCCTATCATACATAGTAGTCTAAATAACCTAAAAATTTCTTAAAATTTTTATTTGATAAATATTTGATGAAAATTTTAAAAATTACTAGCTCCGTGGCGCAGCAGTCAACACGCCAGACTGTGACACGGAGTGACCGGGTTCGATCTCCGGCCAGGTCAAGATGGAAAATGATCTTTTCAAATTGGCCTGGGTCTTGGATGTGTATCTATATATATATATTTGTTATCAAATATAGTATCGTTGAGTTAGTATCCCATAACACAAGTCTCGAACTTACTTTGGGGCTAGCTCAATCTGTGTGTTTTGTCGGTATATATTTATTTATATTTATTTATTTATATATATCTTAGCCGTGTGGTATCCGGCAGAGTAGAATAGGACCACTCCTAGTCTTCCCGTGGATGTCGTAGAAGGCGACTTAGGAAATACAAGCTAAACAAAGCTTATAAACATCTAAGAGACCTCTCCAACCCGTCTGGCCAGCGTGGAGAGTGTAGGTCAAGTCCTCTGGCTGCTCTGGCCAAGTATGGCCCTAGTAGTACAGAGAGGGTCGTGCTCCTGTAGTGGAGACTAAAAAGGACCTGATGATGATCATGATGATTTATTTATATTTGAGCTATGGGTGCCTGTCCTTAAAATATTTGCGGTTTAGGCTGCCCGCCCACGTCAGACTTTTGGCAGGTATTCGGGCCGATTTTTACTTTCGATACTATCTCTGACCTACTTTTTTGTAGGACGTGTGCGTTGCACTATTGTAATCAACACGTTCTATTTTTCTCCTACAAAAAATATATCAATGACTAGTTTTCGCCCGCGGCTCCGCCCGCGTCAATGTCGATCCCTCGGGAACAGTATTTTTTCCCGGGATAAAAGGTAGCCTATGTCCTTCTCCGTACTCCAGAGAACTCGTATGCAAAATTTCATGATAATCGGTTCAGTAGTTAGGACGTGAAAGCGTAACAAACAAACAAACAAACAAATAAACAAACTCACTTTCGCATTTATAATATTAGTAAGGATAAGGATTATCGGATGTGGGCGGACAGCCAGCCAAATGGATCTTACATATCTATGTGCATCTTATGTACATCTCATATTGTATGAGACTTGGAATTGCGTGAACTTGGTCATCATCATCATCAGGTCTTTTTAGTCTCCATTGCTGGGGCATGACCCTCTCTGTACTACCGGAGCCATACTTGACAGCCAGAGCAGACAGAGGATTTGGCCTACACTCTCCTCGCTGGCCAGTCGAGTTGGAGAGGTCTCATTGTCACTTTGTTTAGCTTGTATTTCCTGAACTTGGTACTATAAGAATATGTAAGGCTCACAATGAAATCGCATAAGGTAAAGAGATGTTTGAAATCCTTGTAAGTAGCACTGATTATGCTCTATTGTACACGTTACACTATTTTTAGGTCCACAATACCGTATGGATATTTATTAAATAGACTCCAAACACGTAGCCATATAGGGCGCCCGGGTGCGAAAGTTCCACTTGTGCCCCTACCTACAGTCGCGTGAGTTGGTGTATCGCAAATCGAAACAGACTCTCGACTACTCGGCGCTCTCTGTCTGATTATAAAGACCCAATGTCGGCCTCTAAAGCCTTATTCTTTGGTTTCTATCATTGCGGTGCCGCACTTGTGCCTCTGTCCAATCAGGACAAACTTATATACGAATAATCTTTCATAAAAAACGACTTCAATTAAACTACTGAACCGATTGTGATGAAATTTACATGGGATGGTGATGGTTAAAAAAAAAAGGATTTTAGAAATCGGTTCATAAATGACGGAGTTCTGAGGTTACAAACGTTAAAAAACATACAACTGAATTAATGACCTTCTTCTTAATCTTTTTTTTTTTGAAGTCGGTTATAAAACAAGTTCTTTTTGCAATAATTACATGTTTGTGACCAATTTTCATTATATACGCGAGAGGAAGAGAGGTGCTAAAGAGGTATTTTTTTTTTAACTTACGGTGCCCCCTTCTATTTTGTGCCCGGGTACACCGCACCCCTTACACCCGAGAGTTAAGGCCGCCATGCTCCTATGGCGGCCTTAACTCTGCACTCTGCACGTGGGTTAGCCATATCTTTTTTGGCGAGCTCCGTGGCGCAGTGGTTAACACGCCAGCCTGCGTCACGAGGGCCCCGGGTTCGATCCCCGGTCAGGTCAAGATGAAAAATGATCTTTTTCAGATTGGCCTGGGTCTTGGATGTTTATCTATATATTTATTTGTAGTAAAATATAGTATCGTTGATTTAGTATCCCATAACACAAGTCTCGAACTTACTTTGGGGCTAGCTCAATCTGTGTGATTTGTCCGTATATATTTATTTATTTTGATCTTTTGATCGCTAAAGACCTAAAATATCATTTTGAACTTAATAATTGCTACTGAAAAAAGGATATCGATAGATAGAGGGACAATACAGTTTACTTACCTAATAAGGGTGTTTGTTTACCTTTTGCGGTTCGGAACCCTGAAAAGAAGATCATCATCAGGTCTTTTTAGTCTCCACTGAAGGAGCATGACCCTCTCTGTACTAACGGAGCCATACTTGGCCAGAGCAGATAGAGAATTTGGCCTACACTTTCCTCGCTGGCTAGACGGGTTGGAGAGAACTCATTGATGTTTATGAGCTTTGTTTAGCATGTATTTCTTAAGTTGCCCCTTACGACCTCCATGGGAAGACTTGGAAAAAGAAGATAAATAGGTAACTAAATTAAGCATACCCTCGAGCCTAGTACTTGTGCAAGTACTACATCGAAACCGAATTGCATTTTTCTACTCATAAAACTATATTATATATGTTCTCTAATTTATTTAATGATTTAATTTGCATGGAAATGCATGTACATTGCTTTTGAATGTAGTAATAAATTTTGCTACGGCAGAATAAAAATCTAAACGTACAGTTATTTCTGTGAAATAGATATCCGGGTTAGAAGTGGCGTATTATTAAAAATTGGCGCCCTGGGCCACCGGGTTGTTTCATTTCATTGTGAAGAATTAAAAGGATACAGCCCCATGATAAAACAAAAATCTATATCTATATGTGTTAAAATATTTATTACTTTAATCATTACGTCACCAACGAATTTAATAACTAGTGAATTAGTTTTACAACCCACAATTTACAAATATTATATCAATCGTTTTGAGATTAAGCTACTATTTTGTTCAATATTTCTATTATTTGCATTTTTGTTCATTGTTATGTTTGCTAATATTGCCTGAATTATGATGTTAATTATTGTATAAATATTTTTACATTGTAAAAAGATATGTTTTAATATATTATACAATCCTTTATTAAATTAGGAAAATTTATAGAATCATATCGCAATTTTATTAATATTGTAAATAAAAATAAACAGTAATCAAATTATTTTTAATAACATAATTTGATATATGTATAGTAGTATTCTGAACATATAATGTACGAAAAGCAGTCATTCTATACTATAAACATTGCCATGTTCCGGCCTATATATTTATTTCTTTATAGAAAAAAATCCATAAATTGTGTACACGATTAATCTGTGATAAAATAATATAAGGAAGATAATCTTGAATGGAAAATTGTATGAAAAGTAAATGATTTTATATGGTAGCTTTTTGCATTGATTACTAATATTACTAATAGTCTATAAAGACCTTCAAAGGCCTTTTACATTGTCTTTGAAGACGTAAAAGACATGAGAGTACAGGCTTGAAGGTCGTATTTGTAATTCATCATACAATTCGTAAATAGAGTAAAAAGATAGTAGTCTTTTATATGTAATGCAAATACAAATTGTTTCTTTGCTGAAATAGGGCCAATAACAGATGTTACATAAATAATAGAGCAAACGTATTCAACTGTTGAAAACAGTATGCAAATTGTTCTTTTTTATAATTGTCTACTACTACTTATTTCTTACACACATTCATTTTCCAACTGTAAAAACATTTTTAATTACATTTGATATAACATTAAATAAATTATTGACAAACAAAATATGTTATTATCTAGTCCCGCGCCAGGAATTCATTTATTGAGTAAAATATGTTTTGTTGTAAAAATGTATGTAAAGCTTTTTTAAATTTATTTAGTGTTAGCTGTTTTATATGATCTGGTAGTTTATTGTATATGCTGATGCACATGCCATAGCAATTTTTCTTAAATGTCAAGGGAGTGGGCTACTTAAGACATGAGAACAATTTCTAGCAGACCCGGCGGCGCACAATTACATCAAAAATTTAAAATCTGGCTTATCTAGTCCGATGTAAAAAAAATACCTACTTAAGAGCATCATCATCATCATCATTTCGTGTAGGCGACACGGTCAATCAACCCTGCACACCCTGGTGTCAGAGTTCTTCGGAACCGCCTCTCAGTCTCTAACGTGGTTCCTTTAACGACTACTAGATGGCAGCCGGAACCATCGGCTTAACGTTCCGAAGCACGGAATCATCTTTATTATCAGACAATCAGGTGATTCAATCCTGCAATGTCCTAACCAAACTGGAAACAACTATGCTTCCCGTGGGAATCGAACCCACGACCCCTGGGTCTACAGGCAAATGCCTTAACTACGGGACCACGAAGGCACCTAAGAGCGACCAATTGGGTAATAATACGGAAGACACAAAACCCTTACAATTTTTGCCAGTAAGTTAAGTGCGAGGAGCGGACGAAGGCGGTATGGAATCAACTTGTAACACCCCTCACTACCGCGCCCTGGGCTGTCCCTTTCTCTTACTCTTGTATACGCCCCTGCGTGTAAGTATCCGTACTTATAAAAGTTTGAAAGCCTTATTAAATGATACTTAACGATGTTTTTATTCGAATAATTAACCTTAAGGATATAATGTGCGTGGACCATAAAATGACTATAAACTGTCGTCACTAAAAAGGGTTTTAACTTTATACCTTGCGTCAATCGAAGCAATTATCCATAGGCAATACGTGAGGAAATGTGTTCGAGCGGAGCGAAATTGTCTTTCGAATTAGAAAATAATTTATTGCCCACTTACTTAATTAAGTTTCACCACCTCATTACAAAGCCTGGGTCGTGGAGAATGAATTGGTTGAATGAACTTTATCACTCTTCAGCAAGTACATGAAATAGATACTCAATGGAATCAGACAGAATTAGACAAAAAATCAACTCAAATATAATGCGGTTGAAAAAATATTATTCATTCAATACTTAAGGCATGAAAATTTTATTACCGGTTCTTTTCCACAGGACAGCTCCGTGGCGCAGTGGTTATCACGCCAGCCTGCGACACGAGGGTGCCCGGGTTCGATCCCCAGCCAGGTCAAGATGGAAAATGATCTTTTTCAGATTGGCCTGGGTCTTGGATGTTTATTTATATACTAGCTGTTTCCCGCGACTTCGTCCGCGGCAATTTTTGTTATGATTAATTAGTATAGATGAATAATTTTTCCCCGTTTTCAAAACATTTTTGATTGATGCTTTGCTCCTATTGGTCGCAGCGTGATGTTTTATAGCCTAAAGCCTTCCTCAATAAATGGACTATCCAACACAATTTTCCAATTTGAAACAGTAGTTCCTGAGATTGGCGCGTTCAAACAAACAAACAAACAAACTCTTCAGCTTTATAATATTAGTATAGATGTATTTGTTATATAATATAGTATCGTTGAGTTAGTATCCCATAACACAAGTCTCGAACTTACTTTGGGGCTAGCTCAATGTGTGTGATTTGTCCGTTATATATTTATCTTTTACTATAATATATAGTTTTTTTTAGTCAAAAAGTCTGCCCCGATTCGTGCCTGACGCAAAAGTGCCCATAACACTTGCAGCATTCCCCCGCTGTATCGCGAGGGATATGCGTTGCGTCATTTTATTTATGACAATGGTTCTTTTACTTAAACTCGAAAACAAGTTAATATTGATGATATTAGTAAATGAACTTCCTTTAAAAATAAATATGTAATTTATTATCATTTTCTTACATGACTCACAAAATGGAGTGTAGAATCTAACTCATGCAAAGATTTTATTTCTTTCTTTAAAAAATAATTATTAAGATAGATAGGTAAAATATATAATTTGTTCATCTGTATCACACATATATACAGCGACATTAAATAAAAAAAACGTGTTCCTTTGTGCCACAGTAACACAAAAGGGCTGTCAGCTCAGCAAAATGTTACTCCGTGAGAGCGACTGCTGGTTTTCAGCTGGCACCCTTGAGAAAGCGCGAACGAGAGCAACTTTACTAGTCAACCTTTCCGATCCGCACCAAACTACATTTACTGCAGAAACTGGAAAAGTCATTTCACATCAATCTATCTTTATTCCTATTTCCACGTCTTCACTGGTGTGAAGACGTGGAAACGAACGTGGAAACGTGGTGTCCACGATAACCGTGTTGGTACACGGTTATCGTGGCCTAAGATTATGTCTTACCCGTAAGGGATAAATCCGTGATTTCTATGCATGTATCGATGTATGTATCTTGTATCTATGTATGTTTTAACGTCTTTTCTTTCTCTTCTGAATACCCCTGAGCAATACGAAAAGGTGATTGAAACACGTGATTTGACAAATACCGTTATACGAGTATCTATGCATGTATGTATGTATCACGGAGGTATGTATTTTTGATTGACGTCTTTTCTTTTAGAAATAGCAAGGGGGCGTGGCACGCGCGCCAACAATGCGCTCGATCAGCTCACTTGAATCACCCAAGTAGTTTGTCCCGCGATCGTCAAAGGAACAAAAGTGAGATTTACGTGAAAATAAATCGAAAAATGCCGACGTGTGCTAATCTAACGTGTAAAGTGAGAAGTACTAGTGAATCTATGACCAAAGGAGGAGTTTCTACTCAATTGTGTTGCGTTAGTAGCACGCTTGAAATGATTCGACGCTGGTTTTCATAGAAATCACGCGTGATAACACTTCTAACATGTTTGTTGTTCTGTGGCAAAAGGTGATTGAGACAAACAATAATCATCATCATCATCATCATCATCAGGTCCTTTTTAGTCTCCACTACAGGAGCACGACCCTCTCTGTACTACTAGGGCCATACTTGGCTAGAGCAGCCAGAGGACTAATAATAATAAACAATAATCATCTTACAAAAATAATGGCTTGCAAATCACGACTGAGAATACAAAAGTACTTAAGTCCAAATGGGGCTGTCACACAAACGGAGTCGGTTTGAGCGAAATATTGCCAATAACATTAATTTTTAAGCGAAGATACTAACGAGTTTTGCAAGTAGGTACGAGTAAGAACTGCAATACTGAGTGATACATGGGTGGGTTTTTAATAACTGGGTGCTTTTATGGATAAGCAGAGATAAGTGCGAGTTTGTTTTTAGCCGTGTTGTTTCCGGCAGAGTAGAATCTAGTCTTCCCATGGAGGTCGTAAGACGCGACTTAGGAAAAACAAGCTAAACAAAGCTCATTAACATCAATGAGACCTCTTCAACCCGTCTGGCCAGCGAGGAGAGTGTAGGCCAAATCCTCTGTCTGCTCGGGCCAAGTATGGCTCCGGTAGTACAGAGAGGGTCATGCAGTGGAGACTAAAAAGACCTGATGATGATGATGTTTGTTTTCGTGTGTGTAAATAAATACATACATAGTATCACGTCTTTTTCCCTTGCGGGGTAGACAGAGCCTAAGTCTATAAGACCTAAAAGCCACGTTTAGCATGTTACTGAGCATTAGGTGGAAAACGGAATCAAAATAGTGATGGGTTGCTAGCCGCATCGCCTATTAACATGATTCCTCAGATTTTACTCATTCCCTCGATTGGCTTTTACGATTTGCGTGGGAAGAGCAGCAGCTGGCACATTCTATGTTTTTTTTTCTCCCAGACCAGCATGATATAATAAAAAAAAGAAAAGTAAATAAATATATAGGAACATTATAACATAAATTGTGCCAGCCCCATAGTAAGTTGTGAACTTGTATCGTAGGATACTAACTCAACGATACTATATTTTATAATAGATACACATAGATAAAAATCCAAGACCCAGGTCAATGTGAAAAACATCGTTTTCTATCTTGACCTGACCGGGGATCGAACCCGGGTACCCTAGTGTTGCCAGCCGACGTGTTGACCACTGCGCCATGGAGCTCGCCGCACTGAGTGTGTAATTGGCCAAACGTTTTGTAATTTTTTTTAAAGCTGCGTAACGCTATGTCAGATGTAGCTTTACAGCAAGCCGGGACCAACGGCTTAACGTGCCTTCCGAAACCAGAGGAGATGAAATTTTTTTCAGGCCCATCTGAAAAAAGTTCGTTTCCTTCATATAGACCTCATTTATCATTTTCTTGTCATATTTGACATTATTGTACCATATTGATTATGGCAAGGAATAGAACAACACCCTGCCCTGGACCGGTGTCCACGTAGTAACTACGGACCTCCCTCCCAGACGGACCCGGAGTCATGTGCGTTTATGAGTTAGTTAGTTGTAGTAGAGCCACGCTACCGATCAAAGTAATTTTTGCTCGTAGCATGAATGGGCCGGCTCGTCCGGGGAAGTACCACACTTAAATTTTTCAAGGTGCATAAAGACTGCGTAAAAGCTGCGTCAGATATAGCTTTGCCTTCCGAAGCACGGATTTTTATGCCACTTGTGGTCACCCATTCGTGCTCAGGGTTGCTTAACATGTGTTAGCTAATAATGCTCACGGGCTCCTCTTTCTCTAACTGAACAGATATACGCAGTTTTTATCTATACTTCTATACTTATTACTTATAATATTATAAAGCTGAAGAGTTTGCTTGTTTGAATGCGCTAATCTCAGGAACTACTGGTTTAAATTGGAAAACTCTTCTTGTGTTGGATAGTCCATTTATTGAGGAAGGCCTTAGGCCATAAAACATCACGCTGTGTGACCAATAAGAGTGAAGCATCAATAAAAAATGTTTTAAAAACGGGGAAAAATTATTCATCTATACTAATAAAAAAACGAATGAATCATAATAACAGAAAATGCAGCGGATGAAGTCGCCGGCAACAGCTAGTCATTGATATAGGTATTCATTCAGGTATTCTCTTCCATGCTGGTCTGGGAGAAAAGAAAAAACGTAGAATGTACCAGCTGCTTCTCTTCCGCGCAGATCGTAAAAGCCGATCGAGGGAATGGGTAAAATCTGAGGAATCGTGTTAATAGGCGATGCGGCTAGCAACCCATCACTATCTTGATTCTGTTTTTCACCTTATGCCCACCAACATGCTAAACGTGGCCTTATAGATCTAGGCTCTGTCTACCCCGTAAGGGAAAAAGACGTGATACTGTGTGTGTGTGTGTGTGTGTGTGTGTATAGGTATTCAGGCAAAATCCTTTTGTTAATGGAACTCCTGGTCACCGCGAGACGTGTTAATCCTCGGCTATTAATAACGCACCGTCTTCAAATCCAAGCCAGTAAATGCATCAAAATAGACAGAAATACAAAAACTGAGCAGACGGCGCGGCAGACTCCGTTATATATAGAAATTTTGTCTCCAAGCTGCACAATGAAATCACAAAATATGGAGACCAACAGAAAAATTCGTTGTAACTTTTGACTTCACTTTTGAAAAAGTGAGTCAAAACAGTAATGGTTTGCTAGCCACGTCTACAAGATTTCTCACATTTTGCCTATTTCTTGAAACATCTTTTGCGATCTATGCGAGAACAAGCAGCTGGTACATTATCATTGTCTTATTTTCTTTCAGACTAAAAGGGAAGATTAAGTAAGTAAGTATTTATTTTAAGAACACACAAAAAAAATACAACTAACAATTATGAAAAAATATATAAAAAAAAGAAAAAACACGAAGTCATAAAAAATAACAAATAAAAAACATAATTCCAATTTGGTGCTCTCAAAATCCAATTCAGCATATGCTGGCCGTACACAACGGCCAGCGCTGGTCTTCCATTGGGCCCTTTTATGACGTCACGGAGATATGTCACCGAGTGGGACCGGAGTGTCACCCCTTGAATAGGCAACGATCAAAATAACGGTTACTTTGTGATATCTGCCACCCTCTTTAATTTATGTCGAAATGTCGTCTTTTTGTGCCAAAATTAGATTTAAGAGTTTGACAAAGCGACACTAAAATTATAAAAGGGAAATTTTCGTATCATTTCGCTTTTGTGAGCTATCGTTCCCCAACTTCATTCCAATATTTTTCAGGTTAAGTTCTCAAGGTGATATTATACCATCCTGAATCGAATCCGATGAGAGGGACGCCGCTATACGTGCTATACGATTGGAGATATCTCGTATCATGTCTAACGTATAGCGGCTCCCTCCCATCGGATCCGATATTCAGGATGGTTTTCAGCTGTGACGCGTCAGAGCTTGGGGTCTGACGTCATAGCTGTGCATGATAAATACCTATATATCTACCCTTGCGAAGCCGGAGCAGGTCGCTAATCTATATCTATATCTACTAATATTATAAAGCTGAAGAGTTTGTTTGTTTGAACGCGCTAATCTCAGGAACTACTGGTTCAAATTGGAAAATTCTTTTTGTGTTGAATAGTCCACTTATTGAGGAAGACTTTAGGCTATGCACGTTGCGACCAATAGGAGCGAAGCATCAGTAAAAAATGTTTTGAAAACGGGGGAAAATTATTCATCTATACTAAGAAAAAACCTAATTAATCATAATAATAGAAATTGCCGCGGACGAAGTCGCGGGCAACAGCTAGTATTAAATAAAATCTTGGAACGATTGCGATTATTCTGCAAATGCTCGTAGATATTTCCTAAATTGGCATCGATTTACATTTAAAAACTATCGATGTATGAATATCACCATCATATCAGCCGCAAGAAGTCCACTGCTGGATATATGCCTCTCCCAAAGATTTCCAAAATGACTGATGGAAGCGGTTTGTATCCCATGTCTCCCTGAGACCTTGGTAAGGTCGTCCGACCATCTGGTGGGTGTCTGACGCTGCGCTTACACGTACCGGCACAACGGCACGCCATTCGAGAACCTTTTTGCCTCATCGGCCATCGTTTCTACGTGCTATGTGCCCCGCCCACTGCCACTTCAAAGAGCTAATCCGCTGAGTTATGTCGGTGACTTCCGTTCTTCTACGGATCGGCTCATTTTTTGATTCGGTCACGCAGAGAAACACCGAGCAAAACTCTCTATTGCTCTTTGAGCGACCTTGAGCTTTCTTATGAAGCACATATTAAGTGACCACGTTTCTGAGCCGTAAGTCATCACTGGTAGGTAACACACATTGATTGAAGACTCTTGTCTTTAGGCACTAAGGTATTTTGGACTAAAAGACAGTGCGAAGCTTCCTGAACACTACCCAGCCGAGTCCGATTCGCCGAAAATGTATGATTTACCTAATCACTACGTGTACATACTACATACATATTCCTTAAGAGCCCGCGATATGCCAGGCGGCATGGCGATACAAACGCGGATGGTCTAAACGCGTTGGCTAATTTGGATATTTTCATTTTTTAGGAATATTCAAGGGTTATTCGAAAAAGAAAAACATATGATGGCTGCCTTATCTGTAATGCAATAATAATCAAAAGTTTCAAGGTTAATTTTAATGTATTTGGTGAATAATGCTATATAACGAGTAAATCAGACGTGATTTGGAGGCAACTTTGCAATTTTTTTCTATCGAGAAAATTTTACGCAATCGTGTTTTTGAGTCAGATAGTTACCAGAGTTAGTCCTGAACTTTGCTGCATTTTTATTTCAACTTGAGTATTTAATTATTGTTGATATTACAGTCAATCATGCAAAGCAGTGTGAGGTAGTACGGGCCCTTAATATTACCATTATCATTATTAGGCGCATTGAATCGTCCTTGATGTCACAAAAGGTGACGGCTGAAAATCAAAGCTGGTCACAAGTGTGTCCAGCGTAACACTTAGCCATTACCTATTGTAGTACACTTTTAATAGTTGTATTTTTTTATTTTGTATTTGTATTTTTTTTGTTTGTGTTTCTTAAATAAATATTTTTCATTTCATTTCATTACATACAAAACATGACCACAACTACATTTATGAGTCGGTAGTGTTAGAAAACCTATTTTAATAACTCTATCCTTCAGGATATATTATTCATACCCAGTAATACGGAATATGACTCAGAAGATTTATTATCTTAGGGCAATGAATACACGTACCGGAAAAACTGACTTTACTGATTTATTTCATTAGGCCGTAACAACATGGAGTAGGTTATATCCACCCACAGAAATAAATCAAGAAAGTTAATATAAACAAAGCTCATTATCATCATTTTAAAGCATCGTCATTATCATTATTGTCACTACCAATTTGTTATACATCATTCTATACTCATTCATTAATTACTAGCCCGAGTATTTAAAAATACTTTTTATAGCCTAGTTATGACGTAAAATTGCTTGTGCAAAATTGTGGCTTAAGCAAAAACTGACGCGCGCATAAAATTAACCAATTCTGAAGACTCAAGGAGTACCCCCCCCCCCCCCCCCCCCCCCTGTACAAAAGTCATTAGAAAAAGTTACAATAGCATCGAATCTGGTGTATTATTTTCTGGAAAGTTGCTTTATTCCACATTATTCCCTATTTTCGTTTTATAGCACATCAAAGAGGCCGTAAAACAATACAATATGGCATTGTTTAAATCAAATTACTATGTTTAAGTTAACTTACGCCCGAACGTGCTGTTAGTAGTTGGTTAGAAAACAGAAATGTTTTAATTTTGTGCGTGAATAAGGATTTTGAAGATTTTTTATTTATTCTTTGTGTATGGATTAAAAAAAAATATTTTCATTCACCATTATAAATGCACCAGCTAACTATCATCCCGCGCAATTCGTAAAAGCCGATCGAGGGAATGGCTATAGTTTTATGTATTTCTAGACACAGACATGAATTATATATATCGTGTTATAATTATTATGATCTTGAATAAAAAAAACTTTGGCAAATTGCGATCTAAGGCTTGTTTCTCTCAATTTTTGTCTTAGTTGTGTTTACATTATTCACAAATTCTGCAAAAATGCACTTTAGAATGGTTCTACTGTATTTCGTTTGACTCTTTCCATGGTCCAGTGGTTAAGGCGTTTGCCTATAGACCCGGGGGTCGTGGGTTCGATTCCCACGGGAAGCATACTTTGTTTAGTTGCTTCCAGTTTGGTTAAGACATTGCGGGCTTGAATCACCTGATTATGATTTAAACCTGCAATGACCTAACCAAATGATTGTCTGATAATAAAAATGATTCCGTGCTTCTAAGGCACGTTAAGCCGTTGGTCCTGGCTGCCATCTGGTAGTCCTTATAAGAACCACGTCAGACTCGGAGAGGCGGTTCCGAAGACCTCTGACACCAGGGTGTGCATGGTCGATAGACCATGTCACCTACATGAAATGATGATGATTGTGTTTCGTGATCTTCAAAGGTTCAAAGAAATCTCAATTTTCATCAGGTCACGTATCCCGGCGGGAGTTTAACATTTTTTACCCACCCCAAAAAGTGTACAACACCGCTAAAGAAGATTTTACTTCAAAAATCTATTCAAATCTAATCAATAGGCATGTAAGATGCTCGTCTTCATCGTCACTTACCATCAGGTGAGATGGGAAACAAATGCCTACTTCGATAGTTAGTAAAAAAAAATATCTGTGCATTAATTTTTTTTTCAATCTGTTTAGGAGTCAAAATTCCTATTGCCAAGTCGGTTTGTTTTTTCTTAACTGATTATAATATAATTTATTTCTAAATACTATTATAACAAACGGATTCACTCACGTATTGTTAGTCGGTATCGCTGACAAGTTTCAGTACTTACATCCATTATGTTTACGTGAGTAGTAATTTTGTCTCGCGTAACTTATAATAATATCTACCTATACTAATATTATAAAGCTGAAGAGTTTGTTTGTTTGATTGTTTGTTTGTTTGTTTGTTTGAACGCTTTCAAAAGTCAAATTGAAAAAATTCTTTTTGTGTTGGGTAGTCCATTTATTGAGGAAGGCTTTAGGCTATAAATCATCACGCTGCGACCAATAGGAGCGAAGCATCAATAAAAAAATGATTTGAAATCGGGGAAAAAATATTCATCTATTCTAATTAAACATAATAACAGAAATTGCCGCGGACGAAGTCGCCGGCAACAGCTAGTAATTTATATAAAGCATAAGTACTTCTTTGTTTTATTTTTATATAGCATATAGGTTTGTTTACTTGTTTATATTTAGCTACAAGTTATTTTACAGTTTACACCATCTAATCCCTTAATCCAAGGTGTCAGTATTACATGTCACGAATATGACAGGGCTTCCAGTTCGGGTTACGAAGGGCTCGTTGTTACTGTATCGATTAAATGACCCTGCTTAGCTAGGCGAATATATAACTTGGCACTGGGCCAAGATATATTTAAAATAAAAAACCGGCCAAGTGCGAGTCGGACTCGCGCACGAAGTATTCCGTACATTATATACATGGTGAAATTTTTATCGTTTTGGTGCCTTAAAGGGTTGACTCAGACCATCAAAATGAACAACTTTTCCTATGGGAACAATGATATGAACTCAAAAAAAATTGACATTCGCATACAAACTGGCCGGGCCGCGGAACTCTTTTGTATGGAAATGAAGATTTTTTTTTTAATCCCAGCATTGGTCCCATAGAAAAAGTTGTTCATATTGATGGTCTGAGTCACCCCTTTAAGGGTCCAAAACCATGTATAATAAGTTTGAAATTATTAAAAATATTTTTACTATGTAAAGTAACTTAATTATTTGCAATTTTACCTGTGCTGTAAGACATTGCTTTGTACAAAATGTGAAGATTCTGACATCACGGGAAGTACCCTGTAGGTTATGATTCCCTTGCGAGTTTCGAAAAACATGAAAACTTGCGGCATACCCAGCAGTATCTTATGATTGCGTTGGCTTAAAAGTTTGATTTTTTCACAGCTCCAATGGACAGTAGAGAGTATTTGATATGAATTTTAGCTTGATACCTCCACGCGTTCCTGTGAAAAAGTGTCTTGACAGACCGACAGACAGACAGACCGACAACCAAGTGATCCTTTATGGGTTCCGTTTTTTCCTTTTGAGGTACGGAACCCTAAAAATATTAAATACCTAAATCTTTTTGTATTACGGGTTATGCTTAACGTAACCATACGTCCCGCTTTAGGCGGGACGGTCCCGCTTTCAGGCAGTCTATCCCGGTGTCCCCCGCAAGGCCAAAATTGTCCCGCTTTTGTTAATAGACCAAACGATAATTTAAAATGTATTTTTCTCGTTCGAAATGCGTTACACGCGGCGCCCCGAGCGGGAAGGCAAATTACGAGACAGCGCGTAACATAAAACAAGTATAAAAATAAGAACTAGAATTCACGCCTCTACTGATTTGTTTTGATTATTTTGAGTAGTTATTCCAATTTCTATTAAAAAAACTTGTAAAACACTAAAAACTTTTTTTTATTACATGATTCCGCAGATGTCCCGCTCTGGCATAAAATATAAATGGTCACGTTAGTTATGCTATGTCGTCTATTGCCGACTATAGTTTTAGACTCGTCAGAAGCTAGAGTCAGAAGCCGATAAGACGAGTGCGGGACGCGCGGTGGAGGGTCCCGAAGTCCCGAACTGTCCCGACAAAATAGCACGTGAGCAACCCGTTGATGATCATAATACGTAAATACTCTCTAAAATAGTTAAAATAAAACAGTCCAAGTTGGAGTCTGAATCGGACACAAAGGGTTCCATACCACCACACAATATCTAACTACAAAAAACGCTCAAAGGCACGGTTTTTTGCACTATTTAATTTTTAGGGTTTCGTATCGTACCCAAAGAGCAAAATCGGGACCACGTTAATATGGCTCCGCTGTCCGTCTGTCTGTCTGTCTTCCTCATTTCAAATTAATAAATATATACGGACAAATCACACAGATTGAGCTATCCCCAAAGTAAGTTCGAGACTTGTGTTATGGGATACTAACTCAACGATACTATATTTTATAACAAATACATATATAGATAAACATCCAAGACCCAGGCCAATCTGAAAAAGATTATTTTCCATCATGACCTGGCCGGGGATCGAACCCGGTCACCCCGTGTCGCAGGCTGGCGTGTTGACCGCTGCGCCACGGAGCTAGTCAAGTTCAAGCATAGTACTAACGCAACATAATTGAGTAGAAACTCCTCCTTTGGTCAAAGTTTCACTAGTCTTCTCACTTTACACGTTAGAATAGCACACGTCGGCATTTTTCGTTTTTTTTTTCACGTAAATCTCATTTTTGTCCTTTGACGATTGCGGGACAAACTACTTCGGTGATTCAAGTGAGCAGATCGTGCGCAGTGTCGGCGCGCGTGCCACGCCCCCTTGCCATTTCTAATGCCTTTGTTGATGTTCTGTGGTGACCACCATTACGTAAATCTATTGAAGATCTCTTACACTGTCCCATTTTATTCTGATGTATGCTGATAATAATACATTATGTACATCCATTATGTTTATTAGAGAATCTAAAAACCATTGACGTAAAACTTGCATCGTTTTTATAATATCGCTTCCGCTACGAATAAAGGAAGACTTGGAGTATGGCGACAATGACAAATGCCGCGCGGCAAATGTAGCATGGCGGCCGGGATACTTTTTTAGGGTTCCGTACCCAAAGGGTAAAAATGGGACCCTATTTATATCGCTCCGCTGTCCGCCTATCTGTCCGTCTGTCACCAGGCTGTATCTCATGAACCGTGATAGTTAGACAGTTCAAATTTTCACATATGATGTATTTCTACTGCCGCTATAACAACAAATACAAAAAAATAGAATAAAATAAATATACAAAGGGGCTCCCATACAACAAACGTGATTTTTTTGCTTGTGTTTGATCCATATTGATAATGGCGACAGGTAGACGCTTGAAATATTCACAGAATATCTTGTTATATTCACTTTAAAAATTAATGATTGTTTTGGGTTGAAGTTAGGAAACAGCGACGCAGGAAGGAAATTCCATTCCTTCGCGGTTCGCATAATGAAGAAGAAGGAGAATCTAGAGGTGCGATGAGCAATAATATCGACCACATATGGATGCAATCCCTGGAGACGTCAAAGATGATACCACCATTCTCCAAGTGTCACTTGCCGCAATGACAGTTTCCCGGATCGCGGCGGCATGCGGCGCTTCTGCTGGTCGCTACCGCTGAACGAAGTTTACCTTAATATTTATCTTCGTAACCCGATTTTCATCTCTTTCCATGTATTTGAATTTGTAATGCGTGACAGTGACAGAGTAGTGAATAAAATAGACAAGGTTTTTAGATCGCACGTAAGCAGCGTATCAAGTGAACGAATGCAGTGGTTAACACGCCAACCTGCTACGCAAGGGTGCCCGAGTTCGATCCCCGGACTGGACATGATGGAATACGATCTTTTTCAAATTGACCTGGGTCTTGGATATTTATTCATTTAAGTATCTATTATCTATACATATAATAAAACAGTAAAAATATTTTGTCTGTATTCCATACTAAAATCCATACTAACTTTACTCCCCTAGTTTATCCCTTCAGGCGAAAATTTCGTCGATTTTACCTACATACATCTTTTTAATTGTAATCCAGAACGTCCAGAAATGAGAAAATGTCCATACAAACTTAAACCCCCCTCCCTCCCATGTTGCCCCTTAAGGAGGGGATTTTATACATTTCACCTGCACAGATCTTTATAGAGACTGACTGACTGACATATCAACGCAAAGCCTAAACTATAAGGGTTAGAAACTTGAAATTTTGCACAGCGGTTTCTTTTATAACGTAGGTGAGCACTAAGAAAGGATTTTTGGAAATTCATCTCCTAAGGGGGTAAAACGGGTTGCAAAGTTAGTATGAAACTTTGGCGTTTATGAAGATATTCGACTAAAATTCAGCATGAATGTTCTTTACTGAAAGGTATAAAACACGAGTAAAATATTTTACCCAAAAATCATTTCTTAAGGGGGTAAAATAGGGGTGCAAAGTAAGCATGAGTAAGCAACTGTGCCATTTTTGAAGTTAGTCGAATGAAATTCAGCATGTAGGTTCTTTACTGAAAGGCATGAAACACGAGTAAAATATTCTTCTCAAAAATCATCCCTCCATTTCTAGACTTAGAATATAAAAATAGGTATGTAAGTTCTCGATTACAATTATAAAGATCTATGTAGGTGAAATGTATAAAATTCCCCCCTTAAGGGGTAAAAGCAGAGGGGGCATGAACATGGGGGGAGAGGGGAAATTTGTATGTAATTTTTCTCATTTCTGGACTTAGACGTATGAAAATAACTATATAAGTTCTAGATTACAATTAAAAAAGATCTGTGGAGGTGAATGTACAAAATTCCCCCCTTAAGGGATAAACGGGGGGGGGGGGGGTTATTGTATGGAAATTTTCTCATTTCTGGACATAAAAGTATAAAAATAAGTAAAGTAGAAAAGATAAAGTAGAGTCTTGACCTGGCCGGGGATCGAACCCGGTCACTCCGTGTCGCAGGCTGGCGTGTTGACCGCTGCGCCACGGAGCTAGTCTTAGAAATATGACAACAAGTATATAAGTTCTCAAGAGGGCAAAATCCCCTCCTTAAGGGCTAAAGATCTATGCAGGTGAAATGTATTAAAAATTAAGGGGAAAAAGCAGAGGGGGAGGGGTTTGTATGGAATTTTTATCATTTCTACTGTTCCCAAGGGAACGAAATTAACGCGGGCGGAGCCGCGGGCAACAGCTAGTAAAATATAATATCCTTGATTAATATCCTACGATACAAGTTCTCAACTTACTGTGGAGCTAGCTCAATTTGTGTGATATGTCCCTATATATATCTTGTTATTTATCTATACTAATATAATATTATAAAGCTGAAGAGTTTGTTTGTTTGTTTGAACGCGCTAATCTCAGGAACTACTGGTTCAATTTGGAAAATGCTTTTTGTGTTGGATAGTCCATTCATTGAGGAAGGCTTTATTAAACATCACGCTGCGACCAATAGGAGCGAAGCATCAATAAAAAATGTTTTGGAAACGGGGGAAAATTATTCATCTATACTACGAAAAAACCTAATTATTCATAATAACAGAAATTGCCGCGGACGAAGTCGCGGGCAACAGCTAGTATTAAATAAAAAATTAAAGAGACTTCTAACGGCTGGAATGATGACAATGAATTAAAGATTTTTGCCTGCAGCCCCGGGGGTCGTGGGTTCGATTCCCACGGGAAGCATACTTTGTGTAGTTGCTTCCAGTTAGGTTAGGACATTGCAGGCTCGAATCACATGTTTGTCTGATAATATAGATGATTCCGTGTTTCGGAAGGCAAGTTAAGCCGTTGGTCCAGGCTGCCATCTGGTAGTCGTTAAAGGAACCACGTCAGAGGCCGAGAGGCGGTTCCGAAGAACTCTGACACCAGGGTGTGCATGGTCGATTGACCATGACACCTACAGGACATTTCCTGTTATCATCATCATTATGATGATGATGATGACAGGGCCATTGAGTTTCTAAGATATAAACGTAAATTGAAGCGCGAGCAAAAGCTACAAATATATTTTTTTACTAAGTATTGAATTAGGCATTTGTGTCCTGGGTCTCACCTGATGGTAAGTGACGATGAAAATGAGGATATTACATGCCTCTCCAAAAGATACCCATTTATTCTACTTTTGAATGTCACGGGGCTGTACTTGTCTAGGAATATTAACTAATTAGACAAAATAAATTTTTGTCTGCGTCTCGTAGTCCGATGGAGGAATGGTGAGTGTTCTTACTCAAAGAGCGCTTTCCCTCACTTTCCAAAAAGGATCCTATAAAAAACCGATAGGCAAGCGACTAGGCGATGCTCTTCAAACCATTTCATAGGTTTGTATGTGCTGAATCAAATAATAGTAAATAATAAAACTATTAAAAAAGGGTTATAAACTAAAGTAAAGCTTTTCTATGCTGGTCTAGGAGAAATGAAAAAACGTAGAATGTAGCTGCTTGTTTCCGCGCAGACCGTAAAAGCCGATCGAGGAATTAGTCGTGAAACAAAAAAATTTCAAAGGGGAGAATTTCGGCGCAGAGATTGAATTGTGCGGTAGCTCAGATGGCAGAGCAAAGGTCGTACATAGACCTAGGTCGCCGGTTCAAGTCCTGCCCGCATGAAATTTTTTCACCGTATTTTATTTCTTAAGGCGCTGTATCCCTTAACCGTTTGTAGCGGTTGAAAGTGGCGATACCGGTTGGCCTGTCCCTAGTCTCATTTCAAACCCGTGTCTGCCATTTCAGTGTTAATTTCCACTTTTAATTTAATAATTCATACATTATAACTAAATATTGTATATTTATTAGGTATCCATCTGGCTCATTTAGTTATACTTTTTATAGATGTAAAAAAGTCGGTAGTTGTCGCTGAAAATATCAAGTAATTCGCGACGAAACTTTTTCTGGGTATAGCATTTTTGCTACTTTATTTTGCTAGATTTTAAATACTTTTTTGAAAATATTTTGATGTTACCATTTATTTTGATTTTTGAACTGTACCCCGTACTTTTTTCATGCTAGTATTCCATGGAAAATAAGGCTAACTGCGCGACGAAAAAATAGACGTTTTACGGTATTCTTTTGATGCACAGCGCCTTAATGTATTAAAAGTAATCATGTAAGTTAGAAACCCATCACTATTTTGATTTCCTTTTTCACTTACACGCCCACTTATATGCTAAACGTGACTTTTAGGTCTTATTGATCTAGGCTCTGTCTACCCCTCAAGGGAAAAAGACGTGATAATATATATGTAAAATAAAGTTGTAAGTAATCGATTTTATACTGTTTAAATAATTTAATTAAAAATAGAGTAAGTAAGAGCTCTATAATGTTAATTTGTAAAACAATAATGGCCATACTTAGACATTTGGAAATAATCCCTTATTTCAGATCTAATGATAAAAAAGATACACAAAGGAACGCCAAACAAAGAAGTTGTATTAAAGAAACATATCATCATTATCATAATTTTTTTTTAGTCTCCACTGCAAGAGCATGACCCTCTCTGTACTACCGGAGCTATACTTGGCCAGAGCAGACAGAGAATTTGGCCTACACTCTCCTCGCTGGCCAGACGGGTTGGAGAGGTCTCATTGATGTTTATGAGCTTTGTTAAGCTTGTATTTCCTAATATAAAGAAAGATATATAAATTATATTTTATCATCATCAGGTCTTTTTAGTCTCCACTACAGGAGCACGACCCTCTCTGTACTACTAGAGCTATACTTGTCCAGAGCAGCTAGATTTGGCCTTCACTCTTCAAGGCAATACAAGCTAAACAAAGCTCATAAACATCTATGAGACCTCTCCAAATTATATTTAACCAATATTAATTGAAAAAATCTTACCGCATCATCACGATTTCACAAAACAAGGACACAGACAAACACTAAACCACCTCAGGCAACGTTCACCGGAAAATAGTCCACAAAATAAAAACATCCACCTTTATAAAGTCATAACTATTTGAAATTCAATGCGATTGTGAAAAATAGACTTGAATTTGATACCGAAATCAAACATGTATTTCTAAATTATGCACCCGACAAGTGGAAGGCTGCATTGATGACAAAGACTCGTGTATTTTTCAATAGATTGACACATGTATTCTGTAACTCCGGATATGATTTATATTATACAATAGATCATAAGTCATCCACTTAAACAGACAAATTACGTCTTAATTCGTAGGTATAATAACTTCTTTTTTCTTAAACACCGTTCGAAATTATTCACCATGAAAATTTTAAATAAATTTGAAATTTCGAACGCATGGAATGTAAAGGCGAGGTTACACTGCGAAATTCGAAATACCAATTACGATTAGTGCGATCAGGGATCGTTTGAGTAAGTGGTGCAATGCTCATGTCGCACGCGCCGCGAGCCAACTGCACGGATCATGCGTGTGCAGTGGGAAGCTAGCGATGCATCAGCGCCGCTATCAAATAAACAAAAACTGCACAAGGGTGTGCACAAACACGGTGTTCGGGCGTAAATCTTAAATTTTGACCGGGAATGAATGCATGAATGAAAAATATTTATTGTAACACACAATGGCACACACAACACAAACAAAAAAGGACAGTATAAGACAAAACACAATTAAAAGGCGGTGCCATCAGTATTACAAAAGGTGACGGCTCAGTATTACGCTGTACTAGGCATATGCATGACCTAGTACAACACTGATTTTCAGCCGTCACCTTCTGTGGCATCACGACCGGATATTTTTACCTATTTTGGACGTGATAACGTCTTACAAATCTATTAACGTTGACTGCACTCACAAAAAAGTGTCGCGTTCCGTGTGCAAGCGCGATCGGCCGAAGCGTTCGGCTTGGGACGCATCTATCTCTCTTTCACCGTTATCACGTAAAATTATCACTACTACAACACGTAAAATTACTTTACAGATACACATTATTCACTAAGGCTCTACCCACCTAGCTCAAATAGTTCCTTATCAAATATTAAAAAAGGAAATTAAGGATGTAGACCGTCGGATTTCCTCCTATGAGATGGGTTGACGATAGAGTCAAAGTAGCGGGTCGCCCCTGAATGAGAGCAGCAAAGAATCGAGATGGATGGCAGAAACGAATAGAGGCCTAAGCAGTGTGCGGAAGATGAGCTGAAATGATGATGATGAAAAGTTTACAATTAAAATCTTTTTTTTTATGATATAGGACAGCAAACGAGTCACTTGATGGTAAGCCATCACCGCTGCCCATGGACAACTGCAACACCAGCTTTTGGCAGAAGCGTTACCGCCCTTACAAAGAGTTGGGGGCAGGATATGGGGGGGAGGACATGGGTGGATCGAAATGGGGAGGATCTCTCACTCACTGAACGACCAAGCGGTAAAGCTTGTACCTACTCAAACGTCGATTTTCTGTGAGAGTGCGGTACTTCCCCGGACGAGCCGGCTCATTCGTGCTACTAGCAAAAATGAATTTTGCTAGTAGCGTGAACTCTACCACAAGTAAAATTGTTATTGTTATAATTTATTCTTACTGAGTTCTAATCGAAGAGCGGATCGCTCAGGCCGGTGGATGAGCTCATGTGATGATCTTTTTTTGGGTTTCGTACCCAAAGTTTAAAAACGGGACCCTATTAATTTCGCTCCGCTGTCCGTCTGTCTGTCTGTCTGTCCGTCTGTCACCAGGCTGTATAGTTAGACAGTTGAAATTTTCACAGGTCATGTATTTCTGTTGCCGCTATAACAACAAATACAAAAAAATAGAATAAAATAAATATTTGAGGGGGCTCCCATACAACAAACGTGATTTTTTTGCTCGGTATTGATAACGGCAACAGGTAGACGCTTGAAATATTCACAGAATATTTAATTATATACGAGTACCTATTCACTTTAAAAATAAATAATTAAATAAAAATAATATTAATATTGAAGGGGGGCTGCCATACAACAGATATGATTTTTTTGCCGTTTTTATAGATAACGGTACGGAACCCTTCGTGCTGAGTCCGACTCGCACTTGGCCGGTTTTTTATCTTTCGATGTACATCTGTTCCCTGGGGATGGACAGATCATGTCATCATCACTTAAATATTATTTCATAGTTTTGTAACACCCGGTATAAAGCCCTGTAACAGATTGACGGAGGGACGGACGCACGGACACCGGAATCTTAAAAATAGTATTTCGTTTTGACCCTATGGGTAAAAAACCCTAAAAAGTAACTCTATTTACTATCGACGATTTCGAGAAAGTAATTATTTTGACACCCGTTTATTAAGATGCGGTAATACGGACATTTTTATTGTAAAAACGACTCGTTCATTGAGTTGTCTCACTTTAATTGATCGATAAAATCTTTATTGCCTGGAATTATTTTTGAACCTGGCAATTTTGAGAAAATTTTGATTCACGTCTCTATTATGAAGAGTATTTCTTAAATGGGAGACTTGTTTTTGTCCGCGGCTCCGTCCGCGATCGTGGAGATTCTTTGGGAATAGTCGATTCTTCCGGGACGAGAGGTACCTATATCCTTCCCCGGACCTCAAACTATCTTCATATCAAATTTGAGAGCTTAGGCTAGTTTCCTAAAAAATATAATTAGTCTGTCATTTAGATAATAAAAAATATTGGATGCTAATTTTTTCTTTTGTCGATTGACAACATGAAAAAACGTGGTTTAGTTTATTAGTCTGTTTAGTTTACTAGTGGGTGAAACGGAACCGTTGGCGTGTATGCTAATGCGACTCACACTTAGCCAGTTTTTCCAGATTACGAAATATAAGTATTGCCACTGGACTCTAATAAATCAGCCGGCTGGCTAAACAAATTGCCTGACTGAACACTTTTGTATGACAATGTCAAAATATTTTTCGAGTCCCCACCATTAATCCCAGAAAAGATGTTTATATTGACCGGCTAAGTCAAAGGTCTAGTGGCCAGAAGAAATGACAGTCGATGGACCAAACCAGTGACAGAGTGGATGTGTATCTATAT
The DNA here is from genome assembly GCA_947532085.1 of Elegia similella. Classification (NCBI taxonomy): domain Eukaryota; kingdom Metazoa; phylum Arthropoda; class Insecta; order Lepidoptera; family Pyralidae; genus Elegia; species Elegia similella. The sequence goes on from OX383941.1 coordinate 21,241,958, forward strand.
ATGTATTTGTTATAAAATGTAGTATCGTTGAGTTAGTATCCCATAACACAAGTCTCGAACTTACTTTGGGGCTAGCTCAATCTGTGTGATTTGTCCGTATATATTTAAACCACAGCTGACATTGTTCGGATAAGTGCAAAATAGTGGATGAGACAGGACTGTAGAAAATAGCGCAAAGGAGGCCTATGCCCTGCAGTGGGCTGATGTGGAAAGAAAATCCTGATGATGATGATAGAAACTGTTCTCCTTACTCTTACCATATTAACCTCTCAATAGCCAGCCCTGAAGAGGTACAATTATCAGTTTTTCGATCGCCCTCTTTATGTGCCATTTAATTAATCGGTCTCTAGAAGAAAAAAACGAAATGCGCACGCGCAGCATCCGAGGAGCGCGTTTGGTTTTAAATATAACTTGTGACAATGGGCAGTCCGTCACCGGTCTAAATTCAGGATACTATATATGTCTTATAATACAATACAGAGGGGATAGTATGAAGGTAGCCTGGACAGGAAGTGTCTTAAATAAAATTTAAGAAAGAATTAAAGTTGTCTAATTTTAAAATGTTTTCTGTCGCCAGAAACATTTTTAAATTAGACAACTTTAATTCTTTCTTAAATTTTACTGTAGTATCAAAATTTTACTCAATTCACATTGACAGAAAATAATGTTTACAAAAAACCAATCTGCTTTCATAGATATTTTGAAAATTTTAAATTAATTTACGTAATAACGTCTTAGAAATCGATGAACGCTGGCTGCACGCACGAAAAATTGTCACGTTCCGCTTACAAGCGATAAGATCAAGCGCTCGGCTTTTGACGCATCTATCGGACGCGTTCGGCTTGTCATCTATCTCTCTTCCACTTTCATTATCGTCCGTAAACCGACTTTACAGATAATTATTTTTTATAAAATGTAATACTTACTTAATTGATTTTTTTCGGGTGAGCCTATTTCCAATACTTGGTGTGCGTTCAAATTCCATCATTCCCAGTAAATCTAATTCCTTTCATTTTATACCGAAGCGAATTACATAACACAGTTTCGGAGACTATCAAACAATAAAATCACTAAATTAGAAGGCTAACAATAATAAATTAATATTTTTTACATTTCATTGCAATTTCTGAGTACCAATTTCAATATTACGCCACATTTTCTTCTAACATCTAACTCCGACCATGGGTATACAGCGTGTTACATAACCAACGACGTTCCCATTAAGGGGTGACTCATCCTGTCAAAATGAACAACTTTTCTTATGGGACCAATGCTGGGGAACTCAAAAAAACCGATCAAGTGCGAGTCGGACTCGCGTGTGATGGGTTCCGCACCGTTATCTATAATACGGCAAAAAAATTATGTCTGTTGTATGGGAGCGCCCTTTTATTATTAATTTTATTTTTACTTTATTATTAATTTTTAAATTGAATATATAACTTAATATTCTATGAATATTTTAAGCGTCTACCTGTTACCGTTATCAATATCGGGCAAAAAACAAGCAAAATAATCACTTTTGTTGTATGGGAGCCCCCCTAAATATTTATTTTATTCTATTTTTAGTACTTGTTGTTATAGCGGCAACAGAAATACATCATCTGTTAAAATTTCAACTGTCTAACTATCACGTTCATGAGATACAGCCTGGTGACAGACGGACAGCGGAGCGATATTAATAGGGTCCCGTTTTTACCCTTAGGGTACGGAGCCCTAAAAAATTACATTTTCATACAAAAGTGTTCGGCCGGCCCGGCAATTAGTCTGAAAATTTCAAATAAATAATAATAATAAATATATATACGGACAAATCACACGGATGGAGCTAGCCCCAAAGTAAGTTCGAGACTTGTGTTATGGGATACTAACTCACCGATACTATATTTTATAACAAATACATATATAGATAAACATCCAAGACCCAGGCCAATCTGAAAAAGATCATTTTCCACCTTGACCTGACCGGGGATCGAACGGGGCCCTCGTGTCGCAGGCTGGCGTGTTAACCACTGCACCGCGGAGCTCGCCAAAAAGGTAAAGTTGTTCATTTTGACCGGCTGAGTCACCCCTTCACGGGAACGTTGTTAGTTATGTTACACGCTGTATATCCCAACATTCCCAATATATCTCATTCCTTTTATATTATACCGAGTCGGGTTTATAACTGCCAGTAAATCTTAGATTTAATTTTAAACCGATAGGTCAGCGCATGTGGCTCCTAATTGCTATATTTTATTACTGAGCTTATACGGAGTTAGGTATAACAAGGCGGCAAATATCCAGGAGATAATTTAAACCAGGAGTTCCCAAATAGGCAACAAACGGGGGGCACGACCCCAATGGCATAGTGAAATATCGAGGTCGTAATTAGTTTTCTAGTTTGAAACAAAATTAATTAATTCTTTTGAAGAATAGAAGGACTTCTGTATATACTGAAACTGTTTTATTTATTTTAAAAACTTTATTGAGCCTTAAAAGCTACGAATGGTAGACTTAATGCTAAAAGCATTCTCTCCCAGTCAATCTTTGGGAAAAATATAAAACAGAACAAAATAAAAAGGTCGTGTCACTAATTGAAAGATATATATATTTATCGGTAAAACCGACTAAAATTCGTATGTGTAATCTTTATTTTAGCATTTTTAATTATGTCATCTTCCGTATTTTTTTATAATATAAAATATTCTACAACGTGATTTTGAACCCCCTAGCTATATTAAAATCTGGGAATCAGAATCCCTAATGGAATACAGAATTGAAAGAATAAAAGGTAAAAAACAAAAAAATAAATTTAACCTTTTATAGAAATTAGTCCAGCTGATCGGCGACTTTGTATGGGAAACCTAATTTTCTTTTTCGTTTTTCACCTTTTTTTCTTGCAATTCTTTTCAGTGTTCCATCAGGGATTCAGATTCCCAGATTTCAATATAGCTAGGGGGTTCAAAATCACGTTGTATAGTTTCAAATTGTAAGTATGAATATCGCTCGTACCGAGAGGTATTGCTTATACCAAAACTAAAAGGTTAAGGCTTTTTCATCGCGTAGCATGCAAACTAGTATAATCCGGAGGGATCGTCGATAAAAAGGTTGGGAAACCCTGATTTCAACCTTTGGAATATAGGTGCTATTAAAATTTTATCACGTATATTTGCCTAAAATTATTATTAGCCGTCCGCTGTTTCACAAAGGGAGGAGGAATGTAGGAAATCGTCTAGGTAATTACCTAGGCTAAATTTAGCCGGATTTCTTACTGCAAAGTATTAATGGTTTACACTACTATCAGCAATATTAGCAATATTAAAAAATATCCGATGCTGGTTCACTATGGACATCAGAATTTGCAAAATGACCATTTGGTAGAATACGACCCTAGTTAATAATCATACCACCTGGTTGGTTGATACTCCATGCTGCGCTTGATATAATAGCCTATAACTTAAAGACAATTGGTTTGTGTAACATCCAAGTATGAACACCACATGAATCCTTATCCTTATCTTTACTAACTAATATTATAAATACGAAAGTGAGTTTGTTTGTTACGCTTTCACGTCTCATCATCATGAAATTTTGCATGTATCTGAGGTACGGAGAAGGACATAGTGTACATTTTATCCCGGGAAAAAGTACAGTTCCAGAGGGATCGACATTGACGCTGGCTAAGCCGCGGGCAGTACGTAATAAAGAAAAAAATTGCTTGACTGTAAAGTAGGTTTACAGACGATAATTATTATCTGTGGAAAATCAAATAGCACTGTAGGTACCTACTTAGCCTGCTGAAAACAAAACACCGGCGAAATATAAAACAATGAAATATTCGCGTGCTCCAAAAGGAAGCCGGCCAAAACAAAAGAAACTCAAAATTCATTTATTTCACACCAAGTCACTTACGCCTTCAGAGAAACGATTAATTTATTATTTCACCCTTTTCGCGCATCCAATTTAAAATTTGACGTCTTAAACAGTCTTAAATTACATATGAAATTATTTCATTAGGTCCGCACCCGGGTTAACCACGCTTGGTAATCGGACCAGTGGCGGTTGTAGCAAAACTAGTGCCCTGGGCAATATTACTGTCGTGCGCCCTCTTTGTATTTTTTAAAACTCATATCACTAATTAGATACACTTTCATTTATATATCTATAGTACGCTTCTAGTAGAGTTCACCAGTGGGTGAGTCAGTAATCGGCCAGTAATAGTTTGCATGAACAAACTGGGGACGGAAGCACGCAACCAAAGTGTATGTAACTTTGACTACCGCATAGTAAGGCCTCAATCCATTAACATATTAACCCACAGGTACGGCAATTCTTACAAAGTAACCTTTTGTAATGATAGTAAACAGGTATAGCAATATATTAGCAGATTATGGAAGGGTAATGTGTTTTAGAAACTTAAGTACATGATAATGCTGCGGTCATTTGTACTTCTTGGCCTTCTATGTTCTTAATATGCGTTGCTTACACACAGAGTATATAATCATATTTTGCAGCTAAAGTGCAGTACATATGGAGTGTCGTATCAGGGAGTAAGCCATCCAGCCGTATCTATATGTATCTCATTTGTGTTAAGCTTCATGTGGGCTTTAGAAATCATATAGACCATCCATTAAAGGAGAGACGAGTTGACTCTCCTCTAATGCAGTGTGAACTAATTTTCTTCACGTTTGAGTTTACAAGACGTGCGTCATCTTAAAGTGAAGACGTTTTATTTTATGTGACAGTTAGTTATTTAATATAAAAAGATATGTTTTTGATAAAGTATAAATATTTTGTTACTTAAGTAAGTTATGTATACACTAATAAAACCACTTTAATACCAGTGGTCCGATATTGGGCCATCTTTAGTTTCTTCAAATCATCATAAATTGGCAAGCTTTAATTACGCATCCATGCATTAGTTTTTGTAACATGTTGCTCTTTATATGCGTGGACCCAATAACTAACCACTAAGGGTGGACCCGGTAGCCGTAACAAGGGAAAAATAACCCCCTTTGGTCCTTGAATGGTAAAGCAAATTATTGGCAACTAGCTTTTGCCCGCGGCTCCGCCCGCGTTAATGTCGATCCCCAGGGGACAGTAGAATTTCCCGGAATAAAAGATACCCTATATCCTTTCCCAGGCCTCAAACTCCATAACAAATTTCATCCACATTGGTTTAAAGGTTGAAGCGTGACAAGGTCACAGACAGAGTTACTTTTGCATTTATAATATTAGTATGGAATAATGGATAGTATGGATTAATTGATATAATAACACAAATAATTGCGGTAACAAATATTTTCCTCTATATCTACAATCGATCCCCCTTCATACACCTGGTTCTTTTTTCCATTGATTCTTTATATAGTCGTAACTTATAACATGTATCATCATCATCATCAACCTATATTAGTCCACTGCTGGACACAGGTCTCTCCCATGGCACGCCACTGAGCTCGGTCTTGAGTTTTTCTTTTCCAATCACTGCCAGCAACCTTCCGTATATCGTCGCTCCATCTAGCCCAAGGGCGTCCTACACTACGTTTGCCAAGACCTGTATACTTTACGAATAACATAAATTATCATTTAAAACTTCGAAATTAAATAAACACACAATATTTTTGCCCCTTTATCTTTGTGTCCTGGGGCACTCGTCGCGTCCTGCCCTACCTTCGCTACTGATCGGGACCAAGTTTCGGTACCGAAAGATGTAATCAACACGCCAATGTGGCCACGCCCTTAGCGCTTCGCGTTAATAGGCAGATCCCGATATCGGCTCATTCTGTAAATCTTGCTAATTCTAATTTGCGTTCAGTAAACTTAAAAACAATCAATTTCAAATCTTAATCCCTTATAATAAAGATGTATATCTGAATTAATAATATGAGATAAATTTGCGCAACGTTTATAAGTTAGTATTTACGACGTTGCGTGCATTTTGTTTGTTTGTCTGTCCGTATGCGGCATTAAGTGGCTAACTATTAATTTCTCTATTACCTTATATGATTCCATTATTGCTACCCTGGTTCGCGCATGATTGCATAATCGGCATTTCAATAAATTAAACTTTTGATGTGTAATTACCAAGTTTTCTTTACAGTTAAGTGAAAACCTCTTTATTATAAAACACGGCAATCAGGCGTGTGGTTTCCGGCAAAGTAGGTAGGAATAGGACCACTCCTAGTCTTCCCATGGAGGTCGTAAGAGGCGACTTAGGAAAAACAAACTACACAAAGCTCATAAACATCAATGAGACCTCTCCAACCCGTCTGGCCAATGAGGAGAATGTAGGCCAAATCCTCTGTCTACTCTGGCCAAGTATGGCTCCGGTAGTACAGAGAGGGTCATGTTCCTGCAGTGGAGACTAAAAAGACATGATGATGATGATGATTATAAAAAACGGAAGCGTTAAGATAGGTTATTTTTGAAGAAAGGAAAAAATGCCAGCAGATGTGAAAACTTGTACAGTAACGTTACAGCGAAAGAGCGGGGGATATTACTTCCTCTCCTCCGGCCTCAGATCACGTGTCTGTCTTAGGAATTTTCGTTCAGATCACGTGTACTGAAGCGATTTTTACATTTTTTATCCATCTCAAAAAGTGCACAACGCCGCTAAAAAAGTTTTCACTTCAAAACGATTTGTGAAAATAATAATAATTGTCACCCATCAAAATGGGTACCACGCCTGCGGTTGCTTAACATGGGTAAGCGTTGTCGGGCGTAGGCAGCCGCTAGGCTATCGAGAGCCATGACCGGCAGGTTTGTATGCAGTGAAAATATCTTAAATTCAAACCTGCTTACTGACCCCCACTACTTAGAGCCTCGGAGGTAGCATTTGTAAACTGAATAAAATCATATACAAGTTAAAGTCTACTGAAGGTTCCGTAACAGTTTTTTTTCAAGCACCAAAAAAAGGAGTGTAATATTTTACGCGACTGCCAAGAAAAGAGTGTTTTGCTTTTCGATTTAATGTATTTAAGTTGTAAGTTGGTATGTGCGTTTGTTGCGAATGCCTTTTGGACGCTTGGGGTATCATTAGAATCGTTAGACCCTTGCGAGTGACATAGGCTACATTTTTTGCTAAGGAAGTTGTATTTTCAATGGTTTTGAAAATATTGGTTGTCTGTTAAGTCGGTTTACGGACGATGATTTTACGTGATAACGGTGGAAGAGAGAAAGATGGGCCACAAGCCGAATTCTTAAGCCGATCGTGCCTCTCTATTGCTTGTTCTACGCTCTCGCTTGCACGCGGAACGTGACACTTTTGCGTGCATGCAGCCAGCGTTCATCGATTAATAAGACGTTATCACGTCACGCCCGATCACTGGGCCATCGGGCTCTTCAACACGTGTGTCATTGTTGTACACACATGTAGAACAATGATGGTAAACAGGAGTTCTGTAACGGAAATGTTCTGAATACCGCGCGTCCTAGTGTTGTAAAAAACTCGAGTCCGGGAGTCTCAATATTCTGACTTGACTGTAAATCGCAAGACTCGACTCATATATAGACTCAACTGCTCGATGTGTTGGTTATACTCAAGCTCTCGTAATAGACTCGAGTTCGGTATAAGTGCTCGCGTCTAATTATGGACTGAGTCGCGCTCGAGTCTGGTAAGTAGCTATTAAGAGTGGTGTGAAATGTAGTTATTTTTAGTGTACCTATCATTAATCCTTACTAATATTATAAATGCGAAAGAGAGTTTGTTTGTTTGTTTGTTACGCTTTCACGCCGTAACTACTGAACCGATCATCATGAAATTTTGCATACAAGTTCTCTGGAGTACGGAGGACATAGGCTACCTTTTATCCCGGGAAAAAGTATTATTCCCGAGGGATCGACATTGACGCGGGCGGAGCCGCGGTATTAAATAAACTTTTGAATGATAGTAATGCTTTGTTTAACTTGTCGTACAGCATTTGAGTAGAAGTTGTTTTTAATGTGGTATTCAAACTCGAGTTAATTCTGCGACTCCAGTTCTTAGTCGACTTGAGTCTGTACTCTGACGACTCGTGCTCGTCTCGACTCTTGACTTATAAATGTCTTAGTCTACCAAGTATGCGAAATTAGTCAAGTTTGCAAATGTTGACTACCGGACTCGAGATTTTTTACAACACTAGCGCGTCCTGAACTAATGAGTCAAACCTCTAAGTTTGTTATACAATCTGACTCATGTGAACATATGTGTATAATGAAGAAAGCAATGGGAATCCAATCCATTGATACGGGGAAATCAAATGACATTGTACGCGTTACTTTCCATTCAGCGACTTTTGCAGAAATCAGGTTGATTTGAAGCTCTTAGCTACATTTCAGTCTTGGTATCAGAGGTATCACCATCAACTGTTTGTCCGGTGGTTGCAGGTATGGCTCCTAACTCACCTGATGGTGAGTGACGATGAAGACGAGGATCATCATCATCATCATTATCATCATCAGGTCCTTTTTAGTCTCCACTACAGGAGCACGACCCTCTCTGTACTACTAGGGCCATACTTGGCCAGAGCAGCCAGAGGACTTGGCCTACACTCTCCACGCTGGCCAGACGGGTTGGAGAGGTAACATTATGTTTATGAGCTTTGTTTAGCTTGTATTTCCTAAGTCGCCTTCTACGACATCCACGGGAAGACTTGGAGTGGTCCTATTCTACTCTGCCGGATACCACACGGCTCATAACTACCACACGGCTCAAGACGAGACGGAAGACGAGGATGTTACATGCCTATCCAAGAGATACCCATTTATTCTACTTTTGAATGTCCCGGGACTGTACTTGTCTTTTACTTGCTTTTCCCCCATTCATCCAAGTGAGTATCCCAATACCTTCACCAACAAATTTCAATTCTTCCACAGCTTAAAAATTCTTCCAATCATCATAATTTCGTGTAGGTGACACGGTCAATCGAGCATGCACACCCTGGTGTAAGAGTTCTTCAGAACCGCCTCTCGGCCTCTGACGTGGTTCCTTTAACGACTACCAGATGGCAGCCGGTACCACCGGCTTAACGTGCCTTCCGAATCATCTTTATTATCAGACAATCAGGTGATTCAAGCCTGCAATGTCCTAACCAAACTGGAAACAACTAAACAAAGTATGCTTCCGGTGGGAATCGAACCCACGACCCCCGCGTCAACAGGCAAACGCCTTAACCACTGGACCACGGAGGCTGTTATTCTTCCAATGGGCAGCAGAGTCAGAAGTAGAAGCCAAGGAAACTGCGCTCGCCAACCCGCCTGCCAAGCGTGGCGAGTATGGCAATATCCTCCCATGGAACGAAGAATCCTTGGGAGAGCAGTGATTAGGAACCCAACCAGCAAGATGTACCATATCAAGACAACACAATAAAGCAGTTTAGTATGTGACGTGGTCTTGTATCTCCACAACATCATCATCATCTGCCACCCTAGCATCACATCTCTTTGTGACGGTGTTTGTATTTTTGTATTTGCTACGGGTAATAAACAGTCCGTCGCTCATGCCCGTGTTTCATTGACGTATCACTGGCGACGAGGTGCGGAAATAATCACTTTTCTTTTAAATCACGCGTGTCAAGTGTTAGTAGTCATGTCCATCGGAAAGATAGAACCTTTTAATTTAACATCGAAACAGTGGCCGGCATATATTCGCCGTATAAATCAATTTATTAAGCTCAATAAGATCGCAGATGAGTTAAAAGTGTCGATGCTAATAACAGTGGTTGGTGAGGAAACATACGCCCTGATGTGTGATTTGTGTTCACCTAGCTTCCCAGAAAACAAAAGTTATGAAGAGTTAGTGCAACTTGTGACCGATCATTTGGAACCGCAACGATCCGAGATCGCCGAGCGCCATATTTTTAGGTTACGTAGGCAACGACCCGGCGAAACCCTCACGGAATATTTACAAGCGCTAAAACACCTCGCAGCTACCTGTAATTTCGGCAAGTGTGGCGCGTGCTCATCTCTTGAAGAAAATTTAAGGGACCAATTTGTGTCTGGGTTAGCGAACGACTCAATGCGCTCGAGAATATTTGCGGAGAAAAAAATATTGTTCAAAGAGGCGGTAGAATTGGCGCTGGCCCTTGAGGCGGCAGAGAAACACGCCGAAGTGAGCGGGTCCACGACGGCGACGGGCACAGACTCAACAGGGGCGGCGGTCGGCACGGCGAGCGAAGGCTTGCACTACGCACGCGGCGGGCGAGCCGGCCCGCGCGGTCGGCCGGTGCGCGCGCCCGGCGGCGGCAGCGGCGGGGGCAGCCACGGCGGCGCGGCGGCCGCGCGGGCTTGCTGGCGCTGCGGCAAGGAGCATACGGCCGACAAATGTAGATTCAAGCAATATAATTGTGATGAGTGCGGTCAAAAAGGGCATCTTAAAGTGATGTGTAAAGCTGTGCGTCGTAGTGGGAGCCGACAGAATTTCGTGAGTGACGACTCGGACGACGGTATGTTCAACATTGCTGTGGCGGTTGGAGGTAACAAACCTTATTTCATTAAACTTTGCATCGATGATAACATTATCAACTTTGAAGTGGACACTGGTAGTCGAATTTCGGCAATAAATAAGGAAATGTTTCTAAGTATGTTTTCACATAAAATGATTAAACCGGACAATTTGATCTTACGTGCTTACTCTGGATCCCGTATTGAGTCATTGGGTTTCATTGAGGTGGACGTTAGATTTAACGATGTGCGTGCAAATGCTTTACGACTTTATGTTATTGAAGGCGGCGCACGACCCCTCATGGGGCGCGATTGGTTGCGCGCATTGAAAATCACCCAAATTAACCTCAATGAAATCACCGTGGACCGATGCGTGAGCCAGCTAATCGAAGAATTCCCTGAAGTTTTTTGTGATGAACTGGGTACTTGTAAGCAACCTATTCGTTTACAGCTGTCAGATAACGAACCAGTTTATGTACGGGCGAGACCGGTGCCTTTAGCACTGCGGGCACGAGTGGAGCAAGAGCTAGCTCGCTTAGAGAGAGACCAGTCCATCTATCGGGTTGAATATTCTGACTATGGCACTCCGATAGTCCCAGTAGTGAAAGCCAACGGGGATATTCGTATTTGTGGGGATTACAAAATTACAATAAACCCAAAGTTGAAAAGAGACCACTACCCGTTACCGCGCATTGAAGAGTTATTTGCAAACCTCAGTGGAGGGGAGCAATTCACAAAAATCGATTTAAAGCATGCATACGAACAATGTATTTTAACGGAGGAGTCACAGCCCTATACAGCGATAACTACGCACGTAGGGACGTTCATTTATCGGCGTACGCCATATGGGTTATCTTGCATCCCGGAAAAGTTCCAAAAAATAATGGAGGAGACTTTACGGGGTGTACCAGGATGCGTAGTATTTTTGGATGATATTTGCGTAACGGGACCAAACAAAATTCAGCATATAAAAAATTTGAGGGCTGTACTCGAAAGGTTGCAAAATATGGGGCTCACAGTTAAGCAAAGTAAATGTCGTTTTCTACAAGACAGTGTGAACTACCTAGGTTTCATAATTAATAAAGATGGTTTGCGACCGGACCCCACCAAAGTGGAGGCCATTTCCAACGCACCTAAGCCAGAGAATGTGTCACAACTTAAGAGTTTTTTAGGTATGCTCAATTATTATGGGCGATTTATTCCGAGACTTAGCACGATCCTTCAACCTTTACACGAATTACTAAAAAAAAAGGTCGGTTGGAAATGGGACTCTGAGTGCGACAAGGCTTTTGCTTCAGCGAAGCGATCACTTCTGAGCAAGCGGGTGTTAGCGCACTATGAGGAAGGGCGCGAATTGGTACTGTCAGTAGACAGTAGCGCATACGGGTTAGGCGCGGTGCTGGCCCACCGGTATAGTGATGGCAGCGAGCGGCCAGTCAGCTGTGTGTCGCGCACACTAAACGCGAGCGAGCGCAATTACAGCCAGCTGGACAAGGAGGCGCTGGCGATAGTATTCGGGATAATTAAACACCATCAGTACTTGTTCGGTAGACGGTTTACTTTGCGCACGGATCACCAGCCCCTTACATATATTCTGGGAGCAAAAGGCGGAATTCCCCAAACGGCGGCCAGTCGGTTGCAAAGGTGGGCCGCCCGTTTAGCTGCATACGATTTTTCAATAGAATATGTACGGTCGGCGGACAATGGTCCGGCGGACGCCTTGTCACGGTTGCCACTGGCTCGGGAGGGTCGCTCCGCGGAGGCTGACACTGTGGAGTATTTAAATTTAGTAGAAGACGCGTTGCCAATTTGTTATAAAAGTGTTGCGAAAGAGACTGACCGCGACAGCTTATTATGTAAAATTAAAGGCTATATAATGTTTGGTTGGCCGTCAAGCCCAAGTTGCGATGAAGAAAAACCATATTTCGTGAGAAAATTAGATATGGTCGTGGATCAGGGATGTATTATTTACAAGTATAGGATCGTAGTCCCTCAAACGCTGCAAAAGAGGATTCTAAATGAAGTACACGAGGGCCACCTAGGTAGAAACAAAATGAAAAGTTTAGCACGAAACTATATCTATTGGGCAACCTTGGATCGCGATATTGAAGAACTAAGTAGGTCTTGCGCAGCGTGTGCTAGTGTGCGGGACGCGCCGCCGCGGGCGCAGCTGCATCCCTGGGAGTTTCCGCTGCACCCGTGGCGACGAGTTCACGCGGATTTCGCGGACTGCGGGGGCGTGCGCTATCTCATTATGGTAGACGCACACTCCAAGTGGATAGAGGCCGTACCAATGCGAACTACGAACGCAGAGTCCACTATTAAAGTGTTTAGAAGCATTTTTGCTCGTTTCGGCTTACCATCGCAGCTTGTGACTGATAACGGCCCACCATTCTCATCTAGGGAGTTTAAGTGTTACTGTGAGAACAATTACATAAGACACTCAACTTCGGCGCCTTACAGACCTCAGGGAAACGGCGCCGCTGAAAACGCCGTTAAATCGGTAAAAAAGGCTATCAAACGAGCGATTTACGAGGGAAAGGACGTAAATGCCGCACTTAGTATATTTCTTTTACAATATCGGAATTGCGAGCACGCGACGACGGGTGTATCACCGGCAGTAGCATTGCAAGGGCGCAGGCTCCGTAGCCGCCTTGACGCGCTGCGACCCGATGTGGCATCTATAGTTGGCGATAAGCAGGAACGACGTATTGCACGCGAACTAGGTACTGATAGGGGGTTTGAAGTGGGCGATACGGTTTTAGCTCGCGATTATACTGGAGGAGGGAATAAGTGGGCTGCAGGCAAGGTCATTAGAAAAACGGGACCGGTTTCGTATACAGTTGAAGTGGGAAATGGTGTTCAATGGCGTAGGCATGCAGATCAAATTCTTTCATCTAACCGTACTACAAACACCAGATTCTCATTGTCGCGAACGAGTGGCGTGGCATCGTCAGAAGAAGGTATAGGTCCAGACGCGGAGCCGGATGAGCCTGGGGTCGATAAGAGTGCTGACGGGGAGTCGTTTGAGGACGCGTCCAACGGTGATGACGGTGGCAAGGGCCAAGACTCAGAAACAAGCTATGAAGCTGGACAATTGGCTCAATCGGAGCGGCCATTTATGTCATCAACTCCGTTCATCCCGCCGACACCCTTAGGCGCGTCCGCGCGAGCATTGCGTGCACATTATCGCGCTAAGCAAACTCACATCTTAAATAAGTAAGTTACGAGTTAAAATTATATCTAGTTTATAGGCTATAAATTGTTAGTTTAGTGGGAAGAACTGTGACGGTGTTTGTATTTTTGTATTTGCTACGGGTCTGTCGCTCATGCCCGTGTTTCATTGACGTATCACTCTTCATGTATGGTGTTAAAATAGGCTAGTTTCCTGGGTCGTAATAATAACATTACGACCCATTATATATTAACACAATTAGTCCGTCTGTTAGATAATCAAAATATATTGGACACATATTTTTTTCTTTTGTCAAATAAACAATAAATAATAAAGATAAAGCGCGTCAAAGTTCAGGAGTGGGGGCTCGTGACGTCAAAGTTTGCTAAAAATTGTAGCAAACTATGACGTCACACGGAACTTCAAAGGGCTATATCTATATAATTTTTTGTTTAATCGACAAAAAAAAATACATTTCCAATATTTTTTGAATATCTAACTGACGGACTAATTCTATTTTTTTAGGAAACTAGCCAATGCCTGCACCGTATAGACGATGAAGACGAGGATGTTACATGCCTATCCAAGAGTTACCCATCCTAACTAATATTATAAATGCGAAAGTGAGTTTGTTTGTTTGTTTGTTTGTTTGTTTGTTTATTTGTTTATTTGTTTGTTTGTTTGTTTGTTACGCTTTCACGTTGTAACTACTGAACTGATCATCATGAAATTTTGCATACACGTTATGTGAGGTACGGAGAAGGACATAGGTTACCTTTTATCCCAGGAAAAAGAACTGTTCCCGAGGGATCGACATTGACGCGGGCGGAGCCGCGGGCGAAAGCTAGTTTATTATATTTCTGAATGTCCTAGGGCTGTACTATGGGCATAGGTACTACTCACTGGGATGAATGGGGGAAAAGAAAGTAGGAGCTCGGGACGCCGGGCGCGTATCCGATGCCATACCTGCAACTATCGGACAGGTAGTTGAGAATGACACCCCATATCAAGACTGAAACAGCCTCCGTGGTCCAGTGGTTAAGGCGTTTGCCTGTTGACCCGGGGGTCGTGGGTTCGATTCCCACCGGAAGCATACTTTGTTTAGTTGTTTCCAGTTTGGTTAGGACATTGCAGGCTTGAATCACCTGATTGTCTGATAATAAAGATGATTCCGTGCTTCGGAAGGCACGTTAAGCCGGTGGTCCCGGCTGCCATCTGGTAGTCGTTAAAGGAACCACGTCAGAGGCCGAGAGGCGGTTCTGAAGAACTCTGACACCAGGGTGTGCATGGTCGAATGACCGTGACACCTACTCGAAATGATGATGATGACTGAAATGTAGCTAAGCCAGCTTTAAATCTCAAGTTAACTCACATTTCCTATCTTTATGATTTTTTCTTTTTTTCCCCTTTTTTTCTTCCTGTCATCGTATCCATCTTGCTAACTTCATGGCTTTCTGCTATTTTGTGTAAGATTTATGTATTTATATATGTGTATGTTTATTTATATGGTTATATTTAAGTAGGTTTATTGTACATTAAACAATGTAATTTAGTAGTTTGCTTTAGCTACCCCGCACTATTTTTTCCCCCAACATTATGTCTTTTTTTTGCAAAGGTTGCCTGGAAGAAATTGCATTGCGATAAGGCCGCCTTTTGCACAATCTGTTAGTATTAGATAAATATACATACAACTTGTTATTTTTTTGTGCAATAAAAGGTATTGTATTGTATTGTAAGAGCTTCAATTGTAGAATGTGCTAGCTGTTTCTCTTCCCGCGCAGATCATAAAAGCCGATCGAGGGAAGGCAATTGAATCATTTAAATAGGCAATGCGGTGCTATCCATCACTATTTTGATTCCGTTTCCCTCCTACATGCCCACCACGCCATTATGCTAAATGTGGCCTTTAAGCCTTATAGACCTGGGCTGTGTTTACCCCGGAAGGAAAAAATATATGATAGTATGTATGTCATCATCATCAGGTCTTTTTAGTCTCCACTGCAGGAGCATGACCCTCTCTGTATTACCGGAGCCATACTTGGCTAGAGCAGACAGAGGATTTGGCCTACACTTTCCTCGCTAGCCAGACGGGTTGGAGAGGTCTCATTGATGTTTATGAGCTTTGTTTAGCTTGTATTTCCTAAGTCGCCTCTTACGACATCAATGGGAAGACTAGAAGATTGGAGTGGTCCTATTCTACTCTGCCGGAAACCACATGGCTATATAATTGCTTGTTATAGTTAAAGGACGAAGCACGGAGGAGCTCGAGATATTTTTATGCCACTTGCGGTCACCCATCCTGAGGGGGACCGCGCCCGGGATTGCTTAGCGCACGCAAGCGCTAATAATGCTCAGACTCATTGGACCATCGGGCTCCTCTATAAATGGGATAGATTTTAAGTTGTACGTTCAGATGTTTGTCACTCACGCCAAAACGGCTGAACGTACAACATAAAAACTTTGGAAAATAAGTACTATTCCCGAGGTATCGACATTAGCGAGCGGTCGCGGTCGACAGCTAATTATATTATACTAGCGATTTGGACCCCGGTTTCGCACGGGTGCAATGTACATATAAACTTTCCTCTTAAATCACTATCTATTAAAAAAAAACATCAAAATCAGTTGCATAGTTTTAAAGATCTACATTTTTCCGGGTTCGATCCCCGGCCAGGTCAAGATGAAAAATGATCTTTTTCAGATTGGCCTGGGTCTTGGATGTGTATCTTTTGTGTGATGTGTATTTGTTATAAAATATAGTATCGTTGAGTTAGTATCCCATAACACAAGTCTCGAACTTTCCTTGGGGCTAGCTCAATCTGTGTGATTTGCAGTGATCGGAATAGGTAGATTGATTTGAGGTCAATAAACTGACACGTATATATTAATATGGACATGCCTCCGGGATTCCGGGATTTGAATTTTTTTCGGGATTTTAAAATCGTTACCTGTAGGATGAAGAATATATCATTACTAGTTTTTCGCTCCGTCATAGAGTGCACTTGTTACTTTTTGTGTTGTAAAAACGTGATTGAACTCTGGCTTATGTATTGATTTCTGGATCTTCTTCAAAAAATATTGATATAAATAGTAACTTTTATTAATTTATGTATTAAATTAATAAAAGTTACTAGTAGTAGTAGATAGCAAACATATAACAAAAAATCTACTACACTAGTCATAAGGTAACTTGCGATTGGACAAAAAGTCACATTCCCTACATTACTAAAAAACACTATGTATGTAAATCAATTAAAAATGTCTTACTAGCTTTCTTTACATTTCAAATATACTGCTGTAAAAAATCATACATTAAATATATTTAATTCAATCCCATAAGTACTGAAACGAATCCCAGGGAAAAGGCTTATCCATGTTATGTATGACATTGGCACTTCATGATGCAAGTACATAAAATCAATCTACCTATTCCGACCACTGGTGATTTGTCCGTATATATTTATATTTATTTATCTAGGGACAGACAGCGGGAAGCGACTCCGTTTTATACTATGTAGTGAAGTGAAGCACTATGCAAAACTACTGCCAACAGTCATCATCATCATTACAGCCGGAAGATGTCCACGGCTGGACAAAGGTCTCTCCTAAGGATTGTTCGTTTCATGGGAGGATATAGCCATACTCACCACGCTTAGCAAGCGGTTTGGCAGTTTCTCTAGCTTTTTGTGCTTCCGACGGTGCTGCCCCTCGGAAGTATTTTAAGCTAGGGAAGATAGGAATATAATATTTATAACCAACAATATTTATTGATAATGTTCCGGATGTATGCAGTATTTGCTCACGGTGAACAAAGGTCTTTTTAATAAAGTAAGGAATACGCACCTTAAAAGTTTTATCAGGTCAATCTGTAATTTACATGATTTTTTTTTCAGCCTGATTCCTTATATTTAGCATCTCTTGAAAGAAATTTGTTGAATTGAGGATGACCTTAAGAAACACCTAATGGTAAGTTACCGTTGTCCATGGACATCTGATCATGGGCTAGCTTCGTGCCGGCGCAGTGGTTAACACGCCAGCCTGCGAAACGAGGTGGCCGGGTTCGATCCCTTTTCAGACTGGCCTCGGTCTTGGATGTGTATCTAAATATGTATATGTTATAAAATATAGTATCGTTGAGTTAGTATCCCATAACACAAGTCTCGAACTTACTTTGGGGCTAGCTCAATCTGTGTGATTTGTCCGTATATATTTATTATTATTATTATTATCTGCAGTATGTTTTAACAGAGCACTGTCTGCCTTTTTAATATAGCCTTTTGAAGAAACTAACTTGGGGTAAAACATTGGAAGAAAGTTCATTCCACCCGAAGAATCCACCACTTACATACCTACGCAAGTAATAGCCATTGCTCCTGAGTCTAGAGAATGTAATACTGAAAAATGTAACTTAGAAACAAGGATAGGTACGATATATATATAAGATAGTTTTGATAAGAAAAGTTATTGTAACAAATTATCTATTAAATTATTCTAATGAATTAGGTCATGGTCTTAGTAGCATAATTTTGAATCATCTCAACCATAACTGTTCTGTATATAACACATGTACACCCGCTTCTTATTTAGACCTGGTAAATAACATTACTTGTGACAGTCTTGATGAAAACTGTACAATATTAATATTGTGGTGACAGTTCCCCTATATCGAGAAGGAATATTAAACAAAGTATGGACAAATTAATTAATATAAATGAAAAAACCAAAAAGTAAATTTATATGTGCCTTTTCGTATTCGGAATAGAAAAAGCGATCTAGTGAAATGTGTTGTTGTGGATCGCCAGCCCTCTAGGCTGTTTCGCGTCAAACTTGTTGAACTTAAGAGCCCGACATATGCCAGGCGGCGTGGCAATACAAACGCGGATGGTCTAAACACGTTGGCTACTTTGGATATTTTCGTTTTTTAGGAATATTCAAGGGTTATTCGAAAAAGAAAAACATATGATGGCTGCCTTATCTGTAATGCAATAATAATCAAAAGTTTCAAGGTAAATTTTAATGTATTTGGTGAATAATGCTATATACCGAGTAAATAAGACGTGATTTGGAGGCAACTTTGCAATTTTTTTCTATCGAGAAAATTTAACACAATTGTGTTTTTGACTCATATAGTTACCAGAGTTAGTCCTGAACTTTGCTGCATTTTTATTTCAACTTGAGTATTTAATTATTATTCATATAACAGTCAATTATGCAAAGCAGTGTGAGGTAGTACGGGCCCTTAACGTAAGTCAACGTACCGTACGGCTAGAATTTTGAAAGTGTCATAACTCATAACACGTAGGGATCAAATTTCTCTGCAACAAACCGCACTTAGGTATTCAGGTCACATGCCAAGGCCTATTACGCTATTAGTTCACTTTTCTCTTATAATCAGAGATCGGATACATTATTTATTTATTTAATAAATATATACGGACAAATCACACAGATTGAGCTAGCCCCAAAGTAAGTTCGAGACTTGTGTTATGGGATTCTAACTCAACGATACTATATTTTATAACAAATACATCTATAGATACACATCCAAGAGCCAGGCCAATCTGAAAAAGATCATTTTCCATCTTGACCTGGCCGGGGATCGAACCCGGGCACTCTCGTGTCACAGGCTGGCGTGTTGACCGCTGTGCCACGGAATTAGCCAAAAAAATTGATTTACCTAAAGTTTAGAAGTTGGCTATTATGGAAAGCACTTTTTTGTTAAATAAATATTTTTTATGATTGACTGATTTAAGTAGGCAGTACCTGGGCGAAAAATATATAAACTTGAACATATAAATAAACAAAAATAAATCACCGAGCGGGATTCGAACCAGTAACACTCGTTTCTTGCCGTCCGCGTGTTAACCCGCTGGACCAGACGGACAGTGGCCGGCGGGACGAAATTAGCGACCATATTCTGCGTGGAAAGAAAAACGCATGAAAACTCGAAAACACGTGTTTTCCCAAACATAAGACTAATCTAGATCGATTGTTTACCCCCAAAAACCTCCTTAAACCAAATTTCAGCGAAATCGTTAGAGCCGTTTCCGAGATCATAGAAATTAATTTATATACAAATAAATATACAAGAATTGCTCGTTTAAAGGCATAGATTTAAAAAAAAATTGCGGACTTCATACTTCTATGTTTAAAGGTATAAGATATGCTGTGATGTAATAAGTGCAGTTTGACAAGAATGTCAGAGCAACTGTAATTTTAAGCAAACTGGGTACAACTTGGTACAACTATAACGTTCTGGGGTTCTCTACTGATACAATCAATGATTTTTGGGAAATAATAAAAAAAATTGTCTGTAATGTCAGTTTACGGACGATAATTTTGCGTGATAACGTTGGAAGAGAGATAGATGCGTCCCAAGCCGAACGCTTAGGCCGATCGTGCCTCTCTATCGCTATGGAACCCCTAAAAAACATGGTTGTCTATAAAATTGGTTTACAGACGATACGAATTCTCATCCGATACATGTATAAAGCGATACATGTATCCTACTTTGAATAAAAATTATTCATTTTCATCCCATTTACGTGATAACGGTGAGAGATAGATGCGTGATAGATACAACTACTACTGCTCCAAAACGTGACATTTTTCGTGCATGCAGCCGATGTTCATCGATTTATAAGACGTTATCACGTCATAAAACGCAAAATAGCGGATTAAAACAATATCAATAGGCATCGTTCACACCAAACGTATTGTCCGCCGCCGAGTTTTGAGCGCGCGTCTTGCAGTTTAACGCCTTTCCTTGTATAATCAACTTCTCCACACCTAACCAACAGAACGTAAGAAATTGGAGCTCAATTTTTGAAATTGTAGAATTGATTCGCCACTTGTTGTCAAACTTACGCGTGGTGACTCTTAATTAACTCAATTTTTAACTATTATTCGAATGGCCGCACGAGACTACTCTCTCAAGCTTGCAAAATGTCAAAGAGTGTATCATATACTTAATGCTGAAAATAATTGTAAAAAATACATTAAGCTTTTTGTCAAATCGAAACAACAGAACTTAATGATTGTGATGAAATTTAAATGGAACCGACTTGAAGGCATAACAGTTCAAACAAAAAAAGGTTTTTTTAAATCGGTTCATAAATAACCGAGTTCTGAGGTATCAAACATAAAAAACAATACAACCGAATTCATAACCTCTTCCAGTTTTTTACATGGGTTAAAAATATAATTTAAAGTTTATTTGCTTTTTTTCTAGTTTAACTCTTAACAAATTTGCCACAATTACCTCTGGAATTTTGTAAGATCCATACCACAATTTAATTTTATTTTGCGTTCCTAAAATTGGTATCACAAAAAAAAACAACGGAGTTTCTCTCCAGGCCGGCAGAAGTGAAAACTCCGCGCGGTAGAAAGAGAGGAGGATAGGTATTACTTCCTCTCCCACGCCGCGCCCGCGGTCCGTCTTACGAATTTTATCAGGTCACGTGTCCTGACGCGAGATAAACATTTTTTACCTATCCCAAAAAGTGCACAGTGCCGTTAAAGAGGTTTTCACTTCAAAAAATTGTTCGTTTTGATGGGCTGAGTCAACCCTTTAAGGGATTGTCGGTGGTAAATTACACTGTCACTGTCAAGACTAGCTCCGTGGCGCAGCGGTCAACGCGCCTGCCTGCAACACGGAGTGACCAGGTTCGATCCCCGGCCAGGTCAAGATGGAAAATGATCTTTTTCAGATTGGCCTGGGTCTTGGATGTGTATCTATATATATATTTGTATTTGCTCAAGACCGAGCTATGTCCAGCAGTGGACTAGTATAGGTTGATGATGATGATGATGATGTTGATATGTATTTGTTATAAAAATATAGTATCGTTGAGTTAGTAAGTATCCCATAACACAAGTCTCGAACTTACTTTGGGGCTAGCTCAATCTGTGTGATTTGTCCGTATATATTTATTTATTATTTATTTATTCCATGGGCAGTTCATGTCATGTCATGTCATGGTCCAACAACACATATCTCCACGCTGACGTCTGAGGCGCCATACTATTGACAGCTTTTTACACAAAGCCGACACGAAGTCGTTAATTACGATTACAGTTTTTTATCTACACTCAAAAAACACATTTTCGACTTAACTCCTTTGCAATAAGAGCGAATATGATTACATATTTATGGTGGTGGTTCCATAATTACTGGTTGTTAAGTCGGAATAACTACTCGTGGTCAATTTGGGTTTTAAGATTTGCGTAGAGTCTTTAACAGTTTAAGAGATTGGTTTTGAGATCATTGTTTTTCTTTTTAAAAGATAAAATCCGGCCAAGTGCTTGTTGGGCCACGCTACTTATATTAATTCTGTGGCCACGCGCAGTCTAGGGTTCCGTAGTTCCACGTCAGTTTATATATTGGTGAAGTATAACTCTTTGAGTTGTGTATCTAGCGCAACGCACACGTACTTTTTAAAAGAAAAAAACCGGTCAAGTGCGAGTCGGACTCGCGCACGAAGGTTTCCGTACCGTTATCTATAAAAACGGCAAAATAATCATGTCTGTTGTATGGGGGCCGCCCTTAAATATTAATTTTATTATTATTTAATTATTTATTTTTAAAGTGAATATATAACTAAATATTCTGTGAATATTTCAAGCGTCTACCTGTTGCCGTTATCAATATCGATCAAAAACAAGCAAAAAAAACTTACGTTTGTGGTATGGGAGCCCCCTTAAATATTTACTTTATTCTATTTTTTAGTATTTGTTGTAATAGCGGCAACAGAAATACATCATCTGTGAAAATATCAACTGTCTAAATATCTCGGTTCATGAGATACAGCCTGGTGACATACAGACAGACAGACGGACAGCGGAGCGAAATACCGGGTGTAAATGTCCAGTCAGCTCAAAGCAAAAGAGGCGACTGATCCAGTTAATATGCACAACTTTTACCTGTGACCTCCCCTAAAGAAAAACTTCGGTGGTAAATGAAGAAAAAGAAGAAGAAAATCATGGTGAATTTGGGAAAAAACATCATCTATCATATTTGGAAAATTGTAACCTTAAAGATTTATAAATAAATATATAGGGACATATCACACAAATTGAGCTAGCCCCACAGTGAGTTGTGGACTTGTGTCGTAGGATACTAACTCAAGCATACTATATATTATAACTAGATATTGCCCGCAGCTTCGCTCGCGTTATGAAGTGTAGAGTTTCATACAAACTTTCATCCCCTATTTTATCCCCTTTGGGGTTGAATTGATCAAAATCCTTTCTTTGCGGATGCCTACGTCATAACATCTACCTATATGCCAAATTTCAGCCCGTTCCGTCCAGTGGTTTGGGCTGTGCGTTGATAGATCACTATGTCAGTCACCTTTGAGTTATATATTGACTAGCTCCGTGGCGCAGCGGTCAACACGCCAGCCCGCGACACGGAGTGACCGGGTTCGATCCCCGGCCAGGTCAAGATGGAAAATGATCTTTTTCAGATTGGCCTGGGTCTTGGATGTGTATCTATATATGTATTTGTTATAAAATATAGTATCGTTGAGTTAGTATCCCATAACACAAGTCTCGAACTTACTTTGGGGCTAACTCAATGTGTGTGATTTGTCCGTATATATTTAATTTTTATATATTTAGAAGATAGATACATCCAAGACCCAGGTCAATCTTAAAAAGACAGTTTTCCATCGTGACCTGACCGGGTACCAAACCTGGGCACCCTCGTCCACTGCGCCACGGAGCTCGCTCGCATCAAATGTTTTAATTTTTTCATTATCATTCATTATTATTTATAACATTCATTATTTATGTATCAAAAGTTTTAATTTCAACAACATATGATCAGTACAATGTTGCTTTTCTACATTATCTTATAGGCGTTCTTTTTTTAACTCTAAAGGCCGCGTACCAGTTTTATAAAACAACTTATAAAATTATGTAAAAATAAACGCCTTGCATAGGAGTATAATTTGCTGCTCCAATAACTTAATAGCAACAAATTGCGTTATTGTCAGCTGTGTTGTATCATTATATGAAAATCAAGTAAATTAAAAGCGTAAATTTAAATAAAATTGCGCGTTTCACCAAAAGTATACTAGACTCACCTGTACCAGCGACTTCGCTCGTGCATTATGTTTTTCCACTCTTATCGAATATCTCAAAAGCTCTGCGCTCGAGAGAATTGAAAAATAGGTATTTGTAAAATCTATTGCTGTCGCGCTGTGTGCCCAAACAACCCCCGCAGAGTGCGATAGAGACAACTGCAGCTCGGACAGAATATCGCTTCGTAGTCCCCTGATATCTTCTCCAAAACTTGACCGATTTAATTAAACTCTTTTTTATTAAAAACTAGCTTTCACCCGCGGGTCCGCCCGCGTCAATGTCAATCCGTCGGGAATAGTATTTTTTCCCGGGATAAAAGGTAGCCTATGTCCTTCTCCGTACTCCAGAGAACTTGTATGCAAAAATACATAATTATCGGTTCAGTAGTTACGGCGTGAAAGCATAACAAACAAACAACTAAACAAACAAACTACTTTGGCATTTATAATATTAGTTGCTATGTTTTCTTTTTCTAATATAATCGCGTTTTTTTGATGTTTGAACACAACGGAAATTATACTCCAGACTACAGGGCCCCCGAACGTGTATTGTTTACTAACATATGCTGCTGGGCAAGGGTCTTTCCCAATCCTTAATAAACATCCATATTTTGTGCTTATATCGACCATTTCTATTTAAAACTGTCAATTCGACGCTTCCTAGGCCTACCTCCCTTCCTGTGACCATCCTCTGGTCTTGATTATGTTTTGTGATTTAAACCGTAGTAGACCAGTATCAGTAAATACATAAATTATACTAAATATATAGTGACAAATATAGATAAATACAAATATAGATACAAAACAAATATAGAAATACAAATAAAGATATATAGATAAACATCCAAGACCCAGGCCAACCTGAAAAAGGTAATTTTCCATCAAGACCTGACCGGGGATCGAACCCGGGCACTCTCGTATCAGGTATCAGGCGTATCAGGCCAAAAATTTGAATTTAGAGATTTTTTCAATTTAAACTTCTGTAGCAAGATTGTAGGGCCAGAGACAAATGTCGATATATGGCCCCACTAGAGCAAGATACGCCACTGCACATACAACCCTACCCAAAATCTCGCACAGTGTACCCCATAAAGCATAAAAAATAATCAGCGTACAGACAAAGACTTGTTACTTATTTTTAACAGTAGATATATATATATATAATTACGTTGATTATTACATTGCAACCCAAAGCACGAGCAAGTCTTTCATATAATCCTAATTGGGTAATCTGTATGCAAAGCCATACCCACCCATAGCCAGGTGGTGAAAAAAATGTAAACAAAATTACGGAGAAATCTTACACCTTCCTTTAAGGTCTATTATTTATAATTCAAGTCGCCGTATCGATAAAAATATCCGTTTCGCCTTAAATATTAAGTTAAAGCGTTTAAAATAATTACGGGACAATTTAGATAAGGTGCTGTTTCATTAACTCGTCTCGATGTTTGCGATTTTCGTTAGAATATCTGCACGGAACAAAAAAAAGGTTTATTATTTGTTTTTTAGAAGCAATGCGAAGTCGTTGGTCCCGACTCTCATCATTGATGGTAACTGGTAAGCTATGACGATACTCGTAGCTTACCGTTAATGATGAATGATAATTCATCATTATTTCAACCGCAACAAGTCCACTTCTTGACAAATGCCTCTCCAAAGGATACTTCGTTCCATACGGGGAAATTACCTTACTCACCACACTTGGCAGGCGAGCTAGTAGCACATTGCCCATCGGATAACTCTTTCTTTGTTATGATTGAATTAAAACCTTTTTGTTACTTTTCACAACTAATAGCTGGTTGTTTACTATCTTAAGTTTTTAATTCCTAACCAGTTTTAGGTGTATGTATTGATATCCCAAGTGACAAATACATTTTTTTTCATTGGTAAAGCAGACATGGTATTCAAATTGCATGATTATCTGTTGCACTTCTGAGCTTCGTAAATGACTGTACGTAAGTAAAGCTAATTATTTCCGGATTTTATAAATATGGTGACTTCGCTATTCAAAAAGTTTCTCACGAAATAAATAAAGTTTAAAATAAATAAATAATTGATTTTGTAAACCGAGCCAAAGACGCGTCGAAGAAACCGCGTCTTAAGTATTATAAAGCGCTGATCGCAAAAATTGCGTTTGTTACGAGCTGAGCGACGGCGGAATGTCATTAAGTTTTATGACCTATTTGAGGCCGAGCATGTGTGGCGCTAAGGCTGCAGTTGTCCGGTTCAGTTCACATTTAATCTAAAGCAGTGTTTTTCAATCTTTTTTGATTTCACGACCCTTTTACAAGTTGAAAAATTCTAGCGACCCCCTTGTGCCATAAACAGACAAAGAAATATTATGTACTAAAACGGGTCACTCACGTGCTATTTCGTCGGGATTGCGTCGGCAATCCCGGCAGCACGTGCGTGAGTGACCCGTGCATAGACGCGCGGCCCTCCGCCGCGCGTCTCGCACTCGCCTTGAAAATGGGCTCCTGACGAGTCCGAAACTATAGTCGGTAATCCCGACGAAATAGCACGTTAGTGACCCGTTTTTAGTATCTACATAATGTCTGTATCTCACGTTAGTTCCAAAGACAAAGAAATAATTAAAATACCTAACCCTACTTACCTACCTACCATACCTATGTTATTGTTTTTTAGGGTTCGGTACCTCAAAAGGAAAAAACGGAACCCTTATAGGATCCCTTTGTTGTCCGTCTGTGTCTGTCTGTCTGTCAAGACCTTTTTCTCAGGAACGCCTGGAAGTATCAAGGTGAAACCCCTTTACAAGTTGAAAAATTAAATCGACCCCTTTGAGCCATAAACAGACAAAGAAATAATTAAATTACTACCTACGTTATTTCATTTTATTTAGAGTTCCGTACCTTAGCAACGGAACCCTTATAGGATCACTTTGTTGTCCGACTGTGTGTCTGTCTGTCAAGACCTTTTTCTCAGGAACGCGTGGAAGTATCAAGGTGAAAATCTATTGGAGCTGTGAAAAAATCAAACTTCTAAGCCAATGCGATCAAAAGATACAGCCGTTTATGCCGCAAATTTTCGACATCCGCAAGGGAATCAAAACTTAGCTCACGGGAAGTACCCTGTATTAAAATTTGGTACGAAGCAAAAATCTCAAAAGGCAAAATTTTTTGTAACATAATTAAAACTATTTTTAATAATTTTATACTTATTATAGGTACGGAAACCTTCGTGCGCGAGTCCGAGTCGCACTTGGCCGGATTTTTTATTTTGCGACTCCTTTACAAGTTTAATAATGTCATATTGACATTTCCAACTTTAGCATTATTTTCACTTAACTACTATTTGTACAAATCTTATGCACTTGTTATAAACAAACAGACAGACAGAAGTGATCCTTGGGTACCGTTTTTTTTCCTTTTGAGGTACAGAACCCTAAAAACCGGCCAAGTGCGAGTCAGACTCGCAAAAAAAGGGTTCCGTATATATCGTTAAAACGCAAAAAATATATTTGTTTTATTTTAATTTTATTATTTCTTTTTAAAGTGAAGTTAAAGTTAAATATTCTGTGAATATTTCAAGCGTCTACCTGTTGCTGTTATCAATATCGAGCAAAAACGAGCTAAATAATCACGTTTGATGTATGGGAGCCCCCTTAAATATTTATTTGATTCTATTTTTTAGTATTTGTTGTTGTCGTGGCATCAAACAAATACATCTTCTGTGAAAATTCAACTGTCTAACTATTACGGTTCATGAGATACAGCCTCGTGACAGACGGAAACAGACAGAGAGACGGACAGCGGAGCCATATTAATAGGGTCCTATTTTTACCCTTTGGGTACGGAACCTTAAAAACTCACCTCAACTCAGTCGCTATCATTCTTTGTTCATTAGAAAAGATATATTAGATTAAGCCTATCCTATCCTATCTATCAATATCTACACGCTATCTTCGCCATTTTTCTGAGGTAAATCATTAAGATTGTGCCCACCATCAGCAAGTAGGCTAACCACTGCATTCCTTACCCGCGGTCCTACTACGAGTAACACTTTGGAAAGGATTCGATAACGTTAAAGGGATTCAGATTTTATTGCAAGTCACAAGTTATTACAGGTGTTATCAATGATTTAAAGGTACAAGTGACGCCCTGTAAGGGCACAGCAAACATAAGAGGCGAGTAGTTGCCTTTTTACTTATAAATTCAATAAATTAATAAAATACATCGTAATAATTCAGTTTCATAATAATTCAATTTTTCATAATAATCCAGAGTTTTATAATAATTCAATTCGTAATCAAATCATGTAGAGAAATTAAAGCCCCTTCGTTAGCCGAGTTTGTCATCAAAGAATTCAGATATACTGTAAAAGCATTTATCTACTAGGATAAGTTGTTTGTTAAATAGGGTAGGATTTTTATATCTTCTAAGTCTATGAAAGTACCTAGTTTATTCGATAAATTTATTTGGTGACGTGATAATGTGTTACAAATCAATAAACGCCGGCTGCACGTACTAAAAAGTGTCACGGTCCGTGTGCGAGAGCGCGGAACAAGCGATAGGTACGATCGGCCTAAGCGTTCAACTTGTGACTCATCTATCTCTCTTACACCGTTGTCACGTAGAATTATCGTTCGTAAACTGACTTTTAAGCCGTGTGGTATCCGGCAGAGTAGAATAGGACCACTCCAAGACTTGCCGTGGATGTCGTAGAAGGCGACTTAGGAAATACAAGCTAAACAAAGCTTATAAACATCTAAGAGCCTCTCCAACTCGTCTGGCCAGCGTGGAGAGTGTAGGCCAAGTCCTCTGGCTGCTTTAGCCAAGTATGGCCCTAGTAGTACAGAGAGGGTCGTGCTCCTGTAGTGGAGACTAAAAGGGACCTGATGATGATGATGAAACTGACTTTACCGACAACCAATTTTTGAAGTGACTTCTTTAACGGCGTTGTGCATTTTTTGGGATGGGTAAAAAATGTTAAACTCCCGTCAGGACACGTGACCTGATCGAAGATACGTAAGACGGACACGTGACTGAGAGCGCCGCAAAGGCCAGTTTTCACTTCTGCCGGCACTCCTGAGGGCAACCCTTTTTTTTTAATTTATCTGATACTAGCTTTCGCCCGCGTCAATGTCGATCCCTCGGGAATAGTACTTTTTCCCGGGATAAAAGGTAGCCTATGTCCTTCTCCGTACTCCAGAGAACTTGTATGCAAAATTTCATGATGATCGGTTCAGTAGTTACGGCGTGAAAGCGTAACAAACAAACAAATAAACAAACAAACTCACTTTCGCATTTATAATATTAGTAAGGATAGTAAGGATTCCGAAAACATTGCATCTGGCATCTTCACAGGCTATGAAGATGCCAGCTTCAACGTGGCCGTAGCAATGCCTATGTAACCACGATAGCTTAAAAATATTTCATGTCCTAGGCTGAACTTACCCTGGAGTGTGAAACTATCTTTCAAATTCATGTTATCTATAGCGTCTTTGCATCTCTCATTCTTATAAATTATTTTGTACACAATGTATAAGGTCTGGGGTGTCATCCTAAACTACCTGTCCGGTACTTGCAGGTAGTCGTGGTAGAGCCACGCTTCCGGCAAAATTAATTGCTAGCATGAATGGGCCGGCTCGTCCGGGGAAGTACCACACTCTCACAGAAAATCGACGTCTGAGTAGAAGCTTTATCGCTTCTATGCTTCGTTCTGTGGGTGAGAGAGCCGGAGACCCATCCTTCCCTCTCCCCTCCCCATTTCCTTTACCCAACTCCTTGAATGGCCGGCAACGCACCCTGGTGTTGCAGTTGTCCATGGGCAGCGGTGATCACTTACCATCAGGTGACCCGCTTGCTCGTTTGCCGACGTATATCATAAAAAAAAGGTATGACATAAGGAACGCACGCCCGGCTTCCCGAGCTGGAGCTAGGTTTAGGTTTATATATTTTTTTATGTTCTGTATAATATTTTTATATGCCGTCTGGTATCCGGCAGAGTAGAATAGGACCACTCCAAGTCTTCCCGTGGATGTCGTAGAAGGCGACTTAGGAAATACAAGCTAAACAAAGCTTATAAACATCTAAGAGACCTCTCCAACCCGTCTGGCCAGCGTGGAGAGTGTAGGCCAAGTCCTCTGGCTGCTCTGGCCAAGTATGGCCCTAGTAGTACAGAGAGGGTCGTGCTCCTGTAGTGGAGACTAAAAAGGACCTGATGATGATGATGATGATGAAATTTATACTTTTTACTTATTTTCTATAGCCGTGTGGTTTCCGGTAGAGTAAAGTAGAATAGGACCACTCCAAGACTTCCCGTGGATGTCAGAGATGACTCAGGAAATACAAGCTAAACAAAGCTCATAAACATCAATGGGAACTCTTCAACCCGTCTGGCCAGCGAGGAGAGTGTAGGCCAAATCCTCTGTGTGCTCTGTCCAAGTATGGCTCCGGTAGTACAGAGAGGCTCATGCTCCCAGTGGAGACTAAAAAGTCCTGATGATGATGATGACTTATTTTCTAACTAGCAATTTACTTTCTGAAATAAAGCGTCTTTTCATGAATCGCAAACAACAGCCTCCGTGGTCCAGTGGTTAAGGCGTTTGCCTGTTGACCCACGAAGGCACGTTAAGCCGGTGGTCCCGGCTACCATCTGGTAGTCGTTAAAGAAATCACGTCAAAGACCGAGAGGCGGTTCCGAAGAACTCTGACACACACCAGGGTGTGCATGGTCGATTGACCGTGACACCTACTCGAAATGATGATGATGAGTCGCAAACGACTTTCGTTTTCGCAATATATTCGAAGTAACTTTAGTAGTCCCTCAAAGGGTCTGTGCCAATCTGTCCACGTCCTTCTGACCGCGTCGTCCACTTAAAGCTATTAAGTTTAAGTGTAAACTATACATTACGCTACAAAGTTGATGTGTTGTGTTTACACGCTGTGTTTAAAACGCGATCATTCAACCACATTAAACGTAATGATAGACTTGCTACGCCCTTAAAATTATGTTTATCGCTATACTTTGTCAATTTCAAGAGCTACTTGGTTTTGAAAGAGAGCAAGTCAACTTGTGTATAATCTGTGGTTAAGTACTTAATAATTATAACCGATTCCCCACGAAGCGTTGGGCGCGGAGACGGCGCGGCGCAGAAAAATCAAGATTATTCCAGTTTTATAGAAATACTAGCTTTCGCCCGCGGCTCCGCCCGCGTCAATGTCGATCCCTCAGGAATAGTACTTTTTTCCGGGATAAAAGGTAGCCTATGTCCTTCTCCGCACTCCAGAGAACTTGTATGCAAGATTTCATGATGATCGGTTCAGTAGTTACGGCGTGAAAGCGTAACAAACAAACAAATAAACAAACAAACCCACTTTCGCATTTATAATATTAGTAAGGATTCATTAGGAACAGGCTACGAGTAGGAACAGCCGGCCTATTTGCTAACTCAGTGACCAACGTTTTTATAGTCACTTCAAAATATGGGTTTCCTATGATTGACTATTTTTATTAAAGATATATAAAACGTAATGTACTTTGAAATGACTATCAAATCGTTGTACACTGAGTTAGCAAATAGGCCTGCAGGTAGGCAAGATTATATGAAAGACTATTTATAATATATTGTTATACATAAATATGGACGCCAGCTGCACGCACGAAAAAGTGTCACGTTCCGCGTGCAAGCAAGAGCGCGGCACAAGCGATAGAGAGGCACGATACGACGGATCAAAGAATGACCCTGGTATCAGAGTTTTTAAACCGCTTTATAGGCCTCTAACATGCTTTTGTGTAACCTCTATCAAAAATAGCGACTGGGACCGAGGCTTAAGAGCGTGCCGCGCGAACCATCTATATCTATACATATAATAAAACAGTAAAAATATTTTGTCTGTACATTTAGAATTTTTGACTGAAATGGATAGAGGGACACTTCTCTATACATCTATACATATCTATAAACAGTAAAAATATTTTGTCTGTACATTTAGAATTTTTGACTGAAATTGATAGAGGGACACTTAAAAAGAAAAATAGAAAGCAAAAAATTGTTTTTCGAATTTCTTGTCTGTCTGTCTGTATGTATGATCACGAAAATTATCTCCGAAAATACTGAACCGATTAACTTCAAACTTTCACCAATTGCTTTGTTAAAACTCAGCAAAACATTTGAAGTTTGTTTCATCAAAATCGGTTCATTAAAAAAAAAAGTTATCGTCATTTGAATGAACTCAAGGCATGTTTTTGCCTGCAAACATATAGCAAAAAATAATAATAATAATAAGTGACATAGGAAAATTAAAATCCAAAGTCAATTCATCATTATACGACAGCATTATACCTATCCATACTATCCATAGTAATCCATACTAAAAACAAAGAGAAGCTGACTGACTGACATATCAACGCAGGGCCTAAACTATAAGGGTTAGGAACTTGAAATTTTGCACAGGGGTTCCTTTTTTATCGTAGGGGAGCACTAAGAAAGGATTTTTGGAAATTCATCTCCTAAGGGGGTAAAACGGGTAGCAAAGTTAGTACGAAATTTGTCGTTTTTGAAGTTATTCGAATGAAATTCAGCATGAAAGTTCTTTACTGAAAGGTATGAAACACGAGTAAAATATTTTACTCAGAAATCATCCCTTAAGGGGGTCAAATAGGGGTGCAAAGTAAGCATGAAACTTTGCCATTTTTGAAGTTAGTCGAATGAAATTCAGCATCATCATCATCAGGTTCTTTTTTAGTCTCCACTACAGGAGCACGACCCTCTCTGTACTACTAGGGCCATACTTGGCCAGAGCAGCCAGAGGACTTGGCCTACACTCTCCTCGCTGGCCAGACGGGTTGGAGAGGTCTCATTGGTGTTTGTAAGCTTTGTTTAACTTGTATTTCCTAAGTCGCCTTCTACGACATCCACGGGAAGACTTGGAGCGGTCCTATTCTACTCTGCCGGATACCACACGGCTAACTCTGCCAATCGCTCTGAAATTTGGCACAGGGATTCTTTTTATGATTTAAATGAGCACTAAGAAAGGATTTTTAGAAAATCAAAGGGGGTGAAGTTTTATGGAATTTTCTCATTTCTGGACTTAGAAGTTTGAAAGTAGGTACACAAGTTCTCAATTAAAATTAAAAAAGATCTGTTTAGGTGAAATGTACAAAACTCCCCCCTTAAGGGATAAAGGGGGGGGGTTTGTATGGAAATTTTCTCATTTCTGGACATAGAAGTATAAAAATAAGTATATATGTTTACATTACAATTAAAAAGACCTGTGTAGTTAAAATGGACGAAATTTGCCCTTGAAGGGGTAAAATAGGTGGGGTAAAGTTTGTATGGATTTTTTTATTTACTTAGAAATATGACAATGTGTAGGTGAAATGGGCAAAATCCCCTCCTTAAGGGCTAAAGATCTTTGCAGGCGAAATGTATTAAATTCCCCCTTAAGGGGAAAAAGCAGAGGGTGAGGGGTTTGTATGGAATTTTTATCATTTCTATTGTTCCTAAGGGAACGACATTAACGCGGGCGGAGCCGCGGGCAACAGCTAGTTAGGTAATAAATTGATAAATATTAATATAAAATATTAATATTCATATGTATATTTTTATTTTAAAAAATAAGAAAAAACCTGCGAGATGTAGATATAAATATTTTCATGTGAGAATTATTATGTTTTAGACGTAAAGTTTTCAAACTTTTCGAAGGAAAATGGTTTTAGATATCATAACATATACCTATATGTATCGTTTTTAGATTAAATATATATTTGTTTCAAATTCCAACAAGGCGGTGATCTTGTGCAAGGATCGACCTAAACTATACAAATCATTTTGATGTATTTAATTAATCTAGCAAATTCTACTAGTGATTTAAAAATACATCAAACTCCACAACTTCGTGCAGTACCTTTTTAACTTATCGAGGAAAATACCTTTACTATGTTGAGGGACGTGGATGAGAGATAGATGCATCACGAGCCGAACGCTTAGGCCGATCGTGCGTCTCTATCGCTTGTTCCGCGCTTTCGCTTGCATTAGAACGTGAGACTCTTTCGTGCGTGCAGCCGGCGTTCGATTTTTAAGTTGTAATCACGTCAAAAAGGCAATCCTATTCGTCCCAAAACGCGTTCAGAATTTCGCGTGTAACCTAAAATACATTGTGCTATTTTCATCAAACTTGTCCCCTTTTATAAATTTTAATGGATTCAAGGCATACGTCCACATCCACATGTCATGCCAATTGCGTAAAACCTAGTCTACACAATCCTTGAGAACAATTTTTGAAATAGTTCGTTATTAAATAATGATTTTTGAACAGTCATCATCAGGTCTTTTTTAGTCTCCACTGCAGGAGCATGACCCTGTCTGTACTACCGGAGCCATACTTGGCCAGAGTAGACAGAGGGTTTGGCCTACACTCTCCTCGCTAGCCAGACGGGTTGGAGAGGTCTCATTGATGTTTATGAGCTTTGTTTAGCTTGTATTTCCTAAGTTGCCTCTTACAACATCCATGGGAAGACTAGGAGTGGTCCTATTCTACTCTGCCGGAAACCACGCGGCTAAGTACACTTACTTTTACTTACTTTCAACAGTAATACTTCCTTTCTAGATTTTCTGATAATTTTAGGGTTCCGTACCCAAGGGATAGATTTCGGACTTTTGCGGTTCGTCCTTCAGACACTCTAAAGGAGTAAATTAATTTTGTTTTCAGAGATATCATGTTTATGAGCTCAATACATAATAGGTAATCAAACTAAACTTAAGATTCTTTGATTTTTTCTGTTTAAATGTATGTGTGTATGTATGCATCTTCTTCATAACTCTTAAACAAATTAACTGAATTTTATGAAACTTGGTAGATAAACTTTTAGACGTACAGGGCACAGGATAGGATACTTAAATTTTTTCTAAGTTTAAAAATCGTAATGTACGCGAACGGAGTAGCGGGCACAGCTAGTATGTATACAACGTGATTTTGAACCCCCTAGCTAAGCCGTGTGGTATCCGGCAGAGTAGAATAGGACCACTCCAAGTCTTCCCGTGGATGTCGTAGAAGGCGACTTAGGAAATACAAGCTAAACAAAGCTTATAAACATCTAAGACACCTCTCCAACCCGTCTGGCCAGCGTGGAGAGTGTAGGCCAAGTCCTCTGTCTGCTCTGGCCAAGTATGGCCCTAGTAGTACAGAGAGGGTCGTGCTCCTGTAGTGGAGACTAAAAAGGACCTGATGATGATCATGATGATGATACATACTAGCAGTGCCCGCTACTCCGTGATGATGATGTCAAAACATACATCTAATATATAAAATTCTCGTGTCACAGTTTTCGTTGCCATACTCCTCCGAAACGGCTTGACCGATTTTGAAGAAATTTTTTGTGCTTATCCGGTATCTATGAGAATGGGCCAACATCTAATTATTTATATGGCAAAACAACGTTTGCCGGGTCAGCTAGTACATATATATATATATATATATATATATATATATATATATATAACAAGCGAACAGTGATGTCGATGCAAAACTATTCTGTAGCTCAGTCTTCCACATAAACTCGTAAATGGGTCGGAGACTGTAGACATAATATCATAAACAATATTATTTATGGCCACACTAACTTTTACCCTCGATTCGTCGCGTGGTTTCAAATTTTAAGTGTCCCAAGTACCTATAATAATTCAGGGATAAAATGTTGTCTAACCCAGTGCTGCACTAAGACAATGCCGGGCCTAGAAAATAATTTAGGGCCCTTGAATTTAAAGGGCTTAGACATTGAATTAGAAAAAAAATATACCCCATTTATTCAAACAATCTTAACTCAAATAACAACGAATAACTTACGCCCTCATAGACTAAGCTAGTTTTCGATCGGCCGCGTCAAGGTCAGGGGGTGTCAACATATCTAATGAACGCTATGGTGTCAACATAACGGAGGTAAGCAGGCTAGCAGCTCGCAAAAAATAATTTACTCACCAATGATAAGTTAAGCCAGAGTCACTTCGACGTCTTTCTTTGCAGTTAGACGAATGCTTCTATTCAATCAATGAAATTATAGCGTCTAAATAACAATTTTCACTTTAACATGATTATTTTATATTATAGAGGTAATTCATAACATAATAAAATACATTTATGACAAATTTGTAAACATTTATAATAATAATATTTAAGTAGTCAACTTACGACGATGGACAAAAAATTTTGCATGCCATTAATATGGCTAAATAGGCTTGTTCTTGACAAATTTTGTAACCCTATTTTGTACCTTATTTAATGCAAATAAATAAATTTTGAATTTGAATTCCTGCACCACTTTACTACACAAAAAGTCATTTTTATCTTAATTCGTTAAGATTTCGCCGTTGTTCACAAAATACTATGTCGTTAAATATTTTTATCGACGCGTCCTTCCGTCACAGAGCGCGCGGCAGATTAGTACGCGAAAAAATCTACTTTATACAGTTTTTGAGCGCAATGCTGCTTCAATAGTGACTAGCTCCGTGGCGCAGCGGTCAACACGCCTGCCTGCGACACGGAGTGACCAGGTTCGATCCCCGGCCAGGTCAAGATGGAAAATGATCTTTTTCAGATTGGCCTGGGTCTTGGATGTGTATCTATATATGTATTTGTTATAAAATATAGTATCGTTGAGTTAGTATCCCATAACACAAGTCTCGAACTTACTTTGGGGCTAGCTCAATCTGTGTGATTTGTCTTATTTATTATTATTATTATTAATAGTTTTTCTAATTCAATGGGCTTAGATCAACAAAACTAGCGCCACCCATCGTCTTATTATCTCTTTTCTAAACCCGAACAAATCATCATCCTCATCATCATTCCAGCCGGTAGAAGTCCACTGCTGGACAAAGACCTCTCCCAAGGATTCTTCGTTCCACATGAGAATATTGCCATACTCGCCACGCTTGACAGGTTGACGAGCCCAGTTCCTTTGGCTTTTTGTGCTTCCGAAGCTGCTGCCCATTCAAAGCAGCATTTTCAAACTGGGGAAAGTTAGGAATTTGTTGGATCTGGGAAGGGAATAAAGGGATTAGGATACTCCTGACTCGGATGAATGGGGAAAAAGCAAGTAGCAGCTCGGGAGGTCGGGACCGACCCTTGCAACCACCGGACAGGCAGTTGTGGATGACAACCCTGACCATAAACCGATTAATTAAAAAAATCTAATTCTCTACATAGGTACACTGAACCACGTTAATAAGTCGCCCCGACATTGTTCGATGGCGCAGAAGCAACCTACCGCCGACTCAAAACGAATGAAAAATTTAGTGAAATAACGAACTTATTGCTACTACATAAGAACTGAAATCCAAAAACAACAGGACTTGTGCTATCTCGCTCATAATACTTGTACGACTCGGCGCTGCAGAACTCCAGACATGGCGTAAGTTAGACAATTATAGTAGATGGATATTTCGCGCCACGCAAAAATTTGATTTCTGGGCAGGCACATGTGATAGTACTGTATTAAATTACTTGTATTCTTTGTATTACTTTTACATAGGTACTGCCTTGAACACGAAGTGATTTATTTGGATAAGGATTAATAACATTGTGGCCTAGTTTGTACCGTCGTTACTAAAATGTAGTTATGTATATATTGCGGGCTTTCTTGTAGATATTGATGTCCTCTATAAATCACTGCTTTATTGTCAATAGTTTCCGCAGCGTACGATATAGAGATATTTTTTGGTATTTTTTTTTTTTTTTTTGTACCGGGTCACGTTGGGGTTGAGGGCAATGAGAGGGCCGATGAGCTGGCAAGGAAAGGATGGAGTATGCCATTCGTAGGACCCGAACCCTTCGTAGGCCTATCCTATAGGTAAGTACAAAATAACCCAAAGGTTAGACGTGCTACCGACTCTGAGTCGGCCCCATCGAAGATAAGATAAGATAAGATGCTTCCCGTGGAAATGGAAACTACGACCCCCGGGTCCACAGGCAAGGAGGCGAGGAGAATAGCACAAGTCTAGAATAGGCTTTAAATTGTAAAATAGGCAACCCGAAAAAACTGAAATGTAACATAATTTCGGCCACTCCATCTCCGTCCGCGATAACGGGACACATACACACATACGTCCATACAATTTGTTATGTATGTACCGCTATGACATCAATCGCATCCGTCGGAATATGTTACTGCTTTTTGGACTTTGACGGGGTAAGGGTGAGTCTACATTGGTTCATAAATTTTTAAAAGAATATTTTAGTTGTGGTTGAGCCACGCTATCGGCATAATTCATATACAAGGTGAAATTTTTATCGTTTTGGACCCTTAAAGGGGTGACTCAGACCATAAAAATGAACAAATTTCGTCATTTCCATACAAAAGTGTTCCGCGGCCCGGCCAGTTTGTGTGTGTTTGAGTAGAAGTTTCTATGCTTTGTTTGGTGAAAGAGAGAGCCGGAGTTATCTTTGGATGACCTTACCATATATGACAGTTTTTTTTTCTGCCATTTCCTAAAATTACTGAGGATTTACCTGTGTAAAATAATATTGTGTGATGCGTTATTTAAAAAACTTGTGTTTAATATGAATAATCCAATTAATTAAAAAAAAATAATGTCTGCGTTTATTGGAAATACCCACCAAACCATGCTGGTCTGGGAGATAAGAAAAACGTAGAATGTGCCAGCTGCTTCTCTTCCCACGGTAGAAGCCGGTCAAGGGAATGGCCGAAAATCTAAAGAATCATGAATAAAGGCGATGCGGCTAGCAACCCATCGCTACTTTTATTCCGTTTTCCACCTTTACGCCCACCAACACGCTTCTTCTTCGACGTGCCGAGTACTGAATATATGCCTTTTACGTCAAATTACTTCTGACCAATAATCTCACTTGCCTTAATACTTCGCTCCGGACACATGCCACTAGCAAACTTTACATACTCAATGAAAAACGTAGACTCACCGAATTGTAATTTATGCGGTAACTAGCTTTTGCCCGCGGCTCCGCCCGCGTCAATATCGATACTATCGAGTTTGGGGAAAGAAAATAGAAAATTCTGGAAGACGTGCTGAGCCGCCCTGCCTCATCTCATGCAGCCTTATGCGCGTGCCCTGCGAGCCGTCTCTTCCGAAGCCACCATCATCGCTCCTGCTACCACCCCCCCTTCATCGTCGGCCAAGCATCACTCCAAGACCCAGCTACAAGGGAAGTAGGGCTACGGAACAATTTATCAGCCGGGCGTGCGACCACGCCTTTAAATTCGTGCATACGTACATAGTGGTTACGTCATAATAAATAAGTTTACTGTTTCACGTTGTTTTAATTTCATAATCATAGTAAAAACGTGACACTGTCGAATAGTACTTTTTCTCGGGATAAAAGGTAGCCTATGTCCTTCTCCGTACTCCAGAGAACTTGTATGCAAAATTTCATGATGATCGGTTCAGTAGTTACGGCGTGAAAGCGTAACAAACAAACAAAGAAACAAACTCACTTTCGCATTTATAATATTAGTAAGAGGAAAATAGAAGATGTATATCACTTGCTAGTAAAGTGTGTACGGAATGATAGGGAATGGCAGTTACTGTTGAGCAGCCTGAACTTGAATAAATGGGATATTGGCATTATCCAATGTTTTTTATCATAGCCATGTTCGAATGAAGCCAACAAGCTATTCGAACTCGCAGCGACTGCGCAACAGTAACTACTTCAAGGACCCTTCTGAGATATAGTTTATAGTTTAGGTAACGATAAGGGTGGCATGTTTTATAACAAAAGCCTTTAAAAAATAAAGAGTATAAAAAAAGAAACCAATAATCTGCCACAACCACCGCATTGGGGGTAGCAGCCATGAGGTTCTCCATTGTACAAGATGTGGGACAGGATGGGCATTCAAGTAGGAAAGAAACGTGGACTTTCGGTTTTATGACTTTAAGTTCTGTCTACCCCGTAAGGGGTAAAGACGTGATATGCATGTATCAAATGTATGTATAGGCGATGCGGCTAGCAACATAAATGTGGCCATAAGGTTTTATAGGCCTAGACTCTGTCTTCCCCGCAAGGGAAATAGACGCTACTATATATGTATCATATGACGAGCTCTGTGGCCTAGTGGTCATTATGCCGAGCTACCACACCGGTGGTCCCAGGTTCGATCCCTGGTCAGCTTATCATTGAAAATTGTCTTTTTTAAATTGATCTGGGGCTTGGATCTGTTTCTGTTTATATATTTTTGTTAAAAAATAGCTAAGTTAATATCCCATAACATAACGAACTAACTTAGTGGTTATCACATCTTTATAGCTTTCGGGGTAGACAGATCCAAAGGCCTTGCCTAGTTTGGACGTGGGCATACAGGTGGAAAACGTCATCAAAAAAATTGATGGATTGCTGGCGCATTACCTATTGAAATGATTCCTTAGATTTTCCCTCATTCCTTCTCCGGCTACTTTGACCAAGCTCCCCCCGCAGACCTTAGGGTCTGCGGGGGGAGCTTGGTCAATTTGGCTTTGAAAATTTCAGATAATGGGTCTTTACTACTTGTCTTTTTTACCTACTAGCGGCCTGCCCTGGCTTCGCACGGGAAGATATATGTATTTAAATAGCCTATGTTCATCAGGGGTAATGTAGGATTCTAATGAAGAAAGAATTTTGCAAATCGGTCTAGTAGTTTCAGAGCCTATTCGATGCAAACAAACAAACAATCAAATATTTCCTCTTTATAATATTAGTATGAAATTGGCGTTCTTTTCCGCTTGCCATTTTGTTCCTAATGACTTTCAGTGTAATACATTTTTTTAGGGTTCCGTAGCCAAATGGCAAGAAACGAAACCCTTATTTGTCATGTCTGTCTGTCCGTCCGTATGTCACAGCCGCTTTTTTCCGAAACTGTAAGAAATATACTATTGAAACTTGGTAAGTAGATGTATAAATATAACAAGAACTTTTCGATTAAGTATGTTACTTGCTGCTACGGAACCCTTCATCGGGTCCGATTCGACCTTAACCGCTTTATATTTTTATTTAAACTTGAAAGTGGACTTTATTTTTATTTTTGTATGAAAATGTTTGTCGGATTTATCCGACGTTCGCGGTGAAAGGGTTAACATTCTGCATGCATAAATTTTCCTGTTTCTCTCAATTTAATTATTGAAAAATGCTCATGAAAATCACTCGTTTAGATGTTGTCTATTTTGATCATTCATTGAGTCGTTTTCTTTTATTATTCTAACTTTTTGTAAATTTTATAATGCGTATCAAGCCATTCATATCAAGCTTATTATCAAATCAAAATAATTTTCTACAAGTTTAAGTTGTCATTAAAATTTATTTTATTTTATTCCATACGGATTATTTTATTGCCACATATAGCACTCTACATCGCCTTTACCTGTTACATATTCAGCCTATTTCAAAAGTTCCGCGATGAGGACGAACGAGAAATCTGCAGTTAATATAAAATACAGAATTCACCTGCCAAAGACATTTCTTTGTCCAGTAGTATTTCAAAAGAACTCCCTATTTACATCGATTCATCGAATCGAACTCATAAGATTACCAAATTACGACTACGCCGAAAAGTACCAGAAACTTTCAAATTTAGACTCTATGCTTTTGTCTTAAAAACGACTTATATTTATATTTGTTTATTTTCTTATTGTTGGATGTAAAGAACCGTTTACACCGTACGAGTCGGGTCGGGCCGAGCCGAGAAGGCGATAATTATTTAGATAGATAAAAAAACAGTTAAAAAATGACGAGAAAATAGTTTATATCTTTTAAGATTTTTCGTGTAAATTGTACATTTCTAATATTAGCAAAACCAGACACATATACCATAACCGAAGATTTTTTTACAACTTTATGCATACAAAATACGAAAAAAATTTTTCCCGCCGTAATAATTATGATCTTTTTTGGCCAAAATTCCCGCCAAAAACTCCAAAAAAAAAATATTATTTTATATTCATTACTTATTCGTAGCATTAGTCTGTGGTATGATCGTAGCGTCTAGTAACTGACAGCCACAGATTAATATTACCATTATTCGTTACCTATTATTATTAATTATTATCATTATTAGGCGCATTGGAGCGTCCTTGATGTCACAAAAGGTGACGGCTGAAAATCAGTGCTGGTCACACATGTGTCCAGAGTCCAGCGTAACACTGAGCCATCACCTATTGTAGTACACTTTTATTAGTTGTATTTTTTATGTTGTAATTGTATTTTTTTGTTTGTGTTTCTACAATAAATA
The DNA here is from genome assembly GCA_947532085.1 of Elegia similella. Lineage (NCBI taxonomy): Eukaryota > Metazoa > Arthropoda > Insecta > Lepidoptera > Pyralidae > Elegia > Elegia similella. The sequence goes on from OX383941.1 coordinate 21,283,811, forward strand.
TTTTTAATTTCATTTTCCTGAGAAACCAAAGCTATGAATAGGAATTCAGAATTCCCGTACGAATTGTATCTAGGAAAAAAATAAGCTTTTCAGCGTTAGTCCCGTAGGAACGAAAAAAATATTCTGACTGTCGGATTTTTTTTCTTATGCTTTTCTGGGTTTTTTTTTTATGTTATAAGACGGCACACGAGCAAGTGGGTCATCTGATAGTCAATGATCACCGCTGCCTATGGACAACTGCAACACCAGGGTGGAACAGATGCGTTGTCGGCCTTTCAAGGCGTTGGGGGAGGGAAATGGGGATGGGAGGGGAAAGGATGAGCCTCTGGCTCTCTCACTCACCGAACGAAGCATAGAAGCAGTAAAGGTTTTAATTTTTTTTGAAGTACTTGTAGCTACCTACAAGTGAGCTTTCGCTAATTCACCGGGCGTTTGAGGCGAGGGCAGAGTGCCCTTAACCTTTTTAGACAACATCACCAAAGGTACTTCCCCGAACTACCTACCCTTTTAAGGCTCTGTAGAGGATATTTTACCGGTGGAAGGTAAAATTTCCTTTAATGGACGGCCCTAAAATTTCCTTTAATCCGTCCCGCTCCGGCCCGGAGAAACAGTGTAAACACCACTCAACATTGATGGATCCCCGTCCGGTTTAGTAACAGCCAAAATCGACATAAACATGAAATCGAATTAAACTTTCAAATCACCAAGATTTTTGTCGTCAACCCGCGGTGATGCGCTGAAATCAACCTGTTTTTCGATCTGCTGAACGGTATATCTTTTTGGAAGATTGAATGCATTACGTTTGTGGATTTTACCAAAGACAATTAACTTTAACTGCCTCCGTGGTCCAGTGGTTAAGGCGTTTGCCTGTAGACCCGGGGGTCGTGGGTTCGATTCCCACGGGAAGCATACTTTCTTTAGTTGCTTTCAGTTTGGTTAGGACATTGCAGGCTTGAATCACCTGATTGTCTAATAATAAAGATGATCCGTGCTTCGGAAGGCACGTTAAGCCGGTGGTCCCGGCTACGATCTGGTAGTCGTTAAAGTAATCACGTCAGAGGCTGAGAGGCGGTTCCATAGAATTCTGACACCAGGGTGTGCATGGTCGATTGACCGTGACACCTACTCGAAATGATGATGACCACTAGCTTACTAGCTTTCACCCGCGGCTCCGCCCGCGTCAATGTCGATCCCTCGGGAATAGTACTTTTTCCCGGGATAAAAGGTAGCCTATGTCCTTCTCCGCACTCCAGAGAACTTTTGTGCAAAATTTCATGATGTTCGGTTCAGTAGTTACGGCGTGAAAGCGTAACAAACAAACAAACAAACAAACTCACTTTCGCATTTATAATATTAGTAAGGATAAGGATAAGGATGTAAATTAGTTCGAGGGGTTTGAAATTCGTTGACGTGTCTAATTCCAAATTCGACTAGGTATAGAAGTATTGCGAGCTGAGGAAGTTAAGAAGGTACAGCACGATATTGTGGAATTTGACGTATTTTTAAATCACTAGTACAATTCGCTGGATTAATTAAATACATCAAAATTATTTGTATAGTTTAGGTCGATTCTTGCATAAGCTCGTCGCTTTGTTGGAATTTGAAACTGGTACCTATATATGAAAATTAAAAACGATACATACAACGTGATTTTGAACCCCCTAGCTATATTGAAATCTGGGAATCAGAATATTCAGAATCCCTTATGGAACACAGAATTGCAAGAAAAAAAGGTAAAGGACGAAAAAGAAAATTAGGTTTCCCAAACAAAGTCGCCAATCAACTGGACGAATTTCTATGAAAGGTTAAATTTATTTTTTCGTTTTTTACCTTTTTTTCTTACAATTCTGTATTCCATTAGGGATTCTGATTCCCAGATTTCAATATAGCTAGGGGTTTAAACTCACGCTGTATATGTTATGATATCTTAAAACATTTTTCTTCGAAATGTTTGTAATTTTACTTGTAAAACAATAATTCTTACATGGAAATATTTATTAAAAAGAAATCGAAATTCCCATACAAACCGGCCGGGTGGCAGAACTATTTGTATGGAAATGCCGATTTTTTTTGAGTTTCCAGCATTGGTCCCATAGGAAAAGTTGATTATATTGATGGGCTGAGTCACCCCTTTGAGGGAACGTCGAGGATTAATTTGGTTTTTATTATAAAGCGTATAAGTACATTTACTTCTTTTACTTTTTTAAATACATTTGCTTATTAATTAACAATAAACCGAATTAAAAACACACTTCCCTTGCGGGGTAGACAAAGCCCAGGTCTATAAGACCTTATGGCCACGTTTAGCATGTTGGAGGGCGTGTGGATGGATAACGGAATCAAATAGTGATGGGTTGCTAGCCGCATCGCCTATTGACATGATTCCGCAGATTTTAACCCAATCCCTCGATCGGCTTTTACGACCTGCGCGGGATGAGCAAAATCAGCTGGCATATTCTACGTTTTTTCTTTTCTCCCAGAACAGCAGAAGACATTAACTAAAGAAATAAAATTACAAATCGTACCTAAATCCCTCCAGAGCATCGTGGCCAACAGGCTGGCAGCATTGCCGAATTGAATAGCAACGCTGAGCTAGGTAGCTTTCAGCCCTTGGGCCACGGCATATCTCAATAAGCTTTTCAGCCATGAAACTAAAAACACTATTTGTTCGTAGTACTTTATTCCACCGTGAAACTATTATTGAAATCGGATGGTTAAAACAATTAAATTTAAATACATAGATCATAGCGTCAGGGGGGGCATCCTCAACTGCCTGTCCGGTGGTTGCAGGAATAGCATCGGGTATGCCGGCCACCCGAGCTGCTACTTGCTTATTTCCCCATTCATCCAAGTAAAGATTATCCCAATATTTCGGGACCCTCCGCCGCGCGTCTCGCACTCGCCTTGAAAATGGGCTCCTGACGAGTCCGAAACTATAGTCGGCAATCCCGACGAAATAGCACGTGAGTGACCCGTTTTTAGTACATAATGTCTGTATCTCACGTTAGTTTCAATGATATAATTATCCCAATACCTTCATTCCCTTCCCAAATCCAACAAATTCCTATCCTTACCCACCTTGAAAATGCTTCCAATGAACAGCAGCGTCGGAAGTACAAGAAGCCAAAGAAACTGCGCTCGCTAACCTGCCTGCCAAGCGTGGTGTATAACAATATCCTCTCATGGGATAAAGATTCCTTTGGAGAGGCTTTTGTCCAGCAGTGGACTTCTAACGGAATGATGATGATGACATAAATCAAAACAATGCCACATGACGGAAACATACGCCGTATGCAAACATGGGTGTGAATGCCACGCGATGCATCGACATTGTCCCCATTGTGAGTCCTTAGCCCTGACAGTGTAACACTTTGGTAGTTTTGTATGCGACCAGCGCAATGCCTTCGAGTTAAATGATCTTATGAGAATGACGGACACTAGTGAAATTAGAACCACAAGTAGTCTTTTTTGCGATACTACAAGTATTTATGAATGCGCGACTTACTATATGGGTGAACGTGAGCGTTTCCAACATGTCCGTCACCTTTCTACCACCGCACCGCTCGCCACAGGAGTAAAGTCCATCCCCACATCCTTGACACTTGGGTCTCCAAAAATGTCAGAGCGTCACGTGGTTTTTTTCCTCGTACAGCAAGATTGTGGAATGGACTCCCTCCCGAGGTTTTCCCTGTGTGCTATGACTTGAGGTCCTTCAAAAGGCGTGTTTACAGGTATCTTAAGAGTCGGCAACGCATCAGCAGCTCCTCTGGTGTTGCAGATGTCCATGGGCGACGGTGATCACTTTCCATCAGGTGGCTCGTCTGCTCGTTTGCCGTCGGATAAACAGAAAAAAAAAAAAAAAAAAATGTTTCCAAAAATCTCATTTTTGAAGTACCCTGTAATTACCATTATCCAATATCTATAACAAAGAGAATTTAACCACTCCTTGATCTATAAGTACCATTATCTATAACTAGTTATTGCCCGCGACTTCCGTCCGCGGCAATTTCTGTTATTATGATTGATTCGTTTTTTTCTTAGTATAGATGAATAATTTTCCCCCGTCTTCAAATATTTTTTTAACTGATGCTCCGCTCCTATTGGTCGTAGCGTGATGTTTTATAGCCTAAAGCCTTCCTTAATAAATGGACTATCCAACAGAAAAAGAATTTTCCAATTTGATTTACTTCCTGATATTAGCGCGTTCATACAAACAAACAAACTTAAGCTTTATAATATTAGTATAGATAGATAAATAAGTTTAAAATTATTAAAAATAGTTTTATTATATGATGTTACTAAAAATTTATGCTTTTCGAGATTATTCCTTTATAAGACGTTGCTTCGTCCAAATTTGAATACAATCCCATGAACGAGGTTTTGATTCCCTTGCGACTGTCGAAAATTTGCAGCATAAACGGCTGTATCTTTTGATTGTGTTGGTTTAAAAGTTTGATTTTTTTCATTGCTCCAAGGGACAGTAGACCTGAGTATTTGATATAAAAATCAAATAATAATAAATATGAATACCTCGACAGGTTTCTGAGAAAAAGCGTATTGACAGACAGACGGACGGACAACGAAGTAATCCTATAAGGGTTCCGTTTTTTTTTCTTTCGAGCTACGGAAACCTAAAAAAGAAACAAAAACTTTTTTTTCCGCATCGGGATTCGAACCCGGTGCCCCCCCCTCGTGTAGCAGTCTGACTACAGAGGCTGGCATGCACCTTTTCTGACGTCGTTACGTGAAGTATAACAAAATGAGAATAAAGATAAAACATAGGGATATATATATATATATCGATAGATCATTTTTGTTAAAAAATATTGTTCTACTGGTGCTATCCGGCGCGAAATCCAGGGACTACGCTTGTATGGAAATACGGCCCTACGATTATCAACGGGTGACGGAATTTATCGATGGCCCCTTCCCTTACATAAAGGTTACGAAAACCGAGCCTCGTACGCGTAAGCTATAGTTTATTAATAACAATATGAAATAGCAACATTTACAGAACAATAACATCAATAACAGTAACAATAACAAAGCGGAGGCACGTTCGTGCTGTACTCGTGTTTACGTTTGTTGTTGGATTGGAATAAAGCTCATAAGTTTACGTTAGAAAGTTGTAACAACAATGTTGTTCACAATATTTAGGTGGCGATATTGTATTTACTGTTTTATGTAGGTTTTATGTCAATCTTTACTCTATTCTCCTATGTGGCCATCAAAATTCATGCTTATTTTTGCCAGTGTCTATTAGCCATTTATTCATTAAAGAATACATACATAGAAACATTTATTTGCTATACCTGTTATAGCTTATATGTTATAGCGTATATATCTTTTTTATTTTTTACTAAATGTTGGATTAGGCATTTCTGTCCCATCTCACCTGATGGTAAGTTTCGAAAAAAACACCTTTGGAGCCAATATGTCAGTTATATAGGTGGGTTTCAAATTGAAAAAGATTTTTTCAAATCAAAGATAGTTTTACCTTCAAGTTAAACTGAAGTCGGTTTTGCCCGCGGCTCCTCCCGGGTTAATGTCGATCCTTCGGTAACAGTAGAATTTCCCGGATTGAAGGGTAACATATGTTCTTCCCCGGGCCTCTAACTACCTCCATACCAAATTTCATCTAAATCGAGGCAGTAGTTGAAGCGTAAAAGGTGACAGACAGACAGAGTTACTTCCGCACTCATAATATTAGTATGGATGGATGGATTATTTAAAAGAAAAAGAACAACGGGTTGCACTCCGGAAATTCCGGCAAAAGTGAATACTTGAACATTAACGTTGTGCATTTTTGAATATCTTGGAATGATTAGGGAATAATTTTGCACGAATTGCGTTATTTATTAGTATACAAGTATGTACTATCATATATAATATAGTATCAGGCTGTAGTACAAACGCACACGCACACTCGCGCAAGTGCCTGCGCCGAACAGGGAGTAGGCATATACATTTTCGCCGCGCGTTAGAAAGAGACATATTACTTCGTCTCCTACGCCGCGCCGGAGGTCACGTATCCGTCTTACGAATTTTCGATCAGGTCTCGTGTCCTTATGCGAGTTTATAATTTTTTACGCATTCCAAAAAGTGCACATCGCCGCTAAAGAAGTTTCTATGACATTAAAATAACAAAGATTTACACGTACTACTAAAAATAAATAATAATATATATTTACAAATAAAAAAGGCCGGGTAAATCGTTGCCTCGCGGTAGCGTGTCCAGAAGACTGGCAGCATTGCCACGTTGGATGGCAATGCTGATCTTTTGGCCAAGGTATAGACCAGCCTTCTGGTCACGGGTCACCTCGATCAAAGATCAAAGATTCAAGATTCAAAGATTTATTCAGAAAATAGGCCTTTTCAGGCACTTTTTCACGTCAATTCACATTATAAATAATACTTATTATATTATATTCAAATTATTAATTAATGTTCAAAAGCTACAAACTACTAGCGTTTCGGAACCGACCACTGCAGAGAAGAAGACGCCGAAAGAAACTCTTTTCAACAGTATTGGTCGCCTACTTGCCTGAAGGGCTTTGTATGATATTTAATATTTTTATCTTTTTTTTTTCTGATGTCATGTTATATACAATTTTAATTTACATATTTTTGTGGAACACGTTATGTTAGCGATCGAGCGTGCAACAACAACAGATATGATAAAAGTCTCAAAGAAAGATAGAAGTCTCAAAGAGGCAGAGCAGACCTGTCCCCCCTGGCAGCACCCGTTCACGAGTTGACTCAATTTCTGGGTTGAATCAATTTATGGGCAATGGTGCCGAACAGCTTATACTTACACTTGTATTTGTCATTAAAATTCAACCAGCCCACATTCTCTGACCAGCCCAAATTACACATAACTTATCGCGGCCTTCAGCTAAAAATAAATCGAGGAAGTGCAATTGCGGAAAATTGTGTTTGTGCGGCGATAACTCCTAAACTAAGGTCGAGTGAAGGCCGCTGTCTGTGGAGCATCAGTTATAAAGTTAACAGAAAAATACCTGTATTTATTTATCCGTGTGGTATTCGGCAGAGTAGAATAGGACCACTACAAGTCTTCCCGTGGATGTTGTAGAAGGCGACTTAAAAAATACAAGCTAAACAAAGCTTATAAACATCTAAGAGATCTCTCCAACCCGTCTGGCCAGCGTGGAGAGTGTAGGCCAAGTCCTCTGGCTGCTCTGGCCAAGTATGGCCCTAGTAGTACAGAGAGGGTCGTGCTCCTGTAGTGGAGACTAAAAAGGACCTGATGACCTATGTATCCACTATTTATTTGTTTATTTCAGGTCAAGAAAAAATAATCTATACTTAATATTATAAAGCTAAAGAGTTTGTTTGTTTGAACGCGCTTATCTCAGAAACTACTGGTTCAAATTGGAAAATTATTTTTGTGTTGGATAGTCAGCTTATTGAGGAAAGCTTTAGGATATAAAACATCAGGCTGCGATCAAAAGGAGCAAAGCAACAATAAAAAATGTTTTGAGAACGGGGGAAAATCATTCATCTATACTGATAAAAAAAACCGACTTAATTATAATAACAGAAATAATATTAAAGGGGGCTCCCATACAACAGACATGATTCTTTTTTGCTGTTTTTATACCTAACGGTACGGAACCCTTTATGCGCGAGTCCGACTCGCACTTGGCCAGTTTTTACTTACTATACATCTGTGCAATTATTATTTTCTGTTTGGAGTCTGGTGCACCCGCATGCCTCGTATTTATTCATCTTTATTGATTCACCGGAGATTTTGCATAAGAATTTCTATTATGACCAGGTACTATCTTCCTTGAATGATATCAGTTCCTTTAACAAACAACTGTTCCTTATTTGAACGCTTGGCTTAAAGGAGTGTAAATTATTTGTTTTATAAATCAACACATTTTGTTTTTGACGCGATAATCCTTATCCTTATCCATACTTCCTTACTATCCTTACTAATATTATAAATGCGAAAGTGAGTTTGTTTGCTTATTTGTTTGTTTGTTTGTTACGCTTTCACGCCGTAACTACTGAACCGATCATCATGAAATTTTGCATACAAGTTCTCTGGAGTACGGAGAAGGACATAGGCTACCTTTTATCCCGGGAAAAAGTACTATTCCCGAGGGATCGACTTAACGCGGGCGGAGCCGCGGGCGAAAGCTAGTGTCTTATAAATCGATGAACGGCTGCACGCACGAAAAAGTGTCAAGTTCTGTGTGCAAACGAAAGCGGGGAACAAGCGATAGCGGCACGATGCTTGTGACGCATCTATCTCTCTTCAATCGTTATCACATAAAATTATAGTCCGTGAACCGAGTTTACAGACAGCCATTTTTTATATAAGCTTTCGACACTTCAGTTGACAATCGGAATTTAAATCCCTTACTTATATTATAAAGCGAATTTGTAAAGAGAGTTTGTTTGTTTGTTACGATTTCACGCCGTAACTACTGAACCGATCATCATGAAATGTTGCATACAATTTCTCTGGAGTACGAAGAAGGACATAGGCTACCTTTTATCTAGGTAAAAAGGTACTATTCCCGAGGGATCGAAAGCTTGTATTTTAATATAAAGTCAAAGTCAAAGATTTTTATTCAAAATTGGATACATGTATCTTTTTTTGAACGTCATATTTGTATTTGTTTAATTTATGCACAATCGAAATACTACTAGCGTTTCGGAACGACCACTGGTGAGAATACGCCGGAAGAAATAAATATAATTGAAATTATATCATTTAAATTATATATAAGAAGCAAACATAATTTAAATTAATCTAAATTATACATCATCATCATCATCAGGTCTTTTTAGTCTCCACTGCAGGAGCATGACCCTCTCTGTACTACCGGATATACCATACTTAGCCAGAGCAGACAGAGGATTTGGCCTGCACTCTCCTCGCTGGCCAGACGGGTTGCAGAGGTCTCATTGATGTTTCTAAGCTTTGTTTACATACATACTATCGTGAGGTGTTCCTTTCACATTTACTGATTTACATGCTTTCGTTTTTTTAAAACGAATGTTTTTTTTATATTATATTGGTTTACTCTTGACCATAATCTAGGCCAAAGGCAAAGATATGGTCTAGGATCGAGCGAGCTCACCCAGAAGAAGCCTATTCACTCTAACTTTGAAAAGATTCAGGTTATATGCGCTCGGAAATACAGACGCAGGCAATGAATTCCAATCCTTAGCTATGCGCAAAATAAAAGAAGAGGAAAAGCGCTTGGTACGAATGTTAGGAATTTTAACCAGGTAAGGATGGTACCCAGCGATGCGCCTGACCGTCCGATAGAAGAAAGGAGAAGGTGGTATAAGTTCGTGCAGTTCTTGAGCACACTCTCCGAAGAATATTATGTAAACAATTCTGTGTTCAATATTTTTTTTAAAATATATGGGATGGTCGATTTTTTTCGCCTTCGTACATTTTGGTAACTAAACTTACCTAACCAGTTACAAAAGGCGATTTTTCTTTATCGAGTTACAAAGCCGACGCTTACAATCGGCGATAACTCTACCCCAAACACACTGAGTAATAAGGCTTCACATAAAGGAGTTCAATTTCTTCCGGGTTCTAACCGCGTCATTTTTCTTCACTTACGACTAAAACCTTTTTCATCTTACAGAGATAAGGAAACCTAAGATAAATATATCCAATAAAGCTCCTAGCGTATTATCTAAAGAATTCACTGAAGAATTCACCCGCATACCTGACATAATTTTAAAGAAAAATACTTATTTTAGAATTTCTGGAGCTTGGTAAATATATACTTTACCTCTTCTACTAATCTTCCATGCCGAACGCACGTAGAATGTGCCAGCTGCTTCTCTTCCTGCGCAGACCGTAGAAGCCGGTCAAGGGAATGGGCGAAAACCTAAAGAATCATGACAATAAGCGATGCGGCTAGCAGCCCATTACAATTTTGATTCCGTTGCCCACCAAAACGCTAAACGCGGCCTTTCGGTCTTATGGCTTTAGGCTTTGTCTACCCCGTAACGGATAAAGACGTGATAATATTTATGTGTGTATGTTTATGTATACTTTACTTACTACAAAATTATTCAAGGCATGCGGTAGAATAAAATATTTCAAATTGGATTTCGACCGTTAGCTTGGATAAATTAACTTAAAATAAAACCTACCATGTGACAAGAGGGATTTTTTGCCGAGGCTGTAGTTTTTATTACATTTGATAAAATCTGTAATATTAAAAAAAAATATCGAAAGAGTTTAAAATTCAGAGAGTAAAAGAAAAAAAATGCTTAGCGAAACTCAACAAAATAATGGCGCAATGGCACTACTTATCACTTTATCACCACTCGTAAATGATAAGAAACCTCCTTGACAAAAATACCACTCAATCCCATAATACTCGAATGTGGGGCGATGCACAAAACGCCCCAATAACCTGCACTTGACCAACTAAATGCAATCGTTTCGCTCATTACCGTCGTAAACTGTAGAAGATGCAGAGGGATAACTGTATGGACCATTTAATCTAGATTGTTGCACTGAGCAGAAAGCAATTTATTATTGCATTGAGTGCTTATTTAAAAAGCACTCTTCAACTACTACAAGAAAAGAATGTATTTTATTTGTAAGACTGATTGAAATTACAATCAGTGAAAATTTACGTTCCCGCCTTTTTTTTCTTTATGGCCAGTATTTTCTTTAGGCCAAGCAATACACACGTCGCTTCACAGGTTGGCCAACCTTTTTTGTGACATGTGACACATTATATCATAATAATATTAATTTAGAATTATATAACGACTAGCTGCCCCGGCGAACTTCGTTTCGCCATAAGTTAAAAACTATCCTATCTCTCAAGTTGGATCGAACTGCACATGGTGTGCGAATTTTATTATAATCGGTTAAGTGGTTTAGGAGTCCATTGAAGACAAACATTGTGACACGAGATTTATATATATTAAGAAGATAAATATAAACTGTTATGGAAGAGCGAAATCTCCTAACACAGGCATTGTTTGCCTAAATGGAGATTTCATACACTAATTTATGTTAACTTGTATTTGACGAAAATAAAACATTTATTATAAACATTTACATTTATGGTCCCGCGATTTAAAAAGAAAACTATGTAAACAGTGCAGTAAAGGATTTCCTTGAGTTCTTGGCGGAAATTTCGGCGGCAAATTGTTTCAAGTGGACTTTATAATGCGAAATCGGTGTAATTTAGTGTTATAAATACCCATATTTATGAACAAAGTGTGGAATAACTAAAATAAAATGGCACCATGACATATGTATACAAGGCTGTAGTGAGATTTGTTTAGCGGGCTAGTGTTTGCTCGCCTTGTTGCATCGTATATGATCAAGCCAGTGGATTCATGGGAATTGTCGCCAGGGGCTCCGTCGAAATCAGCGAAATGAATTACACCATAATTTCTCTGATACACAAGCAAGAAGGGCTAGACTAGAGCCGCCTATACAAACTCTTTCTTATTTAGACACAAATTTTATGACGTCTTTGTAATACATTAGTAGCAATTTGACGAGAAATAACGCACTAAAAACAAGTTTCTTGTAAGGGTTTAGTTTTAATTTTATTGTGTTTTTATTATTTATTGATATAGTAGCAAAAGAGATACACATTCTTTGGAAAATCAAATATCTACCTAATACAGCTCAAAAAATATAGCACAATGACAGAATAACGAACGGACCGCTAACAATCGGAGGCTTACTAATAGCGTCCCGTTTTCCCCCCTTGGGAACGGAACCCGCGGCTTCTAATAAAAATTTATTGCCTGTAAAGTCGGTTTTCGGGATCATTCTCACTAGTTCCAATGGCAAATCATCATCATCATCATCAGGTCTTTTTAGTCTCCACTGCAGGAGCATGACCCTCTCTGTACTACCGGAGCCATACTTAGCCAGAGCAGACATAGAATTTGGCCTACACTCTCCTCGCTGCCCAGACGGGTTGGAGAGGTCTCGTTGATGTTTATGAGCTTTGTTTAGCTTGTATATCCCAAGTTGCCTCTTACGACATCCATGGGAAGACTTGGAGAGGTCCTATTCTACTCTGCCGGAAACCACACGGCTAGATAGATACGTCACAAGCCAAACGCCTAGGGCAGTCGTCGTGCCTCTCTATCGCTTATTCCGCGCTCTCGCATCATCATGGCACGTGACACTTTTTAGTGCGTGCAGCCGCCGGCCTAAGCATGCGGCTTGTGACGCATCTATCTCTCTTCCTCGTTATCACGTAACATTATAGTCCGTAAAACGACTTTACAAACAATCAATTTATTTTTTATATCTGTGCTTCAATGTAAAGTTGAGCTTTAATTTACACCCTGTATTTACGATTTTCCTTCTCTTTCCGTGCAGATCGTAAAAGCCGATTGAGGGAATGGGGGAAAATCTGAGGAATTATATTAGTAGGCGATGCAGCTAGCAACCCATCACTATTTTGATTCCGCTTCCCACCTACACGCCGACTAACATGCTAAATGTGGTTTTTAGGTCTTATAAACGTGGGCTCTGTCTACCCCGCGAGGGAAAGACGTGATAATGTGTATATGTATGTTTTTCTGTACAGTTTTTAATGTCAGACGAAGCGACCGTCGTTTAATACATTTTCGCGAGGACGAATTATCGCGACGAATACAAATCAGCTTTGATTGAGTTAAGATAAATATAGAAGCGTGTGTTTGATTGTTTTATATGTATTATATGTATTTTATTTGCAGTAACCTTACAGTTTATACAGTTTCATAACACTAGCCGTGTGGTATCCGGCAGAGTAGAATAGGACCACTCAAAGTCTTCCCATGGATGTCGTAGAAGGCGACTTAGGAAATACAAGCTAAACAAAGCTTATAAACATCTGTGAGACCCCCTGCAACCCGTCTGGCCAGCGTGGAGAGTGTAGGCCAAGTCCTCTGGCTGCTCTGGCCAAATATGGCTCTAGTAGTACAGAGAGGGTCGTGCTCCTGTAGTGGAGACTAAAAAGGACCTGATGATGATGATGATTATACAGTGTATAACAGAAATATAAAATCGTATTCATTTTATATCATATTAGTTGTGGTAGAGCCACGCTACCGACAAAAGTAATTTTTGCTAGTAGCATGAATGGGCCGGCTCCTCCGGGGAAGTCTCACAGAAAATCAACGTTTGAGTAGAAGCTTTACCGCTTCTATGCTTCTTTTGGTGAGTGAGAGAGCCGGAGGCCCGAACTCCCCCGTTTCCTCCCCCCATGTCTTTCCCCCAACTCCTTCAAAGGCCGGCAACGCTCCTGTTACACCTTGGGGTTGCAGTTTTCCATGGGCAGCACTGATCGCTTACCATCAGGTGACTCGCTTGCTCGTTTGCCGTCTATATCATAAAAAAATCATGTTTCACAAAGACCTCTCCCCAAGGAATATATTTTTTTAAATATAGACTAATTTTATCAAAAGGACAGATGTGGTTACCAGCCTACAACACAGGACCACTCCATTCTGTCTTATGGATGTCGTAAGAGGCGATTAAAGGGATGCATATACATCCCGTGCAACGAAAGCATTCTCAAGAAGGGTTGACGTCAGGCAGGCGGCCAGTCGTAAAAATGAGCCGAAACTTTTCACAGCATGGAAAATATAATATTCTATCGAATTGTAAAAACCTTACATTTGTTTTGATATCAACCTCAATATAATTTCAAAAAAGCTTTCTGTCTTTTTGTACTCTGTAATTCTAGATTTGCTGTGACACCTATAACCATCGGACGGTCAAGACATCAGGACATATCTAACGATATGTTATATTCTATGTGATAGTTTAGGAGATACGATGAACTAACGAACATACATACACAAGCGGTCATAATCATCACCCTCGTTTTAGCTTCGCCGTACTCGGGTAAATCTAAGCCTGTTCTTCAATGCTGTTCTAGAAGCAAAGGAAAGAAATAGAGAGTACCGGCTTCTTTTTCTATCGAGTGGTCATCATCATTTCGTGTAGGTGTCACGGTCAATCGACCATGCACACCCTGGTGTCAGAGTTCTTCGGAACCGCCTCTCAGCGTCTGACGTGGTTCCTTTAACGACTACCAGATGGCAGCCGGTACCACCGGCTTAACGTGCCTTCCGAATCACGGAATCATCTTTATTATCAGACAATCCGGTGATTCAAGCCTGCAATGTCCTAACCAAACTGGAAACAACTAAACAAAGCATAATTCCGGTGGGAATCGAACCCACGACCCCCAGGTCAACAGGCAAACGCCTTAACCACTGGACCACGGAGTCGTAAAATGGATACATACATTTTAAATAAGTTTTGACCAGTGTTTTGCTACCATGATTGCCCGTTCGTTTGCCTCATACAGATCCTGCTGGGAGCAAGAAGCTGGACTTTCTGGGCACACCAAGAGGTAGTCCATAGATTGAATAGCACCGCAGTCGCACTCACTATTGTTGGAGAAACCCCACCTGACTCTGTTAGAGTACCAGCTACTTCTCTTCCATCCGAGGTAATGGACAAAAATCTAACGAATAATAAATAGACGATGCAGCTAGCAATGTCTGCAGCAATGTAAATTAGCCGTGTGGTTTCCGGCAGAGTAGAAAAAGACCACTCCTCTACCCATGGAGGTCGTAAGAGTACAGAGAGGGTCATGCTCCTACAGTTGAGACTAAAAAGACCTGATGATAATGATGATAATGCGGCTAGCTATCTGATTATATCCCCGTTTTTCATCTATATGTCTACAAATACAATAAAATCTGGGTCTTATGGCCTTTGTCTATGTCTAGGGTAGACAGAGCCAAGGCCATTAAAGAGCCAAAGCACGTAACAGAAAAAGATATGATAATATGGACTTATTCAGAGCATTGATAGAGGCTTTTACTCTTGCATCATTTGACTCTATCAACCTCGTAAAGAATACGGATAACATAATTAGTAAAACTGATTGAGCATAGAGCACCACCATTTCCACGGGTGCGTCAATGATCACAACTTATTAATTTTATTACATCCTATCCTAACTAATATTATAAATTGCGAAAGTGAGTTTGTTTTTTACGCTTTCACGTTGTAACTACTGAACCGATTTTTTTATACTAGCTTTCACTCGCGGCTCCGCCCGCGTCTATGACGATCATTCGGGAACAGTACTTTTTCCCGAGATAAAATGTACCCTATATCCTTCTCCGTACTCCAGATAACGTGTATGCAAAAGCTTCTATGCATCCTTCCCCCATTTCCTCCCCTTTGTCCTTCCCCCAACTCCTTGAAAGACTGGCAATGCTCCTGTTACATCTTGGTGTTGCAGTTGTCCATGGGCAGCGCTGATCGGTTACCATCAAGAGACTCGCTTGCTCGTTTGCCGTCCTTTATCATAAAAAAAAGAAGCTAAACGAAGTATGTCGGAAAATTTGTTTTAAAATACATGTAAATTTTTAAAACCTATTCAAAAACTTCCCATAATCATGGTCATTAACCACAAAACTTCCACTGCATAGAGGTATTTCAACTATCGCATTACTGCGAACAGTTCCGCGTCTATCTCTTATCAGTCGAGGTTGTAGCGCGAACCTGACAATGAATTCGTGCTAGTGTTGTGCTAATTTCGAAGGTTCGAACATCGATAACACTTGTAACTCCTCGTTATTACTGCACCATAAAAATATGAAGAGCTCAATAATGCCAGTGAATCTAAATGTAACCACATTTTTGCTATATATATATATTGAATACAACGAAATATTTAAACACGAATTTAATTAATGTAATCTAATCTCGCGTTAGTTACTATTACTATTACTAATCCTTAATCCATCCTTGAAAATACTGCAGAAATATGGCAATGCCACTGGCGTTCAATAGTGACACAAAATATTTGAAATGAAAACCTTGAAGGGACCGCTTAGCCATGAAAATATATTTCTTTGTTTTCTTTCAGAATACAAGGTTGCAAATCTATTTGTAATTTTAATATGCGACTCCACAGAACCTTTGATCTTAACGTGCAATGCCATTTAATTTGAAATGCTTGAGAGCGCTGTACAAAATAATCATGAAGACATATTCTTACACTCTACACTCTACAAAAACACCTAAACCATACAAAAATGTTCAGCTTTGCTGCTCGGTCAATTTGTATGGGAATGTCAACAATTTTTCCGCGTTCCCAGCATTGGTCCCATAGGAGAGTTCAATTCATAACGATGGGCTCACTAAAGTGAGTAAGTACAGTCAATAAAGTGTTCAACCAGTCAGCCTGTACAGCCATAATGAGTGTCTAACTGAACTTCGAAGTTTGGAATGACGATGTATGTTTGGCATCCGATAAGTAAATACATCATTATTTCAGATGAAAGAAAGATATCTAAGATATCCTACTCATTCCAATTTCTATTATTCAAATACTTTCACTGTACAGGCAATTAAACTCTGGAATGCTTTGCCATTAGACATTCGGAAGACACAGTCAAAATTTAAATTTAAAAGTCTAGTACATTACTTTTCGTCTCTTTGACTCTTATTCCTACTGTTTTTTATCTTTTTCATCTGTTTCACTATGTTTAAGTATGATCATCTGTTTCACTATGTTTAAGTATATGGATATTGATTCTATCAAATCTTCGCCAACCGTGCCTCTTTTTACAATATCTTCTACCAAAAGATTAGCTAGAAGATATTGCGTTATGCGATAAGCCCGCCTTTGTAGTACAATAAAGCATATTCATTTATTCATTCAAGAAGTCTGCTGGGCAAAAGCCTCTCCCAAAGGTTTTTCGTTCCATGGGAGCACCTGAAGGCTACACAGGCAGGTTGGCCAGCGCAGTTTCTTGGCTTTTTGTGCTTCCGCTGCTGCCCATCGAAAGCTTTCTTAAGCTGGGGAAGGGTAGGATTTTTTGGACTTTGAAAGGGAATTGAAAAGTTTTGGGATACTAATCACTCGGATGAAGAGGCCGGGCCCGCATAATTGATGGCATACCTGCAACCACCACCCAATCAGGTGAGGATGATATCCCTGAACTAAATATTATATCAACAGAAATCTTTAAACTTGGAAATAAATGAACAAACAAAACGGACATTCAAATATTAGCAGAAGATTAACACCTAATTTATCTCATTGTTAATCAATTTAATCTCCAGATTTGTGACAATAATCTCTCTATAAATATTAAGAAGGTCTGACCAAAGATGAAAGCCTAGATAATTTTAGCGCATAATATATTCAGTAGAATAACAATTTGAACATGTAAATGAGTTTGACTTTGACCTAGTTATGAAAAATAAATATTTGACCTTTATTTATGTCATATTATATAACATATTTAATTATTCGCGAATTAATAAGGAAGTATTGAAATAGTGACAAACAAAACAAATATAAAAAGGAATATCGATAAAACATCTAAATTTTTTTCTATTTTTCTAGTATTTCATTGTAATATGCTCTTTATTACATGTAAATTATTAACCTAATTGATACATGGCATCGAAGTATATTTTTTATTGATTCGGGTAATGATTACCTTCGGCAAGGCTCTCAATAATTGTATATTATTAAGATAATAATACCTCAGACTTTTCATTATCAATTTATGGTACGCAAACAATGTGGCCTTCTCCAGACAGCGGTACACTGTCCTGCTCTGAGTCTCCGTTCTCCTGAACAGTACTTTGAAGACCTTTGCTTACCCTAGGTTTTGTTCTTGCAGCCTGTGTTTCTGTGTACTCCTTCAAATTAAGTTACAATTGTTCTGTATTTGTTGAGGATCTCTTTTTGCTTGTTTAATTTAAGCCTTAGTTCATTAAGGTTTAGTTTTTAATTTTGATTTTATTATTATGTATTTCAGATTCGGTATCGAACTTATAATTTTAATTGGAAAAACATCGATTACTTACATTTTGTAATATTGGTCCCGAATTTTCATTGGAGTACCGAATTAAGAATAGCTCATTCGAAATTTAGTAGAAAATTCTCAACAAAAAAAATAATGATAAGTATATTTTAATGCAAAGATAAGTAAATTAAGAAAATCCGTTTTTATTATTATGTTTATATTATGAGTCTGTTTAAACGTAATTAAATACCTATGAGAATTTATTTATCAAATAATTATCGATCGTCAGAACATACAATAAAAACAACTCTTTGGTTGAGAAACTTATCGATATTTTTGGCGCACATCCCACCACTAAGACTATAGGGGTCAGACCTTCAAACAACCGGAGGGTCATTTCAGTACAAATCATAGAAGTTATATATCCTTATTGATATCAGTCAAGTTGCAGTCGTTAAGGCACTTTGACATCGTATGTGCATCGAAATTTATATATATATTTTTATATTTATATAACCTAGACCCAGTTTGGATCGAGGAAATATATACACTTGTATCTAAGTGTCAATCATCAGATAATAACGTGCCGTCGTGAAAATGTGTCGTTTGTTTGTGATTATTTTAGTGATGCTTGTGGATTATGGATTTTGTTTTGTTAATTGTAAGTACTTACTGAGACCCATATCTATATCTACACTTAGTGAAATTTTTATCGTTTTGACCCCTTAAAGGGGTGACTCAGACCATAAAAATGAACAACTTTTCCTATGGGAACAATGCTGGGAACTCAAAAAAAATTCAACATTCCCATACAAACTGTCCGGGCCGCGGAACTCTTTTGTATGGAAATGTCGAAATTTTTTTTTGAATTCCCATCCCAGCATTGGTCCCATAGAAAAAGTTGTTCATATTGATGGTCTGAGTCACCCCATTAAGGGTCCGAAACGATCAAAACTTCACCATGTATATATCTAGCAAGATAGATATGTTCTAGGACAATATCGTCATATTTGAAAGATGCTGCGAAACATTTTGTAGCATTCCTTTGATCAGGTTTTACTACTCGCATAAAAACGATTTTTTTTCATTTATTTACCATATAAAATACATAACTTATAATATTTAGTTTTAATAACATATAAAAACCACGAAGGTTTGTGCCTATGTTACTAATGAGTACATCGAAATTACAGAAATTTATTAAATATGCCTATCTACTTTACTTTATCTATATCTAAGTTAGTTTATAGTTTTCGTAAAAAAATATTTTTCAGGAACCAGACAAGCACCAAGTATAACACTTGGTGTTTGTCTGGTTCCTGAAAATTATTCCCTAACCAAATAACCCCTTACCAAAAAATATTTCCCTAATTTTGTTTCTATATTGTTAGGTGTAATGTCATCACATCAGATATATCTTCGAGAGGAAATAGTTATTGATTGGCGATGGCAATGAAAAATCAATTTCCGAATTTTAACAATGTCCTGCCGACTGCCGAAACTTTGTATCAAAACAATTTTCATTGTTTGAATGGAGTCTGCTAGCCCAGTGGTCAAGCGCATTATTAACGATTACGTATGGTAAGCAACCGGGCGCGCAGTCCCCACTGGGATGGGTGACCAAGTGGCATAAAATATCTCGAGCCTCTTCGTAAATTCGAGACTTGTGTTATGGGATACTAACTCAACGATACTATATTTTATAACAAATACATATATAGATAAACATCCAAGACCCAGGCCAATCTGAAAAAGATCATTTTCCATCTTGACCTGGCCGGATCGAACCCGGGCACTCCGTGTCGCAGGCTGGGGTGTTAACCACTGCGCCACGGAGCTGTCACAATTTTTTTTTGCGTACAATAAGTTTTAATAATATAACTTGTGGGAGCACTAGAGGCACCAAACTAAGCCGAAACCTGACAACAGTGTTGGTAACGTACACATATACATATGAAAAACAACGATTGTTTGAATGCAACGGCGTGTCTATCGGCACTTAATGCGTTAATCGATTAAAGTACAGTTCGAAATAATTATTGGAATTCCGAAAAAATATAAGGTCGAGGAAAAAGATTTTTGTATTATATATCTATACATATAATATTAATATACATATAATAAAACAGTAAAAATATTTTGTCAGTACATTTAAATTTTTTGACGGAAATGGATAGAGGGGCACTTAAAAAGAACAATAGAAAGCAAAAAATTTTTGGTTTAAAATTTTTGTCTGTCTGTCTGTCTGTCTGTATGATCACGATTATCTCCGAAAATACTGAACCGATTTACTTCAAACTTTCACCAATTGCTTTGTTTTAACCCAGAAAAACATTTAAAGTTTGTTTTATCAAAATCGGTTCATTAAAAAAAAAGTTATCGTCATTTGAATGAAGTCAAGGCATAAAAAATAAATAATAATGAAATTTGGTATGGAGGTAGTTTGAGACCCGGGTACATAGGGCAAGGACACAGGGTACCTTTTTTTTCGGGAAACTCTACTGTTCCTGAGGGATGGACAATTGGACACTATCGGCGGCGGCGTAGCCGCGGGCAAACGGCAAACCTGACTTATATATCAACGCAACCGAAACTGCTGCGCCTAGAAACATGAAATTTGGTACAGTGGTTCTTTTAATGATGGGAGTGAGCGCTAAGAAAGGATTTTTAGAAATTTAACTTCTAAAGAGGTAAAATTAATATGGAATTTTCTCATTTCTGGACTTAGAAGTATGAAAATAAATAGGTATGTAAGTACTCGATTACAAATTAATTAAAAAAGATTAAGTGGGTGAAATGGACAAAATTCACCCCTAAATGGGGTAAAATGGGAGGGTAAAGTTTTTATGGAAATTTTCTCATTTCTGGACTTAGAAGTACAAATAATATCCATACTTCCATACTAATACTAATATTATAAATGCGAAAGTAACTCTGTCTGTCGTCTTTTTAAGCTTCAACCATTGAACAGATTTGGGTGAAATTTGGTATGAAGGTAGTTTGAGGCCTGGGGAAGGACATAGGGTATTTTTAATTCCGAGAAATTCTACTGTTCCAGAGGGATCGACACTAACGCGGGCGGAGCCGCGGGCAACAGCTAGTTTCGTATAAATTACAATAAAATATTTTCGTCAAAAGACTCTCTCATGGATTTTTCGTTCCGTGGGAGGATATTGCCATACTCGCCAAGCTTGGCAGGCGGGTTGGCGAGCGCAGTGTCTTTAGCTTCTTGTGGTTCCGACGCTGTTGTCTATTCTTAAGCTGGCGAATTTGCCGTGTGGTTTCCGGCAGAGTAGCATAGGACCACTCCAAGTCTTTCCGTGGATGTCGTAGAAGGCGACTTAGAATAAACAAGCTAAACAAAGCTATCAAACACCAAATACGACCTCTCCAACCCGTCTGGCCAGCGTGGAGAGTGTAGGCCAAATCGTCTGTCTGTTCTGGCCAAATATGCTCATATAGTACAGAGAGGGTCATGCTCCTGTAGTGGAGACTAAAAAGACCTGATGATGATGAAGCTGAAGAAGGATAGAATTTTGGATTTGGGAGGGAAAAAGGCAATGGGATTCTACTCATTCGGATGTGTAGGAAGAGCAAATAGCAGCTTTGATATACTCTTCTTAAAACAGAGGTTTGAACATGCGATAGCTCAAATGTCAGAGCGTAGATTGTACATAGACCCGAGGTCGCTGATTCGTTATTTAACTTAATTTTACGCGCGCTTATTATAAACTAGCTTTTGCCCGCGGCTCCGCCTGCGTTAGTGTCGATCCCTCGGGAACAGTCAAATTTCCCGAAATGAAAACCCTATGTCCTTCCCCGGGCCTCAAACTACCTCTATATTAAATTTCATCCTAATTGGTTCAATGGTTGAAGCGTAAAAAGAAGACAGACAGACAGAGTTACTTTCGCATTTATAGTTAACCGAGCGAGCGAAGCGAGCGAAGCGTCTCAGTTTCCACTGGCCCAAAATTCTTTTGTCCGTCTGTCTGTCTGTCTGTCTGTTCTCGCCTACAGGTCGCATTTCTCAACCGATTCTCATGAAATTTTGTGAGCAGGTTCGGTAATTATATAGAATTTTTTAGTCGTGCCAGTTTTTCGAAATTTTAAAAAATGGCGGATATATGGCGGTCCGAAACTTAAAAAAACTCATAGCACAGCTATTTGGAAAAAAAATCAAAAATGTCATTAGACTTTTTTGTTATTCGCATTAAGACGCAACTTTTTTGTCTGAACAACTTTTTTATACGATAAACTTGAACGTGTTTATAGTCGGCAATTTGCCCAAAAGTTGTCTGAAATCGATTTTCTGTATATTTATGAAAGAAGTTGAAGTACGTGAAGTGGGAGAAAGAGTGAAATTGAACAACTTTCCCTAAGGAACATATATCGAAATATGAAAGATATTTTTTGGCTTAAAGCATGATACTGCGAACTATTTTTATGATTGAAAACACTAAATAAACTTAGAATGCTGAAATAAAAATTAAAAATAAATAAAAAAAGATTCACATGCTATCCTGTGACTTGAACCCGGGGCTTATAGATGCCGGCCACTTCTTAACGTAAAGTTCGCATGTTTGTCTGCCATAATAGTTGAAAATTAGCGTCCTATTAAAATTTTGACCAATTGGTAACATTACAGCTATGAAACCGGGTACTTAAACTTTGCCTCCTATTCACCTATGCCAAGTTCGCTAATCCGATATTTCCGATCTTGAAGAGGATCACTCCAACTTAGTTAATGTGTAAAAAAAAACATACTAAACATGGTGCTCAAGGGCCGTGTTTCCATACAAGAGTAGTCCCCTGATTCCTCGCCGAATAGTACCAATAGAGTAATGATTTCTTACTAAAAAAATCCGTATGTTAAAATTTTGTGTGTGTTGCGAATTTCCGTTGTGTTCAAACATCAAGAAAACAAACTTGGGCAATTATATAAGAAAAAGAAACGCAGAAACACAGCCATAGCTCATTTTAAATTATTAATGTAAAAAGGAATTAAATCGGTTAAGTTTTGGAGAAGAAATCAGACTACGAAGCGTTAATTTTGTGTAATTCTTATAAGTATTTTCCGGCCGAGCTGCAGTTATCTCTATCGCACTCTGTGGGGTTTGTTTGGGCACGCGGCGCGACAGCAATAGATATTATAAATATCTATTTTTCAATTCTCTCAAGCTTAGTGTTTTCTCTTAAAAAAGGGTCTGGTCGGGTCTTCTGGTAAAGGGAATGTAGGTTTAAATTTCCGTTTCCTCTGGTACCAAAATAAGAGCAGCGGGGATTGGGAAATAGTAACTGAAGGAAATCATCCTTTACTCAATTAGCCTATCAGTAACAGATATATTTTAGAGCACTGGAGGGCAAATGTGGATGTTGGTTGTAAGGGCTCGCGAGGTCTACTGTTCTCGCAGAACCACTAGTATTAGTATGGATAGTATGAATTACGATCTCGTTGTTTTAGATTCTCGGAAACAGTAATTACTCTGTATGAAAAGTACTTCTGAGGAAAAGTATCATTACTAATTGTTCTCATACGATTTTCCAGTTTTAATTTGAGTATTTCATAATTACAAATAAATTAAAAACTAAAACTAACCCTAACTATACAAAAAAGAGAAAACTATAAAGAGAAACCAAACCTAAAAGTAAAAATTTAAAGATAAAAAATGTCTCGCAAATCATTGCCCTGAGGAAGTGTGCCCAAAAGGCTGGCAGCATTGCCACGTTGTATGGCAATGCTTATTCTTTGTGCAAAGAAATTGCCAGCCCTTTGGTCATTGGACACCTCTACCAGTCTTTTGCTCACAAATTTAAACATTTCGTGAGCTGAAGGCCCCCACGGCCCCAAAGTTTCCACACCAAACGGTTCAAATATGTAGCCATCGCCTAGGCATGCATATTTGCGCCGCTTGAGGGACTCGGCGGCCGCTGCAGCCTCACCAGCCTTGGAACTCGTGCCGTGAAGGTGAGAAGATGCGACAGTGTCGACGCAAGTTGCGTCCCACACTAACGGTCGTCCCAGCCTCCAGGGCACAAGTGTCATCCCATCCGGTCTCTTGCCGTCATTCCGGGCCAGACCATTAGGTTCCAGAATGGATGGCACCTGAATCGCGACAAGTGCACGGTGAATGATGTTGTTAAGGTTGGCATGGCGTGCAATACGGCCTGCGCTCCTGGAGCAGGAGAGACCATGATGGCCCAGGCGGTCGACGGTATTACCGCAAGGGCAACGATGCGGGACATTAGTAGCAGCGCCTAAACGTAGGCTGGTCGCTATACGGAAGGTGCCGTCATCCAAAAAAGTGCCCAAGTTAAAAGACGGTAGTGCCCGTAGCCATAAACCTGACTCCCATTCAGCAGAAGCAAGGAGACGAGCTCGCTCTACAGAGTTGCTAGCAGAAGATTCAATTAAGCTACTCTGAACAAGTCGGCAAAGCGGCTCATCCCATTGCCTCTGTGAAGCAGGATGGTCCGGAAATTTTGAATTTTGAGATGACTCTGACCATGCGATTTTGGCCTCCGCCAAGCCAGTGATTTCATTTTGAGATGTATTTAATATTTTTTTGAATAAGTTTTGAACGCTATGAGCGGAGGACAAGAAGGCAGGTAAGGCAATACTAGAAATTTTGCGAATTCCTAGGCCTCCCAACCTAATAGGCAAGGAGGCCTGTTTCCAAATATGATGATGGTTAAAATCAATATTTAAAATAGATGATAATGAGTCTTTTACGACATTGTCTAATTTATACAGGAGGTCCGGGTATTTCCAGAAAGGACTACACCGTAAATTATACGTAAAATTTGGGACAAAAAGGCAATGTTTTAGAATAGTAAAAGCAAAATGGGTATGAAGGTTAGAAAGACGGTCGGAAGCGGATTGGAACTTATACATTTTTTCATCGATAAAATTTGGAAATGATTCCTCGAAGATTGGGGAACCTAGGAGACGAAGTGAGGTTTTATCAACTATTTGAATATTGGGAGCTAGGCTATTAAAACGGGCAATAGTTTGAATTTTTTCTAATAACGGCATGTTCTCGTCAATAAAAAGTTCACACTTACCAAAATTTAGCATTGTTCTCTGTTTAGCTTTGTGTTATTTTTAGACGTTATAACATGACAAGCAAACTAAAAACCAAACCACTCTTGCATTTAGGAAGTTAGGAGTTAACAAAATTCTTGTTATATGTTAAAATCTCTGTACCGTCGACCACTGCTAGCCCGATGTTCCAGTGGCCGAGAGCATTGTTAGTGCTTACGCATGTTTAGCAACCCTGGGAAGGACCCCTACTCGGATGGGTGATCGCAAGTGAGATGAATGAATGAATGAAAACGTGTCTTTCAAAGCACAGAGGAGCTTTGAATGAGTTCAAAGCTCCTCTGTGCTTTGAAAGACACGTTAAGCGTTGGTCCCGGCTGTCATCATTGATGGCAGTCGTTTAGCTATGTCAGATGCCTTTGGGCAGCTTAAAAATCTGACTACAGTGTTGGCACACACACACACACGAAAAACGAACGATACAATTTGGTAATAAATTCGAGTCTTTCAGTTAAAAGTTATGTTCATCATCCTGGGTGAATGTTATTTGAGACAATAATTGGAAGTTAAACTTTTCCGAGATAGTATTATGTACTTATAACGTGTAAATTTACCCTCGACATTCCTTAAAGAGGCGACTCAGCCTACCAATATTAGCAACTTTTCCTACAAATAAATATATATGGACAAATCACACAGATTGAGCTAGCCCCAAAGTAAGTTCGAGAATTGTGTTATGGGATACTAACTCAACGATACTATATTTTATAACAAATACATATAAACATAAACATCCAAGACCCAGGCCAATCTGAAAAAGATCATTTTCCATCTTGACCTGACTGGGGATCGAACCCGGGCACTCTCGTGTCGCAGGCTGGCGTGCTAACCACTGCGACACGGAGCTCGCAAATTCGTGTAAATTGACCCTCGACATTCCTATGGGACTATTGTTAAATCTCAAAAAAAAATTCCAGCCCAGTTTGTATAGGAATGTCGATTTTTTTAAATTCCCATCATTGTTCCCATAGAAAAAGTAGTTGTCCCATTGGAATGTCGAGGGTCAATTTATGTACACGCTGTATTTCAATAATTTTAGTGGCTGACGTCGAATGCGGTATTGACATCGCCCGTCGCGGCCGCATCGTCGGTGGTGAAGACAGTCTACCGGCGGAGTTCCCCTGGGCTGCCAGCTTGTGGCGTCAGGGAACGCATCAATGTGGAGCGACGGTTTTAACTGATCGGTGGTTATTGACGGCTGGACATTGTATTTGTAGGTGAGTGACTAAATCGTGGGGATTTCGTGCCTCACGTCATGATCCAATACGATCAGGGGGTATCATCCTAAACTGTCTTTCGGTGGTTGCAGATATGGCTCCCGTGCTGCTAATTGCTTTCCTCTATTCATCCGAATGAGTAGTAGCACACCACCTTCAATCCCTTCCCAGATCCCACAAATTCTTATACTACCCCAGCTCAGAAATTCTTCCGATAGGCAGCGGCGTCGGCAATACATCATCATTTCGTGTAGGTGACACTGTCAGCCGACCATGCACATCCTAGTGTCAGAGTTCTTCGGAGCCGCCTCTCGGCCTCTGACGTGGTTTCTTTAACGACTACCACAGATGGCAGCCGGGACCAACGGCTTAACTCGCCTTCTGAAGCGCGAAATCATATTTATTATCAGACAATCAGGTGATTCAAGTCTGCAATGTTCTAACCAAACTGGAAACAACTGAACAAAGTATGCTTCCCGTTGGAATCGAACCCACGACTCCCGGGTCTACAGGCAAACGCCTTAACCACTGGACCACGAAGGCACCACAAGAAGCCAAAGAAACTGCGCTCACCAACCCGCCTATCAAGCGTGGTGAGTATAGCAACCTCCCGTGGAATGAAGAATACTTGGGTGAGGCCTTTTTTATGACATAGGGCGGCAAACGAGCAAGCGGGTCACCTGATGGTAAGCGATCACCGCTGCCCATAGACTACTGCAACACCTAGACAAGAGCGTTGCCGGCCTTTTAAGAAACCATTTTTGAAGGTTTCAATTTCGTATCGTATGTCCAGTACTGGACTTCTTACGGCTGAAATGATGATGATGATCAAAAAAATCAAAATCAAAAATCAAAACGTTTATTCAGAAAATAGGCCTTTGCAGACACTAAAGGATCTAATTTAGTCATATTTATATTATTACTTAATGTGCAAAAGCTACAGACTACTAGCGTTTCGGAACCGACCACTGCAGAGAAGAAACGCCAAAAGAAACTCTTTTCAACAGTATTGGTCGCCTACTCGCCTGAAGGGCTTTTTTTATTTTATCATCTATCTTTATCATTTATCATCTAATTTCTTCATTTATCATTTTTTTTTCATTTTATGATTACAATTTTTATTATATAGGTACATTATTATTTTTTGGAACATATTATGTTAGCGATCGAGTGTGCAATGATAATATTTTACAAGTAGTCTCAAAGAGGCCGATGATGATGTCAAGATCCAAAGACCTAGTATCTAGAAGACCTAGGATACTCGAAAGCTGTTTCTAAGTTGCACCTGTATCGCTGACAGTCAAGACAAGGATATCTGAACATCTTTGAGACATACCTTTCATGAGGACCCTCGTAAAGTTATGTCTACTTATTTTAACGAGTTTTTCTTTGCGAATAATTATCTTAATTATATTTACTTGTTTAATCTGCTCAAAAGTTGAGTTTAACATCAGTTCGGAGTTTGAGTTTGTTTATTTGTTAAAGTCTAAAGGTTCGTGAACCCTTCTAATATTGGGCTTGTACAAATGTTGACTAAATAAATAAAATAAATAAAAATATATACGGACAAATCACACACATTGAGCTAGCCCCAAAGTAAGTTCAATACTTGTGTTATGGGATACTAACTCAACGATACTATATTTTATAACAAATACATATATAGATAAACATCCAAGACCCAGGACAATCTGAAAAAGATCATTTTCCATCTTGACCTGGCCGGGGATCGAACCCGGTCACTCCGTGTCGCAGGCAGGCGTGTTGACCGCTGCGCCACGGTGCTTGCCTAATTTTGCTAAATTGATAATGATGAAATGTTCAATTCATTTTAATTACATTTTTGACATTTCTTATTGTTGACAACGTGAAATTACATAGTTACTGATGAAAATTGTTTTCCTTTAATTTCAGCGTATTCGATGACTTTTACAAGTCAAAACAACTGACTGTCGTCGTTGGATTCACTGACATATCCACTTCTAAGACCAATGAGCCCCTCTCCAAAATAGTGCCCCATCCTGACTACAGGTAAGTATTGTACACACGGTGTTACGGAAGAAAAAACAATGGGTTGCACTCCGAGACTGCCGGCAGAAGCGAAAACTCCGCCCGGTAGAAAGGGAGGGGGATATTACTTCTTCTCAGGTCCTGATGCGAGTTTAACATTTTTTACCAATCCCAAAAATTACACAACGCCGCTAAAGAACTTTTCACTTCAAAAATCTTTCTTCTCTGATGGAGTCCGATTTACCTAAATCTTTGGAGCCATCTTGAGAGCTGGGTCAGCTGCCGGCTAGCACTCCCGCTAGCCGACCCAGCTCTCAAGCGCCAATGGCGCTAGTAAGATTCAAGATCATTTATTCCTTTAGAACATGGTTGTTAT
Source organism: Elegia similella (assembly GCA_947532085.1). Classification (NCBI taxonomy): domain Eukaryota; kingdom Metazoa; phylum Arthropoda; class Insecta; order Lepidoptera; family Pyralidae; genus Elegia; species Elegia similella. The sequence goes on from OX383941.1 coordinate 21,312,342, forward strand.
AAAGATGTTGTATTACATAATTAAGTATATCAAAATAAATTAAATGTCAAATAATAAATTAGTACAAAATAAATATGTAATGTCAATTAAATTATTAAATTTGAGTTAAGAAATTCATTCATACTATAGTATCGCTTTTCGAATAAAAATTTACACAGACTGTTATTGTATATTTTTACACACATTCCGTATGTATGTAGTATGCATCTCTTAGCGGGAACTACATATTTCTATCCTTTGTAGTGGAAACATTTGGAGCTGACCTGCTGAGAGAGACTTCTTAAAAGAGATATCTTCACGGCTCATTGCCGCCGCTGGTGAGAGCTGCTTTTTTGCGCGGCTCATAAGTATTGCTGAGGCAGCACTCGACCCCGATTTTTTTTTAGTAAAAATTGATTGGCTGTAAAGTCGATTTACGAACGATAATTTTACGTGATAACGGTGGAAGAGAGATAGATGCGTTACAAGCCGAACGCTTAAGCCGATCGTGCGCAGCCGACGTTCATTGACTTATAAGACGTTTCCACACCAAAAAGCTTTTTTTAATAAGTATTGAAGTAGGCATTTGTCTCCCATCTCACCTGATGGTCATCATCATTTCGAGTAGGTGTCACAGTCAATCGACCATGCACACCCTGGTGTCAGAGTTCTTCGGAACTGCCTCTCGGCCTCTGACGTGGTTCCTTTAACGACTACAAGATGACAGCCGGGACCATCTGCTTAACGTGCCTTCCGAAGCACGGAATCATATTTATTTTCAGACAATCAGGTGATTCAAGCCTGCAATGTCCTAACCAAACTGTAAACAACTAAACAAAGTATGCTTCCCGTGGAAATCGAACCCACGACCCCCGGGTCTACAGGCAAACGCCTTGACCACTGGACCACGGAGACAGTCACCTGATGGTAAAAGACGATGAAGACGAGGATGTTAAGATGATAAATAATAATGATTTTTGAAGTGAAAACTTCTGTAGTGGCTTTATGCACTTTTTGGGATAGGTAAAAAATGTTAAATTCGCGTCAGGACGCGGCCTGATCAAAAATTCGTAAGACGGACACGTGTCATTCCAAAATATTCAAAAATGCATGTTCAAGTTTTCACTTCAGCCGGTACTCCCGAAGTGCAAACCATTGTTTTTTTTTCTTTATAATCGTTTAATAAAGTTCTAAATAAATTAAATCTGACGAAGGGAGTCACTAAGGACAAAATACCTAACTCAATCCGATTTGTAATCAAATATTTTGTAGAAATTAGGTCGAATGTTTGATTAATAAAACAAGAACAACAAATCTCTAAAGAGTCAACGTTAATCAAGTTAAAAGGTACCGTCAAGGCGGGAACCTCCGGTTATGGATTTATCTATAGGAAAAATGATTTAAAATGTCTGTTTGTTTGTCATGACAAGCAAAGTGACAACGAGAGGAACACTATCCCACATTCTATTCAATTCAATTCAATTTATTTGCATATAATATATGTATGTGTTACAAAAGTTGTACCTTATCTTACGAGTGTCAATACATTTTGCCTTACAAAGGCGTGCAAATTTAACATTATTGTCAATATTTGTTAATTAATTACATCATTAATTTATCTTATCAGTCAAAAAGTCTTCTATGCTGTAGTAACATTTGTCAATTAGAATTTTCTTTAACTTAATTTTAAAAAGATTATTATTTAACCCTTTCAATGTGTCCGGTAATTTGTTATACAGTCTTGGACCTATGATATGTACAGTTCTATTATATGTAGCCATATTAAAATTCTGTTGAGACAATATTTGAATTTTATTTCTAGTAGCTCTGGGATGCTTATTAACAATTTGCCTAAACTTACTCATATTCTCTTTAATATATACACATGCTTCTAAAATATATAGGGAATAAATTGTTAGAATATTAGGTTTTTTGAAATAAGAACTATACATTTTAATGGGCCAATATACTATACTATTTTCGTGGTACAATATAATATTTAGGCGAGCTAATATTTAGCGATATTTAGGCACAGTGTGGTTAACGCGCCAGCCTGCGACACGAGGGTTCCCGGGTTCGATCCCCGGTCAAGTCATGATAGAAAACTGTCTTTTTCAGATTGCTACTTTTTTATTTTTATGGTAGATCCACATTTTTCTACGTTTATCTACTTATTAATGTTTCCAACATTGTAACATTGTCAAGGGTATGCATTCGTTATTATATAATTTTAACCTAACATAATATAAATTTACACGGACAAATCACACAGATTGAGCTAGCCCCAAAGTAAGTTCGAGACTTGTGTTATGGGATACTAACTCAACGATACTATATTTTATAACAAATACATATATAGATAAACATCCAAGACCCAGGCCAATCTGAAAAAGATCATTTTCCATCTTGACCTGGCCGGGGATCGAACCCGGGCACTCCGTTGTCAGGCAGGCGTGTTAACCACTGCGCCACGGAGCTGTCACATATATTAAATAAAACAAAAGGATTAACTTTTATGATGGAATCAATAATTATTGTATGCTGGGACCAGTTAAATGTAGGATACTTACGGTTTAATTTAATTGGCGCATAATGGCACATACTTTACCTTTGAAATGAACCTGTATGGTAAACATAAAAATATCATATTCAACAGGTCGAAAACATGATCGCTGCGTCGCATAATGTCCCTTTCGCAAAATGTCCTCTAGACGCAAAATGTTTATTTAGCAGAAGGTCTCTTTCGCAAGACGTCCCATACGCAAAATGTCTCTCACAAAACATCTCTCCATCTCCTTTTTTTGTGTAAAGAAAAAGAAATGAAAATAACGAAGAAAGTCAGGAGCATTCTCTAGTTCCAAAATAAAATGACGACGGCTATATCTTAATCCTAAGAATTTTCCTCACGCCTCGAGCAACCTTTGATTTCTAAATAGGATTTTATGATTTTTCATAGAAGGCTGAAGCCTTTTTTTGCTACTTCCAATCTAATTAATCAAATAAATAAGATATTTTTATTTTACAGTTTGTGTTTTCTTTGTTTTTTCTAGGCGCCATTCATTTTTTTTTTTCGTCTTTTGTCTTCCAGCGGTAGCCTGTAAGCAAGAGATTGCTTAGCTTTAAGCAATATGGCCGCCAATTGTACGAAATCTTTTTGTTTTAATTTTTAATATTTGTATAAATCCCTGGTATAATAAAGTGTATTGACTTACTCTTATGAATTTAAAAGAAACGTGAGAAATGGCTGATTTTGAAAGCTACACAGGATGATTGTTTGGCATTGCCTTTCCTATAGTTGGTTCGTTAACCTTTCATTTTTGGGCTAAGCAATGCTTCTAATATACAGCGTGATTTTGAATCTCAGAGCTATACTGAAATGTCGGAATAAGAAACGAAAAAAACTTTTTTTTGTTTCTGATTCCTCAGTTCAATATAAGCTCAGAGGTTCAAAATCATGCTGTATTTAATGCACGAGTAATGTTCCTAGGTACTTATATAGATGAAAAAATACTACGTACAAGTACTTAAGTAGCTTCCATATAAGAGGGCAGTGACCTTGTAAACCCCTCAACAAACCTACACAGTACCTAGCTGGTTTAAACTTTGACCAACAACTCTCACATTAAAAACCAAATAATTCGAAAAAATGAAACTTATTAGCTAGGTTTCCTCGGCCTGATTTATTTTATCGGAAGCAAAGCATAGAACCGCCTACTAAAGAACATCTTTATCAAAACCTTATTTGTAGATCCCGAAATACACCAGAACAGTAACACTTAGTCATTAGGATTTTCTAACACTGATGGCACAGAAGTTTTATCAATTTTCTATGTGTATTTTCTCTTGTTTTAGTTTTATATTGTGTTGTGTGTGTGTCAATGTGTTGCAATAAATTTTATTCTATTTCATTCTATTCTATTCTAGGACCTGCAAGTTTTTTTTTTTGTTCCCAGATGTAACAGGAAATCCAACGACGTAGCGCTTTTAAAAACAGCTCGGCAGCTAAAGTGGACGAACGCCCTACGACCGGCGTGCTTACCACAACCCCTGGCGGCAGATTTCAGTGGGGTACTGGCCACTGTCGCTGGGTGGGGATTTACTAATGAAGATAGAGCTCAAGGTCAGAAAACATACATTCACCCTCAGGGCTGTCTTAACCCGGGGGTGGAAGAGGGGTGGCTCACCCGGGCGCCTGGTATTGGAGGGCGGCAATATTGTCGAAAATTTCCTCCACTGAAAGTATCGGCTCGCCCCCACGCTCCAGAGTTTAGTGGACGGCGATGGTTGGGTAAAAGGGCCAGCGCCGCCAGACCTGCCAATTTTTGGACGCATCCTTTATTTTTCGAATTTTTGTACCTGTACTACAAAAATTCCACTAATGGACAAAAGCCTCTCCCAGAGATACTTCGCTCCATGCGAGGATATTGCTATACTCACCACGCCTGGCAGGTTGGCGAGCGCAGTCTCTTTGGCTTCTTGTGCTTCCGACGCCGCTGCCCAATGGATGCATTTTAAAGCTGGGGAAACATAGGAGTTTGTTGGATTTGGAAAGGTAATGATGGTATCGGAATACTACTCACGGATGAATATGAGAAAAGCAGCTCAGGAGGCCGGGCGCACGTACCCGATGCCAACTTGCAACCACCCAGTTGAGCATATCACCCCTGACCATATTTTGGACCCACTTATTCCCCCTTTCCCAAAGGCGCGTTGACAGATAAGAGGTCATGTATTGTAGCGTTCCTCTCGTCAGGGACTAAGTTCAGAGTATATTAAGCGCTTTAGACTTATCCAGTCACTATATTTCCTTTGACGTTGATTTGGTTGCTCTTTGAAAAACTAAGGTCGAGATGGTATAATAAGTAAAAATAGTATTGCAAAAGGAGTTCCGATTAAACCAATAATCGTTATCAGGGTCTCGTCCCAACGTGCTGCAGAAGACGGAGGTTGTGGTGGTAACCAACGAGGAATGCAACAGCTGGTACCAGTCACAAGGGAGTAAGGTCAAGGTGATCCCGACGCAGATGTGCGCGGGACATGAACAGGGAGGCCGCGATTCTTGCTGGGTGAGATATTTCATAGATTACTTGTCATCTCCCGCTTCAACTCCGGCTTTCTCACTCACCAAATGAAGCATAAAAGAGGTAATGCTTTTACTCAGGCGTCGATTTTCTGTGAGAGTTTAGTACTTCCCCGGACGAAAAGGCCCAGTCATGCTACTAGCAAAAACGAATTTTGCCGGTAGCGTGGCTCTACCACAAACAACTAGAACTTATTGAATTTTCTGCGATTCACTCAAATTACCTATTGTCCATTGTGTATTACCCTTGGAGTAATCTAGAGACAAGAGTCATATACAGCGGCTTTTTCACCCCTTAGTTACGTATGAGACATCAAAAAACTTATACAATAGAACAAATAAAGATACTTTAATAAATAAACATTTTGATTCTTGATTCTTGGAACAGACCAACGGACATACAAGACAGACAGACTAGTGTGTCACAGGGATTTTTTGGCATTACAATTACACATCATTATTCTGTTCTTCCAGGCTGATAGTGGCGGTCCCCTCATGTTCAGAGAAGACAACCTCCACGCCATGGTAGTTGGCGTGGTGTCTACTGGCAGCGGCTGCGCCCGGGTGCGGATGCCAGGCGTCTATACTCGTGTTTCAAGATATACTGACTGGATCATCCAGAGCATCGGGAGTGACAAGGCAAGATCTGGGCTTAGTTGGTACCCTAGGTTCAATTGAGAGTGAGCTCATGAAGTCCTGAATTCTTCCACCCATGAAATGTTTCACGATTTATTGTCTATTACACATACCGATATGCACATGCATGATAATGAATCGATCGTACGATAACAGTGCTATAGTAGGTACATAATACTTAGTAAGGAACACATTTTTTCCAAATGTGACATAGTAACTAAACACGCCAGCCTGTGACACGAGGATGCCCGGGTTCGATCTCCGGTCAGGTCAAGATGAAAAATTATCTTTTTCAGATTGACCTCAGTCTTGGATGTTTATCTATAACTGTCATCATCATTCCGTATATGTGACACGGTCAATAGACCATGCGCATCCTGGTGTCAGTGTTCTTCGGACTTGCCTCTCAGCGTCTGACGTGGTTCCCTTAACGACTACCACAAACGGCAGCCGGGACCAACGGCTTAACGTGCCTTCCGAAGCACGAAATCATCTTTATTATCAGACAATCAGGTGATTCAAGCCTGCAATGTCCTAACCAAACGTGAAACAACTAAACAAAGTATGCTTCTCGTGGGAATCGAACCCTCGGGTCTTCAGGCAAACGCCTTAACCACTGGACCACGGAGTTGTTAAATCAAACTGAATATAAACATTGCAATGTCAATAAAAGTGTAAAAATAGCAATAAACATTTAACTTATGGGTCGACAAAATCAGATCGATCAGCGTCTAATTTATTCTTTTGTGACCATGCATGATGCCAGACAATTAAGAGCAATAAGGATTGACATGACATCCATTAAGTAAAACAATATCAACTCTTAACAACATTTTACTAAAATATTTGTGGCAAAGTATACAAAAGGCTTCGTTGTAAGAAAGAAATAACTGTGATATTAATTTAAACTAAATTAAGTATTTATTTGTAAGTGATGTGATACATAATAAAATAATGTTTTCAAAGATATAGTTTCTTTTCTTTACAATACTTCTCAAAATCCTTTTTACTATTTAAGATTACTTTAAAGAGCTTTTTCCCTGAAGTTTCTTCGGTATCGTCTTTTAATGAATCTAAAGCATTTTCTACGGCAGATTTTGCTTCAGTCAATAATGGTTTTATTTCTTCTATAGTTTTAATAGATCCATCACTTTTAGCCTTCTTAGCTTTCAATAGCAGTGCTGAATGTAACTCATGTTGTAAAACAGCTTTGTATAAGCTTAGACGAGCATTTCCAGGATCTAAAGTTGTAGTTATAACAATCAAATCCTTACACATTTTTATTTTCTTATCTAATATTTCTTCTGCCATATAGCTTGGTTGTCTTCCATACAGCTGTATCAACGAGTGCTTAATAGAATATAAATGATAGTGGTTCGGGTGTAAAAACGTTGATAATCTACAAAGGAGGTTTTCCAGCATTGTGATTGACCCTCCCATCATTTGTACATTTTCCACTTCTTCACCCATTTGCGACACGATCATATTAACTTGAGAGTTATTAATTTTCATGGAACATTTACTGCAACTCCAATCCGTCTCATCATCTAACGGATCTTCTGGGAGATGAATTCCATCACACACTTGATTTCCGTCTCCTAAACACTTCATGGCACTCAAATATGTGCCTAATTCAGTAGGGTCACTGCACCGTGGACATCTACAGGCGAAATATTTCGTATCTTTCAAGTGCTGCCTCCTTGCTTGAGTTCCCCATAAAGCATGACTATACATAGTAGTTATATGATTTCCCTTTTCTACTGGAACGACAACTTTAACTGTGATTCTATATAAATCATTTTTGTCCTTAGCTGTTTGTGTAAATGTGTGTTTTGTGTTTGGAATACAGCTGTGTTCCATTATACACGTATTGGTGTATAAAGCTAACAACTCTGCTCCTTCAGGCAACCTTATTTCTAATGCATTAGTATCTATTATTCCACACATTTTATGTATAAGTTCCGGAGATATTGCTGGAAGATATTTTTCTTTCACGTCTGTTTCCATCTTGTTTATGAAGTTGTTTATAAGATATTCAACAATAAATTCGTTGGCTTCACTGAAAAAAGTTAACATATGATAAATTTTTAAGCGCAAGGATGTGACGTAACAAAATTGATGATTTATAAAAATACTAGCTTTCGCCCGCGGCTCCGCCCGCGTCAATGTCGATCCCTCGGGAATAGTACTTTTTCCCGGGATAAAAGGTAGCCTATGTCCTTCTCCGCACTTCAGAAAACTTGTATGCAAAATTTCATGCTGATCGGTTCAGTAGTTACGGCGTGAAAGCGTAACAAACAAACAAACAAACAAATAAACAAACAAACTCACTTTCGCATTTATAATATTAGTAAGAATACAAGTGAATTTTAGATGCGGTCTAACATTACCATTTATCTGTCATTTTACCATTTAAGAAAACATACTTGGCTTAAGTATCTCTATTCTTATATGTATTGGTTTACGTATCACCAGTTTAGTTTCCAAAAAAAATACTGCGACTAAGCTTTAAATCCTTGTTTAGGAGTCTAGCTCACAACTCAAGTAACCAAATCACCGGGAAATCTTTTTTAAACACAAGTATTTAATACCAGTATTAAAAAAAGTTTGATCTTAAACTTTTTTAACCAATACAAGTATATGCATACAAAACAAGACTTGTGTTTGTGACCCGGTTTGCGCCCGCTCTTATACCATGAAATAAGCTCACTGCGATCTCCCTTACTTTCGGCATTCAGGCATCTTGAAAAATCTGATATAGTGACACTTACACATACGAAAACCAACAAACTCTTCCATGCTGGTCTGGGAGAAAAGAAAAAAAAAGTAGAATGTGCCAGCTGCTTCTCTTCCCGCGCAGATCGTAAAAGCCGATCGAGAGATTAGGTTAAATCTGCGAAATCATGTCAATAGGCGATGCGGCTACCAACCCATAACTATTTGATTCCTTTTTCCATCTACACGCCCTCTAACATGCTAAATGTGGCTATAATATCTTATAAACCTAGACACTTTCTACAGCGTAAGGAAAAAGGAGTGATACTATGTATGTATGTAAAACCAGTGCGATATAGTGTGATAATAGTATCACACTGTGATATATTGTGATATAGTGTGATAATAGTATCACACTATATCACACTGGTTTTACATACATATGTATGTATGTAGAGTCGTGTGGTTTCCGGCAGAGTAGACTAGGACCACTCCTAGTCTTCCCATGGAGGTTGTAAGAGGCGACTTAGGAAATAAAAGCTAAACAAAGCTGATAAACATTAATGAGACCTCTCCTACCCGTCTGGCCAGCGAGGAGAGTATAGGCCAAATCCTCTGGCTAAGTATGTAATATCCGGTAGTACAGAGAGGGTCATGCTTCTGCAGTGGAGACTAAAAAGACCTGATGATGATGATGTAAAACCAACAAGACCAACTTACTCATAAGCCTCGCTGCCAGGGAGACGACTCTCCATGTGTGACTGCATGTCTGAGAGCTTCTTCCACTTGTCAGGGTCAACGGACTGCAGCAACACGCACCTCAGCGGCAGAAGAGCATCGTGTCTGTAATTATAATATACCTATTAACAGTAAAAAAATAAAAACTACAGGCAGATGTATCCAAAAGCACCCCCTAGAGGCTCGGTTTATACATTATTATTATATTTCAGACACGATTGTATAATTGTTATTGAATAAATAAATGAGTCTGAGAATGGTATTTTTAACAATTTTGACTTGTAGACGTCATATAAATCGGTGACCGCCGGCTGTACACACGAAAGAGTGTCACGTTCTGTTTGCAAGATAGACAACGGTACAAGCGATAGAGAGGCACGATCGGCCTAAGCGTTCGGCTTGTGACGCATGTATCGGAAGCGTCCGGCTTGTGATGCATATATTTCTCTTCCACCGTTATCACGTAAAATTATAGTCCGTAAACCGACTTTACAGGCAACCAATTTTTGAAGTGAAAATGTCTATAACGGCGTTGTGCACTTTTTGGGATGGGTAAAAAATGTTAAAGTCGCATCAGGACACGTGACCTGTTCGAAAATTCGTAAGACGGACACGTGACCTAAGACCGCCGGCGCGGCGTAGGAGAGAAAGGAATATTCCCCTCTCTTTCTACTGCGCGGAGTTTTCACTTCTGCCGGCACTCCCGGAGTGTCTGCCGGCACATCGCGTTGTTTTTGAGGTGAAAACTTCTTTATCGGGGTTGTGCACTTTTTGGTATGGATAAAAAATTTTACACTCGCGTCAGGACTAGTGATGTGCCGTTCCCAAATTCCCATTCCCAGGGAACGTTCCCCGTTCCCGTTTACGGGAATGTTTCCGGAAACATTCCCAATTTCGGGGGAACGTTCCCATCTAAATTAGGAAAATCTTGTATACTTACTTAATAAAAACTTTTGAGATTTGGTGTCATTCCCAGCAACAAGGTAACGTTCCCGGCAACAAGGGAACGTTCCCCGGGAATTAGGGAACATTCCCTGGGAACGTTCCCGTTTATTTCGGAAATTTTGTCAAATATTGAAAATATTTATATATTACATATACCAAGTAATGCATATACATCAGTTCAATATATTTGCATTGACAAAAAAGTTGTATGACAAATAAAATTACAACTTTCCCTGACATTTCCATTTATTGGGAACGTTCCCGGGAACGATTTTGGAAATCTGGGGAATGTAGGAACGTTCCTGGGAACGGCACATCACTAGCAGGACACCTGACCTGACCTGATCGAAAATTGGTAAGACGGACACGCCGCGTGGGGATTTTTCACTTCTATTGGTACAACCGGAGTGCTACCTGTTGTTTTTAGGGTTCCGTTCCTCAATAGGAAAAAAAACGGAACCATTAGAGGATCAATTGGTTGTCCGTCTGTCAAGATCCTTTTTCTCAGGAACGCGTGAAGGTATCAAGCTTAAATTCATATCAAATACCCAGGTCTACTGTCTGAACATCACGAACTCAGAATCTTGAAATTCGGTACGAATCAACGTTTTTATAACACAGATAAAGGAAAATTGCGAAAAGCATTAATTTTGAGTTACAATATATAATAAAAATATTTTTAATAATTTCAGACTTATTATATAAAGTACGAAACCGTTAGTACGCGAGTCCGACTCGCACTCGGCCGGTTTTTTTATTTATTTGTTTCGTCGTGTTAAAAATTGGAAGGTTCTTCTCGCTTAAGATATAAAACACAAAGCTAAAGTAATTCAAAGCAATGGCAATCAATATTCCCACAGCATATCACTATCGATATCGCGACGCAAGGCGACGCAAATTTTCCGTACATTTACATTATGTAGATGACGCCTTGGACGGAGGCCAGGTGTAAGATGCAGTTTCCTTCCTCGGATTTGGAGATTTGGTATGCTTTTATCTAACTGTTGGGCAACAGTTAGATGCGAATCCATCCGCGTAGACCAAAATGTAGTGATTTTAAACAATATGAATAAAATTGGTCTGAATTCGTACAAAAAAAATTGTCTCAACTAAAAAAATTGTCTCAACTAAAAAAATTGTCTCAACTTGAAAAAATTGTCCCAACTAAAAAACATGTCTCAACTAAATAAATTGTCTCAACTAAAAAAATTGTCTCAACTATAAAAATTGTCTCAACTAAAAAAATTGTCTCAACTAAAAAAAACTGAATCTTCACTACATAGTATAAAACAAAATCGCTTCCCTATCTGTCACTATATGCTTAGACCTTAAAACTACGCAACGGATTTTGATGCGGTTCTTTTTAATAGATAGAGTAATTCGTGAGGTTTATACATATAACCGAATGGCAGACAAAATTCACAAGAGTTGCATTATGTGTTTTGAGTTATAATAATTAATGTTTTAATAATTGCTTGTCTATCATGTTAGTGAAAACTGTAAAGATAGATTTAAGTTCATGCCAAATAAATAAATAAATAATATAAAATGTAACATTTTATATGTATAAACCTCGTTTATACATACAAAAATGTACATTGCACCCGTGTGAAGCCGGAATCCGGGTCGCTAATTATAAATATGTAAGATCCATTTAAATTAAGCGCAAATATGTGAAGGGTAAGCACCCATGAGCTAGAAAAATGCTTAAGAAGTATATTTAAAAATTCAACACGTTAGTTTTTGAAATATCTCTTTATTATCTCCAAACAAATATACAATAATCTTAAATTAAACTACTTATTACAATAACCCTAACTATACTAATGAAAAAAACTTAAAAATAAAAGAATTTAAATCTAAAAATCTAAGGTGTTGCCCGTGTGGCATAGTGCCAAGAACACTAGCTGCATTCCCCCGCTGAATAGCAATTGCAATTTTTTGCGCGAGGAAAGAGCCATCCCTCTTACACCAGCGGCGTCGACAAGAAATATCTTGCCTTGAACATTTAGAAAAACAGACGCAAATGAGCACCTTGTACAAAAAACACTTTCTTGGCGGCCAACTGTATACAATTGATAAATATATGACGACTAAATAATGTCAGACATTCAAATTTAAATTTTAACACTTTTCTAATATTTTGACATTTTATTTTCCATTATTGCAACAGCGACCGGGTCTTATACTGAATATTAAGAAATGTTGCATGCTATGAATATAGCTAAATAGGCTTGTTCTTATCATATTGCACCATGATAATTATATGCCCTATTTAAGGCAAATAAATATTTTTTGATTTTGAACTTTTCACTATTGCCTACTATGACAGATTTAAAAAAAAATTGCGTCTCTCATACTTCTATGCCTACTATGGATACCAAGTCACTCACGTCGACAATCAAAACAGCGGATTTATAGTTTTTTTTTTTTTTGTGTTTAGGACATTTATTCGATATTTTTGTCAAAAATCCTTAAATTTTCTTAACGTCCGGCTCTGGGGTCCATAAGTCTGGCTTTTTTGACTGATAAGTTCGGCTGTTTGATTTTTAGAGATGGCGACGCTCAGTGACGTGCAGTCCATATAGACTGTTAGACACTGTCTACCCTGCAGTCGCTAAATAAATATAATTTTTTCTTACAAAAAAATAATTATATTCGGTGCGCCTGCAAAATTCTGCTAGCAAATACTTTATAGTCGATTTTGTTCAAGTACGGCGCTGCGGTCGCGATCCGCGCGTGCCCGCGCTAAGCAGTATCTATACGCGTAAGCCGCGTAAGACAAAATTTCAAAGGTCTGACTTTTCACGCACACAGAAAATTAATATACACCGATAGGAAATCGCTTTTGTAGTAGTACAAGTAAACATCTTTCATCGGCTCACACATGCAAAGCAAATTGGCGCTGTGTGTGTGAATTTGAGACACTGTCTCCGAGGTTTCTATTGGCTGCCGCGCGCGATGTTTATGTCAACGTCACCTGTCAATGTCATTATAGATATTATTCATACTTATGTAAATGTCATTGTGTGTAACGTGTTTACAAACAAACAATCCAAGAAGAAAGTTTTATTTTAAAATTAAATGCTTTATTAGTTAAATTTCATTTGTGACAAAAATATTTTCATGTGAAAGTTGTGTCGCTTAGTGTTTGCATGCCGAAATCGAAATATAAAGTGTTTTGTGAAAACGCTTTTGAACAAATCAAGTAACCGGTTAGTTATGGTTAGTTATTCTAAAGTTTAATCCACGTTTAATCTTAAACCGTATGATACGTGTATGTGACTCGCAGGTTGTAATCATATCTCTTATCTTTCGCTTGTTTTGAATACTTTTGCGGTCGAAGATCGAAAGACTATCATAACATAAACGAGTTGTAGATAACTAGCCGTATAGTAAGGTAAGGTATATGGGTGGTATATTTGTAAGGTAAGTTTTATAATTATGTCTACCCTATGATAAATGTCTGTGCACGTCACTGGCGACGCTAAAGGCACCTTAATCCGATGTTCCGGCTATCATTACTTGATGGTGGTCGTTAAGCGTTGTCAGATGCCTTTAGACAGATTTAAAATTAGACAAAATTTTTGCCCCTTACACATATGAAAAGCAAGCAATTTTCGTAGAGGGTATATAAAGCTACTTCCCAAACCACTTTGGATGCAGGCCAGATGCAAGATACGGTTTATGTGGATTTGGAATGTTTTTATCAACATTGCATATAATATTCTAATTACTTTAGCGAGTTTCTTAGCCTTTGTCATACATATATAGGCATACATACTATCACGTCCTTTACCTTGCGGGGTGGACACAATCCAGGTCTATATGACCTAACTTCTTAAGCGGCGTTGTGCACTTTTTAGGATGGGTAAAAGATGTTAAACTCGAATCTGGACACGTGACTTGATCGAAAATTCATAAGACGGACACATGACCTGAGACCGCCGCAAAGGCGGAGTGCAAACCGTGTTTCTTTTTTTTTAGGGCTCTTACGCGTGACCTTATTTTTTAAGTAATTTTACCGCGCTTTTTCTTAGTCTTGTTAATCAACGAAATTATGGTGTAATTTATTTAGTTGATTCGACGGAGCCCCTGGCGACAATAGGCTAGTTTCCTGGATCGTAATAATAACATAACAATTAGTCCGTCAGTTAGATAATGAAAAAATATTGGACACGTATTTTTTCTTTTGTCAAATAAACAAAAAATAATAAGGATAAAGCGCGTCAAAGTTCAGGAGTGGGGGCTCGTGACGTCAAAATTTGCTAAAAAGTGTAGCAAACTATGACGTCACACGGAACTTCAAAGGGCTATATCTTTATCATTTTTTCTTTAATCGACAAAAGAAAAAAAACGTGTCCAATATTTTTTGAGTATCTAACAGACGGACTAATTATATTTTTTTAGGAAACTAGCCTATTCCCATGTATCCACGGTTTGATCATAGACGACGCAGCAAGGCGGACAACCACCAGCCCGTTAAGTAAATCTTACTACAGCCTCATTATGACAGTTTATCTTAATTATTCATAAACGCTCACTATTTTTCATTGTTAATAAACACTCGTATAACACCAAAATACATCGATATCGCATTATAAAATCCAGTAGAAACGATTTGCAAAACAGCCCAAAACAAAAGACGTTCGCCGAAATTCCCGCCAAGAAATCGCTTTTGATAAATTTAAGTGTAAACAAGTTTTTTTGCAAGAATTACATTTTTGTAACAAGCTTTTATTATAAACGAATCCATGCTATAAACTGTTTTCAAAACAAATCAAATGAGCCCAAACACGATTGGTGTACCTTGTTCAGTTTAAGAGTTCCTATGACCGCCTTCTGACTACATCATCAGACCAGCGCAACGATTCCATAACATTGTATTGTCATCCGATTTACACATGCATGCAAAATTTCACTTCAATCGGTAATGAAGTGAATCAAATTTAACTTGCAAGATTTGATTACTTACAGACAAACATTGGGACAGGTGAAACTAAATAAAAGCTTGTAATATGA
This sequence comes from Elegia similella, assembly GCA_947532085.1. Classification (NCBI taxonomy): domain Eukaryota; kingdom Metazoa; phylum Arthropoda; class Insecta; order Lepidoptera; family Pyralidae; genus Elegia; species Elegia similella. Next base: position 21,327,457 of record OX383941.1, read on the forward strand.
ATTATTTTAGCCGTGTCAAGCCGTGTGGTATCCGGCAGAGTAGAATAGGACTACTCTAAGTCTTCCCGTGGATGTTGTAGAAGGCGACTTAGAAAATATAAGCTAAACAAAGCTTATAAACATCTAAGAGACCTCTCCAACCCGTCTGTCCAGCGTGGAGAGTGTAGGCCAAGTCCTCTGGCTGATGTGGCCAAATATGTCCCTAGTAGTACAGTCATGCTCCTGTAGTGGAGACTAAAAAAGACCTGATGATAATGATGAATTATTATCCCAAAGTTAAGCTGACCTGTAATAATCAGCCATGTTATCCAGCACACATTCAGGTCGGGCGCTGAGGATGTGGCACTCAATCCCGTGGTGTCTGGGGTCCGTTAGACCCCGACAGTTTCCGGAGCAGACGGGCCAACCACATCTGGAAAACATGAGTTAATATGATTATGATATAATTTCATACTAATTTATTACATTATTTCTACCTCACACGACTGCATCAGAAGTCGATTTTTTCGAGTATACAATATGTTAAAGAAAACCAGTCCGAACCTTGAATGGGTGATTCAGCCCATCGATATGAACAACTTTTCCTATGGAACAAATGTTGGGAACCTTCGATCAAATATAATGTAGATACACAGTCTCATACAAATAGAAGCCTAAATAATGTCCCCGAGCCAAAACATTATGCATACTTACAAACAACAACAAAAACGGTACATACTAAAAGTATGACACTCCATCTTTCTTTTTCACTTTTGACGCGTAGTTTTTTCATCTTTTCACTGACCTTTGTCGTCGCGAGACGTGTGCTAGCGCGGTTTTTTGAAACTGTGCACAAAACAGCTCCGAAACTCGATAAGTGCGCTGTTTTGCCGGTGCCACTCTTCGAGCGCGAATCGTGTATCTACCATTATATTTGATCGAAGTTGGGAACTCAATTTTTTTTTGAGGTTCCTATACAAATTGTCCGGGCGAGGCTTTGGAACTAAGCTTACCAGAGCTTTTGCTAGAGCTCGTGCCGCCAGTAAAGTATATATTCATGTAGAATTATAATGGTACTAGATTGTTTTTATGTCATAGGGCGGCAAACGAGCAAGCAGATCACCTGATGGTAAGCGAACATCGCTGCTCATAGACAACTGCAACACCTGGGGTGTGACAAGAGCGTTGCCGCCTTTAAAAGCTTTTAACTTTCACCCGGAAACAGTACTTTTCCCCGGGATAAAATGTACACTATGTCCTTCTCCGTTCCCCAACAGGTATTTAAAATGTCATGACGATCGGTTCAGTAGATTGGGCGTAAAGGTGTAACAAACAGTTAGTTAGGAACTCCAAGTCTTCCCATGGATGTCGTAAGACTGGCGACTTAGAAAATACAAGCTAAACAAAGCTCATAAACATCAATGAGACCTCTCTAACCCATCTGGCCAGCGAGAAGTGTGTAGGCCAAATCCTCTGTCTGCTCTGGCCAAGTATGGCTCCGGTAGTACAGAGAGGGTCATGCTCCTGCAGTGGAGACTAAAAAGACCAGATGATGATGATGGTTATGAGGATATTATCTATACATATAATAAAACAGTAAAAATATTTTGTCTGTACATTTAGAATTTTTGACTGAAATGGATAGAGGGCCACTTAAAAAGAATAATAGAAAGCAAAAAAATTTTTTTCGAATTTCTTGTCTGTCTGTCTGTCTGTCTGTCTGTCTGTCTGTCTGTATGTATGATCACGATTATCTCCGAAAATACTGAACCGATTTACTTCAAACTTTCACCAATTGCTTTGTTTTAACTCAGCAAAACATCTAAAGGTTGTTTTATCAAAATCGGTTCATTAAAAAAAAAGTTATCGTCATTTGAATGAACTCAAGGCATTAGTTTGCCTGCAAATATACACGGTGAATTTTTTATCGTTTTGGACCCTTAAAGGGGTGACTCATACTATCAAAATGAACAACTTTTCCTATGGGAACAATGCTGGGAACTCAAAAAAAAAATCGACATTCCCATATAAACTGGCCGGGCGGCGGGACTCATTTTTATGAGACCTGAGTGACCCCTTTAAGGGTCCAAACTGTTCCTGAGGGACGGACACTAACGGCGGCGGCGTAGCCGCGGGCAAACGGCACACCAACCGAAACTGCTGCGCCTAGAAACTTGAAATTTGGTACAGGGGTTCTTTTAATGATGTAAGTGAGCGCTAAGAAAGGATATTAAGAAATTAACTTCTAAAGGGGTTAAATTGATATGGAATTTTCTCATTTCTGGACTTAGAAGTATGAAAGTAGGTATAAAAGTTCTCGATTAAAATTAAAAAAGATGTGTGTAGGTAGATGAAATTTGCAAAATTCCCTCCTTAAGGCGTCAAATGGGGGTGGGTGGGTGGTATAAACTTTGTATGGAAATTTTCTCATTTTTGGACTTAGACGTATAAAAATAAGTATATAAGTTCTAGGTTACAATTAAAAATATCTGTGTAGGTAAAATGGACGATATTTTATCCTGAAGGGGTAAAATAGCGGGGTAAAGATTGTATAGGAATTTACTTATTTCTAGACTTAGAAGTATGAAAATAGGTAAATAAATTCACGATTACTGGAAAAAAAATCCCCCAGCCCTTCTGGGGGATTTGTTTGGAAATTTTCTCATTTCTGGACTATGAAGTATGAAAATAAATAGGTATGTAAGTTCTCGATTACAATTAATAAACATATATGTGGGTGAAATGGACAAAACTCACTCCTAAAGGGGTAAAATGGGAGGGTAAATGTTTTATGGAAATTTTTAATTTCTGGACTTAGAAGTATAAATAATATCCATACTTTCATACTAATACTAATATTATAAATGCGAAAGTAACTCTGTCTGTCGTTTTTTTACGCTTCAACCATTGAACTGATTTGGATGAAATTTGGTATACCTCCATACCAAATTTCATCCAAATCAGTTCAAAAAGTGAGGCCCGAGGAAGGACATAGGATTTGTTTGATTCCGGGAAATTCTACTGTTCCCGAGGGATCGACACTAACGCGGGCGGAGCCGCGGGCAACAGCTAGTATTACAATATAATCCTTACTAATCCTTACTAATATTATAAATGCGAAAGTGAGTTTGTTTGTTACGCTTTCACGCCGTAACTACTGAACCGATCATCATGAAATTTTGCATACAAGTTCTCTGGAGTACGGAGAAGGACATAGGCTACCTTTTTCCGGGAAAAAGTACTATTCCCGAGGGATCGACATTAACGCGGGCGGAGCCGCGGGCGATAGCTAGTGTCTTTTAAATCGATAATCACCGGTTGCACGGACGTAAAAGTGTCAAGTTCTGTGTGCAAACGAGAGCGCGGAACAAGGAATAGAGGCACGATGCTTGTGACGCATCTATCTCTCTTCAATCGTTATCACATAAAATTATAGTCCGTAAACCGAACCATTTTTTTATATAAGCTTACAACACTTCAGCTAACAATCGGAGTTTAAATCCCTTGCATCCTTATCCTTACTAATATTATAAAGCGAATATGCGAAAGTGAGTTTGTTTGTTTGTTACGCTTTCACGCCGTAACTACTGAACCGATCATCATGAAATTTTGCATACAATTTCTCTGGAGTACGGAGAAGGACATAGGCTACCTTTTATCCCGGGAAAAAGTACTATTCCCGAGGGATCAACATTGACGCGGGCGGAGCCGCGGGCGAAAGCTAGTGTATTATAAATGCGAATAATAGGATAACACACCTGGAACACCGCTCGCCGGCGTCAGTAAAAACAGGTCTATAGCACCCGACACAAGGCATACAGGCTTCGGCGTCCGGCAGACTCTTAGGGCCAAACACCAACGGCCGTTCCGTCAAGACCAAGTCGCCCGGAGCTAAGTCTCGCGCTGCAACGAGATACCGCCCCAGCTCTTCTGATGTTCGCGCCTAGTAATACAAAAAAAGCAATATAACTTTGATATATTTACTACTTTAATAGGAAAAAGTTGATTAAAAAAAATTGCGTGCTTCTATGCCGAAAAGGGCCAGTGTACTCATCTATTTTGTAGGGGCCAACAACGAAATATCGACAAATGTCAAGATCTACAACAATAGAGTTTTAGCTGATTATATTAGTTAGTTTTTATATTTATATGGTGATACGTTCTTTTTTTCTTATAATGAAGAGGCAAAGGGAAGGGGGAATACAACTCCAATAATAATATATAAAGCAAGTTTGGTTTACAAAAAATCCCAGTATGTAGATATATTTGTGATTACATTAATCACTTTTTCACGTAAAAACTACTGAATGGATTTTGATGAAACTTTACTATGTTACATTTCATACATCAGAATAGCACATAGGCTACATTAAATGGACGAAGTCTTAAGAAAAGCTAATAGTTAGAGACATTTGGACCCCATGTAGAGATCTCGCACCAGGACGGTGCGAGATCTCTACAGATTGCTCTCCTCGCCTGATTTCCGCCGCGCGTGACAAGAGGGCTGGCTGCTTTTCGCACAGAGGATAAGCGTCGCTATCCAGCGTGGGAATACAGCCAGCATTTTTGCCGACATGTCATATGGGTAAGAATGTTTAGTGTTAAGTTTGGTTTACCTTATTATGTAATTTTATGGTAGACTAGCTTATTACTTTTATTTTTAGTTTGTATGGTTTCAATCAATCAGCCTATGGTTTACTTATGATTAAAGAGTAATAGTTAATAAAACTCACATGTTCAAAGCTGACGTTCTTATCTTCTATGTATCTCATTGTTACTGACAAAAGGACATGTACAATCGATCTTCAGTGGAAATGCTGTGTTTATATTTAGCCGAAAAGCATTTCCGATCAACTGACTATAGTTCTTATATCGAAGTAACGAAACTATTCAATCACTTGATTTTTATTTCATTTTTGTATTTAGTGACATCTAGCGGGGAAGTGACGAGCGAAGAAAACTTGTGGAAAGCGGATGGTGAAAATGTGATAGTGTAATAGATGTTCTTGCCTGTACATGAATTAGTTCTACGGTGTGTCAATAGATGGCATTTAATAATAGTTTAAGAAAATAAAGTTTTGATGTCTTATGAATTGAGGAGCCACTTTCAATAAAAAAAATCATCGCCATTTTTTTATATGTATGAAGTAAAATACATAATCATATTCATAGTTATTGACATAAAACATAGTACATTGTGATGTTAAATGCAATATATAAGAGCACATGTTTAGCTATATTAAAAGCATGCAAATAGGTTATCTAACTTACATCAAAGTTAATAAACTTATACTAAACTATCTGTCCCGAGACTCCGTTCGCGTTCGCGTACACGTTTGTATGGGGACCACAAAATTTAAATAGCCTATCCTGTGGCCTGTACGTCTTAATGTGGTACCAAGTTTCATTTAATCAGTTTAAGAGTTATGAAGGAACATACATAAACTAAAATACAAAAAATCCTCAATTTAGTGGTTTCTGATGTTTTCGCGATTGTTACACATTTAAATAAAATTACTTAAATTCGGTATTATCGCCTATATTACATTATTTTTACACCTAACGTTTCGAAAACTTTACAGTTTTCATGGTCGCAGGTAGACTAAGTTGACATTTGTCTTTGTGTAATAAGAATTATACAAAACTACCGCCTACAATATTTATTGATAACGTTCCGGATGTACGCAGTATTATATACTGCGTTGAATGAATGCTAAATGAAAAAGTTGAATGCTACGTTTTAATAAGCTCTTACTTGCTTGCCGGAGGATGTCCAGAGTTTAAGAGTTTATTAGAAACCAAAAGAACATGATATACAAATAACAATCTGGATCGTAAACAACCGCGATAGTAAAGAACTTGTGACATTACAGACAACCAATCTTTTTCAAAAACCGAAATGGTCTCCTCAATTCATATGTACATAAGTTTTGTAAGTAAGGGGAGAGCTCTACGAAGCTCTACAAATAGACATGTGGGTGCTTATCAAGCTAAGTTCGAGCCAGAAATGGTAATTAGGGTAATTAGGTTGTATTTACCTCATACGGTATCTGTCCATTTCCATTTTGTGTCATCTCTAAAAAACATCAAAATAATAATTATTAACATCCTTTTTAGGGTTCCGTACCTCAAAAGGAAAATACCTATATATATGTAAGATGATAGGATCACTCGGTTGTCCGTCTGTCTGTCTAGACGCTTTTTCTAAGGAACGCGTAGAGGTATCAAGCTGAAATTCATATCAAATACTCAGGTCTACTGACCCTTGGAGCAATGAAAAAAATCAAAATCAAACTTCTAAGCGAACGCAATCAAAAGATAGCTGGTTATGCCGCAAATATTCGTGTTATTTCGACATTCGCAAAGGAATCCAGTGAACTCAGAATCTTAAAATGTTGGTACGAAGCAACGTCGTATAGCACAGATAAAGGAAAAATTTCGAAAACCATAAATTTTGTGTTACATCATATAATAAAAATAATTTTCAACTTATTAAGTATAGTAATTAATGGTACCCTTCGTGGGCGAGTCCGACTCGCACTGGCCGGTATTTTTAATAGAAAAGGGATTGAAAGTTTATAAAAGAAATCTGAAAACATATTACTACTAGTTACTTAGTACTATTATTAGAATGAAGAAATCAATGCTAATTAGATGCACTGTTTATAACCACTAATTAATGGTAAGGCCGACATATTGGCATGGACCCAGGGTTCTAAGTTCCTAATCAGTCAATAAGACGTGTCGGTTTAGATGTTGAAATGATGTCACTAAAGAAAAGACAAAAAATTACCGCTATATTTGCCAAGTCCCTATACTCTGTTTGTTTAGGTATTTAATAACATTTAAACAATCTTGATACGTCTTTTTATAAAAATGTACATGCCGCGCGAACTAAAAACGTTGCGACTGCGCAAGCCATTAAGCTGCGCGAAACCATTAAGGGCCCGTACTACCTCACACTGCTGTACATGATTATCAATAATAATGAAATACTCGAGTTGAAATAAAAATGCAGCAAAGTTCAGGACTAAACCTGGTAACTACCTGACTCAAAAACACGATTGCGTTAAATTTTCTTGATAGAAAAAAAATGCAAAGTTGCCTCCAAATCAACTCTTATTTACTCGGTAAACAGCATTATTCACCAAATACATTAAAATTAACCTTGAAACTTTTGATTATAATTGCATTACAGATAAGGATCTGTAATGCAATTATAATCAAAAGAAACCATCATGTGTGTTTCTTTTTCGAATAACCCTTGAGTATTCTTAAAAAACGACAATATCCAAAGTAGCCACCGCGTTTAGACCATCCGCGTTTGTACCGCCACGCCGCCTGGCCTATGGCGGGCTCTTAAGACGGTACTACTGCACGAAAATGTGAAAATTGCCGTGTTTTTAAATCACTAGTACTAGGCACTGAATTAATTAGATACATCAAAAGTATTTGTATAAATTAGATCAATCCTTGAACAAGATCGCCCCTTGTTGGAATTTGAAACAGATACATATAAATATTAAAAATGATATAAATATGGTATGATATCTAAAAGCATTTTTCTTCGAAAACTTTGTGATTTTTACGTCTAAAACAATAATTCTCACATGACAATATTTTATGCACGTCTCGGAGGTCGCCCCTTTTCTTATTTTTTATAAACATATATATATATATGAAAATATTAAGACTTTTCATCTTTTTCCTAATCGCCGAATGGTTCTGCGCAGCCTAATGGCTTGCGCAGTAGCGACGTTTTTCGTTCGCGCGGGACCCGCTTAAAAAAAAAATGGCTTCTCTCTTTATAGATGACGACTAGTTTAAACCTAGTACTAACTTTAGTCCTTGTTTTTGTAATAACACTGTTTGGGTTTATCGTTGTGTCTATGCCTCTTTCCGACTCCATCATCGGACCAGTTCTATGCATTTTCATTCGACTTACAAAAATTTATACTCAATCGATTATGGATTAGTGTTTCAAAATTGTGGTGCAAGCTTTGACCACCACTAAAGAAACTAGCAGGGCGAGTTAAAAAAAAAACCTTATAAGAACGATAGATATATCAAAATAAATAAATAAAATAAAATAATTTTATTTCAGACATACGTCCAGATTTCGTTAGTAACATTATGTCATATAATACAACATATAGTCATCATCATCATCATCATCATTTCGAGTAGGTGACACGGTCAATCGACCATGCACACCCTGGTGTCAGAGTTCTTTGGAACCACCTCTCGGCCTCTGACGTGGTTCCTTTATCGACTACCAGAAGGCAGTCGGGATCAACAGCTTAACGTGCCTTCCGAAGCACGAAATCATCTTAATTTTCAGACAACCAGGTGATTCAAGCCTGCAATGTCCTAACCAAACTGAAAACAACTAAACAAAGTATGCTTCGCGGGGAATCGAACTCAAGACCCCCGGCCCCGGGTCTACAGGCAAACGCCTTAACTACTAGACCACGGAGGCAGAACATATCTATACTAATATTATAAAGGTGAAGAGTTTGTTTGTTTGTTTGAACGCGCTAATCTCAATAACTACTGGTTCAAATTGGAAAATTATTTTTGTGTTGTATAGTCCTTTTATTAAGGAAGGCTTTAGGCTACAAAATATCACACTGTGACGAATAGGAGCGAAGCATCAATAAAAAAAATTTTGAAAACGGCGGAAAAATTATTCATAGTTGAGGACATCCGACGCGACAGTATATGTCTATAATAACAGAAATTGCCGCGAACGAAGTCGCGGGCAACAGCTAGTAGTATAATAATGTCATATAATCTAATATAAACTATAGTCGGCAATCCCGACGAAATAACACATAAATTCATTCATTCATTTCGAGTAGGTGTCACGGTCAATCGACCATGCGCAATTGCGCACCCTTGTGTCAGAGTTCTTCGGAACCGCCTCTCGGCCTCTGACGTGGTTCCTTTAACGACTACCAGATGGCAGCCGGGACCACCGGCTTAACATGCCTTCCGAAGTACGGAATCGTCTTTCTTATCAGACAATCAGGTGATTCAAGCCTGCAATGTCCTTACCAAACTGGAAAAAACTAAACAAAGTATACTTCCGGTGGGAATCGAACCCACGACCCCTGGGTCAACAGGCAAACGCCTTAACCACTGGACCACGGAGGCTGTTAACACATAAATGACCCGTGTTTATACATAATCTCCATCTCACGTTACTTTAAATTAAATTTAGCTCATCCATTTTCTTGTTGACATAACACGCAAATTTCGTAACGTTCTGGGAAAACACGTTAAACTCTCCAGAAGTCGGGAACTAGGGTACGGGCTATTTTTATGCGAGAATGTGAGCGATAACATGCGGTGATAAAAATTACTGATTTCAGATTTTGTGCTTAATGTTTCCTAAAAAAATACAATTAGTCCGTTTTATAAATTACTAGCTTTCGCCCGCGGCTCCGCCCGCGTCAATCTCGATCCCTCGGGAATAGTACTTGTTCCCGGAATAAAAGGTAGCCTATGTCCTTCTCCGTACTCCAGAGAACTTGTATGCAAAACTTCATGATGATCGGTTCAGTAGTTACGGCGTGAAAGCGTAACAAACAAACAAACAAACTCACTTTCGCATTTATAATATTAGTAAGGATAAGGAAGTAAGGATAAGTATAAGAATAAAAAAAAATTAGATACGTATTTTTTATTTTTCAATCAAACAAAAATGGATAAAGTTATAGCCCGTGAAATTTCCGCGTGACGTCACTATCCGGTACACTTTTTACCGGCTTGTTGCGTCATGAGCCCCCGCTCCTGAACTTTGATGCGCTTTATCTTTATCATCTTTCGTTTGATTGAAAGAATAAAAAATACGTATCTAATATTTTTCGATAATCTATAAGTAGGACTTATTGTATTTTTTCATATAGACGGAGTAATTAAATCAACCTCTGTGCTCTAGTGGTTAAGGCGTTTGCCTGTTGACCCAGGGGTCGTGGGTTCGATTCCCTCCGGAAGCATACTTTGTTAAGTTGTTTCCAGTTTGGTTAGGACATTGCAGGCGTGAATCACCTAAATGTCTGATAATAAAGATGATTCCGTGCTTCGGAAGGCACGTTAAGCCGGTGGTCCCGGCTGCCGTCTGGTAGTCGTTAAAGGAACCACGTCAGAGTCCGAGAGGCGGTTCCGAAGAACTCTGACACCAGGGTGTGCATGGTCGATTGACCGTGACACCTACTCGAAATGATGATGATTGTATTTTTTAGGAAACATCCCTACTTAGCAGTCATCATCATTACAGTCCACTACACAAAGACCTCTCCTAAAGATACTTTGTTCCATTTTAACAAATACATATACAGGTGAAATTAAATTCAATAGCAAACGTCTAAGGCGTGACTCAGACCACGAATCTGGACAACTTTCATTATAGGATCAACGACGTCGTGAAAAAAATATCTGCTCTTTCATACAAGTGGAATATCTACTTGGCCAAAATCTATGGTACAGCTGATTTATTTTCATCAATTTCGCAGTTGGTCCTATAATGAAAGTTGTTCAGATCCGTGGTCTGAGCCACTCCCTAAACGAAGCATTCGTTTAAGGAGTGGGTGAATTCAATTTCACCAGATTTCAATGAGTATTGTAAACAGGACAATAGACATTGGAATCTGGGCGTATTACTAGTTAATCATTTCGCTTTATAATCTACAACGTAGAGTGCTATCAATTTAATCATCAGTTATTTCTGGAACAAAGATATGTAACAACGCTTTGCGTCATGTTGGCATTACTGCGCGCCGTAAGCCTTGAGTTATATTCCTACGGCGGTGCAGCGGTTCTCAAAGGATAAGGGACCTGGTTCCCCTACTCTTACTCTATAAACGATACAGATATTGCATCCCACTTTTATTCCAATTGCCTCCGTGGTCCAGTGGTTAAGGCGTTTGCCTGTAGACCCGGGTCGTGGGTTCGATTCTCACGTGAAGCATACTTTGTTTAGTCGTTTCCAGTTTGGTTAAGACGTTGCAGGCTTGAATCACCTGATTGTCTGATAATAAAGATGATTCCGTGCTTGGGAAGGCACTTTGGTCCCGGCTACTATCTGGTAGTCGTTAAAGGAACCACGTCAGAGGCCGACAGGCGGTTCCGAAGAACTCTGACACCAGGGTGTGCATGGTCGGTTGACCGTGTCACCTACTCGAAATGATGATCCCAATAACAACCTACCCTATGGTGTTGGTGGTTCGACACATAAAAGACCACATATCGATTTTAAAAATTACTATACCTTTTTGAAACGCTTTGCTTTCAAGTTGGACCCATTTAAATTTCATCACAATCGGTACAGTAGTTTGATCGTATTCGGTTTTTTTTTTTTATATGAAAGATTATTAACAGATTTAATAAAAGAGGTTATCAATGCAAACCTTATATATGAAATACTATCGAAATTGCAGTGTGTTTGTATTTGTAACTTTAGTGCGAAATGTCAGTTTAGATGTATATTTGTATGTTTGTACACGCTCATCTCAAAAGCTAAAGTCGGTTTACAAAACATATTTTTTTATCCTATTTAGAGAACGATTCCCCAGTTTTTGAAATAGAGAGTTAGGTGTTTACCAATTCCGGGAACGACTCCGAAGTTTTTGAAATAGAGGGTTAGGTGTTTACCAATTCTGGGAACGATTCCGAAGTTTTTGAAATAAAGAGTAGGTGTTTACCAATTTCGGGAACGATTCCGAAGTTTTTGAAATAGAGAGTTAGGTGTTTACCAATTCCGGGAACGATTCCGAAGTTTTTGAAATAAAGAGTTAGGTGTTTACCAATTTCGGGAACGATTCCGAAGTTTTTGAAATAGAGAGTTAGGTGTTTACCAATTTCGGGAACGATTCCGCAGTTTTTGGAATAAAGAGTTAGGTGTTGACCAATTTCGGGAACGATTCCGAAGTTTTTGAAATAGAGAGTTAGGTGTTTACCAATTTCGGGAACGATTCAGCAGTTTTTGAAATAGAGAGTTAGGTGTTATTCACACACTACATACACTTCGAAATAGTCACTATATTACAGTTTTGAAATGGGTTTAATATTATAATTACACTTATAAGTATTTCGCCCGTAACATGTCGTTTCAAACGCGACTCTATGTATTTACTATTAAACAGTTTGAGTAACGCTGTCTAGCAAATTGTAATTTACGGCCTAGGACTGTTTCTGAAAAGACGTTTAATAAAATAATTGAAATTTAGATTGCCAATTCATTTCAAGTGGAATTTCATAAGAAATTTAGTTGCTAGTTTAGTTGTCTCTTCCATGCTGGTCTGGTAAAAAAGAACATACATACATAGTATCACGTCTTTTTCCCATGCGGGGTAGACAGAGCCTAGGCCTATAAGACCCGAAGGCCACGTTTAGCATGTTTGTGGGCATTAGGTGAAAAACAGAATCAAAAAAGTGATGGGTTGTAGCCGTATCGCCTATTGACATGATTCCTCGGAATTTTGTCCGTTCCCTCGATCGGCTTATAAGATCTGCGCGGGAAGAGAAACAGCTGGTACATTCTAAGGTTTTTCTTTTCTCTCATGCTGGTCTGGAAGAAAAGAAAAACCTAGAAGTCCAAATCTTCTCGTCCAAAATACCTTAGTGCTTAAAGGGACAAGACTTTAATCAAACGACTGACGACTTAAGGCTGAGAAACGTGGTCCCTTACTATGACCTTCAAAAGAAAGCTCAAGGTCGCTCAAAGAGCTATCAGGAGGCTATGCTCGTTGTCTCTCTATGAGACCGCATCAGAAATGTGGAGATTCGTAGAAGGAAAAGGTCACTGACATGGCTCAGATCAGCTGTTTGAAGTGGCTGAGGGCTGAGCTCATAGCGCGCAGAACCGAAGGCCGATGGGGCTGAAAGGTTCTCGAATGGCAACCAAATAACGGTGCGCGCAGCGTTGGACACCCACCCACCAGGTGGTCGGATTACCTAAGGTCGCGGGGGAACGGAATCTGGGAGCTTATATCCAGTTGTGGTCTTTATGCGGCCGATATGATGAAGATGATGACTCGAAATTTTTTCCTACTAGTATTATCTTTTTTTTAACCTTTATTGTCCCACTACTGGGCAAATGTCTCCCCCATTTCCTTCCAAACATCCCTATTTTGTGCCACTTCAGACCATATCTTTTCATGGCTCGTGAATCTCGTGATATCATCACACCAACTTATTATAGTATTATCTTATAAGAAGGAATAATGCGTAATCGCTCTACATCCAAATAAAATCAATGAAGCATGAAAAATGAAGTGCATAGAAACTAGAAATGAGTAAATGTATATCGAAACATTTTATTTTTTCTGTTTTTATTTTTTAATTAAGTATCCGAGTGATTCCTTTCCCAAATCCAATAAATTCCTTTCCCAGCTTCTAAATGCTTCCCATGGGCAGCAGCGTCAGAAGCACAAGAAGCCAAAACAACTGCGCTCACGAAATCGCCTGATAAGTGTAGAGAGGCCACGAAACAAAAAATCCTTAGGAGAGGCCTTTATCCAGCAATAGACATCTTACGTCTGGTGGTGATAAGTGAATGATGTTTTTACTGGCTCGGGTTTAAATGTATTTTTCCATGCTAATTTCCGGCCTTCGATTTCGTTATAACTAACAACTAGAGCTAAGTATAACTGTATAATATGTACACTAAATAAAGTTATCTATAAATAAAAAATGTCTCGCAGACCATTGTCTTGCGGTAGGGTGCCTAAAAGGCTGGCTGCATTGCCACGTTGGATGGCAATGCTAATGCGTTGTGCAAAAAACCCGTTTTATTTTTTTTTTATTTATTTATTTCCAAAATAATAACAATATTTAAACTATTTTGCACCCAAAAACCACGTAGGTTTATCCGGGTTGCATATCATCTACATTCAATCTTCCAATTTAGATTACTTACTTATTTACAATTGCATAATCTCTTATAATGGCAAAATTATGTATGTACTATGCTATGCGTGGAAATTTAATAAATAAATATCGAAATCGTTTACAATTATATCTTAATATCTTCTTGTTATTCGCCCCGCATTCGGTGACATATGCAGAGACACTCACATAAACAATATATATTACCTACAATAAAATCAAATCTATTGATAAAAACATATACAAGGTCCGTTTATATTCAGCGCGAATATTTTAAGGGCTTCTCAAAGGTCAAAGATATACAAATTAGTGGTAAATGTAAAAAAATCGACACGATTGTCGACCTCAGTGACTTATTATACATAGTAGATAACAATAAAAAGTTATTGGCCAAGAAAGTTGAAGAAAGTTTTTTTTTGTACACAAGGTGTTTTTTTTCGTGTTTTTCTAAATGCCTGAACTTTTACAATTTAGAAAAGAAAGTTTTCTAAATGCCTGAACCTTTGAAAGTTCTCGAAAACTAACGTGATTTTTTTATTTTCCTTCTAAAGCATAGTTTTTCTAGCTTATAGGTCCTATATATATATGGTCTAGACCTATATATGGACCAGGCTTTAAAATATTTAAATTGACCTTATATCTAATAGGATGTGAAACTCTTGAAATGCGCAAGTTGTAATATTTAAAAATATAATTTTTGGAGTTGGTTCTAAAAAAATACCTCAACTATTTCATTTTCACATTTAAAAAACTGTACAGTTTTAACAAAATCTGCATATTTTAATCTCTTAAAAGAATATTTGCAAAAATAATAAAAATAAATAAATATTATAAACTTACTTGCTCGTATTTTTATGCAAACATATGACTTATTAAATTATTTCGAATGATTTTTCTATTTAATATTTTTAAATCACTCCCGCAACATCCAGTCACTTTTCACTTTTTTTTATCTTTATTTTTTTAAACTGCGTATGCGCTGCGCATACTCACTCACTGCGACCGAGCTTTAGCGACTACGACGGTCCAGAGTTTTACGTAACCTTGTGTGAAACAATTAATAATAAAGAGGTCATGATTAATAATCTTTCGAAAAAAAAAAGAAACTCAGTGACTGAAACTTAGATAAAAAAAAATTACGCGATGCAAAAAAGGCATGTATTGTTTTTCGAATTCATGAATGTATGTGAGTTTCTTTATTCCACAATAACTTCTAAATGCCTCAATGGATTTGGACGCCTGGGATATCATTAGAATCCTGATGTCCTCAAAAAAAAATCGGGTGGGGCTGTGTCGGATTACAGTGGGTTTCAACGTGAAACGTCTATATCAGTGAATCGCTTTTAGTGTTAAAGATTGAAAGAAAACCAGATGCCGCGATGCAAACTCAAGGTCTTAATAGCGAGCTGACTATTATACGCTAAATAATTCTACGATTAATAAGTTTGTAGTTATTAATGTCAGATGATATAGACCAATTCGTTACAGTCCGATTTTGACATGGTACCCCGTGTATAGGTACCGATTTTAAAGATTTCACGCCAAAGAAATATTGTACGGTGGTTCGGAAGCCTTGGTGTATATGCTAATGCGACTCACTCTTGGCTGATTTTATTTATTTTCTCTCATATGGGAGACTTACACACATGAAAAACCAAATACTTGATGATACTATTGACAAGTACTTACGGTATCTAGAACATATTAATGTCATTATTTGGTTATCACCATATCATGGCGATAGTGTATCTACCATTCAAGTCTTTCTACCTAGAGAGATACATACGAGTATGTAGAAATAGAATAGAATGGACTTTATTTACGAATAAAGTCAATTCTATTCTATTCTATCTCTACATAGAGCTTTTGTTCGTTCATGAATAAAAACGATATTTTCCTTTATACCTTTACATATTTATACATACATAGGTACACGTCTTTTTCCCATGCGGAGTAGACAAAGTCCACGTCTTTACGATCTAAAGCCACGCTAAGCATATTGGTGAGCGTTAGGTGGAAAATGGAAACAAATACTGATGGGTCGCATCGCCTATATGATATGGTATATATAGTTCCTCAGATTTTGGCCCAGCCCCTCAGTCGGCTCTTACGATTTGCGCGGGTAGAGAAGCAGCTGGTACATTTTACGATTTTAGGGTTCCGTGCCCCAAAAGGAAAAACGGAACCCTTATAATATCACTTTGTTGACCGTCTGTCTGCTATCTGTTAAAATCCTTTATCTCAGGATCGCGTGGAGGTATCAAGCTGAAATTCATCTATACTTCTATACTTATATTATAAAGAGGAAAGATTTGATTGTTTGTTTGCATCGAATAGGCTCTAAAACTACTGGACCGATTTGCAAAATTCTTTCTCCCTTAGAATCTTACATTGTCCCTGATGAACATAGGCTATTTAAATACCTATATCTTCCCGTGCGAAGCCGGAACGGGCCGCTAGTGTTAAATACTTAGATCTGCTGCCCCTGATAACTGTGAAGAAATCAAACCCTTCGAGCGCGAGTCCGACTCGCACTTGGCCGGTTTTTGTTTTCTCCCAGACCAGCATGGAAGATTTACATATTTGGCGAGCTCCGTGGCGCAGTGGTTAACACGCCAGCCTGCGACACAAGGGCCCCGGGTTCGATCCTCGGCCAGGTCAAGATGGAAAATGATCTTTTTCAGATTGGCCTGGGTCTTGAATGTTTATCTATATATGTATTTGTTATAATAGATAGATATCTATGCCAATCTGTCAGTACAACTTCGCTATCTATGTATAGCGACATCTGTTTTAACTGCGCCGTGATAGCGAGGATGAAAGTGACTGCTAGTTTTCAGCAGACTTAAAAGCGGAGAGTGTACTGTAGGTACACTCTTCGCATGTTTAAACCACAGTGGAAAGCATTACAAAGCACGCACAAATAAACTTCTTTGATTGTGTTTAGTACACACTCAGATTCATAAACAGCGTGATTTTGAACCCCCTAGCTATATTGATATTTGGGAATCAGATTCCCTAATTAAATACAGAATTGTAAGAAAAAAAGGTAAAAACGAAGAAGAAAATTAGTTTCCCATACAAAGTCGCCGACCAGCTGGACGAATTTCTATTAAAGGTTAAATTATTTTTTTCGTTTTTTATCTTCTTTTAGGCATTAGGGATTCTGATTCTCAGACTTTAATTTAGCTAGGGGGTTCAAAATCACGTTGTATTTTTCTCATCCACCAAGGATATATTTTCATCGGTATGTACTAAAAGCACCTATATTAGCTTACTAGCTTCGCCCGCGGCTCCGCCCGCGTTAATGTCGATCCCTCGGGAATAGTACTTTTTCCCGGGATAAAAGGTAGCCTATGTCCTACTCCGTACTCCAGAGAACTTGTATGCAAAATTTCATGATGATCGGTTCAGTAGTTACGGTGTGAAAGCGTAACAAACAAACAAACAAACTCACTTTCGCATTTATAATATTAGTAAGGATAAGGATAATATTAGTAAGGATTAGTAAGGATAAGGATAGTAAGGATTATTTTGACGTGATAACGTCTTATAAATCGATGAACGCTGGCTGCACGCACGAAAAATTGTCGCGTTCCGTGTGCAAGCGAGAGCGCAGAACAAGCGATAGAGAGGCACGATCGGCCTAAGCGTTCGGCTTGTGACGCATCTTTCTCTCTTCCATCGTTAGATGGGTGACCGCAAGTGGCATAACAATATCTCGAGCTCCTCCGTGCTCGGAAGGCACGTTAAGCCGTTGGTTGTCATCATTGATGGTAGTCGTTAAGCTATGTCAGATGCCTTAAGGCAGCTTAGAAATCTGACACCAGTGTTGGCCACTTACACACACGAAAAACAAACCGTTATTACGTTAAATTATTGTCCGTAAACTGACTTTACAGACAAACTTTTTTTATAGTCCGTTTTCTATTGGGAATGCTTGTATGGAGAGGTATACAATTTTGAATTGTATACCTCTCCATACAATTTTGACAGGAAGGGGGGAGGGGGGGTCAAAGTACAGAACTCCCGGCGCTCAGAAAAAAAATCTGACGGATTAGTTTGGACTTTTGAGTCAAGTTTGGTGTAGTTATCTATTATTTTTATTTTATTTATTTATTATTTGGCAAGTCAACATTGGGCTTTACTGGATGCAAGTCAGTCGCTTATCATACATTTTTTTTAAAGATCATTTCAAATATGCAAGTTGTTTTGTTTAAACTAAAAATATGCATTATTTACTATCCTGTTTATTGCTATTTAAACAAATTCTAGATTCGAGGTGACGATACTAAATATAAATTACTATCTACTACAAGTATTATCTCATACAAAGCGAAACACGTGCGAACTACATCAATGCTTCATTTTCTTGGCATCTTTCCGAGCCTTTGCCGCGTGTGTTAATTATACATATCTATTTAAAACGAGTTTTGTGTTAGAGACCAGCCGAGACGGCCGCGTCTAGCTAGATGGATCAGAAACGCGAGATTCCGACCTGTGAAGTCTGCCAGCAACCGGCAAACCAAATCTGTGGGGGATGCAAGCTCGTGTACTACTGCTCCAGAGCCCATCAGAAGTTAGGATGGCGGGAAGGTCACAAATTCAAATGCTGCGCCTTCAAAATACAAGTCTCCGACGCGGTAGGACGACACATGGTAGCGACCCGAGACATCAAGGCAGGTGAAATGATATTGAAAGAAAAACCAGCTGTGATTGGGCCTAAGATCAGCTGCGCGCCACACTGCTTAGGCTGTGGCAAAAAACTGGAACCAATGAAGATTGAAGACAAATATGATTATTATAAGTGCTCGATGTGCAACTGGCCGATGTGTGGACCTAAGTGCGAAAAGACTGAAACTCATAAACCTGAATGCAAGGCTATGTCGGATAGGAAATATAAGTGCACGATAAAGTACGAAAAACCAGATAAATCAGAAGCCGCGTACTGTGTTATATCTCCACTTAGAGTATTGCTCATGAAATATTCGAATCCACTTCAGTTTGAAAACATTATGAGCTTGGAATCCCATTTAGAAGACAGAATAGATACGCCTTTGTATCTAGTTCTAAAAGCGAACTTAGTGACCTTTATAACTCAAGTGCTTGGGATGCAAGTTGACGAAGAAACTATCCTTAAAGTCGCTTCCATATTTGACACAAATGCATTCGACGTGAGGTCTCCAGATGGCAGCAAAAGGTCTAGAGCTATTTTCGTGACTGCATCTATGATGAATCACAATTGCAAGCCTAACACTCGTCATATATTTGTGGGAGATGATTATCATATGGCTGTGATAGCTACTGTGCCAATTGCTAAAGGTGAAATGATCACGACTACTTATACGCAATCATTGTGGGGGACTTTAGATAGACGAAGACATCTCAGAAACAATAAATGTTTTGAATGTCAATGTGAAAGATGTAGAGATCCTACTGAATTGGGCACATACCTTGGTAGTATTTACTGCTCTATGTGTAATGGTCCATTCAGTAACCAGGATCCATCTCAAGGCCCTAAGTTAGTTTCAACAAATCCTTTAGATGAAGGTGCGTTATGGAAATGTGAAAAATGTGAGCATTTTATCCAAGGAAGGCAGATGGTGTGGGGCAATAACGCATTGTCTCAAGACTTGAACAAACTTAACAAGAATGGCCCGAAGGAATTTGAAGAGTTCATAGAAAGATATAGTCACACGTTGCACCCTGATAACCACTTGATGCTTCAAGCCAAATTAGCGCTGATACAAATCTATGGGAACTACAAAGGATACACGCTTTCAGGTAAATCATTCATGCAGTTATTTCTTCTCAATCATCATTTCTACCGTTAGAAGTCCACTGCTGTACAGAAGCCTCTCCCAAGGAATCTTCATTCCTTAAGAGGATATTTCCATACTCATCACGCTTGGGTTGGCGAAAGTTTCTCAAACACACAATACCATAACAAATGATATGCTAGTGACCTTTACGTTTTTCATATGTAGTTTAAAACTTTTCGATAGATCGAGGACTAGCATTCTCAATCCGGTCATTGACACAGATAACCTTATAAACATTTTTAGTTTCCCTTTTTTTCCTTTGACTAACTTATTCCACCAAAGATCTTTTTGATAAAAAGCATAACCTCAAAGGTAGACAAGAGAATAGAAGAGTAGATATTGCCCTGAAACAATATGAAAATAACTTTCTTTTGCGCCTCATTGAATAACAAGAGAACGGATTTAGATTGACAGATCGTCTCATACGCGGCAGAACGCTTGTTTAGTTTAATTTAAAACTTACGCCGAGACATTTTTTCGTGGTGTCAGGGGCATAGCTACCGCCGTATCAGCCGCATCAATGATACTCCAGACTACAGGGCCCCCGAACGTGTATTGTTTACTAACATAAGCTGCTGGGCAAAGGTATTTCCAATTCCTTTATTAATATCCTTATTTCGCGCTTCTATCGACCATTTCTTTTTAGAACTTGTCAATCCAAAGCTTCTTAGGCTTACGTCGCTTCCTGATACCATCCTCTAGTCTAGAGTATGTTTTGTGATTTAGACCGTAGTAGATCATCAGTAAATTAAAATATTTTTTTCAATAATTTATTTAAACTTCTGTAGCAAGATTGAAGGGCCCCAGAACCCAAATGTAATAGGGCCCTACTAGAGCAAGCTAAGCCACTGCCTAGTGTAATTTCCTCTCGACAAAACTAGTAGGGTTAACGCAGCCTTTTTCATAGCACCAATGCTAGAAACTCGAAAAATCAATCCAAGCAAATTGGCTGAAAATTTTTGTATGAAAATGTAAAATTTTTTGATTTCTTCAATTCGATAATGTCGTCCGTACACGTTTTAAGCAATTGTTTGTAAATTCGTGTAATAAAAGACAAGGAAAGAGAATTAACTCATACGGCCCTTGACAGTTCAACATGGACCATTGCAGTTCCTCATTGTGAAAATGGCAGCAATGTTGCCGAAATATCAGATGAGACTCAGAATGAAACGGTTAGTCCCGTAGTCAAAATAATAGTGATTGTAACCGCGATCGCTGAAAATCATACCATTTTAATGGACACTTCTATTCATTAACAAAAACAACATGGTGTTCTTGGAGCATCATCCAATTAGGTCAAGGGGGTAAATGTCGATATTAGTGCCAGTGCTAATAATATTGACAAGTATTAGCGCGACAGCCATCTTTCTGCCAAGTGATAAATCACATGGTATAATACCAATGTTTCTAGAAGAAAGTAAATATAGGGTAAAGGTAACGGTCGTCTATTACCATCTATAATAAATATAAATAAATATATACGGACAAATCACACAGAATGAGCTAGCCGCAAAGTAAGTTCCAGACTTCTTCATATTCCATAAGAATACTAACTCAACGATACTATATTGTATAACAAATACATATATACTTAAACATCCAAGACCCAGGCCAGTCTGAAAAAGATAATTTTCCATCTTAACCTGACCGGGGATCGAACCCGGGCACTCTCCACCCTGTCACATCCGAGTTCCCGGCTTCGGTCTCCAGTCAGGTCAAGATGGAAAATGATCTTTTTCAGATTGACCTGGGTTTTGGATATTTATCTATGTATGTATTTGTTATAAAATAAAGTATTGTTGAGTTAGTATCCCATAACACAAGTCTCGGACTAGGGTACTTTGGAGCTAGCTCTATCCGTGTGATTTGTTTATAATATGTATATATTATGTGTATGTGTATAATATCGGTCTAACTAATGTAACACGTAACGCACTCTGTCTAAAACATCTTCGAAATAATGCCTCTAGAAACTTCTACCTTTTGGTTCTCTTGTCTTCTATTGTAACAATAATGCTTTAAAAACCACGAAACCATTTTCCAGAACTGCCAGACCATTTGCTGAAGAGGAAAGTAGACTTATGTCACGAACTCCTGGAGCTTGCTGACAAACTAGAACCAGGCTTCACGAGGTTTCGTGGAACCTTGCTTCTAGACCTCCAGTCCGCGATGACAATGCAGACTAAGAGGGAATTCGAGACTGGGAAGATTACTAAGGCTGGAGCACAGGTGTGTATGAGTTTATTTGCTCAGGATTGATGATATATTAGTGGATATCAGGAGCTCAATATTTCCCCTATTGGTGAGCTCCGTGGCGCAGTGGTTAACACGCCAGCCTGCGACACGAGGGTGGCCGGGTTCGATCCCCGGTCAGGCCATGATAGAAAACGATCTTTTTCAGATTGACCTGGGACTTGGAAGTTTATCTACATAAGTATCTATTATAAAATATGGTATCGTTGAGTTAGATCCTACGAGACAAGTTCACAACTAAGTGTGGAGCTAGCTCAATTTGTGTGATATTTCCCTATCTAGGCGGTCTCTGTATATTTATTATTATTATTATTTATTTTAACTGGTAGAATCTATCCGCCGCAGCAGTCGGGTTCGCATCTCAGGTTCGCATTCACCAGTGAATAAAATCGACGAGCCTGTTTTGACGTCTTTTTGAACCGTGTGACAGTTCTATTTCTTAGGATTGCCAGCCAAAAAATTTAGTTATGGTTGTCAAAATAATTAAATTAAAAGAAAAAAAGTAAGTTGTTGTTATCAAAAAATTATGTACACATGTTTTTGTCAAATAATCAAAAAAAATATGACGATAAATAGCGTCAAAGTTCATAAGGGCTCGTGACGTCAGAATGAGGATCAGTAAAGTTGTAGCAAATTCAATAGGAATAATATCCACATTATTCTTCATGACATTACAATGATATATCTTTTTGAATTATCCAAATCGGACCATTACTTACGAAGATATTAATAATAAACATAATGCTGTTCCTGCCGCGAAAAGGCATTGCATGCACGCCGGTGCGTGTGACGTCACTGTGACGGACCGAGCGCGGGCGGCAGTCGGCACTAATAGAGCGATCATTCGACTGAGCGACGACGACGCGGATCGTCGCTATATTTAACAATTTATTGAAATAAAGTCTTGTTAGAGTGCAATTTTTATAATATTTACGTATAAAACGTAGCAAAGAAAGAATTTTTATTTTTACTGTTGATTGCTATATAGACAATCTTATAAATTAACTAAATCACATGCTATCTATTGTTACAATATTATCAAAAAAAGTATGAAATATGGACATATGCGTGAGGTCCGATCATTTTATAGTCTTTCAACTTCCATATGCTTCTTTCAACGAGAGCTCTTATCGCTTATATCAGCGATCGTTTTTGTTTGCAAAACTTCTTCTGCTGTAGGTTTTGGATTGGAACTATCCGTACTTAAAACTCATTAAAACTGTTCTATTTCTTATCTTTTCTTAAAATCAGGTCTATAATTTTTAGGGTTCCATACCTCAAAAGGGAAAAACGGAACCCTATAAGGGTTCCATTTCATCGCTTGGTTATCCGTCTGTCTGTCTGTCAAGTCAAGACCCTTTTTCTCAGGAACGTAGGAGCGTAGAGATATCAAGCTGAAATTCATATCAAATATTCAGTTTATGCCGCAAATTTTCGAAGCCAACGCAATCTAAAGATACAGCTGGTTGTGCCGTAAATTTTCGTGCTTTTTCGATTTCGCAAGGGAATCAATACCTACCAGGGAACTTCCCATGAACTCAGAATCTTAAAATTTGGTACGAAGCAACGGCTTTTAGCACAGATAATGGAAAAATTGCGAAAAACATACATTTTAAGCTACATCATATAAGAAAAATATTTTTAATAATCTTTCGACATTCGCAAGGGAATCAAAACTTCAGGGTACGTCCCGTGAAATCAGAATCTTAGATTTTGGTACGAAGCAACGTCTTATAACACAGATAATGAAAAAATTGCGAAATGCTTACATTTTTAGTTACATCATATAATAAAGATAATTATAATAACTTCAAACTTATACGTGCGCAAGGCCAATTCGCACTTCGCCGGTTTTTTTTGAAAGCATTTGACATTCAAACTAATGAGGCAAAACTCCCTTCTTCAGTTAAACTAAACGTAATTTTCCATGTCTTTTTCCACCTGAAATATATAAATATAAAATAATACCATATTTTAATCAGCCTCACATTTTTGTATGCAAATGTCGATATTGTTTTCTAGTCCAATCCTTGGTCCCACGCGTTGTTCATTTAGACGGGTTGATTTAATGGTTTTAGGTACATACAACGGTGTTTACCCTTACATCCTGTTTTAACTTATTTGCTAACAACAATCAGGCATAGCTGGGGCAGATAAATATTATATCATTCATTATTTGCTTTTTACTCCAGTACGTCCCTGTGTCATTGTTTTGACCTTGGAATATTACATAGAAATGGAAACGGAAGTATTGGAAGGTAAATAGGTTTGTCCACCAAACTAGAAAGAAATAAGTAGGTATGTTTTTATTAATATATCAGGCTTATAAAAAGAGAATACATAGGTACTAACTTATTTCCATATCAACTTAATAAAAGGTAAGAATAGTTATGTAGGTACTTACATCGAAATAATATTCACAACAATGTCTACTAGCCGGGGTAGAGGGTGGAGTCTTATAATCATCCCTTTTTACAACGGAATATAATTTTAAATTGTATTCCGTTGTAAAAAGAGATGATATAAAATTCACACAAAACTTCGTGAAAAATTATTAATTTTTCCAGAAGTTTTGTGTCTTTCGGCACGTTAAAAGATAGTTTTTCTGGCGTTTTAAAAGAAGTATTTGTATAGTTCGGCATTATACAATATTTGTACATAGTTAAAAAGATAAATTAGACATAAATAGTTCGTTTTAAAGTCGCAATTACCACGAAAACACTGCGCGCCTTGTCACTGCCAACGGGCAACTAGCGGCGTCCTTCACAGTGACGTCACAGGCTACCACGCGGCCGGCCAGTGAATTTTGCTAGTAATTTGGTCATAACTTCGTCAATTTTTATCGTACAACAATAATTTTTGCACTGTATGTTATGGATTTCTTATCTCTATAATCCTGCATTCTCAACTAAAAACTTTACGGATCCTCATTTGCTAAAAACTGCCACTTAGTATGAAAATATCATCATCATCATCATCATCATCAGTTCCCCTTTGTTCTCCACTACAGGAGCACGACCCTCTCTGTACTACTAGGGCCATACTTGGCCAGAGCAGCCAGAGGAAAAATATGAAAATATACTTAGTTCTTTTTCTAATTCCCCCCATACCGGTGTTGAACCTGTATACGAAAGATCGATCACAATATTCCGTCGCCAAAACAAACCTAGATTAGGAATATTGGAGACCTTCCAACTACAGCCGGCTTGTTGCGCAATCAATAGTAGAAATATCTCAACGCATTATTTCTAAAAATACCATATCAATATTATTTATTATTTTATGACTAGCTCCGTGGCGCAGCGGTCAACACGCCAGCCTGCGACACGAAGTGACCGGGTTCGATCCCCGGCCAGGTCAAGATGGAAAATTATCTTTTTCAGATTGGCCTGGGTCTTGGATGTTTATCTATATATGTATCCTAACTTAATATTATAAATGCGAAAGTGAGTTTGTTTGTTTGTTTGTTACGCTTTCACGCCGTAACTACTGAACCGATCATCATGAAATTTTGCACACAAGTTCTCTGGAGTACGGAGAAGGACATAGGCTACCTTTTATCCCGGGAAAAAGTACTATTCCCGAGGGATCGACATTGACGCGGGCGGAGCCGCGGGCGAAAGCTAGTTTGTTATAAAATATAGTATCGTTGAGTTAGTATCCCATAACACAAGTCTCGAACTTACTTTGGGGCTAGCTCAATCTGTGTGATTTGTCCGTATATATATAAGTATTTATTTATTTTTTAGACTTTCAAAACTGGTTATTACGTTCAACATCATTAGTGTTAGCTACTTAGGTACTTTTTGTATGACATTTGGGTGCTCCTGAAGCCAAATCGCAATCAAAAAAGTTCTTACTGTTGAAAAACCTTCGTGGCTAATGTGATTTTCGTCACAGATCTGATAATGTTTGTCTTGACTTTTGACGCCATTTTTTTAATCTATGTCTTCCGCTTTTGTTACTCATCTTTGTCATCATTTTACCCTAGGTCTAAATATACTACTAATAAAGACAAAACTCAAATAATACTAAAGTAGAATAAATGGTAATACCCATTTCCCCGTTCCAAGAAATATCTTGGATAGGCATGTAACATCCTCGTCTTCATCGTCACTTACCATCAGGTGAGATGGGAGACAAATGCCTAATCCAACATTTAGTAAAAAAAAAAAAAACGACCTGTCTAAAAATATGTATTTAAAAATCGTACAGTCCCTCCAGGTGCTCACCCCTGGGCATCGTGCCCAAGGCTGGCAGCATTGCCTAATTGAATGGCAATGCTGATACGCTGAGCTAGATAGTTTCCAGTCCTATGGTCACGAAATACCACAAGCTTAAGTCTAATATATAATATATAAGTCTAATATATAATATAATAAGCCTTAAGTCCACTGCAAAAAAGACCTCCGTCAAGGAATATTCATTTCATGGGAGCATATTACCACTATTCTTCATCGTCACTTACCATCAGGTGAGATGGGAGACAAATGCCTAATTCAATATTTAGTAAAAAAAAAAAAAAAAAAAAAAAAAAAACTATAAACTTGGCATGCGTGTTGGCGAACGCAGTTTCTTTGGCTTTATGTGATGCCCTCATGCATGTAACATCCTCGACTTCATCGTCACTTACCATCAGGTTAGATGGGAGACAAATGCCTAATCCAGCATTTAGTAAAAAAAAAAGATTATGGAGAAAAATGAATGTAGGTATTGGGATACTACTCACTCTGATGAATTGGAAAAAGCAAGTAACAGGTCGAGAGGCCAGGCGCGCTTAAACCGATGCATAAAAAAGTTTAGTTAAGTAGTTTATTCGATTCCATCTCATCATGTACCATTTTTCTCTGGATAAATCATATTCCTGTAGTAATGAAAAGCGACGGCGGTAACCAGTGACCCAAAAAATTATTAAGATCTACGAGTATTTTGACAACTTACTACAAATCGGAAGTGATGGTTTTTATTTGTGCAATCGAAAGTACCTTAAATGTAAATACTTCCAGAATTTTTTCAATTTTTTTTTATCCAAAATTATTTATTTTTATAAATTTTTGAAAAACAAACCAAATGTTGGATTTATAAATAATAAATAAATAAATAAATATATTCGGACAAATCACACAGATTGAGCTAGCCCCAAAGTAAGTTCGAGACTTGTGTTATGGGATACTAACTCAACGATACTATATTTTATAACAAATACATATATAGATACACATCCAAGACCCAGGCCAATTTGAAAAAGATCATTTTCCATCTTGACCTGGCCGGGGATCGAACCCGGTCACTCCGTGTCGCAGGCTAGCGTGTTGACCGCTGCGCCACGGAGCTAGTCGTATTTATAAAGTAATATTCCCATGCTTAACTACATTACTTTGTCAATTTAATTGTCAATCTGTCAAATAATGATGACGTTGACAGCCAAGTCTTATGAGTTGCCAGGTTGGGGAATATTTTTCCCGAAATTCGTACAGCGTGCAAGGACCGCTTTTGTTTTGATAATAATAAATTCACTTGGTATGTTTGTTGAAATGAGATTTACTTAGTGGGCTGGTGGTTGCCCGCCGAATGAATAAATTACGCCAATTGCTTCTGAATGAAGTGAGGGCCTAATAGTTTATGCTACCAATAATAGCAAAAAATATACCTTTATGTATTAACATATACTCATTATAGTATAGTCAAAGAATATATATAGAAAGCAAAGCAAAGGAAAGGAAAATAAAAACTTTTATTCGAATTTATGCTGTTTTTATTTTATTAAACTGTATATTTTCAACTTCGATCAATTTTTCATTAAAATCTTCTTGCCCTGGCATTTGACGGTTGTTAGTTTCACATTCACATAAGTCACATTGAACTCCAATGTTGCTGTAATATATTTGGCACTGCATTTTACGTGATATGATAATGTCTTATAAATCGATGAACACCGGCAGCATGCACAAAAATGAACAGCAGCAGCAGCTACTGGTGCTGGTGCTGCTGCTGCTGCAGCTAAAGCTGGCCGTTACGTGTTTTATGTGAAGAGGCTGTATGTGACACTTTTGATAGTTGTCTGAACTGATCCTCTCAGTGCTGCCGCCTGGTCAGCGACATTTCAGAAAAACCTCAATATGGCAAATAGTAGAAGTAGGTATTCAATAGTAAAATAAAAAATAATTTTACAACAATAAAAGCTTTATTGTTGTAAAATTACATTTTACACAAAAAAAACAGTCCATGTACACTTCCAAATTTCGGGGAAAATATTCCCCAACCTGGCAACTCATAAGACTTGGCAGTCAACGTCATCACTTTTTGACAGATTGACAATGACATTGACATTGCCATGCGATGTAGCATGGGAATATTGCTTATAAATCCTACAATTGTTTTTTTTTGTTTTAAATTCAATATAAATTGAATTTTAGATGAAAGTATTTAAAGTTAAGGTCCTTTCGAATAAAAACTATCACTTCCGGTTTTTGTATGTTGTCAATTGCGGCAGTCAATGTTACTTTAATATTATTTACAGGATCAACTGATGGAAAGCATGGTGCTGCTTCAAGAAGCCACTAACATCCTCAGAGTAGAGCCACATATGCGAGACGCCTTGGAAGCCAAGATACTGGACCTGTCCAGCCAGTTGGACCTTGGCGACGACGTCCCAAACGGAAACGGAAACGCCTCAAACGGCGTTACAGTATGATAAGCTAATGTGTTTGTCTATTATTCATAAAAATTAGCAAACGTTTATTAAACCTATTTTAGTTAAAATATGTGTTGTCCTTATCCCTCTCTGCAACGATAGGCATGGAAAGAACGAGATAAACCGTATTTTAACTAACATAGGTTTAATAAGTTTTTGTTAATTTTTATGAATAAGAGGGTTTGTCTTTCAAAACCTAAAGAACCGTTCTTCCTGATAAATATTTTCCATTGACTCTTAAATGGAAGTTTTATTAACTGTCAGTTTTAAATAATGAATTAAAGAAGTTGTTTAATTAAATATTAAAGTATTATTTTTATTACATGCTAGAGACCCGCCCCGACTTTGCACGGGAGCA
The DNA here is from genome assembly GCA_947532085.1 of Elegia similella. Taxonomy (NCBI): domain Eukaryota; kingdom Metazoa; phylum Arthropoda; class Insecta; order Lepidoptera; family Pyralidae; genus Elegia; species Elegia similella. The sequence continues at coordinate 21,356,453 of OX383941.1, forward strand.
AGGTAGATACTAATATGGGGCAATAAATTAAACATATGAAGTTTTTTATCGAATCATTCTATTACTAAAAACTGCATTACAATCCTGTGAAACTGTGGTACTCTCCAGACGAGCCGGAATATTCACGCTACTTGCTTAAATGTATTTTGCCAGTAGCGTGACTCTACGACGACTCAAAGTCAAAATGTTTATTCAGAAAATAGTCTTTTGCACGCACGTTTTTCACGTCAAATCACATTTAAAGGACCTAATTTAGTTATATTTATATTATTAATTAATGTGCAAAGGCTACAGACTACTAGCGTTTCGCAACCGACCACTGCAGAGAAGAAAAGCCGAAAGAAACTCTTTTCAACAGTATTGGTCGCCTACTCGTCTGAAGAGCTTTTTAATTTTGTGACTAATTTTCTTTTCTTTTCTTCATTTCTAGTAATGTTTGCAATTTTTATGATATACCTACATGATTTTGTTTAGAACATATTGTGCTGTGCAGTGACAATAAACATAAACAGTAAACACAGTAGTCTCAAGGAGGCCGAGCAGACCAGTCCGCCGCACCGCACCCACACGAGACTAAAGCAAGAAACTAACAGATGCAGTGCAGCGGAGGCGCGCCACAAGAGGCGCAGAATCAAAACAATAGAATATTAACCTTAATAGTATGTAGCATAAGCAAAGAGACGCGCGAGAGATACTATGAAGGTTAATATTCTATTGTGTTGACTCTGCGCCTCTTGTGGCGCGCCTCCGCCGTACTGCATCTATTTTTTTTTTTATTTATTAAGTCGAGAACGTTATACAAAAGATTACATTTAAATGTCATCCAAAAACTACGAGGGTTTGTCTGGATGCACTGTGATCTGCATACAATCCAACTACTTAAATAAGTACTTACGTAACATTTTGAAAAACATAATAATATGTACACACAAAATAAGACTATACCTATAATATAATTTTACCAAAGAAAAAGTAAAAATAATTTAGTTAAATGCAAGTCTACGCGGATGGATTCTCGGGTACCAGCTAGTTTAAACAGATCTCTTAATAAGAATCAGTCGACTGACACAAACAGCCTATGGTAAAATATCGGTCGCATAATGACTAGTGCAAAACCGGTTTTTAATAAAACATCTACAGGTTGTTCAGAAAATAGGACTAGTTAGTTTCTTGCTTAGAACAACTTTTTAGCATTTATAATATGAGTTAGAAATCAATTTACGGGAGTAATTCTAGTTGGTTTCGCAGTTATTTCATCATTCTTTATACTAAAATCTAGCGTCTCCTTGTTGATATGCAGGATATTCTTGATGACGTGTGATAGTTTCTTATTCGGTCGCGGCGTGTCCTCGATCACGAATATCTTTTCTGTGTTCTTGTCCACTTCCACAGTTTGTTTCCGGTGCAACTGAAAACAGGTGAGAACAATCAGTCTCCAGTTTCTTTTTTGCATTGTCAACACAAACATCTTCAAGTATATATACAATTTAAATATAAAATAATTTAACTAATGCTACAACTAAAAATAAATAAAAATTAATATATATTTACAAATAAAATAGTCCGGGTAAATCGTTGCCTCGCGGTAGTGCCCAGAAGGTTGGCAGCATTGCCACGTTGGATGGCAATGCTGATCTTTTGCCACGGTATAGACCAGCCTTCTGGTCACGCACGGGTCACCTCGATCGATTTATGGGCAATGGTGCCGAACAGCTTATGGGCTGATGTCCCCTATGATCCTAAAGTTTCGACCCCAAATGGCTCAAATACATAGTTCAACCAAGTGATTGAACCTTCAATATGGTATTTATATTGGAAAGAGGCCGAGAGGCGGTTCCGAAGAACTCTGACGCCAGGGTGTGCATGGTCGATTGACCGTGTCACCTACTCGAAATGATGATGATTGGAAAGAGGAAATTTCAAGTGATTAAACCTTCATTAAGCTATTTATTAGGTCAGGGGTATCTAACGTGCGTCCTAGGCGGGACAGTCCCGCTTTCCCCCGCGGTGTCCCCCGCAAGGCCAAAATTGTCCCGCTTTTGCAAATAGACCAAACGATAATTTAAAATGTATTTTTCTCGTTCGAAATGCGTTGCACGGCGGGCGGTGCCCCGAGCGGGAAAGCAAATTACGAGACAGCGCGTCACCCGCCAAGTAACATAAAACAAGTATAAAATACGAACTAGAATTCACGCCACTACTGATTTGTTTTGATTATTTTGAGTTATTATTCTATCTTCTATAATAAAAAACTTGTAAAATACTAAAAGTTTTTTTTTATTACATAATTCCGCAGATGTCCCGCTCTGACATCCTAATCCTAACTAATATTATAAATGCGAAAGTGAGTTTTTTTGTTTGTTTGTTACGCTTTCACGTTGTAACTACTGAACCGATTATCATGAAATTTTGTATACACGTTAGGGGTACGGAGAAGGAGATAGATAGGCTTCATTTTATCCCGGGAAAAAGTACTGTTCCCGAGGGATCGACATTGACGCGGGCGGAGCCGCGGGCGAAAGCTAGTAAAATATAAATGGTCACGTTAGGTGGTTGCAGTTATGACATCGGGTACGCGCTACTTGCTTTTCCCCTATTCATCCGAGTGAGTTGTATACCTTCATTCCCTTGCCAAATCCAATAAATTCGTATACTTCCCCAGCTTTAAAATGCTTCCGAGTTTTTTTTCGTGTCTGTTACATGGTCAATTGGACATGGAACATGGACTATGCACACCCTGGTGTCAAGGTTCTTCGGAACCGCCTCTGACGTGGTTCCTTTAACGACCACCGGCGACAACGGCTTAGCATGCCTTCCGAAGCACGGAATCATTTTTATTATCAGACAATCAGGTCATTCAAGCCTGCAGTGTTCGAATCAAACTGGAAACAACGCAACAAAGTATGCTTGAATCGAACCCACGACCCCCGGGTCTTCAGGCAAACACCTTAACCAGTGGACGACATAGGCAGTTTGCTGTAAGTACACTTTATCAATACCTCATACCTTGGACGACTTATGTGGCCATCATGCTAGGCTGTCACACCGAAAGTCAGGTCAAGATGGAAAATGATCTATTTCAGATCGACCTGGGTCTCGGATGTTTATCTATATATGTATTTGTTAAAATATAGTATTATTGAGTTATTATCCCATAGTCTCGAACTTACTTTGTGAGTTTTGGGACTAACTCAATCTGTATAATTTGTCCGTATATACATATTTTTATTACTATGCCAAGTATATTTATTAGAAACTAATTGTTGGTACATTTATCGTGAATATAACAATAACTTAAAAAATACTTATAAATAGAAAGTCATGTATATTACCATACCACCAAACTGTACAGTAGATTTTAGGATTCTGTACCCAACGGGACACTATTACTAAGCTTCCGCTGTCCCTAAGGTTTCATTTTTGCAGGATGGACGGAAGCTTCCACATCTGAGTCCTCATACTAGAAACGTAGTTTTTGTATTTAAATATTGTATGCTAGAACCATCAGTTTTTGCAAATGGCCAGACTCACACTTGGCCAGTTTCATTTTACCTTTAAACAAACACAGCACCAAACTCCAAATTTGAAGCACGCCACGCCAGGTGTCCTGTCCATAGCCTTCCTGAAGCGAGTGTTGGTGAAGCCATAGATCAGGGGGTTGACTGCGCAGTTCAGGTACATCAGGTAGTTAGCGGCGAACCACATAGCATCGTAGCTGCCTTCCACCTGAAAATATGGAAATTCCACCTCGAAATAAGGAGCCTGATGGCCCATTAGGCGTGAACATAATTAACGCTTACGCAGATTAAGCAACCCTGGGCGCTGTCCCCACTGGAATGGGTGACCGCAAATGATATAACAATATCTCGAGCTCCTCCGTGCTTCGGAAGACACGTTAGCCGTTTTGAAAAGCCTTTGGAGAGCAGCAACTCCCATCTTTTGCCTTATGGGCCGAAAGCTACGTTGCCCGAAGGGCCTGGGTGCAAGTCACCCCGGGACCGCCGGGCGGTCACCAGTTATCAGAGCTAATCCTACTCTACGCACTCTATTCCGGTGGAGAGTGCGACGGCATCGGATACTGGGATTCCTCTAGCTATTCGGAGCCGAAGAGGGGTCGGGGCGGGCTTGTGCGATGTCAATAGGATTATCGGGATCGTCAAGTACGTTCCAAGGACGTCTACGACGTAAGGTCGTGTCGTATAAGTTGGGGGAGTAATTAGCAGCTTGCACTACTAACGACACTAGCCGTGTGGTATCCGGCAGAGTTGAATAGAACCACTCCAAGTCTTCCCGTGGATGTCGTAGAAGGCGACTTAGGAAATACAAGCTAAACAAAGCTTATAAACATCTAAGAGACCTCTCCAACTCGTCTGGCGAGCGTGGAAAGTGTAGGCCAAGTCCTCTGGCTGCTCTGGCCAAGTATTGCCCTAGTAGTACAGAGAGGATCGTGCTCCTGTAGTGGAGACTAAAAAAAATAATAATTTGATGACGATGACTACTAACGGGTTGGGGTGGCGTGCGGCTTTCTCAAAGTAACGTTTGGAGGCGTTTTTGAGATAGCCGCGAATGGATGGGAATTGTTAGGCAGCCTGTAGGTGCGTCAATATGTCGCCCTTTAGACTGTCGGTGCTGGTTCCATCGTGTGCGGCTATATTATCTAAACTAAAAGAGCGCAGTGCAGTGGTACAAATCTCAGTATTTATAGAGGTTTTACTGTTATTACCTGTTACTGGGTAAGGGTAACATTTACGATAGCTTAATATGAGTTAGGCATTATCTATACTAATATTATAAAGCTGAAGAGTTTGTTTGTTTGTTTGTTTGAACACGCTAATCTCAGGAACTAGTGGTTCAAATTGAAAAATTTTTGTGTTGGATAGTCCATTTATTGAGGAAGGCTTTAGGGTGTAAAACATCACGCTGCGACCAATAGGAACGAAGCATCTTTAAAAAATGTTTGATGTTTGTATACTAATTAATCATAATAACAGAAATTGCCGCGGACGAAGTCGCGGACAACAGCTAGTATTAGATAAAATTGTTATCGATAACGGACGCTAATATAACACCTATAAAATATAGACGACAAAATTGACTAATCAGGTGTTCGTGGAATAACCTGAAATCTCTATCTTTAAAGGAGGCGCTTCTAACGGAAGGTAGGAGATTATAAAGAAAACTCACAGAGTTGATGTCGTTGCTCAAGTTGTTCCTCCAGTAGATAAGCACGGTGTAGGGCAGCCGACACAAGACGGCAGTCATCAGCACACAAGCCGTGATCCTCAGAGCGCGACTCTTGGCTTTAGCTACAGCCTGCCCGCTGCCACGACTGGAGAGCTCCCGAGCACTGCGCTCTAAACGCCACATTATTGTGCCGTACTGTAAAGAAATGTATTATAGTCAATAATTAGCGTGTGGGATCCTAGATAGCATAGTAGATGTCGTAGATAGAAGGCGACATAGGAAATACAAGCTAAACAAAGCTTATAAGCGTGTCTGTGATCTGTGAGTATCTGTGAGACCTTTCCAACTCGTCTGGCCAGCGTGGAGAGTGTAGGCCAAGTCCTCTGACTGCTCTGGCCAAGTATGGCTCTAGTAGTACAGAGAGGGTCGTGCTCCTGTAGTGGGACTAAAAAAGACCTGACGATGATGATGGTCAATAGAGGGCGGGACACGTCTGCCGCATGCAAGAGGAAAGGTGGGCCAAGGTGTCCACCATATGTCACATTAAAAGTGCGTTCAATAGTATTTTTAGGTAAACTTTAGTAACTAGAAACATTTTTCAAAATCTAAACATTGCGACGTGATTAGGTGGTATTATATCAATCAACTTACAGTTAGAACCATGAGTCCAAGTGGAACCCACACCAATAGGGAAAGAGTAAAATGCCAATATATGCCAAGTACTTGAACGTCTTCAACGCAATACGTTTCAAGATAATCCAGCCACTGTCGCTCCTGAAATCATGATAAAGTCATATGATCATCATGTACATTGATCTCAATAATCTAGAATTTCAAGGATAAAGTTCCCAACGGAATTAGTACTCACTAAATCATCATCATCATTATAGCCGCTTCAAAGCCCACTACTAGCCAAGGGCCTCTCCCGAGGATTCTTCGATCCACGAGAGGACATACTCATCACGCTTGGCAGGCGGGTTGGCGAGCGCAGTTTCTTTGGCTTCTTGGGCTTTCGTCGCTGCTGCCCATCGGAAGCATTTTAAGCTGCGGACGGATAGGAATTTGTTGGACCTAGGAAGGGAATAAATGTATTGGGATGCTATTCACTCGGATTAATGGGGGAAAAACAAGTAGCAGCTCAGGAGGCCGGGCGCGCATACCCGAAGCCATACCTGCAACACCGGACAGGCAGTTGAAGATGAAACCCCTGACCGTACCACTGAATACCCCCCCTTTTGAAATGAATGATACAAGGACGTTTTGCCCGCTCCTCCGCTCACGTTATGGTCGATCCTACGGGAAGAATATTTTTTCTGGCATACAATTTTATGATGATCGGTTTAGTAATTACATAAATAGAGACATATCACACAAATAGAGCTAGCCCCACAGTAAGTTGTGAACTTGTGTCGTTGGATATTAACTCAACGACGCGCTCGCGCCCGCGCCAATGTCGATCCCTTGGGAACAGTACTTTTTCCCTGTGTATGTCCTTCTCCGTACCCCAGATAACGTGTATGCAAAATTTCATGATGATCGGTTCAGTAGTAACAACGTGAAAGCGTAACAAACAAACTTATTTTCGAGCTTAACAAACAAACGCATTTATAATATTAGCTAGGATACTTATAGATTTAGATCTAAAAGTATCCTAGCTAATATTATCCTAGCTAAGACCCAGATGAATCTAAAAAGGTCGTTTTCCATCATGATATAACCGGGGATAGAACTCGTGTCGCGTGGCTGGTGTGTCTCCTAGTAATTAAGGTCAAACAAACTCATTCTTTCATTTTTAATATTAGTTAAGACGGATAGGATTAGGATCATACTCACTGTATACTCCCTTTTAATGATCCAAGGTAGAGAGAGCAAAATAGCAACGACCCAGGTGCATGCGATAGCTTTAGGTGCCATGGTCCTGGTGACCCTCGCATCAGCCGACAGGGCGGCTGCTGCCAGCCGGTCATATGAGACCAACATGACCGCACCTACTCCCGCCAGTAACAATGTTGCTGGAAGAAGAGAAAAATATCAAGAAATGGATTGGAGCCGACTGGCTTAAAGTATTAAAATTCGCAAGATATGATAAATTCATTGTAAACACATGGTTTCACTTACGTTTATACATTTGGAATCGCCCACTAGTTCCGGTCTGTCACGAAGACCATCATCAGGGCGAGTGTTAGGGATGGCGACACGGCGGGCGGTTTTGCTTCCCTCAAAGCAATCACAAAGTGAACCGAAACTAGTTGGCGATTCAAACTAAATAAACGTGAGTTGTTGAAACTGTTTTTATATTCGACTCACTTAGTATAAAGAACATGTACAAATTATTATTTTTTTAATTAAATTAAAATATTATGTATTAATCTCTTTTAAATATCAAATTTTTTTTATTATTTTTTTTTTTATAAAACGACCATCTAATGATCTTTACATTTGAAATTAAACGACAACTGAAAACTAAACGCAGTAGTATCTAGTATCAATAATATATATTTTTTTTTAATTATATCTATGTGAAGAGTAAAACAAACGGGTTATTCCGTATTCATCTCATGTATTCTAACCCCACGTGTTAAAAAAATCTTCACTTATCCCAATTTTTTATTATGTACAGTCAGGCACAGAGATACCTGACAAGAACCTCGATCTATATCTTGAATTTTCTCTTACACTATAAATAATAATAACATGAAAATTTATATACAGAAAGATTAATGAAGTCTTTTTAATATCAATTTTCATATTAATATTACATATAGTTTAAGAGAAAATTCAAGATATAGGTAGAGGGCCTGGTTAAGTATCTCTGTCCCTGACTGTCCTCATCATTTCTTTTCTCATCCCATGTTATCTCCTAACCTATTAATTCTATCCCACTTACCATACGTACGTCTATAGAAACCATAACTTACCTTGCAAAAATCCCTCAAACTGACAACCGAAAGTCTTAAGCACATACTGCTGATAGAAATCCCTGACCAGCATGAACCAAGGGCAGAAAATCAGGGTAACTAAGTCAATAAAGGCCAGGTTTCCAACGAGGTAGTTGCTAGCACTCCACAACCACCTGTTTTTGACCAGGATAAGCAGAATGATGGAGTTCATGAAGATCCCTGAGATGCCCACCACTAACATAGCTGTCACCTTGATGGCCACTTCTTTCACTGGCTTAACGTGCCATAATGTGTTTGGGAATGCATATTGGGAGGTGTCGAGCTGAAATTTTAATAATATCTTTGATTATACCTATCTATACAATATGTAATGAAAACCCTGTCCAATCCTCGAAGGGGTCATTCAACCCCGTCGATGAACAACTTTTCCTATAGGATCAAAGCTGGGAACTCAAAAAAAATAACATATCTATCTAATATTATAAAGCTGAAGAGTTTGTTTGTTTGTTTGAACGCGCTAATCTCAGGAACTACTGGTTCAAATTGAAAAATTATTTTTGTGTTGGATAGTCCATTTATTGAGGAAGGCTTTAGACTATAAAACATCCTTCTGCGACTAATAGGAGCGAAGCATCAACAAAAAATATTTTGAAAACGGGGGAAAATTGTTCATTTATACTAAGAAAAAGAACTAATTAATCATAATAACAGAAATTTCCGCGGACGAAGTCGCGGGCAACAGCTAGTACAAAATAAATGTTTGGCCGCCCTGTCAATTTGTATAGGAATGACAAAAAAAGATTTTGGTTCCCAGCATCGGTCCTATAGGAAAAGTTGTTCATATCGATGGGCTGAATCATCCCTTCAAAAATCGGGCAGGGTTTGTTCTCATACGTGTAGTATTTTTCTCTCTCTCTGTGGTTACGTAGTTGTTAGGCGCGTGAAAGAAATATATTTCCATTTCAATCATATTTATTACATAAATTGACATAGTACATATCTATTTATTTAATTGAGCAGGCTATTAATATTACACTGATTATAACGAAGTATATAGTTTATACTATATACATGTTAACGTGAAGGAAAAAGTAATAAAATAAATCACAGAATAAATTCTTCGAAGTCTTGCCCGTGTGGCACGGTGGCAAGGATCATAATATTGGCATGGTGGCAATTGATCATGTCCGTTGTATGGGAACGCCCATTAAATGTAGGCATGTAACATCCTCGTCCTCATCGTCACTTACGATCAGGTGAGATGGGAGACAAATGCCTAATCCAACAAGTAGTAAAAAAATACGTAAAAAAAATATTAAGTAACTTCATTTTTAATTTATTATTTATTAACTTTCATTCACAGAATATTTATTAATTAACTAAATATTCTGTGAATATTTTAAGCGTCTACCTGTTACCGTTATCAACATCGAGCAAAAACCAGCAAAAAAAATCACGTTTGTTATATGGGAGCCCCCTTAAACACTTATTTTATTCTGTTTTTAATATTTGTTGTTATAGCGTCAACAGAAATACATCATCTGTTAAAATTTCAGCTGTCTAACTATGAGATACAACCTGGTGACAGGCGGACCGACGGACATATTAATAGCGTCCCGTTCTTACCCTTTGAGTACGGAACCTTAAAACGCATTTTGAGGATCAATTCATCCTAATCACAGTCTTTTCGTAGACCTCACGCCACACTAGCGCCTCTAAAGGATAATTCACAGAGGCGACTTGGGAAATACAAACTAAACAAAGCTCATAAACATCAATGAGACCTCTCCAACCCGTCTGGCCAGCGAGGAGAGTGTAGGCCAAATCCTCTGTCTGCTCTAGCCAAGTATAGCTCCGGTAGTACAGAGAGGGTCATGGTCCTGCAGTGGAGACTAAAAAGACCTGATGATGATGATGATGAAGGCAAGTACCACAGAAATATATCAAGGTAGAACGGGGATGCCAGGATTTTGCTAGGAAACGCGCGTGTCGGTTTTTGCATAAACCCCGCTCCCAATTTGACGTCATTATTAGCGGAATAATAATGTGACATGCACAAAAATAAAATCGCGTCATATCCATAAACAGTTTTTACAGTTAAAAACCGCAGAACAAAGCATGTGTTCATGTCGGGACGTGCGCGCGTGACTGATAACGTTTAACGAATCTTGCACGATCGCGCAAGATTGAGACACGCGTGTACCGCCCCCTTGGCCGTTCTATCTTGATATTTTCTGTGGAAATACACTCCACGCATTCCGATTCCGACTGCGTATAACACTACACTTTTTAGGTCGTCGGTTAAAACAAAAATCAATACGTACATTCATCAAGTCTTCTTCATTCATTTTGTCACATTAGCTTACTTTTCACGGTTCGCGGTTCCAACTGACTGATTCGATGGTGTATATCGATAAGCCTTCGAGATAAGCTTGCAGTAGTCAATTACCATAAAAGCTTTGTTATCAATGTGATTGATATGGTCTGGAACTTTTTGACGTGAAGTTCATGTCCCCAAGGGCATTGGTCGTGATTGTTTAAATACATACGTACTACCACGTCCCCTTTCCCTGGAGACAGAGCCTTGGTCTTTAAGGTCTAAAAAGACACGTTTAGCATTTTGGTGGGCATGTTAAGGCGCTGTGTATCAGAAGAATACCGTAAAACGTGTAGGTACTTTTTCGTCGCGCAGATAGCCTTATTTTTCATAGAATACTAGCAGAAAAAAATTATGAAGTACAGTTCAAAGATCAAAATAAATGGTTACATCAAAATATTTTCAAAAAAATATTTAAAATCTAGCTAAATAAAATAGCAAAAAAGCTATATCCAGAAAAAATTTCGTCACTAATTACTTGATATTTTCAGCGACAACAACCAACTTTAATACGTCTATAAAAAGTATAACTAAATGAACAAGGTGGATACTTTAAAAAAAAACAATATTTGGTTATAATTATTGTATTAAAAGTGAAAATTAACACGGAAATGGCAGACAAGGGTTCAAAATGAGACTGATAACAGATATGACATATAATATATTGCGCAATGTCCGCTATAAACGGTTAAGGGATACAGCGCCTTAATGGAAAGCGGAATCAAAATAGTGATGGGTTGCTAGCCGCATCGCCTACTTACATGATTTCTAAGATTTTGACCCATTACCTCGATCGGATTTTTTCTCCCAGACCAGCATTTATATAACTGAGTATAACGATATTTATCATCGTCTTTGGCCCTTACGGGGAGACAGTGCCTAAAGGCACTCGCATATTCAAACACTACCAATGATTACTACTAAACATTCATGTACCTGCCAGAAATCTCAGGTGGATGACAAAACAATGAATGATTTTTCACCGACTTCAAAAAAAAGGAGGAGATAACAATTCAGTTGTATTTTCTTTAATGTGTGAACTTCGTCATTTATAAACCGATTTAATATTTTTGAATTCTTTTATGGTTTCAAAGGGTATTCAAATTGACCTATTTAAATTACATGAAAATCGGTTCAGTAGTTTGATTGACGTCGGTTTTTTTTACTGCATTCATTATTATCACCCTGAGACTACTACTACTACACTACGACTACTAGACTTGATGAAATGGCCGTAATACCGGTGAAAAGCTTATTTTGTACCTATTACACAAGTCGAGCTAGTGAGTATAACTATCCATACTAATATTATAAATGCGAAAATGAGTTTGTTTGTTTGTTTATTTGTTTGTTTGTTACGCTTGTTACGTAGTAACAACTGAACCGCATATCATGAAATTTTGCATACAAGTTCTCTGGAGTACGGAGAAGGAAATAGGCTACCTTTTATCCCGGGAACAAGTACTATTCCCGAGGGATCGACATTGACGCGGGCGAAGCCACGGGCGAAAGCTAGTTCTATAATATTTCGATGACATTTTTGCACCTAACAAAAAAAGACAATCAAGAGACGGCTCCCGTCTCTTGATTGTCTTTTTTTTGGAATGACTTTGTAGCTAGATCCTATTGAGCTTTCGCTATTTCGGCTAGGGCAGAGTGCCCTCAACCTTTATAGACAATACCACCAAAGGGCCCCCAGGAGGGACAGACCTCGGCTTTGGGCGTAGCCTGTGTGCAAGGCTTGGAGAGACAGCAAACTCTCATATTGCCTGATGGGCCGCGTATACTGAAGGGTCAATCTGAGAAACAATGGCAAAAGCTTTCGGAGAACAGCAACTCTCATCTTTTGCCTTATAGGCCGAAAGCTACGTTGCCAGACGAGCCTATCCTGGGTGCAAGTCACCCGGGACCGCCGGGCGGTCACCAGTAATCGGAGCTAATCCTACTCTACGCACTCTATTCCGGTGGCGAGTGCGACCTAGCTATCTGTTGTCTAATATCCCTATATAGTTTGTGCAGGTGGATGGCACTGGATGGCACGTTGCTGTGCCGATCTCCAGCGTTAACGCCGTGCCGTTGACATGGGTGTTTATAATCTGTGACATGGGCGTGGCCTGGGGTACTATTTTTGAAAGTATGACCACTCGCCTTCGAGCGGTTTTTGTATGAAAAACTCGCTCGTTAACGAATGGCGAAATATCAAAAATAGCACTCCAGCCGATTTTGATAGTAACTGCAAAATACAGTACATTTTATAAATCTTAAATAAAAATAGTCCATCATACGAAAACCGCAATGTATTTAAAGGGACTTACAAAACGTTGTAGGTACACTCAATTAGCAAATAGGTAGGCAATTCGAATGCTACTACCGAAATACCCCTTATTAATATGAGGGAGAACTTCTTCCTCTTTTCGAGTCGGTGGCAAACCGTAAGGGATGAACTGAATAAGCACTAAGTATTTCCGCGGATGGCGTGAGCATTTTGGTTGCCTCGTGGTTATCCATATTTTAATGAATTCGTTTTGCAATAAATTAGTACCTGGAGCTCGGGAAAGCAACATCTCTCGTAAAGTCGGGAATACAGTGCCAAATTAGTGTAATCGTTTTTGAGTTTAATAGTTTGATAATAGTGTGGTATTAAGTGTGCCTTTTTTTTTTAAAGACCGACAGTGTCTTTCTCACAACGGTATAATATAGCTTCATGCTCACAATCACAACAGAACGAGCTCGGATCAGAAATAAAATATTTTTTTTCAAAAATGAATTATGTATAAGTCACTCTTCTTTTCAAGTCACTCGCTGTAAAATAATACCCTATGTCCTTAGATTCTCTCGCCTCTTTTGCCTACTACATGTCACTTGAATAAACTTTCATACTTTCATTCACTAAGTTTGTCAATGTCAATCAAATGTCAATATCGTTAAAAATTGTTTTGTTTATGCCGGTATTTTTAAGGATTTGAATTAAATTCTCGAGAAGAATTACAGAAACTAAAAACCGATGTTCAATAACCTATGATTATTACTCGCCTATACTCCCAACCTACTTCTTGAGTTTTTGATGTGAATATGTGGTGAAATAAATGCATAACATTGCAGAATACTGAGGTAAGTTATCAAGTTTCAGTTCAAAAATACCCTAGTAATCAAATTTTATTCCACTTACCCATGGCCCTAGGAATATATGGATCGTACGCGCAGGAAGTTACGCTAGCTTTTTACATTACATGTGTGTAACAAACAGTAGGTTCTAATTTAATTATTTGAATATAAAAAGGGTGCTAATTATACAGGCTTCTTTTTATTAGCATTATTCGCCTCTAAAAATGTAAGTTGCCTTCTAATGATTTCCCATTTAAAATTCGAACGGAAGAAAATTGCATCCTTATTTACTGTCGATGTGTGCGTGAGCTCATCACGACACGTTTACATGAATTATAAATTGCATCTCTCTGATTGCATCACTGTAACTTTCTTTAGGAGCTTATCCTGTTAGATTCATGCTCCTACCTGACATAATCGGCAACCTGACCTAGGACTGAATAGAAAATTTCCATAATATAGGTATAAACGTTTAAAACATCTCAATATTTGGTTTAAGTGTAGTAAAGGGTGGGCATGGCGGCTTAGACTTAAAAAAAATTCACGGGAAATTTTTAGATCTATATCACATATACTTTTTTATTTCTATGGACAAAAGACATCAATTAAAGCTTTTTTGTTATGTAAACCTTTTTCTGCGGCATACCAATTTCAACCAAAACAACCTCAAAGTCTGCATTTGACGACTGAGGGCAGAAAAGAAGTTAGATTTGGGTTTATTTTTTTATGACCACCTGGAATGACTGAGAGCAGAAAAGTCCCAGCCGCCTTGCACACTATTTGGTACACTGACCCAATATTCTGACAATAAAATATTTTTCTGCTCTAAGTCATATGTCCCACAAAGGTTTGATATATGTACTTAGACATTACATGTTACAAACATACTTAAATTGATTTTGAATTTTTTTGGGTTGCACGATAAGTTCACTAAATTTCAAGTTAATTTGTTGTCTAGGTTCAGAGCAGCTGTGACAGTAGGCGAAGTAACCCTATAAGATTTCTGTTTTGCAACCCTGTTATACACCCTTAAAACAAAACTCACAGAGTAAGCTTAACACTATATTTATATCTCACCAAACAGCAGGTCTATTTTACAAAAGGGGCCGTTTAAGTATTACACAACCAGTATAATAGCTTTTTAAACCCCTCCCCCCTCCAGCCTCTAGCTTGTTAATATTGGTATAATTTTACAAAATATGTTTAATTTGTAAAATATTCTAAAGTCATCTCATATCCTACAAACACTGTGTCCCCCATGTCAAGCCTAAGCCTAGCCCTGACCCCTTACACCCCTTACCTGCTTACATTTTATATGAATGGACCCAAACCGATTTTTTTGATGTATCTTTCTTCTGAGATAATGACTGATAAGCTGTTGCTTATTTATTTTATGTGATGGTTGACTTGCTACACACTTGATGGTAAGCGATCAACACTGCCCATAGACAACTGCAACACCAGGGTGTAACAGGGGAGTTGCCAGCCTTTCAAAAAGTTAAGGGGAGAAGTAAGGATAGGCCTCTGGCTCTCTCACTCACTGAACGAAGCAGTAAAGCTTCTACTAAAACATCTATTTTCTGAGAGTGCTTAGCTGCTGTGCCATTAAATTATCACATAGATTCTTCATCAAGAACTATTGTCAATTTGCAGGATACCAATAAATTAATCCCACATAGACAGACAAGCTGATGGTCTCTGCACATTGTTCTGGGTGACCCCAAATTAGTCATGGACTCGTCATATAATGGATTAGTGGTCAAAACTGAAGCCACATCTCCAGAATCTGTTGAGGTGAAGCGTGAGGAGTCAGAAGGTAAAGGAATTCTTCTGTTTCCAAGTGATTTAGAAGCTAAAACTAGTGCCAGATTGTTATAAGACAGTGGTTCTTTACCGCTTCTATGCCACTGAAGGTCCCTGGCAGCACCTGATGCAGACTGTACAACCATCAGAGCGGCACAATTACGCATGGCAATTGTATATTAAAAACAAAAAACGTTGTTAGGTTTTGACCATATTGCATGCTTTGCATTTTTATTTACTGTATGAACTTCTAAACAGTAAGTGGTATAGGTTAACTGATGTCAAGACAAAATATAATGGCGGTATGCAAAAACAAAAAGAGTCCCGAACTAACTGCTCTCTTCGCAGAGAGCAGTTAGTTCGGGACCCTCCGCCGCGCGTCTCGCACTCGCCTTGAAAATGGTCTCTGACGAGTCCTAAACTCTAGTCGGCTATCCCGACGAAATAGCACGTGAGTGACCCGTTTTTAGTACATAATTTTCGCTAATCAGATTAAATTAATTTTATGAATGAATACAAATTCCAAATACTGTTAAGTTGTATCCGTCTCGACTTTAAAAAAAAAACAAAATCAATGACCGGCCAAGTGCGAGTCGGACTCACGCACCAAGGGTTCCGTACCATTATCTATAAAAACGGCGAAAAAATCATGACTGTTGTATGTGTCCCTTTAATATTAATTTAATTTTATTTATTTTTAAAGTAAATATATATAACTAAATATTCTGTGTATATTTCAAGCGTCTAACAAGTTCAAGTTGCAGTTATCAATGTCGAGCAAAAACAAGCAAATAAAAACACGTTTGTTGTATTCGAGCCCCCTTAAATATTTATTTTATTCTACTTTTTAGTATTTGTTGTTATAGCGGCAACAGAAATACATCATCTGTGAAAATTTCAGCTGTCTAACTATCACGGATCATGAGACACAGCATGGTGACAGACGGACAGACAGACAGACGGACAGCGGAGCGATATTAATAGGACCCCGTTTTTACCCTTTGGGTACGGAACCCTAACAAAGAGAATACTTAATAACGCTCTTTTTTTTTGCAGATGATGATTCTTCTAAATCAGAACGAGCTAAAAGATATTTAGAAAAAAAGGATAAAAAGTGTGTGAAGAACCACGCGCGTGTTGAATGTGATATTTGTCAACATTCATTCAGTAATAAGACTAGTTTGATAAGACATTTGATGGTTCACACTGGGGAGCAAGCTTTTGGATGTCGAATTTGTCAACGAAAATTTTCTAGAAAAGAAAATTTTCTACATCACTTACAACAGCATTACGACAACAAGATTCATGAAAATCAATACAAGTACAGCAGCCGATTGAAACGGCAAGTCGTATATTCTCACACTAACGAGAAACTTTTAGTGTGTGAGATTTGTGAACGCTCATTTCTAAATAAATTTAGATTACAGCAACACTTGGCAACTCACATCAAGAAAAGTTATGAATGCAGTTTGTGTCCGCGCGTCTTCAATCATAAGTCTTATTTGCAAAGGCATTTGGTTTCTCACGTTGAGAAATGCTTTGAATGTGATATTTGTCAACGACAATTTAATAAAAAGGACCGCCTACGAGAACACATAAGATGGCATAGTGAAGAGAATCTTCAGGAATGTCATATTTGCCATCGACGACTAAGAGGTGGTCTAAACCGCCATTTATTGATACACAGTACAGAGAAACGTTATTCTTGTAGCATTTGTACACGTCAGTTTGATTATAAATCTCTTTTGGAATACCATTTACTGAGAACTCATATTGGTGAGAAACGCTTTGAATGTAATATTTGTCACCATAGGTTTAAAACTAGCACCCTTCTAAAAGTACATTTAAGGATCCATACTGGTGAGAAACCATTTGAATGCAATCTCTGTGACCGTCAGTTTAGAGTAAAGCAAAATTTAAACATCCATATAAGGATTCACACTGGCGAGAAACCGTTTGGATGCCATGTATGTCAACGTCGATTTAACAGAAAAATACAGTTAATAACCCATTTAAGAAGTCACACAGGTGAGAAACCATTTGAATGTAATGTCTGCGAGCGTCGGTTTAGTCGTAAAAACAATTTACAAACGCATTTAAGAATCCACACAGGTGAGAAACCATATAAATGTAGTATGTGTCCAGCTAAGTTTAGTGATATTAGTGCATACAAGAGACATTTAGGAACTCACACTGAAGTAAAACCATTTGAGTGTAATGTGTGTAAACGTCGATTTTCAATTAGGAATTACTTGTTATTGCATTTAAGGACCCACACTGATGAGAAACCTTATGAGTGTGACTATTGCCATAAAAAGTTCAGGGAAAAGGGACAGCTGTCGACTCATATAAGAAGACACACAGGGGAAAAGCCGTTTGCATGTAAAGTTTGCAAAAAGAGGTTTACTGATAGCGGCGACATGGTGAAACATTCAAGAATTCATATGACTGAGAAACCTTTCAAATGTCACTTATGTCAACGTGGCTTTGTCAGGAAACATCGCTTAAATTCCCATTTGAAAACGATTCACGGTTCCGTGAAGCATTAATCCATTTCTAAAGTAAGAGCATATGTAGTTCACAGCAGGGGTTGGAATACCGGTAAAAATCCATTACCGGTACCTCTATGAAACGACAGTACCGGTAATTGGTTTGGTACCGGTACATTTGGTAACGGTAAAAATCAAGTACCGGTACCTCTATAATACAACGGTACCGGTAATTGGATTGGTACCGGTACCTCAATAAAACGACGGTACCGGTAATTGAAAGAAGTACCTGTACCAAATACCGGTAAACAGTACCGGTACTTAGTACCGGTACTCGTATTGGGAATTATCATTTCGTTAATGTGTGTCGTTGCCGTGTTGTGCATGTGCGGCGTGAGGCGGGGGCCCACAATAGGGCGGCACTTTTACAGTCGAGCGAGTCCCATGCGGTAGACGGCAACAATGCGTAGGTACCGGTAAAATTAACGCAATTTTAATACCGTTAAAATTTGACAGAATAGAGGTACCGGTACTTATAATGTGAATTTGGTACCGGTAACAAGTAGCGGTAAAATTACCGTTAACTGTTAACAATATTATTACCGTTAAATACTAGATTACCGGTACCTCATATTACCGTTAAAATTTTAACAGAATAGTAATACCGGTACTTACCGGTACTTATAATGGGAATTTGGTACCGGTAACAAGCCCTGGTTCACAGTGACAAGTCTTAAATTCATCAGTCAGAGTTTTTGTGTACTACTGCAGTATTTAGTTATGTATGTTTACTGATTTCTTATATTAGCAATGAGAGCTATGTAGCAGGAAATGATTCTGCAATTTAGTTTCCTATACTTATCATTCTTTTTTAATTTTATGCCAATTCATAAGGCATACAGCGTGTAACAGTACCCTCGATATTTACTTAAAGGGGTGACTCAGCCCATCAATATGAACAACTTTTCCTATGGGACCAATGCAGGGAACTCAAAAAAAAATTCACACAATAGTTCCGCCGCCCGGCCAGTTTCTATCATCATCATCATCATCATCAGGTCCCTTTTAGTCTCCACTACAGGAGCACGACCCTCTCTGTACTACTAGGGCCATACTTGAGTGCGTTACCCCAGCCGACTAAGTGCTCCTTTTAAGAATTGATAAATGCAAATAATTAGATCATTACTTCGTGTAAATGTACCCGAAAGTAAATAATTTGACACCCCGCCGTTTCAGAGATAATGAGGAAAAAAAAATTCGGCTGGCGTAACGTTACCCCAGCCGACTTTTTTTGATCCCGTCGGTTTATCTGGATAAAAAGTATGCACAAAGATAGATTGAATTTGCTCTCAAACGTCCCCGATAAAATTAAATTTGACACCTTTATGGATTTCGAGTTATTTCATTTTCTGCTGCGGTAACGTTTGGTCAATTTCTGTATCTCTGAAACCGTAAGACGCAGAATCATGATTTTTTTTATACGTATAGAACGGAATTTGTCTCAATTTGACACCTAGATATTTTAAATATTAATAATATAGTTTGCGAGTTATAAATATTTTTCTGAAAACCATATTTTCGGTTCTAGTTATTAAACGAGGGAACCCTGAAAATTCAAACTAGTACTAACAGATGCCTTTTATAGAGACACACAAAACATCAAAACTTTCATCAGCCTAATCCAAAGCATTGGCAAGTTATAAAGATATTACTGGTTCCAGAAAGCCAGATTTTGGGCTCTCAATTTAAACGAAGAAAATAATAGTTTCCTTCCACTTGGCTGATTCCATATTTAAACAATAATTAGACACTTTATCCAAAAATATACATACAAATATTCAGCTTGATATACTTTCCTATATAAGAAATAATGATTAAAAACTAAACCTAGATAATTTTTCCCGATTACCCGACCAAGTTCAAATGTGTATCTAAAAGCGGCCGCACGATACACAATGTATACCTTCTAAAATCTGCACAATAATAATAAGTGGTTGGGTACATTCAAATAGAAAAATTGTTAGGATTAATTCTAATATTATAAAGACTCGTATTAAATAAATTAAACCTTAGGGTGGGTGACCTACAGATTTTCTCTTTCAGCAATACTATTACTTAAATGGCAATGTCTACATACTAAGAATGAATACAAAAAAGAATAAAATAATTATATGCTTTTTTGTTTGAATGATTTAAAGGCAGTCCTCTTAAATAGAGGTCTGCCATCTGCACAATAGTTCAATCCCACTGTCACCATCGTTGGTTCTCAAAAACCAACGCAAACAAGGTTATATTTTATAATGTAAGACTATCAAGAGATAAAAAAAATCTTTAGTGTTATTTATTTTTGCTGCTCTCGCGTAGAAAGTGTCAGTTACAAATTGGGAGTGAAATGTGTATCCATCAACTGGGAAAACGCGTCGTTTTTAGCTAAACAAACGAACTAGAACTCGGTACCTATATTTTTTCTATATTATGTACTGCTTGTTTTATTCTGCATTACTTTATGCGAAGATGTAGGGGACAGCTTACAAAGATTTGCTCGAAAGTAGTCGGTACTACAGCACAGAGTATTAAAAAAAATATATATTTTTTATTATGCGCGAGCAAAACTAGGGATTTTCACTGTCCCGCTCCCGCACATTAGCCAATGAAATTGCAGTTCCGAGCAAGTGCAGTTGTATTTTTTTCTAATTCTATCTAACAAAGCAAGTATTACATACTCGTATTTCCAATATTACCTATGTCTTTGGTCTTGCAATAGACTTGGTCAATCCCGTTAGGAATCAATACATGATAAAGTATAAGTATGGAGGCAATGAGTAATTCCATTATATAAGGCATATATTTTTTACTAAAAAATATTCCACTCGCCTGTACCATCCAATTTAGAATACAATGCCGTCGAATATGAAAGTATATCTAGTAGTATGCCGCAGCCGCTTTCAGATGCACATCGGAACTTGGTCGGGTAATCGGAAAAAAATATCTAGGTTTAGTTTTTAATTATTATTTCTTATATACGAAAGTATATCAAGCTGAAAATTTGTATAAATGTTTTTGGATAAAGTGTCTAATTATTGTTTAAATATGGAATCAGCCAGGTGAAAGGAAACTATTATTTTCCTCGTTTAAATTGAGGGCCCAGAATCTGGCTTTCTGGAACCAGTAATATCATTATAACTTGCCAATGCTTTGGATAAGGCTGATGGAAGTTTTGATGTTTTGTGTGTCTTTATAAGAGGCATCTGTTAGTACTAGTTTGAATTTTCAGGGTTCCCTCGTTTAATAACTAGAACCGAAAATGTGGTTTTTAGAAAAATATTTATTACTCGCAAACCATATTATTAATATTTAAGATATCTAGGTGTCAAATTGAGACAAATTCCGTTTTATACGTATAAAAAAAAATCATTATTCTGCGTCTTACGGTTTCCGAGATACAGAGATTGACCAAACGTTACCGCAGCAGAAAATGAAATAACTCGAAATCCTTAAAGGTGTCAAATTTAATTTTATCGGGGACATTTGAGAGCAAATTCAATCTATCTTTGTGCATACTTTTTATCCAGATAAACCGACGGGATCAAAAAAAGTCGGCTGGGGTAACGTTACGCCAGCCGAATTTTATTTTCCTCATTATCTCTGAAACGGCGGGGTGTCAAATTATTTACTTTCGGGGACATTTACACGAAGTAATGATCTAATTATTTGCATTCATCAATTCTTAAAAGGAGCACTTAGTCGGCTGGGGTAACGCACTCGCCATACTTGGCCAGAGCAGCCAGAGGAGTTTGTATGGGAAAGTCGAATTTTTTTTTGAGTTCCCAGCATTGTTCCCATAGGAAAAGTTGTTCATATTGGTGGGCTGAGTCACCCCTTTAAGTAAATGTCGAGGGTACAGTTACACGCTGTATAGTCTGATAAAATATACATTAAACATCTTCATTTTTAATGACTAAGTTTTTTTTGGCACTATCAAAATTGTAAAACGTAATTCAATAAAAAAAATCTTGAATGACTATATAAACTTTAATTTTATACTTTCTGTGTGAAACAAGGATAAACCAGGTGACAAAAAATCTGTTTAAGTGGTATTTCGTGACTGGAAAGAATGTGACTTACAGACGTAGATGTCTTGCATTTTGGTAACGCGCCATTTTAGAAATAGCCCTCCTGGAGCATATCTAACTTGATAGTTGAACCACTGGCATATTTCGTTGTTTACCGCCTCGACAATGGTGGCGCAACCAAGCCAAGTCATATGAGGTTGCAGGTGTAGTCGCGGATTCAATATAATGGGCATGGATATATATAACCTCATTTAGGATTTGAGTACCAAAATTTTTACTTCTTTTATGTATGTTAGACGACAAACGAGCAGATTTCTGTTTAGATCTTCTTTCAATACTTAATTAAGCAATATTTTTAAAATTTATTTCTAACTAGCTTTCACCCGCGGCTCCGCCCGCGTCAATGCCGATCCCTCGGGAATAGCACTTTTCCCGGGATAAAAGGTAGCCTATGTCCTTCTCCGTATTCCAGAGAACATGTATGCAAAATTTCTTGATGATCAGTTCAGTAGTTACGGCGTGAAAGCGTAACAAACACACAAACAATCAAACTCACTTTCGCATTTATAATATTAGTAACGATACACTAGGAGCTCGCCCCGGCTACGAGTAGATAAAGGTATTTCATAGCCTATGTTCATGAGGGATAATGTAGGATTCTAATGGTAAAATATATTTTCTATAATTATAATAATTAGGTCTTGAAAAAAGTAAATGTAGGGATAATTTACGGAGCATTTTTTTCTCATGGTAGGGGTTTGCGTTCATTTATTCAAAAACGTCACGCCAAAGTCAAAGTCATGCAAAAAAAATCGGTTGTGTAGGTAAACATAATTTTTTGATTTATTATAAGTATTTGTCAGATATCACGCGAATCGTC
Source organism: Elegia similella (assembly GCA_947532085.1). Lineage (NCBI taxonomy): Eukaryota > Metazoa > Arthropoda > Insecta > Lepidoptera > Pyralidae > Elegia > Elegia similella. Next base: position 21,379,264 of record OX383941.1, read on the forward strand.
GACTTCGCCGTACGCGCATACTCCCTGTACGTCTCAAGGCGTGTTATTATGATTACTGTGATTTATATTGACGAACTTAGTCAATTTTATAACTGATCTGTGATTAAGTTTATTGTTTATTATTTTAAAATATTTTGTAAACCTGGAGTTAACCAAAGTCAATTTATTAGGTTACGACGTACGTTCGTATTTATAATTGTTTTCATTTGAAATAATAATATAACAAGTGATTACATCTTCTTTAATTTAGTCTAAACTCAAGCCAAGAGTACATACGAGTACCGCGACAAAACGGTCAGTCACATAACAAGACGAAATATTTGTTTATCTAAATCAACTAATTTTAATCAAAATCGGTTCAGCCGAAATTTTTATTAGTGATATTATTACAAAATCAATAAAAAAGTGTGCAAATTTTCTTTTCCAGAATTATTTAGGCAATATTTTCAAATCTTTGTCTGGCTTCGTATTTTTTGTTAAATAATAATAATAATATGTATTTATTCAGATTTCGAAGATCCATAATATTATAAAAAGTAACAAATTAAAAAAAATAAAATAATAAAAAGTAACAAAACTTGAAGTTGTGTGCGCGCCTGTACTAGATTACGTCAAAACTACTGCTAAATCAGAAAGTTACCTCAATGGTCGCGCGGTCGCTTTTTAGTAGCTAGTTGGAAATTGGTCGGGTTATAGTTGTATTTTACTTAGCGTTGCTTTTTTAATATATTTCTTTAATTACTTAATTTTCATAGCAAATTTTTGGCACATATGTAGCGCTGAATAATTATTGAAGTTTGTTTAATGACTTTCAATTTGTTGATTACGGGAATCTCATCCAGTAGACCATTGAAATATATGGAATCGAATTTAAAATACTTTCACCATTATCTCGATAAATACTTACGAATTTGCTATGATACTTACCCATACACTGTACGCAGATGAAATGGACCAGCCAACGTTATAAGTTTGCCTCTAGGCCTCATACTCGAGGAGTTAGAACCTAAATACCTACTTTTGGGTTTATATTTATAACTGCTGAACGGTAACATTTTAAAAAAATCTATTTTTACAGTATGTGTACACAAATTAATAGGAATGTAAGCAAAAAATATCGTGTCCGTTACGCCAGCCAGATTTTGTTGAAAATTGTCGAAAATCGACATTGTAGTGCAGTAGATAATTAGATATAGAGCTTCTGTAAATGGTAAGCTAATTTTTAAATTTGGTAAGCGTATACTTTTTTAATTATTTGATAAAAACAGTTCCGGCTAGCGTAACGTTACCGTAGCCAGATCTTTTTTTGTTTAACGGGAATTTTGAAATAAATGTTATGTAAATAATTAGATATCAATTTGGTATAAATGGTACAACTTAAATTGTATTTGTATTTGCTATGGTTGCGAAGATATTTGAAATCCTGCTGGAGTAACGGTTTGCCTAATTGCTGTATCTTGGAATTGACTAAGCAGATGATGATGATTTTTGCACAGGACATCTGGCTAATTAGTTATAGTTTATAGCGCAATAAAGGAATTCACAGTAATTAACCGTTTAGAAGTTATTTTCATTATATAGAAATATGTTTTAATAGGTCCTAGCACTTCCAATAAGCGCTCCAAAGACTAACTTTAAACGTTATTATATAGTGAAATACTGTCTATAAATGGTACCAAAGTTTCATTAGTATCCTATACGTAATTAAAAAGTTATGATGAATCTTCGATTTGATCCGGCCATGGCGCGCGGCGGAGTTATTTAACGACCGATTAACCGAGTTTCCTGTACGAGTGGTCACAGAATCTTTTGTAAATAATTAGATATACATGTCAATTTAATACCTAATAAATTTCAGACTTGTAGATTAATTAATTAACGAAATAATTGAAAAAATGATGTTCGCGTGGTTACCCGACCAAATCTAGAATGTTATGAAAAAGCGGCCGCGCCATACATTATACCAACCTTCTTAAACTTACTAGATAATTTCATACTCGTACGTGTTTTGTACAGACGAGCTACATAAGTGATATAATAAAACTTAGTTATAACTAATATTATATTAATATATAATAAACATTTTTGTATCTTTAGATAGAATACTGTTGACTAGCTCCGTGGCGCAGCGGTCAACATGCCAGCCTGCGACACGGAGTGACCGGGTTCGATCCCCGGCCAGGTCAAAATGGAAAATGATCTTTTTCAGATTGGCCTGGATTTTGGATGTGTATCTATATATGTATTTGTTATAAAATATAGTATCGTTGAGTTAGTATCCCATAACACAAGTCTCGAACTTACTTTGGGGCTAGCTAAATCTGAGTGATTTGTCCGAAAAAAAAAAATCAAAAATAATAATACGTAGATAATAAAACATATAGAGGACCTAACTGTGTAGATAATGTTTATCATATAAAGATATTAACTAAGGTAAGTAAGTTTATAAATTAGCTTCAAAAATAATCACAGGTTTTTTCTTATGGACCAATATGCAACGTCGCATGCTTATCTGAAATTAAAAAGAAAGAATTTATAAATACCTTTATCTTTTTTATGTTATCGTTCCGAATAAGTTAAAGTAAAATACTTGTAGTCATATATAAAGTTTTATTGTATTAAATCACAGATCAACAATAATAAAATGTAATAACATCACAGTGTAGTATGTACTTACATATTTTATCTGCAGTAAGTATCTACTTCCTATTGCTTTCTGTAATCTGATTAAAAAAATCACAAATGTCTTAGACTAGCTGTTGCCCGCGACTTCGTTCGCGGCAATTTCCGTTAGTATGATTAATTAGTATAGATGAATAATTTTCCCCGTTTTCAAAACATTTTTTATTGATGCTTCGCTCCTATTGGTCGCAGCGTGATGTTTATTAGCCTAAAGCCTTCCTCAATAAATGGACTATCCAACACAAAAATAATTTTCCAATTTGAACCAGTAGTTCCTGAGATTAGCGCGTTCAAACAAACAAATTCTTTAGCTTTATAATATTATTAGTATAGATAAAGAAAGCCGTATTCTTAAATTACGTTTTTAGTATAAAAATCAAAATACAATATTATAAATAAACGACATAACAATGCAGTTTACTTCTTAGGATGGGTACTTTTTGAAACAGTACAAGCTAAAGCTTTGTTTTATAGTAAACACTAGCTTTCGCCCGCGGCTCCGCCCGCGTTAATGTCGATCCCACGGGAATAGTACTTTTTCCCGGGATAAAAGGTAGTCTATGTCCTTCTCTGTACTCCAGAGAACCTGTATACAAAATTTCATAGAGATCAGTTCAGTAATTACGGCGTGAAAGCGTAACAAACAAACAAAATCACTTTCGCATTTATAATATTAGTAAGGATAACGCAGATTAACTACGAGTAAATTATCAAGATGCTTCCACTACTAACTGCTAAGCTGTAACTGGTAGCTAGTAGCTATTTTAAAATAAATGTACCTACTTTGTAAAAATAGCTCGTCTGTACAAACCGCGTATGTATTATCCTGTAAGTTTTAGAAGGTTGGTATAATGTATTGCGCGGCCGCTTTTTTATAACATTCTAGATTTGGTCGGACAACCACGCGAACATCATTTTTTTCAATTATTTCGTTAATTAATTAATCTACAGGTCTGAAATTTAGCAGGTATTAAATTGACATGTATATCTAATTATTTACAAAAGATTCAGTGACCACTCGTACAGGAAACTTGGTTAATCGGTCGTTAAATAACTCCGCCGCGCGCCATGGCCGAAACAAATCGAAGATTCATCATAACTTTTTAATTACGTATAGGATACTAATGAAACTTTGGTACCATTTATAGACAGTATTTCACTATATAATAACGTTTAAAGTTAGTCTTTGGAGCGCTTATTGGAAGTGCTAGGACCTATTAGGAGTGACGCGGCGGACGCGATCTTGTCAGCCGCTTGATTCGTGTGCTCCGTATATTTAATTCATTACCTGCTTAAAAAGTGAGAGTTTCTTCCTTAGTGACGTATAAAAACAATCCATAAACTTACTTCTATCGATTTGCGTAAATGTTAAAAGTGAATAACAAAGTATTACATCTAAAATCAGTGAATAATAATTGACTTAAATGATCAAAACGGCATCGTCACCGTGACCAGTGACTGTGTAGTGCGTATGAGTCATTCGTCCAAGCTCCGCCCAACTCAGCCGGTATCGCCCGCCCGCCGACTTGTGAAGCACAATTTTGCCGTACTACGTAGCTTACCAGACAGCGTAGCGGTATTCACGCGCGGCTTACATCCAAGCGACGCGAGTTCGATTCCCACCGGCGTTCATTAACCTACTGGACTGAGATTTATTTTTTAGTTCCGAACTTTTTTTTTTGCATCATGAATAACATGGAAATTTGTGCTGGGTGTAACACAAAAATCACAGACAATGTCTCTCTGCGCTGCGCTCTATGTAATAAATCATACGACCTTATATGTGCGAATGTATCTGAACAGCGTTACTATAATACATTGACAGGAGACCACAGGAAAGCCTGGAAATGTGTGTGCTGTATTAGCAACCAACCCAAGACCGATAATACCAATACCCCGGTCCGTGGTATCTCAGATGGTGTAAATTTAAATAGAGGCGCAGCAGCCTGCAATTTAACCCAACACTTAGACGTCAGTAATGTATTGAACGACACAGTAGAGATGACCGATCTACAATCATTTATGCTCGAAGCGCGACAATGGCGGGAGGAGTGGAGGGCCGCACGTGTGCAACTAGAAATTTTCAATGAAGTTGTGTTGAAACTAACTCAACGGCTTGAGGAGAGTGACCAAAGGTGCGACCGCCTACAACAGCGAGTGGAGAGTTTGGAGAGCCAAGTGGTGGAACTCAAGTCAGATCACAATAAATCATCTTTACAAAATACTATTGATCGACTAAAGGACAACCTGAACGACCGCGATCAAGAACTCCTGGAAAATGATGTGGAAATTTCCAATATTCCTGAGGAAAAGGGTGAAAACTTAATTCACATAGTTACCACCTTAGCCGATAAACTATGTGTTGATATAGCGGTACAAGACATCGTGAGTGCAGCGCGTGTTGGTCGATCCGGGGGACTGGCTGGCGGGGAGACTGCGGTGCCGCGACCGCGTCCTATCGTTGCCCGCTTTGTGCGGCGCTCTCTTCGTGACCAGCTGCTGCAGTCAGCACGCGTTCGCCGCGGTGCCACTACCGAGGGGACTGGCATCCCTGCTCCCTATAGGCGTTTCTACATCAATGAAAGGCTAACTAAAACAAACCGCATTCTGTTTGGGCGGGCGCGAGAACTGGGCAAATCTCAGAACTGGCGATACGTCTGGACAAAGGACGGTAAAATATTTGTACGTCGCCACTTGGGCCCGGACTCTCCTAGACATCGCATTCGAAATGAGGGTGATCTGGTCAGAGTTTTTGAGCGTGAAATCGTTGGCCCAGTTAATGGTCAAAAGGTGTCCCAATAATTTCTCAACAGCCTCTATCAATATCCCACGTAGTATTTTTACAAGTGGTAATGGTAAAACTAGATTTAACACTGATCAGATTGAGCGTTTCTTTGTGTTGTTATATATTTTGTATTGTGTTTATTTTTTAAGATTGCCATATATTTGTTACAATTTCTTTTTTGCTGCAGCTCGTACAGTGCTAATATTTAATATAAGATGGTATTTTTTTGTGTTCAGTTTACCCCACTTAATTCATTATATTATACCTAGAAATAATTGTGCCATATGGATATACTTGCGATGATCCATTCTAAATATATAAAAATTGGTCTTCTAAATCCGGGGTCACTGTCCACAAATCAAGATGAGTTTTTAGCTACCATGAGCAGTACATTGCCAGACATTGTAGCAATTAATGAAACGTGGCTTCTCGAGGGAGAAGAGGGACGAGCTCCTACTGTACCTGGCTACCGCCTGCGTCACGTCGCGCGACCAACCACCTTATGTGATGGGCATGGGGGAGGGGTTGGATTTTATATCAAAAAAGGCATTAATGTCCGTTTTCTAAGTCACCCAGTTAATCGCCACGTCGAACAAATGTGGCTAAGCTTAAATGTTAACACGAAAAAGCTTCTCATTGGCACGGCTTATCGACCGCACCGGATACACACTGATTACTTCTTGGACGCTATAACGGATAGCTTCAATGCTCTTTCTCACCGTTTTGATTACACAATAATATTGGGAGATTTTAACCTTGACATGTTGATAAATGAAAAGAGTAAAAAGCTGAAAGAATTCTTAGTCCATTGTTCATTAAATCAGGTTGTCAACTCTCCTACTCATTTCGTAGAGGATAGTGAATCACTTATTGATGTAATATGTACTGATGCGCCTACAAGAAACGTAACTGTTGAGTATATTCCCGAGCTTAGTCATCATGCTTTCATTACCTGCGAAATCAATATTAAGAAAGACAAAATTCCGAACAAAACAGTAACATACCGCCCAATGAAAGATATTTTAACGGATTTATTTCAAAAAGATTTGTCTAATATTCCTTGGAATTGTATTTGTAATATGGATAACGTAAACGATATGGTTGCTTTTCTGACAAAAAGTATAAATGATTTGTTTTTTCTCCACGCTCCCTTAAAATCTAGAATAATAAAGTCTCGACCGACACCATGGATTACAGAAAATATAAAGCTAATATTAAAGGAACGTAATGCTGCACATGCTAAATATCGATTATCCAAATTGGACTCAGACAAGACATATTACAAGGAACTCAAACATTTCGCCTCGGCCGCTTTGTATTCCGAACAGAAAGCCTTTTATGCCTATAACATTAATAATAAGCTTAAAGACCCTAAAGCACTTTGGAAAAATTTAAAGAATGACATACTCCCACCCTAGCTGATAACGTTTTGCCACCTACTTTTCACAATCCGGATGAAATTAATGAAGCTTTTCTCAATGTCCCCGGTAATAGCGATGTGAGTATATCTCACTTAACGCAGTTTGAGTTTGATAGATATGGAGAATCAACGTTCTCGCTTCAGCCTGTGGATCAGTCTACTATTTTAAAAATAATAAATAGTTTAAAATCCAATGCACAAGGTGTTGATGGTATTACTTTAGAAATGGTCAAATTAACATTGCCTGAAACGTTAGATGCGATAACAGCCATTGTGAATAAATCCATTACTACAACGGTACAGTAGTGACCTCAAAGCAAAAGGCAGTTTCGAGGGGCGTTCCTCAGGGCTCAATTTTGGGTCCTTTGTTGTTTGTTCTGTACAGTGCAGATGTAACAAAATGTATTGAAAACTGCCAGTTTCATCTTTACGCAGATGATTTACAGCTGTACTTAGAGATGGATCCTAAAGATTCTGCAAAGGCAGTAAGAGCAATGAACTAGGATCTAGATAGAATAGTTAAGTGGTCACACAGTAACTCCCTTGTTCTTAATCCTTTAAAAACAAAATTCATAATACTGGGTACTCAGAAACAAATACAAGGTATTTCAGCTACTGATCCTAAAATAATTGTAATGAATAATCATATCGAAAGAGTAACTGAAGTTCGAAATTTGGGTGTTACAATAGATCCTCAGCTCAATTTCGAAAGTCACATTAATAAAACAATAAAAAATTGTTTCTATAGACTGAAGATACTATACAGACTACGTAAATTTCTCAGTGTCGAACTACGTAAAAACTTAGTGGAATCTCTTGTATTATCCAAGCTGAATTACGCAGATACCATATACGGCCCTTGTTTACTGGCTAAAACAGAGCGACTTATCCAACGTGTTCAAAATTCGTGTGCGCGCTTTTGTTACGATATCCCGTATAGATCCCACGTAACACCTTACCTGAACGACCATAATGTTCTTAAAATGGAAAGTAGAAGGAGACTTCATCTCGCAACTCTACTTTTTGGTATTTTAGCAAATAAGATTCCTAATTACTTGTACAATAAACTGACCTGGAGATCTGATATGTATAGATATCCTCCTCGATCATGTAAAAACCCATTGTGTAATCCGCGGCATAGGACAGCGGCATTCCGAGGAAGTTTCAAGTATGCTGCCACTCACTGTTGGAATAACATTCCTCCACCAATCCGCGATCAACAAAAAATTTACTGCTTCAAACTCCATTTCAAGAAACACTTGCTTCGGATGCAGAAGGAAAGTGGTTAATTACCCATTTTCGTTTTGTATTTGACGTAGGTGTTCCATTACATCAAAGAAATAAGATTATATAATTATTAGGTAAGGAAAGTATTCTATATAAGTATTCTATTTATGTATTGTATTAATTTATGCTTTTATTCTTCTTTTTATCCTCATGTATACGTATATATATATGTGCGTGTGTGTGTGTGTGTGTGTATATATATATATATATGCCTTGCATATTTAACTAGGATATATGTTAATTTGTGTTTAATTCGTCACCTATCATAACTCAATATATAATTAATTTTTGATGGCGGAATGTGAAAAAGCAGTGAGTGGTAGCGATCAGTAGGTCGCCGGGTCAGCATATTGCATTTACATGTTTTAAAAAAGGAATAATTATTTACAATTAGTTTATAAACGTTGCCAATTTGTTCCCAACTGTAGCAACATGATTTGTATCGTTGTCTGACATTATCTCGTCTCGTCACTCACGCATACTCAGGGTCCTGCAGAATATCAGCGCTGCAGTGTTTTGCGCTGCAGCTTTATGCTGAGCCGGTCCCTTTTGGCAACCACTGCGACACTCGTTAATTATTATAATGTAAGTAGTATATAAGTATTCTTTTTTTATGTATAAATAATGTTTGTAATTTTAGTTTAAATTTTAAAAAAGTTAAGATATTTATATGAACATGTTATACTTTAATCTTTTTTTATGTGTCGCATTGTGACTGGCCAATAAAGATATTTCATTTCATTTCATTTCATTTCATTTCATTTCTATTAAATCATATTTCTATTTAATGAAAATAACTTCTAAACGGTTAATTACTGTGAATTCCTTTATTGCGCTATAAACTATAACTAATTAGCCAGATGTCCTGTGCAAAAATCATCATCATCTGCTTAGTCAATTCCAAGATACAGCAATTGGGCAAACCGTTACTCCAGCAGGATTTCAAATATCTTCGCAACCATAGCAAATACAAATACAATTTAAGTTGTACCATTTATACCAAATTGATATCTAATTATTTACATAACTTTTATTTCAAAAACAAAAAAAGATCTGGCTACGGTAACGTTACGCTAGCCGGAACTGTTTTTATCAAATAATTAAAAAAGTATACGCTTACCAAATTTAAAAATTAGCTTACCATTTACAGAAGCTCTATATCTAATTATCTATTGCACTTCAATGTTGATTTTCGACAATTTTCAACAAAATCTGGCTGGAATAACGGACACAAAAATATCAGGACTGCATGCCTTGCCGTTTAGGAGATCTCGCAAATGGCTGAACGTCATCCTAGCAGAATTTTGAATATCTTATACATGCACATTTATAGTTTGTTATGCTCTAATTATTCTATAAATCGGTTTTACGCTAAGTAAAAATAAAAAAAAATGTGCTGGGCTGACGTCAGCCTAACAGAATCTGTTTTTGACGATTTTCTCAAAAATTACTGGCTGCACAAATTTCAAACTTTAATACACATATGCAGGACGTTTTGCACAAAACATTTGCTATACTCCTGTTTTGATATTCGACACTTTTCTGCTACATTCTGATTACGTACACTGTTTGCTTTTATTTTTTTCTGGTACACTTATATGCTTCTAATACAAAGATAATTCGAGACAATTTACCTTTATCAATAATACTTTTCATATTCTGATAATTATTGTACTAATGAATGATCATTCGGAAATATTAATTAAATTTGTTGTTATTAGGAATGTTGATTACTTACATAATTTTGAAAAATAAAAAAAATTATGAATAACTTTTATTTCAGTTCACGTTTTATTTCAGTTTTATTACTTGATATGGAGTCACAATTCACCAATATGATGTTAATATAGTCCGTGCAGCTCATATAGCACTGAAATCTTTACCATTCTGCGCTCTTACCATTGTGCGCTTTCACCATTTTGCTGCTTTGTAATTTTGCGCTATTACCATTTTGCTCTTTTACCATTTTGCGAGCGGTTACCATTTTGCGCTTTTGACATTATGCGCCTAATCGACATATTGCTGGTGACGCCACGGAGTAATAGCAAGTGTAAAATAAAACAACTGTATGCTAATTAGAATTATAATAGACAATCTTATAATTTTTAGTTAAACATAGAAAAATACTGTTGTCTCGACTGTTGATTTGACAGGAAGGCCACAAAGTGATATATATAATTATGATTATTATTATTATTGTAAGGGTTAAATCAAATATTAGAACAGAATCGGGGCGAATTTATAAAATTTTACAAAGCTCAGTGTATTCCCGTTGTCCCCATAATATTGTCCCCTACAACGGGTACGTCAAAAAATTTCTTTCAGTTAAAATTTCACGTATTTAAATATTTATGGCATAATACTTCCTGTATTTCCTTCTCTTCCCACCTGTTATTTTGACCTTCACCTTTATAACAGTAGGTGCCTAACTTTTTCTCACTTAACATATGAAATAAAATAGTATAACTTTTGATTTACATGAAGTCTATAATATACGTAAAACCATAATTATTTTAATGGAGTCTCCCTGAAATGGGTAATTTTAATTACTTTATGAAATTCCCGCCGCCCCCTTTAACGGGGACTGCGTGTGGGGACAACGGTTTTTTTTCAATTATTTTAATATTAATAAAATAATTAAAAGTATCTGAAAATTTTGAATTTTAATTATTTTACAAATTTCCCGTTGTTCCCATTAATGGGAACACCGACGATGGGGACAATGGGAAATTTATAAAATGATTCAATTTTTTTTTTAGTTATTAATATTTTTATAGATAGCCTAGGTAATAAGCTTAGGTACAGTTATAAAGCTTATAAATTTACACACATTTCACTTAAACAACAACAACGCTGCGAACTAGCAAGAAATCGACATTCCCAATTGAAATACCGAACGGGCAACACTATTATACACAGCGTGGTTTTGATCATCCTAGCTATATTGAATGGAATACAGAATTGCAAGAAAAAAAAGACGTGTGGCACTCTGGGACTGCCGCGGTAAAGCTATTGCATAGCATTTTTTATCAACTTATGCAATTATAATTATTTATTTATTTTTGCAGTAACTCCGTTACTGTAACTCACTGTTAACTTACTGTAACAAAGTAAGTTAACTTAATAACTTACTAAGTTAACTCACTGTAACAGTAACTCCGTTACTGTAACACTCTAACAGTAACTCCGTCGAGCCTGTTGACACCCAAGTCAAAGTATCACCGCTGTGCCGGTCGGAGTGAAGGGTGTTAGGTTTTTTCGTTACGGAATTTCTGGATTCTGTCTTCACGCTGAAGGCCCGCGATAGAAGCTATGCAATAACTTAAAAAGGTAAAAAACGAAAAAAAAATTTGACCTTTCAAAGAAATTCGTCTAGCTTATCGGCGACTCTGTATGGGAAACCAATTTTTTATTTTGCAGTCAGCTTTTTTTTCTTGCAATTCTGTTTTCCATTTGAGATTCTGATTCCGAGATTCCAATATAGCTAGGAGGTTCAAAATCACGTTGTATAGTATTGTGACAGAACAAAATACCTATTATTCATAATCCAGATATATTTTACATGCTAGCTCAGAATTTTCTGTATTCTGAGTACGCTACATTAAATTTAGAATTCCTTAGAAAGTATACAATTGTGTAGCTTATTATCCAAAACATACATTTGTAGTTGATTCAACATGTTAAGGAGTTTTTCATAGTCTGTCGAGAATGGAATCTTATGTAGACATGTTAAGGCTTTATATATTCTTTCAAAGCACTTTTCAACGGGTATTCCGAACACTCGACACATTTCCAATGGGACACATTCTTGAATAGCTCTTCTCTGAGTCGCTGTTAATTCAGTTTCTTTGCTGCAAACTTTGGGACTGGCACTGCATATAATACATGTGCAAAATGTTGATTGAATGAGGAGCATGTGCTTTCTCCTTACCTTATACGTAGAGTCACTGATTACCCAATGGTGGCTGTGGACAAAGTAACATTTTGTATTAAAAACAATTTTAGGGTACCGTACCGTTCGGTAAAAAAGTGACCCTATTACTAAGTCTTCGATGTCCATCCGTCCGTCAGCCTGTCACAGGGCTGTATCTACTGAACCGTGGGAGACTTGAAATTTTCACACAATGTGTAGGTATGTCTGTTACCACTGTTACAACACTGTGTGCGTTACCCAAGCAAGAAAGTAGGTCCTAGAAAGATGTGAGTAGAACGAATAATTGGAACTTATCTGCTGTGGATGTGCCTGGAATACTACTCACATCATTCTTGGACCTACTTTCTTGCTGGGGTAACGCACACAACAACACATAAGGTAACGGCACCAATCCGCGACACTGAATATTTGATGACACTTTTTAAAAAATAGAGCCTCTCGTAATAAGAAAAACAATAATTTACTATACATAATTATAGTTTTAAAAAATGTCTTATATGACGCAGGTCCGAAACTTACATACTTTAGATAATAATCAAATTTTAAAGATAGCATTAGCTAAAATTTAACAGTGTAAGATGGGAGGTGGAAGTGGCTTCTCCGCTACTGACCACATCCAAGCGGTTAAGCAGATGGAGAAGAGTCATGAATATAACCAACCCTTGTGTATGGCCTTTGTCGATTCCGAGAAGGCTTTCGACAGCGTCGAGCACTGGGCTGTGTTTAACTCACTCCGTCGCTATTCGCTGCGGTATTGATACCCGTGACTATCAAAATCAAAAGGGAGTGAGACAGGGAGACACTATTTCACCCAAGCTATTTACGTCAGCCTTTAATAAGAACGCTTGCATAGGACAATTATTATGGTGTAGACAAAATGCGGTCTATCGGTCTCACCTACAGTTTGCAAACTTGAACGACCTAGAAGCTATGCTTACAGACTTATACAAAAGCTTACCTAAAAGTTTGCCTTAAAATGAACATGGCCAAGCTAGCTAAGCTGATTACAATAGGAAACGACCGGTTGAAGATAGTGGACCATTATATCCATTTAATTAAGTTCTATTCTTGGACAGGGACTAACAGAGGAGATTTCGAGACGCATACATCTGGGATAGGCCGCATTTGGGAAGTTACAGGACACTTTAAAATCACCCACAATCTATCATCACGCGGTATAGATAATGTCTGGCGATGATAATGATGAAGCAAGCAGATGGGTGTCTGACAAGTGATTATTAAGTACTTTTTAAGATAAAAGTGGACTATTTTATTTACCTACATTCTGCATGCTGTTTTTTTATTTTTGTTTTTCTGTATTTAATTATTGAAAAATGCTCAAGAAAAGAACACGTTTCAGATGTTGTCTGTTCTGATCAAAAAGTCGTTATTTTTCTATTAATTTTCGAACTTCTTGTTAAATTTATAATGCGTCAATCAAGCTTACTGTTACCGTAAATAAATGCAAAATTTCACTTTAGTTGAATTGATCAAACACGAAAACTAAAAATGTGAGTATGTAAAATTCAATTTACTCGAATTCTCTATAGAAAAAGCCAATTTCATAGGTACGTTTACGTCATAGGTACCTCTTTACCTATGAAATTATCAATGAATATGACCCTTTATTATTCACTTCACAATTATTTATGTAAGTTTATATAAATCTTTACTTTACACTTCTTATCTAAAGAAACAACATTACGAGTGCGTAACGCTAACAACAACGTAATGTTGTTATAAAATATACAGCACAGGCAGCTGCTTTGCCTTGGCTGGATGTAGCTAGTAAGTGGAATGGAGCTTAAGGCGCTATATCCCTTAACACTAGAAAGACCGAAATTTTGAACTACCTAGAACGGCCACGAGCGGTCAAATGACGTATTACGTATTTTCATGTTTTATTTATTGTTATGTCTTGTTATTTTGTATTTTATACATTGTGTTATTAAGAAAACCATCAAATGACATATATCTATTTATTAGTAAGTAAGAAATATATAAAAAAAGAAATCATTTTTGTATGCACAATGTTGACACTTAAATATTTTGTTCACATTACAAGAACCACATAATGGTTTATTACAGGTGTCACAATGTTTGTTAGTTTTATTTCTGCATTTTTGCGTAGAACACTGTCTCTTCTTCTTACTTTGTTCCACTTCCAGCTCTTGAAGCGACTCAGTGCTCGGCTGTGATGTCGATGGTATCTGTGAGTCATGAGTTTCTTGGCCTACTAACTCTCTTGCCAAATAAAGAATAAACTTTTTCCTTGTGATTTTCTTATCGGTTAGTTTTTTATATAAAATCCAAGAATTTATTGCTGCCAAATCCAAAATGTTGTAAAAAACTTGAACAGGCCATCGGCGAGAAGGTGCTTTGACACTATATTTTTTTGCCATCTGATCAATTACGTCGACACCAAATTTTGTAGAATTGTAAAACTTGACTGTATTTGGTTTTTTCTTTTGTTCACTATCATTGACAAATACGTTCGGATGAAGTAAACTTAGAATCATAACTGATTTTGAAGGTTTACCTTGGTTTAGTGTAAGTGTGCAGTTTTCAGAATTGTATACACGTGTTTCATATAAACTAAGATAAACTGTCTTTATAGTAGCAGGTACATCTCGTCGTGTTTTATTCACCGTACCTACTATTGACATACGTTTTTCAATTAGCTTTCGAGCCAAATTTACACTTGTGAAAAAGTTATCAGTTGTAATATTTCGACCGGTATTGAAGTATGGCTCCATTAGCCGTAATACAACACACTCGCCTAGACTTTGATTTTGTGGCCGAGTTTCATCTTTTCCTAAATATGGGAAACCATTACATAAGTACTTAGTGTCAACATCAACACAAAGCAAAATTTTATGCCAAACTTGTCTGGTTTGTTCGCCATAAACTGCAAAAATCTGCACCGAACTTTTGTGGAAAACAGCTGTTCGTCAACTGTAAGGTTTTCACCGGGCTTGTAACAAGAAATGCTGTTCTGAACAAATTTATTCCATACTTCAGAAATCATGGCAAATTTGTCTGTCTGCAAACGTTCCGCTCTTTCTGTTCGCACATCAAAACGCAAAACCCGCATTATTTGTTTGAAACGATTTCTTGCCATATTTTTCGAACAAAATTGAATTCCCCAATCTTTATCCCAAAGATCATTCACAGAAATATTTTTAGCCCCACAAGCTCCTCGAGCGTAGATAATTGCAATAAAACTATCAAGTTCGTTCATAGAAAGTGACCAAGTATTGTCTCCAAGCTGACGTCGGGCTTCAATTTCGGTGCACTTCTGAATATGGCGCAAAATTGAATCATCAATAATTAGTTTCCATGCTGATGAAATACTACCTTTGAAACACCGTTTTGCAAAAGAAGTCGGTCCGGCTCCTTCTGTTAGAATATTTTGCCGTGGACGGCGACCAGGTTGTTCAGATGCTGATAAGTTTCCAGAGCTCCAAAGTACTCCATTAGAAGATACCACGCCATCGGTGTCCTGATAAATAACTCCAGATTGTGCTCTTGATATTCGGCCACAATATCTTTGACATCGACCCCAACCACGGATTCGACGACGACCTTGACCTCTTCTTACATTTGCATTTGTACTCCGTAAGGCAAAAAGGGGTAGTGAATCTAAAACAGTGACATATTTTTCTAAAAATATTGAACAAAATAATTTATTAAAACTTTCTAAACATAATTTGATTAGTCAGGTATATGTTTACATACCATCAGAATTGCTGTGAGTGCACTCATCATCATCACTAGATAAATCACTTTCTCGTCTAACAGGATTGTAATCACTTTCTTCACTATCAGAATCTAATTGCAAAATACGTCTTTCTTCTTCAGTCTCCTCACAATCTGATTGGTCTTCCGGTATATTTTGCAGGTTCAAGTATTTCTGGATCGCGAAGAGAACGGTTCCTCGACATGATTATTAGAGTAAAATAAAAGGGAACAATTATACGTCGTCACTCTGGGAAGAACTAAACTAAATAACAGTACAATAGGTTGTTCCAAGTACCCACACTAGCATTTGTATACATTGCGGTCAAATGACCATTGTGGACTTTTTAGTTAGGAAGTCGATTTGTATAAACATAAATTAAGCTTTTGTTATAAACAGTTCAGAGAACAGTAAACAAAGTCGAATTATTAAAAGTCATGAAACAAAAACGATGACGATGTTTTGGTTCTTGGTATAGGCCAGATCAAAAATGAAATTGCGGTCATTTGACCGCTGTGGTCTTTCTAGTGTTAAGGCGATACCACTGTAAATAAGGTCGTTCTGAACCTTATTTATCTCGCAAAATACTCAAATTAGGAGTTTCAAATCTAAGTAATATGATTTTTGACTATTTCATCTCCAAAAATTGAAGATGAAAACACGTTTTGATAAAATTTTCTCGATAGAAATATTTTTTGAAAAATGGTCTTCGTTTGCAGAGTTTTTGTTATTGTAGCCCAAATGCGACGAATGAAATAATGATTTTTAGACTAAAAGATAGGTTATTAGTAATTCATCGAAATGTAAATATGAAAATACAATTAACCGGTCTGATTTTATATAAAATAGAAATAACGAATTTGGCGCTTACGTTTTGATTTCTTTGAGCGACTCGAGACTATCTCCTATCTCATCATTCACGGGCTAAACCGCCAAGCGCTATCCCTTGCGCGCACTTGATCAGTCCTTTGCCGAGCGATGGTACCAAACATTTGAGGCCTCGCCTTAACCGTTTGTAGCGGTTGAAAGTGGCGATACCGGTTGACCTGTCACTAGTCTGATTTCAAATCCTTGTCTACCATTTCCGTGTTAATTTTCACTTTTAATTCAATAATTATGACCAAATATTGTATTTTTTTAGGTATCCATCTTGCTCATTTAGTTATACTTTTTACAGACGTAAAAATGCTGGTGTTGTCGCTGAAAATATCAAGTAATTCGCGACGAAAGTTAGCTGTTTTGCTATTTTATTTTGCTTATAAAGTTTGTAATATTTTTTTGAAAATATTTTCGTTCATCTATTTTATTTTGATTTTTGAACTACTTCATATTTTTTTCATGCTAGTATTCCATTAAAAATAAGGCTAACTGCGCGACGAAAAACTAACGGTATTCTTCTGATGCACAGCGCCTTTAAATGGCATCCCAAGTGGCTGTATATTTTATGTTATAAACCTACGTCAAAACAAAACCAATCATATTACGTGCATGCTATAAAGTCGAATTTCGAAAGCTGATCGCCTTTAGCTTTCAGAAATTCAGATTTAAAAGGAAACTATGCACCGGTGGCGCTTATTTCGTGAGTATTCGAAACCTAATGTAATCACAGATTTGATACCTACAAAACTACTGTTTTTGTGTATTTCGTGTGTGTAAGTAGCCAAGACTGGTGTCAGATTTTTCAAGCTGCCTAAAGGCATCTGACATAGCTATACGACTGCCACTAATGACGACTGCCGAGACAGCTTAACGTGCCTTCTGTAGCACGGAGGAGGACCCATCCAAGTCGTGACCCCGCCCGGGGTTGCTTGACATGCGTAAGCGCTAATCAAGTTCCCGCCCACTGGGATCTTCAAAACTACTAATTCTACGTCATATTGTAATAAAAGTACTTACATGTGTGATATCGTTAATTCCGTTCCAGCTTTGATGTTCTCTAAAGCTACAAGTGCTGTTGAATTGTTGACAGCCAGGGTCTGAAGATTCGGCATACATGAATGTTTTAATTTACCAATAAAAGCGAACAGGCCCAAATAAGAAAGTTTGAGGAAACCTATTGATTCCGTTGCACTGATATTAGTCACCAAAGGCAATAATGTTGGTGTAATATACAAATTCAAATACATTATAATCCTTGCCATCGCTTTCATCGCTAATGATTTTTTGTCCCTATCTTCAGGCAAAAACGATTGCAAATTTTGCAAAAAGAGTAATGGAAATGCACATTCAATAGCACTATGAAACAATGAGCCATACAAAAAATGGCGCTCTTTGTGGAAACTAAGTATAGACGAAGGGTTTTCGCCATCGTAGATATCATTTACTGTACCCTTTTCTATTCTGTTACAGCCATAAACATAGGACATCGATATCAGTTCGTCCCAAGATGCGCACATATTTTTGAGTTTTAAAACGGCTTTAAGTATCCATGTCTTGTTGGGTGGAATTTTATTAATAAAGCCCGCTATTTTACATTCAATAATGTGATACTCTGCCATGCATCTTTCCTCGCATTGTTTACTGCAAAACATGGCAGAAACGCAGCCGCCACATGGGAACAAGTTGAGACCAAGTTTGCAACAAAAGTGACAGCTAAAGTAATGAATAGATTCATTTGGCGCCCAGGTCACAAACGCTTTTTCGAGCCCCACCAACGTGCCGGCAGCAATATCTTTCTTTGCAATCACTTTGGGAATCCCAGATTCAATAACTATATCAACGTCGGCACTGACACAAGGTACGTCGCTGTTACGACTTTTCAATTTAAAAAAATCATCTGCATATTTCCTGAAAAAAAAAACAATACATATGAGGAAACATGAAAGTGGAAGTGAAAAGTAGGACCGAAAATGTCTACATAGATTTTTATCGCAAAGTTGACTAGATAGCCGTGCGAACTCGGTGATGGACATATTATCGGGTGATTGCTGTTTCACCTGCATCAAATGGGGGCGCTACGCGAGTGAGCGAGATGTGACGAAGATTTTACCTAAATCCGAAGCATTATTCAACGTGCCTTCCGTTTTTTAGGATATAAGAAATTTTGAGAAAACTATTCCATAAAGTTACGGGAATATATGTTATAAGTACTTATGAGTATACTGGAATCAAGTGAATAATATTGGAATCTTCATGTTCTTAATGGTATTTAGTTACCTGTTGGGGTAAAAATGGTGCTAAAATACCGATGTTTTGAGGCTTTATAATTTTTTTAACCATTGATTTATTAATCAATCTTTATACCTAGAAACGTACATAGATTGATTTATTACTAACAAAATGGACGTTTTTGTCTGAATAATATTTTTTTTTTATTGTTATGAGATAAATTGATTTAATGCTTAAAATTGTACCAATATTAACAAATATCCCTTTCGAGTATATAATATAATATATAAACGGACAAATCACACAGATTGAGCTAGCCCCAAAGTAAGTTCGAGACTTGTGTTATGGGATACTTACTCAACGATACTATAGAGTCCCTTTCGCCGTTTGTATGCAGATTTTCACCTCCAGGGGCGCCTTATTTATTTATTTATATTTATTGAGAAAACCAACAGCGTATACAATCAGATTTACATTTTTTTATAACGTAATTATATTATAAAACAAACAAAAATGTTAAATTACTATAAACAAAGAATGAATTACGAAATTATGAAGAGTTTATATTGAAAGTTGACATTTAATAGGCTCTGAAACCACTGGACAAGACGAAAATGTTTGGTGGAAATCGCGCGACTCCGAGAATCCGTTTATTGCTTCATACAAATTTGAACTTTATTTATTATCTATACTCTGTGAATTTCTTAGAATTCCCAGGAATTCCCCTAGATTTTACGGCAGTGTAAATTGAGCCTAAAGATCTACGATTTATGGTGTCACAATATCCAGCAGGTGGTTGGTTACTAAGCCAAATCATTTTATAAACTCTATGCTCCCTCACTCTACGTGACCTACATGTAAAAACTTACTGAAAAATGAGCGTATCTCGTTGTAAAGGAATATTTCTTTGTTTCATCCTAGCTTGGGATAACCGTTTTTCCAACTTTTCAGATAACATGCTGGGAGTCATGCATTTTATAGCAAGTGCAGTGCTGCAATCTTTTTCACAAGCTTCATACTCTTTAGCTGAAAACAGCACAGCAGATCTGAAAGAAATAAGGAGAAAAACCATCAATTTACAACTAGTAGCTCTATGGCCCAACTACACACGATCTACACAGATCTATATATAAACTAGGTGCTAGAGAATCTCTAAAAGAATTGTCTAAAAATTTAAATATTTTGACAATCCCCTCACAATATATATTTGCAAATATTATATTTGTTCCTAATTATCTTCATCTATACACGAAAAATTGTGATATGCACAACAGAAATACGAGAAATAAAAATAAATTAGCGACACCAACTTTGCGATTACAGAAAACAATGAATTCATTTTTGGGAGTTAATATACACTGCTATAATAGAATTCCTGCAGAAATATTAGGGCTGCAATTAGTTAAGTTTAGGACTGCTCTTAAAAATGCCTACTATTGTATTAATGACTATCTAACAGATCAAAATGCATGGAAGTAATACATTCTATAAGTTGTTAATCAATATACATCAGTCATCATCATCATCATCATGTCTTTTTAGTCTCCACTGCAGGAGCATGACCCTCTCTGTACTACCGGAGCCATACTTGGCCAGAGCAGACAGAGGATTTGACCTACACTCTCCTAGCTGGCCAGACGGGTTGGAGAGGTCTCATTGATGTTTACGAGCTTTGTTTAGCTTTTATTCCCTAAGTCGCATCTTACGACATCCACGGAAAGAGTTGGAGTGGTCCTATTCTACTTTGCCGGAAACCACACGGCTCCATATAAGTAATTAAAGTAAAATAATTCAATTTGTTATAAATATGTGAAAGCGTATAGTTGTGGTAGTCCCTACTACCGGCAAAATTAATTTTTGCTAGTAGCATGAATGGGCCGGCTCGTCGGTTCACTCTCACGGAAAATCGACGTCCAACTCAGGGCAAGTTGGAGACGCTCGCTTGTTCCTGTATTAGTCAGAAGGTAGCCTAACGACCCTAACCCCTGTGCCTAGGTTGTTTTTGTTAAATTGGGAGTTTCAGACTTTGGAGACGAGTGGTATTAAAAAAAAGGCGAATTAGTTTATTAGAAGCCTTTTTAGGGTTCCGAACAAGGAACCTTTATAGTTTCGCACTGTCTGTCCGTCTGTCCGTCCGCGGTTTTACTCAGAGACTATATATAAGTACTAGAGCGCTTTAATTTGATATGGATATGTATATTAATTACTAGCTTTCGCCCGCGGCTCCGCCCGCGTCCATGTCGATTCCTCGGGAATAGTACTTTTTCCCGGGATAAAAGGTAGCCTATGTCCTTCTCCGTACTCCAGAGAACTTGTATGCAAAATTTCATGATGATCGGTCCATTAGTTACGGCGTGAAAGCGTAACAAAACAAACTCACTTTCGCATTTATAATATTAGTAAGGATGCCGAAAAAATATTATAATAAAATCTTAAAAAGAAATTTCCATCCCATGTAAGTAAAAAGGGAAGTAGTTTTTTTTTACCGCCGCTTACTCAACGTGTGGGATGTTTTTGAATAGGTATTTTAAAAATATTATGAGTTTGTGAACATCATTTTTCAATTTACTTATCCGTTTCGGAAATATTTGGTTTTATAGTCCAAATTTTTGTTAGAGTCCATTGTTCCCCTCCCTCTATCTACTAAATGGTTGTATATGAACAGGTGAAAAAATTCACGGCAGTAGTTTATTTATCGAAGTTTAAAGGAAAACTATCAGAGCTAAGTAGAGTTTAGATAAGTAAGAGTTAGAGATAAATTAAAGAGTTATAGTCGACCAACTTATAAATGTACTCGGTAAATAAAATTTCATACAATATGAATTAAAAATTAATTAAGACAGTTGTTAGTTACGTGAAACAACTACTGAATATAAATTGTCGAACCACGTTAAGTCAAGTAAATATAAAATAATAGCAGCTTTAATAATAATAATACATAAAATATTAGCAATATGTTTACGTTCGACAGCGTGCGGCGCTTGGTGGAACGATACCTATTGCGCTCGGGAATCAAAGTACGTAATATACCTACGAAATCTTGTTACCAGCGCTTGCCTCTACTCGTGGTACGGAACCCTTCGTGCGCGAGTCCGACTTGCACTTCGCCGGGTTTTCTTAACTAGAAGCGAGTTTTCGTTGCCAAAAAATCTGTGGCTTGACTTATCATTCCCCTTTGTTACTTTAGTCAAGTCGTAGCATCTATATAGTAAGCGGTTTTTTCCTTAGTAAGTCCTTGAGTCATAGTAACTATTTAGTAATCTGTGGCCAAGTCTTACAGCATATTATATAATAATATTAATATTTTATAAAATAGCTATATAATACAATATATTCAGTGTCAATCATCACTTTGTCTAAACACCCTTCGCGACCAGCTTCTGGGTTGGGCGTGCGTGCGTAAAAGTGCCACCACTGAAGGAACGGGTCTACCCGCGCCATATCACCGGTTTCATGTTAATGAGAGTATCTACATATATAATTATATCTTTAAGTAGATATACTTCAAATAATTACCTGTTACTGTAAGCTAATTTGAGACACAGCGATCCGTTTGGCGCATAAGCCATTGCTTTGTTATAGTTCACAAGTGCTTTTTGAAGCAAACCATTCTTGTAAGCTGAATTTCCTTCTTCACGGTAATATTCTGAGTCAAAGTTGTTTTTTCTTGCTTCATGAATGGTTTCATAGTCCATTGCTGACAATGCGGCCAAAGCCACATTTTCTAAGTAATCCTTATCTGATTCATCCCTTTCCATGGCTTCGTAAATGTGATGAAAACTCCCTTCTCTTGTTGGGTTCATTTCGAAAACTTTAAATCTGGAAAACAATATTTATATATTAATTGTAGAATTATTATATCTATGGTGACTATGTCTGGGGTGTCATCCTCAACTGTCTGTCTGGTGGTCCCGGCCTCCCTAGCTGCCTCATCTCCAATCCATCCAAGTAGCATCCCAACTACTTTCATCCCGTTGCCCCAGTCCAACAACAAACTCAATTTGGATGGACAGAAGCGTCGTTACCTATATAGATGATCCAAACAACTGTCGTTAACGATATAGATGAGCCAAACAAGCGTCGTTACCGATATAGATGAACCAAACAAGCGTCGTTACCGATATAGATGAGCCAAACAAGCGTCGTTACCGATATAGATGAACCAAACAAGCATCGTTACCGATATAGATGAGCCAAACAAACTTCTTCGCGAAGAATTTTGGGAGCCCTGTGTCCAGCTGTGGACTTCAGATATCCTACAAGAATAGATTCTGTGGCCTAGTGGTCATCATTGCAAGCTGCCACACCGGTCCCGGGTTCGATCCCTGGTCATGTCGTCTCGTGAAGATGAAAAATTATTTAGATATATCATAGCTTTGGCAAGTTATAAGTAGGTTATAAGTCTAACTTGCCAGAGCAATGAAATATCTAAATAAATATACCTATCCAAAAGTCATTGTTACCATTTATTTGTTTTGGTCACCTAACCTACCCTCTGTGATCATGATAGTTTGTAGTGTAGTGGCGGGGGCTTCATCTCCAAGCCCCCTTGTTTAAGCTTAATGGAAATGTTTTTTTATTAAATAACAATAATAATATCTATAGTAATCCATAGATATAATCACGGATATAATAATACTACACGAATAGATACCATGTAACTTGAGAAAAACTAATTATGAATAGAACCAACTCATAATCTTTCATACAAAAAACAGACTTCAATCAAAACTACTGAACCGATTACGATGAAATTTAAATAGGGCCAACTTGAAAGCATACCGTTTGAAACAAAACAAGAATTTTAAAATCGGTTCATAAATGACAGAGTCCTGAGGTAACAAACATTTAAAAAAATTATATAAAAAAAAGAACATACAACCGAATTGAAAACCTCCTTCTCTTTTTGAAGTCGGTTAAAAATAAAATAAACTTCCCTAAAATACTTTATATTTAAACATCATACAGTTTCTCCACCTGGAGCTTGGGCACGATCACCTGGTCATCACTGGGCATCGTATCCAACGGCTGGCAGCATTGCCGAATTGAATGGCAATGCTGATACGCTGAGGTAGGTAGCTTCCAGCCCTTTGGTCACGAGATACCTCAATAAAATTTTTAGCCAAAAAACCTCTGCGCTGATGGACCCCATGGACCCAAAGTTTATTTATTTAAAATCTTTGAGCCTTTAAAGTTACAAGAGGTAGACTTAATGCTAAGAGCATTCTCTCCCAGTCAACTTTTGGGGAAAACAGAACAAAATTAATATAGGTGTCACTAATCAGAAAGATATATAAAAATAGATAGGGCAGTTTACAAAACGAATAAATTTATTATATGAACATACATACCTATCTCAAATACATAAATATGGTTAAATATAAATATAGAAATAATAATAGACATAGGAACAAAATTATACGACAATTGATGAATTGGCTAGTTAATTATTTTATTTGTAAAAAATGAGTAGACTTTTTCTTGAAGATAAAAATTTGAGACTTCCTTAATATCTTCGGGAAAAGAAATCCAGAGCTTGCATAGTAAAGGAATGGAACATAAAACCAGAATCAAATAGAGAAGTGCATGGCTTTAGAGAATCAGATCAATAGCATAATCAATGGAGTTGATTTTCTATGGAAGTGTGGTACTTCCCCGGACGAGCCAGTCCATTCATGCTACTTGCAAAAATTAATTTTACCGGTAGTGTGGCTCTACCAAAACTATTATCTTGTCTTATCTTATTTTGTCACATTTTTTTAAGATTAAGTACATGTGTGTGACATAGTCACACCAAGTGTAATAAAAATTCGAATAAAGATTAGAATTAAAAAAAAAAGTATGCGTGTAACTCGTGTGACAAACACTGGTATTAGATTATTCAAGCTGCCCTAATGCATCTGACCTGATGATGAGAGAGAGAACTGAAAAGTGGACTAAAAAATAACCAACTGGTACCCAAGAAACGGACACAGGAAGAAAGGCTGACAGTTTAAGATAGGAGGATAATATTAGAGAAGTAGGTTAGCAAGAAAAAGAGAGGAATGAAAGTTGCTGGAGGAGGCCTATGACGAAAGACAAACTATGTTGTGAAACAGTGAAGTGATTATATTATATTTAGTATGTAGCAAAAAGGCTAAAATAAATAAAAAAGGTATCTGACCTAACAACTGCCATCAATGATTATAGCCGGGACCAACAGCTTAACGTGCCTTCCGAAGCATGGAGAAGCCGAAGATATTTTTTATGCCACTTATGGTCTGCTGTCCTAGTGGGGACTGCATCTGTGGTTGCTTAACATGCATAAGCGTTCATAATGCTCACAAACGCTGGGCTATCAGGCTCCTTAACTTTTAAATTATGAGAATTTTTGATGATCTCTGTGGCTCAGTGCTGTAGTACCGCAAGTGCCTTGGGATTCCCAGGCAATACTGGTTGACCTGGGTCATACTTATTTCTACATGTATAGAAATTACAGCTCCGTGGCGCAGTGGTTAACACGCCAGCCTGCGACACGGAGTGCCCCGGTCAAGATGGAAAATGATCTTTTTCAGATTGGCCTGGGTCTTGGATGTTTATCTATATATGTATTTGTTATAAAATATAGTATCGTGAGTTAGTATCCCATAACACAAGTCTCGAACTTACCTTGGGGCTAGCTCAATCTGTGTGATTTGTCCATATATATTTATTATTATTTATTTATTACCTAGAAGGTACTTATAAAAATAAATAAATAAATACCTTCTATAAGTACTTATATAAGTACCTTCTAGGTTTTTGTTCATTCATTATACTCTCCAGTTGAGCAAAGGGTGAAGAAACTTATTAGGTACGAAAAGAGTGAGGAAAGGAGCGGCCATCTTGTTGGCCTTATCTAAAAATGACATCCAGTTTCACGAGGTATAAAACTCGTAGAAAAAAACCCCCACATACGAAACGAAAATTCATTCAAATACATGTTCAAGAATAATAATGTGATAAAGTCGTTCGTTGCTAACGTAATATAAACTATTCCATTTGAAACAAAAGCAGTTGACAAGAATATATTATTTCAAATTTCAAAGATTTCCAGGGGGGTTGGGAGATGCCATCCATAATCTCGGCAACTAAGTCATCTCTATTACGAGTATATTTTAACGATAGATTATACGTGTTACCTCACGGTAGACGCTCAGACTGATGGCCTGTTTTGTTGCCTCAAGCTTTGTCTACCCCGTTAAGAGAAAATATGTGTGATATAAAGATGTGAAAATATGTCGTATATTAGCTAAAATATAGGAAATAAACTGCACTTACCGGAATGGCAAATCAAGGATATTGTAATTTCACAATGAACAATTGGATGCACCGTGCGTGTAGCTGACTATCGGAGTATTGGATAATCTATATATACTCTCTGTAGACTAATTAACTTAAGCAGGTACTTAGCTAATTATCAAATTTCGGGGCATCGCATCGCGTCAGCGACTTCTTGTCAGAAACTCTCAGAAACTTCGCTCCACAAACTAAATAGGGATCCAAGGATGCTTCGCTCAAAAGCGGCGGAATATCCCTTTCAGAGACAAACAAAATCTTTAATGGCGGATGGCGGCCAATCATAGAGAAATATTTTATGCCATAAAAATATATTAGGTATTGTACTAAGTCTATGGCAGATGGCAGCCGTTATCTTTGTCATTACTTGTCTTTTTTGTTTTGTGTGTAAGTGGCCAACAATGGTTTCAGATTTTATAAGTTGCCTAAAGGCATCTGACAGCTTAACGAATAACTCACTTTCGCATTTATAATATTAGTTAGGATACCATTATTATGAGATATTTGGTTCTTTATTTCCATCAGATATTTTCATCTTACTTATGCCTTGGTTTTTACCATACGGTGCCTCCACCGCACTCTTCGACCAGCAGCACAGCACCATCTATTTAGTAAGCGGCTCCTTAGTACCCTGATAGAACTGTTTCAGATTTTGATATACGATATTAACCCTTAACGCTTCAAGGATAGAGAGCATAATGCTGTGCAAAAAATTCTAGGGTAAAGTGAGACGGAAATACCTCGGCATTTTTTCCCTCTCGCACCCTTGCCATTGCATAAAAATGTAAATAATGGAAGAAATTGGTAATAAAGCAAAACAGAAATATTTAATTAATAATGAAATAATTCCTTTTTTATTTTACATGGAATAATTAATTTATTAACTAAACTGTATGTTTACAGTTAATTTTAATTTTTTTCTTATCGATAATAAAAGAGCAATCTTAATATAGTATTAAATTTAAATTTAGTCTAGCAACCCTAGTACGATCTCAACATTGCCGCCATATTATTAATAAAAAATCCCGCAGCCTTCGAATTTTTTAAGCAGACTGAAAGAGTAAAATAATATAACTTGTTGTTTCAAGAGATTTTGTAGCGACAGTGCAGTGCATTGTGCATTATCCTTTCTCAGGTAAATAACATAACCGTTTCCAGTTAGTAAATGTTGTGCATTGGCTAGGGTGTCCATCTTATCTGCCGAGTTTGTTGAATCTGATTTATCAGTAATGTGTACTTATAGGTACTTCGTACATAAAATCCATATTTCCATACTAATATTATAAATGTGAGAGTAACTCTGTCTGTCTGTCTGTCCCCTTTTCACGCTTCAACCATTAAACCTATTTGGAAGAATTTTGGTATGGAGGTAGTTGCAGGCCCGGGGAAGAAGTTCTACTGTTCCCGAGGGATCGCGACTAAACTCCCCTTGAAAGGGTGAAATAAGGGGGGTAAAGTTTGTATGGAATTTTTCTCATTTCTAGACTTAGAAGTATAAAAATAGATACATATGTTCACGATTACATTAAAAAAAGATCTGTGTAGGTGAACTCTGTCTGTCTGTCTTTCGCATTTTCACGCTTCAACCATAGAACCGATTTGGATGAAATTTGATATGGAGGTAGTTTGGGGCCCAAGGAAGAACACAGGTTACCTTACAGAGGGCGCTAGTTGCGAAGTAAACATTGGCTACGTATCGATATATCTAAAAAAAATACTTAATTGAGTTTTCTTGCAGTAATTGTGTTATTAACTAAAGTATTCGACACCAATACTGAAGGATACGTGTTTTCTCTAAGTGATATAAACAATTAAATAAGTTATTAACTAATAAGTGCCAGTGCACAGTGTTTACTACAACTGTGACAAAAACTAAAATAAACCCCAAAAACTTATTTTGCTTTTACTATCCTAGACCAGGACCGTGAAACTCAGTGAAATGAATACAAATTTATATGGATTTAGTGACCAAAAGTGTTAAATCAATGTTTTGTGGCGGTTATTGAACTTTAAATATTGTTGTGGCGGTTATTGAACTTTAAATATTGTAGACAATGAATTTGGACTTCACAACTTTTAATCTTGTTGCACAGAATATAAGAATTATTTTTATTTGACGCCTGCCTATGGCGCCATCTCTTGTGGAGTGGCGGATCTGTCGTGGATAATACTGTTAAGACCAGCTTTTAAAACATAGCGACATCTATTGGGAACTTTAGAAGCCGAAATATTCCATAGTAAGCCCCCGCAATCACTAGCGACATCTAGTGTGGAATAGCAGCATCACCAAGATATATTGTGATCTACGAAACGTTAATACTAATCCACAATAGAGGGCACTACAATCAACAAATATGAATAAAAATAGAAAAATTGCATCCTCTCTGACTTGCTTCAAATGTAAAAAGAGCATAGGTAAAGATTATTTAAAATGCAAACGCTGTAAAAATGAGTATCATCTAGACTGCCAAAGTGTATCTTATCAATTGTTTCGAGTAATGAATAAGAAAGACGAATGGACCTGTCGCAAATGTTTTAATGTAAATAGACAACCGTTTCGCTCGTCGACACCTACGTCTAGCTCTGATAAGCACTCAATAAACACTCTATCTTCTACAAACATTACACCAAAAAGTGACAATGAGAATAACATAATCGTCGCATCTATATGCGTAAAATCACCTACTAGTACACCCGCGGATGAGTTTGTAACACAAAGAAAGAAAAATAACCACTTGCAAAAATCAAGCGATACCCAAAGTATAGAAAGCAATGCAGATTCTCCATTATCATCATCTCAATCAAACTTTAGTCTTCCAGATATGACTACTCTACAAAATTCCGAAATAGATAAAATTAAGAAACAAATTTATAATTTAAAAACAGCACTTCAATCGTCAGAAAAAGAAATTGAAAATACAATTTTAGAAATTGAATTACAAAAGAAGGTTGCTGCTCAAGATCGAAAGATCCAACAATTGCTATTAATATGCAGTAATCCAAGATGCGATCAATCTATGACATTAAATAAATCACGTCAAAACAAACGGAAGAAGCCCACAAATTTAGATAAGACAACATATGAGTACAATTTAAGTCCCAGAAATACAGACGCAGAGAACTTTAAGGAAAATGATGAAATAATAAAAAAAAACCAGTCCTGCATCCCAGAAGAAAGTAACTCCCAAAAATACTCTAGCTCATGTAATTTACAGAAGCAAGAGATGAAAAATGCTTGCCCAGATTTACGGAAGAAAAAAATTTTCATTGTAGCTGATCAACAAGGCCGAGGACTCCAACAATCTTTATCCAGTCTGATCGGACCCGTCTACGACATTTTTTGCTTCTGGAAGGATGGAGCAGACTTAATGAATGTAATCGATACATGTAAATATGATATATTTAATCTAACCTTGCAAGATTATTTAGTAGTTATAGCCGGAATGAATAATGGAAATCCGTCAAACTTAAAAAGAAGTCTTCTTAAATGGTTGCACTCTACCGTAAATACAAATATCATTGTCAGTGGCCTACCAAAGAATGCGTATCTGAGCTCCAGATTAAATTACGACTTAAAGCTGATTTGTAGAGACTTCCCCCACTGCCGGTTTGATAGCATGTTTTATAAAAAATGTATTTTTGGCTCTAAATTCTTAACATCAGATTTGAGCTTTGCTATCTTTAGAGAGATATGCCACCTTTCACATAGGGCCACCAAATTTAACTGCTACCACGGAGTCGCAACTGACTTGAATCAAAATAAAAACATTTTAAAACCTAATTCCCTGTCTAATACTCTGAAAAACGATCCACAGGCCCCGCCACAACCTGTTTATGCTGATCGTCCTTTTTTATAGAAAATAAATCTGATGCATTACGTTTACTTCACCAGAACATCTGCGGACTTCTCCGCAAAAGTGAGATCTTAGATATTGCAATTAGTGAGTTATCAAATAATTACAAGAAGCCCATTGATGCGGTCTGCTTAACGGAAACATTCATACCCCGAGGTCATGAGCCTAACATACAGTTAAATGGGTATAAGCTTGGTTCGAGTTTTTGTAGACTCTACAGAAAGGGCAAAAAAAGACGGGGTGGAGTATGCATATTGAATGATACTTCACTGGAGGTAAAAGATATACCATATGTTAAGGAATTGGCTTCCGAGTGCACATTCGAGTGTTGTGGCATTGAAATTGTTGCACATAAAATTATCCTAGTTTGCATATACAGAACACCAGACGCCGATATAAATATATTTTTTCAAAAACTTGAAGTTCTTTTAAACAAGTTGCGAAGTAGAACTAATCGAAAAATAATTTTAACAGGAGATTGGAATATAAATACATTAGCATCAGATTCGAAGCCAAGAAAATTGGCGCAAAAATTACAAAAAATTCTCGAAAGTTATAATCTAATTTTACACATACGTATAGCGACACGCAAAAATCCTGCATTGACCATTTTGCGAGCTATATTTTTGGAGCTCCAGGCATAACACTTCCTCTACAATTATCTGATCATGACATAGCGCAATTATTATCCGTGCCTATTAATAAAAGAGAGACATGTATTACTCATTGGTTTGAAACGAAGAGAGATTTTAATAAAAATATTATAGAAAAATTTAAATATTTTGTAAGCCATTATCCATGGTCACAAATCATTGATAGTGATAATATCAGTAAAACATTTACAAATTTTCATAATGAGTTTCAATTATTATATAACTTGTGCTTCCCTAAATATAAAGTGAAATGTATAATAAATAAAAATAATAAAATTAGATGGTTGACGAAAGGCCTTAAAAAATCTTGTGCTAAAAAAAGAAGGTTAAGAATGATATATTACAAATATAACACTAAACAAAATAAAATATCATATAGGAATTATACATCAATACTAAAAAAAAGCATATATAAGTTTCAAAAAATTAATAATAATCAATACATTAAGACGGCAAAAAATAAATGTCAAGCTTCGTGGTGTATCATAAATAAAAAACAAAATAATAACAAGAAACAAATAATTAAATATTTAAAAATAAAAGACAAAAAAATAGATAATTCGGACGAAATCGCTAACGAGTTTAATAAACATTTTATTAACCTAACCCACGAAAACTATGACGCAAAAATAAAAACGGACCTTCGATTATTAAAAAAGAATAACTCAACCATTTATCTAACCCCAACTGACGACAACGAAATATATAAAATAATAAAATCCCTTAAAAATACAGCCTCAACAGGCTATGATGAAATCGCTACCTTAATCATAAAGTCTTGCGCTTATGAGCTCTCCCCACTAATTTCATATTTGATAAATCTTTCTCTAGAAAGTGGTATATTCCCCCCAAGCTTTAAGCATTCTATTGTTAAGCCGTTATATAAAAAAGGTGACAAGGGTGATATGAATAATTATCGTCCTGTAACTTTAATACCAATTTTATCAAAAATGTGGGAAAATGTGATACATGCACGATTCATATCATTTCTTGACAAATTCAAAGTTATAAGGCCTGAGCAACATGGCTTTCAGAGGGGAAGGTCTACAACGTCGGCTTGCTTTCATTTGTAAAAGAAATTGCTTCCTATATGGATAGAAGAGTTCCAGTTACCTCCTTGATGTTTGACATGACTCGCGCTTTCGATTTCGTCTGTCATAAAACTCTACTAGCTAAACTAGATACTTATGGAATTCGAGGGAAAGCCCACGATTTGATTGCCGATTATCTAGTTGGAAGAACACAATGTATAGAAATAAATAACTACAATGATGAATTAGATTTTACCGCATTCCGCTCCTCGGTTACTGTCAATAAAGTAGGCGTACCCCAAGGAAGTGTGCTGGGTCCTCTTTTGTTCATCCTTTATATTAATGAATTGCCAAAAGTCACACCTTATCCATGTACCCTCTTTGCTGATGACTTATCTATTGTTGTTAACAAAAAACCGAATTGTAATTATGAAACAGAAATAAATAACACCATAAGCAGTACAGTACATTGGCTGGAACGCAATAATCTATGTGTAAATTTATCAAAAACTACGTATCTGCAATATTTTAACAAAAATGGTAGACCTATGAATCTTTCCATAGCGCATAATAGCAAACAAATCGCAGAGTGTGTTTCGACTAAGTTCTTGGGTATCGTAATTGATACACACTTGTCATGGAAAGAGCACATTAACGCCATATGCCAAAAAATAAACCGATTTGTTTATACTCTTTATCGGTTAAGGAATACTTGTGGACAAGAAACAGCACTTCTTGCCTACCATGGTTATGTTTGCTCAGCATTGCGCTATGGACTGGTAATTTGGGGAAACTCAGTTAACGTTGACGAAGTCTTTATTATCCAAAAAAAATGTGTGAGAGCTCTATGTGGCGCCGGACCTCTAGTTAGCTGTAGGCCATTATTTAAAAAGTTAAAATTATTGACATTAATTTCTATGTATATTTTGGACATATGTATATTTGTGAAAAAAAACCTACATTTATTTAATAAAATACCATATCGTACTTTATTAAGATACCCAAATCGTCTGGCTACATTATCTCATACGACTAAATCGTTTCAAAGTAATAGTTATAATATGGCAACAAAAATTTATAACCATTTATCAGAAAGTTTGAAGTCCCTACCATTGACAAGGTTTAAAAAACAGCTTCATACTTTATTAGTAACAAACTGTTTTTATAATATAAACGAACTTCTCAATTTTAAATTTTGACATGTAGCGCCCTCGAACATTTCTCAATTCTATGACATTATATTTGTAAATTATTATTCTGTTGTTTTTATAATATTTCATTTTTACTGACATAAATGTATTTTCAATTTATAATTTTTACTATACAACTAATTCTCGCAATTTTGACCATATGTAAAGTTCTTAAACTCACTTTGAACATTTGCATGCCAACTGTTGGCGCAACACGCTTGTCCAATAGAAATTTGACAAACCCATTGTCCTAATATGTTTTTCTACCGTGCTTGCTGCAAATAAAAGTATTTCATTTCATTTCATTTCATTTCAGTTCATTCCGAAAAATTCTACTGTTCCCGAGGGATCGACCACCATTACGTCATTACTAGCGAAGTGTGTAGTAACTGCCTTCGTGGTCCAGTGGTTAAGGCGTTTGCCTGTAGACCCGGAGGTCATGGGTTTGATTCCTACGGGAAGCATACTTTGTTTAGTTATTTCCAGTTTGGTTAGGACATTGCAGGCTTGAATCACCGGATTCTCTGATAATAAAGATGATTCCGTGCTTCGGAAGGCACGTTAAGTCTTTGGTTCCAGCTGCCATCTGGTAGTCGTTAAAGGAACCACGTCAGAGGCTGAGAGGCGGTTTCGAAGAACTCTGACACCAGGGTTTGCATGGTCGATTGACCGTGACACCTACTCAAAATGATGATGATGATGAGCGAAATAGTAATGTGACATCCACAGAAATAAATCGCGTCATTTCGATAAACAGTCATTTGAATTGTCGATTGGCTTGCCTTTCATTCATGTACATCAAAACGCGACTTTTGATGTATTTTAACTTTTTGTATGCCAAAGTTAGAATTCTTTTCGTAACATGCATTCCATAATAGTTACTGATAAATATTTTAATCAACACATGGGAGCAACCTAAAAAATCTGAGATAATAATGTTAACTATTAAATATTATCGATAATATCAGTTCGAGTGCAACAACGCAATGCTAATGCAGCTTTCGTGTTGCTATCACACAGTTGAATTTACATTGCGCGTTCTTCTTGGAACGAGCTTTATAAAATGTTTTTAGAACGCGTATTGAATGTGAATTAGTTGTATTGTCGTTTTATATTGAAAATCGTGATAGGTCTTTTATTTTATTTTTTTGTTGTTAATCACGATTTTAGTTAAGAAAAAGTATTGATCCTTGAAAAAAATACCTTGTTTCGACCTATTTACTTTCATACTTTTGTTTTTATAATTAAACTAGCTTTCGCCCGCGGCTCCGCCCGCGTCTATGTCGATCCCTCGGGAATAGTACTTTTTCCCGGGATAAAAGGTAGCCTATGTCCTTCTCCGTACTCCAGAGAACTTGTGTGCAAAATTTCATGATGATCGGTTCAGTAGTTACGGCGTGAAAGCGTAACAAACAAACAAACAAATAAACAAACAAACTCACTTTCGCATTTATAATATTAGTATGGATACTGCTTGTGCTTAATAAAGCATATGTTCAAGTTGGGACGTGCGCGCTGACTGAATGAACGTTTAACGAATCTCGTACGATCGTACAAGATTGAGAAACGCGTGTACCACCTACTTGGCTTTACCTAAGTACTTCATGTCCGAGAAATCTATTCTATAGTTGGTCACCCTACTTTAGAGCGAGATAGAATTCCGAAGTTTGTCTTCGCTTTCTGCTCCAATTATCACTATGAGAGCTCAGTCCTTCTACTATAACGTCCTTGCACAGCACAGACCTATATAGGTCTATCCTGCTATGATTATTAAGGTTTTTTTTATTTTACCCATATGCGTAAAATACCTTATAACTTTCTTTATAACACTATAACATGCTTACAAAAAATAAAATATATTCATATTCATTTATTCATCGCACACATATAATACATAATATAAAGATGATACAAAGCACCGTTAATATGTCATTTACATGTACCCTGTCAGGGTGTCGCGATGTAAATTTACAACACATTATTAAATAAAATATTAATTGGAATGTCAAAATTTATATAAGTCAAAGCATTAAAGTTAGTCAAAATTAAAAAACATTACACATCAAAATTTATATTTAATACACGTACATAATTTTAATGCCTATCAGCCATATACTCTCCTATTGTATAAAAACATTTGTTAATAAGATAGCATTTCAACCTATTTACGAATATCTGGTCCTTCTCAATGGTCTTTATGTCATTAGGTATTTTATTATATATTTTTATTAATGAGCAATACGGACCCTTATGGTATATCTCTAAAGTTGATTTTGGCGTTACCAGTCTATTTTTATATCTAGTATTTCGGCTATGTGTTTCGTCAATTTTAGTAAATAGCTGGGGATATTTTCTTACAAATAAGGCCACCTCTAGGATATAAATAGAAGTCAATGTCAAAATGTTATGCTTTACGAAGTTTATGCCTACAACTATCCCTTCGCCTGATGTTGACTAAGATGCGAATACATTTCTTTTGTAAAACGAATATGTTTTGTGCTTCAACACTGTTACCCCAAAGAATAACGCCGTATTTGAGCCAAGCATATGCATACGCATAATACGCTGACAGGGCTGTTTTAAAGTCTGTGTTCATTTTTATAACTCTTAGTGCATATATGAACCTGGAAAGTTTGCTCTTTGTCTTATTTACGTGCTTCTTCCAGGTAAAGTGTGAGTCAATTGAAAGGCCCAGTAAGTCAACATTTGGAACTTCTTCTATAGTTTGATTATTATACTTCAATGTCAAATTTAATGCTGGTTTTTGGTAAGGTCTGAACTGTATAATTTTTGTCTTAAGCGTCCATAGTACCCCAGCCAATATTCAATTTCCCCCCGCAACTACGCTCCGCGGCACGCAACGCCTATGTACGCACTATCCCGCTCGCACACTAATATTGCGGTCACTTGAGGTTGCGATTCTAGGAATAGGGTAAACGACACTGTTTTCGGACATATAGAAATAAAATTATCAAATTGGATATCTGATTAGTAAAGTATCTAACATACAAACAAGACACTTTAGGACAGTAAAAAGCCGGTCAAGTGCGGGTTGGACTTACGCACGAACGGTTCCGTACCATTATCTATAATAAGTTTATAATTATTAAAAGTATTTTTTTTATGATGTACCTAATTAAAAAAAATACGCATTTCGCAATGTCTCCTTTACCTATACTATAAGACGTTGCTTCGAACCTTTCAAGATTCTGAGTTCACGAGAGGTTGATTCCCTTGCGAATGTCGAAAATTATGAAATATATATTTTTCATATATGATGTATCTAAAAATGTATGCTTTTCGTAATTTTTCCTTTATCTGTGCTATAAGCCGTTGCTTCGTACCAATTTTCAAGATTCTGAGTTCATGAGAGTACTTTCCGTAGGTTTTGATTCCCTTGCGAATGTCAAAAACGGCTATATCTTTTGATTGCGTTGGCTTAGAAGTTTGATTTTGACAGCTACAAGGGACAGTGGATCTGAGTATATGATATGAATTTCAGCTTGATACCTCCACGCGTTCCTGAGAAAAAGGTCTTGACAGACAGATGACAGATAGACAAGCAAAAAGTGATCCTATATGGGTTTCGTCTTTTCCTTTTGAGGTACGGAATCAAAAAAATAAAAAGTGCTTTTTATTTTATATTATGTTCTTACATACAATAAAGTACTTGTGTGTATATTGTACACGAAGGACAGTTAAAATATAGTGCATAGTGTTAGTAAGTAAAGCAATGTATATGTAGGGGTACACTCATACATTGTTAAAACGTAATTCAGCAAATTCTTGTAGCGCAGGCGCACGGCAGTCGCCCTCCGCCTGTCTCCGTTCCCACTCGCGGACTCTTGTCCTATAATGTAATTTACGTTCGATTTAATTTCGTAACTTGTACTTGTGTTGTGAAAAGTTATTGAGAACAATATACCCGGACTTTCGTGAACTGCATTCCTGTTGTTTTACTGTGAACACTGAACCTACCTACTAGTTAGTTTTCATCGAGTCATAATTATTTGGAGTCAGATCAACTTATACCTACTAGTGATAACATAACATGTCCGCACATGCCTTACAGTGGTGACACCCGTGTGCAGTAAAATAACTCTCAGTGCAGTGACTTTTTAAATTGGGGGCGACTCAATTTAATGGGTTCGGAACAGGCTCGGTGGTAACGCTACCACCCATCAGTTCACTCTCCGAGGACAGTGATTTCACGAACTTTTAAAATGGCTGAAGAAGAAAAACCGGAAGTGGTCTTGATCTCGGTATCGGCACGCATCCCGGAATTTTGGACGGACCAACCCGCGTTATGGTTCATCCATTTCGAAGCAGCAGTAGCCCCGCAGAAGGCAAGTGACCAGTCGAGGTACCAACTACTCATTGCGAAACTAAGTAAACAAGTTATACAGCAAGTAGCTGGTTTCCTAGAAGCGCCACCCGTCACCAACAAATACGAAGCACTGAAGGCACATCTGCTTAACATCTACGAGGAATCAGAAACCAAACGTATTCAGACACTCATGAGTGAAATGCAGCTGGGTGACCAGAAGCCGTCACAACTCCTCAGGCGGATGCAGAGTTTAGCAGGCAACCGCGTCTCGGCACAGACGTTGCTGGTCTTGTGGCAGAACCACCTTCCGACCGCAGTACGAACGGTGCTAGCAGCTACCACCTTGGAGGATGCCGAAAAGCTCGCGGCAGTAGCAGATAAAGTGATGGAGACAACTCGGCCGATGGATGTAGCAGCTGTAAGTCAGGAGCAACCAAACCATTTGACCGAAGCCATAGAGAAGCTTAGTTTAGAAGTCGCGGAGCTACGGAAGGAGAGGTTTGGCGCGCGCAACCGCAGCAGGTCGAACCAGAGACATAGAAGACGCAGTAATAGTCGAGCGAGAAACGGATCGGGCGCACGAAAGGAAAATAATCTATGTTTTTTCCACTATAGATTTGGAAAAGAAGCGAGGAAATGTCGGGATCCTTGCGCATGGAAGTCGGAAAACTAGCAGCCGTGCAGTCGTCGACGGGAAGCTGTATTGGTGGATCAAACCGTCGGTTATGTATAATGGATAAAACTAGTAAGTTTAGGTATTTAATTGATACTGGTGCCAATGTGTCAGTCCAGCCCTCACATCTTTTCAAACGCAGCCACACGAATAATTCAGATGGTTACGTATTATTTGCAGCGAATGGCACTCAAATTAAAACCTATGGAACTGTCACATT
This sequence comes from Elegia similella, assembly GCA_947532085.1. Lineage (NCBI taxonomy): Eukaryota > Metazoa > Arthropoda > Insecta > Lepidoptera > Pyralidae > Elegia > Elegia similella. The sequence continues at coordinate 21,417,484 of OX383941.1, forward strand.
GACCCTAGATCTTAACCTTAGACGAGCATTTCGTTGGACATTTATTGTAGCTGACGTCAAACAGCCTATCATAGGCGCGGACTTTTTGAGCCACTATAAATTGTTAGTCGATCTAAGCAATAAACGATTAATTGATACCCTTACAAATTTAAATACAATAACACGCGTTCAGTGTTGTAATGATATGTCTATCTCGACTTTATCCGTAAATAATCCGTATCACGATTTACTTAAACTATTTCCAGACATAACCAAACCAATGTCTTTTAAAGAACCTCCACAGCATTCAGAGAAGCACTACATCGAAACAACGGGACCACCGGTTCACGCTAGGGCGAGACCTTTACCTCCAGAGCGTTTGCAGAAGGTGAAAGAAGAGTTTAAGGTAATGGTAGAATTAGGAATTTGCAGGCCATCGAAGAGTGCGTGGGCAAGCCCACTACACGTGGTACAGAAGAAAAATGGGGACATTCGCCCGTGCGGTGACTACCGGCAGCTGAACGCCATCACCAAACCGGATAGGTACCCCATTCCACGACTGCATGATTTCACCTACTTACTATCAGGTAAAAATATTTTTTCAAGGATTGACGTAAATAGGGCGTATCATTTTATTCCTATAAATGAGGATGATATTCCCAAGACAGCTTTGATTTCCCCGATCGGTCTTTACGAATTTACCAGAATGAGTTTTGGACTGCGCAACGCTGCGCAATCTTTTCAAAGGTTCATGAATCACGTAGTTTTAGAAGGTTTAGACTTTCTTTTCAGTTACATCGATGACGTCATCATAGCGAGTGTGAGCGAGACAGAGCATCGCGAGCATCTCCGTTTGTTATTCGAGCGTTTAAATAGGTATGGTTTAACAATTAATCAATCTAAATGTGTTTTTGGTGTCTCAGAGTTAGAATTCGTAGGATTCCACGTTTCGAGAGAAGGCATCCGACCTCTACCAGATAAGGTACAAGCTATTTCTGATTTCCCAAAACCAACGAATGTTAACGAATTAAGACGATTTTTAGGCATGGTTAATTTCTATAGGAAACATATTCCACACGCGGTTCAGAGTCAAGCTATATTGTCTAGGTATTTACATAACGCTAAAAAGAACGACAAATCGCCTATTGCATGGACGCCGGATGCGGACGCAGCATTTCTGGAATGTAAGTTACAGTTACAGAATGCTGTCACGTTGTGGTACCCGAGCAGCGACGCTACGTTAGCACTGTTCACGGACGCGTCGAACACGTGTACAGGAGGTGTTCTACAACAACTCGACAAGGGTGTGTGGAAACCTTTAGGCTATTTTTCTAAACGCTTATCAGATACACAGCAACGTTATAGTACATACGATCGAGAACTGCTGGCGATCTACCTAGCTATCAAACATTTTCGTAAGTTGTTTGAAGGAAGACCTTTGACGATATACACTGACCATCGACCTTTGGTGCATGCTTTTTCAAAAATAGCCACGGACTCCGAAACACCACGACGATCAAGGCAACTCTTATTCATTAGCGAATTTACGACGGACATTCGACACGTCGTAGGCAGCGACAATGTGGTCGCTGACGCGTTATCGCGCGTCGCGACTATATCCTGTCCCACAAGCATTGATTACGAGCTACTAGCTGAATTGCAGAAATGCGACGAGTTCATAATACAGCACGAGGCAGGAAATGTAAGTAATAACAAGGTTGTAATCAAACGCATGTTTTTACCCACGGTTAAAAAAGAGGTGTTTTGCGAAGTTTCTACAGCAAAAATTAGGCCATACTTACCAGAAACCTATAGACGCATAGCTTTCGATAGCGTGCACGAACTAAGTCATCCAGGTGCACGCACCACGCGTAAATTAATTACTGACAGATTTTTCTGGCCCGGCATGAATGCCGACATAGGCAGATGGGCAAAAACTTGTGTTAGTTGTCAAAAAGCGAAGGTCGGCAGACATACCATTTCAGAGTATGGTATATTCCAGCAGGCAGATCGGTTCGAGCATATCCACGCAGATCTGGTGGGGCCCTTACCCATTTCATGCGACGGATTCAGGTACTGTCTAACCATCATTGACAGAGGTACACGGTGGCCTGAGGCTATACCGATCAAAGACATAACGGCGGAAACAGTTGCCAAAGCTATCTACGAGAACTGGATAACGAGATATGGATGTCCAGCCAGATTGACAACGGACCAGGGCCGACAGTTCGAGAGTCAGCTGTTCACAAGTTTAATGAAATATCTGGGTGTGAAAAAGGTAAGAACTTCTAGTTACCACGCGCAGGCTAACGGCCTGGTGGAACGCTGGCACCGTGGTTTGAAGGCTTCGTTGATGGCTCGTTTAACCAACAAGTCATGGGTGGACGAGCTACCAACCGTGCTTTACGGTTTAAGAGCAGCTGGACGCAGCGAGAGCGGCATCAGCGCAGCTGAGTATACGTTTGGAAGGCCACTTAGGCTCCCTAACGATTTTTTTAGTGCATCGAAAACTATACTTGACGACCCGTATACGTTTGTAGAAGACATTCGGCAATCTATTGAAAAACTAAGGCCGATTTCCAACAAACATAGGGATAATCGTAAATGGTTTGTTCATTCGGATTTAGAGTCATGTACACACGTATTTGTAAGAGACGATTCGGTCAAGAAACCATTAAAAGCTCCGTATGATGGGCCATATAAAGTAATTAAAAGAAACGAAAAAACATTCGAAGTTCAGTTACAAAATCGTCGTTCAATAATTTCAATAGACAGACTCAAACCAGCCTATTTGATAAATACAAACGAGCAAACACCGGCGTCAAGTATAGTTAACGATAACGACACAGGTAAGCAGATGACGAAACCTCGCAGCGAGGCCAGCCCGGCAACTCAGCGAACGACAAGTAGAGGCCGCGTCATCAAAAAACCCGTGCGTTTTAGTTAGAAAATAAGTTTATTATCTAGGGCATCCGTGTTCGATTCCTCCAGAGCATCATTTTTGTCTCATTTGGCATACACCTTCGATTCAGATAGTTACTATCTTTTTGAGCTAACAAAAAATTTTGGTCATTTTCAATAATTTCAAAATGGGTCAATATACTACCAAAGTAGAGGAAACAAGCTATACTCAAAACAACGTAAACCAAGTAACCAATTTAAAAGCGAAAATGGAAAATTTTAACATCGTGGTTATTTGCATAAGCATCAGTACAGCCCTTGTGTTATGTTGCGGTATGTATTTTTGTTGCATGAGATGTACGAAAGGCGTGAAGAAATGGCTCGAAAAAAGGTTAACAGTAACTCTGGCGGAAGCGGCGGATCAGCGGTCGCAGACGACACAGGGAGAGAGAGGTAAACCAAAAATAGTTTACGCATGAATCCTGTCTACCTGTGTCTGAAAATAGTTTATAGATACCTATATTGTAAGGATATTTTTTTTGCGGTTTCACATTTTTTTTCGCAGAAAGAACATTGTTTAAAATGTAAATGAAACATTCAACATTGTTTTATAAATTCCAAGTTTAATAAATAAGTCATGACATACATTTTAAGAAATAATGTAACATTATTAAATTGTAATCTGTTTTATAAAAATAACTGTATTCGGTCACTCATAAAATGTTTAAAATGTATAAAATATTGTTTTCAACTTTTACGATGATAAGAGTATATTAAGTTGCAGCCTAGTGACGATGATGTCACACCTTACACATTGCATTGTATTCAGTCAACCTATAGTAGAGTACAGAAGTGGCACCTGTTTGTTTTGTGATTGTAATTGAATTATAATTTTATTTTGTTTAAAATTTGTCGATATCCTGCCAAATTTTAGGAGGGGTGTGATGTAGGGGTACACTCATACATTGTTAAAACGTAATTCAGCAAATTCTTGTAGCGCAGGCGCACGGCAGTCGCCCTCCGCCTGTCTCCGTTCCCACTCGCGGACTCTTGTCCTATAATGTAATTTACGTTCGATTTAATTTCGTAACTTGTACTTGTGTTGTGAAAAGTTATTGAGAACAATATACCCGGACTTTCGTGAACTGCATTCCTGTTGTTTTACTGTGAACACTGAACCTACCTACTAGTTAGTTTTCATCGAGTCATAATTATTTGGAGTCAGATCAACTTATACCTACTAGTGATAACATAACGTGACCGCCCATACCTTACATATACATAGTAATCAGTGAGTTTGATGTTGTGTGGCGACTGCTAGTAAGCAGTAGTTAACGAGTAAGTTAACCAACGTATCTTCTATAAAAAAAAGTTAGGTTTCAGTTCAATAAAACATACTTTGCTTGGTCTTACTAGCAGCTACGTAGATCAGATTAGAATAGATACTCGTAGGTAGGTCAATAAAACAAACAGCCTTTGTAAACAGTTCATTTACATAATGATAGATACTTTTAGTACATAAGTTTGATAATTAGTAGAAATGGTCTTCAGCCGCATAGGATGCCTAGATCAAGCTTTAGTTGAGACTTGAAGAATACGTGCTTTTAAACATTTTGCTTACATCGGCGGTTTCACGACCACATTGGTTATTTCAATAATGTGTCAATTTTTGGTTGATCAAGAGTAGTAAGAAGTAGTACTCGTATGTTATGCATACGAGTTTTTAAATTCGTTTTTATTTAATTAATATTGCTGAAAAATGTATATAAGGGACTACATAAAAATGTTAATTTATTTAGGTTATATCTCTAATCAGCATATTTCTGGTATGCCTTGGGTCTTGGGTCACATAATTCTGGTAACAAATTTTTTGTAGAAATGCTCCAATTTTGACTCAATTTTATTCCAAAACTAGTCAACTCTTGTTATCATTTCGACCTGTAAGAATTATTTATATTAAAGACACACTTTATTGATAGATATGATAATTATACACCGTGTAAATAGACCCTCGACATTCCCTTGACGGGGTGACTCAGCCCACCAATATGAACAATTTTTCCTATGGGAACAATGCAGGGAACTCAAAAAAAATTCGACCTTCCCATACGAACTGGCCGGGCGGCGGAGCTCTTTTGTATGGAAATGACGAAATTTTTTTTGAGTTCCCTGCATTCGTCCCATAGGAAAAGTTGTTCATATTGATGAGCTGAGTCACCCCTTTAAGTAAATGTCGAGTACATTATATACGCTGTATAATGTATATATAATTTGGTCTAAATAATTTGAATATACAATTCAAAATTTTGTAATACATGATATCTTGCGAATTTGAGCTAAGTCTCGTATCATTTGACGATATTTGATTTCTATAAGAAGTATTAATAATATAGAAAAACACATCATATAGACACGAGATCCTAAACATAAACTAGTTTTGATAATCTGGTATTCTTTTTAAGTGTTTAGTTACTATCTTTCACGCAAGCTAATGTGACAACAATTGGGACATTTACCCTAAAACAGTGCAAAGATAAAATAACATAAAATAGTTTTTTTACACAATATCAAGCCCGAATGAAGGATGCACCAGAGGGTGTTATCGTCACCCACCAGCACTACGGCGGTGTCATCAATAAACTATAGGTTCTGTGGACGTTTCATGTCAACAGTACCTACCCGCCTAGTTTTATCAAGCCCTTCAAGCCGATGTAAATAAAAGTATATCTATGTAACTAATCTGTAGGCGGTACACATTAGTTTCATTGAAATTACTAGATGACAATAAAATTATTCATCATCATCATCATCTGAGCGTATTTCGCGGTAGGATCCTCGGCCGTCTGAGCCCGGGGTCCGCTATTATGACAGGTTTTATGCTGTGTTATGATTTGGAAAAGTCTTTACGGTAGATTGCTTGTCCGACACCAACCCTTTTTGGGTAGCTACGTAACCGTGGGCATGGACTTATGAAAACGAAATATTTTTCCGCACTGCGTCGATTCACAGTTGTTTGTGGAAATGAAAGTAATATAGTGAGCATGTCATAAGGTAGGTACCTTACGTGTAGTGTACATGCATAAATAATAGTTATTTCTATAATAAAGTTAGGTATGGAAGAAAATACTTACGAATTTATCAGAATATTTTCTTTATATATTTTCTTTTTGTAGTACATGCTTTCAAAAAGGGAAATTAAATTTAAGGGTTTATTGAATAATATTAATATAAAACTTATCAAGTATGATGTTATTTACTGAATCTTTATAACCTGTTGAGAAAGTGCTAATATTACTTATACACACATGACATCGTTCATATGTTTCACTAACTTCTTGCGCCACTCATACTTGCTGCCTTTCTTAGCCATACCGTCTAAAAATATAAGCACGTAAAAATAATATTTCCGTCGCACGCGCACCTTACAACGATGGACACAGGTTCCCCGTCCGAACGACAGAGCGGGACTGAACGGGGGTGACTGCTTACCGGCGCTAGCGTCAACTGAGCGTAAATATTAGATTTATCTATTTTACTTTAATTTAAAACCAATATTAATATTTGAAAACATGGAATATGTGCATGATACTGTATTCAGTAATTATAAAAATAAACACTTTTAATAAACTAAGTCGTTTTCTCATGATAGACCATTTACTGATTTTATTTTACGATTTGGATGTAACTTTGCAATTAATTTTTATCGAGAAAATTTTATGCATTTGTGTATTGAGAACATATAATATATAAAGTAAATCCTCGACTATACTACATATTTATTTCTGAATTAATGCTGCAGTAGCTTTGATGCAGCAGGGGAAATGCCAAGCTATTTTGTCCTCCTATCGACCCTTAACAAACTTAGGCAAATCATTTATATATGTCGCAGGCATATTGTATGATTCCGCGATTTACAAACGGCGTCGTCTTTTTACAAACGCACGCTCTTTTGGAATATGCCGAAGGCAAATTGACATCTCGTTCAATTGTAAACATTTCAACATTGATGGTTATATTAGGGTGACAATCATAAAACACAAATTGGACAAATCACTTTATTTCAGCAATCACGTACCTATTCATGTACGAATAACTTAAAATACATGTTTAGGCACTCAAGTAATTTAAATATTTAAGTAACAAAAACTTAGGCCAGGGGTGTCATTCCTTATTGCCTGTCCGGCGGTTGTAGATGTAGATATGGCTAAAGATACGCGCGGCTGTCCGAACTGTTGCTCACTCATCCCTAAGTCATCCGAGTGAGTAGAATATTCCGTTTCCAAATCAACCAAACTCCTGTCCTTCCCATGCCTAAAATGCTTTTGTGGGCAGCAGCGTCAGAATCACAATAAGCCAAAGTAAATGCGCTCGCCAACCCGCCTCCCAAGCGTGGTGAGTATGGAAAAACCTTCCAATGAAAAACAACAAAAAGACCAGGCCACCAGTCTACGGCAGCCCCGCTATTCCTGGCTCCGGTAGCGGTCACCGTAACGGCGGGGCAGGGGGTGCTAAGAATCTCCGGATATGGCCCCCCGATGATGACTGGCCCTGGTAACGCACAACATCCGCATGATGAGGCTTGACAAAAAGTCGAGGAAAAGGAAGAGGAAATGAGTAGGTTACGATGGGACATAGTGGTGTTGCGTCTTCCTGAAAGAGCCACTGCATTCTCCGGTCAACCCCAGAATCACAGTAGAGGAAAAAGTAAACACTGACCTGGATTCCTTGTGAACAGGACGTGGGGAAGGATCGCCCGCGGCAGGCCCTCGTGGCGGCTGGCTGGGAACCTCCCTGGTTTGAACTTAATTCCTTTCTTGCTGCCTACACTTGTGGTACACCATCACACACTCGCGGATGAGATTTAAGATTGTTTTCGGCCAGCGAACTCTTAGGAGACGTTATTTTTAGTTGTTTTATCAGCGCAAGCGACGCGCCAACATGACTCGATCGCCATATTTTTTTGACTGTCATTTCGGCCAATCACAGGCCGTCTCGGCGAATTAGGAAATATGTATGGAAGGGGAAACGGAAATATAGATAGGTAATTTTATTAGGGTTTAAAGTTAATGCTTACACATTTCCCCCCACCTGAAATCCACAAGGGTTTCACAGAGAATGCAATTGAAAGATGAAAAAAAACAAAAGCAATAGCTACGCACTATTGCAAGAATATCTAGAAATATTATTTTCGAAAGATAAAGTAATAAATAAGGTTTAACTAGCCTAAGGATAGTGTGTATTTATGTTTTAGTAATTTATGAAAAAAAAAAAATATCTTAACTAATTGGTAAGGGACAAACCTTTACTACCGGCCTACGAAAGGTCTTTCCGTTAGCAGTTCGGAAAGTAACTACTCTGATTACTTGATCCGAACCAGCATGCACTTGCACAATACGTGCCAACTTCCAAAACATCGGCGGAAGATTAGGTTCGTTAACTATGACTAAGTTATCTATTTTAATATTTGGTTCATGTACGAACCTTTTGTTCTTTCGTTGTAATGTATGAAGATAATCACGCTGCCATACGCGCCAAAATCTCTGGGTAATTTTCTTAAGCATGACCCAACGAGAGCGCGGACACGAAATAAAACATCTAACACACTTTGACAGCACGGTACGTATCAGAGTTCTCAATCCAATTATCCAAAACTGGCGTTGAATAAGAGATTGTAAGGTTCGAGGTCCACAATGCAAATATTTTTTATGAAAAGGTTTTATTCTAATTTGAGATATTGGACATTGTTTAGGTAACAAAAAAGGGTGTAACGCAGATGGTGACAGATTAGCCTCATCGATGCGTTCCCCCACCCGCACGATCCCATCATCGTCCAGGAAAGGTGAAAGTTTTTGAATGGACTTTACACATGGTTCATTATCTCGCACTCGACTGACTTCGGAAGACATATAATGATACTGACTCAATTTAAATAATACTTTAGTTGACTTCTCGAGTTCAGTACTACTGAGAAATGAAAGAATTCGATTTTGCCTTGCAACCCTCGGATTTGAAATAAATCTAATACACCATGCTACAATTCTTAGAATTTTTGTAGAAAAGGAATGTCTGGCAATTAAGGCCAGAAGTAGGTTTCTCACACTAATCACGTGAAGACTTTTAGTTTCTAGTGATTTAAACTCGGGTAAGTATTCTTTTGGAAGTAGAACCCGTTTGTCAGGCCATTGACCAGGCAAATCCTGTAGCCAAGAAGGACCTTTCCACCACAGAGGATGGTCTATAAGCTCTGGAGAGGACACTCCGCGACTACAACAGTCGGCCGGGTTATCCTTAGACGAAACATGATACCAATGATCGGTACTAATCAAGTCAGTTGCTTGAATGACACGATTGGCTACATACATTTTTAACAAATGAGGGGCTGTATTAAGCCATGACAAGGTAGTGCTGCTGTCTGAATAAGCTCGAATAGAATTAATAGTTATATGGTCTTTAAGCAAATTATACATATGCGATAGAACTTTTGCTAGAAGCACCGCTGCGCTTAGCTCGAGTCTATTTACCGTGGTAGGTTTTAAAGGAGCTACTCTAGATTTTCCAATCAGTAAACTAGTCGCAGTAGAAATTCTGGGCTCATTAGTAACCACACAAATATACACACAACAACCATAGCCTTTCAGAGAACCATCACAGAAACCTACCAAGTGTACTTCCATCGGATTGGAAGGTATAACTAGCCGCGGAAGAGAAATTTTTTGTAAATCAGACAAATTGGCCGCTATTAAATGCCATTGTTTGGTTAAATGTTTTGGAATAGTCTCATCCCACGATAAATTTAACCGCCATATTTCTTGCAACAGCGATTTTGCTGCAAAGACTACTGGGCATATCCAACCGAGTGGATCGAAAATGCGAGCCACTAAAGAGAGTATGGATCTTTTAGTAAATTTGACTTCGAACGAGTCTGAAAAGGCATATGAAAAAGAATCATTAATGGGATTCCATCGTATCCCTAATATTTTGACAAACTCAATTCCCGATTCATCGAAGGATTTGGAACTTTGACAAAATTCAGGAGGAACATCCTTAAGAAGACGAGGAGCGTTAGTAGTCCATTTCTCGGGTCTTATCAATATTTGCCGATACATACGACGGATGTCGGCAGTAAAAACTATGTTGTGAAGTCTAAATTTTGTCACTAAATCGACAATATCCACTTGCAGCTTAGGACCCACATGAACAATATTATTGAGTGACAGATTATTCGAGGTCCGACTACTGGCATCGAAGACTACTCGTAAACGTGTCGTTGTACTATCGGGTCCTATTACACAATGGTGAGGAATAATATAACGGTCAGTAGACAAAGATTCAGCAGGCTGCATATGTCCCAGATCTTCGTACTGCTGCATAAATTCCTTATACTCCGTTTTCCACTCAGTCTGGCTGGCAAGACGCTTTTCCAAGTTGAGAAAACGGTTAAGAGCCTGATGATATGATTCTCCTAAGGCTGGAGTATCATCTTTAAGCATAATTGGTACAACATAACGGCCTTCGGAGGTACGATATGTGCCATTTTTATATTTTTGTTTACATATTTCATCCTCAGGACCGGAAATTTTACATTTCGGCGGTTCTTCGGATTCCCAAAACCGTTGAACGATCTCATCGAGCGCACAAGAAGACGCGATGAGTGACGTAACGGGTGTGGCTGGAGTTTGAGCCACTTCACATATTTCATCCTTAGGACCGGAAATTTTACATTTCGACGGTTCTTCGGATTCCCAAAACCGTTGAACGATCTCATCGAGCGCACAAGAAGACGCGATGAGTGACGTAACGGGTGTGGCTGGAGTTTGAGCCACTTCACATATTTCATCCTTAGGACCGGAAATTTTACATTTCGACGGCTCTTCGGATTCCCAAAAACGTTGAACGCTCTCATCGAGCGCATCAGAAGACGCGATGAGTGACGTAACGGGTGTGGCTGGAGTTTGAGCCACTTCACATATTTCATCCTTAGGACCGGAAATTTTACATTTCGGCGGTTCTTCGGATTCCCTAAAACGTTGAACGATCTCATCGAGCGCACTAGAAGACGCGATGAGTGACGTAACGGGTGTGGCTGGAGTTTGAGCCACCACGTTTTGAAGAAACTGACCACTTATCACCCAGCCGAATACACTAGACAGTGCACATGGAAAACCAGGACCTGGGCAATAACGTGAACCAGTATATATCTGGTCAAAACAGTCTACTCCTAACAACAGATCGATCGGACCCGATTTATCAAAATCTTGGTCGGCGAGATCCAGATGTTTAAACTTTTCCTTGACAACTGATGGTATCGAAGTTGAAGGAATCATTGAAGTGATTTTAGGCAAAACCACTAATGGTATATCGAATTGGGGCGAGTCATTTGACCTAGGCACAATAGAGCCAAAAGTATAACCTTTAATATTACAAACATAATTTTGACCGAGACCGGTTACATTTAAATTACACTTTTTTATATGTAAACCTAACTGTCGCACACAGCTACTTGTAATAAAAGAGTCCATCGAACCACTATCTATGATTACACGAGCATACTGCAATGAACCATCCTCTCTTCTCAACCGAACCACTGCTGAACCAATAATTTTGGTACTCATAGGTGGTGACTTTGACATGTTTGTCTGAGTTGTACAAGTTAGGGAAGTGCTCATATTGGAATTCTCAGAAGTCTTTAGGTCAATGGTATTAGCTAATAAACTTTTATGTTCTTCATGTAATAATGTGTTATGTTTTGAGTTACAAATGAAACACATGGACTTAGACTTGCAGTCTGCACTAGTGTGACCGGGCCTTAAGCAGTTTTGACATAATTGTAACTCTTTAACTATTTTTTGTCGCTGTCCTATATTCATAGAATGTAATTTACCACAGCGATATATTGAATGATTTTCATGACAATACGCACAGGCAGCCTGATTAGGTTTATTATTATTTGAGTTCGAAGAAGTAATTAAGGAAGAATTTGATTGCCGAGAAAAATTATCTTTCTTTGTATTATTGTGGTTTTGTTTATTTGTAGAATTTAATGACTGTAAATTACTAGGTTGACTAACCTCTAATACCTTTATATAATTCTGTAAATAAACAATCAAATTATTAAATTTAGGAATTTCTTCGGTATTTTGTAATTCAAACCTTTTCCTAGTTTCTGTATCAAGCGGCCGAGATGCTATGTAAAATAAAAGAAATTCACTTAAATCATCAATATTTAACCCGCGCAAGGCACTAACACATTCATAAAGTGTGTTGGTTAATTGTGATAAGTTTGATAATGATGGCCGTTGGATCGGATTTAATTTTATTATTTTTTCTAAATAAGCGGTAGCTAAAATACGTTTATTATCATATCTGTCTAGCAACGCTGCATAAACAACAGAATAATTAGCTGATGTTATAGGAACACCCTTAGCTAGTGTCAGGGCATACCCGGACAGACATGACAACAAATAGTAAAATTTCTCTGTGTCCGACAACGAAACATTATTATGCACAAGCGACGTATAACTGTCTTTAAACATCTGCCAGTTCTCTATATTACCATCAAACTTAGCTATTTGCAATTTAGGTAATTTTACTTGAGAGTTGGAATGCGCATGACCTTGACACAGTTCCGAGCGCGAACTGACGTCGAGAGAGTCAGCAAACTCAATTACAAAATAGTATAACTCGTCAAATGACAACAAAGCATTATTATCGATAACAAATTGAGGATTTAGTTTAAGTTGCAACTGGTTTACACGATCGTTGCATTCCATGAAATTATCACGAATTTTATCAATTCTTTTATACCTAGCTCGAAAGGATGGCAATTTAGTTTTATTTTCTTTCGTAATTTTTGAGGTTTGTAAAGATCGTAGCAAGTGGAGGTCCCTGGTCTCTGCCTACCCCCATGGGAAACAGGCGTGATAGTATGTATGTATGTATGTATGTAATTTTTGCTAAGTCATAAAGTATTTGCATATTTTTAAACTCATATTCACGTTTTTTAATGGTTGACATTAATTCTCCTTCTGCCATGTTTTCGCTAAGCACTAATTGTGAAAGTACGAGTAAGGTAGGTAGGTAGCAAAAGTTTAAATGGAAACTGAGTAATGGAACAGATATTCACAAAACACGTAGGTTTTAAAACTACGGACTATTACTTATAATCATAAATACACACCTCGCTGCTATTAATCAATCCTAGGTAGGTACCTAGGCTTTCCAAAATAGTTCGAAAGACTGAGTAACAAGATAGTACCTTATGGCATACAAATCGAACGATTAAGGGATTATTACAAGGGAATTAACGAAATAAGAAGTATGTACTCGTAAGCAATAGGTATTTCCTATGGTATGGCACAGGTATGGAATTTCCTGTTTGATCCGAGATTGTTAGACAAATAGACAAATGCTAGGTGGGTAAGTACCTAGTTAATTTGAATCTATAATAAGTCTATTTATGAATAGTAATTAGTTATCCATATTTGGAAATAACTTTAATTGGAAATATTGAAATTAAGTGGGTAAATTTGAAATAAGTACGTGAGGAATGTCCTCACAGGAGGCACCATAAATTAATGTTGCGTCTTCCTGAAAGAGCCACTGCATTCTCCGGTCAACCCCAGAATCACAGTAGAGGAAAAAGTAAACACTGACCTGGATTCCTTGTGAACAGGACGTGGGGAAGGATCGCCCGCGGCAGGCCCTCGTGGCGGCTGGCTGGGAACCTCCCTGGTTTGAACTTAATTCCTTTCTTGCTGCCTACACTTGTGGTACACTATCACACACTCGCGGATGAGATTTAAGATTGTTTTCGGCCAGCGAACTCTTAGGAGACGTTATTTTTAGTTTTTTTATCAGCGTAAGCGACGCGCTAACATGACTCGATCGCCATATTTTTTTGACTGTCATTTCGGCCAATCACAGGCCGTCTCGGCGAATTAGGAAATATGTATGGAAGGGGAAACGGAAATATAGATAGGTAATTTTATTAGGGTTTAAAGTTAATGCTTACACAGTGGGGTTGTCAGAAGTCCGAAGAGAGGGAGAGGGCACGACAACCCTTAAGTCTGGTAACCTACTCTATCCCCGGGAAGGTGAGATAAAAAAGTCACAGCATGGTGTCGGGTTTCTCATCCACAGCTACCTCGTAAATAACGTCGTAACCATCGAAAGTATTTCCAGCAGGATGATATACCTTATAATCAGAGTATCTAAAAGGAACTCGCTGAAGGTCATACTGGTGTACATGCCGACCGGGGAATACTCAGATGAAGACGTGGAAGCGGTGTATGAGGACATTAGTAGGGCCATACACGCTTCCAAGACCTATTTTACGGTGGTTTTGTGCTAATAATATTCCGCAGGAATCCTCCGAACACTATATTCCATGGACACCTTAGCGTTTTTTACGTGCCGGCTAACCTCAAAACCTCTGTCCACGGCTTTTTTCAGTTCCTACTTGATAATTGTAAAATTTTCTTACCTTACTATGATAAATTTCCTAAAAACAATTATTTTTTTGTAAAAAGTCCCTTGAACACGCAGGATTTGCACTGTTTTCATTATTTTTCTCTTACACAAAATCGACGCCATTTTGATTGTTTTGATTAGCAGCGCCGCGCGAGGTAAGACAAAGAACTAAATACTTCAATTTGCCGCGTCATTTTGTAAACGGCGATTAAGGCATATTATATACTGACAAGGCAATTCACAATTTGCCTTCGGCATATTCCAAAAGAGCGAGCGTTTGTGAACAGACGACGCCGTTTGTAAAACGCGGAATCATACAATTTGCCTGCAACATATATACTAGGAAAAGGACACATCCGATAACACTGCCCTGTGTAATAGAACAGTTTACAGTCCTGTAGTCCGAGGCGATATTTTGTACCTCACCGGTGTCAGCGCAATAGTGTTCGAGTTGAACGAATTGTTTCCGGTCGCGTAGGTAAGATTTTAACCATGTATGAGCATCTCCACGTATACCGCAGCACCACAGTCATAAAGTTTTTGTAACAATACATTATGGGAAACTGTGTCATATGCTTTTTTCATGTCCAACAGTAATCTGACTGCATATTGCTTGTCATTTATGTAGTTAAGAGCTTGTTGGATATATGTATAGACAGCGAAAATAGTCGAAAAATTTTTCCTGAACGCATATTGATACTTGTCCAGAATATTATATTTCTCGAGAAAGTTATAAATTCTATTTGTCATAGGCTTTTCGAAAATCTTTGAAAATGTAGATAAAATTGCTAGTGGTCTAAAATCACCTGGTTCCGGTGAGTTACATTTTTTCTTTTGGACGGGTCTTACTTTAGCGAGTTTTAATTTGTCCGGGAAGCAACCTTCTTTAAATGACTGGTTGATTAATCGTGTTAAAGGGGAGACCAATTCCACAACACAGGTTTTTACCAGTGTCAGTGGGATCTCGTCTACTCCATAGCTATGTTTGTTTTTCAAGCTTTTTATAGTGTTAAACACCTCATATAAATAACAAATAAAAAAGAGACTCCAAAGCCTCGCTGTAAGGCAGGGGCTCACTCATAAGGCTGGCAGCATTACCCCTCTGCTCGTATATACGTAAAGGAGAAACCCAGAAACTTTACAACTTTCTCTTTTACTCATCTCGACCATTCAAGGCCCTCCCACACAGGCGCGTTTTTATCGGTCGGTAATAACAGATGCGTTATTGCGATATCCATTATGGCTATGAAGTTACACCCTGCTGCAATAATAACTACGCAATAGAAGTAGGACCAGGCGTCCGTCACTCGCTTAAGTTAAGACCACTATGAACCTACCGCTTCGCGTATCATCTACGACTACGATACAATACAACTGATAGAGGGCTGCCGCAAGTATGGCACGTTTCCTGCGCTTACTCGTCGAAATACCGAAACCACGTAATTATTGCGCAGTGGATGAATTAAAATTTGTCACCATTTATTTCTTTAAAAAACATAAGTACTACGTAAATCTATGTAAATCAAGGAGGATTATAAAAGTGTTGTTTAAGTTACTTAATGTAAGAACACAGGAGTTACCTTACCTCGTACCTACCTACGCAAAAGTAGCTGCTTTTTTTCGTTAACTTGCTTTTTTCGATTCTAATTTATCCGTCGGTACTAATATTATAATGTAAAAGTGTCTCTGTTTGTCTATTACGCTTTCACGGCTACTATACCGCAAAATGTACCAAAAATTATAAGCCGTAAACTTACTAGAAGTTGTCAAAAGTATCAATTTTATAATCGTTCCATCCACCACTTTTAGCAATTTTTATACACATGGTTGCCGTACATGTTTTTGTTTGTAAATTAACTTTTAACGAATTAAATAAATTTTAATTCAGGATCAAATAAAAAAGCAAATCATATCATGTATAAATAATTTTATAAAACTCAATCATATTTGATCAACAAATAGAAAAATATGGTTGTTTTGTAATATAAGTTTATAACATCATTATAAGTACACAACCGCTTTCGTACCCGGCACATGACTTACACGGCAGACAAACCAATCTCACCTCTTTGTATGCATACTTATGGTACTTTTCTCCTCGCTGCGAACAGCACATATTATTATTAAGATTTTGTAGGCTGTTATAGCGTAGATATTTTCGCTTTTGTATGGGAGTGATATAGCTGTTACGTTGTAAATAAATTTAGTAATATGTGGACGACGAAGAACGACGTTTCTCAGTTCTGCGATATTCCAATATAAAAATAATAAAAATAAAAATTGTTTATAATCAGACAACAATGATCCATATTCTTGTTAGTAAAATTTATCCTATGTTAGTACACAATGTTTAAGTAAAATTAAATAAGACAAAACAAATTAAATGCGATTAGAAAAGTGTGCGCCTTTCCGTAATCACTCTCCTTACAAGACAGGTCCATAGCGGAGAAGTGTACTGATCCCCCAGCAACATCGGGGTGCTGTTGGGACTGTTCCATACTCTGAGAATTAGCGAATTGGTTTTTTTGCGTATCAGTGCGGCAAAATCATCAATTTGATCTCCGCAAACATCGCCGATGCGCTACGAGACGGATCCACCCACTGTTGGGCAGAGTAGCACCATGTCATCCGCGTAGTTTATATTGTTGATGGTTATTCCATCAATACGGAACCCGACGTGCATACTACTCAGCCAAACAATGAGGTCATTCACATATATGTTGAAGAGTGTGGGGGATGTCAGGCCCCTTGTCTCACTCCACTCTCCAATCTATATGCTTCTGAGAGACGATCAGCCCATTTAATATAATTCATTTGGTTGGAATACCAAACCTTAAACCTTTAACCTTTCCCTATGTGGCGGAGGCCAAAATAGTTTGGTCAGAGGTAAGTCTAAATTCAAAATTTCCCGACATTCCTTCTTCGCAGAGGCAGTGGGACGAGCCGTTATGCAGAGTTGTTCAGAGTAATCTCCTTAAATCTTCTGACAGCAACCCTGCTGAGTGCGCTCGTCTCCTTGCAACTGCTGAGTGGGAGTCTGGTTTATGGTTGCAGGCTTTACCGTCTTATAACCTGGGTACATTCCTAGATGACCACACCTTCCGCTTAGCGACGTGTCTACGTTTAGGAGCCGTCACTAATGTCCCGCATCATTGCCTCTGCGGTGATGCTGTCGACCAGTTTGGACGCCACGGACTTTCATGCTCCAGGAGCGCTGGCCGCATAGCTCGCCATGCCAACCTGAACAACATTATCCACCGTGCTCTTGTCACCATCGAGCTACCAGCTGTTTTGGAACCAAATGGCCTGGCGCGAGATGATGGCAAGAGACCAGATGGCATGAATCTTGTGCCCTGGAGATTGGGGAGGCCATTAGTGTGGGACGCCACGTGTGTTGACACACTCGCGCCTTCCCACCTCCATGGCACTAGTTCTAAGGCTGGCGCAGCTGCGGCCACCGCCGAGTCCCTCAAACGTCACAAATATGCATGCCTTGGCAATGGCTACATATTTGAGCCGTTTGGGGTGGAGACTATGGGTCCGTGGGGCCCTTCAGCTCATAAATTATTTAAAACCATAAATAAGCGACTGGTCGAGGTATCTGGTGACCAAAGGGCTGGCAATTTTTTTGCACAACGCATTAGCATTGCCATCCAACGTGGCAATGCGGCCAGCCTTTTAGGCACTCTACCGGAAAGCAATGATCTGCGTGACATTTTTTATTTATAGATAACTTTTATTTAGTGTACATATTATACAGTTATACTAGTTCTAGTTGTTAGTAAGTATTATTTTTTAAGTTGATTTAGATATAAATAATATTCTGTGATTTAGTCCCTAATGCTTATAAATTAGCTTATGAATTAAAGCGCAACCTTAAATATATTATAACAAAATATAGTAAAAGCGCCATCTACAGCTATATCTTTTTAGTCTAAACAATTCTAAGAAAAAAATTATACGGAGTGTTATGACTCTAGTTAAGAAAATACCATTATCAAGCTGCCATTTTTTAAATATGTGTGCCAAGAAAATTATATTTTTAGCCTTTAACCATGATTTCAAAATAATTGATGTTCAAAAATCTTTTTAACCAACTTCAATTTAATATATTAAAAATGAAAAAATACGTATTTCATAATTCTTTTAAACTTCTATCGAAACAAAATAAAAAACCAAGTGTAAAAAAATAATGAAACTCGACTCAAAACTGCCGATGGATGCATTTTGCGTAGAGGTGGGTCGTCGTCGGTTTTTTCAACAACGAGTCGCAACCGTATTTTCAAGAACGGAAATCAGTCCTCGAATCGGTTCGCGTTCGGAACGGTTTTGGGCGGCGGACGACGACGCCAACGGCGCGGCGACGGTCTAACGAACGCAACGAATCTATAGCAGTCTCCTAAATCGAACGAAATATCGTTGCGCCTACGTTCGTTCGTTTCGGCAATGATTGCGGACTTAAGTTTACTGGTATTACCTATAGTTTTATTGCTTAGCGACTTTGTACTCTATTTCCATCTCTATAGGATACGCAGCAATGACCGCCGCGTTGCAAACGAGACGAAACATGAAATCGCAATGGTCTCATTGCATTCTAGCTTGTATTTACATTGTAGGTAAGTTCAAATTCACGTGAAACATTTCGAGGACTGGTTTTGCGACGAGGACTGCTTTGAAACGAAACTTAAAACGGTTCTATCGTCGCGGACCACAAAACTGTTCTTAAAAACGGTTCATCTTTGGAACGACCACTTCTAAATTTTTGCGCTCCGCGACGAGTGTTGACGTTAGTAGCCACGGTTTAAGGTACTTTCGATTGCGTAAATAAAAACCATCATCCGGTCTGCAGTATGTTGTCAATTACGCATGCGGTATACAAATACAATAATACAGTACCGACTATCGACCGACCGTCCTTGTTCGGGAGTACTATTTTTGAAAGTGTGACACTCTCCTTCGAGCGATTTTTGTATGGAAAAATCGCTCGTTTACGAACGGCGTCATTTCAAAAATAATCCTGAGGACCAACCGATAAAAACGCGCCTGTGTGGGAAAACCTTTACTTGTCAGCTGTATAATGCTGTCACGTTCACGTCACTGCACTGTCATCGATTCCTTTTCCACTGCAAAGTACAAAAAATAAGTTCATTTCAGTTTTGGCGATTTTACTTGGTGTGTGGTTTAGTATTTTTTGGGCCATTCGATATAGTTGTTAATTTCATTGATAAATTGTCGATATCATGGGCAAAAATGCTGCGCCCCCGCCAACGGAGCGGTATATTCCGAACGCGCTAAAATTCGCCTTTGGTGGCCTTGCTGGGTAAGAATTCCACTATTTTAAGATATAAAATAAACCTGTCCTTTATCATGTAGCAATGTCATTGACACGAATGTCTTGAGTTATATATTAATTTGAGTTAATACAGAACCATCATTGATAGGTCGCTCAAAGTTCAGCTAAACAGATACATTAGATAAATATTATGTGATCTATAGCATCAGGGTGTAAATTATAATACCTTGATTATTATACAATATTGGTTGTTAACTGGTTAAATTGCTATGGAAACTGGTGTTTCAATCAATTTAACATGCCTCTTAATAACTACACACTTATAAAGGGCCTTTGTCATAGAGTTGGGGCGTCGTGTTGCTGAACGAACCAACGACAGTCGCTCCCTATCGTATTTGGTTCAGAGGCTTTCCATAGCGATTGAAAGGTGAAATGCTGCCAGTATAATGGGTACTTTAGGTCCAGGGACGATGCAGGCGGTATTTTAGATTGAATATTTCTGACGAATCATGTTGCAGATGAATTTTGTACATTTTTTGACGAAGCTTGTTGCTGATGAATTTTTGTACTTTATTATATTTATATTTAAATAAATATCTTATAAAGATAACTGGATTAGTTAGGCTCTAGAAGGCAATTAGGTTTTACATCTGTCCAACTTAGAAGAATGTCCAGTGCAATAATAAAAGACCATTAAGAAAATATTACTTTTAGTAGAATAAAATAAAAAGAATATATGGAATAAGCAGTGCCAGATTTATAGTTTTTATGAGCCACTTAAAAACCATGAGATAACCAGGGAACTTGTTTGACTTTTATCCTGTGAAATCACGTGAGTGTCCTCTGAAATCTGCCACCCCTAGGCTGCGGCCCATACGGCCTAATGACAAATCCAGGACTGAGAATAAATTTAATGGCTAATAGAGAAAAGTATACAATTAAGATATAACGCCAAATGAAAAAAAGGGAGGCAGAAGAAAAGATGGTGTGATAATATAAAAAAACAAATCGGACCTAGTAACACTAATTGTGATACAAGGGGCTAACATTAACCTATTTGGTGAGGGCTTGATTTTGAATCCAGAGTGGCACGAAGGAGGCTAGCATAGAAGTAGACTCCTGAGTGAAGCAAGGGATTTAGATGTGCTGCCCGAAGTAAAAGTATTCTGTAAGTTCTGAGATGAGATGATACATTCTGCTTTTTATCTCCCTCTGTGAGAAAACAAAAAGTTAATTCCATAACTAAGTTACTTCTAATATTGAATTATTTTAATGTAAAAAGGTTTTATAATCTAAATTATATAATAAGTAAAATTATATATACATATAATCTAATTCATTATTAATATACTAAATTATTACAGTTAAGTAAATCTTTTCTTAAGTGTATGTATTATGTATGTAGAGCACGATACATTTTTCTTATCATGCAGTACCAGTTTTAAAACTTTTTGTAGTTTGATAAATTGAAGCGTGCGTAAAATAATAATAATAATAAGGGTTTTAAAGTTATCTCCCTCATGTAAAATATGCCTGATAATTTCAGTGTGCAAAAGATTTTAAAAAAATTGCATATGGTGCAAATTATTAAGCATGCATCATAAAATACTACCAGTTCTTGAGTTTTTCAAATTATGTAACTGGCTAGTGAAACTGTTTAAAAATATGATGCGTCATTTTTAGTTTTTGGAACAATATTTGTGTTCACAATTCGAAATCCTTTTAAAAACGTATTTTAGACCCTGTTTACCGGAAACCATTCTTTGTTTTTTTTTTTATAGATGAGATATATAAAGTTTTTTTTTAGCATGGCTGCAACATGTGTAGTGCAGCCATTGGACTTGATCAAAACTCGAATGCAGCTCGGCGGTGTAGGCAGGACGTCGTTTGCGGTCGCCGGAGAGATTGTGGCTCGGGAAGGCTTCTTCTCTCTGTATACGGGGCTGTCTGCAGGGCTGTTGCGACAGGCTACGTACACAACCACGCGATTGGGAGTGTTCAACCTGCTTTTTGATATGTACAAAGAGTGAGTTTTTTTTAATTATTTTGTTTTCTTGTTCAACCAGACTTGACCAAAATAAGATAATGTTTATTTAACAAAAAGCACATACACCAAATATAAGAACAGAAACACATTCACGCAATTTGCAAAAAATAAACAATAATATTACATACACACAATTGGAATGTCATCATCATCATCATATCTTTTTAGTCTCCATTGCAGGAGCATGACCCTCTCTGTACTACCGGAGTATGGCTCCGCACTAATCGTATAATAAATCAATGAATTAATTGTGTGCTGTGCTGTGCTGTCAAAAAGGATCCAACTCAGCATATGCTGGCTGTACATAACTGCCAGCGCTTGTCTTCCGTTGGACCCTTTGTTGACGTCAAGGAAATATGCACAGAAACAACAAAACAAGCACTTGGACCATTACTCCACATGTTGACAAGAATATTACCACCCGTCAAAAAATCAAATCTTAGGTTAACACTGTGGTGCAGGGGTTAAAACATCAGTCCCCGTAGCGTGGTACGCCCGGTAACGTTTATCAACTAGCGCCATCTTGTTTTTCGCAATATCAAAGAGCGAAATGGGGATAGTTAATTGCGCTAAATAAATGGCGTTGTGCTACGGGTGCAGACCAGGGATTTTGCGAATATTTGCATCCGTATCCGCAAATGCGGACCTTCCGCATAGATTTAGACATCTACCTTCGCATCCTCATCCGCAATAATCAAAAGCGGATGTTGGTGTGGATGCGAAAGTTGCAATAAAAAAGGAAATGGGCGGGACCGGCGAATAACGCATGCCGTTCGCATGTCACAATGGGAGCGAAAAAATGGTAACAAGATCCGACGCGTTTGTTGTTGTGCATCATTTGTTTCTTGTAAATAAATCATTACTTGTTTGTGCTGTACTTATCGTATAGATAGTGTTATTAATAATGAATGATTTAAAAATGTTATTAATTACTTTATCATTGTTTTAATTCTTCATTTATATACTATATTTATATAAGATCTTAAACATCTGCATCCGCGGATGTGAGCCTTCAAAAATCCGCATCCGCATTCATATCCGCGGATGTACCTAAAAATATCGACATCTGCAACATCCCTGGTGCAGACTGATCATTCTCAGTAGTTCCAATACCAAATAGTTCCATGGAACTAGTGAGAGTTTTTTTCTCAGTAGTTCCATTGATATTATGAAGTCAATCGAACTACTGAGAAAGAAACTCTCACTAGTTCCATGGGACTATTAGATTTTCTTTTCTCAGTAGTTCCATTGATATTATGATGTCAATGGAACTACTGAGAAAAAAAAATCTCACTAGTTCCATGGAACTATTTGCCGATGGAGCTAGTGAGTATGATCTGTGCAGGCTGCTATTGCTCCGCGTTTGATCGTTCTGGATCCTTATAGGGATGATTCAGCCTGTTGACATAAACAACTTTTGCTATGGGACCAATGCTGGAAACTGCCCATTTTTTTTTGAGTTCCCAGCATTTGTCCCATAGGAAAAGTTGATCATATCGATCATAGGGCTGAATCACCCATTTAAGGGTCCAAAACGGGGTGTATAACGGCATTAAAATCTTTTGAGTAGTTTAAAAGATCTAAGTGAACAGACAGCGGGAGCGACGTCATTTTATACTATACTAGCTGTTACCCGCGACTTCGTCCGCGGCAATTTCTGTTATTATGATTAATTAGTTTTTTTATTAGTACAGATGAATAATTTTTCCCCCGATTTCAAAACATTTTTAATTGATGCTTCGCTCCTATTGGTCGTAGCGTGATGTTTTATAGCCTAAAGCCTTACTCAATAAATGAACTATCCAACACAAAAATAATTTTCTAATTTGAACCAGTAGTTCTTGAGATTAGCGCGTTCAAACAAACAAACTCTTCAGCTGTATAATATTAGTATAGATAAGTATAGATATAGATGTAAATTATTGTCATTCATGCGAAATACACGTAATTTTTCACAACTGTCACCTACACCGGGTTAAACTAAATTACAGTGTGCCCCAATAATATTTATAAACATACATATCAAGACTACTTATTATTAAAGTATAATATACAGTACATATACTACATATGAGTGAGGCGAGCTCCGTGGCGCAGTGGTTAACACGCCAGCCTGCGACACGAGGGCCCCGGGTTCGATCCCCGGTCAGGTCAAGATGGAAAAAATGATCTTTTTCAGATTGACCTGGGTCTTGGATGTATAAGTATGTATTTTTTATAAAATATAGTATCGTTGAGTTAGTATCCCATAACACAAGTCTCGAACTTACTTTGGGGCTAGCTCAATATCCCATAACACAAGTCTCGAACTTACTTTGGGGCTAGCTCAATATGTGTGATTTGTCCGTATATATTTATTTATATTTAAATGTTATCTATATTCTTTATATAATATTCTAAATATAACTTTTCCTATTCCTTATGATACAATTCCAAAGGTTACTTGCATTGTATGTTATAGCTTCAATGTATAATTTTGACGATCACAACTTTGATCTCGCCTCTGACCCTTTGTGCTATTGTTTGATAATACAATAACAGTTTCATTATATAGATAGATATGAATCTAAAGATGTTCAACATGTTCTTTTCATTGCAATTGTTATATAAGTTAAATATAAATATTGTATTGTTGAGGTATCATACAAGAAAAGTTCACACACTAGTGTGAGGCTAGCTCAGTCTGCCAGCTCGTCATGGTCAACTTTTTCTATGGCATTCAATTTGAGTTCCCAGTTGTTCTATAGGAAAAGTTGTTCATTTTGACGGGCTGATTTAATGGTTTAAGGAGTGTTTACCCTGACATTGTATGCATATATATATATATATACTTATAATTAAAAAAAACTGGCCAAGTGCGAGTCGGACTCGCGCACGAAGGGTACCGTTATGAATAAAAATCATGTATGTTGTATGGGAGCCCCCCTTTAATATTAATTTTACTTTTATTTAATTATTTATTTAAAATTATTTATAAAGTGAATATATAACTAATATTCTGTGAATATTTTAAGCGTCTACCTGTTGCCGTTATCAATATCGAGCAAAAATATGGGAGCCCCCTTAAATATTTATTTTATGCTATTTTTTAGTATTTATTGTTTTAGCGGCAACAGAAATACATCATCTGTGAAAGTTACAACTGTCTAGCTATCACGGTTCATCAGACACAGCTTGGTTACAGAGGGACAGCGGAGCGAAATGAATAGGGTCCCGTTTTTACCCTTTTGGTACGGGACCCTAAAAAGTAATAAAAATAAACGACGTGTGCATAACACAAGTCTCGAACTTACTTTGGGACTAGCTCAATCTGTGTGATTTGTCCGTATATATTTATTTATCTATTAATGTTTGAATTTATTATACGATGTAAGAAAGTGAGATCTCATATTTCCTCTTTATAATTTTAGTAGAAAACTCTTGGCTGATAAGAATGGAAGTATTGTTTACCCGGCTATTAATAAGCGAGGTCAAGCGATGCACTGACATTTGGTTGATGCAACTGTATGTGAGTTGTAAACAATAGGCTAGTTTCCTAACAAAATATAATTAGTCCGTCAGCTAGATATTTAAAAAATATTGGACACGTATTTTTTCTTTAGTCGATTAAACAAAAAAATATAAAGATATAGCCCTTTGAAGTTCCGTGTTACGTCATAGTTTGCTACAATTTTTAGCAAACTTTGACGTCACGAGCCCCCACTCCTGTTCTTTGACGCGCTTTATCTTAATCTTAATTATTTATTGTTTATTTGACAAAAGAAAAAATACGTGTCCAATATTTTTTGATTATCTATCTGACGGACTAATTGTTATGTTATTATTAGGACCCAGGAAACTACCCTATTTTTCACTTGATAACATCTTATAAATCTATGAACGCCCGAAAAAGTGTCACGTTGCGTTAGGCACGATCGTGACGCATCTATCTCTCTTCCACAGTTCACGTAAAATTATTGCAAACCGACTTTACAGACAAGACAACCAATGTTTTTAACGACAGTTGAGTATCCAAGACCCAGGTCAATCTGAAAAAGATAGTTTCCATTATGAATTGACCGGGGATCGAACCCGGGCACTCTCGTGTCGCAGGCTGGCGTGTTATTATGTTAACCACTGCGCCACGGAGCTTGCCATGATATATCTCTATTTATATGTAAATAAAGTTCTAAAGTGTATAAAGAAATTAACGGACGCCCGGATCATTTTTGCGTTCTTTTTGCTGAATGAAATTTGAACTTTTTTTTTACAAGGATAAAGGCGATGCATCTATATAAATTAAGCCTAAGCCCACCGTCAAGCTAAACCTTACTAGGTTCTGTCTGCCCCGAAATGACTAAAGACGTGAACAGTTAATCAAAAATTTGTAATGTCTACAAACCAAAAATGTAATGTATGTTAAGTATTTGCAGTTGTAACCCACTTGAAGTTAAAAAGCTTATCTGATGTAATGGGATATTTACTATCTGTTTATCTATTTATCAGTCTCGCCGAAACCTATGAAAGAGCGATTAAAGTGTCATACAACATCCATCCATTGATAACAGCGCAGATTTGTCGATTACGCAAGTTTTTTTTACTGATAACAAATTGTTATTCGAAGTAAATAATACTATAGAAGTTTTGTAGGTTTTATCTCTTTGACTAGCTGTTGCCCGCGACTTCGTCCCGCGGCAAAGTCTGTTATTATGATTAACTAGCTGTTGCCCGCGACTTCGTCCGCGGCAATTTCTGTTATTATGATTAATTAGTATAGATGAGTAATGTATTTTCCCGATTTCAAAACATTTTTTATTGATGCTTCGCTCCTATTGGTCGCAGCGTGATGTTTTATAGCCTAAAGCCTTCTTCAATAAATGGACTATGCAACACAAAAAGAATTTTCCAATTTGAACCAGTAGTTCCTGAGATTAGCGTGTTCAAACAAACAAACTCTTCAGCTTTATAATATAAGTATAGATTCGTTTTTTTATTAGTATAGATGAATAATTTTTCCCCCGTTTTCAAAACAATTCTCATTGAAATAAACAAACTCTTCAGCTTTATAATATTAAGTATAGATATTTTTATAAACTGGCTTTAAAGTTTGACGGCAATGCGCATTTTGCCGGCCTTTCAAGGAGTTGGGGGGGGGGGGGGGAGGAGGATGCGCCTCCTCTCTCACTCACCGAATGAAGCATAGAACGGTAAAGCTTCCACTCAAATGACGATTATCTGTGAGAGTGTGGTACTCCCCGGACGAGCCGGCCCATTCACGCTCCAGCAAAAATGAATTTTGCCGGTAGTGTGGCACTACCACGACTAAGGCTAAGGCGATGTAAGGACATACACACATGCATGTTTACATTCTCTCAGAACTCTAAAAACATAACACTGTTTTTTTTGGGCAGTTGTATATAAAGATAAATCATCAGTGGTGCAGGTGGTTGACTCACTATACGCTAATCGTGAGGTCCTGGGCTCGATTAGAGAGCTAGCAAATACTTTTGATTATTTTATAGTATTGACACTACCGCGAGTTGAGATTTGTCGAATATTTCGCCAACATTGCAACATATTTTGTACCTATACTATTTTTAAGAACGCTTCCAAAATCAGTCATCAAAGTAATTGATAAAAGCTAAATTCAATACGTAATAAAGTACACATTATTCAAATAACTATCGATAACAAAGCAATTTTGGCCGGGTCAGACATAACCTTACTAAAACGCCTATTAAGTATCGGCATGGAAATTGGGGTGCTAATTAAACAGGCTTCTTTTAAATAGGATTATACGCCTCTAAAAATTTACGTTCTCTTCTAAATTACTAACCCTCTTATTCATAAAAATTAGCAAACGTTTATTTAACCTATTTTAGTTAAAATATGTTTTGTCCTTATCCCTCTGCTACGATTGGCATGGAAAGAACGAGACAAAACATATTTTAACTAAAATAGGTTTAATAAGCGTTTGTTAATTTTTATGAATAAGAGGGTAAGTCACCCACAATTAACGAGCATTCAAATAATACTATCTTAGCAACTAGTTATCTTCTATGTAAGCCACTCTAAATACAACTCAGTATGTTGGTTATTATTTAATATGATGAAATAATACATTATATAAAAATATAATGTTTTATTTATAATAAATAATGCTGTCTAAGTATAGAAGCATGAATTATATTTTTTAAATGTCCTGTAGAAAGAGCATTTAAAATAGATTTTTTTATTTATGCAAACTAAGTGGCTCCACTAATTATCTTACTGCATACCAGAAAAATGAATTAGCGACAAATAAACTATTTAATTAACTATCTAAACATGTTTAACTAAAATACTGACTTGCAAACTCATTTATCTAATCTTATAAATGAATTTCTAACACACTGCTTTGCATGATTGTCTGTAATATCAATAACTAGCTTTCGCCCGCGGCTCCGCCCGCGTCAATGTTGATCCCTCGGGAATAGTACTTTTTCCCGGGATAAAAGGTATGTAATGCCTATGTCCTTCTCCGCACTCCAGAGAACTTGTATGAAAAATTTCATGATGATCGGAATTTCATGATGATCGGTTCAGTAGTTACAGCGTAACAAACAAACAAACAAACTTACTTTCGCATTTATAATATTAGTAAGGGTAAGGATAAGGATAATGAAATACTCAAGTTGAAATAAAAATGCAGCAAAGTTCAGGACTAACTCTGGTAACTATCTGACTCAAAAACACGATTGCGTTAAATTTTTTCGATAGAAAAAAATTGCAAAATTGCCTCCAAATCACGTCTAATTTACTCGGTACACAGCATTATTCTCCAAATACATTAAAATTAACCTTGAAACTACCATTTCGTTGAAAACATGTAGAAAAATATGAAGGGCTAAAAGGCATAGAAAGCCAAATGCCGTAAAACAAATATGAAAGAAAAAAAAACACGTGACTGTCACACTGACATTTGTGCTCAACACTTGTGTGTGAGACAGTGTCTTCTTCTTCTTCTCAGCATATTTGCGTGCACTGCTGAACATATGCCTCTTGATCGGACTTCCACTCTGATCGTGATGCGGCGATCCTGGTCCAGGTCGGCCCTGCCGTCTTTTTAATGTCGTCCGACCATCTGGCTGCTGGTTTACCCACACTTCGTTTTCCTGTACCGGGTCGCCAAAACAGAACCCTCTGGCTCCATCTATTGTCATCTCAGCGACAGATATGCCCCGCCCATTGCCACTTCAGGCGTGCAATTCGTTCACTTACATCAGTGACTTTTGTGCGTTGGCGTATGGTTTCGTTCCTTATCCTGTCTCGCAGAGTGATTGCGAGCGTTGAGCGTTCCAGGGCGCGCTGGGCCACTTTTAAGCGGTGTACCGTCCCGACAGTAAGTGTCCATGTCTCACTAGCATATGACATTACTGGAAGAACACACTGGTCATATTCACACTCGAGTCTTCAAACTCTGGGGTATCTTTGACTTGAAGACATCTGTCAATTTCCCAAAGTGAGACAGTGTGTGTATACTATAACATAGACACCAAGACTATACTTACAAAATCAGAAATTCAAAATCATCATGGAAGTCATTCTATGATTCGGAACTTGCATGATTATGTTGAACCATAGAGCAGCAAAGTTGCCAGATTTGCAAAAAACCATAAATATATACGTATTTTGCGTTAATTATTTTGAACACAAATAAGAATTCCATTTTCTAAAATTTACTTTAAAAGAAATGCATTTTGTATTTTAATACAATTGAAAGATTATTTTTCACATTTCTGCTAAAGATGTTTGTTTAAAATAAATGCATTTTGTATTTTAATACAATTGAAAGATTATTTTTCACATTTCTGCTAAAGATGTTTGTTTAAAATAAATGCATTTTGTATTTTAATACAATTGAAACATTATTTTTCACATTTCTGCTAAAGATGTTTGTTTAAAATAAATGCATTTTGTATTTTAATACAATTGAAAGATTATTTTTCACATTTCTGCTAAAGATGTTTACAAATATGACCCTTTTTGTCCTTAGCGAGTCGTTATTTTACGAGCCATTTTGTATTAAAATACATTTTAAAAACTATTTTTCACATTCAGCTAAAGATGTTTAGGAATATGAGCCTTGTTGCCATTTCGATGCATAATAATATTGTTAAGTAAGGAGAAAATGAATAGGTGGGGTTACAGCTTCGAAATCTCTTGTCCGTGTGGTGCTACTCCTCAGAGCATGACACACCTTTTGTCTTGCCCTGCGTGTCCTACCACTTGCACACGCGAGGACCTATACAAAGCTACTGATAACGCTGTGTCAGTGGCAGAGTTCTGCCGGCCTATTTGCTAACTCAGTGTACAACGTTCTGATAGTCATTTTAAAATACATTACGGCTTTCGTATGATTGACTATTTTTATTTAAGATGTATATAACGTAATGTAAGTATTTTGAAGTGACTATCAAAACGTTGTACACTGAGTTAGCAAATAAGCCGGCTGGTCAACACTAATATAATTCGCCCGTGTCAAAGAATATATCACCCGCGTCGACACGCTAGGAGTAATTAGAATTAATAGCCTATTGTTAGACTATGGTATCTTGTGACTACTGGCAATCTCACTATGAAACTTGAGCTATGGTTCAGGGATAGTGAACCAATGGCGCGCGGCGCATTTAGACATCTAAGCTAATATTATACACGGTGAAATTTTGACCGTTCTACACCCTTAAAGGGATGAATCAGCCCGTCGATATTAACAACTTTTCCTATGGGACCAATGCTGGGAACTCCCATAGGAAAAGTTGTTCATATCGATGGGCTGAATCACCCCTTTAAGGGTCCAGAACGAACAAAATTTCACCATGAATAGAGGAAAGATTTGCGTGTGTTTGTTTATAATGAATAAATTCAAAAACTACTGGACTGATTCTGAATTTTTTTTAACAATTAAAAAGATACTTTATCAGCGAGTTACATAGGCTACATTTGATTTCGCAAAAATTAGGGCTTCTACATGAATGTATCCCAAGGCAATTAATTAAGTTCTCTTTCCCACCTCCACCCATGGGCTACCAACGTTTCGGTTATAGGGGCCGAAACAAATGTACAAATTGTTTTTTTACAGAGAACTTCCCCTTGTCGCTTGAGTATACCTATATTGGGCGAAAACAAACACGTGTGGGTTCTCCTCGGCCGCCTGATGTAACGGTGGTCGCGGTCCGCTGCGCCGTCTGCTTCTTCTCCTCGTCCTCCCCTTCCCCGGAACACCCGTCCCTGTTCCTCTTCCTCGTCCTCATTCATCCTCGCCACCCAAGGCAGGCCTGTTTCAGTCCCCATGTCGGTATCGAAACATACCTACGGTCGGAAGCGTTAAAACCGGGCAAATCCAGTTAAATATATATATAAATAAGTAGCGACGCGCGTTTGGTCACACATGTTCACCGGCTTTATCGAATTATGAATCGTTTTTTTAGAGCTATAAGAATGAAATTGGCTCGAATGGATTCTGTAGGTATCTAAACGAAAAGGTGCTATGTTTTGACGCGAGCTTAATTACACTCTATTGTTAACTACATTGTTTTGTACTTGTACAATATTTGTGTTTTCATTCCTACGGGAGACGGGACTAAAAAAAGAGTTTGAATTGTGAATTAAAAAGAAACTTTTATTGTCCCTCTGGAATAAAAACGTACATATTTTAGACCCTGTATACGGGCTTTGTTTTTGAATAGATTAGATATAAAAAAAATTTGGTGTCTTATATTTTACTAGCTTTTGCCCGCGGCTCCGCCCGCGTCAATGTCTATCCCTCGGGAATAGTACTTTTTCCCGGGATAAAAGGTAGCCTATGTCCTTCTCCGCACTCCAGAGAACTTGTATGCAAAATATCATGATGATCGGTTCAGTAGTTACGGCGTGAAAGCGTAACAAACAAATAAACAAACTCACTTTCGCATTTATAATATTAGTTAGGAAAAGGATTACAAAAAAAAAAACTTAGATACGCTCGAGAAACAACTTTTCTGCAGTCGGATACAAAGGAGCAAAATGACAAATAAATTACTCTTTTCAGACGCAACGCCGGAGTCGCGCCTGGTTTTGCCACGAAGACCCTGTTGGGCATCGCTGCAGGTTCCATCGGTGCTTTCGTGGGCACTCCAGCAGAAGTAGCGCTTATCCGCATGACAGCTGATGGTAGACTGCCCAAGGAACAGAGGAGGAACTACAAGAATGTCGCTGATGCGTTGATGAGGTAGTATTTTATTATATTTAACTAGCGACCTGGACCCCCCCCCCCCCCCCCCCCCTTCGCATGGGTGCAATGAACTTATAAACCTTCCTCTTGAATCACTGTATCTATTAAAAAAACCGCATCAAAATCAATCCGTTGTGTAGTTTTAAAGATCTAAGCATACATAGGGATAGACAGCGGGAAGCGAATTTGTTTTATACTATCTAGTGATTGTAATGTTTCATTGCTTCATTGCTCTACCATGCTGGTCTGGGAGGAAAGCAAAAACGTAAAATGTAGCAGCTGATTTTCTTTCCGAGCAGATCGTAAAAGACGATCGAGGGAATGTGCGAAGAATTGAGGAATTACATTAGTAGGCGATGCGGATAGCAACCCATCACTATTTTGATTCCATTCTCACATAATGCCCACCAATGCTAAACGCGGCTTTTAGGTTTTAAAGACCTGGGCTCTGTCTACCCCGCTAGGGGAAAAGACAAAATTTATACATAACTACAAGATGTTTTACACTTTTGTTGACCATAGAATCATCAGTGTCAGGTTTTTGGGTGATACCAGTGACGTGCAGTTAACGCTTCAACCTCTGGACTGATGTATATTAAATTTGTGGCGCAGGGGCTGGGGCGGTTTGATACCAAAACGGGAGCAAAGCGAGAGAGTGATCGAGCGTCCCCAGGGGGTTTTAACCATCCTGAATCGCATCCTAAATCGGATCCGATGAGAGGGACGCCGCTTTACGTGCGATACGATTGGAAATATACAAACAGTTATACTTTGTCTACCCTTAACTCACTAACAATTACATATATTCATTATTTCTCTAACAAAAAAATATAAGATCATTGCCCATAAAATATCATAAGCAAAATGCTCCATAAATCAGTAAGTTATGAGATTTAGGTAAGTTTTTGACTAAGCATATTTTTGTCTACCTTCCAAGAAATGTGTGTGCACATCGCTGGGTGATACACATTAAATTAATCTTCCCCATCGGTTTAAAGTCAATTCAAATCCCAAACTACTGGAATTGTCGGGCAATATACGCGTTATGAGGAAACACTGCGCTTGAGAGTATTGATAAATCTATTGCTGTCGCGCTGTGTGCACAAACGACCCCCGCAGAGTGCGATAGAGACAACTGCAGCTCGGAAAAAACACCTATGAAAATAACACAATATTAACGCTTCGTAGTCCCCTGATTTCTTCTCCAAATTTTAACCGACCTTATTTCTTTAATTTAAAATAATCTATGGCTGTGTTTCTATGTTTTCTTTTTCTTCGAATTTGTTTTATTAATGTTTGAACACAACGGAAATTCTTACCAATTTTTCAGGTTTTAGTAGGTTTATATCACTTTAAACAATTCAATTATAAAAAAAAATTTAAACAGCGACATGCTCATATATCGATAGATGTTTTTGTAAAACATTGCTCTACTGGTACTATCCGGCGAGGAAACAGGGGGCTACGCTTGTATGGAAATACGGCCCTTTGATTTCCTCTTAATGACTCGAAAATACGACAGGGCGGATGTGTGATCCCATACAATTAAAGCGAATGCCGCTATATTTGAAAAAAAAACATCAGTCGAAGGAAAGAGATTTTAATGAGATAACATGATAATCTGCGAAACCTTTTGGGTCTCAGTTCAGTCTAAATCTGAAACCTAAAACTCATTTAAATGTGAATTATATCACACACGCTAACCGAGAAAAATATTAGTTGTCTGTATAGTCGATTTACGGACGATAATTTTACGTAATAACGGCGGAAGAGAGATAGATGCGTCACAAGCCGAACGTTTAGGCCGAGCGTGCTTCTCTATCTCTTGTTTCGCGGTGACTTGCACGCAGAACGTGACACTTTTCGTGCGTGCAACTGGCGTTCATCAATTTACAAGACGCCAAAAAAGAAACGGGTTGCGCTCCGGTAGAAGTGAAAAATCCGCGGGGTTGAAAGAGAGGGGGACATTACCACCTCTCCTACGGCGCGCCAGTGGTCTGAGGTCACGTGTCCGTCTTACAAATTTTCGATCAGGTCACGTATCCTGACGCGACATAACATTTTTTACCCATCCCAAAACGTGTGAAACGCCGCTAAAGAAGTTCGTTTCAAAAAAGAATGCATTGTATTTGTTTCATAAAACGAATCTTCATATTTCATATCACATATCACCTGACTGAAACCGATCCTCAAAATAAACAACTGAACAAACGATTACCGTGCAGGTGTCAATCACATAATAACATGTGACAACACAAGCGGCCGTCACTATGTAGGCATGCGCGCTCCATGCCAATTTTAGAATAGGTATTTAAATTTGTAGTCCAGGAGTAGGCCATTGAAATGTTAATTTTTTTTTGGAATAAGCGTGCGTTTGTCAAGAGGTCGCAATTTTATTTTTTAGATATAAAGGGTGTTAGTGTAAAGTTAAATCCAAATTTGTGGGGTTGCAACCCTTGTCCCACGGCCGCCATCTTGAAAATGGGGTTTCAAATGGTTTTTACGGCTTATCTGCCAAATTATTCGTTTTTTAATGTATATTTGACGGAATATTTAGCAGTAATGGGTGTCACAATTTTTTTTTTGTTGCAAGTATAATTCTCTACATTTTTTGTCCAGTATCTTTTAGTCGTAGAATCTATATAAATAAATAAGAGTGTTATAAGTGAAATTGCATAAAAAATAAAAAAAATATATATTAAAATATTTTGTCGAAATAACTTTTTTCTAACCATTTTACAAAAAGATAATATACAACATGTAACATAACCAACGACCTTTCCCGTGAAGGGGTGACTCAGCCCGTCAAAATCCGCAACTTTTCCTATGGGACCACTGCTCCTAGCATTGGTCCCATAGGAAAAGTTGCTCACCCAAAATAAAAATTGTCATTTATACAAAAGTGTTCGGCCTGGCAATATGATAATGTAAAAAAGAGTGATTGGCCAGCATTGGTCCCAGAGGAAAAGTAAACATCATGTATCTGTTTCAAATTCCAATAAGACGGAGATCTTGTGCAAGGCTCGACCTAAACTATACAAATATTTTATTAGTGAATTGTACTAGTGATTTAAAAATACGTCAAATTCCATAATATCGTGTAGCACCTTCTTAAATAAAACTACTTCCACGCTGGTCTAGGATGAAATGAAAAACAGAATGTACCAGCTGCTTCTCTTCCCGCGATTGTAGAAACCGATCGAGGGCCTGGACACTAATCCTAGTGATCATGATTGTATGCGTCTAGCAACCCATCACTATTTGATCCCGTATCGATCTGTATGCCCACCAACTCGCTAAACTGGCCTCTAAGCCTTATGGCCATCATCATCATCAGGTCCTTTTTAGTCTCCACTACAGGAGCACGACCTTCTCTGTACTACTAGAGCCATACTTGACCCGAGCAGTCAGAGGACTTGGCCTACACTCTCCACGCTAGCCAGATGGGTTGGAGAGGTCTCACGCAGAGCCTATGGCCTTATAGCCTATCCCGTCGGGGATAAAGACGTGATAGTATGTATGTTGTAATCATCATCTCATCATAGCAGTTGCAAGAAGTCCACTGCTGGACATAGTATCCCCCAAGGACTTCCAATACGACCGGAAGCGGCCTGCGTCCAACATCTTCTTGCGACTTGGTGAAGTCGTCCGACCATCTGGTCGGTGGGTGTCCGCTGCGCTTGCCGGCATGGTCGACATTCGAGCACCTTTCTGCCCCATCGGCCATCGGTTCTACGCGCTATGTGCCCCGCTCACTGCCACCTCAAAGAGTCCGCTGAGCTATGTCGGTGACCTTAGTTCTCCTACTCGTTTCTGATTCGATCTTGGAGAGAAGCACAGAGCATGGCCCTCTCCATAGCTTTTGAGCTTTCTTATGAGGAAAGGCAAGCAAGGCAGTAAAGGTTGTTGTATCCTTATCCTTACTAATATTATAAATGCGAAAGTGAGTTTGTTTGTTTGTTTGTAACGCTTTTATGCCGTAACTACTGAACCGCTCATCATGAAATTTGCATACAAGTTCTATGGAGTACGGAGAAGGACAGGCTACCTTTTATCCCGAAAAAAAGTACTATTCCCGAGGGATCGTCATTGACGCGGGCGAAAGCTAATTATTAATAAATATAATTATTTTTCAGAATAGTAAAAGAAGAGGGCGTTCTAAAACTATGGCGTGGTGCGACCCCCACCGTCTTCCGAGCTATGGTGGTGAACGCGGCGCAACTGAGCACGTACCAACAGGTATGAAATAAATAAATATATACGGACAAATCACACAGATTGAGGTAGCCCCAAAGGAAGTTCGAGACTTGTGTTATATTATAAAAGATTGTATTATAAAAGAACTCGGCCACAGGTAGGATTCAGGGCTTGGAATACCGTTAAAAATTTGGTAACGGTAATTTGGCTCGGCAAAGGTAACGATACTTATAAAATAACGATACCTATAAGTATCGTTACTTTGGTGCCATTATACCGATAAAATTGATACCGTTAAAATTAATTTTAACGTTATGTATTAACGCTACATGTCTATACCGTTAATATTTGGTAACGTTACTTCTATCAAACGGAGTTAACGTTATCAGCAAATAACGATACCTGTGGTGGATAACGTTATTTTTCCAAACATTTAGCGATAAACTCGATTGCGTAAAGGTGTTGTTAAGGATATTTCCCTCCCACCCAATATACCGCGCGCGCGGCCTAAGAAGGCCCCATTATTTTGACTTTATTTCGCCAGTCTGACTAATCCCGGTCGTACGCGCAGCTAGTTACCTAATGTACCTACATATAATAGTAGGTCAATACAATTTGAAAATTCTACTATTTATTTGATACCTTTGTCTAAAGATTAATAATAATAAATATAAATATATACGGACAAATCACACAGATTGAGCTAGCCCCAAAGTAAGTTCGAGACTTGTGTTATGGGATACTAACTCAACGATACTATATTTTATAACAAATACATATATAGATACACATCCAAGACCCAGGCCAATCTGAAAAAGATCATTTTCCATCTTGACCTGGCCGGGGATTGAACCCGGTCACTCCGTGTCGCAGGCAGGCGTGTTGACCGCTGCGCCATGGAGCTAGTCATTCAGACAGATTGGTTGTTTTGAGAATGGGTGAGTAGCGGCGTTAGGGTAGGGCGCGGTTGGGCGACCGCCCAGGGCGCTGGATACGAAAGGGGCGCCTCCACCAATCAAGCTGTTAGGCCGATGCGGCAAAAAGGTGTCATCATTGATGGAATTCGTTAAGCTATGTCAGATGCCTTTAGGCAGCTTGAAAAATCTAACACCAGTGATGGCCACTTACACACACGAAAAACAAACAACCAAGCTAGGGCAGAGGACGCAGGGCAGTGTAATTCAATCCCATTGCACCCCCCTCTCCCCAATAAGAGGGGGCGCTCGTAGAAATATCGCCCAGGGCGCCAATAATGCTAACGCCGGCACTGGGTGAGTTTTTAAATATAATAAATGTTACATTGTTAAGTATTAGAATTATTGTGGCGTTTCACTGGTAAATGAACCTTGTAGACAATTTTATTTATTATATAAAATAAAAGTAGTAAGTACTTAATACATAAGTAGGAGGTAGCCGGGCGGGAAGTAACGGCCAACTTGAGGCAAACGGGTAGTACCTTAGTAAGCGCTTACACATGTAAACAAATCTCCGCGTGGTCTCCACTGTGATGGGTGACCACAAGTGGAGAAAATTTTCTCGCTCGTTCGTGCTTTGGAAGGCACGTTAATCCGTTGGTTGGTCCGGCGTTCGTTAAACCACCTATGTCATATATCTTCAGGCAGCTTGAAATATCTTGACACCAATGGTTGCCACTTACACACACGAAACGCAAAGCAATACCGAAAATACATACATATAAAGTCACGCCTGTTTGCCATAGTGATAGGCTAAAAAAACTATTCCGCAATGCCACGAGTACGCGCGTTGCGCGGCTGCAACGGGCTTCAGAGGCAGGCGCATGCGGCAAAGGTAAGCGCCAGCGCTAGGTGTTCACGAGAACGGGCGGTGCGCTCGGATGGCAAGAAAAGTGGACGTATTTAGATCAAAGAATAATACAGTAATTTTTGGATAATACAATAACTTATTATTTCAAACGTGTTTTGAAGGATGCCATTATAACGGTACGTGCTTTATGACCGACTTCAAAAATGGAAAATGTTCCATGTTCGACAGTATGAATGTTTTTTTTGTGAACGTTCTCCGGTTTCTCAGTGGACTGATTTTCAAAATTCTTTTCTTATAATTTATTTATGTCAAAAAATGTGTTTTATTAAACGTATATTATATGAATAACCAAACCGGCGAAACCCGATTTCTGAAGACATAAAGATAAATTATAGTTTGGTCTAAGACGAACTGACTGAATATTTATTCAAATATTGTTGGTAGCTTTTACGTAGGGAATTTAGGGCTGTCGAAAATGACGTCAGTTTTGGAATACAAGATTGCAGACGCGACTTGTCACTAAAAATTGACATGGGTGTCGTTTTCTAGGTATTTTGGGGTCTAGATATCTAAAATGACATCAGTTTTAGAATCTGCGCGTCGCACACGAGCAAACGTCCGCCATCATGGATTCCAAAATATCCAAGATGGCGATCGCGACTTATTATAAAAATTCGACATGGGTGTTGTTTTCTAGGTTATTTAGGGTGTAGACCTCGAAAATGACGTCAGTTACGAATTCCAAAATGGCGGACGCGAGTTTTCATGAAAATCGACATGGGTGTCGTTTTCTAGGTTTTTTGGGGTCTAGATCTCGAAAATGACGCCAGTTTTAGAATCCAAGATGGCGGACGTGACTTGTCATGAAAAATCGACATGGGTAGCGTTGTCAAGGATTTTTGGGGAATAGATCGTGAAAATGATGTCAGTATTGGGACCAAGATGGCGGACGCGAGTTACTATTAAAAATTGACATGGGTGTAATTTTCTAGGTTTTTTGGAGTGTAGATCTCGATAATGATGTCAGTTTTAATTAGAGTTTCATCCTTACTAATATTATAAATGCGAAAGTGAGTTTGTTTGTTTGTTATGCTTTCACGCCATCTCTACTGAACCGATCATCATGAAATTTTGCATACAAGTTCTCTGGAGTACGGAGAAGGACATACCTTTTATCCCGGGAAAAAGTACTATTCCCGAGGGATCGACACTGACGCGGGCATAGCCGCGGGCGAAAGCTAGTATCATTTAAAGTTTAAAACCGCATGTGCACATAACTTCGAGGCTAATTGAATATAAGGAGCTTTGCGTTGCCGCGTTCCGGTTGGTACAGGGAGTAACCGTTCCCTTTGGTGAGTTTGAACAATCCTTCAGGAGTAGGAAGATACCCCAGGTACCATAACACATACATTGTAAAATTAATGTTTTGTAAACTTTTAATTATTTGGTGTACAATAATGTGTTACTTACTCACTTACATAACACCGCCAACTGCGAGACACCCCGTAGTTCGGCAAGGTAAGCTGCTTTCAATTTAATCTGCCTCTTAACGCACGCTAATTTGTTTTATAATACAGTCCAAGCCCCCAGTATCGTTTTCTAGGATCTTGGATTCCCAAACTGATGTCATTTTCGAGATCTTCATCCAAAAAAACTGAAAAAACGATACCATCAACACAAAAACAAAAATCTCCCAAAAACTTCACCTTCACCAAAACTGACGTCATTTTTGTGATCCTCACCCCAGATAACCCAGAAAGCGGCTCCCATATAACTTTTTCATAAAACCTTGCGTCCGCCATCTTGGAGTCCAATAGTACACTACTCACACGAGATCTACACCGCCAAAAACCTAGAAAATGATACCCATGTCGAGTTTTCATAAAAACTCGCGTCCGCCATCTTTGATTCTAAAACTGACGTCATTTACACTGTCACTGACCCAAAAAAACTCAGAAAATGACACCCATGTAAATTTTTTACGTCAAGTCGTGTCCACCATCTTAGATTTCAAAACTGACGTCATTTTCGAAATCTACACTCCAATAACCTAGAAAATTACACCCATGTCGAATTTTCATGAAAATTGGCGTCTTGGATTTTAAAACTGAACTCATTTTCGAAAATTACACCCCGAAAAACCTAAAAAACGACATTCATGTCGACTTTTCACGACAAGTCGCGTCCGCCGTCTTGGATTCCAAAATTGACGTCATTTTTGAAATCTATACCCCAGAAAACCTAAAAAACGACACCCATGTCGATTTTTTACGACAACTCGCGTCCGCCATCTTGAATTCCAAAACTGACGTCATTTTCGAAATCTTCACCGCCAAAAACCCAGAAAATGACACCCATGTTGAGTTTTCATAAAAACTCGCGTCCGCCATCTCCAACACGGATGTCATTTTTGAGATCCTTACCCCAAAAACTCAGAAAGCGCCACCCATGTAAATTTTTCATGAAACGTATCCGCGCTCTTAGATTCCAAAACTGACGTCATTTTCGAGGTCTAAACCGTCCACACTCCTTTTTTTGGAGGTAGTGTAAAAATAGATAATTTTTCATATAGGTAACAAAAGTCGACTCTAATCAAACAACTGAACCGATTGTGATGAAATTTAAATGGAACCAACTTTAAAGCATACACAATCAAACAAAAAAAAAATCGGTTCATAAGTGACGGAGTTCTAAGGTAGGTAACAAATATTAAAAAAAAAAATAATCGAATTGATAAACGTCTTTTTTTTTAAGTCGGTTGAAAACTAGCAAAATCTCAAATATCAAGTACCGTACCTACATCAGAAAACAGAATCATTTTATACCTAGAATTATTCTCCTAAATACGTCCACTGCCACTGAGTCACTACCGCTCTTGTTCTAACATAAGGTCTGACACAGCATGTCGTCTCTTTCTATTTCGGCGCAAAGCTGCCGCGCTGTGTTTGTGCGCATCCGTGCCGCTCTATAAGTTTTTTCGTGAACATCTTCTACTATTTGTATGACTTTGTGCGGAAACGCAGGCGCCTGCCTCTGACGCGTGCGCCTTCCTCGCGTAGGTACTTGTGAACGAGGCGTAATAATATATATCACTGATTTTAACAGGCAGTGCCATTTTATTAGTAGTAAGTACTCGTAATTCTTAAATTTCTAATGTTAGTTAACAAACATTTTTTATTTGTTTATTATTATAGAAATTACATACAGATTAACAGTTTTACACCAAATCATCTGCATGCTAGTCAGTCACAATGTTAGGTTTATATAAAATTATTACAAAGCAAAGGTAAATATTACTAAAACAAAAATTACAATTAGGAACAAATGTCAAAAAGATATCTATACCTATGTTAGCTGTTTTATGTCAATGTCAAGTAATACCATCTATATAGTAAGTGTTTTTTTCCTAGAACGTCCTTGTACATTATATAGAATTGAAATAATCAACTGTCTTGTTTAGAAATACATTAAACGAGTCATAAAATACATTAATGTCACTGTTATTGACGAGCATGTCACTGAGCAGTCTCAGGGCTATCGGCGTTGGGGCATTTTGCGCGTATTTAGTGCGGACGGCAGCAGGCATTCCTCCTGCCATCCGCACTGAATACGCGCAAAACTTCTCACTTCTGACCCCGCTTGGTCATTACCAAGCAGGGTCAGAAGTCAGAAGACACTCTCAGTATAAAACCAAGGGCTTTAGAAGCTGCCATACACGTATTCATGATATGATCATGGAAATTCAGACAGCTGTTTATTTATTATAGATCACAAAGCGTGCGTCTTAAAAATGCAAACAAAATATGTACGTACTCATTGCTCTTACATTATACCAGAACACTAATTGGTGTTTCTAGAAAAATGAAATCCATGTAAAACGAATTAGTATTTTAAATAATCGTTAAATCATATGTCCACCTATACGTGTAAAAAGCTTTAACCAAGCATTAACCTGCTATGCAATCTATATGGTTAAATTCAATATTTAACCACATTGCATGTGGAAGACTTATTTTCTTCATTTGTAATGAAGATTCATTTGAATGAAAAACGGTATACCGCGTTCTTTCATCTTCGCCCCATACTGCTACAGAGTCGTCTCAACCCTAGTCAAAATAATTTCGTGTCCGGCTACTAAGCGCTATCTGCTACAAATAGCCTCACACATGAACTACTCTCGCGTTTCGATCTAAGTTACCCGTGACGCGTGGGATGGTAAGACGATGTGCTCGCATTGTTGCCGTTCTTACCGATTCCCGCCCCCCCGCACCTCGAGAATCGCGCGGCGCGTCAGCCGTCGAGTCGAGAAACTTGTACGGAGCGGCAACGTCGGAGAGGTATCATAAAAGTATCGTTAAATAGAATTGTTACTTGGTAACGTTATAATGCAGTACCGTTACTTAAAAAGTAACGTTATAATATCGATAAAATACTTTTTAACGGTAAATTACTGTTAAAAAGTAACGTTCTAATACTGTTCCGTTACCTAATTAACGTTAAACATTTTAACGATATCAAAGGTATCGAAACGAAAATAACGTTATTTAACGGTATTTTTAATGTGAATTGGTATCGTTACCAAGCCCTGGTAGGATTCAAACCCTTAGTTTTACGCCTTAAGTGTGATACTATTACACCACCGTGACTTCGAATCACTGCGTTGAATTCTCTTACTACATATTACCCCGTAGGGTATACGCATTTCAAGCGCATTCTTCAATACTACCCGCTATTTAGTAGTGTGGTATTCTACTTCATTCATATCCGATGAATAGAAAGTTGATTAAAGAAAGCTTTCTACTTAAGCTCGGTATATTATTAAAATTTAAAATATGTGATGTAAAAGAACTCGGCCACAGGTAGGGTTCAAACCCTTAGTTTTACGCCCTAAGTGTGATACTATTACACCACCGTGACTTCGAATCACTGCGTCGAATTCTCTTACTACATATTACATAAGCATTTCAAGCGCATTCTTCAATACTACCCACTATTTAGTAGTGTGGTATTCTACTTCATTCATATCCGATGAATAGAAAGTTGATTCAAGAAAGCTTTCTACTTAAGCTCGGTATATTATTAAAATTGAAAATACGTGATGAAAAAGAACTCGGCCACAGGTAGGGTTCAAACCCACATCCCTTAGGAGTACGCCCTAAGTGTGATACCATTACACCACCTTGTGTTATGAGATACTAATTCAACAATACTGTATTTTATAACAAATACATATATAGATAAACATCCAAGACCCAGGCCAATCTGAAAAAGATCATTTTCCATCTTGACCTGACCGGGGATCGAACCCGGGCACCCTCGTGTCGCAGGCTGGCGTGTTAACCACTGCGCCAGGGAGCTTGTATGGTCAATCGCATCAGCCGGCTCAACTAGGCCTGTCTCGTTTCCCGCGCGAGCAAATCCGGTAGAACTAGGAACGACACGCGTGACGCGTTAGATCACACGTTTTCACCGACTTCAACGAATTCTGAATGGTTTCTTTAGGTATCTAAACAAAAAGTTGCTGCGTTCTGACACGAGCTAAATTACACGCTGTATATGGTTAAATAAAAAAAAAAACATTAAATAATTAATACGGTCAAACCACATATATTGACCTCGCCCCTAAAGTAAGAGATCTTGTGATATGAAATAACTCAACAATACTCGTACTGTATTTTGTAATAAATATATTATACATAAACATCCAAGATAATTATGTATATAAACGGGACTTAGCAAGAACCTTTTTATTATTTGTTTCGGAAACAAGTAATTAAAAGGTTCGTGCTAAGTCCCGTATATACATAATTATGTGTTTAAAGCGTGAAAGTTTAAAAAAAAAAAATTCAAGACCCTGATTAATCTGAAAAAGATCTTTTTCCATTTTGACTTGACCGGGGGTCGAACCTGGAACCTCCAGTATCACAGCCTGGTATGATGTCCACTAGTCAACAAAGGTCGTGTAGTCGGTCGGAGAAAGAATGTTAAAAGTAAAATACTTTTTAAAAACAAGATTTTGTATAGATTGCTTTATTTTTTGAGTTATTTTCAGCTAGCCCTTTAATTTTATATCCATATCGTTGAAATGCATCAAAAATTACACCCAAGATGGCGGACAGATAGTCCGCCATCTTGGATGTTCTGCCATGTTGGATTTAGAGTGACGTCATACAGCTAACCATGATGCTTCGAAATTGAATTGCAAGATTTCATTCGAACATACATTGCAAGTTGAATAAAATCTTGTAAAATAGAATTTGTGATAATACGACGAACGTACTGTTTGTTTCAGGCTCGCGAAGTTTTCATAGCGTATGTCCCAGAGGGAATCACCCTGCATTTCTGTGCGTCCATGGTGTCCGGTCTCGTCACCACCATCGCCTCCATGCCTGTGGATATCATTAAAACAAGGTAATTATACATTTCTACCAAGTACATCA
This sequence comes from Elegia similella, assembly GCA_947532085.1. Taxonomy (NCBI): domain Eukaryota; kingdom Metazoa; phylum Arthropoda; class Insecta; order Lepidoptera; family Pyralidae; genus Elegia; species Elegia similella. Next base: position 21,461,826 of record OX383941.1, read on the forward strand.
CAGCCTCCGTGGTCCAGTGGTTAAGGCGTTTGCCTGTTAACCCGCGGGTCGTGGGTTCGATTCCCACCGGAAGCATACTTTGTTTAGTTGTTTCCAGTTTGGTTAGGACATTGCAGGCTTGAATCACCTGATTGTCAGATAATAAAGATGATTCCGTGCTACGGAAGGCACGTTAAGCCGGTGGTCCCGGCTGCCATCTGGTAGTCGTTAAAGGAACCACGTCAGAGGCCGAGAGGCGGTTCCGAATAACTCTGACACCAGGGTGTGCATGGTCGATTGACTGTGACACCTACTCGAAATGATGATGATGACCAAGTTCATAGTTGGAAAATATCATGATTTGGTATCATTATCATCATCAGGTCTTTTCAGCGTCCACTGCAGGAGCATGACCCTCTCTGTACTACCGGAGCCACATCTGGCTAAAGCAGACAGAGGATTTGGCCTACATTCTCCTCGCTGGCCAGACGGGCTGGAGAGGTCCCATTGATGTTTATGAGCTTTGTTTAGCTTGTATTTCCTAAGTCGCATCTTACGACATCCACGGGAAGACTTGTAGTGGTCCTATTCTACTCTGCCGGAAACCACACGGCAATAATTTGGTATACAGCGTGTAAATTGAACCTCGACGTTCCCTTAACGGGGTGCCTCAATATGAACAACTTTTCCTATGGGAACAATGCTGGGAACTCAAAAATTCGACATTCCCATACAAACTGGCCGGACGGCAGAAGTCTTTTGTTTCACGTGACATGTTTTGCCGCGTATCACCTGCGTCACTATAAAAAGGGACTACCTACTCTCTAATGTGATTGCAAGCGCGCGTCTGGACGGAGCTGTTCAAACGGATCACTGTTAAATCAGCCGTATAGGTTCCCGTTCCCAAAATAGCATGAATGCAAAATAAAAAACTTATCGAAATAAGTAAAATATGATCAAATTATATAAATCTATTTTTGAAAATAATCAATTCAATATTACTAGGTTTCCGTACCCAAAGGAACGGAAACCTAGTAATATTGAATTGATTATTTTCAAAAATAGATTTATATAATTTGATCATATTTTACTTATTTCGATAAGTTTTTTATTTTGCATTCATGCTATTTTGATATACTCTTAGTAAATTAAGTAATAAAATAAGGTGTTTTTTTCCCGTTCGCCTGAATTTTTTTATCATATTTTATTATCATCATATTTCAACTGCCTCCGTAGTGCAGTGGTTAAGGCCTGTAGGGTAAGACCCGGGGGTCGTGAGTTTAATTCCCACGGAAAGCATACTTTGCTTAGTTGTTTGGTCAGGACATTGCAGGCTTGAATCACCTGATTGTCTGATAATAAATATGATTCCGTGCTTCGGAAGGCACGTTAAGTCGTTGGTCCCGGCTGCCATTAGGTAATCGTTAAAGGAACCACGTCAGAGGCCGAGAGGCGGTTCCGAAGAACTCTGACACCAGGGTGTGCATGGTCGATTGACCGCGTCACCTACACGAAATAATAATGATCATATTTTATTTCTTGATTTATTTACAGCATATTTTACTCTACTCTCTTTCAGGATTCAAAATGCCGCCAAAGGCCAAAGCCAGATGACCGTGGTCACTAACCTACTGCGCAACGAAGGTGTGTTGTCACTATGGAAAGGCTTCCTGCCGTACTACGCGCGTCTCGGACCTCACACCGTTCTCACCTTCATCTTCTTGGAGCAGATGAACGCGGCCTACTTCAAGTTCACGAAATGAGGTTTTGCTTTAATGTTTACAAGGTGGCAGCACTGACACGTCGGGTTTGATAAACTGTCCTTCCCCCTTCAATCTTAAGATGCTTAACTATGTATTTAAACGGGACTTAGCACGACCCTTTTTATTATTTGTTTTTGTAACGTGAAACGAAAAATAAAAAAGTTCGTGCTACTTTTTATTTGTTTTTGTAACGGAAACAAAAAATAAAAAGGTTCGGGCTAAGTCCCGTTTGTGTACATAATTATGTGTTTAAAGCGAAGGTTTAAAAAAGAACATCTTAAGATGCTCTCCAGCCGGCCTATTTGCTGACTCAGTGTACAACGTTTTGATAGTCACTGCAAAATACATTACGTTTTATATATCTTAAATGAAAATAGTCAATCATACGAAAGCCGCAATGTATTTTGAAGTGACTATCAAAACGTTGTACACTTAACAAATAGGCCGGCAGGTCTCTAGAGAGCTTTATGTCATAATCCGGATCCTGACAGGTTAAGGCGCTTAGATCAGCAAAACTGGCGCCATCCTACTGGCAAAATTCATTTTTGCTTGGCTTGTCCGGGGAAGTACCTCACAGAAAACCGATGCTTAAGTAGAAGCTTTACCGCTTCTATGCTTTGTTCGGTGAGTGTGAGCGGACGCCTATCCTCCCCCCGCCCATTTCCTCCTCTCAATGTCCTCCCTCTAACTCCTTGAAAGGCCGGCAGCGAGGATCGCGGTCGGTGACTCGCTCGCTCAGTTTTTGGCAAAAGAATAATGGTAGATGAATCTAACCGCCACTGGGGTCCATATTACTATATATAAAAATTAATTCATTCATTCATTCACTAAGAAACAACCAGTCTTATTATATAACGTGGACTGTCTTTAGTATCTGGTTTATACCATTATCCGTCCAAAACAAATTGACAATGACGGTTGACCAAATGTCAAAGTGATAAGTGTCGACTTATTTTGGTCGGATAATGGTTAAAACCAGTCACCGTGGCATGGCACGCGCCACAACGTTTATCGACTAACGCTATCTTGTTTTCCGCAATATCAAAGAGCGAGATGTCGGTACTTTATCGCGCGATATAAACCGCGTCGCGGGTACTAAAGTTAGTTCAGGTTTTATAATAAGACGGAATGAGTCAAGAGAGACTCAAAGAATGTACAACTCACAGAACGACTAGTAACTAATAGCAATAACTGTCAAATTGTGTATAATTACAGTTTTTTTAACCTGACGGCTCAGTGTTGCCACCAAATGTATCTTTAAAACCCCTATTTATTGCGACTGACGGAATATTCGGACGTCTGAATTCGGTCGAGACGAATGAACAGCTGGCTTGGTAGTTTTGAATGTAGGATTTTGAATCTTATTTCAATAGTATTAACGCTCGATTTTGTTATCCAATTACTGATGTGACTTGACGTTAACGTGTATATATGAAACAAATTTGAACTCTACGTATTAGTAATAGGCCTCAAATTGGCTAAACGCCAATTACTTCTTGTAAAGCTGCAACGGTAATGTGATATGTTAAAAATTGAGCTTTAAGAGGAATAGGATTCAAGATCATCTGAATTTCCTTTAGTAACCGCCTGCTACAACTGCAGCAAATATTTTTTCGAGTTAAAATAGTATGTTATTTTGTAGGTTAGTATAGTTGCTTTTAAGGTGGAAGGGTTCGTACACATAACCACGATACGACGTTGCGTCGTATTATGACGCGGCATCGTTTTACGATACGACATCGTACGATGAGCAAAGTAAAAATTCACGAGTGTCAAGGTATAATATAATAATAATAATAATAATAGGTAATAATCATTTATTTCAGATAACTTTAGATCCATATTTTGTTAGTACATCTTAACCTATATTAGTATACGAAATAAAATGCTGATTAAACACAAATATAAAAAAAAACAACTACAAACACTTGTGATCACTCGAGTATGTGAGATTTGAGAATCACCCTTCTCACAAAACATAGCCGTAGTAATACCTACTTACGTACAGTAGTCGCCTCTGCAAAGGTATTCAAAGAAATATCAACTCACTGTAGTTAGCGATACGGTGTAAATTAGCATGCGTCAGAACGCAGCACGTTTTCGTTTAGATACCTACAGAATCCATTGAAAGCAGCATCGTTTCACGATACGACGTTGTATCGTGAAACTATGCCGCGTCTTAGTGCCACGCGGGGTCGTATCGTGTTTATGTGTATGAGCTCGAACAGTTGTGATACTTTCTTACCAGTAGACAATACCAGTGAATTAACAAAATACTACCTACTATTTGTACGAAGGGCTCAAAGTGTAAAAATATTATAAGGTGTTACTCGAGACGCCTTTAAGACACATCTTGGGCCGATAATGTATGACGTAAGCAGTATATCAGCCATTTTAAACCCCTCTCTTGTCAGCAAAAGTAAGAAAAGCTCCCCCCCCCCCCCCCCCCAAAGTTTACGTAAACAGTCGTATCATTTTCACAAAAAATTGTTATTTTGCACAATGTTGCTGACGTCATCGCCACGTAAACCTCGTCCCCTAAGTCATCAAATATAAGCCAAGCATAGACTCACCCCCCCCCCCCCCTCCCCCCAGAAACAGAATCCCTAATGGAATACAGAAAAGGTAAACGGGAGAGATGCGAGAAGACATATTGCGAGGGTCGCTACGCCTGCGCTACATCAATTTGGAAGTGGAAGTGCAGCTCGATAGCCCAGAGGCGTAAGCAGTATTACCGCTTACGCATATTAAATAAGGGCGTTTGTGCACTAGAAGGATTTTACTTTCCGACCGACCGATTTTTTGCGGTCTGTTCTGGCATGAAAAAAACGGATGATAGGCTTGTGCACTTGACCGTAATAACTCGTGAAGTGCAGCGCAGAAAGAGTAGCTATTTTTAAAACTCACGCCGCGCACTTAAATACTCTAGAATCTATGAGTTTGTTTGAACGTTGGCAGTTACTTGCTTTATTACTCTACTAGCTGTTGCTCGCGACTTCGTCCGCGCCAATTTCTTTTATTATGATTAATTAGTATAGATGAATATTTTTTCCTTCGCTCCCATTGGTCGCAGCGTGATATTTGATAGCCTAAAGCCTTACTCAATAAATGGACTATCCAACACAAAAATAATTTTCCAATTTGTACCAGTAGTTCCTAAGATTAGCGCGTTCAAAAAAACAAACAAAGTCTTCAGCTTTATAATATTAGTATAGATGTGCGAAGACGTAAAATACAAAAATAATTTTGGGTTCATCTTTAGATTCAACAAGTTCAACTAGCGTAACGTGTCGTACATGATTGTGAACTCGATAACGCCTATTTGAATGAAACGAGAGAAAATAATGAATATCTGATCCTAAGTTAAAAGTAAAATACTTTTAAAAAACAAGCTTTCATGTGCGTCACTTTATGTTTCGAGTTATTTTCAGCGAGCTTTTTAATTAATATAATTAGGTATACATATTGTCGATGTGCATCAAAAATAGCTAGTCCGTCAACTTGGGTGTTCCGCCATGTTGGATTTAGAATGACGTCACACAGCTTACCATGCATTACAAAATTTCAGCTCAATCGGTGAAAGATATCTGCAAAAAAATTGATATGCTAGATTTCACCCGAACAATTATAGTTACATACATACATTGCAAGTTAAATAAAAGCTTGTAATAAATAATAGTCGCGGACGCAGTGTACAAGCATAAACATATTTTTCATTCCTCGGATCAGAAATAACGGCTCGAAATGGCCGAAAGTAAAATGTCGGATGGTAAAATTACGTATAGTGCACAAACCATCATATAAATTTATGGTGTGTTATATCGGACCGTGAAAAATCGATCTACCGGAAAGTAAAATTCTTTGTAGTGCACGAACGCCCTTAAGGTGTATTTTATTAAGTTACAGTATTACGTAAGTAGGATATCAGCCATTTTTAATTCTCCCCCCCGTCTTGTCAGCAAAAGTAAATCTGTCCCCCCCCCCCCCCCCCCCCCCCGGATTACGTAAACATTGGATTAATTTTCACAAAATATGTTGTTTTATTTCGGGAAATTTTGCTGACGTCATTACCATGCAACCTTTCATGATCAATATCTCTGCTTGGCTTATTTTCGATATGACCCCTTTCGGTGCTTTGAATTAATATATGAATGACCCTTTACTAAGAACAGTAAAGTTGAAGATATAACATATCAATGCCATGTGTGGCTGTTAGAAGCAAAGATAGCTATGTAGTAATTAGTTTGCTAAATATATAATGATAACAATTTTTAGTTAACAATTCATAGCAAAGACTACAAAACTTTTGTTTGTTATTTGTGTATTTAAATTGCTCTTTTGGTTGACGTATTTTACGTAAGTTTGAACTTTGAACCTTATTGTGCAATGTGCAGCTACCATCCATCGCATTGTTTTCGAGCGAATTCTTTTATGATGGAAAAAAGATGGCGGCGCTGTCGTTTACTATACCACAAGGTTCAATCTTGTTGTGATCAAATAAAAATATACACAAAATTAATGAATTTATGATGATATTATGAAAACACAAATTGTATGAAATTAAGTATATGTAAAAATGAAAACAAAATCTTTGCTATACCTAATTGTTAACTTTGATAAAGTGTGTTAAATTTTTAATTGGTTTTTCGTAATTTCTAGTATTTTTATGAAATTAATATTTGTGCCAAATTATAATTTTGGGTCTGTTTTATTTTAAAAAAGTTTAATGAAATTTTCTATTTTTTTTTTTATTATTTAATATTTTGAGTATCTGTCGGTTATTATGTTGTTAGTTTTGTTAAAGTGCTTACAATGATTCCGATCTACGCTTATGAAAATGTTTATTTTTTAAATATATTTATGTATTATCTGACTTTTTTGTTCCTCTTAGTTCATAGTATATTTTGAACTTATATTTAAGGAATTCTAATATTTGTCTCATGATGTCCGGTTGTTAAATGCAAGAAGAATTTAATGCAGTCACAAATTTAAAAACATTTCTCAAGACATAGAAAATTGTTCGTGAGAGAATTAAAGAAATAGAAATAGCGATAAAGAATGTGTGTTGGAACGACAGAGAAACAATGGTGGGGACGCGTAAATATATTGCGAGAGTTGATAATACCGCTAATACCGCTAATTAAAGTTGATAATACCGCCACTGAAACGCGCGCGCACTCCCCGCCGTCATCCGCGCTGTTATTTGCCGCTTCTTAAACTCAAGGTAAATATGATCCACGCGTTCCGACTGATACGTCACGATCAATGGTCGGAACTCAAAGCGGTATTATTAACTCTTGCGAATCACTTGAATATCAAGAAATTATGCGCCTTGCGTTCAGACCATTGGCTTAACTGATAGTCACACTGGTATGACAAAATGGTGTGACAGCGAGTCGGCACCCATAGAAAAGAAAATCGAAATTCTTCTTGCTAGACCGGGCTATAGTTGTAAACATTTTTGAAATATTTACATTGGGCATTCGCCTTTTTATACAGTTTTTCAAATATGCTCGACATATCTTTTCTCACTGAGGGGTGACTCGGCTCGCCAGAGACTTATGAACAGATTTTCCTATCCGACTAATGTTAGAATTTTAAAAATTTATCGCGGTTTTTTTCGATACAGAGTGCCTCATCGAAGTGGATTAGTAGGGGGCTTTTATTTTACTAATAGGAGAAAGAGAAAAGTGGTCAAAAAAGGTATGATATCGTTCTTTGACAAAATAACCGCGTTCGATTTTCAAAAAAGCCCATAGGTACCCAGTCCCGAATAAAACCCGGTTGGTTTTGAAAAAAAAGTTTGTTTATCGACACACTAATCATTAGTCCCATATGAAAAGTTGCATACATACGGGGTAAGTCGCCCCAGGTTTAGTTACCCCAAAGCTAAGTCGCCCGAATGGTATGTCGAACTTACACCTACAGCCGGTATGTCAAAGGCACAAATGTTGTTTGGTGGCTTTTTTATCGATTTTGACGTAGTAACGTCTTATAAATCGATAAACGCCGGCTGCACGCACGAAAATATGTCACGTTCCGTGTGGCACGATCGAGAGGCATGATCGGCCTAAATGTTCGGCACGTGACGCATCTATCTATCTTCCACCATTATCACGTAGAATTATCGTCCGTAAACCGAATTTACAGACAACCCTTTTTTTACAAATTGCTTGATTTCAAAAGCCTATTTTAATTGATCTGCTTTCTGCTGCAAAGACATGCAATAAATACAGAAATACCTTGGTAAAAGGTTCAGAAATCTGACACCAGTGTTGGCCATGCACACATGCGAAAAACAACAACAATACAAAAATGTTAAGATAATTGATTAACCAAAAAATTTTTTCTGTAAAATCTGCGGACCAAAATTTTACGTGATAATGGTGGAAGAGAGATATATGCGTCAAGCCAAACTAGGCCGATCGTTGCTCTCTATCGCTTGTTCCGCGCTCTCGCTTGCACGCGGAACGTGACACTTTTACGTGCGTGCAGCCGGCGTTCATCGATTTATAAGACGCTATCAAGTAAAAATTTTTTTCTTCATTACGGCTATACAACGTGATTTTGAATTCCCTAGCTTTATTGAAATCTGGGAATTAGAATCCCTAATGGAACACGGAACTGCAAGAAAAAAAGGTGAAAAACGAAAAAGAAAATTAGGTTTCCCATACAAAGTCGCCGATCAGCTGGACGAATTTCTATAAAAGGTTAAATTTATTTTTTTGTTTTTTACCTTTTTTTCTTACAATTCTGTATTCCAAAAGGGATTCTGATTCCAAGATTTCAATATAGCTAGGGAGTTCAAAATCACGCTGTATATCTTATGGGTACTGTGCCGCCATTTCAGGTAATTTTTATGTAGTTTGTTATAATTTGTTGATTTGAGCGTTTTATTTATATTTCTATTATTAGAATTATATTTATATTATTAGAACTAGTGCTACTTACTACATGTGATATGTAATACGAAGTATATATTTTATACATTATATTTTATAGAAGCAATTGTGACTAACTGCGAGTTGTAACACTGTTGTATGTTATTAAAAGATTTGTTTAAATATCTTGTTTTTTATTTCAAACTAGCGACCCGCCCCGGTATTGCACGGGTGCAATGTAGATACTAATATGGGACAATAAATTATAGATATAAACCTTCCTCTTTAATCACTCTATCTATTCCTCGAAACTGCATTAAAATCCATCAAGTAGTTTAAAAGATCTAAGGGAACAGCAGAAGCGACTTCACTGTTTAGGGTTCCGTGCCCAAAGGGTAAAAACGGGATCCTATTTAATTATATGAAAAGGTTTCTGAAGAGTTTGTTTGTTTGAACGCGCTAATCTCAGGAACTACTGGTTCAAATTGGAAAATTCTTTTTTGGATAGTCCATTTATTGAGGAAGGCTTTAGGCTATAAAACGTCACGATGCGACCTAAAGGGGCGAAGCATCAATAAAAAATGTTTTGAAAACGGGGCAAAATTATTCATCTAAACTAATAACAGAAATTGCCGCGGACGAATTCGCGGGCCACAGCTAGTAAGAAATAAAAATATGAGGTTTAAAAAGAAATACATGCATCCATTTTAAATAAAAATCGACTTCTGACTTTTTATGGCTCCGCTGTCGGTCTGTCTGTCACCAAGCTGTATCTTATGAACCGTGATAATTAGACAGTTGAAATTTTCGTAGACGATGGTATTTCTGTTGCCTCTATATTAACAAACTTTATATATTATAATACTAAAACCCGAATAAAATATTTAAGGGGGCTCCAATACAACGTGATTTTTTTACTCGATAAAGAAAACGGCAACAGGTAGACGCTTGAAATATTTACAGAATATTTAGTTTCTGACTACTCTGAATATAAGCGGCGTTTGAAGGGTTAAAAATATACAGGCTATAGTATATTAACCCTTTAAGCGCCGTGGACACCTTAACGTGTTCATCGGAAACTGACTTAAAACGTAAACGACTTCTAAAATTGTCCACTGTAAGTATAGCATTCAAACTGGCCGCGTCGTAGAAGGCATGCTCGTCAGTTTTTCTTGCGGCATTCAAATGGTAAAAAATTGAATCCTTACTATTATTATAAATGCGAAAGTGAGTTTGTTTGTTTGTTACGCTTTCACGCCGTAACTACTGAACCGATCATCATGAAAGAAAATTCTCTGGAGTACTGAGAAGGACATAGGCTACCTTTTATCCCGGGAAAAAGTACTATTCCCGAGGGATTGACAATAACGCGGGCGGAGCCGCGGGCGAAAGCTAGTATAATATAAACAATAAAATAAAACGTAACTGATTTTACAAGAAATAAAAAACATATTACCATAGACGAGGTACAGAAAGTCTACTTTGTTCGGCGGCGCAGAATAGCACAACCTACCATCGAATCAAACCGAATGAAATGCACGCGCCAACCCCATGCACCGATGGACGAAGGGAACATCATTCCATCGGTAAGTAAAATATGATAGGCATGAAGAAAACTTAGATATTGGAGTTGTGTTAAAATAAGCGTAAATACAATAGGTAAATAAATGACAAATATATGTCGGCGGCATCGCCATACCTAGCTTCTATAAGTTGCTCAAAGTAAAACCACGTGACTTACGTAAGCGAAACGGAGCGAGGACGATTGGTTGTTGTGTTAAGGCGAGGCCTCAAATGTTTGGTACCTTCGCTCGGCAAAGGACTGATCAAGTGCGCGCAAGTGCAAGGGATAGCGCTTGGCGGTTTAGCCCGTGAATGATGAGATAGGAGATAGTCTCGAGTCGCTCAAAGATAAAAACGTAAGCGCCAAATTCGTTATTTCTACTTTATATAAAATCAGACCGGTTAATTGTATTTTCATATTTACATTTTGATGAATTACTAATAACCTATCTTTGAGTCTAAAAATCATTATTTCATTCGTCGCATTTGAGCTACAATAACAAAAACTCTGCGAACGAAGACCATTTTAAAAAAAATATTTTTATCGAGAAAATTTTATGAAAACGTGTTTTCATCTTCAATTTTTGGAGATGAAATAGTCAAAAATCATATTACTTAGATTTGAAACTCCTAATTTAAGTATTTTGCGAGATAAATAAGGTTCAGAACGACCTTATTTACAGTGGTATCACCTTAAGTGGGCCCCTCCACTAGTTTGAAACAAACGATTTGTGACGGCAGGCAGTTCTCGTTGAGCACGCTCGAGTATTAATATAGTGTGATTCTGAGTGTCGTGAATAAATTGAAAGATATGCAAGTACCAATCTGCAGTTTCAATTATGAGTTAGGACTTCTCGATATATACTTAATAGCATTGTATTTTCAACACGTACCATAAAAAAAACCTTAAAATGTAGATTAAAATGAGATTTTGAGATGACTTTGTAGTTTGCTTTATTAAGGTCTTCGATTGTGCAGGTGGAGGGTCAATTGGGGCACATCATAAGGTGAGACATCGATTGCGTGACGCCGCAATCGCACTGGTAATTGTTAAAGAAACCCCCACTTAGTCCGGCACTCCTGGCATCTCCCCACACCAGCTCGGACTCTGCTGAGGGATTTCCAAACAAGCCAGGGGAGATCGTTTTCTGGTGGGAGTTACTCTGCAGATGGAAGCTCAGATGGGGTGGGCGGGTATGTGCTGTTCCATAGTGCCAGTCGCGCTTTATACAGCGTGATTTTGTACCCCCTAGCTATATTGAAATCTGGACATCAGAATCCCTAATGGAATACAGAATTGTAAGAAAAATAGGGTAAAAACTCAAAAATTAAAGGAAAACCTAATTTTCTTTTTCGTTTTTTACCTTTTTTATTGCAATTATGTGTTCCACTGATTCCCAGATTTCAATATAGCTAGGGGGTTCAAAATCATGTTGTATAGTAGCTGCATGTTCGTTATTTCGCTAATATTTTCATTCGGTTTGATTCGGCGGCAGGTTGTGCTCTTCTGCGCCGCCGGACAAAACCGATGCGACTTATAAAAGTGGTAGAACTACATGCAATCTGATTACTTATCTGTGGTACATTCATAAAACAGATAGAAAAACTATATTTTATTAAGAAAAAAGATCCAATTTAGACATAGACACAAAAGTATTATTCTTCTTTTCTCTATAGGTAACTGTATTAAAAAAAGCTTTGTGATTTTGTCATTATTTTATATTCAAGCTCAGTGTCATAACAAAATGTAGCTTTTAATAAGCAAAAATAAACAAAAACATGAAGACGATAGCACTATTTACAAAAGCATACTAATCATGAGTTTAAAACCATTTCCATTGATGTAAAAAACACTCACAAAAAAAATTCCATCGAAATTCCAAGTTTTCCAGATTGAATTTGAATCTTACCAAAATTTAAGACTAATTTGAATATGTCGGCTAAAAAAGGGACCGGACCACCGCCCAAACCACCAAAGACAGCACCCTTTAGACCTGAGCACCTAGCCAATGGTGTTTTTGCCGGGTAACTTAGAACAACTTTTTTATCATATAGGACGGCAAACTAGCAAGCGAGTATCCTGATGGTAACTATAACACCAGAGTGTGACAGGAGTATTACCGGCCTTTCAAAGAGTTAAGGGGAGGATAGGCCTTCAGCTCTCTCTCAACGGACGAAGCATAGAAGCTGTAAAGTTTCGATTCAAGCGTCGATTTCTGTGAGACTGTAGCACATCCACTGAAGTGAACTAAAATTTATTAAACCTACTTATTAGCTGCTTCTCTTCGATGCTACCCATGAACCGCCCTGAATGAAGTAGCGGGTCCTGGGCTCCAATGGAAGGACTATGTAGCTAGCTCCAAGTGTGCTTTCGCTACTATCTACATTTCGGAGGCGAGGGCAGAGTGACCTCAGCCTATATAGACAACATCACCAAAAGGCCCCCAGGAAACACGGACCTCGGCTTTGGGCGTTGCCTGTGTGCGCAAGGCTTGGAGAGACAGCAAACTCTCATATTGCCTGATGAGGACCTAGACCTGATTTACAGATGTGAAACATCTATATCGACGTAGCGACGCATCGCCACGCAATATGAACTTTTATATAGAACTTATGTATGTATGTACATAGCAATATGTATTTCGATGAGCTGTACTGGAGCCAGAACAGATCCTATTATATTTCCAGGTTTACCTCTACCTTTTAAGGCTTTTGGTACGGTTTTGTTTCTCTCCGTAGTGCACTATAAATTCGCGATTGGTAAGCACGGTGTTGATTATCACTCATTGATTATTCTACAAGGGACAGTTGTCATTAGTTTGAAGCGTAAGCTTATGACGCTAAAACACTATATCATAGGCACCCGACAATTCAATGAAAACATAAGAGTTTTCTCTTTCATTTGAAACCCTGTGTCGATGTGGTTTGTGGGCGAAATGCGATTATACAGCAGCCTTTCCAAAAATTGCATCTGCACGAGCGATTCGCTTAAAGAGGCGGGCGGCGAACCTCCAGTGTTTTAGGGACAGCCATGTTGCGACGTCCTTGACACACCCTGAAGATGGCCACCTGAATTGGCTGCAACTTGTCGGCATTACCGACTAGCAATACGTGAGTAAAACCGCTTGTTATAATATTAAAAAAATGTTGCGTTGATTAATTGTTGTAGAATGGTAGCAACGTGCTTGGTCCACCCGCTGGACGTGCTGAAACTCCGTATGCAGATCTCCCCCTGCCGCTACAGCTGCTACCAGCTCGCGACACACATAATAAAGTGCGAGGGCTTGAAGGCGTTTTACCAAGGCATGACGGCAGGTAAATTTGTGATTAAAAACCATTAATTTTTATGACAACCTACAACCTTCTCCGTGTGGGGACGGAGTAGAATACAATTCCCCACTGCCCGTCAGGTTGGCATCTCGTAAGAGGCGAGTAAAATACCCGACATGCTCGGTGGTAGGACCTCGTGGGGTCCGACTGGCTGGCGACCACCCTCATGCCGAAATCTATCGTAAAGCACCGTTGGGTGTGTTTCGACGGTTGCGCGTGAGAGCCAATCCCCATTCCCGATTCCCGTAGTTTCGACAGTTTATGGTCCCTTAGGGGCTGGAGTCTTGCACTGTCTGATTGGGGGTGCGACGTTGGCGCGGGGGCCAGGGAGACCCGATGAAACGGTTGTCCGCTGGCCGCCCGCTGGTACGTAGAGGACCCGAACCCTGGCTGTCCCGGCTAGGGAGGCTGTCCTGCCGCCAGTGTCAAAAGCTCGTGATTGGTCGTCGTGCCGGCCTGGGAGACCGGAGTGGAACACGGCGGCTGATCATTGTGTTGGATCGGGGGCCCTTCCGTCCCCCGTGCCAGCAGCGCACCTCACTGGTCATTCATTGCGGGCCATCATTCCTTAACTTTGCCTATGTAACTGTCATAACTACGGCAATCCTCAATTTTTTCCCTGTTAACCACCTTTTTTATGGCAAGATCGAAAAATAGAAAACATGTTTCTACAGCGGCACCCCCTTCCACATTCAATGTGGACTTCTTCAACGTCAGAGGAATGCATTCCAACCTCAATGTCGTCCATCATCACTTGGAGACGACTAAGCCGGCTCTATTTTTCCTGACTGAGACACAAATATCCTCTCCTACCGACGTCACATATCTCTTGTATCCCGGTTTCAGCTTGGAGCACAAGTTTATGCCCAATGCTGGATGTATGTTGTCGACGTCTCAGCAGCCTTGAAGACAGAAACCTGTCATTGTTATGGGCGCGCGTAGATCACGGTGACCGCATCCGGTTCTATGCGTGCCTTTACAGGTCCCATAGCGGTGATGCCGAAACAGACCGACTTCTCGGGCATGTACAGAAGGGCATAGACGAAATTCTCCAGCAGCACCCATCGGCGGAGGTAGTGATCCTAGGGGACTTCAACGCTCACCACTTTGAGTGGCTAGGATCACTGAAGACCGACTACGCTGGGAAGGCTGCATACAACTTTGCTGTAACAAATGACCTCAACCAGTTAGTTGATGGTCCTACCAGAATACCTGATATTGAAGGACACAACCCTGCTTTGTTGGATCTTCTGCTGACCTCACATCCAAACGATTACCAGGTATTCCGTGATGCCCCTCTAGGAACCTCGGATCATTGCCTGGTACGTGCTGTGGTTCCATCCGGTCAGACCACGCAATCCAGACCACCTGGTATGCGTCGTGTGTGGCATTATAGGTCAGCAGATTGGGATGGATTGCGAGAGTTTTATGCATCCTACCATTGGAGACGGTTGTGCTTCTCATCAGAAAATCCTGACATTTGTGCGAAAGCTGTCGCCGAAGCGATACTGCTGGGCATGGAGTGCTACATTCCCAGCTCGGCGGTTCGTATCGGAGGGCGGTCTCAACCTTGGTTTCGTTGCTCGTCTTTGCATGCCGCCCACCTCAAGCGCGAAGCCTACGAAGCCTGGGTTGCTGCGCGAAATGTCAAGGATCGTAATACTTCTGATTTGAAGAAGCGGTTCAACGCAGCTTCAAGAGCCTACAAGAAGCAGATCACTGCAGCAAAGTTTGCGCACACTGCGCGCATTAGTAGGAGACTGGTTGGCTATCCCTCCGGGAGTAGAGCATTCTGGTCTCTTGCTAAGGCAGCGCAGGGGAATTTCTGTCGCCCTTCACTTCCATCTCTGCACAATCGTCAGGACTCGCTGGCTCACTCCGCAAAAGAGAAGGCCGATCTCTTGGCTACTCTTTTTGCGTCAAATTCTACCCTTGACGACGGAGGAGCATCGCCGCCCTTTTTACCGCGATGCGAGCACTCAATGCGGGAAATTCGGTTCACTCAAAGTGCAGTGCGACGTGCTCTGTTTTCCCTCGACGTCAGGAAGTCCAGCGGGCCTGATGGCATTCCAGCAATTGTGCTCAAAACATGCGCCCCTGAGTTGGCTCCGGTGTTAGCACGCCTATTCTCGCTGTCTTACACCTCAAGAAAAGTCCCGTCTTCGTGGAAAGTAGCCTACGTTCACCCTATTCCTAAAAAGGGTGACCGCACAGACCCGTCTAACTATCGGCCTATTGCGATAACCTCCCTGCTCTCTAAGGTGATGGAGCGTGTGATAAACATCCAGCTCCTTGGTTACCTTGAAGATCATCAGCTAATTAGTGACCGTCAATACGGGTTCCGCCACGGGCGTAGTGCTGGTGATCTTCTTGTGTACTTAACGCACCGATGGGCAGCCGCCATCGAGAGCAAGGGAGAAGCACTGGCATTTAGTCTAGATGTCACAAAGGCTTTTGACCGGGTCTGGCATAAAGCTCTTCTCGCGAAGTTACCATCTTTCGGGCTTCCTGAGGGACTATGCTTGTGGGTCGCTAGTTTCTTATCTGGGCGAAGCATTCAGGTCGTTGTAGACGGATTATGCTCCGATATCATGCCCATCAATGGTGGCGTCCCCCAAGGATCTGTTTTATCACCTACGCTGTTTCTTCTGCACATCAACGACATGCTTAACACTAGTAGCATCCATTGCTATGCAGACGACAGTACGGGTGATGCATATTATGCAGGTCGTGCAAATATCCCTCAAACACAGGTGGAGGAGAACAGAAAGAGACTTGTGTCTGACATTGAGACCTCTCTGGAGCAGGTCTCTGAATGGGGTAAACTAAACCTAGTTCAATTCAACCCTACTAAGACACAAGTCTGCGTGTTTTCCGCTAAGAAGACCCCATTTAACATAGCACCGAAGTTTCGGGACACCTCTCTTACCATTTCTAAGAGTATTGGGATCCTTGGCGTCGATATTACGAAGGAGGTCCAATTCCGGAGTCATCTGGAAGGTAAAGCCAAAATGGCTTCTAAAAAACTTGGGGTGCTCAATAGAGCGAGGCAGTACTTCACTCCGGGTCATAGACTTTTATTATATAAAGCTCAAGTCCGGCCCCACATGGAGTACTGCTCTCATATCTGGTCTGGTGCACCTCAATACCAACTCCTTCCTCTTGATTCCATCCAACGCCGGGCAATTCGTATTATCGACGATCCCACACTCACAGACGATTTAGACACCCTCGGTCTACGGAGAGACGTTGGCTCTCTGTGTGTATTTTACCGTCTATACTATGGGGAGTGTTCTGAAGAACTTTTTGAATTGGTGCCACCGTCACCTTTCTACCACCGCACCGCTCGCCACAGGAGTAAAGTCCATCCCCACATCCTTGACACTTGGGTCTCCAAAAATGTCAGAGCGTCACGTGGTTTTTTTCCTCGTACAGCAAGATTGTGGAATGGACTCCCTCCCGAGGTTTTCCCTGTGTGCTATGACTTGAGGTCCTTCAAAAGGCGTGTTTACAGGTATCTTAAGAGTCGGCAACGCATCAGCAGCTCCTCTGGTGTTGCAGATGTCCATGGGCGACGGTGACCACATTCCATCAGGTGGCTCGTCTGCTCGTTTGCCGTCGGATAAACATAAAAAAAAAAACCTTTTAGTGTTAGCGACTTCTTTCTGTAAAGTGGATGCTAAGACAAATCACATTTGCCCAAACACTGGGTTTATCTTGGTTAGTTTGGGTTCCTAAGACCGTTCCACCGTTTGTACCATAAGTAATTAATATTTATCATGATCACCGTAGAGAAGTTTTGCACCAAGGGCACCCAGATACAAAACTTTAGGCCAATCGGACGTCAAGAAGACAAGTCAAGATTTTTTTTTTAAGGATATAATTATACCTACAGCCGCCACCTGGTAAAAAAAATGATTCCAGTATCCCTCATTATGGTATAAACAAGAAATCATCACGATTTAGCGACCTGCACTAGTGGCATAACCACTGCTGCACCTCATGCAGGGTCCTTGACATTCTGAGTGTGACAAGCGACTCCTTGCTTGCGTAGCTTTGACTCCCTATCCGTTCTACAGCTCGTACCTGGGCCCCCTTTTTGCCTAGTATTTCTGCCACAGGGGCCAGCTGAATAAAAAAACAAGCCTTATAGGCTTGTTTTTTTGTTCAGCTAGCCCAGCTGTTATAGGCTTTAGTTAATATAGGATTTAAGTTCAATTGGTGTTGGATATTGTTAGCTATAATTCTGTATCCTTGCTTTGGATTTTTTTGGAGAAAATGAAAGACACGCAACTTACTCATAGATAATTATTAAAATAAAGTGTTAAAATGTCTGCAGTCTTATTATTTTTTTTTTGGTTATGAAATTGAACATATTTTATTTTCTCAAAGTTCATTTTTATTTTTTTTATCGAACCTGTTTGTAATGTCATTTAAGGTAATTGATGTCACTATTATAGTATTTATTGAATTTGGTAAATTTGGTATCACTATAGAAAGAGCGTTAGCAAACATTCACGATCTCCCAAAAGCTACCGCACACTTTGTTCGATAGCTTTTGGGAGATCGTTGATGTACAATAAAAACCGTAACGGCCCCAAAGTGCTTCCTTGAGGAACACCAACATTATTTATCTTTAGATTCATATCTCGAGTCATTCATATTTATATCAAGTTTAGTCAATACTACTTGCTGCGTTCTACTTTGAAGATACGAGAATTGAGCCAATTATAATCATTACCACGAAACTCATACTATTTACACTTAGGAAATAGTCGTTCATGTGATACATTATTGAACGCCTGAGTCATGTCAATAAACATGGCCATTACATTCTTCAGTGCCCATATCTAGATGTTCTAAAATTTAATTTCTCCAATTGAATGCGGTTAACACTGTAGACTTTCTCTTAATTTCTCGACTTTAAATATCCGTTTTGTTTAGTGTTTAAAATATATTGTTTGTTTATGAATTTAATGAACCTGTTATATAAGACGTTTTAAAAATTTTCTTATAAACCGACACTAGAGCTAGGTCTTAAGTTTTTGAAGAGAAGATTATCAATGTTATTTAACGGTTCGGAAGGCACGTTAAGCCGTTGGTCCCGGCTGCCATCTGGTTGTCGTTTAAGGAACCACATCAGAGGCCGAGAGGCGGTTTCGAAGAACTCTGACACCAGGGTGTACATGGTCGATTGACGGTGTCACCTACACGAAATGATGATGATGATGATTTAACGCACGCTCAAATCTACTATTCTACCTGCAGGTCTGCTGCGTCAAGCAACGTACACGGCGACCAGGTTGGCGATGTACGATTTCCTCTTCGATATGTATGCTGGGTAAGAATATGACTGATTCTTTCTAGAAATTGTCAAAACTGCTTCAGTGTATTTTCGCTCATATTCGTATAAAAGGTTAGTATATAATAGGTTAGTATATAATACGTCTTCGGTATTAGTTTTTAAATTTCAACCGACTTCATTTCGACTGTTGTTTTTTAT
Organism: Elegia similella; assembly: GCA_947532085.1. NCBI lineage: Eukaryota > Metazoa > Arthropoda > Insecta > Lepidoptera > Pyralidae > Elegia > Elegia similella. Next base: position 21,480,845 of record OX383941.1, read on the forward strand.
GTTTGTTATCTCCTAACATCGTCATTTAAGAACAAAAAAAGGGCAGGTATACGTCCAAATTCGCCCTATTAAATTTCATCGTAATCGGTTCAGTAGTTTGTCTGAATTCGGTTTTTCTGCCGAAAGTCTCAATCTGCTAGATTCGTTGACTAACAATTGACAACACACTACACACCGGAAGTGAAGGTTTTTATTTACGCAATCGAAAGTACCTTAAATGTAAACACATCCAGAATTTTTTCAATTTTTTTTATCTAAAATTCAATTTTTTATGAATTTTTGAAAAAGAAATCCAAATGTAGGATTTATAAGCAATATTTTCATGCTTCATCACATTGACAATGTCATATCGTAAATCATAAAAAAATATTTTTTATAAAAAAAATTGAAAAAATTCTGGAAGTGTTTACATTTAAGGTACTTTCGATTGCGTAAATAAAAACCATCACTCCTGGTGCGTATGTTGTTAATTGCGATAATCCATTCGTTAGTCAACTCGATTGCAAAAATTATAAAAAATATTTTTTTTTTAGAGAATATAAGCAGAAACCAATACGGAGAGATAAAGTCGCTATCGGCATCTTAGCTGGCCTGGCGGGTGGCTTCGTGGGCAACCCCAGCGAGGTGGTTCTAGTCCGGCGAATGGCGCGCGGCCAACCCACTGCCATCCCCGTCCAACCCTGCTGCCACAGCTACTATCACGTCGAAAAATATACAGGGACCTTAGACGCCCTTAACCGGCAAGTAACCTTTTTTATAAAACCTTTATTAAACGTTTATAGTAGCTTTACCACTTCTACGCTTCGTTCGGAGAGTGAGAGAGCCGGAGGCCCATCCTTCCCTCTCCCTCACCCATTTCCTTCTCCCAACTCCTTGAAAGGCCGACAACGCACCTGCCACACCCTGGTGTTGCAGTTATCCATGGGCAGCGGTGATCACTTACCATCAGGTGACCCGCTTGCTCGTTCGCCGTCCTTAATCTTAAAAAAAAATCGAACCATTATATTATTCGAGACGAAAAAGGCAAATAGTTTATCATTTTGATGACCTCTGTGGCCTAGTAGCTGGCCAGGCTGCCACACTGGAGGTTTCAGGTTCAATCCCCGGTCATGTCAAGATGGAATATAAAGTGTATGCAAAATTTCATGACGATCGGTTCAGTAGTAAAGGCGTGAAAGCGTAACAAACAAACTTAATTTCGCATTTATAATATTAGCTAGGATTTATCTCACATTATTTCAACTACCTACTGTCTTCATTTTATAGAATTACTCTCTTCATTTTATAGAATTACTCTCTTCATTTTATAGAATTACTCTCTTCATTTTATAGAATCACTCTCTTCATTTTATAGAATTACTCTCTTCATTTTATAGAATAAGTCGTGAAGAAGGGTGTGCGGGGTTATGGCGAGGAACTACATTGACACTGTTGAGATCTGTATTCATCAGTGTGGGGCAAGTCGGGATGTACTTTAAGGTAAACAAACACAACATCTTATATTTTTGTGTTTTATTTTGCATTCACAATGCTATTTTGTATATTAAGATAATTGATTTTGAATTTTAAAACTATGACATGACAATTAGCACAATTCCACACATTCGTAGATTGTAAGTCGACGTCATTTGCTATGAAGAAGTAGAGATTCTAAAACAGGTTGAAAATCTGACCAATACCCAAAACAGCTAAACTGAAGTGGGATTGGGCGGACCACATATGTAGAATGACTTCTGAAAAGTGGGCTTACAAAATGACGAAATGGATACCTGAGGATGGTCGACGTCGAAGGGGAAGGCCTAGAAAGCGATGGCACGACCTCGACGTTTTTTAATGTGGTGGATCTGAGACTGCATTGGACAGAGACAAGTGGAAGGAAATGGGGAGACCTTTGCCCAGCAGTGGGACAAAATAGGTTAGTTAAAAAAAAACCACGAATATAAGAATATGCCTTCTGAATCCCTCTTCTCTATTCTAGATCCGAGAACATCTGAAGAAAAACAACGTATCTAAGGACAGGTTCACACTGTCGTTCGTCTCATCAGTCCTGACGTCTTTCATCACTGCAGTAATCACCCACCCCATAGACATGCTGAAGTCTTTGTAAGGATATTTTAATTTTCTTTTTCGTGTGTGCAAGTGGCCGACACTGGTGTCAGATTTTTCAAGCTGCTTAAAGGCATCTGACATAGCTTAACGACTGCCATCAATGATGACAGCCAGGACCAACGGCTTTACGTGTCTTCCGAAGCACGGAGGAACTCGAGATATTTTTATGCTACTTGCGGTCACCCATCCAAGTGGGGACCGCGCCCAGTTGCTTAACATGCGTAAGCGCTAATAATGCTCAAGCCCACTTGGATATCGCTCCTCAAATACTGAAGTGGTATCATTGTAAAACTTGAATGTACAATCCCCTCCAGTGCTTATTATCCAATTGTGCTAAATATCCAACCCTGTTACCAGCAGTCAATGTCACCGAAGCAACTCTGGGCTTGTGTAGGGAGTTGCCGGGACCACCTGGTGTTGTGGGGTTTCTGCGACAGCATCAATTTATGAAATTTCTAAGATTTCGGTGAGGCATACGACACCCATATCTCCCCCGCCCCCCCTGTCTACATCCCTGCTAGAACCATACATTTTATAATTCTACAAGAATATCTTATACGGCGAGCTAAGGCTTTGGCAAGCTTAGTTCTAATAGTCATCGATAGATGGCAGTTGGCTTACTACTATTGACTAGACTATTTAGAATGCGTTAAACCGTAAAAATAGATACCAACAACGCAATATTCTGTTTAAACTGGCACTTTAAACACATAATTAGTAATTTTAATGGGGCTTACCACGAACCTTTTATATATTCATTTCCTCCGTGGTCCATCCATCGTGGTCGCAGCGAGAGTTTTCCACGTCAGCGGAAATAAATATATAAAAAGTTCGTGATTAAAATTAATAATTATGTAGATACAACGCATTTATTTAAATAATAAAAATAAATAAATAACAATAACCTTAATAGGGTATCATCTCTCGAAAAATTATTATTCTTGGCGTACCTAGGTTCTTAGATATCCTCAGGAGTGAAGTCGTGAGCGAAAGCTAGTTAATCATATTTACATTAAATGTTTTAGATACCAATCATCAAGTCAAACGGGCACAATAGGATCGATACTAGATCGCATTATCCTGTGTAGGGGTGCAAAACACCTATGGCAGGGTTTCACCCCCTATTTCACTCGAATGGCAATACACACTGTAGCAACATTTATGATTTTGGAAGAAATCAAAAGGTGCGCTAAGAAAAGAGAAGCCGAAGATAAAAAGGATGATAAAAAATGAGTATCGACAAAATGCAGTGCAGAAATATGATTATGTACATTAATAACATGTTTATATAAATTACAAGTTAAGCCTGGGATACTTAACAACTTTCCTTATGAAATATACTGCCTTATAGGAAATGTTTTTGATTTCCTGCACTGTTGGTATGAGAGATCAAAAATTTGTATTTCGCTAAAGGTATATTATGTGAGTTGTTCAGTGTACTAGACTGTACTTGCCCACAACATAGTATTGTTTACTTTTTCAAAAGTAATTTAATAATGAAATTGATAAAATGGTTAATGATGGTGTTTAACAATTTATATCATGATAATCAGTGCTTAGCGTTTAATATTAACACTCTCTAGGACACTCCCGCCTGTTAATGTTAATCTATTGTGTTTGGTTGAGTGTCTGTGAAAGTGTTAATAATTAAATTCATTGGTTCAGGAATTAATGGAAAAAATCACTTTTATAATTAATAAAGCTACAAGAAATCATCAAGTTGCTATGAAAAGTAAACTAGACAAAGTACTTAAAATATCATCATTCCATTACATTCACTGTCTGTGTACCATACCCACAATTACATATGTAATAGAATTAAAAAGAGATGACAATGCGTTTTGTGTTTTTTTTATAGCAATTAAATGCAAATGAAGTAGGTAGGTAGGTTTGTATTGGATTAAGTACATAAAGTCATAGTCGAGCCGACATCGGAAAACACTGGATCTACTTAGCTAGAAAGCAAATAAAAAATTGTCAGACGGTTCACTCCATAAAATACTCGTAAGTATTACACATGGCAAGGAGTGGACAGAACTAAACCGGTTCCGGACAGGATACGGACGGGTTGTTGATATTTTATAAGAAAATTCAAGGGTCGCTCGCAAAAAAGTTTTCGCATTTTTTTTCCAATAAAAATTTTTGAGCCGCGTATTATTGTTCATTGATCTATCTAGTGGGGTAACTTTTCCAGTTCTTAATTTTTCATATTTAAATTGAAGTTTAAATAATATTTAATAATTGAAGGCCCGAAGTAATTTATACGACATGTAATAGACATGTTATAGATTAGACAATCTCCACCTACTTTTAAATGTCAGGATCAGGAGACTTTCACAAGTACCTACACGAATTATCCATCTATATCCCTCTTTATTCCATGGCTGGGTGCCCACGGCTTTGCTAATGCCGCACTTAGGGGGCTTCAATTAGTCCATATTGACATAGTTTGCGACGAGTCGTAGATATCTTGCATCCGTTTCAACACATTATCAAACTATTTACCCGTTTAATTCTTCCAAGTGCTCTTTACGTTTAAATTGACACTTCTTGTTATTATGTCGTCTATGTAAGTTATAGTGATGACTTAGGTTTATCTGAATTTAAAATTAAACTACATAAAATCAGTCAATGAATTAAGTGACCGTGGAAATTAAGAAGCAAATTAATGAAATATACCTTCAAGAAGTTGAAATTAAGCTTTCTCAGAAGATCTGCTAGAATGTTTAACTTATATCAGCATATGAAAGCAAATAATGAAGGGAAGGAGCCCAAGGAACCAGAGACAACTGGCCATGATAGATTCTACCAGGAGCGGCCAAGGACCAGTTATAGAAAGAAGAAGCGTCGTGGGGCATGCAGAAGGGCGCAATCGGCTGCGGAACTGAATCCAGAATCTATTGCTGCTGCGAATAAGAGGAATGCCTTTAGAATACGCTCTGTGTCCACAGATAGAGAGGAGAGTGAAGGTAAGGTTTGATTTGTAAGCGAACTTTATACAATCTATAAGTAGGCCATTAGGATTGAATACCTACACTATTTATGATGATATATCGATCCACGGCGAGTTAAACGAATGTTTTAGGTCAAACCGCGATACGGAAATGCCCTCTTCCTTTGGAGTTCTTGTAGAATTAGTAGGTAGGAAGATTAAAATTTCTTAGTTTATGATTGACTTTCAGTGTCTGCGCTAGAAAATTTTGCCAGTTTTATCACACACATACTATCACGTAAAATTTTCCTAGCGGGGTAAACGGAGCTCAAGTCTTTAAGACCTAAAAGCCACGTTTAGCATGTTGATGTGCATCAAGTGGAAAATGCTAGACGCATCGCCTTCTAAGTTTCTATTGTGTATCTGTTATTTTATTAGCCCTTTTTGACATGATTGCTCTTTATTATTATAAGTTATTTTTATTTTAAAGACCCCAATCAACTGGATAGGTGTAATTCTTTGTTACTTCAGTATTCACTTAACATATTTAGCTTGTAATGCACACACACTGTCTCTTTCTTTTGCAAAATTCTATTTCTTTATCTATCTTTTTTCCCATGCTTAAATGTAGCGTACGATGGTCTAGACCAAAATCAGATTAAATAAATCATCCACGTACACGTAGATAAACTATTTGACATGCTAATTTTAGATGAACCTATCAACCAGCTAATTCACTTTGTAACCTCATTTTATAATTGCATATGCCTGCCATATTGGTTTAATAAGGATATGGCAAGTGTGAAATACGTATCTACTGCAGGGTGCTAAAACCCGCATCGTAAGTCCAGAATCTGAAAATTTCAAAACGTTAACTATTTCTCAATTATCTTGCTTTTTACATTATTTTTTTGTGCAGGCACAAAATTGCTGCCTTGCCTTGAAATGACGTGGATGACTTTAGTCTTACCTAACCCACTGCTTTTATTTTTTGTTCTTGCCTCTTAAGAAGCTGGGAAGCAAGATGACGCAGACGGATCATCGTGCGCTTGTAGCTCAAGTATTTATTTATTTTCTTCTCTTTCGATAGTATATAGAGATAGTAATCTCACTCTAAGCAAAGCCATGAAATTGTGCAGTAACTGTGGCGACTTGCCGACTTCCTACATGAGATTTATTGTATCAAGCGATGTGTACATGCGTACATATTTCGCCGAAGACACTGCACAAATTCGTGGACATGTTGTTAGGGATTCACACATTAATTGATTTTCGCTTTTATTTAACCAAAAAGTCATAACAAATTTTAGAACTGATAGATATGTCGGCTAACTTTTGTACATTAATGGCAAGAATGTGTGACAGGGCGGACGTATCATTTTAGACAATTGGCGCACTTGTCTCATACTTAAACATTAACTTGATTGATGACTCGATTAGTTGATATTTTAGTTTGGGAACTAATCCGGATTCATTACAAAATAGCCTCACAAGTAAAGCATTGCCAAAAGTATTATCCTTTCAAACATTGAAATTATTATAGGGTAATTGGGTGGAGGAGTATTCGTTTTAAGAATAGACGATCATTGCTATGATTCGTAGAAACGGTTTCTTTATCATTCATTTATTTACTCTATAATAAAACTATTAGTAGCTATAATATCCTCCTTGTCCTTTTGTACCTAGCGTACCGTAGCACACGCTGAACACAACAAACCTTAGCAGCAAAAACATAAAATGTGTTTAGCTAGGCTATTACTTCCATGCAGATAATATAGCAAGAAAAATCGGTCATCAGTGAGGGTTTTGGTGTGAATCGTGATTATTTCCTTTTTCTACCTCTACGCCCACTTAAGTAGTCTACATTAGAGTAGTTTGACAAATATAGTGATTATCTGGAACTAAAAGCCATCATATCACATATTATACTTATAAACCTTCCCGGAAAATGTTCTAAGCGTTAGTGAAAACTCTATCATAAAAGCCGAAGTAGTTGCCAAGATAAGCCTGTACACAATTTTGTACAAACAGTTTAAGGGGCACAATTTTATATTTCGTCGTGAAAGAGTAACCTTTATTTGTAGAAGAGAACTCGGAACGAGCTCCTCTTGTGGCACAGAAGATAGACTCTCTCGCGAAGCTGTTGTTCAACAAGTCGTTGATGGGCAGCGGATCCGGCAAGTCCTCGCCCTCAGAGCCCCAGGGTTCACCAAGGTTAGTGGATTTAGGTACTTAATTATCTTCTAAATTTAGTAACACAAGTAAGTATCAGGCTTAGCGCCCACGGGTGGGTGTCTTATGTCTCCGTGACTGTTTCATCAATCTCTTCTATCAAGTATAAAAAACTAGGTACACAGTCTAGTATAAAAAAGCGTCCTAACCAAAGTTCTTATATATGTATGTATGTCTCGTGAGTGCCGAGACACATTTCAGTCAGAGTGATAAAGTTTAATTGTAGATCTTTGGATGAAATCGTCACGGGGACAAGAGTTGCGCGTTTTGCCTTTTGGTTAGAGGATACAAATCAAAAAATCCTTCTAAATGAAAACTGATGTAATTTTGAAAAGCTATTCAGTTCAACTTCTAGATTTGGTCTTGCTGCGACTATGTTACCGAATCAAAATCGATATAATTGTAAAACATTTTAGATTAATAGCATTTGCATCTTCTACTTGATTCACTTTCTGAATTTGCACTAAATTAGTTGGTATACATACATTCAACCTGGGCAGTTGCAGTAGCGTGTGAGTACCGGTTGACAATAATGTCTGATATATCTTTAAAATTTTCGTTATTGTTTCCACAGAGTCGATAGATCAATGGAAAGTTCAGCAGCGTTAGCAATCTGCACAGAGTATTTGTCACAATCATCACGGTAAATACCTACATTTCATTACTTACTTTACCTTTACCTGAAGGCTCCTATGTATGGTGGCACAGCCAGTGAGTTTTTGCCGCGCGGTTCGGGACTGTAAGTTATATATATTTTTGGTAGCACATGGCGGTGAGCGGCGTACATAATGTGCCTTACATTATGTACGCCGCCGTGTGCCTAATAAGCCTTACAAAAATAAATGTTGAAATTGTTATTTATATGAGTTTAATCATAGGAAACGTATTATAATACGATTTTGTTTTGAATTCATAGCATTATATTTCATTTAAAAATTCTTCTTCTTATCGCTGATGACGCTGACCGCCTTGTCATTGGCTTCGTTAAGATCAAAAATTAAATTCGATTTAAAAATTAAATTCGTAGTTTTATGTCATGTGACCGAAAACACCGACCGCCACGTGTTCTCGTGGGTGACGTCAGTGGACGCCGTTATGGCGCAATTATTTATCGTTTATAGTTCTTTGCAGCGATCTTTTTATAAAAATACCAATAAACCATCGAGTGTATACCTATACATTTACATTTATTCATTTACCTATACACATACATCGAGTGTATAAAATATATAGAAAAAACAATAGTATAATATAAATGCTTAAATTTTCCCAATGTTTCGTGTTTCAGATACGACTTGATATCACAGCTGGGGTCCATAGGAGCTCGAGCTAATAAGCACTGGTTTGCTATTCATGACAATTCCATCAAAACGGACAGACTACTGACGTTGGTGAGTATATAATTCATCATCATCGGGTCCTTTTTAGCCTCCACTACAGGAGCTCGACCCCCTCTGTACCACCAGAGCCACACTTGGCCAGAGCAGTCAGAGGACTTGGCTGAGGACAAAGTCCTCTGACTGCTCTGGCCAAGTGACTGCTCTTCCCGTTGGCCAGACGGGTTGGAGAGGTCTTGCAGATGCTTATAAGCTTTGTTTAGCTTGTATTTTCTAAGTCGCCTTCTACGACATCCACGGGAAGACTTGGAGTGGTCCTATTCTACTTTGCCGGATAACACACGGCTAATATAATTATTTAGTGCTAAAACATATAAGTAGAGAGGGTCGTGCTCCTGTAGTGGAGACTAAATAGGACCTGATGATGATGATGATGATGATGAAAACATATAAGTATAATGTCACACTGTTGATGAATTACATAAATATTATATTTTAAATCCAACAGAATTCGAAAAAAAAATTAGTTGTCTGTGAAGGCGGTTAATTTTACGTGATAATGGTGGAAGAGGGATAGTTGCGTCACAAGCAGCTTAGGCCGATCGTGATTCTATCGCTTATTTTGATCAACTTATTTACGATGTAGTCAATGTATAATCAGTATAAAAACATATCTAGAATATTCACGATATAGTTATCTAGGATAATATTGAAACACTTTTGTAAAAATGAGACCCATTTTTTAATAATCTTTGAAAATGTTTGATTGTGCGAGCGAGACAGCCAACCAAGTGCCAAAGGCCTCTTAATCCAAAAGATTTTTTTTTTTTTTATACTACTTAGTAGGCAAACGTCAATAAATTATCATTATAATCATAATGATAATTTATTGACGTAAAATAGAGTACATTAGCTGTTACAATATTTTTATGTCTTTGATCTATTTTGCTTACATCAAGCATGTGAATATTTGAAATAAATCTATATGTAATGTAGGTACATCAAAATTCTTAAATCGTCAAAATTGTCATCATCCTTATCCTTACTAATATTATAAGAGCGAAAGTGAGTTTGTTTGTTTGTTTGTTACGCTTTCACGCCGTAACTACTGAACCGATCATGAAATTTTGCATACAAGTTCTCTGGAGTACGGAGAAGGACAAAGGCTACCTTTTATCCCGGGAAAAAGTACTATTCCCGAGGGATCGACATAGACGCGGGCAGAGCCGCGGGCAAAAGCTAGAAAATAATATAAAATATTCATACAAAAACATTACTATATTATAAAACAAACTATATAAACGTCACAACATAGATTTAAAAAAAAATGGCGTCACCATACTTTTATGCGTCAGATAAACAAATCATATATTTGATAAAATTGTTTGTCAACGAGCCACAACTACAGTTTCTTTTTTAAAACTGGCAATGGCAGCTTGTTTATATCTTTAGGCAATCTATTGTATACTTACACACATCGGCATGCAATTTTTAGATATAATGCAGTCATAGGTATATCTTTAACCACAAGCCTTTCCCCATTTCTAGTATTTCGGATAAATACTCGTATGTCACTCACTTTTGTGAATAAATGCATATGACTTTTTACAAATACACCTATCTCGTAAATATATCTACATACAGGGTAACGGTAGTATGCCAATTTTTTTAAAAATATTATAAAGAAGAGTTTGTTTGTTTGATTTGGTGAACCGTCACAGTTGGAGTCCACCAAGGCTCGGTTCTCAGCTCCTTCTTGTTTAGTGCGATATTAGAAGAAGTGTCAAAACACATCATAAATACACATGAGCTTCCTCCGTGGTAGCTCATGCATGTATGTATACTGACAATATCGCACTGGCAGATGCGGAAAGGGGAAGACGTGTGCGACGCGTGAATATGTGGAAGGAGTCGCTTGAGAACGGCGGCTTGATTGTTTGTTTGAACGCGCTAATCTCAGGAACTACTGGTTCAAATCGGAAAATTCTTTTTGTGTTGGATAGTCAATTTATTGAAGAAGGCTTTAGGCTATAAAACATTACGCTGCGACCAATAGGCGCGAAGCATCAATAAAAAATGTTTTCAAAACGGGAAAAATTATTCATCTGTACTAATTAATCATAATAACAGAGATTGTCGCGGACGAAGTCGCGGGCAACAAGTAGTTTTTTAAAAAGTGGTCTACTTGATTAGTAAAGAATTTTAAAAAGATCATGTTTTATTTCAGATGCCTCTAACCAATAAATGTCCTATAGACCCCAGTGAGAGGTCTAGAGGACTCATCATGGAGTTGTTCCGAGCATTGCATCATCCGTACATATGCCCAGTGTTGGACTTAGAGCTGTGCAGTGGACACGCATTAGCTGTGTTGCCTTTTAATGCTCGAGGGAGTCTGAAAGATCTTATTTATAAGGTAAGAGAGCTTTTTAGCTCAGTAAATGTCGTGAATTTAAAAGTTCTGTCCGAGTAGAGGCCAAAAGTAGTACTTAGTCCAGAACGTAGCATACATAAAGGTATATTATTCTACTATATTCTGTTATATATCTGGACATCTGGTAAGGCGAAGTGATGATAGGTGGAGTGGGGTTTTGAGAGAATGGTGGCCCATGAATGGCAAGCGAAGCGTCGGTCGTCGATACTGGATTCGTAAGGCACAGGACTGAGATGGATGGCGTGCATTGAAAGAGGCCTATACCCAGCAGTGGGATATAGAAGGCTGTCGATGATGATGATGATGATGATGATGATTATTCTGTAATATTCTGTGGGTGTTACATTCTGAAACAGTAGACTGCGTAATCCGAGGTAGCTTTCTTATACGTATAAGAAGGTTACCTCGTATTACGCAGTTAATATTTATAATACATATTAACATGCATCTTCTTCATCTTTTCGAGTCGTAATGTCTTTATAACTACAACAATTTTGCCCAGTATGTAGCCACGGCCACTGCCCTGTCGTTTGCCTCCAAAAATCTTATAATTTGTCTACAAAAATCTTATAATAAAAACTTGTTTAAGTCCGCCTACCTTATACAGAATGTTAGGGTAATCACCGTTGTTCCTGAAACCATCAAATCAGCCTGTCAAAATGAACAACTTTTCCTATGAGACCAATCCAGGGAACTCAATTTTTATTTTGATATTTTCATACATAAGCGTTCGACCGGTTTGGCAATTTGTATAAAAATGTCGAATGTTTGTAATTAGCCTAACATTCTGTATTTTGCGACCTTTTTGGCCTAATAGTAGGCTGCTACACCAGGGATCCCAGATTCAATCTCCGTCCAGATGGAAAATGATCTTTCTTAGATTGATATGGGTCTTGGATATTTATTTATATATGTATTTGTTATAAAATATAGTATCGTTTGGTTAGTACTTTATAACACAAGTCTCGAAATTACTTTGGGGCTAGCTCAATCTGTGTGATTTATCATTTAATGAAAATCAGCTATATGTAGATTAGGTAGATAGGGTCTTTTATGGCAGTGCTTCCTCTTTTTGCTGATATCCCTGACATACACTAGGAATTGCATATCTGTTAGTTAAAATAGTTCTTTTTCCGTAGAGCAATTGGAACGACGAATATTCTCGAAAGTACGGCACAGTAGGTAGTGGTCTTCCGGCGCAGCAGGTGGCCAGGTTCGGCCGGCAGATGCTTGAGGGGCTGATGTTCCTGAAGGAGAAAGGGTTCCCACCATTCAGGCATTTGCATTCGGGGAATGTGGTCGTGCAGAATGGAGTAGCCAGGTAAGCTATATTTGGCGCCCAACATGTAACTAATAAATTGAATTTGTGGCTATGTTTGTTCTATATGATAAAACGATGGTTGGATATTATTTTCCTAGCCAACTGTACGGTTCCCTGCTTATGGCTGTCAATGAAAAAGTCATAAAAATTACCTTTCCGTTAATATCTTATCTAACTAAATATTTTCCGGGTCAAGTGTCATTCTCAATTGCTCAGCCTGTGGTTGTAGGATGGCATGGGATACGCTCGCCTGTCCTCCGATCTGCTACTTTTTCCCATTCATCCGAGTCAGTTGTACTGCCCCCTTCGCCCACGCCCAGCTACGCCACTGGCTCTCATAGGTCAAAGAAATGCTTTAGTAGCAAATTTTAAGAAATCGACTCGCTATTTTCATTTTTGTTATTACAAACAAAATGATTTTTTATGAATGAAATTCTATAAATCTGCTATTTTGATTGATGAAGTCAGTAAATTAGTATCCATAGTATGTAGTAAGTAATAGCAGGCCTGTCTCACTTTCCGTGTCGGTATTGATAACATACCTACGCGCGGCGACACCTTCGAAGCGGCAAAACCGGTAGGAACAACGCGCGTTTGGTCACATGTGTTCACCGACTTCAACGAATTATGAATCGTTTGTTCAGAGCTATAAGAATGACATTGGCCTACATAATGGATTCTGTAGGTATGAAAACAAAAAGGTGCTGTGTTCTGACGCGAGCTAAATTACACCGTATCGCTACCTACATTGAGTTGATATTTCTTTAAATACCTTGCATGCACTTTTGCAGAGTGCATTCTGTACGTAAGTACTAGTACTTATTATATAGTAATAGTAAAATGTTAAAGTCAAAATATCTCTAATATTAAGTTGTCTGTACTGCCTTCGTGGTCCAGTGGTTGAGGCGATTGCCTGTAGACGCGGGGGTTGCGGGTTCGATTCCCACGGGAAGCATACTTTGTTTAGATGTTTCTAGTTTGGTTAGGACATTGCAGGCTTGAATCACCTGATTGTCTGATAATAAAGATGATTCCGTGCTTTGAAAGAGACGTTGCCGGTGGTCCCGGCTGCCATCTGGTAGTCGTTAAAGGAACCACGTCAGAGGCCGAGAGGCGGTTCCGAAGAACTCTGACACCAGGGTGTGCATGGTCGATTGACCGTGTCACCTACACGAAATGATGATGATGCCAATGCGTTCATTCTCTTCCCAAATCCAACAAATTCCTATCCTTCCCTTAAAGCTTAAAAAATGCTTTCGATCATCGTAAGCACAATGTGCCAAAAATTGTGCTCAGCAACCCACCTACCAAGCTTGGGTGAGTATGGCAATATCCTCTCGTAGAACGAGTCTTTGGGAGAGGCCTTTGTCTAGAGTTAGAGCAGCAGAACTGCTCTAACTACGATGATTTTAATATTCTTCTTCTTCTTCTGCTTTTCGAACCGAAATAGCTATATCCATACTAATATTATAAATGCGAAAGTAACTCTGTCTGTCCGTCTGTCTGTCTGTCCGTCTGTCTGTCTGTCTGTCTGTCTGCTTTTCACGCTTCAACCATTGAACCAATTTGGATGAAATTTGGTATGGAGGTAGTTTGAGGCCCAGGGAAGGACATAGGGTACCTTTAACTCCGGGAAATTCTACAGTTCCCGGGGGACCGACATTAACGAGGGCGGAGCCGCGGGCAACAGCTAGTATATAATAAACCCATAACTACCTACCACATATTATTGTCACACAATCGCCTACCATACGTCTGTGGGACCCCAGAATAAAAAAAAATGGATTCCTATAAATTTGAAGGGTGGGTACAAATTTTAATAAAAATTCTGTTTTGAACATTTTTTTACTCTTTATTAAAAAAAAGAGAAACATTAAATCAACAATCCTTTTGTAGTAACTCCGGCATAATGTCTTGTTTTTGGCTTACTTACTAACACTTATAGTAAATGAGATCAAAAAAAAAAATATTTAAAGTAATAGGAAATTATTGTTATATTTTTTATATAATTCAATCAACAAAGAACTTAAAAAATAATAATTACATTCATTATAACATTTAATTTTACAAAATTGCAGGCTCTTATCTTAGAGCTTTTCACGGCAGTGAAAAGACATCTTGTTCGAGCATTCGAGGCAAATTGGCACTATACATTTGAAACACATGTGTTGTGTTTGCGTTTTTTTTTTATATTCGCATTCCGCTAATGGCTAATCATCCTCAGATGAAAACTCTTGGTCACTAACTGATGGAATATCACTAATCATCATCATCTTTTCGTGTAGGTGTCACGGTCAATCGACCATGCACACCCTGGTGTCAGAGTTCTTAGGAACCGCCTGTCGGCCTCTGACGTGGTTTCTTAAACGACTACCAGATGGCAGCCGGGACCACCGGCTTAACGTGCCTTTCGAAGCACGGAATCATCTTTATTATCAGACAATCAGATGATTCAAGCCAGCAATGTCCTAACCAAACTGGAAACAACTAAACAAAGTATGCTTCCGGTGGGAATCGAACCCACGACACCCGGGTCAACAGGCAAACGCCTTGCCCACTGGACCACGGAGGCTGTAAATCACTTTGTGATGGAGAGTTTATTTGTACTACAGTTGGCCCTTTGCATTCGGAATCAGACGCGCCACTTTCTTCTTTACATGATTTATTTCGACCGGCTCCACATCTCTGCATTCGTCATTTGGTATGTCTTCATCGTCGGAACCATTCTCTTCCAACCAACGCTCAATTACAGCTTTACTAAGAGCCACTACAACTAAAACCAAAAAAATAACACAATTAAAAAAAGATTACGTAACCTCCTAACAGGGGTCTCTCAGACCCACGCTGGTATTTATTTACTCACCTGAGGCAAACGCGCGCACGACTAACCTCGACGAGCTGTTGTGCGGTACTTAGGGGCGCGGGGAAAAGGTACAGGATCGAACGAGTTGATACAACACTCCGGCGCAAAAATATTGACAATTATTATATCAACAGGATCTGTGAGACGTATGGTAGGCGGTTATGGGTAAATCTGACTAGCTCCGTGGCGCAGCTGTCAACACGCCTGCCTGCGACACGGAGTGACCGGATTCGATCCCCGGCCAGGTCAAGATGAAAAATGATCTTTTTCAGATTGTCCTGGGTCTTGGATGTGTATCTATATATGTATTTGTTATAAAATATGGTATCGTTGACTTAGTATCCCATAACACAAGTCTTGAATTTACTTTGGGGCTAGCTCAATCTGTGTGATTTGTCCGTATATATTTATTTATTTATAATAAATGTTATTCTAAATCAAGTTAGACTAGAATTTGGCCACTTCGACGGCACGATCATTTGCCTTAATAAAATCCTTTACAGTAAAGGAATGACAGCATTTAATAATGGAATTGAATATGGAGAGTGTAAAAATAAGATTAATGTGAAGTTTACTGTATTGTCTATTATCTTCAGAATATGTGGCTTAGAGAACACACTGATCGGCGCCCTGCCGCGATGTCCGATCGCCCTAGCAGCTCCTTTGGAACATGTGGAGACTCTATGTTTGGGATACGTGCTGTACGAGATGTGCGCCGGGTCTGAACTGGACTTGTCTCTCTTACCAGAACTGCTGCCAAGTTATCCACATGTGAGTGAAATAATCGTTATGTAATCCAGATTCTCTTCGTTTTTATTTCTTAAATTGCAATTATAACATAAAATATCATGTATTTATGTATCTATATATTTTATTTTTATTTTATATTTATCATCATCATCATCATCATCAGGTCCTTTTTAGTCTCCACTACAGGGGCACGACCCTCTCTGTACTACTAGGGCCATACTTGGCCAGAGCAGCCAGAGGACTTGGCCTACACTCTGGCCAGACGGCCAGCGTAGAGAGTGAAGGCCAAGTCCTTGGCTTCACCTCTTTATCTACATACATATTATCATATACATACATATTATCACCTCTTTATCACCCTAACGGGGTAGACAGAGTCTAAGGTCATAAGGCTAAGCGTCCCGTCTGGGTTGGAGAGGTCTATTAGATGCCTTCTACGACATCCACGGGAAGACTTGGCGTGGTCCTATTCTACTCTGCCAGATACCCCACGGCTAATTATATTTATATATTTCTGTTTTTCATAAACTTGCTCCACCACATCTTTGCGCCTTGCCTGTTTGTTGATGACTTTTTTCCAACTACCCTAAGGTTGCCTGGAAGAGATTGCTATTGCGATAAGGCCGCCTTCTGTAATCTTTTTAAGCCTATTGTTTTTTATTAATATGCTTTATGTGTGCATTAAAGAGTAAAATAAAATAAAATAGATATCATTCTCAAACACTTCTCACACAACACTCTCATTCATTCATTCAATCATTTTCAGCCCACATCAGCCTACTGCTGGGTATAGGCCTCCCTTTTTTTAACGCCATTTTCTACGGTCCTGTGCTAGTCTCATCCACTGTTTTCCACTCAGCCGAACAATATCATCTGACCAGCGGGCTGGTGGTCAGATGATGGTCTCACACAACACTCGCGGTTGATAAATTGTAAATTAGTACTCAATCTTGGTGTTGTCGCAGGTCGCCGAGATAATAGAGCAGATCTTCGGGCCTCGCACCCCGAGCCTGCACGAGCTACTTCTGTGTGAGTTGTTCAGAAAGATAGACCTACGGGAGATGAAGGGGCCATGTTTACCTGTAAGTTCCTGCATAGTACATCCTGGAGAAAATTTGACCAGGTTCTTAAGATAAAGTGTTTAAATTAGTTAAAATTGAAAATGTGTGCTGAAAAAGAACTCGTCACACGTAGGATTCTAAGCACGTGCCTTAGGTTTACGCCCTAGTGTGATACAACCGGGACTTCGAATTATTCTTTTTTATCAGCTGTTGGACTTTATTTTTTACTGATTGAATATAAATTAACAGGTTCCTTGTCTTATGAATCATTATGTAAACATTTCAATAGTTTTGCTATTGTGTCTAAAGAAAGGGTTAAAATATATTAAGTACGACCTTTTTGAGCAAATTGAATTTTTCATACTAACGTTTTTAGTATCATTTCGTGTTTGATAAATTCAACTAAAGTGAAATTTTGTACGATTAGTTAGAAAAAGAACAGAAAATGACGACATTTTAGA
This sequence comes from Elegia similella, assembly GCA_947532085.1. Taxonomy (NCBI): domain Eukaryota; kingdom Metazoa; phylum Arthropoda; class Insecta; order Lepidoptera; family Pyralidae; genus Elegia; species Elegia similella. Next base: position 21,498,342 of record OX383941.1, read on the forward strand.
ACAGACAAAATAGTTAAACGATGCATTTTTGCGCAAATCTGCTCATCAGCAGATTTTTGCGTAGGTAAGTAGTAAACTACGAACATAACTTCTCGTATGCCGAGGTTATGTTCGTAGATTACTACAAGCACGCCACGACTGTAGCTCATAGTTACCTATGCTACGAAAGATCTACGTAGAACTTTCGGCTACGCTGCGACTGTAACTCGTAGCCTTCGTAGCATACGGTCTGTACTACGGAGTAGCGTCTCTCTTATTTACCTACGCATTTTATGCGTAGGATTTTTTTTTGTAACAGCCTCCCTGGTCCAGTGGTTAAGGCGTTTGCCTGTTGACCCGGGGGTCGTGGGTTCGATTCCCACCGGAAGCATACTTTGTTTAGTTGTTTCCGGTTTGGTTAGGACATTGCAGGCTTTAATCACCTGATTGTCTGATAATAAAGATGATTCCGTGCTTCGGAAGGCACGTTAAGCCGGTGGTCCCGGCTGCCATCTGGTAGTCGTTAAAGGAACCACGTCAGAGGCCGAGACGCGGTTCCGAAGAACTCTGACACCAGGGTGTGCATGGTCGATTGACCGTTACACCTACTCGAAATGATGATGACGCATTTTTATAGAATTTTAAGAGTACCTATATATTGTCTTAGTGTAGTTGTAGTAGAGCCACGCTACCGGCATAAATAATTTTTGCTAATAGCATGAATGGGCTGGCTCGTCCGGGTAAGTGCCACACTCTCACAGAAAATCGTAGAAGCTTTACCGCTTCTATGCTTTGTTTGGTGAGAGAGAGCCGGAGGCCCATCCTTCTTCCCATTCTCTCTCCCATGTCCTTCCCCAACTCCTTGTAATGCCGACAACGCTCTGGTGTTGGAGTTGTCCATGGGCAGCGTTGATCGCTTACCATCAGGTGACTCGCTTGCTCGTTTGCCGTCCTATATCATAAAAAAATGTACTCTGTTTCTAGTTTTTCAAACTTATATGGGTATACTGTCGATCATCAGCAGGTTGAGACAGAATATCAGTGCTTTGCTTAAATTGAGAGGAAAGCGTTACGCTGCGCCTATAACCTTTTTGAAGTGCTGCTACGCTCACAAGCTATTATGATCTTTTACTATTTATCGTTGAATTTGTCCTGTTTTGTTGTTTTGTAATAGTTTGCGTGTGTTTAAATAAACTTATAGAATTTTCAAATAAACTTTTATTCTATTACTAGCTTTCGCCCGCGGTTCCGCCCGCGTCAATGTCGATCCCTCGGGAATAGTACTTTTTCCCGGGATAAAAGGTAGCCTATGTCCTTCTCCGTACTCCAGAAAACTTGTATGCAAAATTTCATGATGATCGGTTCAGTAGTTACGGCGTGAAAGCGTAACAAACAAACAAACTCACTTTCGCATTTATAATATTAGTAAGGATGTCTACAAACAATTTTGGGCTGCGAGGCTGTAACTCGAAGCCTACGAGCTACGAACAAGTTTGAAGCTTGGTGATAGATCGTAACAGACCTGTCTATTCAGGTCAGGGGTGTCATCCTCAACTACCTGTGCGGTGTTGCAGGTATGGCAACAAATTTTCCATTCTTCCGAGTGAGTTATATCCCAATACCTTCACACCCTTCCCAAATCCAACAAATTCCTATCCTACCCCAGCTTAAAATGCTTCGGATCGGGCAGTAGTGACGGAAGCACAAGAAGGCAAATAAACTGCGCTCGCCATCCCGTCTGCCAAGCGTAGTGTGTATGGCAATTTCCTCCCATAGAAGGAGAGGTCCTTGGGAGAGGTCTTTGTCCAGCAGTGGACTTCCAACGGCTGGAATGATGTCTATTCAGGCTTAGATTTCTCTGAGATATTTTTTTTATGACATATGGCGGCAAACGAGCAAGCGGGTCATCTGATGGTTAGCGATCACCGCTGCCCATAGACTAGTGCAACACCTGGGGTGTGACAGGAGCGTAGCCGGCCTTTTAAGAAAACATAGGCTCCGTGGCGCATTGGTTAACACGCCAGCCTGCGACACGAGGGTGCCTGGGTTCGATCCCCGGTCAGGTCAAGATGGAAAATTATCTTTTTCAGATTGGCCTGGCTCTTGGATGTTTATCTATATATGTACCTATTTGTTAAAAAATATAGTATTGTTGAGTTAGTATCCCATAACACAAGTCTCGAACTTACCATGGGGTTAGCTGTGCGATTTGTCCGTATATATTTATTTATTATTTATAGACTCGTTTTTTTGAAGGTTCCAATGTCGTTTCCCCATAATACGTAGGGCAGCCCGAGCAAGAATGCTCAGGGAGGGATTCTCCTGTACCTAATTACCGGTACCCTCCTGGGGTATATTTCTTTTTAATACCACTGTCATAATTGTAGGGAGGGGGGGGGGGGGGGATAAAAGATCACTTGGACTTATTCAGCTCGTCAATTACAGAACTTCAGCCAAAGACTATCACGCTCATGCCTCTCGCTGTTAGGAGAGGTGGCGCGCCGCCAGCCTGGTTCACCTCGGACGCGGACCCCACCACGCCGCTCTGGTCCTGCTTCTCCCGCCACACCACCCCCCAGAAGGTGACAATAGTTGTTACTTAAAATTTTAAAAGCTATTACGTCTGTAGTGTACGTAACTATGCACTATATGTAATAAAACTGGTTCACTACCTCACCTAGCGCGGGACACGTCTTGACACTATGCCGATACCGAAACGACTGACTACTGATATTAACATTTGTGCTCCCCACTAATGTGAGTGAGACAGCGTATTTATCTATTTCATAGACACAAACACTACATCGTCACATTCTTCTGAGATCGTCACCATCGAGTTAGATTCTTAAAAAATCTAAAGAACAATGCCTCAGCCGCTTCACCTTCACGCCGCCATCATTATCATTTCGTATGGCAGGTTACTGCAAGAATCATTGAATTAGAAAAACTATGGAAGCGTAACTCTCATACAACTAACGATTCATTTTCAGTCCCATTTACGCAAACAAACTTAAATCACAACGAAAAACTTACGCACTCATAGACGAAGATAGTTTGCGATTGGCCGCGTCAAGGTCACGAGGCGGTGCCAACGTTTCTAATGAACGCTATGGTGTCAACATAGCGGAGGTAGGTAGATATCGCTCACGACAGCAGTTCGCCTCGCTCGCTATGATAAGTTACTCCAGTGTCACTTTTCCGTCTTTCCTTGCGTTTCCTGCACCACTTTATTACATAAGAAGTCATTTTTATCTTAATTCGTTAAGATTTCGCCGATATTCACAAAGAATATGTCGTAAAATGCTTTTATCGACGCGTCCTTCCACTAGTTCACGAACAGATATACTTTTTAAGCCCCGCCCGCTTTGATATACTTTGCGTGGTGTCAGTTTTTGAGAGCAATGCTGCTTCCATAGTTTTTCTTATTCAATGGCAAGAATCCTTACTAATATTATAAATGCGAAAGTGAGTTTGTTTGTTTGTTTGTTTTGTTACGCTTTCACGCTGTAACTACTGAACCGATCATCATGAAATTTTGCATACAAGTTCTCTGGAGTACGGAGAAGGACTTAGGCTACCTTTTATCCCGGGAAAAGTACTATTCCCGAGGGATCGACATTGACGCGGGCGGAGCTGCGGGCGAAAGATAGTAATATAATATTATAGATGCGAAAGTGAGTTTGTTTGTTTGTTACGCTTTCACGCCGTAGCTACTGAACCGATTATCATAAAATTCTGCATACAAGATCTCTGGAGTACGGAGAGGGACATAGTGTACCTTTTATTCCGGGAAAAAGTACTATTCCCGAGGGATCGACATTGACGCGGGCGGAGCCGCAGGCGAAAGCTAGTCCTATATATTTTAAATTCGTAAGCCATTCCTCAGCTCTCGGAATAAAGGAGTGAAATTTGCTCAGTATTCCGGGGAAGCGATGTAATGGGCACTCTTCGGCTTTGTTCTGCTGTCCCACATCGCACTCTAGAGAGTCCTAAAGTCGCCATTTATAGAGATGGTGGTTGACACACCGGCCCCCTTAATGGCCGCGACCCTAACATCTTTGCATGAACGTACCATAAACAGTAAATTTAGGTAAATAGCAAAATAGCTTTGTAGCGCAGTGGTTAACACACCAGCCTGCGACACGTAGTGTTCGGGTTCGATCCCCGGCCAGGTCACACTGGAAAATGATCTTCTTCAGATTGGCCTGGGTCTTGGATGTTTATCTATATATGTATTTGTTATAAAATATAGTATCGTTGAGTTACTATCCCATAACACAAGTCTCGAACTTACCTTGGGGCTAGCTCAATCTGTGTGATGTGTCAGTATATATTTATTTTTATTTATTTATTGGCTTCGACTATATTCTATATTCGAATAGGTGAAATACAAGTGACACCTCATGTTGTCCATAATCGAACTCGCGTTAGAACCTCAGGTTAGAACGCAGCACCTTTTAGTTTAGATACCTACAGCAAGCCAATTTTATACTTATGGCTCTGAACAAACGATTCATAATTCGTTAGTCGATGAATACCGGATTTGTTCAGTTTTCACCTTCGAAGGGGTCGCCGCGCGTAGGTTTTCCGATACCGATACGGGGAGTGAGACAGGCCTGACAGAACGCAACGTGTGGCATCGCTCTTAATATCATGTCTCTCTAAATTAATTTATACAGGGTTTTAATATATGACAAAACGGTTTAACTCACGTATTTTTAGTAGGAAAAATGCCGACAGTTTCAGCCTAGTCAGTAGGACGTCCTTGACACTCGCCCTGAGGATGGCCTACTGACTAGGCTGAAACTGTCGGCATTTTTCCGACTAAAAATACGTGAGTTAAACCGTTTTGTCATATATTAAAATGATATCTCGCGTTAGTTTTAATAATATTATACAGGTTTTATTTAAATAACACTAATAACCTTGCAGGACTAGATATCTAACATCATAAACAATAATTAGCCGTGTGGTATCCGGCAGAGTAGAATAGGACCACTCCAAGTCTTCCCGTGGATGTCGTAGAAGGCGACTTAGGAAATACAAGCTAAACAAAGCTTATAAACATCTAAGAGACCTCTCCAACCCGTCTGGCCAGCGTGGAGAGTGTAGGCCAAGTCCTCTGGCTGCTCTGGCCAAGTATGGCCCTAGTAGTACAGAGAGGGTCGTGCTCCTATAGTGGAGACTAGAAAGAACCTGATGATGATAAACAATAACGTTTGTTCTACGACTTTTGATAATTTGTTAGATTTAAGCTTTCATCCTTCCTCCTTATTACTTTATTATTATTATTCTCTTTATTTATTTAATTTCTTAGGTCTAGGTTTTTATAAAACTTATATAAAAAGTAAAATATAAAAAAAATATCATACAAAAAATACAACTTTTATAAAAACCTAATCCTAGAGGTCTGCCAGCAGCGGGGCAGGGCTCAAGCTACCGACAGTTAAGGCTACAGAGAGAGAAACCTCCTGACGATGCGCGCAGTGCCCAGGAGTACTGCCTTCTGTATCTGACCCTTGATCCAGCCATCTAGCGAGAGCCTCTTGAGGTGTTGATCGAGGCTCTTCGCTATAAGACCGTTCACTGAAACGACTATCGGGACAATGATCGTCGAATCCACATCCCACATAGCGGTCACCTCGTGGGCCAAGTCTAGGTACTTAGTAAGTTTGTCCTTCTCAGCCTTCACAAGGTTCTCGTCATGCGGGATAGTGATATCGATGAGCATTGCCTGGCGCGTCGATCGATCTGTTAGCACGATGTCAGGCTTATTGGCAACAATAGTCCTATCCGTGATTACAGATCGATCCCAATAGAGCGTGGCACGACCATTTTCGAGAACCGGCATTGGTGTGTACTTATAGTACGGCACCTCGGAATCCACAAGCTCATAACGAAGAGCAAGTTGCTGGTGGATAATTCTGGCTACAAGGTTATGTCTGTGCAAGTACTCTCCGTTAGCCAGATGAGAACAACCGGAGATAATATGCCTGAGTGATTCGCCAGGACGGCGGCATGCTCGACAAATGTCGACCGTACCGTCCTTCAGGATATATCTCCGATAGTTGTTCGTCATCATGACTTCGTCTGCAATTGCACAAGCAAAACCCTCGGTTTCTCCAAAGAGGTCACCAAATCGTAGCCAGTTTACCGACGCGAGCAGATCTACATCAGGCCCTGTTAAGGCCCGGTAGAACCGCCCGTGCAGCTCCTTGCTCTTCCATATGTCCCTGCGGTCTTCGGTGCTCAGCACCGTTGGTCTGTGCCAGTTCTCGCTTGCTAAGGAGAGCGGTGTAAAGCTCCTATCTACTGCAACAACGTCGCGATGCATCCCACACTCATTTTTAAGGAAATAATCCCTAAGACTGTACACCTCGCGGTTATGGAGAGTCTTGGCGTTCAAAAATCCACGACCTCCACACTTACGTGGGATGTACAGTCTCATAACGGATGAGCGTGGGTGAAGCATGCGATGCACTGTCAGCTGTTGACGGACCTTCCTATCCAGGGCATCTAACTCAGTTTGGGTCCATCTTAGTATGCCAAAGGAGTAAGTGAGTAGGGGCATTACCCAGGCATTGAAAGCGCGTACCTTATTACCACGTGACAAAAGACTTTTAAGTACTTTTGTCAGTCGACAAAAGAAACGCTCTTTCATCGCCTGCTTTATGTCCCCATCCACAATACTCAAAGACTGTAACATACCAAGATATTTGTAAGTTTTCTCCTCCGCGAGAGATCTGAGGGACATCATCTCAGAAAACGGGGAAAAGTTGTAAATTCAACAAATTTACAATTTTTCCCCGTTGGACATGCATGACAGCACATTTATCTACACCAAACTCCATCCTGATAGAACTACTGAAATCTCTTGTGATTTTCAATAGCTCCACCAGGTCAGAGGGATTTGGTGCAAATAATTTTAAGTCATCCATGTATAACAGGTGAGAAACAATCTCCCCGTTACTTCGGAGGCGGCAGCCTAGTCTTGAATCCCTCAGTAGGTTGCTGAGGGGGTTCAAAGCCAGACAAAACCATAATGGACTCAAACTGTCGCCCTGGAAAATGCCTCGCTCGATCCTTATCAAGTCCATCGGATCCGAGGAGCCATTTCCTTTACCTGGCTGACAGAGGACCGTGGTCCATTGTCTCATACACGTGCCGAAAAAGGATCTTAAAGTTGTATTACCTTTATACAACTCTAAGACCCTCTCTAGCCGTGAATGAGGCACTGAATCATAGGCCTTTTTATAGTCAATCCAGGCAGTTGAAAGGGCTGCCTTTTTCCGTTGAACTTGCTTGCAGATGGTCATGTCTATGACGAGGAGCTCTTTAGTACCACGGGACCCAACCCTACATCCATTTTGAGAGGAAGCCATGATTTTGTTCACAACTATGTGCTGGTTAATTTTTGCTCTCAAGATGGATATAAGGAGCTTGTAAAGAGTTGGCAAGCATGTGATAGGTCTAAAATTCTTGGGATCCGTGGTACTACCGGATTTATAGAGCAGGAAGGTGATTCCTGTCGTAAGGAAAGAAGGTAGGGAACCAAGCTCGAGAGCTTGTTGGAATTGTGTGGCCAAACGTTCATGTGAGCTTCGAATCCACTTTATCCAGAAGTTGTGCAATCCATCCGGCCCAGGACTTTTCCAGTTCTGCGCCGTACGAATCGCACAACTTATGTCATCGGGGCTGATAGTTACAGCCCCCATGGACTCGATAGGCTCACATTCACGTTCAACCACTGTCATCCAATCACTCTCGGTGTGTTCGACTGGCACCGACCAAATACTACGCCAGAAATTATTCATAGCAGTAGCATTCGGCAGCTGCCCGTCGATCACACATTATTTATTATTATTATTACTTTACTTTATTACTATTACTAATATTATAAATGCGAAAGTAAGTTTGTTTATTTGTTTGTTACGCTTCCACTCCGTAGCTTCTGAACCGATCATCATGAACTTTTCCATACAAGTTCTCTGGAGTACGGAGTAGGACATAGGCTACCTTTTATCCCGGAAAAAAGTACTACCTATTCCCGAAGGATCGACATTGTCGCGGTCGATGCCGCGGGCGAAGTACAAAAATAAATATTAATTTAATTTTCCGATTGAATGTTATATATTGAATGTTATAAACTCTACGCGCATCGCAAAGAAAACGCGCAAGCATCGCGTCGTCCTTTCGTTTACATAGACTTACAAATGTCACGACAGGACATTGAAAACATGAAAAATCATTTTTATTTAATTTATTAAGGTACTAGCTTTCGCCCGCGGCTTGGGAACAGTAGAAATGATTAAAATTCCATTCAAACACCTTCCCCTCTGCTTTTTCCTCTTAAGGGTGAATTTAATACATTTCACCTGCATAGATCTTTAGCCCTTAAGGAGGGGAATTTGCCTATTTCACCTACACAGATATTTTTTTATTGTAATGGAGAACTTATATACTTATTGTCATATTTCTAAGTCTAAAAATAAAAAAAATCCATACAAACTTTACCCCACCTATTTTACCCCTTCAAGGGGAAATTTCGTCCATTTTAACTACACAGATCTTTTTAATTGTAATGTAAACATATGTACTTATTTTCATACGTCTAAGTCCAGAAATGAGAAAAATTACATACAACCCCCCCCCCCCCCCCCCTCCGCTTTTACCCCGGGGAATTTTATACAGTTCACCTGCATAGATCTTTTTAATTGTCACCGTGGACTTCTATACCTATTTGCATACTTCTAAGTCTAGAAATGAAAAAAAATCCATACTAACTTTAATCCCTATTTGCCCCTTCAAGGGAGAATGTTGTCTGGTTTACCTAAACAGATCTTTTTTAATTTTAATTGAGGTCTTGTGTACCTACTTTTAAACTTCTAAGTCCAGAAATTAGAAAATTCTATATAAACTCCACCCCCCTTAATTTTCTAAAAATCCTTTCTTAGTGCTCATTTACACCATAAAAAGAATCCCTGTGCCAAATTTCAAGTTTGGGCACAGTAGTTTCGGCTGTGCGTTGATATATAAGTCAGGTTTGCCTTTGGCCCGCAGCTCCGCCCGCGTAAGCGTCGATTTCTCAGGAACAGTAGAATTACCCGGAATACATTAGTTCATGACTTTCAATTGAATTACAATTGAATATCTTCTAAAACGGAAAGTTTCGTACTAACTTTGCATCCCCGTTATACCCCCTTAAGGGATGATGAGAAAAGTATTTTACTCGTGTTTCATGCCTTTCAGTAAAGAATCTTCATGCTAAATTTCATTCGACTAACTTCAAAAATGACAAAGTTTCATGCTTACTTTGCACCCCTATTTTACCCCCTTAAGGGATGATTTTTGAGTAAAATATTTTATTCGTGTTTCATACCTTTCAGTAAAGAACCTTCATGCTGAATTTCATTCGAATAACTTCAAAAACGGCAAAGTTTCATACTAAATTTGCAACCCGTTTTACCCCCTTAGGAGATGAATTTCTAAAAATCCTTTCTTGGTGTTCCCCTACGATATAAAAGGAACCTCTGTGCAAAATTTTAAGTTTCTAACCCTTATAGTTTAGGCCCTGCGTTGATATGTCAGTCAGTCAGTCAGCTTCTACTTTTTTATTAGTATGGATTACTATGGATAGTATGGCTAGGTATAATGCTGTCGTATAATGATGATGAATTGACTTTGGATTTTAATCTTCTTATGCCACTTAATATTTTAATTTTTTTGCTATATATTTGTAGGCAAACTCATGCCTTTAGTTCATTCAAATGACGATAACTTTTTTTTTAATGAACCGATTTTGATGAAACAAACTTTAAATGTTTTGCTGAGTTAAAACAAAGCAATTGATGAAAGTTTGAAGTAAATCGGTTCAGTATTTTCGGAGATAATCGTGATCATACATACAGACAGACAGACAGACAGACAGACAGACAAAAAATTCCAAAATCATTTTTTTGCTTTCTATTATTCCTTTTAAGTGTCCCTCTATCCATTTCAGTCAATAATTCTAAATGTACAGACAAAATATTTTTACTGTTTTATTATATGTATATAGATGTCAGAACTCGTAGAACACACATTGTTGTTCATGATGTTAGCTATCTAGTAGTGCAAGGTTATTAGTGTTTTACGAATAAGCACGGTCTGGGGTATCATACGGTCCGGCGACACCCCTAAAAGTTAGGGTGTCATCCTCGACTACCGGTCCGGTAGTTGCAGGTATGGCAAATCCCAATCTCTCTCCTTCTCTTTAACAAGGTATTGAAAACTTCTTCGTTAAGGAAATAAATCTATTTCTTTGCAGGAGACATTTTCCGGTGGACCAGGACTATACGGAGGAATGGCAGTGGTGACTTTTACAAATCACGATGACTAAATAAATACGCTGTATTTTATTAGTCTTTAATTTTCAATTCTATTATTCTGTTTTGAAAAACAGGCGCAGCTAAGTATAGTGGATTATTCACAGCCTTAGGGTACGTCTCCACTGACGCCAAGTGGAGCGGAGAAGAGCTTAGCATGAACTGACCAATCACAAGGCTCGAAATCAGATTTCGAGTCTTGTGATTGGCTCTTAGCTCGTCTCCGCTCCACTTCGTGTCAGAGGAGACGCACCCTTTATCAGGTATAAGTAGTTAATATTTTTTCAAAAGTTTTCACGCCTTTCTTGGCTTAAGTTGTGGTAAAGGCACGCTACTGGCAAAATACATTTTTGCTAGTAGCATGAATGTGCCGGCTTGTCCGGGGAAGTGCCACACTCACAGAAAAATAACGTTTGAGTAGAAGCTTTACCGCTTCTATGCTTCGTTCGGTGAGTGAGCGTGTGGTTCCTTCCCCCATGTTCCCTTCCAATGTCCTCCAACTCCTTGAAAGGCCGGCAATGCTCCTATCATACCCTGGTATTGCAGTTGTCTATGGGCAGCGTTGATCGCTTACCATCAGGTGCCTCGCTTGCTCGTTTGCAGTCAGTTTATAAAAAAAAATACTAAAAGAATAAAATCAATGAAAAGATAATAGAACTTACAACCCATTTAATCCAAAGACTAGCACTAGAATGAGCATAGACAAAAACAGAATCACACTGAGAGCGAAAAATTATTTATGGTATAAAAAATAGGAAATAATATGACCAACGAAAATGCGATATTTATAGATGAACATTCTATTTATTCTAAATAACCATCACCTTTTTTCTTCGGGTCCAATTTTATCCGTTTAGTTCTCCTTGACAGGGCCGGATTAACCCATAGGCAGAACGGGCAGTTGCCTACAATACTAATTTTCCGGGGTATTTGAGCTACTTAACGTGTCTAAAGGCCCCATGGTTAATTCGGCCCTGCTATATAAAATAATTGAGTATTCGGCAGCTATGTTTCGGTAATTGATTTTACATAAAACTCAGTATTATCAGTTGCTACATACACCATTGGTAAAAATAAATGTACTGTTGATACCTAATTCAAGGGGAACCATCAGTAATTATACATATTAAAAAAATATACAATGAAGAAAGCAAACAGGCATATTTTATGGTATGCCTGTTCGCTGGGAATCTTGAAATATCTTGACTTACATAGTCAAGGAGCTTTATTCGAGCGCTCAGTTTTGTTACCATGTAAAAAGTTGTTCATATCAACAGGCTGTTGACACGTTTTTAGAGGCAAGTACACTCTGTACAGGTTCTGTTGCTTTCAGCATGTTGTCACCCTACAGACTCCCGACGGTTTTGTTCGAGTTTTTTCTTCTTACGCATTGAAGTAGTTTTAATTTGAAAGAAAGTAATACTTATTACAACAGACCATCTTATCCAGAGGGATATCCAGAGGCAGCCTATCTTTGTTCATTTTATATTATGTGGCGACAAGTTTATGCGAGCAGGCAGAACGGGAGGAGTAGCGATTAACGAAGCTGTCAACATTGCTTTTTAATGCAAGTTATAATGACTTTAATAAGGACGATGTATATTCAGACCATATACCTAGTTTTTACGATAAACTAAAATTGTAAGGTGACGTCGATTGGAGAAAATGCGCTGTACAGTTTGTTGCCGCTTCTTTTGCACTCCGCTTTGGAAGCGGCATTAAACTTAGCCATAAATAAATGACTGACGTCGCAGCAACAATTCTCAGTTGAAAATATATGACAATTATAATAAGTGTCCAAATGACCTATATTAAATAAACGTTTAGAATTTTGAAAAAAAAGTGCATTTTGTTTTCCCGATTGTTGCACATTTAAATTAAATCAATTAATTAATTCTAACACCGTGAGCATATACATCATACATTCGAAACGTTATCAATAAAATTGTAAGCGGCAGTTTGCATAGTTCTTACTACAATAATAGGCAAATGTCGACTTAGTTTACTTGCGAAGATGAAAACTAAAGTTTTCGAAACGTTAATATATTCACAAATGCGATAAAACCATATAAAGTAATTAATCTAAATTTTCTATTTATTATTTTACAATGCAACACACGTAAAGAAGAAGAAAATTTCGGTAAGCTTGTAAGGTGATGAGGCTGATTTGAGACACACTTCATCCTATTTCTTTACCTTTACAATTTTTACGCAATTACTTGGTTCACCTGCAAGTTTTCGGTACAAATTGAGCAGCTCCTCGAAGAATATGAAGACCAGTATCGCCTGGGGGGTAATTTTCAAGAAAGATGGTAAGAAGCCATTCCAAAGCGCCATGGGACCCTCGTACTTGATGATTTGCATGAACACCTCGATTTGACTTGGATGACCTTTCGTGTCGTTTTGAATTCTGAGGAATTTAATCAGAGAAAATATTAAGAAGCTAAAAAAATCTTTACTAATTAGAGAATACGTCCAGGCCCTTAGTAACCAAGGCATTCTTCACAAGCGGCTGGCAACTAGAGGTGGTCGTTCCAAAGATTAACCGTTTTTAAGAACAGTTTTGTGGTCCGCTACGATGGAACCGTTTTACGTTTCGTTTCAAAGCAGTCCTCGTCGCAAAACCAGCCCTCGAAATGTTTCACGCGAATTTGAACTTACTTGCAATGTAAATACAAGCTAGAATGCAATGAGACATTGCGATTTCATGTTACGTCTCGTTCGCAAAGCGGTGGTCATTCTGCGTATCCTATAGAGATTGAAATAGAGTACAAAGTTGCTAAGCAATAAAACTATAGGTAATACTAGTAAACTTAAGTCTGCAATCATTGCCGAGACGAACGAACGTTGGCGCAACGAGATTTCGTTCGATTTAGGAGACTGCTATAGATTCGTTGCGTTCGTTAGACCGTCGCCGCGCCGTCGGGCGTCGTCATCCGTCGCCTAAAACCGTTCCGAACGAGAACCGTTTCGAGGACTGGTTTCCGTGCTTGAGACGACGACCCACCTCTACTGGCAACACAAAGCTAATTGTAGTTGTCGCAAAAGAGTGTATAAATATCTTTATTTTAGCATTTTAAGCAAGTACTATATAAATCAAGGGGTACCATCCTTAACTGCTTGTTCGGTGGTTATAGTAATGGGTACGCGCGCCAAGCTGCTACTTGCTTTTCCCCATTCATCAGAGAGAGGAGTATCCCAATATCTTCATTCCAAGCCCAAATCCAACAAATTTCTATCGTTTCCCAGTTTAAAAATGCTTCCGATGGGCAGCAGCCTCTGAGCACAACAACCCAAAAGACTGCTTGCCAACCCGCCTGCCAAGCGTGGTGAGCAATATCCTCCCATGAAAATAAGAAAGAAAACAACGGACATCTTTTGGCTAAATTGATGATGATGATTGGGCCCTTCGTTAGTAAATAGGCTAGTTTCCTGGGTCGTAATAATAACATAACAATTATTCCGTCAGTTAGATAATCAAAAAATATTGGACACGTATTTTTTCTTTTGTCGATTAAACAAAAAATGATAAAGATATAGCCCTTTAAAGTGCCGTGTGACGTCATAGTTTGCTACAATTTTTAGCAAACTTTGACGTCACGAGCCCCCACTCCTGAACTTTGACGCGCTTTATCTTTATTATATATTGTTTATTTGACAAAAGAAAAAATACGTGTCCAATATTTTTTGACCCAGGAAACTAGCCTATTTACTACTACGTTTTTTTTTTAGGAAACTAGCCTATTACATATTTATGACATAAAAAAATATATTTGTTCTATGTACACTGCAAAATAACCTATCAAAATGATTTTTGTTTTATTGTGTACCTACACCTCGTGATGTTGTACCTATGAACTACCTATATTAAAATCTTGGAATCAGAATCCGTAACTAACTGAATACAGAATTGCAAGAAAAAGAAGTAAAATCGAAAAATAAAATTAGACCTCCCATACGAACTCGCCGATCAGCTGGACTAATTTCTATTAAATTAGCCAATTTTGTTTTTAGTTTTTTCCTTTTTCTTACAATTCTGTATTTAATTAGGGATTCTGATTCCATGATTTTAATAAAGTTCATGGGCACGAAATCACACTCATCATCATCATTTCGAGTAGGTGACACGGTCAATCGACCATGCACACCCTGGTGTCAGAGTTCTTCGGAACCGCCTCTCAGCCTCTGACGTGGTTCCTTTAACGACTACCAGATGGCAGCCGGGACCACCGGCTTAACGTGCCTTCCGAAGCACGGAATCATCTTTCTTATCAGACAATCAGGTGATTCAAGCCTGCAATGTCCTAACCAAACTGGAAACAACTAAACAAAGTATGCTTCCGGTGGGAATCGAACCCACGACCCGACCACGACGAAATCACACTGCATAATAAATACGTCAATATATCCAGCAACTAGTCCTTCCTTACTCCTTACCAATATTATAAACGCAAAAGTTTGTGAGTATGGATGTATAGATTTTTGTTACTCTTTCACGCCAAAATGGCTGAACGGATTTTAACGAAATTTTGCACACGGATCGGTTTACCTGGATTAACACATAGGCTACCTTTCATTCAGGAAAAAAGGACGGTTCCCGCGGGATCGACATTAACGTGAGCGTAGCCGCTGGCTGCCAATAGTAATTTATATTTTTTTGGATACCTCGTCTTGATAATATCGACGGGCAGCGACACGAAGATGGAAATGAAGCCGGCGACCATTGACGAGCAGAAGTACAATAGCATAGTGTCGCCCAGACGTGGCAATAGCACCTCCTTAGCCTAGAAACAAGATACATACGTAGTAATCACGTGTTTACCTCATACGGGGTAGATAGAGCCTAGTCGTTGTGACCCAAACGCCACGTTTAGCATGTTGATAAAGGTGCAAATCGAAAATTGAAGTTGAGATGGAAACAATCTTTTATCGATTGACCTGGGTCTTGGATGTTTATCTATTGTGTATCTTTTATAAACTTCGATCAAATATAATAATAGATACACAGTCTCATACAAAATGAAGACAACAAAAACGGTATACATACTCAAAGTATGACACTCCATCTTTCTTTTTCACTTTTGACGCGTAGTTTTTGCATCTTTTCACTGACCTTCGTCATCGCGAGACGTGTGAGTGCTAGCGCGGTTTATTGAAACTGTGGACAAAACAGCTCCGAAACTCTATTAGTGCGCTGTTTTGCCGGTGCCACTTTTCGAGCGCGAATCGTCTGTCTGCCATTATATTTGATCGAAGATTATAAAATATAGTATCGAGTTACTTGTCCCACGACACAACTTACTATGCGTCTGGCACAATCTGTGTGGTCTGCCCCCTTAAAGGGGTAAAACACTAATTAACCTCATACGATTAGATAGCTAACATCATGAACAACAACGTTTATTCTACGAGTTCTGACATGACTTAATAGGCTAGTTTGACTAGCTCCGTGGCGCAGTGGTCAACACGCCTGCCTGCGACACGGAGTGACCGGGTTCGATCCCCGGCCAGGTCAAGATGGAAAATGATCTTTTTCAGATTGGCCTGGGTCTTGGATGTGTATCTATATATGTATTTGTTATAAAATATAGTATCGTTGAGTTAGTATCCCATAACACAAGTCTCGAACTTACTTTGGGGCTAGCTCAATCTGTGTGATTTGTCCGCATATATTTATTTATTATTTTATTATTTAGTTTCCTAAAAAAAATATTATTTATAATAATTAGTCCGTTTTATAGATTATCGAAAAGTATTAGATAGGTACGTATTTTTTGTATCCTTACTAATATTATAAATGCGAAAGTGAGTTTGTTTGTTTGTTTGTTTGTTTGTTTGTTACGCTTTCACGCCGTAACTACTGAACCGATCATCATTAAATTTTGCATACAAGTTCTCTGGAGTATGGAGAAGGGGGAGAAGGGCATAGGCTACCTTTTATCCCGGGAAAAAGTATTATTCCCGAGGGATCGACATTGACGCGGGCGGAGCCGCGGGCGAAAGCTAGTATTCTATAAAACAAAAGATGATAAAGAAAAAGCGCATCAAAGTTTAGGAGTGGGGGCTCATGACGCAATATAACGGTACAAAGTGTACCGGATAGTGACGTCACGCGGAACTTTAACGGGCTATGTTTATCACATTTTTTTTCATTAAAAAAGAAAAAATACGTATCTAATATTTTTCAATAATCTATAAGACGAACTAATTATTTTGATGTTATTTTTTTTAGGAAAAAAGCCAATTAATTAAATAAAAATCAATTTTCAAGTTTTTAATGTCCTGTCGTGCGTGTCATTTGTAAGTCTATGCAAACGAAAGGACGACGCGACGCTCGCGTTTATTCTTTCTGCGATGCGCGTAGAGTTGTTAACATGCAATCGGAAAATTTAATTAATATTTATTTTTATATGAAAATAAAATCTAACAAATTATCAAACGTTGATGGTTATGATCTTAGCAATCTAGTCCTGTAAGATTATATTGGTGTTTTTCAAGTAGCCCTGTCCTGTATCTTATACCTTTAAACGAGCAATTCTTGTATATTTATTTAATTGTATATAAATTTATTTCTAGCCGTGTGGTATCCGGCAGAGTAGAATAGGACCACTCCAAGTCTTCCCGTGGATGTCGTAGAAGGCGACTTAGGAAATACAAGCTAAACAAAGCTTATAAACATCTAAGAGACCTCTCCAACCCGCCTGGCCAACGTGGAGAGTGTAGGCCAAATCCTCTGGCTGCTCTGGCTAAGTATGGCTCTAGTAGTACAGAGAGGGTCGTGCTCCTGTAGTGGAGACTAGAAAGGACCTGTTGATGATGATGATGATGATGATGATTATTTTTATATGAAAGTAAAATCTAACAAGTTATCAAACGTTGATGGTTATGATGTTAGCAATCTAGTCCTATAAGGTTATTGGTGTTTTTCAAGTAACCCTGCATCTTATACCTTTAAACGAGCAACTCTTGTATATTTATTTAATTGTATATCTATGATATTGTATTTCTATGATCTCGGAAACGGCTCTAATGATTTCGCTGAAATTTGGTATGGGTATTCGGGGGTAAACAATCGATCTAGATTAGTCTTATGTTTGTGAAAACGCGTGTTTTCGAGTTTCATGCGTTTTTCTTTTCACGCAGAATATGGTCGCTAATTTCGTCCCGCCAACCACTGTCCGTCTAGTCTAGCGGGACCAGACGCGGACGGCAAGAAACGGGTTCGAATCCCACTTACTTTTATATGTTCAATTTTATATATACATATTTTTATTTAATTTTTATTGTTTTTAGACAAGTTTAAAAAATGTAGTTAATGTTTGAGGTAACAATATATATTTCTCATAAATATAGAATAATACCTAAGCACCACTATATTACAACAAATAGTAATAACCGACCGAAGCTCGGTCGCCCAGGTACCTACTTACTATTTATTTGTACATTGCTTACCTCCGAGTATGTACCTAGTTGCGCAGAGTTCACCAACATGCCCCTGGTCACAGTGGGTACTGTGCCACGCCACAAAGTTTTTACACCCTCTTCTTTTATTATCCTGAAAAATATATAAAATGCTATTATTTTTACTACTTGTTTAATTTTGTCATTGGGGCTGTTAAGCGTTGAGGATTTTTTCATCATCAAATCGGCTCTAAGTCTCCCATATTCACACAGGATTACTTGCATAACAGTATTAAACCCGCAGCCCACGCACGACAACGTTTATCGACTATCGCTATCTTGTTTTCAGTAATATCAAAGAGCAAGATGTGGATAGTTTATCGCGCGATATAGACGGCGACGCGGGCGCTATGTTATGGGCGCAGCCCCCGGAGTATGACATGCGCGACAACGTTTATCGACTATCGCTATCTTGTTTTCAGTAATATCAAAGAGCGAGATGTGGATAGTTCATCGCGCGATATAAACGGCGTCGCGGGCGCCATGCTACGGGTGCAGGTCTAGATAAATAACAATATTTGTTCTACGACTTTTGATAATTTGTTAGATGTTACTGTTACAGGGTTAGTTGCTACCTGCTAGTGTTACTTGTCGCACACCCTACGTCTCTTATACGTACGTTAGTACTTGAATTCATTCTGTGGTGTCGACCCTGATTGCTTACTCACACATTGACGTGTGCACAGATGTAAAGTTTCGTTTGTAGTAGTATTAGGCATCAATATTACTCCATTTGATTAAGACCAAATCCCACGCCATTGAGTGACAAAAAGTGTATTGGGTTTTTTTATATGTACTTACAAAGTCGACTCTGTTTTATTTCTTCCATTCAAATAGAATTTAAAGACCTTCTGACTACGAGGCGACTAAGAGGGCGAGCATTGTAAATGCGCGCTGACTCGGAGAGTCTAAATGTTTTATCCTGTACTTTCGCGCTATAAACAAATAATTACTAATTTTAACGGGACTTAACACGAACATTTTTATATTTATTTCCTCTGACGTTTCTATGCAGTTATGTACATCCATCGTGGACGCAGCGAGATCGGATCACTAAACACCAGCGGAAATAAATATAAATAAACACGGTTCGAGCTGAGTTCCGTTAAAATCTAATATATTATCGTTTACACACCTGGAGAATGCATTGAAAATGTGTTTGTAGTTCCTTCTCTTGTCTAAAGGAAGCCGTCCATCAGCCTGCATCCTTATGAGCGCGACCTCCGAAGGGTTGCCGATCACCGCACCGACTCCACCGGCGATGAGACCTAGGACAAGCTTGGTTCCGAACCCTGGCGTGCCACAGGTACTGGATTAAAAATGTAATTAAACACTAAAGGCCTGCGCGAATTAGGCCACAGACGCGGCGTTGGGATTGGTTTTGATTGAATAATTATATAATACTGAATAATTCATTCAATTGTGTCGGACATGGGTGTACAAAAAGGTGTTAGTATTATTAATATATTCATATTTAATGAGATAGTGCGGGAGCGATATGGATTGAAAGATTGCGACCGAGATTGAGAAAGGAATGTTAAGATGGTTTGGCCACATTGAAATGATGAGTGAAAGAAGAAAAATAAAGAAAAGAAATAAAGCTAGTGTGAATGGAAATAATGGTCAGGGTCCTCGTCGAATGTACTGCGATCAGATTGCAGACGTCCTTAATAAAAAAGATGTTAGAAGTACCCGAAACTGTAGAGCATGAATGAGTGTAGACGAAGCTAGAGATATTTGCCAGGGTCGTAGCAAGTGGAGATCCATAGTCTCTGCCTACCCACATGGGAAACAGGCGTGATAATATGTATATATGTGTTAGTATTATATAAAATACAACACTCACTGCGCACATTGACACAAGTGGTGGATGTTGGAACGAAATCTACTCGGTTAAAGAGGGACTGGGCGGGTTATGTCTATCGAATGCTGCTGGAAAGAGGCTCATAAAACAACCTCATGTATCTACTGACGGGAAACGATCAAGAGGCAAATCAAAAACAAGATGGACAGATGACTTGTCTGCTTTTGATAAAACTTGGAGAGAGATGGCAAGAGATAGAGCAAAGTGAAAAGAGGAGGCTATTGCTCAGTAGTGGGACCCAAATAGCTAATTATAATATATCAAAGCCCAAGTGCCAACGTTTGATTGTATATGTTTAAATATATTTATATACATATACATAATACATGCTTTACGCGGACGA
The DNA here is from genome assembly GCA_947532085.1 of Elegia similella. NCBI lineage: Eukaryota > Metazoa > Arthropoda > Insecta > Lepidoptera > Pyralidae > Elegia > Elegia similella. The sequence continues at coordinate 21,518,353 of OX383941.1, forward strand.
TGATAAAGGTGGATTGTGCTAAAAGACACGAGATGTCAATAGGGGACCAAAATAGCCAAATGTATCTGCCCGTGTGGGCTAAGGCAGATGAGAGTTCTTAGAAATCTGGTGTGGTACTTATTTGGCCAAGTCGATGCTTATGTTCGATGACATTTGTCTCAGTAATCCTTGTTCATCAAAAAAGAGGTTCACTGCTGGACATAGGCCCACCCAGAGGTTTTCCAACCAGTTAAACTGGATAGCTGGCTCATCATGGACTTTCATGGGAGAAAAGAAGAAACGTAGAATGTACCAGCTGCAGATCTTCTGATTCCATTTTTCATCTACGCGCCCACTTGCACGCTAAACGTGGCCTTTAGGTCTTCTGGCCTTAGAATATCTGTTTAACCCATTAGGGATAAATAGAATACGTGATAGGTATTATGTATGTCATAGCTATATCTTACAATTGATCACTTCATGATGTGGCCAATCATTTCATGAAATGTTTGTATTTCATTAAATGGCCCACTAGAAATGACCTTACCGTATAACGTGTTATGACGATAATACAATAGACGTTTGGCTATATCGTTAATGAAGAGTTTACATGATACCGTAGCTCTGATACAAACTCGTAGGTGGTCATTTATCAAATACAACTATTTCAAAATAGTTATATTTCATGAAATGGTCGGTCACATCATGAAGTGATTAATTTCAAGAACTGGCCACGCCATATATACATGGTGAAATTTTTATCGTTTTAGACCCTTAAAGGGGTGACTCAGACCATCAATATGAACAACTTTCTCTATGCAAGGTGGTCTAACCTCCCCCACTCTTTTTAATTTATATATAATAAATCTGATTGTCGAGCTCAGCAACACCATGGTTGGATGTTCAATTGACGGCACCATGATCAATAATATAAGTTACGCAGATGACATGGTGTTGCTGGGTCCGTCAATCAGCTCACTTAGAAGCTGACCAAAATATGTGAGACTTATGCTGAGTCGCACGGCCTGAGATACAATGTAATAAAGAGTGAGTTGCTGGTATTTCGGGCGGGGCGTACGAGCCCATCGCAAGTGCCGCCCGTCACGCTCGGTGGAGTAGCTCTTGGCCGTGTGACGCAGTTTAAGTACTTAGGCCATATCGTCACAGATGACTTGTGTGACGATGTGGACATCGAACGGGAGCGTAGGGCGTTGGCAGTCAGAAGTAATATGTTGGCACGCAGGTTTGCACGGTGTACAAGGGAAGTGAAAATAGCGTTATTTAAAACTTACTGCCAAACTTTTTACACGTGTAGCCTGTGGGTCAACTATACGAAAAAGGTTTACAATGCCCTACGCGTCCAATATAATAATAGCTTTAGGATGCTGCTGAGACTTGCCCGATACTGCAGCGCGTCAGGAATGTTTGCCGAAGCGGGTACTGACGACTTTTACGCTATCATAAGAAAGCGAACAGCCTCCATGATGCGTCGCTGCCGGGAGAGTGGCAGCAGCATACTAAACACATTAAATGCCAAGATGGACAATCCCATTCTTAAACACTGGATGAGTGTCCATCTTGGCACCAATAGATAAGATGTTGTGTTGATTTTTTAATTTTAAATTTATGGATGTGATGTCTGAAATAAATTATTATTATTATTATGTTGTCTCTTACTTAAGTAACCACGGGCCGAAGCCCGGTCTTTTGAGGCTTGCATGGGGACACAATATGTCCAACATGTAGAGGCCTTGTGAGACGTTTGCTATAAAATGGGGTGGGGCACTATCCAGGTCATGACAGTAAACACACTATAGAAATGTGCTCACAGACAATCCCCAGAAGGTGCAAACCTATTGATATAAAGGAACACTACTCTTAGGGCTATTGGGATGAATTGCTAATGGTTAATATCTGGGCTATGGGTATAACTATGGCACCTGCCTGACCAATGTTGATACACACGGAAAAATAGGCAGGTGGTGACTCGCCGCCTCAGTCAATGGGCCCCAGAAACGGCTGCACGACGCAAAAATATGCAGCAAAGGGGCAACATTACTTGAGCGGCTAAAGGGTGGAGAGGTGTCACTGGACTTTAAACGTACGATCATTTGCATCCTTAGAGGGTCCCATCACGCACGCCCACTCGCCACTTATGTTTCACATCCACCCTTTGAGCATAGCTCTCGCGACTCCACTCTGACCAGCCGGTTAAGGCAAACCAGAGGTAGGGGTCCTGTTACCTCTTCGGTTTCCACTCCGATCGACCATCTAAGGCAAGTCCGAGGTGAGGAACAGGGGCCTCCCCTGGGAGCACTCAGGTCCGTGGGGTCGCTACTCCCCAACAGCTCGCCACAAGCTGCCCTGCGGGCTTATTATTATTATTATAATTAGTTAGATACATATGGCGTACTCAGATCCTCTGGCTATGGTCATTATTTAGTTCATATAACAAAACATACAAAACTAAACTATGACGCTCTACAAAATAATAACGAGTAAATACCTATAAGAGATTTTCTAAAAAAGTAGCCTATTATATACTTTTTATGTCTTGTATGTTAAGCACAAATAACAAAACTGTCGGATATAACTTAAATTTCAGCTATACAGAATGTCTTATTGGACTGGGTCAGTAAGGACATTTTTAAACTATACATAGGAGATAGAGAACAGAGGAATCAAGAAACCGACTAAAAAAAACAAAACCGCATTCCTAGATTTCCAGAAAACGCCATATAGGCCTAGGAATCGAACTTTGATTTCAAAAAAGAATATTTTGTTCCTAAGTTTTCTTTTGTTGATTGAATTTTAAAAATATCCCCAAACAGTTCGATAATACACCCTGTATATTGTTATCTTAGGATAAAAATTGGACTCAGTAAGTGTAATGTCCTTGAATATATTTCGTCCTCCCCATCTGAACGATTTCCTCGGTTGCACCCAAAGCTGTGATGCGTCGGAGTCCGGAGTCGGGTATTACGACAGCAAAAAAAAACATGCAGAATGCAAGAAAATTCGTCCGACCGAAGTTCGGTTTCGGTTTCAGTTTCGGCAGAAAAATAGAGTATCGACGACAATTTCAGATGGGGCACAAAATCGGCCAGACGCGTCAATACGCGATTTTGTTTAATTTTTTTTTTGTTTGATTGTGTTGATTTAGTTAGCCGTGTCTGAAAGTGTTGACCTTGTTGACTTTTAGGGTTCCGTAGTAAAAGTGTAAACACGAGGCCTATTACTAAGACTACAGTGTCCTTCAGTCTATCAGTCAACAGGCTATATCTCATAAACCGTGATAGCCAAGATTTTCACAGATATTTTTTTTTAACGCTATTACAACAATTACTAAAAATAGAATAATATAAATAGTTTTTGCCGTTTTTTGCTCGATAAGGGCAAAAAGTAGACGCTTTAAATATTCTCAAAATATTTAACGGTATATTCAATTTAAAAATAAATAATTAAATCAAAATAAAATATATAAGAAGGCTTTGAGCCTACGTGATTTTTTGTAATTTTTTACTCGATGTTTATAATGGCAACAGGAATACACTTGAAATATTCACAGAATATTATGTAATATATTCACATAAAAAATAAAGGGGACAGGACAAAACGTTAAACTAAAAAACAATATAACATAGTATCTAATGTTATAAAGATAATGTACGGAACCTTTAATGCGCTAATCTGACTCGCACGTGGCCAATTTTTATTTACATAATTTTCCTCTATATCTGTGTTGTCAAATATAGTGGACTTTATTACGTCATAATATTGGTTAAATTATTCACACATTTCAATAAGTTACAATTTTGCATTCGGCCGAAAGCCGAAACTAAGACCTAAAACCGAAAGTTCGTTTTCGGTTTTGGTTTCGCCGGAATATCCCGTTTTGGTCGTCTCTATTTAAACTAAAAAATATACTTACTCTTTATAAGTATCGAACAGCAAATGATAAATGCCAAACAAAGCTGTAGTGTAGGTTGATTGCCGGAAGAGGGCTGCCGACAACCCCGCATAGAGGCCAATGACACCTTTCCTCCTTACAATACCCCTGCCCACGCTCCATGCCGTCTCATGTTTAGCTTGCTTTGCGTCTAACAGCTGCATCCGAGTCTTCACCAAGTCCGCAGGATGGACAATAACTCTTGATAAAATTCTAAGGAATATAACATATTATCATCATCATCATTTCGAGTAGGTGTCACGGTCATTCGGAACCGCCTCTCGGCCTCTGACATGGTTCCTTTAACGACTACCAGATGGCAGTCGGGGCCAACAGCTTAACGTGCCTTCCGAAGCACGGAATCATCTTATTTATCAGACAATCAGGTGATTCAAGCCTGCAATGTCCTAACCAAACTGGAAACAACTAAACAAAGTATGCTTCCCGTGGGAATCGAACCCACGATCCCTATAGGCAAACGCCTTAATCACTGGACCACGGATGCTATTAAAGAAATTTAAGAGTCTTTTCTGAAGTGAAAACTTCTTTAGCATCGTTGTGCACTTTTTGGGATGGGTGAAAAATGTTAAACTCCGGTCAGGACACGTGACCCCCCTCCCCCCCCTTTCTACCGCACGGAGTTTTCACTTCTGCCGGCACTTTTGGAGAGCCCCAAAGTAAGTTCGAGACTTGTGTTATGAGATACTAACTCAACGATACTATATTATATAACAAATACATATAAAGATAAACATCCAAGACCCAGGCCAATCTCAAAAAGATCATTTTCCATCTTGACCTGGCCGGGGATCAAACCCTCGTGTCGCAGGCTGGCGTGTTAACCACCGCCGGCGAGCGCTACGGAGCTGTCAAGCTTTACCGTTTATATTAGCTGGAAGCCCATCCTTCCCCACATTTCATCCTAGCCCTAGTAGCCTCAGTGGCCGCGGCCTTCCTTGAAGCTTGATAAGGGTTCGGACACGCGAAGTAACGGTGCATTTACATCATCTGTGTCGCCTTGAGAATATCTAAGGCTCGAATTATATGCGACCGGGCAACTAAGCGGCCCGGTCGCTACACCGCAAAATTACAAGCAATTGTATGTGACAAATCATCTAAATGACGGCGAAGCCGCTCGCCTGTTGCGGCGTGGTCTGCTAGGAGCGGCGAGATCGCGCAACCCTACAAGTTTCACCATGTTCAGTTCTATCGACGCATTTTAATTAATTTTCTTCTTTTTAATATTAAAAACAAAGCAATATATCGATTTCTATTTATATGTAACGTCATTAATTCATAAGAAAACGCAATATCATTAAATCATAAGAAAACGCATGGAGTGCAGACGCGTTCGAGCCGCTTCATGTATGTAAATCGAGCCTAAATTCGTGCATTCTAAATCAACCCGACACTTACACTTTACTATTCCTCAACTTACCCACTCGTCCCCCCAATCAAAAAGTTAACCCATCCTGGCACTGGTGGTTTGTCGGCACAGTAAGGAACTTCCAGGCCTAAAGTACTTTCTGTGCCCATTCTTTTACCAGGATGGTCAGTATTTTGTAAAAATCAAAATGGCTTCATTTTTATGAATTTATACCCTTCATTTTTCAATCTACTTATATTACCAAAAAGAAAATTATTGACAGTTATTATTGACACCGCTTGGTTTTTTTCAATCTTATCTTCTTGCTTGCACAGGAATAAAAACTTGGTTCTTCATGCAAAGAGAAAATAGAGACAATCTGTCCCCTAATTCACTTTGGCCATGGCCGAAATATTTCAGTGTGGCTTTTCTAAAAAGTTTGGTTTGCGAAAAGAAAGATGAGCTAATTTTATGCTATGTAGTAGAAACCGGTGCAAATTTTATCAATGTGAAACACCTGATCTCTTTGCTTTTGTGTTTTGAAGTTATTTAGCTTGTGAGACCTAATAAGTATTGTAAGCTTGTAAAACACAGAGAAACTAAGAAATAAATATTATTATTACGTTAATTGTCTCTTACTTAAGTAACTACGGGCCGAAGCCCGGTCTTTTGAGGCTTGCATGGTACACATGTCGAACATGTAGAGGCCTTGTGAGACATGACTGTAAACGCATCCTAGAAATCTCAGATAGAAATGAGCTCACAGACAATCCCCAGAAGCTGCAAACCTATTGATATAAAGGATCACTAATCTTAGGGCTATTGGGATTGGGATGAATGGCTAATGGTTAGTATCTGAGCTATGGAAATAACTATGGCACCTGCTTGACCAATGTTGATACACACGGAAAAATAGGCAGGTGGTGACTCGCAAACTCGGTCAATGGACCCCAGAAGCGGCTGCACGACGCATAAATGTGCAGCAAAGGGGCAACATTAGTTGAGCGGCTAAAGGGTGGAGACTGGAGAGGTGTCACGTACGATCACTTTCATCCTTAGAGGGTCCCATCACGCACGCCCACTCGCTACTTATGTTTCATCACATCCACTCTTTGAGCATATAGCTCTCGCGACTCCACTCTGACCGGCCGGTTAAAGCCAAAGGTAAGGGTTCCTGATACCTCTTCGGTTTCCACTCCGATCAGCCATCTAAGGCAAATCGGAGGCGAGGGGCCTCCCCTGGGAGCACTCAGGTCCGTGGGGTCGCTACTCCCCAACAGCTTGTCAAAGAACCTTAAAATGAGATTTTGATATTCTGATACGCCATAAAGCTCATTTATTGTATTGTTTCTGCTTACATGCATACATATCTATGACTTATAACGTGATAACGTCTTATAAATCGACGAACGCCGGCTGCACGCATGAAAAAGTGTCACGTTCCGTGTGCAAGCGAGAGCGCAGAACAAGCTATAGAGAGGCACGATCGGCCTAAGCGTTCGGCTTGTGACGCATCTATATCTCTTTCACTTATCACGTAAATTAGCGTCCGTAAACAGACTTTACAGATAACCAATTTTTATGGAAGGGGTTGCGATATAAAACAACAAAAAAAAATATTTATTTATTTATTTTATTTAATTTATTGCACACAATCTTCATGATTTTGTACAAAAGGCAATAATTTAATTTTGCCTTAAGCATTGTCTACCAGTTTTACCTTAAGGATGTGGTGAAAAATGTATTATTTTTTGTTGTAGCATAAGTTAAGTAATTTTAAATTGTATATATATTTGAATAAATACTCAGTATATATCTTAACATTTTACAAAAATATAATACATTTTCGTTGTAAAAGATAAACTTTTTTCAGTTTTTAATGTAATTCAATGTTTGAATCTGTTTTAAGTGAATATTTTTTTTCATGCTAACATTAAACGTTATAAAAAAAATCGACACGCATAGTCTCAGAAGTATTGTTCTAAGCTTACAGCCTCCGTGGTCCAGTGGTTAAGGCGTTTGCCTGTCGACCCGGGGGTCGTGGGTTCGATTCCCACCGGAAGCATACTTAGTTTAGTTGTTTCCAGTTTGGTTAGGACATTGCAGGCTTGAATCACCTGATTGTCTGATAATAAAGATTATTCAGTGCTTCGGAAGGCACGTTAAGCCGGTGGTCCCGGCTGCCATCTGGTAGTCGTTAAAGGAACCACGTCAGAGGCCGAGAGGCGATTCCGAAGAACTCTGACACCAGGGTGTGCATGGTCGATTGACCGTGACACCTACTCGAAATGATGATAATAATAATAATAATAATAAGCCCGCAGGGCAGCTTGTGGCGAGCTGTTGGGGAGTAGCGACCCCACGGACCTGAGTGCTCCCAGGGGAGGCCCCTGTTCCTCGCCTCCGACTTGCCTTAGATGGCCGATCGGAGTGGACACCGAAGAGGTAACAGGAACCCCTACCTCTGACTTGCCTTAATCGGCCGGTCAGAGTGGAGTCGCGAGAGCTATATGCTCAAAGGGTGGATGTGAAACATAAGTGGCGAGTGGGCGTGCTTGATGGGACCCTCTAAGGATGCAAGTGATCGTACGTTTAAAGTCCAGTGACACCTCTCCGCCCTTTAGCCGCTCAACTAATGTTGCCCCTTTGCTGCACATTTTTGCGTCGTGCAGCCGTTTCTGGGGCCCATTGACTGAGTCGGCGAGTCACCACCTGCCTATTTTTCCGTGTGTATCAACATTGGTCAGGCAGGTGCCATAGTTATTCCCATAGCCCAGATACTAACCATTAGCCATTCATCCCAATAGCCCAAGAGTAGTGTTCCTTTATATCAATAGGTTTGCACCTTCTGGGGATTGTCTGTGAGCACATTTCTATAGTGTGTTTACTGTCATGACCTGGATAGTGCCCCACCCCATTTTATAGCAAACGTCTCACAAGGCCTCTACATGTTGGACATGTGTCCCCATGCAAGCCTCAAAAGACCGGGCTTCGGCCCGTGGTTACTTAAGAGACAACATAATAATAATAATAATAATAACTCATTTATTTCAGGCAATAGTATTGTACTTACAATTATGTACAATACCAGAGGCCCATATTATAAATACCTTACAGACTAACATACATAAATTTCATAAAATAAATACCTTATAACTAACATACAAAATATATATCCTATCCTATATCACACGTAGAGCCGGCGACGTGTGACTCGCGGTGACGTCAGGCAGCCGACCTCGGAACCTCCGAAACACGACTCCCTGCGGCCAAAAGTCCTCCTTCATGAAGGTTGGCAGATGATGCGTCGGCACTCTCACCACATAAGAATTGAAATTCGCTTTGTGGCGAGACTGCAGACGTTCAACCCTCAAGGTGAAGGTGGACTTCTTTCGAACGTAGTCCACGACCTCCTCTACCCTCGTGGACCAGTGCAGCCGGGACACGTACAGCTGCGTCGATGGTACGGCAGGACGCAGCGGAGAATCCGGTCCGGTCAGCGCGGTTCCGCAGTGGTTGCGGCTCGTAGGCTTCCTCTTCCTCCTTTCCACCTTAATGAAGCCCTCTTTGTCGCGCTGGTTCCTCTCGGGACCCGGTGGTGGCAACGACTTGGTGGGAGCTGGCTTACGCCGTCTTCCTGTTTTCCCCTGTGCCGAAGGCCGCTTCGTGGTCTCGGCGGGGGTGGCGGCGGGCGCGGGCGCAGCGGCGGCTGCGGCATAGGCACGTGGCGACGGCGCACCCGGACTAGACGTCACCGGGGCGGGTGCGGGGGAGCGGGCGGCGGGCTGTGTAGCGCGCACAACAACAGGCGGCGACGGCAAACTGCTGATGGAGACATTTTGCGCGCCGCCTCGTCGCGTGTTTATGTTAGCGGTCTCAGGTGACCTACTTACCGAATCACCACTTTTTAAAGTTAATAATTCGGTACGTAACTCACCGATAGTGGATTCAGAGACCCCTAACCTAAACTGTACTTCGGCCAGGCTAGCTTTCAGGGCGGTGATGTCCTTCAGCAACCTGGTGACGTCGACGTGGTCAAATGTGACGGGAGGCAGCTTGTCCAGCCGCTTCGCCACGAATGTGGGCACGTCGTCCGGGTCAGTCACCTTCAGCAGGTTGATGACATCCTGCAGACTCCTCTCACCCCTTTCATCCCTTCTGCGGGACGGCATTCGATCAGCCATGCCGAGACTCCTGTACAGCAGCTCCTTGCCACTGCAAATCTCCTCTTCCTTGAAGTTCGACTTGCAGATCTGCAAGATGCTGATCTCGTCCATGGTGTCGATGGCGTGTTGGATGAACGCCAACAGTTCGTTCGCTATGAGTGTTTCGGAACTCATAGCGATATCAGGCAGCGGCTAAGCCGCGCGATTCGCGAATTAATATTCGTGACAGTGCAATGCGGCGGTACGCGACTGTTGCCGAGCGCGTATCGCTGAGCACCAATGATGATTGTTCTGAGCGCATAGTAGAAAATGCTTATGAATGAATGAATGAATGAATATTCTTTATTGCACCAACACTTAAAAGTAAACAAAATAGGATAATATCTGTTTATGGAAGGTACAAAGGCGGACTTATCGCATATCGCAATCTCTTCCAGCCAACCTTTGGGAAGAAGATACTGTAAACAGAGGCATATTTTCATAAAATCATAAAAACAAAACCATATTAAAAATTATATATATGCATATGTATACTTACATAGATATTTAAAGTACATATACTTATACCCTAGTAAAAAGGAAAAAAGTTAGAAAAAAAAAAACATTGTAATAAGAGTCAAAGAGAAGAAAAGTAATGTGACGATACTAGACTTTTGAATTTCGATACTGTCTGTGCCTTCCGAATGTCTAATGGCAAAGCATTCCAGAGTTTAATAGCCTGTACAGTAAAAGAATTTGAATTATAGGAACTGGAATGTGTAGGACATCTAAGCCGTAGGGAAACTGAATCACGAGAACACGAATCACCCACCTCACGCAGAAAGGAAAAGCGTACTTTAAGGTAACAAGGGGTGGCAGGATTAAACAAAATGGAATAAAGTAAAGAAAGGATATGGACATGGCGGCGTTGCCTGATTGGGAGCCACTTGAGATCGGAACGGAAATTAGAAACGTGATCAAACTTACGAAGCCCAAATATGAAGCGAATGCACAAATTTTGAAGTCTCTCAAGTTTATTCAATTGGTCTTGCGTGAGGTCTAGGTAGCAGGAATCAGCGTAATCCAACGCAATTTTAGTTTTGACTGGCAGAAAGTTGCGGATTCTTCTAAGGGAAGCCGCCGCTGCGAACATTTTCCTGCTGACTTCATTAATTTGAGGACGCCACGACAAGGTTCTATCCATGAGTGTGCCTAAGTTTTTAATACTTTCGCTGAATTCAATGTCAACTCCATCAAATACTATTTTAGGAAGAGAACGCCAATCAGTACGTGATATGTAGTAAGGACTACCTATAATAATGGCCTGGGTTTTCAAAGGATTGACTATCAAGCCGTGACTTCTACTCCAGTCAGATATTCGTGACAAATCATTATTAATGTTAGTAATCCCAATGTTGAGGTTATCAAAGTCAATCTGAAAATAAATTTGGAGATCGTCTGCATACAGGTGGTAAGAGGAGTGAAGTTGAGAAGATATAGAATTAATAAATATTGAAAAAAGTAACGGAGATAAAACGCCGCCTTGTGGTACCCCTGATAATGTACGACACCATGTTGAGAATTTATTCTCCACACGCACACACTGCCGACGATCACGAAGGTAAGAACGAAACCAGTCGATAACTAATGGAGATATGTTCAGTCCGCGCATAAGTTCTAAAAGAACGTCAAAATCCACCGAGCTAAAAGCACTGGAAAAGTCAAGTAGGGTCATGATTGTCATATTTATAGATAAATCAATTGCTTAAAAATGCCTATTATTGTATTAATGACTATTTATCAGATAAAACTCCATGGAAGTAATATATTCAATAAATTGTACATCGGTGACTACTTAATGTAAAATAATTCAATTTGTTATAAATATGTGAAAGTGTAGCCCTTCAGGCACGTAGGGACCAATACTGGACTGAGTTTCTTTCGGCGTATTCTTCTCAGCAGTGGTCGTTTCGAAACGCTAGTAGCTTATCGATTTTGCAAATATTAAAAATAATAATATGACGTTCAGAAAGAGATACATGATATCCAAATTTGAATAAAATTCTATTTCATTTCATTTCATTTCATTTATTTCATTTCATTTCATTGTCATTTTAGAATTATCCATGCCATATCTAATATCATCGGTGATTTTAACTAAGGCCGTAGTAGTAGAATGTCCTGCTCGAAATCCTGATTGGAAAGGGTTGAGGATGAAATTTTGGCGAAGAAAGGAATCGAGTTGAATTTGGACAAGACGTTCGAGGATTTTGAGAGGAAAGGAAGAATAGAAATTGGACGGAGCTCGGAAAAAGAAGAAGGATGAGCTTTTTTCGGTATTGGAGTGATATAGGATTTTTTCCACAAAGACGGAAAGGTGCCAGACGATAGGGAGTTGTTTAAGATAAGAGTGATAATAGGAAGTAGGATCATTTTCCGACTTATGTCATCGGCACAGACTGCATTTGTCGATACGGATTGGATACACTTCTGAACATCACATTCAGTTACCAGACTAAAGAAAAACGGTGAGTAGTCGGGAGAAGGAAGTGAAGACAAGTGGTTTAATAAGTTACTTTTATCATTGCCACTAAAGACTATGGATGACGAGAAATGTTTATTAAGGACACTGAGGTCAAAATCATTTGAAATATTGTGCGTACTCTTTCCTACTCCCATTGACTTGAGAAATCTCCAGACTTTAGCTGGGTCGCCGTTTTCAACAGATTTGTGGATGTGACGACGTTGTGCATCCCTACACAGCCTGTTGCAGACGTTGCGAGCTCTAATATACTTGTCACGATATCTGTCGGGATTAGACTTGTATTTAGAGTTGGCAGCATGTTTTTTAGAAATAGCGGCCCTGATGTCGTCTGTCAACCAAGGCGCTGGTGTTTCACTTTTACTGGGCGAACAGGAGCATGCATGTCACAAAGGGAGATTATCATTTGATTGAACTTTTCCACCTGACTATCAACAGTGTTCAAATCAGCGATAGCGCTCCAGTCGCAGCTTATGGCATCTTCACGTAACCGATCAATATTCAGAGCACTAAAATTGCGTTGCAACAGAATTTTAGGTTTAGGCTTAGGGGTTCGAATTTTATAAGAAAGAAAGAGAAGATGGTGACAAGAAAAAATGCTTATGTAATTATTCTAAGAGAAAATCTCTGCCACATTGATTATCTTATCTCTATGATCAGCCTCAACAAGCAGCACCCCTCTCCTATTTGCAAAACCCTCAGAAGAATGCAAAACCAAACTTTTTACAAAAGTGACACTGAAAAATAATCCAAACATGTTGACTTATTTTTTGACATTTACTGTCAAACGGAACCATATACAACACAAATACAACAGAATTCGACATGATAACAAGAAAAATTAATTTGTGTTACACAAAATTATGTGATAAAAAAATGTGATGTTTATATAAAAAAAAATACAAAAAAAAATTAAAAGTAAAAAAAACCGTTTTACTGCTTTAAGAATGGGTGATAAACAAAAGGCACCACCACCTTTGCCAGGGTACATGAACTTCTTGATTGGGGGAATTAGTGGGTAAGACCGTTGTTTGTTTTTCGTGTGTGTGAGTGGCCAACACAGGTGTCAAATTTTTCAAGCGACCTAAGACATCTGATATAGCATAACCACTGCCATCAATGATGACAGACGGGACAAACGGCTTAACGTGCCTTCCGAAGCACGGAAGAGCTCGAGAATTGTTTGTACCACTTGCGATCACCCATCACAGTGGAGACTGCGCCCTAGGTTGCTTAACTTACGAAATCGTTATTAATATTCACGACCACTGGGCCATCTGTTGAAGACCGTTTAATATATAAATCAAAAAAGACCTGAAGTACCAGGGGTTTCCGCACATAGGGACCTGCCTGTCTACGCTCTAACTGTTGATAACTATGGTGTACAACGTTTTGATGGCCACTTCAACATCCATTAGGGATTATATGTCTCACAATAAATAATCAATCATACAAATGCTGCAGTGTATATGTCAGTGACGATCAAAACGAACACCGTAGTTTTTAAAAGTTATAGAGGCCTGCAGGAGTGCTATTTTTGAAATGACGGCGTTCGATGGGCGTTCGATGGGCGTTCGATGGGCGTTCGGCGATTTTTTCATACAAAAATCACTCAAAGACAAGTGTCATACTTTCAAAAATTAAATTACGTGTTTTTTACCTACGATTCCTACCTACCCATCTGCCTACCTATATATAGACCTGCGGCTCTTTTACACATCGAACGAAGAGAAGCGGTTAAGCTTCTACTCAAACGTCGATTTTCTGTGAGAGTGTGGTACTTTCCTTCTTCCCCGGACGAGCCGCGGCCCATTCATGCTATTAGCAAAAAATGAATTTGCCGGTAGCGTGGCTTTGCCACGACTAAAAATATATCTATCCTCCTTATAAATAATGCAGAATGTTGGCTATATGCGTGGTCCAACCTGCCGATCTGACGAAGACCAGAATGCAGTTGCTAGGAAAGGAAGCCAAGAATACAAGTTTGTTTCAAGTGGCTGGCGATATCGTGCGCAAGGAAGGCATTCGTGGCTTCTACACGGGGCTGTCGGCCGCGCTGTTTCGACAGGCCACCTACACCACAGCTAGGCTTGGAAGCTTTAACGTTCTCTTCGACCAGTATAAAGCGTAAGTTGACGTTATTATAAAGTTTCATACAGATAGTGGCACGACATGGCGACCCTGCCAGTCGCGGACGCATTGACTAGCGATATACAAAAGCGAAAGGACAATGAAATATACGTACTGATAAGAAATTGTCGCATCGTTAAAACTTTGACAAAACATGCAAGCAAAAAGAACTATTGAGAATTTAACATCTTCAGGTTACAGCTGGAATGCAATGTGAAACTTGTTCAAATTCGAGAGAGCAGTTGACCACAGCATGGCTTCATGCTTTTAAATGGTCGTGAAATAATTTCTTTAGAAAATTTTTATATATTTATTAACCTGTGGTCAGGGGTGTCATCCTCAACTGCTAGCCGGTGGTTGCAGGTACGCACCCCCGGCCTCCCGAGCTACTACTTGTTTTACCCCCATTTTTCCGAGTGAGTAGTATCCCAATACCTTTATTCCATCCCCAAATTCCTATCCTTCCCCAGCTTAAAAATGCTTTTGATGGGCAGCAGCGTCGGAAGCACAAGAAGCCAAAGAAACTGCGCTCGCCAATCCGCCTGCCAAGCGTGGTAAATAAGGCAATATCCTTCCATAGAACGAAGAATCCTTAAGAGAGGTGTTTGTCTAGCAGTGGACATCTGGAATGACGATGAATTACACCTACAATTATCTGTGCTGGTCTTAAAACATAGAATTTACCAGTTAGTTGCTTCTCTTGCCGCGCAGATCGGAAAAGCCGGTAGTGAAAATGAACAATCTGAGAAATCATTTTAGAAGGCGATGCAGTTCACTATTTTATCCCCTTGTCCACCAAACTCCCACCATCATGGTAAACATTGGCCTTTGGTTTTTATGCTATAAAAACCAAAGGCCAATGTTTACCATGGCACTGTGTACTCCGTAATGTATGTTACAGACGCGATTAGTTTATATGTATTATTCACACAGAAAATATGGCACACCAGTGTTTGGCACCAAGCTGTTAATGGGCATAGTTGCGGGCGGTATTGGCGCGTTCGTGGGCAACCCAGCAGAAATTGCGTTGATTCGTATGACGGCGGACGGCCGTCTGCCGCCCGACCAGAGAAGAAACTACAAGCACGTCTTCAACGCTCTTGCCAGGTGACTGTCATCAACCACAGAATAAGTACTAGTACTTACAGAAGTCGCACTCTGCAAAGGTATTCAAGGAAATATCAACACGATGTAGTTAGCGATACGGTGTAATATAGCTCGCGACGGAACGCAGCACTTTTTAGTGATACCTACAGCAAGCCTTTAGCTCTGAACAAACGATTTATAATTCGTTGGTCGGCTACCGGATTTTTTCGGTTTTCCCCTTTGAAGCGGTTGCCGCTTGCCGCGCGTAGGTATCTTTTCGGTACCGACCGACACGGAGAGTGAGACAGGCCTGCCACAACTCTAGCATGCTCTGAGGCAGGGCTTGTTACCGGTACCAAATTCCCATTATAAGTACCGGTAAGTACCGGTATTACTATTCTCTTAAAATTTTAACGGTAATGTGAGGTACCGGTAATCTAGTATTTAACGTTATAAATATTGTTAACAGTTAACGGTAATTTTACCGCTACTTATTACCGGTACCAAATTCACATTATAAGTACCGGTACCTCTATTCTGTCAAATTTTTACGGTATTAAAATTGCGTTAATTTTACCGGTACCTACGCATTGTTGCCGTCTACCGCATGGGACTCGCTCGACTGTAAAAGTGCCGCCCTATTGTGGGCCCCCGCCTCACGCCGCACATGCACAACACGGCAACGACACACATTAACGAAATGATAATTCCCAATACGAGTACCGGTACTAAGTACCGGTACTGTTTACCGGTATTTGGTACAGGTACTTCTTTCAATTACCGGTACCGTCGTTTTATTGAGGTACCGGTACCAATCCAATTACCGGTACCGTTGTATTATAGAGGTACCGGTACTTGATTTTTACCGTTACCAAATGTACCGGTACCAAACCAATTACCGGTACTGTCGTTTCATAGAGGTACCGGTAATGGATTTTTACCGGTATTCCAACCCCTGCTCTGAGGTAATGCTGATCCGTGTTAATAATCTTGTTTGTGCCTCTAGCATTTAAAAAGCACACATTTAAAGGACATGAAGTTAGTGGATCGCGCCTCGGATCGGGACAATGGTTTTTAGAATCACCCATGTGTTTTCAAAAACAGTTTTGGAAAACACATAAGACATTTCAAGATAACCTTTACATTCCAGGATAACGAGGGAGGAAGGTGTGCTCACGTTATGGCGAGGCGTCGAAGCGACCATCACCAGGGCCATGGTCGTGAACGGGGCGCAGCTTGGCAGTTACTCACAGGTGAGACTGGAACATAGTGCGTAGAACCGGTGGCCGATAGGGCAGAAAGGTTCACAAATGGCGACCTAGTTCTCTGCTCTAACATGCAGCGTCGGACATCCATCCGCTAGGTGGTCGGACGACCTGACCAAAGTCGTAGGGAAACGCTGGTTGTAGACCGCTTTCGCAACCGGTCGTATTGGACAACTTTGGAAGAGACCTCTTGCGGCTGTGATGATGAAGATAATGATGACACCTTGAAGCATTTTTACTTCATCATCACGAATTTGCCCGTTGTAAATTTACCCTCGACATAGGCTTGAAGATCTCAACACTTTTAGAAATGGTAAGGGAACTTCGGCGCTATGTTAAATGGGGTCTTAGCTGAAAACACGCAGACTTGTGTCTTAGTAGGGTTGAATTAAACTAGGTTTAGTTTACCCCATTCAGAGACCTGCTTCAGGGAGGTCTCAATGTCAGACACAAGTCTCATTCTGCTCTCTTCCACCTGTGCTTGACAGATATTCACACAAGCTACATAATATGCATCACCCACCCGTACAGTCGTCTACATAGCAATCAATGCTACTAGTGTTTTAAGCATGTCGTTGATGTGCAGAAGAATGTCATCTCGCGGACTTATTACTTATTCGTAGATCTCGCGTAACATTTAATAATATAATTTATTTAATCGTTCAAGGCCAGGGAAATGTTGCTGCCGTCCTTCGGCGATACGCTATTGCTCCACACTATGTCGTCCATGATATCCGGTTTTGTCACCAGCGCGGCCTCGCTGCCCGTCGACATCGTTAAGACCAGGTGAACAGAATTCCCATTCAGATTCCCAAACACCCATTTTCACTATTAATATTTATGCCTAATACCTACTACAAACAGGCGTGTAAACGCCTAAAAAGCTCATTCAATAGCTTTTCTATGACAATTTTGTGATTCAAGCACTAGAAACCCTACGCCAATACCTACGTCCCGCGAGCTTGACGAATAATATGAGGGTTTCCAGTATATCTTAATGTATATTAACTAAGACACCCTACTCCAGTACATCCCCCTTTGAGACATATTGGAGCAGCATTTACGCGTGTTTATCATTAGTAGAGTTAGGAAATTCTAATTCAGTTCATCTTAGCCGGTCGGACGTACTGAATGAGCGTTTCTATATACTCGGGGCAGCGCTACAAAATCCACTTTACCATCACCACCCTCTACAGCGGTGCGCGGCAAAGAGCTATAGATAAAATTTATCTACGAGACCGCTGTTTTGTAATTGTCAAAATCACTTATTTTTTTATAGAGTCCAAAACGCAGCCAAAGGCACGAGTCAACTGCAAATGTTTTCAAGCATTATAAAGAATGAGGGTCCGATGGCGCTATGGAGCGGGTTCCTGCCGACCTTGATGAAGATCGGGCCCCACACAGTCATAACTTTCATATTCATGGAGCAGCTGCTCGCTTTGTACCGCAGGATGGAGCCTGCGCCGCCAGATCCCAAGAAGAAATAAGGTTTGGACATATAGAGACGGGTCGTATCGTGCGGAGCGAAGTCTGTCAAGCAAAAGTGCGACCCGGTTCGACCCGACATAATGTGTCGTACTTCATGCGAAGATACTTAAAATCTGCCTCAATTTATACATTTTAAAGTCGTGACATTTCCTCTTGTCCATTCAGAAGGACATGAAATTTATAAATTGACATTAAATAAAGTGTCCCACGTACTGGACGAAAGTTTGGGGGAAATCCTAAAAACGACTAACTTTTAGTTGAGGAACCGGTATTTTTAACAAACCTTGTTTCTTTTTGATTAACTTTTTTCCATAATCATATCATAATAAACACGGAACTAATATAACAACCCGCAAATAGCAGAAAACAAAATATTAGTTATATTATTTGTGTAGTATAGACTTAGTACACAATTAATTATTGTTAAGTGAGATTTAAAATAATGTGGGAAAGTCGAGGCGTGTATTTTTGTCTTGACATCGTGTATTACACCACATATTTTCATTTATTTTAATCTTAATTGTGGACATTGAGTTAACGCAAGCCACATCACAGTGGAACGTTTCGGCCGAACAATCAAGATAGACCTAAGTAGCGTTTTTTAGCACCAGTGTTTTAATAAGTAAGAAGGTGCTGTATGTCGCAAGCTTTATGAATTTATTATTCAATTTATACCTAAGTCAATGAATGCGGTATAATAATAATAATATAGTATCTAATACATAAACAAAAGTGAAAAAAGCGAACAAGATTTATAAATAAAAAAATATATATACCTTTATGATGTGTTTGTGAACATTTGATAGTAGTTTATGTATTAATGCTTTTTTTGTTAGAATGTGTTTTGTATGAAGTCAAAAATATAGTGTACAAGGACTAAAATTGATGAAATAAAAGCCTTTGTACAGATCGCGTCGTTTTATTTCAACTCAATTTCAACTTATATATTATCCTAACACACAGCCCACGTGAATTTATCACAAATTAATTTACTTAAAGGTGGCTCGCCTCGGGATTTAATTGAAAAGGCTTCGTAAGTCTTTATTCAGACAAGGCATTTTGATTCGCGCGTTAGATGCTCGAAACGATTTGCGCGAATGCATAATGCATTAGATTTTGTGCGTAAAGAGAAAGATCGTAGAATTAGTATGCTGCTGTTTAGGATTCTACCCCTTTTCGACAATTTTGAATAAAAATCACAAGAAATCAATACATTCTTCAACAAGTAACATATTCAAAAGGGGGAAAGACCCAACTGGGACTTACATTCTGACTTTTACAAAGCAATCCAACTGGATTGCTTTGTAAAATGTTTGTAAGTTCCCTTACACGCTACAACCATCCTCTTTTAGCACAGTGATTAGCCTTAAGGATTATCCTAAAGGTTAACTTTGAATTCAGTGATTATCCTAAAGGTCACCAAATAATGACTGTGATTCAAAGTTAAAAAACAGTCATTATTTGGCGACAGCGGCAGGTGTCGCGCACTTTGTATGAAGTGACAGCGCGACCGGTCGCAGTGCGACATGTCCTCTTGTATGTGGCAATACCAGACGCAATTTTTACGCAAATCAGTGCTATTTTTGAAATGACGCCGATCGTAAACGAGCGATTTTTCCATACAAAAATCGCTCGAAGACGAGTGTCACACTTTCCAAAATAATACCCCTGCGCTCCCGCATACAAGCGATTAAATACAATATGCGCAATTGGAATTGAGGACCTTGCAGCAAAAGGGAGGCAAATCCGATTTTCAGAACATGTGGGTAGAAAAAAAAAAACGAATTAAAAAAAAAAAATACCAGCTTTATGTTGACGAGTACTATGTATTAATAAAGTATGAATAGTTTTGTATATTTTAACGTTATTTAAGGAATAAAATGTGGCATATTAACGAATCTGTGATGTTTTAAATTTTGGACTTGCCTCCCTTTTGCACCAAAATTGTCAAAAATTGACGGCTTTTATTATTTGATGCTTAATAAAAAACTTATATATCAATATATTTTTATTGTAATGACCATGAATCAAAAACATTAATAACAAATCTTTAGAAAAAAGGAAAAACTAAACATAGTTCAGACCAAAAATTAAGTTTAAATGTCGACTTCAGCCTGGTCGTCGTCATATTCACTCGATATGTCATCACTCGGTCCCACTGCTTCACACTTGAGAGCCTTGTAATAATAAAGCTTATTTGGCGGAACGTAGTTATTGACCAGCTGCATCACATCCTTATATTTAGCCAATTTCAATGGCAATGGGTGATCATATAGTAGTTTTTCAGGTATAAGGGATAGGTGGGCCTTAGTGTTTCGTAGTATAGTAAAATATTCGAACACTGGCATTCCTGTAGAAACACTAACTGCAACTGTTTCAGAATGCATTTTACTATATTCAAAGATACGATATTGCGATATTTTAAATCGAACTTTCTCGGCATTGGTTATAACTTTTTTGAAATGTCCTTCATAATGTTGACCGAAGTAACTTTTTAGAAGATTCCTTAATACATTGGCCATATTCAGATGCAGTAAATACATAATCTTTCTTCCTCATATATTTTTCTATAACTTCAAAACATCTATCACAGGGTAAAAAGCTATGTCCGGGTTCAGGAAAGCGATGAACTATCTTTTCAATATTTGAAGATTTTACTAAAGTATATAGATACTGCATTAAAATAGAGTTCTTATTTTGTGCAGCTGCGTTGTCGGAAAATAGGTATAGAGTTCGAACAGTTGGTGGTAAGATATTATGAATGTAATGATGTAAGAATGATACAACTTCGTTTGGGGATTTGCGGGCCGTTGTTTCGTCATATAAATAAAAATGAGGGTCGCCAGTTTTGGCCGAATGAATACAAAAGTTATATGTCCAAAGTTGACGCTTATAAAAGGCTTCACCTACAGGAATCTTCGGCAAAGGCACGTTCTGTTGGAAATCAAATGTCAATACCTCATAATCGTCATTCGAAGTGGCAAGTTTACTTTTCTCTTTAAGATCAACGAAAAACGTATCAGCTTTAGATTGGTGGATAGTTTTCTCTGTCTCTATTTCTCTAATTTCATCACTATCTAATGTCTTATCCTTTAACTTGTTATCCAGCATATCACACTTCTTGCATGTATCTGAACGAGGTGAACCAAAACTGTATTTAAAGTTTTGTTTAAAATATCTATAATAAAAATCAAATTAAACTATTGGCTTAGCATCCTGCTCAATATTAGGTTCAAACATTTGTAAGAATAAATCGTACATCTTTTTGATGTTCAGCTCAGGAGATAGATAATAGCGAGAGCTTTTCTTTCTGCCATAGTGCGATTCGCGTCGAGGAAAACTTCTTATATGGGAATGGGCTTTTGTAACTTACTCATTTGATATACGGTTCGGTCTACTTTGATGTTTACCACGTTTGGACTCAGCTGGTGCAGTAACTGTAGGGTCACGATAGGCTTTAGCAACGTTATCCACACGTTTTTTTGATATCCCATGAATAGATGCAAATCCGTTTCTGCAAACTTGGATATTTCTGTTCCCTAATTTAATGAAGTACTTGTGGGAACAACTTCGTTTCATCCCTGTATTAGTTTTTGGACGTTCTCTTGCTACATTTTCTGTTTTGATTAAACCACCTAAATATACGTTTTGCACATAAGCTTCACCCAGTTTGTTGAAATTTTCTAGTACTAATTTCCTCTCCTTTTCATTGATATTGATAAAACACTTATATATTTTACAACAACAGTCTGGTCCGGTTTTTCTTTCGGCTATCTTGCGTCCTTTATAATCTATATAACTCTTTCCAGTTGCAATGGATTTTTTAATCACATTCCTCTTTCATTCTGAAGATTTTTGTGATTTTCTTTTTTTTGAGGTTATACCACTTGTTGACGGTCCAGAATCACAAACATTAGATTCACCCAACACACTCGTAGCTACAGTTTCATCTTCATAAGTTTGCGTTCGATATGATGACAAAACAAGATCACTGTCGTCACTACTTGAACATGATCGGTTCCGAAAGTGATCAGCTGGAGGCTGGTAAAGATCGGACGATCCACTACTAAATGGTTCAGAGTCACTCATTTTACTCACTCTGTAAGTCTTACACAATAAAATAGAACTTGAAATATGAGGTTATTAATTAAGTAGTTTCTTTCGGATCAAACTCTAAACGTGTACTGACGTGTATTGTTGCAAATTATCCAATACTTTCTTTCGGTGCAAAATAGGGGCAAGTCCGGACCTGCCTCCTTCTTGCACCAAACAATCATAGGTGGCAGGTCCATTTTTCCTTATAACTCGCTTGTTATTCATTGGATCTGCTTCTTTTTTGCATCAATCGATAGCATATTTTTTTGTCAAATTTACTAGCAAAAAAGGCGGAAATTTCAAAAAATTGGATTTGCCTCCCTTTTGCTGCAAGGTCCTCAATTTTCGGAATAGATTTTTTCTCCAGGTGGTGGCCGCGGCGTTGTGACGGGCAAGTGAAGGGAATCATTTCCTCAATTTCTGACAGCAGCTGTCAAAATCCTACCTACCAAAAATCATAAAATGACGATTGGTGTTTTTTGCCGCTACCGCCGAATTTCAAAGTTAACCTTTATCTGAACGAGAGCTAAAATGCGATCACTAATTTCAACATTTACTAATATTATAAATGAGAAAGTGTTCCGTTTGTGTATCGCGTCAAAACGACGCGACGTCGAATTGATGTAGTTGTACGATTGGCTTCATTTTATCGTTATGTTAACAATAAAGAAAATCATTGTTCAACTGTACCGAGGCGAGCCACGTAACAGAAATATGAGGTGCTTGCCTTTAAACACCCAAAATAAATGCCACCACCGATTATAAAACTACTAATGATCCAATCATTTGTGAGTCCTGGGAGGCAACGGAAACGAAACAGTCAATCCCAGACAGACCCTCCCCTCCCCCGTCACAATGTTTGTTAGCCCATAAAACAAGATACATGTATGCCATGAAACAGCCCTACCCTGCCTATAAAAATATTTAAAATAAAAGTATTTTGGGCGTGAACAAAACCATGAAAAAAAAATCTTAATTTTGTTAAACAACGTGATAATGAAAAAGGGCAAAACCTCAGACAAGAAGCCCAACTTATTTTTATTATATCAATCTATTTAGTATGCGCGCGTAAATGTATTTTTAATATAGAAGAATTAATTTTCGCGTATTATTTACGAGGGTAGATTTTTTTTGTCTTGTGTTTGTTGCAAATTAAAAAGTCTATGTTAATTACCTACGCGCGATCTAGGGCTCCGTTGCCGCTTTGCGTGCCGCTGCGAGAGTAATAATCAAACAAGAAGTAATTACATACAAATTATCACGTCTCTTTCCCATGGGGGTAGGCAGAGACTATGGATCTCCACTTGTTACGATCCTTACAAACTTCTTTTGCTTCATCTACATCATCACTTCTGCATGCTCGTCGGCGTAAATAAATATTATTTTTGGTAAAAAAAATTACATTGAACAAACTATGTTCAGGTTGTGCGCTTTTTGATTAACACGTTGTATACAATAAACAAATGTTACTCAAGATTATTTAATTATACAAGTTGTTTGATTACAAAATGAGAAACACATTAGTTGCTAACCGCATCATCACAATCAATCATAGATAAATAGTTGTCCGAGACGAGTTCTAACGAACCAATATGACTTTGGTGATTATCTAAGTATACTATTATTATAAAGCTGAAGAGTTTGTTTGTTTGTTTGAATAGTCCATTTATTGAGGAAGGCTTTAGGCTATAAAACATCACGCTGCGACCAATAGGAGTGAAGCATCATTAAAAAATATTTTGAAAACGGGGGAAAATTATTCATCTATAGGTACTAAGAATAAGAAAAAACCTAATTAATCATAATAATAGAAATTGCCGCGGACGAAGTCGCGGGCTACATTCATTCATAATACAAAGGCTGGCGAACATCACGTAATTAATATACTTGGTTCGTGGTTTTAATTTTCTCTGAATATGAGTAGACCAGTTATTAAGAATAAGGCTTCATTTACGAAGAGGCGGCGCGTCATGAAGCGCGTGCAGCGGCGCGAACTGTCAAAATATCAAACATATGGCGAAGTATGGGAGAGTTTACGGAAAGGCTCAAACAAATGCACGAAAGAACGTGCATTTGTTTGAGTCGTGTGAGGCTGGGGAAGTGCGGGTGTAGAAAATAACAAAACATGACAAATGATACTAAATCACATTATCTTATCAATCAAAAACCGACCTTAGATCAATGATGATATATTGCTTTTTCTTTACGCTCCGCGTCCACGCCTAGCGCGCCGCCTGACGCCCGACACGCCGCCGTAAACATGCCCTAAGAGTTACGGGCAACAAAAATATAAATCCCCCGAGTGAACATACTTAGAAGAAAGTTAATCCTATAATAACATAATATGTATAAATGAGAAATGTATAATTTTTTTACAAGATTTCTTGAACAGTTTTATAGAGATCGTATAATCTAAAAATGAACGCCTATCCGCTAATATTCATTATATCAATGTGTGAAAGATAAACTTATTGCAACATTTATTTGAGTGCGTGCGACTAACTGTGGATCAATATCGTTTTGTCAAACTGGCGCGATATGGCTTATTCCACTCCGTCGCACGCACATTTCATTAGTGCACTTGTTGGTCAACAAATCCGACCGCTAGGAAATCGCAAGACTTTGAAATCGAATAAGACTAATTTACATATATCAATCTATGAAGTATTCTGTGCCACCTCTGACCAGTCGGATATTTCCAACTCTTTCAAATCTTTGGCGACTTCATCCTTCCAACGATATCTTGGACACCCCACTGGACGGCGCCCGGGAGGTTGACCATGATAGGCCTTCTTTGCGGCTCGATCATCTCCCATCCTCTCCACATGTCCTAGCCAGCGAAGTCGGGAAGATTTTATTTCTCCGATGATGTTCGGCTCGGACACTGGCTCTTCTATCTCCCGGTTGTACCTCCCACTCCATGCCCCATCTTCTCCTCTTGTTGGTCCCAGAATCTTCCGACTAGTCAGAGGTGGCACAGAATAGGGAAGAATGGCGCACTTTAATGTCGGAGGCCAAGATCCACTTCGGGTCGCTGAGCCAACGAAGTAAATAAGTAAGTAATCTATGAAGTATGCAAGCGTACATGCACTGGATGAGCGTTCTGTTTTAGATAATAAGTAAACTGTTTTAAAACTACATTACTATGTAGTAGTTATTTGGGCAAGCTGCGAAACATAAAGTTCTAAGGGATAAAGGGGCTAAATGAACTTAAAAATTTAAGAATACTTATAAAAAATCACATTATGATAGAATTATCTTCAAAGATTAAATTTTTTCCATAATACAATTTTTTAAGTAATACTTGTAAAAAACACTACCCAACAATTTTAAGTCGAAGCCTTCCTAATATAACTTTGTCAATTACTTCTAGGAGATAATAATTTGTAGTTAGGATGACGATGTAAGAAAAGTTCACATTTATATTTGTCTACTTCTATCCACTTCGACTATAATAGAATATTATATTAGACCATATATACAGACATATTAAAACATTAAGGCTCAAATTATATGTGTCCGCGCGTCCGAGCGGCTTGGCCGCAGATTCCAGTAACCGCAGCCGGGTCGCCAAGCGAAGCGGTTCGAACGCCACTGCTCTCCACAAGTATAATCGGGGAGAGATAAAACTGACCCTTCTAAACACAGATTTTAAATTGTAGGGGTGTAAGATTTATCTGCCGTGTTTGAGGCAAATAGACGTGTTGACATGAAAAGTCGACAAATTGCTTTGTTTTTAATAGTAAAAAGAAGAAAATAATTTAAAACGGATCGATAGAACCGATCACTGTGGAATTGATTAGGCGCGTGTCCAAACAGCTATTCAAATAATTCATTGCATACAGTTGCTTGTCATTCCGCGTTGAAGCGTCCGGGCCGCTCAGTCGCGCGGACGCATATAATACAAGCCTAATGGAGACCAAAGGCGCGACCGTCATAAACTTAAGATACTACCGTTTGGTTACCACACGACTTTTAAACACTGTACATCTAAATCTGCACGTTAAAATTTACAGTAAAGTACTTAAATTTACGTACGTACCTAGTATAAAGGAACACGTATCATAATAATAATTAAATACATAATCGGAAAAAATAAACTACACATGTATTTTATTCTGTATCGCCGACAAGTTTCAACCTATTCAAAAGCCATTAGCGGATGTCGCGGCACGGTCGTCCCTCGAATATCACCGCCGCCCACGCAGCGCGCCTTAACGCGATGTGCTGGCGCTTGTTACAACCGTTTACGTTTGTTTAAGTACTTAATTACCTATGTCCTCAGGGGGAACTTTGACCAATACTTTCTGATGTTTCTAGCTGTCTTTATCGGTTGATGGTTTAAGCAAAGTACTAACTTTAGCGTCTGTGTCTTATATATTTATATCTCGTCTGATGAACCATATACAATATGTAAAAAAAGCCGATCCGATCCTTGAAGGGATGATTCATCCCGTCGATATGAACAGCTATCGAATAAAACAGCCTCCGTGGTCCAGTGGTTAAGGCGTTTGCCTGTTCGATTCCCACCGGAAGCATACTTTGTTTAGTTGTTTCCAGTTTGGTTAGGACATTGCAGGCTTGAATCACCTGATTGTCTGATAATAAAGATGATTGCGTGCTTCTGAAGGCACGTTAAGCCGGTGGTCCCGGCTGCCATCTGGTAGTTGTTAAAGGAACCACGTCAGAGGCCGAGAGGCGGTTCCGAAGAACTCTGACAACAGGGTGCGCATGGTCTATTGACCGTGACACCTACTCGAAATGAATGAATGATGAACAGCTTTTTCTATGGGATCAAAGCTGGGAACTAAAAAAATAGATATTTCTGAACAAAAATGTTCGACCGACCGGTCAATTTGTATGCCAGAGTAAAAAAAAAATTAAGTTCCCGGCATTGGTCCCATAGGAAAAGTTGTTCATATCGACGGGCTGAATTACCTCTTTAAAGCAAGAAACTAACAGATGCAGTGCGGCGGAGGCGCGCCACAAGAGGCGCAGAGTCAAAACAACTTTAATAGTATGTAGCATAAAGTCGACTTTTGTAGTGCGCCAGGCGCCATCGTGCGGCGCGCGTCTCTTTGCATCGCGCCGCCGCTTGTAATGCGCCTCCGCCGCACTGCATCTGTTAGTTTCTTGCTTAAGGATCGGGCAGCGTTTTCTTTACATACAACGTGATTTTGAACCCCCTAGCTTTATTGAAATCTGGTAATCAGAATCCCTAATGGAACACAGAATTGCAAGAAAAAAAAAACGAACAAAAAACTTAGGTTTCCCATACAAAGTCGCCGATCAGCTGGACGAATTTCTATGAAAGGTTAAATTTATTTTTTCGTTTTTTACCTTTTTTTCTTACAATTCTGTATTCCATTAGGGATTCTGATTCCCAGATTTGAATATAGCTAGGGGATTCAAAATCACGCTGTATTGTATAGATAGGCTCGTCCGCTAGAAAAACAGTACAAGCAGCTGGTCTTTGTATTCTCTTGGTAATGACGGTTTTCTGAAATGCTTATCACTAGATGGCAGCACTGAATCGTATAGTCCGATGAGCCGATGTCATTGGATAATATTTGACAAGCAACAACAACGGACACATTGTTGCCCGATAACAGTTGGGGTGCGGCCCCACGCCATATTGTTGCACGGCACATTTCAGAAACCCTAATTATTTTAAAAAGTGACACGGTATTTGAGGGCTTCGATCAAATATAATGGAAGATACACAGTAACATACAAAATGAAGCCTAAATAATGTCCCCGAGCCAAAACATCATGCATACTTACAAACATCAACAAAAACGGTACATGCTGAAAGTATGACATTCCATCTTTCTTTTTTACTTTTGACGCGTAGTTTTTGCATCTTTTCACTGACCGTCATCGCGAGACGTGTTAGTGCTAGCGCGGTTTATTGAAACTGTGGACAAAACAGCTCCGAAACCCGCCTGGGGCGCTGTTTTGCCGGTACCACTTTTCGAGTGCGAATCGGGTATCTACCATTATATTTGATCGAAGAGTTAGTGTCTAAAAATCTATATACATAAAACAGTCGTGCTAGTTACACGATTTATAACTTAAGAACGGCTGGACAGATTTTGATGAAATTTGGTATGGAGGTAGCTGACAACCTGGATGATGAAAAGAGGTGGTACGAATTTATCCGGGTCAGCTTAATAAAAAAATATAGTAGGCACATAAAAACTTAAAATGGTAGCACTATTTGTTTGAATAGGCTAGTTTCCTGGGTCGTAATAATAACATAACAATTAGTCCGTCAGTTAGATAATCAAAAAATTTTGGACACATATTTTTTCTTTTGTCAAATAAACAATAAATAATAAAGATAAAGCGCGTCAAAGTTCCGGAGTGGGGGCTCGTGACGTCAAAGTTTGCTAAAAAGTGAAGCAAACTATGACGTCACACGGAACTTCAAAGGGCTATATCTTATCATTTTTTGTTTAATCGACAAAAGAAAAAATACGTGTCCAATATTTTTTGAATATCTAACTGACGGACTAATTATATTTTTTTAGGAAACTAGCATATATTATTTATTATTTATAAAGAACTTCCAAATGTTGCCATTATACGCACATTAATTTCAGATCAATGCGATCGAAAAACATTAATAATAAAGTTTAACGTGCAAACTCAGTCTAGCACTGCACTAAGGGCCGGTCAGCCGTACGCGACTTCCTCCACGATGGTCTCCCAGGAGTCCGTGGACTCGGTCTCCCAGGAACCGTCGTCGTCTTCGTCTTGGTCATCCTCTTCATAGTACGCCAACTGGTGAAGAAAAGGATCTATTATTAGGAAGCCAGAATTCTGAATTTTAGTGTTCAACATATTCCAAATTCATTTTTTTTATATATAGTTAAGTAACTAGTAACGAAATTAGCTCACTAAACTCAGTTTTAAATAAAATAAACTGCTTATATCCTTACAAATATTATAAATGCGAAAGTGAGTTTGTTTGTTTGTTTATTTGTTTGTTTGTTTGTTACGCTTTCACGCCATAACTACTGAACCGATCATCATGAAATTTTGCATACAAGTTCTCTGGAGTGCGGGGAAGGATATAGGCTACCATTTATCCCGGGATAAAGTACTATTCCCGAGGGATCGACATAGATGCGGGCGGAGCCGCGGGCGAAAGCTAGTTCTAAATAAAAAATCAATATCAAATTTCATTCGTTGGTGCTGGCACAACTCATTTATATGATACATTTTCTGCGAAACGAATTTCTATGAAATTTCTGCCTGCGAAACAAGGGACCGTATGTAAACAGTGCAGCACCTAGGTAATCTCATTATTGCGCTGAGCCGATCAGCAACCAGATAATCTACTGGAAACTACTATAGCACCACCATGAGGCATCTTCCTATCGTACTAAATATACAGGGTTATTTGTTGACAGCTCCGTGGCGCAGTGGTTAACACGCCAGCCTGCGACACGGAGCCCGGGACCGATCCCCTGCCAGGTCAAGATGGAAAATGATCTTTTTCAGATTGGCCTGGGTCTTGGATGTTTATCTATATGTATTTGTTATAAAATATATATCGTTGAGTTAAAAAAATATATATATTT
The DNA here is from genome assembly GCA_947532085.1 of Elegia similella. Lineage (NCBI taxonomy): Eukaryota > Metazoa > Arthropoda > Insecta > Lepidoptera > Pyralidae > Elegia > Elegia similella. Next base: position 21,547,987 of record OX383941.1, read on the forward strand.
ATTTATTTGTAAGACGCATAACCACGCAGGACTAGGTAGCTAACATCACAAACAACATTTGTTCTATGAGTTCTGTAATCCCAAGCGAAAGTGAGCTTGTTTGTTTGGCTTTCAAGCTTTAACTAGTGAATATATGCGTTGTCTGAAATACGAAGAAGGACATAGGCTATCTTTCATCCAGGAAAAAATACTGTTCCTGAGGGATCGACATTAACGCGAGCGGAGCCGCGGGCGAAAGATAGTAAAATTAAAAAATATTATCTTAAATTATTTTAAATTTTTTAAGTTTTTAATGTTCTGACAGACAGTCTATGTTACATTCATAAACAAAAGCATGGCGCGACGTTCCCACGCGTATTTTATTTTAATGGTTTCTGCTGTTTTCGCGATTGTTACACATTTAAATAAAATCATCGCGTATATTACATTATTTTTCCACCTTACGTTTCGAAAACTTTACAGTTTTCATGGTCGCAGGTAGGTTAATGTCCCCCACCAGGTCCAACTTCCACTCAGAACTCTTAAAAAAGACATTCTTTTTTTTGCCCGTCAGGCAAGTAGGCGACCAATACTGTTGACTTCATGAGTTTATGCCTTAACTACTGAACCACTAGATACTATTATGAATGCGAAAGTTTGTATAGAAATTACTGGATGGGAAACATATAAACATAGAAAAAAAAAACAAAAAAAAATACACACTTGCCTCATTCTCGTGCAGCCTGCGCACAGTGTGCACCCTGATCTGGAACATCCAGGCCCTGCCCAGGATCGCCACGGTGCCGCTCAGCAGCAGCGGCATGCTGAAGCGGCATTTCCACGCCAGTCCCATCAGGAATATGAACAAGCTTTTGCGGCCCGTCATGTTCGCATCCTGGAAACGGCAAAAATTGCTGAAGACTTCTTTTTGGTTTTGTGGAAGAGCTCTGTGGCCTAGTGGTCATCATGCCAGGACACCGGAGGTTCCGGGTTGATTGACCTTTTTTAAATTGGCCTGGGTCTTGGATACTCTTATTAAATTAAGATATAAAATATGGTGACAAAATTCAAAGCGGGCAGGATTTGAACCAGCGACCTTAGGTCGTACATAGACCTAAAGTCGCTGGTTCAATCAAAACCTGACGACCTAAAGTCGCTGGTTCAATCAAAACCTGACGACCTAAAGTCGCTGGTTCAATCAAAACCTGACGACCTAAAGTCGCTGGTTCAATCAAAACCTGACGACCTAAAGTCGCTGGTTCAATCAAACAAAACCTGACGACTTAAAGTCGCTGGTTCAATCAAAACCTGATGACCTAAAGTCGCTGGTTCAATAAAAACCTGACGACCTAAAGTCGCTGGTTCAATCCCTGTCCGCTTAGTATTTTATTTCTTATTATTAAATATGAGAACATCAGAATAACATGTGAATGCATAATGCACAAAATCACTCAGAAAAATACTAGGTCTTGGATATTTATTAACATTTTAATTGAGTATATATCCTAACTAATATTATAAATGCGAAAGTGAGTTTGTTTGTTACGCTTTCACGCCTTTACTACTGAACCGATCATCATGAAATTTTGCATACACTTTATCTGGGGTATGGAGAAGGACATAGGGTACATTTTATCTCGGGAAAAAGTACTATTCCCGAGGGATCGACATTAACGCGGACGGAGCCGCGAGTGATAGCTAGTTATTTTAAACTTTTTATAGATTGCACTTGGCAACCGGCCAAGTTTAATGTTTGTTACCTCAGAACTCCGTCATTTATGAACCGATTTTAAAAATTGTTTTAAAGGGTATGCTTTTAAGTTGGTCCGATTTAAATTTTATCATAATCGGTTCAGTACTTTAATTGAAGTCGTTTTTTTTATATGAAAGATAATTTCAAGAACGAGTGGACGTATCAAGTTCAATTAATATATCTAGGGTCCCTTAACCTTTGAAATAACAAAGATAGGCGTTAGCAGATGTAGACACCCTGTGTAAATTTCAAGTGGTTTAAAAAAAACAACGATTACAGATAGACAACGGAGAGTTAGTGATATGGTTCATGTAAGGAATATGTCTTTAAATCTGAAATTATATAAGCAAATGAAGCGGGGCCTGTACCAACCCGGCAAGAGACATATAAGGCGCCACCTCCGGTGGGTCCCAGCAATAGCGGCAATTCCAAGAAATGCTAGCTTGATATCGACAAAGATGTTAGGCGTTTATGGCCCTGGCACCGGCAGCGGAAAATTAATAAGAGCGGTAAGCAAGGAATAAAGGCCGGTTCACACCGCCAGCGAGGCGAGAGAGGCGAGCGAACATCGTTTTCTCTTTTCATTTCATACTTTGGTTCACACAGCGACTACTGCCTCCGTGATCCATTGGTTAAGGCGTTTGCCCGTAGACCCGGGGGTCGTGGGTTCGATTCCCACAGGAAGCATACTTTGATTAGTTGTTTCCAGTTTGGTTAGGACATTGCAGGCTTGAATCACCTGATTGTTATAATAATAATAAAGATGATTCCGTGAAACACGGACCAAGGTCCCGGCTGCCATCTGGTAGTCGTTAAAGGAACCACGTCAGAGGCCGAGAGGCGGTTCCGAATAACTCTGACACCAGGATGTGCATGGTCGATTGACCGTGTCACCTACAAGAAATTATGATGATGACACAGCGAACAAATGAGCGATGGGGCCGAAGATATCCGAGAGATCTAGCGAGTGAGCCGAGCGAGGCCGACGAATATCGCTTTATCTCTTTTCATACTTTGGTTCACATAACGACTAAATCAGCGATGCGGCCAAAAATCCGAAAGAGAGCTCGCCTCGCTAGCTAGCTCTCTCGCGGTGTGGACCACATCACTTAGCTCATAGTTTCCTTCGCCTCGCTCGCTCGCTGGCGGTGTGAACCGCCCTTTATGGGAGCGGAACGCTGGATGTTGATTTTCTACCCCCTCTCCAGTTTTTCTTACTGGCTGAGTAGCAAGAACTCTGCGACAGGAGCGGCGGCAGTTTGCTACATAAAAACCATCTTGCCCTGAGCCAGGCCTGTCTCAGTCCCGGTGTAGGTATCGAAATCGAAAACAGCGGTGACGCGCGGCGACACCTTCGAAGGTGAAATCCGAACAAATCCGGTAGGACAGACGCGCGTTTTACCATGTATTCACCGACTTCAACGAACTATGAATCGTATGTTCAGAGCTATAAGTATAAAATTGGCTTGCTGTAGGTATCTAAATTAAAAGGTTTTGCGTTCTTACGCAATCTAAATTACACCAAATCGCTCCCTACACTGAGTTGATATTTCATTGAATACCTTTGCAGAGTGCGACTTCTGTACGTAAGTACTAGTACCTACTTATCCTATGCCTTTGTTTACCGTATTAAGTATACTAAAAGCGGCGTAGCTGACATCCGGCGACATGAATAACGGGGGAGGTGCCGTCGGTCGTCATAGTCACCCCCCTAGATACGCCACTGCTTACTACCAACCAAGGTCATGTTAGATCATTTGTAAGTGACCATCAAAACATTGTACACCGTAGTTGACAAAAGTTAGCAAGTAGACCAGCCGGCCTATTTGCTAACTCAGTGTACAACGTTTTTATAGTCACTTCAAAATACATTGCGGCTTTCGTATGACTGACTATTTTTATTTAAGACTAGCTTTCGCCCGCGGCTCCGCCCGCGTTAATGTCTATGTCCTTCTCCGTACTCCAGAAAACTTGTATGCAAAATTTCATGATGATCGGTTCAGTAGTTACGGTGTGAAAGCGTAACAGACAAACAAACAAACAAACGAACTCACTTTCGCATTTATAATATTAGTAAGGAAGTAAGGATATTCACAGCCGTGTGGTATCCGGCAGAGTAGAATAAGACCACTCCAAGTCTTCCCGTGGATGTCGTAGAAGGCGACTTAGGAAATACAAGCTAAACAAAGCTTATAAACATCTGTGAGACCTCTCCAGCCCGTCTGGCCAGCGTGGGGAGTGTAGGCCAAGTCCTCTGCCTGCTCTGGCCAAGTATGGCTCTAGTAGTACAGAGAGGGTCGTGCTCCTGTAGTGGAGACTAAAAAAAGATCTGATAATGATTTAAGATATACCTACGTAATGTATTTTGAAGTGACTATCAATAACGTTGTGCACTAAGCAAATAGGCCGGCTGTTGATTGCCTGGAGATTCTTTCTTTTTTTTTATGGCTTTTACGCGAGACGTATTTATCCAGTATCAAGTCAAATTAAGTTTCCCACGTTTTTTCTTAAGTCTCGTTCAACGAAATTATAGTATAATTAATTTCTTTAACTTAACGGAGTATCTGGCGACAAATCCCACGAATCTGGCTTGATCACAGAGTTCGCACGCAGCAAGGCGGACAAATACCAGCCCGCTAAGTAAATCCAACTACAGTCCCACTAGGACAGTTTATTTTAGTTATTCTACACATTGTTCATAAACGCATTTATAAACACCAAATCACACCAATTTCATTAATAAAGTCTACTAGAAGCAATTACAAAAACCGTGCAGTCCGCCGTATATCCCGCCAAGAAATTGAAGAGTCTTTTTTTTCGTCATGTGACCCTAAGGTAAACTTTTTGTTATATGGAATAACACGACAGGTGTCCATGTAATTAAATATACAGGGTTATTTGAATCTTTGAATCTTTGAATCTTTGAATTTGTTAAACACTAATAATACGCAGGGCTTGATTGCTAACATCATAAACAACGTTTGTTCTACGACGTTTGATAATTTGTTAGATTTTACTTTCATTCAAAAAGATAATCATTTTCCGGTCGCGTATCACAAAGAAACATTACGCGTGAGCGTCGCGTCGTCCTTTTGTTTACATAGACTACAAATGTCACAATAAGACATTAAAAACTTGAGAAATCATTTTTTTTTTATTTATCTAGTTATGTCAGAACTGGTAGAGCAAATTTTGTTGTATATTATGTTAGCTATCTAGTCCTGCGAGGTTATTAATGTTTTACATCATCATCATCATTTTGAGTAGATGTCACGGTCAATCGATATGCACACCCTGATGTCAGGGTTCTTCGGAACCGCCTCTCGGTCTCTGACATGGTTCCTTTAATGACTACCAGATGGCAGCCGGGACCAACGGCTTAACGTGCCTTCCGAAGAACAGAATTATATTTACAAATACAAATAACCCTGTATAACGCGCGATTCTTTTCGCAAACCCCCATTTACAAATGAGGGTTTTCGGAACCGATTTTCCCCAGATGGCGGCAATGTCAAAATCCACCAATCAACAAATTATGATCCATATTACTCATATACATTATTGATTTGACAGCTACTGTCAAAATTTCGATTTTCGATTCCGATAACCGTCATTATAGTATAAGGCTGCGTCTCCATTGACTCGGAGTGAATGGAGAGTAGCTTAGCAGTGCTCTCGCTTCTCGCTCGCTTAATTCATCCACCGCTAAGCTCCTCTGCGCTCCACTCCGCGTCAGAAGAGAAGCACCCTAATAGTTAATGAAGTTATGAGTTACTGATGTTTTAGAAAATAATGTGTGAAACAGAAATTAAATTGGAAGATTGATAATAGTATGGTTACAAAGTTAATAATGATTTGAAAGGTCAAGTTGACATAAACATAAGATAAATATGAATGTAACTCATGTTCACAAACTAATGATAAGGACAAGGGAAGAACAGTGAAAATACGGATTCAATCAATTCAAGCGTTTATTGTTAATATGAATTGCATTCATATATATGTTAGTACACATAGAGTAAGGGTGCTGTGATCAACACAATTCAAAACAACATGTAATAAAATTAACTAAATTATTTTGAAGCTTAGTTTAGAACAACTTTTCCCGAAGGAACAATTTTAAAGGAACGATACTTAGAAAAATATCAGATCTTTAATACAAATCCATGCAGAAGGAAGTTGTTTTTCTTTTTTTATATTTACCCTTTTTTGCCTTTGTTCCTGGAAAAGTTGTATGAGCTAGAGCTAGAGCCTCAAAATAGGGTAGGTTAAATTTGTTAGGCGTTGTCTTACCACAAGAAATTTTGGGACCAAATTCATCACCCCTGTCTTGATGCATATAAAAAGGAAAGCCAAGACAGTATGTATAGAGTGGTAATATTATTAAAATTGCATTGTCTTAAAATATTTAATATTCTATGTAACATCTTTACTGTTCAGTTGTGCAAAATAGATGATGCATTTGGTCTTTAATTCTAAGTTGAACAACATATAAATTGTGGCAAATTTGAGTCAATAAACAACCAATTCTTCGAAACGAAACGTTATAACAATAGTTTTAAGTACTAATGAGATTCATATTATGTTTTATTAAATAAAATTTATATAATATGATCATATCACCCTTGCAAGTACATGGAATGTAGAATTCTACTACACATAGCATAGTTTTGTATTACAGTTATCAGTGTCAGTGAATGATAGGTTATAGTTGCAACATTTATAATATAACAGTGAGTAATTGTTTTGACAATATAGAATATAACAAAAGTCATATACAATGGGACCTCTTGATAACAGATGAAAAATTTAACAACACTTAATTTAACAAAATTGTAGAGAGCCTTAGTGTATTATAGTTTCACTATAAAATTATAAGGAAAAACCATAAATATCCACTTAGCAAGTCCTAATATCAAAATTTCTACTAGGCCTAATGCATTTAATACTTTTGAATCATTCGATATGAAAACTATTCTAATTTTTCTATGATTATTTACTTTCCAGTGTATATATAGATATAACACAATAAATATATATTCTAAATTCAATTTGGCAATAGGAATGTTAAGTAAGAAAGCTACAAATTTTAGAGAAGATATTATTCAGCTACAATTTTTTTATTCATCATCAAAGTAATCAACATGCTCCCCTGGGGTGAACCGGCCCGCCTGGAGGACTTTAGCGCACTTCTTTGCAGTGACCTCGGGCTTTAGCAGTGTACCTTGATTTTTGAAAGATGTGAACACATCTTTTAAATTATCATTGACTGCCTCAGCCAGAACATAATCAATCATGGCCGTCTTAACTGGCCCAGGGGAGTAGTTGAGCACTCGTACATGTTTTTTCTCCTCAGCGAGCACTTTGAAATACATCTCCCTGGCTGCCTTGGCACTGCAATAGTACGCCATGCCCCCCATCGGCTTGATAGCACAAAGAGATGTAATATTCACAATCACCACTCTATCCTCTATCTCTTCAAAGATTTTGAGAAACTGAGTATTCAGAGCAATCACCTTAAACACATTCAGATCATAGTAATCTCTCAACTCATCCACATCATCCATTTTTGATGTCTCCACAGCCAAGTTACCAAGCGATCCAACATTGTGGAAGATTACGTTAGTGGAAAAATCCTTTTTTTTGCGACCTTCAAGAGACTTAATCAGGACACTGCTCATATCAGCATTGGATGCCTGAGACAAATCAATTGACTCATACAGAACCTTAACATTGGCTGATTCACATAATTCTGCTGTCTTTGACAGCTCCAGCTTGTTCCGTGCTAAGAGCAGCATCAAAGACTTAGGCCCAAGAAGCTTAGAAATCTCCACTGCAATAGCCCTGCCGATGCCTTGGGAGGCACCTGTCAGTACACAGTAAGTAGGTCCAGATAAGTCAATGTGAGACGAGGAAGCCATGGTTACTTACAGGTCTGCTTGAAGGTTGACAGTTTAGTCTTGCAGGAGTTTCTCAGACTCAGTGTCGCCAATCACGGGGTCCAGGTCACAGCCCTCTCTCATCAAACGGTCGATGCAGTCGGCGCGGTAGGCGGACAGGTTCTCAACAACTTTGTTCTTGGATCTGATCTGCTGAAGTTTCCTCTCTGGAATACGTAGAAATATCAAATTAGACGAAAGTCACGTGAGTGGTGAAGGCGACCTCCTTCGGCAGTGTCAAATGACGAAATGAAACGCGAACCTTACTGCGGTCGCTTTTTGTTGTGCAATGTCGGCAATTATCAGTGCACAATAGTACAACAATCACAACTTACCCAAGATAGCGAGATACTCGGCAGAGTCGGACAGTTTCTCAGGCTGTGGTTCTGGCTTGAAATTGTCTTCGAATTCCGAAACAACCACGTTAGTTTGCACTTTGTCACCCCAAGGATCCATCAAATCTGAAATTTAATCGCAATTTATTGTAGCACTAGATACCTACATCTTAGTTGAATCGATTTTATATCCCAGCAGAATAAAATTATGCGCAATTAATGGTTAAGTCAATATTATGCTAGTTAAAAGACTTACAAGTAGGCTGGAAGCCAAATTAACTTTATCTCGACGTAATTTTGTAAAAATTTGATTAAAAATGAAGTTCAAAAACAGGAAGCTCGAAGTGACAGAGCTGACAGCTGACAGATCAGTTTGTTTTTTCTAGCCAATGCTACCAACCTTTAAAATTATTTATGCCACAGATGTAAAATCATTTATATAGATGGTAATCGTGTGAATTCGTGTGTGTGGTGTGGTATCGTCAGGTATCGTCAGAAGAATCAAAATTTAAGCATATGTCAAGGTTTTTTTTTGTATATTCGTATTATTGGTACGCCTTAAATAAAGTACATATAATACAATCATATTCATATAGTCTCGTCTCGACTATACCTATTTACACTTATTTTGTAAAATCTTATTTCCCACATGCCTTTCTTTAGTATTTTGAGTGAGATTTGTTTTGAAATTTACCCGTTCGTGAACGAGCGAATTTTCCATACAAAAATCCCTCGAACACGAGTGTCATACCTTTAAAAAAAGAACGTTTTCGGTTGCCCCCATACCATTGCGACCTTAACGCCATTGAACAAATATGGAGTTTAGCTAAAAGAAAACTTGGCTGCAAAAATATGGGTCTAACTAAAAATATGGGACCGTAACTTCAGACGACTGGAAAAAATGCACTGATCATATACTGCATGTGGAACAGAAATATATAGAACGAGATAGAATCGTCACAACATTAGAGCCGTTTATAATAAATGTAATCAGTGATAGTGATTCAAGCAGTGTTTCTGAGGAGCCAATCGAATTTTGGGAATCTGATTTTGAGTATGATAACTAAACTATGTTTAGTTCTTCATTTAGAGAATTATTTTTAATTTTTATTTTTAAATAAACGATAGGAACTAAACAAACAGAACTGTTGTTTTTTTTTTTGTTAAGTATTGTGTATATGTATATTATAATAGTATTTGCATTGTCTCAGTGTGTAAGAACTAAATCAATTAATTATATTATCAAGATTGGTTATTCCTAGTTCATAAGGTATTACCATATCTACATTTTTTAAATTGAAAATCAAAATCTCAGTATCACGTTTCGATGGCCAGACTCTAGTACTACCGTTCACCCAGCTTCACGCGAAAAGCTTTAAAGCAATAAAGAATGTACCTGTAAAATATATTTGTCAGTTAAAACCACGGAGTTAGAGGTAAAACTTTGCCCATCATTAGTAACTGACAGGATCGCAATCTTTCAGTTCAGCGGCATGCGGGGCTATTTACTAAAATTGTTAGTCACTGTGGCTATCAAACTTGGGTTGTCAACCGAGCTTTGATCGCCACAGTGGATATCATGAAATCGGTACTCCGTAACTGTTTTCACGGTAGTGGCTATCGACAGAAATGAAGTGACTATAAGTATTTTCAGGTTGGCAGCTCTTTTTTTCTATCGACGTTATCACAGACAAAATTGAGGTGATATTCTCAAATTTTAATGCAGTTTTTCTGCTGCGCCGCTAGAGGTAACACATTTCCGAGTTTAACCGACTAAATCAAACCTGCGGGGCTATTTACTAAAATTGTTAGTCACTGTGGCTATCAAACTTGGGTTGTCAACCGAGCTTTGATCGCCACAGTGGATATCATGAAATCGGTACTCCATAACTGTTTTCACGGTAGTGGCTATCGACAGAAATGAAGTGACTATAAGTATTTTCAGGTTGGCAGCTCTTTTTTTCTATCGACGTTATCACAGACAAAATTGAGGTGATATTCTCAAATTTTAATGCAGTTTTTCTGCTGCGCCGCTAGAGGTAACACAGTTCCGAGTTTAACCGACTAAATCAAACCTGCGGGGCTATTTACTAAAATTGTTAGTCACTGTGGCTATCAAACTTGGGTTGTCAACCGAGCTTTGATCGCCACAGTGGATATCATGAAATCGGTACTCCATAACTGTTTTCACGGTAGTGGCTATCGACAGAAATGAAGTGACTATAAGTATTTTCAGGTTGGCAGCTCTTTTTTTCTATCGACGTTATCACAGACAAAATTGAGGTGATATTCTCAAATTTTAATGCAGTTTTTCTGCTGCGCCGCTAGAGGGAACACAGTTCCGAGTTTAACCGACTAAATCAAACCTTTTTATCATTCCTATAAATACTTAATGTTAGGTGAATTTTTGATTTGACTACGTTATAGGTAATACTTTGGCGGTAAATTTAATTGTAATTAAATATCTCGGTTATGCGTGCGAGTGTTATATTCTTTTGTTTTATCAATATTTTAAAGAATGCTCTCACTACGAAGGGTTCCATACCATTATCTACTAAAAAGGCAATAAAATAATGTCTGTTATATAGGAGCCCCCTTTTAATATTTATTTTATTCTAATTTTTAGTATTTGTTGTTATAGCGACAACAGAATTACATCATCTGTAAAAATTTCAATTGTCAAACTATCACGGTTCATGAGATACAGCCTGGTGATAGACGGACGGACAGACAGATAGACAGCGGAGCGATATTAATATTGTCCTGTTTTTACCCTTTGGGTGCGGAGCCCTAAAAATGAGAGACATGCGCCGCGTTAAAATGTGCAGCTGTAAAATATACTTTGTCTGTATTATATCTTTACGGAGTAGATAGACAGAACCAAATATTAGGTACCTATGTCATTTAAATTATTTATTAAGCTCCGTATCTCAGGCTACTGGAATAACTTCGGAATTAAGTATGTAGCTACTTACTCGTACTTAATTATATTTAAGCATAAGTTTACAAATATGAATACTCTCTCATAGGGTTTCTACAACATGCTTTGCGTCTAAAATGGAGATGGGCAAGCCACATCGCCAGATTAAATGAAAAAAGAAGGGCCGTTGCAACTACAAAATGGACTGGACCTATTAGTAAAAGACCCAAAGGAAGATCAAAGCAGGGTTGGGCTGATGAAATCATAAAGATTGCAGGAACAAACTGGATAAAAAATGCTGAGCACAGAGAAAGATGGAAGAGGAGGCTTCTACCCAATAAGGATCCATACAAAAATAAAACCTCATTAATAACTTTTAAATGTAAAGTTAACATTTTATTTCGGAAATAAACGATGCTTATTATTATATAGGGATTCTTGCATATAGCTTAACACTATAATTTTTATTTATTTATTTAATACATATAGGCACGCTCACAACAGTTACATACAGGTATTATTTTTAAAACACTTTGCACACAGTTTGGTTCATATGTACATGCCAATTAATAGCATACACAACATTCTCTAGGTATATCAATTTGCTACCGTTATTAGCAATAATAATTAAAATTAATTATACATATCAAAGAATAAAAAGGAAAAAATATATATATTGAATCAGTAAAACAGCAAGTTATAAATAGTTTTAGTTTTCGATTAATTGTTTATCTATAAAGTGTTCCAGCATTTTAGATTACTTTTATTTCACAAGACGACACTAGTATAAATAAATAATAAGCCATTTTTATTCTGAATTTTCTAGTTGCATTTTACATTAGTGTTTAGGGTTTTCTAAATTAAGTATGTCAAGCAATTCAGTGTGCTACCCTTCTCCAGTGATGGCCCGCTGTGAGTTTCAAGTCGTCTGTCCATCTCACTTGTTGGCGTCCTCTATTTTGTTTTCCCTCTCTGGGGTACAATTCTGCGACAGTTGTGCTCCACTTGTTTTGCTTGTCGCTGATCATGTGGCCGGTCCATCTCCATTTCAATTGGTCGATACGTCTAAGAATATCAGCTACTTTGGTTTTTTCTCTTATTATGCTGCTTCTTACTTTGTCTTGTTTCCTTATTTCTGTCATGCTTCTCTCCATGGCTCTCTGGCATCGTTCCAGCTTTTCTCTATGAGGAATAGTGAGTGTCCATGTTTTGCATCCATAAGTAATAACTGGGACTATGCAGGTATTGAAATCTTTTCTTTTTATTGTCATGCTTAGTTCCTTTGACTTCATGATTTCTCTCAGTCCAGTTTGCGGAATACACCTTCTAGAACTGCTACGAATACTTTTGGCGATAGGGGGTCTCCTTGTTTTAGGCCCCTGAGAATATTGAACTCTTTACCTATGGTTTCCAGTTGTATTCTAGATTTGCTAATCAAGTATATGTTCTTGATGATCTCAATGTATATTGAGGCAAGCCCTTGATGTTCTAGGCTCTCCCATACTGCTTTGTGGTATACACAGTCGAAGGCTTTTGAGTAGTAAATGAATGCCATATATAAGGGTTTCCTGTATTGCTTGTATTTCTCTACTATTTGCTTTGTTGTGTGGATATGGTCCAAATTCGAGAAATTTCTTCACTCACGACACTAGTATCGACGACCAATTTATCTGAGATTAACCACCGTATCCATATACTTTGTGAAGAGACTTAAAACCACAAATATTAATTCAAAACGAATATTGGATTAACCTACTAAAACGTAATAGTAGTCACATAATCTACTTCACAACAAAAACGTGCACCAATTTTATTTTGGCGTATAATAGTGTATATCAGTAAAACACTGCTCTCGACCCGTTGCTATAAAATCCTGTTTGATAGATCAAGTGAAGATTAATTTGATAGCCATTTCAGTTACGGAGTGCCAAACAAAGCTTATCGATACGAAATCAAATGTCAAACTATAGGTGGAGTTGCTATCCTCGAGATGACGTCATTTCGGTTGGACACTGACGTTAGTGAGTACAAAAATTGAAATCTGACAGCCATTTGATGGCAACTCATCAAATTGATAGGCATCGACACCCGTCATTCGAGTTAGTAAATAACCCCGCTGTTTTTGATTCCTATAAATACTTAATGTTAGGTGAATTTTTGATTTGACTACGTTATAGGTAATACTTAGGCGGTAAATTTAAATGTAATGTGCAAGATAAAATAAAAGTTAGATATCTCGGTTATGCGTGCGAGTGTTTTATATTCTTTTGTTTTATCAATATTTTTATAGATTACTGTGCCACTCAGAAGAATGCTCTCACTACGCAGGGTTCCATACCATTATCTACTAAAGAGGCAATAAAATCATGTCTGTTATATGGGAGCCCCCTTTTAATATGTATTTTATTCTATTTTTTAGTATTTGTTGTTATAGCGACAACAGAATTACATCATCTGTGAAAATCTCAATTGTCAAACTATCACGGTTCATGAGTGAGATACAGCCTGGTGACAGACGGACGGACAGACAGATAGACAGCGGAGCGATATTAATATTGTCCTGTTTTTAACCTTTGGGTGCGGAACCCTAAAAATGAGAGACATGCGCCGAAGAGGAGGCTTCAACTCAATAAGGATCCACACAAAAATAAAACCTCATTAATAACTTTTAAATGTAAAGTTAACATTTTATTTTGAAAATAAACAAAGCTTATTATTATATAGGGATTCTTGCATATAACATAGCACTATAATTTATATTTATTTATTTATTGAATATAGGCACGCTTACAACAGTTACATACAGGTATTATTTTTAAAACACTGCACACAGTTTGGTTCATATGTACATGCCAATTAATAGCATACACAACATTCTCTAGGTATATCAATTCACTACCGTTATTAACAATAATAATGAAAACTAATTATACATATCAAAGAATAAAAAGGAAAAAATATATATATTGAAGCAGTAAAACAGCAAGTTATAAATAGTTTTAGTTTTCGATTAATTGTTTATCTATAAAGTGTTCCAGCATTTTAGATTACTTTTATTTCACAAGACGACACTAGTATAAATAAATAATAAGCCATTTTTATTCTGAATTTTCTAGTTGCATTATACATTAGTGTTTAGGGTTTTCTAAATTAAGTATGTCGAGCAATTCAGTGTGCTATCCTTCTCCAGTGACGGTCCGCTGTGAGTTTCAAGTCGTCTGTCCATCTCACTTGTTGGCATCCTCTATTTTGTTTTTCCTCTCTGGGGTACCATTCTGAGACAGTTGTGCTCCACTTATTTTTCTTGTCGCTGATCATGTGTCCGGTCCATCTCCATTTCAATTGGTCAATACGTCTAAGAATATCAGCTACTTTGGTTTTTTCTCTTATTATGCTGCTTCTTACTTTGTCTTGTTTCCTTATTCCTGTCATACTTCTCTCAATGGCTCTCTGGCATCGTTCCAGCTTTTCTCTATGAGGAATAGTGAGTGTCCATGTTTCGCATCCATAAGTAATAACTGGGAGTATTGAAAGCTTTTCTTTTTATTGTCATGCTTAGTTCCTTTGACTATATGATTTCTCTCAGTCCAGTTTGCGGAATACACTCTCTAGAACTGCTACAAATAGTTTTGGCGATAGGGGGTCTCCTTGTTTTAGGCCCCTGAGAATATTGAACTCTTTACCTATGGTTTCCAGTTGTATTCTAGCTTTGCTATTCAAGTATATGTTCTTGATGATCTTGAGGCAAGCCCTTGATGTTCTAGGCTCTCCCATACTGCTTTGTGATATACACAGTCGAAGGCTTTTGAGTAGTCAATGAAGTCAATTAATGCCATATATAAGGATTTCCTGTAGGTATTCCTTGTATTTCTCTACTATTTGCTTTGTTGTGTGGATATGGTCCAAGTTCGAGAAATTTCTTCTGAGACGACAATAGTATCGACGACCAATTTATCTGAGATTAACCTAAGAGATTAACCACCGTATCCATATACTTTGTGAAGAGACTCAAACCCACTCAAAACCACAGATATTAATTTCTAAACGAATATTGGATTAACCTACAAAACGTAATGGTAGTCACATAATCTACTTCACAACAAAAACAACCACCAATTTTATTTTGGCGTATAATAGTGTATATCAGTAAAACACTGCTCTCGACCCGTTGCTATAAAATCCTGTTTGATAGATCAAGTGAAGATCGATTTGATAGCCATTTCAGTTACGGAGTGCAAAACAAAGCTTATCGATACGAAATCAAATGTCAAACTATAGGTGGAGTGGCTATCCTCGAGATGACGTCATTTCGGTTGGACACTGACGTTAGTGAGTACAAAAATTGAAATCTGACAGCCATTTGATGGCAACTCATCAAATTGATAGGCATCGACACCGACATTCGAGTTAGTAAATAGCCCCGCTGGAGTGCTATTTTTGGAATGACGCCGTTCCTAAACGAGCGATTTTTCCATACATAATCGCTCGAAGAGGAGTGTCACACTTTAAAAAATAATAACCCAGGACAGCTATTTTTGAAATTTCGCCGATCGAAAACGAGTGATATTCCCACACAAAATAGCTCGAAGACGATTGTCATACCTTCAAAAATAGTACTCCAAACTATAATACTTTATGAACTATGATTGAATTGTTTTTACTGGCCTGGCAGAAATGAAGTCCTAGTAGAAGAATTAGGTTAGCCAATATAGTGAAAAGAAGAAAGAAAAGACTGCGAGAGCGAAATTTAAAAACGAAAATTCCAGGAAAAACCATCTATTTATGCTAAAACTGCGGTTCATCCATTCTATTATTTATTTGTAGTGCTTTAAAATTTTGCAACATTATATACTCCAGCACCCAGGCAGATGTAAAATTATTTATACAGGTGTCTTCTTTCCCCCGTGCCTGTGATTTGATTACTAAAGCCCAGCCCACTACAATAATAAAAACCTGCCCACGTAATATACACTATCAGTTAGTTGGTGATGTTGGTAGATGGTTGATATGATAGCCTAAAAAAGAAAACCAAAATCCATTCTGATAAAACCTCTATGTCTGGCAAGTTATTGATAGCTCTACTCCAGCTCTGGCTCTTGTTTTGAACACGTACGTACAGTGTACGAAGTTCTTCAGCAATTCACAAATTCATTGACAATAAAAAACACGTCTTAATTCTTCGTAATAATGTTGAAAATAGCATGAAAAAATATAGTTAAGAACAAAAACCAGAATTCCTATAATACCTACTTTAAACGGGACTTTATTTTCATTACAATAGAGTAAAATTTTGAATGGAAATGTTTTTGATAAAAAGCAGTTTTCACGGAGCTGCGAGCGACGCGCGGCGACGGCTGCAGTAGACGCAGCTGCCCCGTCCCTCGTCCCGCGGTGCTTGTCCCCCTGCCCCGCTACCGCCCCGCGCGTGTCGCGCTGTCATAGAGTAATTACATCAGCAAAGTAGCGTTTCTTGCCTAAATCGATATATCCGTTGAAGTTGCCAAAAATGTTTGTTCATGTGCAATATAGTCTGCGCTTCGTTTAGGATAGTTTTCTACAGAATAATAATTTGATTTAATTTAAAAGGATCTTTATACTGTAATCATTTAGTAAGTTATTATTACGAGACCGACCGAAACAGGATACGCCGATAGCGAAACCAAAAAGTAATATTTAGTTTGGGTCTTAGTTTAGGCCGAATTCAAAACTGAAACTGAAACTAAACTTATACAAATGTGTAAATATTAATATACTTGATAATATTATTACGTACTAAAATAAACTATATTTTGTCTCATAATAATGAAAGGAAAATTCATGCTATTCATAAATCAACAAAGCCAATAAATAATAGACACAGTACTAGACTGTGCTGACTAACAATAATAATATTGTTAGCAGAGAAATGCGTGGGTCACCAGTGCGGGGGTAACGAGAGTGGTGGGAGTGTGTCTATATAAGCCACTGCACGCGTCAGTGGGGACACATTTCTCGTCGGAGCAACAACTATAGTAAAATCTATGCTGTATCGATTTGCCCTTTCTGTTTTGTTTTAAATTTGTATTTATGGCAAATTAATGCCAATTGATATTTTTGATGTTATGTACTTGTTTTTAAAATTAAAAGTAATTTCGGTTGTGTATAATTGTTTTTTTATAAGCACTCGCGTGACGGGTTGCTAATAATATAATAATTATTTATTTCAGTTACCTATAGATGATTGATACGCAGGCCGCGACACCAATTCACCACAACACGTGAGTTTCCGAAACTGTAACAGATTTTCTAGCAATTCCATATTTCATCAGGGATTCTGATTCAAGGATTTAAATATACTTCAGAGATTCAAAATCACGCGGTATAAAACCAATGTGGGTACCACAATATGATATGCGGCCGTGGGACCCCAAGATTGGCATGTTTTTCTCGTCCAAATGTTATACGAAATAAAAATGCAACTAAAATAGGCTATGGGCGTTCTTCTATATCATTTTAATGATATAGAAGAACGCCCGTATACATTTTTTTTATAAATTATGTTGGAAGATTTTATATCACATCAGTATTTAAAAAATTCACTTTCGTCAGAAAAAAATAATGTCAAAAATAAATAAGGATTAAAAATGTGTCTCCCATAAACATTCACCGATCGGCTACTTGACCTACCTTAGTTGACTTACGTACAAAATACGTAATACAAAATTCAGTTTAACAATCATAGAAACATTTTTTATTATGTAAATCTTTTTTTACACACAATCTTAACTTTTCTCTTCCATGCGGGCCTAGGAGAAAAGAAAAAACGTAGAATGTACACCAGCTGCTTCTCTTCCCACGCAGGTCGTAAAAGCATCGGCTTTTACGACCTGCGCGGGAAGAGGCCATTTTACCTATTCCCTCGATCGCGGGGAATGGGTAAAATCTGAGAATCATGTCGGCTCAGGCGGCTAGCAACCCTTAAGCGGCTAAACCTAGGCTTTGTCTACCCCGCCAGGGAAAAAGACGTGATACTATGTATGTATAACATTTTTTGACGTGATAACTTCAAAATTAATCGATGAACGCTGGCTGCACGCACGAAAACATGTCACGTTCCGTGTGCAAGTGAGTGCGCAGACCAAGGGATAGAGAGGCACGATCGGCCTAAGCGTTTGGCTTGTGTTGTGACGCATCTATCTCACTTTCACCGTTATCACGTAAAATTATCGTCCGTAAACTGATTAACAGACTAGCAATTTTTTTTCCTAAAACGATTACACAATCGTACTTCTATACGCTGCTTTATCTTTGCAACGGGCGGGCCGCGGCTCGCGCCGCCATTCTGGATATTTTGACGGGAAGGTCGGTCACGTGACTCGGCGACGGGCGAGGGGCGCGGGGCGCCGGCTAGACTCTCCAGTAGCCGAGCCATCCGTCTGCTGCTTTGACTGCGGCCGGTCGCCGGAATCTACGCCCTAGTCTCAGACGCTCGTTTTATTACGTACTATTTCTTTCTCATTTTACGGCGAATTTGTGATCGAAATATTTCTTCACTCAATGCAATGTGTACTGATAGTGTGTGCTGTACGTATATCTGTAAAAAAATACCGCCGGATTCGTGATAAAACTACATAATTTTCGTATTTTTGCACGGGTGTGCGAGTGGCGACGGGGCGGAGACGCCGCGATCGGGCCGCGTTTGCTCGGCCCGGCCGTCGCGACGGCTCAGCGCTCGTCAGACATGTTTCGATCGCGGCCGCAGAGCGTCGTGCGTGACGGCGCGTAGGTCGCTCGTGACATGCGCCTCTCGAGGTCCAGTGACGGTGGGGGTGACCGAATATGGATGTAGTGACGCCTCATATCACCTCCGTGCTGAAAACGTACCAGGCCAGCGCGCCACGCAGCTTGCAAGGGCCGGGCTGCGGGCGCGCCGAGCGAGAGTGTAGCGACGCGCCGCCGCCGCCGCCGCCGCGCGCGCCGCCGCCCATCCTGCTCGCGGCCGACCCGGTGCTCGGCGAACGCGGCGAGACTCTCCTGGAAGGCGAGCCCATCTCGTGCTTCAGCGTGGGCGGCGAGCGGCGGCTGTGCCTACCGCAGATCCTCACCTCTGTGCTCACCAACTTCACGTTGGAGCAGATCAACCGCGTGTGCGATGAACTTCAGATATACTGTTCCCGGTGCACGCCCGAGCAGCTTCACGAGTTGAAGTCGACGGGCGTGCTGCCGCGGTCGGCGCCGTCTTGCGGGTTGATCACGCAGACTGACGCGGAGCGGCTGTGCGCGGCTTTGCTCCACGCGCCGGCGGCTTCTAGCCCCCACAAGCTGCCGGGCTTTCGGGTGTACCACGAGTGTTTCGGTGGAGGACGAGGGGTTTGCGCGCCCGACTTGAACCTAGTGCAGTGTTTGGAATGCCGATCTTTGTACACGCCGCGGCGGTTCGTGTGCCACTCGCACGCTACGGAACACCGTACGTGTCATTGGGGCTTCGACTCGTCGCGATGGCGGCGCTTCCTGCTGGTGGCTGATGAGGAGCAGGAGAAGGAGAAATGCTTGGCCCTGTTGGATGACCTGGCGGCCAAGGAAGCGGCCGCAGCGGCATCGCCCGCGCTTGCGCCCGCTCCCGCCCCGCTCAAACAGCAGCTTCCCTTGAAAAGAAAACAGGTTAGACTCTATTTAAGATATGCTGACTACACGTATTTATTCAATTTGTTCTAATTGGAATCTGACTTGATTTTATTGTCAATTGACTTATTTACTCGTGTCAACAACCCAAACCGCTTGTTGAGAATTTGCGAACTGAAGATCTTCATAGTATGATACATGTGCGTTGTAGTATGTAGAACATCAATAATACCTACGAGTAGAACCTAGGCAGCTTGCCTATCATCTGCTGGACATAGATGTCCTGAAAAATAGCTCCATAGGACCATGATAGAGTTGTAGAGTTTAGTTAAAGTTGTCATAGCTAGACTTGTAATGTAGAGATTTATGATACGAATAAAAGTAAACAAACAAACACCATCTTATAAGTATCGCATTCGACCCATTTTAGCAACAGATTTCGAATTCGGACCTCAAGATTCCCAAATAAATCGTTTGTTTTGCAAAACGTATAACACGATCCATTCAACAATTAGATTAAGAACAATATAGGTACCTACCATACACACGTGTACATAACCCGCCGTTATCAAGAAGCAAAATAGGTACCAAACTGTACAAATGCTGGCAATTCTGATTCATTTTAGGTAATGTAGAGTTCTATACAATAGATTACCTAATAGGTACCTACCTTGCCTTTGGGCAGCTATAACAATCTGCCTTCATTTTTGTCTAAAATATGATGTTTTTTATGTGCGTTAGGATTAGGACCACGGGTGTACATCACAGAATTAAACTACTTTTCTAAAGAAAGGTGGTACCTTCAGTGTGCCTCTGTGTTGGCACCACAGATTTAAAAAAAAATTGCGTCTCACTTCTATGTTTGGCACTATCATTTGTTGAAATTGAATCTATCGCAAGCCGGCCTATTTGCTAAGTCAGTGTACGTTTTGATAGTTTCAAAATACATTGCGACTTTCGGATGATTGACTATTGTTATTTAAAATATATAAAACATTATGTATTTTGAAGTGACAATCAAAACGTTGTACACTAAGTTAGCATTGGTAGGCCGGCTGCGGCAACACTCAAAAAAAAATATCTTAAATTTCTTTTATATTTTCTTGCAAAGTAATCTTGTTCCTTCGCTTTAGCTACATAGTAGAGGTAGGTATGTTGAAATTATCACAGTATATACTGTGATCATGTCTGCAATCTGGCTTAGGCACAGCGTAAGACTTCGTCTAGTATCCCAATTGTCGTAATACCCTCTTACGTCTGGCATGGCGTAGAGATATCTTCTCTTTATTTCTTCCTCTTGAATCACTCTATCTATTAAAAAAACCGCATTAACATCCGTCGAGTTTTTAAGGTCTAAGCATACACAGGGACAGACAGCGAGAAGCGACTTTATTTTATACTAGCTGTTGCCCGACTTCGTCCGCGGCAATTCCTGTTATTATGATTAATTAATATAGATGAATATTTTTTTCCCGTTTTCAAAACATTTTTATTGATGCTTCGCTCCTATTAGTCGCAGCGTGATGTTTTATAGCCTAAAGCCTTCCTCAATAAATGGACTATCCAACACAAAAAGAATTTTCGAATTTGAACCAGTAGTTCCTGAGATTAGCGCGTTCAAACAAACAAACAAACTCTTCAGCTTTATAATATTAGTATAGACTAGGTATGTAGTGTTGGTACGGAATCCCTCGTGCGAAAGTCCGACTCGCCCTTGTCCGGTCTTTATTTTTCTCACTTTGGTAGGTCTATTTGAATTATTAACATAACAAAACTAATTTACCTTCCAGACAGAGTCGGTTAAAACTAACATACCAAAACTGTTATGATATCATTTCATAAGATTATGCGTATCTTATCACTACAGTGGGTGTGTTGCTAACCAAACGCCTTGGAGATCACACTGATAATGAATGTACATATAATTAAGATAATTGCGTAATTTTAGCTATTTATAATATTCCATGCTGGTCTGGGAGAAAAAGAAAGACGTAGAATGTGCCAGCTGCTTTTCTTCCCGCGCAGATCGAGGGTATGGGCGAAAATCTGCGGAATCATGTCAATAGGCGATGCGGCTAGCAACCCATCAATATTTGATTCCGTTTTCCATCTACACGCACTCCAACATGCTAAATGTGACCATAAGCTTATAGACCTGGGCTCTGTCTTCCCCGCAAGAGAAAAGGATAGCATGTATGTAAACGCTTTAACATACTTAGTTTTTATCCTTCCCATTACTATTTTTTATAAACATAACTGCCTCCGTGGTCCAGTGGTTAAGGCGTTTGTTTGTAGACCGGGTTGTGGTTCGATTCCCACGGGAAGCATACTTTGTTTATTTGGTCCCAGTTTGTTTAGGACATCTCAGGCTTGAATCAACTGATTGTCTGATAATAAAAATGATTCCGTGCTTCGGAAGGCACGTTAAGACGTTGGTCCCGGCTGCCATCTGGTAGTCGTTAAAGGAACCATGTCAGAGGCCAAGAGGCGGTTCCGAATGACCGTGGCACCTACTCGAAATGATGATGATGATTATCCTTATCCTTACTAATATTATAAATGCGAAAGTGAGTTTGTTTGTTTGTTTGTTTATTTGTTTGTTTGTTTGTTACGCTTTCACGCCGTAACTACTGAACCGATTATCATGAAATTTTGCATACAAGTTCTCTGGAGTACGGAGAAGGACATAGGCTACCTTTTATCCCGGGAAAAGTACTATTCCCGAGGGATCGACATTGACGCGGGCGGAGCCGCGGGCAAAAGCTAGTATGTTATATTCCTTAGAATGTTATCAAGAGTTATTGTCCATCCTGCGGACTTGGTAAAGACCCGGCTGCCATCTGGTAGCCCTTAAAAGAACGTCAGAGACCGAGAGGCGGATCCAAAGAATTGTGTGCATGGTCGATTGACCGAGTCACCTACACGAAATGATGATGATAAAAATAACTATCATCATGAGGCTCTTCAAGTTATCATCGTCGCTATCACTTCAAAAACAACGTATTACGTGTAAGATTCTGATAAGCATTATTGTTGCCAATTTTATCAACGGAGTTATATTCATTCACAGTCACGTAGTAACAATATTATTGACCTAGCACAGCTATGCATCATCGTTTGTTTGTGTGTTCTACTATATTTCCTGTTTAAGTTTTAGTGTGAGTTTCGATAAGAATTGTCATCAATTGGGCTGCCTCTAAAGACTGCTACACTTATAAATCCTTACTAATATTATAAATGCGAAAGTGAGTTTTTTTGTTTGATTGTTTGTTTGTTTGTTACGCTTTCACGCCGTAACTACTGAACCGATCATCTTGAAATTTTGCATACAAGTTCTCTGGAATACGGAGAAGGACATAGGCTACATTTTATCCCGGGAAAAAGTACTATTCCCGAGGGATCGACATTAACGCGGGCGGAGCCGCGGGCGAAAGCTAGTAATAAATATATACGGACAAATCACACAGATTGAGCTAGCCCCAAAGTAAGTTCGAGGCTTGTGTTATGGAATACTAACTCAACGATACTATATTTTATAACAAATACATAGATAAACATCCAAAACCCAGGCCAATCTGAAAAAGTTAATTTTCCATCTTGACCTGACCGGGGATCGAATCCGGGCACTCTCGTGTCGCAGACTGGCGTGTTGACCGTTGCGCCACGGAGCTAGCTTACAAGTATACAATATGTTAAGAAAATCCTGTCCGATCCTTGTGGGGCTGATTCAGCCCACAGAACAACTTTTTCTATGGAGAAGCTGGGAACTAAAAAAAATTACATTTCCAAACAAAACTGACAACTTTTTCTATGGAGAAGCTGGGAACTAAAAAAATTTACATTTCCAAACAAAACTGTTCCATACAAAATTTTTGATTTTTCCATTCAATAGTCGTACAGTCGGCCAGGCTTTGGTATAAAAATCTAAAAAAAAAGAAATTTTTTAAAATAATGAGTCCATCTGGTAGATTATTAAAAAATTTTAGACACGTATTTTTTCTTTTGATAATCAAACAAAAATTTATAAAGACATTAAAATTCCGCGTGACGTCACTGGCCGGTACACTTTTTACCGGCTTGTTGCATCATGAGCCCCCACTCTTGAACTTTGCACTTTATCTTTATCATCTTTTGTGTGACTGAAAAAAGAAAAAATACGTGTCTTATATTTTTCGATAATCTACAAGACAGACTAATTATTTTAAATTTAGGAAACAGGCCTATTGGTCCGATGTCACGCTGTTCGCTTGCACGCGGAACGTGACACTTAATCGTGCGTGCAGCCGGCGTACATAGATTTATAACACGTTATCACGTCAAACAGTTACATGTAATTCATCGTGCGTCAATGCATGTACAGTCAGCCAATGAGATACCTGACCCCGCCATCTACCTGCACGGTGCAGGCAATAGTGTTAGGCCCAACACCATACATGAAGAGATGATGCTGATGGGTTGCAGATGATGATGTTATGGAGATACAAGACCACGTCACATAGTAAACTGCTTTATTGTGTTGTCTTGATATGTTACATCTTGCTTGGGCGTGACGGGTCCTTTCTCGTTGGCTGGCCGATAGTATCTCGAAAATGATAATATTTTGATGCTAATTATAGTGTTAAAACAGCTGACACGCGACCCACTTGTATGTAGCCGGGTGCTGCTGATTTGTGCGAGGTAAACTCGTATATCTTGAATTTTCTCTGAAACTAAAAATAATATAAACATGAAAATATATATTCAGAAAGATTGTAATTAAGACTATCTGATTATAAAGTTTTATGTTGATATTACTTTTAGTTTAAGAGAAAATCTATACTAATATTATAAAGCTGAAGAGTTTGTTTGTTTGTTTGACAGTTTGTTTGTTTGAACGCGCTAATCTCAGGAACTACTGGTTCAAATTGGATGCTTTAGGCTATTAAACATCACGCACGCTGCGACCAATAGGAGCGAAGCATCAATAAAAAATGTATTGAAAACGGGGGAAAATTTTTCATCTATACTAAGAAAAAACTAATTAGTCATAATAACAGAAATTACCGCGGACGAAGTCGCGGACCACAGCTAGTTCATGATATAGGTAGATGGCGGGGTCAAGTATCTCGTTGGCTGACTGTACAAAGCAATGCAAGTAGCAATAAGAATAGATTTCTTATTTCCTCGCCATTGTGGCTGTGTGAACAAAGGCCGGCCTTGGTCGTCTAGCCTGATATCTAGACAGTCTTCGGTGCATGATATGAGCATTGCGTGTGCAACTTGAGCTGATTTTTCAAGACCTTAAATAGTTTGATCTAATAAATTAAATAAATAAATAAATATATACGGACAAATCACACAGATTGAGCTAGCCCCAAGGTAAGTTCGAGACTTGTGTTATGGGATACTAGCTCAACGATACTATATTTTATAAACAAATACATATGTAGATAAACATCTAAGACCCAGGAAAATCTGAAAAAGATCATTTTCCATCTTGACCTGGCCGGGGATCGAACCCGTGTCACAGGCTGGCGTGTTAACCACTGCGCCACGGAGCTGTGTGCGGTCTAAGTCGATTTACGGACGATATTTTTACGTAATAATAACTGTTGAAGAGATCATCATCATTTCGTGTAGATGTCACGGTCAATCGACCATGCACACCCTGGTGTCAGAGTTCTTCGGAACTGCCTTTTGGCCTCCGACGTGACCTTTAACGACTACCAGATGGCAGCCGGGACCAACGGATTAACGCGCCTTTGAAAGCACGGAATCATCTTAATTATCAGACAATCAGGTGATTCAAGCCTGCAATGTCCTAACCAAACTGGAAACAACTTAACAAAGTATGCTTCTCGTGGGAATCGAACCCACGACCCCCCGGGTCTACAGGCAAA
Source organism: Elegia similella (assembly GCA_947532085.1). NCBI lineage: Eukaryota > Metazoa > Arthropoda > Insecta > Lepidoptera > Pyralidae > Elegia > Elegia similella. The sequence goes on from OX383941.1 coordinate 21,573,393, forward strand.
CGCCTTAACCACTGGACCACAGAGGCAGTACTGTGGAAGAGAGATAAGTGCCTATTTACCCATTCTGAATATCAGATCCGATGGGAGGGAGCCGCTATACGTTAGACACGATACGAGATATCTCCAATCATATCGCACGTATAGCGGCGTCCCTCTCATCGGATAGTAAAATACCCCCTATAGATGCGTCGCAAGCCGAATGTTTAGGCCGATCGTGCCTCTCTATCGCTTGTTCCGCGCTCTTGCTTATACAAGAAACGTGACTCATTTTTGTGCGTGCAGCCGGCATTCATCGATTTATAAAGCGTTTTCACGGCAAAAAAATATTTGCACGTATAAATATTTTAAGGCTATGCTACATCTGTTTAATAGCCGTGTGGTATCCGGCAGAGTAGAATAGGACCACTCCAAGTCTTCTCGTGGATGTCGTAGAAGGCGACTTTGGAAATACAAGCTAAACAAAGCTTATAAACATCTGTGAGACCTCTCCAACCCGTCTGCGTGGAGAGTGTAGGCCAAGTCCTCTGGCTACTCTGGCCAAGTATGGCCCTAGTAGTACAGAGAGGGTCGTGCTCCTGTAGTGGAGACTAATAAGGATGATGCTGCTTATTATTGTGTGAATGTTATAATATTGTATTCCATTATGCAACTTGATGGGGTTGAGAGCGATCAAAGAATGAGTTTTTATTATTGAAAAATTATATCATCGACGTATTTAGATGACACAATTGTGGTTTTTATATCTTCTAGTAATTATTATACATTGCGTTGCTTGCTATGCTTAGTATACCTTGGGGCTAGCTCAATCTGTGTGATTTGTCCGTATATATTTATTTAAAAAAAAAGATATTGGGTGCTAAGCATTTTGTAACTGCCAAAACGCGGAAACTGATTTCAAAAGTCATTACAAAACTACAACTAGTAGTTGTTTTATGCAATAATTAATAATCTGAAAAACAATAAATTTGTATTTATTTATTTATTAAGGAGAACTAACTGCTATAATACAATGATTCTTCTTAGTCGTACACTCTTGACAGAGTGGTCGTGATTATGGATTGGGTTGCTCGTCTATGGCCGCTGCTGTTGCGATCCTTCTCCACGTATCTCTGTCTGCGGCTTATTTGGAGCATTCAGTTGCTGGGCACAGTGTTACAGCTTTGACAACATCTAGCCACCTCGTTGGAGACCGACCGCGTGAACGCTTGCCTTCAATTCGGCCCTGAATCACCAATCGATCTATAGAGTTTTCTTTGCGGGTGACATGGCCGAAGAATTTAAGGATTCGTGACTGCACAATCGACGAGAGCCTTTTCTTGATCCTTAATTCCTTTAATATGGAGTGCAATGATACATAAACTTAAATACAAAATAGGAAGCCAATAAAAAGTTCCAGCCAATGGTAGGAATAAGTATTATTTAAAATGTGAATTGCCGTGAAAAGTGACTGAAAAGGCATGTTTCTACTCTTATAGAAAGGAAAGATTTGATACAAGTGCTTGCAAAGTCTTATTTGCTCAAGATTTCGCATTCAGTCTAGACGCACGCACGTGCATCCCTATCAGTATTTCGACACGTGTCGTGCGTTACACAACCTAGGTGTCTGATGAAACGCCTATCATAACATTATGGTATGCAATGATTCACTGCGACAGATGGCGCTGTCCAGATATTCATCTATGAAGGCCTCAAGTCAAGTCTCTGTAAGGCGTCTATTAAACCATCCTTAATTTAGAATCCGATATAGAGTAGGAGAAAAAAGGTCTATTTTAACTGCGATAGAAAATCGAAGAGGTAATATTATAGGTAGGACACTTGATGCGACACGATCAGTTTATGAAAACTATTATAGAAGGCAAAATAGAGGGAAGCAGAGGGAGAGGAAAGTCCAGGCACAGTTATTTTAAACAGATAAAGGAAAAAGTGGAAAGGGTTTCGTACCAGGATGTGAAAAGACTGGCAGAGAATAGAGTAAGATGGAGGGAGCTCCACCGACAAGAGCGTTGCTCTTAAATTTTGATGATGATGATGGGAGGGACGCCGCTATACGTGCGATACGATTGGAGATATCTCGTATCGTGTCTAACGTATAACGGCGTCCCTCTCATCGGGTCCAATTCAGGATGCTCAGGTTGCTTAAAATGCGTAAGCACTTATTTTGCTCACGATCGCGACCACTAAGCCATAGGGCTTCTCTGGTTAGAAGTAGATATCAATGAAGTATAGCTATAAAAAAAAGTAACGTTATACAAACATTTAACGAAATTAATATATTTGTATAGAGAAAAGAAATATCCGCAAAACATTCGTAATGAACAAAGCATGCGACTCTCTCATCAATAATTCATGAGAAAGCAAACAACAAGACAAACACACGAAATTAATATCTCACGTCCATACGTCCGTACTAGATCACAGCCACGACCTTCATACCCATATGTGTGCCTAAATAGTTGGCATGGTGAAAGGCTCATTTTGGCAATGAATCAGCGTCCAAGAGATAGCCCCCTAAAAGAAACGCTTGGAATCTTAGCCATCGAAATGGAATCCCGGAATGTTGGCACCCCTGCCAAGATGACAATGAAACCCTTTGAGCAGAGAAAAAGTCCCATCCAATTTATGTCGTGTAGTTCGAGAGATGAAATCGTGAAATTCTCGGAATGTACCTTTGTGATATATTCTGAATTGTATTATACATAAACTTAATATTTAATATGGACATGATACGAGCATATTTCCTAGCGCGCTAAACATGACAGTTATCTTTTGAAATCTTAAAAAAAATCGCAGGAATTTTATTTTCACCGAAAGTCGAGTCACGTTGGAAAAATCCGAAGCATTCGGCTAACGAAATCCACTCGTGTTTCCATTTCAGAGCCAAATCATCAGCATGCCAGCATCATTCCTCCTCGATGATGTACACCCAACTATTTCTAAATAAACCATTTCAGTCATCGTCATTTTAAAAAACAACCGCTCAACAATTTTAATTGCAAGAATATATCAAAAACTTACTCGAATTATGCCTGGGGTAAAAACGCTAAGAAATTCGTTTAATCTGTATCATTGCAAGGAATTTTGGCACACTGCTGTATCAAATAAATACCAATAAGTACATTGTAAATCGTAAGCGGGATGACTGATAAATTTTCATACATTAAATATTCCTATAGAACTTTGATTAACCAGGGTTTCAGTTTATTTATTTTAAAACATTATAACTACAGAACAACAAAGACATTAGAAATGGCAAGGAGGCGTGGCACGCGCGCAGACACTGCGCACGATCAGCTCACTTGAATCACCTAAGTAGTTTGTCCCGCGGTCGTCAAAAGAACAAAGCAAGATTTACGTGAAAAAAAAAGTGAGAAGTCCTAGTGAATCTATGACCAAAGGAGGAGTTTATACTCAACTGTGTTGCGTTAGTATGCTTGAAATGAGGCGACGCTGGTTTTCGTAGAAATCACGCGTGATAACACTTCTAATGTGTTTGTTGTTCTGTGTCTTATTACAAGTAAATGCGTAGGCTTTAACCACTCAACCAACAGGAGATCAGAACAAAAAGAAGTAAGTGCAAACACAAAAGCCAAAGGGATAGGAAATATAAATAAAATCACAAATTAATAAACTTACATATACCAAAATACATAAATACAAAATATTAATACATATATCAAATACTATGTACATAAATACTTTTTCAAATACTCTTCGACATCGTTTTTATATGACTGCTTTGCGAATGTTGACTGGGAGGGAGTTCCAAAGATTGTTCTCTGTGAAATTTCAAACTAGATAAAGACATAGTGTGTAGAACCGACGGCTTATGGCAGGGTTTCTCAAAGAGGGGTACGCGACCCCATAGGGGTTCGCCAATCAACGGTATCATCATCCGCATGTGGTAGAAAGACGTGATCAAGGTCGTAGGGAAACGCTGGATGCAGGCCGCTTCCAACCGCTCATTCTGGGAATTCTTGGAGAGGCATTTTGGCCAGTGAACTTCTTGTGACGAGGTAGAGACTTGATATTTTCCCAGAATACAAAAAACGTGTTTTTAAACGTCTTATGGTGTTGTGGAGCCCTTTGTATGTGATTCCGACTTGCACTTGGCCGATTTTATTAAAGAGTATAACGAATATTGTTGAAGCGGACATATAGGAAACTATTATTGTATTAATTCCTGCATCTTGCGCTTCCATACTTGTGTTCAAAACAACGGCAAGAGAATAGACGAGGTATCTTGTGTTTGATAATTTGATAGAGTCGACTCGTCAACATTGAATTCTTTCTTCCATCTGTTACTACACATCTTGCAAATGAAGGACTTAGCATGTACATAGTACATACTTATCCTTACCGCTTCTATTTTTTACCGCTTCTATGCTTCGTTCGGTGAGTGAGAGAGCCCGAGGCCCATCCTTCCCCCTTCCCTCCCCATTTCCTCCCCCCAACTCTTTGAAAGGCCGACAACGCACCTGTCACACCCTGGTGTTGCAGTTGTCCATGGGCAGAGGTGATCACTTACCATCAGGTAACCCGTTTGCTCGTTTGCCGTCCTATAACGTAAAAAAAATACTTATCTTAATATTATAAAGATAATACAAACCTTTCCTAGGTTTGTTTTTGTTTGTCGTGGATAAAGTCAAAAATACTGGATCAATTTTAAAAATTCCTTAACCAATAGATAGCTTAATTGTCAATGTAATAGAGGCTATATTTATTTTTATTTTTTTCGCCCGCGGCTCCGCCCGCGTCAATGCTGAACCCTCGGGAATAGTATCCCGGGATAAAAGATAGCCTATCTCCTTCTCCGTACTCCAGAGAACTTGTATGCAAAATTTCATGATGATCGGTTCAGTAGTTACGGCGTGAAAGCGTAACAAACAAACAAACCCACTTTCGCATTTATAATATTAGTAAGGATAAGGATAATTAGGGATTCGTACGAAATCCGAACAAACGCATAATAGGTGTTGGGACCATCCAAGGGATAACGAAGCAATAACTACAAAAGTTATTTGTTCTCAACTTCATCGAGCACCTGGCTCCATTCCTTTTTACCACATCCTCTGATTCACCGGCTGTCATACCCCATTGATGCCCATTGGCCGGACACCAAAACTGCGATTTATGACCCGCGGCCGAAAGTGGGAAGCAAAATATTTTCCAACTGGCCGCGATATAAGAGATTCTTTGACTCCACCGATGATTAGTGGCATTCAGTTGGACAGGAAACCACCTACATATTTTGATACGCAATACAAAATGAATCTCAAGGAAAAGCAGTATTATTTGTTTTTGGGTAACCGCTATTATAATTAATTAGTTTGTGGTAAAAATATATTTAATGAATGTTTTATATTGGAGTGATTGTGCAATTAGTCCATTGAAATGTTACATTTTTGCGTCTTCTGACAAACGCCAGAGGGCGCAATTTTATTTTTTAGATATAAGAAGGCGTTAGTTTAAAGTTAAATCCAAATTTCATCATCATCAAGTCTTTTTTAGTCTCCACTACACGAGCACGACCCTCTCTGTACTACTAGAGCCATACTTGACCAGAGCAGTAAGAGGACTTGGCCTACACTCTCCACGCTGGCCAGACGGGTTGGAGAGGTCTCACAGATGTTTATAAGCTTTGTTTAGCTTGTATTTCCTAAGCCGCCTTCTACGACATCCACGGGAAGACTTGGAGTGGTCCTATTCAACTCTGCCGGAATGGTTCAGGAAGACTATCCATAGATATTTTTGTGTTTGTTGAGTATGGGGAATCCCCAATTTTTTTTTCTATTTGCGGGAAAATTTTAATGCGGTTTACAGAATACATTAATATAATAATTTTAAGCAAGAGTCAGTAATTTCTTTGCAATTATACGCAAAAGGACTGCTTCCCTGATGCGCAGGGTCCGAGATAGTCCTAATAGTATCATGGGCATTATTGCTAAGAAGTTTGAAGGACCAGTGTGGAAGCATTGGATTTCAACTCATGGGTCCTCACATGTTCACATAGATAGGTAGGTTATATAAGTAATTAAATAAGTTAGCTTTGACGAACATATATGTGAATTATAATGATTAAATGAGAGAATGACTGACATACCTGTAACAATGTACTCGTAATATGGACTATAAAAAAAAGAGTCTGAAATAAACAATTTTTATTTATTTTATTTATTATAACATCTACTTACCAAGTTTCAACAGTATAGTTATTATAGCCGTAGCCAAATGGCTACGGAACTCTAAGAAGGGAACTGTTTTTATTCCCACTGTGGTCCGAATCGACCTATAACAAAAAGTTCTTGGGCGATTCGCAACGCGGTGCAAAATTACCTTATTATTAAAAGGGTAAAGAAATACACACGAATTCGAATCACAATCCAAACAGATTAAATTATATGTAAAGTTCTCGGCAATTAATAAATTGTTAAATTATCTCTACCTACAATTATAGATTATTTTATCTCTATGTAAGTGCAGTATTAACTCCTTAATGCTCCAGTTAACCCTCTAAATATCATGTTATTCAACACTATCATAATAGGAATAGAAGAACAATAATTCCTACTCTTGACACACCTAAATAGAATAAATAGGTGGATTACCATTTATAGAAAATAAATTCACATAGTTCCCTTTGAAAGAGGTTAAATTCCGCGCAAATTCAGTATGGCTCGAGTCGCATCGTTCAATTAGTCGTCGGAACAAAAGCATATTTTATTTTATATCCGACTTCCTATCGATCGGCCACCCACGTACCGTACCCAGTTACAATGAACTATAATGCTGTGTTCAAAACAAGTCAATTAACGTACGGTGGGTGTCACATCGCAAAACGTCGCATAATGTTACTGGCACAGAACGTTTTTCGTCACGAATGCATAAACAATTTGTGTTGTTATTGAATGGTGTCGATTTCCGTCGTTTGGGATTGGCGCTTTTTAATTTTCGACTGTTTCTCTCAAGTTTCTCTATAAACGCAAGGAGATATTTAAAAAAAAGGGCATGTGAGGTTGATAGTTCGATTCGTTCTCATTTTAAAATTCGTTATTCATATTTCGAACTAGCTGTTGCCCGCGGCTCCGCCCGCGTTAATGTCGTTCCCTTGGGAACAGTAGTAATGATAAAAATTCCATACTAACCCCTGCCCCTTTGCTTTTTCCCTTAAGGGGGAATTTAATACATTTCACCTGCATAGATCTTTAGCCCTTAAGGAGGGGCTTTTGCCCATTTCACCTACACATATATACTTATTTTTATACTTCTATGTCCAGAAATGAGAAAATTTCCATACAATCCCCCCCCCCCTTTATCCCTTAAGGGGGAAATTTTGTACATTTCACCTACACAGATCTTTTTTAATTGTAACCTAGAACGTATATACTTATTTTCATACCTCTAAGTCTAGAAATGGAAAAATTCCATACAAACTTTACCCCCTATTTACCCCTTCAAGGGAGAATGTTGTCTGGTTCACCTAAACAGATCTTTTTTAATTTTAATTGAGAACTTGCGTACCTACTTTCAAACTTCTAAGTCCAGAAATGAGAAAATTCCATAAAACCTCAACCCCTTTGATTTTCTAAACATCCTTTCTTAGTGCTCATTTACATCATAAAAGAATCCCTGTGCCAAATTTCAAGTTTCTGCGCACAGTAGTTTCGGCTGTGCGTTGATATATAAGTCAGGTTTGCCTTTGGCCCGCGGCTCCGCCCGCGTAAGTGACGATTTCTCAGGAACAGTAGAATAACAGGAATACATTAGTTTATGACTTTCAATTACTTACAATTACCTTAATATTAAATTTCAATTGAATAACTTCAAAAACGGAAAGTTTTATACTAACTTTGCATCCCCGTTATATCTAGTGCTCCCCTACGTTATAAAAGGAACCCCTGTGCAAAATTTCAAGTTCCTAACAGTTTAGGCCCTGCGTTGATATGTCAGACAGTCAGTCAGCTTCTCCTTTTTTTTAGTATGGATTACTATGGATAGTATGGATAGGTATAATGCTATCGTATAATGATGATGAATTGACTTTGGATTTTAATTTTCTTATGTCACTTATTATTTTATTATATTTTTGCTATATGTTTGCAGGCAAACTCATGCCTTGAGTTCATTCAAATGACGATAACTTTTTTTTTAATGAACCGTTTTTGATGAAACAAACTTTAAACAAAGCAATTGGTGAAAGTTTGAAGTAAATCGGTTCAGTATTTTCGGAGATAATCGTGATCATACATACAGACAGACAGACAGAGAGACAAGAAATTCCAAAAAAATTTTTTTGCTTTCTATTATTCTTTTTAAGTGTCCCTCTATCCATTTCAGTCAAAAATTCGAAATGTACAGACAAAATAATTTAACTGTTTTATTATATGTATAAATTTTTGTACGTTCCGTTAATAGATTTAAAAAAAATTGCGTCTCTCTGTTAATAACTAAATTAAGAATCCGTGACGTAAGTAACTAGAGGCTTGGACCGTATTCCTCCAAGATCAATTATTATTTGAAATAGAATGGAAATAATATACAAAAAATATTTTACCGCAATTAAATTAATATCGCGTAACTATCTCGGTTACTTTGGTTCTCTGACGGATTACTTATTTACGGATTTTATTCCTCGGAGAGACTCCAAGCCATAGCCTTTATATAGCACGCTGAGCAACTTAGCTTGTGAACCTGCCCTACCGTCAGTATATCACTATGATGAGATGGAGCGACAATCTGCGTAGGGCGGCTGGCAGCAATTGGATGAGGATAGTTGATGAACGAGCAAAGGCGCACCTTTGCTCGTTCATCATTTATCCTCATCCAATTGCTGCCATTCGCCCTTGGGAGAGGCCTACGTCCATCGGACTGCCACAGGCCGCTAGTGATGATGATGAAGTTGATATCAGCGTAAACAAAGGGTCTTTACGGCTTTATTAAAGATATTTTTGTCCAGCTATTATTATCTTATTAATCAGCTATATTTAATTAATTGATAAAATTATGAAAAACAACACTCTCTAGACATTTCTTAGCTGTGACGTTGTAGATTTTAATGATATTTCAGACATATCTGGCATGATAGCAGACATATCTAAAGCTATAACGACTAAAGTCCAGAACATTTTATAAATTATCCATCCATCCATTCATACATACATATTACGTCTTTGTCCCTTGCGTGGTTACGTAAGTCTGGTACTTATTCTGTGGTAGACTAAAGCGCCCATTAAACTATCCTGAATTCAGTCACAGACAAGAGGGACGCCGCCATACGTGAGACATGATTTGATATATCCAATCGTGTCTCACTTATTATCAGTCAGTCAGACGAGAGGGACGCCGCTATACGTGAGACACGAATGGATATATCTCCAACCGTGTCTCACAGAGGGACGCCGCCATACGTGAGACACTATTGGATATATCTCCAATCGTGTCTCACGTATTGTCAGTGAGTCAGACGAAAGGGACGCCGCTATACGTGAGACACGATTGGATATATCTCCAATCGTGTCAAACAGAGGGACGCCGCCATACGTGAGACATGATTGGATATATCTCCAATCGTGTCTTACGTATAGTCATTGTCAGTGAGTCAGACGAGAGGGACGCCGCTATACGTGAGACACGAATGGATATATCTCCAACCGTGTCTCACAGAGGGACGCCGCCATACGTGAGACACTATTGGATATATCTCCAATCGTGTCTCACGTATTGTCAGTGAGTCAGACGAAAGGGACGCCGCTATACGTGAGACACGATTGGATATATCTCCAATCGTGTCAAACAGAGGGACGCCGCCATACGTGAGACATGATTGGATATATCTCCAATCGTGTCTTACGTATTGTCATTGTCAGTGAGTCAGACGAGAGGGACGCCGCTATACGTGAGACACGAATGGATATATCTCAAATCGTGTCTCACAGAGGGACGCCGCCATACGTGAGATACTATTGGATATAAAGTAGAATAAATGGGTATCTCTTGAATAGGCATGTAACATCCTCGTCTCCATCGTCACTTACCATCAGGTGAGATGGGAGACAAATGCCTTCTTCAATAATTAGTAAAAATAAATAAATATATCTCCAATCGTGTCTCACGTATTGTCAGTGAGTCAGACGAGAGAGAACCGCCATACGTGAGACACGATTGGATATATCTCCAATGGTGTCTCACGTATTGCGGCGTCTCTTTCGTCACGTCAGTGACTGCATTCCAGATAGTATAATGGGCGCATAAGGCTAAGGATAAACAAATGTGCAGTTTTGCCTCAGAGGTTATCAGTTGTTGACAGAACTTATCACTACTTAGTATAAAACAAAGTCGCTTCTCGCTGTCTGTCTGTCCCTATGCATCTTTACTAATATTATAAATTCGAAAGTGACTTTGTTTGTTACGCTTTCACGCCGTAACTACTGAATCGATCATCATGAAATTTTGCATACAAGTTCTCTGGAGTACGAAGAAGGCATAGGCTACCTTTTATCTTAGGAAAAAGTACTATTCCCGAGGGATCGACATTGACGCGGGTGGAGTCGCGGGCGAAAGCTAGTACTTAGATAAATCTTTAACACTACGCAAAGGATTATGATGCGGTTTTTTTGAAGTGAATACTTAGATAGCGCCCTTTTTTTGGGATGGGTATAAAATGTTAAACTCGCGTCAGGACACGTGACCTGATCGAACATTCGTAAGACGGACACGTGACCTGAGACCGCCGGCGTGGCGTAGTAGAGGAAGTAATATCCCTCTCTTTCTACCGAGTGCAACCCGGTTTTTTTTTTATTTGGTCAGGGCAATACCATGATAAACTCATTTTTAGGGTTCCGTACAAAAAGGTAAAAGGAATCCTTATAGGATCATTCGGTTGTCTGTCTGTCTGTCTGCGTCTGTCGGTCTAAAGGCGAGTTTTCACTTCTGTCCGGCAATCCCGGAGTGCAACCCATTGGTTTTTGAATGGATAGAGTGATTCAAGAGGAATCTATAATTTATCGCACCCGTGCGAACCCGAGGCAGGTCATCATCATCATCATCAGGTCTTTTTAGTCTCCACTAAAGGAGCATGACCCTCTCTGTACTACCGGAGCCCTACTTGGCCAGAGCAGACAGAGGATTTGGCCTACACTCTCCTCGCTGGCCAGACGGGTTGGAGAGGTCTCATTGATGTTTATGAGCTTTGTTAAGCTTGTATTTTCTAAGTCGCCTCTTACGACATCCACGGGAAGACTTGGAGTGGTCCTATTCTACTCTGCCGGAAACCACACGGCTTTCCCACATGGCTACGAGGCGGGTCGCTCGCTAGTAACCTCTAATTCCCATGTCTAGGATTATAACGTTTTCATTATAATTCCTACCTCTTCGTCCACTTTCCCGGTGCCAGGTCATTTAAGTTTTCCAAGAAGCGCCCGGCTCGCATCGGTCCTGTAATAGCCAGCTGGAACGCAGCCCTCGGCTGTCACAGGGTTACCGACTTCAAGTTATTAAAATGTTACGAATATATCGGAATTCAGAACCGATATCGGTAACATAATATTAGCACCAATAAGGCACGTTAAGCTGGTGGCCCGGGCTGCCATCTGGTAGTCGTTAAAGGAACCACGTCAGAGGCCGAGAGGCGGTTCCGAAGAACTCTGACACAGGGTGTGCATGGTCGATTGACAGTGACACCTACTCGAAATGATGATGATGAGCACCGATGCAATACTCATATACCGCATGATTTTGATTGAACCTCTATACTATTCGAAATCTTGGAATCAAAATCCCTAATAAAATATAGAATTGCATGAATAAAGTTGAAAATCGAAAAAAATTGGTTTCCCATACAAAGTCGCCGATCAGCTGGACTAATTTCTATAGACGGTCAAATTATTTTTTTCTATTTTTACTTTTTTTTCTTGCAATTCTGTATTCCATTAGGGATTCTATTCCAGGATTCCAATATAGTTCAGAGGTTCAAAGTCATGTTGTATTAGGTTATTAGCCGTCTCGTCAAACTCCGTTTCGTTATTATTTTGATGTGATAACGTCTATCGATGAATACCCATGCACGAAAAATGTCACATTCCGGTCACCAACCCCGGTCCTTTGAGAGGCTTGCGTGGTGATATGTTTTTGTTAACATTTTTGTTTAACACGCATCGACCGAAAACCGACTTTAAAGATAATCATTTTCTTTTGTCGTAAATATGAGTTACTAGCTTTCGCCCGCGGCTCCGCCCGCGTCAATGTCGATCCCTCGGGAATAATTCTTTTTCCTGGGATAAGAGGTAGCCTATGTCCTTTCCCGTACTCCAGAGAACTTGTATGCAAAATTTTATGTAGATCGGTTCAGTAGTTACGGTGTGAAAGCGTAACCGATAAACAAACAAACAAACTCACTTTCGCATTTATAATATTAGTAAGGATTCTGCAATTCACTCCGAATAAATAACAAATCGAAGATTTTAAATTCGGTTCTTGTTGTGTGTGTGTGCATGTTTTATATTTAAGATTTGATATCCGAGTAGGCAAGTAATTACCGGTTAACGTCCAAATAACATCGAACTCGGTCCCGGTTCCATCGGCAATATATTTTCTGCGTAGGTACTTTTTTATTCTTTCATAATATGGTGGATACATAGTTGTGAATAAACCTAAGGCGCTGTCTATGTGTTGGTCTGTCCCTTAAACAAATTGTACACAATAGGCATAAGGACCACATGCTTACGGACAGTAGTTGTTAAGTAAATAGATAAATAATTATTTAGGGACATATCACATAAATTAAGCTAGCCCCACAGTAAGTTGTGAACTTGTGTCGTAGGATACTAACTAAACAATATAGATAAACATCCAAGACCCAGGTCAATCTGAAAAATATCGTGACCTGACCGGGGATCGAAGCCGGACACCCTCGTATCGCAGGCTGGCGTATTGACCACTACGCCACGGAGTTCGCCTAAGTACTAAATTCATCTAACTAAACATACTTTTAAAAAAATAATGTTAGGGACAACCCTATTGTTTCCGCACCGCGTCTGCATCAGTTTATAACAATTTGTTTGTTATTATGACTGAGTGTCCCTTCTGGATATATTTTCTGCTCTTAAATATCTAGGGGGCAATTTTCGTCCAGTACAGTCCAATACAGAAATGGATTTAATATATTACCTTACCTCTGAAACCTATAGCCTAGTAGGGATATGTTTTTCCGGTTTTATATGAATTTAGTCGTTTTTATTTTTAAGTTTTATTAAAAGCAGTTTTACCTCATCTACCAAGTCATCATCATCATCTCGTTTGACTAGCTCCGTGGCGCAGCGGTCAACATGCCTGCCTGCGACACGGAGTATCCGGGTTCGATCCCCGGCCAGGTCAAGATGGAAAATGATCTTTTTCAGATTGGCCTGGGTCTTGGATGTTTATCTATATATGTATTTGTTATAAAATATAGTAATCGTTGAGTTAGTATCCCATAACACAAGTCTCGAACTTACTTTGGGGCTAGCTCAATCTGTGTGATTTGTCCGTATATATATTTATTTATTATATTTATCTCGGTAAGAAGTCCAGTGCTGAACACAGGCCTCTCCTAAGGATTGTTCGTTCCCTGGGAGGATATTGCCTTACTCACCACGCTGGCTAGGCGGGTTGGCGAGCGCAGTTTCTTTGGCTTCTTGTGCTTTGACGCTGCTGCCCATCGGAAGTATTTTTAAGCTGGGGAAGGATAGGAATTTGTTGGATTCCTAAACCCAACGAAACTTGGATGAATGGGGGAAAAGCAAGTTGCAGCTCGGGGGCCGGATGCGCGTACCCGATGCCTGCAACCATCGGCCAAGCGTTTAAGGAAGTCATCCCTGACCTTATCCCCCTAACCAAGTACCTTATACCAATGGCAAAAAAACAAAAGCTCGTTTGCCGACAAATATCATCATCATCAGGTCCTTTTTAGTCTCCACTACAGGAGCACGACCCTCTCTGTACTACTAGGGCCATACTTGGCCAGAGCAGCCAAAGGACTTGGCCTACAATCTCCACGCTGACCAGACGGGTTGGAGAGGTGTCTTAGATGTTTATAAGCTTTGTTTAGCTTGTATTTCCTAAGTCGCCTTCTACGACATCTACGGGAAGACTTGGAGTGGTCCTATTCTACTCTGCCGGATACCACACGGCCAACACGACAAATATACATAAAAAAAAAAAAATATAATACATTTCCCTTTATATTGCTCCAATATGTTTGTTCTATTCAAACTACACGAAAGTACAAAAGGAGAATCGAATAAAACTTGTTTTCTTTATTACCCTTAAAGAAGACTACAAACTAGTATTTTAATTACACTACGAAGTGAGCTGGAGAGATTATAGGTACAACATCGCTTTACATTGGTAATAAGCAAAATTTTGTGTTTTAAACACTTACGTAATTAGCAAGTTGCGATGTAAGACAGTGAAAAATAACTGGTTAACCTTCACTCAATAACATATAACAATACTATGGATAGAGATGCGAAAGAAGTGTCATGTCACATCCTCGTGTTCATCGTCACTTACCATCAGGTGAGATAGGAGACAAATGCCTAATCCAACATTTAGTAAAAAAAAAAAAAGCAAATATAGAAATCTAATATTTTTGAAGTGAGAATTTCTTTACCGGCGTTGTTTACTTTTTGAGATGGGTAGAAAATATTGAAATTTGCGTCAGGCCACGTGAACTGATCAAAAATGCGTAAGACAGACACGTGAACTCTCACGTTAATTATGAACGCGCTTATGCGTTGCCGGCCTTGTCATTGTCATTGACAAACCAAAGCATTTGAGCGACTGATAGCGATAGGTGGCGACAGTAAAAGATAAACAAAAATAGTCAAAACAAGTTTTAAGACTACTCATATTATTTAAACAATCTTTATTTGCCACAAACCCAAAATACTATCATCACCTGACTTTATCTTTCTGATATGGCGTCACGTTTTTTTTGGCTTGGTTTTAATCAAATCATCGACATATTATCACATGTTCTTCGCTCCAGGTAGGCTAATAAATATTATTACTAACTTACAGTTTACGTTTAAAGGTTTACTACTTGATTCTTCCTTTTTGACATGATCATCATCATCATCATCAGGTCTTTCATAATGATTGGCAAAGTCGCAGGGAAAAGAAAAGTGGGTCGGAGAAAGAAGTCTTGGTTGCGTAACATCAGGGAGTGGACTGGTATCGCGAGTGCAGCCGAACTTTTTCGCCTCGCTGGAGACAAGCAGAAATATGCGGAGCTGACTACCAACGTTCACTAGTTGGAGAGGCACTATTAGAAGAAGACAGGAGCAGGACCCTCTCTGTACTACCGGAGCCATACTTGGCCAGAGTAAACAGAGGATTTAGCCTAGACTTTCCACGCTGGCCAGACGGTTCGGAGAGGTCTCATTGATGTTTTTTTTAGCTTGTATTTCTTAAGAGCGCCTCTTACGAAATCCAAGGGAAGAATTGGAGAGGTCCTATTCTACTCTGCCGGAAACCACACGGCTAACTGTTTGACGTGATAACTTCTTATAATTCGATGAACGTCAGCTGCACGCACGAAAAAGTGTCACGTACCGTGTGCAAGCGAAAGCGGGAACAAGTGAAAGAGAGGCACGATCAGCCTAAGCGTTCGGCTTGTGACGCATCTATCTCTCTTCCACCGTTATCACGTAAAATTATTGTCCTTACACCGACGTTTTTCGTTTACCGTATTTCGCACGTATCTTGTATATTTGTAAATTTTTATTACCTCGTAATTTCCAAATGGTTGGATAGATTTCGAAAGTTAAGAAATCGTTAGGTTCATCTCAAATCCGAAGTGTTCCTTAACCTTTTGAACAAAATTAAATAAACTCTCCGTTTTAACCCTTTCAACGCCACAGTCTGAGATATATGTGACAAATCAATGTTGTGCCCACGTCGGTCAGTCTGATAGCGCCACAGATTGTGAATGCATTGATCAAGAAATTGTCACATATATCAGACTGTGGCGTTGAAAGGGTTAAAACGGAGAGTTTATTTAATTTCTGAATAGTCTTGTTTTTTCTTTCGTATTTGAGTCTTTTCTATATAGTTTTATCCTACTACTAATATGATAAACGCAAATTTTTATCTATGTGTTTATGGATTCACATATGACTTCCTTTTATCCCGGAAAAAAGTAGCGTTCCCGTGGGATCGACATTAACGTGAGCGGAGCCACAGGCGACATCTAGTACTGCATAAAGACTTTTCCCGATCTAATATTATACCAATACAATGTGTTAAGATACCGCGTACTGTGATTTGAATTCCAAATTAAATGCAACTCATTTTAACATAACATTCATCTGTATTACCTACACGAGAAGGTCGAATTTTGTATATGTTTATGCAAATACAGTTTTTCAATGGAAAATATACATGTTTTGTGACGTCAAGTCGTGCACATCATTCACAGTGACAGTGATATTTGGAAACGGCCCTCGATTATTTCTATTTCTAGTGGAATCTATACTTAAGTTTGTTTGTTTCATTGCGCTAATCTCAGGAATTACGGGTTCAAATTGGAAAATTCTTTTTGTGTTGGATAGTCCATTTATTGAGGAAGGCTTTAGGCTATAAAACATCACGCTGCGACCAATAGGAGCGAAGCATCAGTAAAAATGATTTGAAAACGGGGGAAAATTATTCATCTATACTAAGAAAAAAACTAATTAATCATAATAACAGAAATTGCCGCGGACGAAGTCGCGGGCAACAGCTAGTTCTACATATTGACTAAAAATCCAAAATGGGTATTGGATAGGCATGTAACATCCTCGTCTTCACTTACCATCAGGTGAGATAGGAGACAAATGCCTAATCCAACATTTAGTAAAAAAAAAAATGCAATTTTTACTAGCTTTTATTTTGCTACTTGCAATGTATGTGTATCTAACTATGTTCGGGTGGAATCTTGCTGCTCAGTTTTAAAACAGATATATGTCACCGATTGAGTTAAAATTTTGTATACTCGTTTAGTTTGAATGACAATGCATGGTGAGCTAAACTAAGTTGCGTTCTAAGACATATCGAACGAAGAACCAAAAAGTATTATTTTAATATCTATAAGGGCACTTATTCTTTATCCTTATATGCAGTGGCTTCTTACTTACTTACTTTCTTCGGCGCTACAACCCTCTGTGGGTCTTGTTGGCCTCCACAACGATTTGTCTCCATTTCGGTTTGTCTCTGGTCTGTCTTCTCCATGCTGTGTACTTTCCCATCTTCCTAAGATCTTCTTCAACTCCATCTCTCCAGCGCTCCCTGGGCCTTCCTCGGGGTCTTTGCATTGGCTTCTACTGCAATAAAAAATATAGTATACATAAATATTAAGTAAATTATCGATTTTTAGTTGTGGTAGAGCCACGCCACTGGACAAAATTATATTTGCTTCCACCCCCTCTCCCCATTTCCTTCCCCTAACTCCTTGAAAAAGAATCCGGCTACACTCCTGTCACACTGGTGTTGCGGTTGTCAGCGGTGATAACTTACCATCAGGTGACCCGGTTGTTCGTTTGCCGTCCGATATCATCATGTTTTAATTAATTTTCTTATTATTCATTGACTAGCTTTCGCCAGCGGCTCCGCCCGCGTCATTGTCGATCCTCGGGAACAGTACTTTTTCCCGGGATAAAATGTACTATGTCCTTCTCCGTACCCCAGATAACGTGTATGCAAAATTTCATGATGATCGGTTTAGTAGTTACAACGTAAAAGCGTAACAAACAAACAAATAAACAAACTCACTTTCGCATTTATAATATTAGTTAGGAATTAGGATTAGGATATTCTTCAACTATTCGGCTCTAACCATCTCCTTGTTGATCTGTTTCTCTCTCTCTCCATCTAGAAAATTATCAGTTGTCATGAAAGTTTATTTTTTACATTTTCCATACCAGATATCTCTTTTTATTTATTAAATGACCAAAGAGTTCAACCTATAAGGCGATTCGCATCATTTCCCGCACCTATTTTCCTCAAAGCGAACGAAAACAACACACTTTTTCAGTGTTTCTTCGGTCTATTGACCTGTATTTATGTATTCTAGCGTACAGTGAGCCCCTACGTCCTACTAGACTTCCAAATTACAAAAAGACTGGAATAACAATGTGGTATTCAGTCAAAGACCTGGACATTTGCATAACCAAGGTACGCTTTTGAATTCAAAATCTGTGATTTAGTATTTATGTACGTTTTGATTACAAATAATTTCTCGAACCTACGATTCAATTCCTGGTTTTGGTTTTTTATGAATGCAATATTAATAGTATTATTAGCTTGTGTTTTTAAAAATCTTGATTTTATTGCAATTATAAATGACAATAGTTGTATGGTAATTTCTGATAAAACAATCATAGTATGGCTTTTAGACCTTGTCTTCTTATAATTAATAAATGAATTCCCTCTGCACCCTGCCGTACGAAATGATGATGGATACATAGAAACTACAGATGAAGGGAAAACCGATAAAGACACCGAACAAGTGTATTAGATAGGAGAAACAAGAGGATATTGTAAATATCATCATCATCAGGTCTTTTTAGTCTCCGCTGCAGAAGCATGACCCTCTCTGTACTACCAGAGCCATAGTTGGCCAGAGCAGACAGAGGATTTAGCCTACACTCTCCTCGCTGGCCAGACGGGTAGAGAGGTCTCATTGATGTTTATGAGCTTTTTTAGCTTGTTTTTCCTAAGTACTCTCTTACGACATCCATAGGAGACTTGGAGTGGTCCTATTCCACTCTGCCGGAAACCACACGGCAAAAATTGTAAATATAGTTAACGACAAAAAGGAATGGGCGAGGAAGATGATGACATAGAGGCTACAGAGATAATGTCAACTTTGCATTTAAAAGACGATCTTGCGGCTCATAAAAATTACGAAGATTCGAAGCACTTTCATCCCAAATAGTTACGAATTCCACGTGCGAACATGCAAGCATAACAGTTAATGTGACAGATAAAATACGCGGTCCAACTTTGTAAAAGCGTCCATCACTAAATAATTAGTCATGGCCCATCAACGCGATCGTAAAATAGGAATGTTCCCATTAAAACTGAGGATAATTCAGGTGGCTGAATGACTCACGATTCTCTCGTGCCAAGACAAATAAGAAAAAAAATAAACAAGCTTGGGCTTACGTCGTTTTGCGCAAATCATTAATTAGTTTCAACAGTGAATTAGCAGTGAAGTCGACTGTGAATCTGTCACAGAATATAAATGATCATCCGAACGAAAACAATAGATCTGCAGGCCTATTCAGGCGAGCTCCGTGGGGCGCAGTGGTTAATACGCCTGCTTGCGACACGAGGATTTTTGGGTTCGATCCCCGACCAAATCAAGATGGAAAACGGGTCGTTTTCAGATTGACTCTTGGATGTCTTATAAAATATAGTATGAGTTGAGTTAGTATCTTACGACACAAGTTCACAACTTACTGTGGGTCTAGTTAAATTTGTGTAAGTTGTCCTTATATATTTATTTATGCACTAACTTTGGACAACTATGGCGTACAATAATATAAGCGATTTTATCGTTATTTCTAAATACATTGCGGCTTTAGTATGATTGACTATTTTTCAAAATATATAAACCGTAATGAATGTTGAAGTGAGCAACAAATCGTTGTACACCGTAGTCCATAGTTGTCAACAGTAAGCGAGTAAGCCTGCTGGGCGTTTCTCTATGACCCATCTTTTAATAGTATTCAACAAAACTTAGGTTTTAATTTTATACTTGATCGAAGGCTTTAGCGCATCTTCTATATATCTGCTTATTTAGAAGATATAAGGTTCTTATCATCTGATAATGTGACTTTTACAACTCTAAAATTGATGAAATTCTGTTCTTCTAAATCTCTTTTATAATAATCCTACTTCATCTCTTCAATCTGTATCAAAAGTTGCTTAATATGTATTCTAATAGTGTTTGTGCATTATTATGCTAATATATTAGGATATGTACATACCTACCTAAGTAGTTTAAAAAAGAATTCCTATAAACTTTTACATATGTGTGAATTTATTGGTATAATTCACGTTCCGTGTGTCAGTAAAAAATACTCTAAAATAACGCAATATTTTTCGCAATTATCAATAAAAAGTCAACGACAATAAACATGGAAGCTGAACGGACAACGCTCTTCGCAGCAGCACTCTGCTGCGCAAAAAGAGTCTAAAACTCAATGCTATAAAGTTGTAAACGGTTTGCGGAACAAGAATAACAGTTAGGCTCACCCTGGACCCTTGCCAGAAAGTCTACCGACCTGTTGCTGCCACACTGCCAATGATTGATTAGCGTACCTCTCCCTGTTATTAATAACATCTTAGATATAATACAAGTGTCGTGTTTGTTATTTAGAGAAATTACCATTTGCTTCTGACGCTACCGGGTATTTTCTTGGCACCTTAGGTTTATCTTCTTAATGATGTTATTCAAACACTGTTTTGAACATTAATTCATCATCATTTCGGCCAACAGAAGTCCACTGCTGGACAAAGGATTCTTCGTTCCGTGGGAAGATATTGCCATACTCACCACGCTTGGCAAGCGGGTTGGCGAGCGCAGTTTCTTCGGCTTCTTGTTCTTCTGACGTTCCTTGTCCTTGTCCCCTTCGGAAGAATTTTTAAGCTGGGGAAGGATAGGAATTGTTGGAATTAGGAATGATAATGAGAATGAAGGTATTGGGATATTACTTCTTCTTTTGTCCTGCCCTTTTCCCATTATTTGGGGCGGGTCTCCCTACTCTTCTGTGCCAGGTTAATCTATCCTGAATTGGCATTTCAGGCAAATGGGCTGTGGTTGGAATAATACTCACTCGGAGCAGAGAAGAGAAACGCTAGTAGCAGCTGCAACCACCGGCAAACAGTTGTTTATGACCCCAGACCGTCCATGTTTTGTACATTCTTTTCCAACCAAGATAACCTCAATTACAGTAACGCCATCTGTGTTTAGTTGCAGCGCAACTCTAGTTTGTATGAAACTATGAAACGTCGTATGTATAGATATTTTTGTATGCTATAGAACGGCAAACGAGCAAGCGAGTCACCTGATGGTAAGCGATCAACGCTGCTCATTTACAACTGCAACACCAGGGTTGAGAGGAGTGTTGCCGGCCTTTTAGGGAGTTGGGGGAGAAATGGGGGAGGGGTTTCCGGCTCTCTCACTCACCGAACGAAGCATAGAAGCGGTAAAGCTTCTACTCAAACGTCGATTTTCTGTGAGAGCGTGGTACTCCCCGGACGATCTGGCCCATTGATGCTACTAGCAAAAATAGTTTTTGCCGGTAGCGTGGCTCAGCCACAACTAAAATAATAATTCTATAGTGCAAGTCTACTAGACTGGCATAACGTCTATCTTTGGTACAGACTACAAAGCACGGCCTTGTGCCTCCTACATGTATCGTCTACCTTCGTCTATCGAGGTCGTATGCATTCGTCTGCATTTTTAATCCTACCAGCCAACTAACATAACTATGTTCCCATAGAAAAAAATCGCACAAGAGCGAGTTGCGAGTCGAGTTCGCGCATCGACGGGTTCCGTACAAGTGTTTATTTTTAAAACAAATTACAATTTGCGGATCAATAAGTGTGAAAATTGTTTCTTTGTTGTTGTTGAAAATAAATATTTTTTCTTGGCTCTAATAAGGTTCTAAAAGCTTCTAAAACTTCGATTTGATGACCTCTGTGGCCCTGTAGTAAAAGTGCGGAAGGAAACCGGTATTTTTCAGATTAAGCTAGGTCTAAGATATTTACCTAAAAAGTATCAAATGGAAAATTATCTTTTTCAGATTGGCCTGGGTCTTGGATGTTTATCTATATATTTGTATTTGTTATAAAATATAGCATCGTTGAGTCAAGTCTCGAATTTGTCCGTATATATTTATTATTATTTTTTTACTCAATCTGTGTGATACATACATATTATCACATCTTTGTCCCTCACGGGATAGACAGAGCGTAAGGCCATAAAACCCTAAGGGCCCGTTTAGCATGTAACTACTTACATGTTGAACGCGCCCTTTGGGTTTTCCACCTATATACGCCGCATGCGTATAGGGGGTATTATACCATAAGAGTGACGCCGCTATACATACGTGCGATACAATAGGCTAGTTTCCTAAAAAAATATAATTAGTCCGTCAGTTAGATATTCAAAAAATATTTGACACGTATTTTTTCTTTTCTTGATTAAACATAAAATTATAAAGATATAGCCCTTTGAAGTTCCGTGTGACGTCATAGTTTGCTACAATTTTTAGCAAACTTTAACGAACTTTGACGCGCGTTATCTTTATTATTTATTGTTTATTTGACAAAAGAAATAATATGTGTCCAATATTTTTTGATTATCTAACTGACGGACTAATTGTTATGTTATTATTACGACCCAGGAAACTAGCCTATTGGAGATATCTAGTATCGTGTCTAACATATAGCGGCGTCCCTCCCATCGAATCCGATTCAGGATGCGATCCAGGATGGTATAACACCCCCTTATATTTGGAAAAATAGTCGAAAAATAGTAATCGAAAATAGTGATGGGTTATTAGCCGCATCGCCAAAATCTTAGAAATCATTAATAAGATTTCTAAGCGGTATTGTACGCCCATTCCCTCGGAAAAGTTTTAGCGTCTACGCGGTAAGGGAAGCAGCTGGTACATTATACGTTTTTTCTTATCTCATGCTAGCATCGCATGCAAGAGAAATCTGTGTGAGTTAAAAACAACGAAAGAAAATGTCATTAAATTATTACCATTACAGAAGTTACCGTAATACTCGTAATGAGAACTGTTTATTCATGGTGCTGACTAATTCTTATTCATAATGATTGATCCTGTGTCGGCACGGCGGCATTTATAATGACTTCTACTAGAACAGTCACCATCCCACATCAATGGGACCGTAGCTTTGCCGCTTCCCACATTTTCCGGTAACTCCGTGCGTCTATAGGAAAATAGGGAAGATAATGCGTCATATTGTAAACTTTTTTGTAATTCACGTATACAAGACTCGGTAAACACTTTTAGGTTGGGATCAATGGGAACGTCAAGTTATTTTCAGTTTGGTTAGGATATTGCAGGCTTGAATCGTTTTTTTTTTCTTTTTTTTTTCTTTTTTTTTTTCTTTTTTTTTTCTTTCTTTTTATTGGGGTAAACAAACAAAAACACAATAAATACAATTATTCAATATTAGAATTTATTATAAAAATATTAGAATTCAATATTTAAATTATTTTGAATCACCTGATTGTCTGATAATAAAGATGATTCCGTTCGGAAGGCACGTTAAGCTGTTGGTCCCGGCTGCTATCTGGTAGTCGTTAAAGGAACCACGTCAGAGGCCGAGAGGCGGTTGGCAGTTCCGAAGAACTCTGATACCAGGGTGTGCAAGCTACCGCCAGCTGCCGTTGGCTTACTCGACATCTGTAGTTTACTGGTCAACAGTAAAGTGCTGCTCGTGTGTTTGGTGCCATAGGTATTAACACAGATAAAGTTTTGTGCATGGAGAAGCAAACCTCACTTGACACCCACGGTTACGGGGAGAAGTAGTGTCCATGGTGCCTCAGAACATGCGTGACGATCTAAGGTGACGCTTAGATCATAAGGTGTGACGCGTTATCGTTGGCCAACCCAACAGTCACCCTGGGCAGTACTGGCACCAGTATGCCAGTACTGCCCGGGGTGACTTTTGGGTGCGCGTTCGGCCTCCCGAGCTGCTTCTTGCTTTTTCCTGTTCGTCCGAGTGAGTAGCATCCCAATACCTTAATTGTAGGACAGCTCCGTGGCGCAGTGGTTAACACGCCAGCCTGCGACACGGAGTGCCCGGGTTCGATCCCCGGCCAGGTCAAGATGGAAAATGATCTTTTTCAGATTGGCTTGGGTCTTGGATGTTTATCTATATATGTATTTGTTATACAATATAGTATCGTTGATTTAGTATCCCATAACACAAGTCTCGAACTTACAATGGGGCTAGCTCAATCTGTGTGATTTGTCCGCATAAAAAAGAAAAAATGAAAGAAAGAAAGATGTTATAGCTTAACGAAATTTAATTACCGTGGGGCGTCTGTCAAGTTTTACATAATGCATTATTGCACAGGTACTTACAGCAAACATGTACAAACTTTTTCGACGGTATGCAAAAAATATTGAAACTCATGTCGGTGCATGCAAAATATATTGAAATTCTCACCTTATCTCCTTAGCATATGACATGAAAAATATGTATGTATCTATGATATTTACAACTTCAAGGAAATTTCAGGCGTAGTAGATCTAGAGTCACGCTACCGGTAAAATTCATTGCGCCATACTCTCACAGAAAATCGACGTTTGAGTAGAAGCTTTACCGCGTCTATGCTTCGTTCGGTTAGTGAGAGAGCCTATCCTATAAAAATAGTCAATATTACGAGAGTAGCAATATATTTGGAAGTTACCATCAAAACGTCTACCGTAGTTGTCATAAGTTAGCGACTAGGCCTGCAGGTGTTCTCTTTAAGTAAGTTTGCTTCCACAAGAGATTTTGGATAGTAAATGGAAATTATTTAATTTGGAAAATATTTTTTATTTGTATCATCATCATCATCAGGTCCTTTTTAGTCTCCACTACAGGAGCACGACCCTCTCTGTACAGAGGCCTGTACAGGTTTAAGCTGTACAGGCCTCTGTACATACTTGGCCAGAGCAGCCAGAGGACTTGGCCTACACAGCATGGCAGACAGGTTGGAGAGGTGTCTTAGATGTTTATTTGTATAAAACATGAAAAATTAAACAAATTGCTAAAAACCTTTATCTTCCCAAGAACAAAAAACATTTTTAATCGTGTACTTTATTCACTGCGTAACAAAATTAAACAGCTGTTCCGCGGGATGCACCGTGTCCTGCGTCTGTACAGCGCGTGCCGAGTCTTTAAGCTGCCGATAGACCTTTGGCGGGCTTCGATACTTCTTTTGTCGGCTGCTGGCGCCGTTTTGTCAAAGCGCGCAAACCGTCTGGCTGGACAAAGTATAATCGAATTGTTGTTAACATTACAGTATTAGAATAACCGTACAACTTCTTCTTCTCGAGACAAAATGGCTATATTTTACACTAGTCTTGACCAGAATTTGGCTAGACCCTTCTCATTACAAGAAGGGAAGTTAGGGCAATCCATCACATGGGCCATCGTCTGGATACCGAAAACAAATCGTTGTTAGAGGAACCCCACCTAACTCGGTTATCCTGGCATCTTCCAACGTACAGCTAACGACGCAAAACAAAGCAAGGAGACGAAAGCAGCAGTGCGCAAAATCAGAAATAACCCGATGTTTCGAACTCCTAGTGTTTCTGTTCGTTCTGTTCGGTGGCAAATGTCAAACGGGATTCGGTCGAGAATAGAACGCAATAAGACTCGATGGGGTAATGCCCTCAGGTTATTATATTATTGAACCTGTACCTGCCCTGCCGGCCTATTTGCTAACTTAGTGTACGTTATGATAGTCACTTCAAAATACATTACATTTTACATTCTTAAATAAAAAAAGTTAATCATACGAAAACCGCAATGTATTTTGAAGGGGTATTATGTATATGGGGAGGTCTCATTGATGTTTATGAGCTTTGTTTAGCTTGTATTTCTATGCGCAGCGACACACACGTCTTACGTGAACCGATCCAGCGCTCGATGTCCCGGTCGACTTCTCGAGCTCCTCCGTGCTTCGGAAGGCACGTTAAGCAGTTGGTCGTGGCAGTTGTCATCGTTGATGGTAGTCATTAAGCTATCCAGTGCCTTTGTGCAGCTTGAAAAATTTGACACCAGTGTTGGCTACTGACACACACGAAAAACAAACAAACAATACCTTATAGTTAATCTAATGAAAAGCATTAATAAAGGGTAAGAGAAGCATAATATTAGGGGAATGTACCTTTTATAACTTTTCTAAATACCAGCAGGCCGCCCCGGCTTCGCGCGGGTATATATATGTATTTATTTTATAGCCTATGTTCATCAGAAATTAAGTATGTAGAATTCAAACGATGAAAGAATTTTTCAAATTGATCTAGTAGTTTCAGTCTATATAATGCAAAAAAGTATATTTATGTATGTATTATGACATCAAAAACAAATAATTAATTCTTTCCTCTTAATAATATTTCTGTAGATATTCTAACTTTACCACACATACATACGTATAATTTAATTAAAAATACGTAATTTCATTATTACATTTCCCAACTTTGTTATGTCATGGACAGTTTAATATAGTTTGCATCATAGATTTAAAAAAAAATTGCGTCTTCATACTTCTATGGTTTTCATTGTTCTACAGTTAATTAATTTTTCACTAGTACTTATGTAGTAGGTATCACTTTCAAGTGATTTCTTTTTTATAATGACTATGTATCTAGCTCCAAGTGAGCTTTCGCTACTTCACCGGGCGTTTTTTCAAGTGAGTGACAAAACAATCCTTACTAATGTTTGTTTGTTACGTTTTCACGCCGTAACTACTGACATGATAATAATAAATAAACATAAAAAAGCTGATATTTTAAACACTTGCCGAATTGTGAGAAAGTTCATGGACTCCAATGACAGTGAATGTTACAGTAATAACGAAACTCACAGACTGACTGACCAGAACACTTAGTTATTCTTATTGCTAGACACTTGGCCATGGCCCGTGTCTATCATTCATTTACCAGCATCGGTTGAGAAAAATATAAAACAATAAAATAAAAATAATAATTATTTATTTAGCCAAAATTGTTACAGTAGGTAGTCTCTTGTACCATGATCAAAGTTATTTTCTTGTGCGGCTTGTAGGTCTTGATTGAAGCTCGCTTCAGAATTTTACCAATTTTGTCTGTGACTCCTTTATGTATTTGCTCCACTCCAATGTACGAGTAATAATGACAAAATGTGTTTTTATTACCTACTATATTTCGTGGTCAATAATTTACTGGAATTTCGGTAAATTGTTACCGTAAACCTTATATTTTTATATAACTGTTCTATTGTTTATATATTTTTTGTTTCTTTTATCGCCTTAATATGGTAATTACACATCTGCATTTAAATTATAGAAATTATATTTTTTTATAGTTTTTTCTACTCGCGGGCGCCGCGGGTGATTATCTGTTTTTGGGGTTCCGTAGCTGAATGGCGAAATCGGAACCTTTATACATTCGTCATGTCTGTTTGTCCGTATGTGACAGTAACTTTGTTCCGAAACTATTAGAACTACACTGGTGAAACTTGTAGATGAATGTATTCTGTAAACCGCACGATTTTTACACAAAAAGAAAAAAAAGATTAATAATAATAATAATTATTTTATTTTCGACCATCTTTTGGATCATATTAGGTGTTAGTAACAAAAATTATTATTTCTAATGTTAGTATAGTACCTACTTAAATTATTACATGTCTTTATTTCTCAGCATGTGAATCATCGAACAATGGCTCACATACTGAAAATCAAGCCTGGTCGTAAACAACCTGAGGATGCTGTTGGCGCTGGCCCGGAGCCTGCTCGTCAGGGATGTGCACCTCTTGCGCATGATTGTATAAAAACAGTCCACGCGCGCTTCAGCGAACATCCCTGACGCGCTGCATCGTCGGGACAGCCCCATCAACACCCTAAAAGCGTTGTTGTATTGCACGCGCAGGGCGGTAAACTGTTTTTGTGTATAATCAACCCATAAGGTGCTCGTATAAAAAGATGTACAATTTAAGGAGGCTCCCCATACATATAAAAAAAGAAAAAAAAATCCTAAAAATAAAAAAAAAATACCAGTAGGTTTTGTTTCAACGATTATGTTTTTATGTTTACTATTGATTGTTTAAATTTAATAATTAAATTATAATTTTAATTTTAATATTGTAATTTATTTTCGACACAAATGTATGTTTGTTAAGAATGAAGAAATTGAATTGAATTAAATAAATATATAATTTAGTTATTATACTGGGTGGCGCAAAAGTAAAGACCCTATTTGGTTCAGCTATAACATTTTTTCTAAATTAGAAAACTAGATTTAGGTTTTTTTAAATGTATATTTGTGCCATTAAATTTCGTACCATTAGGATTTAAAGATGATGTCTTTTAAATGGTGACCTCCAGAGTTGATACACATTTGAGCCCTATTTATGACATTTTGCATAACTTGCCGTAACACTTCCTGCGATATGTTCGTTATTTCTTGACGAATGTTTTCTTTTAGAGCTGCGAGAGTCTGTGGCTTGTTCACATACACCCGAGATTTCAAAAAACCCCAAAGAAAGAAGTCTGGACTGGTCAGATCGGGTGATCTTGCAGGCCAAGGCAAATCGCCAAAACGAGAGATAACTCGGCCTGGAAAAGCGTCCCTCACTAAGTCCATAGTGTCGCGCGCTGTGTGTGCCGTAGCGCCGTCTTGTTTATTTTCAGTGTATTTTACATTTGTTCACTACACAATTTTCAAAAACAGAATGACAGAAAATGTCATATAAAAAAAATAAAAGTATTTTCTTTAGTGCCAGTACTTTTGCGCCACCCCCCTAATCTATGCTACTACATACCTTCATGGGCGAGTCCGACTCGCACTTGCCCACTTTTATTATTTAGCATCTAAATCTATTAATTGTCACGTCATAAACTATTTACAACAAAGCAAAAGCGGCATTATTACATCCACACAGAATATACTTTACGAATTCTGTAACTCGAGTTATGGGTTCACCACAAGCATGGCGGATTTGGAATATCAAATTCATTTCACGTAATCTGAGATACGAGTTCTAGATATGTAAATGCGATAACGATTTACAACTTTTCGCCGACCACCTGAGAGTGAGGCGAATCGACGTGGCAATTATAAGAAATTAACTTATGACCTGCCTCGGCGATGGCTATTAAATTTAACAACTTCGTTGTATTTTGTTCTAAACAATTCTGACGAAGAGTGCGACAATTCTTTTCGTCAATTATATCAATCGATTCAAATTATTTTATGTTAAAAGATTTGTTGTCATTTAATTGTGAATATAAAAGGAAATAGATATGTAGCTTAGAGACTAGAGTTAAATCGTTTCGAGACTCAGATAAGTATATATCTTCGTTCCCGGCATTTCCATACAAAAGAGTTTGTATGGGAATGACAAAATTATTTTTATTTACCATCATTGTTCCCATAGGAAAAGTTGTTCATATTGATGGCCTGGGTCGCCTCTTTTAAGGAATGTCGAGGGTCAATTTCCCTCGACGACGTAGATAACTAATATTATAAACGTGAAAGTTTGTGAGAATGTATCGATTTTGTTACGCAATCATGCCAAAATGGCTGAACAGATTTTGACGAAATTTTGCACACATATAGCTTATTACCTGGATTAACACAAAGGCTAATTTTAATCCCGCAAAAAAGTTCTGTTCCCGGGTAATCGACATTAACGGGAGCCGCGGGCGATAACTCGTCATATTAATTTGTATCTGAAACGTATAAAAATTCTATGAAGTTATTTTTAATATAATTCAATACATTTATTATGTAATTAAAACAATGACATTGTAATAGGTATAAAACTATAAACTAAATTTAAACTTAAAAATTAAGTAAAAACAAGATTATATTATATCAAAAATTTAATTTTATATGAAATAAGAGGTCTAAATCTCAAAGCCAAACCGTAAGAAAGTGGCGCCGCCCTGGTGGTGATCATAACAAAACAGGCGAAGTAATTGCGAACATGTTGACACGAAGGGTGTGCATCTCTTTGTCCGCTTATCGCGTGTTATTGGGGCGATATAGCGGTCAAAGGCCGCGGGTCGCGCGCGCAGCGGGCTGTTGAACTCGCCGCCTGTCACACTTAGCTAGGGTTACCATCTGACAAGCGTTCACCGCATTTGACGGGCATTTTAATGGTTAAGACGGTACTGCACGAAATTGCGAAAATTGACGTGTTTTTAAATCACTAGTACTATGCGCTGAATTAATTAAATACATCAAAAGTATTTGTATAATTTAGATCAATCCTTGAACAAGATCGCCCCCGTGTTGGAATTTGAAACAGATACTGTCTAAAACAATAATTCTCACATGACAATATTTATATGTACGTCTCGGAGGTCGCCCCCTCTCTTATTTTTTTAATAAAAATAATAATATGAAAAAATGAAGACTTTTCATCTTTTTTCGTCTATAAACGTTAAGGGGACTTTGCAGTCGCCTCAAACGCCCGATGAAGAAGTGAAAGCCCACTACATAGTAATAAAAAAAAATGTTATCTAAGACAAGTATTTTTCTGAAAATTCAGGTGTTTTGTGCATCCTCAACAGGCAATCCTTCCTGAAATTGATGGCCCTACACTTAGCACAGGCTTGCGCGATACTTCGCTTGCTTCTCGAGTGGCTTGACCACTCGAGGTGCAAGCGTGCAAGCCAAATCTTGCATAACGGATAATACAGTGTTTTGTTCGCGCACTATGTGACTAAAGTGCCCTCTGTATGTTGATATTGACAATTTGAGTGTTCATAATATTTCATAAAAAAACGACTTCAATCTAACTACTGAACCGATTTTGATGAACTTTAAATCGACGGATAAAAGCATACACTTTTAAAAAGAAATAACTTTTAAAACGATCTTTTTCAGATTGACCTGGGTCTAGGATGTTTATCTATATAATTAGGTATCTATTATAAAATATAGTATCGTTGGTTAGTATCCTTCGACACAAGTTAACAACTTACTGTGGGGCTAGCTCAATTAGTGTGATATGTCCCTTTATCTATACATATAATAAAACAGTAAAATTATTTTGTCTGTACATTTCGAATTTTTGACTGAAATGGATAGAGGGACACTTAAAAAGAATAATAGAAAGCAAAAAAATTTTTTTGGAATTTCTTGTCTGTCTGTCTGTCTGTCTGTCTGTCTGTCTGTCTGTCTGTATGTATGATCACGATTATCTCCGAAAATACTGAACCGATTTACTTCAAACTTTCACCAATTGCTTCGTTTTAACTCAGTTTAACATTTAAAGTTTGTTTCATCAAAATCGGTTCATTAAAAAAAAAGTTATCGTCATTTGAATGAACTCAAGGCATGAGTTTGCCTGCAAACATATAGCAAAAATAAAATAAAATAATAAGTGACATAAGAAAATTAAAATCCAAAGTCAATTCATCATCATTATACCACAGCATTATACCTATCCATACTATCCATAGTAATCCATACTAAAAAAAAAGGAGAAGCTGACTGACTGACTGACATATCAACGCAGGGTCTAAACTATAAGGGTTAGGAACTTTAAATTTTGCACATGGGTTCCTTTTGTAACGTAGGGGACCACAAAGAAAGGATTTTTGGAAATTCATCTCCTTAGGGGGAAAAACGGGTTGCAAAGTTAGTATGAAACTTTGTTGTTTTTGAAGTTATCCGAATGAAATTCAGCATGAAGGTTCTTTACTGAAAGGTATGAAACATGAGTAAAATATTTTTCTCAAAGTTAGTATGAAACTTTCTGTTTTTGAAGTTATTCAATTGAAATTCAATATTAAGGTGTTTCATTGAAAGTCATGAACTAATGTATTCCGGGTTCAACTAATAATTCTACTGTTCCTGAGAAATCGACACTTATGCGGGCGGAGCTGCGAGCCAAAGGCAAACCTGACTTATATATCAACGCACAGCCGAAACTACTGTGCGCAGAAACTTGAAATTTGGCACAGGGATTCTTTTTATGATGTAAATGAGCACTAAGAAAGGATTTTTTGAAAATCAAAGGGGTTGAAGTTTTATGGAATTCTCTCATTTCTGGACTTAGAAGTTTGAAAGTAGGTACGCAAGTTCTCAATTAAAATTAAAAAAGATCTGTTTAGGTGAACCAGACAACATTCTCCCTTGAAGGGGTAAATAGGGGGTAAAGTTTGTATGGAATTTTTCCATTTCTAGACTTAGAGGTATGAAAATAAGTATATACGTTCTAGGTTACAATTAAAAAAGATCTGTGTAGGTGAAATGTACAAAATTTCCCCCTTAAGGGATAAAGGGGGGGGGGGGGGGGTTGTATGGAAATTTTCTCATTTCTAGACATAGAAGTATAAAAATAATTATATATGTTTACATTACAATTAAAAAGATCTGTGTAGTTAAAATGGTCGAAATTTCCCCTTGAAGGGGTAGAATAGGTGGGGTAAAGTTTGTATGGATTTTTTTTATTTACTTAGAAATATGACAATAAGAAGTTCTCCATTACAATAAAAAAATATCTGTGTAGGTGAAATGGGCAAAATCCCCTCCTTAAGGGCTAAAGATCTATGCAGGTGAAATGTATTAAATTCCCCCTTAAGGGGAAAAAGCAAAGGGGCAGGGGTTTGTATGGAATTTTTATCATTTCTACTGTTCCCAAGGGAACGACATTAACGCGGGCGGAGCCGCGGGCAACAGCTAGTATTTATATATAATCACGTCTTTTTCCCTTGCGGGGTAGACACAGCGCAGGTCCTAAAGATTTGAAAGCCGCGTTTAGCATGTTAGTGGGCGTGAGTTGGAAAACAGAATCAAAATATTTATTGGTTGCTAGCCGCATCGCCTGCTAACCTCAGATTTTCGCCCATTCCCTCGATCGGCTTTTATGATCTGCGCAAGGAGAGAAGCAGCTGGAACATTCTATTTTTTTATAAGTGTTTTATTTTGCATTCACAATGTTATTTTAATATACTTTTAATAAATTAAGAAATAAAATTGGTGAAAAAACTTTCATGCGTGCGCGAATTGAACCACGGGACTTGAACCACATTCTATTTATTATTTTCTCCCAGACTAACATGAAAGGAATTCGATTATAACTAGAATAATTTATTCTGAACGGTGTAAATACAAGCGATGACGATATTTATGCAGCGTTGTATAAAATAGGTCGTCTCTTATCACAGTTCACGACAAATGTTTACACACATGACGGTTTCTAGATGCTTGCTGTCCGAGTGCACAAATGCAATAACATGTATTTCAAAACAAATTGCTTTATTATGTTAACATGCAATGCAACCACAGAAATAGCAAGTTAAGATTACCGTTATTTTGTTTGTATTTTACCCCACCACCAAGAAAGTAAGAAAAATTATTTATTTGGTACAAAAACACAAAAACAAATTCAACAAAAACACAGTATTTCTAAACAGTTTTAAACATATACGTACGCTGTTTATGGTGTCAAGAAAGTCATCCACGTACGCAACGCTAACATTTGAAAAAACTGACCACAGTTTTAGTAACTAAATACACCTTATAGAAGTAACGATCATCATCATCAGGTCTTTTTAGTCTTCACTGCAGGAGCATGACCCGCTCTGTACTACCGGATATACCATACTTGGCCAGAGCAGACAGAGGATTTGGCCTACACTCTCCTCGCTGGCCAGACGGGTTGGAGAGGTATTGATGTTTGAGCTTTGTTTAGCTTGTATTTCCTAAGTCGCCTCTTACTACTTCCATGGGAAGACTAGGAGTGGTCCTATTCTACTCTGCCGGAAACCACACGGAAGTAACGATCGTTATTAATTATTTCTTCATCATCATCATCATCATTAGCCTTCGACAGTCCACTGCTGGGGGAGGCCTACTCCCCCAAAATGCGCCACCTTGCTCGATCATCAGCTATTTTTGTTACATACATACATATTATCACGTCTTTTTCCCTTGCGGGGTAAACAGAGCTCAGGTCTTTAAGAACTAAAAGCCACGTTTAGCATGTTGGTGGAAAACGGAATCAAAATAGTGATGGGTTGCTAGCCGCATCGCCTACTAATATGATTCTTCAGATTATTTATTATTTTTCTTCATTGGAATTTCTACTAATATGCTTGAAACGGCCCTTTGGTCAACTGAGGCCGTTCAAAACTTATCCCGCGGGATGAGTTGACAAAATAATTAATAACGATGAAGAAACATGCGCATGCGCATTCCATCTTATTCTATAATGCCAAAGATAATTCTATGTATGTATGCTTTTACCGATTTTTATCACATTGAATTGATTGAAAAACATAACAACATATTACATAACATAACAAACTTATTAAGTGAATATGTACTGAAGGCCCATTTAGAAGATGTACGCAATAAATGTAGGAAGTAAGATAAATAGTCTGCAATCAAATTAGGTCATGTGCGGAGTTATCTGATTGACAAAATAATAGGCGCCATTGCTTACATACAAGACGCAACGCAATGCCAAATCTTCACTATCATTATCATTACACTAGCTGTTGCCTGCGACTTAGTCTGCGGCAATTTCTGTTATTATGATTAATTAGTATAGATGAATAATTTTTCCCCATTTTCAAAACATTTTTTATTGATGCTTCGCTCCTATTGGTTGCAGCGTGATGTTTTATAGCCTAAAGCCTTCCTCAATAAATAGACCATCTAACACAAAAAGAATTTTCCAATTTGAACCAGTAGTTCCTGAGATTAGCGCGTTCAAATAAACAAACAAACAATCAAACAAACAAACTCTTCAGCTTTATAATATTATAGTATAGGTAGTATAATTACATAGTATAAAACAAAGTCGCTTCCCGCTGTCTGTCCGTCCCTATGTATATTTAGATCTTTAAAACTACGCAACGGATTTTGATGCGGTTTTTTTTAAATAAATAGAGTGATTCAAGAGGAGAGTTTATATGCACATTACATCCGTGCGAAGCCGGGGCCCGGGTCGCTAGTATTCGCTTGTTATAAAATAAAGTCGCTTCCCGCTGTCTGTCCCTATGTATGCTTAGATCTTTAAAACTACGCAACGGATTTTGATGCGGTTTTTTTAATAGATAGAGTGACTCAAGCGGAAGGTTCATATGTATAATTTATAGCACCCTTGCGAGGTCAGGGCGGTTCGCTAGTTTATACAACGTGATTTTGAACCTCCTAGCTTTATTGAAATCTCAGAGAATCCCTAATGATATATAGAAAACTGCAAGAAAAAAAGCTGAAAATCGAAAAAAAAATAGGGTTTCCCATACAAAGTCGCCGATCAGCTGGACGAATTTCTATGGAAAGTCAATTATTTTTCTTCGGTTTTTACCTTTTTTCTTGCAATTCTGTATTCCATTAGGGATTCTGATTCCCAGATTTCAATATAGCTAGGGGTTCAAAATCACGCTGTATATAAAAATGAATCCCTATTTCTCTTTGTCACGGCATCATGTGTGCTGTGATCCTATTAGGGTTCCGTTTTTTCCTTTTTAGGTACGGAACCCTAAAAACAGGCTAACTGAGTGACCGATCGATCAACGCACAGCTGAAATGGCTGGGTCTAGAAGCATTGCATGAATTTTGCACAAATGTTCCTTAAATAAAGTATTTTTTTTATGTTTATAGGACGGCAAACGAACAAGCGGTTCACCTGATGGTAAGTGATTACCGCTGCCCATGGACAACTGCAACACCAGGGTGTGTCCTTATGAGGTTGGGAACCTTAATATTGGGTTTAAAGGTCCTCGTTGGACTGTCAGACACTTTGGCGAAATGCTGTTTAGCATTTCATCAAAGTAATATAAGCAAACATAAAAGTTTTGCATTCGTCTATATTTGTATTCTGTTTATTCATATGTTATCGACTATCTCAACCGGGGTCAGAAGTTAATTTTTATTGGTTACTGAGAAATAGTGGACCTCACAGATGGCTATTATATAATTTACATATCAGACCTAGTATCTTTGTGTGAGACGTGACGTCGTTATAATAATCGGCGCTTGTAAAGGCTGCTATGGAACAATAGGAGGATATACGCTGGTGGCTCTACCGCCGGCTAGAAAGGCATTATGATACTATTGAATAGATAAACGGATTTGTGAACTAAATTTTAAGCTAGCTTAAATTCCGGCTTAAGCCGCTGTCATTACTATATGGCCGTCATTAAGCTAAGTCGGATGCTTTTAGGTAGCTGGAAAAATCTGACACCAATGTTAGCACAGAAAAACAAAGACATTAGAAATGGCGACGGAACGGCGAAGAAACGACAATACGTTCGATCAACTCAGTAACAAAAGTGAGATACCTATACGTGTAAAAATATCGAAAAATACTGACGAGTGCTGTTCTAACGTGTAAAGTGAGAAGTCCTAGTGAAACTTTTACCAAAGGAGGAGTGTAGCGTTAGTTACTACTTATAACCTATAAAAAACAGCATCGCCTCATTTCAAGCATACTTGCTTGAAATGAGGCAATGCTGGTTTTTATAGAAATCACGCGTGATAACACTTATAAAGTCTTTTTTGTTCTGTGTTGGCCACAAACACACGAAAAGCAAGGCAGCTAGCTTATGATGCCGAAACGTCAACTGATGTAAATTTGGACAAGTTGCGAGACAAAGTAGCTTCCGTGGATATAGTTAATCCGGTCAATATTGAAAGACGACAAAGCCCTACTAGATAAGATCTGCAGGTCACACAGAATGAGGATTTGTGCCGTTAAGTGATGTCAAAAGCCGAAATCCTATTCAAATCAATACTAATATTAAATCTGTAAGGGTTGATCCTGGAGTAAGTTACTTTGTTTTCAGAGATATCGTGTTATAAATTATACTGAAACTAAATTGAGGATTTTGAGATTTTTTTTCTGTATGTATGTATGTTCCTCCATAACTCTTAAACGAATTAACTGAATTTTATGAAACTTGGTAAATATACATTTAGGCGTACATGACACAGGATAGGCTACTTATGTTTTTTCTCCTGTCATGATAAGACGTGGCCCCCATACAAACATAACAAAAATGTACGCGAACGAAGTGCAGATGAAGCACTGCTAGTATAAAATATATCGTAATTTTCCTGAGAAAATCAAAGTTCAGACTGTCTTTAGACTTTACCTTGTTGTACAATAAAGGTAATATAAAATTTACGTAAAATAAACGTAAAATATAATTTTACGTTATAATTTGTGAAACTTAATTGTTCACTCTAACTATAAGTACCGCGTGCACTCTCGAAAACTATTTCTATTCGACTGTATCTCTAGACTGGGTTTTTAAGGGCCATTCGTGTTATCTCGCCAAAGCTATGTACAGCGAAAGGTTTAAAGTTTTATCTGTCAGGTGCATATCAAAACAGTGTATCTAACTTCAGCACATGTTATCGTGGGCCAGTGTTGTAGAAGAGAGGGGCCGGCGCCACGTCGCC
The DNA here is from genome assembly GCA_947532085.1 of Elegia similella. Taxonomy (NCBI): domain Eukaryota; kingdom Metazoa; phylum Arthropoda; class Insecta; order Lepidoptera; family Pyralidae; genus Elegia; species Elegia similella. Next base: position 21,610,580 of record OX383941.1, read on the forward strand.
AGTTGCGTCATAGTGAAATCAATGATGGCAAGCGGTCGCGCCGCCGCCGCTCCAGTTGTAAAGTTGACCTTGCTCGGTCGCCTGCTCTTGTCGAATGCCGCCTAGCGACTGCCATCATCAAGAAGGCTCACCAGCCAGACACATTTGAAAAAAGAAAGTCTGTTGTTTATGGTTCAATTTTGGAGCGAATACTCTTTTCACTTCAACGCTTGATATTTGAAACGTTCCATATATGAATCTCTATTGCTAATCCCTTCGGGGTCGTCGTATCGATTGTCTTTATTAGGGTTTCGTAGCCAAATGGCAAAAACGAAACCCTTATGGATTCGTCATGTCTGTCCGTCCGTATGTCACAGACACTTTTTTCCAAAACTATAAGAACTATACTGTTGAAACTTGTAAGTAAAAACAAAACTAGAAAAAAGGACTATACATTTTGGGTATTCCTCATATTTAGAACTGAAACTCAAATCTTATGTATTTTTTTTCTAAACTTAATAGATTGCGCGGGAGACACTTCCAAAGTAGTAAAATGTACATTACCACGCAAACTTCCACCGAAAATTGGTTTGAACAGATCTAGTAAGTAGTTTTTTTTAATACGTCGTAAACCGCAGTTTACTTTTCATTTTATATTATGTTACTTGCTGCTACGGAATCCTTCATGGGTGATTCCGACTCGCACTTAGCCGCTTTTGTTATTGGCATTCAACAACTGACATTACTCAAGCGCACGATCGCAGCAGAAAGGTGGTTATATATCGCACCTAGTGCAAAGGTTGAGATCAGAAAGGTCATACATCTTTTTTTTATGTATATTTGACGGCAAACGAGCAGACGAGCCACCTGATGGGAAGTGGTCACCGCCCATGGACAATTGCAACACTAGAGGAGGTGCTGACGCGTTGCCTATAAGTGATGACATCGAGATGTTATATCCCCAACTTACACGATATGACCTTACGTCGTAGATATCCTAGGAACGTACTTGACGATCCCGAGGATCCTATTGACATCGCATAAGCCCGCCCCGACCCCTCTTCGGCTCCGAATAGCCAGAGGAATCCCACTATCCGACCCCGTCGCACTCGCCACCGGAATAGAGTGCGTAGAGTAGGATTAGCTCCGATTACTGACCGCCCGGCGGTCCCGGGTGACTTGCACCCAGGATAGGCCCTTCTGGCAACATAGCTTTCGGCCCATAAATAGATGAGAGTTGCTGCTCTCCAAAGGCTTTTGCCATTGTTTCTCAGATTGGCCCTTCAGGCTTGCATGTACGTATACGCGGCCCATCAGGCAATATGAGAGTTTGCTGTCTCTCCAAGCCTTGCGCACACAGGCAACGCCCAAAGCCGAGGTCCGTCCCTCCTGGGGGCCCTTTGGTGATGTTGTCTATAAAGGTTTAAGGCACTCTGCCCTCACCTCAAACGCCCGGTGAAGTAGCGAAAGCTCACTTGGAGCTAGCTACAGAGTCAAAAAAAATGTTATATCCTTAACATCTACGAGTGTACCGCTATCCTGTCGAATGTAAAATCACGTATAACTATGCCTATTTATGTATTCGTTTCACATAAACGCATGCCTCGCCTATGCTTCGTTTTGATCAGGAAAAGTAACTGCTAGTAAACTAGTAAACCCAGACGTTTTTATTAGCTTGAAACTCACATACGCGGCAAGCTAATTCTAAACTCACAATTACTTACAATGTTGTTAATCCCGATGGTAATAGCACAGATTACTAAATAGTTACTACGTAGTAATAGTGCTAAGTGTAATACTAAACGTATTCGACGTATTTGACATATTTTTTTATATTCATATATTATTTCTTAAACATCATTTTTTAAAATTAAATTTACGATGACTATAATAAGGACAATGTATACTCAGTCCACATACCTAGTTTTTAAGATAAACTAAAATTGTAAGTTGACGTCGATTGGAGATAATGCGCTGTGCAGTTTGTTGCCGCTTCTTCTGCACTCCGCTTTGGAAGCGGCATTAAACTTAGCCATAAGTAAATTACTGACGTCAACAATTCTCAGTTGAAAATATATGACAATTAATAAGTGTCCAAATGACCTATGTTAAATAAATGTTTTTGAATTTTGAATTTTAAAAACTGATCCAGTGCGAGTCGGACTCGCCCATGAAGGGTTCCGTAGCAGCAAGCAACATAATATTGAATGAAACGTAAATTGTGGTTTACGATTTATGACTTGTTAAAAAAACTACTTACTAGATCTCGTTCAAACCAATTTTCGGTGGAAGTTTGCATGGTAATGTACATCATATATTTTTTTAGTTTTATCATTCTCTTATTATAGAAGTTACAGGGCGGGGACACATTTTACCAGTTTGCAAGTGTCTCTCGCGCAAACTATTCAGTTTAGAAAAAAAATATATGAGAAACCTCAAAATCATTTTTGAAGATCTATTTATAGATACGTATGAGTAAGATGAAAAAAAAAATGTGTTTTATTTCTAAGTATGGAGAACCCTTAAAGTGTATTGTTATTTTTTGTGTGAAAATCTTAATGCGGTTCACAGAATACATCTACTTACCAAGTTTCAACAGTATAGTTTTTTATAGTTTCGGAAAAAAGTGCTGTGTGACATACGGACGGACAGACAGACATGACGAATCCATAAGGTTCCGTTTTTTGCCATTTGGCTACGGAACCCTAAACAGATAAACTGAAGCCAAAGCGTCACATGGTGAATGTAATTAAATTGGCAGAAACGTATTCAAGTTGCTCGTACATAGAGACTCGTCTAGGCATAAAGATCTCCCATGAAAGTTCAAGAGTAACATTTTGCATAATTTGCATATTTGTACTATAATCTACGACTCGTAGTAGGTGTTTGTAGGCGGCGACTAGACCAGCAACATCCAGCTTTCGAAACTATAATTTGAATCAGTCTGATCTCTCGGTCAACACTCGTACGATGCCATAAAAGAAACGAGAACCAAAACGGACGCGAACCGACCTCGCGTCCGATCGTAAACACTCGAAAAAGTGTAAATCGAAAGCAATAAACGCGTCTGACGGCGACCGGCGAGACCCGTCCGCGGCGAGTCTGGCACTGCCAACATCATAATAACAACGCCACCACGTCGCGAAGCAGTTTTATGACTACTCCATTTATGATATTGAGTTGTAAATAAAGTTGGTCGGGTAACATATGACCGTGGGCGGTCAGCGCATTAATATGTGACGTTCGGTCACGGGGTCGCCGACTGGCGGCTTCAGAACGCACGCCGATGAGCGTTTGAATTTCAAAATGGCGACGCTTGTATGCCGGCGCAGGCGCACGTAGCGCGGATTTTATGCGTCTACTATAATTTTGTGTAATTTATATTCGATACGCCAGCGGCTGGTAGATAGCGTTTCTATTGAAGTGTAGACGCCATCGGTCTATGTCCGGGTGCTTATGAGGAATATTGATCGCAGCCGCGGCAGGATGCGTTTCAATGCTGCATACATGCATCACTTATTAACTCTATGTTTTGAAATGATTGTATTCAACATCAAAGGGAGTGCTATCGATGGCTTGGGGCTTAGAATATGTTAATCGATATACAGTGTAGTCATGAACGAAGCTCTACTTCCTCTTTTAGATACATTTTACTTTATTTTTGACTAGCTGTCGACCGCGGATCCGCTCACGTTAGCGTTGCCATCTCTAAAAATCAAATAGTCGGACTTACCCATCAAAATGCAAGTCCATGTAATCCAAACATATACTTACGGGGTAGACAGAGTCTAAGGCCACAAGGTTTAAAGGCCACGCTTAGCGTGTCATCAAAAATTGTCGTATATTTCGCACATTTGTCAGAGAATCGCACCTATACTGATAAAGAACAGGTTATTTAAAATCGACGAACGGACGTCGATGAATGAATACGAAGGGGAATAAAAAGGGTGAGGGTAGGATTGAATGAAATTAATTAAATGCAGCTTTACTACAAGCCCTAAGTGGACTTAAAATTGGACAGGATCAAATTCCCTTTATGGCTGAAACATATTGTATGTGCTTTAAGGCGGAAACATATATATGTGTGGCAATATCCTACCTTGGAACAAATAATCCTTGGGAAAGGCCTTAGTACAGCAGTAGACTCCTAAACTAGAAAAGTAACAAAAAAAACTTTTCTTTAAAAGCGTGCTTTAGAAGCAAAATAACAAAAAAAACAACACGCTCATTTTCGATATCTGGACCTGAACTTTTAGAAAAACAGACGAAACCAACACCCATACAGAAAAACCCTTTTTTGGCGAACAACTTTTTACTATTATCTTCTATGGATACTAAGTCAATGACATCGACAATCAAAACAGCAGATTTATCGATTTTAATAAAAAAGAACAAGTCATTCAACGTAGCAATGCTGCCAGTCTTTTGGGCGCATTACCGCAGGGCAATGACCTGCGTGGCATTTTTTATTTATAGGTAGGTTTTTATTTATAAATTGTTTTATTTTATTTAAGATAGGATTAATTGTTATTTTTTGTTGAACTAATTATAAAAAAAATATGAAAACACAAAAACAAAAACTAGCTTATCGATTTCTTGAAATTTACTACTAAAGCATTTTTTGACCTATGAGACTCAGTCTTTAAGACTATTTGCGCTTAATTAAAATGGACCTTGTTTATTCACATATTCACAAAAATTCTAATAAATTCTGCCTCTAAATGAATTCTGTAAATGCTTCCCTCAACTCAATTTCACTAATTGCCGGAGATAAAGAAAACAAATTCGTTATCTCACTTTCACAGTCATTTGTAGTCCAATTCGTAAACACAGCTGACGAAAGGCGACCGAAAAAAAAAATTAAATATTTGGGACGTAAGCAAAGGCATCTGCGGCGCGGTGCCAAATCTCACGTGGTCCACTTCTGTCAAACGCAACTCGAAAATAATGGCTACTTATTTTTGGCTAATATGCTAATATTCCTTCTTCCTTTGAGGAAAAATCGCGACTGTTTTTTGAACTCATCCGTCCAGTTCATTATTTTGAAGACGTTGCCTCTTCGATGTGTTCGTAGTGTACTCTATAAATTTGACATTACGAAGGCGATAGAAATATAAATAAATAAATAAATATATACGGACATATCACACAGATTGAACTAGCCCCAAAGTAAGTTCGATACTTGTGTTATGGGATACTAACTCAACGATACTATATTTTATAACAAATACATATATAGATCCAAGACCCAGGCCAATCTGAAAAAAAGACATTTTCCATTGTGACCTGGCCGGGGATCGAACTTCGTGTCGCAGGCTGGCGTGTTGACCGCTGCGCCTCAGAGCTAGTCAGAAATGCTTAACAAAGTGTCTCTAAAGATTGATATACCTAATTGTACATTGGCGGAATTTGAACAGGTAACAATAAAATACTTATGTTTAGAAAAGTAGGACGCAGAAAGAAAATAAAGTTATTTAGTGGTGTATATGGTATATTCGAGGTCCTCGTGTTATGTATTGGTTAGTCTGTAAGGTGACATGATGATATAGGTAAATAAATAAAAATAAATAAACTACTTAAGGTTGATAAAGTAAAGTTTCAACGAAACAATGAGAAGCCGGATGGTCCAGTGGTCGTGAGCATTAATAGCGCTCACGTAAGTTAAGTAGCCGTGGGCGCAGTCTCCACTGTGATGGGGGACCGCAAGTGGTAAACAAATCTCGAGCTCTTCCGTGCTTCGAAAGGCACGGTAAGCCGGCTGTCATCATTGATGGCAGTCGTTAAGCTATGTCAGATTTAGGCAACTTGAATAATCTGACACTAGTGTTGGCCACTTACTCGTACACACACGAAAAACAAACAATGATACAAAGATTGATATGTATCACGGAAGAAAATATATGATAAAGCTTCGTGTGAATGTACATCCTTCGGGATCGGGAGACATACCTTTTTCCGCTATGAAAAGTACCCTCCCGTGTCTTAAATTACCTCAATATCGAATTACATCAGAATCGGTTCAGTGATTGTAGCGTGAGGTAAATGATTGACAGACAGAGTTACTTTTGCATTTATTATATTGAATATGAATGGGAACGAATTTAAAATACTTCTGTAAATGACAAGAAAGTCTCTAACTTTTCCAGTCACATCTGAATTAGAAAATGTCTCGTAAGTCTTCTTTCATCCATCCATACTAATATTATAAATGCGAAACAGAGTTTGTTTGTTTGTTTGTTACGCTTTCACGCCGTACGTACCGAACTGATCATAATGAAATTTTCATACCCGTTGTCTGAGGTACGAAGAACAACATAGCGTACATTTTATCCCAGAATAAAGTACTGTTCCTGAGGGATTGACACTGACGCGGACAGAGTAGAAGTAGATGGCAGTCAATCACTATCTTATAAACACTAGGTAGGTAACTCGCTGTCTTATAAACACTAGATATCTACGTCAAACCCTATATTACTAACTCTACCATACTACCAGAGAACTTGTTAAAAGGGGTGCAAAGTACTTACAACCCTACACCATTCAGTGCCATGTACTGACTTGTTGGCATATAGTTTAATGTGAACCTCCCCAACCCCCAACACATAAAACATTGAGGTGCACTCATGCATAAGTATTTTTCACGGCAATGCAGCAATTAGCAAAGCGTGAATTTCCATCTTTTATGGAAATGCTTGCACTTCGCGCCTCAAGGTAGAGAATTTTAATAACTTGGGTATATTACACTACCTATTGCCATGTACCAACGCCTATTGGGTATAATTTGTTTCAGGCTCATTACATAGATGGCGGCATAGGTTTATCCACTATATTATACATATTATCACATCTTTATCCCTTACGGGGTAGACAGAGCCTAAGGTCATAAGACCGAAAGGGCACATTTAGCGTGTTGGTGGGCGTAAAGGTGGAATCAAAATAGTGATGGGTTCCTAACCGCATCGCCTTTTGTCATGGTTCTTTAGATTTTCTCCCATTCCCTTGACCGGCTTCTATGGTCTACGCGGGACGAGAAGCAGATGGCGCATTCTATGTTTTTTTTTTCTCCCAAACCAGCATGGAAGAACCACCATATTATGAGAAAAGAAAATCAATTATCGGCATTCACAAAACGTATGTTATTTAAGATTTAAAATGAATTGTATTATTTTAATTATTACAATATATAATCATTATATTATATTAAAATTTTAGCAACAATAGATATTGTAAACAAGAAAATCCACATAATATATATATTTCCAGTCTTCTACCCACAAATTCAAATACAGATGATAGCTTACAATCATTTCTAAATTAATACACGCAAAAAATAATAACGCCTCTGAGGCAGGTAGGTATACTTATAGTATAGATATTATAATTCAAGTTACAGGTTGTGGTTCAACAAACTGAACCATCAGAATGAGCAGGAAAATTGGACATATAACAAAAAACTACACATGCTCAGCATGGAGTCTTCTCAGCACTGATTTCTAATAAGCAAAAGCGTTGGATTGAATACGCCCTAAAAAAAACTGTTATCACTCTAATAGACTTTACGGTTAATCAAAGATTTGTTTTAAAACGGATATTACACTCATTAAGGCTGGCAATTACCTGGCTCAAAGGATAAGCATTGCCATCCAACGTGGCAATGCTGCCAGCCTTTTGGGCACGTTGCCACAGAATAACGGTTTGCAGGGACTATATAATTTGTAAATATTTATATATTTTTTTAAGTAGTTGTAATTATTAATAGTTTTTCAATTTAAATAAATGAAACTTATGTATATATAAAAAAAAAACTTGTTCATACAATAATAAATATACACTCATTTATTTATTTATTGAAAATTACATGTAAACTTACAGTATACTAGCCGTGTGGTTTCCGGCAGAGTAGAATAGGACCACTCCTAGTCTTCCCATGGAGGTCGTAAGAGGCGACTTAGGAAATACTAGCTCATAAACATCAATGAGACCTCTCCAACCCGTCTAGCCAGCGAGGAGAGTGTAGGCCAAATCCTCTATCTGATCTGGCCATGGCTGGTATGGCTCCGGTAGTACAGAGAGAGTCATGCTCCTGCAGTGGAGACTTAAGAGACCTGATGATGATTACAGTATAACACCAAGTCATTCACATGTCATCTAGTAAAGTGCGGTACAATCGATGATGGCTTATATAGTAAAAAAATAAGCCATCATCGATTGAACAAACATAAGTCAATGAATATTGTTAATAAAATAAAACCATTCTGCTTAGTCCTCATTCGAAATGTCAAGTACGTGTTAAATAATAAAATTAATAGAATTGAGATACAATGTCATTTTGTTTATATACGAATTAATTGAAATATTAAATATATCGATGTCAATTTGTTGAAAGAGCATGTCACTCATATTTATCAACATTATATGTAACACCATATATGGTTTTTATTTAATTCCTTGGAGTCATAGATACCTATACTAAAATTTTAGGAAACAATTTATTATTATTAGACCCTACATACGGGTTGTTGTGAATTTGCCACAAAGTTAATTTGTCACGTTTTCCAAACTACATATATTGAAAGATAATTCGTCACATGCATTAAAAACCGGCCAAGTGCGAGCCTATTTTTTAATGAAAAATTATATTTTCCTTATTATACAAAATAACAATTATCCTTATCCTTACTAATATTATAAATGCGAAAGTGAGTTTGTTTATTTGTTTGTTAGTTAGTTACGCTTTCACGCCGTAACTACTGAACCGATCATCATGAAATTATGCATACAAGTTCTCTGGAATACGGTGAAGGACATAGGCTACCTTTCATCCCGGGAAAAAGTACTATTCCCGAGGGATCGATCTTTACGCGGGCGGAGCCGCGGGCGAAAGCTCGTATAATAATAAATGCCCTTGTCGCAAGTTAAAATTAGCCCGGACCTTCGTGTGACGAACTAACATACTTTTAATGCGTGTGACGAATTAACTTTCAATGTATGTAGTTTGGAAAACGTGACGAATTAACTTTGTGGCAAATTTACAACAACCCGAACTTACAGTATCTTATCTTATCTTCGATGGGGCCGACTCAAAGTCGGTAGCACGTCTAACCTTTGGGTTATTTTGTACTTACCCCGTGCCTTACTCACCCGCACGGTTTATTCTGAAGAAGGACTGCATGAGCTTCAGAACATCGCCCAGTGCGTAGTGCCTGTAGTCCTCTAGCTCATGATAAGGTGATCCTAAGAGGTCCAAACGCTTACCAGCTAACGAGTCACAGATACACAAAATGTGTCTCATTGTCTCCTCCGATTCCTCACATGCCCTACATAGTGGGCTTTCGACAATTTTTAGTTTAAAGAGATGACTGTTATTGTCAAAGTGTCCAGTCAGGGCTCCCACTAGAACTCTTGTCTGTTTCCTGCTGTATTTGCAGATCACTTTGTGCCACCTGGCGCTGTCCAAGCCAAGTGTTTCCTTCGAGTGTATATGTCCACTCATATTACTCCATTCAGCTTGGTGTCTACTGTCGACATACGCATTGATTGCAGTAGTTACCACGCTATAACTTACAGTAGCTATAGTTGGTGCTATAAAGTTAGATTTGTCAATACTTGTTTTTTTATAATGGCTTTTACGCATGAAGTTTTTAGCCAGTATCAAGTAGTGTTGAAGTTTTCCGCGCTTTTTATTCCAGTTCATCTCGTATATTCACCGGAGCCCCTGGCCACAATTCCCACGAATCCACTGGCTTGATCAGAGACACAGCAAGGGGGACAACCCACCAAAGCCGGACCATGATTAACAATTGTTATATAATATAAACTATTGTGCATAGTGGCTGCACAATAGTTTATTTTAGTTATTCCATACATTCTTTATAAACATAGGCATTATAACATCAAATTACATCGATTTCACATTATAAAGTCCACTAGAAGCAATTTGCAAAACAATCTAGGCAGTCCGCCGAAATTCCCGCCATGTTCCGTGAGTTGAACTTGGATGGAATTTTTTGTAGTCGAATTGGGACTGTCCTAGAGAATTAGAACGGTCACGATGGGCTAATTATTTTGTTTGCTTTTCTGTTACTAGTGCGTGTAACTCTAGTATTCGGATATTCAACTGTGCGTTAGGTATCCATTTTGTGGAAACACGTGGTATAATTTATTTCAGATTATTACATCCATATGTCATAAAATATAAAAAAAAACGTTTACGAAACACCTGTCACATAAAATTTAATTACATTGATTGATTGGATTATAATTTATCACCATCATCATCATTTCGAGTAGGTGTCATTATCAATCGACCATGCACACCCTGGTGTCAGAGTTCTTCGGAACCGCCGAATTATTATTTATGAAGATTATTTTTTGACACAGACAATACAACCTAGGTTAATTTTCTGTGTTATTTCTTAATATGTATTTACATTTTGTGTATATATTAGAACTTAAATCAAGTGCATGACGAGACAGCCATCAATCAGCAACTGGCTGTGGCCGCGACTTCGTCCGCGTCGTTTTTTTATTCGTATAGATGAATAATTTTCCCCCGTTTTCAAAACATTTTTTGTTGATGCTTCGCTTTTATTGGTCTCAGCGTGGTGTTTTATAGCAAGTCTTCCTTAATAAATGGACTATCCATCCAACACAAATAATTTTTCAATTTGAACCAGTAGTTCCTGAGATTAGCGCGTTCAAACAAACAAACTCTTCAGCTTTATAATATTAGTATATATGTATAGTTCATCAGACGTACCTTTGGTAAATATCCCGCTGGCCGGTCGGCTAGAAAAGTTTATATTTCCGTTTTTTATACGGAACAAATTCTGTTTTCAGCATAATTCAGAAGAACATATATAGATTTAATTATCTGCATCACTCTTAAGTCACCTAGGCATTTGTTTCCACTGGGTGAAGACACATCAGAACGTTATATCCCGAGTAGTGATGCGCCGGAGAGAAATTCTCTGTTCTCATGAATTCCTTCTCATGGAAAAATGCGGGAAATTTCCAATAACTCTCGAGAATTTCTCAATAATTCCCTCACTTGAGAGAAAGAAGAAGAAATTCTCAGGAAAAATGGCGACCTTTTCTCAACGTTCTTGAAAATTTCAAGCACGGCACAACACTAATCCCGATGCGGAATAATCTTGCAAATGTTTTTCAAATGTAGAGTTACAAAAATGCCGACATTCCTCTGGTTAATGTCCTTCGTTGACATTCATAATCCTGAGTAATTTGACACCACCAAAACCATAAACAACTGGACTGCAACAATGCAGTTCGTTGCACCCGCTCGGGGGAACTCTTATGAGCCCTTTTTGTAACAAAAACGACCAAGGTCGATGTACAAGCAAGATTGCCACAATTTATTTATTTTTGTCCAGTTCGCCGCAGTTTGTTGGGGCAATGACCTTTGCTAAGTTAAAACTTGGGTTTATTTGCTTGCTTGACTAGTTGGGTTTGCGTTCAAAATACTGAGTCATGCGTAAACTGCATTAATTCTGCAGGTTATGGATGGCTTTAAATGGCGTTGTTGATGTCATCTCTTGCTTTTGCAAGCTTTTGTGTTACTCAGTTGATTTAGGTTGTAGTTATTTTGCAAACTTTTTAAACAATACATCTTCTCTTTGACAGCTCCGTGGCTAGTGGTTAACACGCCAGCCTGCGACACGGAGTGCCCGGGTTCGGTCCCCGGCCAGGTCAAGATGGAAAATGATCTTTTTCAGATTGGCCTGGGTCTTGGATGTTTATCTATATATGTATTTGTTATAAAATATAGTATCGTTGAGTTAGTATCCCATAACACAAGTCTCGAACTTACCTTGGGGCTAGCTCAATCTGTGTGATTTGTCCGTAGGTATATATTTATATCTCTATCAGTGTTTTGTACCTCGGTGCAAAAGAATCGCTGAGTTATGGCCTTTTTGCCTTGCTCACACAAAGACAATATTTGATTGTGTTTAGTTAGATATAAGAATGCGTTTTAATACTTTGTGTTTGTGGCAAACCAAATAAACAAATTATCAATCTATCTTATTCAAAGATTTATTCAGAAAATAGGCCTTTTCAGGCACTTTTTCACGTCAATTCACATTTTAAATAATACTTATTATATTATATTCAAATTATTAATTATGGTTCAAAAGCTACAAACTACAAGCGTTTCGGATCCGACCACTGCAGAGAAGAAGACGCCGAAAGAAACTCTCTTCAACAGTACCTACTTGCCTGAAGGGCTTTGTATGATATTTAATATTTTTATCTTTTCTTTTTTTTTCTGATGTCATGTTATATACAATTTCAATTTACATATTTTTGTGGAACACGTTATGTTAGCGATCGAGCGTGCAACAACAACAGATATGATAAAAGTCTCAAAGATAGATAGAAGTCTCAAAGAGGCCGAGCAGACCTGTCCCCCCCGGCAGCACCCGTTCACGAGTTGATTATCTTTTTCTTTTATGACGTGATAACGCCTTATGAATCGACATACGCACGAAGAAGTGTCACGTTCCGTATGCAAACGAGAGCGTGGAACAAACGATAGATGCACGAGAAACATGCTCTGTCTAGCCCGCAAAAGGAAACGCGTGATTGGATGTTTATCTATTTATGTATCTACTAGCTGTTGCCCGCGACTTCGTCTTCGTTAATTAGTATAGATGAATAATTTTTCCCCGTTTTCAAAACATTTTTTATTGATGCTTCGCTCGTATTGGTCGCAGTGTGAAGTTTTATAGCCTAAAGCCTCCTCAATAAATGGACTATCCAACACAAAAATAATTTTCCAATTTGAACCAGTAGTTCCTGATTAGCGCGTTCAAACAAACAAACAAACTCTTCAGCTTTATAATATTAGTATAGAAGTATAGATTTATGAACCTATGTATGTGAATATTTTGCTTTCATTTGAAATTGATGTTCATTATTGATGTTTTTGTTACAGGTACGAGTATAAGTTTGGTGCCAGATTACGTATGTAGTAAGTTCACATTTTAGTTCGATCAGAATAGATACAATATATATACAATTTATATATAAAATATTTAAACTAATGCTACAACTAAAAATAAATAAAAAAAATTAATATATATTTACAAATAAAAAAGTCCGGGTAAATAGTTGCCTCGCGGTAGCGTGCCCAGAAGGCTGGCACGTTGGATGGCAATGCTGATCTTTTGGCCAAGGTATAGACCAGCCTTCTGGTCACGGGTCACCTCGATCAATTTATGGGCAATGGTGCCCGAACAGCTTATGGGCTGATGGCCCCCACGGTCCTAAAGTTTCGACCCCAAACGGCTCAAATATATAGTTGTTTCCAAGACTACTGTACTTGCGCCGCTTGAGGTCTTTTTTTGTCTTGAGTTCGATCTATTTTATTGCAATGAATACTACAACACAGAAGATGAAACTTATATTTTTGATTAACCTTATATTTGACTGCATTTGATAATACTGCAAGTCATGATAGAAAAGACTACAAAGTTTATGTTAAAATAGGAATCAAAATCCCTAATAGAATACAGAATAACTAGAAAAAACCGGCCAAGTGTGAGACGGACTCGCGCACGAAGTGTACCGTTATCTATAAAAACGGCAAAAAAATCATGTCTGGTGACAGACAGACAGACGGACAGCGGAAGCGGGACGATATTAATAGGGTCCCGTTCTTATCCTTCGGGAACGGAACCCTAAATAAAGCCTTCTCATAGAATTTGTTCCAGTTGATTAACGACTTTGTATGAGAGGTCTCCAACCGGTCTGGCCAGCGTGGAGAGTGTAGGCCATGTCCTCTGGCTGTTCTGGCCAAGTATGGCCCTAGTAGTACAGAGAGGGTCGTGACTCGTGCTCCTGTAGTGGAGACTAAAAAGGACCTGATGATGATGAGAGGTCTAATTTTTTGTCATGTTTTCATTTTATCTTGCAATTCTGTCTACTAGCTTTCGCCTTTTTCTATTAATTCTCTTTATTTATTCTACTCGTATTAAAGATTCCGATACCGAGATTTCAATATAGGTCAAAGGTTTAAAATCACGCTGTGTACATACCTACATAAATTTGTATGAGAAAACCTTATTTTCTAAAGTCATTTAAAAGTTAAAGATCCTTTTACAGGCTTCCTGTTCATGAACCCGAGTTACATCCATCTCAATTTACGCAAAGTTAATAGAATCATAAAATACTTTGTTGGATAGGGATACCATATGAAAAAAATCTAAAGTCCGGTTAAGAGAATTTTCATTTAAACCGTGTACGGGACGGGCATGTACCTAAAAATTTAAAAATGTCATTCGATAAATAAGTGCTGATTTTAATTCTGCAATTATTTATTACCACAGTTGAATATTATTTGTTTTAATAAATTATTGTCTTTAAATATTAGCAAGATTAGTTAACAAGATTTCTTCCTCTTTAAAATGTTTTGTATTTTATTGAAAATTTAAAAAATCCTGAGATTTCTTAACATAACATAGTATCACGTCTTTTTCCCTTGCGGGGTAAACAGGGCCTAGGTTCATAATACCTTATAGCCACTTTTAGCATGTTGGAGGGCGTGTAGATGAAAAACGAAATCAAAATAGTGATGGGTTGCTAGCCGCATTGCCTATTGACATGATGGACAAATTTTGGTCATACCCCCGATCGGCTTTTACGATTTGCGCGGTAAGAGACAGCTGGCACATTCTACGTTTCTTCTTTTCTCCCAGACCGGCATGGACATTGGACAGATTTCTTAAGATAAGCAAAATCCGGCCGCAATCCTCAGAAGAGTCCAAAAATCCTGAAATCTCAGGACATATCGTGAGATATCTCAGGTATTATATCTGGGATGGTAACCCTACTTCTGGAGGTCCCGGCGTGGGTCGACGCCCTATGAACAGCTGACAGGAAAAGGAGGTACGCCCCTGACGGTCGACGACCCCGGGCCGGGATCTACCTTACAATGTATTATATCTTAAATCAGGTGTGGGTGCAAAGTTGCAAACTTGCGTAGATATTGTAAGCGGATATCTATATTAATAATATATTAATTATTAATAATATTATTAAGCTGAAGAGTTTATTTGTTTAAACGCGCTAATTTATTATTATTCACTTTATATACTTTAAATCTTAAGTGTAGGTTTTTTTAATATTGATATAAAAATATAATACAAAACATGAAAACATTATAAAAACCTAAACCTAGGTCGCTGCCAGCAGCGGGGTAAGGCTCAAGCTACCGACAGTTAAGGCTACAGAGAGAGGAACCTCCTGGCGATGCGCGCAGTGTCCAGAAGTACTGCCTTCTGTATCTGACCCTTGACACAGCCATCTAGCGAGAGCCTCTTGAGGTGTTGATCGATGCTCTTCGCTATACATATGTTATTATTATTAAATGGCCACAGTATCAGAATAGCGACTTTAAAATGTCCTATTATCAGAATGCGGAGCCTGATGGACCATTTACACCGACATGTTCTATGTTTTTCTTTCGCTCCTAGACCCCCATTGAAGATATACATACATAGTATCACGTCTTTTTTCCTTCCCTAGACAGAGTCCACGTCTTTAAGAAATAAAAGCCATGTTTAGCAATTTGGTGGGCGTTAGGTGGAAAATGACATCAAAATAGTGATAGGTCGCTAGCCGCATCCTACTAATATGATTTGTCACATTTGCCTATTCCCTCGGTCGGCATTTACGATCTGCGCGGGCAGAGAGCAGCTGGTACATTCTACGTTTTTCTCTCAAACCAGCATGGAGGACTGATGGATGGTAGATATGAAGCATCAGATATATTTTTCTAAATAGTATTATTAATTAGCGTTATTAGGCATTATGCCCTCTTTATCTATGTTATTTTGAGAACAGTTATGCGTAAGATTTCACTTCCGCAAAATATTTATAAACGTACGACCGACAGGTGCGATGAAGTTAAAAAATGTTATTTTTCATTTTAACTAATAATCGAAACATGTGACCATTAGATTAATAGAGACAGGCTTAGAGCTTAATGGGAGCTGTCGAACTTGTCCATAGCTGTTTCCTTAGTGGCTCAAGTTGCCGTGGCTTGAAGTCAAGCCAAATCTGAATTTTCAGATTTTACACCACATGCATATGTTTATTAGGTCGAGATGTTTTTTCAATTTGTGTACCAACATTTTTAACATAGGTAATACATTTCTTAAGAGTTTCGCATTTCTTCGCAAATCACCGAAACCGTTCGTTGAGCGCGATGCCTGCTCGCGAATTTAAGCGCTGTTATCATGTCCCGTAGATTGAGGATAGGTGTTGCTCTACGAGTCTTCGTAGGAACATATGTACTGGCTAACGACCCAGATTTGCCTGTTGCTAAATGAGCAGTCAAGGTCATTACCCCTGGCCACAACAAATCTTTCAACCTCATTATTCGATTACAACGCGAATTTAAAAACATTTAAATAAGAGACGAAACGTTTCTTGCACAAACAACTCGTTTTAATACCGGTTCGAGTGCGTCTCGCTCGCACGCTTGATGAGTAATTAGAGCGAGAGGGACAACGATACAAGGTCACTGGTCAGCCGTTCGCCGTCAGACAGTGAGGCGCGCGGGGAGGGGGGAGTGCGCGGGCGCAGACGAACGGCGCGGCTGGCAGCAGACATGACGTCAAATCACGGACTTGCACGGAACCTCTCATGCGTAGGAAAACTGGATGCGTGCACGACACTAAAAATGTATGTAGTTATGTACCTGCGTCTAGTAGTGCTAGTGCATAAAACGCTGCCTCGTTTGTTATAGCTGGCGAAAGATGAGTCACGTCAGATAGCCCTTGTTAGTATTGATAACGTCTGCCTATGTGTCTACCGATAGCGTCGCTGTGAAAAAGTCATCATTATAGGTACCAGTGCCAGACGGCATGCCTATTGATTACAATGAAAATTCCGAAACAGTTTTGTTATATACTATTAACGATGCTCTAAAGCGCCAATTAGACCATCCAGAATTCAGGATCCGGAATTCAGTCAACGGATAGTCAACGGACAGTTTAATCGCCGATCCGTTGTCAGGACAGAATGGCTTCCGACGTCCTTATCGGAAGCATAACGGAAGCGTAAAGTGAAACCATCCGGAATTCAGGATCGCCGCATGAGAGGGACGCCGCTATACGTTAGAAACGAAACAATAATATCTCCAATCGCGTCGCACGTATAGCGGCGTCCCTGTCACGCATTCAGGATGGCCAACGGATGGCTCTGTCAGGACGCGCAGTCTCCGTTCAGGACACGTTCTGGACGGTG
Organism: Elegia similella; assembly: GCA_947532085.1. Lineage (NCBI taxonomy): Eukaryota > Metazoa > Arthropoda > Insecta > Lepidoptera > Pyralidae > Elegia > Elegia similella. The sequence continues at coordinate 21,627,827 of OX383941.1, forward strand.
TAATCAGGAGCTCTGACGACTGAATTTCTTGTCCTTATCGGATGCTAAATTCCGGATCCTAGATTCAGGATGGTATAATAGTCGCTTAACAGCGAACTTTACCTTTTGAAGTGATAATATAAATCGATGGACGCACGAAAACGTGTCACGTTCCGTGTGCAAGCGAGAGCGCGTAACAAGCGATAGAGAGGCACGCTCGGCCTGAGCGTTTCGCTTATATCGTCAGTTAACCGACTTTACAGACATTATTTTTTTATTAGGATATTGGTAGCATGTTATCAACGGTAATATTAACATAGAAAATAATAACATATACAAGAACTCCTAAGCGTTATAGTCTATACTTACTTATCTATACTACTAGCTGTTGCCCGCGACTTCGTCCGCGGCAATTTCTGTTATTATGATTAATTAGTACAGATGAATAATTTTTCCTTCGTTTTCAAAACATATTTTATTGATGCTTCGCTCCTATTGGTCGCAGCGTGATGTTTTATAGCCTAAAGCCTTCCTCAATAAATGGACTATCGAACACAAAAATAATTTTCCAATTTGAACCAGTAGTTCCTGAGATTAGCGCGTTCAAATAAACAATCAAACAAATAAAACAAACGAGTTTGTTTGTGTGAACGCGCTAATCTCAGGTACTACTGGTTCAAATTAGAAAATTATTTTTGTATAGGATAGTCCATTTATTGAGGAAGGCTTTAGGCTATAAAACATCACGCTGCGACCAATAGGAGCGAAGCATCAATAAAAATGTTTTTTAAACTGGGGAAAATTATTCATCTATACTAATGAAAATACTAATTAATCATAATAACAGAAATTGCCGCGGATGAAGTCGCGGGCAACAGCTAGTAATGTTATAAAGCTGAAGAGTTTGGTTGTTTGTTTGTTTGAACGCGCTAATCTCAGGAACTACTTACTGGTTCAAATATGAAAATTCCTTTTGTGTTGGATAGTCAATTCATTGACTGATGGTGGAGTTTAAAGTTAATATTTAGTTGATTTATCGTTTTTAGGGTTCCGTACCCAAAGGGTAAAAACGGGACCCTATTAATATCGCTGCGCTGTCCGTCTGTCACCAGGCTGTATCTCATGAACCGTGATGTGAGACAGTTGAAATTTTCACAGATGATGTATTTCTATTGCCGCTATAACAACAAATACTAAAACATATAATAAAATAAATATTTAAGGGGGCTCCCGGCTCCCATAAAACAAACTTAATTTTTTTGCTTGTTTTTGCTTGATATTGATAACGGCAACAGGTCGACGCTTGAAATATTCACAGAATATTTAGTTATATATTCATTTTAAAAATAAATAATAAATAAATATATACGGATAAATCACACAGATTGAGCTAGCCCCAAGGTAAGTTCGAGACTTGTGTTATGGGATACTAACTCCCGATACTATATTTTATAACAAATACATATATAGATAAACATCCAAGACCCAGGCCAATCTGAAAAAGATCATTTTCCATCTTGACCTGGCCGGGGATCGAACCCGGGCACTCCGTGTCGCAGGCTGGCGTGTTAACCACTGCGCCACAGAGCTGTCATTGGCAAGGAGCATTCCCAGAAAAGTAATTATCACTCTTTCTGAAATAAATCCAAGTTGGCTAAAGCGAGCGTATTTTACGCTGCCCACAAGTTTCCTAGTATATTTCTTAGGTATATTTACCACTGCGCGTGTTGAGTGGGGAACTTGTCACGCGGCCAATTTTAAAAATAAACAGTTGTCAAACACATGCACTTGTTGCGCAATAATCGCTTTTTGATATTTGACGTCTTTCGTAAATAAAACATTGGTTTGTTCCGTATTATGGAACCGATAGTCTTCTGATACTTGATGTGATTCTTCTCTACTCTAAACCATAAGTTTATCATTGAAAATCGTAATGGTTTCTAAAGTTTTCGCGATTGTTACACATTTAAATAAAATTTCTTTAATTAATATGGTATTATCGCGTATATAACATTATTTTTACAAATAACGTTTCGAAAACTTTACAGTTTATGGTCGCACAGGTAGACTGCAGGTAGACTCTACCTTCGACCATGAAAACTGTAAAATTTTCGAAAAGTTAGGCGTAAAAATAATGTAATATACGCGACAATACCGTATTAAAGTGATTTTACTCAAATTGAAAATTATCGTAGGCGTTTCTTGTAAATATAAGTATCACTTGTTTCCTGCTTGCCATTTCTTTCATTTAACATGAATCTTAGGTGGAAGCCAAGAAGTCTCCTATAGCGATGTTGGAGATGAAAAATTTTATCAATCTTATTCAACTTCAGTCAAGAATTACTTTTGAAAATAAATGATATTATATTATTATTATATAGAAGACCACTTACAAGTTTGGTTCGAGCTATTAGAAATTGCTAATTCAAATAATATCATTGCTGTATTACAATTATCTAGATTAAATTAATCTGGAGAATCAATCTTAAATGATAAAAAAATCAATTTAAACGTGATGGACTTTTGGCCAAATTTGGATATTCATTTTCAATTAGAACCACAAATTATGAAACCATTTCTGGTTTTGGATTATAATTGCATCAATTTAACGCTTGATGTAAAACCATTTGCTTCAAATACAATTAATTTTATCAAAGCTAAGATTTTTGATGATTTTGATTACAATTTTAGTTGCTATAGGTCCAACCATTAAAATTGAAATCACATTAATTCTCTTTTTTAGTTAATCAAGAATTCATAGCAAAGAACTTTGAGAATTTAATTCTGTGTCATCATAAACTTTAATGTTCTCCAAACTAATGATTTTCGTTGATTCCTAAATATTTCATTTCAAGCCGTTAACTGTCCCACTGCTGGGCAAAGGCCTCCCTTCATTTCTTTCATTCTGTTCGGTCTTCGGCTAGGTTATTCCAGTTCTATTGGAATATTATCAACCATTAATCTTTTTTCTGTTTCTAATAATTTTTTTCGATATTTATAGAACAAATAAGCATGTATATTTCACTAAGAAACGGTAAATTGATGCCAGAGAGCTCGGTAATTAGCAATTTCTCTCATTAATGGAGCGCCCCGAGCGGGACACGTGAAAAACTGCTGCGCGCCGGTAGTTGACCCAAATACGTTTCATCTGGAGCCCTGACACGACCCGCGCCTCCCAAGCCACGGGAGTTCACAGTTTGCAGGGAAGCGTTAATTTTAACTACTTTATGTAAAAACTATAAAGTGCAGCAACTGAAAATTTTCTGAGAATTAGCGATTTATGTATTCAAACTTTGCGTCATCATATTACAGCGTGAATCCTGTCGTAATGCTGACTCTGGGCTGCGATCCACAACAGGATGCAGTAGGGATGAAGCTTAGATGAGGAGGGACGATTTATGTAGAACCTGGTGTTATTAAGACAGATCCAAAGCTTCGTTAAATATAATTCGACAATAGATTAAATTCTAGGACCAAACGTTTTATTTCGTCATCGGCTGTAACCACACATACAGATGTACGAGCATTGATATGTATACACATCGGTTCTTGAGTCAATATGATAAGGTCTAAAATGGAATACAAATTGTGTATATATCAGACGACGTAAATGCACCTACTTCGCGTGTCCTAACCCCGTCCAAACATCCCCGTCCACGCGCGTCTGTTGTTGCTGCCGGAAGGCTTAAAATACCTCGTTGCGTGATAATTAACTGCAAAAGCCCAAAACTTGCAAGCACCCAGAGGAAAGGTCAATTTCTTATCAGACTTTAGCAGTAGGAGTTAAAAAGTCGGCCCGCTTGGTTTCCATACATCGTGATATTTGCGTCATCTATGTACATCTATATCTATGAAAGATTTCCTTTAACCTCATTGGGAAATAAAAGCCCTCATTAAGAAACTAATCCCCACTCCCACAGACGTTATTGTCAAATTACAACCAACATTTTTCTGATTCGTTTTGAGAAAAGTTTGATTGGTAAATTAAAGATCGTAAATTTGTAGGTAAATCTGATGATTAAATTCATCCAACTAAACGTAACGTTTACGTAATATTATTACAATTTACGTAAAATAGCCCTACTAGACAAAGGTTACAATATATCAAATGGAAACGCCTGCTCGCCTCGCTTTCACCGGCCCACCCTCCCCCCTCCACAATCCTCCAGGGGGTGGCCCGGGAATAATAATTTTAGCTCGGCACTGGCATGGAAATGAAAAATGTCAGCACACACGACATAGTTACCTGATGGGATGCCGCGATACGAAACTAAGAATCCGGGAACCAGGTGTGGAATGTTTGGGCACAGTTGGGAAATTCTGACCAATATTGTTTGGAATCAAGGAAAAGGAATGCCGATGTTATATCTAGCCGGGAAAGATAGATTTTCAGACGCGGTAGAAAAGTATATTGATTCCATATCCATCCATCCATTTGATTTAAACCATATTGTTTTCCAAACATAATAGGATCTAAGTAGTATAACAACTTATTTTCCTCCATTTGTCACAAAACCTTAGTCTTACACGAACCTTAGACTGCCTTTTCACTGCGTTAAATAGTTAGTCGTAGTCACTAGATAATAGTCGTTTAGTTACTTAGGTCTAGTTGTTCGCTGGAGTTGTGACTCGACTGAGGAAGATTCATCAAAACGTTTTGACAAGTAACAGAGATATTACTTAGCTAGATGGAGATAAAGGACACTGCTATTGTATGTAGTGACGTAGATATCATCTATTCAAGATTTCAATGCCTCAGCGTTTGAAATTCTTATATAACGAGGAGGGGAGCTGTATATAAAACTGGGGAAACCGTACATAAGGGATCTAAGTACTAGGGCTTTAGAAATACGATACCGACAGGATGAGAAAACAGTACAGCAGGAAAAAATAAAAAGTGTGTCAAGAATCTAGTGTACCATCTTTTGTTCTGCGTCGAGTGCTCCATTTTGAGTGGAGATTTTTTCGTCAATGGTCCCGAAAGCTTGAGGACGTGCTTAATCTTACTAGCGTTGTTAGAAAAGGGAAAAGTACAAGTATCATTGGCGTACTCGAAAAATATAATAAGTTATACGTAGCTGCTCTCGAAATAAATAATACAATACCTTCCCAATTTAATGAACTGCTGAGTTTAGTAAATCAATATGTTGAAAATCACCTTATGCGAAATATTAATATTATTTTTCATTACTAATATGTCAAGCAATTAATAAATTCTCATTGAAGAATGTAAAGCAAAAAAATCACTATTCATAGCGTACATGTTGGCTGCATAATTTAGTTAAAACACAAAGACCTAAGACGGAATCATACAAAACTGACAGAGAGAAAAGAACAATTTTTAAGGTTTCCGAGCGAAGGGGATTTTTAGAATTATTCCTGTGTCTCACTTATCTATCATCCCTAAAACAACATTTGTTTAAGTCTGTACCGTGCGTGAGTGACGTGTCTCCTTCATGTTACTGTCCACCTCATTTCTCCATCATATCATCCAGTCCACCTTTTTTTAGAAATTGTCATGTTTCATTTGTGAATTCTTTATCACAGCCCTTTTTTCATCGGACGCATTGCAAGTTTATTTCAGTTTGTGAAATTTAAATACAGTACCTGTTCTTTTTGTGTTCTGATTCCTTACCTGCTAAACTATCACACATTTACATTATTTTTGTTCAAATGACCAATTATGCTGCAGTAATAAAACTTTACTTTACTTTCGTTAGCGAGGCTCACTCTATCACAGGTGGGTGAGCTGGAACCTCATAAGTAAGAGACTTGTACGGTTCCAACTCACCCAGCTGATATATAGCTATGGATGTACATATATGCGGAACCATCAATGTGTGTGGTCCGATAGATATTCGTACGATGTTGATCGTTATGTCGTGTCGTGCTTCAGTTGTCGCCGTCGCGTGCGCATTTGACGGGTGGGAATGGTCATTGAGACAGGGGGTGGATCAATGAACTTTTGGAAGACGACGACGCACGTGCGGTCACTCTGAAATCTGATGCTATTAAACGAACTGATATTCTCACTATTAAAGTTTGTATAAATAGATTTTCGTGCATGTGATCACATGAAATTTTGCATACCTACATAGTGTTATATTCAAGGTACCAAAAACGACATTGGTACCTCTAAATTAGACAAAAATACTGTTTTCGAGGGATCTAAGTATACGGAGAGAATCAGTATATTTATTTGCGTAAAATATCGTAGAAGTCGCAGTCAAAGGTGATGTTGTAAATAAGTAAATAAAGCAATAAATATACCTATAGGGACAAATCACACTGATCCAGCTAGCTCCACAGTAAGATGTAAACTTGTGTCGTGGGATACTAACGTTATTATATTTTACAATAGATACATATGTAGATAAATGGGTTCCCGAAAATATTTGAAACGATTTCGATGGAAGTTTCAGTAGTATTATTGGGTTTACGAGGATGAAAATCAATCAACAATGCCTCAGTTCTGCGAATTTGTTTTATCGGTATTTCTGTAGGTTATTGATAAAGTAATAAGTATTCATAAAGATATTTTTTACATAAATAATGTAAATATAGAGGTATATACTAATAAAAATGCGAAAGAAAGTAACTCTAGCTGTCTTTGTCTGTCTGTTGGTATGCCAACCGATATAGATCAAATTAAATACGAAAATTTTTGAAACTAGATAGGATAGCTTTTAAATCGGAAATTTCCTTGGGAAATTAGTCATGTAAGGGATAACAATCATCCTTCGTAGACTAATTCTCGGATAGTATCCAAATTTAAGTTGATAATACAGTGCTTCTAAATCTTAATTACTACTTTGTTTTTAGCAAGCGTAAAGTTCATTACTATTTTGATTCCGTTTTACACCTAACGCCCACCAACATGTTAAACGCGGCTTTTAGGTTTTAAAAACCTGGGCTCTGTCCACCTCGCAACGGAAAAAGACGTGATACTATGTATGTATGTATAGTTTATTATAAGTTAGACAACAGTTAGTTTATTATCATTATATTATTTATGTAACAGAAGATATAAACTGTTATTACTTTTGAATGATAACATTATTGTAACAACAACAAATATAATATAACAGATAGGGAAAACTGTTATCACTATAATAATTTGTATGATTGTTAATTAATTTGTATCGGTGTTGGGTTTCTTTATAAATAAAAATAAAATAAAGTTGGTATAAAATATAAATGACAACAGTTAAACAATGCTAGTAGTGGATCAATGAACTTGGACGATACGACTCTCGTGCGGTGATCAATGAAATCTGACGTATAATCTTTTAATTGGAGGAAAAAAATGTGTGTACTACCAGTTGTATGTCAGAAATGACTAATGTGTGGGACTTTCTTTTTAATCCATCACTTGTACCACATTTAACGCAATAAAGTTCATTCATTCTCTGCGTCCTTGTGTTTTAGTCATTTTTGGGTCTTGTGTCCTTAGGCCTGGTCTACCTTGGACGTGTATGCATGTAGTTCGGAAGAGAAGCTTGTTCTGTCTCGATATACCCTTCTTATTTTGCAATGAAATCCACTAACCAGCTAACTAGATATCACTTAAAAAATGCGCTGTAATGAATAAAATAACTTTTCACTTACAAAAACCCGACTTCAAACAAACTACTAGACCGATTTTGATGAAATTTAGATGGGACCATCTGGATGCATATTTTCAAATAAATCATTTTTCATCGGTTCTTGGATAACGGAGTGATAAGGTAACAAAAAATAAAAAAAAACATACAACGGATGCAAACTTTTTTTGAAATAGGTTAAAAATACTACGAATTTTGAAGTTTACTAGCGAAGTAAAGTTTTAGATTTTTTTTTTACCCTTTGACCGCGGACGTCGGATAAATCCGACATACATTTTCTATGAAAATGTTCGTTGGATAAATCCGACATACATTTTCTACCGACGTTTAATTTGATCTTAATAACAAGTAAAATAAATAAAGTGATGGGTGGCTCGTGTAAGTCGCAGAAATAAAGCAACAATCTGCTAATGATGATAAAAGTATTATATCCCGAATGGAACACGGAACTTGCATTACTGGGGTAGGACGTGTTTCAAATGTCACGCTGGTCGTTACCAAACAAATTTATTTTAGGAATATTAGGGACTCTGGGATAAATTTAAGAAAATAAACAAAAAACGGAGCTATTATAATATATGTGTCATTTTCGTCTTTTCCCTTGCGGCGTAGATTGAGCCCAGCCGGCCTATTTGCTAACTCAGTGTACAACGTTTTGATAGTAATTTTAAAGTACATTGCGTTTTATATATCTTTAATAAAAATAATCAATCATAGGAAACCCGCAATGTATTTTGAAGTGACTATCAAAACGTTGGTCACTGAGTTAGCAAATAGGCCGGCAGGTCTTTAACACCAAAAAGTCACGATTAACATGTTGTAGGGCGTGTAGGTGGGAAAAGGAACCAACTTCCTCTCCTACGCCGCGCCGGTGGTCTCAGGTCAAGTGTGTTTGAGGCGAGTTTAACATTCTTTACTCTACCAAAAAGGGCACAACGCCGCTAAAGAATTTTTCACTTCAAAACCCTTATTATTTCGTAGATTGTTTATACAAGAGTCGTCGAAAACATTTCAGGCACAGTTATTAGATGTCGAGAAAAACAGTTAGGTGGGGTTTCTTTACCAAACAATTTGTGTGACTGTGGTGCCAAACAGTCCATGAGAACCTTCTGTCGTGCCTACCTGCTGGAGCAGCTTCTTGCACGGTACAGGACCTGAATGAGGCTAATGAATGCTAAGGCGTAGCCAAGCACTGGACAAAAGCAACGTAATGTGTTGGAACCATTTCGACCCGAAAAGAAGGAGGCACAGTTGAAAAAGTCTTTGGGCGAATCAGTTTTTATCGTTATCGTAATATCAAGTTTTACAGCTTCCTTATACATATAAGTAATATCAAGATTTCCTAATAGTCTTGCGAATAATTGCTCAAAAGTCAAAAGCAGAAAATTTGACTTAGGAACTTTGTTTGGACTATTTAGGAGATAAACATACTAAAAGTCCTTACCCCTCCGAGGTGAGCCCTAGGTGGGGTGCATTTACTTTGAGACAATTTACTTTGCGTGCTTCCGCCACCAATTAGTTCATGCAAACTATTGCTGGCCAGCGCGCACCATGAAGTTTGCATGAACTAACTGGTGGCGGAAGCACGCAAAGTAAATTGTCTCAAAGTAAATGTAGCTTTGACTTCCGCAAAGTAACACCTGAATCTATTAACTAGGTGGGGTGGCCCAAAGAAGGACACGTTTTTTGTTTTTTTTTTTGCTTACATCACGAAAACGATGCGTAGTACGAAGTTTTGTAGTACTACATAATTAAATTTAATACAATTTTCTACAACGTTGCCTTTCATACTTTTTATCTATCTTCAATTGTTACATAGCTATAAGCTCCTTTATTTTTTCTTTTGAAATGACTATGTAAGCTCCGAAGAACGACCGATTTTCAAAAATGTGTTCAATTCTCTGTCCCTTTCTTTGTTTTTTGCTTACATCTCGAAAACGATGCATCGCACGAAATTTTATTGTACTACATAATGAAACTATATAAAATGTTAGATAGCGCGGTCCTTTCAGCTTTTAATATACTGTTCCAGGTATGTTTTGTGTAGGCATCATTCATCATGGCTCCAAATTAAGATTTATTATCACAGAAAATACCTCAGAAACTTCAGATTTTTGTAATTTTTACAAATTCTTAATAACATCCCAGGTATTTTTATGAGCGCGCCGAGTGTTTTTAGGACGTTTTTTGTTCACAGCGTGCAATTAGTCGGCTGTATCTGTGGTACAAAACTGTAACAGACGTGGCTAGGAATATCTTTATTTACTAATTAGTTAGTAATTAATATTAATTATCTCTAATGTGGACGGCTCGCTGAGTCGGTTAGTGCGCTTGATGTGCGCTTGATAACGTCTCTGATTTATATTTTTGAGTAGTGTAGAAAAAATAAATAAACATTTAAAGACAAATCACAATTTAGCTTTAGCTCCGAAGCAATACACCGAACACTACGCCTAAAGTAAGTTCGAAACTTCTGTTAAGTATGGGTGGGATACTAAACTAATTTAACGATACATTTTTTATTTGTATTCGTAATGTATAGTAATTTTGCCTCGTTCGCGGCCACGGCCACTGGGTGTCATTCTCTAGATCCATACCATATACAGTTTTTATAACAAATACATATATGTATAGATAAACATCCAAGACCCAGGTCAATCTGAAAAAGGTCATTTTCCATCTTATCCTGATCGGGATAACACCCGGGACCTCCATTGTGTCATACATGCCTGCCATCTTATTACTTATTCGTAGCCTGCCATGATGATCGCCAGAGGTCCAAGAGATCTTACTATGACTACTTAAAGTCGTAGTGAAGTGAGAAATTAATTTCAGGAAAGGCTGGAACTCAACATCTCCTCCAGGTATTAATTACACAACTTTGTTACATATTTTGAGTAAAGTCGTGACTGCTTTGAACAAGTAAAGTAACAACTAAGGGAATGAGCATATTCTTCAGTAAAAACAAGTTGATTACCAATAAAGAAGAATTCATCTCTGAAAAGAAGGTTGTGGAACTCATCATGTCAACTACCGTTCACCAACTTCACCAGCTTTATGATAATTTAGGCAATGTATGAGACAGTAGAATAAATTCTCTTATCATACCCCAGCCAATGGTGAGGAAAAGCAGTTCGGCAATTGAACGTCGCGGATATTGCCATACTCACCACGCTTGGCAGGCGTGTTGGCGAGCGTAGTTTTGAGGGCTTCTTGTGCTTCCGACACTGCTGCCCATCGGAAACATTTTTGTATATGTTTGTTTGGTGTAATAAGTCGTCACGCTTGGTTTCCTTACAATATCACGATTTGTATTCGTGATATTCGCGTCATCTATGTACGTCTTTCTCTGTAAACAGAACCATAATCATACATTATAATGGTAAAAGGGCGAGTGTTTATGATGCAAGATGGTGGTCGGCGATGGTTTTTATTACCGTTTTCCAATTTACCGCCATGCCCCACCGAAGATATCGTAGAATATGATAATATACTTGTGAATTTATTTTGGAACCATCGGAAACCTTTTGTTTGTTAATATTATCTTGATATGAAAAACTCACTCTCATCTAAACATTGAATTCCCAGTTGAATACTCAGCCATGGTGCTTCGGACCCCTGACCCCGATTGATATGATCTTGTATATGCCATGAAATTTGTTTAGTTATTCATAGAAAATCATCAATAAAAAAACCGTTTTGAAATTTTGCTTGATTTAGATTTCTCTTTATCACAAAACATGAACACTTATCGCCTGTGAGAGTCGGTAAGACCTGTTTTATTAGATCTTCACTGTAGTTCCACAATTATAGATAATCATGCGCACGCATATGGTTCAGATTAAACTTGTTAGGGTAATAATAGTACGTAGGAGATAACCTTTTGAATGTTATGATTGCAGAGTAAGACTAAACTCTCGACTAGACGGCAAAATTATCCATTTATTTTGTAATGATCTGAATATTCAAAAGCGAGGTTTAAAGTACCCAGAAATATTCGCTGGTATATTCTTTTGCTTTTCTGTCCATTGATTTGAATAAAAGATATCGTGACCAAATCGTGGAAATCAGTGGACATAGAATTGTAAGTCACATCCAAAAGTTGTAATACTTATTTGTTTCTCTTTATTAAATAATTATTTTTCCGGTACTCTTCTTTTAAGATATTTTAATGTTTCTGGAATACCTAATCTCTATTAAACTTCATGTGAATAAAGTCTTCTGAGAAAGAATTCTTCTTACTTAAATGTTAGATCCTGGTTAGATACAAGGATCTAACATTTAAGTCAGAAGATAAATACTTTGCGTGACACTAAATAGTGTCCATTTGGTAATCATTATTGACCAAGTGAGCGCGAAGCGTTTCCATTTCAGCTTGAATAAAAATTCTTTCGTATGTCCGTCTGTCCCGATGTCTGTCGGGTTCTTCTCCTCAACGTATTTCAGAACAGATTCAAGTGAAGTTGTGAGCAGATTCGATAATTACATAGATTTTTAAAAATGGTTAAAAATTGCCACACTTAGAGCCCCATGGCACTTAGGAACATAATGACGTGATTGTAATAAGACTCAGAAAGTCTACAGCTCACAAAGCCATGGTATTAACTCAAGATCTTTGTAGACATAGGACACGTCATACGTGTATTGCGATCAGAGCTCAGCTAGGAGCTTTGTTTTCCTAAAAATCTCATAAAAACACGTCTGAGTTTGACCAAAAACTTCACTTGATTGTTTGATTTTGACGTGACAACGCAAGCGAGAACGCGGTACAAGCTATAGAGAGGCACCTCCGGCCTAAGCATTACGCATCATCTCTCTTCTACCGTTATCACGTTCAATTGTCGGCCGTAAACCGACTTTACAGACATTTTTTTTTAATCTATTATCTGCAGAATGTAATAAGAGACAATTATCGCAACGTACGGACTGCGATCACGGAACAAATGATACTCATACACAGTTCCTGGCATCATGACATTTGTCCATCACGTCGCATAATGTGCACGCCTCTAGTAATTGTCTTCTGGGAAGAGCTCCCGCCAACGTTCTGTATGGTTCACTTGCAAACTGTTTATTGTCAAGAATTTCTGCTAAAGTGATCTTTACGCTCATGAATTGGGCCATGTAGCTATAAAAAAACATGTTGTCCTGTGTTTTTTTAAGTTCGACTTTAAAATTTTAGTCGTGGTAGAGTCACGCTACCGGCATCATTCATTTTTTACAATCTTTTATTTAACTACTAGCTTTCGCCCGCGGCTCCGCCCGCGTTAATGTCGATCCCTCGGGAACAGTTCTTTTTCCCGGGATAAAAGGTAGCCTATGTCCTTCTCCATACTCCAGAGAACTTGTATGCAAAATTTTATGATGATCGGTTCAGTAGTTACGGCGTGAAAGCGTAACAAACAAACAAACAAACAAGCAAACAAACAAACAAACTCACTTTCACATTTATAATATTAGTTAGGATAGGATGTTTGTTCGGGTGGAATCTTGCAACTTCAGTTTTGACGCAGATATCTTCCACCGATTGAGCTAAAATTTTGTATACTCGTTTAGTTTGCATGACAATGCTTGGTGAGCTGAGTGATGTCATTCTAAATCCAACATGGGCGGAACACCCAAAATGGAGGAATAGCTAATTTTGATACAATCCGACAATATACATATCTACAGGGCTCGCTGAAAACAACTCTAAAAATATAGTGAGGTATATAATAGATTGTTTTTAAAATGTTTTTTTAGTTTTAATTTATTGCTAGTAGAATGAATAGCCCGGCTCATCCGGGGAACTCGATCACTTGATTGCCATCATAGTTTTGTTCAGAGTTACTGTATAAAATCTAAGTTTAAATTCCTTTCTATCGACTACTTCTTGCTTCCGGTGAAGGAAAACGTCTTAATTAAAGTGCATACACGCAAAATGTACCTACTAGTAAATGTAATAGCACACATTGTTGTACATAACATTATCAAACTTGCAGGCAGGGTTCTGAATTTTTGTATTTAATTCTTCTCTTATTTCCTATAAGACTTAAATTATGAACTATAAGAAGAAGTCTAACAACTTTATAAATTCCCGTTATAATACTCTAAGTAATTACTAATATTAAAGCAATTATTATTTTAGAACATTTATCGTCATCTGCAACAAACTTTTTTCAATAAATATTTGATCGATTACTTTATGAAGATAAATTGAAAACGAGAATATTTAGATGTTGAAGAAGATTTACATGAAATGGTAGACGTAGTAGGTAGTAGGTTTTGGACTATCGTTAATAAAATCCTTTTTAGCTTATATATTGGCCAAGGCACAACTTATCTAATGTGAACGTAATTATTTAAATCTACATTCAATTCATACTATTTATACGATATAAACAACAATACAAATTCAAGGGTATCTCCGTTAATCCCAGTTATTGTTATTTTATGTAGCTGACGTGTTGTATATCAGTTTGTATCTATACGATATTCTCCTTGATTTCCAAGTGGCTCATTACCGCGGTACCAAAGTGAGCGGTGTTCGGCCGCGCCTGCCGCGTCCGCCAATCAGAGCCATTGCCACCACACGGTAACTGGTTTGCTTGCAAGTTACTACTCTACGCAAGAAATTCCTAGCAATTTGAAACGCGGATGCCAAATTCTCAAACGTTCTTCAGCAAATTTTAAGTAAGAAGTTCCTTGCTCTTATGAACCCGAAAAGATGATGTCATCAACGTACACAAATAAGGATCCAGCATTTAAAATCAACTAGCTGACGCCCGCGGCTCTGCTCACGTTAATGCCGACCCGCGGGTACAGTTTTTCCCCGGATGTAAGGTAGCCTATATTTTAATCCAGGTAATAACCTATCTGTGTGCAAAATTTCGTCACAATCCGTTCACCCGTTTTCTCATGAAAGAGTAACAAATATCCATACTTACAAACTTTCGTTTTTCTAATATTAGTAAGGAAGTAAGTATATTATGTTATTGGCTCTCATAATGTACGGTTAGGCACATTAATACGTTAACCAACGCAAAATTTTAATAAACTTATCTTGTTGTGTTAATGGACACTACAAATTGTTGCTCAGCTATTTATCATTATTAATTCCCGCGAAACCTGTGAGGTAGTCTAGATAATAAAAAATATTAAACTGATATATATTAATATGTAAATACGCCGTATTACCTCTATCTTGGTCGAGGTTTCTCAGGAAAACAAGCGTAAGCACGTAACATACTACTCAAAATACTCGGCCCGTCTACTATTCATCGTTGTTATGTCTTTTACAATTCCCACGGCGCGAGGCCATTCTGCATAAATATGTCCAAAATTAAAAATAGACCGTGTTTAGTATGCTGGCGGTACGCGCGAACATGCAAATTGTGCAAAACGTATGCGCGCTACTGCAGATAACCAGGCTAGTTTAAATACGACAATGTTGGTTTCTATGCTGAGTAACATTTTGCACTATGTATTTTAGTCGGATAGTGTGTAAGTACCCGTGCGTATAATCCGCGAAATTTCAAAATGTCAACGTTGCGTGGTATTAGCGATTGGCCTCGGTATTTTAAAGTTGGCCGTATTACCCGCCTAGTAACAGAAGAGTAGCGTAGATGTTTAAAGTCGCGTGAGACGAGAGGGCGGCATGTCATGGCGGGCATTGGCTTGGAGTGCTGCTCAAAATTTTTTGGGACTTGCTAGCTACTCTAATAGATAAATTAGTTGGACCAGATATCACCTGTATCAGGCGAATTGGCTCACTGCTTATAATTAATAGAAGAATTTAAACATCAAAATCCATTCGGGTTTTATAAAGGTGACAATGATAGACAGCTGTAGGATTATAAATGAATTGAAAAACAGATTCCTGAGAAATATTCATGATCATAATCAAATGATTGTAGGTGTAGCCGAATTGTATCTAAAATATTTAAAGATATAAGAAATTGTTGTTGAAAGTCGTGATATAATGTTTTGCCCTTCAATTAACCGTCTAAATTAACCATTACGCTCCTCGAATCCAACTCTTCACTGACAAAATCTTTACACAAAAACTTAAAAGGCGTTGAAGAAAAACAAGTCGCTAATGATCTCAGAGTTTTTGTAGAAAGGGACACAACGAGCCAGCATGGGGCCAATTACAACTCCCGTGCTTTTCTTTGGAAAGTGTTAAAAACTGCTACCGTTGCCGGCGATTATATAGCGATTATTGAGTGGAAACGTGCATTAACTTAGCGGGGTGTCCAGTCCACGACAGGACCGGACGAACCCTGCACGCACAAGTCCCTACAACTCAGTGGTGTAAACAGATTATTTAAACATCTACAAGTTTGTTTTGATTGTTTTTATGGCATCTAAATGTTAATGGTCTCGTAGAGTACGCTATTTAACAAAGAGACGTTGTCAGTGTATTACTAAGACTATAGTTTAGTTTCAGTCAGACACATAGAAATGAGCTTAAGATTTCATCTGTTTCCTAGTTCTGCTAACAAAACATAGAAAACGGTCACTGACCCGTGTCAATCTGTTCTAACATTACGCAGACATGGTCCCGATAGCATCTCTACAAGTCTACTGCAAGTTAACAAGACAATAAGACCATGTATGGACCAGATAACCATCTGAATACATCAAGTGCCTCCTCTAGGATGTTCTAGGCCTACTATTTTAGTTTTCTAATGGCTTACTTTGAGGATACCGTACCGTCATTTAACAAAACGACTTGCGAGAGGACAATTTAGATAATCATATGGTTCGTTTACTGTTCAAATCGCAAACATTCAAGTCGTCTTTGGGGTCAGTATTATCTGTAAGATATGTTTTACTACATACTAAATAAGTTTCTCGTAGATATATTTACCAATATAAAGAAAAGTTAGGCATGTGATATTTTTCAAATTGATGAACTTTTAAACATAAGTCAAAATCGACGTGTGAAATGGTTTGTTTATCGACTTTTATGATGCAATATCTCCCATAAGCAATTCTTCCTAACACTCCAAAAATGATACCCAAGTGTTGAAATTACAGCAGCAACACTTCAAATCCCGCTAAAATGTGAAGTTTCTCTAACATCTAACAATTCGAGTGAAACTTACGTAGCAATCTCAGTGAATGATATAGCTCAACGTACAATTTCAAGATACGACGCACTGATACACTCGAATTACTATAAATTACCTGTTCCCAGGTCCACTCTAACTGTTAGTAATCTGGCTTTTACTCAGCTACTGGTTTGAAAGGAGAGTTATTACTCTGCTGATCAGGCAAATCAGCTACAGCCTAGGGCCGGTAAAACCTGCTTTTTACAGTGTTAGGCCTTAAGGTTTTGAAAAATTACGTCTATTCCACATCTAATGGTGTGTTCACTGTGATAAATTCTAAAGATTAAATATACAACATAGCTCTGATAGAATAGACAGGATGGCGGCCACGTATCGGCAAGCGCAGCGTTGAACATTACAAATGAAACGAGGAAACGCTGGATCCAACCAGTCATTTAGGAACTTCTTGGGATGGGCTTACGTCCAGCAGTAGACTGCTTGTGGCTGAAATGGTGATGGTATAATTCTGGCCTGGCAACATCAATGATGCATATAAGAAAGACATCGTTGGATAAGACAGAAAAGAAATCCGAGCACGAAAACAGAAATGGAATGACTATTATGTTGCATAATACGTATGTATAAAACAATATATGTTATCCAAAAATATCTAATAGCAACATGTCCTTCCTATTAGATAAAGGCAATACCGTATCGACAATATAAAATGAAGTGTCAGTTTCACACAAGATCTAATCTAAATGACCCTAATTCAAAATCAAATTGGAGGCTAGGAAATAAATTTGATCAGCACAGATTAAAATCATAACGATAGCCCCGCAAATGACACTGAACCTCTGTGAAAGATGTGGCATTTAAAAAACCGTAATGGTTTACACTCCGATGGCTATAAATCGTATTATCTACTGTATTAAGTTCGCTAAGAGCACTCGTTTGTGGTTAGCGTTCAGACCATTAGCAACGGGTTTCGCGAACAAAAGTAGTTACTTCCTTTTTCTTTGTACTAAGGAAATTGTGTCCTCTCTTTTCTACTTCAGATATTTTATTAAGAACTTGAAATATAGCTTCTATTAAATCTTAACGAAGTACCAGATCTTTGGATTATATACTTCTTTCTTCTTTTCTTAATGATTGTATATTAATTAGTGTTATTATTTTACACTGTCGTTATTCTTCGAGGTGTACTTGTAAATTCTTCCATACTGGTCTGAAAGAAACGAAAAACGTTTCTACTCCCGCATATGCCGTAGAAGTCAGCCGAGGAAAGGACGAAAACTTTACGAATCATGTCAATATGCGATGCGGTTAGCAACCCATCACTGTTTTGACTCCGTTTTCCACCTATATGCTCCACAAACACGCTAAACGTGGCCTTCGGGACTTAAGCCTTCGGCTTTGTCTGTCCTGTAAGGGATAAAGACAAAATAATATGTGCTTGTAGATTTTAAAACTCAAACACCGAATAACATTCTTGAAAGAACTACGATTTCTTTGTGCGTTACGTTCGAGACGTTATATGTATCATCATCATCATCAGGTCTTTATAGTCTCCATTGCAGGGGCATGACCCTCTAGTACTACCGGAGCCATACTTATACGTATAGATGAGATTATTTATTCCTTATTCGTTTTCGCAGCTCCTGCCACCATATTAGAAAATGTTAGCATCTTTCACATCAAAAGGACTGTGTCTACAATTTCCACTCAAATAAATCTGTGATAGAATTGTTGAAACACCAGGTTTTCATATAGTATAAACCGTGTCTGTCCATATTGGTCCGATTACATGATGTAGGAATTTGCACCAAACTATAGCAAAAACACGGTGTAGTTGTTAGTTCTGTGCTCTATATGGACGTGTAGAGTACCGTCTGTAGTCGACTTTATGTAACACTGTTTTTTATCAAAACCCTTTTATGGCTAGCAAAGGAATTAGATTAACAGCCACTTTAATTTTTCCAAAGATCTAGTAGATCTTTGAATTTTTCATCAAATCTTTGATTTGAACACTGAATTATAAATTATTCTTTTGCAACTAAAATTAAATCTAAGAACTTTATTTAATAATTGATTTATTTATAAATATTGTAATTATTTATAAATAATGCATTGTTGATATAAAAGGTTTATACTTTATATATTTTGTTCTTTACTTTTACCCAAATTCATAAATATGTAAAATTATTCTCAATTACTCTCCGGTTGGCCAGGGGTGTCATACTTAATTGCCAGTCCGGTGATTATACGTATGACATCGGGTACGCGCGCCCGGCCTCCCCGAACTGCTACTTTCTTATCCCCAATCCTTCCGAGCAAGTAGCATCCCAAATACCTTTTCCCGTTCCCTTAGCCTAATAAATTCCTTCCTTTCCCAAGCTTAAAGTGGTTTCGATGGGCAGCAGCACCGGAACCCATTAAGCCGAATAAACTGCGCTCACCAATGCGTTTGCCAAGCGTGGTGAGTATGGCAAAAACCCCCCATGGTTACTATGGGCCTCATAAGATTCAAGATTCAAAGATTCAAAGATTCAAAGATTTATTCAGAAAATAGGCCTTTTCAGGCACTTTTTCACGTCAATTCACCTTTAAAATTAAATAATACTTATTATATTATATTCAAATTATTAATTCTTGTTTAAAAGCTACAAACTACTAGCGTTTCGGAACCGACCACTGCAGAGAAGAAGACGCCGAAAGAAACTCTTAACAGTATTGGTCGCCTACGTGCCTGAAGGGCTTTGTATGATATTTAATATTTTTCTTTTCTTTTTTTTTGATGTCATGTTATATACAATTTTAATTTACATATTTTTGTGGAACACGTTATGTTAGCGATCGAGCGTGCAACAACAACAGATATGATAAAAGTCTCAAAGAGGCCGAGCAGACCTGTCCCCCCTGGCAGCACCCGTTCACGAGTTGACGCATGGATCAGCCATCGCTGAGAAAAGAAAGCTCAAGGTCGCTCAAAGAGCTATGGAGAGGGCTATGCTCGGTGTTTCTCTGCGAGATCGAATCAGAAATGAGGAGATCCGTAGAAGAACAAAGGTCACCGACATAGCTCAGCGGATTAGCTCTTTGAAGTGGCAGTGGGCGGGGCACATAGCGCGCAGAACCGATGGCCGATGGGGCAGAAAGGTTCACGAATGGCGACCACGTACCGGCAAGCGCAGCGTCGGACACCCACCGACCAGATGGTCGGACGAACTGACTAAGGTCGCAGGAAGACGCTGGATGCAGGCCGCTTCCAACCGGTCGTATTGGAAATCCTTGGGGGAGGCCTATGTCCAGTAGTGGACTTCTTGCGGCTGATATGATGACTCTCCGGTTGTCTGCAAGAGATCCGTTCATAGGATTATTTCGCCGGTGTTTATATTTTTTACCCGACTACGGCGAAACAGAAAATAGGGTTATGATTTTGATTCTGTTTTCTATCTCTTACTTTCTGTGTAAATAAAATAAAGCTTTTCAAATAAATAAACGTCTTTGCTACGTAAACCATTCTTAAATTCTATAAATATTTTTTAAGAAAAATGTATGGTGTCGAACCGAATGTAGTTGAAATTTTTTTTTCACCATTTATTTTCTCCCACTATTGACGGATCTATCTTTCAGAATTTTAAAGGTCACACAAAAGCTCGAATACGTGTGGTCATACTTTCAAAAATAGTACCCCAGATCATCATCATATCGGGCGCAAGAAGTCTACTGCTGGACATAGGCCTCCCCCAAGGATTACCAATACGACCGGTTGGAAGCGGCCTGCATCCAGCGTCTTCCTGCGACTGCGACCTTAGTCAGTTCATCCGACCGGATTGGTGGATGTCCGACGCTGCGCTTGCCGGTACATAGTCGCCATTAGAGAACCCTTTTTCGCCATCGGTTCTACGCGCTATGTGCCACGCCCACTGCCACTTCAAAGAGCTAATTCCCAAGACCCAATATTCTGTGATAATTATCACATAATGGATGTGCAGACAGCATGTTCGTTCACATTATGACGTATACGCTCATTGCATAAAACATGGCGAAACCGCAACGGGCGTCATTCTAGCTTTCAGGCGAGACGTAAATTCTATATGTAATTCATACAAGGCTGAAACTCATTGATTACCCAGGAGCCACGCTAAGTCGACACCACTACACCACCCTCCAAAATTGCAAACTAAATCCTACCTTCAATTCAAGTCCATACGTTCTACAATTCTCTATCAACGTTTGTTATTTTTGGTGCACTCAAATTGAGATTCTTGGCACATGACGTTGGGTATAGTTTTGCGTGGCTTGGTTGTACCTGACCTTGGTCCGGGGGTGTTCCGGGGTGCGTCTGGGCTCCCTCCACCGACGATGCGTCGTCTGCTAGCGTAATAGATATTTTTACTTGTAGCTAAGCGATTTCGCCGCGTCGGCATGACGACTGCGAAAATGCGGTGAAATGGGAAAATAAGCCAAGTGCGAGTTGGACTCGCGCAGGAAGGGTTCCGTACCGTTATGTATAAAAACGGCAAATAAATCATGTCAGTTGTAAGGGAGGCCCCCTTTATTATTAGTTTTATTTTTATTTAATTAATTATTTTTAAAGTAAATATATAACTTAATATTTTGTGAATATATATAGCGTTTATCTATTGCTGTTATCAATATATTATCAATATATAATGTTATCAATAAATGCTGTAATCACGTTTGTTGTATGGGAGCCCGCTTAAATATCTATTTTATTCAATGTTTTAGTATTTGTTGTTATAGCGGCAACAGAAATACATCATCTGTGAAAATTTCAACTATCTAACTATGACGGTTCATGAGATACAGCCTGGTGACAGACGGACAGACAGACAAGACAGCCACACAGACAGACAGATGGACAGCGGAGCGACATTAATAAGAGTCCTGTTTTTACCGTTTGGGTACGGAACCTTAAAAATAACAGTATTTGTCAAAATGTCTTCGCCATCGACGGCAGAATATGTTTGCATGGCGGCTTTTATATCATGTTTGCAGGAAGGAATATAATGGTTCTGAATTTACCACGACTTGTCATTACTAGTGGTAGTTTAAGTCTTTTTATCCCCCGTCCCGTCGCAAAAGGAGGGGTGTTATAACTTTCACCGCTATGTGAGGAGTTGTGTCTGTGGATTTGGATTCGGTTTTTAACGAAATGTTTTCTAGTTTTCTTACATACATACCTACTCATCATCATCATCAGGTCCTTTTTATTCTCCACTACAGAAGCACGACCCTCTCTGTACTACTAGGGCATTACTTGGCCAGAGCAGCAAGAGGACTTGGCCTACACTCTCCACGTTGGCCAGCCGCGTTGGAGAGGTCTCTTAGATGTTTATAAGCTTTGTTTAGCTTGTATTTCCTAAGTCGTCTTCTACGATATCCACGGGAAGACTTGGAGTGGTCCTATTCTACTCTGCCGGATACTACACAGCTTATTATACTTACTATCACGTCCTTTTTCCTTGCGGGGTAGACAGAGCCTAAGTCTATGAGACCTAAAACTTTAGCATGTTGGTAGATGTGTAAGTGGAAAACGGAATCTAAATAGTGAGCCGCATCGCCTACTAAAATGATTCATCATAATCGCATCGTATTTCTCAATCAGCTTTTTACGATCTGCGTGGGAAGAAAAGCTGATTTTATTCTACGTATTTTCTTTTTGCCCAGACCAACCGGCTTCAATCAAACCGATTCGATGATTTTAAAACGGGTCCAATCTGAAAGTTTTTAACAAAAAAGTTTTTAATAGTATTAAAACTTACGCGAGATAAATTCATTATAAAAACACGGTTTCACTTACGTTTATTCAGTTGGAATCGCCCACTAGTTTCGGTCTGATACGAAGGCCATCATCAGGGTCGCCACCCCTAACACTCGCCCTGATGATGGTCTTCGTAACAGACCGAAACTAGCTGGCGATTCCAACTGAATAAACGTGAATGAAACCGTGTTTTTATAATAAAAAAGTTTTTTAAGGGCCCGTACTACCTCATAGTGCTATACATGATTGTCTGTAATAGTGATGTAACGAATGTCATATTTTGGACATTCGCGAATGCGAATATTTGCTACCGACATTCGCGAATGCGAATGCGAATGCGAATATTCAGATTTTGTTTAAATTTGGCGCCAATTCACTATCGCTTGGTGACCTTGATAGCAGTTCCGTTCGAACGAGGCGTACGTAATTGTAAAAAATATTTTTGTTATTAGAAGAACATAATACAATACTTATATATTGGTTATAGTTTATGGCGACAATTTAATTTTAAAGCTATAAAAGAAAAAAAAATATTTTGTTTCTTAAAGAGTTTACTTATGATTCTCATAATTATAGTTTATTTTTTTTTGACAAATAATGTTTGTTGATTGTTATTTTTAGTTTTGTTAAGAAGTAGAAAAGGTAAAAATTCATAGAAGAATTGTTTTTGTTTGTGTACAATGTTTGTAGACATTATAATTTTAGATTTAAAGTTAATTTCTCAAAGTTAATAAATAAATGTTACCAACCAAATGATAAAGAGAAGACTGATTATGTGATGAAGAGGTTAAATAATTTTCTTGAATTAAAACATAGTTAATGTATAGATTTTGTTTTATTATATCAACCAACAATAAAAAACAAATTAAAAAAAAATATATTCGCAAAAACATTCGCAGTAAATTCGCGAATGCGAATATGCAAAAATATGCGAATATCCGCGAATGCGAATGCGAATATTCGTTACATCACTAGTCTGTAATATCAATAATAATGAAATACTCAAGTTGAAATAAAAATGCAGCAAAGTTCAGGACTAACTGTAGTAACTATCTGACTCAAAAACACGATTGCGTTAAATTTTCTCGATAGAAAAATATTGCAAAGTTGCCTCCAAATCACGTCTTATTTACTCGGTATACAGCATTATTCACCAAATGCATTAAAATTAACCTTGAAACTTTTGATTATAATTGCATTACAGATAAGGAAGCCACCATGTATTTTTCTTTTTCGAATAACCCTTGAATATTCTTAAAAAACGACAATATCCAAAGTAGCCAGCGCGTTTAGACCATCCGCGTTTGTACCGCCACGCCGCCTGGCCTATGGCGGGCTCTTAAATCGTTTCATAAATGGGTTAGTTATGCGGTAACAAATATAAAAAAATACAACCGAATTGATAACCTCCTCCTTTTTTGAACTCGGATAAGAATAGGATACGATGGGTTTTTGAACGTCATATTTGTGTGATTATTTTTTTCTTTTATTATGTTTGCATAATCGCGGAACTTCTAGCGCGGAATTACGACTGCTGAGAAGAATCAACAACAACAATGTCCTTTCCGTCTATTACAGACGATTAAGACGGTGTGAGTCCCTGGGTTGCAACTCTTTTCGTGGCTGAATAAGCCGATTCGTGAGCGGCAGATTCTACCGCATACTCTGCAGGTAAACGTATTATTGCTAACCACGGAAGAAGCTTGATGCTGTCGCATTCTTTTCGCCGCTTGTGTAAAACCAGTTTTAGTCGTGGTAGAGCCACGTTACCGGCAAAATGAATTGCTGGTAGCATGAATGGGCCGACTCGTCCGGGGAAGCACCACACTCTCACAGAAAATCGACGTCTGAGTAGAAGCTTTACCGCTTCTATGCTTCGATCGGTGAGTGAGAGAGCCGGAGGCCCATCCTTCCCCCTCCCCTCCCCATTTCCTTCCCCCAACTCCTTGAAAGGCCGACAACGCACCTGCCACACCCTGGTGTTGTAGTTGTCCATGGGCAGCGGTGGTCACTTACCATCAGGTGACCCGCTTGCTCGTTTGCCGTCCTATAACATTAAAAAAAAGCCTTGGTCGTGTGCTTTGCGTCCCTCCACCACAACTTTACGCCACTTGTTACGGTTCTCGGCATCTGCTTCCCAGTTGTGATGGTTAATACCAAAGGCGTTCATGTCTCGCTTTACGCAATCCTTGAACCGCAGCATAGGCCTACCAACGTTACGCTTTGCGTTTGCTACAGCACCAAGCAGAACTTTTCGAGGCAAGCGCGCGGGCTCCATACGATGCACATGCCCTAGCCAACACAACCGTCTCTGCTTAAGTAACGCTGTAAAGCAAGGAGCCGCGCAATCTCAAGAACCCGCTCGTTGGTCACTCTGTCCTTCCAAGATATCCCTAAAATGTTGCAAAGACGCATATGAAAAGTATTCAGTCGACGTTCCTGTTTTCCGTACGACGTCCAAGTTTCAGCTTCATACGAAAGTATGCTCAAGATGCATGCCTGATACACGATCATCTTGGTACGCGTGGTGAGATGTTTATTTTGCCATACTCTCGTACTAAACTGCCCGTGAGAAGAATACGACGAAAGAAACTCAGCCCAGTCTTTATTAAGGCAGTTCCTTTAGTTCTCAGACTGTCTGTAAAGTCAGACCAAGAAAGCCACTTGCCGGGCCCCAGACGCGGTTTAGTCTTATCGTCTCTTATCATATCGTATCGTGCGTCACAATGACACGCGAAGGACACTCGGTTGATTTTCGGCAACGATAAGTTGGAGATAAAAACGCCTTGCGGGCTTTTGCACATTTCTGATAAAAAAATTGTCACGTGGAAGTACATACATACATAGTATCACGTCTTTTTGCCAGAAGACTTTTTTCTTTTTGACAGAACCTAGGTCTATAAGACATTATGGTCACATTTAGCATGTTGGAGGGCGTGTAAATATAAAACGGAATCAAATAGTGATGGGTTGCTAGCCGCATCGCCTATTGACATAACTGCTTTTACGATCTGCGCGGTAAGAGAAGCAGCTGGCACATTCTACGTTTTTTCTTTTCTCCCAGACCAGCGTGAAAGTAGATACATTTGATATCGTTGGTCATCCAAGCATCTTATTTCAAATAAGATGCTGGTATAACAGTGAATGAGACTAGCACAGGACCGTAGACAATGGCGTCATCATCATCATCACTTCGTGTAAATGCGGTCAATCAACCAAGCACACCC
The DNA here is from genome assembly GCA_947532085.1 of Elegia similella. NCBI lineage: Eukaryota > Metazoa > Arthropoda > Insecta > Lepidoptera > Pyralidae > Elegia > Elegia similella. The sequence continues at coordinate 21,653,463 of OX383941.1, forward strand.
TGGTATCAGAGTTCTTCGCAACCGCCTCTCGGCCTCTGACGTGCCTTCCAAAATAAATAGGTGTCACTAATCAGAAAGATAAGTAAACGGAAAGATTTTACATTATTGATTTGTATATAATACATACATACTTGTCTAAAACCATATATATTATATATACTTAAATATAAATAATATACTTAAAAAAATCCCTTTAGGGATAAGTCCACCACTGAATATATTATCCTTAATTATGTATGTAGTTCTCTAATTGTATATTTTTTATGTATACAATAAAGAGTATACAAACAAACAAATGATGAATCTGCTAGTTGATCATTCGAAAAGTAAACAGTGGACTTTTTCGTGAAAAGGATACGATTTGAGACTTCGTAACTGTCTTCGGGTAAGGAATTCCAGTGTCGTATAGTGTGCAATTTGAAATAATTGGACATATTTCCAGAATGAAATAGACGAGTGTACAGCTTTAGCCGTGTGGTTTCCGGCAAAGTAGAATAGGACCACTCGTAGTCTTCCCACGGAGATCGTAAGAGGCGACTTAGGAAATACAAGCTAAACAAAGCTCATAAACATCAATGAGACCTCTCCAACCCATCTGACCAGCGAGGAGAGTGTAGGCCAAATCCTCTGTCTGCTCTGGCCAAGTACGAGTTTCCCTCCGGTAGTACAGAGAGGGAGACTAAAAAGACCTGATGATGATGGCTTTAGAGAATCAGAGGAGCGAAGTTGTCGATAATGAGTGTCCGCGAGATACTGATATTTCCATTTCAAGTACTCGGGAGGAAGGGGATTTTTTAGCACAGAAAAAATAAGAGCAAAGTAATCTCTGTTGTCTGTGTAATCGAATGGCCAATTGAGTTTGGATCGGAAAGCAGAGATGTCAAGACAATTATTGAGAAGACGGTCAAGTTTATTAAGAAGATTTTTATTTAGATCCGATAACACACATTAGCATAATCAATGATGGTGAGTTAACTATAGGAGTAATAAATCTCAATATTTTAAACCACAAATACAAATTCACTTAGCGGTTCGAGACTTCATTTTAATATTGATTAATATTCTATTAAAATACAAGCAGTGATCATTCAAATCGACAATGCATGACCCGAAGTAACTAATGTGAATAAGGAATGGCTTTTGCATTGTAATTTTAATATTTTGTATTCAAACAAATACTCGTGAATGTATTCTTGCCGCGCGAACAAAAAACGTCGCTACTGCGCAAGTCATTAGGCTGCGCAGAAACATTAGGCGATTAGGAAAAAGATGAAGTCTTAATATTTTAATATTTATATTTTTATACAAAAATAAGAAAGGGGGCGACCTCCGAGATGTAAATATAAGTATTGTCATGGGATTGTCATTATTGTTTTGAACGTAAAAATTACAAAGTTTTCGAAGAAAAATGTTTTGAGATAACATAACATATAGACATGGTGAAATTTTGATCGTTTTGGACCCTTAGAGGGGTGACTCAAACCATAAATATGAATGAACAACTTTTTCTATGGGACCAATGCTGGGAACCAAAAAATAATTTCGTCATTTCCATACAAAAGAGTACCGCCGCCCGGCCAGTTTGTATGGGAATGTCGATTTTTTTTTAGTTCCCATAGGAAAAGGTGTTCATTTTGATGGTCTTTGATTTTTTGATGGTCCGATAAAAATTTCAACATGTATAAAATTTTAAAATTTCACATGTATCTGTTTCAAATTCCAACAAGGGGCGATCTTGTTCAAGGATCGACCTAAATTATACAAATACTTTTGATGTATTTAATTAATTCAGCGCATAGTAAGTGATTTGAAAACACGTCAATTTTCACAATTTCGTGCAGTATCGTCTTAAGTGTGAAGTCTAGTTTCGGAGGACAGCGGGATCCGGAGTAATGGCACAGTTTACTAAATAGTTACTGGTTGTCCGCTGGATAGCTGGGAGCCTAATTGCAGACTAGATATCTTTAAAAGGCTGCTCTGCCATTGCGCGCATAATCCTAAGGTTGCTCCTGTCGTGCAGGTTGGCAACCGGACGAGAGGCTTCGACAGGCCTTGGGGGGTCCGGGCGTCCCCGCGGTCGCCGCACTAGATTTTTCCCACCGCGCAGCAGCACTGAATTCCGAACCGGCTGGTGCGTCGCGTAACTGCCACTCTTCGCCTTATTTCCCTCTTGTTGTCTTGACCAATCTAAGATGACCCGACTCGTACAATTTAGGGATTTTCAAGGCAAGAGTGAATAGGCATTAAATATTTGAGTTTGCGTGTATCACCCTTGACATCGTTGCTCCCATCAGGCAAGATAGAGGTCAAACGCATTCAAATTATTCACGTAAAAGAAAAAAAAAAAGGAAAAAAGTATTGACGTAAGAATATTATTTTAACATATTTAGCACGTGTAGAATTTAAAGTTTTTGTTCAAATATTGCAAGTGAATTTTAAAGCAGATGTACACAACCGATGAGCTGAAACTTTGCATACTCTTGTAAGTCATGACTCTTGACAATGCAATATTGTGTAGACATTGAGCTGACTGATGTGATAATAAAAAAACAACGGGTTGCACTCCGAAGAAGTGAAAACTCGCCTTTCCGACGGTCTCAGGGTACGTGTCCGTCTTAAGAATTTTTAATCAGGTCACGTGACCTAACGCAAGTTTAACATTTTTTACCTATCCCAAAAAGTGCACAACGCCGCTTAAGAAGTTCACTTCAAAACATTTAAACAAACAAGTGCTAACAAATTTTTTTTTTTTTTTTTATTCATAAGTATGAAAAGTGCTTCTTTGTAAGTCTTCACGATATTAAGTATTCTTCTGTTAAGAGTTTTTTTACCGAACATAATTTTTTAAACACTTTTTACTTAAACAATAGAGCAAATTAACAGAGATTAACAAGTAGATACTCAACAACTTGATAAACTTTACTTATGTAAGCATAATGAGCTAAGACCATAATCTTTTTTAGATCGGCCTGGGTCCTGGTTGTTTATCTATATCGCGTGATTTCAAACTTCTAAACTGTATTGAAATCTGTGAATCAGAATCCCTGATGGAATACAGAATTGCAAGAAAAAAGGTAAAAAACTAAAAACAAAAATATCCAGTAAAATATCCAATAATATCCAAAAAAAAATATCAAACATCCTTCCATAGAAATTCGTCCAGGTGTTCGGCGACTTTGATTGGAAAGCCCATTGAAGCAATTTTTTTTTTTCGATTTCCGTCTATTTTTCTTGAATTCTATATTTCATTAGAGATTCTGATTCCAGAATCTCAAAATTGCTCGTTCAAAGGTTTTAAATCACGCTGCATACGTATTTGTTACTAGCTGTTGCCCGCGGCTCCGCCCGCGTTAATGTCGTTCCCTTGGGAACAGTAGAAATTATAAGAAGTCCATACAAACCCCTCCCCCTCGGCTTTTTCCCCTTAAGGGGGAATTTAATACATTTCACCTGCATAGATCTTTAGTCCTTAAGGAGGGGATTTTGCCCATTTCACGTACACAGATATTTTTTTATTGTAATGGAGAACTTCTTATTGTCATATTTCTAAGTAAATAAAAAAAATCCATACAAACTTTACCCCGCCTATTTTACCCCTTCAAGGGGAAATTTCGTCCATTTTAACAACACAGATCTTTTTAATTGTAATGTAAAAATATATACTTATTTTTATACTTCTATGTCCAGAAATGAGAAAATTTTCATACCATCACCCCTCCCTTTTATCCCTTAAGGGGGGAATTTTATACATTTCACCTACACAGATCTTTTTTTATTGTAATCTAGAACGTATATACTTATTTTCATACTTCTAAATCTAGAAATGAAAAAAAATCCATACTAACTTTACTCCCCTATTTTATCCCTTCAGGCGAAAATTTCGTCGGTTTTACCTACATACTACATATCTCTTTATTTGTAATCCAGAACGTCCAGAAATGAGAAAATGTCCATACAAACTTACCTTACTGTTATTGTAAAATTCCTTTCTTAGTGCTCATTTACATCATAAAAAGAATCCCTGTGCCAAATTTCAAGTTTCTGGACATAGTAGTTTCGGCTGTGCGTTGATATATAAGTCAGGTTTGCCTTTGGCTCGCGGCTCCGCCCGCGTAAGTGTCGATTTCTCAGGAACAGTAGAATTACCCGGAATATATTATTTTAGTTCATGACTTTCAATGAAACACCTTAATATTGAATTTCAATTGAATAACTTAAAAAACGGAAAGTTTCATACTAACTTTGCACTAAGGGATGATTTTGAGAAAAATATTTTACTCGTGTTTCATGCCTTTCAGTAAAGAACCTTAATGCTGAATTTCATTCGACTAACTTCAAAAATGGCAAAGTTTCATGCTTACTTTTAACCCCTATTTTACCCCCTTAAGGGATGATTTTTGAACAAAATATTTTACTCGTGTTTCATACCTTTCAGTAAAGAACCTTCATGCTGAATTTCATTCGAATAACTTCAAAAACGACTAAGTTTCATACTAACTTTGCAACCCGTTTTACCCCCTTAGGAGATGAATTTCCAAAAATCCTTTCTTAGTGCTCCCCTACGTTATAAAAAAGAAACCCCTATGCAAAATTTCAAGTTCCTAACCCTTATAGTTTAGGCCCTGCGTTGATATGTCAGTCAGTCAGTCAGCTTCTCCTTTTTTATTAGTATGGATTACTATGGATAGTATGGATAGGTATAATGCTGTCGTTTATTGATGATGAATTGACTTTGGATTTTAATTTTCATAAGTCACTTGTTATTTTATTTTATTTTTGCTATATGTTTGCAGGCAAACTCATGCCTTAAGTTCATTCAAATGACGATAACTTTTTTTTTAATGAACCGATTTTGATGAAACAAACTTTAAATGTTAAACTGAGTTAAAACAAAGCAATTGGTGAAAGTTTGAAGTAAATCGGTTCAGTATTTTCGGAGATAATCGTGATCATACATACAGACAGACAGACAGACAGACAGACAAGAAATTCCAAAAATTTTTTTTTGCTTTCTATTATTCTTTTTAAGTGTCCCTCTATCCATTACAGTCAAAAATTCTAATTGTACAGACAAAATATTTTTACTGTTTTATTATATGTATAGATAGATAATTTATAATATATAACACAAGACTCGAACTTACTTTGGGGCTAGCTTAATATGTGTGATTTGTCCGTATATATTTATTTATTTACTCCAAATCAAAGTGTTTAGTGCGTAAAATTTTAATGATCGTAATTATTGGATAATTCCATTATAAAAAGACTACCACTCATTACCGCTTAAGTCTTGAAATAAAATAGCAATAAAGCCTGGAACTACGATAGTTCCATTGAGAATTACGATTTTTACGATAGTAATTGGTTTTTACGATTTTTACGAACGGGCCTACGCCGCTGGGTGAAGTTTAATTATCGCATTGCTGAAGACTAAATCGAGCAATTTCTCCCGTACTGTCAAAACAAACATTCGTGACTGACAGGCAGGGTTGACTAAGAATGTTTTTACTAGCTGTTGCCCGCGGCTCCTCTCACGTTAATGTCGACCTGCGGTAACAGTACTTCTCTCCGAGACATATCACACAATATGAGCTAACGCCACAGTAAGTTGTGAACTCGTGTCAACGTGATCATATTTTATATTATAATAAATAGTGTGTCAAAGTATCTTTATTCAAATATATATACAATTTAAATTTAAAATAACTTAACTAATGCTACAACTAAAAATAAATACATATTTATAAATAAAATAGTCCGGGTAGATCGTTGCCTCGCGGTAGATTGTAGATAAACATCCAAGATCCAGGTTTATCTGAAAAATATAGTATTTCCATCATGACCTGACCGGGGATCGAACCCGGGCATCCTCGTGTCGCAAGCTGGCGTGTTAACCACTGCACCACGGGGCTCGCCAAACGTCACATAGCCTTCACTCCGGGGAATAATACTAATCTAATGATACCTCGACGACAATGGAACAGACTTACTCATATACATGTATAATACATACGTGCGAAAAACATTACCCTCCTTCTGGTTAGGTGAGTCGGTTAAGAAATCAATAAAATTGAGAGAAATGTAGAGCCAGAAGGAATGAATTGACGATTAGTCACGAACGATGTCTATGAAGAACAATAAAATAAAACTGCAATGAGACGACCCTAATTGTACTATTTCAGACTAATGTACGCCTGTTTTGTAAACATCATGGGATTTTCTTTTTCAGAGCCCTGTTGTTTACGTCTTGGGCGGGGCATTAATGGATAGCTATTTAGATTCCATACTCTTTTTCTGTGAGCTAGTTTTGTAAAAAACTCGAGTTGAGTAAAATATATCAGTCAAAAGTTTTTTGCCATTTTAAATTATGCTTATTTTCGAGTCAGTACCTCTGTAACTCCTTCGTAATGTTTTCCATCATGACTTGATTAAAATTCAGAAATTAGCAAAACTACTTGCGACTATTGTACTTTGGAATTGTTCGTGAAAATTATTCATTCTACTTCTTTAGTCGTTCTTAGATACCCTAACATTTAAGCAATGTAAATATTTTTCAGATTTGCTAAATACATGTTTTTTATAGTGTTTCTTTATTTAGTCCGACATTTGTGCGTTTTGAATCAAAACCTGAACTTGGCACACGCTACGCCGAGGCGAGAATCGGCGCGTGCCGCATAAAAACAGTTGCTAAATTACGCGCAAGTAGGCCGAAACATGTCCGCACCCACGCATCCAGCCTCCCCAGACCCCTGTATGCCCATTGACCCGCCTCCGCCGCGCCCTACAGACTGAGGCTCGGGCGAGACCGCGGGGACCAGGGGAGGCCTTGGCGAACTGGTCGACAACACACGTTTAGATGAGTCTCGACGGGACCCCCGCCGCTCTCATTATGGACATTGTTTGGAGGCAGTGTTTGTGATCACGGCGGCGCCATTTTAGCAGACGACCGACGAAAGCGACTCTCTCTGTAGACGCCAATACCAGTAATAGAAACAGTTGATTACGCGATAGGAGGAACGCCAAAGGTGGTGCCTTTGTTAGCTAACAATTGGTAGGAAATTGGTGGTATAACGCGCCAAATTGTCGAAGCATGTTGTTTTCCATAGCCTAAAGCTAGGTCGTAGTTGTTTATGTCATGTTCTAATAATTTTCTACGATAAACCTTTCCTTTGTTAGTCTACAATTTGTATACATGGACGATATAATGAGTATCGCACGCACTGCTTTTAATGAATGAAGATTATTTGATTCATTCCATCAATGGTGACAATAAGAATGACTTTGAATGTGAAACCTAACTTTAGTTCTGAAATTTCAACCAGCAATTACGATTCAATTAACTTTATCCGTCGTTCTCCATCAATCATCATAAATTAACATGACCTTACCGATTCAATAAGTAATAGAAAATACTCTATGCGCCTTAAACGAATCTATTTTATAATTGATAGTAGGGTAGCAATTTTCAAATAAATTTTTCATCTAATCCTTAACTAAACACCTTCAAAATATCACTGACAGCACATCAATACGTTACAAGGATAACGGTAGGCGCACGTAGCCTCGCCGGGGTTGGTGGTAGGGCGTCGTCTAGGGGTCGTCTGCGGGCCGCGACCTACATCCCCCCAGCCCCCCTCCGGCCTGTGATGACGTGAGCGTCTGCCTACTCACCCCACGTCTACCTGGGTTACATAAAGGGCGATTTTCTCATCTAGCAGCTAGCTTCAGCTAGAAATGTGTTTCCATAGCGTGAAAATATGTACGTAAAAAACAAATTGCGTCGCTTGGTTACTTGCTCGATATAAATCCAATCTGACCGCAAATGTCAAAAATATATAATGTCACTTAATTTATGCTGAAGTCCAAATTTTTTTGGGATCTAAGATCCCGTAAGAAAGTCTAAAATAATGTGTTCTTATATAGGAATTACATCGCAGATTCATTTGCATTTTTTAATTTTCTATTCGACCGATACTCTCTCCTACCAGATTTTTCTGACTTAGTATGACATTTCCATTAAACAAGTAGCACCACAGTTTATCCGACAATAGACGTCGTTTTAACAGCAATCTCTGTACGATATTCAAGATTCAAATTTTATTACAAGCCACCTACGAATAAGTAATACGTCTATTCGTAGCAAGCCACAAGTTATAATAGATGTTACATAAAAAAAACGTACAAGTGACGCCCTGCAAGGACACAGCAAAAATGGGAGGCATCTAGGTGCCACTTTACTTACAAACTCGATTCTGTATTTCTTCTTCTTTGCCTTGCCCATTTTATTTGGGGTCGGCCCTCCGTATCATGCGTCTCCAAGAAGCTCGGTATTGGGTCGTCTCTTTGTTGACTTGGGCTTCTTTCATTATTTATTTATTTTTCAAATTACGATCTCAACATCGGAAATACACATCATCATCAGCTTTCCACGACCCACTGCTGGATATAAGCCTCCTTTTGTCCGCGCCATTCTTCGCTATCTCTTGCCTGCAATCCATTTTTACCAGCAATCTGCTTTATGCCGAAAATACCTTGGAAGAGATCCCTCTTGGGATAAGTCCACCTTTTGTACAACTTATGTGAGTGTAATGTTGTATTGCAATGCCCTTGTATTGTGCAATAAAGATTTTAAACCAAAACAAACACAATCAGGCATTGGCAAATTTCCGTATGGACAACGCGAATGATAACCAACCGTGCTGACGTCAGAAGACGCCCTATGACATTACGATGTTATCGCCGGCTCAATAATTGTCCGTAGCGCGAACAAGCGGCCGCCTTTGTTGACCACGATTCCCAGTATTTTGTCTGAGCAGTGACAAATCAAGACTTCGCGAATCGCGACTGAGCAGACTATTATTTATTGGTCCTTCGAAAAATGCGATCAGCTCATGTGCCAATTGACTGAATTTATTGACCGAATTTACCGCTTCTATGATTCGTCCGGTGCTTGAGAGAGCCAAAGACCGATCCTTTCCCCAATGCCTTACCCCAACATCTTGAAAGGCCGGCAAAGATCCTGTCACACCCTGGTGTTGCTGTTGCCCATGGGCAGCGGTAATCGCTTACCAAAGGGTGACACACTTGCTCGTTTGCCGTCCTATATAATTAGAAAAACAAAAAAAAATCTTAAAAATATTTTCGATGAGCAGCAGCGTCGGAAGCACAAGAAGCCAAAGAAAGAAACTGTGTTCGCTAACCTGCCTGCCAAGCGTAGTATGGCAATATCCTCTCAAGTAACGAAGACTTCTTGGGACTTCTTAGCAGTAGACTTCTTACGGCTGTAAAGATGATGATGATTATATCACAAAAAATTACTTCGTACATAACAAGCTGGTTCGTACAAAATCAGCTGGTCATGTGACCTTTGTACGGTACACGTTATAAATATAATAGGAATGCATAATAGCCACATATTTTAAAAATAGTCTTATTGGGATCGAGTCGTAGAACAAAGCTGTTTTGAAACTCTTTTTGCCATTATCTTGATATATTACTTGCAGCTATTTAAACAGTGGTTCATGTAAAAAACTCGTTATTCACAGTTCCATAGTTCAAATTTTCTTTCTTCTTCTATCTTTTGTATAAAATAACATTTTTATAGAATCTTATGTAAGTGTAATAAATACCGCGTGAGTTTATACCTATGAACTTTATTGAAATTCTGGAATAAAAATCCCTAATTGAATACAGAATTGTAAGAAAAAAGGTAAAAACGAAAACAAAATGATGACTTCTCATAGAAATTCGCCCAGCTGATCGGCAATTTGGTATGGAAGGTTCAATTTTATTTTTCGTTTTTTCTTACAATTCTTTATTCAATTACGGATTCTGATTCCAGGATTTTAATATAGTTCATAGGTACAAAATCACGCACAGTTATGAATGTTATAATAAACAGTATAATTTCTCAATTCCAGGTGGTGGAGACGGTGGTCTGCAAGCCGGAGCCAGCCGAGTCGCCCCCTAAGAAGGCGCGCGGCGACGACTACAGCTACGCACTCTACTTAGACCCTTACGCGCAGCTACACTACCAGGCCCTATCAGCCTTCCGCCCCTGGGGCAAGAGGGAACCGGTCCTGCAAAACCCCGAACGGGTGGTCCGAGTCGCTCACTGCGCCAGGTTCCAGCGGGACTTCCAACCTAACGTAGCCCTAAAACCCTTGACACCGCCAGTGGATGACGTCACGTCATCGACATCGCCGCCTCCGACCGAACCAGAGCTAACTGCCAGGCTATTAGACGCTGAAGCGAGGTTAGCAGAACGAGCTAGACTGCTAGATGAAAGAGAAGCAGAATTGGCTCGTAGAGAAGCTATGCTTAATGAAAGAGAGGCAGAGCTAGCGCGGCGCGAGCAAGAGAAGATCCCTGAACGCAGCACTTCACCGCCCAAACAGGAGGCTGAGCCACCGTGTTGACCAACAGGGGTCATTGTGAGGGTGTTCAAGTGATATGCGAACGCTCAGTGACATTGCGTCTCCACAGTACAAACCGTTGATCTTGCTCGATCGGGATGCGGCGCCTGTATATAGATTTCCATTACTTTTCTCAACATTTGGGATACTATTAGTATGTCTATGAGTCTACTTGCGTGGTAAGAGCGGCGCATCACATGTTTACTATCAGTTAAACAATAAGCGAACCGCGGCTGGACGATTCAATAGGTGTATGTACATAATCATATCAAGTACAGTTTTACGACATTATTGTTTATACATATACAGTTTTCTTGTAGTCTCTTCAAAGTGTGCCATTCTGCAGGTACCTCTGTTACCTTTCATAAAACCTCAGTCTGTGCTCTTTCAATAATTAACGAAATACTCACATTAATATAGAAATAGTTATATGTTACAACCATAAGCATAATTTATACAGGGTTATTCTTAAGGTTTTTCGTTTTGCAATACGTACATAGTATATTCATTTAAGTCATCCCTCCCGCGTACCGAGTTGATTATATTTTTATTTTTAATTCACAGAAGTACACAATAAACCGTTATGTGAAGATTTGTTTTGTGTTAACTAAATAACTCTGTATAAACCTCAGCAATACCAAATAATAATGGAGTAATGGAGTCCACGCGTCGTCATGCCTCCAATTTGTATAAAGGTTGTTTGAAAACTGATTCTTGGCCATTTCCACAACGAGGCACGTGTATGCGTTAGTTTCATTGTACTCGTATTGATGTTTCACTATTAGGGCTGTGGAAATTGAAGTTATAGCACCAAACTGATTTCTGAATTAGTAAATTATGTTTTCGCACAATCCTGCAGCTCCAATAGTGTTTTCTATAAAATGAGGATCTTATATTTTTACATTAGTCCAGACCGACAAATCTAAAAATAAGGGGTTTATCCCACATTCTACCTCATTGTAATTATAAAAAGAAATTTGGCTAAAGTAAGTTATGTAAGCTGATTATAATTTTAGACGATGATTTCGAGTCTATACTTTGGAGCAATAATTGTGAAAAGTGAAAATTGACACTGCCTGAACTTGTTATCAATCTGTTATCGTTTACATTGTACGTACTGGTAGCTAATATTTGAGTGAAGCTGGGTTACATTTAGTTTTGAGCCCTTCCTAGTATTCCTGGCTGTTGCAAATTGTAAATAACAGGCAACGATAAGTAAAAAAAAACTACGTATTTATGAAAATCAAAAACGAGCTGCCAAATTAACGTATTTTCTTTGCATTTTCGTTTTGATTAAGTATTCAACTGTAACCTTGTTACGGTGTCCGTTTTAAAGGCCATTTTTTTTTCTTAAGGTACCTATGGACGTATGATTCATGTTATTCTTATTCTTTTAAACACAGACTGTCGTACGAGGATAGCAGATAATGAATATACTTCCTTCCATAGTATATGCGCAATGGATTATGGTGCGCTGTAGTATGGATCAGCAAGAAAACTCCCGGATGAAACTGGGAGTTTTGAAATGTATCTTTTAAAGTACATAAGATCCATTTTTAAAAAATTTGAAATACTTTACTGATGTTCTCAACGCTTCACGTACACTAGTTTTCTATCCAGTAACTAAATTGGTATTTATATAAGTTTTGTGCCAATTTCGTTTACTTGTATGATACGAATCAATATTAATTACAATGATTTTAGTAGCGTAACTGTACCCTTATTTAACTTGACGTAGAGATGAAAATGCTTTTAATATTCTGCCAGTAGCAGTGCATTTTCTTTAGTGCATTATTTTTTGTGACTGAAAACTTTGTGTCTATGTAAAGTAAAAAAAAAAATGCGTTATGTAATTTATAATCGTGATAACTGGTGTCTCTAGCGATCAAGTGTGATTCTCTTTCATAGTCGCCTGTAAAACTACAGTCTAAAAATTACAAATGTAATTTAGACTAATGTTAAGTTGTTAAAACATCACAGTTACAGTACCACCACTTTTATGATTCGCATCGGCATAATTCGGCAGCGAAAAATAGCAAAACCTACCGCCGAATAAAACCGAGTGAAAATATCAGTGAAATAACGAAGTTATAGCTACTACATAAGATCTAAAATCTAAAAACAACAAGACTAGTGCTGTCTCGCTCATAATACTTGTACTGCCCGGCGCTGCAGCGAACTCCAGACATGGCGCGTACTCATCAGCCAATGGCATACGGACATTTTCGCGCCATGCAAAAAAAAAGATTTATACAGGTTCATCGGTGTAATTTATAAATCTGGTAGTGCTGTACGGTTTTGTAGGATTGGCGTTCTTTTGGTAATAGTTGGTATTAGGGGAAATAAAGTTAACATCACAAAGCTTGCGAATGCAACGCTATTTTCAAATTCGAAGCTCTTAAACGAGCCTTTGTTTAGCGCAATAAAATTGTGAAACTATGTGGAATTAAATTTCACTGTAAAGTGACTGTTTTAATCTTTGGCAAAGCTCAAATTGTAGAAAAGAATGTTCTTTCAATTATGATTTTTTACATTTGAGAGAGTGCTACGTTACATTGTAGGTAGTTGTTATAAAATAAGATTTCGGACTTAGGTTAGATATCTCTAGTCAGAGACTTTTTGAAAAATAAATTACCATTTACTTATTAATATAAATATTATTGTTCTAATAGGTACCTACCATAAGCGAGTGAAATAAGAGTAACTTATTGTTTAAATATTAAATATGTAGTGTAGGTACATTAGAAATTGACTGTAATGTCTTGATATTTATGATTTTTAAGTAACATATATTTTATGATTCTGAAACTTTTCTGTCAGTACCGTTGTTGAATACGTATTTTGGTGCTATGATGTTTTGGCTTGGCTAACTTAATGTTTAATTTTATGATGTAATATATAATTTAGTAGGTATTTATTGGCAATGTTTCGGTTTAACTAAAATTGGTTTTGTGAAAACTTATTTTTCAGAGTTCTTAGAAGTATCTATGATTTGCAAAGTGCAATGGCTTAGCCGTTGTGAACCTAATATAACGCTTTAATCGCGTAGGTTAATAATTTATATAAGTATGTTTGTATCGATGGAAAAGTTTCAAAAATACATCACCTCTCACTGTCTTGGAAACAAATAATGAATGGTGCTAAATAAATAACTAATAATTGGAAAGTGACTTTCTTTTCCACTTCAAAAACACACTGAATATTAAGATGTTTTCTGTATTCTCTCTGTGAGATCGTTGGTCGCGGGAAAGACAGTGAGCAGTGTGGTATTTCAGTTACGTAGGTACGACCCGTAAGGCAGGCTGTAAATTTAGTACTTGTAAAACACGCAAAGGAACTGTCTCTACTTTTATGTATTCTGCGATAGGTCTATTGGAATATTCATTGAATTAGAAAAACTGTAAACTGAAAAACTGTTTTCTAATTAAAAAACTAGTTTTTCTTATTCAATGGGTATATGTAAAACGTAATCTCTCAATGTTAAATACGGCAAAAACACTGGCTTGATTAGGACAACTCAACAACACGGTCTCATATAATAGTGCTGCCCTCTATAACTGTAACTTAGGATAAAATGACAAATGCAATTGATAGTTGTACAATTTAAAGACTAATAGCTAAGAACCCCATATAGTAGGGGAGCCCATGATGCTAAATGTGATTTACTCGAGCGTCGTGGGGACCCATTTGACTTTAAAGATTAGGTGGTAGAAAGGAAAAAAGTTTGTATGATATTTTTCATTTTACCGGTGGGGAGCAGCTAGGGGGTTTCAAAAATTCAAAACAAAAATAATAGTCACATGAAAATACTCGAGCGCGTCTAATTAATACAAGCTGGCTTTATCACATGCCAAATATTGTGTATTAGCAATAATCTGATGATTTGACCATGACGTCAGGGGGTGGGAGGGTAACAAAAGTGCAGACAAAAAAGTCGAAAAAAATCACAATTATATCCTCGGGCGTGGTGGGCTGTTTTTTATTAGGAACGAAATATTTCAAGAATAACTAGGGACATATAATCTTACAATATGCATATGTAGACGCAAAAAAAAAAAACAAAAAACATAGCACCCCATTATTAAAGTCGAATATGTGGCGGAGGTAGTTATACGGTGTCCGAGGTATCCGTCATATCTTAATCTGACACGTTAGAGTAAATCCCAAAATCCCCCTCTTGGGCTCCCCTACTAATAGTGTCCTAGTTACGCCATTGTTTTATAGCCATAGAGCAGAGTCAGTAAGGTACCAGAGACAAGTTTTGCGTGGTCGGTGATTTGCCAGGGTATAGCATGCTCCTGTGATCTCAATGTATGATTGTTAATTAATACATCCGTTTTAAAATTATGGTGTTGTGATGGTCGCAAATTATACTTGTTAAAGTATTCGTTGGAAATGGTACCTGCCATATCACGATATTTCTTGGGCACCATATTCGATGACGTCACAATTGCCGCTACCAGCTTCCATCATCATTTCGTGTAGGTGACACGGTCAATCGACCAGCTTTAAAACTAGAGGACACTGATACACTCAACGCCCTAAGCCATTTCCTTTATACATAAATCGATTTTTTTTATAATTTCGCAGATGATGACTTACTTAATCTTTTTGGTAGCGATGTCCTTTTGAAAGAACTAATAGATTACAGTTATATAAATTATTAGGTTGTTTGCTTTTCGCGTATTTAAGTGGCCAACACTGGTTTTAGATCTTTCAAACTGCCTAAAGGCATCTGACATCTAGTGATGACAGCCGGGACCAACGGCTGAACGTGTCTTCGGACACGGAGGTGCTCGAGATATTTTTAGAAACTTATGGTCACCCATCCCAGTGGGGACCACGCTCGGGGTTGCTTTACATGCGTAAGCGCTTATAAAGCGCACGCTAACTGGGCTATCGAGCTCCTCAACGAACTAATAGATGACACAACTAAGTTTGTTCTAATTTTATTTTCAAGGCTGTAGTTCTATCATCCAAGATTGATTAGTCTTCTATAAGCCTTTGACATGATCCAGAAGAGTTGCTGGGGTTAGCGATGTCACGAAATAGTCGTCGCGGCCGCTTTGTTTGTACATGACATATAGGCGTTAAAGAAACATATTTCAAAAACCCTTTGAAGAGTGTCCTTTCAAAAGTACATCCCAATAAGATTATTTTTGTGTCAAAATTTAATGTTCTGGCTTTTGTGATGATGAGATGGCTTATTGTAGTTGTCTAAATATCATGAAACAGTGCCAATTTTCTGAATGGTGTTGCGTACAGTGTGCTTCTAGCCCTAACGTCTATTGCCAAGTCTATGAAAGATACTAACATCGAGAGGAGATATTTTATTTATGTATTGAAAAATTATTTGTTTGATATTACTAAGTTACTAAGTAACAAACGTCCGTTTGTGACGTGGGACTTTATAATGAATTAAAAAAGTATATTTATTTTAAACATATCTTCATAATTCACATTCAATGTACACCAAAAGTGACATGTCTTACTGACACTACATAATTAAAGAAATGCTTTGAAGAAATGTGCATATTAAAAAAGTGAATAAAACTAATCCTAAAAACAAGATAGCACTGATCCAGAGCGTGTTTGTGTCCACAGATCGTAGATGACGTAAATACACCTACTTTGCGTGACCAAACCCTGACCAAGCGTCAAGGTTGACCGCGGCTATTGACAGTCCGCGCGCATCTGTTGTTGCAGCCGGAACACTGCGATAACAAAAAAATAATTGATTGCCTGTAAGAACGGTTTACGGACGATAATTTTACGTGATAACGGTGGCAGAGAGATAGATACGTCACAAGCTGAACGCTTAGGCCGATCGCGCCTCTCTATCGCTTGCACAAGGAACGTGACACTTTTGCGTGCTGGCGTTCATCGATTTATAAGAAGTCATCAATAGCCCAAAAACCGCAAGCACCGAAAGGCAAGGACATATTTTGTATCAGACTTTTTAACAGTATGTGTTAAAAAGGCACGCTTGGTTTCCATACAAATAGTGATACATGCGTCATAAAATGTACATCTGTGGATGCGTCAGTTTGAGATTTCATTTTTGGAATACTGCTAATATGATTTTGGTGGACGAGGAATGTTTTGTGCCAACCATAAAATCATGGGTGCGAAGGACTAAAACAAGGCAGTAGGCGTTTTTGAATTTGCTTAATAATAATGTCTAGAACACTTCACAGTAGTTTAAATATTGTGTTAAATGGTTTTTTGGATTAATGCTGGTCAGGTTTGTTTTTTTTATAGCCATCATGAAATCTTCATACCTTTGTATTTTAACTGAGAGGCACTGGGAGTGTTTCGTATCAATCAATATTGTATGTAACTAATTTAATGAACTAGTTAGATTCATACCGATTTTTATGTAATATTACATAGCTTTTTATTGAGTATGCCCAAAGTTTTGCACGACGGAATAAGGAATATGGCAACATCGAAATTGAAATCTAAGATAAAAGTTACGATTCTAATCGGTTTACAATGACACTCTGATGAAAATTTAATGGCGGCACGGGTATTAGTTACGAGCGCAGATCGGCGCAGGTACAGGCGTGTGCACTACACGAACTAACTCACACACTGACGCTATGACAAAGAATATATACGCTTCACGAAAAGCGACACTCAAGCATGTGTGCACGTAAAAGCGCTTGCGGCTATGTGTGGGTGTCTGGATGTGCGCGGGGGCATCGAGAGGCGCGCGGGGCGGTGAACGATCCGCCACTGAGTGGATTATTCGAGGGATATAAGCGTTTGTTGTTTGCGTCTCGCTTACACGTTGCCATCCAAGGTCACAGAAACTCGAAGTCACACGTACAGGGAGTGTCACCGCTGTGGCTATGATGAAGTCGGGGAGATGGAAAGAGCGCGCGGGTGTGCCCCGCCGCCCGCTCTCGCTTTACCCCGCTGATACCTAAAATTGTGTACGCATCGAATCGCACGCGCGATGTATCGAGCCGCCAAAAAGTTTGCATCAGCGTGTACAGAAAATGTATTTATTATTTGAAATATCAGGAATATTTCCTAAAAGGCATATATCAAATATAAACTTTATCAACAGATTGTTTTATCATTTTGAAACCAGATGTTTTTGTCTCGTATTTCGATAAGTAATAAATTTCTTAAATTTTCATGGAATTCATGGATCAAACATAAGCGTCTTGATTTCTCTAGTCTGTAACACTCTGTATAGCATTTTCTATTATTTCCTGAGCCATCGTTTTTTAGATATTTCAATAAAATATCGATCAAATATAACAATAGACATTTACAATTTTCTTAACCGACATGACTTAACAATTTACCCAAAATGTCCGTGAAAATAAAAATGTAAAGGTATTTCGCCAGCCCGTTTGAAATATTTTGATTATTTTGAACTCAATAAATATTTCTTATATGAATTACTTTCTACACTATTAAGATGTTTTTACGACAGCGTTACTTGTTAAATGTACATACCTGGGCGGAACCAAGGCAGGTTACTAATTTTAATATAAAAGTCTTGCCCAAAATCTCGTTTTTGCCCGCTAGATGGCGGCGGTTGTAATATAATCTGAATATTATAAGTTTTGTATTCAAGATCAATATGTTTTGTAACAATTATTTAGATTTCCTTTGCGACTGCATACAAGGTTGATTATGAATTGTGTGTTTATATCAGAAATTTGTGTTGTTATAAAAATAATTTTATGGATTTGACGCAAAATGACGATATGTAGTTAATCTAAAGCTTGAAGAAAGAACCTTGGAATGCGTCACTGCGGTTCACCAGTATCACATACTGGTGAAAAGTTTACAACTCAGTGTAGCACATATTTTATTTAGCAAAACTGGCCTAACATGTAAGCGCCACCCATGATTTAAGTTTCTAAACACCCCATATACTAAACCTCTTATCCATAAAAATATAACAAATTTTTATTAAACCTATTTTAGTTAAAATATATTTTGTCTCGTTCTTTCCATGCCAATTGTTGCAGAGAGGGATAAGGACAAACATATTTTAACTAAAATAGGTTTAATAAACGTTTGCTAATTTTTATGAATAAGAGTGTAAGCATGTTTCCATCGTGGTGTGTAGGAATTGCAATGCGATCATGAGTGCAATGATCACTTACCATCTGGTGAGCCGCTTACTCATTTGCCGTCCTATAACATAAAAAAGAATGCATTTTTGAAATGAGGAGTTCTCTTAAATAGTTCTTCCTCTGGTGACTATCCATTTTAAAATAAAAGATTTCACATTTTGCGTCAAACCACTTTGAATCCAGCTGACATTCCTTGAAGTTGGATACCCACACCAGGCAGTGAAACAGATTGTAGGAAATTGTACCTGATACTGATAATTAGAGTAATAAGATAAAGTATAATGTTCTGTTATGCACACACATGTTCGTAACTGTGGTTTCGAAGTGTGTTTTTACTTGAAAATAAAAAGCTTATAAGTACCTTGTGGAGCAATAAAATGAATGATTTCCAAAGAAGACTTTTATTTTGTTTCCTTCAAATTATTAATATTTGATGCATAATTAAAATTCGAGTCGATGTATGGAGGCCAAACAGTCAAGGCGCTGGATATTGGCGTCTGAAAAACTTAATTTAAATGTCTGCAAGTTTTGTCAATAGTTCCTCGTAGCCAAATCAGTTTGCCGAAATAGTTTGGTCACGAGGAAGTACCCACCTCAACGGCTTGTCTCATCAATCTCAACTTAAAGATATAAGAGATCGTCTGTGCCCGTAGTCATGCCTTATTAGTATTATATCTGATACTAAAGTATAGACTGCCAGCCTTCTACAGAAATATTGGCCCTTGCCTTTGATCATACGGCCCTTTTGTTGTTTAAATTTGTATGCGAGTGATAGTAAGTTCCACTAAATGTCACTGCGCGGCTTCGAGGGCGCTGCTGCAGTGCAATAATAACAGACTTTTCCACCCATCACTAGAGGGCGTTAGCCCAACTTGGTATAACTTAAAAATATTGTTTTTTTGTATAGTATCACGTCTTTTTCCCTTACGGGTTAAACAGAGCCTAGGTCTATAAGACCTGAAGGCCAAATTTAGCATGTTGGTGGGCATTAGGTGGAAAACGGAATGAAAATAGTGACGGGTTGCTAGCCGCATCGCCTATTAACACTATTCCTCAGATTTTACCCAATCCCTCGATCGGCTTTTACGATTTGCGCGGGAAGAGAAGCTTTTGTTTTTTGTGAATACTGATTTTCTCATCATATGGTGGATACATAGCTGTGAATAATCACAGCTATGTATCCAGGCTCATCACATAGATGGCGCCACATAGGTATAAACCTTTGTGGCGCCATCTACTGGGTGGCGCAAAAGTAAAGACCCTATTTGGTTCAGCTATAACATTTTTTCTAAATTAGAAAACTAGATTTAGGTTTTTTTAAATGTATATTTGTGCCATTAAATTTCGTACCATTAGGATTTAAAGATGATGTCTTTTAAATGGTGACCTCCAGAGTTGATACACATTTGAGCCCTATTTATGACATTTTGCATAACTTGCCGTAACACTTCCTGCGATATGTTCGTTATTTCTTGACGAATGTTTTCTTTTAGAGCTGCGAGAGTCTGTGGCTTGTTCACATACACCCGAGATTTCAAAAAACCCCAAAGAAAGAAGTCTGGACTGGTCAGATCGGGTGATCTTGCATGAAATCGTCGACGAAATTCACGTTGTGTTCTTATCACTGATGAATTATTCCGTAAGAACATTGACACAATTATTCCACGTTCTTGGGGAGTAAAACGGTCCATGTTTATTTTCAGTGTATTTTACATTTGTTCACTACACAATTTTCAAAAACAGAATGACAGAAAATGTCATATAAAAAAAATAAAAGTATTTTCTTTAGTGCCCGTACTTTTGCGCCACCCAGTATGTGATGAGCCTGAAACAAATCGTACACAATAATCGTTGGGATCACATGCTACTTACTGATATGTACGGCTCGACGAATATTGAAATTTGGCAAGTGATTCGAGTTATTCTCGATGAAATCTGGGAGAAAACATATCTTTGCTTGGTGTTATAGTTTCGAGGATACGGACCTCCGTATCCTCGAAACTATATCAAGCCAGGGAGCACACTTTCTGGAGTGGTCTCACCTGGCCACTCAAGAAAGTGTGCTCCCTGGCTTGGCCACTAAAACATAATTGTCACTTCTTAACTTTAGACCGACATTTTTTTATATTTGGCGACTGATTTGATTTCTACTAATACAGAAAGTGTCACACTGTTCAATGATTCCTTTTCCACCATCACTTGCGCCAATCTCTCGCCACAAAAGGTCATTGGTCTCACAGCACTAGGCTCTGTCTACCCCGCTAAGGATAAAGACGTGATTGGTATATGTATGTATTATTTAATCAAGATTCCTCGGGTCTGGCTGTTGAATTTGTCCCAATGTTCATAAATTACCGCTATAGCAATACCGCTAATACTGAAGGAAAACAACCGAAAACAAAACGGTTTGTTCCCACCGCTATGCTACTCAATGAGAAAAAAGAACCGTTGTGTAGCAGTGTGACACATTGCATCTTTTTCCCAATGGGTAACAGTGTAACTCATTCGCACTCTGTATTCCTGTTCAGTAACACTTAAATTAATTTAATAAAGGTTAATATTAATAGAGGTTAATATTCATAGTTATAGGTCATTAAAAATTGTTTAAAATCTTCTCACAATTTTTTTTATGTTATTAATTTCTACGCTAATTTGTTACATATTTTTTTTTACAATTAATTCTTATAAAAACATTGGAAATTCTTTAATTAGAACTTTTCTTAATTACTGTTACTGAACTGGAATACAGAGTGCCAAAGAGTTATAGTGTTACTCATTGGGAAAAAAGATAATAAGCAATCTGTAACACTGCTACTTAATGGGATTTTTCCCATTGTGTTACTCATCACGGTGTGACTCAATGGGAACAAACCAGGAAAACTATCTTGGAAAATGAATAAAAGCACACCTAATTTTATATAAAACCTTTATAATAACAAATTATTGTTATCATATGTCATTGGAATGATAACATAAATATAAGAAATAATATCCTTAACAGTAAACGTTCTCTTATTGCACCTAAGTAATCATTCTTAATGTACAATATTCTTATAAAAATCCTCGACCTACATTAAATTCATGATAGAATATTAAGCTTAAAAATGCCCCTATACCGGTTCCATAACCCGAAAAATATAAACCAGAGATTTGGCCATAGAGTTTACAATTTGGATCGGATCTGCTCGATTCTGCCAGCCGCTTGGCGCTGCAAATCTGTCAGTTTCATTGCAAGGCCCATATTGCCCTGAATTTTGATTTTTCCCTGGAAGAAGGCCTTTTGTGGGTTAAGCTTGCCAGAAATGAGGTCTGCAACATCCTCATCGTTGATCGTGAAGGTAACATCAGGTTTATCTTTGCCGTTGTAAGAAACTTTTCCTTGGCCTTCCTTGGCGTTGATGACCCAGTATCCCTCGAGTCCGTTGGGTCCGTTCCTGACCTTGAATCCGTAGATGCCTCTGACTTTTTCGATTAGGTTGTCCTTGTCATCCTTCATCGCCTCTTCCAAGATCTTCATGTACTTGAAGACTTTGAAGTCAGTGGGGTTGTCGGCGACAGCGACATTTTTGGGGGAAGCGTCAGTGAACCCTTTGCGGTACATGGTGATGACGACAGCTCCGCCGAGACCCAAGTTGTGTTGCAAAGCTAGTCTCGCGCGCGGCACCTGAAAATCATAATAATATTTCCGTTAAAAATAAATTATGTGCAAGAAAAAGAAACATAGACTTTGACACTGGAAGGTGTTAACCTTGAAATATTGTATTATTGTTAAGATTTAGCTAGATTAGTATTTATGTGTTTTTACAATAACAAGATTCTGCCCAGACCAGAATCGGTCCTAAACCGAATAAGTGATTAATAAGCATTCTACAGAAACGCAAAGCGCTATTAGATCAATATATAAATTAAGTGCCAGAGAATCTCTTAGAGAATTATTCATAAATATTAATATTCTGACACTTCGTTCACAGTATATCTAATATTATGTTTGTGCGCCTTAACATTTATTTTAAAAACAGTGATATTCATAGCAGAAATACTAGAGATAAAAATAAATTATTTACACGAACATTTTAATTGCAGAAAATTATGGATTCTTTTTGGGTCTTGGTCTTGGAGTACGCTTCTATAATAGAATTCCCGCAGAAATATTAGGTCTAATGGCAGACCTATGAGACTTAGCCATTAATGAAAAAAGGCTTATTATTGTATAAAATATTATTTATTTGATAAAAATGCTTGGAAATATTTTAATGCAAGTAATTTAATTATTGTAAAATATATTGTTATAGCTGAGCCCTTCAGGCATATAGAGACCAAGACTGGGCTGAGTTTCATTCGGCATATTCTTCTCAGCAGCGATTCCGAATCGCTAGCAGTATTTCGATTTTGCAAACATAAAATAATGAAAAATAAATAACAGAAACATATGACGTTCAAAAAGTGATACATGTAGCCTATTTTGAATAAAAAATATTCTTTTCATTTTAAACCATTGAGTATGGTTTGAAAACAAAATCGGGTGATCTAAACAATATGCATTTCGTATGTACGGTCACCTGCAAAAGTCCATACATAGCCTTAAGGTGAAAATCGATTGCACTGATTAGGAAGGCATTATATATTAAACAATATCATGAACCTAATGCCACGTGTATGAGGTTGAGATTGCTGTTATTTTTATATAGTATCCGTAGCTTCACGCGACTTTTTACGCAACTTCTATATGGAATTTGCAAACGACCGTACAAATTAAATTATTTTAACCCTTAACCACGGACTCCCTATTCCCGTCACTCTTCCACCTGACGGTGGTCACAGTGACCGGCGATACTTTTACGCATAGTTCTCGAAATTGAGAGTGGCTGGAGAGAAAAAGATAAGTTAAAACGGAAATATAGACGATAAGCTTTTATATTATAAACAAAAAAATTGATTAGATACTATCAATCTCTTAATTTTTTTTTGTTTCACCTTAATTTTTTTTTTTTGTAGAAAATGGGTAATTATTAATAATTATTTTTTACAAATATAGCAGATACTCAAAGTAAAAAAATTTTCGCGGCAATTATAGATCAATTTTTGAGCACACTCTTGACATATTATCGGCATTTTGCTCCTGAAACATGTAAGAAACGTTTTGCCTTTCTTCTTGGGATCGCAACTAAAGCATGTCTTTCGCTTCTAAAACTTATCTCTACCAGGACCACTTAATAATTGATAATCAATTTTCAGGATGCGGCGAATAGCCAGCGTGATACAAAGTAATTTTTTGCTCGACGTTCCTAATGCGGCCTTTTCAGAGGTTCTGCCAGTTGTTTGATGAATTTAAACCCTTCCGACGCAAACGGCCAAAAAACGCAAAAGGGCCTGCTTAGAGTTCTTTGGGAATGATTGGACAAATTCACAATTTATAAGCATTTTAACTATAAAACAAAGAAGAAAATGCTATATAAAAAAGTTACATAACTCCCTTCAGGCGGTCTAGTCACCGCTTTTTTACTCACTACAGACAAACGCGAGCACGTAGTACACAAACCGAGCGTAGGCGCAAGATTATTCTATGCACAGAACAGGTACATGGATGCTCGTCTCATAAGTGTAAGTCGTTCCGGTCACCATGACCGCTAGTAGGTGGTTAAGTAAGGGTTATTGACACAACTGTGCTATTGTTGCTGTACAAGTGTACACAGTGTGTGCTTTATACGAAGTAAGTTTTATATAATCTGTACATCAACATTATTTTGTAAGTTAATAAGTCTGTTACACTTCTTCAGTTGAGTAGTTTTTGCATAATCAATACATAGTTATACTGACATTCCACTCAAAGTAAATGCACATAAATATTTAAAATCATTAGATGTCTTTATTAAAAAAAAAAATAATAATAATAAATAGATATATACGGACAAATCACACAGATTGAGCTAGCCCCAAAGTAAGTTCGAGACTTGTATTATGGGATACTAACTCAACGATACTATATTTTATAACAAATACATATATAGATAAACATCCAAGACCCAGGCCAATCTGAAAAAGATCATTTTCCATCTTGCCCTGGCCGGGGATCGAACCCGGTCACTCCGTGTCGCAGGCTGGCGTGTTGACCGCTGCGCCACGGAGCTAGTCAAGAAGAGCTTCTTTTTTTATTTATTACTTATATAAAATTTAGATGGTGGGGTTCTCTAATTGCCTTTCATATTATTGGAGAAAAAAATTAACAATATGGACATTCTGGGCAGGACTCGTGATATTGTATGGAATGAGGATATTTCTTTTTTCAAAATATAGTTTAGGAGTTTTAAATCGAAATGAATAAACGAAAGCTGAATTATTATGCAACTATAATTTATGAATTAATATGTGGTATGTATTTAAAGATTTCTCTAAATTTTATTTATTTAAACAATAATATTGCATTATATTAACAGTTTTTTTTCATATACGAGTATCTTAGATTTTATTTAAACAATTTTTTAGATACATTTAGTGGTGGGATTTTTAAAATCACATAATATACTAAACAGTAACCACCCACCAATACTGAATCATTAGATTGAAACATAAAGAAAATGGGATTATGATGAGCTCAGGAAATTTTCTACAAAATATTTTATAATATTACAATGTACGTAGACTCAAAGCGTATCAGTGAGTCCTAGTGACTCGAGGGCAAAGTCCAACGAGGTCACACATTGCGCGCGGAGACCAGAGTTAATTATGTATTTTGTTTGGAACTTCTTGGTACCTAAACATAATGTTGTGATGATATGATTGATTTAAAATATATGACGTTAATCGCAAACTATATACTCGTATATCTAACCGAAAAGAGGTTAATGTACTCGCAACTCAAACAACTTACTAAGGCGCCGAGAATATTGCGTGACACTAAATGTTGTTTTGAAACCCTTTATTACGCATTTCCAATCTGTTTATCATGTATGAAACTAAATAAAACTATGTGTAGTGACAAACAATAAAAGAAAATATATTTTGTTACCAACAGTGCCCGCGACTTCGTTCGCGTAAGTTTTATGTTATGTTTGTATGGGGGCCTCGTCTTATTACAACCGGAGAAAAAAAATATGTAGCCTATCCTGTGTGTCTAAATGTTTATACACATACGTACATACAGAAAAGATCAAAATCTGTCAATTTAGTTCCAGTATCATGTATAGAGCTTATAAAAGGATATCTCGGAAAACAAAGTGAGAGACCCTTACAGATTTATTATTAGTATGTATTGTAAATTGTAAAACAATTAACTATGAAGAAACGGAGAAACTAATTGAAAGTACAAATTTCTAAATCTTACACTTTTTGGGCTAATTAGGTTAACGAATGTTACATTCTTTCATACACAATAAATATATATATGTTACGGTTAGAGTGATTAATTAAAAATTATTAATAATTGTCTATCATTATTAATAATTACCGAAAGTACAGGTAAAAGTGAGAAATTAATCACATTTGTCGGTGATTATTAATAATGTAACCTTAGTACCGATAAATATAATAACTATCGATAAAAATAAATGTACACTGGCGATTTTTTTCTCGATCGGGCAACAGAGGTGCGGGCAGGGGTGGCGAGGCGGCGTGCGGGATGTGCGAGAGGCCACGCGAAGATTTTCCTTCTTGGATACTAAAACTGATGTAATTTTCCAAAACTACACCGAAAAAAACCTAGAAATTGACACTCACGTCGATTTATAATGAAAAGTCACGTCCGACATCTTAGATTATAACGGGTGGCGCAAAAGTACTGGCACTAAAGAAAATACTTTTATTTTTTTTATATGACATTTTCTGTCATTCTGTTTTTGAAAATTGTGTAGTGAACAAATGTAAAATACACTGAAAATAAACATGGACCGTTTTACTCCCCAAGAACGTGGAATAATTGTGTGAGGGACGCTTTTCCAGGCCGAGTTATCTCTCGTTTTGGCGATTTGCCTTGGCCTGCAAGATCACCCGATCTGACCAGTCCAGACTTCTTTCTTTGGGGTTTTTTGAAATCTCGGGTGTATGTGAACAAGCCACAGACTCTCGCAGCTCTAAAAGAAAACATTCGTCAAGAAATAACGAACATATCGCAGGAAGTGTTACGGCAAGTTATGCAAAATGTCATAAATAGGGCTCAAATGTGTATCAACTCTGGAGGTCACCATTTAAAAGACATCATCTTTAAATCCTAATGGTACGAAATTTAATGGCACAAATATACATTTAAAAAAACCTAAATCTAGTTTTCTAATTTAGAAAAAATGTTATAGCTGAACCAAATAGGGTCTTTACTTTTGCGCCACCCAGTATAACTGATGTCATTTTCGAGATATGCACCTCTACACCCCAAGAACCTAGAAAACGACACTCATGTTGGTTTATCATGAAAAGTCGCGCCCGCCATCTTGGATTACATAACTAAGGTAAAAACCCAAAAAACGACCCCTTTGCAGGTTGCAGGTTTTTCATGAAAAATCGCGTCCGTCATCTTGGATTCCAAAAATTACATAATTTTCAAGATCTCTACCCTAAAATAGACACTTACATATTTTCATGCCTGTTCCCATGGTGGTAATCTCGAGGCCTTTTTAATCAAAGTATTAAAAAGGCCTCATCACAAGAGGCCTTCTTGATGGTGATGACGATTCTATAATTTTGCCATTTTATAATAATAGCAGGTGTCCAATCCAGGCAAACCTAGCACAAGTCCAGCTACATTTCAATCCCATAAATTTGTCTTTCATAATGCAATAGTTTCTGCTCCAGCCTAGACCTGTTCAAGGACATATCATACATTGGTATTTCCAAAAACAAGTTCTGGCTGGAGACCAACTTTACATCAACTTCTCCAAAGGGCCTCTTCATGTTGGATTTATATCTCCACGCAAGCCTCCAAAGGACCCGGGTAACACCCGTGAAACCAAAGTAGATACAAATAATAATACTAATAACGTTTTATTTTAGAAATACATTTCTATAACATAGGTTAGTACCAAAAATAAGCTTATAAACTAGGGTTAGTAAAGTGAGCCAAATAAAAATATTAAAAACTAAAGTTATTTTACATTGACACGAGCAAGTCTCGAGTCAACGTAGACTCTGTTCCAGTAGCTCAAGATAGGGCAGCAATAGCGACTCCCTTTCGCTGCCGAGAGGCTGTTCTCTCACTCTTTTAACTTTGTTTATTAAGAGTACAGATTAAGAGGTGATTATTGTTGTCAGTTTCTTTAAAATACCTACCCTTGTTTGTGTGATCTGAGACAAGCACTGTTATATGTGTCATATCTTACGAATAAGTAGTATCGTCGTCATATCATATTCTTAATAAATACCTACTGGACTAATAACTTTGGGTTTTTTTATAACTTTTACCAATGTGTGTAGTGAATTATTAATAATAACTACCAAAAGTAATTAATTTCAGTTTTTTATTCACATTTACCAAAACACGAGGTTATTATTAATAATGTTATAAAATTATTAATAATTTTCGATTAATCAAATTTACCGTAACATATACACACATCTTTACATACAAATACACACATATATACACACTCAAACAAACACTACACCCATATTCAAACTCAACACAATCACGCACACACACTCACTCCCTTTTATAATCTTTCTCGAATTGTCTTTTATATAAATAATAGGTACTTTATTTTGATGGCTATGGAAGAGTGCGGCCTTCTGATACAGGTGTAATTCACTTAATAGAAGGTCACAATTACAAGAAATTATGTACCAACATTTGTTAAAGAAATAAACTATAAAACATTTTGTTTTAATTTGTTTTTAAACTAATTACTCCGAAAGCGATTTTCTCGTTCTCGGAGCTATTGTATTTGTTTTATTTATTACAACTTCTTCTGAGAGTACAACAATTCGATGACAAGAAGGAATTCGTGTGCAGAATTACAATTTTAATTTATTCGTACTTTTGTTAGTGGCCAGTGTTATAATGTGGTTGTAACCTTTTTACATTTCACAAATCTGTACCGTATGATTTACAATCTAATAAATCAAGGTTAGGAGTTTTACTGCAAAAAACTTTTATAAAATCATGAAGTCATTATTCATAATAAACTTGTTTATCAAAGCAAATAAATATTAATCAAATAGACATACGTTTTTTTGACACAGCAACACACATATATGTATATTACAAAAAAAACAAAAAGTAGGAAAATATAAATATAAAACACAATAAGTTAATTAAGACGAGGACTCAAATGTTTGGTACCTTCGCTCGGCAAAGGACTGATCAAGTGCGCGCAAGGGATAGCGCTTGGCGGTTTAGCCCGTGAATGATGAGATAGGAGATAGTCTCGAGTCGCTCAAAGAAAAAAACGTAAGCGCCAAATTCGTTATTTCTATTTTATATAAAATCAGACCGGTTAATTGTATTTTCATTTACATTTTGATGAATTACTAATAACCTATCTTTTAGTCTAAAAATGATTATTTCATTCGTCGCATTTGAGCTACAATAACAAAAACTCTGCGAACGAAGACCATTTTTCAAAAAATATTTCTATCGAGAAAATTTTATCAAAACGTGTTTTCATCTTCAATTTTTGGAGATGAAATAGTCAAAAATCATATTACTTAGATTTGAAACTCCTAATTTAAGTATTTTGCGAGATAAATAAGGTTCAGAACGACCTTATTTACAGTGGTTTCCCCTTAATGTGTAGTTATGCCTAATGCGTATTTAGAGGCATAACTACACATTAATTAAACATGTGTGCGTTGCAGTGATCAAAAAGGATGTGGCTTAGCGTGTATATTACTCATACATAATATGAGTAAAACGCTGATATTCTGCCACTCCTGTCAAAAGGTGGGTCCGTTGAATATACCTCAGCAAATGAATATACCTCACATTAATAAGACGAGTGTGTTGGTCTGTTCACTTATATAACAAGACTAATCAGAGAATATTGTCGTGATCTCGCAAGAATTGTGTGAACCGTAATTTGCTAATACATTAAAATACAATGTCACAAAGTTAATCGTTGATGTTTGACAGTATTCATGAATTTATTCAATGGTAATTTTGTACTTACATAGTAAAAGTTTTTTTTTTTACTAATTATTGAAGTAGGCATTTGTCTCCCATCTCACCTAATGGTAAGTGACAATGAAGACGAGGATGTTTCATGCCTATTCCAGAGATACCCATTTATTTATTAAGTATTTTAAAGAGTCATGGTCATTTGGTTGGCAGGCAGTCTTATGTTAAGACTCCAAAAGGTTCATGGTCATATGTTTGGCAGGCTTAAGTCTCAGAAGAAGAGGACCAAGTAACTGAAACTAGACAAGTCCGAAATTGCCCCATGGGGCCACCTGCGTTTATTGGCTTGAGTATTAAGAATCCTAAAAAATTATGTTTGTCAATCCTTTTTATTGTATGCAGTAAAGTTGCTGTTTTTAATACCCATTATTAGGGTTTCCTACAACGGGTTCAAACAGGAGACTATTATTAAGCCTCCGCGGCCGCGGTACGTCCGTCCATCTGTTGGACTGTCATAGTTTTCACAGAATATGTATACTTATTGCTGCTATATATAAAAAAAAATGAAAATGTAGAAAAATTCAATATTAGGGGAGGAATACAAACAAAAATTTTTGTTATGTTTTTTGTAGTCTAATATTGTATGGTGGTATAGAACCCTTTTGTGTGCAAGTGTGTTTTGTTCTGATTTTTATTTTTTAGTATTCCATTTTATGTATTTAGTTATTATATTTCATAACGGACACATACATTTATTGTTTATAAGAAATATGCAATTTAGCAAAGCTGTAATTTGATAATTATTTATCAATATATTTATCAGTGAAATGAGGCCCCAATGAACTTTAAACACATTATGTGATAGTGATAGTATGTGTACAGAAAACAGTGATATGGCATACAACACAATAAGGCACAATACTGAGGCAGTCTGATAGACCCAGTCCTTTTACCAAATGCGACACACTGTCCCCAGGTTTGTGATGTAGCATGCTAACCAACCTGTCTTGGGCCCGCTTCTCCGCGCAGTTGCCACACTAGCTCAGCACACTGGGCCAGCCCCGTTGCTCCCAAAGGATGCCCCTTAGCTATTAATCCACCACTCGGGTTGACTACCACTCTCCCACCATATGTATTGTCCCCAGCATCAATAAACTTCCCCGCTTCACCCTCTCCGCACAACTGTAATCCTTCGTATGTAATCAATTCGTTTGCAGAGAAGCAATCATGCAGTTCAACAACATCTATCTGTTTGGGTGAAATTCCAGTCTTCTGGTACAATCTCTTTGCAGCTAAAGCCGTCATATCAGTACCGGCCACTTTCATTAAACTATTTTCTGTGAAAACCTCAGGAGTGTCCGTTGCCATCTCCATACCAATAATTTCGATGGCTTTACTCTGCAGTCCAAAGCGAATTACGGCCTCTTCGGACATGAGGACGGCTGCGCCAGCTCCATCACTGGTCGGACAGCACTGTAATTTAGTCAATGGACCGTAGATCTTCCTAGAATTCAATACTTCCTCCACTGTATACTCCCTTGTGCCCTGTGCTCGGGGATTCTTAGCACCGTGACGGTGGTTCTTTGCTGCGATTTTGGCAAAGTGCACCTCTGTAGTACCATACTTCTTCATGTGTTCAATACCTGCATTGCCAAAGAACTGTGGAGTCATAGGTGCTGCTGCAATATCAGCCATATCTGCCATTTTGAGTGTGTGCTTGTCCAATGGGTTGGTTCTGTCGTTGAAAGCGCCAGCGCCTAAAGGCCCAGACGCCATTTTTTCGAAGCCTACAGCTAGAATGACGTCAGCGTTTCCTCCTTCAATGAGTTGCTTCGCTAAGAACAGAGCGTTTGAGCCGGTGGAGCAGTTATTATTTACATTGTATATCGGGATACCAGTCATGCCTACTTGGTAAAGGACTCTTTGACCACAAGTCGAGTCTCCGAATACATAGCCGCAAACAGCCTGTTGTACATTATCATATTTGATACCAGCGTCTGTCAGGGCGTCTAGCACGGCTTCCTTGCCCATATCCGGGTAGTCCTTACCGGAGTTAGGCTTAACGAACTTCGTCATTCCGACGCCAACTACGTACACTTTTCTACCCATGTTGAAATGTTATAATTACCTCTTGACGGCGACGACGCTGATGTTGAACTGACCGAACACAAGCACACTGCACAGATTTTCCTCGATAATACAAAGGGCAGTACGTTGTTTAAATCGTAGATAATAATTATCTACGATAATACGATTATTTCTTGACTTGCCAACGCACAACCGGCTAGCACTAGCACACTCAACCCAAAAAGGTGGATTCTATAAACTTTAAGTACAGCTGTCAAAAAGTAGGTAGGTACTTGTGATTTGCGATTCGAAACTATGATGTGATATGTATTCCAATGCTTAGATGTTTAGATTAATTTTTGATCACTATCAGTAGAGGTAGTTACGTCAGTTCAATCCAGAAAGCACTTGTTTGTCTGACCCTGGGGTACAATTTTTAAATACGTGATTAACCAAACGAATGATTTAACGCGAGCGTTTTCAAAATGTCACCTCGTCTTTCAAGTCACGAAATACCATTTTGCTATATTTTCGAATCTGTCACTTGAGCTGTAATGAAGTCTCAGAACAATAACTAAATGAAGCCAACTTTCTGTGTTTAGATGACGCACCGTATCGAAAATAACCCTGAGAGCTTTTTTACGTAATACCGTCTTATAAATCAACGAACATCGGCTGCTTGCACGAAAAATGTCACGGTCCGGAGCAGTAGCAGCTACGGCAGCAGCAGCATGACGCATCTATCTCTCATGGTTATCACAAATTTTGACGTGATAACGTCTAAAAAATCGATGTACACCGGCTGCATTGACGGAAATACATGAAAATTCGCATGTAATTTAATATTGTTTTCTGAATAAATTGAAATGAATTGAAAAAAATGTCACGTTCCGGAACAACAGTAG
Organism: Elegia similella; assembly: GCA_947532085.1. Taxonomy (NCBI): domain Eukaryota; kingdom Metazoa; phylum Arthropoda; class Insecta; order Lepidoptera; family Pyralidae; genus Elegia; species Elegia similella. The sequence goes on from OX383941.1 coordinate 21,685,990, forward strand.
CGGCAGCAGCAGCATCGGCATCAGCACTCAGCAGTAGAAGTAGTATCATCTATCACGTACCCATATCACGTAAAATTACCGTCTGTAAATCGACTTTACAGGGTTACAATTTTTGAAAGTGTGACTCTCGTCTAGTCGTCTTCGAGCGATTATTGTATGGAAAAATCGCTCGTTTACGAACGGGGTCATTTCAAAAATAGCACTCCAGAACCAGAACATTTTTTTTGTAAAGGACGTGAGTCACGCGTTCAAAAATATATCCCCAGAGACATCTCATTATGACTTTTGTCTTTACAAAATGAGGATTCCACAAACATTGGAATTTGACCCCAGTGTTTACCTCCTCTTGTACCAGCTACCATAGACAAAAATACATTAAATTGCCCGTCTCGTCAATCAATCAACCCATACATCGAATGTACAGAAAAAAAATAAAAAAAGAGAAGATGAATTATATAGCAGTATTGAGGTTTCCTTACTAGTAACATGTCTGCATAATAGAAATATTTTTAAACCCCCGTATATATAAAATATTTTACAATAAAAGTTATAGCCTTATTGCCATTTTCATTTGCCTAAAAAAGTTCACAATGGTTGTCAAACTGACTGTTTGTTGTAGATCTGTCACTCAGAACTGTCAAGTCAATGAGAAAATGTCATCTATTTAGTAAGCGGTTCCAAAATGTCAGTCGGATTCTCAGAACAATAACTAAAGCATAGAAACCGTGTTAAAATAACAACAAAATACAATATTCTACACTGTTTTTACTTATGGCATTGTTAAAGCATCAGAAAGAGATGCATATACAATGCCATTTGCGTAAATGTGCAGGTTGTCCTGGGGTACTGATGTGATCAGGGTTGTACTATATCGATGAAATATATTTATCGACTAAATGTTTCGTCCTAAGAAAGTCATAAATGTACTCTACTCTGATTGTATCGATTCGTTAAATGAGTAAGATTCATAAAAAAAAAAACAACTAGTTGCACTCCAGGAGTGCCGGCAGAAGTGAAAACTCGCCTTTGCGGCATACTCAGGTCCGTGTCCTTCTTACGAATTTTCGATCAATTCACGTGTCCTGACGCGAGTTTTCTATTTTACCCATCCCAAAAAGTGCACAAAGCCGCTAAAGAGGCTTTTACTTTAAAAGTTACGTCAAGATACACCTAAATAACTCCTAATCGCATGGCGTCGCTTGGCTTCGTCTGATAAATAGGTAAAAAAAAAATCCATACATTACCCACCGCGCGTCTACTGTCTACTGCTGGTCATTAGGCCTTACCCAGTATTGGTCGAACGGCAGAATACCTAATATGATGTCAATCATATTTTCGATTATTTCGAAATTCAAACAGTGCCTACTTACCTACCTTACCTATGAATGCGCAAAAAACCCAATGCATTCGATTTACAGTCCCCAATGTGAGGCAGTCCAACGTTGACATACTAGTTGAAGGTAAAATAGACTTTGTAAATGATACCACCTTCTTAGGAATCACAATAGACTCTAAATTGCAATGGGGCGCTCATGTATCAAAAGGTAATATAAGGTCAGATATATTTTTCACTTGATCAATGGGCCATTCAGCATATTCCAAAACCATCTAAAGCTTTTCCCAGCTAGCTTTGAGGAACAGTCAGTAAAGGAAACATAATCAGGTAGGTAAAGAGAAACACATAATTCGAAGTGATATTTTTTATTTTATAAAACTTTTACACTAGGGTAAAAAAGTGCCAGTGTGTTATTTGTGAAAAATTCACAGTGTTGGTAATAGAAAAACAAGAGGTGAAGAAAAACAAGAGATTACTTTACCCACTTTCATTACTGTCCAAAATAAAATGTTTTTCATAATTTTAAATATAAATAAAAAAACCGTTTCCGTAAACTTTCTTATTACCATTGATTTATAATTCGGCAAATATAAATGTAGGTAAAGCATCGTGTTTCAATCGCTTCCATTTAATTTTATATTCGAAATTAATGTATCGGCACGGCAGTAAAATATTTTGAACAAATTCGAGTATGTATGACATTTTATGTCCAATATGTCGCTTGAAAGTTCCTCGGATCCACACCTTTTTATCCTTTTACTTCAGGGAGCTGCAATAAAATTTCAACAATAGTTTTCTTCATATTAGTAAAAATCGATTCTTTTTAGGGTTCCGTACCCAAAGGATAAAAACAGGACCCTACTAATATGACTCCGATATCCATCTGTCTGTCACCAGGCTGTATCTCATGAACCGTGATAGTGAGACAGTTGAAATATTACAAACAAAAATTTCGGGCGTTTTTATAGCTTACGCCCACGGCTCCGCTCGCGTTAATGTCTATCCCCGATAACAGTACCTTATTCTGAGATGTAATTTATGTCTATGTTCTTTTCCGTACTCCAGAGATCGTGCAATGGTGATGATGATGATGCAAAATTTCATGATGATCGGTTCAGAAGTTACGGCGTGGAAGTGTAACAAACAAACTCACTTTCACATTTATAATATTATATGTAAGGATGGTACGGAACCCTTCGTGCGCGAGTCCGACTCACACTTTGCTGGTTGTTTAATTACCATGATGGTTCAATTTGTTACATTACTATTGCATGGCTCAACACTAACAAAAATATCCCTGATAGCAAGACCGTCATAAAAAATATCGATATACTCGTAGATACGTGATTTTACCACATCACTAGCAAAAAAAACTAACCTAATTTGAAATAAGGAAAAAACGATAATTTTAAGCAAAATACCTATAAAAGTTGTCATTTATACAATACGTTATATAATTGACAATATTATTGTTGTATTTTGAGGTATTTTGGGTTTTAATTATGCACTTTTAACTGAAAAACTTACCGAAGAAAATTATGTTTTACAGAATTTATTTCTGTTCGTCCTGAATGGGATTTACATCGCTCCATTGCACAAGACATTGTTTTGTATAGTGGTCATTTGATAACGCACCAACCCAACACCGGTTAATACTTTTTTCCGTGAGAATTTTAGCACAATCCTATATTTAATTTGCAGACATCACAATTCCGCCGCAATGTTTTTGTCGATTTATAACCCGATCAAATCGGCAAGATGCTAATATTACAGACGTTGAACTGTAATAAGTTATTTTGAATTTAGTCGGATTTAATTGGAGTCCAATGGAGTCCATTGACATTTCAAGTCGGGACAACCATGAAAATAATAGAAACTGACTGAAGTTTTTGTCTCATTCTGTCATAAGCGAAAGCTCATAAGAAAAATACAGTGTCAACTATCTGTTTTCAGTTTCTATTTTTATGCGGCTTCTATGTATATTATTCTTCTGAGAATAATATACGGCTTCTATGTATATTATTCTTCTGAGAATAATATACGGCTTCTATGAATAAAAATAGAAACTGAAAACAGATAGTTGACACTGTATTTTTCTTATGAGCTTTCGCTTATGACAGAATGAGACAAAAACTTCAGTCAGTTTCTATTATTTTCATGGTTGTCCCGACTTGAAATGTCAATGGACTCCATTGGACTCCAATTAAATCCGACTAAATTCAAAATAACTTATTACAGTTCAACGTCTGTAATATTAGCATCTTGCCGATTTGATCGGGTTATATATCGACAAAAACATTGCGGCGGAATTGTGATGTCTGCAAATTAAATATAGGATTGTGCTAAAATTCTCACGGAAAAAAGTATTAACCGGTGTTGGGTTGGTGCGTTATCAAATGACCATTATACTAAACAATGTCTTGTGCAATGGAGCGATGTAAATCCCATTCAGGACGAACAGAAATAAATTCTGTAAAACATAATTTTCTTCGGTAAGTTTTTCAGTTAAAAGTGCATAATTAAAACCCAAAATACCTCAAAATACAACAATAATATTGTCAATTATATAACGTATTGTATAAATTACAACTTTTATAGGTATTTTGCTTAAAATTATCGTTTTTTCCTTATTTCAAATTAGGTTAGTTTTTTTTGCTAGTGATGTGGTAAAATCACGTATCTACGAGTATATCGATATTTTTTATGACGGTCTTGCTATCAGGGATATTTTTGTTAGTGTTGAGCCATGCAATAGTAATGTAACAAATTGAACCATCATGGTAATTAAACAACCAGCAAAGTGTGAGTCGGACTCGCGCACGAAGGGTTCCGTACCATCCTTACATATAATATTATAAATGTGAAAGTGAGTTTGTTTGTTACGCTTCCACGCCGTAACTTCTGAACCGATCATCATGAAATTTTGCATCATCATCATCACCATTGCACGATCTCTGGAGTACGGAAAAGAACATAGACATAAATTACATCTCAGAATAAGGTACTGTTATCGGGGATAGACATTAACGCGAGCGGAGCCGTGGGCGTAAGCTATAAAAACGCCCGAAATTTTTGTTTGTAATATTTCAACTGTCTCACTATCACGGTTCATGAGATACAGCCTGGTGACAGACAGATGGATATCGGAGTCATATTAGTAGGGTCCTGTTTTTATCCTTTGGGTACGGAACCCTAAAAAGAATCGATTTTTACTAATATGAAGAAAACTATTGTTGAAATTTTATTGCAGCTCCCTGAAGTAAAAGGATAAAAAGGTGTGGATCCGAGGAACTTTCAAGCGACATATTGGACATAAAATGTCATACATACTCGAATTTGTTCAAAATATTTTACTGCCGTGCCGATACATTAATTTCGAATATAAAATTAAATGGAAGCGATTGAAACACGATGCTTTACCTACATTTATATTTGCCGAATTATAAATCAATGGTAATAAGAAAGTTTACGGAAACGGTTTTTTTATTTATATTTAAAATTATGAAAAACATTTTATTTTGGACAGTAATGAAAGTGGGTAAAGTAATCTCTTGTTTTTCTTCACCTCTTGTTTTTCTATTACCAACACTGTGAATTTTTCACAAATAACACACTGGCACTTTTTTACCCTAGTGTAAAAGTTTTATAAAATAAAAAATATCACTTCGAATTATGTGTTTCTCTTTACCTACCTGATTATGTTTCCTTTACTGACTGTTCCTCAAAGCTAGCTGGTAAAAGCTTTAGATGGTTTTGGAATATGCTGAATGGCCCATTGATCAAGTGAAAAATATATCTGACCTTATATTACCTTTTGATACATGAGCGCCCCATTGCAATTTAGAGTCTATTGTGATTCCTAAGAAGGTGGTATCATTTACAAAGTCTATTTTACCTTCAACTAGTATGTCAACGTTGGACTGCCTCACATTGGGGACTGTAAATCGAATGCATTGGGTTTTTTGCGCATTCATAGGTAAGGTAGGTAAGTAGGCACTGATTGAATTTCGAAATAATCGAAATTTATGATTGACATCATATTAGGTATTCTGCCGTTCGACCAATACTGGGTAAGGCCTAATGACCAGCAGTAGACAGTAGACGCGCGGTGGGTAATGTATGGATTTTTTTTTTACCTATTTATCAGATGAAGCCAAGCGACGCCATGCGATTAGGAGTATCTTGACGTAACTTTTAAAGTAAAAGCCTCTTTAGCGGCTTTGTGCACTTTTTGGGATGGGTAAAATAGAAAACTCGCGTCAGGACACGTGAATTGATCGAAAATTCGTAAGAAGGACACGGACCTGAGTATGCCGCAAAGGCGAGTTTTCACTTCTGCCGGCACTCCTGGAGTGCAACTAGTTGTTTTTTTTTTATGAATCGTACTCATTTAACGAATCGATACAATCAGAGTAGAGTACATTTATGACTTTCTTAGGACGAAACATTTAGTCGATAAATATATTTCATCGATATAGTACAACCCTGATCACATCAGTACCCCAGGACAACCTGCACATTTACGCAAATGGCATTGTATATGCATCTCTTTCTGATGCTTTAACAATGCCATAAGTAAAAACAGTGTAGAATATTGTATTTTGTTGTTATTTTAACACGGTTTCTATGCTTTAGTTATTGTTCTGAGATATTATTCTTCTGAGGTCGGATTGACAGTTTTTATTTTTATTTTAGCGGATGGTTGCCTGCTTGCGTGGTGTTGCCATAAATTAATATATTTTAACGTGTCAGTTGCAGGTAGTGTTCGGATATTAACTCAAAAATTATTAATATGCGTTCGGATATTGCATAAAAAATCTGTATTTAAATAAATAAATATCTTTTTTCCCCCGTCTTTAAAAAATATTCTGATTGACTCAAGTTGTTGACCAGAGCCGTAGTAATCATATAAAAAATATTTCACCTTCTCTTTCTTTAAAATTTAATTTGTACAAATTTCGCCATGATTGACAAAGATGTAATGTCTCTTGTCTATGCGACTACAAAAGAAAGGAAATATTTTTGTAACAACGCAATATTGAAGATTATAGCGAATTTATTGGCAAACGCAAAGAACGTATAGAATCCCCAGTAATGTCACGTGAGGTGCGTGATAGAGATGAGTTTTGACGTGATAACGTCTAATAACGCCGGCTGCACGCACAAAAAAGGGTCCATGTGCAAACGAGAGCGCGGAAGAAGCGATAAAGAGGCACGATCGGCCTAAGCTCAGAACAAGGGCTAAAGGGCCTAAGCGTTCGGTTTGTGTGTGTGACGAATCTATAATAATATATAATAATAATAATTTTTATTTGTCACCTTTTTTTTACAGTATCTCGGTATTATTGGGATCTCCATTTAAGTATATAAATACTTGTGTTTGGAGAACCCGCTCTTCCAAAGTAGCTTAATAGGAACAAACAGTTGACCTTAAGTATATGATACATAAACTTTTATTTATAACACAGTTAAATAGGTTGACAATTAGCTCAGTCTATTAATAAATTGAATTAGGTAATGAGGGGAGGGGGAAGTGAAATATGTTGTGAGTATTAAGTAGCGCATAATAATTCTATATCGTCAAAGCTTTTGTTTTGAAGGAAAAGGTCACACTTTTTTTACAAACATGAAAAGTTTGTTCTATCTCTCTTTTAAATATAACACGTGAAATTATCATTCGTAAACTGATTTTTCAGACAACCAATTGCTATTATTAGTAACATAAACTATTAGGCACTTAAATTTCATTCAGAAGCAATTGGCGTAATTTATTCATTCGGCGGGCAATCACCAGCCCGCTAAGTAAATCTCACTTCAACAAACACACCAACTGAAGTTTATTAATAGTGCAGTATAAAAAAAAACCGGCCAAGCGCGAGTCGAAAAGAGTTTCGCCGCACGGCCAGTTTTTATGGGAATGTCGTTTTTTTTTTTGAGTTCCCAGCATTGTTCCTATAGGAAAAGTTGTTCATTTTGATGGTCTGAGTCGCCCCTTTAAGGGTCCAAAACGATAAAAATTTTCAACATATATAGATATATAGGTCTCACCACCCGCAAGCAAAGACAATACAATACTAACGCCACAAGTCGAATTTGCTTTTGAAACTTTTTATAGGTGAAACTTGCTGGCCTAAGTTCCAAGTTCAAATTTTATGTTTAAAATAAAAGAAATAAATAAAATGCAGTCAAAATCAAGTCAAATCTGAAAAGCATTTTGTCGTCTGTTTCACAACAGTTCAAAATTTAAGTTAAAAATCAACTAAATAAAGTCCCTTGTGTAAATTTCGTGCGTAATCAACCTAGTATGGCTTTAAATAAACAAAGAATTTTGAGCGAACTGGGAAGTGTCGTAAATCAACTCCAAAGTGCGGAATGGTAAGATGATTACACCATACCATCTCTATGTATGATTTCTAAATGAATGGATTATTTGACATTGTTAATGTCAATATAATATTTATACTATACCTACATAATGTCTTCGTCATGTTAAATCTCTTTGTGCCTTACTAACTCAATCAACATTACCGTCGTAATAAGTGGAGTAATGTTCATGTTTTCTGCCTGAAGTAATGAAAGAAAAAGAAAATCATTTATTTGGTGCAGAATTAACAAGTAATGCGAATAGTGGCTGTAGTTCATATGTATATTAAATCTCGTTGGTGGCTGTAAGTCATGAATCCTTATACTTACATATATTATAAATGCGAAAGTGAGTTTGTTTGTTTGTTTGTTTGTTACGCTTTCACGCCGTAACTACTAAACCGATCATCATGAAATTTTGCATACAAGTTCTCTAGAGTACGGAGAAGGACAATGGCTACCTTTTATCCCGGGAAAAAGAACTATTCCCGAGGGATTGACATTGACGCGGGCGGAACCGCAGGCGAAAACTAGTAAGTTATAACATGACGCTTTTTAGGGTTCCGTACCCAAAAAATGGGGCCCGGTTCATATGACTCAGCTGTCCGTCTGTGTCAGTGTCAGTCCGTCTGTCACCAGGCTATATCTCATGAACCGTAATAGTAAGACAGTTGAAATTTTCACAGATGTATTTTTGCTGCCGCTATTACAACTAATACTAAAAACAGAATAAAATAAATATTTTAGGGGTGCTGCCATACAGCAAACGTGATTTTTTTGCTCCTTATTGGTCGTTATTTATTTTTATTTATTTACTCTAGCAAATTTTAATAATAACGGCAACAGGTAGACGCTTGAAATATTCACAGAATATTTAGTTATATATTCACTTTAAAAAATAAATATTAAATTAGAATAAAACAAAATTAGGACAGTGTAGGCCAAATCCTCTGTCTGCTCTGGCCAAGTTTGATATATCTGGTAGTACAGAGAGGGTCATGCTCCTGCAGTGGAGACTAAAAAGACCTGATGATGATGATGAAAACAAAATTCAAGGGGTCGCCCATATTGCATACAACATACATGGCGCTTTTATAGATAACTAGCTTTTGCCCTCGGCTTCGCTCGCATTAAGTTTCATACAAACTTTTATCCCCTATTTTATCCCCTTGGGGGTAGAATTGATCAAAATCCTTTCTTATGGTTTGGGCTGTGCGTTGATAGATCACTATGTCAAGTATGTCAGTCAGTCACCTTTAAGTTATATATATTTATATAGATAGTATGGAACCTTTCGTGCGCGAGTCTGATTCGCTCTAGGCCGGTTTTTTTAATAATTGCCAGTGTCCAATATGGCCTCTTGTTCGGTAATTTAGCAATAAATCTTGTAGGTAACCTGCTTAAGAATGTATTATTTTCTTCTAAGCTTCCGCATTAATCACTACTATTTGGTATCTATTGTCACTACGGGAACAACCGCGATTACTTTTTAGATTTGTCTAATATTTTCGCAACTTTGCGTCAGCCATTTTCACAGACTGATTGTAGAGCTGCGATGTACGAGTATGTTGGAACTGTCAAGGAAAACCGTGTCGGTTTACCCTCTTTAGTCTTTTATTGCAAACGTTTTTACACAACACTGATGGTGTCCATCCGAGAACTGTTATCTGGAACCTTTTTCAGGAAGCATCCTAATTTAAATCGGAAAGACTGCTTCAAGTTATCGGATTTATGAAGTCCAGTGATTGAGTTAACCTCTGGACTTCATGAATCCGATAACTAGAAGCCGTCTTTCCGATTGAAATTAGGGTGCTTCCTATTTTCAATAGCTTCCTTTACTTACTTCTTTACTAGCCGGGGTATAAAGTGGCGTTCAGTCGCAAGTATTTTCGGTTGATGTAGCTCGAACCCGTAGTTGATTTCCGCTTGAGAAAGATGCTCAGCTATGGCCGATCCACAATGTCCCTATTTTTAAAACAATCGCGGTAAGTTCCATTGTGACAATAACAGTTCTTTTGTCCTATCCTACCTACAGTAATCTGAATTTTTTTTTCCAGTGGCTGCATGGGAAAACTGTTTTCTGATCCAGGTCAGGGATCTACTATGGGTGCTCCACCTATGCAACCCTATGGAGGTTGCCGAATGGGATGCTGTCATGGACATGGCTCTTCTTATTCTGGTGAACCATGTACCACTGCCAACAATCAATACATGCACAGGCCCTGCCTGAGCAACCTACCAAGGCTCTATGCAGATACTTACAGTTATTTGAACAAAAATTTAATGCAACCTGTAGTTAATGAAGTGTATAATGACCTGAAAACGATTTCTCCGGATAATACAATAATGAATAATCCTATGGCGAGTAAAATGGGACTTTCTCCAACAAACCCTGCAATGGCCGGACAGCCTGGCCAAGGCAACATGGGTGGTATGGCTCAAACTGCTATGGCTGGCGGCTCTATGGGTAATTCTAATATGGGAGGTGACATGAGTGGCATATCTCCTGGTTATAATGCGAATATGGGTATGGGTAACACAAACACTATGCCACAAATGGGTCAGCAAAACCAATACATGGGCCAAATGGATCAACCAATGGGACAAATGAGTCAACCAATGGGACAAATGAGTCAACCAATGGGACAAATGAGTCAACCAATGGGACAAATGAGTCAACCAATGGGTCATATGGGTCAGGCAATGGGCCAGATGGACCCATCTACGGGACAAATGAATCAACAAACCGGTCAAATGAACCAATCTTTGGGCCAAATGAATCAACCAATGAATCAAATGGGTGGGATGGGATCTCAAATTATGAAAATGATGATGGGTGATAAACCCTCACAACCAGCTAATATGCCTGTGCAAAATAGCCAGCTGACCGACTCTATGCTTATGAATGCTTCTCAATCTCCACAAGGCCAAGTAGGAGGAAGTCCCTTGAATCCACCTAATTACGGTACTCATGCAACAATGCACAACACGAATTACGAGCAAGATAATGCTGGAGCTTATGCGCAGAATCCTACGACTCAGCACATGTCACATTCGAACGCATTTGCAGGAAACCCAATGTCAAATAATATGCCGCAGCATATGTTCCAAAACAATATGCAACAAAACAATTTACCATCAAATAATATGGTACCAAATAATCAGAATACCAACCCTAGTGGTATGGCTCAGAATCAAACAATGGGATCAGGAGGTCAGACAATGGCAGCAAATAGATACGGTCAACATACTCAGGGTATGCAGAAGTTTAGTGAAATGTTCCCAGGAGTGATGCAGGGTGATTTAGGTTTTGATCCCATGGCGATAGCTATACAAATGAATCCTGCCAACCAACAGCAGGCTGCCATGAGTACTATGCAAAAGTTATTGAACAATAACAAAATTAAAAGTAACATTATGCAGCCGGTCATTAATACGGCTAACGCAGCAAGTGCAAATATTGCTCAGTCAGGTGCGGCACCTAATCAACAAGGCGGAGTTCCTAGTACTCCAGTTTCAAATCAGTCGGCAATGCAAAATCAGGCACCTTTCCAAAGCCAACTTCAGCCTGTACAGCAGCTACAACCACAGCAACAACAGCAGCAACAAATGGTTCCTAATGCAGGAGCTTCTATTAATCAAGTACCTGAGCAACAAGTCTATACTGCTACAGGAACCCCTGTTCAATTCCAACAGTCTCCTACCCAACAATATCAAACACAAGAACAATATCAATCTCAGCCACAAACGCAGCAGCAAATTATAGATCCAAATACAGGAGCTGTCATGAATTCACCAAACCTTGGAAGTGGCTACGATACAGACCCCAATGCTCAGATACAGCAAGGTACACCTCAAGCTGAACCTCTTAAACAAATGATTATGGACCCTATATTTCCTGCCGATACAAAGAATGGTGCATTTTATTCTCATCACGTTAAGCATCTAAAGAATTATCATTACAATACTCTTGGACAGCCCATACAGATGGTGGATGCAAAAATGTATCATCCTGCTGAGCCACCATTGCCACAAACACTGTCTCCGCAGTCCACAGCGCCAAAACAAAGAAACCTTCCACAGACATTTAGTAATGTTAAGAATACCGTCAGCAAGACTGCTATAGTAGGAAATGGCATAGTGGGAAGAACTCCGAGCCGAAACCAATTGCAACATTTGTACAACCAATACAAAGGCTCTCACTCATACACTCAACAGAATATAAACGCTCCAGTACAGCACCACAGTCTGTCTGAAGGAAGGTTAAATGAAAATATAAACGTTGCTAGGCCACGTCACGTCCCTGTTGAGAAATTAGGAGGAGATACAATAGCAAATAATGTAATAGTTAATCAAGAGATGAGCAAGTTGGGACAAGCAGCACCGGTTCCGATGGGAGATGTGCCTACTAATAAGCCGCAAGGCGATGGTTTGGCTGAGAAGGTACGTTGTATTTTCTTCGAAATTTTGTTTCAAATTATGCATATTGTCTCAAACTTGCTAGGTGTTTCTTTCGCTTTAAATGACATTAAAATGTTTATTGCAGGCTCCACCAATGGGTAATTTCAAAGGCAGGAATGGTTTACAAGATATGGTTTATTCATCTTCTCCAACTTCTGCTGCGTGGTCCTTCCACGGCAACAATCACATGCCATATTCAACAGGATATAGGTTTAGATCAAAAGTAAGGTAATAGTTTCCGTAAAGTTAATGTTAAATTTAATAATTGTTATTTGTTGTTTGTCAGTGTTCGGTATTGGTTTGATTTATTAAATTGTGACGTTCTGGTGAATTATTTTATTGGTGGTAATATTTTAGAATAAAATTTTTGAAAATTTACAAGGCGTTCTTATTTTTTATACCCTTCCTTTATCGATGACTCTTATTATCATTCGAATAGGTTAGATAGGGTTAAATTAAAACTACGAGGCATGGACTGAATGATTTGTTTTAAAGAAGGAATACTTTATCCAGGTTTCATTTAAATTTCATCAAAATCGATTCAGTAGTAAGGAAGAAATCATTTATTTGCAGTAGGTAGTCCTATCTAGGTTTTTTTCCCTCTGGTGCCGTTGCTCGAAAGTGTTGACTGAGGGCAACTTTTGGGTACCATACCTACCTCGCAATAGCTCCGGGTGATTGAGCGTCCGTCCATCTAGTTATACTATTAGTTACCTACCTATACAATATATAAGGTCAATTTAATTAAGCCCAAATATTTTAAGGGCTGGCACCTATAAGCTAGAAAAATGCTTTAGCAGCAAAATAAAAAATCGACGCTGGAGTTATTTGGACCTAAAAATTTGGAAAAACAGAACACCCTGTGTACAAGGCTAAAACAAAAACTAGCGTGTCGATTGTTACTAATCTTAAGACGAATAAACCACCTACTAATGCATTTCTTTGGCCTATGTATACCAGTTTAATTTGAATGGATCTTATTATAACAGAATGGACGAAAATGTCCTATACAAATCATCGAACTTTTGAAATTCGTTTTTTTTGTATGGATTATTCCCACCACCTCTTGCTTGTCCACCCGGGGAGTCACAACTTTAAAAAATAATTCCCACTGTCCCCCGGGGGTGGCCAGTGAGAATCATTATGTGAGGTTCCGAGCGGCAGGTCTTTGCGAGGTCCTTTGTCCCTTGTGAAAGTATGTGATGCAAAAGCTAGTTGTTTCGTTTAGTCATGTCCATGTTATTTGTCATGTTTCACGAGAAAAAAATATTTTACTCTGAAAGATTTACAAAATTACAGAGATGATATTTTAAAATTTATGTTCGCGGCTTTTTCTAAGACAAAAGCGCAAGCATCCGTGGCACTCCACGGATGCAGAAACGGCTCAACAGAATCTTTGAGCTAAACCATTCTGCTACAGAGATAGAAAAGGTAATAGATCTCAGAACAAGTCTTGTTGTAATAGCCCGATTACACCTACCGAGAAGAGCGGCGAGACAGTGCCCTCGGCCTAGCACTCGGTGTGTATAAACACCTAAGCCGAGTGCTCGACCTAGCAAGTGGCGAGACAGTCACTCGGACCTAGTTCTACTTACTAGGCCGAGTACCCACCCCCCGCTTCCCCGTACTGTCTCGCTCGCTCACTCGGTGGATCTAAACAGGCACTCGGCGTGCATTCGGCGACCACTCGCCACTCGTCACTCGGTGCGGACGCCACTTTATAACGCGAATTTTGCGTTTACGAGTCGAAAACGTAAATAATGGCTGGGAAATGGGATTTTGACACAACAATTAAATTTATACAACATACAATCAAACCGATCCATATCAGCGTCACTAGTCACTTGAGCACCACTCACACACCATATAAATTGAATTGACTGACTATCTCACCGCATCTTCAAAAAATACGTGTAATCCTCATCATCATCATCATCATCAACCTATACTAGTCCACTGCTGGACATAGGTCTCTCCCAGATGTGGGCTAGATGGAGCGACGTTATACGGAAGGTTGCTGGCAGTGATTGGAAAAGAAAAGCTCAAGACCGAGCTCAGTGGCGTGCCATGGGAGAGACCTATGTGTAATCCTCACTCGGCCGCAATACTGTATCGGCCGAGTGGCATTTTACTGTCTCACCCATACCACTCTTCTCGGTAGGTAGGTAGGTGTAATCGAGGTATAAGAGATAGATAGATGTCCGACATTAGCCAATAAGCTTTCTATTCATAAACTAGAAACCATAGTGAAAAATAAATTACAGAAAATTAATAAATTTAGTGCTTGTTGTGAATTATTCTGTGAATTGACGTTTTGCTATTTGCTAGAGATTTCCATTCCATTTTCATTGAGAAAAAATACAAGATTTAACGGCGAATCTCGTGTTTATTGTGAAAATAATATAAAGTGCAGTGATTTCTATTGTTGTCGCGTATCTCGCACATTTATTGTAATTAAAAAAGATGTCTCTTTTTGGATCTTTGATGGGGGACGTGGAAGATGATCCGTTTTTCGGGTATTTTTGCATTAAACTCTTTAATTCTTCTGTGCATTAATTAATCCAACCTAAAATCTCAATGTTTTGTTTTCTACATGATTTCAGTAATTATGCGATGGCGCACATGGCGATTGTGTCAATCAAATTGTTTTACTTTCAGGTCGCATATGAGGCACATGCGTCAAATGAACAATATGATGAACTCGCTGTTCTCGGACCCGTTTGGCATGCTTGGGGGCGGCGGCATGCTTGGGGGCGGCGGCCCGTTGGCGTTGACTGGGCCCAGCCATGGCAGCTCTTTGATGCCTTTTATGCCTCAGATGCCTTCCCTCAACAGACTTTTCTCAGGTAGGTTGCGAGGAGCAAAATGACGAGCGCTTTTGCACATGAACCAAGCATACACGAGGTGGTTATTGTAGATTTTCCTTTCAGTGTGGTTTATGTAGCAAATATAACAACACTGAAAGTTGAGTGATTGTACCATACACCTAATTTTGTCAAGTCAAGATGCTAATCTGCTCATATCTGACTGGGCGCAGTTGTTAAAATGTAGTTTTTCTCCTTTGAGGCTCAGAGTTTGATTCCCATCTCGGAAAATACCTTAATTTTCACATGTATTTGTGTTTGGAATCACTTATGAATAGTTAGTGTCTCCAAGCATCCAATCGTACGCATTGACAAATCATATCACCCTCAAAGCTAGGCAAAATACATGGTGGTCTGGAAGAAAAGAAAAACATACGATGTGCCAACTGCTTCTCTTCCGACACATTCGTAAAAGACGATTGAGGGAATGGGTGAAAATCTGCAGAATCATATCAATAGGCGATGCGGCTAGTCCCACCTTCACTACCCATCACTATTTTGATTCTGTTTTCCATCTACACACCCTCCAACATGCTAAATTTGGCCATAAAATTATAAGCTCTGTCTACCCCGCAAGGGAAAAAGACATGGTACTATGTATGTTACTTGAAAATACTCAAAATCAACTTTAAGAGCTGGGCTCTGGTTGGTGGAGCTTTTTCCATTCCTCTCTTTCTTCAGCCAGTTCCTTCACTTTCTTTAATTGGTTTTATAAAAGTGTTTCAATCATTAAGTTCATTATTTAAAAAAAAAAAATACAAAAAATGGTATTTTCACTATTTTAATTTAAAATACAAATTACAGTAAGATATTAGCTAATGTAACCATTTCCTTAAATTACCACCTTTAAATGTACTTACAGCCTGTTTTTGGAAAATAAATAGAGTTCACTTTTATCCTACAATCTGCTTTTTTCTGTAAAATCAACTATTTTCTGTTAAATGTATTTCAAGCCATATCTATTGCAAATACTAACTACCTACTTACCCTCCTTAAGGGGTAAAAGCAGAGGGGGGGGGGGGGGTTTGTATGTAATTTTTCTCATTTCTGGACTTAGACATAAGTACATATGTTTACATTACAATAGGCTAGTTTCCTGGGTCGTAATAACAACATAACAATTAAACCGTCAGTTAGATAATCAAAAAATATTGGACACGTATTTTTTCTTTTGTCAAATAAACAATAAATAATGAAGATAAAGCGCGTCAAAGTTCAGGAGTGGGGGCTCGTGACGTCAAAGTTTGCTAAAAATTGTAGCAAACTATGACGTCACACGGAATATCAAAGGGCTATATCTTTATCATTTTTTGTTTAATTGACAAAAGAAAAAATACGTGTCCAATATTTTTTGAATACCTAACTGACGGACTAATTATATTTTTTTAGGAAACTAGCCTATTAAAAAGATCTGTGTAGTTAAAATGGACGAAATTTCCCCTTGAAGGGGTAAAATAGGTGGGGTAAAGTTTGTATGAAATTTTTTTATTTTTAGACTTAGAAATATGACAATTAGTATATAAGTCCTCCATTACAATAAAAAAATATATGTGTAGGTGAAATGGGCAAAATCCCCTCCTTAAGGGCTAAAGATCTATGCAGGTGAAATGTATTAAATTCCCCCTTAAGAGGAAAAAGCAGAGGGGGAGGTGTTTGAACGGAATTTTTATCATTTCCACTGTTCCCAAGGGAACGACATTAACGCGGGCGGAGCCGCGGGCAACAGCTAGTATAGACTAATATTTGAAATACTAATTGCAAATTACATCTTAGGAAGTAATTGCAATTCGAATACCAAAACAGTATTTGTATTTTAATTACAAGTAATTGAAATACTGTCCAACCCTGATTGCACTTTGAATTACAGATGTTATAAAACTGGGCTCTGGGTTCCAAAGTATCACAGCTGCCGATCAGGTCTGGATTCGCCATTAGAAGGAATAGCAAATGCTACAGGACCTGCACATTTGTGCGTCTATGCAAAAATTTTATAAATTTCAGCATTTTCATACTTGTTGGTCCCAGCATTGATACCATAGGACAAGTTGTTTATTTTGATGGGTTGTGTCACCCATTTTAGGTAATCATCAGGCCTTTTTGGTTTCCACTGCAGAAGCATGACCCTCTCTGTACTACTGGAGCCATACTTGGCCAGAGCAGACAGAGGATTGGGCCTTCACTCTCTTCGCTGGCCAGACGGGTTGGAGAGGTCTCGTTGATGTTTATGAGCTTTATAATAATAATAATAATAATAATCATTTATTTCAGGCAACACAAGTTAGGCCCATAGATAAATACCTTATAGACTAACATACATATAAAAATATATTTTAAAAACTAGGTTTCACGTATTGGCGGCGACGTGAGGCGCGGTGTATCAGCAGGCAGCCGTCCTCGGAACTTCCTATACACGATTCCCTGTGGCCAGAAGTCCTCCTTCATGAAGGTCTCTAGATGGTGGGTCGGCACTCTCACCACAAATGAACTAAAGCTTACTTACTTATGGCGAGATGCCAACCGTTCGACCCTCAGTGTGAATTTGGACTTCTTCAGCACGTAGTCTACGACGTCCTCTACCCTCGTAGACCAATGCAGACGGGACACGTACAGCTGCGTCGACTTTACTTCTGGACGCAACAGGGTCGGTCCTGGCGGTGCATTGCCGTGATGGTTACGGCTGGTGGGCTTCTTTTTTCTCCGCTCTACTTTAACGAAGCCATCCTTGTCGCACTGGTCCTTTTGGGAACCCGTTGTCTGTTTTTTCCCCTTTGTGACAAGCCGCTGCGGTGACGCAGCAGCCGGGGCGGCGGCTACGGCTGCGTAGGCACGTGTCGGGGTTGACGTGCTCGGCAGTGACGTCGGCTCCTCGCGGAGGGAAGAGCGGGCGGCGGGGCGCGGGGCATCGCGAACGATGTCGACAGCTGGCGGCGAGTTCTCCAATTTCGCCGACTCAAAACTGCCGATGGATGCATTTTGCGCTCCGCGACGAGTGTTGACGTTATTAGCCACGGGTGACCTACATACCGATTTATTACTTTTTATTGATAATAATTCGGTACGCAGCTCGGTGATGGTATTTTCCGAGGCTTCTAACCTGAACTGCATCTGTGCCAGGCTGGTCTTCAGGGCCGTGATGTCCTTGAGGAGCCTGGTAACGTCCACATGATCAAAAGAGACTGGTGGAAGTCTCGACAGATTGGCAGCGCATAGCGCTGGCATGTCGTCGGGGTCGGTCTCCTTCATCAAGGCGATGATATCCTGGAGACTTCTTTCGCCTTTCTCATCTCTCCTGCGAGATGGCATCTGCGCGGTCCTGCCGAGCACCTCGTAGAGCAGCACCTTGCCGCTGCAAATCTCCTCCACGGTGAAATTTGATTTGCAGATCTGCATGATGCTGACCTCATCCATTGTGTCCTTGGCATGATCAATAAATGCCAGCAACTCGTTGACTACGACTTGCTTAGAAGCCATAGTGGCAAGTTCAAGCAGCGGCGAAAGCCGCGCTAAACGCGAATTAAAAATTCGTATGCAGTGTATGTACTGAGACGCGTGTGTCACAGAGCGCGCATCACACTGCAATGATGCTTTGTTTAGCTTGTATTTCCTAAGTCGCCTCTCGACGACATCCATGGGAAGACTTGGAGTTGTCCTATTCTACTCTGCTGGAAACCACACGGCTATTTAAGGGAATGTTGAAAATAAAATTCATGGGCTCCACAAGTTCACAGTAGCTACGGGTCCCACGCTTTTTTATGGAGGAAGACTTTTTACACGTTTTGTTGGAATGTGGTCAGTACACTGCCCTGCGGGACAGATTCTTGGCTGAGGTACCTATGGAGAATGGAATCCTGAACGTAGCTTTGAGCAGTCCATTGTCACATTCAGTATACCTCTTATGGAGGTTTATAATGAATCTTAGATAAATTTTATATTAGAGTTCCCCCATGATGCTGGCTGGCATAGTCAAACCAAGTGTACTGAAGCCTCGAAAAATAATAAGATAAAAAAAAAACCTTGTTGTTGATGTAATTATTTTTGGCTTAGACGCAGAGTGCTCCTATAAAGTTGGATCTCTCATGGCTAAAAGTTGCAGCAACTAATAGTTATGCGTTGATACAGGCATTGATAGCCGTGTGGTATCCGGCAGAGTAGAATAGGACCACTCCAAGTCTTCCCATGGATGTCGTAGAAGGCGACTTAGGAAATACAAGCTAAACAAAGCTTATAAACATCTAAGAGACCTCTCCAACCCGTCTGGCCAGCGTGGAGAGTGTAGGCCAAGTCCTCTGGCTGCTCTGGCCAAGTATGGCCCTAGTAGTACAGAGAGGGTCGTGCTCCTGTAGTGGAGACTAAAAAGGACCTGATGATGATGATGATGATGATACAGGTGATTTGGAGGGGCACATGGGAACCGGCAGTTCATTCAGCAGCAGCACTGTGATCATGTCCAGTGGACCTAATGGAAAACCACAGGTAAACTCTGATACATTCCTTCACTCTAAACCTTTGTGACCTCTGTGGCCCAGCAGTACCACGGTAAAGATTCAATGTAATTTTTATAATAATAATAATTCTTTATTCAGACTTTCTGTCCATCTTTGATATCAGTACAATTCATCTTAATCTATTGTTAGTAATAATATTGATTGCCAATCACTACTGTACAACAGGCACAACAGTGATTTACATATGGGCAGTCCCGTCTGCTGGCCACCATTTTCAGGGTCCTGTTAGGGGAACCGTACCCTACGCACCAAGGAAGCACACCTTTTTTGCATAGTAGCAAAACAGCAATCTACGCAGGCCTTTGTGATCATCCCTGATGCACTACAAAACCTAGGCAACCCCATCAGCACCCTATATGCATTGTTGTACTGGACTCATATATTTTTGTAATACACATTGCAATATAACTTATAAATTATATTGTCCATCAGGTATACAGTACAACCAGCAGCACCAAAATAGGACCAAATGGTGTAAAGGAAACTAAGAAAACTCTGCAAGACTCGAGGACTGGCACAAAGAAACTGTCTATTGGTGAGCTTTTAGTACATCTTGTATGTCATATATACCCGTCAAGGCTGAAGAGGCATAATTGGGCAGTGAGTCCATTCTTTAACAATTATTATTGAACTAGCTTTCGCCCGCGGCTCCGCCCGCGTCAATGTCGATCCCTCGGGATTAGTACTTTTTCCCGGGATAAAAGGTAGCCTATGTCCTTCTCCGTACTCCAGAGAACTTATATGCAAAATTTCATGATGATCGGTTTAGTAGTTACGGCGTGAAAGCGTAACAAACTAACAAACTCACTTTTGGCTTTTATAATATTAGTAAGGATTGAAATTGCCGGGTACCTATAACTCGCAGAATGTCTCTTTGTGTATTATTCCTATCCTATGTTATCAATTCATATTTATATCTAATCCAATTTTAATGTAACATCTGTATTTATATTCTTGGTTTGCTTGTGCATCTTGCGTCTCGGAACCTGCGTCCGTCCTCCGTTTAGCTGTGCGCGTATTTGCACTACACCACAGGTAGTAACTGAAAATCAGTGCTTTGCTCCTCGAGTAAACCATTCGCTGAGTTACTACACATTTGTATCACTGCGTCACATATTTGCAGACCAATCTGCCTGAATGTGTCATTTTTTTTTTCTTATTATTTGATACTAGCTGTTGCCCGCGACTTCGTCTGCGGCAATTTCTGTTATTATGATTAATTAGTATAGATGAATAATTTCCCCGTTTTCAAAACATTTTTTATTAATGCTTCGCTCCTATTAGTTGCAGCGTGATGTTTTATAGCCTATAAAGCCTCCCTCAATAAATGGACCATCTAACACAAAAAGAATTTTCCAATTTGAACCAGTAGTTCCTAAGATTAGCGCGTTCAAACAAACAAACAAACAAACAAACTCTTCAGCTTTATAATATTAGTATAGATGTGTATAAATTTGTGACTTAGTTTGGTACAAATAAAACGATTTCTATTCTATTCTAACTCCCAGTCTCTAACTAACTCTGAAGGAGAAGAACATGGATAAATAATAATAAATAAATAATATAAATAAATATGGAATATGGATTATATTTTCTCAGGACTGGCTGGAGTAATCTGGCTGATTACGCAACCGGAAAGACGCTCAAATGAGAAAGAGAGATAGCGTATGTACATGCATTAATCACACTTTCCAGACATTTCAAGTACCCAGTAATTATTTACGACCTTATTGTTGACATACAATGTAAGCTCATCAATTATATAAAGAAGTCGATGTCTTTCTATTTTTGTATCGTCAACATGATGTCATGTCAATACGTAGTAAGTATGCTTAAACGCGTCCTACTCGAACTAGAAAAAAATGCGTGAAGAACCAAATGGCCTTGGAGGTCATTAGACTATAGACTGTGCGAAATGATTGGTAGTTTCATTTTAAGATTGCATTGAAAGGTCCTTTGTATGATCTGTGCTTTACTCGATACTAGCTGACCTGCGAACTTCGTCCACTCTTGGGTCTCTTTTTTTGGTTTGCCGGTTAAAAAGTAACCTATATGTTAATCCAGGATGTCAGCTACCTCCATACCAAATTTCATCGAAATCTGTCCAGCTGTTCTTGAGTTATAAATGGAGTAACTAGCCCGACTTTGTTTTTATAAAAAAAATAATAATAAATTTATACGGACAAATCACACAGATTGAGCTAGCCCCAAAGTAAGTTTGAGACTTGTGTTATGGAATACTAACTCAACGATACTATATTTTATAACAAATACATATATAGGTAAACACAAGACCCAGGCGAATCTGAAAAAGATCATTTTCCATCTTGACCTGACTGGGGATCGAAGCCCTCGTGTCGCAGGCTCGCGTGTTAACCACTGCGCCACGGAGCTCGCCAAATATAGATAGACTATTTTATTTATATATAGATAGACTAGCTTTCATCCGCGGCACCGTCCACGTCGATGTCGATCCCTCAGAAACAGTACTTTTCCCCGGGATAAAATGTACACTATATCCTTCTCCATACCCCAGACAACGGGTATGCAAATTTCATCACGATTGGTTCAGTAGATAAGGTGTGAAGGCGTAACAAACAAACAAACACTTAGTATTTATATTATTAATTAGGATACGATTAGGATTAACTATTGAGGCATGTTGTAGACGCTTATGTAATCACGACAAAAGGACAAAAAATAAACTCAAAATTTATTAGTTTTCTTGGCGCGCTAGTTTTATGGATATTTGTTCTCTATTGGTACAAATTAGTGCACCAACCTTTGACTACCTCCGTGGTCCAGTAGTTAAGGCGTTTGCCTGTAGACCCGGCGGTCGTGGGTTCGATTCCCACGGGAAGCATACTTTGTTTAGTTGTTTCCAGTTTGGTTAGGATATTGCAGGCTTGCATCACCTGATTGTCTGATAATAAAGATGATTCCGTGCTTCGGAAGGCACGTTAAGCCGGTGGTCCCGGCTGCTATCTGGTAGTCGTTAAAGGAACCATGTCAGAGGCCTAGAGGCGGTTCCGAAGAACTTAAACACCAGGGTGTGCATGGTCGATTGACCGTGTCACCTACTCGAAATGGATGGATGGAGTACACCAACCCAGATTTTTTTATTTCATTCTCAGCTTTTATAGAGTCCTCCATTTTGTTGTAATTCCAGGCCACCATATCGGCGAACGTGCGCATTTGATCGAGCGCGAACAGAACTATTACTCTGGGGACGCCGAGGAGAGGCAGGAGTTCATCAACCTTGACGAGGATGAGGCGGAGGAGTTTGACAGGTGAGGCATTTGGTACCCATAGGGAACTAAATTATCATGAAAATAGGACAGTGGAATCCGGTACTTTTGGAAGATTTCTAAATTTATTTTGACGCCAGTTATTTATATTTAAGCTAAAATATAATACTGGTACTGGATTTGCTGTTGCGACTGCTCCAATTGACGTTCTAGAAATCCAAAAATTTCTATTTAATAAATTAGCGCTCCATTATTCACCACAACGAAATGGTTTTGTTGAGAGATTGAAGAGCCCATTAGCAAAGTGCGTTCAAATTTATTTTGGATATAATTTGAATATTCACTTGTCAATATATTGATTATAGACACACTATTATTACACAACATATTTCATTGTTTGAAAGCTCTGGTGTGTCTACTGGCACTGAAAGTGTAAAATTGTTACACGCGTCATGATCAAATCAGGGTGAAGGTTTTATTTTTATGTATATTCGACGGTCAACGAGCAGACGAGCCACCTGATGGAAAGTGGTCACAGTCGCCCATGGATATCTGCAACACCAGAGGATTTGCTGATGCGTTGCCGACTCTTAAGAAACCTGTTAACATGGCTTTTGAAGAACTCCAGCCGGCCTATTTGCTAACTCAGTGTACAACGTTTTGATAGTCACTTCAAAATACATTGCGGCTTCCATATGATTGACTATTTTTATTTAAGATATATAAAACGTAATGTATTTTGAAGTGACTATGAAAACTTTGTACTCTAAGTTAGCTAAATGGCCCGGCTGGTCTTTAGGGTCATGATACGTAAAGAAGTCGTCGTGTGTTGTAGAGAGTTCCAGACTAAGGCGGGCATGTCTCGCGCTCACCGCGCGGCTCTGACTGGCGCGCCGCGAGCCGAGCCCCCGCGCCTCGCCCTGCCCGCGCCCCCCGCTGCCTCGTGAGTAACATACACTACTATTCCTGCCACTCAGAAACACTGCTACAGGTATCGGCAGGGAACTAGACCCACAGAACAACAAAGACATTAGAAATGGCAAGGGAGCGTGCAACGCGCGCCGATAATGCGCTCGATCAGCTCACTTGAATCATCTAAGTCGTTTGTCCCGCGATCGTCATAGAAACAAAAGTAACAGCAAATAAATGATTATGATTATGATTATGATAACATAAACTTGAAAAAAAAAAAACGAAAAATGCCTATGTGTGCTATGCTAAGGTGTAAAGTGAGAAGTCCTACTATTTGTCCCAAACAAATAAAATTTAAAGGTAAACAAACCTTCTCGGCATGGTTTTTGGCAAATAACTCCTCAATCACACAATTCTTACGAACACTAACACTTTAAAACGATGCATTGTAATGATTTACGCCTTTTTAAATGAATGTCACTAGATTTTACCTATAAACTTTTACTGAAATCGTTATTTTCTGATAAGGCGTATATTATGAGGTTATAATTTCTACTCTTCTTCTGTAGAAATGACAATGTCAACCTGACTGACTGAACAAATGAATGAAATTATTTTGCCAGTGTTATTTCCTCCGAAATAAATATTGTAACTTATTGTAACCGATTTGCCAAAAGGAGTAGCGAGTTTCTTAAAATATTTAATAACTTGTTATTTTGTACCGTGTTTATTTGTATATTATAGTAGAGTATTTTTTCATTGTTTCTTTGTTAATTCGATAGACTAATTTGATGCATATTGATAAAGATATTTGAAGATGGGAGGAAGGATGTGGGAGAAGTGTATGAATTTTAACGTTAATTTATCTAGATATATATTTTACTGCCTCATCATTCGCCACGAAGTAGACAAAGCCAAAGGTTGTAAAATCAGAAAGCACATACGTTTAGCAAGATAAAACGCCGGCATAGATAGGAAAGAGTGGAAGCAACTGGTACATGATATAATTTTATAAGTGCTGTTAAAGGACGTCATTCATTATGGAAGATGTTTGAATAGATTTACGTATAAATGTGTGTCTTTAGTCTATCATGACTCTGAAACTGCAAAACAGATGGATTATAAGGGATTTTTAAGCATTCACAATGCTATACTATCTTACGGCTCGTTAACGAGTACGCGCGGAAGGCGCACGTTATCATTTGAACTTGAAGTTTCTTGCTAAATATACCAAAAAAAATGTGAGAACTTGCGTTACTTTTATGGAAAAAATATTGGCACACTGACTTTTTTTTAAGTTTTCCGCTTAATTTACCTGTCAGTTGCACAGATTGTCTATAAGTTGTCAAAGCATTGTATACAATTTTTTTTTTTTGTTTGGGACATAATTTAGTGAAACTACTCACTGGTAAATCAAAAAACGTATTAAAGTAAAATATTGTGCTGCGTTAGTAGTATGCTTGAAATGAGGCGACGATGGTTTTAATAGAAATTACGCGTGATAACACTTCTTACGTGTTTGTTGTCCTGTGACTAGACCCAATCTGCGCATGTAAACACTAGTATAAACGTATTTACACTATACGCGGGTGCACATTACGATCTTTTTCATTCATTCTCGTTTTCCCCCGCAAACCGCACCTCCAACGACATCTATTTTTCGTTTTTGCGCAGTCTAGTTCCGTGACGATTATTATAGTCGTATCCACCACCTACATTTTATTCACGACTCTTCACAGGCACTGATACACCAAGTTAAGGATCACTTTATTTTATGACCGAATTACCATAATTTCATTAATACATTTCTGTGATCAGGATATTATAATTGTTCTGAAAATTTTAGTATATTACTAACTAAACAAAAACTTCGTTCACATAAGATTTTACTGAAAATACATCGCCCTCACACCTTTTTTCATATGTTATGTTAATTGAAAGATAGATTCTATTTTTAGGGTCAATTTCAACTCTTGTTCCTTAGATGTTTAATTTGGCTAGTAGTTGATGTAGTGGCATGTCTGTTGGCACCGCAATCATTGTTTTGCACTGTTATTGCGCTTTTTACTATTATCTATTATTATTCTGTATTATATTATTTTTATTTTACTGTAAGATGGCCGGTTAGATGGATGTACTTTCTTGTAGATATATTTTGTAATTTGTATATAAACGGCAATAATTTTTGTATTGTAATAATTAAGTCTTTTCAATGAATCAGGTTTGTATGTAATCAGTACAAAAAATCGTCCTATAATAGATTTATACAATTTCATGGCAGGGAAACGTGAATGTTTTATCTGATAGAAAAATATGCCAATTATTCTAAGGAACCAACGGCAAGACAATATAATATTAACTTAAAGACTGCCAATCTCATACAAAAATATTGGCCCAACAAGGTCTATTAAAAGCATGTACAAAGTACTTGGCAAGCATGACAGCAGGCCGTGGTAGTTAGTTCCACTAACTGCCACTATGGGCGACATCGAAAGCGCTGCGGTGCAGCGCCCTAATTACAGACATTTCCATAGTCTAAACAAGTAAAATTGAAAAATATTGTGTTAATATAAGCCGATAATATTTTTTATTCGAAATAAGAGTTTTTTCGTGAATACTGATTAAATTTTTCATAATAAGGCGGATATATAAATAAACCTATGGCGCCATCTATGGGATGACACTGAAACAAATCGTACGCACCAACTCAACGCCGAGTTCACTTCAACTCAACTCACAGTATGGCAATGAAATGTAAGCCTTATGTCGTATTATTTAAGAGTGAATTTGTCAACTTTTTTGAAGAATAAATAATAATAAATATATACGGACAAATCACACAGGATTGAGCTAGCCCCAAGGTAAGTTCGAGACTTGTGTTATGGGATACTAACTCAACGATACTATATTTTATAACAAATACATATAAAGATAAACATCCAAGACCCAGGCCAATCTGAAAAAGATCATTTTCCATCTTGACCTGGCCGGGGATCGAACCCGGGCACTCCGTGTCGCAGGCTGGCGTGTTAACCACTGCGCCACGGAGCTGTAAGAGCAATGAGTGTCAGCGCGTTATACGCTTCTTTCAATTTAACATTGAAAAATCTACTCTAAATTTCAAAATGTAAAGCTCACATTTCATTGCCATACTGTGAGTTGAGATGGAGTGGAAGCGTTGAGTTGATGTAATATGTGCGTACGATTTGTTTATTCATATATCCGCCATATTATTAAAAAAATAAAATCAGTATTCACGAAAAATCTCCAAAATTTACTAGATGAAAGATCATATAAGGAAAAAATATAATAAAATAAATCCATCCAGCCGGCCAGTAGGTAGCAAGCATGATGTATCTTCCAGTCGTAGGGAGAGTTCGGATAGTCCCCGGCGCCCGTCGTCAGCGTCCCGGCCTTCCGCGCGACGCCCCATCCGCACCGGCGTCAGCCCGCTTACCCTGCCCGCCAGGTAGGCTGACATTCTACAAAGATTATCATGCTCACAGCAGATCCATCTTAATAACTAATTACGAAATCACTATTATAACTCACGTATTTTAGTCGGTATCGCCGACTAGTTTCAGCCAATTCAGATGTAGACATTCTACATAGATCATCAAAAACAGATCCATCTTAACCCGTCAATCGCGGAAACGCAGACACAATGGAGTTTTTATTGTTCTGGCCTCTCGGGGGCTGAAGGATTAATAACAAATAACGAAATCACTGTTATAACTCACGTATTGTCAGTCGGTATCGCCGACTAGTTTCAGCCAATTCATATGTAGACATTCTACAGAGATCAAAACGGTTATAATAGATCCATCTTCATAACTAAAAACGAAATCACTATTATAACTCACGTATGTTAGGCGGCATCGCCGACTAGTTCAGCCAATTCAGATGTAGACATTCTACAGAGATCATCATGCTAATAACAGATCCATATTAATAACAAATTACGAAATCAATATGAAACAAACTGTTTCAGTCGCACATTGTTAGTCGGTATTGCGAACTAGTTTTCAGCCAATTCAGATGTAGACATATGATTAACAAGTAAATTTGGAATAGTATCTCATTAAATCCGCGTTTCTTTGGGGATAAGAAAGTAATAGATATTTCGGTTAAATCCACTGTTGGATCCAAATTGGGGATCTAAATGAATCGGCTGATTTTATCGTCTTCTTCTTAAACATTCCATAAATTTAAAGTCATCATTTAAATAACTATTTTCATATTTTAATACATTCGCTGCCACTCATAACAATAAATTCTCATAGTTTGAACGCAGGCGTGTATGACACTGAATGCGTTAACAAAGAAATAAGTACTCAATTATTTTACTTAAAAAAAGCTTTTTCAATGTTTAATCTATAGTATTGGGGTTAGTTCCAGATACTGGCGGCGGCGTTACTTCTATTAAATATAGTAACTCATATTTATTTATATTTTATTTGTTTCTCGCTGTACATACGTTTGCTATGGTTCTACGAAATATTTGCTGTATGTAATATATCGCTAGCTGCATGATATATTTTTGTGTATGATACTGTGGTCGGAATGTGTGGCGCATATTTACCTCAACTTCAAGGAAGGTGCTGAATAACAGCGTGTTTGATATGTGCATGGTCAGGATTATCACTCCCCGTGTTGGTATCAAAAACATACGGCGACCACTTCGAAGCGGTTAAGTGCTTATTAAACCATCCTGAATTAGGATCCAGGATCCGATATTCAGTCAACGGACAGTATAAACGCATTCAGGACGGTAGCATCCGATTTAGGATCCGTTTTCAGGACGGAATGTCTTCCGACGTCCTAAATCGGAAGCATAGGTTACGCTCAGTCTCCGATCGTCTGCCGTCGCGTACGCACGTATTGTTTGTTTTAGCGCAGCGTGTGTGTGCGTACGCAAAACGTCGGCAGAAAGGGAGATTATTATGAATATTTTAGTTTTTTACAAGGACATGCCATACCTTTGGGACAATAGTGACCAAAATTACATGAATAAAATATATAGATGTACTATATATTTTATTCATAAAATATATGTAGTAATAAATATTCTTTAACACATTTCTTCTTTTTCTTTTCTTTATTTCAATGCAGCCAACCAATACGGCTACGGCAATGCCAATTTTTTGGTTTTTTGATAATGATGGAGCCATAACTTTTGTTTGATTGACACGTATGTCCCTTGTCGCTCACATCTGATTCAAGACGTGTGATTCAGGACGCGTTCAGGAGGGTGTAATCAGGAGCTCCGACGACTGAATTTCTTGTCCTAAATCAGAACCTGAATTTAGTATGGTATAATACCCCCTTAAGACCGAGCAAATCCGGTAGAAACGACACGCGTTTGGTCTCATGTGTTCACTGCCGTCTTCGAATTATGAATCGTTTGTTTAAAGCTATAAGAATGAAATTGGCTTGCAATTGATTCTGTAGGTATCTAAACGAAAAGGTCCAGCGTTCTGACGCGAGCTAAATTACACCGTATCGCTTACTACATTGAGTTGATATTTCTTTGAATACGTGCCTTCCGAAACACAGGAAATTATTGTGCCACTTGTGGTCCCAGTGCGGACCTCGCGCGGGTTGCTTTACATGCGTACGCTGTTATAATGCGCACGCCAAATGGGCCGTAGATCCTTTCAAGAGGTTTTTATTTTTGAGACTAATGGTGGTAGAGAAAAAAACCATTATGGACACATGGGAAGGGAGACCCAGGTAGTGCCGGTCTCTTACCGGCTAAAAACCGCTTCCGCCACTGCGTCTCAACTTTGCACTTGTTTTTTTGTTTTTAGTGACAAGTTTGTATAATAATTTGGCTCTATTAAGTCGTTTATTTGTGAGTGCTATGTTTGTTTCCTGCTAATGGATACAGGAATTCCTCTTCGAGAGGTTAAGGTAAATATGCACCACGGAATTTGACAACTGTTTTTGAAATTTATTTCAAATTCAAAAAGCTTATGATTTTTTTTTGGCTTATTGAGATTTATTGTGAAATTTATTTGTCTCTGTATACAATATGAAAAGACAACCCTGTCCGATCCCCTTGTAGGGGTGATTCTCGCCCGTAGATGTGAACAACTTTGCATATGGGGCCAATGCTAGGAACTCGAAATGTCCATTTTTTTAGTTCTCAGTTTTGATCACAAAAAAACAGTTGTTCATACCGACAGACTGAATCATCCTTCAAAGATCGGAGAGGGTTTTCGTTACATATAGTATATCTCAGATTTGTACGATTGCTGCCATTACAAATGTCCAATTTTTGTAATAAAACAACGTCAATTATGTAAACGAAAAAATCTCTGCCTAATGTTTTATTGTTATCTTTATTGTAAATAATATTGAATGCCGTAATTTACGATTTCGTATCTATCTGTCGCATTGTTATGTATTTAGTTTCCCAAATGCTACCCTACATCACCACAATCAATAGTCCACTTAGTCGTAATAGCCACGTGTCCCATTGTGGTTTGCTCACCCGTTTTTTAAAGGCATTCATTTTATATGCAACACACAGGGTCATCTGGGATGTGATTTTTTACCGCAACGAAAGCAAATCATCAAACTATCCCATGCGGATCATAACTGAAAGATACAGAAATTTATAAAGGCGTCTACACACCGAGGCGGCCTTATTTTCATGCATTCATGTGGCCGGAATGCGCACGCGCGTGCCGGCAGCTTGAATGTGTAGACAGCTTAACCCTCCTTGGTTATGTGTTTCGCGCGTATCATGTATGTTTGTAAATGTGTTTCGTATCTTCCAAATGGATGGAATGGATTTCTAAAGTTAGGTATCATTAGGTTCGTCTCAAAAACCCAGTGTCCTTAGATAGGTGTAAAAAGGGAATTTTTTACTTTTTCAAATAATCCATTTTTTTTTGTAAATATTTTGCAACACAGTATGCGATATCATGCGGATGAATAATTCGAAGATAAATAGTAGATTGTGACACAAGGGCCTAACATGCTTTTTGGTGAGGGCAGTATTTCGAATCCAGAGAGATCTGATTGGGTACAGTGATATAGAATAATAAACTTGTAACACCTTATTGTATCTCATGTATTCTGGCTAGTGATGTGCCGGAGATAAATTCTCTGTTCTCATTGAAATTTGCGGGAAATTTCCAATGATTCTCGAGAATTACTCAATAATTCCCGCACTTGAGTGAAAAAAGATTTTCTCGAGAAAAAATTCCGGCCCGTTCCTCACAGTTCTCGAAAATTACGAGCATGGCACAACACTAATTCTTGCCAATAAATAATTCTGATTCTAAAGTAGACTCCTAAGTGAAGCGAGGCATCCAGAGTATGTTGCCCGAAGTATAAGGTTATGTTAATCCCGAGAAGACACATTCTGCTTTTCATCTCCCTTTATGAGAAAACCAATATTTGTGTTTTCATTCCCAGGAGTAAAAAAAAAAAATTGGATCGTGAATTAAAAATAACTTTTTAGTCCCTCGGAAATAAAAACGTATTTAGACCCTGTACACACCGCGCTTTGTTTTTTGGATAGATGTGTTAAAAATACATTTCGCAAATCTAAAATCACTAACATTCTGGATTGGTTTTCAGTACGAGCGTACGCGAGGTGTACGGTAGCTCGCATCCGCAGCGCCACCGACACAAACACCACAAGTCCCACAGACACCCCAACGCGGAATAGGACGAGACGACCCCCTAGGCCCTAGAGGTAACTCAGCTTATGACCCATGGACATTGCATTATAAACTAGTGTTGTATAGTATAGCTAAACCGCGTAACTCGGAATTTGACTGAGGTTTGCGGGGGTGGGCGGGGGAACAGGGAATGCCCTGTATTGTCACTCCATGTATTCACTAATAGGTCGCGTTTCGAATGCTATATTTTTAAGATGTCCTCTTTCTTTTTCAATTTGCATTAAATTTTGAAACATGTTTTTTCGTAATCTTATAATCTAACCTAGCCGCTTTACGGTGACAAGTCAAAATGACTGTTATGCATTAATTCATAGATCTCAATTTTACTTGGCTATAAGACAAAATTTGTGTGAAAGGGAGTAGAATATCAACAGCTTTAAGATTGCTACTGCAGCGGCATTTTAAAACACACGCTTTTTAGTCATATTAAAGAAATAAGATATCGGGAAAAATTTCTAGTCGCGTAGGATTTGTACCGACGACTTTAGGTCTATGACCTACGTTCTGCAAATCGAGCTACCGCGCTTTAATCCAACGCGTCGAAAATCCACCATATCCCATTCTTCTTATTCGCATTATGACTTGCGTCACCAAACTCAAGCGACCACTATTACACAAACAAGCGCGGTAGCTTAATTGGGAGGTCGTACGTACATAACCTTAAGGTCGCCGGTTCAAGCTCTGCCCGCGTGAAATTTTGTCACCATATCTTGTTTCTTTATTTAATAAGACTAAACTAAGATATATACTAGTTCAGCAGTGGACGCAAATATGCTGAGAAGAAGAAGATATATACATAGCATTCTGAATGCTTAAAAGCCCTTATAATTTATGATTTTTGGTCTATATTTTTCATAGTGCAGTTTCCACGGGTATAAGTTGGGAATAACGAAACGCAGTTTTGGACTGATAAACGGCAAACGGAAGATATTGATAAAATGGATTTAGTTAAGGCATTGGATGCTGTGTTTCGTCCTCTACTCGGCTCGAAGGGTTGCTACGGGTTCACATCACCGACTGCGGGCGATAGCGACGATATAGCCGACACTTACCACTGAACATGGGGTACCATTATCTAGGAGCGCCGAATCTACTATTTTTACTATGCGATATAGGAGATTCACTCTTCTTGTTCTGACATGCTTACCACCAGAACATCGAACATCCAACGGCAACAGCTGATCGACCCTAAGTCAATCCCTTGGATAATAATAGGTTAACATTTTGCTGGTGTGGCAGAAAGCAAATAACGTTGAATGTACCAGCTGCTCTCTTCACCCACAGATCAAGAACACAGTTATAGGAATCGGGGAATGGGCGAAAATCTAAGTAGCTCAATACTCATTTTCTACCAACACGACATTTATTATGTTAAACGTGACCTGAAGGCCTATGGCCTTAGACTATACCTGGTGTAAATTTACTCTCGACGTTCCCTTGAAGGGGTGACTCGAACCGTCAATATGAACAACTCTTCCTATGGGAACAATGCTGGGAACCTGAATTTTTATTTGACGTTGCCATACAAAAGCGTTCAGTTGGACGGAATATTTGTATGAAATGTCGATTTTTTCCGTTTCACAGTTGTTCACCCGGTATGTATAATAAAACAGTTGTAGTATGCTTCAGTGCTGCCATATCGTAGTAAAGTCTTCGTTGTTAAGTGATTCCGGCATAGTAAAAAAGTGGATTCTGCGCTCAGGTTTGTTAGTGAAAATGCCTTCGACATTAAATATATCACATGTAAATCCAAATGTAATGGATTCAAAATAAGAAAGTATTTATTAAGCAAGCTATGTATTAGAGTAACGATTGACAATGAAGTAATGATTTAGACATGAGTCGACACTATGCGGGTAAGAAAGTTTAATGTTTAAGCCGATGGAAATTTTGTTACCGAAAATTCATCGTCACTTACCATCAGGTGAGATGGAGAGAGAAAATGCCTGAAAATAAGTGATGTGTCCAATTATAGAATGGAAATAAGCAACGTCGACGTATTAACCGCTTCTGTTCTTGAATGCGTAACATACGAACAAACAAAAATCACATTTTTAATATTAGGATAAGGGCCGCGCTACACTGGATTGGCATGGGATGGAATCGAGGCAACGCGTCATTTCAAAACAAGCTATTATAACTTTTGTCTATTGGTATAAGATGACAAGACGACCGCGAGCTAGCTCGAGGTGACGCGCAGCTGCTCAATCAGACCCGCGCTCGCGGGTTATAAGGTTTATAATAGCTTGTTGGGGAAGCAAGCGTATAAATAGCTCGTTTCCTGAAGATAGCGGTAGGAGAAAAGCGGTAACTTTAAACAGGACTAGACGCCGCTTACCTCGTTCACGAATCGTGGATGGTCACCAGCTTCCTTTCAGCAGCACGGCGGTGATGAAGAGGTCTCGTGATCCGCGGTGTGTACAATTAGGCGCGCGCAGGGAATTCAAGGGCGGCGCATACGTGAGCAGTCGTAATGACAGCTAGTTCGGTACTAAAAAATATCCCGAGGAACTGTGTATCGCTCGGGTTCGACGGACGACCATCTCTTTCAGTCCCATATTCGATGAACGGGACAACGACGCCAAACCGTCTAAGTTGCCTCATCGCGAAATGGAGCGATATAGAAAATAAGGCTCTTTCGGCCTAAACACTTGTTTTGAAATGACGCGTCGCTACCGATGCCATCCCATGCCAATCCAGTGTAGCGCGGCCCTAACTTTACAGCGATAAAGTTTTCATCGGTTTACTACACTAAAACGTTTATAATTTTTAATAGCTTATTAGCATAAAATGATTTCGGTATAGTTAATTGTGCCAAGGTGCAGAATATTTGGCTATAAGTAACGTCTGAAACTTTGTAGATGCCCTTTGGTTCCCCTTAAAACTCTTAATTACTCCGAATTACAAACATGTGTTAATAAGCTATTAATTAAGGCTTAATCTATTTATTGTATGTACTAGAAATATTTGTAAAATAAGATTTGAATTATAAACTTTGGATGTAACGTGTTTCAAAATGTATTAGTGTTACTTGTGATTTATCTGCTCAGATACTTGTATTTTGTCTTTATATTATTTAAATTTCAATAATCACGGTGTAATACTCTTGATTATGAGGGGGGGATTCCTGAGATAGGCCTTGCTGCAAAACCATTGCTTAAAATATAAAAATTGGTTGTGTCTAAAGTCAGTTTACGAATGATAATATTACGTGATAACGGTGGAAGGGAGATAGAAGCGTCACAAGACGATCGCGGAACAAGTGACAGGGACGCACGATCGAACGATCGTGCATCTCTATTACTTGTTCCGCGATCTCGCTTGCTTGATCGCGGAACGTGACCTTTTTCGTGCGTGCAGCTGGCATTCATCAATTTATAAGTTATCACGTCAAAAAAACTGCAGTCCTTCCGACCCCCTTCAGTCCCCGTCACGTGAAGGATGTGATATTTCTATATTGCGTAGTTGTATCGCCTGCATGCACACATACACTATAGTGCGATGTGTTTGTTTAGGCTGATTTCAGACTGACGCCGGCGAGACGCGCAGTTGACCAGCGCGTTTCAACAGCGTGCGCTTGACCGGCGTGCGCTGTGAAACGAGTTTTAGTATCGCGCGTTTCGTTGCAATATATAGTTGTGTATAGTTTTCATCATTGCGACACATAATATAACAGGATAGCCCATTGTCTATGAAAAATAGTGCAACAGTGACGTCGTGAACCATTGCAAATTGATTATTGAGCGCGCGCTTCGGTAGCGCTGGCCGGCGGCGCGAGATTCTCGAGCGACGCGTTTCAATTTTTAATTTGCAAGCGATTGTGTAATGCAAACGCGTGCGTCTGGACGGCGCAGTTCAAACGCGTCACTCTCGAAACGCGTCATTCGTCAAACGCGTAAGCCTCAGTGTATCAGGCAGGTTACGTGACTGTTTTTAGAAATCTTTGCACCTGCCTCATGAAGAACTCCGCTCCAAAAAGAACAAACTCCATGTTATTTATTCCTTTTTGACGATCGAATGAACTATAATCTGGTTTTACAGTTACATTTTAGGTATAGTTTTGTAGCAAGGCTGATTGTTAGCCATTTGTGTTTCCGTCCACGATTAATGGCAGCTACCTTAGACCCAGTATCACTAAAGTTAATAGATTGTTTCAATAGCAATGGATTCTTATATTGATCGAGTTTACAGATAAAACATATAATATGCACTATTACGACGAAAATAGATAATTGTCTCACAATTCATCATCATCATCATCGTCCTTTTTTAGTCTCCACTACAGGAGCATGACCCTCTCTGTACTACTAGGGCCATACTTGGCCAGAGCAGCCAGAGGACTTGGCCTACACTCTCCACGCTGGCCAGACGGGTTGGAGAGGTCTCATTGATGTTTAAGACTTTGTTTTGCTTGTATTTCCTAAGTCGCCTTCTACGACATCCACGGGAAGACTTGAAGTGGTCCTATTCTACTCTGCCGGATACCACACGGCTAATTCCAAGACCGGAAATTACAATTCAATGAATAAGAATTATATGTTTTTGTTTGTCGTACAGTACGATAGACTTTTTGTAGTGCGATGTGGATTTTCTGTCGTCCATTGTTATTTTACCAATATGATCTTCTTAGCTTTTGTGGATACTAGGCCTACATAGCGTGGAAAGCCTTTTATATCTTCCGTAAAATTACTTAACATATATGTCTTCGATCAGAAGACAATGATAAGTATCTAGGACATATAGTCTGGATTCTGGAATCTCGATACCGGATTATTCTACAAACAAACCGAAAATTTTTAATTTGATTTACGGTTCAGGTTTTATGACTGTTTATCCATTAAAATCATTTGTAACTTACAATTTGTGTCACATGTTTATTAATTTTAAATTCAGCATAACGTTGACACATTCTGAATGGCGTCTGTCGCCGGACTAGAGATATGGCTTGCCTGGAGTGCTGATTTTGAACGGGGAACTGTGAAAACGTGGCATATTTTTTTATGGAAAAATTACATGTGAAGTTCCCCGTTCAATAATAGTTAATCAGCCGGCCTATTTGCTAACTCAGTGACCAACGTTATGATAGTCACTTCAAAATACATTGCGGGTTTCCTATGATTGACTATTTTTATTAAAGATATATAAAACGTAATGCACTTCGAAATGACTATCAAAACGTTGTAACGAGTTAGCAAATAGGCCGGCTGGTTATAGATAATATAATACTAAAGTATAGACTGCCAACCTCGTACAAAAATACTGGTCCAACTTAAGGCCTACTATATGAAAGATCCATCCCTCCCCCATTTCCTCCCCCATGGCCTTCCCCAACTCCTTGAAAGGCCGGCAACGCTTCTGTTACACCCTGGTGTTGCAGTTTTCCATGGGCAGCGCTGATCGCTTACCATCAGGTGACTCTCTTGCTCGTTTGCCGTCCTATAACATAAAAAAAAAGATCAAAGTGCGTTTGTTAGTTCCACATGGCGCTGGAGTGAACTTTTCCATTCGTCACTAGATGGCATTAGCGTAAACTTGGTTAAACAGAAATAAACAAATAATATTTAAATACAAGCCGAAAATAATGCTTTTGTTCTGGTAGATGTCTCGCTACCGGACGCTTTTACGGGACGTGTCAACGGTGCATTGAATTAAAATTAATAATTTCCAAGTTTTAGCAAGTGTTCTATTTATCCATGGTATAAACATAGGTTATGTAATGTGTAGAGGCGTATAATAAATAAAATAGTATTAATATAAGGCGAGTCCAGTTCTGTGTTATTTTTATACTTAGACAGTTCCCGTAGTTTGTCGCTATCGCTCCGACTGTAAACGGAATTCGTGATATACAAAGCCTTTAAATGCACATATACAGTAAACTTTAGTGTAGATTTAGAATATATGCGCTCGATCTGACACAGACTAAAAATTATGAATGCCGCATAATATTAAGTTTGACCAAACGAGCGAAATTTCCTTTCAAATTAAATTTCAAGTTATATTATATACATCCATTGTTAGGTTTGAGAGCCTTCTGGCTAACCGACAGATGGCAGGAATGAAATACTGGATCCAATGAACTAGAGTACATCATTGGATAATATTTTTATCAAAGTACTGTAAAATTATTGATAGTAAACCAACGTTCCAATGTTGCCACTACGATTGTTATAAAACCTTTATTGCGTGATGGAAAAAATCTCTAAATGAGCCTCGTTTGGTCTCACAAGCCACAAGTGCAAGGCAGGTTAACAGATCTCAAATTGTTTTAGATCCTAAATACTTCGGCGAGTTGCAACTGTCAGATCATATAGCATCCATAGTGTTACCAGGATATAAGCTTGTAGAAGCCACATAATTGGCAACACAGTAGCGCTGTTTAATACGGTAGTTTTTATAACGCGATGATGGCAACCCTATGTAATGAGATCTAATTAAATTTACTGAAACAATTTAACGGTGCGTATTTTGACTGACGCTTGACTGAACATTTTGCCCAGGGACATAATGACTTTCTGAATATCTTAACACCAGATGGCAGCACCAGAGTCGTAAAGTACGATGAGCGCTTCGATCAAATATAATGGTAGATACACGATTCGCGCTCGAAAAGTGGCACCAGCAAAAAAGCGCACTAATCCAGTTTCGGAGCTGTTTTGATCCACAGTTTCAATAAACCGCGCTAGCACTTACACGTCTCGCGATTACGGAGGTCAGTAAAAAGATGCAAAAACTACGTGTCAAAAGTGAAAAACAAAGATGGAGTGTTAAACTTTCAGTGTGTACCGTTTTTGTTGTTGTTTGTAAGTATGCATGATGTTTTGGCTCGGGGATTATTTAGGCTTAATTTTGTATGAGAATGGTAGATCCATTATTATCCATTATATTTGATCGAAGGACGAGCGGTTGTCATTGGATAATACTTGACAAGCCGTAACAACACATTGTCCAATAACAGCTTACAGCCTATTTGGTAACTTTTGAACTAACTACGGTGTACAGTTTCGATGATCGCTTCAACATCTATTACGGTTTATATATGTTAAATAAAAATAGTCCATCATACGAAAATCGCAATGCATTTTGAAGTGACGATTAAAATGTTGTACACCGTATCTGTCAAATGTTAGTGAATAGGCCTCATTTATTTCAGAAAAGCAGTGTCTTCTTTCAGTATTTTTTTATATTTCACTAGACATTATCATCAGACTGAATATACCCTCAAATAGTTTCAGTTTATTTTGTAAGATCTCGTAGATAATTATGGTGTGTTACAGTACTACCATTTTTAAATCGCATCGGCTTTGTTCTGTGGCGCAGAATAACACAACCTACAGCCGAATCAAACCGAATGAAAACATAATTAAAAAAACGTATTTGTTTCTATTACATAAGATTTAAAATCCTAAAACAAAAAGACTTATGCTATCTCGCTCAATATACTTGTACGGCCGGCGCTGCATCGTACTCTAGACATGGCGCGAACTCATCAGCCAATAACAGAGGGGTATTTCCGCGCCATGGAAAAAAAATATTTCTGTGTAGGTACTCAGGGACAGAGATACCTGACCAGGCCCTCTTCCTATATCTTATTTTTTTTCTTAAACTATAACATGAAGATTTAAATACAGAAACGTTTTAATGAAGTCTTTCTTTATGTACATTTTCATGTTATTTATAGTTTAAGAAAAAATTCAAGATATAGGTTTGAGGGGCTGGTCTGGTATCTCTGTCCCCGACTGTACATCGGT
This sequence comes from Elegia similella, assembly GCA_947532085.1. Taxonomy (NCBI): domain Eukaryota; kingdom Metazoa; phylum Arthropoda; class Insecta; order Lepidoptera; family Pyralidae; genus Elegia; species Elegia similella. The sequence continues at coordinate 21,725,124 of OX383941.1, forward strand.
GTCACTTATAAAGTGGTAGTCTAGTAGCACTGTAACATATGGCAAATTGTTTCGTCCTACTTTTCCCACCTTATGTTGGGTCAAGATTCGCAATTATATTTTTTTTTGTAAAATTCTTGTAGTAAAATGAGAATAGATTTTGGTCCTCATGTGATGTCCTGAAAAATATTTCTCATAGTAGATATATGTAAAATTTTATCATGATCGACCCATAGTTGTAGTTAAAATTAAATTAATTTAAGTTTAGCATAACGAAACGTTTTGAAAATTATTTTTTTTCTGTATGTTATCTACTGCAAACTAAAATAGGTTAAAAACATTGTCAAGGTACTTCAAAGTGTATCCAGTTTACTACTGAGATTCAATTCGAAAATATCACATCACATTTTTTTTATTTTCACTAGTATTTAGTTTGCAGCAGGTATAAACCCTCTTTTCACATGTACGGCCCATAAGCCCAAGTTATATTCACACCATTCATATAGGCATCAATTTCGCGAGAACAAAAGCCTTTGTCCTTCCCAAGGTTTGTCATGTGAATAGAACTTGAAATTGTGTATGTATTGTACAATTGAAACTAGCTTGTTCCGGTCGTGACAGTAGAGCTACCACTGTCTTCACCAGACGTATGACAGACAATGGAGTATTAGTGGTTCCAATATTGACCGTTTTGTATAATGTACATACAAACCTGCCTATTATACTAAGCGCAAGTTTACGCGTCAATAACGTATGTTCACCTTTTATACAAGTCCTTCTGAGCCACACTATATGAGCAGAGCAGCATGATAATTATAAGTATTAACATGGTCGAACGACTCTCGCGTCGACCACGAGTGAAATGTCAGTGGAAATGGTCCGTGATATCCCGTTAATACTAATAATTATATGTTTTAAGCGCGAGAGTTTAACCTATGGAGCGCCATTGACCACTATAGTTGCAAAACGGTCGTGTGACTGAGACGCCATTGACAACTAAAGTTACTACAATTTGTACTAGCTTGGCGTCAGGCGTGAAGTAACGTAAACAAGCGCTGGCGAGCATAAGGCTAAAAAGAAAAAGAGGCATGAGAAATATGTGCGAGCGACAAGGATAGACAGATACAGGTCAACATTCGCTATTGACTCGCTAGTTGAAGTTTAGTATATCATGCATGTGAAGGGGTGACATAACGGGTAACTCCAGTCCAACTCATCGTATCGTTCTCAAATAAGAGTAAATGGCAAGCGTAAGGAATGAATTCAGTACTATTAGACCGTCGTCTTAACGCGATTTTCTGATGTATAAGATAGTGCTTGGAGACTATAATAAATGGATGGACAATTCATTGGTGAACATAAAGAATTTTAGCACAATCACATATTTATTAACAAATTTTCAAACTTTCGTAACTCCTAAACGCTTTTAACCCGGTTGTAAGAAATTGGATATTTATGTTCACCAATGAGTGCCCTATATTAGTCTCCAAACACTATCTTATACATGAGAAAACCGTTTTGGGACGACGGTCTATGTAGATAAGTTGGAAATTCTAGTTTCGTTCTGACTTCTCTTCTTCGCTACTTTCTCGATACTGCACAAAAATTTGAAAGGTGCTGGTTATCTGTTACGTCTAAATTATTATCTGTATCTTATTTATTTTGTCTTCTTTTGTAAAACTATTCGGTTTTCTGTTTCTTAAAGTATGGTCATAATGTTTTAGATAATCGATGTTAGTAATTAAAGAACCAATTCTTATTATCTGTGTGATCGTACGAATAAATTAGTTAATTGTAATCCACTGCATTTTTATTTGTTATTTATGAAGAGGTTTAATAAAACAACAACATTTGCTAAATAATTGTAGGTAGGTATATTGATAAAATAACATTGAAAAGGTAGGTAGGTAAGTAAATTAGAAATCCCATAAACCACATAATTTATATGCATTATCGAATAATAAAATAGAAATAACCTATTTACTACATATGAATTTAACATTAAAATCCCATACCCGAAATTAATAATTACCGAATAACAATAAATAAAATGTTAAATACGTTATACGTAAACTAGGTTACTAAGAAAATAAAATTTAAATAAAAGAAGCGGGAGTCACAGCGGAATAGTGATTTTGAACTCTTAGTGTTTAGGTTTTAAGGTGCAACGTCGCTTGACACTTCACTGGCGTCCGCCTTGTCGGCCATTTTGTTTTGGACGCCATTTAGTGGCCACTGTCAGAGACTAAGGCGGCAGATGTCGTCGTTGATTTCGAGCATCTGGTCGATGAAGTCCTGGTTCGAGAGGACCTTCGCTAGCTGGCAGATGATGGAGCGTAGCTCGCCCTCTTTGTAGTTCATTTGGGCGTTGCAAAGATCTATTTCTTCGCTTATTGAATCTGGTATCTGTAAAGAACAAGAAAATAATGTTAATAAGGATTGAACAATTCATCAAGCTAATAGGCGATGCTGCCAGCAATTCATCAATATTCTGATTCTAATTTCCACTTATGTCCACCAACATGCTAAACGCGACCTTTGGGCTTTGTGGCTTTTGATACTGTCTACCTCATAAAAGATTAAGACGTGATATTATCGTCGCGAAGCTCCCAGAATGAAATGTTCTAGAACTTTCGCGAACAATGTTTGTCTTGTTTAGATACAAATATTCTAATATTCTATCCCGGAGCTATATAGCCAGAATACACAATTCCGACAATCTATGTATTCTGGCTGTCGGAGCTGGAAGTATATAGAACTTTCTATAACTAAAAAGGTAAGGGGACAGACATCGTCAATCATATCCCATCCCCCTTATACGTATTTAGGCTTACGTCACCTAGCACAACTACCCGACTTTTACAAGTGAGGTATTTGATTCAACTCATTGTACAATAAATTTGAAATCAAAGTTAATTAAGTCGTACATAGCAGGTTCAAATCCCGCCCGCTTAAAATTTTTTTACCATATTTTATCTCCTAATTAATATGAGTATAATCAAAATAACATTGTGAATACAAAATATAAACACTTAAAAATATATCGTCAATCAGTTGACCGCGAGTTCCCGCAACGTTGACTTCGAGAAATATTTTTAGCAGAAAAAATGTGTGATTATTTTATACGACCCGCGACGAACCAGGATACCGATTGCTTTACGTGTTGGATTGGAAGACCAATAAGTTTTCAGAGTTCCGAAGAATTTGGCATTTTACTTCAAATCCCGAAACCTAACCACGTAATAATATGTATGTACCAGTGCCTACTCGTACAAAGAAATCTGTTTATAATTTACGGAGGCCATTTCATTCAGAAGGCAATACCTCAAAAAATTTGGACATTGGGATATAAATAGAAAGTAGATCTATTAGTGGAAAACGCACGTACAGACAGCCACCGAGATACACTTGACCCCGCCCTCTACTATCTATCTTAAAATAATATATTGATATGAAATTTATATTCAGAGAGATTTTAAATAAGACTCCGTATATTTCATATTTCAATAGGTATTTCGTCAGTTACCATCAGGTGAGATGGGAGACAAATTTAGTAAAAAAAATAAAAAAATCACATTTTTATGTCAATATTATTTTTAGTTTAAGTGCAAATTCAAGATATAGATAGGGGGCGGGGTCAGGTATCTCTGTGGCTGACTACATAGGTAACACAAAAAGACTCCTATGAAGTATCCATTCATATCAACATTATATTACTAAGCTTGTACAGAAATGCCGGATGGCCTGGTATACGACGTACGCGGATACGGTTTCAAAACATATTGTTTCCAAGTATGGGGAAACCAAATATAAGCAAAGCCACACGAGTCGATAGCGCAATGATCTAATGTGTCATTCATTGTGGCTGCGTGTTACTCGTTATCGCTGGCTTGCGCAGGCGCAACTGCGTGGCAACTGGAGACGTAATGCCAACGCGTTTATCACTTCCGCGATTTTTTACCGCTTTCAAAAGAGCTTCTCGTTCTCAGGTGATCAATTGATTGTATTCGTGGATTGGTAGATTTGGTAATTTTGCTACCGGGGTAACTTAATCATGGTCTGGTTGAAGTTGATTAATTAGAAAGATTAAACTGTTGTTATTGATTTTTAAATACTAGCGTATTTAAAACCTTGCCCAGGCATTGAGATTGATCTTTGTCGATTTCTAAATAAAATGTTGTTCGTAGGATATTAATTTTATTGTCTGCATGTTCAGATAATGAAATTTGGTAATCGTAAAAGATACCACGTCAGAGGCGGAACGGTTCCGAAGAACTCTGACACCAGGGTGTGCAAGGTTGACTGACCGTGTCACCTACACGAAATGATGATGAGTAAATAATAATAACAGTTACGATTTTGGGATTGAGAATACTGAATTCTCAGGAAATATGGTAAATTACAATATAATACATATACAATATACAATACATATACAATAAATACATACAAGTTGTGATCACGGGGTTAAGGAAACTACTGAAAATTACACCTTTCGTTCTGTAGTCTGTCATTGTTGAGTACCTAATGAGGTCATAGGTGTCATGGCTATTGTGACTAGATGTTTCGACGTATGATTATAGCTTATTATAGACAAGGTAGGTAAGTTGAAATCGTTTAGGTAGGTGAACTCATTCTCTATTGTTATAATAATAGGTGATTCATCTACGTCATCGTTGTGTATCGGAAGTATAGAATTAGCCACGCAACTTATGCTTTGTTCTAGTATTGGATATTATTGAAATTGAACTAAAATTATTTTTTAACAGACTTCAATAAGAATGAGGAAGTTATTAAGTCGGTTGTATGATTTTTCATGTTACCTTATAACCTCCGTCATTTACGATTGATGAACCGATTTGAAAAAAAAAGATTTTTTATTCGAAAGGGTACATATAAATAAATAAATAAATAAATATATACGGACAAATCACACAGATTTTGCTAGCCCCAAAGTAAGTTCGAGACTTGTGTTAGGGGATACTAACTCAACGATACTATATTTTATAACAAATACCTACATATATAGATAAACATCCAAGACCCAGGCCAATCTGAAAAAGATCATTTTCCATCTTGACCTGGCCGGGGATCGAACCCGGCACTCCGTGTCGCAGGCTGGCGTGTTGACCGCTGCGCCACGGAGCTAGTCAATGTAAATGACATATGCTTTCTAAATGGCCCAGATTACATCAAAATCGGTTTAGTATGATTGAAGCAGGGTTTGGGCGAAATTGAGAAGACACTGGTCTTAAACATTAAAGTTGTAGTTATTCCTTATTGTTAAAATAAACAGGGAAGTTTATTTCTTGGGGAATAAAAGAGAATCCATGCTGGTCTGGGAGAAAAAAAAAACGTAGAATGTGCCAGCTGCTTGTCTTCCCGCGCAGATGGTAAAAGCCGATTGACGAAATGGGCGAAAATCTGTGGAATCATGTCAATAGGCGATGCGGTTAGCATCACTTATCTACTTTGATTCCGTTTTCCATCTACACCACCAAAATGTGGCTATAAGGCCTTAAAGACCTAGGCTCTGTCTACCTCGTAAGGGAAAAAGACGTGATACTATGTACCTATGTATGTGTGTATGTCATGAGTGTATGTATAAAAGAGAAAATAAGAAAGGCATGTTCATACTTACATTGTTAGGATCAAAGAAGAGGCTGAATTTGTACTTTGTCTTCCGTTTCTCCGTCCCGTTGTCGAAGAACAGCGTGAACTGGGCGTCTTTGCCTCTACCTCCAACGGGGAAGTACAGGCCGGCTATGAGGTGGCCTTTCTGGTCGCGGGATAGGAGACTCCTGTAGGAAAATAGGGAATTTTAGGGTAAGTGAGTCGTTTCCTTGTCATCTATCAGTACGATACTATCCGGATCGTACGATCCTTAGGGGCCTAGGGATCGTACGATACGCGATACACGGGCGTTGTGTGACACACAAAGGTTTACCTGGGCCCCGTGTTGAATGTACCCTGCGGCCCCATATAGATTGAGCCCAAATCAGTAAAATCTGATATATCTTTATGTTTATTGTGATGTGACCCTATTGGTAAACTATCTTTTGGACCATATATTTTAAAAAATGCGGCTTTTGGTCTATCGTGACATCATTTGTCACATCACAAGATTGCAATGAAATAATTTATTAATCATCCGCATTTGTAGTCGGTCTTGATTCGGTTAGACATGCAATCTCAACTGAAGCGGACTCACCGTATGTTTAACTTATTCTTGATCTAATGATTTTTTTTAATATACCGCATGATTTAGTAACTATGAACTATATTAAAATTCCAGAATCAGAACCCTTAATTAAATATAGAATTTTAAGAAAAAAAAGGTTAAAAACGAAATAAAAATTGACTTCCTATAGAAATGTCGTAGGATTTTCGTCTTTTACCTTTTTCTCACAATTCTTTATTCAATTAGGGATTCTGATTCCAGGATTTTAATATACATATGTAGTTCATAGGTACAAAATCATGTGGTATAGGAATAAATCACGGAGATTAGGACCCAGCCCCGCGGTAAATTGTGGACTTGTGTTGTGTGATACTAGCTCAACGATACTTTATAATAGATACATATAGGTATAGATAAACATCCAAGACCTAGGCCAATCTGGAGAGTGTTTTCCATCTTGACCTGACCGGGAATCGCCACAGAGGTCGTCGGATGGGTGTGGGAATTGAGTGATTGATGGATATCTTTGAATAAGGATATGTTTATTTATCAAGAGTAGCAATAACGTTAAAATATAACGAACCTGAAGTTATAAACGAGGTTCCTCCGCTCCGTGACGTTGACTCCATCCAGATACGGACGGGCAGCGTACACGAGAGACGTCTGACACTTGACGGCCCCCCCGCGCGTCTCCCGCTCCTGCCACTCCACGTAGCTGCTGTTCTGAGGGTTCAACACGTAGTTGTACTCCTTGCGGCAGTGCGGCTCGTCGGACTGGGTGAACCAACCTGGACAAAGAATAATTCTTTCAAATTCTACATCCAAACTCTTCAATACGACATCTTCAACACAATGTTATAATTTTCTCTACATCGACATCTACTGAGAAGAGAATGGGATCTCCTTAATACAACAGAAGACCGAAAAATGGACACCTGTTCACACAAAATGGGCCCGCATAAGTGGTCTAAGTTTAGTAAATAGCTCACGGTAGCAGTAAGACCGAATTGTTGGGCACATGCCTCCTTCCTGTAGGCAGCTGGTCTCTGTTGGCAGCGCCAAAGTTCGCCACTTTCCATCTGTCGTCAATGATCATCAGGTCATTTCGTTTTGGGCGGCCTCAACTCGTCTCTTAGTCAATATATGTGACGTTCCACGGGTAAAAGTACCTTATTGAGGCGCTTAAGACGTTTAGAAAAACAATTCATACAATTTGACTTAGATTAAATAAACACAATGTCGTAAGCGCTAACCTCCATAAGGTACCGTTACCCGTGAAACGTCACATATTTAAAATTGATGGTGTCGTCGAGACTCACCAGTATGTGGATACGCGCGATCAGCCATAACAGTCACTACCCTCGGCACGTGGTATCCCGGGTCCGCGAGCATGAGCCCCGGCCGGCCGTCGATCCTGATCTGCACGCCGACCATTACGTGCTCCTTCTCCGCCTCCAACACCGCCGCTGGGCTCTCGCCGCAAGTGACGTACTCCCTCACATCAACAACCGCCTCCTCGCAAGACAGTAAAGCTGTGGCAGCCGCGAATCCAGGGAACTCTTTGTTAAGCCCTCGCCATCGCTTAATCAGCTCCAATCCCAGCCCGACACAAGTGTGTTTCTTTGTTCTAATCGGCGGCGAGTACTGTTCGTACACGTCGTATAGCTTTTCTGAGGATTTCTCGAAGGCTTCGAAGAGAGAGACGAAGTTGTTGACGGAGTCATAGTTGTCGGTGACGAGGAGCCGGCGGAGCGCCGCTTCGGCTTTGGTCGCGAGCTCCTCGTGCTTCGCCGGGGTCAGGTCGAGTGGCCTGTGGGAGAAATGCACTTATAGATAGGCAATGTAACACATAACATGGTTTCACCGAAAGACTGGCATATTTTCAACGGACCCCTCATCTCGGCATGTCCCTGGCTGCATGTGTAGTGATGCTTTCGGGCCCCAAATCTGCTATTATTATGCGCAACCAAAACCGGTTGCCATTATGGTCTACAGGCTTAATGTTTCAAAGTTGTTTATCGTTTGGCAGTCATCACTAGATGGCGGTCGTGATATATGCCAGATACCTCTAGGCACCTTGAAAAACTGACACCAGTATTTTCAGTAAAGTCAGAAAGTTCAACATGGCCATTCCAATTTTAAACGGTCAACAGTGGGGATTTCGATACATACTATATGATGGATATGTGACTAAAATATTGATGACTGGATTCTTTACCTGCGAGGCGAGCCCCACCGCGCGGGCGGCAGGGGTAGTCTGGTCACGTCGCGGACATCAGGAGAGTCCCCAGCCCGCGCGACCGAAGCGAGTCAACTCGGCCATTCGGCGCCCCAGCGGCCCACCGCGGGGGAAGCCGGCTCGGCCTCCGCGGTCGCCTGATGCGCAGCATCGTCTCGGCGACGCTCGTTCGCAACCTCGACGCCCTTGATGAGCGCCTCACGTTGCCTCTCTAACACCAATGATGTCGGTTTTTCACGCTCTGCAAGTAAAATAACGAATAAGCAACTTATGTCAGTGAAAGAGAGGAAAAGTGATAGATAAAGAGATACCTCTCTTTATCTATCACTTTTCCTCTCTTCATAAGAAGAAAATTACATCGGACAAGCAGCTAGGAAATGCTGGCTGAGGTTACTTCGAACCTGGTTATATTTAGATACCTTTATCGCGCAAAGGTAAGCAAAATATCTCGTTGTATTGTTGAAGCCTCGTAACGTAATCATAATCATTATTTATTTCCATGGACAGTAAACAGTAGACATTAATGCCGCTGTTAGAGGGCAATCAAGACTTGTTTCTTTTCTAGTTACTGCCTATTACCCTACACTTTGCACCATCGTTCTACCTTCACTGTATGGCAACTGAGGTAACGTTCGTATCTCATACATTCATCGCATATTTCTGGAGTGAGGATGACGAACTGTCATACCACGTTCTATCTTACGTCATTACTTTATTCCTTTCTATTCTAACATCATAAGTACCAAAATCCTTCTTCATATTTTATTAACAGCTTTGTATCTCTTATCGAAGAAGTATGCGCTTAATTTCTCTATCCTCTCCCTTATTTCGTTTTCGATACGTCATGCATGAGTCATGACACCATCCTTCTCCTTAGTTGGTCAACAAAACTAGGGTCTACTTGAACCTCTTTTTCCTTACATTTCGTCTAATAATTTAAAGAAGGCATCATGTCAGTTGAAATTCTCTAACGTCCCTAATTCATAAATTAGTTTATTCAATGCTGGATTTAGAGGTCCGGAGGCCCCGGGGCCATAAAGGAGTGGAGGCCCCCTGGAACCAAATTATTTTCCAAATAAAATGGAAAATGTTTTCAGTCGAGTTTTTCCAATAAATAATTTATTGTGAAACCTAATATATGATCGAAGGAAACCAAGTATGGATTCTGTCATTATTTTATTTGTACAAAGTACTGTAGGAAGTATTTGAATTATGAGAATGAAGGCCCCGGGGCTGTAGTCCCCTAAATTCGGCCCTGAGTTAATTAACGTTTGCCCTTTTGTCCCCAGTGTACACGCATAGTTGACGGATTGTGTTATTTCCTGTTCTGAATCAACATCATCTGTTTAGCGTTTATTAGCATTCCCAACGCCAAATTACGCCGCGTGTAAACAAAAGATGAAATGTAAACAAGATATTTTAGCGGCTCGTCGCCACCGCAACACATGAACAACAATGATAACCTCTTATCTTATCAAGGCTTTCTTTATCACGGTATCAGGTAGTTGATCGCCTGCACACATGCCTACTTTCATAATAGCAGTCTTTCAAAGTGAATTTCAATCGTAGATATTTCAATAGTAAGATAACCATATCTTGTAGATAGGAAGCCGAATTTGCAAACGTTATTTTTAACGATGATCTCATATACTGTAGGATTGTTTAAGATATTTCAGTAACCTCAGAGTGTAGCTGTTTCAACAAACACCTGAAGTGTGCCTGACGTTATTGCCATTAAAAGTTGAGAAATCTGTTTCATATTAGCTTAAACAATTGCTCATTTTGCTATTTGGCCTAAAGGGGATCATCTTAATATATAAAACAATGTCGGGTTTGTTTGAATAACGAACAGTTGAACCGATTTTTATAATCTTTAACAAATCAAAGATTAAATATATTTTTTATAATCTTTAACAAAACAAAAGGTTTTGTTATCGCCCCCAATAGCAGAATAACTATTAAAATAATAAGAAATATTTACGACAAAAAAATAATAGCGAAACGAAGTTCTGAGACACCTAGTCTATATGTATAAAAAATCTATAGATAAACTCTGAAACTACTGAACCGATTTCGATCAAATTTCATAACTATTTGTAATTTGGTCCAACTTAAAAGCTAGGATTTTATCTTATAGCGAAACGAAGTTCCACGTGACAGCTAGTCGATATATAAACGATCATATTCAAAACGAATTATTATCAAGTCAGCCGACAACGATCTTCCCCGTGTGATCAAAAAACTGAAAGAAACCGGTGGAAGCAAAAAGTTGGTTCTTTGTCCCGAATCCCGTCATGTGATATGCGGCGAACCGGACATGCCCGCTATAAGACGTAAAAAAGGTGGAGGTTGTCAATGCGCTTGTTGTTACCTAATAACTCTGAACCGATTTGATACAATAGTTTTTTTTTTTTGATATGATATTATGGTTTCACATTGGTCTCATTTAAATTTCGAGATGCTAAGACCAAGAATAAATAGACTGTTAGAGATGTTTCAATCAATCAATCAATCAATCATGTTTAGAGTAGTGTCCAATAATTTAAAAAAAAAACATTTTTTTAAGTGTATTCTTTCAGTCTCTATGGTTTAGTGGTTTGATTGAAGTCGGTTTTTTTTATATAAAAGATTATTTTTTAACGATTGAATGTCAGTTACACGTTTTCCTATTTTCTATATTATGTACTATTTAGTTTTATACTAAATAGATGCTACCTACATAAGAAATGCATGCAGACTTAGTTCTATTTCAAAAGTCTAAAAACCAAACATTGTTCTGAACTGCTAATCTAAAAGAGAAACTTCTTCTCTTGGAAAGTCAGTGTAAATAGAGAATTTAACACATAGCAAGAAATCCACAAAGTAAAATAAATATATATATTTTTTATTTCTCGCCACAACAATTAAATAGTCCTATAACTAAAATACAGTGTACTGTGTACACATAAATTACAATATAATCTGTTGTGGAGAACTGGAGCCTGAACTAGGTATACAGATCTTCTTACAGGACCCCAGCCCTCAGAAGTAATAAGTACAGACAGTATGGAGTAGCAGAAAAAACGTAGTCTTGGATGTTAAAGATAGTATAGGAGTAGAACAAAAGAAAACTTAGCCTAGGATGCGTAATTCCTACACATCCTATGCTTTGGACTAGCTCCGTGGCGCAGTGGACAACACGCCAGCCTGCGACACGGAGTGACCGGGTTCGATCCCCGGCCAGGTCAAGATGGAAAATGATCTTTTTCAGATTGGCCTGGGTCTTGGATGTTTATATGTATTTGTTATAAAATATAGTATCGTTGAGTTAGTATCCCGTAACACAAGTCTCGAACTTACTTTGGGGCTAGCTCAATCTGTGTGATTTGTCCGTATATATTTATTTATTTATTTGGAACTCACTGCCAATCTCGATACGGTGTACTCAAACGCTAGCTAGCTTTAAATCTCTTGTCAAATCACACTTCTTGTCCTTTTCGTAGGCATATTTTATTTCCTCTCGTGTTTTGTTTTAAATCCTCGTCTTGTCTTCAGATATTTTATGTATGTATATATGTATGTATTATTAATATGTATAATATATAAAATTTTAGATTTTCTTATTTTTTTCTTCTTTTCGGACTGAATTAATTTTAATATAACTTTATTTCCCACCTCTATAAATTTGCGCCCTACCTGTTGTTATTTTCATATATTCCTACTACCCTCAGGTTGCCTGGAAGAAATTGCATTTAGCGATAAGGCCGCCTATTGCTTTTCTAAGTCTGTTACCCTTATGTTTATTTCTTGAAATTGGTACAATAAAGAGTTAAATAAATAAATAAGTTTTCTTTTGCGTGTGAGTGATTTTTTACTGACTAACAAGAGTCAGTTAAACAAATTTAGATCACTAATATCGATACGCACGGTAGAGCCCACGCCCTGATACGTCATAGTCCAGTTCGCAAAATAAACCGATGAGTCACTCCTTCTCGGAAGCCTGCCGAGGAATTCCCGAGAGCTGTGGTACTGAGTGATATAGATTAATATCATATGACGTAATTCGACAACGCACTATCTACGAGATATCGGAGAAACGGTCATGAACCTTAAATGGAACTGGGTAGGTGACCTGGCCAGACGGAGTAATGGCAGGTGGACCGAACAGTGGTCTAGAACCGGGGAAAATAAGCCCGACGCTTCTTTCCCTGAACTGATGAACTGAACTTTGGATGAAATGTTATAATGTTATGTGAAAGGTTAATAGGACACTATTAATATCACTCCGCTTTCCGTCTGTCTGTCTGTCTGTCTGTCTGTCCATCTGTCTGTCTATCTGTCCATCTCTCACCAGGCTGTATCTCATGAACCGTGCTAGTTAGACAGTTGAAATTTTCACAGATGATGTATTTCTGTTGCCGTTATAACAAAAAATACTAAAATATGGAGTAAATAAAATAATTAAGGTGGCTCCCATACAACAAATGTGATTTATTTTTGCTTGTGTTTGCTCGATATTTATAACGGAAACATGTAGTCGCTTGAAATATTTACAGAATATTTAGTTAAATATTTACTTTAAAAATAAATAATTGAATAAAAATAAAATCAATAAACATTATTTTTTTGCCGTTTTTATACATAACGGTACGGAACCCTTCGTGCGCGAGTCCGACTCGCTCTTGGCTGGTTTTTTCTTTTCTCGCAGATCACTATGGGAAGCAGGCGTGATAATATGTATGTATGTATGTATCATTCATAGGACCGGAGATTCTATCCTCTTTGTAATTCTAATTTTAAACTCCGTGAAAACGTGTCCGTTATTCTTGTAACAGACACTGATGATCTGAACAACAACGGTGTATTTAAAGAAAATAGGAATTCCGACATTTGTAGATGAAATATGACCAGGTTAAGAGGTTAGAAAGGGCTGAAAATTCAGTTCAGTTATTGGTATAACTGAGACTGCTGAGATGAAACAAATTGATTTTTCCCTTATCGAAATTAATCAACGATATGGAGACCACAATTTTTATTGAATTAACTGATGTTTTTCTGTCTGTCCGTCTGTCACCAGGCTGTATCTCATGAACCGTGCTAGTTAGACAGTTATAATTTTCACAGATGATGTATTTCTGTTGCCGCTATAACAACAAATACTAAAATATAGAGTAAAATAAATATTTAAGGTGGCATACAATAAATGTGATTTTTTTTGCTTGTGTTTGCTCGATATTGATAACGGCAACAGGCACGTTAATAGGATAGAAAGGGCTTCAGTTCAACTATTGGTATAACTGAGAATGCAGAGATGAAACAAATTGATGTTTGTCGAAATGAATCAACGAAACTGATGCAGCAGAAAAAAAGTTATTATGAACCGACTTAAAAAAAGGAGGAGTTTATCAATTCCGTTGTATTTTATAAAATGTTTGTTACCTACCTCACAACTCCGTCATTTATAAATTGGCTATTTATTAACATTCTCCTTCATAAGAAATAGAAAAGCGTTTGAATCAATATAATAAAAAAGTTAATGAATATTATAGCAAATATTATTCAATCCTGACTTAAACATTATTACACCGCATAAAACAATTTCAAAGCGAATCCTATTCGTTTCTCACGACGCGTACATCCGCCGCGCACGTAAACATCGACGTGGAATAACCCACTAGCCAGCTCCAGTTACAGACCAAAACTTCAGAACTGGTTGACATTTTAACATATTATCTCGCCTTTATTCCGGGGTAGACAGAGTCTGAAGCCATAACCAAAGGCTACGTTTACCGTGTTGGTGGGATTGTAGGTGAAAAAGGGAATCTAAATAGAGATGGGTTGCTGGGGTACTATTTTTGAAAGTATGACCATTTCGTTTTACAGCGATAATTTAATGGAAAAATAATTAGTTTTCTAACGGCGTAATTTTAAAAATAACCTTTCTGGTCGCATTTCTCCCATTGACATTGTTTTTTTCTCATGATGTAAGTAGGACGGCAAACGAGCAAGCGAGTCACCTGATGGTAAGTGATCACCGCTGCCCATCATGGACAACTGCAACACAAGGGTGTGACAGGAGCGTTGCCGGCCTTTTAAGAGGGCACGAATGCAAAACTTGTCAATGAACATTCGTCTAGATGTCTATATCTATAACGACTACATGCCTGTTATTTATTATATATAAAACTTCAACATATTTTCTTAAAACTGTCCAACCTGAAAACACGATTAATAACAAAAGCCTCGATACTTTTATTTTGCAAACATAGCCCCTTTATTTGATGTTTGTGGTCAGAACGGCGAAACCCTAAGGTCTTTAGAAATGATTTTTAGTTTCCTAGCTTAGCAATAAATAGTTCTAAAATCTGGCCAAAGTTTTTTTACTCATTAACCTCGTACTTTTATTTTAAATAACAATTAAGTGATTTGGCGCTTACGCCCGTTAATTCTAGGACACCCGCTTGTGCCTACCCACTATCTTCTTCTCATTTTTTACGCGTTACGGTCATTAGATCTATCCTGCTTTCGCGCGGGGCGCGGGGTGCGAAATGGCTTCAGCCGGGTCGCATTGGTGCGCTCTTAAGAAGCTGGGGGAGGAAATGGCGGGGAAGGAAGGGTCTCTGGCTCTCTCACTTACCGTACGAATCATTGAAGCGGTAAAGCTTCTACTCAAATGTATATTTGCTGTGTGTGATTCCTAATATTTTTGCCCATTCCATCCGTCGGATTCTACGGTCTGTGCGGGAAGAGAAGTAGGCGGTAAGAATCTTGTCCTAGACCATTATAAAATAGATCTAAAGTCTACTATCAGGTAGGATCTATTTTATGGCGGTTCTTCGTTTAGCTGTCGGGCGCTGTGTCATTTTTTTATTTTCTCATTATGTTGAAAGCATTAGAAAGAAAAAATGCGTAGGGAAAATACCATAGTTTCTAATGATACGTAATTAATTTAATGGTATTTCACAAACAATATACTTTCAATTAATAAGTACTAATAACCAGACGGCCTAACATTGGTGCCATGGAAGCATGGCAGATGCCTTATTTGGGATGCCACTTGCGTCAACACTCGCCGCCAGCCACCTTGGTCGTACAACAATCGCGGCGGCGGCAGCTGCCGAAGATGCGGCAGATAGGAAACGGCTGAAATACGCAGCTATGGAGCCTCACTATTGTTTCGTGCCCATAGCTGTAGAGACCATGGGATGTTGGGGCACGGACGCAAACGTCTCTTTAGGGAATTAGGGAACTTAATAGGGGAGAAGAATGGTGACTCTCGCTCTGGCACGTTTTTGGTGCAAAGGATGGCCATAGCTATTCAGCGCGGCAATGCAGCCAGCATTTTGGGCACCTTTGCACCAGATAAGTTACAGGGCGGGTTTTAGATGTATCTGACCTACTCTTAGAGCTAATTGACTGTTGTAAATATTGTAATATCTAATAAATACAAAATTAATAAGTTATTAAAATATACGTAAATAACTTTTATAAATACACGTATTTATGTCATATCATAACAAAAGACTAGTCATCTAAAGATTTTGTATCATCATCATCATCAGGTCTTTTTAGTCTCCACTGCAGGAGCATGACCCTCTCTGTACTACCGGAGCCATTCTTGGCCAGAGCAGACAGACGATTTGGCCTACACTCTCCTCGCTGGCCAGACGGGTTGGAGAGGTGATCTTTATGAGCTTTATTTAGCTTGTATTTCCTAAGTCGCCTCTTACGACCTCCATGGGAAGACTAGGATTTTGTATATGTTTAGGTTTGAAAACTGACATATGTGGCCGCTTGGTACTAGCAGCTCTAGACCACGGTAATGCCTAGTCGTAGCTTCAAAAATACTAACTCATACATAATACAAAAATAGGACTTGGAAAGATGCTTCTGAAATGGATGAGTGGCCTTCCAAAGAACAATGAATTATTGTAATAGAAAGATAGCAAGAAGCTTTTTTCTATTATTTTATATTTACAGGCAATTACGATATATAAATTAATCCTGTATTAAACTTAACTAGAAATAAAATAACCTACCTTAAAACAACCACTATAAATTAAAATGTCCCGCACGTTAAGTATGTCATAAAATTAATTACGGCAAACCTAACAAGGTTTGCCTGTAATGTTAGTTATAATTTATTGCTCAATAAAATAAATAGATGATGAAATTTTATTTTTACTATTATTTTATTTCTTCGTAAGCGAAAGCAAATTTTAACGATCGTTCTGAATAAACTAATAAGTTTTGTGTCGTCTGGCTTGTATGATATAATTCTGCGATTTGATAAAGAATTATAAAGCTGTGATTGTTTATTTTGGTTTTATGTGTCCTCTTTTTATATTTTTGTGGCATAAGTTCTAAGTTAGTTGCTGAATCCATTGGATAGCGTCATTTTCGAGACCGAACAAGTCCGGTGGTCTACCTACTACTTCCATACTTAGTGAGAGGAACAAGAAGATACAAGGTCACAACATGCGGCACAAACATCCTTTCAAATAAAATAGATAAGCACAATTATAACTAAGAATTCAATTGTTTAGTGACTGGCCATACCAATGGAAGTACGAGTGTTGTGGAACTGGAAGTCGCAGTACAGCGAGCTTGAAGAGAATAAAAAAGCAGGACCTTCTAAATAGATATGGTAGGCCATGACTGTTACCGTGATTGGACGGCCTAGTAGAAAAATTCACGTGTGGAGGTCATAATACCAGTTTGGAAGCTCGTGAGTCACGTGACTGCGAATGTGGGTCAGTGCTGCGCCGGATTGGCCGCGGTTCGCGAACCGATCGTAGGGCTGCCGTGGTTCCGCAAGGTGAGACTTCTATCTTTTATCTTATCTGTTGTTTCTCGCTCGATCGCTAACATAACGTGTTCCACAACATTATGTAAATTGAAATTGTATATATCATGAAAACAGAAAAAAAAGAAAAGATAAAAAATCATACAAAGCCGCGGGCGAAAGCTAGTAATTCCATAAATGCTTGTATTCCTAGCCTTGGTAATCTTCTTAATCTACTCTACTACTCTTTTTATGCTATTATTTTTTATTTGAATTCATAATCCGTATAATTTATGTTACGATATGATATGGGTATGTATTGTGCCTGAAATAAACAAATTATTATTATTAGGAGATGAATACCGATCCTTAAACGACAATAACCTGTCGCTCGATTTGATAACCCTAATAATCTGAATTAGATTAGACTACGCTCAGACACGGCCGAATAGTTTGCCAACCACATGATTGATAAGCCAATTACTTGAGCCGCCTCTCAATCTGCCTGTAACTAGATACAAATTGGATCATGCTGAAGTTACTGGATTAAATCTCGATACGTTACACACGTACCAATTACGTCTTTGTGTTTTACGGAATAGCAGAGCCTGAGGCCATACGATCAAAAGGCCTCGTATAGTGTGTTGGTGTAAATCCGGATGGATTGCTAGCAGCGATGAATGCGCTTCGTATGGCCCTGTATTTAAGTGCAGATCTTTTATTTAGTTTATCTATACTAATATTATAAAGCTGAAGAGTTTGTTTGTTTGAACGCGCTAATCTCAGGAACTACTGGTTCAAATCGGAAAATTCTTTTTGTGTTGGATAGTCCATTTATTGAGGAAGGTTTTAGGCTATAAAACATCACGCTGCGACCAATAGGAGCGAAGCATCAATAAAAAATGTTTTGAAATCGGGGAAAAATTATTCATCTATACCAATTAATCATAATAACAGAAATTACCGCGGACAAAGTCGCGGGCAACAGCTAGTACATCATAAGATGTCATGAGAGCACCTAAACGGAAGGAAGGAGGAAACAGGCATAAAAAAAACCCTGACAGGTTAGATTTTTGCCTGTTTCCTCGCCCTCTTCTACGGTCTATGGGATGAGCAGCTGGTACATTCTATGTTTTTTCTTTTCCCCTAGACCAACATAAAAGTGAATGAATATCTAAACTAAATAAAACAGTAAGACTTAAAAGCCTATACGAAGCATTGATTTTTTCATAAATTTGTATTATCGAGAGAGAGAAAACGTAGACCAAATTGGAATGAACTCTTTAAATATTGAAAAGAAATGGACGGAGATAGTAGAGCCATCAAGGCTAATAAATTGAAAAAGAGATAAAGAAAAAATGCCAACTACGACGGTTCGTATTTGGCATTTTTTCAATTCGCTTTCAAGCCTTTTTTTCCTACTTTGCTGGAAGCAAAGTAGAAAAGAAAAAGCTAGAAAGCGAATCTCTTTACGTATAGTTTTTCTTCATTATACATATTTTATTATGATATACTAACTATACATACAACGGAATTAGTATTTGCAGGTCTCTAACTTTTGACAACTACGGTGTATACAACATTTTGCCCGTCACTTCAATCACTGTCCATTACGGTTTTTACATCTTATATAAAAATATTTAATCATGCGAAAGCCGCAATGTATTTTGAAGTGAAGATCGAAACATTTTACACCGTAGTCGTCAAATGATAGCGAGTAGGCCCGCAGTTTTCCTTACTTGGAATAAATTTTCCTGGCGAGGGAATTCCAGACCTTATTAAATTGAACTGAATACATTAATTCCAAATGTATTAAACTGAACTGAATACATTAATTCCAAATGTATTAAACTGAACTGAATACATTTGTTACCTAGAAACGAAATTATTGGTACATTTGGGCCATTACATGCCGACCTTTACACCCTCAGACGCCTACGGCCACAAGTGGGCGTTTATATGATACTAGCTTACGCATGCGGCTCCACTTGCGTCAATATCGATCCCTCGAGGACAATACCTTATTTCGGGATAAAAGGGGTACCGTTCATCCCGTAACAAGGAACTGTTGTATGTCCTTTTCCGTACTATAGAGATCGTGTATGGAAAATTTCATGATGATCTGTTCAGTAGTTACGGCATCATCATCATCGCGTGTAGGTGACACGGTCAATCGACCATGCACACCCTGGTGTCATAGTTCTTCGGAACCGCCTCTCGGCCTCTGACGTGGTTCCTTTAACGACTACCAGATGGCAGCCGGGACCACCGGCTTCACGTGCCTTCCGAAGCACGGAATCATCTTTATTATCAGACAATCAGGTGACTCAAGCCTGCAATGTACTAACCAAACTGGAAGCAACTAAACAAAGTATGCTTCCGGTGGGAATCGAACCCACGACCCCCGGGTCAACAGGCAAACGCCTTAACCACTGGACCACGGAGGCTGTCAGTAGTTACGGCGTAAAAGCGTTAGGAAGTTAGGATGGCATAGGCTCTTAAACTACGATATCAATCATATTTATCACAAATAAAAAAATCTGAGCATATTAATCTTAATCATTCTTTAGACGACCTAATTATCCTTATTTTCGTTCTCGGCTTTTAATATTCTCATGAAAGTAGACAGTTCTCGCAGGGGGCCGTTATCGCTCCCTTTGAGATAGACTGACATATAGATATTGTGATGTAGTAGAACGGACGAAAGTGCGTCATCGGGGGCGGAAATGTCAAGTCAAACTTATTATTGTCTTTATACGTAATATACAATATGTAAATAAAATCCTGCCCGGTCCTTGATGGGGTATTCAGCTCGTAGATTTGAACAACTTTTCCTATAGGACCAATGCTAGAAATTCAAAATTTATTTTAACATTCTCATACGAATGACTCGGCGGCGGCCGAACATTTTTGTTTGGAAATGTCCATGTTTTTGAGATCCCAGGTTTGATCCCATAGGAAAAGTTGTTCATATCGACGGCCTGAAACACCCCAAGGATCGGACAGGGTTCTCTTTAGAGTCGATCGTGTTAATCATGAATTTAGTTCAGTCTTATTTTAAAGACTAGCTTTCGCCCACAGCTTCACTCGCTTCAATTTCATTCCCTCGTGCTTCTCTGTACTCCTGAGAATTTGTATGCAAAATTTCATTATGATCGGTACAGTAGTTACGGCGTAAAAACGTAACAAACAAATACATAAGCAAACACACTTTCGCATTTTCATTAGTAAGGATACGGTATGACGTAGGTCCTCGTTTCTTACAGGTCAGATAAAACTTAATAAGACCCAAAAAGCTTTCTTTAATTAAATCATTTCATCATTCACCATAAAAACACCCTATAAGCAGCTGCTACAATTTTGCTACAACCGCTACGAGGTCTGTTCATTTAATGCAATAAAAAGACTTCAACGCGTATTTTAAAAATGAAATTCTATTGATGTGTAAGCGTTCAAAAAAATTATATATACTCTGAGCAAGTTTAATTTTACTTTAAGTATAACATTATTGGTTTTTAGGGTTCCGTACCCAAATGGTAAAAATGGGACCCTATTATTATGGCTTTACTGTCCGTCTGTCTGTCACTTAGTTGTATCTCATGAACCGTGATAGCTAGACAGTTGAAATATTCACAGATGATGTATTTCTGTTGCCGCTATAACAACAAATTCTAAAAATAGATAAAATGAATAGTTAAGGTGGACTCCTATACAACAAAGTTCAACAAACGTGATTTTATTGCCAATTTTTGCTCGATATAAATAATGGACACATGTAAACGCTTGAAATATTCACAAAATATTTAGTTATATATTCACTTCAAAATAAATAATTAAATTAAAATAAATTAAAGGGGGCTTCCATACAACAAACATGAAATTAAAAAAAAGTTTAGGTATAATATAGTGCCCAAAGTTGTATAGATACTGACACGGAACTCTTCATGCGCGAGATCGACACGGAGTTAGCCAGATTTTTTTGGCTATACTTCATAATTGTTTACGAAGCGTTATTATTGAAAAGTGATTATGTTTTTTTGTGTTCAGTCAATATTAATAATAATGTGTTATTGCTTTCATGTTATTTCTGTCGCCATAGCAAAATACTGAATCCCAATTTTAATGTATAATAAATAGAACAACAGCGTTAAGGCGCTGTGCATCAGAAGAATACCGTAAAACAACGATTTTTTCGTCGCGCAGTTAGCCTTATTTTTCATAGAATACAAGCATGAAAAAAATATGAAGTACAGTTCAAAGATCAAAAGATATGGTTACATCAAAATATTTTCAAAAAAATATTTAAAACCTAGCTAAATAAAATCGCCATAAAACTATATCCAGAAAAGGTTTCGTCGCGAATTACTAGATTTTTTCAGCGACAACTACCAACTTTTATACGTCTATAAAAAGTATAACTAAATGAGCAAGATGGATACCTAAAAAAAATACAACATTTGGTTATAATTATTGAAATATTATATTAAAAGTGAAAATTAACACTGAAATGGCAGACACGGGTTTGAACTGAGACTGATGACATGTATGACACGAGTATATAAAATATCTCGCGATGTCCGCTACAAACGGTTAAGGGATACAGCGCCTTAAGAATATGTAGCAGAACTTGGTACGCGGCACGCCTGCACTGCGGATTTCCGTGCTAATGAATGTGCCTCTAAGCGAACAGAGCTTGCATTCACGGAGGAAACAAAGAATTCGTATTGTACAAATTGCTGCGTATTTGTTCAGCCTTTGTTCATTTATTATGAACTTATGAGTAATATCCTTATGACCTTATTTTAGGACATTGCTAATTTCTCACAAAATAAACAGAACAGTCAAATATAAAGTGTATTTTTTTCCTGGTGTAATTTGTAACAGAAAAAATATCAGTAGGGTTAGGGTCCTTAATCGCTTTAACACAAAAACTAAAAAGAATAACGCTATTTTAAATAACAGTTTTTAACAATTATGAATATTTAAGATTGTTTTAATGAGATTACATAAAAAAATACCCGTTATTTCTACAGTAAATTCCTATTCCCTAGCAAGGTTGCCTGTAAGCAATTGCTTTAGCGATACGGCCGCCCTTGTACGTACACTACAGTATTATGTTTATAATGATTACTACTTCTTATTTATTTCTGGTGCAATATATGTATTTTGACTAGCTCCGTGGCGCAGCGGTCAACATGCCAGCCTGCGACACGGAGTGACCGGGTTCGATCCCCGGCCAGGTCAAGATGGAAAATGATCTTTTTCAGATTGGCCTGGGTCTTGGATGTGTATCTATATATGTATTTGTTATAAAATATAGTATCGTTGAGTTAGTATCCCATAACACAAGTCTCGAACTTACTTTGGGGCTAGCTCAATCTTTGTGATTTGTCCGTATATATTTATTTATTAATAAAGAGTTTTTATGTTATCTATAAAAAACTTTAGTTTAATATATAATTCCACGCACGTGATGTCTTTAATCTTGAGCGTGAAGTTAATGGCAAGTGAAAGTTGACGTAGCGATACGACAAGCCAATAGAAAATATATTACAACACATTATGAAACGATGTGCTACTTAGGTAATAAGAATAGAGGACATTGCATAAATTTAATGGATCGCATATTTTTTTCTATTTTTAAATATTTTGTGCTTTAAAACTAATGATTTCGATAAAAAAATAGAAATACCTAGAGTCTTAAATAATGGTTTGTTTTATTACTCTACAAGCCAAAAGAATCACACAAGAAAAAAATATTACAATATTAGTTTATTTGCATCTTTGTATTTTAAAAATGGCTTAATTAATTATCGGAATAACAGATACCAAGAGAAATAACGATTTTGTACCGAGAACGTATAAATTATTGCTAAAATAACGAACTCAATCTTTGTTTATGTTTGAAAGAACACAACCATAGCTACAACGCGCGTAGCACGAATATTTCATTGACTTGCATGTACACTTGTCATCACCCAAAGGAATAATAGACATAAAATATATAAACAAGGAGATGTAAATGTGTGTTAGTAAATACTTAAGAGAAAACTCACCCATACAACGGCTAGAAGCCAAATAAAAAAAGAAAACTTCGCTGCCTGTGGGCGCGCCCTATCCAAGCGAGTTCCCGTGCAACGACACCAGACAAACTGATCGTTGTGCAGCGCTGTGTGCTCGTTATTATATTTACATTAACGACTAGTGCTGCGTATACAGTTATTAGGAATAACGGATAACGGTTTAATGTTATTTTTGTTTTGTGTTTTCATGTTGACCGGTAAAAGGACTCAATGTCAATTACGTGAAACTGTTTATACTAGAGATTACGTTAGATTTTTTATTAAATAGGTGAAAACTTCTCGCAGATCGTTGCTACGCGGAAGAGTACATATCAGGCCGACAGCAATGCCACGTTAGATGGCAATGCCTAATCTTTATTCTTTTTATTTATATATTGAAAGTACGCCCTACAAGACTTTTATCAGTTATATAATATGACAATTTGTATTCTGCTCAATGAGTACCTAGACATTATTCGTAGCCTAGACATTATTTTTAAATGTTACAAAGTGGAACTACAAAAATATGTTTATTATCTAAATATAAATGCCAATGGACGTTCTTTGCTATAATTACTTAATAATTTCTTAATGGAAATAACTTTTATAAATTGTAATAACAATAACTAGTTGGCCGTTATTAACGTCAGCTCCACGCATGTCTGCGGCGCAGTGCCCCACGTGGTAACGTGGCGTCAGTGGTTTCAAACGTCATAGAGCGAAATCGGTAGAACTACCTACTTAAAATCGGTATTTTGTACCCAAAATCGGAAAAAACAATATTCAATCAATATTGCTTATTTATTAAAAAAATTACTAACAGCCTAATTTACACTTAAATATAATTATTTTTTACTAGCTTTCGCCCGCGGCTCCGCCCGCGTCAATGTCGATCCCTCGAGAATAGTGCTTTTTACCGGGATAAAAAGTAGCCTATGTCCTTCTCCGTACTCCAGAGAACTTGTATGCAAAATTTCATGATGATCGGTTTAGTAGTTAAGGCGTGAAAGCGTAACAAACAAACAAACAAACTTACTTTCGCATTTATAATATTAGTAAGGATAAGGATGATCTTTAGGTATCTAAGGTATATATATATTTATATTTAGTCATAGTGAGATCATCTTTGAATGTATGTCTAAGTCATAACGATTAGTGACCATAAAGTGTCTTTTGGCATGTAATTAATCCAGTGATTGACTCTGTAGACAGCCTATTTAGCTAATGCTTTTTAATATTTTCGCAATTGTAACACATTTAAATTAAAGCACTTAATACGGTTTTATCATTTAATACATTATTTTTAACACCTAACGTTTCGAACTTTACAGTCTACCTGTGACCATGAAAACTGTAAAGTTTTAATGTAGAACGTTAGGTGTTAAAAATAATGTAATAAACGCGATAAAACCGTATTAAGTGATTTAATTTAAAAACCTTTTTTGGTTTCATAAGATTAATATGCAAAAATATACGTTGGCGGATGAACGAGGCGTTGGTAAAATATTAAATATGAAAGTAAACGACAAAGGAAATATATTTGATTTCTTATTTCTAACTTCATCCCAAAATAGTTCTACCTCATCAGAAAATGTATTGATTTGTTCACAATTTCTTAAAATCGCTGCTTCTCGGTATTTTGGTAGCACAGAGACCACATCGGTGGAAACACCGAAAAATCGGTAGGTTCGGGAACTGCGTGGGGTCCGAAAGACTGCGCATGACGGTCGACACCACACCATACTTAATCACAACATGAATCCATGGTCCGTATGCACAAAGCCGAAAGTACGAATATAAGTTAAGATGTCAGGCTAAATTAAGGATTATGGAATGATTTTATAGAGTCCTATTTCGTATTTTCATACTATCTATCTTCGTTATTTATGAATACTGACTTAAATAATCGCGATCTTGTCAGACTGATTTCAAATATTGGGGTGTATATTTTTAGGATTTCTATCCTAAATAGCCTATACATTAGCTACTTAGAAGTGATTAGTTCTAATATAGTTCACTTTTCAGCTCTAGTGTTTTACACTTCCCCAACGGCTGTAGAGTTAATACCTATAGTACGCCTTCTACTTACGAATAGAAGTAGCAGAATAAAATTTGTTTTTTAAACTCATAATCTTTTTATCAATACTTTATAACAAGTTTGAATAACAGATGTTCTTACGAACGCTACCGCGCATGTCTACCACGCAGCACCGCACGTGGCAACGTGGCGTCGCGAATAGTGCGCATGACAGGCGACACAATTATACACACAATTCAATGTATAGGTTGGTTTGTGAGTTATGGCCGCTATCCCTAACGTCCTTCCATATTAAGATATCAAGCTAAGTTGGTGATTAAGAAAACATCTTTAAACTATTTCCTTACCGTAGGAAATTTACATAAGGTATTTATTTGCTGGAATATGTGTTTATAAGCACACTTAATAAGAAGTGTATATATAATTATTACAACCGCCTCCCCCTCTCCCTCTCGCTCCTTGCGTCGGCAGTGACACGTTTTATTACTCAGCAAATTTTATCCAGTTATAGTGAACTTATATTCTATAAACTATACAATTTTTCCTCCTTAACCAAACATTGTGATTGTGAAAATCACTGCTTAAGTGATTCTGTTAATGTGACACTGCAATAAGATTTATATGTAAGACAATTTTTATATTTTTTCAGCCTTAACAAAGGGCGTGCCTTGACCTTGTAAACTCATTGATTAATTCAATTATTAACAAGCATCTATACTGACCCAAAATGCCATGTACTAATGAAAAACTGACTTGCGCTAGATGCTCTGATGAGATAAAGAATACGAAATACATTATGTGCTGCGATTGCCGCCAAAGCTACGACCTTTTCTGCGCAGTTGTTTCTGAACAAACCTTGAACACCATGACTTTGGATGAAATGGCAAATTGGAAATGTTTACCTTGTATCACTAAGGAGTCGGAGTTAGCCTACTCTGATACGTTGGTCCAACCTACGACTGAAGGTACCAATCCTGGTGAACCTAATGCGTCGTCACAGAGTCTGAATACTACTGCTGAGAACGAAACCATCGAGACGTCCGGCCCTGAAGCAGTTTTATTAGAAATGCGAAAGATGCAAGATATGTTCGAGAAAAAGCTGGAAGCACAAGAAAGACGCCTTTATACAATAAACCAAATTATTGTGGCATTGGCAGAGCACGTTTTTAAAAAGAAAGACGCGAATTAAGCGACAAAGGCTTTGAATCAATGAATAAACAGATACAATTTGACACTACCCCAACAAGTCCGGCGACAGAACATAATGATCTTAGATAGGCGATACGTCGTTGTTAGAGTAATATAGCAACTAAAAAGTTTTATCAGCAACCAAAAGTTCAATGACTTGGGCCAAGAACTACTCTTGAATGCTGTCGAGGTTTCGCGTTTTCCAGAATTAAAGTAGTTGGGAGTCTCACACACTTAAATAGATATTGTAAGCGTATCCAGCCAGACTAGGCCCGTCACCAGAGGTATCCACAATTCTCTCAGGATCTGACTCTGTATCCCGTCACCCTCCCCTATCTCATTGAGGTAGCGTATTTTCGTCACTGATTCTTTAATATTTACTATTTTAAAGACCCGTTTTTAATTATTGATTAAGTATGAAAGTATTATATATAAGCCTGAAGTGATCATATGCAATATTATTGTCAAGTCTGATATCTTATACAAAATTTACTAACATTACTTTATCGTTCAACAAAATAAGAACTTCGAAACACTTGTACGCGAATTCAAGCTTACATGCTAATTAAATTAGACTCCTTTATAACATTTTAAACATAATTGCTAGTTTATTTCCTTTCAAAGTATTTAATAAAATGGACCTTCGTAAAAAAGTCCGGTATCCACCCAATATAGAAGCCATATCGGAAATTTGAACCCCTAATCAATACACGCCTGACTAAATATCTGGAAAAATGCAATTAATCTCTGATAGACAGTATGGTTTTAGACCAAGTTGCTCAGCAGATGACGCAGTTTTTGAGTTAACAGACTTTGTTATTTACAAACTGGGCTCAAAAGAAAGCTTAACAATATTCAGACTTCATTAAGGCTTTTGATACGGTTTCTGTCCTCAGTCCTAGCCAAAAATTGGAACCCCTTAGGATTAGGTACTGCATTCACACTTCTATCAGACTTGTATAAATCAAACTTACACAGATCTTAAAAATTGAAGTCAGTGCGTGAAAATTGGGAACCTCTTGAGTGCTAATTTACCTGTTGAGTATGGTGTACCGCAGGGAAGTATACTTGGCCTAAACATAATTAATTAACATAATAAGGGAACAATTAATTTGTTATATAAATGAGCTATGTAAAATACAGCTCTCAGTGTTTCATCATATGCTGATGATACAACACTTACATCTTATGCAAACACCTTGTAAGAGCTGTTTAACATAGTACAAACGGATTTAATAAAGTATGTCATTGGCTAACGTTAAAAAGCTTAACCCTAAATGAAGAAATAACTAATACATGACTTTCTAAATCCGGAAATGGGCTTAACTATCAAAGTTTATCTCGCGCCATCTTGGAGTACAGATTGACGCAAACAACTTTTAAAATCATATTCATGCTGGATACAGCATGAATATGATTCTTTAAGATATTAAAGAGTGCGGAAATCTTTGAACCAAAACCAACATAAGTAAGATAAAAAGAGCCTAAAGAATGAATTTGAAAGTTATCCATTACAAGCCACGCCTTTAACTTACAGAGCTGTATGACTAAATATTCTGAACTTAGGTCTGGAATGGGCCATAAACTTACATCATATTAACGAGCATCTCGATTATTTTCATGTGAACAAATTTGAGACTCAACGCAATATAAATGAACTTGTTCTGGTGTACAAAATCAAACACAGTCATAGATCATAGATTCACCTAAACTACTTTCTCGCCTAAATTTTGCATGCAAATGGGAAAATAACCAATTAATGTAATTTACTTATATAATAAAGCTATTTAGCCTCTTATTTATTGGATTGTAATCTGTTGTCTTAAAATAATAAAAAAATAAAAAAGAAATTAAAAAATAAGAAAAAGAAAAATTAAATAAAAAATATAAATCATAAATATAAATAAAAAATACTTAAAGTATTTAATTTTAAAAGTAACAATGTCCCCGAAAATAAATATTTGTCTACACAAATACAGAAAATTTTGTAGTAATGACTGTTATATAACACATTTTTTTTTCCAAAATAACGCAAGGGCTTTAATAAAATATTATATTAAAACAATAAGATAAAGTCGTTTCCAAATATAAGACCGCATAAAATAGAGAGAAACTCTTTTGATTATACTCCTTCCAGGTGACCCAAGATACAGGCTTCGGCCTAGTTTGGTGTCTCCAGAGGTGTCCCAAGTATCATATTATAATTTAAACATTGTGAACACTGTTCAATTATATAACCTAGTGTATAACTTGTAGTGTTATAAATAAAGGCTTTCTGTATTTGTATTTTTATATTGTAACAAAGATTGGTGTGCAAATGTGACGCCAGAATGTTTTTCAGTCCAGCCGATCATACCTAATCATGAAAGAACTGAATAGAAGATCTTTATAATTAATTGTATAGTAGGCTTCGAAAGTGGGTGATCATTAACTAATTGTATTTTTTTAAATTCCGATCAATATGTAAATTGATGAATGCATTGAGATAATTGAAATTTCTTTAATATAGTTGATTTATATATTCTATTGTAGTGTGTAATTGATGTCATGTATGTACCTATGTTCTATCTACCTAATGCGTATGTAATCATTTAACTTATATGTGTTATCCTAAATATAAACATTATATTCGAGCATATAATAACCGAGCAGCCTGTCGTATCAATTCTCTCCCAAATACCTTCGTCCTTAGATGGCGACCCTGCCATGGTGTTAAAAGGGTTTCTTGAAAAATTTATGAATTCAAAATACAATGCAGAAATATATATACCGGCTAACAAAAAAGGCCGATATACTTATATAAAGACCGAGACATTGAACAACTTTTCCTGTAAGACATACCTATATCGAAATAAATTTTTTTTTTAATTCATGGTACAAAAAACATTTTTTTGTTTTTTTGAATCACGGTCGCCTTTCCTTTGCACGTACACGACGTATGTTATTTTTCTAATTCTGCGTCTATAAAAAAAAATGGTTTTTATACATGATAAACGTGGAAGAGATAAAGCCGGTTTGGCCGATCGCGCCTCTCTGTCGCTTGGGCCGCGCTCTCGCTTGCACAAGGAACGTAACACTTTTTCGTGAGTGCAGCCAGCGTTTATCGATTTATTAGACGTTATCACGTCACAAAATATCGTGTCGACTTGAGAAACTCCTCCCGTTTTTAGTCGGTAGAAAAAAAAACTATTTTTCGTTAACAGTTATTCTAACAGCTACGGCGCATGTCTGCTGCGCAGCGCCGCACGTGGTACGTGGCGTCATGACGACTGCGCATGACAGTGGCGGCCACCACGCTACTATATACATACCTACCCAGGGCTCTCCCAAAGCGGCATGATATCGACTAACTCTTAACAATATCACGCCAAATTCGTCATTATTCCAATAGAATAGAGTCGAAGTTAGCGTGATGTTCCACAGCGATAGAAGAATATAGATTGCATCGTGGCCGGTGTAGGAATACCGGCCCAGTCAAACACGGCACAGCTGACCACGCGTCGACGATGTGGAATCCATTTGTTAACAAACCAGACACATACGTCATACTATTGAATCTGTGGACATTCGAAAAAGAATATTGTCCATATTGGGCGAGCATTCGGGGTGACACATTAACGATTAGAGTTACGTAGTAACCTAGGAATTTTTGTAGTTTCATCATGTCCGTCTGTCTGTCCGTCTGCAGTTTAGCTTGGAGAGTTTTAGAATAAGAAAGCTCCCATATAAAATATATAAATTCCAATATAACATTTTCCATGTTGTATAAGTTGTATAATTTAGAACCAGCTCTAAAAAAAAGGAAATTATTATCAATATACTCGCACTTGGGTGATTAGGTACTTAAAAACTGTAAAAGTAATATGACAATCTCAGGGTCTTGGTGTAAGAACCTTCGCACTTGGGTGATTAGGTACTTAAAAACTGTAAAAGTAATATGACAATCTCAGGGTCTTGGTGTAAGAACCTAGCAAGAAAAAAGAAGATTCCAAAAAAAAAATAGGTTTCCCACACAAAGTCGCCGATCAGCTGGACGAATTTCAATGGAAGGTCAAACGTTTTTCTTTTCTTTTTTAAGTACCTTTTTTCTTGCAATTCTGTATTCCATTAGGGATTCTGATTCCGAGATTTCAATATACCTAGGTGGTTCAAAATCACGCTGTATATATTAACGGTATAATGGCAGGTATTTTATAATACTGACTAGTTATAATTGTTTTTTATACAAAAGAGAGAGGAGAAGGTATGAGACATGGCGTGGTTGTTCTGTTGTTTAGTAATAAGTCGTTTTGCTTTGCAAGCCGTGTGGTTTCCGGCAGAGTAGAATAGGACCACTCATAGTCTTCCCATGGAGGTCGTAAGAGGCGACTTTGAAAATACAAGCTAAAAAAGCTCATAAACATCAATGAGGCCTCTCCAACCCGTCTGGCCAGCGAGGAGAGTGTAGGCCAAATCCTCTGTCTGCTCTGGCGAAGTATGGATCCGATACAGAGAGGATCATGCTCCTGCAGTGGAGAATAAAAAGACCTGATGATGATGAAGACATTCCCTGAATTTAAACGGTGTGCATTAGTTTAAATATCATTATTATATTATAACAGCCTCCTTGGTCCAGTGGTTAAGGCGTTTGCCTGTTGACCCGGGGGTTGTGGGTTCGATTCCCACCGGAAGCATACTTTGTTTAGTTGTTTCCAGTTTGGTTAGGACATTGCAGGCTTGAATCACCTGATTGTCTGATAATAAAGATGATTCCGTGCTTCGGAAGGCACGTTAAGCCGGTGGTCCCGGCTGCCATCTGGTAGTCGTTAAAGGAACCACGTCAAAGGCCGAGAGGCGGTTCCGAAGAACTCTGACACCAGGGTGTGCATAGTCGATTGACCGTGACACCTACTCGAAATGATGAGTATAAATATCAGGACTTGAAATAAATCAATGAACTCTATCAGTGTGAACTGAGCAGAACAGCTGTCGATACTTGATACGCCGTAATTAGTACACGTTTTCGG
Source organism: Elegia similella (assembly GCA_947532085.1). NCBI lineage: Eukaryota > Metazoa > Arthropoda > Insecta > Lepidoptera > Pyralidae > Elegia > Elegia similella. The sequence continues at coordinate 21,756,581 of OX383941.1, forward strand.
TCAACGTGACTTTCGGCCGTCGATTATCACGAATTGTGTACATTTTGTACACAATAACAATGTAGCTCACACACGACACGACCTTATTGACTGCGAGTTATTAGTCTAATGAGTGATGATAAGTTTAATAGTCTGGTTAAAGAAATAAAGAAACAATAAACATAATGTTGGTCTGTTGGTTATTAATTATGGTATTTTAATTGCTTATAATGTTAATGTGATGATGACTTAATTACTCGGTATTGAAAGTTGTAACAATAACAAAATAATTAAGTAAATTAATAACTTAACTAAATTCGAAGCCGTTTGGGATTCCTAACGACATTAGGTAACAAAGAAAGTGTTTTTTTCAAGCTAGAGACAATAGTATAGTTTCCTAAAAAAAATAATTAGTCCATCAGTTAGATATTCTAAAAATATTGGACACGTATTTTTTCTTTTGTCGATTCAATAAAAAATGATTAAGATATAGCCATTTGAAGTTCCGTGTGACGTCACGAGCCCCCACTCCTGAACTTTGACGTGCTTTATCTTTATTATTTATTTTTTATTTGACAAAAGAAAAAATACGTGTCCAATAGTTTTTGATTATCTAACTGACGGACTAATTGTTATGTTATTATTACGACCCAGGAAACTAGCCTATTTAAAGCGTTTACTCAAGACTGAGCAGTACCTAAAGGACTTCGAAGACGATGTGCTTTGTGTCTAACCTCAAAACCTAATCCTACACTGGTGACCCCGACGTGATCAGGGGTGTGTCGTCGGGGTGACTGTTGATAGCTCCGTGGCGCAGTGGTTAACACGCCAGCCTGCGACACGGAGTGCCTGGGTTCGATCCCCGGCCAGGTCAAGATGGAAAATGATCTTTTTCAGGGTCTTGGATGTTTATCTATATATGCATTTGTTATAAAATATAGTATCGTTGAGTAAGTATCCCATAACACAAGTCTCGAACTTACCTTGGGTCGACCTTGGGGCTAGCTCAATCTGAGTGATTTGTCCGTATATATTTATTTATTTATTATTATTATTACTGTGACTAACGGTGAACGGAAAACGTGTGATTTTGGAAATATATTATTTTATTGTCGTGCCTTATAACTTTACCAGCCATAGACCTACCGAGAGACGACTGAGCGAACCGGGGGTTTTGACCGCTTGCCGCTTCACAAAAGTGCATATCGGCAAAATGTATATGCATGTGTCGCTCGCTACTCATTACTCACTTACTTCGGTGCTACAACCCTTGGCCTTCACAACGATTTGTCTCCATTTCGATTTGTCTCTGGTCTGTCTTCTCCATGCTGTGTACTTTCCCATATTCCTAAGATCTTCTTCGACTCCATCTCTCCAGCGCTTCCTGGCCCTTCCTCGGGGTTTTATTTTGCTGTGGTATCCAATTCAAATAATACTCATTTGTATAATAAAGTAGAAGTTATAACGAAAAGAAAATAAAACGGCCAGGTCAAGATGGAAAATGATCGTTTTCAGATTGGCCTAGGTCTTGGATGTTTATCTATATATGTATTTTTTATAAAATATAGTATCGTTGAGTTAGTATCCCATAACACAAGTCTCGAACTTACTTTGGGGCTAGCTCAATCTGTGTGATTTGTCCGTATATATTTATATTTATTTATTTATATTTATAACAAACCACACTCCGTTATTCAAAATATTAATAGTCATGGTACCTACTGAATTAAAAACCAGTTAACTGGATGAGTTCTTATCAATCCAGCACGTGCCGGTGAGCTGTTGACCCACGGTCATTGCGCCAGACAAAGTACTTATGTAACGTGTGACAGACATACCTACTTTGTCCCAATCAAAAACTAACATTCAAAACTTCTCGACCGCAAATTACTCGACAGTGTTTAAGAAACCTTCTTCTTAAATAAGACGCATTTTTTTTTCTTTTATTTATGGCTTTCACAGATGTATTTAGCCAGTATCAAGCATAATTGAGGATTTCTGCGCTGTTAATTTCGTTGATTCTTCGGATCCGTGGCGACAATTCTCATGAATCCATTGGCTTGACAGACAACGCAGCGAGGCGGACAACCAGCAGCCGCTTAGTAAATCTCACTACAGCCGTACGTAAAACATGACCATTGGGTCTTATGGCCCAGGCTCTGTTTACCCCGTAAGGGATAAAGACGTGATCATGTAATCATGTAATTGACGTGTATAATTATAGTGAAAACCATCGCATTATTGCAATTGGGAACAGGTCTGCTGGGCCTCTTTGAGATTTTCATCATATCTGTTGTTGTTGCACGCTCGATCGCTAACATAACGTGTTCCACAAAAATATGTAAATTATAATTGTATATAACATGACATCAGAAAAAAAAGAAACAAAAAATATTAAATATCATACAAAGCCCTTCAGGCAAGTAGGCGACCAATACTGTTGAAAAGAGTTTCGATCGGCGTCTTCTTCTCTGCAGTGGTCGGTTCCGAAACGCTAGTAGTTTGTAGCTTTTGAACAATAATTAATAATTTGAATATAATATAATAAGTTTTATTTAAAATGTGAATTGACGTGAAAAATTGCCTGAAAAGGCCTATTTTCTGAATAAATCTTTGAATTGCTGACGAATCTTTTACAGGCTCTGCTAAATGATAAAAATTTAGGTATTGTTTTGGAAAAGAAAATGTAATACTTTGTTATCGACGCAAGATTGTTCAACACATAGAGATAAGATATTGCTCAAAATAAGATTTTAAAGTACAAACTTCTTTAGCGGAGTTGTGTACTTTTTAGGACGGATAAAAAATGTTAAACTCGCGTCAGGGCACGTGACCGAAAATTCGTAAAGCGCCTATTAAACCATACTGAATTTAGGATCGATAGATAGAAGATAAAACGATGCGAGATATCTCCAATAGTATCGCACGTATAGCGGCGTCCCTCTCATCGGATCCGATTTAGGATGCGATTCAGGATTGTATAATACCCCCTTAAGACGGACACGTGACCTGAGACCGCCGGCGCGGCGTAGGAGAGGAAGTAATATCCCCTTCTCTTTCTACCTCGCTGAGATTTCACGTCTGCCGGTATCCCGGAGTGCAACCCGTGGTTTTTTTAAGTAACATAACATCGCAGTACCAAAAAGTACGTGCGTTTGTATACAGGGTAAGTGATATTTAACGCATAACCTCCTAAAGACGACTTAGGTACATCAAGATTAACTACGATTGTGTAATTCGACGAGGTGTATAGTAGGTACGTACGCTCACAGTTATAGTAAAATTAAACATAGACTTAATGTTTGATAGAAATCTACATAAAAGCTAATGTATGTAAAAAATTACTATGTATTGCGTTTAGGTAAAAGTTATAGAACAAACGTTGTTAGTCATGATGTACCTAAGTCGTCTTTAGCAGGTCATGCGCTAGTTAACAATAACCCTGTATAAAACACCTTAAATCTAGACAAGTTTTAGTACAGAAGATAATTACTTATTTTATTTAATAAGTATTCGTTATATTGTACCAAATTAAGGTTTACGTGACTACGAGTACCTTACTTATTTTTATTAGGTAAATTGGACTCCGTGCTATTACTTCCAGCTACACTTAACTAAATTCGGAACCATTTGGGATTCGTAACGATATTAGGTGTACTTAATCATCTACGCAGACGAGCGACTTTTGTCTGCTATCTGTCTTATGCGGAACTTTTAGTCCTTCGTGTATGCAATTTCTTTCTGGCTCAAGCTTTGTTATATTTTGTTCACAGATAAAATAATCTTTCGTGCAAATGTGTATGTGTCAGTCAGTCATCTGTATATGCTATATGGAGCATTTTATTAAACAGTTCGTTTAAAAAAAAAAAACTGTTTTTTTCAACCCTGCTGATGTCATAAGGCATGGTACACATACACTTCAAGCACTGTAAAAATACAAATGTACAAAGTGAATAGCACTTGGTAAGCAAATAAAACAATCCATGATAATTTTTTGGTTTAATCAGTTAATGGCAGTGGAAACCCATGCCCCAACTTGTAGTGAAAAAAATATAATTTTTTTGATATATGTAATTTACACACTGTATGCGATGATTTTCAAAACTTTTATAATTATTTAAAAAACGTAATATTTTAATTAATGATAAGATTAAAATATCTTTAGCATCTTTTCATTACTAAACCAAAATAATAATGCAGAATCAATAATTAAGAAAATGTATGCAACATAATATTTAAAAAAATTGAAAGTCGAGGGACAATAAAAGTTACATTTTGTAACTTTTCTTGTCCCGCGCCTTTTATTTTTTATTATTTTTATTATTTTGGTTTAGTACACTTTTTCTGCGTATGACCCTATAACCACAGCTGTAAGAAGTCCATTGCTGAACAAAGGCATCTCCCAAGGATTCTTTTTTTCACAAAACATAACTGTTATCTATCAGTTATCACGCGTGATTTCTATGAAAACCAGCGTCGCGTCACTTCAACTAACTGCTACGCCAGTGTGCTACGAAACGCTACGAAAAATTACATTCTCCTTTATTTCAATTTCTGAGTCGTCAGATCATACTGGTATCTACATTTATGCTTCTTCTCGAGTCGTTATGGCTCCACTTGATTAAAATTCTTTTGGTCAGTATTGTTTTTTCATATAAATATAAATTTAGACGGACAAATCACATAGATTGAGCTAGCCCCAAAGTAAGTTCGAGACTTGTGTTATGGGATACTAACTCAACGAATACATTTTATAACAAATACATATATAGATAAACATCAAAGACCCAGGTCAATCTGAAAAAAATCATTTTCCATCTTGACTTTTTCCCGGAATAAAAAGTAGCCTATGTCCTTCTCCGACTCCAGAGAAGTTGTATGCAAAATTTCATGATGATCGGTTCAGTAGTTACGGCGTGAAAGCGTAACAAACAAACAAACAAACTCACTTTCGCATTTATAATATTAAGTATATACATACTAACTAATTTATATTTATAGTTTAAGAGAAAATTCAAGATTTAGGTAGAGGGCCTGGTCATGTATCTCTGTCCGTGACTGTACATATACCTATGTTAAGTATATTGTTCATGGTATAATTTACAATACCGCAATTACTTCTATTTGCTATTGAAAATATTGATACTTGCGTCACTAGATTCTATTGTTTTAGGTCGTTTACATTCTCTTCATATTCTGTCATATTCAAACATGTTTTATCTATGGTTTTGCCCGCTTTGAAATAATGCATACGAGCCAATACGAGCAGATTTCCTTGTATTGTTCATCTATATAGTAAGTGTTTTATTTTCCAATACCTAAGTATTGTTTCTGGGCAAAGAGATTAAAGTAAGTATTTTAATCTTTTGTTTCTGGAGTCTCAGTCAAGTGACAAAGGATATTCTTTCTCTATGTAAATAAGGACCTCATCAGGGATAGATCTGCTCATCAGGAACAGATAAGATAAAAGATAGATTTCTCAAAGAGTGAGACTTTATCTTTTATCTTATCTGTTGTTGTTGCACGCTCGATCGCTAAAATAACTTGTTCCTCAAAATTATATAAATTGAAATTGTATATAGCATGAAATCAGAAAAGAGAAAAGATCAAAATATCATACAAAGCCCTTCAGGCAAGTGTCGCCTACTTGCCTGAAGAGCTTTGTATGATATTTTATATTTTTATACTGTTGAAAAGAGTTTTTCTCGGCGGCTTCTTCTTGACAGTGGTCGGTTCCGAAACGCTAGTACTTTGTATCTTTTAAACAATAATTAATAATTTTATTATAATAAGTATTATTTAAAATGTGAATTGACGTGAAAATGTGCCTGAACGGGCTATTTTCTGAATAAATCTTTATATCAAAAAAGACATGACAAAATTATAGAGTTTATTTGTATCACGCGAGTTCTTGGCGGGACGGGAATTTCGGCGGACTGTAAATAAGACACAATAAATATTTTTTCATTTTTTATCCACTAAACTTGTTTATACTAAAAACGGGAAAGTGGCTGATTCTATTTTGTAAAACACTCGAAGTTGTGAAATAAGCGTAACTTTGTTCTTGATGGGAGTCCCCAAGACAGCATTTCTTGTCTTTTTTTATGTTATAGGACGGTAAACGAGCAAGCGACGATATACGGAAGGTTGCTGGCAGTGATTGGAAAAGAAAAGCTCAAGACCGAGCTCAGTGGCGTGCCATGGGAGAGACCTATGTCCAGCAGTGGACTAGTATAGGTTGATGATGATGATGATGATGATGAAACAAGCAAGCGGGTCACCTGATGGTAAGTGATTACCGCTGCCCATGGACAACTGCAACACCAGGCACCAGGGTGTGTTGCAGTTACAAAACACAACCGGTGCGTTGTCGGCCTTTCAAGGAGTTGGGGGAAGGAAATGGGGAGGGAAGGGGAAAGGATGGGCCTCCGGCTCTCTCACTCACCGGACAAAGCATAGAAGCGGTAAAGATTCTACTCAGACGTCGATTTTCTGTGAGAATGTGATATTTCCCCGGACGAGCCGGCCCATTCACGCTACTAGCAATTTATTTTTCCGGTAGCGTGGCTCTACCACGACTACCGGCACATTTTAATGTACAAGTAATATTTTATCCTCTTCTTGTCTTCAGTGCCAGTGCCATAAGTATTAATATTTGACGTGTGTTGCGTCATTCAAGGCGTGAACAGGTGATAAGTCAATAACTCGTGATGCTCTACTTTGAGCAAAGTTGAGGTGCAAAACAATAAGAAACAACTGAATGTGTTAACTCAATTAATCGTCCAGAACAGGTAGTTTTTCTTTTTCAATAATTAAAACTTATTTTTTAATCTCTGTGATAGGGGCCTTCTTTCTTAACGAGCGAAGCCGCGGGCAAAAGCTAGTGTACCTATAAATGAATTAACCTATCGGAAATTTAATTGCTATTATGTACCGTACTTACATACAGGTAAGTCTCAATTTCAGTCCGATAAAGTACACAATACTTACATAAAAAAGCTATTTTACTCACATTATCTCGTGACTCATGTCACAATTATTTGTCAAAAAAACTTTCATTGAGCCGCGAGCTTGTATCGCGTGCGGCAACACGTGTGTCGCCCACGCTGCTAAAAACATCTGCAGTGAAATATCTTTATTGTTGTCGGCATTAGGAGCTTAGGAATTGAAATAGATTGTAACTATCAGTATTATTTACGGAAGTTTAAAATTTGTTCCCAAAGAGTGTGAAAACTTCCAGTTTTACGTTGCATAGATCCTTCCAGTATACGGCACATATACGGTGTTTGCATTTTCAAATGTGACTGACATATGTCTAAAAATACTGTTAAGAACAGTTTCAATACGGTATTAATACTCTAATACGGTATTTACACATAGATATATTACATTATATATTGACTAGCTCCGTGGCGCAGCGGTCAACACGCCAGCCTGCGACACGGAGTGTCCGGGTTCGATCCCTGCCGGGTCAAGGTGAAAAATCCTTAGCTATGTCCAAGAGCCTGTATCGTGTAGGTTTTCCATTGAGGTCGTAGGAGGCACTTAGGAAAAACAAGCTAAACAAAGCTCATAAACATCAATGACACTTCTTCAATCCGTTTGGCCAGCGAGGAGAGTGTAGGCACTGTAGGCACAAATCCTCTGTCTGCTCTGGCCAAGTCCGGTAGTACAGAGAGGGTTATGCTCCTGTAGTGGCCATATGTGGTACAAATTCAGGAAAATACTATAAATAGTTGGATAGTACAGTATACAACCCTGCAAGCGCACGACATTACAATACTGCATTATTAAATAAATACAAAATAATATTTAATCTAATATAGATATAGATTAATAATAAAACATTTTTAATTACAATTCATGTCAATAACAAACAATGAATATCAAATAATCAGTAAGAATATATCGGGAGAGGGTCAGACATCAAGAATAAAAGAATGCCAGGACAATGTACAATCGTATAATTCGCTCAAAATATACAGCAATTGGATAATTAAAATAATCAGCAGTAATTCACAAAAAAAGGCAATTATAACTATGACACAGTTAAAACTGCCAGAATAATGTTAACAAGTATTTAGTGAGGGAAAAGTGCAGTGAGGCATCGGTCCGTACACCGAGACGCATCCACAAGAAATGCGTGCCGACTCAACGTTGCGGCCCCTTTTTATAGGCAAGTGGTGGGGTTGGTGATGACGTATCGGTGCACGTGCCGGTAGCGCGTTTGGTCGCTGCCTCGCTGCGCCGTCACGGCCATTCTGACAATCGCTCGTCCTCGAGCGTACAGATATCTATCAAAGACAATGAAACTGTAATTCAACATGAGGCATGAATATCACACAATAAAAATATTCAAAGGCAGTATGATCTTCACAATGCTGGTCTAAGTCGTCATCTACGCAGGTAAATGAGACTCTACAGCTCATAACACATGCTGGACTAGACCGTTACCCATTAGAGCAAGTAAGGTCTCTACAGCTCATCAACGCTGGTCTAGATCGTCATTCACTAAAGCAAATGAGACCCCTACAGCTAATCCTTACTGGATTCACACACACACAGTCTCTCAAACAAGTGGATATTTAAGCCTCTCTATTCAATTGGATTTTCAGAACATATTGACATTGTTTCTTCCGAGTCTATAGAAAATGTTTCTTCAGAATCTATAGACAAGGTTCATGAGCTGATGGAATGTGTTTCTGTTGGATTACACGAATTATTAGTTATAGCATTGGAACATGAGGGCTTATCCAATTCTGGCAGAGATATACTGCTATGTCGATTAACTGGCGAACTAACATTATTATGCGCCGTCACGGGCCATTCATCCTCATCAGTTTCGTCACAATAATTTTCAGATATTTCAAGAAACCCTTTTTGCCCACCAGGCACTTCTCTTAAATTCTCATGGGCGAACTTAAAAATTCTATTTGAACCATTGATATGTTTTAATTCATAACGGTCATTTTCTAAAACACTTACTACTTTATACGGCCCCTTAAATTTTTTGTCAAGTTTAGTCTGATGTCTTTCTTCACATTTGACAAAGACAAAGTCTCCTACCGAAAATCTCTTTACTTTAGCTTTACCCTTATTAAACCGAATAGTATCATCTTTAGCTACCTGTTGGATATTAGCTGATGCAGATGAACGAGCCGTTTCAACATCAAGTCTTTCTATTTCGGATAAATTAGGAGATATTCTTGCTAGATTCAATGAATTTCCACGAATGCCAAACATTAATTCTAAAGGAGAAAAACCAGTTACTCGAGAGCGCGTACTATTAAGAGCTAACTGAATTTCTCCTATTTGATCCTGCCATATACTGCTGGAATTACATTCTATCACAGTAAAGATATTTTTTAAAGTTCACATGACCCTTTCAACCTGACCATTGGCTCTACAAGAGCCCGTAGAGATTAAATGAAGTTCTATGTTATTTTCTTTGCAAAAGTCCTTAAATTATCCACAGTCATAACAACGTCCTCTATCAGCAATAATTCTTTTTGGGGCACCAAATAGACTAACTGCATTTTTTATTGCTTTTACAGCATGTAAAGAACTTAAGGTAGGAGCATATTCGAGGAGAACAAATTTTGTAAAACCATCTATCAATACGGAACAATATTCTTTTCTTTCACTTTTTCCACTTAATTTTCAAGTAAGATCCATATGGACAGTATGCCAAGGTACTGGAGTTTTAGGAATCGAATGCAACTGTACTTGTTGAGCCCCAGAAAGGCCCTTTGAAGTTTTACAAACTACACAGCTATTAATAAACTTTTTGACAAATTTTGCCATATTAGGGAACCAATATAATTCATAGAGTTTTTCTAATGTCTTCTCAACACCTAAATGCTTAAGCTCGTTATGAACGTGACTAATAAGGGACCAAACAAGAGAACGAGGTATAATTGGTAACCAAGAAGATGTTCCCCTGCGTTCAATTTTCCTATATAGAACCCCTTGTCTTAAGTCATAAGTATGGGATACTTCATCAGGTAATTGATCATTACGTAACTTAAAAATGATATCAGAAAGTTCGGAATCACGCTCCTGTTCGACAATCAGCCAACCTTTATCTAACTCTAGAAAATTTACACTTCGTGGTTCGGCACCAGAGGCATTACGGGATAGAAAATCTGCATGACCCATCTTTCGGCCTTCTTAATATGTTATCTCAAAACCGTAAGCTTGAAGTATAGCCCACCAGCGGTGAACTCTAGGAGTTAAGTTTTGTTTTGAATGAGATGATTTCAAAGAATTACAGTCCGTAAAAACTGTGAACTTGCGACCGTATAAATAGTGTCTGAAGTGTTCCACTGCTCTAACAACGGCTAAAGTCTCTAATTCGTAAGAGTGATAGCGACTTTCTGCATCAGCTGTCTTACGACTAAAGTATGCTACTACATGGGGATTGTCATTGTATTTTTGAATAAGAACTGCTCCATACCCTTCGGAACTTGCATCAGTATGCAGTTCAATGGGCAAAAGGGGATTGAACACTTTTAAAACAGGTTCTGAGGTAAGTATTTTAATAAGGTTTTGATGAATTAAGTTATGTTCTGATGTCCATTTGATCGTCCCCTTTCCTTTAGTTAAGGGATATAAGGGTCGAATCACATGGGAAAAATTAGGAATGAACTGCCTAAAGTATGTTGCTAAACCAATAAGTTGCCGCACTTGTGTAACTGTTTTTGGAGTTGGAACGTTAATTAGTGCCTGTATTTTCTTTGGATTCGGTCTTATCTCACCAGCTGAAATTACGTAACCAAGGTACTCAGTTTTTAATTTTAAAAAGGAACATTTTTTGAAGTTATACGAAAAACCTGCATCTGAAAGAGTTTGTAGTAATTTATCTAACCGGTCTAGTCCCTCATCTATAGTTATTGATGCAGAAAGTACATCATCCATATATACGAGGATTCTATCATCATTTAAGGGTTTTAAAGCATTATTAATTGCTCGTTGAAATGTTTGCGGAGCATTCCTTAATCCAAAGGGCATAGACAAATACTCAAATTGACCTTTTGTAGTTACAAAGGCAGTTCTATGAATAGAATCCTTATGTACTGGTAGTTGGTGAAAACCTGAAGCCATATTAATGCTAGAGAAGTAGTAAGCACGGTGTAATTTATCTATTTGATCACTAATTAACGGTAAAGGGTAATTATCGGGAACAGTATTATGATTTAGCTCTCTATAATCAACGCACATTCGACTGGTTCCGTCTTTTTTTGCAACTAAAATTATGGGGCTTGCAAAGGGAGACACACTTTCCTGAATTATATTGGCTTTAAGTAGTTGATCTATCTTTTCATTTACTATATTGGTTTCCTCTGGAGATAATCTATACGGACGTCTTTGCACCGTGGGTAGGTCTTCTATAAAATGAGTACTATGTTTTTGTAAAATATTGTAAAGTTTTTCTCGATACACCCCTGTTAAGTCGGTATCAATCGAGTCAATCTCCAAAGAAACTAATTTAGAACAACTATTCGATTCTTTGCATTGTTTAAATATTAGGGCTTCTTTACTTATTTCTACCAGAATACCAGTTTCAAGAAGGTCCCGTCCTAATAATGCATCGTGACGGAGGCAATCATCCGAGATAACATGAAAAATAACTTTAATAAAAATATTTTGAATTATTATTTCAGTAGAGATCTGTTCCGTACTATTGACACTATTTTTGCCAATACCAGTCATATTAATGGGGTCATACGATCTTTTTCCTTCAATTAAATGAGAGATACTACTCTTAATAAGACTACACTCTGAGCCTGAATCAAAAATAAAAGGAATTTTCATACCACTACAGTCCATTATGCCGCGACCAGTCTGCACACACACGTTCACCTCCTTGCTCCCGGAGGCTGGTTCTTCTTTCTTCGTACTCGTCTTCTTGGGGCAGCTCGGAGCAATGTGGCCTGGATCGCCGCAAACATAGCAAGTTGTCGAAGATTTCTGGAAGTGCCGTTTATCTGCAGAGTTAGTGGTAGAATTAGTAGTTTTGTTGCGACAGTCTAATGCACGATGTCCCATTTTACCACAGATGTTGCAGTTTCCTCGGAAACCAGTTGATGTTCGAGGGCGTTTCAGATCAAGATCACTAGGATCGCAAGATTCATTTTTTCTTTTTAAATTAATACCCCGCAGTACACGAAATAATGGATATTAGTAGAATTAAGTTCCCGGCGAATAAACACATCGCACTGGGAAAGAACAGAGATAGCAAAACCAGTTATTACTTTATCTGGTAAATTTGCATCTGGAATTTTTTCGATTAATTGCCATAGTCGTAAACAGGCCTGAGCTGGAGGTTCCCCTTGATTAATTTGAAATTTTAAAATTTGATCAAAATAATCCTGCATGAGCATTGGGCGAGAGAACTGTGCCATCAAGCGGTCTTTAATGGCCGACCATTCAAATTGGTCATGAGGAATCTTAGTCAAGAGCGTAGCGGCTCTGCCTTTAAGGCAGTTAGACAATGTTATAATTAGATCAACGCCTTTCAATTTCTTGGTTAAAATTATAACGTCGGCCAACCGGCACCAATCCTCGATATCTGAATTGCTATCATCAGGATCGAATGGTACCAATAGGGTGTTGGATGAAGATAGTAGGCTTTCGGCTAATTTTGAAAAAATAGCCTCCATGCCGTTGGTAAAGAATGACATCTGTTCTAACAGAGGTTTAAGACCAGTTTGTTCTGAACTGGGGCGGGAATCAGATCCCAATTCTGATATCGGGAGAGGGTCAGACATCAAGAATAAAAGAATGCCAGGACAATGTACAATCGTATAATTCGCTCAAAATATACAGCAATTGGATAATTAAAATAATCAGCAGTAATTCACAAAAAAAGGCAATTATAACTATGACACAGTTAAAACTGCCAGAATAATGTTAACAAGTATTTAGTGAGGGAAAAGTACAGTGAGGCATCGGTCCGTACACCGAGACGCATCCACAAGAAATGCGTGCCGACTCAACGTTGCGGCCCCTTTTTATAGGCAAGTGGTGGGGTTGGTGATGACGTATCGGTGCACGTGCCGGTAGCGCGTTTGGTCGCTGCCTCGCTGCGCCGTCAAATACAAAAAAAATTGTCAACATTTATATTTATTGTTTTATTTTTTGGCAAGTAACTGTTTAAAAATATGCCTCTATCAAATAAGGTTGTTTTACAGGTTTCTCTGAATCTTACAGGAGGATCTAAGAAGTTTTACAAATAAATATTTATTTTGTATTTCACTCATCATCATTTCACGGTCAATCGACCATCATACCTTGGTGTCAGTTCTTCGGAACCGCCTCTCGGCCTCTGACATGGATCTTTTAATGACTACCAGATGGCAGCCGGGAGCAACGGTTTAACTTGCCTTCCGAAGCACGGAATCATCTTTATTATCAGACAATTAGGTGATTTACGCCTGCAATGTCCTAAGTCCTAACCAAACTGGAAAGACTTAACAAAGTAGGTATGCTTCCCGTGTGAATCGAACCCACGGGCGATTGAATCTGTATTTCACTTACAGAGCCCTTAAATTTTGATGTTTCCAACGGTCTGTTTTGCAAAAAAAATGGGTTTAATTTTTGATAACCACCTTACGCTCACCAACATGCTAAACGTGGCTTTTAGGTCTTAAAAGACCAGGGCACTGTCTACCCCGCAATACGTGATATGTATGTGCATTATTTATTTAGGAAAATCAACAACTTTTACATAGAAGATTAGACAATGGTTATAGTTATTTATACAGCCAATAATAGGTTTTCATGTGTGTAAAATTTTGATTCCGTTCTTATCATTTATCCCGTATCTTCGACCATTTTACATTTCCTGATACTAACGCCATCTAGGTACCAGCGATCTTTAATAAGGAGTAAAATTTCTACTTTTCCTGCGTTAAACGCTTTTAAATTGCCAGTTTATCGATTTATATTTGAGAGCGGAACATAGATGTCGCTTTGGTCAATTTGTGTCAGCTATTACAAATACTGTCAAGTCTTTTTCCCCTGGGGGGTAGAGTTTCTAGGTCTTTAAGACCTAAATGTCGCGTTTAGCATGTTGATCACCGTGTAGGTGGCAACAATAATCAAAATAGTGATAGGTTTGTAGTCGCATCACCTACTAAAATAATTCCTCAGTTTCCGCCCAATCTCTATATAGATTTTAACGATCTGCAAGGGAAGAGATGCAGCTGGTACATTCTACGTTTTTTTTCTCCCAGACTAGTATGGAAAAGATCTATTGAGAGAAAGAGAGCGAGAGAGAGAGCTTTGATTATTAAGTTTTATTTTAGTTAGGTAAATGTAGCCTTCATGTATTTTGTGTGGTTAATTTCAGAAATTCGGTAGGTTCATTCATACACACGTGAAACATAAATTAAAAACGTAACACTCACATTATTGGGTAGTCGTGAGAAATTAGAAAGGGTATCATGGAATATTTGAATTCTATGAAATCCAAAATCAGAAATATAACTAAGTTTAATTTTTGTCTTAATGGAAAGGGATGGGTAGGAGTAGGAAACGGATGGAGGAGGTATGATTGGAATTAAACAACAAACTTTGATTTTACTTTTTATTTTCCTGCTGAGCCGATATCTCGTTCTAGTTTCGATATGGCTACACCACTACACTACAATAGAAGTAAATGACAAAATGAAATCCCATGTAGGTTACAATAATAAGCATGCACGAGAAACTAATTGACAATTGAATACTGTCGATAAAGACGATAATACAAAGATTGCAAATAAACAAATTTACAATAATAAGTAATACGATAAAGATGAATTTGAAAATAACAAAATGTAAAATAATACGATAGATGTCAGAAAAATCTTCCCGACTCTAACTCTGGCGTTGATAGTTGTTATTGGTTAGTTGCCATCAGAAAGTTGAACGATGTTATGTCTAACGCCAAGGAACTTACAATATCTCTCTAACCTCTCCAAGATTATGGTTTTAAAATGGAAACATTTCTGCCTTAAAATCTTGTGCCCCTGAGAATAAACTTAAAAATCTTCTGTCTCTCCAATATATGGCTTATTTTTTACTGATCTGTGATGCACGATTACACGAACCCAGGAAGTATTTGATGACCTACTAGGGCACAAAGCGCATCAAAATTGCCTTGAAGTGATATGCTTCGATCTTCTTTTAGGGGTAAGACAGAAAAAAAAATCTTAATCCAAAAAATAGGTTTGAGTTTTAGAGATGGGCGGACTTATGCTTTCCCTGGCTTTTTTATTGGCTGTTTAGTTACCAGCTGAAAGCTGGACGATCTTGCTGTTGACATCGAGGAGTTCAGCCATATACTCTTCATCAGCCATGATGTGGGCAAGACGTTTCAGGATGGACAGGAGTTCGCCATCCCTCAAATGCAGCTGGTCGTTACACTGCTCTACTTCATCAACCACTGCATCTGGGATCTGTAAAACAATTGAAATGGGTTAAAATAATTAAACTGAAGCTGAAACTACAAAGTCTTTTTATTTTTTATAACAATTACGACTTGTAGAAGGTTTTATATCTTCTTTCTGAAATATTTAACATTTGTTTATGAGTTTGATCTATACACCTCCTCAGAATACAATTAAGTTATCAGTGTGTAGGTATTATGTGTCATCATCAGACTCGCCATGGATCTCCCACAGATTTCCAAAATGACCGGTTGAAAACGGCTTGCATCCAGCGTTTTCCTGCGACCTTGGTCAGGTCGTCATTCGCGTCTTTGTGCAGGTCGGTATTATGTGTATTTATTATTATTCTACAATTGTTCTACTATTCTGCACAAAATAATGCTACGGATTGATGTGGCTTTATAAATTACTAGCTTTCGCCCGCGGCTCCGCCCGCCAATGTCGATCCTTTGGGAACAGTAACTTTTTCCCGGGATAAAATGCACCCTATGTCCTTCTCTGTACCCCAGATATCGTGTATGCAACATTTCGTGAAGATCGGTTCAGTAATTACAACGTGAAAGTGTAACAAACAAATATACTCATTTCGCATTTATAATATTACTAGCTGTCGCCCGCGGCTCCGCCCGCGGTAATGTCGATCCCTCGGGAATAGTAGTTTTTCCCGGGATAAAAGGTAGCCTATTCCTTCTCCGTACTCCAGAGGACGTGTATGCAAAATTTAATGATGATCGGTTCAGTAGTTACGGCGTGAAAGCGTAACAAACAAACAAACAAACAAATAAACAAACAAACTCACTTTCGCATTTATTGACCGAGCGAGCGAAGCGAGCGAAGCGTCTCAGTTTCCACTGGCCCAAAATTCTTTTGTCCGTCTGTCTGTCTGTCTGTCTGTCTGTCTGTCTGTCTGTTCTCGCCTACAGGTCGCATTTCTCAACCGATTCTCATGAAATTTTGTGAGCAGGTTCGGTAATTATATAGAATTTTTGTGTCGTGCCAGTTTTTCGAAATTTTAAAAATGGCGGATATATGGGTGTCCGAAACTTAAAAAAACTCATAGCACAGCTATTTGGAAAAAAAATCTAAAATGTCATTAGACTTTTTTGTTATTCTCATTAAGACGCAACTTTTTTGTCTGAACAACTTTTTTATACGATAAACTTGAACGTGTTTATAGTCAGCAATTTGCCCAAAAGTTGTCTGAAATGGATTTTCTGTATATTTATTATAGAAGTTGAAGTACTTGAAGTGGGAGAGGGAGTGAAATTGAACAACTTTCCCTAATGAACAAAAATCAAAATATGAAAAATATTTTTTGGCTTAAAGCATGATACTGCGTATTACTTTTATAATTGAAAACACTGAATAAACTTAGAATCCTGAAATAAAAATAAAAAACAAATAAAAAAGATTCACATGCTATCCTGTGACTTGAACCCGGGGCTTATAGATGCCGGCCACTTCTTAACGTAAAGTTCGCATGTTTGTCTGCCATAATAGTTGAAAATTAGCGTCCTATTAAAATTTTCACCAATTGGTAACATACGAGTAACAACTATGAAACCGGGTACTTAAACTTTGCCTCCTATTCACCCATGCCAAGTTCACTATTCCGATATTTCCGATCTTGAAGAGGATCACTCCAACTTAGTTAATGTGTACAAAATCATACTAAACATGGTGCTCAGCTCAAGGGCCGTGTTCCATACAAGAGTAGTCCCCTGATTCCTCGCCGGATAGTACCAATAGAGTAATGATTTTTTGCTAAAAAATCCGTATGTTAATTTTTTTAATAATTGAATTATTTAAAGAGATATGAACCTTCAAAAACATGAACAATTGGTACAAATTTCCGTTGTGTTCAAACATCAAGAAAACAAATTTGGGCAATTATATAAGAGAAAGAAACGCAGAAACACAGCCATAGCTTATTTTAAATTTTTAATGCAACTGCAACACAGTTCTATACTATCGCAGTTGTTTACGATCCAGATTGTTATTTGAATATTATGTTATTTTGGTTTCTAATAAACTCTATAAACTCTTTAAAAAAAAAATGTAGAAAGAAATTAAATCGGTTAAGTTTTGGAGAAGAAATCAGAGGACTACGAAGCGTTAATTTTGTGTAATTTTTATAAGTATTTTCCGGCCGAGCTGTAGTTATTTCTATCGCACTCTGCGGGGTTTGTTTGGGCACGCGGCGCGACAGCAATAGATATTATAAATATATATTTTACAATTCTCTAGCTTAGTGTTTCCTCTTAAAAATGGGGCTTTTCGGGTCTTCTGGTAAGGGGAACGTAGGTTTAAATTTCCGTTTCCTCTGGTACCTAATTAAGAGCAGCGGGGGTTGGGAAATAGTAACTGAAGGAAATCATCCTTTAGTCAATTAGCATATCAGTAACAGATATATTTTAGGGCACTGGAGGGCAAATGTGGATGTTGGTTGTAAGGGCTCGCGAGGTCTACTGTTCTCGCAGAACCACTAGTAATATTAGTAAGGATAGTTATGATTTCATTCTGATATTATACCGGTTATTATCTTTATATGATTAATACTAACCCCCCCCTGTAAATTTCGACAAAACCAAATTATGAAATTTCATATGAGCACTTTCATGGGAAAGTCGCATAGGATCCATGGGGAATGCTTAGGAAAAATTATTCATAATGACTGGCTAAGTCACTCCGTTGTGGTTATGTCGAGGGTTTTACACACAGTAAAAGTAAATTAAAATTAAATTACCTTTTGCAGTTCTAAGAAGGTTTCGAATTTGAGCTTCTTCCTCTGCTTGCCTGAGTTACTGTCGAAGAAGATGGTGAACTCCTGGGTCTTAGGCTTCAGAGGGAAATAGATACCCGCAGTCAAGTTGCCTTTGGGGTCCCTGGCCAATAAACTCCTAAAATGAATCAAACATACGTATTCTGTTAGAAAAGAAATAAAATAAAAGTCGCATACAATAGATTTTTCTAAAATTGTGATTTTATGATATTTCATTAATTTGATTCAGCTACAGAGAGATTTAAAATTTCCAAGACTCTTTTGACAATTCTATGGTAGATTTTTAGAAATAAAGATTAAGGGTTTTTATGAAATCGATTTAACAGGACAGTATGTTTGTGTCCTGTACTTTGTCTAGCGTTTTTCCAATTTCTATACGAGGTCAGCTCTCTAGATTGCTCTTCGCCGGATTACATATCTAGTAGTAGTAGGTAGAAATACTTTATTAGTTTAACCAAATAACATAGTAAGTAATTGTTCTCTACCAATCAACAGAAATGTATTTGAATTAACACTTAATTTTTTTGTGACGTAGTGAATAGATTTCGGTAACCTATCTAGATTTAGTATCATAGAATTATTTACCTTAAATCCCACACCAGATTCCTCTTCTCGGTGACGCTGACGGCTGAGAGATACGCCTTGGCGACGTAGACAAGAGACAAGCGCTCCTTCACCACCTTGCCTCTGGTCTCCCGCTCGTGCCACTCGATGTAGTTGCTGTTGTGGAGGTTGAACTGGTAGTTGTACTCCTTACGGCAGTGGGGCTGGTCGGATTGGGTGAACCAGCCTGAAATAGAACAAAATTGCGGTTAGTTTAGCTTTTTCATTCTTCCTGCTTGCATGTGAACTAAAGGCATAATAGAGTCGCAAAGCTCCCAGAATGGACTAGTCTAGATCTATCCTGAACACCAACCGTCGTGATCATAAATCTTCCATTTGGCTCACACACGTATTCTATTCCACTCACAAACTGCCTCAAATATTCTGGAATGTTCTGAGTTGGATTTATCACACTGCCTAAAGGTTAAAATCTCCTAAAACTGGGACCAGGAGCAAAACAATGTGCGCGGTATTTTTGTCACTTTCGGGCACACTCGTGTGACCCATGCTCGTGGCTGCTTATCATGCGTAAGACGCTGGGCTATTGAACTCTTCTCCGGGTAAATAATAATATAATTTTGCCTATAATAATAAATTAATAAATTTATACGGACAAATCACACAGATTGAGCTAGCCCCAAAATAAGTTCGAGACTTGTGTTATGGGATACTAACTTAACGATACTATATTTTATACAAATACATATATAGATACACATCCAAGACCCAGGCCAATCTGAAAAAGATCATTTTCCATCTTGACCTGGCCGGGGATCGAACCCGGTCACTCCGTGTCGCAGGCTGGCGTGTTGACCGCCGCGCCACGAAGCTAGTCAAATATAGAAGTCAAGGAAAGACATTCAACTTTCTCATGAGAATCTGACGCCGTCGCCAGATAGCATGGTATCTTATCAAACAGGATTTATAGGCTGTGAGATAGCAATCACGGCTTATAGTTATCAAGACTGTTATCGGCATGTTCTTATGATGTAAATAAAGACTTAACGATAAGGTGATAATTCAAATAATACGAAGCGCTACTGACAATGTGAATAAAGCAAAAGAGATCGGTATAATGAATGTAAACGATTTAAACTTACCAGTATGAGGGTAACAACGGTCAGCCATCACGGTGACGACTCTTGAGATGTGGTACCCCAGATCCGAAAGGAACACACCAGCCCTATCTCCAATCTTTACGTGGATCGCAACCATGACGTGATCCTTCTCCGTCTCAATCAGGAATCCTTGGGGACCTGGGCTGGACGTAGCATAGTCCCTTAGATCTTGAATGTTCTCATCACACGACACGAGCATCATCGACTTAGTGATACCAGGGAAATCCTTCTCCAACACCTTGAGCTTCTTCATGACTTCCATACCCAAGCCGACGCAGGTGTTCTTGCGTGGGCGGAGCGGAGGATTGTATTTCTGGTAGAATCCATGCAGGTTGTCGTCTGGGGCCGCCATATACGAGTCATAGAGCGTCAGGAAGTTGTTGACAGAGTCGTAGTTTTCGTAAACAACAAGTCGGCTCAACAGCGCCTCGGCTTTAGCGACCAAATCCTCGTACTTCTGTAGGGACAGGTGCAGAGCCGGGCGAGGAGCCCCCCACCGCGGCGGCGGCAGGGGGTGGTCGGCTGGCCACTGCGGGCCAGGGGGCTTCTGGACCGAGCCGAGTCAGCTCAACCACTCGGCACCCCAGCGACCTACGACGCGGCGCATGGCGCGCTCCTCGCTCGAAGTGGAAGCCATGTCGGCCGGCGCGGGCGGTCCTTCGAGCCCAGTGGCCTCCAAGCCGTTCGGCGTCTCTGGAGACCACTGTTCCTCACTTAACGGTTTTATATTTAACGTATCTGGAAAAGAAATATGAACAAATTAGTTTCAGGCCGGCAAACCTAGTGACGGTAGGAACCGAGAGTTGGAGGAGTATGGCGTCTAAATACATTCAGGGATTCCAATAGGCCGATTCCAATCGGTAATTTTGTAAGTGTATAGGCTATAACGGGTGTAACTTTACCCTCGCAATTCCCTTTTCTTATGGGACTAATTCTGGAAACTCGAAATAACTTTTACAGTCCCACATAAAAGTGTTCAGCTAGCGTTCAGGGCAATTTGCATGAAAATATTGCAATTTATTTCGACTACTCAGCATTGGTCCCATACGCCGGGATGAGTCGCCCCTTCAAGGATCGGACAGGGTTTGTAACGTTGCTATGTATTAGGATACCAATACCACTTACAACACGATATTGAACCTATGGATGGATGATCACAATTTGGGAATGGATGATGTTTTGAAAAATGTTTGGGAAATTGATGAAGTATGAAATGCGTAAGTCACTCCCATACGGAGCTGGCAGTCATCCAAATAATAAGAGCATGTGCGTCATTACCATATTCCAGATCATTATTTTTAGCATCTTTTGGATAAGAAGATTTCCGATGTCGGATAAAATTTGGCAAATCCTCAAATATTTGGAAGTTACATATAAATATACCTACAGACGCAATTATTTGTGATCTTAGTTATAAGCGGCCAAAACAGAAAGCAAACATATTTGTCTGGTTAATAATCACAGACACAGATTACTAAATATGCCACAGAGTATATACACCTTACACCAAATATCAATAGCTGTGTGTTTTTCTACCTTTAATGTTTATAAGATGACAATAATCTTAACTTTATGGATGACACTAACTTTTTAATAATTTAATATTTCATATTAAAAAACCGACTTCAATCAAATTACTGAACCGATTTTGACGAAATTTAAATGGGGCCAGTTTGGAATAACACCCTTACAAAACAAAAACAATTATTTAAAAGCTCCTCATACATGACGGAGTTCAGAGATAACAAACATTAAAAAAAAAATACAACCGAATTGATAACCTCCTCCTCTTTTTTAAGTCGGTTAAAAATGGAATGGCAGACATCTTGTCCAACCAAATTGAAAATGTATTTATATTATCAAATATTTTTTCTGAAAATAGGCCTTTTTCACGTCAATTCGCATTAAAAATAATACAAATTTTATCATATTCTAATTTATAAATATTTTCATCCAGCGAGGAAATGCCGCCAGCCTTTTAGGCACCCTGCCAGCAGACTTGGCATCAATATTTTATTTAATTTGATGTGTTTTATAAGATAATATAGATTCATTTTAGTTTTAATTTAATTTAAGTTTTAGTTTATAATTTTAGTTATGAATTATTTATATGTATCGATTAATTATTCATTATGTTAAAATTAAATGATTTTAAATAATAAATCAGGATCTAAAATGTTTAATTATGTAATTATTATTCGAAAATATACAAACTAGTGTTTCGGAACCGACCACTGCAGATAAGAACACGCCGAAAGAAACTCGCCTCAAGGGCTGTATAAAAGATTTTATTATTATACTGTTTTTTTTTTTTATTATTTATAGCACTCAATTTATAGCAACTCATTCATATCAAAAGCACTTTCTTATGATGGCATACTATTACCCTTAACGACAGTATGCGTGTGGAACATTAGTAATCTGTGGTACAAGGTATTTTCTTATTGTCTGCAAAGTCAATTTGCCAAAGTGTGTCACGCGAGGTTACTCATACAATATACTTCGTTAATTGTTTTTCTACTGTGGTTCACTTACGGACAAAGAAAAACACTAACAATAGCTTGAAACAACTTTACATAAATATTCTATTTACTTATTATAATGGTAAACAATCAGACTCTAAAAGAGGATTCAGAAATTCTTATAATATACCTACAGGAGATTATTTTAGCCTTATGGTATGTATGCCTGTTGAGTTTAGGGATATCATCAGATCTCATTGATATTTAGAATCTTAATAGTGATGGGTTTTTCGATTTTGTTAGCTACTGTTGTTATCATCATCATCATCATTTCGAGTAGGTGTCATGTTCAATCGACCATGCACACATGGTGGGTTGTTATTATGACTTGACTTGTATATAACATGACTTATATATAACATTGTATATATCTTGTATATAACATGACATCAAAAAAAAAGAAAAGAAAAATATTAAATATCATACAAAGCCCTTCAGGCAAGTAGGCGACCAATACTGTTGAAGAGTTTCTTTCGGCGTCTTCTTCTCTGCAGTGGTCGGTTCCGAAACGCTAGTAGTTTGTAGCTTTTAAACAAGAATTAATAATTTGAATATAATATAATAAGTATTATTTAATTTTAAAGGTGAATTGACGTGAAAAAGTGCCTGAAAAGGCCTATTTTCTGAATAAATCTTTGAATCTTTGAATCTTTGAATCTTTGAATCTTTGAATCTTTGAATCTTTGAATCTTTGAATCTTTGACTCAGTCAGTATATGAGGATTAGGTAATAAGTATGTTAATATAATAAAATCTATCTTTTACTAGACGGCAAATGTCTATAATGGTAAGTAGTATCTGTTGCCAGCTCAGAATAAAGAAATGGCCACTTAGTACTCAGAATTCTGATCAAATGGCTAAGTGTGTCACGCGATGTGAACGCGAGACATCACGATCATGACGCATGCCCGCAATGACCATGCCATGGTTGTGCAATCGAGAAACGTGCAGGCGAAATTACGAAGGAAGCATATGACGTAGATTGTGAATAACGACTCGTGAAATTTCCAAATATATTTATAGAAGTTTCATGTTTTACTTGAATTGGTAACTTAGAGAAATGGGTTTTGATAAAAAAGTAGGTTCGAAATGGATGAATTTGATAATGTGTTGAAAGATCAGAATTATCAAAAGTTAACAAGTAGCGTTATTTCAATAATTTTAAAACCCGACTGTCCACCCTTTTTTAAAACATCAAAGAACACTTGGGTTTCTGTGACTAGCGTAACGATACCTTAACTATCGAAATCCAACTAGCCGTGTGGAAGATGCGAGATAATAAAGAAATTTACAAACATACAAGATACGCGCAAAACACATAACCCTTCTTGGCAGTCGTTCGGGTAAAAATTATGGCATTATTATATATATATTTATTTATATTTTCTATCCTTAAAAAATCTCTAAGGAATCGGTTTATGAAATATAGAGTCGAGCATAGCAACTCCCCCTTTTTTGAAGTCGGTTGAATAGTTAAAAAGGGCGAATAATTTTCGCATCACGTTATCATTGGTTGTTGAGACTATCAGGCTCAGCCTGCTATTTGCTAACTTAAAACAACGTTTTGTTAGTCACTTCAAAATACATTGCAGCTTTCGTATAATTGACTGTTTTTATTTAATATATATAAAACGCAATGTATTTTGAAGTGACTATCAAAACGTTGTACACTGAGCAAATAGGCCGACAGGTCAGTATAATCAATCCTCTGTTAGATAAATGGCGTAGTGACTTTGCAAAGAAATAACATAATTGCGTGAATATGGCGTGTTATGGATCGATCAAGTTCATGGGCACTTCAAAAGAGGGTTTTTCTATAATACATTATACAATATGTAGAGAAAACCTTGTCCGATCCTTGAAGGGGCGATTCAGCCCGTCGGTATGAACAACCTTTCCTATGGGACCAATGCTAGATACTCAAAAAAATGGGCAGTTTCATATAATTTTTTTTGGCCGCCCGGTCAATATGAACGGGAACGTTAAAAAAAAATCAGTTCTCACTATTGGTTTCATAGGAAAAGTTATTCTTATCGATAGGATGAATCACCCCTTCGAGGAACGAACAGGGTTGTCTTTACACATTACATATCATTGAACTGGCTATAGTCTGGGTATTTAAAATTATTTTCAGTTTCACGACTATAAAAAACGTTTAAATTTTAATTAAATTATATATAACTTAAAGCCGTCGACAAGAACGGATATATTATAGGGGAAAATAATGAAAACAGCGGACCGAAGATCAAGCGTTATATTTCAACTAATGAAATGACTGAAATGCTCTGGAATTTGAAACCATTTTATTATCGCAGTACCACGTTCGATGTAGGGCCCACTGTACACTGTAAATGGTACGCTGTAAACAGATCTTATCAGCATGAACAGTGAAAATGTTAATCAAAATTGAAAAAATTATCCTAAAAATAGTCATAGTGACCTAAATAATTTTTCATATAAAAAACCGACTTCAATCAAACTACTGAACTGATTGTGATGACATTTAAATGAGAATCGGTTCATAAATGACTGAGTTCTGAGGTAACAAACATTAAAAAAAGAAATACCGAATTGATAACTTCCTCCTTGTTTTTTGAAGTCGGTTGAAATCAAGAAGTTATGTATGGCGATATGCAAATAGTTGAGGTGAACGTACCCATTTCTTGGCGTGAAGCCGGGCGTCGAGCTTTGATGTCCTCTGGAGAGGTCTGTATTTGTTTACTTCTAGAAACAAACTGGTTATATCTGCGTCCGCGCGCCCTAATATAGACCATCCATTCTGCTGCTGCCTCCCCCCGCGCGCGGCTTCCTTCCCCCTCATACGTCATCTGCTGGGTAAAACAACCTGTGCATGTAGTAGTGTTGTTTACAAAGCGCTGTGTACGTATATCTGTATATGTCTGCGTAATGCGTCAAAACAAAACGCACACAAATACATTTTCCGCGTATTTACGCTGTTATCGTTGGTTATGTGTGTATCTGCATTGGTATACAATGCAAGTATAGGGTGGATCGAAACGTGAGTTATAGCCACGTGCTAGCAGTGTGAAGGTCAAGTGGTGATCGATAACACGCAGACATAGACAGCTGGCGGGCGGCTCCATGTTACCTACCTATCAGACCATCACAAGTTCCTAGAAATGTCTAGGTATTGATTTTTTCGGTAGCCGTTACAAATACGCACCAAATACGTCATTGTGGGGAAATATGTTCCTTCGTTTTTCTTCGGATCTCGGCATTGCCGACCTGCTGACGATCCGGACATAATATATTCGGACACACTGTCCGAAATAACACTTTTTAATTTTAATATTTTCCTGCTGACTATTCGGACGCCATCAAATTATTGAAGCTGTTTAGTACAATTAGATAAAAAGTTTCAAATAGGTAAAAAAAAGCCGTACCAGATGAAAAAATACTTTAAAGTGGCTTTATTAATTGCTTTATGGACATGTACCTACTCGTACGTTGAAAAAAACTTAAATCATTTAAAACGTTTATTTAGTATAAATATCAATCAAATCTTCAATTGGTTAATCTACAATATATAATAATAATATATTAACAGTAACATTGAATGATGCAGTGGCATTACTTATAATTAAAAAATTGTAGAAACTTTGGGTCCCTGGGGCACTGAAGCCAAAAAATTCTATAAGGAATTGACAACACGTCTCATCGAGGCAACTGGTGATCCAAGAGCTGGCAGTTTTTTTGCACAACGTATCGGACTCGCTGTGCAACGGGGAAATGCTGCCAGCATTTTGGGTACTTTGCCTCGATGTGGTGCGTTGGAAAAAGTTTTTTATTTGTAAGTTATTTATAATTTTTTATTTATAATTAATAACAACGTAATGTGTTATAATTAATAACAACATAAAGTGTTATTAATTATGTTTAAGGCGCTGTGCATCAGGAGAATACCGTAAAACGTGTATTTTTTCGTCGCGCAGTTAGCCTTATTTTTCTTGGAATACTAGCATGAAAAAAATATGACGTACAGTACAAAGATCAAAATAAATGGTTAAACAAAAATATTTTCAAAAATATATTTAAAACTTAGCTAAATAAAATAGCAAAACAGCTATATCCAGAAAAAGTTTCGTCGCGAATTACTTGATATTTTCAGCGACAACTACCAACTTTTTTATATCTATAAAAAGTATAACTGGATGAGCCAGATGGATACCTAAAAAAAATACAATATTTCGTTATAATTATTGAATTATTAAATTAAAAGTGAAAATTAACACGAAAATGGCAGACACGGGTTTGAACTGAGACTGACGACAAGTATGACACGAGTAAAAAATATATCGCGCGATGTCCGCTACAAACGGTTAAGGGATACAGCGCCTTAATATTAAGTTGAATTGTTATTTATTAAAAAAAAAACTGCCAGTCTGAAAAATACAACAAATATGGATTCGGTCATCATGCTTTAAAAATATTGTAAACTAATGATGACCAAATAAATAAATATCCGGTTAAAAACTGTTTTACTTTTACAACTTTTGTCTTTTGAAGTATCGTCGGATGTTTCTTTGTCTCCTTGTTCTGAGGTTTTGAGGACTGCACAAAAAGTTTTTTTTTAATGGTGTCCGAATTGTCAGTAGAAAAATATTAAAATTAAAAAGTGTCAATTCGGACAGTGTCAACAACTCGCATTGCCGATCTCTATACGGTCTTGCTCGAGCTCGATGCTATAGGCTTTCTCGGCGCAGTACTTTGTCAGTAAATTGCCTTACTTACTATTCTGGGTATACCGGATGTCAGATAATGGATCCAAAGATGAACTTGCACGCGGGAATATGACCTATTTATCTATATTCTATATATACTCCCGGTAAGAGTCTACAGACACGTGAGCCAAATCGATCAGATATATTCAATAAATAATAATAATAACTTTATTTGCCAACACAGATTTTAGGATAAATCGAGGCCATTCCATCTGGGAGACCATCCCTGAACTAGACACATCATCATCATCATCAGCAGGTCTTTTTAGTCTCCACTACAGGAGCATGACCCTCTCTGTACTACTAGAGCCATACTTGGCCAGAGCAGCCAGAGGACTTGGCCTACATTCTCGAACTAAACTCATTCACTTTTTACACTAACCAAAAGTTAGTATAATTATAAAAACGCACATAACTCTCACGGGTATTTCATATGGATGGTGGTTTTAGGATAGAGCTAGGGTTTTGGAAGGCTGGCGTCAGGCAGGTGGCTGGCCGTAAATACTTTGCCAATTCTTATAGGAATGCTGTCACAAAAGTGGACTTCAGCCACCGACGCACCACAGCTTATAATACTCACAGCTGATGATGAAGATGGCGATAGTAAGATTTTGAAAGAATACATTGTATATGTAATGTAAACTACATTCCCACGACGCATGACTTCGTTGGCGTAGAAGATGGTTCTAAGAACGTTTATGCATGAAGTAGATTCGACCAAGGAATCACACCGGCCCATACAAACATTGAACCCCCTTTTTACCGACTTAGAGGTAGAATTTCGGAAAATCCTTCCTTAACGAATTCCTACGTCCTACAAAGAATATACCCTCCGAGTTTCAGATCTCTACGACCAGCGGTTTAGGCTGTGCGTTGATCAGTCAGTGAGTCAGTCATTCAGGCAGGACAAAGCATTTTGTATGTAAAGAATTTTGTAGTACGGATATGATGGTGATTTATCCAACTACACGGGGTTGTAGTTGAACAACGTGTTGTAGATATCAGTTTATTTAAATCACAATTTAAATTTATAGGGGGACAGGTCTGTTTGACCTCTTTGAGACTTCTATCTTTTATCTTATATGTTGTTTCACGCTAGATCGCTAACATAACGTGTACAACATTATGTAAATTAAAATTGTATATAATCTTCTTCTCTGCATTGTTTCTTTTCGGTTCCGAAACGCTCGTATTTTGTAACTTTTAAACAATAATTATTAATTTTAATATAATTTAATAAGTATTATTTTAAATGTGAATTGACGTGAAAAGGTGCCGTAAGCACTAAGCTATTGGGATCAATTTTATTATTTGTGAAAAGAGTAAGTACATCGATCTTACTCTGTCCGCGGTACTCTGGGTGGCTTGTAGAGTCACTCGTGTTTTTATAAGATGCAAAGATTTATTAAAAAATAGGCCTTTTCAGGCCTATCTTCTATCTATACATATCTATCGTAGATGGGTTGTTGTAGTTACTTTCAAACTTATACTATAATTAGTTTGTTCGTAAATTACCCATGTAGCCGTGAAAATACCCAAGTATGAAGCCATGGTATGAAGTCATACATTGACGCAAAAAGAGCGTTTCTAATGAAAAGTAATCAATTTAAATGTACGGTGCTAATTACATCGATTAAGGATAATTAGAAGCAGGTTGTTGACTATTTTCATTACTTACAAAGTATTTGAAACAGGCATTGTGATCTGTAACATGTATTCCATTTGAATAACTACCATTTGAAAAAGAGCACATTGTATTCAGTAATCATACATAGTGTCACGTCCTTTTTCCTTAAGGGGTAGACAAAGCCTAGGTCTATAAGATGGAAAACTGAATCAAAATAGTGCAGGATTGCTAGCTGCATCGCCTATTAACGTGATTCCGCAGATTTTCGCTCATTCCCCACGATCGACTTTTACGATCTGCGCGGGAAGAGAAGCAGCGGGCAAATTTTACGTTTTCAGGGTTCCGTACCTCAAAAGGAAAATCGAAACCCTTATAGGATCACTCGGTCCGTCAGTCTATCTGTCTGTCAAAACCCTTATTCTCAGGAACGCGTAAAGGTATCAAGCTGAAATTCATATCAAATACTCAGGGTCTACTGTCTCTTGGAGTTGTGAAAAAATCAAACTTCTGAACCAACGCAATCAAAAGATACAGCTGGTTATGCCGCAAATTTTCGTGTTTTTCGACATTCGCAAGGGAATCAAAATCTACAGGTAGTTCCCATGAACTCAGAATCTTGAAATTTGAAAGCAACGTTTTATAGTACAGATTTAGGAAAAATTGCGAAAAGCATTAATTTTGAGTTATATCATGTAATAAAAATATTTTTAATAATTTTAAAACTTATTTTATATAATGTACGGATCCCTAAGTACGCGAGTCCGACTCGCACTTGGGTGGTTTTTTCTTTTCTCTCAGACCAGCATGGAAGAGCAGTACTCATGTAGGTATGTACATATGTATGCGAGTTTATGCATCTGTCAGTTTTGTTAATTCCCTATAGTTTCTTTATCATCATCCCAGCCATAAGAAGTCCACTGCTGGACAAAAGCCTGTCCCAAGGGAGGTTAGGCTCGTTCCATGGGAGGATATTGCCATACTCACCACGCTTGGCAGTTAGATTGGCGAGCGCAGTTTCTTTAACTTCTTGTGCTTCCGAAGATGCTGCCCTTCTTCCTCTTTATCTTTCTCCCACTATTATGTGGGGCGGAAGCATTATTGGCTGGGGAAAAGTAGGATTTAGAGTTGAGAGAAGAGAATTTATTTATTTATTTATTTATTTAGGGATACTACTCACTCGGATGGATGGGGGAAAAGCAAGAAGAAGCTCGGGAGGCCGGGTTCGCGTACCCGTGGCACCTGCAACCACCGGACTGTTGAGGATGACAACCTGACCTTAGTTTCTTAACGCTTAAAACTGATATACTAACCGTATTGGGTTCTTCTAAAAAAAAAGAAGCTAAAGAATATTTGTGTGTTTGTTTGTAATAAACTAAAAGACACGATTTTAAAAATTCTTCTACTTATAGCTACATAATGAGCTGCCATTGGCTAATATAATTTACGCGGACGAAGTAGCGGGATAACATAAAAAAATTGCAGATAACAGAGATTCAAATTATATATATTAACGACATTACGGCAACTATTTTATAATATTGACTAGTTTTCTAAAGAAAAGACAGGAGAAGGTATAAGACATGGCATGGCATTTAGTTAAGTCGTTTTGCTTGTAGTGTGAAGACATCTTCTCAACCTCCGTGGTCCAGTGGTTAAGGCGTTTGCCTGTTGATCCGGGGGTCGTGGGTTCGATTCCCACCGGAAGCATACTTTGTTTAGTTGTTTCCAGTCTAGTTAGGACATCGCAGGCTTGAATCACCTGATTGTCTGATAATAAAGATGATTCCGTGCTTCGAAAGGCACGTTAAGCCGGTGGTCCCGGCTGCCATCTGGTAGTCGTTAAAGGAACCACGTCAGAGGCCGAGAGGCGGTTCCGAAGAACTCTGACACCAGGGTGTGCATGGTCGATTGACCGTGTCACCTACTCGAAATGATGATGATCATGAACTTAAATTGTGTGCATTAGTAAAAATATCAGGACATTTTGAAATAAATGAAGCATTCCCCGCCCCGACCCCACTTCGGCTCCGAATAGCCAGAGGAATCCCATTATCCGACCCCGTCGCACTCGCCACCGGAACAGAGTACGTAGTGGGATTAGCTCCGATTACTGGTGACCGCCCGGTGGTTCCGGGTGATTTGCACCCAGGATAGGCCCTTCTGGCAACGCAGCTTTCGGCCCATAAGGCAAAAGATGAGAGTTGCTGCTCTCCAAAGACTTTCGCCATAGATTCTCAGATTGGCCCTTCAGACTTGCATGCACGCAATCGCCATCGCAAATGCCCATCGGGCAATATGAGAGTTTGCTACCTCTCCAAGCCTTGCGCACACAGGCGACGCCCAAACCCGAGGTTCGACTCTCCTGAGGGCCCTTTTGTGATGTTGTCTATAAAGGCACTCTGCCCTCGCCTCGAAACACCCGGTGAAGTAGCGAAAGCTCACTTGGTACTAGCAACATAGCCATTTAAAAATTCATTCTGAAACGAACGAAATGCCATTAAAATAGAGACACTCTCCATTGGTAGAGTTCTAGTCAGAAAACTTACTATAAAAGAAAGAAACTATTTCTGGTATAATTATCTAACATGTTTTGCATTCCTACCGGTTACATGACACCACAGACATGTGGACGCGGTCTGCGTTGCACTGCTAATTGAGTTATGAAAACATTGTTCATGTGATCCATGCCTTATGTGTTGCATAATGTTATGACGTCATTCTAACAACATAATCCATAGTTTGACGACCTGTGTGGCTTAGTGATCACATTGCCAGGCTGTCACACCCGCGGTCCCGATTCGATCCCCGGTCAGGTCAAGCTGAAAAAATATATTTTTTCAGATTGACTGGGTGTTTTCTTGGAACGAAAATTCACGACGTGCTCACGGGTAACGTTGGAATTGCGACTCTAAAATGGCACTGGGCGGGACACTTGGCAAGAAGAAATGATGGTAGGTGGAGTAAGGCTGACGCCGAGTGGTATCCCAGTAATGGGGAACGTAGTGTTGGACGTTCAGTAGCTGGGGTTGACGACATAAGGCAAATTCTTGGAAAGAACTGGATTGCGATGGCTGGAGGTAGATAGTTATGGCGCAGATAAAAGGAGGCTTATACCCAGCAGTGGGCCGTAAAAAGCTGGCGATGTTGAATAATAGTAAAATAAAATCTATGAAGGTACCTGAAAGTAGGTAGAAGTACAGTCAGGGACAGATATACTTGACCAGGCCCTCTACTTATATCTTGAATTTCTCTTAAACTATTAATAATATTAACAAGATGATTAACATGGAAATTGATACTAACAAAGTCTTTATTAAAATCTTTCTGTATATACATTTTCATGTTAAACTATAGTTTAAGAGAAAAGGTAAGGGGCTGGTTAGATATCTCTGTCTCTGACTGTACATACAAATATACATACTCTTTCCCATGGGGGTAGGCAGAGACTAAGGACCTCCACTTGCTACGATCCTTACAAATCTATCTCGCTTCGTCTATATCCATCACTCTCTTCATGCATTCTCTGGTTTCGGGTACTCCTGACCTGACTTACCAAAAGGCAAGTACCCGAGGAAGCTTTTAGAAGTACATAGTAGGTAGTTTTCGATGCCCAGTAGTTTTAGATGAATACAATCACTAAATCATTGAATTAGAAAAACTATGGAAGCGTAACTCTCATACAACTAACGATTCAATATCATTATATTATATACGCAAACAAACTTAACTCAAATCACAACAAAAAATGTACGCACTCATAGACGAAGCAAGTTTGCGATTGGCCGAGTCAAGGTCACGGGCGGTGTCTAATGAACGCTATGGTGTCAACATAACGGAGGTAGGTAGGCTCCAGTTTGCCTCGCTCGCTATGATAAGTAAGTCCAGTGTCACTTTTCCGCCTTTTCTTGCGTTTCCTGCACCACTTTACTACACAAGAAGTAATTTTTTTCTTAATACGTTAAGATTTCGCCGATGTTCATAAAAAATATGTCGTTAAATGCTTTTATCGACGCGTCCTTCCGTCACGGAGCGCGTGGCAGACTAGTTCGTGAAAAGATATACTTTTTAAGCCCCGCCCCCTTTGATCTTGCGTGATGTCAGTTTTTAAGCGCAATGCTGCTTCCATAGTTTTTCTAATTCAATGCACTACATAGTATAAAACAAAGTCGCTTCCCGTTGTCTGTCTATCCTTATGTATGCTAAGATCTTTAAAACTACGCAACGGATTTTAATGCGAGAGTGATTCAAGAGAAAGGTATATTGTACTTGTATTGATGTATATTGCACCCTTGCGAAGCCGGGGTCCGGGGCGCTAGTATCAATATAAATAGTGTAGAGCGACCCAGGTCGACCCCTATGACCCCTGGACGAGTCACACCTAAAAATGCGGCGATCAATAGCTTGCTTGAATGGACCTAGCTTGCAGTAGTATATGACGGCCTTCATACAGAGGTAAAGGCACACATACAAAGAAAGTAAGTAGATAAGACACACTGCGCTGAAACGTGAAGCCTTATGCTTCTGCGTATGTCAGGGAAATGGCTCTAATGTACAGTGTGGCTTGATTTTGAACTGGAAACATCTGGAAAAAATATATAATGTGTAAAGAAAACTTGGCCGATCCTTGAAGGGACGATTCGGCCCGTCGATTCGATATAAACAACTTTTCGTATCATTGGTCCCATAGGAAAAGTAGTTCTATTTGACGGGCTGAGTCACCCCTCCAGGGAACGTCGTTGGTTATATTACACGCTGTATGTCAGAGCGAGAAGCTCTTACCACTTCTCTTTTACTCGTGTATAAGGTCAAATTTTTTTTTTATTAAATTAATTAAATGTCTTTATTTAGATAACTCAGATCTATTTAAATTTAAAAAGCTACCCATTTAGACAAGCTCCGTGGCGCAGCGGTCAACACGCCTGCCTGCGACACGGAGTGACCGGGTTCGATCCCCGGCCAGGTCAAGATGGAAACTGATCTTTTTCAGATTGGCCTGGGTTTTGGATGTGTATCTATATATGTATTTGTTATAAAATATAGTATCGTTGAGTTAGTATCCCATAACACAAGTCTTGAACTTACTTTGGGGCTAGCTCAATCTGTGTGATTTGTCCGTATATATTTATTTAAATTTAGCGCAAATATTTTAAGGGCTGACACTCATAAGCTAAAACTTTACATATTTGTGCCAAGCTTAAACGAATCCACACTGTAAATTATTAGTAATTTTCAAAGGTTCCCCTCGATTTCTCATCAAATCCTGGTTTCCTTATCATGGTACATACCCCTGGGATATCTCCTTTTTAACAAAAAATAATCATTAACTCATCAATCGCGAGAAACGCAGACACAATTGATTATCTATTGTTATGTTTCCCGATTGGGGCGTTCGGTAGTTGACCGGTTAAATTCGGTTCATAAACGACAAAGTTATCCTCGATCACACATCAAAAATATACGGTCGAATTAAGAAACCTCCTCCTTTTTTGAAGTCAGTTACAAACCCGCAGACTTAAATAAATTAAAAACTAAAAAGAGGAAATTAAAATGATGTGTGAAAAATACATTTACTAATAAGTACCTATGCAGTACGTAACTTAAAGATTACTTATCATTTTAATTTTTGTGTGATTATCCGTTCTTATTTATATTTTACATAATTAAAACATATTATGTATTTAAAGTATGGCATAATGCGCCACACCGTACTACATGTTTCGTACAGTCAGGGACAGAGATACCTGCCGTCTTATTTGCTAACTCAGTGTACAACGTTTTGATAGTCATTTCAAAGTATATTGCGTTTTATATATCTTTAATAAACATAGTCAATCATATGAAACCCGCATTGTGTTTTGAAGTGACATCAAAACTGATCAAAACGTTGGTCACTGAGTTAGCAAATAGGCCGGCTGGTATCTATGTCCCCGACTGTACTACATACACAAATACCTGCCATATAGCGTGGAGACGATGTTTCTCATCAAAATATTCTTTCGGTAAACATTTCTCCGAAACTTCGGTCTCATAATATCAACAGTCTCTCATGGCAGTAGCTTCGTGACGTTAACAAAACAAACGCCATACCATCGACTACCGAGAACCCCGGGGTGACTCACGTTTCGTAATTAAGACCGCATTACGTAACATTTTTTATAATACCTACGGTATTTCGCTGAAGTTGAGAGTATAGAAAGCATGTTTCAAATGTTACTGATATATACCGCTTAATTTTAAACCTATGAACAATCCAATTTTATTTTTAATTTTTAGGGTACCGTACCCAAAGGGTAAAAACGGGACCCTATTAATTTCGCTTCGCTGTCCGTCTGCCTGTCTGTCCGTCTGTCACCAGGCTGTATCTCAAGAACCGTGATAGATAGACTGTTGAAATTTTCACAGATGATGTATTTCTGTGCCGCTATAACAACAAATACTAAAAAATAGAATTATATAAATATTTAAGGGGCTCCCATACAGCAAATGAGATTTTTTTGCTTGTTTTTGCTTGTTATTGATTTCGGCAATTTTGATTTCACTTGAAATGTTCACAGAATATTAGGTTATATATTCACTTTACAAATAAATAATTAAATTAAAATAAAATGAATATCACAGGGGCTCCCATACAACAGACATGATTTTTTTGCCGTTTTTATAGATTACGGTACGGAACCCTTCGTGCGCGAGTCCGACTCGCACTTGGCCGGTTTTTTTATCTTTTTTTGTTATGCTGTATTTCAGGCAGGCATTGTGATTCTGAAATTTCAATGTAGCTCAGTCAGATGTTCCAATCTATTCCCTCGATCGGCTTTTACGACCTGCGCGTGAAATTTTGATCGTTCTAGACCCTTAAAGGGGTGATTCAGCCCATCGATATAAACAACTTTTCCTATGGGACCCACTTTTGGGTGTCATAATCCAGAGTAGTTTTTTTTTTCTATTAGGAATTCTGATTTCGAGATTTTAATGGAGCGTAGAGGTTCACGAGCACACTGTATAAACTCACGTTTTGAGCCGAGTCTAATTTTATGTTTATGTAACAGAACGGATGGCATGACTCATGACACGTGCGTGAGATATCATACACAGGTGGCCTGGTTGATTGCCCTATCTATTCGATTGTTCAGCAGTGCTGTAAGATATACAATATACAGCGTGATTTTGAACCCCCTAGCTATATTGAAATCTGGGAATCAGAATCCATAATGGAATACAGAATTGCAAGAAAAAAAGGTAAAAACGAAAATAAATATTTGACCTTCCATAGAAATTCGTCCAGCTGATCGACTTTGTATGGTAAGCCAAATTTTTTCGACTTTGACTTTTTTTTCTTGCAGTTCTCTATTCTATTGGGGATTCTAATTCCGAGATTCCAATATAGCTAGGGGGTTCAAAATCACGTTGTATTATGAAAACCCTGTCGGACCCTTGAACGGGTGAACAACTTTATCTATGTGACCAATAATAGGAACTCAAAAAAAATCGACATTTCGATACAAAAGTGTTTGTCCACTCGTTCAATTTGTATGGGAATGAGACCTCAAAAAAATATTCGAGTTTTCAACATCACCCCTTCAAGGGTCGGACTGAGTTTTCTTAACATATTGTATATATGTCTTTAGAATTACTAACTAGTCTAGCTATTCAAAGGGGGAACGCTGCCAGTATCTTCGGAACCTTGCCTAAAGGGACTCCTCTTAATAATTTATTTTAGTTATTATAATATATTTTTTAAGGTTTTTAGTTTTAGTTTAAAAATATTCTGTGAATGGGCTACTGTAGGAATTTATAAAAGTAGAAATAAGTTATATGATCTGCTGGCTATGAAAGAATATAATAGAAATCCCGTTTTTTTAAATTACGTTAGAAATTATTCTAAAATATTCAAAAAAGTGTGTGCCTGCGCAAAGTCTATATATTTATGTAAAAAAATTGCCAGCTCCG
This sequence comes from Elegia similella, assembly GCA_947532085.1. Lineage (NCBI taxonomy): Eukaryota > Metazoa > Arthropoda > Insecta > Lepidoptera > Pyralidae > Elegia > Elegia similella. The sequence goes on from OX383941.1 coordinate 21,793,334, forward strand.
GGGACAAAATAAAAACGACTTGGAACATTATTAATCAGGAAACGGGAAAAACTAAAAAACGCAATAATAAGTCATTAAAATTACAAGTCAAAGATCAGAAGTTTGAGACAAATACTGAAGTTGCTCAATGTTTTGAAGATTTCTTTTCTGATATTCCTGTTAAAACAACTGCCTCGCTTCAGTCATCATCTCAAAGATCTGAAAAAATATTACGTGATCATGTACCAGAATGTAACAATACTTTAATTTTTGAAAATGTGACTCCCCAAACAATTATCGACACTTTTAATGAATTAAACGTTAAAAAAACCGGGGATCTATGGGATATTTCTGTTTCCTTAATAAAAAATATTATAGACGATATAGCTCCAAATCTAGCGTTAATATTTAATGAATGTGTAGATACCGGAACATTTCCCGATCTGATGAAATGTAGTAAGATTATACCTCTGCATAAGGCGGGAAGTAAAGACGATCCTAATAATTATCACCCAATTTCAATCCTACCAGTCTTAAGTAAAATTTTTGAAAAGTTAATATTCAAACAGTTATTTACTTTCTTTCTTTAATAAAAATAAACTTTTCCATAGTGAACAATATGGTTTCACTAAAGGTCGTTCCACCACAGATGCAGGAGTTGCTTTGCTCACGCATATCCTAGAGGCATGGGAAAAGTCGCAAAATGCAATAGGAGTTTTTTGTGATCTTACTAAAGCATTCGACTGTGTAGACCATGAAACGCTATTAAATAAATTAAGTTATTATGGGGTGAAAAATGAATCTTTGAGGCTAATTAAATCATACTTGGTATATAGAATACAAAAAGTTAGTTTTAATGGAGTTAAATCAAGTGGGACGTCTGTCAAAATGGAAGTTCCTCAGGGATCTATCTTGGGGCCCTTATTATTTCTCATTTATATTAATGATTTGCCATTCTACGCCTGTGCCTGTAAAGCTGTGTTATTTGCTGATGACACATCACTTGTTTTTCAAGTTGATAGACAGAAGACAAATTTTGACGATGTAAATGACACTCTCGCTCAGGTATTAGATTGGTTTACAGCTAATAATCTCCTGCTAAATGCTAAAAAAACTAAATGTGTCAAATTTTGTACCCCTAATGTTAGGCATGTGCCCACAAAAATAGTTGTTAATGATGAAGTGGTAGAATTTGTTGACTCGACAAAATTTCTAGGAATAACTCTCGACTCAAAGTTACAATGGGGTCCACATATTACAGCTCTTGCTGGTAGACTAAGCTCCGCGGCATACGCCGTTTGGCGAATAAGACAACTGACAGATGTCGAAACAGCACGTCTTGTTTACTTTAGCTATTTCCATAGTATAATGTCTTACGGGATATTGCTTTGGGGAAATGGTGCAAACGTCAACAGAATTTTCGTTCTGCAAAAGCGTGCTATTCGATCAATTTATAAACTAGGGGCTAGGGATTCTCTTAGAGAGTTATTTAAGGAAACTGGAATTTTAACGGTTGCGTCACAATACATTCTTGCTAATATACTGCACGTACATCAAAATATTCACAAATGTGTTAAGAATTGTCATGTTCATACATACAATACTAGAAACAAAAATAAACTAGTTAATAAAGCTTTTAGACTACAGAAAACTATGAATACATTCTTAGGGCTTAGTATTCGTTTGTATAATAAAATTCCTGACAATATTAAAGCTTTGCCATTTCCGAAGTTTAAAGACATTACAAAAAATATATTATTGAAAAGAGCTTATTACGGCATTAATGATTATTTCGTTGATAAGAATGCTTGGAGTCGAGACCTCGAATGATATGCAGGACTTCTCTAAACGCTTTTATTTTAATTTTACTTATAATTGTTTTCTTTTTTTGTTGCTGCTATTTTATTTTGTATAATTGTCTAAAATCAACTCTCAATTGTAAAACATGTATATGTTTGCGGTCAACGAGTGTCGACAATTAGTTTTCGAGTTTTGTGCTTGAGATCGAGTAAGTCATGCTCACTAAAATGTTCAAACTGGTGGCGGCGTTGTGTGTCGGGTCGTCGAGTTCCCTCTAATATGGTTGAGCTCAGCGATGGCTGATCCATGCGTCAACTCGTGAACGGGTGCTGCCAGGGGGGGACAGGTCTGCTCGGCCTCTTTGAGACTTTTATCATATCTGTTGTTGTTGCACGCTCGATCGCTAACATAACGTGTTCCACAAAAAATATGTAAATAAAAATTGTATATAACATGACATCAGAAAAAAAAGAAAAGAAAAATATTAAATATCATACAAAGCCCTTCAGGCAAGTAGGCGACCAATACTGTTGAAGAGTTTCTTTCGGCGTCTTGTTCTCTGCAGTGGTCGGTTCCGAAACGCTAGTAGTTTGTAGCTTTTAAACAATAATTAATAATTTGAATATAATATAATAAGAATTATTTAAAATGTGAATTGACATGAAAAAGTGTAAAAATAAAACTGTTTCACAGACAATGCAATATCTTTTTTCGCGTTGTCTATGTATGAATGGCTGACATAGTTTGACATCGTTCGCCATTTAGTCCTTGTTCTGAGTTCGCCATTGAAATCTTTTATTTCACATTTTGTTTACTTCATGAAAAAAGTGGACCATTCGAGATATTTCTAGTTTTAAAACTTCGACACGTGACGCCATTCATATATTTCATTCATACACGTTGTCTGTGTGAGTGCAGTGTGCACACATGAAATAGCGTCCTTTGTCCATATGTGTGAGTGCATAACTGTAAATAAACAATGCACTTTGGATCTTATGCTGTTGAAATAAAGTTGTTTTGGGGGACAAGGACTGTGTCACTGTGTAGCCGAGATAGCAGGCCCGATAAAGTGCCGTAATTTTCCGGCAGGTCGCTGTTTGTTTATGTGTCTGACTGATGTGAATTGCGCAGTAAGCTGTTTTTATGATTTCCAATCTCATTGATATCTGAAACATAGAGATAAGATAACCAGATCTGAAATGACAACTTGTCAATCAGTTAACAAATATAGATAGCGCCAGAATCAACCTGTAGATCTAATCAGGATATTTTTGATTGATTGATTCCCCCAAATTTATGAAAATCGACTGAATCAGATGACTAGTTCTATAGTAATGGCCCCAACGCCTATTCCGTACGATTTTGGTCAGGAATAGAATAGAATAGAATAATCTTTATTTGCCTCTGTATAGGGCTCATCACATAGATGGCGCACTAGGTTTATTAAAATAAATAATAAATATAAGTAAATATATACGGACAAATCACACAGATTGAGCTAGCCCCAAAGTAAGTTCGAGACTTGTGTTATGGGATACAAATCACACAGATTGAGCTAGCCCCAAAATAAGTTCGAGACTTGTGTTGTGGGATACTAACTCATCGTGTCTATCTATCATCATGCGTATCTATTATTATCATCGTGTGTATCTATTAGATACACATCCACGACTCAGGCCCATCCAGATCGAACCCGGGATCGGCACTCTCGTGTCGCAGGCTGGCGTGTTGACCGCTGCGCCACGGAGCTTGCCAAAATTTACAACTATGTATCCATAATATTACTAGTAGTTCTGCGAGAACAGTAGACCTCGCGAGCCCTTACAAACAACATCAACATTTGCCCTCCAGTGCTCTAAAATATATCTGTTACTGATATGCTAATTGACTAAAGGATGATTTCCTTCAGTTACTATTTCCCGATCCCCGCTGCTCTTAATTAGGTACCAGAGGAAACGGAAATTTAAACCTACATTCATCTTATCAGAAGACCCGACCAGACCCTTTTTTAAGAGGAAACAATAGAGAGAATTGAAAAAATAGGTATTTATAATATCTATTGCTGTCGAGCCGCGTGCCCAAACAAACCCCGCAGAGTGCGATAAAGATAACTGCAGCTCGGTCGAAAAATACATACCTACAAAAAGTACACAAGATTTCTTCTCCAAAACTTAACCGATTTAATTACTTTTTACATTAAAAATTTAAAATAAGCTATGGCTGTGTTTCTGTGTTTTCTTTTTCTTATAATTGCCCAAATTTGTTTCTTGATGTTTGAACACAACGGAAATTCATACCAATTTTTCATGTTTTTGAAGGTTCTCTCTTTAAATAATTCAATTATGAAAAAATTTAAACGTACGTATTTTTTTTAGTACAAAATCATTGCTCTATTGGTACTATCCGGCGAGGAATCAGGGGACTACTCTTGTATGGAAACACGGCCCTTGAGCACCATGTTTAGTATGCTTTTGTACACATTTACTAAGTTGGAGTGATCCTCATCAAGATCGGAAATATCGGAATAGCGAACTTGGCATAGGTGAATGAGAGGCAAAGTTTAAGTACCCGGTTTCATAGTTGTTACCAATTGGTCAAAATTTAAATAGGACGCTAATTTCAACTACTATGGCAGACAAACATGCGAATTTTACGTAAAGAAGTGGCCGGCACCTATAAGGCCCAGGTTCAAGTCACAGGATAGCATGTGAATCTTTTTTATTTATGTTTATTTCAGGCTTCTATGTTTATTCAGTGTTTTCAATCATAAAAGTAATTCGCAGTATCATGCTTTAAGCCAAAAAATATTTTTCATATTTTGATATATGTACCTTAGGGAAAGTTGTTCAATTTCACTTCCTCTCCCACTTCACGTACTTTAACTTCTTTCATTTCAATTTATATTTAACTTTTGTACTACATATAGTCTGTGGGTTTGAGCAATATGGGAGTGAAGTTTATATCTGTGTAATCTACTCATAAAACCCTTTTATTTGATACTGCAAATGGTACAATATGTTTATATAAAAAACATTTTTTCTTAGACGTCGGCGAATTCACAGTTACTACGCACCATTTTCATACTTATCATACCATAGATTTGTATTTACGACATCATACTGAATGCACTAATACAAAAAAATATACAGAAAATCGATTTCAGACAACTTTTGGGCAAATTGCTGACTATAAACACGTTTAAGTTTATCGTATAAAAAAGTTGTTCAGACAAAAAAGTTGCGTCTTAATGAGAATAACAAAAAAGTCTAATGACATTTTTGAATTTTTTTTCAAATAGCTGTTCTATAAGTTTTTTTAAGTTTCTAACCCCTTAATCCGCCATTTTTTAAAATTTCGAAAAACTGGCACGACAAAAAAATTCTATATATTTACCGAACCTGCTCACAAAATTTCATGACAATCGGTTAAGAAATGCGACCTGTAGGCGAGAACAGACAGACAGGCCGACAGACGGACAAAAGAATTTTGGGCCAGTGGAAACTGAGACGCTTCGCTCGCTCGGTCAATGAGAAAACTAGCTTTCGCCCGCGGCTCCGCCCGCGTCAATGTCGATCCCTCGGGAATAGTACTTTTTCCCGGGATAAAAGGTAGCCTATATCCTTTTCCGTACTCCAGAGAACTTGTATGCAAAATTTCATGATGATCGGTTCAGTAGTTACGGCGTGAAAGCGTAACAAACAAACAAACAAACAAATTCACTTTTGCATTTATAATATTAGTAAGGATAATCAGTATTCACGAGAAATATCTTATTTAAGATGAAAAACATATCAAATAGGGGTCTGATAACGCGGCGAAATGGTTCCAGTAAAGGATGGTACGGCAGTGTTTGCTTCGCGCTCGACTTGGCGGGGGCACTACCGTGCCCCCCGATTTTTGGGTTATATTATAACAATATCTTTCAGTTTTACCAAGTTTAGCTTGAGTTTAGCTAACGAAATCTAGTGACAGGTGGAAAAGTCTATACCTATATAGGTATTTTGAAGTTGTAGCTAGGCACAATATTACATAGGGTTCGTTCAATAACCTCCTTTTTTAAGAATTTAGGTGTTGATTTTGTAAAGCGATGTAACACAGTGCCCCCATTAGCTACCTATGATATGAGTTAGATTGATAGTAATTTAATTTTCGATCTTTCCATAAAGGTACTAACTTACAAAGTAAATAGGTGGCGACCGGCTGTAATCTTTTGTATGGGAATGTCGAATTTTCGTTTTCCCAGCATTGGTCCCATAGGAAAAGTTCATATTGACTACGGCATGCAGAGCCGGAGGCGATTCTAGATTCAAAATTCATTTATTTGCATTAAATAGGGTACAAAATAGGGTTACAAAATTTGTCAAGAACAAGCCTATTTAGCCATATTAATGGAATGCAAAATTTTTTTGTCTATCATCGTAACTTGACTACTTTTATAAATGTTTACAAATCCGTACTTATATTATAAATGCGAAAGTGAGTTTGTTTGTTTATTTTTTTGTTTGTTTGTTAAGCTTTCACGCCGTAACCACTGAACCGATCATCATGAAATTTTGCACACAAGTTCTCTGGAGTACGGAGAAGGACATAGGCTACTTTTTATCCTGGGAAAAAGTATTATTCCCGAGGGATCGACATTGACGCGGGCGGAGCCGCTGGCAAAAGCTAGTCCTTATCCTTACTTTAATATTATAAATGCGAAAGTGAGTTTGTTTGTTTGTTTGTTACGTTTTAACGCCGTAACTACTGAACCGATCATCATGAAACTTTGCATACAAGTTCTCTGGAGTACGGAGAAGGACACAGGCTACCTTTTATCCTGGGAAAAAGTACTATTCCTGAGGGATCGACATTGACGCGAGCGGAGCCGCTGGCAAAAGCTAGTCCTTATCCTTACTTTAATATTATAAATGCGAAAGTGAGTTTGTTTGTTTGTTTGTTACGCTTTAACGCCGTAACTACTGAACCGATCATCATGAAATTTTGCATACAAGTTCTCTGGAGTACGGAGAAGGACACAGGCTACCTTTTATCCTGGGAAAAAGTACTATTCCTGAGGGATCGACATTGACGCGGGAGGAGCCGCTGGCAAAAGCTAGTTTGTCATAAATGTATTTTATTATGTTATGAATTACCTCTATAATATAAAATAATCATGTTAAAGTGAAAATTGTTACTTAGACGCTATAATTTCATACCCGGTTCTAGGAGTAGTCGGAACCGGGTTACACGGTTCTACCCGGTTCCAAATGACTAAATCGTATTTTCTATTTTGTGTATCAATAATAATATTAAGAATTATGTAACAAAGGAATCAGAATGGGATATGAATAAAAAATAAATATGGTAGTATTGCTGTAAAATCAACTTTTATTGAAGAATTATATAATCAACAAAAAGTAACTCTTGACACTATTATTTTGTAACAATCAAAAAATACTCTTCATAGCTCGACAAACTTTAAAACTACTGCGCCACTTCGACGCGCGTAACGCAAAATTATAATAATCTTATCAGGGGTACTATTTTTGAAAGTGTGACACTCGACTTCGAGCGATACTTGTATGGAAAAATCACTCGTTTACGATCGGCATCATTTCAAAAACAGCACTTCAGAACCGGCACAAATCAGTTTGAGAATCAGTTGAGGATTAGAAGAATGTAGCCAGAAATCGAGATTGTGTAGATACCAGGGACTTACCGGTAACCGAATAGTGTTTTGAACACTGTTTTTATGAAAGAAAGAAAATGTAACACTTTCAATCTGCTTTCAAAAATACCGGTACATAAGTGTCAGCCAATAAGGTGTACACATTGGCATAACTATGCGACAGCTCCCGCACACTTTCCTGAAAAATGCCTATATGGATACGAACTGTGTAAAGTAAACACGTACCTACATAGAAAAAACACGAAAAATTTAAAAACAGTTTGGTTACAGAAAAATTATATCTGTTACACTTTTATATGTGTCAATAGCATTAGCAAAACAGGTTTAAAACACCCAAATTAGTGTTGCAAGAATAATTATCTGACAGATTTAATGTGTAAGTGTAACCCTTATGAATATATATAACCCATATGAATGTGTATCCATTTCAATGGTGTTTTGAGTCCCCCTGGTGGAAACAACGAGGTGAGGCTTTTGCCCGTTTCGATCATTAATACCAACTGAAGTTTGCCCAGCAGTGGAACACAATTGTCTAAAAAAATCAGAACCGGGCCAACCCGGTACATTCGCTTAGAACCGGTTCCACAGACTTACTGAAATGCCCGGGGAAAATCCGGGTAAAAAAGTGAGAGAATTGTAAGGGAAATGTTGTAAATCGTAGTCGGCAAAGTTAGCGCTGGCAAGTACAATAAGAATTTAGTTTAGCAACTCGAATTTCCCAGACAAAGTTCCAAAACAGACCAACTCAGTTATTCTATCCAATTTATCCCAGTCTGGTAAGTTCCTACTATAATTTATTCTGCAGCCGGACGTACCCTGTCTAGACTGGGGGAGCATTCGCAGCAAGTTGCAGACATGTCAAACAATAATGCACTTTATCCTATTCCTATAGGGTTGGATTTACATCAGTGTCATCATTAATGAAAAGATGAACGTAAGAATATCTATGTAAAGTTTCCGGCATGTGTGAGTAGTACTTATTCGTAATAGCACACAGGGTTTCGAATCAGTAAAAAAAAGTCTGTCTGCTGTTAAGTTGGTTTACGGACGATAGACGACGGACGAAGACAGATAGATGCGTCACAATCGTGGTGCTTCTATATCACTTGTGCGAAACAAGCGAGCGATACAGAAGCACGCTCTCTCTTGCACAAGAAACGTGACACTTTTTAGTGAGTATTTAAATATTTATCACGTATAATTTAATATTTAACACGTTGTTTGTTTGTATGGGTGCCCGTTTTATTTGTAATTTTATTCTTTCAAAAACATACATTTCTGTGAAAATTCCAACTGTATATACCTATTACGGTTTCATCTTTGAAACCGGCCTCCCTGGGGTTAAAACTTAGGGTCCCGTTTGCTACCTTTAGGTACAGATAACAGAACCCTAAGGAGTCTGTAAATATAGGAAGTAGTGAATTGGTGCATTATTGTAAAAATTTATATAGAACACTAAAATTACTCCGATCGGATTGATAACTTAAGCCCTTATCTGAAATTGATTAAAAAAATACAACGAATGAATAAAAAACAAATTACTAAAATAATGATTTGTCAGGTGTGGGGTTCGAACCCACGCTCCCTCTCGGGAACCAGAGCTTAAATCTGGCGCCTTAGACCACTCGGCCAACCTGACATGTCGAATAAGCGCCGAATTACTCTTCTTATTCTCATGTTGTTGTCAGAATACCATCGTAAAAAAAATTAAACAAAATATCAATGGTATTCATAACAATTTCCAAGTTAAAATAACACCTATAGGTCCCATAACACGAAATACACCATACATCGGCCAAGTACTAAACGAAGTCGGTTTTGTGGAATCAATACTTAGCAACATCTCTAACAATTATGTTATTCTTTCCATGTCTTTTTTTTCGTGTGATGTTGCTTTATGTTTAATTATAAAATTATCTAATGAAAGAAATAGCAATTTTCAATGTTAATATATTAACATGCGCTTTTACTGCCATCTAGTTATGCAAGGTAGAATGCCATGTCAACACAGTTTATCGTTGACTAAATAGTTGACAAAAGCATTTACAGATGGCGCTGTGCTTAATTGTGATTAGTTCCAAGTTGTACAGTGCTGTAAAAGAATGAATATTTGAGAATCCAATGCTGCGATATTTGTATGGAAAAATCGCTCGTTTACGATCGGTATTATTTCAAAAATAGCACTCTAGGTCGCAAGTGTCAAACTTGTCGTGGCACTATGACCAGCGCACGATTGTAATAAATAGGGCAGCCTACTACACAAACTATATAGGGATACTACGGCCTCATCATCATCATCATCATCAGGTCCTTTTTAGTCTCCACTGCAGGAGCATGACCCTCTCTGCACTACCAGGGCCATATTTGGCCACAGCAGCCAGAGGTCTTGGCCTACACTCTCCACCCTGGCCAGACGGGTTGGAGAGGTCTCATAGATGTTTATGAGCTTTGTTTAGCTTATATTTCCTAAGTCGCCTTCTACGACATCCACGGGAAGACTTGGAGTGGTCCTATTCTACTCTGCCGGATACCACACGGCTATACTACGGCCTACTACCTACACCTCAAATAAAAGATTCCGCAACCGTTCTCCTAAGACCCATTCGCCACTGGACTGTCAGGACAATTAATTTATTTCCGTTTTCCCAGTAGACCTTTGGACACTGCCGACAGAACATTTGATCGTTGTACCTTTCTTTGACAGGGCCATAAAATTTTTTGCTCTGACGTGGACTGACCTTTCTAGCTATAGCTACACAATGTTTCACCGACCTGAGTTCTAGTTCTGGTCGTGGTAAACGTAAACCACGGGGAAGTACCACACTCTCACAGAAAATCGACGTTTGAGTTTAAGCTTTACCGCTTTTATGCTTCGTTCGGGGAGTGAGACTAGTGAGAGTGAGGGCGTCCTTTCACCAATTCATATACAGCGTGTAAATGAATCCTCGACGTTCCACTAAAGGGGTGACTCAGCCCATCAAAATGAACAACTTTTCCTATGGGACCAACATGGGGAACTAAAAAAAAATTGCCATTTCCATACAAAAGAATGCTGCTCCCCGGCCAGTTTGTATGGGAACGTCGAATTTTTTTGAGCTCCCAGCGTTGTTCCCATAGGAAAAGTTATTCATATTAACCTCCATGGGAAACCTAGGAGTGGTCCTATTCTACTCTTCCAGAAACCACACGGCACCAAACTGCAATGCTACTGGCTAAATACACATTTAGTAAAAACCGTAACAAAAAACCATTAATCGATCAGATCATATATTTAAAATTTCAAAATAAGAACACTCATCGCCGTTATCCCCACCAGGATATACGTGAGCCCTTTCAGGCCAGTTGCAGAGTTGCACTCGTCGTTGAAACACTGGCACACGGTCTCCAGGTGGTCGTCGGTGTCAGCCTTGTAGCAGTCCTTGCTGTGCCGCACCCAACCGCAGCCGCGCGTCACACGCACTTCTGAGTCGTGGTTTTTGTGGAGAACTGCAGCAAGCAAATACATTGGTTTAGCAACACCACAGAGGAAAATAATCTTTTATATAAAGTACCGACTTTAATCGAACTACTGAGCCGATTGTGATAATATTTGAATGTGTTAAAACAGTTGCCCTTTTAAAAATCGGTTCGTAATTGACAACCGCATTGATAACCAACCTCCTACGTTTTTTTTTGAAGTCGGTTAAAATACTATGCAATACATTCCATACCAGTCTGGAAGCAAATAAAAAATATGTAAAGGCGGGCCGCATCGTAAGGTCGTAAGATAGTCAGTCAAGGAAACGGCCATCTGTGGGCCATAATCTTGAATTTTATATATAAATTAAAGGTCATGATTCAGCCATATGGAGTCAACAAAGAGGTCAGGAATTCAGGAAGCAGCAACCTGACAATATTCGCGATCCGTGTTTCCACCAGCTTTGGCCTCTGGCCTTGCTTGTGTATGACTCAACTTTGGCCATTCTAAGTCATTATTCTGAACTGTTTTTCTTTATGTATTACAGGTTCATATCCAAGACCGTGTTCAAGAGATCTTGGACTGGCAGAACCTAATATATCATATAGCTGTAGGTAGATGTTATAGCAAATCAGAGGCAAAATCTGCGTTGTATGTGAACCTATATCAGAGCGCCATTGACTTTCTGACCTCACTATCTTATTGTCAGTCAGGCACTAGGTTAAACATTTTATGCCAGAAATATCTATTTATATACAGTACTGGGCAATTTATACTCTATGAGTTTTTTTTTCTTTTCTTCTATTTGGCCCTCAAACTTCGTTCAGAAGCTCATTTTAGCCAGTGTCTAGTTATTTTTCAAGTTATTCTTGCTTGTATATACGATGCAGTAAGGCGAGCAAACACCAGCCCGCTAAGTAAATCTCACTACAACCACACCATGACACTTTATTTTAGTTATTCCACACATTGTTCATAAACATGGGCATTTATAACACCAAATTACACCGACTTCACATTATAAACTCCACTAGAAACAATTTGCAAAACAATCCAAAACAAAAACCGTGCTGCCCGACGAAATTTCCGCCAAGAACTCTACTCAATGAGTTATTCTGATGTATACTTTTTTTTCTTAGTATATAGTGTCCCATTGTTGGGAAAGGCCCCTTCAGTCCGCCACAGGTCCCTATCCTTGGCGATAGTTTTCCAATTTTTTATTATGTGCCATCAAGTCGTCTGCCCATCTGCTTCTTGGGCGTCCTCGTTCCCGACGCCAGCCCACAGGAACCATCCTGTGGTTGTTTTTGCCCATATTTCCGGGTGCATCCTACAGATATGGTTCGCCCAGTCCCACTTAAGTTTGGCTGCCTTCCTCCCCACATCCATTACTTTGGTATACTTATATATTATAGTTTTATCAGACTTTGTTCTGTCTTAACTATAAATAGACGCCAACTGCTTTACAACTGGCAATACAATGCATAGGTAGGTTTTCGTATTTTTTTTAAATTTACCGCGCATCTTTTTTAATATTTTCTTTCTTAAGAACAATCTCCAGAGAAAAACAAACACGACAAAAAGAGAATTAATCAAAACGGTCCAGCTTCACACAACATTCACATGTGATACCGTGACCAAGGGATAGGGATTCTTATACGCGTATGTATAGATGAATAAGATCTTCACACACACAGTTTTAACACTAAAAATGATGACCACACGGATCATGTTTAGCACTACATAATATTGTATAGTATAATTAAGTGTTGGAAGCGTTAAACTCTGTACCACGACTATCGAAAGAAATAATGTTTTCTTTATGTAGTCACGTTCATCAAAACCGTTCGTCTGAAGACTATATGGATCTGTTTTATATATACTAGTTCGAACAATCTTCCGACAACAGTATTTTTTTTGTGCGAGCTGAAAACGCCTAGTCTGTCGAAATGAGGAACCTAATCAAGGTATTTCTGCTCAGCAAGGAGCCACACACGTTGTTATGTTCTACAATACCGTTCGCATGAGGAGTATAGGGTTCTGTTTTACTTACTAGTTTGGACAATCTTCCGACAGAAGAACTCTTTCCTGTGCTGACTGAACACGCCCTGTTGGCAGTCTGTGGAGATGAGGAATTTGTTGAGGGTCTCTTTGTCGTACAGTGAGGGGTCGTAGCACATAGTGTTGTTCCGACTGTTGCACTCGTAGCAACGGATTGAGCTACCTGTAACAATATAAATAAACTTAAGGAAAATGGAAAACTCAGAATAGAGGCAGATACAAAGTCATTTCCGTGACTTTATATAAAGAAAATACATAATTATACACATTGTTTTCTTTCGTGTGGATAACAGAAAGAAGAAAGACGGGTGAGACTCTTTCCGTCTTATTATAAAACGAGACGAAGACTAACTTTAGTACCTGGTTTAAAACATTATCCGACCAAAATAAGTCGACACTCATCACTTTGATGTTGGATCAACTGTCATTGTCAATTTGGTTTGGACGGATTATGGTTTAAACCAGTTACTAAAGTTAGTCATCGTTTTATAATAAGACAGTAGGTAAAGGTTTTAACATTAATTACAAAATCACACATTTTAACGCTACTCTAAGTTTATATAAAGTCATCTTACATGTTAAATAATTTATCGGGCCTGTAGATTTTTAGAAGAATCTCTATGTTTTCAACATGCTAATCGTGGCTTTGACGTCTCATAAACCTAAGCCTGTCACCCCGTCAGGAAAAAAGATGTGATGATATGTTTGGCGAGCTCCACGGCGCAGTGGTCAACACGCCAGCCTGAGTCACGATGGTGCCCGGGTTTGATCCCCGGTCACGTCATGATGGAAAACGATCTTTTCAGATTGAGATGGGTCTTGGCTTGGATGTTTATAAGTATCTGTTATAAAACATAGTATCATTGAGTTAGTATTCTACGACACAAGTTCACAACTTACTGTGGGGCTAACTCAATTTGTGTGATGTGTCCCTATATATTTATCTATATATTTATGTATGTGTATGTCTCTTTATTTTTATCTCTCAATCTTGAATGTAATAAACAGTAGGTAATGTTGAGATATTTTATTACGTCATATGTCTATGAAAAAGTACTCTCAGCTCTCTCAGATAATACAGCGTCGGTCTAGGCAGGATTAACTATAGTATTGAACCAAAATAAGTCGACACTTATCACTTTGACGTTTGGTCAACTGTCATTGTCAATTTGTTTTGGATGGAGTACTAAAGTTAGGCCTCGTTTTATAATAAGACGATTTGTGTTTGGGATCATTTGATATGTCTTGGGAAGCAGTTTACAGTATGAATCGCTCATGATAAAAGTTTCAATAAAATATAAGATTACATAACATATAATAACATGCTAAATGTGGCCATAAGGTTTTATAGATGTAGTCTCTGTCTACCCCGCAAGGGAAAAAGACGACATACTATGTATAAGATTAGAAAAGATGACAAAATTAAAACTTACCGCTATGAAAGTAGACGGATACAAAAACGAGTAAAGCCAGTACTTTCATGATTAATACCAAGATTTAATACAATTATTTACAATTGATAAGCACGACTGTGTGCTGGATGTGCTCCGATCACTACTGTTTACGTTGACAATGCGTGTTTGATGTGTTTTATGTATATGCCGACAGGATACCGCCCTATTCTGAGGTTCATTTCAATAAAATTACTCTTGCTGGTTGGCACTGGTATGATAGAATAGCTCAATTGTCCTCTCATATCTTCAAAATCAGGATTATATTTTAAATAATCTTTTACATAAAAAAAAAAAACGATTGCAATAAGACTGAACCGACTGTGCTGAAATTTAAATGGTACAAACTTAAAAGCGTACCATTTCAAACAAACAAGAATTTCTAAAATCGGTTTATGAATAAATAAATATATACGGACAAATCACACAGATTGAGCTAGCCCCAAAGTAAATTCGAGACTTGTGTTAAGGAATACTAACTCAACGATACTATAATTTATAACAAATAGATATATAGATAAACATCCAAGACCCAGGCCAATCTGAAAAAAAACATTTTCCATCTTGACCTGGCCGGGGATCGAACCCGGGCACCCGCTAGTCAACAACAAGAATGACGGAGTTCTGAAGTAACAAACATTTTAAAAAATACAACCGAATTGATAACCTACTCTACTCCTTTTTTTTGAAGTCGGTAAAAAGGTTGATTAATGGATATAATTTAATTTTGAGTAATCTATATCATCAGCTCAGCCGTAAGACGTCCACTGTTGGGCAAAAGCCTCTGCCAAGGATTCTTCGTTGTAAAGGTGGATATCACCATACTCACCACGCCTGGCAGGCGGGTTGGCAAACGTGGTTTCTTTAGCTATAGGTAACTAGCTGTTGCCCGCGACTTCGTACGCGGCAATTTCTGTTAAAATGATTAATTAGATTTTTTTATTAGTATAGATGAATAATATTCCCCCTTTTTTTTAAACATTTTTTATTGATGCTTAGCTCCTGTTGGTCACAGCGTGATGTTTTATAGCCTTCCTCAGTAAATGGACCATCCAACACAAAAATAATTTTTCAATTTGAACCAGTAGCTTCTGAGATTAGCGCGTTCAAACAAACAAACAATCAAACTCTTCAGCTTTATAATATTAGTATAGATTAACGAAAGCCGGTAGCTGCACCATTTATGACTCAAGAACAGAGGACCGATCTTAAAATCTTTGTATCCTGGATGTATCTTCATTCACCATAAACATGAGAATAATTCACAAAAAACTAAAAGGAAGATATCTTTGAAAGATTTTTGTTTATTTTCAAGAAGTTTTTAATTAATATAAATTATTGATATGTATCACAAATATTAAATATGTAAGTAAGTATAAGCGAAGATTTGTTTTTGACCAAAGATGTGACTGAATTTGACTGTTTAATTAATAGTTAATCACAAAAAATATGGACATATTTAGTTTTTAAATATTTGTATATAAACTAAGTTAGAATAAACTAAACTGCAAAAGAAGCGGAGACTAACTAAAATTATCATGATTTCTGCGCAGGTCAAAGTGTATCTCTTCTTACTCTCGTTTTATCAGTACATAATAAAAGAGATATCAGTAAATAAGTGTTTTCCCAGTGGATGTTATTCAAAGTCATTCATTTATTATAATTGTGCAAAATCAATTTCAAAATTAAAATATTTAAATAATAGGCAAGTATCTTGGGTCAGAATAATAACATTACAAATTAGCCCGTCAGTTAAATAATCAAAAATATTGAACAGGTATATTTTCTTTTGCCAATTATACAATAAATGTGTTAATATTAATTAGTATTATTAATTAGTTAATATTAATGTTAATATTTTCATATTTATAACTTTATAAAAAAATAAGAAAGTGGGCGACCTCCGAGACGTACATATAAATATTGTCATGTGAGAATTATAGTTTTAGACGTAAAAATTTGAAAGTTTTCGAAGAAATATGCGTTTAGATATCATACCATTTATAATATCATTTTTAAATTTCATATATATCTGTTTCAAATTCCAACAAGGGGGCGATCTTGTCATCAAGGATTTATCTAAATTATACAAATACTTTTGATTTATTTAATTAGTTCAGCGCATAGTACTAGTGATTTAAAAACACGTAAATTTTCACTATTTCGTGCAGGCCAGGTGCGAGGAAAGGCCCGTGACGTCAAAGTTTGCTATAAAGTGAAACAAACTAAGACGTCATGCGGAATTTAAAAAGGCTATATCTTTATCAGTTTTTGTTAAATCGACAAAAGAATAAAATACGTATCCAATATTTTTTTTTACTATCTGACTACTTATATTATAGACTAATTATATTTTTTTTTACGAATCAATCATATTAATATAATAATGGCCGCTACTCGTCTGAAGATAAAAACGTAGAGGATAAAGTGCTTTTTACTTTATTTATTTGCATCAGGCAACAACATCCTCAACGAAATGATATATTTCTCTCATTTTGTTATATTTCATGAACCACAAGCTTTTGCCTGCAGCTCCGCTCATGTTAATGTAAGTCCCTCGGTTCTATTATTCGGAATGAAGGTATTATAGGAATACTTACCTGACATGACAGCTCCGTGGCGCAGTGGTTAACACGCCAGCCTGCGACACGGAGTGCCCGGGTTCGATCCCCGGCCAGGTCAAGATGGAAAATGATCTTTTTCTGATTGGCCTGGGTCTTGGATGTGTATCTATATATGTATTTGTTATTAAATATAGTATCGTTGAGTTAGTATCCCATAACACAAGTCTCGAACTTACTTTGGGGCTAGCTCAATCTGTGTGATTTGTCCGTATATATTTATATTTATTTACCTGACAAAAAAATTAGGCTAAATTTCATGATGATCAGTTTAGCAGTAGAGGCACGAAAGCATAATATACAAGTTAACTGACTTTCATATTTATAATATTGGTAATATATTATAAATTTTTGTTCCTAATAAATTAATTACTAGTAAATATATAAAATTTTGAGAATCAGCGCCTGCACGCACTGTTAACTTTGGCGTGAGCGCTTTATTCTTTCTGAATGCCGCCATTAGATGCATTGTGCTTTGTGCCGCTCATCCTGTGCGTGACACAGTCTGCCCGTGTACACGGGGATAGTAGACACAGTGACACAGTACAGTACTTACTAACTTTAAAGTCGATAAAGAATTGAATTTTATTGTCGCGATTGTTAAACAGATTCAGTCACTTAATAAAGTTTTTTTAGCGTTTCTTACATTATTAAACGCTTTATTATATGACCTGTAAAGTTTTTGAAACTTTAGTAGTAATAGTAATGTAATAAAGCCGTATTAAGTTATTTAATATAAATGTAGATTTAAAACTTATAGTATGCTAGTTTCCTGGTTCGAAAATAATAATATTAAAATTAGTCAGTGACGTATTTTTCTTTTGTAAATTAAATAATAAATGATAAAGATAAACCGCGTCAAAGTTTATAAGTGGGACTCGTGACGTCATAGTTTGCTAATAAGGTAGCAAACTGTGACGTCACACGGAACTTTAACAGCTCTTGACAGAGCAAACAACTAAGATTGACTTGATTCATTCATTATGCAGGGTTAAATCAACCAAGACTCATAAAGGTATATAGTTTAGCTAAAACATTAAAAATAAAGACTACTGCGGCAAACTATTAATTGGGCCAAAACGGCGGCTTCCATGCTTCTTTTTGTTCACTGACTAAAAGTGTTAGTGTACTAGGGATAGGCGAGTAGTATTCAATGTATTGCTCAGCTCACTCTCCTCGTGTACCGAAGACTATCAAGGAATGAGTAACACTATACTGGATGTGTCTTGCAGTCCACCGAGCTCGCTTAGTTCTTGATAAAATGTTCTTTGTAAAACGACAATCCCTCAAAACCTGATGGCAACTTAATATGCTCTCCGGGTCTCTAGAAATGATACGAGTATAAGACGGCAAACGGGCAAGCGAGTCACCTGAGGTAGCGATCTCCGCTGCTCATGGACAACTGCAACACCAGGGTGTGACAGGTGCGTTGCCGGCCTTTCAAGGAGTTCGGAGGAGACATTGCGAGAAGGACATGGTGGTAAAATGAGGTAGTAAAAAAAACTAGAAATTAATAAATAAACTGACTAACCGAAATACACTATCTAGTCGATGTAGATCTACGTGAACTGCAGTTAACTTTAGTTTGAACTGATTTTAACCCGCTGTATGCGGTTGTGTCAGCCTTAATTTGCAATTTAATCCTCAACCTCTTTGCACTGATCCGTAAAGTATCAAAGTACCGCATGCTTTTTGTTAAAACTATAAATAAGTAGTTACCTAGGTGACAAGGTGTGGAATGAGCTGCCTGCGTATATATTCCCAGACAAGTACAGTCCCGGGACATTCATAAGTAGAATAAATGGGTATCCCTTGAATAGGCATGTAACATCCTCGTCTTCATCGTCACTTACCATCAGGTAAGATGGGAGACAAATGCATAATCCAACATATAGTAAAAAAAAAGGTACCAAGTGTCAATGCTTGGGAAACAATGATAACGAGTAGGTACGCTAAAATCGATTAATAAATTCCTTCAGAATCATGAAGCACTATCTGAACTATCATTCAATGATGAATTTCTCTTGAAAATGATAAGTTAATTTTTGACGTGATAACGGCTGCACGCAAAAGTGTCACGTTCCTTGTGCAAGCGAGGGCGCGGAACTAGCGATAGGCAACGCCATCGGCCTAAGCGTTTGGCTTGTGATGCATCTATCTCTATTCCACCGTCATTACGTAAAATTGTCGTAGACAAACGAAAAACAAACAAATAAAGTCATAAGTACTAAAGGCCAATGAGTGATTCGCAATCGCATCTTCAGAAGCAGGTTTCTTTGTCCTCGTGACCATTACAGCAATAAATATACCGAATAAATAAACAGAGTACTTACATAATGTAAACAATGACGGCAATAATAAACACAACACAAATTGATGCCTGCAGTCCACCATCTTAAAAGTCTTTATTCAATTAATGAATTAAGTAATTTTGCTATTAAAATATCACAGGCGTTTTAACAATAAAATATTTAACAAATCAATGTTTGTAGTTATCGTTCGCTATCTCTAATCTTTAACTTTTCGAAAATTGTATTTTTTTTTATAATACTTCTTGTGGAGAAGTCAGTGAGAAACTGTCGAGCAGACAGGATAACTGGAATTTATAACACAGCCGTCCTTTTGTGAGTCAGTTGAAGCTTCACAAACATTGGAACAGGATTTATTCGGATTTAATATAGAGAGCGTCGTTTATGGGGATTAGAAAGGAAATGCTGTCTGCAATTACCTATAAGGTGATGGGTATCAGGTCTAACACGTTGAAGTCTATCCGCCTAAATGGTTTGCAGTACACCCACAGGAGATTTTGGAAAGTAACTTCCTATATGAAAATAATAAAATTAGGTACCTATTTATAATTTTTTTGGGGGATAAGTACAAGCTAAACAAAGCTCATAAACATCAATGAGACCTTTCCAACCCGTCTGGCCAGCGAGGAGAGTGTCTGCTCTGGCGAAGTATGGCTCCGGTAATACAGAGAGGGTCATGCAGTGGAGACTAAAAAGACCGGAAAATATTTTTTATTAGTACAAAACATGAAAAATTAACAAATTGCTAAGAACCGACTTTATCTTCCCAAGGACGAAAATCATTTTTAATCGTGTAGTTTATTCGCTGCAATTCGTAACAAAATGAAACAGCCGTTCCGCGCGTTGCATCAATGTGTCCTGCATCTGTACAGTGCGTGCCGATTCTGAAGTTATTGAAACACGTCAAATATTCGCAACAGACTATTTTATTTTTAACCGACTTCAAAAAAAGGAGAAGGTTCTCAATTCGTCGGCATATTTTATTTTGGAAAAAAGGGTACACATTTATAGGTACTTAGTTACGCATAACTATTATAGATGGCGTTAGTGGTAGCATATGTTGAGTATTTACATATTTTGTTTGATATACTATTCCAACACCAGCAACTTCTGAACAAGTGGGTTGTTCAGAAGTTGCCGATAGCGCCTATGCCGGGCGCCGACACTTCTTTTGTCGGCTACCGGCGTCGCCTAGTCAAAGCTCGCAAACCATTTGGCCGGACAAAGTATACTGAACACAGGCACAGAATAAATAAATATATACGGACAAATCACACAGATTGAGCTAGCCCCAAAGTAAGTTCAAGACTTGTGTTATGAGATACTAACTCAACGGTACTATATTTTATAACAAATACATATATAGATACACATCCAAATCTCAGGCCAATCTGAAAAAGATCATTTTCCATCTTGACCTGGCCGGGGATCGAACCCGGTCACTCCGTGTCGCAGGCTGGCGTGTTGACCGATGCGCCACGGAGCTAGTCAAAAATAAGTACTAGTACTTACGTACAGAAGTCGCACTCTGCAAAGGTATTCAAAGAAATATCAACTCAATGTAGTTAGCGATACGGTGTAATTTAGCTCGCGTCAGAACGCAGCCCCTTTTTGTTTAGATACCTAGAGCAAGCCAATTTTATACTTATAGCTCTAAACATACGATTTATAATTCGTTGAAGTCGGTGAACACTTGACCAAACGCGTGTGGTTCCTACCGGATTTGTTCGGATTTCACTTCCGAAGGTGTCGCCGCGCGTATGTTATGTTTTCGATACCTGCATTTTTAACAGTTTTTAACAGCCTCCGTGGTCCAGTGGTTAAGGCGTTTGCCTGTTGACCCGGGGGTCGTGGGTTCGATTCCCACCGGAAGCATACTTTGCTTAGTTGCTTCCAGTTTGGTTAGGACATTGCAGGCTTGAATCACCTGATTGTCTGAAAATAAAGATGATTCCGTGCTTGGGAAGGCACGTTAAGCCGGTGGTCCCGGCTGCCATTTGGTAGTCGTTAAAGGAACCAAGTCAGAGGCCGAGAGGCGGTTCCGAAGAACTTTGACACCAGGGTGTGCATGGTCGATTGACCGTGGCACCTACACGAAATGATGATGATACCTACATGGGGGTGAGACAGGCAGGCTACACAGGCATTGCATGCGAGGCCTTGTGTTTTGATAGGTGTGATGTCATTGTTTATATTGTTATCTTAATCAAACTAATGCATCAAGTTAAATTAAGTTATGGGTTGAGTTAACTGCATCCATTACATGCGAGACCTTGTATTCTAGGTGTGTTGAAGTTGTTTATGTCATTATAGCCCTTAACTAGCTGTTGCCCGCGACTTCGTCCGCGGTAATTTCTGTCATTATGATTAATTAGTTTTTTATTAGTATAGATGAATAATTTACCATTGATTTTCCATTCCATTTTTTATTGATGCTTAGCTCCTATTGGTCGCAGCGTGATGTTTTATATCCTAAAGCCTTCCTCAATAAATGGACTATCCAACACAAATATAATTTTCCAATTTGAACCAGTAGTTCCTGAGATTAGCGCGTTCAAACAAACAAACTCTTCAGCTTTATAATATTAAGTATAGATATAGATAATTGGACATGATGTGTCTACGGAAATGTAAAGCAATAATACATTCTAACCTTATCCATACTTATACCTATTACTAGCTGTTGCCCGCGACTTCATCCGCGGCAATTTCTGTTATTATGATCTCCCGTTCTTAAAACATTTTTTATTATCTTATTTTTTAGTTAAAAATAGATTTATTAATATATATATTTTTTATTATTAATATATTTTTTAATATTTTTGCACGCATCTTGTAATGTTTAAACCCCGTCTAAAGCGTCTGGCTTATATTTTTTTATATTCTAAAACATTAAATTACAACGTAAAAAATTGCAGGTTGCCTCAAATATCTAAATTTTTGGAAATGTAAAAATAATATTTAAAATGTTAGGGGTTGATTTAGCTCCGCTACTCACCAGCCAGGTCTGTAGTTCCGTGTTGCGGTAGAGGTATGTGACAATTTTTAACTTGTTTCAAATACCTACCCAAAATTGGTACAAGCTCTTCTGCATATCGATACATGAATCGCATGGCGCCGGTCGCTGTCACACACTCACGCCAAATCATGTAGTGGCTATTTTCACGATAAAAGAATGTAATGAATTATTTTACATGCTAAGTTATAATAAAAGCATTAAAGCTGTAGGAGCTTGAATTATATTTTTTTGAAGACATAGTTCATTCATTCATTTCGAATAGGTGCCAAGGTCAATCGACCATGCACGTCCTGGTGTCAGAGTTCTTCGGAACCGCCTCTCGGCCTCTGACGTGGTTCCTTTAACGACTACCAGATGGCAGCCGGGACCAACGGCTTAACGTGCCTTCCGAAGCACGGAATCATCTTTATTACCAGACAATCAGGTGAATCAAGCCTACAATGTCCTAACCAAACTGGAAACAACTAAACAAAGTATGCTTCGTGTGGGAATCGAACCCACGACTCCCGGGTCTACAGGCAAACGCCTTAATCACTGGACCACGGAGGTAGTTACTTAGAGGACATGTTGAAGCTGTATAAAGGAAAATGGTGACAAGACGAGATGTAAAATCCGTGGCCGAGTTAGCAAATTAGGTGGCAATATATAAATAAGTGTTAGCCGTGTGGTATCCGGCAGAGTAGAATAGGACCACTCCAAGTCTTCCCGTGGATGTCGTAGAAGGCGACTTAGGAAATACAAGCTAAACAAAGCTTATAAACATCTGTGAGACCTCTCCAACCCGTCTGGCCAGCGTGGAGAGTGTAGGCCAAGTCCTCTGACTGCTCTGGCCAAGTGTGGCTCTAGTAGTACAGAGAGGGTCATGCTCCTGCAGTGGAGACTAAGAAAGACCTGATGATGATGATGATGATGATATAAATAAGAAGGACAAGCGACAAGCCATACTAATTAATGATCTTTATTTGACGCTTTCTATAAAATATTTAGTTGGCGGTGTAAAAAATACGAATTAGTTTATTAGAGGCTATGTCATTTTTCCGTTGCTTAGTTATTAAATTAGAAGTTTGATAACGTGGAAAATAAATAATTTTGTGGCTTGACTTATAATTTCCCTTTTATTATTGTGCAATTTATTTCATTTGTAATTTATGCTGTTTGTATTATTGGATGATGTCACTTTATAATTATCATGTAAAATTAAATTATTTATTTGTTTCTGTAAGAAGAACATCGAATTAAATTTTCGTTAGCGCAATCTCAATGGCGCCTGAAAATCAGCTGCTACTCTCGCAGGGTAGCGTGTAGCTGAGCTGTAGCCTTTTTTTGTATCTGTTACACTCAATGCACTTGAGTGCTTGAATTTAAGTTATTTTAGGCTATTATATTACTTATAAATAGCCGTGTGGTATCCGGCAGAGTAGAATAGGAACACTCCAAGTCTTCCCGTGGATGTCGTAGAAGGCGACTTAGGATATACAAGCTAAACAAAGCTTATAAACACATGTGAGACCCCTCCAACCCGTCTGGCCAGCGTGGAGAGTGTAGGCCAAGTCCTCTGGCTGCTCTGGCCAAGTATGGCCCTAGTAGTACAAAGAGGGTCGTGCTCCTGTAGTGGAGACTAAAAAGGACCTGATGATGATGATGGTGATGATTACTTATAAATAAATAAACTAATACTTATAAAACTAAATATACTGATGTAACTTAATATAAAATTAAATAATGTAAAAAATCGATCCCAAATCGCTGCGGTCACAGGGTAGGGTGCCCAAAAGGCTGGCGGCATTTCCCCGTTGAATGGCCAGGCTTAACCTTTGGGCGAAATGCGCGCCAGCCCTTGGATCCCCTGAGGCGTCGACGAGGCGTGCGGAGATCTCCTTGAACAACTGACGGGCATCCGCACCCCATGGCCCCAAGGTCTCCACGGCAAAAGGCGCAAATATATACGGCTTTCCCGCATATTTACGAAATATAAAGTCGGAATAAATATAAAAGTAAACTGAGGCTAAGTGGGTTATGATGATATAGAACATATGTATTTGAAGTACTAAATACAAAATACTTTAGCATCAGATATTTGAAATACTAATTACAAGTTACAATGTAAGGAAGTAGTTGAATTACAAATACATACGTATTTCACTTGTGTATTTGAATTAAAAGTAATTCAAACAATCTAAATATATATAACTCAAAGGTGACTGACTGCCTAACATAGTGATCTATCAACGCACAGCCCAAACCACTGGACGGATCGGGCTGAAATTAAAGAAAAGTAAAAAAAAATTGGCATTTAGGTAGATGTTATGACATAGGCATCCGCTAAGAAAGGATTTTCATCAATTCTACTCCCAAGGTGATAAAATAGGGGATGAAAGTTTGTATGAAACTTTTTCAATTTTAAACCGATCGGGCTGAGATTTTGCATGCATAAGGCTACTATGACGTAGGCATCAAAACTATACTTCTTAAGGCGAGCGAAGCCGCGGGCAAAAGTAAGTTTTTGATATAAATACGTAATTGTACGTACTTGTGGAAAGAATGCACACAATTACTGTATTTGGCAGGAATACAGTGGTTTTTGTTTTATTGCCTTCTCAAATTCACACACTATAGTGTGCCTCATTATGTTTTCCTTCACCGGAAGCAGGTCGTGGTCGATGAGAATGACCGTACTTGACACAGATTGGGCTACAAACTCAGTACAAATTGGATCTGGCGGGGTTCGAACCTGGGACCTTTCGCTCTTAGCTAAGAAAGAAAGGTCCCGGGTTCGAACCTAAAGCGATATTTACTCGGTGGTCGACATTTACAATATCACTTTGGCCACTTACCCAAGTAAACAGAATCAATTTTTCCGTTTACATGCTACGATGTGTAAACAGCTACAACAGGTCCTCCACGACGTCGTAGTTTCTTCGTAGCACAGGCGTAGAGATACTAGAGTAAGCAATTAAAAAAAGGAGGTTACAATGTTTGTATTTTTTTGTTTGTTACCTATATATAAGTAGTAATATATTTATAAATTTCAATTAAGCGCAAATATTTTAAGGGCTTACTCCCATAAGCTAGAAAAATGCTTTAGAAGCAAAATAAAAAAAGTCGGCACTAGTTTTTGAGATATCTGGACCTGAACATTTAAAATAAAAAATGAAAAAAACACCCTGTGTACAAATAAACACTTTCTTGGCCAACAAGTTTTTACTATTATCTACTATGGATACTAGGTCACTGATCCCGACGATCAAAACAGCTGATTAATCGATTTTAAGAAATTAAATAATTATTTTGTATGGAAAAATAAAAAAAATATCTACCGTGCCGATTTCTTAAAATTTGCTACTAAAGCATTTTTTTGACCTATGGGACCCAGCTTAAAATATTTGCGCTTAATTTAAATGGACGTTATATATATTTTCTAATCATCGGTAAATAAGTTCCATGGTCTGTGCCTACGACGTCTATCGAGCTACAGAACCACTACGAGTTCGTAGCGTTCATGTGTAGAAGGTGCTACAAAGGTGCTGCGAAATTTTCTTTGCTTGTGCGATAGTCGCTTTCTTTTTATTAGAGAACATTTTGCTTTCAACGCATTTTTTCAAATTAAAATAACAGTGTGTGTTGCGACTTCCTGGAAGAGTCACTGCATTTTTCGATCAACCCCAGAATCACAGCAAGGGAAAATTCAGTAAACACTCACCTGGATTCAATCTTGAACAGGAGTCTGGATAAGGATTCGCCTTCGACGGGGCCTCGTGCCGGCCGGTACACGATCCTTGTGTTTGAACTTTATTATTTTCTTACTGCCTACACTGGTGGTACACCATCACACACGCGCGATGAGATTTAGGGTTGTTTTCGGCCAGCGAAGCCCTTAGGAGTCGTTATTTTTAGGAATTTTATTAGCGCAAGGGACGCGCTCCACAAGACTCGAACGCCATATTTTTTCGACTGTCCTTTTCGACCAATCACAGGCCGTCTCGGCGAAGGAAGTAGATATGTAGGGGGGAACGGAAGCAGAACACAGATAGGTAATTTTATTTGGGTTTTTAAAGTTAATTCTTACACATTTTCCCCCACCTGAAATCCACAAGGGTTTCACAGAGAATGCAAATTGAAAGATATAAAACAAAAGCAATAGCTACGCACTATTGCAAGAATATCTAGAAATATTATTTTCGAAAGATAAAGTAATAAATAAGTTTTAACTAGCCTAAGGATAGTGTGTATTTATGTTTTAGTAATTTATGAAAAAATATCTCAATTAATTGGTAAGGGACAAACCTTTACTACCGGCCTACGAAAAGTCTTTCCGTTAGCAGTTCGGAGAGTAACTACTCTGACTATTTGGTCCGAACCAGCATGTACTTGTACAATACGTGCTAACTTCCAGAACATCGGCGGAAGGTTAGGTTCGTTAACTATGACTAAGTCATCTATTTTAATATTTGGTTCATGTACGAACCATTTGTTTTTTTGTTGTAATGTTTTTGTTGTAATGTTTAGACTAGCTCCGTGGCGCAGCGGTCAACACGCCAGCCTGCGATACGGAGTGACTGGGTTCGATCCCCGGCCAGGTCAAGATGGAAAATGATCTTTTTCAGATTGGCCTGGGTCTTGGATGTGTATCTATATATGTATTTGTTATAAAATATAGTATCGTTGAGTTAGTATCCCATAACACAAGTCTCGAACTTACTTTGGGGCTAGCTCAATCTGTGTGATTTGTCCGTATATATTTATATTTATATATTTTAATGTATGAAGATAATCACGCTGCCATACGCGCCAAAAGCTCTGGGTAATTTTCTTAAGCATCACCCAACGAGAGCGCGGACACGAATTTTCACTTATTGGTTCTTCGGGCAGGGTGACTAAAGGACCTCCCGTTAGGAAATGTCCCGGGGTTAAAACGTTAGACTCCGACGGATCTGTTGATAACGTACAGAGTGGACGCGAGTTCAATAAAGCTTCTACCTTAGCTAATATTGTGAAGAATTCCTCAAGAGTGAGAACCTGAGAACCGACAACACGCTTAAGGTGATATTTTGTGGATTTTATGCCACTTTCAAATATACCCCGGGGCGCCGGGGGGATTGAATTTCCATTTGATATGGCGGTTCGCTAGACCATTTGACACTTCAGGATAATGCTTGTGGAGCATGTTAGAAACTTCATTCAGATACTTGTTGGCACCTACAAAATTTGTCCCACAGTCAGTTACTATCGTATGACATATTCCACGTCGAGAGACAAAACGATCTAGAGCAGCCAGAAAAGCTTCTGAACTCAATTCGGTTACGGCTTCCAAGTGTACAGCCTTTGAGCTTAAACATACGAATAGACATAAGTAAGCTTTATATGTTTTTGCGCCACGACGGCGACTCTCTTTAATGGAAAATGGGCCACCCAGATCGATTCCAGTGGTATCGAAGCAACGAGAAGGTTGAAGTCTGGCTGCCGGAAGCTTGCTCATCATTGGCTGACAAGCGATTGGATTTACTTTAAAACATCTAACACACTTCGACAGCACGGTACGTATCAGAAGTCTTAATCCAATTATCCAAAACTGGCGTTGAATAAGAGATTGTAAGGTTCTAGGTCCACAATGCAAATATTTTATATGAAAGTGTTCTATTATAATTTTAGATATTGGACATTGTTTAGGTAACAAAAAAGGGTGTAACGCAGATGGTGACAGATTAGCCTCATCGATACGTCCCCCCACCCGCACGATCCCATCATCGTCCAGGAAAGGTGAAAGTTTTTGAATGGATTTTACACATGGTTCATTATCTCGCACTCGACTGACTTCGGAAGACATATAATGATCCTGACTCAATTTAACTAACACTTTGGTTGACTTCTCGAGTTCAGTACTACTGAGAAATGAAAGAATTCGATTTTGCCTTGCAACCCTCGAATTTGAAATGAATCGAATACACCATGCTACAATTCTTAGAATTTTTGTAAAAGAGGAATGTCTGGCAATTAAGTCCAGAAGTGGGTTTCTCACCTCAATCACGTGAAGACTTCTAGTGGTTTGAGCTCGGGTAAGTCTTCTTTTGGAAGTAGAACCCGTTTGTTAGGCCATTGACTAGGCAAATCCTGTAGCCAAGAAGGACCTTTCCACCACAGAGGATGGTCTATAAGCTCTGGACAGGACACTCCGCGACTACAACAGTCGGCCGGGTTATCCTTAGACGAAACATGATACCAATGATCGGTACTAATCAAATCAGTTGCTTGAATGACACGATTGGCTACATACATTTTTAATAAATGAGGGGCGGTATTAAGCCATGACAAGGTAGTGCTGCTGTCTGAATAAGCTCGAATAGAATTAATAGTTATATGGTCTTTAAGCAAATTATACATGTGCGATAGAACTTTTGCCAGAAGCACCGCTGCGCTTAGCTCGAGTCTATTTACCGTGGTAGGTTTTAAAGGAGCTACTCTAGATTTTCCAATCAGTAAACTAGTCGCAGTAGAAATTCTGGGCTCATTAGTAACCACACAAATATACACACAACAACCATAGCCTTTCAGAGAACCATCACAGAAACCTACCAAGTGTACTTCCATCGGATTGGAAGGTATAACTAGCCGCGGAAGAGAATTTTTTTGTAAATCAGACAAATTGGCCGCTATTAAATGCCATTGTTTGGTTAAATGTTTTGGAATAGTCTCATCCCACGATAAATTTAACCGCCATATTTCTTGCAACAGCGATTTTGCTGCAAAGACTACTGGGCATATCCAACCGAGTGGATCGAAAATGCGGGCTACTAAAGAGAGTATGGATCTTTTAGTAAATTTGACTTCGAACGAGTCTGAAAAGGCATATGAAAAAGAATCATTAATGGGATTCCATCGTATCCCTAATATTTTGACAAACTCATTTCCCGATTCATCGAAGGATTTGGAACTTTGACAAAATTCAGGAGGAACATCCTTAAGAAGACGAGGATCGTTGGTAGTCCATTTACGTAGTTCAAAGTGAGCCTTGGCCAACAAAGATGTGATATCGGCCTTCAGCTTGGTCGCCTCTTCAAGGGAAGAGCCGCCAGTTGTGATATCGTCCATAAATGTCTCCTGGGTGATAACCTGAGCTACACGACTTGAGTACTCAGAACCATGATCTTCAACAAGTTGATGAAGTGTTTGAATAGCTAAATAAGGTGAACTACTAACTCCGTACGTGACTGTCTTAAGTTCGTACTCCTTTAAGATCTCAGTTGGATCATTACGCCAAAGCACGTGTTGATAATGCCTTTCCTCGGGTCTTATCAATATTTGCCGATACATACGACGGATGTCGGCAGTAAAAACTATTTTGTGAAGTCTAAATTTTGTCACTAAATCGACAATATCCACTTGCAGCTTAGGACCCACATGAATAATATTATTGAGTGACAGATTATTCGAGGTCCGACTACTGGCATCGAAGACTACTCGTAAACGTGTCGTTGTACTATCGGGTCGTATTACACAATGGTGAGGAATAATATAACGGTCAGTAGACAAAGATTCAGCAGGCTGCATATGTCCCAGATCTTCGTACTGCTGCATAAATTCCTTATATTCCGTTTTTAACTCAGTCTGGCTGGCAAGACGCTTTTCCAAGTTGAGAAAACGGTTAAGAGCCTGATGATATGATTCTCCTAAGGCTGGAGTATCATCTTTAAGCATAATTGGTACAACATAACGACCGTCGGAGGTACGATATGTGCCATTTTTATATTTTTGTTCACATATTTCATCCTCAGGACCGGAAATTTTACATTTCGGCGGTTCTTCGGATTCCCAAAACCGTTGAACGATCTCATCGAGCGCACAAGAAGACGCGATGAGTGACGTAACGGGTGTGACTGGGGTTTGAGCCACCACGTTTTGAAGAAACTGACCACTTATCACCCAGCCGAATACACTAGACAGTGCACATGGAAAACCAGGACCTGGGCAATAACGTGAACCAGTATATATCTGGTCAAAACAGTCTACTCCTAACAACAGATCGATCGGACCCGATTTATCAAAATCTTGGTCGGCGAGATCCAGATGTTTAAACTTTTCCTTGACAACCGACGGTAACGAAGTTGAAGGAACCATTGAAGTGATTTTAGGCAAAACCACTAATGGTATATCGAATTGGGGCGAGTCATTTGACCTAGGCACAATAGAGCCAAAAGTATAACCTTTAATATTACAAACATAATTTTGACCGAGACCGGTTACATTTAAATTACACTTTTTTATATGTAAACCTAACTGTCGCGCACAGCTACTTGTAATGAAAGAATCCATCGAGCCACTATCTATGATTACACGAGCATACTGCCATGAACCATCCACCCTTCTCAACCGAACCACTGCTGAACCAATAATTTTGGTACTCATAGGTGACTTTGACATGTTTGGCTGAGTTGTACAAGTTAGGGAAGTGCTCATATTGGAATTCTCAGTAGCCTTTAGGTCAATGGTATTAGCTAATAAACTTTTATGTTCTTCATGTAATAATGTGTTATGTTTTGAGTTACAAATGAAACACATGGACTTAGACTTGTAGTCTGCACTAGTGTGACCGGGCCTTAAGCAGTTTTGACATAATTGTAACTCTTTAACTAATTGTTGTCGCTGTCCTATATTCATAGAATGTACTTTACCACAGCGATATATTGAATGATTTTTATGACAATACGCACAGACAACCTGATTAGGTTTATTATTATTTGAGTTCGAAGAAGTAATTATGGAAGAATTTGATTGCCGAGAAAAATTATCTTTCTTTGTATTATTGTGGTTTTGTTTATTTGTAGAATTGAATGACTGTAAATTACTAGGTTGACTAACCTCTAATACCTTTATATAATTCTGTAAATAAACAATCAAATTATTAAATTTAGGAATTTCTTCGGTATTTTGTAATTCAAACCTTTTCCTAGTTTCTGTATCAAGAGGCCGAGATGCTATGTAAAATAAAAGAAATTCACTTAAATCATCAATATTTAACCCGCGCAAGGCACTAGCACATTCATAAAGTGTGTTGGTTAATTGTGATAAGTTTGATAATGATGGCCGTTGGATTGGATTTAATTTTATTATATTTTCTAAATAAGCGGTGGCTAAAATACGTTTATTATCATACCTGTCTAGCAACGCTGCATAAACAACAGAATAATTAGCTGATGTTATAGGAACACCCTTAGCTAGTGTCAGGGCATACCCAGACAGACATGACAACAAATAGTAAAATTTCTCTGTGTCCGACAACGAAACATTATTATGCACAAGCGACGTATAACTGTCTTTAAACATCTGCCAGTTCTCTATATTAACATCAAACTTAGCTATTTGCAATTTAGGTAATTTCACTTGCGAGCTGGAATGCGCATGACCTTGACACAGTTCCGAGCGCGAACTTACGTCGAGAGAGTCAGCAAACTCAATGACAAAATAGTATAACTCGTCAAATGACAACAAAGCATTATTATCGATAACAAATTGAGGATTTAGTTTAAGTTGCAACTGGTTTACACGATCGTTGCATTCCAAGAAATTATCACGAATTTTATCAATTCTTTTATACCTAGCTCGAAAGGATGCTAATTTAGTTTTATTTCTTTCGTAATTTTTGCTAAGTCATAAAGTATTTGCATATTTTTAAACTCATATTCACGTTTTTTAATGGTGGACATTAATTCTCCTTCCGCCATGTTTTCGCTAAGCACTAATTGTGAAAGTACGAGTAATGTAGGTAAGTAGCAAAAGTTTAAATGGAAACTGAGTAATGGAACGGATATTCACAAACACGTAGGTTTTAAAACTACGGACTATTACTTATAATCATAAATACACACCTCGCTGCTATTAATTAACCTTAGGTAGGTATCTAGGCTATCCAAAATAGTTCGAAAGCCTGAGTAACAAGATAGTACCTTATGGCATACAAATCGAACGATTAAGGGATTATTACAAGGGAATTAACGAGATAAGAAGTATGTACTCGTAAGCAATAGGTATTTACTATGGTATGGCACAGGTATGGAATTTCCTGTTTGATTCGAGATTGTTAGACAAATAGACAAATGCTAGGTGGGTAAGTACCTAGTTAATTTGAATCTATAATAAGTCTATTTATGAATAAATTAGTTATCCATATTTGGAAATAACTTTAATTGGAAATATTGAAATTAAGTGGGTAAATTTGGAATAAGTACGTGAGGAATGTCCTCACAGGAGGCACCATAAATTAATGTTGCGACTTCCTGGAAGAGTCACTGCATTCTCCGATCAACCCCAGAATCACAGCAAGGGAAAATTCAGTAAATACTCACCTGGATTCAATCTTGAACAGGAGTCTGGATAAGGATTCGCCATCGACGGGGCCTCGTGCCGGCCGGTACACGATCCTTGTGTTTGAACTTTATTATTTTCTTACTGCCTACACTGGTGGTACACCATCACACACGCGCGATGAGATTTAGGGTTGTTTTCGGCCAGCGAAGCCCTTAAGAGTCGTTATTTTTAGGAATTTTATTAGCGCAAGGGACGCGCTCCACAAGACTCGAACGCCATATTTTTTCGACTGTCCTTTTCGACCAATCACAGGCCGTCTCGGCGAAGGAAGTAGATATGTAGGGGGGAACGGAAGCAGAACACAGATAGGTAATTTTATTTGGGTTTTTAAAGTTAATGCTTACACAGTGTGTGCTAAAAAAAAATTGTAGCCCATGTTACTCGGGAAGTAAGGATTCTAACGATACATAAATCCATATCTGTTTAGGCGTTTAAAGTGTTTTCATTTTAAGATGTTTGAAAATGATAACCTGCTTAAGCTGGTTATTTTTTTAATACTTCAAACTAACTTATTAAGTTAACGATTAAGGTTTGAATTTTCTTTGAGGCATATCAAGGGCTGATTGTGGCAGTTTATCATAATAGAAAATAAGTTCTCTAGGAACGAATCACTTACCCGGCTAAGCTGATAACGCGGAAGAAACAGTTTGTTTATATTTTCTAATATAAATTGTGAAGCTACAGTCAATATATTTATTTCTTAATAATTCTTTGAAGGACTTAGTTTGCATTTATCTATAATATATTATCAAAAAGAGTGTTAATAATTTAATAAGTAGTATTAAATTATTAATAATCTTTTTGTTTTCCATTGACAGTACTAGCAACTAGTTTAGAAAAAGGTTGCCTACAATACAATCAAAACTTGTAGGAACCAGTGTAGATCAATATGAATCACCTCATCTCTTTGATTTTATGTTTTGGAGTCATTTAAGCAAGTACTTCATTACATAGTATAAAACAAAGTCGCTTCCCGCTGTCCGTCCCTATGTATGCTTAAATCTTTAAGAATACGCATCAGATTTTGATACGAGAGAAGAGGAAGGTTTATATGTGCATTGTACCCATGCGAAGCCGGGATCCGGGTCGCTAGTACTATATAAGCTTACTTACTACGTAAGACTAAGTAAGCTTATAAAACAAAGATAAAGAAATAAATATTATTATTTTTCAGAGGAGAATAATGAAAATAAAGATCAGTTTAATTAGCACCATAAGTATGTATATTATTATCTGCCTCCGTGGGCGTTTGCCTGTAGACCCGGGGTCGTGGGTTCGATTCCTACGGGAAACATACTTTGTTTAGTTGTTTACAGTTTGGTTAGGATTGAATCACCTTATTGTCTGATAAATTCCACTTTCGCTGACACTGCCCGCCTGTAGACGTAATTCCATTGTAATTTCATTTGTGTCTGGTACAGTGTCAGCGAAAGTGTTAAGATGATTCCATGCTTCGGAAGGCACGTTAAGGCGTCGGAGCTGGCCGCCATTTAGTCGTCGTTAAAGGAACCACGTCAGAGGCCGAGAGACGGTCCCTAAGAACTCTGACACCAGAGTGTGCATGTTCGATTGACTGTGACACCTCACCTACTCGAAATGATGATTATCACTCTTTAAAAAAGACACAAAAAATCTTCGATCAAATATAATGGTAGATACCCAGTCTCATACAAAATGAAGCCTTAATAATGTCCCCGAGTCAAAACATCATGCATACTTACAAATAACGACAAAAACGGTACATACTGAAAGTATAACACCATCTTTGTTTTTTTACTATTGATGCGTAGTTTTTGCTTCTTTTCATTGTACCTTCGTCATCGCGAGACAAGTGCTAGCGCGGTCTATTGAAACTGTGGACAAAACAGCTCCGCAACTCGATTAGTGCGTTGTTTTTCCGGTGACACTTTTCGAGCGCGAATCGTGTATCTACCATTATATTTGATCAAAGCAAAAAAAACCACATAAATTACGTTAAAGTTAACGCAAAACTGTAGCCGTAAAATGTATAAATACTTGCCTCGGTATTAACGGAAATTAGTTCAATCTAGCTCCCAGCTCGCAGTCGTAAAGTACAGAAATACTCTAGGTACTCCACTTTGGTTTATTACATAAATGGAACAATGACACTGCGGTTTTGTTGCGACATAACGGCATAATCACGTTGACATAATTCAACTTTCATGTGTTTGTATTTATTAAAACGAACGAACGAAGAAAGATTTTAATGAAGGCTTTCTGCATATACATGGTGAATTTTTTATCGTTTTGGACCCTTAAAGGAGTTACTCAGACCATCAATATGAACAACTTTTTGTATGGGACCAAAGCTGGGAACTCAAAAAAAAATACTACACTTTAGCTTGCCTGACTTTTTGCCAACATCTATTACGTTTGTAATAGAGCGTAGGATTTTCATGTTAATATTATTTTTAGTTTATGAGAAATCTATACTAATATTATAAAGCTGAAGAGTTTGTTTGTTTGTTTGTTTGAAAGCGCTAATCTCAGAAACTACTGAATCAAATTGGAAAATTGTTTGGTGTTTGATAGTACATTTATTGAGGAAGGCTTTAGGCTATAAAATATCACGCTGCGACCAATAGGAGCGAAGCATCAATAAAATATGTTTTGAAAATGGGGAAAAATTATTCATCTATGCTAATTAATCATAATAACAGAAATTGCCGCGGACGAAGTCGCGGGCAACAGCTAGTTCAAGATATATGTAGAGGGCCTGGTTAGGTACCTAAGTATCTACTGACTCTTTGTCAAAAATTCGGAGTATATTCTTGTTATGTTATTTTTTAGTTTAGTAGTACTTCATAAAATGTATTTACAGGCAAATTATGGCGTCCAATAAATCTTTTTATTGTTATAATGTACGTGGTGTTTGTCTGTAATAGATTGTGCAATTAGTTCCAGTGATATTGTGAATTGTTTTTGAAATGTTTCATTGTAACAATTGTTGACAAACCAAATGAATAGAACTTTACTCCACGTACGCTTAAGTTGTGGAACGAACTCCCAGCCATGGTTTTCCCGAGTGACTACAACATGGGGTTCTTTAAAAAGGGCGTGAAAAGATTTTTTCAGGGTCGTAAACGCGCGAGTGGCACCCCTGGTGTTGCAGGCGTCCATAGGCTACGGTAACCGCTTTCCATCAGATGGGCCGTATGCCTGTTTGCCTGTAGTATAAAAAAAATGAATAAAAATAAATACCTGTATAAAACCATCTTAGTAAGTAACTAGTGAGCGCCGTGAGAGCCGTGTGGTATCCGGCAGAGTAGAATAGAACCACTCCAAGTCTTCCCGTGGATGTCGTAGAAGGCGACTTAGGAAATACAAGCTAAACAAAGCTTATAAACATCTGTGAGACCTCTCTAACCCGTCTGGCCAGCGTGGAGAGTGTAGGCCAAGTCCTCTGACTGCTCTGGCCAAGAATGGCTCTAGTAGTACAGAGAGGGTCGTGCTCCTGCAGTGGAGACTAAAAAGACCTGATAAAGAAGTAAGTAGTATATACGTCGTTATTAATTTCTTTTGGTGCTACTTAACTAGATACCCTAGCCTTGAGTAACATAGAAGAATGTTTTCAATAGATTCTCTTTGACCTCAAATCAACAATTGTCATACAACGTGGGTGAAGCAACACTATACGTACAATACATTATAGCTCCTGCTGATTGTGTCACCAATAATGTGACGGATGTGGTTCGTTGGCTGAGAGCGAGGGAAGTGCGCAATTGTGATTGTCGCTCTTATCAGACCCGACAACTTTATAAAATTCCTTCTGACTAAAGAGGATGGTCACGACGTTTGACCTACATAGAGGTCATGAGGTAGACGAGATCTTCCTTTTCGCCTTTCTTCTTGATACAGGTGATGATACTTATGAAAAATATACTATGTTTTATGTTCTGTGATTTTTTTTCGTACAATAAAGATGTTACAAACAAATAAACAAACAGAAATAAAGGTAATGAGAGTAAAGATAACTAGTTTCTTTTAGTAAAATATTTTTATGATTAAGATCAAGATTTGACGTGACGCGATGTGAGATACATCTTATAGCTATATAAGAATAAGTATATAATTAAGACACAAACATCTATCTATCAATAAAATATTAATAATAATTAAAACTACTTAAAACATATAATTATTTACAAATTATATAGTCCTGAGAATAAGGTTAATAAGATAGATAAGTTGTTGTGATGATACGGTTCATATAATTAGCCGTAATTATATGAACCGTATTTGGCCGTCTTAACCATATTACCCGGTGCGAAAATTTTACTGGCACTATCTACTAACGCGCAAGTTTTTGACGTTTCCATCGCCCTCTAGGGGTGCGTCTTCACTGACGCGGAGTGGAGCGGAGAGGAGCTTAACGGTGCATGAATTGACCAATCACAAGAATTTATGCACCGCTAAGTCCTCTCCGGCAGCCTAAGACACAACGTTCACCACATGGACCACATGTCCCCCGACATAAGACTGCCCTGCACATAGTTTTCTTCTCTTGTATATTACAAGCGACGCGATCCTTATGATATTGAAAAATATATAACGGTTATAAAAGCTACATTGAAAAAACTTGTGAACATACTCAAGTTACTTTTTTAAGTCCATTAATGACCTTTACAAGTCTTTTGCTCTTATGAATGGGAATAAGGACTAAATCACAAAGATTGGAAAAGTTGGGATAAGAAACGACCAGGAAAATACTGAAGTATAATATCCACATGATTGTTTAATGTCGAAAGAAGTTCATGGGTTAATTTTACCAAATAAGATTTGGTAAAATCAACCCAATCTACACAATATTCAGATAATAAAAATTGGAAATAAAAATCGGTAAGTATATTGAAAAACTTTTAATAAATACATTCGCTACAAACACAACAAAAAGCATCGAGGCAGTCTACGTTGACATTAATGTAAATACGGTTATATGGTAACTATCGTGATCTTTGGTAACTCGCTGTTCTTAAACTAACCATATAATACTGAACAGATGCAAAAATATTGCATTTTTAAATATCGTATTCTACATATTTTACACGGAGAAAGTTCATATGAGGCAATCTACCGCTCCACCTTTTTCCCTTGTAGATTATATGAAAAGTCTATAGTCGAGGACACGCCAAACTTTTTATGACCTACTATAGCTAAAATGAAGACTGACAAATCTACAATGTGTAGTAGCTGTTGGTAAGATTTTTAAAATTTCTCTTTCCGTTGTCTTAACATCGTATAGGTATTTTTGTCAGAAATAATGTAATGGTTCGCGATTATCTTCTCGTTTCACTTTATTTTTCTTCACCAGAATCAAGTTTTGAACAATAAAAATTACCACGTTATTAGACTGGATATAGATAAAGTTTTCGCGAGGTCATAGTGACTAAGAAAAGTAATAGTCGTTGTACTAATTGATTAGCTAGCGTAGTAGATTTTCTCATAACACTGGCCCCGTGTAAAATGACCTTTAATTCACAATAACATCATTTAGCACACTTAGCCCTAACACATGTGAACATCCTTACTCGACTCTAGTCTATTTACAAATGACACTAACTACCTAACACGACGATTCTAACTCGCTACTTATCGAACTCAAACATAACTTCGTTCAAATGCAAAGATTTACATAACGCCACTAGGGTTGACAGGCATGTTTGCTGCTTAAGACAATAACTAAGTATTCGGTTTATTTAAAGAAAGAAGGATACGTTGATAAATTTTTTATATGCATCATAGAATGGTCTATAACCAATAGATATGTGTAGATAAGAGGGCTTAAACATTTAAATTTGCTAAAGGAATGTTGAATTTAACAGTCACAAATAAAGGCTACGTTTTCATTAGAGATGAGCTACTTTACATTTCTATAATATGTAAAGAAAACCCAGTCCGATCCATGAAGGGCTGATTCAGCCCGTTGATATAAACAACTTTTCCTATGAGACCAATGCTCGGAAATCAATGTTTCTGACGTTCTCATATAAATTGACCGGGCGGCCGAACACTTTTGTTTGGAAATGTCAATTTTATTGAGTTTTTAGCTTTGATCCCATAGGAAGAGTTGTTCATATCTACAGGCTGAATCACCCCTTCGAGAATCGGACGAGGTTTTCTTTACATATTGTATATGGGTCCAATATTACCCCTAAGTACCTAAGGTACAAATATTATGAGCGCCGGTTCCTAATAGATGTAACTTTCGATTTATCCATCTCATCATATTTTTACTATTTAAGGTTGCAAATATATTAAGTGGTTACACCTTCAACGTCTGTTCTTCATGTACCAATTTCCTCCTGAGTGAATAGGTTCTAAAACCCTTTGTACATCATGGTTGCAAATGGTTGACCTAAGTCTGGACCTTTGTAGTTTAGAACCTTAGCAATGCGAAGGTAAGCAGCATCAGCGCGGTGGCGACCGCCGGGATTGAAGAGGAGTTGCAGCCGTCCTCCGTACATGAGCAGACTTCCTGCCTGCCTCCGAAGCCTGACCTTTGGTAGCAACGGCCCTGAGGACAAACGTTTCAAAATAATATAACTTTGGTATATTTCCTGTCTTTCCTTGCTAATTGACGGCAAAAAGTCAGAATGCAGGATCTTAGGATATTGACCATTGGAGACCCGAAGTGCATCGTTGCTGCCACCCCATCTGCAAACGCGTTTGTTGTTGGGGGGAAGGGGAATGTGCAAACTGAAACTGAAAGCCCCTACCCGGGTGCAGGGTAACGCTGCACCTGTTTGTTTATCAGGCGGTATGCCGTTCAACTCGAACTCTATGTCCTGCGAGATCTTCCGGCACATGTCCATCGGGCTGCAGGGCTAACAAAACTAGTCTTGTACACCACGAGTGGCTATTGTGTTGGTAGCAGCAGATTTGGCAGATAATAAATAGAAGAAAAGTTGTTTTACCTTGTAGTTGCTTTCATCCCATCCACAGCCGCGGATGACCCGGCTATCGGGCGGCATGCCGTTCATCTCGAACTCCACGACCTGCGAGATTTTTCGGCACATGGTGTCCTTCTGGCTGCAGGGCTGACGCAGCGTGTCCGGCAGCTTCTCCAACAGACACCGCGAGTCGTTGTGGCTGTTGCATTGGTAACAGGTGATTGCTAGCCCTGGAACAAAATATCCTTATTTCCTTATCCTTACTAATATTATAAATGCGAAAGTGAGTTTGTTTGTTTGTTTGTCACGCTTTCACGCCGTAACTACTGAACCGATCATCATGAAATTTTGCATACAAGTTCTCTGGAAAATGTACTATTCCCGAGGGATCGACATTGACGCGGGCGGAGCCGCGGGCGAAAGCTAGTATCTTATAAGTTTAACAGACTGACTACAAGGACTATATGGCAAAATAGTATGAAAAGAGAGCAGTCTGGTGGTGAACATTTTAATAGTATCATACATAGTATCACGTCTTTTTCCCTTGCGGGGTAGACAGAGCCTACGTCTGTAAGAGCTTATGGCCACATTTAGCATGTTGGAGGGCATGTAGATTGAAAGGAACCTATTCACATGATTCCGCAAATTTTAGCCCAATCCCTCGATCGGTTTTTACGATCTGCGCGGAAAGAGAAGCAGCTGGCACATTCTACGTTTTTTTCTTTTCTCCCAGACCAGCGTGGAAGAGCCCAGACCATCATGGAAGAGTTGAGAACTCTCGGAAACATTTGAAAATCATGAATACGATCTTATTTCTTGTTTGTTTTGTTTGTTATTCGCGTGTGTAAGTGGCCAACATTGGTGTCAGATCTTTCAAGCTGCCTAAATACATCTTACATAGCTTAACGACTGCCATCAATAATGACAGCCGGGACCAAAAGCTTAACATGCCTTCCGAAGCACGTAAGGAGCTAGAGATATTGTTATACCACTTGCGGTAGCCCATCCCAATGGTGCCCGCGCCTAGGGTTGCTTAACCTTCGTAAGCGCTAATTATGCTCACGGCCACAAGGCCA
This sequence comes from Elegia similella, assembly GCA_947532085.1. Taxonomy (NCBI): domain Eukaryota; kingdom Metazoa; phylum Arthropoda; class Insecta; order Lepidoptera; family Pyralidae; genus Elegia; species Elegia similella. Next base: position 21,834,048 of record OX383941.1, read on the forward strand.
TTGGGCTCCTCATCTTATTTATGCATTATAGTTATGCATCGTTCGATCGGTTTATAAGGGTACATACATGTACGATTCTGACATCTATGGGTACATGTAAAAAGCATTCCTATTAACCTTTTGAACGCGAACGTCGGATAAATCCGAGTAGCTCCGTGGCGCAGTGGTCAACACGCCAGCCTGCGACACGAGAGTGCCCGGGTTCGATCCCCGGCCAGGTCAAGATGAAAAATGATCTTTTTCAGATTGGCCTGGGTCTTGGATGTTTATCTACATATGTATTTGTTATAAAATATAGTATCGTTGAGTTAGTATCCCATAACACAAGTCTCGAACTTACTTTGGGGCTAGCTCAATCTGTGTGATTTGTCCATATATATTTATTTATTTATTATTTAATTATGCTCACGGCCACAAGGCCATTGGGCTCCTCATCTTATTTATGCATTATAGTTATGCATCGTTCGATCGGTTTATAAGGGTACATACATGTACAATTCTGACATCTATGGGTACATGTAAACAGCCTTCCTATTAACCCTTTAAACGTCAACGTCAGATAAATCCGACAATCATTTTCATAGGAATGTATGACGGATTTATCCGACGTTTGCGGTAAAATGGTTAAACGTTTGTTTTTGTAACATACGACATGATAAAAAAGAGAGATTGATCACAGAGATGATCACCGAATTTAGCTTGTATACAAATTGGTCTACAAATATAAATTTATGTTAAATTTCTGTTTGAAGGAACAAAGGTTGTATGTATCAGCTTCAAGTCACTTGTTATCTTAATATATATAAATCTCGTGTCACAATGTTTGTCCTCAATGGACTCCTAAACCACTTAACCGATTATAATAAAATTCGCACACCATGTGCAGTTCGATCCAACTTGAAAGATAGGATAGCTTTCGCGGACGAAGTCGCTGGCAACAGCTAGTATTTTATAAGATATGTATGGATAGAGCATAGGCAGCACTTCTGCGGAACAGCTGATGGAGACAGTTTGGCGACCAATACTGTTAGTATACTGCAGTAGGTTCCGAAACGCTAGTGGTCTGTAGCTTTTGCACAATAATTAATATATAAAAATAATTTTAATAATTTTTCGACACTTGCAATTTTTCGACACATGGAATCAAAACCTACAGAGTACTTCCAGTGGACTTAGAATCTTGAAATTTGGTACGAAGCAACGTAAAGCACAGATAAAGGAAAAATTGCGAAAAGTATTAACTTTGAGTAAAATTATTTAAGAAATAAAAATATGACCTTCAAAAAGAGATACATGTATCCAATTTTGAATAGAAATCTTTGACTTTGACTTTGATATCAAAAATATTTTTAATAATTTTAAACTTATTATATGTAATGTACGCACTTGGCCGGTTTTTTTTTTGTTATGCTGTGTTGCTGTTTGCCTTCTTTCTGCTTGCAACCTGAGTTATAGAGGAGTCTTATATTGAGCAAGAGTAGAATAAAACTTAAATATATTATTCATCAATATACAGTTATTATTTTACTAGATATACATAGCTATCGTAGTTACTTGTGAACGGTTTAACGGATATAAAATTGACGGTATAGATTACAGAGCTAAACGCACATATAATAAATATATACGGACAAATCACACAACAATAGCCCCAAAGTAAGTTCGAGACTTGTGTTAAGGGATACTAACTCAACGATACTATATTTTATAACAAATACATATATAGAGAAACATCCAAGACCCAGGCCATCTGAAAAAGATTATTTTCCATCTTGACCTGGCCGGAGATCGAACCTGGGCACTCCGTGTCGAGGCTGGCGTGTTAACCACTGCGCCACGGAGCTGTCTAATATTTATTGATGTGACAATAAACAAGTGCTGCAACATAGATGAAACGTAATACATATTATCATACAAGTAGGCAGAGAACCTTACAAACCTCTCTCGCTTCATCTATATCCATCACTCTCTTCATGCATATCCGCTGGCTTTGGGTACAGCTGACTTGATTTTATAAAGCTGAAAATTCGAACCGTTCCGTCGCTGTACATCTTTGTAATATTAACAGACTTCGTCAAAAACAGAGATGTATATGAATCACCAGGAGAAATGTTGCAGCGTGAGAGCACAAGGCGGAAAGATTTAAAAAGAAAAATAACTCAAGCACTTCAAATCGTAGCGCACAGTGTGCGTAACCAGACTGTAATACTATATAATAAATTACCGCTAAGACTCAAAACTGAAAGAAAACTCTCGACATTCAAAAACGAATTAAGAACTTTACTGCTTGAGAAGTGCTGCTATAGCGTTGAGGATTTTTGACTAATTTTAAATAATAATAAATAATTAATGTTTGTTAGTTAAATTATTTTTACATATAATTATAATATTCGCATGCAATGTAAAATTGTTTTCTGAATAAATTGAATTGAAAAATTGAATTGATTTTTGGCAAGAACGTCCGCAATCTGGTCACGGTATGGGCGTCGAGGCCGGCCCTGACCAACTCTTCTAGTCACATCTGATCAATAGATGGAACCTACCTTTGATTAACCTCCGTTAACCTCCGTGATATTAACCAACATTGCTCGTAATAGCAATCTAAGGGTTAACTGCACTAATTGATGCATAAATGTCGAGAACCTCACTTCCACTACTACGTTTTGAGAGGAACTTTCTTTCACGTATGTTTAAGCTGTGGAACGAACTCTATGCCATAATTTTTTCGAGAGACTGTAGTCTCTCACATAGAGCTCTTCACAAAGGGCTTGAAAACCTATACAGACCTGCCATTAACTATCGACAAAATTCATTTTTATAGAAAGCGTGTTATAATAGTTATTAAAAACATTAACGTCAAATTGATGTTTGAAGTTATAAGCAATTGTGAGTTAATTCTTTACAGGCTTTTCTCGGCTACAATTCTTAGTGTCAGGTTCATATTGAAGCTTCATCAGCTAAGTACTATTTTTTAATTATTTACTTACTCACAGTATTATGGTTTTTTTACTAACCTATTTTGTCCCACTGCTGGGCAAAGGTATTATGCTCTTAATAAATTAAGAAATAAAATATGGTGAAAAAACTTCATGCTTAATACGTATAAGGTGAAATGGGATATGGTGGAGAATTTCGGCGCCGAGATTGAATTGTGCGGTAGCTCAGATGGCAGAGCATAGGTCGTACATGGACCTAGGTCGCCGGTTCAAGTCCCGCCCGCATGAAGTTTTTTCACCATACTTTATTTCTTAATTTATTAAGAGTATATTAAAATAGCATTGTAAATGCAAAATAAAACACTTATAAAAACAAAGGAATAAGTTTAAAATCTTTAATTGTTTTCTTTTAATTCTAACTAGTCAGTTAGAGAACCGACAAGTTAACAGGCATATGATATTTCTATCAGTAAATATTTGTAAATGACTAAGTTTTTGGGTTTACGAATATTCCGTTGTTGTTAGTCGATAAAGTAAAAAATATATCAATAAAAAAGCACCTTATCCTTATAAAAACCTACTTCAAACTATACTTAAAGTTATCTCCTTTGAACATTTCCCTAAGTTCGTAATTTGCAATATTCGTATGAACTTTTACCCGATAAAGACTTCACCATAGGACTCTTCTCTGAAGGATCATAATTTCAATTGTTAATCTTTAGTATATAAAGCGCACAAATATAAAACCGTCAAAGTTAAACGAAGAAGACTTCGAAAAAAGAACTAAGAGGAAACCACATCCCCTAAACTCAATTACACTGAAACTTAAGCATTATTGAATAAAAAAACAAACCTTGATGAAGGAAACTGCATATAACTGCCAGAAAGCAAAGGAAAGCGAGAGACATGTTGATCCGGTTGCCACCAGTTAGTTCCACCACGCACTGCGCTGAGCCGCGTCCCAAGCCGCACTGACTGAACTGGGTTTGGCTACCGATGGCTTTACTAGTTTCATATACTCTAAACCGCAGCTCACTTATTCAATTGCCGTAACTGCTGTAATCGGTGGCGAACGGCGTGATATAGGATATTGCACAGGTAATTGATAATTTGTTGATTTCAGTGTCATTGTGAGGAACCGGACATGTTGGCCATTGGGCATTGTGCTGGGCCAGTATAGCACTGGTCAGAGAGATTGATATAAATATCACATATCAAAACAGGAATTTTCAGGACCATAAATAAAGCGAATTATGTAGGTTTTAATAATAATTAATTTATATCTTTAAACGTCTTAGACACGTGGCAGACCCGAAAATTGTTAAAATGGTATATCTTGCCCTTGGCCAATCCCTACTGACTTACTGTGCTGTGTATTATCATGGGGTGGTACTAGTAAGACCACTTTGTTAAAACTTGAAGAGGCTCAAAGAGCTCTGCTTAAAGTGTGCACTTTCAACTCTTTCTTGTTTCCAAGCCGTGATCTTTACCAGTTTTATGATGTTCTTACGGTTCGTCAGTTTATATCAGCACAGCACTACCATCTATAATCCAAGTTTGGTGCGTAGAAACCGTCTAGTCGTCGTCTCTACTGCTCTAAGCACTGAATTTTCCCATCGGTCTTTCTGCTTCATTGGCCCTTTCCTTTACAATAAACTCCACGGTATGCCCAACATCTCTTCCTAAATTCTCCTGTAAATCAATCGTCTTATACAGAAAGACTACTCCTTCCATTAAGATAAAAAAAAACATTCTTTCAACACCTCCAAAGATACGGCGCTCTCAAAGACCCTTGCGGCGCCACCACAAGCTGCGTCTTTACCTACTCCTACACAATAACTTTTGTTTCAACGTGAAATCAGCCTTAAAACAGATAATTAAAGATTATATTGGTGTAGTGTCGCGTCGCTACCAAAAGCGCGTGCCGGTACCTGTTTTGATTAGTTTGAAAACATAGCGAATTGTGGAAAATATAACTGTAAGTATTCCGTTTTGACCGCGCTAGGCGAGGGCGCCAGGGTACTGGTTGCACACGGGCGCCACAAGGGCTGGAGCCGCCTCTGAGTATAGATAAAGGAAAAATTGCGAAAAGCATACGTTTTTTGTTACATCATGTAATAAAAATATTTTTATTTTTGATGCCGCAAATTTTCGACATTCGCAAGGGAATCAAAACCTACAGGATACTTCCCGTGAACTCAGAATTTTGAAATTTGGTGCGACGCAACATCGTATAGCACAGATAAAGTAAAACTTGCGAAAAATATACATTTTTAGTTACATCATTTACTAAAAATATTTTAATAATTTTTAACTTATTAAAGAATAATGATACGGAACCATTCGTGCGCGAGTCCGACTTGCACTTGGCCGGGTTTATTTTCTTTTCTCCCAGACCAGTATGGAATTAAGTCATTGGGATAATACTTCCTCAAATGAATATGGGAAAAGCGAGTAGCTGTTCGAGGGGCCACGTGCGCGGCGCAAAAAAAAAAAAAAAAAATACTCGTAATACGTACAGTCAGGGACAGTGATACCTGACCAGGCGCTCTACCTATATCTTGAAATAATATTAACAAGAAAATTTATATTAAGAAAGGCTTTATTAAAATCTTTCTGTATATACATTTTCATGTTATTATCTATACTCATATTATAAAGCTGAAGAGTTTGTTTATTTGAACGCGCTAATCTCAGGAACTACTAGTTCAATTTGGAAAATTCTTTTTGTGTTGGATAGTCCATATATTGAGGAAAGCTTTAGGCTATAAAACATCACGCTGCGACCAATAGAAGCAAAGCATCAATAAAAAATGTTTTGAAATCGGGGAAAAATTATTCTTCTATATTAATTAATCATAATAACAGAAATTGCCGCGGACCAAGTCGCGGGAAACAGCTAGTTATTTATAGTTTAAGAGAAAATTCAAGATATAGGTAGTGGGCCTGGTCAGGTATCTGACTGTACTTCTGTCAAACTCTTTACGTTACAACTCTTGGGCCGAGCTTTGATAGGGATTTCGTTGATACGAGTACTGTGTATGTCCACTCTCCATTGTAGTCTGCTGCTTGAGAGACCTTGAGTTCGCAACGAACGTGTGCTTCATTTGCAGTGACCTGCAATCAGAGCCAGGAATTAAATAGTAACAGGTTGCTAGCCGCATTGTTATGATTCCTCATATATACGCCCATTTCCTTAATGATTTATGCAAAAATGCTTGTCAACAGTAGACACCAAGTTGAATGGAGAAATTTGGGTGGATATACACTCTGAATAAACACTTGGCATAAACAGTGCCAAGTGGCACGTACAAAGTGATCTTATAGATAATTGATCTTACAGAAATAAGACAAAATTTCTAGTGGGAGCCTTGGCTGGACATATTGAATATAACAGTCACCTCTTTAAACTGAAAATGTCGAAAGCCCAATATGTAGGACATGTGAGGAATCAGAGGAGAAAATGAGACACATTTTGTGTCTTTGTGACTCGTTGGGTACTAGGTTTTTGGACCTCTTAGGACCAGCTTATCCTGAGCTAGAGGACTACAGGCACTACGCAATGGGCGATGTTTTAAAGCTCATGCAGTCCTTCTTCGGAATACACCGTGTGGGTGAGTAAGGCATGGGGTAAGTGCAAAATAACCTAAAGGTTAGACGTGCTTCCGATTCTGAATCGGCCCCATTGAAGAAAAGATAATCAGTTTTACTTTCCATGCGAAAAGCACCTGGCACATTTTTATGTTTTTTCTTTTATCTCAGCATGAAATATATAAAAATCTATCCATCTCCTAAGTCGTCTAGGTGTTGTGTAACACTGCCTGGAAATATTCGGTTGCCATGTTGCGTGACCATTCCGAATGATTTCAGGTCGAGACGGTAGATTATAGCGGTCCTCGCACACACGCACGACGTTGCGGATCGAGGCTGCATGGTGATAAAAATGTTTGGTCGATACTTTTGGAAGAAAAGTTACGAAACTTCCGCTGCTGTACAAGGTTTAAAAGCACAAATATGAAATAAACAGTAAAATCAAAATGAAAATCCATACTTTCAATTTGATTTTAGGAAAAAGACACTTTTTCACAACAAGTAAATGCTTTTGTAATCATTACAAGCTTTTATTTACATACTAGCTGACCCGGAAAACTTCATACTGCCATTTTTTGGATAGTCGGATTAAAAGTCTATATGTTAATCCAGGATTTCAGTTACCTCCATACCAAATTTCATTAAAATCTGTTTCGCAGTTCTTGAGTTATAAGTGGTATAACTTCAGAGAGACGCGATTTTTTTAATATATCTATAACTATATGTATGTGTAACTCTGCCTGTACTGTCTGATAGCACAGGCAGAGATGCAACCTCTTGTATATCAAAAATTCACACAGATTGAAGTAGCCACACACAAATCCATGTATCCTGTTTTTAAATATAACAGTAAAATTATCTTTGATATAAAAAAACCGACTTCAATGAAACTACTGAACCGATTTTTAAGAAATTTAAATGGGACAATTTTTTCAAATGCTTGTACCATGTAGTCTGCCGGTGTACGTGATTGCCAGCAATTGGTAACTGAGGCCTTCCTGCCAATCTGTCGGAGGCAGGATACCACGCGGTACCTGCCGTCTTCCTGTTGCTATATGTGGAATCACGACTGACTGATAGGAGTACCTACAGCTCTTGGCAACTCGGATTTAGATTTAAAGTTAGGCCTGATTATTTTAAAGGCAACTTAACTTTTTTTCAAATAAAAACAATAGGGTGCTAATTAAACAAGCTTCTTTTTAATAACAATATTAGCCTCTAAAATTGTAAGTTGCCTTCTAAATTACTAAGTCAGCCACAATTAACGAGCATCCACACAATACTATCTTAGCCACTAGTTATCTTCTATTTAAGCCACTCTAAATACAACTCAGCATTATGGTTATTATTAAGCATCTTAATTTGTAACTTGCATTCTAACAGTAAACTTCGAAAATACTAATATTTGACATCAAAAAATATACTTATTTAGCTTCTAATTTTTTAACTTAGCATGTTTAAAATGTAACTCATCCCAAATTAATAGACCATCAAAATTTAGTCAAAATTGTCATCAAATAGTATATTTTGGCCACTAATATTACCAGAAGCTATTGAGGAGAGAGAAAATAAGACTTCATTTTTGAAAAATAAAATGTTTATGAAATTACCATCATTTTACTAATAATAATAGTGGGAGAGCTGGTACCAATTTTGGGTAGGTATTTGAGGCTAGCTGAAAACTTGTCACATACCTCTCCTATTATACCCCAACACGGAACTGCAAACCTGACTGGTGAGTGGTGAGTAGCGGGGCTAAATCAAACCCTAATTTTTTGGCGCCTTGGCAGGTAGAAAGTCCCAAAATGATGTCTTTTTGAGAATCTTATTTTTTAGTTAAAAATAGTACCCTATTAAAATTTCAACCTGCCTCAAATAGATTTTTTATAATTTTTTGCAAAATATTTTTGCACGCATCAGGTAATGTTAAAACCCCGACTAAATCGTCTGGCTTATATTTTCTTATATTCCTGAAACATGAAACTACAACATAAAAAATGCATATTTTAAAAATGAATATTTGAAATGAAACAATAATATTTAAAAAAAAATATGGGTTGATTTAACCCCGCTACTTACTCACCAGCCGTATGTAGTTTCGTGTTGAGATAGAGGTATGTGACAATTTTTCAACTTGCTTCAAATACCTACCTACTCAAAAATTGGTACCAGCTCTCCTGCCTATCGATATTAATCCAATGGCGCAAATGGCCGGTCGCTGTCGTCTCACACACTCACGCCAAATCATGTAGTGGCTATTTTCACGATAAAAGAATATGATGTATTATTTTACATGCTAAGTTATAATAAATGATGCTGTCTGTAGAAGCTTGAATTATATTTTTTTGAGGACATCGTGTTGAAGCTGTAAAAAGAAAAATGGTGACGAGATGTAAAGTCCGTGGCCGAGTTAGTAAATTAGGTGGCAATGTATAAATAAGAAGGACAAGTTATAATAACTTTATTCGGTCTTTATCAATCTCAATCTTTATTTGATCCTTTCTATAGAATATTTAGTTGGCGGTGTAAAAAAGACGAATTAGTTTATTAGAGGCTATGTCATTTTCGCGATGCTAAGTTATTAAATTAGAAGTTTGATCAGGTGGCCAATAAATAATTTTGTGGCTTAACTTATTATTTCCCAAAACAATAATCGACGCCTTTCAAAAATATATAGCATTTGTCACAATATGTTTATGCATGATTAAGTAATGGTGGAATAAAGAAACCCATATATATACATACATAGTATAAAACATTAATGAAGTCTGAAGTACCACCCTTTTTTGGGCAATTGTGTAAAAAAATGCCAGAATTGGCCACTTACACTTAAAAAAATCAAACAAACAATATTATGTATTCGAAATTTGTCACTACCTAGCTAGCTAAGAACAAGAAAGCACCTATGAAGTAATTTTCATTAAAATAGTTACATCCCCATCCTTTTGCCCTCTTGGTGGTTATACGCACTGATAATAACCACGCCCACACAGAAAAAAGGACGTGAAGCTAACACCCTATTTTTTGGATGGTTAAAAAGGGACTCGCAGAAAGGCCTTCGAGAACTAATAAAAAAGACTTCAACGCGTCTTTTACTTAAACAACTCTTACATTAAAATTGAAAATATGTGATGAAAAAGAACTCGGCCACAGGTGGATTCGAACCCACGTCCCTTAGGTTAACGCCCTCAGTGTGATACCATTACACCACCGTGACTTCGAATCACCGCGTCGAATTCTCTCATTACATAGTACCCCGTAGGGTATACGCATTTCAAGCATGCGTACTTCTTCAATACTACCCACTATTTAGTAGTGTGGTATTCTACTTCATTCATATCCGATGAATAGAAAGTTGATTAAATTGAAGAAAGCTTTTACTTACTTAAATTGTTTTTTAAATAGCATTACAATGCTCGGTATATTATTAAAATCCTACCTGTGGCCGAGTTCTTTTTCATCACATATTTTCAATTTTAATAATATACCAAGCATTGTAATGCTATTTAAAAAACAATTTAAGTAACTCTTACATTGCTATTAGGGTTTACAATGTACTCACATATCTTTTTTTAATAACTATTGGTTTCAAAACCTAAAAATAGTTCAAATTATAAAATATAATAGAACGTTATAGATAGGTAGGGCTATAAGAAAATCATGTAAATTGGCATCTACATTCTCTACATTTCCGGGTTCCATTTTGTGTCTAACATAACCAAGCTTTTGCGGCTTTTGGGAATACAGACTTCACCTTAATTAGTAAGACCATTTTCATATTTATTACACCCTGGAAGAAATATACTACATTGAGGCGTAATTCGTGAACAAAAATGTGATAATTTACTATGTGCCTCATAAGAAAGCTCAAAGTCGCTCAAAGAGCTATGGAGAGGGCTATGCTCGGTGTTTCTCTGCGAGATCGAATCAGAAACGAGGAGATCCGTAGAAGAACAAAGGTCACCGACATAGCTCAGCGGATTAGCTCTTTGAAGTGGCAGTGGGCGGGACACATAGCACGTAGAACCGATGGGGGAGAAAGGTGCTCGAATGGCGACCAAGTACCGGCAAGCGCAGCGTTGGACACCCACCGACCAGGTGGTCGGACGACCTAACCAAGGTCGCAGGAAGACGCTGGATGCAGGCCGCTTCCAACCGGTCATATCGGAAATCCTTGGGGAGGCCAGCAGTGGACTTCTTGCGGCTAAGATGATGATAATGATGAGGCGTGATTCTACATCTGCACCAATATACAGCGTGATTTTGAACTCCCTAGCTATATTCAAATCTGGGAATCAGAATCCCTAATGGAATACAGAATTGTAAGAAAAAAAGGTAAAAAAGTAAAAAATAAATTTAACCTTTCATAGAAATTCGTCCAGCTGATCGGCGACTTTCAAAAGTCAAAAGTCAAAGATTTTTATTCAAAATTGGATACATGTATCTCTTTGTATGAGAAACCTAATTTTTTGTTCGTTTTTTATCTTTTTTTCTTGCAATTCTGTGTTCCATTAGAGATTCTGATTACCAGATTTCAATAAAGCTAGTTGGTTCAAAATCACGTTGTATGAATTACTAATCTAATTTTCCAACATTGCAGTAAAAAATAATACTGTACGTTCCTCCTTTCATAGAAATAGGTACATTAAAATGAATTGTACGCCATCTACCCGTGCGATATAAAACTATTCACCGCTTCACAACTACTTCCTGCTACGGCCGTATTGATTTCCAGCCCACGCTTCACCGCCTCTATCCCACGAGTAGTTCTATGGTTTTTAACTAGCTGGCGACACTCGCATAGTTTTAACTAAAGACAATTTATTACTAACTAGCTTTCGCCCGCGGCTCCGCCCGCGTCAATGTCGTTCCCTCGGGAATAGTACTTTTTCCCGGGATAAAAGGTAGCCTATGTCCTTCTCCGTACTCCAGAGAACTTGTATGCAAAATTTCATGATGATCGGTTCAGTAGTTACGGCGTGAAAGCGTCACAAACAAACAAACATACAAACTCACTTTCGCATTTATAATATTAGTAAGGATAAGGAAGTAAGGTGTAGCGACCCACCATGGCTTCGCACGGGTGCAATGTAGACTAATATGGGGGAGTATATCAATACTAATAATAAATCTGCAGGGTTGGTCATGTAGTAAGTTACTTTGTTTTGTGAGACATCCTGTTTATAAGCTCTATAAATGATACTGATACTATATATTTTATACTTATACTCTTTCTCTCTTTTCGTCCTGCCCATGTTCCCATTTTATTTGGGGTCGGGCCTCCTTGTACTCCTGCGCCAGGATACACGATCCTGGGTTGTCCTAGCTGTAAGGTTAAGGGCCTTTATGTTACGTTCTACCGTGGACCACCACGTCGAGACCGGAACGTATATTTTATACTTATACTGATACTATGTATGTTACCCATAACTCTTAAACGACTGACTGAATTTTATAAAGCTTGGTAGATAAACATTCAGACGTCAGGACACAAGATAGGCTACTTATTTTTTTCCCGACGTTTTTGACGTGGCCTCCATACAAATGTACGCGAACAGAGTCGCGGGCACAAATAGATATACATATAAACCTTCCTCTTGAATCACTATCTATTGCTGAAGTAGTTTAAAATCTAAGCGAACAGATATCGGAAGTGACTTTATTTTTACACGCTTTTATTAGATTATGCATGTTTGTTTGTAACCGACTTCTTTGAACTCGATTTTAATACACTTTAAAAGGTTAGATTTAATTAAAATTTTGAAAAAATATCAATGACCATCATCATCATTTCGAGTAGGTGACACGGTCAATCGACCATACACACCCAGTGTAAAGTTCTTCGGAACCGCCTCTCGGCCTCTGACGTGGTTCCTTTAACAACTACCAGATGGCAGAGGGGAGCAACGACTTAACGTGCCTTCCGGAGCACGGAATCATCTTCATTATCAGACAATCAGGTGATTTAAGCCTGTAATAACTGGAAACAACTAAACAAAGTATGCTTCCCTTGGGAATCGAAACCACGACCCCGGGGTCAACAGGCAAACGCCTTAGCCACTGGACCACGGAGGCAGTAACCGTTTATTTTCACTTAGTTATTTTCACCTATTTTACTAATGTCTATTTATGTTATCAAGGCAGTCTGTTCTGCCTTTACTAGTATAGGTAATAGCTATCCGCGTATTTCAGCGTTGTATTTAGATCAAGGGCAGCAATATGAGATTTTCCAGCAATAGATAGAGTACAAGGGTAAAATGACGTCACACGTTCCGCTTTCATCCAAGTTTATACTCTGCTGAGTAGCTGAATATAGACATAAAGAAGACCTCTGTAGCTCAGCGGGTGCCTTTCAATCGCAGGGTCTGGGTTCGATCCCCATTAAGTTATATCATATATAAAGCCGTGTGGTATCCGGCAGAGTAGAAGAGAACCATTCCAAGTCTTCCCGTAGATGTCGTAAAAGGCGACTTAGGAAATACAAGACAAACAAAGCTTATAAACATCTGTGAGACCTCTCCAACCCGTCTGGCCAGCGTGGAGAGTGCAGGCCAAGTCGTCTGACTGCTCTGGCCAAGTATGGCTGTAGTAGTACAGAGAGGGTCGTGCTCCTGTAGACCCTGTAGTGGACACTAAAAAAGACCTAAGCACGAAATCATCTTTATTATCAGACAATCAGGTGATTCAAGCCTGCAATGTCCTGGAAACAAACTGGAAACAAGGCACGCTAAGCCGTTGATCCCGGCCGCCATCTGATAGTCGTTAAAGGAACCACGTCAGAGGCCGAGGGGCGGTTCCGAAGAACTCTAACACCAGGGTGTGCATGGTGGATTGACCGTGTCACCTACACGAAATGATGATGATGATGATGCTGCCAACAGTGCCGACAGCAGCACTCAGCTGTCGACCAGTCGACTGCAAGCTGTCTACAGCTGCAGTAGTATCTGTCGACTGCTGCAGTTGACTGATCGAGAGCAAAGTGCTGCTCGTCTGTGAGGAGCCTAAGTAATGTTCCTGTAATGTATTTAGACACAGAGGGGACACTGGTGACTCGTATCGGCTTCTCTGATGCTTATACAACCTGCTTTATACTGTTCTGAAAAGATTCAAAGATTTATTCAGAAAACGGTCCTTTACAGGCACTTTTTCACGTCAATATACATTTTAAATAATACTTATTATATTATATTCAAATTATTAATTATGGTTCAAAAGCTACAAACTACTAGCGTTTCGGAACCGACCACTGCAGAGAAGAAGACGCCGAAAGAAACTCTTTTCAACAGTATTGGTCGCCTACTTGCCTGAAGGGCTTTGTATGATATTTAATATTTTTATCTTTTCTTTTTTTTTTTCTGATGTCATGTTATATACAATTTCAATTTACATATTTTTGTGGAAGAGTTATGTTAGCGATCGAGCGTGCGACAACAACAGATATGATAGAAGTCTCAAAGAGGCCAAAATCATACCTTTTATGTAATGTTAACAATGAGAGCCGAATAAACGCTTTATTCTTATTAGGGGAGAGCGGGGACAAAAGTAACACTTTCTAATTACCCTCCGATTTCTGGCAAGCTATCGTATACAGCGTGATTTTAAACCTCTGAACTATATTGAAATCCTGGAATCAGAATCCCTTATGGAATACAAAATTGCAACACAAAAAGCTAAAAATAAAATAAAAATTGGCCTTTCATGGAAACTGAAATCGTCCAGCTGAACGGCGACTTTGTATGGGAAGCCAATTGTTTTTTTTAATTTCAGCTTTTTTTTGCAATTCTGTATTCCATTACAGATTCAGGATTTCAATATAGTTCATATGTTCAAAATCACACGGTATAATGAAATAAGTGTAGCCATATATAAATTTCGTTAACCTCTACAAATTTGTATAAAGTTATCTCATTATCAAGTAGTATGAAAAAGAGATATTAAAAAAAAATGTGAATTGTGACTTTTGTTTGATCACAAGGGCGGGTCGAAAGTCGCCCCTAGCGGCTCGCCCCGGTTTCGCACGAGTATATATAGCTATTTATATAGCCTATGTTCATCGGGGATAATGTAGGATTCTAATGGTGAAAGAATTTTTTAAATCAATGCAAAAAATGTACTGCTAGTAGCATGAATGGGCTGGCTCGTCCGGGGTAGTACCACACTCTTACAGAAAATCAAAAATTGTGAATTGTCGTCCTTGGAGAAAATGCGCTGTGCAGTTTGTTGCCGCTTCTTCTGCACTCCGCTTTAGAAGCGGCATTAAACTTAGCCATAAGTAAATTTCTGACGTCAACAATTGTTGAGAAGTGAAATATGACAATTAATAAGTGTTTAAAGAAACCTATATTGAATAAACGTTTTGAATTTGAATTGAATCGACGTCTGAGAAGTTTTACCGCTTCTATGTTTCATTCGGTGAGTGAGAGTGCCGGAAGCCCATCCTTACCTCTCCCCATTTCCTTCCCCCAACTCCTTGAAGGGCCGACAACACACCTGTAACACCCTGGTGTTGCAGTTGTCCATGCGCAGCGGTGATCAATTACCATCAGGTGAACCGCTTGCTCGTTTGCCATCCTATAACATAAAAAAAAAAAAAAAAAAACATCAACACTCAAATTTCTCCTCATATTTTCCTGTGTCATTCTTTCTCTGCAGTGGTCGGTTCTGAAACGCTAGAAGTATGTAGCTTTTGCACATTAATTAATATTATAAATATGACTAAATTAGATCCTTTAAAATGTGATTTGACGTGAAAAGTGCCTGCAAAGGCCTATTTTCTGAATAAACATTATAATTTTGATTTTCTTTCCTGTGTCATTTGTAATCTATACAGCGTGTAAATTGACCCTCGACATTCCCTTTACGGGGTGACTCAGACCATCAATATGAACAACTTTTTCAAGGGGAACAATGCCAGGAACTCAAAAAAAATTTCGTCATTTCCATACAAAAGAGTCCCGCCGCCCGGCCAGTTTGTATGGGAATGTCGAATTTTTTTTGAGTTCTCAGCATTGTTCCCATAGGAAAAGTTGTTCATATTGATGGGCTAAGTCACCCCGTAAAGGGAATGTCGAGGGTCAATTTACACGCTGTATTTTCACTGATTCAACTTGATCGATGAAATCCCTTTTACATACAAACCTTCATTAATCTATTGTATGTCTACCATTTATTACAGGATTACGGCAATTGAATAAGTGAACCATGGCTAGTCTACCAGTCTAGTGCGGTGGACTCAGTCAGTCCGGCTCGGGACGCGGCTGTGCGCGGTGTGTGGTGGAACCAACTGGTGCGAACCGGATCAGAATGGCGCGCGCTTCCCTGTGCTTTCTGGCAGTTTTGTGCAGTTTTCTTCAACAAGGTCAGTTGATTTGGTGTCCGGTGACGAGAGTTTAAGTTTCCAAGCTATTCGAGCTGGTAGAAGGCGTTCGCAAGGACATTTATAAAGATGCGTTTCTAATAGTAGGTTGGGGAATCGTTTCTTTTTTAATATTTCTTGTTGTTTAGTGCAGTTTCCTCTATCAATGGTAGCTGAAATGCAATTTCGTATAGCCTCGTAGCATTTGAATATATATCTTGCGTCAATGTCGATCCCTCGGGAACAGTACTTTTTTCCCGGGATAAAATGTACCCTATGTCCTTCTTCGTACCCCAGATAACGAGTATGCAAACTTCATGATGATTGATTCAGTAGTTACAACGTGAAAGCGTAAGAAACAACGAATAAACTAATTTTCGCATTTATAATATTAGATAGGATTTTCTATATGTTCTCTCTCTTCTGAGAATGGATCGTTTTTTTTTGTTATTACACAGAATCGTTCCTTCCATGCTGGTCTGGGAGAAAAGAAAAAACGTAGAATGTGCCAGCTGCTTCTCTTACCGCCCAGATCGTAAAAGCCGATCGATAGAATGGGCAAAATATGCGGAATCATGTCAATAGGAGATGCGGCTAACATTATTTTGATTCCGTCACGAACACGCCCTCCAACATGCTAAATGTGGCCATAAAGTCTTAAAGACCTAGGCTATATCTACCCCGCAAGGAAAAAAGACGTGATACGCAGATTTTTGCGATTCTTTTGCTCAATTTTGTTATTTCACATGAAATAAATCAACAATGAGTTTCTGATATGGTAAATTAGGTAAGTACTTAGTTCCATTTCTTAGGATCTCGTTCTCAAAGAGTAAAAACAGGACCCTATAATTAAGCCTCCGACGTCCGTCCGTCCGTCCGTCCGGCTATTACAGAGCTATGTCTGTGAAAATGTCAAGTCTCTACCTATTACGGTTATTGAACCGTAAAAGGTAAATACTTGAATATGTATATATATATTTTGATATAACAACAAATAAGAAAATTAATCACTAAAGGGGGACCCCACACAAGAAACTTGTATTTTCGGTGTCTTTTCTCGACTCTAACAAAGTTGTTATCAATTACTGAGATGTCAAAACGCTTATAATGAAGAAAAATAGTCATCATCATTTCGTGTAGTTGACACGGTCAATTGACCATGCACACCCTGGTGTCAGAGTTCTTCGGAATCGCATCTCGGCCTCTGACGTGGTTCCTTTGGCGACAACCAGATTGCAGCCGGGACCAACTGCATAGCGTGCCTTCCGAAGCACGGAGTCATCTTATTATCAGACAATTGGGTCACCAAAAGGTAATTCAAGCCAGCGATGTCCTAATCAAACTGGAAACAACTAAACAATGTTTGCTTCCCGTGGGAATCGAACCCACGACCCCCAGATCTATAGGCAAGCGCCTTAACCAATGGACCACGGAGGCAGTCAAGGAGAAGTGTCCATGCAAGAAAAAGTTTGGTGAACCTCAAGAAAGGTCGCATAAAAGAGGTTTCATTATGCGTCCTCATGCATGAGCGTCCATATACAAGACGCATAGTTTTTGTAGTTAAATATTGTACGGGACCCTTAGTTTGTGCAACTAGCACTTTGCCGGTTCTCTGGTACTTGTGCAACTAGCACTTCACTGGTTCTCTGGTACTTGTGCAACTAGCACCTCCTGGTATTTATGCAACTAGCACTTCACTGGTTCTCTGGTACTTGTGCAACTAGCACTTCACTGGTTCTCTGGTACTTGTGCAACTAGCACTTCAGTGGTTCTCTGGTACGTGTGCAACTAGCACTTCCTGGTATTTATGCAACTAGCATGCGGGAGATCAAATGAAACGAATATATATATTTGGTTATTATTATATTCATAATATATCAAACCATATATATATTAGATTTTTCATACAAAAGCATTTCATAATTATTACTTAGTCACCAATCAATAAATTATACCATAAATATTATTTAAAACATCATAATATCATAATTATTATTAAAACATCATAATATAATTATAGCAAATTTAGCAAATAAATAACAAAAGATTTTACCTGACGCAGAGACACTTCAGAGCAACGTGCCGTGTCCGATGCTAGAAAACGTCTGATATGTCGTCATTTTTTTTTTTTTTTAAATGACTATGTAGCTAGCTCCAAGTGAGCTTTTGCTACTTCACCGGGCGTTTGAGGCGACGGCAGGGTGCCCTCAACCTTTATAGACAACATCACCAAAGGGCCCCCAGGAGGGACGGACCTCGGCTTTGGGCGTTGCCTGTGTGCGCAAGGCTTGGAGAGACAGCAAACTCTCATATTGCCTGATGGGCCGCGTATGCGTGCATGCAAGCCTGAAGGGCCAATCTGAGAAACAATGGCAGAAGCCTTTAGAGAGCAGCAACTCTCATCTTTAGCCTTATGGGCCGAAAGCTACGTTGCCAGAAGGGCCTATCCTGGGTGCAAGTCACCCGGGACCGCCGGGCGGTCACCAGTAATCGGAGCTAATCCTACTCTACGCACTCTATTCCGGTGGCGAGTGCGACGGGGTCGGATATTGGGATTCCTCTGGCTATTCGGAGCCGAAGAGGGGTCGGGGCGGGCTTGTGCGATGTCAATAGGATCATCGGGATCGTCAAGTACGTTCCTAGGACGTCTACGACGTAAGGTCGTATCGTGTAAGTTGGGGCAGTAGTTAGCAGCTTGCACTACTAACGGGTTGGGGTCGCGTGCGGCTTTCTCAAAGTAACGCTTGGAGGCGTTTTTGAGATAGCCGCGGATGGATGGGAGATCTAGGTCTCGGTGTAGGTCTGTCATGCGCAAGTACCGGTGGTGACTCGTATTTGTGGCACGGGTGACGAAGCGGTTCTGCAAGCGTTGCAGCCGATCGATGTGGGAGGGCGCGATATGGGAGAAGACTACGCCGGCGTAGGTCATGATCGGGCGGACGCAAAGCTTATAGAGTGTCAACTTATTTCTAAGTGACATCTTAGCATTGCCTATCATGGGGTGGAGACGGCCTAATACGAAGGCGGCATGGTTGCGGACTTTGGTGATGTGGGGGCCGAAGGTCATCGCGCTATCGAGTACGACTCCAAGGTATTTAGCCTTGCCTGCCCACAGAATGGGCTTTCCGTACAACGATACTGATCCTAACGAGGGGAGTTCTGCCCCGGACATGGTGATTTTTCGACGTGACACAGCTTGGTTATCCTTTGAGAAAAACACAGCTGTGCTTTTCTCCGGATTAACTTCGATGCGCCACCTCTTGAACCACCCGCCGAGAGCGTCCACGGCGGACTGAAGACGATTCACGATGACCGTTTTAAGGTGATGGGACGTGTAGAGGGCCGTATCGTCGGCGAATAGTGCCACTTCTACATTTGGGGTCTTTGGGATATCGCTTGTGTACAGCGAATAAAGGAGGGGCAAGAGAGCAGCGCCTTGCGGGACGCCGGCTCGAATGGGACGGGGCCTCGAGAGGCATCCCTCTACTCTGTACCGAAAAGACCGATTCGACAAAAAGTCTCGTATGATGTGCACGAGACTATCCGGCAGGCCCAAGTTGGTCAACTTGGATATCAAGCCCGAATGCCAGACTTTGTCGAAGGCTTTCGCTACATCGAAGAAGAGTGCTCCCGTAGGACGTCCCCAATTTCTCAACTTGAGAATATGCTCCGTGAGGCGGTGCAGTTGGTGGTGACTGGTGACACGCGTGTTTGGCCCGGAATCCAAACTGTTCGTCGGGGATGAGACTTTTGGACTCTACGTAGTCCTTGAGTCTTTTAAGGATGATCCGTTCGTAGTCTCGTCTTGCCTATACAGTTCAAAAGACTGATAGGCCGGTAGGAGGAGGGGTTCTTCAGGTCTTTGCCTGGTTTAGGGATCCCGATCACGATTGCTTCTTTCCAGGCGGCTGGGAAAGTGCAATTTGCAAGACAAGCATTGAAGATGCTTACGAGCAGGAGGAGGAGGGTCTGTGGGAGGCATTTGAGCACTCCGTTCGAGAGTCCGTCAGCGCCGGGCGGTTTTCGGGGTCTGAGATCGCGGATGATCTGTCGACAACTAATGCGCCCGCTTATATAGGCAAGTAGTGGGGCAACTTTGCTGCACGTGGCCGGTGCACGAGTTGTTTACAACTTTTGCAGCTGATTCATAACAAATATGAATAATATTTTTTTTTTAAATTTTTACATCTCCCGCAAGCACTTCACTGGTTCTCTGGTACTTGTGCAACTATTACTTCGCCGGTTCTCTGGTACTTGTGCAACTATTATTTCACCGGTCCTCTGGTACTTGTGCAACTATTACTTCGCCGGTTCTCTAGTACTTGTACAACTATTACTTCGCCGGTTCTCTGGTACTCGTGCAACTAGCACTTTGCCGGTTCTCTGGTACTTGTGCAAGCACTTTGCTGGTTCTCTGGTACTTGTGCAACTAGCACTTTGCTGGTTCTCTGGTACTTGTGCAACTATTACTTCGCCGGTTCTCTGGTACTTGTGCAACTATTACTTCACCGATTCAATGGTACTTGTGCAACTAGAACTTCACTGGTTCTCTGGTACTTGTGCAACTAGAACTTCACCGGTTCTCTGGTACTTGTGCAACTATTACTTCGCCGATTCTCTGATACTTGTGCAACTATTACTTCACCGGTTATCTG
Organism: Elegia similella; assembly: GCA_947532085.1. Classification (NCBI taxonomy): domain Eukaryota; kingdom Metazoa; phylum Arthropoda; class Insecta; order Lepidoptera; family Pyralidae; genus Elegia; species Elegia similella. Next base: position 21,854,585 of record OX383941.1, read on the forward strand.
GTATTTGTGCATTTATTACTTCACCGGTTCTCTAGTAATTGTACAACTATTACTTCGCCGGTTCTCTGGTACTCGTGCAACTAGCACTTTGCCGGTTCTCTGGTACTTATGCAACTAGCACTTTGCCGGTTCTCTAGTACTTGTGCAACTAGCACTATGCCGGTTCTCTGGTACTGCAGTGGGGTTCCCTTTTTATGCCACTTTTGGTCACCCATCCAAGTGGGGACCGCGCCCGAGGCTGCTTAACATACGTAAGCGTTAGTAATGTTCAGAATCGGGCTCCTACAGATCCATGCAAAGATTTAAGATTTTTATAGTTACGACTTACGATTGCTGCCAAGCTAGGCGAGGTTACATTCGTTCTGCGAATTGTTACACCTCGTTGGCTTATAACTAGATGTATGAATAGTGTTTCGACATTGACTAGTCACCGCCCGCCCTTGCGCCCACGTGAAATTAGGCAAATTGGGCGGAACTACCTGTTTTATTTTCGGCTTAATGTCGTAGGATTCATTTCAACTAAGTTTTGACAAAATAACTAAAAATTTGCCATCTAACGTGGCAATGCGGCCAGCCTTTTAGGCACCCTACCGCAAGGCAATGATCTGCGTGACATTTTTTATATATCGCGCTCTCGCTTGCACACGGAACGTGACACTTTTTCGTGCAGCCGTCGTTCATCGATTTATAAAACGACTAGCTTTCGCCCGCGGCTCCGCCCGCGTCTCTGTCGATTCCTCGGGAATAGATTTTTTTTCCGGGATAAAAGGTCCTTCTACGTACTCCAGTTAAGTTGTATGCAAAATTTCATGATGATCGGTTCAGTAGTTACGGCGTGGATAAGGATTTTACAATTTTTTTAGCAATTGGACAATTTTTTTTTTTCAAAATGTCTTGTATTGTCCTTTAGGAATAATATTAATCGCTACAACTTTTGGTAAAATTGTTAGGAATCAAGAAATGCCTTATTATTCCATTTAACCTTTAGATTTAAACTTCGTGCCTACGTGGTGTGACTGTGACGTCACCGTTTGATAGCAAAATATATATATATATATGTGTATGTCTGTATCGTAAAATATAACAGTTAAAATTGTTAATGTTTACTATATGCTGACGTCAACATGGCGTTTTCTGTTTTGATCGTTAAAACGCCATGATGATATAAAAAAAAACGATTTTATAAACGAAATATCTCCATTCGGCCTGGGAGAAAAGATAAAACGTAGAATGTACCAGCTGCTTCTTTACCCGCGCAGATCGTACCTAAAAGCCGATCGAGGGAATGGGTAAAATCTGAGGAATCATGTTAATAGGCGATGCGGCTAGCAACCCATCACTATTTTGATTTCGTTTTCCACCTAATGCCCATCAACATGCTAAACGTGGCCTTCAGGTCTTATAGACCTCGGCTTTGTCTAGCCCGCCAGGGAAAAAGACGTGATACTATCCTAATCCTAACTAATATTATAAATGCGAAAGTGAGTTTGTTTGTTTGTTTGTTTGTTTGTTTGTTTGTTTATTTGTTTGTTACGCTTTCGCCGGGATAAAAGGTAGCCTATGTCCTTCTCCGTACTCCAAAGAACTTGTATGCAAAATTTCATAATGATCGGTTCAGTAGTTACGGCGTGAAAGCGTAACAAACAAACAAATAAACAAACAAACTCACTTTCGCATTTATAATATTAGTAAGGATATATATTTTTATATATCTCTAAGGCGATACCACTGTAAATAAGGTCGTTCTGAACCTTATTTATCTCGCAAAATACTTAAATTAGGAGTTTCAAATCTAAGTAATATGATTTTTGACTATTTCATCTCCAAAAATTGAAGATGAAAACACGTTTTGATAAAATTTTCTCGATAGAAATATTTTTTGAAAAATGGTCTTCGTTCGCAGAGTTTTTGTTATTGTAGCTCAAATGCGACGAATGAAATAATGATTTTTAGACTAAAAGATTGGTTATTAGTAATTCATCAAAATGTAAATATGAAAATACAATTAACCGGTCTGATTTTATATAAAATAGAAATAACGAATTTGGCGCTTACGTTTTTTTGTGAGACTATCTCCTATCTCATCATTCACGGGCTAAACCGCCAAGCGCTATCCCTTGCGCGCACTTGATCAGTCCTTTGCCGAGCGAAGGTACCAAACATTTGAGTCCTCGTCTTAATAAAAATAGTCAATCATAGGAAACACGCAATGTATTTTGAAGTGACTATCAAAACGTTGTACACTGAGTTAGCAAATAAACCGGCTGATCTACGTACTCTGCATATAATTTTTATAACCATGAAACGGATTCGTCGAAGATCGGAGTTTAACGAGCTGCGTTTGCGTGGGCGGTGTTTTAAAACAGTTTTGTTTATTTATATATTAATACGTGAAGCAAAATCTTTGTACCCCTTTTTACGACAGGAGTATGAAATTTCGCACACTTATAGTTTAGATAGAAAAGGAGTGCAGAATACTTATATTTTTAAAGTACTTAAAAAAAGTGGAGGTTATCAATTCGGTTGTATATTTGTTTTTTTTTTTTGTATTTTTTTATGTGAACTCTGTCATTTAAAAACCGATTTGTTTTTTTTTTTTATTTGAAATGGTATGTTTTAAAGTTTGTCCCAATTTAATTTTATCAAAATTGGTTCTGTAGTTTGACTGAAGTAGGTTTGTTTATAAGAAAGATTATTCAAAATTGTACCTTTATACTGGTACTAAAACCAGCCAGCTTTATATAGCACAACTGAAGATATTTTATTACACCATACATACTAATGCGTACAAAACCCCTTTCTCCCCTTTGTCATCAAAAGTAAGAAAAGCTCTTTCCCCTCCTCCCAAGCTTACGTAAACACTGTCATAATTTTCACAAAATATATCTGTTTATTTTGCAAATTGTTGCTGTTGTCATCACCGTACAAATCCTCCCGTCCCCCATGTCAGCAAAAATAAGCCTAGCCCAGACCCCCCCCCCCCCCTCATTCGCTGCTTACGTAGTATTTGAATGACCCCATTGTTTTATTTATATTGATAAATAAAACAATGGGGTCATTACCTCAAAACTTACACTTTCAGTTCATAGTCTCTCATTAATAAATAAATATATACGGACAAATCACACAGATTGAGCTAGCCCCAAAGTAAGTTCAAGACTTGTGTTATGGGATACTAACTCAACGATACTATATTTTATAACAAATACATATATATATATAAACATCCAAGACCCAGGCCAATCTGAAAAAGATCATTTTCCATCTTGACCTGGCCGGGGATCGAACCCGGTCACTCCGTGTCGCAGGCAGGCGTGTTGACCGCTGCGACACGGAGCTAGTCAATCATATCATTATAAGTTCAAAGTACGTAGTAAATATAATAAGTAGGTAATTTAATTTAAAAAATCAAAAAAACCCGTCTGACCATTGACCCAGCGCCATCTAGGTATTTTGCGAACTAGGAACTAAGTTTATCAATTTGCTATTTATAAATTGTTGCATTTGTGTCTGTAAAATTAATGTTTTAGCTGACGTCACATTGCTCATAAGACTCTTGGGCAGAATACAAATCTAATGAGGCCTCATTCTTCAAAATTGGTCAAGCCATTGGGGCTACAGGAAGTAACAACTCTTTGCAAGTTTTTCCCAGTTAAGTTCGCCATATTGATATTTTACCTCTTTTTTACTGACGTCACATAACCTATGACACTTCAGGGAAGAATACAAATCATATGACACCTTACACTTTAAAATCAGTCAAGCCGTTTAGCCTACAGGGGTGGACAATGGAACAGACATACTTACATACATATATACATACGCGCGAAAAACATTACCCTCCTTCTGGGTAGGTCAGTCGGGTAAAAACGTAGAGCCAGATGCTTCTTGTCCCGCACATCGTTAAATTTGATCAAAGCAATAGGTATGTACCTTTGCTCTAGGATGAGCATGCCCTGTCAGTATTAGCTAGGGCATGGAATACCGAAAAGATTTTCATACCGGTATTGATACCGGTATTGAAATTTCGAAAACCGGTATACCGGTAATTTCGGTATTTTTTCGGTATTTTTTTAAAATACTGCTAATTACTGTTTAAATTATATATATTTGTATATATTATTATATATACCAATAGCGATTGGTAAGTCTTGTTTCCGGAGAGCGATTAAAGTAGTTTCTAGGCTATGTGATAGAATCACTGAAACCTTTTATCAACTCCTCAGAAACCACAAAATGAATAAAGGTAATAAAGAATACTAAAGAAAATGCGTTATTTGATCCAAGAATTATTTAAATTGTTTCCTTGGCACAAATATCACAATCAAATATATATTAAAATTAGTTTTACTCTCTAATGATAAGAAAACACTTTGCCCTAAGGGTCTTCATGGAGAAATACAGACGGAAATCACGTCTCTCCTCTTCCTGTTTCTGTATGTACGAGGGATGATCTGGTGGGCATTGAAGTATTGACATTATCTGCGACATGTACCGTGACTCCGATTCCAGAGTTAGGATTGCTGTTGGTGAACCGTCACAGTTGGAGTCCACCAAGGCTCGGTTCTCAGCTCCTTGTTTAGTGCGATATTAGAAGAAGTGTCAAAACGCATCAGAAATACACATGAGCTTCCTCCGTGGCTGCTCATGCATGTATACTGACGATATCGCACTGGCAGATGCGGAAAGGGGAAGACGTGTGCGACGCGTGAATATGTGGAAGGAGTCGCTTGAGAACGGCGGCTTGAAACTAAATGTGGCGAAGACTGAGTACAGGGATTGCAACGTTACAGATTCCGTGCCTTTACGCATAGGCGGAAACGTGGTCGAGCGTACTTACCAGTTTAAATACCTGGAATCTATCAAAACTTGCATAATGTGACTGTTATCATTTGTGACCCAAAAATGTATTTTAAACTAAAAGGACAGGACATTTTAGACCTGTCCTGTCCATGGAAGTAAAGCACAGGCTACGTGAGCGGCTCAAGAGGGAGCTGCGTGTCACGGAAATGGATATGCAGCATTGGATGTGTAAAGTTTCGCGAAAGGGCCGCATAAGGAACTCACACATTCGCGGTAGCCTCCATGTCCGACACATAGCAGGCAACTCTCCTACGCTGGTACAGTCATGTTTTGCGAAAACCAGGAAATTACATAGGGAACAATTGTCTGGCCATGTTCACCGAGTCCCGACAGAAGGGAGAAACCCAAGAAGTGCTGGGTTGATGTAATTGGGGAGGATATGCGTGCAATGGCCTCATAACATGCAGTTTCTTGAGTAGTTGATTTTGATGTGATATTTTTATAATCAAGATTATTCATAATTCATGCATATAAAAACTCATCAGCGGTATAAACAACACTATGAACCACCAAAATCGAACGTTCTTCATACCCTAGCAGAAATAAATCAAATTTTTCGAAATACCGAAATACCGGTATTTTATCCTCAAATACCGGTATCAAAATACCGAAATTTTTACCGTTATACCGGTATTTCGGTATACCGGTATACCGGTATCCATGCCCTAGTATGAGCTAAGTAAATAAATAAAACCTTCAATGACCACCTTGAAATTATAAAATTTAGTACAAGCCCAATCTCCTGAACTAGGGATTACCTGTACCTATGTCAGGAGAAAGTTCGTTTCCATTTGTTGGAAAAAAAAGTAGGAAACCTCTTTTTTTGGCACAGACTTGTCTTTAGAAAACTTATGTTATACAAAATCAATAAGTTTTGTATTTCATAGATAATTATTTATTAGTTTAATTTTTATTTAATAAACTTGACCTATCGTCTTACTAATGAGGGTAGATCAAGTAAAAAAAAATCCCGAATAAAAATCCTCTTAGAATGTTAAGTTCTGTCTACCGCCGTAGGTATATGTCTCTATGTACAATATACCTACGATGTCCAGTCCAGTTAGGTTAGGTCCCAATATTCTTTTTCTTTTTTTCAAAAGATGTTTTTTTTTCCGTAAAATGTCAAACATATATATTTTTAATTCAGTTCTTACTTTTATTTCGTAGGTTAAGGTTTGTGTCTGAGGTTTGTGTAAATGTTAAAGACAGAGACAGATGCCACATCATCTGTCTCTGCCTTTAACATTTTAGGTAATCCTTACTAATAATAAACGCGAACATTTGTGAGTTTGTTACTCTTTCACGCCAAAATAGCTGAACGAATTTTGAGTGAAATTTAGCACAGAGGTAGGTATCATCCCGGAAAAAAGTACTATTCCCGCGGGATCGGCATTAACATGAGCGGAGCCGCGAGCGATAGCTAGTAAAGACAATTTTCTTCTATACATTAGCATATATTATAATTCGACTAAGAAATATTAGCAATGGAATGCAAACTTCTATTACATACACACATTGTAGGTTGCGAAAATAAAATGGCTTATTCCGTATTCATCCCACGTGTTTCAAAATTCTTCACTCATCCCAAATTTTTATTCCTTACGCATCTTATCTTTTTCATGGTTCACGGTCACTCATCCCATGGTTTTGTATTCCTTATTCTTAACACATCCCAACGCAAATTTTATTATTATTATTTATTGCGTGACTAGCAAATTTTTTCTGGCTCTGCCCAATGAAAAATAAAGTTCTGACTTGAATTGTTAAAAAAAAAATTGTTAGATTACAGAGCTAAACGCACATATAATAAATATATACGGACAAATCACACAGATTGAGCTAGCCCCAAGGTAAGTTCGAGACTTGTGTTATGGGATACTAACTCAACGATACTATATTTTATAACAAATACATATATATATATATAAACATCCAAGACCCAGGCCAATCTGAAAAAGATCATTTTCCATCTTGACCTGGCCGGGGATCGAACCCGGTCACTCCGTGTCGCAGGCAGGCGTGTTGACCGCTGCGACACGGAGCTGTCTAATCTATCAAAGTCCTATCCTTCCACAGTTTTAAAATGTTTTCGATAGGGAGTAGCGTCGGAAGCACAAGAAACCAAAGAAACAGCGCTCACTAACCCGCCTACCAAGCGTGATGAGATGAGTATCGTTCCATTGAACGAAACCTCCGTGGTCCAGTGGTTAAGGCGTTTGCCTGTTGACCCGGGGGTCGTGGGTTCGATTTCCACCGGAAGCATACTTTGTTTAGTTGTTTCCAGTTTGGTTAGGACATTGCAGGCTTGAATCACCTGATTGTCTGTTAATAAAGATGATTCCGTGCTTCGGAAGGCACGTTAAGCCGGTGGTCCCGGCTGCCATCTGGTAGTCGTTAAAGGAACCACGTCAGAGACCAAGAGGCGGAAGAACTCTGACACCAGGGTGTGCATGGTCGATTGACCGTGACACCTACCGAAATGATGATGATGGAACGAAAAATCCGAGGGAGAGGCCTTTGTCCAGCAGTGGACTTCTTACAGCTGAGATGATGATGATGATGATATGTGCGGCTAACTGGATTTTACTCTAGGAGCGTTTACCTTTGCGTTCCATTTAATCAATAGTTCTGGGTGGCTAATGGTCGCAGCGTGATGTTTTATAGCCTAAAGCCCTTCTCAATAAATGGACTATCCGACACAAAAATATTTTTTCAATTTGAACTAGTAGTTCCTGAGATTAGAGCGTTCAAACAAACTCTTCAGCTTTATAATATTCAATGTATTTTATTATGTTACTTTTCAATTTATATGACGTCTTCCTAACCTTCGAACCTAACATAATGATTACCTTCTAAATGGATTGAAGAAAGCTTGCGTACTAGCTAATTACTTAGGGAGTGTCTCAAATTTGTGTGAGCGGCTTCTAGGTCACAAAGTATACCTATAGGTATAGTAAACTTTGTTAGTATAAAGATGTTATGGTAAATACCATTGTTCCTCGCACCACTACATCAGTCTACTTTTCTTACGTCACCAATGCGGGGAACTCAAAATTTTTTTCGACATTTTATTCTCATTCTAATGTCCAAACACCTTTATATGAAAATGACGATTTTTTTTGAGTTCCCAGCATTGGTCCCGTTAGTATCGTTTTACTCGTTGAAGCTCCTCCTTAAGATGGTGGCTGTCGCAACAATCTCAGCCTCCCAAGAACACGTCGCAGAAGCCGGCCAAATCCTTACACCATCAATCATTTTCCTGCCATCTTACCACACATAAAGGGAGTCACAGACAAAATTGCTATTTTGATATACTCTTATTAAATTAAAAAATAAAATTCCATGCGGGCGGGTTTTGAACCACCGACTTAGGTCGCTGGTTCAAACCTTAAATGGACTTTTGTTGGCGACCGCACATCAGGTCCCCATACAAAAAACGTCGCGTGGTTTCCGGTAGAGTAGAATAGGACCACTCCTAGTCTTCCTATGGAGTTCGTAAGAGGCGACTTAGGAATTACAAGCTAAACAAAGCTCATAAACATCAATCTTCTTCTATCGTGTCAATGGTCCAAACGATTAAATGAATCTTGCCCAGAATGATGCAACCTAAATCAATGAGACCTCTTCAACGCGTCTGGCCAGCGAGGAGAGTGTAGGCCAAATCCCCTGTCTGCTCTGGCCAAGTTTGGCTCCGGTAGTACAGAGAGGGTCATGCTCCTGCAGTGGAGACTAAGAAGACCTGATGATGATGGTGACAAGAAACGTGGTTGTTGTAGTTGATTATAGTACGGTAGTACAGAACCCTTTTGCCTTCGAATCCAACTCGCACTTGGCCAGTTTTATTTAATATACTTTTTTTTTCAGGTCTTGCTCTCCACTGCTACGAATGTAACAGCAAATATGAATCATCCTGTCTCGAGGACCCACCTAAAGAAAAAAACATCCTGTGCCCAAAGAACTATAGTGATCCTGTGTGTAGGATTATAAAGGCGGAAGTGAAGACAAACGGCACCTATGATACGAGAATTATCAGAAGTTGTGGCCAGAAAGACAAGACAGATGCGGAGGTAAGGCTGAAAGTATGAGCCGAGTGGTAGTAGTGGTAGATATGATAGTTAAACATAAATATTAAGAGTTTAAAGACTTTGTGTCAAACTTTCAACTAAGGTGACTTAACATTTTATGATCAGCCATTCTTGTCCCCGTTTTTGGCCAAGACCATTGTTTCTATTCGGGGTGAAAAAAACTCTATACTCATAGAAACAAAAAGTTTCTACGATACATTTATGTTTTATATAATTGTATTATTATATGTATATGAAACATTTCTTCGGAAACTAAAAAAATATGAGCCGTCGCGAGACGGCTCGCAGATGTGAATCATCGGAATTATTTTTTATATACTTCTACGTTAATATACTATCACAAGCTGTTTTCCCGCGATTCGTCATATAGCGTGGCGACGACGTGCGTCCGTCTGTCTGTCCGTCTATCACGAGGCTATATCTTAAGAACCGCGAGTTAGACAGTTGAAATTTTCACAGATGATGTATTTCTGTTGCCGCCATAACAACAAATACTAAACACATAATTAAATAAATATTTCAGGCTCTGATACAAAACACATGATTTTTTTGCCATTTTTATAGATAATGGTACGGAACCCTTCGTGCGCGAGTCCGACTCGCACTTGGCGGGTTTTTTCATATATGTTAATGGCCATCCGTCATCCAGCCGTGTAAATCTTTGACCAACACAAAAACAAATTATATACATTTTTTCACAGAAACCGTGCTACCGTATATCGGAACACGGTGTGGACGACCAGCAAATATGCTCGTGTACCGAAGATGGCTGCAACTCGTCGATGACGCCCGTCGCCACCGCTGCGCTGATGCTGCTCACTGTAGTCTCGTTATGGCTGTAAAATACATTCTGTCACCAAAAGCCTTAAGAGACCAGACAGTGCGTTGAATACAAATCATCATCATCATCATTAAAGCCGCAAAAAGTCCAGTAGTCAAAGTAGTATCGTTGAGTTAATAAATAAATATATACGGACATAAGTAAGACACAGATTGAGCTAGCCCTAGCTACTTACTCAACGATATATATTTTATAACAAATACATATATAGATAAACATCCAAGACCCAGGCCGATCTGAAAAAGATCATTTTCCATCTTGACCTGGCCGGGGATCGAACCCGGCACTCCGTGTCGCAGGCTGACGTGTTAACCACTGCGCCACGGAGCTGTCTCGTTAGTTAGTATCCCATAACACAACTCTCGAACTTTGGGGCTAGCTCAATGTGTGCGATTTGTCCGTATACACGGTGAAATTTTAATCGTTCTGGATCCTTAAATGGATGATTCAGCCTGTTGATATAAACAACTTTTCCTATGGGACCAAAGCTGGGAACGCAAAAAAATTTTTGACTTTCCCCTACAAATTCACCGGGCGGCCTAAATTTTTTGTATGGAACTGCCCATTTTTTGAGTTCCCAGCATTGGTCCCATAGGAAAAGTTGTTCATATCGATGGGCTAAATCACCCCTTCAAGGATCGGACAAGGATTTCTTTATATATTGTATAGCATACAATGCTCGCTCGAGAACGTAAAAAATTTCATCGTGTATATTTATTTATTAAGTCCACTGTTAGACAAGGGCCTCTCTCAAGGATTCTCCGTTTCATGGAAGGATATTGCCATACTCATCACGCTTGGCAGGCGGGTTGGCGAGCGCAGTTTCTTTGGCTTCTTGTGCTTCCAACGCTCTGCTGCCCATTTTAAGCATTTTTATGCAGGCTAGTTTCCTGTGTCGTAATAATAACATAACAATTAGTCCGTCAGTTAGATAATCAAAAAATATTGGACACGTATTTTTTCTTTTGTCAAATAAACAATAAATAATAAAGATGAAGCGTGTCAAAGTTCAGGAGTGGGGGCTCATGACGTCAAAGTTTGCTAAAAATTTTAGCAAACTATGACGTCACACGGAACTTCAAAGGGCTATATCTTTATCATTTTTTGTTTAATCGACAAAAGAAAAAAAACGTGTCCAATATTTTTTGAATATCTAATTGACGGACTAATTATATTTTTTTAGAAAACTTGCCTATTATAAATGGAGGAAGACACTCCTGACTACACACAATATACAACAATCAACAAAATTACTATTATTCATCATCATCATTTCGAGTAGGTAACGCGGTCAATCGACCATGCACACCCTGGTGTCAGAGTTCTTCGGAACCGCCTCTCGGCCTCTGACGTGCTTCCTTTAACGACTGCCAGATGGCAGCCGGGACCAACGGCTTAACGTGCCTTCTGGAGCACGGAATCGTGGGTGCGATTCCCGCGGGAAGCATACTTTGTTTAGTTGTTTACAATTTGGTTAGGACATTGCAGGCTTGAATCACCTGATTGTCTGATAATAAAGATGATTATTGATAGTACGGGATATACCACGATAATTTTTTTTGCGAAAATTCGTCAACTTTGCAGCTGCAATCTGCCGCAGTACGTTAGACACGAATGAAGATATCTCGTATCGTGTCTAATATACTGCGCAGTCCCGCTCATCAGTGATTGAAGTTAGCAAAGTGTGATTGGGCTTTAAGTATGATTGAAGGACTGCGGTGGATGTTAAACTTTCCGTGGAGACGCTATCGTACTACCCTCTTTCTTAAATTTTTATTACAAAAGATTTTACACACAGCATTGGGGTGTCCATGCGAGAATGAGAATCCTTGATGGAATACAGAATCGCAAGAACAACAAGTAATTGCATATAAAAAGTCAGATTTTTTAATTTTTTTCTTGCAATTCTGTAGAACCCCTAATGGAATGCTAATGAAATACATACCATTCCAGGGAATACCGGGATTTCAATAAGCTAAGAGGTTGAAAATCACGGTATATACATACAACGTGAACATACCCTAGCTTTATTGAAATCTGGGAATCAGAATCCCTGATGGAACACAGAATTGCAAGAAAAAAAGGTAAAAAACGAACAAAAAAATTAGGTTTCCCATACAAAGTTGCCGATCAGCTGGAGGAATTTCTATAAAAGGTTAAATTTATTTTTTCGTTTTTTACCTTTTTGTCTTACAATTCCGTATTCCATTAGGGATTCTGATTCCCAGATTTCAATATAGCTAGGGGGTTTAAAATCACGCTGTATATATGTTTTTTTATGATATAAGACGGCAAATGAGCAAGCGAGTCACCTGATGGTAAGCGATCAGCGCTGCCCATGGACAACTGCAACTCCAAGGTGTAACACGAGCGTTGTCGGCCTTTAAAAGAGTTGGGGGAAGGACTAGGGGAGAGGAACTGGAGGAAGGACGGACCTCCGGCTTTCTCACTCACCGAACGAAGCATAGGAACGGTAAAGCTACTCAAACGTCGATTTTCTGTGAGAGGCCCATTCATGCTACTAGCAAAAATTACTTTTGTCGGTAGCTTGGCTCTACCACCTTGCATGCATGCATTTGCATGTTCTCTATTGCTCGTAATTCTTCAGCCAGTCTGAGAAACAGCAACTGCAATGTTGTCGGAATATCAGACCAATCTAAAAATTTATCGTGGTAAGATTCGTAGTATCAACAGTAGTAATATAGATGCTTAAAATATACACAAGTCAATATTATTCGTTATCCAGGGCCACAATAACAAAGGCTCATTTAGGAAATAATAATGGTATTACAAACAAGAATAGGGCTTTGGAATAATAGGCTTTTCAGAAAATAACCTTTTCAATGTTAGGTTATTAAATGTATTGGTTTGATGAAAAAAATAATAAAAGCTTCAGCCCTTGACACCGAATAACCTTGCTTCATCAACATCCTAACTAATATTATAAATGCGAAATTCAGTTTGTTTGTTTGTTACGCTTTCACGTTGTAACTACTGAACCGATCATCATGAAATTTTGCATTAACGTTATCTGGGGTACGGAGAAGGACATAGGGTACATTTTATCCCGGGAAAAGTACTGTTCCCCAGGGATCGACATGACGCGGATGGAGCCGCGGGCGATGCATACATACAGCAACATAACCAACAACGTTCCCGGGAAGGGGTGACTCAGCCCATCAAAATTAACAACTTTTTCTATGGGATCAATGCAGGGAATTAAAAAAAAAATACATTTTCAAACAAATTAGTACGAAAATGTAAAAATTATTTAGTTCCCAGCATTGGTTCCATAGGAAAAGTTGGTCATTTTGAAGGGCTGAGTCGTCGTCCCATTCACTGGAACGTCGTTGGTTATTTTACACGTTGTATACGTTTTGTAATCCATCATATCCTACAAAGTTTGGATATTTGAGACGGAAATGTCGAATAACGTCTGATTATTTACGTACGTAAAAGTGAGCTGCTGTTAATGGTAATATACTGGTAATAATTTGTTCGTAGACTTACCATGGAGACTTCTTAACGATATTATGGTATACGCAATAATATTCAAAACATTATAAAATTCATTCATTCATTATCATTTCGTGTCGTTAAAGGAACCACGTCAGAGGCCGAGAGGCGGTTCCGAAGAACTCTGACACCAGGGTGTGCATGGTCGATTGACCGTGACACCTACTCGAAATGATGATGATTTCGTGTAGGTGACACGGTCCATCAACCATGCATAACTGCACAAGTGCACACCCGGTGTCAGAGTTCTTCCGCCTCTTGGTCTCTGACGTGGTTCCTTTAACGACTACCAGATGGCAGCCGGGACCGGCTGAACGTGACTTTCGGAGTACGGAATCACCTTTATTATAAGACAATCAGGTGATTCATGCCTGCAATGTCCTAACGAAACCGGAAACAACTAAACAAGTATGCTTCCCGTGGGAATCGAACCACGACCCCCGGGTCTACAGGCAAACGCCTTAACCACTGGACCACGGAGACAGTTTGACAATGCAATAGAAGGATTCTAATAAGTGGTCTGAACAATAATTCGTCAATACTATAGTTTGAGCAAAATACTTATCACAATAAAAGCTTGTACCAAAGATGAAAAAATAAAATAATACATTGTTCATCGAGGAGAGAAAGTGAGAAATTTCCACAAGTAAGTAATTGTGATATGACCCCAGGTGAGGGTCATAAACCACACGAGATGGGAATCGAAATTTCTCCCCGAGTGATACATTGTATTACTGATATGCTATGATTTTATTTATAATAATAATATTTAAAGCCGCTGCCATAATATGTGAGCCAAAAATCAACTTTAGGTAAATATGCACTGGAATATCCTATCTCTGATTATATACTACACCCACGAAGAAAAAACCCTGAGAAAGTCTAAACACAGTACAAGCCTAACGGATTCAGTATAACAAGAGCAATTGCGCCTTCCGGCGACCGCGCCTCGCTTTTATTGGTGACACAATCGAATTAGTTAGATTTATACTGCCCCTTGCCTCCGACTTCACTTACATTTATGAAATATATGTTTAAGATTCAAGATTCAACCGTTTATTTAATATAGGTTTCCTTGTACACTTATGAATTGTCATATTGTATCTATAATAATTGTCGACATCAATAATACAAGCTTTAATTAATTTCACCGAAGCTTGTCTGTAATGTAATCTTGCGAGCTTAATTTGATCCACTTCCCGGTTACCGATTGAGCTCAAATTTTGCATGCATGTAATTCGGATGACAATACAATATTGTGGAATCGTTGCGTTGGTCTGATGATGGAGTCGGAAGGTGGCCATAAGGACTGGTAAACTAAACAATGTATACCAATATTTGGGCTCATTTGATTTGTCTTGGAAAGCACTTTTACAGTGTGGATTCGGTTATAAGAGCTTGTAACAAAAATGTTTATTTTTACTAAAAAACTTGTTTATTTATGGCTAAGTTTAGTGCCGCTTCCAAAGCGAAGTGCAGAAGAAGCGGCATCAAACTGCACACACAGCACATTTTCTCCAATAAATGTCAACTCATAATTTTAGTACCTAAACCTTAGAAACTAGGTATGTGGACTCTGTGTACATTGGTATAATCAAATGTCATGCTCAAAATTGAATTAAAAAAATAATGTCATATTATTGAATTGATACATAAAATTTAAATCGAAAAATGTCAAAGTATTGAAATTAAGGTCAAGGTCAGTAGTTGTAATGGAAAATATCTAGTCATTGTGAAAAATGTTTTTAATCTTTCTCCTTTGGGGTAACGAAGGATACAATGTTCATTATAATTTAAAACAATTAGTCAAGTTTTTTTTATTATTTGAGAGAGGAATACATAGTATACATAGTATCACGTCTTTTTCCCGTTCCGAAAATCATTTTATAAATGTGGTTTTGCACAATTCACAATGGTATTTTGTTACTCATATTAAATTAACAAATAAAATACAGCGTGATTTTGAACCTCCTAGCTTTATTGAAATCTGGGAATCAGAATCCCTAATGGAATACAGAATTGCAAGAAAAAAAGGTAAAAACCGAAAAGAAAAAATTGACTTTCCATAGAAATTCGTCCAGCTGATCGGTGACTTTGTATGGGAAACCATAATTTTTTTTTCGATTATCTGCTTTTTTTCTTGCAGTTCTATATTTCATTAGGGATTCTGATTCTGAGATTCTAATTAAGCTAGGAGGGTCAAAATCACGTTGTATGATGAAAAAAATACGTACATAGGTCGATCGAACATGGACGGTCGCTGGTTCGAATCCTGCCCGCGTGGAATTTTTACATCATATTTTATTTCTTAATTTAGGGTAGAATTTTATTTTTTATTGATAATGTAATTTTAAATATCATTAGTTGTTTAAGTGAAAATTTCTTTAACGGCGTTGTGCAATTTTTTGGATGATTAAAAAATGTTTAAACTCGCGTCAAAACACGCATAAGACGGACACGTGACCTGAGTGCGACTCAAAGGCGAGTTTTCACTTCTGCCGGCACTCCCGAAGTGCGGCCCGTTGTTTTTTTCTGATACTTTGTATACTATGAACGGAAAAATATTTGTTTCTAAGCCTTTACATAAGGTAAACTGAGCTCTATTTAAAAGACCATACTGCAGTCATGTTATAGAACTTACTTAGTCCTAAATTGGATAAGATCACTAGATTTAAACCTAATGTCAACTTCTAAACATAAGGAAGAATTCCTAACTAAAATGCTAAAAACTTAAATTAAATTGAGCTCTATATGAATTTTCATTCAAGCACCGGTACCTTAGCACTTTAGAATTTAATAGGAAAATGCAGAGGCTTTTTAAATTATCTAGTTAAGGCTTCGATCAAATATAATGGTAGATACACAGTCTCAAACAAAATGAAGCCTTAATAATGTCCCCGAGACAAAACATCATGCATACTTATAAACAACGACAAAAACGGTACATACTGAAAGTATAACTCCATCTTTGTTTTTTTACTTTTGATGCGTAGTTTTTGCATCTTTCCACTGTACCATCGTCATCGCGAGACGTGTGAGTGCTAGCGCGGTTTATTGAAACTGCGGGCAAAACAGCTCCGAAACTCGATAATGTGCGCTGTTTTGCCGGTGCCACTTTTCGAGCGCGAATCGTGTATCTACCATTATATTTGATCGAAGAGTTTAGGTGATACAAATTGTGTTCTGATCTGTACTTAACTACCTCTACTTGTACTTAGAATTGAAATTGTATTGACCCTTCACTTAAATTATAGTAAAAGAAATAAAAAATATTTTTATAACTGTTATTTTATTACTTTAAACTAATTCTAATCCTAACTAATATTATATGCGAAAGTGAGTTGGTTTGTTTGTTTGTTAGGCTTTCACGTTGTGACTACTGAACCGATCATCATGAAATTTTGCATACACGTTATCTGGGGTACGGAGAACAGTACTTTTTCTGGGATGAAATGTACCCTATGTACATTTCATCCCGGAAAAAGTACTGTTCCCGAGGGGCGGAGCCGCGAGCGAAAGCTAGTAAATAATAAAATACATTTTAATAAAATAAACTAATAAAATTCGACCATGGTTCGTTGACTTTTGAGGCACAGTAGTACCGCAAATGCGTTAAAAAAGTTTTAAACATATGGCCCCATTCGTAATAAATTTATTCGATTTTTGGTCATAAAATCAAAAATAAGTAATGATATTTAGACCCACCGGGGTTTACAACAAGGAAGCTTGCCGTCAGGCAGGAGGCCGGCCGTAAAAACTTTGCTACATTTTATTACAACCACTTTAGGAGATTTCAGCATGAATTCTGCCACAACAGCGGACCCTGGGTCTCCGAAGCACCATAGCTGAGGGTGCAACCGGGAAAATAGATGATGATGATCGAAAATAATCAATGATTTGTACAACTCACTGAAAAATTGTCTGTAATGTCGGTTTACGGACGATAATTTTACGGGATAACGGTAGAAGAGAGATAGATGCGTCACAAGCCGAACGCTTAGGCCGATCGTGCCTCTCTATCGCTTGCTCCGTGCTCTCGCTTGCACGCGGAACGTGACGCGTACAACCGTTTATCGTTTTCACGTCAATGTGAGTATTATTTAGTGACAGACAGACAGTACATTCAGTTGATAGATTAGCGTTAAGTATAGCTCCGTCGTCACTAGTGCTCGCGAGGAGGAACGCAACTTGGGTACTTGGTCGCAGGCCGGCGCGCGCGCACGATCATGGACAGGCTGGCCTTTGGACTTGTGATTTTGTTTGGACTGTTTCAATATGGTAAGTAATTTTTTAATGTTACCGCGATTGTTACACATTTAAATTTAATCATTTAATGCGGTTTATTACATTATTTTTACACCTAACCTTTCAAAAACTTTGCAGTTTTCATAGTCGGAGTTGACATGGCTTATGAATTCATTTAATGAACGCTTTAATAGCATAGATATTACAATATCATCTGGTCTTACATTCAAAAGGAAAATGCGTGAAATTTTGTTCTAAAATTATATGCAACATTCTCTAATGTTAGTTCGAAATTGTATTTTACGAGTAATCTGTGATAAGCGGTGTTGAAAACACAATTACTTCACAACTTACTAATAATAATAAATAAATAAATAAAATCATTTATTTCAGGTAGTAAGTCCCATATCTTACATATACATTTAAATTAGTAATCAGTATCATATTACTCTAAAATGTAGATGTTATAAATTGAATTAAAATATATTACAATTAAAATTAGAAATAATAAAAAAAGAAAAGCATGTTAACAATCTTTTATGCAATGAAATTTTTTGTCATACATATAGCAAGTCAAAAAAATGTATTTAATTATAAAATTTTTACACTTTAGGAGCCTCGAGTGGAAGGAAGCCTTCATTTTGCGCATTACAGCATAGAAGTGACTAATATTGAATAATTAATTGTATTTATTGTGTTTTTGTTTGTTTACCCCAATAAAAAAAGAAAAAAGAAAAGACATTTGTCTATTACAATACACCCTACGAATAAGAATACACCGAACTGTCTTCACAAAGATTTCTACACACACACATGTTTACACCAGTATGTGTGTAGAAGCCATAACTATATAAGTTAGTACCTAGTGGATGTCACTTTTAAATAATTATAAATTAAACTGTTTGAAAATTCGTACTTATAGTTAAAGTGGGAAAAAGTTTCAAATGATGTGTATCCAGTGTTGGGAAATTATATTAAATATACTAAAGAGACAAATGTCAATTTAGTCTATGAAAACTGCAAAGTTTTTGAAACGTTTCGAACCATTATTTTACACCTATTAAAAATAATGTTTTAACCGCGATTAAACCATATTAAGTGTTTTAATTGAAATGGTAGGTAATTTATTTTTATTTTTCTATAAAGGTAATTTATTTATTAAAGTACACAACTAAACTTACAGTTTAAACTAAAGTAAACAAAAAAATATTAATGAATTCTATCTAAAATTAAAATTGTGTGGTGTAACAGGATTGATGTGAATTAAAAAATATATTTTGCTGCTCACGGGTGCAAGTTACGGTCGTGTGTGTCGTGTTCCCCATTTTTCAAACTCATTTTGATACTTTGAAAAAGTTAAGAAAAGTAGATGTCGTAGACAATTAGTGTCTAAATGGTTTGTTGTAACTTTGCCACAAAGTGAATTCATCACTGAATAAAGTTTAAGTAAATATGCCACACCTGACGACCTATAGATATTAAATAAACGTTTCGAATTGAATTGATGTAAAAACCGGGTATTTGACAAGCAGGAGAACCTCAGTTAATCCTTACTAATATTAAAAATGCGAAAGTGAGTTTGTTTGTTTGTTACGCTTTCACGCCGTAACTACTGAACCGATCATCATGAAATTTTGCATACCAGTTCTCTGGAGTACGGAAAAGGACATAGGCTACCTTTTATCCCGGGAAAAAGTACTATTCCCGAGGGATCGACATTGACGCGGGCGGAGCCGCGGGCGAAACCTAGTCATCTATACAGTGTTACTTGAAAAATACTAATAACCTGGCCTCGCAGAACTAGATAGCTACATTATAACGCACTATATCGCATGCGCAATCTCCTCTCTGTCGCATGCTCTTAGACATTAACGAATTTCTGATTGTGTGCGGATTGTGTGCGGTGTGATGTGTTTGCGGATGGATGCAGTGTGCTTGTTAGGCAATTCTTACTATTTTGTAAAAGTGATGAATATGAGTCTACTTGTACTGTACGTAAGAAGTTTTTATTTTAAGTAATTATTTATCTTTTTTTGTGAAACTTATACTGTCTAAATACTGTAAGTGGAAGTTTATACCGTGGTATTTAGTTATATAATAAATAAATAAAAAATAACCTACAACGTTTGCTCTACGACTTTTGATAATTTATTAGATTTTACTTCCATACAGAAATAAATATAAATTTAATTGTCTGGTTGAATGTAAACAACGCGGATCGTAAAGAAAGACTTACATCACGACGGGTCATTAAAAACTTTCCAAAATCATTTTAATTTAATTTATTTAGCTATGTCAAAACTTGTAGAACAAACGTTGTTATTTATCATTATCATCATCATTATCAGGTCTTTTTAGTCTCCACTACAGGAGCACGACCCTCTCTAGGGCTACTACTAGGGCCATACTTGGCCAGAGCAGCCAGAGGACTTGGCCTACACTCTCCACGCTGGCCAGACGGGTTGGAGAGGTGTCTTAGATGTTTATAAGCTTTGTTTAGCTTGTATTTCCTAAGTCGCCTTCTACGACATCCACGGGAAGACTTGGAGTGGTCCTATTCTACTCTGCCGGATACCACACGGCTTGTTATTTATGATCATCATCATTATAATTACAGCCACATAAAGTCCACTGCTGGACATGGGCCTCTCCCAAGGATTCTTCGTTCCATAGGAGGACATTGCCATACTCACCACGCTTGGTAGGCGGGTTAGCGAGCGCTGTTTTTACTGTGCTTCCGATGCAGCTGCCCATCGCAAGCATTTAGATTGGAAAAGGAATAGGAATTTGTTGGATATGGGAAGGGAATTAAATGTGTTGGGATACTATACTCACTCAGGTGAATGGGGGGAAAGCAATAGCAGCTGGGAAGGCCGGGCGCGCAACCACTGGATAGGCAGTTAAGGGCCCGTACTACCTCACACTGCTTTGCATGATTGACTGTTATATCAATAATAATTAAATACTCAAGTTGAAATAAAAATGCAGCAAAGTTCAGGACTAACTCTGGTAACTATCTGACTCAAAAACACGATGGCGTTAAATTTTCTCGATAGAAAAAAATTGCAAAGTTGCCTCCTAATCACGTCTAATTTACTCGGTATATAGCATTATTCACCAAATACATTAAAATTAACCTTGAAACTTTTGATTATTATTGCATTACAGATAAGGCAGCTATCATATGTTTTTCTTTTTCGAATAACCCTTGAATATTCCTAAAAAACGAAAATATCCAAAGTAGCCAACGCGTTTAGACCATCCGCGTTTGTATCGCCACGCCGCCTGGCATATGGCGGGCTCTTAAGTAATAATGACACCCGTGACCGCAGATGTCGCGCGAACGAAAAACGTTGCGACTGCGCAAGCCATTACGTATAGGCGATTATGTAAAAAAAATGAAAAGTCTCAATTTATATTTTTACTAGCATTCGCCCGCGGCTCCGCCCGCGTCAATGTCGATCCCTCGGGATTAGTACTTTTTCCCGGGATAAAAGGTAGCCTATGTCCTTCTCCGTACTCCAGAGAACTTGTATGCAAAATTTCACGATGATCGGTTCAGTAGTTACGGCCTGAAAGCGTAACAAACAAATAAACAAACAAACTCACTTTCGCATTTATAATACTAGTAAGGTTAAGGATTTAAAATATAAGAACGACCTCTGCGATGTAAATATAAATATTGTCATGTGAAAATTATTGTTTTAAACGTAAAATTTACAGTGAGAGAAAATGGGATTAGGTTTGAGACTTCAAGCTGTGTATGGAGTAGACCATGTCCTTACTTTATTTTTAGGATATTTTTCAGATTCAAATATAACAAACGCCAGTGCAGTAGAAGCCCCCTGGCACCAAATTATTTTCCAAATAAAATTGACATATTTTTCAGCCGAGTTTTTCAATAAGTTATTTAATGTAATTTTGAAACCTAGTATAAATTATTTTATTATATAACAAACATATGAATTATCTGAAGTTAAGATTTAGCACGAAAAGAACCTTCCGAGCTTTTTTCCCCAAAAATCGTTGATGATGTCGCTAAAATCGGTTCCCGTTACTTCGGGAACCGATTTTAGCTCTCTCATCACTTTCAATGCTCTGGAGTTTGGAATTACCGAATAAAAATCGATGATTTGTTAATACTCGTATTTAATATAATCATGAATAGGACCACTCCAAGTCTTCCCGTGGATGTCGTAGAAGGCGACTTAGGAAATACAAGCTAAACAAAGCTAATAAACATCTAAGAGACCTCTCCAACCCGTCTGGCCAGCATGGAGAGTGTAGGCCAAGTCCTCTGGCTGCTCTAGCCAAGTATGGCCCTAGTAGTACAGAGAGGGTCGTGCTCCTGTAGTGGAGACTAAAAAGGACCTGATGATGATGATGATGAATATAATCATGTTTATACGAAGTATTGTAGATAAAGGTAAAAGGCGAATATATCGAAGCCAATGTTATTTACTAGTCAGAATTAGATTCTTTTTCCGACGTCTCTATTGTGGGGTTCCCTCTTTTGTGGAGGCTCCGAGGCTGTAGCCCCGGTTGCCATCTCCTAAATCCAGCCCTGACAAACGCAGTTGGAGATGAGTGCAAAAGGAAAACTAGTTTTTAGATGCCGTGTGGTTTCAGGGTTCGCCATCATGTGTTACGAATGCAACAGTGCCATCAATCCTCTCTGCGCGGAGAAGCATCTTCCCCACAACATGAAGAGAAACTGTTCAGATCTGGACCGAGGAGTGACACACACCCTGTGCAGGAAGATCGTACAGCACGTGGACTATGGCATGGTCAACGGACAGCTGCCCACTAGTCGCGTCGTCAGGTCTTGTGGCTGGGACGAGACCAAATATAAGGTATGAAGTACCTGATCATGAACCAAGTAATGGTTGCTTGACGTCAAGGGACAGTGCCCACTAGACGGGTCCTCAGGTCTTGTGGCTGGGACGAAACCAAACATAATGTATGGTGTACCTGCTCATGAACTTATTATCATTTCGAGTAGGTGTCACGGTCAATCGACCATGCACACCCTAGTGTCAGAGTTCTTCGGAACCGTCTCTCGGCCTCTGACGTGGTTCCTTTAACGACTACCAGATGGCAGCCGGGACCACCGGCTTAACGTGCCTTCCGAAGCACGGAATCATCTTTATTATCAGACAATCAGGTGATTCACGCCTGCAATGTCCTAACCAAACTGAAAACAACTAAACAAAGTATGCTTCCGGTGGGAATCGATCCCACGACCCCTGGGTCAACAGGCAAACGCCTTAACCTCTAGACCACAGAGGTTGATTAATACAGAGAATCTTGAACTAATAAAGACTAGCTTGACCTTGCCGGGGATGAGAAATGTTTACAACTAAGAATTCCAAAGACCGTGCACCTCAGTTAAGGGTACAATTGTAGAGAAAAAAAAAAACAAAAAGAAACGCTCAAATCTCAGATGAGAGAGAGTTTAGGTGGCAGCAAGAATATCATTTGTTCAGGAAATCCCAGATATCTATTAGTAGAATCGTATATTTCTTTGCTTCCAGTCGAGCATGAAACCTTGGCTGCTAGTAATTCGCGATATTTATCTGATCCTCTTTCCAAGAATTTATATGTATTGCAAATAAACATTTCATGAAAGGTTTCCAAGACCTCTATTTTCTAAGGTGGGCAGGATACGGTTAAGCCACACCGTTAAGTTAGTCACCGTTATTGTCGGTATAAGGCGGTCGTTACTGGGTAGAGTTCTCAGCCTTGGAGAAAGTTATTCATATTGTCAGGCTTAGTCACCTTCAAGGCTATGTCGAGGGTCAATTTCCATCCGTACAAAAGATATTCAGTAAGAGAATATGAGATTTGGGGTGCTGCTGTTTCACTCAAAGCAAACAGTTTTACTCCTTTTCGATATGATTACAAAAATCTAACAACATAACACTCCAAGAAATTTCATCGGACAAACGTCCGAATCCGGCTGCTATTTAGAAATATCAGTGATCAGTGTAGTTCCCTTTTACGCCACACCTTCTATTTCTATACCGTGTCTATGGTGCTGGAAAAATCCTCAGAACAATTTATTGTTCTGAGGAAAAATCAAATCAGAAAAAGGAAAAATCCTAAAAATCTGACACAAATTCACAGACTTGAAAAAAAAATGATTGGCTATAAATAGCAAATAATTAGACCTAACATAAACAATAACATTTATTTTCATTATAAACTGATATACGAGTAGTTTACCCTTTGCAAGGACAATGTAATTTTTTTTTTGATAAATTGCATACCGCAAACACTTCCATACAAATAATAAATTGTTTAGTATAGTGTTAGGTATTTTAGTTGTGTCTAAAGACTACACAAAAGGTTTTAAAAACGTGAAAAATGTTGTGCCTCGATTCTCTTCTTTACCAATGAAAGGGATATTCCCTTCGAAATTTTGGATTTGTGTTGAAAATAAGCGTAGATATAATAGGTATTGACTTATTTTATTGGTCCCAATAGACTTATTTTTTTGTTTCCAATAATACATTCATACAAAAATAAAATCTTAAATGTAGGAACGATTTTGTGATTCTGATACTATTCTCTCTCTCTTTCTCTCTCTATCTGTTCACTTATCTAATATCTGTGCACTGATGATCATTATAGCCGCAAAAGTCTACTAGATAAGGGCCTCTGCCAAGGAGTTTTCGTTCTATGGAAGGATATTTCCATTCTCACCACGCTTGGCAGGCGGGTTGGCGAGCGCAGTTTCTTTGGTTTCTTGAGCTTCCGACGCTGCTGCCCGTTAGAAGCATTATCAAGCTGGGAAAGGAAAGGAGTTTGTTGGATTCGGGAAGGAAATTAAGGCACTGGGATACTACTCAATAGTCTAGTTTCCTAAAATATAATTAGTCCGTCAGTTAGATAATCAAAAAATATTGGACACGTATTTTTTCTTTTGTCGATTAAACAAAAAATGATAAAGATATAGCCCTTTGAAGTTCCGTGTGACGTCATAGTTTGCTACAATTTTTAGCAAACTTTGACGTCACGAGCCCCCACTCCTGAACTTTGACGCGCTATATATTCATTATTTATTGTTTATTTGACAAAAGAAAAAATACGTGTCCAATATTTTTTGATTATCTAACTGACGGACTAATTGTTATGTTATTATTACGACCCAGGAAACTAGCCTATTGAAAGAATAGGGGATAAGCAAGTAGCAGCGCGTGTACTCGATGCCATATCTGCAACCACCAGACCGGTAGTTAAGGATGACACTCTTGACCATAACTGTTTTGCACTGAGATTAATGCATATTGACTAGCTCCGTGGCGCAGCGGTCAACACGCTTGCCTGCCACACAGAGTGACCGGGTTCGATCCCCGGCCAGGTCAAGATGGAAAATGATCTTTTTCAGATTGGCCTGGGTCTTGGATGTGTATCTATATATGTATTTGTTATAAAATATAGTATCGTTGAGTTAGTATCCCATAATACAAGTCTTGAACTTAATTTGGGGCTAGCTCAATCTGAGTGATTTGTCCGTATATATATTTATATATTTATTCGTCTGTCCAGGGTGCTTGCTACCACCGCTCAGGGTTCGGAGGCCGGCAAGAAGTCTGCTCCTGCACAAAAGACTTGTGCAATGACGCTCACGCGACGACCTTCTCCGTTGCAGTCCTCCTTACAACCATATTCGTATTTGTGTTGAAATAACTTTTTTGTATGACAAATTATTTATTTAATAATTTATTTATTTATGAAGTTTTGAGAATACTGACAAACAAAACGTGTCGCATGAAAAAATAGTATAACTTATGTTTTATTTGTATCAAATTATAATGATATGTTGCTTTTCTACAGATTTAACTTTTAATAAAATAGAAGTGTGTGTGGTGACGATTTTCGTTTTCATTTATTCAGAAAAAGTAATAATTCTGAACTAATATGTAAATTACGTAAAATATGAAGTAATCTTTAAAATGATTTAAGATGTTCTACCTAAAGAAAGAAAGAAAAATTATTTAGTTGATATATCCTAATACGCTTAACTTTACATTATGACTATTCGCAAATCCTTTTCACCCTTTTCTATCAAAAATTAACTACTCTGTAGAGGTAGTGTCTACTACTCAGGATTGAGTAACAACCTGCATGGCGGAAACATTTTGGCTGGTCCGTGTCGTCACGGAAAAGTAAAAATTTGTGACATTCACAAACAAATGAAGTGGATCATATGGTAAATTTCATTTATTGGCAAGTCTTTGCACTGCACATTGAGGGAAGCGAAATGTTCACGAAAATAATTTTCTGTAGAAAGAAACTCAGTTAGACGTAAGGAAGATTGCAGTGCCCCATTTCAACCAAATCGGAAATCATAGCGGTTATTTCGTAAGAATAAAACATTTTGTAACAACTTGAAGTTCTTGACAAGCAATTTTAGTTTTTTTAATATGTTCTGAGCGCCAAAGAATCTCCTGTGGAAGGACAAGAATTAAACTGAAGGTAAGATTTGTTTATTTTACGGATAATACTTTATATTTTCGTTTTTAGTGTTAATTTGAAGAAATTATACAGTAATGGTTATTCAAAAATCGCAAATAGCATATTGGACAGTATTTTGGCTAGAAGATCCGAAAATTTAAGGTTTTATTACGCAGCGGGACGATATTCTTTAATTTAGAACCATATAAATGAAAATTGAGATGAAAAAATGTAGTGGCTTATCGATCATTGCGCAGACACCATCTAGATTACTTTTACTGTTATGTCACAGTTGAATAGGATTTTCTATTCCTTAGTCAATTCTATAACTTTAATTTTTCCACCGGATGTTGACCGCAGATCGTTTTCGGTCAGTTATTTCTTGATTTTAAATAAGTTCCTACAGTGTTAACTAAATCGCTATAATTGTATCAATAACCGTTTTCCTCTAGCATTATTTTAATCCATAGATCTCTCGTTACTGGTCTACACAATTTGCACGAAATATTATCCTTCCCGTTACATTATTAGAAAAAAGGACGCCATATTAATTCCGGAACACATATAAATTTTTGAAATACCCATCTTACAAACATACGTTAATAATTTGCGATAATTTTGGCAACTCTTTAATGTGTAGATTATCGAGCCAAATGCAAGAATATGGTGGCGCTTCGTCAAACAAGGAGTTCCGCGAAGGGGGGCCAGAAGGGGCGAGGGACAGGTCTGCGCCCCATCAGACTGAGGGTTTCCAACCCTCGCAACACCAGTACGCCATGATGCAACAGAAGAGCTATGGTAATGCCTCTTTTTTTTAATGTCATGTTTCCTTAAGAACCTTTTTAACTCCAGATATATCCCTGATACTTGTTAAAACCTTCAAAGCATCGAAGCTCATTTGCCATGGACGCTATAAAATTTTTCACTTCGGAGTCCGAAGCTTCAGTGGCAAGCTTTTATCCTGCAGTCGAATAGTCTATGACAATCAATGATATATTAAGGCTAACTGTTACCAAAGTATAGTAGTTTTTACACTATCCTTTGCCTTTAGGGTGTGCCTCCAAGGACCTCTCTGATCCAAATATGGCAACGTATTGCCGAGTGGCAACGGGTATATACGAAGCGACTACCTCTAATCAACAGTATCAGAATCCAAGGTATTAATAACGAATTAATTTGAAGATAAAAAACTTGATCAGATTGTGAATAATAACATTATTTTCAGATATAACAACCCGTCAGCTCCAACGTTTAGTTCACCTCCAAATTCTCCTTTGGTGGGGCTAATTTTTGACCCGTCTTCTCCCAACTACAGTGGACCAGGAGTATCAGGAGATAGAGGACTGAATGCTAATAGACGATCACAAAGTACTTGGTCGGTTTCCAAT
The DNA here is from genome assembly GCA_947532085.1 of Elegia similella. NCBI lineage: Eukaryota > Metazoa > Arthropoda > Insecta > Lepidoptera > Pyralidae > Elegia > Elegia similella. The sequence continues at coordinate 21,881,983 of OX383941.1, forward strand.
CAAGAACCAATTGGTACAGGAGCGAAGAAGAAAATAGTCAGAAGTCAGGATAAACGAAACGCCTACAGTGCAGACCCACGTTACCATGAGAGATACAAGGATATGACTGAAACGGAACGTCAAAGAAAACAAGATAGAAACCTAAACTCTGAATCCACTTCAAGTTTAGATTTCTTTGTTGAAGGAGAGCGAATGGTTTCGGAACTGTGCAATATACCAGATTCTAGCTCAAGACCTGATACTAATGGGCAAAAGCAAAAAAATAATCCAGATATCGATAAAAACAAGCCACCCGAATCTTCAGAGACTCTACAGGCAGTATTCGATAAAATTGTAATTCATGACCAAATACCTAATCAAATTGTTCAGTTAGCAATAGAAGCGTGTACCGATGCTGAAAACATAGCTATTGCTCACCACAACAGACCGTGTTTCAAGAACATACATTCAATTTGTGCTAAAACTAGATCAAACGTACAGAAACCTGATAGTGCTGTCCCAAATCTGCACTCCCAAGGCATTCCATGGGTTATTAAGAATTTCATATTTTCTTTTGTACGTATTTTAGATGGCTGGAAGGGTGTCAAAGAATTGTTAAGTGAAAAGCATGACACTTTTTCGAGGATTGAAAATAAATATTATAGTCCAAATATAAGAGAATGTTTTGTGCAATGGCAAGCTGAGACTAAAGAGATGCTGACACACATTTATAAAACATTCAAATGTCTCGATCAAGGATTTACCATGGAGCAGAAAAGCTTTACTCACAATTATTACGCTACAAATTCCGCAGCTCCGAGACACCAAAATCAGAACAAGTTCCAACCAACGAAGCCCCACGTCAGTACTCCACGACCCGTGAATGCGTCACCTCAACCTTTCAATGCAGTACAACCTCCATGGGTTCAAAATCAAGCTCAGACGTCGGCCCAGAATTTTAGCGAGAGTCAGTGGCAACCTAGATCGGCTGTCACATACAAGAAGTTTCCTGTGATTCCTCCACCAAACTCTCACAATTTCTATCCACTGAACGATCAAACTGATATGAGCAATTATCAAAAAGCTCAATACAAATGTGATCCTTGTAGTGTTCGCGAAGCAAAACCGAGGCAGTCATGGACTATCACTAATGTTCCAGACATTCGAGCACTAGAAAACATGTGCCATGCAGATCAGAGAGAACTATATAATCAACTTAAACACAAGATGGATGCCGAACTTGGAAAGGCACCAGGCCAACCTCTGATAGGAAATATGCCATGTGATCTGTTGCAGAGAAGAGAGATGGAACTAAAAGCTAAAATGATTCCTTTGAGTCATGTTGAAAAAACCTTAATACCGAGCATGGCAGCAGCTGCGGATATGAGAGGATGTTTCGTTCAGAAAAACAACAGCTGCGGTGACACAAAAGAAGAAACTGATTTTTTTGCGGCGTGGGGTCAGATGGTCCAAAAAGAACCTAATGATTTTATAACTCATCACTCTCACAACATTCAGATTCCATCAAATGTTGTGACGATTTCAAGTAATATTTCTGGCCCCGTGCAATTTATTGATCCCGAAAATGATGAGTTTCATGAGATGTCTAAAGTTTATATGAAACCAGGAAGTTACAAAGTGCCTATCAAGTCTACAGATCCCTTTATGCAGGGAACTTCTGACATGGCATTTGATAACCCGGTCATTGACGAGTTATCTTCCTTGAAAATTAAACCACCTTTTCCATCTATAACTTTGGCTCCTCAGCCAAAGTATAATCTTGAGTCGTGGCCATGTATGATGCCAAGACGTGCAGAAGATATGTTTACAGAAGATCAAAAGCTCATGTCGAGACCAGCTGTGCCAAACATTGATATGAGAGATCCTTTTGATATTCTGTCGTCAATGACATCAGATAGAGCTTGGGAAGCGGCTAAACAAGCTGCACCTCGATTAATGGACTTTATCCATGAGGGATCCAAATCTGATACAGCTCGATTATACGATGCGTTAGGTTTGGGTGCTTCGGGAGAATTTTCTGTTGATATGAAGCAACCTAAACTAGGAATGGACCAGTCTGATGTGTGGGCAACAGCTTTATCTTCAAACCATTTCGTGTCTAAAGATATAGCTGCTGCGTGGAATCAAGATTCAAGTCAACCAGATTATTTGCTTCCTAAAAGCCAAGAGCAGTCTATTTTTACTGAAGATATTACAAAATTATTAGACTGTGATCCAAAACCAATAGAAATCGATGATCAAATAGACGCAGTTGACTCTGCTAAAGAAACGAAAGAAAATGCTCGATGCTCTAATTTTGATCAAACCGGCAATTACGTTAGAGACGAAAACCAGAAGAAAAGTAGTGGCAAGGCCAAAGTTGCTGCGTCAGGCATGTGGTATCACCCCAAGAAAAAGAAGCCCTTGCCTGCAGCAACCATAAAGAAATTTGAGACCATAATATCGAACCTTTCCCAAATAAATGAAGCCAATTTTATTCAACACGATATGGATTTAAAAGTGGTAAGTTGAGGAAATAAATGAATTTAATAGTATTGTTATAAGCTATGTGATTTATCCAATTGCTTACCTAAATTACATTTTACAATTTTCAGGCTCCAAGATTTTATGAAGTAGTAAAGTATCCGATGTGCCTCCATGATATTGCTACAAAGTTGAAAAATTCATCTTATACCGAGTATGACCAAGTTGTTCAAGATTTTCGACGCATTTTTAACAATGTTCGTCTATACTTGAAGGTAATACTTACATAGATTTGTTACTTAATCAGTTTCACATATTTTGTTAAGTATATACCCAACGATCCATTTTCAATACAATTTGCCAATTTTGGCACTTTTCGTCAAGAAGTATATTTTGAAGTATTTTTAAAACATCATCATCATTACAACCGTGAGAAGTCCATTGATGAACAAAGGCCTGTCCCTTTTGATTTTCCATTAGATTCTTTGTTCCATGGGAGTTGCCATACTCACCACGCTTGGCAGGCGGGTTGGTAAGCGCAGTTTCCTTGGCTTCTCACTTGGATGAAAGAAAACTCGATTTCGTGCTAATAATAGCACGAAATCGAGTTTCCTTATATATTTTTTTTGTTACTTAACTACTTTCGTATAGGCTTTGACATTAGTAATGGAAATCAGATGAATTTTTACGTGTATGTACTGTGAAACAAACTTTTTATGGGGTTCTATGTGGTTGATATCGCTAATGTTAAGATAACAAGTGATTGAGACAATAACAAAATAAATAATAGAAAAAAAAAGAATTGTGTGAACTTTGAAAAAATTGGTTGTCTTGTCTGTAAAGTCGGTTTACGGACAATAATTTTACGTGATAACGGTTGAAGAGAGATACTAGGTATCTCTAATCTAATAATTGTTGCTTTACAAGCCGAACGCTTAGGCCGTTCGTTCATCGATTTAAGACTTCAAAAGAAGTACGTCCTAAAGAACTATTCTAAATTTGTTCCATAGAGTGTGTGTTTTAAAGTCCTGAAAAAATCGACGTTGTTAATGTTAAGATACTAGTTAAAAATTAAATTAACTTACCTACGTTACCTTTGAACGACGTTATTTACAAGTTATAATATTATTAACCCACACGTTAATCTTTACTATGATTTCAGAGTTTTCCGGATGAAAACATGAAAAAAAATGTCAACAAAGTTTCAACAGACTTTGAGAAAATGTTAAATGACGAGTTTAAATCCGAAGTCAAGGCCAAGACACATGACCAAGTGGAATCCCAGTCTGGTTCGAATAAGAAAGATGAAAAGGATATCGATCCAAATGCCGGTGATAGCAAAAACGACGAGGCGAACAAGAAAACTGGCCCAAACGCTGCTAACAGCGATGACAAAAATTAAATCTATTCATTGGCTTCATCACGAATTAATTCAAAATTGTTCCACTAAACACAAATTATATCCCAATTTTTCATACTACGATCAATGTATGAACATTGATGTTTTTGGAATTTGATTTTTTTATTTTATTTCTATTTTTATTTGTTACATTGTGGGGCATCCATTGATTTGGTTGCTTGAAATTTACAATTTGTAATCTATTGACTATCATTATTATCGATAAATTAGTTAAGAAACCTCTAGTCAACAGCGATATGATTTTTTAAACAAATGTCAGTGAAGTTATCAGAACTATTACTTCTTAAGGTTATCAATTTTAATGTGTAAGTGCTGCCAATTTTTTCGAATGGACATTTTTCGTTTCCGAAATGGGGCAAAACTAGGCTTATTCTCTATTGATTCTTGTCTTCTTCCTTGCATATTTAATTATAGTTTGTAATTTGACTTTCTTCTTCTTTTACTTTACTTACTAGTGATCCGTGTTGATTTTGTGTGCAGAAAAACAAATTTATGTTTTGATGCGATACCAGATGAGTTACTTTTTCTTTCGAATGTCAATATCATCACTATCAACAATTTCACTCACCTGTTTCTAAATAATTGTAACACGACAAGCAATAATACGATAATAGGATACGAGTTCTTTTTTATATGACTATCTGTGATGTATGTTTAGGTAAAAGTTAATAATTGGAATCGTTTATCACGCTTAATTAACTTTACGATTTACTTGAAACATGTAAATAGTTAAAAATAGTAGCTGTACAAAAATTAAACCTTAAAAGTTTAAGTTCCCTGGCATCGCGCTAACAATATGTACTTATAAATATAGTTGAAAACTGTTTGGATATACCAATGTTCACATCATGAGGAGTTTGATATAGTTGTAAGTGATCACTAAGGAAGATACTGGAAGAGCCAGCTATGTCTCCGAAAGGGATCAAACATCTGATGAGGTTACGTCATTCAAAGGCGTTAAACAGAATATGATGATCCTTCTAATGTCTGGATTACGTAACTTCAACAAATTAAAACATTTTCATTTGTCTCTGTCAAACTTCTCATGAATGAAAACGCCACACGTTTAAAACGTTTGTGTCTTTTTACATACACACAATTTTATTTTGACCTTTTGTTCGTTTGCTGTTCAACATTGATTGTTTAAGATTTTTTAAATGATTTTTGAGTCCATTTTACCTGCCATAGAGAAATAAGTGAATTGCTTACGACGTCCGCGTTCGACTTTTGTTTGGCAAAGATTGAATTATGAGTTCGTGCAAATTTTAAATTTTAATCTTGAAGACGTTCGAGTTAATTTTAAGTATTCATTAAGTTGTGATGTTATTATTTAACTTATTTACCTAAAATTATGGCAAGGAACTCCTATGATAATAAAAGAGTTGTTTCGTATTTACGTTTTCGTCATTTCGCTTTAAATTAACATTTAAATCGTATATTTTTCTCCATATAGTTTACACTTTATTACGGTTATGTTAATTTTCATAAAGGGCTTGTACACTTTCACTTGATGGCTAAACAAAGAGACTCGCAGCGTTGAATCTAATATTTCACACTTTGGTCACACTTACCGCTCTCCCTCGATTAGATTGTCTTTTAAAAGATTTGAATGGGAATAGTTTCTTGTAATATTGCTCGTGTATCAGTAGTATACCTAATTTATTTATCAATCGTGTGATATATTTACCAAAAATCTATTTAAACACGAGGCAAACGAATCATAAAATCATAGGATTAGGAGTAATTTTTCTTACCTATATCAATAAAACAGATTCGGAGAGATTTACTTCATGATTTGTAATTTTTTAAAAGTATACCTACATTGATACTTGTTGTCCCGTACCTATTATTTAGGTGTACAGTATTTTAACTGACTTAAAAAAGGTTATCAATTCGGTTGTGTAGTATTTGTTTTTAATGTTTGCTACCTCAGAACTCCCATCATTAATGAACCGATCTAAAAAAAATATATTTTTGTTTGAAAGGGTATGCTTTCAAGTTGTCAGTCGACCCATTATATTTCAGCACAATCGGTTCAGTAATTTAGTCAAATCTGATAAATTGAAATCGGTTTTTTCTAATTGAAAGATTATTTCATGCATGAAAATATTCGTAGTTTTTAGCCCAGGCAATTACGGTAAGACTGAACACAAATAGCAATTGTTTTTTTTTTATTATACAATCCCAAGTATTATAAATAGTTAATATAATGTATACTACAGTCACTATGGTTTTGGAGGAAAATTGCTTTATAAACGTTCAACTGACGAACCGCCACTCTGGTTGTTACCGTAGGGCACTCCGAGAGTATGGACAGAAGTGAAAACTTAGATATTCAGTTACTTATATACAGAGGTGTTGGTAACGGTAACAGAGTTCAAACTTCATAAGAACAAGGTTTAGTTCTTATTCTGAGGTTTTTTCCCATCTCAAAAAACACCCAACGCGTTTAAAACAGTTTTCACTTCAAAGAAATTAACTGTCACGCTGACTCGCGCCATTTGAAAAAGTTGGAGTCTGATAATGTGCGACCAAATGTGCGGCCATCTCTGCTGGGTATATCTAGTTTACTAAACCCGCCAAGTAAAAATCTATTCCTGTATCCATCCATAACGGAGATTTAGATCTGACATTAGGTTTACTCCACACGTATGATGTATGATCCATGAATCCGTAACGTAAACTTTTACTCACCTCGACAACGAGTAGGTGGTTGGTACCATTTGGTACAGTTCGTAGTGGCATTTACTTGTGAGAAATATCTATATGTGTCACACTATCGTTCTGAGGTGTCACAGTATCTTATCTCTATGGTCACAGCACAATGTACGTGAGAGTAAAAGGGGATAACTTCAGAGAGACGCAATTCTTTTTAATCTATGGGGATTTCTACCTATTGGTTAGGTTAACATAAAAATAAAGTAGGTATTAGCAATAGCATTGATTTTCTAATCTAAATCTGAACGTTTATCCATTCTTACTATTACCATTTACGCTCACATAATTACTAAAGGGAAATAATAAATCAAGCCACAAAATTATTTATTGGCCACGTGAGCAAACTTCTAATTTCATAACTAAGCAACGGGAAAATGACATAGCCTCTAATAAACTAATTCGTCTTTTTTACTCCGCCAACTAAATATTCTATAGAAAGCGTCAAAGATCATCAATTAATATGACTTGTCCTTCTTATTTATACGTTGCCACCTAATTTACTAACTCGGCCACGGATTTTATATTTCGTCACCATTTTAATTTCACAGCATCAAAACTATGTCCTCAAAAAAATATAATTCAAGCTTCTACAGTCAGCATCATTTAAAATAATACATCATATTATTTTATCGTAAAAATAGCCACTACATGATATGGCGTGATTCATGTATCGATAGGCAAGAGAGGTGGTACCAATTTTTGGGCTACCTACCCAAAAATTGGTACCACCTCTTCTCCCTACTTTCTCAGCTTGCTTCAAATACTTGCCCAAAAATTTGTACCAGCTCTGCTACTATTACTATTAGTAAAATTCTTGTAATTTAATAAACATTTTATTTTTCAAAGATAATGTCTTATTTGGTCTCTCAATAGCTACTGGTAATATTAGTGGCCATAATATACAATTTGATGACAATTTTAGCTAAATTTTGACGATCAATTATTTTGGGATAAGTAACATTTTAAACATGCTGAGTTAAAAAAATAGAAGCTAAATAAATATATTTTTTGATGTCAAATATTAGTATTTTAGAAGTTTACTGTTAGAATGCAAGTTACAAATTTAGATGCTAAATAATAACCATCATGCTGAGTTGTATTAAGAGTGGCTTACATAGAAGATAACTAGTGGCTAAGATGGTATTATTTAGATGCTCGTTAATTGTGGCTGACTTAGTAATTTAGAAGGCAACATACATTTTTAGAGGCGGATAATGCTATTAAAAAGAATCCTGTTTAATTAGCACCCATTACTAAATAGATTGATATGCCTAATACAAATAGAATTGGTTAGTTTAGGCGAATAACGTCAGATTCGCAAAAGACATAATTTTCACAATCGGTAATCATTTTTAAAAGGCAGACTCATATACAGACAATTTAGCAAAAAGACAGATCTACATAAAGACAAAGAAGCAAAATGGCAGATATTATTTGGATAATATCGTAAAAACAAATTAATACCGAGAAAACAACTGACTATCGGTAAAATATTACTAGGTGTCTGTCTGGCAAACAAATTAATACTGGCAATAATTAATATTGGTTATCAAATGAGTATGTATATAAAAGTAATGAAAGGGTAAGAACGTTTTCTTTAGCGACAGTAATAACAAGAGTTAAGAGTAGGTAAGTATATTTGATTTCGCAATTTTCGGCTGCTTTATCGAATTTTCTCGGCTTCGCATTATCTTCTATTTTATGATTTCGCAAAATCTCATGCGAATCTGGCTTTTCAGATTGTGTCATTATGCGTTTTCTGGTTTTCTGTGTTTTTGTCAATTTGCTAAACTGACATTTTGTGTTTATGGTGTTTATCGCCTAAACTAATTGCAAAAATCAGAAATTCGTTAGAGCAATGAAGGTTCAAAAAGTTATTGAAATAATACTTGGAGAAGCTGGCTGCCACAAGTGAGGAATCTCTCATTAATACTTCCATACAATATACTAAATTTGAAAGTAACTTGTGTCTGTCAGTTTGTCTATTACCTCTTTAGACTTCACTACAGAGGCCGAAAGATAAACGCATAGGAAAATAAATATTAATTAACCGAGGTTTTTTTGTGGTTTTTACGTGTGAGTGTGACGTGGGCTTTTTCTTAGTCTTGATTATCACCGAAATGATGATGTAATTAATTCCATTGATTCGAAGGTTTAACTGGTGACAATATCCACGATTCCACTAGTTTAATAGACGCCGCAGCAGGCTGAAGGTTGCCCGCCTTGCAACCTTCAGCCTGCTAAGTAATATAAAAAATAAACTTCAAGCCCGCACTACAGCCGCACCGGCTGTACAAATACAAATACAAATACAAATACAAATACAAATTCTTTTATTTTGCTAAAAATGTGGTACACAGACAGGTGTTATTATAAATTATAAGATATCATCACACATTTCACCAGGCTCTGGCATGCAAAAATTATTAAAAAACGTGAAGTTACTAAATTTACATAATTCTAACGGGCAATGGTTATTGTTTATGTCTTTTATAATATTACCAATACAAATGTCAAAAATAATAAATTTCACAATATCATATGTCAAAATAATATTAGGATAGGTAAATTGTGCACAATATAAGTCAATACATTCTATTACAACAGTCAAAAAATTCATCAATAGAGTAAAAACAATTACTTATTAGCCAGCGTTTTAATTTTGATTTAAATTGGTTCAAAGGCAGAGACTTCATATCTTCACCGAGTCTATTATATATCTTAACAGCCATTTGATAGCTGTTGTTGCTATATACTGCTGTAGTCATTGATAGTAGATTTAGTCTGTTAGGGTGCCTACAGCTATACTTGTTTGTGTCGCTTCTTTTTTTAAATAAGTTCAAATTATTTTTGACAAACACGCATATTTTAAAAATGTACAAACAAGGGACAGTCAAAATGTTAAATTTTTCGTATAGAGGTCTACAAGATGTTAATGGGTCGGCGTTACTTAAAGCTCTGATGCATTGTTTCTGGGCCTTAAGGGCATGTTCTATATAACAAGAGTTTCCCCAAAGGAGGATACCATAGCGAAGCACGGAACCCACGTAGCCATGATACGCCTGAATTGCAACTTCTATACTACTTATCTTAGTTAATCGCCATAAAGCATATGAAAACGAGTTGACTTTCTTACAAATTTTCGTTATATGTGCCTCCCATGTACATTTATCGTCGAGTGTGATCCCTAAAAATTCCGTTTGATTAGATTCTTGAATTGTTTCTGTATCGTATGTAATATTGAGATTACGTTTTTTACCATTTCTATTTATAAATTGCATGTATGTTGTCTTTGTTAGGTTTACTTTTAGTTTATTATCATTTAACCATTTTATTATTTTAGCAATTGTATTATTAATGTCATCATTATATGTGTCAATGTCATTACATGGTATAATAACAGATACATCGTCAGCAAAAAGAATGCAGTCAAGATTTGTTACATCTGGCAAGTCATTTATATATAACAGGAATAATAAAGGACCTAGTATACTTCCTTGTGGAACTCCGACTCTATTTGATTCAATCGATGATTTAATTTGATTCAGCTCCTTCTTTTCATTCACTTTAGTAATTTCTACATATTGTGTTCTGTTTGTGAGGTAGCTTTCAATCCATGAATTAACTATACCCCTTAAGCCGCAGATGTCACATTTATGGAGAAGAATGTTATGAGCAACAAAATCGAAGGCGCTACTCATGTCAAAAAAGACCGTCGTGACCGGTACACGTTTATCTGTCAAGGCTAGTATTTTGTTGATAAGAAGAAAAGATGCCAGTGATGTCGATTTTCCTTTTTGGAAGCCGTTTTGTTGTGGTTTAATTACTTCATATTTTTTTAGGAATTGCGTAAGGCGCACGTGCATTGCTTTTTCGTATATTTTTGATATCACCGGATTCAGTGATATCGGTCGATAGTTATTAACAACTTCCTTCGGACCTTTTTTATGAAAGGGTTTAACCTTCGATACCTTCAGTTGTTCAGGAAAAACACCAGTAGTAAATGAAAGATTTATTAGATGTGTCAAAACAGGTGCAATCTCATTTGGGCAAGCTTTTATTATATTTGTCTGTATATCATCATATCCACATGAGGTTGTGGCATACTTACCTATTTTTAGATATATATATACTCTTTACGTCCTTCAGTCTAACAGACTTTTCGCAATTTCGTTCCGTGACATCTGACAATTCCTGTTTTATGTCAAGCTCTTATTCATTGAAAATAACTATCGGCTGTGCTTGTAAAATTTATATTTTCTTCTGTGTATTTCTTCCGTACCTTCTGACTATAATGTGTATAATTTTAAATTGTTTCACCAACAATAAAATGTAGTGAAACCGTTGATGTTTCTGTTATTTGCTGCCTACACATCAGCCCTCGACAACAACACCCACAAGGTTGTAGATTTTAATGATTTTATTATATTTATTATTTCATACACATCAACTACATGACTAGCTCCGTGGCGCAGCGGTCAACACGCCAGCCTGCGACACGGAGTGACCGGGTTCGATCCCCGGCCAGGTCAAGATGGAAAATGATCTTTTTCAAATTGGCCTGGGTCTTGGATGTGTATCTATATATGTATTTGTTATAAAATATAGTATCGTTGAGTTAGTATCCCATAACACAAGTCTCGAGCTTACTTTGGGGCTAGCTGTGTGATTTGTCCCTATATATTTATTATTTATAACAGGTGTCAAGAATAAAGTGGTCTGATTTGACTTCATATTTGATTGATGCATAGGTTGTTTAAAAATATTATGATTATAATTAGTCAAATGTATAAAATGTTTGTTAAATGCATTCGCAATGTCAACTGGGTTATCTATTATGTCACTGTTAATTTTTAATTTGCTAATAGTTGAGTGGCTTTGCTCTTTCGTCGTTTTACTCTTTATAACTTCCCATGTGGCTTTACATTTATTTTTTGACAGCTGAAGATGCTTTGAATTCACCAATTTTTGGGACTGATGTATACAATTTCTTAATAATTTCGAATAATTTCGATACTTTGTTTTATTTGCAGAGTTAGAGTTTTTATAGTAATTGAACCGTAAGCGTCGTTTAGAGTAGTAGTGTAGTGCCGTAAGCGTCGTTTAGAGTAGTAGTAGTGTAGTGCGGGCTTGAAGTTTATTTTAGTTATTCCACACATAAACATGGGCGTATATAACACAAAATTACATCGGTTTCACATTATAAAGTTTACTAGTAGCAATTTGCAAAACATTCCAAAGCAAAAGTCATATGTCGGCCGAAACTCCGGCCACAAAACAAAACTTAGGTTCCCTGACAAAAGATCTCTTATTTTTTAAGATTTATTTATTTAGGTATACCAACAGTGCTTACATAAGACATTATTAATAACAATTTAATCTTAGTTCTAAATAAGATGCTCTCAGTCCCACTATTCTTTAACAAATTTCAGCACTTCATTTTTAAAAGAGTGGAAACTATCTAAAAATATGTCTAAGTCTGGAATATTTCAGGTCAAAAGATTATATAAGTTACACATTCTGTTTATGGGGGCATGACATCCCAGGTTAGTTCTAAACGTGTTCTAAACCTTGGACCACTCAGTGTTTTAGTTATGGGATGAAGCGACGACGGGGCGGTCTATTAATAAACAACTATAAAACGATAATATATTTTATAACAAACACATAGATAAATAAACATCCAAGTTGGAACTTGATGCCAATCTGAAAAATATTTTCCATCTTGACCTGACCGGGGACCGAACCCGGGACCTCCGGTGTGTCCACAGAGCTCATCAAAACTCAAAATTCCACGAAAGTCAAAATTTCCAATAAATTAAAGAAAGGTATGTAAAAAGAGTCTGGACAAATTTGTTTTTATTCTATATCCAAAAAAGGTGTTGAAATTCCAGACGTCTCGAAAATTCCTAACATATGGTAACCCTACACACAGATACTAAGCGCCAAAACACCATTAACAAGTGTAAACACCAGTAAACACTTGTCCCCTGTCCTTTCTATCGGAGGTCAAGTTTGTGTGCGTAAAACCTGTATGACTACAACTACTTTCTCATAAATACTGGCCATTTTAAGAGCCTCTTCGTTTTGAGCTAGATGTGAATGAGGAGGCTTCCAAGCTGGTATGGTAGAAAAGAAAAAATGTAGAATGTACCAGCTGCTTTTCTTCCTCGTAAAAGCCCACCGAGGAAATTGGCGAAAATCAGGAATCATGTAAATAGGCCATGTTCGGTATAAATGCTCGAGTCTGATTATGGACAGTCGCGGCGAGTTTGGTAAGTAACTATGTCGTGTACCTATCATTAATATCAAATAAGGGTGCCAGAAGTGTCAGCAAAAGTGAAAAGTCGCCCTTGCGGCGGTCTCAGATCACGTGTCCATCTTACGATGTATTTATTTTTTTTCATTTATTTTCTTAATTGTGAAGCCCTCATACAATGTAAACTCCCGCATGAGATCTCAGGGAGAGGGGGTGCCTGAAAAACAGCGTTACCTCCACGTAGGTACCTACGTGGTAAGGTAACACAAGCTGAGGCATTCCTTTGCCATTTATTTTTAGAAGTTAGCAATTTTTATGTTTACTGTAAGCAAAGGCAATAAATTACTTTTTTATTTATTTATTTTTATTTACGAATTTTCGATCAGGTCACGTGTCCTGGCGCGAGTTTAACATTCTTTACCCTTTTATTGGGATGGGTTACCATAAGTGGCATAACAATATCTCAAGCTCCTCCGTGCTTCGGAACGCCCGTGGTCCCGACTGCTATCATTGATGACAGTCGTTAAGCTATGTCAGATGCCTTTAGGCAGCTTATAAAACACACTAAAAACAAACAACAAATAAAATACTTAGTACTTAATTGGAGAGTGTAGGCCAAGTCGTCTGGCTGCTCTAGCCAAGTCCTCTGGCTGCTCTGGCCAAGTATGGCTCTAGTAGTGCAGAGAGGGTCGTGCTCCTGTAGTGGAAACTAAGAAGACCTGATGATGATAATGATGATGAGTACTTAATCATTGGCATGGCAGACATTTTAACGTGATAACGTCTTATTAAAGTTGGCTTACGCCGGCTGCACACACGAAAAACTGTCACGTCCCGTATGTCGTAGTGATAGAGGCACAATCGCACATCGCTCTCTTTTCCACTGTTACTACGGAAAATTATCGTTCGTAAACCTATTTTACAAGTACCCATTTTTTTTTTTTGATGTCGGCATTTTTATTTAACAGGCAGGGTCTCTTGTTCTTAGCTAGCCGACCTCTGCCTTATTAGTCATTCTAATTACAAAACTCTGTATGTATAAGCAAAATAGGGATGAATCACAAGACTGATTACGAAAATACTTTCCAATTACTCAGAATGAGTAATGTACTATGAGTACACCACTTGAATTTCTTCGGAAGTGTTGTTTGCATACAAAAAGCACATTATTACTGCACAAAGAGTCGATATATGGTAGAACCACAGATTTGTATTTAGGCTAGATGCCGTTTGAGGTTATACAGAGTGTTACTTAAGAGCCCGCCATATGCCAGGCGGCGTGGCGGTACAAACGCGGATGGTCTAAACGCGTTGGCTACTTTGGATATTTTCGTTTTTTAGGAATATTCAAGGGTTATTCGAAAAAGAAAAACATATGATGGCTGCCTTATCTGTAATGCAATAATAATCAAAAGTTTTAAGGTTAATTTTAATGTATTTGGTGAATAATGCTATATACCGAGCTAATTTACTCGGTACGTGATTTGAAGGCAACTTTGCAATTTTTTTCTATCGAGAAAATTTAACGCAATCGTGTTTTTGAGTCAGATAGTTACCAGAGTTAGTCCTGAACTTTGCTGCATTTTTATTTCAACTTTAGTATTTAATTATTATTGATATAACAGTCAATCATGCAAAGCAGTGTGAGGTAGTACGGGCCCTTAACCAACGAAGTTCCCGTGAAGAGGTAACTCAGCCCATCAAAATTAACAACTTTTCCTATTTCTCGCGCACGAAGGGTTCCGTACTATTATCTATAATAAGTTTAGAATTATTAAAAATATTTTTATTTTATGATGTAACTAAAAATTTATGCTTTTCGTAATTTTTACCAAATTTCAAGATTCTGAGTTCACGGGTATTAAAAAGTGGATAGTATATAGTCAGCGTAACGTTCGAATATTCTATGGGCTTCATACTTTCGATTGATTCTATTCGGCCTTGCGATAGGACTTTTAAAACCAAGTTCGGTTTAGCGAGCCATATTAGGGCTCACAATAGAAATAATATTTAAATTAAATTACTGTCCAGGGACGCCGTCATCGAAATCGATGAGGAGGACTATATACTTTCGATTGGTATGGAATTTGTCTATTAACCAAACCAGTGAAATGTTTAAATTTTTTTTGTTTTTAATTGTTGATTAATCATATTCTGGACTGATTTTTTTTAGACAACCCATTTGCAATATATTTATTGACGTATTTGATTGAATATAAAATATTTTTCATCCATTAACCAGCTCGGTGAAGGTCGTTCTAAGGCAGGATCTTAGACTAACAATGATTTAAAGTTATAGAAACGACAATAGGTATTATTAAACTTTTTATTAGAAGTTACATTATCATCACATTTCTATTAAGGCATTTACGTCTTTGGTTAAATTTCTGTTTAGCCTAAAACTTAACCTTTTTTAAATACATTCTCATATAATACTGATATAATCTTTCATATAATAAAAACTACGAACCGATTTTGATGAAATTTAAATGGAACCAGCTTTAAAGCATACCCTTTCAAAAAAAAAGCGCAGTCACTGTCATTGTCAACTTCTTCACTAAAAACGCAGTGGCTTAGCCCTTTGTTTTTCACCTCGTTGCGTTTTGAAGTAACGATTCTTCATCAAGGGATACGGTTTTAGTTTCTTTTTATCATCCCTAATAGCATTGTCTTCGAAACTTTTAAAAGCTGGTTTTCGTATGGAAATATCCGAGCACGCACCGAACTGCTCCTGTCGTCCGCAATCCACTCCCTCTTTCCCATTTGGACATGGTACCGGGCTGTTCCCAGCGGTGTACCGCCACTGAAGAACACAGTGTTCACACACCAAACCACGTGGAAGTCTATAGGTAACAGGGTATTTTACGTTACCACGTGTTGGGTAGTATTTCGTGTTACCATTTTCAAGTTGTAAAGGGTAACGGTCGAAGCATTCTTGCTCGTTTTGTAGAGGGTCGGGACAGATTTTGAACTCCCAGAATCCTAGGTGACTGGCAGTGAGTTCTACAGTAATATTGATCAAGGAGCCAGTGTAGTTTCTGACGATGACACCTTGTCCATATTTGCCTCCCAGCTCGTGGGGTCGAGGTGTCGGTGCGTTGTAGGGGTCTCCACAAACACCGCATCTGTAAGTTTGGTATTATTAAAAGTCTAGGTATTTTTCTATGTTCTTCGTCAAATACTAATAGGCCTAAAGTTCCAGTCCTGACGGCGCTCAGAAATTAGTTAATTAACAGGAACTTATATTTTTTTTTAGTAGGTATTTGTTGTTATAGCGGCAATAGAAATACATCATTTGTGAAAATTTTAACTATCTAACTATTATGCTTCATGAGATACAGCTTGGTGACAGACGGACGGACGGACAGACAGAGACATACAGCGGAGCCATATGAATACGGTACCATTTTTACCCTACGGAACCCTAAAAATTAAGTAGTGATTACTAACTTTCCTCCATTGACGCCCCATTGTAGTTCGCGGCCGCCGCAGCTGGAGCCGTGATCATCGTATTCCTTGGCGGTGGGGAAGCCATACCTCCAGGCGGTAGCTCTGGACGGTGGCTCCAGCACCCGGCCGTGGCCCAAGACGCTCGCCACCATGCAGGACACCACTAGGACTTGATACATCTGTGAATACCAAAAGAGTACTTTATTAAATACGAAAATATGTGATGAAAAAATTCACCGCAGGTAGGATTTGAACCACTTGAACCTACAATCTTCGACATCTGGCCCGTCGATGCTCTCAACCACTTAGCTGCCGTAGCTTCAAATCAAATCACCGCGGCGAATTTGTTCATCACATATTATACACGCATTTGGACATTGCAGGCTTGAATCACCTAATTGTCTGATAATTAAGATGATTCCGTGCTTCGGAAGGCACGTTAAGCCGGTGGTCCCGGCTGCCATCTGGTAGTCGTTAAAGGAACCACGTCAGAGGCCGAGAGGCGGTTCCGAAGAACTCTGACACCAGGGTGTGCATGGTCGATTGACCGTGACACCTACTCGAAATGAATGAATGATACACGATTTGAAGCATGCTTAGTCTCCATTATTGAGTAAGATTTTACTTTTGAAAAAGAGCTTTTTAATGCGAAGACGATTGGTGTTGTTAGATATATTTCTGGGGTGAATAGTTTTAAGATAATAAATAAATATATAGGGACATATCACACATATTGCGCTAGGCACACAGTAAGCTATGAACTTGTGTCGTAGGAAGTAAGGAAGAATACTGTTCCCGAAGGATAGACATTGACGCGGGCGGAGCCGCTGGTGAAATCTAGTATTTTAATATGTCTATGTTAGTTTCAATCAGTGAAATTTTTTGGGGCGCTCCGTGGCGCAGTGACAAGACCGGGTTCGATCCCCGGTCAGGTCATGATGGAAATCAATCTTTTGCAGACTGACCTGGGTCTTGGATGTTTATCTGTATAGGTATATAATATAAAATATAGTATCGTTGAGTTAGATCCTAACCAGGTTAGGTGGGGTTTCTCTAGCAACAACCTGTGCAGCCGCGGCGCTGTTCAGACGATGAACCATCCAATGAACTGCCCCAGCTGTCCTTCTTCCTGTACTGTAGAGGACTTGATTAAGGCAAATGATCGTGCCGTCGAAGTGGCCAAATTCTAGTCTAACTTCATATAACATTTATTATATATATAGCTATTTTGACTCGAAAAGAAGAAGAAGTTAGATTCTACGACAAAAGTTCACAATAAGCCCCACAGTAACTTACCGCCAATGTAGAAGTTCTGGACATCTTCAAGCTTAAAGGTTACAGCATGTAGCTCTACCGAATAGCTGGCTTCTTTATTAAAGGGTTCAGGACGACCAGGACTGTGGTGGCTCACACACTGCGCCGTGTTGGTGATCCTGTGGCTATAACAATGATTGCATAAGTGCCAGAATATATACTACAATGTACTTACGCCACTTACATCATATACCCCAAATGGTGGTATTTCGATGAAACAAATGTGTTGCATTTCCTTGATAATACGTAATAACAGACGTGTTAATAAGTTCTTGGGAAAAATATTTTTGATGTGTTAACGTATAAATCGATGAATGCCCGCTGCACGCACGAAACAGTGTCACGTTCCTTGTGCAAGCGAGAGCGTGGAACTTAATGCCAGCTAGGACCAACTTTAAGGCTTGGCCTTTCGAAGCACGACGGAATTTGAGAGATTTTTACGCCCACTGAGCCATGGGTTTCACTATCACAGGGATAATATTAGAATTCTAATGAAATTTAGTACTTAGATAGTTTATATGCAACATACTTACATAGTTTATATGCAAATAAACCATTTATCTATCTATCCATATCCATACTAATTTATAAATGCGAAGGTAACGCTGTTTGTCTGTCTTCTTTTCACGCTTCAACCATTGAACCAATTTGGATGAAATTTAGTATGGAGGTAGTTTGAGGCCTGGGAAAGGACATAGGTTACCTTCCATTGTGGAAAATTCTACTGTTCCCGATGGATCAACATTATCGCGGGCGAAGCCGTGGGCAACAGCTAGTCTATCTAAATCAAATCAAATCAAATCATTTTTATTTGCTTTAAATGTGTACATTACAGGTGGAATACATAAAAGTGAATTCATTACATTTAACCTTAGCAGGTATGCAAAATTTCAGTCATTTTATATACAATTTAAAGAATTATTAATTATACCAAACTATGCCACTTAAGTATTGATAAATTTATAAATACTAATTCAAACATACAATTAAAGATATAGTCCAGTCAATAAGTCTAAAGTTAAATAAAAATCAACATAATAATACAAACAAATCATTCAAAAATTTAATTATTTTCATTTAAATAATCCTTGATGGAATATTAGCATCTGTCCATTAAAAGCCTTTTAAGTCGAATCTTAAATAGCGTCAAAGGTAGATCCTTGATGTTACTTGACAGTAAAAATGCGAACAGCCATCGGATAACAACTGTCATTATATAATGAAGTATTTATTGCAGGTAGCACAAGTTATTTGGTTCTCTACCCCTATACACGTTTACCACTTCACACTTCCGTTTAAACAAATATGGATATAGTTTAACAAAGTGACAGACTTCATATATATAAACTGATGGCAGTGTTAAAACATTAAGTTTTTGGAAATATTGCTTGCAACTTGTCCTTTGCGGAATGTTGCATATAGATCGCACACATTTTTTCTGAGCAAGAAAAGCTCTATCAAAATCTATAGAATTTCCCCTTACTACAAAATATCCCATATACATCTATATACGACAGGCTAGTTTTCAAAAAATATACACGGTGTAATTTTAATCGTTCTGGACCCTTAAAGGGATGATTCAGCCCGTTGATATAAACAACTTTTCCTATGGGAACAATGCCGGAAATCGAAAATTTTTTTTTACGTTCCCATACAAATTGACCGGCAGATTTTTTTTTGTATGGAACTGCCCATTTTTTTTTGAGTTCCCAGCATTGGTCCCATAGGAAAAGTTGTTCATATCGATGGGCTGAATCACGCCTTTAAGGGTCCAGAACGATCCAAATTTCACCATGTATAAGTAGTATATAAGATACTCAAAAAAATTGGTTGTCTGTAAAGTCGGTTTACGGACGATAATTTTACGTGATAACGGTGGAAGAGAGATAGATGCGTCACAAGCCGAACACCTAGGCCGATCCTGTCTCTCTATCGCTTGTCCCCCGCTCTCGCTTTCACGTGGAACGTGACACTTTATTGGCTTGCATCGATTTATATTTTGGCGAGCTCCGTGGCGCAGTGGTTAACACGCCAGCCCGCCAGCCTGCAACACGAAGTGCCCGGGTTCTATCCCCGGTCAAGTCATGATGAAGAATATAGTATCGTTGAGTTAGTATCCTACGACACAAGTTCACAACTTACCGTGGGGCTAGTTCAATTTGTGTGATATGTCACTAAATATTTATTTATTTAAAAAAAAATAAGACGTTATCAAAAATAATGGAATCTAAGCATTTTGTATACTCCTTTCTGTTGGCACACGTGTAATAAAATACTTTTCCTTCTGTTTATTATCGCAGTAAATTGAATCAATAATTACATAAACGAACAAAACTTCCGACCTCCATTCCCGATTGGATTCGTCTCGTTGAAGAATAGCATGGCATTGATTTCAATAAGTGTTTATTGATCAATAGAAGCGTGCTTAATGTCTGTCTATAATACTAATGCTGTCGGACACAGCCGCGGCGATTTCGGAGAAAGTCCGTTGGCGTATTTAAAGATTTGACACCGCTGACTCAATCGATTTGCTGCCCCATAAGCCAATTTTTAATGGGGAAGTATTGAATGCAGAACACACACATTATATTGTTGAAATATGGCATGGAATTGATATCAAGTGTTTGTTGATCAACAAAAGCGTAATATATGTCTATAATAATATATAATGTACGAGTATAGATTTAGCCGTGGTATCCGACAGAGTAGAATAGGACCACTCCTCGTCTTCCCATGGAGGTCGTAAGAGGCGACTTAGGAAATACAAGCTAAACAAAGCTCATAAACGTCAATGAGACCTCTCCAACCCGTCTGGCCAGCGAGGAGAGTGTAGGCCAAATCCTCTGCCTGCTCTAGCCAAGTATAGTATATCCGGTAGTACAGAGAGGGTCAAGCTCCTGCAGTGGAGACTAAATAGACCTGATGATGATGATATAGATTTAGGTGAAAGCCCATTGGCGTATTAGAGATTAGGCGCCTCGGTCTCAATTTATTTGCCATTCTATGATCTCCACCCCTAATTATTATTGGACATCTAATTATTAAAGATCGCTGATTTTGTCTTGTCATAAATGCACGTCGACAAAAATGTTTTGTGTAATCACAGATGGAAAATACAATTCTTACGGATTTCTTCCTAATTTGAGCGTATTCCCGGATGCATTTTAATAACCAATTAAAAACATGTAACATAGATTGAGCTAGCCCCAAATAAGTTCGAGACTTGTGTTATGAACTTAAGGTTATGAAATACTAATTCAACCATACTTTATTTTATAACAAATACATATATACATATTATCACGTCTTTTTCCATTAAGGCGTAGACAGAGCTTAGGTTAATGAGACACAAATACATACTATATAGTTAATTTTTAGTAGAGCCAAGCTACCGGCAAACTTCATTTTTGATAGTAGCGTTAATGGGTCGGCTCATCCGGGGAAGTATCACACTCACAAAAAAATCGACGTTTGAGTAGAAGCTTCTATAGTTCGTTCGGTGAGTGAGAGAGCCGAAGGCCCGTCCAAGCGTTTAGAATGACGACTGCTGAGAAGGAGATGCCGGAATAAACTAGGTATTCATGGGCTAGTAGCAGCCGCCCCCGACTGTTTTGTTACCCCGGGCCATGGCCCTACTGACTCTAGGGTAAACAAACAGCCCGGGCAGACTGGAAAGAGAAAGGTCTGTCATAGTGGAAAATCATTTCAGTCTTCGGATGAAGACGCCGGGCGCGAGGTATCTTTAGCGTTAATTTTTAGTTATTATTAAATTATGTAATGTATGTATGTATTAATCAAAAAAAATAATCAAAAAAATTATATTTTAGTGTTAATGTTAATTTAATGACGTAAAATGTGAATAGTTAGTGGTGAAAAGTGTATTGTAATGTGGGATGTGAATTAACTTGTAGGAGCCCAGTACCAAGCTTTATATTATGGTAAGTAACTTAGTAGAGTAATAATTATTTTCTTCAATTTTTAGGGTTCCGTACCCAAAGCGTAAAAACGGGACCCTATTAATGTTGCTCCGCTGTCCGTCTGTCACCAAGCTGTATCTCATTATTTATATGTGAATTACGGGTTACTCACGTACGAAGTCAGCTACAGGCCGACATGTTTCAACCTCATCCGGAGGTCTTCCTCAGGGCGAATGTGAACCGAGACGCGCGCACGGAGTCGTCCCGATTCGCACTGACACTAGTGACGAGCGACGCGGCATGCGTGGGCGGCGCGGGCAGCGCGGTCCGCGGCTCGCTGAGCTCTCTGTGACAGTGCTGGGGTTGATGGGGGTTGCTGATGTTCTGCATTGATGATTCCCGTAGCTTTTCTGGGATCCCCATTTGCGTCTTCATCATCATCATCAGTGGCTGACATTGCGCGTACGTGAAAAGAGCTCACTGTGTCAAGTTCTGCTGGCTGAACATGGCTTCTACTGTCCGTTTTCTGAAGCAATGGTTTCCAGGTGACGGGTAAGCTCCAACCTCCATCGCGATTGAAATTCGGGCGTTTACTAATCTCTATAGCTTCTCGTATTTTACGAGGGACAAAGCTTTTCTCTCTCGCTAAGACTTTAGGGAGTGACGGACAAAATTGGTCAATTCTTACGTCGGAAATTTGACATCAAGACCATATTCAGACCCCTTACAAAAATCAGGCAGCTTGTACGTTCCCCAAAGGACAGAGATCCACTTAATGTGCCTGGTGTGTATGAAGTCCCTTGCGACTGTGGAAAGAGCTATGTGGGAGAGACAGGACGAAATGTGTCAACAAGGCTGCATGAGCATATACGGAGTCTGAAGAAATTGGACAGCACCGGGTCAGCCATCGCCGAGCACGCGATAGAGTCGGATGTTACACATTACATCCGCTTTGACAAAGCTAAAGTCTTAGCGAGAGAGAAAAGCTTTGTCCCTCGTAAAATACGAGAAGCTATAGAGATTAGTAAACGCCCGAATTTCAATCGCGATGGAGGTTGGAGCTTACCCGTCACCTGGAAACCATTGCTTCAGAAAACGGACAGTAGAAGCCATGTTCAGCCAGCAGAACTTGACACAGTGAGCTCTTTTCACGTACGCGCAATGTCAGCCACTGATGATGATGATGAAGACGCAAATGGGGATCCCAGAAAAGCTACGGGAATCATCAATGCAGAACATCAGCAACCCCCATCAACCCCAGCACTGTCACAGAGAGCTCAGCGAGCCGCGGACCGCGCTGCCCGCGCCGCCCACGCATGCCGCGTCGCTCGTCACTAGTGTCAGTGCGAATCGGGACGACTCCGTGCGCGCGTCTCGGTTCACATTCGCCCTGAGGAAGACCTCCGGATGAGGTTGAAACATGTCGGCCTGTAGCTGACTTCGTACGTGAGTAACCCGTAATTCACATATAAATAATGTTATTATCTCGCGTTAGTTTTAATCAAAAAAAGCTGTATCTCATGAACCGTGATAGTTAGACAGCTGAAATTTTCACAAATGATGATTTCTGTTGCCGCTATAACATTCTAAAAAATTTAATAAAATTAATATTTAAGGGTGCTGCAAAATATTATAACTATCTGAGGCGAAAATCTGAGGTATCATATTAGTAGGCGGAATCTGAGGAATATTTTTATTCCGTTTTCCACCTTATGCCCACCTCCGTGGTCCAGTGGTTAAGGCGTTTGCCTGTTGACCAAAGTATGCTTCCAAGCATACTTTGTTTAGTTGTTTCCAGTTTGGTTAGGACATTGCAGGCTTGAATCACCTGATTGTCTGATAATAAAGATGATTCCGTGCTTCGGAAGGCACGTTAAGCCGGTGGTCCCGGCTGCCGTCTGGTAGTCGTTAAAGGAACCACGTCAGAGGCCGAGAGGCGGTTCCGAAGAACTCTGGCACTAGGGTGTGCATGGTCGATTGACCGTGTCACCTACTCGAAATGATGATGACCTTACGCCCACCAAAATACTAAACGTGGCTAAAGGTGTTAAAGACCTGGGCTCTGTCTACCCCGCAAGGAAAAAGACGTGACAGTATGTACAACTATTAGAAACCGTGTTTCTCAGATATAGATCAGATTATCTAATCGTAATCATTTGTTTACAAATCTATGCTTTATAGTGTAATTATCATAATTGATAATAATTATTGTCTGTGCCGGTTTATTTTGATGATAAAATAAGTGTAACACTTATTTTTATAACAAAGTCAGTGTAACATATCATCATCAATTACTAATATTATAAATGCGAAAGTCAGTTTGTTTGTTTGTTTGTTTTTTGTTTGTTTGTTTGTTTGTTTGTTCGTTTGTGTGTTTGTTTGTTTGTTTGTTTGTTTGTTTGTTTGTTTGTTTGTTTGTTTGTTTGTTTGTTTGTTTGTTTGTTTGTTTGTTTGTTTGTTTGTTTGTTTATTTGTTTGTTTGTTTGTTTGTTTGTTTGTTTGTTTGTTTGTTTGTTTGTTTGTTTGTTTGTTTGTTTGTTTGTTTGTTTGTTTGTTTGTTTGTTATGCTTTCACGCCGTAACTACTGAACCGATCATCATGAAATTTTGCATACAAGTTCTCTGGAGTACGGAGAAGGACATAGGCTACCTTTTATCCCGGGAAAAACTCATATTCCCGAGGGATCGACATTGACGCGGGCGGAGCCGCGGGCGAAAGCTAGTCTATAATAAGTTTAAAATTATTAAACATATTTTTATTATATGATGGAACTCTAAATGTATACATACATACATATTATCACGTCTTTTTCCCTCGCGGGGCAGACAGAGCCGAGGTCTTTAGGACCTGTAGGCCACGTTTAGCATGTTGGACTGGGCATTAGGTGGAAAAAGGAATTAGAATAGTGATGGGTTGCTAGCCGCACCGCCTATTAACATGATTCCTCAGATTTTACCCATTCCCTCGATCGGCTTTTACGATCTGCGCGGGAAGAAAAGCAGCTGGTACATTGAATGTTTTATTGCTTTTCTGTCAAACCAGCATGGAAGTGCTCAAAATGTATGCTTTTCTTGAATCGTGTTCCTGAGAAAAAGAGTCTTGACAGACAGACAGACGGACAACAAAGTGATCAGTTTAGGTCAGATAAGGCTCTAGTTTTTCCTTTTGAGGTACGGAATCCTATCAAGGTTTATATGTCCCTTACCATCCGGGCTAAGCAGGGGAGGCTCGCTAGTATATCAATAAATTAACACTTATAAACGGCTTTGTTTTGACTTCAAAAGATTAGTTGTACCACTTGTGCTATCTAATGGTCATCCTGATAAATAAGGCTGATGACGAAGCGGCCAGTTTAAAAAGGAAAGCGTCGCGAATATCTGATTGTTCTGTGTCAGAAGTCAAAACAATTTGCCACGAATTAACTCAGCCGTAAGTCTTTCTAATATTCATTTAGACGCTTTCAACCGACTTCTCAAGATTCTCAATTTTACTGTATTTGTTTTGTATATGGTACTTTATTGACAGCCTCCGTGGTCCAGTGGTTAAGGCGTTTGCCTGTTGACCCGGGGGTCGTGGGTTCGATTCCCACCGGAAGCATACTTTGTTTAGTTGTTTCCAGTTTGATTAGGACATTGCAGGCGGGAATCACCATTGTCTGATAATAAAGATGATTCCGTGCTTCGGAAGGCACGTTAAGCCGGTGGTCCCGGCTGCCATCTGGTAGTCGTTAAAGGAACCACGTCAGAGGCCGAGAGGCGGTTCCGAAGAACTCGTCGATTGACCGTGATACCTACTCGAAATGATGATGTATATGTGGTACCTCATAACGTATTTATGAAGCGGTTTGCAAAATTCTTTGGACTAGATAACATCTTATACAGTGATGTACGCAGGCTGCACGCACGAAAATGTGTCACGTTCCGTGTGCAAGGGAGTGCGGAACAAGCGATAGAGAGCCACGTTCGACTGGTAACGCATCTATCTCTCTTCCACCGTTATCATGGAAAATTATTGTCCCTAAACCGAGTTCAAAACCAAAGATTTTTTGTTCACGGTTCCTTACCCTGAGGTTAAAAACGGAACCTTATTACTTAGCCTCTGATCTCCGTCCGTCGGTCCGTCTTTCACAGGGTTGTATAGCTATTGAACCGTAATACGAAGTGTTTTGGAATTTTTACACAATCTTTTGCCGCTATAACAATAATAATAAAAATATTCGTTATTATAATGAAATCAATTTAAAACTATCAATTACTCGGTGAGTATCAATTACTGGTACATATACCTCACTTATTAATAGCTTTGTTGTTTGCAAGAGGATACTTGTACTACTTGTGGCTACTGATAACAAGGTTCTGGAGGCTGATAAACTCGAAGACAGCGCGGCCAGTTTAAAGGAGATCGTCGCGAATACAAGTACTCGGTAGTTCTGTAACAGAAGTTAAGACAATTTGTTACAAATTTCAGCTGTAAGTGTTGTTCTAATATTTATTTAGATTAAAACATAAGTTATTATACACATTTGGTGTATGAGAGAGCCGGAGGTCCATTCTTCCTACTTTTGTACCCATGTCTTCCCCCCAACTCCTTGAAATGCCGACAACAGTCCTGTCACACCCTGGTGTTGCAGTTGTCCATGGGCAACGGTGATCGCTTAACATAAGGTGACTCGCATGTTGGTTTTCCGTCCTATATCACAAAAAAAAACCGCAAAAAAAAAGCCGTGTGGTATCCGGCAGAGTAGAATAGGACCACTCCAAGTCGTCCCGTGGATGTCGTAGAAGGCGACTTAGGAAATACAAGCTAAATAAAGCTTATAAACATCTAAGAGACCTCTTCAAAACGTATGGCTAGCGTGGAGAGTGTAGGCCAAATCTCTGGCTGCTGTGGCCAAGTATGGCCCTAGTAGTACAGAGAGGGTCGTGCTCCTGTAGTGAAGACTAAAAAGGACCTGATGATGATGATGACCCTGTAGGTTTTGAAACCCTTGCGAATGTCGAAAAAACACGAAAATTTGAGTTAGATTTTTTTCACAGCTCCAAGGTACAGTAGACCTGAGTATTTGATATGAATTTCAGCTTGATACCTCTACGCGTTCATAAGAAAAAAGGTCTTGACAGACAGACGGACAACCAAGTGGGCCTATAAGTGTTCCATTTTTTCTTTTTGAGGTACGGAATCCTTAAAACGTCATCAACATGTGTAATATCAAAGATTACGTGATAATACTAACGTAGCAGCTAGCAACGTGTGTACTGGGACATGCCCAAGGAAAAGTAAAAGACTTTCCTTAATATAAACAGTGCCAGTGAAAGAAATATTTGAATGCGTAATTAAATAAATATTTAGCGGTAATTAGTATTGCTATACAGCGCGGAAATACTGCCAGTATTAGGCACGTTGCCTCGATGCGACGAGTTGGAAGATTTCTTCTATTTAAGTTCAATACTTCAATACTTTATTTGCATCCATAATGTACATTATATATGCCTTTTTACAATGGTACAGAAGCAATTAAGGACCCTTACGGGCGCAGCAGTCGGAGAGGGACTGACTTGTCATTTTTTAATTATAAATATCAATCGTTTTATCAAAATTATATACCTACTTGGTCTTGTGTTGATTCCCTGTATAAAATAATTTAATTTGATTTTTAAGGTTTCTGATGTTTTCGCGATCGTTACACATTTAAATGAAATCACTTTTCAAATTGAGTTAAATTATTATAATATTTGTGGTTTGAAATTGTCTGGCATTCTTTGTAGGTAAATATATTTATTTTTGTGGTGAATAAAGCAAGTTTAGCGTAACATTACATGACTGAATGAGCAATTTTATTTAGTGGTTTATTAAATAAGTGGTAAGTTAACAAATCAAGATTGGTCGGTAAGAACATGGTGGGTGCTTCGCCCCCGGGCGCCTAGTCTTTGCCTAAGGAAAACCCCTAAGGTCACGAATGGTAATAAGTTGATTGTAAGTATAAATTCTGGCACTTGTGCAAACATTCGTCAGCCACCCAGGGTCACCAACACAGGCATTGTCATGTAGGACGCCCCAGTCGTGTCGAACCCTTTGTGAGGTAGCCAGCTGTTCCGTAGTGGAAATGCTGAGCCATTAGCGAAACTAAAATATATCTATATTACTTACGGCATTTACGGTACGTACCAAACTTTGATGAGTGCGAAATTATTATTTTTCATCCAAAATATTAAAAAAAACCGGCCAAGTGCGAGTCGGACTCGCGCACGAACCATATCTATAAAAACGGCAAAAAAAGCATGTCTGTTGTTTGGGAGCCACCCTTACATATTAATTTTATTATTTATAATTAAAGTGAATATATAACAATATTCTTTTGAATATTTGTACGTGAATGTTTGTACCTGTTACCGTTATCAATATCGAGCAAAAAATCACGTTTGTTTTTAATATTTGTTGTTAAAGCGGCAACAGAAATACATCATCTGTAAAAATTTCAACTGTTTGACTATCACGGTTCATGAGATACAGTCTGGTGACAGACGGACGGACAGGAGAGCCATATTAATAAGGTCTCGTTTTTACCCTTTGGGTACGGAACCCAAAAATAAGAAAAAGCACATACAACCGAATGAAGAATCTCCTTTTTTAAAGTCCGTATATATAATATTTACACTTTATGTATACAGCGTAATTTTGTACTAGGTATATTAAAATCCTGGAATCAGAATCCCTTGAATACAAAATTATAAGAAAGAAATTTGACTTCCCACAGAAATTCGCCTATCATTATCATTAGGTCTATTTAGTCTCCACTGCAGGAGCATGACCCTCTCTAAACTACCGGAGCCATACTTGGCCAGAGCAGACAGAGGATTTGGCCTACACATTGAAATTCGCCCAGCTGATCGGCAACTTGTATGGGAAGTCTACATTTTTTTTCGTCTTTTACGTACACTTAGTCTTATCTCTTTTGTTCACAGATGTATCAAGTCCTGGTGGTGTCGTGCATGGTGGCAAGTGTGATGGGCCACGGACGGGTGCTGGAGCCGCCGTCTAGGGCCTCCGCCTGGAGGTACGGCTTCCCCACAGCCCCCGACTATGACGATGATGGCACAAACTGCGGCGGCTTCTCGCATGAGTGGATCGTTAATAATGGAAGGTCAGAATGCTATACATATTAGCTTACTATTTATAATTAATAATCCTTCAATAAAACGCCTACAGACAACCGACCCCCCGAATTCTCACAAAATCTTAACTTTTTTTATGATATAGGGCGGCAAAAATAACTTACCTAATGGTAAGTTATCACCGCTGCTCATGGACAACTGCAACACCAGGGTGTGACAGGTGCGTTGGGGGAAGGAAATGGGGAGGGGAGGGGGAAGGATGGGCCTCCAGCTCTCTCACTCACCGAAAGAAGCATAGAAGCGGTAAAGCTTCTACTCAGACGTCGATTTTCAGTAAGAGTGTGGTACTTCCCCGGACGAGCCGGCCCATTCATGCTACTAGCAATTTATTTTGCCGGTAGCATGGCTCTACCACGACTAACTAATATCACGAAAAACATAACTAACTAATCACGACTCAAATTCTCGTGCTGTCTTTGTCTTGCTAGGTAATTGTTAAGACAGTGACAGAACGAGATTTAAGATCGATTTTAGTTAAGAATACTCTTAAGATAGTTTTGAGTATTCGGGGGTCTCCTTTACGTTTTGTTCTATATTGTTAACAGATTATCGTAGTGGCTTGAAAGCAACAAATTTCCAAATTCATGCTGATGCATTCCTACTACTGCGTGCTTCTCTTTTTCTCGCCCATTGAAACACATTGCTGGTAGTAACAAGTGGGATCGAGGAACCCAACGACACGACTTTTTTAAACTCTCCCTCTGATACTGAGCGGTGTGGTATCCGGCAGAGTAGAATAGGACCACTCCAAGTCCAAGTCTTCCCATGGAGGTCGTAAGAGGCGACTTAGGAAATACAAGCTAAACAAAGCTCATAAACATCAATGAGACCTCTCAAACCCGTCTGGCCAGCGAGGAGAGTGTAGGCTAAATCCTCTGTCTGCTCTGGCCAAGTATGGCTCCGGTAGTACAGAGAGGGTCATGCTCCTGCAGTGGAGACTAAAAAGACCAGATGATGATGATGAAGTCCTTTCGGGAGGTGCCTTACATTCCATAATTACAAACTTACAGATGCGGTATTTGTGGAGACCCCTACGACGCACCAGAACCTCGAGCCCACGAGCTGGGAGGCAAATATGGAGACGGCATTATTGTCGAGAACTACATCCCTGGTTCCTTGCTCACTACTACAGTCCAACTCACTGCATATCACCGAGGTTTCTGGGAGTTCAAACTCTGCACCGATCCTACACGAAACGACCAACAATGCTTTGATAACTTCCCTCTGGAAATGGAAGATGGCGGCACGAAATACTACCCAAACAAAGGCAGTGGCAACTACAGCGTTACTTACAGACTTCCCCCAGGCTTGGTCTGTGACCACTGTGTTCTTCAGTGGCGGTATACTGCAGGGAACAACTGGGGAACATGCCCAAATGGTACGCAGGCATTGGGTTGCGGACCCCAAGAGCAGTTCGGCGCATGCTCGGACATTTCTATAGGAAGTTCTGGAAGTTTCGAAGACAATTTTATAAGGGATGATTACCAGGAGATACCGTCTCCATTGTTGATTTTTCTGAAGAATGGATACTTCGACGCGCAACAAGGTGAGGAAATTGACAATGACATTGGAAGCGACTGAGCTGTAAATATTGCTTTAATTAACACTTTATTAGTATAATCAATACGTAAAGAAAACCCTGTTCGATCCCTGAGGGTGATTCCGCCCGTCGATATGAACAACTTTTCCTATGGGACCAATGGGCGGCCATCTTGGATTCCAAAATGACATTCAGATTCGAGTCGGGTGGGGTCAAACCCCCAAATTCAATCCGACAATACTAAAAAAATTAAAATTTCGCCGCCATCTTGGATACAAAAATACATACATACATATTATCACGTCTTTATCCCTTACGGGGAGGCCACGTTACCGAAAGGCCACGTTTATCGTGTTGGTGGGCGTGAAGGTAGAAAACGGAAACAAAATAGTGATGGGTTGCTAGCCGCATCGCCTATCGTCATGATTCTTTAAATATTCGCCCATTCCCTTGACCGCCTTCTACGGTCTGCGCGGGAAGAGAAGCAGCTGGCACATTCTACGTTTTTTATTTTCTCCCAGACCAGCATGGATACAAAAATGGAGTGCAGATTCGAGTTGGACGGGCCAAGGGTGCCCCAGATTTCGATTTTGAGCCAAATCGGGTAAAGTTAAGAATTGGGGATCATTTAGTTGGAAGCCTCAGAGAGGGCGAATTAATTTAGGAGTAGGGGATGGACCAAACAAAAATTTTTGAGTTCCCAGAACTCAAACTTTTTTGTCTCGGTTTGACGTTTGACGTGGACCGGGCTGCCGAACATTTTTGTTTGGAAATGTAAATTTTTTGAGTTCCCAGCTTTTTTACCATAGGTAAAGTTGTTCATATCGACGGGCTGAATCACCTCTTCAAGGATCGGACAGGGTATTCTTTACATATTGTACCTATATGTAAATAAGTTAGGTTAAGTTAGACTGTACAGGAAAGATAACCAAATAACTGCTATTCTTAATGTGATGATAACGTAATAAAAAGAAAAATAATTTTAATATCCATGTAGTTTATTTACCCTCTTATCGATTTTTATACATAGATCTTCGACTCCCGTTGGACAACTGTCTCCGTGGTCCAGTGGTTAAGGCGTTTGCTTGTAGACCCGGGGATCGTGGGTTCGATTCCTACGGGAAGCATACTTTGTTTCCAGTTTGGTTAGGACATTGCAGGCTTGAATCACCTGATAGTCTGATAATTAAGATGATGCTGTGGTTCGGAAGGCACGTTATGCTGGTAGTCGTTAAAGGGACCACGTCAGAGGCCGAGAGGCGGTCTCGAAGAACCCTGACACCAGGGTGTGTATGGTCGATCGACCGTGACACTGTGTCTCTTCCTGTGTCTTTTTTTCGGCACGTATCAAAAGCATGACGAAACACCAATACGATATAAAAATTGGTTGTCCTGTAAAGTCGGTTTACGGACGATAATTTTACGTGATAACATCATATCAGCCGTAAGAAGTCCACTGCTGGACATGGGTTGGAAGCGGCCTGCATCCAGCGTCTTCCTGCGACCTTAGTCAGGTCATCTGACCATCTGGTCAGTGGATGTCCGACCCTGCACTTGCCGATACGTGGTCGCCATTCGAGAAACCTTCTGCCCCACCGGCCATTGGTTCTACTAGCTATGTGCCCCGCCCACTGCCACTTCAAAATGATAATGGTACGTAATAACGGTGAAAGAGAAACAGATGCGTGACAAGCCATATGTATATACGTGACACTTTTCCGGGCGTGCAGCTGGCGTTCACTGATTTTTAAGACGTTATCACGACAATATGGATGAAACTACATTACGTTTTAACATGACTCATAACAATTCTGGTACGAACAAAGATCACGCTATAAAATGCTTCGCAGTTCCTTTACACTACGCTTTTGTATGCAGATCGTTTTTACGATCGAGCGGGTAACCGCAGAATAACTAGGAAATACGAACAATTCACTTTGTCCGGCCGTAAAATATTCGTTTGGCGCCGAGCCAACGATTGCTGAGCATTTTGATGGATTGAGTCATCCCTGTACTTATACCAAAGGCACACACCACACAATGATATGAATGCGTGTTAATCATAAGTATGACTAGGTATCTACGTCGGTAATTTACGTAATACAACAAGAAAGCCACATGTAACCAAACTAGGCCAGGCGTGTCCTCAACTGCTTCGCCGGTTACAGGCATGCATGGTATAGAGTACGCGCGCCCGGCCACCCGAGCTGCTACTTGCTTTTCCCCCTTTCATCTGAGTGAGTAGTATCCCAATACCTTCATTCCCTTCCCAAGTTCGACAAATTCCTATCTTTCCCCGGCTTAAAAATGCTTTCGATGGATAGCAGCGTCGGAAGTACAAGTAGCCAAAGAAACTGCGCTCGCCAACCAGCCTGCCAGGCTTGGTGAGTATAGCAATATTCTCCTATAATAATAAATCTTTATTTTCGAGCAACCAGACTCATACATATTTTGTTAGTAAACAGGGAACTTAAAACTTAGTGTTAGTAATACTACACTACGACTAAAGCTATTACCACAACAGGCTTCGTCGCAAATTTTGCGAAAGGGACGTTTTGCGCAAGGGACATTTTGCCAAAGGGACATTGTGAAAAAGGGACATTGTGAAAAAGGGACATTTTGCGACGAAGCGCCACAACTGTGGTAGATGTATGGACAGTCTAGCCGGCTCGCTATCAATGCCAAGATGCTGTTGGAGCTGCCTCGAATGCGCCGCACCAGGCTGGCACTCCGCTTGCGCATGGTCGCGTAGAAGCAGTCAATCCGCGCCACCACAAACACACGCTGCAATCGAATCCAATATGGAATGAAGAATCCTTCTACTATATATTTTCGGCATCACCTGTTGGTTGACTGGTAGATAAAGCCTTTGGCTTTAAATCCGCCAATTACATTGTTGTAATAAAGTTTTTTTAATAAATAAAATAAATCCTTGAAAGATGACTTCCAGCAGTGGACTTTTAACGGCTTAATTTTTTTTTTTATAGCCATTTGTGTCCCACTGCTGGGCAAAGGCCTCCCCTCCTTTCTTCCATTTATCTCTGTCCTTGGTGTTTTCCATCCAATGCTTGTCAAATGCACTCAAGTCATCTGCCCATCTCTTTCTCGGTCTTCCTCTTTTTCTGTAACCGTTCCTTGGAACTCGGTTGATATGCGAGTCTATCTGTCAGAGTGCATGCGGCAGACGTGACCCGCCCAATCCCACTTTAATTTGGCCGCTTTCTTCTCTACATCCGTAACCTTCGTGATCGAGCGCAGTGTAGTGTTTCTAACTCTATCATTTAGTTTAACACCCAAAATACTGCGCTCCATAGCTCTCTGGCAAACCTTCAATCTGAACCTCTGCTGTTTAGTAAGTGACCAATTTGGGCACCATAGGTTAGGACGGGCAAGATACACATGTCAACGAGTTTTTTCTTTAAGCATATTGGGAGATCGCCTTTAAGTAGTTCTTTCATCGACCAGAAGCTTTTCCACGCATTCTCAATCCTGCGATCGACTTCCTTGTCTTGCCGATCGATGAAAGGGACTACTTGACCCAAATATACGTACTCGTCGACGTATTGCATAACTTGCCCATCTACCACGACCCTATGTTTTGTCCCTTTGGTCATCAGCTTGGTTTTAGCCTGATTCATTTTCAGTCCAATTTGAAGGCTTGCCGAGCTCGGCTTAAATAATGAATATTAATAGTCGAATTTTCGAACCCTCCTACATTACTTGTTATGCGTTGGCTAACATGTAATGCGCATGTTTTCTAAAAAAAATACTTTTCAAACTAATTAGTCCGTCTGGTAGATTATTGAAAAATATTGGATACGTATTTTTTCTTTAGTCAATCAAACAAAAATTGATAAAGGTATAGCCCATTAAAGGTCCACGTGACGTCACTGGCCGGTAAATTTTTACCGGCCTGTAGCGTCATGAGCCCCCACTCCTGAACTTTGATACGCTTTATCTCTATCATCCTTTGTTTAATTAAAAAAAGAAAAAAATACGTTTCTAATATTTTTCGATAATCTATATTTTTCATATTCATATTTATTTATTCACATAAGACATGGTACATTGAGGTGTTAAATGCAATATACAAGAACACATGTTTAGCCATACATATTAAATGGCATGCAAATACAAAAAAAAACAAAACTATGAATTTATTAAAATTATCAAAAAATAATAAGACTATTTAAAAGAATAAATGAGACGGACTATCTATTTTTAAAGGTATTTTTTTTAAGAAACA
The DNA here is from genome assembly GCA_947532085.1 of Elegia similella. Lineage (NCBI taxonomy): Eukaryota > Metazoa > Arthropoda > Insecta > Lepidoptera > Pyralidae > Elegia > Elegia similella. The sequence goes on from OX383941.1 coordinate 21,916,482, forward strand.
AGCCTATTAGATGTAGCAATCAGGATCAAGGGCTTTTAAGATGCTTTTAGAAACCTTTATTGTATACTAGCTGACCCGACGAACTTCATACCGCCTCTTTCTTGGTTAGTCGGGTAAAAAGCTTATAAGCTAATCCAGGGTGTCAGCTTCATACATACAAAATTTCATCAAAATCTGTGTTTTTGTGTTGTGTTTAACTGCCTCCGTGGTCCAGTGGTTAAGGCGTTTGCCTGTAGACCCGGAGTTCGTGGGTTCAATTCCCACGGGAAGCATACTTTGTTTAGTTGTTTTCAGTTTGATTAAGACATTACAAGCTTAAAACACTTTGTGATTGTCTGATAATAAAGATGATTCCGTGACCGTTAAGCCGTTGGTCCCGGCTGCCATCTGGTAATCGTTAAAGGAACCACGTCAGAGGCCGAGATGCGGTTCCGAAGAACTCTGACACCAGGGGTGCATTGTGGAACGACCGTGTCACCTACACGAAATGATGATGAGCACGTGCTCCGACCGCTGTTCTTTATCCATTTTATAAATATATACTGACATATACATATTATCACGTCATTATCCTTGACGGGCTACAGAGCCTAGGGCCATTGGACCCAAGGGCTACAATTAGCGTACCTAAATAGTGGACGTATAGGTGGAAGACGAAATCGAACGACGAAAGTAGTGGGTAACTAGCCGCATCGCTTATTAACATAACTCCTTCTTTTCGCCCATTCCCTCAGCCGGCTTTTACGGCTGGGAAGGGAAAGCAGCTAGTACATTCTGCGTTTTTTCTTTCCATTTTTTTGTATCTGCATACATGAAGTTTATAGAATCCTTGACTGATAAAGGTCTGTAAGCTGGTTCCTGTGCCCAATGATAGGTATATCCATTTGTCTTCTTTTTTATTGAGTCTCGTTGCGACCACGATGGATGTAACTCCATTGAAACGTCAACGGAAACAAATAATAAAAAGGTTCGTGCTAAGTCCCGTTTATATACATAATTATGTTATCCATTTGTCTATAACAGGGGTGCTCCAGCTTCTCCGAGTGCTGCACGAGAAGCCGTGGCCGATGCCCGTGGAGAAAACAAAGCACAAAGCCAAACGCAGGAAAAAGAAGACCAAGAAGAAATACAAGCCGCATAAACGGAGAAATGTGAGTTCCTTCACACTTCCACTTTCACCGGTATTTAACTGCCTCCGTGGTCCAGTGGTTAAGGCGTTTGCCTGTAGACCCGGGGATCGTGGGTTCGATTCCCACGGGAAGTATACTTTGTTTAGTTGTTTCCAGTTTGGTTAGGACATTGCAGGCTTTAATCACCTGACTGTCTGATAATAAAGATGATTCCGTGCTTTGGAAGGCACATCAAGCCGTTGGTCCCGGCTGCCATCTGGTAGTCGTTAAAGGAACCACGTCAGAGACCAAGAGGCGGTTCCGAAGAACCGCCATCTGACACCAGGGTGTGCATGGTCGATTGACCATGACATCTACTCGAAATGATGATGAGGAAATCCCAGAAATCTGTAGGTTCCAGGTCGTATATCATAAAAAACAAGTACGTGTCAGGTAGGCACGAAAACTTACTTTAACATTTTAAAAGAATCACTGGCACTATTTTTTATCTATGGTTTTTTTTTATTTCCAGATGCTGTACTAAGGGGATCCAACTACCACCTAACTATAAGTCGTTAAAATAAAACAATCGTATATTTTATACTCCATTGCTTTTATTTACACAATAAATATAACCGCTTCAGGTCGAACGATTCTATACAATATGGGGTGAAGCCTTTGGCCTCGTCCCGTCACTGACAATCTAACAAGCAGTCACACCGCGTAACAAAACAAAAACCAACCACGCAACCGATTTTATCAGCACCCGCATGGCGCCCGCGACGGCGTTTATATCGCGCGATAAATTGTCGCCATTTCCCTCTCAATTACACAAGCAAGATGGCGGAAAACAAGATGGCGATAGTGATGAACGTTGTCGCGCATGCCATGCTGTGGGGCCAGGATACAGATCTTGCAACGTGTAAGCTAAGAGAAAATATTTTTAGATAAAGGCTCAACTGACTTTTACTGAAGCGAATCTATGGCATATAAAGATAGAACATATGTGACTATTGACGATATAATGCAGACGTGCATAGACATTTTGTAAGTAGACTAACATTAAAAAAACATACCTAATAAATTAGGGCACGTAGGTATTGTATTTATTTTCCACCCATACCGATTGTATTCAATGAAGTCTGCAATAAGTAGGTAATAAGCAAAAACAGAATGTGGTACAGAAGTGGCACTCTGCAAAGGTATTCAAAGAAATATCAACTCAATGTAGTTAGCGATAGGGTGTAATTTAGCTCGCGTCAGAACGCACCCTCTTTTAGTTTAGATACCTACAGCAAGCCAATTTTATACTTATAGCTCGGAACATACGATTCATAATTCGTTGAAGTCGGTGAACACATATGACCAAACGCGCGTCGATACTACCGGATTTTTCGGTTTCCACCTTCGAAGGTTTCGCCGCATGTAGATATGTTTTCGATACCTACACGGGGAATGAGACAGGCCTGGCATGGCAACACATTTTGTAAACAATTAGCGCAGTATATCATAGGATTGTCTATTTGTGTATATCGACAACGATTTCTTATTTTTAGGTAATTATTTTTAATGGTATAGGTACTTAGTATAATGACTCAATAAACACAGCCTTTTCAACAAAATTAAAAAAAAGAAAAATGTGAGCCCTATTATAATTCTGTTACGATGTACGGTTACCTGCAAAAGTCCATACATAGCCTTAAGGTGAAAATCGATTGCACTGATTAGGAAGGCACATATATTTAACAATATCATGAACCTTGTGCCACTCATATAAGGTTGAAATTGCTGTTATTTTTAAATAGTGACTTTTGTAGGCGACCGTACATAAAAAAAAGAGTATTTGATATTAGCTTAGCTAAAGCACGTTCCAACATCTGTAGTAAAATATAACTCCATCACACACAAATATCTTTAAGAGAGATGGAACTCTGCGTAACTACGAGTATATCTAATAGCTATATACAAAACAGTTATAAAATTATTGTAAAAAGCGTCGAACTGCCTTTACAAAACTCTTAAATTATTCACACCCAAGTTTCTCGTGTTTGAACACTAATATTGCATTATTAAAACTATCACCACACCACAGAAAATGACTTCATATTTACCTATTTTTCTATAAGATATCAGAATTTAAATCGAAGGTATGTTACAAGACAAAGTGGGAGAAAGGTAAGTGGTATAGTTTTCCTATTCATCGGCTTAGAGAAGTCGACTTAGAGAAGTTGTTAACAGTTAGTTAACAACTGCTCTAAGTTAGGTCAAGTGGGGTTTCTCCAACAGTGAATGCGACTGTGAGTGTGAGTCACCTCTTGGTGTGCCCAGAAAGCCCAATTTCTTGCTCTCATCAAGATCTGAATGAGGCAAACGAACGAGCAATTACAGTAGCAATGCACTGGTCGAAACATATTTAATTAAACGCAAAGCCATTTTACGACTCGATAGAAGAAGAAGAACTTCTCTATAGGTTAAAATTGACAATATGTGATGAAAATGAAATCGCCGAAGGTAGAATTTGAACTTACGTCCCTTAGGTTTACGCCCTAAGTGCACCAACTACACCACCGTAACTTCAAATCACCGCAACGAATTCTCTCATCACATATATTTTATATACATATTAAACTGAGTGAGAAAATGTTGAACGATAAATTAATTAGTACAAAATGTATTTTTGTATAGAACGAATTAGGCAAACGGGCATACGGCCCACCTGATAGTAATAAAAACTATACGTTAAACCTCCCATTTACCCACTTCGACCAGGCCTTATTTGAATTTGTTTTTGTCACACTAAGAACTTAAATGTAAACATATTTGTGCAAAATTTAAATGGTATACCAGTAATTTAATTTTTGACGAAAAATTTATTATAAAAAAACTAAAGCGCGACCGGAAACAAGTCGAGCGGGAATCATCGCAACTCATCTTCCAATCTCATCTAGTCTTGGCTACTTCTGGTCACGATATACCGGGTGTTACAAAACTACGAAATAATATTGAAGGGGCATGATCAATCCTCTTTTACCTCTCCAACCCGTCTGGCCAGCGTGGAGAGTGTAGGCCAAGTCCTCTGGCTGCTCTTGCCAAGTATGGCCCTAGTAGTACAGAGAGGGTCGTGCTCCTGTAGTGGAGACTAAAAAGGACCTGATGATGATGATCAATTCATAATATTAAACAACTTTCCCCATTGGACAAACTTCGAAACATGAAAAGTGTAGTTATTTCGTAGTTTTGTAACACCCGGTATAATGCCAAGCGGAAAGAGTATATCAAAATATACGGAACAGCCATTATTGATCGATTTCGCGGTTGTACCATAATAAGATGTTAAAATGTTGAAACAACGGTTTACTCACGCATTATTAGTCGGTGGACTAATAAAACAACCCCCGTGGTCCAATGGTTAAGGCGTTTGCCTGTTGACCTCGGAGGTCGTGGGTTCGATTCCCACCGGAAGCATACTTTGTTTAGTTGTTTCCAGTTTGGTTAGGACATTGCAGGCTTGAATCACCTGATTGTCTGATAATAAAGATAATTCCGTGCTTCGGAAGGCACGTTAAGCCGGTGGTCCCGGCTGCCATCTGGTAGTCGTTAAAGGAACCACGTCAGAGGCCGAGAGGCGGTTCCGAAGAACTCTGACACCAGGGTGTGCATGGTCGATTGACCGTGACACCTACTCGAAATGATGATGAGTCGGTGTCACCGACTAGTTTCAGCCTATTAATAGATGGCAAGAGTTCAGACTACGACATTGCGTAAACCGTTGTTTTAGCATTTAATTATGTCATCTCGCGTAAATCTTAATAATATTTTTAAGTGTTTATATTTTGCATTCACAATGCTATTTTGATATACTCTAAAATTAAGAAATAAAATATGGTGAAAAAATTCACAACCACTCCATAGTCACACCAATTTACCACACCAGTGTGACTAAGGTTCATTTTAATTATCCATAGTCACACCAGTGTGACTACAGTTCAAGCCGGCGGGATTTGAACCTGCAACCTTAAGTCTATGGACTTATCTATGTGCGATCTTATCGTACACCATACTTTATTTCTTAATTTTTTAAGATTCTTAATAATGTTAAAATAAAATGAGAACAACTTTTCCCTTCCGACACGGTGTATATTACCAGCTTGGTTAGACCTTTTGGTACTTTTAGACTTGATATAGTACAAACATAATATATATCATACGTAACTTAACAATTTTAGACACAGCCCGCATCTAACCCACTAATTAGCTAACTAAAACTTCGATCAAGTATAAAAAAAAAACTAGACACACATTCCACTATACAGGATGATATTGGCAACATTACAATGTTGCAATTAAAATACCGTAAGAAAGAAAAGGTAAATTATGAATAAAAAGCTTAATACTTTCCGTAGAAAATTGATCAGCTGATCAGTGAATTCATTTGTTTTCATCATATTTACCTTTTTACTGCAGGACTATATTCTATTAGGGATTCCGTTTTCAACACCGAAACACTGTGTGGTAATTCAAAATCAGCCTGTATAAAAGCGTCCTAGGTAAATAACCGCCCACCAGACATTTTGGTGATTCCGTTTTTTGAATATTGAATTCCGAAAGCTGTCCGTCAGCTTTTGAAATTCAACTTTATGACATGTAAGTAAGGTTGATTTTGTATTGATGTTATATCGTAACAATATCTACACTTTATTGTGGGCAGCATGAACTGTCATTTTTGTATCTATGACTTTTTTTTTTTTTCATATTTGTTTTACGGCATTTGGCTTTCAGTGCCTTTTAGCCCTTCATATTTTTCTACGTGTTATCAACGAAATGGTGGTGTAATTCATTTCGGTGATTCAATGGAGCCCCTGGCGACAATTCCCACGAATCCACTGGTTTGATCATAGACGCAGTAGCAGTAAGGCGAGCGACCACCAGCCCGCAATGTAAATCTCACTACAGCCGCACCATGACACTTCATTTTAGTTATTCCACACATTGTTCATAAACATGGACATTTATAACACCAAATTACACCGATTTCACATTATAAAGTCCACTAGAAGCAATTTGCAAAACAATCCAAAACAAAAACCGTGCAGTCCGTCGAAATTCCCGCCAAGAACTCTTGTATCTATGACTGTGTATACAGTTTTTTTTTTTATAATCGAATTGCTTGATCAAAGAACTAAAGTATAAAAACCAAGACTGTCAATGGGATATTGAATTTTTAATAATGCCTATTTTGAAATCAAATATTGTGAAAATGTTTGAAAACAAAAAAAAATGCCTGGGAATGATATGTTTCTAATACAAATACGAACACCAGAGCGTATATTTTTAAAACGCAACACGTTGATTATGTCACCCGATTCAATATCCCAATAACTAGATACAAATGCACGCAAAAATTTCTTAAGCCGTTAAATATATTAAAGTAACAATTTTACATGTGTTCCTCTCACTGGATCGGTTTATATGAATTACTTTCACAAATAAATAGACCCAAGTCAAATTATTCCACATTTCTATTGCCACCTACTTTTAAAAAGCATTTAGAACCTTATTTGTATGTGCAGTAAAGTTGAAATTCTCAATTAAGAACGCACTAAGATTATTTAATATCCTAATAACGCTAAGAACGTTTTAAATTTCGTCCTTATTACACGTCATTAAAGTTTAATTTCATCAATCCAGAAAGATTACTTCTATCTATGATATAATATAATCTATCCCATTCTATCTCGTGCAGGAACTTCGGGATAGAATGAGACAGATAACAAGGTACGAAGTATTCGCGAAACTACATCTTTCAAAATTTTTATCATCTATCTACCCACTACTTGATCAGACCGTGGTCCCAACGCGATTTTCTGAGGTATAAGATAGTGTTTGGGGACTATAATATATATATGGACATTTCATCGGTGAACGTAATTATCCAATTTCTTACATCTGGTTAGGAAGCGTACAGGAGCTATGGAAGATTGAAAGTTTTTTAATTTTTTTTAGACAAGTTTAAAAAAAATGTTAATGTTTGAGATAATAATATTTATATCTAATAAATATAGATTATCACCTTTTTTTTAACAAATATTGAACTTTTCCTTCCATAACTCCTATACGCGTCTTCACCGGATGTAATAAATTGGATATTTATGTTCACCAATGAAGTGCCCATCCTAAGATTATTATTATATTCCCCAAACACTGTCTTATACATCAGAAATCGCGTTGCAACGGCGGCCTACATAGGTATAATTATTTTTATTAATCATATTTAGAATCTGATGAACAAACCTTTCAATTTATAACCGACCAATAATACCCATCAAAAATATACAAACATTTTGAAACTGCATGCACATAATTTACATATATATTGGTAACCATATTTATAACCTTTGTTTATCTCAGAAACGATGAGAATTATACACAATCCAAGCTATGTACTAATTTTTAAAACGTTTTAACTTTGATAATTTTAAATATTGTAATATTATGCTTTTAGCGAATAACAATAAATTACCACAGCTATAATTATTTCTTATCTTTAGATTTTAGATCATATTTCAAGGGATTTTTTTTTGTTTTTTGAAGGAAAGAAAACTGGATCTTTTCCCTAAACGCAAGCATTAATAATATTAAGGATCTTGACTCAATTTCTTTATATCAATTTCACCAATACTTACAGCAAATGGTGTATGACTGCAAGATATACATACAACTTTGGGGAAAAAATATAAAATTTTTCATAACAATTCAAATATTCATGACAAACCATTAAAATGCGATCTAATAATCTTTCATATAAAAAACCGACTTCAATCAAACTCCTGAACCGATTGTGATGAAATATAAATAGGACTTTGAACTTGACACCATACCCGTTCAAACAAAAAAGAATATTTTAAATCTGTTCATAAATGAACATTCTAAAAAAGGCGAGCATACAACTAAATTGATCACCTCCTCCTTTTTTTGAAATCGGTTGAAAACGATGTGATTTTGTAAAGACTAGTCAGCACATGGCATTGATCTGTTTATGGATAGATATCTTATATTAAAAGCTTGAATGAAATTGGTTTAGTAAAAATAACGATTCGCTTTTTCTAAGTCGTATTTTCTACTCCGTCACTTAATAATGACAGAAGAAAAAATTACAAAATGCTATCACCATAATTTAATATCTGATGGTATAGTGGTAATATAAGTATAACGGATATTATAAGTACTTTACACTAAATTATTAAAAGCAAGATTTCTATGCATAATATTTGTAGTCCATATATCAAAATAATAGTTACAAATAAACAGATAGAAGACAATGTCCACCAAAGTCGGACATTATGTATTACAAAAGAAAAACAAAACAAAATATAGTCCGAAAACGATTGAACAATACTTTCAAAACCTATCATATGAAGAATAAAATAAGGGGAGTATAGAATTGACAAGGCTCATATACATATAATCTTAGAAAGAGTTCCGATGGCGCCGCGAACCAGCACGAACACACTTCTATATACACGGTGAAATTTTGATCGTTCTGGACCCTTAAAGGGATGATTCTTTAAAATGTGATTAGACGTGAAAAAGTGCCTGCAAAGGCCTATTTTCTGAATAAACGTTTTAATTTTGATTCAGCCCGTTGATAAAAACAACTTTTCCTATGGGACCAATTCTGGGAACTCAAAAAAATTTTTGACCTTCCCATACAAATTGACCGGGTGGCCGAAATTTTTTGTAAGAAACTGCCCATTTTTTTTGAGTTCCCAGCATTGGTCCCATAGGAAAAGTTGTTCATATCGATGGGCTGAACCACCCCTTTAAGGTTCCAGAACGATCAAAATTTCACTGTGTATAACGACCATTTTCACCAATTCTCTAAACATACGTGGGATTTACTTCAAGTGGCTTGCGCAAAAACTTGTTACCCTTAATTTAGTGATTGTTGGTGTCATCGGCCATTACAGTAAACATCAGTTAGCGCGTCAAAACCGTACATTGACCCTTATATCTATCTCTGTCACTTAATCATGTTTTGTAGTGTTACTCGCTCACAAAATTCACTATTCTTCAATTATGTGGTGGAGCAATAATATAGGTAAATCACTCGACAAACGAGTATTGTTTTAAAAATATTGGCAGTCAACGTGTTGCCAATATCCTAAAGTTTCACTGCTGAAGAACGTGTAGTTCCCGCCTTCGTTATTTTGTATTGTCACCCGGCTGCCAATAAGACTTTTGGATTTCGCACGTATCTTGTATGTTTGTAATTTTTTTAGTACCTCGCATCTTTCAAACTACTGGATGAATTTCGACTAACTTAAAACTGTCCTTATAAAGGTGCTTTAAAAAAGAACAGTCGGGTGTTTTAGTTTTTAAATAGTACTGTCCATAAATAATTCCCGCATTCGTTATTTTGTTTTTTCTATAGACAAGCAGCGACCAATGATTTTGTATTGGTACTAAACAAAATGGTTTGTCTTTATAAATATCTCTTCCTATACATATCTGAAACTGTCATGCGTGTATGAAAGTTCCAATTTCCAAATGCACATATATATAGGTCAATGATATCTGTAAAAATCCAATACATAGCCTAAAAGTAAAAATAGATTTCACTGATTAGCAAAACAGGCATAAATATTTAGCAATCCGTAGCTAGTGTGTATTTTTAGAACTTGTGAACAATGAAAACAATCCGCCATTTTGGAATAATCTATGCTTTCATAACGTCACGTGTGACGTCATGTCATGGTCTTGTGATGAACGATGCCTAATACGAATCGATATTTTCGTATTCAATACTAAACGCGACCACTTTCAAATGAAATACCGGACAAACCTTTGTTTACAATGTTTCTAAGTTCTATTGAGACAGATTTTATAAGCGACAGCAAATTCTATATGGACTTTCGCAGTGAATGAACTCTCTAACACGCTATCTGGAATTGACTATAGATAAAAATAGAAGGTACATTACATACATGAGCCCTCCTCTACTCTCCTTGGGGGCCATCCACAAATTACGTCACACCAATTTCATGATTTTTAGAGCCCTCCCCGTTCTCGTCACAGGTTACATTCGTATGACGTCACATACCCCTCCCTCTAGTGTGACGTCACATATTTTAATTAAATGAAATTTTAACACTTCACGACGAAATAACTAGTCTTTTTAAACGAATCTGATAAAGCAAGCCAGAGGAAATATAATTTTTGGGAAAGTATCTAGGGCGAGCGTTGGTTGTTGGATGAAGATAGATTTTTAGCAAAACAAAGCCACTGGTGACTGGATTTGTGTGTGACGTCACAAAGCTTATGAACCCCTCCCTATTGTCACACGCTGTCACACTTAGATAACCCCTCCCCTTAACCTATTGAGCGCCATTGACCATTTTAGTTGCAAAACGGTCTCGTGACAGACGCCATTGACAACTACAGTTATTACAATTTGTACTAGCTTGGCATCGGGGGTGAAGTTACGTAAACAAGCGCTGGCATGCAAAATATGACGTAACTGCATGTGACGTAACTTATGGATGGCCGGCCTCGAGCAGTGTGCGCCGGAGTGAACCGGTTATAACCGGTTTAGTCTAGTTCGAGCCGCATGGAAGGCGCCAGCGTGCCGCACTGTATCTTGGCTTCCTTGAGTTTGGCCAGCGACAGCCGCAGGTCCTCCATGGTGATGGGTCGCACCGCGTCGACAAACTCGTCGTCTGAGTCCGAGGTGGTCGATTTTGATGACGATTTGGTCTGGAAATAATGTAAATATTGTAGTCTTGACGGGAATTTCGACGGACTGCACGGGTTTTTGTTTTATTGTTTTGCAAATTGTTTCTAGTGGAGTTTATAATGTGAAGTCGGTGTAATTTGGTGTTATACATGCCCATTGTTCAGGCAAAGCCGAACATTTTCGTAGTATTGATATTTTACATACGCAGCGCTACGCGCGACCTACATTTTTATAACAGATTGTAAACGAGCATTTTTAGTTTTTAGTGTAATAAACGCACTCGGCAAATTCGATCGTCGTTTTCATTGACAGTCTTGGCGACCCGGGTTTGTCTGACATTGTGACATTGCATCCTTAAATTTGACATTATTTAATTGTACGGATCCTAAGCAGGGAACCGTACACCAATGTTTATGAACAAACAATAGGCCAATCTGAAAAAGATCATTTTCCAACTTGACCTGGCCGGGGATCGAACCCGGGCACTCCGTGTCGCAGGCTGGCGTGTTAACCACTGCGCCACGGAGCTGTCAAAAAACTGTCAATATCAATCTAAATCTACCGAAAGAATGTACTTATACATAATCATAGTTTGTTTTTAGTTACCTAGTATACCGAATGTTACAAAAATACAAAATAATATTTAAGGTGCATTATCAGCCCATAATATTAAACAACTTTCCCCATGAGCTAACTTCGAAACATGAAAAGATTTTTTTTAATCTCCGACACAAAGCAATCAACTGATCGAGTTTCTATGAATGGACTCCCTCCTGAGGTTTTCCCTGTGTGCTATGACTTGGGGTCCTTCAAAAGGCGTGTTTACAGGTATCTTAAGAGTCGGCAACGCATCAGCACCTCCTCTGGTGTTGCAGATGTCCATGGGCGACGGTGACCACTCTCCATCAGGTGGCTCGTCTGCTCGTTTGCCGAAAAATATACATTAAAAAAATGGTAAAAACTATTTATTGACTTTCAGTGTATGTTCCTTGGGAATAGTTGTTTAAAATCATGGACTGATCATTAAAAAATATTTCGTAGTTTTGTAACATCCATATGTACGCATTTATTTATAAATAAATTATTCACAATAACAATTATTGATTTTTACTTATATAGAGATACATTTTAAGGCTTTTGGTTGCGCCAAATAGTTCAAGCAAAATCTCACTAGATGTCGTAACTGTCCTGGAACCCCGATTCAAAAGTTCGACAAGCCTACGCCTGACCCACGCCGCGAAGAGGTCGCTAGTAGCCTACTTAACGCCGTCGCGTGAGGTGATGTCCAGAGGTGACACGAACTGTCCTTCTGCCGCTTGTGACTTCATACGCTGTGAAGTTTGCTTGCCCGCTTAAAATCCGCAAGGCCGACTAAATTGGCCAGGGTGAAAGACCCACCGCTCATGATAAATAACCCAAGAACTTTACATACGTGTGGATGGTGAATATTTAAGAGTGTGCCGACTGCAGCTGTTCGTAAGCTGATGCTGGTTTCCTGGTTTCCTGAGAGGCTGGTCTGCGAACTGGTAAGTCACTTTGGGGTCGGGATATCCGGAACAGATGCGATCGTTCGAGGGATTTGCTTGAATTACGAAGGGAATTTTTGAGTCCATATAGTATCCGCACCCGCTAAGAGACGCAGCACGCCGCGGCGTCTCCAGCTTTCATAACATTTATCAACACAATTATAGCGTACCTATAAAACTTTACTTAGTAATTTTCGGCACTATTTTGTCTATTTATGTAAAACTGCTATTTTTATTTAATTATTCTATAATATGATTGTTTGTGCCAAAATAAAAAATAAAAAAATAACTTAGTCACCTCATTAGCCTCTCTCTGTATTTCTTCCCGCGCGAGGTCCCTCACTCGGTACACTGCCGCTTGCCGACACAGCTCGTGCAGATCCGAGCCTGAAAAACCTTCCGTGGACGACGCCAGCCGCTTGTAGTCAATCTGAAAAAATACTTGTCTGTAAAGTCTGTTTTCGGACGATAATTATACGTGACAAGCTTTCGCCCGCGGCTACGCCCGCGTCAATGTCGATCCCTCGGGAATAGTACTTTTTCCCGGGATAAAAGGTAGCCTATGTCCTTCTCGGTACTCCAGAGAACTTGTATGCGAGATTTCATGATGATCGGGTCAGTAGTTACGGCGTGAAAGCTTAACAAACAAACTAAACTCACTTTCGCATTTATAATATTAGTAAGGATAACGGTGGAAACAAACCGAACACTTAGACCGATCGTACCTCCCTATCGCTTGTTCCGCTCTCGCTTGCACGCGGAACGTGACTTTTCGTGCGTGCAGCCGGCGTTTCTCGATTTCTAAGACGATATCACGTAAAAAACAACTTTAAGTTCACCTTGAAATTAATTCGCGGGAATGGAAAAAATCCTAACTAATATTATAAATATAAAAGTAAGTTTCTTGGTTATTTATTTAAGCGGAAGCTTGTTAAGTAGGCATATTAAGCGATTGAGTGTTTAGTCGATTACCTTAATTACAAAAATGTCTGACATGATTCTAGTATTTTTTTTTTATTCAAATCTTAAATTTGAAATTTGTGGCGATATCAATCTACATGTCGTGGCGATATCTATCTACGCCAAGGCTCAAATGATTCAAAGGTGACATGATTACAACAGTACTGTCGCAACGTTTCGCCTGTCGAGGATTAGCTGCGGGGATAGGGAGTCCGAGGAAGCACCGGCCGCGGCCCCCACCATCGATACGGACCAATACCACTTCTTCGCTTAACCACCACGGCTGTAGTCGCATCGCTTTAGGATTTTTTCTTTATATGTATTTACTAGCTTTCGCCCGCGGCTCCACCCGCGTCAATGTCGATCCCTCGGGAATAGTAAATAAAAGTATTCCCGGGATAAAAGGTAGCCTATGTCCTTCTCCGCACTCCAGAGAACTTGTATGCAAAATTTCATGATGATCGGTTCAGTAGTTACGGCGTGAAAGCATAACAAACAAACTCACTTTTGCATTTATAATATTATATAAGTAAGGATTTAATACACCAGCCATCCTTGAACAGTCCACTCTTTTCTTTAAGTCCCACCAGGATCCAACAGTACTCACAAGATTGCGCTAACACAATATGTAAAGAAAACCGTGTCCGATCCTTGAAGGGATGATTCAGTCCGTCGATATAAACAACTTTACCTATGGGATCAAAGCGGAGAATTTAAAAAAAATATACAAAGATGTTCGACCGCCTGGTCAATCTGTATGGGAACGTCAAAAAAGGATTGGTCTCATAGAAATAGTTGTTTATATCGATGGGCTAAATCACCCCTTAAAGCACCCCTTCAAGGTTTTCTTTACATATTGTATACAACCTTCGACGCAGTCAGAGTCTCTAGGTACACCTTGCCTAGCGGGTAGAGCTTTACTTTCAGGCGGGCGAGTATGGCACCTTGGCCTCGCTAGAATGTACTAAAGATCTCCTGAATGACAATAATATTGGGCTTGAGCTTGGCGCAGACACCTCGTAGTTTTGTATATATGACTATATATTAGGTACAAAATATTTTTAAAGATGACATTTATAAAATTTCAATATTTTGACATATTTTTTTTTATATTCATATATTATTTTCTTAAACATCATTTTTTAAAATTCAATTTACAATGACTATAATAAGGACAATGTATACTCAGTCCACATACCTATTTTTTAAAATAAACTAAAATTGTAAGTTGACGTCGATTGGAGAAAATGCGCTGTGCAGTTTGTTGCCGCTTCTTCTGCACTGCGCTTTGGAAGCGGCATTAAACTTAGCCATAAGTAAATTACTGACGTCAACAATTCTCAGTTGAAAATATATGACAATTAATAAGTATCCAAATGACCTATGTTAAATAAATGTTTTTAAATTTTGAATTTGAATTTTGTGAAAGCAGTACTCACGTCTGGGGCCACGGGCTCGGCCTTGAGGATGAGCTGCAGGATATGCTCCCGCTGCGCTTCGCTGGGCATGGGCACGTGGAACGTGGCCGGCATGCGGCGCTGAATAGCCTTGTCCAGGTCCTGCGGCCGGTTCGTAGCTCCTACACACAAAAATATATATTAACGGCCCGCCATAGGCCAGGCGTGGCGGTACAAACGCGGATGATCCAAACGCATTGGCTACTTTGGATATTTTCGTTTTTTAAGAATATTCAAGGGTTATTTTAAAAAAAAATACATGATGGCTGCCTTATCTGTAATGTAATTATAATCAAAAGTTTCAGGGTTAATTTTAATGTACTTGGTGAATAATGATGTATGCCGAGTAAATTAGACGTGATTTGGAGGCAACTTTGCAATTTTTTTCTATCTAGAAAATTTAACGCAATCGTGTTTTTGAGTCAGATAGTTACCAGAGTTAGTCCTGAACTTTGCTGCAATTTTATTTCAACTTGAGTATTTCATTATTATTGATATTACAGACAATCATGCAAAGCAGTGTGAGGTAGTACGGGCCCTTAAATACTGGCTTTCGCCCGCGGCTCCGCCCGCGTTAATGTCGATCCCTCGGGAATAGTACTTTTTCCCGGGATAAAAGGTAGCCTATGTCCTTCTCCGCACTCCAGAGAACTTGTATGCAAATTTTCATGATGATCGGTTCAGTAGTTAAGGCGTGAAAGCGTAACAAACAAACAAACAAACAAACTCACTTTCGCATTTATAATATTACTAAGGATTCGTAAGGATACTGTTTACAAAGACGGTATAAATTAACTAGAACAATCACGTCTTTTTTTTTATAATCCAATGATGTCTAACTACCACAGATATTTATAGAGTGGACCTGCGGGCGTGGCGGGTGCTAAAGCTTTATGTTAAAATTCCAAAGTATTTATTTGCATAAATGTAGATACAGTATAAGTTAGACAGCTCCGTGGCGCAGCGATCAACACGCCAGCCACAGCCACACGGAGTGCCCGGGTTCGATCCCCGGCCAAGTCAAGATGGAAAATGATCTTTTTCAGATTGGCCTGGGTCTTGGATGTTTATCTATATATGTATTTGTTATAAAATATAGTATCGTTGAGTTAGTATCCCATAACACAAGTCTCGAACTTACCTTGGGGCTAGCTCAATCTGTGTATTTGTCCTATATATTTATTAAAAAAAAAAGTTGAATATCTTAGTTATTTTTCTCAGTACATTTTACCTACACATTTCTCTCTTTAAGAGGTTAGTGGCTCCTACATACATACATATTATCACGTCTTTATCCCTTACGAGGTAGACAGAGTTTAATGTAATAAGACCGTGGCTCCTGACAACAAAAATAACTATATATTAAACGGGTTAGCCGTGTGGTTTCCGGCAGAGTAGAATAGGACCACTCCAAGTCTTCCCGTGGATGTCGTAGAAGGCGACTTAGGAAATACAAGCTAAACAAAGCTTATAAACATCTAAGACACCTCTCCAACCCGTCTGGCCAGCGTGGAGAGTGTAGGCCAAGTCCTCTGGCTGCTCCGGCCAAGTATGGCCCTAGTAGTACAGAGAGGGTCGTGCTCCTGTAGTGGAGACTAAAAAGGACCTGATGATGATTAAACGAGTGCAAACGCTTTATGTTCATACTGATTATAAATAAATATATACGGACAAATCACACAGATTGAGCTAGCCCCAAAGTAAGTTCGAGACTTGTGTTATGGGATACTAACTCAACGATACTATATTTTATAACAAAAACATATATAGATACACATCCAAGACCCAGGCCAATTTCCATCTTGACCTGGCCGGGGATTGAACCCGGGCACTCCCAATATATTTCTCTATATGTATGAGTATCCTTATCCTATCCTAATCCTTACTAATATTATAAATGCGAAAGTTAGTTTGTTTGTTTCTTTGTTTGTTTGTTTGTTACGCTTTCACGCCGTAACTACTGAACCGATCATCATGAAATTTTGCATACAAGTTCTCTGGAGTACGGAGATGGACATTCGACATTGACGCGGGCGGAGCCGCGGGCGAAAGCTAGTGGATGATAAAAGAGCTACACACAACACTTAGTACTTACCCATAATGATGACGGTGCAGCTGGGATCGGTGATAAGTCCGTCCCAGAGAGACATGAACTGTGTCTTCATCATGGCGGTCGCCTCGTGGTCGTGCTGCGTGCGCGTGCGCAAGAACGACTCAATCTCATCTGGAAACACATTTTACAAGTTTTTATTTAGTTTTACCTGTCCCGATGTTTTACTGCAATAAAATCTTTAATAGTCCTTTCAACTGTATATATACCTAGGGCTCACTGTAAGTTTCCGGAACTGGCCACTTACATAAACAATATTTAAAAATTAATTGCAACATTTGATAATAGAACTCTTTGGCTGTAGAATGCAGTTTGTTTCATTTGACTGTCTTTTGTTTTTACCTCGTGGTGCCATTTAAAAAATTGTGTGTCTGCATCAACATGGATTTAACTCGGGAAAATTTTCGTAGTATGATTTTCTACGATTTTAAGTGTAATTTGACAGCTCAACAGAGCATCGCTCGGCTTGAAACAGCTTTTGGCAATGAAGCACCATGCAAGACAACTGTTTATAGCTGGTTTGCAGAATTCAAGCGTGGTCGTATCAATCTCAGTGACGAATCTCGCGATGGTCGGCCGTCCACCGCTGTGATCAACAAAAACATCGATGCTGTGCGCCGTATGATTGATACAGACAGGCATGTGACCTACCATGAAATTCGCGCATCCTTAGAAATAGGCATGAGTCAAATACAATTAATCCTACACAAACATTTGGGTGTGAGAAAGCTGTGCTCGCGGTGGATCCCACACAACTTGACCGAGGCTCAAAAAACGGACCGCGTTACTTGGTGCAGCGCCATGCTTACCAGATTCAACGAAGGTGCGTCAAATTTGGTGTGGGACATAGTAACAGGTGACGAAACATGGATTTATTGCTACGATCCCAAAACAAAGCAGCAATCGAGCGTATGGGTCTTTCAAGATGAGCCGAAACCAACCAAAGTGGCGCGCGTGAAAAGTGCATCTAAGCGGATGATTGCTTCTTCTTTTAATAAAACTGGACACGTGGCTACTGTTGCTTTAGAGAATCGTCGTACAGTGAATAGTGACTGGTACACGACCATTTGTTTGTCGGAAGTTATTGACAAACTCCGTAAAAATAACCGTAAACGCCGTATCATCCTGCACCACGACAATGCTAGTTCTCACACGGCCAGACAGACAAACGACTTTTTGAAGGCGAAAAATGTAGAACTCATAAGTCATCCTGCATACAGTCCCGACCTGGCACCTTGTGACTTTTTTCTGTTCCCAAAAATTAAGAACCAATTACGCGGTCAACGATTTTCATCACCAGAAGAGGCTGTCGAGGAGTATGAAAAACACGTTTCAGAGGTCACCACAGAGGAGTGGCACAAAAGTTTTCAAAACTGGTTTCATCGAATGAAAAAGTGCATAGACGCCAAGGGAGATTATTTTGAAAAACAATAAATTAATTTTGTACCTTTAATAGTATTTTTTCATATTCATTCCGGAAACTTATAGTGCGCCCCACGTATCACACATGCATACTCGTACGAAAGGTGTTGAACAAAACCATTCACACTTCGATCGCACTCACACAAACAAAACAAGTTGTCAAGCGACTCACACGAAGATTTTTTTGGCTTAGTTATAAATTAAGTTTTTTCGCACGATGTGTTATTGTACATTTAGATTGTTGTTACGCTACCCTGTAGCTTTCTTACTCATATTTTCGAATACCGGTTGACTGGAAGAAATCCCTTATTGGGATAAGTCCGCCTATGTACATCATTATTTTCTAAGAATTGCCTTTTGTTATTATTATTTTTTTTAATGTGCAATAAAGAATTTACAAACAAACAAACAAACGAAGAAGTAGTTACCTCCCACTGCCTAAAGTTCGAACTAATTACGGTAAGCGAATTTTTACATTTGAGGGAGCACAGATTTATAATAAACTACCGTCAGATTTAAAAATTATCGAAACTATTTGTGCTTTTAAAACTAAAGTCGCTCAGCATATTCTAAAGTTATAACTAGAATACGACAATGAAATAGTTTTTTGATATTCAATTGTTATCACAAAGTGATCTGATTATTAAATGTTTCGAACATTATTTTTAATTTGATATTTATTTGGACTAGCTCCGTGGCGCAGCGGTCAACACGCCAGCCTGCGACACGGAGTGACCGGGTTCGATCCCCGGCCAGGTCAAGATGGAAAATGATCTTTTTCAGATTGGCCTGGGTCTTGGATGTGTATCTATATATGTATTTGTTATAAAATCTAGTATCATTAAGTTAGTATCCCGAAAGTTTCGAACTTACTTTGGAGCTAGCTCAATCTGTGTGATATGTCCGTATATATTTATTTATTTATTTATTCATGTAAGTGGCTTTAAAGTCTTAATGATAATAAAGTTCTTTAAACCGAAGTTAAATTTGATCCACTTCCCGGTTACTGATTGAGCTGAATATTGCATACATGTGTAAATCGGATGACAACACAATATTATGGAATCGTTGCGCTGGTCTGATGATGGAGTCGGAAGATGGCCATATAGGAACTCTTAAACTAAACAAGGTACACCAAACGTATTTGGGCTCATTTGATTTGTCTTGGAGAACATTTTACTCAAATTTTTGCAACAAAAGACTTGTTATTATTTGAAGAATAAATATGTACTCTTTATGGAATAATGGTTTTACTCACGTTTTATTTATCGGATTCGCCGACTAGTTTCGGTCTTTTATTAAGATCATCATCGGGGCGTGTCAAAAAATACACAATACGGTTAAACAACAGTGGTTGTTTAACCGTATTGTGTATATTTTCTGAATTTTCAGTACACTTAAATTCTTTATCATAATGTTGTTTGTTTCTTTTTTTTTTTACTTAATGTTGGATTAGGCATTTGCCTCCCATCTCACCTGATGGTTAGTGACGATGAAGACGAGGATGTTACATGCCTATCCAAGAGATACCCATTTATTCTAATTTTGAATGTCCCGGGACTGTACTTGTTATCTTACCTATAAAGACGATGCAAGGCTGCAGCTTGACTGCCAGGCTGAACACCGCTGCCGCCAGCTTCTGTGTCTCGCCGTACCATTTGTCCGTCAGCAGAGATACGTCTAAGTTGATGAAACTCATGTTAGCCTCCTTGGCCGTCGCCTTGGCAATTAGGGTTTTGCCGCAACCTGTAATTATAGAAATAAATAAATATATACGGACAAATCACACAGATTGAGCTAGCCCCAAAGTAAGTTCGAGATTTGTGTTATGGGATACTAAGTCAACGATACTATATTTTATAACAAATACATATATAGATACACATCCAAGACCCAAGCCAATCTGAAAAAGATCATTTTCCATCTTGACCTGGCCGGGGCTCGAACCCGGTCACTACGTGTCGCAGGCTGGCGTGTTGACCGCTGCGCCACGGAGCTAGTCAATAAAAGTCTAACTTCTTCTGTTTGTGTCTCTATTTGATCGTGCTACAATTTCAGCTTTTTTTATGATAAAGGACGGCAAACGAGCAAGCGATTTACCTGATGGTAAGCGATCAGCGCTGCCCATTGACAACTGCAACACCATGGTGTAACAGGAGCGTGCCGGCTTTTCAAGGAGTTGGGGGAAGGAAATGAGGGAAGGACGGGCCTCCGGCTCTCTCACTCACCAAACCAAGCATAGAAGCATAGATCGACGTTTGAGCTGAAGCTTTATCGAAAGCTTCAGCTCAAACGTCGATTGTCTGTGAAAATGTGGTACTTCCCCGGAAGAGCCGGCCCATTCATGCTACTAGCAAAAATTACTTTTGTCGGTAGCGTGGCACTACCACAACAAACTAACAGCTGATGCTTATTGACTGCGGTTTAAAGTTAACTTTGAAAGCTGAAAGCGGGAATACTACGAGGAGCTTATTGTCATTTTAAGCAACTCTGGGAGTGGTTCCCGCCGGGATCGGTGACCACAATTGACATTAAAAAAATCTCATGCTCCGCCGTGCTTCGGAAGGCACATTAAAATTCCTTACAAAACTGGGCGAACTAAGAAAAAGAATCGATACCAGGTCGGCGAAGAGTTCCCTCTCCTGAATCAGCAGGATAACGGTCTCGCGGAGCTCTTTGGTCAGATGATCCATACCAGCTCTGCCACGGAGTCACACAGGCATCAAATTGGAACCAATACTAAGGAAAAGAAGAAGACCCTGGGGTTCGTGCAGCAACACTCCTTTCGGTGGCTGTAAGACGACTGTCGGCGAAGAGTTCCCGCTTCCGAATCGGCAGGAAGACAGAACCGCAGAGCTCTTGAAGTGGTCTAGGCCAGCTATGTCACTGAGGTATCCGATTGGAACCAATACTAACGAAAAGAAGTTTTGATACCTGGGGGTCCGTGCAGCAAATCTTTTTTCGGTGGTTGCGTGAGGTGACTGTCGGCGAAGAGTTCCCGCTTCCGAATCGGCAGGATGACAGAACCGCAGAGCGCTTGGAGTGGTCTAGGCCAGCTATGTCACTGAGGTATCAGATTGGAACCAATACTAACGAAAAAAGTTTTGATACCTGGGGGTCCGTGTAGCAACACTCCTTTCGGTGGTTGCGTGAGGCGACTGTCGGCGAAGAGTTCCCGCTTCTGAATGGGCAGGATGACAGTCTCGCGGAGCTCTTGGATGAGATGGTCCAGACCAGCTATGTCCTTCCAGTTCACCTGAAAGAGTAACACATATTTGTTTAACTGAGAAAAATCCCTGATGAAATACATGATTGCAAGAAAAAAGGTAAAAAACGGAAAAAAAAATGACCTTCCATAGAAATTTGTCCAGGTGATCGGCGACTTTATGGGAAGCCTAATTTTCTTTTCCAATTTCCAGCGTTTTTTATTAGGAATATAAATACATTGGGCACATCGTGAAATAATTGGCCAAATCAAAATATGGCGGCACATATCGATTTTCAAAGTCAAAGATTTTTATTCAAAATTGGATACATGTATCTCTTTTTGAACGTCATATTTTTATTTCTTATATATTTTTTTATATATGCAAAATTGAAATACTACTAGCGTTTCGGAACGACCACTGGTGAGAAGAATACGCCGAAAGAAACTCAATCCAGCCTTGGTCCCTACGTGCCTGAAGGGCTCTGAATACATTGTTAACATTAAATACAATTTTTCATACTATAGATTAATTTTAACATTTAATAATTGTTAACATTAAATAAATTTATATAAATTTCCACGCATTTTTATCAGTAATATAATCATCAATGCAGTAATAAGCCTTTTTTATTAACTGGTTTTTTACAATCGTTTTGAACTTAAGTAAAGGCAGACCTAATATTTCTGCAGGAATTTTATTATAGAAGCGTACTCCTAAACCCAAAAATGAATTCATAGTTTTCTGCAATCGCAATACTGGTGTAGCTAATTTATTTTTATTTCTCGTGTTTCGGTCATGGATATCACTATTTTTCTTATATAAATCAAGATTATAGCGCACAAACATAATATTCGCAAATATGTACTGAGAAGGTAAAGTTAAAATATTTATATCTTTAAACAATTCTCTAAGAGATTCTCTAGCACCAAGTTTATATATAGATCTAATAGCGCGCTTCTGCAGGACAAATATGGTGTTTACTTCTGCAGCGTTACCCCATAGTAAAATCGCATAAGACATAACACTATGAAAGTAACTGAAATATACCAAACGCGCAGTATCAACATCAGTCAGTTGTCTAATTCTCCTGACAGCATAAGCTGCAGAACTAAGTTTACCCGCTAACGTAGTAATATGGGCACCCCATTGAAGCCCGGCATCAAGAGTTATTCCAAGAAATGTTGTTTTATCAGTTAAATCTAGTGGTTCATAATCCATTACTATTTGTGTTGGAATTTTTGTAACATTTGGTAAGCAAAATTTAATACATTTCGTTTTCTTAGCGTTCAACAATAGATTGTTCGCTGTGAACCAATCCAACACTTGAGCTAAAGTACTATTAACCACGTCAAAAGAATTAGTTTGTCTATCAATTTTGAAGACAAGAGAAGTGTCATCGGCAAATAGTACAGCCTTACATGTATTGACACAGTAAGGTAGGTCATTGATGTAAATGAGGAATAACAGAGGCCCTAGGATAGAGCCCTGGGGTACGCCCATCTTAACCGATGATCCGGAGGATTGTACCCTATCTAAACTAACTTTTTGAGTTCGGCCACTTAAATAAGATTCAAGTAAATCGCGAGATTTACCTTTTATTCCATAGTGCTCCAGCTTGGAGAGAAGGGTATTGTGGTCTACGCAATCAAAGGCTTTGGAAAGATCACAAAAAACACCAATAGCATTTTGTTTTCCCTCCCAAGCATCATATATGTATTTCAACAGAGCTACACCCGCGTCTGTAGTTGACCGACCCTTTGTAAATCCATACTGTTCACGATGGAAAAGGCTATTTATGTTAAAAAAAGCTAATAACTGATTAAAAATCATTTTTTCAAATATTTTACTAAGAGCTGGCAGAATAGAAATGGGACGGTAATTAGTGGGATCATTTTTATCGCCAGATTTGTACAAAGGAATGACTTTACTTAACTTCATCAAGTCAGGAAATGTCCCAGTATCTACACACTTATTAAATATAGAAGCTAAATATGGTGCAATTACTTCAATGATGTTACTAATGACAGCTACAGAGATATCCCACAAATCTCCAGTTTTCTTATTGTTCAAACTCTTAAATGTATCAATGATTATTTGAGGTGTTACATGTTGAAATATTAAATGATTGTTACATTCTGGTATACAGCTTGTTAATAGTTTTTTAGATTCCTCAGATGATGAACGTAAGGAGGCAGTAGTATTTACGGGAATGTTAGTAAAGAAATCTTCGAAATATTTTGCGACGTCTTCATTAGTACTGAGGATCTTATTATCTACTTTTAATTCTATTTTGTTGTCACGATTTTTAGTTTTCCCGGTTTCCATGTTAATAATTTTCCAAGTGGTCTTTATCTTATCATGAGAATCTAGAATAGCTTTTCTTGTATATAAAGATTTTGCGCACAGGCACGCCTTTTTAAAAACCTTAGAGTAAGTTCTAACATAATTAATAAATTCAGTATTTTTATTGTAAGCTTTCATAGCTAATAATTCGTATAACCTGTTTCTACTAACGTAAATACCAGTTGTAGCCCATTCACTAAATTTTTTACCGATGCGTTTAGTACATTTTTTAATTTTGAATGTATTGTTGAATTCCGATTCAATAATACCAAACATTTTATTATATAGAGCATCCGGATCATCTCTAGTTTCTTCAATTAGGGGCATTTTTTCAGATATTTTTTTCTTAAATACATTTATTTTAGCTTTGGTTATAGATCTAAAGGTTACTTTTGGTAAGTCTACTTCTACATCATTTATAAGTTTTACAAACTGACCGTAGTGATCCGGGGTTAGATTTTTAGTTATATATTTGTCAACAGCAGTGCAATTGCAGAAAACATTATCTATGCACGTTGCAGAATCTTCAGTAACTCTAGTTGGTTCCAAAAACAAATTAACCAATTTGGCCAGGCGTATCGCGATCGGCCCAATTATACGATCGGGCAACGACATATACATAATTTCCATGCTGGCCTGGGAGAAAAGAAAAAACGTAGAATGCACCATCTGCTTCTCTTCTCGCGCAATTCGTAAAAGTCGATCGAGGGAATGGGCGAAAATCTGATGAATCATGTCATTAGGCGATGCGGCTAGCAACCATCACTATTATGATTCCGTTCTCCAGCTTATGCCCACCTATGCTAAATGCGGCCATAAGGTCTTATAGACCTGGGCTCTATCTACCTCGCAAGGGAAAAAGACGTGATATTATGTACGTAATATAAGGTTTATGTCTCCATGCTGCTTCATACCTAGGTATCACTTACAAGTGTTATAGTCACTAATATATATTTATACTAGCTTTCGCCCGCGGCTCCGCCCGCGTCAATGTCGATCCCTCAGGATTGGTACTTTTTCCCGGGATAAAAGGTAGCCTATGTCCTTCTCCGTACTCCAGAAAACTTGTATGCAAAATTTCATGATGATCGGTTCAGTAATTACGGCGTGAAAGCGTAACAAACAAACAAACAAACTTACTTTCGCATTTATAATATTAGTAAGGATAATATTAGTAAGGATAATTTTAGTAAGGATAGTAAGGATTCAAACGAAACAGTCATCCATTCCACACTGAGGAATTTATGGGAGGCGTCTTTAAACTAATATATCCTATATTAGTTTAAAGACGCCTCCCATAAATTATCTATAGAAATACGATGGCACCAAGATAACATCGCAAAGGCTATTGTATCTGACGCTGATCGTTACAAAAGATGACTGTGACCTGTCAATTATCATAAATCACATTTGCACTGATTTATCTTGGATGTTTCTCGTCGATTCTCATCGATGTTAATGAGAAACACTGGAGAGAACGACTTCAACCAAACTACATACATCTCTTCATAAATTAAGAAATAAAATAAGGTAAAAAAAAAACAAGCGGGCGGGATAAGTCGTACATAGACTTAAGGGTTCATACTACCTCACACTGCTTTGCAAGATTGACTGTTATATCAATAATAATTAAATACTCAAGTTGAAATAAAAATGCAGCAAAGTTCAGGACTAACTCTGGTAACTATATGACTCAAAAACACGATTGCGTTAAATTTTCTCGATGGAAAAAAATTGCAAAGTTGCCTCCAAATCACGTCTAATTTACTCGGTATATAGCATTATTCACCAAATACATTGAAATTAACCTTGAAACTTTTGATTATTATTGCATTACAGATAAGGCAGCCATCATATGTTTTGCTTTTTCGAATAACCCTTGAATATTCCTAAAAAACGAAAATATCCAAAGTAGCCAACGCGTTTAGGCCATCCGCATTTGTATGGCCACGCCGCCTGGCATATGTCGGGCTCTTAAGGTCGCAGGTTCAAATCCCGCCCGCTGGAATTTTCATCACTATATTTGTACAAGACAACTTTAGCCGTCAGTATACTGATCAGTCTTGTGAGCCTGCTTGACTGGTAGTGGGAAAATCCACTGTCCGGCGTACATTGCACCTCGTACGCCACCCCATTGATCCTTCCAACTTTCCGTCTGTTATCTTAGGTCTCATGGTAACAGATTTCCCGCACTATCTATATACTTATATATTTCCGTAGTATATGGTTAGGGTAGGCTAATAGATAGGCACTAGGGTTGTTGCAAGTAAACCATAGCTTTCCCTACCATTTGATGTTAAGCCATCTAACCAACAATACAGTACTATACATCTACACATACATTACATACCATCGATACTACACACGAACTCTTTATAATTAGTTGGCTTAACAATATTTTATTTCTTAATTTAATAAGAGCACCTATATCGAAATGGCATTGAGAATGCAAAAATATAACACTTAAAAATATTACATACATATCACGTCTTTTGCCCTTGCGGGGTAGACAGAGCCTAGGCCTTTAAGACTCAAAAGCCACGTTTAGCATGTTGATGGACGTTACGTGGAAAATTGAATCAAAATAGTGATGGGTTGCTAGCCGCATCGCCTACTAGTATGATTCGTCAGATTTGCCCATCCCCTCGATCGGCTCTAACGATAATAATAATAAATAAATATATACGGACAAATCACACAGATTGAGCTAGCCCCAAAGTAAGTTCGAGACTTGTGTTATGGGATACTTACTCAACGATACTATATTTTATAACAAGTACATATATAGATACACATCCAAGACCCAGGCCAATCTGAAAAAGATCATTTTCCATCTTGACCTGGCCGGGGATCGAACCCGGTCACTCCGTGTCGCAGGCGGCGTGTTGACCGCTGCACCACGGAGCTAGTCATCAACGATCTGCACGGGGAAAGAAGCAGCTGGTACATACTATGTTTTTCTTTTCTCCCAGACCAGCATGGAAGACATGGAAGACAAAACATTCGACTTTTTTGCCGTTTTTATAGATAACGGTACGGAACCCTTCGTGAGCGAGCCAGACTCGCACTTGGCCGGTTTTATTTGTATGGGAGCTACCCTAAAAAAAGATTTTTCAAGATTTTATTTTACTGTTTTTTCGGCATGAGTAATATACATATCATATTTAATTAATATATACATTACAGCTCTCTAGTACTTATAGTCTCTGAGTAATACCGCGGACGGACAGACGGACAGACATGGCGAAACTATAAGGGTTCCTTTTCCGGAACCCTAAAAAGGAATTACGTGGTGAATAAATTATATCCAAAGAATTTGGCGTTTTCCTCCAACAATCCTTTCGTAACAATATGCACGGACGGGCCCAGTGTATGTATTTTGTTTGCTTGCATATTAGTTACCATTTACTCAAATTTCAATGGAACAAATTAAAAACCACATACTTAACAATTGATACAATTGAAATAAGATGCGTAGCCTTGAAATTTAAATAACAATGCTTATATTTGAAGTAAATTCAACTCTGTTGTAACCAGACTCTTGCAGTAGATTTCTTTTTGTTTTTCGTGTGTATAAGTGGCCAAGTCTAGTGTCAGATTTCTCAAGCTGCCTAAAGGCATCTGACGTATATTAACGACCGCCATCAGAGATAACAGCCGGGACCAACGACTTAATGTGCCTTCGAAAGCTCGCAGGAACCTGAGACTTTTATGCCATTGCGGTCACCCATCCCAGTGGCGACCGCGTCCGGGGTTGCTTAATAATGCTTACACTCACTGAGCCATCGGGCTGATACAGTGGATGTAAATTGTACATAGTTAAATATTGTGCTTGAAGTTGTAATAATAGAATGATGTTATCATAATGTCTGCTTCATCATTGTTGTATTATCTTTTAAGCCGTTACATAATAGGTAGCAGTACATATTTTTGTTTATAGGCAGTGACTGTTTTCAATCACACCACTAGTTAGCAACTAACTGTAAACAAACACGCCCTTTTTTTAATGCTCAAAGATATTTTTTGGTGTGATAACGTTTCACGTTCCGTGTGCCAGCAAAAGCGCGGTAGAAGCACGATCAGCCTAAGCGTTCGGCTTGTGACGCATCTATCTCTCTTCCACCGTTATCACGTATAATTACCGTCTGTAAACCGACTTTACGGACAACAATTTTTTTACGCATCGGAATACTTGTCATATGACTCGCATGGTTTATGCCACCGCCCACATAGCACTAGTATGTACATGTACTTATTGGTATATTCATTTTGACTATGCCTTTAACATACAGACAGAAGATAATAAGCAGTAGTAGTACCTATGTTACGAAAGATCCAAAACCTTTTCTGGGTGTTACTTTCTATGGAAATTTTAACATAAATATGAAAAAGTCGCAATTGCAAGACACTCTTTCAACTGACCATGTTCCCGGTTACATTCTCAGCTTGGATGGTTCAGACCCAGGGTCTGCTAATCAGAAAAAGCTATGTGGATTCATAAAAAGCCATGTGGTTTCTGGCAGAGTAGAATGGGACCAATCCTACTCTTCCCATGAAGGTCGTAAGAGGCGACTTAGGAAATATAAGCTAAACAAAGCTCATAAACATCAATGAGACCTCTCCAACCCATCTGGCCAGCGAGGACAGTGTAGGCCAAATCCTTTGTCTGCTCTGGCCAAGTATGGCTCCGGTAGTACAGAGAGGTGTATGCGCCTGCAGTGGAGACTAAAAAGACCTGATGGTAATGATGATGATTCATAAAAAAAAATAGCTATACTCACATTAATCTCATCGGGCACAACAAGCTGTGATGCGATGATCATCTCGTGGTCTGTGAGCTTGTCCAGCGCCAGGGAGTGCTTGGAACTGAGCCCCGCTCTGCAAGACACCCTTAACACATGCAATTCATGTAGTGGCTGCTTTATTAAGTCCAGTTTTGAATTTTGATGATGAAGCCAATTGATAAAAAAGACGGACTGATTAGGGCTGCCACTGAATTTTCTAATTTAATTTCAAAACTAGGGAAGATTGTTTTTATATACTGTTCTTGCTGTTTTGACTTCCATAATAAAAGCAAAAAATTACTTAATATGTCTACAAATCATGATCTAAGCAACACCTTAAAATGCACAGTTTTGCTTTATTTCATTAGATGGACCAGTGCATCGTAATTTTTTTTTAAACAGTACAAATGATAACAAATTTAATATAAAACCCATACGGATCCACACTTTACCATCAGTAAAAAATATGTGCGTGTTCTTTTTTTACAATACTAATGTTGGTTTAAAATAAAAGATAATATCTACTTATTCTGTTGCAGTTGGCAGCCCTGGGTACATGCATGTTAGGGCCTGTGCACACCACGTTTTTTAAGTGCGCCGTCGACTCATATTTGTGAGGATATAGAGACTATGTGCACACAATACAAACGCAGCCTGTTAACCTTTGCACATGCATAAATTCAAATATATAGATACAAACGAAGCAAATCCTCAATTCTTATAAAAATGTGGTGTGCCCAGGACATTAGTAAAACAAAACAGCCACAAAAAGAGCAGATGATAATATCTTTCATATAAAAAACTGACTTCAATCACTACTGGACTAATTTTGAAGTTGGTTAAAAATATCTAATTTAATCCTTCAGCCCCCAAGAGGCCAGATCTGGCCGCATAACAATTAAAACTCCATTGTGTCTGTGTTTCCGCGATGGACGGGTTAAACCAAATCCTAACTAAAATTGTAAATGAGAGATAGTGAGATTTCAGTTTATTTTTCATACTTTAATTTCTAAACTATGAGTAGGTACATAAAATTTACAAACACCTTGTCAGGGGCAATCAGTAAGACCACGGAATAAGAACTACAGTACTCACATACACAAGTCTTACTCTGCAAAGGTAATCAGAGAAATATCTATTCAATGTGGTTAAGGATATGGTGTAATTTACTGCGCGACAGAACGCAACACCTTTTCTTTTACGCTTGTTCATTGCAAACCAATTTTACTCCTATAATCTGGACAAACAATTCATAATACACATATCCGATCCAGTGAGGGCACGCTAGGGTTGACTGCTTTTCTGTTATACTTAGCAATAATAACGTGGTAAGGTTATGTTGACAATATAGGTAGTTGATTGTTAGAATATAAAATACAAAACAAATATGTTAGTGAGGCAATATTGCAGGTACTACATTGAATTTATAAATACATGAATTCAGATTAGTACTTATAAAGATTTTATACATTGGTATGTAAGTAGAAACAATATGATGAAAGAGTTACACTATAAGACTTTAGAATATAACGATGAAGCAAATAGAAAGAAAAAAGTAACTATGATTTTTAAGGAGAATGTTAAGAGCTTTAGTTTCATCACCAGATGTAAAGTAGGTAATACATGGCATGAGGCATGGATCGATACTCACTTGCGTAACTGCTCACGAGCTCTTTCCTCAGCCTTCTTCCTGCTCTTAGACGTCGGGTCTATTTGGTTCACGAGCCATTTGATTGAAAAATATGTTACAGCAGACACAAATGCAACACGTATTGCCATTTGGAACACATCGTTCCGCGTAAATGCTGAGCCCTCGATCACCATGTTGAATAGCGAGCGGTTAAATTATCACAACAGAATTACGTAGCTCCTATTTTTACACTGGTGCTATTCGAATTTTGTCACTTTTCAATCACTAATACACTGAAAAATATTCTTCATCACGCTTCTTTTATGAATTTTGTATCATAGACAAAACAGAATTGAGACGAAGTGTCAATTTTGACAAATCCCTTTTCGCCCTGCTATAAATTTGTTACAGGTAAAATAAAATATCACGTTCCAATGGTGTGACAGAGTATGATTATGAAACCATAACAGGTATTTCATCAGTCCATTAACATGAATGCAATGCTTTATTTAAAAAAATAAACGTCTATGTCATATCGGCGTGTTAAAAACAAAAATAATTAACCTTACTTTTTGCATGTAACATCAAGAATTATAACTTTATACGTTTGTTAAATAATAAAGTTTACTTTCATTGAAATGAAGAAAAACAAAGGAGCTCCACGAGCACCTTTAGTGAACTCAAGGAAAGCGTTACGTAAACAAAAAAGGCAAGAGAAAAAAATACATCGCAAGGAACACTATTTGAAGAAGAAAACTGTTGAAGAAGTGCCTAAATATGAACCAGGCAGGTTTGTCAAAAGACCTGCTGATGCTTCACACTCTGAAGTGGAAGTCAAGGTACTTACTTATTGTACAATTCAAATGTAAAATTTGTAATGCATCCGTTACCATTGACGCATGATTTTAAATAAAAACCCACGGATTTATATAGTAAAATTTAACTTTATGGCTAGTTAGAGCCGCATCCCGCGTATGTGCGGACAAACAATGGAAAACGCATTGTTATGCACCAGCTGGCAACGAAATACTTTGATATGAACATCCATTTGAAAACATAAGTTCAGTAAGTACAATGGTACTCATTGAACTAATGTTTTCAGTGCAATGTTTTCAATTTCAATACAACAACAGGACTGACATGACAATACTACCCAATTTGTATTTTATGGAGTTACAATATAGCACGCTTGACATGATCTTTTGCAGAAGAAAAAGCAAAAGCTGCAGCCGTCCTTCCAAGACGTCATGAGCAGACAAATACAAAAAGAAAAGAGTGAGACAGAAAAATTGAAGTCCCAAATGGAGAAACAGAGAAAGAAGATGTTGGTGCACGCCAATGAGGAAGAAGACAAGATGATCAAGAGGTTGGAGAAGCAGCTTGGCTTGAATAAAGCTAAGAATAAGAACAATTACTTTGCAGATGATGGTCTTGATTGTATCCTTTTAAATTAACACGAACTTTACATTATCAGTCTTCTGCTATATGTAATCCACAGATATTTAATTTGTTATCATCATCATTAGGTCTTTTTAGTCTCCATTGCAGGAGCATAACCCTCTCTGTACTACCGGAGCCATACTTGGCCAGAACAGACAGAGCATTTGGCCTACACTCTCCTTGCTGGCCATACGGGTTGGAGAGGTCTCATTGATGTTTATGAGCTTTGTTTAGGTTGTATTTTATATCACAATGAACATATTTATGTTGAGCATTATAAGCTCATTTTTTTAACATATTTGTATCCCCTTCATATAGAGGCCATGAGAGAGGTGTGCTGCTATATTTCGTACTGGGGCACTAACAAGGGCATGATGCAAAAATGTACTTACTGGCAATTTAAAGTAGGTGCAGGTCTGTTGGTATCCAAGTGGAAGACTACATAATAAAAATAGGCAGGTGGTGACTCACCAACTCAGTTAATGGGACCCCGAAAATGGCTGTGAAACATAAAACTGTAGCAAGGAGGGTACTATTAGTGCTTATAGCCATAATTTGTTCCCTTGGGGTCTTATCGGGTGCACTACTTGTCACTTACATTTCACCACCTCCCTTAAGACACAAAACTCATGACTCCACTCAGGCTAGCCGCTTACGGCAAGCCAAAGCTAGTGGTTCCTGTTTTCTCTTTGGTTTCCACTCCTACTGGCCTGCTAAAGCATGTAGTAGACGAAGAGGGGGACTCTCAAGGTAGCACTCAGATTCTTGAGGGAGGACCCTACTCCTGTCAGCCCTGCAGGCTTATTATTATTTATCATATACCTACACTTTTTTTATGAACTGACATAAGTCAGCATCACACATTGTTTTTGAAAAAAGACAGGTCAATATTTACTACGGTTTAGCTTTTTAAAATTAAAACGTGTGCAAACAACTTGACTCCTGATCCAGATCTTTTAGAAATATGTGACAGAGCAACTTCAGAGCAGATTGTAGCAGCGGAGAAGCACCTAGCTAGTGTCGAGAATGAGTCTGACTTTGAAGAAGACCTAGCTGTTGTCACTGGCAAGAAATCTAGCAAGGAAAAGGAAAAAGTCAATATCAGTAATGAAAATGATGAGGATATACTATCTGATCCACCAGGATCAGAAGGGGATTATGGGGAATTTGATGACCTGTCAGGGGAAGATGATGCACCTAATGACTTATCAAGTAATGATGAAGGAAATAGTGATGACGATGAATTATCTTGTGATGATAATGATGATGGTGAAATGTCTGAAGGTAGTGATGATGATGCATTTGATGGTACATCTGAAGAGGAGCCAGAAGGTAAGATTTCAATGTAGAACATGAGCATAATTTGTATGGTTTTAATGATCTAAAATATTGGAATTTACTTGCTCCAGTTCCTTTTTTAATGTTTTGATACTATATTTTTGTAGATGGTTATTTACTTTATTTACAGAAGTACCAACAAAATCACAGAAATCAAAGAATCCAAAGTTAAAGAAAAATGAGGAATCAGAAAAGAAACAAGATAAAAAGGTTACAAAACCAGACAAAACAAATAAAAAAGAGAAAGTAATTTCTGAAGAAGATCTAAGCAAAGTGTTCAGTGACGATGAAGTGTCACATTTGTCTGGTGATGATGATTTAGATGGCTTCTCTGGTGATGAGCTTGGTGAGGATGGTGAGCCCAAAGAAAGTAAAGAAAAGCCAGATGTTTGGGAAGATATTTACGGAAGGAAGAGAGATAAAGAAGGCAATGTTATTAAGGTAATGTATTGCAAAATTTTTAATAAAGACTTCTATAGGGCCCACTCTTGGCTAAAGCACTCCACTTCACTTCATAGTTTTGCCGCCATAATGCGTAAACGTTGCGCTTCACATCTAAGGCGCATGCGCGACAGCCCCAACACTATCCTGCGCGCATTGGCAGACCGGTGGGACTCGCCGATGCTAGCTCGATGGATACGACTGCACGCAGTGAAGTAGACATCTTGCTGGTAGCGGTGGGTCCTATATTGTTGTTTTCTGTCTGTCTATGTATGTCCGTAATTGCTACTAACTTTAGTTTTAAGGCCAATTGTTACTAACCCCTATGGATCAAGTTATCTGAATTAAACTATTATTATTATTATTATATTATAGTATATTCACCCAAGGGTGTATCCAGGGTTCTATACAGAGGTGGGCAATGTAGAATCAGGGTTGCAAGAGCCTTAAGCTAATCTATTTGGGGGGCCGGCCTAAATAATTTTGCATCTCTCTATTGTTGAATGTTACCACTCTATTATTGAATATTGCCACTCTCCAGTATTGAATTGTTGTGAATTGCAAGGGGCCTAATGTGTGGAGCACGATTTGCATAGCACCAATAACAACCCCTTGTTGTGGGCCCCCCCAGCCGTTTAAGTCTTCGAGGCCTTGGGCTGCTGCCCAAAAAGGCCCTTGTGTTAAATCAACTTTGCCAAGGAGGATATATATATTAGTTTGATTCGTATTTCAAACTTTCGAGACACACAGGAGTTAAGGCGGTGTAAAGTAGCTCTAATATTTCCATCTACCAACGACCTAACCGCCTTACCTCGATACGCCTATGTATTTACCACTGATATCGGACCTTACCCTATGTCAATAAAAATATTTAATAAATTGCCTAAAAATCTAAAGGATGAAACAAATAATAAAAAGTTTGTGAAATTGCTCAAACAATATCCGTTAATAAAATCCTATTATTCCGTCACAGAATATTTACATGATTCTTAGTTATAAGTACATTATATTGTCTACCTTCCTCTCGTCCCATTGCAATGCCTGACAAGGTACATATGTATTTATACACAATATTGAATATTTATGTGTTAGATCATATGTAATGCAATGTAATACATGAATAAATGATATTATTTTGTAGAGGGGTGAATTCTGGCCCACACAAATACAAATAATTCATACTCGGTGTCTTTATCTTATATCTTTCTTTTTGTACAGTCGCGGGCAGATAAAATTAACCCCTCTAACAACAAATTTTAAATTGTTGGGTCACATTTATCTGCAAAAAATATGGTACAATTGCCATATTTTTTGCAAATAAATTATTCATATTCTTTAATCTGACATTTATGTATTACAGGAAGAAAAAGGCGTATATATTCCACCACATTTGAGGAACAAAGATTCTGCTTCAGATAAGGACATGATCCAGCTCAAAAGACAAGTCAAGAGTGAGTATTATCTCTTTTTGGTCGGCGAACTTTGTTTCGCTATAAGATAAAAACTTATCTTTTGAGTTGGACCAAATAAAACCATCATAGGACCAAAAGATATTACGAAATTTGATCATAATTGGTTCAGTAGTTTCAAAGTTTATACTGAACATACAGATTTTTATTTATATAGATTGCACAACTTTGCTTTATACGGTTCCTAACTACGGGAAGGCCAGCTCTGGATATTGTGCTCTATGGTCTGGGTCTCTTCCCTGGACATAATTTCTTGGCTCTGTGGATTCTGTGGCAATGTGGATTTATAGTTTTTAAATGATAACTACCGTGGAATGTTTAAGTTATATACGTTTGGCCATCTGACAACCCTAAGTCGTCTGTATTCAGACACGTTTACTTACTGAATTTCTCGATGATGAATAAACTATGACGCTCTGGCAAACGCTCTGGCAAGCTTAGTTCCAAAAGTCATCGTTAGATGGCAGGAGGTCCACTGTAGCAAGTAACGCCATCTGTGTATAATTGCAGCGCAACTCCAGTTTGTATGAAACGTCAAAGGTACCACTGTGATTATACTATTAGTGAATGAATGAATGAATATATAGTTATACTATTAGTGATCTAGTATAACCCGTGTTGCCGTGTGGTTTCCGGCAGAGTAGAATAGGACCACTCCCAAGTCTTCCCATGGATGTCGTAAGAGGCGACTTAGGAAATACAAGCTAAACAAAGCTCATAAACATCAATGAGACCTCTCCAACCCGTCTGGCTAGCGAGGAGAGTGTAGGTCAAATCCTCTGTCTGCTCTGGCCATGGCCAAGTATGGCTCCGGTAGTACAGAGAGGGTCATGCTCCTGCAGTGGAGACTAAAAAGACCTGATGAAGATGATGATGATGGTATAACCCGTGGTTCGATGTAGTGAGCGTTAGGTACAGTGTAATTTAGCTCCCGTCAGAACGCAGCACCTTGTAGTTTAGATACCTACAGCAAGCCAATTTTATACTTTTGTGATTTGTTCGGTTTTCCCCTTCGAAAGAGTCGCCGAGCGTAGGTATGTTTCAATAGCGACACGGAGCACACCCCGTCTCACTAGACAGGCCTGGAAATACGCTGTTTGTCTTCAAATACTTAAGGTTTATGTTATCAATTCCAGGCGTCCTCAACAAATTAGCCGGAACAAACCTTCACTGGGCGTGTACGACCATAGAGAATCTATACTCCAACAACAGTCGCAACTCAGTCAACACAGCGCTGACGCAGCTATGGTTAGACGCGACTGTGGGCCCGTCTGTCACTCCAGATAGATTGGTAGCAGAGCATGCCGCTCTGGTGTCGGTGTTACATGCTAACGTTGGCAATGAGATAGGTAAGTTATAATCATCATCTCAGCCATAAG
This sequence comes from Elegia similella, assembly GCA_947532085.1. Taxonomy (NCBI): domain Eukaryota; kingdom Metazoa; phylum Arthropoda; class Insecta; order Lepidoptera; family Pyralidae; genus Elegia; species Elegia similella. Next base: position 21,952,832 of record OX383941.1, read on the forward strand.
AAGTCATCTGCTGGACATAGGCCTCCCCAAAGGATTTTCTGTATGACCAGTTGGAAGCGGCCTGCATACAGCGCCTTCCTGCGAGGTTGCTCAGTTATAAAATTGTTTATTGATGTATTGTCGTGAAGCTAGAATGGAATAGTCTGGAACTCTCCACACACAGCCTGTCGCCGTTAGTACTAAATTCTGTGTCGCTCTCTTACATCTTCCATCCTGCTCACACATACATATGTGAGCAGGATGGAAAATGTATGAGAGCGACAGAATACATATTCTGTCCTGCTCACATACAATCTCGAATATCCTGGAATCTGTAAATTGAACTTTCTTGAAACTCTTAAGACAAATATATAAGGGAACAGATGGGGCGTTCAATAGTCAGTCGACCGCGAATTTTCGTACAGTTAACTTCGAGCGATACGAGTAAATAAATAAATAAATATATACGGACAAATCACACAGATTGAGCCAGCCCCAAAGTAAGTTCGAGACCTGTGTTATGGGATACTAGCTCAACGATACTATATTTTATAATAAATACATACACATCTGAAAAGATCATTTTTCATCTTGACCTGGCCGGGGATCGAACCCGGGCACCCCGTGTCGCAGGCTGGCGTGTTGACCGCTGCGCCACGGAGCTAGTCAAGACACCAGCCAGTCGACCGCGAATTTTCGTACAGTTAACTTCGAGCGATACGAGTGGTTGTGTGAATGATAACAGTAATATTTCTACGACCACAGCAACGGACCGGAACCACGAGTGCTTTGCGTATTGGATGTTTGACGTGTTGGAAGACCAGTCAGGTGTCAGTGTTGGGATTCCGTAATGATAGATCCCCCCCGAAGAATTTGGCGCTTTACTCCAAATCCTGAACCCTAACCACGTAACATGTTTTGGGTAATGAAATTTAGAAATGTATGGTATTTTTCTTATATATACTAAATATTAAAGTAGGCATTTGTCTCCCATCTCACCTAATGGCAAGTGACGATGACGACGAGGATGTTCATGCCTATTCAAGAGATACCTATTTATTCTACTTTTGAATGTCCCGGGACTGTACTTGTCTTTGAAAAAAGACGCAGGCAGTTCATTCCACACCTTAGCTACTCGAATAGAACAGGAACTATCAAAGCGTTTAGTTCGACTTTTGGTATTTCAACGACAAATTTCTTTTTGCGCCTCGTAGTCCGATGGAGGAATGGTGAGGGTTCAACTAGCTCAAAGAGCCCTTTCGCACACTCTCCAAAATGGATCCTATTAAAAACCGACAGGCAAGCGACTTTATTGCAAGCCAATTGAACAAAACAAACTCAACACGAAAGCAAGAAGAATATAGTTTCCGGATACGAAATATTTATGGAGCTAGGTCCCATTTCCAAAGAATTCGCGTGAACCTCAGTAATAAGAAGTACTTTTCTGATTTCCAGGCGCTCATTTCCTACAAGAATTATCAAAACATTTCGACGAAATGATGCTGCATCCACAACCGCAGGAGAACAAGCGATTGGACAACTTAGTTTCTTGTTTGGCGCACTTATATTGCTTTAAGGTAACCCTTTATAAATAACTTCTATAGGGATTTTGATTTTTTGGAGCACGGCTTTTACGATCTGCGCGGGAAGAGAAGCAGCTGGTACATTCTACGTATTTTCTTTTCTCCCAGGCCAGCATGGAAATTATGTATATGTCGTAGCCCGATCGTATAATTGGGCCGATCGCGATACGCCTGGTCAAATCGATATGTGCCGCCATATTTTGATTTGGCCAATTATTTCACGATGTGCCCAATGTAAAGTTGGGCAAATTGACAAGAGCAAGCTCGGCCTACGGCATGTATATGTCGTAGGCCGATCCTTTAATGATGAATGGATCGCTATGGCCAGTTTTATTTTAGATCTTTACTAATATTTTTCTATTATTATATCATCTTCTGTCTGCTCTGGCCAAGTATGGCTCCGGTAGTACAGAGAGGGTCATGCTCCTGCAGTGGAGACTAAGACCTGATGATGATGATGACTAATATTTTTCAGATCTATCACGCGTCTCTTCTATATGATATTCTTAGCCGCCTGTTAGACGAACTTTCCGAAAAGAACATAGAATGTGTTTTAGTCGCGCTGCGAAGTGTGGGTGGTGTGCTGAGGAAGGAGGAACCACTAGCTTTGAAAAACTTCATTCACGATACACAGAGCAAAGTGACCAAGCTGAGCGAAAATGCAGCTAGCGGGTATGTAACAAAAGTTCATTTTGCTATGTACTGGTTGAGCTGAAAAGTGTAAATGAAGTACTGAGAAAGGAAGAACCACTAGCTTTCAAAAACTTTCACGATACGCAGAGCAAAGTAGCCAGGTTTTGCGAAAGTGCAACTAGCGGGTATGTAAATAAAGATCATTTTGCTACGTACTGGTTGAGCTGAAAAGTGTAGGTGGAGTTCTAAGTAACGAAGAACCAGTGGTTTTGAGAAACTTCATTCACGAAACACAGAGCAAAATGGCTAATCTGAGCGAAAATGCAGCTAGCGGGTATGTAAATAAAGATCATTTTGGTATGTACTAATTGAGCTTAGAAAAAGCTTTCGTGCGACACAGCTTTACAATGACCTCTCAGATGGTTGTTCAAATTTGAAAATTAGAACTTCAAATATATTTTCTTTTCAGTTCTCGAATAAAGTTCCTTCTAGAAGTCCTAATGGCAGTCAAGAATAACAACTTAGCAAAGATCCCCAACTACGACCCCACGTACGTGGAGCATCTGCGGAAGCTGACACGTGGTATTATAAGAAAGGGGAACTACGTCACACCGCTCAATATAAGATTGGAAGACTTATTGAAAGGTGAGACTTCTTCTTTTAGAAATTAACTTCTTTTGGAGTCATCGTGGTTATATTTGTCCAGACAAATAGTTTTCCCTGTGTGCTATGACTTGAGGTCCTTCAAAAGGCGTGTTTTCAGGTATCTTAAGAGTCGGCAACGCATCAGCACCTCCTCTGGTGTTGCAGATGTCCATGGGCGACGGTGACCACTTTCCATCAGGTGGCTCGTCTGCTCGTTTGCCGTCAAATATACATAAAAAAAAGACAATGTTTATATTGTTTTAACCAGTAGGAAACCACGGTGATACCCTTGTCGTTCTCATTCAGATCCTTAATTGTGCAGGTGGAGGGACAATTAGGACATGTCAATAGGTGAGCCATAGACTAAATGGCGCCGCAGTCGCAAATGTCATAGGAGAAACCCCACCTAACTCGATTTTCTTGGCATCTCCCTACACCAGCTCGGAGTCTGTTCAGAGACTTCCAAACAGCCTACCGGGAGATCGCTTCCCGGTGGGAGTTTCTCTCACACAAATTAACAAATCAACTTTGTAAAATAAGATAATATGATCAGAAGTCATCATCATTTCGAGTAGGTGTCACAGTCAATCGACCATGCACACCCTGGTGTCAGAGTTCTTCGGAACCGCCTCTCGGCCTCTGACGTGGTTCCTTTAACGACTACCAGATGGCAGCCGGGACCACCGGCTTAACGTGCCTTCCGAAGCACGGAATCATCGTTATTATCAGACAATCAGGTCATTCAAGCCTGCAATGTCCTAACCAAACTGGAAACAATTAAACAAAGTATGCTTCCGGTGGGAATTGAACCCACGACCCCGGGTCAACAGGCAAACGCCTTAACCACTGGACCACGGAGGTTGTTGATCAGGAGTGTCATCCTCAAATGCAGGTCCGTTGGTTGCAGGTATCTGCGGAAAGACCGGATTTTTTTGGATTTGGGAAGGAAATGAAAGTATTGAGATAGTTCTCACTCGGAATAATGGGGGCAAAGGAAGTAACAGCGGGAGGCCAGGCGTGCGTACCAGGATTGTTAAGAATATCAGCATCAGCTGATCATCAGCTTAATTTTCCACATCAGCGTGAAAATCATCATCCGCATTGATCATTGCTGATGCTAGTGCTGATGTTCGAGTCGCAACATGTCCCCCGGTGGGCGGAGTTAATGTCTCGCGTCACTGTCGCTTGCGAGTTTTGTCCAATCCCTCTAATATGGTTGAGTTCAACGATGGCTGATCCATGCGTCAACTCGTGAACGGGTGCTGCTAGGGGGGACAGGTCTGCTCGGCCTCTTTGAGACTACTGTGTATAATGTAAAATATTATCATTGCACACTCGTTCGCTAACATAATATGTTCCAAAAAATAATAATGTACCTATATAATAAAAAATTGTAATCATAAATAGAAATGAAAAAAAAAGATAAATTAAGAAATTAGATGATAAAGATAGATGATAAAATAAAAAAGCCCTTCAGGCTAGTAGGCGACCAATACTGTTGAAAAGAGTTTCTTTTGGCGTTTCTTCTCTGCAGTGGTCGGTTCCGAAACGCTAGTAGTCTGTAGCTTCTGCACATTGAGTAATAATATAAATATGACTAAATTAGATCCTTTAAAATGTGATTTGACGTGAAAAAGTGACGTGCCTGCAAAGGCCTATTTTCTGAATAAACGTTTTGATTTTGATTTTGATTTTGAATCAAAACGCGCCATTGTTCCTTTATTCGTAATCGTAATCGTTTACAGCGGACGAGCGAGGCAAATGGTGGGTCGTGGGCTCGGCGTGGGAGGGCAACAACCTCAAACCCGAAGACAAAAGTGTCAAACTACCGCCCAGCACCGACCAGAAGCTTCTAGAATTGGCGCGGAAACAGAGGATGAACACTGACGTTAGAAGGAGCATATTTTGCGTCATCATGTCCGCTGAGGTTAGTTGATTTCTATGTCTTTTAGGTAATTTAAGGTCATTTTGATTGAACAGATAACTTCTGTGCTAATCTATCTAAATATATATAACTCAAAGGTGACTGACTGACATAGTGATCTATCAACGCACAGCAAACCACTGGGGTGCCTCTTCGAAAGCATATTTTTTTTAATTATAATTTATTTTGGCATAACTGTTTTGGCATAAAGTTTTTAAGCATAAAACATTCATAGCAAAGTGTTCTTAAGGCATAATTTTTTCATAGACATAACTTTAATTTAGTCCAATGTCCTTTATCATAATTTAAATAATCAGAAAAGAAAGGGCATAACTGTTGCATGACTAAAGATTTTAAAGTATAAAAAACTAAATGTATAAAAGACCTACACATAATAATAAAAACACACTAAAAGTTTAGAAAACATATTTTTATTATTAATTTTAATATAAATAAAAAATCTAGTACCTGCTGAACCAAGCCGCTATTTCAGCTGTAAAAACAAAGAAAGACAAATAAAAATCTTGTGACAGAGCGCTATAGATAGGTTTAGGTTGCGGCGGGGTGGCCCTTGGGCCACCCCAAGCCGCACAACATATACACCTACTCACAAAATATACAAGTTTAATATATTGTTGCGACAAAAAAGTATTGTGACAGAGCGCTATAGATAGGTTAAGGTTGCGGCGGGGTGGCCCTTGGGCCACCCCAAGCCGCACATAATCCACACAAGACACACACAAAATGTAATTACCAGATGCAATATGTATGTATATTTTCCTTACTACAAAATTACGATAATCTTTCGAAAGTACCATATTGGTTTAATTTTTGCCTGGTACATTTTATGCTTTGTAATATTTATGTCTTAAGTTTCAATGCCAATAAAAAATTATGATTAGTTGCCATTATAGTAAATTAATTAAAGCAAATATTTACTATTCTAATATATTGTTATGATAAAATTCATAGTGCTAAAATAAGTTATGCCAATAAATTTATTCGTAATTATCTTTATGCGAAATGATGATAATTCCAAAAAAAATATGCAACATTAATATGTGCAATTTAATTTTATGCATTTGAATATGGACCCAAACCACTGGACGGATCGGGATGAAATTTGGCATGAATGAATGAATGAAAAATTCTTTATTGCATCAAATTAAACATAAATACAATTGGAATACAAAAACATACATTTGGTCCAAACGCGGACTTATCGCTAAGCGATCTCTTCCAGTCAACCTTAGGGTAGATGGAAAATAAACAACATAGGCGATGGTGCAGCAAAACATAATTTTATAACTAAAAATCCATATATAAACCTATCAATAAACTTACATATATACAAACAAATAAAATACATACATATTATAAGTTATAATTACAAATACATATGGCATGCAGGTAGATGTTATGACGTAGGCATCCGCTAAGAAAGGATTTTGATCAATTCTACTAATATTACTGTGATGGGAACATCATCATCATCATGACAGCCGTAAAAAGTCCACTGCTGGACAAAGGCCTCTCTCACCACGCTTGGCAGGCGGGTTAGCGAGCGCAGTTTCTTAGGCATGTTGTGCTTCCGACGCTACTGCTCTTTGGAAGCATTGTTAAGCTTGTGAAGGCTCGACCGTCCCTACGCTCTAGCCGAGTTCCACATATAAAGATGTTAGGGAGAGCACAAGACGACACACAGAACACAGCTAATAACTTTATTATAACTTTGCTTACAACTTCAATAAATTATTATCAGAGACTTATGCTCCAAGATATGGTAGTAGACACATAGTAGACTGAAAGATGTTAACAGACTGAAAGGTGGTAGCAGACTGAAGAATGAGTGATGAGAGAGAGAGAAAGTAATCTAAAAATGGAATGGAATGAATTGAAATTTAAATTTAAATTTAAATAAGGAATGAAAAAAATGGACAGGATGAGAGAAATGAGGTTGGATGAGATGCAGCATGCAGGTGGCATGCTGCAACGTTACAAGCTAACGAAGGATAGGAAAGGATAGGTTTGGGAAGAGAATGAAGGTATTGGGATACTACTCACTCGGATTAATGGGGAAAAGCGAGTAGCAGCTCGGGGGGCCGGGCGCAAGTACTCGATGTACCTGCAACCACCGGACAATAGGCTAGTTTCCTAAAAAAATATAATTAGTCCGTCAGTTAGATATTCAAAAAATATGGGAAACGTATTTTTTCTTTTGTCGATTAAACAAAAAATGATCAAGATATAGCCCTTTGAAGTTCCGTGTGACGTCATAGTTTGCTACAATTTTTAGCAAACTTTGACGTCACGAGCCCCCACTCCTGAACTTTGACGCGGTTTATCTTTATTATTTATTGTTTATTTGACAAAAGAAAAAAATACGTGTCCAATATTTTTTGGTTATCTAACTGACGGACTAATTGTTATGTTATTATTACGACACAGGAAACTAGCCTATACCTAATAGTGATGGGAACATATTTATCATCATCATCAGGTCTTTTTTAGTCTCCACTACAGGAGCACGACCCTCTGTACTACTAGAGCCATACTTGGCCAGAGCAGTCAGAGGACTTGGCCTACACTCTCCACGCTAGCCAGACGGGTTGGAGAGGTCTCACAGATGTTTATAAGCTTTGTTTAGCTTGTATTTCCTATTAATTTTTTTATTACCAAGCATTGTAATCCATACTAATATTATAAATGCCAAAGTAACTCTTGTCTGTCCGTCTCTCTGTCTGTCTATCCGCTTTTTACCCTTCAACCAATTTGGATAAAATTTGGTATGGAGGTAGTTTGAGACCTGGGGAAGGACATAGGGTACCTTTCCAGGAAATTCTACTGTTCCCGAGGCATCGACATTAACGCGGGCGGAGCTGCGGACAATAGCTAGCTGCTATATAAAAACAATTTAACTAGACTGTAAAATATAGAAATAAGCAGAATAATAAATAAATATACATATTTATATTCTATTCTATTCTTTACCAGGACTACATGGATGCCTTCGAGAAACTTCAGCATCTAGGTCTTAAAGGGCAACAAGAGAGAGAAATAGTGCATGTCCTACTAGCCTGCTGCTTGCAAGAGAAAACGTATAATCCGTACTACGCTGTGCTGGCGCAGAAACTATGCGACACAGACAGAAGATATCAGGTTTGTCTGCATCTCTTCCTTTAACTTTTTCAGGCCTGTCTCACTCCCCGTATTGTTTAGTTACTCAGATCGCCCCTTCTGACTAGCCATGCATGTAATCGCGGCAATATAATAACAGCCTCCGTGGTCCAGTGGTTAAGGCGTTTGGGTCGTGGGTTCGATTCCCACCGGAAGCATACTTTGTTTAGTTGTTTCCAGTTTGGTTAGGACATTGCAGGCTTGAAGCACCTGATTGTCCGATAATAAAAATGATTCCGTGCTTCGGAAGGCACGTTAAGCCGGTGGTCCCGGCTGCCATCTGGTAGTCGTTAAAGGAACCACGTCAGAGGCCGAGAGGCGGTTCCGAAGAACTCTGACACCAGGGTGTGTATGGTGGATTGACCATGTTACCTACTCGAAATGATGATGATCGCGGCAATATGAGAGTTTGCTATCTCTCCAAACCTTGCGCACACAGGCAACGCCCAAAGCCGAGGTCCGTCCCTCCTGGGGGCCCTTTGGTGATGTTGCCTATAAAGGCCGAGGGCACTCTGCCCTCGCCTCAAAAACCCGGTGAAGTAGCAAAATCTCACTTGCTATGACGTCATGTCAGTACTGCAGTTTGCGTCGGTTTCGTTACATGATATAAAGACCTGACAATTAGCTAATAGAAAGTCAAACCGTCCTATATATAAAGATACATAGAAATGTTTCCTTCCCAGCTCTCCCTCCAGTTTTCCATCTGGGACAAGATCAAGGAGCTGGAGAACCTTCCCAAGCAGAACAGCACCAACCTGGCGATGTTCCTCGTGCACCTTATCATGGAGAAATGCTTGCCGCTCTCAGTGCTCAAGGTAGTTTTAATCCTAACTAATATTATAAATGCGAAAGTGAGTTTGTTTGTTTGTTACGCTTTCACGTGGTAACTACTGAACTGATCATCATGAAATTTTGCATACACGTTATCTGGGGTACGGAGAAGGACATAGGGTATATTTTATCGGTTCTTTATTCCGTACGTACACTTTGCAGTTACTTTTACATGTGGAGTATTATTTGTTAATATTAGAACATTTCATTCAAAATATGCCAAATACTTTTTGTCTGTGTGGATATTGAAGCACTTATCATAACCGATTAAAAATATATATATATATATATACGGACAAATCACACAGATTGAGCTAGCCCCAAAGTTCGAGACTTGTGTTATGGGATGCTAACTCAACGATACTATATTTTATAACAAATACATATATAGATACACATCCAAGACCCAGGCCAATCTGAAAAAGATCATTTTCCATCTTGACCTGGCCGGGGATCGAACCCGGTCACTCCGTATCGCAGGCTAGCGTGTTGACCGCTAGCCTCGTAGCTAGTCAAGATTGAAATGCAATATTATGGTACCATAGAGCAACCCCAGTTGTAGTCTTTTTTGTACCCGGGGCAAAAGACTGAGGGGGGGGGGGGGCGGTCGCCGCCGCCGTGTTGTTTCCGGCAGAGTAGAATAGGTCCACTCCTAGTCTTCCCACGGAAAGTAAGAGGCGACTAAGGAAATACAAGCTAAACAAAGCTCATAAACATCAATGAGACTTTTCCAACCCGTCTGGCCAGCGAGGAGAGTGTAGGCCAAATCCTCTGTGTGCTCTGGCCAAGTATGGCTCCAGTACAGAGAGGGTCATGCTCCTGCAGTGGAGACTAAACAGACTAAACAGATCATAACTTACGTAAGTTTCAGAAAAGGGTAGTTAAAAAAAAGTTTATGCTGACTAAGTATCTTACGAAGTAATGTTTTTCAACAGATAATCCAGTTCTCGGACCTAAATAAGACAACAGTGCGGTTCATGAGACAAATCCTACTAGCCATAATAATGAACGATAACCTAGAAGCATCTCTAGAAGTCTTCTACAGGATATCCAAGCCTCCCAAACTCCACATGTTCAGAGAAAGCCTCAAGTTGTTCATACAACACTTCTTGATCAAAAACGCTGGGAAGAAAACTGAGGTGTTGAGTGAGGAAGAAATGGTGACGTTGAAAGAAAGAGCGGTGGAGGTAGATAAGATATTGACGATGCATGAGTCTAAGTTAAGGTTGTAATGTTAGGAAATAAAAATGTTTTCTAAATTATATACAGTGTTTTACTCTTCGATCAAGTATATAAAACCGGCAAAGTGCGAGTCGGACTCGCGCAGAGTTCCGTACCATTATCTACGAAAACGACAAAAAATTATGTCTGTTGTATGGGAGCCCCCTCAAATATTAAATTTATTATTATTTTTAAAGCTAATATTCTGTGAATATTTCAAGCGTCTACTTGTTGCTGTTATCAATATTGAGCAAAAACGAGCAAGAAATCACGTTTGTTGTATATTATACCCTTAAATATTTATTTTATTCTGTTTTTAGTATTTGTTGCTATAACGGCAACAGAAATAATAAATAATAAAATAAATATATACAAACAAATCACACAGATTGAGCTAGCCCCAAAGTAAGTTCGAGACTTGTGTTACGGGATACTAACTCAACGATACTATACTTTATAACAAATACATATATAGATACACATCCAAGACCCAGGCCAATCTGAAAAAGAATGTATACATATTGACTACAAAACTAATTTCGACTTGTATAAATTTATTAAAATAATTTTGACTTGTATAATCTTATTGAATTTCGCAAAAATTATTTCGTTCCAATTTAAATATTTAATTTTATATCTTTTAGTAATTAATCTGTCGCAACGCCCTGACTGGGTACATACATGTATATACTGCACTATCTATTATTGTCAACTTTATGCAACATGTAAGCGACGAATAAATGAAATATGAATTAAGATCATTTCCCATCGCGCCACGGAGCTAGTCATAGAAATACATGATCTGTGAAAATTTCAACTGTCTAAAGATCACGGTTCATGAGATAAAGCCTGGTGACAAACGCGAGATACAGTCTATCACCAGGCTGTAAAAAATTAAATTAACATTCATTTATTTCAGATATCAAAGATCCATATATCACAATTGGTAGAAATGTCACAAAATAGTATAATGTATCTGGGACGCAGGACGGACGAATAGGGTCCCGGTTTTAGGGTTCCGTACACAAAGTGTAAAAACGGGATCCTATTAATTCGCTGTCCGTCTGCCTGTCTGTCCGTCTGTCACCAGGCTGTATCTCAAGAACCGTAATAGTTAGACAGTTAAAATTTTCACAGACAATCTATTTCTGTTGCCGCTATAACAACAAATACTAATAATTAATTTTGCGATGACAGGGTTCATATTGTACCTAATATAACTACGGTGCAATGTATTATTGTAAACTGCACTGTACTGTGCAATACGGATTTAAAAAAATAATTGAATTGAAGAAAAAAAACAGTCAAGTGCGACTCGGACTCGCCCAAGAAGGTTCCGTTGCAGCAAGCAACAATATAAAAGTTCTTGTTATCTTTGAGTTGATTGAATGAGGTAAATTGCGGTTTGCGATTTATGGCGTATTAAAAAAACTATTTACTAGATCTCGTTCAAACCAATTTTCGGTGGAAGTTGGAAGTTTGCTAAAAAATATGATGTACGAGTACATGACTACATCATATTTTTTAGTTTTATCATGCTCTTATTTTAGAAGTTACATGGTGGGGTACACATTTTACCACTTTAGAAGTGACTCTCGCGCAAACTAGTAGTAGAAGTGACTCTCGCGCAAACTAGTAGTAGTTCAGAAAAAAATGACATTAGAAACCTCAATATCATTTTTGAAGACCTATCCATAGATACACCACACGTACGTATGGGTTTGATAAAAAAAAAAATATTTAGTGTCAGTTTATTTTTGTGTGAAAATCTAAATGCGGTTCACATAATACATCTACTTACCATTTGGTTACGGAACCCTAAAAAGCACAAGAAGCCCTCAAAACTGCGCTCTCCAACCCGCCTTCCAAGCGTGGTGAGTATGGCAATATCCTCCCATGGAACGAAGAATCCCTTGTCACGTGACATTTACGGCTGGAATAATGAGATACCTATAGTTGGGGATTTACATATTAAAATATACAATAGAAATCTACTATCTCAACTATAAATCTATGTGCAGTCTAATCATGAACTTTTAGACTCTCCCCGCTATAATTATCACCAATTAAAATTAGCATAAAATGATGAAAATTCGTCATAATCTAAACTGCAGTTTTACGATAACACGCTCTTATCTTTATCGCCGGTCTGTTTATTATCATAAAGTATTACCTATATAATTCTAATAACCGGAGAGCTTACAGCTTGATTTCGAAGGTAAGTGCGTCTGTTAGATTTATATAAGTACCTATATGATTTATTCGCCCAGGTAAGTATTTATTAGTTTTATTTGTATAATTCTACTAGAAAAACGATTTTCAATGCTTTTAAGCTACTTTTAGTCATCAATTTGCATTTAGGTACGCATGCATTTCTACTTACCTATTATTTTTCTTTTCTTTTAATAATGGTGCAATAAAGAGTATTTTCTTTCTTTCTTCTTTCTTGCACAACCAAAACTTGCGATATAGCTTATCCCCGAATTTTATACAATAAACTTCTGTAGGAAAATTAAAAATGTACAGCGCTTGGATGTTTTTAATTACGTCGACGACAGAGGGTGTAATAATATAAGAGTCGCCACCTACTGGAGGGACAAAATTGGATTTTAATTTAATTTAAATTATTTGAGCCAATCGATACGAAAAGAAGAATGCAAAAGACATGCAGAATAATAGACGGACTCATGGTTAATATCTATCTATTGGTCTGTCGTTCTGTAACCTCTTCGCGTTTCAGTCACTGAACCGACAGGCCAGGCAAAAGAACATAGGCTACCTTTCATACCGGAAAGAAACATTAACGTGAGTGGAGCTCTGAACTTAATTGAAATACTGGAATACAAAATTGCAAAACCAAAAGGTAAAAAACCAAAAATCCATAGTAATTCGTCCATCTGATCGGCGACTTACTTTCTATGGGAAGCCAACTGTTTTTTTTTATTTTAGCTTTTTTTTCTTGCAATTCTGTTCCATTAGGGATTCTGTCCAACTTAATTTTTAATCCGAAATCCTAGACTTCAATTTTATTTTATTGAAAAATATTATGCCAGAATACCTATAATGCAACGAGATCTTTGACTACTAAGGGGTCTCGCTAGACACATTATATTAAACGTTGCCGATAAATAATAAGAGAAAATTATGTAAAATATTGGACAAGTTAGGACTCAGATGATGTAAGATGCCGCGACAAAGATCTATGGACATTAAAATTATTTGTAGAAAGTGAACATTAAGACTATAGATAATGTACTTAAACTTTCTACAAGTACTTATTTTAATTATCATCACAAAGGATCCCAATAAGTATGTGTTGAAAATGTTAATTTCTCCACAGACAACATCAAAGCCAACATCGTGTTTGCCTTGGCTTAAGTTAAGCAGGAGTGGCGTAACTATACTGTCTGGTGCCCGAGGCAAACTTCATCAATGGAGCCCATTATGAGAGTGAGTTCAGCGAATGGCTTTTTGGTGACTTACTAGCCTCCATTTACCCCCATTTATTCCGCGACTTCGTCCACGCAAGTAATAAGTATCCCATGTTACTAGGGCTACAATTTAGGAATTTGAAAAATCCGGACATTAAGCCGGACATTTCGGCAAAAACCCGGACATTTCGGAAAAAACCCGGACATTTCGATAATAGTCCGGATTTTTTTTTAAACATTAATCACTTAGTTCAGTTCAGTGCTATGGTCTGGCAGGCAGGCAGACGCTCTGAGGCGATTTGATATCCAAGAAAAAAAGCTTTAAAAAGTGACACTTTTTTAAGCTTACTGCCAGTCCTTCTACAGGTGCAGTCTGTGGGCTGACTATTCGCGGCGCACATAAGCGCTTTGCGCGTTCAATACAATGATGCGTTCAGAATATTGTTTGGGCTGCCGCGTTTTTGTAGCGCGTCAACAATGTTTGCCGCCGCCAATACAGACTGCTTTTATGCAATTATTAGAAAGAGGTGTGCGGCACTATTAAGTCGCCTACGTGGTAGCTCAAATAGTATTCTGCGCGTGTTAACTGACAGATGGGACTCGCTACTACTGGGCCACTGGATGCGCCTTCATACTGAGGTAAATGTACAGATACCGGTGGCCAGTGGATGGCAACCCAGCTGTGAGTAAGTATTGTTGTTTTGTTTTGTGATGTGTGTTATACGTGTTTCCTGTTACTAACATTAGATTAAGTACTTCTGTCATTACTAACATAATATGGATTATGTCCGAAATAAAGATAATCATCATCATCATCATCATCAGGTCCTTTTTAGTCTCCACTACAGAAGCACGACCCTCTCTGTACTACTAGGGCCATACTTGGATTACTTGGCCAGAGCAACCAGAGGACTTGGCCTACACTCTCCACGCTGGCCAGACGGGTTGGAGAGGTGTATAAAGATAATTATTATTATTATCTCTTTATTTAATTTAATTCTTTATTATTATTATTATTACTCATATTCCATAAATCCGGACAAATTAAAGGGCCGGACAAAGCCCGGACGAGTCTAAAAGTCCGGACATGTCCGGACTAATCCGGACGGATGGTAACCCTACATGTTACCCACTGATACTGAGCTTTCTGTACCTACCTAAGTACTGTAGTTTTTGAGTTTATCAACCACAAACTTTATGTTTATGCTCTTTTTAATATTTTTAGTAGTATATTTTTCTGTATTGACTAACATTTGAACTCCTTTCATAGAATCATAATAAATAAATATATACGGACAAATTTACACAGATTGAGCTAGCCCCAAAGTAAGTTCGAGACTTGTGTTATGGGATACTAACTCAACGATACTATATTTTATAACAAATACTTATATAGATACACATCCATTACCCAGGCCAATCTGAAAAAGAGCATTATCCATCTTGACCTGGCCGGGGATCGAACCCGGGCACTTTCGTGTTGCAGGCTGGCGTGTTGGCCGCTGCGCCACGGTTCTAGCCAAAAAAAGAATCAGAAGTGTTGATCAACTTTTTATTCACTTAATTTGGTTATTTTAAAAGATTGTACTAATAGAAGTACCGTAATGTTGCTGCATGTCTCCTTCTTGCTGTATGTTGTGTCCACCGTTTTTAGAAACATCATATTCAAATTCCAAATTCAATTTGATAATTCCTTTTTTTCGAAGTCTTCGTCACAGTCCTTTTCATTATCTTACGCATTTCATCTATAACCTTCCTCCTGATCATACAGTTTGTGTAATCAGTAACTAATTAAATTAGAATACAATACCTTATCCTGTTCGTTTTGATTCCCTGCCCTCCTTCTCTCTCTGCTGGCTGAGTGACTACAAACCAGTGCGACACCTACCCCTATCTTATATGATGCCCGCCCGCCCGCATCTACCGTAACCTTACAGTACTTAAACAAGAATTACTTAAGCTATAGATAGAACCAATAAGCAAGCAAGCGACTGGTTTGTTTGATAAACCGCCGATAAACATAAACGATACAAACATTGCATGTCAAGAATTACTCAGAAAGAACATAAGATCACATTATCCCATTTCAAAGCCCTAGAAATATTAAAATGTTAAATATAGCCCCCTCGTTAGTTTTGGACATAATTCACCGGAACTAAAATTAGGGGTATGATTATTATGTGCAACAATTAATTTATGGTCACTCGGGCTATTTATAATAACGATCTAGTTAATTTGATAACGGTTCCGTATCTCTAAGTAGGTTCACGGGTGGACAAGGAGTAAGCCATAAGCGGATAATAAAATGTACTTAGATGCCGAAAGTGAAATTCTATGAAAATGCCAAGAAATTAATTGAAGACTCTAAAAATTATACACCGGTAGATCTTTATCTCTTTAGAATTTTATTTAAAGACAGAAAAATATAATGAAAAAACCGGCCAAGTGCGAGTCGGACTCGCACACTAAGGGTGGCTAATGGTAAGGCTATCACATTCTTATACAAATAGACACACCACCTCTCGAAACATCCGCCCAGTGGCCCGGGGCCGACCTCCTTCCATACTATCTATACATTTAAGACTAAGAGTCCAAAAACTTTGAAGGATCTGAGACTGATGCTTATGTCAATTTCTTATATGCGCTGGACGAGCAGCTGGCACAGTTTTTATTATTCATAACTGTGAAAAAAGGAAACCCTACTAAAAAATCTATAAATGTACCTAAATAATTGTGAGCCGTCGCGGAACGGCGGGCAGATGTGAAACGTCGAAATTATTTTGTACATACATAATACTTCATGCATACATACTATCATATAGAGTGGCGAAGCATACATGGCGACGCGTTGCCACGGCAACAGTCGGTCTTACCGGCCAATATTTCAGATAGAGACAGTTATCCATTTATAAGTCCTCTCTACGAATTTCGAGCCTATGTAAGCATTTATTTAAGAAGATAGATAGATGCGTCACAAGCCGCACGCTTAGGCCGGTAGTGCCTTTCTACCGCTTGCTTCGCGCTTTTGCTGGTACACGGAACGTGACACTTTTTCGTGCGTGCAGCCGGCGTTCATCAATTTATAAGACGTTATCACGTGAAAAAAAAACGACGTGTTATGTTATTTTTTTTTTTTTTAGTTATGTTACGCAATGTAAATTATAGTGCAGTTTAATCGCTTACGCCTATCACTTAAACCACACAATCGCAGCTTACAGCAATATACTCCTAAGCAGGAATTAATTAAAAAAGCTCTATTATCACGATGTTTATGTTTCCTATAATTTCCTAAACGCGGGTTGGTTTATTTTGAACGCAGCGTGGGGTGCACCGTTTTAGTATTGTGACAAAATTAGCAGTTATAGGATAATAGAAAGGGACAAATTTACAAAATCTATTCACTATATCGTTTAAACTAGCTTGTAACTGGTGACTTTATGGTAGGTTTAAGACGTAAAGCCGACCAGTTGGTACCTCATGAGAAAAAATGTAAAACATGTATATGTTTCCGATCGACAGATGGCGCACAATTATAATATTTATTTTAATTTTATTTTAGGACAAAGTCTTTGGGATCGAGTAAGTCATGCTCACTCATGTTTAAAGTAGTGGCGGCGTCGTGTATCGGGTCGTTGAATTTCCTCTAATATAGTTAACTTCAACGATGGCTGATCTATGCGTCAACTTGTGAACGGGTGGTGCTAGGGGGGACAGGTCTGCTCGGCCTCTTTGAGACTACTGTGTATAATGTAAAATATTATCATTGCGCACTCAATCGCTAACATACTATGTTCCAAAAATAATCATTATAAGGTCAATTTATATTAAGCGCAAATATTTTAAAGGCTGCCTCCCATAAGCTAGAAAAATGCTTTAGAAGCAAAATAAAAAAAATCGGCACGCTAGAACAGTTAAGAGCCCGACATATGCCAGGCGGCGTGGCGATACAAACGCGGATGGTCTAAACGCGTTGGCTACTTTGGATATTTTCGTTTTTTAGGAATATTCAAGGGTTATTCTAAAAAGCAAAACATATGATGGCTGCCTTATCTGTAATGCAATAATAATCAAAAGTTTCAAGGTTAATTTTAATGTATTTGGTGAATAATGCTATATACCGAGTAAATTACACGTGATTTGGAGGCAACTTTGCATTTTTTTTCTATCGAGAAAATTTAACGCAATCGTGTTTTTGAGTCATATAGTTACCAGAGTTAGTCCTGAACTTTGCTGCATTTTTATTTCAACTTGACTATTTAATTATTATTGATATAACAGTCAATCATGCAAAGCAGTGTGAGGTAGTACGGACCCTTAAAACAAAAAATGAAAAAACACCCTGCGTACAAATAAACACTTTCTTGGCCAACAACTTTTAACTATTATCTACTATGGATACTAGATCACAGACCTCCACGATCAAAACAGCTGATTAATAGATATTAATAAAAAAAAAATTTTGTAATTTTGAAAAAATAAAAATAAAATCTATCGTGTCGATTTCTTAAAATCTGCTTTTAACGCATTTCTTTAACCTATGAAACCCAGCACTTAAAATATTTGCGCTTAATTTAAATTGTATAAAAAAAAAATTAATCGTAGGTATTAGAAATGAAAAAAATATATAAATGATAAAATTCGATGATAGATGATATAATTAAAAAGCCCTTCAAGTGAGTAGGCGACCAATACTGTTGAAAAGTGTTTCTTTTGGCGTTTCTTCTCTGCAGTGGTAGGTTGCGAAACGCTAGTAGTCTGTAGCTTTTGCACATTACCTAATTAATAATAAAAATATTACTAAATTAGATCCTTTAAAATGTGATTTGACTGCAAACGCCTATTTAATAAACGTTTTGATTTTTAATGAAGTTATGAGAACCACCTGTAAGAATCCCCCAAATGCGGTGTCCTCCCGTAATGAAGACGACTACACCAACCTATTTCATTAAATAGTCATCCAGTAGCCTTGGTACAGGAAATTAATAAAACATGTTTAAAAAAATGTCTCAAGAATAAGTATTTAGGTAGTATTTAAAATCTAAATCATTCATTGCATGTTTGCTAACATAAACTTTTTCTGTTGAATTCTAAATTCAGATTGTTTGTATTTGTATAATGCTCGTTTGTTAAAATTTGAACTTTGCCCTTTTCAGGATTCCGTACCTTAAAAGGAAAAAAACGGAACCTATAGAGGATCACTTTGCTGTCCGTCTGTTTGTCTGTCAAGACCTTTTTCTCTGGAACCGGTGGAGGTATCGAGCTGAAATTCATATCAAATTAATTAGGTCTACTGTCCCTTGAGCTGAGAAAAATCAAACTCGTAAACCAACGTAATAAAAAGATACAGCTGTTAATGCTGCAATTTTTAGACACTCGCAACTCGGAAATCAAAACCTTCTTACTTACTATTACTTGGTACTTCCCGTGAACACAGAATATTAAAATTTGGTACGAAGCAACGTCTTTTAGCACAAATAAAGAAAAAAAAAATGTCTATTGCAGGCCACTGCTGGACGTAGCCCCCCCCCCCCCCAAGGGCACGCCACAGTGCACGATCTCCCGCTTTCCTCATCCAGCCACTTCCAGCGACCCTCCTCAGGTCATCGGTCCATCTGGTATGGGGGCGTCCAACACTACGTTTGCCAAGACGTGGTCTCCATTCGAGAACCCGTCTACTCCAACGCTCATCGGTTCTGCGACAAATGTGGCCAGCCCATTGCCACTTCAGCTTGCTACACTTCTGGACAATGTCTAAAACTTTGGTCCTCTGCCGGATGATTTCGTTACGGATTTTATCAGGCAACGAAATACCGAGCATAGATCTTTCCATTGCTCGCTGAGCGACATGTATGTAGTCGGTGGGCCAGACTGTCATGTTCCACATCTCGGCTCCAAATGTCATGCTAGTAATGTGCCGTTCCCGAGAATATTGGAAACTTTGGGAATATTCACGTGTAAGTTTCCGGAAATATTTCCGAAGTTGGGAATCTTGGGGAATATTGCTGTAACAAAGTTAATGATTTTTTTCTATTTGTAGAGCAAATTTCGTTGCATTTTTATATTTGTAAACGGTTTTCATGATGATGTAACGATTTTACAGAACGAACAATAATATTTGATCTGTTCATTATTTGTGTGTGTTAAAAAGTGGTCAAAAACTTTACTCTTCTACAATGAAATTGTTGCACGCACGTAAATAAATAAATTTTAATAAATAAATATATGCATATGCAGTATAAACTATTAAATTATATTATTAAAAAGAATGGAAACTTGGGAAAGTTTACAGAAACATTGGGAATATTCCCGTAAAAAAATGTGTAAATTTCCGTAAATTTCCAATATTCCCAGCGGCACATCACTAGTCATGACGGTTCGGACGCACAGATTGAACACCCTACTCTTTAGGCACTGCGGTAGTGTCGACGAGAAGATATGACGTAGCTTCCTAAATGCTGCCCAGCCAGCTTCACTCTTCTTGTGTATAGTTATATCCTATAATAAAAATAGTTTTAATTATTTTAAACTTGATAAAGATAATGAACTGCGGCGGTATTCCCGAATCGAATGATACGACATTGGAACCTTCAAAAAACAAGTCTATGTTTTCTTAAAATGCCGGCAACTCTCGTCACACCCTCAAAACAAGGACTAAAGCAGTCAGACCCCAGATGTTGCAGTAGTCTCGTTTTTTTTATATAAGTATATATTATCACTCCACTGTATATGTTTGTACAACTATCGATTCTACAGACAGACTATAAGTATAAAATAGTTTCGTAGAACAGTTGGTAGGTAACACCATATTTATGTTATTCAAAAGTTATGTAAAGCAATTACTTTGTAAAAAGGCATATTATAGGACCGAAGATTTTATTAATGATAAGAATGTTTGGCTTGAGTTTGGCGCGGACGCCTCGTAATTCTGTATTTATATGACTATAATGTGTGGTACATTCTGTACGTGATATTTTTAAAGATTACTTTTTTTATTTTAATTTTAGTTGATACTTAATTTGACATTTTTTTTATTTCGGTGTTATTAATTTCAATAATATGACATTATTTTTTAAATTCAATTCGAACATGACATTTAAATAAACCAATGTATACTCAGTCCACATACCTAATTTCTAAGGTTTTCAAAAATTGTGAGTTGTCGTCCTTGGAGAAAATGCGCTGTGCAGTTTGTTGCCGCTTCTTCTGCACTCCGCTTTGGAAGCGGCATTAAACTTAAGCGCCAATTAGACCATCCAGAATTCAGGATCCGGAATTCAGTCAACGGATAGTCAACGGACAGTTTAATCGCCGATCCGATGTCAGGACAGAATGGCTTCCGACGTCCTTATCGGAAGCATAACGGAAGCGTAAAGTGAAACCATCCGGAATTCAGGATCGCCGCATGAGAGGGACGCCGCTATACGTTAGAAACGAAACGATAATATCTCCAATCGCGTCGCACGTATAGCGGCGTCCCTGTCACGCATTCAGGATGGCCAACGGATGGCTCTGTCAGGACGCGCAGTCTCCGTTCAGGACACGTTTTGGACGGTGTAATCAGGAGCTCTGACGACTGAATTTCTTGTCCTTATCGGATGCTAAATTCCGGATCCTAGATTCAGGATGGTATAATAGTCGCTTTAGCCATAAGTAAATTTTTGACGTCAACAATTGTTGAGAAGTGAAATATGACAATTAATAAGTGTTCAAAGAAACCTATATTGAATAAACGTTTTGAATTGAATTGAATGTATATTACGTTACTGAGAATAAATAAAACATAAAAAAATTATAGTTATTTGAGCTGCCTATTGTCACTTTTAAAATATGCGAGAACGAAGTACGAATAACGTCATTTTTAGGGTTCCGTACCCAAAGGGTAATAACGAGACCCTTTTAATATCGCTCCGCTGTCTGTCTGTCTGTCTGTCTGTCCGTCTGTCACCAGGCTGTATCTCATGAACCGTGATAGTTAGACAGTTGAAATTTTCACAGATGATGTATTTTCTGATCCGTTGCCGCTATAACAACAAATACAAAAATATATAATAAAGTAAATATTTAAGGGGGCTCCCTTACTACAAACTTTTTATTTTTTTGCTTGTTTTTGCTCGATATTGATAACGGCAACAGGTAGGCACTTGAAATAGGTATTCACAGAATATTTATTTATATAATAACTTTAAAAATAAAGTTAATATCAAAAAGGGGGTCCAATAAAACAGACATGATTTTTTGCCGTTTTTATAGATAACGGTACGGAACCCTTCGTGCGCGAATCTGACTCGCACTTCGCCGGTTTTTTTTACTTGCAAACATTTTACATGCTGTATAAAGTGTTATAACTTTTCCTCGCCCAGACGGACAAACCTACAAGCTGAACTATTCAAATAAAGAATAGGCATGGCTATCGTTATGCAAACCTACTGTTGCTAACAGGCCTTATCAGCCCATCTGTCTGTACTACATATTTATCAATGGCGGACTACACCTTGTGATAAAGCGATAAGTATGCAGTGACTGTTGTAGTTGAAAACACATTTCCTCATGTACTTAGGCAGTAAGCGCATGCATCATCATCATAATCATCATCATCATCAGGTCTTTTTAATCTTCACTGCAAGAGCATGACCCTCTCCGTACTACCGGAGCCATACTTGGCCAGAGCAGAGGATTTGGCCTAAATCTCCTCGCTGGCCAGACGGGTCGGAGAGGTCTCATTGATGTTTATGAGCTTTGTTTGTAAGTCGCCGCTCTTACGACCTCCATGGGATGACTAGGAGTGGTCCTGTTCTACTCTGCCGGATACCACACGGCTTAATAAAGCGCTTGCATATTTTTACACAATACCTTTGTACCCAGTTCCTACTTACGTTCAATTATATTATACTAGCTTTCGCCCGCGCCTCCGCTCGCGTCATTTTCGATCCCTCAGGAACAGTACATTTTCCCGGGATAAAAGGTAGCCTATGTCCTTCTTCGTACTCCAGAGAACTTGTATGCAAAATTTCATTTCATGATGATCGGGTCAGTAGTTACGGCGTGAAAGCGTAACAAACAAACAAACTCACTTTCGCATTTATAATATTAGTAAGGAAAGGATAAGGATACTACCGACCCGGACCCCGGCTTTGCACGGGTGCAATGTACATACTCGTATTTAAACCTTCCTCTTGAATCACTCTATACATATAAACAAAATAGTTTTAAAGATCTAAGCAGACATAGGGACAGCGGAAAGCGACTGTTATATACAAGTATAAGTAAGTATGTAGTAATTCTATGCAAAGACATTAATTTTAGCAGTGAATGTTTTTCAAACTAAAAAAGATTTTTTTAAATATGACGTAACAAACATTAAAAAAAATACAACTCAATTGATAACCTCGTCCTTTTATTTGAAGCCTGTTAAAAACGGGTCACACACGTGCTATTTCGTTGGGATTGCCGACTATAACTCGTGTGTGGCCTGTTTTTAGGGTTCCTTACCAAAGGGTAAAAACGAGACCTCTGTGCTATTAATATCGCTCCGCTGTCCGTCTGTCTGTCCGTCTGTCACCAGGCTGTATCTCATGAACCGTGATAGATAAACAGTTGAAAATTTTCACAGATGATGTATTTCTGTTGCCGCTATAACAACAAATACTAAAAAATAGAATAATATAAATATTTAAGGGGACTTCCATACAACAAACGTGATTTTTAGCTTGTTTTTGCTCGATATTTATAACGGCAACAGGTAGACGCCTGAAATATTCACAGAATCTTTGGTTATTTATTTACATTAAAAATAAATAATTAAATAAAAATAAAATTGATATTAAAAGGGGGCTCCCATACAACAGACATGATTTTTTTGCCGTTTTATAGATAACGGTACGGCGCGAGTCCGACTCGAACTTGGCCGGTTTTTTTAATCATGTCTTTATCGTTTATCACGTTAGTTTCAATGATTTATTAGGTATATTCGGGACATTCAAAAGTAGAATAAATGGGTATCTCTTGGATAGGCATGTAACATCCTCGTCTTCATCGTCACTTACCATCAGGTGAGATGGGAGACAAATGCCTAATTCAATATTTAGTAAAAAAAAAAAATAAAAAAAAAAATATGTTATATTTCTTATCATGATAGAAGGTACTAGCTATATCCTAAGACCCAGTATAAGTATTCCTAGTCCTAGATACTTGCGTTGCATTCGAGAATGCCATGGGTCTTGAGAAGAAGAAAGAAAATTAAATATTTGTCGCAAAAGATTGACAAAAACTACATATTATAAGTAATAAACGGGTTTTATGTCAACTTGTTTTATTCGTGTACGTTTTAAAACAAGTAAAAACGTTTCCGAGCTCAGAACAAGGCCTATTTTCAAGCTACAAAACTCTGAGACAAAACTCGAGTCATGTTGAAATTTGAATTTTAGCGCGCTGTCATGAACATACACAACGCCACTATGATATTACTTGCCGGTGTATCCGGTGAGTGACTTCCTGTATAACTTAACTTTTAATTTAAAATAACTAAGGTAATACTTAATATATTATAGCAACTTTTAAATATTTTTTTTTATTTATAATTCAAAATATAAACATAACATTAGTATATTCTATGTAGAATCTATAAATTTGCTATAAATTCAAAAAGCGCGCCAGTGCCATTGACAAGATGACTCGCTGACCACGCCACCTTGCGATGAAAATCAACAACAATAATGAACAAAGAGAGCTAGCTAGCCACTGTAGAAATTAAGGTTGTGTTTTATCTCTGTCGGTTGCATACCGTTAGCATAGGAGTGAATGCGATGCACAACGATACTTTCGGCCATCATAACCATCTTTCTTTCTTGTGCAACTGTTTCTCTTCGCTTCGGTCGTGTTCTAGTCTAGTGCAATCGCAGGATGGGCGCCATTCGAGCGAAATAATTTTCCTTCGCTCGTGAAGCGAGACTGTGTGCGCGTCCACTACCGGGTGTGTAGATATGCTATAGTGATCTGGTGTTCGGTGCTTTCGGTCTGGCTGTGCGGTGTCGACGTGCGAAGAGCTGGGCTTCGGTCGGAGGCGAGGCGCG
The DNA here is from genome assembly GCA_947532085.1 of Elegia similella. Classification (NCBI taxonomy): domain Eukaryota; kingdom Metazoa; phylum Arthropoda; class Insecta; order Lepidoptera; family Pyralidae; genus Elegia; species Elegia similella. The sequence goes on from OX383941.1 coordinate 21,977,325, forward strand.
TGCAGCGAGTGCAGCACTCGGCATGGCGGGTGCGAGCTGAAGGGACGGCCTCGGCCTCCGGTGTCAGGCCGCTCGCGCTCCGCCACCGGCCCGATGAGCGGGGCACGTTCTGCGCGGCGGAGGTTATTTTATGGGTATTTGCGTGAGCTGTCGGCGCCGCGAGCGGAAGGCACCCGAGAAAAGGTCGGTGCCGAGCGCGGGCAGGCCCGCTAAGGGCACTGCGGCGGCTGAACTGCTGCCGCGGCACGTAGATCCTCTGCCAGCCATGGCCAACTCCATCTCCAACATCAAGATGACCAACCCTATCAAGGGAATCGTCAGCCGGCAACGGATACGATATATCAAGGACGGATTCAACCTGGACTTAGCCTGTATCCTTTTCTGTGTTTAGTGCTACTGTGTGTGCATAGTTTACGCGTCGGGATTGATGGCGATGGGTGAGTTTTTTTTATATACAAAGTCTGATAGGGCCGACCTTGAGGCTTCATCACGTCCTGTGCCCACTGGAGACTTCTCCCATGAGTCAAAGTTACCTTGTAATGAGTGTGACAACCTGCTTTGACCATCCTTTTAGTTTGTCAAGGGCACTCAGTTTATAACCTATAAATTAATATACATTCATAAATCTACAGTGATGAAAATAGTTTTATGTTGTAATTCTTTCAAATTAATGTTATATGGTATGTAAATGCCTTTTTGCTGTGATATTTAGTGTCATAAATGTATAGTGATCTGTCAAGTCTTATTAGGGTTACAAGGTCTCTAACAAGAAAGAAGTGTTCATTAGAAGTAAATTGATAAATTAATCACTTGAATAATATCTTGGTTTGTATGTACAAAATGTTAAAAAGATGTGGAGACACATAAATTGTTGACAGAAGGAGTATTTGATGTAAAAGTCTTGCATAGCAACAGCACATAACCTATAAGTTGTATATGCCCAGCTTATAAGTGTGTAGAGTGCGCACATACTATAAGATAGCATAGTAGATGGCATAAACTGTAGAAATACTAATATCTATGAACTTTTAAATTACATTATGAGCTTTATGTGGAAGTATTGATGTGTTGTGCTTATAAACAAGGTTTCATTAGTTGGTTATGTTTCTGAACTGGATTTAGGTACATAGTATAACTACAATTTTGTTCTAGTAGACATTTCTGTGTGCATTATCATCTTCAGACAAAAAGTTGTCAATATTATTGCATAAAATAATTACTATTGATTTTTTTTACAGAACCTATTATTATTAAGAGCTTGTTATAAGGCATACTTTGTTAACATAAATTTATATGAAGATTTTTCTTTAGAAAATGTTCAGATTTACATTTTCTAGTTTGTTTTTGTCTATTCCATAATAAAGGCAAAAAAGAAACTGTTCTCTATGGACAACAAGTGGGCCAACTTCAGTAACAGGCCGTTTTACATAACAATTCAATTATACTTAAATGTCATTAATCACTATTTGCATTTTAGTTTTGTTTTGTTCATAAGGTCCATAAAATACCTTAAATCTACATTTCAATATGATAGTGGCCAACACTAAGCAGATATTTCAAGCTACCTATTTGTAAAGACAAAATAAAACTTAATACAGGTTACTTCCTATCCATTTTTGCATTACATGTTGTTTTAGGAGAAAAGAAAAAACATAGAATGTGCCAGCTGCTTCTCTTCCTGTGCAGATTGTAAAAGTATATAGAGGGATTGGGCTAAAATCTACGGAATCCTGTCAATAGGCATTGCGGCTAGGAACCCATCACTATTTTGATTCTGATTTCCATGTACACTCCCTCCAACATGCTAAATGTAGCCATAAGGGCTTATAGACCTAGGCTCTGTCTACCCCGCAAGGGAAAAGGTTGTGATATTATGTATGTATGTATCCATTTTTGGCTTCTGGCTCATAAACAAAAAAAACTTACACCTAAGACCCAGAATTTTCTGTTTATGTTAAGTTAATAAAAATATACCCTAATATACTCAATGCATATAATTAACTAGCTGTTGCCTGCGACTTCGTCCGCGGCAATTTCTGTTATTATGATTAATTAGCGTAGATGAATAATTTTTCCCCGTTTTCAAAACATTTTTTATTGATGCTTCACTCCTATTGGTCGCAGCATGATGTTTTATAGCCTAAAGCCTTCCTCAATAAATGGACTATCCAACACAAAAAGAATTTTCCAATTTGAACCAATAGTTCCTGAGATTAGCGCGTTCAAACAAACAAACAAACTCTTCAGCTTTATAATATTAGTATAGATTAATACTTGTAGTAATAAAGAAATTAATTTGGCAGACAACATACAAGTACAGGTCGTTCACCCACCTACATAACTAGAATTATATCAAGATGACCTATCAGCTTGATAGCATTATTTTGTGTGTACACTGTATAGCATAAGCTCTTTGGTTATGACTAGTGATGTGCCGTTCCCGAGAACGTTCTCCCACCTGAGAATATTGCCGGTAGCGTTCCCGGCAACGTTCTCCTAAATGAGAACGGTTGAGAATCATTTTTATATAATGGAAACAACCAACCTTTCTTAAGTAAAATAGTATCAAATAAAGTCGACAGATAATTGTGTATAAAACAATACCCTCTATTTGCAATAAAAATGCTATATTCCCAGTGTTAGCAAGTATTCTCGAGAATATTCTCGGGAATATTCTCGGGAACTTTCTCAGCAATATTGCGTCACCACGAGGTGACGAATAAATGTTGATTTTTATTAGTATACAATTCACCACAGTAATTACAGATAAATTTAATACGGTCGCTATCTTCTATATGCGTAAAATGATCGAACACAGGGCTTCTTTTACTCATTTTTAAAATTCGAAAACAACAGTGTTAATGTCACGTGTTAAGCCTTTAAAACTCATAAGTACATTAATACGCGCGGCCGTGTCTCAAGACCGCGGCGCGCGTTCGCCACGATATGAGAGAGCAGGACACCAATATCTCACTCACACATTTCATGCCTTGTTTATAACTAATCCTAGCGCCCAGATAATAAAGCAAAGAAACACTAAAAAATCACCTATCTATACTAATATTATAAAGCTGAAGAGTTTGTTTGTTTGTTTGATTGATTGTTTGTTTGTTTGAACGCGCTAATCTCAGGAACTACTGGTTCAAATCGAAAAATTCTTTTGTGTTGGATAGTCCATTTATTGAGGAAGGCTTTAGGCTATAAAATATCACGCTGCGACCAATAGGAGCGAAGCACCCCTTACAAAATGTTTTGAAAACGGGGAAAAATTATTCATCTATACTAATTAACCATAATAAATAACAGAAATTGCCGCGGACGAAGTCGCGGGCAGCAGCTAGTAAAACATAAAAATATAAACTAATTTTATTTTGTTGAGAACGTTGAGAGTATTCCCGGCAGCGTTCTTGTTTCCTAAAAATATTCTCACTGGCAATATTGCCAGCAGCGAGAACGTTCTCAGCGGCACATCACTAGTTATGACGCAACTTTTTGCCCATCAAAGGGGTTTAATTTTTAGACATCATGTGTGTATGTGAGTTTCTTTATCCTTACTAATATTATAAATGCGAAAGTGAGTTTGTTTGTTTGTTACGCCGAAACTACTGAACCGATCATCATGAAATTTTGCATACAAGTTCTCTGGAGTACGGAGAAGGACATAGGCTACCTTTTATTCCGGGAAAAAGTACCAATCCCGAGGGATCGACATTGACGCGGGCGAAGCCGCGGGCGAAAGCTAGTTCTACGAGTTTCTAAATACCCCAAAAGATTTGGATTTAAGGGTTATCATTAGAGTCCGTGAAGACCAGAGATTGGATCCAGTGCATATTTACCTAAAGTTGATTTTTGACTCGCATATTATGGCAGCGGCTTCTTTATTTTCTTCAGAATTTTTGTTTAATTTGCCGTTTCATTCACGCACTTACGAAGTACTTATATTCCCTGAGTGTTATTAGGCCCGATTGCACACTTACAACCTAACAAGGGTGTTTTAGTTTCGTCAAAAATCACTGATAGTAAAACAAGTAAAAACCAACCCCATTACTTTGGAGCAACTGGCCTATTTGCTAACTTATTGTACAATGTTTTGATGGACACCATGTGGATGATGGAGAAATGGTCTCTACTAACTATGCATATTCCTGTAGAACTCGTAGAGACTTAAAAGATCTTAATCTTAGCACTAGGTGGCTAGTCTTTGTTCTCATTCTTACATAATGTTCAATGCACAAAACTATATCCAATCAACTTAATGTTTCTACTTGATCATCATCACCCCAGCACTTCTTCAGCCACTGCTGTACACAGGCCCTTTGTTTCACCTTTATATTGCATTCTTGATTTAAAAAATCGGCCAATTGCGAGTCGTACTCCCGCACTAAGGGTTCCGTATTAATAATGAGTTTAAAATTACTAAATTTATTTTTATTATATGATGTAACATAAAATTTATGCTTTTTGCATTGCTTCGTACCAAATTTCAAGATTCTGAGTTCGCTGGACTTCCAGCGAACTCAGAATCTTCTACAGGATACTTAACCTGTAGGTTTTAATTACCTTGCGAATGTCGAAAAAACACGAAAATTTGCGACATAACCAGCCGCATCTTTTGATTGCGTTGGCTTAGAAGTTTGATTTTTTTTCACAGCTCCAAGGGACAGTAAACCTTAGTTTTTGATATGAATTTCAGCTTGATACCTCCACCCATTATTATTATTATGAGGTGTAGTCTTATTTAGCTAGACTTTCGCTAGTTCTGATAGTTGAGCACTGCGGGCAGACCAGGAGATGAGCGATTGTCTTGTTCAGAATAAATATGCGACCCCACCATAAAACTAATCGCCGTCAGTACCTATCGAGCTGCTACCAGAATACGAGTATTAGGTTAGGTTGAGTTATTTATTTTATGCATTTAATATTTTGGAATTTTAATGTAAGGTTAATTGAAAATTTAATATATTAAGGTTTGGTGTTTTAAAAATCTGACATAATAATGTTTTAGTGTTTCGAATTCTGGCATTGTAAAGTAAGGTGTAATCGGTTCAGGTATTTTAAATCTTAAGGTATTTAGAATTCGGGTATTTTGTACTCGTACATTTTAAATAAAGGTGTTAGATTTTTGGGATTCTAATATGTACCCATACGGACAAATCACGCAGATTGAGCTAGCCGAAAAGTAAGTTCGAGACTTGTGATATGGGATACTAACTCATTGATACTCTATTTTATAATAGATACTTATTTAGATAAACATTGCGATATAACACATGGGCCAATCTGAAAAAGATCATTTTCCATCTTGACCTGACTGGGAAGCTCGCTAAAGAATGCCGGTACATTTTGCTTGGGAAGAGTACTTCCCGCACAGCTGGTACAATCTATGATTTTCGTTTTCTCCCAGACCAGCACGTAAGAAACATTTACACATACAAATGAATATATATAAGTATTACTTAGGTTATCTCCTGCGTAGTGAGTGTGTGGGTACAACAAATTAGGTTTTATTATGAATATTGATTAAGCTGAAAGTTATCATTATATGGTCATTCACCCTCAATTTCCATTTGATATTGTCATTTATATGGATGCAGTTTAAATTTCTCCTAATCTGATATGATAAATCATTTTATTATTTTTTATGTTCATTTTATGTTTGTATAATTAAAAAAACAAGTCTTTTTAACATACTTCTTTTTGTGTTTACCTAATAACACTATATTAATGAACCAATTAGTTAAATTCTTTTTATTTGAAAGCTCTTGACTTCAGAATGGAAAATCAGTTCGGTAGTTTTTGTTAATAGGTTTGTTATCTGAGATTATTCTCTTTATTATCTGAGCCTTTTCTTATTACGACAGTTCCGTAGCGCAGTGGTTAACACGCCAGCCTGCGACACGAGGGTGCCCGGGTTCGATCCCCGGTCAGGTCAAGATGGAAAATGATCTTTTTCAGATTGACCTGGGTCTTGCATGGAACTTAAGCGACTATTATACCATCCTGAATCTAGGATCCGGAATTTAGCATCCGATAAGGACAAGAAATTCAGTCTTCAGAGCTCCTGATTACACCGTCCAGAACGTGTCCTGAACGGAGACTGCGCGTCCTGACAGAGCCATCCGTTGGCCATCCTGAATGCGTGACAGGGACGCTGCTATACGTGCGACGCGATTGGAGATATTATCGTTTCGTTTCTAACGTATAGCGGCGTCCCTCTCATGCGGCGATCCTGAATTCCGGATGGTTTCACTTTACGCTTCCGTTATGCTTCCGATAAGGACGTCGGAAGCCATTCTGTCCTGACAACGGATCGGCGATTAAACTGTCCGTTGACTATCCGTTGACTGAATTCCGGATCCTGAATTCTGGATGGTCTAATTGGCGCTTTACTTTGGGGCTAGCTCAATCTGAGTGATTTGTCCGTATATATTTATTTATTATTCTGCTTATTTCTATATTCTGCGATGAATGAGCAGCAGCTACTACAGTCTAGTTAAATTGTTTTTTTATAGCACTAGCTATTGTCCGCAGCTCCGCCCGCGTTAATGTCGATGCCTCGGGAACAGTAGAATTTCCTGGAATGAAAGGTACCCTGTGTCCTTCCCCAGGTCTCAAACTACCTCCATATGAAATTTTATCCAAATTGGTTGAAGGGTAAAAAGCGGATAGACAGACAGAGAGACGGACAGACAAGAGTTACTTTGGCATTTATAATATTAGTATGGATTACAATGCCTGGTAAAAAAATTAATAGGAAATACAAGCTAAACAAAGCTTATAAACACCTGTGAGACCTCTCCAACCCGTCTGGCCAGCGCAGAGAGTGTAGGCCAAATCCTCTGGCTACTCTGGCCAAGTATGGCTCTAGTAGTACAGAGAGGGTCGTGCTCCTGCAGTGGACACTAAAAAAGACCTGATGATGATGATGATTATGACAATGCTTGGTATATTACTCCTAGTGATACCAACTACACCACTGTGACTTTGAATCACAGCATCGATATTTTCAATTTTAATACTACATGCTACTATACTATTTAATTTATTTTGTCCCAGATCAGACCAGTTGATATTAAGAGATTCTATATGATTAATCGTATATATCATTATTCATATGATTAAAATTCTATTACTCTAATGTAATATGCTTTGCCATGATTAATTTGAAGACAATTATAATTAGTAATATTTAAAATCTAGATATTTTATTTTGCCTGTCGATATTTTTAGCTAAATAATATATTTGTGGAAATTTATTTTGAAATGTCAATTAGCAAACAAGTTTTGTCTGTTTTAGGATTTAATAAATAAATTAAATATACAATATACGGACAAATCACACAGATTGAGCTAGCCCCAAAGTAAGTTCGAAACTTGTGTTATGGGATTCTAACTCAACGATACTATATTTTATAACAAATGCATTACACATGGTGAAATTTTGATCGTTCTGGAACCTTATAGGGGTGATTCAGCTCGTCGATATGAACAACTTTTCCTATGGGACCAATGCTGGGAACTCAATTTTTTTTTTACGTTCTAGTACAAATTGATCCGGCGCGGCGGCCGAACATTTTTGTATGGAACTGTACATTTTTTTTGAGTTTCCAGCATGGGTCCCATAGGAAAAGTTGTTCATATCGACGAGCTGGATCACCCCTTTACGGGTCCAGAACGATCAAAATTTCACCACGTATAGATAAACATCCAAGACCCAGGCCAATCTGAAAAAGATCATTTTCGGGATCGAACGCGGGGCCCTTGTGTTGCAGGCTGGCATGCTAACCACTGCGCCACAGAGCTCGCCAAATTACTGAGGCTTATATGAGCCAACTACCGTCATCCAATATATATTCTTTTACTCCTAAATTAGATCAAATAAAAAAATCTAATTACTTATAACTTCACTTTGCTAGTAAGTTACTTGTAGTAATCAGACTGGTTCTCCTGGCTCCGTGGGCAATTTTCCACACTTAGGCCTCTTGTTTGGACCCATTGTGTGTGAGCAGAAGATTTTCTTTCTACCGGTCTTCTGCTTTGGAGAGACTGCGCTCTGAAAGCAGAAGACCACCCCTCTTTCTACTCGTTCATTTAGAAACTAGATTTGCCCGCGGCGTCGCCCGTTTTTGTCGATCCCTTGGGAACCTCCCCCTACCTCCATAACAAATTTCATCCAAATTGGTTTAATGAAGCTTGAAAAGAAGACAGACGGAGTTATTTTCGCATTTATAATATTAGTATGGGAGCATGGATTATGAAGGTTGCGCCACACATGATATGATTGTTGTCACAGCTGGACCAGGACTATATTGACCGTCGTTCAGACGCGATTTTCAGATTTATAAGATACTGTTTAGTGACTAAAATACATGCATTACATATAAGTATCTAATTTCTTACAAACGGACATGGGAGCCTAGGAGTAAGGACAGTTTTAAAATGAGCATTGTTTAAAATAATATAGGATTGATGCACATACATAGTAACACGTCTTTTTCCCTTGCGGGGTAGACAGAGCCTCAGGTCTTTAAGACCTAAAAGCCACATTTAGCATGTTGGTGGGCGTTAGGTGGAAAATGAATGTGATGGGTTGCTAGCCGTATCGCCTACTAATATGATTCGTCAGATTTGCCCGTTCCCTCGATCGGCTTTTATTATCTACGCGGGAAGAGAAGCAGCTGGTACATTCTATGTCTTTTCTTTTCTCCCAGCATGGAAGCTATGTAGGATTGATTGTGTTAAAAATCCTTTAAGAGTCATATGTATGGTTAATAACATTTATTGAATGTTTTAATATCATAAGACATCATTCATAATGCATTTTAAAATAAACAAAAGCATTTAATTTTTTATAAAAATCGATGTAATGTTAAGACAAAAATAAGGTCAGGCTCATCAACAGGGGTCGGATCTTCCAGTGCATATTTATCTAAAGTTGATTTTTGGCTCGCATATTATGGCAGCGGCTTCTTTCAATATCTTTATCACAGGTAAAATCCAAGTATTTAGGTTTAATTTGCCGTTTCTATCGCGCACTTATATTCCCTGAGTTTTATTAGGCCTGAATGCACACTATTACAATTGCAATCTAACAAGGGAATTTAAGTTTGGTCAAAAATCACTGATAGTAAAACCAGCGAAAACCAACACCATTACTTTAGAGCAGGGCAATAAGTGTCTGGAGTGAGGTGTACTCACTCCTTACAATTAAATTTGTTAATCATAAAACAGATTTTTTTCAATAAAAAAGTGCTTTCCTTAATTGTCAACTTCTGAACTTTAAGGTAAATATGCACTAGAATATCCGATCTCTGCTCAACAATCATCTTTCGGGAACGAAATAATTTAATGACGAGTTTTAAAAATGTATTCCTAAAACAATGCAATGGATGGACGAGGTCAAGAAGGACCTGCGCTAGCTAAAGGCCCATAACTGAAAAGAGGTAAATAATAAATAAATATATGTATAAGGACAAATCACACAGATTGAGCTAGCCCCAAAGTAAGTTCGAGACTTATGTGTTATGGGATACTAACTCAACGATACCATATTTTATAACAAATACATATATAGATACACATCCAAGACCCAGGCCAATCTGAAAAAGATAATTTTCCATCTTGACCTGGCCGGGGATCAAAACCGGGCAGTCCGTGTCGCAGGCTGGCGTGTTGACCGCTGCGCCACGGAGCTAGCCGGTAACAGGTGGCGCAGGACAGACCGAAATGGAGATGCTTAGAGGCCAAAGCTCACTTTGGGTCGCTCAGCCATCTTAGTTAAAACAATGCAGTTACATTAGTTACATTTTTTAACAAAAATCCAAAGAAACAAGGGGATATCTGATAGAAATAACAAAGAAAATTTCAAAGGCAGTTTTTTTAACAAAATTTCCCCTGGAGTCGTTGCTCCGTAACATTGTAAAAAAATATTTTATTCACACAGCAGTCGTACAATAAAAGGTGAGCATTACTAACAATGCAATAAACTGGCAAGTCGAACAATAAAAAAGGTTTTCGCCCGCCAATTGTTTCGACTGCATTTCGTAGTTGTCATGCAGTTATGCAAACAGTCGTAAAACAGTTGGCGTGATGCGGTAGACATGGTTGTTGCTAAGCGAAAACCTTCATACAAACGGCAAAAGGGTCTCGCGGCGATATTAAATAAATAAATAAATATATACGGACAATTAATACAGATTGAGCTAGCCCCAAAGTAAGTTCGAGACTTGTGTTATGGGATACTAATTTTTATAACAAGTACATATATAGATACACATCCAAGACCCAGGACCATCCGAAAAAGATCATTTTCCATCTTGACCTGGCCGGGGATGGAACCCGGGCACTCTCGTGTCGCAGGCTGGCGTGTTGACCGCTGCGCCACGGAGCTAGCCATATTTGATAATATTGGTGCAATTTTAAGCATTAAATCAATTTCATCATCATCATATCAGCCGCCAGAACTCCACTGCTGGACATAGGCATTTCCAGAATGACCGGTTGGAAGCGGCCTGCATCCAGCGCCTCCCTGCGACCTTTGTCAGGTCGTCCGACCCATTCGACATTAAATCAATTTATCTCACCATAATCTATGTACGTTCCTATACAGCTTGATTAAAAAATCAATGGTTTAAAAAATATAAGCCTCTAAACATCGGTATCTTAACCCTACGAGTACTTTGGCGGTAAATACGATTATGAACATGAAGGTTCCAATATTATTCACTTGCGGACGTCGTAGTTTGGTTACTTCCATGCTGGTCTGGGAGAAAAGTAAAAACGTAGAGTGTACCAGCTGCTTCTCTTCCCGCGCAGATCGTAAAAGTCGATCGAGGGAATGGGCAAATTTGACGAATCATAATAGTAGGCGATGCCGCTAACAACCCATCACTACTTTGATTCAACTTTCCACCTAACGTCCACCAACATGCTAAACATGGCTTTTAGGTCTTAAAGACATGGGCTCTGTCTACCCCGCAAGGGAAAAAAGACGTGATACTATGTATGGATGTACTATGTATGTATGTAGTTTGGTTACTTAAAAGTTGTTAATAACATATTTTTCCGTAACTTTATGGAATAGTTTTCTCGAAATTCCTTATATCCTAAAAGACGGAAGGCGCGTTGAATTTTCCCGGATTTAGGTAAAATCGTCGTCTCATCTCGCTCACTCGCGTAGCGCCCCCATTTGATGCAGGTGAAACAGCAATTACTCGATAATATGCCCATAGCCGAGTTCGCGCAGCTATCCTCTTATCTCTCGCTCTTAAGGTAGCATCTTTTTACTGTTTAAACTAGCCGTTGCTCGCGACTTCTTCCACGTAGGTTTTGGTTTTATCACACAGTTTATCTGGGCCCGGGATCCGAAGTACCTAACGTTTCGCTGTTGTTGAAAAATGAAATTGAGCTGCGAGCGTCTTCTTTAACTTTCAGTGACTACGACTAGTTTCGTCCCAAGATCACGCAGAGGTAGTGATATGTTATGTCTCACAATAATGGCTCATTTACATAACTAAGCTCAAACGTCTTCTTAATTAACTTTAACAGCGCATTGGAGTTATCGGAGTGTTCGTAATACCTTCAGTCGCTCCGACTAGTTTCGTCCCATGATTGCAGAAATGAAGTGAAATGTAATAATGTCTCACAACAATGCCTCATTTACATAGCTGAGCTTGAGCGTGTTCTAAATTAACTTTAACAGCGCATTGGAGTGGAGTGTTCGGTATACCTTCATTTACATAGCTGAGCTTGAGCGTGTTCTGAATTAACTTTAACAGCGCATTGGAGTGGAGTGTTCGGTACACCTTCAGTCACCCCAACTAGTTTCGTCGCAAGATTGCAAAAATGAAGTGAAATGTAATAATGTCTCACAACAATGGCTCATTTACATAACTGAGCTCAAACGTCTTCTTAATTAACTTTAACAGCGCATGGAGTTTTCGGAGTGTTCGGAATACCTTCAGTCGCTCCGACTAGTTTCGTCCCATGATTGCAGAAATGAAGTGAAATGTAATAATGTCTCACAACAATGCCTCATTTACATAGCTGAGCTTGAGCGTGTTCTAAATTAACTTTAACAGCGCATTGGAGTGGAGTGTTCGGTATACCTTCATTTACATAGCTGAGCTTGAGCGTGTTCTGAATTAACTTTAACAGCGCATTGGAGTGGAGTGTTCGGTACACCTTCAGTCACCCCAACTAGTTTCGTCGCAAGATTGCAAAAATGAAGTGAAATGTAATAATGTCTCACAACAATGGCTCATTTACATAACTGAGCTCAAACGTCTTCTTAATTAACTTTAACAGCGCATGGAGTTTTCGGAGTGTTCGGAATACCTTCAGTAGCTCCGACTAGTTTCGTCCCAAGATTGCAGAAATGAAGTGAAATGTAATAATGTCTCACAACAATGGCTCATTTACATAGCTGAGCTTGAGCGTGTTCTGAATTAACTTTAACAGCGCATTGGAGTGGAGTGTTCGGTATACCTTCATTTACATAGCTGAGCTTGAGCGTGTTCTGAATTAACTTTAACAGCGCATTGGAGTGGAGTGTTCGGTACACCTTCAGTCACCCCAACTAGTTTCGTCGCAAGATTGCAAAAATGAAGTGAAATGTAATAATGTCTCACAACAATGGCTCATTTACATAACTGAGCTCAAACGTCTTCTTAATTAACTTTAACAGCGCATTGGAGTTTTCGGAGTGTTCGGAATACCTTCAGTAGCTCCGACTAGTTTCGTCCCAAGATTGCAGAAATGAGGTGAAATGTAATAATGTCTCACAACAATGGCTCATTTACATAGCTGAGCTTGAGCGTGTTCTGAATTAACTTTAACAGCGCATTGGAGTGGAGTGTTCGGTACACCTTCAGTCACCCTAACTAGTTTCGTCGCAAGATTGCAGAAATGAATTGAAATGTAATAATGTCTCACAACAATGGCTCATTTACATAGCTATATAACTTTAACAGCGCATTGGAGTTTTCGGAATGTTCGGAATACCTTCAGTCAGTCCCGACTAGTTTCGTCCCACGATCGCGGAAACGAAGTGAAATGTAATGTCTCACAACATTGTATCATTTACATAACTGAGCTTGAACGTCTTCTAAATTAACTTTACCAGCGCATTGGAGTTTTTGGGGTGTTCGGAAAACCTTCAGCTACTTCGACTAGTTTCATCCCAAGATCTCGGAAATTAAGTGAAATGTAATAATGTCTTACAACAATGGGTCATTTACATAATTGAGCTCGAGGCTAGAGCGTCTCTTTTATTTTAACTTACCCGGAGAGTTTTTTTTTAACAACAGCAGAAAGGATATCTTTTCGGGAAAATCTCATATTTTGTTATACGACACGGAAAGAGGGCAATCTTTTTACAGATCGCGTTTGGTAATCCCCTCAAAAAGCTTCTATGGATATGTAAGACCTTAATTTTGGTAAGAAATAAATAACTACATTCCACTCAGCTTTTCTGCTAAACATCGTCCGTCCCAAGGTCGATGAGATGTAGTGAAATGTAACTTGGTCTAAACGCGTGTAGCAACAATCTTTTTGGGAAAATCTCATATTTTGTTATACGACACGGAAAGAGGGCAATCTTTTTACAGATCGCGTTTGGTAATCCCCTCAAAAAGCTTCTATGGATATGTAAGACCTTAATTTTGGTAAGAAATGAATAACTACATTCCACTCAGCTTTTCTGCTAAACATCGTCCGTCCCAAGGTCGATGAGATGTAGTGAAATGTAACTTGGTCTTAACGCGTGTAGCAACAATCTTTTTGGGAAAATCTCATATTTTGTTATACGACACGGAAAGAGGGCAATCTTTTTACAGATCGCGTTTGGTAATCCCCTCAAAAAGCTTCTATGGATATGTAAGACCTTAATTTTGGTAAGAAATGAATAACTACATTCCACTCAGCTTTTCTGCTAAACATCGTCCGTCCCAAGGTCGATGAGATGTAGTGAAATGTAACTTGGTCTAAACGCGTGTAGCAACAATCTTTTTGGGAAAATCTCATATTTTGTTATACGACACGGAAAGAGGGCAATCTTTTTACAGATCGCGTTTGGTAATCCCCTCAAAAAGCTTCTATGGATATGTAAGACCTTAATTTTGGTAAGAAATGAATAACTACATTCCACTCAGCTTTTCTGCTAAACATCGTCCGTCCCAAGGTCGATGAGATGTAGTGAAATGTAACTTGGTCTAAACGCGTGTAGCAACAATCTTTTTGGGAAAATCTCATATTTTGTTATACGACACGGAAAGAGGGCAATCTTTTTACAGATCGCGTTTGGTAATCCCCTCAAAAAGCTTCTATGGATATGTAAGACCTTAATTTTGGTAAGAAATGAATAACTACATTCCACTCAGCTTTTCTGCTAAACATCGTCCGTCCCAAGGTCGATGAGATGTAGTGAAATGTAACTTGGTCTTAACGCGTGTAGCAACAATCTTTTTGGGAAAATCTCATATTTTGTTATACGACACGGAAAGAGGGCAATCTTTTTACAGATCGCGTTTGGTAATCCCCTCAAAAAGCTTCTATGGATATGTAAGACCTTAATTTTGGTAAGAAATGAATAACTACATTCCACTCAGCTTTTCTGCTAAACATCGTCCGTCCCAAGGTCGATGAGATGTAGTGAAATGTAACTTGGTCTAAACGCGTGTAGCAACAATCTTTTTGGGAAAATCTCATATTTTGTTATACGACACGGAAAGAGGGCAATCTTTTTACAGATCGCGTTTGGTAATCCCCTCAAAAAGCTTCTATGGATATGTAAGACCTTAATTTTGGTAAGAAATGAATAACTACATTCCACTCAGCTTTTCTGCTAAACATCGTCCGTCCCAAGGTCGATGAGATGTAGTGAAATGTAACTTGGTCTAAACGCGTGTAGCAACAATCTTTTTGGGAAAATCTCATATTTTGTTATACGACACGGAAAGAGGGCAATCTTTTTACAGATCGCGTTTGGTAATCCCCTCAAAAAGCTTCTATGGATATGTAAGACCTTAATTTTGGTAAGAAATGAATAACTACATTCCACTCAGCTTTTCTGCTAAACATCGTCCGTCCCAAGGTCGATGAGATGTAGTGAAATGTAACTTGGTCTAAACGCGTGTAGCTACAATCTTTTTGGGAAAATCTCATATTTTGTTATACGACACGGAAAGAGGGCAATCTTTTTACAGATCGCGTTTGGTAATCCCCTCAAAAAGCTTCTATGGATATGTAAGACCTTAATTTTGGTAAGAAATGAATAACTACATTCCGCTCAGCTTTTCTGCTAAACATCGTCCGTCCCAAGGTCGATGAGATGTAGTGAAATGTAACTTGGTCTTAACGCGTGTAGCAACAATGCCTCATTTACATAACTGAGCTGCGAGCGTTGTCTTAATTAACTTTAGCGGCCCGGAGTATTCTTGTTGTAAACAACGGGAGAAGAAATACATTACGTATTTTTTGGCGAAAAAAATGTAAAAATTTACGGCGTTTTAATGCGAGATTTTTGTCGTAAATA
This sequence comes from Elegia similella, assembly GCA_947532085.1. Classification (NCBI taxonomy): domain Eukaryota; kingdom Metazoa; phylum Arthropoda; class Insecta; order Lepidoptera; family Pyralidae; genus Elegia; species Elegia similella. The sequence continues at coordinate 21,992,857 of OX383941.1, forward strand.
CTTGCTAACATACTTTATCCGTTTAATCTTTCATATAAAAAACCGACTTAAATCAAAATTTAATGGGAACAACTTGAAAGCATACACTTAAAAAAAACTGATCATAAATGAGTTCTATAAAGGTAAATATAAAAAAAATACAACCTAATTGATAACCTCCTCCTTTATCAGTATCACACATTGCAACTGAAACTTCTGCAATTTTATTGCAATCGCAAATTGACAAGAGTTTTATTGTTAACAACTTTGGCAAGCTCCGTGGCGCAGTGGTTAACACGCTAGCCTCACGAGGGTTTCCGGGTTCGGTCCCGGGTCGGTTCAAGATGGAAAATGATCTTTTTCTGATTGGCCTGGGTCTTGGATGTTTATCTATGTATGTATTTGTTATAAAATATAGTAACGTTGAGTTAGTATGCCATAACACAAGTCTCCAACTTACTTTGGGGCTATCTCAATCTGTGTGATTTGTCTATTTATTTATTAATCAAATGATCAGTAATGAAAAGAAGTGAAAGCGTATACTCACAATACCAAAAGTTAGCAGCATCATCTCAGCCGCAAGTCCACTTCCCTGACCTGGGCTTCTTCCAAGGGTATCCATACGACCGATTGGAAGTTACCCGCATTTTAGGGGTAGTAATACTTACGACGCCTTGGAGATAGGTCTCGAGCGCAGTTTATTTGGCTTATATCGGTTCAGACGCTGCTGTCAATCGAAACCGTTTTTGGGGGATAAATGTATTTGGTATGTTACTTGCTTGGGTGGATTGGGCGGGCGTACCAAATGCCATACCGGCAACCACCGGGCAGGCAGTTGAGAATGACACCCCTATCCAAATCATCATCAGGTCCTTTTTAGTCTCCACTACAGGAGCACGACCCTCTCTTTACTACTAGGGCCATACTTGGCCAGAGCAGCCAGAGGACTTGACCTACACTCTCCACGCTGGCCAGACGGGTTGGAGAGGTCTCTTAGATGTTTATAAGTTTTGTTTAGCTTGTATTTCCTAAGTCGCCTTCTACGACATCCACGGAAAGACTTGGAGTGGTCCTATTCTACTCTGCCGGATACCACACGGCTAATCCAAATAAAAGTTAGCATCCAATGATTATAATTGATAGACTGGATGTTAATAGGCTGCATTCGTGCAGTCGATGCATTAAGCACTATGATAGCCTGGTGATACAAATCTAATAGCAACAGATACACACTGTTCGAATGGAGGAACTAAACACGTATCAAAAATACTGCGTCCAAAACGGATTCTGATGATGACGGATTAAATAGGTGATTATATTAGTGAATAATAGATCGGTGCTTTAATAGGAAGGTCGGTGCTTTAAATATGTACATTGCCTTGTAGTTTCCGGCAGAGTAGAATAGGACCACTCCAAGTCTTTTCATAGATGTCGTAAGAGGCGACTAAGGAACTACAAGCTAACCAAAGCTCATAAACATCAATGAGACCTCTCCAACCCGTCTGGCCAGCGAGGAGTGTGTAGGCCAAATCCTCTGTCTGCTCTGGCTAAGTATGGCTCCGGTAGTACGACTAAAGGGACTAAAAAGACCTGATGATGATATGTACATTGCACCGTTGCGAAGCCGGTTTGCTAGTATATTATACATTAGAGTAATAAGTACAATATGTTTCTCACACTACTTAATATTCCAAAATATTTAGTTACCTTTATTACAAAATCATGCATCCATATGATTTAAGACACGCAAACAAAGTACTTGGGCTTAAACCAAACAGCATTTAATGTGCACTTTGATAAAACAGTACGAATAGAGTGTCGTTTATCTCAGTATATCTAATTTGTGCTGATGCAGTCTCTCAAGTGCACCGTTACTGCGTGGCTGCAGACGCACAGCGTTTTTATTTTGTTCTTTTTTGTAATAAAATCGTACGCTGCTTGCTGTTCAATGATATAGAACTGTGTTATGGCTTCGCTATTGATGAATGTGTCTTCTTTATTATGTTGTTAGTTAGACGCGGAAAGCCGTTGAATGCTGTAGACATTTAAGGGTTATTGTGAATGTCTATTATTTTATAACAATTAAAACTGCTCTGCCTGCACTAAATGCTGGTCATTCCTCCAGGAATATACGGAACCGGAAGACTAAAATATTTTTTTTGTTTGTTATGTTTACATGCATAAGTACATAACCGATCATCATGAAAGTTTGTTTTTGGAAATACCAATGTATGATATGTCCTTTAACAGGTCTAGGCTGGAGCAGAAACTATTGCATTATGAAAGACAAATTTATGGGATTGAAATGTAGCTGGACTTGTGCTAGGTTTGCCTGTATTGGACACCTGCTATTATTATAAAATGGCAAAATTATAGAATCGTCATCACCATCAAGAAGGCCTCTTGTGATGAGGCCTTTTTAATACTTTGATTAAAAAGGCCTCGAGATTACCACCATGGGAACAGGCATGAAAATATGTAAGTGTCTATTTTAGGGTAGAGATCTTGAAAATTATGTAGTTTTGGAATCCAAGATGGCGGACGCGACTTTTCATGAAAAACCTGCAACCTGCAAAGGGGTCGTTTTTTGGGTTTTTACCTTAGTTATGTAATCCAAGATGGCGGGCGCGACTTTTCATGATAAACCAACATGAGTGTCGTTTTCTAGGTTCTTGGGGTGTAGAGGTGCATATCTCGAAAATGACGTCAGTTATATAATCTAAGATGTCGGACGTGACTTTTCATTATAAATCGACGTGAGTGTCAATTTCTAGGTTTTTTTCGGTGTAGTTTTGGAAAATTACATCAGCTTTAGTATCCAAGAAGGAAAATCTTCGCGTGGCCTCTCGCACATCCCGCACGCCGCCTCGCCACCCCTGCCCGCACCTCTGTTGCCCGATCGAGAAAAAAATCGCCAGTGTACATTTATTTTTATCGATAGTTATTACATTTATCGGTACTAAGGTTACATTATTAATAATCACCGACAAATGTGATTAATTTCTCACTTTTACCTGTACTTTCGGTAATTATTAATAATGATAGACAATTATTAATAATTTTTAATTAATCACTCTAACCGTAACATATACATTATTCTCTGAGACGAAGGACAGGATACCTTTTATCCCGGAAAAATTACTGTTTCACAGGGATCTACAATAATGCGGGCGAAGCCGATTGCCAACGTTAGTACAGAATTTAATTACAAAAGTGATCATAATTGCTCCAAAATAAACCCTTTCAAATAACGTCGCTCCAATATAGAATTGGACAGCTTTCATTTGGGGAATAAATGGCAATCAAGTTAATAATATTCGTGAGCGCGCCTACCACAGACTAATAACACAGTTCCACATCCCGCGGGAGTAAAATATTATGATTTTATAACTTAATTAAAATCTAATCTTGACTTGGCCCTTTGCGTTTCTGTTTACGCGTGTACCGCGAATTTTATGTAGGCTCCCGTAATTTTATTCATGACATAATATCGGTGAGGTGGCTTCGCGGATTATCATTCATTTTTTTTCCGCTTAGACCCTTTTGATTATAGATGCCTGCAATGCAAAAGGGATACGGAATGGTGGAAAGCTCTTTCGAAAATGTGATGGAGGGAAAGGTGGAAGCAATGATGCATTTACCTCTAAAGTAGGAATAGATTCGTCCCTTATACTTTTATCCCAACGCATATTTTTTTTTCTCTATCACAAAATCTACAGCTACACTTCTACATCTATACTAATCCTAACTAATATTATAAATGCGGAAGTGAGTTTGTTTGTTTGTTACGCCTTCACGCCCTATCTACTAAACCGATCGTCATGAAATTTTGCATACCCGTTGTCTGTGATACGGAGAAGGACATAGTGTATATTTAGGGAAAAGTACTGTTCCCGAGGGATCGACATTGACACGGGCGGAGCCTCTCTAGGCTAATCTCTCTCTAAGTGAGCTAGTAACATAAAGAGGAACGATTTGATTGCATTGAATAGGCTCTGAAACTACTGGTGGGCCGATTTGAAAAATTCATTTACCATTAGAATCCTACATTATCCCTGATGAACATAGGTTAGAGAATATTTTAAAAAATGTTATGAAAACTTAGATAATGTATCCCAAGGTGTGAAAAGAATACAAAAAATCTAAATACGAGTATACATATAACTAGCTTTTCCGCAGCTCTGCCCGCATCAATGTCGATCCTTTGGGAACAGTACTTTTTCCCGGGATAAAAGGTAGCCTTTGTCCTTCTCCGTACTCCAGAGAACTTGTATGCAAAATTTCATGATGATCGGTTCAGTAGTTACCGCGTGAAAAAGCGTAACAAACAAACAAACTCACTTTCGCATTTATAATATTAGTAAGGACTAAGCAGTAAAATGGATAGGTTAAATCAGCAAATTACTATGTTTTGTAAATAAGACTATAATACTTTTACAAGATTTTAAATAGATTCCCCTGTCCTAGATTCTTATGTCTACAGGATGGACACGGTTGCTCTAAACCTAGATCAACTTTTGTTCGTGTTTTGCAATAAATCCGGTCAAGTGTGATTCGCAATCCCACACTAAGGGTTCCGTACTACCAAAAAAACTCAAATAACACGATTATTATTGGTAACCCTCCATAAATGATTTTGTAGCGGCAATAGTAACGCATTATGTAAACCTTTTATAGTCTACTTAGTACAATTTTTCTAAATGTAAGAATTAAAATATTATAAATAAAAATAAATTCGCTTTATTATACTGTAGTGCTTCAGGCATGTTTGCCGATGCAAGGGTGGAAGACTTTTATGCTCTTATAAGAAAAAAGTCTGCATCGTTATTACACAGAATCCGGGGAAGCCAAAACAGCATTATGAAAATGATAGCAGGTAGGTTCGATAATTCTCTCTTTGCCTCATTTACGGCTTTACATGTGAAGGCTGCAGGCAACTGAAGAAATAGTTATTATGTGTAGTTAGTGAATTATTAATTGTCTTTTAGTTAAAATTGGCTAAATATTCTAATTGTTGTGTATCTCTTTTGTTTCACTCTTTAATATGGACAGATGATAGTCTGAAATAAAGATATTTTATTTTATTTATTTATTAACGTAATAATAAGTATACAATTGACTGATACACCATACACTTGTAAGCTCCAATATAGGCTAATATTCAATTAGGGACGTGGTTACATATGTAATGTATATTACGGTTCAAAGGACGGATGGACATCGAAGGCTTTAGGTAATAGGGTTCCGTTTTCACCCTTTGGATACGGAACCCTAATGGAACGGACTTAGTCTAAAGTCCTGTTAGAACTCGACAAAAACAACGTGTTTTTCCCAAACGACGACGGCTGTATCGTCTTCCATTAATTTAGGAAAAATCAATACATTTTCCTCAATATACATGGAACGTGATACGCACACGTTTCAGTTCGAGTGAGTTCTCCTTAATATAATTAGTCATTAACATTCGATCCAGAGCTCATTAATGATTTTCATCTTTGTATCTTCATATTGCAGATATCTCGTCTTGGTTATTTACAGGGTAAACAGAGCCATAGGAAGCTAGGAGGTTGGTAAATGAATGAGTGAATGAACTCTATTGCGTTAAATGTGGTACAAGTGATGGATTAAAAATAAAGTCTCATACATTAGTCTGCCACCGTGGTCCAGTGGTTGCTGTAGACCTAGGGGTCGTGGGTTCGATTCCAACGGGAAGCATACTTTGTCAAGTTGTTTCCAGTTTAGTTAGGACATTGCAGGCTTGAATCACCTGATTGTCGTGGTATATCCCGTACTATCAATAATCATCTTTATTATCAGACAATCAGGTGATTCAAGCCTGCAATGTCCTAACCAAATTGTAAACAACTAAACAAAGTATGCTTCCCGTGGAAATCGAACCCACGATTCCGTGCTTCGGAAGGCACGTTAAGCCGGTGGTCCCGGCTGCCATTCGGTAGTCGTTAAAGGAACCACGTTAGAGGCCGAGAGGCGGTTCCGAAGAACTCTGACACCAGGGTGTGCATGGTCGATAGACCGTGACACCTACTCGAAATGATGATGATGATGATACATTAGTCATTCATTTCTGACATGCAACAGACCATATAAATGTCAATTAAATATTATAATTCTAATTACGTTATACAATTCTAATATGTCATTATATTTAGTGTCGGTATACAATTTATTATCATCATTAAAATTAGTAATTAATAATGTCGCTTTGTAAAGTATTCTTTGACACTATAAAAGCACTTGTATTCCAACCAATTGAACAATTTTCTTTTAAATAATTTAGAATTTGATATTGTCAAAATGTCACGCGGTGAAAACGTATTGTCATAATAACAGCTCCGTGGCGCAGTGGTTAACACGCCAGCCTGCGACACGGAGTGCCCGGGTTCGATCCCCGGCCAGGTCAAGATGGAAAATAATCTTTTTCAGATTGACCTGGGTCTTGGATGTTTATCTATATGTATTTGTTATAAAATATAGTATCGTTGAGTTAGTATCCCATATCACAAGTCTCGAACTTACCTTAGGGCTAGCTCAATCTGTGTGATTTGTCCGTATTTATTTATTATTTACTAGCTTTTGTCCGCGGCTCCACCCGCGTTGGTATTGATTCCTCGGGAACGGTAGAATTTCCCGTAATTAACCCTTCCCCGGTCCTCAAACTTGTCATAGTGTGAAAAGAGACAAACAGACAGAGTTACTTTCGCATATATAATCTCATTGTTCAACATAAGCCTCTCTTTGTTCTTTCTTGATCCTGTGCAACGCTTAATAATTTTGTCGTAAAACTATCTTATAGCAGGACGTCCGACTCGCGTTAAAGACCAACATTTGGTGGCATCTAACGGGAACCACGGTGGCAGTTAGAAGGTCGTCTGTTATTTGCTAGTTGTTTAGACTTCCGTACCTAAAGGGTCTATGGGACCCACTGTCTGTCTGTCACCAGGCTGTATCTCAAAAAACTGTAATATGTGTAGGTATGTATATATGTCCAACCCGTCTGGCCAGCGTGGAGAGTGTAGGCCAAGTCCTCTGGCTGCTCTGGCCAAGTATGGCCCTAGTAGTACAGAGAGGGTCGTGCTCCTGTAGTGGAGACTAAAAAGGACCTGATGATGATGATGATGATGATGTATATATGCATCCCATAAATATATTGTTAATACCTTTTTAGAGTTCAGTCCCCGAAGGGTAAAAACTGAACCCTATTAATATCGCTCCGCTGTCCTGGTGACAGACGGACAGACAGACGTCTGTCCGTCTGTCACCAGGCTGTATCTCATAAACCGTGATAGACAGACAGTTGAAATTTTCACAGACGTATTATTTCTGTTGCCGCTATAATAAAAAAATACTAAAAACAAAATAAAATTAATAGTTAAGCTCTCTCACAACATGATTTTTATAATATAGTGTCTAATGTTGTATAGATAAAGGTACGGAACCCTTCGTGCGCGAGTCCAATTCGCATTACGCGTATATTTTTACACTAGCTTTCGCCCGCGGCTCCGCCCACGTCAATGACGATCCCTCGGGAATAGTTTCCCGGTAGCCTATGTCCTTCTCCGCACTCCAGAGAACTTATATGCAAAATTTCATGATGATCGGTTCTGTAGTTACAGCGTGAAAGCGTAACAAACAAACAAACTCACTTTTGCATTTACGAGTATATATTAGTAAGGATTTTCACCTTGGAATTGGTCTTACGTAAATTAATTTAGTTACTTATTTTCACTCTATTTTATACTTTGTCTCTATGTCGTCGTCGTTTAATTTCAAAGAATGTTGGATATATCAAAAATACTGACCGTTCTCGCTTGTAATTTGAGGAAATTGTATCGACGCATTGAATTGCCTGATTGCAATCACACTCACCCTTTTGAGGACACTTCGAGTCAACAATGCTTTATTTAAAACTAGCTTTCGCCCGTGGCTCGCGTCAATGTCGATCCCTCGGGAACTTTTCCCGGGATAAAATGTACCCTATGTCCTTCTCCGTACCCCAGATAACGTGTATGCAAATTTTCATGATGATCGGTTCAGTAGTTACAACGTGAAAGCGTAACAAACAAACAAACTCACTTTCGCATTTATAATGTTAGTTAGGATTTTATCAAGTAAGGCTTCAAAAGTTATATCTCTAGGCAAAGCACAGGTCGGTGGTTATTACCACCGACCTGTGCTTATTATTATATTGTATATAGGAAAAATACTAAGCATTCTCGCTTGTAATTTGAGAAAATTGTATCGACGCATTTGCATTGCTCGCCTTCAGTCACGCTTTGAGGACGTTTAGTCGGCAACGGCAATGCATTTTTTAATCATAATAAATAAATAAATAAATATATACGGACAAATCACACAGATTGAGCTGGCCCCAAGGTAAGTTCGAGACTTGTGTTATGGGATACTAACTCAACGATTCTATATTTAATAACAATTACATATATAGATAAACATCCAAGACCCAGGCCAGTCTGAAAAACATAATTTTCCATCTTGACCTGGCCGGGGATCGAACCCGGTCACTCCGTGCAGGCTGGCGTGTTGACCGCTGCGCCACGGAGCTAGTCAATCATCTATCGAATAAGCCTACAAGTTTATCTCTTGGCAAAGAACAGGGAGCGATTCTCACGCGCTCGATATGGTTTATAGCCAAAGAATAATACACTACACGGTATAACTGTATATATCGAAAGAACATGGTGGATATCGAGTTGTGCTAATCTCATTATCGATAAATATCGGCTGTGAACATTATTTTATTTCACTACGTATTACGGTTCCAAAGATACAGCCCTGTGACAGACGGACGTACGGACAGCGGAGTTAAATAATAGGGTCCCGTTTGTGCCCTTTGGGTACGGAACCCTAAAAGCGTATTTCACAAAGAACGGGCAAAAAGGGCACGTAAAATGTGCAATTTATATGATATGAATATTATATCAAGTCGCATCTACCACTCTATAAGTTGTGCACTGTCATTGACCGATTACGGGCCTTGTGTGAGCACCTTTACAATACAATATTGTCGACTGCAGATAATCCTTTTTTATTTCAAGTGACGTCGCGTCGCTGCTTTGTAATTGGATATCGATGGTGCACCGTTGCAACGTCGGGTTGCGCTTAGTAACAGTAAGGACAAGGCCAGACAGCTAGGAGCTTAACTAACAGTATGACAAATTCACGGTTTTTCTAATCAGTGTGTTCAGTCGAGTGGATCGTGTTAGGTCACATGCACATGATACAAGTGACTAAGACGTCGATTAATTTTCCTAACGCTAACAAGATTATTTATACGAAGTGCTCGTTTGATATCAATGCACTTGAATGGCTCGTTTGCAGTAGCAGCAGCCTTTGAGGGCAATGCCGAGTCGGCTATTCATTATTTAATCAATGTATGGACAATATCTAGGTCGACTAAGGTGATTCATGTAGTGCGGCCCGTGCGGTTGAAATACGGTGTAATACAGACTGTGTTATTTTATTAATTGATCCGTTTTACACACGAACTCATGCTGTTAGCGTTTTCTCTTCTTTTTACAAAGTTCTGTAGATCAGCTGTAATACGAGGGCTTAACTAGTACGTTATTATAACATACTTGCAAAAAACTCCTTTTATAGTTAACGGCCCGCCATAGGCCAGGCGGCGTGGCAGTACAAACGCGGATGGTCTAAACGCGTTGGCTACTTTTGATATTTTAGTTTTTCAGGAATATTCATAGGTTATTCGAAAATGAAAAAAACATGATGGCTGCCTTATCTGTAATGCAATTATAATCAAAAGTTTCAAGGTTAATTTTAATGTATTTGGTGAATAATGCTGTATGCCGAGTAAATGAGACGTGATTTGGAGGCAACCTTGCAATTTTTTTCTATCGAGAAAATTTTACGTAATCATGTTTTTGAGTCAGATAGTTACCAGATTTAGTTCTGAACTTTGCTGCAATTTTATTTCAACTTGAGTATTTCATTATTATTGATATTACAGACAATCATGCAAAGCAGTGTGTGGTAGTACGGGCCCTTAAGACTTACATAGAGCCAATATAAAATTTAAAATGGGCCAATATAGGTCACTGTACGCATTTGAAACTCTAACTGGTGCCTACTATACCAAGTCTTTTGATGATCGCTCACTATATTCATCAATCCGCCGGCAGTATGGCCCGCGCCTTACACCTTAGCAACAGTTAAGTAATACGTAGCTTAGGTAATTGTTTCTTTTATCGCTTGCCTTGCGTTTCGACCTATGCCAATGTGCTGCAGCGTGGGTAATGCGAAATGTGCGATAGGCGATAGTCTCATGTTTTCCATGCGCTAATAGAATGTTCGGAAAAGCGTTTTTTGTTCGGTCTTTGTGTACGATTGCAGGTAATAATTGCGATTTACATATACTGTTGTTCTTTTTTATTTATGTTTATGCGTTATACGATGAATGTGCTGTTTTCCTTTAAATTTTTAAATTATACCAAACATAAGTAGGCGGTAATGCTACGGTTATTCGACGTCCGTCGTGACGGTGGACTTTGGTTAGAGTGGAACGAAACCCTTAACATTTCTCTTACGTGTATAAGATCTGTCCTGCTCGGCCTGTCCGAAGACTTTATAGTTTGATCCTGTTTCTAGGTTCTGTTTAAAGTCTTTGCAATGTGTAAAGGTTACTGGGTTGACATAATTGTGTGCAACAAATAGCATATAATCACTACGCTATTTGGTCTTCGATTATTTTGGCGAGCACTGACCAGTACTTAACACTTTCACTAACACTGCCCGCCTGTAAACGTAATTCTTTTGTTATTTCTTTTGTGTCTGGTTCAGTGTCAGCGAACGAGTTAAGCAGTCCACGGGAGTGATCATAGGCTTCTTCACGATGACTAGCTAGCTAGATATGACTATCTCCGTGGCGCAGCGGTCAACACGCCTGCCTGCGACACGGAGTGACCGGGTTCGATCCCCGGCCAGGTCAAGATAGAAAATGATCATTTTCAGATTGGCCCGGGTCTTGGATGTGTATCTATATATGTATTTGTTATAAAATATAGTATCGTTGAGTTAGTGTCCCATAACACAAGTCTTGAAATTACTTTGGGGCTAGCTCAATCTATGTGATTTGTCCGTATATATATAGTATATATATTCACAAGTAAATCCAACTACAAGTAAACCCCTAAAAACAACAATAGTTCGAACCCGAACTAACAAGCGTATTCAAATTCAGAAACAATTGTTCACTTGGTCGTATGATCGGGATGTTTTGTTTTGTAAGATTTTGGAAGGTACATACCTTTTTTTTTTTCAAATAAGAACCTATTTCTATTAGACATTATAATCATTCAAACTGTCGTGCGCCCTCGAAAGTCAGGCCTTTGAATAATTGAAATATTCAATTCATTTGTCGGTTGCTACGAAACCTTCGTGCATTACAAAGGTGACTTTGAGAAGTTTTACACTACATTAAACAGCTCGTGCATCGAATTTTGTATGTGAATAAGTATCGAATTGATTTCGTGTACTTTGAGTTGTGTTGTTAAAAATCTCGAGTCCGCACGTCTAAATGTATGAACACAATTTTGCAGGTTTCTTTAAAACTAAAAGGCTCATAAGTCTTCTTTTAAGGAGCCCCGCATTAAGACTGTCGTTAGAGCACGGACTCGAATCTAAAAAATAACTCGAGTAGTGTGTACGACTCAAGTACAAAGTCACATTTTAAAATAATTCAACTTCAATTCATTTCTCTATCAGATTACGCATTCTTCGAAACCTCGCGTTAGATTTTATCAAAAAAATATTCGAAATATTTAAAGAATCAATTTTTTTAACATTTCAGCATATGGACTAAAGTCGTTCGTGTCCCGCTGTTCGGTTGTTCTTCTCTACAGATCGCATTTCTCAACGGATTCTCGTAATATTTTGTAAGACGGATCAATAATTACATAAATATTCTATGTAATTATTGAACCATCTTACAAAATTTTTATTGATTAAGTTTTAGATTTTTTTATAATGGCGATATTGGCACAAAGTACCTAACCGCCATTGGGGTACCTATATGACGCTTAGGACCATTGTGAGTTCATTGTGATATGAGTAAGTCTTGCGAGGTCTACAGCTCACAGCACGACTATTTTATGTTTACACTTCATTACCTTTTTCTGTGAGGGAACCTCTCGCACCCACATTTATGAGACCATTCCTTACTCAACTCGAATAGACATAAATAAATAAATATATACGGACAAATCACACAGATTGAGCTAGCCCCAAGGTAAGTTCGAGACTTGTGTTATGGAATACTAACTCAACGATACTATATTTTATAACAAATACATTATAGATAAACATCCAAGACCCAGGCCAATCTGAAAAAGATCATTTTCCATCTTGACCTGGCCGGGGATCGAACCCGGGCACTCCGTGTCGCAGGCTGGCGTGTTAACCACTGCGCCACGGAGCTGTCGATGCGAGACTCGCGGACTCGACTTTTGACAACACTAGTTTGAGAAACTTCAATTTTTTACCATAAAACAAATTTAGCATGACGAAAAATTATTCTTAATTCAGTAAAGTGGTGTGACGAATGCAGGTTGTAGTACGGGGCCCACACGGTCGCCGTGAAAAATTGCAAACTAATTTAATATGTTCCCCGCGTTTGGCGCACCGTTCGATGTAGCAATCCACGCAGTCGCGTTATAATGAAGACCCGCTTGCACTTAGAATTCAAACGTTTACTTGTCTTTATTTTGTTATTATATATTACTAGGCTTTCGCCCGCGGCTCCGCCCGCGTCAATGTCGATCCCTCGGGATTAGTACTTTTTCCCGGGATAAAATGTACCCTATGTCCTTCTCCGTACTCCAGAGAACTTGTATGCAAAATTTCATGATGATCGGTTCAGTAGTTACGGCGTGAAAGCGTAACAAACAAACTCACTTTCGCATTTATAATATTAGTAAGGATTAGTAAGGATATACCTATATTATTTCAGCGCTAAGTAAAATATGATAGGGCATGAAGAAAATAAATATAAGCATAAATTTAAAAAGGTAGTATTACAAAGTAGAAATATATTAATGATACATATATACATACTATCACGTCTCTCTCCCTTGCGGGATAAACAGAGCCTGGGTTTTCAAGAGCTAAAAGCCATGTTTAGCATGTTGGTGGGCGTGTAGGTGGAAAATGGAATCAAAATAGTGATGGGTTGCTGGTCGCATCGCCTACTAAGGGGTTGCTCAGACTTTGGCCCATTCCCTTGATCGACCTTTACGATCTGCGCGGGAAGAGAAGCAGCTTGTACATTCTATATTTTTGCTTTTCTCCCAGACCAGCATGGAAGAGTTAATGGGACTGTGTTTTTAACACGCACTCATCATCATTTCGTGTAGGTGACACGGTCAATCGACCATGTACACCTTGGTGTCAGAGTTCTTCGAAACCGCCTCTCGGCTTCTGACGTGTTTCCTGTAACGATTTCCAGATGGCATCCAGGACCAACGGCTTCACGTGTCTTCTGAAGCACGGAATCATCTTTATTATCAGACAATCAGGTTCAATCCTGCAATGTCCTAACCAAACTGGAAACAACTAAACAAAGTATGCTTCCTGTGGGAATCGAACCCACGACCTACAGGTCTACAGGCAAACGCCTTAACCACTGGACCACGGAGGCGGTAAACACGCACAAATAATACCAATATAGAAAAAAATGGTTTAAACCAGGTATACAGGTAGGCCTTGTATAATACGGAGAATGTCTAGGCTCTATGAATCTCGAAGCTTTGGAAGGCATAGACCGGATGGTGCCACGCTGTGCTGGCTCGGTAACAGCGTTACCGAGCTAGCACAGTTACTAGGCGTCGCCTAACCTTGTGCCGAAAGGAAAAACAATAATTCACAGACTTTAGGTAGCCTTACTATACAAGTGTTTTGTTCGAATCGAGTGGAATTTATGTAATCCATACTTAATATTATAAATGCGAATGTAACTCGTCTGTTTGTTAACTTTTCACGCTTCAATCAATTTAGATGAAATTTGGTATGGAGGTTGATGCCCGGGGAAGGACATATTATGTCCTTCCTCGGGCATCAAACTCCATACCTTACCTTGTACAATAATGTACCTACCTTAGGTACATTTCATTTCAGGAAATTCTATTGTTCCGAAAAAGCTAGTCTTTTCATATATTAATACAGACTTCAAACAAACAATATGCTAGTTTCCTAAAAAATTATAATTAGTCCGTCAGTTAGATATTAAAAAATATTGGACACGTATTTTTTCTTTTGTCGATTAAACAAAAAATGATAAAGATATAGCCCTTTGAAGTTACGTGTGACGTCATAGTTTGCTACAATTTTTAGCAAACTTTGACGTCACGAGCCCCCACTCCTGAACTTTGACGCGCTTTATCTTTATTATTTATTGTTTATTTGACAAAAGAAAAAATACGTGTCCATTATTTTTCGATTATCTAACTGACGGACTGATTGTTATGTTATTATTACGACCCAGGAAACTAGCCTATTGAATCGATTTTGATGAAATTTATTTGGGACCAATTAGAAAGCATATCCCAGGGGTTGGAATACCGGTAAAATTCATTACCGGTACCTCTATGAAACGACAGTACCGGTAATTGGATTGGTACCGGTACATTTGTTAACGGTAAAAATCAAGTACCGGTACCTCTATAATACAACGGTACCCGTAATTGGATTGGTACCGGTACCTCAATAAAACGATGGTACCGGTAATTGAATTGGTATCAATAAGTTTAATAACGGTAATAACAGAAGTATCTGTACTAAATACCGGTAAACAGTATCGGGAATTATCATTTTGTTAATGTGTGTCGTTGTCGTGTTGTGTATGTGCGGCGTGCGTGAGGCGGGGGCCGACAATGGGACGGAACTTTTCCAGTCGAGCGAGTCCCATGCGGGACACGGCATCAATGCGTAGGTACAGGTAAATTTAACGGAATTTTTAACACTATTATTACCGTTATTTTTCTAGATGATTACCGTTAAAATTTAACAGAATAGAAGTACCGGTACTTACCGGTACTTATAATGTGAATTTGGTACCGGTAAAATTACCGTTAACTGTTATCAATATTATTACCGTTAAATACTAGATTACCGGTACCCCATATTACCGTTAAAATTTTAACAGAATAGTAATACCGGTACTTATCGGTACTTATAATGGGAATTTGGTACCGGTAACAAGCCCTGATATCCATACAATTAATAAATATGTTTTCATAAACGACGGAGTTATGACGTAACAAACAAAATAATGCAACCGCTTTGAGAATTGAGAACCTCCTCCTTTATTAAAGTCAGTTAAACAAAACAGATGGACATCACGACATTTCATAATTGTCTAGCCGTCAATTATAATAAAAACATAAAAGCAAAAATTGTGAAATCTGCTCTAAATATACTTAAAACAACATATGCATACAAATTCAGTTATTCAAATTGATACCTACGCGAATACATCTGTTTTATTTTAGAGTTTCAACTTTCAACCTTGAGGTGGTCAAGTCACATATTACTGTAACTGACCACCAGTTACGGTAATATGTGACTTGACCGATTAATTTGGATACGAAATACGCGTATTTAAAAAAAACATGTCTATTTATGACGTCATAGAGTTCTACGAGAAATTAGGCTAATCCGACAATTGTTTGACGCAAAATAAAGGATTTGAAAGCTGGGTCGACACATTTTACCACTTTGGAAATGACTCTCGAGCAAACTATTCAAGTAGAAACCTTAATATCATTTTTAAAGACCTATCCATAGATACCCAATGCATGGTATTGGGTATATATTAATTATTTATTTATTTATTCAAATAGGTACACCAACAGCATACATATAAAACATTTGCTTAGTCTAATTTTAATATAGCGTGCCCAGAAGGCTGGCAGCATTGCCACGTTGGATGGCAATGCTGATCTTTTGGCCAAGGTATAGACCAGCCTTCTGGTCACGGGTCACCTCGATCAATTTATGGGCAATGGTGCCGAACAGCTTATGGGCTGATGGCCCCTACGGTCCTAAAGTTTCGACCCAAAACGGCTCAAATATATAGTTGTTTCCACGACTACTGTACTTGCGCCGCTTGAGGTCTTCTGCCGCTGACGAAATTAAATATATAGATAAATATATCTATCTATTTACCAAGTTTCAACAGTATAGTTCTTATAGTTTCGGAAAATAGTTTGGCTACGGAACCCTAAAATCTTGTATATGCCATATGTCGAATATTTTAAAGCACATCGCAGTTCAGCACCTATCTCGTACATACATGCGAATCTCCGTAATATCATCGCGTCATTTTTAATGCATCCTCGTACATGAGACATAAAAAAAACTTGAGACACGTAATTGCTATGCAAGACAGCAAAGATGACTTTTCACATTGTATTATACGAAGAACAGAGCTGCAAAGCGGAACAGGAACAATGGTGTAACATAAAAAGTGAGCCAAATGAATGCTCAGTCTAGATTTTTTGCGTTGCATTTTTTCAACACCGAGATTGACGTCCTAGCGATATTTCCCGGCGGATAGTGACAGACCTTTGGCGAGCACCGTGGCGCAGTGGTTAATACGCCTGCGACACGAGAGTGCCCGGGTTCGATCCCCGGTCAGGTCATGATGGAAAACGATCTTTTTCACATTGACCTGCGTCTTGGATGTTTATCTATATAAGTATTATAAAATATAGTATCATTGAGTTAGTATCCTACGACACAAGTTTACAACTTACTGTGGGGCTAGCTCAATTTGTGTGATATGTCCCTATATATTTATTTATTTATCTTAGGCTTGCTTGGCACGCGTTGTGGATGATGAAGTATGGAACGAGCGGATTGTGCACGCAAATGCAACGCACAAGCAATTTGTATTGGAGTGAAAACATGAGCGAATCGCCTAATAAATCAGTGGAAAGCAATGTTGCCAACTTAGTGCTTTCGGCACTAGATTTAGTGCATTTTTTGATGTTTTAGCGCACAAAATGCCATTACAGTGCCTAGTGCCCTAACTAGTGCATTTTTAAAAAGCCTGGAGTACTATTTTTGAAATGACGCCGATCGTAAACGAGCGATTTTTCCATTCACAAATCGCTCGAAGATGAGTGTCACACTTATCAAAAATAGTACCGTGCAATTTATCACGTTGGTAAAAACTAATCAATGGCGCGTTAAAAACTTAATTCATACTCACAAATTTAAAACTTATTTAATAAATATTTTGATTAATTTTATTTATTTGGTGCTCTTTTATCAATATTAGCACTATTCTAGTGCATTTTCCAAAATGGTTTAGTGCATTTCTTAAAAAGCAGTTGGTAACACTGGTGGAAAGTAAGTAAATCAAACCAGATATATTAAACAAAATAAGAATAGAGATTTTATCTTTTTCTATCATAAAACCTTTTTGACATGATAACGTCTTATAAATCGATGAACGACGGCTGCACGCACGAAAAGTGTCACGTTTCATGTGCAAGCGAGAGCGCGGAGCAAGCGATAGGCCTAAGCGTTCGACTTGTGTTGTGACGCATGTAACTACTACACTATACTTGACTAGCTCCGTGGCGCAGCGGTCAACACGCCTGCCTGCGACACGGAGTGACCGGGTTCGATCCCCGGCCAGGTCAAGATGGAAAATGATCTTTTTCAGATTGGCCTGGGTCTTGGATGTGTATCTATATATGTATTTGTTATAAAATATAGTATCGTTGAGTTAGTATCCCATAACACAAGTCTCGAACTTACTTTGGGGCTAGCTCAATCTGTGTGATTTGTCCGTAAAAAATAAAATAAAAAAATAAAAATTTGATTCTCTTCCCAAACCGACTTTACAGACAACCGGCATTTTTACTAATTTTTAGTACGGAAAAATAATTGTAATAGCGTATGTGGACTGACTATACAATTACGTCATTTCTCAGCGATACAATACACCCTTTGTCAATCTAGGTTTCCTCGACATTTTTCCAGCTGTCTAGCATTCTACTCGAGTCTATGCCCCCTTAAATGGCATTGCTTTTAGGGTTGAAGAGATATTCCTTTGTCTGTTGCAAATGCACATCCCCATTGCTTTGTAAAGTGGGGGCGCAGCAAAATTTAAATGGGCGCGAGTCGTCAGGATAAGTCCAAAACTAACTGCAAAAATAAAAATATGATAGCCTTGACGGTATAAGTTTATAATAAGTGATTGAACAGTGCCAGAGAAAATAAAATTCCTTACCCAAGTGTACCTACTAAACTGTACTAAAAAAAACATAAGAACTTGTGCAGATCTCGCCAGGGACCGCGTCTTCTAAACGTCTATAAGTTAAATCGTATAGGTAGTTGGAATCGAGTCAATTCCTGTGATTTGCGGGCTCGGGGGAAGCACTAGGAACTTAGCCGTGCTTGGCAACGGCGAGCGCATAGCAACAGGGCTGCGGCATATAGAAACTACAGAAGTATAGTTTGCTTACTTTCTTCAGCGCTTAAAATCCAGTGAGGGGACAAAGCGGCGCGCACTTACGTTTACGTATTACGTAAGAAATGGGAAATTAGTGTTCTTCACAGCATTTATAATGAATATTTAAATGGAATAGAGAAGATTAGGTGAACTAATTTTCTTTGTTTCACTGTATATCCGATCCGGTCTAATTCCGTCAGTTTAATCATATTTTAAGGATTCTCTTTGGCTTGCCTTCACTAAGTAGTGAAGAAAGTAAGAACAATCCCTTAAAATATTATTCGCGAAAAGTCAAGGTTGTCGCAATGTTTACGTAGTAAATATTTAGTAATCTGTGGCAATGTGCCGTCGCATTCATCTTCCGTCAAGCTTCCATCTGTTTTGACTTTTGCTTGCATACTTATCGACTTTTTCGCTCCCTATATATCGACCAAAAGTAAAGCACTCATGCCTGGGGACAGAGATACCTGACCAGGCCCTCTACCTAAATCTTGAATTTTTTTTATTCTAATTAACATGTAAATGTATATACAAAAGATTTTAGTGAAGTCTTTCTTAATATTAATTTTCATGTTAATATTATTTATAGTTTAAGAGAAAATTCAAGATATAGATATAGGACCTGCCGGCCTATTTGCTAACTCAGTGTACAACGTTTTGATAATCACTTCAAAATACATTGCGGATATCCTATGATTGACTATTTTTATGAAAGATATATAAAACGTAATGTACTTTTAAATGACTATCAAAACGTTGTACACTGAGTTAGAAAATAGGCCGGCTGGTCAGGTATCTCTGTCCCTGACTGTACTGTACATGCGTATCTGCACTACGATGTTTGACGTTTTGGATTCTTACTTTAAAGGTCATATTTATAGCTCTTTACAAATGTGTGATGTAAAGCGTGCATTGTATAAAGTCCCATTTCTGTTCGCTCTTTAATTTGCACCAGGGTGGTCGCTTCGACTGGCGAAATTTTGCGGCTTCATTCGCACCGTCTCTCGACTTGGATGTTATTTCAAACTTTGCGGCTGTATAAATCTGTTTCCTGTGCTTTATTTACAGCACGTTTTTTTATTTTGTTGCTCCTCTATTATTTACAGCGTTGATTGTTTAAACTGATCAACGAAATACGGGTTAATTGTTTTAGTTGTGTACTGAATCAGATATTTCATTGTCGGAAATGCCGTCTTTGTTTGCGGACTCATCAGGAGTAAACTTTAAAGACTTATGCGCAATATTGAGCCTATAGTCAGTATCGTGGCCCACCAAAGCAGCAGATTAAAGACGATTGCATGTTGTGAAAATGAAATTGTTGAAATGGAAGTGTATAACGCGAAAGGAAAATAAGGAAAAGAAAGGTGACTGATATATTTAAAAAAACTGGTTGTCCGTAGAGTCGGTTCACGGAACGTGACAGTTTTTCTTGCGTGCAGCCGGCATTCATCGATTTATAACATGTTATCAAATCAAAATGTAATAAGTTAGATTCATATGGACATGTTAATGTGCATATATGTGGCGAGCTCCGTGGCGCAGTGGTTAACACGCCAGCCTCCGACACGAGGGCCCCGGGTTCGATCCCCGGTCAGGTCAAGATGGAAAATGATCTTTTTCAGATTGGCCTGGGTCTTGCATGTTTATCTAAATATATATTTGTTATAAAACATTAACGTTGAGTTAGTATCCCATAACACAAGTGATTTGTCCATATATATTAATTTATTATTTACTTATCTTATGAGGAGGGACGAAAATCATGTAACGAGTTTGGCTTGTTTATTAAAGTGAAAACTTTTTTAGCGGCGCTGTGCACTTTTGGGGATGGGTAAAAAATGTATAACTCGCGTCAGGACGCGTGACCTGCCGGCCTATTTGCTAACTCAGTGACCAACGTTTTGATAGTCACTTCAAAATACATTGCGGGTTTCCCTATGATTGACTATTTTTATTAAAGATATATAAAACGTAATGTACTTTGAAATGAATATCAAAACGTTGTACACTGAGTTAGCAAATAGGCCGGCGAGAATTCGTCGTGACCTGAGACCGCGCGCGCGACGTAGGAGGGGTAGTAATCTCTGTCTACCGCGCGGAGTTTTTTTTTCACTTCTGCCGGCACTCCCGGAATGCAATCAGTTATACTACAAACAACTACCAACAACTGCCATCAACAACAACCAACTACCACCAACTTCGAACAACTACCACGTACTCGTATGACAATATGTTCCCGTCTGTTCGCGGTAGAAAAAAAATCATGGATCATTTGTTGTTTACACATATTTGTAGGGAGAAAGAGAGAGAAATCATGTTCTTCCTCTAGCAAAATGTAACAAAAAACCGCGATTTTCGAGAAAGATTAAAATGAAAATGAACGTTTATATGGCGAATAGGCCACATCCCTATCACCGATTTCACATTGTACCCCACATGAAGAAATCTTTTCAGCGTGATTTAAGTTTAAGGGTTACAGCCATTGCCAGCCAAGTAGCCTCGGTCTCCTTGATTATTATTTCTAGCTCGCAATGCTAAAAATTTCCTCTACGTGCCCTGTTGTCATTAGACATGTTCACAATAGGCAATAGTCAGTGCCTATACCCACCTAGCCTAGTACTTCTTACTTATCAAGCTCCGGTACGCATACAAATGTCAGTCACAAATTACTGAATACTGGATGTGACGTTTCACATTTCACATGAAGCGCGTTTTAGTGCCGCTGCCGAACATTTGGGCATCGTATAAAATGTCTCTCATGTGGCGTACCTACTGGGTGGCATGATAGTAAAATGTCACGGGCCCCCGTCCCTTGGGGGCGCTGGCCAGGAGCTGGAGTGGGGCTTGGGGTAAATGGGCTAACTAAGCCACCAAGAAGCCATTCGCTGGACTCACACTCTCATGGGCCCCTTGAATGAGTTTCCCTCGGGCCCCAGATGGTATAGTTACGACACTGTCTCTCTCTCTCTCTCGCTCTCTCTCTTAGTGTGTTCTTCATTGAAACCTTGGTTGTGAATGAATGAATGAATGAAATATTCTTTATTCACCAAAATTATGATACATTATTTGAAACTATTCTATACTAGCTGTTGCCCGCGGCTCCGCCCGCGTTAATGTCGTTCCCTTGGGAACAGTAGAAATGATAAAAATTCCATACAAACCCCTGCCCCTTTGCTTTTTCCCCGTAAGGGGGAATTTAATATATTTCACCTGCATAGATCTTTAGCCCTTAAGGAGGGGATTTTTCCCATTTCACCTACACAGATATTTTTTTATTGTAATGGAGAACTTCTTATTGTCGTATTTCTAAGTAAATAAAAAAATCCATACAAACTTTACCCCACCTATTCTACCCCTTCAAGGGGAAATTTCGACCATTTTAACTACACAGATCTTTTCAATTGTAATGTAAACATATATACTTATTTTTATACTTCTATGTCCAGAAATGAGCATTTTTACTAATTTTTAGTACGGAAAAATAATTGTAATAGCGTATGTGGACTGACTATACAATTACGTCATTTCTCAGCGATACAATACACCCTTTGTCAATCTAGGTTTCCTCGACATTTTTCCAGCTGTCTAGCATTCTACTCGAGTCTATGCCCCCTTAAATGGCATTGCTTTTAGGGTTGAAGAGATATTCCTTTGTCTGTTGCAAATGCACATCCCCATTGCTTTGTAAAGTGGGGGCGCAGCAAAATTTAAATGGGCGCGAGTCGTCAGGATAAGTCCAAAACTAACTACAAAAATAAAAATATGATAGCCTTGACGGTATAAGTTTATAATAAGTGATTGAACAGTGCTAAAGAAAATAAAATTCCTTACCTAAGTGTACCTACTAAACTGTACTAAAAAAAACATAAGAACTTGTGCAGATCTCGCCAGGGACCGCGTCTTCTAAACGTCTATAAGTTAAATCGTATAGGTAGTTGGAATCGAGTCAATTCCTGTGATTTGCGGGCTCGGGGGAAGCACTAGGAACTTAGCCGTGCTTGGCAACGGCGAGCGCATAGCAACAGGGCTGCGGCATATAGAAACTACAGAAGTATAGTTTGCTTACTTTCTTCAGCGCTTAAAATCCAGTGAGGGGACAAAGCGGCGCGCACTTACGTTTACGTATTACGTAAGAAATGGGAAATTAGTGTTCTTCACAGCATTTATAATGAATATTTAAATGGAATAGAGAAGATTAGGTGAACTAATTTTCTTTGTTTCACTGTATATCCGATCCGGTCTAATTCCGTCAGTTTAATCATATTTTAAGGATTCTCTTTGGCTTGCCTTCACTAAGTAGTGAAGAAAGTAAGAACAATCCCTTAAAATATTATTCGCGAAAAGTCAAGGTTGTCGCAATGTTTACGTAGTAAATATTTAGTAATCTGTGGCAATGTGCCGTCGCATTAAGCTTCCATCTGTTTTGACTTTTGCTTGCATACTTATCGACTTTTTCGCTCCCTATATATCGACCAAAAGTAAAGCACTCATGCCTGGGGACAGAGATACCTGACCAGGCCCTCTACCTAAATCTTGAATTTTTTTTATTCTAATTAACATGTAAATGTATATACAAAAGATTTTAGTGAAGTCTTTATTAATATTAATTTTCATGTTAATATTATTTATAGTTTAAGAGAAAATTCAAGATATAGATATAGGACCTGCCGGCCTATTTGCTAACTCAGTGTACAACGTTTTGATAATCACTTCAAAATACATTGCGGATATCCTATGATTGACTATTTTTATGAAAGATATATAAAACGTAATGTACTTTTAAATGACTATCAAAACGTTGTACACTGAGTTAGCAAATAGGCCGGCTGGTCAGGTATCTCTGTCCCTGACTGTACTGTACATGCGTATCTGCACTACGATGTTTGACGTTTTGGATTCTTACTTTAAAGGTCATATTTATAGCTCTTTACAAATGTGTGATGTAAAGCGTGCATTGTATAAAGTCCCATTTCTGTTCGCTCTTTAATTTGCACCAGGGTGGTCGCTTCGACTGGCGAAATTTTGCGGCTTCATTCGCACCGTCTCTCGACTTGGATGTTATTTCAAACTTTGCGGCTGTATAAATCTGTTTCCTGTGCTTTATTTACAGCACGTTTTTTTATTTTGTTGCTCCTCTATTATTTACAGCGTTGATTGTTTAAACTGATCAACGAAATACGGGTTAATTGTTTTAGTTGTGTACTGAATCAGATATTTCATTGTCGGAAATGCCGTCTTTGTTTGCGGACTCATCAGGAGTAAACTTTAAAGACTTATGCGCAATATTGAGCCTATAGTCAGTATCGTGGCCCACCAAAGCAGCAGATTAAAGACGATTGCATGTTGTGAAAATGAAATTGTTGAAATGGAAGTGTATAACGCGAAAGGAAAATAAGGAAAAGAAAGGTGACTGATATATTTAAAAAAACTGGTTGTCTGTAGAGTCGGTTCACGGAACGTGACAGTTTTTCTTGCGTGCAGCCGGCATTCATCGATTTATAACATGTTATCAAATCAAAATGTAATAAGTTAGATTCATATGGACATGTTAATGTGCATATATGTTTCAACTTAAACATATATACTTATTTTTATACTTCTATGTCCAGAAATGAGAAAATTTCCATACACCAGTCCCCCCCCCCCCCCCCCTTTATCTCTTAAGGGGGAAATTTTGTACATTTCACCTACACAGATCTTTTTAATTGTAACCTAGAACGTATATACTTATTTTCATACCTCTAAGTCTGGAAATGGAAAAATTCCATACAAACTTTACCCCCTATTTACCCCTTCAAGGGAGAATGTTGTCTGGTTCACCTAAACAGATCTTTTTTAATTTTAATTGAGAACTTGCGTACCTACTTTCAAACTTCTAAGTGCAGAAATGAGAAAATTCCATAAAACTTCAACCCCTTTGATTTTCTTAAAATCCTTTCTTAGTGCTCATTTACATCATAAAAAGAATCCCTGTGCCAAATTTCAAGTTTCTGCGCACAGTAGTTTCGGCTGTGCGTTGATATATAAGTCAGGTTTGCCTTTGGCCCGCAGCTCCGCCCGCATAAGTGTCGATTTCTCAGGAACAGTAGAATTATTAGTTGAACCCGGAATACATTAGTTCATGACTTTCAATGAAACACCTTAATATTGAATTTCAATTGAATAACTTCAAAAACGGAAAGTTTCATACTAACTTTGCATCCCCGTTATATCCCCTTAAGGGATGATTTTTGAGAATAATATTTTACTCGTGTTTCATGCCTTTTAGTAAAGAACCTTCATGCTGAATTTCATTCGACTAACTTCAAAAATGGCAAAGTTTCATGCTTACTTTGCACCCCTATTTTACCCCCTTAAGGGATGATTTTTTAAGTAAAATATTTTACTCGTGTTTCATACCTTTCAGAAAAGAACCTTCATGCTGAATTTCATTCGAATAACTTCAAAAACAACAAAGTTTCATACTAACTTTGCAACCCGTTTTTCCCCCTAAGGAGATGAATTTCCAAAAATCCTTTCTTAGTGCTTCCCTACGTTATAAAAGGAACCCCTGTGCAAAATTTCAAGTTCCTAACCCTTATAGTTTAGGCCCTGCGTTGATATGTCAGTCAGTCAGTCAGCTTCTCCTTTTTTTTTAGTATGGATTACTATGGATAGTATGGATAGGTATAATGCTGTCGTATAATGATGATGAATTGACTTTGGATTTTAATTTTCTTATGTCACTTATTATTTTATTTTATTTTTGCTATATGTTTGCAGGCAAACTCATGCCTTGAGTTCATTCAAATGACGATAACTTTTTTTTTAATGAACCGATTTTGATGAAACAAACTTTAAATGTTAAACTGAGTTAAAACAAAGCAATTGGTGAAAGTTTGAAGTAAATCGGTTCAGTATTTTCGGAGATAATCGTGATCATACATACAGACAGACAGACAGACAGACAAGAAATTCCAAAAAATTTTTTTTGCTTTCTATTATTCTTTTTAAGTGTCCCTCTATCCATTTCAGTCAAAAATTCGAAATGTACAGACAAAATAATTTTACTGTTTTATTATATTTGAAACTATTCTATATAAAGTAGTACAAGGGGCGGTCTTATCGCTTTAAGCAATCTCTTCCAGACAACCCTTGAAGAGATGGAGACTTTTATAAACAAAAATACAGGTTGTGGTGCTAATTAAAACTTATTTCCAAGGCCTGCTTACATTTTTACCTTGGGAATACAAACCCTTTTGAAAATTGTTCTGTAACCTAATACTACGGGGTTAATACTTCCATTAAGCGTGTACTCCTCAACCTGCTTGGACGGTGGTTGCACGTATAGCAACGGTTGTGCGTGCCTTCCGAGCGGTTAGTTCCTTTTTCCCCCATTCATCCGAGTAAGTAGTATCCCGATACCTTCATTCCCTTCCCAGAACCAAAAAATTCCCAGCTTAAAAATGCTTCCGATGTGCATCAGCGTCGGAAGCAAAGAAGCCAAAGAAACTGTTCGCCAAACCGCCTGCCAAGCGTAGGGATTATGGCAATATCCTTCGGAACGGAAAAATCCTTAGGAGAGGCCTTTGTCCAGCAGTGGACTTGTTACGGCTGGAATGGTAGACGTCCTATCCATCTGTTGCTTACTCTATTTTGTGTGTCAGTCCTCACGTGAATCTAATACGGAACCATGTTTATTTATCAAAATGGTATAAAGTTCCGTTAATATATGTTATGAATCTTGGTGCTATGCCAGTCGATAAATTCTTACGTCTACATTGTGGCGAAACGTGTGCCTGATTTTGTTCTATTTAAGGAATCTTAGAAATTTTCTGATTTATTCATAGAACATCCTCTCTCTCCCGGTTGCATCGTCAGCTGCTGTCGGAACCCGGGGTCCGCAGTTATGACAACAGAAAATATGTAGTATGTACTGATCCGCTTTCTAATCTCTTTGACCCCTTGGTGTATTCCCTATCTGTGATTCTTTGGATTACAGTTTCCATTAATATAAGTTGTTCTTACATTGGCTGTAAAATTATTTGATATTGATTTCATGGCTTAATTACGTATAAAAACGGAACTCAGCATGAACCTTTTTTATTATTTAATTTAAGGGAATTAATATAAAGGTAAACATAGATACTACCTATGAGAATATCTATCACAAAATGATTATGATTTTTTTTTCTTGATAGCCGCTTTTTTCACACCCCTGGTGTTGCAGTTGTACATGGGCAGCGGTGATCACTTACCATTAGGTGACCCGCTTGCTTAATAAAAAGAGATTACGATAATAAATCGTCAATTTCTAATCTTTTATTTCTTTGTTTAAACTTTATTGCGCAGTTAACAAAAGTGTACTAAATGTGATTTGAGTCCACCAATTTTTGAAGCCAAGTATTGCAAATTGAGGCACTGTTCACTCGGTAAAAGTTCAAAACGTAATTCCGTGGGTTTAAAAGTAGGTAATATAATATATGAGCGGTCACTTCCTGCTGTAATGTTTCATATAACGTTATCACTATCGGCAAATGATGAAACGTGCTCGTGCACACGTGCTTAACTATTATTATTTTTAATAAGTATTTTTAACACTAATCAGTTATTTTGAAAAAGGGTTTTCCAGGAAAACGCGAAATTAACACTTATGTTTGTTGAAACGCCGATGCTATGTTAAGATTGTGTAATGTTGCTTAAACTCGTGCTGTACTTTTTGTCGACCTCTATGGGTCAGTGGTATTGAATCAAGGTTTGACCCCCGGTCAGGTAAATATGGAAAACGCCATCTATGTGATCTACACCCCAAAAGCTACTAAGAATATCTAAATTGAATAAGTGTTCGAAGTCTCTTCGTCCTAATTAGTTTATCCTTAAGTTTTTAGGACAATCTAGTTTGTCCTAGGTCAAAGCAAGTCTCTAAATATAAATAAGTTTGTTTGTAAATTACGCTTACACGCTATAACTACAGAACTGATGATGAGACCATTCATCTTGGAAAAAAATAATATACAGCGTGTAAATTGACCCTCGACATTCCCTTTACAGGGTGACTCAGACCATCAAGATGAACAACTTTTTATATGGGAACAATGCTGGGAACTCAAAAAAAAATTCGTCACTTCCACACAAAAGAGTCCCGCCGGCCGGCCAGTTTGTATGGGAATGTCGAATTTTTTTTTGAGTTCCCAGCATTGTTCCCATAGGAAAAGTTGTTCATATTGATGGGCTGAGTCACCCCGTAAAGGGAATGTCGAGGGTCAATTTACACTGTATATTCTCTTATCCTCTAGGATCTAAATTAAGCGGACCATTTAAAGCTCGAACAGGGATTCGTGATGTCTCCTGAACGGCTCGGCCTTCGGTCTCGCGGCCCCAAATGTTCGGCAGTTCGGCCTGGGACCTCACTGCCTAACCTAGCCTGGACAGGAGGTCATATGTAACCGATGTCTTCTGGAACCTAGCTTGCCAGAGCGCGTGCCGCCGGATGACATCTATTTCTATCATCATCATCATCATCAGGTCCTTTTTAGTCTCCACTACAGGAGCACGACCCTCTCTGTACTACTAGGGCCATACTTGGCCAGAGCAGCCAGAGGACTTGGCCTACACTCTCCACGCTAGCCAGACGGGTTGGAGAGGTCTCTTAGATGTTTATAAGCTTTGTTTAGCTTGTATCTATTTCTGTATTTCTTTCTAATTGTATATGGTATAGACTCAAACCGAAACCTATACATAATATAATTTTTCAACTGCTGCATCTTTTAGATGGTCGGATGGAGTGCTATATATCTATAGCGGTATATATGTAACTGCGGCGTCCAATATATAGCTGGCGGACAATGTAGCTAAGTACTAGCTTGACATTTAAAGCGCTGTTGCTATGTTAGATTTATGTGGGAGTTTTGACCTACGCATTGGAAGCGTGACTTGTACTAGCTTGTACGAAATGAGGCGAAATGCCCGCTCATTGCCATTGCTGGCTATGACACAAATATGGAGCGTACAGAAGAGAACTAAATATAAAATCTTGTAAACAGAATTGTTTTGACATCAGTAAGACACATTTCCTACTGTGACCTGTTTCTGACTAGCATGGGAGTTTTGACCTATGCATTGGAAGCGTGACTTGTACTAGCTTGTACGAAATGAGGCGAAATGCCCGCTCATTGCCATTGCTGGCTATGACACAAATATGGAGCGTACAGAAGAGAACTAAATATAAAATGTTATAAACAGAATTGTTTTGACATCAATAAGACACATTTCCTACTGTGACCTGTTTCTGACTAGCATGGGAGTTTTGACCGACTCATTGGAAGCGTGACTTGTACTAGCTTATACGAAATGAAGCGAAATGCCCGCTCATTGCCATTGCTAGCTATGACACATATATGGAGCGTACAGAAGCAAACTAAATATAAAATGTTATAAACAGAATTGTTTTGACATCAGTAAGACACATTTCCTACTGTGACCTGTTTCTGACTAACATGGGAATTTAGACTTACGCATTGAAAGCGTGACTTGTACTAGCTTGTACGAAATGAGGCGAAATGCCCGCTCATTGCCATGGCTGGCTATGACACAAATATGGAGCGTACAGAAGAGAACTAAATATAAAATGTTAAACAGAACTGTTTTGATATTAGTAAGACACATTTTCTACTGTGACCTGTTTCTGACTAGCATGGGAGTTTTGACCTACTCATTGGAAGCGTGACTTGTACTAGCTTGTACGAAATGAAGCGAAATGCCCGCTCATTGCCATTGCTGGCTATGACACAAATATGGAGCGTTCTGTACGCTAAGAGGACTAAATATCACATTTTATAAACAGAATTGTTTTGATATCGGTAAGACACATTTCCCACTGTGACCTGATTCCAACTGATTCTGACAAGCATTGTCGTAGTTGAGAACGCTGTTGCTATGTAAGCATTGTGTGGGAAGTTTTGCCCTACGCTTTGGAAGCGCTACTTTTACCTACAAGCTTGTACGGGCAAAGAGGCGACATTGCCATTGCTGGTGATGACAAAAATAGAGGATGCAGAATGGTTTTTAAAGAAAATGAAGGCTTACAGATAATGATGATTTTGTTATAAATCACAATGTGGGTAAAGCCAGAAAATAGAAATTACAATGTAATACAACCTCTATATGGGGTCATCCTACGTTTGTTCATCTTTTCAAATCATGATATAAATTTTGAGTCCGAATTTACGCGCCACTTTTCTTGTATTTTTTATGATATAGGACGGCAAACGAGCCATCGTATCACCTGATGGTAAGTGATCAAGATCACTGCTGTCCATGGACAACTGCAAAACCAGGGTGCGACAGTTATTTTTGAATCGACTATGTAGCTCCAAATGAGCTTTTGCTACTTCACCGGGAGTTCAAGGCGAGGGCGGAGTGCCCTTAGTTTTTATAGACAACATCACCAAACCCCAGGAGGGACGGACCAATGGGCGTTGCCTGTATGCGCATGGCTTGGAGAGACTGAAAACTCTCATATTGCCTGATGAGCCGCAATTACGTGCATGCATAGCCTGAAGGGCCAATCTGAGAAACATTGGCAATAGCTTTTGATGAACAGCAACTCTCATCTTTTGCCTTATGGGCCGAAGGTGCGACAGGTGCGTGCATCCTTTTAAGGAGTTGGGAGAGGACATGAGGGTGGGATGTAAGGATGGGTCTCCTGGTCTCTCACTCACAAAACGAAACAGAAGCGGTAAAGCTTCTACTCAAACGTTGACACACCGCGAGCGGTTCGAATCGTGGTGCGAATCAGCCAAGAGTTATTCTTTTTGAATGGGTGGATTCGAACCGCAGTGGGGAACAAAATAGTTTTCTTTTTGGATGAGTGAATTTGGACAAGAGAAGAATGTAGTGTTATTTGTAATTGTCCGTGTAAATTGCATACATCACTAACAAACCAGGCACAAAAGACCAAAAAAAATTAAGGTAATTTATGTATGTCATAATTTTTTGCGCTCTTGAATCGTAAAATTATTAAATTTTTACCAAGTAAACATACAATTTCGAATTAAACATATGTTAATAGATGGAAAAGTGCCGATATATGTATATACGAGGACATTCCAGGATTCCCAGGTAAAATTAACCTTTTGTTAAAAAGTAGATTTACTGGTCACGTGCTTCTTCGCGCCGTGGTCCGAACCCATTCCAAAAGATAACTTGAACCATTCGCACCGCTCCAACCACTGGTACAAATGGTCCAATTTGGAAACGGTACTTCGACGATTTGCAACGGTAGTTCGAATCGCTCATGATGCAAAACGACACCCCAACGAGAGTGAGAGGAGAGACAAATTTAAGGTCGTAAATCCATCGAAAATAAAAGAAGTATCAACTAATTTTGTATATTCGCTTACGTGCGCCATCTGTACTTGCAATTTTATTCGCTATCTGTATCTGCAATCGCATAGTTCACGGCTTTCGACCTGATATATTTATTACATTATCTAGAATGTAGTCTCCACGGGGTAAATGACGCTTTTGTCAAAGTTTACTGTCGAGTAGGGTTGCCACTTTATATAATTTTAATAGACTTCACAATTTTAAAAGTAATAGGAATTTTGCCCACCCTTATGCTAAACGTGGCCTTCGGCTCTTTCTACCCTTTGGTGAGTATGGCTATATGCTCCCATGGGACAAAAATCCTTGGGGGAAGTCTTTGTCCAGCAGTGGACTCTAACGGCTGGAATGATAACCCTATCTTACCTGATAGGATGCAAAGATAAAGTCTAGGGTGGTACACGCTCTCAAATAATGCCTATTCACTCTTATTTTGAAAATCCCTAAATTGTACGTAGCGGGAAACTCATGTTCTCCATTTCGCTCCGTCGCTGACTGTTTAATGACTCATCGACTTATTTATCTTGTCACTTAGTCATTTCAGCTAACAACCCTAACGTTGGCCGCATGTATAAGTAATTATGACATGTAGACGGCGCCCTGTCAAATTCCGTCCAATGAAGTAGTGACTGACGTAGACAAATAACATTGCTTGCCCTTCAAAGGTTAAAGGTAGATAGAAATTATATTTTTTCATTGAAAAACACAATTAGGGCATGGCCCTCTTTATTTTAAATGAGGTTTTTAGCGATTTATATATTCAAACTGTAGTTTTGACTAGCTCCGTGGCGCAGCGGTCAACACGCCAGCCTGCGACACGGAGTGACCGGGTTCGATCCCCGGCCAGGTCAAGATGGAAAATGATCTTTTTCAGATTGGCCTGGGTCTTGGATGTGTATCTATATATGTATTTGTTATAAAATATAGTATCGTTGAGTTAGTATCCCATAACACAAGTCTCGAACTTACTTTGGTGCTAGCTCAATCTGTGTGATTTGTCCGTATATATATTTATTTATTTATTGAGTAAATGTAGTTTTTATATTATGTTTTTAAGAATGTGTGCATATTCAAAATATCTCTAGTATTATCAAATGGGCACATTGATGGTATTTATTTTACTATCGAACACTGGAAATTATATATCAGGTAACAAACGCCTTAGTATCATGTGAATCTTGAACATTCAACGCAATCGTGACGATTTTCACGGAATTATTTTTATTTTTTAATGTTTGCTACCTCATTACTCCATCATTTATAAACTGACTAGCTTTCGCCCGCGGCAATGTCGATCCCTCGGGAATATTACTTTTTCCCGGGATAAAAGGTAGCCTATGTCCTTCTCCGCACTCCAGAAAACTTGTATGCTAAATTTCATGATGATCGGTTCAGTAGTTACGGCGTGCAAGCGTAACAAACAAACAAACAAACTCACTTTCGCATTTATAATATTAGTAAGGATTTAAAATCTGTATTTGGATGGGTGTACTTTCAAATTAGTCTCATTTAAATTGACATGAGTTAAATATTCAGAAACAAGACTTATTCATAATATAACTAGCGACTTGCCCCGGCTTCGCACGGGTGCAATGTAGATATCAATTTGGGTCAGTAAATTATACAGCCTTCTTCTTGAATCACCCTATCTATTGCTGAGTTAAGTAGTTTAAAAGATCTAAGAGAACAGACAGCGGAAGCGACTTCAATTTATACTATGTAAAGATAGATAATAGCGTTGGGTTTTCTGACAACGTGATTCTAATCAATTTTACTTTTGTTTGAATTAATCCTATATGAATAGTGGGGTTTTCTTCGGGAAATAATAAACGAATTGATATTTGCACGTCTTTTCCCACATTGACACACCATTGTTCTTAAGGGCCCGTACTATTTCACACTGCTTTGCATGATTGACTGTTATATCAATAATAATTAAATACTCAAGTTGAAATAAAAATGCAGCAAAGTTCAGGACTAACTCTGGTAACTATATGACTCAAAAACACGATTGCGTTCAATTTTCTTGATAGAAAAAAATTGCAAAGTTGCCTCCAAATCACGTCTAATTTACTCGGTATATAGCATTATTCACCAAAAACATTAAAATTTACCTTGAAACTTTTGATTATTATTGCATTACAGATAAGGCAGCCATCATATGTTTTTCTTTTTCTAATAACCCTTGAATATTCCTAAAAAACGAAAATATCCAAAGTAGCCAACGCGTTTAGACTATCCGCGTTTGTATCGCCACGCCGCCTGGCATATGGCGGGCTCTTAAGCATAGAATAGAGAACATGCAAGATATACAATATGTAAATAAAACCCTGTCCGATCATTGAAGCGGTGATTCAGCCCGTCTATATGAACAACTTGTCCTATGGGATCAAACCCGGGAACTCAAAAACAATTGACATTTCCAAACGTTTGGCCGCCCGGTCAATTTGTATGGGAATGTAAAAAAAAATGAGTTGCCAGCATTGTTCCTGTCGGAAAAGTTGTTCATATCGACGGACTGAATTACTCCTTCAAGGATCGGACAGGGTTTTCGTTAATTACGTAGATAAGCATCTACCTAAAAAGTTTGTTTGCCCAAAAAATGTGACTGCAATGCAACCTCACAGTTTTTGGACTATTAAACTAGTTTTTTCACTGATATGCCAATTTTTGAAAGAACTTTGAATTTATCATTAAACATAGACCGGAAGACTTTATTAGCCGTGTGGTATCCGGCAGAGTAGAATAGGACCACTCCAAGTCTTCCCGTGGATGACGTATTATAAACATCTAAGACACCTCTCCAACCCGTCTGGCCAGCGTGGAGAGTGTAGGCCAAGTCCTCTGGCTGCTCTGGCCAAGTGTGGCCCTATTAGTACAGAGAGGGTCGTGCTCCTGTAGTGGAGACTAAAAAGGACCTGATGATGATGATGATGAATGACCTCCCAACAAAATGAGCAATTAGCTTGACTTGCTATGGAAAGTTTTGGTTCCTTACACTTTGTATAACGATTTTATCACTATAATATCTACTATTGATGTTATGTAAAATATGTACGTGATTGAGTACCACAGTTTCACAGATGCATTTGCATGCCAAAATAATACTTTTCAATAATTCTTGGCTTTATTCCACTGAGATAATGTTTCCAGTGGCGATAATGAGAATTTGGATCAAAACCAAAAATACTCTAATGCGTACACTGACGTATTCGCGGAGATCCTATACTCGATGTAATTATGATGACCAGCAAAAAAAATTGGACGCTGAGAGACGAGAGTTTAATAATACTAGTCGTTACCCAATGGTCCAAATTCGACCAAGGGTTTAAAAAAATTCTATTTTATATAACGTGTAAATATATTATACAGCACATATATACATTAGCCGTGTGGTATCCGGCAAAGTAAAATAGGACCACTCCAAGTCTACCCGTGGATGTCGTAGAAGGAACTGACGACTTAGGAAATACAAGCTAAACAAAGCTTTATACGGGTTGGAGAGGTCTCACTCACAGATATGTTTATAACAT
The DNA here is from genome assembly GCA_947532085.1 of Elegia similella. Classification (NCBI taxonomy): domain Eukaryota; kingdom Metazoa; phylum Arthropoda; class Insecta; order Lepidoptera; family Pyralidae; genus Elegia; species Elegia similella. Next base: position 22,027,243 of record OX383941.1, read on the forward strand.
CTGTGAGTGAGACCTCTCCAACCCGTCTAGCCAGCGTGGAGTATGTAGGCCAAGTCCTCTGGCTGCTCTGGCCAAGCATCGCTCTAGTAGTACAGAGAGACTAAAAAGGACCTGATGCTGATATCATACAGGCTGAATTGTAGATCACGTGTCAAACTTAAGGACATAATAAATAATGATAACACGTAACGTCAAAAATATAAAACCAACAAAATAATTATTAATTACAAAGAAAAGTTAATTGAGAGTAGCTATGGGAGGCTGTGCTTTTATGTTGAATGAGCCTACAATCATATTTAGATCTTTTGTGTATTGTAAGTTACCGTCACTTGGAGAAATTGCATCTGCCGGTAGTAAATTATTGCGGACAACAATAGTTTTGATATGTAATTTGACGTTCACCAAATGATATTCAAAATCTCTTACGATTACTTATTTACCCTTGGATCAACTGTACTGCCGGTATACTCGTTTCTGACAACTATGGTGTACAACCTTCGATCAAATATAATAGTAGATACACGATTCGCGCTCGAAAAGTGGCACCGGCAATCAGCGCATTAATCGAGTTTCGGAGCTGTTTTGTTTTGTCCAGTTTCAATAAATCGCGCTAGCACTCACACGTCTCTCGCGCTAGCACTCACACGTCTCTCGCGCTAGCACTCACACGTCTCGCGATAATGAAGGTATAGTGAAAAGATGCAAAAACTACGCCTCAAAAGTGAAAAAAAAGATTAAGTTATACTTTCAGTATGAACCGCTTTTGTCGTTGTTTGTAAGTATGCATGATGTTTTGACTAGGGGACATTATTAACGCTTCATTTTGTATGAGACTGTGTATCTACCATTATATTTGATCGATGTGTACAACGTTTTATTGTTCACTTCAACATCCATTACGGTTTATATATCTTTAATAAAAGTAGTCAATCATACGAAAGCCGCAATGTATTTTGAAGTGTCGATCAAAACGTTGTACACCGTAGTTGTCAAAGTTAGCGAGTAGGCCGACTGATCTTATTTCGATATTTTGTAGTCACATGCAAATATTATGAGGCAGTATCCTGCTTAATATGGCCCTTGTAGTACAGAGAGGGTCGTGCTCCTGTAGTAAAGAGACTAAAAAGGACCTGATGATGATGATGATGATCCTGCTTAAAATTCGAATACTAAATAATGATGATATTAATTTTGAATCACTAAATTCGGACAGTCAATACAATTCGCAGAAGTTGATTAATTAATAGGGATTTTGTTACGCTGACAAAAACAAAACCTAAGCACGACCAAACTATATGGTGTGTAAATTTACCACCAACATTCCCACGAAGGGGTGACTCAGCCCGTCAAAATAACTTATCCTACGAGACCAATGCTGAGAACTTGAAAAGAAATAGATTGCGATAGCTGGAGTTTGAGAAGAATGGCGTAGACAAAAGGAGGCCAGTGGCTCATAGAAAGCTGATGATGATAAATCGTAAGACCAATTCCAGTACACAAACCTTTAGCGCTTTTAAGAGGAAATGGGCCGTATTTCCATACAAGCGTAGTTCCATACACCCCTGATTCCTCGCCGAATAGAACTAGAAGAGCAATTTTTTTTTTTTACCAAAAATCTATGGATATAATAGCATGTCCTAATGTTAATTTTTTTTATAATTATTTTAAGAGATATGAACCTTTAAAACCCTGAGAAATTGGGTAGAATTTCCGTTGTGTTCAAACATCAAGAAAACAAATTCGACGCGATTATAGTAGAAAAAGAAAATATAGAAACACAGCCATAGCTGATTAACAGGACATTATTAACTTTTGGAGAAGAAATCAGGCGACTACGAAGCGTTAATGTGTGTAATTTTCATAGGTATTTTCGGTCCGAGCTGCAGTTGTCTCTATCACACTCTGCGGGGGTTGTTTGGGCACACAGCGCGACAGCAATAGATTTTACAAATACCTTTTTTTCAATTCTGTCGAGCGCAGTGTTTCCTCTTATGCCCTATCGACGAGACGCTGTAGTACGTTAAACACAAGTCGAAATATCTTCATTCGTACGTACGTACAGCGGCGTCCCTCTTCGATGTCGTTAGGTTAGGTTAGTTTTTTTAATTCTACATAAATATAGGTTTAATCTTATACAATTGGCTGATTAAAAAAGGGTTTTATAATATTAATGAATTTTTAGAATGCCTAAAATCTCATAACATTATTTTATATAAATTGTATTTCTGATAAATTTTCCATTTGACTTAATTTTAATATAATGTAATATGAACAGACGATAAACTAATATGTTTCACATTGACTGACCTCAATTTATAATTGTAATATAGTCTTTATTATTAGTATTTCTTTAGTCGTATAATGTAGTTTTATATAATTTTGAATGGCTTTTGTATAATAAAATAATTTAATATAATTAATTTTGCATGCTGGAAACATCGAAATAAATGATTTGAGATCAAAATTAATTCTTACCTTCACGCGTTTACCTTCTATCAGCTCTTTCTGTCATGGCGACTAGTCTTGTAATCAAGTTAGACTTCTATAATATTAGTACTTTGTGCACTTGCATCATTTTGACAGAAATCTGGCAAAGTCTCTCTAACGTCGCATCGCATCTTGACGTTCACACGCTTCACATGTTTTTTAATCGCGAAAGCTCCCTTCTAAGCCTGGATTTAGCTCTGTCATGGTGCCAACATGCACTTTGACAAATAATCATAGTCTTGTAATCAAGTTAGACTTCTATAATATCAGTACTTTGTGCACTTGCATCATTTTGACAGAAATCTGGCAAAGTCTCTCTAACGTCGCATCGCATCTTGACGTTCACACGCTTCACATGTTTTTTAATCGCGAAAGCTCCCTTCTAAGCCTGGATTTAGCTCTGTCATGGTGCCAACATGCACTTTGACAAATAATCAAACCGTATCTTCCATGAAAAGTTTATTCGGTTACATTTTTAAATGGTGACCCCATTGCGGTCGTACTGTTATGACCATGAGGACAAACATGTCCTCATCTTCATTTCAAAGCACTTTCACCACCTCCTGTATACTTCTTCTTCTTGAAAAGAGTATACAGGAGTATACTTCTTCCTACTGGGGAAAATAACCGCCGCATACTGGGAAAATACTTCTTATCCACGAGGATAAGAAGTATTTTTCCCAGTATGCGGCCACGGCCAATGCCATATCATTTGCCTCCTCCTCCTGTATACTTGTATGTTGCAAATAAACTGATTCTGACACGATTGATGGAAACTGTTTTGATTTATATTGGGAATCGTTTAGGGATGTATCGAGGATGGTTTGTTGCAACTTTTACATCAACCCAAGTGACACAGTTAGCAGTGTTTTTTTTTCTATTGAAATTCAACACTTTTACTGCCGGAATTTTCATAAGTAAGCATATTTCTTTGTCTCACTACGGGTATTCTCATAGTTGGCAACGAATGTGTTAATTTCTATTCAAAAGTCTGGTTAGGCTTATTTTCTTGGCTCTGACATGGAATGATGCCTTTATATATTATTGACATCTTCTATGCTGTATTTATTAGGTTGCTAACTCACGTTGAAATGGTAGAAACTTTGATGTTATCAATTTAACTTGTCTGTGAGTCTGTCAGGTTAATAAGTCTTTTTGAACGTTATAGAGACATATATATATACATTCATACATAGTGTCACGTTTCCCTTGCGGGGTAAAAAGAGCCCAGACAAGCCGCGTTTAGCATGAGTAATAGACAACCTGTATATTTTTCTAATAAAAATATACTCATACTTGATTTATATTACTTATCACTTTGGAGGCCATCGTTTTACTTGCAGCATTATATAAAAAGTGTGGGCACAGGACATTACCGTTAGGAAACTTGTACAAAAGAATGCATTGTATTGTATGTGCTTTCTCACCCATCGTTCGACATATTTATTTTTACTTTTTATTGAACTCCTAAATTACACACAGAAATTCAAACATGCCCTTCGAATAGATCTTTTGTGTAGTAATATTACATAAAAGATCTTTTCTTTTCGTTTCTCTCTTTAACTTTTTGTTAGAAGCTGTTGTGATTTTCAATGCTGAACTTTTAATAACGGCGACTCCTGTGGCTCAGTGGTGCAAGTGCCTTTGAATCACAGAGTCCGTGGTTCTATCGCCGGTCAGGTCAATATGGAAAACTATCTTTTTCACATTGACCTGGGTCTGAGATAATAATAAAAAAAAATATTTATTAACAAAAACATAGTAGTACAGAGTTTACAGCGGCTCCCAAACTAGGATGAACCTGTAACTTGGGAACCAGAGGGATGTTTATCTATATATGTATTTATTATTAAATATGGTTTGTCGAGTTAGTATCCCACAACCCAACAACTTACTGTGGGACTGGCTCGATCTGTGTGATTTTGTCCCCTACCTATTTAAATAACAAAAAAGTTATAAAGAACAACTATTAGTTTATTCATTGAAATGTATCCCTAGAAAGAAACATTTAAATATTTATTTATTACATAATAGAAAGTTATATTTACAGATCAATTTCCATGTAATTCACAATGTTTTAAAAATGATTTTCCTCAACGTCACACCCAGACATCACGGATAGGCTGATAGCAATGGGATTCCCCGCCGAGAGACTGGAAGCGGTGTACAGGAATCACATCGACGAGGTGTACAGGTTCCTGGAGCAGATGCACAAGGACCACTACAGGATATACAACCTCTGCTCCGAGAGGTCCTACGACGAGAGCAAGTTTCATAAAAGGGTAAGTGATGTTTCATTTTCGATCATAACGGTGGTAGTATATTTATCTGAACTTCAAATAATTGGATAATCACAGAGTTGATGATACCTACGCCACGCGTGCCGAGGGCGTAATTATCGGCGAAATTAACCTTTCTTGTGATTTATCACTTGAAGTTTACGTAAGATACTCCGCTCGGTCTGATCGCTGCTATTGACTATGCAGTCCACTTCGATATGAATTACTTTGTACGCTTCCGCACACCTAGCGGTTGCCATGCTATCTCTAAAAAGCAAATAGCCGGACTTACCTGTTAAAAAAAGCCAGACTTTTGGGTCCTGAAGCTGGACGTTAAGAAAAATTAAGGATTTCTGACAAAAATATCGAATAAAACATATATTTACAAACCATACTACTTGTGTGTAGTTGCGCGAGTCAGTAAATCTCGTCTCTCGCTCGCTCATCGCTACTGACTGACTGAAGCGATTGAATGAGGATGCGTAAAGTTTTTAGTTGAGAATGCAGGATTATAGAGCCAAGAAATCCATAACATACAGTGCAAAAATTATTGTTCTACGATAAAAATTGACGAAGTTATGACCAAATTACTAGCAAAATTCACTGGCCGGCCGGCGCGGTGGCTGTGACGTCACTGTGACGGACGCCGCTAGTCGCCCGTTGGTAATGACAAGGCGCGCAGTGTTTTGTGAGGTAATTGCGACTTTAAAACAAATTATTTATGTCTAATTTATCTTTTTAACTATGTACAAATATTGTATAGTGCCGAACTATACAAATACTTCTTTTAAAACGCCAGAAAAACTATCTTTTAACGTGCCAAAAGACACAAAACTTCTGGATAAATAGATAATATTTCACGAAGTTTTGCAACTTGTTCTTTTTACAACGGAATACAATTTAAAATTATATTCCGTTGTAAAAAGGGATGATTATAAGACGCCACCCTCTACCCAGGCTAGTAGACATTGTTGTGAATATCATTTCGAAGTCAGTACCTACATAACTATTCTTACCTTTTATTAAGTTGATATGGAAATAAGTTAGTACCTATGTAATTTTTTTTTACAAACCGGATGTTTTAATAAAAATTATACCTACTTATTTCTTTCTAGTTTGGTGGACAAACCTACTTACCTTCCAATACTTCCGTTTCCATTTCTATGTAATATTCCAAGGTCAAAACAATGACACAGGGACGTACTGGAGTAAAAAGCAAATAGTGAATGATATAATATGTATCTGCCCCAGTTATGCCTGATTGTTGTAAGCAAACAAGTTAATACAGGATGTAAGGGTGAACACCGTTGTACCTAAAACCATTAAATCAGCTCGCCTAAATGATCAACGTATGGGACTCAGGATTGGGCTAGAAAACAATATCGACAATTTCATACAAAAATGTGAGGCCGATTAAAATATGGTATTATTTTATATTTATATATTTCAGGTGGAAAAAGACATGGAAAATTACTGTTAAGTTTAACTGAAGAAGGGAGTCTTGCCTCATTAGTTTGAATGTCAAAAGCTTTCAAAAAAACCGGCGAAGTGCGAGTTGGCCTTGCGCACGTATAAGTTTGAAGTTATTAAAAATATCTTTATTAGGTATATGATGTAGCTTAAAATGTATGTTTTTCGCAATTTTTACATTATTGGTGCTAAAAGACGTTGCTTTGTTACTAAATTTTAAGATTCTGAGTTCATGGGAAGTTCCCTGGTAGGTATTGATTCCCTGCGAATATCGAAAATACAAGAAAATTTGCGGCACAACCAGCTTCGAAAATTTGCGGCATAAACGGTTTGATTTTTTCATAGTTCCAAGGGACAGTAGATCTGAATATTTGATATGAATTTCAGCTTGATACCTCTACGCTCCTAAGTTCCTGAGAAAAAGGATCTTGACAGACAGACAGACGGATAACCAAGTGATGAAACGGAACCCTTATAGGGTTCCGTTTTTTCCTTTTGAGGTACGGAACCCTAAACATTATAGACTTGCTTTTAAGAAAAGATAAGAAATAGAACAGTTTTAAAGAGTTTTAATTATGGACAGTTCCAACCCAAAACCTACAGCAGACGAAGTTTTGCAAACAAAAACGATCGCTGGTATAAGCGAAAAGTTCTCGTTGAAAGAAGCATATGGAAGTTGAAAGACTATAAAATGATCGGACCTCACGCAAATGTCCATGTTTCATACTTTTTTTTGATAATATTGTAACAATAGCATGTGATTTAGTTAATTTACAAGATTTTCTATATAGCAATCAAGAGTAAAAAAAAATCTTTTGTTTGCTTTGTTTTTTTTTATTAGTTCCCATAATAAGTACGTTTTATACGTAAATATTACAAAAATTACACTCTAACAACACTTTATTTCAATAAGTTGTTAAATATAGCGACGAACCGCGTAGCCGTCTCTCAGTCGAATGATCGCTCTATGAGTGCCGACTGCCGACCGCGCTCGGATCGTCACAGTGACGTCACACGCACCGGCGTGCAATGCCTTTTCGCGGCAGGAACGGCATGATGTTTATTATTAATATCTTCGTAAGTAATTGTCCGATTTGGATAATTCAAAAAGATATATCATTGTAATGTCATGAAGAATAATGTGGATATTAGTCCTATTGAATTTGCTACAACTTTACTGATCCTCATTGAACAATAGAATTAAAAGCCTAACAAAAGCCGGACGGGCCGGATGTAGTCAAATTTGACAGGACAAGAGGTCAAAAAGCCTAAAACTGTCCGGCTTTATCCGGACGGATGGCAACGCTCCCCACCACCGCCCCACCAGTTAGTTCATGCAAACTAATGCTTTCCAGTATACAGTCCCACCAAGTTTACATTGTTGATGGACAGACTTAGTCGCAATCGCAACTGGCTTTAGTTTTTTTTAAAGGTTCCGTACAAGGTAAAAATATACCCTTTTAGGATCTTCCTTCGAGGAACTATTTTTCTCAGGAACGCGTGCATATTTTGAGAATTTATCACAACTATTATCACATATTTATAAGATTTTTGTACCAAACCCACGGTGCGCGAGACCGACTCGCACTTAGCCGGTTTTTGTGTGTTGATGATTAACCTTGGGAACGTCATATTTTCCATCGAGCCAAAAGACAACAGCTATCTGGTTAAAGCGGTTGGGACTAACAAACCTGACTTCAAGAAAGTTCGCAGATGTTTTTTTTACTATGTCAAATCAGTCAGGCCCTATGATAATGTCAATTCAAAAATCGGACTTCCAAATTTGTTTATCGGTAATCGGCATCGGTATTGAGGATCTGATGTCTGTGTAATTCAAGCAATGCAAATTCTGAAAGGAAACCTGTAGTCACTGTAATAGATATCATTACCGTGCTTCACTGATTCGCTAATCGGAGATGCAAGATTTTTATTTACCATTTATTTTAGGATTTTTAGGCTCTATAACGTAAAAATGTAAGACTTGGTTGAGCTCGTAATAACTTCTTTCAATAAAATATTAATTATGGCAGATGCAGTTGTCAGGTGTCAGAGATGTGCCTGACCGGACACCTTTAGACAGACAAAACAGGCTTTTGGCGTGGCCTAGCATTTTAAGCCAATAATTGATAACTTTAGATTTGCATGAAACCACTTACTTGATATATAGAAGGACGTTTTTAAGTAGCTGTTGGACAAGTCAAAGTATCTTCACTACCAGCAGACTTCTGTCTGCTTTAAATTACAATAATACGTCTATACTAAATAGGTCAAGGAATGTTGGATCTATTGTTCGCCACTGTTTTTATTGCACACTGATGCAATACCCCGAATTCGAATATGCTAATACAAAGTGATAAATAATGTCTGTTGTTAAAAAAACAATTATGTTCATTCAACGGTTCCGCTACCGAACGGCCTTGGTTTAACCCCCGAAGGTGACATCATTGAGGGGCTAAATGCAATTACATAAGGCTGCAAGCGCATGCAAGCTGTGACAACAAGTGTATTAAATATAGCAGGGTGTGAGTCACGCTTGCTTTCTCTGTACGTGAGTTGCCGCGCGCGCTTGTAGACAACCGCCCATCTGCACGGATTATAACCCTTTTGCTCTCGCACTCATTATCATCTCATTTACATTGGATCATCATCTTTATCTCGGGTCAGGGCAATATGTCTGATCTATCTTTACCTTTCCGTAATTCGTCATACTGTTATCAGTTCTTACTTAACATATTCACATCTGAATGTACTCGTACAATATTGGTAATTTCTTTAGGATTTACTATTTGTTCTTTCTTTTTACCCAAATGCCAAGAAACATTAACCCATGTGTTTCGCGTATCATAAATGTTTGTTAATTTATTTATTACCTCGTATCTTTCAAACGGCTGGATGGATTTCGATAGTTGAGGTATCGTTAGCTACGTCATAAAAAAAACCCAAGTGTTAGAATTGATAACTATTTATTGCAACACTTTGACACCAACACAATATAAAACTAAAACAAAAGAAAATACACTAGGTAAAAGGAAAATAAAAAATCTGTGCCATCTGTGTTACTAAAGGTGACCGCTCAGCGTTACGCTGGACGAAGAGCACCCTAATCCAGCACTGATTTTCAGCCGTCACCTTCTGAGGCATCACGGGCCAACTCACGACCCGCACACAAAAATAAAAATACAACAATTAAATACGCACATACATGAAAAGATAAAGAGAAAGAAATATATAATAAATAACAAAATCCAGATGTGTTCTCAGATTTTTGAGAGTGTTCTTAGAGGAAAGTAGTCGGGTTTTTAATATTGAAATAAGTTATTTATTTGCACATTCCTATTATTCTTCGCATTCATATTTCGAGAGGATTCATTTTATTTTGGGTCCTGTAACAAACTGTTCTCTTTTTGGACCCTCCTCCTCCTTCTCGATTCGTTATCCTCAATACTGAGGGTCGTGATTCCCTAGTTGAGGGGTGATCTTGTTCCGGAAATTTGCTTGCCAGTTGTTCCTCTCCTTGGCCGAATGAAGAGCAATGTGTAAATCGGTGTCCAGTGTTGTTCAGATCTGTTCAGTCCACCCAATTGGACTTGGTTGCTTCCTTTCTGGCGATGTGACCAAAGAACTCGAGCACTCTTTGCATGCAGATAGAAGAGTGTCGGGTCATACCAAGCCGTTGCAAAATAGACGTATTAGTGCGGAAGGACGTCCATGGTATCTGAAATATTTTCCTCCACAACCATATCTCAAAAGCATCGATGCGGTCGGGCTCTTTTTGGATATGATAGGTAAATTTGGATAGTGATAATTAACCCTTGTTAAAAAGTAGACTTATTGATCACATAAACAATAGAACAACCCTGAAGTACGGACACGTGCTTCTTCGGCCCATAGTCCGAATCGACCCATTCCAAAAGACCAGGTGCCATTCGCACCGCTTCAACCACTGCGGTGTGAATAGTTCCCAGTCTGAAACTATACTTGGGCGATTTTAACTTTTAACCGCGGTTCGTACCGCTCGTGGTGTGAAACAACTAAGGAACTAAGGACCCTTTATTTTACAGTCATCAATTGTCGCCATCTAACTTTCTCTATTTATGGCTCTTTTATCGATACAAATGTCTTGTTTGAAGATTTTTGACAGCGACTTTACGCATTTCTATATGATAATTTGTCCAAGTCTAGTAGCCTACCATCATAATGTGTGCAAATCCTTCTTTTATGTTAACCATGTCTATTTTCACTCGACGTCAGGTCACGTGGATGCTTTGACTGACTGCTCGTCTCTCCCCCGTCAAAGGTCATGCATACATTGACATAAATTTGATACAGATCTAGGTATAATGACTACGTCTGCCCGCCACTTTGTATGAATAAACCTAAAATGAATTTGCAAATTTATAAGAGGCGTCGATTATGAAATTCTGAGGTGAATTTTTATAGTCGCATTAAAATATTAATTTGGCGCGGTTATTCAAATTGAGTCAAGAGGTTATTAAAATATCCGTATTTCATTAAGAAAGTCTGATTTAAAATTATTATTATTACGAGCTGAAATTAAATGGTTTCACGAAATATGGCTTTCATTATTTATGTCGTCGTATATTTTTTATAATTTTCTGCTCTAAGTAAATTGCGTTTTCTAGATGAGATACTTAGATAATTAGTTATACGGTCAGGCAGGACACGAAGTCCTGTCGCGATTTTTTTTAATTTGATGTCTGAGTCTCTGATTTAGAAACTTTTTTTAATCCAACAGGCAAGAGTAATATGTGATAAAAGAATTCATGTTGATTCGGAGTCACGGTGGTGTAGGGTTTACTTAAGGCGCTGTGCATCAGAAGAATACCGTAAAACAACTATTTTTTCGTCGCGCAGTTACCCTTATTTTTCATGGAATACTAGCATGAAAAAATATGAAGTATAGTTCAAAGATCAAAATAAATGGTTACATCAAAATATTTTCAAAAAGATATTTAAAACCAAGCTGAATAAAATCTCAAAAAAACTATATCTAGAAAAAGTTTCGTCGCGAATTAATAGATTTTTTCAGCGACAACTACCAACTTTTATACGTCTATAAAAAGTATAACTAAATGAGCAAGATGGATACCTAAAAAGAATACAACATTTGGTTATAATTATTGAAATATTATATTGAAAGTGAAAATTAACACTGAAATGGCAGACACGGGTTTGAACTTAGACTGATGTCATGTATGACACGAGTATATAAAATATCTCGCGATGTCCGCTACAAACGGTTAAGGGATACAGCGCCTTAAGGCATTAACCTAACGTTTCACTTATGGCATTAACCTAAGGATCGTAGGTTCGATTCTACCTGTGGCGAGTTCTTTCTCACCAATATTTTCAACTAGCTATTTGCCCGCGGCTCCGCCAGCGTTAATGTCGATCCCTCGAGAATTCGCCGGTATGAAAGGTACCCTATGTCCTTCCCCGGGCCTCAAACTACCTCCACACTAAATTTCATCCAAATTGGTTTAATGGTTCAACGTGAAAAGGTGTCGGACAGAAACGTTACTTTCGCATTTTTAATATTAGTAAGTACTTAAGTAATAGTAAGTGAGTATTAGTATGGAATATGGATTTAAATGACTAAGGAAGTACGTGATAGCAAAATTTTAAAACTGCATATATTCTCTCTCGTTCCATTCCAGTTGGAGTAATTCATAATACGTGTATCAAATCCGGAATGCAAGTATTCTATATTCATCTCCATGACAAATGTTACGCATATGCAAATCTCATAAATAGTGGCCCATTGATTAAGCGTCTACATTAGTCCAATCCACGGAAGTCCAGTAAACATACGCTAATCGTGGCATTTGAGTTGTATAGCCTCAGGCTTTGTCTACCCCGTAAGGGAAAAAGAAGTGAATACTTTTAATAGTATGCACGTACAGTAGGCGTGGTGAACGTAATTTGGTGGAATCACCGCAAACTCCATGTGGTTTCGGTACGAGTCATCATCATTTCGTATGTCAAATTACTGCAAGAATCCTATAGATTTAATTATAAATTTTGAAGCCGTTCCTCAGCTCCCGGAGTTTAGGAATGAAGCTCGCTCAGTCATCCAGGAAAACAATGAAGTTGGCACTCTTCGGCAACGTTTAGGTTCAAAATGTCCAAATCCCAAAATGTCCAGAGGGTGCAAAACGTCCATATCCCAGAATGTCCAAATCCCAGAATGACCAAATCCCAAAATGTCCAGATCCCAGAATGTCCACATCCCGAAATGACCAAATTCCAGAATGGCAATATGCCAGAGTCTGGTCTGGCTGCCCACAGTCTGCATGGCTCATCGAGGAAATGTATGGCTATGCTTTTTAGAATTATACGGGACTAGCTTTCGCCCGCGGCTCCGCCCGCGTCAATGTCGATCCCTCGGGATAAGTACTTTTCCAGGGATATAAGGTAGATAAAAGGAGTAAAAGGTAGGTGTCTTTCTCCGTACTCCAGAGAACATGTATGCAAAATTTCATGATGATCGGTTCAGTAGTTACAGCGTGAAAGCGTAACAAACAAACAAACAAACTCACTTTCGCATTTATAATATTAGTAAGGATGTCTATGATTCAGGGCCACTTTATTTCCTTATTTAATTTCTTGAATGTTATGTCTATGTAATGAATGTCTATCCAATAAATTATTCCGCTTTTGGTTTCTGATGTTTTCGCGATTGTTACACATTTAAATAAAATCACTTTTAATACGGTATTATCGCGACGGCGTCCAAATGGTTAAATGTGTCTCCTAAGTTGTAGCATGTTGTAAGGTGTTCGTTTCTTGTTCGGTTCACTGCACCATTACATCTGAAAAGAGAACAATATGGGGTCGCCTTCTAAAACGGCGAACAATGTATGAGCACGGTTTTAGGGCAACAATTCTAAACCTCTATATTAGCTTGACAGTGGTTTCTGCATATTTTATACAGTGATCATGTTGTGGTTATGTCAATAAGATTTTCTATATATTACTGCAGACCTGTGTAGGCCGGATCATTCTCAGTAGTTCCATCGGCAAATAGTTACATGGACCTAGTGAGAATTTTTCTTCTTAGTAGTTCTATTGACTTTATAATGTCAATGGAACTACTGATACAATGCATGTCATCCAAAATAAACCAGTATACAAAATTTCAGCTCAATCGATGGAAGATACTCCACTTCCACTCGAACAAACATAGTTACAATACAACATACATACATACATTGCAAGTTAAATAAAAGCTTATGGAACATTTCCATTGCAACAATGTTGTTAAATTATAACAGTGAAACAGGTGCAACATAGAGCCTATTTTATTGTCGTTAGAACGAAAGCCCGGCGGAAAATGTATGCAATTTCGCATTAGTTTTTTTAATGAATTAAAATGCACTTAGTCGTTTTCTTTTCCATGCAAGTGCTTTACCCTGCACGCTATCCCTTATTTTTAAAGCTGCATTCGTTATATTGTTTTTTTTTTTAGCTGAACTCGATTACTTAATGAAAATGCGACGTTGAGTAGACCACCTCATGTTCTACTCAACGTCGCATTTCTTTACTATTTTTTATGATAGGAGTATTTTATGTTTATTTATGAAGAGGCGACACGCCCCGACTTTACGTGGATTTGGTAAATACACAAATTGTTGTAAATATGTTTGTGTAGACCAAATCCTCTTTCTGCTCTGGCTAAGTATGGCTCCGGTAGTACTGAGAGGGTCATGCTCCTGCAGTGGAGACTAAAAAGACCTGATGATGATGATGTTTGACATATTATATAATTACATATTACATAAATATGTTTGGCAATAGTCATACAGCGTAGGGCCCAGTACTGGACTTCCGGCGTATTCTTCTCAGCAGTGGTCGTTCCAAAACGCTAGTACATAGTTGGTTGATTTTGAATACTATCCATATCCATACTATAATGTAAATTCAAAAGTAACTTTGTCTGTGTGTCACTTTTTCACGCTTCAAGCACCAATTTGAATGAAATTTGGTATGGAGGTAGTCTGAGGCTCGGGGAAAGACATTACTTTTAATTCCGGAAAATTCTACTGATCCCAAATATCAACATTAACGCGGGCGGAGCCGTGGAAAATAGATAGTATGTAATAAAACAACAATAAGACATTCAAAAAGAAATACGTCATTCAAATCGCTGCGTTGCTTTTTTTCAAGGTTTTCTGATAAAAGCTTATATCAAAACAAAACAGCCCTTCAGGCTCGTAGGGACCAATACTGGACTGAGTTTCTTGCTGCGTATTCTTTTCAGCAGTAGTCGTTCTGAAACGCTGGTAATTGGTATTTAATTGGTCTATATTGTAAATTGTAATAAAACAATAATATGACATTCAAAACGATAAACGTTATCCAAATTTGAATAAAAAAATATTTCAGAAGAGATCATGACAGTTAACCCATCATGCGGGCAATGGATTTTCTATTGTTATGCGGACCGATCGGCCCGCTTGGTTGAGAGGTCAAGATTTTCAATTCTTAAAATAAACTTGGTTTTTTTTTTTAAGATAAACATTATTTATTTGATGTGGCATATTTAATTTTAATATAATTAATTTATAAGTATGCTAACAGACGTGCAGATTTTTACGACAAAATAGATAGCGGAGACTGAAATAACGACTTTGATGTATAATGTAATTTATTTTTAAGTTTCAAATATTTTTATATTTTGACAAGAAATAATGGCAAGTCACGCCTGTTTCCTGATACAAATATGATATATATTTTAATCTATGTTATAGATTACAGCTTTTATAATCGACTCGAAGGCAAAACTATAAGTCTTTGACATTTAAGAGCTAGGCTCTTCTCGGTCTCACTTTACATGGTTATTAATTGATTTCACTAAATTTTACCCTGAAACTTTGAAAAGGTAAGCTTGATATAACAGAATGTATCTACGAAAGTGCTACAAGTATATAAGAAGTTATGGCAAGCCACGCCCCTGTTTCCTATAGAAATATGATAGACAATTTAGATTGCGTTGTAATCTTAATTTGGTATATTTAGATAACACGTTACTACCTCTTTATTAGAGGTATAGACAGGGCTACCACTTTAGAGATTTAGCAAAAAAAAAATACAAAACAGCATTTTGAAAATATTAATTTTATTATGCACAATTTGTCACAGAGATGGCGTTGTAGGAGTTGTTTTATTTTTATTACTTTTTTTTTCGTAGCATTGGCAAACTGTTCTTACATATATTTTTCTGGCGCTCAATAGCCTCGATTTGTGGTGTTGCAGCCCTAGGTAAAGTCAGTCAGTCAGGATTGGCACGATGGTAAGTATAAATAATACTCTTATTGACATAGAGCTGATATACATTTATTGACAAATGCTGTTAGTGATGATGCTAGCCAGTAGTCCGGACATAGACACTTCTAAGTTTTAGACTTGTTTTGTGTGTGGTAGCCCTAGGTACAGTTAGCCGTAGCAACAGCTTGAATTGGCATGATGGTAAAAAAAGTAATATTCTTATTGACAGTCACCAAATATACATTTGTTGAAAAATATTTATGTTGCTCATCAGTAGTTCGTTCAAAATCCTAGACTTGTTATGAGGCAGCCCTAGGAACAGTCAGCCGTAGCAACAGTCTGAATTGGCACGATGGTAAATATAAATAACACTTTTATTGACATAGAACAGATATATATATTTGTACAGTAACTATATCATCGATGTACGTTGGTTTAGGACTTAGGTTTATACATTTATTCGCGACTCCGTTCGCGTACATTTTATGTTTTATTTGTATACTACGTGTTATCATAACTAGAGAAAAAATAAGTAACCGATCACGTGTCTTGTACTTCTAATGTTTATCTACCAAGTTTCATAGAATTGAGTCAATTCGTTTAAGAGTTATGGAGCAACATACATACATACAGTCAATTTAGTTTCAGTATCATGTATAGAGCTTATAAACACGATATCTCTGAAAACAAAGTAACTTACGCCATGACGGACCCTTACACATTTATTATTAGTATTGATGATGATGATAATAGATATAGAAGATGACTTTATGCCAAAAGCTGGTGCTGGGTTGGTGTGCCATAGCCACCGAAAGTGCGATAAACATTATTTTTCATTAGTTTTTGCCCGCGACCGTACGTGTGATTTGTGCCTCCATGTTTTCCGACGTATAAGCTTATGATATGACATTGGAAAATTACTTAAAAATCGATCGAGTACTTTATGCGCGAAGGAGTAATAGACATCCTATTCCGATCCCAATTAATTGAAATATCAGGGTTTTATAATAATTATTCTCTATTTTTATTAAACTTCTATATTTCGGAGATTATAATGTCATGTAGCATCATATTTATACTTCATCTTCAGGTCTTTTTAGTCTCCACTGCAGGGGCATGCCCCCCTCTGTACTACCAAAGCCATACTTGACCATAGCAGACAGAGGAGGCCTACACACTCCTCGTTGGCCAGACGGGTCGGAGAGGTCTCATTGATGTTTTTGAACTTTGTTTAGCTTGTATTTCCTAAGTCGCCTCTTACGACATCCATGGGAAGACTTGGAATGGTCCTATTCTACTCTGCCGGAAACCACACTGCTATTATCCTGTAGGATATTCATAATACTAGATGTATTATAATACTAGATTAATGTTTTTACCCCGATTAACTTGAAATTTCGCACGCATTCATAATCGATGAATTTAGTGAACAAATGTGACCAAACGCACGTCGTTCCTACTGGATTTGCCCCGTTTTACCACCTCGAAGTGGTTGCGCGCGTAGGTATGTTTTCGATATCGATACGAGGAGTGAGACAGGCCTGGTATTTAATAGATTCAGGTGTTACTTTGCGGAAGTTAAAGCTACATTTACTTTGAGATAATTTACTTTGCGTGCTTCCGCTACCTGTTAGTTCATGCAAAGTATTGCTGGCCAGCGCCCACCCACTACTGTTAGTCCCTTCATGCCCACCACCGTTGATGCATGCAACCCTGGTCGATAGTGCTGCATCCGTTGAGGCTGCAGCAATATCGGTCGTCGTGCTCGCGATACGTGTTTCGCCTCTACACGAGGCATCTTCAGGCAGCGAAATCTTTGTCATTCGTTGCTTATCATTCGAACGACCAACATCTAGGTTTCACTGTAGGCTTGATATTTGAAAGAATTATTAGACCAAAATTACATGAATATATATATATAAGAAACAATGGATACAATGTATTCTTACGAAGTAATAGATATTCTTTAACACATTTTTTTCTTTTCTTTTCTTAATTTCAATGGAGCAAACCACTACGGCTACGGCAATACCAATTTTTTGGTTTTTTGATAATAATGGAGCCATAACTTTTATTTGCTCGACACGTCTGTCTCTTGTCGCTGGTAACTTCATCTGATTCAGGACGCGTTCAGGATGCGTTCAGGACGGTGTAATCAGGAGCTCCGACGACTGAATTTCTTGTCCTAAATCGGATCCTGAATTTAGGATGGTATAATAGGCGTTTTACCAGCGTTTGAGACAAAGACGTGGTGAAACATCTGGAGGTGAGTGACCGTTCGGTACGTTAGTTACGAGTAACATATAATTAATTGTCACTATATGATATTAATAGACAAAGGCCTCATTAGCGCTTGGTATTTGAAAGTTTATTGCCCGCGGCAGACTGGATGCCGCCACCGCCGTCAGGTTACAGCAGTTCAGGTGTCTGCCCCGTAAGAGACAATACATCACACTGCTATTAAAGCTGTTACTTAATTTGACAATCATCATTTATTCATCATTTCATGAGTAAGAAGTCTGCTGCTGCACAAAGGTCTCTCCCAAGGATTCTTTGTTTTAATACATAACTAGCTTTCGCCGGCGGCTCCGCCCGCTCCGTCAATGTCGATCCCTCGGGAATAGTAGCCTATGTCCTTCTCCGTACTCCAGAGAACTTGTATGCAAAATTTCATGATGATCGGTTCAGTAGCATGAGCATTCCAGCCGTAAGAAGTTCAGTGCTGGACAAAAGCCTCTGCCAAGGATCCTTCGTTCCATGGGAGGATATTGCCATAATCACCACGCATGGGTTGGCGAGCGCAGTTTCTTTGGATCCTAGATCTTCTAACACTGCTGCCCATCAGAAGCATTTTTAAGCTGGGGAGGGATAGGAATTTGTTGTATTTGGAAACAGAATAAAAGTATTAGGATACTATTCGGACGAATGGAGGGAAAAACTAGTCGTTAAAGGAAGCACGTCAGAGGCCGAGAGGTGGTTCCGAAGAACCTCTGACACCAAGGTGTGCATCGATTGACCGTGACACCTACACGAAATGATAATGAGTACACTTAACAGCTTGTTAAGTGTACTGACAATATGTTAGTATTAAGAGACAAAGTATTTAATTGGCGCTCAGTATTTGAAAGTTTATTGCTCGCGCCGGCAGACTCGATGCCGCCAGCCTCACCGCTAGTGATGTGCCGTTCCCGAGAACGTTCTCCCACCTGAGAATATTGCCGGCAGCGTTCCCGGCAACGTTCTCCTAAATGAGAACGGTTGAGAATCATTTTTATATAATGGAAACAACCAACCTTTCTTAAGTAAAATAGTATCAAATAAAGTCGACAGATAATTGTGTATAAAACAATACACTCTATTTGCAATAAAAATGCTATATTCCCAGTGTTCCCAATATTCCCGAGAATATTCTCGAGAATACTTGCTATATTCTCGAGAATATTCTCGGGAACTTTCTCAGCAATATTGCGTCACCACGAGGTGACGAATAAATCTTGATTTTTATTAGTATACAATTCACCACAGTAATTACAGTTAAATTTAATACGGTCGCTTTCTTCTATATGCGTAAAATGATCGTAAACAGGGCTTCTTTTACTCATTTTTAAAATTCGAAAACAACAGTGTTAATGCCACGTGTTAAGCATTTAAAACTCATAAGTACATTAATACGCGCGGCCGTGTCTCAAGACCGCGGCGCGCGTTTGCCACGATAAGAGTGAGCAGGACACCAATATCTCACACACACATTTCGTGCCTTGTTTATAACTAATCCCAGCGCCCAGATAATAAAGCAAAGAAACACTAAAAAATCACCTATAAAATATAAACTAATTTTATTTTGTTGAGAACGTTGAGAGTATTCCCGGCAGCGTTCTTGTTTCCTGAGAATATTCTCACTGGCAATATTGCCAGCAGCGAGAACATTCTCAGCGGCACATCACTACCACCGCCCTTCGCGCTATCAGCTGTTCACCGATAGCGTTATCAAGCCATCGCGGGTTCCACAAAACGTGCGAGTAGTTCCAGAAACTGTTGAATATTTTACTCTGAATACGGCCGTGAATACCTTGGAAATTTATTCTTTTTTAAACTTTCGCGCTTTAATCACATAATTATGTATATACACGGGACTTAGCACGAACCTTTTTATTATTTGTTTCCATTGACGTTTCAATGGAGTTACATCCATCGTGGTCGCAACGAGACTGGAGTACTGCGGTGTCAATTGAAACGTCAACGGAAACAAATAATAGAAAAGGTTCGTTCTAAATCCCGTTTATATACATAACTTGGAAATTTAGTCATTACATTTTAACGACTACCAGATGGCAGCCGGTACCACCGGCTTAACGTGCTTTCCGAAGCACGGAATCATCTTTATTATCAGACAATCAGGTGATTCAAGCCTGCAATGTCCTAACCAAACTGGAAACAACTAAACAAAGTATGCTTCCGGTGGGAATCGAACCCACGACCCCCGGGTCAACAGGCAAACGCCTTAACCACTGGGCCACGGAGGCTGTTAAGACACCACACGTATCGTAAAGGTATGACGGAAGTATAAAAAAAAACATTAAGTGGGTCTTGATCTTTATATTTTTTTTTTTTTTTGGGTAAAAATCGTAAAGTGGTTCGCAAAATACATCTAGCTACCAAGTTTAAACTATGCAGTCCTAATATTTTCGGAATAAAGTGGTTGTGACATACCGGACGGACAGACAGACACGACGTATCTATCAGGGTTCCGTTTTTTGTCATTCGGCTATGGAACCCAAAAAGCGCCAAAGAAAATAAATATGAAAATAAGTATATCGTGTTTTACACATGTACACGATAAAATATGTAAAGCACATGTAGATGTGCATTATGGAATGCATTATTTTAATCGTTTCTAACATATGCGATATTGCAGTCATCTGTTCGGTTCTTAGTCACACGTTTATCGTTCCTCAAGGACGGTGCAAGTCAGTTTTATCTTTACTTTTGATACCTATTGACACCCCGTGGCGCAGTGGTTAACACGCCAGCCTGCGATTCTAATAAATATGTCATCCATTTTTTTATCTATGTCTAGGTTAATATTAACTATGGTAGGAAAATTCGACAGTTACGCAATGTATAAAAATGTAGATTTTTTTTGTTAGTTACCAGCGTTTATTCCATAAAGTTGTTCATTTTGACGGGTTTAGTCACCCCTATAATGAAATGTCAGTTGTTTTACACAGAATAATGAAGTAACTACAATGATTTGTCCTTCTTTTTTTATACAAAACAAAACTTATAAATATTTTTAGTCGGAAAATGTCGACATGGAGTGCCCGGGTTCGATCCCCGGCCAGGTCAAGATGGAAAATGATAATTTTTTAGATTGGCCTGGGTCTTGGATGTTTATCTATATATGTATTTGTTATAAAATATAGTATCGTTGAGTTAGTATTCCATAACACAAGTCTCGAAGTTACCTTGGGGCTAGCTCAATCTGTGTGATTTGTCCGTATATATTTATATACCTATTTAAAGAAACTTCAACATTGACTATCTGTATCTAGTATGGCTCATTGTCGGCAAATTCCTTTGAATCGTATGATCCCGGGTAGAAAGGCATGTAACATCCTCTCTTCATCGTCAATTACCACCAGCCAGCCTATTTGCTAACTCAGTGACCAACGTTTTGATAGTCACTTCAAAATACATTGCGGGTTTCCTATGATTGACTATTTTTATTAAAGACTAGCTTTCGCCCACGGCTCCGCCCGCGTCAATGTCGATCCCTCGGGAACAGTACTTTTTCCCGGGATAAAAAGTACCCTATGTCCTTCCCCGCACCCTAAATAACGTGTATGCAAAATTTCATGATGATCGGTTTAGTAGTTACGGCGTGAAAGCGTAACAAACAAACAAACTCACTTTCGCATTTATAATATTAGTAAGGATAAGGATATATAAAACGTTGTACACTGAGTTACCAAATAGGCCGGCTGGTGACAAATGCCTACTTCAATACGTAGTAAAAAAAAAGTCAATCGTCGGGCAGAGCAAGATGGAAAATAGTTTATTTTCAGGGTTCCGCACGCAAAAGGAACCCTATTACTAAGCCTCGGATGTCCGTCTGTCTGTCAAAGGGCTGTTTAAAGACTGCAATGTTTGTAAAAAAATAATCCTTATTTATTTCCAAGCTTTCTGATATTTGTGTAAGTAATCGATGAGATGCTGACAGACTTTTGCCTCCGGCAAAAGCGGCACAGTACCTATTCACCAAAATATATAAAATAAATGTAAATACGTTAAAAACAATCGGTTTCTCTTATTTGGCCGCGCCGCCCGCCGTTCCGCGTGTCCGTACCGAGACATCCTTGCCACTCGCCCTGAAATTGGCTATCTGAATTGGCTGAAACTTGTCGGCAATACAGACTAAAAATACGTGAGTTGTTATAGCAATTATGTCTCGCATAACTAATTAATATAATGTATGCTATAAGTTCCTTTATGATGTTTGCCGCTGTAGCCGTCGCGGCATCAATCACCATTAAGTTATCAAATTTGTTTAATTTATCGATATTTTGCACCGCCCCCGATCTCCGATGCACCACAGCTGATGATAAAACCACACACTCAGACGGGACAGCGACAGACGCAATACAGCCATCGCGATGCAATTTGCATGATCTCGTTTAAACATACGATTTCCAAGCTTAGAAATACTTGGCAAGAAAAGAGAACCAGCACCCATATCATGGGGCAATTAAAGAGAGCCCACCCATAGCACGAGACCCGAGACGCCGTTTCTATCCCGCGATAAACTATCCCCATCTCGCTCTTTAATTTTACGGAAAGAGATGGCGACGTACGGGGGCAGGTCGTT
Organism: Elegia similella; assembly: GCA_947532085.1. Taxonomy (NCBI): domain Eukaryota; kingdom Metazoa; phylum Arthropoda; class Insecta; order Lepidoptera; family Pyralidae; genus Elegia; species Elegia similella. The sequence continues at coordinate 22,049,632 of OX383941.1, forward strand.
GCAGATCGAAGTTTTTTTTTATCATAAAGCCGGCCATACATAGCCGAAGTTCAGACGGACGGGAGGGACGTCGCCGCAGTACGTTGGACACGAATGAAGATATTTCAATACCTGTCTAACGTACTGCGCGCGGTTACCAGATGAAAAAATCAAAAATCCGGAAAAAAGGCCTTACAAATAAGGATTTACAATGAAAAATCCTAAGATTTTGTTGCAGTTTGAGATTTTTTTTTAAATGTATGTTCTGAACAATTTGAAAAAGGCATTCAATAAATAAGTGGATTTTAATCCTGCAATTATTACCAAAGGTTTTGTTAAATGATCTTATCTAGGTATTAGCAAGATCAGTTTTGGATTGCTTTTCTTCTCTTTAAAATATACTGTACTAGCTTTCGCCCGCGGCTCCGCCCGCGTCAATGTCGATCCCTCAGGAATAGTACATTTTCCCGGGATAAAAGGTAGCCTATGTCCTTCTCCGTACTCCAGAGAACTTGTATGCAAAATTTCATGATGATCGGTTCAGTAGTTACGAGGTGAAAGCGTAACAAACAAACAAACAAACTCACTTTCGCATTTGTAATATTAGTAAGGATAAGGATTTTACAGACAATTCTCAAAATCCTGCGATTTTCTAATTTTTGCAAAATCCGTTCGCAATCCTGAGAAGGGTCCAAAAATGCTGAAATCTCAGGACAAATTCTGAGATATGGTAACCCTACTCTCAGAGTTTAAACACCGGCTGTGTATGGCCAGCCTAAAACAAAGCTCATGGTAACCGATGCTGTTTACAATAATAAGCAAGTATAGTAAATCAATTAGCCACGTAAACGAATACGAGGAAATATTGATTTTAATACTAATGCGTTAGTTATTATTTATTTAATAGTAAACGGTGATAAGGAAGCCGTGGCTCTCGGCGAATTGAGGACAGGATAATAATTTCACGCGCAACTATGTGCTGAACTTCATCACTACTATCGTCATCGATGACGGATGGACCGTTTTCGGTATTTCGTTGGAAGTGGTAAGGAAATGGCGATTGTGAGAATAGAGGGTAAAGACCACAGAACAACGAACACAGATCAATGTTTATTTAAAATAATACAGTACTTAAAAAGATGCTTAATTAGTAATTCTTTTAGCCTTTCGAAGAGGCGTGCAAATAATGCAAGTCATCATGACTTGCAGGTTTTGCACGCCTCCTCAAACTAGTAATATGCATAAACTAGTGACATGCATCAACTAGTGACATGCATCAACTAGTGACATGTATAAATTAGTGACATGCATAAACTAGTGACATTCATAAACTAGTGATATGCATAAATTAGGGACATGCATAAATTAGCGACATGCATAAACTAGTGACATGCATAAGTTAGGGACATGCATAAACTAGCGACTTTTCCCGGTTTTGAACGATGTATTTTATCATAGGGTTGATTTTCAGTGCTTTATATGAGTAAAATAAATAGCTGAAGAAATAGATAGTTGTGTGGTAAAAGCCCTTTTAAATATAAGTTAACTTTTTTTTTATAATTTTAAAACAAATTCATGGTTAAATTTCTAAGGGAGGTCTTCTTTTTTATTTATACTCATTTTATTCCTACGATTTTGTACTCACTGACCCTGATTTCGAAATTTAAATATTGCCTTGGGTTCCAAATCTAACTATACCACATACTTTTACCGTTCCTCATTAACTATACATATGGAAAACACTTTCCATAGATATACTTACTAAGGTCTCGCTAGAATGAGCTCTTTAGTACGTAATTTAAAATACGACGAGGTTTTAATTCAGCGGAGCATGCAATCATTCTATCAATTTGCTGTAATGTAAATCAATCATAATCGTAATCGTAAATCTCAATCGGGTTTACCGCCGCGCCTCCGCAGCCTAATTCCTCCACACCAGATGCAATACAAACTCGCTTATTGCTAAATATTGTACATGATGTTTTACTACTAGCATTGATGTTATAATTCTACAGGTAAGCCGCCGGATGGATATATATACTATAGATATCCATCTGGCGGCTTAGGCTCTGGCAAAGACTCTTACAAGCTTAGTTTCAAAAGTCAGCGTTAGATGGCAGTAGGTCTACTGCTAGTTCGATAACTCATCTATTTGCTGCCATAACACACATACAAAAAAATACACCGAAATAAGAAAAAACCGGTCAAGTGCGAGTCGGACTCGAGCACGAAGGGTTCCGTACCGTTATCTATAAAAACGGCAAAAAAATCATGTCTGTTGTATGGGAGCCCCCCTTAAATATTAATTTTATTTTTATTTAATTATTTATTTTTCAAAGTGAATATATAACTAAATATTCTGTGAATATTTCAAGCGTCTACCTGTTGCCGTTGTCAATATCCAGCAAAAAGAAGCAAAAAAAAATCACGTTTGTTGTATAGGAGTCCTTAAATATTTATTTTCTTCTATTTTTTAGCATTTGTTGTTATAGCGGCAACAGAAACACATCATCTGTGAAAATTTCAACTGTCTAGCTATCACGGTTCATGAGATACAGCCTGGTGACAGACGGACAGACAGACAGACAGACAGACGGACAGCGGAGCGAAATTAATAGGGTCTCGTTTTTACCCTTTGGGTACGGAACCCTAAAAATATGGGTATTCATATACTGCATGAGGTTGTGTTGTGGGCATGCCCACGGAGGCCACCAAACATTTTAAGCGCCTATTAGACTACGCGTTATTCAGCACACGGTATTTAGTCTGTCTTCGAGTCTAATTAGACCGCTCGCTATGACGACTGAAAAACGCGGGCTTGCTCATTCGCACGCAAGACGTCAACAACGGTTGGCGGTTGTAATGGCACCTGCAATTTCTAAGCCCAAAAAATTTGCCGTAGCAAAAAAACATGTTTCTTTTGTAATTCTTTATTCAAATAATCTTGATGATTATTTTTGTCATAAACATGGCATCTCATGGTACAACTCTAGCGTGCAGTCATGCTTAATAATAATTTTCTACCGATTTAAAAAAAGAAGAGGTTAATATCAATTTGATTGTATTTATTTTAATGTTTGTTACCTCAGAACTCCGTCATTTATGAACCGATTTTTAAAACTGTTATTGGTTCTTTTTTTTTTTTAAAGAGTACCTATGCTTTCAATTTAGTCCCATTAAATTTCTTCATAATCATTTCATATGAAAGATTATTTTTCTTTACTGCGCGCCATTATTGTAAAGGTAACGCAAACAAGACAAGACACAATATGAATAAAATATACGTGGCGCACGCGCACGTCCGCTCCCTGTGGACGCGAGCGCAGACTTAACGGTCTAACGCTTATTACACTACTCGATATTCAGACTCTAAGCCAGTTAGCCTCGCCGAGCCCGATCTTGCTGACTGAATTCAGAGTAAGACGGTCTAACTGTTATTAAGCGGCGATTACATTACCCAATTTCTCGGGCCCGATCTCAGTTAGGGACCCTAAATCGGGAAGTCTAATCGCAGTTAGTGAGTTAGTGTCCCGATTTAGGGCAATCGTGGCTACCCGATCGCACTAAAGCGCCTATTATACCATCCTGAATCTAGGATCCGGAATTCAGCATCCGATAAGGACAAGAAATTCAGTCGTCAGAGCTCGTGATTACACCGTCCGGAACGTGTCCTGAACGGAGACTGCGCGTCCTGCGAGAGCCATCCGTTGGCCATCCTGAATGCGTGAGAGGGACGCCGCTATACGTGCGACGCGATTGGAGATATTATCGTATCGTTTCTAACGTATAGCTGCGTCCCTCTCATGCGGCGATCCTGAATTCCGGATGGTTTCACTTTATGCTTCCGTTATGCTTCCGATAAGGACGTCGGAAGCCATTCTGTCCTGACAACGGATCGACCGTCCTGAATGCGATTAAACTGTCCGTTGACTATCCGTTGACTGAATTCCGGATCCTAAATTCTGGATAGTCTAATTGGCGCTTTACTCCCTAGTTAAGCGCCTATTACACTATCCAATTTTTAGGAATCCTTATTAGGAACGGTTAGGAACCTAAATCGGAAGCTAGTGATCACACTACACTAAATTGTTTCCTAAATCGGGACAACACACAGTCCATCGACCGATTGCGCTGGGGTTGCACGTCCCTATCAATCACTAATTTGAAAAATTATTTATGGCGGGCGCTGTATATTATTTGTCCGTATATATTTATATTATATTTATATCTATTATAGATATAAGAAAAAGGAAAAAGATAAAATGCTGGTTTAAAGAAATTTTATCATTAAGAAAAAAAATTGAGCCTGACGATTTATGTCTGGTATCCAAAGGTTTTGTCATTTTTAGGGTTCCGTACCCAAAGGGTTAAAACCCTATTAATATCGGTCTGCTGTCCGTCTGTCTGTCCATCTGTCACCAGGCTGTATCTCATGAACCGTAATAGTTAGACAGTTGAAATTTCACAGCTGATGTATTTCTGTTGCCGCTATAACAACAAATACTAAAAAATAGAATAAAATAAATATTAAAGGGGGGCTCCCATGCAACAGACATGATTTTTTTGCAGTTTTTACAGATAACGGTACGGAACCCTTCGTGCGCGAGTCCGACTCGCACTTGGCCGGATTTTTATTATAAAGATAGGGCATTTCCCTATACATTTCTATCATCTGTAACAACACTTATTTTTCGGTGGCCAATGCTGCCGCTTCCGAAACAGTCGCCATTGTACACGTCCACTTCGACCAAGCGCGGGCCGGCAAATAGTCGTCCTAAATCGTAGCGTTGCGATTACACTATCCTAAATCGGAGACAATTTAGGAAACAGAGCGGTCGGGACCTCTGATCTCGACTAAATCGGATCCAATCTACTCTAACAGCGATTACATATTCCAATTTCCTAATTAGGTTTCCTAAAAATTGGATAGTGTAATAAGCGCATTAGTGCGTAAATTGGGTGGTGTGATCGCTGTCAGTGAGTAAAGCTGTGCGTGCACTGGACCGGAATCGAAGCGGCCGGAGCGGACGGATTTTCAAAATGCCGGTGGGGTGCGTTCACTGCATTCGGATTCCGGACCGGCATTTTTACAGTGTTGCCTGAAATGTTACATTTTTGCAGCAAAAGTTACAATATTGTAATTTTTTTTAATTTACGTGTTTTTGGGGTCGGAGTATAACCCTCCACACAGCGCTATCCTATAAAGTGGTCACTAACATAAAGCATAACGCTTTGCGGCATTCAATCGGTCGACCATATCGCGCATTTACTGGTGGTGACTTTTGTTTATAATAATAGCGAAGATACCACCTAAACCTGTACCAACCTGCCCTGTCCCATTATTATGTCTGTGTCATATTTGTTTGTCTTTACCAAAACACAAAAAAAAATATTTTAAGATCTAGATCATCACGATGTCTATACCTTACTGGGTAATCATTACTCTGGCTGGAGTGAGAAAGATATGGGTGCATAATATCAGCTCTAAAAGACTCCTCTATGGAGAGTTTCATACATTATATGCTGATTTATTAAAAGATGAAGATAGATTCTTTGGGAATTGAAGAAAAAATTTTTTGAACTTCACTTTATCCTTGAACCTTATATTTTATTTTACTACTTTTTCGGCATGATTAATATACATATCCGTACCAAATTACAGCTTTTTAGTACTTATAGTCTATGAGTAAAACCACGGACGGACAGACGGACGGACGGACAGACATGGCGAAACTGTAAGTGTTCACTATTTACTACGGAACTCTGAAAATTGGTTGACTCTAAAGTCAGTTTACGGCATATAATTTTACGTGATAACGGGGAGAGATAGATGCGTGATAGATACTACTACTACTCCTGCTGCTGTTGCTGGTCTGGAACGTGACATTTTTCGTGCGTGCAGCCAATGTTCATTGATTTATATCTTTGTTTTTAATGTCAGTATTTTCATCACTCTGTATTTTCGTCTTACTCATTCACGACATATGTAATTGAGGAAGACTACAATGAATGACTAGCTAATGAATTTAAAAGTTATGGATGATCTAAATCGAATTCCTACGAAATGATGTTTCTACCATTCTCTGTTATTCATAATAATATTCCAATATAAAAAGTTCTACCATAAGTGGTAGATCTTCTTATGAACGGCAACACTGACGACTGCCGATGCCGGTGACGTCACCGGCAGAAATTCCGGTCTCCGGCACGGAAATGCCGATGCAGTGCACGCAGCGCCATACAAATCCATACAAAGCAACAAATCCGTCCGCTCCGTCCGCTTCGATTCCGGTCCAGTGCACGCACAGCTTAAAGGGAGCTCAGTAGCCGCGCGGCGCTTGATGCGAGCGGGCGTTCTGCTTACATATTATTATATATTTTTGGAATGTGCCTACACTATAAGGCGTCACATTAAATTTTTTATGACTACAGAGCCATATGACCAGCTGACAACTAACGATAACTCAATCGTCAAATTCTGATATTTATTTGTGAGAGACGTTATGAGCAACATCAGATAAACATACATACATACCGGGCAAAATCATAACCCTCCTTTATGCTTCGTATATGGGTAAAAAGACAATTTGTCTTTTACTTACATTACATACATATTTTACTTATATTACATACATATAGTGTTTTAGACATCTATAGATAGCCCAGCATGTTGTATTTAAGGTCATGATATGAATTTCCCTTCGCTAAAAATCTGACCGTTACAGCTAATCGTTGTTTAGCACTGACACTTTCTCTAAATAATGTGTCTTGTTTCTGATACGATGTCACTAAATTTATAAGTTAGTCGAATTTTCCAATTTTTGGTACTTGGAAGTCACAGGCAGGAGACATCCTTACAGCTACACGTGCGGCTGCCAACTAAGTTAGGGAGGCGATCTAGTGCAAGTGTAAACGCAAGGCCCTAAATATCGGCAGTTAGTGTCCCGACGGATCGGCCCGATAAATTGGGTAATGTAATCGCCGCTTTTCACTACGCTAGTTAGACTTAGTCTGACTGAATACCGTGTAGTGTAATAGACGCTTTAGTAGGACAATGTATATATATAGCTATCGCTACTTGACTGGGCGTTAGTGGCGAGGGCAGAGTGCTCTCAACATGTATAGGCAATATTATTCAAGGGTCCCTAGGAGGGTCTGATCTCGTCTTTGGGTGTTTCCTCTGTGCGCAAGGCTTTGAGAGATAGCAAACTCTCATATTGCCCGATGGGCCGCGATTACATGCATAGCCTGAAGGATCGATCTGACTGAGCAAAGACTATCAATGGCAAAAGCCTTTGGAGGGCAGCAACCTTCATCTTTTGCCTTATGTGTCGAAAGCTATGTTGCTAGAAGAGCCCCTTCTGGGTTAAAGTCACCCGGGACCGCCGGGTGGTCACAAGTAATCGGAGCTAGCCCGCCATACTGAATACGCGCCTGCTTAAATCACACAAAGTAGGTGAAGGGCGGGAGAGTGCGTGTTACCCACCATAAGAGTTGTAATATACATTACAATTTCAAATTCGAAAATTAAAACAGCGGAGTATGCAATCATTTTATCAATTTACTATCATCATCATCATCATTTCGAGTAGGTGTCACGGTCAATCGACTATGCACACCCCGGTGGCAGAGTTCTTCGGAACCGCCTCTCGGCTTCTGACGTGGTTACTTTAACGACTACCAGATGGCAGCCGGGACCAACGGCTTAACGTGCCTTTGAAATCAATTTACTATATAAATCAATCATAACCGTAAATCACAATTGGGTTTACCGTCGCGCCTCCGGAGCCATGCTAAATGTGGCCATAATGTCTTATAGACCTAGGCTCTGTCTACCCCGCAAGGGAAAAAGACGTGATACTATGTATGTATCTGTTGCGAGGGGAATGTCGAAACAATTCTCTAAGAGATTCTCCAGCACCTAGCTTATATATAGATCTGATAGCGTAATTTTGAAGAATGAATGTAGTATTAACTTCTGCGGCATTACCTCACACTAATATCCCATAGGACATGACACTATGAAAGTAACTGAAGTAATACCAAACACGCAGTTTTAACGTCAGTCAACTGTCATATTCTTCTAACCGCGTAAGCAGCAGAGCTAAGTTTACCCGCAGGATGTGATATGGGCACCCCATTGAAGTCCCGAGTCAACTATCATCCCAAGAAATATTGTTTTATCTACCAAATGTATTTTTTCGTTATCGACCACTATGCGTGTCGGTACTTTTAACATTCGGTAAACAAAATTTAATAAATTTCGTCTTTTTAGCGTTCAAAATTGTGACATATTTTTCAATCTATCACTTGAAATCCATTTTGTAAATCAATCGTAATCGTAAATCTCGATCGGGTTTACCGCCGCGCCTCCGGAGCCTAATTGACTCATTTCCTACACACCAGATGCAATGCAAACGTGATTGTTGCCAAATATAGTATACAATATACATATAACCAAACATAGGCTCCGGTTTTGAATGAGGTCGAAATTCAGCCGCTGGTTATAATTCAGAAAATTGAAAGACAATCATCATCATCATTTTCATCATTTATTTTTTTTCATGTATACTTAATTTTAGTTCATCTCATTTGCTGTACGGGAATATGTTCAGTTTGCACCGAACATTACGTACGCGTCGGCATTATTTTATTCTAAAACTTGAGCCAGTACATGTATAGACGCCGACACGGTCGCGTGTACTAACATAAAATATTATAACAATAAACATTTCGTGCATCTTAACAGTGTTTTAACATTTACATTCAAAGGTGTTGAAAAACCAAACAAATAAGAATATCGGTAATCATCAAAAAAGATAGATGAGTCAGACTTTCTTTATGGAAAGGATAGTTGCTAAAGACGGGAAGGGTGTGCAGTTAAAACCACACATATTTTCAATCTATCACTTCAAATCCATTTTGTAAATAAATCATAATCGTATATCACAATCGGGTTTACCGCCGCGCCTCCGGAGCCTAATTGACTCATTTCCTCCACACCAGATGCAATGCAAACGCTATTATTGCCAAATATAGTATACATAACTAGCGACACGCCCGGTTTCGAATTAGGTTTAAGTTCAGCCGCTTGTTATAATTTAGATAATTATAAGAAAAATGTGAATTAATCATAAAATATAATTAGAATATGAGATGAAAAATGTGAATTAATCATAAAATATAATTAGAATATGAGATGTACATGTCGCAGATGGATTGCATAATTAGACGATACACAAAATCTCTAGATGGTTTACAAAATACATAACTAGCGACACGCCCGGATCCGATCCGCTTGTTATATTATTTTTAATTAAGGAGAAAATTCAAGATCTAGGTAGATGGCAGGGTCAGGTATCTCGGTGGCTGTACGAGTACTTATGTTAATTCGATTATTTTACAAAATGTCTATGCACGTCACTAAAGCTGCGTCATGCAGTCGACATATGTTAGTAATTCATACTCAACCACAGCATGGATTCATTTCGTAACCGGGCGTCAGAGGTGGGGCAAATAAATCAATTAATAGGCGGGCAGTCGCTCACTGGTTTGCGTAAACCCGCTGTAATTTGATATATGTATGATTTATAGTCGTTATTATGTCTGAATGCCGCGTGCATGTGATTACGAACGTTGCAGGTGCAGTGAGACCACAGACGAAATAATTTAAAATGCTATGTTCTTCCAAAGTCAAGAACTAGTAGTTTTTTGCACTGTATAGTAGTAGTTTTTTTGACTAGCTCCGTGGCGCAGCGGTCAACACGCCTGCCTGCGACATGGAGTGACCGGGTTCGATCCCCGGCCAGGTCAAGATGGAAAATGATCTTTTTCAGATTGGCCTGGGTCTTGGATGTGTATCTATATATGTATTTGTTATAAAATATAGTATCGTTGAGTTAGTATCCCATACATAACACAAGTCTCGAACTTACTTTGAGGCTAGCTCAATCTGTGTGATTTGTCCGTATATATTTATTTATTATTTATTTGCGATTTCGTCCGCGGTTTTCGGTTTTATCACACAGGCCGATGGGGCAAAAAGGTTCTCGAATGGCGCCCACGTACCGGCAAGCGAAGCGTCGGACACCCACCTACCAGGTGGTCGGACGACCTGACCAAGGTCGCAGGGAAACGCTGGATGCAAGCCGCTTCCAACCGGTCATTTTGGAAATCATTGGGAGAGGCCTATGTCCAGCAGTGGACTTCTTGGGGCTGATATGATGATGACACAGGCCGGGCCGACCTACAGACCCAGGGGTCCGAAGCATCCGAAGTGAGGAGCCTGATGGCCTAGTGGCATAATTAGCGTTTACGCATGTTAAGCAACCCCGGGCGCAGTCTCCACTGGGATGGGTGACCGCAAGTGGCATAAAAATATCTCGAGCTTCTCCGTGCTTCAGAAGGCACGAAAAGCCGTTGGTCCCGGCTGTCATCGTTGATGTCAGTCGTCAAGCTATGTTACACAGTCTTATCTGGGCTCCCGGGCCAGCCCCGGCTCCCGAATCCTTGATTCAGAAGCAAGTGTGAGTGTGTGGGTGAGAAAAGCTTTCGCAGCATTCGCCCAATTCACTATTGGACAAATGCTGGGAAAGCTAAATTATCGATACCTTGTGTAAAGTATATTTTTTTTTTCTATAAATGTCATAATTAGGCGAGCGGTGCGAAAACTATTGATTATATTGCCCACTTCGTCATTTCAATGTGTGTCCGGTTGCATCCACGCCTGAGATGGTTCCGGAGGGGGGTCAATCCACCCAGGGTATAATGATCTGGGGTCGATCATTATCATTTTATGTAGGTGTCACGGTCAATCGACAATGCACACCCTGGTCTCAGAGTTCTTCGGAACCGCTTCTCGGCCTCTAACGTAGTTCCTTTGACGACTACCAGATGGCAGCCGGGACCAACGGCTTAACGTGCCTTTCGAAGCACAGAATCATATTATCAGACAATTAGGTGATAATAATACCCCAGATAAAAAATGATAAAAACCGGAAGCTACGTGGACGAAGTCGCGGGAAAGAGCAAGTTTTAGAGGTATAATAAAATACGCGTTTTTAAATAAATATATCTTAAACATTACTGAGGTCTTGCTTCAGTAACACGATGTCCCTTGAGTATCTGTCTTGAACAGGCATATTGCAAGGAAATATTTGCTTGTTTGATAAAAACAGTCAACATTGGCCAGGGTCAGACAGTCAGATAGCCGTCTCAACTCAACACAAAGTATTTGTCTTTGTACAGTGGAATACACATCACAAGTATCATTCTAGTCGTTCCAAAACACTATCATCATCATCATCATCATATCAGCCGCAAGAAGTCCACTGCTGGACATAGGCCTCCCCCAAGGATTTCCAATACGACCGGTTGGAAGCGGCCTGCATCCAGCGTCTTCCTGCGACCTTAGTCAGGTCGTCCGACCATCTGGTCGGTGGGTGTCCGACGCTGCGCTTGCCGGTACGTGGTCGCCATTCGAGAACCTTTCTGCCCCATCGGCCATCGGTTCTGCGCGCTATGTGCCCCGCCCACTGCCACTTCAAAGAGCTAATCCGCTGAGCTATGTCGGTGACCTTTGTTCTTCTACAGATCTCCTCATTTCTGATTCGATCTCGCAGAGAAACACCGAGCATAGCCCTCTCCATAGCTCTTTGAGCGACCTTGAGCTTTCTTATGAGGCCCATAGTAGGGGACCACGTTTCGGACCCGTAAGTCATCACTGGTAACACACATTGATTATAGACTTTCGTCTTCAGGCACTGAGGTATTTTGGACGAGAAGACATGGCAGAGCCTCCCGAACGCTGCCCAGCCGAGTCGGATTCGTCGAAACACCTCGTCCTCGAAGCTGGAACTGCCAACCTGGATTAATTGACCCAAGTAGACATATTGGTCCACAGCTTCAAGGACGGAGTTCCCAACAAATACCGGTGAAGGCACAACATGGACATTCGACATTATTTTCGTCTTGTCCATGTTCTTTGTAAGGCCCACCTGTTGGGAAACTCCATTTAGGTCATTGAGCATGGTACTTAAGTCCTCCAGCGTCTCCGCCATAACAACGATGTCATCGGCAAATCGAAGGTGAGTGATATACTCGCCATTGATGTTGATGCCAAGTCCTTCCCATTCCAGGAGCTTGAAAGCATCCTCCAGAGCAGCGGTGAACAGTTTCGGAGATATGACGTCTCCCTGTCTCACACCTCGCTGCAATGGTATAGCCTTCGTGCTCTGCTCCTGTACTCGAACTGACATGGTGGCGTTGCTGTATAAGCACTTCAACACTTTGATATACCGATGGTCGATGCGGCATCGCTGGAGGGACTGAAGCACGGCCCATGTTTCGACCGAATCAAAGGCTTTCTCATAGTCCACAAACGCTAAGCATAATGGCCGGTTATACTCTCTGGTCTTCTGTATAACCTGCCGCAGCGTATGGATGTGGTCTATGGTACTGTAGCCTTTTCGGAAACCGGCTTGTTCGGGAGGCTGGAAAGCATCGAGCCTGTTCGTGAGACGATTCGTGATCACCCTCAAAAACAGCTTATAGACGTGGCTCAGGAGTGTGATGGGTCTATAGTTCTTCAGTAGGGTATTATCACCCTTTTTGAAGAACAAAACCACCACACCCCTGTTCCACGCCTCCGGCGTAATGCCCTCGAACAGAACGGAATTAAAGAGCCTCTGAAGGACTTTCATTACCGGCGTTCCGCCCGCTTTCAGTAGCTCTGCTGTAATTCCGTCCTCGCCCGGCGCCTTGTTGTTCTTTAGCTGTTTGAGGGCAATCCTAATCTCGTACAGGCTGATGTCCGGGATGTCTTCGGTATAGTGACGGGTTAGCTTGGCTCTCGGATCTTTGGCCAAGCTGACAATGGGTTTGGCTATTGAGGTGTAAAGCTGTCCATAAAACCTCTCGATCTCTCCCAGCACCTCGGCCTTTGTCGACGCCACGCTGCCTACCTCCGTCTTCAGCTTCGTTAATCGACTTTGCCCAATAGACTCCACTCTTGCGAACACTTTGGAGCCCTTGTTTTGCTCTATCGTCTCCTTAATACGCTCGGTATTGAAGGAGCGAATGTCGTGTCGCAAGGACTTTTGGATTCGTCTATTGAGCTGCCGATGCACGTTTGCGTCTTCGGAGGTCTGCAGCGGCGTGGAGCGTCGCGCGGCCATGAACTCCTGGGTCTGGGGCGAGATCTTATGAGGTTTGTATTTGGGGCGGGACCTAAAAAACTTTGATCCCACCGCTTGGACAGTTTCCACAAACCCATTGTTTAGCTCGTCCACTGTAACGCAATCCTTCAGGCAATCAAAGCGATTTGAGAGTTCCAGTTGGAAATTGTCGACATTCTGGATATGGATCGGTGATGGTCGGAGCGTAGACTTCATCAAGCGAGTCGTCTCTCGTCTGAGATTGATATTCACGATGCCTCTCACGATTCGGTGATCGCTACCGGTTTTAATCCTATTGATCACAGAGACATCGTTGAATATCTCTCTCCTCGTCGACAAGATGACGTCTATCTCGTTTTTGACAGGGGGTTGGTCTCTTCTGCTGGGGCCCATCCAAGTCCATTTTCTATGAGGCGGCTTCTGGAAGAAAGAGTTCATCGCATAGAGTCCCTCTTCTTCCAGGAAATCAGCCAGCCTATGGCCCCTGTCATTCCGTTCTCCATATCCAAATTGTCCCACTCTGGACTCTCCATCGCTCCGCTTACCACATTGAAAAAACTGTTGGGCTAATTATTACAAAAAATTATGCTACTGGTTACCTAAAAATAGAATGACAGCATAACTGTTGCCATCAGTAACAAAACCCAGTTATGTAATTTTCTAACATAACTTTTTTATTTAATATTAAAATAATTTTATTAGGAATAGACAACATCGTTTGTTATTCACTGTCAAACAATTTGGTTAAATATAGCTAAAGATTTTGTAGGTTTATATTAATTTTAATAAAAAAAATTGTTACGATTAAAGATAGTATTTACTTATTAATAGCTTAAGCTGTTCCTTTACTGGTAACCAGTCTTTTGTATGAGCAAAACATCTCGAAGGTGTTATATATTACCTAACTCTTTTGTTATTTTTAACCACACTGTTACGTTACTATAGGGGTATTAAGGGTTCAAATTTTAACCAAATTTATTATAAACCGCGACTCAGTGGTCACTAAAATCCCAGAAACCCTAACTACAGCCACTGATACTGAACAACTATCACCCAGAAATGAAGATCGAAATCTCAACAAAATAACAATTTTCTTCCAGTATAAACAATATCTGAGCATCATATATTTCTTGGAGAATATCTACAACAGAAGGAAACAAGATTTTAAGGACTACTTTGTAAAGAAGAACTGGCTTTTACAATAATTTTGGTTAACAGAAATTATAATTAAAACAATTAAATATAATTAACAAAGTTACTTATATTATTAAAACAACTTAAATAACATAAATTCAAAATATTTATAGTAGGTCATAAACTGCACTTACAATCGTAATTTGGTTTATTAAAAAAATCCTCTCTGCATAAATTGCCACACATAGCAAGACTCTTTGGGATACTCCGTATTGAGGACAAATATCACCATTAAACAAGCCTCCACAGCTTTTATAATGTATATTATTAACAATTATGTACATTACGAAATATTATTAACAATAATATACCTCACCGTGAAAGATATTTTGGATGTTCTAACAAACAGTTATAAATGGCTGCAGCTGAAGACTAATTAGCTTATCACGTCTTCTGGTGATTGTTTCTGCTGTTTCGGCTGGACTGTTAACAAATAAAACCATCACACAACACTTCACTTCTTCATAACATAACATAACACTTCTTGTTTTGAAGGTCGCCATTGCTTTTCCGTTTTTTTTTGTTGACGTCGCATTTAATGTGCTCATCAGAAATGGTAGAGTGGTCTAAGCAGCCATATCTAGAGCTTCTTCATTATATTCTGCAAAATAAAATGTGAATCAAATAGTTGTAATAATCTCGTATGTAAAAGTATACTTTTATATTTATTCAACGAAAAAAATATAGATTTATTTAAAACCAAATAACACTTGATTGTAAATTACCAATCATATAATTATGTTTGTATTTTGTGTTTGTTATGTACAGGTAATGCTTTACAAGACAACAAACAATTGAGGAATGTAGTATAAAACTTTGTTACCTACCAAATATACTCCGCCTGATTGAACTTAACAATGTATATTTCAAGGCCCCAAGATATAATATAGTCCACAATGGCTATGGTAAATTTTTCGGGTGCCTCCTCTGATGGTTACATGTTCGTGCGATTTAATTTCACAGCTCTTTTACTTAACAAAAACATAAATTGTTAACTTGATGAGACACTAGAGCAATTTTTAATGAGTAGGTAATTCTTTGGTCTTGATGAACAATAACACCTTACGGTGGCTTCAGGAATAAAATGGCGGGTGACATGTGGCGCGGAGAACGAGTGCACAATAAACATAAATGCTGGAGAGGGCGGGGCGTGCGGTAGCAGTTTTGTCATATGCATCATTTGTTTATGTAAACAATAACTTCTAAATTGCTGTTTAATAACAAATTCTGTTTACTGCAAATAACATAAAATATAGTAAAACAATTGTGTTGCTGGCGAAAAAACGGTCGTGTAAATAATTATGAACAGTTTGTTTACTTATAATCTAAATATTCGTGTTGAGAACTACCTGATCAGTTACTGGTAACCATTCACTTAACAGTTTTGAAAAGGATAGCCTAACTTAAATAGCATAACTCGTTTTATTCCATGTAACTCAAGCGTATTGCTTGCATTTTAACTGACTTTGTTTACGAGTAAACTCAGTTATGCTATATTCACAATAGCTAAACAGTTTTTGTTAATTAGTTTTTTCAGTGCAAGTATTGCGTTGAAGTCCCCCATAACAATCGTAAAATAGGTTTCGGAAGCGTGTATGACCCTACTAATGTCCTCATACACCACTTCCACCTCTTCATCTGAATGTTTCCCGGTCGGCATATATACCTGTACTACCTTCAACAAGTATCTTTTAGATACTCTGAGTATCAGGTATATTACCCTGCTGGAAACACTTTCGATGGTTACAACGTTGTTGATGAGGGACTTGTGGACGAGAAACCCGACACCATGCTGTGACTTTTTAAAGTCACCCTCCCGGTGATAGAGTAGGTTACCAGACTTTAGGGTTGTCGTGCCCTCTCCCTCTCTTCGGACTTCAGACAGACCCACTATGTCCCATCGTAACCTACTCATCTCCTCTTCCACTTCCTCGACCTTCTCGTCCAGCCTCATTCTGCGAATGTTGTGTGTTACCAGGGCCAGTCTCTGTTGGGGGTGGTAGCCGGATCTCTTTCGGAGATTCTTCGCACCCCCTGCCCCGCCGTTACGGTATCGTCGAATAATGACAGATTCTTAAAATGTCAGATGAGTTTGAAACGCCAGATTCTAAGAATGCCGGATTCTACAAATGCCAGATTCTACAAATGTCAGATTCGATAAACGACAGATTCTAAAAATGCCAAATTCTATAAATGCCAGATTCGACAAATGTCAGATTTTTTAAAATTGTAGCCAGTGATAAAAACGGTGATTTTCCTAATAAGTACATGAGTCAATATATATTTATGATTTAAAAAAACATTCGTTGGGAATATTCAAATCTACAACTAGATGGCGCTGTACGTCAAAACATAACATAGTTCTCTATAAGTATACAAGATAGCAATACAAGGGAATAATATTTTTCAAACCAAACCTAATGGAATAACCTAGCTTAGTGGAATAGCTATGATACGTAAAGTACAAGTCTGAAAAAATCTGACATTTGTCGAATCTGGCATTTATAGAACTTGGCGTTTTTAGAATCTGTCGTTTATCGAATCTGACATTTGTAGAATCTGGCATTTGTAGAATCCGGCATTCTTAGAATCTGGCGTTTTAAACTCATCTGACATTTTAAGAATCTGTCATTATTCGACGATACCGCCGTTACCGTGACCGCTACCGGAGTCAGGAATAGCGGGGCCGCCGGGGACTGGGGGCCTTGGCATATTTTCTATAACCATGGGGGGTTTTTGCTATACTCACCACGCTTGGCAAACGGGTTGGTGAGCGCAGTTTATTCGGCTTAATGGGTTCCGGTGCTGCTGCCCATCGAAACCACTTTAAGCTTGGGAAAGGAAGGAATTTATTAGGCTGAGGGAACGGGAAAAGGTATTTGGGATGCTACTTGCTCGGAAGAATTGGGGATAAGAAAGTAGCAGCTCGGGGAGGCCGGGCGCGCGTACCCGATGTCATACGTATAATCACCGGACTGGCAATTAAGTATGACACCCCTGGCCTTCAATCCTATCCAAAATACTATGATACTTTATTTTTAACCTATTGGGCGCCATTGACAACTAAAGTTAAATACAATTTGTACTAGCCTGGCGTCGGGAGTGAAGTAACGTAAACAAACACTGGCGTGCAAAAGGTTAATAGACAGACTATCATCATCATTTAGAGTAGGTGTCACGGTCAATCGACCATGCACACCCTGGTGACAGAGTTCTTCAGAACCGCCTCTCGGCCTCTGACGTGGTTCCTTTAACGACTACCAGATGGCAGCCGGGACCGCTGGCTTAACGTGCCTTCCGGAGCACGGAATCATCTTTATTATCAGACAATCAGGTGATTCAAGCCTGCAATGTCCTAACCAAACTGGAAACAACTAGATTGTTACTGACCAAGTCAGGAAAAGAGGAGAATAAAGTAATATAAATTAAACATTTATAACATTACTAGCTGTGCCCGCGACTCCGTTTGCGATTATTACGATTTCTAAACTAAGAAAAAAATAAGTAACTTTTCCCACCTATCCTGTGTCCAGTTACGTCTAAATGTTTATCTACCAAGTTACATAAAATTCAGTTAATTCGTATAAGAGTTATGGAGGAACATACATACTTACATACAAAGAGAAAAAATCTTTTTTTTTTGCTAAATATTGAAGAAGCCATTTGTCTCTCATCTCACATCCACCTATTATAAACACGATATCTCTGAAAACTAAGTAAATTACTCCATGGCCAACCCTTTCACCTTCCGGATGTACGCAATGCGATTTTATGCTGTTTTTTGTACGAAACCTTAACTTCGATCAGACTTTATTCTTAAGTACATAAAGTGAAACTGGAATTTTGTGTGTTGCCGTGCCATCTATGCCGTCAGGGCCGGATTTACGGGAGGCCAACCGGAGCTACAGCCCCGGGGCCTCCACAAAAGAGGGCCTATACAAATAATTTATGGCCAATGGAGTGGGCCTACAATTTTTGTTGCCCCGAGACCTCAAGATCAATAAATCTGGCATTACATGCTGTGTCCCAAGTAATGCATAAAGAACAACTAAAGGGGATATTAAACCATCCTGAATATCGGATCGGATGAGACGCCGCAATACGTGCGACACGATTGGAGATATCTCGTATCGTGTCTAACGTAAAGCGGCATAACTCTCATTGGATCCGAAATTCAGAATGGTTTAATAGGCGCTTAACATGGAACACATGCTCTGTAGCCCACTGTACCATTCCCCAGCTGCATATGCTCGCAAAAAATGTGTTGGACTTGGACAAGGAAATCCTATGCGCTTATCGCGCTTACTATGTTCATATCCATGTGCGGTGTGAACAGTGATAAATTCGCTACAATGCTTGCAATTATAGAACTGTAAAAAAGTTATTCGAAACGCTAAGGAATCTGAGTCGCAGTTGTGCTTATTTATAAAAAAAAACCGGCCAAGTGCGAGTCGGACTCGCGCACAAAGGGTTCCGTACCGTTATCTATAAAAACGGCAAAAGAAGGTTGAATGTTGTATATACAAATTTAATTTTGCCGTTGACTCCATACATTTTGTTCCGCCGACTGTATGTAGATAAGTTGGTCGAGTTGTATAATCTATGATACCGAGACCGCTATAATTTTAATTTAAAGTACATACTTTGAGGTATATACCCAGAATTATTTGAGTAATACATATTTCAAAAGTTACGGTGGGGGACACCTCAAATTTTAACTTTGTATTAGATTATCTTAAGACTGGGGGTTTGATCTACAAAATTTCAAAGCAGTTTTTGTTGCATTTTAAAAGACCTTTTCAACGATACCCCACACGTTAGGGTTAGCCCAATTTAAATTTTAGTTTTCAGATATTTGTCCATTGTAATGATGCCATTATATTGATTTCGTTTTCCGCCAACACGTTAAACGGCGCATTTGGGTCTTATGACCTTACGCTCTGCTCTTCTACGACGTGCTTCTTCTTCTTATCATGTCCGCTAATTATATTTGGGATGACCAGAACTCTGCCACTGACACAGCGTTATTAGTGGCATTGTATAGGTCCTCGCCTGTGCAGGTGGTAGGACACGCAGGTAAGACATGTGTGTCTGAGGAGTAGTAACACTGTTATAGACCGGGAGATGACTGATGGATATTTAATTGCAAGTTGTTTTTACACTCATCACCATCATTTCGAGTAGGTGTCACGGTCAATCGACCAAGCACACCCTGGTGTCAAAGTTCTTCGGAACCGCCTCTCGGCCTCTGACGTTTACACTGAATAATGTATATTTGAATATAATTTTGGGCAAATTTTAAAACCGTAGCAGAGAGGAAGAAGAGAGCTGACAGTTGTCTACACCACACGGACAAGAAATATCAGAGCTGTAACCCCACCTACTCATGTTCTCCTTCCTTCGGCCGACTTGAGTCGGGAGTCTGTTCAAGGACTTCCATATCGCCCGGTAGATCACGAACAGGGGGGGAGATGCTCTGACAGTGGGATGGCAGACGCTGTTGGATATCTCTCCTTCCAGATATTAAGCGTACTTAATAGAACGTACGTAGGAATCAACGACCACAGACAACACCTAAATCGAGCTACATTACGTGGTATCATTTAACAAGTTACATAATTATTTTAGTGATATGATAACGCCGGTGATAACACTTGCATTTGATAAGCTATCAGATTTTTAAATACGATCGCTATCTGCAGAAGGTCGTAGGGATGTGCCGATCTGGAAATTTTCGAGCGGAGAGGTCGTGTCTAATCAGAATTTCTTTTTCTTTCTCTCAAGTGCGAGGATTATTGGGAAATTTTCCGCAAATTTCCGCATAGTGGTTATATGTCAACCGACTGCGGTGAAACTAAAAAAATTGTTTAACTAGGGTTGCCATATTAAAAATTTGGTAACCAGGACAATAGGCGTGAAAACCCCGGTTTTTAATGAAAGTTAGTACTTATAATAAAAAAAAAATAGGATGCCATAAATATATTTTCTTCCACACCGCGGCGCGCGTGTAACCCTGTTCGGACGCTCCCCGGACGCCCTCTAATCTAGGACACATCTGGGGAAACCCGGATGGCAACCCAACATATGTAACATCCTCGTCTTCATCGTCACTTACCATCAGGTGAGATGGGAGACAAATGCCTACTTCAAAAATAAATAAAAAACAGTCTATACAAATCATTGAATTGAGCCCAACCCTATGGTTGATTTAAACATTTCGAGGACAGAGAGTTTGTGTCGGAATTTTTTGCGAGAATTTCTCCTTTCTCTCAATTATGAGAATTATTCAAAAATTTTCCAAGAATTATTGAAAATTGGAAATTTCCGAGCAGATTATAAGCCGGGAGTGGTAAACGATTATCGCTTAGAAGTTATGTCAGTCGACTGCGGTGATGCCAAGAGCCTATATCTCGGAATATTCTCTTAAAGTATAAATAATATTAACATGAAAATTTATATTAAGAAAGACTTCATTACAATCTTTCTGTATATACATTTTCATGTTATTATTATTTATAGTTTAAGAGAAAATTCAAGATATAGGAAAGAGGGTCTGGTCAAGTATCTCTGTCCCTGACTGTACACATTAATAGTCAAATATAACCTTTTTTTCTCTTTTGTCAGACTTTGTTCTCTAACAATAACAAATAATTTAATATTTGCTCAACTGGTGATAATAAATTTGTCTTTATGTCTTGAATAATTTTGAATATGTGGTACTGTAGAATCTAAATGCTGGATATATGTATATATATTTTTTGGGAATTTCGAATGGCATATTGTTGCGATTTTTTTGTATAGTTTGTAAATTCTTGTGAGACCTTCTTCGTGTTATTTAAAGCTTGGCTCTTGACGGTGGTGTGATTTCCGATTTTCAGTAACCTCGGCAAGTAGTAATACTAAGTATTGTTTTATTTTCTTATATGAATGATCTAAAAGAACTTAATCTGTTTGGTTTTTATAATATAATACAAAAATACATCTTTTTTTTTTTTTTTTTTTAAATAAATATATACGGACAAATCACACAGATTGAGCTAGCCCCAAAGTAAGTTCAAGACTTGTGTTATGGGATACTAACTCAACGATACTATATTTTATAACAAATACATATATAGATACACATCCAAGACCCAGGCCAATCTGAAAAAGATCATTTTCCATCTTGACCTGGCCGGGGATCGAACCCGGTCACTCCATGTCGCAGGCAGGCGTGTTGACCGCTGCGCCACGGAGCTAGTCAAACATCTATACTAATAAAGCTGAAGAGTTTGTTGTTTTTGGTTCAAATTGGAAAATTATTTTTGTGTTGGATAGTCCATTTATTGAGGAAGGCTTTACGATATAAAACATCACGCTGCGACCAATAGGAGCGAAGCACCAATAAAAAATGATTTGAAAACTGAGGAAAATTTATTTATTTATACTAAGAAAATCATAATGACAGAAATTGCCGCGGATGAAGTCGCGGGCAACAGCTAGTAATTAATAAAAAGACCGACTTCAATCAGACTTTATGACTTTGATGAAATTTTAATGGGACCTATAGGAATGGAAAACATACCTTCCAAATAAATAAAATCGAAACAATAAATGAAGGAATTATATATGAGGTAACAAACAACCAAATTGATAACTTCCTTCTTTTTTAAAGTCTGTTAATAAGTTAGCTATTTATATATTAAACAGTTACATAACACGGACAAGTGTGATCCTTTTCCTCTAGTCGGTTCCAAAAGACGCACATTTTATCCTTATATTATTTTACTAACTTGTTTGAATTGTGAGTGAACATAAATTAATGTACCTACTTACGTGTCTAACTAACCACGATTTACTTGTTATCTACATATATGTAAATTTACTTTTTCTACTCTCTACGCTCTGATATTACATTTTATTCTACATGTTTCGTTAAGTGAACATCATTTGTATTATTTTTGAGAAATAATCTTTAGACCTTTTCTCCTTTATTTATTTATTATTACTACATACTAAATATAATATACTTCATCATATCACTCCACTGTTTCACTACATAGCTTGCCTTTCGACATAGGCCTCCTCCGGCAACTTCCATTCCTTGCTATCCATCTCCACATCGGTTCTGCTACTTCCCTAATGTTATCCTCCCATTTTTTAAACTGTCTGCCTTTCTTCCTGTGTCCGTTTCTTAGGTACCAGTTGATTATATTTTTAGTCCACTTTTCGGTTCTCTCTCTCATCATGTGACCACTTCCATTTTAGTTTATTAATTGCCAGACTTACATTTTTAAACTTTACTTTCGCCTTTATACTATAAAGTCATATTTTATAATAAAATACGACCTTTTCCCCTACTCAGTCCCAAATATAGAAGCTCATATCATCTTTCAAGATATGCCTCACTTCATTACATTAGGTACGGTTACCTGCAAAAGTCCATACATAGCCTTAAGATGAAATAGGAGGGCTATATTTCCATACAAGATTGGTACCCTGATTCCTTGCCGGATAGTACCAGTAGAGCAATGATTTTTTACCAAAAAATCATGGATATATTAGCATGTTCCTATGTTTTTAATTTTTTCCTAATTTAATTATTTAAAGAGATATAAACCTTCAAAAACCTGACTAATTGGTAAGAATTTCCGTTGTGTTCCAACATCTAGAAAAGAAATTTGACGCGATTATGTTAGGAAAAAAAAAACAAACACAGAAATAGCTTATTTAAAATTTTTAATGGAAAAAGTCATTTAATCGGATACGTTTTGAAGAAGAAATCAGGGGACTACGTACTTGTTACTTAATTTTGTGTACTTTTCATCGGTATTTTCGGGCCGAGCTGCAGTTGTCTCTATCGCACTCTGCGGGGGTTGTTTGGGCACGCGGCGCGACAGCAATAGATTTTACAAATACCCATTTTCAATTCTCTCCAAAAGTGTTTTCTCTTAAGGTGAAAATCGATTGCTCTGATTAGGAAGGCATATACAGTTAGCAATATCATAATGCTTATGCCACATGTACAAGTTAGAAATTGCTGTTATTTTTTAAATAGTATCCATAGCTACACACGTCTTTTTACGCAACATCTATATGGACTTTTGCAGGTGACTGTACATTTTATACGTCAATTAATATCCACCTGGACCTAACGGTCGCACACATCACCTGGCAACCCATTTCCACGGTTAAGGAAGGAAGTGCGGTTTATTATATACGTAGGTACCTCCGATCAAATATAATGGTAGATACACGATTCACGCTCGAAAAGTGGCTCCGGCAAAACAGCGCACTAGTCGAGTATCGGAGCTGTTTGTCCACAGTTTCAATAAACCGCCGTAGCACTCACCCGCGATGATAAAGGTAAAGTGAAAAGATGCAAAAACTACGCAGCAAAAGTAAAAAAAAAACAGATGGCAGTTATACTTTCAGTATGTACCGTTTTTGTCGTTGTTTGTAAGTATGCATGATGTTTTGACTCGGTGACATTATTAAGGCTTAATTTAGTATGAGACTGTGTATCTACCATTATATTTGATCGAAGGTACGTACTTTTACATAACTGGGCACATGCGGTTGGCGCGTAGCCTGCCTAGTGCCTACGCACGCTGTGAAACGTATAAGGGGCCTATTAAACCGATGGGAGGGACGCCGCTATACGTTAGACACGATACGAGATATCTTTAATCGTATCGCACGTATAGCGGCGTCCCTCTCATCGGATCCTAAAGTTCCAGTTAACATCTTCATGGTGTGTCGAAGCTCTGGGATCGCTATTGTGACAGCATTCATGTTTTATTGACGTGATAACGTTTATAAGTCGATGAACGCCGGCTGCACGCACGAAAATATGTCGCGTTAGTAAGCGAGAGCGCGGAACGAACGATAGAGAGGCACGATCGGCCTAAGCGTTCGGCTTGTGACGCATTTAACTCTCTTCTACCGGTATTACGTACAATTATCGACCGTAAATCGACAAAATTTTGGCGTGCAGCCCTCTTTCAGTGATTACCCGCGTTAAGATTATGCTACAATGTAAAGATTCCTCAACATGGGTCCAGTCTTGGGTCCAGTAGCTTTTGTTTTTAGGAAGAGGAAGTATCAAAAATTCATGCACTAATTCCATCTTCTAAAGTGCGAGACCGCACAAGTTTGATTTTTTTACAAGACCTTAGTATTCGATATTCATTACCTAGTGTTTCTGAGAATAGGTTCTTGACAGACAGACAACCGAGTGATCGTATGAAACCCTCAAACGATCCCTCGGTTGTCTGTCATTACTTCCTTCTATGGTACGAAACCCTAAAAAACTGTTACTGTTATACGTATACTGGTACTCACCCGTTCGGTGTATGTAGGTATGTACCATGTAATTGCGTATGAAGTTGCGTGATGAGGTTCGGTGGCCGCCAACTGATTAAAGTTTAGTAAGGCTTCCGATGGCGATTTGTTGACGAAAGCACGCGATGAATATGGTTCAGACAATACAAAGATGTCTTAGTATATATGACGTAGTCTGCGTAATTTATGATCCAAATGTTTTTCTGATGTATGGTTCTATTATTATATTATAAATAAATGCCCAAGTTTTATGAAACTTTACAATGTTATTGCACAACAGAATAACGTAACGGGAAACAGCCAAATAATACTTCGTTATCGTTTTTTTTAAGGATTCTTGCACATCGCCACAAAATTTTCTCATTTTAGGGTTCCGCACTTCAAAAAGAAAAACACTGAACCCTTATACGGCCACTTTGTTGTCCGTCTGTCTGTGGAGAACCCTTTTTCTTATAAGCGCGTGCTCAAGCAAGTGGAAAAAATTAACTTCCAAGCCAACGCAATCCAAATATACAGCTGTTTATGCTTCCCTTTTACTTTCTCGTTTTTTACCTTTTTTCTTGCAATTCTGTATTCCATTAGAATAGAATAGAATAGATCTTTATTTGGACAAACTTAAACACACATATACCATTATAATACAATTAAATATACACTCAAAAATCGTTTTACATAGAATTTACATAAACATGTAACAGCCTATGTCCGCTGCAGCGATCCAAAAAGGTCATAGGCTCAGTGTACTTATACGTATATCGCTCTTTAAAAGTAAATAAGATTCTACAGTTTTGACAAAGGCTTTATATACCACGCGTATTATAATATAAAAATGTTAATTTTCTTTGTCAGCTAATCGTATTCATATTTCTCTCGCTTCCAGGTGGGGAGGTACGCGTTCGAAGACCACACGCCCCCGAACATAGAGCTGATACAACCCTTCTGCGAAGACGTCCACAAATGGCTCAGTGAAGACGCGAGAAACGTCGCCGCTGTACACTGCAAGGCTGGAAAGGGCCGCACCGGTAAGGTCCTATATTTATTAACTAGCTTTTGCCCGCGGCTTCGCTCGCGTTAAGTAGTATAGAAGTTTCATACAAACTTTCATCCCCTATTTTATCCCCTTAGGGGTAGAATTGATCAAAATTTTTCTTAGCGGATGCCTACGTCATAACATGTACCTTCATGCCAAATTTCAGCCCGATCCGTCCAGTGGTTTGGGCTGTGCGTTGATAGATCACTATGTCAGTCAGTCACCTTTGAGTTATATATATATATTTAGAAGACATAGAGCTGACACAACCTCTCTTCGAAAAACAGAAAAATGAGGAGCAAATGTATGAGTGAAATTTATTTCTATTTGTATTTCAGTTTCATGTATATAATGGTGAAGAAAAGAATTAGGGGGCCCCTAAATCTTTGCTTCATCATTTAAATTCACAACAAAATCAAAATTTTGTAAAAAATCTTAAAACGTTTCATAGAATACATCTACCTACCAAGTACCAAGTTTCAACTGTATAGTTTAAATCGTTTTGGATTTAAATGGCTGTCATATAGGGAGGGACGGACAGACAGACATGACAAATCTATAAGGGTTCATTTTTCTATTCAGCTACAGTATCCTAAAAAAGGGCCGCAAACAATTCTATTTCCACACTCAGAATATACAGCCGAGTAGGTGCCTGACAGCGTCAGACAGACAATAAAAAGTACTTAGCATAATCGCGTAACAGGCAGAAACTCTAGCAACAAAGGTTAAGGTTGGAGATGACACGTGGAACGTTATTGCCTATTGAAACCGTCTCATTCAAACAAAAACCCACCCAAAAGCTAAAGTAGTAATTGCGAAATTTCTTTACAGCGCATAATTGAGGCATTACCATCGCCCCGCTTTCACGCAAAAGTCGTAAATTCAAAAAAGGGATCCATTGAAACGGTCGCTTTTTGTGTCGAACCCATAGGGATAAAATGTGGGGCTATGTGACTGTAAATAAGCATGGTGCATGGCTAGGGTTGCCAGGTAAAACCTAAAAGCCGGATAGACCCGCCAATTTGGCCGGACATTTGGGTACAAAAGCCGGACAGACTCGCCAGTTTTGTCAAACATTTGAGATAACAGGCCGGACCCGGGGTGCAAATAGGAACACCCAAATGTAATTTTATTAAATTAAGAAATAATTATGAAGAATTGTGAATGCAAATAAAACAATTAGAGGTGTCCAATGACCAAAAGGCTGGCTATTTCTTTGCGCAAAGAATAAGCATTGCTATACAACGTGGCAGTGCTGCCAGCCTTTTTGGGCACACTTCCGCAGGGCAATGATTTGCGAGACATTTTTTATCTTTAAGTTTTTTGTTTTTACGGTTAGGTTTGCTTTCTTTTTAAAGTTTTCTCTTTTTTGTATAGTTAGGGTTATTTTTAGTTTTTAATTTTTTCAATTATTACTATTATTTTAAGTATTATAATATGTATTTGAACATTAAAATAAAACAAATAAAATACCTAGACGTAATTAAATTTTCGTGGGCGCCCGTCTACCCTTTATATGCCGCAATTTTTTTTTTAATAATGTATACGTCTTATTTGGCCGGACACGCAACCAAAAAGACTGTCCGGCTTTATCCGTCCGTCTGGCAACCCTGTGCATGGTGATCCTCAGTCCGCACTTTTATAATGGTGCTACAATTTTTATAATTAAAGCTTTCTTTCAAAGCCATAAATGCCGCTTGCAGCGTTCACATTTTTTGTTCGCCATTGTAGCGGGAGTCGTGACTCCATGTTTGACAATTATTGGTTGGGGCTGAAAAGAGTTGGATGGAATCGACGTCCTGTACAATGGTACAGGTACGAGGTGAATGAAAATTGGGTACTGCATTTACATATTACTTTCATTGCACAATGCGTCGGTTAAATTTCTTGGGCTTTGTTACGATTTGAAGTGATTACATCTGAGGCACCATGGAGATTTCTTTAAAGAAAGTAAACGCAATATGATGATTATAATAATGAGTCATGCTACTTATGAAAGCGAATTTTGTATTATATTTTTTATTCTACACGCGAAATCTATTCATTGAATTCACTACCTCCGTGGTCCAGTGATTAAAGTGCCTGTAGACCTGGGGGTCGTGGGTCCGATTCCCACGGGAAGCATACTTTGTATAGTTGTTTCCAGTTTGATTGTCTGATGTCCCTGATTGTCTGATGATATAGAGGATCCCGTGCTTCGGAAGGCACGTTAAGCTGTTGGTCCGGGCTGCCATCTGTTAGTCATTAAAGGAACCAGGTCAGAGGCCAAGAGGCGGTTCCGAAGAACTCTGACACCAGGGTGTGCATGGTCGATTGACCGTGACACCTACACGAAATGATGATGAGTCCATGACGTTGGACAATTTTCCCCGGCGGACCAATCAAGAAATACGAAAACAAAGTTACGTTCCATAGAAAGTCGATCAGCTGATTGCTCATTTTGTATGAAGAGCCGAAGTTTTTATTTTCTTTTTTGGATGTTTATTCCTGGGGAAAGTTGTTCAATGTTATTGGCTGATCATGTCCATTAAGTATTGTTACCATCAGATACACGTTATATAACATTAGTTCGGATTAGTATTCTTAAATGATGAAAATTGCGTCTCGAACTTAAGCAAGTGTATATTACCCAAAGGGAAAAACGGGACCGATGATGATAAATGATGTATTTCTGATGCCGCTATAACAACAGATACTAAAAACAGAATAAAATAAATATTTAAGGGGGGCGTATGGCCCCCCTTAAATATTCATTTTATATCGTGCAAAATATCATGTCTATTAACAGACATGATTTTTTGCCGTTTTTAAAAATAATGATACGGAACACTACGTGCGCGAGCCCGACACGCACTTACCCGGTTTTTTAAAATAATATAAGCATGGCTTATTGTCCATGGTACAAGTTTTCCACGATATTTTCCTCATTGCGTCATCATTTTATGAGCTTTACTCTTTATACTAAGTAATTGTCTATGTTCCCCAGGCACTATGGTATGCTGCTACCTGTTGTACAGCGGGCAGAAAGCGACGGCCGACGAGGCGCTACAGTTCTATGGAACAAAACGAACACACGACGAAAAAGGTAAGTTTCTTGACAATTTAAGGTCTCTTCTCGATCGTCAAAGACATTTATGGCCTTTTTACCCGACTGATAGGTCAGTAAAGTAAAAAGGCTATAAATGTCTTTGGCGAAAAACGTTACCCAGTCGGTGGGTAATGTATTTATACAGCGTGATTTTGAACCCCCTTCTATGAAAGGCTATATTTATTTTTTCGTTTTTTACCAGATTTCAATATAGCTATATTGAAATCTGGTAAAAAACGAAAAAATAAATATAGCCTTTCATAGAAATTCATCCAGCTGATCGGCGACTTTGTATGGGAAACCTAATTTTCTTTTTCGTTTTTTACCTTTTTTTCTTGCAATTCTGTGTTCCATTAGGGATGCTGATTCACAGATTTCAATATAGCTAGGGGGTTCAAAATCACATTGTATATGTATGTCTGTTCCATTGTCATCTCCTGTAGCCTAAACGGTTTGACCGATTTTGAAGTGCGAGGTATCATTAGATTCGTATTCTTCCACAAACTGTCATTGGTTAGCAAAAACCTATATGTTGTGCGTAAACTGCCAAAAGGGAGGTCGGGTTTAATTTTTTTAAGTTTTTAGTTTGTACTCATGAAAAAAAAATACCGTTTGTCACTTCTCGAACTTCTGGAGTCCCAGCTCACACAGCTCTGATAGTGTAGGCCTCACATCAGCGGCGGCCTTAGAGGGTGGCGAACAGGGCAATTGCCCGGGGCTCGCTCTTACAGGGGCCTCGCGCAACAACCCAAGCAAAATTATTTTGATATAATTAAGCTGACACCTACTCGAAATGATGATGATGATTGCCTTATAACCAGGGCTTGTTACCGGTACCAAATTCCCATTATAAGTAACGGTAAGTACCGGTATTTCTTTTCTGTTAAAATTTTAACGGTAATATGAGGTACCGGTAATCTAGTATTTAACGGTAATAATATTGTTAACAGTTAACGGTAATTTTACCGCTACTTGTTACCGGTACCAAATTCACATTATAAGTACCGGTAAGTACCGGTACCTCTATTCTGTCAAATTTTAACGGTATTAAAATTGCGTTAATTTTACCGGTACCTACGCATTGTTGCCGTCTACCGCATGGGACTCGCTCGACTGTAAAAGTGCCGCCCTATTGTGGGCCCCCGCCTCACGCCGCACATGCACAACACGGCAACGACACACATTAACGAAATGATAATTCCCAATACGAGTACCGGTACTAAGTACCGGTACTGTTTACCGGTATTTGGTACAGGTACTTCTTTCAATTACCGGTACCGTCGTTTTATTGAGGTACCGGTACCAATCCAATTACCGGTACCGTTGTATTATAGAGGTACCGGTACTTGATTTTTACCGTTACCAAATGTACCGGTACCAAACCAATTACCGGTACTGTCGTTTCATAGAGGTACCGGTAATGGATTTTTACCGGTATTCCAACCCCTGCTTATAACAGTTACGTAATGAATACGCACGTTTATTATAATTTATTATCCTTCCTCCAAAACACATGCATCGTTTAACAATGTTACGTGATATTTCTGTCAATCTATTTGAATGTTTAATTCGATATAACTACGCAATAGATTTTGCGGTTAATCAACTCAAATAATAATAATTCAAGACCGGCTGCGCAATAGATGTAGCTAAACATTTATTGCCTAAAAGTTGTGTGTATAACTTTGGAGCGAAAAAAAATCAGATATGTATGGCAAAGTTGCATTGACTTTTTATAATGGAGGAACTCACTGTCTCGAACATACTACAAATAAATAATAGTACATTACTGCAGAGGCCGGGAAGTAAGGGATTGCCGGACGAGTAGAGTTTTCAAGGCCGAGCGTCAGCGAGGCCTTGGCAATAAATACGAGTCCGGCAAGCCGATTCCCGGCAAAGGCATGTATTGTGCTTTTCTCAATAAATGCGAGGAAATAATGAAAGACGTACTACTGGGAATAAATGAGTATAATATAAAAAAACGATAATAGTACATATGTAGGTACATTTTTATTTTCATTTTTGTTTTACGGCATTTGGCGTTCTACGCAACGTTTTATCAAAGAAATGATGGTGTATGTAATTCATTTCGTTGATTCGACAGAGCTCCTGGCGACAATTCCCACGAATCCTCTGGTTTGATCATAGACGACGCAGTAACGCGGGCGACCACCAGCCCGCTATGTAAATCTCTAAATTGCACCACAGCCGGACCATGTCATTTTATTTCAGTTATTCCACACATTGTTCATAAACATAGGCATTTATAACACCAAATTACACCGATTTTACATTATAAAGTCCACTAGAAGCAATCTGCAAAACAATCCAAAACAACAATCTTGCAGTTCGCCGAAACTCCAATAGTACATTCCCGCGTTATTTTCTTTTTTAATTTTCAATTGTCATTTGGTGCTAAGGAAACATAGCCCATACAGCCCAGTCATATTTTAACCAAAAAATGTAATACGGTAAAAATCTGCTTTCCCGCGCCTTTCTTTTTATTATCGGCATATTTTTGTGTGAATTAATACCAACATTTTAATAAAATAATTTTGATAATCATATATTTATATGCTCGATGAGTGCATTTTTTTTTAAATGTGGTAGCCATTGGCAGTATGACAAGTTGCATAGTACGAGTTACATAGATTAATTAAAAAGTTTTGAGCAGCGGCCAGGAATGAATTTTCATACTTACTTTCCTGGCCTAGGCCGGTAAAGTAATGTATGGGCCAAGAATTACAAACTTTGTGTCTTCTTTTTACTACAATAATGCCTAAATTTCAGAGCATGTTTGAGAAAATAAATATATACGGACAAATCACACAGATTGAGCTAGCCCCAAGGTGAGTGTGCTAGCCCCAAAGTTAGTCTCTATGTATGCTTAGATCTTTAAAACTACGCAAAGGATTTTAATACAGTTTTATTAATTGACTAGCTTTCGCCCGCGGCTCCGCCCGCCAATGTCGATCCCTTAGGAACAGTACTTTTTCCCGGGATAAAATATACCCTATGTCCTTCTCCGTACTCCAGAGAACTTGTATGCGAAATTTCATGATGATCGGTTCAGTAGTTACGGCGTGAAAGCGTAACAAACAAACAAACAAACAAACTCACTTTCGCATTTATAATATTACTAGCTTTCGCCCGCGGCTCCGCCCGCGACAATGTCGATCCCTCGGGAATAGTACTTTTTCCAGGGATAAAAGGTAGCCTATGTCCTTCTCTGTACTCCAGAGAACTTGTATGCAAAATTTCATGATGATCGGTTCAGTAGTTACGGCGTGAAAGCGTAACAAACAAACAAACAAACTCACTTTCGCATTTATAATATTATAGTAAGGATAGTTAGGATTAGAGTGATTCAAGAGGAACGTTTATATATGTACATTGCACCCGTACGAAGCCGGGGTCCGAGTCGCTGGTTTTTTATAAAGGGTATAATTACAAGATCTGGCTTCGTCACTGACAACAGTTATACTTAATTTCTCTCACTAGAATAAGAGTTTTTAACAAATTTATAAATTTAGTTACCTTGAGGACACGTTAGCGTGGTGGTGGGCGTATAGTTGGAAAAAGGAATATAACTAGTTATAGGTTGTTAGCCGCATCGCCTATTTAAATTTTTCCTTATATTTTCGCCTATTCCCTTGGCCGGCTTCTACGGTCTGCGCGGAAAGAGCTGCTAGAGCATTCTACGTTTTTTTCTTTTCTCCCAGACCAGCATGCAAGTATAAGTAATACAGGTACGCCGATAATATAGCCATAAATAACTTTTTTAAAGCGGTTAAATAATAATTTTCGATCCATGAGTTTATTTAGTGTAACCATGAAAGAGAATTCTTCCACTAATGGAAAACTTTTTAGTTTTAAAGAATGTGTTTCTCAAAAGAATGCAATAATACTTATTCACTAACAGAGAACCATGTAGAATGAAATGTATCACTTTCGACGTGAGCGTGGAGAGTAGATTTAGTAAATTTATATATAAGTAGAAAAACAGCCTCCGTGGTCCAGTGGTTAAGGCGTTTGCCTGTTGACCCGGGGGTCGTGGGTTCGATTCCCACCAGAAGCATACTTTGTTTAGTTGTTTCCAGTTTGGTTAGGACATTGCAGGATTGAATCACCTGATTGTCTGATAATAAAGATGATTCCGTGCTTCGGAAGGCACGTTAAGCCGGTGGTCCCGGCTGCCATCTGGTAGTCGTTAAAGGAACCACGTCAGAGGCCGAGAGGCGGTTCCGAAGAACTCTGACACCAGGGTGTGCATGGTCGATTGACCGTGACACCTACTCGAAATGAATGAAGTAGAAAAACAAGTAAATCGTAGTTAGACACGTAAATAACGATAACGATAAAGTAGTACCACGATTATAAGTCGCGTCGGCATTGTTCGATGGCGCAGAATAACGCAACATACCACCGACTCAATACCGAATGAAAATATCAGCTAAATAACGAACTTATTGCCACTACAGAAGATTGGAAATACAATACAACAGGACTCGTGCTGTCTCGCTCATAGTACTTGTACGGCGCGGCGCCGCAGCGAACTACAGACATGCGCCTACGCCAATAGCAGACGGATATTATCGCGCCATGCAAAAATTTGATTTCTGCGCACGTACTTATAAAAGCGATAGACTATATATTGATGCATGTTCGCAATTTAAACAAGTTAGTATATTATAAGAAACTTATATAAAAACATGCGGGTACTTTAACAATTATTCTTGATTTTTGGGCAACAAAACACGAGTAACGAAAATATTTACAGGAGAGCTTTTTTATAAATATGATATGGCTTATACTCGTGCGGAACTGGGTGTTGGATTATATATAACAAAGCATCTTGTATCATGTTGCAGAATATTAGGTTACCTTAGGAAGTGTATCAGGTGACAAGGATATTCCTATCTGATACTTATTGTTTGATAAAACGCGATGATCTCGATAACCAGTATCGTACCTACTGTTCGCAATTCATATTTTTAGGGCAATGTGCTTGCTTTTTATTTACTAGCTGTTTCCCGCGGCTTCGTCAGCGTGATTTTAGGTTTTATCATACAGTCTATTTGGGCTCCCGGACCTACTTTCGGGTCCAAAGCATGTCAGCCCCCATAGCAGCTCGCGCGACGACGTTAACCGACTATAACTACAACCTTTATATTTATTTCATTCAAGCAAAGTAAGGGATTGGCGGACGAGTAAAGTTTTCAACCATGGCAATAATTACGAGTCCGGCAAGCCAATTCCTGGCGAGGCATGTATTGTGCTTTTCTCAATAAATGCGAGGAAATAATCAAAGACGTAATACTAGGAATACATGAGTATAATATAAAAAAAAACGATGATAGTATGTAAATTTTTATTTTCATATTTGTTTTGCGGCATTTGGCGTTTTTAGCCCTTCATATTTTCAACGTTTTATCAAAGAAATGATGGTGTAATTCATTTCGTTGATTCGACTGAGCTCCTGGCGTCAATTCCCACGAATCCTCTGGTTTGATCATAGACGACGTAGTAACGCGAGCGACCACCAGCCCGCTATGTAAATCTCTAAATCTGCACCACAGCCGGACCATGACACTTTATTTTAGTTATTCCACACATTGTTCATAAACATAGGCATTTATAACACCAAATTACACCGATTTTAACATTATAAAGTCCGCTAGAAGCAATCTACAAAACAATCCAAAACAACAACCTTGCAGACATTCCCGCATTATTTTCAAACACGACAAATATGGATACTGGCGTGTATTTGGCCAGTACAGCAATCTATTTACCTCAAACAAGGTTGTCAAAATAATGTTCAAATTTCGAATTAAAAAAAAAATATGATGTTGCAGGCGTGACGATACCGTCGCAGCGGCGCTACGTGGAGTACTACGCGGCGCTTCTGAGCTCGGGGCTGCAGTAC
Source organism: Elegia similella (assembly GCA_947532085.1). Taxonomy (NCBI): domain Eukaryota; kingdom Metazoa; phylum Arthropoda; class Insecta; order Lepidoptera; family Pyralidae; genus Elegia; species Elegia similella. The sequence goes on from OX383941.1 coordinate 22,084,350, forward strand.
TCGGCCACCAAGGTGTTCATCCGCGAGTTGGTGATGTCGCCGCCGCCCCAGCTCAACGGCGGAGCTTGCTCGTTGGAGCTCAGCGTGTCGCAGGCCACGCCGCCCTTCAAGGTGACGGCCGCTTTTGAAGTTAGTATCTCACGTAGCGAGACGCGGCGCTGGCAGCGGTGCGTGCTGATCAAACATATGGCGACGTATGGGAGCGTTTACAGAAAGGCGTCTTTTCGAGCGTTTGTTTGAGATATGACGTTTGGTTTTGTGAGACGTTGGACGCGGCATTGCACACTGCGTCGGTATCAGGAGGATCAAGGGATATTAAATCAAGATTGCTTGATTAAACTAAAATCGACCTTAACTCAGTAATGTTAGAACTGATTTTTTTCACACGCGCCGCCAAACGCGCTGCGTCTTCGTAAACGAAAGTATGGAGCTTCATATGTTTGAGATTGAGCGTGCGACGCCGCGATCGCCGCGATGAACGCGCACGCTTCTCCGTAAACTATATATCTGTATATTAAATTAAATAACGTCCCAATTTTTTTGTGTTGATAAATAGTGCTAGTACTGTATAAAAAGCGACGTGCTCTTTATGACGCGCCGCAGTTGTCTGCTAACGGCACGGGACAAGCGACGAAGCGGCGCGTCGCTTCAGTATAATTCAAACTGCGTCGCCTGCCTACATTTTGTATAAAAACGTCTCGAGGCGGCATCATGCCTGTGCCGCGTATGTCCCGCCGATACCTTAAGCCGTTTCTTTGAGTTTCACGCCTTAGAGTTGAACCATATATGGCAGCGCACTTTCCTATGCGTCTGTCCTCAGCAAGAGAACGCTCTCTTTCTTTCTCGCTCTCTCAAGTAATGACGTACTGAGTCATAGAAAAGGATAGATATATAGGAAAGTGCGATTCCGTGCAGCCACGTGTAGTATGGGCCTGTCTAACAACGTGAAGTTCGCGACGCCGTTCATATCGCGCTATAATTAATCGCCATCTCGATCTATATAGTATATGGGTAAAGAAAGACGGCGTATAGTAGATAGATGTTTCAGCTGGTATGGCATATGGAATTATTATCAGACTGAAAGCTAAAGGGGAATCAAGGGGAGGTAATATAATATATAGCTATAATATTATTGTGTTTGATAAAACGTAATATCACTCCAAGCTATTATATTTATTTGTTAAACAATCATTTGCCCCCAACCTTTATTACCTATAAGTAATATACATACATGCATACATATTATCACGTCTTTGTCCTTTACGGGGTAGACAGAGCCTAAGGTCATAAGACCGTTAGTTAACGTTTAGCGTGTTGGTGGGCGTAAAGGTGAAAAACAGACTCAAACTAGTGATGGGTTGCTAGGCGCATCGCTTATCGTCATGATGCTTAAAATTTTCGCCCATTCCCTTGACCGGTATCTACGGTCTGCGCGTTTTAAAGCGGTTCCATAATATTTTTGGATCGTCGAGTTTATTTAGTACCCCCCTCCCCCCGCAGGCGCCGCCGGGCGGGCACGAGGTGATGGGTGCGGGGTCGTGCGTGCGCGTGAGTCTGACACACTGCACGCCGCTGCGGGGCGACGTGCGCGTGGACGTGTACAACAAGCCCAAGATGATGATGCGCAAGGAGAAGCTGTTCCACTTCTGGTTCAACACGTTCTTCGTGTGCGCCGAGTTGGGAGCTCAGCGGGTGCCCGCGCCGCCTGACAGTCAGTACCGAATCATTTTATTTTTTGCTTTTTAGCCCTTCAATCATTGAATTAGAAAAACTATGGAAGCAGCATTGTGCTCAGAAACTGACACCACGCGAAGCTATAAGTGGGCGGGGCTTAAAAAGTAGATTTTTTCGCGAACTAGTCTGCCGCGCGTTCCGTGACGGAAGGACGCGTCGATAAAAGCATTTAAAGACATTTTTTGTGATTATCGGCGAAATCGTTACGAATTAAGAAAAATGACTTCTTGTGTAGTAAAATGGTGCAGGAAACGCAAGAAAAGACAGAATGTGACACTGGAGTAACTTATCATAGCGAGCGCGAGCTGCTAGCCTACCTACCTCCGCTATGATGACACCATAGCGTTTATAAGATAATGTTAACACCGCCCCCAATCGCAAAGTACCTTCGTCTATAAGTGCGTAAGTTTTCGTTGTGATATTAGTTAAGTTTGTTGTCAACTGATATTGAATCGTTAGTTGTATAAGAGTTACGCTTCCATATTTTTTTCTAATTCAATGCCTTCAATCAATCAATATATTTATTTGCAAACATACGAGTAGGTACATTTATGTAGATAACAGAAAAAAGATCGCTATGTGTTGCTATAAATATCATACAAATATTAAGATAATAACATAACTAATAATAAGAAAATGATATTGCAAATTATAAAATTGACATACAAATATATTTTAATATAAAGTTAATTTAACTAACGAAATGGTGGTGTAAATTATTTCGTTGATTCGACGGAGTGGCGCGAGAATTCCCATGAATCGACTGGATAATAGAGTTGTCAAATATTTTGAATATCACAAAATATTTGAGAACCGATTGGCGCAAAAATAGAAAACACAATGAACATTCATAAAAAAGAATGGGAGATTCCAAATTCAAATGTAATATTTTGTTTATTTTTAATTTTAACAGTATTTATGGCCAGACTTACCCCTAAATTTTCAAAAAAAATCTGAACTAATATTAACTCAAATTCTCGTGCTGTCTTTGTCTTGCTAAGTAATAATCAAGACAGTGACAGCACGAGATTTGAGATCGATTGTAACTAAGATACTCTGAGAAGGTTTTGAGTATTCAGGCGTTAGTAATATTAGTTTAGATTGAGTGAGAATAGAGGAATTCGGACCATGTAATCGATCGCAAAGCACTGTTGTAAGCATAACGAACTGATTTGTTTTGTATTATTTTCTATAGTAAATAAATTAAAACAGTTGAGCAATTTTATGCAAGTACTAGCTGTTATTGCATCAGTTAATATTCGACATGGTTTATATCACATTTTATTAATATGATGATGAAATGAGTGCATCGCTGTTTCCCGACTCGTCCATTATAGGAATTTTCAAGGCAAGAGTGATAATCTCGGTTCTCCATGTAAACCAACTCCCTCCATTCTTCTCGTGTCATTAACCGTATTATCATTTACAGGGGGTAAATGATATAGCCTCTCATATCCTGTGTAATACTCTCATTCCATGTCATTTTCGGTCTTCCAAACTAAAGAGTCAATCTGGTTCCATGATCATCATCATCACCTTCCTCGCCTTTTCTTATTTGGGGTCGGTTCTGCATGTCAACTCCCTCCATTCTTTCTGTCATCAACCATATTATCATTTACCCCCCCTCTCATATCCCGTCTTATACTCTTGTAACGTTGCAGCATGCCACCTGCATGCTGCATCTCGTCCACCTCATTTCTTTCTCATCTGTCCACTTTCATTCCTCATTTTATTTCAAATTTCATTCTTTCCATTTTCAGATCATTTCTCTCCGTCATGACTCAGTCTACCATCATCTCTCAACTTGTAACGGTCTCTGATATTAATTATTACATAAAATGTTATATTGAAGTCAATATATTATAAGTTGTGAAGCTGTGTTCAATAAATTAATCTTCTTGTCTGTCTGTTGTGTCGAGTGTCTGTTCTCCATTCCTTATATGTGGGAACTCTACTAAGAGCGCCGGGACGGTCTAGCCCTCACACTCTCATTTCATGTCATTTTCGGTCTTCCCAACTAAAGAGTCTATCTGCTTCGATCATCATCATCTTCCTCGCCTTTTCCCTATTTGGGATCGGCTCTGCATATCAACTCCCTCCATTCTTTTTGTGTCATTAACTGTTTTATCATTTATCCCCCTGTCTCTCATATCCCGTATAATACTCTCATTCCATGTCATTTTCGGTCTTGCCAACTAAAGAGTCAATCTGCTTCGATCATCATCATCTTCCTCGCCTTTTCCCTATTTGGGATCGGCTCTGCATATCAACTCCCTCCATTCTTTTTGTGTCATTAACTGTTTTATCATTTATCCCCCTGTCTCTCATATCCCGTATAATACTCTCATTCCATGTCATTTTCGGTCTTGCCAACTAAAGAGTCAATCTGCTTCGATCATCATCATCTTCCTCGCCTTTTCCCTATTTGGGATCGGCTCTGCATATCAACTCCCTCCATTCTTTTTGTGTCATTAACTGTTTTATCATTTATCCCCCTGTCTCTCATATCCCGTATAATACTCTCATTCCATGTCATTTTCGGTCTTGCCAACTAAAGAGTCAATCTGCTTCGATCATCATCATCTTCCTCGCCTTTTCCCTATTTGGGATCGGCTCTGCATATCAACTCCCTCCGTTCTTTTTGTGTCATTAACCGTATTATCATTTATCCCCCTGTCTCTCATATCCCGAATAATACTCTCATTCCATGTCATTTTCGGTCTTCCCAACTAAAGAGTCAATCTGCTTCCTTCATCATCATCATCTTCCTTGTCTTTTCCCTTTGGGCTCTGCATGTCAATTCAAGTCTTCCTGTCATGAACCATATTATCATTAACCCCCACTATCTCATATCCCGTCTCATCATCATATCATCTCCCAACTAAAGAGTCACCCTCTTAGTCATAAAAATTAACAAACGTTTATTAAACCTATTTTAGTTAAAATATGTTTTGTCCTTATCCCTCTCTGCAACGATTGGCATGGAATTAACGACACAAAACATCATCATCATCATCAGGTCTTTTTAGTCTCCACTGCAGGAGCATGACCCTCTCTATACTACCGGAGCCATACTTGGCCAGAGCAGACAGAGGATTTGGCCTACACTCTCCTCGCTGGCCAGACGGGTTGGAGAGGTTTCATTGATGTTGAACTTTGTCAACAAAAAAACATATTTTAACTAAAATAGGTTTAATAAGCGTTTGTTAATTTTTATGAATAAGGAAGATCAATCTGCTTCCAACCTGGATTATTTATGACATCGGTTTCATGATGCATTACAGGTGCAACGGAGGAGACATTCAAATTGACGCTGAACAAATGGCAGTTGGACGACGCGCACAAAGACAAGCAGCACAAGATATACGCGCCCGACTTCAAGGTAACTGCAGCAGCCCTTCAGCATTGCTGGCTTCCTGTTGTTGATATCATCATCATCAGGTCTTTTTTAGTCTCCACTACAGTAGCATGACCCTCTCTGTACTACCGGAGCCATACTTGATCAGAGCAGACAGAGGATTTGGCCTACACTCTCCTCGCTGGCCATATGGGTTGGAGAGGTCTCATTGATGTTTATGAGCTTTGTTTAGCTTCTATTTTCTAATTCGCCCTTTTACGACATCCATGGGAAGACTTGGAGTGGTCCTATTCTACTCTGCCGGAAACCACACGGCTAATGTTGTTGATAGCTCGTATATTATCCATTGTGACGTCTCTTAAAACGCCATTGTATAATGGTTACTACATTGTAATGGTTGCTACAAATCAAGTTGGGCGGAAACACGATTTTTGTATACATGAATAATCATAATATTTATTTGCAATGAATACATCAACATATTATCTTAAAACTATATATTTGATGTACAAATGTTTGTCTTATTTTATCGACTTACCAAATAATATAGTTAATAATACAATACAATTAAATAATAACTAAAATTTAAATAATTAAAAAAAAAAATGCATGTTTAAATAATTTTTTACGCTGTAGAAGCCTTTGTCATTGAATCATTTCGTCAAATCCGTTTTAAATTTATTTTGGGTTAATGATTTTATATTATTTGGTAAATTATTAAATATTGAAAATGGCGTTTTTTTCCGCTCGCCGTTAGGAACAAGTTCCTAATGGCTATGATTTTCAATTAAACATTTTTTTTATTTAATCTTGAAAGAGGACTATATTGTTAACACTACTATATTATTAAGCTACAAAAATGTAATGCATGCAGCATTACATTTTTGGTGGTAGTTCACCGTTAGGGATAAATAAGCTACCTAAGAGACCTACATATCGCTTCCCTAGTAATAGAGGGGCACAATTCAAAATTTTGTGTTTTCGATTTTTTGTAATAAATCGGCACAAAACTAACAGTTCTAGGACCTCGCTTTGAAAAAAATAGGATAAAAGCTCAAATTTAACGAGCGCTATATTTGTGTCTCTTTTACACCGACTCTTTCCTCTCTCACGTCTTCCCGTGACAAAGGCCCATTTAGTAAGACGCCGGTATTTGTAGAAGCAGGACCTTATGCGTGGAAGCAGAATTCGACTTAGGCCCATAAATCATTAATTTTCTGGCAAGTACTGCAAATACTGTTTGTATTAAAAAGGCTCAATAAGATTTAGACCCGTGTATTACGAAAATGTTTTCTATTACGTGGTGTTATTTTAAATTAATCCCTTATTATACAAACATATTGAACGATTTTCAGTAGATATATCTAAATGATGCCTTATACCATTAAGATGTAGTAATTGGCCAGGGGGTAGATTTATATTTAAGTCTTTTTATAATATATATTTTTTTATAAATTAATAGATGTGTCTATACTTACAAGTAATTTTACAACATTATTTTTTAGTTTCTATTAAAATATTTTCATTTCACTTTGCAATAAGTAACATTCATAAAATTAATTATTTTTATTGAATTTAGTAAGCAATGATATAATAAATATTGTCAGTATTGTTCAAACCCATTTACATAAAATCTACACGAATAATTAAAATTTAAGTATCTGTTTGTAACAGTTTTTTTTTATACTAAACGCGTAATGCAAGTAGGGTTTTCGAGGCTTTAGTACACTTGGTATGACTATGCCAGCCTCATGTACTCGTACTTAGTACAAACAAAAATATATAACTTTTTTAAACTTTGAACCGATTGTAACGGGTGTTTAACTGATAGAAAAATAACATTATAAAGTATAAGGGTATTTACAGTCCGTAAGTAACTTTCACTTTGTTAATTATGTGTCAATAATAAACAACTAGGTAGTTACGTAACTTATGCTATATTTATTCATCTTCTTTAGAAATAAAATCTAAAAGACCTCCTGCTAAATTCATCGGTTCCACCCAATAAACCAATCATAGAACTGGCTTACAAAGTAAGGCTGGATTTTAATAAAATTATTAATACCTACATATTATTTGTTTTCTGTATTTTCACATAAGATAGTCAGTTTAAACTTAATTAGATAACAGAGTCTACCAACTAAACATTGGTAGCTAACCAATGTTTAGTTTTCCCAATACATTCAATAACTTTTAACTATGTAGAACTCTCACATGCGTGATTTTCTTAAAAGGTTGTTTATATTTTTAGATGTTAACTGAAGATATTATTGAAAAGGAGAATATTCCTTCGTGTAATTAGTAAAAAAATGACAACAAAATATCTAGAAATATTGAAATGACCTGTGAGACTACACTCAATGTTCCCGTAACTGACACCACCTTAACTAATGCAACTGCATCTATACGATCAAGGTATTCTTTCAGTAGTCCCAGTTCCTCGTCCACAATTAACAGTAGAAGTAGTTCTTCTTGCAGCACTTGCAGCAGTTCCTCGTCCCGTAGTTGCGAAGTTAAAGAAAACGCATATTCTTGTAAAACATTGTACTTCATAAATCATCGTACAGAAATGAAAACGAAAAAAAGTTAAGAAATAAAGCAAAAAGATGTTAGAAGCTTTAATCTGAACCCAGAGGCTTATACAGCACCATTCGAATTGAGTTTATGTAAACAGAAGGATTTGCAAGAACTAATTTCCAAAAGATTAACTGACCCATCTGGGCGGGGGTGTCACCCTTAACTGCTTGTCCGGTAGTTGCAGGTATGGCATCAGGTACGCTTCCCGAGCTGCTTATTACTTTTTCCCAATCATTCGAGCGAGTAGTATCCCAATACCTTCCCTAAATCCAACAAATCCCTATCCTCCCCCAGCTTGAAATTGCTTTCGATGGCAGCAGTTTCGGAAGCACAGGAAGCCAAAGATACTGCGCTCGCGAACCCGCTTGCCAAGCGTGGTGAGAATGGCAATATCCTCCCATGGAACCAAGAATCCTTGGGAGAGGCCTATGTCCAGTTGTAGACTTCTTATGGCTGTAATGATGAATTGATCCATTCTATGCCACTTATTTTGAAGCTATGTTATCGTAACTTTTGTCAATTTCGTATGAATTCTAATTTTTTTGTGTATACTTAAAAAGTATTACCGTGATTTTTAATTGTTGAAGATTCGTAAAGTTTTGTATTAGTAGTAACCAAACAATTTTTTAATTAATGAAAAATATTATATACATTAGTATTATATAAAGAAGAAAATCAATTTTGTTATACATTGAGATAAATCAATAAATAAAAAAGATGGAAGTCTCAATTTCTTTAATTTTAAAGTGTAATTACATAAAAAAAAGTGTTCAGTTAGAGAAGTTATTGTTTGAAAAGTTTATGTTTCGTAATCATTGATTTTACTATATAGTTATATTCAGATTGTAAAATCTAAGAAGTTCCTAACTACATTATGTCCACCTTAGTAATGTCTTAAATTGATTTAATTATTTTTTTTCAATTACATTTTAATTTATTTCATTATTTTATTCTGAGATTTTATGGCACTTTAACTTAATTGGCGTTAGGGTCTACGAGCAGTAAGGTCCTATTTTGAAATAGTACCTTAAAATGTAGGCATTTATTATCATAAAGGGGCCTAATTCGAAAACTGCCTTAACATAAATATATATTTTTTGTATAATAAAGGCCTTACTTAAAAAGCTTATTTTGAACTAGTTATTTAATGCTTAAACTTAATTATATTTAAAAAAATTATAAACTATATTGTACTATTCGAACCTGAGATAATGTGTACAAAATTTCAAAACTCTAGCCAATAAAATTAGTAAGTTAAAGAGAATTTTAGAAGAAAATCAGATTAACTAAATCTTTATCGCGCTATTCCCAAAAAATATGTTTTTTGAATTGTGCCTCTCTATTACTAGGGAAGCGATATTTTTTTTTATATGTGGAATATGCGTTATGCACACTGATCTCCTACGGGGGTACAGCACAGTTATGCGGGACTCGCACCCGCTAAAACCACATGTTTGCTCTCTCCACGCCATATTAATAAATAAATAAATATATACGGACAAATCACACAGATTGAGCTAGCCCCAAAGTAAGTTCGAGACTTGTGTTATGGGATACTAACTCAACGATAATATATTTTATAACAAATACATATATAGATACACATCCAAGACCCAGGCCAATCGGAAAAAGATCATTTTCCATCTTGACCTGGCCGGGGATCGAACCCGGTCACTCCGTGTCGCAGGCAGGCGTGTTGACCGCTGCGTCACGGAGATACTCTTCCACCATCACCTAAGAGTCCTACCTAATTATCATCGTCATCGGTGTTCGATAACCGGCACCGGGCCAGCAAAGTCTGCGCCTATGGTGTGAAATAGATTTGATCGTGAGTCTTCGGCAGGTGGAGCTGATCGTGCAAAAGCAGCCGGAGTCATCGCGGTTTAGCGCCGCGGCGCGCGGAGAACCTCCCTCGTCGTCGGCGTCTGACTGCTCCGAGCCCGACACCGAACCCGACGCCACCTGGGACTCCGGTGAGCGACTCTCCACCGCTACGCTCTTACACATTTAGCGATACTCATTATGACGTCAACCGAAACGAGTGTGAGCCCAAATTAACTGGTTCAATGAATTCGAATCGAGATCGAGAATATCGTATCTGAACCGCAAGAAGAGATAAAAGTAATATTTGTAAAGGCGCTATTACACTGGATCCGATCGAAAATACTTCATTTTGTAAACATACCAAAATGGTGGGGCTCAGACCCAGTGCGTATTATTATGACCAGAGATCGGATATACCTAAAGTTCAGAAGTTGGCTATTATAGAAAACACTTTTTTTATTGAAAAATATCCTGTTTTATGATTAACAAATTTGATTGTAAGGAGTGAGTACACCTTACTCCATACACTTCTTGCCTTGCTCCAAAGTAATGGGGTTTGTTTTGTATGTAATAGTGTGCAATTGGGCCTAATAAAACTCAGGGAATATAAGTACTTTGTAAGTGCGCGAATGAAATTGCAAATTATACCTAAATACTGGCATTTTATTTATGATAAAAATATTTAAAGAAGCCGCTGACATTATATGTGGCCAAAATCAACTTTAGGTAACTATGCACTGGAATATCCGATCTCTGATTATGACTTAACGATTTTAGGATTGGTGCCTAAAATAAACATTTTGGCCTTGGTACAACCCTTTCAATTGGAATTGAAAGACTTCATTTTAGACACGAATTTATGAACTAAAAACAAATTATAAAGGATAATTTATAGGCAGTGGTTTAAATTTCTGATATCTTTTTACTCAATGAAATTGTCAAGATCTTTTAATGCACATATTATAGAAATATAAAGCAATGCCAGTGCAATCACTCTTAGATTACCGATAAGATTTTAATATACAATTGAAGTAGGCCTTATTTGTATTTCACAGAAATATTACGGATTCTCACATATTTCTTTAAGATTGGATCTCCATTTTCACATCAAAAAATAAAATCGTTAAGTTCATAAATATGTGAGGAGCTGCTTTTATATATTTTTTTCGGAAATTAGTTTCTTGTCATACTTATCTTGAATAGGTAACCAAACCGATATATTTTTAAAAGTAAACATAGTCAAAGATCTTAGGTGAATAGCAAGAACAGACACGAGTGTTCCTTTTTGTAACTATGATCTCGTGCATAGAGTATGCCATCGTTCGCCCGTGTTGTTTAATTTTAGACCGTACGCCCCTGGTCTGAGAGTGTATGTTTGTGGTGCAGGGCGCTGCGAGCGCGTGGGCCGCTACCGGCAGTTGTCGCCCGACGCCGCGCTCACGTAACGTACTCACTCTCCTGCATGGCGCGCCACTGCCCCACAGTCTCACCCATGTTTGCTTATCTAAATCTCTATTTTTTCCCCTAAAAGCATTCCACAATAAGCCAAAAAAAGAAAAAAAAATTTTTTTACTGAAATACTAAAAAAGATATTTCGTAGCATTACTTGACATTTTGTTTACATTGTTTAAAAGAGTAAAAAAGTTGTAAGGTTAAAAAAATGCCTTAAAAAATTAAAAAAATATTTTTTTTAACAAAAAAGAGAACTGCCAGATGGCAATTTTAGCAAATGTATAACGTTTGGCAGTCTCGTTGATTAGTTAAAATTTTAATATGGTGAATAGTAATCTCAATTTGGTCTTATGGCAAACATGGCGATGACTTGTCACACAATGCATTCAGTGTCCCATGTACAAACTACTAAACCTCACACAAAACAATCTAATTACGCTATACTCGACGTACAGAAAGGGCGGACGACATATCAAGGGTTTTTTATTAAATATATATATAGCGATAACACGCCATAGCGACACTAATGATTTATATTCTTTAAAATGTTGCCATTGGACGTAATTTTGTTTTCTTTTGTTGAAAATACATAGCCAAATGATCTCTTAATAAAAACCAAATATCTTTAAAATTTATTGTGACAAATATTTCTTGGCTACAGAATATCCGACTAAAGCATTTAAAAAAATCATTATAAAAACACGGTTTCACTCACGTTTATTCAGTTGGAATCGCCAACTAGTTTCGGTCTGATACGAAGACCGAAACTAGTTGGCGATTACAACTGGATAAACGTGAGTGAAACTGTGTTTTTATAATGAATTTATCTCGCGTAAGTTTTAATACTTCTAAAAAATGTTGCGAATTAAATGAAGTTCGCATAATAGTCGTAGCCATTTAGCGAGTAAATTCATGCCATTTACTAAATAAATGGGTATCTCTTGAATAGGCATGTAACATCCTCGTCTTCATCGTCACTTACCATCAGGTGAGATGGGAGACAAACGTCTACTTCAATAATTAGTAAAAAAAAATATTTCTACCTCCCTGTAACTCAGACGAGTAACAGATATATTATATAATCAAACTTAACATGTTACCAAGCTTCTATTTTTCGTTATTATTCTTCCTACAGAATATCCTACAAAAGCTACCAGTTCTGTGCGAAAAAAATTAAGTTCGCATTATAGTCGTAGCCATTTAGAGAGTAAATTCATGACACTGACCTATACCTATATCTACCCCCCTCCAACTCCGGCGAATAACAGATATTATATAGTCAAACTTAAGCTTTTCTTCGTCATCAATGGAGTGTTGCTATGAATTATTTGTTAGGTAGTTAAATTGTCGTCCACCGATTTTTGTGCGTGTATGTTAGCGAACAAGATGGACCCGGCTTGCAAAGCTTACCACGAATGTCGTTCATCGCTTACCCATTATTAATTTCATTTTATTTAACCAAGTTATATGGCGGCATAAATTTATTTATGGGTATCTATGTGCGTTTTTAGTGTTATTGACATGACGTCATTTTCTTTCTGTTTGAAAGCTTCAATGTTAAATAAAAGAGAATAATTTTAATGTTTTAAATATACATATGCCAGCTAGTAATCTAATAATCTAAGGTTCGTCAGTGTGTACATATATTCAATTTTAATTTATTCGTTAACCACAGTATAGTGCAACAGAGTTGGATAAACGTGTGTGCTAGAAAGAGAGAAAGCATAATGTGCGGTGTTTTCCCATATTCCTATATGTTATTCTATAAATAGTATTGTGCGTTTGCACATGAACGTTTATGCCTTGGTTTCTACTATTTCGGTGCCGCACTTGACGTCCGTCCGAGCTAGATAGACCTAGGTATACGTAAAAGAGCAACCCTTAAAACTTTCTCTTTTGCGTATATAGGTCTGTCCTGCGCGGACGGGCGTCAAGTACGGCACAGCAATGGTGGAAACCAAGGTTTATTATGAAAGAAATGTCATTATCTGTATTTCCGTCCGCCGATGAATAGGAGTAAACATAGATTAGATAGTTTCTTTGTCCAACTCTTTTGCATGACAAGTGGTTATGTCAAGCACGTTTAGGAAATAACTTTCGGACATGGCTTCCGTGTTGTATATACTTGTTCGTCTGTCTGTTTTTATGTGCTTGATTCACGTGCATGCTTTCTTTTACATAATGCTGTAGAATTTGATAGTAATATCTTTGAAATAATGCCCAGCAGTGTTATAGTATAAGTCTAAAAACGGGCAAATTCTGCAGCATAATGGTTTATATTTTTAATCAGATACATTGTGGATTCATATTTTAATTAATGTTTTTTAAGTAAATGGATTAACAAAATCTTTGAAAATATTAGGTCAGTTTCGGAAAGAACCTATTTATAATATAATATGGATCTACACAATAAAAAATATATCTAACTGTTACAAGTTTTATTCACTTATGTTAGTGAATATATATTTTTTTTCACTTACATAAGTGAACATATGTATAAACGAGAGTTAAGTATATTATTATCTGACTAGCTCCGTGGCGCAGCGGTCAACACGCCATGCGCCAGCCTGCGACACGGAGAGACCGGGTTCGATCCCCGGCCAGGTCAAGATGAAAATGATCTTTTTCAGATTGGCCTGGGTCTTGGATGTGTGATATATGTATTTGTTATAAAATATAGTATCGTTGAGTTAGTATCCCATAACACAAGTCTCGAACTTACTTTGGGGCTAGCTCAATCTGTGTGATTTGTCCGTATATATTTATTTATTATTATCTCTCGTATATACATATTTTATATTGGACATAAACATATTTACGTTCGAATAATATAATATTGGCATAAATACAAAAATACTTCATTAATGAGGTGAAAAGATTATTTGAGAATATTAAGAAGGATATTGTACAATAAAAAATATATGAACGTTATTTTGTGTTTAGTCCGTCATAGGTTACTGGTAAGGCGCCCGCTATGTGTGGAGTGTGTATGTGTGTAAATAATATTCACAGAAATCACAAACATACGCGCTGTATCAACAATGTGACACAAACTAAAAAACTCGCACAAATAAAAACGTAAACGAAACCCAGTTGATAATAACGTGCTTTTTTTTAACAAAAAAGCGGTACATGTCATTGAAACAAGCTTTTATCGGAATCAAAATTCCGAAAGCTATTCTCAGTTTTAATTCAAATATATTGGAAAGTTCATACAGTTCGTACTTTAAAGAAGAAAAACACCTATGTGCTGCATTGTCGATGACTCTCTAATATTGCATTTCATTCGCTATGCATCGCTTGACAAACATACGCATTACACGTGCCACACACAGATATATAACATGTCTTATAGTCATTGTACAGTCGCGAGCATTTATACGTATCCAATTAATCCATATCCACCTTATTACATTGAAGTAAGAACGATATGTTTACTTAGCTCGTGGCTGTACGTGCCTTAAAATGCACTATGAGAGGTGTATATTTCTAACCCTCTTTACATTTGATTGATTTATTTGAAAAATATTTAATGATGATAGAACCCACCCTAATTATTATTTATATACATCAAAAGTGAAATTCGGTCAGTCAAATAGAAAATATCTGTTCCTATGATGGCAATAGCTTCTCATTTCTTTATAGAAATTACACACTGTTATCAGTTTCAAGTGGTTTTTACACAGGTTACACACAACAAGTGTATTTAGTGAATCGACTGTACAAGACGAGAATTATTTATGTGTGAAACATAGCCTTTCTACAAAACTTTTTAAATAGACCTATATTTTTTAACAAAAAATAATATTTTGAATTATTCTATATTTTCAAATAAATCAATCATATCTGTGTGTGGCATACCAGAGTAAGATATGCTCAACGCGTTTCTTCATTTGCAGGTGAATCCACATACTTGTGAGGGTGACACGGGCTCGGTGACTCTCCACTTCTATAAACCCCGCTTTCCCCACTGGCAAAGGCTTGAACTCTAACACGGTGCCGTAAAGACTATTATCCCTCGAAGCCTTTACCTTAGTGATGTTAAACAGAGCAGATAGTGTTCTATGTGTGTTACAATGTGTAGATATTTAATGTAAAGGGTAGTGTGCCATTGCTGCGTATGGACAAGTGCCGAGTGGTGCATACGACGAGAGAGACGTTGGACCGGTACTAACATCGCGGGAGGTGTACGATTGTTCGTTTGTTTGTGGTCCCGCGCCGCGAATGTATGGTCACAAGCTATGTTCTTGTCTAATTAATTTACGTAACTCTTATGACTGATAAGTACATCGGATTATTGTTATTTGTGAGCCACTGTCGCGCAGTGCCGACGGGGCGATGCAGGTCATATCTTTTTTTCACTCGCGAGGTGAATGGACTTTTTGTTTACGATAGTTACTGATAACCATGATTGATGTTGAAATAGCCAATATTGCCACATGGAAAATAGCTGTTCGCTTTTTAAATGTAGTTAATTTAACCGGCCAGTGTTGTAAATCCTCTAAGGTTTGATTATCTTAAAGCGTTGTATGGTTTCAGAATGTTTTTGAAATATTGTGTTCATTTCGTGTACCTATGTGTTTGTAAGGTTTTTATCGATGAATTTTGGTTCTAAGACAAGCGCGTCTGTGTAAAAACGAGGATATATTTTAAAGCGTGGTGCTTTTGACGGCCAATAAGAATCAAGGATGTTATTTTTCTCAAATTATTGTCTGAAACTCGAACCAATTTCAGTTGTTGGTTTCACAAATCGAGTGTATATTCCAGAATAGGAGCCGCGTTTCTAATTGTCATAAATTCTGTTGATTGTGTGTGAATATGAAACAAAAGTATTCAATTAAGTATACCTGAAAGATAACGATTGATAAGCTAATTTAATTGTTCAGATGTGATTCGAATGATTGGGTATTTGACAACGAATAAATATAAAATTGGGTAGATTAAAGCAGTTCAAGGATCTGACATTTTATCAAAAGTAGGGATAATTGTATTCCTTTTCAAGTTAACAGAAGAGTATGTGTTTATCATGTTTATCACGCATATGTCTACTTTGACCCTTAATAGGGCATCATAGGTAAAAACTTTTCATTGGTTTTGGACCTTATGTCAAGGGCAGAAGGTACAAAATAATGCGGGAATATATATACATACCCGTGCCTTATTAAGGGTTAAGTGATCAGCCCCCGGAGCATGGCACGCGCGACTTTTATCGACTATCGCCATCTTGTATTCCGTAAAATCAAAGAGCGAGATGGTGATAGTTTATCGCGCGATATAAACGGCGTCGCGGGCGCCATGCTATGGGAACGACATGATAAACAGAGTATCTACTTGATTTTTTATATCCCTGGTTACATGAAGACATTATTCCTTCAAAATGATTTCTCAGCCTTGGCAACTCTCAGTCCAATCCCATATGCTTTGATGCGCTTACGACAAGACGAGTGGAATCAAATTCAAAATATTTCCACAAGTAAAATTTTGGTCGGATACCAATTTGGAACCTTAATCTGAAGCACGATTGTCGTCCGATAATATCATAGTATCGACGTCAAGCCAAATTGGGCACTATACAATGTTATCTTAGAGCTCAAATATGCTTGGATGAAGGGTGGCTCGTCCGGGGAAGTACCACTCTCACAGAAAATCGACGTCTGAGTAGAAGCTTTACCGCTTCTATGCTTCGATCGGTGAGTGAGAGAGCCGGAGGCCCATCCTTCCCCCTCCCCACCCCATTTTCTTCCCCAACTGCTTGAAAGGCTGACAACGCACCTTCCTCATCCTGGTGCAGTTGTCCATGGGCGGCGGTGGTCACTTACCATCAGGTGACCCGCATGCTCGTATGCCGTCCTATAACATAAAAATAAAATCACAATAAACAGTCATACAGACGTCAAGTACCCAATCGTATTAGTTAATTATTTACTTTGGTAATATAAAGAAATATTTGCCGTGCGGCGAGGCAGTTGTTCCCACCAGCTATTGACTAAGTCCAAGACGGACAGTTTTTTGTATAGTTTCGAAAGATCTCAGCGGCTGTCGTCATTAGGTTTATGCAGCGTGGTGCTGTGAAATTCATTGTGCTTTTTTTTATTCTGCTATATATATGGGGAGGGACATACAGAAATATGAAGTAAAATTACTCTTGCGATTTGGAACGAAAATCGGAAGCGATATTACTTTTGCGTCCTGTATCATACACAAAGGTTTCGATATTCTATGGAAACCTTTTAACCTTTCAATTTAATTATAAGAAAACGCTCAAACACCCGTTTTTATATGCGCCCCTTAGTTTTTTTCATTTTTATTACTTGCTATAGTGGCAGAAGATGTACATATAAATATATCTATTACTGATCATTAGATACAGTCATGTGACAGACGGATGTACAGCGAAGGCTTAGTAATAGGGTCTCGTTTTTACGGAACCCTAAAAATCAAGTCTGGTTGAGTCACCCATTGAAAAAATAAGGCTGTCAGCCATATTTGAAGAAAACGATTATTCGTTGTAAAAAAGACGTACCGAAACCTCATTGCGGCGCGAATAATAATAATTATTCTGAAGTGGGGACCTATGAAGAAATTAAATTCATAATATAAGACCTGAGCTCTGTCTACCCCGCAAAGGAAAAGATGTGACACGATGTATGTATATATAAGAGGTCGATTCGGTTTACGTAGTCCAATGAAGTTAATAAAGAGAATTTTTACTTTATATTTGTATGTTTTTGGCTTTAATGACTATAGAAATTTTGTTCATCTTTATGATAGCATTCACTTCTTAGGGACCATTGAACCATTTCAACCTATCATACCTATTACATACCTATATACTTTTAGATATATCTTAAACTGGGAGCGATAATGGATTTCACAGTAAACGTGACGCTAGTGAAATAACTTCAAAAACTTAGATCCATTATGTAAAACAATGAGTGCATTAAAAACACTAATCCAACTTATTTATAAAAAATAACAAACGCATATTAAACCTATTTTAGTTAAACCAAGTTTTATCTCGTTGTTTGTTAAACATTGGCGAGAGGGGACTTCATCTTCTTCTCCCACTCCTTATCCCACTTTATGTGGGGTCGGGACAGCAAAAAGTATCGGCTTATTTTTTCGACTGGCCACCTGCTTAACGTCAAATAGAGGGAGACTAAACATATTCTAACTAAAATAGGTTGGATAAGCGTTTGTTAATTTTTATGAATATGGGTGTAATTTTATTCATCTTAGAAAGCTTCTGTGACTTGACAAAGCAAAGTGATCTTTATATTAAACTGTTGTAAGGTTCAATACAAATGGCAATAGAGCCTTTAAATAGTTACATACTTATCGGTTTCGGATGTAGGATTTAGTTGAAAACATCTTTAGCGGCGTTGTGCACTTTTTGGGATCATTAAAAAATAAAAATCTCGCGTCAGGACACGTGTCCTGAGATCGCCGGCGCGGCGTAGGAAAGGAAGTAATATCCCTCTCTCTTTCTACCGCGCGGAGTTTTCACTTCTGCCGGCACTGCCGTAGAGCAACCCGTTGTTTTTTTAAAGAGGTATTGACTCAGTGGTCTAAGAGCGCGACCTATGAGCGATAGGTTCCGGGTTCCGCCCGCCCGGCCCGACCTGTACCTCTGAGTTTGTAGACCAATCTGACTCAAGTGTGGTCATTTTCATCCACCATTACCTGCTTCCAGTCAAGGAAAACATCGTGAGGCAACCTTCACACTAGTGGTGGTTCACTTTGACCGCGAACGTCGGATACATCAGACATACGTTTTCTATGGAACTGCTTGTCGGACTTATCCGACGTTCGCGGTCAAAGGGTTAAGCACCTATTAAACCATCCTGTATATCGAACCCGATGTGATGTTGTCTATATAGGCTGAAAACTCCCGGTGAAGTAACGAAAGCTCACTTGGAGCTAGCTACATAGGCGGATCCGATGGGAGGGACGCCGCTATACGTTAGACACGATACGAGATATCTCCAATCGTATCGCACGTATTGCGGCATCCCTCTCATCGGATTCGTTTCAGGATGGTATAATACCCCCATGGTTGGTGGATTTAGACAGCGGCTGTTAATAATACTAATCGTCACAGTGCCGCCACCTGGGGAACGAAAGCTTTCATTTCTGAAGTTATATCGTGATAAAAAGCCATCGATTCGTATCAAAATTATTTTTAACCTTATCTTCAACACAATAAAGAGCATTTCGCGTTGTACGTCACAGAAAACAATCGAAGTTGAATAAGTATAGTTGTAATAGTTTAGTATCCAAGATACGCCCTGCTTTGTGAGACACGTGACACCAAACTTGAGGCAGCTTCGACCTATTCTGTGTTTATTGATCAAGGTAAAATTTCATTTGTTATGTATATATTTCCGAAGCACATATATTTATTTATTATCAGTGTATTTTCAGTATATAGATATTAAATTCCGTATAACACATTGTAGTAGTAACCATTGTGTAGTATAAAAAGAATAATTGACGCATAAACAAAACAATTGCTTTTTTTTATACAACTAAGTAGGCAAACAGGGCTGATGGAAAGTGATCGTGGGCACCGACTCTTTAGAAACATTTTCACGCCCTTATTGACGAACCCTATGTTCTCTTATTATATTGATGAGATGATAAATTGAATTAAGAAATATAAAATATGGTGAAAAAATATATATATGCAATTTATGCGATCTAAGGTCGCTCTGGTTCAAGCCCCGGCTTGAACCAGCGACGAAAAAAGCATTGTGAATGCAAAATAAAACACTTAGAAAATATTGATCCCTATGTTGTAGTCGGGAAAACTATGGTAGGGGGGAGTTCGTTCCACACGTACGTTCTTTAGCGTACGTGGAAGAAAGTACCTTTCAAAACGTACTGTACGCGAACATTTAGTATCTAAGGTGTAGGATGAACCCTGTCGATGGAGGATGAGGCTGTAGGCATCATCTTAAATAATTCATCGAAGCACATCCTTGTACAAGTGGTGGAACACAGAAAAGCAAAATATCTCCTTAGACTCAGTGGTTTAATACCGCTTGTAATATTGGGATATTCGGCAAAGATAAGAGGCAAGATAGCCGTCTTGGAAGAGCACGCCAGCTAATCTAGTCTATTTTATGAATTAACTAACGACACGCCGCGGTTTCGCACGATTGCAATGTAGAACCTAATATGGGATAGGAAATTTTATAAAAAACTGTATTAAATCCGTTGAGTAGTTAAGATTTAAGCGAATAGACAGCGGAAACGACTTCATTTTATACTAGTTGTTTTTACTAAGTATTGAAGTAGGTATTTGTCTCCCATCTCACCTGATGGTTAGTAACGATCAAGACGAGGATGTTACATGCCTATCCAAGAGATATCCATTTATTATTTTTAATGTCCCAGGACTGTACTTGTCTGGGAATATAGACGCAGGCAATTCATCCCACACCTTAGATACTCGAACCAAAAAGAAACTATCAAAGCGTTTAGTTCGAAATAAAAAAAAATCTTTATTGTGTAAAGATGAAAGGCCTTTGGGTTTAACGATGGGATAAAGACATCACGTCTCTATCCTACAGTTAAACCCCAAGGTTACTATCATTGTATAGAACTGTCGGTAACTTTCTAAGAATTTTCGGAAATATCAAAGATATAACCTTACAAAAAATAAATGCTTACTTTGATCAAAAATCAGAATGGTTGAAGCGTAGCCGAATATCTGCAATACAATGCTGTCGACTGTATTCGATCTGACACGTTATTTGGAAACGCTAGGAATAAGTTCAGACCATTTTTACCCTGGGTGTCCGATTAAGAATAACACTGATGTTTTCATGGACTTAATTTTATTCGGTCTTATTATAAAACGGGGACCAACTTTAGTACCAGGTTTAAACCATTATCCGTCCAAAACAAATTGACAATGACAGTTGACCAAACGTCAAAGTGATAAGTGTCGACTTATTTTGGTAGGATAATGGTTTGAACCAGGTACTAAAGTTAGTCCTCGTTTTACAATAACACGATATGAGTCTATTAGGACTGGAATGTTTCGCTTCATTGCTACAGTACAATGAGTGTTTGCATAAAAGCTAAATTGGACTTATTTTCATCGCGTTCGCTTATCTTTGATCCTGCCAGATATGAGAAGAATAAAAAAAAGAAGAAAAAAAAAAGAAGAAACAAGAAATATGGGGCGAAGTAGAGTTCGTTACCCGCTTTCCCCCCGTAGTACTAAGTGAGTTAATAGGCCTTTGACACTTGGTGGAAACATTTAGAACATAAAGATTATTAAAAAATGAGTCATTTTTACAAGTGTCGTTATTATCCAAGATAACTATATCGTGGATATTTATACTGATTAGACATTGAATACATCGTAAATTAGTTGATCAAAACTTTTAAATCTTTGATCAACAAATTTACGATGTAGCCATGTCAAATACAAAAACATGTCTAAAATATCTGCGATATAATATCTACGGTATTTTAGACATCTTTTTTATGATTAGAATAATAATGAAATACAGAAAAAATAAACATTTTATAATTATATTTAAAAATTTTTGATTGTGCAAGCGAGACAGCCAACCAAGTGTCGAAGGCCTCTTAAGCAGGCGCAGAATAACTTACTATCATAATATGGAAAGCACAACTAGTATATGTATTTCTATAAGGTGTTTTATCCTAATTCCTTTAGCGACAATGCCCTATGAATAACTTCATGTGATAGACTAATCAATTCGCAAAAGGTCCAATTTTGTTTTAACTTAATCAAAAAGCAGCAATAAAATCCTTGTTACCCCTAATATATTAAATACAATATATATTCCTAGCTTTCCGATAATAACGGCTTGCGCCCGTCACAGCTACACCATACTTTTAATTTTTTATTGTAAATATTATTGTTACATTAGATTTAATACAGATCTGTCTTAACGTTAAGTAGGTGAAGTCATTCTGCGCAGATATTAAAGTTTTGACAATAGGACGATGGCAGGTCCACTCGAGAATTATTATATCTAGGCTTTATCCACACCGAACTATAGCGACGTCGCGAGCACAAACATTGTGGAAGAATTTTGAACCTTACCCTCATATTCGGAACGATAAATATCGTGTGAGAGAATGAATTTCAATAGTTTAGGTAAATTCTTTCACAGTGAAAGTGCCCCCTCGCCGCTATCATTGCGGTGTAGAGCGAGCCTAACGGTTTATGTTTCTATGACGTTTCAGGGGAGGTGTGTGCGGTGATGTGACGTAGATAACTTGTTTTACGACTTTTTGGAATATTTATGTAAGAATTGGAACAAACGTGGCGGTCAAGGCGGTGAGTTTCATAGATGATTTTAAACATTGCCTCGCCAATCCAATCCATTATAACTTCTATTATTAAAAAATACTAAATTCGGACTATTTTTTTGCTGTTTCCATACCGCCTGGTGTGTTCCAATCTTTATTGCATATGCATATACACAAAAGAGTGATGTTTATGTATATGTTTTTACGATAACTGTTCTCGCATATGGTCTGACAGTATTTTCAATACAGGCACACTTTACAATTTCTTAAACGATGCTATAATACATTTTGTTGTTTATGCTTGTTAAATGTAAGTTTCTTGTATATGCCGGGAATATACGAAGATATTGAGTTATCTATGTCTTAGGTACGGGTGGTATAGTTTATCAAAAATGCCAATTTTTTTGTATGTCAATACCTTAAGTATTAATTCAAGCAATGCCTGTGGTATGCTAGTTTTGGCCCGTCCTCGAGAGGGCGCTAGTGTGGTTTCCAGAGTTTCTCAATTATCTGGCATTTTGGACAAACTCGATAAGGTTAAATTAAGGAATGGTTAAAGTAGGCTAGATTAGTACGGTACTATAAGGTAGGCTAGCAACGTCATAGAAATCATCGGAACGTGAACTTGGTAACTGCATTCAAAGTTATAAAATTACAAAAAAATCTTAGTCTCCGTTCGTTTAGGCTTTATGAAATTAGTTTTTTTTATTTCTTTGATACATAAAGTGAGTCACACGAATGCTTCCAATAAAGTTTCGTTTTTAAGTGTCATGAACTCGCATCATTTTTCTTCGCATTAGTTTGTAATTTAATTTTTAAATGTGTCCCCTTAGAGAAGTATAGTGGTTTACTGTTAAGTATTGACTCAGACTCGTTTCTGACAAAGTTTTTTTCTTTTTAATTTCCAATTGATTGTAAATAAGCACGTTAAATTTCCAAACGGGAGTGCCGCATTGCTCTCGAGTTCGATCGATGAAAAGGTTGAAATTTTTATAATTGTAAGCAGCAAATACAATCTATTTGGCGTCCGCAAGTTTATATACGCAGAGATATATCATCAAGTACAAATTTAGGCGTGATTAGTGGTCGTCTCCGGCAGGCGGAGGCGACCAAGTCATAACTTATTTCATCTATATTTATTTTAGAACTTCCGCAGTCGAGGAGCGTCTTTGTATGTCGGACTTGTTTGCAACCGTTCTGTTATCGGTTTCTCGCTCGCCCCTGTCCTATCCTTCATCAAAAGTTTAGCTTTAAAGATTGTTGTTTGCCTTATAAAAAAATGTGATCTTATGACGAATATACTAAAAGGGTGTCGCTGAACGCTGCGCTCGAAGACTCCTCATCATTTGAAATTCAAAACCGCCTCACATTTTATATTTCACTCCTAATTGCAATAGAATTTCTGTGCCAAGATGTGAGCTTTCTTTCATTGTATTTGTTTTACCGCTTCGAACTAGCGATAAGCGGTTAAATCCGGATCAAACTGGATGCTGACTGATGGGTAGCCTGCGAGCGCGGCACATATGAAAGAATATGCCTTGTATAATGATAACAAAATGAATTAAGTAATATAAGACTTGACGATGTGCGATGTTATGATACGCTCAGTAGAGGACTGTCAATTGGATACAGTGTAGTGCGGCGTGCAGGGCTTTATTGGTGTGAGTTGGCGCGCTGTGACGTCATAGCTCGATATGTCACGTGATTATTTCAAAAACAAAGACTATATGGTTTTTATGTATAAAGTAGATAAATGTAAAACTAAGGTAAATGATTACCTGGGAATATTAGTTTTGCGCATTTTATAGACATTGTTGAGCTTATTTTATATCAATATACCTAATTTCTATCAGCATGCATCTTTTTAATATTTACTGACGAATAAAATTAAAACGTAATCATTAACCTCTTTTTGATTACATACATTATCTACTCTTAGGTTTTTGAAATAATCGGCTTTGTGAAATGACATCGCAGCGACTCAACCGTTTAGAAGTTAGGGCTATGAATGGTGCGACGTTCAATCTTCCTGTCTCTTTCTACCGCCACAGATACTAGTAAAGCCCTCTCCGCATTAAAGAAAATATAAAACTTTTTTATGAATCGTAAGTTCTTAGTACGCAATAATTAATACAACATATGTAAATTTTTTCTTATAGTAAGTAAAAGATCTCATATTACGTCTTATTTTTGTTTTGTCTTTTTTATATTTTGAGGATCTATGGCATAGTCGAGTTGATTTAAAGACAACCTCTGTAAATTAAAATATATTGATGTATATATCCTTGTGTTTCATTTACGATGGACCTTGAACGCTTGAACCTTTTATCCCGGGAAAAAGTACTATTCCCGAAGGATCGACATTGATGCGGGCGGAGCCGCGGGCAAAAGCTAGTTTTTTTATAATTTAAAACTGTTACAGAACGTAAGACTGAGGCGCGGAACGAGTCATGTGGGATTTGAATCCACGTTTTAGACGCAAGTCAAACCTTTACTTACATATCACTATTTCAAACTTACATACTTATATCAAGTTTTATAGGACGGGTTTATGTACATACTAGCTTTCGCCCACGGCTCCGCCCGCGTCAATGTCGATCCCTTGGGAATAGTACTTTTTCCCGGGATAAAAGGTAGCCTATGTCCTTCTCCGTACTCCAGAGAACTTGTATGCAAAATTTCATGATGATCTGTTCAGTAGTTACGGCGTGAAAGCGTAACAAACAAACAAACAAACAAAAAAAAAATAAACAAACTCACTTTCGCATTTATAATATTAGTAAGGATAAGGATATATCCTTGTGTTTCATTTACGATGGCCCTTGAACGCCTGGCGACCATATATCGACAGGCACTTAGTCTTGTTACAGTACTACATGGCGCGAAAATAACCGTCTGCTAGTGGCTGATGCGTTCGCGCCGTGTCTGGAGTTCGCTGGGGGTTCCCTATCTATAAGCATAAAAATTTAAGCCATAATGTAACATGGCATAATGATTTTTAAGCATAACGTTCTTACGCATAACAGTGTACGCATAATTATTTTAAGCATAATCATATTTAGGCATAACATTACTAAAGCATAATTATTATTGTATTTAAACATGAAAACATAACCTAACCTACTTTTCTGGAAGCGATTTCTAACCTATTTTGACGTATTTTATAAATATTATACTTAATCACTATTAGTCTCATAGTTATTAGGTCTATGGAGATTATGCTAATTATCATTATGCCAAAACAAATTAGCCTAAATGATGACTATTCCAAATTACCCGTATGCCAAAAAACAAATAATGCGTAAGAACTATTATGCCAAAAATATTTATGCTTAAACCGGTAGGCGAAAGCATATTAGGGCAAAACAAATTATGCGTATAAAAGGGGTCCCTTCACTGGGGCGCCAAAGATGCTAAGAGCGCTAACTTTTTCTACATGGAGAAAGGAAACTCATAATCTATGAGTTGTTAGTAGATCTTCTTCCTCTTTATCCTTCTCCCACTATTATGTGGGGTCGGCACAGCACGTCAACCTCTTCCATTTTGCTCTGTCGCTCGTCAAACCCTCTGTTACGCCCTTCTTATCCATATCCTGTTTGACGCACTCAATCCAGCGTTTTTTTCGTCTTCCCCTACTTCGACGTCCCTCAATTTGCATACCTAAAACCCTCTTAGTCACATGATTCTCTTCCCTCCGCAGTTGTTAGTAGGAGTTGTTAGTAGATAAAAAAATAAAATCAAATCTTTTATATCAAATTTATTTATATTAATACAGAAGTCAGAAAATACTCAACAATTACATTTTCAGTTCTTACGCTACCTACTTACAAATAGGCAAGATATTTTACATTATGGTCGAACCACCTCCAACTTTTTAGCAGAGTAAGTTTAGGAAATCTGCTGCCAAGTCAGCTGTGGCGTGGTTCACTAGGTACAAATGATAATGAGGCTACGAGATGCCTCGGGATGTTGCCTAAGCTAGAAATAATAAAAATAAAATTATCAGTTGGATTGCAACACTCTTCGATCAAGTATAAAAAAATTATACCCAGTCCCACACAGAAATGAAAAAATCCGCAATTACTTAGTAGATATTGTTACGTTATATAAATAAATATAAATATACTAGCTGTTGCCCGCGGCTCCGCCCGCGTTAATGTCGTTCCCTTGGGAACAGTTGAAATGATAAAAATTCCATACAAACCCCTGCCCCTTTGCTTTTTCCCCTTAAGGGGGAATTTAATACATTTCACCTGCATAGATCTTTAGCCCTTAAGTAGGGGATTTTGCCCTTAAGTAGGGGATTTTGGAAAAAAAATCCATGCAAGCTTTACTCCACCTATTCTACCCCTTCAAGGGGAAATTTCGACCATTTTAACTACACAAATCTTTTTAATTGTAATGTAAACATATATACTTATTTTTATACTTCTATGTCCAGAAATGAGAAAATTTCCATACAATCCCCCACCCCCCCCTTATCCCTTAAGGGGGAAATTTTGTACATTTCACCTACACAGATCTTTTTAAATTGTAACCTAGAACGTATATACTTATTTTCATACCTCTAAGTCTAGAAATGGAAAAATTCCATACAAACTTTACCCCCTATTTACCCCTTCAAGGGAGAATGTTGTCTGGTTCACCTTAACAGATCTTTTTTAATTTTAATTGAGAACTTGCGTACCTACTTTCAAACTTCTAAGTCCAGAAATGAGAAAATTCCATAAAACTTCAACCCCTTTGATTTTCTAAAAATCCTTTCTTAGTGCTCATTTACATCATAAAAAGAATCCCTGTGCCAAATTTCAAGTTTCTGGGCATAGTAGTTTCGGCTGTGCGTTGAAATATAAGTCAGGTTTGCCTTTGGCTCGCGGCTCCACCCGCGTAAGTGTCGATTTCTCAGGAACAGTAGAATTACCCGGAATACATTAGTTAATGACTTTCAATGAAACACCTTAATATTGAATTTCAATTGAATAACTTCAAAAACGGAAAGTTTCATACTAACTTTGCATCCCCGTTATATCCCCTTAAGGGATGATTTTTGAGAAAAATATTTTACTCGTGTTTTATGCCTTTTAGTGAAGAACCTTCATGCTGAATTTCATTCGACTAACTTCAAAAATGGCAAAGTTTCATGCTTACTTTGCACCCCTATTTTAGCCCCTTAAGGAATGATTTTTAAGTAAAATGTTTACTCGTGTTTCATACCTTTCAGTAAAGAACCTTCATGCTGAATTTCATTTGAATAACTTCAAAAACAACAAAGTTTAATACTAACTTTGCAACCCGTTTTTCACCCTAAGGAGATGAATTTCCAAAAATCCTTTCTTAGTGCTCCCCTACGTTATAAAAGGAACCCCTGTGCAAAATTTCAAGTTCCTAAGCCTTATAGTTTAGGCCCTGCGTTGATATGTCAGTCAGTAAGTCAGCTTTTCCTTTTTTTTAAATATGGATTACTATGGATAGTATGGATAGGTATAATGCTGTCGTATAATGATGATGAATTGACTTTGGATTTTAATTTTCTTATGTCACTTATTATTTTATTTTATTGTTTGCTATATGTTTGCAGGCAAACTCATGCCTTGAGTTCATTCAAATGACGATAACTTTTTTTTAATGAACCGATTTTGATGAAACAAACTTTAAATGTTAAACTGAGTTAAAACAAAGCAATTGGTGAAAGTTTGAAGTAAATCGGTTCAGTATTTTCGGAGATAATCGTGATCATACATACAGACAGACAGACAGACAGACAGACAGACAGACAGACAGACAGACAAGAAATTCCAAAAAACTTTTTTTGCTTTCTATTATTCTTTTTAAGTGTCCCTCTATCCATTTCAGTCAAAAATTCAAAATGTACAGACAAAATAATTTTACTGTTTTATTATATGTATAGATACGGACAAATCACACAGATTGAGCTAGCCCCAAAGTAAGTTCGAGACTTGTGTTATGGGATACTAACTCAACGATACTATATTTTATAACAAATACATATATAGATAAACATCCACACGTTTCTTCGGGTCAAACGTAAATGTAAAACCAACCTTACCCGCATGTCATAAGTCTTAATTTCAAAAGCTGGTTGTCCTCATATTTCAAAATTCAAGTATAAACGAAAAATGCTTATTTGATTGAGACGATGTTTATCGCGGATTGTCTATCTAGTTTTTAGGGTTCCGTACCTCAAAAGGAAAAACGGAACTCTTATAGGATCACTTTGTTGTCCGTCTGTCTGTCTGTCAAGAACCTTTTTCTCAGGAACGCGTATCAAGCTGAAATTCATATTAAATACTCAGGTCTACTGTCCTTTGGAGCTGTTAAAAAATCAATCTTCTAAGCCAACGCAATTAAAAAATACAGCCGTTTATGCCGCAAATGTTTGACATTCGCAAGGAAATTAAAACCAACAGGGTACCCGAGAACACAGAATCTTGAAATTTGGCACGAAGCAAGTATACATATTTAGTTACATCATATAATAAAAGATATTTTTAATAATTTTGAAAAATTATTAAAATATAATGATGACTAATAATATTAGTAAAATATAATGATGAATAATAATAAAGATAATGGTACGGAACCGTTCGTCTGCGAGAAACCCTCGCACTTGGCCGATTTTTTTTTTATATTTAATCGAAGCGGCTACGACAACATTGTGCGCAACAAGTTACATTTATTTATACATGTCACAGTATGATTGTAAACATTGTCAGTGCTAATATAAAACTTAAACAATTATCTGTCCAAAACAAATTGACAGTGACAGTTGATCAAACGTCAAAGTGATAAGTGTCATCTGATTTTGGTCGGATAATGGTTTAAACCAGGTGCTAAGTCCTCGTTTTATATTAACACGGTTAAGTTTATAATTTTTCTCGCGATATAACAAACTGTTGAAAAATTATGAACTGCAACCAAACATTTACAATTTAACGTATTATTTTTTATCACAACTAATATTAAAATGCGAAAGTGAGTTTGTTTGTTACGCTTTCACGCCGTAACTTTTGAACCGATCATCAGGTAATTTTGCATACAAGTTCTCTGGAGTACCGAGAAGGACATAGGCTACTTTTTATCCCGGGAAAAAGTACTATTCCCGAGGGATCGACATAGAGGCGGGCGGGGCCGCGGGCGAAAGCTAGTAGTTTATAATACAACTAGATTTCACCCGCGGCTCTGCTCGCGTCAATGTCGATCCCTTGGAAACAGTAGCGTTTCCCGGGATAAAATATACCCTATGTCCTTCTCCGTACCCCAACGGCTATGCAAAATTTCATGATGATCGATTCAGTACTTACGGCGTGAGAGCGTAACAAACAAACAAATAAACTTACTTTCGCATTCATAATATTAGTATGGATATGGATACCTACATAACATGTATTATTTACAAACTATAAAAAATATACTGTATAAAATGTGTTAAATATTGTTAACATTAATAATCATCTGAGCGTTTCCCCGGTTGCACCCTCATCTGTGGTTCTTCAAAACCCGGGGGCCGCCATTATATGATTTGGCAACCTTTTTACGGCCGGTCGCCTGCCCAACCCTCCTTGGGTATGTTAACATTATATGACCTGCTAATCTTAAACAACTTAGGCCTACATCTATAGTAATTATTAATATACAAAACAAGTGTTAACGTTTCTTTCATTCATAGATTGTCTCACAGCTCATAACAGAAACTAGAAATTCATCTATTAGATTAATATGAAAATAACGATTTCAGTTAGTATATTTAGCCGTGTGGTTTCCGGCAGAGTAGAACAGGACCACTCCTAGTCTGCCTATGGAGGTCGTAAGAGGCGACTTAGGAAATACAAGCTAAACAAAGCTCGTTAACATCAACGAGACCTCCCCAACCCGTCTGGTCAGCGAGGAGAGTGTAGGCCAAATCCTCTGTCTGCTCTGGCCAAGTATGGTTCTGGTAGTACAGAGAGGGTCATGCTTCTGCAGTGGAGACTAATAAGACCTAATGATGAGTTAGTATATTTAGAGAGTAGTGCTGATGTCGCCTTGCTTACTTATAAAAATATCTGAAATAAGCTTGCATATAAAAAAACCGACTTCAACGAAAGTAATGAACTTTAAACAGGACTAATTGGAAAGTATACCTTTTGTTATGTATGATATAACAAACATAAAACAACAGAATTGAGAACCTCCTATAAAGTTGGTTAAAACAAGGCGATTTTCTTTAGTTCTAGTATAAATATTATGTTAAGAGGCTTAGATCAGCAAAACTAGCGCCATTCGTCGCCATTTCGCCATTTTTCTCCTAAACTCGATTAAATAAAATAAAAAGAATTTTATACTTCGGTAGTAAATTATACTATAAAGTCATTTACTACCAAAGTAAAAAACGTATTTATTTTCTCCGTAAGTACATAAATAAAACAATGAAAGTACAAATTCAAATAGTGCCTGTCATGGACTGTTGGAGACGGAACCCTGTTATAGGCAAAAACCTGTATCACAGTGATCCAGTGCTCTCACATCTGAATGTATAGGACTTAGGAGTTTGTGAAATTACTTAGGAGCTACAATCTTAATATTAGGTATAGAACATATTTTATGACACTTAAACTTACTCAACATTCAAATCCTAAACACAACTTGTATGTGAAGTATAGAATTAGATTGATGGTACTACTTTTCATTACTATATTAGATTTTGTGTAAGGGAACTTCTAATTACCGCCAAAAGTGGCCACTTTTGGCAGTAGTTGGCAACTTGGCAGTAGTCAGTAGTTCTCTTAATTTATCAAATAAATAAGTTTTTTTTTTATTTGATCGGGTTTAGGAGGAAAAGAATAAAATTCTAACTTCTAATAAAATGATAAGTGGCGATAGTTTCGCTGATCTAAGTCCCCATGTAGCACTTAACGCCCTCTGTGTATAGTTTCAGTGCAACTCCAGTTAGCAAACGGCGTGGTATCATAAGAGACAAAGATACCACCATAGTAAAGGACGCCGCACACTTCAACTCGTAAACGTATCAACTCGAGCAGTTCAGTATTCTTTGTATGAAACTCCCTACTGCAACGCACACAATTCGTATTCGTAACGTAATCGCCTCGCCTCGGGACCAGCTCGCGGCTAACTCGCGGTCCCCGCGCTTACGGCTCGTCATCCACGCGTACGTCTCTCCGTAAAGTCTGTCCGTCTTCGGGTTGCATTGATTCTCTTGAATGTTGTATTCTGCTTTCTTTTATAGACTGCAGTATGTTATAAAAGAGATATTTTGGCATAAGGAAATACACTATAAAAGTTATCAAATATGCCAGCTGGTGCCAGCCAGACCAGTGCAGTCGGCGAGCGGTAAACGCGGCGTCGCCTAGCCGTAGCCGAGTCTACGGCAAGTTGAGCCTGGTGGACGGCGCGGCGAGAGGCGATACGGTGTCGATCCCTTTCCAAATTGATAAGTGTACTGTGACCTTAATGGGTGCGCTCAGTTACAGAACTACAACTTTTATAAGTTACACCGATGTACTAAAAACAAGTCACTCACGTGCTAATTCGTCGGGATTGCCGACTATAGTAGCGGATTCGAAACCAGTTCGGGAACCTCCGCCGCGCGTCTCGCACTCTCCTTAAAAATGGACGAAATCCTGACGAGTTCGAAACTATAGTAGGCAATCCCGAAGAAATAGCACGTGAGTGATCCGTTTTTAGTACATGTCTGTATCTCACGTTGAAATAAAATTATTGCATGGCGTGAAAATAGCCGTCCGCTAGTGGCTGACGCGTTCGCGCCATGTCTGGAGTTCGCTGCAGCGCCGCGCCGTACAAGTGTTAGGAATGAGATAGAACGAGTCCTGTTGTTTTTGTATTTTAAATCTTATGTAGCAGCTATAAGTTCGTTATTTCACTGATATTTTCACTCAGTTCTATTCTGCGTCGAACAAAGGCGATGATACCTATAAAAGTGATAGTACTGTACTCGCCTGTCGATGACTTTGAACACAATCGGAGTGGGCAGTCGGCGACGTGTTAAATAGCGCCTCTGCCTCTACCTCGGCCTCTGAACCCGCCTCTGCCTCTCGGCCTCGCACCCTTACTGGTGTTGGGCGGACTCTTGGGCCGAAGCGCCTCTATCCTCTCAGTGCAGCCGGTACTTTCTCGTCCCTCCGTGAAGTAAGACGCGTATAACTCTGCGTTGAAGTTTGAGTTTGTGAGTTCGTGGCCGATGGTCACCCAGCCGGGCCGGATGGTTGAGTCGCGACCGAACAGGTGGATTCTGGAAAGGCAGGTTTGCTATTAAAGTCGAATATGGAATTACAGATACGACAAACGATTTTAAATCCTGTGAAAATAATTTCAACCCAGGTAGCACTATCGTCTCTTATAGCAAACTTAGAATAGATAAAAATGCTATCACGAGAATCGAACATAGTTTAACTAGTTTCATGTTGTTGTTTTTCGAGTATGTGTAAGTGGCCAACAGGTGTAAATCGCACAAGCAGTTTTTCAAGGTCTTTTATTATGCGCACCGCCAACGAGCGGGATTCATTACCCGCGTCAGTTTTTCCGAGTACATATAACCCGACAGCCTTTAAGACTAGAGTGAACAGGCATCTTCGAGGCAAGCTCGCTCCATCGTAGATCTTGTCTTTACCCTCTGGGTTAGTCTAAGGTCAAGAGTAAGTCTATTTAAAATAAAAATAAAACTAGTGTCAGATTTTTCAAACTGCCTAAAACATCTGACAGAGCTTAACAACTGCCATTGATCATAACTAATTTTATTGGTTTGACATATGTGGAATTCCATAAGCGACGTACATGTTAGTGTTATAGGAATTAGGAACCTAGTGGGGTAGTTACTGTAGTTAGGGCACGACAGAAGGTGAGACATGGACTGATTGGCACCGTAGTCACAAAAATTGTTGGTAGAGAAACCCCACCAAACAACTACCTATTTAGTAATCTATGACCAAACTCTGTTTTCTTGACATCTTCCAACACCTGCCCGGAGTCGATTAAGAGACTTCCAGGGAAGATCTTTTCCGGGAGGAATCTTATCAGCAGGTGGAATATCGAATGGTTTGGGTGGAAACATTCTTTTCCAAAGTTTGAGCCTGGTTTTGGAGGATCTTTTGGGATCTATTGTTTAGACACGATTGGAGATATTTCCATGCGTGTCTAACGTATTGCGTCTTCCCTCTCGTAAGTGACTGAATTTCATAAAGTGATTGAGGTGTATGTACTAATGTCAGTCCCGCGTCGCGCCGCTCATGGAGACTGCTGATCCAGGACTCACAGCACTCTTTGGATTGTGTCTCTGGCCAGCCATGCCGCATCGCTCCTTACAAAGGCATTTAACTGGTCAAGGAAGAAGGTTTTCAGTGAAGTGAAAAGTGAAGAAAATCCTGGGTCCAGTCGAAAGACCCTTCGTTTTCAGGTCAGTGAAATAACCATATTAACCTATCTGCATCTTTGTGTCTCAGAGCACTGCAGCACCCACAAAGACACATACTAATATTACGTGCAACATACAGAAAACCATGACTTAAGAGGGACGCCGCTATACGTTAAACACGATACGAGATATCTCCAATCGTATCGCACGTATTGTGGCATCCCTTTCATCCGATCCGATTCAAGATGGTATAATACTTCCTTTAATTTAATCTCGTTTACCTTCTTGTTATAATATTTTAAAAAAGCATATATAATATCTCACCTTCTTCTTCCCAAACAGAAGTGTTCCATAATGTGAAATATCTCAATCGGTTTTTCTGTGCTGCCGAATTCTGGGTCTTCAGATATTATCAGATCTATATCCACATTTGCATGTATGAAGTCCCCATCTACTGATCTCCTCACTGTGCCTTTGATGCCCATGAGGCAGTGCTCCTTCGTCCTCTGAAATACGGCATTGTGTTCCAAGTTTTTGGAGTGTCCCGGGTTTTTGATGTTGGTCTTGATCCAGCAGATGTCTTCGCAGCGACGGAACCCCCACTTTTTCAGGCATTCTCTGCCCATGTCTAAACCTATGGTGAGAAATAAAATATTAATAGTTGATGGTAGGACACGACAATTTGATCAGGAACATCATAAAAGGAAAGATAGAAGGGAAAAGGGAGCTGGGAAGACCGAGGCACACATTTATGAAACAAATTAAAGAAAAAATAAAGGTTATTTCTTTATAAGAAACCGAATACTTCTTTATACTTCTTATAAAGTAGGAAAGGAACTGGCGGAAGAAAGAGAGGAATTAAAAAAACAAGAGCCCAGCTCTTAAATTTTAATGAATGAAAAAAAAATATGATTTTCACGACTAGAAAGACTTAGTGAGTTCTTTGCGGGAATTTCGGCGGACTGCACGGCTTTTGTTTTAAATTGTTTTGCTAATAGTTTCTAGTGAACTTCATAATGTGAAATCGGTGTAATTTGGTGTTATAAATACCCATGTTTATGAACAATGTGTGGAATAACTAAAATAAAGTGTTATGGTGCGGCTGTAGTGAGATTTACTTAGCGGGCTGGTGTTTGCCCGCCTCCGTTGCGTCGTTCGTTTATGATCAAGCATTCGTGGGAATTGTCGCCAGGGGCTCCATCGAAATCACCGAAATGAATTACACCATCATTTCGTTGATACACAAGCAAGAATAACTCGAAAAATAACTAGACACTGGCTAAAATAAGCTTCTGAATGAAGTTTAAGAAGCAAATAGAAAAAAAGAAAAAAAATATGAAAGACTTTCATTGTTAAAAAGAGGTAACTTTCATTTTGGCATTTTGTTTAAAGCTGATAGATGAGTAAACAAGTGGAGTTTTGTGAAAGAAGACATAATGTGTTAGTTAAGTTTTTCGTAATGTTAGTGTCTAACATTGGTGTCAGATTTTTCAAGGTGCATAAAGGTATCTGACAGCTTAACGACTGCCAAGAATAATTAATTAATTACAGTCTGGACCAAAGGCTTAATGAATATAATCTGAAGCATGGTACAGCTCAATATAATGTTATTTAGATTTTATTGTGCGAATCAAAACTAACATGCACTTTAATGTAAATTATTCCATCAATAACACAGAAGCACACATCTTCTGTCACCAGTTTTGACAGAGAAAAAATATGGATTCCAACTTAAAAGCAAATCCAACATATAGTAAAAGTTAGCTAGCCCGTCAGCTACTTATGATAGGCTTCATTCAAGTTTACGCCCAATTTCCTTATTTGTTGTAACAGTCGACATGTGAGTATATAAAGCAGCCCAAATAATAAAAAAACAAGAATATGACATTCTATATGTGCTAGGCCAGCAGGGAAGTGCTTATGTAGGCAATAGGCTAGGTTCCTAAAAAAATAATTAGTCCGTCAGTTAGATACCTAATCAAAAAAATATTGGACACATATTTTTCCTTTTGTCAATTAAACAGAAATGATAAATATTTTTAAGTGTTTATATTTTGCATTCAAAATACTATTTTGATATACTCTTATTAAATTAAGCAATAAAATATAGTAATAGTGTAGCGAACTGTGACGTCATACGGAATTTGAACGGGCCGTATATTTATCATTTCTTACTCTTTTTAAATTAAGAAATAAAATATGGTTAAAAAATTCCAAGCGGGCGGGTTTTGAACCTGCGACCTTCAGTCGTACATAGAGTTAAGGTCGCAGGTTGAAATATAAATACGTGAAAAAAGCGAGAAAAAATATGTGTGCAATATTTTTTGATTATATATTTGTTGGACTAATTATAATATTATTATTTTGACTTAGGAATCAAGCCTATTTATGTGTGAAAGATGCAAAACGAAGCTAGTAAAAAACATGTGTCAGATCAGACCTTCTGAGCTGCCACACCACAGGAATATGAAAGAGCGGGCCTGTGCAAGCTGCTGCAGGTCCAAGGCCAGTACATCCTGCCATCTCCAACCAGCTCCAAGTGGAGGCTCCACCAGGATCACGTCAAATTTGTTGCCCATTTGCTTTAGGTCAAATGTCTGAAACATGGGATGGAAAAGATGATTTAGTGTTAGGTTACCTTTGGTAGATATCATGAAGATTTTTGTGGCTGAACTGGAAGAGTTTACATTGGCTGCTGATATTAGTTCTTCTGCAATGAATGTCATATCACTTGCCATCATAAATTGGGCAGGACTCAATCAGCAACTTTCATCATCATCATTTCGTGTAGGTGTCACGGTCAATCGACCATGCACACCCTGGCGTCAGAGTTAACATGCCTTCTGAAGCACGGAATCATCTTCATCATCACACAATCCAGATTTTCAAGCCTGCAATGTCCTAACCAAACTGGAAGCAACTAAACAAGGTATGCTTTCTGTTGGAATCAAACCCATGACCCCCGGGTCTACAGGCAAATGCCTTAACCACTGGACCTCGGAGGCAGTCCAGCAACTTTGTATTTCTAAGACTAATGCTTTTAAGACCAAGTCACTGGTTTGGATCCTGCCCTAAGTCACAAATTTTCTTAAGAGCTAACTCAATCTGTGTGTTTTGTATATATTTTATTTATTTACCTTTAAATCACACTTCAGATACATAGGTGGGGTTGCAGTTTGTGCAATAAGGTCATCCTTTAGTTTGATCAGCTCCCTGAGTTTGGGGTACTCCTCAAAACGGTCTGCGAGGCCTACATCCCGGATGAAGTTCTGTGGCCTCTGACCTGTGTCTACGAAGTGCTGGCAGTAGTCATTGTGGGGATTTGATGATTGGGTACCCTAGAATGAAAAAATTACAACTTATGAAACGTATATTCATATAATAGTGATAGACACTGGATGCAGGGCTGTTTCAACCAGTTGTTTTGAAAATCCTTGGGGGAGGCATAAGTCCAGCAGTGGACTTCTTGTGGCTGAGATGATGGCGATGATGACAATAGTGATAGCATCAAATTCAGTTAGGGTGCAGCAATAGTTGATGTCTAATAACCTCTATAATAATCAGCTCTGCTCTGCTCACGTAAGTGTTAAGCCCTCAGGACAGGACCTTTTTCCAGAATTAAAGGTAGCCTATGTTCTTTTCAGTACATTAGACAATGCTTATGCAATTTTACAATGCTTCAGTAGCTTGAAAGTGTACCAAACCTAGTTTTGCATTTATAATATCCATATTTTTGAAGTGAAAACTTCTCGATGTTGTGTTAAACTCACGTCAGGACACTGATGTGATCGAAAATTGGTAAGACAGACATGTGACTTGAGACCGCCGCAAAGGCGAGTTTTCACTTCTGCCGGCACTCCTGGAGTGCAATCAGTTTTTTTTTATTGCAATTTTTGATAATAAAATTTCTCAATAATTCATCACTGCCTTGCATGTCCTTTCGTACAGACGGCTGCAAGAGAAATCAGACCCTCAGAATCTGAACTCAGTGTGTGACACTAGCGTGTGAGACAGATGAGAGTTCTCTGCAGCTGCCTGTACATTATACTGACTGCTCAAAAGCATCAGCCTTCCACATTCACAAACTCATTGCCCTTTGTTTTTAAGTCTTACCAGAGTTAACGGTAAAACAGTACTAAAATACCTTAAGAAACGTAGAAGAATCAGTGTAGACCAGTCCATCAGACTGTTCTTTAGGGGCAAGTTTTTCATTGCCCTCGGCACCTGTCTCGGCAACAGCCTGCTTTTTCGGCGGTACGTCTACTGTAGCACCCAACGCATGCCTCAATTCGCTTACACTGGATACCCCCAGCTGGAAAAATTAAGTAAGATTCAGCATTGTTTTTACGTAAGTATAAAGTTCAAAAAGTGAGGTTAAGTTGTTTTACTTACCGTTTGAGCCAACAACTTTTTTCTTTTTTGTGATCTCTCTCGCAGCTCTTTTAATTTTTCACTCATTTTACAGTACTTTTTAATTCGGGAAGGTTAGAACAATTTAAAAAACGTAAACATTTTAGTATAGCTCAGCTTTTAGCGTCGTTCAATTGACATTTCACATGACGTTGACATTGACGTTTTAGGCTTTTTTTTTCAATTATTTTAACGTTTGGCTTTTTACGCCTTGTATGTATTGGTATTTGCCATGCGGTATATCTAAGTAATGTGAAATCGGTCTAATTTGGTCTTACAAATAACCATAGAATGTGTGGGATAGGTAACTAAAATAAACTGTAATTGTGTGGTTGTAGTGAGATTTTCAGCGGGCTGATGGTTGTCCATCTCACTCGTTTTGGCCGATTTTCGACTTAAGGCTCTCCTCGAAGCGAAAACCTCCATACATACGGGGAAAGGGATTCGCGGGGATATTTGATAATATTGTTACAATTTTAGGCAATAAATCAATTAATCTCATCATAATCTATGTACGTTCCTATACAGCTTGATTAAAAAAATTATGGTTTAAAAATATAAGCCTCTAAACACTGGTATTTTAGCACCATTTTTAACCCAACTTTAGACGTAAATAAATAGATACCAAAATTTCTATATTATTCACTTGCGTATGTAGTTCGGTTACTCGTAAGTTATATTATCATATTTATGGTGTGTGTGTCAGAGATACCTTGAAAGAAAGGAAGAAAAAAGGCTCTTTTCACTTGTAAAATTATTTTGTAAATCTGTAGTGTGAAACTTATGTTTTTGATCGTTGATATTCGTTTTAGTGCCTTACCTTACCCATTGGATTACTTACCTATGTTCATACATACCATGGTAAAACAGTACGATAGCAAATCCTTACTAATATTATAAATGCGAAAGTGAGTTTGTTTGTTTGTTTGTTTGTTACGCTTTCACGCCGTAACTACTAAACCGATCATCATGAAATTTTGCATGCAAGTTCTCTGGAGTACGGAGAAGGACATAGGCTACCTTTTATCCCGGGAAAAAGTACTATTCCCGAGGGATCGACATTGACGCGGGCGGAGCCGCGGGCGAAAGCTAGTAACTAAATAAAACAGAAAACTGCATATTATTTTTTTTAATAGGCATCAAATATTTCAACTTTCAACCAGAAATAAATCCATGTAACGCCTGACCAATAACTAGGAGAGTTTAACTATAGTTAACAATACAGGTGTTATGCAAAATAAATATTAGATCGCTATGTTTTGCTTAGTAATTAGTACCTACACAGCATACAATTTTTGAGTTTGTATAGTTAAATGATTTCAAGTAATAAATAGTACAATGAATTGAATTTGGCAACACGTGTCAAGAAAGGGCATTTCAAAAATTACAATATTTTAAAGTCACACACAAACACTAATACACAGAAAAAAATCACAAGATGTCATTCAAAAATCATTAACATTATTCGATTATTAATTTAAAAGCAAGTCCATGGTAGGCTGTCAGAGTTGTATATATTTTTGCAATTTTTCCAATTTATGTAGCGTTATTGCAGCTTTGGCAAGTTTTTTTTTACCGATACCGTTACAATTGATTATCTATTGATTAGCATTCTAAAAATTTTACTTTTTGTACAATATTTACTTTAACGTCATTATAAATTATTCTTATTTAAAAAAAAGTATCGTTGATTGATTGGTAACACTAGGTATGTCATTGATGTAGAGTATAAATACTTCACTTTAACTTCCTTGGGGAACACTGCGATTCCTAACGTGGAATATGCACTAAATTTCTATTTTTCTTAGGACATATTCTCTTTATTTCAGTAACTTGTTGTCTGCCAGTCAGATATGACTATTTAAGTTTTAATACATTATCTCATATACCGTAGCCTTTAAGTTTGGTTAATAGAATTGAGTGATTTACATGGTCAAATGCTTGGGTCAAATCGGCAAATGCAAAAATTTTTAATTGTTGCATTTAATTTTTAATTGTTTTAGGCATTTTACGTAAAAATAATTCAAAATATCCAAGAATTAGACCACGCACAATCAATATTAGTCTTTGGCAGCAATCGATATATATTAATGACGTCTTAAAGTAACATTGCCAGTTGAAAATTAGTGCTAACTTGTTGGGCTTTAGATATACTATGTATTTAATTACGACTACGAGTACTTATTCACATCAGTCATCAGCTTAAGTACTGTTGCCTTCATAAACTATTAGATAAATAGGTTCAATTCTGTACTGCAATTGATCACGTCATATTTCCATTCCATTCCAGTTTTAGCATTACCGGTACAACAGAATTAGTAAGTACTACATAGTACTTACGTCCGGTAACATATAATTGTTTCTAACGGCTTTAGAGAATTCAAAAAGCAGACCAGCCCAATGATTAAATTTTTTTTAAATACTCGTAAATGAAAATAAAACCGGCCATGTGCGAGTCAGACTCGCGCACCAATGGTTCCGTACCGTTACCTATATAAACGGCAAAAAAATCATGTTTGTTGTATGGGAGCCCCCCTATAATATTATTTTTATTTTTAACTAATTATTTATTTTTAAAGTGAATATATATCTAAATATTCTGTGAATATTTCAAGCGTGTACCTGTTGCCGTTATCAATATCGAGCAAAAACAAACAAAAAATTACGTTTATTGTATGGTAGCCCCCTTAAATATTTATTTTATTCTATTTTTTAGTATTTGTTGTTATAGTGGCAATAAAAATACGTCATCTGTGAAAACTTCAACTATCTAGCTATCACAGTTCATGAAATACAGCCTGGTGACAGACGGACAGACAGACACTCAGACAGACAGACAGAACAGACAGACAGAGGGACAGCGAAGCGAAATTAATAGGGTCCCGTTTTTACCCTTTGGGTACGGAACCCTAAAAATGGCCTGGATTATTTGAGAGCTAATATTCCAGGCCCTAAATTTCCCAAACTTTTCCTACTACTTACAATTTATCTGACTACTTAATCCAACAAAATTAATTTAAATACAACTTTAACAAAACTATCAGGGTGTCAACGTAACATTACTGCACTGTTCAGGTGTAACGCACATTCCGATGGCGTTTCTGACGAGGCCCAGTTTGCAATGGCAGCCCAGGGAGCATCGTCGGGGCCTGAAGCGACAGACCAGGTGGTCGCACCGCGCCTCGCAGCCGTAGCGGCAGACATATTCTTCGTTGCGGTTGATGCATTTTTCTGTAAAATAAGTTGGTCTTACTACACGTACCAACTGCATAAAGTGGCCTGTGCACCTGCACAGGCAACTTTGTGTGTTTAGTAACATGATGTCTACCTAGGCATCATGTTCAATGATCATAATAAATCTGTAAGGGTTGGTCATATAGTTGCACAGGCAACTTTGTGCGGTTGGTAACATGATGTCTACCTAGACATCATGTTCAATCATGATAATAAATCTATAAGGGTTGGTCATGGAGTTCCACAGGCAACTTTGTGCGGTTGGTAACATGATGTCTACCTAGACATCATGTTCAATCATCATAATAAATCTGTAAGGGTTGGTCATGGAGTTTCACAGGCAACTTTGTGCGGTTGGTAACATGATGTCTAACTAGATATCATGTTCAATCATCATAATAAATCTGTAAGGGTTGGTCATGGAGTTGCACAGGCAATTTTGTGCGGTTGGTAACATGATGTCTACCTAGACATCATGTTCAATCATCATAATAAATCTGTAAGGGTTGGTCATGGAGTTGCACAGGCAATTTTGTGCGGTTGGTAACATGATGTCTACCTAGACATCATGTTCAATCATCATAATAAATCTGTAAGGGTTGGTCATGGAGTATGTTATTTTGTTTTCAGAGATATCGTGAATAAGTTCTATACCAGGTGCTACAAAACTACGAAATAATATTTAAGGGGATATTATCAGTCCATAATATTAAACAATTTTCCCTATAGGACAAACTTTTTTTTAACGTTCACCAAATGGTATGTAAAGTATCTTATGATGAATAAATTATATTTGAATTTGAATTTGAAACATGAAAAGAAAAATTCGATCTCTGATATAAAATAAGCAACCAGTTGATAACGTTTTTTTTTGCCTTTCGTTGTATGTTCCCTGGGAATAGTTGTTTAATATGAAAGACTGATCATGCCCCTTAAATATTATTTCGCAGTTTTGTAACACCCGGTATATGATACAAAACATACTCAGCTATTAATTGAGCTACGTAACCTTTAATTTTTTTTATGCAATGCTCTTTCAGATATACAGCGTGATTTGAAACCCCCTAGCTATATTGAAATCTGGGAATCAGAATCCCTAATGGAATACAGAATTGTAAGAATAAAAGGTAAAAAACGAAAAAATTAATTTAACCTTTCATAGAAATTCGTCCAGCTGATCGGCGACTTTGTATGGGAAACCTAATTTTCTTTTTCGTTTTTTACCTTTTTTTCTTGCAGTTCTGTGTTCCATTAGGGATTCTGATTCCCAGATTTCAATATAGCTAGGGGGTTCAAAATCACGTTGTAGTTTGCTTCTATGGTCTAGTAACGCACATGGGTAAACGAAAAGCGACTTTTAAGAGGGACACCATTTAATGCATGTTACATACATAGTATCACGTCTTTTTCCCTTGCGGGGTAGACAGAGCCTAAGTCTATAAGACCTGAAGGCCACATTTAGCATGTTGGTGGGTTAGGCAGAAAGCGAAATCGAAATAGCGATGGGTTGCTAGCCGCATCGCCTCTTAACATGATCCCTCAGACTTTTGCCCATTCTAACTTCTATAGATAAAAACATAGATTTAAAAAAAGATAAAAACATCTCCCCACTGACCCATCTTGAAGAGACACCTTGCATAAATATACACGGTGAAATTTTGATCGTTCTGGACCCTTAAAGGGATGATTCGGCCTGTTGATATAAACAACTATTCCTATGGGACCAAGGCTGGGAGTTCAAAAATTTTTTTGACTTTCCTATACAAATTGACCGGGCGACCGAAATTTTTTGTATGGAACTGCCCATTTTTTTTGGTCCATCCAGAACGATCAAAATTTCACCGTGTATGAGTACTAGCTGTTGCCCGCGGCTTCGCACGCGTTAATGTCGATCTCTTGGAAACAGTAGAATTTCCTGGAATTAATGTCCTTCTCTGGGCTTCAAACTACCTCCATACCAAATTTCATCCAAATCGGTTCAATGGTTGAAGCATGAAAAGCGGACAGACAGACAG
This sequence comes from Elegia similella, assembly GCA_947532085.1. Lineage (NCBI taxonomy): Eukaryota > Metazoa > Arthropoda > Insecta > Lepidoptera > Pyralidae > Elegia > Elegia similella. Next base: position 22,127,638 of record OX383941.1, read on the forward strand.
AGTTACTTTCGCATTTATAATATTAGTATAGATGGCTCTTCCGACATAAAAGGTGAAACAAACGAATTTTCATATAAGTACCTACTTCTTACAAATATTTTTTTACTGTTGATGTGTTCTCGATTGTGATATGTTTTCTGAAAGAAAGTTGAAGAAAGTGATCCTGACATCCATCGCATCGCATGGCCGTCACAAAGCCGGGAGCAAAAACTAGTGAAAACATAAGACAAGTTACGATATTATGATGTTATCGGAACATCGCAATAACTCTTCGTCATCCGTCAGCAAGATGTGGGCGGTAGGTCACAAAATATGGATACAACAGAAACTCCGCTCAATGTGGTTTCAGAGGGCGCTAGCAGCAATCTGAATGTGCATGGCCGGTCACTACGGCTAATGAAAACATGAGAAAAGTCAAGGCTAGTTATGTATGATACCTAATATGATGTTATCGCAACATCGCAATAACTCTCCGTCATCCGTCAACGAGATGTGGGTGTGAGGTCGCAAAATAGAGAGACAACAGAAACTCCATTCAATGCACATAATAGGAAATCGTACGGCCGTATTTCCATACAAACGTAGTCCCCTGATTCCTCGCTGGACAGTAACAGTAACAGTAACAGTAGAGCAATGATATTTTTACTAAAAATATCTATGGATATATTGGCATGTCCCTATGTTTTATTTTTTTTCATAATTGAATTATTTTAAGAAATATGAACCTTCTAAAACCTGAAAAATTGGTAAGAATTTCCGTTGTGTTCAAACATCAAGAAAAGGAATTCGACGCGATTATATTAGAAAAAGAAAACATAGAAAACAATTAAATCGGTTAAGTTTTGGAAAAGAAATCAGGGGACTACGAAACGTTAATTTTGTGTAATTTTTATAGGTATTTTCGGTCCGAGCTGCAGTTGTCTCTATCGTACTCTGCGGAGGTTGTTTGGGCACACAGCGCGACAGCAATAGATTTTAAAAATACCTATTTTTCAATTCTCTCGAGCGCAGTGTTTCCTCTTAATAAGGAGCTAGCAGCAATCTGCATAGCCGGTGGCTAAAGCTAGTGAAAGCATAAGACTAGTCAAGGCTAATTATGACATTATGATGTTATCTGAACATCGCAATAACTCTCCGTCATCCGTCAGCGAGATGTGGGTGTGAGGTTGTAAAATAGACAGAAACGGAAACCGGCGTCTACCAGCAAGAGCTGTAATATGTGGCATTGTAATTTTGGGTCAAGAGTTATTCCTAGAAATTTAGTCGAGTCAACAAATTCTACCACTTCATCGTTAACAACGTTATTTTCCAAATTTATATGGGACCAACTTCGGACTTTTTTTTACTAACTATGAACAAACAATATTAATTTACTAGCTTTCGCCCGCGGCTCCGCCCGCGTCAATGTCGATCCCTCGGGATTACTTTTTCCCGGGATAAAAGGTAGCCTATGTCCTTCTCCGTACTCCAGAGAACTTGTATGCAAAATTTCATGATGATCGGTTCAGTAGTTACGGCGTGAAAGCGTAACAAACAAACAAACAAACAAATAAACAAACAAACAAACTCACTTTCGCATTTATAATATTAGTTAGGATTAGGATTAGGATTTCAGGTTTGTTGGCGTGCGATGGAGCGCAGCATACTGGCCGAACTGCGCTCTCAAACGGGAATCGCGGATGTAGCTCTGAAGGCTGCCCAGCTGAAGTGGAACTTAGCTGGATACGTACAACGTCGGCCAAACGACTCCTGGGCAAAGATCAGCATATGCTGGGCCCCAACTTCGAAAAGAATGTAATGGGGAGACGAACTAGACAAGGCGACAAGTTCCAAAAGAACTGGAATAATCTCTAGCCGTGTGGTATCCGGCAGAGTAGAATAGGACCACTCCAAGTCTTCCCGTGGATGTCGTAGAAGGCGACTTAGGAAATACAAGCTAAACAAAGCTTATAAACATCTGTGAGACCTCTCCAACCCGTCTGGCCAGCGTGGAGAGTGTAGGCCAAGCCCTCTGACTGCTCTGGCCAAGTATGGCTCTAGAAGTAGAGAGAGGGTCGTGCTTCTGCAGTGGACACTAAAAAAGACCTGATGATGATGATGATGAATCTCTAGCCTAAGATCGAACGAAATGGAACATTGCCCCACAATGCCCAGCTACGGCCCTGTATGAGATTCTAACTTCTTACTCAACGATACTGTCTGTCTGTACTTCCATTATTTTGCGTAGCGGTTATCTTACACAACACAACATAGCACTATAAACTTGTCCGTCCCACAATGGCGCTCATTAATATATCCCTTAAGTTAAATCGTAAACGATAAACTTAGCTTTACAGCGCGATTTTACAATGTTAATATGAAGACTGATTCAAGCCCGTTATTGAGATATTTCACACATTCACACATTTTATAATTCAGTCAGATCCTTGAAAGTTCAGTGAACCAGCATTAAGTGGGACAATCTCTCTGTATCACGCATGTTTCTCTGATCTGAGGATCTGAGAGTGTGTTCAGCTGCAATGTCGGCTAGAGATTGTAATCCGGAATCATTTTCAATCCGGCCGCACTCAGCTGGAAACCCGTCGATCCGGCGAATTTTCAAATTGGTTCAGTAATGGCGGAGTTAGTAAGTGAAACAAATATAAAAAAACATACAGTGGAATTTAGTACCTTCTTGTTTGGAGTGGGTTAAAAATCAAACTAAAAAATAAAACTTGCAGTCGAAAAGGCCCTCTAAGCGCCTTTACTTGTTGGTTTTGTCGTCAGCAAAAAAATAATGGATATGGCTCAGTGTACCTAACCTATTCACGCTACAGCACGATAAAGCTGAAACATTTTTCTGACCGGATCCAGTGTATTGGTACCGGATCCGATGAATGTATAATGATTCCAGATCTGGTCTTCCGGATTGCAATCCTTATTTTCGGCCTTTTTTATTCACTTCGCCAGTCATTTCGCATGGTGATTGGCATAGTTGTTTTTGAGATCAGACTAACAATCGTTCGATCTTCGATCAGGTCAAGATGGAAAATTATCTTTTTAGATTGACCTGGGTCTTGGATGTGTATCTATATAAGTATTTGTCATAAAATATAGATTCGTTGAGTTAGTCCCATGGCACAAGTCTCGAACTTCCTTTGGGTCTAGCTCAAAAGTTGTCCATATAAATGTATAGTTTGATTTATAACTTACGAGGTATACAATCCTTTGCGTTGACGCAATGGCCGCTCCTATGCCTGAGGAGGGGAGGCTTGCAGAGGCATCCACTTGTGCAGACCCTCAGTGGACAGTCAGGGTTGGGATCCGAGCAGCTGGGCTCGCACCAGCCGCAGGAAAAGTACTCCTCGTCAGGAGCGCAGTCGTCTATGGTCGTGATGGGTACGCCGCCTAGGGTTTCTTCAGCTGAACAGTTGATAAAGGTTTGAGGGTCACAAGGCTTATGTAAACAAGTAATTTGTTAATGAAAGCAACTTTAGTTTCTTGAGATCGTTAATAATATCAGAGGTATCAGCCTAACTACCTTTCCGTTGGTTGCAAGTATGGCATCGGGTGCCACGCCCGGTCTCTTGAGCTACTACTAGTAGTATCATAATACATTTCTTCCGTTCCCCAATCCAATAAATTCTTATTTGTCCCAATGGGCAGCGGCGTTAGAAGCACAAGAAGCTAAATAAATTGCGCTCGCCAACCTACGAAGCGTGGTGAGCATGACAATGTACTTTCGTGGATCGAAAAATCGTTGGGAAATGATGATGATTAATAAAACTGGCTAAGTGCGATTTGGAATCCAATAATTAATTAAACACCAAACAATATTTACTACAAATAATGGAACTACTGGCTGGACGGAAAAGAAAACGAACGAGGAGGTGTTGCAATTAGTAGGAGAAAAAAAAACTAAAATTATTGCGCACTTAAGATTCTAGAAGAGGGAAAACGTTGATACATTTTTCAAAACAATATTGGAAGGGAAAGTAGGAGGAAGGAGAGGAAACGACCTAGGGATAGTTTTATGGAACAAGTAGTAAATTATAACCGTAGTCCGAGTAAATTTTACGTCAATCTGTTTCTTTAAACAGATTAACGTTAAAATTTACACGGAAGTGAAAATATTAGCTTTAAATAGGGAAGAATGGCGGTCATTGAATACTCCACAGACGAGAGCCTAGCTCTTTAAATACAAGAAGATGTTACTTGTACGGGTCACTACTTAATTTTAAATTTTATTTTGTTTTTATTATTTGTTGTTGTAGCAATAGATACAAATTCTATGCAAATTTCTAGTCTCTATCTATAAAGGTAATCTAGGCTAATTAATAGGGTCTCGGGAAAATATGATCAGGTGACCTATTTCACCTATTTGCTAACTCAGTGGCCAACGTTTTGAAAGGCACTTAAAAATACATTGCGGGTTTCCTATGATTGACTATTTTTATTAAAGACATATATAACGTAATGTACTTTGAAATTATTATCAAAACGTTGTACACTGCGTTAGCAAATAGGCCGGCAGGTGACCTTAGAGCAACACGACCGACTTCTGGTTGACGGTCAAGTTCAGTAATGAGTATTTTTAGTTAAATAATACTTAGGTCTATTAATTATATTAATAGCATTACAATGCTCGATTTAATATTAAAATCGAAAATATGTGATGAAAAAATTTCGCCACAGGTAGGATTTGAACCTACAACCTTCGACATCTAGCCCGTCGATGCTCTCAACCACTGAGCTGCCGTAGCTTCAAATCACCGCGGCGAATTTTTTCATCACATATTTTCGATTTAAATATTTAGCTCTATTTATTATTAATCAATTTGTTTTTTAGAACCTCTAAGAAATATAGAAGGTGTGAAAATCTTTGAGAATGTGTGTAACTGTAACCTATTATTTGTTATAAGAAATGATGGAAATATTGATTAGTATATATAATATTACCTACATGTAATACTATAAAAAAAATAAGCACTGTGTATGCAAAATAAAACACCTATAAAAATATTGCATAGCTTCCTACACACGAATTTAAAAATCAGCTAATGATTTTTAAATTAATTGTAAAATGAGTTGAATCAAATACCTCAATTGTAAAAGTCGGGTAGTTGTGCTTGGTGAAGTTAGCCTTAATATATTAATAATTATATCCCATTCCCCTTATAATAATTATAAGGGGAATGGGATATGGTGGAGAATTTCGGCGCCGAGATTGAATCATGCGGTAGCTCAATGGCAGAACGTAGGTCGTAGATAGATCTAGTATCACTAGCACGAAGAGGGTTCAAGTCCCGCCCGCATATTTTTTTTTACCATATTTTATTGTGTTTCTTAATTTATAAAGAGAATATTAGTTAGGATATCTCCTTTACTTTTTTGTGGGAAAAACTAAAGAAGAAGATACTTATAAACATAGGAAGGAGTTCAAATAGCGACCTGCCAAGAACAAGTCTGGCTCTCCCAAGAAAGAGAATAGACAGTGGCAGTATAAGTGCTACACGCTTAATTAATATGAGTACAGAAGTTAGAAAAAAAAACAAGGTAATAAACTTGAACAGAATTTATTCCAATGAGTAAGAACTAAATACATTAAATAAATAACTAACATAACAATAAATACAACGTGATTTTGAACCTCCTCACTATATTGAAATCTGGGAATCAGAATCCCTAATGGAATACAGATTTGCAAGAAAAATGGTAAAAAAACAAAAAAGAAAAACATTTGAAGTGTCATAGAAATTCGTCCAGCTAATCGGCGACTTTGTATGGGAAACCTATATTTTTGCAATCAGCTTTTTTTCTTGCATTTTGTATTCCATTAGGGAATCTGATTCCGAGATTCCAATATAGCTAGGAGGATCCAAATCACGTTCTATAACCAAACTACAACAAGTAGAGACTAAGTCTAATATTATCACAATCACAGGTGGATACATATAGATACAAAGATTGTTACGTCCTTAATCACGTTTATTTAGTCGGAATCGCCGATTAGTTGGTCTGCTACGACGACCATCACTGGGCGTGTGTTTGGGGTGATGACACGGCGTAATATACTATACCAGTCGGCCAATTAGACTAAATAAAACTGAGTAAAACCCTGATTCTATAATGAAATTTCAAACTTGAACCTTTGATATTTTTATACTTAAGCAAGAAATTGTCACAAAACCAGCAAAAATGTTTAGTTAATAGACTCAGGTGTTACTTTGCGGAAGTCAAAGCTACATTTACTTTGAGACAATTTACTTTGCGTGCTTCCGCCACCAGTTAGTTCATGCAAACTATTGCTGGCCAGCGCCCACCCACTACTGTTAGTCCCTTCATACCTGCCACCAATAGTTGATGCATGCAACCCTGGTCGATACTGCTGCATCCGTTGAGGCTGCAGCAATGTCGGCCGTCGTGCTCGCGACACGTGTTTCGCCTCTACACGAGGCATCTTCAGGCAGTGAACCCTTGATGTTGATCCTTCGAATGACAAGCAACGAATGACAAAAATTACTTTTTTTTTTTTTTTTTTTGTAATGACTATATAGCTAGCTCCAAGTGAGCTTTCGCTACTTCACCGGGCGTTTGAGGTGAGGGCAGAGTGCCCTCAACCTTTATAGGCAACATCACCAAAGGGCCCCCAGGAGGGACGGACCTCGGCTTTGGGCGTTGCCTGTGTGCGCAAGGCTTGGAGAGACAGCAAACTCTCATAGTGCCTGATGGGCCGCGTATGCGTGCATGCAAGCCTGAAGGGCCAATCTGAGAATCAGTGGCAAAAGCCTTTGGAGAGCAGCAACTCTCATCTTTTGCCTTATGGGGACAAAAATTACGCCGTATTGCCGCCTTTTATACTATCTGGGAGGGGGGAGGGGATTGATCGTTATTTTGGTTTTGTATTGAAAATATATTTAATAATGGGGAATTATTCAAATCTATTTGTTTATTTATCAAAGTAATATTTGACCTTTTAAGTTTATTTATTTCTAATTGCTCCCATATACTCATTTTTAATCCCTTCTCCGCTGTATGTAATATTTTGTATGTGTGATTATTTAATAATGTGTGATTATTTTCCAATAGATGTTCTGCAAAATGTGATCGATCGGGGTGATTATTTTTAAACGCGTTGATATGTTCGTTATAACGAATTTTAAAATTACGTCCTGTTTGTCCAATATAAACTTGTTGACAATCATCGCAAGTTAATTTATATATACCGGATTTTTTATCTGATTGAATTTTGTCTTTAGTATTACAAAGTGATTTTAATGTTTTGTTTGTTTTGAGAGCAATATGAATATTGTTTTTTCTAAATATCTTAGCTATTTTATCTGTAATTTTACCGTAATAAGATAAACTCGCTGATAAAACGCAAAGATATGCAGCGAGTTTATCTTATTACGGTAAAATTTCCCCATTATTAAATATATTTTCAATACAAAACCAAAATAACGATCAATCCCCTCCCCCCTCCCAGATAGTATAAAAGGCGGCAATACGGCGTAATTTTTGTCATAGCTCCGATTACTGGTGACCGCCCGGCGGTCCCGGGTGACTTGCACCCAGGATAGGCCCTTCTGGCAACGTAGCTTTCGGCCCATACGGCAAAAGATGAGAGTTGCTGCTCTCTAAAGGCTTTTGCCATTGTTTCTCAGATTGGCCCTTCAGGCTTGCATGCACGCATACGCGGCCCATCAGGCAATATGAGAGTTTGCTGTCTCTCCAAGCCTTGCGCACACAGGCAACGCCCAAAGCCGAGGTCCGTCCCTCCTGGGGGCCCTTTGGTGATGTTGTCTATACAGGTTGAGGGCACTCTGCCCTCACCTCAAACGCCCGGTGAAGTAGCGAAAGCTCACTTGGAGCTAGCTACATAGTCCTTTCAAAAAAAAAAAAAAAAAAAAAAAAAAAAAAAAAAAAAAAAAGTAATTTTTGTCATTCGTTGCTTGTCATTCGAAGGATCAACATCTAGGGTTCACTGCCTGAAGATGCCTCGTGTAGAGGCGAAACACGTGTCGCGAGCACGACGGCCGACATTGCTGCAGCCTCAACGGATGCAGCAGTATCGACCAGGGTTGCATGCATCAACTATTGGTGGCAGGTATGAAGGGACTAACAGTAGTGGGTGGGCGCTGGCCAGCAATAGTTTGCATGAACTAACTGGTGGCGGAAGCACGCAAAGTAAATTGTCTCAAAGTAAAAATGTTTAGATTCTGACTAAATCAATGTGTCTGTATTAAAATTCTGAGTGCTATATTTTTAGAAATAAAAGGTATGTGCAGAACAGTAAAACATGTGCAAGAATAAATAGGAAATCAAAACAACAATTCTCTTTTGAACAACAAATGTTGTACAGTGTTGACCTTCATTAAAATTTTAAATAAGGATAAAAAGAGAGCCATAGAGTACTTTAATGTATAGGTGAAGTTAGACAATTATCACAGTCTGTAAAAGCACGGAAAGTTCTACTTAAGGGTCTTAGATGAGCGAAACTACATTACAATTGTCGCCAGAAACGCAACAATTGCCGTCATTTTATTCTTTTACTATAGAGCATATTCATAATCTATACTAATATTATAAAGCTGAAGAGTTTGTTTGTTTGATTGTTTGTTTGAACGCGCTAATCTCAGGTACTACTGGGTCAAATCGGAAAAATCTTTTTGTGTTGGATAGTCCATTTATTGAGAAAGGCTTTAGGCTATAAAACATCACGCTGCGACTAAAAGGAGCGGAGCATCAATAAAAAAATGTTTTGAAAGCGGGGGGAAATTATTCATCTATACTAATAAAAACTAATTACGAGTAATCATAATAACAGAAATTGCCGCGGACGAAGTCGCGGGCAACAGCTAGTCTTTCATATAAAAACACCTACTTCAATCAAACTACTAAACCGATTGCGATGAAATTTAAAGACCAACTTGAAAGTATGCCCTTTCAAACAAAAAAGAATTATTAAAATAGGTTCATAAATGACGGAGTTCTGTCTGAGATAACGAAATAAAAAAACCGGCCAAGTGCGAGTCGGACTCGGGCACGTAGTGTTCCGTACAGTTACCTATAAAACTAAATTTTAAAAATTAATTATATTTTTATTTAATTATTTAAATTTAAAGTGAATATATAAATAAATATTCTGAGAATATTTCAAGCGTCTACCTGTTGCCGTGATATCGAGCAAAAACGAGCAAAACAATCAAGGTTGTTGTATGGGAGCCCCCTGAAATATTTATTTTATTCTATTTTTTCATATTTGTTGTTATATCGGCAACATAAATACATCATCTTTGAAAATTTCAACTGTCTAACTACTTATCACGGTTCATGAGATACAGCCTGGTGACAGACAGACAGTGAAGCGATATTACTAGGGTCCCGTTTTTATCCTTTGGATACGGAACCCTAAAATACATACAACCCTAGGTATTTTTGGAACAAGCTTTTTGTAAACGAACACACTGTAAAGTGCTTTCCAAGACAAAACAAATAGCCCAAACACGATTGGTGTACATTGTTTAGTTTTAGAGTTCCTATAGCCACCTTCCGACTCATCAGACCAGCGCAACGATTCTATAATATTGTATTGTCATCTGATTTACAAATGCATGCAAAATTTCAGTTCAATCTGCAGCCGGGAAGTGGATCAAATGTAACTTGCATGAATTGATTAAAGATATAACATCTGGACATGTGAAACTATCTATACTAATATTATAAAGCTGAAGAGTTTGTTTGTTTGAACGCGCTAATCTCAGGAACTACTGGTTCAAATCGGGAAATTCTTTTTGTGTTGGATAGTCCATTTATTGAGGAAGGCTTTAGGCTATAATACATCACGCGACCAATAAGAGGGAAGCATCAAAAAATGGTTTGGAAAAGGGGGAAAATAATTCATCTATACTAATTAATCATAATAACAGAAATTGCCACGGACGAAGTCGCGGGCAACAGCTAGTTAAAGATAAACATCTGGACAGGTGAAATTAAATAAAAGCTTGTAAGAATGTCATTGTTTTATGGGGAGACCTTTGCCCAGCAGTGGGACAGTATAGGTTAAAAAAAAAAAGAATGTCAAGTGGTGCTAGTTTCACTCATCTTTGCCCCTTGTTTTACAACTTCTTTAATCGAATTATTGTTTACTAGACTCGTCCAGTAGCAACTAAGTAATATTATTCCTTGCTTTAAGAATCCCAAAGTTATGCATCTATTTACTTTAATGGTCTACTCTACAGACCTTTAGGACAGTCCTCCAGCTTGACGCAGCGGCCATTGGGGGCCTTGTAGTAACCGTTGTTACAGAAGCACCCGCGGACGCACTCTCCTGTGCACTTGGGGTTGGGGTTACTGCAAGTCTTCTCGCAAGTCTCACACAGTTTGAAGGCTTGCCGAGGGCCACATGATAGAAGTGGGATTGGAGGCGAGAAGACGGCTTCTGAAATAAAAACACGTGTACGAGGTTAAAAATGATTACAATTACCTGAATTAAATAAAGTTAGAAAGTATTACTACTTTTAATAAAATTGAAAATATGTGATGAAAAAGAACTCGGCCACAGGTAGGGCTCGAACCCACGTCCCTTAGGTTTACGCCCTAAGTGTGATACCATTACAACACCGTGACTTCGAATCACTACTACTTTTATATGTACCTGCGCAAAAACCTAATTTTTGCATGGTCCATCCTCCCCCTCTCCATTTCCTGCCACACATGTCCTTCCCCCATATCCTTCTTCCAACTCCTTGAAAGGCCGGTAACGCTCCTTTCACACCCTGGTGTTACAGTTGTCCATGGGCGGCGGTGATCCCTTACCAGCAGGTGACTCGTTTGCTCGTTAGCCGTCCATTTTTTTAATGATATAGGAATATCATAAAAAAATAGGGCGAAAGTATCCGTCCGCTACGCTCCATTTCTGGAGTTCGCTGCAGCGCCGCGCAGTACAAGTATTATGAGGGAGACAGCGCGACTCCTGCTGTATTTGGATTTTAAATCTTATGTAGTAGCTATAAGTTCGTTATTTCACTCGATATAAAAGCGACAGTACTGTAAAAGAATAACTTCAAGTGCATTTCAGTCGTTCCCACCATCACATATGTTTGATTTTGATGTCAATCGATCAAATGAATCGAATAAATGTACATAAAGAAATGATTGAATCTTCATGGCCCAAATATTGGCTTATTATTTTCAAGGCGACTAACCATTTACTACTAAAACATAACTTGGCAGCGATATTAGAAATTGTTGCACCACTGGCAACACCGGACATTGCGGTGCGGGGCCGCGGATATACGTCACTACACATAAGGAATCAAAATAAAAGATTAAAATATAATGGTTTATATCAAATGCTATATGAATATAATACTTACTCTTCACCAAATTCTTGTTTGAGCATTTGTCCTGACTGACACATTTTCCGTCCCTATCCCGCAGTAGGTCACCCTTGCAGAAGCAACCTCGGTTGCACTGTGCTGGGCAGATGGGATTAGGGTTGTCACATGACCGATTGCAAGGCTCACAAAACCGGTACTCTTCGTCTTCGCCACAGTTGTCTTCTCGAGGCTCGGAGGTTTCCTGTTTCAATCCAGCTGCTGAAAAGAAGAAACGAGGAGATGTTTATTTTAATTAATTCTGGTTTATCTCTATTCATCATCATTATTTTAAGAACCAAGTTCTTGTCGGTGGAGTATTTTCCATCTTTCTCAATCTCTATCCGACACGACTTTGGCCTTCTCTTTTATTTCTATAAAAGCCCTCCTCGGCCTTCCCTTTCCTCTCCTGACTTCGATTTTCCTTTCCAAAATGGTTTCGTCGTGTCGTATAAGATAACCAAACATATTTCCCCGCACTAATACCTATGAGTATAGTAACGTTTTTTAAAAGTTTTACGTCACGCTACTAGTTAACGAGATGAACTAGTAACGTGACCTAAAACTTTAAAAAAAGATGATCTACTTTAATCAAATGTTTAGCTGAGTAGTGAGTGAGACAAACGAAGATTTAGTAAAACATATTCAAATGGAATTTCTAGAACAGCAGTTCTTAATATTTTTTGCTAAATAATTAATATGCTAAATCTGGCTTTTAGGCCGATGTGACAACCCCATAAAGAAAAAACACGTCACAGTTGTATGCAAAAGATTATAGGGAGCCCTACCTCTTATTATTAATTGCTACACGACCGAACTGTTAGGATTTCCTAGTACAGTATTTTCGCGGAGCCTTCACAGGGCTTTACTTTTTGGACCCTTGGGGCTCCGCGAAACACGCTTTGAGAATGGCCGTTCTAGAAAATAATTATATTGATATATAATTATATTAATTTTATATCCTTTTCGGTTTTTAAGGTGGCATTAAACATATCATCGTCTTTGCATACTTTTAATGCCAATTTATGCAGGACGGCAATTAAGTAAAAGGTAAGCCTTATTGCGTATACGAGGAATGGAACATGCGGACCGGGGGCGGATCACTAGTATAATAAAGATCTATACTTAAAGTAATCAAGTATGAAGTTTCATTGGACTTGCTGTAAAAGCACAATACTTTGTAGGCTGGATGGCGAAATTTCGCAAATAACTTCTTATCTCAAACTCTACTAAAGGCCATAAAACTACATTTGTCCAACCATTTCTCCTAATCAGTCCTCACCCTTTTATCGGGAGTGGACATATTTTTTGTTGTTAGTACTTTCGCTACGGACCGCTCTCAGCATCGTATCACGATGGGATTTTATTATCACTTATATTATGTTACGTAAACTTGGGTCCGAATGCTCCGATTTTGTTTATGCTACATTGCGCTTTGACTTTGCATTTTATGTATATGTATAGCTTTATTTTTTCATTTAGTAAGAAAAAGCCTTTTCCTACAATTCATTTATTTTTTAATTAAGTAATAAAAAGCCTTTTCCTACAATTCCTTGTTCAGTATTTTGTATTTATTGTCATCATATCAGCCGCAAGAAGTCCACTGCTGGACATACCTCTTCCAAAGATTTCCAAAATGACCGCCTGAAAACGGTTGGCATTCATCGTTTCCCTGTGACCTTGGTCAGGTCGTCCGACCACCTGGTTGGTAGATATCCGACGCTGTTCCTGTCGGTATATGGTCGCCATTCGAGAACCTTTTTGCCCCATCCGCCATCGGTTCTACGCGCTGTATGCCCCGCCCACTGCCATTTTTTTTCACATGTCTTTAACTTTCCCTTTTTTAGCTAAAATTATATTACACCAGTTCTGTTACTACTTTTACTGTTCCTTCCTTCCCTCTTCTTCCTTATGCAGGCCCGAGGCAATAGGGTGTGCACAGCATACGGGCAGCTCCTCCAGGGGGTTGCAAACAGCGAGAAGTGGGGGCAGGGTCGGAAGATTCAAAGTCTTCAAAGTTAGGGTTCCTCCAGGGGGTGGCAAACAGCGATGCAGGGGCGGCAGAGCCGGTTCTTTTTATGGTATAGGGCGGCAAAGAGTAAGTGAGTCACCGCTGCTCTTAGATAACAGCAACATCAGGGTGTGACAGAAGCGTTGTCGGCCTTTCAACGAGTTGGGGGAAGGATATTGCGGGAAGAAATGGAGGGAAGGTAGGGCCTCCGGATCTCTCACTCACCGAACGAAGCATAGAAGCGGTAAAGATTCTACTCAAACGTCGATTTTCTATGAGAGTGAGATGCTACTAGCAAAAATGAATTTTGCTGGAAGCATGGCTCCAAAACAACTAAAAAAATGCAAGTTGTTATACAACTGTTAAATGAACTACCTATTTTTCAGCCCAAATACGAACCAATATCTACCAATGTCTAGCAGTCGTAAGAGATTATTTGATGCACTCTGACAATCACCTTGTACGTGTTTTTTCTGTTGCAGGAATCTTATAGATGGCGTCTTATGGCAAAAGAGAATTTTACTTACGAATTGGTGGACATTCAGCTAGCTTTATACAATTCCCTGTCGCATTGCGGACGTCTCCCTCCTCACAGAAACAACCCTCCTTGCAGATTCCCTTGCAGTCAGGCGCGGGATTCTGACAGGTGGCCTGGCAGCCGCCGCATGATAGGAACCTCTCGTTCGGTCTACATAGGCTGCCCACTTGGCCTGTAAATAATGGATCATCGTCATCATCAATTCAGCTCATCATCATCATTTCGTGTAGGTGACACGGTCAATCGACAATGCACACCCTTGTGTCAGAGTTCTTCGGAACCGCCTCTCGGCCTCTGACGTGGATCTTTTAACAACTACCAGATGGCAGCCGGGACCAACGGCTTAACGTGCCTTCCCAAGCATGGAATCGACTTTATTATCAGACAATCAGGTGATTCAAGCCTGCAATGTCGTAACAAAACTGGAAACAACTAAACAATTAGGAACACAAAAAATATTTATGATGATAAGAGATGTGACTTCACTTGAGATTTGAAACACCGGATTGACTTACTTAGTTACTAAAAAATCCGATCCAATGCGGCGATAATCAAGGCGTTATGCATGCTAGAAAATCTAGCATGCATAACGCCAACATTGCCAACATTTCTGAGGTCCCGCATGGATCGGATTTTTTAGTAACTAAGTACGTCAATCCGGTGTTTCAAATCTCAAGTGAAGTCTCATTTTTTTATCTTCACCAATATTTTTTCATCGACCACCCTTTGCGAAGTGTTCAACATGGGTGATATCTTGAACCGTTCTTATAACTAGTGGTTCTGTGAGAACAGTAGACCTCGCGAGCCTTTACAACCAACATCCACATTTGCCCTCCAGTGCTCTAAAATATATCTGTTGCTGTTATGCTAATTGACTAAAGGATGATTTCCTTCAGTTACGACGTCACAGTTACTACGCACCATTTTCATACCTTGTCATACCATAGATTTGTATTTACGACATCATACTGAATGCACTATACAAAAAAATATACAGAAAATCGATTTCACACAACTTTTGGGCAAATTGCCGACAATAAACACGTTCAAGTTAATCATATAAAAAAGTTGTTCAAACAAAAAAGTTGCGACGTAATAAGAATAACAAAAAAGTCTTATGACATTTTTGAATTTTTTTTCAAATAGCTATGAATTTTTTTAAGTTTCGGACCCCCATTTTTCGGCCATCTTTTTAAATTTCGAAAAATTGGCTCGGCTAAAAAATTCTATATAATTAACGAACCTGCTCACAAAATTTCATGACAATCGGTTGAGAAATGCGACCTGTAGGCGAGAATAGACATACAGACAGACAGACGGACAAAAGAATTTTGACGGACGAAAAAAACGACCTGTCGAAACTGAGACGCTTCGCTCGCTCGGTCAATAAGTTGGCGATTTCCTCCCTCGAATCACGACCCGCCACACTCACCGGCAAACTCGCTTTGTTGTGTGTCTGTTGCTTTCCAAAATTTACCAAAACTTTTAGATTTTTCATGGGTCGCTACGAAGTCCATTTTTATTTTTTCTTGATTTTTTTTGACACCACCGCAATCTACTTTTGAATATTTTTTGACTTTCTCGCATTTCTGACCAAATCTTACCAGAATCAGGTTTGTCATAGAGCAACCATTCCTCATACTTAAGCCGAGCTTCTCTACAGAGATTTCAGTGAAGGCTTACAAGCCTTCACTGAAATACTTGTTTTAAATAGCTCTAGGATTTTCTTTGACTCATATACATAACAGCCTCCGTGGTCCAGTGTTTAAGGCGTTTGCCTGTTGACCCGGGGGTCGTGGGTTCGATTCCTACCGGAAGCATACTTTGTTAAGTTGTTTCCAGTTTGGTTAGGACATTGCAGGCTTGAATCACCTGATTGTCTGATAATAAAGATGATTACGTGCCTCGGAAGGCACGTTAAGCCGGTGGTCCCGGCTGCCATCTGGTAGTCGTTAAAGGAACCACGGCAGAGGCCGAGAGGCGGTTCTGAAGAACTCTGATACCAGGGTGTGCATGGTCGATTGACCGTGACACCTACTCGAAATGATGATGTTTGACTCATAATAATCGTATTGCGTGAATTCCGTGTCAGTTTCAATGAGATTTAGTCCAAGGTTCAAGTATACAATCCACATTTACAAAGTGTAGTATTGTAGAGGAAGCATTGTCTTTGTAAGTTGACAGTAGCTGATATGTGTTACTTAAAAATTTACTAACAAACGAGCTCGACCGGTGATTGAGTCGCACTTAGACTCATACCATACGTATTATCACGTCTTTATCCCTTACGTGGTAGACAGAGCCCAAGGTCATTAGACCAAAAGGCCACGTTTAGCGTGTTGGTGGGCGTGAAGGTGGAAATCGGAATCAAAATAGTAATGGGTTGCTAGTCGCATCGCCTATAGTATATGAAAACATTAATAAATTAGTGTATATTCTTTAGATTTTCGCCCATTCCCGTGACCGGCTTCTACGGTCTGCGCGGGAAGAAAAGCAGCTGACACATTCTACGTTCTTTCTTTTCTTCCAGACCAGCATGGAGGAATTAAAGAAGCACTTAGACTCGTGCGTGTAAAAGTAGTATAATACCATGGATCTAAGAAAGCGTGGTATCCGGCAGAGTAGAATAGGACCACTCCAAGTCTTCCCGTGGATGTCGTAGAAGGCGACTTAGCAAATACAAGCTAAACAAAGCTTATAAACATCTGTGAGACCTTTTTTTTTTTTTTATCGTAAATTTGAGTGCGTTTGACCTCCATCTTGCCTGATGGGAAACAACGATGAGGTCTAGGGTGGTACACGCAAACTCAAATAATGCCTATTCACTCTTGCCTTGAAAATCCCTAAATTGTACGAGTCGGGAAACAGCGACGCAGGAAGGGAATCAGAGACCTCTCCAACCCGTCTGGCCAGCGTGGAGAGCGTAGGCCAAGTCCTCTGACTGCTCTGGCCAAGTATGGCTCAAGTAGTACAGAGAGGTCGTGCTCCTGTAGTAGAGACTAAAAAAGACCTGATGATGACGGATCTATGAACAATCAGAGGTCAGGAATATCATTCTCAACTACCAGTCCGGTGGCTGCAGGTACGGCATCGAGTACCCGCGCCCGGCCCCCCGAGCTGCTGCTTACTTTTCCCCCATTCGTCCGAGTGAGTGGTATCCCAATACCTTAATTCCCTTCCCGAGTCCTAAAAGAATCCTATCCTTCCGCCGCTTAAAATACTTCCGATGGGCAGATGGAAGATCGCATAAGAACACAATACAGACAGAAACTGACGACGTAAAAGTGTGATTGGAATAGCTCCTATTATTTATAACAAATTACCTGATAGTTTTAAAACATTAGACATTGTGACATTTAAAATGAAATTAAAATTATTTTTGACTGCTAAATGCTATTATCATCATCATCAACCTATACTAGTCCACTGCTGGACATAGGTCTCTCCCATGGCACGCCACTGAGCTCGGTCTTGAGCTTTTCTTTTCCAATCACTGCCAGCAACCTTCCGTATATCGTCGCTCCATCTAGCCCACGGGCGTCCTACACTACGTTTGCCAAGACGCGGTCTCCACTCAAGTACTCGTTTTCCCCAGCGGTCATCGGTTCTGCGGCATATATGACCAGCCCATTGCCACTTCAGCTTACTAATTCTCTGGGCTATGTCGGTAACTTTAGTTCTCTGCCGGATCACTTCATTTCTGATTCGATCCTTCAGAGATACTCCGAGCATAGCCCGCTCCATAGCTCGCTGAGCGACTTTGAATTTGTGGACTAGTCGCACCGTGAGTGTCCACGTCTCGGATCCGTACGTCATAACAGGCAGGACGCATTGATTGAAGACTTTAGTCTTCAGACTTTGGGGTATGGGCGACGAAAAGACCCGACGAAGTTTACCAAATGCTGCCCATCCCAGCTGTATTCTCCTATTGGCTTCCCTCTCGAAATTGTTCTTACCCAATTGTATTGTTTGCCCAAGGTAAACATACTCCTTAACAATTTCGAGAAGCAATCCATTAACAGCAATCGGTTTCGGAGCGACCAGCTCGTTGAACATAACTTTGGTCTTGTCCAAGTTCATCCGTAAACCGATGCGTTGAGAGGAATCAGCTAGACTGGTCAGCATCTGTTGCAGGTCTTGCAGCGTTTCCGCAACAATGACGATGTCATCCGCAAATCTCAAGTGTGAGATGTGTTCGCCGTTGATGTTAATACCACGACCTCTCCAGTCCAGTGTCTTGAACATATCCTCCAGAGCATTCGAGAACAATTTAGGGGAAATAACGTCCCCTTGTCTCACTCCACGTCTTAGAGGAATAAGTCCAGTCTGCTGGTTCTGGACCTGTACGGTCATTGTGGCGGTGTCGTATAGACATCTCAGCACTTGGATGCATCGCCAGTCGACTTGGCATCGCTGCAAAGACTCCAGAATCGCCCAGGTCTCGATAGAGTCAAAGGCCTTCTCATAGTCCACAAACGCTAAGCACAGGGGCTGATTATACTCTTCGGTCTTCTGTATAATCTGCCGCACTGTGTGTATGTGGTCTATGGTGCTATATCCTCTTCGAAACCCGGCCTGTTCCGGTGGCTGAAACTCGTCGAGTCTTCTTGCGAGTCGGTTTGTGATGACTCTTGAAAACAACTTATATACGTGGCTCAAAAGCGAGATGGGGCGATAGTTTTTCAGCAAGGTTTTGTCACCTTTTTTGAAAAACAACACCACCACGCCCTTGCTCCACGCCTTTGGAGTTCTCCCTGAGAAAAGAGCAGAATTAAAAATTCGCTGGAGCTCTTTAAGAACTGGAATGCCTCCTGCTTTTAAAAGCTCTGTGGTAATTCCGTCCTCTCCAGGGGCTTTTCCATTTTTAAGCTGTTTAAGAGCCATCACAATCTCGTCTAGGCTGATATCCGGCAGGTCTTCCGTGTAGTGGCGGAAAACTCTGCCTTTGCCGGTCCCAAGCCCGGATGAGAAAAGAGGAGGGTTGAACTGAAAACCAATATTTAGTTCGTAAAAAAAAAATATAAACGCCGAGTATCAGGCGGCACGTTGTCCGACCGATGGCGGGATATCCATCTAGACCAAGCGTAGCTAAATCCCACTGGCCAGTGATGGGCAGCAGCATCACCGGTGCGAGCAGCTACGACCTGCGATCGCCAACCCGCTTGCCCAGCGTGGCGATTATGGGCATAAACCTTTATGGCAAGCCACACAAATGCTATTATAATGTAAAAGAATAGGGTCAATGGGGGCAAGATCGAATGGTTTTTTGAAGAGATATGTAGGATTGTATTCGAACCATTGTAAAAAATTGTCATCATAACTTAAGTTTAAACAAAATTTAGGATTTGAAAGTGCATTAAATTTCCTTTAATATCCAACCTATAAAAACTTCTCCATGCTGCACTAACATGTATAAATAAAATCATAGAAAACACGATTATCAAAAAAGAAAGCAGGGGGAAGAAGAAAAGGTGGCTGGGTAAGATTGTAATAGTTTCTAAAATCTTTTCTATGACGTTGGTAATCGATAAGCCATAGCTTAAAAAATTTTCGTACCAAAATTGGTTGCCTTGTGTAAAATTTCCTCAAATTAACTGAGATACGAATTATTTTTTATACTATATATTTCACTCTTACCCCTCATTGTGGTAATACGGCCAGAGGTTCTCAAACTTTGCATATTGATTGTAAACGAAACCTTTTTTATTAAAAAAGATTTCGTTTAAAAGTTTCTTTTACTACAATCAATATGCAAAGTTCATAGAAAAGTAACAACTCAGGCATATAAATGAATGTTTTAAAAATTAAGTAACAACCTATAATAAAGAAAATGATGTGTCAACAAGAAACATTCATCATTAAATAAAATTATACAAATTAAAGATTTTGTTTTACATTTTGTAGGTACTATCTTTTAGGAACAAAGTTAATAATATTATAAGATGGGTTTTATTCCAAAACCTTAATACACGATCTTATTTCCTACAAAACGTATGAAAAAAAATACCACAATATAACAATTTAAAAATCAGTCTACAACTTTAGAGATCAAATTATTTATCTTATGATTATTAAGCCATGTGCAAATATGACGAAAAGCTTTGCAAGTAGTGTAGTTTAAAAGCTAAATATAACATAAAATTGTTCATAATGACATATATAATATAGATAAACATCCAAGACCCAGGCCAATCTGAAAAAGATCATTTTCCATCTAGACCTGGCCGGTGATCGAACCCGGGCACCCCGTGTCGCAGGCTGGCGTGTTGACCGCTGCGCTACGGAACTAGCCAATTCTTTATACATACACAGTCATTCGGGCAGTCACATAAAACTTATTTCTAAACAGACAAACAGAGACAACTTGCTTGATCGTTTATTTTTCTTCGAAACTTACAGTTTGACAACATATGTATTTTTCTATGACTTTTAAAAATGGGGCAAGTCCGAAACATTTATATTTTCATCTTTCCCCGCCAAATTTTGCTGGGTAAAGACGAAAAGTCGAAAAATAAGCTAAAATATGAATAATAGCAATATATAGACTAATCGGCACAATTTTAAATTAAAAATAAAACTTAAGTATTCTGTTTAGGCTCTTAGAATCCAAGTTATAGGAGGTGGGGTAAGATTAAAAATCGCCAACTTTTTACGAAAATAACCGTTCGGCACAAATTCGTCGATTATTCACAATTATGCAATCCGAGCGGTAACTGCCGAATGAGGGGCGAGACGTAAGGAAAGTGCGGTCTAAACAATGTTGCCAGCACTTAAACTAATACCTTTATTTAGGCGTTACAGATGATTTTTGGTGTTACCCCGTTTTTCATCTTCCCCCCACTCACCCTACTTAGAAGATAATTTGACAGAATAGATTTTCACATTATGCCTACTTATTATTTATTTTTTTTATTCGACTATTCATTATAACCATATTTATAAAATTGTATGTCCATACAGGACAGGTAACAGTGAAACTACTATTAATTATAATTTAAGATCTTAAAACCTGCTTCCACAATAAAGACATTTTGATTTTGATTTTGCAGCAGCGTCGGTCGGAAGCACAAAAGCCAGAGGAACTGCTTCCGCCAACCCTATCAAGCGTGGTGAATATGACAATGTCCTCCCATGCGAACGAAAACGAACGAAAACTATTTAGGAAAGGCCTTTGTCCATCAGTGGGCGTTTTACGTCAGTAATGTAATGATGAAGAATAATCAGGATAGGACCATGTAGTAATTCATGCAAACCTGTCGCGACACAAGCTCACGCACACATCGACTGTAAATAAGTATGCAATTAACGTCCGTTCGAAATTCAAACTCTTTTGTAGTAATAGAGTTTGAATTTCGAACGGAGGTAAAGGTAAGGTAAGTTACAACGTTATGATAGTCACTTCAAAATGCATTGCGTTTTATATATCTGGAATAAAAATAGCCAATCATACGAAAGCCGAAATGTATTTTGATGTGACTATCAAAACGTTGTACACTGGGTTAGCAAACAGGCCGGAGTACTTGTACTTATTCTGTGTTCAAACTAGGTATGTATGCCACCACAGATGTAAAATAAAAAGTTTGCGTCTTTTGACGCGTGACGTGGCGTTCTTCGCACCAGGTCCATATAATTGACAACATACTACAAACCGAAAGTGATTCGGGAAAAATATTCCCCAACCTGGCAACTCATAAGACTTCGCTGTCAACGTCATAATTATTTGACAGATTGACAATGACATTGACATTGTAATTTAGGATAACAAAAAAAATTGAAAAAAATCTCGAGGTATTTACATTTAAGGTACTTTCGATTGCATAATTAAAAACCATCACTTCCGGTTTGTAATATGATGTCAATTCTTAGAGGTCCATGCATGCAAAGCAACAAGAAGTCGGTCCTGGTTGATAAGAAGGCAGGCGCTAAACTATGTGAGATGTGTCTTGAAAAATACGACACTTTTTATCAGTGACGTGCAGTCCATATAGACTATTAGACAATGTCTACCCTGCAGTCGCTAAATAAATACAATTTTTTTTCTTACAAAAAAGAATTATATTCGGTGCGCCTGCAAAATTCTGCTAGCAAATACTTTATAGTCGATTTTGATCAAGTACGGTGCTGCGGTCGCGGTCCGCGCGTGCCCGCGCCAAGCAGTATCTATACGCGTAAGCCGCGTAAGACAAAGTTTCAAAGGTCTGACTTTTCACGCACACATAGAAAATTATTATACACCGATAGGAAATCGCTTTTGTAGTAGTACAAGTAAACATCTTTCATCGGCTCACACATGCAAAGCAAATTGGCGCTGTGTGTGTGAATTTGAGACACTGTCTCCGAGGTTTCTATTGGCTGCCGCGCGCGATATTAATGTCAACGTCACCTGTCAATGTAGATATTATTCATACTTATGTAAATGTCATTGATTAACGTGTTTACTAACAATCCAAGATTAAAGTTTTATTTAAAAATTAAATGCTTTATCAGTTAAATTTCATTTGTGACAAAAATATTTTCATGTGAAAGTTGTGTCGCTTAGTGTTTGCATGCCGAAATCGAAATATAAAGTGTTTTGTGAACACGCAAAAGAACAAATCAAGTACCTAACCGGTTAGTTATGGTTAGTTATTCTAAAGTTTAATCCACGTTTAATCTTAAACCTTACGTGTACGTGGCTCGCAGGTTGTAATCATATCTCTTATCTTTCGCTTGTTTTGAATACTTTTGCGGTCGATGATCGAAAGACTATCATAATATTAAACGAGTTGTAGATAACTAGCCGTATAGTAAGGTAAGGTATATAGGTGGTATGTTTGTAAGGTAAGTTTTATAATTATGTCTACCCTATGATAAATGTCTGTGCACGTCACTGCTTTTTATTTATTACTTTAAATAGGCTTACTTTTGACCTTAGACTTAACCAGAGGGTAAGGACAAGATCTACGATGGAGCGAGCTTGCCTAAAGTAAGCCTGTTCACTCGAGTCTTTCATTATCATCATCATTATTGTGATATCAGCTTTTGAAATAGCTTAGGTCGATCGTGCCTCTTTATCGCTTGTTTCGCGCTCTCGCTTGCACACAGAACGTCACACTTTTTTGTGCGTGCAGCCGGGGTTCTTCAATTTATAAGGCGTTATAACGTCAATTCTTCCATGCTGGTCTGGGAGAAAAGAAAAAACGTAGAATATGCCAGCTGCTTCTCTTCCCGCGCAGACAGAAGCCGGTCAAGGGAATGGGCGAAAATCTAAAGAATCATGACAATAGGCGATACGGCTAGCAACCCTATGAAAACTATATTTTATTCCGTTTTCCACCTTTACGCCAACACGCTATACGTGGCCTAACGGTCTTATGAGCTTGGGCTCTGCCTATCCCGTAAGGGACAAATACGTGATAATATGTATGTATGTTTCTCGATCCCGCTCAATCTACTTGACCTCTCTTTACGACACGACTTTGGCATTCTCCTTTACTTTGTCTATGAAAGTCTTCCTCGGCCTTCCGTTTCCTCTCCTAACTTCGATCTTCCCTTCCAACTGTCGTATTAGATGACCAAACATCTTTCCCCGCCTTATACCTATTAAATATTAAATATATAGTAAGGTTCTCTTTTGTTTTGACAAGTTGTAGCACTTCCTTGTTCGCCTTTCTCCTTGTCAAGATTATCTTTTCCATGCGCCTGCAACACCACATCTCTATTGCATCTAGCATTCTCTGCTGGATGACCTTCTAAGATTAAGTACCTAAGTATGGAATCATAGATACGTCAAATGAAATACAAACCTGTGAAACTAGGTTGAAAAGTGGTCAACTGTCGTCATCATCATCATCTCTACATTTGAAAACTTGACTATTTTTTGCATACTTGGTAGACATACCATATATTTGCCAATGTATATAATGTATGTATTGAATGCATGTATTGCACTATCAACAATAGCCTAAAATTACACCCTTAAAAATGTTGGTGGGCCAACACGCTAAACGTGGCCTTTTGGTCTTATGATTATAGGCTCTGTCAGGGATAAAGACGTGATATTATGTATGTATCACGTTAAAAATGAGACAACACTGCTCTCAGATGCACGTGTTATCATTCTATGCCGTCAGTACTTTAGTCATACAGACCAGTTATTGTAACTGGTTTATTGTCGATCACTGATCAGACAATACATATTACGTAAATGCATCATAACATCCTGCTTCACCACTATACCTTCGGATCAATCAGATGTAGAGAATTAATGTTGACAAACTGGAGAAAGCAGATTAGATCACTAATACAGATATATTTTCTGTCACTCTGTCACTAGATCACAAAACTAGATATGGATAGTATGGCAATGTAATTTACTGTTCGCCAATAACTGCATGCGTGCTCTTTGTGTTCGATTGCAAAATTGCATCTCCGGGGGTACACACAAATTTATATTAATAAAAAAATCGACATTTGTGGGTGAGAGGTGAGAGACAAAAAACTAGAGATATATAGATAAATTAAGTTTAAAAAATATCTAATTGAGTGCAATCAAGAATAGGCTAGTTTCCTAAAAAAATATATTTAGTCCGTCAGTTAGATATTCAAAAAATATTGGACACGTATGTTTTCTTTTGTCGATTAAACAAAAATGATAAAGATATAGCCCTTTGAAGTTCCGTGTGACGTCATAGTTTGCTACAATTTTTAGCTAACTTTGACGTCAAGAGCCCCCACTCCTGAACTTTGACGCGCTTTATCTTTATTATTTATTGTTTATTTGACAAAAGAAAAAATACGTGTCCAATATTTTTCGATTATCTAACTGACGGACTAATTGTTATGTCATTATTACGACCCAGGAAACTAGCCTATTGTTCATTCATTCAAAATAACATGATGGAAATCTTTGGCCTATGTACGGCAGTGGACTTATTGCCACTGGGATGATGATGAAGAATAATGAGAATCCCTTTCACATTGGTCGCTAATCCGTACGACGGTTTACACCTCTCCCAAACTGACAGACCCTGATGTAGGCTGCTTTTTCGCAACGGATAGGTATTAACTGCAACAGAGGCGGCTCTAGCCCTTGTGGCGCCCGTGTGCAACCAGTGCCCTGGCGCCCTCTAGAGCAGGGTCAAAATGGTATACTTACAGTTACATTTTCCACAATTCGGCCTGTTTTCAAACGAATAAAAACAGGTGCCGGCACATGCCTTTGGTAGCGACACTACGCCAATATAATCTATAACTATCTGTTTTAAGGCTGATTTCATGTTGAAACAAAAGTTATTGTGTAGAGTAGGTAAAGACGCAGCTTGTGGTGGCGCGCCTTGCTTTGCTACTTTGCTACCGCGCTCCCGGCATCGGCCGTAACACGGGCGCGGGGTCTTTGAGAGCACCGGTGCCGCGAGCGACGCATCTTTGGAGGTGGCGTATTAGAGGGCGCCCGGTGCCCCCTTAGACCCGGCGCCCGTGTGCGCCGCACACCCTACACTATAGGTAAAGCCGCCTCTACTGAGCAAGGAAAAGCCAGTGTCTTAGGATAATAATTCACTGGTGCGATTTTATCAACTTTTTAAGAGTCCCTTAGGCCAGTATTTTTCAAACTTATGAACACGCGACTCTTAATAAATTAAAAAAAAAATGCTTGTCTGTAACGTCGGTTTACGGACTATAATTTTGTGTAACGGTGGAAGAGAGATAGATGCGTCACAAGTCGAACGCTTCCCATAGATGCCGAACGCAGGCCGAGGTGCCTCTCTATCGCTTGTTCCGCTTGCTCACTTGTACGCGGAACGTGACACTCTTTCGCGCGTGCAGCCGGCGTTCATCGATTCAAAAGACGTTTTCACGTCAAAAAATTTGCGTTGCTTGACCTACCTCGACGATCAATAGTTTTAAAAGTCTGATTTAGGCCTTTAGTTCCATTTATTCTTTTGTGTTATTGTATTCCTGTCAAACTATATATTTTCAAGGTAAGTCCAATCCATCCGTCATGTCAGTAACTGATTTATCTCACAGATGACCTAGTGTTCATTCCTAGATAGGGGTAAGCGATAAATAAAATTTAAGTATACAAGTTTTGTTCACGGATTTGTTTGTGTAAAAAGGGTTTTTGTATTTTGTGTGGAGATTTTATCCGTTAGTACGAAAGAGTAACTTTGTCATCAGAATTTTCATACAAAAAACGCTTACACTAACTCTGTGCTAGACTTACTGGAACTCTAGTATGACCTTTTAATAAAAAAAAATATTCGCGGCGTATTTTGCATTTTTCCTTTTTAGGGTTCCGAACAAGGAACCCTTGTAGTTTCGCCATGTCTGTCCGTCTGTCCGTCCGCTGTTTTTCTCAGAGACTATAAGTACTAGAGAGCTGTAATTTAGTATGGATATATGTATAATTCATACAGAAAAAACAGTAAAATAAAATCTTGAAAAAAAATTTTTTTAGTCTAGCTCCCATACAAGTAAAAAGGGGAATAATTTTTTTATCGCGGCTAACCCAACGTCTGGGTTGTTGTTGAATAGGTATTTTTAAAATATTGTTAACATTCCTCTAATTTTTTTTTTTACTTTTCCGATTTTTTTATTTACTTATCCGTTTTTTTTATTTACTTATCCGTTTCCGAAATATTTGGTTCTATAGTCCAAATTTTTTTAGAGTCCAGTGTCCCCCCCCCCCCCCCCCCCCTCTATCTACTAAATGTTCGTATATGAACACCTGAAAAAATTCACGGAAGTAGTATATATAACGAAGTTTAAAGGAAAACTATCAGAGCTAAGTAGAGTTTATAAATTAAAGAGTTAAGTCGACCAACTTAAAATGTACTCGGTAAAGTAAAATTTCATACAAATTGAATTCAAAATTAGTTATGGCAGTTGTTAATTACGTAAAACAACTACTGAATATAAATTTTCGAACCACGTAAAGTCAAGTAAATATAAAATCATAGCAGGTTTAATAATAATAATACACAACTGGCGTCGTACCTCACGTACTCCACACAAATCTACATACACTAGACCCACCCATCTACTTTAGTCCTCATTCAAAAAGCTGTAGTACTTAACACATACAGAATAGTCCGTAAATTCTTATCAACCGTCTAGATTTGACTAGCTTCGTGGCGCAGCGGTCAACACGCCAGCCTGCGACACGGATTGACCGGGTTCGATCCCCGGCCAGGTCAAGATGGAAAATGATCTTTTTCAGATTGTCCTGGGTCTTATCTATATATGTATTTGTTATAAAATATAGTATCGTTGAGTTAGTATCCCATAACACAAGTCTCGAACTTACTTTGGGGCTAGCTCAATCTGTGTGATTTGTCCGTACATATTTATTATTTATTTATTAAAGCCTCTTTGTGTTGGCTCTGGCCCGACAAAAGCTCAACTACCAAGTCTTCTTAGAAGATTTGAGAAAAAATATTTGAAAACATAATAATACAAAATTATACATACAAACTGTCTAGACAAATAAAGGAAAGGATTTTGTTTCGTGCAGCCAGCGTTCATCGATGTATAAGAAGTTATCACGTCAAAAAAAGGGATCCAAGTTTTCAAAATATTGCGTTTATACGTTAACGTGAACCCAGTAACATCCTCGCCTGAGTTGCTTCGGAACCCAGGGGCCGAGGGTCAGCCCGGGGGCCCGGATAGTGTGTAATCAAACCGAAACTCACGCGGACGAAGCCGCGAAATAGCTTTTAATCGGTTTTGACTTACAATATCTTATAAATATATTAATAAATAAAGAAATAAATAAATATATACGGACAAATCACACAGATTGAGCTAGCCCCAAAGTAAGTTCGAAACTTGTGTTATGTTATGGGATGGGACCCTGCCCAATCCTCGAAGGGGTGGTTGAGTATAGATATATGTGTGAGAATGTCAAAAAGAAAATGATTATTTTTTTGTTTAATGGGTAAAATTATTTTTGTGTAATTCGCCAAACAGACACCAATAACAACAAAAAAGATTGGTTCTGTAACGAATAAAATAAAAAATATAGGATATCTAAAGGAAAATTCCATGAACAGAATATATTTATAGTTAATGACTTACCTTACCAGGCTTTACCGAAAACCTATATATATGCCTAGACCCTGAGGTCGTGGGTTCGATTCCCACGGGAAGCATAATTTATTTAGTTGTTTCCAGTTTGGTTAGGACATTGCAGGCTTGAATCACCTGATTGTCTGATAATAAAGATGATTTCGTGCTTCGGAAGGCACGTTAAGCCGTTGGTCCCGGCTGTCATCTGGTAGTCGTTAAAGGAACCACGTCAGAGGCCGAGAGGCGGTTCCGAAGAACTCTGACACCAGGTTGTGTATGGTCGATTGACCGTGACACCTACTCGAAATGATGATGATGATGATCGAAAACCTTCTACGAGGTTTGAGTGAGTGCTTTAGTAAATCCGAAACAGTTAGGTAATGCAATTTTTCGTATTTAGCTTAAACTGTTCTTAAAAATAACGTTCTTAGTAGTATATTATTTAAATTATTTAAAAGTCTTTCTGATGTTTTAGCGATTGTTACACATTAATGTATATAAAATAAAAATAAAAATCTATAACTTTTGATTTTTTAACATAATTTTTTTCCTCAGTTATAATGAGATGTGCTTACCATACAAATACGCGAACGGATTCGCCGGCACAGCTAGTTTATAATATTATAGTTTTATTTAAATAAGTACTTAATTACTTGTTTCAATTTACATCGATTCATTTACAAGTTACAACAAAGGTAGAAAAAACATAATCGCTAAAACAAAACCTACTAGAAAAACCCTAAATTAGTGTAAAACTACGTAAAAAAAAATAACAACAGAAAACAAGTATAAAGCTAATCGAATAGCCAAATTAAATTAATTAAATTTCGTATCGTGAATTTTTATGTGATAATTGTTTACAAGTAGACGTAGGTACTAGTAAAAAAAGAATTTCTAGATCAGCTTACAAAACGGTGCTAAAAGTCTTTTTAGTAGTTCGTTGTGTAAAACCTCGGATAAAAAAATCGTCTCTAATTTAATATTGAAGTCGCCCAGTATGAATTTCTAGTCGCTCACTTAGTAATTCTTTCGCACGCCTAATATTTTAATATTCGATTTGAATTATTCGCAGCTCACTTTTAGAAGCTGGTTTGATTTTTTTTCTTGATCAACTTTCGTCACCAGTTTAATTAATTTTTCGCCAATCCAAATTCGTTTCGCTCAAATTAATAATAGGGTATATCATCACTCATTAGCGACTGGCTAAGTATTTTTTTATGCGCCCGGTTAAATATTCCTTCTAGTAAAACCGAAGGCCTCTATATAAAATTAAATTTTGTAAAGTTTCTAACTACAAGTAAAGGTACATACCGAAGATTCCTTCAGCACACAACACAACAAACAGGCACACAAACAGAGCTTTACAATCCATATTTATCTTGATGTTTGGTACACTGACTTCGGAGCACAGAAGAGTAGGTACCACACTGACACAATAAGCCACCACCACCTGTTTATATCCAAACCAGCTGTTACGTTGCTGAACAAAATAACGATGGCACAGAATAACACTTCATTGTGACAGGAGTATGTGTTGTTTATTATGACTATGCAGGAAGGCCACAGAAATATACCTAGAAGGAATTTGAAAAATGTTAACTAGATGGAATATGTAACTGGAAGGGTTAGGATAGGCATGGAGGTAATATATATTTGAACAATATTTTGACAACCTTGTTTAAGTAAAAAAAAATGGTTTTATCAATTCAGTGGTCTTTTTTAGGATTCCGTACCCAAAGGGTAAAAACGGAACCCTGTTAATATCGCTCCGCTGTCCGTCTGTCTGTCTGTCTGTCCGTCTGTCACCAGGCTATATCTCATGAACCGTGATAGTTAGACAGTTGAAATTTTCACAGATTATGTATTTATGTTGCCGCAATAATAACAAATACTCAAAAGTAAAATAAAATAAATATATAAGACTCCCATATAACAAACGTGATTTTTTTTGCTTGTTAATGATCGATATTCATAACGGCAGCAGATAGACGCTTGAAATATTCACAGAATATTTAGTTACTAGCTTTCGCCCGCGGCTCCGCCCGCGTCAATGTCGATCCCTCGGGAATAGTACCTTTTCCCGGAATAAAAGGTAGCCTATGTCCTTCTCCGCACTCCAGAGAACTTGTATGCAAAATTTCATGATGATCAGTTCAGTAGTTACGGCGTGAAAGCGTAACAAACAAACAAACAAACTCACTTTCGCATTTATAATATTAGGAAGGATTCCAAATTATTGGTGTATATTAGTTTTTATTTCACAATTATTATGGACGTGAATGATTAACCTCTGGAGTACTTTTAAGGGTCAAAAACTGTTTCAGAGGCATTTTAAAACAAGCCTGAAAGTGCATGTCGTCGCCTGCCTGCTTTATTTCTGTACTTTTGATATTTTGTAGTCGTAGTCATACCAAGAAATTATGATTAACTAGTTTTCGCCCGCGGCTGCGTCCGCGTCAATGTCGATCCTTCGGAAAGATTACTTTTTCCCGGGACAAAATGTACCCTATGTCCTTCTCCGTACCCCAGATAACGTGTATGCAAAATTTTATGATCGGTTTAGTAGTAAAGGCGTGAAAGCATAACAAACAAAATCACTTCAGGATTAATAATATTAGATAGGATGAAAAAAAAAAATGTCAGACTGTAAGTTTGGACGAGTTCTGCAAGTGCGTTTTTTTGTTTCATTGATACGTACTGGAGTTTTGTAAGGAGGAAAACGGTATATTTTTTATGAGATATATTTGAAAAATAGTGCACCTACTTAGTTATTCTACTTAGTCCATGAACTGGAATTCGGGTAATGTAACCTTGGCATTCTATTATTACTTGACCATCACACCTTGTTGAGTTCATGACTATCAATTTTAGATTATTTTATTAAAATTCAAAATAAAAATTTTATTTAATTATTTGTCATGTTACGGGGCTAAGCGTAAGAATAACGATACACATTAAGGTTAGTAATAATTTTAGGGTGCTGTACCCTAAGGGTAAAAACGGGATCCAATTCATATGGCTGCACTGTTCGTTTCACTGTCTGTCATCAGGCTGTAGGTATCTAATGAACCGTGAAAGCTAGACAGTTGAAATTTTCACTGATGATGTCGTTTTCCGTTCGGGCGGCACCTCTCAAGATATAGGTAGATGGCCTGGTCAGGTATCGCTGTCCCTGACTGTACATCCCGAAATTTGGTTTCCAAGTGAAGTACCTCATCATCATCATCATCATCTCAGCCGCAAGAAGTCCACTGCTGGACATAGGCCTCCCCCAAGGATTTCCAATATGACCGGTTGGAAGCGGCCTGCATCCAGCGTCTTCCTGCGACCTTGGTTAGGTCGTCCAATCACCTTGTCGGACGACCTACGCGGCCAGAATCACGGGCGAAAGCTAGTTAACATGTTTTTATTATATTTTCTACGTTTAAAATAGATGCTGCTTACCTGTCTGTCCGGAAAATTACCTATCTCATTAAGTGAACAGATTAATTGTTTGACCGAATTTCCAGGCATTTTTAGGCAAATCAACTACTTTTTATTTAGGTCCAGTTTGTAGTTATTCGTGGTCAAAGAGCGAATGGTAATTACTTTTCCTTTAAAATAAATCTTTACTCCTAAAATAAGTATGTTCAATATCATAATAAATAATAATTGTCCGAGAAAAATAAAAGGTAAACTGATCCTTCAGATAAAGTTGTGAAGTGTTTGAAGATATCCCCAGTAGGCCAGTGGGGTAGATTCGTATTTATTTTAACCACTTGACAAGAAGGAAGGTTCTTATTCGTGCATTTTATCATTGCGAATACATATAAGAATGTGCGAATCTCGTAAGTTTTGTTTTTCATATGAGTAAGTGGCCAACACTGGTCTCCGATTTATCAAGCTGCCTTAAGGCATCTGACATAGCTTAACGACTGCTAACAATGCTGACAGCCGGGACGCGAGCTCGAGATTTTTTTATGCCACTTGTGGTCACCCATCCTAGTAGGGACCGTGCCTGGGGTGGCTTAACATGCGTAAGCGCTATCAGTGCTTACGCCCACTGGACAATGGAGATGCTCCTCACCTTATAATTTCTGTGAATGTCGTAGCTGCTTTTAAAACAGAGTTTCAGGGTAACCAATCCGAATTTATCCTTTTTAGGGATTCGTACCCAAAGGGTACTCGAGACCCTATTACTATCGCTCCGCTGTCCGTCTGTCTGTCCGTCTGTCACCAGGCTGTATCTCATGAACCATGATAGTTAGGCAGTTGAACTTTTACAGATGATGTATTTCTGTTGCCGCTATAACAACAAATACTAAAAAAAATAATTAAGTTTATATTTAAGGGTGGTCCCATACAACAAACGTGATATTTTTGCTTGTTTTTGCTCGATATTGATAACGGCAATAGGTAGACTCTTGTAATATTCACAGAATATTGAGTTAAATATACCCTTTAAAAATAAATAATTAAATAAAAATAAAATTAATATTCAAGCTCCCATACAACAGACATGATATTTTTGCCGTTTTTATAGTTAAATAAATAAATATATACGGACAAATCACACAGATTGAGCTAGCCCCAAAGTTAGTTCGAGACTTGTGTTATGGGATACTAACTCAACGATACTATATTTTATAATAAATACATATAAAGATACACATCCAAGACCCAAGCCAATCTGAAAAAGATCATTTTCCATCTTGACCTGGCCGGGGATCGAACCCGGTCACTCCGTGTCGCAGGCAGGCGTGTTGACCGCTGCGCCACGGAGCTAGTCATTCACAGATAACGGTACGGAACCCTGTGTGCGCGAGTGCGATGCGCACTCGGTCGGTTTTTTCGTATTTCTTGATTAGTCCGCTGTGGAAAGTTGTTCAATGCACTGGGCTGATCATGCTGCCTCAGCACACTTTAACAGCCTCCGTGGTCCAGTGGTTAAGGCGTTTGCCTGTTGACCCGGGGGTCGTGGGTTCGATTCCCACCGGAAGCATACTTTGTTTAGTTGTTTCCAGTTTGGTTAGGACATTGCAGGCTTGAATCACCTGATTGTCTGATAATAAAGATGAATGCGTGCTTCGGAAGGCAAGTTAAGCCGTTGGTCCCGACTGCCTGGTAGTCGTTAAAGGAACCACGTTAGAGGCCGAGAGGTTCCGAAGAACTCTGACACCAGGGTGTGCATGGTCGATTGATCGTGACACCTACTCGAAATGATGATGGTATGATGATATTGGTACCCATTTTGTAAACACATTATTTGTATGTAGAATGACAATATACTTATTACGTAACTGGGCTTCTTAACAATGTACTAATTGTATCAACGCATTGTTCTTGACGTCATATGTATTATAAATAAAACCAGCCAAGCGCGAGTCGGAATATCAGATGAAGGGTTCTGTACCACCTTACTTCTTTGTATGCCCTTTAATTTTATTTTTTTGTTTTTAATTATTTGTAATATTTCGTCAATAGGCAATAGTCAAATATTTTATTCATCGTAAGATATTTTTGACATCATTTCATCATCATGATCATCATCATTCCAGCCGTAAGAAGTCCACCGCTGGGCAAAGGCCACTTCCAAGGATTTAACTGCCTCCGTGGTCCAGTGGTTAAGGCATTTGCCTGTAGACCCGGGGGCGTTCGATTCCTACGGGAAGCATACTTTGTTAAGTTGTTTCCAGTTTGGTTAGGACATTGTAGGCTTGAACCTGATTGTCTGATAAAAAGATGAGTCCGTGATTCGGAAGGCACGTTAAGCCGTTGGTCCCGGCTGCGATCTGGTAGTCGTTAAAGGAATTAATCAGAGGCCGAGAGGCGGTTCTGAAGAACTCTGACACCAGGGTGTGCATGGTCGATTTGACAGTGACACCTACTCGAAATGATAATGATGATGAGGTAATCACCGTTATCACTCAAACCATCAAATCACCCCATTAAATGAACAACTTTTCCTATGGTACCAATGCTGGGAACTCAAACATAATCGACTTTGCCGGGCCGGTTGAACGCTTTTATTGACAAAAAAATTTGAGCTCCCACCATTGGTCCCATAGGAAGAGTTGTTCATTTAGACGGGCTGATTTGATGGTTTGACCCTAATATAATTAATTTATAATAATAATAAATGTATTTATTTACCTCCAATAAATTACAATTGAATACAAAAAATACACAAGGGAAATAACATATTTAAGTAATATATACATTACACAGGTACTTATATGCTAGTGGAGGACTGGTGCCCATGCTAGGAACATGTTATTACGGGTCACCAGGACTCGCTACCTTTATCAAACTTAGGTACTTAAAATTAAAACATCAAAATTTCAAAAATTGACTTTAACCAAATTAACAAGTACTTATACTTATCTATACTGATACTATAAAGCTGAAGAGTTTGTTTGTTTGAACGCGGTAATCTCAGGAACTACTGGTTCGAATTGGAAAATACTTATTAATTTTTGAAAATTCTTAGTATTAATTTATATTGTTGACGTGAATAACTTACTCGTTCATACAGCTAAGTCGAGGGCCGCTTCCAAAGCGAAGTGCAGAAGAAGCGGCAACAAATGTTGGTATAGCGGCAATAGATACACACATTCTGTAAAAAAATCAAGTCTCTACCTATTATGGTTTAATAGATACATCCCTGTGACAGACGGACGGATGGATAGTGGAGGCTTAATATTAATAAATAAATATATACGGAAATATCACACAAATTGAGCTAGGCCGACAGTAAGTTGTTAACTTGTGCTGTAGGATACTTACTCTAAGATACTCGTACTATTTTTATATAATAGATACTTATATATACTTTCCATCTTGACCTGGCCGGGGATCGAACTCGGGAACCCTCGTGCCGCAGGCTGGCGTGTTAACCACTGCGCCACAGAGCTCGCCTATAATAATATTAAAGTCCCGTTTTTACCCTTTTGGTATGGAACCCCAAAAATTAGCTCATTGAAGTATTATTCAAAAATTATGCATCAGGTCATGCATGACGTCATCGTAAGGCCCAATATGACGTCACATGTGGGTTATTATAAGTTTATGACTCAAAGAATATAACTGCTACCTACCTACGTTACAGATCACCTTCGAAGTAGAGTTGTGACGTCAGAATGCATGTGGGCGGATGCATTGATGCAGTTATTGTGAATAAAAAATAAAAACTTAAATGAAACCTTGAACATTCGGTTACTAATACAATATGTAAAGAAAACCCTGTCATCATCTTCATCATCATCATCAGGTCTTTATAGTCTCCACTACAGGAGTACGACCCTCTCTGTACTACCAAACGGGTTGGAGAGGTCTCAGAGATGTTTAAGAGCTTTGTTTAACTTGTATTTCCTAAGTCGCCTTCTACGACATCCACGGGAAGACTTGGAGTGGCTCTATTATACTCTGCCGGATACCACACGGCTAAGAAAATCCTGTCCGATTCTCGAAATGGTGATTCAGTCCTTCGATATAAACAACTATTTTGCATGGGATCACACTATTCACTTCAAAAATTGACATTTTCCTACAAAAATGTTCGGCGGTCAATTTGTATGGGAACGTTAAAATATTGAGTTCCCGGCTTTGGTCCTATAAGGAACGTTGTTCATATCGACGGGCTTAATCAACCCTTAGTCCCCACTTGGATGGGTGACCGCAAGTGGCTTAAAAATATCTCTAGCTCATCCGTGCTTCCGAAGGCACGTTAAGACATTGGCCCAACTGGCATCATTGATTACAGTCGTCAAGCTATGTCAGATGCCTTAAGGCAGCTTGAAAAATCAGAGACCAGTGTTGGCCACTTACATACACGAAAAACAAACAACAACTTCAAAAACGGGTATTTCCCGCAATAGGTTTTTATGATATTTTTGTTACACAACGTGACTGATGTAATCTGCAATATGATTCCCACAGGAGACCAAAAAGTGGGTATTTAGTGTGATATAATTTTAAAATTCTCAACGAGTATTTTACAATCTTTTCATTCGGTTAAGCCAACAAAACTGGAGGCGATATGGTGTGATATTTGTTGATTTTAGATGTTAATAAAAATAAACACTATGTTACGACGAGTAGAGAATGTTCTCTTTATAAAAATTCATCGTATATGTTTGATATGTCTCCCTAGACTTACATATAATTATGTATGACAGTGCTATCAAATAAATCCTGCTAAAGTTATATTTATTTCCCAGTGAAATACTCAGTCTTGCAGATAAAAAAGTAATTCTTCAACCTACTTATCCGATTTTTTTAATGGAGCCAATTTTGGAGGTATTTCTGATATTTGGTCCCTATAAATTTCATATTGAGTGGATTACGGCATGTATCAACAGCCTATATTCTTATCCTACAGTCCAAAAATGTTGTTTTAGTTTAATATTATTGTGATGTATTGAAATTACTGTATGTAATATCGGATTAATTATGTATCGTAAGAAGATAGGTACCAATTTTGGATACTACACGAAACTAAAAGTAGGTTCAAAATTTGACTAATTGACAAATTTAATAACAGTCAATTTATATCAAGTATTTAGGTCTTTCCCCATTTTTTTTTTCATATAAGTAAATTGAACTTTTAGGGCAATATAATCACTGAGCTATGGTACCTTGCTACCTTTGACCTTTTGGTATTGCTGTGGCATAAATATACAATTGTAAAGTATTGTTTTCACTTTCTATTTTTAATGACATTGTTTTTTATCAAACTGTTGTATATGTGTGACTAGAGCAGCAAGTAAACGGCATTATCTATCTATCTAATTGCCATTGAAAGAAATTATAAGAAACCAAGAATTAGGCATTAAGGT
Organism: Elegia similella; assembly: GCA_947532085.1. Taxonomy (NCBI): domain Eukaryota; kingdom Metazoa; phylum Arthropoda; class Insecta; order Lepidoptera; family Pyralidae; genus Elegia; species Elegia similella. Next base: position 22,164,406 of record OX383941.1, read on the forward strand.
CAAGAATTCATTCATTCATTCATTTCGAGTAGGTGTCACGGTCAATCGACCATGCACACCCTGGTGTCAGAGTTCTTCGGAACCGCCTCTCGGCCTCTGACGTGGTTCCTATAACGACTACCAGATGGCAGCCGGGACCACCGGCTTAACGTGCCTTCCGAAGCACGGAATCATCTTTATTATCAGACAATCAGGTGATTCAAGCCTGCAATGTCCTGACCAAACTGGAAACAACTAAATAAAGTATGCTTCCGGTGGGAATCGAACCCACGACCCCCGGGTCAACAGGCAAACGCCTTAACCACTGGACCACGGAGGCTGCTGAGGTCAAGAATAGTAGGTTGCGACGCAAGGACCCACATAATACTTTTGCCTAGACACCTAGAGCCTAGAAGGACCTAAATTAGATTCCTGAGTGAAGCGAGGGTATGTATTTTGCCTCAAGTAAATGTATTATGTTAGTCCCGAGACGACATATTCTGCTTTTCATCTTCCTCTATGAAAAAAACAATATTTGTGTTGTGGGACTAAAAAAGTGTTGAATTGATAAAAAAAAAGGAGCAGGCATTCTAACATACAACGCGCGAAGAACATTACACAACTACAACTGCAAAATTTCTTTTTTTATTAACAATTTTCTTTACAGATAAAAGAACTGTGTCAGTCAATAAAGATATCTTTTTCCAAACGTTGTTTGAGTGCCTTGTTATTGAACAGAAACCTGAAGTTAACAACATGTTTTTGTTTCAATTAACAATGTTACGTTTTAAGAGGTAGCTGTTAGTAAGTAATTGATAAGAAATAGTTTATCAACATGCTTAAGTAATTTTCCTTGTGATAATATCAATGATAATGTAAGCTGGGATACAACTTTGATTTCAGGAGACAAGCTAATTTTTGAATATAACGACTGGCACTGCATCAAAATTTGTCGTTCAGTGAGATTCATACAATATCGTATATTCATTTAATATCGGCTGTGTCGGATTTTCCATTCCAGGGCGGTGCTACTCTGCCTGCGAGGGTGGAAGTGGTGGTGGACAGTCCGGGACCCTCAGACGCGCGTCTCGCACTCACCTTGAAAATGGGCTTCTGAGGAGTCCGAAACTATAGTCGGCAATCCCGACGAAATAGCACGTGAGTGACCCGTTGAAAATATTGGGTTACTCTACCAACAATCTGTGCGTCTGCGGTGTCTATCAATCCATGACCTTCTGCCGTGGCTTAGCTGTCCCACTACTTGCACTGTACAGGAACTCAATGAGGCTGATGATAAGGCGATCACCGTAGCAAAATACTTTATCGGATAGCCAGTTCAACTTCATTTTTAGGGTTCCGTACATCAAGAAGAACTGAAGAACTGAAGACGATTGGAATGAGAAGAGGAAGAATGTTTGGTCACCTTATACGGCACGATCAATTTATGAAAAATATTATAGAGGGAAAAATTGAGACAAGGAGAGGGAAAGGAAGTCAAAGTCAAAGTCAAAGTCAAAGATTTTTATTCAAAATTGGATACATGTATCTCTTTTTGAACGTCATATTTTTATTTCTTATATATTTTTTAATATATGCAAAATTTAAATACTACTAGCGTTTCGGAACGACCACTGGTGAGAAGAATACGCCGAAAGAAACTCAATCCAGACTTGGTCCCTACGTGCCTGAAGGGCTCTGAATACATTGTTAACATTAAACACAATTTTTCATACTATAGATTAATTTTAACATTTAATAATTGTTAATATTAAATAAATTTATATAATATTAACAATTATATTAGGAAGACCAAGAAGAGCATATTTGGATGAGATAAAGGAAAAGGAGTTGTGTCATATAGAGAGGTGAAGAGAATGGCTGACATGGAGAGTACTCCACCGACAAGAACACAGTTCTTAAATTATAGATAGAATACCTCAAAAAGAAAAAACGGGACCCTTATAGGATCACTTGGTTGTCCGTCTGTCTGTCTGTCAAGACCTTTTTCTCAGGAATGCGTGGAGGTATCAAGCTGATATTTAAATCAACATGCGCACTGTCTTTTCGTCTAAAATACGTCAGTGTCTATAACAAAAAGTTTTTAATTAATGAGACCAGTGACGGCTTATATCTCACAAATGTGGTATTATTATAAAAACCAGCCAAGTGCGAGTCGGACTCGTGCATTAAGGGTTCCGTACTATTATCTTTTATTATATTATGTAACAAAAATTTATGCTTTTCGCAATTTTTCCTTTATCTGTTCTATAAGACGTTGCTTCGTACCAAATTTCAAGATTCTGAGTTCACGGTTCACCCTGTAGGTTTTGATTGCTTGCTTGCGAATGGCGAAAATTTGCGGCATAAACGGCTGTATCTTTTGATTGCGTTGGCCTAGAAGTTTGATTTTTTCACAATTCCAATAGAAATAGTAGACCTCAATATTTGATATGAATTTCAGCTTGGCAAGCTCCGTGGCGCAGTGATCAACACGCCAGCGTGCGACACGAGAGTGCCCGGGTTCGTTCGCCGGTCAGGTCATGATGGAAAAGATCTTTTTCAGATTGACCTGGGTCTTGGATGTTTATCTATATAAGTATCTATTATAAAATATAGTATCGTTGATTTAGTATCCTACGACACAAGTTCACAACATACTGTGGGGCTAGCTCAACTTGTATGATATGTCCCTATATATTTATATATAACAAATTGGAGTTCCTTCGAACACTATCACAGTTGGGTTTGTTCAAACATAACTTAAGAACGGGTGAACCAATTTTTATAACCTTTAATTTGTTGGTTTTTTATTACTCCGCATAGCAAAATAACCTAATAACTATTAAAATATAAGAAATATTTACGACCAAAAAATAATAGAGAAACTAAATTAGCTGGGACAGCTAGTGTGAATTAAATCTCAATCAAACGTCATAACAAATGAGTTTAAACAATCGGGCGTGACAGACGGACAGGATATCATTTTGGAAAGTGATTTATGAAAGTGCACCGAGTACACAACGCGGTAATATTAATTATGATTGATACGAGATAGTTGGATAGTTTTGAAAGTTCGAAAACGAGTGATTATTTCTAACACGACTGACAAAAAACAATGTTATGATTTTAGAGTTCATGAACAGTAACTGCCTCCCTGGTCCAATGGTTAAGGCGTTTGCCTGTAGACCCGAGGGTCGTGGGTTTGATTCCCACGGGAAGCATACTTTGTTTAGTTGTTTCCAGTTTGGTCAGGACATTGCAGGCTTGAATCACCTGATTGTCTGATAATAAAGATGATTCCGTGCTTCGGAAGGCTCGTTAAGCCGTTGGTCTCGGCTGCCATCTGGGAGTCGTTAAAGGGAACACAACAGTCCCGGGACATTCAAAAGTAGAATAAATGGGTATCTCTTGGATAGGCATGTAACATCCTCGTCTTCATCGTCACTTACCATCAGGTGAGATGGGAGACAAATGCCTAATTCAATATTTATTAAAAAAAAAAAAAAAAAAAGGAACCACGTCAGAGGCCGAGAGGCGGTTCCGAAGAACTCTGACACCAGGGTGTACATGGTCGATTGACCGTGCCATCTACTCGAAGTGATGATGATTCATAAAATATATTTTTATTATATATTTCATTTGTAGCAGAATTGAAGAATCTTAGTAGCTCCAGTACAGACGATGCGGCAGACGTCCGATCATTTTGATTCGCGTCATGTTGGTTGTGGCTCGAGTGTTCCTGCGCTGTCTTAATTGCTTTTGGGTAGTGTTTCATTGAAAATGCTGACTTCATTACAGACGCCATCGTTGTTTATAATAGTAGTAGTAGTATTGCAACTGAACTCTGCTTCTGCTTTGGCATCCGCGAAAGTTCTGCATGCCTTTTCACTTTCGTTCCGTTTCTGGTTCGGCAAACTTTATTACAGAAATCTTAACAGAAGTCTATTTTGGCCGCTTTTACTAACTTTTCATTAAATATAACTTGCCATTACTATATTCGAGGGTACGTTTATACCCAGTATAGGACGAAAATCGAGCTATAGTTCTCTCCCCTCCGTCATTACTTATTAAAACATCGGTTACGAACACTACCAATATATCAACTACAATGCCACTTAGAAGTACTAATTGAGTACATTAAATTTTCAGAGTAAATCGGGCCCATCCGTTATGGCTATCACGACGGATGCCGTTAAATATATAAAATATGGAGAGTGTGGAAATGTAACATTGTAACTTCGATCAAATATAATGGTAGATACAAGATTCGCACTCGATAAGTGGCACCGGCAAACCGCAAAACAGCTCACTAATCGAGTTTCGGAGCTGTTTTGTGCACAGTTTCAATAAACCGCGCTATCACTCACACGTCTCGCGATGACGAAGGTCAGTGATAAGATGCTTTTTTGTTTGTTTTTCTAAATGTTCAAGTCCAGGTGACTCGAAAACGTGTCTTTTTATTTTATTTTATTCTAATGCATTTCTCTAGCTTACGGGCGATCGATTTCTTTTGACCTCATATATTAGGTCAATCCTTATAAATAAGGTCAAAAGAAAACGATCGTCACCTACATCATAAAAAAAGTACATGTTGCTTCTGTACTCCCCGTACTTTGTGTTGAAGAGGATGAGGGGTGAGTGCGATAAAGTCCACCCTGACCCTTGCAGATAAGGCCTGCATTAAGGAAATTGTCTTTGCAAAAGTGTTCCGGAGGAGCATTGATTTTTATCAGAGCCTATGATGCAGGGATAAGGCCCTTTGAATAAAAGAAATAAAGGAGACAGGATAAGAGGTAAAAGGTCTAATGTTTTTGCGATTGTTACACATAGTATTACGTCTTTTCCCCTACGGGGTAGATAGAGCCTAGGTCTATAACACCTGAAGGCCCATAAGATATAAATTAGGTTTCCCATACAAAGTCGCGATCAGCTGGACGAATTCCTATAGAAGGTCAATTTTTGTTTTAGTTTTTTACTGTACGGTGCAGGCAAGGTGTTAGGCCCAACACAATACATGAAGAGATGTGATGCTGATGGGTGGCAGATGATGGTGCGGAGATACAAGACCACGTCACATTGTTAACTGGTTTATTGCTTCTTGATAATGTTACATCTTGCTGGTTGGGTGTGACGGGTCCTTTCTCGTTGGCTGGCCGATAGTATCTCCCAAATAGACCGGCGTCCGGTGGCAGGACTTCCTACCTCATAAGATACCCGAATGAGACTAGTATGTAGTGAAAGTAGGTGCTTTGGAGGTGGGGGCCAGGTAGGGTTGCCACTCCCTAACCTGGAAGAACCATAAAAAAAAAGGTGTCGAAAACGTCGATTTTGGCCAAAAATTATCTCATCAGATACTCGAACGGGAGTTTGACGTAGTGAAAGATATCCTTATGGAGAGGTGAACCAGCTAAGGTTGCCTGCGGCAACCCTGGAAGAAGTCCAAGTTCAGCCACCCTGAAGGGGGCGATTTTTCATGGTAATTTATCTCATAAGATACCTCAATGAAACTAGTGCCCGATGTTAGTTCTGAGGGTCGGGACTGCGAATAAAATAGGTTGCCTGCGGCAACCCTGGAAGAACCCATGTTCAGGCACGTTTAAGACGTGGAATTTGAAAATTAAAGTAATAAAAAAAATCTCGGAACCATATCCAAAAGCACTGCAGGATTACGATCGTAATGTTATTTTTAACCGACTTAAAAAAAAATTGGTTTTCAATCCAATGTTCAATATATTCTCTAAAACTTTTAATTGCATTGTAACGAATATTAATTGATGTTTCATATTACATTTGATTTAGTGTAAGTTCCATCAAAATCGGTTCAGTAGTTTTCGAGGTATAGGCCAATACGTATAACTGTGCAATTTTTTTTAATCTAATATAGTACATGAATGAAACTAGTGCCCGATGTTAGTTCTGAGGGTCCAAACTGCGAATAAAATAGGTTGCCTGCGGCAACTCTGGAAGAACCCATGTTCAGGCACATTTAAGACGAGGAATTTGAAAAATAAAGTAATAAAAAAAATCTCGAAACCATATCCAAAAGCACTGCAGGATTACGATCGTAATATTATTTTTAACCGACTTAAAAAAAAAATAGGTTTTCAATCCAATGTTCAATATATTCTCTAAAACTTTTAATTGCATTGTAACTAATATTAATTGATATTTCATATTACATTTGATAAAGTGTAAGTTCCATCAAAATCGGTTCAGTAGTTCACGAGATATAGGCTAATACGTATAACTGTGTAAAAATAGTACATGAATGAAACTAGTGCCTGATGTTAGCACTGACGATCTTGTATATGAATAAAATAGGTTGCCAATCCGTAACCTGCAAAAATCTAAGTTCGGGGATGAAATTGGATTCTTCCGGGTTATGGATTTATACGTGGAATTTGAAAGATAGATAGATAGATAGCGTTTATTTTACGAAAACTGCATCACACACAACAAAAGACATAAACAAAGACATGCTTACATTAGAAAACTTAAGCTAAATTAAACATAAAAATAACTATATGTATGTGCTGCAGTAGTGCAAAAAGGGCCAAAACTCAGCGTGCTTGGCCATAAAGACGGCACACTGGTTTTCAGTTTCAGCCTGAAATGAGGAGACGCAAGTGCAGATCTTATAAAAATTAATCAAAAGAAGTTGAAACCATATTTAATATATAATATAATAATAGGCGATATTACGATTGCGATGGTTCTTAATTGACTTCAAAAAAGTGAGGTTTTCTTTTCCATAACCTATTGGTTATGTTAATTATTTATATAAACATTAAATATTTTTCCCGGTTCGCCCGGGCCACACATCGTATGACTCGTCTACAGTAGTACAACAGCGTTTCCCTTAGTTGGTTGTCTGCAAATGCTCTCAATGTATTTTCATGTGTCAACTCCATACCCAGTCCCAATATTCTTCTTTTCGAATCAAAATGGTTATGTTTGCCTTCTATTATACAGTTTTTAGCCGTGTGGTTTACGATAGCCGTGTAGTTTCCGGCAGAGTAGAATAGGACCACTCCAAATCTTCCCATGGATATCGTAAGAGGCGATTTAGGCAATACAAGATAAAAAACAAAACTCATAAACATCAATGAGACCTCTCCAACCCGTCGCATGCCCCTTCAATGTCCAGTGATATGACTAATGCCATGTGTTTCCCGTTTTAGGCTTCCTTTACGATTGGGAGTGCGAAGTAGTCCTCCTTACCGGGTTTGGGTATTGTTTCTATAACAGCTCTTTTCCAGGTTCTGGGGAAATATCCGAGGCGTAAGGATGTGTTATATAGGGCAAGCATAACCTCGAGACAAGCCATAAGTGCATGGGTGCAGATATTAGCTGTGAAGCCATCATGTCCCGGGGCCTCTCTTGGGCTCATTCCATTCAGCACTGTAAGAAGCTCGTACATACGAAACGGTTACATTGCATCGAGATGAGCGTTTCGGTATCCAGGGCCCTTACAATTTTTTCGGCTTCTTCTCGTATCGCTGCGAGGCTTCTTGAGTCATTCTAAGAAATGACTTAAGAAGCCTCGCCTATGTGTCGGTTGGATAAAAGGCTTCAGCCAGCAGTTCTGCGGACTTTTCTGGACACAAAAGGCCGCTTCCGTCTGGATTTCTCATTAGTCTGTCCTTCTCCACCAGTCCATACGCTTTCACAATCCTATAAGTCGTTCTCAGATGTTCTATTTCTTTTAACAGCTTTCATCTCAGCCAGTAGCGGGTTCCACCACTTTATTAATTTACACTTCGTTTGAATCGATGCTTCGTGAGACCTTGTTACAATCTCCGAGTATCTGGCCACCAGGTCATCATGGCCTTCCCTATCTTTAATACGGCTGATTGAGTACTGGGTTATTTGATCTGCTAGGACTTTTCCTCTAACATTCTTTTCAAATATACAGTTAGCTTTCGCTGTTTGGTATTTCCTTGTACTAGTATTTTGTTTATTGTTGTTGTATCATTTATACCAGTTCCATGGCCATGGCTCTATGATCAGGCAAAGGAGTTGCGAATAAGTTTAACAACTGGCGAGTAGAAGCAGATGCTTCTACTCGCCAGTTGTTAAACTTATTCGCAACACCGGGTGTGGCGAGAATAATGTCTGAAATGCTCTTATATCGTTTATTGCCTCTGTAGACATAGAAAGTTGATTTATCACGGAGACAAATATTCCGTATAAGCTAAAAGGTTACACTAAGACGTATTTGTTTATAACTCGAAAACTACTAACCCAGTTTAATGCAACTGGCAACAAGTTAAACCAAAATAATATAAAACAATTAAAATTAACATAACCAATAGGCTATGGAAAAGATAACCTCACTTTTTTGAAGTCGGTTGAAAAGCATCGCAATCTTAATATCGCATTGCTTTGGAATATGATTCCAACTTCCTTTTTAAATGATTAATTTTCAAATTCCACGTATGAATCCGTAACCTGGAACAATCCAAGTTCATCCTCGAACTTGGATTGTTCCAGATTACGGATTGGCAATTATTCATATACAGGATCGTCGAGTGCTAACAACCTGCACTAGTTTCATTCATGTACTATATGAGATAAGAAATGGCACATTTAGCCTATATCTAAAAAAACAGGGTAATTAAATATAATTTATCCAATACAAAATGAAACATCAATTAATATTAGTTGCAATGCAATTTAAAGTTTTAGAGAATAAATTGAACATTGGATTGAAAACCTATTTTTTTAAGTCGGTTAAAAATAACATTACGATCGTAATCCTGCAGTGCTTTTGGATATGGTTCCGAGATTTTTTTTATTACTTTAATTTTCAAATTCCACGTATTAAATGTGCCTGAACATGGGTGCTTCCAAGGTTGTCGCAGGCAACTTATTTTATTCGCAGTTCGGTCTCTCAGAACTAACATTGGGCACTAGTTTAATTGAGGTATCTTATGATCTCATATTTATCTAAATTATCATACTTAATTTATCTAAATTACCATGAAAAATCGCCCCCTTCAGGGTGGCTGAACTTGGACTTCTTCCAGGGTTGCCGCAGGCAACCTTAGCTGGTTCACCTCTCCGTAAGGATATCTTTCACTACGTCAAACTCCCGTTCGAGTATCTGATGAGATAATTTTTGGCCAAAATTGACGTTTTCGACACCTTTTTTTTTATGGTTCTTCCAGGTTAGGGAGTGGCAACCCTACCTGGCCCCCACCTCCAAAGCACCTACTTTCACTACATACTAGTCTCATTCGGGTATCTTATGAGGTAGGAAGTCCTGCCACCGGACGCCGGTCTAAAATGATAGGTGTTTTGATGCTAAATATAGTAACAAAACCGCTGACACGCGTCCTACATGTATAAGGCCGCGTGCCGCCTAAATGTGCGATGTAAGCTCGTACAGTTACCTTTTTTTTTCGTGCAATTCTGTATTCCAATAGGGATTCTGATTCCCAGATTTCAATATAACTAGGAGGGGGTAAGGGGGAGAACGGATCTAACATCTTTCCGGCCCCAATTGTCATCCTCACCTGCTCGCACTAGTGGTTCGTATGAATAGCTAGTGGCGACAGCTCCTAGGGTGTCGCGGTGCCCCCTGCTAGACAACGGACGAGGCTCTGGCGACCGAGCAATGGCGGTATAACCACACACCCAACCGGGCAACCGGGTGGAAGAGGCTACAGCGGCCTTGGGGAATAAATAACCCCTAAAATGTCTGGTGCAGAAGGCAAGGGGAAACCACTGCAACTAATTCCCAAGATAGTCAACATGGAAGTACAGCAAGATGGAATACGAGTATCGCCATGCAATCCGCTTAGCAACCGGCGCCGCGCACGATCCGGGGTGCGCGGTGGGAAATTGGCTACCGGCCATGGAGGGGTGGAGGACCAGGCTCCCCGTGGAAATTTAGCTACTGGCATCAAATTGAGGCACGTCCAGAAGATAGGGACTTGGAACGTGAGAGGTCTACAAACCGACCCTGGTAAACTCGGTATAGTCGAGAAAGAAATAAATAGATGTGGTGTAATCATATGTGGTCTCAGCGAAACTCACTGGCAGAAACACGGACACTTTGTCACCGAAACCCACGTAGTATACTTCTCTGGGAGTGACCATAAGAGTTGTAGCGGAGTTGGAATTCTTGTTCCTTTATATCTACGGAACTTTGTGTTAGGTTACGAACCGATTAGCGATCGAATGATCAGTATCAAGTTTAAAGCCTCACCAACAAACCTAAACCTCATTAGACATTGAACATTTTTACTTAGAACTAGAAAATACCATCACGAAAATTCCCAACAGAGAGGTACTTGTCATCTTGGGTGACTTTAACGCCAAAATAGGAGGAAACCCTCATCTGCTTAGTAAATGTGCAGGAAAGTTTGGATTGGGAACTCGAAACGAAAGAGGTGAACGTCTTATACAGTTTGCAACTGAAAATGACATGATAATAGTCAACAGCATCTTTCAGCACCACCCCAGAAGACTTTACACATGGACATCCCCAGATGGAATGCACCGAAATCAGATAGATTACATCCTGATCAAGTCGAGGTGGAAAACATCAGTGAAAAATGCTCACACTTTGCCTGGTGCATGTTGTGGATCAGACCATGAGCTCTTGATATTCAAAATGGGATTGAAATTGACAGCGGCCAGAACACCTCAAAAGCAAAAGAAGTTGGAAGTAAAAGACAGTCCTAAGTTTCTTAAATCAATAGAGAGTAAATGGGATAAGTGGGCTCATACAAAGCATGAAAGTGAATCTCCTGAAGAACTGTGGAGTCGAGCTAAGGAACTCATCGTTACGGCAATCTCCGAATCAAACCCACCACCAAAATCTCGGAAACGGCAGCATTGGATGTCTGACGCCACTCTTGATTTGATAGAGGAGAGACGTAAATTGAAAGCAAAGGGCGCAAATGTTAGAGAGGTCAACTACTTATCAGCTCGTATTCAAACAGAAAGCAGGCGAGAATATAACGCTTATTTCTGTAACATATGCGATGAAATTGAGGCCCATGCTAGCAAATATGAATCCAGAGACTTCTACCACAAAATCCGCTTTATTACAAAATCCCTGCCTACCAAAACTTGGGCCGTCCAGAACAGTAGAGGACAAGTGGTTACTGACATAAATGAAATCTCGGAAGTCTGGAGGACTTATTGTCAGTCTTTATACCTAGACCCTCAGTCGACGAATTTTACCTCCACTGAACCTGGATGCGAAACAGAACCCAATATATTAAGATCTGAGGTTAACGCAGCCATCAAACAACTTAAGAATGGAAAGGCTGCAGGCAGAGATTTAATCCCGATAGAAACAATAAAAGCCCTCGGTGAATATGGTGTCTCTATATTTCACACTATCTGCAATAGGATATGGCAGACAAATACATGGGCTAATGATTGGACACACACAGTCTTCACACCCTTGCACAAAAAAGGTTCTACGAAAATTTGCAACAATTATCGTCTAATTGCTCTTATATCACACGCAAGTAAAATCATGTTGCATATTCTTAATGTAAGACTGAAGGCATATTTGTCCAAGGAAATTGCACCGGAGCAGGCCGGGTTTGTGAAAGGGAAGGGCACAAGAGAGCAGATCTTCATCGTGCGTCAGATAATTGAAAAATCACGAGAGTATAACAAACCGATCTATATATGCTTCGTCGACTTCTCCAAGGCATTCGACTCTGTGAGGTGGCCAGTGCTGTGGGACACACTCATACGGATGGGGACGCCTAAACACCTAGTACACCTTATACGACAACTCTATGAAGAGGGCACAGCATCAGTAAGGGCAGACGAGATCATGTCAAAAGATTTTCATCCTAAAACAGGTGTTCGTCAGGGATGTACAGTGTCCCCACTGCTTTTTAACATCTACACAGAGCTAATCATGCGCATCGCTTTGGAGAATTGGAATGATGGCGTCACGATCGGTGGTTACAGGATTTCCAACCTGCGTTATGCAGATGACACCACGCTATTTGCTTCTAGTGCTAACCTTATGGAGCAACTGTTACACAAAATGGAACGTGTAAGCCATGAATTCGGATTAAGAATCAACCGCAGTAAAACCAAGATAATGATCATAGACCGCGCAAACAACAACTCGCCAGAAATATCTGCAATTGGAAACTGCGAAGTGGTATCGTCCTATATATACCTTGGAGCCTTAATCTCCAACGGTGGAGGCTGCATAGATGAAGTGAAGCGACGTATGGCAATTACGAGAACTGCTATGGACAAGATGAAGAAAATATGGAAGAGCCATAATATTACAAAAGCCACTAAGATCCGGCTGGTACGAACACTCATTCTCCCCATATTTCTATATGCCGCAAAAACTTGGACATTGCGAGATATCGAAAAGAAAAAGATAGACGCGCTGGAAATGTGGTGTTGGCGAAGAATGCTTCGAGTGTCATGGACGAAATTTCGTACTAATGCTTCCATATTAAATGAACTCGGTATCAAGCAGCGGTTATCAAGTATAGTACAGACTCGCATACTTAAGCTTTTTGGCCACATCTCGAGACGAAATCATGACTCGATTGAACGTCTTGTTGTCCAAGGCAAGGTAGAAGGCACTAGACCACGCGGAAGGTCTCCGATGCGGTGGACTGACCAGATAAAGTCGCTGGTTGGCGAGCCTATACACAAGTGCACCAGATTGACTGCAAGCAGGGAGAGATGGCGGGACATCGTACGGCGAGCTACACCTGCCCCCCCGAATCAAACAACATGTTGACCACGACCACTCTGCCAAGAGTGATACGAATAAGAAGAAGAAGGAGGTTAAAATCACGCTGTATATTAATACATTTAGTCTACGGAACCCTCTTCACTCGCGCTTGGCGGTTTGTTGTCTATAAAATAACGAAGCTGTACCCCCTCAGGCTTTGCGCATGCACGTATACGCGGCCCATCAGGCAATATGAGAGTTTGCTGTCTCTCCAAGCCTTGCGAACACAGGCAACGCTAAAGCCGCGGTCCGTCCCTCCTGGGGGCCCTTTGGTGATGTTGTCTATATAGGCTGTGGGCACTCTGCCCTCGCTTCAAACGCCCGGTGAAGTAGCGAAAGCTCATCACGTATATTACATTATTTTTACACCTAACGTTTCGAAAACCATGAAAACTGTAAAGTTTTCGAAACGTTAGGTGTAAAAATAATGTAATATACGCGATAATCCTTACTAATATTATAAATGCGAAAGTGAGTTTGTTTGTTACGCTTTCACGCCGTAACTACTGAGCCGATCATAATGAAATTTTGCATGCAAGTTTTCTGGAGTAAAGAGAAGGACATAGGCTACCTTTTATCCCGGGGAAAAGTACTATTCCCGAGGGATCGACATTTACGCGGGCAGAGCCGCGGGCGAAAGCTAGTATCGTATAAAAGTGATTATATTTCAATGTGTAACAATCGCGAAAACATCAGAAACCATTAGCGAAAGCTCACTTGGAGCTAGCTACATAGTCCTTCAAAAAACAAAAAACCTATAATATGCGTGTAGCAATAATAGGCATTTAGCGAGTAGAAAGGATCCCGAGGGAGAAGTTACAACTATGGTTTAATCCGGACGAGCCTCGTGTCCGGTGTGGTCGGGGATTTATTTCACTGCGGACACACAGACAGAGAGATAGGCAGTGACGTGCACAGACATTTATCATAGGGTAGACATAATTATAAAACTTACCTTACAAATATACCACCTATATACCTTACCTTACTATACGGCTAGTTATCTACAACTCGTTTAATATTATGATAGTCTTTCGAACTTCGACCGCAAAAGTATTCAAAACAAGCGAAAGTGAGATATGATTACAACCTGCGAACCACGTACACGTACTCGTATCATACAGTTTAAGATGAAACTTTAGAATAACTAACCCTAACTAACCAGTTACTTGGTTTGTTTAAAAGCGTGTTCACAAACACTTTATATTTCGATTTCGGCATGCAAACACTAAGCGACACAACTTTCACATGAAAATATTTTTGTCACAAATGAAATTTAACTGATAAAGCAATTAATTCTAAAATAAAACTTTCCTCTTGGATTGTTTGTAAACACGTAACGTGAATCAATGGCATCGTTTATGACATTGACATAATGTCATTGACAAGTGACGATGACATTTACATCGCGCGCGCCAATAGGAACCTCGGAGACACTGTCTCAAATTCACACACACAGCGCAATTTTGCTTTGCATGTGCGAGCCGATGAAAGATGTTTACTTGTACTACTACAAAAGCGATTTCCTGTCGGTGTATAATAATTTTCTATGTGTGCGTGAAAAGTCAGACCTTTAAAATTTTGTCTTTAGAGATACTGCTTAGCGCGGGCACGCGCGCGAGCCGCGGCCGCAGCGCCGTACTTGAACAAAATCGACTATAAAGTATTTGCTAGCAGAATTTTGCAGGCGCACCGAATATAATTATTTTTTTGTAAGAAAAAGATAGATGATAAAATAAAAAAGCCCTTCATGCGAGTAGCCGACCAATACTGCTGAAAAGACGTTTTTTTGGCGTTCTACCTTGCAGTGGTCGGTTCCGAAACGCTAGTAGATATAAATATGACTAAATTAGATCCTTTAAAATGTGATTTGACGTGAAAAAGTGCCTGCAAAGGCCTATTTTCTGAATAAACGTTTTAATTTGATTGATTACTTAAAACAGGATTACACATTTCAAGGCTTCGCCTATAAAACACCTGCTTATTGATTATATATTTTAGAACTTTCTGGAAAAACATCATTGCCATTTATAATTAACCATGGTATTTAATGGGTCATAAATAACCCTGTTTTGACATGATAATCCGAATTGATTGCTTAGAAATCTTTAGCAACTAAGTAATTATTTTGTTTTTTTTTTAATATTAATGGGATTTCATCATCTGAACGTGACAAATATTAAAAACAAGGAATTAACCATGGTACTGAATTTACGACTATTTTATGGTTTTGCTTATCATCAGCGTAGCCTTGTGGATCACCACAAGATTTTCCCTTCACGTAACACGAGTATATAAGCTTGTAAGGAGGCAAATGTAATCATTCTATTCTCGCCGAGTCTTTAGACATAGTTCTTCTTATATTATTTTTGTGTCTTGTAATTTTAAAGTGTTTAATTATACACTGAAAGTGAAATCGAATTAGTTTCATTTAAAAACATTATCAAGTAAAGCTCCCTTCGGTCGCCAAACGAACTGCAAGAAAATCGCTGAAATCCTGAAAGGAAAAGTCCTTTCCACCGAGTTCTACAAGTCTGCAATCATCGAGCCCAATATCCAGCACGAGTACATAACTATGTACCTTACATCAATAAACCAATATCAACAAAAGTGGGTAGTGAGTGCTTATTTGGCTAGGATAGGACACAGAAATATATCGATCTATTTCTGTGGATAGGACGTTTTTTTAATAGCAGATTGTGCATCTAGATTTTTATATGCGGTCGTTGTGTATCGTGGTAAAAATGTATTGACGCGATTTTAAAACAATTGCGTATCAAGCCATATGCCAGGCACGAAATTGTGGAAATTAACGTGTTTTCCAATCACTAGTACTATGCGCTGAATTAATTAAATACATCAAAAGTATTTGTATAATTTATGTCGATCCTTGCACAAGATCGGCCCCTTATTGGAATTTGAAACAGATACATATGAAATTTATAAACGATATATATATTATGATATCTAAAGATATTTTTCTACGAAAAGTTTGTAAATTTTACGTCTAAAAGTAATTCTCACATGACAATATTTTTTTTACATCGCGGAGGTCATACATATATGAAGAAGGCTAGGTACTGTGGTATTTGACTGTACTTAGGTTACATTGAAGATGTTGGCTGTCTGTCCAGATTCCGTGTGTATCAGACTCACGCACGACTGAACATTCCAAGTACTTATGAGCGAGGATGAGGACACGTCCTTTTTATGTCGAACAAAGTACGCCAACTTGTCTTCCATTCATACGAGGATTTCGGCCTTAACATATTATGCCGATTGTTACTAGTATTAGTATTGTAGTGATGGGCAAAATCTTTATGACATGACAATGTAAACTCCTTGGCCGTGTGGTATCCGGCAGAGTAGAATAGGACCACTCCAAGTCTTCCCGTGGATGTCGTAGAAGGCGACTTAGGAAATACAAGCTAAACAAAGCTTATAAACATCTAAGACACCTCTCCAACCCGTCTGGCCAGCGTGGAGAGTGTAGGCCAAGTCCTCTTGCTGCTCTGGCCAAGTATGGCCCTAGTAGTACAGAGAAGGTCGTGCTCCTGTAGTGGAGACTAAAAAGGACCTGATGATGATAAGTGTAAACTCAAGTCCACACAATTAGTTCAAAGTATGTCGTAGATTGTAAGTTGATGTCATTTGGAGAAAATGCGCTGTGCAGTTTGTTGCCGCTTCTTCTATCCGCCTTGGAAGCGGCGTAAACTTACATAGCTCAAAGTAAGTTTTTGACGACAACAATAATAGTGTTGTAAATAATAATGTGTAATTTAAGTTAATGTTCACCAAATAGTATTTAAAATATCTTACAATTAATAAAATATTTGACTATTCATTATTTACTTTATAAAAGAAGAGTATATGTACTTATAGTGAATAATTGGGGATCACTATGGCATAAATCCTATCCTAACTAATATTATAAATGCGAAAGTGAGTTTGTTTGTTTGTAACGCTTTCACGTTGTAACTACTGAACCGATCATCATGAAATTTTGCATACACGTTATCTGGGATACGGAGAAGGACATAGGGTACATTTTATCCCGGGAGAAAGTACTGTTCCCGAGGGATCGACATTAACGCGGGCGGAGCCGCGGGCGAAAGCTAAAGTAAGCTTATAAATATCAATGAGACCTCTCCAACCCGTCTGGCCAACGAAGAAGTGTAGGCCAAATCCTCTGTCTGCTCTGGCCAAGTATGGCTCCGGTAGTACAGTGGGGCATGCTCCTGTAGTGGAGACTAAAAAGACCTGATGATGATGGAATAAATGGAGATCATATTATCCTTATGATTTTTTCTTCTTCCTTTACATTATCCCACTTTTTATGTGGGGTCGGCACAGTAGGTATGTCAGTTCCCTCCATTTCGCGCTGCGTATTTGATCTTATCCCCTAACATATCCTTTTTCGCTCCTTTCTTGTTCATACTCTCCTTGAGATTATGCTCATGAGCTGAAAGGTCGATATTTTAAACACATATTTTAACACACACGCGGCGGAGGCTGCAGAGGACGCCAAGCGGCGCAAATATGCTTCTCTTACTAATGAGTACATGTTTGTTCCGCTTGGTGTCGAAACATTGGGTCCATGGGGTCCTAGCACTAAGAAATTTGTAAAGGGATTAGCGCCCAGGCTTATCGACGCCGCTGGTAACAAGAGGGCTGGCTCTTTCCTCGCGCAAAGAATTGCGATTGCTATTCAGCGGGGGAATGCAGCTAGTGTTCTTGGCACTTTGCCACACGGGTAACATCTTAGTTTAGATTTTTAGTTTTTAATTATTTTATATTTAAGGTTTTTTTTTTAGTATGAATATAGTTAGGTTTATTTATAAGTAGTTTTTAAATAAGTTTATATTAAGAAATTATAAATAGCATTGTAATTGCAAAATAAAAAACACATTTGTTTTTTTCTATATTGGCCCCACTGACTTGGTGACTTTAAATACTGGTACGAGGTGAGGGATAAGCAAGCGGTGATTTAAAATATTAACCACTCGCCTCATGCTGAGTAATTATTTGTCAATGGCAACATTATGGTAATGTTAAAACTTCGTGTAATCGACAAGTATGCATCATTTAGTTAAAAAAATTTGTTCAATTTATCGCAAGAAAAGAAGATTTATAACAGACTTCAAAAAGGATGTTATTAGTTCTAATATAGGTATATTTTTAAAATATTTCTTACCCCATAACTCCATTACTTATAGACCGATTAAAAAAATCTTTTTTTATTTTGAACGGATATGCATTTAAATTGGCCCCACTTAAATATTCATCAAAATCGGTTCAGTAGTGTATTTGAAGTCGGTATATGATAGACAAGCTGTTGCCCGCGACTACGTCCGCGGTAATTATGAATAACTAGTTTTTTTCTTAGTCTAAAATTACTGATGCTTCGCTCCTATTGGTCGCAGCGTGATGTTTTATAGCCTAAAGCCTTCCTCAATAAACGGACTATCTAACACAAAAATATTTTTCAAATTTGAACAAGTACCTGTACCAAGTACCAAGTACCAAGTAACAAGTTCCTGAGATTAGCGCTTTTAAACAAATAAACTCTTCAGATAATATTAGTATAAGTATAGATTAAGTTTACACATGAATGTTATTTTTGCAGTACGATAAGAACATTCCTCCAGTAGGTATGATATGTGTAAAAATTTCGCTCGACTAATCATGTCTTCGGTAGTATAGTGGTCAGTATCCCCGCCTGTCACGCGGGAGACCGGGGTTCGGATCCCCGCCGGAGAGATCACCTTTTTTATTTTTTTTATAAATATATAATTTATTAGACATTTTAGCCGACTTTGTTAGGAGGGTTGTGTTTTTCATGGTGTTTTGTATGAATAGTCATACGTACACTTGTAACCTAGCCCTCCAAAATACTCATAATATGACAAAGACAGAGAGGTTTTGAAATATTCTGCAGACTTTCAACTAATACATACATAGTATCACGTCTTATTCTCTTGCGGGGTAGACAGAGCCTAGGTAAGACTTAATTTAACTTAACTTACTGTTACTAAGTTAACTCACTGTAACAGTAACCCCGTTACTGTAACACTAACAGTAATTCTGTCGAGCCTGTCGCGAGCGCGACACCCAAGTCAAAGTATCACCGCTGTGCCGGTCGGAGTGGAGGGTGTTAGGTTATTTTCGTTACGGAATTTCTGGATTCGGTCTCCACGCTCAAGGCCCGCGATAGAAGCTATGCAATAGCTTAAAAAAATACTGAAGCTAAAAATATATTTTCTTAAAAAACCGTGTAAGTAGTTATGATTTTTAAACAAGTCAGTACATTGTTCTATAAAATATTTAACATGCATACTTTTCCTCTCTATTCCTCTTTGCGGGGTAGAAGTCCAGCCCGCCTATTTGCCAACTCAGTGTCCAACGTTTTGATTGTCACTTTAAAATACATTGCGGGTTTCGTATGATTGACTATTTTCATTTAAAATGTATAAGACGTAATGTATTTTGAAATGACTATCAAAACGTTGTACACTGAGTTAGCAAATAGGCCGGCAGGTCTTCCAGACTTCCGTGTTCCAGACATAACATGTTGGTGGGCGTGTAGATGAAAAACGAAATTAGAATAGTAATAACTAGTTAGCCGCATCGCCTATTGACATGATTGTACAAACAATTCTGGAGCCCTTCCGTGCTTCGGAAGGCACGTTAAGCCGCTGGTCCCGGCTGTCATCATTGATGGCAGTCGTAAGCTAAGGCAGCTTAAAAATCTTTCACGTGTTGGCCACTTTCACTAAAAACAAACAAACAACATCGCGTAAAGGCATTATTCAGCAGTCAGTAGGTGTTAACACTTTCGCTGACACTGCCCGCCTGTAGACGTAATTCTATTGTTATTTCTTTGGTGTCTGGTTCAGTGCTCCTTAGCGATCGAAATCGGTTGGTAAGTTAACGTACGTATTTAGACTGTAAAAAAAAAACCGGCCAAGTGCAAGTCGGACTCGCGCACACAAGGGTTCCGTACATTATATATAATAAGTTTGAAATACTACTATATGATGTTATTAAAAATGTATACTTTTCGCAAATTTTCCTTTATCTGTGCTATAAGACGTTGCTTCGTACCAAATTTCAAGATTCTGAGTTCACGGGATTCACCCTGTAGATTTGATTCCCTTGCGAATGTCGAAAAACACGAAAATTTGTGACAACCAGCTGTATCTTTTGATTGCATTGGCTAAGAAGTTTGATTTTTTCACAACTGCAAGGGACAGTAGACCTGAGTATTTGATATGAATTTCAGCTTCATACATCTACGCGTAAAGGGTCTTGGCAGACAAACAGACGGACAACCGAGTGATCCTATAATGGTTCCGTTTTTTCCTTTTGTGTTACGGAACGCTAAAATGGTAGATAGGTAGGGATACAATAAAATGACAAGCATACTTGAAATGTACTATATTTCATCATCTGAGTTGCAATGTAATATTACAAAAAGTTAAATACAATGTAATAAAACTATCGCAACGTAAAACGTTATAAGAAAATAGTTTTTTACAAGTACTTCATGTACTAATGTGCAATCAATCCTTATGTGCGATACCAAAACCAAAATACGGCGGCCACAGAAACAATTACATATTATCACGTCCTTTTGCCCTTGCGGTGCAGACAGAGCCCAGGTCTTCAAGACCTAAACGCCACGTTTATCATGTTGGTGCGTTAGATGGGAAATGGATTCAAAATAGTGCCGGTTTGTTAGCCACATCGCCTATACACAAGAACAATATTTGTAGGTTTTTTAATGTTATAGGACGCCATACGAGCAAGCGAGTCACCTGATGGTAAGTAATCACCGCTGCCCATGGACAACTACCACACCAGGGTGACAGGTGACAGGTGAGTTGTCGGCCTTTCAAGGAGTTGGGGGAAGGAAATCGGGAGGGAATGGGGAAGTATTTTGCCGGTAGCGAGGCTCTACCACCACTAAATACTAAAAGGTAAGTACTAAGCAACGTTATTAAGGTTAATATTCTCAGTTTATGGTATCAAAATATAAAAAAAATCGGGTGGGGCAGCGTCGCTTCACACAACCGTTGGTTAGAATGTGAAACGTCTATATCAGCGAGTTGCTTTTAGTGTTAAAGATTGAAAGAAAACGAGATACCACGAAGCAAACTCAAGGTCTTATAAGCGAGCAGCGAGCTGACTATATACGCTAAATAATGTCACTAAAGTCATATTTTTACGATGAATAGTTTTGTAGTTAATGCCAGACGATATAGACCAATTCGTGACGGTCCGGTATTCTGACATGGCACCCCGTGTACCGATTTTTAAAGGCGTTTCACGTCGAAAACCAGAGAAGAATGAACATTGGTCGTTATTCCATAAAATATAATAAACAAAAAGTGCTTGTCTCATTGTAAACACACTCACAGTCGCTCTATAGATGGCGTTCTGTATAGGCTGAATCTTGTCGGCAGTACCGTCTAAAAATACGTGAGTAAAACCGTTGTTTCAGCGTTACTTTTAATAATAAAATTTTGTTCATGTCATGCTGTTTCTGTCCGATTCGATGCGGATGGCAAGGCGTGTCACGCCACCGCTAGAAATTTTGAAAATGGACGCCTTTGTATCGGTTTAGTAATGAAGATAAAAGGAAATTGCATCATGAGACGTTATGTGGCAATAACTTTAAATATAATTCAGCAACTAAATGTACAGTCAGGGACAGAGATAACTGACCAGGTCCTCCACCTATATATTGAATTTTCTCTTAAACTATATATAATAATAACATGAAAATGTATATAGGTACAGAAAGATTTTAAAGAAGTCTTTCTTAATGTATTTTTCTTGTTAATATTATTTATAGTTATAGAGATATCTCTGTCTCTGTTTGTAGTGTATAAGTTTTTTTTGTCAAGAAATATGAAATTGTTGAATTCGAATCTGTGGCCGCCGTCCACCGCTGACTAGACGAAAAACCAACAGCACTTATTATTTTAAAAAGAGACAATTTTGAAAAGATTTCTTATGCTATTTAATTATTTTTATTAATCCGAAAACGGTCAATGCGCTCTTCAATTTGATCAACTTTTAAATGGAGCTGCAACAACATCACGAAAATACAGCTGGTCTTACAAATCTTATTGGACAACTTGTCTCGCTATTTTGGGGCTGGCATACCCAGTGGCATAACTATACCATCTGGGCCCGAGGAAAACTTATTCAAGGGGCCCATGAGAGTTTGAGTTCAGCGAATGGCTTCTTGGTGGCTTAGCTGTACTCATTTACTCCCCCCTGCTCTTCTGCTCCTGGCCGGGGCCCCCTAGGATTGGGGGCCCGTAGCATTTTGCCAGGTTGTCACCCGGTAGTTCCGCCACTGATGGACCCATTAGAAAGGTAAGTACACAGAATTACCTTTTCGATTTTGATATACAGCGTAATTTGAAACCGCTGAGTTATATTGAAATCTCGGAAACAGAATCAATAATGGAATATAAAATTGCAAGAAAAAAGTAAAAAATGAAAAAACAATAAACTTGTACATGTACATAAAATGTCATCAGCTGAGCAAATTAGTATAACAGGTCTATTTTTTTCTTTTTTTACCTTTTTAGTTCCAATTATGTATTCCATTAGGGATTCTGATTTCGAGATTTCAATATACCTCAGGGGTTCAAAATCATGCTGTATACTTATACAGCATGATTTTGAACCCCTGAGGTACTTACCCGGTTACCGGTACTTACCGGTTCCGACTAACGTTGTGTTTAATTAGATGACACGACTCTTTTTTTTTATTAAAATTGAATCTTTTCAATTCGTGTTATCAAATTCATTTCAACTAATTATATTTTTTGTGACATGGATTTTTACATTTGGAAATAAGTTCTGCGTTATCTGTTCTTAGGTACTTAGATTTGCTATAAGAAATTCTCAATTTTGTCTCTTACCATATTCATAAATAAAAATACATTCGTTGACTAAGCAACAAATTCAATCATATTCATTTATTATAGTTTTATAAACTAGAGTACGTACCTTACCGATATTTGTTTTTAAAATAATATGATAAGGTAGTTCTTTATTTTATTGATTGTTCTTGCATTTCTAAGATACCTAAACTATAGGTATCAATCAGGGTACCTGCATTATACATACAAAAATCAAATATATTTTATATTTGATTATTACTAGTCAAAATCGTTAAAAAATCACTCCAAAAGGACATATAAATGAACATGATTGAATTAAAATTTTAATATTTAAATATGTATGATTACAAAAGTATTATTCTGTACATTTTATATGTATGGACCGAATCTGTTCAGATGGCGCGATTATTACAAAATTTATACATCAAAGTAGCTATAAACATGAATATAAACTTTTTTATATTGGAAGGTAACTATTGCTTATAAATTGCGAATAGGCAATGTTGTAAACCATTATTTAATAATTCTAATTCTGTAACATATGTTACAAAAAAGTACAACCACTTTTATAAGTCACAGATGTACCTGCGCAGAAATCAAATTTTTGCATGGCCCGAAAATATCCGTTCGCTATTGGCTGATGCGTTGGCGCCATGTCTGGAGTTCGCTGCGGAGCCGCGCCATACAAGTATTATGAGCGAGAAGCACGAGTTTGTTGTTTTTGGATTTCAAATCTTCTGTAGTGGGAATAAGTTCGTTATTTCACTGATGTTTTAATTAGGTTTGAGTCCGCGGTTGCGCTATTCTGCGACACCGTACAAATGTATAAGACAAAATAAGTTTTGAGTAATCATTTAAGATACATTTCTTTGTATATTAAACTACAGAAAATATTAAGGTAACCGAAATAAATGAAGATTACAAACAACATATTTTACAAAAAGGCACAAATAATTTAAGTACCTACGCTAATGTAAACTTTGCAATGACGTAAAATATACTAAATCTACATAATTACCCGAAGTTTTACATTTTAATGTTACACATTATAAAATTAATTTTATTCATAAAATTCTTATAAATTACTTTCTAAATGATATCTAAGTTTCATTTAATGAAATTACAAACGACGGTGTAACCACATGTATTTATAATATTTTCATTAATTATGAAATGATCGAAAATTTTCGTAATAACAATGAAATGTAGATGATAAAACTAGCAGCTTAAATATATTTCACACCTTATGTCTCTATACCCAAAACCCTTTATAGCCAGCTACAATATTTTTGGCACGCTACTAAATAACTAAATTCGTTTATTCTACATCTATCGTAGTCTTTCTAGCTATGTACATAGGAACAACAAGTATTCGCGATGTTATGTACTCAACAATATGTACATACTTAATGTATTTACATTCACATTCAAGTCAGGGTATGTAATTCCACCTTCACAAAATATAATATAAAAGATGAAGTGTAGTTAAGTATGTTGTACTAAGTAACGAAATTTTATGGGTAAATTCAATCCATCTTTTCCCAAGATCAAAGTACCGAAATATGATTTTCTTTTACTTCAATGCATGTAAGGTATATAGAAAAAGGTTAAATCCATATAACATTTAAGAAATTTGCTTTATACGTAATATATATTAATATGGAAGCTATTTTGTTTTTAGCTGACGCCAACATAACCGTAATAAATTTTTCTGTTTTATTTTATAAACTGGTTTTTTACTTTTTAAACATGGTAGAATGAACACAAAGTCATAAGGTAAATAGGTAGGTTTATAGTACCTCGCACGTGGCATTCGTGTGATATATGCCACATCTGTGTAAATAATCACTGGAAAATATCAAACAACGAAAACCAAATTGCGACTGTATTCGTAATATGGCTATTTGGAACGGAAATATGGTAACGTACTCATTTGATTTTGGGTTTTTAGATTACCTAAACACACAGATTAAATTCAAATGCGTAGGTATTTTTAAACTGGTTAGATGTTATTCGAAATCAGAAGACGGTATCTTCTCTTAAATGATTTCGAAATAAACATAATAAAAAAATAATTTTCCCTTTTCATATTATTGCATTATTATTTTTTGCAAATTCTTTCCCAAATGTCGGTCTGACGACATGAGAACTGGGATTATTCACACTTTAAAATGGAAATCTAAATCCTTACATCGATCGCCAAAACGCTGCTCGATTCATATTGGGCCAATATATAAGGCAATTTTAATTAAATGTAAATATTTTAAGGGATAGTGCCCATAAGCTAGCAAAATACTATAAGAGCGAAATAAAATAAATTGATGCGCTAGTTTTAAAGATATTATAACTTTAACATTTAAAGACACCCTGTGGACAAACAACACTTTCTTGGCCTATTACTTTTTACCATTATCTAAAATGGATACTAATTTATTGACGTCAAGAATTAAAACGGCCGGTTTATCGATTATCATAAAAACAATAATTAATATGTTTAAAAAAGAAAAAAAGATTTCTTAAAATTTGCTACTAAAGCTTTTTCATCTCCTTGACCTACGAGACCCACAGGCCTTAAAATATTTGCGTTTAATTAAAATGGACCTTATATATTTGGATATAAACAATATTACTCGACAATTGAAATTAATATATTTCAATTCCCGACATCGCAAACTCTAGTATTGCTGATATTACTCGACAACGACATCAAAAGTGTGATCAACAATAACTGAAATTAAAATATTTCAATTCCCGACATCGCAAACGCTAGTAATGCTGATATTACTCGATACACGACATCAAAAGTGTGATCAACAATAACTAAAATTAAAATATTTCAATTCCCGACATCGCAAACGCTAGTAATGCTGATATTACTCGATACACGACATTAAAAGTGTGATCAACAATAACTGAAATTGATATATTTCAATTCCCGACATCGCAAACGCTGTAATGCTGATATTACTCGATACACGACATTAAAAGTGTGATCAACAATAACTGAAATTGATATATTTCAATTCCCGACATCGCAAACGCTAGCCAGAGCTGCCCTGTCGATGCTTGCGTATTCTTTCCCCGAGCGCGGTCTGGCAGCGTGTCGGTCGGCGGACACATCGCAGGAACTGAACGACGACACGGAGAGAGACTCCATGTAGTCGGACGTGTCGGAGGCTCCGCTTGAGGTGCTCTTGTTAGTGAGCTGGCTGTGGCGCGCGGTCAAGTCTGTATCCACTGTGGAAACAATAAGAAAGGGTTAATGATGTTATCGGTGAACATTCGGTTTTTGTTATTACAAAGAAAGAAGCTATAGAATTGATCAGCACTGCCTTGTTGCCTTTGTTTGCTTGAGCCAACTAAAAAAGAAATAAAAAAAGGAGTTCACACGTTCTACACTGGACTCTAACAAAAATGTTCACTATAAAACCTAATATTTCAGAAATGGATTATTAAATCGAAAAAAGATTTTCACAAGCTCATAATATTTTTAAAGAGCCTATTCAACAACATCCCACATATTGGGTTAGTCGAGAAAAAAAAATTACTACCACGTTACTTGTATAAGAAAAAAAAATCTTTTTCAAGATTTTATTTTACCATTTTCTTGCCATGACTAATATACATATCCATACCAAATTGCAGCATTCTAGTACTTATAGTCTCTGAGTAAAACCGCGGATGGACCGACGGACAGACATGGCGAAACTATAACGGTTCCTTGTTTACTACGGAACACTAAAAATTACGCAACACCTCTCTTTAGAAATGTTGTCGTAATGAAGAGTTAAGTATAATACGCAAAATATCTAAAGTCGTGCTAAGCTAATCAAAAGCCCACCCAAAATAAGTTCAGTTTCGTCATTTGCATTGTTTGTTTCAATATGACTTATTAAGAGTATCATAGTTTTGTAAAAACGAGTAACTAATAGTTATACGATTAAGGGCGTTTTCTAAAGTGGTTTGGAGATTATCATGATCATATTTAGAAGTAAGGTAATACTTACAATGATTCTTCTTTCGCCTCGTCAACGTATCAACGTCGCATGAATTCGATTTGGTCAACGCCGATACCTCCTCAAAGTGAAACGTCAGATTCTTCAGCGGGTCCGAGGAGTTTGACTTCAGGAAAGGCGTGTGCACCGGGGTCATCGACCGCCTCATCTGTTTATTGCACTTCAAATGTTTCTTCGTCGACTTTGCGTTCGTTATCGGCATCTCGAAATCCGTGAAATCCCCTTTGTGGTGCTTTAAAGATCCCGTCGACACCCCAGAATCGTTGGAACTCGAAGAGTCCCGATTCTTATCGGATTTACTCGGCACACTCGAAGATCGCCTGATTTTGACTGCGTCTCGAAATCGAGTGATGAAGATGTTCTCGCTTTTCGATTCGGGCACTTTGAACGTCTTGTCCGAAGGCTCGATTATTTCGAGAGGCTTCATTAAGTTTTCATCGTTTATTCTATCGATCTTAGGTGCTTTTCTAAGAACAGTAGGTGTTAAACATATTTGACTATTGATTCCAAAGTCATCATCGTGTCTTTTGGTGAAATCAGCTGAGCTCGATCTTCTAGTACTGATTGTACTAACCGTATCTGAATGTTGCGTAGGATCTGACACGTGGCTGATCCGACTCACATTGTCAGAGTAATTTCTATTGCTATTACTCGAGCTGCTGATTTCTAGTGGCTCCATATGCATGTAGTTTATATGATCATTACAGCAGTCAGTCGATGGATGCACAGTATTAGTTGTTGCTGTGGAAATATCATCATCGTGTTCAGGGATATCTTCTAAAGCGTCTAGCTCTTCTTGACTAAACCCTGCACTCCGTAATATCTGCAGAGAACTCTCAAACTTCTCCAGTGTTGTAGAAATATCTAAATTAGCGTAATTTCCGTAATCTATTTGTGGCTTTTTGGTTATAGGGGTAACATTAACGTAATTCGAATGTGATTCTACAGAGACTTCATTATTATTAACACTAGTATCACATGCGTTGTTGTTCTCAGCTTGGTTGTCTTCGGGTTTGGCTTCGGCCATGTGCGAACAGTTGCACGCTTGGCCGTTCAGAAGACATTTCAGTTTCTTTGGTGTATCGTAGAGATTTGCAGGATTGTTGCCGTCTACTGGATGCTCCTGAAAAGTAAACAAGTATTTGAACATTTCTAGTTAGTTAACTACAGTTAATACTCAGGCTTTGAAGTCATGAAATCGATTAGCGTAAATTTGAAGTTTAAAATGAATACGAAACTTTACGACGAGAATATTTAACTTTTATGGTTTGAAACTAATTTACATCCTTACTAATATTGTAAATGCGAAAGTGAGTTCGTTTGTTTGTTTCTTTGTTTGTTACGCTTTCACGCCGTAACTACTGAACCGATCATCATGAAATTTTGCATACAAGTTCTCTGGATTACGGAGAAGGACATAGGCTACCTTTTATCCCGGCAAAAAGTACTATTCCCGAAGGATCGACATTGACGCGGGCGGAGCCGCGGGCGAAAGCTAATTTCTTATAAACTCCCTTCGTTTAAACTCAGTTAACTTATTTGTCAAAATGTGGATAGATTTGACGGTTAAGGAGGACTCTTAATTGTAAAATCTACACACAACGGCAGTACATCCGACCGGGGTTCGCGACAGTGCATTATAGTACATATTTAAAAGGCACATAATAGGATCCGCGCGGCACCCGGCAGAAGTGGCTTAACCGGTGGCCAGGCCAGCTGCATACAGCGGCTTGCCCGGCGGCCATGTCGCCGGCATTGTGTGCTGATAAATACTAACCTGTATTAGAGGCATCGGCGTTTTAGGGACATCATAATTCTCATAAGGTCCGCTGAACGACTTCTTCCTGCAGCAACAGGGTTTCGGCTGCTGCCAGCACTGGCACGCGCCCCCCGTCTTCACGGGAATAGTTGGAGTACAGCACGCTACAGGGCTCGCCCTCTTAGAGTCAAAACTCTTGTCTAAATGGCAGGAGCTGCGTGGTACACTGTATTCAGAAGCGCTGCCACTCGATCTCGAGTATATTGATGCTCGGTCGGAATCTGATCGCTTCTCCATGATATTGTCCATAGTCCAGACTGGCGACATAATTGATCCAGGTGTGCCCATGGTTGATGATCTGGAAGGATTAATATGTTATGTGAAAATATTGAATTTTATTTTTATAGCATTATCTTTTAGTGAAAGTGCATAGCATGGAAGCTGGATTGATAAGAGTTATCTTGACACATTAATGTTTTTAGCATTCCACATAGGTATCTATAATCTCAAGTCTCTCCATATTTAAAGAATATGTATTTTGTAATGATGTCTCAAATAGTTTACCATTCGGCTTTTTCATACGAGTACTTTAAAATGCTGTAAAATTATTTGCATGGATTTACGGCTTCTTGTTTAACACCAACTTTTGTGTAAACTAACCTCTATTTCGGCACATGGTGGTTTGCTCAGCATACCTCTTCTAGTTACTTTAAACTTTATTTTAGTACTTGTTACAAGGCTAGTAACTAAAATTTCGCTGATTTCCCCATGTCTGCAGTGACGAGACTAGTGAAGTAGTCATCAATGTAAAAAAGTACCTCTTTGGATATGTTAGCAAAAATCTTAACTTCTGTTGATCAGGGGTCAGGGGTGTCATCCTCAACTGCTTGTCCGGTGGTTGCAGGTATGGCATCGGCAACGCACGCCCGGGCTCTCGAGTTGCTACTTGTTTTTCCTCATTCATCCCAGTGAGTAGTATCCTAATACCTTTCCCAAACCTTATAAATGCCATGCTTAAAAATGCTTGCGATGGGCAGCAGCGTCGGAAGCACAAAAAGGCAAAGAAACTGCGCTCGCCAATACTCTGCCAAGCGTGGTGACTATGGCAACATCGTCCAATGGAACGAAAGTCCTTGGGAAAGACCTTTGTCCAGAGGTGGACTTTTCGGCTGTAATGATGATGATGATCTGTTGTACAGTCGGCCAAGCAGATACCTGACCCCCTGACTTTTAAAACGTAAATTCACACTTTGCTGTGAAGCGCCACCTACCGTGATTTTTGGCAAGTAGACAGACAACTGCTGGTATAAACTTGTTTCTGATAACCTGCTCAGTTGCAAATTTTGTGTTTCTAATAATCTCAGCTAATAATTCAAGTAATCATCAATGGTAAGAACAAGAAAGAATCAAAAACAATCCTACGTAAAGTTCGATTCGAACCATGGACCCACGACTTGAGAAGCTAGCGCTCATCTCAATACGCCAACCGACGATATGACGTCTCGGGCGAAATTGGCTATCTATTTCTACTGCTATGACATCATTGTCACCAACTGCAACGCATTGCTTTAACAAATAAATTGAGGGTAATCTATCAGATTTATTTATACCTGATACCAACTAATCAAAAATATTGTTCACTCGCGTCACAAATAAGATACTGCGATTACTGTGTAGTGATCCAAAACCCCACCAGTTATTAGGCATCCCGTTTCATCTTATATAGCAGATTTTGTGAAAGCTAATATTGTATTGTAAAGACAACCACAGTATTTAAAATATCTATATCTAGAGAGTTAGGTATCGCGGTAAGTAGAAATTATAAGTATTTAATATACTTACTTAATTGTCACACTATTTTTTGTTCCGTAAAACATAGGGTTTGTGATAAATGTCTAAGATAAATATATCTCTTACAGAGAAACACCGTCCGTTTGTGGATTCGGAGTCAACTGGCGTAACATATACACTACAATATTTCAATTGAAACAGTGAGGAAACATTCAACAAGAACGAGATCGTATTTTATTCTGATGAAAAAAGTTTTAAGTCTGATGATGATGGCAGAAAAATATTGCGGAGAAGACATGGCCAGCGTATAGCCATCAAAATAATTTGCCTTTGAGAACAGTGCTTGATTTGGCTGTTGCTTCATTGAATAGTGATCTCCTAAAAATCGCTGATTGGTCAAAGGAATACGGTATCTATGTTAATCCAAACAAGTGTCAATCTATCATTGTCGGGAGTTCAAGACGATTATGTGATATTAATCTCGATACTGTGGCCAGAGTTCGCTATAATGATGTTGTTATCCCTTATTGCACCAGTGTAAAAGATCTTGGCCTGCACATTGACTCCTCCTTCAGTTGGACTACTCAAGTTACAGAGGTAAGTCGTAAAGTTACTGGCACGTTGCGCTCCTTATACAGACTTAGAAACTTTCTTCCTATTAATACAAAAATTTTACTTATTCAGTCCCTAATTTTCCCAATACTTGATTATGCAGACGTTTGTTACTGCGATCTAAACCAAACGCTCTTACTTAAACTAGACAGACTTGCTAATAATTGTTTACGTTTCATTTTCGGTCTTCGTAGATATGATCACATTTCCTCTTTTCGCTTCCAACTTGGTTGGCTTCCAGTTCCTCTTCGTCGTAAAGCTAGAATTTTAACTATGCTCTATTCCATACTTCATGACCCTTTTTCACCCGATTATCTTAAATCAAAATTCTGTCTTCTCAGTTCTACGCACTCTCGTTCTCTCCGCTCTTCTAATAGCCTCAATCTTGCTACTCCTTCTCACCGCACTAGTTTTATGTCCAACTCGTTTCAGTTGCAGGCTATAAGATTGTGGAATGCTCTTCCAGAATCCACCAGAAGGGCTCCCAACAGATTTGCGTTCAAGGAGGCAGTGCACAAATATTTTCTTGATAATTCTTTTGCTTCTATATAATCATCCGTATAACTTATATTTTATATATTATGTAGTTAGTAACATTTTTTATGTGTAATTATGTATTGTTGTATTTATGTATGTTTATCGTTATGTATTTCAATTTATATTTTTGTAAGTATATGTATTTATTTATATAAATATATATTTAAATTATCTATCATCACTTTATCGCACCACCCATTATTTATCTCGGATTGGTCTCAAGGTTTGACTGGCAGAGAATGCCTTATGGCATTAAGTCCACCTGTTTGTACTTTTTTTTTTGTGCAATAAAGTTTAAATAAATAAATAAATAAATAAACAGTGGCAGGATAACATTAGGTAAAAATATTCATTAAATAGTGAAGTAAAATAATAATAATATTTAATACCTAGTGTATTACGCAGTGTAGAATAATAGGTAACTGATCGTATTATTGTTTTGCAGGTTATTGGGGACAGATGTCTTCAATGGGCCCAGGGGAGCTGGTAGAATTCGGCGGCCGGATGAATAAAGAAAAATACTTGGAAAATTTATGAGATGTGGTGATTCCAACAGTTTGCAATGTAGAATATATTTTATTTAAGACAATTGTTCTGTGATCTAACTGTTATTGAGTGACCAATTAAAATCCCAGATTGTAGGGTCAAATAGTGCTTAACTGGGACACGAGACACGAGTAAAGTTTGATTTAAATCAATTTAGACAAAAAGGTTATACTAAATTAATAAATATGCGCATAAGTGATATGTGATCTGATCTAACATGGTAAGTGAAATGACAAATAGACTTGAACAAAAGCTTCAAAATGGGGGTCACCCTCTCCCATATTAAAATTCATTTAATGCCATAGGTTTATATTCATTCTTATACTATTATCGAAGCAAAGTTATTCACATAGCACTATTTGACCCTACACATTTAAAAAAATATAATACTATGATTAAAAAGAAGTTGAGAGATGTAAATTGTTACTTATTAAGTAACATGTTGGTTCTCTCTACAGAAGATTAATCATAGTTTGAATTAAGTAGGCAGGTATTTATTTCACTGTTACATTTTTTTGATGTAATAAAGTAATTAAAAATTTAAAATGCTTTTTATTCACAGTAATTAGCTCGGTAACATTATGTTAAAACAACCAAAATTACACCAACATCACAATACGAAGTTGGTGATATTTGTAAAAAATAAAAAGCTTTGGAGGATTTGACCCTGTTCATTCATAATCACATTTACTATTAAACCGTAGTGCCTACCACTTGCGCCACATCTAACTATTGAAGTATCTTTGAAATAAGCGTATCGTATGCTAGGGCTTGTTTTATTTATCAAAAATCGAATAGATGGCATTAGTCGTCAAGGGTATCAGATTTCTGCTTATTAACCTTATTTGTTCATTCACAATTCAATAGATGGCACTAGTCGCAAAGGATATTACACTTGTATATTTTTATCTTTGGGTTTAAACCACGGATGTTTCTTTAGTTTGCGAAAAATGGCGCTGTTGTAGGGGGTCAGATATCTCATTGGCTGACTGTACGTACCTCGTCAAATGGCTGATTTTTCCAATGCAACTGGAGCATCGTGGCAGTGACGTGGGTCGCCTGAACTTCTCCTGCTCGCTGTCTATGCTGCTGTCCAGGTCTGAGAGGCAGTGCATGGTCTGACTGGCCGGCCCTGCCCAGTTCGGGGACACGGACCGCAGGGACGAGTGGAAGCAGTCGTCCATGCAGGAGCTTGTGTCGGAGAAGCGTTTCTCTAGAACTGTAGAATAAAAACCTTGATTTAATATAGATGAACTCCGTAGCGCAGTGGTCAACACGCCAGCATACGATACGAGGATTCCCGGGTTCGATCATCGGCTAAGTCAAGATGCAAAACGATCTTTTTTAGATTGACCTGGGTCTTGGGATATTTATCTATATAAGTTATCTTTTATAAAATATGATAGCTCAATTTGTGTGATATGTATAAATATTTATGATATACAACTGAAAAATATTCAAGATACGATACAAACAAGTAGATATAGAAATAGGTAGCAGTTGGTAGGGAAACGCCTAATATCACGTCCACATGGTAACCTTACAGAGACAAAACCAGGGGTCGCAAGGCTAAAGGACTCATTGAACCACATTAACCACCCCATTGCCTGTTTTTTCTTTCCATTAAATGTTTCTTCCATGCTGATCTGGGAGAAAAGCAAAAACGTAAAATGTACCAGCTACTTCACTTGCCGCGTAGATCGTATAACCCGCTTGAGGGAATGGGCGAAAATCTAAGTAATCATACGTAAGCGATGCGGCTAGCAAGCCATCACTTTTTTCCGTAATCCTTTCTGTTTTCCACCTAATGTCCTCCGAAGTGTTACATGTAGCTGTTAGGTCTTAAATACAGGGCTCCGACTACACCGCAAGTTAAAAAGAAATATACGATCTATGTGTCTCTACTACAGGAGTTCGACCCTCTCTGTACTACTAGAGCCATACTTGGCCAGAGCAGCCAGAGGACTTGGCTTACACTCCACGCTGGCTAGACGGGTTGGAGAGGTCTCACAGATTTTTATTAGCTTTGTTTGCTTGTATTTCCTAAGTCGCCTCCTACGGCATCTACGGGAAGTCTTGGAGTGGTCCTATTCTACTCTGCCGGATACCACACGGCAACTTTATATATCTATGTCTATAACAATGGATTTACCAAAGGCTTTTAAAGAATGAATTTCCTATTCATAATGTCCAATAACTGTTTAATTGTAAGAATTATGTAAATTCTGCTCTCGGCTCTTGATCAATCCTTCGTATTCATAACTCAATTAAAGAACTTTGCCCGTTGGTCTTAGTATTGTATTAATAATTCTAACTGCGAAAATTGGCCGTTTATTGAACAGCTTTCGATTAAAACCGACTTTAAATGGCTGAGTGAAATTATTTAGAAATCAATTGTGTTAACTGAGAAGTTAATGGAGAATTGAATTACACTTTCATTATATAATTACAAAATTATCCGGTAATAATTATCCGGTAGTATAGAGAGGGTCATGCAGTGGAGACTAAAAAGAC
The DNA here is from genome assembly GCA_947532085.1 of Elegia similella. NCBI lineage: Eukaryota > Metazoa > Arthropoda > Insecta > Lepidoptera > Pyralidae > Elegia > Elegia similella. Next base: position 22,198,825 of record OX383941.1, read on the forward strand.
ATGATGATATTACAGCCACAAAAAATCCACTGATGGACAAGTACCTCTCCCAACGATTCTTCGTTCCTTCGAAGGATATCGCCATACTCACCATGCTTGGCAGGCGGGTGGGCGAGCGCAGTTTCTTTGGCTTTTCGTTCTTCCGACGCTGCTGCCCATCGGAAGAATTTTTGAAGCTGGACAAGGGTAGGAATTTGGTGGATTTGGGAAGGTATTGGAATAATACCAATAGATTAGAAAGAATGGAAGCGTATCTCTCTTACAGCTAACGATTCAATATTTACGCAAACAAACTTAACCCAAATCTATATAGTATATTGGGTATAAAGTTATAAAATTATAGTTATTTGGGTATAAGTTTTTTTATAAGTGTTTTATTTTGCATTCATAAATAATAATAAATAATATAAATAAATATATACGGACAAATCACACAGATTGAGCTAGCCCCAAAGTAAGTTCGAGACTTGTGTTATGGGATACTAACTCAACGATACTATATTTTATAACAAATACATATATATATAAACATCCAAGACCCAGGCCAATCTGAAAAAGATCATTTTCCATCTTGACCTGGCCGGGGATCGAACCTGGTCACTCCGTGTCGCAGGCAGGCGTGTTGACCGCTGCGCCACGGAGCTAGTCATAATTCACAATGTTATTTTTGATATACTCTTATAGGTCGCTGGTTCGAGTCCCGCCCGCATGAAATTTGTTCACCATATTTTATTTTTTAATTTATTAAGAGTTTATCAAAAATAAAAATGGCTTCCTACACATTAATTTATTTTCAAATTTTCATTGTAAAATGAGTTAAATCAAATACCTCACTTGTAAAAGACGGGTAGTTGTGTTAGGTGACGAAGCCTTAATACGTAGAAGGGAAATGGGATATGGTGGAGAATTTCGGCGTCGAGATTGAATCATGCGGTAGCTCAGATGGTAAAGCGTAGGTCGTACATAGACCTAGGTCGCTGATTCAAGACCCGCCCGCATTAAATTTTTTCACTTTATTTTATTTCTTAATTTATTATGGATATAAGTTCTTACCTGAACCACTTCTTGATGCTATGCTCAGCCTGGACTGTGCATCATGGCTGTACACGTTGAGGAGATCTGTCAGCTCTCTGCCGCCTTCGGCTGCGAACACAAACAGGCCTTCGCCCTTGCCGCAGCGGGAACCGCCCTCCACGCAGAATCGCTTGTCCACCATGCCATAGCGTCTGTGGAAGAAGATTTACTTTTAAATGTGGAATTTAGGAATAACATGGAGGCGAGGGCGGAAGACTACTATTATGACGTCACAAGTGAAGCTAACTTAAACGTAACATGTGTGCAACGTAAGTAGATACTAATTTATCATTTGTTTGAATTTATAATCGAGAAAAAATGCATCTTTATTTACTGTCGATGTGTGCGTGACTTTGTGTTTACATTCATTTTCGTAGATTTACGTTTATATAATAATATAAAAACAAAACTAAATTCAGAGATTGTTGTAGTTCAGTTTACGTAAAAAAAATGTCAGCGTTAAGGCGCTGTGCATCAGAAGAATACCGTAAAACGTCTATTTATTCGTCACGCAGTTAGCCTTATTTTTCATGGAATACTAGCATGAAAAAAATTATGAAGTGCAGTTCAGAGGTAAAATAAATGATTACATCAAATAATTTGCAAAAAAAAAATATTTTTATTAAGCTTTATCCAGAAAAAGTTTCTTCGCGAATTACTTGATATTTTCAGCGACAACTACCAAACCTTATTACGTCTATAAAAAATTTAACTAAATAAGCAAGATGGATACCTAGAAAAAATACAATATTTGGTTATAATTATTGAATTATTAAATTCAAAGTGAAAATTAACACGGAAATTAAAAAATAAACACGGGTTTGAAATGAGACTTGATGACAGGCCAACCGGTATCGCCACTTTCATCCTTATTTCCTTACGAGTATATAATATATTAGCCATGTCATATCCGGCAGAGTAGAATAGGACCACTCCAAGTCTTCCCGTGGATGTCGTAGAAGGCGACTTAGGAAATACAAGCTAAACAAAGCAAACATCTGTGAGACCTCTCCAACCCGTCTGGCCAGCGTGGAGGGTGTAGGCCAAGTCTTCTGGCTGCTTTGGCCAAGTATGGCTCTAGTAGTACAGAGAGGGTCGTGCTCCTGTAGTGGAGACTAAAAAGGACCTGATGATGATATAATATATCGCGCGATGTCCGCTACAAACGGTTAAAGGATACAGCGCCTTAAAGGCAAAAAATAACTAACTGAAACTTATTAAAAAGTTTTGTATTGTGATTCAAATAAGGTGATTCCTCAATTTTTTAAAAGGGACTTAAATAAGGCATAATTACACAGTCACGGTAGCAGCTAAAAACAAAAGGCACAACAGTAGCTAACCAATTGTAGTAATTAGAGAAAACGAAATTAATGATAATAGTTTAATCGCCATACTAAATGCTTGAGATGATTTCGGACCACCCGCATCAGTTGTTCTAATTAATTTAAATGGATAATTGTTTTTGATGAGGTTTGATGTATGTTGAATGTATGATTGATGGTGTTTTCGTTGTTGGCAAGTTCAAGTGTGGAAGGGAATGAGGAGTGGAGAGCTAATGGATATTTAACTAGACTGTATTCGTGCATTTTGAAAGACTGCAACTATATCATGATCTATATTATGTTGATGATTATCTAAAATGCCCTTGAGGTCAATAGATGCCACAACGGAGACCCCGGGTTCAGGTCAAGATGGAAAATGATCTTTTACAGATTGGCCTGGGTCTTGTCTTTATCTTTGTATGTCTTTTTTATAATTATTATAAAATATAGTATCATTGAGTTAGTATTCAACAACACAAGGTTCGAACTTACTTTGTAGCTAGCTCAATCTGTTTGATTTATTCGTATATATTACCAGCCTCCGTGGTCCAGTGGTTAAGGCGTTTGCCTGTTGACCGGTCGGGGGTCGTGGGTTCGAGTCCCACCAGAAGCATACTTTGTTTAGTTGTTTCCAGTTTGGTTAGAACATTGCAGGCTTGAATCACCTGATTGTCTGATAATAAAGATGATTCCGTGCTTCGGAAGGCACGTTAATCCGGTGGTCCCGGCTGCCATCTGGTAGTCTGGTAGTCGTTAAAGGAACCACGTCAGAGACCGAGAGGCGGTTCCGAAGAACTTTGACACCAGGGTGTGCATGGTCGATTGACCGTGACACCTACTCGAAATGACGATGATGATCCGTATATATTTACTCATTATTTATAGATTGTAACCAGCCATGACCGAACATCACTTTTTTCAAATTATTGTGTGCGTTAGCCTAGCTCTCAGAAAAAGAAATATAAATAGTTCTATAATATCATCATCATGATATTGATATGGAGTTATCAACTTTACAGTTTTAAAGTTGATAACTCCATATCATTATCATGATGATGATATTATAGAACTAAACGTAATATTGTAAAACGCCCATTTTATTTAGATCGAAACGCAACTTATTGTTATTTGTATTTAAAAGTATATTATAAACAACGATGGCGTCTGTAATGAAGCCAGCATTTTCAATGAAACACTACCCACAGCAATTAAGACAGCGCTGGAACACTCGAGCCACAACCAACAAGACGCGAATCAAAATGATCGGACGTCTGCCGCATCGTCTGTACTGGAGCTACTAAGATTCTTAAAGTCTGCTCGTAATGAAATATATAATAAAAAAATATCATCATCATCATCAGGTGTTTTAGTCTCTACTGCCGGAGCATAACCCTCTTTGTACTACTGGCCAGAGCAGACAGAGGAATTGGCCTACACTCTCCTCGCTGGCCAGACGGGTTGGAGAGGTCTCATTGATGTTTATGAGCATTGTTTAGCTCGTATCTCCTAAGTTGCCTCTTATGACCTCCATGGGAAGACCGGGAGTGGTTTTAATTTACTCTGCAGGAAACCACACGGATAATAAAATATATTATAAATAAAATCGGGTCATTCACGTGCTATTTTGTCGGGATTGCCGACTATAGTTTCGGACTCACGGGTAATATTACACGCAATATTGTGTCGTTGAGTTAGTATAGTATCTCACAACTTAGTGTGGGGCTAGCTCAATCAGTTTTTTCCGGCGACAACTGTAACTCAGACACGAGACTCGAGGATGTTAGTTGTGGTAGAGCCACGCTACCGACAAAAGTAATTTTGGCTAGTAGCATGAATGGGCCGGCTCGTCCGGGGAAGTACCACACTCTCACAGAAAATCGACGTTGGAGTAGAAGCTTTACCGCTTTTATGCTTCGTTCGGTAAGTGAGAGAGTCGGAGGCCCGTCCTTCCCCATTTCCTCTCCCCATATCCTTCCCCCAACTCCTTCAAGGCCAGCAACACACCTGTTACACCTTGGTGTTGCAGTTGTCCAGTCCATGGGCAGCGCTGATCGCTTACCATCAGGTGATTCGCTTTCTCGTTTGGCGTCCTATATCATAAAAAAACTCTTTTCAAGTTACTATAAATAGTGTGTATTATAATAGTAACTATAATACACACTATTTAAAGTAACTAGGTATAAAAATCTAGTAACAGCAACTTTGTATTTCTAATTTGTTTGTTATGGACCGGAGTCCAATCAAAATGTAGTAAAATGCGTCCGTATTTATTATCCAATATAGTCTGCAGAATCAGATATGTTTTATTAATATCCTATAAAATATGGAGAACGAACCACATTTTGAAATACGTTTGGATCGAGCGAGCGCGAAGAGCGAGTGGAGCTTCTCAGTTTGGACTCATATACACATTTTTTTATGTTTTGGCTATAATGTTTTCTTATGTATGACTGTCCAATTGCTCTCTTAGGTTGCATTTCTCATCGTTTAGTGAGCATGTACGATAAACCACAAAGATATGATATAATATATAAGGTCGATTTGAGAAACCTCCTCTTTCTTTTTTTTCAGGTATCACTCACGTATTTTTAGTCGGATAATTATTATACAATATAGGTTTCTGTGTTATATTATAATATTAACCGCCTATCTGTGTTATAATATTAACACAGATATGTTGTTGGAAATACCGCATCCAGTGTTATGATTCCCGGGCATCCAGAGCGGGATATCTGGTATCTGGGAAATTCACTGTCGCGGCAAATGAAATTCCTCGGTGGTCAAATAGTTCCCAATCTGCCTCACCGCAGATTTACGGCAGACCGTCTTATTTAGCAAACTAACAGTGCAAGGAGATATCCGTTTAAATAGATTTAAAATCGGATTGAAAACATTTAGTAAGATCGCGGATTGCAGTTAGGTAAATTGTAAATGCGATACTACTTACTTTTTTATTTATTTATTTATTAATTAGCCTATATATACTGACACATTTGACATATACACAAAATATTTTAACATATAATTAACTATGTTAATTCACAGTGTCAGCGCATCCTCTCGACGCATAGGCCTCCCCCAACCTTCGCCATTGCTCTCTATTGTTTCTGGCCAACCTTGTCCACAAGGGCCCAGCGATACTCCTCATATCATCAGACCACCTTTTATAGGGTCGACCTCTTTTCCTTCGCCCTTCCCTTGGAGTCCATTCCGACTACTTACTTACTGACTACTAAATTATTAGACTACGATTAAGTAATAATTTAATACGAAGGTCAGATGTGGTATCCTCATCGCCCTGTCCGGCGGTTGCAGGTATGGCATCGGGTTCGCGCGCCCGGACTCCCGAGCAGCTAAGTGCGTCAACTCGTTAACGGGTGCTGCCGGGGGGGACAGGTCTGCTCGACCTCTTTGATACTTCTATCTTTTATCTTATCTGTTCTTTCACACGTGATCGCTAACATAACGTGTTCCACGACATTATGTAACTTGAAATTGTATATAACATGAAATCAGAAAGAAATGAAAAGATAAAGATATAAAAAATCATACAAAGCCCTTAGGCAAGTAGGCGACCAATACTGTTGAAAAGAGTTTCTTTCGGCGTCTTCTTCTCTGCTGTGGTCGGTTCCGAAACGCTGGTAGTTTGTAGCATTTAAACAATAATTAATAATTTGAATATAATTTAATAAGTATTAAATGTGAATTGACGTGAAAAAGTGCCTGAAAAGGCCTATTTTCTGAATAAATCTTTGAATCTACTTGCTTTACCGTCATTCTTCCGAGTGAGTATTATCCTAATACCTTTCATTCCCTTCCCAAATGCAACAAATTCCTATCCTTCTCCAGCTCAAAAAAGCTTCCGAGGGGCAGCAGCGTCGAAGCACAAGAGGCCTGTACGAGCAAGCAACGTACACCTTAATGCTAAGTCGGCAAAATTGATAGTTTATACATTTTCCATTATTACTTTAGTTCGCTACCTACGGCCAGCAAGAGTGCCAAGCGACTCATATATCATTCAGTTCTCATCAATTTATTTTATAGTTAAAATTCAATATATTTCGGTGTTATCAGTTTATCAATGACTTTCATTTAACCAGAACTCTTTACTTCGGTCGTAACCCGTACAAGGCCAAAGAAACTACGCTTGCCAACCCGCCTGCCAAGCGTTGTGAGTATGGCAATATCCTCCCATGGAACGAAAAATCCTTGGGAGAGGCCCTTGCCCAACATAGGTCTTCTAGCTGCATTGATGATGATGATAATTACAACCACCGTTGAACTAAAATTATCAGGAATCCCGTCTGGGATTTTGATACAACCATCCCCCTGTCCCTCGTACTCAAGTGCTGGCGCCGTCCTTGCATAGTACTTAAAGCCTATGCAAGAGAAACTAATATTTGAAAGCACAACAATAAATCAAACAAACAAAATCGTGCAATACTCTATTTGCTTTACAAAACCCAGTGCGATTTAAATGCAAAACGCCTAGCGTTTATGCAAAATTTCGTCGAAAACAATAAATAACTGGGTGACCGTTTCTGACTTCCTCTATTATGATTTAGCCCACATTAAACTTCACTAGTGTTGTGAAAGAGTCGACTTAGCGAGTCCTTAATTCATCCGACTCTTTGCATGATTGGTGAACTAAAGACTCATGAGTTTTGGTCTCTTGAGCCAACATTCTTATCCTTATCCTTACTAATATTATAAATGCGAAAGTGGGTTTGTTTGTTACGCTTTCACGCCGTAACTACTGAACCGATCATCATGATTTTTTTTGCATACAAGTTCTCTGGAGTACGGAGAAGGACATCTTTTATCCCGGGAAAATGTACTATTCCCGAGAGATCGACATTGCCGCGGGTAGAGCCGCGGGCGAAAGCTAATCATTACATAAATGGTCTGTGCTTAAGTAAAGTCCAAAACGTGTCACCAGAGCACAGATTAGTCTACAAAATAACTACTCACGTATCTTCAAAGTTTTCTATAACAAACTCACATAAATAAGTAATTTCATCGATATTATACTAAAGCATGTATGAGGCATGTATGATATACGTAGAGCATGTATGAGGAGAGCAATAAGTGTAGACGAAGCTAGATATATATGTCAAGATCGTAGCAAGTGGAGATCCATAGTCTCTGCCTACCCCCATGGGAAACAGGCGTAATAATATAGTATGTATGTGTGTAGAATTTTCTGCTATTATGTTTACAGTTTTGCCTATATATGGGGCTCTCCACACGATTAGCCAGCAATGTGCCGTTTCACTGTACCAGTACATTGCTGTTTACCTCACAAAGGGCTTGCGAGTTTTCCATCCAACGCAGCAATGGAACAAATCAGTGCGATAATGTCCGAACGTGAAGAGCCCGTTACGTTCAACAACACTATCATGAAAATCTACCACGTTTTAAATTAGTTTTAGGGATTTTAAAATTCGCTTGATGTTACTAATTTCATATTTGGTTTTAGACACGTATTTTTACACTATTTTCCCCCCCAGGCTCTGCCCGCGTTAATGTCGATTCCTCGGGAACAGTACGTTTTCTCGGGATAAAATGTACACTTGCAAAATTTTACGGTGATCGGTTCAGTAGATAGGGCGTGAAGGCGTAACAAACACATAATTCAAATTCATTATTAATTGTCATATCACTTTTCAATAATTGACTAGCTCCGTGGCGCAGCGGTCAACATGCCAGCCTGCGACACGGAGTGACCGGGTTTGATCCCCGGCCAGGTCAAGATGGAAAATGATCTTTTTCAGATTGGCCTGGGTCTTGGATGTGTCTCTATATATGTATTTGTTATAAAATATAGTATCGTTGAGTTAGTATCCCTTAACACAAGTCTTGAACTTACTTTGGGGCTAGCTCAATCTGTGTGATTTGTCCGTATATATTTATTATAATTATTGACGTCAAGAATTTACTTATGGCTAAGTTTAACGCTGCTTCCAAAGCGGAATGCGGCAACAAACTGTACAGCGCATTTTCTCCAAAAGACGTCAACTCACAATTTTTGATATATAATACATAAGCAAACAAACTCACTTTACCATTTATAATATTAGTTAGGATTCGGTTATCCGAATCCTGTAAGCCGACTCGAGTACACAAATAGACTCAAGTACTAATGTCGTCTAGCAGACTTGAAACTTTGACAACACTAAACTACAGTGCATTCAAACGCGTCTTCTATGCAAGATGCGCCGAGCGTACGTGATCCGCAGCCTAACCATGACTAACCGACTAAATTCAAACGGTTTGTTGCATCCATTTTGTGTGCGCTTTCAGCCATCTTTTATTAGTAATTTCCATTCCGCAATTTTAATCATACTTTTTTTAAATGTGAAAATCGCCCGATTGGGTCTCTTCAGTGTGGTTTGAGCTTCGAATAAGTAATAAGGGTTTGAATTTGTTTCAAGTAAAAGTTGTTGTATGTTCATAGCGGCCTTAGCTCTAAAGTATGGAAGTTTCATAATTACATACAGATTCTGATTTGGGAGAAAAGAAAAAAAACGTAGAAGGTTGCTTTTCTTCCCGCGACTTTAAAAGCCGGTCAAGGGAATGGGCGAAAATCTAAAGAATCATGTCCATAGGCTATGCGGCTAGCAGTCCATCACTGTTTTGGTTCCGATTTCTATACATTCGCCCACCAAACCCAAAGCCCAGGGATAACTTGTCGGTGCAAGTAATCCCTGGGCTTTGGGTCTTAGGCTCTGTCTACCCCATACCTATATATTTACCTATAAACTTTTGGGAAAAGAGTTAAGATAAAGTTTTTTTTTGTTAGAACAGAATGTATATCTTTCCCGCCAACGACTGGTCATTATTATAGTTTTCGCGTCACACTAAAGCTATATTCGCCACAAACTACCAGTTTACGGCCAAACACGTCGTTGTTATGCCAAAGGTTTTGTCTTTAAAGTTTTATGGGGAAATAAAAATGGCCGCTCACAAGTTTTGAGAACAGGAAACACCTCTTTTAACTGCCGGAACAGAGGCACGCCGCGGCGATCGTCACCGAGATTCCGAATTTATTGTGGACCATAAACTAAACTACAGTGGTTTCCAAAGCGGCCCATAACGGGGGTCACAGGGGGCCTTGTCAGTCATCATCATCATCATTTCGAGTAGGTGTCACGGTCAATCGACCATGCACACCCTGGTGTCAGAGTTCTTCGGAACCGCATCTTGGCCTCTGACGTGGTTCCTTTAACGACTACCAGATGGCAGCCGGGACCACCGGCTTAACGTGCCTTCCGAAGCACGGAATCATCTTTATTATCAGACAATCAGGTGATTCAAGCCTGCAATGTCCTAACCAAACTGGAAACAACTAAACAAAGTATGCTTCCGGTGGGAATCGAACCCACGGCCCCCGGGTCAACAGGCAAACGCCTTAACCACGGAGGCTGTTGCCTTGCCAGTGAAATAATTGATGGACGAAACGTAAATAGTCTGTGGTTTGTAGCCATTTCCCTTAATGTCTCATTGCCATCCTTTTTCTTTCCACAAATCTATGTCCTTACCCTCTTATTCATAAAAATGGCAAACGTTTATTAAACCTACTTTAGTTAAAATATGTTTTGTCCTTAACCCTCTTTGCAACGATAGGCATGGAGAGAACGAGACAAAACATATTTTAACTAAAATAGATTTAATACGCGTTTGTTAATTTTTATGAGTAAGAGGGTTAGTCTTTGTGTTTAAGTTATTTTATAAAATGATGCTTGTGAATATTTATCAACAAATAGTTCACTGACAGAGAAGTGAAAAAAACGACTACAATTTAAGATTTTTTACCAGAGGCAAGTCGCGGTAATCGTCACCGAGATTCGGAATTTATTGTAGATCATAAACTACAGTGATTTCCAAAGCGGTCCATAACGGGGGTCAATATAGACAACAAAGGGGGCCTTGTCAGTGAAAAACTTGAACGCATGAAACGGAAATGGTCTGTGTAGCCATTTCCCGTAATGTCTCATTGCCTGCTATCCTCTTTCTTCATATAGATCTATGTCCTTAGTCCTTGTGTTATAGTTATTTCATAACATGATGTTGGTGAAGATATATCATTAATTGATTACTGATAGAATAAAAAAATCTACTAAAGAATTATTAAGTACTTAAGATTTTGTTACACACACCTTGTGTAGGAAACACATTTAAATATGAGAAATTAGTGAATAGATAAGTGCGATGCAAAAAAACCTTTTTTTTTGACGTCGATTTTCTGTGAGAATGTGTTACTTCCCCGGACGAGCCGGCCCATTCATGCAACTAGCAAAAATTAATTTTGCCCGTAGCTGGCTCTACCACAACAAAAGTCTTATTAAGTAGTCGACATAAAATAGTTTGAGAACTTCTGATCTAAGATTCAGATGAAAATATTATAAAGCTGAAGAGTTTGTTTGTTTGTTTGTTTGAACGCGCTAATCTCAGGAACTACTGGTTCAAATTGGAAAATTCTTTTTGTGTTGGATAGTTCATTTATTGAGGAAGGCTTTAGGCTATAAAACATCACGCTGCGACCAATAGGAGCGAAGCATCAATAAAAAATGTTTTGAAATCGGTGAAAAATTATTCATCTATACTAATAAATCATAATAATAGAAATTGCCGCGGACGAAGTCCAACAGCTAGTGTACTAATAAAACCAATATACAAAGAAATCTGCAACTGTATGTCAATAGAGATTCTGAGTCTCTGACACGCAATAATCTCATATGTTCAATCTTTTATGTAAATTTGTGTTTCTGTCTGTGGTAAAGCTAAAGCCACATTTTTACACAATAAGCTCCAACTTTAAAAAGAAACTTATTTATTTCTATCGCGGTGCAAAGGGGTAATGCTGCCAGCCTTCTGGGTACCCTGCATCGCGGCGAGGCGTTGAAGTCTCTGTTTAATTTTTAATTTTTATTGTGTGTAAATTTGTAATTATTATAAAGTTTATGATGACTTAATTTGTAGAAGGGATATCTAATATCAAAACAACACTAACAATTTCAGAACATTATACGCAAAATAAACTTTACAACCATTTCAGAGCCAAGCACATCTGCAAGATGTAAGAATAACTTCGATACAAGACAAATACAGATGCATAGGCGTGAGCGTCTGGCGATATCAGATGTCTGTCTGTCTGGCGCCCGCAGTGCATAAACGATGCATTCATGCACTGAGGCAGATATTAGAAAGTTTTAGCGTGAAAACTTTATTACCTATTTGTGGTTGAAGAGTCTGTTAAAAAATATATCTATTATAATTTTACTATCTTTAAAACCGTGCTCTTACATAAAATGAAGAAGGCGCACAAAAAAAACATGTTTATAATCGCAAAAGCTTTTTTGTAAGGCCAACTGTTGTGTAGAATACTTCTGAAAAAATAACGGGTTGCATTCCGGGAGTGCCGGCCGAAGTAAAACTCACCTCTGCGGCGGTCTCAGGTCTCGGGTCACGTGTCCGTCTTACGAATTTTCGATCAGGTCACATATCCTGAATAATGCGAATTTTTTTTTCCCATCCCAAAAAGTGCACAGCGCCGCTAAATAATTTTTCACTTCAAAAACTCAATTACATTTCATCTCCTGCATGGAACTATATATGTATGTCTAATATACATGGTGAAAATGAAAACCATCAAAATGAACAACTTTTACTATGGAAACAATGATGGGAACTCAAAAAAATTAAATTTTGATGGTCTGAGTCAACCCTTTCCGGGTCTAAAATGATCAAAACTGTACCATGTATATTGTATTTATTAAATTATTTGGAAAGTAGCATTTTTCTTCTACGCCTTTTTAGTATCTTCCATTTCCGTATTACTGTACGAAATAAATTATGACTAGTTTAAATTATGAACATTTTAATGTAAATTTTTGCGAAATACTTCATGTTTTTTTATTATATTCTAACCGTGTTATGGCAGTAATTTAGTTCTCATTTTACAACAAAAAACAAATTAATATTCAATGCAAAATAGTCTTATTCTATTTCACAATTAATTTTTTTAATAACCAGCCGGTGATTAACGAAAAAATCATCTCTAAATATATTCGCGTCACGTAGCGAGCTCGGGCGACAATTTCGCCGAAGCCGGCCCTGTATTTTGCCCTTCCATTAAAAAGATTGGGCAATATCAAAGTATGAGCCCTAGGCGACGCTGGGGCTCATTCGGAGGGTTCAATAACTGCTTTTATTATATTTTGTGAAACGAACTTTACTTAATTAAAAGTTAATTATTTTGCAAAATCAGCTAAGCAAATTTTAGTAACAAAGATACCGATACCCCCGTATCTTTGTATTCGTAAGGAATAGTATTAAATAGTCCCGTTAAATCCCCTAATTTAGGGGATCAGAAATTAATAGCGAGTTCTTTTAAATTCCCTGGAGTATTCTAATTGGGGATCTAAGTGGAACGACAGGATTTTCTTTCATTTCCCTTTTTTAGATTACCTAGTTAATTTTTTGTTATTTAAACCCTTCGATCAAATATAATGGTAGATACACGATTCGCGCTCGAAAAGTGGCACCGGCAAAACAGCGCTCTAATCGAGTTTCGGAGCTGTTTTGTCCACAGTTTCATTAAACCGCGCTAGCACTCACACGTCTCGCGATGACGAAGGTCAGTGAAAAAATGCAAAAACTAACGCTTCAAAAGTGAAAAAGAAAGATGGAGTGTCATACTTGCAGTACGTACCGTTTTTTGTTGTTGTTTGTAAGTATGCATGATGTTTTGACTCGGGGACATTATTTAGGCTACATTATGTATGAGACTGTGTATCTACCATTATATTTGATCAAAGCTTAAACGAGGTATAAATTTACCTACCTGAAGGAGTGACTCAGCCAATATGACCAACATTTCCTATGGGACCAACGCTGGGACCTGGAGAAACTTTCTCATACAAAAGTGTTCAGCCGATTGAGTTATCTCAAAACGAATCCAAAGCCCATATTTATCAGATCTAACCCTGTTATAAAAGATAAGTAACGCATAGATCGATTTCCCTAATTAATATTTCGTGGGGGTCGTAAGCTGTGTTTTATGTAAATCGAGTTTGGTTCCCATCTTCATCAGATTGATTACTGGTATTAAAACTGGCAAATTACACAAACAAACGGCGCCCCCTTTGCGAAAAGCCACTTATTTATAAGGGCTGCTGCACAAACTACACTGAGAAGAGAAATAAGGTTCATGTGTGTATGTAGGGATACTCGTAAACGAACATACATGAACTTTTTTCTCATATAACATCTTTCTATCTCTTTTTTAATATTTTCGCTTATGTTATACAGTAAAATTAAATAAATATAGTTTAATCGCGTTTATTACATTATATTTTTACATTATATAGTTTTTACATCTAACGTTTCGAAACCTTGAAAACTGTAAAGTTTTCGATAAAATCGATAAAAATTTAAATATTTCTACCTTTTTCTTTCAGGGGAAAGGAAGGTGCTATATTATGTGGGTTTTTAATTAAAACAAAGTGAGTAGTAGACTTCATACTTAATATATAGGAGCTTAATATACAGTATTCTTAAACAGTCAAACCTACTGAAGGCAGTTTGAATTCTTACAGATTTTTCGGGCTAAGCTTGTAACATCACATCCCATTAACACACTGTAAATTCCTTATTTGTTGCCATTATTAGAAGAGTTTATGCTTGAGTTTTCTACATTTCATCGAGTCATGGATTTAAGATATTTTTGCGAAAACCATCCTTTTATCACTTAGTTTGAAGTACGCTTTCCTTAATGAGATTCCATTATATCATTTTCAAGCTGCATTTGCAGCAATGCAGAATTTTAGTTGTGGTAGAGCCAAGCTACCGGCAAAATTCATGTTTGCTGGGCCGGCTCGTCCGGGGAAGTACAACTCACAGAAAATCGACATCTGAGTAGAAGCTTTAACGCTTCTATGCTTCGTTCGGTGAGTGACAGAGCCGATCCTTCCCTCCTTCCGTACCCATTTCCTTCCCCCAAATCCTTGAAAGGCCGGAAAAGCTCCTGTTCCACCCTGGTTGCAGTTGTCTATGGGCAGCGGTGATCACATACCATCAGGTGACCCGATTGCTCGTTTGCCGCCCTATATCATAAAAAAAAGATAGTATGAAGCTTTATTTTTGCACGTCCCATGTTTTGTGTCGCAAGCCTAATACCCCAAGTATTAGGGACTGGAACGCATAAGTTTAACTTGCACCGGGAACTGTTAATCTCAGACAACAGCGATTACTTGAGTCGCTTTAAGTCGCTAAGTCGCGTTGTCGGGAACATGTGATCATTTAGCTCTAACTTAACTCGACTTGATACTGTCTGCCGGTACTTAACTAATTGGGATTTATAAGATTATGAGTTGCATGGATATTGCGGTTGGAGTGATCTTCACAGCACATTTTAACACATACACCGTTGTTATTTACCTATTTTTATCATCGTCATCACCATCATCAGGTCTTTTTTGTCTCCACGGCAGGAGCATGACCCTCTCTGTACTCCGGATGTACCATACTTGGCCAGAGCAGAGAGAGGATTTGGCCTACACTCTCCTCGCTGGCCAGACGGGTTGTAGAGGTCTCATTGATGTTTATGAGCTTTGTTTAGCTTGTATTTCCTAAGTCGCCTCTTACGACCTCCATGGGAAGACTACCTATTCTACTCTGCTGGACACCACACGGCACCTATTTTTATAACATATTATTTTAGAATTGTCGTCCACAATGGTATTTTAAAATGATGTCATGTTTTTATTATAAAAAACTATAGACTATATTTAATGGAAGTAGTTAATCTTTTGACGACCTAGGCCTAGTGGTCATCATGCCATGCTGTCACAACGTAGGTCCTAGGTTCGATCCCCGGTCAGGTAAAGATAAAAAATGATCTTTTTCAGATTAACGTGGATCTTGAATGTTTCTATATACGATAGCATATTATATAGGATGGATTATATATACATACTTACTTTAGGGTTCACTCAATCTGTGTGATTTGTCGGTATATATCTATTTATATTTTAGATTTTTCAATTTGATCTTTGTGAGCTGATTATTATAAATAGAAGTTGGTATTTATTTAAATTAAAACTATAAAACAAAACATGTATGTATTTAAACTGAGTTTAGTAAGTATTCAAATTTATTTGGTTTTATGCTCGGTAGTTGCTATATGATTGTTAGATATAAGCATAGATTTTAAAAAAATGCGTTTATACTTCTATGGATATAACTATTACAATGTTTCCATCACATATGCCATTTTTTTTCTTTTTACTAAATATTGGATTAGGCATTTGTCTTATTTGTATTATCAACGTACAGTCACAACTACAAGGATTATGAACCTGAAATTGTTTTAAGTGTTCTTTTCATAATGTAAGCGAGCAATAATAAAGAGATGTTGAAAATTCATCCCTAAAAGGGGTCAAATACGTCGAACGTTAATATAGAAAATATTTTTTTAAGTAATCGGTATTTAAGTCCGTATTTATTATTTTGAGTAAGTAAATAAGAAAAATAACATGAGTAAAGATTTTCGTGAATTCATTCCTTAAAGAAGTCGAATAGGGGTTGAAAATTTATATAGAAATATCATAATTAATCAAGTCGTCGCTAAACAATTTGTATAGTAGACAAGGGTACCGAATAGTTTCCGAGGGTACGAAGCCGCGCCGCGGGCAGGGATTCGTCCCAGAGTCTATACTTTATTTAACAATAATTAGAATTCAAAAGTCAAAGGTAAGTTAATAGAAAATGTTCCATAAGGAATACTCAAAGTAGAAAATATTTAACCCGTAAAATAGAGAGCGCGAGGGAGGAACATAAAATATAACAATAGAACGTCTCGAGATAATGCTACAATCTGAATTCCCAAAATTCTGGCAACTCAAACAATTTGCTGAACTCGGGGGCTGCGTTTATTTGGTGTACTCCACTTTGGACCGGGAGTTGCGTATGTGTTGTGGGTCTTCGATCCTTATGGTTTAAAGTTTGATTCCAAGTTGTATCAAACTACATTTTATATATCAGAGAAAGATATATTTATCCTCTCCTGTCCCTCTCATTCGCCACACAACGCTTGACGGTTGTGCTCCGCAAAAAAGTTTGAGAACCGCTGAACTACAAGATATTTCGATAAAACAATGAAAAATATAAATATAGATACAGTACAAAGATGAACCAAGTGTCACAATTTGTATGAAAACCACGCGTATCGAAATTTTAAAACCTACTGTTAAAATCTGATAGGAAATATGTCCTTGCCATTGGGTGCTTGCAATTTTTGAGCTATTATAGTTAATTTTCACGCAACGATTTTTTGCAGCCTTTCTTCAACAACGGACGCGCGCGGACTGTCAGTAGCCACGGCTAACCTTGACGCTTGGTCGGGGTTCGACATGCGAAGTAGGTGCATTTACGTCATCCATGTACATCTATAACTGTGATCCTACTCTTGATACATTAGCATGAGTGGGCCAAATTAAATTATGGCGAGGCTTGACGCGCAATCCCAGCCTTATATCTAATTTATTCAGGTTTTAATTTCGGTTAATTAGGAACGGATGTTATCAGTACGCGTACTGCTTTTATCTTCCCGCCCTTGTGGTATAATATGACGAATCCTAATTAATATTACAGAGGAAAAATACTACATACAACTAATATCTGATATTATAAATGTGAAAGTAAGTTTGTTTGTTTATTTGTTAAGCTTTCCGTAACATTTGAACTGATTTGAAGAACATTTAACTGAGCTGTAACTATAAATAAATAAATATATACGGACAAATCAAACAGATTGAGCTAGCCCCACGGTAAGTTCGAGACTTGTGTTATGGGATACTAACTCAACGATACTATATTTTATAACAAATACATATATAGATAAACATCCAAGACCCAGGCCAATCTGAAAAAGATCATTTTCCATCTTGACCTGGCCGGGGATCGAACCTGGGCACTCTCGTGTCGCAGGCTGGCGTGTTGACCGCTGCGCCACGGAGCTAGTCAATTTGAATGATACAACGTGATTTTGTACCTATGAACTATATTAAAATAAATACAGAATTGTAAGAAAAAAGGTAAGAAACAGAAATAAAATTGAACCTACCATACAAAATTGCCGATCAGCTGGGCGAATTTCTACGGGAAATCAAAATTTTTTTTTCGTTTTTTTTTACCTTTTTTCTTACAATTCTGTATTCAAGGGATTCTGATACCAGGATTTTAATATAGTTCATAGTTACAAAATCACGCGGTATATACCTATTTTTTTAATATGACACGTATTTCAAATCACATTTGAAGAAACTGATACCATCGTTTTATAGCTATAGTAAAATTGGACGGAAACCTAAAGTCTATTCTATTCAGTATATAGTAACGACCGAAATGAAAAGGCTATGACTTTAAACCATAAGTTCCCAAACTGGTTTGTGTCATTGGCCGCTTTAGGAATAAAATCTTTCTTTGCAAAGTGACCCGTCTATTCACAAGCTCTATTTTATTATTCAGGTTAAATTCTGCAAGTAAACTTTTAAGCTTAATTTCAGTTTAGAATAACGAAACTGAGTTTCTTTCGGCGTATTCTTCTCACCAGTGGTCGTTCCGAAACGCTAGTAATATTTCGATTTTGCATATATTAAAAAATATATAAGAAATAAAAATATAACGTTCTAAAAGAGATACATGTATCCAATTTTGAATAAAAATCTTTGGCTTTTGACTTTTGGTAACTCTCATCGACCTCTGACAATTAGGGCATGAATATCGGAATCTCGGAATATCATAACATCGGAATCTCGGACCATATTTACGATTAATTCCGATATTACAATTCCGATACTGAGTCATTTAATATCGCATAATATCGTAATTAAATTATTTGCTATATTATGCTTTAAAACGATATAATCGCATGAATTGTCAAACGTTAACAACATTCTGTGTAGTAAACCTCCAAAAAAATTATTTTGTAACAAAATACGAAGTTCCCTATCAGACAAAATGCTTGATGCTTTGCTATTTTTAAAAACGTATTATCAGGAAAAACGTGACTGTAAACAATGAAAATAGGGTACTTTGCCCTGCTTATTTGTTATGAACAATATTAATTATTGTGTTAATTGTTGATTACTTGGATAATTTTCACATGGTCAATATTTCTAAAAATGTTGTTCTTTAACTGTTGATTTAATTAGAAATATAAAATAATCAAAATGACTTAAAAGAGTTTTATGCTAAGTTTTTATTTCTAATATTTGTTACAAAAAATGTTGATTTTATTAAAAACTAGCTTTGTGTCGATCCCTCGGGAATAGTACTTTTTCCCGGGATAAAAGGTAGCCTATGTCCTTCTTCATACTCCAGAGAACTTGTATGCAAAATTTCATGATGATCGATTCAGTAGTTACGGCGTGAAAGCGTAACAAACAAAAAAACAAACTCACTTTCGCATTTATAATATTAGTAAGGTAAGGATGTGTATCTTATAAGATAAGAAAGAAGTTTAAAGTTGCTTTTATTGAAAATTTTAAATAATCATAAGAAGTTTCAAGACTAGTTTTTATTTCTAATAATTGTTGATTTTATTTGCGATTTTTTTTTTGATTTAATATAGTATAAGAAATTTCAACTGATATGCGAGTACAAATGCCAAAGTATATAATTATAAGACTAGTGTTGATTTTGAGCAAAATAATTTTCCAGTAGTAAGTACCTATTTTCAACGAGAAAGTTATTCCATTTTAATTATAAAAACATTTCGGTAAAATGGTTATTAAAGGATAATTATTAAAAAATTTACTTCTTTTATTGTTCTCAATCAAACCTTTGACGAATATGTGTAGTTAATAAAGAATATAAGCACTTTCAATAATTCCGATATTAACATCGGAATTTCGATATTAGACTGTAATATCGGAAATCAGTATCGGAATTGAAAACCGTCCGATATTACATGCCCTACTGACAATGTATACTTTGGGAACCACTGCTTCAGATAAACAAATTATTTTCATTTGGCAGGTGAACGGGTAATGGCACTCAACGGCAAATTGTTTCATTCCAAATTGTTTCGCGACGTGGGTTGATGGCCTTATATTTATTGCTTATCGATATTGGATCCTGCCAAGTGCGAACTGTGTTTATCCTTATCCTTATCCTTACTAATATTATAAATGCGAAAGTGAGTTTGTTTGTTTGTTACGCTTTCACGCCGTAACTACTAAACCGATCATCATGAAATTTTGCATACACGTTCTCTGGAGTACAGAGAAGGATAAAGGCTACCTTTTATCCCGGGAAAAAGTACTATTCCCGAGGGATCGACATTAACGCGGGCGGAGCCGCGGGCGAATGCTAGTAAATTATAAATGGATAAAGGAGCGACAAGAACGTGACAGGACGAGCAATCTTTTTGAAATAGCGAATGTTTAATAAAGACACTCAGGGGAGCTTAATTACCAGGAAAAAAGAGATAAACCACGGTTTAATCTTTGCACCTATTTTGGGGAATATTCAGTTTGTCTTTGTTCAATTTAAAGTTATTTACTTTGGCCTTTTGCTCGTTCTAATTTACAACAGGAACATCAATAATAACATAGTAAAAGTTGTTCATATTGAGGGATTAAGAATTTGAATGAACAACTTAGGAGGCTAAGATCAGCGAAACTTGAGCCATCCGTCATTTAATTCTACTCCTAAACCCGATCAAATAAAAAAATCTAATTCTGTACTTCAGTAGAAAATTATTTGTACTATGCTTCTAGTATTTTTAGGGTTCCGTACCCAAAGGGTAAAAATGGGACCCTATTAATATGGCTTCACTGTCCGTCTGTCTGTCCTCATGAACCGTGATAGCTAGAGAGTTGAAATTTTCACAGATTATGTATTTCTGTTGCCGCTATAACAACAAATACTAAAAAATAGAATAAAATTAATATTTAAGGGGGCTCACATACAACAAACGTGATACTTTTGCTCGTTTTTGCTCGATATTGATAACGGCAACAGGTAGACGCTTGAAATATTCACAGAATATTTAGATATACATTCACTTTAAAGGTAAATAATTAAATTCAAATAAAACAAATATTTAAGGATTGCTCCCATAAAAAAGACATGATTTTTTTGCCGTTTTTCATGATACGGAACCCTTTGTGCGCGAGTCCGACTTGCAGTTGGCCGGTTCTTTTTATTTGGTACTAGCCGTCGCCCGCGGCTCCGCCCGCGTTAATGTCGATCCCTCGGGAATAGTACTTTTTCCCAGGACAAAAGGTAGCCTATGTCCTTCTCCGTACTCCAGAGAACTGGAATGCAAAATTTCATGACGATCGCTTCAGTAGTTACGGCGTGAAAGCGTAACAAACAAACAAACTCACTTTCGCATTTATAATATTAGTAAGGATTACTTTCATTATTGTATGAGATATTGTGTAAGAAAACTACTAATTACCGCCAGAAGTGGCCATTATGGCGGCAGTAGTTTTCTTAATTTATCCATGCTGGTCTGGGAGAAAAAAACATAGAATTTGCAGGCTGCTTCACTTCCCGCGTAGATCGTAAAAGCCGACTGAGGGAATGGGCAAATCTGACGAATCATATTAGTAGGCGATGCGGCTAGCAACCCATCACTATTTTGATTCCATTTTCCACCTAACGCCCACCAACATGCTAAACGTGGCTTTTAGGTCTTAAATACCTGGGCTCTGTCTACCCCGCAAGGGAAAAAGACGTGATACTTTTTATACGTACTCGTAATAATTCATAATAATATTTATTAGCTTACCATTCACAAATTCAAATAAAGTTCAATAACTTATAGCCACATTAAAAACGTTATTACTAGTAAAGTTATTACCATTTATTAGAAAGCTCTTTGTTTTTCTGCCGTCATATTTATTGGTACATTTATACTTATAGACCTTTACACCACATTGTGTAAGCAATATATTATAGTTGTACAGTACCGGCGTTAGGGTAGGATCGCCCAGGGCGCTGGATACGAAATATTATGGGGAGGTCGCGACAAATTTGGTAACGATATCGTAAGTGGCTGAAACTGGTTTCACAGGATGGAGAGCTACTCTCCGATGCTAAATATGTCGGTCTGTTTGCGCGAAGTGGTTGCGTTATTTATATATGGCACCTAAAAATTATGTTATCGTGACCGATAAAAATTGTAAGGTAAATGGTTGAAAGTAGTACAACATGTAAGTACTAGTTGTACTTACGTGAATTGTGTAAAAACTGAACAAAAATGCGGTTGCGTAATGGAGCAACGCCCGTATAAACATGCTTTATTGTGACCAAAAAAAATTATAAGGTAAAAAATACCTGAAAATAACGAAGCATGAAAGTAACAGTAAAAAGAAGGGGCGACCCCACCAAGCTAGGAAGGCACTTTAAGCCGTTAGACCGATGCGGCAGTAAGATCCCGGCTGTCATCATTGATGGCAGTCGTTAAGCTACTGACTTTAGGCAGACTGACAGATGACTTTAGGTAGCTTAAAAATCTCACACCAGTGTTTGCCACTTACACACACGAAAAACAAACAACCAAGCAAGGGCGCAGGGCAGTGTGATTAAATTGCATTGCATCTCCCTCTCACCAATAAGAGGGGGCGCTCGTAGATATCTCGCCCAGGGCGCCAGTAATGCTGACGCCGGCACTGCAGTTGTAATTACTTGGGCCCCTGCGGTGTAACATCTCACTACGGCATTTAAAATTTACTTTCTAATGGTAAGCATCGATTGTACGGACTTTTTATCACCAGGTTATGATTGGATTTGGCCTGATGAAAAATATGCAGTCAATGCTAACTCAAAAAATAATAACAGTTCAAACTTTTTTACATTAATGACTTGCCGTTTTCCCACGACTGTCCCTGAAATATAATTGACCATATGACAAAAATTTTGATGACCTTTTTATTTGTTTTTCAAATAGACAGCGAAAAAAGGGAGGACCTGTATATTTTAGATTTTTTAAATATTGCGTAATTATTGCAATAAAAATGTTTAAAAAAAATAATTCATTTGCCGAAAGTGACGTACCCATAAGGCTGTATGTACAGTGATGCTTAAACTTCACATATCCGGTTTTCATTTAAAAATATGTTATTGTCAATGTCAATGCCATCGCCAAAATGTGCCAAACAAAAAAATCCGACTTTACGACTATTTACATTCAATAATAATTATCAGATAGTCCATGCTTACCTTCAAATTCAAGCAAGTATTATCCAACAAAACAAACAACAAAATAATACCAGTACCGACCAAACCGACAGGACCGAGTACCTGCCACTGTCATCTAGCTGTCAAACAAAGTGACATGCTTGCGATGTTAGTTTTTTTTTGTAAGAGCTGTCGTGAGCAAAAGCCTACCCTTATGTGTAGTTAATCTGTGATGTCACGAAAGGTTTTGTATATTTTATTCTTTTTCGTCCTAAATATAGATTTAAAAAATTTAAACTATTTTTCTCTAACTATTTAAGGGCAAATCTAGAAACAGTTTTTTTGTTTCAGCAACATACTTTTTTGTCACATGGTCAATTATATATACAAAAATTTGCGTATAGCGTTTGCATAACGTTATTATTAGTAAGAACATTACATACAACATTACAATAATAAAAGGAAAGTAATTAGTTGGGTCGCTAAAGAATTATTTGGGCAGCAGAATTTATAATTGGGGCAGCAGAGAAAACATTTGGATAAGCTTTGGCTTTCCACCTGGAACGGGCTGAAAAGAAGTTACGTTCAGGTTATTTTTTTTATGACCACCCGGAACGACTGAGGGAAGAAAAGAAGTTTTGCTTACCATAAGTAGCTGCCCAACTAGCTATTTTAGCGGACCGATAAAATTTTTTTGCTAACTAAAATACTGGAACTTGGCGTTCCATGTTTGTCGTATGCGGTCAGAAAGGTGGGCTAGGTTGGCTACTTTTTGGATGCCGGAGTATCGCCGAGGTAGAGGTAGACCGAGAAGGAGGTGGAGAGCTAATCTCGACAAGTTTATGATTGGATGGGTGGAAGTTGCGATGGACAGACACGAATGGAAAAACAAGGGGGAGGCCTTTGCCCAGCAGTGGAACATAACAAGTACAGGCTAGGAAAAAAAAATACGAATATTCTGCGAACCGTTTAAATAACACCCTAATACAAATATCTGTAAAGCAACACCTTTATTTTATTAAAAATCGAAGCTGCCGTTTCATTTCCATGTTATACTGTAAACAAGGTCATCATCATCATCATCATTACGAGTAGGTGTCACGGTCAATCGACCATGCACACCCTGGTGTCAGAGTTTTTCGGAACCGCCTCTCGGCCCCGGACGTGGTTCCTTTAACGACTACCAGATGGCAGCCGGGACCACCGGTTAACGTGCCTTCCGAAGCACGGATTCATCTTTATTATCAGACAATCAGGCGATTCAAGCCTGCAATGTCCTAACCAAACTGGAAACAACTAAACTAAGTATGCTTCCGGTGGGAATCGAACCCACGACCCCCGGGTTAACAGGCAAACGCCTTAACCACTGGACCACGGAGGCTGTTACAAGCAGTGTAAACAAGGTCTGTTATTTAGACAACTTTCACCGATATCCTTGCTAAGACAATAAAAACGTCGAAAATGGCTGCCACATAAAAATAAATAGTTTTTAACCAAACTCCAAATGGGTTTACGATGCTTGGTTTACACGCATTTTATGTCTTTGAGGCCGCCACACTAAATAAAGAAATTTTTATTCTCAATACAATTAAAGGGAACAAAAATTTTGTAACAACGTATTTCGAAATGTGTTTTTACTTCTCAAAATTATTAACAAATATTTGATTATCATCGACTGGTCTTCTTTCTGGCGCCTATTCGTAAGCCTATGTGTCATGCCCTGAAAATCCTTGCGGATATTTCTGAAAATAATTAACTATGTTTAAACCATGCATGGTTTGAAAAATATATTGCAGGCCGCTTCCAACCGGTCATATTGAAAATCCTAGGAGGAAGCATGAGCCTTGAGATGGCTAGCTCCGTGGCGCAGCGGTCAACACGCCAGCCTGCGACACGAGAGTGCCCGGGTTCGATCCCCGGCTAGGTCAAGATGGAAATGATCTTTTTCAGTGGGTCTTGGATGTGTATCTATATATGTATTTGTTATAAAATATAGTATCGTTGAGTTAGTAGCCTATAATACAAGTCTCGAACTTATCTTGGGGCTAGCTCAATCTGTGTGATTTGTCCGTATATTTATTTATTTATTATTCACTATTTGCTCGGATCATACTGAATTAACTGTAGATGATTTCTCAAATTCTGTAAATCGATTCGAAACACTAGTTACAGTGTTATTACAATTGTTTAGCAGACTCGGCGCCCTGGTTTCACTATTTGCCCGTATCATACATACGAATTAACTGCAGATTACGCCCAAACTGAAACTCGTTGTACATTTCCATTTCCGTCGCGTAAAATATAGGCGGAATAAATTTTTGATAACACTCATGTGCGCTCGATTTGAGTATTTTAGTTATAAATGTTTTCAAGTTTTGAAATACCATGTGCGCTCGATTTGAGTATTTTAGTTATAAATGTTTTCAAGTTTTGAAATACCATGTGCGCTCGATTTGAGTATTTTAGTTATAAATGTTTTCAAGTTTTGAAATACTGATCGTAGTTCTGACATTTTAGAGTGTAGTTCTAAAATATTCGAAAAAGTTTTGGTAAAAATGCTAGCTTTAGGTGATATGCCTATTTTACTAAATAGGCCATTTCGTCGTTCAAAAATAAATGGTGAAATCATATTATTTATCATAACAAATTAGAATATAACATTATTTTGTTTGGAAATTGCATATTATTATTTGTTTCTTTATGTCATGTGGCTGAAAGCGCCAACCACCATGTTTTCTTGTGAGTGACGTTAGTGGTACTAAACTAAAACACGTTGTTGTTTATAAACAATAGCAGGATTGTGATATATCTTTATGTTATTCTAATATAAAGTGGGGACTGATAATTCGTGTTTTTAAAGAAAATCATCATTATCATCATTTCGTGTAGGTGTCACGGTCAATCGATCATGCACACCCTGGTGTCAGAGTTCTTCGGAACCGCTTCTCGGCCTCTGACGTGGTTCCTTTAACGACTACTAGATGGCAGCCGGGACCAACGACTTAACGTACCTTCCGAAGCACGGAATCATCTTAATTATCAGACAATCAGGTGATTCAAGCCTGCAATGTCCTAACCAAACTGGAAACAACTAAACAAAGTATGCTCCCCGTGGGAATCGAACCTCTGGACCACAGAGTATGAAAATGCTTGTAATTTTAATATGACGCAATCCGCGCTTTAGAAATGATGTAATGAAGAGGAAAGTGAATTCTATCGATTCTAATACGTAGAATATCTAAATTCGTGTTTTGTAAAGCCAACCTATTGCTTTTGTAAAACCAACGTGGTAACGTCTTATAAATCGTCACAATTTAGGAAAAAGTCACGTTCCTTGTGCAAGACAGAGTGCGGTGCGGGGCTAGGAACAAGTGATAGAGCGGCCTAAGCGTTCGGCTTGTGACGCATCTATCTCTCTTCCGCCGTTATCACGTAAAAGTATCATCTGTAAACCGACTTTACAGGCAACAATTTCTTTTTCAGAAGTTTATTGACCCTGTCCATTCTACCAACAGACAGTCTTAATGCTAAATCCACTGAAAATATCTTTAAGATGATCCTAAATTACGTATATACCTACAATAACTAAGGTGAAGCAGCGTTTCCGGGTCGCCCATCAATCATGGTGTGCGTTATTGCAACTAATTTGTGCCGACGACTCATCGACTTGCCTTATTTTCCCTTAGGGTAACATGGGTAAGGGTGAACCGCTAGTTTTAGCAATTTGGATAGAGGCTTGAGAGGTAAACTTGATTGACGCGTGAACTTTGACTTTAACTGTTCGGCAGACGGTTAACAGTTAAAAAAATAACCTAAAAGTACTTTAAACTTTTAACAACAAATTTTAAATTGTTCGTTCTACAATTTTAAATCTGTTGTTTGTATACATACATTTCTCATTATATTGTAGAAACATAGTTGTGAATTTATATGTTAAAATATTAACTAATATTAACTAACTAATATTTTAAATGCGAAAGTGAGTTTGTTTGTTTGTTTGTTTGTTTGTTACGCTTTCACGCCGTAACTACTGAACCGATCATCATGAAATTTTGCATACAAGTTCTCTGGAGTGCGGAGAAGGACATAGGCTACCTTTTATCCCGGGAAAAAGTACTATTCCCGAGGGATCGACATTGACGCGGGCGGAGCCGCGGGCGAAAGCTAGTTGAATATAAATACATAAACAAATACAACTTTAAAACTATAATTAATAAACTAAAACTAAGCTAAAAAATGTACTAAACTAAAAATAAAATTAAATAATATAAAAAAATCGAGCCCAAATCATTGCGTTCGCAGGGTAGGATGCCCAAGAGGCTGGCGGCATTTCCCCGTTGAACTCGGCTCAACCTTTGACCGAAATGCGCGCCAGCCCTTGGATCCCCTGGCGTGGATGAGGCGAGCGGAAATCTTGAACAACTGACGGGCTTCCGCACCCCAAGGCCCCAAGGTCTTCAAGGCAAATATATACGGTTTTCTCAACCAAGGCCGCATATTTACGCCTCTTATCAGTTTTATCTGCCTTCGACTAGTGTTGTGCCGTGCTCAAATGTGTAAGTAAGTAAGTAAGTAAATATTTATTTAAGAACACACACATAAAAAATAAATACAATTAACAAATAAGAGAAAAATATAACGAAAAAAAAAACGAAATTATAAAAAAATAACAAGTAAAAAACATAACTCCAATTTGGTGCTCCTAAAACGGGTCCAATTCAGCATATGCCGTACACAACGGCCAGCGCTGGTCTTCCATTGGAAGTGGAAATCAGAATCAGAATAGTAATGGATTGCTAGCCGCATCGCATATCGATCAGACTTCTCAAATGTCTACCTATTCCCTCGATTGGCCTTTACGATCCGCGCGGGCAAGAGAAGCAGCTGGTTGAATTGTATAAGATGTATGATTATATTCATATGCTATAATTAAAAGCAGTCTTAATATTTCTCGCTAAATGGATTTCCTGAGTAAAACACTTCTAATCTTCTGAAATATATATCCTTATTTAATAATATTAATATTAGCTGGGACTTAATCAAAGATCACAGATTTCATAAACAAATTGCACTTCAAAGTAAGATGGCTTAATTAAGACGAGAGTAATTAATAAAATATCAAAGAAATAATCCGGCTCCGGGTTGGACGCAAGACGTCTTAGGCGCAAATAGTTCAATAAGCAAAATGACACACTGACAAGTGGACATTATAATAAATATATGAATGTTGTATCGCGTAAGATCGCGTACCTACCAAACATAAGTAAATAGGATATTTTACAATATGTGATAGTTTTTTGGAACTCAGGACAATCCTTATCCTTATCCTTACTTCCTTATCCTTACTAATCCTTACTAATATTATAAATGCGAAAGTGAGTTTGTTTGTTTGTTTATTTGTTTGTTTGTTTGTTACGCTTTCACGCCGTAACTACTGAACCGATCATCATGAAATTTTGCATACAAGTTCTTTGGAGTACGGAGAAGGACATAGGCTACCTTTTATCCCGGGAAAAAGTACTATTCCCGAGGGATCGACATTGAGGCGGGTGGAGCCGCGGGCAAAAGCTAGTATAAAATAAGTGCCCGATTACTACTTACTTTCTCTCTCCGCCTTCTCTTTAAAAAAACTGTTTTCACACACAAATGAAAGAAGCAGATTTATAATTTCAAAAGAATAAAATTATTTATTCATTCATTATTATCATTATCATCAGGTCCTTTTTAGTCTCCACTACAGGAGCACGACCCTCTCTGTACTACTAGGGCCATACATACTATTCATTCATTAATTATAATTAATTATTTAAGGTGTGTGTGCGATTACAAACAACGCGTGCGCAGTCTAGTCACACACGAGGGATAGAACTGAGTCAGGAACCATAGGTACACAGCCCTTCCACATATGTTAATATTAACATCAGAACAGTGAAGTTTAGCTATAAATAAGTGAATCCAACATTTTGCGTCTCAGATGGCAGATAAGGCTGAGGCCACATCAAAGCTGAGCGGAGAACGTTCTATTATTTCCCATAGCAAGATCATTAGGGCTTTGTTTGTTTAGTTAAGGCGTATCGCTTCAGGCAGTACAGCGGTTGGATGCGGCTCAAGTTACGTGCTGTAGCGGAAGCAGAAAATATTTGTTTTTATTTAACGTCTTCAATATTTATAACATATTGAAGGAACCTAACTTTTTATATGACTACCTAAAAAGAAGTGTTTTGTTTTCACAGTTTACGTATGCATGCATGTCAATATCTTTATTCAAACATAACTTCTAAATGACTTGGTTGTGAAAAGGATTATTAAAATTATTGCCTTACCCGAGTAACATAGGCTATAATTTCTTAAATCCTTTTCTCCCAGCAATCGTTTTGGATTTAAGAAGCGTATTTTATTTGATACTTTTACAACAGGTTCATCAAATGTTACTAAATGTATAATTGTTTAAATTACAAAAATATGTACATATATGGATACTTTATTTCTTTTCTGTCCACTCGTTGATGTAAAAAATCAATAATTCATATTTCCTAATATTTATAACATATTAATTATTGATTTTTCAGCGGTAAAGAAAGTTATAATTTCCTGTCACTAAGTAGTGATAAGAAATTATAACTTTCTTTACCGGTAAACCAAATACTGAATAAAATAACCGTTTCTGAACTCGAGTGTAGGGGAGCATGTTTTGTCGCCGATATCTTATAACTTAGCCACAACTGAGGTTGTAATCCACAGGGACTTGTAGTGGGCACGCGCCTAATGAAATAAATCATAGTATAGGTAACTTAGGGTTTGAACAGGCTTGAACTGTGCCCTTTGTAATATAAGGGTAACAAAATATGAATTTGTGTTTTGCAGATTATGTACTAAAAACGGGTCACTCACGTGCTATTTCGTCGGTATTGCCGGCTATAGTTTCGGACTCGCCAGGAGCCCATTTTCAAGGCGAGTGCGAGACGCGCGGCGGAGGGTCCCGAACTGATTGTTTTGAAGATATTTAGAGGTACTCTTGTATTTTGTACTACGGTACCGATATAAATAAATAAAATAAATATAAAGGGACATATCACACAAAATGAGCTAGCTAGTAAGTTGTGAACTTATGTCGTAGGATACTAACTCAACGATACTATATTTAATAGATACTTATATAGATAAACATCCAAGACCCAGGTCAATCTGAAAATTATTTTTATTATTTATATTATTATTTTATTTTAATATCTACTGATTGTTAGGTAAATCATTTCCAAGGAAGTGATGTTAGGCAGGCTATAACAATAAGCCGACACTTTTTACAACATTTTTTATTAATTTTATTTATTTATTATAATTAACGTCATAACACCATGACAGTTTTACACCAAAACGACGTTATATGAATGTTACTAAATGTATTTAATAATAAAATTTAATATGAAATGTATAATAGCCTCACATGTACTTTATATGGGTACGGGATCCCACAAAGTGGCATAACAAGTGGAAGATGAAGAAGTTAATTAAACCATTACAAAGATAACTCTTCCAAAGATTTTTTTAATACAACTAATTAGGCAAACAGGCTTACGGCCCTGCTAGAAAGCGATCATCACCATTTCGAGTAGGTGTCACGGTCAATCGACCATGCACACCCTGGTGTCAGAGTTCTTCGGAACCGCCTTTCGGCCTCTGACATGGTTCCTTTAACGACTACCAGATGGCAGCCGGGGCCACCGGCTTAACGTGTCTTCCGAAGCACGGAATCATCTTTATTATCAGACAATCAGGTGATTCAAGCCTGCAATGTGCTAACAAGACTGGATACAACTAAACAAAGTATGCTTCCGGTGGGAATTGAACCCACGACCCCCGGGTCAACAGGCAAACGCCTTTACCACTGGACCACGGAGGCTGTCACCATAGTCTATATATAGAAAGCGGTTACCATAGTCTATGGACGTTTGCACCACTCACCATGGCAGGAATTTTCCACTACTTTAGCGTACGTGGAAGAAAGTTCCTTTCATATTTTACTGTACGCAACCATTTAAGATCTAACGTGTGAGGATGAACTTCGTGTCACCTGTGCCTGAAGATTAGCTACTTGCGGGGTGAAGATAACGTACACGAGTTTAGACTACACTATAACCGATAGATCCCTTGAACCGCTCCGCTCTTCAAACTTATTTCCTACGTCCGTGTAATCCACATCAGCCCGTGGTAGGCACGCGTGTGTGCTCAGCTTAATAATGAAATTACTGTACAGTGTACTCGGGTTATTGCAACTTGACTTTATTACCATTAAAGCGCTGTGCATCAGAAGAATACCGTAAAACGTCAATTTGACTGCTCCGTGGCGCAGTGGTTAACACGCCAGCCTGCGACACGGAGTGCCCGGGTTCGATCCCCGGCCAGGTCAAGATGGAAAATGATCTTTTTCAGATTGGCCTGGGTATTGGATGTTTATCTATATATGTATTTGTTATAAAATATATATCGTTGAGTTAGTATCCCATAACACAAGTCTCGAACTTACCTTGGGGCTAGCTCAATCTGTGTCATATGTCCGTCGTCTGTATATATTTATATATAATTTTTTCGTCGCGCAGCTAGCGTTATTTTTCATGGAATACTAGCATGAATAAAATATGAAGTATAGTTTAAAGATCAAAGTAAATGATTACATCAAAATATTTTCAAATATATATTTACTAGCTGTTGCCCGCGGCTCCGCCCGCGTTAGTGTCGATCCCTCGGGAACAGTAGAATTTCCCGGAATCAAACATATATGTCCTTCCTCGGGCCTCACACCTCCATACCAAATTTCATCCAAATCAGTTCACTGGTTGAAACGTAAAAAAACGACAGACAGAGTTACTTTCGCATTTATAATATTAGTATTAGTATGGAAGTATGGATATTATTTATACTTCTAAGTCCAGAAATGAGAAAATTTCCATAAAACCTTTACCCTCCCATTTTACCCCTTTAGGAGTGAATTTTGTCCATTTCACCCACATATATGTTTTTTAACCCCTCAACTGTCAGTTGGATGTGATCCATTTTTTATAGTTTAATCCATAGATTTGTGATCGAGAACTTACATACCTATTTATTTTCATACTTTATAGTCCAGAAATGAGAAAATTTCCAAACAAACTTTACCCCCCTTCTGGGGGATTTTTTTCCAGTTGACCTACACAGATCTTTTTCAATTGTAATCGTGAATTTATTTACCTATTTTCATACTTCTAAGTCTAGAAATAAGTAAATTCCTATACAATCTTTACCACGCTATTTTACCCCTTCAGGGGAAAATATTTTTTACCTACACATATTTTTAATTGTAACCTAGAACTTATATACTTATTTTCATACGTCTAAGTCCAGAAATGAGAAAATTTCCATACAAAGTTTATACCACCCACCGACCCCCATTTTACCCCTTAATGGAGGAATTCTGCAAATTTCATCTACCTACACACATCTTTTTTAATTTTAATCGAGAACTTATATACCTACTTTCATACTTCTAAGTCCAGAAATGAGAAAATTCCATATAAATTTTACCCCTTTAGAAGTTAAATTTCTTAAAAATCCTTTCTTAGCGCTCACTCACATAATTAAAAGAACCCCTGTACCAAATTTCAAGTTTCTAGGCGCAGCAGTTTCGGTTGGTTTGCCGTTTGCCCGCGGCTACGCCGCCGCCGTTAGTGTCCATCCCTCAGGAACAGTTTGGACCCTTAAAGGGGTGACTCAGGTCATCAATATGAACAACTTTTTCTATGGGACCAATGCTGGGAACTTTAAAAAAAAATTCGTCATTTCCATAAAAAGAGTCCCGCCACCCGGCCAGTTTGTATGGGAATGTCGAATTTTTTTTGAGTTCCCAGCATTGTTCCCATAGGAAAAGTTGTTCATTTTGATGGCCTGAGTCACTCCTTTAAGGGTCCAAAACGATAGAAAATTCACCGTGTATATTTGCAGGCAAACTAATGCCTTGAGTTCATTCAAATGACGATAACTTTTTTTTTAATGAACCGATTTTGATGAAACAAACTTTAGATGTTTTGCTGAGTTAAAACAAAGCAATTGGTGAAAGTTTGAAGTAAATCGGTTCAGTATTTTCGGAGATAATCGTGATCATACATACAGACAGACAGACATACAGACAGACAGACAGACAGACAAAAAATTCGAAAAAATTTTTTTTGCTTTCTATTATTCTTTTTAAGTGTCCCTCTATCCATTTCAGTCAAAAATTCTAAATGTACAGACAAAATATTTTTACTGTTTTATTATATGTATAGAAAACCTAGCAAAATAAAATAGCAAAAAAGCTATATCCAGAAAAAGTTTCGTCTCAAATTACTTGATATTTTCAGCGACAACTACCAACTTTTTTACGTCTATAAAGAGTATGACTAAATGAGCAAGATGGACTGAAGATATACACTGAAACATACAACCAAATTGATAACATCCTCCTTTTTTTGAAGTCGGTAAAAAACAGAATATATACACACTTGTTTTACCCTTAAATATAGGCCCCAAAAGCCCAATATTAGTGGAGTAAATTGGTTCAGCTGAGCAATAACTAAACGTCTTCCGTTATGAACTCCATGATCGATGGTCCCCTTCAGTTTTCATTACTGCGGCCGATGGGCATGGCTCCGACTCCATGTTAACTTAGCTAAACTTGTTAACTAGGCATTTCCTTGCAAACTAAAGCCAATCAAATATAAATAACGAGGGATTTTAATCACTTATTGAATCTGGAAGTGTGTTTATGATTTATGTGTTTGTGGAATATCTATAAGCGTTTTAGATTTATCTCCTAACTAGCTTTCGTCCGCGGCTCCGCCCGCGTCAATGTCGATCTCTCGGGAATAGTACTTTTTCCCGGGATAAAAGCCTATGTCCTTCTCCGCACTCCAGAGTACTTGTATGCAAAATTTCATGATGATCGGTTCAGTAGTTACGGCGTGAAAGAATCAAACAAACAAACTCACTTTCGCATTTATAATATTAGTAAGGATAAGGATGTATATTATAAATGCGTCAATGTATTATTTGACGTTGGCTATAACTACTGAACCGATTGTCATGAATCAAGAAGCATCATAAATTTTTGACGATTTCACAACTAAAATGTTGATGTCAGTAATTAACTTATGGCTAAGTTTAATGCCGCTTCCAAAGCGGAGTGCAGAAGAAGCGGCAACAAACTGCACAGCGCATTTTCTCCAAGCGAGGTCAACTTACAATTTTAGTTATCCTTAAAAACGAGTTATGTTGACTGATTATACATTGTTCTAGTTTAATGGCATGAACTCGAAAATATACGTAAAATAAAGGGTATAGATATTGAATTTAATTGAATTCATTTTTTTTTATTTTCATTTTTAGGAGTACTTGAGAGCAAATTGGTGGCCGTGTGGTTTCCGGCAGAGTAGAATAGGACCACTCTAAGTTTTCCATGGAAGTCGTAAGAGGCGTCTTAGGAAATATAAGCTAAACAAAGCTCATAAACATCAATGAGAACTCTCCAACCCAAGTGAGTGGAGGCCAAATCCTCTGTTTGCTCTGGCCAAGTATGGCTCCGGTAGTACAGAGAGGGTCATGCTCCTGCAGTGGAGACTAAAAGACCTGATAATGATGAGAGCAACTTATACCTAAGTCATTCTGAAAACGGTCTACAATAACACAAGTGAAACCGCAGGAGAGAGCTAATACTTTGTTAGCGTTCATCATCATTTCGAGTAGGTGTCACGGTCAATCGACCTTGCACACCCTGGTGTCAGAGTTCTTCGGAACCGCCTCTCGGCCTCTGACGTGGTTCCTTTAACGACTACCAGATGGCAGCCGGGACCACCGGCTTAACGTGCCTTCCGAAGCACGGAATCATCTTTATTATCAAACAATCAGGTGATTCAAGCCTGCAATGTCCTAACCAAACTGGAAACAACTAAACAAAGTATGCTTCCGGTGGGAATCGAACCCACGACCCCCGGGTCAACAGGCAAACGCCTTAACCACTGGACCACGGAGGCTGTTAGCGTTGAATTAGCTTTGTCACGTCGTAAGTGTAGCGTCAAACATCACGTTGTTTGTTGTAACGTAGGTATTACGTTACTAATTTGTAGTGACAACTACACTAATTTAATTATCCACGAATACGTTGATACGCAAACTAATCTAGCAATAGTCAGATTAGTTTGCTTTACGTATAATTAATATAACAATAGTTGCATCATTCAATTGTTTGTCACGTCGGAGGTGTAACGTCACAAATCACGACGTTGTTTGCTGTCACGCTCGGGCGTTTCATGTGTATTTGCAGAGAATTAAATTGAAGTTAGATCTATATAAACATAGTTGTATAGTTGAATTGGTTTGTCACGTCATAGGGATTTATTCCGTGCGTATAAAACGTGTATATATATAGTTGTGTAGTATAATAGGTGTGTCACGTCATAGGATTTAATTCCGTGCACGTAAAATGTGTATTTTACGTTTTGTACTCATTATCATCTTTGTTTCCGTCTTCCCAATTGCTCCAGCTGTGACGCGTGGGAGCCCCGGGGTCCGCTGTCAGGACATTTTTTTAATGCTGTTTGGCTAGCTTTAGAAACGAGGACAAATATCTGTAAAATGGAGTACATGTTGTTGCTCGCAACCGGGAATCAAACACGGTACCCCTCGTGTGGTAACCATTGCGACGCGGGGGCCTTTTGATAAGGAGGCGCCTTGATAACGCGCATTCAAAATCTTCCTGTGACCTTAGTCAGGTCATCCGACTATCTGGTCCGACGCTGCGCTTGCCGATACGTGGTTGTCATTCGCAGGAAGACGCTGGATGCAGACCGCTTCCAACCGGTTGTATTGGAAATCCTTGGGGGTGGCCTATGTCCAGGAGTGTACTTCTTGCGGCTGATATGATGATGATAATTCAAAATATAATAATGATCGATCAAGAAGTTAAGGTACTTACGAAAGAATAACTTTGCATTGATAATATTGGTTAACATAAGCTAAATATGAAGTAGGTTATTTAGCAAATCCTTAAGTTATAAATTGACTTATATACAAACTAGCGGCCGGCCTCGCATGGGTAGAAAACTATATTGAGTTCAATTATTAAAATAAAAACTATTTCGTATTAGCTCGACCAAATTACAGATAGTTACGAAGTTTGATCAAAATAAGTTCAATAGTTTCAAAGTTTATCCCGAACATACATCGTGAAATGAGACATATACACACAACTCAAAAAAAAATGGGCAGTTCCATACAAAAAAATATTGGCCGCCCGGTCAATTTGTACGGGAACGTCAAAAAAATGTTTGAGTTCCTAGCATTGGTCCCATAGGAAAAGTTGTTTATATCAACGGGCTAAATCATCCCTTTAAGGGTCCAGAACAAATTTCACCGTGTATAACATTTTTTTTATATTTTTTTAACTTCTAAGTAGGCAAGCAGACAAATATAGATATAGAAAAATATAGATTTAGACCTCCGCTGTAAGCTCTAGGCTTCTAAGGATCGAAGATCTGTCTACTCCATAGAAGATAAAAAACGTAACTACACAAAGTATTTCCTTCTGATTAATTAGCTGCAACTACGAGTCTCACTCTCACGGGATCCCTGCACGCAAGCGATGCCGCGGGTAACCACTACACTACGTTCCATAAATCTTGAGAAAATAACCTGACACTCGCCAAATAGGTATGAGGATATTAATAACACTAGTTTCTGCTGCTGACACTAACGTAGTTTATGACTTTCCCAAGAAATAAATTACTTTTCACGATTATCGCTCATAATGCTTTCGTAACTCATTCGGTGGCTTTTATAGCTTATCTTTATTAGTTTTATTAAGCGCAAAATGCCCCAATATAGTATTAATTATATGTTTTAAGTAGGTTATATTAGATTGACGAAAACTTTATCGCATACAGTGTCCTATGTGTCTCTTTCATCATCATTTAAAAATGATTGCCCTGCAGTTTGAAAACGAATATATATATATATTTTTTAAATTTCTTAATTATTACAAAAGATTAGGCTCCTTGCCATTTTAAACAAAAAAGTAACGACGCAAAAACGGAAACAATTATACAAAGTCTAATAATCAAAATCTAGCGATATTAATATCTGCAAGCACGATGACAGGTCAAACGTTTTAGCTTTTTTTTCGGCATTTGGCTTTCTATGCCTTTTAGCCTTTCTACATGTTATTATCGAAATGATGGTGTAATTCATTTCGTTGATTCAACGGAGCCCCTGGCGACAATTCCCACGAATCCACTGGTTTGATCATAGACGACGCTGTAAGGCGAGCGAACACCAGCCCGCTATTTAAATCTCACTACAGCCGCACCATAACAATTTATTTTAGTTATTCCACACATTGTTCATAAACATGGGCATTTATAACTCCAAATTACATCGATATCACGTTATAAAGTCTACTAGAAGCAATTTGCGTCGTTGCTTTGTCGTATTTCCAAAGATACTATGTTGATATTATTTCTGAGAAATTATATTATACAGTATAATAGCCTGTGATTTGTGATTTAACATTGTCGACGTGATAAGTCAATTCAAGAAAACATACGAGTATATCTTTCTGAGAAATTATAACAAAACAGTTGTTTTGGAAACTCAAAAATATGAACGTTTTCGGTTTCATTAGAGATATAGTGCATTCGTTTTATGTACCTAAAATTTGATGGGTTACTTTTTATGATATTGCAATTAGGTAGTTTGACTTTGCAAGAACGGAATTTGCGCGCTTGGTTATTTCGTTAATATTTAACAAATTATAGAAATACTAGCTTTCGCCCGCGGCTCCGCCCGCGTCAATGTCGATCCCTCGGGAATAGTTCTTTTTCCCGGGATAAAAGGTAGCCTATGTCCTTCTCCGTACTCCAGAGAACTTGTATGCAAAATTTCATGATGATCGGTTTAGTAGTTACAGCGTGAAAACGTAACAAACAAACAAACAAACAAATAAACAAACAAACAAACTCACTTTCGCATTTATAATATTAGTAAGGATAAAAAAACTGCATTCACTCTGTGTGCGGCAATGAGCAAAAAGATTAATCTACCGCCGAGGTGCGTCGGTAAACAACAATGACATGATTTGCGACCTTATCCCCTTCCGTCTGTCCTGCTCCGTACACTTGCAGACAATTTGTCACGCTGTTATGCAAATGGCGTGTCCAAAAATATCATATAAATCAACGGTAGCGTAAACAAATGCTCAATACTTAGTTGTTGTTGCTTGTTTCCGTACCGAGATTGTTTTAGGTGTTTTGTAATGATATATTTTTGTATGTTTAAATCAAATAACACTTTATAAACATTTTGTAATATTTACACTTAGATATTTTTGTTGGTAAGCAGAAATTTATTAAATTTTTCCCATGTTTTGTCTGTCACGTTTTCATTTTACATGTCACATGGCATAATTATTATAGTAGCCGTGTGGTTTCCGGCAGAGTAGAATAGGACCACTCCTAGTCTTGCCATGGAAGTCATTAGAGGCGAATTAGGAAATACAAGCTAAACAAAGCTCTTAAACATCAATGAGACCTCTCCAACCCGTCTGGCCAGCGAGGAGAGTATAGGCCAAATCCACCCGGGGTCATCAAGTGTATGGAAAAAGTTTAATTTAATGGTGACATTCCACTGGACCTAGATTTTGCAAAACGCAATGAAAACCATCACGTACAACACAACGTATGTGTTTTAATCAGTTCCGTGTCACGTCGTAGGCGTAACGTGACAAAGCGTGTTCATAGACACACGGACACGTCTATTGTTCTAGATTTATGTTGCTATTCCGCTGACTGCGTGTTAGCTCTGGTATTAAACTAAACCCACTACAGATGTGATACATACAACCTATTTGAATTATTTGAACAGACTTTTATCACTCAATAAAAAGTAGATTAACTATGTTGAGTCTGTAAAAGGACATTTTTTCATGTCTATGGCTTCATATACATGAAGAAAAAATTGTTCTTTTACAGACTCAACATAAACATTTATTTTCATATAAACTGAAAAAAAATATCTTTTACAATAGCCGTATTGACAGTGTTAATTTTTTTGTTTATGTTGCAAAGCGAAAACCCTTCCTTACCAATAAATATTTTATTATAGTGTTCTTCTTTTCGTGTCGGTGACAAACCTTTTTTATATTTTCTGTTTTTAGTATTTAGCCACGTGAATTGCTTTAATGTTAGCTGTCATCAGGTCATCCAACGTACAGGAACAGGTGCACAAAGAGCAGGACACAAGTGGGACTAGAATTATTTTAGTTATGTCTAACCATGAGACAAACTGTAATAAAAAATTTGGGCATGTTTTGCCTCCGGTTCTTAACATATGAAAGGGAATATAATTTCATTGGAAAGTAAAATATAATAGGACATATAATAAAACTATATTTTGAAATGGTGTTAAAAATAAACATAAATATAATAGGTATTGACAAATATATTAATGGGATTGTATTTTTAACCCGTAACAAAACCGACAGAACAAAGGTTATAAAAATCGATTCACACGCCATAAATCTCATATGTTCAATCTGCTTACTTATCATTTATCTGTGAAAGTAGCCTATCCTGTCCAGGGGCGACGGCTAGTTTTTTGAATAAATCTTTGAATCTAGAATCCGAGATGACGTTGAGAAAGACTGTATCTATCTATTCTGTATTTTCGGCGTTTGTGTGGGAGGTAGACTTGCTAGGTGTTTGTTTCAGTCCACGACAGGAAACGATATAATAAATAATAGAGAATAAGATAATCTGAGAAATATAGGACTTGCAGAAAAAGAAAATGAGTATTGTTTGTTGAAAAAACTACCATCAATAATTTTTCAAAAGATCAAAAAAAAATGTGACCCTGCACCGATTTTGATGAAATTAAAATAGGACTATCCGGAAAGCAAAATAAAACATAATTTAGTTCATTATGATTTAACAAACAAAAAAATACAACCGTATTGAGAATCCCTATATTTTTTTTAATCAGTTAATAATATTTTACCGTCTTAGCTTGGGGATAACCGACAAAAGTGAAAAGTAAAAATTTTAGCATGACCTAGCATGGCCCACGTTTACAAACTAGGCCACTGAACAACAAGAAAGCCAGTCATCACTACGCGAGCTTGCTGGGAAGCTTTTTCGGAGTTATTCTGCTCAGAGACTAAAGTTACATATGTTGCCCCTTTATTGTAATGAACGTAACTTTATTGTAAACTTGGGTACTGTACTTCTTGATTCTTTTACCAAAAGGAAGCTTCATTAATATAGTTGAGTTTGATATAAAGGAATTATCGACAAAGATGACATAAGTCTATATTGACTGGAAGCAAAGTTTGGTATTGCGACTTTGTTTTTGGAATATTACTTTTTAGGGTCTAATATTTTATGGGCAAAAAGCTCACCTGATAAAAAAAGTTATCTTTATAACAGAAGTTAGGGGTACCAATTGCCATAGATAGTTTTTTTTTGAAGTATGTTTGTTTGTTAGTTTTACGTGTGTGTAGTCGTTACGTCAGATTTTTGAAGCTGCCTAAAGGCATCTGACATAGCCAAGGACAAAGTTTAACGACTGCCATCAATGATGACAGCCGGAAATAACGTCTTTAAGTATTAGCTTTTTTAAGTATTATGATCTCTGTTGTCTATAGTGTCCACGCTAGCAAGATCGTACCTTAACATCAGTATTGCTTTTATCTGTTATGTTACTAAACGTACTGAATATTGTATTAACGAACGCAAAGGCGGCAAGTTATCATCATCATTTCGTGTAGGTGTCAATAGACCATGCGCACCCTGGTGTCAGAGTTCTTCGGAAACGCCTCTCGGCCTCTGACGTCGTTCCTTTGACGACTGCCAGATCGCATTCGAGACCAACGGCTTAACGTGCCTTCCGAAGCACGGAATCATCTTTATTATCAGACAATCAGGTTATTCAAGCCTGCAATGTCCTGACCAAACTGGAAACATCTAAACAAAGTATGCTTCCTGTGGGAATCGAACCCTCGAAAGGCGGCAAGTAACACATTGTCTGATCCATCAATTCATTCCACTGATTCCGACAAAAACCAATTATTCTTTTCACCGTTTTCCTACATCCGCGTTTTGCAACCAATTATTTTATCTTACATCCAACTTCACAATTCTAACAATAAATCCCAAAATCTTTAAAAGGGCCTCCTTCGAAGTTCTTAAGTCGTTAAAAAGGTTTAGGCGCAGAATGTCTCATTCTTAAAATGTCTAACTTGCGAAATATCCGATTCTCGAAATGTCGAATAAGAGAAAATGCAATTTACTAAAGCACAAGTCGTAAAATGCGCGCATATACATTTATATGTAATTCAAAAGTACTAAAATACGAGTATCACAATATTTCGTCAACTGCAGCTCTTTAAATTAAATAGTAGTTTAAAAAATTGCACTTTCACATTATCTTACACTAAGATTCCACATTTCTATACTAAGATTATAAAGAGAAAAGATTTGCTTGTTTGTTTATTAGCACTGAATAGGCTCCGAAACAACTGGAGCGATTTGAAAAACTTTTCACCATCAAAATCCTAGTTATAAATGCGAGACTCTTAGCATATTTTTCTTTTATGGTGTCACAATTCGTTAATCGAACATATATTTGGGCATTTTGCTGGTCGGCCATTCAGCGTCTAAATCTTTGAAAAAAATAAGGTGAGAAGGAAAAGGTCGGATAAATTCGACCTTTCGGATCTTCCCGGCATCTTTAGAACCAAATGAGAGTTTTGATGACTTTTGTAATGGCTTATTATATGCTAAAGAAAGTCTGCAAAGAAACTCCGCGGGCCGTTTAAATTTATATTTATAATTTTCAAAGTCGATTGGCCGAAACGTCTTGAAAATTTTGCTATGATTCTCTTTGCAACAGG
Organism: Elegia similella; assembly: GCA_947532085.1. Taxonomy (NCBI): domain Eukaryota; kingdom Metazoa; phylum Arthropoda; class Insecta; order Lepidoptera; family Pyralidae; genus Elegia; species Elegia similella. The sequence continues at coordinate 22,240,366 of OX383941.1, forward strand.
AAACCCTTTATTAATTTTAATTAACTTTGAATGTACTTAATATTTAACAAATTTTGTTTATCTACAAAAGACTCATTAATTAATAATATAAAATTATGTCTAAAATAGATCCTTTAAAATGTGATATTGACGTGAAAAAGTGCCTGCAAAGGCCTATTTTCTGAATAAACATTTTATTTATTTATTTAACAGTTTATGTACTTACACGGATAAATTTTGTTTTTTTTTTTTATATTTTTTGAGACAGGCTAAAAATTCTCATTACTTTTTATACACATATTATAAAACCTAGGCTTAAGATAAAAAAGAATACAGAGATAATAATAACGGAACGTGAAATTTTTCTTGCATACAGCCATATTTATTACATACGATTTAAAAGTCGCAATCACGTCAAAAATTATACTTCCCATAGAAATTTGACCAATTGATCGATGAATTTGAATGGGAGGCCCAATTTATTTTTCATTTTTAACCCTTTTCACTTGCGTATTCAGCCTCCGTGGTCCAGTGGTTAAGGCGTTTGCCTGTAGACCCGGGGGTTGTGGGTTCGATTCCCACGGGAAGCATACTTTGTTTAGTTGCTTCCAGTTTGGTTAGGACATTGCAGGCTTGAATCAACTGATTGTCTGATAATAAAGATGATTCCGTGCTTCGGAAGGCACGTTAAGCCGTTGGTCCCGGCTGCCATCGAGTAGTCCTTAAAGGAACCACGTCAGAGGCCGCGAGGCGTTTCCTAAGAACTCTGACACCAGGGTGTGCATGGTTGATTGACCGTGACATCTACTCGAAATGATGATGATGACTTGCCTATATACTATTAGGCATAGAGAAAATATCTACATTCGTTCAACAACAACGTACCCTATGTCCTTCTCCGTACCCTAGATAACGTGTATGCAAATTTAATGATGATCAGTTTAGTAGTTACAACGTGAAAGCGTAAGAAACATACTCACTTTCGCATTTATAATATTAGTTAGAATTCGCACAAAGTAAGAAAAAAACTATCATATTATGAGATTTTACTTTACACAGGGAAGCACCCGTAAAACGAATATTCCTGTGGCCCAGATTTAGTTAGAATAAATTAAATTAAATTACCAAACAAAGCAACCATGAGTACTATGAAAAAGGCCCCAACTGAATTGAATTATACTGAACAAGTGTAGCTTTTCTTCTCATAAAGGTGTACACGCACTAGCATACATATATACAATTGTATTCCATTTAAGATCTTATCATATTAACTAGCTGTTGCCCGCGACTTCGTCCGCGGCAATTCCTGTTATTATGATTAATTAGTATAGATGACTATTTTTCCCCTGTTTTCAAAACATTTTTTATTGATGCTTCGCTCCTATTGGTCGCACCGTGATGTTTTATAGCCTAAAGCCTTCCTCAATAAATGGACTATCCAACACAAAAATAATTTTCCAATTTGAACCAGTAGTTCCTGAGATTAGCGCGTTCAAACAAACAAACAAACAAACTCTTCAGCTTTATAATATTAGTATAGTATAGATTGGGACAAGTATGGATTACAAATAAATGGAGAAAAACTGTCGCACTTGCGATTTGCAGACGACCTAATAATATTCTCCCCTTCAAAAGACAACCTACAGTTGATGCTCAATGAGTTAGACAGAGAAAGTCGCAAGGTGGGATTAGTCAGGAACTTGGAAAAACAAAAGTTATGACAAATGGTAAACAGGAACAACCAATTTACATCAATAACACAGTTATCGAATATGTAAAAGAATATATCTATTTGGGGCAAATAATCTCACCAAATGACCTTACCTCCAAAGAGATAGAAAGGCGCATTGGACATGCATGGAAAAGGTAGATAGATAGATAAATAATTTATTTTGTTCACTGTTACACACATCATAAAAAACAAAAATGGAATCAAAGTTACTGAAAAACTTAAGTCTATACATGCATTACGAGTATGTTTGCCACAGTAGCACAAAATGGCTACAGCTCAGTGAAATGTTGCTCAAATTTAGTAACCACTGGTTTTCAGCTGTCACCAATTGAGAAGACACGACATTATAATTAAATAGTTCAAGTTGTCCGCATTTACGCAGTTTGAACAGAAGGTACATTGTCATTTTAGTGCGTGAAGATAACCTCTTATAGTGAAGTACATTCGGTAGTAGCATTATTTAGAAAAGATACTGGAGCTTAAAGGAGATAGTAAAAAACGCAGAAATGAGCATGAGTGTCAAACGGAAGCTCTTCAACACTTGTATCCTACCAGTTCTCACATGTGGCTGCCAAACCTGGGCACTCACCAAAGTCCACACAAGAAAATGTATGATGTCATAGGCATATTGTATGATTCCGCGTTTTACAAACGGCATCGTCTTTTTACAAACGCTCGCTCTTTTGGTATATGCCGAAGGCAAATTTTATCGTTGGCGAGCTCCATGGCGCAGTGGTTAACACGCCAGCCTGCAACACGACGATGCTCGGGTTCGATCCCCGGTCAGGTCAAGATGGAAAATGATCTTTTTCAGATTCGCTTGGGTCTTAGATGTTTATCTATTTAAGTATTTGTTATAAAATATAGTATCGTTGAGTTAGTATCCCATAACTCAATCTGTGTGATTTGTCCGTATATATATATTTATTAATTTATGAATAACACTCGAGTTCATGAAACTCACACAGTATTTTCCTAAGCACTCGCATCCCTTATGTGACTTCTCACCACCAAAAGACAGGGTGGTTCAATTTAAATATCAAAGTTAAGCGCAGCGATCAACAACTGGGTCAAAGTTGGCAAATCCGCTCTGTGCAGATGGGCGGATCTGAATGAAATATAGGGGCAATGTTTCAAAGAAACGCCTTCAAGTAAAAACTGATTAAGACTGTCTCGGGCACACTTAAACTAGTGGTTCCATATTGAATTTGTTAAAAAAAAAATTTTTTTTTAATTAAATTCGATCAAATTATCAGACACATTCCATCTAATCTTCCTCCTGATCATACGGTAGAGCTACCAAGTTTATTTTTTAGCCACTCCAGCGCCCTAGTTGGCAGTTCAACCATTTTGTTTTTCCGGTCTAGCACCCGTGATCTCCTCAATTGAACCATTACCGAGCGCGCGCTTTTGTTTTTTTGCCTAGCCTATGACTTTGTATTGCTAGTAAATGCCTGTTCCTGTTATTTCCGTGTGTATTAATTACCTCCTTGCTGAGTTACCATGCCAAATCTACCTATTTTCTGTGAGACCTAGTCTACTAGAGCTGGGTGAGCAGAGACTTCGCAAGGTTACGTTATAATAAAGAAGAAAAATAACGATGGTTCAGTTCACGTTACACGGGGACCCTAAAAAGATTACGTCAAGTTTACAAGTTGCAAAGTTGGAGCGCGTGTAATTGGCTAAATTGAGGCGCGAGTTAGAAAACGCACGGAAATTCCGAACCTGAGTTTGTCCGAATTCGTTCTTATTGTAAACGAATTCGTTCTCTTTAAGAGCGGAGATAATATCTGTGTGTAGTGTTGGAGAGGTCTCTTACATGTTTAAAAGCTTTGTTTAACTTGTATTTCCTAAGTCGCCTACGACATCCACAGGAAGACTTGAAGTGGTCCTATTCTACTCTGCCGGATACCACACGGCTAACATCACAACAACACTTTATCGAGTAGTGTAACTCTTCCCGACCATCGCAGCATACGCATTTCCGTTCTGTGGAGTTTCTGTTCGTTGATCTTCTTAGTCGTTCATACTTCGCTGCCATATAACAAGGCTGGTCTGACAGCAGTTTTATAGATCTTGCCTTTGGTTTCAACAGGCATTTTCGAATCGTACAGAACTCCGGTCAGCGTACGCCACTTAGTCCATCCCGATGCAATTCTTAAAGCACCATAAATAGGATTTGTTATTGACGACCTTAGTGGACCATTGGTGATCATACCAGGCTGTCACACCAAAGGGTTCGATCCCCGGTCAAGTCAAATAGAAAATGATCTTTTTCGGATTAATCTGGGTATATATTATTCTTTGTCCGTATATATTTATTTATTTATTTTATTATTTTATTGATCTGGGTCTTGGATATTTATCTATATAAGTATGTCGAGTTAGTCTGTCGCAACACAAGTTCATAACTTACTTTGGGGCTAGTTCAATCTATGTGATTTGTTCCTTTAATATACATGGTGAAAATTTTATCGTTTTGTACCCTTAAAGGGGTGACTCAGACCATCAAAATGAACAACTTTTCCTATGGGCACAAAGCTGGGAACTCAAAAAAAAATCGACATTCCCATACAAACTGGCCGGGCGGCAGAATTATTTTGTTCCCATCATTGGTCCCATAGAAAAGTTGTTCATATTGATAGTCTGAGTCACCCCTTTAAGGGTGCAGAACGATGAAAATTTCACCGTGTATATATTACTTGTGCCTATTCACATCTTAAGCCGCTAATATTCCCCAATGAGTCCCAGAAGCAAAATCTTCCCGCGGGATTACGGTGTTTGCTTTGGGGCCTCCGATTTTCGGCACAACTCCCTACAGTTAAATATTTTCGTGCGTACGTTTATTTGCTCAGAACTGGATATGCACGATTTCTGTGTGTTACTACCTTTCGCCCGCGGCTCCGCCCACGTCAATGTCGATCCCTCGGGAATAGTACTTTTTCCCGGGATAAAAGGTAGCCTATGTCCTTCTCCGTACTCCAGAGAACTTGTATGCAAAATTTCATCATGATCGGTCTAGTAGTAACGGCGTGAAAGCGTAACAAACAAACAAACAAAAAACAAACAAACACTTTCGCATTTATAATATTAGTAAGGATAAGGATAAGGATAAGGATAAGGATAAGGATAAGGATAAGGATAAGGATAAGGATAAGGATAAGGATAAGGATAAGGATAAGGACAAGGACAAGGACAAGGACAAGGACAAGGACAAGGACAAGGACAAGGACAAGGACAAGGACAAGGACAAGGACAAGGACAAGGACAAGGACAAGGACAAGGACAAGGACAAGGACAAGGACAAGGACAAGGACAAGGACAAGGACAAGGACAAGGACAAGGACAAGGACAAGGACAAGGACAAGGACAAGGACAAGGACAAGGACAAGGACAAGGACAAGGACAAGGACAAGGACAAGGACAAGGACAAGGATAAGGATAAGGACAAGGACAAGGACAAGGATAAGGATAAGGATAAGGATAAGGATAAGGATAAGGATAAGGATAAGGATAAGGATAAGGATAAGGATAAGGATAAGGATAAGGATAAGGATAAGGATAAGGATAAGGATAAGGATAAGGATAAGGACAAGGATAAGGATAAGGATAATGATCTCCTGAGTATCAATACAACACTTCTTAAAACCAAAAGTGACTATACAGGCTGAAAATGAATTCATAATCAAACGTTTAAGGAGTGATTCAGACTAGGAATCTGAACAACTTTCATTACGGGACCAACTTCGCCATCGTGAAAAAATATCTACTCTTTCATAAAAGTGAAATATCTACTTGGCCAAAATCTATGGAACAGCTGATTTTCTTTTCAATTTCGGAGTTGGTCCCATAGTGAAAGTTGTTCAGATTCGTGGTCTGAGTCACTTTAAACGTTTGCTAATTAATTCAATTTCACCAACGCATGTATTTCTGGTCGGTATCGCGGACAAGATAATCTGACCTCCTTATTAACGCAACGGCGCAAGCGTTTCGCGTAAGATGACTTAGTCGCCGATACCGACTAAATATACGTGGGTGAAACAGTTTTTTGTAATAGTTTTAATAATGCTCACCTGCTGGGCTATCGCGCTTCTCATTGCAAACGAGATTTCTCCAATCTTTCTTTTTATCCGTCTAAGTAGTTCTCGTCGTACGAATCAAAAATGTAGCGCAATTTTTAAATAGTTTTTGCTGTGCGTTGAAGGCAGTTCCGGCCGCCATTTACAGCTTAAAAGAAAGTTATTTCAAGTTTTTTTTTTATTTGTTTGCGGAATAAAAGGTTATTAAATATTTTATGAGTATAAACTGAACGTTACAATAATTCTTAGTACGTATCACCCTGTATGTAGAGTCGCAGAGCAACTCTAGATCTCTAGTAGTTTTTTAGAGATGATATAAATATTATACGGACAAATCACACAGATTGAGCTAGCCCCAAAGTAAGTTCGAGACTTGTGTTACGGGATATTAATTTAACGATACTATATTTTATAACAAATACATATATAGATACACATCCAAGACCCAGGCCAATCTGAAAAAGATCATTTTCCATCTTGACCTGACCGGAGATCGAACCCGAGGCCCTCGTGTCGCACGCTGGCGTGTTAACGACTGCACCACGGAGCTCGCTGATACCGTCATAACGTCTTCTGGCGGCTTTTCGTGAATCGCATCAAGATACAACCACGCGCGTAAGTGCTTTACGATTTAGCCGATTTTGGACTCGCAACATTGGTCAATCACAAGCCACGCAGCACGCGACGCAGCATCCACTTTACGGAGCAATAAGGATCCGAAGAAGACCACAGTAAGTCGCTTTGCAACTCCATTCCCTAAATTTCTTTTTTGTCATCATGAAAAAGTTTTTTTTTTAAATGACTATGTTGCTAGCTCCCAGTGAGCTTTCCCTACTTCACTGGGCATTTGAGGCGAGGGCAGAGTGCCCTCAACCTTTATAGACAACATCACCAAAGGGCCCCCAGGGGGGACGAACCTCGGCTTTGGGCGTTGCCTTTATGCGCAAGGCTGAGAGACAGCAAACTCTCATATTGCCTGATGGGCCGCGTATACGTGCATGCAAGCTTGAAGGGTCAATCTGAGAAACAATGGCTAAGCCTTTGGAGAGCAGCAACTCTCATCGTTTGCCTTGTGGGCCGAAAGCTACGTTGCCAGAAGGGCCTATCCTGGGTGCAAGTTACCCGGGACCGCCGGGCGGTCACCAGTAGTCGGAGCTAATCCTACTCTACGCAATCTATTCTGGTGGCGAGTGCGACGGGCATGAAAAAGACACTTACCTTAGCAATTTGACGTCCCACAAAGCTAAAACCTCCGGCGGTCTCGACGCACACAGTGCCAGTCGTGGTCCACACGCGTGCAACCGTACGGGGCCAGCCCGTACGTTGGCTGCTGGAGGGGATGAGATGATGACGGCTGCAAACTCTTTGCTGCTGCCGAGGTTGTGTTGGACCTGGGTAAAACAGGAGAAAGTCAAGTTTGTATTGAAGCACACATGATTTTGGACCTTTCTATCGTTTTTGTTTCTTGCATTGAGAAGAACAAAAAGATGAATGAGTAGGAAACTGTTATATACACTAGTGATAGCCCACTAGGATATCTTTTCCTGACTAGGGTAGAGCGCAAATCTTGGTACAAGAATCGTATAATATGATCGTATTCTACCGTCAAGCCGTTATGTACCTCTCAATTAAAAAGCAGAACTGCCTTTGATTATCCGTATTGTCAAATATGGCATAATTTGTCTCTTGACAGTATATATACGTACTCTATATTCACAATGATCCCACAATCATGGCTTCAGGTCCCGCGGATTACCGGCTTTTCTTAACTTTAAACGTATTAAGATATCCCGGTGTCGAAGGCACCACGTCTTCACACAGTCACAGATGTGTTAGCAGTCTCGTAACTATAGGGCATGTTGGCAAAATGCTACGAGCCCACGGGCCTTGGGGGCCCCGGCCAGGGGGACAAAGGTAAGCCAGCAAGAAGCCATTTGCTGAACTGCCATAGGCTACATTGTAAGAGTTTGCAAGGGCCCCCAGATGGTATTGTACTCCATGTCTAGTGTAAACATACATAAATACATAGTATCACGTCTTTTTCCCTTGCGGGGTAGACAGAGCCTGAGTCTTTAAAAAGAAAAAAAGTTTAATTTACCCATTATAACATTTACAAAAAGCTAGAAAAATCTAACTAAAAAAGAAAAGGTAAACTGAAAGTCATAGTTATAAGGAACAAAATTGCAATCGGAAATAAAGCAAATTTCATAGGTAAAAACCTACTATATAATCGTTTCTTCCTACCTTAACTTTCCATTGGATCAAGATCTCCCTGGTATCGAAGGCCAGTACCGGCACCACGTCTTCACATAATATCGCTAACGTGTTGGACTCCTTGTCTAGTGTGAACCCAGACTCGAAGCCCAGGAACTGCTGGAGCGAGAGAGATGCCTTCGTCTGTCCATTCTTCTGTCTCTCTTTCAAGTCTTTGTATAGTTGGATGTGCACGCAATCTGGAAAGAAGAGAATTGAATTTAAAAATGAGAAAAATATATCTTTACGGGTTTGGCTTACACCACATTTCTGTGGTAATTATGACCGTTACGATGTAAATGTGGATGGTGTATAGTATAAGTAGTAAGTCAGCGTTGAGTTAGCCGTGTGGTTTCCGGCAGAGTAGAATAGGACCACTCCAAGTCTTCCCATGGATGTCGTAAGAGGCGACTTAGGAAATACAAGCTAAAGCTCACAAACATCAATGAGACCTCTTTATCCCGTCTGGCCAGCGAGGAGAGTGTAGGCCAAATCCTCTATCTGTTCAGGCCAAGTATGGCTCCGGTAGTACAGAGAGGGTTATGCTCCTGCAGTGGAGACTCAAAAGACCTGATGATGATGATGATGATGAAGCGGTGAGACGTAAATCTAAAAAATATCTTAAAAACCCTCCTAATCAACCCACGATGAGTTGAAATGATTTGGATTGAGAAGTTTTGTATGTCAAAATTTCACATTTGATTACTTGACTAAATCAGCCATTGAGAGAAGGACGGATATATAAAGTAATCCATTATGCTTGTATGTTTTATAAAATTTTGAAAATTAAACAGAATTCACGTTTTCATTAAAAATGAATATCTTTGCATTATAACGAAGCACGATTGAAGTAAGCAAGTAGACTGTTTTATTTCGATTTTTGGCATATAACTTAATGTCTTGCGTGTTATCATTTCGATTGGAAGAAAACAAAGAAAGTGATTTTTAGGAAACAGACGGGTAAAAGTACAGACGCAGCGTTTCACGACACCTTGCTAACGAGCGACTTCAGCGAAAAAACCCGCAAGCAATTTGTTTTTTTTTTTTTACTAAATATTGAATTAGGCATTTGTTTCCCATCTCACCTGATGGTAAGTGACGATGAAGACGAGGATGTTACATGCCTATCCAAGAGATACCCATTTATTCTACTTTTGAATGTCCCGGGACTGTTTCAGCTACATTCTGCTTTTTATTCCGTCTAATACAAGTAAACTACGATTTCATGACCATTCCTCATTACAGCCGTAAAAGTCTACAGCTGGACAAGAGCTTTTCTCAAGGATTCTTCATTCCATGGGAATAGGCTAGTTTCCTAAAAAAAATATAATTAGTCCGTCAGTTAGATATTCAAAAAATATTAGGCACGTATTTTTTCTTTTGTCGATTAAAAAATTATAAAGATATAGCCCTTTGAAGTTCCGTGTGACGTCATAGTTTGCTACAATTTTTAGCAAACTTTGACGTCACGAGCCCCCACTCCTGAACTTCGACGCGCTATTACTTTATTATTTTTTGTTTATTTGATAAAGAAAAAATACGTGTCCAATATTTTTTGATTATCTAACTGACGGACTAATTGTTATGTTATTATTACGACCCAGGAAACTAGCCTATTGTACGAGCAAGCAACGTACACCGTAATGTCAAGTCAGCAAAATTTAAAATTTATACATTTTCCGTTATTACTTTACTTTGCTACCTACGGCCAGCAAGAGTGCCACGCGACTCTTAAATCATTAATTTCTCATCAATTTATAGTTAAATTCAATATATCTCGGTGTTATCAGTCTTTCAGTGACTTTCTTTTAACCAGAACTCCTTACTTCTGTCATATAGTCCGTAAAATTTAGAACTTTAACCTTTAATTTTAAAAAAGTACTGGTGCAATATTGCCAATTTTAATCTGCCTTGCTGAAGAAAGTTGGTGGGTCTGTAATCAACATAATATCATAATTAATAACCGGGCACATTTCAACTTGGGACGGCAGACTACTTAAAGTAAAGTACTGTTCAACATCTCAAGTTATTCACTAAAGCAAGATAGCGAGTAAAATTAAGTGGAATAACATAAAGGGTAGAGCACTAAACGACATTTCATAATTACAAGGAAGGAATCTTCTTAGACCCAAGTAGAATACATTTACTAATTACTACTCATTTTCGACAAGCCAAAATCAACCTTAGAACACTATTTTTAAAATCGTGTTTCAGTTACTCGTACGCTTTGTGAATGACATTCCGTATTTCACCTATTATCTCATGAGCTTTAGTAAATATTATAACAAGAGAATCTCAACTCTATCTAGCAGTATTCAAGATTCAAAATCCTTTGTCGGCGACAACAAAGGGCATATGACAGATTCCACTACATCAAAATCGAGTGTTCCATTTTCAAATTAATTCGGAACCGTTTTCTAATTGGCGCGACGTGACTCGGCTGTGTTCGGGTCTAATCAGTTGTTTGAATTTGGAATCTAATTTGTTTAGAACCTTTGTGATTGTTCCCGCCTTTGTATGCCGATAGTTAAATTGAATTTACATTTTTTCGGCAAGCGGTGATTTAAGTGGTTGTTTGTTATCGGTGTATAAATTCTGTAGAGTGTGAATTTGATGTTGAATCATTATAAAGTAACGGATAATCTTTAAGAATTTTTTCTAACCTGTCGTGCCTTACAGACATGAATTGGCATGATTGGCTAGGAATAATTTGAAACGTCACGAGTGACACAAACTGACGCGCGGCTTTTTATTATTTTTTTTATTTTTTTATTTATTTATGGCTTTCACGCGTTACGTATTTAGCCAGTATCAAGTATAAAAAAGTTTTCCCGCGCTTTTTCTAAGTCTTGTTATCAATGAAACGATGGTGTAGTTCATTTCATTGATTCTACGGAGCCCCTGGCGACAATTCCCACGAATCTACTGGCTTGATCACAGACGACGCAACGAGACGAGGCGGTCCACCAGCCCGCTAAGTAAATCTCACTACAGCCGCACTGTGACAGTTTATTTCGGTTATTCCACACATTGTTCATACACATGGGCATTTCTAACACCAAATTACACCGGTTTCACATGATAAAGTCCACTAGAAACAATTTACAAAACAATTTACAAATTATGACTAGCTCCATGGCGCAGCGGTCAACACGCCTGCCTGCGACACGGAGTGACCGGGTTCGATCCCCGGCCAGGTCAAGATGGAAAATGATCTTTTTCAGATTGGCCTGGGTCTTGGATGTGTATCTATATATGTATTTGTTATAAAATATAGTATCGTTGAGTTAGTATCCCATAACACAAGTCTCGAACTTACTTTGGGGCTAGCTCAATCTGTGTGATTTGTCCGTATATATTTATTATTATTTATTTTTTTATAATCCAAAACACAAGCCGTGCTCTACGCCAAAATTCCCGCCAAGAACTCGCGCGGCTTGTTGTTTGTTTCCGTGCAACATGCAGTTGAGCATCAAATGTTGACGAGTGGAGACGTGACGCGCAAAAATGTCTGTAGTGTGGTCTAACGAACGTGTCTCTACACTAGTTCCTCTGGCAACATGTTGCCGACGACTGGTCATGCGTGGACATGCAACGTTGCTACACAAAGTTCCGCGTTGCCTCTCAACAATGAACATGTAACCGACTTCTTTGACCGACTTCTTCATCGCCGTGTGGTATCCGGCAGAGTAGAATAGGACTACTCTAAGTTTTCCCCTGGATGTCGTAGAAGGCGACTTAGGAAATACAAGCTAAACAAAGCTTATAAATATCTAAGAGACCTCTCCAACCCGTCTGGCCAGCGTGGAGAGTGTAGGCCAAGTCCTCTCGCTGCTCTGGCCAAGTATGGCCCTAGTAGTACAGAGAGGGTCTTGCTCCTGTAGAGACTAAAAAGGACCTGATGATGATGATGATGAACCGTTTGTAGCGGACATTGCGCGATATATTATATACTCGTAATAAAATAAGGTTGAAAGTGGCGATACCGGTTGCCCTGTCACCAGTCTCATTTCGAACCTCACACAATAGTGAAAAATAACACGGAAACTTTTTCAGTTTTAATTTAATAATTCAATAATAAAATATTTTTTTTTTCTAGGTTCTTGCTCGGTTTAAAATATATTTTTTTTTAAATATCATTTATTTTGATATTGGACTGTACTTAATATTTTTTTATGCTAGTATTCTATCTATACTAATATTATAAAGCTGAAGAGTTTGTTTGAACGCGCTAATCTCAGGAACTACAAATTGGAAAATTATTTTTGTGTTGGATAGTCCATTTATTGAGGAAGGTTTTAGACTATAAAACATCACGCTGCGACCAATAGGAGCGAAGTATCAATAAAAAATGTTTTGAAAACGGGGGAAAGTTATTCATCTATACTAAAAAAAAAACTAATTAATTGTAATAACAGAAATTGCCGCGGACGAAGTCGCGGGCAACAGCTAGTTTAATATATACGCCTTAATAATATAGTATATAATTATTAATTAAAACTTAATCTAAAAAAAAAAATTAAAATTATGAAACAAATACCTAATATAGGATATCAGATAAGCTGTTCATCACAGAATCGTGATGGAAGCCTTACATCACGGTTTCATCATATAGAAACTGGATCGCACGCGTATTTGTAGAGTATGGAGATTCGTGACCGAACAATAACGATATATCGTGACGAAAGAGATCGTTTACATACATACTATCACGTCTTGAGCCAAGGCTATAAGAGCCGGAGTCCATTAGCGTGATGGAAATTGTAGTTTGTTTCATTATCATCTCAGCCACAAGAAGTCCACTGCTGGACATAGGCCTCCCCCGATTTCCAATACGACCGGTTGGAAGCGGCCTGCATCCAGGGTCTCCTGCGACCTTAGTCAGGTCGTCTGATAACCGAGTTGTGTGTCCAACATTGGGACGTGGTCGCCAATAGAGAACCTTTCTGCCTCATCGGCCATAAGTTCTACGCGCTATGTGCCCCGCCCACTGCCACTCTATAGTATGTATATTGTCACTATTTACTGGTTTACTGGTCGGGAGAGTGGCCGGCTCAAAAGTTATGTTATAGATTATGTAGCTAGCAACCCAACATAATAGCTAGTTAGAAGGACAGCTCGTTTTGAATAAATTTCACTATTATGTAAATATTATTTCATGTACAATCGACAATAAATAAAAATATTTTAAATAAGTTGTATTGTTTAAAATTCGGAAACTATCTATCCGGACTATTTTATTTGTAAAAATATATTAATTTTTATTTATTTGTGTTGTAGTATGTATTAGTTATGTTATTTTGAATGTAAATTGTATATATATATGAATAAATTTCCTTTGATAAAAAAATCAGACTATTTTAAATAATATCTCAGCCATTTGTGTAAATTTTTAGAATTCACTTGTTTACGTACATTCCCATCGACACTAGAATTCTCATTTATGAACACAATAAAAAAGCAATTTCAAATCAATACAATTCCGACCGTAACTCGATGGAATTCTCACAAAAGACATCCGAAAACTTGATATTGTCGGCGCAAATTGGGTCGGAATAAGAAAAATATAGGGGCGCGTCAGCAGGGTTAAATCGAGCGGGGTATGTTACGTACACACCTGTGGGGGTAGTAGGCACCTGCGGGGGTAAGTAAATGGGTATGCGTATATGACACTGATAACATATTGCGTGAACACCTTTATTTTTACTTTGGGTTTCTTTCGGTACAAATACACTTGTTTAGCGTTACGTGGTCTAGCCGTGTGGTTTCCGGCAGAGTACAATAGGACCACTCCTAGTCTTCCCATGGAGGTCCTAAAAGGCGACTTAGGAAATGAAAGCTAAACAAAGCTCATAAACATCAGTGAGACCTCTCCAACCCGGCTGGCCAGCGAGGAGAGTGTAGGCTAAATCCTCAGTATGGCTCTGGTAGAACAGAGACGGTCATGCTCCTGCAGTGGAGTCTAAAAAGACCTGATGATGATGATGATAGCTACGAGGTTGGTTACCAAGTGATAATTACGACTAGCTCCGTAGCGCAGCGGTCTACACGCCAGCCTGCGACACGAGAGTGACCGGGTTCGATCCCCGGCCAGGTCAAGATGGAAAATGATCTTTTTCAGATTGACCTGGGTCTTGGATGTATATCTATATATGTATTTGTTATAAAATATAGTATCGTTGAGTTAGTATCCCATAACACAAGTCTCGAACTTACTTTGGGGCTAGCTCAATCTGTGTGATTTGTCCGTATATATTTATTTATTTATTATTTAATTACGAAGTTTATATTTCACATCAGACAGAAATAGGTAAGAAGACGGTATGCGGGATTGACCGACAGCTCGCATTGCGAATTTTGCCATTCTTGCCCTTTGCTGTAGAAACTTTGGGTCCCTGAGGCACCGAAGCCAAAAAATTTTATAAGGAATTGACAACGCGTCTCATCGAGGTAACTGGTGATCCAAGAGCTGGCAGTTTTTTGCACAACGTATCGGTCTCGGTGTGCAACGGGGAAATGCTGCCAGCATTTCGGGTACTTTACCTCGAGTTGGTGCGTTGGAAGAAGCTTTTTTATTTTTATGTTGTTACTGATTAAAAGTTTAGATTACGATTCTGATCAATTACTTTGAAGAAAATGTTTCTAACCGTTTCAACTATAGCTATAAGCCCAGACATCTTTTACAGAATTTAGAAACTGACGATTTTTTATTGACTTTGTAGCTCCTAGTGAGCTTCTGCTACTTTACCGGGGGTTTGGCAGGCGAGGGCAGAGTGCCCTCAATCTGTGTAGGCAACATCTCCAAAGTCCCCAGGAGGGACAGACTTTAGCTTTGGGCGTTGCCTGTTTGCGCAAGGCTTGGAGAGACAGCGATCTCTTGTATTGCCTGATGGGCTGATTTCCATAGCTCGAAGGGCCAATCTGAAAAACAATGGCAAAGCCTTGGAGAGCAGGAAATCTGTTCTCTCCGCCGAAAGCTACATTGCCAGACGGGACTATCCTGGGTGCGAGTCACTCAGGACCACTGGGTGGTCAGTTATCGGATCTAATCCTACTCTACGCACTCGAACTCTTCTCTCAGCTGAAAGCTACATTGCCAGACGGGCATATCCTGGGTGCGAGTCACTCGGGACCACTGGGTGGTCACCAGTTATCGGATCTAATCCTACTCTACGCACTCTGTTCCGGTGGCGAGTGCAAAGGGGTCTGATAGTGAGATTCCTCTGGCTATTCGGAGCCGGAGAGGGATCGGGGTGTAAGCAACTGACGAGATTCTCTGCAATCCGTGAGATACTGGTCGAGACAGAGCGTATGGTCAGGGATGTCATCCTCAAAGTCAGGGATGTCATCCTCAACTTCAGGGATGTCATCCTCAACTGCCTATCCGGTGGTTGCAGGTGCATCGGGTACGCGCGCCTGATCTCCCGAGCTGCTACTTGCTTTTTCATTTCATCCGAGTGACTAGTATTCCAATACCTTCATTCCCTTCCCACATCCAACAAATTCCTATCCTTCCCCAGCTTGAAAATGCCTCCGATGGGCAGCAGCGTCGGAAGCACAAGAAGCTAAAGAAACTGCGCTCGATAACCCGCCTGCCAAGCGTGGTGAGTATGGCAATATAAAGATATTCTCCTCTCCCAAGTATTTTTCGTTCCAAGGGAAACCATTTTTTTGTTTTGTGGTGGAATAAAGCATTCATCATCGTTTCATGTAGGTGTCACGGTCAATCGACCATGCACACCCTGGTGTCAGAGTTCTTCGGAACCGCCTCTCGGCCTCTGACGTGGTTCCTTTAACGACTACCAGATCGCAGCCGGGACCAACGGCTTAACGTGCCTTCCGAAGCACGGAATCATCTTTATGCAGCAACTAAACAAAGTATGCTTCCCGTGGGAATCGAACCCACGAATAAAGCATTCATTCATGGAACGAAAAATCCTTGGGAGGCCTTTGTCCAGCAATGGACAGCTAACGGCTGGAATTATAAATAATGATAACGTAAGACACGAATGGATATATCTCGTATCATGTCTAACGTACGAGGCGTCCCTCTCCGCAGTAACAGATTTTAGTGAAGTGTAATCACCCTTTTTGGCTTTTCGTTTGCCAAGTGATCGTATCTCCTCATCATCTTCAATCAATATAATTGACACTGAACTATCACCGTCGGCCAATGGAAAGTGGCGTCGTTATCCATCAGAAAGCAAAGGTCATCTTACGCAATAGTTTCTTGCATTGCGAGGTCATATGTACCTCGTTTTGTTAATTGATGCATGTTTAAGACATACTACCAAGTATTGGATTTTTTCTGTACGACTGCCCAAAAAAGGAGGATTATTTAGTTTCACATTCTGAAGTTTCACCATAATCTAAACTAAAATTTTGAGGTGGTAACATATGTGTGTTTATATACTTTTGTGTTTGTTTGTGATGGATAAATCAAAAATCGATTTTAAAAAAATGTATATATCTACAAGGCAACCAAAATTTTCTACCTTCTATTTCCGTACATCAATTTGTAATGAAGCCCGTTTTTTAAGTCGCGGGTTCCATGTTTTGCGACGGGAATTTTGAGTTGTCCCGTGAGCTCTCTGTAAGAGTTTCGCGTAGTTTCTCTTAGTTTCCTCACTAAATTGATAAGTTTTAGTATACCTATATGTGATGCGAACTTAGTTCTCTATTCACAACCTGTTGCGGGACATCATCATCATCGTCAGGTCCTTTTTAGTCTCCACTACAGGAGCACGACCCTCTCTGTACTACTAGGGCCATACTTGGCCAGAGCAGCCAGAGGACTTGGCCTACACTCTCCACGCTGGGCAGACGGGTTGGAGAGGTGTCTTAGATGTTTATAAGCTTTATTTAGCTTGTATTTCCTAAGTCGCCTTCTACGACATCCACGGGAAGACTTGGGAAGTAGTAGTTTGTAATGAAATCGTTTCTTGAAATCTATCTGTTCCATACTTGTTTGTTTTATTGGTTTTTAGTGTGTGTAAGTAAGTTTTTTAAGCTGCCTTGTTATTGTTCTGAGTGCCTTACCATCTGACATAGACTACGACTGCAATCAATGATGACAGCGGGGACTAACGGCGTAACGTGATAATGTGGCTTACGGTGTTTTTTTTTTTAAATTCGGTCTCTTTGTTTGTTATGGATAAACTGAGAGGAAAGATTTGTATAAATAAATATATATGGACAAATCACATAGACGGGGCTAACCCCAAATTTTGAGACTTGTATTAGGGGATACCAACTCAACAATTCTATATTTTATATTCATCTATACTAATATTATAAAGCTGAAGAGTTTGTTTGTTTGTTTGTTTGTTTGTTTGTTTGTTTGAACACGCTAATCTCAGGAACTAATGGTTCAAATTGGAAAATTCTTTATGTGTTGGATAGTCCATTTATTGAGGAAGGCTTTAGGCTATAAAACATCACGCAGCGACCAATAGGAGCGAAGCATCAATAAAAAATGTTTTGAAAACGGGAAAAAATTATTCATCTATACTAATTAATCATAATAACAGAAATTGCCGCGGACGAAGTCGCGGGCAACAGCTAGTTTATAGATAAACATCCAAGACCCAGGCCAAATCTGAAAAAGATCATTTTCCATCTTGATCTGACCGGGGATCGAACTCAGAACCTCCGGTATTCCAGCTTGGCATGATGACCACTAGGCCATAGAACTCGCCAAACCTAGTATCTTTCCTCTTTATGCTATAGCATTCTTTGACTCTTAATTCATCTAGACATTCTAATTTCATCTAGACTTATAAGTTTCGATGAAATTAGACTCTAATTTCATATTTGACTCTAATTTTATCTAGACTTTTAAGTCTAGATGAAATAAGAGTCAAAGAATTCAACAACACGTAGCTAAAATTGGTACATTAAGTAATTTACAAAACAATACAAAAAGGTTATAAGTCTTAGAAGTCTAGATGAAATTAGAGTCAAAGAATTCAAAAACACGTAGCTAAAATTGGTACCTACATTTATTTACAAAACAATACAAAAAGGTTGAAGCCGCCGATACCTTCATACCTGTAGTAACAACCCCGTCATCTGCGTGTATAACGAGCGAGCAAAATAGATTCGACCCTCTTGTCGCGAAGGTTTTTCGTAAATTCGATTCGCAATATACAGTGAGATATTACAGACGTGCCTGACGCGACGTGCGACGACGTATAGGGTTTGGTGAAATGCCGTTGACCACTTTCAGTCATAAACGTTTTAGCAATTTAATGTCCGATCGGTGAATAAATTTTACTTTATCGTTATAACATATATATTCAAATAATTTATATATTATTATTTATTCATATATAATACAAGGTATATATAAATATCTGACTGCTTAGGCTTTGTTATTTTTTCACGTCAAACGGAACGTTTTATTTCTTAATAAAAATCAAATTATTAATGTACAATATATTACTTTTTAATAGAAATAATCTTTCAACTAGTCATATTGAAGCAACGTACTCATAATACAGGTAGCATTACCACGCTGTATAGCGATGCTGATTCTTTGAGCTAAATAACAGACAGCAGAAAATCAAAAGAAAATCATAAGTCTCCCGTTGCCGCATAAAACGAGTTGTGATGTGGCCCTAATTATTAGACATCACTTCTATCCCAATTGTTCTTGGCGGTTGGCTCTATCTCGTCTCATCCTGTTTCTTGATTAAAGGATGATTAAGTAAAAATTTACTTTCTGTATTTACTTAATAGCAGACTCTTTAACACTAGTGATATGCCAAATACTTATTTTTTTGGCAATTTTGGCAAAGCAGAGGTAGTCAAGAATTTTTATGCCGAATTTTCCGATTCTAACGGGAGCGTACGCAGTATTGACCCGTATGTTTGTGTCACCGAGGGACGTAGCGCAGTGTCAGCAAGAGATTTAGGTAAATTGACATGGGCGCTTGGATTTTATTGTGTTTTATGAAAGCCCGCCATTTTGACACATACTTTGTACAAAATGCGAGCCTTAAATCTTTTTTGTTTGGATTTCAAGATTTACGACTTTTCATACGTTTATTTAGGCGGAAATACCGGAAAGATCAATTGCTCCAGGTTGAAAGCAGCTTTGAGGAGAACGTCTTCCGACGAGTCCGACTCATGTGGCAATATCCAAAATACCTCAGTGCCTATATTTATGTTACCATTACCAATGATGAGTTACGGGTCCGAAATGTGATTTCGGAAAGCTGTTAGTTCCTTACTATGAGCCTCATCAGAAAGCTCAAAGGTCTCTCCTAAAGCCTCTCTCTCTTTATTTTTAAGCAAATTGTAGACAAATTTGTTTAAAATATTATTTGTTCTGTTGCTTTTCGTATTAGTGGCCAACACTGGTATTAGATTTCCAAGCTGCCTAAAGGCATCTGACATAGCTTAACGACTGTCGTCAATGATAACAGCCGGAACTAACAGCTTAACGTCCCCCTACGAAGCACGGAGGAGCTGGAGATATTGTTATGCCGCTTGCGGTGACCCATCCTAGTGGGGACTGCGCCCAGGGCTCCTTAACGTGCGCAAGCGCTAATAATGCTCACTAGGCCATCGGACCCTCAAAAACAAAACTATTAATATTAATAACTGGTTTAGCTATTAGTTACCATTGGAAAAAGAAATGGCTACAGTTATATCCTCATCCTAATTCTACTAAGTCGCTGCCAGACTAAGAGATTCGTCTCCACATTATAACGCGTACAAGTTCGGAGTGTCACGGACTCCGTTGTATCTCATGCATACTAATTCTCCTTTAATTTAATAGGATTATAAAGCTCTAGATGTGTTATACTGCCGCACGTACGCGAGTAACTGCTCATTAGTTATCTAGCAATTATTATATTTATTTTACGGGCAGACGGACGGACGGATGGACGGACGGACGGGCGGACGGACAGACAGACAGGTCCCGTTTTTACCCTTTAGGTATGAAACCCTAAAAAGAAAACTATACAGTGCAGTAAAGGATTTCCATACATTTTTCTGCTCTAAGTTCCGCTTTCTATATACAACGTGATTTTGAACCCCCTAGCTATATTGAAATCTGGGAGTCAAAATCCCTAATGGAACACAGAATTGCAAGAAAAAAAGGTAAAAAACAAACAAAAAAATTAGGTTTCCCATACAAAGTCGCCGATCAGCTGGAGGAATTTCTATGAAAGGTTAAATTTTTTTTTTCGTTTTTTACCTTTTTTTTTTACAATTCTGTATTCCATAGGGATTCTGATTCTCAGATTTCAATATAGCTAGGGGGTTCAAAATCACGCTGTATAGTGCAGTTATGATAGAATTGCAGCGTAGTTGTACCGTTATCTATGAAAACGGCAAAAAAATCTATGTCTGTTGTATGGGAGCCCCCCTTTAATATTTTTTAATTTTTATTTAATTATTTATTTTTAAAATACATATATAACTAAATATACTGGGAATATCTCAAGCGTCAACCTGTTGCCGTTATCAATATCGAGCAAAAACAAGCAAAAAAATCATGTTTGTTGTATGGGAGCCTCCTTAAATATTTATTTTATCCTATTTTTTGGCATTTGTTGTTAGAGCGGCAACTGAAATACATCATCTGTGAAAATTTCAACTGTCTAACTATCACGGTTTATGAGATACAGCCGGTGACAGACGGACGGACAGACAGACAGACAGACGGACAGCGTAGCGAAATTAATAGGGTCCCATTTTTACCCTTTGGGTACGGAACCCTAAAAAATGCCTATTAGGCAGGGGTTAATAAAATAAAAATGATTTTAAACAGGTTTAATGAGGTTTCAATTATCTTCTATACATATAATAAAACAGTAAAAATATTTTGTCTGTACATTTAGCAATTTTGACTGAAATGGATAGAGGGACACTTAAAAAGAATAGTAGAAAGCAGAAAAAATTTTTTCGAATTTTTTACTTTCTGTTTGTCTGTCTGTCTGTATGTATGATCACGATTATCTCCGAAAATACTGAACCGATTTACTTCAAACTTTCACCAATTGCTTTGTTTTAACTCAGTTTAACATTTAAAGTTTGTTTCTTCAAAATCGGTTCATTAAAAAAAAGTTATCGTCATTTGAATGAATTCAAGGCTAGAGTTTGCCTTGCCTGCAAATATATAGCATTACTGGCATATAATAAAACAGTAAAAATATTTTGTCTGTACATTTAGCAATTTTGACTGAAATGGATAGAGGGACACTTAAAAAGAATAATAGAAAGAAAAAATAAATTTTCGAATTTTTTGTCTGTCTGTTTGTCTGTCTGTCTGTATGTATGATCACGATTATCTCCGAAAATACTGAACCAATTTACTTCAAACTTTCACAAATTGCTTTGTTTTAACTCAGTTTAACATTTAAAGTTTGTTTCATCAAAATCAGTTCATTAAAAAAAAAGTTATCGTCATTTGAATGAATTTAAGGCTAGAGTTTGCCTTGCCTGCAAATATATAGCATTACTGACATAGGAAAATTAAAATCCAAAGTCATCATTATATGACAGCATTATACCTATGCATACTAATATTATAAATGCGAAAGTAACTCTGTCTCTCTGTCTGTCTTCTTTTCACGCTTCAACCATTAAACCAATTTGGATGAAATTTGGTATGGGGGTAGTTTGAGACTCGGGGAAGGACATAGGGTATCTTTTATTCCGGGAAAATCTACAGTTCCTGAGGGATGGACAATAACGGCGGCGGCGTAGCCGCGGGCAAATATGACTTATATATCACCGCAACCGAAACTGCTGCGCCTTGAAACCTGAAATTTGGTTCAGGGTTCTTATAATGATGTGAGTGAGCGCTAAGAAAGGAGCGTCTGTCGTCTTTTTACGCTTCAACCACTGAACTGATTTGAATGAAATTTGGTATGGAGGTAGTTTGAGGCCTGGGAAATTGTACTGTTCCCGAGGGATCGACACTAACGCGGGCGGAGCCGCGGGCAACAGCTAGTTAAGTAAATATTTTTCCAACAAATGATAACAATCGAGTTGTCACCCCTTCCACCTGGCACCCGTATGTTGTTAGAAATGACATGTCGCGTGTCAGAGCCAGTCGTTAGTGTAGTGTGAACCACGTCACGAAGTAGATAGGGAGATATGGTCTGTGGTGTGACTGATAGTGGCGAGGTCAGTATTGTTTCATTATTCTTGATTGATAACTTGAGATGTAGATTAGAGTTGCCACGAATAGTGATTTGGCCGAATACCGAATATTCTGCAACGCTGTCGGCCGAAGCGCCGAATATTCGGCCGCCGGATATTCGGCACTAAGTACATGCTTGTTGAACGCGTAAAAAAAAATAATACTACAAATCGTCGCGACCTGTCTCACACGTGCGCGGGCGGGCGTGCGGCGTGCGACCATTTGACTGTTTGTTTCTATTGCGAGTAGACACGTCACGGCAGATTTTGTGAGATCATTATAAAAAATAAAACATCACCTACGATTTTGTAGAAACTTTGTTAGTTAGATGAAAAGCGTAATCGTTTGCTACCATCAAATGCTGAAAAGCTTGTTTTTATCCATCACAACTTACCGCTGAATAATTTTACTTATTAAAATGTTGTAATTTGGTAATAAATACAAATCTTGAGTAATATGATGTGTCCTTTTTGTCCATGATTTGGTATTCGGTATTCGGCCGAATAATAAGTACTATTCGGCCGAATACCGAATACCATAAAAAGTGGCCGAATAGGCCGAATACAGAATAGAAGCCGAATATTCGTGGCAACTCTAAGGTAGATAACTATTATAACAATTGAATGGAAATTTTATTTAGCATCGTTATAATACACGTCAACCATTACGATATATTTTCAAATAAATTGCTACTATACACGGTGAAATTTTTATCGTTTTGGACCCTTAAAGGGGTCACTCAGACCATCAAAATGAACAACTTTTCCTATGGGAACAATGTTGGGAACTCAAAAAAGTCAAGTCGTTGGTCCCGACTGCCAGAGTCGTTAAAGGAACCACGGCAGAGGCCGAGAGGCGAAGTACTCTGACACCAGGGTGTTTATGGTCGATTGACCGTAACACGATAAAGGTGTTCTAGGCTGTGTCCACTCCGTATAGAACGAAAACCTGACTAGTATGTATGAAACAAAATGCGTCACTTCTATTATAATAAATATAATATATCAAACAAAAAAAAAGAATTTTTAAAATCTGTTCATAAACGACGGAGTTATAACAACAAACATAAAAAAATACAACCGATATTTTTTTAATTTGAACCTGCGACCTTAAGTTGTACGTAGACTTAAGGTCGCAGGTTCAAATCCCGCCCGCTTGAAATTTTATCACCATATTTTATTTCTTCATTTAATAAGAATAATAAATAAATAAATACAACCGAATTGATAATCTCCTCCATTTTTTTTGAAGAAATAATTTTGTGAAAACATCAAACAAAATCATCCGTTTGAAAATTGGCCTTTGCAGGCAGGCTTTTTTCACGTCAAATTACATTTTAAATACATATACAAATTCTTTTATTTTGCTTAAATTGTGGTACACAGACAGGTGTTATTATAAATTATTAAGATATCATCACATTTCACCAGGCTCTGGCATGCAAAAATTATTAAAAATGTGAAGTTACTAAATTTACATAATTCTAACAGGCAATGGTTATTGTTTATGTCTTTTATAATATTACCAATACAAATGACAAAATAATAAATTTCACAAAATTATATGTCAAAATAAGATTAGGAGAGGAAAATTATGCACAATATAAGTCAGGGTAAAGGACCTAATTCAGTAATATTTTTATTATTAATTAATGTGCAAAAGCTACAGACTACTATTCTTTTGGAACCGACCACTGCAGAGAAGGAACGCCAAAAGAAACTCTTTTCAACAATATTGGTCGCCTGTTTGTGTTTGATAAACACACGGATAGCAAAATTAATATATTATTTTCTATTTTTCAATATTTACACACAAACGTTACAGAAATCGCCAAGATTGACCAATCATCATTGACAGCTTGTCCCACTTAGGGCCCCATTAGCCATAGGTACAGCTTGAAAATGACATGTTATCGCGCGCCTCATTACATGGAGTCGCGACGCGTGAACCGATAACCGATTGCTGGGAGTTGCGTAAGTGTACGTCGTTATTTTTGATTGATAAGGTAAGGGGGGTATTATTAAAACAAAATAGGGACGCGGTGTAAATTTTTAACCGTCGTCAAAAAATCTATGCTAGCCAACCCGCCTGCCAAGAGTGGTGAGTGTGTCAATATCATCGCATGGAAGTCTTAAAATATTTTATGTTATTTTAAAAATAAATAAGTTAAACATAAAAGATAGACAAAGATATATACCTAACTATAAAAACTTTTTTAAAACAAGCTTATTATATCACTTTATGTTTCGAGTTATTTTCGGCGAGCCCTTTAATTTGCTATCCATATTGTCATAAAGCTAACTATGCTTTGTCATCTAAACTAAACGAGTATACAAAATTTCAGCTCAAGGGGGAGATATCTCTGCTACAAAAAGATCTGTTTAAGTAGCTAAAATTGACGAAAGTTTCCCCTGAAGGGGTTACCCTTCGTCGGGGTACTTTCGGGTTTCTTTTTCGGGTTAACTTTCGTCAATTTTACATACAGATTTTACCCACCCCATATTTTACAATATGGTGGGTAAAATTTGTATGGATATTTTCTCTTTATACTTCTAAGTCTAAAACTTAGAAGTATGAAAAACGAATATAAGTTCACGATTACAATTAAAAAAGATCTGTGTAGATGAACGCTGTCTGTCTTTCGCCTATTCACGCATCAACCATTGAACCGATTTGGATAAAAATTGATATGGAGGTAGTTTGGGGCCCGAGGAAGGACACAGTTACCTTTCTTTCCGGGAAATTCTACTGTTCCCGAAGGATCGACATTAACGCGGTCGGAGTCGCGGGTAACAGCTAATAGTTACATACATTGCAAGTTAAATAAAAGCTTTTAAAAAACTAATTTCTTCCCTTTTTTTAAACATCTAAGGACACATGAGCTTTTGAGATAAATCTAACGATGCATTGTCGGAATCCATCCAGTTATTTGATAGATAGTAATAAAGTTTACAAACATAAAAAATACGTGTGAATCACATAACTCTTCTTGGCAGGTGGGTAAAAGAAGTATTACGCGATACCTTACCAAAGCATATTGCGAAAAGCGATCACCGTGATGTATGGTTCAATAACCTGGCCCGAGAAAAGTGTCAAGCTGAAAGCGGATGCGGATCTTATCTAGATCCTGTATTAAATATACATACATAGTATCACGTCTTTTTTCCTTGCGGGGTAGACACAGCCTAGATCTTTAAGACCTGAAGGCCACGTTAAGCATGTTGGTGGGCATTAGGTGGAAAATGGAATCACAATAGTAATGGGTTGCTAGCAGCATCGCCTATTAACACGATTCCACAGATTTAATCCATTCCCTCGATCGGCTTTTACGGTCTGCGCGGGAAGAGAAGCGACTGGTACATTATACGTTTTTTTCTTTTCTCCCAGACCAGCATGGAATAATTTATTACAGCATTAAGAATGTATGAAATATAAAGGTATAAAATCCAATGGAATCCATGTAATCTATTTTATGTTCTCTATATCATATCATCATCATCATCATCATCATCATCATCATCATCATCATCATCAGGTCCTTTTTAGTCTCCACTACAGGAGCACGACCCCCTCTGTACTACTAGGGCCATCCTTGGCCAGAGCAGTCATAGGACTTGGCCTACACTCTCCACGCTAGCCAGACGGGTTGGAGAGGTCTCTTAGATGTTTATAAGCTTTGTTTAGCTTGTATTTCCTAAGTCGCCTTTTACGACATCCACGGGAAGACTTGGAGTGGTCCTATTCTACTCTGCCGGATACCACACGGCTACCTATATCATATAACATTTCCTAACTTCCCAATCTTAACTGATATTTAAATGCGAAAGTAAGTTTATTTGTTACGCATTCACACCCTATCTGCTGAACCGATCGTCATGAAATTGTGCATACTCGTTGTCTGGGGTACGGAGAAGGACATAGGGTATATTTTATCCCGTGATCGACATTGACGTGAGCGGAGCCGCGGGGGAAAGCTAGTTCTTTATATGTTATAAGCGGCTAGAGTTTAACATCGCTAGAAATATTAAAAACTAGCTTTCGCCTGCGGCTCCGCCCGCGTCAATGTCGGTCCCTCGGGAATAGTACTTTTTCCCGGGATAAAAGGTAGCCTGTGTCCTTCTCCGTAATCCAGAGAACTTATATGCAAAATTTCATGATGATCAGTTCAGTAGTTAAGGCGTGAAAGCGTAACAAACAAACAAACTCACTTTCGCATTTATAATATTAGTTAGGATTAGGATAAAACAGCATTCAAATCAATTCTCCCGTTTAAGAGCTACAGCGACACAGAAAGACACATACACAAAGAGGTTAAACTAATAACGCCGCTCGTTTTGTGTCGGAGGTAATAAATATACTTATAGTTAAAGTATTAAAAATAACAAAGAAAATCCTGAAACCAAGATTATGTAATTATAAAACATATAATTTATTTTTTATATCTTTTAAAACAGAAAAGAAACGATAATGTCCTTGCTAAATTCAGTAGAAGTGATAGAATAAATAAACAGTTCAACAACATATACTTTAATACCTATAGCATTAAATTATCCATTAATCGAAAAATAAATATTTCGTATATTCTATACACTCCAGAGTCCTATATCAGTAATTACTTAACTGATATGTAATAACGTCTCTGAGAATGTCCTTTCATCCCCCCATCCCTCCCCTCCCTTTTCGGACCGAAGGATAATTATAGAGCCCAAAAGGTTTCTGCAGAAAAAATCTTCGGGACACGAACTAATTAGCTTTAGTTTTTCCTCCGCCGGAAATCGTAATATTGCGTGATCTTGTCGTGACAACCCTACGGAGGTCCGGTTTTGGTATCGGCAAGTTTGGTTTCGGTAGAAAAATTGAGTTTCGAAGAGTTTCGGTTTTGGCATAAAATCGCCCGAATCTTCGGCTTCGGTGAATTGGTGTCACGACACACTCGTCAACCGTAAGCAAAGTCTAGAATAATCTATACTTTATATGAAAGTGTCGATTTTGTTTTTTTTTTTATTAACATGTATTGTCCACCAACATTCTTTTAAACGTGGCTTTTAGGTCTTATAGGCTTGGGCTCTGTCTACACCACAAGGATAAAATATGTTATTAAAATATTTTACAATGGGTAACTCACGCACAAATTCAGCTACTGGCCGACATGTTTCGACCTCTTCCGGAGGTCTTCCCCAGGCCAAAAGTGAATCGAGACGCGCGTCCATATCCCGATCCGCACTGATACTCCCTCTACTCACTTTACTCACTGGCAAAATAAGTGATAGCATCATAGATTTAAAAAAAATGCGTCTCTCATATTTCTTTGTATATCATGTATTCATTTGTGTTAAATATGGTGGAGTTTAGTACGTACTTATATAAGTAATTATTATTATTGACATAAACTAAACTATTATATATACTATACTATTGGCTAAACGTGGTCTTTCGGTCTTATGACTTTAGGCACTGTCTACGCCGTAAGAGATAAAGACGTGATAATATGTATGTATGTTATTATTGACACATTTGTAAGTCTCGGTATTTTTGGAGTCGGCGAAAACTAAGAACCGAACCGAGGGCGGTTTTGGTTTCGGCGAAATATCCTGTTTCGGTCAAACTCTAAACTTGTTGTAAAGGGCAAGGGACAAAGGGTTCAGATGAGAAACGTAATTTATTAGTATTTAAGATGAAAGGCTGCGACGAAAATCTTGAGCCGTAAAATTAGGGATTTTAGATAATAAGAATTTTCGTAAAACTAGGGTTATCAGATGATAAGAATTTTCGTAAAACTAGGGTTATCAGATGATAGAGATATTCGTAAAACTATGGTTATCAGATGATAAAGATTTTCTTTAAACTAGGGTTATCAGATGATAGAGATTTTCGTAAAACTATGGTTATCAGATGATAGAGATTTTCGTTAAACTAGGGTTATTAGATGATAGAGATTTTCGTAAAACTAGGGTTATCAGATGATAGAGATTTTCGTAAAACTATGGTTATCAGATGATAAAGATTTTCTTTAAACTAGGGTTATCAGATGATAGAGATTTTCGTAAAACTATGGTTATCAGATGATAGAGATTTTCGTTAAACTAGGGTTATCAGATGATAGAGATTTTCGTAAAACTAGGGTTATCAGATGATAGAGATTTTCGTAAAACTAGGGTTATCAGATGATAGAGATTGTCGTAAAACTAGGGTTATCAGATGATAAAGATTTTCGTAAAACAAGGGTTATCAGATGATAGAAATTTCCGTAAAACTAGGGCTATCAGATAATAAGAATTTTCGTGAAACTAGGGTCTCAGATGAATTGAATTATTATGACGTCAGGAACATTATTAAACTTCTCTTTCTCAACTAGGTAATCTTAGTTTAGAAAGAGAAGTTTAATAATGTTCCTGACGTCATAATAATTCAATTCATGCGGTTGCGTTATATCTATGGAGCATCCAAGCCCCTGAAATCCTAATAACTAACCCTAAAAACTAAAACAACGTGATAGTAATTCATACGTATACTTAGTACATTTTTCGACCTCTGTGGCATAGTGGTCATTATGTCAGGCGGTCACACCAAATGTCCCGGGTTCAATCCCCGGTCAGGTCAAGATGAAAAATGATCATTTTCAGATTAACGTGGATCTTGGATGTTTATCTATATACAATACATATGTATTTGGCATAAAATATAGTAGCGTTAAGTTAGTATCCCATAATACATGACTCGAGCTTACTTTAGGGCACGCTCCACTAGCGTTTTGATATAAAATATAGTATCGTCAAGTTATTATACCATACATAGCACAAGTCTCGAACTTTTATTGGGGCTAGCTCAATCTGTGTGATTTGTCCGTATATACAGCGTGTATCATAACTAACGACGTTCTCGTGAAGGTGTGACTTAGCCCGTCAAAATGAACAACTTTTCCTATGGGACCAATGCCGGAATCTCAATTTTTTTTTGACACTTTCATACTAATTTGCTGCCCGGCCGAACACTTTTATATGAAAACGTATTTTTTTTTAGTTCCCAGCATTGGTCCCATAGGAAAAGTTGTTCATATCGAAGGGCTGAATCACCCCTTCAAGGATTGGAAAGGGTTTCCTTTACATATTGTAACTATGGGGATGGGACGGCAATCTTCTTTGGAACTTATATTGTTTATTTATGTAAAACTGTTGGAAAATTTTGTGCACCTCAAGCATTATATCAATGTTATAATATGTACATATATGACACATTGATTCATCATGGGCTCAGTCGCAAAATGTCCCCTAGTCATTAAACGTCTCTTTCTCATAATGGTTCTTTCGTAGAATGTATGTTTCGCAAAATGTTGCACACAGGGACATAAATTTAAATTTATATTTTGGGGTGCACATCGAAATAACATTATTCTTTTCCTAAATAATGTAAAAATGTAGAACAGCAAAATTTTTACGAGACGATTCTTTGTATAATAAGAACCCATATTATTAAAATGCATATTATTACATTTTATCCTATATTTTCCTTGTCCTCAACAAAAGATTAAGGTCTATAAGGTTACATGAAACTCGGTTGTAATTAATCTATCAGAAGTTTCGCGACCAAATTGCCGGCGCTTGGCGATAACTCAGGCGATATTGCGCTCGTGTGCGCGCGCCCTAAACGTATGTGCGGTTGGAATTAAGTTAGGAATTAATTTTACATTAGATATTTATTCGAAGAGATTAGAGTGGTGGCCGAGAGTGGGGAGAAGACCAGTCGGTAAACCACCAGCCCGCTGGTCAGATTTTACGGCTGGACATTGTTCGGCTGAGTGGAAAACAGTGGATGAGACTAGCACAGGACCGTGGATATGGCGTAAAAAAAGGGAGGCCTATGCCCAGCAGTGGTCTGATATGGGCTGAAAATGATGATGATGATGATATATTTGGATAGCAATGCTGCTGCTTGGTGTCCGACTACCTTTCATCTGGCGAGGAGACAAGCACCAACACCTCGTAAACAAAAATGTAATACAAGAAAGAAAAAGTATGTAACGTTACACGGAAATTAGTTGTATGTAATTAATCTATTAGAAGTTACCGCGCGCCCAAATTGCCGGCGCTTGGCGATAACTCAGGCGATATTGCGCTCGTGTGTGCGCGCCCTAAACGTATGTGCGGTTTAGAGATGGGCAAAGCACCGGGTTTAAACCCGGTGCTTTGGTAAAAACCCAATAAACACCCTTAAACACCCATAAACACCCAAAAAATTGGGTGTTTACTTTATTTGTCAAAAACGTTAGTAATATATGAAAAATATATATTTATTAAATAGTAATGATCAATTCTACGTTGCTGTACGTTAAAATAATTTAAAGAAATATTAGGTACGTACTTAATAAAATTTTAGGAAACTTTAAAATTTTTACTATTATAAAAACCGAGATGAAAATAATTAGTTCTGTGTTTTCATGTTGCAGTTGACCAACATGTTGGTCTTTTGCTTGCCGTAAATATTTTAAAAGCTTTGCGCCAAAGTAGAAAGAGACGGCATGCTGTGTCAGACCTTATGTTAGAACGAGTGCGGCAATGACTGTGCGGTAGTAGTGAGTCGGTGGATGTAATTAGAAGAATAAATAATTCTAAGGTGTAAAATGATATTATTTTATTTTCTTATGTAGGTATTAAAATTTGAGTTTTTGATAGTTTTCTTTTTACATGACTTCAAAAAAGGAGTGTATTGTTATTTTTAGAGATTATGTTTGTATTAAAATACAGTGTACAGGAGCATCTTATTCCACAATGACTTCAGAATGTCTTGAGGCAATTATCTATCGTTATAATTCTTATACCATTTAACCTAAAAAAATATACCCTTTGTTATCGCTCCACCCGAGCGACGACATTGGTAGTTACAGAAAAAACTTGTCATAAAAAATCGACATGAATGTCGTTTTCCAGGTTTTATGGGGTGTAGATCTCGAAAATGACGTCAATTTTGGAATCTTAGATAGCATACGCGACTTGTCATGAAAAATCGACACTGGTGTCGTTTCCTAGGTTTTTAGGGTGAAAATCTCGAAAATGACGTCAGTTTTGGAATTCAAGATGGCGGACGCGAGTTTTGATGAAAAATCGACATGCGTGTTCTTTTTACGTTTTTTGGGGTGTAGATCTCGAAAATGATGTCAGTTTTCGAATCCAAGATGGCGGACGTGACTTGTCATGAAAAATTTACATGGATGTTATTTCTAAGGCTTTTTGGGGTGTAGATCTTGAAAATGACGTCAATGTTGGAATCTTAGATAGCATACGCGACTTGTCATGAAAAATCGACACTGGTGTCGTTTCCTAGGTTTTTAGGGTGAAAATCTCGAAAATGACGTCAGTTTTGGAATTCAAGATGGCGGACGCGAGTTTTGATGAAAAATCGACATGCGTGTTCTTTTTTACGTTTTTTGGGGTGTAGATCTCGAAAATGATGTCAGTTTTCGAATCCAAGATGGCGGACGTGACTTGTCATGAAAAATTTACATGGATGTTATTTTTAAGGCTTTTTGGGGTGTAGAAATGAAATGAAATAAAATAGAATTTTATTCAAATTTGGATATCATGTATCTCTTTCTGAACGTCATATTATTATTTTTAATATTTGCAAAATCGATAAGCTACTAGCGTTTCGAAACGACCACTGCTGAGAAGAATACGCCGAAAGAAACTCAGTCCAGTATTGGTCCCTACGTGCCTGAAGGGCTACACTTTCACATATTTATAACAAATTGAATTATTTTACATTAAGTAATCACCGATGTACAATTTAATGAATATATTACTTCCATGGAGTTTTATCTGATAAATAGTCATTAATACAATAATAGGCATTTTTAAGCAATTGATTTTTAACAGCAGTCTTAAACTTACCTAATGACAGAGCCAATATTTCTTCAGGAATTCTATTATAGAAGCGTATACTAAGTCCCAAAAATGAATTCATTGTTTTCTGTAATCGCAAAGTTGGTGTCGCTAATTTATTTTTATTTCTCGTATTCCTGTTGTGGATATCACTATTTTTCGCGTAAAGATGAACATTATTACGTACAAACATAATATTTGCAAATATGTATTGCGCGGGGAATGTCAAAATATTTATATTTTTAAACAATTCTCTAAGAGATTCTCTAGCACCTAGTTTATATATAGATCTGATAGCGCGTTTTTGAAGGACGAATATGGTATTAACTTCTGCTGCGTTACCCCATAGTAATATCCCATACGACATGACCCTATGAAAGTAGCTGAAGTATACCAAACGCGCAGTATCAACGTCAGTCAACTGTCTTATTCTTCTAACAGCGTAAGCAGCCGAACTAAGTTTACCCACTAAGGATGTGATATGGGCACCCCATTGAAGTCCCGAGTCAACTGTCATCCCAAGAAATACTGTTTTATCTACCAAATCTATCGTTTCGTTTTCGACCACTATGCGTGTTGGTACTTTTGTAGCATTCGGTAAACAAAATTTAATACACTTCGTCTTTTTAGCGTTCAACAGCAAATTGTTTGCTGTAAACCACTCTAATACTTGAGCTAATGTACTATTGACCTCGTCAAAATTGTCTGTTGTCCTATCAACAGGGAAAATAAGAGAAGTATCATCGGCAAATAGTACAGCTTTACATGTGTGAACATAGTATGGCAGATCATTAATATATATAAGAAACAACAAGGGGCCTAGTATAGAGCCCTGGGGTACGCCCATCTTAACAGATGATCCCGAGGATTGAACCCTATCAACGCTAACTTTTTGAATTCGGCTACTCAAATAAGATGTGATTAATGCAATAGATTTACCTTTAATCCCATAGTGTTTCAATTTGGACAGCAGGGTATCGTGGTCTACACAATCAAATGCTTTGGAGAGATCACAAAAAACACCGTAGATCTTGAAAATGATGTCAATGTTGGAATCTTAGATAGCATACGCGACTTGTCATGAAAAATCGACACTGGAGTGAGTCGTTTCCTAGGTTTTTAGGGTGAAAATCTCGAAAATGAAGTCAGTTTTGGAATTCAAGATGGCGGACGCGAGTTTTGATGAAAAATCGACATGCGTGTTCTTTTATACGTTTTTGGGGTGTAGATCTCGAAAATGATGTCAGTTTTCGAATCCAAGATGGCGGACGTGACTTGTCATGAAAAATTTACATGGATGTTATTTCTAAGGCTATTTGGGGTGTAGATCTTGAGAATGACGTCGATTTTGGTATCTAAGAGTGCGGAGGCATTTTCTCATGAAGAATCGACATCGGATTCATTTCTACGTTCTTTAGGGTGTAGATGTCGAAAATGATGTCAGTTTTGGAATCTAAGATTCGCCATCTTAGATTCCAAAACTGACATCATTTTCAAGATCTACACCCCAAAAAGCCTTAGAAATAACATCCATGTAAATTTTTCATGACAAGTCACGTCCGCCATCTTGGATTCGAAAACTGACATCATTTTCGAGATCTACACCCCAAAAAGCCTTAGAAATAACATCCATGTAAATTTTTCATGACAAGTTACGTCCGCCATCTTGGATTCGAAAACTGACATCATTTTCGAGATCTACACCCCATGCTTGTCATGAAAAATCGACGCGTGTAATTTTTTAGGTTTTTAGTAGTGTAGATCTAGATTATAAAATCAGTTTTGGAATCAAAGATGACGACAGTTTATGATAAATCATCATGGGTGTTGTTTCCTATTCTTCCTCGAAAATTACGTTATTTACACCCCAAAAAACTAAGGGATCAACACCCATGATGAATTACCATGCAAAGCCCTGCCATCTTACATTACAAAACTGACATTATTTTCAAGATCTTCTTCCCAAGAAACATAGAAACGTCATCCATGTCGATTTTTTATGACAAGTCACGTACGCCATCTTGGATTCCTAAACTGACATCATTTTTGAGATCTACACCTAAAAAAACTAGAAAACGAAACCCATGTCGATTTTTATAACAATTCGGGTCCGCCATCTTTGATTCTAAAACTGACGTCATTTTTGAGATCTACACCTCAAAATACCTAGACAACATTCAAACTGTCGAACATCGTTTTCCATTTTTGAAGTCGGTGAAAAAAAAAGCATGTGTCATAAATGAAACCTTCAACACGGTCAAAACAATAAGTAATATTCGATAGTGTGTATTCCCGCTAACCTAGAATACATACCTATGTGTGAGCAAGATATAAGATTTATGAGCGCGACAGACGGTGTTCGGATAAGTTCTAGACTATTCCATTCTGGGAGCTTCGCGACAATATTTAAATTATTGAGCTACTAACAATCCAAAATACCCGTTTATTTTATCCTCTGGTCATGTCGCCTCGCTCTATCGCAAAAAAATATTATTTGATGAGGGCATAAAACTAAAACGTAAGTATGGGAGGGAAGTTGACCAATTGGACCTGAAGGGTTGGAACTGTAGTCCACTGCACCAGCTTAGTCAGGTCAAGAAGTAGCATAATTAAAGTAAAAAATCGTAAAAACCCAAAAAATTGGGTGCTTATTGGGTTTAAACCCAAAACACCCAAAACACCCGGTTTTTACCCAACTGGGTTTAAACCCGGGTGGGTGGATTGCCCATCTCTAGTGCGGTTGGATTCCGGTTGGGACTAATTTTGCATTAGGTATTTATTTGAAAAGTAATGCCGCTGCTTGGTGTCCGACTTTACCTAGAATAATACTTTTTATCTGTCAAAGCGAAGCAGCAACACCTCGTGATCAAAAATGTTTTACAAGAAAGAAAAAGTATCTAAGGTGACACGGAAATTAGTTGTATGTTGTAATTCATCTATCAGAAGTTACCGCGCGCCCAAATTGCCGGCGCCCGGCGATAACTCAGGCGATATTACGCTCATGTGCGCGCGCTCTTAACGTATGTGTGGTTGGGTTCCGGTCAGGACAAATTTTGCATTAGATATTTATTTGAACAGTAATGCCGCTGCTTGGTGTCAGACTTAACCTAGAATAATACTTTTTATCTGTCGAAGAGAAGCACCAACATCTCGTGAACAAAAATGTTTTACAAGAAAGAAAAAGTATCTAACGTGACACGGAAATTAGTTGTATGTAATTCATCTATCAGAAATTACCGCGCCAAATAGCCGGCGCCCGGCGATAACTCAAGTAATAGATTTCACGCGTGTGAGCGTGCCCTAAACGTACGTGCGGTTGTGTTTCGGTCTGAACGTGATTTTCCGAAAATTCACAGCTCTTTTGCATTTGAATTTTTGAGGTGACAACTTCTTATAAATCGATGAAAATGATGTAAAATTAGTAAATTAGGAAACGATGTGGCCTACTCCGTACACCCACAGATTACCTAATAATGATTATAGTACAACGGCAATGCATAATTCACACACGATATTTCCGCCGTTCCGTGTGTGGTGAGGTAGGGTTCCGGTTATACGAAGAGCGTTCGTAACAATCATCCTAATCCTAATATTATAAATGCAAAAGTGAGTTTGTGACGCCTTCACGCCCTATCTACTAACGGTTTAGTATCGTCATGAAATTTTGCATACCCGTTGTCTGGGATACGGAGAAGGACATAGTGACATTTTATCCCGGGAAAAATTATTGTTCCTGAGGGATCGTCATTGACGCGGGCGGTGCCGCGGGTGAAAGCTAGTTGTACATAGTTGTACAATACACACAGTCACGTCTTTACTCCTTGCAGGCTGAACAGAGCCCAGGTATAAAAGATCTAAACTCCATACTTAGCATATTGGACTCCGCAACGCCATTTAAATATGAAATCTATCTACGATACATAAGATACAATTTTCTTTGTTGTATTTAACATGTGCTCCGCCGCGCTGTCGTCTATGGAGGTCTATGGAGATTTATACTCGTAAGCAAACTTTTTAATAAAGAAATATTAAGGACATATCACACAAATTGAGCCCTACAGTAAGTTGTGGACTTGTGTCGTAGGACACTAACTCAATAATCTCCTGGCTTGTGTCCTAAGTAGGGTCAGCCCTCTTGATAAATTTCCTCCAAAATTGACGGCTAGGATACTAACTCAACGATATTATATTTTATAATATATACTTATATAGATAAACATCTAAGACCCAGGTCAATCTGGAAAAAATCTTTTTCGATCAGAATCAGAATTTATTTGCGTAAAATATGGTAACATAGTTGGTACAGTAAGTATTCGAATCACATATTTGCCATCTTAACCTCGCTGGGGATCGAACCCGGGAACCCTCGTGCCGCAGGCTGGCGATGGCGTGTTAACCACTGCGCCATTTTGTTAGCAAAATAAAAGTGCCATAACGAACAAACCATTTAAATAATAAAGGCGGGAACAAATCATGCTAATGTTGAAATATATCTCAATACGGGTCGCCCCGGCTGTAAATAAACAGCGTTGTCGCACTCAAATATTTTGAATACATAAAGTTTGTCGGTAAATCTCGTTGTCTGTGAAGTTCTGCAATCTGTGCAGGTTTACAATTGTAACACTTAAAATAGCACGGGCGACACAAAGTGTTGAACTTGAGGAAGTTTTGAATAAGGGTCGGGCTACACTGTTCGATCGACGGTTAGCCTATACATACAAAACGCGCACAAAGTATGATAATCAAGTGAAAACACATTTCTTATCTCTATGATACTATCCTTTCACACCGCTATCTTTTATCTCGCCCAACGTGTAAGTTATTATATATATGTGTATATAAAATATATGTAAATAGTATATTACTAAGTTTATTTATTTATGTTTATTCAATATTTTTTGATATTATATAAAAAATTCTAGTAATGATTTAACTACCCCGCACCCACGGTATTCTAGAGTGATTTTTCATAAAAGGTTGCCTGTAAGAAATGGCTCTGCGATAAGGCCGCCTTTTGCGCATTTTCTAGATTATAAGATGAGACATGTATTCATTTTGTTTCTCCTTGATGTGTAATAAGGGGTTTCTATCTATCTATCTATCTATAATCATCTTGCATGACGCGACCGCGTTTTGTCGTCAGAGCGCGTTCGCCGCGTTGATGCGAAAGGATTTCCATAGGGACTTTGCGCACGTATAGGTTGTCGATCGCCGACGATCAGTGTGCCGCAACCCTAAATTGGACGTTCAAATTTTATGCTAGCCAAAACGTGGCAAAAGGAACCATATTACTATAAGCCTATGTAGTCCAGTGGTCATGACGTTTATCTTTCGACCCGGTCGTGGGTTCGACTCTTATTAATTGTCATACATTTTCAACTGAGAATTTTTGACGTCAGTAAATTACTTATGGCTAAGTTTAATGCCGCTTCCAAAGCGGAGTGCAGAAGAAGCGGCACCAAACTGCACAGCGCATTTTCTCCAATCGACGTCAACTTACAATTTTAGTTTATCTTAAGAGCCCGACATATGCCAGGCGGCGTGGCGATACAAACGCGGATGGTCTAAATGCGTTGGCTACTTTGGATATTTTCGTTTTTTAGGAATTTTCAAGGGTTATTCTAAAAAGAAAAACATATGATGGCTGCCTTATCTGTAATGCAATAATAATCAAAAGTTTTAAGGTTAATTTTAATGTATTTGGTGAATAATGCTATATACCGAGTAAATTAGACGTGATTTGGAGGCAACTTTGCAATTTTTTTCTATCGAGAAAATTTAACGCTATCGTGTTTTTGAATCAGTTAGTTACCAGAGTTAGTCCTGAACTTTGCTGCATTTTTATTTCAACTTGAGTATTTAATTATTATTGATATAACAGAGCAAAGCAGTGTGAGGTAGTACGGGCCCTTAAAAACTAGGTATGTAACTAGGCCGAGCTTGTGTACCCGATGCTATACCTGCAACCACCGGACAGGCAGTTAAGGATGACACCCCCAACCTAATTTGATTAATTCAAATTTTGTACATCATCATCATCATCAGGTCATTTTAGTCTCCACTGCAGGAGCATGACCCTCTCTGTACTACCGGAGCCATACTTGGCCAGAGCAGACAGAGGATTTGGCCTACACTCTCCTCACTGGCCAGACGGGTTGGAGAGGTCTTATTGATGTTTATGAGCTTTGTTTAGCTTGTATTTCATAAATCGCCTCTTACGACATCCACGGGAAGATTTGGAGTGGTCCTATTCTACTCTGCTGGAAACAACATGGCTAGTAGGCTAGTAGCTAGCATGAACACTTCTAAATCGACTATTGACAACTCGATAGTAACAAATGCGACGATTCGATAATGACGATCATAAAATCGTAGAGCTACATAGCCAAAATTGGTATCAAGATAAAAAATCATTTGCTTCAATTCGAGATAAGCTGGAGCCAGCATCCTTCGGAGGTCTTAATCGACTAAGTTTCAGATTTATAGCAGTTATGTTGTGAGCACTTTCGCTGCGAAGTTTTTCCGCTTGACTTTATTTGATGTGTTTTGGAACTTTGTTTTTTCAGTTAGTAATATTTAGTTTATTCATAAAAAAATTTAACATATTTACATTAAATGCCAGACGATTTCAAACCATAAATCCTAACTAATATTATAAACGCGAAAGTGAGTTTGTTTGTTTGTTACGCTTTCACGCCATAACTACTGGACCGATCATCATGAAATATTGCATACAAGTTCTCTGGAGTACGGAGAAGGAGATAGGCTACCTTTTATCCCTGGAACAAGTACTATTCCCGAGGGATCGACATTGATGCGGGCGGAGCCGCGGGCGAAAGCTAGTATTATAATATTTTAACTTAAATAGAAATTAAGAAATCTTCAAACTCGTCGCATTGAGGCAACGTGCCCAATATACTGGCAGCATTTCCGTGCTGTATAGCAAAACTAATTTGCTGAGCGAAATAGCTGCCAGGTTTTGGAACATGAATATTTTGACAAAACAATCGAACATCTTTCTGAATTGAACATAGCCTATGGATAAATATGTTCGACTAGCTGTCGCCCGCGATTCCACTGAGTTTAATGTCGATCCTGCAGGAACGGTACTTTTTTTCAGGGATAATAGGTAGCCTATGTGTTAATCCAGGTAATCACCTATCTGTGTGTAAAATTTCGTCAAAATCCATTCAGCCGTTTAGGCGTACATGAGTAATAAACATCTATACGTACTCACAAACTTTTGCGTTTATAATATTAGTAAGGAAGTAAGGATAACCCCGTGGACTAACGTAATGTTAGCGCGTAGTGTAAGAAGGTGTGTGTAAGAATCTTCTCCGTGTTTCGTAGGGCACGTTAAGCCGTTTATCCCGGCTGCCATTATTAGATGACAGGCGTTAAGTTTTATTAGAAGCAGTTTGAAAAGTCTAACACTGTGTTTGCTACTCTTACACGACAAAAAACATACAAATAATAAATAAAAACATACACAGGGACAAACCAAATCGTGGAATACTAACTTAGATACCTTCCAGTGACATATTTGCACATCTAAAAAATATCGTTTTCCATGACCAATACTGATGAAAAGAGTTTCTTTCGGCGTCTTCTTCTCTGCAGTGGTCGGTTCCGAAACGCTAGTAGTTTGTAGCTTTTGAACAATAATTAATAATTTGAATATAATATAATAAGTATTATTTAAAATGTGAATTGACGTGAAAAAGTGCCTGAAAAGGCCTATTTTCTGAATAAATCTTTGAATCTTTGAATCATGACCTAGTCGGGGAACGAATCTGGGATTCTGCGGTTCAAAAGCACTTACGGTACCAATGAGTCACAGAGCCTGTGAAGATGATTAATGACAGGAAGAAATGGAGGAAGTGGACGGACATGCAGAGCCGACCCCAAATAGGGAAACGCGAGGATGATGTTTTTTGTCGTGAGTTTCATTAGACTAGTGTAAGTAATATTATGTTTTAAATGTAGTTTTCGATAATAAATAAATAAATATATACGGAAAAATCACCCAAATTGAGCTAGCCCCAAAGTAAGTTCGAGACTTGTGTTATGGGATACTAACTCAACGATACTATATATTTTATAACAAATACATATATAGAGGAATGGTGGGAAATAGAGAAATGTGGAAAAATAAGACATATTGCGCCGACCCCAGATAATGGGATATGGTAAGGCAGATGAAGATGACATATATAGATAAACATCCAAGCCCCAGTGTCTGGACCCGCCAAAACTGACTGAAAATACGTTTTTTTTTAAGACGGTAAGTCGATGCGGTCAAGAGATATAACATGAGACGGAGGAAGCCGAAGGTCGGATGCTCATATCTGACAGCATATGCTTAGATATGCTTTCGATCAAAGATAAACTCGCGCCAACATTCTACAAGGTCGTAATCCACCAAGTTTCAGATTTATTGCAGCTATCATGTTATAAGCACTTCCGAAGTTTT
Source organism: Elegia similella (assembly GCA_947532085.1). Lineage (NCBI taxonomy): Eukaryota > Metazoa > Arthropoda > Insecta > Lepidoptera > Pyralidae > Elegia > Elegia similella. The sequence continues at coordinate 22,280,918 of OX383941.1, forward strand.
TCCGCTTGACTCTAAGTTAGCGATGGCTGATGTGCTGTGGAACTTGAATGTTTTGTGAAATACTGTTTATGGCAAAAACTAAATATATCCTTCTTTACAAGATTTTCGATGATAAATCAAAAAATATTTCCGTAACATATAGTCCGAGTATTTCAGAAGATGTAAGGAATCAAACGCAGATAAAGACTGGAACATATACTGGTAGAGGCGCGCTCAAAGTCTAGTGCAACAAATAGATAGAGCGTCACCAAATTTTATCGAAGCGCCAAGTGGTCTGTTCGATATCCACCCGACCTTATCTAGTCTCGCCTGCTTCCGCGATGCTTTTTAAATCGCGCGATAAACTATCCACATCTCTCTGTCTAATATGCGAAAAAAAATGGCGGTAGTCGACAAACGCTGCTGAGCGTGTCTTACTGTTACTACGGGCTAGCCCCATAGCATGACAGTTAAGAGGCGCCAGCAAAATTTTTGTATCCGGGCGCCTGTTTGGTTAAAGCGCATAATCAACACGCCCTCCAACATGCTAAATGTGGTCATAAGGTCTTATGGACCTAGGCTCTGTACCCCGTAAGAAAAAATGTTATGTTATGATACAATGCTATATTATGCTTATTAAACCACCCTGAATTCTGTCATTGACGCCACAATACGTTAGACACGAATGGATTTAATTCTCAAACTGGATTAAAATTAAAAGCGCCAGTAGAATCAATGCATAGATTCGAACTCACGACCTTACGGTCCGTCTGCTTTATTTCCGTCAAATGATTACCACACCGGATTTTGTGCGTTCAAGTCTGTGTAATCGGATTATCCGCGGGCTGGACATTCCTTGAAGCCATGCTTGGCTTTAATTGATGCATTAATGGCTGTAAACTATTTAATTGACATGTGCACAGACCGAGGCTTGGGCGACTGGATTTTGGACGTAGGGCTGAGCAACCTCGTGCGCCGGCGTTCATCTATTTAAGACCTTATCATGTGAAAAATCTGAGATAAAGGTTTTTTTAATCTTTAATAATTTAAAGGGGTTTTGTCACTCATTGATATGTCACCCCCGTAAGGCATACACGAGATATAAATTAGTTTTTTTTTATCGTAAATTTTAGTGCGTTTGACCTCCATCTTGCCTGGTGGGAAACAACGATGAGGTCTAGGGTGGTACACGCAAACTCAAATTAGTACATAGAATAATGAGATAAAAGGTATAATCGTGGTAGAGCCACGCTACCGGCAAAATAAATTTTGTAGCATGAATGGGCTGGCTCGTCCGGGGAAGTACCACACTCTCACAGAAAATCGACATCTGAGTAGAAGCTTTACCGCTTTTATGCTTGACCGGCTCAAGCATAAAAGCGGTAAAGCTTCTTCCATCTCTTCAGGCCCATCCTACTCCCCTCCCTATTCCCTTCCCCCAACTCCTTGAAAGGCCGACAACGCATCTGTCACTCCTTGGTGTTGCAGTTGTACATGGACAGCGGATATCACTTACCATCAGGTGACCCGCTTGCTCGTTTGCCGACCTATATCACAAAAAAGCCGCCTCGTACCGATTTGGCACGAATGCTGTGCTAGTGATGTGCCGGAGAGAAATTTTCTGTTCTCATGAATTCTTTCTCACGGAAATTTGCGGGAAATTTCCAATGATTCTCGAGAATTTCTCAATAATTCTCTCATTTGAGAGAAAGAAGAAGAAATTCTCGAGAAAAAATCCCGACCCGTTCTCAAATTTTGAGCACAGCACAACACCAGTTGTGCCGCGGCATAATATTCTTAAATACTATGACTATGACGAAGGAGAGTACCTTTATGTTCAGAGTCTGGGTATACATATTTATTACTCTGCATGTTTGAATGTCAATCTTTAGTCATATGGAATACATTGTGTACTTATTAATGCTCATGACTGTTCGCTATTCAATTAAAATAAACAACAATAAAGGACGAAAAATAATTGAATTTGCATACTTCATTTAATTAAATCACTCTATAATCTTTATTTTTTTCATTTCAAGTGCCAATGGCATACATCTGATATGTACCGCAACCGAATATGGGTATTTATTTTTTATGTCATAGGGCGGCAAACGAGCAAGCGGGTCACCTGATAATCACCGCTGACCATAGAGTATGTACTGAATCGTAGTATCTTGCGTCGTATACCTTAATAAATAATGGGTCTATACCTATGAAATTGACGGTTTTTTTCGGCTTGCCATTCTGTTTTTAATAACTAAGATTTTTAAACACATCTTTTATACTTGTAAGTGGACTTATTATTAACATTCCGCATGCATTATTTTTTTTTGTTTTTCTGAATTTATTATTGAAAAATGCTATTGAAAAGAACTCGTTTCAGATGTTGTCAATTTTGATCAAAAATTTCGTCGTTTTTCTATTCTTTTTCAAAGTGTTTGGAAATTGTATAATGCGTTAATCAAGCTTACTGTCCGTAAATACATGCAAAATGTTACTTTAGTTGAATTTACAAACCCAAAATGATCCTATAAACGTGAGTATGGAAAATTCAATTTACTCGAAATTCTCTATAGAAAGCAACAATTTTATAAGAACCCAATACACAATTATATATATCGGGGCAGCCCTATGTGAGAGTTAACCGTTGAGAGAATTCACACGAACGCACAGACGCCGCTCGATAGCCCTATGACGATTAAATACCAATATAATAATTGAATTATCTAACGCGATAAACTTAAAATTTTTACAGCTCACAGAAATTAAATAAATAAATAAATATATACGGACATATGACACAGATTGAGCTAGCCCCAAGGTAAGTTCGAGACTTTTGTTATGGGATACTAACTCAACGATATATATTTTATAACAAATACATATATAGATAAACATCCAAGACCCAGGCCAATCTGAAAAAGATCATTTTCCATCTTGACCTGGCCGGGGATCGAACCCGGGCACTCCGTGTCGCAGGCTGGCGTGTTAACCACTGCGCCCAGGGGTTGGAATACCGGTAAAAATCCATTACCGGTACCTCTATAAAACGACAATACCGGTAATTGGTTTGGTACCGGTACATTTGGTAACGGTAAAAATCAAGTACCGGTACCTCTATAATACAACGGTACCGGTAATTGGATTGGTACCGGTACCTCAATAAAACGACGGTACCGGTAATTGAAAGAAGTACCTGTACCAAATACCGGTAAACAGTACCGGTACTAAGTACCGGTACTGTTTCGTATTGGGAATTATCATTTTGTTAATGTGTGTCGTTGCCGTGTTGTGCATGTGCGGCGTGAGGCGGGGGCCCACAATAGGGCGGCACTTTTACAGTCGAGCGAGTCCCATGCGGTAGACGGCAACAATGCGTAGGTACCGGTAAAATTAACGCAATTTTAATACCGTTAAAATTTGCCAGAATAGAGGTACCGGTACTTACCGGTACTTATAATGTGAATTTGGTACCGGTAACAAGTAGCGGTAAAATTACCGTTAACTGTTAACAATATTATTACCGTTAAATACTAGATTACCGGTACCTCATATTACCGTTAAAATTTTAACAGAATAGTAATACCGGTACTTACCGGTACTTATAATGGGAATTTGGTACCGGTAACAAGTAGCGGTAAAATTACCGTTAACTGTTAACAATATTATTACCGTTAAATACAAGATTACCGGTACCTCCTATTACCGTTAAAATTTTAACAGAATAGTAATACCGGTACTTACCGGTACTTATAATGGGAATTTGGTACCGGTAACAAGCCCTGACTGCGCCACAGAGCTGTCAATTGACGTTGCCTTAAGACGGTACTTCACGAAATTGCGAAAATTGACGTGTTTTTAAATCACTAGTACTATGCGCTGAATTAATTAAATACATCAAAAGTATTTGTATAATTTAGATCAATCCTTGAACAAGATCGCCCCTTGTTGGAATTTGAAACAGATACATATGGAATTTAAAAATATATATAATGATATGATATCTAAAAGCATTTTTCTTCGAAAACTTTGTAATTTTCACGTCTAAAACAATAATTCTCACATGACAATATTCATATGTACGTCTCGGAGGTCGCCCCCTTTCTAATTTTTTTATAGAGATTTAAATATGCCTAATCGCCGAATGGTTTTGCGCAGCCTAATGGCTTGCGCAGTAGCGACGTTTTTCATTCGCGCGGCACCCGCTTAATTTTGTATAATCGGTTATTTAAGTTTTATATATAGTTTTATCGACATAAGCAAAAAAAAAAAATTGTATCTCTTGCCGTAATGTTGTTTTCAGAGAGCATCCAAAATAGTAGCAAATTACCTGTAACAAAAAATATAGTAATTAGTATATTATATTTAATTTTGGTGGTAGCATTTTCTGGTTAACAAGTTAACACAAAAGCAGCGCTGATACTTGAAATGTATCTATGATACGTATTATAGTTTTTGAAATGTCTCCAAATCATAAATAAATAATAAATATATACGGACAAATCACACAGATTGAGCTAGCCCCGAGTAAGTTCGAGACTTGTGTTATAGGATACTAACAACGATACTATATTTTATAACAAATACATATATAGATACACATCCAAGACCCAGGTCAATCTGAAAAAGATCATTTTTCATCTTGACCTGGCCGGGGATCGAACCCGGGCACTCTCGTGTCGCAGGCTGGTGTGTTGACCGCTGCGCCGCGGAGACTAGCCATAAGATTTACCAAATGAAGAATAAGAAACACGCCTATACCCTGGTCCTTTCAGAATTAGGATCCTACAACTAGTGCCACAAATAATGTTTTTGGGTGGCGCCAGTTGCCTCATGTAAGCAAGGACATATGTTACCTATTTCGGGTACCACGTTATCTTAGGAAGATAAACGGATATTCGGCCACAAATCGGAAAAAGTTACCCAGCAGCAATAATCTAAGTGTCAGCTTGCATAATACATAGACCTTGGCCTCGCATTACCATACAATGGAGGGTAAGGTCAGGGGCTCACTACAACACTCCTGTCTGAGGTGTTGACAGCCAATGATCACTGTTTGTGTTAAGCGACATGGTTATCTTTTTTTAAATAATAGTAATATTTACTGACCAAAAAAAAATTAACAGTTAGTTACAAAATATAAGGATGACCGCGGAGGCAGTTTATTATTGTGTTTGTTATATATTGTGGTACAATTTGTTTTTGATTGGCTGATAGATGATTGCGTGTTTCGGAAGGCACGTTACGCCGTTGGTCCTGGCTGCCATCTGGTAGTCGTTAAAGGAACCACGTCAGAGGCCGAGAGGCGGTTCCGAAGAACTGACACCAGGGTTTGCATATGGTCGATTGACAGTAGCACGTACTCGATTTAAAAAAATATCTAAAGTACCGAATAAATATTATGATGCGCGCGGCTCCGCCCGCTACAATGTCGATCCCTCGGGATTGGTACTTTTTCCCGGGATAAAAGGTAGCCTATGTCCTTCTCCGTACTCCAGAAAACTTGTATGCAAAATTTCATGATGATCGGTTCAGAAGTTACGGCGTGAAAGCGTAACAAACAAACAAACAAACTCACTTTCGCATTTATAATATTAGTAAGGATATGAATCAAGAGATTAACGAATTAAGCCATAAAATCAATAAAGTTTCGCAGTAATTAACATTACCTAGCACTTCTTCGTGATCAATCACAGCATTCACAGCCTAAAACTAGGACACTAAACGTACAGAAAATGCGGTTGCCCTTAGCACACATTCCAAATAGCCCACATTTACATAATATGTAAATGCAATCAGTTCACGGAAACATTGTTTTCGTATGCGGGGATCCTGTTAGGTCATTATGAGCGGGGTGTGTCATCATGACTTTCAGAGTATCTTCCATCTTGGCGTATTATACAGGGTTATAGTTAAAGGAACCACGTCAGTGACCGAGAGGCGGTTCCGAAGAACTCTGACGCCAGGGTGTGCATAGTCGATTGACCGTGGCACCTACACGAAATGATGATGATAGTTAACTAACGCAAAACCTGCTAAAGACGACTTAGATACCTCATGACTAACAACGTTTGTTTTATGACTTTTACCTAAACGCAATAAGCAGAGTAAGATTTTACATACATTAGCTTTTATGTGGATTTCTATCAAACGTTAAGTCTATGCTGCCGGCTGCGTGCCACGTGAGCGTAGGTACCTACTATTATAATCTCGTAGAGCTGATTGCAATAGAGTTAAAATTGCATTTTTTTTTTGTATGAAAAAAAGCAAACATCGTATTACAAAAAGTCATAGAACAAACGTAGTTAATCTTGATGTACCTTAGTCACCTTTAAGAGGTTATGCGTTAGATACCACTTACCCTGTATAGATCCGAATGCAGTATGGTGGACACGGTAGGCAGACCCACAACCTCATACAGGATATGAGTCTTGTTTTTAAGTTTGCTTATTTTCCGACATTTTTCAGATTTTCATGTATTTTCATGAGGTAAGAAGTATAAAAACAGGACTTATTAGTCGTGTCGTTGTAGCTCACTTGGGAGGGTCTATCAATCGTAACGACACCGTCGAAATTCGCTGACCCATCCAGCTATGGTGGAATAAAGAAACCGACATACATAAACTCCAATAACATTACACCCCTTTTTGGCAGTCAAGTAAAAAACCCTGCAAACCCTCACAAAGCTTCGCCCTCACTAATACCTAATACAAAATCAATAAGTATTTATCCGCAAACAAACGCTGGCCAAATCGACGTACATTTTCTATTTTGTAAAGAAAACAAAAAGTCCCTCTTTATCGGGACTCACACTCTGACGTCACTCGCCCTAATCTCGTTACTGGAAAAATTGAGGTCCTACGACTCACTCGAAATTGTGCTGCGTAAGCAGACGTCTTGAGAAGTGTGAAGGAAATATTATTAGGTTGATAGACTTGTAAAAAACTAGCGGCCCCTCTGCTGTGCTTATGAATTTATTAGTTACTGACAATAGCATCAAAATCGCCTGAGTAGTTCCCAAAATAAAGATAGATACAATTTTTGTTGCAAAAATCACATTTTTTGACTTGCTTTTATTATAAACAAATCCCCACTATAAAGTGTTTTCCAAGGCAAATCGAATGAGCTCGAACACGATTGGTATACCTTGTTTAGTTTAAGAGTTCCTATGGTTTTAGAGTTCATCATATTTTTTTGAGAAAATCTTGTCTGTAGGCGCAGGAACCATTTTTGTTTTTACAGGTCTAGGAGAAAATTCGTGAAAGCTTTATAAGTTAGTTAAGTTTCATTCAAGACCTACGAAACTAGATTGATTTTGTATTAATTTGAGTGGCGTCAAAGTCGGTAATGGTATGCAGTTGATGTTACAGACATCTCGAGCAAAGCAGTAAGCTCAAAACTAGTTAACCAAACTCCAAGACGAAGCCGCAAATACACATAATCCTCGCCAAGATGGAGTTTCGAGTTCCACATCATCCCGCGCCCGCCATCTTGCGACGTCATCCGCCATTTTGTGGAAGCATCATTTACAGTCAGTGATGACAAAATATCGATAGTACAACAATCGATAAACATATAAAATGTAGTATATTTTTTTATTACCTATTTATGTGCCGCTACTGGGTAAAAGCCTCCCCTTCTGTTTTCCACCTAGTTTTATCCATTGCTATGTTTTGTTTGCCATCTCTCATTGAAAGCAAACAGTTAGTCTCTTCATCTCATTCTTGACTTCCCTCTTGAACGCCTTCCATCAGTAGGTACCCGTGACGTGCCCATATATCGCATTGCATTTGGTAAGTGTTAATTTATAAATACATGCTTCGCATGACACGTTAACCGTTGTACCGGCTGCTATTATTAGTTGGTCGTTGAACTACATTTGATGGTTAGGCAACTTGAAAAGTCTGTTTGAAGCTAATGCTAGGTTTGCATGAAGATATGAAAATAAGAAAAAGTAGCTCTAGTTCCCGATTTTAAGCTCTCAAGGATATATATATTGACGATAGCTGCAAAGGATATCGATCCGCCCTCCCATGAGCGTTTTACCGGTTTGACAGAGCTCAGAATCCACTATTTTCACAGACGTAATTCGTATTATTTGCTTGTAAAAAAGCGGCCAAGTGCGAATCGGACTCACCCACGAAGGGTTACGCTACTTCGATACTCGCTAGAGTATCATAATATAAAAGTTTTTGTTATATTTGAGTTGATTGAATGAAAGGTAAATTGCAGTTGAAGATTTAAGACGAATTAAAAAAAAAATATTACTAAATCTCGTTCAAACCAATTTCCGGTGGAATTTTGTACATCATATATATTTTTTAGTTTAATCATTTTCTTATTTTAGAAGTTACGTTTTTTTGCCATTTGGCTACGGAACCCTAAAAATGAACTCCTTGGTTATTCTGTATAAAATCGACCCTATTATCGCAGAGGCAAAGTCGTCTGCCCGCCTTTTTGTAAAATCTTCTAAGGCTCAAACGATAAAAATCTATCGATACTGACCCATAGCATCACTTACCGCCAATTCAGCGTGTCATGCGCGTCAGCGTGACACGAGTCATATTAATTTTAAATGTCGCAATTTGTACAGTAGGGTTTTATGGGATATTGATGGAGTTTTATGGAGTTATCGATGATTTGATTTATGCAGGGTTATTCGTTCGTGCATTTTGTTTTTTTTAGGGTTCCGTACCCAAAGGGTAAAAACGGGACCCTATTAATTTCGCTCCGCTATCCGTCTGTCTGTCTGTCTGTCCGTCTCTCACCAGGCTGTATCTCGTGACGTATTTCTGTTGCCGCTATAGCAGCAAATACTAAAAATAGAATAAAATAAATATTTAAGGGGGCTCTCATACAACAAACGTGATTTGTTTTTGCTTGATATTGATAACGGCAACAGGTAGGCGTCTGAAATATTCACAAAATATTTAGTTATTATTCACTTTAAAGTCTGTCTGTCTGTCCGTCTGTCACCAGGCTGTATCTCATGAACCGTGATAGTTAGACAGCTGAAATTTTCTCAGATGATGTATTTCTGTTGCCGCTATAAAAACAAATACAATAAAATGAAATAAAATAAATATTTAAGGGGACTCCCATACAACAAACATGATTTTTTTTGCTTGTTTTTGCTCGATATTGATAACGGTAACAGGTAGATGCTTGAAATATTAACAGAATATTAGTTATACAGGGTGAAATTGAATTCGTCAGCAAACTTTTAAGGAGTGACTCAGACTACGAATCTGAACAACTTTCATTATGGGACCAACTTCGACATCGTGAAAAAATTATCGGCTCTTTCATACAAAAGTGGAATATCTACTTGGCCAAAATCTATGGAACAGCTGATTTTTTTTTATAATTTTCGAAGTTGGTCCCATAATGTAAGTTGTTCAGATTCGTGGTCAGAGTCACTCCTTAAACGTTTGCTAATGAATTTAATTTCACCCTGTATATCCACTTTAAAAACAAATAATTAAAAAATAATAACATTAATATTAAAGGGGGGCTCCCAGACAACGGACAAGATTTTTGTGCCGTTTTTATAGATAACGGTACGGAACCCTTGCTGCGCGACTCCGACTCGCACTTGGCCGGGTTTTTTTTATCTTATACGGACAGACTAGCATTCAAAACACCTGATGGTTAGTGTCATCGTCGCAATATCAGCTGTTGCCTTTAAACAGGATACAGACTTTTGAGTAGTAAGAAGAGAAGAGTAGCTTTGGAACTTTGATGAAAGGAGCTTTATTTTGGAGCGCGCATTGTATTGTACGATCGAACTTTAGCAACTAAAATAGAGAGTTTGAGGCCCGGGAAAGGAAATAGGGTACCTTTAATTCCGGGAAATTCTACTGTTCCCGATCCGCACTAATGCGGGCGGAGCCGAGGGCAATAGCTAGTATAATGTAGCCGAAGAGCTTACACACAATTTGCGAAGGGTCTTTGAGTATCTTAGAAAACCCCAATTTAATAAGCCGGAGTTAAGCCTGCCATCATTATGTTGAGATGTTGGAATAATTATAGAATTTGCTTACAAAATTTCTCGAGAATGAGAAAGAGTTGAAAAATGTGGACAGAGGAGAAGAGTCGGACAGATAGCTGAAGATACGAAAGCTTTTTTTTAAATACATACATAGTATCACGTCTTTTTCCCTTGCAGGGTAGACAGAGCCTAGGTCTATAAGACCCGAAAGCCACATTTAGCATGTTGCTGGGCATTAGATGGAAAACGGAATCAAAATAGTGATGGGTGCTAGCTGCATCGCCTATTAACATGATTCCTCATGTTAATAGGCCTCATGGTAAATAGCCTCCGTGGTCCAGTGGTTAAGGCGTTTGCCTGTTGACCCGGGGGTCGTGGGTTCGATTCCGGAAGCATACTTTGTTTAGTTGTTTCCAGTTTGGTTAGGACAATGCAGGCGTGAATCACCTGATTGTCTGATAATAAAGATGATTCCGTGCTTCGGAAGGCACGTTAAGCCGGTGGTCCCGGCTGCCATCTGGTAGTCGTTAAAGGAACCACATCAGAGGCCGAGAGGCGGTTCCGAAGAACTCTGACACCAGGGTGTGCATGGTCGATTGACTGTGACACCTACTCGAAATGATGATGATAATTCCTCATTTTGCCCGTTCAATCTATCGGCTTATACGATCTGCGCGAGAAGAGAAGCAGCTGGTACATTCTACGATTTTTTTCTTCCAGGCCAGCATGGAAGAGTTTTTTGCCCGAGCTAAAATTATAGATAAAAGCAATAAATAAATATAAATATATACGAACAAATCACACAGATTGAGCTAGCCCCAAAGTAAGTTCGAGACTTGTGTTATGGGATACTAACTCAACGATACTATATTTTATAACAAATACATATATAGACAATACTGCTAGTTTATCGCGTGATTTTGTACCTATGAACTATATTAAAATCCTGGAATCATAATCCCTAATAAAATACAGAATTGTAAGAAAATAAAGGTAAAAAACGAAAAAAAATTAAGACTTCCCATAGAAATTCGCCCAGCTGATCGGCAATTTTGTATGGGAGGTCCAATTTTATATTTCGTTTTTTACCTTTTTTTCTTACAATTCTGTATTTCATTAGGGATTATTTATTAAGCAATTTAGCAGATTCAGATTTATATTAACATAGCCGAGGCCGAGCGTGGTTTGAACCGGGGTCTTTCGCTTATGAATAGCGCTATTACATCACGGAACCACTACCGCTTTGATTCGAGGATAGTCGCGAATAAACTGAAACACAATGACAACAGCAGTTATGTTCTCTTTTATCACTATTATACAAATCGAGTCCATATAGCATCCGTTTGAACATTCAAATTTAACGCTCTCCGTACGTGACTGCCAAATCTATGCAAAATGTGTAAGTACCAGCTGGTAAGTACTAAAGCGCTCGTTTTGAAGTATTCATGGCCGCACCATGCTAATAGCGGTCTGAGTTGAATTCAAATACAATTTGTGACGATATTGTACCAGATAACTGGCGCCATTTTGGATAAATAACTTTTGGATATTGCTCATTTTAAACAAATGTCAAAAAGAAGACTTCTGTGTGTTTAACAATAAATGCAAGGAGACTATACCATTAGAGATCTAACCTTCATACAACAAAGTGAAGACATATTTTTTGACTTTGAAAACAACCCCATGTCCTCTGGTATCCTTCCGTACTGTATTTACGAGTATGTAGGAGACAGAGATTAACACAAAACAGCACAGAAAGTCACTTTCGTAAAATGTCATCGCGATAACATTGGATCACATTCTCCGAATGTTCTTACATTTTTACAAAAATTCACTTTTTTACCAATCAATGCTACTTTAGCTCTTTTAGAAGTACCCTGATTAATTAATTTATGGACAGGTGTCACGGAAGACCAGCGGCGTGATGTCACTCAGGTATATCATCACCTAATGCAGAGTGACCCCTTTTGGTGCCTTGTTTTGTATAATTTTAGAAATAAGTATTGTTTATTTTATTTGGCTCCAAATAAATTATTTTTCTTTGTTACTTTCTTTACTCTTTTTTTAAACTCTTGTCTAAGGACGCTCGGGTTTTTGAGACAACCCTATCGATACCAGTGACGTGCAGTCCATATAGACTGTTAGACACTGTCTACCCTGCAGTCGCCAAATAAATACAATTTTTTTTCTTACAAAAAGTAATTATATTCAGTGCGCCTGCAAAATTCTGCTAGCAAATACTTTATAGTCGATTTTGTTCAAGTACCGCGCTGCGGCCGCGGTCCGTAAGACAAAATTTCAAAGGTCTGACTTTTCACGCACACATAGAAAATTATTATACACCGATATGAAATCGCTTTTGTAGTAGTACAAGTAAACATCTTTCATCGGCTCACACATGCAAAGCAAATTGGCGCTGTGTGTGTGAATTTGAGACACTGTCTCCGAGGTTTCTATTGGCTGCCGCGCGCGATGTTAATGTCATCGTCACCTGTCAATGTCATTATAGATATTTTTCATACTTATGTCAATGTCATAAACAATATCATATCATTGATTATCGTGTTTACAAACAATCCAAGAGGAAAGTTTTATTTTAAAATTAAATGCTTTATCAGCTAAATTTCATTTGTGACAAAAATATTTTCATGTGAAAGTTGTGTCGCTTAGTGTTTGCATGCCGAAATCGAAATATTAAACTGTTTTGTGAACACGCTTTTGAACAAATCAAATAGGTAACCGGTTAGTTATGGTTAGTTATTCTAAAGTTTAATCTTAAACCGTATGATACGTGTACGTGGCTCGCAGGTTGTAATCATATCTCTTATCTTTCGCTTGTTTTGAATACTTTTGCGGTCGAAGATCGAAAGACTATCATAATATTAAACGAATTGTAGATAACTAGCCGTATAGTAAGATAAGGTATATAGGTGGTATGTTTGTAAGGTAAGTTTTATAATTATGTCTACCCTATGGTAAATGTCTGTGCACGTCACTGATCGATACCTTAACTATCGAAATACATCCAGCCGTTAGAAATACGAAGTAATAAAGAAATTTACCTTCTTGGAAGTCGGGTAAAAAACAGAAACCATTTATATATTCTTTGCCAGCACTGTCTTCCCCCTTTATATTTATCTACACTTAAAGACCTTATTGCTATAACATAGATTTAATTTGTAAAATGCCTTGGCTTTTTACTTACCTAAATAAAATAATAAACCGGCCAAGTGCGAGTCGAGCTAGCGCACGAAGGGTTCCATACCATTATCTAGTTTAAAATAATATAATGTAATTAAAATTTAGCCTTTCGCAATTTTTCCTCTATCTGTGCTATAAGACGTCGCTTCGTACCAAATTTCAAGATTCTGAGTTCACGTACAAGTTCCCTGTAGGTTTTGATTCCCTTGCGAATGTAGAAAATTTGCGACATAAACGGCTGTATCTTTTGATTGCGTTGGCTTAAAAGATTATTTTTTTTACAGCTCCAAGGGACAGTAGACTTGAGTATTTAATATGAATTTCAGCTTGATACTTCCACGCGTTCCTGACAAGAATGATTTTGACTGACAGAAGACAGACTGTTGTCTGTCTATCTGTCCTAGTGATCCTTTAATGGTTTTGTTATTTACTTTTGAAGTATGGTATCCTAAAAAGCGCAAATGACACCACTATAAAATGCGTCTAATGACGACTACATGACTCACCGTGCCTGTATGCAAAACGCGCACCTGACGTGGGGTCAACGACCCTGCATGGTCTTAACTTACACCTAGATTAACCAGCTCAAATTATAGTGTCGAGTTGATGGTGTTGTTTTATCAGAGATGGGTTGGCAGGTATGTACTGCACAATATAGTCAGTTGTACTCTGCCTGTTCCGCGGGATTTATTTGTTTCTGGGATTAAAGGTCTCTGTGTGCAAAGTTTTGTAAAAATGCAGCCATTTTGCCGTGATGGAGTAACAAACATCCATACATCCATACACACTAACTTTTGCGTCTATAATATTAGTAAGGAAGAGTTAGTTAGAACAGCATGTGAATGCTTAAAACTCATAACAATAACATATTATCGCTCCCATCGTTACGGTATCATACTCGTACAACGAGTACATGACTCTAAATACATACCTATTATAACGCCACCAGTCAACTATCCGATCTATTTTGCATAGCAAATTGCTAGTTCCATAAATATTCCATTGATGTGGCGATCAGTATCACATGGTAACAAAGCCACGAGATTAGGGATCAGCGCGAGCTTTTAATGAATATATTTTGATTACATTTTCACTTTTCGGGTCGTCTATTCGAGACTGAAGAGGGCAGGGAAAATTGCCCTCATTAAATCAAATAACTGCCTCCGTGGTCCAGTGCTTAAGGCGTTTGCCTGTAGATCCGGGGGTCGTGGATTCTGTTTCCAGTTTGATTAGGACATTATTGTCTTTATTGTCTGATAATAAAGATGTTTCTGTGCTTCGGAAGGCACGTTAAGTCGTTGGTCCCGGCTGCCATCTAGTAATCGTTAAAGGAACCGTTTTAGAGGCTGAGAGGCGGTTCTGAAGAACTCTGACACCAGGGTGGGCATGATCGATTGACCATGACACCTACACGAAATGATGATGATTAAATCAAATTAACGACGTCATTACGAGTGACCCTTCAAAATCGAGTCTATTTAGTGACTGAAAAATTGTATTAAAATATGTGATGCCTCATGTAGGATTTGAACCTACAACCTTCAATACCTTTGACATCTGGCCCGTTGACGCTCTCGACCACTGAGCTGCCATAGGCTTAAATCACCGCGGCGAATTTGCTCACCACATATAATTGGTACACGCATTCGAAGCATGTGTAATCTCCATTACTAAAAATGATAATCGCGTCTGTAGTTGCGGGTATGTTGGAATAAAGTAAGCCACATAATTAAATACATACAATACATGAACCCTGAAAATACTTTCTGTTAAGGCAGTTAGTCGTATTTAAAAATCATAATCATCTTTAAGAGCTAAGCTACTGTTGGTGGAGTTTTTCCATTCCTTTCTTTTCTCCGTCAGTTCTTTTACTTCTCTATGAAAAGTAACCTATATTTATTTTATTTATTACTTCATCAAACAAATACATAATCATAAATTACATACAATATGTCTAAAACATTAAAAGATTTGAGCGTAAATCTGATTTGTAAATAGTAAATATATAAATTGTACTACTAACTAACATCAACTATTATGCACATAACGTGAACTAATTACAGCAAACACCACCTAATCATACGCATGAAATCAATAGATATTGATTACATACGTATGCACTTTGTCGAGATGAATCAGATGATTCATCTCGACAAAGTGCAACTCACTTGAGATATATTTGTTTCATAAAAGTTTGTCTCGGCTTTTCCGGTCCCTGATTCCCTTCTTTGATGTTAATGATTCCGTGGTCCAGTGGTTAAGGCGTTTGCCTGTTGACCCGGGGGTCGTAGGTTCGATTCCCACCGGAAACATACTTTGTTTAGTTGTTTCCAGTTTAGTTAGGACATTGCAGGCTTGAATCACCTGATTGTCTGATAATAAAGATGATTCCGTGCTTCGGAAGGCACGTTAAGCCGGTGGTCCCGGCTGCCATCTGGTAGTCGTTAAAGGAACCACGTCAGAGGCCGAGAGGCGGTTCCGAAGAACTCTGATACCAGGGTGTGCGTGGTCGATTGACCGTGACACCTACTCGAAATGATGATGATGAATGATCAAATCTTCGTGTTGTGTTAGGTATCCTACTATCTTGCCCCATCTATTCTCAATAATACATTAACTTTGAGATAATTTACTTTGCGTGCTTCCGCCACCACTAACAGTAACGTAACCGTACTAACAGTAGTGGGTGGGCGCTGGCCAGCAATAGTTTGCGTGAACTAACTGGTGGCGGAAGCACGCAAAGTAAATTATCTCAAAGTAAATGTAGCTTTGACTTCCGCAAAGTAATCCTAACTAATAATATAAATGCGAAAGTAAGTTTGTTTGTTACGCTTTCACGTTGTAACTATTTAACCGATCGTCATGAAATTTTGCATACACGTTATTTGGGGTACGGAGAAGGTCATAGGGTACATTTTATGCCGGGAAAAAGTACTGTTCCCGAGGGATCGACATTGATGCGGGCGCAGCCGCGGGCGGAAGCTAGTTCTCAATAATTTTCAAAATGTGCCTTTTCTCCTTCCCTAAAAAATATTTTCAGCAAATTTTATGTCCATTCTATCCCAATTGAATCAAAATAACGACGTCATTACAGGGCGACCCTTCAAAAACAAGTCCATTTAGTGACTGATAAATGATAATCGCGTGTAAGTAGCATTGTTTCTCAGTTAATTGCCAATTATAGTTCGTTGACCCGGGGGTCTCGTGAAAATTGTTTTCGTCGATGTATTTGTCATTTCATTATAGTTCTTTTATTGCTTTTCTTTGGGACGGGAACTAAAAATGTTGACTTATTGAATCATTATCATTTCAGCTGTAAAACTCCACTGCTGGACAAAAGCCTCCAGCAAGGATCTATGTTCCATGGGAGGATATTGCCATACTCACCACGCTTGGCAGGCGGGTTGGCGAGCGCAGTTTTTTGGCTTCTTGTACTTCTTGTCTGCTGCCCATCGGAAGCTTTTTAAGATAGGATAAAATTAGTTTTGGAGAGGGCATGAACGTATTGGGATACTACTCACTCGGATAAATGGGGGAAAAGCAAGTAGCAGCTCGGGAGGCCAGGCGTGCGTACCCCATACCATACCTGCAACCACCGGATAGGCAGCAGCCTCCGTGGTCCAGTGGTTAAGGCGCTTGCCTGTTGACCCGGGGGTCGTGGGTTCGATTCCTACCGGAAGCATACTTTGTTTAGTTGTTTCCAGTTTGGTTAGGACATTGCAGGCTTGAATCACCTGATTGTCTGATAATATCTTTATTATCAGACAATCAGGTGATTCAAGCCTGCAATGTCCTAACCAAACTGGAAACAACTGATTCCGTGCTTCGGAAGGCACGTTAAGCCGGTGGTCCCGGCTGCCATCTGGTAGTCGTTAAAGGAACCACGTCAGAGGCCGAGAGGCGGTTCCGAAGAACTCTGACACCAAGGTGTGTATGGTCGATTGACCGTGACACCTACTCGAGATGAATGACCGGATAGGCAGTTGAGGAAGACACCCCCAACCTGGCTTATTGAATGATTAGAAAAAATATCTTTGGACTTTAGAAAAAAAATACAGGACTATTACAGGTTTATATAATACAAAATTGTAACACTTAAAGAACATAATTTACAAAACTTAGACACATAGTCGGACTTAAGCGACTATTATACCATCCTGAATCTAGGATCCGGAATTTAGCATCCGATAAGGACAAGAAATTCAGTCGTCAGAGCTCCTGATTACACCGTCCAGAACGTGTCCTGAACGGAGACTGCGCGTCCTGACAGAGCCATCCGTTGGCCATCCTGAATGCGTGACAGGGACGCCGCTATACGTGCGACGCGATTGGAGATATTATCGTTTCGTTTCTAACGTATAGCGGCGTCCCTCTCATGCGGCGATCCTGAATTCCGGATGGTTTCACTTTTCGCTTCCGTTATGCTTCCGATAAGGACGTCGGAAGCCATTCTGTCCTCACAACGGATCGGCAATTAAACTGTCCGTTGACTATCCGTTGACTGAATTCCGGATCCTGAATTCTGGATGGTCTAATTGGCGCTTTGCTAAGCAATCTCTTACAACCATCCTTTGGGTAGAGTACAAGATACATTTAAAAGGGCGCAGTATACCGATTTTAATATATAAACCTACATGAAAAATAAGTAGATATATGTATATGCAAAGATTATGTTTGTTGTTAACTTTAAAAATTATATAGTTGAACTACTCAGCCCGGCTTTGTACGGGAATGTGTGTATAAGTGGCCATACCTTGTGTCTGATTTACAAGCTGCCTAATGGCATCTGAAGTACACTGCTATCAATATTAAGAGCCGGGGTCGGGAGCGCGGAGTAGGGGTATGGCAAATGGCATAAAATATATCTTTATTTACGATCACCCATCTTAGTGACCACTGCCCCCGGGGTTGCTTTACGTGATTAAGCTCAATCTCAATCATAACCTGACCGGGGATCGAACCCAGTACCTATTGATGACCTCTAGGCCATTAGGCCACAGAGGTTGTTAAAAATGTATAATATTAGTAAGTTAGATATACATGTCATCATCATCATCAGGTCTTTTTAGTCTCCACTGCAGGAGCATGACCCTCTCTGTACTACCGAAGCCATACTTGGCCAGAGCAGACAGAGGATTTGGCCTACACTCTCCTCGCTGGCCAAACGGGTTGGAGAGGTCTTATTGATGTTCATGAGCTTTGTTTAGCTTGTATTTCATAAGTCGCCTCTTACGACCTCCATGGGAAGATTTGGAGTGGTCCTATTCTACTCTGCCGAACCACACGACTATATATAGATACTCATGTGTATTGATGAATTCCTATTCAATACAGTTTCTTATTTAAATACGAAACTACTTCACTATATGACATTTATTTCGCGGAAGTTACAGAAACAACTCCCGAATGTGTCCCGAAGGGAACCCTTCCCTTTTATTAAATTGTTTCTATTGTGCGCCGACAAAGGAACACACCAAACACAGGCTGATAAAATAATAACATTGTAGTATATAATTAAGGCACAATAGAATAGAATATCATTTATTGCAACACTTAGACACACACAACACAAATAAATTATCCTTTCTAATCTATACTAATAATATTATAAAGCTGAAGAGTTTGTTTGTTTGTTTGAACGCGCTAATCACAGGAACTACTGGTTCAAATTAGAAAATTATTTTCGTGTTGGATAGTTCATTTATGGAGGAAGGCTTCGGGCTATAAAACATCACGGACCACCACCAATAGGAGCGAAGCATCAATAAAAATGTTTTGAAAACGGGGAAACAATTATTCATCTATACTAATTAATCATAATAACAGAGATTGCCGCGGACAAAGTCGCGGGCAGCAGCTAGTAATACTATAAATTCATGCGAAAGTGAGTTTGTTTGTTTGTTACGCTTTCACGCTGTAACTACCGAACCGATCATCATGGAATTATGCATACAATTTCTCTGGAGTACGGAGAAGGATATAGGTTAACTTTTATTCCGGGAAAAGTACTGTTCCCGAGGGATCGACATTGAAAGATCAGTGCTCACAGTGTTACAAAAGGTGACAGCTCAGCGTTAAGCTATTAAACCATCCTGAATTCAATCACTGATGAGGGACGCCGCTATACGTGTGACACGATTCGTGTCTAACGTAAATGCACCGTCTTTCTCATCAGTGACTAAATTCGGGATAGTTTAATAAACGCCTTACGCTGGATTAGGAATACCACAGGGATACCGTAACTCAACACTGATTTTCAGCCATCACCTTCTAAGGAATGAAGGCACATATTTTGAAAACTATATTTTGTAGAGCGGTCAGATAAAGAGAAAAGAACTACCACGGTCTCCATTCGGGCCATAACACTATCAGAACTTTATTCTATTGCTTAAGTATTGCATTCCTATTCAAAGATTTTAATTAAAATCATTTCATTTCCCCATGCGTTTTCAATATGGAAGTTCGTTCAGTTCGCTTAATCGATACTTTTATGGTGTCTTGGTTCTTTTGAAAAGTGTTCGGGGTTGTTCACCAAGTGACCGTGCGGATCTCACCACACAAGTGACCACTTCAAGCGAAAGCAAGCTTAGGCCTTAATCGCCTTTGCTCGATTATATTGTAATGGGGTTTGTGCTCTATTATATTGTAATCGACTAGGCGAAGACACAGTGTCAATGTGGTCACGACGAACAGACCATGTTGTCCTCTTTTCGTGTCCTGTGTGTCTCTTCACTATTAGCTTTTGTTCGCTAAAAACAAGTTTGATTGGTATAAACAAGGTTTTTCAAAGAAAAATAAAAACACGACTGCCCTGCCCAAAAGACAACCTGTCATTTGTCAAATCTGTTCAGGCGTTTAAGAGTTATGGTGAAATAAAGAAACTCACAAAAATTACTACGGACATAAACTTGGAAAATATTTTACAAATTTTCGGGGAATTTAGTAAAAAAATCCTGTTCTCTAAAAACATGTCGGCTTAAAAATATTAGGTATATATTCAAAATATTTTATGAATATTAATGTTCATTTTATTTTTAGGTTCACAAACTGTAACTAGCCTTTCGTGTGGTCAGACAGATGTGGTTAGTTAGCGAATAACCTAATATTGGAACCATTGCAATGAATCGAGCTAACTGAATGCGGTTTCCGCCCATGCATATAAATAAAACCATGGTTCCGTAATCCATAAAGCAATATGTAGGTTCCGATATAAGTTAAGATATAATATAAGAATATCGAACTTTATTGGCAATTGGATATGGGTAGTCAAAATGGGTTTTTGTTATGGTTATTTTCAATTTGTTTATATCACAAAATCCTTTTTGTATACTTTATATACGTTTCAAAGTAAAAGTTGTTTAGCGTCAAAAATTTATAGATAATAGCCATCTCTTACAGTAATTTTATAAATATACATTTTTTTATTCGGGAAAGCCGATTTCAGTGTTATTAATGTTTTCTGAAAAAATACTTATCTAAATAATTAGCCCGACTGGTAGATTATTGAAAAATATTGGACGTGTATTTTTTCTTTTGTCAGCCAAACAAAAATTGATGAAGATATAGCCCGTTAAATTTCCGCGTGACGTCACCGTCCGGTACACATTTTACCGGCTTGTTGCATCATGAGACGCTTTATCTTTATGATCCTTTGTTTGACTGAAAAAAATAAATATATAATATTTTTCGATAATCTATAAGACGGACTAATTATTTTAAATGTTTTTTTTTAAGGAAACAGTTAACGTTACTTCTCGATGACAGTTAAGTTTAAACATCCCGTGCGAAGCTGCGACGGGGGGCTAGGTTTTGGTACAAAAACAACAAATAGCCTTTAACAGAGCAGTCCAAAATAACAGTGTTGAATAATGAAGTCCGCTAATCATAATATTCATTTACATAACAATTATGTCCTACTTATTTATTATCACGCGTGGCGGTGGCACTTCCACATAACAGAACAGAGAAAGTGCAGAAATAAAGTTGTACGACCCCGGGATTTTTAGGCGTCGCGCATCCCGACCTCACCTTGAAATTAGACTCCTGCCCGGTCCGAAACTATAGTCGGCAATCCCGACAAAAACGTCGGTTGGGCTGTGTCTGCTCACACGGCCGTTGGTTTTAACGTGAAACGTCTATGTCAGGGAGTCGCTTTAGTGTTAGTGAAACTATATGAATAGTACCTACAAACTACTTAATACCGTCGCATTACGAAGCACCACTTCTGACGATGCAAATGGGAACATGTCAAGGTCATCTGTTTGCGTATTGCGTACTCAGGTTAACCCTCAAGGAATCTGTAAAGTATCGTTATCTTTGTCTAGATAGTGATAGAACAAAGTTTGAGAACGTTTTTAGTTTACTTGCTTTTGAGTGCTCGGGCCTATTACTGGTATTTTTAGAGCCACCTATATATATACGGACAAATCACACAGATTGAGCTAGCCCCAAAGTAAGGTCGAGACTTGTGTTATGGTAAACTAACACAACGATACTATATTTTATAACAAATACATATATAGATACACATCCAAGACCCAGGCCAATCTGAAAAAGATCATTTTCCATCTTGACCTGGCCGGGGATCGAACCCGGGCACTCTCGTGTCGCAGGCTGGCGTGTTGACCGCTGCGCCACGGAGCTAGCCAAGTTTATGGTTCCGTACCTCAAAAGGAAAAAAACGGAACCCTTATAGGATAACGCTTTGTTGTCAGTCTGTCAAATGTCAAATATACATCTGTTTATGCCGCAAATTTTCGACTTTCGCTAGGGAATCAAAACCTACAGGGTACTTCGCGTAAAAAAAATATTTTTAAACTTTATAGATAATGGTACGAAACCCTTCGTGCGCGAAAGCTCGCACATTCGTGCCGTTTTTTTTCGGTCCGCTCTTGCACATACCCCCAACGTCAGCTTTTTCTCTGTCGCCAGTATGTTCTGTGCATATGTTTAATTAGCAATTACCGCTTTATCTATTTCAGTTTCCATTCAGTCATAGTTGGTCACGCACGACGCGATATGGATGGATACAATCAGTTGTAATGTATATCATATTATTATATGCAGCAGCTCACTTCCTTTTTCTATTTAGAATACTAAGATTTATCTACGCGCATACCTAATGAGCCGTAACCACGTTTTCATATTTAGTAAGGAAAATTAAATACACGTGATTTTCCTAATATAATATGTTGATAATACGTTTTCATACTTACGTTTTTAGTAACATTTCAGTATCATAGGTGAGAGAATTTTTATCATCAGGCCAGTAGTTTTTGAGTTTATAACTAAAACATACAAATCTTTTCGCTTTTATAATATTAGTCTAGATTAACAATTATAATTATATCCTTACTAATATTATAAATGCGAAAGTGAGTTTGTTTGTTTGTTTGTTACGCTTTCACGCCGTAACTACTGAACCGATCATCATGAAATTTTGCATACAAGTTCTCTGGAGTACGGAGATGGACATAGGCTACCTTTTATCCCGGGAAAATATACTTTTCCCGAGGGATCGACATTGACGCGGGCGGAGCCGCGGGCTAAAGCTAGTCCTAGATAAATATGCCACTATGAAGATCAACTTCATGTTAAAACTAGTTTGACGTGTTTACAATTCGAAGACGGATCTCTAATGCCATATTCTCGTTCACTAATTCATTAATCATACCATCTTAACGTATTCCTGGTCGTGCAAGCCTTTCCTAACGCTAGTTTAATAGATGTAAGAGCACAGATAACACAGGACGTGTGGCCTTATTACCTAAGTTATACCATGTTTATGCTGCCAGAGGTAGCTTTCCATCGGCCCAGAGCTTAAAGGGAACTTTAAAAATGTTATTTCGGAGAAATAGCGCTAGCTATCCTATACAATAGGGAGGATCGCTTAGTGTATGGGGGAAATAAAAATCTTAATTTTTGAAAACGATGGGTGCAATTTTAATACCATATATAAAGAGGTTTCCGGGAAAAATAATGAAAAAAATATCTGACGTTAATAAGTGCCTCCACAAAGCAATTTAATATTTTAAAAAAAATCTTGTAAAGAGTTACATCGTAATTTTTTTTTATATCAAATTAGTGATAAATAACAATCATTTAAAACAGTTCAGTATAACTGTTTATTTTTTGAGCAAAATATAAAAAAAAACTGGTAATATAACGATAAAAATTGAGGTGGATAAAGTTTCTAAAACATTGCGTTGACGCTACAAAACGCGAGTATTGACTTTAGTCCATAGTGAACACTCAGTGGCATGAAGTTTTTAATAAATAAATTCGTAATTTGTGGTATGCATCTTTTAATTTAATTATGAAATTAAAAAGTTCATTTACTTGTCCAGTATTAGGTATTGCACGCTATTTACCAGATAATCTTTTGCCTGCGTACAAAGATGATATATCGTACATATTTGTTGTAGCTACGGGGTAGAAAGACTGCGTTAAAAAAATATTTGCCAATATTAAAAACACTGCAATGTTTTTTCGAAAATTCAAAAACAAGAATGTTATAAAACAAAGCAGCGAAAAAATGGTCCTATTTATGAAAAAAAAACGCACACTTTTAAGGAGATTGAACGAGAGTTAATTAATGTTGCGCCAACTCTAGATAGATATGAAGTATCTGATCAGGCAGGGGCAGCAGTTGTTTCTGCTACTCTTCAAGCACTGGGAATGAGAATCGAAATAAACACATCCCACATCATCGACGGGCATTGGATTCTCCGACTCAGGGATAAAAAAGGTTGAAGTTATGCCCATTAATAATGAAACTGAAAATTTTGGTTTGGTTTTCGATGGACATGAGGATACTACGTTAACGTTTACAGACAATCGACGTCTGTAATAAGCCCTTATTATATACATGCCCATGTAAGCTTGATGAAAGAGCAAGGCTATCAATATATAGGATACTTTACACCGACAATCGGCAACGCGAAAACTATTTCACTGAAAAATACTTGGTTCAAATTGTTGTGATGAGACTGCAGTCAATCCTGGTTGGAATACTGGTAAAATTCAAAGATTGAAAGTGCTGTTACATCCTTCTCTTCAGTGGTGGGTATGCCAATTGCACGACAACGATCTCTTACCTCGCCACTTGTTCGAACATTTGCACGGGACTACAACAGGACCAAGAAGTTTTACAGGAGAAATCAAAAAAGCCTTACATAATTGTCAAATCTTAAAAACATCATCTTGGTAATGCTGGCTGATGATCGCGACAACATCAAAGTATTGGCTTTAAAAAATATATTAAAATACGATGTCAATTCTCTCTAAAAATTCGAATATTTTACATAAGTGTTAGTGAAGATAAATAAAATATCATGCCACACTCAAGCTATCGAAAGTTATATGTTACTGAAGCATCTGTTTAAGTGTGAACCAATAAGAAGAGACTGATTTAAAAAAAAACGCATAGAAGTATAGAAATCATGCCTCAATTTAAGAGTAAAAAAGACGTAAAAGTCCTGTAATTTTGGTATATTTTTATGTTTTTAATAAATTCCCAGAAGCTACAGTTAATATTTAATTTAAGTTATTTTATGTTATTAGTATATAACATACCCTTTTCTTTAATTTTAAAATAACTGTGATATGTAAAATATGTTTTTATTATTAAAAAACATTAAAATAAGAAACAACAAAATTTTATATTTTTTTTTATTTTTGGGAGCATTGTGGAGGCATTTCCTCTTATTTGATATTTTTTTAAATATTTTTTACGTTATTACTATCCTTATTGGCACCAAATCCACACCCATCTGTTAAAGATTTCAAAAATTTTGAAAAATGATCCACCCTACTATACAACGTGTGAAAAAATAATCTCAAAACCTGAAATTAGTTGTTAATAAGTTTGTTCAGAATTCAGAATCGAGAGTAGAATTGGTTTCACAAATAAAAGATAGGGGTCAAATTTTAACCCAAATTTATTTTAATTACGATCATTACTTAAGAGGCCGCCATATGCCAGGCGGCGTGGCGGTACAAACGCGGATGGTCTAAACACGTTGGCTACTTTGGATATTTTCGTTTTTTAGGAATATTCAAGGGTTATTCGAAAAAGAAAAACATATGATGGCTGCCTTATCTGTAATGCAATAATAATCAAAAGTTTCAAGGTTAATTTTAATGTATTTGGTGAATAATGTTATATACCGAGTAAATTAGACGTGATTTGGAGGCAACTTTGCAATTTTTTTCTATCGAGAAAATTTTACGCAATCGTGTTTTTGAGTCAGATAGTTACCAGAGTTAGTCCTGAACTTTGCTGCATTTTTAATTTAAACTTGAGTTTTTAATTATTATTGATAGTACAATCATGCAAAGCAGTGTGAGGTAGTACGGGCCCTTAACTCTACTCTCGCGGCGGCACGCGAAGCGGCAGCGTTGCAACTTAGATCGCATGTAATTACCATAAACTTTTTAATTTGCAACAAACACAAGAAAACAAAAAAGCTGATATCTTCGTAAATTTTATAAAAAGGTCAAGAGTAAACCCATTTAATATAAAAAAAAATCCGCAAAATTTTAATTTAATAATTTATAGGTAAACTTTTATAATAGAAATAAGTTGCGGATTTGCGCTTTTTCATTAACTCGTTGTATTATTGCACAGATTTAATAAACACCATATACATACATACATAACATTACGTCTTTATCCTTTACGGGGTAAAGAGAACTTAAGGTCATAAGAACCAAAGGCCATGTTTGGAGCACGATCTTCTTCGCCCCGTGGTCCGAATCGAATATATATTTCTGTGGTTTCGACTCATTCCGACACCTTTCAGAACGCAGTGCGAATCTTTCGCACTGTGAAACGACAACGGACCCCTAAGGGGTAATACATAGGTACATATTATCACATCTTTATCCCTTACGGGGTAGACAGAGCTTAAAGTCATAAGACCGAAAGGCCACGTTTAGCGTGTTGGTGGACGTAAAGGTGGAAAACGGAATCAAAATAGTGATGGGTTGCTAGCCGCATTGCCTATTGTCATCATTCCTTAAATTTTCGCCCATTCCCTTGAGCGGCTTCTACGGTCTGCGCGGGAAGAGAAGCAGCTAGCACATTCTAGGTTTTTTATTCTCCCAGATCAGCATGGAAGCAATGAAAGCATGGAAGGGGTAATAAGGATGTTCGAATCCTCAACATATTCCAAACATTTGACCCACAAACATCGTAGCTTTAGTTGGACCCAACACTGGAGCCGAGTACCACAAACTACCGACCAGCTCGGAATTCGGTATTTACGTCCGCCGACCGACAATAAAAGGGCACTGGAAAAACGCTCCGGTGACTAAAATACGCGTAGAATACTAGAAAATCGACGTTCGGCTGCAGTTTTACCATGAGCTGATAGCGGTTACGCTACTTTGGACTAGCGGAGAAGTTCACAGAATGCGATATTTATGTTCACTAATAGAACTGGTAGCGTGCCTTAAATAGGCGGGAAATTGACGTACGGCTGCAGTTTTACTTTAAGCTGAAAGAGTTTGGACATGGAACTATAGATTAGACTGGGATCTGATATTTTCGTTCGCTGATCGACAAAAGTGTAATGGTAGTGAATGTGTCCAAAAGATCGATTTAAGGCTGCGGCTAATAGCGTTTGTATTCAGTTCGCTTTAAAATTCTAATTTGTTTGATCCGAGTGCGTCCATCATTGCATCTTTATCTGATGTGCGTCACGAGCCCGAGTCCCAGTATTATGGCAGCACGTTAATTGGCTGCCTGTATGACAATAACTTTCCATGGGTCACGTTTACCTTCATAAATCGAATTCTACATATTATTGCATATTATTACGACTTTACTCCTTACCAGTTAGGCAGAGCTTAAGGCCATCATGTTCTTCCGTAATTTTGATTCCGTTCTCCGGTAAAAAGAAATCTGTCATTAGTATTCTAAGCGAAATAAGTTATGCCAAATAACAGACGTTTTGATCTTTTAAATCAGTTGCTGTTGATCTTATTTAACTAAAAGGGTTTTTTTTTTTTAATTCGTTAATAAGATGATATAGTTCTTCTTCTTTGTCCTTTCCTTTTCCCATTATTTGGAGTCAGGTCTCTAAACTCTCTCCATACTCACTCTCATTAATATAGTATAGTTACATACATACATACATACATAGTGTCACGTCTTTTTCCCTTGCGGGGTAGACAGAGCCTAGGTTTATAAGACCCGAAGGCCACGTTTAGCATGTTAGTGGGCATTAGGTGGAAAAAGGAATCAAAATAGTGATGGGTTGCTAGCCGCATCGCCTATTAACATGATTCCTAGTAATTTTGCCCTTTCCCTCGATCGGGTTTTACGATCTGCGCGGGATGAGAAGCAGCTGGTACATTCTACGGTTTTTTTTATTCCCAGACCAGCATGGAAGAGCCCAGACCAGCATGGAAGAGAGTAGTATAGTTAGTATTCTTAAATATTTATAACTTTTGACATTTTGATTTTGCGACTCTGAATTTAACAAAATGTACTAAAGACCGCTTCACGCGGCACGCCTATGCTAAGACCGCAGCTCAGCATCCGAACGAAAACATCGACAGGAACGCGTCAATGTAGTCTTTTTGGCTGCAAAATAATTCCTATCGGCTGCAGTCTTTACTTTTATCGACATGAATAGAATCTCGCTCCATAAACGTCTGCTTTTCATACCTATCCTCTCGTGGTTTACGATTAGTAATCATTATCTGGAAAGAAGTGCGTATACTTAAGTTACATTTTTTGTTTTATCGGCATAAAGAGCCATGCCATGAGATCGAAAACCTCATTCAAGAATTTTTTTTTTGTTTTTTTTTTTTTATTCAAATTTGGATATCATGTATCTCTTTCTGAACGTCATATTATTATTTTTAATATTTGCAAAATCAATAAGCTACTAGCGTTTCGAAACGACCACTGCTGAGAAGAATACGCCGAAAGAAACTCAGTCCAGTATTGGTCCCTACGTGCCTGAAGGGCTACCGGCTACCGTACGTTAAGTGTTGGTGGCGTATAGACGGAAAACAGAATCAAAACAGTAATGGGTTGGCATGATTTAAATCATGCCGATTGCTGACAGCTCCGTGGCGCAGTGGTTAACACGCCAGCCAGCGACACGGAGTGCCCGGGTTCGATCCCCGGCCAGGTTAAATGGAAAATGATCTTTTTCAAATTGGCCTGGGTCTTGGATGTTTATCTATATATGTATTTGTTATAAAATATAGTATCGTTGAGTTAGTATCCCATAACACAAGACTCGAACTTACCTTGGGGCTAGCTCAATCTGTGTGATTTGTCCGTATATATTTATATTTATTTATAGAACCACTTACAGACACGAAAACAAATATTAATTAAACGTACAGATTTCATAAGAAAGTAAATATAATAATATAATGGCACATTCCTATAAATCAAAAGGGACTAATCTCCTGTACATTAAAACAGAGAATTAAATGCCGAAATCCTAAACCATAAAATGTATATTTCAAGATTTAAGCGAGTATTTGTCAGGGTCGGCTGATCCGTTAAAGGCATTAATGCTAAGTCCCGGATACCGATGATCCGGAAATACCAGTGTAATCTGTTTTGTTTTATTAGTCTGTGCCTAATTTGTTTTTGGAATAGGCGAGTGAATAATCTTTAATATAAAAATCAGACCAAAGATAGAGATGAATAGAGGGAAAGAGCTCCCCTCTTTCCCTCTATTCATCTCTATCTTTAGCCTTTACCCAGCAGTGCGACACAAACGGCTAATAAAAAAAAATCAGACAGACAGACAGACGGACAACCGATCCTATAAGGGTTCCGGTTTTCCTTTTGAGGTATGGAACCCTAAAAACCTACTTCAATCAAACTACTGAATCGATTACAGTGAAATTTAAAAGGGACAAACTTGAAAATTTACCCTTTCAAAAAAAAAAATTGGTTCATAAACGAAAAAAAAAAATACAACCGACAACATCCACCCTTTTTTTTAAGTCGGTAAAAAATTTGACTACGTAGCCACTTTATCAGAAGTAGCAAGGACTAGTACGCGTTCGCATTATAGCGCAGGTAAAGCAACCCCGGGTGTGGTCCCCACGGGGATGGGCATAAAAATTATCTCGGGCTTATCCGAGCTTCGGAATGCCGTTGGTCCTGGCTGCCTACATTAGATAGCAAACGTTATTTCAGATGCCTTAAGCCATACATTAAAAACAAGACTTTATGTAAAAAAAAAAATATTTTTGACAAGCTTTTATTTTAAACGAATCTACACTGTAAAGTGCCTTTTAAGACAAATTAAATGAGCCTAAACACTTGGTATACCTTGTTTAGCTTAAGAGTCCCTATAACCACCTTCTGACTCCATCATCAGACCAACGCAACGCTTCCATAATATTGTGTTGTCATCCAATTTACACATGCATGCAAAATTTCAGCTCAATTAGTAACCGAGTGGATCAAATTTAACGTGCCAGATTTGTTTACAGACAAACAACGGGACAGGTTAAACTAAATAAAAACTTATAAGAAACCAACTAAACATAGACTAAAATTTACGCGGACAAAGTGACGGGCAAAGCCAGGATATTACAAGCACACACACGAACCAAATTAAAATTTTAATAAACTTTGCATGAGGAGGGGCGAGATATTTTTCCCACAAAAACACACATTTTACATCGCTGGTTGAATATAAAAACACACGCGGAAAAAGGAACAAAAAATTCGGAATATTTTAATAAAAAATATTCGGTGTACAAAGCCTAACCACGCTAACTCCCGTTGGATATTCCGTACCCGTACAATGTACGTCTATTTTTTACTCATGAATCCATATAGTTTATTGAACAACTACGAAGGTTTTTTAGGATTCCGTAGCTAAAAAGGAAAAGGAAACCCTTATAGGATCACTTTGCTGTCCGTCTATCTGTGTGTCTGTCACGACTGTTTTTCTCAGGAAGCTGAAATTCATATCACATACTCGGGTCTATTGTCCCTTGGAGCTTGGAGCTCTAAAAAAATCAAACTTCTAAGCCAACGCAATCAAAGATACAGCCGTTTATGCCGCAAATTTTTGACATTCGCAAGGGAATCAAAACCTACATGTTATTTCGTGTGATCTCGGAATCTTGAAATTTGGTACGAAGCAATGTCTTATAGCACAGATAAATGAAAAATTGCGAAAAGCATACAATTTTAGTTACATCATATACTAAAAATATTTTAAATAATTTATTATAGATAATGATACGGAACACTTAGTGCGCGAGTCCGACTTCTTTTCGCTTTTACATCAGTACACAGGGCATTCTGAATTACAATTTGCCATTTGTAATATGTTCGGATACATTGCAGGACAAGGCAAATGGAGCATGTTCATTGCTTTCAATTGAAATGGCTGTAAGTGTATGCACACTTAATTCAATGATACGGTTAACGCGCAGAATGTCCAATGAGCGAAAAGTCCGAATCAAAAAGATGGCGAAAAGTCTAACGCGCGAAATGTGGTTGTTGGGAATACAATGTGTAAAAGACGGACGGGTTATATTATATTAGTTATTTACTACACTTTCTCTCTCAAAAACAAAAATAGAAAAATTCGACATTCCAATACAAAGCCGGACACTTGGTATGGAAATGTAAATTATGATGTAAAATGTAAAATGTCGACTTTTTTTAACTTCAGGATCTTCATTGTCTTTGGCTAAACCAACGTTTGTAAACATTACAACGAGTGAAAGTCCAATGTTCCAATACCAACAAAATAACTGCCACACGTTGTTATGTAATAAAGTAAAAATGCGCATATTAGGCATATTCAATTATGATTTACTGAAATTTTGCGCATTATACGTTTAGCGAATCAGCGAATGTCATTTTCCGAATCAGACATTGTGTGCGTCGATACAAAGGCAATAAATAAATTTTATAAATAAACGTTTTAATTTCGCATTGTCATTTTGCTAATAAGACATTCTGCGCTTAAATACGGAGGCAACGAGAAGAGACACTCCATTCGATTCGCTAAGAATGTTTTCAATCGATTTGCCGACTCGACTCGAGCTTTGATGTTAGAGTAATTGGTTCAGTTAGACCTAACGTCTGGTAATTCGTTTGCAGACTAGAACGTCTATATTTATTCGGCGTAATTGGTGCAACTAATTTAGATAAATAAATAATGAGTGGGCCGATAGCGAACTGTGTGTTCGAATTTAAAATACAACCTTTAAAACCATAGAGATAAGATAATCCATGTTTAAAACTTACCTTCGTGGTAGTATTATTTGGAAAAAAACCGGGCGCTCGTTTCATATTAAAAACTACACAATAGATAAGTGAGTTTTTATAGTAGGTTCTTGGCGGGAATTTCGGCGGACTGCACGGCTTTTGTTTTAGATTCTTTTGCAAGTGGACAATTTCTAGTGGACTTCATAATGTGAAATTGGTGTAATTTGGTGTTATAAATACCCATATTTATGTACAAAGTGTGGAATAACTAAAATAAAGTGTCATGGTGCGGCTGTAGTGAGATTTACTTAGAGGGCTGGTGTTTGCTCGCCTCGTTGCGTCGGTGATGATCAAGCCAGTGGATTCGTGGGAATTGACGCAAGGGGCTCCGTCGAAATCAGCGAAATGAATTACAACATTTCGTTGATACACAACACAAGCAAGAATAACTCGAAAAATAACTAGATACTGGTTAAAATAAAAGAAAATAAAAAAGAGTTTTAAGAACTAAACACGACAGATATGGATTTTCATACTTAGTTTATCACGAACAAAAATACCAAGTATGTTTTAGAAAAAGTGTTTGTGTACACTTTAATAAGTACTTACACCTGTTGTGCTACCAATTAAATTTCACTGAGTTTAACGACTCACTCTCAAATCTAACTGCCCATTAATCTCGTATAACTATCCCGAGCCTAATTTAAAACTAGTTTAACTTAGAGCAATAACAAACAACCACTACACATTTGTCATACAACCCGTTTATTTTAACACCATAACCATACATTCTAAAATATACTTTAATGTGATTGTAATTGGGAATATAATCGCGTGAAGGAGTTTAATGGCCATTAACAACAGAAGAGGAACTTCAAAGCCGCGATTATCTCCGAACGTATCATAAGGCAATTTATTTCAGCCCGTGTCTCTAATTCTATCCGATGTTATTAATAAAACTGTATTTTTATGGAGCGACATATTTTATTGGGTCATTGCTCATCTAGTACACATGTGGCCAGGGAAAAGTGTGCAACTGAACTAAAACGCAACAAGAAAATATTTACTTGCAACAGTTAAGACAGTACTGCATGAAATTGTGGTACATCAAAAGTATTTGTATAATTTAGGTCGACCTTTGCATAAGATCACCCCCTTGTTGGTATTTGAAACAAATACATAAGAAATTTAAAAACGATATATACATTTTTGATATATAAAAACATTTTTCTTTGAAAAGTTTGTAAATTTGACGTCTAGAACAATAATTCTCACATGACAGTATTTATATTTACATTTCGGAGGACACTCCTTTCTTACTTTTTTTTTATAAAATATAAATTCGAAAATATTAAGAGTTTTCATCTTTTTACATAATCTTTGCGCAGCCTAATAATGGCTTGCGCAGTCGCGACGTATCTCGTTCGCGCGGCACCCGCTTAAGGTGATACCACTGTAAATAAGGTCGTTCTGAACCTTATTTATCTCGCAAAATACTTAAATTAGGAGTTTCAAATCTAAGTAATATGATTTTTGACTATTTCATCTCCAAAAATTGAAGATGAAAACACGTTTTGATAAAATTTTCTCGATAGAAATATTTTTTGAAAAATGGTCTTCGTTCGCAGAGTTTTTGTTATTGTAGCTCAAATGCGAGGAATGAAATAATGATTTTTAGACTAAAAGATAGGTTATTAGTAATTCATCAAAATGTAAATATGAAAATACAATTAACCGGTCTGATTTTATATAAAATAGAAAAAACGAATTTGGCGCTTACGTTTTTTTGTTTGAGCGACTCGAGACTATCTCCTATCTCATCATTCACGGGCTAAACCGCCAAGCGCTATCCCTTGCGCGCACTTGATCAGTCCTTTGCCGAGCGAAGGTACCAAACATTTGAGGCCTCGCCTTAAGGCAAGGTTCTTCCAGTTTAGCCCTTTACTATTCCATACAGTATGGCCCTAGTAGTACAGAGAGGGTCGTGCTGACTCGTGCTCCTAGTATCTCCTAGTAGTAGTAGCTCCTAGTAGTGGAGACTGAAAAGGACCTGATGATGATGATGATTCCATACTAATATTATAAATGCGAAAGTGACTCTATCTTCTTTTCACTCTTTAACCATTGAACCAATTTAGATGAAATTTGGTAAGTAGCTTGAGGACCGGGGAAGGACATGGGGTACCTTTCATTCTGGAAAATTCTGGAGTTCCCAAGGGATCGATTACGCGGGCGGAGCCGCGGACAAAAGCTAGTTTAAAATATTTCAAGGCAAAACGAAGTTTGCAGTAGAGGTTTGTTTTTGACGAAGCACGTTGTGGGTATATTTCTGAGACTTTTGACGAAGCATGTGGAGGATATATACATTTCTTTGACGAAGCATGTTGCGGATACAATTCTGTCTCATTTTTTAAAAATAATAATGTTTTGAAAGAAATACAAAAACAAGCGTGTCGACGTCTAAAATATTATTTTTTAATTTGTTAAAAAAAATATCTTCCAGCCCTTTTAATATATGCTTTACATAGAACATCCTTTTTTGAAGTCGTTTGATGAGAGTAACGATACCTAAGAGGGATGATCAGTTCATGATATTGAAGAACTTACCCCTGGGGACCAACCAATACGAAAACAAATACTTTCCATAGAAAGTCTATCAGCTCATTTTGTATGGGAGGTCAATATTTTTTTTGGTTTTAGGTCTATGTAGAAAGTTGTTCAATTTAATGAGCTTATCAAGTACCACATTTTGTAACTTGTAACAATTTTTGTAATCATGTAACACGTTGATGCATAATTATATTTACTGATTTCGTCTCATGAATAGATGTATTCGTTTCTAGTAAAAAAAGCTAGCGGAAATAATCTCTTAAACGCACAAAAGAAACAAAACAAACGAAGAATTAATTAAAAGCGTGAACGTTTTTATCTTTTGGACATTTATGATGAACAACTAATTTGTTCAACGAGTCGCGTCGAAAACGCACAGTCTGGCCGCGATCCAAGTTTTTAATTTATCTCCAAGCAAATCGTTCGTAAAATTGGAAAACGTATTAACCTCACCTACGACTAGGGATGCGAAATACAAGAAATTTTTAATCCAACACAACTTAAAAAAATATTAAAATCAGACTAAACAGCGTGATTTTGCACCTGCTAGCTATAGTTATTGAAATCTGGGAATCAGAATGCATAATGGAATCCGATTTGCAAGAAAAAAGCTAAAAAAATGAAAAAGAAAAACATTTGACCTACCATAGAAATTCGTCCATCTGATCGGCGACTTTGTAATTTTATTTGCAATCATGTTTTTTTTTTGCAAATCTGAAAATCCTTCTTCCATCAGGGATTCTGATTCCGAGATTCCAATATAGTTTATT
The DNA here is from genome assembly GCA_947532085.1 of Elegia similella. Lineage (NCBI taxonomy): Eukaryota > Metazoa > Arthropoda > Insecta > Lepidoptera > Pyralidae > Elegia > Elegia similella. Next base: position 22,315,686 of record OX383941.1, read on the forward strand.
TATTATTTTAAATAAGCGCAAATATTTAAAGGACTTGCACCCTTAAGCTAGAATAATGCTGATGGAGCAGAATTACAAAAATCGATGGTCAGGTATTTTTCAAACTTTAGAGCTTTAAACAAATAATTATGTATATAAACGGGACTTAGAAGAACCTACCGTACCCGACCTCGATGGAAGTAACTCCATTGAAACGTCAACGGGAACAAATAACAAAAAGGTTCGTGCTTAGTCCTGTTTATATACATAATTATCACCATGCTAATTTTAGATTTTGATTTTATCATTTAGAAAAACAAACGATAAAAACTGTGAACAAATAAGGACGTTCTTGGCGTGTAACATAAAAAAAAAACATAAAATTGAAAAAAATACTTGTGTAATTTTTTATTTATTACAAAAGCATTTGTTTGACCTATGAGAGCTAACCCTTAAAATATCTTCGCATAATTTCTACGAAACTCGTATATTTTTTACATTTGCTGATACAAAAAAAACCGTGTTTTCATAAGTTTTACTAAGGTTTTTCTACAATAAGCCGCGCTTTGTTGTTTGGTGATATGAGATTAAAGGACGATAGGACTTAATGACCGAAATTTTGTAATAACTGGTTTTAACTTTTGTTAACTGTAAGATGATAGTTACAGTTAAACGTAGCCATTAACGAATCGACAATACGACAAAGCATACATAAATATTTAAAAATATATTTAACTCCCTTGAATTATATATTTTTTTTACTAACCTATATTGCTTCACTGCTAAGCAAAGGTCTCGCCCATTTCCTTTCACTTGCCTCTGTCCAATGCAGTTTCAGATTAATCACATTGAAAAACGTCGGGGTCGTCGCGCCATCGCTTTCTAGGCCTTCCCCTTCGACGTCGACCATCCTCAGGTATCCATTTCGTCATTTAAGTTAATCAATTATTTAGGACATGGCTTATTTTTTTAAAATACCACGAGTAATTAATAAAACCGTTGTTTAATAATAACAATACTGTAGCTAAAACACTAATTTAGTTCGAGTGTATTTTATTGACTGGTCTAAAAATACTTTATACATTAGTGTTTTAGAACATATCGTGACGTTTATTCAATGTTTTAATCGGTCCGGTAACCCTACGTCCCAAACCAAACACAGTTACGGAGTAACCTTTGTTTTTTTACGGTTGGCCGAAAATCCGGATTATTTAAATAACGAATTAACACGGTTGTATCGAACATTTCAGTCCAATTGAATCATTGCATTCACGATATCAATATATCGGAACGGATATTGGTTCCCTCGTGAAATGTGAGTGTCTACATTCTACCATTTTGATCTTTTTCAGATTGACCAGGGTCTTATATATAGGGACATATCACACAAATCGAGCTAGCCCCACAGTAAGTTGTGATTGTGAACTTGTGTCGTAGGATACTAACTCAATGATGCTATATTTTATAAAAGATACTACATAAATAGATAAACCGTGTGGTTTCCGGCAGTGTAGAATAGGACCACTCTAAGTCTTCCCATGGATGTCATAAGAGGCGACTTTGGATATACAAGCTACACAAAGCTCATAAACATCAATGAGACCTCTCCAACCCGTCTGGCTAGCGAGGAGAGTGTAGGCCAAATCCTCTGTCTGCTCTGGCCAAGTATGGCTCCGGTAGTTCAGAGAGGATCATGCTCCTGCAGTGGAGACTTAAACGACCTGATAATGATATAGATAAACATCCAAGACCTAGGTCAATCTGAAAATATCGTTTTCCATCATGACCTGACCGGAGATCGAACCCGGGTACCCTCGTGTCGCAGGCTAGCGTGTTGACCATTGCACAATGGCGGAGCTCGCCGAACTTGGATGTTTATCTATATTAGTATCCTTATCCTTTCCTTACTAATATTATAAATGCGAAAGTGAGTTTGTTTATTTGTTTGTTACGCTTTCACGCCGTAACTACTGAACCGATCATCATGAAATTTTGCATACAAGTTCTCTGGAGTGCGGAGAAGGACATAGGCTTTTATCCCTGGAAAAAGGACTATTCCACAGGGATCGACATTGATGCGGGCGGAGCCGCGGGCGAAAGCTAGTCTATTATAAAATATAGTATCGTTGAGTTAGTATCCCACGAGGCAATTCACAACTTACTGTGGGCCTAGCTCGATTTGTGTGTATATTTCTGTGCACGAAACGCTATAAAGAGCATACTTTTCTGCCCCATTAACAAAAGTCGTTTGATCATTACTCAATAGGCAAATACTTATTGCCCAAGAGCGGTAATCTCAATATTGTTCAAACAAAGGCGTTTACATTTGACAAGTTAAGGCATACACGAAATATCAATATTGACCGATGCATTGACCTCTACACGTGGGGAGTTTGTTCCAATTGGGGATATAATAATTCAATTGAGCATTGGAAACGATTGAAGTATTGGAGAATTTATGGATCCTTTTTGATGACCTTTGTGGTCTAGTGGTCATTATGCAAAGCTGGCGTAGGTCCTAGGTTCAATCTCCGGCCAGGTCAAGATGGAAAATTATCTTTTTCAGATTTACCTCAGTCTTGGATGTTTATCTAATTTTTGAACATTGAGTTTACCTTTTAGTCTTAGGACCTGGGCTCTGTCTACTCATCAAAGGACAAAGACGTGATACTACGTATGTATGTATCGTTAAGTTAGTATCCCATAAGTCTCGAACTTACTTGGGGTTAGCTCAATCGGTGTGGTTTGTCCGTTTAAACCTATGTATTTATTTATTTTTGATCGTTTTCAAAAGTCGTCAAAGTTTATTTACAATTTGAAAGATATAAGAGTTGATAATTGCCTCGCCTCTTTTTATTGGGGTAGGCAGAGACTATGGGTCTCCATAAACTATTGATATTCCTGTCATCGGGTCCTGGGTCGTGCTCCTGTAGTGGAGACTAAAAAGGACCTGATGATGATGACGATTCCTGTCATCTAAGCGTGCTGAAAACGAGCCATAGATGATCCTAAGCCTAATGATAAACTATTAATTCCCTAATTTATCTCTAGTCTAACTTATTTTGGTTACTAATAAATAAGTCACTTTTCACCATAAAAAAAGTTTGACATTAATATGTCAAAAATTTATTTTAATTACTGGCAGTTTAACATATTAAAACAAACCTTTACGCTATATTCAAGTCATTGTTATCTCACAGCACCTAATAATTATTTTCGACACACTGCAACGTGAATTCATTAAATAAAAAAATATTTTTACATACAATCCTCAATCATATGTAAACAAACTTTGAGGTTACTTTGGAACAAATTACAATTTGTTGCGCGCGCACACGCGTTCCGTTTCAGGTTTGCAGAGTTAATAAAGTGTGATTTTTTAAATCTGACCACTGAATACTTCGATCAAAAATTGAATATATAGTTTATGACAAAAATAAGCAGGATTTTCTATTTCAATTTCATCATTTCTAGTTTGATACTAGTTTCAAACAACAAATATGTTTCATTTTAATATTAGTGAAGATCGGAATGTTCAGTATGACTGAACGAATGATTGAATGAATCCTGCTTCCAATCCAGAGATCGTCTCAAGTCTAAGTCAGTCTAGACTTGTTCACTTTTGTAATGAAACTAAGTTTAATTTACTAAACCTAGGTTGATCCATCACTAGTCCGAACTTAGGAAGACCAGGTTTAAACCTGGGTTTTGCCGTTTTTTTTTTAAATAAAACTTGGTAGGTGTGCAAAATTAACAGACAGCTAGACATCAAACAAACTGTCACTAGCAATAAATAAGTGCCACCGGCGCATGAGTGCAACAAATTCGATGAGTTATGTACAGCCGTGTCTGAATTGATGGCGTGTGGGCGGAAGCGGCGTTAGCGCAGACACGCTCAATGCTGATTTATGAGGCGAGAACCTAGGACAGAGGCTCCCAAACTTTCATATTAATTTAGTTGCATGTACCCAAATAGTCTTCGTTTGTTTTTACTAGCTCCGTGGCGCAGCGGTCAACACGCCTGCCTGCGACACGGAGTGACCGGGTTCGATCCCCGGCCAGGTCAAGATGGAAAATGATCTTTTTCAGATTGGCCTGGGTCTTGGATGTGTATCTATATATGTATTTGTTATAAAATATAGTATCGTTGAGTTAGTATCCCATAACACGAGTCTCGAACTTACTTTGGGGCTAGCTCAATCTGTGTGATTTGTCCGTATATATTTATTTATTATTCGTTTGTAGTATAGAACAGATGACTGGAGACTGGAAAATTTTATTGGCTTCTTCTGTTCGTGTCGATGGTGATAGATTATTTTATTTGGAGAAACCAATTACAGAATAACATACAAAGACATCAAATAAACAGTAATCTGTAAGTATATAGATAATTTGAGTACAATACAATAAGTTCTCCAAACATGGACCCAACTCATCATTTGCTGGATGTTTAAGACCAGCGCTGGTCTTCCGTTAGGACCATAGACGGTGCTATCTCGGACGCTCGTACAGAGTGCATACGCCCTTTACCTACTTAAGCATTAATTCATATAAAAGAATAAAATAATTTTCAAAATAACTAACAAATATGATATAGATAATATAGTAGTAGGCACACACCTAAAGAGAGAGAAAATAAAACAAAAATAAATAAAATATAATAAGAAAAAAAAATTAGTTTATAAAATAACAAAAAAACACTGGTTGAAAAGAAACTGCTTTGGATACTATATTTTTCCAGCATTAATGGGACACTTCTATGCCTATTTTAGATGCTGTTAGGAGGTCGCCAAGAGTGCCGGTGATCGGGCACCCAGGACATAAGAGAAGATATAGTTTAGGGAGAGTGACACGGGCACACGTTTTGCGAAGTGTCTATCATTCCGCAATTGGCCAGATTCTCTTTGCATCGACCAACGTTCGCAATCTATTGAGCGACTTCCAGATGGTATCTTATCGTGATAAGTTGTGAGTCCCATAAACCAAACTGACGTCTCTCACACTCCCACTGTTTTTTGCTGTCGCATACTCATTCCAGGTGTCGTGGGGCAGAACATCACTTTCATACAATTTCCAAAGAGTTGTTTTCTTTTGTACATCGTCACAGAATTTCATTCTCTAATTTATAAAAATGTGCGTCCGTTATTTTGGTGATCTCTGTAACACAGATTGGCCTGGGTATTGGATCTTTATTTAAATGTATCTTTTATATAATATAGTATCGTTAAGTTAGTATTCTATAACTCTAGTTCTCAATTTAGTGTGGGGCTAACTCATCTGTTTAATTTGTCCAGTTTGACAATCACCGACCTTGGGCTTACTAGATTTTGATATACAGTGCACTCTACAAGCGCATTGATTGAATATTCAGAGTTAAATATGAGTTTATAATGGTTTGTGATCTGTGTGATCGTCTTTCTTTTATTGGCCTAACGTGCCACCTAAGGTTATATACATGGTCCTTTAGTCGGCCATCTTCAATTTAAAAAAAAAACTGTCACCCTTCCTTAAAACCCCATGACGTGCTCTCTATCTTACATCTTTCAAATGGAATTGGGCAGGACATGTAACTGGAAGGAACGATGATAGGTGGAGTAAGGTTGAGTGGTATCCTTTCCCTTGAATACCTTACAATGTTTGCAAAACATTGCAGCATTCGATTCAAACAATCAAGTAGCGATTACATTTTTAAAAATCAATAAAAAATAACGATCTTCCCATGCACCTTTCCATTTTATCGGCCTTGTTCACACAGACTATTATCACAAGTCAATAAGAATGTTTGCTCTTTGCAAAATGCAAACAATTTTTCTGATACGAATAGGCCGTTTCTTCATTATCCGATCCGATAACGGCCCGTCACCGGTTAATCTTTTTCTACACTTATATTATAAAAAGGAAAGATTTTTGTTTGTTTGCATTGCATAGGCTCCGAAACTGCTGGACCAATTAGAAAAAAAAAACACCTTTTGGATCCTACATAATTCCTTATGAACATAGGCTATAGAATAAATACGTATATCTATCTAACGTAAATGAAGAAATTCGTAGAAAAATAGAAATTCAGGCTGTCATAGACATAGAAGTGAATACAACATTTTTGTCTATAAAAATGTCTCCATCTCTTCAAGGGTTGTCTGGAAGAGATTGCTTAAAGTGATAAGACCGCCCCTTGTACTACTTTATATAGAATAGTTTTAAATAATGTATCCTAATTTTGGTGAAATAAATAATATTTCATTCATTCATTCAACACAGAAACTTGTGGATTCGCATTCGAACCAGGCGTCACGGGGATCCACAAGTTTCCGACGAAAAATCGCACTACGCGCCTAAAGAAGTTTTCACTTCAAAAAAGGTCTGCAACACAGGTCAGTAGATTTGCGCATTGGAGTGCGGTGACAAAACGCTCAGTAATGATGGCCGATGGGATGGGAAGGACGGAAAATTATTGAATAACGACCACATACGTAGCGGCTAGCACAGCGTTGGACACTTACCGACCGGCTTAGTCGGTTATGGACCAGCTCCTTTTTAGTCGTGTATGCAAAATTTTATGGCGATCGGTTTAGTAGATGAAGGCATAACAAGTAAACAAACTCACTTTCACATTTATAATATTAGTTAAGATTAGGATTGGAGTCAGACCGAAATTACGATGTTCAATGTAATTAAAGAATAATGAATTATAAAGATGTCATTCGGGACGGCAAATGAAAAAACGCCCTTACGATGGGTTCGATACCCTCTCAGTATGTAAATACGGGGTCGAATGGGTTGTGTGTCACGGGTTATTAGAAAGGTAAGGGTTATGACAACTTTTACGGGCGGGTCGGGATATTAAAAAAATATGTCAGATAAGAATTCGCATGATAGTTGAATATGGTTGGAGAAATTGTACATTCTGGTATATTTTTTGTTTTTATATGAAGCGTATTTTTTTGGGTTTTGCCTTCTTTTCGTCGGCACTAGGAACTTACGGACTGTAAAAAAAATTTTGTTGTTCGTTTTGAATATGGTTAGCCCAAAGAGATTAGCTCTGAGTGTAGCCACGCTAATCGCCTTTTACTTGATCTTTAACACAATTGGCCGTGTGGTTTCCGGCAGAGTAGAATAGAACCACTCCAGGTCTTCCCATGGAGGTCGTAAGAGGCGACTTAGGAAATTCAAGCTCAACCAAGCTCATAAACATCAATGAGACATCTCCAAACCTCTGGTCAGGAGAGTGTAGGCCAAATCCTCTGTCATGCTCCTGCAGTGGAGACTAAAAAGACCTGATGATGATGATGACGATGAAACACAAAATACCTTCGAATTGGCCTTTAAGGCTTTTTCATTATAAATTAAATATTAGTAGGGAAAAGCCCTGGAAATAGGTTGGAAAATATTCCAATACACAAAAAAAATCTATATGTAGATATTTCCTATTTCCTTCGTTTATATCCACGTTTTTCGCTAAGAATTCGGTTATATCTTTGGAATACGCATGAAATATTCGAAAAATTCTTTCAAATTATATACAGTTGTACGTTTTTCCTGTGGTTATTCCTTGTAACTGTATTTTACGAGGCAGTGTTACGACGGCGTTGAAAATTTCGCCGAGGGTTGCGCCCTCAACCCACGCTTTTCGTCAGGCACAAGTCACAAGCACATCCTAATCCTAACTGATATAAATGCGAAAGTGAGTTTGTTTGTTTGTTACGTTTTCACGTTGTAACTACTGAAGCGATCATCATGAAATTTTGCACACACTTTATCTGGGGTACGGAGAAGGACATAGGGTACTTTTTATCCCGGGAAAAAGTTCTGTTCCCGAGGGATCGACATTGACGCGGGCGGAGCCGCAAGCGGAAGCTAGTGGTCTTTAAAACTAGCCCTGTCATATTGAAAGAAAACCTGGTAAAATGGAATTCTTCAACACAAATGATGGTCAGTTATGCCAATGTGTCACGCAAACAATGAGCTATTGCTTTCTTGCTCCAAATTTCCTCAGCAGCTGCACAATGGATGAGCTGATGGCTATTATCGGTTTGCCACCGACTTGAAAAGAAGAAGAAGCGGGCCTCCCCATCCTCGCATGTGAAGATATAGGATGTAGATGAAACGAGAGAGGTTTGTAAGGATCGTAGCAAGTGGAGGTCCCTAGTCTCTGCCTACCCCCATGGGAAAGAGGCGTGATATGTAGGTATTTATTTAACTCAAGAGCCTATGTTCATCAGGGATAATGTAGGATTCTAATGGAGAACGATTTTTTCAAATCAGGCCAGTAGTTAGAGCGGAGCAAGTACAGTTCGGCATTGCTGACAAGCCTTCGTGTCTTTTTCCGAGTTTAATGACTAGAGTTACAAAAAAAGTAAAAGTACAATTCTTATAGAAACAGGAATGGAATGAAATGTATGAATTATAAAAAAACTTAAAAATTCATATAAGAAGTAATCAGATTTCATGATTTCATAGGCTTTGCGCAAAATATAACCGAATATTCTTTGACGTTTCATTCTGCCCTGGCTACTCTTGACTTCATAATGCTACTCAAAGTTAAAAGCAAACGCTTGCGTCTCAACACTTGCGCCATAAAAGGGAGTGCAAGTGCCAGCAGAATGCACAGAGCATTAAACTCGCGCACAAGCACACCTGTATTCGAGGGGCCCTTTCACAAGTCCTACAGTCCGTTCGGCGCGAGTATGACGCTGTTATTGAAGTTCTAAATGCATGGCCAGTGACGTGCACAGACATTTATCATAGGGTAGACATAATTATAAAACTTACCTTACAAGCATACCACCTATATACCTTACCTTACTATACGGCTAGTTATCTACAACTCGTTTAATATTATGATAGTCTTTCGATCTTCGACCGCAAAAGTATTCAAAACAAGCGAAAGATAAGAGATATGATTACAACCTGCGAGCCACGTACACGTAAGGTTTAAGATTAAACGTGGATTAAACTTTAGAATAACTAACCATAACTAACCGGTTAGGTACTTGATTTGTTCTTTTGCGTGTTCACAAAACACTTTATATTTCGATTTCGGCATGCAAACACTAAGCGACACAACTTTCACATGAAAATATTTTTGTCACAAATGAAATTTAACTGATAAAGCATTTAATTTTTAAATAAAACTTTAATCTTGGATTGTTAGTAAACACGTTAATCAATGACATTTACATAAGTATGAATAATATCTATAATGACATTGACAGGTGACGTTGACATTAATATCGCGCGCGGCAGCCAATAGAAACCTCGGAGACAGTGTCTCAAATTCACACACACAGCGCCAATTTGCTTTGCATGTGTGAGCCGATGAAAGATGTTTACTTGTACTACTACAAAAGCGATTTCCTATCGGTGTATAATAATTTTCTATGTGTGCGTGAAAAGTCAGACCTTTGAAATTTTGTCTTACGCGGCTTACGCGTATAGATCTGCTTGGCGCGGGCACGCGCGGACCGCGACCGCAGCACCGTACTTGATCAAAATCGACTATAAAGTATTTGCTAGCAGAATTTTGCAGGCGCACCGAATATAATTATTTTTTTGTAAAAAAAAAAAATTGTACTTATTTAACGACTGCAGGGTAGACATTGTCTAATAGTCTATATGGACTGCACGTCACTGTGCATGGCACCATCGATAGCATTTATATTGCGCTGTATACATTGACCTTTGCTCTTTATTATACAGGTTGATTTTGATTGAACCTTTGAACATTTTCAAGGAATTAAAAATAGTTCTGTATGTATATCATATTTAAGTAAGTAAGACATAATGGTCGATGGGGCAGAAAAGATCTCTAATGGCGATCACGTACCGGCAAGCGCAGCGTTAGATACCCACCGACCAGATGGTCGGACGACCTGACCAAGGGCTTGAAAATCCTTGGTCCAGGAGCGGACTTCTTGCAGCTGACATGATGATGATGATGAAAGTAAGGCAGCAACAGCAAATGTCATGTTACCTAATGACAATAGACATGGTCGATTGACCGTGACACCTACTCGAAATGATGATGAGTAGTGTTGTTTCTCGGATAGGACGGCATCTTAAGGCTGAAAGATACTATAGCCTACTAAAATCTCTTTTATCTGAACACGATCCAGGTTGCATCCTTGGCTGTGAGGAGGCCTGGGTCTATGTTACGGTCAAAGTAAGAAATTATTGTGTTACTAGCTTTCCCCCGCAGCTTCGCTCACGTCAACGTCGTTCCCTCACCGGGAACAGTTCTTTTTTTCGAGATGAGAGGTAGCATATGTCCTTTTCCGTACTCCATAGAACTTGTATGAAAAAATTCTGAAAGATCGGTTTAGTAATTACGGCATGAAAGCGTAACAAACACACAAACTCACTTTCGCATTTATAATATTAGTTAGGACACAGATTATTAAATAGTTACGTTAGGATTAGTTAGTGTGGATAAAGTGTGTCAATAAAACATAACGTCGGGCGATGTTTGTTCTCGATAATGTTTAATTAAAGCAACATTAAAATAATGTAATCACCCCTTAGTACTTAGAATTTGCTTTGACCTTTAAATATGGCCAAAATGTCAATATGTTAAAATAAAAAATATGTCAACAATTTTTCTCTGGTAAAGACGCATAGTTGTTGAACGGACTGTACGAATCCGATGCAAATAAATATTTGAAACGTTTCGATTTCGTTGTTATGGCTACAATGGGGGCAGTCAGAGAGTATTTCCTTTGAACGTTTTAAAAGTACGATAGCAGGGGTGGAGTCAATCAAATATTTGCATAAAACATATTCTAGTAGACATAAGGTCCTTCAAAAGGTGTGTTTGCAGGTATCTTAAGGCGCAAAGCACATTGGTCTGGCGTCTGGAACGGACGTGGCAAGGGCATTTAGTTTTCTATTTAAATACCGTACTTAATGTTAGGAAATAAAGTCGCAATTTGAACACACTTCAGCGGGCATCATCGGACGCGCTAAAGCGCGCCACTTCGGCGCCCGCGCCAGTTGGCCCTCAGTATGGCGCTTCGATCATTAATACCAACTAGATGTCGGGTCAGCGCATAAAAAACGGCTCGGCAAATAGCCTCTCACTGAAGCAGTGTGGGGCTATTTAGTTTAGTTCGGTCCAAACACAGCCAACGTAACGAAGTGTCACGATGCCGCAGTGTGCACTAAAAACTTGTCGAAATAATGGCCGAAAAAAGAATTTTTCGTCCGGAGTATCTTATTTTCGGTAAGTAAATGAACTATTTTATACATTTTACCTTTTAACTAATAATAAACATTTTGAATAAAAGTTACCGATTTTCAACCACGGCAAGAAATGTTTGGCCAAGCTAGCCAACATCCGCACAAACATTTGAAGAAGCAAACAGAAACGAAACAAAACGACGTAACTCGCAATGTAATCAAAGTGAAAAGTACTTTATGATTAGTACAATAAGGTTGTCATCACAATGGATGTTCTTAGACAAAATGATTCTTCGTTTCTAAGTGACAGGTGTTATTTATTGCTTTGCTAGTCTTCGTGACGAATAATCGTAAGCATAAGGTAATTGTTTTAAAAAAAGCGACTTTATTGTAAGGTGATATGGTCTGAAATATCTTGATATTAAAATGGTTTTAAAACTTTAGTCTCTGTTTATTAGTAAGTCAATGTAGATGTATAGCTATATGTTCGAGCGGACAGAATTTTGCTACGATTTTGTAGGTAATGCGTTATCTAGTTGGTATTAATGATCAAAGGTATGGCGTCAGTTCGCAGTCAGCGCGCACGTATGGCATATGTCTTCTAGAGAAGCGATTATAGAAAATAAAAATGCGTGATGACATCGAGTTTAACATAGCATTCTGTGAATTAATAGAGAAACATCCAGTCATTTATGATCATACTCGCCATGATTATTGTAATAGAAACGTGCCATGCCTGCGCCCGATCAGAGCCATGTCCTTGCCCGATCGAAGCTATGTCCGTGCCCGACGCCAGATCAATGTGCTTTACGCCTAAGAGTCGGCAACGAATCAGCAGCTCCTCTGGTGTTGCAGATGTCCATGGGCGACGGTAACCACTTTCCATCAGGTGGCTCGTCTGCTCGTTTGCCGTCGGATAAACATAAAAAAAAATAGTCAATACTGAATTGAATAGATTTTAGGGTTCCGTACCCAAAGGGTAAAAACAAAAATAAATAATTAAATAAAAATAAAATTAATATAAAGGGGAAGGAATACAAATTTTTTTGCCGTTTTTATAGATAACGGTACGGAACCCTTCGTGCGCGAGTCCGACTCGCACTTGGCCGGTTTTTTATGGCGATGTGTTATTCATCTGATGATTGTTTATATTAATTCTCGCTAGCTTAATCGCGCCTACTACCTAAACGAGTTGTACCTAAGAGTGTTGCCAGTTGTCAAACCTAAAAACCGGACAGACGCGCCAGTTTGGCCTGACATTTGGTTTAAAAGAGAGTACCCAAAATTTTTCAAAAAAATTTCAAACTGCCCATAGTCAAAGATACAAGGTATCTGACGATGCTGTGAGGGATGCGAATCCGCCATGTCACACTCGCCCTGATGATGGTTTTCGTAACAGACCGAAACTAGTCGGCGATAACTGAATAAGCGTGAGTGAAACCGTGTTTTTATAATGAACTAGCTTTCGCCCGCGACTCCGCCCGCGTCTATATCAATCAATAGTGAATAGTTTCTCCCGGGATAAAAGGTAGCCTATGTCCTTCTCCGTACTCTAGAGAACTTGTATGCAAAATTTCATGATGATTAGTTCAGTAGTTACGGCGTGAAAGCATAACAAACATACAAACTCACTTTCGCATTTATAATATTAGTAAGGAAGGATAGGATTAGGACTTTTTCGCGTCGCTGGAGACAAGCAGAAATATGCGGAGCTGACTGCCAACCTTCACTAGGAGAGGCACTTTTAGAAGAAGAAGATGAAGGAAGGATAAATAATTTATTATTATTATGATATTACTCATATACAATTCTTCAGTTTCTTTCCTCACAACAACTTTTAATAAGAACTTATTTATTAAATGTAATTATCTACATTTAATGACATAAGGGGACAAGAATCAAAGAAGATTACAAAATATACATAATATTATATTGATTCAAATTTGAGACACTGCGTAATACCCAAACAAATAGGGGTGGTTTTAAATTAATATCTAATTTCAGGGGTGAGCGCCCTTCTGGGGTAAGTTTAGTAAAAGACGTTTAACCAGGGGTTGGAATACCGGTAAAAATCCATTACCGGTACCTCTATGAAACGACAGTACCGGTAATTGGTTTGGTACCGGTACATTTGGTAACGGTAAAAATCAAGTACCGGTACCTCTATAATACAACGGTACCGGTAATTGGATTGGTACCGGTACCTCAATAAAACGACGGTACCGGTAATTGAAAGAAGTACCTGTACCAAATACCGGTAAACAGTACCGGTACTTAGTACCGGTACTCGTATTGGGAATTATCATTTCGTTAATGTGTGTCGTTGCCGTGTTGTGCATGTGCGGCGTGAGGCGGGGGCCCACAATAGGGCGGCACTTTTACAGTCGAGCGAGTCCCATGCGGTAGACGGCAACAATGCGTAGGTACCGGTAAAATTAACGCAATTTTAATACCGTTAAAATTTGACAGAATAGAGGTACCGGTACTTACCGGTACTTATAATGTGAATTTGGTACCGGTAACAAGTAGCGGTAAAATTACCGTTAACTGTTAACAATATTATTACCGTTAAATACTAGATTACCGGTACCTCATATTACCGTTAAAATTTTAACAGAATAGTAATACCGGTACTTACCGGTACTTATAATGGGAATTTGGTACCGGTAACAAGCCCTGCGTTTAACGATACTTTATTAATCTTGTCTGCAAGGGGAGACTGATTTTTATGCTATTTTTATACCTGTCTTGCAGTAATGATGTTAAATGTTGGTTACCTGAAACAATAAATAACAATTATTAGTAAAAAAACCGGCAAAGTGCGAGTCAGATTCGCGCACGAAGGGTTTCGTAAAAACGACAAAAGAATCATGTATGGAAGCCATGGTATAGAAGCCCGCTTAAGTATTTGTTTTATTTTAATTTAATCATTTATTTTTAAAGTGAATACATAACTAAGTATATTCTGTGAATTGTTATCTATATCGAGCAAAAACGAGCAAAAAAATTAAGTTTGTTTTATAGGAGCCCCATTAAATATTTTTTTGTTCTGTTTTTTTTAGTATTTGTTGTTATGGCGGCAACAGAAATACATAATCTGTGAAATATTCAACTCTCTAGCTATCACGGTTCATGAGATACATCCTGATGACAGACGGACAGCGGAGCCATATTAATGGGGTCCGGAACCCTAATAAGAGTTTTTCATGTCATTGTATAAGCATGTGCGGCATAGGCTAAAGGATTTTTTCTTTGAGCCTTATGAAGAATGGAACAGCTGATCACGAGATTGATTTTTATGCAGAAAGTGAAAGTCGAAAGCGATGAATACATACAGCCAGCCACGCCATGAACAATTCCAAATTTAAATGAAGGAGAAAAATCTCGCAGCCTATATTATATAGTAGATGTAGTACCAATTTTTTCATTGGGTTTTATTAACAATTCCCAATTTGAATACACCATTTAAAAACATATATTATATAGATTTATTCAGAAAATAGGCCTCTTCAGGCACTTTTTCACGTGAATTCACATTTTAAATAATATTTATTGAACTATATTCAAATTATTAACTATTGTTCAAGAGCTACAAACTACTAGCGTTTCGGAACTGACCACTGCAGAAAAGAAGACGCCGAAAGAACTAACTAGTAGATTTGACAATCGTGCGTATTGTGGTACATTACATTTAGTATACGTCTGGTGGGCTAGAGCTTATTCGTAGGCTAGAGCTTCTTAATAATAAAAACGCACTAAAAATAACAATATGTAAAAGTGTGTTCTCCATTCGAAGCCGGCGGCATCGCGTCTGCCTATCTAACTTGGAAAATAAATCATAAACGATACAATAAACAAACAATCTGAATCTGGGAAACGAGTTGAAGACGATCGCTTTTTTAACACAGCTATTCTTTAAGACCAAATTATAGATAGTGAGAGATGAGAGATGTGACACTACATGTGACGGCCAATATACGCCAAAGGCCAAGCTACGAAAGCATTACTTTTTTTTATATAGGACGGTAAGCGATCAGCGCTGCCCATGGACAACTGCAACACCAAGGTGTAACAGGAGCATTACCGGCCTTTCAAGGAGTTGGGGGAAGGACATAGGTGGGAGAAAATAGGGGAAAAACGGGCCTCCGGCTCTCTCTCTCACCAAACGAAGCATAGAAGCAGTAAAGCTCAACTCAAACGTCGATTTTCTGTGAAAGTGTGGTACTTCCCCGGACGAGCTGCCCATTCATGCTACTAGCAAAATTTACTTTTGTCGGTAGCGTGGCTCTACCACAACTAAAATATATAAAAAACCGACTTCAATCAAACTACTGAACCGATTGTTATATTTAAATAAGACAAACAAAAAATAAATTTTTAAAATCGATCCATAAATGAAGGAGTTCCGAGCTCACAAACATTTTAAAAAAACTACCGAATTGATAATCTCCTCCTTTTTTGATGTCGGTTAAAAGAGTAAAGATAGACCATTCACGGAATAAGGGTCCACATATTTACACACAAGGCCTTTCACAGACATACTAGGTAATGTAGTCAGGAGCACTGTAAGGTGTTACGAAATATATTATTACTAGCTTTTGCCCGCGGCTCCGCCCGCGACAATGTCGATCCCTCGGGAATAGTACTTTTTCCCGGGATAAAAGGTAGCCTATGTCCTACTCCGTACTCCAGAGAACTTGTATGCAAAATTTCATGATGATCGGTTCAGTAGTTACAAACAAACTCACTTTCGCATTTATAATATTAGTAAGGATCATTCTGTTACTTCTATATTTTGTGTTTCCGAGTTAAAATACGCCCCTCAGCTTGCGAAATAAATTGTCCGCTTTAAAATGATTGATATTATATGTGTTGTTTTGACAGCACAATCTGCGGAAACGAAATGACTGAATGTCACGAACATTGTCTGAAATAAAAATACTGTAAATAAGTGAAAAGACGAATAATGAATTAAATTTAACTTTCTTACGGATTTTATTTTCACGTGATAACGTCTATCGGTTCGCTCGGAAATGTGTCACGTTCCGTGTGCAAGCGAAAGCGCGGAACAAGCGATAGAGAGGCACGATCGACCTAAGCTTTCGGCTTGTGACGCATCTATCTCTCTTTCCCCATTATCACGTAAAATTATCATCCGTGAACCGACTTTAGACACAACCATTTTTTTCTAATTCTTATGTCATTCATTGTTGTATAGAATTGCATAAAATCTCGATCTAAACCAGCAGAAAGCCCGCTTTTGTACACATATAGCCTTATTTAGTACTTGCGGCTCGCCCCTGCTTCGCATGGGTCTATAACATAGCCTATTACTTAATATTTTTTTTTTTTTGAATAGCATTACAATGCTCGGTATATTATTAAAATTGAAAATATGTGATGAAAAAGAACTCGGCCACAGGTAGGATTCGAATTATGTAAGTAAAAAGCTTTCTTCAATTTAATCAACTTTCTATTCATCGGATATGAATGAAGTATAATACCACTCTACTAAATAGTGGGTAGTATTGAAGAAGTACCCATGCTTGATATGCATATACCCTACGGGGTAATATGTGATGAGAGAATTCAACGCGGTGATTCGAAGTCACGGTGGTGTAATGGTATCACACTTAGGGCGCTAACCTAAGGGACGTGGGTTCGAATCCTACCTGTGGCCGAGTTCTTTTTCATCACATATTATCAATTTTAATAACATAGCCTATTGTTCATCAGGGATAAAGTATGTAAAATTGTAATTGTGAAAGACTTTTCAAATCGGTCTAGTAGTTTTAGAGCCTATTCAATGCAAACAAATATACAATCAAATTTTTCCTCTTTATATTTATCAGGGTAGATTGATACAGATTAATTTTCACACAATGTGTTTAGTTAGATAAAATATTAAAAGATCAAAAATAGTTTTTTTTTTGTGCCGATTTTTTGTTTACTATGGTATCATGCATGTGAGATGCTATTTTTATGCATCATAAGGCATTTTTAACCGACTTCAAAAAAAGGCGAAGTTTATCAATTGGGCTGTATTTTTTAAATGTTTGTTACGGCATAACTTCGTCAATTATGAACCGATTTAAAAAGATACTCTTATAAACAACCGATTAAAAAAAAACTATTTTGTTTAAAAGAGTATGGTTTCGAATTGATCCTATTCAAACTCCATTAAAATGGGTTTGGTAGTTTGTTTTTTTTTATTTGAATGATTGTGTATTTGTTACTTAACTGGATGCAAAAAAAGTTACAGTTTTATTTATAAGTACAAAGAAGTTAATAGCATAAAAAGCAAAAGAATCCGGTCTAGACAACATTAACGAATCTATAAATAGTATAAAACGAAATGTCCGTCAATCTGTGCAATCGATAAAATAGCAATTACAGTTCGAATTGCATTCTTAGAGGTCCGGGCAGCTGAGAAAAGTTGCTGGTTGCAGAAAATTCTCAACAGTCTGTATTGGCAAGTAAATCTTTTACCTTTTAAAAATAAAAAAAGATTCTGTTGCTTTATAACTTTTTAAGAAAGATGGACACTGTGGTAATTATATATTTCGCCTTGGGTAGAATTCGAACTAGTTATTCATACATTATTATTACTTCTTTTTCTTTACGAGGTTGACAGAGCTTAGGTTTATGAGACGTAAGCCACGTTAAGCATGTTGGCGGGCGTGAAGGTGAAAATTGGAATCAAAATAGTGATGGATTGCTAGCAGCATCGCCTCCTACTAACATGGTTTCGCTCAATCTCTCGATCGCCTGGGTCATTCTACGTTTTTTCTTTTCTCCCAGACCAGCATTGCTGAAAATCAGTGCTGGATTAGGATATCCCTGTGGGATCACTAGTCCAGCGTAACGCTGAGCCGTCACCTCTTGTAATACTCATGGCACCGATCTATTATTTCTTCTACATACATGCATATTATCACGTATTTATCCCTAACGGGTTAGACAGAGCCTAAGGTCATAAGACCGAAAGGCCACGTTTAGCGTATTGGTAGGCGTAAAGATGGAAAACGGAATCAAAATAGTGATGGGTTGCTAGCCGCATCGCCTATTGTCATGATTCTATAGATTTTCGCCTATTCCCTTGACCGGCTTCTAAGGTCTCGGGAGAAGCACATTCTACGTTTTTCTTTTCTCCCAGACCAGCATGGAAGATAATGGGAAAATAATTCTTTAATTTTCTTAAAATTTAGTATTAGTGTTGTTTGTCTAAGTGTTGCAATAAAATATATTCTATTCTATTGCAACTAGCATAGCAACAGAGAGTTCGCCTGTAGATGGTCATCGTCGACGCGGTAAAACGCTGGAAAGACGACCAAGACGCTTTTCTGAGAAACTGTTGGGGAGTAACATTTGAAGATGGGAAAGACCTCTGCCCAGCAGTGGGACAGAAAAATAAGTCAAATGTGATGATTAATAAGTATTCAAAGCCGTGTAGTTTAAGTATATAAGCCGTGTGGTTTCCGGCAGAGTAGAATAGGACCACTCAAAGTCTTCCCATGGATGTCGTAAGAGGTGACTTAGGAAATACAAGCTAAACAAAGCTTATAAACATCAATGAGATCTCTCCAACCCGTCTGGCCAGCGAGGAGAGTGTAGACCAAATCCTCTGTCTGCTCTGGCCAAGTATGGCTCCGGTAGTACAGAGAGGGTCATACTCCTGCAGTGGAGACTAAAAAGACCTAATGATGATGAAGATGAAGTATTCAATGAAACCTATATTAAATACCTAAAGGTATGATTCTGATTCATGTTTATAAAATGGTTGGATTCATAACAATCTAACAACAATCCTAACTAATATTATAAATGCGAAAGTGAGTTTGTTTGTTTGTTTGTTACGCTTTCACGTTGTAACTACTGAACCAATCATCATGAAATTTTGCATACACGTTGTCTGGGGTACGGAGAAGGACATAGGGTATATTATATCCCGGGAAAAAGTACTGTTTCCGAGGGATCGACATTAACGCGGACGGAGCCGCGGGCGAAAGCTAGTGTTTTATATTTCTACTAGCTTTCGCCCGCGGCTCCGCCCGCGTTAATGTCGATCCCTCGGAAACAGTATTAATAATTTCATGATGATCGGTTCAGTAGTTACGGCGTGAAAGCGTAACAAACAAACAAACAAACTCACTTTCGCATTTATAATATTAGTTAGGAAGTTAGGATTAGGATCCACAAGACGATGGTTGGAATAACTAAATAAATATTAAAGGTTAGACGTCAACTTAACATTTCCTATAAACATCGAACCCATAATTATGAAACATGAGTAGGCTGTAATAAAAAGGGAAATTTCCATAAAACCGATAATGTAACCGACATCACAAAGTGACGTGCAATTTTTCGTATCGGTCGGCCCCTAATAGGTCTTTCGATGCGTTTGGGGCACGTCAATCAGGGTAAAGAATATAGATATGTTACAGAAGGACAAGTTCTCTACCTAACGCATTGTCGCGAGCGCGGCGCGGGGAGAGGCGGGCGGCGCGGGCGGCGGCCATCTTCAATAAATAAATAAATAAATATATACGGACAAATCACACAGATTGAGCTAGCCCCAAGGTAAGTTCGAGACTTGTGGTATGGGATACTAACTCAACGATACTATATTTTATAACAAATACATATATAGATAAACATCCAAGACCCAGGCCAATCTGAAAAAGATCATTTTCCATCTTGACCTGGCCGGGGATCGAACCCGGGCACTCCATGTCGCAGGTTGGCGTGTTAACCACTGCGCCACGGAGCTGTCAATAATAATAATAATATTTTTATTTTGGTAATAACGAGGCCCATTTATTAGTGACAATTTATCTTAAAATCTACGTTAGTAACATTTCTTTGTGAATTAAGAATAATCATCGGACGGCCGCGCCGGGTCGTCCTTGATATTCGCCTTGAAGGTGACCTACTGACTAGGCTGAAATGTCGGCATTTTCCGACTAAAAATATTTATAAGTTTTGTTTTATATAAAAAAGAAGGACAAATCATTGTAGTTACTTCATTATTCTGTGTAAAACAACTGACATTTCATACCCATAGGGTACCATAGGGCCCATAGGGGTGACTAAACCCGTCAAAATGAACAACTTTATGGAATAAACGCTGGTAACTAACAAAAAAATCTACATTTTTATACATTGCGTAACTGTCGAATTTTCCTACCATAGTTAATATTAACCTAGACATAGATAAAAAATATGGATGACATATTAATTAAAAAAAACATAGCGTTAGTTCATTCTATCTTCGATATTGTTCAACATTTTCTGTATATCTACTCGTACATGATATCTTTGTATTCGTTTCTAAAGCTTACACTGTAAGACGTGACACATCTGTAGCCATCTTTAATTTGTAATCAGGGGCCATTTCTCAGTGACAGCGGAAGACGCTTTTAAAATGGAGTTTGATGCAAATGGGAGAATCGATGGTCGAAGGTGGGATGATACAGTGGTTTTTAAAGAGAAGATATTTAAGCATACGTATAATTATTAAAGGGTATTTGTAAGGTGAAGCTTACTACGGAGTTTAGAATTTACGGTAGTGAAATTGAATTAAATTTGCATGAAGTTAGATCTATGTATGTACATTACTTTTGTGCTACCATCATCATCATCATCATTTCGGCTATAAGAAGGACAAAGGCCTTTCCCAAGGATTATATTCCATGGGAGGATATTGCCTTACTTACCACGCTTGGCTAACGGGTCGGCGATAGCAGTTTCTTTGGTGTCTTATGATTCTGACGCTGCTGTCCATCGGAAGTATTTTCAAGCTGGAAGGCAGGATAGGAATTTGTTGGATTTGGGAAAGGAAAAAAGGGATTTGGGATACCACTCACTGGCTAGGGGAAAAGGAATGTCATGGATGATCTAATTCAAATTGGCCTGGGCCTTAGATGTTTATCTATATATGTATTTGTTATAAAATTTAGTATCGTTCAGTTAGTATCCCGTAACACAAGTCTCGAACTTACTTTGGGGCTAGATGGACAAATCAAACAGATTGATCTGTGTGATTTGTCCATCATCATCATAGCAGCCTGCGGCAGTCCACTGATGGACGTAGGCCTCTCCCAAGATGCGCCACTTTGCTCAATCACCAGCTATGCTCATCCTATTGCTGCCAGCCGCCCTACGCAGATCGTCCATATATATATCGAATTGTCCATATATATATATCGCAAAAAAATCATTTGTTATAAAGCATTTTTTAAGTAAAATCAATAATTAATGATACGTAACGAAAATACTGATTCATTTTCCTCATAATAACACACCCGACACTCCCAACCAACCAATGTTTTTAAAAACCGTCAAAAAACATCAAAGGCGAACAGACAGAGTTGCTTAACGCGGTTTTTTCCTCCCCAATGCAAACAGGGGGCTGAATTTTAGATCGGTTTCATACGTCAGACGTCCGACACCTACTTCCTGTTAGATAATAAGGAAAAATATTGAAAAAAGTACATTTTACGTTCAATTTTGACAAGTGCGACGTGAAAAGGAATATTAGGCAAATATTTGATAAGAAAGTGTATAGGGTCGGCAAAGCGACAACTTCAGCAAAATTGGAGGGAGTGCTGCGTGAAAGAAAACATGAACATCGCGGTGACTACTACCTCCGTGGTCCAGTGGTTAAGGCGTTTGCCTGTTGACCCGGTCGTGGTTCGATTCCCGCGGGAAGCATACTTTGTATAGTTGTTTCCAGTTTGGTTAGGACATTGCAGGCATGAATCACCTGATTGTCTGATAATAAAGATGATTCCGTGCTTCGGAAGGCACGTTAAGCCGTTGGTCCCGGCTGCCATCTGGTAGTCGTTAAATGAACGACGTCAGAGGCCGAGAGGCGGTTCCGAAGAACTCTGACACCAGGGTTTGCATGGTCGATTGACCGTGACACCTACTCGAAATGATGATGATAATGATCACGGTATCTTTCAGAGTTTTATATCAAATAGATTCACCTTTTACGAGTGACGTCACAGTTAGTAAAATAATATTGTTTTCCAAACATAATAAAAATTCCAAAATAAAAAATATGCCTCTTTTACCGAGCTCAGTGGCATGCCATGGAAGAGACCTATGTCCAGCAGTGGACGTAGGTTGATGATGATGATGTCTCCTTTTATTTGTCATCCTTTATTTAATAAAATATCATCATCATCATGTCCTTTTTAGTCTCCACTACAGAAGCACGACCCTCTCTGTACTACTAGGGCCATACTTGGCCAGAGCAGCCAGAGGGCTTGGCCTACACTCTCCACGCTGGCCAGACGGGTTGGAGAGGTCTCTTAGATGTTTATAAGGTTAGTTTAGCTTGTATTTCCTAAGTCGCCTTCTACGACATCCACGGGAAGACTTGGAGTGGTCCTATTCTACTCTGCCGGATACCACACGTCTACCTGCCGGATACCACACGGCTTAATAAAATATAAAATAACAATATTTTTGTCAATTCTGGCTTGCTCCAAATCCGCAAGCTCCACTACACCAATCCGCCAGTCAAAGCATCTCATAGTGCCATAAAATTTTAATCGAGGAATTTTATTACCAACTCGTAATTTGTGATGTGGCTGTATTTAATTATGGCTGTAACTTGAAGGATATTAAATATTTGAAGACTTTCATTTGTAATGCAATTCTCTTTCGTACACTTAAAGTGTTATTACTGATAACTTGAACAGAACTACGACTAACACCCCTGTCGCAGCCGCGAAGTTTAGAGCTATCATGTTTTATTTTATCATAAAAAGCGAGATAGCGATGGATCAAAGCGTGGTGTGATGTGTCTTCCCTGCCTTTAATGTAGTTGTAACTTGAAGGATATTAAATTTGAAATGCAATCCTCGTTCGTATACGTAAAGTATCATTACTGATAACTTGAACAGAACTACGAGTCACATCCCTGTCGCACCCGCGACGTTTATAGCTATCATGTTTTATTTTATCATAAAAAGCGAGATAGCGATGGATCAAAGCGTCGTGCGATGTGTCACCCCTGGTTTTAATTGTAGTTGTAACTTGAAGAATATTGTTTTGAAATGCAATCCTCGTTCGTATACTTAAAGTGTTATCCTTATCCTTACTTCTTTATCCTTATCCTTACTAATATTCTAAATGCGAAAGTGAGTTTGTTTGTTTGTTTGTTTATTTGTTTGTTTGTTTGTTTGTTTGGTTGTTTGTTTGTTTGTTACGCTTTCACGCCGTAACTACTTAACCGATCATCATGAAATTTTGCATACAAGTTCTCTGGAGTACGGAGAAGGACATAGGTTACCTTTTATCCCGGGAAAAAGAACTGTCCCCGAGGGATCGACATTGACGCGAGCGGAGCCGCGGGCGAAAGCTAGTTACTAATAACTTGAACAGAACTACGAGTAACACCCCTGTCGCACCCGCGACGTTTATAGCTATCACGTTTTATTTTATCATAAAAAGCGAGATAGCGATAGGTCAAAGCGTGACGTGATGTGTCATCCCTGGGTTTAATTGTAGTTGTAACTTGAAGGGTATAAAATTTGAAATGCAATCCTCTTTAATATACTTAAAGTGTTATTACTAATAACTTGAACAGAACTTCGAGCAACACTCCCGTCCCACCCGCGATATTTATAGCTATCATGTTTATTTTATCATAAAAAGCGAGACAGCGATAGAGCAAAGCGTGATGTGATGTGTCATCCCTGGTTTTAATTGTAGTTGTAAATTGAAGGATATTAAATTTGAAATGCAATCCTCTTTCATATACTTAAAGTGTTATTACTAATAACTTGAACAGAACTACGAGTAACAACCCTGTCGCACCCGCGGCGTTTATAGCTCTATCTTATAAACGTGATGTGTGTGATGTGTCTTCCCTGCCTTTAATTGTAGTTGTAACTTAAAAGGATATTAAATTTGAAATGCAATCCTCGTTCCTATACTTTAAGAGTTATTACTAATACCTTGAACAGAACTACGAGTATGCGATGTTTGTAGTTATCTTGTAAACGTGCTGTGATGTGTCTTCCCTACCTTTAATTGTAGTTGTAACTTAAAAGAATATTAAATTTGAAATGCAATCCTCGTTCGTAACTTAAAGTGTATTACTAATAACTTGAACACAACTACGAGTAACACCACTTTATAACGAATATCTATTATCGATTGTGGCTTAATGAAAGAGTTTCGAAAGCTATGCTTAAGTAACTTAATATTTCAAAAATATTCTTAGAAAGCAAGCGCCCCAATGAAAATCAGACGGAAATGGGAACCTGATCTGAACGAATCACCGCTCACCGCGGCGAGATCAAAGCCGGCCAATTACAGTGCGTACGCGCAGCTAAACGCTCCAGTTAGAATTGTTCGGAGGTGGTTTAAGTGATAGGCGAATAGTGAATAACTTTGGTTATTCGTTTGCATCAAAAGACTGAAATCGGTTCTATATCAAAGTCAGACAATTACAGTGCGCACGCGCAGCTAAAGGCTCCAGTTAGGGCCTGAAAAACACTTGATTGCGAAGGTTGGAAGGAATGAGCCTTTTGGCCTTCAGAGTTACAAAGAGG
The DNA here is from genome assembly GCA_947532085.1 of Elegia similella. Lineage (NCBI taxonomy): Eukaryota > Metazoa > Arthropoda > Insecta > Lepidoptera > Pyralidae > Elegia > Elegia similella. The sequence goes on from OX383941.1 coordinate 22,340,408, forward strand.
GGTGACTCAACCGTCAGAATGAACAACTTTTCTATTTGTTCAAAGCAGGACTTAAAACGAAAATTGACATTGCCATACAAAAGTGTTCTGCCGGCCCGGCAATTTGTATAAAAGTGTCAAAGTAATTTTAAGTTCCCAGCATTGGTCGCATAGGAACAGTCGTTCAAAAACTTTAAGGGGCGATCTTGCCCACCAAGGCAGGATCGCCCCTTAAAGTGTTTGCGCCAATTAAAAAATAATAGACTATAAGCTGAAAATAGACAAATAGAATAATGATCAAACCACCATTGTCTCTTGTACCTTGCACCATACTTTCACTTGGAGAAATGTTGTAATAGTTGCCCGGGAAGACTTCACTATTGTGAAACAGGCATATCCGTGCTAAATACTACAAAAGGATTTTTTTTGATCTAGCTCATTATTTTTAATATTTCATCTTCTATGGTAATTTCTCGCATGCTGCTCTGCATGGAAAAAAGGCCTCATTGTGCCGTGTGGTTTTGTCCTAATGGAGTAAGGGCAGAGTATCCTCTGCCCTTACTACCTTTTTACCTATCGGTTAAAATATAAGCATTTTGTACAAAAGCGTACCGACGATATTACAAAAATTTTGGGGAAGACCTGGATGCGCACAGCAAGGGACCAGGTCAGGTGGAAAAACCATGAAGAGGCCTATACCCAACAATGGGTGAACACGGGCTGAGAAAGAAAGAAAATAACGAAGTTTGGTTCGGTGTCAGGCAGGAGATAGCAGTAAAGAAAAATTTAAATCATTTAACAGCATAGTTTTGTAATAACAATTTAACCTACGATATTCAGCAACACAGTTGACAAAACAACCGGAATCATTGATAATAGACAAGCACTATACAATTCTTGGCAGCTATCAGACACACATAATGTGCCTCGGCTTCGCCTAAGCCATTCTATCGTTCGTCCATCAATGCCTTTTTTGCTGGCTGTTGTAGTAATCTTTTATTTAATAGTAACCAATTTTGAAGAATGAGTAGCCCACCCCGGCTGCGTCCGGTATTATACGTATATATAAACCTTCCTCTTGAATCACATCTATTGCTGAAAACTGCATTAAAATCCATTGAGTAGTTTAAAATGTTTAAACTAATCTATGGATAAGCAGATAAGCAAACAAATAGTGGAAGCGACTTCATTTAAGGGCCTGTACTACCTCACACTGCTTTACATGATTGTCTGTAATATCAATAATAATGAAATACTCAAGTTGAAATAAAAATGTAGCAAAGTTCAGGACTAACCCTGGTAACTATCTGACTCAAAAACACGATTGCGTTAAATTTTCTCGATAGAAAAAAATTGCAAAGTTGCCTCCAAATCACGTCTTATTTACTCGGTATACAGCATTATTCACCAAATACATTAAAATTAACCTTGAAACTTTTGATTATAATTGCATTACAGATAAGGCAGCCATCATGTGTTTTTCTTTTTCGAATAACCCTTGAATATTCTTAAAAAACGACAATATCCAAAGTAGCCAGCGCGTTTAGACAATCCGCGTTTGTACCGCCACGCAGCCTGGCCTATGGCGGGCTCTTAATACTATTAATTATTTTATGTATAGCTTAGTTTAAGCGGGTGCCGCGGGAACGAAAAACGTCGCGATTGCGCAAGCCATTAGGCTGCATAAATCGATTAGGCGATTATGTAAAAAGATGAAAAGTCTTAATATTTTCATATAATTATATTTTCATGAAAAAAATAAGAAAGAGGGCGACCTCTGAGATGTAAATATAAATATTGTGTGAGAATTATTGTTTTAAACGTTAAATTCACAAACTTTTCAAAGAAAAATGTTTTTAGGTATCGGAACATATATATATCGTTTTTTTTTTTAAATTTCATATGTATATGTTTCAAATTTCAACAACGGGGCGATCTTATGCAAGGATTGACCTAAATTATACAAATACTTTTGATATATTTAATTCAAAGTCAAATATTTTATTCATCGTAAGACATTTTAAATATCATTTGGTAAACGTTAAATTACACATTAATATTGTTGACGTCAATAACTTACTTAGTGCTAAGTTTACGCCGCTTCCAAGGCGGATTGCAGAAGAAGCGGCAACAAACTGCACAGCGAATTTTCTCCAAATGACTGAATGATAATTAATTCAGCGCATAGTGACTTGAAAACACGTCAATTTCCACAATTTCGTGCAGTACCGTCTTAAACATTAAATAAATAAATAAATATATACGGACAAAATCACACAGATTGAGCTAGCCCCAAAGTAAGTTCGAGACTTGTGTTAGGGGATACTAACTCAACGATACTATATTTTATAACAAATACATATATAGATACACATCCAAGACCCAGGCCAATCTGAAAAAGATCATTTTCCATTTTGACCTGGCCGGGGATCGAACCCGGTCACTCCGTGTCGCAGGCTGGCGTGTTGACCGCTGCGCCACGGAGCTAGTCAAACCTTAGCATTACATTTAATTTAAATTGTATATATTTCCCTTTTTTAATAAAAACGTAAAAAAAAGATAAAAAATAATGCCCCATAATTAACCTTAACATTCTCAGAAGTATTTTCATTTTCAGGACATTTAAGTTATTTAACTAAGTAAACGGAATGGTTTTCAATTCGTCACTCAACGCCAAAAATAGTTCATGTTCCCCATACCGACATACAAACAGACACACTGCACTCTAGGGACACTGGAAATAACTTTTATGGCGTCCCCTGTGTTTGCGTGTCGCTTTCAATTTATTGCTACCCTGACATTTCTTTTGTCAAATGTCATATTATGAATTGAAAATGACAGAGGGATATCTGTCAACGATTTAAATTTGGACATGAACTTAAGTTACTTACTAAGCACGGTACACCTTCCTTTGCCACGCACGTTTATTTTTACTCGACCCACCCAGAAGGACGGTAATGTTTTTCGCGCGTATGTATGTATGATTTGTATGAAAGTATGTCTGTTCCATTGTCCACTCCTGTAGCCTAAACGGCTTGACTGATTTTGAGTAAACGGCTTGACTGAGTTTCGTCAGTAAAATATTAATATGACGAACGTAAAGTAGCAAAAACTACCAAAGAGTTGTTATATACGGACAAATCACACAGATTGAGCTAGCCCTAAAGTAAGTTCGAGACTTGTGTTATGGGATACTAACTCAACGATACTATATTTTATAACAAGTACATAATAGATATACATCCAAGACCCAGGCCAATCTGAAATAGTTCATTTTCCATCTTGACCTGGCCGGGGATCGAAGCCGGGCACTCTCGTGTCGCAGGCTGGCGTGTTGACCGCTGCGCCACGGAGCTAGCCAAATGGCTTGATCAATTTTGAAGAATGAGGCCTTCATTAGATTTGTATTCTTACCAAGAGTCTTATGAGCAGTGTGACGTTACCTAAAATATCAATTTTACAGACATAAATGCAACAATTTATAAATATCAAATTCATCATCATCATCATTTCGTGTAGGTGTCACGGTCAATCGACCATGCACACCCTGGTGTCAGAGTTCTTCGGAACCGCCTCTCGGCCTCTGACGTGGTTCATTTAACGACTACCAGATGGCAGCCGGGACCAACGGCTTAACGTACCTTCCGAAGTACGAAATCATCTTTATTATCATCAGACAACCAGGTGATTCAAGCCTACAATGTCCTAACCAAACTGAAAGCAACGAAACAAAGTATACTTCCCGTGGGAATCGAACCCACGACCGCCGGGTCTACAGGCAAACGCCTTAACCACTGGACCACGGAGGCAGTTACCAAGCCTGATGAGTATGGCAATATCCTCCCTTAGAACGAAGAATAATGTAAGAGGTATTCGTTCAGCAGTGGGCTTTATTCGGCTGAAATTATGATGATGATACCTTCTCAATTTATTTATAAATATAAATAAATATATACGGACAAATCACACAGATTGAGCTAGCCCCAAAGTAAGTTGGAGACTTGTGTTATGGGATACTAACTCAACGATACTATATTTTATAACAAATACATATATAATTACACATCCAAGACCCAGGCCAATCTGAAAAAGATCATTTTCCATCTTGACCTGGCCGGGGATCGAACCCGGTCACTCCGTGTCGCGTCGCAGGCTGGCGTGTTGACCGCTGCGCCACGAAGCTATTCACTAAGTGTGAGTTTTAAAAAGACTTATTCCAGTGCATGTTGCTATAAAAATCAAAATACATAATTATCATGGTACAGTATGGTAAGAGCAACCATTCAAGATAATTTTAAATTATATCATGATATATTTCCTACATTATGATAAAACAAGATAGAATAATGTAAACATAACATAATTTACGACCAATAAATTGATTAGAGTTAATGTTCAAATTTCCGATGTCAATAACGTGACCCTACCACACAGAACAATATTATATATAGCCCACTGCGATAGCTCAAAATACATACACAAAACAAACGAGCTCTCAATAGTTCTGACACATGCGCTCTCTGAGAGCTAGGCTCTTGGCGGTGTCAAAGTAATGCTCATAATTACTATTTTTGGCAGAAGTTATCAAGCTGCTGGTCAGTAAAGAAAAAACATAAAATGTGTCAGCTGCTTCTCTGCCCGCGCAGATCAAAGCCGATCGAAGGAACGGGTGAAAATCTGCGGGATAATGTCAATAGGTGATGCCGCTAGCAACCCATCACCACTTAGATTCCGTTTCCCATCTACACGCCCACCAAAATGCTAAATGTGGCCATAAGGTCTTATAGACCGTGGCTTTGTCTACCCCGCAAGGGAACAAGACGTGATAGTATGTATGTTATCGAGCGGTTTGCCATTGCCATTTCACACACTAGTGTGCACGTTTACTTACGATGCTTTTCCTCGTCGAAAGCAAATAAAAAAAAAAAATCAGTTACTACAAAGTTGGAGTGGGAGGTCGGGCTTAAGAGCCCGACATATGCCAGGCGGCGTGGCGATACAAACGCGGATGGTCTAAACGCGTTGGCTACTTTGGATATTTTCGTTTTTTAGGAATATTCAAGGGTTATTCGAAAAAGAAAAACATATGATGGCTGCCTTATCTGTAATGCAATAATAATCAAAAGTTTCAAGGTTAATTTTAATGTATTTGGTGAATAATGCTATACACCGAGTAAATAAGACGTGATTTGGAGGCAACTTTGCAATTTTTTTCTATCGAGAAAATTTTACGCAATCGTGTTTTTGAGTCATATAGTTACCAGAGTTAGTCCTGAACTTTGCTGCATTTTTATTTCAACTTGAGTATTTAATTATTATTGATATAACAGTCAATCATGCAAAGCAGTGTGAGGTAGTACGGGCCCTTAAGGAGAATTGAAGTAATCGAACCGCTTCATACGTGATAAATAAATAAATAAATATATATATATGGGCAAAATCACACAGATTGAGCTAGCTCCAAAGTAAGTTCGAGACTTGTGTTATGGGATACTAACTCAAAGATACTATATTTTATAACAAATACATATATAGATAAACATCCAAGACTCAGGCAAATCTGAAAAAGATCATTTTCCATCTTGACCTGACCGGGGATCGCACCCGGGCACTCTCATGTCGCAGGCTGGCGTGTTAACCACTGCGCCACGGAGCTCGCCACGAACCTCGATAGATACCGCATTGTATTTATCATTCCATACGGGCAACGGCAGGACACCCACCGATCAGGTGGTCGGAAACTGACTAAAGTCGCAGGAAGGCGCTGGATGCAGGCCGCTTCCAAACAACAAATATGACCGCATATTGGAAATCCTCGGGGGAGGCCTATGTCCCGCCGTGGACTTCTTGGGGCTGAGATAATGATGAGGCTAACAGTCATGTAAACTACACACCTTCTTATGTATGTGTGCAATCAAATCCGTACTAATATTATAAATGCGAAAGTAATTCTGTCTGTTTGTCACTTTTTAATGGTTCAACCATTAAACCAATTTGGATGAAATTTTGTATTGAGGTAGTTTTAGGTCTGGGGCAGGACATAGGGTACCTTTAATTGTAGGAAATTCTACTGTTCCCGAGGGATCGACACTAACGCGGGCGGAGCCGCGGGCAATAGCTAGTCTATACTTTTATACTAATATTATATTATATATTGATTATTTGTTTGCATCGAATAGGCTCTGAAACTACTGGACCGATTTGCAAAATTCTTTCTCCATTAGAATCCTACATTATCCCTGATGAACATAGGCTATTTAAATATCTATATCTTCCCGTGCGAAGCCGGGAAGGCCCGCTAATAATAAAGTAACATTTAAAATTTGATAAATTAAACGGACAAAAGCTTTTTGATACTCACTCAGAAGAATTAACTACAAAATAGAAGAACAATTTAAGTTACGAAATATATAAACTCACTGAATTAAATATAAATTATTTGTTTGTCTTTTCTCAGAATAATACATCACTTCTTTTGTTACATAAAATAGCTATCATCACAAATCTAGACTGACACCAAAAAGAGATTGGCGCAGACTAATATAGTTCGTGAAATAAATATTAGATTTTCCCTTTTCTTTGGGTAACTTTCACCGATTTCAATACCAAAAAAGTAGGTCTTACAGGGCGAAAGGACGCAGACGTATTTTGATTAACCTCGGTTTAGATGAAAAAGTATCCAGAATCCCAGGGATACTTGAGATTTATTATTCTAGTTTTATTGTCCTTTGAGACCAGTGTCGCTCGAACGTTACATTAAATTAAAATAAAAAAAAACTTTTCCACTTCTTCCATGCTGGTATGGGAGAAAAGAAAAAACGTAGAATGTGCCAGCTGCTCTCTTTCCGCGCAGATCTTAAGAGGAAAAACTGCGTTCGAGAGACTTGAAAAATAGGTATTTGTAAAATCTATTGCTGTCGCGCTGTGTGCCCAAACAACCCCCCCAGAGTGCGATAGAGACAACTGCAGCTCGGACCGAAAATACCTATGAAAATTACACAAAATTAACGCTTCGTCGTCTCCACAGCCATAGGTTATTTTAAATTTTTAATGAAAAATAAATTAAATCGGTTAAGTTTTGGAGAAATTGGTGTTTTTCTAATATAATCGCTTCTAATTTGTTTTCTTGATATTTGAACATAACGGAAACGACATGACGAATCCATAAGGTGTAACGTATGTTATATTTACTTAAAAACTTATAAATTTGCCAAACATATTTTATTAAAATTAATAATAACTTAATTAAATTAACCTTAACCTAAATAATTATTTAATAAAACATTACAAACAATCACTCAATAACACTAAATTAACCTATTAAAATAATAAACTTACTTAATACACTTAAAGTTACCAAACGGACAAACAAGAACCGGTCAATACAAAATTACTGGCTGTTCATTCTTACCGCGACATTCATGCACCGATCCCTTTGTTCTAAGTAGCTACTTAGCGCGGCCGCATTCCGAGCGGGCCACAGCGTCGACTTCTCTCGCGCAGCAGACACGTACGCTCCTCTAAGCGCAGTGTCTAATTTCGCATTTTATTAATCTGAGATACATAAAGTCTAATAACTGCAATCATTGCCTTTATTTTTTTACAATTAGTAAAACAAACTGTTAAAAGTAAAAGTGTTATCTATACCCGTAGATCGGTAAGTGACGAACTCAATTTATATTTTAATAGGGATAGTTATTTGTGAATGATTTTTGTGATATAGTGTTAACTTTTATCCTTTTCATGTTCCTTAGTGTTATTATGTAAGTAATTAAATATTGGCTGTAAGTTGAAGACGTAAATTGTGATCGATAGATATTGCATCAGCCGATTTATAAACAACTACCGTCGAGTTATTTATTAATAGCCTTAAAGTGTCTTATTTTCTTTTTTATCACATATTTCATTATTCTAAATTCTTTTATTTCTACTCTGTTCTCTTTGACCATCAGCCACATTCATGCCTACTTCGTAAATAAGGTACTTGTCCCTTCTTCATTTTCCTGGGCGTGGCTGACCGGTCAAAGGCATGATGAGTTTAAGCTCACACTGGACTTATAACTTTCCAGGGTCCAAAGCTTGGGCTTGGTTTTCTTCTAAAGAAAATTAACCACCTGCGTCGAAGAGAAGAGAAGTTCTTCTACGACGGCTACGGAGTGCTGACCCGTCAACATCGGACGACCCCACCCTCCACCTTCGCGGCGTCTGTCTTCGAGACTAAGGGCGGTACCTCTTATAGGACACGGCATAGGGCATAGAACCAATCCTGATTTTAAATTTTAATAAATATTTATTGTTGCTGACTAGGGCGTTTCTTTTATAAACCCCCTAACGTCACACTGGCGCTCAACGTGATTATTTCTTTCTTTCTTTCTTCTACTCTTATGCCGTTGTTCTATTTTCTTTCAGTAGTTGCATGTTTGTGAGCTTTTCTTTTCTTTTTCTGTTTTTGTGAAACGTTTATTTTTTCTTTTTGGTTGCAAGCAACTAAGGTGTACCACAAAGCACATTATCTTTAGTTGTACCTTTTTCTTTTAAAATTTAATACTATTGTGCTTCATTATTTGTTAAAACTAATATTTAATTTATCCACAGTCAAAGTTGTTACCACCATCATAACTTAAAATTGTTAAAACTAAGTTGCAGTCACTCATGTCAGCAGACATTTTGTTAAGTGACTAGTTCCGTTTTTTTTATTCGTTTGTGTTACACACTAGTTGCATTTTTATGTGCTTTATTTTCCTTTTATTTTATTTTTGGTTTTGTGTTGTTTTTTTATTTTATTTTTTTATTTTCGGTTGATTATTATTTTTTTAACTTTCATCAATGATAGCAACCCTAAACGTTCATTCTTTTAGTAATTTTCTTTGTAAAGAACAGAGATAAGTTTTATTTACACAAATTGAGTTCACCATTTACTTATTTATTGGTTTACGATTACACTTATTTTTTTTCTAATCATGGCTTTTCCGATAAAATTTTTGTCTCTTCAAAAGAGCGAATTAGAGTACGAAGTCACTATTAGAGGTTCAAAACCCGAAACTACCGTCCAAGAGCTCCGTAGACAAATTGCAAAACTAGCTCCAATTTTTCCATCGGAGGATATTTTAGATTCACCTCTTAGCTCGACCGAAGACCTTACAGGAGCGTCAAATGTTTTGACTAAAATTAAAATAGCGCTTGAGAGTGGTGATCTTGGTCGTAACAACATTTTAAGGATTAAAAACATATTAAATCACCTTTATCATCGCCTGAACAGGATATCTCGTAGTGAGAATGACTCAGCCATATACGATTCTTGTGTTGACCAATTCAAATTGTATTCGCACAAAATTAGCCTACTTAAAGATAAAGATTTGATTGATCCTTTGTTATGCCAGAGTACCAGCGATACATCTGTCTCTGCATCTCCTATGAACATATCTGTCACTTGTGATCGCTCTTCTCAGGACATCAATAAATTAAAATATGATGGCAAAACTTGCGTCCGTTCTTTTGTCCAAAGAGCTAACGAATTTAAAAAGGCACGGAATATTTCTGGTGAAAAACTTCTTTCATATGCTACCGAAATTTTCACAGGTGATGCCCTTCACTGGTTTCGCAGTAATAGAGAACTTATTTCGGATTGGGACAGCCTCTTAGTTCAATTAAAAAACGATTTCGATAGGTCTGACTATGATTACAGACTTTTGTCTGAGATTCGTTCTAGAACGCAGGGTGAAACAGAAAACATTGTCATTTATTTATCCATCATGTCTGGTCTGTTTTCGCGCTTATCGAAAACACTCCCAGAAGATAGCAAATTAGAAATAATTTTGCACAATATTCGCCCATGCTACTCAAATATACTAGCTTCTTCACCTGAAATCCGCTCTATTGACGAATTGCGAGGTCTTTGTATTAACTTTGAAAGAGTACAAGCACGCCTTTCACAATTCCGCGAACCTCCGACTCCTTCTTCAGATACATTAGCACCCGAGTTTGCTTACACTAAATCTAAACCTAAATTTAATCAAAATTACAACTATAATAATAATAAATCTAACACATATAATAATCAACGTAATGAACATAATAATTTACAGAACCAAAATAGAAACAATCAAAAATATGTACATGCTTTACAGACTTCTAAGCGTCGTTATTGCCCAAGATGTCGTACAGATTCTCATGGTTTACGTCAATGTACGGCTGATAAAACTAATATACTTTGCTTTGTTTGCGGCAAGAAGGACGTTAAAACTCCAGAATGTCCCGATTGCAATAAAAATAAATATAGCAACAAATCATATTCAAAAAACTGAATATGCAGAACTGCAGCAGTAACAATTTTGATAAAACTGATTGGCAAAATTGGTTACAAACAATTTCAAACTTTTTTAAAATTTATAAAGTCGCTACAGTTCTGTGTAATAAACCAATTGATGATTCTAGGCCTTACGCTTCTATTAAATTGAATGATTTAGTTATTGCCGGTTTACTAGATTCTGGCGCAGCTATCACAATCATAGGTAACAATGCCCATAAAATTCTTATGGATAAAGGTCTTCAGTTTAATTGTAAGAACTCTAGCCCTTCATTTATTATTGCAGCAGGAGGACAACAATTGAAGAGTATTGGTTCCATGAATCTTCCAATTCACTTTGAGGATGAATTTCACATTATCGAAGCTCTTGTTGTTCCTGAAATAAATAATAATCTAATTTTAGGTATCGATTTTTGGCGTAAATTTCACATTTGTCCTAAATATTTAAATTCTATTAGCTTGTGTAATTTTAATAATAATATAGCTTCTGTTCACGACCCTACAACGCATTTACAAAATTATGAAACCTTAGATGCCTCTCAAAAAGTTGTAGCTGATAACGTAATTAGTCAATTCGAGCAAATCTCTTCGAAGGTCAAAGGCTTAGGGAATACTCATCTGATTACGCACCGTATTGATACTGGGGATACGCAACCCGTACGACAGCGTTATTACCGCTTGTCACCGGAGAAGCAACGAATCCTCGTCGAACAAGTTGACGAAATGTTGGCTTTGGACGTTGTTGAACCGTGTGAGAGCGCTTGGTCCTCTCCTGTATTAATCGTGATGAAGAAAAATGGTGAACCTCGTTTCTGCCTAGATAGTCGAAAGCTGAACTCGGTCACGAAAAAAGATGCATATAATTTGCCTTATGTGTCGGAAATATTGGATAATCTTCGCGATGCTCGTTATCTATCCAGTATCGATTTATCCAAAGCATTTTGGCAGATTAATATCCATCCAGACGATCGCGACAAGACGGCTTTCTATGTCTCAGGGCGAGGAACTTTTAGATTCAAACGTACCGCCTTTGGCCTGACAAATGCTCCAGCTACACAGCAGCGCCTGGTCGATATTCTCTTCGCAGAATTCGACCAAAAAGTCTTCGCATACTTAGATGACATCATTGTCGTAAGTAGTGATTTTGAAAGCCACGTTTCGACACTACTTCGCGTTTTGGAGAAACTGAAACAGGCTAACCTGACTGTGAATCATGAGAAATGTAATTTTTTCAGAGAGCGTCTTAAGTATTTAGGCTATGTGGTGGACAAAGACGGTTTGAGAACTGATCCTGAAAAGGTACAGGCTATCCTCCAATATCCTACGCCTTCAACTAAAAAGGACGTCAAACGGTTTCTCGGAACAGCCACTTGGTACCGTCGTTTTGTGCAAAATTTCAGCACCATAGCCGCGCCACTAAACAAGCTTACGTCAAATAAAAAGAACGCTCCACCTTTTAAATGGACGGATGAGGCGGATGCTGCTTTTCTTAAACTTAAAGAGTGCCTTGTTTCAGCACCAGTTCTCTCCTGTCCGGACTACAACCTTCCTTTCGAAGTCCATACGGACGCTAGCAATTATGGTGTTGGTGCTATGCTCACGCAAACTATTAATTCTAAAGAGCATCCAATAGCTTACATGAGCAGATCATTGTCCGACTCAGAACGTAATTACAGCATCACTGAGCGTGAGACTTTGGCTGTGATTACTGCTCTTGAGCATTGGAGATGCTATTTGGAAAATGGTAAGCGCTTCATAGTATACACCGACCACAGTGCGCTCAAATGGTTTTTGTCTATAACTAATCCGACAGGTAGACTGGCACGTTGGGGAGTGCGCCTGTCCTCTTTTGATTTTGAAATAAAACATCGTCGTGGCTCCGATAATGTTATTCCAGACGCGTTGTCAAGAGCAATTCCAGTAAGTGCCATTAGCTCTAGTAACTCTTATGTTACTACTTCTGACTCATGGTATAGAAATATTTATAACGGTTGCATTAACAATCCTCAAAATTTTCAAAATTTTTTCGTTAAAAACAATACTTTATATCGCCTATCTAAAGAAAAATGTTGTCTAAATTCTGAATTTTCCTGGAAGGAGGTTATTCCTAGTGAATTGCGTGAACAGGTTATTTTTGAGAACCATTCCGAGCCTACGGCTGGACATCTAGGTATCTTCAAAACATACAGACGTCTTGCATTGCGTTACTTTTGGCCAGGCATGCATGAACACGTTGTCAAATTTATCTCTTCTTGTGATAAATGCCTAGCTTACAAAATGCAAAATCATGCAACGTTGGGTGAAATGGGACGGCCAAAACAATGTTCACGCCCATTCCAAGTTATCTCTATCGACCTGATGGGCCCCTTGCCAGTAACTCGTAGGCAAAATTCATATATATTCGTAATAACCTGCTGTTTTTCCAAATTTTGTTTAATTTACCCCATTAAAAACGCCACTTCGCAAATAATAAATAAAATTTTAGAAGAATCTGTTTTCCTTGTCCACGGTATACCCCAAACCGTATTTCTTGATAACGGTACACAATTTACCAGTAATCTTACTGATAGTCTTTTCAAAAAGTATAAAATCCCTAATATCTTTTTTACGCCTAAATATACTCCCCAAATTAATACCGTCGAGCGATATAACAGGACAATCATCACTTGCTTGTCAACTTTTGTTGATGATGATCATAGATCCTGGGATACTAAAATACCTTCTGTACAATTCGCCATCAACAACTCGGTGAACGAATCTACCGGTTACACACCCTCGTTCCTCGTTTTCGGTAGGGAGTTAGTCACTTGTGGATCACATTATGTTGACAATGACATAGGTAATGAATTAATATTTTTACCACGCGACATTTACGCTGAAAACCTCGGTTGTATGTCTAAAATATTCGACAATGTTCAATTTAAACTTTGGCAAGCACACACAAAAAACACAAGTCACTATAATTTAAGACGCAAACCTGCCAAATTTAATGTTGGTGACATTGTCATGAAAAGAGCGTATTTTCAAAGTGACAAAGACAAATTTTTTAGTAAGAAATTAGCACCAAAATATATAAAATGTCGCATAGTAGGTAAAAAATCACCTCTTGTTTATAACTTAGCGGATATGTCTGGAAATGACATCGGTACCTGGCATATCAAGGATTTAAAATTAGTTACCTTGTGATAATAAATAGTGATACAAAAAAAAGAAAGAAAATATAAACATTACAATACCCATCTTATTTTAACAAACATCGTTGCATGAGACAACGGCGATATACTTTAAATATTTTTTTTTTAAAGTTAGTCAGATAAATCACTGTCTTAACTTATTAATGTAACCGCCATAGTACTCAATTTTAATGTTTATTACGGCCGTTTGAATGTGAAAAGAATGAATGTGAATGAAAATGAGGTGAAGTATGAATATAAAAAAAAAAAAAATGTTATAAAATATATATACGCTGCGTTAAGACTTGCTCATGCGGATTTTATTCTATAAAAATAATAAAATCCTTACGGACCCGAGGGGGTATTGTAACGTATGTTATATTTACTTAAAAACTTATAAATTTGCCAAACATATTTTATTAAAATTAATAATAACTTAATTAAATTAACCTTAACCTAAATAATTATTTAATAAAACATTACAAACAATCACTCAATAACACTAAATTAACCTATTAAAATAATAAACTTACTTAATACACTTAAAGTTACCAAACGGACAAACAAGAACCGGTCAATACAAAATTACTGGCTGTTCATTCTTACCGCGACATTCATGCACCGATCCCTTTGTTCTAAGTAGCTACTTAGCGCGGCCGCATTCCGAGCGGGCCACAGCGTCGACTTCTCTCGCGCAGCAGACACGTACGCTCCTCTAAGCGCAGTGTCTAATTTCGCATTTTATTAATCTGAGATACATAAAGTCTAATAACTGCAATCATTGCCTTTATTTTTTTACAATTAGTAAAACAAACTGTTAAAAGTAAAAGTGTTATCTATACCCGTAGATCGGTAAGTGACGAACTCAATTTATATTTTAATAGGGATAGTTATTTGTGAATGATTTTTGTGATATAGTGTTAACTTTTATCCTTTTCATGTTCCTTAGTGTTATTATGTAAGTAATTAAATATTGGCTGTAAGTTGAAGACGTAAATTGTGATCGATAGATATTGCATCAGCCGATTTATAAACAACTACCGTCGAGTTATTTATTAATAGCCTTAAAGTGTCTTATTTTCTTTTTTATCACATATTTCATTATTCTAAATTCTTTTATTTCTACTCTGTTCTCTTTGACTATCAGCCACATTCATGCCTACTTCGTAAATAAGGTACTTGTCCCTTCTTCATTTTCCTGGGCGTGGCTGACCGGTCAAAGGCATGATGAGTTTAAGCTCACACTGGACCTATAACTTTCCAGGGTCCAAAGCTTGGGCTTGGTTTTCTTCTAAAGAAAATTAACCACCTGCGTCGAAGAGAAGAGAAGTTCTTCTACGACGGCTACGGAGTGCTGACCCGTCAACATCGGACGACCCCACCCTCCACCTTCGCGGCGTCTGTCTTCGAGACTAAGGGCGGTACCTCTTATAGGACACGGCATAGGGCATAGAACCAATCCTGATTTTAAATTTTAATAAATATTTATTGTTGCTGACTAGGGCGTTTCTTTTATAAACCCCCTAACGTCACAAAGGGTTCCGTTTTTTGCCATTTGGCTATCATCTTTTTTAGTCTCCACTACAGGAGCCTCTCTGTACTACTAGAGCCATACTTGGCCAGAGCAGTCAGAGGGCTTTGTCTACACTCTCCACGCTGGCCAGACGGGTTGGAGAGGTCTCAGAGAGGTTTATAAGCTTTGTTTAGCTTGTATTTCCTAAGTCGCCTTCTACGACATCCACGGGAAGACTTAGCCATTTGGCTATGAAACCCTAAAAAACATTGCTACCTTTTTCCAACTTAGCAAGCGTCTGATAAGTTGACTGGCAGACAAAACACGCGCGGTTTAAATTCTGAACAAGACAAACGCATTAGCCGATGCTTCGGGGACGTTAATTTATTAACTGCCCGCCTGGTTCCACCCCTGTACGTATCATGTCGTGTGTAAGTACTTAGGAATGTTGGATAGAAACAATGGAATGGAATTTTAAGTAATTTTGTTATTTTATCATCATCAGGTTATTTAGTCTCTACTGCAGGACCCTCTCTGTACTACCGGAGCCATAGTTGGCCAGAGCAGCCAGAGGATTTGGCATACACTCTCCTCGCTGGCCAGACGGGGACAGGTATCATTGATGTTTATGAGCTTTGTTTAGCTTGTATTTGTTATTTTATATTCGATAGAATGGAAATATCTGAGGTATTCTTTAGGTTAGTGATATGTATGCGTCGGTAATCCTATTACTTTTTAAATGTCGGTAGTTTGTACAAGAAGAAAACTGTTATAGCTAAGTGGAGCCACCCGGGAGTCCCGGGACAAAACCCTCCCCTAATAACTGCTACGAAATATATATATTATCGGGAATAGTAAATAAATAAAAGGTAGGTAGCCTATGTCCTTCTCCGTACTCCAGAGAACTTGTATGCAAATTTCATGATGATCAGTTCAGTAGTTACGGCGTCAAAGCGTAACAAACAAACAAACAAATAAATAAACAAACCAACTCACTTTCGCATTTATATTATTAGTAAGGATAAGGATAATTGTGAAATATCTCAAAATATTCACTGACATTTGTATCTTTTTTGGTTTAATTAGCTCTATTTGTATATGGTTAAAATAACCTTTATTTTATTTTAAACCAGCTTTCGACCGAATGTCGATCTTACTTTAATACTTTTTCCCGGGATAAAAGGTAGCCTATGTCCTTTTCCGTATTCCAGAGAACTTGTATGCAAATTTTCATGATGATCGGTTCAGTAGTTACAACGTGAAAGCGTTACAAACAAACTCACTCGCATCCTTAATATTAGTAAGGATTAAGTTTATTTACAAGTAAGTACTTAGTTATCTTAAATTATTGTTGTTCGTATGACCAATCTTGCATGCTGATCTGGGAGTAAAGAGAAAACATAGAATGTACCAGCTGCTTCTTTTGCCGCGCCGATCGTAAAAGCCAATTGAGGAATGGGCGATAATCTAACGAATCATGTTAGCAGGCGATGCCGCTAGCAACCCATCACTATTTTGATTTCAATCAACATGCTAAAAGTGACTTTTAGGTATTACCTGGGCTTTGTCTACCCCGCAAGGGAAAAATTACGTGATAATATGCAATTTACTTCGAGACAATTTACTTTGCGTGCTTCCGCCACTAGTTAGTTCATGCAAACTATTGCTGGCCAGCGCCCACCCACTTCTGTTAGTTCCTTCATACCCGCCACGAATATACGGTAAACGTACGGTAAGCACGCAATGTAAATTGTCTCAAAGTAAATGTAGCTTTGACTTCCGCAAAGTAACACCTGAATCTATTAACTACTAGGTTTCGCCCGCGGCTCCGCCCGCGTCAATGTCGATCCCTCGGGAATACTACTTTTTCCTGGGATAAAAGGTAGCCTTATGCGTATGTCCTTCTCTGTACTCCAGAGAACTTGTATACAAAATTTCATGATGATCGGTTCAGTAGTTACGGCGTGAAAGCGTAACAAACAAACAAACAAACAAATAAACAAATAAACAAATAAACAAATAAACAAATAAACAAATAAACAAATAAACAAATAAACAAATAAACAAATAAACAAATAAACAAATAAACAAATAAACAAATAAACAAATAAACAAATAAACAAATAAACAAATAAACAAATAAACAAATAAACAAATAAACAAATAAACAAATAAACAAATAAACAAATAAACAAATAAACAAATAAACAAATAAACAAATAAACAAATAAACAAATAAACAAATAAACAAATAAACAAATAAACAAATAAACAAATAAACAAATAAACAAATAAACAAATAAACAAATAAACAAATAAACAAATAAACAAATAAACAAATAAACAAATAAACAAATAAACAAATAAACAAATAAACAAATAAACAAATAAACAAATAAACAAATAAACAAATAAACAAATAAACAAATAAACAAATAAACAAATAAACAAATAAACAAATAAACAAATAAACAAATAAACAAATAAACAAATAAACAAATAAACAAATAAACAAATAAACAAATAAACAAATAAACAAATAAACAAATAAACAAATAAACAAATAAACAAATAAACAAATAAACAAATAAACAAATAAACAAATAAACAAATAAACAAATAAACAAATAAACAAATAAACAAATAAACAAATAAACAAATAAACAAATAAACAAATAAACAAATAAACAAATAAACAAATAAACAAATAAACAAATAAACAAATAAACAAATAAACAAACAAACAAACTCACTTTCGCATTTATAATATTAGTAAGGATAAGGATAATATGCAATGTTGCATTCATGTCGCTCTAAGCGTTCAAGTAGCCGTGCGATTGCTATTTCAGTCCTCAAGACGTTGGTTTAGGTCGTACCGCGCTAGTCTTTATATAGCCACGGCTAGCCTGTTGAATTAGGACTGAAATAGCCCAATGTGGTCAGCGGTATATTGTGGCTGAATCCAGACATTTCGAGGTGAGCTAAATCAACTAACATGCATATACATGGTGTAACATGGGGATAAAATTCATCATCATTTCGAGTAGGTGTCACGGTCAATCGACCATGCACACCCTGGTGTCAGAGTACTTCGGAACCGCCTCTCGGCCTCTGACGTGGTTCCTTTAACGACTACCAGATAGCAGCCGGGACCACCGGCTTAACGTGCCTTCCGAAGCACGGAATCATCTTTATTATCAGACAATCAGGTGATTCAAGCCTGCAATGTCCTAACCAAACTGGAAACAACTATACAAAGTATGCTTCCGGTGGGAATCGAACCCACGACCCCCGGGTCAATAGGCAAACGCCTAAACCACTGGACCACGGAGGCTGTAAACATATATCAGGAGGGGTAAAATTTAAGGAGCATGATTAGCCCATGATATTGAACAACTTTGGCTACAAAGCTCGTCACGTACAGATGGAACGTATATTAATATATAAACAGACAACTACCATCATTATTTTGATTCTATTTTCCATCTACACGCCCTCCAATATGCTAAATGTGGCCATATGGTCTAATAGACTTTGGCTCTGTCTAAACCGCAACGGAAAAAGACGTGATACTATGTATGTATGTATGTATGTATGCGGACAAATCACACAGATTTGGGTTATGGGACACTAACTCAACGATACTATATTTTATAACAAATACATATATAGATAAACATCCAAGACCCACGCCAATCGGAAAAGGATCATTTTTTATATTGACCTGACAGGGGATCGCACCCGGGCACCTCGTATCGCAGCCTAGCGTGTTAACTACTGCTCCACGGAGCTCGCCATGTATAAGATAGTTATTATTCATGAATGTATTTATATGTATAGTCATATATATATGATATTATTACATGTCATTTATAACATTTATAAATTTTATTATGACATTTAAAAACACATAGCTCGTATATGATAATCCTACATAATTGCTTAATGACTACACTTCCTTTACATTCCAACAATTGTTATTCATTCCATTGGCTAACCTAATCAAAACATGGCGGCCGAACGGGGAAACCCCTTAATAACACACAATTAAAACCGCACCATTCAAAGAAACAGGTAGATATATGTTTACCTATATTTACGTGTTTACCTACACGAAAACAATTTGCTGGGTAAACATCCTAATGTAAACATGGCGAATTAATTTGGAATGAATGAACAAATATGGCCGACATTAAATGAAATGTAGAAAGGAATATAACAGTACTTATACGTACGATGGAGGTGGGCAGGACATATGATTAGGAGTAAAAAGGATAAATGGTCTAAGGACGTAACGGAGTGGTGTCCGAGACAAAACAAAAGAAGCAGAGGGAGACAGCGTCGTAGATGGGAAGACGATATAAAAAAAATAGCAGGACATACTTGGAAAAGACAAGCGCACAATCACATTCGATGGCGAACTCTAGGGGAGGCCTATGCTGGACAGCAAGACAATCTTCGCGTACCGGTGTCATATTAAATATGATATTGTAACTATATTGTAAGAAAGTATTATTATATTATTATTATGCGTACGATGAAAATAAAAAACTTTTTTAGCGGCGTTGTACACTTTTTGGGATGGGTAAAAAATGTAAAACTCGCGTCAGGACACGTGACCTGATCGAAAATTCGTAAGACGGACACGTGACCTGAGACCGCCGCAAAGGCGAGTTTTCACTTCTGCCGGCACTCACGGAGTGCAACCCTTTTTTTATATTGGAAAATGTTTTTCTATTTCTAATGTACTTAGGTATTTGGTGTATGGAATAGAGTAGAATAGAATTTTATTTAAATGCTAAAACACACAAAACAACCAATAATTTATACGTTATTTTTAATGAGTTTTGTGTCATCATCATCAGGTCTTTTTAGTCTCCACTGCAGGAGCACGACCCTCTCTGTACTACTAGGGCCATACTTGGCCAGAGCAGCCAGGGGACTTGGCCTACACTCTTCACGCTGGCCAGACGGGTTGGAGAGGTGTCTTAGATTTTTATAAGCTTTGTTTAGCTTGTATTTCCTAAGTCGCCTTCTACGACATCCACGGGAAGACTTGGAGTGGTCCTATTCTACTCTGCCGGATACCACACGGCTAACAAACAAACAAACAAATAAACAAACAAACATACTCACTTTCGCATTTATAATATTAGTAAGGAAAGGATAAGGATAAGGATTTTCAATGAGACTATCGCGTGTACTTTTCCGATAGAGGCGCTAGTGCAGCCTGAGGTATTCGAAATTACATTTAATATGTTTATTGGAAAATCGTGATTTAAGCGGAAAATGTATATTTTTCTATTATGAGAATCGATTATTCGCCACCAAAACCCACTATATACTGTCGACGATTTGTCTATGGAAAAAATGGATCTGGATTTTGACGTTAAGATGATCGTTGTAAATCCTTATCCTTACTTAATATTATAAATGCGAAAGTGAGTTTGTTTGTTTGTTACACTTTCACGCCGTAATTACTGAACCGATCATCATGAAATTTTGCATACAGATTCTCTGGAGTACGGAGAAGGACATAGGCTACCTTTTATCTCGGGAAAAAGTAGTATTACCGAGGGATCGACTTGGACGCGGGCGGAGCCGCGGGCGAAAGCTAGTTAAAAAATAATATAAACGTAGTAAGTAAGCTAGATTTTGATGTGTGGAATCGATTTAATATTTGTATGTTTAGCGTCCGGTCACGTCCACACAGGTCACCTTGCACCCAACTACAATAGAAAGTCCTGTTTACAATCCGCGGACAACGTTGCTTACCATAAGTTAACGACATCAAAGCATGCACTGCACTATAAAGGTTCTTATAACGTTATAGCAACAGCGTGGGATAACGACCAGCATATGTAGAAACCACAATTATGACTTTTATCTTTCTAACTATATATCCTACAAGGCGCCGTTCAAATATATCTATATTATAAAACACGTTTTTTACCACTTTTTGACCCCCTCCACTCTATGTAAGAAGTAATAAATAAATCATCATCATTTCGAGTAGGTGTTACGGTCAATCGACCATGCATACCCTGATGTCAGAGTTGTTCGGGACTGCCTTTCGGCCTCTGACCTTAAAGGAACCACTCCTTTAACGACTATCAGATGGCAGCCGGGACCAACGGCTTAACGTGCCTTCCGAAGCACAGAATCATCTTAATTATCGGATCATCAGATGATTCAAGCCTACAATGTGGTCATTGCAGGCTTCGATTCCCACGGGAAGCATACTTTGTTTAGTTGTTTCCAGTTTGGTTAGGACACTGCAGGCTTGAAACACCTGATTGTCTGATAATGATGTTTCCGTGCTTCGGACGGCACTTTAAGCCGTTGTTCCCGGCTGCCATCTAGTAGTCGTTAAAGGAACCACGTCAGTTCCAGTTTGATTAGGTATCAAACTGGAAATAACTTAACAAAGTATGCTTCCCGTGGAACCGAACCCACGACCTCGGGTCTACAGGCAAACGCTTTAACCACTGGACTACGGAGCAGTATGATCACTAGCCTAGACGTATTGGTATCGATTCTCAAAAGCATCGATTTATCGGTGTATGTTTGGCGTCCGGTCACGTAGACAGGTCGCCTTTCACAGCCATAATGAACACATTGTTCTGATCCTAAACGTTGTTTTCAGTAACATTATCGTTTAAAGTCTAAATAAGCTGCTACCTGCCTTCCTGGAATAATTTGTGAAAAGGCAAAAAAAATATTTTAACCTGTTTTTGTCTCCCCTTCCTTTATCCACTTATCCCTATCTAACGCAGCCTGCTGCCAGTTTACCAAGAACTTTTGATGTCATTCCGCCATCTTGCTTGCGGTCTACCCCTTCGCCTACGTCCATCAGGTAACTATAGAGTAGAAAGAAAACATACTATTTAAATAATGTAGAATTATGTATTTTTTTTTTATAAAGGGCGACAAACGAGCAAGCGTGTCACCTTTAGATAGCCTTTGATCCCGGCTGCTATCTTAGTCGTTAAAGGAACTACGTCAGAGGTCGAGACGCGGTTCCGAAGAACTCTGACACCAGGGTGCGCATGGTCGATTGACCGTGACACCTACTCGAAATGATGCTGACCTGATAGTAAGTGATCAGCGCTGCCCAAGACAACTGCAACACTAGGATGTGACAGGAGCGTTGTCGGCCTTTCAAGCAAAGGGGGGGGAGGGAGAAAGGGCTCTCTCACTCAACGAATTAAAGCGGTAAAGCTACTCAAACGTTGGTAAGATTGTAATATTTCCCCGGACGAGCCGGACCATTCATGCTGCTAGCAAAAATGAATTTTGCCGGTAGCGAGTTCTACCACACAAAAAATATAGTAACACCTATAAAACTAGCTAGGTAATATAGATCACATTATTTGCAGGAGGCAGCCAATACAAGTACAGATACAACGTAGAGGGATCCAATGAGCCGGTATTTCCAGGAGATTTGCGTAAATACAACTTGGTTGCAGACAAAGTGATACAGATTACAGTGTTTTAGCACAAATTAAATAAAGTGCAAAGCTGATCCTTCATTGAATAGTAACTATCGGACGCGGCGCTCGCATTAATGTTGTGGTAACGTGACGATATATATCGTCGTATGAGAACGAGCTTTATGTATTTTTTTTTTACTAATTATTGAAGTAGGCATTTGTCTCCCATTTCACCTGATGGAAGTGACGATGAAGACGTGGATGTACCCTCCTGTCAGCGATGGTGTCTTGCTATGTAGAATCTTACAATATATACAATCATATACATGTGAGAGTCGTAAGGAGTAGGTACATCAAGATGGAATAATAAACATAATCAACATGTGTTTCCATCACCAGTCTCTGACATCGCCACATCAAGGACATCATCATGAAGAGTAGTCAGATAGCACGTTATTGTAATGTTGTTGCCTCAAGAACGGTAACTCTTTTCCGGGATGACAGGTTTATGTATCCTAAGTAAGGGTTATGCAAAATTTTATTATAATCGGTGTAGTAGATAACGCATGAAAGCTTAACGGACAACCTCACTTTTGCATTTAAAATATTAGATAAGATCAAAGGTGTTTCTGGAAAGATCTCACGGTTATTAGTACTTATAAAGTAAGTACACATAACCTCCTAAAGGTGACTAAGGTACATCAAGATTAACTACGTTTGTTCTAAGAGTTTTTGTAATGCTAAGTTTGCTTTTTTCATACAAAAAAAATAAAATACAGCTTTGCTAATCTACCCGTTGCAACTCTATGGCAATCAGCGCTATGAGGTTATAATAGTAGGTACTTATGCTCACGTGGCACGCTGCCGGCTGCATAGACTTAACGTTTGATAGAAATCCACATAAAATATAATGTATGTAAAATCTTACTATGTATTGCGTTTAGGTAAAAGTCATAGAAGAAACGTTGTTAGTCATGATGTACCTAAGTCGTCTTTAGCAGGTTTTGCGTTAGTTAACTATAGCCCTGTATATCTGCACTCCCGTTATTTTATGATAAAGATAGCTTTATTACCAAATATGTGTGGTATTGCGTGGCACATTTAATTTACATACATATCTATAAATCAACATATTCTACAGAGTATAATCTCAGGGTGTAAATATATTTTTAGAACACGAAGAAAATTCTACGATCTATTTAAATAATTATTTATTAATACAAAAACAAACGCACACAAAAAACAAGTATGTCAATTAAAACTAAGTTTATGTCATTATATCATAATTGTAAAATTCAAATATTTACGTCAAATTGTCATTTAAATATTCATTTACAGAATATCCTTTACTGGCAAGCTTAATAAAAAGTTCCTTTAAAACTTTCTTACATTCAGATTTGATTCGATAATTCTTCAACTTTGAATGAAATTATAAAGTTAATTTAAGTTTGTACAAAGTCTAATTTAAAAACTACTAAAAATAGATCAAAAGAAGAAACTCATTTATTCATCTCTGTTGGTTTAAAAATACCTAGTTTAATAAAAATTTCAAACTTAACTCAAATTATATATTTTCAAATCAGACACATAAATAAATAAATATATACGGACAAATCACACAGATTGAATTAGCCCCAAGGTAAGTTCGAGACTTGTGGTATGGGATACTAACTCAACGATACTATATTTTATAACAAAAACATATATAGATAAACATCCAAGACCCACGCCAATCTGAAAAAGATCATTTTCCATCTCGACCTGGCCGGGGATCGAACCCGGGCACTCCGTGTCGCAGGCTGGCGTGTTAACCACTGCGCCACGGAGCTGTCAAACTAACTTGATGGAAGTTAATTAGTGCGTAAATTGAATAAGTTATAGTTTAATTAATTTCCAAAATCGCTACTGCCACATACAGTTGCCGGTAATAAACTACCAAACACCCACTTATTCGGACTCGTAAAGCCGAAAGCCGAAACTTTGAAACCATGTTTCACATTTATTGCCCATCGAGAGTATAAATTAGCATAAGTATAGAAGTGTAACTTCAGCACTATTTTACTCTGTAAGTTGCTTAACACGGCCAAATTAAAATGGCGAAAAACAATCTTGGTTCATGAAACATTGTGATATCTAATGAATAACGGGAGAAAGTGATTTTACCACGGAGCAAGTTACACTATCTTCTTATTCTTTCTTCCTTTACCTTATTTCACTTTCTCATGTCTGTCGACTGTCGGCACAGTATTTATTTCACTTTTTAAGCTACTACCAACATAAGCCAGTAAAGTAAAACATTGTTTTCTACATGAATTGACCGTTGTGAAGTGTCTTCAATAATGTGAACTTAGGTTTAAAATATATCAACATTTACTCAAATATCTCAAACGGCTGATTATTAAAACACGGACATAAGTTAAAGCTTTTGACTAGCTCCGTGGCGCAGCGGTCAACACGCCAGCCTGCAACACGGAGTGACCGGGTTCGATCCCCGGCCAGGTCAAGATGGAAAACGATCTTTTTCAAATTGGCCTGGGTCTTGGATGTCTATCTATATATGTATTTGTTATGAAATATAGTATCGTTGAGTTAGTATCCCATAACACAAGTCTCGAACTTACTTTGGGGCTAGCTCAATCTGTGTGATTTGTCCGTATATATTTATTTATTTAAAGCTTGGTTGATAGAAACCAATGTCTTATCTAAAAAAATACTTATATATTACATGTTTAGCGTGAAAACTTTGTCTGAACCTTCGTAGAGTCTGAACCATATACAGCTTTAGACCGCGTTTTACTTCGATTAACAATACTAATACTATAGGTATTGTTGATCGAATGCGTTTTATAAATGAGTCGATGTATGTCGATGATATTTTTTATATACTAGCTTTCGCCCGCGGCTCCGCCCGCGTTAATGTCGATCCCTCGGGAATAGTACTTTTTCCCGGGATAAAAGGTAGCTATGTCCTTCTCCGTACTCCAGAGAACTTGTATGCAAAATTTCATGATGATCGGTTTAGTAGTTACGGCGTGAAAGCGTAACAAACAACCAAACAAACAAACAAATAAACAAACAAACAAACTCACTTTCGCATTTATAATATTAGTAAGGAAGTAAGGATAAGGATAAGGATTAGTAAGGAAGTAAGGATCGTAAGGATATTGTTGATGTGCTTGTGCTACAATAGACTTGTTTCCTATATATTATTTAGTAAAGTATTTTTTTTTACACGTTCCGTTCTGTACTCTCTGTATTTTATTGTTTCTGCCAATCCGATCGAAGTCGATTTAACAGTTTCATTCAATATTTTAATAGTTTAACTCACTCAGATCGTTTTGTAAGCTTATCACGTAATTAATATCTCGAAAGCGAAGAGTCCCGATTTCGTTGTCAATTTAATTACAATGATTTTTATCTTTGATTCGTACTCTTTCCCGGGATAAAAGGTAGCCTATGTGCTTCTCCGTACTCCAGAGAACTTGTATACAAAATTTCATGATGATCGGTTCAGAAGTTACGGCGTGAAAGCGTAGCGTAACAAACAAACAAACAAACTCACTTTCGCATTTATACTATTAGTAAGGATAAGGATTATAAGGTTAGGGTGTCATCCTAAACTGCCTGTCCGGTTGTTGCAAGTATTTATTTAAAAACTTTATTGAGCTTATAAGGCACAAGTATAAGATTGTTTTGTTCATCACAAAAAATTTAATTGTAGTACAATATATCCTTATTTCATGGTATCGAAGGAGCGGAGTTTCCTGACACTAGTTACTTTTGCTTAAAAGGGGACTCCAATTCGCCATCCGTTCTGTACATAACTTATGTTAAAGAAATAAAGATTTTTGATTTTGATTTTTGAAAAGCTACAATAGAAAACAGGTAGACTTAATGTTAAAAGCATTCTCTCCCAGGTATGGCATCGGGAACGCACCTGGCCTTCCGAGCCGCTACTTTCTTCTCCCTCATTCATCTGAAAGAGTGGTATCATACCATAACTTCCTTTCCAAATCTTAATAAAATGCCTGAATTTATATATATAATTATAAGTAGATTAAAGTTGTATATCATAATAATATCAATTTAGAATTATATAACAATAAATATAAACTGTTATGGAAGAGCGAAATCTCCTAACACAGGTATTGTTTGCCTAAAAGGAGATTTCAAAGACTAATTTATGTTAACTTCTATTTGACGAAATAAACATTTATTATTATTATTTATTATTACAAATCCAACATATTCCTATCCTTCCCCAGCTTAAAATGCTTCCATCAGGCAGCAGCATCAGATATACAAGAAGTCAGAGAAACCGCGCTCGCCAACCTGCCTTCTAAGTGTGCTAAGTATGGCAGTATCCACCCATGGAACGAAGAAGGGGGAGAGAGGTCCCTGTCCAGAAAAAAATACCACCATGCTTCAACTCTCCTTAAAATGTGGTTTATTTTTTTTTATTAGCAACTAGCGGTTCGCCCCGGCTTCGCACGTATATAGGTATGTTCCAAAAAAAATCGACATTCCCATACAAACTGGCCGGGCGGCGGCAGAACTCTTTTGTATGGAAATGCCGTTTTCTTGGGTTCAAAGATTTTGTTTGTGCTCAAGTTCTCATTGTTCCCATAGGAAAAGTTGTTCATATTGATGGGCTGAGTCACCCCTTTAAGGGAACGTCGAGGGTACGTTTACACGCTCTATTTACTCGTATAACAAGTAAATATAAAGGCACGAATCCTTCCCGGGGTTTAAAAGGTTATCAGGGACTTGTCAAGTCTTTCTACATACCGGTTTTTATCCCGACAAATCCGCCAACTACCGGATGATCGTAATACACTCGAAAAAATCGAGAATCGGACAGTCACCCCATTTATCATCGAATACGTGACTCGATTAGGAATTCATTCGATTTCGCGTTGTCTCCACTGTCCCGCGTCATAGCAGCCATATTGAATCGAGTTGGCTTCTTTTGAATGTCTTTTAATTTCCTATACATATTGGATGACCATTGACGTCAATATTAAAATTCTAGTGCGAATTTCCTTTACAGTAGAAATTGAGAGTTAGGTCAGATACAGTAAGACACACATACACAGGAGCCTGAGGGCTTAGTGTGCGTGAGTATAATAAGCGCTTACGAATGTAAAGCAACCCTGAGCGCGGTCCCCAATGGGATGGGTGACCGCATTGGCATAAAAATATCCCGAGCTCCTCCGGTAGGTACGTTAAGTCGTTGGACCCGGTGCTCGGCAGGCGGCTTGGCGAGCGCAGGTTCTTCGGCTTTTGGTGCTACCGCCGCTGCTGCCCATCGAAAGCATTTTTAAGCTGGGGAAGGATGAGAATTTTTTGGATTTGTGTACAGAATGAAGGTATAGTGATACTCGCTTTTTCCTTACTCGGATAAGTGGGAAAAAAGCAAGTAGTAGCTCGGGAGGCCGCGCGTACCCGATGTCGCTACTGCAACCACCGGGACAGGCAGTTAGGGATGACTCCCGTGACCTTAAGATCATGATTAATCATCATCAGGTCTTTTTAGTCTCCACTGCAGGAGCATGACCCTCTCTGTACTACCGGAGCCATACTTGGCTAGAGCAGACAGAGGATTTGGCCTACACTCTCCTCGCTGGCCAGACGGGTTGAAGAGGTCTCATTGATGTTTATAAGCTTTGTTTAGCATTCCCTAAGTCGCCTCATACGACCTCCATGGGAAGACTTGGAGTGGTCCTATTCTACTCTGCCGGAACCACACGGCCTGACCTTAATAACCTATACATGCAGCCTATGGGTTAGCTATACGGCACGAGCTGTCGGCAACCTAAGAGTTCAGTACAATAATGCTTTCAGGATGCAGTTAGGACTGCCTCGGTTCTGTAGCGCATCAGGGATGTTCGCGGATGCAAGAGTAAGTGATTTCTTTGCAATTATACGCAAAAGGACTGCTTCCCTGATGCGCAGGGTCCGAGATAGTCCTAATAGTAGGGTAGGGTCCTAAAAGTTTGAAGGACCAGTGTGGAAGCATTGGATTTCAACTCATGGGTCCCCACATGTTCACATAGATAAGTAAGTTATATAATTAATTAAATAAGTTATCTTTGACGAACATATATGTAATTTATAATGATTAAATGAGAGAATGACTGACATACCTGTAACAAGTACTCGTAATATGGACTATAAAAAAAGAAGTCTAAAATAAAGTTTTTTTTTTTATAATATAGATAACGCTATCCACTGATAACATAAAGAACATAAAAACTACCGGAAATAACAAACTAGTATCGGGAAAACAAAATGGCGTCAAAATGAAAAGCCTTTTCCGACGGCGGTTAAAAATAGAACAAAGGCCTATTCACACACGCCGGCCGAAAAATATCGGCGTTTCTCTATCACAGTTTGGAGGAATGGCAGTAATTCGGCCTTTTGTCTGCCCCTAAATGACTGGGCCTTTTGGTAAGAGCACAACATACAGAGAGTACAGAAAGCGAGGCACTATCTTCTTTGCCTATATTTATACTAGTATTGCGGTGATGTACATACATTATTGAATCAAGACATGAATACTTATTTAAACTACTTAAAAAGACGAAACTAAATAATACAAAAAAAAAATAACCTACTTAAAAATATATATATACAAATCGTACAGTCCCTCCAGATGCTCACCTCTGGGCATCGTGCCCAAAAGGCTGGCAGCATTGCCTAATTGAATGGCAATGCTGATACGCTGAGCTAATACATACATAATTATTATAAGAGTTACAAGAATATCACATATACTTACACATACTTTTTTCTTTTTTTTATCATTCATCATTCCAGCCGTTAACAGTTCACTGCTGGACGAAGGCCTCTCCCAAGGATTTTTCGTGCCATGGGAGGATATTGCCACTCACCACGCTTGGCAGGCGGGTTGGCTAGCGTAGTTTCTTTGGCTTCTTGTGCTACAGACGCTTCTGCCCATCGGAATCATTTTTATCTTGGGAAAGGATAGAATTTGTTGGATTTTGGAAGGGAATTAAGGTATTGGAGTACTACCCGCTAGCCGGATTAGCCGTGTGGTATCCGGCAGAGTAGAATAGGACCACTCCAAGTCTTCCCGTGGATGTCGTAGAAGGCGACTTAGGAAATACAAGCGAAACAAAGCTTATAAACGTCTAAGACCTCTCCAACCCGTCTGGCCAGCGTGGAGAGTGTAGGCCAAGTCCTCTGGCTGCTCTGGCCAAGTATGGCCCTAGTAGTACAGAGAGGGTCGTGCTCCTGTAGTGGAGACTAAAAAGGACCTGATGATGATGATGATGATACTACCCGCTGGATGAATTCGGGAGGTCGGACGCGCGTATCCGATGCCATACCTGCTACCACCGGACAGGCAGTTGAGAGTGACACCCAAATTTATGTGTCAGATTTATTAGCTGCCTAACTTAATAGGCTAGTTTCCTGGGTCGTAATAATAACATAACAATTAGTCCGTCAGCTAGATAATCAAAAAATATTGGACACGTATTTTTTCTTTTGTCAAATAAATAATAAATAATAAAGATAAAGCGTCAAAGTTCAGGAGTGGGGGCTCGTGACGTCAATGTTTGCTAAAAATTGTAGCAAACTATTACGTCACACGGAACTTCAAAGGGCTATATCTTTATCATTTTTTGTTTAATCGACTAAAAAACAATATGTGTCCAACATTTTTTGAATATCTAACTGACGGACTAATTATAATTTTTTTAGGAAACTAGCTTATTGTTAGAAACTTGTCACAATACGTTTTAGATGAAGCGTTATTTTTGTCATCTCCATTATTTACGTTTTCGGCCTTTTCAGCACATTTTTACGGCGGCCCAAAACAATAGAGAAGGTCCCTGTAGATGCGTCAATTTTAGGACCTTTCATAATAAAGCGCCTTTTGAATTTAGGAATAATTGCCTGTAATGAAGAGAGCCTCAATTCTTCGGATGATTTCTTTCGAATACGTTATTTTTAGAAAACGAGAGATAAAGGGTTTGAGAAAAAAATATAACGACATCGATACTAATATTATAAAGAGGAAAGATTTGATTATTTGTTTGTTTGCATTGAATAGGCTCCGAAACACGGGACAGATTAAAAAAAATCTTTCTCCATTAGGATCTTTAATTATCCCTAATGAACATAGAGTATAGATAAAATACCTATATCTACCCGTGCGAAGCCGGAGTGACCCACTAGTATTTGATAAAGAGAAAAAAGTTTTACGTGATACCGGTGAAAGAGAGATAGATGCGGAACAAGCCAAGCGAGCCGCTCTATCGCTTATTCCGCGCTCTCGCTTGCTCACAGAACATGTCATTTTTTCGTGCATGCAGCCGGCATTCATCAATTTATTATACGTTGTCACGTCAAAGAATCACTTTAGTATAAGGTTAGCGAAACAACTATTCAATACAATGAATTTATAAAACAAACAGCAACCCAATTGTGTTGTATTCAATGCCGCGACCTTCTGCGAAAACTCAATTGTTGAGGTATAAAACTTTTTCCTCGTCTTGTCACGTTACTATTGTCATGGAGTAGTGCTGAAGGAAATACTTCGTATTGAATTCTCTTCATATACATAGTATACCCTCTATATAAAGGTACTAGGTACTGTTACGATGTGTCGTGTTGAAATAGAATGGGCGAAAAATTTGAAAGTGGAAATTTGAAATTAAGTTTTAAATTTCTTTTTGTTATCATGTCCACCTTTGTTAGAAACTATATTCCTAATTTCATTCGTCATTCCGAATTCCATTTTCAAATTCTTCGCAAATCCTATTTTCATCATGATTTCTAGATTTAAAAAAAAATGCGTCTCCCTGTTTCTATTTCACTCTTATCCTGGACAATCTATCAGAACAGAACTGTTTGCTTATAATAAAAGTTATATATTTATATTATAAATTGTAATTTTGTACAACATACGATGCGATGTAAAAAATACTCAGAAAATTGAAATATAATACCTATTGTGAAAAGCTCGGATTCCTTGCTGTCTCTGCTGAGTTGCTTAAGGAATAATGTCAATAGGCGACGCGGCTAGCAACCCATCACTATTTTCACCTACACACTACTCACGCGCTTAACTTAGGTTTATGGCATTAGGCTCTGTCTACCCCATAAGGGATAAAGACGTGAATTATTACATACATGTTAATGTATGTATGTACTAATTCCTCGGATCTACTCGTACATCGTACAGCAAGATTGTGGAATGGACTCCCTCCCGCGAAATTCCCTGTGTGCTATGACCTGAGGTCCTTCAAAAGGCGTGTTTACAAGTATCTTAAGAGTCGGCAACGCATCAGCACCTCCTCTGGTGTTGCAGATGTCCATGGGCGACGGTGACCACTTTCCATGAGGTGGCTCGTCTGCTCGCTTGCCGACAAACATAAATAAAAAAAAAACTTTTATCGTCTCCAACTTTAAAATTAGGCGTCAAAATCGGCACAGGGTCGTAGCCGTTTCAATCAGTATATCAATAACAAAGATATTTTCGGAAATTAGGTTAATTACATGTCATATGCCAGTGGTGCATGGATGCATGGAGGACACACTGATGACAATGTTATGTTATGAATAAATGTATGTAGTTGTTAAGTTATAACTTGACTTTAAAATATAATACATTTAATAATAAATAAAATGTGCTAGCTACTTCTTTTCCCGTGCAGATCGTAAAAACCGATCAAGAGAAGGTAAAATCTGAGGAATCATGTTAATAGGCGATGCAGCTAGCAACCCATCACTATTTTGATTCCGTTTTCCACCTAATGCCCACCAACATGCTAAACGAGGGGTTTCAGGTCTTTTAGACCAAGGCTCTGTCTACCCCGCAAGGGAAAAAGACGTGATACTATGTATGTACATATATTAGCGGTTCTAGTAGAAAATCCACGCGCAATACTTATTCAAAATCACCCTGTATACAGGATATTGGCGATGATTTTAGTCCCTACCCTAGGCATAGAATTTATGCTGTGCTATCAACATGAAAGTTCAGATCAGCCACTCTACGCCCCTGCCTATTGACTCAGTACATCCGGGACAAAAGGGCACTTTCTAGGAACTCATGGCGTGACGTAGGTACTTAAACCACACACCTACATAGTTCATGTAGGTATGTATTTTACGTCTCACACTGCTGTGTGTGCACTGACAATTAAAAACAAAACAAAAAACAACACGCTCATACGTTTTGTATTATTTTTGTTTTTAATTGTCAGTTAAGTTGATTACATACATACATAGCATTCTATTTTTTACTAATTATTGAAGTAGGCATTTGTCTCGCATCTCACCTGATGGTAAGTGACATGAAGACGAGGATGCCACATGCCTATTCAAGAGATACCCATTTATTCTACTTTTGAATGTCCCGGGATTGTACTTGTCTGGGAGCGTCACGTCTATTGAACTTGCGGGGTAGACAGAGCCTAGGTCTATTCTTAACACTTTCGTTGACACTGCCCGCCTGTAGGTTCAGTGTCAGCGAAAGTGTAAGGAACTTATTGCCACATTTAGCATGTTGGAGGGCGTGTAGATGGAAAAAGGAATCAAAATAGTGATAGGTTGCTAGCCGCATCGCCTATTGACACGATTCCGCAGACTTAAGCCCAATCCATCGTTCTGATTTTACGATCTGCGCGGGAAGAGAAGCAGCTGGCACATTCTACGTTTTTTCTTTTCTCCCAGACCAGCGTGCAAGAAATCTAATTTTACCACATATATTCGGATTTTCCTGCGAAAGTGAAACAGTATCTGGGTCTGCATTAGCATCACTGTAAGACAGTACGCGCCCTACATCCCCGCATTACCATATCAATATATGTGGGCCGAATGACTGGACGCTGCCAGTCATAGAGAACGGAGATACTCGAAATAATAAAACTATATTCAGTGGGTTATAATGGCTTACCTATGAATATAAGTTTCAGATTATGCAAGCTGCCTCAAGGAATCTGACATAACATTTTGACGTCAAGTTCTTTATTTTTTCCTCATAGATAAAAGAAAGGGGTTAATTTATACTATATATCTATACTAATCCCAAGTAACATTTTGGACCTATAATTTAGGTTTATATCACAAAAAGGTTGAGTAAACGTCGTATAAAGGTTTTTAGCGATACCTACGGGTTTTATAGAAGCGTTTAGTAAAGCGTTTTTGCTCTGTAAACTATAGAGCCACATTATTGTATTACCTGTCGATGTAAAGCTTTACTTCACCATTTTATAGAGCCATTATAGACAGGTGTTATAAAAGCTTCAAATATAGCCAGTACAGAGCAATAATACTCTATAGTAGTGTTTGAATTCACCTTTATGTATCTTATTTGCTCTATAAGGGTTCCCTGATTACCGTTACATATATTGCGTTATAGCGGTGATGAATAACTAATAATACGAGCATTTAGCGACATCGTGGTTTCACAAATCACTGCAATAGTGCATGGTCTTTAGTAGTGTTAACGACGCCAAAATAGAGCATTTTTTGCTCTATAATCGATTTGAAGGACACTTATACAGCAATTAAAAGTGTTTTAATTGTTTTTTAATCTCTTTTATAGTCTTATGGTGGCGGACGTGACTATTAATAGTTTATAGTGCCAAACACTTCTATAATGGATTTGGATGTTCTTTTAAAACGCAATAGTGTACTAGCTGATATTTCACCACCTTTACAGAATAAATAAGGTACATAAAAGTAGGAAACTGCTACTTTTAAATGATAATTTTGACCTGTAATGGCGTATGTATCTCCTTTACATTGAAAAGTACATTGTGCACTGTGCTAACATAAAAAGTTTATCATCATTATTATTCATCATAATAATATCTATTATGGATTTAAAATCGTGGAAAGATTATAAACGCAATGGAACGTACAGAAGAGAGGAGCAAAAACAATATCAGCAAATAACATCATTGTCCAAAAATGATACTAACAATCAAAGTGAAGTGCGGGCCAAATCAGTGCAATGTAGGTCCGTACAAAATTTTGTTTGTATGAATGAAGTAAATAATAAAGACCCCAGTGATATTAGTGCCGTCACCTTTTGTAATACTGATGGCACCGCCTTATAATTTCTTTATAATTTTGTTTTTGCCTTATACTGTCCTTTTTTTGTTTGTATTCTGTGTGCCATTGTGTATTACAATAAATTTTTTTCATTTCATTTTTTTTTTTCATTTCATTCCATAGTGATTGTAGTTCATAATCTTCAAGCTGTGATGTACTTATTTGAGAATAAAAACAAAATTTCGTGACAAAATAAAACAAATCGGCCAATTGATTACAATATAAGTCAACAAACTATTAAGAGCCTCATACATTTAATAAACAACAGACTCGGTAAAGATGAATCGGTATATAATGCACAGGCAAAACATTTTTTACGTAAAATAAAATGGGTTATTTCCCAAGGCCAATCCGCTAAAGCAGGCAGCATAAAATCGTCACGCCTTAAAATGTTTACAGTATTCATTAGTAAGTGCATTTTTCTTATATAAACACAGAAAAGAAAACAACATCACTCTAAAACCGAAATCAAAATTCAGAGTTTGCGTGATCCAACTAAAGTCTTATGGAACCCTAATTTTACTCAAGATGGCTCCAGAAACTTTGTCATGAGTACTATAGTTGGCCGATAAGGACTACGGAGTTACTATTCGCGTTATAGTACAAAACTGAGGTACCTTTAATATTATATTAATATTTAATTATATTCAAAACTAAATAAACCGGAGGCGCGTTAAAAATACTAAATAAAAATAGTTCTATTATATCGGTAAAACTTTTGTCGCAAGTAAATTTTGCAGTATTGAACAAGTTATTCAATGTCAAAATAAGATAATATAAACTTATCACGCTACAATCATTGAAGGTTGAAATCCACACAGATTTTTATGCTTTAATATGAACTACCGAAAGTGTCTGCTCTGCCAATGCTGAAAGAAAAATATTTGTGATGTATAGGAATCACGGACTCTACTATAGAAAAAAATAGCACTATAATGGTAACACAAACGCTACTACTGTATAAAATAACACTATAGTAGCGTTACTGTACCCCTTATGTCAATAAATTGTCATATGAGTCACTATTATATCAACTTTATAGAGCTAAACTATCACCGCTAACACTACTACGGTTCTACTATGTCACTTATTGGTGATATAACTGCGCCAAATCGGCTTTACTCGACCTTTTTTGGCCTTTTATAGTGCCAAAAGTAGTGTTTGAGATACGTTCTATGGACTGCTATAGAACAAGAAATTGTTACTTGGGATATTATAAAGCTGAAGAGTTTGTTTGTTTGTTTGAACGTGCTAATCTCAGGAACTACTGGTTCAAATTGGAAAATTCTTTTTGTGTTGGATAGTCCATTTATTGAGGAAGGCTTTATCACAAAAACCATCGGACCGATTCTGATGAAATTTGTACTGTTCCCTAAGTTCGACTATACCTAGTCCAACTAAAAAATATTTTTGCAATACGATTTGTTGTTTTTGAGATATGCGCAGACAGACATACTAATCTACAAACATAATATACAAACATGTATGTATGTTTGTACACTCGTACACTTATGAATGACATTAATTAGTCATCACATATTTAGCAGCTGGTATAGAAAACATCTACAAGAACTAAAAAGGATTAGTCATATGGGGCAACAGCACCGAATATAATAAGGCATTTATAGCCCAAATGAAATGTTAGAGAGCGATATGTGGGGTTCCCCCGGGTACCTCATGCAGACCATTATTCAAAAAGTTATGTTTATTGCCATTACCTAATCTTTATATCTTTGAGGTATCCATGTTTGCACACAAAAACATAAAATTATTTTAAAAAGCTAGCGATATGAGTGGCAGAGCTCAGAGGAATCCACACAGACTAGTCATTGATAATGTCCCAAAGTCCCAAAAGTGTGGAAACAGTCCCCATAATATGTGTATTCGAATTTATAACCGGTTACCCAATGACATGAAAGAATTTAATGAATATATGTTTAAAAAGCAGTTAAAGGCCTGGTTGATGGAAAGGTCTTATTATGACGTAAATGAGTTTTTTTGACAATTATTATTTATTTTTTATTTTTTGATAATTATAATAAATTCAATGTATTTTTTTAATATAAAGTATATAGTTAAGTCTATCGATCTTAATGTAATATAGATTATTAATTTTTACTAATACCTAGACCTAGTATTTGCGTGCTGTTTAATATGGCTAAATATGTGCTCTTGTATACTGCATTTGACACCTCAATAAGCCATGTTATATGTGAATAAATATGAATAATATGAATATGAGAACTGTGCAATTCTGACAATATAACATACATGGGTCGAATTAAAACCTTCTTTTTTGAAGTTGGTTGAAATGAAATTCAGTTCATAGTAAATGTTCGTCTGTTTTTACGCGCTCAAGGAGTTTGTGTACTTATTTCACTCAAGACAAGCTGTTCTAAAAAAGATCAGAATAAAACACTTCCACATCATAATTAACCGTTGAAAGTAAGTTTAACATTGTTTCATTTCATCGCCGCTGTCTTAGGTGGCGCCACTTTCTGAGAACATGTTATGTTAGCTATAAATTCGAACAAACGGAACTACACTTAGCGTTAGTGGAAGTCAGATTGTATATCAAAGGAGAAGGGTGACAGGAAGTGCGGTAAGGCTGCGAACATATTCGAGGATTTAGAGTTTAGTAATTATGCCTTTTAATATCTTGTTTATTTGATACAAGCAATTACAAAAGAATACTTAGTTTAACTTCATGATTTTTGGAGTGAAAACTGCTTTAGCGGCGTTGTGCATTTTTTGGGATGGGTCATCATCATCATCAGGTCCTTTTTAGTCTCCACTACAGGAGCACGACCCTCTCTGTACTACTAGGGCCATACTTGGCCAGAGCAGCCAGAGTACTTGGCCTACACTCTCCACGCTGGCCAGACGGGTTGGAGAGGTGTCTTAGATGTTTATAAGCTTTGTTTAGCTTGTATTTCCTAAGTCGCCTTCTACGACATCCACGGGAAGACTTGGAGTGGTCCTATTC
Organism: Elegia similella; assembly: GCA_947532085.1. Lineage (NCBI taxonomy): Eukaryota > Metazoa > Arthropoda > Insecta > Lepidoptera > Pyralidae > Elegia > Elegia similella. Next base: position 22,377,891 of record OX383941.1, read on the forward strand.
TACTCTGCCGGATACCACACGGCTAAATTGGGATGGGTAAAAAATGTTAAACTCGTGTCAGAACACGTGAACTGATCAAGAATGAAAAAAAACGTACACATGATCTGAGATCGCCGACGCGGCGTAGGAGAGGAAGTAATTTCCCCCTCTCTATCTACTTTTTTATAAATACAGTAAGATTTTTAATACTTTCCGAGCCAATCCCGTCTATAAATTTTGTTATTTCTATTGTGCCTGGTCGAGTGTTTGTGAATGTATTAAAGATCAGGATCACCTCTTTACCTATGATTGTCAATCTATTGTAAAGCAAAGGTGAAACGGAGCCCTTATCTATCCACCGATTTATTGTTTTATACAGTCCAGTGCCTGTCGTGTGACGTCGGGTGAAAGGCAGATCGAAACAGGCCGCCCCCGACACACGTGCAAATTACCGCTGCAATGCCTCAGAATTATTGTCACCTGGGGCGGACCGGTCCCCAGCGCCAATTAATTGCCATAATATCCAGTCTTTTAGCGCAAACTTACAAGGGCTTTGCAAATCCCTGGGACCCCGCGGGCACACTTTGAGAATGACTGTCTTAGACAAACATAGAACACGTCTAAAATATCAAACGTCGCAGAGTAAGGAAGGTTTAAAGAAATTTAGCCGTGTGGTTTCCGGCACAGTAGAATAGACCACTCCTAGTCTTCCTAGGAGGTCGTAAGAGGCGACTTAGGAAATACAAGCTAAACAAAGCTAATAAACATCAATGAGACCTCTCCAACCCGTCTGCCCAGCAAGGAGAGTGTAGGCCAAATCCTCTGTCTGCTCTGGCCAAGTATGGCTCTGGTAGTACAGAGAGGGTCATGCTCCTGCAGTGGAGACTAAAAAGACCTGATGATGATGAAAGGATTTTAAACTATTGATCTGAGAAAGCAATACAACAAAATGCAGGATATACCAATGAAATATTTTATTTGTTAATAGATTCTGTAAGCTTTTATTATAAACGTTAAGCTGACACTAACTGTCGTTCCTTTTGTTCGGATATTAGTCAAAGTTATATGTATTCTTTAAATAAATTAACTAAAAATAATATAACAATTCCGGCGTATGTGTCGTGTCTTGAGTCTACCAATCTCTCATCGCGTCGAGTGTGAACCTGCCCTAAGTTCACCCGACGGCGAGTTAAAAACTGCCCAAAAATAGAGTTACTGCTTGTTAACGTAAACAGCGATGTTAAGTGTTTACACCTTTAGTTAACTGGCTGTTGTGTTTGTTATGATACTCGGGCTTGTGGCGGTAAATTAAGTGAGAGCAGACGTTTAGAACATTATGACGGAGCAAAGAAAGTTAAAGCGGCGGTTTTGAGTATAAATATATTTATTTATTTTCATCACACCTACTCTTAAACGGTGTCAAAAAATGGAAGAAAAATACTCTATACAAATAATATTACGCCTAGGGTTACCATATCTCAGGCAGGATTAGTCCTGAGATTTCAGGACTTTTGGACTCTTTTCAGGATTGCGGCCGAATTTTAAAAATCAGATTTTTAGATTTTTTCATTTTAATAAGAAGAATAGCAAACAAAACTAATTTTGCTAATACTATATAATAAACTAAAGAAAAGCATGCAACAAAACCTTTGTTTATAAAATTTGCAGAAGTAAATCAGGAATTATTTTATAGTTACGTTTGAAAGAAAATCTCAAACTGCAAAATCTCAGGATTTTTCAATGTAAATCAGCCTTTTTTTCTGGACTTTTTATTTTTTATCTGGTAACCCTAATTACACAAACCCGAAAATGCGTAAAGTTACTTTGCAAATTGAATCATTTTACTTAATGATTTTAGGGTTCCGTACCCAAAGGGTAAAAACGGGACCCTATTAATATAGCTCCGCTGTCTGTCACCAGGCTATATCTCATGAACCGTGATAGTTAGACAGTTGAAATTTTTACAGATGATGTTTTTCTGTTGCCGCTATAACAACAAATACTATAAAATTGAATAAAATAAATATTTAAGCAAAAAGTCACGTTTGTTGCTTTTTTTGCTCGATATTGATAACGGCAACAGGTAGACACTCGAAATATTTACTGAATATTTAATAAATAATTAAATAAAAATAAAATTAATATAAAAGGGGGCTCCCATACAACTGACATGATTTCTTTGCCGTTTTTATAGATAACGGTAAAGAACCCTTCGTGCGCGAGTCCGACTCGCACTTGGCCGGTTTTATACATAACAGAAAAGGCTAAAATTGTAACTTGTAACATAATTTTTACTGAGGTTATTTTAACTGATATTACCAAGTATATTTCAGCACGTGTCACGATTCTGCAATAGCTATTATCAAGATTACTGGGAACAGTTTCATTTAATCGCTATAGTCACGTTTTACTTATCACCTGGTGGAAAAAACATGTACTAACTCTCAGCTTCTATAACTATGAAGTTAGAGTTCAAATTTGCGTATTTTTGAGTCTGTCAATGAGTTTTCGTAGAAAAACAGTTTGGAATATAGAGTTTATTACTATAAAATTAGGGTTCATAATTGATTACTTGAGTGTGTCACGTATGTTGAGTGATGTTGTTCAATTGCGGTTGTTATGCAAAAAATGAAATTATGATTTCGCTGACGTAACGAACATAAAAGTTAAATTCGCGTAATGTGTATTTTCGTATGTTGAATATCAACTAATGTACTTTTAAATCTTTTAGTTCATAGTAGTTATTCATGTGGCATAAGGTTCATGATATTGCTAAATATATATGTCTCTCTAATCAGTGCAATCGATTTTTACCTTAAGGCTATGTATGGACTTTTGCAGGTGACCGTACATTGTGTTTAAGTTACATCCTACACTTACTAAGTACTTAAAAAAAACACATTTAATCCACATCAACATATTATAGTTTTGTTGTTATTTTGGTAGGTATTTATTTAATAGTTTTTATTAATTTTTATTTTTTAGTAGAGACTAGCTCCGTGGCGCAGCGGTTAACACGCCAGCCTGCGACACGGAGTGACCGGGTTCGATCCCCGGCCAGGTCAAGATGGAAAATGATCTTTTTCAGATTGGCCTGGGTCTTGGATGTGTATCTATATATGTATTTGTTATAAAATATAGTATCGTTGAGTTAGTATCCCATAACACAAGTTTCGAACTTACTTTGGGGCTAGCTCAATCTGTGTGATTTGTCCGTAATATTTATTTATTATTATTATTCATACTTGGCCAGAGCAGCCAGAGGGCTTAGCTGCTATTTAATCCTTATAATGTACATATTAATACCTATATATTTAATTCATCAAATACAAAAGAAAAGACCCAGGTCAGTCTGAAAAGGATCGTTTTCCATCATGACCTTACTGGGGATCAAACCTGTGCATCCTCGTGATCACTGCGCCACGGAGCTCGCCAAATATTCACTCGTAAATAACATAGTGTAGAAATTCTTTATTAATTTCTTACTGTTATTAGCAGAAAGTTTATTTAATTATCTTGCTCGCCTTCATTTATCTCAAAGCTCTTAATTAGGCAGATAAATATAGTAATTTTCATTTGTCAAAGCCAGTTTGGTCTAGCATTAAATCGCTTTTAGTCTAGACCACTTTGTGAGGTCTTAAAAGATATTACGAGTTCATACCCACGACCTTTTGGTAATTATAATTAAAAGCTTTGATTTAAAATTAAAATCTTCTTCTTCTTATCGTATTAATGGACTGAATTTATGTCAAATTTTATTGGCCCAGTACTGGGCCACTCCTATACCTCTCTCGGAGGCAGAATACAAGTCTTCCAAGGTACAGGTGGTTGGGCACCTAGGACATATCATAAGATGCGCCATAGTCACCTACTAGAAATGATGATGGTGAATGTTATGACTAAATTATGTTTAGGTACATTATACTTAAAATAATTATGCGTTAGGTAGTTAGGTATGCGTTAGAACGCTATGCTTAAAAAGCAGTACCTGGGCGACCGGCTCGGTTATTACTATTTATTGTAATATGGTGGTGTTTAGGTGATAATCTACTTATACATGAAAAGTGGAATCAAACATTAACTACATTTTTTAAACAAGCCTAGAAATAATAAAAAAAAAAAAAAAAATTTAAACTAACATATAAAAAAAAAAAACAAAGTAAGTCACCGAGCGGGATTCGAACCCGTAACACTCGTGTCTTACCGTCCGCGTCGTAACCCGCTGGACCAGACGGAAATTATCGACCATATTCTCCGTGGAAAGAATAACGAATGAAAACTCGAAAACACGCGTTTTCCCAAACATAAGACTAATCTAGATCGATTGTTTACCCCCGAAAACCCACATATACCAAGTTTTAGCGAAATCGTTATAGCCATTTCCGAGATCATAGAATTAAATTTATATAAATATACAAGAATTGCTCGTTTAAAAGTATAGGATTATGCTAAAAAACAGTATGCCATGTTACATTATGCCTTAAATTTTTATGCTTATACATATATAGGGAACTTTGTTAGTGACCACAGCTGCTATTAGATTTAGTTCTCATGTATCCTATAGCCTATAGTAATATTCCACCTATCTCATTTTCATATATCAAAGCAAATGTAGTACGAATTCGCTTTGAGTCTAGACCACTTAGTACGCATATTACATGTCCACGACCTTGTCCTTATTCATAGGTACATTATACTAGAAATAAGTACATAACGTTTGTCTGTCTGTATTGAGCTAATTAAGAGGCTTTGTCACTTGTTTGGCTTGACTCTTAAGAGGCCATTGATAAAGTGGCAAAGGCCTCTTAAGAGATAAATCACAGATAAATTGGCATATTGGATACTACTTGCTAACTTAGGAGAACCACGGTGTACAACATTTTGATAGTTACTTCACCATTACGGTCTATAAAAATGCCATCAAATAAATAGCTTTTCTCTCTCTCTCGCAACTCAGTTCTTCTCCCGTAAAAAGTTGAGAGATCCAAGTAATACGAAGTCGGTTAATTTATTCAGTCCCTTTCTTACTAAGGAACCTTTTATCCTAAGTTATTGCGTAATTAGAGCTAACCTAACAACATCTTATATGAATACTAGCTTTCGCCCGCGGCTCCGCCCGCGTCAATGTCGATTCCTCGGGATCAGTACTTTTTCCCGGGATAAAAGGTAGCATATGTCCTTCTCCGTACTCCATAGAACTTGTATGCAAAATTTCATGATGATCGGTTCAGTAGTTAGGGCGTGAAAGCGTAACAAACAAACAAACTTTTTCGCATTTATAATATTAGTTAGGATATTAATATACAGGTTTTGAAGCGTCAATTAAAAACTCCGTGTCTAACCATTTGTAACTCTGATTTTTCGCGCGTAAATCTTTAATAACGTTCGATAGATAAATGACTGAAGGCTATAAAAATAGATGGGAATCAAATCCAATAACATAACAAGGTTGTTATAAATTGTTTAATAGGTATATAACGTTTATATGGTAATAAATAAACTTAAAGAGGGGCTTGTGAAAGTAAACGATTGCTAGATTTACGACTCGACATTAAACTGGATATATTTTGCCGTGATAAAGTCTTATAAATCGATGAACGCCAGCCGCACGCACTAAAAGGTGTCGCGTTCCGTGTGCAAGCGAGAGCGCGGAACAAGGGATAGAGGCGCGATCGGCCTAAGCGTTCGGCTTGTGTGTGACTCATCGCTAACATAATATGTTCCAAAAAATAATAATGTACCTATATAAATAAAAATTGTAATCATAAAATGAAAAAAAAAAATGATAAATGAAGAAATTAGATGATAAATGATAAAGATAGATGATAAAATAAAAAAGACCTTCAGGCGAGTAGGCGACCAATACTGTTGAAAAGAGTTTCTTTTGGCGTTTCTTCTCTGCAGTGGTCGGTGCCGAAACGCTAGTAGTCTGTAGCTTTTGCACATTAAGGCGATACCACTGTAAATAAGGTCGTTCTGTTTTTAATTGACGTTTCAAAACCTTATTTATCTCGCAAAATACTTAAATTAGGAGTTTCAAATCTAAGTAATATGATTTTTGACTATTTCATCTCCAAAAATTGAAGATGAAAACACGTTTTGATAAAATTCTCTAGATAGAAATATTTTTTTTAAAATGGTCTTCGTTCGCAGAGTTTTTGTTATTGTAGCTCAAATGCGACGAATGAAATAATGATTTTTAGACTAAAAGATAGGTTATTAGTAATTCATCAAAATGTAAATATGAAAATACAATTAACCGGTCTGATTTTATATAAAATAGAAATAACGAATTTGGCGCTTACTTTTTTTTCTTTGAGCGACTCGAGACTATCTCCTATCTCATCATTCACGGGCTAAACCGCCAAGCGCTATCCCTTGCGCGCATTTGATCAGTCCTTTGCCGAGCGATGGTACCAAACATTTGAGGCCTCGTCTTAAGTAATAATATAAATATGACTAAATTAGATCCTTTAAATGTGATTTGACGTGAAAAAGTGCCTGCAAAGGCCTATTTTCTGAATAAACGTCTTGATTTTTTGATTTTTTTTTTTGTTTACCCTGCGATCAAATATAATGGTAGATACAATATTCGCGCTCGAAAAGTGGCACCAGCAAAACAGCGCACTAATCGAGTTTCGGAGCTGTTTTGTCCACAGTTTCAATAAACCGCGCTAGCACTTACACGTCTCGCGATGACGAAGGTACCTACAGTGAAATGATGCAAAAATACGCATCAAAAGTGAAAAAAAGATAGAGTTATACATTCAGTATGTACAGTTTTTGTCATTGATTGTTTGTTTCACCCGCATTGTTCCTATAGGAAAAATTGTTTATCTCGACGGGCTGAATCACCCCTTTAAGGGTCCAAAACGATCAAAATTTCACCGTGTATATATATATGTATAAAATTCACGTGACACAGTGTTAGTTGCTCTCCTCCGAAACGGCTTAACCGATTTTATATGTATACTCGGTAGGTCTAAGAATCGGTTGTTATTTATTTTTATTGACTAGCTCCGTGGTGCAGCGGTCAACACGTCAGCCTGCGACACGGAGTGACCGGGTTCGATCCCCGGCCAGGTCAAGATGGAAAATGATCTTTTTCAGATTGGCCTGGGTCTTGGATGTGTATCTATATATGTATTTGTTATAAAATATAGTATCGTTGAGTTAGTATCCCATAACACAAGTCTCGAACTTACTTTGGGGCTAGCTCAATCTGTGTGATTTGTCCGTATATATATATATATATATATGTCCCTACCCGTAAGTAATAAGGGTGGTACACCACATTTTTTTTTAATTTATAGGGCAAGACAACGTAGCTTTTCATACCCCTAATGAATAAGGATGGTCCAACATATTTTTTTAAATTTATATGGCAAAACAACTTTTGCCGAGCCCGCTAGTAAAATATATAAATAAATATAAAAATGGCTTAGAAAGACAAAATACATAGAATACATATACCTCATTAAATCAAAACCTCAGAATACTGAACACTATTACACGTTGCTGTAGAACACATAGTAATAAAGTGCGCGATATCTAATTTAGTATCTATCATAAATTCAGGTCTCATTGATACATCACTATACTTTACTGTTAGCTCTATCTAACGCAATAGCTCAATCAAAATTGTTCATTTGTTAACAAACGCTATGACTGATTGGCTCATCGGTACATTATCATTGGGAGTACTTATTTGATTGACAGCCACGTATCGTTAGACCGACACTATTTGGCGATTATTTTGATGAATGATCGATTCGGTGATTAATGTACACTAATATTACGAAGATGAAAGATTTGATTATTATTAAATTGTTTGTAAATCTCCGAAACTAGTAGACCGATTTGAAAAAGTCTTCCACCATTAGAACCTTACATTATCTCTGTCTCTGATGAACATAGGCTATAGAATAAATACCTATATTTAGCCGTGCGAAGCGGGGGCGGGCCATTAGTGAATACATAAATATTAATTTATAAGTGGTACAATTAATACGTAATTTTGTGAATAAACGCGTTATTTGGTTTATCTAAACTTTGTCTAACTAAAAGGTTAATATTTGATGGCTTTCAAAGGATGATTGAGGTATGGATGACAATGCATGGTTAGCTGTGTGGTGTCATTCTAAATCAAACATGGCGGAACACCCAAGATGGCGGACTAGATGCACTCCGATAATATGGATATTTTATATCAATTTAAAGGGCTTGCTGAAAATAATTCAAAAAATAAAGTGATGTACATACATAAAAGTTTTTTAATGTTTTAAAAGTTTTTTTTTAATTTTAATATATTTTATATCAAGTATTTTGTTATAAAAAACATACAAGGTCCAAGAATCTCTACGGTTCAATTATACCGTTACACTATCATTTCATCCCACATCTGGCGCTCGGAACAAGTCTAGACTTTTACTCTCAGGAACCTGCACCCAACAGGTGCAAAATCCCGCTGTGAAAAACATCTGCCACATTACATGTTACTTGATGTTACATTTACATACAACAAAAAACCAACAACCATTAATATACCTTAACATACACGAATAAAGTTTATATTTCTTTGCCACAGAGAAAAGAATCTGAAAATATTACAGGAAAGTACGATTTTGAGTTTTATTAATGGAGTTTATGGCTGTTTTTAGATTAATAGTTAATGAGCACATTGATTGGCAGGTGATGAATAATTTTGTCAAGAATGTACTGTGGTTTACAATAATTAATGTTAAGTTACATATGCGCGTGCGTCGAATTTGTGAGGGTTTGTTTTTAATTTCCGGGGTCATAAAAGTTCAAAGTACTAGTCAGAATCTTTTTCGATATTTTGTATAGGTATTTTTATCTCTTTATGACTCTAAATAGTAAGAATGACAACAATAAGAAGGAAATTTTAATACAATCTAAATTGTAACGAATATTGTATTTAGACAATCTAAATACAATCTAAATTTTCGTTAAAATTTAGATGGCATTAAAATTTTCTCCTTATTGTTTTAAGTTGTAAACGTTACTATCTTCTTAGAATTTTCACAGACTTATTTTACATACGTACGTACGAGCTTACCAAGTAAGTTTGTAATAAAAATGACTTGTTAAAAAAACGTACCATAATTCTCAATAAATCAACAAAAACTTTTTTCAAAGAATACAAATTTTTTTTATGTCAAAAATTTACCTGTCGCTTGGGATAAAGGTAACGATACTTCAAACCATACCCGATTTTTTTATACACCCAATGGCAAACAGGCATACGGCCCACATGATGAAAGCGGTTGCCGTAGCAATGGATTCCTACAACAGGGGTGCCACTCGCAAGTTGTCGACCCTGAATTATTTAGAAGTTATTCTGGAATAAAGACGCTCACAAACATCATCATCATTATAACTTGGGTCTCCAAAAATGTCAGAGCGTCACGTGGTTTTTTTCCTCGTACAGCAAGATTGTGGAATGGACTCCCTCCCGAGGTTTTCCCTGTGTGCTATGACTTGAGGTCCTTCAAAAGGCGTGTTTACAGGTATCTTAAGAGTCGGCAACGCATCAGCAGCTCCTCTGGTGTTGCAGATGTCCATGGGCGACGGTGACCACTTTCCATCAGGTGGCTCGTCTGCTCGTTTGCCGTCGGATATAAATAAAAAAAAAAAAAAAAACTTTAGACCTAAAAAGTCCACTGCTGGACAAAGTCCTCTGCCAAGGATTCTTTGTTCCCTGGGAGGATATTGCCATACTCGCCACGCTTGGCAGGCGGGTTGGCGGACATAGTTTATTTGGCTTCTTGTGCTTCCAAAGCTCTGACCATCAGAAGCATACATACTCACAAACATACATAGATACATCCATCCGATAACAAAACACTATTTTTTCGCGCGACTGCGCGATAATCGACTGATTAAAACCTTCAGAAGAAAATATAACATAGTTTCTGTTACATCATTAAGTAAATAAATTCAAGTTTGTATGGAAATTGGAAATTTTCTCATTTCTGGACTATGAAGTATGAAAATAAATAGGTAGGTATGTAAGTTCTCGATTACAATTAAAAAATATATATGTAGGTGAAATGGACAAAATTTACCCCTAAAGGGGTGAAATGGGAGGGTAAAGTTTTTATGCAAATTTTCTCATTTCTGGACTTAGAAGTATAAATAATATCCATACTTCCATACTAATACTAATATTATAAATGCGAAAGTAACTCTGTCTGTCGTCTTTTTAAGCTTTAACCATTGAACTGATTTGGATGAAATTTGGTATGGAGGTAGTTTGAGGCCCGGGGAAGGACATAGGGTATGTTGAATTCCGAGAAAATCGACTGTTCCCGAGGGATCGACACTAACGCCGGCGGAGCCGCGGGCAACAGCTAGTCATCATCATCATCATCATCATCATCATCATCATCATCATCATCATCATCATCATTTTGGTTAGGACATTGCAGGCTTGAATCATTTGATTGTCTGATAATAAAGATGATTCCGTGCTTCGGAAGGCACGTTAAGCCAGTGGTCCCGGCTGCCATCTGGTAGTCGTTAAAGGAACCACGTCAGAGGCCGAGAGGCGGTTCCGAAGAACTCTGACACCAGGGTGTGCATGGTCGATTGACCGTGAGACCTACTCGAAATGATGATGAACAGCTTAAAGTAAATAAATTCTTTAAAATGTAGTTGCAAGAGCGTTCGTAGCTCCAATTCGAGACGGAAGTCGTTAAATTGTAACCTAAAATGAAAGACCTTGTTTTATTTCTAAGGAAATAAAGTGCCTTACAAATTGACGATTGTCCAATGGTTCGTACAATCAAGTGCTGTTTGATTGGGAAGCGTTTGAATGATCATAAACAATGCTTTGTTTTGTTTACTACCGCTGTTTATGTGTGCCTAGTAACATCAGTGCCACCGAGGCCCTTTGTTCGTGCTCCATCGTCGCACCATAGTCGCAGGATCGTCGTTGTCGCAGTTGTCCTGTAAGACAGAGGTACCTCTGGTTTCCTCGTTTAGGCACCAGTTCTCCACGACATATTAGGTCGCCTATGTTTGTTATGTATAACTATAGTTTAGTTTTAAGTAAACTGTGTTGTTGTGGAGATAAATAAAGAATATGTTTTTTTAATTTTTATTTACGACCGAAATTATGTCCTGCCGAAGGGTCTGAAGATGAAACCGTCGTCAAAACGCAATGGGAGCTACCACGAAGTAAGACTCTTACTTGCGCTACATTGCCGCTCTTACTGTAAGAGCGGCAATGTAGCGCCAAAACAGTGCCTGCATAATATGGCTGTAGCGACGTTTATAGTGCGTGACTCCATAACCACCGAAACCGACGCATCGATAGATTGATTAAATAAAAAACTTACATCATTATTGTAGTAACAGTTCGTTTTTAAACCTTGAAAGAATTACCTGAAACAAAAAAAATATATAAATAATTATACATATAGAAATATACATATCGTACGTAACATTACCATGCCTAGTGCCTATAGCTATACACACATCCATTTTCGTCTTGATTGATATGTACGTGGTATCTGGATAGAGATTTTGATTAAATCTTTCTAACCTAACCTAACTAATATTATAAATGCGAAAGTGAGTTTCTTTGTTACGCCTTCACGCCCTATCAACTTAACCGATCGTCATGAAATTTTGCATACCCATTGTCTGGGCTACGGGGAAGGACATAGTGTATATTTTATACTGTTCTCGTTGTATTTACATTGACGCGGGCGGATTCGCAGGTGAAAGCTAGTTATAAAATAAGTAATAATAATAATATTTATTGACCAATAAAAAATTAAACAGTGAGTTACAAAATATAAAATTAACAAAATTAATAACATTTTTCGTACACTGTTTTAAATAAATATAAATAAATATATACGGACAAATCACACAGATTGAGCTAGCCCCAAAGTAAGTTCGAGACTTGTGTTATGGGATACTAACTCAACGATACTATATTTTATAACAAAGACATATATAGATACACATCCAAGACCCAGGCCAATCTGAAAAAGATCATTTTCCATCTTGACCTGGCCGGGGATCGAACCCGGTCACTCCGTGTCGCAGGCAGGCGTGTTGACCGCTGCGCCACGGAGCTAGTCAAACTGTTGGACTAGACAACTATTGGACATTGGATCCTGCACTAAGCGGAGCTTGTATCCCAGAAGTCCAAATGTTATTATATTTTCCAAATGTACCTACTTCGTATTTTTTTTCTCTGTAATATAGTTATTATTATCATACCTTGACCAGCAGGACCATCACCTTTACTCACAGATTAAAATAATTGTTTTTATAATGATTTACTACTTTGTTTATAACAAAGAACAATGATAATGAAACGTAATGATATAATGACCTTTTTTCCATTAAGGGTCCATACTACCTCACACTGCTTTGCAAGATTGACTGTTATATCAGTAATAATTAAATACTCAAGTTGAAATAAAAATGCAGCAAAGTTCAGGACTAACTCTGGTAACTATATGACTCAAAAACACGATTGCGTTAAATTTTCTCGATAGAAAACAATTGCAAAGTTGCCTCCAAATCACGTCTAATTTACTCGGTATATAGCATTATTCACCAAATACATTGAAATTAACCTTGAAACTTTTGATTATTATTGCATTACAGATAAGGCAGCCATCATATGTTTTGCTTTTTCGAATAACCCTTGAATATTCCTAAAAAACGAAAATATCCAAAGTAGCCAACGCGTTTAGACCATCCGCATTTGTATGGCCACGCCGCCTGGCATATGTCGGGCTCTCATTGACACAGAGAGAACATTTATATTTTTACTAGCTTTCGCCCGCGGCTCCGCCCGCGTCAATGTCGATCCATCGGGATAGTACTTTTTCTTGGGATAAAAGGTAGCCTATGTCCTTCTCCGTACTCCAGAGAACTTGTATGCAAGACTTCATGATGATCAGTTCAGTAGTTACGGCGTGAAAGCGGAACAAACAAACAAATAAACAAACTCACTTTCGCATTGTAAGGATAAGGATGGTTCCATACCCAAAGGGTAAAAACGGCCTAGCTACTAAGCCTCCGACGTCCTCCTGTCTGTCCGTCTGTCACAGGGTTGTATCTTTTGAGCCATAATAGCCGCGATAACAACAAATAAAACAAAATAAAAGTAAAAGTGATTTCCTTTGAATGAGACCATTGCTGGGAAACGAAAATTTATACACATGTGTTCAGCCGGCCCGGCAATTTGTATGACAATTTTTTTTTCAGTGTACATGTACATTATTGTGACATGATTGAACTCAAAAACAGTACACTTTCTTTCGACAGTCGTGTAAAAAAACAATACACTCCTTTTTGGCGGTCATGTAACTAGGATATTCGAACCCTTGTTCAAAATCAGACAGCTTACCTTCGTCCGAACGCGTGGCTTCTAGGTCTTATAAACCTAAGCTTTGTCTACCCCGTAAGGGAAAAGACGTGATAATATGCAGAATTGGCGACCTCGACGGCACGATCATTTCCTGATCATGATTCCTGAAAATCGCGTTGGGTCCACTACCTTTCTATCACACAATATCCCTAAAAGGAATAAGAAACTCCTAAAGGTCTTCGCACATTACACCAACTTAACTCACAGTATGGTAGTGAAACGTAACGTTTACATTGCGATATTTTTCGAAGTTAAATTGAAAGAAGCGTACGTTGCGTTGGCGAAGCGTGGTCCACTCGTTGCTTTCCAAAAAAGTTCACAAATTCACTCTAAAGCAAGAAACTAACAGATGCAGTGCGGCGGAGGCGCGCCACAAGCGGCGCAGAGTCAAAACAACAGAATATTAACCTTAATTGTATGTGGCATAAAGTCGATTTTTGTAATGCGCCCGGCGCCTTCATGCGGCGCGCGTCTCTTTGCATCGCGCGCCACATGATGCTTGTGGCGCGCTTCCGCCGCACTGCATCTGTTAGTTTCTTGCTTTAGATAATACAACATAAGTCTCACATTTCACTGACATGCTGTCAGTTGAGTTAGAGTTGAGTCGACGTTGAGTTGGTTTAGTGTGCGAAGACCTCTTCAAAGTTTATTATTAACAACACTAAACTTATTTATTGTAAGCAATCTGTTCTCCGTACAGTCACGCGTCAGGGGTGACCAACCCCATTACCATCCCTAACTTGTAAACTCGTTCCCGTAAGTGCTGTGACGTCCATTTCCAGCTATTTCCAAGTTAGGATGTGGTTACTTGACGTGGATTGTTGAGTGGTTGGTATTTTAGAAAGAGGGCAGGATTGCAGTCAATATTTTTAACAATGTCTTGTAAGGAATAAAGAAAAGAGACAAATAAATAAATCTAGTTGAAATATCTTTGTAACTATTTCCACATTGAAGCTTTCCAATACGTAAAGCATCGGTTTTCAACCATTTGCAATAACAGAAGCTTAATTTCTGTTTCAATTTGACAAGCGTAAATATATTTTATTATTATTTAACGAATCACGTATAACATCATCATATCAGCCGCAAGAAGTCCACTGCTTGGCAGGAAATCTTTAGGGGAGGCATATCTCCCCTAAAGATTTCCTAAATGACCAGTTAGAAGCGGCTTGCATCCAGCGTTTCCCTGCGACCTTGGTCAGGTCGTCCGTCCACCTGGTAAGTGAGTGTACGACGCTGCGCTTGCCGGTATGTGGTCGCCATTCGAAAGCCTTTTTGCCCCATCGGCCATCGGGTCTACATGCTATGTGCATCGCACACTTCCACTTTAAAAAGCTAATAATAAAATTAAGTATACGTCAAACTGAAATTTGACATTTTGTACGCGTCTTTGAGTCCGAATAACGTCTTGCTACTATTGAGAAAACCTATTCGATGAATGGTCCTATTCTGACCCGCCGTGTGGTACCCGGCAGAGTATAGGACCACCAGTAGAATAGGACCAGTCCAAGTCCCGTGGATGTCGTAGAAGGCGACTTGGGAAATAGAAGCTAAAGAAAGCTTATAAACATCTGAGAGACCTCTCCTACCCGTCTGGCCAGCGTGGAGAGTGTAGGCCAATTCTTCTGGCTGCTCTGACCAAGTATGGCTCTAGTAGTACAGAGAGGGTCGTGCTCCTGTAGTCGAGACTAAAATGACCTGATGATGATGACGATTCGATTAATTGTTTAAAAATACCGCCAATTATGACTATCATGCGGAAGCTTGATAACGAGTAACGGAATGATTCTACCAGTACCAAAAATTGAACTCCAAATCTATGTTAAGAACCTTTGCCTATACAGCGTGTAAATTTCGACATTTTCTCGAAGGGGTAAATCAACCCCTCAAAATGAACAACTTTTCTGCCAAAAACTGTCAAAATTCTTCCAATAATTTAGAAGATACAGTAATAAAGGTATTACGAAACATTTCTGATACGTGCGAAACAGAGAGCTTCCAAAGTCACGTAAAAATGCATACTTAAACAGGACCTTACCGGTATCCGAATAAGTATAGTATCTTTGTGTTTTGAACAATGTTTTTTATTTCTGCTTTAAAGTAAATATAACACTTTCAATCTGGATTCAAAAATACCGGTTCATAAGTGTTAATTAATAACTGTTACAGCCAATAAGGTTTACATTGGCATAGCTATGCGACAGCTCACGCACACTTGCCTGAGAATGGATACGAACTGTGTAAACACGTACATAGAAAAATGCACGAAAAATGTAAAAAACTGTTTTCTAACAGGTCGGTTACAGAAACATTATACCTGTCACACCTTTGTAAGTGTTAAGAGCAAAACTGATTTAACCTCGTAAGGCCCAATGTACTCAGACGAGGCCAAAAAAAAGAAATCGTTCGGGCCCAAGAATTTATATTTTTTTATCAACGTTATTACCCACTGTGATCACTTGAGGACAAAATAAAAGAATCCAAGATACTTCAATTTTAGCGCGTAAATGATCTGTCAGTTGTTGTTCTCTGGTTGGTCGAAACATAAACGTCAATTTGATGTAAATGAAATTTCTGACCAATGATGTGAAATTAGTCATTTTTGACCAAAATGGCAAACATGCAGCGTTCACGTCGAAGAGGTGAGTTATAATCTCAATTTATTTCAGTCATCGACGATTTATTTTTTAATCAGTGTTGTTAAATAAGTGAGTTATATGTACTAGTTTTCAAATACAATACTATTTGGTTTCAATGTAACTGTAATGCATATTTATGTACTATTGAAAAAATATGTACTCGCCTGATCACAGCGGGCGTTACTTCAATTTTTTTTGTGATTACTTGATCACATTGGGTTTTAATTACATTACAAAAATATATTACTTATTTTTATATTTTGTTGCAGATTTGAAAAATTATGTAATCGAGGACTTATTATATGAATCAGAAATTGAAGATCTGGATTGGTACATTCTTCAATTTCTGAATCATCAAGGTCTGACCTCGGGGTCGGCAAGATAACGGCTTATATTCTGATTTCGGTATTACCTAGGACCGAGATAACAGCTGCTCATCAAAATCGGAGCGCGAAGCTGAAACTACTGCATCAGCTTAATGTGGAATTGGTAGAAGTAGGGCAGAAGACGCATAGCTAACTCGACTGGGACCCAAAATGCAGAATATCCTGGCCACATTATACCTAAATGTTAAGTTTAGTACTTCATGGTCACTACAGCATTGAAATTAAAATACAGCATTTAAATTATAACTATAAGTATCTACCTAGACAAGATTAAAATGTTGCTTAATTCAAAATGGATGTAGAAGATTTATGATTTAGATTTTTTTCATTTGCAGTTTCGTTTATATCATATCATATCATTTATTAAATAAAAGTTTTGAAACTAGTTTTTTTTTTAATTTATTAATTATGAACCATTGTACTCACATGAGAACAAATAAATCAAGGACACGTTTGCAAGTAATACCCAATGTCCTCATGCAAGAACAAAATATATTGAATTTTTAAATATCCCAAAATAATCAAACATAGTATTAATGAAGCCATCAATAAGTCCCAATGTAGTATTGCATATATTTTGGGTTCATTTTAATAAAAATCGGCTTGGGTCTGAAGCCTTTTAACTTTTTTGCCCTCGTCTGAGGACACTGGGTCGCACTTCATAAAGGTAAATCTTAAGCTTGGGTCTTACGAGGTTAAAACACCCAAATAATTGTTACAGGAATCATTATTAATAGATTTAATGTGTAACCCTTATGAGTGTATTTTTGAGAATCTGGTTGAAACAATAGTTTTCCTTTTAAATCCATCTGTAAAAGCTAATTGGCAGCCGAAATAACTGTATACGACCGAAACGGGTCGAAAATAAGAAAAAGCAAGGTATACGAGGGTAATTGCACTTTTATGCAGAACAGAAGATGCGGAAACGCAGCTGCCGGTACTCGAACGAATATTGTGCATTCATATATCTCTGATCCAATTAATATGTAAAAATGTTTTAATACGAAAGAGCAAAAAAGGAATGGTTTGAAAAAGTAATAAATGTCCGGGTTGAATAAGGTTTTTATTTTGAGCTTAGTTCGCCTACAATGTTTCCTAGTCTGCTGTGGACGAAACAGATTGCAAACATTTTAATATATTTCTCTACGTGTATTGCATAGCCAAATAATAAATAAAAATCTTTCTTATACTACTACGAAGATTCAGTCAGCAAAAAAAGTAGCGAAGTGCGAGTCGAAGGGTACTATAGTAGCGAGCATAAATTAGGGATAATAAACAAATTAGGTATCTATATATAACACCCGGCCAGAATACCACAATCATTATTCGTAAGCAAAAATACTTTGATTTTCATAGTATTTGTATAAATAGAAATACATGCGGTTTTTGAAAATGTGCTATATTCTCAAAAACTGCTGACTTGACTATATCTTGTTCAAACCAATTTTCGTGAAATTGGAATTGGGCGGGGCATATCTGCCGCATGCCTGACGAGTTGTGGGCCAAATATGTAGGTATTCAACAAAAGAAAGCGTGACGAAAGCGTGGAAAGCCCCAAAAGAGATGGAAAGACGAACTTCAATCCCATCGGAAAGTCTGAACTTCAGTAGCCAATAGTTGGCTTGATGAAAGGGACGCCTTTGCCCTGCAATGGGACAGTACCGGCTTAAATAGAATAAATATAAATTACTAGCTTTCGCCCGCGGCTCCGCCCGCGTCAATGTCGATCCCTCGGGAGCAGTACTTTTTCCCGGGATAAAATGTACACGTTATCTGGGGTACAGAGAAGGACATAGGGCCCTTGTACACCAGATAACGTGTATGCAAAATTTCATGATGATCGGTTCATTAGTTACAAAATGAAAGCGTAACAAACAAACACAGAAACTCACTTTCGCATTTATAATATTAGTTCGGATTAGGTATTCTTATGCACAAGTCACGGCGACAAGCCGTCGCTCGTTATTGGCAAGGCTAGATCATTGTAGCCCGCGAGGTGTAACACTAACGACTTTGTGGACCAAGGGAAAAAGGCAGAGTATTGCTGACCTTCAGGCTATAGCCTTCCCAACGTGCTAATGCGTACAATTTGTTTGAGCCGCATAACATAGATGGCGCCAAAGGTTTATTCAAAACGAAAAATCTCTTATAATTAAAAACATATTTTCGGCTTATATTAAATCAATATTTTACATCTTTACTTGGTTTTACCAAGTTTAGGCTAACGCCATCTAGTGATCTGTGAAAAAGTCAGTAACTATTGCCCTGCAGCGCCCTCGCCACCGCGCATTGTGGCAGTTAGTGGAACTAACTACCACGGCCTGGAATGCTTGCCAGATACTTTGTACGTGCTTTAAACAGGCCTTTTGTATGAGATTGGCAGTCTATACGTTAGTATTATATCGACCCATGGAGGTCGTCTACAAGCTGAAAAAAGCTCATAAACATCAATAAGACCTTTCCAACACGTCTGGCCAGCGAGAGAGTGTAGGTCAAATCCTCTATCTGCTCTGGCCAAGTATGGCTCCGGTAGTACAGAGAGGGTCATGCTCCTGCAGTGGAGACTAAAAAGACTTGATGATGATTATGATATCGACTTTGCCTTCACAACGTATTACTTTATTTCTACTATTGGAACTATTTAATGATCTAGCAAAGTGTATACGGCCGGCTGCCTGACAAACCCTTATATTATGCTGACACTCCTCATCTGATAAATAACACCTTATCAAGTTATTGTAACAGATAGCAGACCACCTTAGCACGGAGAAAGCACAATAAGGACTTTCCCCACCGCAGGCTGCGCGTTTGCGAACTATGGCGAGCTTATTAAATATATTCAATTTGTTCAGTACAGCTTTGAATGGCCAGGTTGCTCGATAAATTGGTGTCTACGGTGAGTTAAGGTATGTTTAAATGTGATTAGTTGGAAGCTTAGTAGTTCAAGGCCTCCTTGTAAGCGTGAACACAGATCTAGTGGCAAACCACTAGTGGTATCAAAATACCACTAGATCTGTGTTCAACCGTCAAAGACGAAGATATCGAATTGGGTAGTGCGTCCATTGTTGAACAATTGTTATCGAAATCGCCCGTAACTGACATGTTAAAAAACGATTCTTTAAGCATTGTATAAATATTTTATTTGTTGATGATTTTTGACAAATGAACAAAATTGCGTTGTCTGTATCTTATTCTTAATATCATATTCTTTTTCACCGTTCGGTTGTCAATTTATATAGCATCGTGCAAGTTTCTGCAATAAATTAAATTAATATCGAGTACTAACGCAAGTGGCCGTCCAACTGTCACCAAAGCCAGATATCAGACCTTATTAACTGCCTGCCCTTTTGTCCGAAAAGTAAGAAAAGCTCCCCCCCTCTCAAGCTTACACAAACATCGGTGCCATTTTCACAAAATAGGTTCGTATACTACGGGTAATGTTGCTGACCTCATCACTGTTTAAACTCCCCCGTTCCCCATGACATCTTAATTATTAATATTATAATAGCGAAAGTGAGTTTGTTTGTTTGCGAAGCTGTCGTCCGTCATGAAATTTTGCATATCCGTTGTATGGCGCTCGGAGAAGGACATAGTGTACATTTTATCCCTGGGGAAAGTACTGTTCCCGAGGGATAGACATTGCCGATTGAAAGCTAGTCAATAAGTACGTTTTGTTGTTAACATAATATTTAATTACCCCATATGAGGGTTTTCTAAAATGCTCAAAACCAGTTGGTAGTACTGGAACATCGGGTCCGAGGAACCATTGCCACTGGATAATTTGACAAAAGCAACAACTTTCAAGTAATCGCTTACCGCAACTTACGCTGTGTGCTCAGTGCTGCCGCCTAGCATTTCGTAAAACCCTTATTGACAGAGTGACGATCTAGCTGCTAAGCGCGTCTGAGCGGGGCATTAGAGAAATTTTAGTTTTCTTGGAACTTCATAAATGCATTTATATTATAATATATATGTATAATGTAATAAATTCCGTCAATATTATAGTCCCAATGTAGGTTTATGGCTGCAATATTATAGCTTTTATAGACTAAGAGAATTGCAGAAGTAACAATGAGCAAAATCAGAACACGAAATAAACATCGCACACATAAACAAAACTATGTTTTTGACCTCCGATGCAAAAAAGAATGGTGTTATAAGTTGTTTGCAGCTAGCGATGTTTTTGAGGTTATATTTTATCAAAATCGGACCATCCGTGTATAAAATAGAGGGATATCAATTCATAACATACAATGTAGTTACTTTTCCTGTCTGCTCGCTTAGATCTGTGAATGCAGTTTTCAGCAATACATAGAGTGATTCAAGAAGAAAGTTTATATGTATAAACATCATTGACAGCGCCGTGGCGCAGTGGTTAACACGCCAGCCTGCGACACGGAGTGCCCGGGTTCGATCCCCGGCCAGGTCAAGATAGAAAAATAATCTTTTTCAGATTGGCCTGGGTCTTGGATGTTTATCTATATATGTATTTGTTATAAAATATAGTATCGTTGAGTTAGTATCCCATAACACAAGCCTCGAACTTACCTTGGGGCTAGCCCAATCTGTGTGATTTGTCCGTATATATTTATTATTTATCATTATATCTTTTTAGTCTCCAGTGAAGGAGCATGATCCTCTGTACTAGCGGAGCTATACTTGGCCAGGGCAGACAGAGTACATGTATATTACATACATATAAATTCCATAAGGTGGCTCGTCTGCTCGTTTGCTGTTAGATAAACATAAAAAATATACATTACACCCGTGCGGGCCGTGTGGTATCCGGCAGAGTAGAATAGGACCACTCCAAGTCTTCCCGTGGATGTCGTAGAAGGCGACTTAGGAAATACAAGCTAAACAAAGCTCATAAACATCTAAGACACCTCTCCAACCCGTCTGGCCAGCGTGGAGAGTGTAGGCCAAGTCCTCTGGCTGCTCTGGTCAAGTATGGCTCTAGTAGTACAGAGAGGGTCGTGCTCCTGTAGTGGAGACTAAAAAGACTTGATGATGAACATCCGTGCGGAGCCGGGATCCGGGTCGCTTGTTATAAATAAATACGGGTCACTCACGTGCTATTTCATTAGGATTGCTGACTATAGTTTCAATGCTATAGACGGATATTCATGTACTGTTAAGCTTTTTTATTCAACTACGTTTTACGAGATGATGATGGAGGCCGGACTATCAAAAACCAACTTTTTTGCTAAATCAATTTTTTACTAAGCATGGACCCGGAATTCGTTCTTATTAGTAAAGTTTGGAAAATAATTGCAGATAAACAATCTTCCTTTTTGCGAACAGGATTCTCAAGTACCTTCCTAGTCCGGTCAACTTATATAGCTTCAATAATTAAGAATCATCATCATCATCATCAAGTCTTTTTAGTCTCCACTGCAGGAGCATGACCCTCTCTGTACTACCTGAGCCATATTTGGCCAGAGCAGACAGAGGATTTGGCCTACACTCTCCTCGCTGGAATAAATAAAATAAATAAATATATACTGACAAACCACACAGACTGAGCTAGCCAAAGTAAGTTCGAGACATGTGTACTAACTCAACGATACTATATTTTATAACAAATACATATATAGATAAAAAGCCAAGACCCAGGCCAATTTGAAAAAGATTATTTTCCGTCTTAATCTGACCGGAGATTGAACCCAGGAACTCCGGTGTGGCCGCTTGGCATGATGATCACTACACCACAGAGCTCGTCAAGAGAGAGCTTACTATAACCTAATGTAAAATTGTATAAGACAACTTGAATTAAGTTACCATCGATACCACTCTCTCTCCTATTCGTTTTCCCCTTCGATCAAATATAATGGTAGATACACGATTCGCGCTCGAAAAGTGGCACCGGCAAAACAGCGCCCTCAACGAGTTTCAGAGCTGTTTTGTCCACAGTGTCAATAAACCGCGCTAGCACTCACACGTCTCGCGATGACGAAGGTCAGTAAAAAGATGCAAAAACTACGCGACAATAATGAAAAAGAAAGATGGAGTGTCATACTTTCAGTACGTACCGTTTTTATTGTTGTTTGTAAGTATGCATGATGTTTTGGCTCGGGGAAATTATTTAGGCTTCATTTTGTATGAGACTATATCTACCATTATATTTGATCGTAGGTTTTCCCTATTTGGGGTCGGCTCTGTATGTCAACTCTCTCCAAATACTTCTTTTTCTACCAGCACTAGCTCCCATTCTTGCATGCTTTGCATGTTTGCATTGCTCACACATTCCCCGCACGACGTTTTCGGCCTTCCCTACCAGATCTACACAAAAGTTGTTCAATGTCAAAGTTTGTTAATTGAATAACTTTTTTGCCGTCGTATCGATAAAGATGTCTCACCATTCGTACAATTTTTCAAGTTTTTGCAAATTAGTTAAAGTATATTTTGACCGGTGAAATAAGTTAAATGTTGAATACTTTTTAAAAACAAGCTCTTATGTATATCACTTTATGTTTCGTGTTATTTTCAGCAGGCCCTTTATTTTGATAACCATATTTAAATTAAATCACATAATACGGTTTTATGACGTTTATCACATTATTATTAACACCTAACGAAAGTCGAAGAGCCGAAAACTTTACAGTTTTCATGGTCATTCATTCATTTCGAGTAGGTGTCACGGTCAATCGACTATGCCCACCCTGGTGTCAGAGTTCTTCGAAACCGCCTCTCGGTCTCTGTCGTGGTTCCTTTAACGACTACCAGATGGCAGCCGGGACCACCGGCTTAACGTGCCTTCCGAAGCACGGAATCATCTTTATTATCAGACAATCAGGTGATTCAAGCCTGCAATGTCCTAACCAAACTGGAAACAACTAAGTATGCTTCCGGTGGGAATCGAACCCACGACCCTCGGGTCAACAGGCAAACGCCTTAACCACTGGACCACGGAGGCTGTTAAAGTGAAGTTTTCATGGTAGCAGTAGACGTGACAGAGAATTTCTTCGCAAATGTTTTTGGTCTGGAAGCACTCGTTGTGATGGTGTTAAAATAAGCCTAAAATGTTATAAGAAAACTTAACTTTTTTTTCACTATGATCAATCAGTGGGATAATGAATACACACAAGAAGAAAATTTAATAACAGGCAGGTATATTTTAAATGTGTAACTGTCGCGAAAACATTAGAAACCATTGATATTTATCAAACACAGCTATTCCGCCATCTTGGGTCTTCCGACATGTTAGATTTAGAATGACGCACTGACCATGCAATTTCAGTATACAAAATATCAGCTAAATCGGTCAAAGACATCTGCAGAAAAAAAATCTTAAATATTCCCGACCCAGTCCGTCACTCTCGCGCCGCTATCGCTGCCGCTCTGTTTCCTGGCGTCGCTTTTAGCATGCGTTTGCGTACTATTGTTCCAATCGCTCGCCGCACAGCACGCCGCCCGCCGCAGCGAATCGCTCCGTGAAAATCGCGCGCGTTTTCGCTGTGAGCGGCGGCTCGTGGCGTGGTCAAAGACCTTCCCAGTTTTTATCATATCTCCCGCCTACCCGCGCCTCGCTGCCGCTCAGAGCGGCAAGGTCGTCAATCGGCCGTATTGCAAGTTAAGTAAAAACTTGTAAAAACGTATAGCATTAACAGCTATGCCAGCTACCAGAAATTCCAGCACAAAAACATAGTTTGCGACGTCTCCATTACAGCATTTTTAGCTTCCACAATTACCGTACAGCTGAGCAGTTTCACCCAGGTTTAGCTGTGTTACGTAAATCCGGGTGGCAGTAATACCCGGTTTAAATTCCGTCCGTTTTTGTACGCAAATGGAATGGGATCGTTGGGTCCGATTGGGGTTAGGTGCTTTAAAATGTCTTTATTAAAGTCTACCGAAAAAAGAATAACAAACAAGGGTAAACAATAAATAAATACCATGTACAGTCGCCTGCAAAAGTCCATATAGAAGTTGCATAAAAAGTCGTCTGTAGCTACGGATACTATTTAAAAATAACACCAATTTCAACCTTATATATGCGGCATAAGATATTGCTAAATATACATGCCTCCCTAATCAGTGCAATCGATTTTCAGTGACCGTACTTTGAACATCAAAATACGGTTTACATGGACATATTGTCTGTGTGGACAGATTAATAGTTTTGATCACACATTCGTCATTTATCGTTACAAATCACAGTTATCTATTTGGGTCGTATGAGCGCTACGTTTAAAGCTGTCATAACTGCATATCTGATAAATTATACATTGAGCGAGTAATTCAGTCTAGTAACTCAGTCTAGCGAGAATAGCTTGTATCCTGATGGTGCTTATTAAAAATCGACGATTTACTGATTTTCCTTCTCATGTTATTCCAGAGCATGATTTGTTTTAAAAACGAAATCCAGTGCTTGCTTTGCTTTTCGGCCAACACTGGGTCAGCTTCAACCTGCCCAAATGATTCTGACATAGCTTAACGATTGCTCTCTAAAGATGAAGCACGGAGGTACTAGAGATTTTTATGTACCACTTATGGTCAGTATCCCAGGTGGGACCATGGGTTGATTTAAATATAATAATAATAAAAAAATAAGATGGACATTATCAAGATTAGGGGTCAGACCCGGTTACTGTCAATTTTACTCGAAGACGAATTTTAGTAGATAATCAAATTTCTCAAAAAGACTCAGCGAGTGACAGTCAACCACCATATCAAAATAAAAGTAAAAGTGATTTCCTTTGAATGAGACCATTGCTGGGAAACGAAAATTTATACACATGTGTTCAGCCGGCCCGGCAATTTGTATGACAATTTTTTTTTCAGTGTACATGTACATTATTGTGACATGATTGAACTCAAAAACAGTACACTTTCTTTCGACAGTCGTGTAAAAAAACAATACACTCCTTTTTGGCGGTCATGTAACTAGGATATTCGAACCCTTGTTCAAAATCAGACAGCTTACCTTCGTCCGAACGCGTGGCTTCTAGGTCTTATAAACCTAAGCTTTGTCTACCCCGTAAGGGAAAAGACGTGATAATATGCAGAATTGGCGACCTCGACGGCACGATCATTTCCTGATCATGATTCCTTAAAATCGCGTTGGGTCCACTACCTTTCTATCACACAATATCCCTAAAAGGAATAAGAAACTCCTAAAGGTCTTCGCACATTACACCAACTTAACTCACAGTATGGTAGTGAAACGTAACGTTTACATTGCGATATTTTTCGAAGTTAAATTGAAAGAAGCGTACGTTGCGTTGGCGAAGCGTGGTCCACTCGTTGCTTTCCAAAAAAGTTCACAAATTCACTCTAAAGCAAGAAACTAACAGATGCAGTGCGGCGGAGGCGCGCCACAAGCGGCGCAGAGTCAAAACAACAGAATATTAACCTTAATTGTATGTGGCATAAAGTCGATTTTTGTAATGCGCCCGGCGCCTTCATGCGGCGCGCGTCTCTTTGCATCGCGCGCCACATGATGCTTGTGGCGCGCTTCCGCCGCACTGCATCTGTTAGTTTCTTGCTTTAGATAATACAACATAAGTCTCACATTTCACTGACATGCTGTCAGTTGAGTTAGAGTTGAGTCGACGTTGAGTTGGTTTAGTGTGCGAAGACCTCTTCAAAGTTTATTATTAACAACACTAAACTTATTTATTGTAAGCAATCTGTTCTCCGTACAGTCACGCGTCAGGGGTGACCAACCCCATTACCATCCCTAACTTGTAAACTCGTTCCCGTAAGTGCTGTGACGTCCATTTCCAGCTATTTCCAAGTTAGGATGTGGTTACTTGACGTGGATTGTTGAGTGGTTGGTATTTTAGAAAGAGGGCAGGATTGCAGTCAATATTTTTAACAATGTCTTGTAAGGAATAAAGAAAAGAGACAAATAAATAAATCTAGTTGAAATATCTTTGTAACTATTTCCACATTGAAGCTTTCCAATACGTAAAGCATCGGTTTTCAACCATTTGCAATAACAGAAGCTTAATTTCTGTTTCAATTTGACAAGCGTAAATATATTTTATTATTATTTAACGAATCACGTATAACATCATCATATCAGCCGCAAGAAGTCCACTGCTTGGCAGGAAATCTTTAGGGGAGGCATATCTCCCCTAAAGATTTCCTAAATGACCAGTTAGAAGCGGCTTGCATCCAGCGTTTCCCTGCGACCTTGGTCAGGTCGTCCGTCCACCTGGTAAGTGAGTGTACGACGCTGCGCTTGCCGGTATGTGGTCGCCATTCGAAAGCCTTTTTGCCCCATCGGCCATCGGGTCTACATGCTATGTGCATCGCACACTTCCACTTTAAAAAGCTAATAATAAAATTAAGTATACGTCAAACTGAAATTTGACATTTTGTACGCGTCTTTGAGTCCGAATAACGTCTTGCTACTATTGAGAAAACCTATTCGATGAATGGTCCTATTCTGACCCGCCGTGTGGTACCCGGCAGAGTATAGGACCACCAGTAGAATAGGACCAGTCCAAGTCCCGTGGATGTCGTAGAAGGCGACTTGGGAAATAGAAGCTAAAGAAAGCTTATAAACATCTGAGAGACCTCTCCTACCCGTCTGGCCAGCGTGGAGAGTGTAGGCCAATTCTTCTGGCTGCTCTGACCAAGTATGGCTCTAGTAGTACAGAGAGGGTCGTGCTCCTGTAGTCGAGACTAAAATGACCTGATGATGATGACGATTCGATTAATTGTTTAAAAATACCGCCAATTATGACTATCATGCGGAAGCTTGATAACGAGTAACGGAATGATTCTACCAGTACCAAAAATTGAACTCCAAATCTATGTTAAGAACCTTTGCCTATACAGCGTGTAAATTTCGACATTTTCTCGAAGGGGTAAATCAACCCCTCAAAATGAACAACTTTTCTGCCAAAAACTGTCAAAATTCTTCCAATAATTTAGAAGATACAGTAATAAAGGTATTACGAAACATTTCTGATACGTGCGAAACAGAGAGCTTCCAAAGTCACGTAAAAATGCATACTTAAACAGGACCTTACCGGTATCCGAATAAGTATAGTATCTTTGTGTTTTGAACAATGTTTTTTATTTCTGCTTTAAAGTAAATATAACACTTTCAATCTGGATTCAAAAATACCGGTTCATAAGTGTTAATTAATAACTGTTACAGCCAATAAGGTTTACATTGGCATAGCTATGCGACAGCTCACGCACACTTGCCTGAGAATGGATACGAACTGTGTAAACACGTACATAGAAAAATGCACGAAAAATGTAAAAAACTGTTTTCTAACAGGTCGGTTACAGAAACATTATACCTGTCACACCTTTGTAAGTGTTAAGAGCAAAACTGATTTAAAACACCCAAATAATTGTTACAGGAATCATTATTAATAGATTTAATGTGTAACCCTTATGAGTGTATTTTTGAGAATCTGGTTGAAACAATAGTTTTCCTTTTAAATCCATCTGTAAAAGCTAATTGGCAGCCGAAATAACTGTATACGACCGAAACGGGTCGAAAATAAGAAAAAGCAAGGTATACGAGGGTAATTGCACTTTTATGCAGAACAGAAGATGCGGAAACGCAGCTGCCGGTACTCGAACGAATATTGTGCATTCATATATCTCTGATCCAATTAATATGTAAAAATGTTTTAATACGAAAGAGCAAAAAAGGAATGGTTTGAAAAAGTAATAAATGTCCGGGTTGAATAAGGTTTTTATTTTGAGCTTAGTTCGCCTACAATGTTTCCTAGTCTGCTGTGGACGAAACAGATTGCAAACATTTTAATATATTTCTCTACGTGTATTGCATAGCCAAATAATAAATAAAAATCTTTCTTATACTACTACGAAGATTCAGTCAGCAAAAAAAGTAGCGAAGTGCGAGTCGAAGGGTACTATAGTAGCGAGCATAAATTAGGGATAATAAACAAATTAGGTATCTATATATAACACCCGGCCAGAATACCACAATCATTATTCGTAAGCAAAAATACTTTGATTTTCATAGTATTTGTATAAATAGAAATACATGCGGTTTTTGAAAATGTGCTATATTCTCAAAAACTGCTGACTTGACTATATCTTGTTCAAACCAATTTTCGTGAAATTGGAATTGGGCGGGGCATATCTGCCGCATGCCTGACGAGTTGTGGGCCAAATATGTAGGTATTCAACAAAAGAAAGCGTGACGAAAGCGTGGAAAGCCCCAAAAGAGATGGAAAGACGAACTTCAATCCCATCGGAAAGTCTGAACTTCAGTAGCCAATAGTTGGCTTGATGAAAGGGACGCCTTTGCCCTGCAATGGGACAGTACCGGCTTAAATAGAATAAATATAAATTACTAGCTTTCGCCCGCGGCTCCGCCCGCGTCAATGTCGATCCCTCGGGAGCAGTACTTTTTCCCGGGATAAAATGTACACGTTATCTGGGGTACAGAGAAGGACATAGGGCCCTTGTACACCAGATAACGTGTATGCAAAATTTCATGATGATCGGTTCATTAGTTACAAAATGAAAGCGTAACAAACAAACACAGAAACTCACTTTCGCATTTATAATATTAGTTCGGATTAGGTATTCTTATGCACAAGTCACGGCGACAAGCCGTCGCTCGTTATTGGCAAGGCTAGATCATTGTAGCCCGCGAGGTGTAACACTAACGACTTTGTGGACCAAGGGAAAAAGGCAGAGTATTGCTGACCTTCAGGCTATAGCCTTCCCAACGTGCTAATGCGTACAATTTGTTTGAGCCGCATAACATAGATGGCGCCAAAGGTTTATTCAAAACGAAAAATCTCTTATAATTAAAAACATATTTTCGGCTTATATTAAATCAATATTTTACATCTTTACTTGGTTTTACCAAGTTTAGGCTAACGCCATCTAGTGATCTGTGAAAAAGTCAGTAACTATTGCCCTGCAGCGCCCTCGCCACCGCGCATTGTGGCAGTTAGTGGAACTAACTACCACGGCCTGGAATGCTTGCCAGATACTTTGTACGTGCTTTAAACAGGCCTTTTGTATGAGATTGGCAGTCTATACGTTAGTATTATATCGACCCATGGAGGTCGTCTACAAGCTGAAAAAAGCTCATAAACATCAATAAGACCTTTCCAACACGTCTGGCCAGCGAGAGAGTGTAGGTCAAATCCTCTATCTGCTCTGGCCAAGTATGGCTCCGGTAGTACAGAGAGGGTCATGCTCCTGCAGTGGAGACTAAAAAGACTTGATGATGATTATGATATCGACTTTGCCTTCACAACGTATTACTTTATTTCTACTATTGGAACTATTTAATGATCTAGCAAAGTGTATACGGCCGGCTGCCTGACAAACCCTTATATTATGCTGACACTCCTCATCTGATAAATAACACCTTATCAAGTTATTGTAACAGATAGCAGACCACCTTAGCACGGAGAAAGCACAATAAGGACTTTCCCCACCGCAGGCTGCGCGTTTGCGAACTATGGCGAGCTTATTAAATATATTCAATTTGTTCAGTACAGCTTTGAATGGCCAGGTTGCTCGATAAATTGGTGTCTACGGTGAGTTAAGGTATGTTTAAATGTGATTAGTTGGAAGCTTAGTAGTTCAAGGCCTCCTTGTAAGCGTGAACACAGATCTAGTGGCAAACCACTAGTGGTATCAAAATACCACTAGATCTGTGTTCAACCGTCAAAGACGAAGATATCGAATTGGGTAGTGCGTCCATTGTTGAACAATTGTTATCGAAATCGCCCGTAACTGACATGTTAAAAAACGATTCTTTAAGCATTGTATAAATATTTTATTTGTTGATGATTTTTGACAAATGAACAAAATTGCGTTGTCTGTATCTTATTCTTAATATCATATTCTTTTTCACCGTTCGGTTGTCAATTTATATAGCATCGTGCAAGTTTCTGCAATAAATTAAATTAATATCGAGTACTAACGCAAGTGGCCGTCCAACTGTCACCAAAGCCAGATATCAGACCTTATTAACTGCCTGCCCTTTTGTCCGAAAAGTAAGAAAAGCTCCCCCCCTCTCAAGCTTACACAAACATCGGTGCCATTTTCACAAAATAGGTTCGTATACTACGGGTAATGTTGCTGACCTCATCACTGTTTAAACTCCCCCGTTCCCCATGACATCTTAATTATTAATATTATAATAGCGAAAGTGAGTTTGTTTGTTTGCGAAGCTGTCGTCCGTCATGAAATTTTGCATATCCGTTGTATGGCGCTCGGAGAAGGACATAGTGTACATTTTATCCCTGGGGAAAGTACTGTTCCCGAGGGATAGACATTGCCGATTGAAAGCTAGTCAATAAGTACGTTTTGTTGTTAACATAATATTTAATTACCCCATATGAGGGTTTTCTAAAATGCTCAAAACCAGTTGGTAGTACTGGAACATCGGGTCCGAGGAACCATTGCCACTGGATAATTTGACAAAAGCAACAACTTTCAAGTAATCGCTTACCGCAACTTACGCTGTGTGCTCAGTGCTGCCGCCTAGCATTTCGTAAAACCCTTATTGACAGAGTGACGATCTAGCTGCTAAGCGCGTCTGAGCGGGGCATTAGAGAAATTTTAGTTTTCTTGGAACTTCATAAATGCATTTATATTATAATATATATGTATAATGTAATAAATTCCGTCAATATTATAGTCCCAATGTAGGTTTATGGCTGCAATATTATAGCTTTTATAGACTAAGAGAATTGCAGAAGTAACAATGAGCAAAATCAGAACACGAAATAAACATCGCACACATAAACAAAACTATGTTTTTGACCTCCGATGCAAAAAAGAATGGTGTTATAAGTTGTTTGCAGCTAGCGATGTTTTTGAGGTTATATTTTATCAAAATCGGACCATCCGTGTATAAAATAGAGGGATATCAATTCATAACATACAATGTAGTTACTTTTCCTGTCTGCTCGCTTAGATCTGTGAATGCAGTTTTCAGCAATACATAGAGTGATTCAAGAAGAAAGTTTATATGTATAAACATCATTGACAGCGCCGTGGCGCAGTGGTTAACACGCCAGCCTGCGACACGGAGTGCCCGGGTTCGATCCCCGGCCAGGTCAAGATAGAAAAATAATCTTTTTCAGATTGGCCTGGGTCTTGGATGTTTATCTATATATGTATTTGTTATAAAATATAGTATCGTTGAGTTAGTATCCCATAACACAAGCCTCGAACTTACCTTGGGGCTAGCCCAATCTGTGTGATTTGTCCGTATATATTTATTATTTATCATTATATCTTTTTAGTCTCCAGTGAAGGAGCATGATCCTCTGTACTAGCGGAGCTATACTTGGCCAGGGCAGACAGAGTACATGTATATTACATACATATAAATTCCATAAGGTGGCTCGTCTGCTCGTTTGCTGTTAGATAAACATAAAAAATATACATTACACCCGTGCGGGCCGTGTGGTATCCGGCAGAGTAGAATAGGACCACTCCAAGTCTTCCCGTGGATGTCGTAGAAGGCGACTTAGGAAATACAAGCTAAACAAAGCTCATAAACATCTAAGACACCTCTCCAACCCGTCTGGCCAGCGTGGAGAGTGTAGGCCAAGTCCTCTGGCTGCTCTGGTCAAGTATGGCTCTAGTAGTACAGAGAGGGTCGTGCTCCTGTAGTGGAGACTAAAAAGACTTGATGATGAACATCCGTGCGGAGCCGGGATCCGGGTCGCTTGTTATAAATAAATACGGGTCACTCACGTGCTATTTCATTAGGATTGCTGACTATAGTTTCAATGCTATAGACGGATATTCATGTACTGTTAAGCTTTTTTATTCAACTACGTTTTACGAGATGATGATGGAGGCCGGACTATCAAAAACCAACTTTTTTGCTAAATCAATTTTTTACTAAGCATGGACCCGGAATTCGTTCTTATTAGTAAAGTTTGGAAAATAATTGCAGATAAACAATCTTCCTTTTTGCGAACAGGATTCTCAAGTACCTTCCTAGTCCGGTCAACTTATATAGCTTCAATAATTAAGAATCATCATCATCATCATCAAGTCTTTTTAGTCTCCACTGCAGGAGCATGACCCTCTCTGTACTACCTGAGCCATATTTGGCCAGAGCAGACAGAGGATTTGGCCTACACTCTCCTCGCTGGAATAAATAAAATAAATAAATATATACTGACAAACCACACAGACTGAGCTAGCCAAAGTAAGTTCGAGACATGTGTACTAACTCAACGATACTATATTTTATAACAAATACATATATAGATAAAAAGCCAAGACCCAGGCCAATTTGAAAAAGATTATTTTCCGTCTTAATCTGACCGGAGATTGAACCCAGGAACTCCGGTGTGGCCGCTTGGCATGATGATCACTACACCACAGAGCTCGTCAAGAGAGAGCTTACTATAACCTAATGTAAAATTGTATAAGACAACTTGAATTAAGTTACCATCGATACCACTCTCTCTCCTATTCGTTTTCCCCTTCGATCAAATATAATGGTAGATACACGATTCGCGCTCGAAAAGTGGCACCGGCAAAACAGCGCCCTCAACGAGTTTCAGAGCTGTTTTGTCCACAGTGTCAATAAACCGCGCTAGCACTCACACGTCTCGCGATGACGAAGGTCAGTAAAAAGATGCAAAAACTACGCGACAATAATGAAAAAGAAAGATGGAGTGTCATACTTTCAGTACGTACCGTTTTTATTGTTGTTTGTAAGTATGCATGATGTTTTGGCTCGGGGAAATTATTTAGGCTTCATTTTGTATGAGACTATATCTACCATTATATTTGATCGTAGGTTTTCCCTATTTGGGGTCGGCTCTGTATGTCAACTCTCTCCAAATACTTCTTTTTCTACCAGCACTAGCTCCCATTCTTGCATGCTTTGCATGTTTGCATTGCTCACACATTCCCCGCACGACGTTTTCGGCCTTCCCTACCAGATCTACACAAAAGTTGTTCAATGTCAAAGTTTGTTAATTGAATAACTTTTTTGCCGTCGTATCGATAAAGATGTCTCACCATTCGTACAATTTTTCAAGTTTTTGCAAATTAGTTAAAGTATATTTTGACCGGTGAAATAAGTTAAATGTTGAATACTTTTTAAAAACAAGCTCTTATGTATATCACTTTATGTTTCGTGTTATTTTCAGCAGGCCCTTTATTTTGATAACCATATTTAAATTAAATCACATAATACGGTTTTATGACGTTTATCACATTATTATTAACACCTAACGAAAGTCGAAGAGCCGAAAACTTTACAGTTTTCATGGTCATTCATTCATTTCGAGTAGGTGTCACGGTCAATCGACTATGCCCACC
Organism: Elegia similella; assembly: GCA_947532085.1. NCBI lineage: Eukaryota > Metazoa > Arthropoda > Insecta > Lepidoptera > Pyralidae > Elegia > Elegia similella. The sequence continues at coordinate 22,411,580 of OX383941.1, forward strand.
CTGGTGTCAGAGTTCTTCGAAACCGCCTCTCGGTCTCTGTCGTGGTTCCTTTAACGACTACCAGATGGCAGCCGGGACCACCGGCTTAACGTGCCTTCCGAAGCACGGAATCATCTTTATTATCAGACAATCAGGTGATTCAAGCCTGCAATGTCCTAACCAAACTGGAAACAACTAAGTATGCTTCCGGTGGGAATCGAACCCACGACCCTCGGGTCAACAGGCAAACGCCTTAACCACTGGACCACGGAGGCTGTTAAAGTGAAGTTTTCATGGTAGCAGTAGACGTGACAGAGAATTTCTTCGCAAATGTTTTTGGTCTGGAAGCACTCGTTGTGATGGTGTTAAAATAAGCCTAAAATGTTATAAGAAAACTTAACTTTTTTTTCACTATGATCAATCAGTGGGATAATGAATACACACAAGAAGAAAATTTAATAACAGGCAGGTATATTTTAAATGTGTAACTGTCGCGAAAACATTAGAAACCATTGATATTTATCAAACACAGCTATTCCGCCATCTTGGGTCTTCCGACATGTTAGATTTAGAATGACGCACTGACCATGCAATTTCAGTATACAAAATATCAGCTAAATCGGTCAAAGACATCTGCAGAAAAAAAATCTTAAATATTCCCGACCCAGTCCGTCACTCTCGCGCCGCTATCGCTGCCGCTCTGTTTCCTGGCGTCGCTTTTAGCATGCGTTTGCGTACTATTGTTCCAATCGCTCGCCGCACAGCACGCCGCCCGCCGCAGCGAATCGCTCCGTGAAAATCGCGCGCGTTTTCGCTGTGAGCGGCGGCTCGTGGCGTGGTCAAAGACCTTCCCAGTTTTTATCATATCTCCCGCCTACCCGCGCCTCGCTGCCGCTCAGAGCGGCAAGGTCGTCAATCGGCCGTATTGCAAGTTAAGTAAAAACTTGTAAAAACGTATAGCATTAACAGCTATGCCAGCTACCAGAAATTCCAGCACAAAAACATAGTTTGCGACGTCTCCATTACAGCATTTTTAGCTTCCACAATTACCGTACAGCTGAGCAGTTTCACCCAGGTTTAGCTGTGTTACGTAAATCCGGGTGGCAGTAATACCCGGTTTAAATTCCGTCCGTTTTTGTACGCAAATGGAATGGGATCGTTGGGTCCGATTGGGGTTAGGTGCTTTAAAATGTCTTTATTAAAGTCTACCGAAAAAAGAATAACAAACAAGGGTAAACAATAAATAAATACCATGTACAGTCGCCTGCAAAAGTCCATATAGAAGTTGCATAAAAAGTCGTCTGTAGCTACGGATACTATTTAAAAATAACACCAATTTCAACCTTATATATGCGGCATAAGATATTGCTAAATATACATGCCTCCCTAATCAGTGCAATCGATTTTCAGTGACCGTACTTTGAACATCAAAATACGGTTTACATGGACATATTGTCTGTGTGGACAGATTAATAGTTTTGATCACACATTCGTCATTTATCGTTACAAATCACAGTTATCTATTTGGGTCGTATGAGCGCTACGTTTAAAGCTGTCATAACTGCATATCTGATAAATTATACATTGAGCGAGTAATTCAGTCTAGTAACTCAGTCTAGCGAGAATAGCTTGTATCCTGATGGTGCTTATTAAAAATCGACGATTTACTGATTTTCCTTCTCATGTTATTCCAGAGCATGATTTGTTTTAAAAACGAAATCCAGTGCTTGCTTTGCTTTTCGGCCAACACTGGGTCAGCTTCAACCTGCCCAAATGATTCTGACATAGCTTAACGATTGCTCTCTAAAGATGAAGCACGGAGGTACTAGAGATTTTTATGTACCACTTATGGTCAGTATCCCAGGTGGGACCATGGGTTGATTTAAATATAATAATAATAAAAAAATAAGATGGACATTATCAAGATTAGGGGTCAGACCCGGTTACTGTCAATTTTACTCGAAGACGAATTTTAGTAGATAATCAAATTTCTCAAAAAGACTCAGCGAGTGACAGTCAACCACCATATCAAAATAAAAGTAAAAGTGATTTCCTTTGAATGAGACCATTGCTGGGAAACGAAAATTTATACACATGTGTTCAGCCGGCCCGGCAATTTGTATGACAATTTTTTTTTCAGTGTACATGTACATTATTGTGACATGATTGAACTCAAAAACAGTACACTTTCTTTCGACAGTCGTGTAAAAAAACAATACACTCCTTTTTGGCGGTCATGTAACTAGGATATTCGAACCCTTGTTCAAAATCAGACAGCTTACCTTCGTCCGAACGCGTGGCTTCTAGGTCTTATAAACCTAAGCTTTGTCTACCCCGTAAGGGAAAAGACGTGATAATATGCAGAATTGGCGACCTCGACGGCACGATCATTTCCTGATCATGATTCCTGAAAATCGCGTTGGGTCCACTACCTTTCTATCACACAATATCCCTAAAAGGAATAAGAAACTCCTAAAGGTCTTCGCACATTACACCAACTTAACTCACAGTATGGTAGTGAAACGTAACGTTTACATTGCGATATTTTTCGAAGTTAAATTGAAAGAAGCGTACGTTGCGTTGGCGAAGCGTGGTCCACTCGTTGCTTTCCAAAAAAGTTCACAAATTCACTCTAAAGCAAGAAACTAACAGATGCAGTGCGGCGGAGGCGCGCCACAAGCGGCGCAGAGTCAAAACAACAGAATATTAACCTTAATTGTATGTGGCATAAAGTCGATTTTTGTAATGCGCCCGGCGCCTTCATGCGGCGCGCGTCTCTTTGCATCGCGCGCCACATGATGCTTGTGGCGCGCTTCCGCCGCACTGCATCTGTTAGTTTCTTGCTTTAGATAATACAACATAAGTCTCACATTTCACTGACATGCTGTCAGTTGAGTTAGAGTTGAGTCGACGTTGAGTTGGTTTAGTGTGCGAAGACCTCTTCAAAGTTTATTATTAACAACACTAAACTTATTTATTGTAAGCAATCTGTTCTCCGTACAGTCACGCGTCAGGGGTGACCAACCCCATTACCATCCCTAACTTGTAAACTCGTTCCCGTAAGTGCTGTGACGTCCATTTCCAGCTATTTCCAAGTTAGGATGTGGTTACTTGACGTGGATTGTTGAGTGGTTGGTATTTTAGAAAGAGGGCAGGATTGCAGTCAATATTTTTAACAATGTCTTGTAAGGAATAAAGAAAAGAGACAAATAAATAAATCTAGTTGAAATATCTTTGTAACTATTTCCACATTGAAGCTTTCCAATACGTAAAGCATCGGTTTTCAACCATTTGCAATAACAGAAGCTTAATTTCTGTTTCAATTTGACAAGCGTAAATATATTTTATTATTATTTAACGAATCACGTATAACATCATCATATCAGCCGCAAGAAGTCCACTGCTTGGCAGGAAATCTTTAGGGGAGGCATATCTCCCCTAAAGATTTCCTAAATGACCAGTTAGAAGCGGCTTGCATCCAGCGTTTCCCTGCGACCTTGGTCAGGTCGTCCGTCCACCTGGTAAGTGAGTGTACGACGCTGCGCTTGCCGGTATGTGGTCGCCATTCGAAAGCCTTTTTGCCCCATCGGCCATCGGGTCTACATGCTATGTGCATCGCACACTTCCACTTTAAAAAGCTAATAATAAAATTAAGTATACGTCAAACTGAAATTTGACATTTTGTACGCGTCTTTGAGTCCGAATAACGTCTTGCTACTATTGAGAAAACCTATTCGATGAATGGTCCTATTCTGACCCGCCGTGTGGTACCCGGCAGAGTATAGGACCACCAGTAGAATAGGACCAGTCCAAGTCCCGTGGATGTCGTAGAAGGCGACTTGGGAAATAGAAGCTAAAGAAAGCTTATAAACATCTGAGAGACCTCTCCTACCCGTCTGGCCAGCGTGGAGAGTGTAGGCCAATTCTTCTGGCTGCTCTGACCAAGTATGGCTCTAGTAGTACAGAGAGGGTCGTGCTCCTGTAGTCGAGACTAAAATGACCTGATGATGATGACGATTCGATTAATTGTTTAAAAATACCGCCAATTATGACTATCATGCGGAAGCTTGATAACGAGTAACGGAATGATTCTACCAGTACCAAAAATTGAACTCCAAATCTATGTTAAGAACCTTTGCCTATACAGCGTGTAAATTTCGACATTTTCTCGAAGGGGTAAATCAACCCCTCAAAATGAACAACTTTTCTGCCAAAAACTGTCAAAATTCTTCCAATAATTTAGAAGATACAGTAATAAAGGTATTACGAAACATTTCTGATACGTGCGAAACAGAGAGCTTCCAAAGTCACGTAAAAATGCATACTTAAACAGGACCTTACCGGTATCCGAATAAGTATAGTATCTTTGTGTTTTGAACAATGTTTTTTATTTCTGCTTTAAAGTAAATATAACACTTTCAATCTGGATTCAAAAATACCGGTTCATAAGTGTTAATTAATAACTGTTACAGCCAATAAGGTTTACATTGGCATAGCTATGCGACAGCTCACGCACACTTGCCTGAGAATGGATACGAACTGTGTAAACACGTACATAGAAAAATGCACGAAAAATGTAAAAAACTGTTTTCTAACAGGTCGGTTACAGAAACATTATACCTGTCACACCTTTGTAAGTGTTAAGAGCAAAACTGATTTAAAACACCCAAATAATTGTTACAGGAATCATTATTAATAGATTTAATGTGTAACCCTTATGAGTGTATTTTTGAGAATCTGGTTGAAACAATAGTTTTCCTTTTAAATCCATCTGTAAAAGCTAATTGGCAGCCGAAATAACTGTATACGACCGAAACGGGTCGAAAATAAGAAAAAGCAAGGTATACGAGGGTAATTGCACTTTTATGCAGAACAGAAGATGCGGAAACGCAGCTGCCGGTACTCGAACGAATATTGTGCATTCATATATCTCTGATCCAATTAATATGTAAAAATGTTTTAATACGAAAGAGCAAAAAAGGAATGGTTTGAAAAAGTAATAAATGTCCGGGTTGAATAAGGTTTTTATTTTGAGCTTAGTTCGCCTACAATGTTTCCTAGTCTGCTGTGGACGAAACAGATTGCAAACATTTTAATATATTTCTCTACGTGTATTGCATAGCCAAATAATAAATAAAAATCTTTCTTATACTACTACGAAGATTCAGTCAGCAAAAAAAGTAGCGAAGTGCGAGTCGAAGGGTACTATAGTAGCGAGCATAAATTAGGGATAATAAACAAATTAGGTATCTATATATAACACCCGGCCAGAATACCACAATCATTATTCGTAAGCAAAAATACTTTGATTTTCATAGTATTTGTATAAATAGAAATACATGCGGTTTTTGAAAATGTGCTATATTCTCAAAAACTGCTGACTTGACTATATCTTGTTCAAACCAATTTTCGTGAAATTGGAATTGGGCGGGGCATATCTGCCGCATGCCTGACGAGTTGTGGGCCAAATATGTAGGTATTCAACAAAAGAAAGCGTGACGAAAGCGTGGAAAGCCCCAAAAGAGATGGAAAGACGAACTTCAATCCCATCGGAAAGTCTGAACTTCAGTAGCCAATAGTTGGCTTGATGAAAGGGACGCCTTTGCCCTGCAATGGGACAGTACCGGCTTAAATAGAATAAATATAAATTACTAGCTTTCGCCCGCGGCTCCGCCCGCGTCAATGTCGATCCCTCGGGAGCAGTACTTTTTCCCGGGATAAAATGTACACGTTATCTGGGGTACAGAGAAGGACATAGGGCCCTTGTACACCAGATAACGTGTATGCAAAATTTCATGATGATCGGTTCATTAGTTACAAAATGAAAGCGTAACAAACAAACACAGAAACTCACTTTCGCATTTATAATATTAGTTCGGATTAGGTATTCTTATGCACAAGTCACGGCGACAAGCCGTCGCTCGTTATTGGCAAGGCTAGATCATTGTAGCCCGCGAGGTGTAACACTAACGACTTTGTGGACCAAGGGAAAAAGGCAGAGTATTGCTGACCTTCAGGCTATAGCCTTCCCAACGTGCTAATGCGTACAATTTGTTTGAGCCGCATAACATAGATGGCGCCAAAGGTTTATTCAAAACGAAAAATCTCTTATAATTAAAAACATATTTTCGGCTTATATTAAATCAATATTTTACATCTTTACTTGGTTTTACCAAGTTTAGGCTAACGCCATCTAGTGATCTGTGAAAAAGTCAGTAACTATTGCCCTGCAGCGCCCTCGCCACCGCGCATTGTGGCAGTTAGTGGAACTAACTACCACGGCCTGGAATGCTTGCCAGATACTTTGTACGTGCTTTAAACAGGCCTTTTGTATGAGATTGGCAGTCTATACGTTAGTATTATATCGACCCATGGAGGTCGTCTACAAGCTGAAAAAAGCTCATAAACATCAATAAGACCTTTCCAACACGTCTGGCCAGCGAGAGAGTGTAGGTCAAATCCTCTATCTGCTCTGGCCAAGTATGGCTCCGGTAGTACAGAGAGGGTCATGCTCCTGCAGTGGAGACTAAAAAGACTTGATGATGATTATGATATCGACTTTGCCTTCACAACGTATTACTTTATTTCTACTATTGGAACTATTTAATGATCTAGCAAAGTGTATACGGCCGGCTGCCTGACAAACCCTTATATTATGCTGACACTCCTCATCTGATAAATAACACCTTATCAAGTTATTGTAACAGATAGCAGACCACCTTAGCACGGAGAAAGCACAATAAGGACTTTCCCCACCGCAGGCTGCGCGTTTGCGAACTATGGCGAGCTTATTAAATATATTCAATTTGTTCAGTACAGCTTTGAATGGCCAGGTTGCTCGATAAATTGGTGTCTACGGTGAGTTAAGGTATGTTTAAATGTGATTAGTTGGAAGCTTAGTAGTTCAAGGCCTCCTTGTAAGCGTGAACACAGATCTAGTGGCAAACCACTAGTGGTATCAAAATACCACTAGATCTGTGTTCAACCGTCAAAGACGAAGATATCGAATTGGGTAGTGCGTCCATTGTTGAACAATTGTTATCGAAATCGCCCGTAACTGACATGTTAAAAAACGATTCTTTAAGCATTGTATAAATATTTTATTTGTTGATGATTTTTGACAAATGAACAAAATTGCGTTGTCTGTATCTTATTCTTAATATCATATTCTTTTTCACCGTTCGGTTGTCAATTTATATAGCATCGTGCAAGTTTCTGCAATAAATTAAATTAATATCGAGTACTAACGCAAGTGGCCGTCCAACTGTCACCAAAGCCAGATATCAGACCTTATTAACTGCCTGCCCTTTTGTCCGAAAAGTAAGAAAAGCTCCCCCCCTCTCAAGCTTACACAAACATCGGTGCCATTTTCACAAAATAGGTTCGTATACTACGGGTAATGTTGCTGACCTCATCACTGTTTAAACTCCCCCGTTCCCCATGACATCTTAATTATTAATATTATAATAGCGAAAGTGAGTTTGTTTGTTTGCGAAGCTGTCGTCCGTCATGAAATTTTGCATATCCGTTGTATGGCGCTCGGAGAAGGACATAGTGTACATTTTATCCCTGGGGAAAGTACTGTTCCCGAGGGATAGACATTGCCGATTGAAAGCTAGTCAATAAGTACGTTTTGTTGTTAACATAATATTTAATTACCCCATATGAGGGTTTTCTAAAATGCTCAAAACCAGTTGGTAGTACTGGAACATCGGGTCCGAGGAACCATTGCCACTGGATAATTTGACAAAAGCAACAACTTTCAAGTAATCGCTTACCGCAACTTACGCTGTGTGCTCAGTGCTGCCGCCTAGCATTTCGTAAAACCCTTATTGACAGAGTGACGATCTAGCTGCTAAGCGCGTCTGAGCGGGGCATTAGAGAAATTTTAGTTTTCTTGGAACTTCATAAATGCATTTATATTATAATATATATGTATAATGTAATAAATTCCGTCAATATTATAGTCCCAATGTAGGTTTATGGCTGCAATATTATAGCTTTTATAGACTAAGAGAATTGCAGAAGTAACAATGAGCAAAATCAGAACACGAAATAAACATCGCACACATAAACAAAACTATGTTTTTGACCTCCGATGCAAAAAAGAATGGTGTTATAAGTTGTTTGCAGCTAGCGATGTTTTTGAGGTTATATTTTATCAAAATCGGACCATCCGTGTATAAAATAGAGGGATATCAATTCATAACATACAATGTAGTTACTTTTCCTGTCTGCTCGCTTAGATCTGTGAATGCAGTTTTCAGCAATACATAGAGTGATTCAAGAAGAAAGTTTATATGTATAAACATCATTGACAGCGCCGTGGCGCAGTGGTTAACACGCCAGCCTGCGACACGGAGTGCCCGGGTTCGATCCCCGGCCAGGTCAAGATAGAAAAATAATCTTTTTCAGATTGGCCTGGGTCTTGGATGTTTATCTATATATGTATTTGTTATAAAATATAGTATCGTTGAGTTAGTATCCCATAACACAAGCCTCGAACTTACCTTGGGGCTAGCCCAATCTGTGTGATTTGTCCGTATATATTTATTATTTATCATTATATCTTTTTAGTCTCCAGTGAAGGAGCATGATCCTCTGTACTAGCGGAGCTATACTTGGCCAGGGCAGACAGAGTACATGTATATTACATACATATAAATTCCATAAGGTGGCTCGTCTGCTCGTTTGCTGTTAGATAAACATAAAAAATATACATTACACCCGTGCGGGCCGTGTGGTATCCGGCAGAGTAGAATAGGACCACTCCAAGTCTTCCCGTGGATGTCGTAGAAGGCGACTTAGGAAATACAAGCTAAACAAAGCTCATAAACATCTAAGACACCTCTCCAACCCGTCTGGCCAGCGTGGAGAGTGTAGGCCAAGTCCTCTGGCTGCTCTGGTCAAGTATGGCTCTAGTAGTACAGAGAGGGTCGTGCTCCTGTAGTGGAGACTAAAAAGACTTGATGATGAACATCCGTGCGGAGCCGGGATCCGGGTCGCTTGTTATAAATAAATACGGGTCACTCACGTGCTATTTCATTAGGATTGCTGACTATAGTTTCAATGCTATAGACGGATATTCATGTACTGTTAAGCTTTTTTATTCAACTACGTTTTACGAGATGATGATGGAGGCCGGACTATCAAAAACCAACTTTTTTGCTAAATCAATTTTTTACTAAGCATGGACCCGGAATTCGTTCTTATTAGTAAAGTTTGGAAAATAATTGCAGATAAACAATCTTCCTTTTTGCGAACAGGATTCTCAAGTACCTTCCTAGTCCGGTCAACTTATATAGCTTCAATAATTAAGAATCATCATCATCATCATCAAGTCTTTTTAGTCTCCACTGCAGGAGCATGACCCTCTCTGTACTACCTGAGCCATATTTGGCCAGAGCAGACAGAGGATTTGGCCTACACTCTCCTCGCTGGAATAAATAAAATAAATAAATATATACTGACAAACCACACAGACTGAGCTAGCCAAAGTAAGTTCGAGACATGTGTACTAACTCAACGATACTATATTTTATAACAAATACATATATAGATAAAAAGCCAAGACCCAGGCCAATTTGAAAAAGATTATTTTCCGTCTTAATCTGACCGGAGATTGAACCCAGGAACTCCGGTGTGGCCGCTTGGCATGATGATCACTACACCACAGAGCTCGTCAAGAGAGAGCTTACTATAACCTAATGTAAAATTGTATAAGACAACTTGAATTAAGTTACCATCGATACCACTCTCTCTCCTATTCGTTTTCCCCTTCGATCAAATATAATGGTAGATACACGATTCGCGCTCGAAAAGTGGCACCGGCAAAACAGCGCCCTCAACGAGTTTCAGAGCTGTTTTGTCCACAGTGTCAATAAACCGCGCTAGCACTCACACGTCTCGCGATGACGAAGGTCAGTAAAAAGATGCAAAAACTACGCGACAATAATGAAAAAGAAAGATGGAGTGTCATACTTTCAGTACGTACCGTTTTTATTGTTGTTTGTAAGTATGCATGATGTTTTGGCTCGGGGAAATTATTTAGGCTTCATTTTGTATGAGACTATATCTACCATTATATTTGATCGTAGGTTTTCCCTATTTGGGGTCGGCTCTGTATGTCAACTCTCTCCAAATACTTCTTTTTCTACCAGCACTAGCTCCCATTCTTGCATGCTTTGCATGTTTGCATTGCTCACACATTCCCCGCACGACGTTTTCGGCCTTCCCTACCAGATCTACACAAAAGTTGTTCAATGTCAAAGTTTGTTAATTGAATAACTTTTTTGCCGTCGTATCGATAAAGATGTCTCACCATTCGTACAATTTTTCAAGTTTTTGCAAATTAGTTAAAGTATATTTTGACCGGTGAAATAAGTTAAATGTTGAATACTTTTTAAAAACAAGCTCTTATGTATATCACTTTATGTTTCGTGTTATTTTCAGCAGGCCCTTTATTTTGATAACCATATTTAAATTAAATCACATAATACGGTTTTATGACGTTTATCACATTATTATTAACACCTAACGAAAGTCGAAGAGCCGAAAACTTTACAGTTTTCATGGTCATTCATTCATTTCGAGTAGGTGTCACGGTCAATCGACTATGCCCACCCTGGTGTCAGAGTTCTTCGAAACCGCCTCTCGGTCTCTGTCGTGGTTCCTTTAACGACTACCAGATGGCAGCCGGGACCACCGGCTTAACGTGCCTTCCGAAGCACGGAATCATCTTTATTATCAGACAATCAGGTGATTCAAGCCTGCAATGTCCTAACCAAACTGGAAACAACTAAGTATGCTTCCGGTGGGAATCGAACCCACGACCCTCGGGTCAACAGGCAAACGCCTTAACCACTGGACCACGGAGGCTGTTAAAGTGAAGTTTTCATGGTAGCAGTAGACGTGACAGAGAATTTCTTCGCAAATGTTTTTGGTCTGGAAGCACTCGTTGTGATGGTGTTAAAATAAGCCTAAAATGTTATAAGAAAACTTAACTTTTTTTTCACTATGATCAATCAGTGGGATAATGAATACACACAAGAAGAAAATTTAATAACAGGCAGGTATATTTTAAATGTGTAACTGTCGCGAAAACATTAGAAACCATTGATATTTATCAAACACAGCTATTCCGCCATCTTGGGTCTTCCGACATGTTAGATTTAGAATGACGCACTGACCATGCAATTTCAGTATACAAAATATCAGCTAAATCGGTCAAAGACATCTGCAGAAAAAAAATCTTAAATATTCCCGACCCAGTCCGTCACTCTCGCGCCGCTATCGCTGCCGCTCTGTTTCCTGGCGTCGCTTTTAGCATGCGTTTGCGTACTATTGTTCCAATCGCTCGCCGCACAGCACGCCGCCCGCCGCAGCGAATCGCTCCGTGAAAATCGCGCGCGTTTTCGCTGTGAGCGGCGGCTCGTGGCGTGGTCAAAGACCTTCCCAGTTTTTATCATATCTCCCGCCTACCCGCGCCTCGCTGCCGCTCAGAGCGGCAAGGTCGTCAATCGGCCGTATTGCAAGTTAAGTAAAAACTTGTAAAAACGTATAGCATTAACAGCTATGCCAGCTACCAGAAATTCCAGCACAAAAACATAGTTTGCGACGTCTCCATTACAGCATTTTTAGCTTCCACAATTACCGTACAGCTGAGCAGTTTCACCCAGGTTTAGCTGTGTTACGTAAATCCGGGTGGCAGTAATACCCGGTTTAAATTCCGTCCGTTTTTGTACGCAAATGGAATGGGATCGTTGGGTCCGATTGGGGTTAGGTGCTTTAAAATGTCTTTATTAAAGTCTACCGAAAAAAGAATAACAAACAAGGGTAAACAATAAATAAATACCATGTACAGTCGCCTGCAAAAGTCCATATAGAAGTTGCATAAAAAGTCGTCTGTAGCTACGGATACTATTTAAAAATAACACCAATTTCAACCTTATATATGCGGCATAAGATATTGCTAAATATACATGCCTCCCTAATCAGTGCAATCGATTTTCAGTGACCGTACTTTGAACATCAAAATACGGTTTACATGGACATATTGTCTGTGTGGACAGATTAATAGTTTTGATCACACATTCGTCATTTATCGTTACAAATCACAGTTATCTATTTGGGTCGTATGAGCGCTACGTTTAAAGCTGTCATAACTGCATATCTGATAAATTATACATTGAGCGAGTAATTCAGTCTAGTAACTCAGTCTAGCGAGAATAGCTTGTATCCTGATGGTGCTTATTAAAAATCGACGATTTACTGATTTTCCTTCTCATGTTATTCCAGAGCATGATTTGTTTTAAAAACGAAATCCAGTGCTTGCTTTGCTTTTCGGCCAACACTGGGTCAGCTTCAACCTGCCCAAATGATTCTGACATAGCTTAACGATTGCTCTCTAAAGATGAAGCACGGAGGTACTAGAGATTTTTATGTACCACTTATGGTCAGTATCCCAGGTGGGACCATGGGTTGATTTAAATATAATAATAATAAAAAAATAAGATGGACATTATCAAGATTAGGGGTCAGACCCGGTTACTGTCAATTTTACTCGAAGACGAATTTTAGTAGATAATCAAATTTCTCAAAAAGACTCAGCGAGTGACAGTCAACCACCATATCGCAATTTTTGTCAAAAAGAGTTACTTGAATGAAGAAACAAGTAGCTTGCCTAGTTTACTCCACCAATATTTTTATTTTCGAGTTAAAACTCGACTAATGTGAACGTTATATCAGATAAGAATGCAACACAGATGATATCACGTTCAGAGACGTTATGGAGATGGATCTGTTGTGGAAAGTTTGCATGCTTTATGGCAAGATTGCATGATAATTTTTGACACGTTCAAAATAATCTAGAAAGAATATTTTTTTTATAAGGAACAAAGACTTCTCAGAAAATAGAACTTTTAGCAGCCGTGTGGTATCCGGCAGAGAGAGTAGAATAGGACCACTCCAAGTCTTCCCGTGGATGTCGTAGAAGGCAACTTAAGAAATACAAGCTATACATCTAAGAGCCCTCTCCAACCCGTCTGGCCAGTGTGCAGATCGTAGGCCAAGTCCTCTGGCTGCTCTGGTCAAGTATGGCTCTAGTAGTGCAGAGAGGGTCGTGCTTCTGTAGTAGAGACTAAAAAGGACCTGATGATGATGATGATGATTAGAACTTTTATTGATCCAGTTTCTGGGTGAATTGTAATAATTGATATACCTAGTAATGATATGGATGAGTATATAGCTAAGCTAAGTTTTTTAATAGGAAGGCCCTGAAACTACCAGCGAAGCTACCAGCCGGGACTTGCACCCGAGGCAAAAATAATTAAGGGAAGGTGCAAAAACAAAAAAGTGCGGACTTTGACCATTCTTTCATAGTTGATTATGTCCACTGCTGGATGGCCTTGGCCTTTCTCAAGGATTCTTCGTTCCATGGGAGGATCACCCCGCTTAGCAAGCAGGTTTCTTGTGGCCTTATGCTTCCGATGCTGCTTTTTTTTTTTTTTTTTGTAGGACTATGTAGCTAGCTCCAAAAGTGAGCTTTTGCTACTTCACCGGGCGTTTGAGGCGAGGGCAGAGTGCCCTCAACCTTTAAGACATCACCAAAGGGCCCCCAGGAGGGACGGACCTCGGCTTTGGGCGTTGCCTGAGTGCGCAAGGCTTGGAGAGACAGCAAACTCTCATATTGCCTGATGGGCCGCGTATACGTGCATGCAAGCCTGAAGGGCCAATCTTAGGATCAGCGGCAAAAGCCTTTTGAGAGCAGCAACTCGTATCTTTTGCCTTATGAGCCGATCCGATGCTGCTGCCCATCGAAAGCATTTTTAAGCTGAGAAAGGATAGGATTTTTTGGATTTGGGATGAGAATGAAGGTATTGGGATACTACTCACTCGGATTAATGGGGGAAAAGCAAGTAGCAGCTCGGGCTACCGCTGGGCTGGGCGCGGGTACCCGAAGCCATACCTGCAACCACCGGACAAGTTGGGGATGACACCCCATTTAAAAGTACTTTTGGATCATCATCATCATCATCAGGTCCTTTTTAGTCTCCACTGCAGGAGCACGACCCTCTCTGTACTACTAGAGCCATACTTGGCCAGAGCAACCAGAGGACTTGGCCTACACTCTCCACTTTTGGATAAAACTCCTAAACTAATTTGTTTATGTGTTTATTTTCCTGTTTGTATCTGTCTATCTTTTTTTATACTAATTAGGCATTTATCTCCCATCTCACCTGATGGTAAGTGACGATGAAGACGAGTATGTTACATGTCTATCCAAGAGATACCCATTTATTCTACTTTTGAATGTCACGGGACTTGTCTGGGAATATAGACGCAGGCAATACCTTTAAATCTACCTTAAGACGAGGACTCAAATGTTTGGTACCTTCGCTTGGCAAAGGACTGATCAAGTGCGCGCAAGGGAAAGCGCTTGGCGGTTTAGCCCGTGAATGATGAGATAGGAGGTAGTCTCGAGTCGCTCAAAGAAAAAAACGTAAGCGGCAAATTCGTTATTTCTATTTTATATAAAATCAGACCGGTTAATTGTATTTTCATATTTACATTTTGATGAATTACTAATAACCTATCTTTTAGTCTAAAAATCATTATTTAATTCGTCGCATTTGAGCTACAATAACAAAAACTCTGCGAACGAAGACCATTTTTCACAAAATATTTCTATCGAGAAAATTTTATCAAAACGTGTTTTCATCTTCAATTTTTGGAGATGAAATAGTCAAAAATCATATTACTTAGATTTGAAACTCCTAATTTAAGTATTTTGCGAGATAAATAAGGTTCAGAATGACCTTATTTACAGTGGTATCGCCTTAAGACGAGGCCTCAAATGTTTGGTACCATCGCTCGGCAAAGGCGTACGCAGACTGATCAAGTGCGCGCAAGGGATAGCGCTTGGCGGTTTATTTAGCCCGTAAATGATGAGATAGGAGATAGTCTCGAGTCAATTTATCAAAACGTGTTTTCATCTTACACTTTTGGAGATGAAATAGTCAAAAATCATATTACTTAGATTTGAAATTCCTAATTTAAGTATTTTGCCGGCTAAATAAGGTTCAGAACGACCTTATTTACAGTGGTATCGCCTTAAGGCTGACTGGAAGAAATCGCTAAAGCGATAAGTCCGCCTTTGTACCATCTTTATTACTTTTGTTCCTATATACATAACTAATTTGTCTGTTATTTGATGCATGTAGAGAGCATTCTATTTATAACACTTTATTGAGTGCATTTCCCATGTTTAATCTCAAATATAATCATCATCATCATTTCGAGTAGGTGTCACGGTCAATCGACCATGCACACCCTGGTGTCAGAGTTCTTCGGAACCGCCTCTCGGCCTCTAACGTGATTCCTTTAACGACTACCAGATGGCAGCCGGGACCACCGGCTTAACGTACCTTCCGAAGCACGGAATCATCTTTATTATCAGACAATCAGGTGATTCAAGCCTGCAATGTCCTAACCAAACTGGAAACAACTAAACAAAGTATGCTTCCGGTGGAATTCGAACCCACGACCCCCGGGTCAACAGGCAAATGCCTTAACCACTGGACCACGGAGGCTGTTAAATATAATAAAAATGCTAAAAAGGAAAGTAAAGAAAATAAATTCAAACCCAACAAATATGTAGCGCCCTTCATCCGGCATTATTTGTTACTCGATCCGTTCATATGACACTTTCCTTCAATAACAAAATATTGTACATTCAAAGAGGAACAAAAAACCAACCCTAAAACAATGTATCAGAGTTTAAATTCTTTTATTTATACAGAGTTTATATAAAACTGACTGGAAATAAAATGTGAAGAAAGCGTTTGATATACAGGTAAGGTGTTTTTGTCGTGTCAGTTACTAAACAGTTTTTGAACCACTTTCCGTCACGGTTGAGTAAGTTCACGTAACGTGATGACATTTTAACGTGACGATAACGTCTAATAAATCGATGAACTGCGGTTGCACGCACGTAAAAGTGTCACCTTCTGTGTAATCAGTAATCAGTCATTTATTCACCAAAAATATGAGTACAATAGATCTTAAATAATATAATACCTTACATATTTTGTCGACAAAAGTCAGCATGTGAATAAAAGTCAGCTGTGTGCAAACGAGAACACGGAACAAGCGATAGAGAGGCACGATCGGCCTAGCGAATGAAATAGAAATATCTCCAATCGTATCTCTCGTATTGCGGCGTCCATCTCGTCAGTGACTGAACTCAGGATAGTTACGGCTTGTGACGCATCTATCTCTCTTTCACCGTTATCAGGTAAAATTATCGTCCGGAAACCGATTATAGAAGCAACCAATTTTTTCTTGTTTACATAAGGCTCTTTATTTCTGAATTTAAATTACACAAATTGAATGCAAAAATGCATATAAAAATTACAAATGAATATTTGTCGGTGTTTTCAGTTCAATTAAAATATACTTAATGACTTTCCCACTAAATTGATGACTGGCTGGATGAAACTGGTAACATGAGATAAATAATTATTTATTTTTTTCCTAAATGACGGAGTTATAAGGTAACATATATTTAAAAAATAAACCTAATTGATATACTCCTCCTTTTTTAAGGTTAGTTTAAAAGAACCGAACAGGCCTTAGTTGAAAGTATAATATATTTTTTTTAAGTATACTATCTCATGTTTAAAGTAATTCTTCCATGCTGGTCTGGGAGAAAAGAAAAAACGTAGAATGTGCCAGCTGCTTCTCTTCCCGCGCAGATCGTAGAAGCCGGTTAAGGGAACGGGCGTAAATCTAAGGAATCATGACAATAGGCGATTTCCACCTTAACGCCACCAACATGCTAAACGAGGCCTTTCGGTCTTATGACTTTAGGCTCTGTCTGCCCCGTAAGGGATAAAGACGTGATAATATGTATGTATAGAATAATTAGAAGAAACACGGGATATTTCGGATCCGGGACCCGAAAAATTATTGATTGA
This sequence comes from Elegia similella, assembly GCA_947532085.1. Taxonomy (NCBI): domain Eukaryota; kingdom Metazoa; phylum Arthropoda; class Insecta; order Lepidoptera; family Pyralidae; genus Elegia; species Elegia similella. Next base: position 22,428,535 of record OX383941.1, read on the forward strand.
TCATCTTGTGTATAGACACATAAACAAGTCGTCACAAACATACATAGCTACATCCCAAGGCTTTGTCTAATCTGTAACAGATAAAAAAATGAATGCAAAACACTTAACAGAAACAGTTAACAGTCGCCTTTATAATTGCTACAAACAAATCTCAAACAATGTAAGTTGGGTGAGGCCGTATTCTTTGTTAAGGACAAAAACAGATTCAACAAAAGGCACAAAAACTAAAGCCTACAGGCCAGCACCTGTCGCCGAGTCAACAGCACTATAAACACATTTATGTTTCGCTAGTGCTGGGACATTGTCGATACTTGTTGTCGATGAATAAAAGAAAAGAAGACAATATACATATAATGAGTCAAACGGGATACAACTAAAGCCTATTGATTTCATGCTCTTGTCGCCTAGTTAATAGCACTATAAACACATTTATGGTTCGCTAGAACTAGAACATCGTCGATACTCGATGTCGATAAAAAAAGAAAAGAAGTCGGTATTAAATATGGGTCAAAAGAGATAAAACTAAAGCCTACAGGCCAGCACCTGTCGCCGAGTCAACAGCACTATAAACACATTTATGTTTCGCTAGTGCTGGGACATTGTCGATACTTTATGTCGATAAATAAAGAAAAGAAGACAATATAAAATAAGTGTCAAAGGGTTGTACTTTTCTCCCAGTAAATAGCACTATAAACTTATTTATGTTTGAATAGGGTTATTCAAACATAAGTAAGTTTATAGTAATTAACATTGTCGGTAATTTATATAATGGACTTGTTTTCCCACGGTGTTTTCCACATGCTTTTTAGGAATCGTATCTCAAAAACTTAAAGAAACCATTATAGAATCACACGTTTCTATTTTAAAGAGAGGCTTAATTTAAATGACGTTTTTTGACTGAAATACTGGATTTGTTTACAGTCTCCACTGAAAATGATTTCTTACACTAGTAAACAATTCATTGGACGGCCGCCTCGGTGTGAACATAAAACAAGAAGACGAGGACTCAAATGTTTGGTACCTACGCTCGGCAAAGGACTGATCAAGTGCGCGCAAGGGATAGCGCTTGGCGGTTTAGCCCGTGAATCATGAGATAGGAGATAGTCTCGAGTCGCTCAAAGAAAAAAACGTAAGCGCCAAATTCGTTATTTCTATTTTATATAAAATCAGACCGGTTAATTGTATTTTCATATTTACATTTTGATGAATTACTAATAACCTAAATTTTAGTCTAAAAATCATTATTTCATTCGTCGCATTTGAGCTACAATAACAAAAACTCTGCGAACGAAGACCATTTTTCAAAAAATATTTCTATAGAGAAAATTTTATCAAAACGTGTTTTCATCTTCAATTTTTGGAGATGATATAGTCAAAAATCATATTACTTAGATTTGAAACTCCTAATTTAATTATTTTGCGAGATAAATAAGGATCAGAACGACCTTATTTACAGTGGTATCGTCGCGCGCCGCACTATTTCAAATTCCCAACACTAATAAAAATACAAGCCGTTATCATTTAGGTTTCCGTGTTGCTGCGTACGTTAAAAATGTGCTAATTTTGTTATTAAAATTTGAAAGTAAACAGAAAAATGCTTTCTTGCATACTAATAAGGTTGAAATTGGGTCAGCAATAATAATATAAAAACAGGGTTCGGTTTAAGGCGAAAATTATTAAATTCGGTTGGCTTGGACCTGGACGTTAATTTGATCGTGTTGTGATAAAGTTGTTCTTTTAACGATAACACTGTGTATTCGTTAGTCCCTCTGTTTGTGTCATTCGCAAAAAAAAAGTAACATGATTTTTTTAAAGTATTAATTTATTTAGTAGCCGTGTGGCTTCCGGCAGAGTAGAATAGGACCACTCCTAGTCTTACCATAGAGGTCGTAAGAGGCGACTTAGGTAAAACAAGCTAAACAAAGCTCATAAACATCAATGAGACCTCTCCAACCCGTCTGGCCAGCGAGCAGAGTGTAGTCTAAATCCTCTGTCTGCTCTGGCCGAGTATGGCGTCGATAGTATAGAGAGGGTCATGCTCCTGCAGTGGAGACTAAAAAGACCTGACGATGATGATGAACTTTAGGCCTGTTCAGCGATTTTTAGAAGATGATGATGTCATGTCATGATGAGGCGACTAAAGAGACAAGCACACCCCGTGCAACGAATTCCCAAGGAGTGTTGACGTTAGACAGGCGGCCGTAAAACTAAGCTGAAACTTTTCACAGTATGGAAATTTAAAAGACTTCCATGCTTGCCGATCCCACATATCCAGAGTGAAAGAAGATGATGTCATCTATGAATATCTATGGTCGGTGTAACTTACAGCTAAAAGGTCTAAACGAGTAGCATTTTTAAAAAAATGTTAAAACCTGACTTCCATCCCTTTTTTAAACATCTAAGAACAATTGAGATTTTGAGACAAAACTAAGGATATTAAGAAAGGGTTTTTTGTAATGTTAATACCATGGCAAACGAGGAAGCGAGTCACCTGATGGTAAGCGATCAACGCTGCCCATGGACAACTGCAACACCAGGGTGTGACAGGAGCGATGCCGGCCATTTTAGGAGTTGGGGGAGGACAGGGGGGGGGGGGGGATATAGGTGAGAGGAGGAGGATGAGCCTCCGGCTCTCTCACTCACCGAACGAAACATAGAAGCGGTAAAGCTTCAGATCATCATCATCATCATCAGGTCCTTTTTAGTCTCCAGTACAGGAGCACGACCCTCTCTGTACTACTAGAGCCATACTTGGCCAGAGCAGTCAGAGGACTTGGCCTACACTCTCCACGCTGGCCAGACGGGTTGGAGAGGTGTCTTAGATGTTTATAAGCTTTGTTTAGCTTGTATTTCCTAAGTCGCCTTCTACGACATCCACGGGAAGACTTGGAGTGGTCCTATTCTACTCTGCCGGATACCACACGGCTAACACAGCTTCAGATCAAACGTCGGTCGATTATCTGTGAGAGTGTGGTACTTCCCCGGACGAGCCGGCCCATTCATGCTACTAGCAAAAATTAAGATTGCCGGTAGCGTGGCTCTATCACATCTAAATTTCTCTCTAATTTACAATTAAATATAATATCTATATACATATAATAAAACAGTAAAATTATTTTGTCTGTACATTTCGAATTTTTGACTGAAATGGATAGAGGGACACTTAAAAAGAATAATAGAAAGCAAAAAAATTTTTTTGGAATTTCTTGTCTGTCTGTCTGTCTGTATGTATGATCACGATTATCACCGAAAATACTGAACGGATTTACGTCAAACTTTCACCAATTGCTTTGTTTTAACTCAGTTTAACATTTAAAGTTTGTTTCATCAAAATCGGTTCATTAAAAAAAAAGTTATCGTCATTTGAATGAACTCAAGGCATGAGTTTGCCTGCAAACATATAGCAAAAATAAAATAAAATAATAAGTGACATAAGAAAATTAAAATCCAAAGTCAATTCATCATCATTATACGACAGCATTATACCTATCCATACTATCCATAGTAAGTAATCCATACTAAAAAAAAAGGAGAAGCAGACTGACTGACATATCAACGCAGGGCCTAAACTATAAGGGTTGGGAACTTGAAATTTTGCACAGGGGTTCCTTTTATAACGTAGGGGAGCACTAAGAAAGGATTTTTGGAAATTCATCTCCTTAGGGGGAAAAACGGGTTGCAAAGTTAGTATTAAACTTTGTTGCTTTTGAAGTTATTCGAATGAAATTCAGCATGAAGGTTCTTTACTGAAAGGTATGAAACACGAGTAAAATATTTTACTCAAAAATCATCCCTTAAGGGGGTAAAATAGGGGTGCAAAGTAAGCATGAAACTTTGCCATTTTTGAAGTTAGTCGAATGAAATTCAGCATGAAGGTTCTTTACTAAAAGGCATGAAACACGAGTAAAATATTTTTCTCAAAAATCATCCCTTAAGGGGATATAACGGGGATGCAAAGTTAGTATGAAACTTTCCGTTTTTGAAGTTATTCAATTGAAATTCAATATTAAGGTGTTTCATTGAAAGTCATAAACTAATGTATTCCGGGTAATTCTACTGTTCCTGAGAAATCGACACTTACGCGGGCGGAGCCGCGGGCCAAAGGCAAACCTGACTTATATATCAACGCACAGCCGAAACTACTGTGCGCAGAAACTTGAAACACAGAGATTCTTTTTATGATGTAAATGAGCACTAAGAAAGGATTTTTAGAAAATCAAAGGGGTTAAAGTTTAATGGAATTTTCTCATTTCTGGACTTAGAAGTTTGAAAGTAGGCACGCAAGTTCTCAATTAAAATTAAAAAAGATCTGTTTAGGTGAACCAGACAACATTCTCCCTTGAAGGGGTAAATAGGGGGTAAAGTTTGTATGGAATTTTTCCATTTCTAGACTTAGAGGTATAAAAAAAAGTATATACGTTCTAGGTTACAATTAAAAAAGATCTGTGTAGGTGAAATGTACAAAATTTCCCCCTTAAGGGATAAGGGGGGGGGGGATGTATGGAAATTTTCTCATTTCTGGACATAGAAGTATAAAAATAAGTATATATGTTTACATTACAATTAAAAAGATCTGTGTAGTTAAAATGGTCGAAATTTCCCCTTGAAGGGGTAGAATAGGTGGGGTAAAGTTTGTATGGATTTTTTTTATTTACTTAGAATAATGACAATAAGGAGTTCTCCATTACAATAAAAAAATATCTGTGTAGGTGAAATGGGCAAAATCCCCTCCTTAAGGGCTAAAGATCTATGCAGGTGAAATGTATTAAATTCCCCCTTAAGGGGAAAAAGCAAAGGGGCAGGGGTTTGTATGGAATTTTTATCATTTCTACTGTTTCCAAGGTAACGACATTAACGCGGGCGGAGCCGCGGGCAACAGCTAGTCTACAATATGGTACAAGTGTAGATTACGGAAGCACTCCGGATATAAAGCTGTGTTGTGCTCCAAATGCCTCTACAATCCCGCATTCATTCCTCGAGCGTTGGCCTCAAGTTGGCCTGCACAAGTGCAACATAATATATAGTAGTGTCTGTCTCTATGTGTTCCCACACACTAATTGGACATCGGGAGTTGAGTGGGTACGATCTTTAATTAATTGAAGACTTGAAAATATCTACTAACTTCCAACTTTGTATTGTTTCTCTATGGAAGAAATTGCATCAAGTTTGTCTTTGTTCTAATTTGATGTTGTATTATCTTTGATGTGCTTTTAAAATATAAATTTACTGGCACTATAAACGACTGTTTGTTGCCATAAATAAATAAAATAAAAAAAATAACAATTTGCAACCACTTAAAGGAGCAAAATATTAAAAATAAAATTATTTAAGTAAGTTCTTTAAGTTGGCCAGTTTCGACGGTCAGTTAAATTTTATAAGCGTAAGCTAACAGTTAGTACATAACGGAACTTCAAGTACCAGAAACGGGTACAAATCGAAGCTTAACAGAGTTCAAAATAATATGAATGGCAGCTTTGAAAGTTTAACACACAAAGTTGAAAGGTAAGTCAACTAAACAGCGGCTACAGACTAAAACACTCATACTCATATATTACGAGGTCAAGATACTTTAGTCGGGTAATAACCGTGTGAAAATTGTTGTTGACATTCATTCAGCCCATATTTTCGCTTTGGAAACAGAAAATATTTATTTATATTAACAGTACTGCAAGCTCATGCGTTACTGCGATATTTTTTTTTACATAAACACACAGAATTAAAGAGTTAGTCAAATAGACTTCAACAAGGTGATTATTGGTTTGTATCAGGTAACATAATTTAGTCGGATAATAACCGTGTTAAAATCACGAGCAAGAGAAAAGCAAACAACAAAGCTTGTGACTTATTCAGCCTGTATAGTCTCTTCTCTATTAGAAACGGATACATTTAGCTTACCGTTTTGCTAAAGTGGTCAATGGCACCCAATAGGTTAATGAAATATGGTTGAAATATTGGCATGGTGGATTCATGCCGATGACTAATTAGCCGTGTGGTATCCGGCAGAGTAGAATAGGACCACTCCAAGTCTTCCCGTGGATGTCGTAGAAGGCGACTTAGGAAATACAAGATAAACAAAGCTTATAAACATCTAAGAGACCTCTCCAACCCGTCTGGCCAGCGTGGAGAGTGTAGGCCAAGTCCTCTAGCTGCTCTGGCCAAGTATGGCCCTAGTAGTACAGAGAGGGTCGTGCTCCTGTAGTGGAGACTAAAGGGGACCTGATGATGATGATGATGATGACTAATAGGCGAGCGCGGATTGCGGTATGAAGAAGCGGAAGGGGTTGTAATCGGCAAAGTAATATTTTGCGAAATATGCTCAATGCGAAAGTGAGTTAGTTTGTTACGTTTTTATGCCTTAACTACTAAACTGATCATCATGAAATTTTGCATACACGTTGTTTGGGCAACGGAGAAGGACATAGGTTACCGTTCATTCCGGAAAAAAGTATTATTTCCGAGGGATCGACATTGAGATTGCTCGCGTCAATACGCGAGCGGGGCTGCGGGCGAAAGCTAGATATATCTATAAATCTACTAGCTTTTGCCCGCGGCTCTGCCCGCGTCAATGTCGATCCCTCGGGAATAGTAGTACTTTTTCCCGGGATAAAAGGTAGCCTATGTCCTTCCCCGTACTCCAGAGAACTTGAATGCAAAATTTCTCGATGATCGGTTCAGTAGTTACGGTGTGAAAGCGTAACAAACAAACAAACAAACAAACAAACAAACAAATAAACAAACAAGCTCACTTTCGCATTTATAATATTAGTTAGGATTAGGATATAAAGCAATTAAGCATGTTTAGCAACCCTGGACGCAGTTCCAACTGTGATAGGTGACCGCAAGTAGCATAAAAATATCTTGAGCTCCCCCGTGCTTCGAAAGGCACGTTAAGCCGTTGGTCCCAGCTGCCATCTGGTAGTCGTTAAAGGAACCACGTCAGAGGCCAAGAGGCGGTTCCGAAAAACTCTGACACCAGAGTGTGCATGGTCGATTGACCGTGACACCTACTCGAAATGATGATGATGACCGCTTCGAAGTGGTCGCAGCGCGTAGTTATGTTTTCGATACCCACACGCGGAGTGAGACTAGGTCACCATAATACGGTCGGATAATAACCGTGTGAAAATCACTGCAAGAGAGAGACGACAAATAAAGCATTCGTTTGTGGTAGGAATTTTCATAAATTCTCTAATGCTGATGTCAGCGTTTCCAAGTATGGCCATTCTATTTGCATAGACTCGTGCGAAATGTAGACAGGACACGTGATATTTTATTGATGTGATGGGAAAATTAAATATTATTTGTCAATATAATTTTTTTATGTTTAATTTGTGTCAATATTACATGTTTAATATACTAGCTCACGCCCGCGGCTCCGCCCGCGTCAATGTCGAACAGTACTTTTTCCCGGGATAAAATGTACCCTATGTCCTTCTACGTACCCCAGATAACGTGTATGCAAAAATCATGATGATCGGTTCAGTAGTTACAACGTGAAAGCGTTACAAACAAACAAACTCAATTTCGCATTTATAATATAGGATTTAGTTGTAAAAATATTTGCTACTTTCTATATAGCCACCTTTAAAATATGCAATTTTAAAGGTGGCTATATAGAAAGAAGCTTATTTTTCAAAACTGACATTTAGGCTTCACAAACCTTACTGAATAATATCAACACTTACGCGAGTGAAATTATTTACAGAATCACAGATTTACTTACGTTTTATTTGTCGGATTAGTAAACTATTTTTGGTCTGTTACAAAGACCATCATCGATCGGGGCGAGTGTTAGGGTTTCGCTTCCCTTAAAGCATTTTGCAGCCTGTTTTTACATTTTTCTATGTAAAGAAAAATTCTAGTTTTCTAACAGGTTGGTTACAAAAAAATCATTATATTTGTTACACTTTTATAAGTGTTAAAAACAAAACAGATATAAAACACCAAAATAAGTGTTAGAGGTGTGTGATTTCTAAAAATCTTCCATCTGTACACAACATTTTATGCAATAAATATATTCATTCATTCAAGAATAATTATGTAATATATTTAATAGGTAACCCTAATGAATGCGTATCCTTTATAGATGTGTTTTTAAATCCCAGCTCACACCGATGATGTTTCTTAACAGACTAGTCGAACTAGTTGGCGAATCCGACTAATAAAACGTGAGTAAAATCGTGATTCTAAAATAAACTTGACTATAACTTTACACGCTTAACAAAGTTTTAATATTCCATTAAAGCTATAAAAATTTGTTCGTACTCGTCTTGAAACAAAGGTTTTCTTAAGTGAGTAATCTTTTCAAATTGAAAGGCTCACAGTTAAAACAAAACGCAGACGGAAGAAAGTGTTAAAGCAGTTCATAAGCGGATTACATTACAAACTTTGTCTAGACACGCAAGTTTGAACTTTATTTCAACTGCTACATAGTTTAAATTTATTCCAATTAAGTTGGACGTCGGGGGTGAAGTTTGTTACAAACAAGATGTGGCCATTAATATTAATGTGATGCTAATGTATTTAACTGCATAATTGAAAATTAAAGTAATAAGAGTGCAGATTTAAGTGGAGTGTGAAATATAATAGGTGTATCATGTTTCAGCGAACTAACGAAGCGAAAATAAAGCTCAATTTTAATTGGAAGTAATGGATGCCATTTAGTTATTAACCGACTTAAAAAAACGGTTGTCTGTAATGGTATATGAATGATAATTTTACGTGATAACGGTGGAAGGGAGATAGATGTCGTCACAAGCCGAACACTTAGGCCGATCATGCCTCTTTATCGCTATTTTATATATATATATTTTATGAAACCTGGTAGATATACACTTAGGCATATAGGACACAGGATATGCTACTTATTTTTTTTCTACTGTCATGATAAGACGTAGCCCCCATACAAACATAACATAAAATTTACGCGAACGAAGTCACGGGCACTGCTAGTACTGTATAAAGTACTGTTTCCGCGGGATCGACATTAACGTGACCAAAGCCGCGGGTGACAGCTAGACTTAACATCGCTTTTGCCCGCGGCTTCGCTCGCGTTAAGAACTAAAGTTTCATACAAACTTTCATCCCCTATTTTATCCCCTTGGGGGTAGAATTGATCAAAATCCTTTCTTAGCGGATGCCTACGTCATAACATCTACCTGGATGCCAAATTTCAGCCTGATCCGTCCAGTGGTTTGGGCTGTACGTTGATAGATCATTATGTCAGTCAGTCACCTTTGAGTTATACACGGTGAAATTTAGATCGTTCTGGACCTTCAAAGGGGGGAATCAGCCTGTCGATATGAACAACTTTTCCTATGGGACCAATGCTGGGATCTCAAAAAAAAATGGGCAGTTTCATACAAAAAATTTCGGCCGCCCGGTCAATGTGTATGGGAACGTCAAAAAATTTTCTAAGTTCCCAGCATTGGTCCCATAGGAAAAGTTGTTTATATTAACGGGCTGAATCATCCCTATAAGGGTACAGAACGATCAAAATTTCACCGTGTATATGTATATTTAGCCGCGTGGTATCCGGCAGAGCAGCCGCGTGGTATCGGGCAGAGTAGAATAGGACCACTCCAAGTCTTCCCGTGGATGTCGTAGAAGGCGACTTAGGAAATACAAGCTAAACAAAGCTTATAAACATCTAAGAGACCTCTCCAACCCGTCTGGCCAGCGTGGAGAGTGTAGGCCAAGTCCTCTGACTGCTCTAGCCAAGTATGGCTCTAGTAGTACAGAGAGGGTCGTGCTCCTGTAGTGGAGACTAAAAAGGACCTGATGATGATGATGATGATGATGATGATGATGATGATGATGATGATGTATATTTAGATATGCCACTTCCAAATTGGGAATAATTTAATAACACATACAGGTGATTATGTCGCCTCTATATCTCTTTATCGCATGTTAATCTATGACAAACAACTATCTAGGTGTTTGTTGACAGTTATTAATGTGTCAAGAACGATTCATTAGTCATTAGACTATTCTTAGGCTTGTCTTGAAATATCGCTTTGTCTTACTAATGGCGTTCAAGTTCGTTTTATTTCTAAACTTGACAATGGGATGATATAATAGTGTTATTATTTTTAGATTAATCGTTGTTTGGTTATGTGAAGCGTGGCTTATTGCATCTGTAATACGTAGTAGCAGAATGTTTCTTTTCACGATTGATTTTTATTTTTTGAGATCTGTACCAAAAGGATAAAAACGGTACCTTATTACTAAGACTCCACTGTCCGTCTGCCTGCCTATCACCAGGCTGTATGTCTTGAAACGTGTTAGACAGTGGAAAATTTCACAAATGATGTTTTCAGTTGCCGCTATAACAAAAAATACTAGAAAGAGATTTAAATAGATATTTAAGTGGGGCTCCCATACAACAAACCTGTTTTTTTTAATACGAACATTTACTTATCCACCGTTAAGGTACCTAGTATGTTTCATCTCAAAGAAAGTAGTAACATACGGGGTAGACAGAGCCTATAAGAACTAAAATCCACGTTAAGCATGTTGGTGGGCGTGTAGATGGAAAACGGAATCATAATAGTTATGTCAGATTTTCGCCCAATCCCTTGATTGGGTTTTGGATCTGCGCAAGATGAGAGCTCGTCCATTCTACGATTTTTCTTTTCTCCCAGACCAGTATGGAAGAGTTATCATTATCTTCTCCTACTATAAATCGCTGAAGTCTAAGGATGCGTATTAAAAATCACATTTAAAAATATTGTGACCTGACGCACAAATTGAGCGACTAACGTAATCATATTCATGTTGTAAAATGGATGGAATGAGTATATCATTTTTATCTATCTCTTAATTTATAATTGTTTTGTATCTTAGATATAACGCATATAGGGATCTTACGTATTGGTCATAATTATTTCTATGAATGCATTTCATTATTTATTTATTTGTGTCTATTCTCACACGTATATAGTATATATTATCATATAATCTCCTTGCACCCGCACCTACTTGACGGCGACAACTGAAAATCAGTGTTTTTGTACCTAAGTGCAAAATAATCGCTGAGTTATGGCCTTTTTGTCTTGCTGCAGCACACAAATGACTGTTCTTGTGTTTATGTACTTAGATTTAAGATCGCCTGTATTACTAATTTGTGTGTTTGTGGCAATCAAATAAACTTATTATCTATCTATCTAAAAAGAGAACAACTCTATTACAACAAGAAGCAGGTGGTTTTCGGCATTCCCTTTTTATGTTTTCCTTTCAGAACAGTACCGAAAATCAATTAAAATTGGTTGTCTGTAAGGTTGGTTTACGGACAATAACTTTACGTGATAGAGAATGGTGAGCGATAGATGCGTTGCGTGATAGATATACTGCTACTGCTGTTGCTCCGGAACGTGTCATTTTTCATGCGTGCAGCCTTTGATCAAATATAATGGTAGATACACGATTCGCGGTCAAAAAGTGGCACCGGCAAAACAGCGCACTTATCGACTTTCGGAGCTGTTATGTCCACAGTTTCAATAAACCGCGCTAGCACTCACACGTCTCGCGATGACGAAGGTCAGTGAATAGATGCAAAAACTAAAGTGAAAAAGAAAGATGAAGTGTCAGCCTTTCAGTATGTACCGTTTTTGTTGTTGTTTGTAAGTATGCATCATGTTTTTTGGCTCAGGGATATTATTTAGGCTTTATTTTTTATGAGACTTTGTATCTGTGTATCTATGTACTGTGTATCTACCACTATATTTTATCAAAGCGTGCAGCCAGTGTTCGTAGATTTATAAGACGTTCACGACAAAAATAAAAATAAAAAACATTATTTAAAAAGTTTCAGCTACTTAATCAGAAAATAATGAAAAAGAACTCTGGTACTTCATTAGACTTGCAAACAATGAAAATCTCCAATAAGTATGCCTCAGTGAGCATCATCAAAACAAACATCAAAGCCAATTAATTTGATCAAAAGGCCGTTTCTCCTAAACATCTTAGATCCTCGTTATTCATTATTACGCTCTAATTAGCCATTTTACCGTACAACTGTGCGATTTTTTTGCGAACGTTCGAAAGTATATCGTACTGTGTTACTTGAGAATGTAGCAATTTAATTATTACACGCTTTTTTAGGGAAAAATATAGTAATAAAAAGCTTGATTATCTTGTTGAGCAAAAGCTTACAAGCATTTCTTGTTAAAAAAAAAATAAAAATGTAGTTTTTGCAAACGAATTCAAATCAGTTCATCCTTTTTAGGATTCCGTACCCAAAGGGTAGAAACGGGACCCTATTAATATCGCTCCGCTGTCCGTCTTTCTGTCTGTCCGTCTGTCACCAGGCTGTATCTCATGAACCGTGATAAACAGTTGAAATTTTCACAGATGATGTATTGTTGCCGCTATATAACATATATACCGCTATATAATACTAAAAAATAGAATAATATAAATATTGAAGGGGGCTCCCATACAACAAACGTGATTTTTTTCTTGTATTTGCTCGATATTGATAACGGCAACAGGTAGACGCTTGAAATATTAACAGAATATTCAGTTACTTATTTATATTCACTTTAAATTAATATTAAAGGGGGCTCCCATACAACAAACATAATTTTTTGGCGTGTTTATAGATAACGGTACGGAACCCTTCCCTTCGTGCGCGAATCCGACTCGCACTTGACGGGTTTTATTAGCTTCGCCTGTATGTTTGCTTGTTTGTAACTTGTTTGTTTGTAACCTACTTTTTTCGCTGGTTCCGCGCTCACGCTTGTGACATTTTTTCATGCGTGCAGCCGGTCGTGGCACTCATGGCAGCAGGATCATAAGCAATCTTTGTGTTTATTGATTAAGAGAAGCTAATAAAATTGTGAATTACATTAGCGTATCAATAAGCGATTGGCAAATTATATAGAACTAGCTGTTGCCCGCGACTTCGTCCGCGGCAATTTCTGTTATTGTGATTAATTAGTATAGATGAATAATTTTCCCCTTTTCCAAAACATTTTTTATTGATGCTTCGCTCCTTTTAGTCGCAGAATGATGATTTATAGCCTAAAGCCTTCCTCAATAAATGGACTATGTAACACAAACATAATTTTCAAATTTCAACCAATAGTTCCTGAGATTAGCGTGTTCAAACAAACAAACAAACTCTTCAGCTTTATAATATTAGTATAGATAATCTTTTAGTATGTACGTCACACTTCTAAGAACCTTCAAGGCAAGCCGCTTAGGCAACAGTCGTGGCACTCGTGGCAGCAGGATCATAAGAAACCTTTATGTGTTTATTGATAAGAGAAGCTAATAAAATTGTGAACTTAGGTATATCTACTTAGCTATTACATCATCGTATCAATAAGCGATTGGCGACGTGTAGACAAAGTTGCAATTTAATAGTTTACTTAATATTTCTACATTTAACATGGTATCTTGGTTAATTATTCTGAGAAACCGACCAGAAACAGGATCTTTTGCTGAATGCCGATGAGTTGTTTAAAATCAGTTTACGGAACCCTAAAAGAATCATATTATTTTTAGACCATGCAGCCCATACAAATAAACATTTTTTTATCTTCGATGCAAATAGAAGGGTGTTCTTATATTATTTTTTTATTTATTTATTTGCATCAGGCAACAGAATACTAATAAAATATTACAGGCCCATAGAATATACATATACCTTACAGACTAACATACATATAAATCCTAATCCTAACTAATATTATAAATGCGAAAGTGAGTTTGTTTGTTTGTTTATTTGTTTGTTTGTTACGCTTTCACGCCGTAACTACTGAACCGATCATCATGAAATTTTGCATACAAGTTCTCTGGAGTACGGAGAAGGACACAGGCTACCTTTTATCTCGGGAAAAAGTACTATTCCCGAGGGATCGACATTGACGCGGGCGGAGCCGCGGGCGAAAGCTAGTATAATATAAAACTTAAAAAGGTACATTCCACGTTTAGCCAGCAACGTGTTGCGGGTCTATGGGGTGTCGGGTATCGTTCCGCGAAAACTGCGATACACCACACCCTTCGGCCAGAACTTTTCGTCCATGAAAGTCGCCAGCTTTTCCGTCGGGACCCGCAACACAAACGACGTGAAGTTCACAGTTATAAGTGTTATCGTCCAAGGTCTTATAAACTAAGAAATAACATATGGTTTGAACCGGCGACCTTAGGTCTATGACCTACGCTCTGTCGATTGGGCTACCGCGTTTGCGCGCCTCTGCACCAGTTCTAACCCTGATTAAGTGGAATTTTTTTACCCTGTCTTATTCTTTGTGAATACTTAAAAATCCTTATAATCCAGAGGTGTCATAATTATATCATTGAAACTAACGTTAGATACAGACATCATGTTTAACCAGACTGCTGTCACCTGTTGACTGTATTGTTTGTGTTTTGAAATAAATTGATTGATTGATGTCACAGATGGTGTCATAATTTTGACCGTTAATGTGTGTGTCCGGCCACCGGCCACCGCGGCCAATTGCGAGTCGGACTCTTTTTTAGGGATCCGTACCCAAAGGGAAAAACAGGACCCAGTTAATATCGCTCCGCTGTTCGTCTATCTGTCTGTCTGTCCGTCAGTCACGGCCAATTGCGAGTCAGACTCGCGCAGAAGGGTTCCGTACCGTTCATTATAAAAACAAATTATGTCTGTTGTATGGGATAATATTATTTTTATTTCTATTTAACTATTTATTTTGAAAGTATGTACAAATAAAAAAATCACGTTTGTCAAAAAATCACGTTTGTTACCCATTAATATTTATTTTATTCTATTTTTTAGTATTTGTTGTTATAGCGGCAAGAGAAATACGTAATCTGTAAAAATTTCAGCTGTCTAACTATCATGGTTCATGAGATACAGCCTGGTTACAGATGGACAGACAGACAGACAGACAGAGGGTCAGCGGAGCGATATTAATTCCCGTTTTTTCCCTTTGGGTAAGGACCCTAAAAAGGATGGACCGATTTGGATGCGTTTGCAAAACATCTGTATTTTTTTCTTAACAAGAAATGCTAAGCTTTAGCTCAACAAGATAATCAAGCTTTTTATTGCCCGCGCCATTAACTGGATAACCTATGTATCGTGAGTGAAAGCTCACTTGTGCTTTCGCATTGTGTTGAACAAAAGCTCCGTGTATATGAGTAATGAGCTTATTCATCTTCGATGGACTGAGAGATATGTTTGAAATGCTTTTTGAATTGGATTGGTTTTGAGTACGTACTGTGAGTAATATTTTTTTTTATAAGATTAGAGAAATGAGGTTTAGTTTTTTAAGAATGCTGATTACTTAGAAAGTGGATGAGATATGTTTGCTGTTTCTTTTGTTTGTAGTAAAGAACTATAACCCGCGGCTCCGCCCGCGTCAATGTTGATCCCTCGGAAACAGTACTTTTTCCCGGGATAAAATGTACACTGTGTGCTTCTCCGTACCCCAGACAGTAGATATGCAAAATTTCATGACGATCGGTTTAGTAGATAGGGCGTGAAGACGTGTCAAACAAACACACTTTTATTTAAATCTATAAGTAAGAATGTAAACCTGATTTTGTTTTGATGAATATATTTTTTTATTTATTTAAACTAACGCAAGAGGGTTATACACTTCTTGTGCGCGCGTCTCGGTCCACATTTGCCCTGAGGAAGACCTCCGTATGAGGTTGAAACATGTCGGCCTACAGCTGACTTCATACGTGAGTAACCCGCAACTTTTAATTAAACTTTAACTACTTAATAAAGAAAGATTTTTATTAGCCTCTTATTTTTTTTTATCGTCTTTTCCTTGGGAACAGTACTTAATGATGGACGTGTATCTATATATGTATTTGTTATAAAATATAGTATCGTTGAGTTAGTATCCCATAACACAAATCTCGAACTTACTTTGGGGCTAGCTCAATCTGTGTGATTTGTCCGTATATATTTATTATTTAATCCGGGATGATATGTAGCCTATGCCCTTCTCCGTACTCCCGAGCTATTAATATCGATGCTGTATTTTGTGAGTTAATCAATTATTTAAGAACACAATATTTTTTTATTCTTTATTGTATTAGCATAGTCTGAGGTAGAAAACAATTAAAAAAAAATTAAACGCCTTTATTTTAAACGCGATTAAAAAATATAGAAATATTTTTGGGTCAAGTAGCAAGAAGTAGTCACATCAAACATAACATGTCACTTTGTCATTTCGCAATGCAACTACTTACATTATGCAAAAAGCAAAAACCAATATTATTTTTTGTCATTGCACACCTGTATTTGTGTGTCTACTTCGTCAGATATACAGAAGCAATTTTGAAGATATGAATATTGTGACAGTTGCAAATAGAAGACTTATAGTTACTCAAGAACTGTTGTCTCAGAAAAACAAGTTTAACTTTGCAATGAAAGTTAGGCGTGGTGGTATGTTTGACGTATTCAAGACAATTCATATAAACTATGCCCTTAAGCCTTGGACGAATTAACCACTGGACGCGAAATTATGACATTTGACTCCTTACCCCTCTATCACGGTACTATGAAATATTTCTATGTTAAACAACAGGCTACGTCAGTGTGACTTCAGAGACTCAAGGCAAAACATTGCGTAAAAAATGGTGAAGTGTGCGGTATTGCAGTGTAAAAATTACAGTAGTCGCACAAACAACATTTCTTTTCACCAGTAAGCACATTTTGTCCAATATTTCTTAGTATTTTCTAGTGAATTTAATTAAATGTGTAATCATTAGACCGAATAATACGTCCACTTAAAAAATCCTTGGTTTAAACTGGAAGTCAACCAGAATGTTGTCATACTCTAACGAGTCGGATTAATTCTGTCATTGTTACATTCGTTCACTAATTCTTCAGTTCATTCCATTCATTTAGAGCTTGCACCTATCGATGAACGTGTCGATGAATGATATCGATAGGAATGCAATCTTATTACGGGCGGCGGATAAATAGCCAATTTAAGTAAATACTCAAAATGTATAAATATCCATAAATAACCAGTTTCACTTTTCTCATTATTTGTAATTATATTTGTTGAAGAGGTGATTCTGTCTCTTTACTTACTGAAACTAACAACCTTAGTTTCAGTAAGTAAAGAGACAGAATCACCTCTTTATTATTTACGGAGTAGACAAGACCTAGCTTTACGATATTAAAAAGCCACGTTTTGTATGTTTTTCTCATAAAGTATATAAATTTATTTCTATGATGGTTTCTGATTATTTCTATGATCTCGGAATCGGCTCTAACGATTTCGCTGAAATTGGGTATATGAGGGTTTTCGGGGGTAAACAATCGATCTTGATTAGTCTTTATGTTTGGGAAAATGCGTGATTTCGATTTTTCATGCGTTTTCCATTTTACGCAGAATATGGTCGCTAATTTCGTCTTGCCTGCCACTGTCCATCTGGTCCAGCGGCTTAAGGCGTGGATGGCAAGAAACGAGTTACGGGTTCGAATCCCGCTCCGCGACTTACTTATTTTTTGTATTTTAAATTTTATTTATAATTTTTAAATTTTATTGTTTTTGGACAAGTATAAAAAAAATGTAGTTAATGTTTGAGATAACAATATATATTTATCACAAATATAGATTCACCTTAACACCACCATATTACAACAAATAGTAATAACCGAGCAAAGTTCGGTCGCCCAGGTACTAGTTCTCTAAGGGCAAATAAATACACATGAAGGTTCATGTATTTATCCATAACAGTGGAGATAGAGCCTGCAAATTCATATCTGATCAAAAGGCCCTATTTATTAACTTTCCATGTTCAAATACATTTAAACTAAAACTTTTTGTTCGTTTTTATGAAAAAGGATCAATTATACATCTGAGTCATGGGGTTTTTCAACAATAGTGATTGGTAAGAAAAGAGCCTATCCGTAGTCCGTAAATATTTTAATTTCGATGTTTTAAGGACCATATCAATAGCAAATGTATGAGAAATACAATTTAATTATATTTTTATTATTTTTTTCAATTACATTTAAGGGCTGCTGAAGTCTGATCCAATTTTAAATAAAAACTTTTAAATAATCCGAAATTTTTGTTTGAAAAATATATTCTGAAAAAAAAAGTTCACCGTTTAATGAACGAATTTTTGTTTTCCAAATAAAGCTTTTATGTACACATTCTCTCTAATATTTAAGAGCTAGGCTCTTGACGGTGTCATTGTATGTAAAGAAATTGACACAGTGACTATTTTGACCAGAAAATAATGGAGTGGTTTGCCTTCTCCATTTTACATGGGTACTAGCAAAAAATCCACTAGTGTTCATGGTGCCTCACGATGTTTTCCTTCATCAAAAGCAAGTATTGGTCCATGAAAATGGCCGTACTTGACTCAGATTTTACTAAAAACTCAGAGATACAGTTCGGGCCGGGCGGGGTTTGAACCCGGGACCTTTCGGTTTTATTTGTTATGGTTCGAATTTTAAGACAACTGAACCATTAGCGCTTCTACTAGTCCTTAATATGTAATATAATTTTTAACTTGAAACCTAGTGTTCTGTAGATTGTGTGTGTGATTTAAAAGAAGATACATTCTGAAGGCCGGAATCCTAAAAACAGTAGGTGGTTGAAATACGAAAATGACAGTGACTATTGTCATTAAATGTGTCATTGTCAAATTCGTTTTATTTTTCAAATAAAATTTTGATTTGAAACAATCGCCGTATTACGTAAAATGCCCGTTGTAGGGCAAGATATCTTAAAAATCATAATTGTTGTTTTGAGTACCTAAAAAACATTATTTCTTTTAATAAACAGCATAGGTAACTGAGCTGACCATGTTTATAAAAATTGAGCAAGGCTCGTTACATATTTTTGCGATACTTTAAACCGATCATTCATTCAATTTGTCGACTATCGACTTTGTAACAACACTGTCTATGACATCTGACATAACACGAATAAATTTAAATTTTTAAATATAGACGCATGTCGCAGGAGGTAAGTATGTTTCATATTTGTTCGGTTCTATGTTGTCATTACCTCCCGTCCCCCCAGTATTGGTTGAACAAGTTTTCATACATTTTTCTTTAATTTCGCGTCCAGTGGTTAATTCGTCCAAGCCTTAAGCCCTTCAGGCACGTAGGGACCAATACTGGACTGAGTTTCTTTCGGCGTATTCTTCTCAGCAGTGGTCGTTTCGAAACGCTAGTAGCTTATCGATTTTGCAAATATTAAAAATAATAATATGACGTTCAGAAAGAGATACATGATATCCAAATTTGAATATAATTCTATTTCATTTCTATAGTTGCACTGCAACTATACACAGAGGGCGTTTCTTTCTACATTTGACAGATTCATTTTTTTTTTTTTTCATATTTGTGTTACGGCATTTGGCTCTCTGTGCCTTTTAGCCCTTCATATTTTCTACGTGTTATCAACGAAATGGTGGTGTAATTTATTTCGGTGATTCAACGGAGCCCCTGGCGACAATTCCCACGAATCCACTGGTTTGATCATAGACGCAGTAGCAGTAAGGCGAGCGACCACCAGCCCGCTATGTAAATCTCACTACAGCCGCACCATGACACTTCATTTTAGTTATTCCACACATTGTTCATAAACATGGACATTTATAACACCAAATTACACCGATTTCACATTATAAAGTCCACTAGAAGCAATTTGCAAAACATTCCAAAACAAAAACCGTGCAGTCCGTCGAAATTCCCGCCAAGAACTCGACAGATTCATTCTAGAAGTTTCTTTGTTTTTTTAGTGTGATAATAGATTCAGGTGTTATTTTTCGGAAGTCAAAGCTACATTTACTTTGAGACAATTTACCACAATTTACTTTGTGCTTACTGGAGGCGGAAGCACGCAAAGTAAATTGTTTCAAAGTTTTTAGTGTGTGTAAGTGGTCAACACTGCTGTCAGATTTTACAAGCTGCCTAAAGGCATCTGACATAGCTTAACGACTGCCGTCAATGATGACAACAGCCAGGACCAACGCCTTAAAGTGTCTTCCGAATCACGGAGGAGGTCGAGATATTTCTATGCCACTTGCGGTCACCCATCACAATAGGGACTGCGGCAAGGGTTGCTTAACATGCGTTAGCGATGTCAATGCTCACGACCACTAGGCCATCGGGCTCCATTTGCGTGAAATCGATGACGCTCAGACACATTATAAGTAGTCTAGATAACTAGCTGTGGACCTGCTGCCCTCTAACGACGACTTTTGAAACTAAACTTACGTGTGCCGTCGGATGAACAATAATATGTATGGTTTTGGTTATAGGTATTGTAAGTAGATTAATTTGAATTAAATTGACGAGCTTTGTGGCCTAGTGGTCATCATGCCAGTATGTATGCCACACCGGAAGTCCCGGGTTCGATCCCCGGAAAATGGAAAATGATATTTTTAGATTTAGATTGGCCTGGGTGTTGGATGTCTATCTCTTATAAAATAAAGTATCGTGAAGTTAGTATCTCATAACACAAGTCTCGAACATACCTTGGGGCTAGCTCAATCTGTGTGATTTGTCCATATATATTAATTACTTTAATGTAGTACATTCAAAATAATATCTCCGTAATCAATTTCTTTCGCCTAGCGTTAAGAGATAATAATATGCTTAGTATGTGTCAGTTGCTTCTGAAAAAAAAAAAAACGTTAAAGTCTATAAAAGGAGCGGACATAATCCAAGTTGTAGTAAACCTAAGGAACATATAAGTCTAAGCTGACATCATTAACTAAACCTGACGCCAATTGACCTAACTCCATTATGGAACGCCAAATATTTTATTTATTCAATAAAGCCATTCTTTCGCAATACAATATGATCAAAACTATGCTAATACCTCCCTCTATATCCTGAATAAAACTTGCCCATCAGTGTGAAAGTTGGGGAGTCCCGAAGGAAGCACTACTGTTTTACGATGCCTTTGAAATTTTGATATGTTGCTCAACATATGGGGCGGATACAAAGAAAAAGTAAGTTCCTCTGTTTTATTAAGGAGTAGAATAATAAATAAATATGTAAATATATAAGCGACGCAAGTACAGTAGTCTTGGAAACAACTACATATTTGAACCGTTTGGGGTCGAAACTTTGGGACCGTGGGGGCCATCAGCCCATAAGCTGTTCGGCACCATTGCCCATAAATTGATCGAGGTGACCCGTGACCAGAAGGCTGGTCTATACCTTGGCCAAAAGATCAGCATTGCCATCCAACGTGGCAATGCTGCCAGCCTTCTGGGCACGCTACCGCGAGGCAACGATTTACCGGGCCTTTTTTATTTGTAAATATATATTATTTTTTTTATTTTTAGTTGTAGCATTAGTTTAAGTATTTTATATTTAAATTGTATATATATTGATAAAATAAAAACCCGTACAATATAAGGATATATTCACACATACAGAATTCAAAGTGTTTAGTAATAGAGATCTTGTAACAGAATTCTTTGAAAATGGAATCAAATCTTTTTTTTTTACTTATTATTAAAGTAGGAATTTGTCTCCCATATCACCTGATGGTAAGCGACGATGAAGACGAGGATGTTACATGTCTATTCAAGAGATACCCATTTATTCTTCTATTAATAATGTTGTCTCTCTTCTTGTGAAGTTTATACATGGTGAAATGTGGATCGTTCGGGACCCTTAAAGGGTGATTCAATCCGTAGATATGAACAACTTTTCCTATGAGACCAATGCTGGGAATCCCAAAAAAAAAGGGCAGTTCCATACAAAAAAATTTCGACTTCCCAGCATTCTCATAGGAAAAGTTGTTTATATCAATCGTGCTGAATCATCCCTTTAAGGGTCCAGAATGATCGAAATTTCACCGTTTATAACCAATTTTTACCGACTTCAAAAAAAGAGATGGCTTTCAATTCGGTTGTATGTTTTGTTTTAACTTTTAATTCTGTCATTAAAAAAACGATTATTTTTTTATTTTATTTTAAAGGATATGCTTTCCGATTGGTCTTTTTAAAATTCATCAAAACTGATTCCGTAGTTCAGTTGAAGTCGGTTTCTTTCATATGAAAGATTTCGTCTATTAGTTTTTAAAATATAAAATAAAATAAATATATAGGGTATATATATCACACAAATTGAGCTAGCCCCCACATTAAGTTGCGAACTTGTGTCGTAGGATAATAAACTTAACGATACTATATTTTATAATAGATACTTATATAGATAAACATACAAGACCCAGGTCAATCTGAAAAAGATAGTTTTACATCATGACCTAACTGGGGATCGAACCCGGGCGCCCTCGAAAAGGAAATACTGCGGGAAGACAGAAGGTTCTGATTAAATTCTTGTGCATGCATATGCTATTAAGGATTCTGTCAAAAAAATAATCCCAAGGAAAATAATCACCATGTATAACGAAAAATTCTTCCATTAGACCAGAGGAAAAACTCCAACATATTTTATAGTGTCAGTAAAAGCCTTTACCTTAATAGCTAAGTAACATTTTATGGGGACATGCCGGGGTCAAAGTGACCCTTAACGATAAATCTAAGGGCAAATTAACCCTGCGTTTTGGGGCAATATCGGGATACTCGGTCTTAGCGTAATAGATGTCTTCTTTAGTTATTATTACATTGTTTGTCTATTTTATATTGTCTTTATTTTAGAAACGAATAACGAGCTAATAACAAATTATTAATAACTAGCTTTCGCCCGCGGCTCCGCCCGCGTCAATGTCGATCCCTCGAGAATAGTACTTTTCCCGGGATAAAAGGTAGCCTTCCTTGTATGTACTTCTTCGTACTCCAGAGAACTTGAATGCAATATTTCATGATGATCGGTTCAGTAGTTGCAACGTGAAAGCTAACAAACAAACTCAATTTCGCATTTATAATGTTACTAGCTTTCGCCCGCGGCTCCGCCCGCGTCAATGTCGATCCCTCGGGAATAGTACTTTTTCCCGGGATAAAAGGAAGCCTATGTCCTTCTCCGTACTCCAGAGAACTTGTATGCAAAATTTCATGATGATCGGTTCAGTAGTTACGGCGTGAAAGCGTAACAAACAAACAAACAAACTTACTTTCGCATTTATAATATTAGTAAGGATAAGTAGTAAGGATAAGGATAACAAACCAGCGACCTGCCCCGGCTTCGCACGAGTATTTATTTAACTTTATACACAATACAGTCTTAAGGCGGACGGCGTTTCTGCCAGTCAACCAACTGTGTGCTGTGGAGAATTGTCGGGTAGTGCCAAAAATAAATTAAACAAACTAGTTAATAAATTACATACAAATATACACGCTAGTAAATATTGTAAGAATAAACAATACATACACTACATACATATTACGAACAAACTGACAGGCATTGTAGAAAATGAGCTTTCATATTAAACGAGTTTGAGCCTTCCGAATATCCACCGGTAGTGTATTCCATAATTTTGTAACAACGTATGTAAGAGTACGATAATTTATACATATAAAGTTTATAGTGATTCAAGATAAAGGTTTATATTATAAGCCTTTATCTTGAATCACACGATCTATTAAAAAAACCGCATCAAAATCTATTGCGTAGTTTTTAGGATCTAAGCATACAAGGGAGAGACAGCGGGAAGCGACTTTGTTTTATACATGTATAGTTAAACATCAAAGTCCCAGACCCAGGCCAATTTGAAATATATAATTTTACCTTCATCTTGACCTGACCCGTGATATCCGGTGTGACAGCCTGGCATGATCGCTAGGCCACAGAGATCGCGAAGATATCAAAGAAGGCATTTATGCGGAACAGCAGGCCTACTGGCTGATTTTGCCAAATACGGTGTAGCGGGGGCGCGTAAAGTTTGTATGAAAATTTTCTCATTTCTGGACTTAACAATACGAAAATTGGTATATGGGGTCTTGATAACGAATACCTTTCATCACAGAAAAAAGTGTTTTTCCCAAGGGATAGACATTAACTCGAGCGGAGCCGCGAGCGTCAACTAGTCTTAAGGCGATACCACTGTAAATAAGGTCGTTCTGAACCTTATTTATCTCGCAAAATACTTAAATTAGGAGTTTCAAATCTAAGTAATATGATTTTTGTCTATTTCATCTCCAAAAATTGAAGATGAAAACACGTTTTGATAAAACTTTCTCGATAGAAATATTTTTTGAAAAATGGTCTTCGTTCGCAGAGTTTTTGTTATTGTAGCTCAAATGCGACGAATGAAATAATGATTTTTAGACTAAAAGATAGGTTATTAGTAATTCATCAAAATGTAAATATGAAAATACAATTAACCGGTCTGATTTTATATAAAATAGAAATAACGAATTTGGCGCTTACGTTTTTTTCTTTGAGCGACTCGAGACTATCTCCTATCTCATCATTCACGGGCTAAACCGCAAAGCGCTATCCCTTGCGCGCACTTGATCAGTCCTTTGCCGAGCGAAGGTACCAAACATTTGAGTCCTCGTCTTAAATAAAAATTGTCGGTCATACGAAAACCGCACAAACCTCACTATCATCACGCCAAGGCCGCTAGAAGGTTGCCTGAGTTACCTGCAGCGGATTATAGCCTCTACTCCATCACAAATAAGGCCATAGAAATCGTTATGTTGATGTAACTTTTCTTAGAATATTCGTCATTTCAGATTTTACCTGTTGTAACTTGTTCCGTTTGTATGGGCGTGCCTGTTTATTTTTTTTGTTTGGTGTCGATGACGTAATAAGTGAAATATCTGGTGATTTTTTTAGTTACCAAATATAAAAACGGAGCGCAGCGTGCTAGGCTTGCGACTTATAGACTAAGTAAGGAACACCGAGCTGCGCTCCCTGACACGAATTGCGGATGTAGGTGCTAGAACTGCCAAGTTGAAATGGGGCCGGGCAGGACATGTTTGTCGCATGCGGCCAGAAAGGTGGGCAAAACTTGCCACTTTCTGGGTACCGGACGGCGCCGTGGCAGAGGCAGACCAAGAAGGAGATGGAGGGACGACCTCGATAAATTTCAAAATGGATGGCCAGAAGTAGCGAAGGATAGGGATGACTGGAGAATCCAGGGGGAGGCCTTTGCCCAGCAGTGGGACACAAAACCAAGAGGCTAGGAAAAAAAAATATAAAAATGGTTTGTCTAGACGCAGTCAAATCCAAATCAGTTCTGTTTCCTTAAGTTAACAACATAACATATCTTCCCCCACTTTTCCAGAGAGATAAAATAATTATATCTTCGCCTTATCTATAGGCGAGCTCCGGGGCGCAGTGGTTAACACGCCAGCCTGCGACCGATCCCCGGTCAGGTCAAGATGGAAAATGATCTTTTTCAGATTTTCCTGGGTCTTGGAAGTTTATCTATATATGTATTTGTTATAAAATATATATAGTTAAACAGGGGAAATTTTCACAGATGATGTATTTCTGTTGCCGCTATAACAAAAAATACTAAAAAATAGAATAAAATAAATATATAAAGGGGCTCCCATACAACAAACGTGATTATTTTGCTCGATTTTGAGAACAGGAACAGAAAGACGCTTGAAATATTTATAGAATATTTAGTTATATATTCACTTTAAAAATAAATCCTTATCCTTATCCTTACCTAATATTATAAATGCGAAAGTGAGTTTGTTTGTTTGTTTGTTACCCTTTCACGCCGTAACTACTGAACCGATCATCATCAAATTTTGCATACAAGTTCTCTGGAGTACGGAGAAGGACATAGGCTACCTTTTATCCCGGGACAAAGTGCTATTCCCGAGGGATCAACATTGACGCGGGCGGAGCAGCGGGCGAAAGCTAGTAATTAAATAAAAGTAAAATTATTATTAAACGGGGCTTCCATACAAAAGACATGATTTTTGCCGTTTTTATAGATAACGATACGGAACCATTCGTGCTTGAGTCCTCGCACTTGGCCGGTTTTATTTCTTAATTTATTAAGAGTATATCAAAATAACATTGTGAATGCAAAATAAAACTCTTATTAAAACACAGAAGAAGACGATGATGAACAGCATATTATTTCTATGCGACTGGTCACCTATCCCAGTGAGGACTGAGTCTGGGTTGCTTTACGTAAGCGCTTATATTGCTGACTGGGCCATTGCGTTCCTCAACTCCCTCTCGTACGTAGGTATTGGGTTTAAAAAAAAACAGGGCGGTCTGCTAGCAATTATATAATCAGAATCTCGCAAATGGCGCCAACAATTTCGTTGAAATTTAGGCGAGTGGGGTGAAAAATCGATCTAGCTAGACTCATCCCTAGGGAACTTCCTCCAGCTGTGCTCGGTCACCCAGGTCCTAAAATATATGTGGAAAATCTATGCAGCTTTTCGTATTCGCCAATAATGGATTGTTTTAGGATTTAGTGCTTTTGCTTATCTGTTGCTAAGTTTAACGGCGGAACCCTACTTAGAACAATATATTGTTTTCCTTGAGACCCACCACTAAGCTTTTCCTAAAAGGTTCGGTGAAAATAAATTAGACCTTTTAGCACTTCTGTGAAGTAACGATGGCTACTTTGGGAAATTGTAAAATTTACTTTACCGAATTACTTTTCACTTGGCTAGCTCCGTTGCGCAGCGGTCAACACGCCAGCCTGCGACAAGAGAGTGCCCGGGTTCGATCCCCGGCCAGGTCAAGATGGAAAATGATCTTTTTCAGATTGGCCTGGGTCTTGGATGTATATCTATGTATGTATTTTTTATAAAATATAGTATCGTTGAGTTAGTATCCCATAACACAAGTCTCGAACTTACTTTGGGGCTAGCTCAATCTGAGTGATTTGTCCGTATATTTATGTACCGTAATAAATGATTTACACTTATTACGGTTTAATAGCGTTTAGAGTATTAAATGTACTTCCATGCTGGTCTGGGAGAAAAGTAGAATGTACCTGCTTCTCTTCCCGTGCAGATCGTAAAAGTCGATAGAGTGAATGGGCGAATAGTCCCATCACTATTTTGATTCTGTTGTGCACCTTACGCCCACCAGCATGCTAAATAAACTACGTCAGAGGCCGAGAGGCGGTCCCGAAGAACTGATCAACTGACACCAGGGTGTGCACGGTCGATTGACCGTGATTGCGATATGCAACGTGTGTTTGTCTTTAATAATAATTTGATGGCCACGGTGGCCTAGTGGTCATCATGCCAGGATGCCACACCGGAGGTCCCGAGTTCGATCCCCGGTTAGGTCAAGGTGGAAAATGAACTTTTCAGATTTTAAATATATATGTTAAAAAATATAGTATCGTTGAGTTAGTATCCCATTACACAAGTCTTGAGTCTCACTCGAACTTACTTTGGGCAAAGAATATTGAACATTGGGCTAGTTTAATCTGTGTGATTTCTCCGCATCGGTATATTTATTTATGTACATTTCTAAAGCACCGATTTTTAAATAATAATTAGTGTAAGTAAAGACGTCAAAATAGTATTATACATCATACATCTCATAAGTACTTCACAATGTCATTCAGATATTATATATATAAATATCATAAGTGATAATTTACCTGCTACTGGAGATAGCTTCCTCATGACACACCATCGCGATTTCCACTGCAACAACAAAAAAATAATTTAAGAAAATAAATCAGGAGTTTCATTTGAGGGTTTGATGGATTGCTACCCACCAGTGACGTGCAGTCCATATAGACTGTTAGACACTGTCTACCTTGCAGTCGCCAAATAAATACATTTTTTTTTCTTACAAAAGTAATTATATTCGGTGCGCCTGCAAAATTCTGCTAGCAAATACTTTATAGTCGATTTTGTTCAAGTACCGCGCTGCGGCCACGGTCCGTAAGACAAAATTTCAAAGGTCTGACTTTTCACGCACACATAGAAAATTATTATACACCGATAGGAAATCGCTTTTGTAGTAGTACAAGTAAACATCTTTCATCGGCTCACACATGCAAAGCAAATTGGCGCTGTATGTGTGAATTTGAGACACTGTCTGCGAGGTTTCTATTGGCTGCCGCGCGCGATGTTAATGCATCGTCACCTGTCAATGTCATTATAGTTATTTTTCATACTTATGTCAATGTCATAAACAATATCATATCATTGATTAACGTGTTTACAAACAATCCAAGAGGAAAGTTTTATTTAAAAATTAAATGCTTTATCAGCTAAATTTCATATGTGACAAAAATATTTTCATGTGAAAGTTGTGTCGCTTAGTGTTTGCATGCCGAAATCGAAATATTAAACTGTTTTGAGAACACGCTTTTGAACTAATCAAATAGGTAACCGGTTAGTTAGGGTTAGTTATTCTAAAGTTTAATCTCAAACCGTATGATACGTGTACGTGGCTCGCAGGTTGTAATCATATCTCTTATCTTTCGCTTGTTTTGTATACTTTTGCGGTCGAAGATCGAAAGACTATCATAATATTAATCGAATTGTAGATAACTAGCCGTATAGTAAGGTAAGGTATATAGGTGGTATGTTTGTAAGGTAAGTTTTATAATTATGTCTACCCTATGATAAATGTCTGTGCACGTCACTGCTACCCACATCGCCTATTAATATGATTCCTTATTTCGCAGGAAGATAAGCAGCTGGTACATTCTACGTTTTTTCTCCTCTCCCAGACCCGCCTTAGAGTCCTTCATTTCACTACGAGTACAGCAGTCAGTATTCATGGCTCAATATATCTGTAAGACTACGTAATATTAGCTTATTAAGTATCCATAGCCCTTTCAATATAAATAGCATATTTACAAGAATACAATTTATCACAGTACCTATACTCACAACGTCATGTATCATATGTAGTTGTTAAAAACTTAGCATAGAAGACATACATTGCCCGCAAAAAACGTATAACATTTTCACACGTTTTTAACGAGCAACCGATGGATCAACAATGTGGAACGTTGCCGAGTAGTCGGCTGACCGTCGTCAGCCAGTCGCGGGCCACATTACAGTGCCACAGTCTAGTAGAACTTGAGCGAGTCGACGGTATGTTGCCGTCTCGAATGAGTGGCGGGCAATACGCACGTGCAAGTGTAGGGTGTCCTTGAGTAATAACATAGAACGGACATTTTGGTAGCTATAATTTTTTTGGGATAAAATCTTTGTAGTTATGTCTATGGCCATGCGGCTAGCAACCCATCACTATTTTAATTCCTTTTTCCATCTACACGCCCTCTAACATGCTAAATGTGGCCATAAGGTCTTACAGTCCTAGGCTCTGTCTACCCCGCAAGGGAAATAGACGTGATACTATGTATGTATTATTTTTTTGTCGCTTGCAGGTCAAAGCCAAATAGGGAATTATTATTTGCTACTGACATAAGCTCTTTGTTTTTTTACAAACATTGCTTTCGCAGACCACATATTCCGGTGGTAAACTTGATGGTTGGGAGTATAAGGTAAGATATCTCTAATTAAGGTGCAACATAGTGTAAGCCAAAAAAACCGGAAGTAGCTTCTTGGGGCTACGATTAGCGCGTACCTTGTAAGCATGAGGTGGAAAAAGGAATCCAAATTTTAATATGTAGCTAGTCGCATTGCCAATGACATGTTTTCTGATGAATTTATCCCTAAGCATTATTAGCGTTTACGCATAGTAAGCAACCTCAAGTGCGGTCTCCACTGGAACGGGTGACCGCAAGTGGCATTAAAAAATATCTTGAGCTCTCCCGTGCTTCGGAAGGTACGTTAAGCCAATGGCTGTCATCATTGATAGCAGCGATTTCAGACGCCTTTAGGCAGCTTGAAAAATCTGGCACCAGTGTTGGCCACGTCTACAACGATATATGAAAAACAAAAGAAACAAATCCGTTACGATCTGACCAGAACAATTATGTATTTATCAGTATTAAGGACATCATACAAAAAATGCCACAGCTAATGCCCACTAATATGCTAAATGTGGTCATAAGCTCTTATAGACCTGGGCTCTGTCTACCCCGCAAGGGAAAATGACGTGATACTATGTATGTATGTATCATACAAAAAAAACGAAGTCCGAAACTTTACGAAACCCAACACACATTACTCGACCTACAAAAAATATCTGTGGCGTCCAAAGTTGCGCGACGCAGTCGCTCGCAGCGCCGCCATCTTTAGTTGCCACATGCTTGCGACAGTGGCCGCACGCCGCGACTTTCCGTCGCCGAAAATGTCCGAAATAGACCCGGAAAAGTTGATTCAAGCTGTGAAAGTGCGCCCAGGGTTGTACAACAAGAATGACACGAACTATTTCTGCCACAAGAAGTACAAGTCTAAGATGTGGACGGAAGTATGTAAGGATGTATTTAGTAACTGGGAGCATTTGAGGCCGCAAGATAAAGTTGAATACGGTAAGCAACCGACTACAAAATGTTTCTGGTTTGTATTAATCATTCTTGTATTTAAATTGCTTTAAAATCATTTTGATTTAGGTAATAAATTTTTACAATGCTTGTCATAATAACGAATGACATAATAGTTGGTTGTCATGGAACCTGTAGGTCATAATGTTTTTATATGTTCAGAAGCCCGATGACCCAGTGGCTTCCGTATGTTAAGCAACCCTGAGTGCGGACCCCATTGGGATGGGTGACCGCAAGTGGCATAAATATATCTAGGGCTCCTTCATGCTTCGGAAAGCTCGTTAAGCCGTTGGTCCCGGCTGTCACCATAAGTGGCAGTCGTTAAGCTATGTCAGATGCCTTTACGCAGCTTGAAAATCTGACAACAGTGTTGGCCACTAACACACACGAAAAACAACAACATTATGTTTTTATTTAATAATTGGTAAGAATGACCTACAAACAATGTGCTAACTATTTTTCTTGATAAGCATATTGTAAAAGCCAATTAAGGGAAGGGGCGAAGACCTGGATTTCACGTCTGCAGGGTAAACAGTGCCGGTCAACCTTATTTAGATTGTTCAAGACAAAGTAATAGGGTCTTGACAGACAGACAGAGAGACAGATGAACAACCGAGTGATCCTATAAGCTATAAAGCATTCGTTTTTTCCTACTGAGGTACATAACCCTAAAAACACGTTATCACATCAAAAACAGCATTCTACACTGTCTATAGCGTTAAATATTGTTACGCCTCAAGAAATATCCATTTAATTTCCTTACATACATCGGAACGTAAATTGGAAAATACTTCAATACGTTCCGTTTGCATACCTTTCTGTTTATGTAAGTAAGTAATTACTTAATGAGCTAAGTAGCGAGCGTGTTTCCCTTTAGCGTTTATTAGTAAAATCTCCTTTAAAGGCAAATATAATTTTCTCCGGCACAAAGACACCATTTATCTTTTCCTCTTGGGCTTTCGCGAAAGTTTAGCCATTCAGAACTACTTACATTTACTAAAATTTTGACGTAATTTATTGCATTTAGGGAAATGCAACTTATAGAATATTTCAAACAAAAACTAACGCGTGATAATAACATTTATATGTGAATTACGGGTTACTCACGTACGAAGTCAGCTATAGGCCGACATGTTTCAACCTCATCCGGAGGTCTTCCTTAGGGCGAATGTGAACCGGGCGAGACGCGCGCACACGGAGTTGTCCTGATTCGCATTGCGAATCCTCCGGATGAGGTTGAAACTTGTCGGCCTGTAGCTGACTTCGTACGTGAATAACCCGTAATTCACATATAAATCATATTTTAGACGTTATAATATTTATTAATTAGTAACAGTCTCTAATCTTAAATATAAAAAGAAACTCGAATTGAGCGTTTTGAAGTCGTTTAATAAGAAAAGATCTTCTTAAGGATTCTAACAATATCTCCACGTCCAATGCGTTGACACATTTAAAAATTATGAACACTTCTAGAAACTGTTGTCAAATAGTGAGAGCGGTTTGTTCGTCACCTAACCACTTAGGTTTCATATCGATTGATAACATCTGTGCCGGCATATTTAAAATGTTTTCTAGCGTAGCTAATTGATTAACAACTAGTGTTTGTAATTTCAGCGCACGAGCTCCAAAAACGGTGGAAAAGTCTACGAACCTGCTTCACAAGGGAACTAGCTTTACAAAAGAAAGAGAAGTTAAAAAGAGAAAGAAACGAAGGACCGTTCAAAAGAAGAAAGAAGTATGAATACTTTGATACTATGACGTTTTTACTTGACCCAGACTCTGTGGACCAAACAGAAGTAGTGAATGATTCTGGTGACGATTCTTCGGACCCATTAGATAATGATATGATCAAAGCTGAGTATGAATACCAACCTTCTAACTCTAGACATATGATAGCGGAAACTAATTTGGATAACAGTGAGCCTTTTCAACAAGCTATTTATTCTAGAAATGATTCTGTTGAAGGAAAGATTTTAGACATGTTAAGAGAAATAAAGAAAGACGAAGAAGATGAAGACAGGCAGTTTATGCTGTCTCTAGTGCCTAGTTTTAGAAAGCTTAGTGACAAGCAGAAGTTTGAAGCTAGGATTGAAATGTTAAAAGTTTTGAAAGCCATCAGTTTTCAAGACCAATGATTATGAGTACAAAGACTTGATATTGTTTATGAATGACTTTATATATATAATTGTTGAAAGTAGGTTATGTTATAATAGGCTCTATGATCTGTTATTATTTTTAATTAGATTCAGTGCATGCATCCCTCAGGAAGTTTTCGTATTTTTGTCACTTTCTGAGTTGTATCAGTGCATATTGAATAGTCTTTCTGTAAATAAAGTTTACAATTCCTTGTTTTAGCATGAATAGGTAACTAACATCTAACTTTCGCAATTTCAGTATTAATTAATATCGCTTGACGTTTTATCGGCGTTTCGTACATCGTGATCAGAAGCAGATCTGTATTCTGTCTTTGGTCATGATGGCTTCAATTCCATTGAAACGGCTCCCAGGTCTAGCCACGGTAGTTTTTTGGGGGACTACATACTAAGTGCGTCATATTAAAAACAAATAAATCAATTGTCAATTTAGGTATAATAGCCGAAGATTTGAAATGAAAAAGATGGGCCAAAATCGGGCAACCGGTTTTGGCTCAACTTTTTTGGTACTTGGTCAGTTAATAAATATGCTACGTCTTAAAACAGAAAAGCATTTGTTTTGGGTTTATTGTCTGTGAATCGCTTTAAAATTTTTAATTATAGTTATCTTCGTTAACTTTATAATACTATCTTTTGATTAGATCTAGTTTAACATTTATTAGTTTGGAGTTCTAATAATTTATTTTGCCATTATGTATTATATAAAAATTGCCCTTCTTACATGAAAGAGCAACAAATTGTGCAATAATATAACAGAAGTCAATGAGCGTTTTCAGAATCTATTCTTTTGCCTTTTACTAACCATTTTGAACAGCAGCTGTCAAAATCCGCCAATCATGTCTTTTTTTTTAATTTTATTTGTGGCTTTTACGCGTGAAGTGTTTAGCCAGTATCAAGTATATGTGAGTTTTCCCGTTTTTTCTTAGTCTTGTTAATTAATAAAATCATGGTGTAGTTCATTGCGTTGATTCTATGTAACTGAGTTTCTGGAAACAATTCCCACGAATCTACTGACTTGATCACAGACGACGCAACGAGGCGGACAACCACCAGCCCGCTAAGTAAATCTCACTACAGCCGCCCCATGGCAGATCATTTTAGTTATTCCACACATTGTTCATAATCATGGGCATTTATAACACCAAATTACACCGATTTCTCATTATAAAGTCCACCGGAAACAATTTGCAAAACAAAAGCCGTGCAGCCCGCCGAAATTCTCGCCATGAACTCCCAATCATGTTTATCTTATGATTGGTGGGTTTTGACAGCTGCTGTCAAAAAATACCTCTCAACACAGTGCCGCCGCCTGTGGAAAAAATAGATTCCGACATAGCTCATTGTCAGTAACATAGTTACTGTATATTTTAATAAAAGCCTTGTGTCTCAACATGATTTTAATTTATAATGTCACCAGAATTACCATAATTTATTCCTTTTCCATGAAGTCACGATTGTCTAGGAATTATCATAGACATTTGTAATACCAAATGGAATAGGCAATGACGTCGAAAGATTGTGGCTTCGAATTACAAAAGATAAAAGAATTCGACGTCTTTAGTTAAATCATTGGAATTTGTTTCCACGAATTCTTTTGTTAGTTA
Source organism: Elegia similella (assembly GCA_947532085.1). NCBI lineage: Eukaryota > Metazoa > Arthropoda > Insecta > Lepidoptera > Pyralidae > Elegia > Elegia similella. The sequence goes on from OX383941.1 coordinate 22,462,549, forward strand.
ATGATAGGCTTTTTTAGCCGGTAACTAGTATTATTGAAAACGAGGTTAAAATAAAAGAGTAAGTTATGTTACGAATGTTAAAAAGTCTCAATTTATGTAGGTAAAAATGGGCCCTATTTACTAAGCCTACAATGCCTGTCCCCGTACGTCCGTCTGTCACATCCGTCCGTCCGTCCGTCTGTCACAGGCTGTATCTATTGAACCGCAATCGATAGAGACTTTCACAGAATGTGTATAGCATACTCGTATCACCACATACATAGGTTCTAAGAATTTCAAAAATTGTGAATTGACGTCTTTTGAAGTAAATGCACTGTGCAGTTTGTTGCCGCTTCTTCTGCATTCCGCTTTGGAAGCGACATTAACCCATCAATCGCGGAAACGCAGACACAATGGAGTTTTAATTGTTATGCGGCCAGATCTGGCCTCTTGGGGGCTGAAGGATTAAACTTAGCCATAAGTAAATTTTTGACGTCAACAATTGTTGAGAAGTGAAATATGACAATTAATAAGTGTTCAAAGAAACCTATATTAAATAAACGTTTTGAATTTCAATTTATCAATTGCCGCTATAACAATAAATAATAAAAACAATATAAAAAAATTAAGGGGAATCTCATACAAGAAATCTGTTTTTTTTTTAGCTTTATTTTTTCGATTCTATAAATTTTGCTGCATAATTTATTACTAACATTGACACGTCAAACCACAGATAATTAAGAACAATAGCGTTCGTGTTCGACAGAGAATGCTGGATGAGGTTTTATGCGTATCTTTACTAATATTATAAATTCGAAAGTGAGTGTGTTTGTTATGCTTTGACGCCTTAACTACAGAACCAATCAACATGAAATTTTGCATACACGATTTCTGGAGTACGGAGAAGGACATAGGGTACCTTTCATCCCGGAACCAAGGAACTGTTCCCGAGGGATCGCCATTGACGCGAGCAGACCCGCGGGTGTAAGCTAGTAATAATACCCATACAAGAAACGGTTTCGGTAAATAAAATTGATTTTCATTGTATGCACACAACGATATCCCATGTGGAGCTTGATGGCCTAATTGGCACTTTGGGCATTAAAAGCGCTTACGCATGTAAAGCAACCACGAGCGTGGGCCCCACTAGGATGGGTGACCCCAAGTGGAACAAAAATTTCTCGAGCGTTGCTTCGTAAGGCACATTAAGGCGTTGATCCCGGCTGTCTTCATAAGATGGCGTTAAGCTATGTCAGATGCCTTTAGGCAGCTTGCGAAATCGGACACCAGTGTTGGTCACTTCCACATTCAAATAGCATAGCAACGATATCCTGTAGTGAAGACAGCACTAATATAATAAAATGAGACTATCAACCGGAAGTTAGTGTGTATGAATCATATGTTTTGCATGGACATGCATGATCGAAGTCCTAGTGTGTGAGTAATTTGTATGGCATTTGATTATCAAAACAATGTATTGTGTGGCGCGGCGCCCATCATACACAAATGGTTACAAACATATGTAAGTCCCAGCTGTTGCCCGCGGCTCCGCCCCCGTTAGTGTCGATCCCTCGGGAACAGTAGTATATCCCGGAATGAAAAGTACCCTATGTCCCTCAGGTCTCAAACTACCTCCATACCGAATTTCATCCAAATTGGTTCTATGGTTGAACCGTGAAAAGAAGACAACCAGACAGAGTTACTTTCGCATTTATAATATTGTGTGGTTTCCGGCAGAGAAGAATGATCCACTCCTAGTCTTCCCATGGAGGTCCAAGAGGCGACTCAAGAAAATAAAAGCTAAACAAAGCTCATAAACATCAATGAGACCTCTCCAACCCGTCTGGCCAGCGAGGAGAGTGTAGACCAAATCATCTGTGCTCTGGCTAAGTATGGCTCCGGTTGCTTGCCGCATAGCCTACTAATGATTATCTAGACGGAACGAAATAATTACTCGTGCATCTAAAAGATTGTTAGTCTCATCGAAATTCTTTGTACTATTATATCTATCATACTATAAATCACACTGGAACACACAGTAACATCGATGGAACGAAATAGTCACACCTGAAAGTTACTTAGCTCATCCGAATTTCTAAGCAACGAACTTGGAAACTTATTACACTATTTAGTTGATTCCAATTCTCACTGGGATCGGAGTACAATAGCGCAACTATTTTGTTACAATATTGCTTATCATGAAGGTAATCAAAGTTGCCCATATCCCATTATCTTAGTTTTGTATTTAGGTTGCACGGTATTTTTTTTTTTTTATGAGGCAAAATTAGAGCAATCTTTTATTTAATTATTCATTATCTACAAATAAATAATTTTAAATTAATCTACTTATAAATAAACCTAACTATATTCATACTATAAACTAAAATAAAAAAAACTTAAACATAAAAGAATTTAAATCTAAAAATCTAAACTAAGGTGTTGCCCGTGTGGCATAGTGTCAAGAACACTAGGTGCATTCCCCCACTGAATAGCAATTGCAATTCTTTGCGCGAGGAAAGAGCCAGCCCTCTTGTCACTTATTTTAAATTACTTATTTTTAATTTGCATGTTGATGTACTGTATCGTACATACGTAAAAAGTAAGTAAGTAGCTACTTTACGATTGGACCCGTAAGTCTCTGCTTACAATAAGCTGAAACTTTGATCGCCTTGTTTTATAGAAATGTGTCACTCTGACGAAACATCTTGAAACATCGGTGGAACAAAATAGTTACATCTCAAAGTTTCTTACCTTGTCGGAATTCCTAAGCAACGGACTTGGAAAGTTGTTACACTATTTATTTAATTCCAATTCTCACCGTAATTAGGCAACCATATCGTAATTATTTCGTTGGAAAATTGCTTATTTAGGAGGTAATCAGAGTTGCCCCACTACCTTGATTTTGTATTTAGGTTACAAGGTAAATTATTTTAGATTTGCAAGTTGATACTGTATCGTCCATAAGTAAAAAGTAAGTAAGTAGGTACTTTACGATTGCACCCGTAAGTCTTTGCTTATAAAAAGCTGAGACAACACTCTGACGGAACACCTAGTAACATCGGTAAAACGAAATAGTTGCATCTCAAAGTTTCTTACCTTACGGAATTTCTAAGCAACGAACTTGAAAAGTTGTTACACTATTTAATTGATTCCAATTCTCACCGGGATTGGGCAACAATATCGTAACTATATTGTTAAAGAATCGCTTATCATCCAGGTAATCAAAGTTGTCTTAACTCGATTACCTAGGATTCGTATTTAGGTTAAAAGGTAAAGTGTTTTAGATTTGCACGTTGATGTACTTTTAATCATGTATAAGTATAAAGTCGCAACTTTACGTTCGGACCTAAAGAATTTGCATACAAAAGGAGGGACTGGGTTTCCTCGTTTCAAAGAAATGATCACTCAGACGAAACTAGGTGAGCTCCGTGACGCAGTGGTCAACATGCCAGCCTGCGACACGTAGGTGCCTGGGTTCAATCCTCGGTCAGGTCATGATGGAAAACGATCTTTTTCGGATTGAAGTGGGTCTTGGATGTTTATCGATATAAGTATCTATTATAAAATATAGTATCGTTGAGTTAGTATCCTAAGTTCACAACCTAGTTACAATTTGTATGATATGTCCTTATATATTTTAATTTTTTTTTTAAATATTTAAACCTAATAACATCGATGGAACGAAGTAATTACATCGCGAAGTTTCTTACCTTGTCGGAATTCCCAAGCAACGGACTTAGAAACTTGTTACACCATTTAGTTGATTCCGATTCTCACCGGGATTGGAGTACAATACCGCAACTATTTCGTTAGAAAATCGCTTATCATGTAGGTTATCAAAATTTCCCTATTTTCTTAATCATGCTTATGTATGAAGCTTCTATACGATTGGACCTTGAAAATATATAAAAAAACACGACATGATTCCGTCATTTCAAATAAACGTTATCACTCTTATAGAACTCCTAGTAACATTGATGGAATGAAATAATGACATCTCAAAGTTTTATCCGAATTCCTTAGTAATTAACTTGAAAACTTGTCAGTAAGTAGCTAACTACTGGACTACTCTACTGGAACACCCAGTAACATCGGTGGAACAAAATAGTTACATAACAAAGAGAAGCTCATCCGAATTACTAAGCAACATACTTGGAAACTTGTTACACTATTTAGTTAATTCCGATTCTCACCGGGATTGGAGTACAATAATGCTATTTCGAAAGAGAAACTTCAAGAAACTATCAAGAAAATCGCTTGTCATGAAATCAACGTTGGGAATAACCTGATTTTGTAAGTCGCATAACATAATATACAATAAATTCGAAACTGAAGATAGACAAAATGCCAACATTAGCAAAAGCGGCATGGAGGAAGATTGCTGCGATCCCAGTAAGCCTGCTGTAAAATGTCCATAAACTTGGAACTTGCTGAGAAATTGTAGACTCGGGAGTGCTCGGGAAATGCTTTTATTGTGCTGATTTACTAGAAATATTTAAGAAAAACTTTTGCTTTTAATTATCTGTGGTTTGATGTATTAGTAATAAGCAGCAATTTTGACAGAATCGAGAGAAAACGCCGATAGAACAAGTTTTTTGTATGGATTTAATTGTATGTTGTTCTTATTATTTACTAGCACAATTCGCACGGGTGCAATGGGGCAGTAAATTATACATATACACCTTCCACTTACTCTATCTACCGCACCAAAATCCGTTGTGTAGTTTTATAAGTCAGACAGCGGGAAGTTTTGTTTTATACTATATATATATCGTCACTTACCATCAGGTGAGATGGGAGACAAATGCCTAATCCAATATATAGTAAAAAAAAAAGATTTTAGAATCACGGTGTTACCATCAGGTAAGTGTTCGGGGTGGCGACACCACCCTTAACACTTGATGATGATCTTCGTATCGTAACAGACTGAAACTAGTCGGCGTATCCGAATAATAAATCGTGGTTCTGTAACGAATTTATCTCGCGAACATTTTACAAAACCGTGGATATTTCCCGCGTAAATTTTGATCAAATTATTTTTATTATTTGACGTTTAGCGGCAATGTATGACAATGTGTAAATGGACGGACGGACGGAGATTGGAGACGTTTAGCGCCCTTTAGGTACAGAACCCTTAAAATATTTTGCTTGCGATTTAACAAGATGTGAATGTGACATAAACATAAACACACTTTAAAATCGTGCCTCGGTATTAGGGCTCTGTAGTGGATATTGGAAAACCATTACCGTGCAACTGCAGGCCTTATCAGCACTCTGACACATTTTCTAGATATCGATTGTGATATCAAGTTTCGGATAAGCAGTATTGGGGCGAGCTACTGCCGATTCGATACCTATTGATAACGTATCTTACGATTGACTTTGATATAGAATTGCTAAGGTATCCATATCCATACTCATATTATAAATGCGAAAATAAGTCTTGGTCTTCTTTTCACGCATTAATCATTGAACCAATTTGGATGAAATTTGGTATGGAGGTAGTTTGAGGCCCGGGGAAGGATATAAGGTACCTTTTATTCCGGGAAATTCTACTGTTCCCAAGGGATCGACACAAACGCTGACGTTGCCGCGGCAAAAAGCTAGTAATAATAATTTTAACCGTTCGAAGTACCCAGCTGCCGTGTGGTATCCGGCAGAATAGAATAGGACCACTCCAAGTCTTCCCGTGGATGTCGTAGAAGGCGACTTAGGAAATACAAGCTAAACAAAGCTTATAAACATCTGTGAGACCTCTCCAACCCGTCTGGCCAGCGTGGAGAGTGTAGGCCAAGTCCTCTGGCTGCTCTGGCCAAGTATGGCTCTAGTAGTACAGAGAGGGTCGTGCTCCTATAGTGGAGACTAAAAAGGACCTGATGAAGAGGAAGAGGAGTAGGACAAAGGCCTCTCCCAAGGATTCTTCGTTCCATGGGAGGATATTGCCATACTCACCACGCTTGGCAGGTTAGTTGGCAAGCGCAGTTTGGCTTCTTGTGCTTTCGACGCTGCTTCCCATCGAAAGCATTCTTAAGCTGGGGAAGGACAGGAATTTGTTAGATTTCGGAAGGTAATGAGGTGATGGGATACTACTCTTGGATGAATGGGGGAAAAGCAAGTAGCAGCTCGGGAGGTCAGAGGACGTACCCGAACTCAAACCTACAACCACCGGTCAAGCATTTGAGTATGATACCACTTACCTGGGTCGGCATATTACATTCATTAAGACCGTGGGGGCCATCAGCTCAAAAGCTGTTCGGCACCATTGCCAATAAATTGATCGAGGTGACCCGTGACCAGAAGGCTGGTTTACCTTGGCCAAAAGATCACTGCTATCCAACGTGGTAATGCTGCCAGCCTTCTGGGCACGCTACCGCGAGGCAATGATCTACCCGAACGATTTTATTTGTAAATATATATTAATTTTTAGTTGTAGCATTAGTTATCTTAATTATTATTTATCATTATAGACACACTTGGATGCGTACTGCAAAGACTGGCCAACCAAAGCTCAGAACAGAGAGGAGTGGAAAGAAGAGAGTGAGGCCTTTGCCCAGCAGTGGGATTTAATAGGCTAATAATAATAATAATAAGCAGCCCTCTCTACTGCATGGATTGACTATAAAAAGGCCTATGATTCGGTGCCTCATTCATGGTTGGAGAGGATCTTAGAGTTGTACAAAGTTGATGCAACTTTAAGAACTTTTCTCAGCGTGTGTATGAGACAGTGGACCACAGTCCTTCGTCAACCAGGTGGTGGAGATGGTCTCTTGGATCCGATGGACTTTATAAGGATAGAGCGAGGTATTTTCCAGGGTGACAGTTTGAGTCCCTTGTGGTTTTGCCTAGCTCTGAATCCTCTCAGCACCCTGCTGAGTGATTCGGGGCTGGGCTGCCGCCTTCGAGGAGACGGGGAGATAATTTCCCACCTGTTATACATGGATGACTTGAAATTGTTTGCACCGAAACGTCCTGACCTGGTGAAGTTACTAAAAATCACAGAAGATTTCAGTAATTCCATCAGGATGGAGTTCAGTGTAGATAAGTGTGCCGTTATGCATGTTCAACGGGGGAAAGTTGTAAATTCAACAAATTTGCAACTTTCTGAGATAATGTCTCTCAGGTCTCTTTCGGAGTCAGAAACTTACAAGTATCTTGGTATGTCACAGTCTCTGAGTATTGAGGATGGGGACATCAAACAGGCGGTAAAGGAGCGTTTTTTTTGGCGTCTGACAAAAGTGCTTAAAAGTCTTTTGTCAGGGGGCAATAAGGTGCGCGCATTCAACGCTTGGGTGATGCCCCTCCTCACATACTCCTTTGGCATACTAAGATGGACACAAACTGAGTTAGACGCTCTGGATAGGAGAGTCCGTCAACAGCTCACAATGCATCGCATGCTTCACCCACGCTCATCAGTTATGAGACTGTACATTCCACGTAAGTGTGGAGGTCGTGGCTTTTTAAACGCCAAGACTCTTCATAACCGTGAGGTGTGCAGTCTTAGGGATTACTTCCTTAACAATGAGTGTGGGTTGCACCGCGACATTGTAGTTGTAGATAAGAGTCTCACGCCGCTCTCCTTGGCAAACGAGAACTGGCGTAGACCATCCGTGCTGAGCACCGAAGACCGCAAGAACATATGGAAGAGTAAGGAGCTCCACGGGCGGTTCTACCGGGCCTTAACAGGGCCTGATGTAGATCTGCTCGCGTCGGTAAACTGGCTACGGTTCGGCGACCTCTTCGGGGAAACCGAGGGTTTTGTTTGTGCAATTGCAGACGAAGTCATGATGACGAACAATTACCGGAAATATATCCTGAAGGACGGTACGGTCGACATCTGTCGGGCATGCCGCCGTCCCGGTGAGTCACTCAGACATATTATTTCCGGTTGTTCTCATCTGGCCAACGGTGAGTACACAGACATAACCTTGTAGCCAGAATTATCCATCAGCAACTCGCTCTTCGATATGGTCTTGTGGAATCCGAGGTACCGTACTATAAGTACACGCCGGCGCCAGTTCTCGAAAATGGTCATGCCACGCTCTACTGGGATCGATCTGTTATTACGGACAGGACTATTGTTGCCAATAAGCCTGATATCGTGTTGACAGATCGATCGACGCGCCAGGCAATGCTCATCGATATCACCATCCCGCATGACGAGAACCTCGTGAAAGCGGAGAAGGAAAAACTCAGCAAGTACCTTGACTTAGCTCACGAGGTGACCGCTATGTGGGATGTGGATTCGACGATCATTGTGCCGATAGTTGTATCTGCAAACGGCCTTATAGCGAAGAGTCTCGACCAACACCTTAAGAGACTCTCGCTGGATGGCTGGATCAAGGGCCAGATACAGAAGGCAGCACTCCTGGACACGTCACGCATAGTCAGGAGGTTTCTTTCTCTGCAGCCTTAACCGCCGGTAGCTTGAGCCTTGCCCCGCTGCTGGCGGCGAGCTAGGTTTAGGTTTTATAATGTGTTTATGTTTTGTATCATATTTTTATATTTTACTTTTTATACAAATATTATAAAACTTAGACCTAAGATTAAAGTTAAATAAAGTGAATAATAATAATAATATATAGACACTGTACAATCTGTATATTCACATGAATGTTAATTGTTTGTTTTTCGTGTGTGTAAGTGGACAACACTGGTGTTAGATTTTCCAAGCTGCCTAAAGGTATCTGACATAGTTTCACGACTACCATCAGTGATGACAGCGGGGACCAACGGCTTTACGTGCCGTCCGAAGCACAGCGGAGCTCAAGATATATTTTAGGCCACTTGCGGTCACCCATCCAAGTGAGGACTGCGCCCGGGTTGCTTAACATACCTACGCGTTACTCATTAAATGAATCATAATTATGGAAATCGTTTCCCACCTTTTTCCCATCGCGAAACTTGACAGTTCCCTCGATGATGGAGGTGGCGGGACTAGAGTCCGCCATCTTGGAGTGACGTCACGAGCGATCGCAGCGCCACCGCGCCAACATCGTTAACTAACACATCATGCACTTCACACTGTCACCACTGCACTAATACACTTATCTGAAACAAGAGGAGAGAAAAATTAAGATATTATAACAGGACTAGCTTTCGCCCGCGGCTCCGCCCGCGTCATTGTCGATCCCTCGGGAATAGTACATTTTCCCGGGATAAAAGGTAGCCTATGTCCTTCTCCGTACTGCAGAGAACTTGTATACAAAATTTCATAATGATCGGTTCAGTAGTTACGGCGTGAAAGTGTAACAAACAAACAAACTCACTTTCGCATTTATAATATTAGTAAGGACACGTATTAATCCTTACTCCATACCAATTCTTAATATTATAAATGCGAAAGTAACTGTCTGTCTGTCTTTTTTTCACGTTTCAACCATCGAATCAATTTGCATGAAATTTGGTATGAAGGTAGTTTGAGGCCCGGGGAAGGACATATGGTACCTTTCATTCCGGGATATTCTACTGTTTCCGAAGGAATCAACATTAACGCGGGCGGAGCCGCGGGCAAGAGTTAGTATGAAGATAAATAAGTAAGTCAATCAATTAGTCAAGATAACAATTAGTCATTTAGAAAATTAAAAATACAAAATTTTTCAATAAGTAGCGTAAATAATTGTTTTTAAATATTATCATGTTTGAAATTTTTACGTCATTCGGAAGTTTACGAATAAAATTTAAATGTTGTCGACTTCATTCATCAAATAACATTTATGTAGAATTATAATGTCTATGCTACAAATATGTAAACATTAAGAAATGCAGAAATAATCCCGTCACTAAATATTTTAGAGCGTAATTTACATATTGTTGTGTTTTTTTTTTTGCATTCACAATGTTATTTTGATATACTCTGATTAAATTAAGAAATATAATATGGTGAAAAAATTTCAAGCGGGCGGGATTTGAACCTGCGACCTTAAGTCAATACGACTTACGCTCTACCAACTGAGTCACCGCCTAATTCTCAAAAATTTTTAAGTTCTAAAGCACTAGTGCTTTCCGTCTTACGAACGGAGTAAGTACTCAATTTTCTCACGGGCCAAAAATGAGTTCTTGGCGTTAATTTGTAATAATTTTGTCACTTCCCTCTTTGTATAATGCTATTAGAAACTTTCCAAATCTTCAGCTATTCTTACGTCAAATGTACGCTGTCCGTATCCCACCAACTCGTGACCTTTGGGCCTTATGGCCATAGGCCCTGAGTAACCCGTCAGGGATAAAGACGTGATAGTAGATATGTATTGTATGTAATTACGCTGTCGTAATAAATCGAAAAATAAATAAATTTAAAGGGATATATCACACAAATCGAGCTAGTCCCACAGTAAGCCGTGAACTTGTTCGCAAGATACTAACTCAGCGATACTATGCTTTATAATAGATACTTATATAGATAAACATCCAAAACCCAGGTCAATCTGAAAAATATCGTTTTCCTCATGAGTTGACCGGCGATCGAACTCGGAAACCCTCGTGTCGCAGGCTGGCGTGATAACCACTGCGCCACGGAGCTCGCCTAACAAACACTTCTCTTATAAAAGACCAGGCGGCTTATTTGTGTACAACGTTTTGATAGTCACTTCAAAATACATTGCGGTCTTTCGTAAGATTGACTATTTTTATTAAAGATGTAAAAAACGCAATGTATTTCAAAGTGACTATCAAAACGTTCACTGAGTTAGCAAATAGGCCGGCAGGATTGAAGGTATATTTTTTGTAAATTATAATCGAACCAACATCCAAAGATTCTAGATTTACCAGCTAGCCTTGAAGTATCTAGTGCTATTATGTTTTTACAAAGTAATGATATGGTTATTCATAAGGCTACTGACCACCAGAAGGTCACCGGTTCCGTTCTCGTGAATTTGCATCTCAATCAAATTTCCTTATTTCGACATCATACAGGTTATTCGTGTTAAAAATAAAGAAATCAAACTGAAATACGTTAAAAATTGTTGATATTTTAGTGTTTTTTGATGTTTTCGCGATTGTTGCACATTTTAATCAAATCACTTTTTTTATTAGCCCGTTTTGTTTCCCACTTCTGGGCAAAGGCTTCCCCTTTTTATTTATTTACAACCTACATTTGCGCTTTTAAAGATGACACCACCTTGGTTTAACATTTTCAACACCGGAATTGTTTTTCATGTTTGTTGGACAACGTTGTCCGACACGGTGTCAACTTATATTAACTCTGTGACGGCGTCTAAGGTAAATAAATAAATATATACGGACAAATCACACAGATTGAGCTAGCCCCAAAGTAAGTTCGAGACTTGTGTTATGGGATAATTTTATAACAAATACATATATAGATAAACATCCAAGACCCAGGCCAATCTGAAAAAGATCATTTTCCATCTTGACCTGACCGGGGATCGAACCCGAGCACTCTCGTGTCGCAGGCTGGCGTGTTGACCACTGCGCCACGGAGCTCGCCAGTCTAAGGTGTTATGTTACTATAGTTTTTATTTTTTCAATTGATGGCGCTAGTGTTAAATTAGAACACGCCATATAAATTATGGTATGTTTTTAAATAAAATCACTTTAATACGGTATTATCGCGTATATTACATTATTTTTACACCTGACGTTTCGAAAACTTAAGACGAGGCCTCAAATGTTTGGTACCATCGCTCGGCAAAGGACTGATCAAGTGCGCGCAAGGGATAGCGCTTGGCGGTTTAGCCCGTGAATGATGAGATAGGAGATAGTCTCGAGTCGCTCAAAGAAAAAAACGTAAGCGCCAAATTCGTTATTTCTATTTTATATAAAATCAGACCGGTTAATTGTATTTTCATATTTACATTTTGATGAATTACTAATAACCTATCTTTTAGTCTAAAAATCATTATTTCATTCGTCGCATTTGAGCTACAATAACAAAAACTTGCGAACGAAGACCATTTTTCAAAAAATATTTCTATAGAGAAAATTTTATCAAAACGTGTTTTATCTTCAATTTTTGGAGATGAAATAGACAAAAATCATATTACTTAGATTTGAAACTCCTAATTTAAGTATTTTGCGAGATAAATAAGGATCAGCCTTAACAGTTTTAATTTCAGAGAGACGCAATTTTTTTTTAAACGCAATTTTTTTTTACATCTATGCTTTTCATGGTCGCAGGTAGACTAAGTTGACATTTGTCTTTGTGTTATAAGAACTATACAAAACTACCGCCTACAATATTTATTGATAACGTTCCGGATGTACGCAGTATTGGCTCACGGTGTCTGATCTGAAGGCGATAATACCATAGAGATAATATAATCCCCGTATTTAAGTGATTTTATTTACTCAAATGTGTAACAATCGTGAAAACATCAGAAACCATTATGGTATGTTTAGCAATATACCAACTTTTAACAAAACTTGTATTCGCAGCTTGATTTATGCCCACCAAATATTTGAGGCAAAGGGTATATTTTTCCTACCATACTTTTTTCGTAAGTTTGTGGGAAAAATATTCCTATCGACTTAAAAAGGGTTCAAATAGCCTATAGAGCAAGGAGCTATGGAGCTAAGTTATGTAGGAATCTTTTGCAGAGTAGCCGCGTTTTAAGCAACTTAAAGTTACACTAGCGAGTTTAAGTCTCGCAACTTAAACCTTGCTTGTTAAGTAAAATACTTGGCAAGTTGGAATTTCTCAAAGCCTGTAACGAGACGGGTAGAACACGAACTGGGAAGTGGTCAACGAATCTATAGTAGGTACTTTACAAGTCCTTAAAAAGACTTTTACAGTAGTAGTAGGTATATCTGTTAAATGATTAAGAGGAAATAGACGAAAATCTGATGGATATCAAAGTGGCACCGGTAACAGAAAAGTAAGAATAATCCATATCTACAGCGTGTAAATTGACCCTCGACATTCCCTTTACGGGGTGACTCAGCCCATCAATATGAACAACTTTTCATATGGAAACAATGCTGGGAACTCAAAAAAAAATTCGTCATTTCCATACAAAAGAGTCCCGCTGCCAGTTTGTATGGGAATGTCGAATTTTTTTTTGAGTTCCCAACATTGTTCCCATACGAAAAGTTGGTCATATTGATGGGCTGAGTCACCCCGTAAAGGGAATGTCGAGGTTCAATTTACACGCTGTATACTAATATTATTAATGCGCAAGTAACTGTCTGTCGCCTTTTCCTGTTTCAACCATTGAACCAATTTGGATGAAATTTGGTATGGAGCTAGTTTGAGGCCCCGGAAAGGTCATACCTTTAATTCCGGGAAATTCCATTGTTCCCGAGGGAACGACATTAACGCGGGCGGAGCCGTTATCAAATTATTGTATTGTCATTGTACTGTACTGAAGGTAAAATACTGAAGGGTTGCTAGCGGCATCGAATTGTGAATTAAACGACATCATAAACACATATAAAAAAGATGTCAAAAATCTCCTAATGCATTTGTACTGTTCCAAATTAAAGCAAAACGGAGCCGCGAAAACTTTCGAGACAAACACTTAACACCCTTCAAGTTGCGCTTAGTGTACATCTACACAGTATTTCCCCCTTCCACTCAGTATTACTTACAAAACATGTTTTTGTACGTAAATTACCAATATAAACCTTAATATACATTAATTCAAATAAAGCAAAAGGTACGGAAATGAATTTCATCGCAATAAATACATTTAAAAAAGATGTCGGTAAAGATATTCTAATGCATTTGTGCTGTTCCGAATTAAAGCGAGACGGAGTAGCGAAAACTTTCGAGACAAATATTCAACAGCATTAAAGTTGCGTTTTGTGTACACCTTTAAATATACCAATAGGAGTTATTAATACATTGGATTATTTTGACGTTACTAATTCCTGGATAAATATCTTAATACTTATTTGCCATGCCATGCCCAAAAGGCATTGAAATAGGTTCAGGGTCGGCAATACATAACGTTGAACGCTAGTATTGCAGACTTACATAGGCAACGGTAACCGCTTGGGCCCAAAGCCTGTACAAGTATTTTTTTATATCACTAAGTAACAATAGGCTAGTTTCCTGGCTCGTAATAATAACATAACAATTAGTCCGTCAGTTAGATAATCAATAAATATTGGACACGTATTTTTTCTTTTGTCAATTAATCAATAAATAATAAAGATAAAACGCGTCAAGTTCAGGAGTGGGGACTCGTGACGTCAAAGTTTGCTAACAATTGTAGCAAACTATGAACTTCAACGGGCTATATCTTTATCATTTTTTGTTTAATCGACAAAAGAAAAAATACGTGTCCAATATTTTTTGAATATCTAACTGACGGACTAATTATTTTTTTAGGAAACTAGCCTATTCTTAGGGTTATAAAAAATGACTTGTAAAACATAATACTGAATTTAGGCGAAACTTAGTCCTTATTTATTGTACTTATTATATTAGAACAAAATGTACGGAAATACATTCCGGCAAAATAAGTACATTTAAAACCTTTTGATGCATTTGTGCTGTTACGAATTAAAACGAGACTGAGTCGCGAAAACTTTCGAGACATACATGCGGGACCACTTAAATTCCGTTTTGTTTAAATACTTACTATATATATAAAAAACATACAAGGAGAATGCAATCTCTTTGATATAAACCAATACAGTGTTATTATAAAAAACGGCAAAACCCAGGTTTAAACCTGGTCTACCTTAGTCCGGACTAGCGATGGATCAACCTAGGTTTAGCAAATTAAACTTTGTTTCATTACAAAAAGTGAACTAAGTCAAGACTAACTTAGACCTGAGACGAACTCTGGATGATCTTACGGAAGCAGGATTCATTCAATAATTCGTTCAGTATGCTACTACTACGTTCCGATCTTCACTAATATTAAAATAAATAATAAAATTTATTGTTTGAAACTAGTATAAAACTAAAAATAATAAAATTGAAATGGAGAAACATGTTTATTTATGTCATAAACGATTTATTCAGTGGTCAGATAAAAAAATCATACTTTATACAAAACGATTTAAAAATTTTACAAACCTGAAACGGAACGCGTGTGCGCGCGCAACAAATTGAATTTGTTCCAAAGTAACCTCAAAGTTTGTTTACAAATATGATTGTAAAAATATATTTTTATTTAATGAATTAACGGTGCAGTGTCTCGAAAGTAATTGTTTTATAGTTGCTGTGAGATAAAATTTACGTGAATAAAGTAAAAGTGAATATGGTGTAAAAATTTGTTTATATTTGTACAAACTATTTTTTCCTAATATAAAATTAAGGTTCCTAAAAGTCATTGTTTTGTGGCGGTTGTGAAATATAAATGACGACAAAAGCGTTGAAAATAATCTAATTAAATGTTTTGATATGTTAAAATGCAAATAATTAAAATATTTTTTTTATAATTATATGTGTTGGTTTTATTTATTTCTTCGCATTTTCTAGGTTTTTGCTCATTTCGAATAGGGTAATAGTATTTGACATAGATTTTAGCATCAAAGCAATTTTTTTGGTGAAAATAGACCTATTTGTTGGTAACAAAATAAGTTAGTACTAGAGTTAAACTAGGGAATTGTAGGTTTATCTGTAGACCTAGGATCATCTATGGCTTAAACGATAAACCTCGTTTTATAATACGATTTTCCTTAGTACTTGACTTGGACCTCGGCTTAAACCTAGTACTAACTTTAGTCCTTGTTTTATAATAACACTGTGTAAGTTTATTTTACATCTACATACTGAAATACTTATTAAACAAGACTAAAAAAAATAGATTAAAAAGCAATTAAGCACAAAACACGTTAATATTTTAAAGTAGTAGCCTTCGGTGTACTAGCGGTTCAACTTTGCTGGCTATAAACAAAGAATATAATCCTAATGTACTGTTAACTTAATACGAAAAGAAATGAACATGTATATTTTAATATTAATATGTAAATTCACATGTAATCTATTTAGGTATATAAATCAATTTTATACAAAATACTGGCTCAACTAAAGGCCAGCTTTAAGTACGCAAAATTTCGTCCGACATTTTGAAAGAATATCTAAAAAAATTGCTGTAAAGTCTGTTTATACGCACTATAATTTTACGAGATAACGTTGGAAGATATATAGATGCGTCACAAGCCGAATGCTTAGGCCGATCGCGCCTCTATCGTTTGTTCCGCGCTCTCACTTGCACGCGGAACGTGACACGCTATCGTGCGTGCAGCCGGTTTCATCGATCTATGAGACGTATCACGTCTAAAAAAATATACTGTTTCATGTTATAAATAAATATATAAATATATATGGACAAATTACACAAATTGAGCTAGCCCTAAGGTAAGTTCGAGACTTGTGTTATGGGATACTAACTCAACGATACTATATTTTATAACAAATACACATATATAGATAAACATCCAAGACCCAGGTAAATCTGAAAAAGATCATTTTCCATCTTGACCTGGCCGGGGATCGAACCCGGGCACTCCGTGTCGCAGGCTGGCGTGTTAACCACTGCGTCACGGAGCTGTCAAAACGCTGTTATAAACGCTCTGTGGTTTTTAAATGTAAACACGTACTAGGTTTTTCATCAGACCGAAAACTCCTCCATATTTAATGCATAGTTTTAAGGTTCTAAGTCCCGAACAAACAGGCTTCGTGTTTATTTTACGGACAAATTGACCCGGGCGCGTAAGTTTAAAATTAAAAAAGTTCCGGATTACGCGATATTTTGAGCAGAAAGGACCTTTTGTTCGCAAGTTTGTAACCTTATGTTTTGGACATTATAAAAAAGTAATTTACATAGAATTAATGAAATAAATAGGTCTTATAGACCGAAGCCCTGTCTACCCCGCAAGGGAAAAAGCCTGATTGTATTTATATATGTACGCCGTGTGGTATCCGGCAGAGTAGAATAGGACCACTCCAAGTCTTCCCGTGGATGTCGTAGAAGGCGACTTAGGAAATTCAAGCTAAACAAAGCTTATAAACATCTAAGAGACCTCTCCAACCCGTCTGGCCAGCGTGGAGAGTGTAGGCCAAGTCCTTTGGCTGCTCTGGCCAAGTATGGCCCTAGTAGTACAGAGAGGGTCGTACTCCTGCAGTGGAGACTAAAAAGGACCTGAATATGATGATATGATGATGATGATGATAATGAAATTATCCCGCAGTTCTTTGTCATGCGGAACACCTAGAAGGCTGACAGCATTGCCACGTTTTATGGCAATGCTTATTCTTTGTCCTTCTTGTTTTTCTTTGCTTATTCTCGTTTTTTTTCTTATTATATAATTATGAAATACGCATTTTGTAGATGTATCAGTTTCTAGACGCCTAAAGAGCCGTAAAACAACAGATGCATCAGTGTTGGTAGACGGTTTAAGAGCCCTAAAACACCTTAACGACTTCCATCGCAAGATAACCGCGAAGGCGAGGGTGCAGCATGCTTGTAAGTGCACTTTTAGGATAAATAGCATGAACAGAATTTTCAGCCTTAATTTTAGTGCTAAAGCTTATCTTTTACATACATACATCATCATTATCATCATCGTCAGGTCCTTTTTAGTCTCCACTTTAGGAGCACGACCCTCTCTGTACTACTAGAGCCATATTTGGCCAGAGCAGCCAGAGAACTTGGCCTACACTCTCCACGCTGGCCAGACGGGTTGGAGAGGTCTCTTAGATGTTTATAAGCTTTGTTTAACTTGTATTTCCTAAGTCGCCTTCTACGACATCCACGGGAAGACTTGGAGTGGGCCTATTCTACTCTGCCGGATACCACTCGGCGTACATATATATATACAATTAGGCTTTTTCCCTTGCGGGGTAGACAGGGCTTCGGTCTATAAGACCTAAATATGTTTAGCATGTTGATGCGTGTGGGTGGGAAAAAGAATCAAAATAGGGGTGGGTTGCTAGCCGCATCGCCTACTAACATGATTCTTCGTTTCTCAGACCGGGGATCGAACCCTCCTGTCGCAGGCTGGCGTGTTGACCACTGCGCGATGGTCGCCTCTCGCTCGCCAATGCGTTTTTTTATTTATATTGAATACTAGCTGTTACCCGCGACTTCGTCCGCGGAAATTTATTTTATTATGATTAATTAGTATAGATAAATATTTTTTCCCCGTTTTCAAAACATTTTTTATAGATGCTTCGCTCCTATTGGTCGCAGCGTGATATTTTATAGCCTAAAGCCTTCCTAAATAAATGGACTATCCAACACAAAAAGAATTTTCCAGTTTGAACCAGTACTTCCTGAGATTAGCGCGTTCAAACAAACTCTTCAGCTTTATAATATTAGTATTAATATAGATTAAAAAAAGAATATTGACCAAAAGTGATCCTATGTACCGTTTAATGAACGTCAATATATTTGAACACCTGACACAAAATCTATAATACCCATTTTTTTGCGAAATATAAATGAGCCCCCAAGCCGGATTAACATGGGGCTAGCCCCATGTGTAGGGGCAACAAATTCAATAATGTTAACTGCCCCTAGAGAACTATAATGGACATATGGATCCGTTGATTCTGATCACTATAAATTGTATTTGGGATATGCTTTATTTTATTACTCAGTTTCCGCACGAAATATTATATATTACTAGCTGTTGCTCGCGACTTCGACCGCAGCAATTTCTTGCTAATTACAATTAAAGAGTTTTTATATTAGTATAGATGAATAATTTTCCCCCATTTTCAAAACATTTTTTATTGTTGATTCGCTCCTATTGGTTGCACCGTGATGCCTTCCTCAATAAATGGACAATCCAACACAAGAAGAATTTGAACTAGTAGTTCCTGAGATTAGCGCGTTCAAACAAACAAACAAACATACAAACAAAGTCTTCAGCTTTATAATATTAGTATAGATAAGTAAGTATGTTGGGCATTAAAGTTATGAAAAAACTTTAATGTTTAAAAGCGATACTCAAAAAGTAATAGGACCTTACTGCTAACAATGAACATTAGAATAACCGACTTTTATATCAAGATATAGCCATGTGGTTTCCGGAAGAGTAGAATAGGGCCACTCCAAGTTTTCCCATGATGTCGAAAAAGCCGAGTCACCGAGCGGGATTCGAACCCGTACCTCGTTTCTTGCCGTCCGCGTCGCTGGACCAGACGGACAGTGGCCGGCAGGACGAAATTAGCGACCATATTCTGCGTGAATAGAAAAACGCATGAAAACTCAAAAAGGCGTGTTTTCCCAAGCATAAGACTCATCTAGATCGATTGTTTACCCCCGAAAACCCCATATACCAAATGTCAGCGAACTCGTTAGAGCCGTTTCCAAAATCATAGAAATAAATTTATATACATAAAAAAATATATACAAGAATTGCTCGTTTAAAGGTATAAGATTAAGGATAAGGATACAAAGCTGATACAAAGGCAACTGCCTCTTTCTAAAATAACAAAGAGAAATTAAATACATTGCATTTGTCAGATTGGAATTCGAGCCATTAAAATTATAATTGTAGGAACGCACCCTAGAGGCACAGAATATTATAAGTATCCTTGGAACGGCGACATTCGATCTAACTTTACATTTACAGCAGTGGTTCCCAAACTGTTTATAGACATAACCCATATTAGGAATTCAAAACATTCCACGGACCCTGCCAAATAATGTTTAGGAAAAAAATAGCATAGTTAAATCAGCTTTCGCCGCCCGCAGCTTCGCTTACGTCAACGTCGTTCCCTCGGGAACTGTACTTTTCCGGGATGAAAGGTAACTCATGTCCTTTTCTTTACACCAGAGAACTTGTATGCAAAATGCCACGATGATGGGTTCAGTAGTTACAGCTTACGGCGTGAACGCATAACAAAACAAACTCACTTTCGCATTTTCCTTACTAATATTATAAATGCGAAAGTGAGTTTGTTTGTTTGTTTGTTACGCTTTCACGCCGTATATGCTGAACCAATCATCATGAAATTTTGCATACAAGTTCTCTGGAGTGCGGAGAAGCACATAAACTACCTTTTATCCCGGGAAAAAGTACTATTCCCGAGGGATCGACATTGACGCGGGCGCAAGCTAGTAATATTATCAGTACCTATGGATTTCGTGTGTGGTGTGTTTTTCTAAGTAAAACTGTAACTCACCTTGAATAATGCTACTAGACATGATTTGTGTATGGGTAAATCCAAGTACATACATATGAATGCTGACTTTTAAATCCCCGGCGCAAAACGAGGGGTGTTATAAGTTTAAACGCTATGTGTGCGTGTGTCTGTCTGTGGCACCGTATCTCGAACGGGTGAACCGATTCGGAGGCGGTTGTTTTTATTTTAAAGCAAGTTTTCTAGCATTGGGTATTAGACATGTTTTATCAAAATCCGTTCAGCTGTTTACAAGTAAGAGAAAATTTCGTGTTGTGATGTTAAAACCGAAGTTGAAATGTTAATAATCAAGCCTTTGTGTAAGAAAATCATAGAAGCTGTGAGATATAATTTCATGGTCGGAGAAGTTCAGTTCAATCAAACAAACAATCAATGTTGAGTTTACTGCAAAATTTACTTAAAATATCTAAAGCCGCGAGAAAAAGCTAGTGTATAATATAAGGGGTCCATAGGCCACAGTTTTAGAAACACTGTTTTACTACTACTCCAGATTACTGTTTACAAATGTTAAGCAGTCACTTCAACTCGCCTAGATTATTCATAACTTCAATACTTAGTCAAGATTTCTAAGTCAGATAAAGTAAGTCTACCTTAGGCTCCAGCCAGATAACATAAAATGTCCTATTTTGAGTTTTTTTTTATGTTATAGGACGGCAAACGAGCAAGCGTGCACCTGATGGTAAGTGATCACCGCTGCCCATGGACAACCGCAACACCAAGGTGTGACAGGTGCGTTGCCGGTCTGTCAAGGAGTTGGGAGAAGGAAATGGGGAGGGGAGGGGGAAGGATGGGCCTCCGGCTCTCTTACTCACCGAACGAAGCATAAAAACGGTAAAGCTTATACTCAGACGTCGATTTTCTGTGAGAGTGTGGTACTTCCCCGGACAAGCCGGCCTATTCATGCTACTAGCAATTCATTTTGCCGGCAGCGTGGCTCTGCCACGACTGAAGGTGAGTAATCAATACTAAACATAAATCTGTAAAGGTTGGTCATGGAGTTACTTTGTTTTCATAGATATCATATTTATAAGCTAAATAAATAAATATATATATATACGGACAAATCACACAGATTGCGCTAGCCCCAAAGTAAGTTCGAGACTTGTGTTATGGGATACTAACTCAACGATACTATATTTTATAACAAATACATATATAGATACACATCCAAGACCCCGGCCAATCTGAGAAAGATCATTTTCCATCTTGACCTGGCCGGGGATCAAACCCGGTCACTCCGTGTCGCAGGCTGGCGTGTTGACCGCTGCGCCACGGAGCTAGTCTTCTAGCTCTATTATGATACTGAAACTAAATTGAGGATGTTTAGATTTTTTTCTGTGTATGTATTTTCACAGAATATCTCTTCATATACTCACTGTAAAAATATATTTTTTTAATAGCCTGCTTTTGTGTCCCACTGCTGAACAAAGGCCAATAATTTATTTAAAATAAAATAAATATTTCCCACACAACAGATATTATTTTTTTGCGGTTTTTAAAGATAATGGTACGGAACCCTTTGTGCGCGAGTCCGACTCGCACTTGGCCGGTTTTTAATTCATCAAGACCCAGTGAATTTTCTACCCGCTTAACAATTCTACCGTCAAAGTCAGACGTAATGAATTTCCCGCCTAATTTTACTTAATCGAAAGGAATAATTTGCTTGATTAGCTCATCCAGCGAAAGTCCAATGGAATGAAAGTTTAGGGTTGCCAGACCAAATGGGATGAAATAAAAATAATTTAAACTAAAGCTCAAAAACTGGCTAATTGATTTGACATCATACTCTAATGATTAATTCTACCAAATTTATTTTATAAGTATTAAAATGTCACAAAATTTCAAAGAATACAACGTGATTTTGAATCTCCTAGCTTAATTGGAATCTCAGAATCCCTAATGAAATATAGAATTGCAAAAAAAGAAGCTGAAAATCGAAAACAAAATTAGAGTTTCCCATACAAAGTTGCCGTTCATCTGGACGAATTTCTAGGGAAAGGCATAAATTTTTTTGGTTTTTACTTTTTTTTTCTTGCAGTTCTGTATTCTATTAGGGATTCTGATTCCCAGATTTCAATTATCAACTACGATATTTATGACAGCATTTGTCAAAATCATCTTTCATTTTTATTATTTGTGGATTTTGACAGTTGCTGTCAAAAAGAGCTATTTTTGACACAGTGCCGACATGTGAGGAAAATCTATAACGAAAACGCTTATATCCTCAGAATTTTCTTTTTCAAGTTGGCAACCCTGTGTAGATCCAACATGCTCCAGTGACTTTGTAAGACTTCACGTTACGTATTGAAAAATCGTCGTATTGAGGAAGCCATTCATTGAAATTTATACCACAAAATAAAAATAAATCATCATCATCATCAGGTCTTTTTAGTCTCCACTGCAGGAGCACGACCCTCTCTGTACTACCGGAGCCATACTTGGCCAGAGCAGACAGAGGATTTGGCCTACACTCTCCTCGCTGGCCACACGGGTTGGAGAGGTCTCATTGATGTTTATAAGCTTTGTTTAGCTTGTAATTCCTAAGTCGCCTCTTAAGACCTCCATGGGAAGACTAGGAGTGGTCCTATTCTACTCTGCCGGAAACCACACGGCTGAAATAAATGAATATAAATGAAAGTATTGATTTATTTAGAACGAAAAGGGTTTCTCAAAATAAATGTGCGGTTGAAAGTACAATTTATTACTACTACGATTTTTCAATTACTTTTACTTATGTAATACTAGCTTTCGCCCGCGGCTCCGCCCGCGTCAATGTCGATCCCTCGGGAGCAGTCCTTTTTTCCGGGATAAAATGTACTCTATGTCCTTCTCCGTACCCCAGATAACGTGTATGCAAAATTTCATAATGATCGGTTCAGTAGTTACATCGTGAAAGCGTAACAAACAAACAAATGAACAAACAAACTCACTTTCGCATTTATAATATTAGTTAGTATAGGTATGTAATTACCTACTTATTTTTGGTTATTAATACGGGCGATAATTTAACGTGATAATAGTGAAGAGATCAATGCGTAACAAGCCGAACGATTAGGCCGATCGTGCCTATGACTTGTTCCGCGCTCTCGGTTGCACACACAACGTGACACTTATTTGTGCATGCAGCCAGCATTCGTCGATTTATAAGACTTTATCACGTCAAAAAAGCTATCAAAGACTAATGCGAAAGTAAGTCTATTTATGTGGTTACAAAGGGTCTAGGTCATAATATCAGTCACTACATCGCCGGTCGCTGCATCGCGCCCGTTACATCGACGGTTTAACGTAGCGAAGGTACACAATATCGCTGGTACGCTGCATCGACAGCCCGCCATAAACTTACAACCTTTACAACCGATCATTTCGAGTAGGTGTCACCGTCAATCGACCGTGCGCACCTTGGTGTCAGAGTTCTTCGAAACCGCTTTTCGGCCTCTGACGTGATTCCTTTAACGACTACCAGATGGCAGCCGGGACCAATGGCTTGACGTGCCTTCCGAAGCACGGAATCATCTTAATTATCAGACAATCAGGTGATTCAAGCCTGTTGTTTCCAGTTTGGTTAGGACATTGCAGGCTTAAATTACCTGATTGTCTGACAATAAAGATGATTCCGTGCTTCGTTCAGCCGTTTGTCCCGGCTGTCATCTGGTAGTCGTTAAAGGAACCACGTCAGAGGCCGACAGGCGGTTCTGAATAATTTTGACACCAGGGTGTGCATGGTCGATTTACCGTATCACTTACACAAAATGATGATAATGATAATTTCGAAACTAAATTAAGCTTTGTCTATCCCGTAGCGGATAAAGACGTGTTATGAATAACAAAACTATAAAAAGCTACGAGTATACTATTAAATAAATTGCCCCCAATAATATTAAATCGCACCCCAGCTGTGCAATATTGTATTGACACCATATTTCATTCCAACATTCTCCTATTATACCATATTTCAATATCTGGATTAATTGATATGTGCGAATGAGATAGCAGGTAGCGATGTATGCGTCTCCCTCTCGCTTGTAATAATGATTTATGATGTTAGAACTATTAAGTTTGCAATCAATTACAGCCTCCGTGGTCCAGTGCTTAAGGCGTTTGCCTGTTGACCCGGGGGTCGTGGGTTCGATTCCCACCGGAAGCATAGGTACTTTGTTTAGTTGTTTCCAGTTTGGTTAGGACATTGCAGGATTGAATCACCTGATTGTCTGATAATAAAGATGATTCCGTGCTTCGGAAGGCACGTTAAGCCGGTGGTCCCGGCTGCCATCTGGTAGTCGTTAAAGGAACAACGTCAGAGGCCGAGAGGCAGTTCCGAAGAACTCTGACGTGTGCATGGTCGATTGACCGTGAAACCTACTCGAAATGATGATGATGAGCAAATTGCCTGTCTTCATCTCAAAAATAGTCATACAAATTCAATATTTGAAAGCGACCATTATTCCTAAACACTTTTACTTTTAAAAGAAGTCCAAATCGGTGCCGTTAGCATCTCAATCAACAAAGCGATTGAAAGTAGAACATCTTATTGTCAGCGACATCTGCTGAAAGGATCTGATTTTTTAGGGTTCCTTAGACAAAGTCTGCCAACGGGATCATACTGTACACTAAGCGATGTTTCATATAAAAATGGTAATTCACCTCTTCAATAGTTCTACAGCTTCTGTTTAATAATAATTATTAAACAGAAAAAAATCTTTGACTTTAATAATTAAGTAAAGTCAAAGATTTTTATTCAAAATTGGGCACATGTCCTATCTATTTTTGAACGTCATATTTGTATTTGTTATATTTTGTTTAATTTATGCCAAGTCGAAACACTACTAGCGGTTCGGAATGACCACTGGTGAGAAGAATACGCCGAAATCTAATTAAATTATTAGAATGTAAAATATTATTAGTACCAAGTCTGGATTGAGTTTCTTTTGGCGTGTAATTCTCACCAGTGCAGGGGTATTTCCGACACGCTAGTAGTTTTTCAACTATGCATATATTAAAAAAAATAAGAATGAAAAATATGACATACAAAAAATTATACATGTATTTTGAATAAAAATCTGTTGTTAATGAAGATAAAACAGTTTTTTCTATAATAACTTAATCGGCGTGGTACGGAACTCTGCACACGCGAAGCCGATTCTCACTTATCCAATTTTTTCATAAATTTTGCATCGCGGAAGAAAAAGACACCTTTACATCTGCCTTAGACACAATGGCCGATTGTACTGGCAGATGGCTAGGGGTGACACGCTTCAGATAAGAAATATAATTTTGTTATTGATAGTGCTCATTTCATGTTATTCCAGGTGATCGTCACGCTGTCATTGATGTAATAAATACATGAATATATATTAAATAAGCTCGTATAGATATATAGATAGACATAAAGTCGCTGTCTCTGTTAATTTTTTTTACCATATTTAATTCATAAAATAGTATATATGAATAGGCTCTGAAATCCTACATTATCCCTGATGAACATTGGCTATAGAATTAAAACACCTATATCTACCCGTGCGAAACCGGGGCGGGCCGCTAGTTTTTTTAATAATGTAAAATATTTGTTTTGTTGTGTTTAGTATAAGAAATGGGGATGAATGCCAAGTAGCTAACATATTGCATATCATCAATACTAATAATTTATCTGTAAGGGTGGTCATGGAGTAAGTTTGTTTTATGAGATATCGTGTAATAAGCTCTATATATGATATTGAAACTAAATTGCCAATTTTTAAGTTTTTTTTGTGTATTATGTAAACTTAAACGAATTAACTGAATTATATGAAACTTGGTAGATAAAAATTTTAACATACGGGAGATAGGATAGGTTACCTATTTTTTTCTCCAGTTATGATAAGACCACACACAAACCCTTATCCTTACTTCCTTACTAATATTATAAATGCGAAAGTGAGTTTGTTTGTTTGTTACGCTTTCACGCCGTAACTACTGAACCGATCATCATGAAATTTCGCATACAAGTTCTCTGGAGTACGAAGAAGGACATAGGCTACCTTTTATCCCGGGAAAAAGTACTTTTCCCGAGGGATCGACATTGACGCGGGCGGAGCCGCGGGCGAAAGCTAGTATAACATAAATGTACGCAAACGGAGTCGCATGCACAGTTAGTTTATTAATAATCCTTTTAATATCATGCCAATAACTTTAATCGGTTTTTACGATCATCGTGGCAGGAAGAACAACTGGCTCATGCGACAGAAAATTGTAAAATTGTTATTTATTGCATTTCTTGTTGTTATTACTTCACCGGGAAGGAAACTGTATCGTGATTTTTGAAGTTGTATAACCAGTCATTTCCGTGTACATGAAGATACCTATATAATTTATTAATAAAGAATTAAGTACTAGTTACATACCAAAATATAATAAAATTTCCTGATAAAGCAAAAAGAAAACGATAACTTTATTGAAAAAATTAATATCGGAAAAAAAATATAATATTGGTACGGATGTAATAGCTTGATTATAATTATAACAATTAAATAAATCAATCGCAATCACGCAATCTGCAATTACCAAAAATGAAAAACTTATGAAAAAAATTATGAAACGCAAGAATTATAAAGTTTGGTAACAGTTATATTCATTAAAAATAAACAATTCTTATTGAAACATACTATAAATAATACAATTTATTATAACGATTCCAAATTTAAATGGAAAATAAACGAACGACAATATCTTTTATACGGTCGGATAAACTAAGGCCATAAAAAGGCATTTTTTAAATTCTGAGTCTTTTGGTCATGTGTGAATTATTCACAAACTCAAAAATCTTTTTTTTTAATTCAAAAAATTTAAATTAAAAAAAATCTAAAAATTATTTCGCAGAATATTTTGCGAACCCTATCTTCAGTGAATCTATAAGAATTCCGACCTAGCTTTGTTATCCCACAAGGCACCTGTCCCGTCTCGTGTTCCAGACAAAAATTACGATTGAAATAGTTTCCTGCGAATAACGACATTTTAATAATTACTTTAAAAAAATAAAAATTAAATTATCAGAACATTTTTCAACACTCTATGGTTAACAGAAAAAGTATAGCTTCAAGATACATTATATAAAACTATGCAAAAATATTGTTGTCTATAAAGGCGGTTTACGGACGATAATTTTGCGTGATAACGGTGGGAGAGAGATAGATGCGTCACAAGCCAAATGCTTAACTTATCGTGCCTCTCTATCGCTTGTTTCGTGCTCTTGCTTGTACACGGGACGTGACCCTTTTTTCGTGCATACAGCCAGCGTACATCATTTTATTAGACGTTATCAAGGTAAATAAAACTCAGCACTCGTTGCAAATAATTAAAAACCAATTTTACAACTAAGTTTACGGCTCTCCCTTCTACTTCTTGTAGATTAAGGGACCAATACTACGAGTATAACTGTACCTACCAAAAAAGATGAATACAACTTTACAACATCCAAACAGAAAAAAAAGGAAACTAATTTGAGCCCAAAACCTTACAAAAACACATCCGCCATATGCCATGACTTGCGGATCAAATTATACGGTCAGATGAACGTAAATTGATTTCAAACGATTTAAAATCTTATTCTTAAAGCATAGATTTCATTTTTAATCAATACTGATTGGGATGCGTGCAAGTAATTATAGTAAGAAGGTTATAAAGTGATTGTGATGTTATCTCCGAAATGTTTATTCTTTGTTCATTGATACATATATTTCGTTAGCCGTGTGGTATCCGGCAGAGTAGAATACGACCACTCCAAGTCTTCCCGTGGATGTCGTAGAAGGCGACTTAGGAAATACAAGCTAAACAAAGCTTATAAACATCTAAGAGACCTCTCCAACCCGTCTGGCCAGCGTGGAGAGTGTAGGCCAAGTCCTCTGGCTGCTCTGGCCAAGTATGGCCCTAGTAGTACAGAGAGGGTCGTGCTCCTGTAGTGGAGACTAAAAAGGACCTGATGATGATGATGATGATGATATTTCGTTGTACAATACAACGTTTCGTTGTACAATACAACTACTTGTTATTCACGTACTTACATAACATTGTGTACACGTATGTCTAGGATCTAACGCAAAAGTTTTTGTAAATAAATGCGAAGTTTCTGACCTGATACGTAAGACAATTCACAGTGATTTTTAACGAAGATCTGTTTAGACTGTGTCATGAAGAAACGAGACATCCAGCTTCGATGGATCGGACACCGTTACCCTCTTCCGACCATATTCCCTATGAGAGCTTTAGATTGAAATCCGCAGAGCAAGCGTAAGCATGGACACCCAAAAGAAACGTGACGCCGCACTGTCATAGCAAAAGCAAAGTTGGGATATAGGTACCTGAAGTAAAACAAAGCACGCTGCGTCGGATAGAACCAGGTGGCGCTAGTAGGCTAGTTTCCTGGGTCGTAATAATAACATAACAATTAGTCCGTCAATTAGATAATCAAAAAATATTGGACACTTATTTTTTCTTTTGTCAAATAAACAATTAATAATAAAGATAAAGCGCGTCAAAGTTCAGGAGTGGGGGCTCGTGACGTCAAAGTTTGCTAAAAAGTGTAGCAAACTATGACGTCACACGGAACTTCAAAGGGTTATATCTTTATCATTTTTTGTTTAATCGACAAAAGAAAAAATAGTGTCCAATATTTTTTGAATATCTAACTTCTTCTTCTATCGAGTCGTAAAATGGCTATATATACATTTTAAATAAGTTTTGACCAGTGCTTTGCCACCATGATTGCCCGTTCGTTTGCCTCATTCAGATCCCGCTGGGAGCAAGAAACTGGGCTTTGTGGGCACACCAAGAGGTGATCCATAGATTGAATAGCACCGCAGTCGCACTCACTATTGCTGGAGAAGCCCCACCTGACTCTGTTTTCGTGGCATCTGCCAACACCAGCCCGCAGTCTATTTAAAGACTTCCAGACTGGCCAGGGCAAATTGCCACCCGGTGGTAATTTCTCAGCAGGCGATATATGGTTTGGTGATGGCGGATATTTCTTTAGCCATTGCTCTAATCTGGCCTTAGGAGCTTCTGTGGCGCTTGTATTAGATTGCCTCAAGAAACTATTGCGACTCTTGAGTCGTGAGGGTGCAGGGATTTGCCCATAAAGTGGATGGCGTTTATCTTGCTCCTGTTTGTATTTCTCCACTGCACTTATGATGTTGCGTCGTACGTCCGGTGGTGCTATTCCAGATAGGGTGTATAAATGAGAAAGCGGTGTCGGCCTTAATGCACCAGTGACAATCCGACAAGAGGCATTGAGGGAAACATCTACCTCTTTGGCGTAAGTGGAGCGGGCCCAGACAGGACACGCATACTCTCCGGCAGAGTAGCACAGAGCCAAACAGCTAGTGCGAAGCACATGAGGTGATGCTCCCCAACAGGTGGTGGTGAGACGTCGTAGAATGTTATTACGCGAACATACTTTGGACTTCAGGTTCCGACAGTTAACTTTGAAAGTAAGGGAACGATCCAGCGTTACACCGAGATATTTTGGTGTATCATTGTGTTGAACATCTACGCCGTCCCACGAAATTTTCAACTTTCGGTGAGCCTCCTTGTTCCGCAGGTGAAAAGCACACGACTCCGTCTTTGTGGGGTTTGGTCTCAATGAGTTATCCCTGTAGTAGCCCGTGAACTGGGTAAGGGCCGATGAGAGATGGGTTTCAACCGTCTCGAAGTTCTCCGCTTGAGACGTGAGCGCTAGGTCATCGGCATATATAAAGCGACGAGTTGCTGGATTTTGGGGTTGGTCGTTCGTATATATGTTAAATAGGGTAGGTGCTAAGACACTACCCTGTGGGAGGCCGTTTTTTTGGGACCGCCATCGACTTTTCTGATTATGGAGAAGAACCTGAAATCGACGATTGCGCAGCATTTCACCCAGGATGTTAATAAAGGGTTGATCTTTAGTAATGTTCATCACCTTCTCTAATAAAAGTTGGATGTTTACAGTATCATAGGCTGCGCTAAGGTCGACAAATATCTAACTGACGGACTTATTATATTTTTTTAGGAAACTAGCCTATTGTATCTTTTCGGTATCCAGACTGGGTGACATAGAAAGCCAAGAAGAAAATAGTGATGTGACTGTTCGGCCTTATCAATAAATTCATCTGAAACTCGCTAGACCACACTCAAATTTTTTGACAAATAAATAAGTATATTGACAATTTGATTTAACTTTGACTGTATTCCTGATTAACCTCAATACTAATATTTTTATTTTCGCGCTTACGTCATCTTTATCATCACATATTTTATTTTTTTATAAAGTAAGATATTTTTTGACAATCGTAGTATTGTTATAAGCTGTTACACGCGGCTCCGCCCACGTTAATGTCGATACCTCAGGAGCAGTAGAATTTCCCATTATAAAATATATATAAATAAATATATACGGACAAATCACACAGATTGAGCTAGCCCCAAAGTAAGTTCGAGACTTGTGTTATGGGATACTAACTCAACGATACTATATTTTATAACAAATACATATATAGATACACATCCAAGACCCAGGCCAATCTGAAAAAGATAATTTTCCATCTTGACCTGGCCGGGGATCGAACCCGGTCACTCCGTGTCGCAGGCTGGCGTGTTGACCGCTGCGCCACGGACCTAGTCATATCATAAAAAGGTACCCTATGTCCTTCCCCGGGCCTAAAACTACCTCCATACCAAAATTCATTCAAATTGGTTCAATGGTTGAAGCACGAAAAGGGGACAGACAGAGTCACTTTCGCATTTATAATATTAGAATGGATGTACACAGATCAGTAAAAAAAATATTATGTTGTTGAATGCGACGAGACATTGGACTTTGACATCAAAATAATATTAACCAATAATATATTACAATAAGTATCTTTTGTTGTAACTGTCTGTGTCATCTCATGAATTATAATGTCAGCTCTTGAATAACTCGCAATAATTCAAATTTTCGTTAAGCAACCATATTCACAAAACTAATAGGTTTTAAAGGGCTTGAGTTATTATCCTTTCTTTGTCTGGCTAAGAACAATGCTTCGCCACGGTCGACAAAATTCACATTTACGCAAAATCTTTTACTCTAAAATACATTTGCTTTAGAGATGTTATTACCGCCTTTGTTATTCAAATTTAGGTCGTTGAGGCGGCGGGGTGTAACCACTGGTAGTAAACTGTAGTGTAATGGGTAACAAAGTGTTACAGTGTTTTAAGAGGTTTTTAAAGGGACTGCGCCCTCTCTAATATTCAAGAGCTAGACTAATCAATAATATTTTATGGAAAATAACGCACACAATAATTATCTATTCCTCTGGATCTAGAAATTTTTGTACCCAGGACAATGCTGAAAATGGCGCCCATTTGTTTGTTTTTTGTTAGTTTAAGTGCCACGTTGGTATCAGATATTTTAAGCTGCCTTAAAGCATGTGACATAACTTAACGACTGCACTCAATGATGAAAGCCAACGGCTTAGCGTGCCTTCCGAAGCACGGACGAGCTCGAGATATTGCTATACCACTTGCGGTCATCCATCCCAGTGGAGACTGCACCGCTAATTATGCTCACGCCCATTAGGCCATCTGGCTCCCCTGACGCGATGTGATGATGAATGAAATTGAAATTCAGCCTCTACACCTCATATAAATTGGGATTTCGTCGCCCCCTGCGCCTTCTGCCCGGGGCCCTAGCTAGCACCCCATTTTTGTGTTTATGATGTGTCATATTAGCTAAATATTGTTGGAACATAAAATCTGCCATGGAAAAGAAAGATCTTGCAACGATTTTACGCGTAGAAAAGCCTCGATTCAACAGTTTTCATGTGGGTGTTAGAAACAAAGTGATAAGATTAAATTAAAACAAGACTGTACAATCGATTGTAATATAATCAAACATATACATATGTGCAGGAACTTAAACGGTATCCATATACCGGCCAAGTGCGAGTCGGGGACGACGGGTTCCGTCTATCTATAATAACTTAAGTTTAAAATTATTAAAAATATTTAATTGTGATGTAACTAAAAATTTAATGAATGAAAAATTGCGAAATGCATACACTTTTCTCAATTTTTCCTTTCGTCTGTACTATAATTTGTATTGTATTGTTTTGTTATTGAAGTTTGACTGACGTGGCAAAAGCATGGCACTTGCGTGGCACTATAACCTCTACTTTGACGTATTGACCGGCAAATTTATTAACCGATTGCGGCGATCTCAAGGGGGGTTATAGTAGTTAGTGCAGGTATTTGGGTCAAAATGTTCATTTCAAATGTTTATTTATTATACTTGTTCTGTCTATTTTATTTATTATTGTATGCGTTTAATCGATGTCTTTATTTTTGTGTACACTTGTTTTGTTTAATTTAGTTTTATATATTTTTATGTGCGTGTCGTATAGTGCGTGTTTCAGTTCGCGATGCCTCAGAAGGTGACGGCTGAAAATCAGTGCTGGATTAGGGTATCCCTAGTCCAGCGTAACGCTGAGCCGTCACCTTTTGTAACACTGATGGCACCGAACTTTTATGTTTTGTACTTTTTAATAATTTTATTTTATATCGTTTTGTGTGTGTGTCTAAGTGTTATAATAAATGTTATTCTATTCTATTCTATTCTATTCTATTCTATAACACGTTGCTTTGTACGAAATTTCAAGATTCTGAGTTCACGGAAAGTACCCTGTAGGTTTTGATTTCCTTACGAAATTCGAAACTTGCGACATAAACGGCTGTATCTTTTGATTGCGTTGGCTTGGCTTAGAATTTTGATTTTTTCACAGCTCCAAGGGACAGTAGACCTGAGTATTTGATATGAATTTCAGCTTGATACCTCTACGCGTTCCTAAAAAAATTTATCCTATAAGAGTTCCGTATTTTTCTTTTGAGGTACGGGACCCTAAAAACTTTAAATTCTCGTTCGATAGCCACCGTCGCTATATAATCGCGTGTTGGATAAAACGATGAGCTACAAAACACCAATGTATTACGTGTCGCGAGTCAATGACACTTGCGAAAATGATTTACATACGCCTCAAGGTAGCGTGGTAGCATTCGTTTTTTGTCTTGTAGTACGATAAATTACAGAGTATATTATGATTAGCCGTGTGGTTTCAGTCAGAGTAGAATACGACCACTCCAAGTCTTCCCATGGATGTCGTATGAGGCGACTTAGGAAATACAAGCTAAACAAAGCTCATAAACATCAATGAGACCTCTCCAACCCGTCTGGCCAGCAAGGAGAGTGTGGGCCAAATCCTCTGTCTGCTCTGGCCAAGTATGACTCCGGTAGTACAGAAAGGGTCATCATCATGCTCCTGCAGTGGACACTAAAAAGACCTGATGATAGATAAATAAATAAATAAATATAAATATATACGGACAAATCACACAGATTGAGCTAGCCCCAAAGTAAGTTTGAGACTTGTGTTATGGGATACTAACTCAACGATACTATATTTTATAACAAATACATATATAGGTACACATCCAAGACCAAGGACTACTGAAAAAGATCATTTTCCATCTTGACCGGGCCGGGGATCGAACCCGGTCACTCCGTGTCGTAGGCTGGCGTGTTGACCGCTGCGCCACGGAGCTAATAAGATAGATGATAGATTATGATTACACATGTAGATTGCTGGAACATGCATATTTAGAAACAATGGGGTTTCTTTTCTTTTTAAAGAATAAGGCTTTAGAAAGGACAGTTATCCTATCTAACTAATATTATGATGTAAAAGTAAGTATGATGTTTACGCGTTAACTCCTGACCGACCATCGTTGAATTTTGAATTCATGTTATCAGGGACACGGTGAAGGATATGGGAAATAAAAATTTCGTTTTATATTTATTTTAATTGGCTTACTCTTGACCTTAGATTGACCCAGAGGGTAAAGACAAGATCTACGTTGGAGCGAGCTTGCCTAGAAGATGCTTATTCACTCTAGTCAGTCTCGTTGCGGAAAAACTGTAAGTCGTCGAGAGACCGACATTAACGCGAGCAGAGCCGCGGGCGAAAGCTAGTGAAATATAATCTGTCCATACATCCGTAGAGACATTTTGACGGTAATTTTTTATGGTTCGGAGTGTTGGCCCACCAAAATAGGGGATGAAAGAAGACTGCATGTTGCGGAAATGAGAATGTTACGATGGATGTGTGGAGTGACACGAAAAGATAAAATAAAGAATGAGTATGTAAGAGGAAGTATGAAAGTGGCACCTGTGACAGAAAAATTAAAGAGCAATAGGTTGAGCTGGTTTGGACATGTCATGCGGAGGGAAGAGAATCATGTGACTAAGAGGGTTTTAGGTATGCAAATTGAGGGACGTCGAAGTAGTGGAAGACCGAAAAAACGCTAGATTGAGTGCGTCAAACAGGATATAGATAGGAAGGGCGTAACAGAGGGTTTGACGAGCGACAGAGCAAAATGGAAGAGGTTGACGTGCTGTGCCGACCCCACATAATAGTGGGAGAAGGATAAAGAGGAAGACATCCGTAGAGACATTTGGACCATGGGGTCCTGGTGCGAGAGCTCTCTACAAAGAGATTGCGCCTAAATCTCCGCCGCACGTGACAAGAGGGCTGGCTGCTTTTTGCACAAAGGTTAAGCGTCGCTATCCAGCGTGGGAATGCAGCCAACATTCTTGCCAACATGCCATATGGGCAAGATGTTTTGGATTTTATAACACACCTACATATATACATTTACTAACTAAAATGGACTAAAAGTTGTCTGAAAATAAACATAATCTTGTCTTTTTTTATGTATGTAATGGATGTTGGAAGTGACTATCAAAACGTTGTACACCGTAATTGACAAAAGTTACCGAATAGGCTTGTTAAATTACGATAATGAATCTTAATCAAGTCCAAAACAGTGATAACGTTGTAACCATAGCTTAACTACTGCGGACTAGCAATTAAATGCGGTCACCCGGGTCGGGTTTAACCGGGCCGGCGTAAATCGTGCACCGGGGGCGCCCGGATAACCTTATCCGGTAAACATGTTGTAGGGATTGGTGAATAGGATGTGTGGTGGTTGAATTGATTTCTTGTAAGCTTAAATTTTTTTTGATACTATCAAATTCTTACATTATCACGTCTTTTTCCCTTACGGGGTGGACAGAGACTAAGGCTGTAAGACCCAAAGAGTGTTGGCGTATACCTGGGTGGAAATTGGAATGAAAAATATTGATGGTTTACAAAACGCATCGCCTATTGATGTTTGCTTAGATTTCGCCTATATCTCAGGCTACTACAGGTTGCAAAGGAAGAGAAGCAGCTGGTAGGTACATTCTACGTTTTTTTTTTATTCCAGACTAGCATGGAAGAATGAACTAAATTATTTCACTCCTACTACCATTAAATAAATTATTTTAAGTACATTTTATATGGGTTAGATTAGGTTTGGACATTTCAATCTCAGACTTTAGTCTTACGATGAGATCAACTTTATTCTGACTGCTCAATGATGTTGAAACCTAGGCAACCTGAGTTAAGCTTCAACGTGAATAATCTGTTTTTAAATTATAGCATTTAAGTTTTAAAAATTCCTTAAGTGTAGCGAAAGGCTGCTCTGGCCAAGTATGGCTGTAGTAGTAGAGAGGGTCGTGCTCCTGTAGTGGAGACTAGAAAGACCTGTTGATGATGATAGCGAAAGAGAAAGGCCGAGCACAAGTTGTTCAGATGATGAAGCGGCTCTTGATATGAACTGGAAGGATACCATCAATGATAAGACTAATGGAAAAACAGAGGGTTGGCCAGGACACATAATATCACTACATAGTATAAAACAAAGTCGTTTCCCGCTGTCTGTCTATGTAGGCTTAGATCTTTAAAACTACGCAACGGATTTTGATGCGGTGTTTTTTTAATAGATAGAAAGATTGAAAAGGATGGTTTTTATGTCCATTGTACCCGAGTGAAGCCGGGGTCTGGGTCACTAGTAGCTAATAAACCAAAAGGTTCTACTGGGACTATTGCTGGAGCTCTCTTATTTGTCTATTTCCATTCCTCCCGACTTCCAAATGTAATTCTATAGCATAACGAGTTCACCTCACATTAGTTTGAATCTAAAACAGCTTATATTCAAACTTTGTAAGAACTACGAATATGACATTTAGAAAATCGTCCTCAAAGTCCAAATTACAATACATAGAAGACACAAAAGCTCACCAAAAGCCTGCCACATCATAGCACTATTACCATTATATGAATTATCATATTTACCACTATAATACATCCTTTTTACGAGCACAATAAACCACAATAGGCTTGGAAATGCGCCAAATCCTCTTCGCGTGATGATCATAGATGTTCACAACTTAATCGCGTAATTTCGGTATTATAAGCACGGCGTAAAATTACGCTGCTGGCTCGACTCACATTACACCTCATTAACGGACAGACATTGCAAAAACGGGACTGCTGGTTGTGGGACAAGTGAGGAATGCCAAACGTTTGTTAAATATTAGAAAAACTTATTCGCTACCTCTTTCTTACATCACTTATTCAGTCCTAGTTTCTAAGGTTTTCAAAAATTGTGATGACGTCTTTTGAAGAAAATGCGCGTTAAAAGTATGTTGCCGCTTCTTCAGCACTCCGCTTTGGAAGCGGCATAAGTTTTTGACGTCAACAATTGTTGAGAAGTGAAATATGTCAATTAATAAGTGTTCAAAGAAACCTATATTGAATAAACAAAAAATAAATTGTTTGCTGCAATGTGTACTGAACACAGCAGTAGATGGATATACTCATTGTATTATACTGGTTTTTATTCTTATCTAATTTGCGTATTAATCTACTAAACCTAGGCTGTTTAATAATATTTAGACGTAGATATGATTTTATATCTTTAGATATGCATAATCTTTTAATTTTTTTGTTTCACATAATGTCAAGTCAAGCAAACCATTTATCAAATGTGGTATTGTAAAATAACTAAAACAAGTTACTTGCACGGATACAAATGTACAAGGATGACGTAAATGCACCTTCTACTTGTTCGAACCCCGACCAAGCGTCAAAGGTGGCCGCGACGACTGACAGTCTGCGCACGTCTGTTGTTGCTGCCGGAAGGCTGCGAAAACTTTATTTGCCTTGTTAATTATTTTCAGATTAAGTTTTTCCATTATCGTTTATGTCTTCCAGTTAGTTGGTAAATAGGCTTTTGCCTCCACAAATAAAAAAAAAAACAATATAAGGATTTAGAAAAGTTACATTCTACACGCTTCCGCTTGTGCCTTGATTGGTCTAAAACATTAAACCTTACGATTTGGCAGCCCAGCCAACCTACAGGAAAATTAGACTAGACTCCACTATGGAGCATTTCAACGCGTACTAACACTATGCTTAGAATGTTCAAGGCATTTGGAGCAGTTGTACGGGATATGCTGTTAGGAAAGATTAAATTGCCGTAATGTTGATTAGACCTGTTTTGTGTTGAGTAATTTTAAAGTGTGGTATATTCATCTGTATGATAAATTATGTTCTGTTTTAAGGTAAAGCCGGAGCTATATGCCAAAGTCACCATCGCATTTTTTTTATTTTTTTTTTTATTTTGGATGATCCAGCGATTGATCACGATGTCACCTGATGTTAAGTAAAGATGTGGCCTATGGTGGAACTCGCTGGCTCATTAACAACCTATTCACTCTAGTCTTAAAGAGACCCAAATTATATGTGTCAGGGAAAACATCCGGTGGCAAGAGATTCCATTCCCTAGCCGTACGCAAGATGAACGAAGAGGAGAAGCGCTTCGTGCGAGCTGGTGGTATATCAACCACATACGGGTGCATACTTTCACCCCGTCGAGTAGACCGATGTCGGAAAAGGGTGGGTGGGATAAGTTCGTGGAGTTCCTGTGAACACTCCCCGAAATGCAACCTGTAGAAAACTGACAGACGAGCCACTCGACGTCGCTGCTCAAGACTTTGGAATCTCAACTTATCATTGCCTATAAGTTTTAGGGCACGACGCTCCACAGTGTCCAATGCGTATAACTGATACTTGGCCGAACCGTCCCAAAGGTGGGAACAGTATTCCATACAAGGACGGATTTGAGCTTGGTATAAAACCTGAAGTTGTTTGCATCACTACATAGTATAAAACAAAGTTGCTTCCTGCTGTCTGTCTGTCCCTACATAGGGACAGATAGAAATATCTAAGCCATACGCTTAGATCTTTAAAACTACGCAACGTTTTTGATGCAGTTTTTTTAATAAATAGAGTGATTCGAGATGACGCGATATGTAGTATAAAACAAAGTTGCTTCCTGCTGTTTGTCTGTCCATATGTATGCTTAGATCTTCAAAACTACGCAACGTTTTTGACGCAGTTTTTTAATAGAAAGAGTGATTAAAGAGGAAGGTTTATATGTACATTGTAAATAAATAAATATAAATATATACGGACAAATCACACAGATTGAGCTAGCCCCAAAGTAAGTTCGAGACTTGTGTTATGGGATACTAACTCAACGATACTATATTTTATAACAAATACATATATACACATCC
Source organism: Elegia similella (assembly GCA_947532085.1). Classification (NCBI taxonomy): domain Eukaryota; kingdom Metazoa; phylum Arthropoda; class Insecta; order Lepidoptera; family Pyralidae; genus Elegia; species Elegia similella. The sequence goes on from OX383941.1 coordinate 22,501,095, forward strand.
AAGACCCAGGCCAATCTGAATAAGATCATTTTCCATCTTGACTTGGCCGGGGATTGAACCCGGTCACTCCGTGTCGCAGGCAGGCGTGTTGACCGCTGCGCCACGGAGCTAGTCATTGTACCCGTGCGAAGCCGGGGTCTGACTCTAACTTATTCCCATTCCATACCTCTTAATATGTATGTTAATATTATTGCAATAGAACACTTCTTATTCACGTAATGTACAAACGCAATCTCCCAATTAAGTCGTTATCTAAAGAGGCAAAAACAAAAATGTTTTAATTACAGTATCGGGCATTATCGTGTGTTTGCGTGCTCTTTTCTCGTAAACTAACGTCTTATCTAATTGATGGTTTCAATGAACCACTAAAATTGTTCACTTTTGCGACTTTGTTATAGTAATGCAGGTGTTAAGATAAGAATAAGACAATACTCCTTACAAACCACTTGCAAATGGGAAAGTTGAAAGTGTTTTTGTTGCTATTCAACAAAAAAAAACTTTGTAATCGTCTGCGAGTCTGATTTTGGTTAATTTGAAAATATAATGGCAATATTTTATCTATAAACCAAAGAGATTTTTACACTGTTAAATGTCCTTTTAAATATTTAAATAAAAACGCATCAAATCGAAATAAGAAACACGCTGATTTCTTAAACACGTAATAGTATGTATTACGGTGTTTAAGAAATCAGGGTCACGTCACGTCTTTTTCCTTTGCGGTGTATACATAGTCTTTTAGACCTATTACCCACGTTTAGGTGGGAACGGAACCATAATGGTGATAGGTTGCTTGCTAGCCGTAGTATCTAATAGATTCCTGATTTTTGCCCGTTTCCATTTCGTGCGTGTCAGTGGCCAACACTGGTGTTAGATTTTAAAGCTGCCTAAGACATCTGCCATCAATGAAGAACTGGAGACCGCGCCCTTGGGGTTGCTTACATAAAATTTCAAATGTACCTCTGGCAGGAGTTGCACTACTACTGAAGAACTTTTTGCATTGCTGCCACCATCACCATTCTACCACCGCACCGCTCGCCAGAGGAGTAAGTCCATCTTCACATCCTTGTGTAAGGAAACTCCGTTAATGATTAAATATTTTATTTTGAAATCACTCATTTTACAGAATATCGAAATTAGTTAAATACATCTTACCTTAAATATACAATCTCCACACTTTACGGAAAACTATTTAAAACAATACTTCACAACAAGTAAAGGTTAATTACGTCTTAACGTTACAGCTGCGCCCAACAGAATGCCCGAGTCGTCGATCTAACCACACAAGAGCGATCGTCCCCGCCACTCCATGACGTCTTGCTAAAATGGAGTGGTGGGTACCAACAATAATTACACTCGATACAACCAGTGTTGCCATTGTTGCTGTTTTTGAGATATAAGTATTACTATTTTAAATAATACTTTAGATACGCAAAAATACGTTTATTTATACTGGGTTTTCATATAAATCGCTAACAGCTCGGCCATCCTGCAATAGCGGGTCCCTCCGCTATATGAAGCTTTACACACTTAAGCACTGCCTATTTTGAACAAATATTTTAAAGTAATAGAATACACAATAACCTTTTGCACACCAGCGCTTGTTTACGTTACTTCACGCCTGACGCCAGGCTAATACAAATTGTAATAACTTTAGTTGTCAATTGCGTCTCAGTCACGCGACTGTTTTGCAACTAAAGTAAGAAAAAAAGGTCAATGGCGCCCAATAGGTTAATGAAGGTACTAATAGGTGTTTCAATTTCGTGATCAAGCGCAGTATTTTGATTCACATGACATACTAATAATAACAGGAGTACTAATTTATAAAATATAGAATTTACCAGGCACTTAAAATGTTAACGAATTCAAATAACAATTATCTTAAATTCTCATAAAATTAATTATCTGAACAGTCATCGGCATCAGATTCTGATGTAACGATATCTCTATTAAATATAGGCCAAAGTTTCAGATTATCTACCGCTACATTTTCATACCGACGTAGGCTACGCTTGCGAGTCAATGGTGTATCCTCTACTAAATAGCGGTCATTAGGTAAAACTTTAACGATCCGATAAAGGCCTTGAAATTTAACAGCTAGTTTTTTTTATATTATTTACCATGACATGTTATTTCTCGTTTTAGGTTCACCAGATTGCCGCAGTTATAACCAACCTTGAACCGCTTCAAGTCAAATCTAGTTTTATCTTTAGTTTATTTGTCCTGCAATGCGTTTGCATGCTTCTTTACGAACCTGATCTAAATTATCTAATGGCGTGTCCCTATAATATCATCTATTACTTCACTAAGGACATTTTTTCAGGGCCACTGTTGATTTTGAACTCAAATAGTAATTCTGATGGAGTGATCGAGTTTAAAAAAAAACTTAGTTTTCTGAAATTTACGACATTGAGGACCCTAACATAGCTTTCAATAATTTTATAAATTTGTTTAAAATGTTTTTTGATTTCTTTTTCCCTCAAAAAGAACTTGTAATAAAAGTTAATCATAAAATACTTCTTTGGAAATGTAGAATAAACCCATCTAAATCACATCAAATTAAATATCATAGATATTCAAAACTGTTTTTTTTAAATATTGAAAGATTAAAATTAAGTCATAATTATAAAACAATAACTTCAAATAATACATTTAAAACAACATGGCAAATGATAAATAATAACACATTTGCATAGCTAACCGATAACTCGTCTTAAAATTGATAATGATTACATAACAGATCCAATCAAAATAGCATAGGCATTTATTGACTACATTGTATATGAAATTAAACCCTTTCTGAACTAAGGATTAAATATTAGCTCAAATATTACACGTAGTTTACAATCTATGTTTATGCCCCCTAGTATACCATAAGATATTTAAATGATAATGACAAAAAATATAAAACAACACTGAAAGTGTTGGTAACGATGGCATTTAAACTTAAATAATTAAAGCAGTAAATGACTTTATATATATGCCGTCATCTTAGACATATTATAAATCTTTGTATAGAATCTGGCGTCTTTCCATAAGATCTGCAAATATCTTGTTATAAAATCTTCATTTAACAAAAACAATAGAGAGTTACATTTTAGACCAATTGCTCTGTTATTTTTTTTTTTTTAATAAGTTATTGAAAAATATTTTAAATGAAGTGGACAAAAAAAAACGTGTTTGTGCCGTCTAATGCGATATGACGCAAGCATTTCATTATGTGCATCATAATATACTATTAGACAAGCTTGAAGTATATGGCAGTCGAGGTAACGTATTACAATTGGTCAAATCTTATTTATCAGATCGTTGTCAAATCACAGAAATAACCTAACTGGATGTTTACTCTTAAACAGAAAAAAAGATACACGTCTGACGAACGCTTTGGTATTCCACAGGGGAGTATTTAGGTCCTCTTCTTTTTATAATTGATATAAATGGCCTTCCCAATAATATAGAACATAGCATGACATTATTTGCCGATGATAGCACAGTCACTATTAAATCCACTGACATCAATTCGTACAATTTTAATATAAATTCAACATTGGCATCAATAATTACGTGGTTAGATAATAATAACTTAAAATAAATCTTGATAAAACAAATATAATGCATTTCAGCCAAAGACCTTATTAGACTACTTAATTACTTAATTGGAATATCATGGCAGCATAGCAAATAGTGTTGGTGCAAACAGCTTTCTCGGCATAATAATCGACTCGCGATTAAATTAGAAACCACAGATAGAAAATCTTTGCAAATGACTTAGTACTTCAAGTTATGCTTTATTTAGACTTTCGAGAAAAGTAGATAATGATGAACTATTAACAGCATATTATGGCTTAGTAGAATCCATTCTTAGTTATGGTACCAATGATTTTAACATAATATCAAAACAGTGTAAGGAGTTAAACTTGATACTTATTAAGAAAAAGCTTAAAATATTGTTATGCGAAAAATGTTATTAAAGTATTAACAAATTATTATCTGAAAATCTGAAGTATTGTATTTTTTTGGACATGGATTCTTTGCAAATACTAAAACATTATTTGCCCTTTTATTTTAATTCTTGTATTTTTAAACTTAGGTAATTGCATGCCTTCTGAACTTATATGAATTCGCACACCAGTAATGGTAAACATGTCGGTCTTCTTATAACATATCCATATAATGTATTTTACACATGTTTATGCAAATAATTAATGGGTCAGCTCATACATTCGTCTTCTATAGCTATATATAACTTGATGTAGTAATCTCTACTTTATTGGAGATCTGCTTTCGCGACTGATTAGTCAGTCTTACTATTATCGGCTCTCTGCTTCTTGATCTGCTTATTGGATACTTGCGGAGGTACGATCGAGTAGGCGTACGATTGCGGCTTTGCCTGTCATTAACCAGGCTATTCCGCCCTTTCGTATGATCGGATAGGTATACGCTTGCGGCTTTGCCTGTTATTAACCAGGCTCCCTGCCACTCCATCGTATGATTTAATTAAAGAACGTTTACGGACTTGCCTGTTACTTATCAGACTCCCATCCGCTCCCTCGTTTTTATCGTGCCGTTGCCGTGGGGACTGCCATACACTTGCAGGCTCACCCTCCACGTTATAGCGGCTGACCACATCTCCAACAAAAGATGTAGTCTCCATATCTGAATGTTAAATTGTCATTAATAATAATAATTATTTATTTCAGAAATTGCATTCCATAATGTTTTTAAAAACAAAATCATTTTAATTCAAATTGTCAATTAAATTAAAATTATTTACTAAATTACAATTGAATTAAATTACAATTGAATTAAATTACAATTGAATTAAATTAAAATTGAATTAAATTATAATTGAATTAAATTACAATAATTAAATTACCCTATTCTAATACCTTCTCACCTCAGGCATTACAGCAACATGTCTATTGCTGCAATGTCGGAGGTAAGGGCAGTCCAATCTGTCTCCAATCATTGTTATTGTTTTGTAACGTTATCTTTTTGTTATTATTTATGATAATAATAAATTTCTTTACTAACTTAATACATTACAGTTTGACATTACGTTCGTGGCTTCCACGCTAGGCTGTGCCTGTATCGTAGTAGCCTGGTTACTGTTGTTACCTTAAACATATAATAGCTGTTCCTGATGGACACTTAGACGCCGGCACGCGGAGCAAATTTATATTCAGATAACAATTTAGTAAAAATAAAATATATTGTGGTGTAAATGTGTGTGTAAGTGTGTATGAGTGAGTGTGATGTGTTCGTGTTTATGCATATGAGCGTAAGAGATGAAGGTGTATATATGTATAAGTGAATGTGTGTGAGACATAAATATATTTTTTATTGATTTATTATATTAGTGTTTCATTTTGTTTTTATTTGTACTTGTATGAAAAGTTTACAAATTAATACGAAATTACAGATGAAGTAATTTTAATTTATATTAATGTTGACATAAAGAAATGTTCAATTAAATGCATGTGTAACCCAAAAGTAAATAATTATGACTTTGTCAATTATAAACTAATTATATTTATTTTAATGAAATATTTGTCTACTGTTTCCAACAGTTAAATAGGCAGTTCTTTTTTTAATATCGATATCATACCCTATTTCACACAAATAAATGATTGATTGAAGATGAAGTGTTTTGAAGAAAGTAGATTTTAATTATTTATTTACTGCCTCCGTAGTCATAAACAAAGCCTCTCTTCTCAATATGGAAGCTCGTAGACAGTTGCACCTCGCGAGTTTACTTTTTGACATAATGAGGGTTTAAAAATACCTGACTATCTTTACATGAAATTGCAGTTCACTTCGCAACGTCATCCGAGGGCCACTCGTCCTGTACTTTATATACAGAGCAAAGTCAAAGTCAAAGATTTTTATTCAAAATTGGATACATGTATCTCTTTTTGAACGTCATAACAAGACAAAGGACAGTAGCATTTATGCGGCAACGAAGTATTGGAATAATATTCCTGCTCCTTTAAGAAATTTAAATAAGAAATTAACATTTAAAAAGCTACTGAAATCACATTTACTTACTCTTCAGAAAACGGACATTAATTCAAAAATACTTTGCTTGTCGCAAAGCTAAAACTTAAACTGAGCTCTTCCTTAAATAATAATTAGTATTAATAACAAGTATTTTAGTATTTTATCTGCCATTTGTTGAATAATTTATTATGTGTTTCACCCATTGACTTTACACTTTGTGAGACAACCTGTTCTGTGAAATTGTTAGTGCGCGTCTTCTAAGGTGACAGCTGAAAATCAGTAGTTGCTCACTAGAGTAACATTTCGCTGAGCTGTAGCCTTTTTGTGATAAAATGGCACACATACATATATTATGTTAAGTATTAAGTTTTATTGTAGCTTTCTGTTTTATTATGTGTGTTACAATGAACAAATAAAAATATGTTATCTATCTAGTACAGTGGTAAAGGCGTTTGCCTGTTGACCCGGGGGTCTAGGGCTCGATTCCCACGGGAAGCATACTTTGTATAGTTTCCAGTTTGGTTAGGACATTATAGGCCTAAATCACCTGATCATCCGATAATAAAGATGATTCCGTGCTTCGGAAGGCACGTTAAGCCGTTGGTTCCGGCCGCCATCTGGCAGTCGTTAAAGGAACCACGTCAGAGGCTGAGAGGGGGTTCCGAAGAACTCTGACGACAGGGTGTGCATGTTCGTTCGACCGTGACACATACACGAAATGATGATGAATTATTGATGTTATGCTAGTATGATATAACAGTATTGAATAATGGCACGGATTTATGATATTTATTAATGTATATATTTGCTCAGGTGGGGTTCGAACCCAGAATTTAATTATAGCAGTTTTAGTACGATGACCAATGCGTCGTAAATTTAAATCTTATTCACCAATAAATTCAATTCTATTTGTTATTATATTACATTTAGTCTACATTCTATTTAAAGTGTTTTGGAAGCACGTCTAAGATCATGACGTTTATTTATTTGACGTCGTAATCAAGTGATATTATTCTTTGTTCAGAGAACAGTATTATTTTTTCTTTTGTTAAAACAGTTATCAACTGTAGCGATGTAGAAGAAACAGTAAATTGATACAAGATCTCTGTCAGACACAAGCAGGACCTACAAACAGTTTTGTGGGTGTTAGCTACTGTCACATTGAAATGTCTTTTTACTTTAAATGTAATGTACTCACACGTCCAACAGAATGAGACAATAAAGTAAATAAGTATACTGCATAATTCCGTAACCAGTAATAGGTTACTCACCTGCAAAACTGTACATGTTATTAAAATAGCCTGCCATGATATTGGCTATAAGATTTATAGTGCATGTTCAATATTATTTCACTATAAAAACAGTTTTACATTATTCAACCGTATGCGTTAATATTTTTAACGATATGTATGCTTATACAGAAGGTTCACGGTTCGTATGTATTTTATAAAATTTCCGAATGAAATAATACATTCTAGAGTGTAGCCTTGGACAATGAATTGATTAAGTCGTACACACATAAAAATTCTAGGGGTACCCTAGCAAATTGCAATGTCACTTATAGTTCCTTTTGTTTATAAATGCTATAGCAACGGTTTGAAGATTATTCCTAGATTGTAGCTCCAGCATAATGAGCATAATGATCCACATATACGGTAAACAATCCGAGGGAGTGCCCTAGCTAATTGTATACCATAAACTATATACCGTGAACCCAACAATAAAGCAATCGTAAAATTCACCTCAGAAAACTACTACGACAAGATCAAATGTAAAACTGTTGCAATATAGTAATATCATTACCAGGAGTCGCCTTTCGTTATTAAAATGTAATGGTTAAAATTATATATAATAATATAAAATACTGTTATTGTGGGCGGGATTAACGGAATAAGTATAAAAAAAAGAAAATTATTCCGCTGATCCTACTTCTGATATGTAAGGAAACTCCGTTAATGATTAAATATTTTATTTTGAAATCACTCATTTTACAGAATATCGAAATTAGTTAAATACATCTTACCTTAAATATACAATCTCCACACTTTACGGAAAACTATTTAAAACAATACTTCACAACAAGTAAAGGTTAATTACGTCTTAACGTTACAGCTGCGCCCAACAGAATGCCCGAGTCGTCGATCTAACCACACAAGAGCGATCGTCCCCGCCACTCCATGACGTCTTGCTAAAATGGAGTGGTGGGTACCAACAATAATTACACTCGATACAACCAGTGTTGCCATTGTTGCTGTTTTTGAGATATAAGTATTACTATTTTAAATAATACTTTAGATACGCAAAAATACGTTTATTTATACTGGGTTTTCATATAAATCGCTAACACTTGGGTCTCCAAAAATGTCAGAGCGTCCCGTTTTTACCCTTTGGGTACAGAATCCAAAAAAGAGGCTAACTTAAAATTAAAACTAGCTCACCAGCATTTGAAACATTATCGGCTGAGTACCGCATTATCCATGGTTAGCTTAAGAAACTAACCGAAGTGCATGATGCAATTGTTGCATTAGCGTCATGGTGCATTAATTTACTGAAATCAACGTTGTTGTCGTCATGGCTTTCTATTTGAAGATTTCATGTTCTCTAATAATAATGTTTGAAAAAGTTGCCAGTATCTATAGAGATTCCCCAAGTCTTCCCGTGGATGAAAAATAATTTCAATTGGCGTTTACAAGTCGTCACATTTAAATCAACTGTCAGGTAACTTACTATAAACTAGCTTTCGCCCGCGGCTCCGCCCGCGTCAATCCCTCGAGAACAGTACTTTTCCCGGGATAAAAGGTAGCCTATGTCCTTCTCCGTACTCCAGAGAACTTGTATGCAAATTTTCATGATGATCGGGTCAGTAGTTACGGCGTGAAAGCGTAACAAACAAACAAACTCACTTTCTCATTTATAATATTATACTAAGGATAACAGGTGCTATACCAAATACACTTTATCTCATATGGGCCATATTATGACCATCATCATCATCAGGTCTTTATAGTCTCCACTACAGGAGCACGACCTTCTCTATACTACTAGAGCCATACTTGGCCAGAGCAGCCAGAGGACTTGGCCTATACTCTCCACGCTGGCCAAACGGGTTGGAGAGGTCTCAGAGATGTTTATAAGCTTTGTTTAGATTGTATTTCCTAAGTCGCCTTCTACGACATCCACGGGAAGACTTAGAGTGGTCCTATTCTACTCTGCCGGATACCACACGGCGCATTATGCACGGTGTATTATGACTGCCAGTTACTCATCATCATCATCATTTCGAGTAGGTGGCACGGTCAATCGACCATGCACACCCTGGTGTCAGAGTTCTTCGAAACGACTACCAGATGGCAGCCGGGACCACCGGCTAAACGTGCCTTCCGAAGCACGGAATCATCTTTATTAATAGACAATCAGGTGATTCATGATTGCAATGTCCTAACCAAACTGGAAACAACTAAACAAAGTATGCTTCCGGTGGGAATCGAACCACGACCCCCTGGTCAACAGGCAAACGCCTTAACCACTGGACCACGGAGGTTGTTATTAGTCAGTTACTAATTTATATTAATATTGTGGTCGAATATGTTCTGTTTGCAAACAATGTCTGCAGGCAGCGAATAGGTAATATCATGGTTATATCAGACTAAGTGTTTTTTTACCTTCTAAGCTTTGTTGTATTTGAGTTATTTTTTATGCCGTAATAGCTATAAATAATCTAGACTATGAAGGAAATCTAGCCAGTCATTCCAGCCAGCACAAAGATATATATTTTTTAATTTATAACATACCGTGAAGGTTAACCAGCTGAAGCAATACTTCGTCACTGTCACGGATATAGGCATTATACATTTAAAATTGATTTCCAATTAAAAACACATACATAATCGAATTCATATTCAGATTTAAACAAAATTAAAATTACATTCAAAAACAAACTTTACTGATATGACATTAATTTATCAATAATAAATAAATTAAGCAATTCTAATAAGACTTATGAAATTAAAAACTTATATATGCATCTGGTTCACTGTCAAACATAGGTAATAGTCATCATCATCATCATCAGGTCCTTTTTTAGTCTCCACTACAGGAGCACGACCCTCTCTGTACTACTACTTGGCCAGAGCAGCCAGAGGACTTGGCCTACACTCTCCACGCTGGCCAGACGGGTTTGAGAGAGAGGTTGGAGATGTTTATAAGCGTTGTTTAGCTTGTATTTCCTAAGTCGCCTTCTACGACATCCACGGGAAAACTTACGGGCTCATATCGGTTCATGTAATAGTACTCGTATGCAATTTAACCTGTGTCACAGGTTTTGACAAGCTGAGCAATACTGTTAAAGTTAGTAGATACTACGGGACTTACGGCGAATATTATTATTTGGCAATTACGAAGTTTATTATAAAAAAACAACAGGTTGAACTTTGGGTGGGCCGGCAGAAGTGAAATCTCCGCGCGATAGAAAGAGAGGGGGAAATTACTTCCTCTCCTATGCTCGCGGTGGTCTCAGGTCATGTGTCCGTCTTACGAATTTTCGATCAGGTCACCTGTCCTGATGCGAGTTTAATTTTTTTTACCGATCCCAAAAAGTGTGCAACGCCGATAAAAAAGTTTTCACTTCGAATTTTTTTTTAAAGTATCAGTTTGCAATACTAGTTTCCGTAGTTCGTTTATCATTCCGGCGTCTATGTTATAAGTAAAGGTTGTTCACGTTATTCATGGCCGATATTGATGTACCTACTTTTTTTTTAAAGTCAACCAATAAACAAACTTAATACCTACATCTACATGAAAATGAATTTGAACTTGACTCTCAACTCCCAATCCCGTGATTAATTGCTTTGCAAACCAGATTAGACCGGATAATAGCGGCTCAAACCGGTTCCGATAACTGAAGATTATGTATGCAATTTTGCAGGCAAGTGGCTTGAGTGTTTGCGTTTTTTATGAGAAAATATTGATTACTATGTTGATTTTATAGCGGTAAACCCAAGGTGAGTGGGACTGATGACTTGATCAATGCAACGTAATTTAGCTGCTTTATTCGATGCATACGGTTATCAAGACAGACAAGTATACTTGTAATAAAATAGAGTGGAACCAGCCCGTCAAAATGAATAACTTTTCCTATGGAACTAATGTTGGGAACTCAATATTTTTTCGAGATTTTCATACAAATAGCCGGGCCTGTTCGGCCGGCCAAAACGAAACGACTTTTGTATGAAAATGTCGATTTTTTTCGAGATGCATCATTGATACCATATGAAAAGTTGTTTATTTTACGGGCTGATTTGATAGTTTGAGGGATAACAATGTTTACCCTTACATCAATACTACTACTAATAATAAAGCTATAAGGGTTTAGAGATATCGTGTTGATAAGCTCGATCATCATCATCATCATTTTGAGTAGGTGTCACGGTCAATCGACCATGCACACCCTGGTGTCAGAGTTCTTCGGAACCGCCTCTCGGCCTCTGACGTGGTTCCTTTAACGACTACCAGGTGGCAGCCGGGACCACCGGCTTAACGTGCCTTCCGAAGCACGGAATCATCTTTATTATCAGACAATCAGGTGATTCACGCCTGCAATGTCCTAACCAAACTGGAAACAACTAAACAAAGTATGCTTCCGGTGGGAATCGAACCCACGACCCCCGGGTCAACAGGCAAACGCCTTAACCACTGACATGATACTGAAACTAAATTAAGGTATTTTAGATTTTTTTCTGTATGTATATAATGTACGTTCCTCCATACGATTTTATGAAACTAGGTAGATCAACATGTAGACTTACAGGACACAGGATAGGCTACTTAATTTTTTTTCTCCAGTTGTGATAATTTCACTTCGGTTTTGCGCTTTTCTTTGCCGTAATGGACCGGCTGCCTGGATGATGTCGTCTCTCCATCGAGACACTAGCTTTCCACGGCTTCTGCGGCCCAGCAATTGTGTCCAGTCTACTATTTTGTGGCTCCATCTTCCATCATCTCTACGGGTTACGTGACCTGCCCATCTCCACTTTAGTAGGGTAACTCTTTTGGCTATATCGGCAATATTCATCCGGTTTCTTATTACCGTGTTTCACACGATCTCTTAAGACTCCCCTGGAGGCGAAAACCTCCATACAAACAGCGAAAGGTACTCGCGGCGATATTTGATAAAATATTGGTACAATTTTAAGCAAATAATCATATAATTATCTATGTACGTTGCTATACAGTTTTATTAAAAAATCAATGGTTTAGAGAAATAGAAGCCTCTAAACATCAGTATTTTAGCACCATTTTCACCCAACTTTGAAGGTAAATAAATACCATTGAATGAATTGATGAATATGAAGATTTCAATATTATTCATTTGCGTGCGTAGTCTGGTTACTCATAAGTTCAAATAACATATTTTTCCGTAACTTTATGGAATCATTTTCTCAAATTTCCTTATATCCTAAAAGGCGGAAGGCACGTTGAATATAGCTTCGTATTTAGGTAAAAAACATCGTCTCATCTCGCTCGCTCGCGTAGCGCCCTGTTTGATGCAGGTGAAACAGCTATCACCCGATTATTATATCCATCGCCGAGTTTGCACGGCTATCCAGTCAACTCTTAACACACGTGTCCATTACACCAGCCAGATTTTGTTGAAAATTGACGAAAATCGACATTGAAGTGCAATAGATAATTAGATATAGAGCTTCTGTAAATGGTAAGCTAATTTTTAAATTTGGTAAGCGTATATTTTTTTAATTATTTGATAAAAACAGTTCCGGCTAGCGTAACGTTACCGTAGCCAGACCTTTTTTTGTTTAACGGGAATTTTGTAATAAAAGTTATCTAAATAATTAGATATCAATTTGGTATAAATGGTACAACTTAAATTGTATTTATACTTGCTATGGTTGCGAAGATATTTAAAATCCTGCTGGGGTAACGGTTTGCTCAATTGCTGTATCTCGGAATTGACTTAGCGGATGATGATGATTTTTGCACAGGACATCTGGCTAATTAGTTATAGTTTATAGCATAATAAAGGAATTCACAGTAATTAACCGTTTAGAAGTTATTTTTATTAAATAGAAATATGCTTTAATAGGTCCTTGCACTTCCAATAAGCGCTCCAAAGAATAACTTGAAACGTTATTATATAGTGAAATACTGTCTTTAACGACCGAATAACCGAGTTTCCTGTACGAGTGGTCACTAAATCTTTTGTAAATAATTAGATATACATGTCAATTTAATACCTGATAAATTTCAGACCTGTAGATTAATTATTTAACGAAATAATTGAAAAAATGATGTTGGCGTGGTTACCCGACCAAATCTAGAATGTTATAAAAAAGCGGCCGCGCCATACATTATACCAACCTTCTAAAACTTACTGGGTAATTTCATACTCGTACGTGTTTTGTACAGACGAGCTACATAAGTGGTATAATAAAACTTAGTTATAACTAATATTATATTAATATATAATAAACCGTTTTTTTATCTTTAGATAGAATACTCATTTCAAAAATAATAATGCGTAGGTAATAGAACATATGGAGTACCTAACTGTGTAGATCATGTTTATCATATAAAGATATTAACTAAGGTAAGTAAGTTTATTAATTAGCTTCAAAAATAATCACAGGTTTTTTCTTATGGACCAATATGCAACGTCGCATGCTTATCTGAAATTAAAAAGAAAGAATTTATAAATACTTATATCTTTTTTATGTTATCGTTCCGAATAAGTTAAAGTAAAATACTTGTAGTCATATATAAAGTTTTATTGTAAAAAATCACAGATCAACAATAATAAAATGTAATAACATCACAGTGTAGTATGTACTTACATATTATATCTACAGTAAGTATCTACTTCCTATTGCTTTCTGTAATCTGATTTAAAATTAATGCATTTTACTTCTTAGGATACGTACTTTTTGAAACAGTACAAGCTAAAGCTTTGTTTTATAGTACACATAACGCAGATTAACTACGAGTAAATTCAAGATGCTTCCACTACTAACTGTTAAGCTGTAACTAGTAGCTAGTAGCTATAAAATAAATGTACCTACTTTTTAAAAATAGCTCGTATGTACAAACCGCGTATATATTATCCTGTAAGTTTTAGAAGTTTGGTATAATGTATGGCGCGGCCGCTTTTTTATAACATTCTAGATTTGGTCGGGTAACCACGCCAACATAATTTTTTCAATTATTTCGTTAAATAATTAATCTACAGGTCTGAAATTTATCAGGTATTAAATTGACATGTATATCTAATTATTTACAAAAGATTTAGTGACAACTCGTACAGGAAACTCGGTTAATCGGTCGTTAAATAACTCCGCCGCGCGCCAGGGCCGGAACGAATTGAAGATTCATCATAACTTTTTAATTACGTATAGGATACTAATGAAACTTCGGTACCATTTATAGACAGTATTTCACTATATAATAACGTTTCAAGTTATTCTTTGGGCGCTTATTGAAAGTGCTAGGACCTTTTAAAGCATATTACTATTTAAAAAAAAAATAACTTCTAAACGGTTAATGACTGTGAATTCCTTTATTATGCTATAAACTATAACTAATTAGCCAGATGTCCTGTGCAAAAATCATCATCATCCGCTTAGTCAATTCCGAGATACAGCAATTGAGCAAACCGTTACCCCAGCAGGATTTCAAATATCTTCGCAACCATAGCAAATATAAATACAATTTAAGTTGTACCATTTATACCAAATTGATATCTAATTATTTAGATAACTTTTATTACAAAATTCCCGTTAAACAAAAAAAGGTCTGGCTACGGTAACGTTACGCTAGCCGGAACTGTTTTTATCAAATAATTAAAAAAATATAAGATTACCAAATTTAAAAATTTGCTTACCATTTACAGAAGCTCTATATCTAATTATCTATTGCACTTCAATGTCGATTTTCGTTAATTTTCAACAAAATCTGGCTGGAGTAACGGACACTTAACACACGATGTATTAACATATAGGTATATAATAAACATTATTATTATCTGTAGCACTAATTAAGGCTTTAACGTTATAGCTACATGAAGCCGTGTTTACCCTCGTATGATGTGAAAGTAAATTAACTGTAGATTACTCGGCTTTTGTTAACCCGTTTATTTTAGGGATCCGTGGGGTAATTGCTGCTTTAATCTCCTTGTAAGGTACAAATTACGTTAGTAATGGATTGATCTATTTTAATTAATCTTCTTTGAGATATTTCAATTTGATTAAACCGGTCGGCCTCCGGTGACGCAGTGGTTATCACACCAGCCTGATACGAGTACACGAGGGGAACCGGGTTCGGTTTCCAGCGCCTGTAAACTCTTGTACTTCAATTCAAGTCCTCTGCCAGCAGACATAGGCCTCACCAAAGGATTTCAAAAATGACCGTATCCAGTGTTTCTCTGCGACCTTGGTTAGGTCATCCGACCACCTGGTCGGTAGGTGTCCAACGCTGCGATTGCCGTTCAAGAACCTTCCTGCCCCTTCGGCCAACGGCTTTAAGGGCTATGTGCCCTGCCCACTGCCACTTTAAGGAGCTAATCCTCTTAGCTATGTTGTTATTATAGTATTGTATTTTGTTTTCCTGCGGTTCTCCTCATTTGTGATTCCATCTCGAAAGAAACACCAAGCATATAAGAGTTTAATATATTATCCTGAATAGGATCTGATGAGAGGGACGCCGCTATAAGTTAGACACGATACGACATATCTCCAATCGTATCGCACGTATAGCGGCGTCCCTCTCACCGGACTCGAAGGTTTAATGGGCGCTATAGCCCTTTCCATAGTTCTTTGAGTGGGAGCACCCGTCTAAATACAAATCAGCAAATATCGCTTATTAGCTAGCTCAGCCTATACTCGTAATGAGATTCTCTGGAGTTTCACCTACTATCTTAATTGACGCACAAACAGACATAATCCAAATTAACATTTAGTTAATACAACGTTTGATTTGTTCAGTACATAGCGCGTAGAACCGATGGCAGAAGAGGCAGAAAGGTTCTCGAATGGCGACTATATAGGCGACCGACAAGCGCAACGTTGGACCCACCTACCAGCCGGCCTATTTGCTAACTCAGTGTACAACGATTTGATCACTTCAAAATACATTACGTTTTAAACATCTTAAATAAAAATCAGTCATAAGAAAGCCGCAATGTATTTTAAGTGACTATCAAATCGTCGTACACTGAGGTAGCAAATAAGCTTGCAGGTGGTTGGACGACCTGACCAAGGTCGCAGGAAGACGCTGGATGCAGGCCGCTTCCAACAGGTCATATTGGGAATCCTTGGGAGGCTTATGTCCAGCAGTTCTTGCAGCTGATATAATTATGATTTGTTAAGTACGGAACCATACAAAATATCAAATTTCAGTTTAGCGGTCCAGCCCGCGTACTTAATTACTTTTTGCGTGCGTAAGTTCATTTCGGCCGGTTTACTTACACCGAGCACAAAAATGTTTTGTCTAATTTAAACACTGTTATTATGTTATTAGTTTGACATTGTGATTACTGATTACAAGGTATCTGAGTAGTTGAATAAATTTGCTTTGACACAAAAAGTTTATAAAAACCGGCTTAGTGCGGGTCGGACTCGCGCACGAAGAGTTCCATACCATTATCTCTAATAATTGGAAAATTATTTAAAATATTTTTATCCAAGAAATTCCTATCCTTTCCTTGAGAATGCTTCGGAGCACGTCAGCGTCGGAAGCACAAAGAGCCACAGAAACTGTGCTCACCAACCCGGCTGCCAAATTTCCTTCCATGGAGAAAAAAATATATTTTCCGCTCTTGTGTACTATAATTACCAGAAAGTTTTATAGAATGACGGGTATCTCCTACACCATTATCTATACATATAATAAAACAGTAAAATTATTTTGTCTGTACATTTCGAATTTTTGACTGAAATGGATAGAGGGAAACTTAAAAAGAATAATAGAAAGCAAAAAAAATTTTTTGGAATTTCTTGTCTGTCTGTCTGTCTGTCTGTCTGTCTGTATGTATGATCACGATTATCTCCGAAAATACTGAACCGATTTACTTCAAACTTTCACCAATTGCTTTGTTTTAACTCAGTTTAACATTTAAAGTTTGTTTCATCAAAATCAGTTCATTAAAAAAAAAGTTATCGTCATTTGAATGAACTCAAGGCATAAGTTTGCCTGCAAACATATCCTTACTAATATTATAAATGCGAAAGTGAGTTTGTTTGTTTGTTTGTTTATTTGTTTGTTTGTTTGTTTGTTTGTTTGTTACGCTTTCACGCCGTAGCTACTGAACCGATCATCATGAAATTTTGCATACAAGTTCTCTGGAGTGCGGAGAAGGACATAGGCTACCTTCTATCCCGAGAAAAAGTACTATTCCCGAGGGATCGACATTGACGCGGGCGGAGCCGCGGGCGAAAGCTAGTCTATAATAAGTAAAAAATTATTGAAATTTTTTTTTCCACGAAATTCCTGTCCTTTCCCATCTTGAAAATGCTTCCGATAGGCAGCAGCGTCGGTACAAAGAGCCAAAGTAATTGCGCTCACCAACCTGCCTGCCTTTCCTTCCATGTAGAAAATAGTAGATTGTTGCACCAAGCAGAAAGTAATTTATTACTGCACTGAGTGCTTATTTCCAAAATAAAAAGCACGAGTGCAATATAAATCATAATCTGCATTTCTTTCAACTACCACAAGAATAGGTATGTGAAAAATAAAACTGAAGAAAAATTACAATTAGTAAAAATTTGTCATTTAAATTCCCATCTTTTTTCTTTATGGCCAGTATTTTACACGCCACTTCAGACTACTCCATACGGCCGTCAGGTTGGCTAACCTTTTTTGTGACATGTGACCCCGCGATTTAAAAAAATAACTAAATAGTGAAGTACAGGATTTTCATAATTTTTTTCTGCTCTAGAGCAGCAAAGTTCCGCTTTGGGCTGGATATGTCGTACAGTTATAATAGAATAGCAGCGTAGTTGGTAGAAAAATAAATTTTCCTCTCTTGTGTACTATAAGACTATAACTACCAGAAAGTTTTATAATATGACAAGTTTTTCCTACACACGTGAACTGACGCCAGAGCACAGGTCGTGGCTGTAATGACGTCACGGTCGGTGGCATTGAAGAAAGGCAGCCGTAATTGTTTTATTGTTGTCGAGTAATGACTTCATTTTGAGACGGCAAAGAATATTTCGTAGATTTTACAAGGTGAAACCAAACTTTGTTATTTGTTGTGGTCGGGCTTCTTAAATTTATTTAATTTTACATAGGTGCAACTTAAAGTTCCATGGGTGGAATAGTGGGTTAGGTGGCTATTGTCCCACTTGGCCCAGGCAGAATACAATACAATAAAAAATCTTTATTGCACCAGACATACATAACGGAGTAAAAATTCAGATAATCTTTTAATGATATTTGGGCACATTAGACGGCCTTATCGCTCAAGCGATCTCTTACAGGCAACCCTTAAAATAATTTAAAAATAAACAAATAACAGTAGGTAACAGGTGGCGCAGTTAAAACTCAAATATTTAATACAATTTAATATAAATAAATAAATATATACGGACAAATCACACAGATTGAGCTAGCCCCCAAGGTAAGTTCGAGACTTGTGTTATGGGATACTAACTCAACGATACTATATTTTATAACAAATACATATATAGATACACATCCAAGACCCAGGCCAATCTGAAAAAGATCATTTTCCATCTTGACCTGGCCGGGGATCGAACCCGGGCACTCCGTGTCGCAGGCTGGCGTGTTAACCACTGCGCCACGGAGCTGTCAATATAAAGTCAAGCCAAGTATGGCTCCGGTAGTACAGAGAGGGTCATGCTCTTGCAGTGGAGACTAAGAAGACCTGATGATGAACATAAAAAATAAACATACAACTGAATTGATAACCTCCTCCTTTTATTGAAAGTCGGTTAAAAATTAAATTTAACAACACCAATTAATCGCTGAATGAAATATTTTTTCTTTTACGATTGAAATCGATTCCATTACTCAATTGAGTTAATTCGACAGAAATTGCCGGTTTCACTTGATTTCCGATACTTTACGTAACAAGGAGTTCGATAGCCTAGTTAATACGCTAACGCTTGTTAAGGCACCTCGAGCGTGGATCACAATTGTGACTAATTGTTAATGTCTTAAGGGGGTATTATACTATCCTGAATCACATCCTAAATCGGATCCGATAAGAGGGACGCCGCTATACGTGCGATACGATTGGAGATATCTCGTATCGTTTCTAACGTATAGCGGCGTTCCTCCCATCGGATTAATTCAGTATGGTTTAATAGGTGCTTTAGCCTAGTCTTAGTACAATAATATGCACCAAAGCGATTTTTGTTTCTACGAAGTTTCTGAGATTTCAGTTTTCCACCTATATGTTACTTATCAAAATACTATACGTAACTTTTAGGTCTCATAGAACTAGGCTCTGTCTAGCCCGCAAGGGAGGGGCACGTGATAAATAAATATATCGGAAATATCACACAAATTGTGAACTTGTGTCGTCGTCGTCACTCAGCGATACTATATTTTATAACAAATACAATATAGATAAACATCCAAGACCCAGATAAATCTGAAAAAGATCGTTTTCCATCTTGACCTGGCCGGGGGTCGAACCCGGGAACCCTCGTGTTGCAGGCCACTGCGCCACGGAGCTCGCCGAGTATGTATGTATGAAGTTTTGTATGAAGTAGAAAGCAGAAAGGGAGGCCTTTGCCCAGCCGTGAGCAGCAGTGGTTAGAAATAAATTATGTATAAGATTATACCGTCCACATGGTCATCGGCAGATGTTACGCAGAATGACGTAGGCAAAGTACACACTATAATACTTTAATGAGCAAAAAGCCTGCTTAATTGCGAATCACTGTACCATACACCGCATTCTTAAGATTCCTTGTACTACAATGCTCTTGTTACATTAAAAAAAAAAACAATTACCTACTCCAGGACTGCGATAATATGTCAGTTTCACTCAATTCCTTTACGTTACATAACGTAATACCGTGCAAGTCAAACTCCCAATAACTATCATTAAGTTTCGAGTACAAATTGACATTGTCACTTTCACATACTCTCACGTGATGCACTAAAAACTGAATGATTTCTGTGAACAATAATTTCATATGGAAAAGGTAGACTTTCGTTGCGTTCTAGTCTAGTCGTGGTAGAGCCACGCTACCGACAAAATGAATTGCTAGCAGCATGAATAGGCCGGTTCGTCGGGGGAATAATAATAAATAAATAATAAATATATACGGACAAATCACACAGATTGAGCTAGCCCCAAAGTAAGTTCGAGACTTGTGTTATGGGATACTAACTCAACGATACTATATTTTATAACATACATATATAGATAAACATCCAAGACCCAGGCCAATCTGAAAAAGATCATTTTCCATCTTGACCTGGCCGGGGATCGAACCCGGGCAATCCGTGTCGCAGGCTGGCGTGTTAACCACTGCGCCACGGAGCTGTCAAGCACGGGAAGTATCAAACTCTCACAGAAAATCGACGTCTTAGTAGAAGCTTTACCGCTTCTATGCTTCGTTCGGTGAGCGAGAAAGCCGGAGGCCCATCTTTCCTCCTCCCTCTCCCCATTTCCTTCCCCCAACTCCTTGAAAGGCCGACAACGCACCTGTCACACCCTGGTGTTGCAGTTGTCCATAGGCAGCGGTGATAACTTACCATCAAGGTGACTCACTTGCTCGTTATCCGTCCTATATCACATAAGAAAAATAAACCTACAACGATTGCATAGTTGTCATCGATTTAGGTTAAGGCGATGCGTCGGAATAGAACAGTTTAATTAACTATTACAAAAATTATAGCGACAAGGAGACAGACAAGGAGAAGTGGTTGCAGGTGACACAATAGCAAAAAGATACAGTTATGTTAAAAAAAATCTAACCTAAGTAGATTTAAAAAAAAAAAAAACTGCAAATAGTCCCATACTTTTGGCCCCCCGGGTGTAGCACAGGGTTAGGAATAATTGCTGCGTTCAATACAATGCAATAAAGCCCAAAGTTCCTTAAAATAATAGTGCTAATAAATCAATCCGTGGGATTTTTACTGACATACGATACGACTATCTTCACTGATATTTTGTAGTTTATCAGTCTGGTTGATAACAAAAATGCCAAGCCCAAGTCTCCACACGGTGCAAAAAAATAATAACGAGGCGTACGCATTCCTTGCATTATGCTTGCATGCAACTTGCACTTTTTGCCTCCGTCATTCTGCGTAACATCTGCCGATGACCATGTGGACGGTAATGACCATATGCGATTTGTGATTTGGAGTAGAACGAATAGAGAAAGTATGTTTAGCCAACTACCAAGAAGGGTTATGTTTACAAGTATTTATACTTACATTATTTTACAGTATAGATACATAATTCTTCATATTTCGGTATTTATTTAGCTTTGATAAGTATTTAGGCAGGGGCGAATTACGGGAGGGCAACGGAGGCCACAGCCCTGGGGCCCTCAGTATAGATACTTAATTCTTCATATTTTGGTATTTATTTAGCTTTGACAAGTATTTAGGCAGGGGCGATTAGGGGAGGGCAACGGAGACTACAGGACTAGGGCCCTCACAATAGAGACTAAAAAAAAACGAATTCAGACTAGTAAACTTTTCCTTTGACATTTAGTTTCACGTTTTACCTTAACCTACAGTATTTTGTACAAACAAGATAATAACAGAATCTATAATTGGTTTATATAAAAGAATCTATAAATAATAAAGTGTTTGAATTATTAAACTTCATTCTAAAAATCTCCCAAAAAAAGATTACTGCGTAATATCAATGTCAACTTTTTGCACCCACCATTCTCATAACAAAGGCATTAGAGAGAAATAACAGTAGTCTCGGATCGTTGTTATGTGAACTAGTTTCCTTATAATACAGTCCGGTTTTCCCCAAACAGTGCATTAACGATTCAAAAACCGTTTTTCTGCACCTTTGGTTTCTAGAAATCGTTTACAAGGTTTAGCAAAAGTGCTTTTTAATTTTTATTTATGACAAAATATTCCACTTACCTCATCCTGTCGTATATGTCTTGACTGTCTGGAGGGTTCGATAATTAATGACAAATACTAACAAAAAAAAACCTATTAAAAACAGAATAAAATAAATATTTAAGGACCTATACAACAAAAGTTACTTTTTTTGCTCGTTTTTGCTTGATATTGATAACGGCAACAGTAGACTCTTGAAATATTCACTCCTATACAACAGACATGATATTTTTGTACTTTTTATAGATAACTAGCTTTCGCCCGCGGCTCCGCCCGCGTCAATGTCGATCCCTCGGGAATAGTATTTTTTCCCGGGATAAAAGGTAGCCTATGTCCTTCTCCGTACTTCAGAGAACTTGTATGCAAAATTTCATGACGATCGGTTCAGTACTTACGGCGTGAAAGCGTAACAAACAAACAAACAAACTCACTTTCGCATTTATAATATTAGTAAGGATGATACGGAACCCTTAGTGCGCGTGTCCGACTCGCACTTGGCCGGTTTTTTATAAGTGGTGATAGTAGTCATAAATGATCTATGCGCCATTGTAATTTGCGTTTACGACCATTGTGAGTTAACTGTTAAAAGATAGATTTGTTAGGTCTACAACTCACAAAGCCACTCATTTATTTTACTTTTCCTCCTTGATCATTTCCAGGCACAGGTTTGTTTGATCTTTTGATAACCTAACGATGCCACCGGATTGTTTGCGTAGGATTGTAATAAATCTAATTTGCCTTTTGGGTAGGCAGGAAGTGACAAGAATATTTAGTTTTTGATAGCATGACGTGAGAAAATATTGTTTTTAGGGTTTCGTACCTCAAATGATAAAAAGGAACCCTAATTATGATCTCTCGGATGTCCGTCTGTCTAAGATTTTTCTCAATCTCGCATGGACGTATTGATTTGAAATGTATAAGTATCACAAATTAAAATCCCTAGAACCAGTGGAAAAAATCAAATTTCTAGGTTAAATTAATCAAATGATATGGACAATTATTTTTTATTGGCTACAAGTACTAACATGTAGCAAATTTGCTCAAACTGGCATGGGGATGTTCCATAGGGTCCTTTCCGTAGATTTACAAGCATGAAATTTGCCATGAAGAAAGTGCTTTATATCAATAACGGCAAAAATCCGAAAACCGTAAATTTTTTGTTAGAACTAAAGAAAAATACTTTTTGTACGGAACTCTCGCTGTGCGAGACTAACACAAGCTGAAGCTAAACGCAAGTCAGTGTTTGTGACAAGTCATTGTTTCAATAATAGTTAGTTACTAGGTATTCAATTAAAGCAATTAATTTAATTTCCAAATTTACCAAAAAATAACACAAAATTAATCTTCAATATATTTTTTGCTAAATTTAAAGAAATCAATAAAACAGCAACCGTGTCTCATCGGTACAAGGTTAATTTTCCTTTATCAGACTAAGTTTTTGTTAGGGTCGATTCATATTAGCGTTTAGCAAGCTCCTTTGCTTTCCTCTGCAATTTATTTAAGTCTTTAAAACTGCCTTTGAATTTTATCCCATGCATACTGTTGATCGTCAAACAATACTTTGTCATAGAGCAATTTGTAGTGTAATATATAGTTAAAAAAAATAGTAGTGCTTTGTTTAAATAAGTAACTTATGTGATTTTTTTGGTTAACGCTGAATTTGTGCGTTTATGTCCACCTGAAACCATGTTTTTCTTTTTTATGATATACGACGCGATGAATACGCAAGCGAGTGCATATGGCGAGCGATCAATGCTGCCCATGGACAACTGCAACGTCAAGGTGTGACAGGAGCGTTGCCGTCCTTTCAACGAGTTGGAGAAAGGTCATTAATGGGCGTGGGGTAATATGGGCCTCTGGCTCTCTCACTAACCGAACGAAGCTTAGAAGCGGTAAAGTTTTTGCTACGTCGATTTTCTGTGAGATTGTTGTACTTCCTCGGACAAGCCCATTCATTTTACTATCAATAATGAAGTTTGCCGGCAGCATGGGCCTACCACAGCGACCATGATAAAGTTATCTGTGAAAAGTCGTTAATGGTTGTTTTTGTGTTATGTGCTTGCTTAAATTGAGAGCTTTTCAAAACATATAAAATACTGCATTGCCCGCGACTTTATTCGCGTACATTTTATGTCATGTTTGTATGGGGCTAAGTTTTATCATGACAGGAGAAAAAAATAAGTAGCTTTGTCCTGTATATGCCTTAATGTATATCGGAGCGGGTAGGTATATCGGAGCGGGTAGGTATAGTTGTACCAGACAGATACGTATGGCGGCGCCGGCAGCCTCAGCTGCTGGCAGTGCCGCGCGGGAGAACTAATCTGGTCAACGAAGCGCCTCTGACGCGAGCGCTGCGCACGATCAATCTTATGGTTAACGATTTGGACCTATTGTGTTGCTCGCATAATGAATTTACTAAGGTGGCACTGTTGCAACTGTGTTTATAACCTGTAATGGTAGATGTAAGAAATGTTAATAAATAAATAAATAATATCTACAAAGTTTCATAAAATTAAGGTAATTCGTTTAAGGTTATGAAGTACATATAAACATACAGAAAAAATTCTAAATATCCTCAATTCAGTTTCAGTATCATCATAGAGCTCATAAACACGATATCTCTGAAAACAAAGTAACTTCTCCATGACAAACTCTTATAGATTTATTAGTATTGATTAATAGAGAAAGAATAGTAGAGAAACAAAAAATACTTTTTATGTTTATTTTACAACATTGCCTCCACGATGCTTTAGCATGAAGCGACCCTTATTGTTCGTTTTTTGCTAGTTCCCATTACGACAAGGCGTGAGGGAGCTATTTTAGTTCCAAATTACTGGTTTTTGTTAACATCCTAAGTCTATACTTATTTTCGTTTTTATTTAAATTTGATTATTTTATAGAATTTTTTGATTTACTTAATCAAATGTACAAATATTTCGTTTATTTGAGTTTTAAGGTATTATTTGTGGTTGTTTTGTAAAACTGAATAATACGCTGCAAAAAAGAAATAACAAATTCCGTCTTCATGTGAACTAGGGTAATGGCATCGGTTTTCGACCATTAACCTAAAATAGTGAACTTACAACAAAAAGTGATTTTATATGTATTTTGATATAAAGTCGTATAAATTAATGAAGGCCGGCTGCATGTACGAAAAAGTGTCACGTTCCGTGGGCAAGAGATAGAGGCAAAATCGGCGATTAGCGATCTTCTTGCGACGTATCTATCTCTCTTCCACCGTTATCACGTAAAATTATCGTCCGTAAACCGACTTTACGTTTTTTTTATTTTGCGTTTAGTTTTATAAAACTTACAATTTTTAAGTTAGAATCCAACGTTTGTTGGTAAGCAAGTTTGCCGTTGCCAAAAAAAATCTTTAGCTTTGCAATACAAAATCACTTCGGAATTGGGTACAGTACCGAGAATGTAACTACGCATTATCGAATTTCAATAAGGCGGACCTTTTCGATCCAATGAATAATAAACTTACCTTTGACTTTGAACTTACAGTTCGTTTATTTCTACACACGGTCTTTACCTTTTTCACTTAGCTACCGAGAAAAATGTCAATAAAAAAGTATAAAAGTGCCTTAGTAAAAAAAAAAGACTTGTATATAATATCCGACCTCATGAAAATCTGATATTACTATTTTTTATTCAGTAAATAAAAGCTATTTTTATTGGCCAAGTCGATTATTTTGTACGGTGCGTACTTATTTTAACACAATAATATTTTATAGATACTTGCTGGTTTGGGAGAGGAAAAAAACGTAAAATATACCAGCTGCTTCGCTTTGCGCGCATTTTGTGAAAGCCGGTCAAAGAAATGGGCAAAAAGTAAGGAATCATGTCTATAGTAGCAGGAAGACACTGGATGCAGGCCGCTTCCAACCGATCCGTGTTGGCCACTTGCACACACAGTAACAGCCTCCGTGGTCCAGTGGTTAAGGCGTTTGCCTGTTGACCCGGGGGTCGTGGGTTCGATTCCCACCGGAAGCATACTTTGTTTAGTTGCTTCCAGTTTGGTCAGGACATTGCAGGCTTGAATCACCTGATTGTCTGATAATAAAGATGATTCCGTGCTTCGGAAGGCACGTTAAGCCGGTGGTCCCGGCTACCATCTGGTAGTCGTTAAAGGAACCACGTCAGAGGCCGAGAGGCGATTCCGAAGAACTCTGACACCAGGGTGTGCATGGTCGATTGACCGTGACACCTACTCGAAATGATGACTTGCACACACGAAAAAAAAATTAAAAAAAAAAACACTTTTACTTTGACTTGTTTTTTCTAGACTTCATTCTATGGATTAGTTTAAATCTAACTTCATACAAATTGTATTTTATAATCGTACTTTCTTGTAGAGTTAAATACGTTTTTAGTTAGTATTCAACGTCTGATCCACATAACAAGTTTTTAGTAACGCACTAAAGTTTATTGAGTGTTAAATCACGATGACTTTAAATGGAGCACAAGCTTCTTAAAGTTTTATAGTGTCCGTGTTAGGAATTTAAATTGTAAAGTTTTATAGACGGTTGTTTTAATCCATAAATGGTTGTCAGAAAAAACTGATTCGAATATGGTAAAATACGTGATCAACATATGAAAATTTCAATAAAAAATAATACTTTTTGTGTGAAACTTGTGCGTTTAGGAAAAACATGGTCGATTGACCGTAACACCTAGTCGAAATGATGATAGAAGAATACCTTTTCGATTCTTATAATTTGATCATGTGATTACAAAGTACGTAAATATGATTGTGATATTGGATATTTGATTCTCGCTAAATAGACTGGGTGTTAATGATGAAATAAAATCATGTCATCATCATCATCAGGTCCTTTTTAGTCTCCACTACAGGAGCACGACCCTCTCTGTACTACTAGGGCCATACTTGGCCAGAGTAGCCAGAGGACTTGGCCTACACTCTCCACGCTGGTCAGACGGGTTGGAGAGGTCTCTTAGATATTTATAAGCTTTGTTTAGCTTGTATTTCGTAAGTCGCCTTCTAAGACATCCACCGGAAGACTTGGAGTGGTCCTATTCTACTCTGCCGGATACCACAAAAAGTAGGCTAAAAGTAGGAGAAAATCATGTATAAAATTGGAATTCGGCATTATTTTTGCAAAGTCATGCTATTTACACGATGAACTGCGCAAGTTACGTAAGATATTCGTGACTTTGGCTGTCCGCTGCTTAATTACGCCTAAACTACGTAAAAGATTCGGATAATCACTAAAGTTACTTGTTTTTGTTACCTTACATGAAAACATGTCTAGACATTTTAATAAAATCACTTTAATACTGTATTATCGCGTATATTGCATTATTTTTACATTCAACGTTTAGAAAACTTCATAAAGGTGTATAAAAATAATGTAATATACGCGATAATACCGTATTAAAGTGATTTTATTTAAATGTGTAACAATCGCGAAAACATTAACCATGTCTAAACTTAACGCATTGAATACTTTAATAAGATTTTTGAGAAATTAACACAGCAGAGTTAGGTACTTGTATGATTTTTTTTATTGAACGCTTGTAAATCGTATTTTATTGTGAATAAGACATTTATTAAGCAATAGGTGTTATTTCTGTTTTACGAGTAACCTTACGCACTAATGTCCACGCGACCCAGATAACAGTTACACAAGCTCACTAATCAGTTTGTCAGTCACGGTATTGTTATTACGTCAGTTAAGTCATCATCATTTCGAGTAGGTGTCACGGTCAATCGACCTTGCACACCCTGGTGTCAGAGTTCTTCGGAACCGCCTCTCGGCCTCTGACGTGGTTCCTTTAACGACTACCAGATGGCAGCCGGGACCAACGGCTTAACGTGCCTTCCGAAGCACGGAATCATCTTTATTATCAGACAATCAGGTGATTCACGCCTGCAATGTCCTAACCAAACTGGAAACAACTAAACAAAGTATGCTTCCGGTGGGAATCGAACCCACGACCCCCGGGTCAACAGGCAAACGTCTTAACCACTATATTTTATTGTTAATAAGACATTTATTAATAGGAGTAACCTTACGCACTAATGTCCACGCGACCCAGATAACAGTTACACAAGCTCACTAATCAGTTTGTCAGTCACGGTATTGTTATTACGTCAGTTAAGTAAATCTCAAAATAAATGTTTATTTCAATTGGGAGATAAATCAGTGTATTTATCGCATTACTTGTTAAAAATAATGTACATGTTGGGATGTCTTAATACTAAAAATCCACATTTTAAAATAATACTTATACCTATAAACATTAACTTTGAAATATTTCTTACTTTCATATTATTTAATTTATTTATTTAAAAACTTTTGAGCCTATAGAGCTTACAGTAGGTGGACTTAATGCAAAAAAAGCATTCTCACCCAGCCAACCTTGAGATACTTATACACATAAAATAAATTGGTGGTAAAGTGGGAAATAAATATGAGAGATAGAATAGATATTATGTGACTATAAGGTAAAGAATGGCATTATTTCTGAGACTATAGCTGAACACTGTTCACTTTTAGGGAGTATTGTTAAGAGAATATTCATATGGCATGGATGTCATACATCCATATCTGTTTAATACTAGTGGTCGCCTAGTGGTCGAAATTCGACCATAATTATTTTTATGCATAGTTAAAAAAATATTGTATCTACTCTTTTTCCATTATAAACTATAAGTGTGCGAAATTTCATACTCCTCCGCGTAATTTTCGTAAAAAGGGGTACTTTTTGCTTCACGTTTTAATATACATAGAAGTATTTTGACCCCGGAATAAAACTATGCAATACCTAATAAATAAATATTATTACTCTATGCATACGATAAAACAGATTTATATCACACACATTTCAACGTAATTTTATCACGTCAATTACATCATATGAACACAAAATAATTATAATTTTAACCTGACAAAGCAGACAGTTAACATTAAAAACACAGTTTTTCTTAGCAAATCTTACTTTAACAGTGGATTAACATTTCAACACGCGAAGCGGCAAAAAAAGACTTATTGAAGACGGTTCTGAAACCGGTTATAACAGAATGCAAAAACGGTCACACGACCGACAGGTAGGTTTTATTATGGCATTTAACACTATGAGTTTTTTTTTTGAAATGACTATGTAGCTAGCTCCAAGTGAGCTTTCGCTACTTCACCGGGCGTTTGAGGCGAGGGCAGAGTGTACTCAACCTTTATAGACAACATCACCAAAGGGCCCCCAGGAGGGACGGACCTCGGCTTTGGGCGTTGCCTGTGTGCGCAAGGCTTGGAGAGACAGCAACTCTCATATTGCCTGATGGGCCGCGTAACACTATGAGATCATAGCTTGCTTATTTATTGTTCACGATTTTTCATATTCGAATATTATTCAGGTTTTAGTAAAAAAAATATATGTGTATATTTTATTTGTTAATCGTTTAATATAATATCGATAATCGATATATTTTTTAACTTAATTAATTGATTGTTAGTAATAAAAATTAAGTTTAAATTACTTTGATGAACTGTATAAATATATGGAAGTACAAAATGTATATGGCGAGGTATATGTGTATTTAAAATACGTAGGGGACCTAATACTTAATTAATTTTAAAATGAATTGATCCCTTTCAATAACAATTTCATACATATACAAATCAAATCCTCTATAAAATATTTTAACTGACGATATCAACACAGTTACATAGTAAGTAAGAATCCGAACTAAAGATAACAAAAAAATATAGGTTGGTTGTCTTGTCATATGGTTTACACATAATATATAACACACATAAAACAAGTCTGGACGCATTAAGCATATCCACTGGTATTTGTGCAAGTAAGTGAAGGTCGATCTACCAACGTTAACAATACAATGGGGCGATAACCTTCGGAAATTTCATACACAGATTACGTTACGGCGAATTGTGAGTAATGTATAGAATTATTGTGAAATTTTACTAATTTCTCCAATAATTTGACACTGACTTACTTAAAATAAACATGTGCAGTAGGCAGGTATCATTTAAATCACGCACGTCATATACCTAATAAAGGTATTTCGTAGTTTGCATTACTATGCAAAAATACAATCATCATCATCATCATCATCTCAGCCGCAAGAAGTCCACTGCTGGACATAGGCCTCCCCCAAGGATTTCCAATATGACCGGTTGGAAGCGGCCTGCATCCAGCGTCTTCCGTCTTCTTTAAAATACAATATTGATGAGCAATTTTGCGTGTTTCTTAAATATTCTTTTGCATTTATACTCAATCTTTATTCAGACTAAATATAATAATAATAATAATCTTTATTCAATGTATAAATATAATAATAATAATATCATCATCATAATCATCATCAGTCTTTTTAGTCTCCACTGCAGGAGCATGACCCTCTCTTTACTACTGGATATAATATAGGTACCATACTTGGCCAGAGCAGACAGAGGTTTTGGCCTACACTCTCCTCGCTGGCCAGACGGGTTGGAGAGGTCTCATTGATGTTTATGAGCTATGTTTAGCTTGTATTTCCTAAGTCACCTCTTACGACCTCCATTGGAAGACTAGGAGTGGTCCTATTCTACTCTGCTGGAAACCACACGGCTAAATAATAACGTGTTACATAATAGCAACAATTCTAGATATAAAATATTAAACTACTAACGTAGATACTATGTCATTTCAAGAATTTTAACTCAATTATGAGTTTCTAAGGAATTTGTTAGGGTAAATGCCCCAATGACCGACACTAAACTAAAATCTGACCAGACTATTAGTTCTAAAATGAAATTCTTTCAAACAAAAGATTTTTAGATAATATTTTAATAATTCATATGAAATGTGCTTCGAATTTCCTAGAAACGTCAGGTAACAAATAAGTAGGTATTATGGGTGGCCATAAAATTAATTTCTGCGAATCGTGGAGCACAGCACGTTTCAAATGAAGTCCCTTCTTAGTTTGATGGCGCTGTAAAGTTAATAGGCTAAGAGCAACCACTGTAATAATAATTTGTTAATATTTACGTATATTTTATTGTTTTTATCAGATTAGTTTAATTCTGCAAACCAGTAACTAGATGTTCTATCGGCAATAGGACAGTAGCTATTGAGTGTATGCGCATATAATGTAGTACTTAACATTAACTGGTTATGTAGGTATGTCAAAACATGTAATATACTTATTTTTAAATTAAAATATTTTATCCCAAAAATATTTTTCGTTAAATTACGTTCTGAAATTCAATCCTGATATTATAAATGCCAAAGAAACTCTGTCTATCGCCTTTTTAAGCTTCAACTATTGAACCAAGTTGGTTAAAATTTAGCATAGACGTAGTTTGAGGCCCACGGAAGGACAAAGGGTACCTTTTATCCCGGGAAATCTTACTGTCCCGAGGGATCGACATTAACGCGGGCGAAGCCGCTAGCATTAGCTAGTAGTACATATGTACTACATGTTTCAAGTCTTTCCATTCCACGTGACTTCTGCCAGCAGTATCAGGGTACCTAGTTGTTTTTCATTGTAACCACAAACCTCTGCGGTTCAGTAAATAATACTTATACGACACAAGCGACCCACCCCGGATTTGCACGGATGCAATGTAGATACATAAAAAACGTCCTCTTCAATCACTCTATCTATTAAAAAAACCGCATGAAAATTCCGTTGCGTAGTTTTAAAGATCTAAGCATACATAGGGACAGACACAGGGAAGCGAATTTCTTTTATACTTTTGGCGAGCTCCGTAGCGCAGTGGTTAACATCGCCAGCAACGATCCCCGGTCAGGTCATAATGGAAAACGATCTTTTTCAGATTGACCTGGGTCTTGGATGTTTATCTATATAAGTATCTATTATCCTTACGACACAAGTTCACAACTTACTGTGCGGCTAGCTCAATTTATGTGATATGTCCCTATATATTTATGTAGTGATGATTAAAATTAAATTTTAATATCAGTACACTGTTGGATTATCCATTTTTTTATCTACATAGAAAGTAGACAGATAAACTATTTTTATGCTAAAATACTAAGTCCTGCTTAAAGAAAACTAAGCAAGAACCCATTTTTTTTCGGACTCATGATAAGAAACTAATATCTTTTATATTATTTTATACGTGACACCTTAACACACGAGCAAATATGTGTTTTATCTGCATTTAGTTATCAGTCCATATTATCTAGAGGGCATCGTTATATCGATACTTCAACAGCTAGGTACATGGGTATTAGTATAATATAACATCCGCAAATATCGTACGTAATAAACTGTGTAGCTATGTACAGTAATAACAGTGAAGCAAGTTACATAGTTGTAACATTTCAAATGCCTATTTGCCATCGCATAATTAGATATAATCATAACTGCAGGTGTAGAGTCAATATATGTTATAGTGTTAGAAATTTTGAATGAGTGATGCTCTTTTTCTTTTCGTGTCGAAATGGCTAGGTTTATTAGGCAAGTGTCATAGTTATTTAGACCAAAATTTGATGACCTTAACACCACAATTATTTACCTAAATTACGAGTAAGTCCTCTGCAATGTTGTAGGTATACATATACCTACAATATTGTATTACAATAACAACATTGTTATTGTACATGTTCACTGTTTTATGTGAGAAACGCTTTATAAATAAGTAATCATACTTTAAATTAAATAGTTCTCAGGTAGTTGTGATCATAAGATACAAGAAAAAGTATCGTGACAAATCTGTCACGCTTCTGTGGTGCCACCAAAAAGATAAAGACAGTTTCCTTCGAAACACCTTTGAAACCACGACGTGACAAAGCGGTATTGTGTTACTGTAGTCCAATATATTGCTTCACAGCCACTTCTATTAACGGGACGTAAGAATTATGAACATTAAGATTATAAAAATAGAAAAAAACTTATACAGGTATAACTTATATAACTAGTTATATAGTATTTGCGTTGGACCTGTGGCGGACTGAAGCGGAGGTCTTTGCCTAATAACAAGACACTAGAAGCTAAAAAAACTAATTTGCGTTCACAAAAAATCCTAGATCAAATTGTTATAGTGTCCAATATTGGGATATTCACCCTACCAGATTATTTTCTTGACGTAATTTTGTAAATAATGCAACCATTTTATAATGTTTTTAGAATTTTTTTACAGTTTTGACAGAGTTTATTTAAATACAGCAACAAATATGGGCACGGTAGAAATCGTGCCAAGTTACAATTATTTACACAGGTGCTAAACATTAAGTTCGATTGTTATCAAAGTAGTAAATAAACGCGGGTAGACTATCCCTGTACTACGCAGACCGCAAGTAAATAATAAAATGATTGCCGAAATATACATCGATAGATAACTCAATATCTATCACAATGAGAGGCCACAGCGTGACTTCCAATATCTACAACAATAGAATGATAAGAAAAAAATACTAACCGTAAAAATCCCGCTCACTTCGCACAAATCCGCGGCACTATTATACCTGAGATGTTTGTAACATTCCAAAATGCACTTCAGCAATACTCAAACTCAGAATATATTATAACAAACACACAGTAACTGTTTTTACACTTCGTCAATCACTGGTAACACTTTCGCAAAAACACGAAAAAAGTATTTACTCCGTTTTTCCACGAAAGTTGCGACGATTTTCGGTCGCGCTGACAAACACCCGACACACGATACCTCCAGTCGCTGACTGACGCGAGGTAGCGTGCGAGTGAAAGGCAATGAAACATTTGAATGAGGAATTATTACGTGTGAAAGGGATAGATAGATAAGAATGAAGTTAGCGGACCGAGCTGGCATTATGACCGAGAGAATGACCACATGGCACGCATTTGGTTTTAGTACAATCATTGCACAAAATACAAAATGAGAGTTGGCGCGTTTTTGTTGCGTGCCGGGCCACGTGTTTTCATTTTATGTTGTTCAAAATAACTTGAAAGCTTTCTTATTAAGTGGGTTTTGTTTGTGTAAGGCCAATGCCATACTTGCAGTTTAAAACTGAGAAAGAAGTGCAGCAAACACTTTTTTTATTACATTTAAGTGTTGCTTTTACCAATAAAGGCCTTTTTTTGTGTTTACATATATATATACTCCATTTTTATAAATATATTATTATTATTTTTAAACCTTGTTTTGTGTCCCACTGTTGGGCAAAGGGCAGTAGTATACAATATTTTTAATAATAACACAAAATGTAAATACTAAAAACGGCAATTAAATAGATAGCAGGGTGATAATTATGTGAAGCATTTACCCTATTTTTTAAAAACTTAAATTTTTGTATTCATCATATCTTTAATAAAATGTTGTCCATTACACTTATGAAATATACCTAAATAAATAATAAGTATAATATTTAAAAGTTATACCTACTAAAAAACACAAAATACTATTAAGTAAAGGCATCTGAAATAGCTTAACGACTGCCATCAATGGTGACAGCCGGGACAAACGGCTTAACGTGCCTTCCGGACCAGAAGTGCTCTAGAACTGTTTGTACCACTTACGGTCACCCTTGTACCACTTACGGTCACCCATCATAGTGGGGACTGTGCCCAGCGTTGCTTAACTTACGTAAGTGTTATTAGTGCTCACGACCACTGGACTATCGGACTCCTCCTGAACGCCCTTTGTACCTAGGTAATACTAAAATAATTTAATCCATGTTTTTATCACATGGCACGCGCTATATTCAGATTTTTCAAATTTTTGAGTTACGTGGCTTTGGACGTGAGCTGCATTGAATATCAAATTTTATTTGGAAGTCTCGCACCCTTTTGTCAGCTAACTTTGGCTCTTCCTATGAACTACAGATATATGTTAAGAAACCAGATATAGTCTGTCCGGGCAAATGGTTTGCAGTACGCCCACAAAAGATTTTGGTAAGTAAATAAAATAAAAATTATTTGGCAAATATTTTTTATAAGTATAAAACATGAATAATTAAACAGATTGCCAACAACCGCCTTTATCTTCCCAAGGACAAAAAACATTTTTAGACGTGTACTTTATTTACTTACTTCACTGCGTAACAAAATTTAACAGCCGATCCACGCGACGTATCAACGTGCGTTTGTACAGCGCGTGCCATGTCTTTGAAGCTGCGGATAGCTGTCGGCTGTCCGCACCGCCTTGTCAAAGCACGCAAACCATTTGAATAGACGGTCTATAGCGTATCAGAGAATTAGAATCTCACTATCTCATTATAAGAAACATTTCAAGGTTTTTTGTATATTGGTATTATTGGCACCTATTGAATATACAATCCCTTTATATTACTTGTCAATACCTACTTATAGTTACGGTTATTTTTAATACAATTTTCAAAATCTAGTTTTATTCATGCCCTTTCTCCATATTTCACTTACCGATGACTGACACTTTAGTATATTGAGAACCCAGCACAATATTTCCCTCATTTTTTTGCCGCTTGTCTTGTAGTAAAACAAAACTAAATTATGTATTTGTTTTGGATGGTTTGCGCTACGCTACATTACATAAAAAAACATTGTCATCGTAAAAAAACTATTTTCAGTGAATATAAAAATAAACGTTTTTGTTGAGTAGGGCATGGATACCAGTATACCGGTATACCGAAATACCGGTATACCGGTAAAAAATTTCGGTATTTTGATACCGGTATTTGAGGATGAAATACCGGTATTTTGGTATTTCGAAAAATTTTATTTATTTCTGCAAGGGTGTTTAAAGTCTATGAAGAACGTTCGATTTCTGTGGTTCGTAGTGTTGTTCATACTGCTGATGAGTTTTCGTATGCATGAATTACGAATAATCTCGATTATAAATATATCACAACAAAATCAACTACTCAAGAAACTGCATGTTATGAGGCCATTGCACGCATAGCCTCCCCAATTACATCAAGCCAGCACTACTTGGGTTTCTCCCTTCTGCCGGGACTCGGTGAACATGGCCAGACAATTGTTCCCTATTTAATTTCCTGGTTTTCACAAAATATGACCATTCCAGCGTAGGCGGCTCTGCAGGAGAGTTGCCTGCTATGTGACGGACATGGAGGCTGCCACAAATATGTGAGTTCCTTATGCGGCCCTTTCGCGAAACTCTTTACATACAGCGCTGCATATCCATTTCCGTGACACGCAGCTCCCTCTTAAGCCGCTCACGTAGCCTGTGCTTCACTTCCATATAAAAAGACAAGTCTAAGATATCCTGTCCTTTTAGTTTAACCGACATTTTTGGGTCTCCGCGTAAGCTTTGATATCTCCGGACGCGTAAAGGTCAGATTCCAGGTATTTAAACTGGTCAGTACGCTCGACACGTTTCCGCCTATGCGTACAAGTACGGATCTGTAACGTTGCAATCCATGTACTCAGTCTTCACCACATTTAGTTTCAAGCCGCCGTTCTCAAGCGACTCCTTTCACATATTCACGCGTCGCACACATCTTCCCTTTTTCGCATCTGCCAGTGCGATATCGTCAGTATACATGTATGAGCAGCCACGGAGGTAGCTCATGTGTATTTCTGATGCGTTTTCATATTCTTCTAATATCGTACTGAACAAGAAGGGGCTGAGAACCGAGCCTTGGTGGACTCCAACTGTGACAGTT
The DNA here is from genome assembly GCA_947532085.1 of Elegia similella. NCBI lineage: Eukaryota > Metazoa > Arthropoda > Insecta > Lepidoptera > Pyralidae > Elegia > Elegia similella. The sequence goes on from OX383941.1 coordinate 22,537,743, forward strand.
CACCAACAGCAATCCTAACTCTGGAATCGGAGTCACGGTACATGTCACAGATAATGTCAATACTTCAATGCCCACCAGATTATCCCTCGTACATACAGAAACAGGAAGTGGAGAGGCGTGTTCTTCCGTCTGCATTTCTCCATGAAGACCCTTAGGGCAAAGTGTTTTCTTATCATTAGAGAGTAAAACTATTTTTAATATATATTTGATTGAGATATTTGTGCCAAGGAAACAATTTAAATAATTCTTGGATCAAATAACGTATTTTCTTTAGTATTCTTAATTACCTTTATTCATTTTGTGGTTTCTGAGGAGTTGATAAATAGTTTCAGTGTTTCTACCACATAGCCTAGAAAACTACTTTAATCGCTCTCTGGAAACAAGACTTACCAATCGTTATTGGTATATATAATAATATACACCGATATATATAATTTAAACAGTAATTAGCAGTATTTAATAAAAATACCGAAAAAATACCGAAATTTCGGTATACCGGTATTTGAAATTTCAATACCGGTATCAATACCGGTATGAAAATCTTTTCGGTATTCCATGCCCTAATGTTGAGTCTGTTTTAAGACCAAACCTTTTTTTATGTCTTTGTTATGAACCGAACCTCCTAATTCTTTTAAGTACATGTATCAGATTCTTAAAAAGAAGTGGGGAGTCGCGAGGAGGCTGTGTTTTGTCTGAAGTTACTCGCGGCGTCATGCCCTTTAACCTTTTTTTTCCTTCCACCCCTGGAGCAACAGCTCTAACTACTGCCCTAGCTACCCTGGATGGCAAACTAAGGCAAGCCAGAGCCGATAGTCCTGCGTCCCTCTTGGTTTTCCATCCCGACCGATGAAGATACAAGTGGGGCGAGGGCTCTGACCGACTTCTCTGGAGCACTCGCGTCCGTGGTGTCGTCACGCATCAACAGCTCGTCACAAGATGCCCTGCGGACTTACTATTATTATTTTTAAGGAAGACAAATTGTGTACTGGAATATTTTAAAACTGAATGAAACTTTTTAGGATCATATTGGAATACAAGTCATTTAAAGCAATAAGGAGCGAAAACAAAGGGCAATCGGGTCTGTGAGACAATGTTTGGATCACCTCGTGTCCTTGAGTTATTCGCGAATATTGAGCAGTTTATTTCACTTTACATAACGTCTGTTGAATAAAAAAACCGCCCAAGTGCGAGTCGGACTCGCGCTCGTAGGGTTCCGTACCATTATCTATAAAAACGGTAAACAAATCATGTATTTTGTATCCTTACAAATGGCCCTTAAATATTAATTTTATTTGAAATAAACTATTTATTTTTAAAGTGAATAATAATTAAATACTCTGTGAATATTTCAAACGTTATCAATATCATGCAAAAACAAGCAAAAACGTCACGTTGGTGGTATGGGAGCCCCCCTTAAATATTTAATTTATTCTAGTTTTTAGTTATTGTTGTTATAGCAGCAACAGATATACATCATCTGTAAAATATTCAGCTGTCTAACTATCACTGTTCATGAGATACAGCCTGGTGACAGACGGCTAGACAGACAGACAGACGGAGAGCGGAGCCATATTAATAGAACCGTTTTTACCCTTTGGATACAGAAATCTAAAAACTTTTGAAAGCGTTAAGACAGATAATAATTTATTCTGAGTAAGTTTAACAATCAAAAATACTTTTCACTTCTAAATACATTGCGGCTTTCGTGTGATTGACTATTTTTATTTAAGATATGTAAAACGTAATGTATTTTGAAGTGACTATCATAACGTTGTACATTAAGTTAGCAGATAGGCCGGACCCGGACATCCTCGTCTTCATCGTCACTTACCATCAGATGAGATGGGAGACAAATGCCTACTTCAAATTCCGTCAAATTTATTAACCGATTGCGGCGATGTCAAAATATAGCAGTGACGTGCACAGACATTTATCATAGGGTAGACATAATTATAAAACTTACCTTACAAACATACCACCTATATACCTTACCTTACTATACGGCTAGTTATCTACAACTCGTTTAATATTATGATGGTCTTTCGATCTTCGACCGCAAAAGTATTCAAAACAAGCGAAAGATAAGAGATATGATTACAACCTGCGAGCCACGTACACGTAAGGTTTAAGATTAAACGTGGATTAAACTTTAGAATAACTAACCATAACTAACCGGTTAGGTACTTGATTTTTTCAAAAGCGTGTTCACAAAACACTTTATATTTCGATTTCGGCATGCAAACACTAAGCGACACAACTTTCACATGAAAATATTTTTGTCACAAATGAAATTTAACTGATAAAGCATTTAATTTTTAAATAAAACTTTCATCTTGGATTGTTTGTAAACACGTTAATCAATGACATTTACATAAGTATGAATAATATCTATAATGACATTGACAGGTGACGTTGACATTAATATCGCGCGCGGCAGCCAATAGAAACCTCGGAGACAGTGTCTCAAATTCACACACACAGCGCCAATTTGCTTTGCATGTGTGAGCCGATGAAAGATGTTTACTTGTACTACTACAAAAGCGATTTCCTATCGGTGTATAATAATTTTCTGTGTGCGTGAAAAGTCAGACCTTTGAAACTTTGTCTTACGCGGCTTACGCGTATAGATACTGCTTGGCGCGGGCACGCGCGGACCGCGACCGCAGCACCGTACTTGATCAAAATCGACTATAAAGTATTTGCTAGCAAAATTTTGCAGGCGCACCGAATATAATTATTTTTTTGTAAGAAAAAAAATGTAGGTATTTATTTAGCGACTGCAGGGTAGACATTGTCTAATAGTCTATATGGACTGCACGTCACTGGGTTATAGTAGTTAGTGCAGGTATTTGGGTAGGTAGTTTCAAATGTTTATTTATCATACTTATTCCTTCTATTCTATTTATTATTGTATGCGTTTAATCGATATCTTTATTTTTGAGTACACTTGTTTTGTTTAATTTATTTATATTTTTTTATGTGCGTGTCGTATAGTGCGTGATTTAGCTCGTGATGCCTCAGAAGGTGACGGCTGAAAATCAATGCTGGATTAGGATATCCCTAGTCACCTCACACTGTTTAATAAAAAATAATAAAGATCGGTTACATCAGTGTTACAAACACTAGTTTGTAACACTGATAGCACCGATATTTTATTTTTTGTACTTTTCAATAATTTTATTTTATATTGTTTTGTGTGTGTGTGTGTGTCTAAGTGTTACAATAAAGGTTATTCTATTCTATTCTATTCTACTTTAATATTTAGTAAAAAAATTGTAGTGAGAACGTAACGCCCTCTGTGTATAGTTTAAGCGCAACTTTAGTTTGTATGAAACGTCGTGGAAACTGTTGGCAACTCCAACATTTTAGTATAAAAATCATTTTTTTAGTCTATGCAAAATCTAGACTAATATTATAATGCTGAAGAGTTTGTGGAGAGCAGTGGTCGGTTCCGAAACGCTAGTAGTCTGTAGCTTATGCACATTAAGTAATAATATTGTTGCGACTTCCTGAAAGAGTCACTGCATTCTCCGATCAACCCCAGAATCACAGCAAGGGAAAAAGTAAACACTGACCTGGATTCTTTGTGAACAGGACGTTGGGAAGGATCGCCCGCGGCAGGCCCTCGTGGCGGCTGGCTGGGAACCTCCCTGGTTTGAACTTTATTCCTTTTCTCACTGCCTACACTTGTGGTACACCATCACACACTCGCGGATGAGGATTTAGAGTTGTTTTCGGCCAGCGAAGCTCTTAGGGTCGTTATTTTTGGAAATTATATCAGCGCAAGCGACGCGCTCCACAAGACTCGATCGCCATATTTTTACGACTGTCCAGGCGACCAATCACAGGCCGTCATGGCGAATTAGGAAGTATGGAAGGGGGAACGGAAGCAGGACACAGATAGGAATTTTATTTGGGTTTTTAAGGTTAATGCTTACACAAATATAAATATGACTAAATTGGATCCTTTAAAATGTGATTTGACGTGAAAAAGTGCCTGCAAAGGCCTATTTTCTGAATAAACGTTTTGAATTTTGAATTTGTTTGTTTGAACGCGCTAATCTCAAGAACTACTGGTTCAATTTGGAAAATTCTTTTTGTGTTGGATAGTCCATTTATTGAGGAAGGCTTTAGGCTACAAAACATCACGCTGCGACCAATAAGCATCAATAAAAAAATGTTTTAAAAACGGGGGAAAATTATTTATCTACACTAATTAATCATAATAATAGAAACTGCCGCGGACGAAGTGGCCGGCAACAGCTAGTTTTCTATATTGTCTGAAACCATTGTATCTTCGTTCTGTTTGATCTACTAATGGCAGAATACACGAAGTTAAACACCTCTTTAGTCACCAGCCCTATTATGCAGCATGTACCCTCGACGTCCCCTCAAAGGTGACTCAGATCATAAATATGAACAACTTTTTCTATGGGACCAATGCTGGAAACTCAAAAAAATATCAGTATTGCCATAGGTACACAATAGTTCTGCTGCCCGGCCAGTTTGTATCATTATCAGGTCTTTTTATTCTCCACTGCAGGAGCATGACCCTCTCTGTACTACCGGAGCCATACTTGGCCACAGCAGACAGAGGATTTGGCCTACACATGTTTTAAGAAATATTGGATAATATTCATAAATAAAATAGATTAAGTAAACCGGAATTGATACAAGATTCAGGATTGATTGATTCAGAAGTGATAAAAGATCTGGTCAGGGGGTGTCATTCTCAACTGCCTGTCCGGTGATAGAAGATATGACTTCGGGTATACGCGCCCGGCTCCCCGAGCTGCTGCTTGCTCATCATCCCCAATTCATCTGAGTGAGTAGTATCCCATCAACCTTCTCCCGTTCCCCTATCCCAATAAAATCCTACCCTTCCCACGCTTAACTACGCAACCGGTCGTATTGGAAACCCTTGGGGGAGGCCTATGTCCAGCAGTGGACTTCTTGCGGCTGATATGATGATGATGATACAAGATTTAAAAGGTAACTGATCGGAATGACCATTAAATATTATTATACTAGCTTTCGCCCGAGGCTCCGCCTGCGTCAATGTCGATCCCTCGGGAACGTTTTCCCGGGATAAAATGTACCCTATGTCCTTTTCCGTACCCCAGATAACGTGTAGGCAAAATTTCATGATGATCAGTTCAGTAGTTACAACGTAAAAGCGTAACAAACAAACAAACAAACTCACTTTCGCATTTATAATATTAGTTAGGATAACACATGCATATGTACTTGAAGCGCCGCCCTGATAATCAATGACAATAGCCTTTAGAGCATATGCGAAAGTGCTCCTTTAGAGATAGCAAAATCACAATAGACCACAGATTACTAAAACTTTGTTAGTTTCCAGACTTGGTTGCAGATAAGTACACGTACTAATTTGCTCAGCGTCGGCGTAAGCGACGCGTCTCAAAAGAACAATGTCCAAGTTGCGTCAAAGCGAGCCTTTGACAAAGCCTAGCTTACACTGGCTTACAGCGGATAGGGTGACTAGCGGAGCGGGAGTCCCGGAGAGATTTGTTGTTGAATTTTGTGTGTGTAATCATCAATGATCAATGATGACAGCCAGGACCAACTGCTTAACGTGCCTTCCGAAGCACGGAGGATCTCAAGACATTTCTATGCTATTTGCTGTCACCCATCTCAAGTGGGGTTATTGTTAGAGAAACCTCACTTGACTCTATTTTCGTGGCATTTGCCCAAAGTAGCCCGTAGTCTATTTAAAGTCTTCCAGACTGGCCACCCAGTGGATCTTAGCAGGCGGTATCTGGATTGATAATGGCGGATATTTGTTTAGTAGTAAGGCAGTCTTTTTAGGCGTGGTACAGCCACGCTACCGGCAAAATTCATTTTTGCTAGTAGCATAAATGGGCCGGTTCGTCCTGGGAAGTCACCTCCCAGAAAATCGGCCTTTGAGTAAGAAGCTTTACCGCTTCTTCCGAGAGCCGGAGGCCCAATCTTCCAAACCCCCCTCCCCCATATTCGCACCCCCATGTTCTCGCACTTACTCCTTAAAAAGCTGGCAACGCTCCTGTCACACCCTGGTGTTGCAGTTCTCCATGGGCAGCGGTGATCACTTACCATTAGGTGACTCGCTTGCTCGTTTGCTATACTATATCATAAAAAACCCATCATTGTTCCACTCTGGCCTTAGCAGCTTTATTGGCGTTTGTATATCTAAGGTTGCCTCCAAAAAACTATTGCCACTCATGAGTCGAATCGCTTCTGCTGAAAATGCAAAATCCAAATTTAAATGACCGAAAAAGAGGAAGATTTAAAAAGTCGCGTCGCCTCTTACTCTGTAAGCTTCCGCAGCTCTGCTTAAGCTTTTGCAGCTTTTGAACGTTACTTGACTCGCACCGCTTCTGTTGCAGCGTGTGTGTACCTCTGTTACCCGTTTACAGTTTCGAAAGTTAGTATTTTACTTAGAGAGGCTAACTTTCCCTTGGTCTCTGAGAAAATGTTTTAAAATTATCGGATTTTGCTTTAAATGTGTCTTTGTCACAATTTAAAAAGATTTTAATATATTCAGGTGTTACTTTGCGAAAGTCAACGATACATTTACTACCAACTGGTGGCGGAAACACGCAAAGTAAATTGTCTCAAAGTCAATTTAAAAAGAAAACTGATATATTTTTTTTGTATCTAATCAAATGTTGTAAGTTAATAGGCTTATTTCCTAAAGTAAATTGATATAATAAATCAAGCATTAAGATAATAAAAAAATATGACCAGTTATTTTGTAGTGTTCTGTACCCAAAGGGTAAACGGGGCCCTATTAATATCGCTCCGCTGTCCGTCTGTCCGTCTGTCACCAGGCTGTATTTCATGAGCCGTGATAGTTAGACAGTTGAAATGTTTACAGATGATGTATTTCTGCTGCCGCTATAACAACAAATACTAAATAATAGAATAAAATAAATATTTAAGGGGCCTCCCATACAACAAAAGTGATTATTGCTTGTTTTTGCTCGATAATGATAACGGCAACAGAAAGATGCTTGAAATATTCACAGGATATTAAGTTATATGTTTACTTTAAAAATAAATAAAAATAAAATTAATATTAAAGGGGGCTCCCTTAGAACAGACATGATTTTTTGCGGTTTTTATAGATAACGGTACGGAAACTTTAGTGCGCGAGTCCGACTCGCACTTGGCCGGTTTTTCTTTTGTCGGTTCACTCGTCTACATTTAAAGTCGTTATATTATTTAATTCACTAAAAACCATAATAAAAAAAAAGATTAAGCCAAACTTTTCAAGATGCCCAACATTTCCTTACATAAAATTTCGTAGAAAACAACATAAATACGAGGGGAACAAAGAAGTTTGGTAATAAACGGAGCATTCACACACATAAATTAGTTTTCGGAAAAGCCGGGGCGCGACACTCGATTTAATGCTGGAAATAGATTTCTGAGGGCTGTTTGTGGCGATTTGGATGATCTACTGGATAAAAGTAGCCATAATATCCTTACTAGTGCCACAGAATAAGCAAGGAAGGATTTAAAGGTGAATGGAACCCGGAACAGAGGACGACCTAAGAAAAATAGATTATGTCAATGAGCGACAAAGGCTGTGATAGGCGACAGATAAAAATGGAGAGAACTGACACTGTGACGACTCCCATGAAATAGGGGGATAAGGCAAACAAAGAAGAAGAAGAATGATGTCTTCGAAGCGGGCCCAGGCTTCAACGCAAGTTGACGCAACACCGCTGAGAACTCAATCAGAAACACGGTTAGAAGAATTGACATGTAGATTTGGCCGACTGAAAAATGTTTCATTGGACAAGAAAAATTCTTACTTAGGGCTATTATTGAAAAACAAAAATAGTTCAACTCGCTCTTGACCGGTTTTTTGACGAGATAACGTCTTATAAATAGATGAACGCCGGCTGCACGCATGAAAAAATGTCACTTTCCGTGTGCAAGCGCGAGCGCGGAACAACCGATACCAATTTGCCTAATTTTTTATTTTTATTTTTTATGGGACAGCAAACGAGCAAGCGAGGCACCTGATGGTAAGCGACCAGCGCTGCCCATGGACAACTGCAACACCAGGGTGTAACAGGAGCGTTGCCGGCCTTTCAAGGAGTTGGGGAAAGGAGATGGGGGAAGGATGGGCCTCCGGCTCTCTCACTCACAGAACGAAGCATAAAAGCGGTAAAGCTCCTACTCAAACGTCGATTTTCTGTGAGAGTGTGGTATTTCCATCCGGCCCATTCATGCTACTAGCAAAAATGAATTTTGCCGGTAGTGTGGCTTTACCACAACTAAAAAGGTGCTACTAAGTGTTAAAAAGCTTGGCTTGTGACGCATCTATCTCTCTTCCACGGTTATCACGTAAAATTACTTACATTTCAGACAACCATTTCTTATTATATATAATATATAATTAAGTCGGTATTTATTTTATGAACACACAAAAACTACAATTAACACATACGAGAAAGATACCAAAGGAAAAAAAACAAATAAAAAACATAGTTACAATTTGGTGCTCTCAAAACGGGTCCAATTTAGCATATGCTGGCCGTACACAACGGCTAGCGCTGGTCTTCCATTGGGCCCTTTGATCACGTCACGGAAATATGTATAAATAATAGATACATCAAGTATGCATATTTTTTATACCGACAAATATCTAATAATAAGAATATACTTACATACATAGATTTAAAAAAAAAATTGCGTCTCCGTATTATTAAGTACATCTTTTTTTTTTTAAACTTAAATAAATAATACATAAATATATACGGACTTTACGGACAAATCACACAGATTGAGCTAGCCCCAAAGTAAGTTCGAGAATTGTGTTAGTAACTCAACTCAATATTTTATAACAAATACATACATGGTGACATTTTGATCGTTTTGGACCCTTAAAGGGGTGACTCGGACGCCCGGCCAGTTTGTATGGGAATGTCGAATTTTTTTTTGAGTTCCCAACATTGCTCCCATAGGAAAAGTTGTTCATTTTGATGGTCTGAGTCACCCATTTAAGGGTCCAAAACGATAAAAATTTCACCGTGTATATAGATACACATCCAAGACCCAGGCCAATCTTAAAAAGATCATTTTCCATCTTGACTTGGCCGCGGATCGAACCCGGGCACTCTCTTGGCGTGTTGTGTTGCGCCACGGAGCTAGTGCACCATTAATATACCTATTATACATTAATATACCCATAATACCCTATGCATTAATATATGCCCATGAGCTTATAGTTTATAAGAGTATTTAACTCGTGCTCGCAGCACGAGTGGTCTGCACTCGATGACACTCACCTAGAGAGCGGAGAACCTAGCGTCGGTGTTTTGTATCTCAAAAAACCTACCTTACTTGGGATATATGGCTTTATACTTTGATGTTTAGGTGTTTGTCTGCAGACAAATAACTAATATTATTAAAGAAATATAAGGTTGATATAGGATACTATATTTTATAACAAATACATAAATAGATACACATCCAAGACCCATGCCAATCTGAAAAAGATCATTTTCCATCTTGGCCTGGCCGGGGATCGAACCCGGGCACTCTCTTGGCGTGTTGTGGCGCAACACAACATAGCACGGAGCTAGTGCACCATTAATATACCTATTATACATTAATATACCCATAATACCCTATGCATTAATATATGCCCATGAGCTTATAGTTTATAAGAGTATTTAACTCGTGCTCGCAGCACGAGTGGTCTGCACTCGATGACACTCACCTAGAGAGCGGAGAACCTAGCGTCGGTGTTTTGTAGCTCAAAAAGTCTACCTTACTTGGGATATATGGCTTTCCGTTGCCATTCAAAGAGGCAATGCCGCCAGTGTCATGGGGACCTTTGAGCCGGGTACGATCCGGGGTGGTATATTTGACTAATTAGGTACGTAGCGTTGATTATTTAATTATCTTATGTATGTATAGTGTCTTTGTAGACAGAGCCTACGTCTATAAGACCTGAAGGCCACGTAGGCTCTGTCTACCCCGCAAGGGAAAAAGACGTGATACTATGTATGTATGTATGTGTCTTTGTAATTAATTTGACTACGAATGTGTTATATGACTATGTATTTTAATAAAATCTTAGTAATTATATGGCTTTATACTTTGATTTTTAGGTGTTTATCTGCAGACAAATTACTCATATTAATAAAGAAACTTGCGGCCCGACTTCGCACGGGAACATATAGGTATTTAAATAGCCTATGTTCATGAGGGATAATATAGGATTCTAATGGAGAAAGAATTTTGCAAATCGGCCCAGTAGTTTCAGAGCCTATTCGATGCAAACAAACAAACAATCAAATCATTCCTCTTTATAAAGAAGTAAGAAGTATAGATATAGAAGTATTGATATAAGGTCCATTTAAATAAAGCGCAAATTTTTAAGGGTTGCTTCTCATAGGTCAAAGAATATTAAAAGTATATTCGCTATAGTAGTAAATTTTAAAATCCTACATGCTTATTTTGAAAATATCTTCTTGATTTTAACAATTTGGAAAACATATTGATGCAATTAACTTCCTTTGTGACTGGCAAATACACCCTGTGCACAAAAAAATACTTTCTTGGCGAAAAACTTTTTACCTACTACGGATACTACTTCACTAAAGTCGACAGCCACAACGGTATATTTATCGCTTTTCATAAAAAAAAAAATATTTTGTGAGACAATACAAAAATGGGTGTCGTTTTCTTAAAAGTTAATACTAATGCATTTCATTGATTTTTGAGAGCAAGCCCCGAAAATATTTGCGAAAAATGAAATATACCTCTTATATATTCAGATTTGAAAAAAAAGACAATACTTAAATATTTGTTTAAAGTGCATAAAACCTTCAAATTCTTTGCCCTTTTTTAATATAAGCTTTAAACTTCGATTATAATGGTAGAGACACAGTCTCATACAAAATGAAGCCTTAATAATGTCCCCGAGTCAAAACATCATGCATACTTACAAACAACGACTAAAATGGTACACATACTAAAAGTATAACACCATCTTTTTTTTTCACTTTCTAATGATGCGTAGTTTTTGATCTTTTCACTGTGCCTTCGTCATCGCGAGACGTGTGAGTGCTAGCGCGGTTTATTGAAACTGTAGAAAAAACAGCTCCGAAACTCGGTTAGCTGTTTTGTCGGTGCCATTTTTCGAGCGCGGGTAGTTTATCTACCATTATATGTGATCGAAGGTTTTAAACTTTGCATTCCATCTTAAACATCTCAAGTTTTAAAGCTCAGTTTATCCCAGTTAAACTCCGATCACCTCAAGATTTACGACACTATCTAGCGTTTGCAAAGGAAGTTTCTTACGCTTTTTTTTCAACGCTGATATAAAATCCATTATTTAGTGTATTACCAAGCAATTAAATTTATGATTAAACAATAAAAATTGGACGGAAATTACAATGCATATAAGATTTCAACTGCCGACCTCATGGACATAAGTCTCACGTCTAACCACCTAAGCCAGCATTGCTGCCGAAACACGGCGAAACTGGACTTTAAAATTCAAATTTCAAATCATCATCATCAGGTCCTTTTTAGCTTCCACTACAGGAGCACGACCCTCTCTGTACTACTAGAGCCATACATTTTAAATATTATTCGATATTCAATTCAGCAGCACGCACACACATGCGCGTCATGCATGTGTACGTGCTGGCTATATTACGGTTATATGACGCTTTCTCGGGATTCACTCAACATGGCCAGCCAGAATAGGCTAGTTTCCTGGGTCAAAATAATAACATTACAATTAGTCCGTCAGTTAGATAATCAATAAATATAGGACACGTTATTTTCTTTTGTCAGCGGGGGAGTGGGGGCTTGTGACGTCAAAGTTTGCTAAAAAGTGTAGCAAACTATGACGTCACACGGAATTTCGAAGGGCTATATCTTTATCATTTTTTATTCAATCGACAAAAGAACAAATACGTCTCCAATATTTTTTGACCTACTAACTGACGGACTAATTATATTTTTTTAGGAAACTAGCCTATTTTAAATGTAAAGAATAAAAACTTTTTAAAAATATGCTTTTATGTACATCACTAATTTGATATCCATATTGTTAGATTGCATCATTCATTGTATGTTCCGCCATGTTGGATTTGAAATGACAACACAGCTAAACATGCATTGTCATCCAAACTAAACAAGTATACAACATTTCAGCTCAATCGGTGCAAGATTCCACCCGAAAAAACATAGTTACATACATACATTGCAAGTTAAATAAAAGCTTGTAAAAACGACAAACATTCATAAAAATCTGTGTATTTATGGCGTGACAAACAAAAACACGGACATTTTCGTTAGGAGTGCATAAAACTTATCTAAAAGTTATTTTCCTTTCTTACTCGAGCTTTGAACGCCAGCTAAAGTTCCAAAGCTCAGCTTATCTCTGATAACTCCGATCATCACCTCGAGATTTACGACACTATCTCTGTTTGACACCACACGGTAGAATAGATAAGCGATGTTTACTCTTGTATTAAGATGTAAATAGTAGTAAATTATGTTAGTTGTTTTAATCCTTGTTGTTCTTAACCGACTTTAAAAAAGGAGGACGTTGTCAATTTGGTTGTACGTTTTTTAATGTTTGTTACCTCAGCCGTCATTAATGATCCTATTTTTTAATGGCTTACTATCAAGCTGGTAATATTTGTTAAAATGTTGTTACCAAATAGAATATTTTTATTTTTTTATTTATTTTATTACCATTGTATCCTTAAAATTGAATATTCCTATGTTTAATTTATTTTTGCTATTTTTATACATTCTTTTTTCATAAAATGCATTATTAAGCTTTTTTACAATTCATTAACCGCGTACTTTAGAAAAACATCCCTTAACGTTTTAACCCATAACTAACCCGAGCCGACCAACAATCATCCCCTATAATTTATAACGTTATTTACTTAATCATTAAAGCTAATTACACCTACTCTATTAATCAAGGACCCCAGGTGTGGATATAAATTGTTTTGGACAATGCGGACCCCTAATCGGGGGACCCACGCGTCGAAATGTGACGCGTGGTTACCCTAACATATGGTTAAAACTTTGGAGATTGTGGAAAAAGTGGTTTGGCGGAGTTGTAAATTGTGATGTAAAGTACATATAATTTTAATTGAGGGTTTTTTGGAAGGCCCAGGTGTTGTAACTGAAAGGACAGGAGTCCAATTTTTAGGGTTCTGTACCCAAAGAGTAAAAAGGGGACCCTATTGATATGGCTATCCTTCTGTCTGTCCGTCCGTCACCAGGGTGTATCTCAGTAACCGTTATAGTTAGACAGTTGAAATTTTCAGAGATGATGAATTTCTGCTGCCGCTATAACAACAAATACTAAATAGAATTATCCTTATCCTTTCCTTACTAATATTATAAATGCGAAAGTGAGTTTGTTTGTATGTTTGTTTATTTGTTTGTTTGTTTGTTACGCTTTCACGCCGTAACTACTGAACCGATCATCATGAAATTTTGCATACAAGTTCTCTGGAGTGCGGAGAAGGACATAGGCTACCTTTTATCCAGGGAAAAAGTACTATTCCCGAGGGATCGACATTGACGCGGGTGGAGCCGCGGGCGAAAGTTAGTAACAAATATTTAAGGGTGGCTCCCATACAACATACATGATTTTTATAGATAATGGTACGGAACCCTTCGTGCGCGAATCCGACTAGCACTTGGCCGGTTTTTGAACTGGTAGAGTCGATTTGCCATTCGTTCATCAGCACTCGATTTGTATTCACATGTTTTAAAATGGAGAAGTGTTGCTGTTTTGACGTATTTTTAAACCGAACAGTTCTTATTCTAAAATTGCTAGCAATAAAATATGATGACGGTTGCAAAAATAATTGAATGAAAAGCAAATATTCTAATAATTCACAAAGTCTAGAGACAATTGTGGCAAAAATGCTGAGTTAAACGAAAATAAATGACTAGCTCCGTGGCGCAGCGGTCAACACGCCAGCCTGCGACACGAGAGTGACCGGGTTCGATCCCAGGCCAGTTCAAGATGGAAAATGATGTGATTGTCCGTATATATTTAAAATATTTATAATAAACTTAAATTTTTTGACTGATGAAGACGAGGTTGTTACATGTTCTTTCGACGTTGCTACTCGTACCCATCGAAAGCATTTTTATGCAGGGTTGTTGGGGGATTATTGCATTCTAGAAGGGAATGAAGGTATAGGGATACTACTAACTCGGATAAGTTAAGGCTTTTGCCTGTTAACCCGGGTTCGTGGATTCGATTCCCACCGGAAACATACTTTGTTTAGTTGTTTCCAGTTGGGTTAGGACATTGCAGGCTTGAATCACCTGATTGTCTGATAATAAAGATGATTTCGTGCTTCGGAAGGCACGTTAAGCCGGTGGTCCCGGCTGCCATCTGGTAGTCGTTAAAGGAACCACGTCAGAGGCCGAGAGGCGGTTCCGAAGAACTCTGACACTAGGGTGTGCATGGTCGATTGATCGTGACATCTACTCGAAATGATGATGATGACTAACTCGTATGAATGGGGGAAAAGCAAGTAGTACCTCGGGACGCCGCGCGTACCCGATGCTATTCCTGCAACCACCGGACAGGTAGTTGAGGATGACAACCCTGACCAGCCGGCCTATTTGCTAACTCAGTGACCAACGTTTTGATAGTCACTTCAAAATACATTGCGGGTTTTTGAAGTGACTTTTTTGATTAATATTTATATAAAACGTAATGTACCTTGAAATGACTATCAAAACGTTGTACACTGAGTTAGGAAATAGGCCGGCTGTTCTCATATCTCATCATCATCAGGTCTTTTTAGTCTCCACTGCAGAAGTATGACCCTCTCTGTACTACCGGAGCCATACTTGGCCAGAGCAGACAGAGGATTTGGCCTACACTCTCCTCGCTTGCCAGACGGGTTGGAGAGGTCTCATTGATGTTTATGAGCTTTGTTTAGCTTGTATTTCCTAAGTCGCCTCTTACGAACTCCATGGGAAGACTTGGAGAGGTCCTATTCTACTTTGTCGGAAACCACACGGCCTATCTACTCAGTATCATTTATTATTTCTTACCAGTTGAAAAAAAATGCGAAATATATTCTATTTTGATTTACTGTGATTGTTTAGCGAAGCCAACTTCGCAACAGCGTAATAAATTACTTTACAATTATCAATAACTTATCTAATATCCTTATTATTACTATTATCACGGACACTCATAATTTAGCGACTATCTCCAGAATTTATCACTTCATTAGTAAAAATACCACATGTCTTTGCATTTCACTCCTCGTTTAAACCAAGGACATGAGGTTTAAAATCCCTTGTACAGTTATAGGAGTAAAATAGTTCCAAGCCAGACGAAGGAAGCATTATTTTAAGACTAGGGTGCTCTGATGGCTCCGCTTGAGAATTAACGTCAGAAGTAATTGAAATTATTAAGGACGCCGTTTGGGTTCTGTAAAACATAACAGATTTCAGCTTTTCTATCATTATGTAAATTTTCTATCATCTAATAATATTATTTGAAGTATTGAAATAGCTTCATTTAGGCACAATTCGAAGCCTCGAAGCTGCAGTGTTTTCTCGTCCAAAATACTTCAGTGCTTAAAGTCGAAAGTCTTCAACTAATACCAGTGATGACTTACGGGCCCGAAACGTGGTCTCTTACTATGGGCCTCATAAGAACTCAAGGTCGCTCAAAGAGCTATGGAGAGGGCTATGTTCGGTATTTCTCTGCGAGACCAAATCAAAAATGAGGAGATCCGCAGAAGAACAAAAGTCACCGATGAAGTAGCAGTAGCAGTGGGCAGGGCATGTGCCCTTTGGCGTGATTGCCTATAGCTATGTAGGCAATCACGCCAAAACGGCTGAAATTTCGCACACAGGTTATTACCTGGATACAGGCTACCTTTCATGATTCAGGAAAAATGTGTTGTTTCTGCGGGATCGACATTAACGCGAGCAGAGCCGCAGGCGACAGCTAGTCTTATCATATTTTAACCAAAATACATTGCATGCAACTTAAAACTAAATTTGTTCGTAAAGTTTCTATACTAGTTAAAATCCCTTGACGTTAAAGTTTTAATTTTTTATTTCTCAATAAGGAGCTTACAACTTTTCGTTGACTAGCGGAACTAAAGCTTCCGACACACGAGTAAAGTAAACGGTAGAGTATAGTAGGCTACTCTACGGGTTCGGGTTACTCTAGCAGTTTTGGTTTAGTAGATGTCTAGTCTACACTAAAATTTGTATTTGTTAGTAGAGTATAACACTGTAGACGTCAGTATTTTTTTTTTAATTTCATCAAATTTAGGGGTTGGATTCTTGTCGGTGGAGCTATTTCCATTCCTCTTTACGTTCCGCCGGTTTCTTTACATCTTTATAAGAAGTAACCCTTTATTTTCTTTTATCTGTTTCATAAAAGTGTGTCGCGGTCTTTCCGGCCCCCTTTTCCCTTCTATGATGTTCCTGTTCAAATCGTCAGCTGTAATTATTATTGTACTTTATTCTACTATACTGACATATGGATAGAGTATACAAATATTGATAAGTGCGCGGTTGAGTGGACGCAGTGGTGGGGGAAGGCATGTGGTAGAGTAACTTGGGCAATCTACTTTACCAATTTCTAGTACTCTACACTACCAATACTGTAGTTACACATTACGTCTCCACCGGCTACTCTACCGTCTGCTCTATCGTCTACTCTACCGTCTACTCTACGGTCTACTCTACCGTCTGCCGCCCTACCGTCTTCTCTACCATCTACTCTACCGTCTACTCTACCGTCTGCTCTACCGTCTACTCTACCGTCTTCTCTACTGTCTACTCTACCGTATGATCTACCGTCTACTCTACCGTCTTCTCTATCGTCTGCCCTACCGTCTACTCTACCGTTTACTCACCATCTACTCTACCGTCTACTCTACCGTCTACTCCACAGTCTACTCTACCGTCTACTCTACCGTCTACTCTACCGCCTACTCCACTGTATTCTAACATTTACTCCACGCGTGTACTGAAGGCTTAACTGTAAGAAGAAGTACGCTACAAAACTCCACTACACTACAACATAGCTTTAATAATTTTTTCTTGCTCTTTAGTGTATTTTTTCACAACGTTTTAAAGAATTGGAGGGAAGCGGAACAAACCAGGAATATCTGGAAGGAGATGGGAAGTTAGTCCAATAGTAATTGTAGGACCCCGTAAGTTAATTTAAAACAATAATAAAGAGGGTGTTAAAAAATAGGTAAAATAGGTTTTGGGCCCCTGATAAGAATTCAACACTGATTGACAGACAAACTTTTCAATATAATCAATCCCTCCCCAGCGCGGCGACCGGAAGCGAGACAATATAACAAAAATAGAAATGTCTTGCAGGATGCATTGTCGTTTATCGAGATAAATATAGACTTCCATTAGACAATCGAAAACAATGACATTCCAAATAATTAATGTTTTTGAGAAATGTTTCTAAAAATATACTTTTAAACTATTTCTACTTTATAAGAAGGGTTTTATTTTAAAATTTTACTCTATCTCAAAAAACAGTGTCATGTTTTATACTTAGTGTATGTTTATAAGTTTCTTTACTCCACCATCATTTTCTAATTACAAATATGACTTTTTTCGTCCATTCTGTTATATTACTAACTAGATGGACTAAACTAACCCGTTTTCAAATGCTTGGAGAAATTGAAATGTTTATGTTCATAATGTGCAATTCTCAAAATGTCCAGTGGTTTCAGAATGTCAAATTCTCAAAATATCCAATCATCAAAATGTCGAATCAAAAAAGTATGTAGCGTTATATTCCTCGCCATATGTATGTTTTTATTCTTCGTTGAAAAGCCTTGTACTTGTACTCACTCTGGCTTGCTTTTAAAAGCGTATGCTTGGAGGTGCAATTTTAATAGACGTTTCCTTTTGACTTTGCGACTACTTCTGACTTTGTCTACATCATTAGGAATACCGTACCTTGATATTTCATTTGATATTGATATTCTCCCTGTATCGGTGTGAGTGTAAATAATGTAATAAAGGTCTACACTCAAGGAAAGCCGGGCTGACGTTACAAAGATAAATAAAATCATGTGAATTACAACAGACACAAATAGGCGGAATGGGGACGCCTTGAATCTTATTAAAAAATACCTACGAATGTTTTTCCATAGACATTTTTTGCCCTCCATACTCGTATGCGAAAATGTCTATTTTTTGTAGATATGGGCATTTTTTGGTACGTCGTAGTAGACCTTTGGAACGATTAAAAAAAATAGTGAGGTCATAGTGATATCATCTTCGACGTTTCCACAACGTTTCATACAAACTAAAGTTGCTCTCCAACTATAAACAGTGGGCGTTACGTGCTACATTTCACAGATATTAATACTAGAACTAACAGACTAGCATTTTGGATTATTAAATTTCTTCAGATTACATTTTATCAATTAAATAAATGCGTAACATTTATTTGTACACTCAAACACATTCTATATAGTCTAGTTAAATAGTAGTGGACATGCCATCTAACGACGAGTTTTGGAACTAATCTTGCGAGAGCGCGTTCCGCTGGATGAGACGCTCTTTTTTATCTTTTATTTGGCCTTCAAACTTCATTCAGAAGCTTATATAAGCCAGTGTCTAGTTAATCTTCGAGTTACTCTTGTATATCAACGAAATGATGGTGTAATTCTTTCGCTGATTGGACACAGCCCCTGGCAACAATTCCCACGAATCCACTGTTTTGATCATAGACGACGCAGCAAGGCGAGCAAACACCAGTCCGCTAAGTAAATCTCACTACAGCCGCACCATGACACTTTATTTTAGTTATTCCACACATTGTTTATAAACATGGGCATCTATAACACTTCACATTATAGACTCCACTAGAAACAATTTGCAAAACAATCCAAAACAAAAACCGTACAGCCCGTCGAAATTCTCGCCAAGCATGAAGTAGTCCTGTAGAATTATGATATTTTTTTGAATTGACTATATAACTAGTTCCAAGTGAGCTTTTGCTACTTCACCGGGCGTTTGAGGCGACGGCAGAGTGCCCTCAGCCTATATAGACAACATCACCAAAGGGCCCCCAGGAGGGACAGACCTCGGCTTTGGGCGTTGCCTGTGTGCGCAAGGCTTGGAGAGACAGTAAACTCTCATATTGCCTGATGGGCCGCGATTACGTCCATGCATAGCCTGAAGGGCAAATCTGAGAATCTATGGCAAAAGCCTTTAGAGCAGCAACTCTCATCTTTTCATCATGATCATCAGGTCTATTTAGTCTCCACTGCAGGAGCATGACCCTCTCTGTACTACCGGAGCCATACTTGGCCAGAGCAGATAGAGGGGCCTACACTCTCCTCGCTGGCTAGACGGTTTGGAGAGGTCTCATTGATGTTTATGAGTTTTGTTTAGCTTGTATTTCGTAAGTCGCCTCTAGATTCAAAAGATTCAAATCTTTTACCTTATCCTAACTAATACTATTAATGCTAAACTGAGTTTGTTTGTTTGTTAACGCTTTCAGTTGTAACTACTGAACCATGAAATTTTGCATCCTAATCCTACAAATATTATAAATGCAAAAGTGAGTTTGTTTGTTACGCTTTCACGTTGTAACTACTGAACCGATCACCATGAAATTTTGCATACACGTTATCTAGGGTACAGGGAAGGATGTAGGGTACATTTAATCCCGGAAAAAAGTACTGTTCCCGAGGAATCGACATTGAATTGGTGGGAGCCGCCGGCGAAAGCTAGTTTATTATGATAGTAGCTTTCGCCCGCGGCTCCGTCCGCGTTAATGTCGATCCCTCGGGAATAGTACATTTTCCCGGGATAAAAGGTAGCCTATGTCCTTCTCCGTACTCCAGAGAACTTGTATGCATAATTTCATGATGATCGGTTCAGTAGTTACGGCGTCAAGGCGTAACAAAGAAACAAACAAACAAACTCACTTTCGCATTTATAATATTAGTAAGGATCTATGGTGAGGCCGTATTTAATTGTGAGCATACAAGAGCACCACAGCCCCCGTAGCATGGCTACTATCTACAGCTCACGCCAAAGATAGATAAAAAAGCAGCCTATTTAAAATTTATCGTAGCCCACCAATGAAAACGTAGTATTTATCTCATACGATTCGTAGCACGCATGCAGTCTAGAAACATTATTCATATTTCAAACACGAAACTACAAATAAAAAATTAAAACCTCGTATGATTAAAGAAAACGAACGTATTAGACATAATTTATAAAATACCTAGTGATATTTACTTAAAAACTAAATATATTTGGGTTTATTTTTATTCAATATGGAAATATCGGAATGTAAATCGTGTACCAACCAAACGCAAACAACCACTTTACACTGACAGTACACATCTGTCATTAATCTGTCGGTAAAATGGTTCTTTCCGTTTGAGTTTTCGTTTCTCACGCAAGATGGCGTACTAGTATCGGGATTTTATTTTCGTAAAAATCTATCGTTTTTTTACTGTACATTAAAATATTATACTCATTATAGGTGTCTGACAGCTTGTAACTACGCAAAATAAAATATGTTGATTGTTTTATCACTTTAATGTTCGAAATGCGTATGAAACATATTTTATCTAGGCTTTGCTAAACCCCGATAAATTTATGCGATTTCAAGGTACCAACCTCGATTGTGCCTGCGTTTGTCTATCGCGAGCTGTCAAACCCATGCTCGCAAGACGCGCACCCCGCGACTTGTAACGTATTTATGAATGAAATTTGACATTATTTAACGCGTGTGCCATGCTCGCGGGGTTAAAAGACGCAAAACGCGATATTTTGTCTTTTTATCAACGGAGACAGTGAGCCATGCTACGGGGGCAGGAGTCGCGTGTTTATCCCCACTTACCCCCATCTCAGCTGACCGTGACCGTGATACTAATGTCCCCATTAGTTATCTTGGGGTCACGCTGTGCCCATAATATCCAATTAATTCGTTGTTGTCACGTTTTTACGACTTAACATCACTATTTAGGGTTCCTTACAATCCAGTTACAAAACGGAATTCTATGATATATATGATAAGTTTTCTGTGGGTGTGTTTGTCTCTTCGATAATCCTTTGGAGCTGTGATTAAGTATGTATAAGTATATATTCGAACATATTTAAATTGTTCAAATTTTTGCGCCGTACAACCTTTTCGGTTTATCCCTATGGTTGACTGGGAGAGAATGCTCATAGCATTAAGTCCGCCAATTGTAAAAAGTGTTTTTCTTTGGTTCAATAAAGTTTTAATAAATAAATAAATGAAATTTCATCCAAATTAAAGAACACAGCTGTTTGTACTGTATCGTTTGAAGTATTCTTATTAAGATCATGAACATCGCTTACAAGTACGCTAAGCGCCAACTGCGGAAAGAGAGACCTAAGCCCGCCTACATCTACAGTTACAACTCTGCCGGCCACAATTAACTTTATTGCCAGCCATGCAATAGAGTATTATACAAAATTTGGTTTCGCAAGTCATATTAGGGCTCATGCTAGACATCAAACTTAATTTAATGTCCAGGGTCGCCTTCATCGAAATTGATGAGGAGGACTACATACATACATACATTAAGATCATGAAATTTGGCCTAAGAGAAAATTTTTAGTTACATTATAAAAAAGTTTCCTTTTATGTCTCGTTTATATACATTTAGGTTATAAAAGCGCAAAAGTTAAAAAAAAGTATTTTATTTAAAAAACCTACTTCAATCAAACTGCTGAATCGATTGCGAGGTAATTGAAATGCAAAGTTGAAACGGTGTAAAAAAAAGACGGTGCGACGGAGTTCTGAGGTAACAAACAATAAAAAAACACAACCGATTTGATAATCTCCTCCTTATTTTTGTAGTTGGTTAAATAGGTACTGTATTTAAAAAAAGTTTTGGTAACATACAGCTGTAAAAGATAAAAGAATATCAAACTTTCAATACATACGACTATTCGATATATTTAATTGAAATTTTACCATATAAATCGATCAGCCCCCCTTGCATCACCAATCATGAGTGAAAGACAGACGGACAAAACAGGATATTGTCGCCACGTGGCTCTGTAATTGGGGCACGCTTGCGAGGGTCGTATTATTATTTTGTTTGTTTGTTTGTGAGAACTTCGAGTTCATTGAAAAGCTATAAAAGTTGAATGGTGCTTGAGGTGCTTGAGCTTTTGAAATTTTCTAGAGAAGTGACGCAAATAAATGAATCATACAGAACTGGGAGAGAAAACACATTTTTACTTTTTTACTAGCTATTTTCCGCAAATTTATCTCAAAATCAAAACGTTTATTTAGAAATTTGGTCTTTGCAGGCACTTTTTCATGTCAAATCACATTTTAAAGGATCTAATTTAGTCATATTTGTATAATTAATGTGCCAAAGCTACGAGTACAGACTACTAGCATTTCGGAACCGACCACTGCAGAGAAGAAACGCCAAAAAAAAATTCTTTTTAACAGTATTGGTCGCGTAGTCGCCTGAAGGGCTTTTTAATTTTATCATCTGTCTTTATCATTTATCATCTAATATCATTTATCATTTCTTTTTTTCATTTCTAGTAATGATTACAATTTTTATTATATCTCTGCGTTATGTGTCCTGATGGTAAATGATATCATGTGCAACACCGTGTTAATATTTCGTGTAAAAAACCCACTTTAGTCAAACTACTGAACCGATTTTAATGAAATAGAAAAGATAGATAGTGCCATTGTGCTTCGGAGGCTCCGTGCTCTTAGATTTACACATTTAAAGTCGCATTTTAAGCGTTAAAAGGCTAGCATCACCATAAGTGCGTAAAATAGGAATGGGATATGGTGAAGATTCGACGTTCAGGATTGAACCAAAGTGGTTACTACAACGCAATATATGTTATCAAATGCCATATCTATACTTCTATATCTATACTTCTATACTAATATTATAAAGAGGAAAGATTTGATTGTTTGTTTGTTTGTTTGCATCGAATAGGCTCTGAAACTACTGGACCGATTTGCAAAATTCTTTCTCCATTAGAATCCTACATTATCCCTGATGAACATAGGCTATTTAAATATCTACATCTACCCGTGCGAAGCCGGGACGGGCCGCTAGTTTATAATAAAATTGGAATGGGATACGATGGATATATTCGACTTGCAGGATTGAAGTGCGGTGGCTCAATTGACAGACAGGTCGTACACAGACCTAAGGTCGCCGATTCAAGTGCTGCCTAAATATTTTTCACCATTTCATTTCTTTATTTATTAACAAGACTACGATAGTATAGCATATATATTTTATTTTTTTATAAATAAATATATACGGACAAATCACACAGATTGAGCTAACCCCAAAGTAAGTTCGAGACTTGTGTTATGGGATACTAACTCAACGATACTATATTTTACAACAATAATATACATCCAAGACCCAGGCCAATCTGAAAAAGATCATTTTCCATCTTGACCTGACCGGGGATCGGACCCGGGCACTCTCGTGTCACAGGCTGGCGTGATAACCACTGCGCCACGGAGCTCGCCAATACTCTCTCATCTCTCATAGGTCAAACAAATAGTTAAATATATAGTCTCCACTTAAAGAGCACGACCCTCTCATTACTACTAGTGCCATACTTGACCAGAGCAGCCAGAGGACTTGGCCTACACTTTCCACCCTGGCCAGACGGGTTGGAGAGGGCCAATACTCTAATATGGTGTAAATAAAATATGGTGAAAATACTTAAGTCCATAGACTTGCTTGAATTTTTTTAACATTATTTTATTTCTTAATTTAATACAAGTATCATAATAGCATTGTGAATGCAAAATATAACACTTAAAAATATAGTATAGCATTGTGAATCTAAACGCTAAAAATCCTTATAATCTATTCAATGTCTACTTCTTAAAATTACGAACATAATTCTCCCTAAAGGCAATGCTGTACTGTGGTACTTCCGCCTAACATCGCCTTACAAAGGAACACAATTAACGATGAACACACAAACAACTCATTTGGGCTCTTTTGATAGCTAGTTCGGTTTTAGAGCTGTTTGGACTTTCAAACGTTGATTGAGAGAATAAAGGAGGTTCTTATTTAAAGTATTATGTTTAGCCGTGTGGTATCCGGCAGAGTAGAATAGGACCACTCCAAGTCTTCCCGTGGATGTCGTAGAAGGCGACTTAGGAAATACAAGCTAAACAAAGCTTATAAACATCTAAGAGACCTCTCCAACCCGTCTGGCCAGCGTGGAGAGTGTAGGCCAAGTCCTCTGGCTGCTTTGGCCAAGTATGGCCCTAGTAGTACAGAGAGGGTCGTGCTCCTGTAGTGGAGACTAAAAAGGACCTGATGATGATGATTTAAATTTCATAGTTTTGTTTTTGTGTGTGTAAGTGGCCAACATTGGTGTCAGATTTTTCAAGCTGCCTAAAGCATCTAACATAGCTTAAGAGCCCGCCATATGCCAGGCGGCGTGGCGATACAAACGCGGATGGTCTAAACGCGTTGGCTACTTTGGATATTTTCGTTTTTTAGGAATATTCAAGGGTTATTCGAAAAAGAAAAACATATGATGGCTGCCTTATCTGTAATGCAATAATGATCAAAAGTTTCAAGGTTAATTTTAATGTCTTTGGTGAATAATGCTATATACCGAGTAAATTATACGTAATTTGGAGGCAACTTTGCAATTTTTTTCTATCGAGAAAATTTAACGCAATCGTGTTTTTGAGTCAGACCAAAGTTAGTCCTGAACTTTGCTGCATTTTTATTTCAAATTGAGTATTTAGTTATTATTAATATAACAGTCAATCATGCAAAGCAGTCTGAGGTAGTACGGGCCCCTAAACGGGTGCCACGCGATCGAAAAACGTCGTTATATAAATAATAATTAAATACTCAAGTTGAAATAAAAATGCAGCAAAGTTCAGGACTAACTCTGGTAACTATATGACTCAAAAACACGATTGCGTTAAATTTTCTCGATAAAAAAAAAATTGCAAAGTTGCCTCCAAATCACGTCTAATTTACTCGGTGTATAACATTATTCACCAAATACATTAAAATTTACCTTGAAACTTTTGATTATTATTGCATTACAGATAAGGCAGCCATCATATGTTTTCTTTTTCGAATAACCCTTGAATATTCCTAAAAAACGAAAATATCACCAGTAGCCAACGCGTTTAGACCATCCGCGTTTGTACCGCCACGCCGCCTGGCCTATGGCGGGCGCCGCGCGATCGAAAAAGTCGCGACTGCGCAAGCCATTAGGCTGCGTAAAACCATTGGGCGATTATGTAAAAAGATGAGAAGTCTTAATATTTTCATATTTATGTTTTTACAAAAAAAATAAGAAAGAGGGTGACCTCCGTGCTGTAAATATAAATATTGTCATGTGAGAATTATTGTTTTAGACGTAAAATTTGCCTACTTTTCTAAGAAAAAT
The DNA here is from genome assembly GCA_947532085.1 of Elegia similella. Taxonomy (NCBI): domain Eukaryota; kingdom Metazoa; phylum Arthropoda; class Insecta; order Lepidoptera; family Pyralidae; genus Elegia; species Elegia similella. The sequence goes on from OX383941.1 coordinate 22,563,210, forward strand.
GTTTTTAGATATTTTATCATATACTAGCTATTGCCCGCGACTTCGTTCGCGGCAATTTCTGTTATTATGATTAATTAGTATAGATGAATAACATTTCCCCGTTTTCAAAACATTTTTTATTGATGCTTCGCTCCTATTGGTCGCAGCGTGATATTTTATAGCCTTAGCCTATAAAGCCTTCCTCAATAAATGGACTATCCAACACAAAAAGAATTTTCCAATTTGAACCAGTACTTCCTGAGATTAGCGCGTTCAAACAAACAAACAAACAAACAAGCTCTTCAGCTTTATAATATTAGTATCGATACATCGTTTTAAAATTTCATATGTATCTGTTTCAAATTTTAAACAAGGGGGCGACCTTATGCATTACTTTTGATGTATTTAATGAATTCAGCGCATAGTACTAGTGATTTGAAAACACGTCAATTTCCACGATTTCGCGCAGTACCGTCTTTACGAATGCCATCAAAGATGAGAACAGCCAGGACCAACGGCTTAACCTGCCTTCCGAAGCACGGAGGAGCTCAAGATATTTTATTGCCTTTTACGGTCACCCACCATAATATGGACTGCGTCCAGCGTTGCTTAACAGCATAAGCGATTTCAATACTCACCACTGGGCCATCGGGCTCCTCTCATATTTGATAGTACATACATACATTGCTAGGAATGTGATCCTCTGCTTGGCTGGTAGTTGCAGGTATGGTATCAGGTACGCGCGCCCGGCCTCCCGAGCTAGTTGCTTTTCCCCCATACATCTTAAGGGCCCGTACTACTGCTTTGCATGATTGACTGTTATATAAAAAATAATTAAATACTCAAGTTGAAATAAAAATGCAGCAAAGTTCAGGACTAACTCTGGTAACTATATGACTCAAAAACACGATTGCTCTAAATTTTCTCGATAGAAAAAAATTGCAAAGTTGCCTCCAAATCACGTCTAATTTACTCGGTATATAGCATTATTCACCAAATACATTAAAATTAACCTTGAAACTTTTGATTATTATTGCATTACAGATAAGGCAGCCATCATATGTTTTTCTTTTTCGAATAACCCTTGAATATTCCTAAAAAACGAAAATATCCAAAGTAGCCAACGCGTTTAGACCATCCGCGTTTGTATCGCCACGCCGCCTGGCATATGGCGGGCTCTTAATGATACCCAATACATTTCTTTCTTTCTCAAATCCAACAAAGTCTTCTTTCCCAAGTTTAATATGTTTCCGATGGACAGCAGCGGTGGAAGCATAAGAAGACAAAGAAAAGAGCATGGTGAGTATGGCAATCCTTATCCTTACTATCCTTACTATATCCTTACTATCCTTACTATAATCCTTACTAATATTATAAATGCAAAAGTGAGTTTGTTTTTTGTTTATTTGTTTGTTTGTTTGTTACGCTTTTATGCCGTAAGTACTGAACCGATCATCATGAAATTTTGCATACAAGTTCTCTGGAGTGTGGAGAAGGACATAGGCTACCTTTCATCCCGGGAAAAGGTACTATTCCCGAGGGATCGACATTGACGCGGGCGGAGCCGCGGGCAAAAGCTAGTAATATTATAAATGCGAAAGTGAGTTTGTTTGTTTGTTACGCTTTCACGCCGTAACTACTGAACCGATCATCATGAAATTTTGCATACAAGTTCTCTGGAGTGTGGAGGACATAGGCTACCTTTTATCCCGGGAAAAAGTACTATTCCCGAGGGATCGACCTTGGAAGAGGCATATGTCCAGCAGTAGACTTCTTGCGGCTGAAATGCTAGTGATTTTGTTTTCCACCTTACCCAAGATTTTTTATAAATGACTAGCTGTTGCCCGCGACTTCGTCCGCGAAGACTTGGAGTGGTCCTATTCTACTCTGCCGGATATCACACGGCGGGTAAAAGTACTGTTATCAATCCAATCCAACGGAGAAGGACATAGTGTCACTTTTTATCCTGATGCCCCAGCATCGAGTATGCAAAATTTCACGAAGGTCGGTTCAGTAGATAGGTCGTGAAGGCGTTATAAGCTAACAAACTAACTTTCGCATCTATAATATTAGTAAGAATTGAGATTAGGACAATAAATTCGCCGCATTGGTCCCATAGGAAAAGTTGTTCATATCGACAGGCTGAATCACCCCTACCCCAGAACGATCAAAATTTCACCGTGTATTTGATCGAAGCCTTTATTACATTACTAGCTGTTTCCCGCGACTTCGTCCGCGGCAATTTCTGTCATTATGATTTATTAGTATAGATGAATAATTTTCCCCCGTTTTCAATATATTTTTTATTGATGCTTCGCTCCTATTGGTCGCAGGGTGATGTTTAATAGCCTAAAGCCTTCCTCAATAAATGAAGTATCTAACACAAAAAGGATTTTACAATTTGAACCAGTAGTTCCTGAGATTAGCGCCTTCAAACAAATAAACAAACTCTTCAGCTTTATAATATTAGTATAGATGTAATATTTCAGAAACGTCGAAATCGATTGATCACTCCCAACTGTCTGTATTCATATAATTCTTTCTACAGTGAAGAAATAAATACACGTTTATTTATCACGGACGAAGCGTATGGAACACCAAACAATTTGATCGAAGCCCCTCGATTCCTCTTCGATACACCGAAAGCGATGCTATAAATTATAGCAAAGTCAATATTAGCGGCGGGATTTATGGGAAAGCTTTGACGTCTCATAGCTTCACGTTACTTAGCGGAGGCTTTTTTGGTTTTATTTTGTTGATATTCGTTTTTTACTTTTACTAGCTTTCGCCCGCGGCTCCGCCCGCGTCAGTGTTGATCCCTCGGGAATAGTACTTTTTTCGGGATAAAAGGTAGCCTATGTCCTTCTCCGTACTCCAGAGTACTTGTATGCAAAATTTCATGAAGATCGGTTCAGTAGTTACGGCGTGAAAGCGTAACAAACAAACAAACAAACGAACAAACTCACTTTCGCATTTATAATATTAGTCCGGATTATTTCGCTATTTTGTCACACTGTTAAACTTTGTTTCGTTTCAATAAGGATACATATTTTAAAAGATAATATCCATGACTCATACAAACATACATAATAATGGTGTAGATTTTACCGATTATTCTGATGTATTCCCAGCGCACAACGTGGATGAGCAGAATGTATAAATTCCTAGTCCCATTGCACCCGCGGACATTCCGACACGCTGATGACAGATATTATTAGACAGCCTCAGTGGCTTAGTGGTCATTATACCAAGCTGTGACAGCGTAGGTCCTGGGTAGTAGTAAGTAGTAAGATTATTTTAAGTAGTAACCTCGCCCCGGTCAGGTTGAGATGGAAAATAATCTAAGACGTGATACTATGTATGTATGTCCAGAATCGAGCCATCCAAAACTACAGTGCTATTAATCAAGCAATGTAATCCTACGTGAAAAGGGTCAACTTCAGTTGGCCACGGTCAAACTCGGGGTTAGTAAGGGTTAACACGCGAAACTGTAAGTAGGTTGTGTGATAACATCATTATTTTGGTTGCAGTGATAGTAAGGTCAGGCAGACATAATTTAGATTAACTGTTGCCCGCGACTTCGTCCGCGGCAGTTTCTGTTATTATGATTAATTCAAAGATTCAAAGATAATTAGTATAGCTGAATAATTTTGCCCCGTTTTCAAAACATTTTTTATTGATGCTTCGCTCCTATTGGTCGCAGCGAGATGTTTTATAGCCTAAAGCCTTCCTCAATGAATGGACTATCCAACACAAAAAGAATTTTCCAATTTGAACCAGTAGTTCCTGAGATTAGCGCGTTCAAACAAACAAACTCTTCAGCTTTATTATATTATGAAGTATATAGATATAGATTTACTTTTGTAGTGACATGACTTTGGACATTGACTTATACAATATGTAAAGAAATTCCTGTCCGATCCTTGAAGGGGTGATTCAGCCCGTCGATATGAACAACTTTCCCTATGGGATCAAACCTGAGAACTCAAAAAAATTTACATTTCCATACAAAAATTTTAGAGCACCCTAAAAAAAATTTTGAAATGAAATGAAATGAAATAGAATTTTATTCAAATTTGTATATCATGTATCTCTTTCTGAACGTCATATTATTATTTTTAATATTTGCAAAATCGGTAAGCTACTAGCGTTTCGAAACGACAACTGCTGAGAAGAATACGCCGAAAGAAACTCAGTCCAGTTGAGTTCCCAGCATTGTTGGTCCCATAGGAAAAGTTGTTCATATCGACCTTCACGGGAACGTCGTTGGTTATGTTACACGCTGTATGTAATAAATCAATGCCGAGTCCATGGTTTCTTGCATGTCTAATGAATATCTCAAGTTCATTTGCCAGTCATCATCATTTCGTGTAGGTGAGGTGTAGGAGTTTTTGGGAACCGCCTCTCGGCCTCTGACGTGGTTCCTTTAACGACTACCAGATGGCAGCCGGGACCAACGGCTTTATGTGCCTTCCGAAGGAAACATCTTCATTATCAGGCAATCAGGTGTTTCAAGCCTGCAATGTCCTAACCAAACTGGAAGCAACTAAACAAAGTACCTATGCTTCCCGTGGGAATCGAACCCACGACCTCCGGGTCCACAGGCAAACGCCTTAACCACTGAACCACAGAGGCAGTTAAAGTTTAATTTACCAGTAAGTAAAGCCTATTGATACAATAATTAGCTAGATATCGCACCGGTTCGGCCGACTTCTGTCGTGTTTTCTCAAGCCGGCGCCAAAGAGAAACGGGGACACCATGTACATACTCGTACGTAGATGGGACTGTTTCCTTTAAGGGCTCGTTCATAATGATCATAATATGACGAACAAACAAACAAAATGTCGCAAAAATGTTATACCAGGTCAAAATTTTACGAAACCTTAAATAATTAAACTTTAAAACAATTACTAACGTATTATTAGTCAGTATTACTGATCACTGACATGTTTCAGACTATCATCATCATCATCATCAGGTCCTTTTTAGTCTCCACTACAGGAGCACGGCCCTCTCTGTACTACTAGGGCCATACTTGGCCAGAGCAGCCAGAGGACTTGGTCTAGACTCTCCACGCTAGCCAGACGGGTTGGAGAGGTCTCACAGATGTTTATAAGCTTTGTTTAGTTTGTATTTCCTATGTGGCCTTCCACGACATCCACGGGAAGACTTGGAGTGGCCCTATTCTACTCTGCCGGATACCACACGGCTATACAAAAGAATATCGATTCAGATTATACAGCTCCGTGATAGACTAGCTCCGTGGCGCAGCTGTCAACACGCCAGCCTGCGACACGGAGTGACCGGGTTCGATCCCCGGCCAGGTCAAGATGGAAAATGATCTTTTTCAGATTGGCCTGGGTCTTGGATGTTTATCTATATATGTATTTGTTATAAAGTATATATCGTTGAGTTAGTATCCCATAACACAAGTCTAGAACGATGCCAAATTGATACTAGATATGTAGAAGCAATTAAAGCTATATATAAATCCGCTACGCTATAGGTAAAATTGCAGGAGCTCACGAATCCTGTCCCCGTAAAAAGAGGTGTGAGACAGGGAGACACCATATCTCCTAAATTATTCACTTCATGTTTGGAAGATGTCTTTAAGCTTCTCGACTGGTCCAACAGAGGCATAAACATCAATGGAAGACATCTGACACACCTTCGATTTGCGGACGACATTATACTCTTCGCCGAAAACCTAGACGACCTGAAGGCCATGGTCGAAGAACTCTATGATGTATCAGTGATGGTGGGATTAAAGATGAATATATCAAAAACAAAATTCATGGGCAAAGACATCGATGCCGACCACATTACTGTGCATGGAAATGCATTGGAGAGAGTAAGGGAGTATATATATCTCGGCCAACGATTGAGCCTTTATAAAAATGAGCAGATAGAGGAAATAAAACGCCGCATTCGTCTAGGATGGGGAGCGTTTGGTAAACTGTCTGATGTGCTCAAGGACAGCAGCATACCAACCAACCTAAAGCGCGGAGTCTTCGAGCAATGTGTCCTTCCCGTGATGGTGTACGGCGCAGAAACTTGGACGCTCACAAAGAAGTTTGTGAGCATGCTGCAAGTCGCTCAGAGAGCTATGGAGCGCGCAATGCTTGGTGTTTCTATCCGAGATAAGATCAGAAACACTGAGATCCGAAGACGGACAGGACTTACCGACATTGCCCAGGAAGTAGCTCAAAGAAAGTGGCGATGGGCGGGCCATATATGTCGCACCACAGATGAACGCTGGGGAAAATAGTACTGGAATGGAGACCCAGAACTGGTCGCCGAAGTGTGGGTAAACCAATTACTAGATGGACCGACGATCTGGTCAAAATTGCTGGAAAAAGATGGATGATAAAAGCGCAAGACCGAAGAGAATGGCGTGCATTATTAGAGGCCTACACTCAGCATTGGGTGACAATGGGCTGAAGAAGAAGAAGAAGAACACAAGTCTCGAACTTACATTAGGGCTAGCTCAATCTGTGTGAATCGTCCGTATATATTTATTTATTTATACAGAAGAACATCTTCAGGGTGAGTGTAAAGGTCATCACGACCGACCTTCAGTCGACATGTCGGTGATACTGACTATACTTGAGTAAACAGTTGTTTTAAAGTTTAATTATGTCCCCATGCGTAAGTTTTATTATTATAAGTGCAAACCTTAAATCCTTACTAATATTATAAATGCGAAAGTGAGTTTGTTTGTTTGTTTGTTTGTTACACTTTCACACCGTAACTACTGAACCGATCATCATGAAATTTTGCATACAAGTTCTCTGGAGTGCGGAGAAGGACATAGTCTACCTTTTATCCCGGGAAAAAGTACTATCCCCGAGGGATCGACATAAACGCGGGCGGAGCTGCAGGCGAAAGCTAGTATTAAATAAAATGTCTTATCATACAATAATGATTGACTGTAAATATTCCAAAATAAGTTATTTTATGAAACATGTACTTCGCAAGGTGTTTCTTGATGATAACACGTCTCTTTCGCCACATGATTCCTCAACAAATGCTAACACTAACGCTCTTAAAAAACAATATTCACCGCATCGTTCACACTCAGGTAGGACCACACGTGGCAAAAAAATATTTAAAACCAAGGTATAAAAAGCCACAGTGTAGTCAAAGCTTTACCACTGATCTAACGACATTCCGAACTCAGCAAGATGGCTATCTTAGAGAAAATGGCGGTGACATCTTCATGCTAGTCATGGGCCTGACGTCTGCGTGTTGCCTTACATGGTGTTTAGGGTCTACTTGTACACGGCTAGCTCCGTGGCGCAGCGGTCAACACGCCAGCCTGCGACACGAGAGTGCCCGAGTTCGATCCCCGGCCAGGTCAAGATGGAAAATGATCTTTTTCAGATTAACCTGGGTGTTGGATGTTTATCTATACATGGTGGAATTTTGATTGTTCTGGACCCTTAAAGGGTTGATTCAGCTCTTCGATGTGAACAACTTTTCTTATGGGACCAATGCTAGGAACTCAAAAAAAAATGGGCAGTTCCATACAAAAATTTTCGGCCGGCCGGTCAATTTGTATGGAAGCGTCTACATTTTTTTAAATTTCACCGTGTATATTACTGTTAAAAGCGATCCGACGCACACAGAAGCACAAAATTAAATCCAAACTGGTAATAACTATAAAATATAATTTAAAAATAACATTTATCAAAGTCTAGCTCATAAAAACCAGACCTATTTACCATAAGCTGTCCTCTTTCGACCTGCGAGGTGTGGCCGGCATTCTCATAAACTTCTAGTGATGTAATGCGACCAAAATAAACGTTTGATAACTCGTCTAGATAAGGTTACGTGTGTAAAGTTAAACAATACACGATAGACTAACCTTTCAATGGAAAAAGAAAACTAAAAAAATATTTACCCTGCTTTATCATTTCAGTTGTAAGTAGTCCACTGGATATAGGGCTCCCGTAATAAGACCAATTGGAAACGGTGTGCATCCAGCGTCTCTCTGCGACTTATTTAGGGCAACTGACCCCCTGGTTTATAGCCAATTCGCCATTTTGTCTCATTGGCCATCGGTTATACGCGCCAATTTTTTTTTGTTTTGACCGATCACACAGATTGAGCTAGCCCCAAAGTAAGTTCGAGACTTGTGTTATGGGCTACTAACTCAACGATTCTATATTTTATAACAAATTCATATGTATTATCTTTTTCAGATTGGCTTGGGTCTTGGATGTTTATTTATATATAAACATCCAAGACCCAAGCCAATCTGAAAAAGATCATTTTCCATCTTGACCTGCCCGGGGATCGAATCAGGGCACCTCGTATCTCAGGCTGGCGTGTTAACCACTGCGCCACGGAGCTAGCCAAATAGCATATTCATTTTTTGATAGAATATTCACTAATGATAGAATATTCAATAGAAAATTCATTTTTTGTCAATTTACCCATTTGGTAGTATTTCACAGACACACACAGATATATAACTATGTGAAATTATAACTAAATAAGTGAAACTAGTGCCGTTTTTTAGGGTTCCGTAGTCCACAAGGAACCCTTATAGTTTCGTCATGTCCGTCTTTCCGTCTGTCTGTCCGTCCGGGCTCGTACTCCGCCGCTACTGCACCGATTGTCACGAAAATTGGTGGAGAGATAGATATTGAAGTTCCAAAAGTTGGTTTTCAAAATTATGAAAAGAAATTATTAAAACCCCCCAGTCTTGAAATAATCTAATACAAAGTAAAAATTTGATGTGTCCCCCCCCCACCGTAACTTTTGAAATATTACTAAAATAATTCTAAAAAAAATGTGGTATATACCTTAAAGTATGTACTTGAAATTAAAACTATAGCAGTCTCGGTATCATAGATAGTTATTTTTATACAACTCGACTAACTTATGTAGTTACAGTCGGCCGAACAAAATGTACGAGTATGGAGTCAACCGCAAAGTTAAATTTGTATATACAACATTCGACTTTTTTTGCCGTTTTATAGATGACGGAACCCTTCGTGCGCGAGTCCGACTCGCACTTGGCCGGCTTTTTCAAATTAAAGACATCTAAATCTGTACATAGTTCGGTAGTAAATTACTTTAGTACTTTTTGTATTATTTTATTGAGAATTGTTGATTACCAAAAGTGGCCCCTTTTTTTGGGAATCAACAATTCTCCTAATTTATCAAGTGTATAATAATGAAAATGGTCTCATTTACCAAATGTTCATTTCCGAAATATGACATCACAGCAGGCGTTAGAGATGTAGTTAATTAATATTAATAAAAATTACAAACGAGAGCGTGGCACGCGGTGCCATATGGCACTGGATGGGATGGTACCGGCCCCCTTATGTTGTTATGGTATCAGTGCGGCTGACTTGGTTCTAATTATTTTTCTTAATGGGTCAGAGAGATAGGAATTTTGATTAACCATTTTTTTATACCATAGATTTGTTAAACTTTTTGGTATTTGTTAAATGGGTGTGGGTTGGGAAAATGTAAGTTATGTAGTTGCTTTACATAGGTTACTATATAGATTGTGTTTATAGCAAAAGATATTATAATTTTTCAGAAAAATATATCTCACTAGCTGTCGCCCGCGGCTCCGCTCACGATAATGTCAATTCCGCGGGAACAGTACTTTTTTACGAGATTAAAGGTAGCTCATGTGTTAATCTAGGTAATAACCTTTTTGTGTACAAAATTTTGTCAGAATCCGATCAGCCGTTTTGGCGTGAAAGAGTAACAAACATCCACACATCCACACATACTGAAAAACTTTCGCGTTTATAATATTAGTAAGGATCCAGCGGCACGCGCTTTGGCAAGCTCTTGCAAGCTCTGGCAAGCTCTGGCAAGCTCTGGCAAGCTCTGGCAAGCTCTGGCAAGCTCTGGCAAGCTCTGGCAAGCTCTGGCAAATGCTCTGGCAAGCTTAGTTCCAAAAGTCGTTAGATGGCAGTAAATAATAAATAATATTAATTAAAAACCGGTTTCTCGACCCTGGATTTGTGATCCAACGCGGAGGATAGCTTTGCAAGGAGCAAACACATCAACTTGTATGACAAGCGCCGCTACAAACTCTCCCTGGTGGACCTCTTTCCTACGCTCTTGCAGTTTAACCACTGGCTGGGCGGGCACAGAACAGAACAGAACAGAATAGAACAGAACAGAACAGAACAGAACCTTACGTACGATACCTGAACTGTCGAAATCCATTCTGCCATTTAGAAGTCGTGTCTCCTAATCTCTTCACTGATAAAGAAAACAAACATTCATGATATTTAAATCAGAAGGGATAAGAAAAGGCTTTCACTGTGCCTTTTAGTTTTTATTTGTTAAGGAAACGCACGTCACGCCTTAGTTCATGTGTCTCGTAAACCAACCATCTGTTGTTTTTTTTTACGACTAACGATTGACTCAAACCAATAAATTAAACAAGACACAATACTCCCTCTATGTTTGTAATTCGACACCATAATGATCAGACCATAAGGGGTGAATATGGTAAATAAAAATAGCTTTTATTGTTTTAAAGATAGAGCTCTCTTTGGGTTGTTGATGGTTATAAATGTGCAACATATGATCATATGTTTGATAGGAGCAAGATAATTACAATCTGATTTATAAATAAACTAGCTTTCGTCTACGACTCTGCTTGGACTACATTTTTAAGTAGAGACGTATCCCTGTCATCGAGACAAAGGGCGAAAATCTGTGGAATCATGTCAATAGGCGATGCGGCTAGCAACCCATCACTATAATTAATTTCGTTTTCCACCTACAGGCCCTCAAACATTCTAAATGTAGCCATAAGGTCTTATATGTAGATCTAGGCTCTGTCTATCCCGCAAGGGAAAAATACGTGATTACTAACGAAGGACGTGATATGTATGACGTTCAAATCCTTTGTATCCTTCAAATCTATCCTTGTATTCAAATTTCATTACAATTTCTTAATCAATTAATACCATACTAATACTTTACATTCTGAAAATTATACAGCTTTTACAATAACATTTTAACCTTAATAATATAAAATATTACAAAAAATCGTCGTTTAAATAGAAGCTTTTCCACTTCTATCCTTCGTTGGGTGATGGAGAGAGCCGGAGGCCCATTCTTCCCTCTGCACCCTCCTATTTGCTTCCCCTATGTCTTTCCTCAAACTCTTTGAAAGGCCGGCTCCTGGCAGGTCCTGGTGTTGCAGTTGTCCATGGACAGCGGTGATTACTTACCATCAGGTGACTCGCTTGCTCGTTCTTCGTCCAATACCATAAAAAAAAACAAAAAATGTTTTTGATTTGTTTTCTAAATTTACAAAAAAAGAACTTAAACTTCTATTATAGGCAGATCTAAGAATTAATAAATAATGAGTACATTATTTATTCATTCTTAGATCTACCTTTGCTATAATAATAAACATAATAAGATACGTTTATGTTTAACATACTATTTTAGTTAAAATTAACGTATTCAAAAAACTGACTACCTAATACAAATTCACTGTTATTTAAAATTTTGGAGTTAATTTGTTTAATGTATCAAATAGTTCTATCATTAGCGCGTAATTTATTAAAGGACAGATTATTAGGAACTTTAGTTATCTCAAGAACATTAACTTTTTGGGTAGTCGCGTAGCAACACATTTTCTAAAACTTTCTTCCGGTACAGACGCAATCCTTCAGACCAATCAATTAATATTAAACTCTATCTCAATAGCACATAAGTTGAATTTCGCATGCACTCATGAGTATCCTGTTGATATTTGGCAACCAATGTTTTCCTTAGGGATTTGCAACCACATTTAACCACATGTGCAAGATGCAGTTGTGTTATTGTAGGGTTGCAAATTGAGTAGTAAATAATAGATTTGTTTGTTTGTCAGTCTTTAGTGAATGGATGTTTTTGTTTGACACAGCTGTTAGCTGGTTGTACTTTATAAAAAAAGGTTTAGTAAAGATCTTTTTTTTAGTTTGTATTGACTTGACGATATAAAACACATTATATATTGCATACATCCTTACTAATATTATAAATGCGAAAGTGAGTTTTTTTGTTTGTTTATTTGTTTGTTTGTTTGTATGTACGCTTTCAAGCCGTAACTACTGAACCGATCATCATGAAATTTTGCATACAAGTTCTCTGGAGTACGGAGAAGGACATAGGCTATGGATAAGGCTATGCTCGGTGTTTCTCTGCGAGATCAAAGCAGAAACGAGGAGATCCGTAGAAGAACAAAGGTTACCGACATAGCTCAGCGGATTAGCTCTTTGAAGTGGCAGTGGGCGGGGCACATAGCGCGAAGAACCAATGGCCGATGGGGCAGAAAGGTGCTTGAATGGCGACCACGTACTGGCAAGCGCAGCGTTGGACCCCCACCGACTAGGTGGTCGTATGACATGACCAAGGTCGCAGGAAGACGCTGGATGGAGGCCGCTTCCAACCAGTCATATTGGAAACCCTTATGGAGGCCTATGTCCAGCCGTGGCCTTCCTGCGGCTAAGATAATGATAATGATGTATTACAACGCGGGTAAAGAATGTATGTTGCTATTTTTTTTATGTTATAGGACGGCAAACGACCCAGCGGGCACCTGCGGGCCTACCATGAACTTTGACAAAACCATCATGGTTTTGGTCCGTTTTGTTTCAAGCTTATTATAATATTGTTTTAAATCGTACCATGAAACTTTAAAACAAGATCGTTTTATTCCTGCATAGTGATGTGAAAGAACGAATGAAATTCTATCGCCTGACGATTGCGAGAGCGAGACAAAGCTATACAATTTGTATAGCTCCATCCCTTTTACGCGGCGTTCCGATCTATAACCAACATAGGCCTCCTTTTAAATTAATAAAATATGAATTGTATTTTATAAATTATGTTTAAAAAATTTATTATGTAACAAAAACATTTGAAATGCATTTTTTATAACATACATTTAATATCATAAAATGTAATTAGGATTTTAGTTATGTTTTTAAACAACATTAGATTTGCTTGCGTGATACGGAGCGTTTTTGTACATCAAGACGTGACGTTATCTATCTGTGGTTCGCGCGCCAACTAAAAAGTGGAAACTGGTACATAAAATGTCTTTATTTTTGGACAATATTTAATAAAATTCGTCTTTTACCACAACTGTGGCTAAACCAAGTTAATTATAGTGTATTATTTTTGTGTTTACATTGTGTCAATTACGTAAGAAGTAAATTGTGAATGGCATTAGTAAAATAAAACACTAATCAATAGGGACTTATTTGTTCTAACCATGAACAAAATACAGTCAGGATTTTTAGTGATTTATTATTTTCAGCTTTATAACGCGTCGCATGATCGCATCACACACCTTGATGGCATTCTTACATTTCTATAGAGAAAAAGCAGCGGCATATACCTATAAACTACCTACTACTAGTCATGTCGTATCAAAAACTACAGAAAAAAACAAGGTAGAGAAGTTTCGCGCATACTCCATCGGCAAGAGCTACATAGTTCTCACAGAGAACTTTATATAGTTCCTTAAATATAAGAAGAAGAAGAATCATGTAACCTATAACAAAGTCAAAATAATTGTGAAAGGCTTACTTTAATAAAATTCTTACGAACATTTTTGTTTTATTTTTCGGTAGCAGTGACAGATTGAAAATAACAATTCTTGTATTGGATAGTAAAGGAAGTAAGTAGGTATAATATACCTACTCGTATTCGCTGATCTGCATCAGTGAAATATTTTGATGAAATATAGTTTAGTACCTATATACCTAGAGATATTTATTCGGAGCAAGAAATCTATATATATATGCCATGTCTTATTTAAGCTATGCCTATGGTTCAGTGTGCGTGGCGTAATGTTAGCGTTTTTACATTAAGCAACCCCGGTCCCCAGCTCCACTAGGATGGTTGATGCCATGGGTGTACCTACAATTACATAATATAGCGAGTTCCATCCACCATCCTTCGAAAGGCACGATAAGCCATTGATGGCAGTCGTTCAGATATGTCAGATGCTGTTAGGCGGCTTATCAAATCAAACACCAATGTTGGCCACTTAGGAACACGAAAACCAACTAACCGTCCTTGGAGAACGTCACTGATTGCAGTTTAGTCATCCAAATATGTAGTTAAAGCCTAATAGGTAATAATGAATGGAAAAAAGAATAAAAATACTAAGATATGTACTGGAAATTTGGATCTTTATTAGCTTGCATAAATAAGTTCTATCAATTACATCCTTATCGCTAGCAGAGGTATAACCCTGGCCTGCAAAAATAGTCACAGACAAACGCATCTCGTTTTCATATGAATCCTTAGATTTTCATCCACTTCACTTTTATGATTTGCGCGTTGACAAAAACAGCTAGTTCTTATTATGTGTAGGTGTATTTTGTACACGTTAATACTTATTTCAACACCCTGTCATAACAATTAAAACCACAAACTTAATTTTGTGTACACTACAGGTACAAAGACCACTAAAATTTTCGCTCTCAAAAGGAAAATTGTTTTGTTTTGGACACAGCCGACCAACTTTTTTAAGATCGTAAAATTTGACGTAAATACAATATTGCTAACTGTCAAATAGTAGCTCATGGTACGAAATCGAATGAATGATTTGCTCTGACGTCACCAAAACTGCTAGTAAACACAACATTAAAATAATATTGGTTTTGTATACGTCATGGTACGAATTTCAAAAGTAATATTGAAATAATACTGCTTTAAGAGGTTATGGTAGCCCCCCTGATGGTAAGTGATCACCGCTGCCCATGGACAACTGCAACACCAGGGTGTGACAGCCGCGTTGCCGGCCTTTCAAGGAGTTGGGAGAAGGAAATGGGGAGGGGAGGAGGAAGGATGGGCCTCCGGCTCTCTCACTCACCGAACGAAGCATAGGAGCGGTAAAGCTTCTACTCAGACGTCGATTTTCTGTGAGAGTGTGGTACTTCCCCGGACGAGCCGGCCCATTCATGCTACTAGCAATTCATTTTGCCGGTAGCGTGGCTCTACCACGACTTACATATATATACTGCTGTACAACACGACGGGTAAAAAATTTATGCAATACGCATATTGTCCCTATCCTTTGTTGTAGGTTGTAATGGAAGACCTACCAAAAATGAACACATTGGTGAAAATCCTAACTAATATTATAAATGCGAAAGTGAGTTTGTATGTTTGTTTGTTTGTTACGCGCCGTAACTACTGAACCGATCATAATGGAATTTTGCATACAAGTTCTCTGGAGTACGGAGAAGGACATAGGCTACCTTTTATCCCGGGAAAAAGTACTATTCCCGAGGGATCGACATTGACGCGGGCGGAACCGCGGGCGAATGCTAGTAATATATATGTAAAAGTTATAAAGTCCCAAATTTAGACGTTTTAAAACGCTTTGCTGATTTGCCTAGAAATTCGTGACGTCACGTACAAGCTCTTTGTACGGGTGGCGTGAGAACTTTGTTTGGTAGCTACATATATTCAATACTAGCTGTTGCCTGCAACTTCGTCCGCGGCAATTTCTGTTATTATGACTAATTCATTTATTTCTTAGTATAGATGAACAATTTTCCCCCGTTTTCAAAACATTTTTTATTGATGCTTCGCTCCTGTTGGTCGCAGCGTGATGTTTTATAGCCTAAAGCCTTCCAAATTAAATGGACTATCCAACACAAAAATAATTTTCCAATTTGAACCAGTAGTTCCTGAGATTAACACGTTCAAACAAACAAACAAACAAACTCGTCAGCTTTATAATATTAGTATATAAGTGTATGGTAATGTCTTCACAATAAAAGTTGCTGTAAATTAAGTGGATTATCTTATTGTAAAATTGTATTTTAAGATATTGATATTTTTTTAAAATGGCTTTGCCCTCCCAACTATAACTATAGCGGCAACAGAAATATATTATCTGTGAAAATTTAACTGTCTAACTAGACAGACAGACAGACAGAGGTTTCTACCTTTGGGTACGGAACCTTAAAAAAAAGAAATATTTGGTCTTCTATTTTTGTCTTCGTATCATTAAAGCTGATAAGATTCGTGTCATTACTTGACATGTCAATATTGGTAAGAAGTCAGGCAAACTTTAAAAGCAGCACAAAGCAGCTTTATTGATAAAGTAATACGGTTGATTTTGTTGATTTGAGCATCATTTAATAACTGTGTGGGCATGATTAGGAGTACCATAAAGTGTGTAAGTTGGGGTAGGCTCTGAGGGTGTGATAATATTTGTGTGTTGTCCACATAAAACCATGGATTTTTGTAGTAGCGTGAGACCACCTATGTGGTGCGGATAAAGCTAAATTGAAACAAAAACATTTTTTCTTTTTATATTAAATGGGTTTACTCTTGACCATAATCTAGGCCAAAGGCAAAGATATGGTCTAGGATCGAGCGAGCTCACCCAGAAGAAGCCTATTCACTCTAACTTTAAAAAGATTCAGGTTATATATCGCTCGGAAATACAGACGCAGACAAAGAATTCCAATCCTTAGCTGTGCGCATAATAAGAGGAAAAGCACTTGGTACGAATGTTAGGAATTTTAACCAGGTAAGGATGGTACCCAGCGGTACGCCTGAACGTCCGATAGAAGAAAGGAGAAGGTGGCTTGAGTTCGTGCAGTTCTTGAGCTCTCCGAAGAATATTCTGTAAAAGACACATGACACGGAGATCATCATCATCATTCGTGTAGGTGACACGGTCAATCGACCATGCTTACCCTGGTGTCAGAGTTCTTCGGCACCTTTAACGACTCTGACGTGGTTCCTTTAACGACTACCAGATAGCAGCCGGGACCAACGGCTTAACGTGCCTTCCGAAGCACGGAGTGTACACAGAGATATAGATGACTTGCCTCGTATTAAAACACATTTGCATCACTTTCCCTACTAATTTATGATTGTTGCGTTTCGAAGAAAGAGTCATTGGCTTTAAGTCCGCCTTTACACTGTATTGTGTATAAAGTTAAATAAATAAAATACAAAACGGCCGGTTTTGTATTTTATTTATTTCAGAGTCCAAATTGGATTCGCGCACGAAGGGTTCCGTACCGTTATCTATAAAAACGGCAAAAATATCATGTCTGTTGTGTGGGAGCCCACCTTTAATATTGTTTTATTTTTATTTATTTTTAAAGTGAATATATCATTAAATATTCTGTGAATATTTGAAGCGACTATTGCCGTTATCAATATCGAGCAAAAACATCACGTTTGTTGTATGGGAGCCCCCTTAAATATTTATTTTATTCTATTTGTTGTTAAAGCGGCAACAGAAATACATAATTTGTGAAAATTTCAACTGTCTAACTATCACATTTCATGAGATACAGCCTGGTGACAGACGGACAGACAGACAGACCGACGGACAGCGGAGCGAGATTAATAGGGTCCCGTTTTTACCTTTTGGGTACGGAACCCTAATAACTAATAAAATTTATTTATAATCTACTATTGTACATTAATAATTAATATTACATGTGGATGTCGTAGAAGGCGACTAAGGAAATACAAGCTAAACAAAGCTTATAAACATCTAAGACACCTCGCCAACCCGTCTGGCCAACGTGGAGAGTGTAGGCCAAGTCCTCTGGCTGCTCTGGCCAAGTATGGCCCTAGTAGTACAGAGAGGGTCGTTCTCCTGTAGTGGAGACTAAAAAGGACCTGATGATGATGATGATGTACTATTGTAGTTCATTTATTGTATCTTAATGAGGGGTAACCAAAGTGAATAAAGTTGGTTTACGGACGATGATAAGCAACCCCGGGCGCAGTCTAGGATGGGTGACAAGGGGCTTAGAAATATCTCGAGCTCCGTGCATTACACGTTAAGCTTAACAGCTTAACGTGACTAACGTCCCGCTGTTATCATTGATGACAGTTGTACAGCTATGTCAGATGCAGTTAGGCGCCTTGCAAAATCTGACATCAGCGTTGGTAAAAAACCCGAGTAATAAAATCCTAAGATACATACATATTCGTGAACTTTAGTAAACCATTAAAACAAAAACAAGTGATAATGATCACGAGGAAAACTATACGTTAGAACGCGATATAAATAAGCAAACTCATCTTCGATAAACAAAACAAAAAGCGTCCAAAAAAGTGCATCACTCATCGAAACATCCAAAAAAGGTCACGCGACGAAAGAGACTATTATGTGCAATGTGCAACTTAAAAATAACTGTTAAGAGGATTGCTGCTTTAGACTGCATGGAAAGCGTGGGGTGACAATAGTACACCTCTGTGGTCCAGTGGTTAAGGCGTTTGCCTGTTGACCCGGGGGTCGTGGGTTCGATTCCCACCGGAAGCATATTTGTTTACCTAGTTGTTTCCAGTTGGGTTAGGACATTGCAGGCTTGAATCACCTGATTGTCTGATAATAAAGATGATTCCGTGCTTCGGAAGGCACGTTAAACCGGTGGTCCCGGCTGCCATCTGGTAGTCGTTAAAGGAACCACGTCAGAGGCCGAGAGGCGGTTCCGAAAAACTCTGATACCTTGGTGTGCATGGTCGATTGATCGTGACACCTACTCGAAAAGATGATGATTACCTCTGTGGTTTACAAGTGATTTAAAACCTTTTAATTGAGAGGGTATGCTTTTAAGTTAATCCTATTTAAATTTCATCACAATCGGTTCAGTAATTTGATTAAATTTAAAGATAGATACAAGTTAAAGTCGGTATACTTATATGAAAGTTTTTTTATTATTGTCCTGGGTCTTGGATGTTTATTTATATGCGTATTTTTTATAAAATACTAGCGACCCGCCTCGGCTTCGCACGGGTGCAATGCTGGTACTAAAATTATGGGTTATCTTTAAGAAATAGACATATACCATCTGAACTTTTTTGTTGACCTCTTTAAGGTGTACAATACTGTAGTACATGAATTTGATTTATCTCGTGGGGTTCAGCCAGCGTTTGCAATGTAAGCGCAAAAAAATTTGTTTATTTACGATATCACATTAGAAACCTCTAAATTTATCAGTGTTTCTCTACAATATTATGCATGTGTTATACATATAAACCTACCTCTTGAATCACTCTATCTAATAAAAAAAAAAATCTTTAAAATCAGTTGCGTAGTTTTCAAGATTTAAGCATACATAGGGACAGACAGTCTTTGACAGGATCTGTATGTCGACTCTCTCCATAATTTTCTATCCTTAGCCATATCAATATTTACCTCATATCCCCTCTGAAACATATAATCCACGTCTTTCTTGGCTTCTTTTGTCCCCTACGTCCGTCTACTTCTAAGTGGGAAATTCTTTATGCCAGATGTTCAGCATTTGTTTTGTCATCTCTCCTTTCTACTTTGTGATCGCTTCTAAGCGGTAACCAACCTCAGGGTTACTTAACATGCATAAGCCCTAAAAATGCCTTCACTCACCGAGCCATCTAACTCCTTGAAGAAAATGCAGATGACATCGCTCACTATCTCCACAAGTGTCGCGACACTCGACGACACTTCGAGTGTTAAGGTGATACCACTGTAAATAAGGTCGTTCTGAACCTTATTTATCTCGCAAAATACTAAAATTACGAGTTTCAAATCTAAGTAATATGATTTTTGACTATTTCATCTCCAAAAATTGAAGATGAAAACACGTTTTGATAAAATTTTCTCGATAGAAATATTTTTTGAAAAATGGTCTTCGTTCGCAGAGTTTTTGTTATTGTAGCTCAAATGCGACGAATGAAATAATGATTTTTAGACTAAAAGATAGGTAATTAGTAATTCATCAAAATGTAAATATGAAAATACAATTAACCGGTCTGATTTTATATAAAATAGAAATAACGAATTTGGCGCTTACGTTTTTTTCTTTGAGCGACTCGAGACTATCTCCTATCTCACCATTCACGGGCTAAACCGCCAAGCGCTATCCCTTGCGCGCACTTGATCTGTCCTTTGCCGACCGAAGGTACCAAACATTTGAGGCCTCGCCTTAATAAAAAGTTGTAAAAAAATTAACGACCTGTTCATGAGATTTGGGTGCTTTTTTGTGAACGAGACAGGTTGTTGAGTGTTGTCTGTTAGTCGAAAAGTCTCTCTGGAGTATATTAGATTTAAGTAGGTGTGGTTGATGTTAAAGATAAATGTGATTTTCAAATACAATCTTTTTAAAATGTAACACTTATCGGGACGATTTGGTGCATAGAAGTTTGGTGTCATCATCATCAGGTCCTTTTTAGTCTCCACTACAGGAGCACGACCCTCTCTGTACTACTAGGGCCATACTTGGCCAGAGCAGCCAGAGGACTTGGCCTACACTCTCCACGCTGGCCAGACGGGTTGGAGAGGTCTCTTAGATATTTATAAGCTTTGTTTAGCTTGTATTTCCTAAGTCGCCTTCTACGACATCCACGGGAAGACTTGGAGTGGTCCTATTCTACTCTGCTGGATATCACACGTCATTTAAAATATGTGATAAAATAAAATGTGTGAAAACCACGTCAGAGGCCGAGAGGCGGTTCTGAAGAACTCTGACACCAGGGTGTGCATGGTCAATTGACCGTGACACCAATAATAACTAGCTTTCGCCGCGGCTCCGCCCGCGTTAATGTCGATCCCTCGGGAATAGTATTTTTTCCCGGGATAAAAGTTAGCCTATGTCCTTCTCCGCACTCCAGAGAACTTGTATGCAAAATTTCATGATGATCGGTTCAGTAGTTACGGCGTGAAAGCGTAACAAACAAACAAACAAACAAGTAAACAAACAAACAAACAAACTCACTTTCGCATTTATAATATTAGTAAGGAAGTAAGGATAATGGCAGCTTGTGGCGAGCTGTTGGTGAGTAACGACACCACGGACCCGAGTACTCCAGAGAGTCGGTCAGAGCCCTCGCCCCCGACGTGTCTTCATCGGTCGGGGTGGAAACCCAAGAGAGCTCGCAGGACTCTCGGCTATGGTTTGCCTTAGTTGGCCGTCCAGAGAGGAGTCGTGAGAGCTGTTGCTCCGGGGGTGGAAGTGTTAAAGGGCATAACGCCGCGAGAAACTACGGAGAAAGCGCAGCACACCTCTCGACACCCCTGAGTCACCCACACCGGTGTTGCCCCTTTTGCCGGCAATTTGACAGCTCCGTGGCGCAGTGGTTAACACGCCAGCCTGCGACATGGAGTGCCCGGGTTCGATCCCCGGCCAGGTTAAGATGGAAAATGATCTTTTTCAGATTAGCCTGGGTCTTGGATGTTTATCTATATATGTATTTGTTATAAAATATAGTATCGTTGAGTTAGTATCCCATAACACAAGTCTAGAACTTACCTTGGGGCTAGCCCAATCTGTGTGATTTGTCCGTATATATTTATTTATTATTTTTTTTAATATACGTCGGCTAGTTTGAGGAGCCCTTCTAGTGGGCGGCATGCCAACACCTGCTAATTGTAGTCAGTTATCATGATTATGGCAGGTGCCCGACCCTTTGCAATAACCCAACACAAGTCCAGCCACATTTCAATACCATTAGCCACTAATTTCTCTTTAAAATGCAATAGTTTCTTCTCCGACCAAGACCTGTCCAAGGACAAATTATACATTGGTATTTCCAGGAAAGGGTTCTGGCTGGAGACCCACATTACACCAACTTCTCTAAAGGGCCTCTACGTGTTGGATCTATATCCCCACGCAAGCCTCTCAAAGGACCGGGGTAACTCCCGTGACTCAAGAAGAGATACAAATAATAATAAATATAAATCTAGTATCGTAAATAACTCTATTGTGAATCCCAAACTTTCTGAAAGTTTATAGAAATGTTAAATTGAATGGTAAAGCAAAACAAACAGGGGTCGGTTCAGCCTAAAACTCTAAACATTTCAATATCCAACAATGGAGGCGAAAACTCAAATAAACTTACCCTTGTACAAAAAGCCCAATTGGAGAGAACAAGCGGTAACCAATATGAACAAAGTCTAACTGTGCCAATAACTCAGCGAACTGCCGTCAATAGCAGTCGGAACACACCTGACTTGTAGACCAGGAGCTAGTCATCATCATTTCGAGAAGGTGACACGGTCAATCGACCATGCACACCCTGGTGTCAGAGTTCTTCGGAACCGCCTCTCGGCCTCTGACGTGGTTCCTTTAACTGCCAAATGGCAGCCGGCAACAACGGCTTAACGTACCTTCCGAAGCACGGAATCATCTTAATTATCAAACAATCAGGTGATTCAAGCCTGCAATGTCTTAACCAAACTGGAAACAACTAAACGAAGTATGCTTCCCGTGGGAATCGAATCCACAACCCCCGGGTCTACAGGCAAACGCCTTAACCACTGGACTACGGAGGCAGGAGATGGCTAACTTAATACTAGTGGCTATTTAAGGCGCTGTGCATCAGAAGAATACCGTAAAGGTCTATTTTTTCGTCGCGCAGTTTGCCTTATTTTTCATGAAATACTAGCATGAGAAAAATATGAAGTACAGTTCAAAGATCAAAATAAATGATTACATCAGAATATTTTCAAAAAATATTTAAAATCTAGCAAAATAAAATAGCAAAAAAGCTATATTATATTACTTTATACTTTACTTTACTAATATTATAAATGCGAAAGTGAGTTTGTTTGTTTGTTTGTTTGTTACGCTTTCACGCCGTAACTACTGAACCGATCATCATGAAATTTTGCATACAAGTTCTCTGGAGTACGGAGAAGGACATAGGCATATTACCTATACCTTTTGTTCCGGGAAAAGTACTATTCCCGAGGGATCGACATTGACGCGGGCGGAGCCGCGGGCGAAAGCTAGTTTAGAATATAAAAAATATATGATGGACCTAAAATTACAATATTTGGTTATAGTTATTGAATTATTAAATTAAAAGTGAAAAATTACACGGAAATGATAGACACGGGCTTGAACTGAGATTGGTGGCAGGCCAACCGGTATTGCCACTTTCAACCTTATTTCATTACGAGTACGTAATACATTGCGCGATGTCCACTACAAACGGCTAAGGGATACAGCGCCTGAAGGTTTTTAAATGACAGCGTAACGAGCTAGCTTTCGCTAGCCTTTATGCTTATTTACGCAATTTGGAAAAATATAAAAAGAAAAATCTATGTAATTATTAAACCTGCTCATAAAATTTCAGGAGAATCAGTTGAGTAATGCATAGACGAAAACATCCGTACAGACAAAAAGATAGGCTTAATTTTTTTTTTAAAGTACCACTTCTGTTCTATATTCGGTGAGTGAGAGAGCCGGAGGCCCATCTTTCTCCCCTCCCCCATGTCCTCCTTCCAATGTCCTCCCCCCTACTCCTTCAAAGGCCGGCGAGGCTCCTGTTACACCTTGGTTTTGCAGTTGTCCATGAGCAGCGCTGATCGCTTACCATCAGGTGATTCGCTTGCTCGTTTGCCATCCTATCATTATAAAAAAAGGCTAGAAAGCACTTAACCTGCCATAAAACATTACCGCTCTTGGACTATGTAGTACGTTGTATTATATATATGAGGCTTAAAGTTAGCCGACGTTGCAGAATGGTAGAGTTTTGACAGCTGGCGATCACAAACATGAGCCTTGGACGTTTTGTAAAGATATGGGTAGTGTACTCGTGTTTTTTGTTAACATAATTTTCATGACGATCCGTTTTTTAGATAAAGTTAAAAGTAACAGTCAAACGGAGGTAATATCTTTAACAAATTGGAGTAAATAACTATCAAGGATCATACCAGTAAAAAAGTTTTACTAAATTGTCATAAACTAAACAATAAAAAATAAAAATATTGTTTATTTTCCATCCACAACAACAACAAAAGTTAACCTAATAACTAGTTTAGGTTTGTGCAAAAGCGTGACACTGGTGAAAGTGTACAGGGTTGTTGTGGAGGACTGGTGCCTGAACTAGGTATCCTAAGAACCTGTCTAAAAAGTCTCCAGGCCCCCCCTCCCCCCACTGTAAACATTACAAGTTGGTTCTGGGTGAATACAGGTTTAAGTCACATTATTATCACAAAGTACCTCTTTTATAACTAGTGAACTTATAACTAGTACAGCGAACACAACAATAGAAAACTAAAAATCATATTAATCCTTTTATCTTCTAATTTTATTAAAGCCGTCTCTAACCTCTATATACCGAGTTATTTTTAATTACCTGGCAAAATTTCAATGTTGGGTTCAGAATCTCTAATAGAATATACATCCGCAAGAAATAAAGGGTAATTTATGAAAAACTTAGACTTTCCCTAGAAATTTTACCAGCTTATCGCTGAATTTGTATGGGAGGCTCAATTTTTTTCGTTATTTTGACCTTTTTTTTTCCTGCAGGTCTATATTTATAATGGATTCCGATTCCAACACCAAAACACTGCTAGGTAATTAAAAATCAACCTGTATAGGGTGCTTTTGATCAAAAACACATTTGTTTATGATTTATTAACACGCCAGCCTACGATACGAGGGCCCCGGGTTCGATCCCCGGTCAGGTCAAGATGGAAAATGATCTTTTTCTGACTGGCCTGGGTCGTGGATGTTTATCTATATATGTATTTGTTATAAAATATAGTATCGTTGAGTTAGTATCCCATAACACAAGTCTCAAACTTACTTTGGGGCTAGCTCAATCTGTGTGATTTGTCCGTATATATTTTTATTTATTATTTATGTATTACTAAAATGTAATGTATGGTTTAATATATTAATCTTACGTTAAGAGTCTTTACAATATGAAACAAAATCGATATTGTCTTGACTATTAGGGGCTGAGAGGAGAGATTGTATATACCTAAGTCTGTGAGTTTTCAATGTAGAAACATGAAACTGTTTTCTGCCTGCGGCTTCGGGCGCGTTGCATAAATCTCTCGGGAAACAGAACTTCATTTGGATCCTGACTTTACCAACCATGACATTAAACACAACATGATCAGAAACAGCTGCTTATGATGAAATGCGCGCCCGGCCTCCCGAACTGCTACTTGTTTTTCCCGAGTTTTCCCCAATTATTCCGAGTGAGTAGTATGGTATACCTTCAATCCCTTCCCAAATCCAACAAATTCCTATCTTTCCTCAGCTTAAAAATGCTTACGATGGACAGCAGCGGCGGAAACACAAGAAGCCAAAGATACAGCGCTCGGCAACCCACCTGCCAAGCGCGGTGAATATGGCAATATCCGCCCATGGAATGAAGCCGTTGTCCTAGAGTGGACTTTTTACTGCTGGCATGATGATGATCTCTCTATAAGGTGAAATCTTACTAATATTATAAACGAGAAAGTTTGTGAGTATATATGGATGTTTGTTACTCTCTTTCACGCCAAAACGGCTGAACGGACTTTGACGAAATTTTGCACACAGATAGGTTATTACCTGGGTTAACTCATAGGCGACCTTTCTCGGAAAAAGTACTATTGACATTAACGAAAGCGGAGCCGCGGGCGACAGTTAGTGTAATATAATTCTTTAACCAAACAAAACAATAATCTATTTGTTTGTTATTTGATCACTCTAAAAACTCTTCATTAATAGGAGTTTCAAAAAAATTACGACTTTTGCATTAACTCCCTCAGGTAACATAGTCGTCAATCCCCAAATACTTCATCTGTCTCAATCGCAACTAGCGAGGGTTTGACAAGCAATCGAACGGCCCAATAGACTCGTAGTCCCATAACCCAGTGACGGATGTACTACTTAGCAAGATTTGCTATTGCCGCGGACATCGCGCAAAAAGGGGCCCGTTCTGAAGGTGGTCTACCTTAACTGCCAGATCAGTTTATTATCGAGTGAGCAGGAAACTCGAGCTTGGCGTCTCTATTTCCGCTTGGGCAAAAAGCTGTCTTATATGTGTTCATCAGGAACGTAGGGACCAATAATTGACAGCTCCGTGGCGCAGTAGTTAACACGCCAGCCACGGAGTGCCCGGGTTCGATCCCCGGCGAGGTCAAGTTGAAAAATGATCTTTTTCAGATTGGCCTGGGTCTTGGATGTTTATCTATATATATGTATTTGTTATAAAATATTGTATCGTTGAGTTAGTATCCCATAACACAAGTCTCGAACTTACCTTGGGGCTAGCTCAATCTGTGTGATTTGTCCGTATATATTTATTTATTTAATACCGGACTGAGTATCTTTCGGTGTATTCTTCTGAGCAGTTGTCTTTCCGAAACGCTTTTAGTTTTTCGATTCTGCAAATACAATAATAGAACAATAAGAAAGAATAGATGATTAAAGATTAGAAAAGTTTACGTTCAAAAAGAGATACATGTGATCCTTTGGATAAAAAATCATTTCATTTTCGTCTGTCCAGCTGCTCTTACTAATAGCATGTCTAAACTGATTGTTGTGAAATGTTGTAAGAAGGTTCGATAATTACCGAGATTTTTATCAAAACCGTCGTTAGAAATTAAAAGAAACCAAATCAGATAATAATTAAAAGAACAGCAATTGGTCTTTAATGCCATAAACCCAATGACGCTTAGGACCATTACAGCAAGTTACACTTGCTGTAATAATGGAACAAGGAAGAACTCGCAAAGTCTACTTCTTACAAAGCCATAAGTGTAAGGTAAGACTACGATTTGCAAGCCAGCCGGCCTATTTGATACCTTAGTGTACAACATTTTTATCTTCACTTCAAAATACATTGCGGCTTTTGTATGATTGACTATTTTTATTTAAGATATATAAAACGTAATGTATTTTCAAGTGACTATCAAAACGTTGTTCATTAAGTTAGCAAATAGGCCCGCAGGTCCGGCTCGGAGAAGTGTGAGCGGCCAATGGCGTATTCATATAAATACTAACTTTGCAACTCTCTCCCTACGCCGTCGTTAAGAGAAGACCATAGGGTTGCTCAGGGAATGAGGCAGTTGGCGCCGGCCCGGATATTTTTAGGCCCCTCCTTCAACACACGTTAGCCGAAACCACAACTCCATTTTTAAATAATTTGCAGAAAAATGGGCCCTACAATAGCTTTTGCTACGGGGCCCGCATTTGCTAAGTCCGTCACTGTCGTAACCCATTTACAAAAGGACATATGAAGTGGTTCGTTTGACCCAGTGCGAAGCGACCCGACAAATGATATTTTGACGGACAAAGGGTTCGGTTTGGGATTGTCTGTTCGATTTCCTGTTCACTTAATCTACTTATACGAACGTATTTTGGGGATTGAAAATATGTAACTATTTTACAAGCTTTTATATAACTTGCAATGTATGTGAAACTAGCGACCCATCTCAGCTTCGCACGGGTGTCATGTAGATTTTAGGTAATATGGGGCAGGAAACTAACCCTACATAATACTTTGAAAACAACAAAACATATAAACCTTCCTCTTAAATCACTTTATCTACCTATTACTGATAACTGCATTAAAAATCGTTGAGTAGTTTTAAAGATCTAAGCAACAGACAGCAGAAGCGACTTCATTTTATACTATGTGTGCGCGTGTATGTTTGTTTGGGTGAATTTTTGGCACAGGGTTTTAAAGCACCTTTAAGACAGCTCCGTGGCGCAGTGGTTAACACGGCAGCCTGCGACATGGAGTGCCCGGGTTCGATCCTCGGCACCTGGCCGAAGCAAGATGGAAAATGATCTTTTTCAGATTGGCCTGGGTTTGGATGTTTATGTAATATGTATTTGTTATAAAATATAGTATCGTTGAGTTAGTATCCCATAACACAAGTCTCGAACTTACCTTGGGGCTAGCTCAATCTGTGTGATTTGTCCGTATATATTTATTTATTTATTATTATTTAACCGTTTGAGCTAAAATTTTACATACTTAAGTCGTATCATCATCATTATCAGGTCTTTAAGTAAAGAGTCATGCTCCTGCAGTGGACTGCAGGAGCATGACTCTGTACTACCGGAGCCATACTTGGTCAGAGCAGACAGAGGATATAGTAAGTCGTATGATAATGCAATATTATGGAGTCATTAAATCTGTTCTGATGATACACTCTTCAATGCTCAATAAGCCAGCCATTCTTATTACCAATTACTAGATTTGGAATTTATTATTCTTCTTCTTCTTTTCGAGTCGTAATGTCTTAGACATTACGTGGTGAAAGGATCAGCCAATCTGCGTTACCGACTAGACTGTCCTCGCAGATTGTTTCCCAGGGTGCGCCGGACGCAAATGGGGGTTTCAATGCGTCACACGGGGAGGCTCCTTTACATGAAATTTATTAAGCTTATTATACTGAACCTTCTATCAGCCGACATAAGCGTTATCAAAAATCCACAAATATCATTAATGTTCGTCAAAAATTTTAAAAATATAATCAGCAACGTAATTCGTCAAAAGATTGCATAAATTAATCCGCAACTTGCTTCGACAAAAGTTTCAGAAATGAATCCACAACATGCTTCGTCCAAACTTTGTTTTTTTTTTTATTATTACGAAATCCAACAGCGTTTGCAGTCTTATTCGAATATGAATTAATATACACAGTAAGGCCAATCATTTATGCTTCATGTTTCGCCACAAACAGGTATTATATTTTATAATAATAAGCGACAAGTTAAAAAGTTAAAACTTGATAATCGTAGAACATAACAAAATATTGTTGAACATATTATATTTTTAGTTTCACTTACGAGAAATGATAGTATCTAACTTTATCATATATTAATAAGCAAATATCTTAAATTTTGAAGCAATTATAATGATAGACGTGAACTTAAAACTTGCTTCGTCAAAGTTTGAAGATTTGTTTGAGGATGAATAATTCCTAACTAAGTATAGTTAGGAATTTTTCTAATCGCTACTCCACTAAAATTAAGTGGAATTAACACTATATGGACTTATATACAGACATTTACAGGTACGCAAATGTGCATGTTTGCGGCACATTGCTGTGTGTCTGTCGCGGATATATTAATATCCGCGACAGACATACAGCAATGTGCCTCTTGAGTTTGTTGCTTGTGTTTCAAGGGTGGGGTCTTATCATACTAAGTGTTTGTTTTACAGATGAAAGTATGGATTAGCCCGATTTGATTGGGAAAGCTGTTCTGCATTGTTATTACTTAGCGAGAGTTGGTCTGGGAAACAATATAACTAGCTTTCGCCCGCGACTCCCCCCGCGTCAATGTTGTACCCTCGGAAACAGTACTTTTAACTGTGATAAAAGGTACCCTATGTCCTTCTCCGTATCCCACATAACGTGTATGTAAAATTTTAATATAATCGGTTCAGTAATAAGAGCGTCAAAGCATAACAATTAAACTCACTTTCGCATTTATAATATAAGTTAGGATGTGGGACAAGGCTACTTGCTCGGATGAATTGAGGATGTGAAAGTAGCAAACCTTAACCACAGTTGAGGATGACACCCTGACCACTACACGTAGGCTATCTAAAACTATAAAACTTACATTAAGGTTAAGCACATATAAATTACTATGCCAGTGAATGTGAAAGGACCTTAGAAATTATGGATCCATAATCTCTTCGCCGCATATTGAAATAGTGAGACGAGGTTCGGATTGCTAATGTTAATATTAACAAGTTCATACATAAAATGATTTATTGGTTAGTAGTAAATTCCGGTTAATATACGATATTAAGGCGTTAGCAGGTAAGACATGGACACGAACAGCCAACGATAGAGACAGATGGAGATTATTGAAGGAGGCCTTTGCCAACAATATACCAGATAAAGACCCAGAAGTAAATAAAAATAAGTAAAATAAAATTAGTGTAATAAACTTTGTAACTATTGTGACTTTATCTGAATAAAGGCTATTATTATTATTATAGTAAATTCCAGTTAGGACATTGCAGGCTTGATCACCTGATTGTTTGATAATAATTATGATTCCGTGCTTCAGAAGGCACGTTAAGCCGTTGGTCCCGGCTGTCATCTTGGTAGTCGTTAAAGGAACCACGTCAGAGGCCGAGAGGCGGTTCCGAAGAACTCTGACACCAGGGTGAGCATGGTCGATTGACCGTGACACCTACCCGAAATGATGATGATGATGAGTAAATTCCGGCTTTGATTAGTAATAAGTAAAAAGGTAAGTATGTATCATTGAACTTGTGGGTCATTTATCGAAGATGGCACTTCATAAGTGACCCCGACTTCAGCCACATGGAAAACCAGAAATACTAAAATCAAAAAACCTATTTCATTTTTTTTCTATTGATACATACTTAGTTAACTCTCTATCCTTTTTTGTCTAGCTCCGTGGCGCAGCAGTCAACACGCCAGCCTGCGACACGGAGTGACCGGGTTGGATCCCCGGCCAGGTCAAGATGGAAAATGATCTTTTTCAGATTGGCCTGGGTCTTGGATGTGTATATATATATATGTATTTGTTATAAAATATAGTAGCGTTGAGTTAGTACCCCATAACACAAGTCTCGAACTTACTTTGGGGCTAGCTCAATCTGTGTGATTTGTCCGTATATATATATTTATTTATTTATATTTATTTATTTATTATCCAAATCTATTTTTTAGATAATAATTGTTATTGTATCAGATTTAAAAAGCATGAACTTTTAATATTTGCAATAACGATTGTCGGCGCAGTATGCTTGTCCAATAGAAAATAAATGAACTTGTCACATATACTAAAATTCCGTGTGTGCCTGCAAATAAAAATAATTTCATTTAAATTTTGATAAATCTTGTATTGTTTCTAAATTAGACTGTAACTAGAATAACTTAAAAAGATTTTTTGTTATCCAATTGATCGAAGATAACTGCTTTAAAATTTGTTCGTAATATTCACTGATCTAAATATATATAACTCAAAGGTGACTGACTGACTGACATAGTGATCTATCAACGACAACCCAAAACACTGGACGGATCGGGCTGAAATTTGACATGCAGGTAAATGTTATGACGTAGGCATCCGCTAAGAAAGGATTTTAATCAATTCTACCACCAAGGGGATAAAATAGGGGATGAAAGTTTGTATGAAACTGAACGCGAGCGAAGCCGCGGGCAAAAGCTAGTAGTTAAATAAAATCTTGTAAAAAAGCTCGCGAGCCCTCATAAAGCTGCGCTTTTTGCTAGTTGAATGTATTAAAAACGGGAATTCCTCTCAATAAATTTCTACAGTAGTGAACAATAAACAACACTCTGGTAACGATATAAGCCGTAGTTCACAGGCATTGTGTGGTCGCTTTGATGCGCGTGTGCCCAACATACGCCAGATACCGTCAGCAATATCAGCCAGTCTAAATTGATCCTTGAAATGAAATAACACACAAAAAAAAAATTCAATTACATAAAAAACAACATAAAAATACAACTAATAAAAGTGTACTACAATAGGTGATGGCCCAGTCCCGCCTAAACTAAGTTTACATAGTCTACCTTTCGTCCCGAAAAAAAGGACTGTTCACGTGGGATCGCCACTAACGCCAGCGAAGCCGCGGGCGACAGCTAGTACTAGTATATTGCCGTGAACTTGGATTTCGTAAACTTTTACTTAAATATCTCAAAAATTGCTGATCCGATTTTTATGCTAATAAAATACAAATGAACATAAACATTGTGTAAATTTATATATTTATTTTGTAAGGATGACCAACAGCAAATACAATATAATAAGGACATTAAATTAAATATTAGTTTGCCAATAAGAGGTCTTCGCAAATAGAAGATACTTAATAAAACAAAGCGTAGACATAAATATCTGCAAAATAGCAAACTAATTAAGTACATTCATTGAAAGACTAATATATCCCTTAGCGACATTCCATTAGAGGGGTGACTCAGCCCGACAAACAGAACAACTTTTCCTATGGGAACGACGCTGGGAACAATTTCATACAAAGTGTTCGGCCTGCTCGACATAATTGTATGACAATGTCGATTTTTTTGACTTCGCAGACTAATTGGTCCAATAAAAATAGAAAAAAAAATATTTTGACGGTTGACTTAATAAATATCAAACAAATAATATATTCAGTGGACAATGCAGATTTTTAGAGAAGAATAAGTTTTATTAGCATCCATAAATATTACTTAATCCTCTTGGTTACATGGTCAAGGTATTTAAGTTTGGTTTTAAATTTAAAACCTTATCTTGTACTAGCTGTTGCCTGCGACTTCGACCGCGACAATTTCTGTTATTATGACTAATTAGTTTTTTTATTAGTATAGACCTGTAGTGGAGACTAAAAAGGACCTGATGATGATGATGATGATTAGTATAGATGAATAATTTTCCCCCTTTTTCAAATATTTTTTTATTAATGCTTCGCTTTCGCTACTATTTGTCGCAGCGTGATGTTAATAGCCTCAATAAATAAACTATCCAACAAAAAATATTTTTTCAATTTGAACCAGTCGTTCCTGAGATTAGCGCGTTCAAACGAACAAACAAACAAACTCTTCAGCTTTATAATATTAGTATAAATCAGTACCGAAATTTTAGGTGAATACCCTTTTTTGCGGACGCTACGTCCGCTGGGAAGGGTTAAGCGGTTCCGAAGCTAACTCAAATGATTTATAAAAGGGCTCCATTTGAATTTCAATGCTAGTATCGGATTACCTCCATTTTTAACCCGTCGATGGATTATAGGCAGCCCGTTATCCGGATAAATGAAAAAGAAGCCCCTTTTTCATGTAAATCGGTGAAAGTTGCGGACATAAATGCCTATATGTTTTGGGATGGTTAACGTCTATTCTTTCGGTTTTATTGATGGAACCATTTTTTGCGGTCGTGCTTCACTGAAAAGTTTAGTAGGTAGAGGTGTGTTTTTAGCCCCCAACGAAATAAGAAGGGTGTTATAAAATTTATAGGTTTGTTTGTGCTTCAAAGCTCTTAAACAGCTGAACCGATTCTGCTGCAGTTTTTTTTGTCAGAAAGGCGATTCTATCGATAGTGTTAAATAACATTTGATTAAAATCGGTTCAGCCGTTAATACCGTTCGGGATTTTTGTAATTTTATGCCGGTTGTATGCCAGAATACCAGACTCCCGCGCGAATAAAAAACGTCGCGAGTCGCGACTGCGCAAGCCATTGGGCTGCGCAAAACCATTAGGAGATTATCTATACATATAATAAAACAGTAAAATTATTTTGTCTGTACATTTCGAATTTTTGACTGAAATGGACAGAGGGACACTTAAAAAGAATAATAGAAAGCAAAAAAATTTTTTTGGAATTTCTTGTCTGTCTGTCTGTCTGTCTGTCTGTCTGTATGTATGATCACGATTATCTCCGAAAATACTGAACCGATTTACTTCAAACTTTCACCAATTGCTTTGTTTTAACTCAGTTAAACATTTAAAGTTTGTTTCATCAAAATCGGTTCATTAAAAAAAAAGTTATCGTCATTTGAATGAACTCAAGGCATGAGTTTGCCTGCAAACATATAGCAAAAATAAAATAAAATAATAAGTGACATAAGAAAATTTAAATCCAAAGTCAATTCATCATCATTATACGACAGCATTATACCTATCCATACTATCCATAGTAATCCATACTAAAAAAAAGGAGAAGCTGACTGACTGACTGACATATCAACGCAGGGCCTAAACTATAAGGGTTAGGAACTTGAAATTTTGCACAGGGGTTCCTTTTATAACGTAGGGGAGCACTAAGAAAGGATTTTTGGAAATTCGTCTCCTTAGGGGGATAAACGGGTTGCAAAGTTAGTATGAAACTTTGTTGTTTTTGAAGTTATTCGAATGAAATTCAGCATGAAGGTTCTTTACTGAAAGGTATGAAACACGAGTAAAATATTTTACTCAAAAATCATCCCTTAAGGGGGTAAAATAGGGGTGCAAAGTAAGCATGAAACTTCGCCATTTTTGAAGTTAGTCGAATGAAATTCAGCATGAAGGTTCTTTACTAAAAGGCATGAAACACGAGTAAAATATTTTTCTCAAAAATCATCCCTTAAGGGGATATAACGGGGATGCAAAGTTAGTATGAAACTTTCCGTTTTTGAAGTTATTCAATTGAAATTCAATATTAAGGTAATTGAAAGTACCTAATTGAAAGTCATAAACTTATGTATTCCTGTTATTCTACTGTTCCTGAGAAATCGACACTTACGCGGGCGGAGCCGCGGGCCAAAGGCAAACCTGACTTATATATCAACGCACAGCCGAAACTACTGTGCGCAGAAACTTGAAATTTGGCACAGGGATTCTTTTATGATGTAAATGAGCACTAAGAAAGGATTTTTAGAAAATCAAAGGGGTTGAGGTTTTATGGAATTTTCTCATTACTGGACTAAGAAGTTTGAAAGTTCTCAATTAAAATTAAAAAAGATCTGTTTAGGTGAACCAGACAACATTCTCCCTTGAAGGGGTAAATAGGGGGTAAAGTTTGTATGTAATTTTTCCATTTCTAGACTTAGAGGTATGAAAATAAGTATAAACGTTCTAGGTTACAATTATAAAAGATCTGTGTAGGTGAAATGTACAAAATTTCCCCCTTAAGGAATAAAGGGGGGGGGGGGGGGGGGGGGGATTGTATGGAAATTTTCTCATTTCTGGACATAGAAGTATAAAAATAAGTATATATGTTTACATTACAATTAAAAAGATCTGTGAAGTTAAAATGGTCGAAATTTCCCCTTGAAGGGGTAGAATAGGTGGGGTAAAGTTTGTATGGTTTTTTTTTTACTTAGAAATATGACAATAAGAAGTTCTCCATTACAATAAAAAAATATCTGTGTAGGTGAAATGGGCAAAATCCCCTCCTTAAGGGCTAAAGATCTATGCAGGTGAAATGTAATAAATTCCCCCCTAAGGGAAAAAGCAAAGGGGCAGGGGTTAGTATGGAATTTTTATCATTACTACTGTTCCCAAGAGAACGACATTAACGCGGGCGGAGCCGCGGGCAACAGCTAGTGTATAAATATGAAGTCTCATATTTATATTTTTATAAAAAAACAACAAGAATACGGGCTAACTCCGAGGTGTAAATATAAATATTGCCAAAAAATATTATATAAAATTTACAAACTTTTTGAAGAAAACAATGTTTTTTAGATATCATAACATTAAAGGTTAATTAAAAAACGCAGATACGATGGATTTTCTATTGTTATGCGAACCGATCGAGCCGCTTGGGGGTTGGGAGGTCAAGCGCAAATATTTAAGCTTATGGATATAAGCGAGAATGCATAAGAAGCAATCTAAAAAAATCGACATGCTAGTTTTCGAGATATCTGGACCTAAACATTTGGTCAAACATTCGAAAAAAAACACCTTTTACAAAATGAATACAAAATATTTCAATGGATACAAGGTCCCTGACGTTGACAATCAAACCAGATAATTTATCGGTGTTAATAAAAAAGATAATTATTTTGTATGAAAAATCTAAAACAAAAATTTGCGTGTCGATTTCTTCAATTCATCAAAAAAGAGCAAGCCTTCAAATATTTGCGTTTAATTTAAATGGACGGTTTTTTAATTTCATATGTATCTGTTTCAAATTCCAACAAAGGGGGCGATCTTTATTATTTTATTTATTTATTTATTTATTGACACACAAAACAGATTATGACATATAATAACATAATTATTACTCCAAATGAAAGCACTTGTCATTATCCTAAATAAATAAATAATAATAAATAAATAATAAATAAATAAATATATACGGACAAATCACACAGATTGAGCTAGCCCCAAGGTAAGTTCGAGACTTGTGTTATGGGATACTAACTCAACGATACTATATTTTATAACAAATACATATATAGATAAACATCCAAGACCCAGGCCAATCTGAAAAAGATCATTTTCCATCTTGACCTGGCCGGGGATCGAACCTGGTCACTCCGTGTCGCAGACTGGCGTGTTGACCGCTGCGCCACGGAGCTAGTCATCAAATATGCGTGTACGGCGTGATAATGTGTAAGCAACAAGTTTGTAATTATAAAAATATATTAAAATGTTAAAAACTAAACTCAACTAATGTTAACAGATGTATGTGCTTGAAAAAGTATAAAAAAAATAGTGTTATCCTTATCCTTACTAATATTATAAATGCGAAAGTGAGTTTGTTTATTTGTTTGTTTGTTTGTTTGTTACGCTATCACGCCGTAACTACTGAACCGATCATCATGAAATTTTGCATACAAGTTCTCTGGAGTACGGAGAACGACATAGGCTACCTTTCATCCCGTGAAAAAGTACTATTTCCGAGGGATCGACATTGACGCGAGCGAAAGCTAGTAATTAATAAATTGTAATATTTTGTTATAAACGAGCTGTCCCGGCGAACTTCTTTTCGCATTTTGTCGTTTTATCTATGTTTTTTAATCTTCCGCGCAACTTTCTTAATATTTTCTTTCATAAGAACCGTCTCCTGAGGTAAACACTCGACAAAAAAAAATATTGGTAAGGATTTGGTATTGGAATCGGAATCTGTAATAGAATATAGACCTGCAGGAAAAAAAGACCGATCAGCTGGTCAAAAATCTAAGTTTTTTTGTTCATAAATTACCCTTTATTTCTTGCGGATGTATATTCTATTAGGGATTATGATTCCAACATTGAAATGTTGTCAGGTAATTTAAAATCACCCTGTATATAGATTACTTGTAAATAAATACAGCCTTTACAATAGGTTAGTTTCCTTGGTCAAAACAATAATATAAAAATATTATTGTTTTGACCCAGGAAACTAACATATATGTCCGTCAGATAATCAAAAAATATTGCACACATAAAAGTATATCAAAATAAATATTTTATTTTTCTTTTCCCAAACCAAATATCAAGTCAATCTTGACACTTGTCTATTTGACACTTATCAAAACTTTGTGCTCTAGTATTTAATCAGTTGATTACATTTTCCATCTGATCCAATCTAACTGTTGTTAATAAACACGTGGTCTGCAGTAGACACGTGCTGTATAAAGCTGAATCTCCACTAAAGTCTTAACTACTTAAATAAATTGAAATATACAAGTACCTATCGTGGCATGCAAATCAAATTATGTTTGTGGTTCTCATGATTGGCTTTTGTAGTTACACTGTATGACAGCCTCCGTGGTCCAGTGGTTAAGGCGTTTGCCTGTTGACCCGGGGGTCGTGGGTTCGATTCCCACCGGAAGCATACTTTGTTTAGTTGTTTCCAGTTTGGTTAGGACATTGCAGGCTTGGATCACCTGATTGTCTGATAATAAGGATGATTCCGTGCTTCGGAAGGCACGTAAAGCCAGTGGCCCCGGCTGCCATCTGGTAGTCGTTAAAGGAACCACGTCAGAGGCCGAGAGGCGGTTCCGAAGAACTCTGACACCAGGGTGTGCATGGTCGATTGACTGTGACACCTACTCGAAATGATGATGACTGTATGATATAATGTATTATACAGCGTGTAACAAAACCAACGACGTCCCCGTGAAGGGGCGATTCAGCCCGTCAAACAACTATTCCTATGTGACGAATGCTGTGAAATATTTTTATTTGATATTTCCATACTAATAGCTGGGCCGTCTGAACACTTATTTATGAAAATGTTATATTTTTTAGTTACCAGCATTGGTTCCATAGAATAGTATTTAATTTTGACGGGCTGAGTCACCCCTTCACGGGAACATCATTGGTTATATTATACGCTGTATATTTTTTGAATTTTCATTCGGCTTCCGTAGCATAGTGATTTTTCACGCTAATCTACTACATGAAAGGTTCTCGGTTCGTGTCCCAGCGGAGGAAAATTTATATGTACTTGTATTTAATTTTCACGCAATTCTCTCAATAGCGAGTACATTCTTTAGAGTTTTAGTTCTTATTTTTAAAGTTTATTTTTATTTTTTCCGTTACGGATATCTTCTATTTTTTAAATTTGTTTTTAAAGCACTTATCTAGCTCATGGATGATGTATAACCCTTAAAATATTTGCGCTAAATTAAAATTGACCTTTTATAGCATCAGTAAGATGGGAGACAAATGCCTACTTGCCTACCAGACAAATAAAAAAAAATACATAATACAGATTAAGCAAGCCTCACACTAATAATATACCTATTCATTCAGATCGCTGGAATTAAGTCAACAAGGCAATGTGGAGATATCATGAAGCCTCAACTGTGATGCGTTAGAGCCTGGGGTCCCTTGTTTAATAACATGTTAGTGATTCAACATCCTGACCTCCCCCAAGGATTTCCAATATGACGGTTGGAAGTGGCCTGCATCTAGCGTCTTCCTACGATCTTGGTCCAATGCTGCACTTCTCAGTACGTGGTCACCATTCGAGCACCTCTCTGCCCCATCCGCCATCGGTTTTACGCGCTATATTCCCCGCCCACTGCCACTGCACATGTATAATCCACTCTCTGAAATCTTATGTACTAAAAACGGGTCACTCACGTGCTATTTCGTCGGGATTGCCGGCTGTACAGTTCGGGACCCTCTGCCGCGCGTCCCGCACTCGCCTTGAAAATGGGCTCCTGACGAGTCCAAACTATAGTCGGCAATCCCGACGAAATAGCACGTGAGTGACCCATTTTTAGTACATAATGTCTGTATCTCAAGTTAGTTTCAATGATTTAATCTGTGAAATCTATTTCCTTGAAGTTAGGTAAATTACTCAGACCAATCTTCTCATCACTGCTCAACCATAGATTAAAAGATATATAGCTTTAGCAGGAAGCCGACCTTAACTGGTCAATATCGTATGGTGCTCGAATAATTGATGGTTGCATTAATTATGACGTCTGACTTGGATGCATGTAGTTGCATAATTACAGTATGAATAGAACACTGCAGTCTATAAAATTGTTTTGCAATAAGATGCATGCTTGAAGTATTCGGGGATTGTATTATGCCATATATATTGTATTGTATTGTATTTGTATTTAGCGAGCTCCGTGGCGCAGTGGTTAACACGCTAGCCTGCGACACGAGGGCCCCGGGTTCGATCCCCGGTCGGGTCTAGATGGAAAATGATCTTTTTCAGATTGGCCTGGGTCTTGGATGTTTATCTATATATGTATTTGTTATAAAATATAGTATCGTTGAGTTAGTTTCCCATAACACAAGCCTCGAACTTACTTTGGGGCTAGCTCAATCTGTGTGATTTGTCCGTGAACGATAGAGCTAGCTAGATCAAGCGATAGAGAGACACGATTGGCCTATGCGTTCGGCTTGTGACGCATCTATCTCTCTTCCACCGTTATCACTTTAATTTGTCGTCTGTATAACGACTTCATGCTGGTCTGGGAGAAAAGAAAAAACGTAGAATGTGCCAGCTGCTTTTCTTCCCGCGCAGATCGTAAAAGCCGATCGAGGGATTAGGCTAAAATCTGCGGAATCATGTCAATAGGAGATGCGGTTAGCACTCATCACTATTTGATTACGTTTTCCATCTATACGCCCTCCAACATGCTAAATGTGACCATAAGGTCTTATAGACCTAGACTCTGTCTACCCCGCAAGGGTCACGTGGTACTATGTATGTATAACAAAATTTGGTTTTGCGAGTCATGCTCGCGCTCATGCAAGAGCCCAGGCGAAGACGAGCTTATGGTGTCGCCGTCGACGGATAAGTCTAGAAGGGCATCATCATCACTATGTATGTATGTATATATACCGACTTTACAGACAACCACTGTTTTACTATTTTACAGTGACGAGAAATATATTTGTAAAGATGTTTTCTAAATATTCCAGTTATTTTAGTTAAATAACTAAAACTATTTGTAACTTGATATGGCAATTAACATATTGCGCACCATCTGCCACCGCGTTACCCCACGGGATGGAATCATTAAAAACGACATGTGAGGTAAACTTCGAGACTGACAAATCGTATTGTGAATGACACAAAAAGAATGATAGAGTACAAAAAAGGGAGCGTTTTTAGTTCTGATAAAGAAACTCTTTTTTCTTGGTAAAAACTTGGATAATTTTGAATAGATCAACAGATCACGGAAACGTACATACATACATACTCATCATCATCATTTCGAGTAGGTGTCACAGTCAAATCGACCATGCACTGCACACTCTGGTGTCAGAGTTCTTGGGAACCGCCTTTCGTTCTCTGACGTTGTTCCTTTAACGACTACTAGATGGCAGCCGCAGACCAACGGCTAAACGTGCCTTCCGAAGCACGGAAACATCTTCATTATCAGAAAATCAGGTGTTTCAAGCCTGCAATGTCCTAACCAAACTGGAAACAACCAAATAAAGTATGCTTCCCGTGGGAATCAAACCCACGACCCCCGGGTCTACAGGCAAACATACATAACATATCCCTTGAGGGGTAGACAGAACCCAGGTCTATAAGACCTGAAGGCCACGTTTAGCACATTGGTGGGTATTAGATTGAAAATGGAAACAAAATAGTGATTGGTTGCTAGCCGCATTGTCTATTAACATGATTCCTCAAATTATTGCTTGCCTTTACCCTCGATCGGCTTTTACAATCTGCGCGGGAGGAGAAGCACCTGATACATTCTACGTTTTTTCTTTTCTCCCAGACCAGCATGGGCATGTAGCTTTTTGTAATCATACTATTTGTTACTTTATTTAAAACTAGCTGTTGCCCACGGCATCGCCCGCATTAGTGTCGATCCCTCGGGAACAGTAGAATTTCTCGGAATTAAACATACCCTATGTCCTTCTCCGGGCCTCAAACTACCTCCATACCAAATTTCATCCAAATCAGTTCAATGGTTGAAGCGTAAAAAGACGACAGACAAGAGTTACTTTCGCATGTATAATATTAGTATTATTATGGAAGTATGGATATTATTTATACTTCTAAGTCCAGAAACGAGAAATTTTCCATTTGCAAAACAATCCAAAACAAAAGCCGTGCAGATTGCCAAAATTCCAGCCAAGAACTGAACTCTACCTTTCTACCAGACGTCAAACTACAGATTATTAAGAACTCTGAATTCCAACGAGCCTATGAAATTTTTGGGTAACATCGTACGTAACATTATGTGTCCCAATATCACTAGTGTTATGTTTTACTAGCTTTTTCCCGCGACTTCGTCCTCGTAGATGTCGAAATTATGACCAAGGAATCACGTCGTCCTATACAAACATTGCCCCCCTTTTCAACCCCTTATGAACCAAAATTAACATTTACAGTAGTTTTAGCAGTGCTTTGATATATAAGTCAGTGCGTCAGAGTTGCCTTCTATATATAAGTATATATATAGTTGTGTCATGGAGTATTTTCCAGCAATTTTATTAAGTATTCGTCAAAAGACATTGGGACCCCTACATAGTAGCAGTCTAGCATAACTTTTACTGTTTCCAGATAATAGAACAAACAAACCAAAAACAAAGCAATAAACCTAGTTTTAAAACACAACTATCCACAACATGGCATCATAAATCACAAACAGATAACGGTTTATGTTTTTGTTGCACTATAATTTATATGCACTTTGCAAATGGCGTGACGCGCGATGTACCTATAAAAAATCGGGAAATCCCGGGTCGATCGTGGTGTTGTTCTTTCATTCGTGTGCATTTAATTATTCGGTAAACATAGAATATACTTGGTAATTAACTTAGTCAATGGCAAGTGAAATTATGATTACTTCTGTCGTGACTTATATTGCAATCACGAAAGTGTTTTTCATTTTACGCTTTCGCACATTTATTCATTTATTTGTTTATTAGTAATAATAAACACAATAACAAGATAGGAGACAAATGCCTACTTCAATATATAGTAAAAAAAAAACAAATTATAAAAATAACTACTATGTTTTTATACGCGGCTCCTCGTGTATAATAGTACAGTACCATTTCTAGAAAAGATACTCTATCCGTGCCTTAAGCTACAGATTTTAGACATACTTATTTCTGATTCATATGGTAAAAACCACATAGGACGAGCATTTTATTAATAAACTACCGACTTGCCCCGAATGAATAGTTCTGTCGTGACAAATATTGCAGGCTAGTTTCTTAAAAAAATATAATTAGTCCGTCAGTTATATATTCAAAAAATATTGGACACAATTTTTTCTTTTGTCGATTAAACAAAAAATGATAAAGATATAGCCCTTTGAAGTTCCGTGTGACGTCATAGTTTGCTACAATTTTTAGCAAACTTTGACGTCACGAGCCCCCACTCCTGAACTTTGACGCGCTTTATCTTTATTATTTATTGTTTATTTGACAAAAGAAAAAATACGTGTCCAATATTTTTTGATTATCTAACTGACGGACTAATTGTTATGTTATTATTACGACCCAGGAAACTAGCCTATAGTTAATGAATAGTTCTGTCGTGACAAATATTGCAATCACGAAAGTTTCATTTTACGTAGGAAAAATTGGTCACATTGAAAAAGTTGTTCATATCATATCGACGGGCTGAAACACATTCAAGGATCGGACAGGGTTTCAAAGTCAAAGTCAAAGATTTTTATTCAAAATTGGATACATGTATCTCTTTTTGAACGTCATATTTGTATTTGTTATATTTGTTTAATTTATGCAAAATCGAAATGCTACTAGCGTTTCGGAACGACCACTGGTGAGAAGAATACGCCGAAAGAAACTCAGTCCAGACTTGGTCCCTATGTGCCTGAAGGGCTCCGATTACATTGTTTACATGTATTATATCATCAAATAATGTTTTCTTTACCTATTATATAGTAATTGTGTTGGTTCATCACCAAAAACCGATAAGCGTGTGTTAACACATTCAGCAGGCGCCCCCATGCCGTGTCTGTCGGTCGTTAAGATACCATTATGAACTGTTTAATGGATTAATGGTTGGGAGATGTATGGGATCTTTACGGGTTTTCTGTTGGGCTTCTGGGCGAGCGTTATTGATTTTTTACAGCGTTGGTTTGCAATACTTTCGATAAGTTAGCAATTTTATTTTTACTCATCATCATCATTTCGAGTAGGTGTCACGGTCAATCGACCATGCACACCCTGGTGTCAGAGTTCTTTGGAACCGCCTCTCGGCCTCTGACGTGGTTCCTTTAACGACTACCAGATGGCAGCCGGGACCAACGGCTTAACGTGCCTTCCGAAGTACGGAATAATCTTTATTATCAGACAATCAGGTGATTCAAGCCTGCAATGTCCTAACCAAACTGGAAACAACTAAAAAAAGTATGCTTCCGGTGGGAATCGAACCCACGACCCCCGGATCAATAGGCAAACGCCTTAACCACTGGACCACGGAGGCTGTTTATTTTTACTAAGCAAATAGCGTTATAATTATTACTGTTTAGCCTTTTAGACGACAGTCCAAATAAGGGAGTTATCAATTTAATAAAATCTCAAGCTCCTCACAAGACTGCAAGACCTTCAGACACCGTGAGCCAATACTGCGTACATCCGGAAAGTTATCAATAAATATTGTAGGCGGTAGTTTTGTATAGTTCTTATAACACAAAGGCAAATGTCAACTTAGTCTACCTGCGACCATGAAAACTGTAAAGTTTTCGAAACGTTAGGTGTAAAAATAATGTAATATACGCGATAATACCGTATTAAAGTGAATAAATTTAAATCCGAATGCTACCTTTACATTTTGAAGCCCAGTAAGTAACTAGTTTAAAACTAAACAAAACAGAGACCACAAACTTTATTTGCGTAGTCGGCCAGTTATTGCGACCTTTGAAACCAGACTGTGTGGTCGCTGTTTCCTGTAAATAGAAAATCCTGATTATTTATTAAGTA
Source organism: Elegia similella (assembly GCA_947532085.1). Taxonomy (NCBI): domain Eukaryota; kingdom Metazoa; phylum Arthropoda; class Insecta; order Lepidoptera; family Pyralidae; genus Elegia; species Elegia similella. Next base: position 22,606,750 of record OX383941.1, read on the forward strand.
GTTTCCGTGGAAATTTACAAAACTTTCGTCTTTGGAATATACGGGGCAGACAAAGCTCGTTGGACGGAGAAGGTTTGAGTTGTAAGATAGGCGGTGTTATTTACGTGAATGCCAAATAATCCTTACTAATATTTTTTACACGAAAGTTTGTGAGTATGTATGGATGTATTTTTTTATGTATGTTTGACGTCAAACGAGCAGACGGGCCACCTGATGGAGTGGTCATCGTCGCTCATGGATATCTGCAACACTAGAGGAAGTATGATGTTTGTTACTCAATCATGCCAAAACGGCTGAATGGATTTTGACGAAATTTTGCACACAGATTGGTTATTACGTCAATTAACACATAGGCTACCTTCCATCCCAGAAAAAAGTACTGTTCTCGCGGGTCAAAGTTTAACCATGGACCTAAGAATAATATGGACCGGGCGTGAGGAACGTCAAAGTGAAGCAAACTTTGGTTACATGTGTGCAGTATAGGGTGACCATTGTCATCAAAAATTTCCCAATAATTAAGAGTAAATAAATTGTGAGTGGTACTGATGCCTAGTAGCACTAATATTATTTATATTTTTTTTACAAAATGTAACATCTATATCAGAGAAGTATTATGAATTTAGACATAATGATCCAGAAGGGCAACTGTGAATCAATCTCATCTTTGAGTGACCTTAGACGTTTGGGGAACTTGATAAAAGGAATAAAAGAACGAAATTATAGATAACATTTTTATTTTACTGTGTTTTAAGTTAATAAATAACAATACATATAATTTTACTTACAGAAAAACAAACCCTCGAGGCCTTATATTGGTGGTAAATTTTAAAATTACTTTTTTATAATTTTGCAGATTTATAGATTCATCCGTCTATAGATTATTAGTGTCATCAATAAATCAACAATATTAAATTCAAATTGTTCAAAGTTAAAATCTTTTATTCTGGCGTCGGCAAATGATAATAAAATACTTTCACATTTACATATAAGTATAAAATATAAACATTGAATATCTCTATCTATAAAAAAAAACCGCATCAAAGTCCTTTGCGTAGTTTTAAAAATCTAAGCATACATAGGGACAGACGGACACAGCGGGAAGCGACTTTGTTTTATACTATGATTCCGAAATTGACGCCACTTGTGTGATCTACACGCCAAAATACCTCGAAAATATCACCCCTGTTTTGCATCCCATAGGTGTTGTTTGTGATGCACCCAAAAATAACTCAAAAGCGACACCTAAGTCATATTTAAAAAAAAAAATAGTGACAGTCATCTTGAGTCCCAACACAAAATTGACGTCAGTTTTACCTCGAAATACTCCGAAAACGTCACCCAAGTCGAATTTCCATAAATAATGGTGATGGCCATCTTGAAAACTGAAAATGACTTCATTTTTGTTGATATCCCAAAAAATTCCAAAACGCCAATAAAGTTGACTTAAGTTCACTTCATAAATTTATCATCAACACATACATCGATTTTCCAAATTTAGTTCATAAATGATGGAGTTATGACGTAAAAATATGCAAAATGAAATACAACTGGAACTGCTCCTTTTTTTGAAGTCGAGTAAAAGTATTATTAAGAAACATACCTTTTCTGGGCACGCGAACTTAATCAACCGGCGATATGCTCCTTTTGTCATATAAAAATTGCTATTTTTAAAATGTTCGGAACAAACAAATGAATAATTTGATGGTACCCATGATGCATCCTTTCTATTTCTTCTAATAATATCGATCCATTATTTTTTTAAATAAGCATCACGAATGGGGAACCTTAAAAAAATAAACAAAATAAAATTTTATACTAAAAATAAAGAACAGGAATCTTGAAATCATATTCTGGCAACACCGACAGACCGACTCAGCGCTGCGCTGTCACCGGGTCATTGACTTTTGCGGCGCAAAGAAAATTACAAAATCATATATTAGTTTAATTTAAAATTGTAGTTGAAACGTGTGTTTAGGTTACCAACCAATTCGTACATACGAGTAAGTGTGGTGTTGTGTGTGTAAATAGTATAATTAAACCAAGAAAATATGCGATTGAGTGAAATACTTACATAGTCTCGAAAACAACAAGAGGTTTGTACTTACCAATGATACGTGATATCGTCGGACTTTTTGTGTAGTTTACTATAATTTTTACACCCTTTTACCACACAGCTCGGCATTATTTTATGTTTTTATGCTTATTTTCAACGAGTTTCAAAAGGCACACCAACTTCGCGGTAAGTACAAGTTTGACATTTCGTGAGTTTGACATTTCGACCGGGGAAAACCTGCATCCATTTGAGTGCCGATGTGTGCGTGAATTTCGTGTCACGACACGTCTGCATACATTGTGATTTGCTTCTCTGCCACATTCTCAAGGTCCTATCCTGATTATTCTTAGATCCATGAGTTTAACATGAGTGGATCCGCAGGCGGCAGCTGGTAATGTTATATAGCGGGTAAATTGACCCTCGACATTCTCTTAAAGGGGTGACTCAGCTCATCATCATCATCATCATTTCAAGTAGGTCATCATCATTTCGAGTAGGTGTCACGGTCAATCGACCATGCACACACTGGTGTCAGAGTTCTTCGGAACCAACCGCCTCTCGGCCTCTGACGTGGTTCCTTTAACGACTACCAGATGGCAGCCGGGACCACCGGCTTAACGTGCCTTCCGAAGCACGGAATCATCTTTATTATCAGACAATCAGGTGATTCAAGCCTGCAATGTCCTAACCAAACTGGAAACAGCTAAACAAAGTATGCTTCCGGTGGGAATCGAACCCACGTCCCCCGGGTCAACAGGCAAACGCCTTAACCACTGGACCACGGAGGCTGTCAGCTCAGCTCACAAATATGAACAATTTCTTCTATGAAAACAACGATAACGAAAGTACAAAGTAAAAGTGTAATAAATTCCACTATTTCTAGTAATAATTAATTCGTGAACAGCAAATAAAACTTTTATTTTACAATCAATCACATACAATAATTACTGTTGACAGGCAGCCGGCTGATAATCCATCACATCAAATGTCGTGTTTTAATAATTCGTCAATTTCTTTCGCCATGTTGGATTTGGTTAGGGCTGCGGTTCCCGGAATTTGACTGTTCCTAATTTTTAGGGTTCTGTACCCAAAGGGTAAAAACGAGACCCTATTAATATGACCCTATGGCTCCGCTGTCCGTCTGTCCGTCTGTCACCAGGCTGTATCTCATGAACCGTGATAGTTGGACAGTTGAAATTTTCACAGCTGATGTATTTCTGTTGCCGCTATAACAACAAATACTAAAAACCAAAATATAATAAATATGGGGGCTCCCATATAAGAAACGTGATTTTTTTGCTCGTTTTTGCTAGGTATTGATAACGACAACAGGTGGACGCTTGAAATAATCACAGAATATTTAGTTATATCATTCTCTTTAAAAATAAATAATTAAATAAAAATAAAATTAGGGGGGGGGGGGGGGGCTATAATTTTTTATTTTTATTTAATTATTTATTTTTAAAGAGAATGATATAACTAAATATTCTGTTTTTCTTATAAAAGCCTTTTCTCTGAATAAACGCTTTGGCTACTAATTCATACGCGTTCTAATAGACCTACAATCAAATTAAAAGGGCATGATATGTACCTACATAAAAATTGTAAGTAAAAACGACGTAAAAAGAGACTGTACATAGATAACCCTAACAATTTTCCCGCGAATTTCATGGCGTCTGGTATCCGCCATGACAGTATAGCTGCCAATTATAGCACAGCTGACCGAGCGCAAATATGATAATTTGGATATTATCACGATATTATTGATGTTTTTAGGGCTATGTAGTAAACAAGGGTTCCTTATAGTTTCGTCATGTTCGTCTGTCTGTCTGTCCGCGGTTAGCTCAGAGACTTTTAATATGAGAAAGCTGTAATTTTACATACGCTGACAAAGTGCTGAAATAAAATTAAAAAGCCTACCTTTATTGAAACCTACATAATTATTTTTTCTCGTCAATCCCTTGCTGTGTAATGTCTTATTTTAATTTTTTCGATCCAGGGTTTCGTTTGTAATATATTAAGCCCACGGAGTAAATTAAGCCTCAGACTTCAACTTGACAAGAAGAGGTTACTAATTTCTTTTAGTCCAGTCGAATAGTTCATATTAGATATATTGTCAGACTAAAAATTAACTTCTATAAGTACAGTCAAAACAGGGCTCGAACCCAGTTCCGAACTACAAGAAGCTGAGGCAATACTGCCTCTTAAATATCTAGAGCCCAGAATATATCATCATTTCGAGTAGGTGTCACGGTCAATCGACCATGCACACCCTGGTGTCAGAGTTCTTCGGAACCGCCTCTCGGCCTCTAACGTGGTTCCTTTAACGACTACCAGATGGCAGCCGGTACCACCGGCTTAACGTGCCTTCCGTAGCACGGAATCATCTTTATTATCAGACAATCAGGTGATTCAAGCCTGCAATGTCCTAACCAAACTGGAAACAACTAAACAAAGTATGCTTCCGGTGGGAATCGAACCCACGACCCCCGGGTCAACATGCAAACGCCTTAACCACTGGACCACGGAGGCTGCTGAGACGAATGTACAGTCAGAGACAAAGATACCTGACTAGGACTATCTTGAATTTACTCTTAAACTATAAATGATAACATGAAAATGTAATTCATAAAAATTGTAATGAAGTCTTCCTTTATATACATTTTCACGTTAAGTATTTATAGTTTAAGAGAAAATTCAAGATATTCCTAGTCAGGTATTCATTTTCCAAACAATCTATACTAATATTGAGTACCATTAGATTTAAATGCCCTAGAATCGGCTCACGTAGTCACAATTTATTCCATTTGCCAGTAACCAAAACTAACTACGCTAGCAATATGTTTGTGCAGAGATCATGTAGTAATTACAATAAATTGTTTTATGAAATTGATCATTTCACACACTCCTCTGCTACTTTTAAAACTAAAGTTAGGAAGGTTATTAAAGGTTATTAAATTAGACAATAATAACTAGTTAAGTGGGCTTATTTTTGTAAATTCATTCTGTTTTTTCCAGTTGCAGTTTTATTTAAATTCTAAGCAATGTTTTAAATCATTTACTGTATGATCTTCCTCTGCTCAAAATTTGTATGATCTAGTTAACAGTGGAAACTTTGCTGACATCTGTATTAGTAATTAAGATTTATTAAACTGTATAAGGCTGTTGTTTGTTTTCCAAATAAATAAATAAAATAAATATTATAAAGCTGAAGAGTTTATTTGAACGAGCTAATTTCAGGTACTACTGGTTCAAATTGGAAAATTATTTTTGTGTTGGATAGACACGTGCGACGAATAGGAGCGAAGCATCAATAAAACATGTTTTGAAAACGAGGAAAAATTATTCATCAATACTAATTAATTATAATAACAGAAATTGCCGCGGACCAAGTCGCGGGCAACAGCTAGTAAGGATATATTCAGGTTCCTAGATATTTAATGTATGGCAGTAATGCCTTAGCTTCTTATAGCTCGGAACAGGGTCCGAGCATAACACTGTACAAATAACCTGTAGTCGTTACTTAGTACGAGGGGGGCTCAAAAAGTTCGCGGAATGGAGGGGTTAGCGGGGGGTGGGGGACCTGCCGCAGGTAATAACTAATGAGCAACTCTTTGTGAGTATATATGCCAAGTTTGAACCCGATTGTGTCACCCGATTGAAAAAAAAAAAAAAAAAAAAAAAAAAAAATGGCAAACTTACCCGCGCCTGCGTTTTCGTTCGCGCGAGTGACCGCAGGCGCCGCCACGACCGCCTCATCTACAGTTACCGTCGCCAAATCGAGGACGCATCCTACAGCCGCCGCCATCGACAGGGCGACGCCCACTGTTACAGCCTACGCGAGGGAGGCGACTGAGCCCGCTCGCAAGACAGCAGCCGCCGTTCTCAGCACGCAAACGGCGGCAACCAGGACTTCCGCCGCCGTAGCCGGCCCAAACATCGCGGCCGCGGCCTCCCAGCACGCCGCCGGTACACCCCCGGCCGCCTCAGGAGGGGCGCCCAACCCCCTATCCGCGACAAGTGGACCAGGACAGCCTGCACCAGCACCTGCTGCTTCTCGACCGGCCAAGGCGCAAACCAAGCGCTACCCGCCACTCGTGGTCGAGCGCCTGCCCGATTGGTCGGTTCACTTCAAAGAACTGGCCCGCCAATTGGGCCGCGCACCCTCGGCCCGACCCTTCGGGCGGGGAGTGCGGTTCTCGCCTGCGGACGAGGACGAGTACAGGCTGGTGCAGGCCTACCTCACCAGATTGGAGCGAGAGGCCGCCATCAGCTGGTTCTGCTACTCGCTGCCGGCCGAACGCCAGCTGAAGGTGGCCATCCGGGGACTGCCGTTCGACACACAAGAAGTCGAGATCAGCCAAGCCCTCGCAGAACTAGGATTTGAAACCGAGGCAGTGAAGGGCATCCGGGGCAGGGGAGAGCGCCCCGGTTGCATATTCTTCTGCCTCGTCAAGAGGACCGAGGGCTGCGCCGACATCTTCGGAGTTAAAGAGCTCCTAAATATGCCCGGTGTCAAGGTGGAGCCCTGGCGCGGCAAACAAGGCCCCGCCCAATGCCACCGGTGCCAACTTTTCCGGCACTCGTCGGTGAATTGCCACCGACCGATCGCCTGCGTGCGCTGCGGCGGCTCCCACAAAGCCGCGGATTGCGACCGCCCCATCGACCAGCCGGCCACCTGCGCAAACTGCGGTGGCCCCCATCCGGCCAATAACACTTCCTGCCCTGTATTCAAGAAGGAGGCACGGAATAGGAGGGCGGGACCGGCGGCACGCGCCGGGACGACGCTGCCGCCCCGCACGCAGACGGAGGAGACGGCGGGCGCCTCCTTGATGGCCCCCGCTAACGCGCCGACCGAACGCGGAGCGGAGCTCCCCAAAAAGAAAAGGAAAAAGAAGAAAAAGAAGCAACCACAGGCCGAGAGCTCCGCCCCGGCCCCCCCGCAGCCCGCTCCCCAGGCCGCCCAGCCAGAGAGGGCCTCAACACAGCCGGCCGCGGCCGCGCCCATGCCGCAAGCGCAGATGGCAATGTTGTTCGAGGCCTTTTCAAACATGATGGCCATGACCCCCGACCAATTAGCGGCGTCGGGGCTCCTCAGAGGTGTGTCTAGCTCCAACTAATATGGATAGCACACCTCTGAGGATAATGTATTGGAACGCCGAAACGCTCCGGAGGAAAAAGAAGATGGTGGCCCATTTCCTCCGGGAGCAGCGCGTAGATGTTTTCCTGGTCAGCGAGACTCACCTTGGGGAGGGTGAAACCTACACCCTCCCCAACTACATATGCTACAGAAAGGACGAGAAGGCCCCCGACGGCACACCGTATCGAGGACTGGCGGTGTACGTGAAGAGGAACGTCGTCCACCAGGCCATACCCCACATGGAGTTCCGGACATTCTACGCATTGGGCGTAACTGTCCACTACGGCGGCCGGGAGATTCGGCTATTCGCCACCTACATGCCGCCAGCGCAGTATCTAGACCTCTTAGAGCTGCGCTGCCTACTGCTTCACCCCACGCCGACCGTAGTGGCCGGCGACTTCAACGCCAAGAATATATACTGGAACTCCACCAAGGACTGCCCGCGGGGACGACGGATACTCGCGGACGCTATAAGCCACGAGTACGATGTAGTGGGCCCGGATGAGCCGACCCACTACAACCACAAGACGAGTGCCGGCGACGTCATCGACCTCGTGGCCTATAGGGGCCTACGGACACCGCCAACCCTTACGGTTTTCCCGGATTTGCCGTCGGACCACAGACCGGTTCTTCTCGTCCTCAAGGAGCAACCTACGAGAGTCTCGCTGCCCAGGAAAAACACAAAAATTAATTGGGACAATTTCCAGTCCCAATTAAACAACCAGAAGGCCGACATACTTTTCAAAAAAGTCTCCACCGGCGAAGAGGTAGAGCAGGCGGCGGGCGCCATTACCCGCTGCGTCCAGAGAGCCCTCGAAGCGTCCACGCGCGAAGTGCCGGCGGGCTCAAAGCCTGAGCCGCTCCCGGCCGACATCAATCGCCTGCTGGACGACAAGAGGAGGACACGGAGGCAGTGGCAAGTCACCCGCTGCCCGGACACGAAAGCTCGCCTGAATAAGCTGGTGGAGACTATAAAGGACCGCCTAGAGGAGCACGCAGCCCGATCGTGGGAGAGCCATCTGCTCTCAGTGGGCGATGACATCCCCTCCGTTCATCGCCTATGCCGCCGGCTGTCCGCGGAGCCCCAACCCGTGCGGCCGTTGCTGGCAGCGGATGGCCTCCCGCGCTACCGCGCGGAGGACCGCGCCGAGATCTTCGCTGACCACCTGGAGAGTCAATTTTCGCCGAACCCGATCGCCGACAGGGAGCACCACCAAAGGGTGATCGAACACCTTCGGGACTACCTCGCAGGGCCGATACCGGCTGAGGAGGACGCCGCCTTCTTTACGCCCGGCCAAGTCCTGCGCCAGATCCGCCGTCTAAAGCCAAGGAAGGCCCCGGGCGCAGACAACGTCACAAACGAGGCGCTCCGACACCTACCGCCGGTATTCATCTCGGCGGTGACGCGCCTCTTTAACGGAATACTGCGCTCGGGCCACTACCCGACAGAGTGGAAGACCGGGCGGGTCATTATGCTGCCAAAGCCGGGCAAAAACCTACGCCTCCCCGAAAGCTATCGGCCCATCACCCTACTGAGCGCGCTCTCGAAGGTGTTCGAGAAGCTGCTGCTCGGCCTGCTGCTCCCGCACATCCCACCGCGTGCGGAGCAGTTCGGGTTCCGGCCGGAACACTCAACGACTCTCCAGGTGGCAAGACTACTTCACAAGATCTCGGACGCGGCCAACCGGAAGGAGCACGTGGCTGTCGTGCTCCTCGACAACGAGAAGGCCTTCGACAGGGTGTGGCATGAGGGGCTGCTACACAAACTGTCGGAGTCCCCAGCCCCGAAGAGGCTCGTCAGGATTGTGTCCTCATTCCTCGAGGAGCGGAAATTCAAGGTGGCTGTCGAGGACGCCCTTTCGTCGGAGCGCCCGGTGAGGGCGGGCGTCCCACAGGGCAGCTGCCTTTCCCCAGCCTGCTACGCGTGGTACACCGACGACATCCCCGTAGCCGGTCAGGCCGAGTTGGCATTGTTTGCCGACGATGCGGCGTACTTCGCGAAGTCAATGAACGCGAAGCACGCCGCCAAGAAGGTCCAACTCGCACTCGATGCCTTGCCTGACTGGCTCTCTAAATGGAGGTTGTCGGTCAATGCCAAGAAGACGCAAGCCCTGCTGGCGGGAAACGCCGGCATACTCCCGCCGCCGTTAACGCTCCTCAGGGAAAAAGTGCCGTGGCAGCCACACGTCACCTACCTCGGGGTGAAAATAGACAGGCGCCTCACCATGAAGCACCAAGTCGACGCGGCCATATCAAGCGCTAAGATGGCCCGGGGGAAGCTGCGCCCAGTGCTCTCCTCCCGCCTCCCGCTGAGAACGAAGCTCGGGATCTACAAAACTTATGTACGATCCCGCCTCACGTACGCGGCCCCTGCATGGTATGCATACTGCTCGGAGACGAACCGACGTCGTCTACGGGCTCAAGAGAACCTTAGTCTCCGAGCAGTGACGGGGGCCCCACGCTACGTGAGGAACGACGTCATTCAGCGGGACCTGAAATGGGAAGGCCTGGACGCCTTCATCTCCCGACTGGCGAGGACAATGTACTCCAAGGCGGACGTGTCGGCGCACCCTCACCTCAGAGGGATCGCGCCCCTACACGCCCGCCCACCCGATGGAAGATACAAGCCCTCGCCCAGAGCAGCCATCTTAGCACAGCCCGTCGACCAAGGTGCCGCTTCAAGTGCGGCGCCTGCACAAGCACCCCAGTGACAACATTGAAGCCCGACGTGGCCGCCACGGCCACAGCATTGTGACCCGCCTGTAATCGCAGGCGGCGGCAGCATCCGCCGAAGAGGACGCAGTCCTGACCGGCATCCCCGACCCGGCGAAAGCCGAGTCCGAGAAGAGCCCGGAGTGATTGTGGATTGTTAGTTAGCCTACTCAGTGCGTACGAGCCTTCACAAGTGTTTACTCTCGCTGTATCGTCGCGCTCCAATTGTGGAGCACTACCGATCGGCACCCTGCGCTGTTACAGCGTCGGCGGGGATAGCCCTTACCTGTAAACACATTGCCCGGGTCGTTGGGTTTGATTTGCCTTCGCACTCCTAGTAGTCGGCCTCCCACCAGCGGGTCTCACCGACGAAAGGAGTGTTGGGTAGTCAACCTAGCGGTCCGTGTGGCTGCGTAGGGCGACTCCCCACCTGCGCGTCGTCGGGCTCCGGAATGGAGCCCATCCACGAAGAGGACGAGCCTGGGCCGGGCCCTTCCCGACCCACCTCGCCCGACATCACGGCCTACGCGACCCCTTGCGTCGCCACGCCAGCCGCAGCGTCTACGCTGCCCACTGCCCGCCTCTCGCCGAGAGGCTGGCATGACCGCGACCTGGCCATGCTGGCCAGAGTCACCGAATCTGGAGCCTTTTCCTCGGGGCTCATTCGTTGGATGGCAATGTATCTTCGCCTCCAACGGAATGAGCTCGGAGGCACCGAACCTACCTTGGAGGACGCCACCGCGCTCGACTTCGCCCGTCGCGGCATCATCACCCTGCCGCCGGTGGACACGCCGCACAGGGAGATCCTAGCGACGGTGCTGAAGAGGGCGCGCAGCCCCGCGGGGGACGACGAACCCCCCAAGAAACCACGAGCCCTGGACATGGGACAGGAGGAGGACTCGCCGGTGGCCTCGACAACGACGGGGTCACTCACGGACCTGTCTGAGGCCTTTGAGATGCCGGAGCACCCCAAGACCCACCTGGAGGAGCCGCTGAAGCCGACCCCTCGCCCCTCAGGCATACCACTGCCGCAGCGCGACCCCCGCTTGAAGCGGGTCTCATTTAAAGCGCCCCCGGTGGCGCGGGCCCCGGAAGGCCCCGCGACGCGCCCCGAAGGTGCGATCGACTCGAAACCCGCGCCGACCTCCTCAAAGGTCGAGCCGCGCCGCGCGCCGCAGCCCGGGACTGCGGCGGGACCCGAACGTCCGCCGCCTGCCACAAAAATGCAGGCAACTACACGCGCGCCTGCGTTTTCCTTTGCGCGAGTGACTGCAGGCGCTGCCACGACCACCGCAACTACAACTACCGTTGCCAAACCGAAGACGCAACCCACAGCCGCCGCTGTCGATAGGGCGACGCCCACTGATGCAGCCTACGCGAGGGGGGCGACTGAGCCCGCTCGCATGTCAGTAGCCGCCGTTTTCAGCACGAAATCGGCGGCAAACAGGACTTCCGCCGCCGTAGACGGCCCAACCACCGCGACCGCGGCCTCCCAACACGCCGCTAGCACTTCCCCGGCCGCCCCAGGAGGGGCGCCCAATACCTTTCCCGCGACAAGTGCGCCGGGACAGCCTGCACCAACGCCTGCTGCTCAACCGGCCAAGGCGCAAACCAGGCGCTACCCGCCACTCGTGGTCGAGCGCCTGCCCGATTGGTCGGTTCACTTCAAGGAACTGGCCCGCCAATTGGGCCGCGCACCCTCGGCCCGACCCTTCGGGCGGGGAGTGCGGTTCTCGCCTGCGGACGAGGACGAATACAGGCTGGTGCAGGCCTACCTCACCAGATTGGAGCGAGAGGCCGCCATCAGCTGGTTCTGCTACTCGCTGCCGGCCGAACGCCAGCTGAAGGTGGCCATCCGGGGACTGCCGTTCGATACGCAGGAAGTTGAGATCAGCCAAGCTCTCGCGGAACAAGGATTCGAAACCGAGGCAGTGAAGGGCATCCGGGGCAGGGGAGAGCGCCCCGGGTGTATATTCTTCTGCCTCGTGAAGAGGACCGAGGGCTGCGCCGACATCTTCGGAATCAAGGAGCTCCTGAATATGCCCGGTGTCAAGGTGGAGCCCTGGCGCGGCAAACAAGGCCCCGCCCAATGCCACCGGTGCCAACTGTTCCGCCACTCGTCGGTGAATTGCCACCGGCCGATCGCCTGCGTGCGCTGCGGCGGCTCCCACAAAGCCGACCGCCCCATTGACCAGCCGGCCACCTGCGCTAACTGCGGTGGCCCCCATCCGGCCAACAACACTTCCTGCCCTGTATTCAAAAAAGAGGCACGAAACAAGAGGGCAGGACCGGCGGCACGCGCCGGGACAACGCTGCCGCCCCGCACGCAGACGGAGGAGACGGCGGGCGCCTCCTTGATGGCCCCCGCTAACGCGCCGACCGAACGCGGAGCGGAGCTCCCTAAAAAGAAAAAGAAAAAGAAAAAGAAGAAGAAACCACAGGCCGAGAGCTCCGCCCCGGCCCCCCCGCAGCCCGCTCCCCAGGCCGCCCAGCCAGAGAGGGCCTCAACACAGCCGGCCGCGCCCGCGCCCATGCCGCAAGCGCAGATGGCAATGCTGTTTGAGGCCTTTTCAAATATGATGGCCATGACCCCCGACCAACTAGCGGCGTCGGGGCTCCTCAGAGGTGTGTCTAGCTCCAACTAATATGGATAGCACACCTCTGAGGATAATGTATTGGAACGCCGAAACGCTCCGGAGGAAAAAGAAGATGGTGGCCCATTTCCTCCGGGAGCAGCGCGTAGATGTTTTCCTGGTCAGCGAGACTCACCTTGGGGAGGGTGAAACCTACACCCTCCCCAACTACATATGCTACAGAAAGGACGAGAAGGCCCCCGACGGCACACCGTATCGAGGACTGGCGGTGTACGTGAAGAGGAACGTCGTCCACCAGGCCATACCCCACATGGAGTTCCGGACATTCTACGCATTGGGCGTAACTGTCCACTACGGCGGCCGGGAGATTCGGCTATTCGCCACCTACATGCCGCCAGCGCAGTATCTAGACCTCTTAGAGCTGCGCTGCCTACTGCTTCACCCCACGCCGACCGTAGTGGCCGGCGACTTCAACGCCAAGAATATATACTGGAACTCCACCAAGGACTGCCCGCGGGGACGACGGATACTCGCGGACGCTATAAGCCACGAGTACGATGTAGTGGGCCCGGATGAGCCGACCCACTACAACCACAAGACGAGTGCCGGCGACGTCATCGACCTCGTGGCCTATAGGGGCCTACGGACACCGCCAACCCTTACGGTTTTCCCGGATTTGCCGTCGGACCACAGACCGGTTCTTCTCGTCCTCAAGGAGCAACCTACAAGAGTCTCGTTGCCCAGGAAAAACACAAAAATTAATTGGGACAATTTCCAGTCCCAATTAAACAACCAGAAGGCCGACATACTTTTCAAAAAAGTCTCCACCGGCGAAGAGGTAGAGCAGGCGGCGGGCGCCATTACCCGCTGCGTCCAGAGAGCCCTCGAAGCGTCCACGCGCGAAGTGCCGGCGGGCTCAAAGCCTGAGCCGCTCCCGGCCGACATCAATCGCCTGCTGGACGACAAGAGGAGGACACGGAGGCAGTGGCAAGTCACCCGCTGCCCGGACACGAAAGCTCGCCTGAATAAGCTGGTGGAGACCATAAAGGACCGCCTAGAGGAGCACGCAGCCCGATCGTGGGAGAGCCATCTGCTCTCAGTGGGCGATGACATCCCCTCCGTTCATCGCCTATGCCGCCGGCTGTCCGCGGAGCCCCAACCCGTGCGGCCGTTGCTGGCAGCGGATGGCCTCCCGCGCTACCGCGCGGAGGACCGCGCCGAGATCTTCGCTGACCACCTGGAGAGTCAATTTTCGCCGAACCCGATCGCCGACAGGGAGCACCACCAAAGGGTGATCGAACACCTTCGGGACTACCTCGCAGGGCCGATACCGGCCGAGGAGGACGCCGCCTTCTTTACGCCCGGCCAAGTCCTGCGCCAGATCCGCCGTCTAAAGCCAAGGAAGGCCCCGGGCGCAGACAACGTCACCAACGAGGCGCTCCGTCACCTACCGCCGGTATTCATCTCGGCGGTGACGCGCCTCTTTAACGGAATACTGCGCTCGGGCCACTACCCGACAGAGTGGAAGACCGGGCGGGTCATTATGCTGCCAAAGCCGGGCAAAAACCTACGCCTCCCCGAAAGCTATCGGCCCATCACCCTACTGAGCGCGCTCTCGAAGGTGTTCGAGAAGCTGCTGCTCGGCCTGCTGCTCCCGCACATCCCGCCGCGTGCGGAGCAGTTCGGGTTCCGGCCGGAACACTCCACGACTCTTCAGGTGGCAAGACTACTTCACAAGATCTCGGACGCGGCCAACCGGAAGGAGCACGTGGCTGTCGTGCTCCTCGACAACGAGAAGGCCTTCGACAGGGTGTGGCATGAGGGGCTGCTACACAAACTGTCGGAGTCCCCAGCCCCAAAGAGGCTCGTCAGGATTGTGTCCTCATTCCTCGAGGAGCGGAAATTCAAGGTGGCGGTCGAGGACGCCCTTTCGTCGGAGCGCCCGGTGAGGGCGGGCGTCCCACAGGGCAGCTGCCTTTCCCCAGCCTGCTACGCGTGGTACACCGACGACATCCCCGTAGCCGGTCAGGCCGAGTTGGCATTGTTTGCCGACGATGCGGCGTACTTCGCGAAGTCAATGAACGCGAAGCACGCCGCCAAGAAGGTCCAACTCGCACTCGATGCCTTGCCTGACTAGCTCTCTAAATGGAGGTTGTCGGTCAATGCCAAGAAGACGCAAGCCCTGCTGGCGGGCAACGCCGGCATACTCCCGCCGCCGTTAACGCTCCTCGGGGAAAAAGTGCCGTGGCAGCCACACGTCACCTACCTCGGGGTGAAAATAGACAGGCGCCTCACCATGAAGCACCAAGTCGACGCGGCCATATCAAGCGCTAAGATGGCCCGGGGGAAGTTGCGCCCAGTGCTCTCCTCCCGCCTCCCGCTGAGAACGAAGCTCGGGATCTACAAAACTTATGTACGATCCCGCCTCACGTACGCGGCCCCTGCATGGTATGCATACTGCTCGGAGACGAACCGACGTCGTCTACGGGCTCAAGAGAACCTTAGTCTCCGAGCAGTGACGGGGGCCCCACGCTACGTGAGGAACGATGTCATTCAGCGGGACCTGAAATGGGAAGGCCTGGACGCCTTCATCTCCCGACTGGCGAGGACAATGTACTCCAAGGCGGACGCGTCGGCGCACCCTCACCTCAGAGGGATCGCGCCCCTACACGCCCGCCCACCCGATGGAAGATACAAGCCCTCGCCCAGAGCAGCCATCTTAGCACAGCCCGTCGACCAAGGTGCCGCTTCAAGTGCGGCGCCTGCACAAGCACCCCAGTGACAACATTGAAGCCCGACGTGGCCGCCACGGCCACAGCATTGTGACCCGCCTGTAATCGCAGGCGGCGGCAGCATCCGCCGAAGAGGACGCAGTCCTGACCGGCATCCCCGACCCGGCGAAAGCCGAGTCCGAGAAGAACCCGGAGAGAGATTGTGTCAATAACTTTTGACCTGTTGTCGATCAAACAAGCGAATCCGGAAGAAAATCTTGAACATGGAAAAAATCGAGTTTCGTGCCGTCATAAAGTTCCTCACTAAGCAAGGAAAACCACCTCAGAAAATTTTGGAAGAAATGTCATCAGTATACGGGGACTCTTGCCCTGGGAAAACCATGGTGTACAAGTGGAATAGCCTTTTCAAGCAAGGCAGAGAGTCTCTTGAAGACGATCCTCGCTCAGGACGGCCGATTGAGGCCACCACCTCAAACATCGTTGAAAAAGTGGAGAATCTTATACTGGAGGATACTCGTTTGAAGAAGAAACAACTTGCAGAAATGGTTGGAGTTTCACCTACAACCATTTTAAATATCCTACACGACAATCTTGGGATGTCAAAAGTCAGCGCAAGATGGGTGCCAAGAATGCTCACACCACCACAGAAACAGCTGCGCGTGGAGTATTCAAAGGAGTTTTTAGACCTCTGTAGCGCCGACAAGGAAGGAATTTTTGCAAGACTTGTTACTGCAGATGAAACTTGGGTTCATCATTATGAGCCTGAGTCGAAGCAAGAGTCTTTGCAGTGGCATAAAAAGGGTCAGCCCCCCCCTAAGAAATACAGGGTGTCACAATCGGCTGGAAAAATCATGGCAACTGTTTTTTGCGATACAGAGGGTATTTTACTAATAGATTATAAAGATAAGGGTGTTTCTATAACGGGAGAATACTACGCTAATCTACTGAGACAATTAAAAGAAGCAATCAAGGAGAAAAGGCGGGGAAAGTTGACAAAAGGTGTGCTGCTTTTGCATGACAACGCACCGGTACACAAGAGCCGCGTTGCGATGGCTACCCTTCATCACTGTGGCTTCGAAATGTTAAACCATCCTCCCTATAGTCCAGACTTAGCCCCCTGTGATTATTTTTTATTTCCCAAATTAAAAAAAGAGCTTCGTGGGAAGAAATTTTCCGACGATGAAGAAGTCAAGTCGGCGATTTCGGCCTATTTTGAGGACAAAGACAAATCATTTTTTTTCGACGGTATTAATAAGTTAATAAAGAGATCTGAAAAATTTATTCGACTTAAGGGGGAATATATTGAAAAAGAAAAATAGTACAGTATTTTATTTCACCTCCCTTCCCCTCCGTTCCGCGAACTTTTTGACCCCCCCTCGTACATAATATTTATTAGTCTTATAACGCCTGAAATACAGGGTGATTTTCATCCTAGCTCAGACACCCTTAGTTCATATGTCCCTTAATGTATTTATAATGTATTGTAAAATGTGTTCCTATTATTTGAATAAAGAATTTACCATTATTATTATTAATATCTAAAACAATAAACTGTGCGCCTGTAAAGGTCGGTTTTTTTAAACAAAAATGATTGGCCGCCAGGTCAACATCAAAATTTTTTTTGTCTTCCTCGCATTGGTCCCATAGGAAAAGTTGTTCATATCTACGGCCATCTCAATATCCCCCCTTCAATAATAGGTCAGGGTTTTCTTTACATATTGTAACCAGCACTTGTTACGTACTACGTAATATCTAAAAAAGCGTTTTGTTTAATCACCTTAACGAATTCTAACTCTTCTAAACAATAACAACTTTTTCTAACAACGAAAAAGCCCAGCATTGGTCCCACAGGAAAAGTTGTTCATATTAATGGACTGAATCACCCCTTGAATTATCAGACAGGGTTTTCTTTACATCTATACTTCTATACTAATCTATACTATAATCCTAACTAATATTATAAATGCGAAAGTGAGTTTGCTTGTTTGTTTGTTACGCTTTCACGCCATAACTACTGAACCGATCATCATGAAATTTTGCATACAAGTTCTCTGGAGTACGGAGAAGGACACAGGCTACCTTTTATCTCGGGAAAAAGTACTATTCCCGAGGGATCGACATTGACGCGGGCGGAGCCGAGGGCGAAAGCAAGTAATATTATAAAGCTGAAGAGTTTGTTTGTTTGATCGTTTGTTTGTTTGAACGCGCTAATCTCAGGAAGTACTGGTTCAAATTGGAAAATTCTTTTTGTGTTGGTTAGTCCATTTATTGAGGAAGGCTTTAGGCTATAAAACATCACGCTGCAACTAATAGGAGCGAAGCATCAATAAAAATGTTGTGAAAACGGGGGAAAATTATTCATAGTTGAGGATATCCGACGCGTGCCATGCGTGAACGGTACAAGTTACCCAAAAAATATGTATTAAAGAATTATTCCTCTTTAAACGAACTAAATAAAAGTCCGCGACAGTACAATAACAGAAATTGCCGCGGAAGAAATCTCAGGAACTACTGGTTCAAATTGGAAAAAATATTTATGTGTTGGGTAGTCCATTTATTGAAGGCTTTAGGCTATGAAACATCACGTTACGACCAATAGGAGCGAAGCATCAATAAAAAATGTTTTGAAAACGGGGGAAAATTATTCATCTATACTAATAAAAAAACAAATTAATCATAATGACAGAAATTGCCGCGGACGAAGTCGAGGGCAATAGCTAGTATTGTATAATTAGCAGTTGTTACTTACTACGTAAATCTAAAAAGCGTTTTGTTTATTCACCTAAACGTCATAAACAAAGTTGCCAACAACGTCATAAAACGAATGAGACAATCACCAGTCCCATTTTACCCTCGTTCATGTAACTTTCATTTAATAAGGGGGTGAGATGTATTAATTTCACACATTAATTTATAAAACCCCTCGTTTGGGCCCAAACGACCCCTAGTTCCTGCCACGTGCTACGTTGTTTCCATAATAAAACACTAATTTTAATAACGAAGGGGTGGCGTTGAATCAATACTGTCAATACTTCGATAGGGACTTTTATTTGGAACTAGCTTTCGCCCTCGGCTCCGCCCGCGTCAATGTCGATCCCTCGGGAATAGTACTTTTTCCCGGGATAAAAGGTAGTCTATGTCCTTCTCCGTACTCCAGAGAACTTGTATGCAAAATTTCATGATGATCGGTTCAGTAGTTACGGCGTGAAAGCGTAACAAACAAACAAACAAATAAACAAACAAACTCACTTTCGCATTTATAATATTACTAGCTTTCACCCGCGGCTCCGCCCGTGTCAATGTCGATCCCTCGGGAATAGTACTTTTTCCCGGGATAAAAGGTAGCCTATGTCCTTCTCCGTATTCCAGAGAACTTGTATGCAAGATTTCATGATGATCGGTTCAGTAATTATGGCGTGAAAGCGTAACAAACAAACAAAGAAACAAACTCACTTTCACATTTATAATATTAGTAAGGATTTATTTATATTTATTTGGAATATTCATTTTTAGGGTCATGCTCCTGCAGTGGATACTAAAAAGACCTGATGATGATGATGATGATGATTTATTTTTGCAGTATTAGTCGTATATGAGGCTCTTTAAAAAATCTAAGTCTTTGGATCCGAATCATACCGTGTGTTTAATTCAAAAAACCGGCCAAGTGCGAGTCGGAGTGTCGCACGAAGGGTTTCGTACATTATATAAATAAGTTTGAAATTAATAAAAATATTTTTATTACATAATGTAACTCAAAATTAATGTTTTTCGCAATTATTCCTTTATCTATGCTATAAGACGTTGCTTCGTACCAAATTTCAAGATTCTGAGTTCACGGGAAGTACCCTGTAGGTTTTGATTCCCTTGCGAGTGTCAAAAAATATTAAAAATATTTTTATTAGGTATATGAAGTTACTAAAAATTTATACTTTTTCATTTTTTATATCAGTGCTATAAAACGTTGCTTCGTACCAAATTTCAAGATTCTAAGGTCACATGGGAAGTTCCCTGTAGTTTTTGATTCCCTTGTGAATGTCGAAAAAACACGAACATTTGCGACCGACAGACAGACGGACAGCCGAGTGATCCTATAAGGGTTTAATTTTTTCCTTTTTAAGTACGGAACCCTAATAAATCTAAACTAACGTTAAAATAGTAACTTATTAAAAGTTTCATGAGATAAATTAATTATTTTATCACAGTTTATCCGAGTAGAAAAACTCAAGCTTTACTTGTCGGATTCGCCGACTAATTACGGTCTGTTACGAAGACCATCATCGGGGCGAAAGTTAGGGGTAACGACATGACGGTTTCGCTTCCCTTTTCGTAATAGGCCAAAACTAGTCGGCGAATCTGACTAGTAAACCGTAAAGTTTTTTAGCCTTCTTTTGAGTCCCACTGCTGGGCAAAGGCCTCCCCTTTCGTTTCCAAGTGTCCCTGTCAATGGCCACAGTCCACCAATCGTTCATATGTGCGTCCATGTCATCGCGCCATCCCCTCCTAGATATTCCTCCTCCTCGGTGGCCATCTGGTATCCACGTAGTTGCAGCTCTGACACACCTGTCCTGTCCTGTCGCATACGGTAAACGTGCCCCGCCCAGTCCCATTTCAGCAGAAAATGCCTAGCCTTTTTGATATCCAAAATCTCGATCAGCTTTTAGATTAAAAATATGATTGGGAAAAATCTTCAATTTTTGTCTAGCGTGTCGAAGGACAGAAGTTTTCAACGACTTACTCGAATATTGTTTGGAAGAGTTCGAATTCACAATATTTTTATGTCTCTGGAAACTCATAAAATGCACTCGTGTTCGCAAAAATGGAATCTGTCTATAGGAGAGTGCTTCGTGATCATTTTCGTTTTCCATTGAAGAAATTGGATTTATTTAATATCAATAATATTTATAAGGAATAAAAGAGTTATTTATGTAAACGGGTTAAGTACGTACATATTTATATTTATTTATTTATTTGCTTGTTTGTTTGTATGTTTGTTTGTTTGTTTGAACGCGCTAATATCAGGAACTACAGCTACAAATTGGAAAATTCTTTTTGTGTTGGATAGTCCATTTATCGAGAGGCTATAAAACATTACGCTGCGACCAATAGGAGCGAAGCATCAATAAAAAATGTTTTGAAAACGGGGGAAAATTATTTATCTATACTAATAAAAAAATAATTAATCAAAGTAACAGAAATTGCCGCGGACGAAGTCGCGGGCAACAGCTAGTTATATATAAAACTGATCTATAGGTAGCCAATACCTCAATTTGAACAATGTGCGATTAGCGTAGCCAAATATTAATTTCCAAAATAAATAATATATTGGCAGATGCATATTGATTTGCTTATACTGAAAATAAAATAAAATTGTTTTATCATAAAATTGAGATACTCACACACACACACACACACACACACACAAACATACTATCACGTCTGTTTCCTTGCGGGGTGGACCCCTTATTTTTAGCCATTATATTTAGCCTTGGTTTTTTATACTTTATGTGTTTATTTGGTTGCAGGTCGAAAAGGCGCGCAACAAGCTCGTACTCCTGAGCTTGTTGCGCGCCTTTTCGACCTGCACACACTCACTTCTCACACAATCCTGAGCTTAACCAGGTGTTTAGGACCCATGTTTAGCATTTGGTGGGCATTAAGTAGAAAGCGGATTAAAATAGTAATGCGGCTAGCAAGCTGCATCGCCTACTAATATGATTCGTCAGATTATCGCCCATTCCCTCGATCGGCTTTTACGATCTGCGCGGGATGAGCAGCAGCTGGTACATTCTGTTTCTTTTTTTCTCCTAGACCAGCATGGCAGTGCCTAACTTCTACATAGGGTAGCCGCGCTACACCGTAGCGAAGTGGCCGGATCCTTATAACCAACTCTTTTCTATATCTCTGTAGACACAAAACATCCAACAATAACTGACACGAAGACACGAAACATAAACTCCTGCATTCCCATGGAGAGATTCAAATTACGAAATTAGTAACGGGCGAACACACCTCGAGTAATCCTCCTAATTATCTATTCTATTAGAACAATGAACCACGCGACACCAGGGGCTTATCAAGACGGATTAACTTAACCCGGCCCTGTGTAAGGAAATCGTTAACTTTGCGGTGCAACTGGCCACACAACGCGTTCCAATTTTGAATTTAAATTAGGATTTAAAATAATGGCCGTTCGGTTGTTCTTTTTTTTTTTTTTTCTTCTTCTTCTAAACAAATGATATAAAGAGAAAAGATTTGAAAAGTAAAAGAAGTTATAGTTATCAAAGAAAAAAAAAATTGGTAAAGGATAAATTTAAAAGAAAAAATCAATTGATTCAAGAAAATATGTATAGAAAGTTGCATTAACATCCAGGTACCTAACTAAAACTATAACTTATGTAAGTACCTGAAGTCTTTGTTTTTATTTTATTTGTAAGGATTGTTTATTTATTGTCAAACTTAGCAAACTAAATTAATACCACTTCCTTGAAGTTTTAAACGACTGCTATAAAAGGAATGTATTGTTTTTATTAGAGTTCATACAAATGTGAGTTTTTTATGCCATCATCATCATGTTTTTTGTGAGGAGCACGGAGGTCCACTGTGTCTGAGCATTATTATCGCTTACGTAAGTTAAGCAACTCCGGACGCGGTCCCCACTGGGATGGGTGACTGCAAGTGGCATAAAATATCTCGAGCTCCTCCGTGCTTCGGAAGGCACGATAAGCCGTGGGCCGCGGCTGTTATCATTGATGGCAATCGTTAAGCTATGTAAGCCTATAGGCAGCTTGAAAATCTGACACCAGTGTTGGCCACACACACAAACAACAACAAACATGTATATTTTTTAAATAGCTCATCTGATTTGAAATTATTGTATCGTTAGAATCGTTTAACGCTCCCGAGTGGCATTGCTATATTTTTTTGGCAGAACAATCATGATTTTATTTATTTTTCTTTAAAAAAAACTTGTTCTTAATTCGAATTTCGTTTATAACGTCCCAGATGTATGTCACTTTTCATCCCGTTACTTTGTTTATCGCTACAAGTCGTAAAGCTAGGTGCAATATTGTAGTTTACGGGTTCCGCGTGTGTGGTCGTTCCTATCTCTGTAACTCGATTACATCACCGCGACAGGTAAACGATTATTCGGTGTGAATGTAACACTAATTTTCAATGTATTTGAAGCTTTGTTAGGATTTGAATTTTCTTTGGGCAGGCTGAGCAAATTTGGCATGGAAAAAATAGGGAGACGGTGTTATAAGGTCTGTTACATTAAGGTCGGTCCCAGAAAGATCAATATACCTATTGGGGGTAATAACGGGATAGAAATAGGGAAACACTGGACTTCGGAAGGCACGCAAAGCCGTTGGTCCCGGCTGGAATCATTGATGACTGTCGTAAACCTATGTCAGGTGCCTTGGAAAATCTGGTATCCATATTGGCCATTTACACACACGAAAAACAAAACGAAACAAACAGGATACTTACGATACAGGAACAGCTTTAAAAGGGAACTCATTGCCGGGGCCCATGACAGCTTAGAACATCGAAATAAAGTGTTACAGTCACAAGTCCTTGTTCTGAGTTCTGAAAGTCACACACATAATAACAGAGACAGTTTGTTTTGGCGTGACAACTAAGCGATAGAGCGGCACGATCGGCCTAAGCGTTCGGCTTGTGACGCATCTAACTCTCTTAACCGTAGTCTTTAGAAAGAAACATTTTTTTTGTTTCTTAATTTAAGCACTGTTTTAGGGCAAAGGTATTCAGGATTAGGTTTAAAATTTATGGATGCGAAATACATACATAGTATCACGTCTTTTTCCCTTGCGGGGTGGACAGAGACTAGCTCTATAAGACTTATGGGCCACGTTTAGCATGTTAGTGGGCATTAGGTGGAAAACGGGATCCATATTGTGAGGGATTGCTAGCTTCATCACCTGTTAAGATGATTCCTCAAATTTTACCTATCCGCTCAATCGGCGTTTACGATCTGCGCAAGAAGAGGATAACAATAAAAAATAAATAAAAATAAAATAAATATATACGGACAAATCACACAGATTGAGCTAACCCCAAAGAAAGTTCAAAACTTGTGTTATGGGATACTAACTCAACGATACTATATTTTATAACAAATACATATATAGATAAACATCCAAGACACAGGCTAATATGAAAAAGATCATTTTCCATCTTGACCTAACCGGGGATCGAACCCGGGGTCCCTTGTGTCGCAGGCTGGCGTTTTAACCACTGCGCCACGGAGCTCGCCACTACGGAGAAATAAATCAGGTATATTGCAGGCCTTAACAATATGTGATTAATAAAACTGAACTCGTGATACTTAGATATCGCGAGTTCTGATTTTTTATTCACCGTCTTATGATAAAACGAAAACTAAGTAAATTAAACCATTACCCGACCAAAATAAGTCAACACTTATTACTTTGACATTTGGTGAACTGTTATTGTCAATTAGTTTTGGGCGGGTAATGGTTTAAATCAGTACCAAAGTTAATACTCGTTTTGTAATAAGACGAAACAGCCTCCGTGGTCCAGTGGTTAAGGCGTTTGCCTGTTGACCCGGGGGTCGTGGGTTCGATTCCCACCGGAAGCATACTTTGTTTAGTTGTTTCCAGTTTGGTAAGGACTTTGCAGGCTTGAATCACCTGATTGTCTGATAATAAAGATGATTCCGTGCTTCGGAAGGCACGTTAAGCCGGTGGTCCCGGCTGCCATCTGGTAGTCGTTAAAGGAACCACGTCAGAGGCCGAGAGGCGGTTCCGAAGAACTCTGACACCAGGGTGTGCATGGTCAATGACCGTGACACCTACTCGAAATAATGATGAATAAGACGATTATTGTATAAGCATAGCTTGTGGTGCGGTGTGAACACAGCTTAATTTAATCAGTGAGATACCCCAACACCGTAAACATTTAACGACAAAAAATAAATGCGGTCTTTCGAAACATTATATTCTTCAATTCACTTTCGATTTAATCAATCGGTTGTCAGTATCCATTGTATTGATAACTTAGTAATGTAGACATCGCATTGTGAAACAATAAATTTGATCATTTGTTTTGATAAGATCTTGTTTTCGTTGTTAGTCAAGATCTTCATGATAACTGAATCAGATTTTAACCGTTTATGTAACTGCTTAGCAACAGGGGGATCAATGGCGTCAAATAATTAGTCACAAAGTAATTTTTTTTTTTACATCTTTTTGCTCCGTTTAGGCCTCCATTGTATAAATAGTACTCCGATGAAATTATGCTCTGGGTAGTTTATAATAATATTATCAATATACTTTTATTTATTCCACTAAGTAGGCAAACAGGCATACGGCCCACTTGATGGAAAGCGGTTATTGTAGCCTATGGACGTCTGCAACGCCAGGGTTGCCACTCGCGCGTTGCCGGGCCTGAAATTTTTTTTCACTCTTTAAAGTTTCTTGGATATGGCCAAATTATTGTCAAGACTAGTGTGAAGAATAGGTATTTTGACTCAAGAAGAAGAAGTATCCTGATAAGCCAAATTTTAACTTCAACAATGCTTATTTTTTGTTAAATTAAATTAATATATTTTTTATCGTGAAGAGTTCGAATAAGAGTGTCATATACAATTATTTTTTAGCGTCAAGATCTATCGTAGATCCTACACCGTTTGTTGTTTGATAAATTCGTAGCAATATAAGTATAATTCAAATAGTAAAACTGCATTTCCAACCTTGTTTCGTTATTATTATTATTTATTTATTATTCAATAACACATACATTAATATGGTGTTAACAATTGTTCTACAAAACTACTTTATAGTTTATCTGTAGAATCGAAGGATATACATACATTTACAATGGAGTGCTAATAATACTTCTTAACTTAAGGCGATACCACTGTAAATAAGGTCGTTCTGAACCTTATTTATCTCGCAAAATACTTAAATTAGGAGTTTCAAATCTAAGTAATATGATTTTTGACTATTTCATCTCCAAAAATTGAAGATGAAAACACGTTTTGATAAAATTTTCTCGATAGAAATATTTTTTGAAAAATGGTCTTTGTTCGCAGAGTTTTTGTTATTGTAGCTCAAATGCGACGAATGAAATAATAATTTTTAGACTAAAAGATAGGTTATTAGTAATTCATCAAAATGTAAATATGAAAATACAATTAACCGGTCTGATTTTATATAAAACTAGCTGTTGCCCGCGACTTCGTCCGCGGCAATTTCTGTTATTATGATTAATTAGTATAGATGAATAATTTTCCCTCGTTTGCAAATAATTTTTTATTGATGCTTCGCTCCTATTGGCCGCAGTGTAATGTTTTATAGCCTAAAGCCTTCCTCAATAAATGGACTACGCAACACAAAAATAATTTTCCAATTTGAGCCAGTAGTTCCTGAGATTAGCGCGTTCAAACAAACAAACTCTTCAGCTTTATAATATTAGTATAGATAGCAATAACGAATTTGGCGCTTACGTTTTTTTCTTTGAGCGACTCGAGACTATCTCCTATCTCATCATTCACGGGCTAAACCGCCAAGCGCTATCCCTTGCGCGCACTTGATCAGTCCTTTGCCGAGCGAAGGTACCAAACATTTGAGTCCTCGTCTTAAGAAAGTAAACGCCTCTTTGTTCCACGTCTACCCAATATGTTGTCAATGACTAATCCTACTTGATTGATCCAATATTTTCCAGACAACTTAGCACTAAACAGTGTAGGATTACAATTTTACTGAGGACATCCGTTATAACGGTAAGTATGGACATAACAAAGATCGTGGGAAGTATCATTATTACAATTACGAGTAGTTGCAAGTCAACTGATTCAAAGGAAAACTGAAATATTGAGGTCAATTCTGATACAATTTCATAAAAACCGCCAAGTGCGAGTCAGATTCGCGCACGAACGGTTCCGTACATTATAATTTTTTTATAATATGATGTACTCGTACTCGTAACTCAAAATTAATGCTTCCCGCAATTTTTCCTTTATCTGTGCTATAAGACGTTGCTTCGTACCAAATTTCAAGATTCTGAGTTCATGGGTAGGTTTTGACGAACAAATAATTAACTCATCATTGACCACCTTCTATATACCACTGCTAAGTTAAAGCCTCTCTCAATGCATCATATCCATCGCGTACTGGTGCATACCGAAATCAGTCCGATCCGCGATTTTTCTCATATCATCGACCCACCTTCCTCTCGGACGAACTACGCTTCGCACGTTAGTAGATAAATAAATAAATATATACGGACAAATCACACAGATTGAGCTAGCCCCAAAGTAAGTTCGAGACTTGTGTTATGGGATACTAACTCAACGATACTATATTTTATGACAAATACATATATAGATACACATCCAAGACCCAGGCCAATCTGAAAAAGATCATTTTCCATCTTGACCTGGCCGGGGATCGAACCCGGTCACTCAGTGTCGCAGGCTGGTGTGTTGACCGCTGCGCCACGGAGCTAGTCAAAAAATAGATTTAAACAGTTATTGAACCAAGGTTTTTACGGTAAAGAAGCCGTAAATGTCCTACCTCGGTAATGTACTCCGACACCAACGGTATGGTCTCCTACAGCTAATAATGATGGGCAAAGTTGCTGAAAAACGAAAGGTGGGAGGAAGAAGGAAGTCGTGGTTGCGAAACATAAGACAGTGGACCGGGATTGCTAAAGCGGCGGAGCTGTTCCGTCGAGCCAAGAACAGACCAAACTGATGGCCGACCTTCACTAGTGGAAGAGGCATCTTAAGAAGAATAAAGATGAGGACAACATTTGAAAAATATTATGTTTACTTTTGTAGTTTTCAACAGCAAGTTCTGACTATATTGAGTTTTAAAAATCGAAAACCAGTATTGGCCACTGATATTGATTTTCGAAAACGAAAATTCTCAAAATCCTAATATTCATCTTAACAAAAACCGGCCAAGTGCGAGTCAAGTTCCGTACCAATATCTATTTAAAATTATTAAAAATATTTTTATTTTAAATAAATAAATAAATACGGACAAATCACACAGATTGAGCTAGCCCCAAAGTAAGTTCGAGACTTGTGTTATGGGATACTAACTCAACGATATTTTATAACATATTTTATAACAAATACATATATAGATACACATCCAAGACCCAGGCCAATCTGAAAATGATCATTTTCCATCTTGACCGGGCCGGGGATCGAACCCGGTCACTCCGTGTCGCAGGCAGGCGTGTTGACCGCTGCGCCACGGAGCTAGTCCATTTTATGATGTAACTAAAAATTTATACCCGGGAAGAGAAGCAGCTGGCACATTCTACGTGTTTTCTTTTCTCCCAGACCAGGATGGACGAATTTAATAAAGAAAGAAATCAAAATAGTTACTATTCCTAGTGGACCTTGCAATGGTTATAATAAAAATAACAAAAAATGCAACTACAAAAAATGAAACGAAGTGAAAGCTCCATCACATTCACTACCTTTAATCTACTGATTGAATAGTACTACGATAACATCGGAAGGGCAAGTAGCAGGTCGTGAGTAATTCATTATGAAATGATGGATGCTGAGATCAAAGGTTTGGCTATTAATGGAGAGTTTTTGAGACCTCTAGGTACATCGGACCTCGATGTACCTATGTTCAATAACAATTATACTTGGCTTGAGCTTGGCGCGGACACCTCGCGTATATATGTTTGGTACATTCGGTACAAATTATTTTTAAACTTGACATTTTATTTATATACACAGTGAAATTTTGATCGTTCTGGACCCTTAAAGGGCTGAGTCAGCAGTCGATATGAACAACTTTTCCTATGAGACCAATGCTGAGAACTCAAAAAAAGGGCAGTTCCATACAAAAAATTATGGCCGCCCGGTCAATTTGTATCGGAAGTTCAAAAATTTTTTTGTGTTCTCAGTATTGGTCCCATAGGAAAAGTTGTTTATATCGACGGGCTGAATCATCCCTTTATGGGTCCATAACGATCAAAATTTCATCGTGTATAACATTTATTTTGACATTTTGTTTATTTCAATATTTTGTTTTCTAAGACATAATTTTTAAAATTAAATTTATAATGATTTTAATAAGGACAATATATACTTAGTCCACATAACTAGTTTTTAAGACAAACTAAAATTGTAAGTTGGCGTCGATTGAAGAAAATGCGCTGTGCAGTTTGCTGCCGCTTCTTCTGCACTGCGCTTTGGAAGCGGCATTAAACTTAGCCATAAGTAAATTGCTGACGTCAACAATTCTCAGTTGAAAATATATGACAATTAATAAGTATTAAAATGACCTATATTACATAAACGTTTTGAATTTGAATTTTGAGTAAGCGTGAGCATAATTAGCACTTACGCATGTGAAGCAGCCCCGGGTACAGTTCCCACTAGGATGGAAGTGGCATTAAAATATCTCGAGCTTCGTGCTTCGGAAGGCATGTTAAGCTGTTGGTCCCGGCTGTTATCATTAATGGCAGTTGTTAAGCCATGTCAGATGCCTTTAGGCAGCTTGAAAAACCTGACACCAGTGTTGGCCACTTACACACACGAAAAACAAACAACATCTATTCGCTTGCGTTGTATTAGGAGAAGGCTATCTTTTAGGCGTGGTAGACCCGCGCTACCAGCAACATTCAATTTTGCTAGTAGCATGAATGAGCTGGCTCGTCCGGGGAAGTACCATTTTTATATTCATTATGCCAGAGAATCTAATCATCATCAGGTCTATTAACAGCCTCCGTGGTCCAGTGTTTAAGGCGTTTGCCTGTTGACCCGGGGGTCGTGGGTTCGATTCCCACCGGAAGCATACTTTGTTAAGTTGTTCCCAGTTTGGTTAGGACATTGCAGGCTTGAATCACCTGATTGTCTGATAATAAAGATGATTCCGTGCTTCGGAAGGCACGTTAAGCCGGTGGTCCCGGCTGCCATCTGGTAGTCGTTAAAGGAACCACGTCAGAGGCCGAGAGGCGGTTCCGAAGAACTCTGACACCAGGTCATGCATGGTCGATTGACCGTGACACCTACTCGAAATGATGATGATCAGGTCTATTTTAGTATCCACTACAGGAGCACGACCCTCTCTGTACTACTAGGGCCATACTTGGCCAGAGCAGCCAGAGGACTTGGCCTACACTCTCCACGCTGGCCAGACGGGTTGGAGAGGTCTCATAGATGTTTATGAGCTTTGTTTAGCTTGCATTTTCTAAGTCGCCTTCTACGACATCCACGGGAAGACTTGGAGTGGTCCTATTCTACTCTGCCGGATACCACACGGCTAGTTACATAATACTCTTATTAAATTAAGAAATAAAATATGGTGAAAAAATCTCAAGCGGGCGGGATTTGAACCGGCGACATTAAGCCTATGTACGACCTACGCTCTACCACTGCACCACCGCCTGATTTAACCTCGTCGCCGAAGTACCTCACCATGACCCATTCTCCATATACATATTAAGGCTTACGTCACCCAACACAAATACCCGACTTTTACAAGTGAGGTATTTGATTCAACTCATTTTACAATTATCTACTACTAATTTAGCCGTGTGGTATCCGGCAGAGTAGAATAAGACCACTCCGAGTCTTTCCATGGATGTAGCAGAAGGCGACTTAGGAAATACAAGCTAAACAAAGCTTATAAACATCTAAGAGACCTCTCGAACCCGTCTGGCCAGCGTGGAGAGTGTAGGCCAAGTCCCCTGGCTGCTCTGTCCAAGTATGGCCCCAGTAGTACAGAGAGGGTCGTGCTCCTATAGTGGAGACTAAAAAGGACCTGATGATGGTGATGATGATTTTACAATTTATTTGAAAAACAATTAATATCTAGGAAGCAAATTAAAATTAATTTATGTATAGCAGCACCCCTTTTTTGTACGATTTCCATAGTCTACATAGGAAGAGCTGAAAATTAAATTACTAATCACATTTTTTAACGTCATGAAATTTGGACACGATATTTTCTACACATCATCGCCTTTGTGCTAACAAAAAATGTCGACATTTTGTTAAATTTTCAAAATTAATTAAACCAATTCCACATTCAAAATTAAATCTCAGGTGATATAAATCTTTCCTATTACATTTTATAACGATTTTCTCTTTCATATTATTTAGGGTTCCGCATCAAAAGACTGCCAACGGGAACCTATTTCTAAGCTTCCGCTGTCCGCCCATCCGTCTGTCAAATACTTTTTTTTCTTTTTCTTTTATTTATGGCTTTTACGCGTTACGTATTTAGCCAGTATCAAGTATAAATGAGATTTCCCGTGCTTTTTCTAAGTCTTGTTATCAATGAAACGATGGTGTAGTTCATTTCATTGATTCTATGGAGCCCCTGGCGACAATTCCCACGAATCCACTGGCTTGATCACAGACAACGCAACGAGACAAGGCGGTCCACCAGCCCGCTAAGTAAATTTCACTACAACCGCACTGTGACAGTTTATTTCAGTTATTCCACACATTGTTCATAAACATGGGCATTTATAACATCAAATTACACCGATTTCACATTATAAAGTCCACTAGAAACAATTTACAAAACAATCCAAAACACAAGCCGTGCTCTCCGCCAAAATTCCCGCCAAGAATTCTGTCAAATACTTAGCTGTATTTATTGAACCGTAATAGAGCCACCTGATTTTTTAAAAACAGCATGTGTATGTGATGCCGCTATACCAATAAATAATAAAATTATGCAATTGTGCATACAAGAAAGGTGTTTTTCGGCGCTGTTTCTTAATTAAAAACTGCTGCTTTTCTTAATTACAGATAATTACAGATAATTGACTAGCTCCGTGGCGCAGCGGTCAACACGCCAGCCTGCGACACGGAGTGACCGGGTTCGATCCCCGGCCAGGTCAAGATGGAAAATGATCTTTTTCAGATTGGCCTGGGTCTTGGATGTGTATCTATATATGTATTTGTTATAAAATATAGTATCGTTGAGTTAGTATCCCATAACACAAGTCTCGAACTTACTTTGGGGCTAGCTCAATCGGTGTGATTTGTCCGTATATATTTATATTTATTTATTTTATTAAGAGCAACGGTCTCCATACAAGAAAGTTTGGTTAACCTCAGAAAAGAGGTTGCAGGTACCTTTACATCAAGATTCCTACGAGAAACGTGGTAGGTATTCGTGTGTCTTTTAACCGACTTCAAAAAAGGAGTAAGGTATCGATTCGTTTGTATTCGTAGTTTAATTCGATCAGGGGTGTCACCCTCAACTATTTGGCCGGCGGTTGCAGGTAAGATATCTGGTACGCGCGCCAGGCCTCCCGAGCTACTTGCTTTGTCCCCATTCTTCCGAGTCAGTAGTAACCCAATACCGTCAGTCTCTTTCTAATACTATCTTCCCCAGCTTAAAAATGCTTTCGATGGGCAGTAGCATCGGCAGTATAAGAAGCTACAGAAACTGCGCTCGCCAACCCGCCTGCCAAGCGTATTAAATATGGCAATATCATCATCATCATCATCAGGTCTTTTTTAGTCCACTACAGGAGCACGACCCTCTCTGTACTACTAGAGCCATACTTGGCCAGAGCAGCCAGAGGACTTGGCCTACACTCTCCACGCTGGCCAGACGGGTTGGAGAGGTCTCTCAGATGTTTATAAGCTTTGTTTAGCTTGTATTTCCTAAGTCGCCTTTTACGACATCCACGGGAAGACTTGGAGTGGTCCTATTCTACTCTGCCGGGTACCACACGGCTCGTAAAATATGGCAATATCCTCCCATAGAACGAAGAATCCTTTGGAGAGAAATTTGTCTAACAGTGGACTACTTACGGCTGAAGATAATACATACATAAATTATCACGTCTTTATCCCTTACGGGGTAGACAGGGCCTAAGGACATAAGACCAAAGGCTTCGTTTAGCATGTCGGAGGGCCTAAAGGTGGAAAACGGAATCAAAATAGTGATAGGTTGCTAGCCGCATCGCCTATTGTTATTGATTCTACAGATTTTCACCCATTCCCTTGACAGGCTTCTACGGTCTGCGCGGGAAGAGAAGCAGCTGGTACATTCTACGTTTTTAGAGGACCTCCTCAAAAGGAAAAAAACAGAGCCCTTATAGGATCACTCGGTTGTCCGTCTGTCTGTCCGTCTGTCTGTCTGTCTGTCAAGCCTTTTTTCTCAGGAACGCGTAGAGTACAACGCGCTAAAATTAATATCAAATACTTAAAACTAAAAGCCAACGCAATCAAAAGATACAGTGGTTATGGCGCTAATTTTCGTGTATTTTCGACATTCGCAAGGGAATCAAAACCTGCAGAGTAGGTACTTCCCGTGAACTCGGAATCTTGAAATTTGGGACGGAGCAACGTCTTATAGCACAGATATAGAAAATATGCGAAAAGTATAAATTTTTTGTTGTATCATATAATAAATAAATAAATATATACGGACAAATCACACAGATTGAGCTAGCCCCAAAGTAAGTTCGAGACTTGTGTTATGGGATACTAACTCAACGATACTATATATTATAACAAATACATATATAGATACACATCCAAGACCCAGGCCAATCTGAAAAAGATCATTTTCCATCTTGGCCTGGCCGGGGATCGAACCCGGTCACTCCGTGTCGCAGGCTGGCGTCTTGACCGCTGCGCCACGGAGCTAGTCACTCTAGCTATCACTAGGAGCTAGTATATAATAAAAATATTTTTATTTATAAGGGTTCCGTAATATTTTCTTTTCTCCCAGACCAGCATGGAAGACCTGAAAATGATGATGTAGTTGATATTTACTGCGGTACGGAACTCTGTTTGTCAATTCGATTCGCTCTTGGCCGGTTTTATTTTATTATCGTTTTTCCTTCATTGGTAGACGCGGTTTTACGCCCTTGCGCGTTTTCCATAAACTTTTATGGCACGTGGGTTAAATTTACAATTCGCCTAATGGATTCGCTTGGGAAATTTAATCATTTTGGCTTTTGAAATGGAGTGTTTCGGTTTATGTGGGAAGGCGCCAGTGTCGGATGCTGTGATGTGTGATGAAATACTGTAAAGCTTTGTGGAGTTCCAATTTGATTGTGAAATCTGTCGTTTTTAGGGTTCCGTGGTCCAGTGGTTACGGCGTTTGCCTGTTGACCCGGGGGTCGTGGGTTCGATTCCCACCGGAAGCATACTTTGTTTAGTTGTTTTCAGTTTGGTTAGGACATTGCAGGCTTGAATCACCTGATTGTCTGATAATAAAGATGATTCCGTGCTTCGGAAGGCACGTTAAGCTGGTGGTCCCGGCTGCCATCTGGTAGTCGTTAAAGGAACCACGTCAGAGGCCGAGAGGCGGTTCCGAAGAACTCGGACACTAGGGTGTGCATGGTCGATTGACCGTGACACCTACTCGAAATGATGATGATGAAGGTTCCGTAACGCAAAAGGTAAAAAGGAATACTTATAGGATCACTAAGTTGTCCGTCTGTTCGTCTGTCTTTCTGACTGTTCACACATTCTTTTTAGGGTTCCGTACCTCAAGAAGAAAAAACAACGAAGCATTTATAGGATCACTTGTTTATCCGTCCGTCTGTCCTTCAAGAGCCTTTTTCTCAGGAACACGTAGAGTTATCAAGCTGAAATTTATATTAAATACTCAGGTCTACTGTCCCTTAGAGCTGTGAA
Source organism: Elegia similella (assembly GCA_947532085.1). Lineage (NCBI taxonomy): Eukaryota > Metazoa > Arthropoda > Insecta > Lepidoptera > Pyralidae > Elegia > Elegia similella. Next base: position 22,640,615 of record OX383941.1, read on the forward strand.
AAAATCAATCTTCTAAGCCAACTCAATCAAACGATACAGCTGTTTATACCGCAGAGCGACATTCGCAAGGGAATCAAAACCTAACTTCCCGTAAACTCAGAATTATGGTACGAAGCCACGTCTTATACAGCAAGGAAAAACTGCGCATACATTTTTAGTTACACATTAAACTCGTAGTAAAAATATTTTTAATAATTTTAAACTTATTATAGACTAGCTTTCGCCCGCGACTCCAACCGCGTTAATGTCGATCCCTCGGGAATAGTACTTTTTCCCGGAATAAAAGGTAGCCTATGTCCTTCTCTGTACTCCAGAGAACTTGTATGCAAATTTCATGATGATCGGTTCAGTAGTTACGGCGTGAAAGCGTAACAAACAAACAAACAAACTCACTTTCGCATTTATAATATTAGTAAGGATAAAGGTACGGAACTCTTCGTGCGCGAGTCCGATTACTTGGCCGGATTTTTTTTATATTTACAAGTACGCGTCGACGTATCAATTTTCGATTAAAATATTTTAGACTATATGAAAGACGTTTACTTTTGCCAGTAGCAAATAAAACTGACTACTTTTTTCAATATATATTATTAAACTAGCTGTTGCCCGCGGCTCCGCCCGCGTTAGTGTCGATCCCTCGGGAACAGTAGAATTTCCCGGAATTAAACATACCCTATGTCCTTCCCCGGGCCTCAAACTACCTTCATACCAAATTTCATTTGACAGACAGAGTTACTTTTGCATTTATAATATTAGTATGGATTAGTATGGATAGGTATAATGCTGTCGTATAATGATGATGAATTGACTTTGGATTTTAATTTTCCTGTCACTTATTTTTTTTTAATGCTATATATTTGCAAGGCATGAGGCCTTGAGTTCATTCAAATGACGATAACTTTTTTTTAATGTACCGATTTTGATGAAACAAACTTTTAATGTTTTGCTGAGTTAAAACAAAGCAATTGGTGAAAGTTTGAAGTAAATCGGTTCAGTATTTTCGGAGATAATCGTGAGCATACATACAGACAGACAGACAGACAAAAAAATCGAAAAATTTTTTTTTGCTTTCTATTGTTCTTTTTAAGTGTCCCTCTATCCATTTCAGTCAAAAATTCAAAATGTACAGACAAAAAATTTTACTGTTTTTTATATGTATATAGAAGAAGAAGATAAATTGAGCTGGCACCACAGTAAGTTGTGAACTTGTGTCGTAGGATAAGTCAACGATACTATATTTTATAATAAATACTACTTATATAGATAAAACATCCAAGACCCAGGTTAATCTGAGAAATATCGTTTTCCATCATGACCTAACCGGGGATCGAATCCGGGCACTCTCGTGTAGCAGGCTGGCGTGTTAACCACTGCGTCACGGAGCTCGCCAAACTAAGCATATATTTACGGAATTAAGTAAATATTTTATGTTTCCTATTTCTAATAGAACATTTCCCCTTACAATATAAGAAGGTACATCATTAATCTAATAAGTTACGGGTGACAAAACAAACAGACAGCCAGACGTTTATTGTGTACACTGTGTGTTTGTCTTGTCCACATTCGCCACCCAAAGTCACAAGTTATAGAAGTTACAGATGGGGCTTTCCAATTTCACGTAATGAGTTCATGTTCTTTTTTACATCCTTACCTTGTTGAGTTTGATACGCTTTCACGCCGTAACTACTGAACCGATCATCATGAAATTTTGCAAACAAGTTCTCTGGAGTACGGAGAAAGACATAGGCTACCTTTTATCCCTGGAAAAAGTAATATTCCCGTGGGATCGACATTGACGCGGGCGGAGCCGCGGGCGAAAGCTGGTAAAATATAAAGTAGAAAAACATCAAAACTCGACACTAGTAATTCTGGTCATAGTTTCAAGTATCACGAGAAAATGGTATTATATACAACGTGTAAATGTACCCCCGACGTTCCCTTAACGAGGTGACTCAGCCCATCAATATGAACAAATTTTCCTATGGGACCAATGCTCAGAACTAAAAAGAAAATTCGGCATTTTCATATAAAAAAGTTCTGCCGCCCGGACAGTTTGTATGGGAAAGTCGAATTTTTTTGTGAGTTCCCAGCATTGTTCTAATAGGAAAAGTTGTTCATATTGATGGACTGAGTCACCCCGTTAAGGGACCGTCGAGGGTCAATTTACTCGCTGTATAATATATATCATGATACATATTTTTGTTATTTTTTTTATTCTACAGGGCGTTAGAAGATAAACCGAAGCGTTTAAGACTTTTGATTTGGCAAGCTGTTTACTTATAGTACAAATCGCTTATAATAAATACTAGTGACAAAAATGTTTTTTTTTTTTAAAAACATTAATTATTGGCTAAATCAGTAATGTACCTGTAGGTTCATAGTTATGTACCTTGAAATCCTAATGGACATTTGTACCAGACGGATAATTATGCCGGAATTTTTTTTTTTAGAAAACATGCCCTTTGTGGTTACAGTGTCATCTTAATTTTGAATATAACTCCGCAGTGTTGCCCGAGCGAGAGCTTGCGGTTTGTTCTCCTGTTTCATAACAACCCTATCTTGCCTGATGGATGGGGAGCAATGATGAGGTATATCTGTACTCTTAGTATTTTTCGCCCAAAGTTTACTCAGACTCAGAATTCTGTTTGTGTTTTTGATTATATATTTATAACAACCCAGATTACTTCTCTGGTATGTATAAACATAACGGATCCAAATCTTAGGATAGAACACAAACACAAAACATCTATATACAACTGTCATTCCAAGAATTCTATCTTCAACTAGTTATGGAATCCAAATTTCGCCATCACAATCACTATTATTGTCACCACTAAAAAAGGAAGCGGTTGAAATTAGGGAGCATCCTAATTACAATCGGGAAGACGACTTCAAATTATGAGGTACATGGAATCCAGTGATTGAGTTGAAAAAAGAAGAAAATGATAATATTTTGATGCTAATTATTGTGTTAAAACAGCTGACACGCGACCCACTTGTATGTAGCCGGGTGACGCTGATTTGTGCAAGGTAAGCTCGTACATAGCTCGAATTTTTTACAACACTATTTTTGTTAAGACGGTACAGCACAAAATTGTGAAAATTGACGACGAATACATAAATAAATAAATATAAATATGTATGGACAAATCACACAGATTGAGCTAGCCCCAAAGTAAGTTCGAGACTTGTGTTATGGGATTCTAACTCAACGAAACTATATTTGATAACAAATACATATATAGATACACATCCAAGACCCAGGCCAATCTGAAAAAGATCATTTTCCATCTTGACCTGGCCACGGATCGAACCCGGTCACTCCGTGTCGCAGGCTGGCGTGTTGACCGCTGCGCCACGGAGCTAGTCGTCAAAAGTATTTGTATAATTTTGGCCAATACTTGAACAAGATCGCTCCCTTGTTGGAATTTGAAACAGATACATATGAAATTTAAAAATGATATATACATGTTATGATATCTAAAAACATTTTTCTTCGAAAACTTTGTAATTTTTACGCCTAGAACAATAATTCTCACATGACAATATTTATATGTACGTCTCGGAGGTCGCCCCCTTTCTTATTTTTTTTTTATAAAGATTTAAATATGAAAATACTAGCATTCGCCCGCGGCTCCTCCCGCGTCTATGTCGATCCCTCGGGAATAGTACTTTTTGCCGGGATAAAAGGCTAGCCTATGTCCATCTCCGTACTCCAGAGAACTTGCATGCAAAATTTCATGATGATCGGTACAGTAGTTACGGCGTGAAAGCGTAACAAACAAACAAATAAACTTACTTTCGCATTTACAATATTAGTAAGATAAGATAAGAAGTAAGAAGTATGATAAGATAAGATAAGATTAAGACTTTTCATCTTTTTTCCTAATCGCCGAATGGTTCTGCACAGGCAAATGGCTTGCGCAATAGCAACGTTTTTCGTTCACGCGGCACCCGCTTAAAAGGCACCATAGAAACTTAACAAACTAGTACCTACTAAGCACTTAGAGTTAGTCCTGCCGCGTGACAACTACTAACTACAACCGTCTGAGAGTTAGAACACTTGGAAGTTTAACAGGCTAAGGCAGACAGCTTACAGGTCTTTGGCAAATTGATCTAATTTGACTAAGCAAGTTGAATAGGGTCGAAATCACTGTGAAAATCTTTTTGTCTGATATACTATTCGTAGTATACTATATAATTATGTTTATAAACGGGACTTAGCACGAACCTTTTTATTATTTGTTTCCGTTGACGTTTCAATGGAGTTACCCATCGTGTTATCCATCGTGGTGCGTACGATGCGAAAGTTTAAAAAAAAAAAACGTAATATACTATATACAAAGCTAGTAGAGAATTCAAAAGGGGCTAACAAATTCACTACTTATAATTAATGGTTTTAATTTAAGTTGTTACGTTTACCACGCTACCGGTAAAATTATTTTTTGTTAGTAGCATGAATGGGCAGGCTTGTCCGGGGAAGTACCATACTTTCACAGAAAATTGACGTTTGAGTAGAAGCTTTATCGCTTGTATGCTTCGTTCGGTGAGAGAAAGCCGAAGGCCTATCATTCCTTCCCATTTCCTCCCCCATGTCCTTTCCTCAACTCCTTGAAAGGCCGGTAACGCTCCTGTTACACCCTGGTGTTGTCGTTGTCCATGGGCAGCGATGATCGCTTACCATCAGGTGACTCGCTTGCTCCTTTTCCGTCCTATACATCTATCATAAAAAAATATTATTTTTAAAGGCGTCCTAGACGCTTTTTGGAATTAACATCTGACAGAGATAAGTAGAAAAAGATGGGAATGACCGTTGCCCAGTAGTGGGATCATATAGGTTAAAAAAATGGTTAAATTAAATAAAATATTTTTATATTTGTTAGTCGTTTTACACACTTGGAATAAAAAAAGATAATATTAATGACTGGCCCTGATTTTTGATTAAAAATGTGCATTCAGTTGTTATATACGCTAAATTACTTCTCTCTTTCTCTCTCTCTCTCTCTCTCATCCGGTATTTTTCCGGTTGCATGGAGCTGTGATATAGCCGTGTGATTTCCGGCAGAGTAGAATAGGACCACTCCTAGTCTTCCCATGGAAGTCGTAAGACACGATTTAGGAAATACAAGCTAAACAAAGCTCATAAACATCAATGAGACCTCTCCAACCCGTCTGGCCAGCGAGGAGAGTGTAGGCCAAATTCTCTATCTACTCTGCCCAAGTATGGTATATCCGGTAGTACAGTGAGGGTGATGCTCCTGCAGTGGAGACTAGAAAGACCTGATGATGATGATGATGTAGCTGTGACGCGTCGGAGCCCGGGGTCCACTATTATGATAGCATTTATGCTGTTATATGATTTGGCATATTTTTTACAGCCGGCTGCCTGCCTTACGCATCCTTAGTTAAGGTACAGAACGGAATCGAACCCGGTACTCTCGTGTAGCGTTCGCGTGTTAACCACTCCGCCATGGGGGCTGTCAAATACCATGTACCTTGTTATATCACAGAAAGCTCTGACATAATCCCTGTATACAGCTTATGATAAGCAACCCATAATTTCCAAATTACGTAACAATAATCCTCTGGTAGCAGATTACGTAACATTAAGTGAGGATTAGCCGTGTGGTATCCGGCAGAGTAGAATAGGACCACTCCAAGTCTTCCCGTGGATGTCGTAGAAGGCGACTTAGGAAATACAAGCTAAACAAAGCTTATAAACATCTAAGACACCTCTCCAACCCGTCTGGCCAGCGTGGAGAGTGTAGGCCAAGTCCTCTGGCTGCTCTGGCCAAGTGTGGCCCTAGTAGTACAGAGAGGGTCGTGCTCCTGTAGTGGAGACTAAAAAGGACCTGATGATGATGATGAAGTGAGGATTAGGCCACAAAAAGTTTTCACGCTAATAATTTTCTTTCATACATTTTGACTGTGTTTTAGCAAAGCTCGCTCCATCGTAGATCTTGTCTTTACCCCCAGGGTTAGTCTAAGGTCAAGAGTAAGCCTATTCAAAATAATAAAAAAAAAAAAAAAGTAAGCTTTCATATAAAAAAAAAAACGATTTCATACAAACTACTGAACTGATTTTGATGAAATTTAAATGGGATCAAATTGGATTCATATACTTTAAAATAAAAATATATTTTTTCAAATCGGTTCATAAATGCCGGAGTTATGAGGTACCAAACATTAAAAAAAAACATACAATCAAATTGATATCCTTCTTTTGATGAAGTTGGTCAAATAAAAACATGTGCGATGAAATATACATATAAACCTTTCTCTTGAATCACTATTATTAAAAAATCCCAATATCCGTTGCATAGTTTTAAAGATTTAAGCATACATAAAGACAGACAGACAGCGGGAAGCGACTTTGTTTTACACTATATAGTAATGGTTAAATTCCCAATTTTCACTCTTAGAAACTGGATCATCCAAATGCACATGTTGTATGGGAGATTTTTGTTATTGGCTAAGCATATGCTCTTCCATGTACCGTAGAAGGTACCAGCTGCTTCTCTTCCCGCGCAGATCTTAAAAGCCGATCGAGGGAATGGGTAAAATCTAAGGAATCATGGTAATAGGCGATGCGGCTAGCAACCCTTCACTATTTTGATTCCGTTTTCCACCTAATGCCCACCAACAAGCTAAACGTGGCCTTCAGGTCTTATAGGCTTAGGCTCTGTCTAACCCGCAAGGGAAAAAGACGTGATACTATGTATGTATATACCTCTGCAACCCGTCTGGCCAGCAAAGAGAGTGTGAGCCAAATATCTGACTGCTCTGGCCAAGTATGGCTCCGGTAGTACAGAGAGGGTCCTGCTCCTGCAGTGGAGACTAAAAAGACCTGATGATGATGATGATGATGATACCTTTTATTTCGATATTTTGTTTCAAACTGTATAGGGAAAATCACACAGACTGAGCTAGCCCCTAGTTATTTAAGAATTTGTCTTAACATTCTAACTTAACGATTACTATTTATGTATATATATTTACTTATAACTACAGCTACAGTAACATTTAACCGACCAAAATTCAATTTACCTAAACAAAAAATTAGCGGTTACCGTGACGCCACCACTATTTCCTGTTTTCACACTCAGTTAACTTAACAAAATACGTTTAAATTCAATCAAATGGTTTCTTCGGTCGTTGGCTGTCTTTGTGTTCGTTGTTATTTTTCCTGAGTCTGAGTTCCGGATTTGATTTCTGTTTGAACGATAGTTTCTGATCCAACTGTCGCTTAGAGTGGATACTTATTATATATTATTTATATATTCCTGAAACTCCTTTTATGCTTTTATGTAAGTGAGAGAGCCGGAGGCCCTTGCACGTCCCATGTCTTTCCCCCAACTCCTTAAAAAGGCACGCCCTGGTGTTGCAGTTATCAATGAGCAGCGGTGATCGTTTACCATCAGGTGACTCGCTTGCTCATTTAAAAAATCCATTTTATCTGTCTCTTTTAATATACAGTGGAAAAAAACGCAATAAATAATAGAATACACATGATAACTAAAGTGAATTATGATACAATATGATCTAGATATTTTAATAAATTGAAATGTATTTATTCCACTTATAGATATCACCAAATTACTAAAATTCTTCGAAAAAACGTCTTTCGAAGTACCATACATATTTTTTATTTTATTTTGCGCCATGTTATTACCATCGCTCGTGTTGGGCTCAGCTAGTATATTATTTAAAACTAAGTAATAAAAGCAAAAGCTATATCCTTCTAACAATACATGGAATAAAGCATAATTAATCTTTGCGCTTTATTACACGCGTACCGCACAAAATCATAAAATCGATGCCATTTGGCAGCCGTAGGTCGTAATCAGTAAAAGAGACACGAAAATTTAAGCAATTATTAGATCATCATTATCATCATCTCAGCCGCAGGAAGTCCACTGCTGGACATAGGCCTCCCCGAAGGATTTCCAATATCACTGGTTAGAAGCGGTCTTATTAGATAAAGTAAAGTATTTTAAGAGCCCGCCATATGCCAGGCGGCGTGGCGGTACAAACGCGGATGGTCTAAACGCGTTGGCTACTTTGGATATTTTAGTTTTTTAGGAATATTCAAGGGTTATTCGAAAAAGAAAAACATATGATGGCTGCCTTATCTGTAATGCAATAATAATCAAAAGTTTCAAGGTTAATTTTAATGTATTTGGTGAATAATGCTATATACCGAGTAAATAAGACGTGATTTGGAGGCAACTTTGCAATTTTTTTCTATCGAGAAAATTTAAGGCAATCGTGTTTTTGAGTCATATAGTTACCAGAGTTAGTCCTGAACTTTGCTGCATTTTTATTTCAACTTGAGTATTTAATTATTATTGATATAACAGTCAATCATGCAAAGCAGTGTGAGGTAGTACGGGCCCAGGAAAAATATATTTATAAATATCATGTGTTTATTTGCATGTATGAGGAGAGCAATGAAGCTAGAGATATTTGTCAGGATCATAGCAAGTGGGCACAGGCAGGCGTGATAATATATATATATATACATATATACATATATATATACATATATATATATATATGCGTTTATTTAGTATATGGTCAGGGATGTCATCCTCAACTGTCTGTCCGGTGGTTGCAGGTATGGCGTTGGGTACGTGCGCCCGGCCTTCCGAGCTGCTACTTGCTTTTGCCCCGTTCATCCGAGTGAGTACAACAAATTTCTGTCCTTACCCAGCTTCAAAATGCTTGTGATATGCAGCAGCATCGGAAGCACAAGAAGCCAAAGAAACTGCGCTCGCCAACCCGCCTGCCAAGCCTGGTGGGTATGGCGATATCCTCCCATGGAACGAAGAATCCTTGGGAGAGGCCTTTGTCCAATAGTGGACTTTTTGTAGCTGTAATAATGTAGTAAGTTATCGATCTCAGTTTGTAACTATGTAAAATGTAGAAAAAAGACTTTTCACATTAAGAAAAACCCCTACTATGTCACGACGAACCCTTCCCAACTTTTTAAATAAGTTTCCCTATTATGTTTCTCAACAACACATTTGAAAAGTTTTGAACGGCCTATTTTACAAACGTTAGGCTGCGTTTCCATTGACGCGGAGGAGAGCGGAGAAGAGCTTAGCGGTGCATGAATCACAATGCTCGAAATCTCCACTCCGCCTCAATGGAACATTACGAGCGGAAAGGAGCAGAGCTTATCGGAAATTCATATAAAATATGTAAGTAAGTTCAGAGCGGGATTAAACGGAGTTGAGAGGAGGGCAGGGGGAGGGATGGTGCGGAGCGCAGAACAGCAGAGTGGTGGGGTACCAAGTAGACGGCAGCGAGGTTATGCAGTGGGGGGCAAAGTTGAAATGCAGTCAAGTGACTCGCGCATAGATCACTTTAATAAACATTATAATATTACGTCATATTCTTTACACGTCAATTGTCTCTTCTTTTTTAAATTCATTATGACGTACAGTTTCTCTGAGAGATTGGCTGTAACTAATTGGAGCCCCTTACTATGGGCCTCATAAGAAAGCTCAAAGTCACTCAAAAAGCTATTGAGACTATGCTCGGCGTTTCTCTGCGAGATCCAATAAAATCGAGGAGGAGGAGGAGGATCGCTCAACGGATTAGCTCAAGGAAGTGGCAGTGGGCGCGGCACATAGCGCGTAGAACTGATGGCCGATGGGGCGAAAAGGTTCTCGAATGGCGACCACGTACCGGCAAGCGCGTCGGACCCCACTGACCAGATGGTCGGATGACCCTTTGCTTCCACCAGGTCGCATTGAAAATCCTTGGTGGAGGCCTATGTCCAGCAGTGGACCACTTGCGGATGATGATGATGATGATGACATCATCATCATCATCTAAAGTTTTCGCTCCGTTCCACTCTGCCTTATACCGCTGCGATTCACCCCTCTCCGTTTCATTCATTTCCGCTTCACTCTACTTCACTTCATCACTCCGCTTCAATGCCCGCACCATTCGCAATCATCTTCTCCGCTCCTCTCCGCGTCAATAGAAACGCAGCCTAAGTGGGCACATGCTTTGTTATTTAGGGTTGGGGTCAAAGTTCTCTCATCTGCTAAAAAAGTTTTGTAAAATTATGCGGGATTTTTGGTATCTTTGTCTTTTCACTAAACTTTATCGCTTTTTTAATCTATGATGCTAGCTAAGAAGCTAAGGTATATTTAAAAAGGAAATTAGTAAGTACCAATGTTTACATATACTATTGCCACATAAAACAATTTATCTATATAAATATTACCTCTTCAACCCGTCTGGCCCGCGTGGAGAGTGTAGGCCAAGTCCTCTGGGTGCTCTGGCCAAGTATGGCCCTAGTAGTACAGAGAGGGTCGTGCTCCTGCAGTGGAGACTAAAAAGGACCTAATGATGAATATAAATATTATAAACAAGTTTGAGATTTGAACATTCGGAATTCCTGAAACAATTCTACAAAATATTTTATCACTGTAAAATTATGTATTTCTTTATTATCAATGTTTAACTAAGCCATTATTTTAGACACGTGAACACCGGGCAGGATCGGTAGTAATGCTTTTGTTTAATAGAAAACTCAAATGAAATAGGACTTGGTACACCTATATATTCGGTGTTTCTCTGCGAGGCCGAAATAGAAATGAGGAGATCCGTAAAAGAACTAAAGCATCCGACATAGCTCAGCAGATTAGCTCTTTGAAGTGGCAGTGGGCGGGACACATAGCGCGTAGAACCGATGGCCGATGGGGCAAAAAGGTTCTCGAATAGCGACCACGTATCGGCAAGCGCAGCGTATTTCCAAGCTGGGGAAGTATAGGATTTCTTGGATCTGGGAGGGGAATTGGGATATTACTCTCTCAGATAAATAAAGTAAGTAATGGTTTATTCCATTTTTATGAGCTCAAGACAGCCGTGTCAGAAGATTAACTTATTCTTCTGAGGTTAATCCTGCTTGCCTGTCTTAAGTTGTGTATATGCTTGTGTGTATAGATGTTACTGTGTATGTGTTAGTTTGGCTGTTATTGTGGTAATTTTTACTGCTTTAGTAATTATTTTGAGTTTATACCTGTCATTTTTATTTGTAAGTTGCGCACACCCGTGACGTCAACATGGGTTCCAACGGAAGATCAGCGCTGGCTTATCGCCAGCAAATGCTGAGTTGGGACCTATTTGAGAACGGACACAGTGCTGGTAACATTTTTAATTTTACTTAATATTAAGTACATTTTTTTGTTTTTTGCTTGTACGGTGTATGGATCTCAAATAAATCATTCATTCAATCAAATCATTCATTCAAATCACTCATTTATTCATTCATTCATTCAAGTAGCAGCTATAGACGCCGGGCGCGCGTACCCTATGCCATACCTGCAACCACCGGACCAGAATTTAAAGATAGCACCCCTGATTGTATGATAACTAGCTGTTTCCCGCGACTTCGTCCGCGGTAATTTCTGTTATTATAATTAATTAGTTTTTTTATTAGTATAGATGAATAATTTTGCCCCGTTTTTAACATTTTTTAATGATGCTTCACTCCTTTTGATCGCAGCGTGATATTTTATAGCCTAAAGCCTTCCTCAATATTTTTTTTATTTATTTATTTCACTTAACTTATTCTATTTTTACAGGTATATTCCCCAATACAATAGAAAAGCAATTAATAATCAATTATTTACCATAACTTATTACGTAAATTGCAACCTTTGTGAATTCACACAGAGTACACTGGAATATGTCTATTTTGTCCGCAATCAAATTCAGAATGTGTATTGCGCGTGCCAACGGAGACTTGTTCATCAAGTTGGTCCGCCCGTGAGGTACCACTAAAAGGCATGGCTGCCTCCGGCGCTCCACGTATCCATTCGGAACATAAAATTCAACTATTTTTAGCATTTCTATATTATTGATTATACCACGAATCAACTTAAAAATATAAGACACCATATTAAGCTCCCTTCTTACCCGTAGCTCATAATATCCCACCATACCCAACACGAACAAAGTGGGGTACATAAGGGGATAAAAAGGGTACACTCCGTTTTGTCTCCAATATAAATACCTAACAAACTTGTTCTGTATCTTTTCCAGCATAAGGCTGTATTTAATCTCATGCGGATTCCAAACCTGTGCATTGCATTCTAAGTGACTCCTAACTAAAGCATTATAAAGTGTTTTAATTACATGCATATTTGAGAAGCCAGTCACCCAAATGGAATATCCAACACAAAAAAAAATCCTATTTGAACCAGTAGTTCCTGAGATAAGCGCTTTCAAACAAACAAACTCTTCAGCTTTATAATATTAGAATAGATTATTTATTTTTCTTGACAAACAAACGTCTCAAAATTATTTTAATTGCTACCAATGCAATCGAAATATAAACAAAAATAAACAGTCACATTGCAGTGATGGTAAGATAGTATAACGTCATCAATCATAGCCCTAACGAGCGGTTCCAAATGCATTCATTAGTCTAAAAAGTTTGAATGCGCTATCAGATCATTTATTTTTGGATGACAAATTATAGTCCAAGATTCCTTTGCGTGATTTCTATGTTGATCTTTGTTTAATCAGTTTTTAGGGATTGTTTTGTAGGGTTAGTATATCAAACAATAATTTGAACCTTTTTAAATCTTCCTAAATTTAGAGGTTATTATCTTAAACAGATCATCATCATCATTTCGTGGAGGTGTCACGGTCAATCGGCCATATACACCCTGGTGTCAGAGTTCTCCGGAACCGCCTCTCGGCCTCTGACGTGGTCCCTTTAACGACTACCCGATGGCAGCCAGATCCTTTTTTATCAGACAATCAGGTGATTCAATCCTGCAATGTTCTAACCAAACTAGAAACAGCTAAACAAAGTATGCTTCGCGTGGGATTCGAATCCACGACCCCCGGGTTTACAGGCAAACGCCTTAACCACTGGACCACGGAGGCAGTTTGAAATAGATATGTTTGCCTCATCATAACTTAAACTTTACATCTACATAAACTAGTTGTACCTACCACGTAAAAATATTATCTAACATAATCTACTATTCTAACTAAGATTCAAAAGTCCAAGCTCAAGGTTTGCCAGCGTGCGATGGAGCGCAGCATACTGGGTGTCAAGTTAATGGACAAAATCCGTAACACCGAACTGCGCTCTCGAACGGGAATCGCGGATGTAGCTCTAAAGGCCGCCCAGCTGAAGTGGAACTGGGCTAGACACGTACAACGTTGGCCATACGACTCCTGGACAAAAACCACCACTTGCAAAAGAGGTCTTCTGCAAGTGGTGGTCTTTGTCCAGGAGTCGTATGGCTCCCCCGTATGGTAATATTCTTTTGGAGTTTGTCGATCCATTCTTGGCTTACCAAGAATGGATCGACAAATTCCAAAATAACTGGAATAATCTAGCCGAAGATCGAACGGATTAGGAGAAATGGAGGGAGGCCCTTGCCCAGCAGTGGGAAAGTTAATGGCTTAACATTAAATTAATCTACTACTACAATAAATAGAATTTAACATTTATTCATAAAAATGTTTACAAAGATGTTGCCCATATCAGAACAAGGTTCTGATAATATGTGCTTAACTACATAGTATAAAACAAAGTCGCTTCCCGCTGTCTGTCTGTCCCTATGTATGCTTAGATTTTTAAAACAACGCAACGGATTTTGATGCGGTTTTAATAGATAGAGTGGTTTAAGAGGAAGGTTTATATGTACATCGCACCCGTGCGAAGCTGGGGTCCAGGTTGCTAGTAAATTAATATTTTGAACATAAAACAGGGTCCATGTTTTATGCTTAAAACTATTCCTGGATCTATATCTCCATGCAAGCTTCTCAAAGGACACTTGTAACCCAAGGAGGGTAATTGCAAGGGGGGTTAAAAAACTCTTTATTTGATGGACTGACGTGTATAATTGTAAAACCATGTGGTACTTACCGTACAATATACCCTTTTGAACAACATACTTAACGAAGATGTGATCAAAGTTGTTTCATTCTTAGAAGTTGGTTAAAAATATCAATCTTGCCAAGTAAGATAAAAGTATTAAAACAAATTAATAAGACAACAGAACTGAAACCTTATCAAGGTAAGTATACTATATTACCTAACAAAAAAGTATTATTTGCGCTCATGGCTATTCGTTAGTTTAATACGATTCAATAAAATTTAGCTTTGTACTTTCATTGATATCGTAGTCTGAGATAATTAATCATCACGACTCTGTGTATAAATAATTTTACGTATTAAAACCCTAGGATATGGACGCTAACAAAAAACGAAAGTAAAAGACTTAAAGCGTTAGAGATGTGGTGTTGGCGTAGAATGGAAAGAATAAGCTGGGTAGAAAGAGTGATTAATGAGGAGGTCTTGAAAAGGGTAGGAGAAAAGAGGCACATATTGAAAATTATTGAGAATAGAAAAGGGAAGATGGTAGGACACCTAATAAGACATGATAATTTGATCAAGAACATCATAGAAGGAAAGATAGAAGGAAAAATGGGACCGAGAAGGCCGAGACACACTTTTATAAAGCAAATAGAAGAAAAAATAAAAGTTACTTCTTATAGAGAAGTAAAGGAACTGGCGGAAGAAAGAGAGGAACAGAAAAAGCTCCACCGACAAAATCATAGCTCTTAAATTTGATGATAAAAACCCTAGGTTGTGTAATTTCAGCTGCAGCCAGTAAAAGTACAAATTTCACATTATTTGATGTCAAACGTTTGTCAGCGTACAGTAATTATATTTTTATAAAGAAAACGAGTTGAATCAAACTACTGGACCCACTATAATAAGATACTGAGGTCAGTTGTCAAAGAATACCCTTACAAATTAAAAGAAAGATTTTTCAAATTGGTGAACAAACATTAAAAAACATATAAACGAATTGAGAACCACCCCCTTTTTTAAAAGTCGGTTAAAATACATTGTATGCCGTGATCATAACCTGCATTATGTATTATAAATGTATCCTTGGGGCAGGGGTTGGAATACCGGAAAAATTTATTACCGGTACCTCTATGAAACGACAATACAGGTAATTGTATTGGAAACGGTAATGAGGGGTTGGAATAACGTTAAAATCAAGTACCGGTACCTCTACAATACGACGGTACCGGTAATTGGATTGGTACCGGTACCTCAATAAAACGACGGTACCGGTAATTGAATTGGTATTAATAAGTTTAATAACGTTAATAACAGAAGTATTTGTATGGCACTAAATACCGGTACTTAGTACCGCTACCGCTCCTAGTATCGGGAATTATCATTTTGTTAATGTGTGTCGTTGCCGTGTTGTGCATGTGTAGCATGAGGCGGAGGCCGACAATGGGGCGGCACTTTTACAGTCGAGCGGGACGGCAACAACGCGTAGGTACCGGTAAAATTTGTTCGTTAGAAAATAATCATATAATGATCCCTAACACATCATCCGATATTAAAGCTAAATTATTATTGGAAACGGTTGCTTTTGGAGGTCTCAACCAGTTTAATTGTGTATTTAATAGTAATCTACGCCTTCTTGATCTGGTTTTTTGTACTTGCGTCTGTGTTGAGATAACTGAGACTGAGCCTATTTCTCGCGTAGATTCACGTCATCACCCTTCACTCCTTATTAAACTAAAAAATGTTTATATTAAAAATATTGCCAGAGTTAGGCCGACTAATCAACAAAGACCTAACTTTAATAAATGTAATTATGAAGTAATTAAGGCCGAACTCGCAATAATTGACTGGGTAAATATTTTAGCAAACCAAGAAGATATAGACATTGCTGCGGACACTTTTTATAATATTTTAAATAGTATTATTAAAAAAAATACTCCTTTAATCAGTGAGTATGAAGATACCTTCCCTATATGGTACACGCCAGCGCTTAGACGCTGCATAAGGGAGAAAAACAAGTACCATAAAAAATACAAAAAGTACGGCAATCCCAGGGACTATGACACCTTTTCCCTTCTGCGATCTAGGTCCAAAACCTTAATTAAAGAGAATTATGACTCATTTGTCTCATCTACTGAAGAATGCATGAACGACAATGTAAAGTCTTTTTGGGGATTTGTAAATAATAGGCGAGGAAGTAAAAGTCTACCTAAGACGATGATTTTGGGCGAGATATCTGTTTCAGATGTACAGGATATTTGTAACCTGTTTTCCAAATATTTTGCCTCAGTTTATGAGGACTACCCTGAATCAAGTAATTTTAATTTTTCAGACACGAATAGTAACTGCCTTTCCTATATTAATGTTAGTAAGGATGAAATACTTCAAAAAATTAATAAACTGGACCCCAATAAAGGTGCTGGACCAGATGGCTTGCCACCTAAATTTATTAAAATATGCGCACAGGAATTAGTCGAACCATTGTTTATTATTTTTAATAAATCACTTGATTTAGGCGTTTTCCCAAAGGTTTGGAAGATGGCCCACGTTGTTCCTGTGCACAAGTCTGGAGATGCAACTCGTTGTGAGAATTATAGACCCATCAGCATACTGTCCTGTATAGCCAAAATACTAGAGTCTATAGTTTACGATCATATATACAGCCTTGTCAAGCCCTTTCTGTCCGAGAAGCAGCATGGTTTTGTAAAATGTAAATCTACATTATCCAATCTTCTTGAATATAAAAATTACATCTGTTCTGCCTTTGCTCGGAAAGGACAAGTGGATTCTATTTATACGGACTTCAAAAAGGCGTTTGACAAGGTTGATCATAACATACTTTGTTTAAAACTTAAGGCATATGGTGTGCATGGTAGTTTGCTTCGATGGACTCAATCGTATCTACAGAGACGAAGTCAATTAGTGGCGGTTAAGGGGCATAAATCAGCACCAGTTACAATCAGCTCAGGTATTCCACAGGGAACACATTTGGGACCTTTATTCTTTATAATTTTTATAAATGATTTGGCTGAAAAGCTTTCTTGTCATTGTTTATTTTACGCAGACGATCTCAAAGTATATAGTCGTGTGGAATGTTGATGATTGTTTAGCGCTCCAAAGTGATCTAAATGTGATTGTTGACTGGTGTAAAAGTAATCATATGTTCCTTAACACAGATAAATGTTTCTGTATTACATTTACAAATAAGCGTAATCGAATCTTGTTTTCATACAGTATAGATGACCACACACTACAACGTCGATCTGTGGTTGGGGACCTTGGGGTTATTTTTGATGAAAAACTTACATTTAGAGATCACTATCAATGTATATTGAAAAAATCAAATCAAATCCTCGGCTTTGTTCACAGATCTACAAAAGATTTCAAAAGACCATCAAGCTTTATTTATCTCTATAATAGCCTCGTTAGGACCATTTTAGAATATGGGTCAGTAGTATGGTCTCCTTACTACAAAATACACTGTGATGAAATTGAAAGTATACAAAAGAAAGCCTTGAGAATTCTTGGTTATAGATCGGGTCACGGTAGATCGTTATCGTCATACGCACAAAGACTTAAAAAGTTTGGCGTTACTCGGCTTGACACTCGAAGACAACAACAAGACATGTTATTTTTGCACAAAATTGTACACTCATCTATAGACTCCTCTCAACTGTTATCACTTTTAAATTTTAATGCTAAAATTAAATTACGGCACCCTGTTCCTTTTAGATTGAATGTTTATAGGAATAATACCTCCTATTTCAACCCTGTTGTACGAATGTGCAGGCTTTATAACGATACTGTAAAATCAGATTCTAATAACTTAGATATTTTTGAGCCTAACCATAACAAATTTAAAAAACAGGTAAAGCTTGTATTTAGCTAACTTCAGAAGCTACAAAGATTTATTTAGTATTTTTTATGTTATATTGCCATTTCAATGTTTATACAAGAGTTTAACATGTAATGTATACACATTCTTGGTTTGCGATCAAGCACATTTAGTAATATAAATAAGTATATATAATTGTTCATGTATGAGATTGTAAACTGTGGTGTATGCTTAATAAATAAAATAAAAAATAAAAATAAAAATTAACGTAATTTTTAACAATATTATTAACGTTATTTTTATAGATGATTACCGTTAAAATTTTAACAGAATAGAAGTACCGGTACTTACCGGTACCTATAATGTGAATTTGGTATCGATAACAAGTAGCGGTAAAATGAACGATAACTGTTAACAATATTATTATCGTTAAATAACTAGATTATCGATACCTCATATTACCGTTAAAATTTTAACGGTAATATGGGGTAGTAGTAATACCGGTACTTCCCGGTACTTATAATGTGAATTTGGTACAGGTAACTAGCCCTGCTTGGGGGAGGCCTATGTCCAGCAGTGGACTACTTGCGGCTGATATGATAATGATTATGTATTCCTATGTGGTAATATCACAAATTGAATTTAACATCTGCTCGACATTTCATTTCTCTAAATAAAACAGAACACACAGTCGTATTCATCTGTATTTTCTTTATTTTATTACCGGAAGATGTCCATCAAATTACCATCAGGGCTGTGATAGATGTGTAATGAGGGGAGAAATAAAGATGCAGATGGGCAGTGATGAATTGAGACTAAAATTAGATGGACGAATAATTATGGCATTAATAATATGAGGAAACAATACCACGTGTTTCGTTCTCTCATTGTTCGAGCGATCACTATAATAAGGATAAGAAAAGGTAGATAAACAGACTAAATCGCGATTGGACTAGATCTCTGTTGGACTAGATCTAGATTTAACTATAACAGCGAATTGACTAAATTGAAATTGGACTACGTCTCGAGTTAATAAATACATTAGTTTAAGAAACTCAAGAAGTAAGATAAAATGTGCGTCGAGACTAAGATATATATTTGTGAAACATAGATACCTAGTAAGTAATATAATAGTGAAAGACATTCACCTTAATAAAATACCATTTCACTATATAAAAGATGAAATTTTTATCGTTTTGGACCCTTAAAGGGGTGACTGAGACCATCAAAATGAACAACTTTTCTTATGGGAACAATGCTGGGAACTAAAAAAAAATCGATGTTCCCATACAAACTGGCCGAGGGGCGGAACTCTTGTATGGAAATGACGAATTTTTTTATAATTTCCTGCATTGGTCCCATAAAAAAGTTGCTCATATTGATGGTCTGAGTTACTCCTTTATGGGTCCAAAACGATCAAATTTCACCATGTATATTTTTTATGGATGTCATTTCTATAGACAATTTGGGCAAAAGTGCTCTAGAAATAGAGTCTGGGAAATACACGTATATGGACTTTTATACTATATAAATGTGTCATATAAAAGTCCTTGAATAAACCCTCCTTTTATTGCAGTTAAGTAAAGAGTAACATGACGCGGAAATAATTATAATAATGATTATAATTTATCAATGCCCCGTTAATGTCTCCGTTGCATACAATTCACAAACGGTGAATGTTCCGTGCACACAATCAGATTGTGGTGTAAGTGACAAGAAATATTTATTAATTCTCAAGATGTATAACAAAATGGGTATAACAATACTTAAGGTCGCAGGGAGGCGCTGGATGCGGGCCGCTTCCAACCGGTCATTCTGGAAATCATTGGGGGAGGCCTATGTCCAGCATTGGACTTCTTGCGGCTGATATGATGATGAATACTTAAGGGACATCATCATCATTATCATTTCGTGTAGGTGTCACGGTCAATCGACCATGCACACCCTGGTGTCAGAGTTCTTCGGAACCGCCTCTCGGCCTCTGACGTGGTTCCTGTATCGACTACCAGATGGCAAATCGTCAATGACGACATGGCGGTAATTAGGTAGTCAAATCAAGATAAGGCGGCACATATCGATTTGGCCAGGCTTATGGCGATCGGCCCACGACATATACATCGTGTAAATTAATTACCACCATTCCTCCAAGGGGCCACTCAGCCAGTCAAAATGAACAAACCTATGGGACCAATAATGTGAACTCAAAAAGTCTCTGACGTTCAATTTGCTAGTCCGGCCAAACACTGTTGAACGGAAATCTATTTTTTTCGTTTCAAGTATTGCTCCCATAGGAAAAGTTGTTCATTTAGAATGGGAATGGGGAATGTCGGTGGTAAATGTACATACTGTATATTTTTTTTTCTTGTAATACTGAATTCCACTAGGGATTCTGATTCCGAGGTCTTAATGGGACACATAAATGTTCAAAATCACGTCGTATTTTGAGTCTTGTGATGTCTTTGTCTCGGCTTTTGCCTTATTGCATGAGCCTGAGATTTTAGTTCTAGATTTTTAGTTAAAACAAATAGGTATTGTGGTGTAAAAAGTATGTTTCTTTTCGTAATTATAACCACACTTTTTTACAATAGGCTAGTTTTCTTAAAAAATATAACTAGTCCGTCTGTTAGATAATCAAAAAATATTGGATACGTTATTTTTCTTTTGTTAATGAAACAAAATAGTAAAAAGATATATATTTATTGTTTAATTGATAAAAGAAAAAAATACATGTTCAATATTTTTTGATTACATATTTAACTGACAAACTAATTTTAACATAATTTTGATCCTTAAAACCAGCCTTTTCTAAATTTTGTACAACAAATAAATCGCTTCCTCTCATAAATTAAGTCCCAGTACTGCATCGGCGGAAGGTGAAATGCACAAAATTATCATATTATAAGGCTATTGTACCCAGGCCTGCGCACGCATCCGCTTTCGTAACGCTGGGATCATACGCTCAGATAAATAGGAGCTCGATAGACTAGCGAGCTTACGTTTGACAAGCAACCAGAGGTTCTCATCTAACTTGGATTACGTAGCTCTTACTCTGCATAAGTCTATATTAACACAGACGAAATAAAAGGTTATAGTGATATTTTGACTAGCTATAGGTAATCGGTATGTTAAGTGGATAATTAATTTAGTTTATTATACAATCTTAATCTATAATTGCTACTACGGAACCCTATAAGTGCGAGTCCGACTCTACAAAACCTTAAAAATGTCCTCCTGGCCCATTTTCATAAGACAACCTGTATTTTCTGTCCGATCTTCTATTACAATTCAAACTGCCTCCGTGGTTCAGGTTAAGGCGTTTGCCAATAGACCCGGGGGTCGTGGGCTCGATTTCCACGGGAAGCACACTTTGTTTCCAGTTTAGTTAGGATGTTGCAGGCTTGAATTACCTGATTATAAAGATGTTTGCGTGCTTCGGAAGCCACGTTAAACCGTTGGTCCCGGCTGCTATCTGGTTGTTGTTAAAGGAACCACGTCAGAGGTCGAGAGGCGGTTCCGAAGAACTCTGACACCAGGTTGTGCATGGTCGATTGACCGTGGCACCTACACGAAATGATGATGATGACTACAATTTGATAACAGACAATGCGCCTACGTTTCGTTTTGTGAAATCTTTTTCTTCTGAAGGCCCGAATAATACGTCCAATAAATAAATCAGTAACACAATGAAAGGTAATAAAATAACTGTCAGATGTCGACATCATATCTAAATCAATCAGAATCTGACAAAACAGCGAAAGTGGGACAAGATTGGACAAGAATCGGGAGCTCAGAATAAATGGAGATAGTTGTGAATTTTTTTGTCGTAAAGGATCAAAAATATATATCAAAAGATCTATAAAAATATATACATATATATTATTTTTATAGATCTTTCTTTTTTATTTTTTTATAGAAAAAAACGAGCCAAACAATGTACCAGGAGTTTAAGCGCGCCCTTAATTAGTATATGCATCGCCAGAAATGCTTTGTCTTGTATTATACTGACGGTGATTTAATTTGAAGGATTCTATTGCACAGTATGGCAATTCTTGTAATGTGGTGACGTGCCAGAAAGTTCGTTATTGTTGACTTGAGTATTTACTTCCCTTTTTTAACCAGTATCATGTTCAAATTTACAAAAGGATGTATTGACCTCTCAAACACTAAGCGGGCCAATTGGTCCACGTAACAATAGAAAACCCATTATGTCTGCGTTTCTTGCGCTTGATGGATTAATTTACACTAAATATTGAATAAATATTTTAATACCTCGCTGGTCTGAGAAAAAAATAAATAAAAAGTAGAACCAACTGCTTCTCCTTCTACGCAGATCGGTAAAGCCGTAATGGGCAGAAATCTGAGAAAAAAGAATTTGAAATCATACCAATAGGAGATGGGGCTAGCAACCCATAACTATTTTGATTCCGTTTTCAACCGTATATCGTCGTAAGGGAAGTAAGTACCCAAGGATTTTTTTTTGTCTCACAACAACTGAGGGTTAAAAATTACGTACGTAGTAAATATTAATGTAAAGTGTGTGCATTATATTACTTTTCCATTTGACTGTTACCTCCTTGGAGAAGAATTACGAGTTTCATAATGCTGCTAAAGCGTTGGTAATAGATTTATTGACGATATTATTGAAAATCTGGTTGGCTAGTTTATAGCCATCTTATATCAAAGCCCACCTGTGATTGCTAGGTATCAGATTCAAATCCCGATCAGGCCACTGTTACTTGGTAGTTACTGGGTAAAATATTAAAATAATAGATCATGCAATACCCGTAATGGATACAGACGTGATTGTTATACATAGATGAGGCGCTAAAACCTTCAGGCCATGTACAGTCCGGGGTAGATGATGACCCCGACTGTACTGTCATGAGTATTGATATGAACACACATCGGTTCTTAAATCAATGTGATAAGGTCTTAAATAGAATACAGTTGTATATATCGACAGCTCAGTGGCGCAGTGGTTAACACACCAGCCTGCAACACGGAGTGCCCGGGTTCGATCCCCGGCCAGGTCAAGATGGAAAATGATCTTTTTCAGATTGGCCTGGGTCTTGGATGTGTATCTATATATGTATTTGTTATAAAATATAGTATCGTTGAGTTAGTATCCCATAACACAAGTCTCGAACTTACCTTGGGGCTAGCTCAATCTGTGTGATTTGTCCGTATATATTTATTTATTTATTTATATATATCAATGCTCGTGACTGTACATACCCTGACCGGATTTGACGAAAAACGCGGGAAAAAGGATAGTCGTGGCAAAACTGGTGATACACAAAAGTGTTTTCCAGTACATGTATATGATAGATAGATAAGTGGTTTATTTGTAGCTGAAGTCACATACATACACAGGAGAAATACAAAATTACATAACATGAAGAAGAAAATCTCCACATACAAAATAGACACACCTTTGTATCTGTGTGCTGCAGCAATCCAAAAAGGTCATAGCTCAGTGCTAGTGCTGCCCAGAGGGCAACTCACTGATATGTAAGTACTCGTATGAAACTAAGTTCTAATTGGCTCAACGGGTTTGTACGTATAAGGAATTAGGTATCGTTCTTCTTCTTCTTAAGGTGCCTCTCCAACTAGTGAAGGTTGGCGATCAGCTTGGTACAGTCATCTCTGTTCTTGGTTCGACGGAACAGCTCAGCCGCTTTAGCAATCCCTGTCCACTGTCTTATGTTCCGCAACCATGACTTCCTTCTTCCTCCCACCTTTCTTTTTCCAGCAACTTTGCCCATCATTATGAGCTGTAAGAGGTCATACCGTTGGTGTCGGAGCACATGACCAAGGTAGGAGATTTTCCGCTTCTTTACCGTAAGCATAAGGTTGCGCTTCTGGCCAACCCGTTGTAGAACGCTTACATTGGTCACGTAGGTTAGGTATCGTTAGAATCCTTCCATCCAAGTGACAGACAAAAATATTTTGGCAGAGCGGTCGTTTGTTTTTCTTTGAAAAAACTTTTCTCACATTGCACGGAAGGAAGTTTTGAATGACACGACAACACCATTGGTTTTTAGGTCCTTGGAGAAGAATTACGAGTTTCATATTCAGGCGGCTAAAGCATTGATTGATATTAGATATTATTGAAAGTCAGTTGGTTTGTTTATCGCCATTGTATATCAAAGCCTGTTTTCGTGACCGCAAGGTATCGGATTCAAATCCTTCTGAACAATCCAGTGCTACTAGTTCGTGTTTCAAAAATACAAAAGTACTTATTAGAAACGAATTCTCAGTGCATGTTCTAAGCAAGTGTAAGTCTTGCGCAAAAGAAAAGATAGTGGGACGGACAACGGATGCTTAGTATTTTTTTTTATATACGGACATATCACACAGATTGAGCTAGCCCCAAAGTAAGTTCGAGACTTGTGTTATGGGATACTAACTCAACGATACTATATTTTATAACAAATACATATATAGATACACATCCAAGACCTAGGCCAATCTGATAAAGATCATTTTCCATCTTGACCTAGCCGGGGATCGAACCCGGGCACTCTCGTGTCGCAGGCAGGCGTGTTGACCGCTGCGCCACGGAGCTTGCCAGTAATTGGCCGATGGCACTATTTAGGTACGGGATCCTTAAAAAATAAACCTTCATTTTATATTCTTTGTATAATGAAGAAAGTCATGCGCAGAAAAAAAAATAGAAATCTAAACGAACTTATTCATTTATTATATTATATTGCATGGAGTACTGCAACCTCTGGGATGGCTCAGCTAAATAACAGCTTGAAGCATTGGACTCTGTTGACCGAAGAGCCCGCAGGCTTATAAACAACGGCGTGGTCTCGAATAATAAATTGCAATCGCTGGAGCATTGCCGTAAAGCCGCTTGCCTATCGGTTTTTTATAGGATCCATTTTGGAGAGTGTGCGAAAGCGCTCTTTGAGTAGAATCCTCACCATTCCTCTATCGGACTATGAGACGCAGATAGAAATTTCACCCTTTTATTGTTGGAAGACTCGTACAAAGAGTCGAACTAAACGCAGTTTCTTTTTTGGTTCGAGTAGCTAAGGTGTCGAAATATATTGCCTGCGTCTCTATTAGATTTCGTCTCTATAGTTATCCCAGACAAGTACAGTCCCGGGACAATCGAAAGTAGAATAAATAAATTGGTATCTCTTGGATAGGCATGTAACATCCTCGTCTTCATCGTCACTTACCATTAGGTGAGATGGGAGACAAATGCCTAATGTAACCTTAGCATCGTATTGCCAGTCGTTTGACAGTTGGCGACGATTTATCAACCTACTTCAAAAAAGGATGAGGTTCTATGTTCGAATGTATATTTTTTTTAGTTAATACATAACAGCGTCTCTCGGGTCAGCTATTGCAATATATATAATTCTTGATGTTGAGAGAAAATATGGTACATTGAAAAATAAGGAACATGTGATTAGAGAATACAAACCCGGGATCCCGACCGTTTTCTGGCCCCGAAAATCCCGGGACTGTACTTGGCTAATCTCGGGATTTTCGGGATTGCCACAAACAAGTCTAGTTTGTATTCCGTAGTCCGTTGCGCCTTGAAAATAACCTTGCCTAGATTATTTTAATACATTACGACAAAAAGCAACGCGTACAATACGTAGGTCCCCACTATTTACTACACAGGTACAGTCCTAATAATATGTTTGTCGTAGAACTTAGAAGGGACTTCCCCACTCGGAATACTTTAATACAATACTCTTAAGGTAATTCCCCAACGAACCGCAACACCCCAATCGCCCGATCATCTCATATCATAATATTGTCGCGGGTTCCCTGTACGAAAGTATAAATATGCAAATCAGGTTTTATTTTTTTCATTTATTGTTCTGTCAGTGACGGGTTACGTAGGCTACGTCATGAAAATTTAAAAGTCAATTATCTGAAATTAAGTATTTCAAATGGCGGGAGACTTTGTTAAACATAAAAAAGACGATGACGTCAGTGTGGAGTTATTATTAATTGCGAAGGACGGGATTTTAATTACTCGTGTTTTTTTATTTTAGCCCAATTAGAAACCACATAATCTAATCCCGGGATAGGCCCGGGATCCCGGGAAAATGCTTCAAAAATCCCGTAAGCCCGGGATTGAAAAACATGCTCGGGGTTGTATTCTCTACATGTGATGCACATAACTAAAAAAAATATTTTGGTATTTATTTATCTTTAATGTGTTCTAATGTGGGATCTATAAAGAGAAAAAAAAAGACGTGTGGCACTAGGGGACTGCCGCGGCAAAACTATTGCATAGCATTTTTTATCAACTTATGCAATTATAATTATTTATTTTATTTATGCAGTAACTCCGTTACTGTAACTCACTGTTAACTTACTGTAACTTAGTAACTTAACTTAAGTGAACTTAACTTTAGTTAACTTAAGTGAACTTAACTTAAGTTAACTTAAGTGAACTTAACTTAAGTTAACTTAACTTACTAATTTAACTTACTGTTACTAAGTTAACTCACTATAACAGTAACTCCGTTACTGTAACACTCTAACAGTCACTCCGTCGAGCCTGTCGCGACACCCAAGTCAAAGTATCACCGCTGTGCCGGTCGGAGTGGAGGGTGATACGATTTTTTGTTACGGAATTTCTAGATTCGGTCTCCACGCTCAAGGCCCGCGATAGAAGCTATGCAATAGCTTAAAAACTAAATGCCATTCTCAGAGCCACAATTTAATAAACTCCACAATAGTTCTAGACAATACCTTATGAGAGATTCCGGAAGACAATGGTACATATTTCTCGATCCTTTGGTCCGCGACACAAAATGGAGTGATTGCAGAAGTCAACCTTCAGTAAGGACAATGCAATAGCTAAGAAATTTAATTGCCATGTCAATTTAAATAATTTTAGGACGTAATGTATTTTTTTTACATTTACATAAAAGTGTTCAGCCGCCCGGGTAATTTGTATGGACCCGATTTTTTTTCTGAGTTTTTGAGCTTCAGTCCCATAGGAACAGTTGTTCATATAAACGGTCTGAGTTATCCCTTTACGGAAATGACAAGGGTAAATTTTCAAGCTCTATACAGCGTGATTTT
Source organism: Elegia similella (assembly GCA_947532085.1). Taxonomy (NCBI): domain Eukaryota; kingdom Metazoa; phylum Arthropoda; class Insecta; order Lepidoptera; family Pyralidae; genus Elegia; species Elegia similella. The sequence goes on from OX383941.1 coordinate 22,667,374, forward strand.
GAACCTCCTAGCAATATTGAAATCTGGGTATCAGAATCCCTAATGAAATACAGAATTGTAAGAAAAAAGAGTAAAAAACGAAAAAAAATAAATTTAACCTTTCATAGAAATTCGTCCAGCTGATCGGCGACTTTGTATGGAAAACCTATTTTTCTTTTTCATTTTTACCTTTTTTTTCTTGCAATTTTGTGTTCCATTAGGGTATCTGATTCCCAGATTTCAATATAGCTAGGGGGTTCAAAATCACGGTGTATAGAAACAAAATACAAGTTGAGCTAGCCTACTAGCCCTACAGTGCAATCATTAATATTAAAGGTAAAATGTTTTATTAATTTAATAAATAAATATTCAATTATTCATTCATTATTCACCAGATCATCAGTGATCTATGAAGTTACTTTTCTGTACTGTCTCTGTTTTGTGTCTGCGAGCGCAGTCGGGTATTTTCTATTTGGATGCAAGAGAATATCTATGGAGGAAATGTATGGGAAGGATTGGTGAGCCAAATTCCTTTAAAATACTCAAATATTTTATGGTATAAACTTTAAATCCCGACTTCGCGTGCGAATCACTTTCTAAATATTATCTACAAACACATTTAAACACATTTTTTAATTAACTTGTTATCCTTTAGCTAAAAAAGGCCTTTAAACAACTACAAGGCATCGTGGCTAAGGCCTATTAATGCCGTTCTTTTTTGAAGGACTGTTTGGTCAAAATAATAATTTGCCTTTTTTTTAGATGTTTGGTTCTGCCTGTCCGGAAAAGACTATGACGGGATCATGATCATTACTTCGCCCTTAAGAAGTCCACTACTAGACGAAGGCACCGAATAATTAGTAGTAAGATAAGATAAAGATTTCTTTGCATGAAATAAATTACAGTAGCTAATATGTAGTGGTTAACAATGTAGGTCTTATGTATAGTAATGTAATCAGCCTGCTTGCAGGCGTGCAAATATTGTTTCTACAAAACTTTTACACTTGCCATTAAATTAAAAATATTAGTAGCAATAATCAATTATAGTTAGAATTTACCATTAATTATTTATATTTATTTGTAATTATTTATTATTTATTAATTATTATCACTTATGTCATAAATATTCCATCTCATATAATTTCGTCAAGTATTTAATGTCAAATAATAATGAATCTCTCAGTCTCTACAATCTAATATTCCTTAATACTATAAAAACCTTTCTCCCTCAACCATTTCGTCTATGTTATTTTGAACTTATTGTTATTTAAGCTTTTGATATAAGTCGGAAGTTTATTAAATATTTAAATGGCCATATCATAAGAATTTTTTTTGTATATTATTTGTATATTTCCATGCGCTTTGTTGAAATAGGTTATGTATATAATATGATATGATAGTATGATAAAGGCCTCTCGAAAAGATTCGTCGTTCAATAGGAGAATATTGCCATCCTCACCCCGTTTAGTACACGGGTTGGCGAGCGTAGTTTCTTTGGCTTCTAGTGCTTACGCTGCTGCACATCGGAAGCATTTTATGCTGCGGAAAGTTAGCAACATTTAGGTTTTACTTTATGGAAGATAAAGCTACATTTAAAAAATAAGAAGACGAACGACAGTTGCCGATATAGCCAAAAGAGTAGCCACACTAAAGTGGAGATGGGCAGGTCACATAAAGCCGTAGAGAGGATAGAAGATGGAGCCACAAAATAATAGACTGGAGACCATGGCTGGGCTACAGAAGCCTTGGAAAGCCAGTAGCTTGATGGAGAGATGACATCGTCAAGGCAGCCGGTCCATTATGGAAAAGAAAACCGCACAACCGAAGTGAATAGCGTGCATCAGATGAGGCCTATATCCTGCAGTGGATTGATTATGCTGCTAAGGAAGAAGAAGATTGCTGGCCAACGCCCACCCACAATGTTAATCCCTTTATGCCCGCTACCAATAGTTGAAGTAGTCGACGATGACACCCTGATCTGTCATGTGATAATTTTGTTAAATAAAATAAATAAATATATACGGACAAATCACACAGATTGAGCTAGCCCCAAAGTAAGTTCGAGACTTGTGTTATGGGATACTAACTCAACGATATTATATTATATAACAAACACATATATAGATAAATATCCAAGACCCAGGCTAATCTGAAAAAGATCATTTTCCATCTTGACCTGGCCGGGGATCGAACCCAGGCAACCTCGTGTCGCAGGCTGGCGTGATAACCACTGCGCCACGGAGCTGTCAGATTTATTGTATCACTAGCTTTTGCCCGCGGCTCCGCCCGCGTCGATGTCGATCCCTTGGGAACAGTATTTCCGGGATAAAATGTACCCTGTCCTTTTCCGTACCCCAGATAACGTGTATGCAAAATTGCATGATGATCGGTTTAGTAGTTACGGCGTGAAAGCGTAACAAACAAACTAACTCACTTTCGTATTTATTATATTACTAGCTTTCGCCCGCGGCTCCGCCCGCGTCAATGTCGATCCCTCAGGAATAGTACTTTTTCCCGGGATAAAAGGTAGCCTATGTCCTTCTCCGTACTCCAGAGAACTTGTATGCAACATTTCATGATGATAGGCCCAGTAGTTACGGCGTGAAAGCGTAACAAACAAACAAATAAACAAACTCACTTTCGCATTTCTAATATTAGTAAGATAAGATAGTTAGGATAGGATTAGGATTATGGATACCATATGAAAGGAACCACGTCAGAGGCCGAGAGGCGGTTCCGAATAACTCTGCCACCAGGGTGTGCAAGGTCGATTGACCGTGTCACTCTTCGATCAAATATATTTATTCATTACTAGCTTTCGCCCGCGGCTCCGCTCGCGTTAATGTCGATCCCTCGGGAATAGTACTTTATCCCGGGATAAAAGGTAGCCTATGTCCTTCTCCGCACTCCAGAGAACTTGTATGCAAAATTTCATGATGATCGGTTTAGTAGTTACGGCGTGAAAGCGTAACAAACAAACAAACAAACAAACTCTCGCATTTATAATATTAGTAAGGATAAGGATAAGGATAAGGAAGTAAGGATAAGGATAGTAAGGATTAGTAAAAATGTCAAACTTATTATAGTCTGGCTCGCGCACCAATACTTATTATTTTCATCCTTACCAATTATTCATTGGAGGATTTATGTGGAGATCTGTATGCCTCTTATAAACGTGGCATCCATCCTCTCATCTATAAGCTACAGAAGAATGATGTCTACGATCATTGACTAGCTCCGCGGCGCAGCGGTCAACACGCCAGCCTGCGACACGGAGTGACCGGGTTCGATCCCCGGCCAGGTCAAGATGGAAAATGATCTTTTTCAGATTGGCCTGGGTCTTGGATGGGATCTATATATGTATTTGTTATAAAATATAGTATCGTCGAGTTAGTATCCCATAACACAAGTCTCGAACTTACTTTGGGGCTAGCTCAATCTGTGTGATTTGTCCGTATATATTTATATTTATTTATCATACAAATTAGGGTTCCATATTCGAATGCATAAAATTAAAAGTCATTTCATTAAGTCCGCATAACCGTTTTTGGCATCATCATATTGCATAACATTCATTAGGAATAAATAATTCGGCAAGATTTTTTTTACCATAGATACCAGGGTGTGGCGGGGCCAGTCCGGCTCGCGCACCAAAGGTTTCGTACCATTACGAAGCGAGAGACGCGAGCCCGACTCGCACTTAGCCGGTTTTTTAATTACATTACTACGTATGTACATACGTACTCATATGTAAGTTATTTATTGTACTGTCTTGTGATCCAAGTGGAAAAAGGCTCCTAGTTACTTAATTTTTATTCATTAGACCCATTACTCCAACACATGAATCAGAATGATAGTATCATAAAATGCACGCCCTCTAATGCAATATGCATGTCAGAAGATGACTCAAATTATGACGACAAAAATATTATGACACGTGGGCGCTACCAGGAACAACGGAAGTGATACTTAGCATTTGATATGTAAAAGCCTGGTATTCATAATCATCATCATCATCATTTTGTGTAGGTGACACCTTAGATCAAATATAATTATTAGAAATATTTTTATTATATGATGTATTTCAAAATTTTTGCTTTTCGCAATTTTTCCTTTATCTGTGTTTGTCTGTCTGTCAAGATTGCCCTTTTTCTCAGGAACGCATAAAGGTATACAGCTGGCTATGCCGCCAATTTTCTTGTTTTTTTCGACATTCGCAAGGGAATCAAAACAGGGTGCTTCCCTTCACTTCCCTACACTTCAGTAAACAAATCTTGAAATTTGGTACGAAGCAACGTCTTATAGCACAGATAAAGGAAAAATTGCGAATGGCATTAATTTTGAGTTACATCATATAAAAATATTTATAATAATTTCAAACTTATTATATATAATGTATGGAACCCTTCGTGCGCGAGTCCGACTCGCACATGGCCGGTTTTTTCATATTCGATTACTTTCTAATAATTCCTTTCCAAAAAAGCCACAACTTTCAAAATCAGCATTAAGGCGATACCACTGTAAATAAGGTCGTTCTGAACCTTATTTATCTCGCAAAATACTTAAATTAGGAGTATCAAATCTAAGTAATATGATTTTTGACTATTTCATCTCCAAAAATTGAAGATGAAAACACGTTTTGATAAAATTTTCCCGATAGAAATATTTTTTGAAAAATGGTCTTCGTTCGCAGAGTTTTTGTTATTGTAGCTCAAATGCGACGAATGAAATAATGATTTTTAGACTAATAGATAGGTTATTAGTAATTCATCAAAATGTAAATATGAAAATACAATTAACCGGTCTGATTTTATATAAAATAGAAATAACGAATTTGGCGCTTACGTTTTTTCTTTGAGCGACTCGAGACTATCTCCTATCTCATCATTCACGGGCTAAACCGCCAAGCGCTATCCCTTGCGCGCACTTGATCAGTCCTTAGCCGAGCGAAGGTACCAAACATTTGAGTCCTCGTCTTAAAGCAACATCCCGAGTTCATATAAAGAGAAGTGTTGCCATGAAATGCTCTCAAAATTGATTTTCCCCAAGAAACGCTCTCGTATCGAAAATAAATTGGATTTTAACGTCGTAAATATGAAGCCGGGTAGAATGCTCGATATTCTTCAAACTCATACGTCATACGGTAATGAGGTTTTATGCATCATAAATATTGCACATTCGGCTTTAATCATAGATTTAAAAAAAAAATTGCGTCTCTCTGAATTTAATATACACGGTGAAATTTTGATCCTTCTGAACCCTTAAAGGGGTGATTGAGCCCATCGATATGAACAACTTTTCTTATGGGACAAATATTGGAAATTCAAACAAAAATTTCGGCCGCCCAGTTAATTTGCATGGAAACGTCAAAAATTTTTTTGATTTCCCAGCATTGATCTCATAGGAAAAGTTGTTTATATCAACGGGCTGAATCATCCCTTTAAGGGTCTAGAACGATCAAAATTTCACCGTGTACTAATATTACAAATGCAAAAGTTATTCTGTTTGTTTCCTCTTTATGCAACCACTGAACCAATGTAGATAAAACTTGTTATGGAGATAGTTTGAAGTTTGGGAATGATTATAGGGTTCCTTTTATCCCCGAAAAAATTACTCTCTCCGAGGAATCCAAATTCTCGCGATTGAAGCCGCAAAAAGTAGTTTTCTGTAAACAAATGGTCCAAATTTTGTTCCAAAGTTAGAAGCCACATTATCAAAAGTAACGTTCCCCGGTGTTTTTAAAGGTGTGTTTTTGAATTCACAATGATATTCTGATATACTCTTATTAAATTAAAAAATATGGTGATGAAATTCCACTCTTTTGGTTTAACCGGCGACCTTAGGTCGTACATAGACTTCGTAATTAGACCCTGCTCTGAGTAATATTTCCTTTATTGAGTTGATATGCAAAGTTAAAGACAAGGTGTAGCCATGAAATACTCTCAAAATTGATTTTCCCCAAGAAACGCTCTCGTATCAACAATAAATTGGATTTTAACGTCGTAAATATGAAACCGGGCAGAGTGCTCGATATTCAACGCCTCATACGTCATAAAGCGGTAATGAGGTTTTGTGCATCATATCATAAATTTTAATATTGTACACAAGGTTCAATTTGATTTGAATTTACCTTTTTGAAGACCCCTTCTAATCCATAAACTTTTAAACTGCAATGCATTTTGGCATAACTGAGTTGGCATATAGTTGTTACGCATAAATTATGACAAGCAGTGTTCTTTTGGCATATAGGCATAACCCCTATTTTACTCTAATGTTCTTTATTATAATTATAATTATCATAAAAGTAAAGGGCATAACTGTTGTATACCTAAAGGTTTTAAATTATAAAATAAAAATTCCTAATAGACTTATCCATAATAATTAAAATGTAGAAACTCCGAACTGAACCAAGTCGCTATATCATCTGTAAAACAAATAAAGGAAAATAAAATCTTGTGACAGAGCGTTACAGTTAGGTTCAGGGTGCGGCGGGGTGGCCCTTGGGCCACCCCAAGCCGCTCAATATAAATACCTACTCGCAAAAAGTAATTTGTTTGCCAGATACAAAATATATAATTTTATACAAACCTGCTTCATTACATAATAACTGTGATGACACTTATATACAACAATACAATAATTACTCATATACCGCACATATTGTTATATATTTATTTTGTAAAAACCTACACATTTAGTTACAGCAGAGTTTTTTTATTACAAAATAAATATAATGTTTCTTAAATATCATTATTGATATGTATAATCTGTTCACATTAAGCCATCACATTTTAATTACATTACATTACTCGAAATTTAAAATGCCGAAAATGTTATGATAAGTTATCATTATTGTAAAAACATTGATGCAAAAAGTATGTATGCAAATATATTATGATGATAAAATTCATCATGGTAAAAAAAATCTTGCCGAATAATTTATTCATAATGAATGTTATGCAATACGATAATAATGCCAAAATGTATGGAATTTTAATTTTATGCATTTGAATATGGACCCCTAATTTGTATGACCGTAGACATCATTCTTCTGCAGCTCATAGATGAGTGGATGGATGCCGACGTTTATAAGAGGCATACAGACCTCCACATAAATCCTCCAATGAATAATTGGTAAGGATGAAAATAATATGTAAAATGTGTTATTATCCTATTCTGTAGTGTAATGTGCCGATATGGACTTAAGTCTGAAATAAATGATTTATATATATTTTTTTTATTTTTTTTATAATTATCTCTATTTCTTTTTTAAGCGTGTTTCAGGTCGTATCCCCACCGGAGTTCGAAGCCGGGAGTAACATATCCCGGCTTTCTCTTATTCACACGATCTTCAGTATGCTTGATTGACGCATAGTTTTAGCCGTGTGGTTTCCGGCAGAGTAGATTATGATCACTCGAACTCTTCCCATGTATGTCGTAAGAGGCGACTTAGGAAATACAAGCTAAACAAAGCTCATAAACATCAATGAGACCTCTCCAACTCGTCTGGCCAGCGAGGAGAGTGTAGGTCAAATCCTCTGTCTGCTCTGACCAAGTATGGCTCCGGTAGAACAGAGAAGGTTATGCTCCTGCAGTGGAGACTAAAAAGACCTGATGATGATTGCTCGTTTGCCATCCAATATCATAAAATAAACCTTGATAGGACGGGATCTCACAATTTCATTTTTACACATATCAAAATGAGTGTGAGATTTCGTCATGCCATAAATCTCATATGTTTAATCGATGTCGGCGATTACTTCCAAGTTCTTAATTTTTCACATGTGAAATTTTGCAAATTATTATCGTGACAAATCCTTCTTTATGAAAAGTTTTAACTTTCCCATTTCATAATTTTCCGAATGTTTTTTTTTCCTAATTATAGATAGTACCAATTCGGTTTTTTATCATATATATCTATAAATATACATAGTCATAATTATTTCGTGTAGGCGACACGGTCAATCGACCATGCACACCCTGGTGTCAGAGTTCTGCGGAACCGCTTCTCGGCCTCTGACGTGGTTAACGACTACCAGATGGCAGCCGGGACCAACGGCTTGCCTTCCGAAACACGGAATCGTCTTTATTTTCAGACAATCAGGTGATTCAAGCCTGCAATGTCCGAACCAAACTGGAAACAACTAAACAAAGTATACTTCCCGTGGGAATCATTACCACGACCCCCTGGTCTACAGCCAAACGCCTTGACCACTGGACCACGGAGGCAGTTATGTATATACATACATTAGTACATACATTTAGTATGTACATAGTTGATGGTACTATGTATCTACATAAAATTTCCTCCTCTCTAAATTTTAAGTCCCCCGGACAAATTAGAGCGCTGCGTCTGATTGAAGCGAACACAGCCTGGGCGGGGCAGTCTTCGGTTCACAAAGACCAACTTACAATACGAAAATTTAGGGATAATTTACTATAAATATAGTATCTACGCCGAGATTTGTGTAAAACAATATGAATTTTTAAAATAATTTTTTATATATAAAAAAAAAATCTTCAAATAAAATACTGTACCGATGTTGATGAAATTTAAATGGAACCGATTTAAAAGCATAATTTTTTAATAAAAATATGTTTAATAATTTTTTAAAATAGGTTCATCAATGACGGAGTTATGCGGTAACAAACATAAAAAAATACAACCATTTTAATTCAATTCTTTAAAGTGGTAGTGGGCGGGGCACATCGCGCGTAGAATCGATGGCCAATGGGGCAGAAGGGTTCTCGAATGGCGACCACTTATCAACAAGCGCTGCGTTGGACATCTACCGACCAGATGGTCGGATGACCTGACTAAGGTTGCAGGAAGACGCTGGATGCATGCCGCTTCCAACCGGTCGTATTGGAAATCCTTGGGGGAGGCCTATGTCCATGTGGACTTCTTGCGGCTGATATGATGATGATGATTTTAATTCAAGTTAGAGTTGACGGCCAACCTTTAGTAATGAAGAAGAATTAAAATTAGAAAAACACAACCTTTTACACAATAATCTCTGTATCTTGTAAACGGCTGAACCGATTTTGATTAAACATATCTAAGAACATTGCTAGAAAACCTGCTTTCAAATAAAAAACCGCATCCACATTGGTTGACTCGTTTTAGAGCTACGTGCCACAGACATACACACACATATCTCTCTGACAGAGTTAGGCTCTTGTCAGTATCATTGTGATGGCCTAGTCGGCGTGAGCATTATTAGGGGTCACGCATGGTAAGCAACGTGGGCATGGTCCCCTCTGGGATGGGTCACCACAAGTGGCACAATAATTTCTCGAGCTTGTGATTCGGAAGGCACGTTAAGGTGTTGGTCCACGCTGTCATCACTAAGCAGTCGTTATGTCAGATGCCTGATGGATATAGCTTGAAAATCTGACACTAGTGTTGGCCACTTGCACACACGAAAATAAAGTAAGCACATGATTATTTTTAGAAGAAAAAATGGAGTGGTTTGCCAATGTAATCTATCCCTTATAAACTAAGACAGATAATATCAAGTTCTTGATAGTTAAAGTCGATCGGGTTAATTTTGAAGAATTTTCATTATGGAGCCAAATCCACGGCAACTACGCGCTGATGAGAAAAACTTCAACGGATACTTTTCCGCTGGATGTGTCTCGAAAAATAAAGTTTCATTTCACAAGAAAATAACACCATCTCTTCCTTACTGGTCTTGGGGAAAAGATAAAACGAAATTACCAGCTGCTTCTCTTTACGTGCAGATCGTAAAAGCCAATAGAGGAGATGGAAAGACTGAGGAGTCATGTAACGAGGCGATGGGTAGTATTTTGATTCTGCTTTTCCATTTAAGAGCCCGCCATATGCCAGGCGGCGTGGCGATACAAACGCGGATGGTCTAAACGCGTTGGCTACTTTGGATATTTTCGTTTCTTAGGAATATTCAAGGGTTATTCGAAAAAGAAAAACATATGATGGCTGCCTTATCTGTAATGCAATAATAATCAAAAGTTTCAAGGTTAATTTTAATGTATTTGGTGAATAATACTATGTACCGAGTAAATTAGACGTGATTTGGAGGCAACTTTGCAATTTTTTTTCCATCGAGAAAATTTAACGCAATCGTGTTTTTGAGTCATATAGTTACCAGAGTTAGTCCTGAACTTTGCTGCATTTTTATTTCAACTTGAGTATTTAATTATTATTGATATAACAGTCAATCATGCAAAGCAGTGTGAGGTAGTACGGGCCCTGCTAAACATGACTTCTAGGGAATTAGCGCGAACATACCGTTTTTCTCCAGACGCTTCGACCAGGTTGCACCGGCCGTGGTCACTGGATGACTGATGCAGCGGTGTCAATGCGGTATGTTCGCGCTAATTACCGTTAATGCATTTAGTAAATATGCAGCGCAAAAGTTTAAAAGTATTTATGACTTTTAGGTCTAAATACCTGAGTACCGTCTACTCCGCAAGGGAAAAGACGTGATAGTCTTTATGTATGTATATGTAATGGCATCAGCAAAATTACATTTTCAACTACTACTAGATACAATTTATATTTGATCACTGTGTGTTACCAGTGATCACTTACGGGTCTGAAACGTGGTCCATTGTTATGGGCCTCATAAGAAAGCTCAAGGTAAAGAGCTATGTAGAGAGCTAAGCTCGGTGTTTCTCTGCGAGATCGAATCAAAAACCAGGAAATCCGTACAAGAACAGGTTCATTCTCACTAGTTCCATGAAGTTAATGGAACCGTTTGCCAATGGCACTAGTGAGAATGATCTGAAGAACAAAGATCACCGCCATAGCTCAACGGAATAGCTCTTCGAAGTGGCAACAGCGCGGCACATAGCGCGTAGAACCGATAGCTGATGGGACAGAAAGGTATTCGAATGGCGACCACGTACCGGCAAGCGCAGCGTTGGACGCCTACAGACCAGGTTGTTGGACCAACTAACCGATGTCGCAGGAAGGCCCTGGATACACAGGCCGCTTCCAACCGGTCATATTGGAAATCCTTGGGGAGGCCTATGTGACCCTATGTCCACCACTAGACTTTTTGCGGCTGAGATGATGATGAGACGAAAATTTATCATTCTCCATATAGTAAGTATCTTACCTCTACTTATTTACCATTCTGGCTCAGCGACCTAAAGTGAGTCTTGCCTCCAAGACAAGAAAAGCCTCGGTCCTGTGCTAGCTCTCGCCAGTTGGGCGGAGGCATAGGCCTACCCCAAGGACAAACTCTTCTCAGTGGAGTATTTATATCATGGATGATTGTCATGGAGACAAATGCCTAATTCAATATTTAGTAAAAAAAAAAAACCTTTAATATATACTTCATTTACTTGTTTTTTATTTTGGCGAAAAATCTTATCCTGTGTTTTCTCTTCCTTATTTCATTATATCTTTCCTTCACTATTGCTTTAAATGATGTCATGTCTAGATTTTTTCTCTTTTATTTTCCATCATTTTTAGTCAATATATTTTGCCTCTCTCTCCTGTCTTTAATACCCTCATACCTTTTCATTACTTTTCCTTTCAGCTACTCACTTCCATTGAAACTAAATGAATGTATGAATTTGGAAGGATGCCCACTTTACATGCATTGGCTTTGATCCCAGGATCACCAGCGCAATTGGGTACACACAAGTCAGTTCTTCAAGTTTTAACGAGGGATTTCTTAAAAGCGAGTATTCAACTTTTTCTTTCTTTGATAAGGAACGGGTTGGTGAGCCTCTTGAGGGCCAGTGTCAAGGACGTCCCGGCGCGTCTAATCACGTCGAGCGTGTAAGCTTTAAATACCGTGGTCCCAACGCGTTTTCTAATATATGCATTAGTGTTTGGCAGTACAATACAACCAATCATGCTTATAAAGAATTTTAACTGTCACTCCGTTATTTCTTTTTAACAAATATGTAACAACGGGTTACTCACGTACGAAGTCAGCTACTGGCCCACATGTTTCGACTTCATCCGGAGGTCTTCCTCAGGGCGAATGTAGATCGAGACGCGCGTCCGGTGGCCGGTCCGCACTGATACTCTTCACTGATATAGTTTAGCATTTTTTACCCATCCCAAAAAGTGCACAACGCCGCATATGAAATTTTCACTTCAAAATTAAGAAATAAATAAATTTTCAGTAAAATCTGTAAAATCTTTTCAACAAACAGAAGTTCTGAAAGCCTATCCCGGCAGTCCCAATACGTACATGTTTAGTTTGCTCAACATCGGGATCTAATAATGTCTGCGACTGCATCTGTTCGGCGGAATGCAGTCCCATGTACCGAATGCACGCTGAATTGTACATCGTGTGGTCTAAGTCACAAGATTAGGGATGGGAAAAATCCGGGTGCTTTCCCGTCGGATTTTCCATCACCATCCATATCATATACCATCAGACCGGATTTAAGATATACCTCCACGCGTTCCAGAGAAAAAGGGTCTTGACAGACCGACAGACAGACAGACGGACAACCGAGTGATCCTATAAGGGTTCCGTTTTACCTTTTGAGGTACGGAACCCTAAAAATTCATCAAGCTAAAATTCATATCAAAATCTCAGGTCCCTTGAGGCTGTGAAAAAAATCAAACTTCTAAGCCAACGCAATCAAAAGATACAGCCGTTTATGCCGCAAATTTTCATGTTTTTTCGACATTCCTAAGGGATCAAAACCTACAGGGTACTTCCCATGAACTCAGAATCTTAAAATTTGGTACGAAGCAACGTCTTATAGCACAGATAAAAAAATTGCGAAAAGCATTAATTTTAAGTTCCATCATATAATAAAAATATTTTTAATAATTTCAAACTTATTATATATAAATGTACGGAACCCTTCGTACGCGTGTACGACTCGCAATTGGCCGGCTTTTTTTCTTACAAAAGATCGTATTTCCGGGGCTGAAATTAAAATATTTCAGGTAGGTTACAAAAAAATTAAGGTTGTATAAAAAATCAAGGGGGAATAAAGTCAACTTCCGCTATCAGTCTATGACTGGCACCACAACAGCAGACAATAATACGATTTAGAAGCGCGATAACTTAGTTTGGAGTCGAGAAAAAATTGTATTTGTCGTATGAGCTGAAATGTTCCGTTCCCTTGCTGGTATTTTTATTTAGATACTAGCTTTTGCATGCGGCTAAACTTGAGTTTTCTAGGTACATACATACAAACACTTCATTATTCATCATCATCATCCTTAGGTCTCTTAGACGTTTATAAGCTTTAATTAGCTTGCATTTCCTAAGTCGCCTTCTACGACATCCACGGTAAGACTTGGAGTGGTCCTATTCTACTCTGCCGGATACCACACGGCTAACTTGTCACTTCATCATTACAGCCGTAAAAATACAACTACTGGACAAAGGCTTCTCCTAAAAATACTTTGTTCCATGGGAGGATTATGCCATACTCACCACGCTTGGCAGGCGGGTTGGCGAGCGCAGTTTCTTTAGATTATTGTGCTTCTGACACTGCTACCTGACGAACAGCCTCCGTGGTCCAGTGGTTAAGGCGTTTGCCTGTTAACCCGGGGGTCGTGGGTTCGATTCCCACCGGACGCATACTTTGATTAATTGTTTCCAGTTTGGGTAGGACATTGCAGGCTTGAATCACCTGATTGTCTGATAATAAAGATGATTCCGTGCTTCGGAAGGCACGTTAAGCCGGTGGTCCCGGCTGCCATCTGGTAGTCGTTAAAGGAACCACGTCAGAGGCCGAGAGGCGGTACCGAAGAATTGAAATGTTCGATTGACCGTGACACCTACTCGAAATGATGACCTGACGAAAGCATTTTAAAGCCGGGAAGGACAGGAACTTGGAAACGGAATGAAGGTATTGGGATTCTACTCACTCGGATGAATGGGGGGAAAAGCAAGTAGCTCATAGCATCAGCACCTCCTCTGGTGTTGTAGATGTCCATGGGCGACGGTGACCACTTTCTGGTGGCTCGTCTGCTCGTTTGCCATCAAATAATTACTGTTATAATTACTGACTAGCTCCGTGGCGCAGCGGTCAACACGCCAGCCTGCGACACGGAGTGACCGGGTTCGATCCCCGGCCAGGTCAAGATGGAAAATGATCTTTTTCAGATTGGCCTGGGTCTTGGATGTTTATCTATATATGTATTTGTTATAAAATATAGTATCGTTGAGTTAGTATCCCATAACACAAGTCTCGAACTTACTTTGGGGCTAGCTCAATCTGTGTGATTTGTCCGTATATATTTATTTATTTATTTATAATATACATAAAAAAAAATCTCGGGAGGCCGGGCCCGCGTACCCGATGATCCCAACCACCGGACAAGCAGGTAAGGATGACACCCCTGGCCATATTGGTACAAGCACTTATCATGTCTTTATTCTTTACAGGGAAGATTCCTATCCATCTTAGCAAATTCATTTCCTTCATTTGTATTTTAAAAGTGTGGATTTTTTTCTTAGGGCTTTTTTACGGAGAAGCTTCATGGCCTTGTGGTCGTGAGCATTAATAATATTTATATCTATACTAATTATTAAGAGGAAAGATTTGATTGTTTCTTTTTTACTTTATGTTGGATTAGGCATTTGTCTCCCGTCTCACCTGATGGTAAGTGACGATGAAGACGAGGATGTTACATGCCTATCCAAGAGATACCCATTTATTCTACTTTTGAATGTCCCGGGACTGTACTTGTCTGGGATACAGACGTAGGCAGTTCATTCCACACCTTAGCTACTCGAACCAAAAAATAACTGTCAAAGCGTTTAGTTCGACTCTTTGGTATTTCAACGATAAGTTTGTTTGTTTGCATCGAATAGGCTCTGAAACTACTGGACCAAGTTGCAAAATTCTTTCTCCATTAGAATCCTACATTATCCCTGATGAACATAGGCTATTTAAATACCTAGAGGTATCTTCCCGTGCGAAGCCGGGATGGGTCGCTAATATATAAATGGGATAGGTGATCGCTAGTGGCATAAAAATATCTTGAGCTCCTCCGTTTGGGAGCCACGTTAAGTCTGTCATCATATGGCAGTTGTTAAGCTATGTCAGATTCCTTTAGGCAGCTTCAAAAATCGGACACCAGAGTTGGCCACTTACATACACGAAAAAAAACGAAGCGTTGCGTGGCGCGTCGGGAGGAGACGGGGCGTCGCGTGGAGCGTTTTTCGTATAGGCAGATGCGTGCGCGTCTGCTATAGCGTAGAAAGCAGCGGCGATCGCGGCATTATACACGGTGAAATTTTGATCGTTCTGGACTCTTAAAGGGGTGATTCAGTCCATCGATATGAACAACTTGTAACGTTGCAGCATGCTACCTGCATGCTGCATCTCGTCCAACCTCATTTCTCTCATCCTGTCCATTTTTCATTCCTTATTTTAATTCAAATTCCATTTTTAATTCAAATTTCATACCATTCCATTCCATTTTAAGATTACTTTCTCTCTCTCTCATCACTCATTCTTCAGTCTGCTACCACCTTTCAGTCTGCTACCATCTTTCAGTCGGCTACCATATTTCAGTCTACTACCATCTCTTGGAGCATATCAGTCTCTTTTATGAATTATTGAAGTCAACATCTACATAGTTGAAGTTGTTAAGCGAAGTTGTAATAAAGTTATTCTCTGTGTGTTCTGTGTGTCGAGTCTTGTGTTCTCCCTAACTTCCTATTTATGTGAGAACTCGGCTAGAGCGCCGGGATAGTCGAGAGTCGAGCCCTCACAAACTTTTCTCATGAAACCAATGCTGGGAATTAAAAAAAAATGGGCAGTTTCATACAAAAAAAATCGGCCGTACGGTCAATTTGTATGGTAACGTCAAAAAAAATTTTGAGTTCCCAGCATTGGTCCTATATGATAATTTGTTTATATCAACGGGCTGAATCATTCCATTAAGGGTCCAGAACGATCAGAATTTCACCGTTATATACAAATATATCTATTGATAAGTACACCATATACATGTTAGTTATCAACAGAATACAGAAGATTACAGAAGATATAACAATACTTTTTTAATTGCAGTCTCAAAATTCTCTTCTCGGTCTATGTATTTGAACACTAAAACCTACAAAGCTAATTTAAGAGCGACTTCTAAAAAAAACGTACGTAAAGCTAATTGCAAATAATTTTTATGGAGAAAGAACCACTGAATACTTACTGCCTAAAAATATATAACAATAACATATTAAAAATAGAAGACTATAATAATGTTAAAACATTCAAAAAGAAACTTAAAGACATCGTGTTAGAAAATTTGAGTTAAAATTATGATTAGAACGTAAACTTTCTATCAGCAATCAATCTGTATGTCTGCATATTAAATACTTTGCTATTGATATAATTAGATATAAAATTAGATAAGTTAATTAAGGTTAGAGCTAAAAGTCAGTGCATTGTCTTCGCCAACAAACTGTTTTACAGTTTGGCAATAATAAAATTATAAAAACCTGTATGTGATTTACGGATAAATAAATTTAAAAAAAAAAAAAACTTTATAAGTCGGATCGAGAGTACTCGAGGAGCGGAAGGAATCAATCCAAACTAGGTTGAACCCACCGCCCGCACCCCAACCATACCTCCTGAATGTCAATTTAGTTTTCAATTTCAACATATAAGTGTTAACATACAACCGGCTGGATGCAGGCCGCTTCCAACCGGTCGTATCGGAAATCTTTGGAGGACGCCTATGTCCAGTAGTGGACTGATGATGATGATACAATACAATGTGTACATTCTTTTGACTAGCTCCGTGGCGCAGCGGTCAACACGCCAGCCTGCGACACGGAGTGACCGGGTTCGATCCCCGGCCAGGTCAAGATGGAAAATGATCTTTTCCAGATTGGCCTGGGTCTTGGATGTTTATCTATATATGTATTTGCTATAAAATATAGTATCGTTGAGTTAGTATCCCATAACACAAGTCTCGAACTTACTTTGGGGCTAGCTCAATCTGTGTGATTTGTCCGTATATATTTATTTATTTATTTATTCCATTTTCCACCTATACGCCTCCAAAATGGCGCTGTGCATCAGAAGAATACCGTAAAACATGTGTTTTTTCGTCGCGTAGTTAGTCTTATTTTTCATAGAATACTAGCATGAAAAATATTTGAAGTACAGTTCAAAGATCAAATTAAATGCTTACGTAAAAATATTTTTAAAAACTTATATAAAACTTAGTAAAAAAGTAGCAAAAAATCTATATCTAGATTAATTTTCGTCGCGATATTTTTAGCGACAACTACCAACGTTTATACGTCTATAAAAAGTATAACTAAATGAGCAAGATAGATACCTATAAAAAATATAATATTTGGTTATAATTATTGAATTATTAAATTAAAAGTGAAAACTAACACGGAAATGGTAGACACGGGTTTAAACTGAGACTGATGACAGGTACGACACGAGTATATAATATATCGCGCGATGTCCGCTACAAACTGTTAAGGAATACAGCGCCTTAAGCAAAGAAATATATTTCTGTGGCCTTAAGGCTTTTAATTCTTAAGGCCATAGGCCAGGTGGCATGACGGTACAAACGCGGATGGTCTAAACGCGTTGGCTACTTTAGATATTTTCGTTTTTTAAGAATATTCAAGGGTTATGCGAAAACGAAAAATACGTGATGGCTGCCTTATCTGTACTGCAATTTTAATGTATTTGATGAATAATGATGTATACCGAGTAAATTAGATGTAATTTGGAGGCAACTTTGATAAATTTTTCTATGGAGAAAATTTAACGCAGTCGTGTTTTTGAGTCAGATAGTTACCAGAGTTAGTCCTGAACTTTGATGCATTTTTATTTCAACTTGAGTATTTAATTATTATTGATATTACAGACAATCATGCAAAGCAGTGTGAGGTAGTACGGGCCCTTAGCGCTAAAGCGCTAAATTCTGATCAAAATAAGTAGTAAAGAAGTGATAACTATGTATGAATTTCCTGCAAAATCAGTAATGTATTGTATATTTCCCGGCCGCCATATTGCGCTGTACATTACCTTGATTGTACGCAAACATTTGCCGGGGCGGCGTGTTTGACTTCCCATATTAGATTTCAATTTTATTATATTGAAAACCACTAAGTGTAACAACTTAAACATGTTTACCCGACTGCGGTGAAGGAGAAGAAGAGGAGAAGGAGGGTTATGTGTTTTAACCGTATATGTATGACGGGTCCTATGTCTGCTTCCAATTCGGCCCATAAGGCAAAAGATGAGAGTTGCTGCTCTCCAAAGGCTTTTGCCATTGATTGCATGCACGCATACGCGGCCCATCAGGCAATATGAGAGTTTGCTCTCTCCAAGCCTTGCGCACACAGGCAACGCCCAAAGCCGAGGTCCGTCCCTCCTGGGGGCCCTTTGGTGATGTTGTCTATAAAGGTCGAGGGCACTCTGCCCTCGCCTCAAACGCCCGGTGTAGTAGCGAAAGCTCACTTGGAGCTAGCTACATAGTACTTTCAAAAAAAAAAGTCTGCTTCCAACCATTCAACCATTTTAATAAATGAAACTGTATACTAAAAAAAAGGTTCTTCAGGATGGCGCAAGTGTCACCAACACTTGCGCCATCCTAAAGAACCTTTTTTTTAATAGCTTAATATCCCATATTAAGAAGCGCTGGGCAAAGGCCTCCCCTTCCTTCTTCCATTCATCCCTATCGTGTGCAACTTGCTCCCAGCCACTCCAAAATCATCCCACCATCTTGTACGTGGTCTCTGCCCATGCGCCTTCGTCCATCGGGTACCTTTTGCGCCCATCTGTCTAAGTGCATGCGACACACATGGCCGGCCCAGTCCCACTCCCGCTTTATCTTAGACTAGCTTTTGCCCGCGACTTTGTCCGAGGCAATTGCTGTTATTATCTATATATATACTAATATTATAAAGCTGAAGAGTTTGTTTATTTGTTTGAACGCGCTATTCTCAGGAAGTACTGGTTCAAATTGGAAAATTACTTTTGTATTGGATAGTCCATTTATTGTCAAAAGCTTTAGGCTATAAAACATCACGCTGCGATCAATAGGAGAGAAGTATCAATAAAAAAAATTGAAAACGGGGGAATATTATTCATAGTTGAGGACATCCGACGCGTGCGTTGCGTAAACGGTTCAAGTTACCCAAAAAATGTGTATTAAAAAAATATTCGTCTTTGTTTTGTTTTGTTTTGTTTATTGAGAAAACCAACAGCGTTACAATTCCTTAAGGGCCCGTACTACCTCACACTGCTTTGCATGATTGACTGTTATATCAATAATAATTAAATACTCAAGTTGAAATAAAAATGCAGCAAAGTTCAGGACTAACTCTGGTAACTAAATCTGAACCAATAACACGATTGCGTTAAATTTTCTCGATAGAAAAAAATTGCAAAGTTGCCTCCAAATCACGTCTCATTTACTCGGTATATAGCATTATTCACCAAATACATTAAAATTAACCTTGAAACTTTTGATTATTATTGCATTACAGATAAGGCAGCCATCATATGTTTTTCTTTTTCGAATAACCCTTGAATATTCCTGAAAAACGAAAGTATCCGAAGTAGCCAACGCGTTTAGACCATCCGCGTTTGTATCGCCACGCCGCCTGGCATATGTCGGGCTCTTAAGAAAACCAACAGCGTTACAATTCCTTAACAATTAACTAATAACAGGTTTCCCTAACTGTAACAATAGTGTAGTGCTATCGCAATTAGTGAAAAGAACGCTAAAATATATGTATATCAATATTGTGAGTGTGACTTTAAACGAACTAAAAAAATGTCCGCAGACAGTATCCGTCTTATTATAAAACGAGGACTAACTTTAGTACCTGGTTTAAACCATAATCCGACCAAAATAAGTCGACGCTTATTATTTTGACGTTTAGTCAAATGTCATTGTCAATTTGTTGTGGACGGATATTGGTTTAAACCAGGTACTAAAGTTAGTCCTTGTTTTATAATAAGGCTGTATATGTCTATAATAACAGAAATTGCCGCAGACGAAGTCGCGGGCAACAGCTAGTCTTAGATAAAAATGTTCTTGTAAGAGTGGCTGGCAGCAAGCTGCACTCGATTGGAATGGAAGAAAGTAGGGAGGCCTTTGCCCAGCAGTGGGACATAAATTAAGTTATTAAAAAGAAGGTTCTTCAGGATGGCGCAAGTCTCACTGTGTACAGTCGGGGGCAAATTAATCTGACCCCCACAATACAATATTTTTTGCCTGTAAACCCGGGGTCGTGGTTCGATTCCCACGGGAAGCATACTTTGTTTAGTTGTTTCTAGTTTGGTTAGGATATTGCAGGCTTGAATCACCTGATTGTCTGATAATGAAGATGATTCCGTGCTTCGGAAGGCACGTAAAGCCGTTAGTCCCGGTTGTCATCTTGTATTCATTAACTGAACTACGTCAGAGGCCGAGAGGCGGATCCGAAGAACTTTGACACCAGGGTGTGCATGGTCAATTGTCCGTGTCACCTACACGAAATGATAATAATAATAATAAAAATCTGTTTTTAGTATCAGTTTTATTTGCCCCGACTGTACATAACATAAAATGAAATGGCGGTTTTTATTCAGTCACTTACGAGTCATCATCATCTTCATCATTCCAGCCGTTAGTAGTCCACTCCGGGACAAAGGCCTCTTCCAAGGATTTTTCGTTCCCTGGGAGGATATTGCCATACTCACCACGCTTGCTAGGCAGGCCCATCAGAAGCAACAAGCTGGGGAAGAACAGGAACTTGTTGGATCTGAGAAGGGAATGAAGTTATTGGAATACTAATCACTTGAACAAAAAAGCAAGGAGTTCGGGAGGCCAGGCGAGCGCACCCGATGCCATACCTGCAAACACCGGATAGGCAGTGGAAGATGATGTCCCTGACCATTTCCCCTTTCCCTTGCAAACCCTTTTTCCCCTTATGAGTGAGATAAGGGATTGCAGACTTATTACTTACTAGCTTTCACCCGCTGCTCCGCCCGCGTCAATGTCGATCCCTCGGGAATATTTCTTTTTCCCGAGATAAAAGGTAGCCTATGTCCTTCTCCGTACTCCAGAGAAATTGTATGCAAAATTTAATGATGATCGGTTCAGTAGTTACGGCGTGAAAGCGTAACAAACAAACAAATAAACAAACAAACTCACTTTCGCATTTATAATATTAAGTAAGGATTCGTAGGGTTGCAGGGACGCAATTTTTTTTTTAAATCTAAGGTGGCAGGCATCGCAATTTTTTTTTAAATCTATCGTTGCAGGTATCTAGTATACGCGCCCTTTGGCCAAATCCTCTGTCTGCTCTGACCAAGTATAACTCCAGTAGTAGTACAGAGAGGGTCTTGCTCCTGCAGTGGAGACTAAAAAGACCTGATGATGATGATGTTACGCGCCCGGCTACTCCCTTTTACCTATTCATCCAAACGAGTAGTAATCCGATACCTTCGCCAATGTTTGCCAATCGGAATCATCCCTGTCCATTGTCCATTGAATCAAAACAAAACCGCATGAATGAAACAAAATCCAATTCAATGGTGTCACATAGATGCAATAACGCAATCGATTGATTCTAAAGTTGCATGAATGCAGTAATACGTTTTAGGGTTCCGTACCCAAAGGGTAAAAACGGGACCCTGTTAATATGGCTCCACTGTCCGTCTGACTGTCACTAGGCTGTATCTCATGAAGCGTGGACTGCGTGGTAGATTGACAGCTTAAATTTTCACAGGTGATGAATTTCTGTTGCCGCTATAACAACAAATACTAAAAATAGAATAAAATCAATGTACCTATATGATTTTATACCGTTTTTTGCTCGATATTATAATAACGGCAACAGGTAGACGCTTGAAATATTCACAGAATATTAAGTTATATATTGGCATTAAAAATAAATAATTAAAATAAAATAAGATAAATTAAGGGGCTACCATACAGTAAAGGTGAAATTAAGATTATAATATAGTGCCTAATGTTATGTTTATAAGTACGTGATTTTATTATTTTCTCTATGATTACTAATTGCCTGTTCCTAAACTTATTCTGAATGTGAAAAAGTTGTCGGCAAAGCAACTGTTTTAACAAATCGAGTTGTTAAAAGATTTCGCTGCCGAAAAAAATATCCTTTGTGACAAAGTTTGATGTATGACATATAACATACATACATATTATCACGTCTATAAAGACGACTCTTAAGGGGTAGACAGAGCCTTAAATCACAAGACCGAAAAGCCACGTTAAGCGTGTTGGTGGTCGTAATGGTGGAAAACGGAATAAAAATAGTTATGGGTTGCTAGTCGCATCGGCTATGGTCATGATTCTTTAGATATTCGCCCATTCCCTTGACCAGCTTCTACGGTGTGCGCGGGAAGAGTTATAAAGATACACCCAAATATATTCAGTTAGGAGTATATAAAGATCAAGCCCCAAAGTAAGTAGTGACCTTGTGTCGTAGGATACTAACTCAACGATACTATATTTTATAATAGATACTTATATATAGTTAAACGTCCAAGTCCAAGACCCAGGTCAATCTGAACAAGATCGTTTTCCATCATGACCTGACCGGGGATCGAACCCGAGCATCCAGTATTGCTGGAACAAAACGCAATTTGTGTCCCATAGTTATCGATATTATTTACCTACATGCACAAAAATCATTGTTCACCTTTTTTGGACATAGTACATACACATACATAGTATACATAGTATCACGTCTTTTATCTCTTACCCCTGTAAAGGATAAAAGACAGAGCCTAAGGAAAAAGGCCGAAAGGCCACGTTTCGCATGTTGATAGGCTTAAAGATGGCATACAGAATCAAAATAGTGATGGCTTGCTAGCCGCACCGCCTATTTACATGATTCTTTAGACTTGCGCCCATGCCCTCGGCCGGTTTCTACGGCTTGCGCGGGAAGAAAAGCAGCTGATACATTCTACTTTCTTTCCTTTTCTCCCAGACCAGCATGGAAGAATAAAAAATCTAGATATTTTATAAATAACACAGAATCGTGGTAATACGAATCCAACTCGCTCTTGCCCAGTTTTTCAATGCAGATACGGTCTGATGCATTCAAGGATGGCACAAATTTTTTGTCCAAAAACATTTATAATGACCATTCAACCAGCAATAAGGTCAGTGTTCAGAGCCGAGTGGAATCGTGTCATATTGTCTAGAAGCCTCTGTATCAGTGCACGGGTTTGCTAAATAGTAATAATACCTAATATCAAAATCAAAATGTCAAAGTGCGAAGATTTTGTGATAATTTTCTTTGGGTTGGTAGCCCTGACCACGTCCGTTTTTATAACGAAAGGTGAGTTTCTTAATCTTATCTAGACCATTATCATTTTCAACAACCTCCATGGTCCAGTGGTTAAGCCGTTTGCCTGTTGACCCGGAGGTCGTGGGTTCGTTTCCCAACGGAAGCATACTTTGTTTAGTTGTTTCCAGTTTGGCTAGGACATTGCAGGCTTGAATCACCTGATTGTCTGATAATAAAGATGATTCCGTGCTTCGGAAGGCACGTTAAGCTGGTGGTCCCGGCTGCTATCTGGTAGTCGTTAAAGGAACCACGTCAGAGGCCGAGAGGCGGTTCCGAAGAACTCTGACACCAGGGTGTGCATGGTCGATTGACCGTGACGTAACACCTACTCGAAATGAATACTGATGATTATCATTTTTTTTATTAACCTGTTGTATCCCACTGCTGGGCAAAGGCCTCCCCTTTCTGTTTCCACACTTCGCGATCCGGGGCCATTTGCTGCCAACCAGTTAAAAAGCCGTCTATATCGTCTCGCCATCTTCTCCTTGGTCTGCCTCTCCTTTGCCCCTCTAGTTCCCATAACGTAGCCTTTCGGGCCCGTCTGCTTGGATTCATCCGAATAATATGTCCTGCCCATGTCCACTTAAGAGAGGCTGTCTTGACACCCACGTTCACCACTCGGGTTTTTGAAGGCAGGTCTGTGTTTCGGATTCTGTCTGATCTTCTTACCCCAAGCACGCTCCGCTCCATAGCCTCATTATCATTACAATGTACAAAAACAAAGTCGCTTTCCGCTGTCTGTCCGTCCCTATGTATGTTTAGATCTTTAAAACTACGCTACGGATTTTGATGCAGTTTATTTTAATAGATAGAATGATTTTATATGTACATTGCACGCGTGCGAAGCCGGGGTCCGGGTCGCTAGTATATTATAAAGAGGAATAACTTGTGTGTTTGTTTGTCAAACTCAAAAATGACTGGACGGATTTTTCAAACTTTTTCAACAACAGAAAGCTTCATTATCAGCGAGTCACATAGGCTATATCGATGGTCTAGAAGACAAACGTGCTAACTACAAAATTTTGATATTTTAACATTTTAATGCCAAATGTATTAAATGAAGATGCTCTACCGTTTGCACTTACACAAATACCCTAATTTCGTCTCTTTCTTCCTAAACTGTAGTGCACACTTATAGCAAGTGATGTCATTCTGATACAAAATATAATAACGATAATTATTTACCATCAATGTAAACTACAAAAAATGTTAAATAGATTTACAACATTTTGTACGATAGACAAATAAGCTAAATGTTTTTATTAATTTTGTCATTTGGTAAATTTCGATTCCCAATTGTATTATAAGATGTTAATCTTTCCAAGAAGCCGGTAGACAAATGATCTAAGTGATCTTAATACTGCTGAACACTTTAAAGCAAATAGTAAAACATATTAAGTGCTTTAAAATAATAGATTAGAAAGAATCAAATGTAGACAAATGTTGTAAATGAATTTACGACAGACTCTAAATAAACAGTTAGGGAGTATTAAAGTTATTTACGTTGATTTTTAAGCTGTTGACAAATATTAAAAATTTTATTAATACGATTGATATTTTCATACTATTTCACAATATCGGATTTTAGTATGTACTGGAAAATAAAATGATTTTTTTTTGGAACTTGGAAATAAAAAACAATGATGAGAAGGAAGAAAAGAGAAGTTTTGATTTACAGACCGAATTAGGTACATTCTAGAAAAACTCGAAAAAAAAATCATCAAGGCAACAGCTGAATTTATCGCGTATCGTCTTTTCGCCACCACTACTTCGTGTTGCTGCCTTCGCCTGAAGAAGACGCCGACGGTCCTGCAGAAGCCAATGATGCCGCCGCTGCTGCACTGCTCACCTCCGCTACCCAGGTGCCGCCGTCCCCGCCTGAAGAAATCGCCGACGTTCCTGCAGTAGCCCCTGATGCCGCCGCTGCTTCACCCGTCGCCTCCACTGCCTAGGTGCCGCCTTCCCCGCCTGGAATAAACGCCGACGTTCCTGCAGTAGCCCCTGATGCCGCCGTTGCTTCACCCCTCGCCTCCACTGCCTAGGTGCCACCTTCCCCGCCTGGAATAAACGCTGACATTCCTGCAGTAGCCTCTGATGCCGCCGCTGCTTCATTGCTCGCCTCCGCTGCCCAGGTGCCGCCGTCCCCGCCTGAAGAAAACGCCGACGTTCCTGCAGTAGCCCCTGATGCCACCGCTGCTTCACCCCTCGCCTCCACTGCCTAGGTGCCGCCTTCGCCGCCTGGAATAAACGCCGTCGTTCCTGCAGTAGCTCCGCTACCTGTATGTAGCCCCTGATGCTGCCGTTGCTTCACCCCTCGCCTCCACTGCCTAGGTGCCGCCTTCCCCGCCTGGAATAAACGCCGACATTCCTGCAGTAGCCTCTGATGCCGCCGCTGCTTCACCCCTCGCCTCCACTGCCTAGGTGCCGCCTTCCCCACCTGGAATAAACTCCGACGTTCCTGCAGTAGCCCCTGATGCCGCCGCTACTTCACCTCTCCCCTCCGCTGCTCAGGTGTCGCCGTTCCTGCCTGGAATAAAGGTCGACTCATCCATCGCCTAGGAATGCCATACATCAAACCCTCGACTCGAATGTTTTAATCATCACGTCCGACGACAAGATATTAAATTTCAACAAAAACGAACTTAATATACGAAGCTGTTGTTTTTCGTGTATGAAAGTGGCCAACACTGCTGTCAGATTTTTTACGCTGCCTTAAGGCATCTGATATAGCTTAACACTTTCACTGACACTGCCCGCTCGTAGACGTAATTCGTATTGTTATTTCTTTTATGTCTGGTTCAGTGTCAGCAAAAGTGTTAACGACGGCAGCCAGGGCCAACCGCTTAACGTGCCTTCCAAAGCATGGAGGAGCTCGAGATATTTTTATGCCACTTGAGGTGGCATAATAATACAGTGGGGTCTGCTTCCATGGTTGCATACATAAGCGTTTTTAATGCTCACGACCCAGTGGCCATCGGGCTACTCTGTTAAGTGAACATTATATATTTAAAGTTTATGTACAAATATACTAAGTGATGCCCCTTTTTAGTATTTTGATTTTTTTTGTGAAATCCTTTGGATATTGATGTTCAAGTTAATGATAAATTATTAAAGAGATAAATACCCTAACCAAATATAGGCATTATATACACGATTCCTATGTTTAATTTGAAGTTACAGTACCTAGAACTTTAAAGTGTACAAAAATAGTCCTCCTGTAAAGTTGGTGAGTCTGTAATTATCATGTTTGTCTTCTAGACCATCGATATATTTTTTAAAGCTATTGTATACAATACGTCAAGAAAACCCGGTCCGATCCTTGAAGGGGTGATTCAGCCCGTCGATATGTACAACTTTTACTATGGGATCAAATATCCTTTTGGTACTAAGTAGCTTCAACTTTTCGCCAAAAAGTTGCATGACGTCATCATATACTAGCAAATAATTTTTTTCTAGGTTTTCGCTATCATAGTAAATTACCGTATTTCTTTAATCTTGGTCATTAAAGAAATACGGTAATCTACTATGATTATATAGGGACAGCGTGATTTTGAACCTCCTAGCTATATTAAAATCTGGGAATCAGAATTCCTAATGGAATACAGACTTGCAAGAAAAAAAGGTAAAAACCGAAAAATTAAATTTGACTTTCCATAGAAATTCGTCCAGCTGATCGGCGACTTTGTATGGGAAACCCAATTTTTTTTTTCGATTTTCACCTTTTTTTCTTGCAATTCTATATTTCATTAGGGATTCTGATTCTGAGATTCCAATATAGCTAAAAGCGTGGTTCAAAATCACGTTGTATATTTTTATATCATCATTTCGAGTAGGTGTCACGGTCAATCGACCATGCACACCCTGGTGTCAGAGTCTTGGGAACCGCCTCTCGACCTCTGACGTGGTTCCTTTAACGAATACCAGATGGCAGCCAGGGACCACCGGCTTAACGTGCCTTCACACACTTTAAGCACGGAATCAGCTTTATGATCAGACAATCAGGTGATTCAAGCCTGCAATGTCCTAACCAAACTGGAAACAACTAAACAAAGTATGCTTCCGGTGGGAATCGAACCCACGACCCCCGGGTCAACAGGCAAACGCCTTAACCTAACTTATGATTTATATATATATTCGTATAAATATAGTTTTATTTTCTATTCAATTCCGGGAATGCTGTGGGCAGATTTTTTAACACGCGCAACAGTCGTATGTCCCGGCAGGACGTGGAAGGAATACACTCGCCTTCGGGATACGCTCGCACGTGGCCTTTTCTGAAAAAAAAAGTTGCAGGCTGTTATATAGCGTGATTTTGAACCCCCTAGCTATATTGAAATCTTGGAATCAGAATCCCTAATGGAATACAGAATTCCAAGAAAAAGGTAAAAACCGAAAAAAAAATTGGCCTTTCCATAGAAATTCGTCCAGTTGATCGGCGACTTTGTATGGGAAATCCTAATTTTTTCTTCAGCTTTTTTTCTTGCAGTTCTATATTTCATTATGGATTCTGATTCTGAGATTTCAATTAAGCTAGGGGGTTCAAAATCACTTTGTATAGTTTAATTTGTTGCCATGTTTAGTTTGTAGAGTAGTTTTTCAAGAAAATTACAAGCAAAAAAGAGTAATAAAAAAAAATCTGCCAAAATTGTACGCTGTTAAGCGGGTGCCGCGCAAACATTATACTTCGCGACTGCGCAAGCCATTAGGGTGTGCAAAACTAACAATTGTGATAAAAATAAGATAAGTATAAAAAATTTAAAATTTAAGAAAGAGCGAGGCGACCTGCTTGGTGTAAATATAAATATAGTCATGTGAGAATTATTGTTTCAGACGTAAAATTTACAAACTTTTCAAAGAAAAATATTTTTAGATATCATAACATATATTATATCGTTTTTAAATTTCATATACTATTGGCAGTGATGGAGACTTATATAGTAATATAAGTCTCCATTGCTGTAACGTAAGAATAAATGTAATCAGTAACACCTAGATGTATGTCTAAGAAGATATGGAGAGAGACTCACACGCAAAAGCAGCTAGACTTGCAGTGCAGCAGTCTCTGAGGCACGGACATTGTTCTGTAGCGTTTCTGATCGAGCTCGTTAAGAAAGAGACAGACAACAAACATCTCCTTGGGAAGTGATTTAAGTGCTTTTGTACCATCGTCTTACATCTAACAAAGACGGTGATCCTATTATTTATCCTTATGCCACCATCATCATCATCATCATTTAGTCTTTTTAGTCTCTACGGCAGGAGCATGACCCTCTTTGTACTACCGGAGCCATACTTGGCTAGAGCAGTTAAAAAGATTTGGCCTACACTCTCCTTGCTGGACGGACGGGTTGGAGAGGTCTCATTGATGTTTATGAGTTTTGTTTAGCTTGCATTTCCTAAGTCGCCTCTTACAATATCCATGGGAAGACTTAGAGTGATCCTATTCTACTCTGCCGGAAACCACACGGCTAACCACACGGCAGTCGTATTCAAGACCAAGACCAAGACCCCTTTAATTGATGCATGCGACCCTGTTGCTGCATCCATTAAGGCTGCAGCTGAAAGGAAAAGAGACTCACTTGCAAAAGCAACTAGACTCGGACATTATCCTGTAGCGTTTCTGATCGAGCTCGTTAATAAAGAGACAGACAACGAACATCTCCTTACTCATACTTTTAACTATTATCCTTGGGAAGAGGTTTTGTACCTTTGTCTTACATCCAATGAAGTCAGTGATCCTATAATTTCACTGTAAGCCACCAAGACCCCTTCAATTGATGCATGCGACCCTGTTGTTGCTTCCGTTAAGGCTGCAGCAGAAAGGAAAGAGACTCACTTGCAAAAGCAACTAGACTCGGACATTATCCTGTAGCGTTTCTGATCGAGCTCGTTAATAAAGAGACAGACAACGAAAATCTCCTTACTAATACTTTTAACTATTATCCTTGGGAAGAGGTTTTGTACCTTTGTCTTACATCCAATGAAGTCAGTGATCCTATAATTTCACTGTAAGCTACCAAGACCCCTTCAATTGATGCATGCGACCCTGTTGCTGTTTCCGTTAAGGCTGCAGCAGAAAGGGAAAGAGACTCACTTGCAAAAGCAGCTAGACTTGCAATGCAGGAGCCTCTGAGGCACGGACATTATCCTGTGGCGTTTCTGTTCGTTCCGCCAGCACACGTACTCATCGATGAAGGAGCAAGCCACGTACATCTCGTTACGAGGACATTTTTGACCTACAATAAAATATATGAATAAAACCCACTGTATTATCAAAGATTTTTTCAAAAAATAGGGCTTTTCAGGCACTTTTTACGTCATCGGTATTTCGAAAGGTATACCGTCGTTCCACTCTCACTCTTGGCTTAAACTTTTCTTTGCAAGTGATGATGTTGTTTGTACGACAGCTATGTTAGCATTTAGATACAAACAAAGTGATCAATCATTATTATTTGCTGAACAAAACAGATTCACTAACTACCAAAACACAAAACAAGAGTTTTCCATTTTCTGTCAAAAACTACTGTTTTCTTCGAGGTTAAGCCTTCGTAATTTTAGTCAGTCGAGTGTGTAATTAACCTGAAGTTGAATATAAAGTAATTTTTTTTTTTTTTTTTTTTTTGGCAATAAATTACTTTTTTTTTATTTAAACAAGCATCAAAAGTTATATAACTATTAAATATCATCTACTAACTTTCACCCGCGGCTCCGCCCGCGTCAATGTCCATTGCTCGGGGACAGTACTTTGTCCCCGAGATAGAATGTACGCTATGTCCTTCTCCGTACCCCAGACAACAGGTATTAAAATTTAATGACGATCAGTTCAGTAGATAGAGTGTGAAGGCGTAACAAAAACAGAAACAAATTTTCTTTAGGAGGTTTAATAATCGTGATTAAAATTGGTACCTGATACCAAAAAC
The DNA here is from genome assembly GCA_947532085.1 of Elegia similella. Taxonomy (NCBI): domain Eukaryota; kingdom Metazoa; phylum Arthropoda; class Insecta; order Lepidoptera; family Pyralidae; genus Elegia; species Elegia similella. The sequence continues at coordinate 22,697,543 of OX383941.1, forward strand.
AACCAACGTTTGTTGCCGCTTCTTCTGGACTCCGCTTTGGAAGCGGCATTAAACTTAGCCATAAGTAATAAATAAATAAATATATACGGACAAATCACACAGATAGAGCTAACCCCAAAGTAAGTTCGAGACTTGTGTTATGGGATACTAACTCAACGATACTATATTTTATAACAAATACATATATACATACACATCTAAGACCCAGGCCAATCTGGAAAAGATCATTTTCTATCTTGACCTGGCCGGGGATCGAACCCGGTCACTCTGTGTCGCAGGCAGGCGTGTTGACCGCTGCGCCAAGGAGCTAGTCAAACTCCGCTTTGGAAGCGGCATTAAACTTAGCCATAAGTAAATTATAGACGTCAACAATATTGAAAACCGATCGAGGGAATGGGTAAAATCAGAGGAATGATGTTATTAGGCCGATCACTATTTTGATTCCGTTTTCCACTTAATGCCCACCAACATGCTAAATGCCTTCAGGTCTTATACAAGTGTATAAGACCTGAAGGCTCTGTCTACCCTGCAAGGGAAAAGGACGTGATACTTTGTATGTATGTGACAATATTGAAAAGTCATATATGGCAGTTATTAAGTTATATATGTGAATTTGGCGAGCTCCGTGGCGCAGTGGTTAACACGCCAGCCTGCGACACGAGGGCCCCGGGTTCGATCCCCGGTCAGGTCAAGATGGAAAATGATCTTTTTCAGATTGGCCTGGGTCTTGGATGTTTATCTATATATTTATTTATTATCTATATAGTATCGTTGAGTTAGTATCCCATAACACAAGTTTCGAACTTACTCCCGTGATTACTTATCTGTGTGATTTGTCCGTATATCTTCTTCATAATCGTATCCTCATGCCTGAGGGTCGTGACCATCGGGAGCAGCTCCCCTCACAATGGTTTTCCAGCCGGAACGGTCTTGCGCCAGGTGTATGGCTCCTTGAGTGTTTGTGTGCGCCACCCTACGAACGACATCAGTCCATCTTGTGGGCGGTTTTCCTTGACCTCTGCGTCCTGGGACATGGCCCAAAAGTATGATTTTTTTGAGACTATCCGGTGCGCATCGCACTATGTGGCCGAAGAAATTAAGAAGCCTTTGGAGACACATTGTAGTCCGTATATATTTATATTTAATTATTAAATTTTTTATTTAATTACGGGTTACTCACGTACTATGTCGGCAAATGTGAAAGTCATCCCGATTCGCACTAACGCTAGTAATGAATAGCTTATAAAATTACTTTATTAAAAGTTCATATAAGAATAATATAAACTACTTACTTAGCATAACAGCGTCGCTTATTTCCAAAACGCAAACCAATATAACACAGAATCTCACCATTTCCTGTACAAAAACCTATCTTTTTTCCTCGAAGGCTAGCCTTCGTAATTAAAGTAAGTCGAGTGTGTAATTAGCTATTAGAAGCGGCTACGGAGACTCAAGTTAATGGTATAGTAATTGTTACGTCGTCAAAAGTTATATAATTGCTAAATAGGTTTCATTAATTATGTATATAAACGGGACTTAGCATGAAACTTTTTATTATTTGTTTCCGTTGTCCCGTTGCGACCACGATGGATGTAACTCTATTGAAACGTCAAAGGAAACAAATAATAACAAGGTTTGTGCTAAGTCTCGTTTATATACATAATTGTGTGTTTAAAGCGCGAAAGTTTAAAAAAGAATAGGTTTCATTGACTTCACTGTAAACTGTGACTGTGAAAAAGCATGGGCTTGTCTTTTGTTTAGATTTACTGTTATGTTCTTTTGTCAAAGAGGCGTTTAAATTTAAGAATTTAAAGAAATATAATTTTGAATCCTTTCAGATGAATGCCCAGCGAACGAAGAGTATCTGCTTTGTGGATCAGCCTGCCCCTTCAACTGCTCCGCTCCTAAGGGCCCAGTGACGTGTTCTGAAGAGTGTGTCGAGGGCTGCTTCTGCAAGACCGGCTTCTTGAGGGACGAGAACGGCACCTGTGTAAACGCTGACCAGTGTATTGGTGGTGAGTGTATTTTTATAATGAACTTATATTCATCATCATCATTTCAGCTCTTTTTTTTTTATATAAAATGGGAGAGAAGTAAGAAGTCTGTAAGAAGTCTACAAAGGCCTGTCCCAAGATTCTTCGTTCCATGGGAGGATGTTGCCATACTCACCACGCTTGGAAGGCGGATTGGCGACTATAGTTTCATTGGCTTGTTGTGCCTCCGACGCTGCTGCCCATCAGAAGCATTTTTAAGCTGTGGAAGGATAGTAATCTGTTGGATTTGGATAAATAAATAATAAATATATACGGACAAATCACACAGATTGAGCTAGCCCCAAGGTAAGTTCGAGACTTGTGTTGTGGGATACTAACTCAACGATACTATACTTTATAACAAATACATATATAGATAAACATCCAAGACCCAGGCCAATCTGAAAAAGATCATTTTCCATCTTGACCTGGCCGGGGATCGATCCCGGGCACTCCGTGTCGCAGGCTGGCGTGTTAACCACTGCGCCACGGAGCTGTCAAAGCTCCGTGACGCAGTGGGATGGGGCGCAGTGATAAGGGATGGATGCATTGGGATACTACTCAATTGGATGAATAGAGGAAAAGCGAGTAGCAGCTCGGAAGACCGGGCTCGCGTAAGTACTGAAACCATACCTGCACCCACCAGCAAAGCAGTTGCGGTCACCTCTGACCTAATTCTATACACAATGTATACGTCAAAATTAACAACTTTTCCCATGGGATCAATGAATGAAATATTATTTATTCAAGAGACAAGTCTCACAAAATTGTTAGTATAACTTAGGCTTAAAGTGTTAGTAAAAAATTCTTAACCTAGTGACAACATTAAGCGTCCTACTGCAGTACCAGTCCCGCTGAAGTGTCACGGCAATGGTTGACATAACCGCAATCTCGCCTACTAGCGATCATAGTATAGTAGCAACTTAAGGCCTCGAGTGCTCCGCTGAGATTCCTTTCAACCACCTCAAATGTCGGCGCTTGGGAGGTTAATGCCAGATCGAACAGACTTGTATGTTGTGGATGTCGTAGAAGGCGACTTAGGAAATACAAGCTAAACAAAGCTTTTAAACATCTGTGAGACCTCTCCAACCCGTCTGGCCAGCGTGGAGGGTGTAGGCCAAGCCCTCTGGCTGCTTTAGCCAAGTATGGCTCTAGTAGTACAGAGAGGGTCGTGCTCCTGTAGTGGAGACTAAAAAGGACCTGATGATGATGATGATGATGAACAGACTTAATGCCTTGAACAGACTCCGGACTCAAGTCGGCCGAAGCAAGGAGAACATGAATAGGTGGGGTTACAGCTCTGATATTTCCTGTCCATGTGGTGCAACTCCTCAGACCATGGCACACCTGTTGTCTTGCCCTGCGTGTCCTACGACCTGCACACGCGAGGACCTATACAATGCCACTGATAACGCTGTCTCAGTGGCAGAGTTTTGGTCAACACAAATTAAATTCGCCCGAGTCGACACGATAAGAAGAAGAAGCGATCATAGTCAGGATGCTGTTGCCACTGTCCCGCACCCGACGCACCAGGGACGCGCATCAATGCCAGGGAAATTTTTTTTTTGGACATCTTCATGCAAAAGCGTTCAACCGGCCCAACATCTTACTTAGAAATTGTCTGGGCCACCTTTAGTTAAGATAATTGAAAGATGGTATTGATAATAATTGAGTTTATTGCGACTGGAAACTACGCGAAAATGATACAATTTTAGGGATGATACATGAGTACACGACGGCGGTGAAACGTGAACTGAATTTTGCTTTAAAATGTAAAAACGCACGCGGCGCGCAGAATAGCTGAATTAACAAATTACAAGAATGTGAGGTTCGGACCGAACAGAAATCGTTATACATCTTCATCATCATCATCATCAGGTCCTTTTCAGTCTCTACTACAGGAGCACGACCCTCTCTGTACTACTAGAGCCATACTTGGCCAGAGCAGCCAGAAGACTTGGCCTACACTCTCCACGCTGGCCAGACGGGTGGGAGAGGTCTCTCAGATAAGCTTTGTTTAGCTTGTATTTCCTAAGTCGCCTTCTACGACATCCACGGGAAGACTTGGAGTGGTCCTATTCTACTCTGCCGGATACCACACGGCTAGATTAGGCATTATACATCTTACTTAGATGAAATCATTGACATGTCATCATCATGAGGCTCTCTAGATAGACAGCCTTCATGAGAACGTGACGATTAAGTACTTTCTTAACATCAAAAGTAGCTGCTCTTTATGGAGAAAAGTTAAGTCAGTGGACGGTGTCCATAGACTGAACTAGACAGATTGTGGGAAGTTATTTGTATTATATAGTCATTGATGGCAACTGGAGGCTTTGAAGGAGGATGTTTAGTAGTAAATATAGCGAAATGATCATGAGATTATTTTAGCCAAATGGAATTTTTGGCCAAATACGACTGTAGGCTTCTTCAGCAACTCTGACTTCTGAGTACCATATCTTTTAAGTGTTATATTTTGCATTCACAATGCTATTTTGATATAACCACCTGCCAATTGTAGTCAGTTATCATGATTATGGCAGGTGCACGTCCCTTTGCAATAACCCAGCATAAGTCCACCCAAATCTCAATCCAATAAACCCATTAATTTCCTTTTTAAAATGCAATAGTTCCTCCTCCGGCCAAGACCTGTTCAAGGGCATATCACACATTGGTATTTCTAGGAACGGGTTCTGGCTAGAGACCAACATTACATCAACTTCTCCAAAGGGCCTCTACGTGTTGGATCTATATCCCCACGCAAGCCTCTCAAAGAACCGGGGTAACACCCGTGAAATAAGAGAGATACAAATAATAATAATAAATCATTTATTTCGACCATGGAGATCATAAAATACAAGAATTAAATTATACAATTAAATAATTCATTAAAATATCATTACATTAAAATTGCAATAATTTAAAATAAAATTATTCAAACTAACACTTTGCAGTCTGTACATGGATCATTGCTGCATGGTTCATGTACAGACAGTCAAATCGACTGGCAAACACCTTTAGGACGGTGCTAGCACTGGCACGAACCCTGCGCACCAGGGATGTACATCGCTTACACATGGTAGTGTAAAAGCAATCTACGCGCAACTCGGCAAACATCCCCGACGCGCTAAGTACCATCTTTGACCTTCGTTATTACTTTTAGATAAAAACCCAGTATGTGGTGACAATGAAGAGTTCCTCGCATGCGGTACCGCTTGTCCAGGGACTTGCTCCACACCAGATCCCCTTGTTTGCGGGCTCGCTTGCAGCATGGGCTGTTTCTGCAAATCTGGCTACGTGAGGGATGAGACGACCAACACTTGTGTTACTTTGGATAAATGTCCTCCAGGTACGCCGAAACTGTTATTAATCCATATCAATTAGCAAATTAATCTGTTGTATTCCTTAAAGTGCTGATTGCAGTATTCAATTTAAAAAACTTTTAGCATGCGGCAGCAGAATGCATACATTCTGCTCAGCCGCAAGTTCAGCGAAAGGGGTTATTCGGGAACCACACCCGCTTAAAATTACATGATCTCAGTCACATTTACATCATCATCATCATCAGGTCTTTTTAGTTTCCACTGCAGGAGCATGACCCTCTTTGTACTACCGGAGCCATACTTGGCCAGAGCAGACAGAGAATTTGACTTACACTCTCCTCGCTGGCTAGACGGGTTGGAGAGGTCTCATTGATAAATAAATAAATAAATATATATATGGACAAATCACACAGATTGAGCTAGCCCCAAAGTAAGTTTGAGACTTGTGTTATGGGATACTAACTCAACGATACTATATTTTATAACAAATACATATATAGATACACATCCAAGACCCAGGCCAATCTGAAAAAGATCATTTTCCATCTTGACCTGGCCGGGGATCGAACCCGGTCACTCCGTGTCGCAGGCTGGCGTGTTGACCGCTGCGCCACGGAGCTATTCATTGATGTTTATGATCTTTGTGCTTGTATTTCCTAAGTCGCCTCTAACGACATCCATGGGAAGACTAAGGATGGTCTTATTCTACTCTGCTGGAAACCACACGGCTTACCACATTTAACAAAGAAATAAGAAATGGTGAAAGAAATCCACCTTCAGCTGTCTCTTTCAGCCAGGACTTCAGTGGCGCATTGCTTGTTGAGATTGTACTTCCTGTTCGCGCTCTGCCCTTTTTTGTAATATAACGACATCAGCAAGAGCCTTCCAGCATCTGTTGCTAGTCATAGACTAAACTTCAGCCAACAAAGAATTAAGTGCATCAGTTGAGCAATCTCTATAACGTCTCAGGCCGGACATACATACCTCATGTGTATGCTGAGCCGTATAAGCCGAGCTAAATGATGGCATTAAGGGGTTGGCTCCGTAATCTTATGGATTTTTTTTATTGTTTTCTAGAGCAATGTTTCAACAAGAACGAAGTTTACGACATCTGCAACAGTAACTGCGAGCCATCCTGCGCGGACCCTGAACCGATCTGCACTAAACTCTGCCAAGGAGGTTGTATTTGCTCTACGGGACTTCTCCGAAACGATAGCGGTGACTGTGTCAGTGTAGATAAATGTCCTAAGAGTAATTCTACTGATTCAGGTTTACTAGGAAGGTATATGAATGTGATTAATAAGATTATCCATCTTTCTACTGTGACTGGTGGGAATTAAGTGTTTTATAGTGCCTGTTTCCGTAGCATAGTACACGCGACAACGTTTATCGACTATCATCATATTGTTTCCGTATTATCAAAGAGCGAGATGTAGTTTATCGTGCGATATAAACGGCGTCGCGGGCGCTATGCTACTGATTTTTTTAAAGATATTTAAATAAGTTCCTAGCATTAATTTCTAAAACACTTAATTCCCGCCAGTCACCGTAGAAAGAAAGATAACAGCCTCCGTGGTCCAGTGGTTTGCCTGTTGACCCGGGGGTCGTGGGTTCGATTCCCACCGGAGGAAATACTTTGTTTAGTTGTTTCCAGTTTGGTTAGGACATTGCAGGCTTGAATCACCTGATTGTCTGATAATAAAGATGATTCCGTGCTTCGGAAGGCACGTTAAGCCGGTGGTCCCGGCTGCCATCTGGTAGTCGTTAAAGGAACCACGTCAGAGGCCGAGAGGCGGTTCCAAAGAAATCTGACACCAGGGTGTGCATGGTCGATTGACCGTGACACCTACTCGAAATGAATGATGACCGTAGAAAGATGGATATCTTTCTACGGTGGATGGCGGGAATTAAGTGTTTTATAGTGCCTGTCCCCGTAGCATAGTACACGCGACAACGTTTATCGACTACCGCTTTATTGTTTTCCGTATTAACAAAGAGCGAGATGTGGATAGTTTATCGTGCGATATAAACGGCGTCGCGGGCGCTATGCTACTGAGATTTTTTTTTAAGGTATTTAAATAAGTTCCTGGCATTAATTTTTAAAACACTTAATTCCCGCCAGTCACCGTAGAAAGATTGATATCTTTCTACGGTGGATGGCGGGAATCAAGTGGTTTATAGTGCCTGTCCCCGTAGCATAGTACACGCGACAACGTTTATCGACTATCATCATATTGTTTCCGTAATATTAAAGAGCGCGATATGGATAGTATATCGCACAATATAAACGGCGTCGTGGGCGCTATGCTATTGAGATTTTTTTAAAGATATTTAATAAGTTCCTGGCATTAACTTCTTGATTTAATCCTAAGCCAATTTGCACAAAGTTTGAAAAAGACTGTAAGCGTAATGTCCTTAGAGTAATAAAAGTATTGGATTGACGAAGATATTATACAAAACATGTTTTCAATTGTTACTAATATACATAGTATCACGTCTTTTTCGCGGGGTGGACAGAGCCTAGGTCTGTAAGACCTTATGGCCACATTTTGCATGTCGGAGGACGTGTCAAAATAGTGATGGGTCAGCCGCATCGTCTATTAGCATGATTTCGCAGATTTTAGCCCAATCTCTCGATCGGCTTTTACGATCTGCACGGAAAGAGAAGCAGCTGGCACATTCTACATTTATTTTCTCCCAGACCAGCGTGGAAGAAAAAAGTCGTAGAGGGAATGTATAAACAATTGTCATGCAAGAACGGGGGGCTAGTGCTGATATGGTGGAAAATTTAAATATTTGGAGAGAGTTGACGTACAGAGCTGCCTGAATAGGGAAAAAGCGAGGAAGAAGAAGAATATAGGCTATAGAATTAACTATAGCTTGTAATTAATAAGATTATGCCAATAAAGGAAGTTGAATGTCAGCCATTAAGGAGTTAAAAATAAAAGTGAATTGCAAATTGTTAAAAAGTAGTGATTTATGATGAACTTGCGACCCGGACCCCGGCTTCGCACAGGTGCAATGTACATAAACCTCGATCTGGAATCACTATCTATAAAAAATAAGCATCAAAATCCGTTGTGTGGTATTAAAGATCTAAGCATACATAGGGACAGAGAGACAGCGAGAAGCGACTTTGTTTTTTACTACCTATGTAGTGATCACGGAGTATAGTGATAGTGATGATACAATATTTGATCGCCTTCTAGATATAAGGAGACGTTAATGATACGTTAAATATAAGTAAGATAAGGATTATAATAATTAGTAAAGGCAAGAAAAAGAGCGCGAGTACCTTTAAAGTTATAATTTCAAGAGAAAAAGAAATATTTTTATAGTTATTACGAATAATTATTATAATTCAGTATAAAAGGTGTAGGTATCATTTATTTTAATACTAGAAAATATATTTTTTATATGTAAAATACTTATTGATAGAACCTTTTTCTATCAATAAGTATTTTTTTATGTAAGGATTAAGAAAGATATGTAGATATATATATTAATATTTATTTTGACTTAAAAATGTAAAACTTATTTTAATAATTAAAATAAACGTAATAAATTAATTTTAAATAATCGTGTAATGTTAAATATAATTAAGATTCAAAATATCTGTGAATAGTATAAAAGAAACCAATAATAAATAGAGCTATACAACTGTTCTCCATTTTCATTGCCTGGTTCGACATAGGAAGTGTTATAATGTTGGTAATCTGTAAAGAAAAAAAATATTCAAATTACATCATTAAAACATAAAAATAATCTTGACCTACCCTTGATATAAATTTGCCGCTTATTTGCACGAATACAAGAAGTACATTAATCTCACAATTACAAGAATAATTAAGATCTTAATACTGATTATAACTAACTAAGTAAGTATATACATACATCCTTATCCTTACTAATATTATAAACGCGAAAGTGAGTTTGTTTGTTACGCTTTCACGCCGTAACTACTGTACCGATCATCATATAATTTTGCATACAAGTTCTCTGGAGTACGGAGAAGAACATAGGCTTCCTTTTATCCCGGGAAAAAGTACTGTTCCCGAGAGATCAACATTGACGCGGGCGGAGCCGCGGGCGAAAGCTAGTAGTTACATAAAATGAAAAATAAAGTGTTAAAAATAAACTGCCTAAAAAAACTACCTTGACAAAATTTTAAACATTCAAATAACATGTAATTAAATTAATGGTATCTAGTTTAAAGGCTTTCCATAACTATTCAAAGAGGAAATGCCGCTGCAGTAATGGGAATCTTTGAGCCGGGTACGATTCGGGGTGGCATTTTTGATTAAATATTTGTGAAAGTGTTTAAGAATTGTGTAATATTTTGATTTGTAACAGATTTTTTGATGAAATAAAGAGACTTTTATCAGATTAAAATTAAATTAATTTTCAAATTAGCTACACAATATTCAAATAAGTATTATTTAGTTTAACTACTTTTTATTAATGTGGTAACAGTTATTATTTCCTTTTTTTAGTCGGATAATATGTAAGGAACTAATACAGAATGTATAAAGTAACGCCATCTCTTATTGTTAAGTGGAACTAGAAAGTCATATAAAAAGCAGAGTGTGACAAAGTGCTAGATGCTTTTGCTTTGCTAGGTTCCCGTTTGTATCTAATCGTGTAGTAACTACAAAATTTCATAGATGGCGCGTTTTATGAACTAGTAAATTTATATTGTTTTTCTCCGTAATATTACATGATACAAATCTCATCATCATTATCAGCACCATCATTCTAAGATATAAAAAATATTAAGGGGTGATATCTTATTTGATGCAGTTTCAATTACTTCATTGTTGTTTTTTTTTTGTTTTTCTTTTGTGTATGTGGCCAACTCTGGTGTTAGATTTTTCAAGCTGCAAGGAATCTGACGTAGCTTAACGTCTGCCATCAATGATGACAGCCGAGACCAACGGCTTAACGTGCCTTCCGAGGAGGACTGCACGGAGGAGCTCGAGATATTGTTATGCCATTTGCGGTCACCCATCCCAGTGGGGACAGCGCCTAGAGTTGCTTAACATACATGAGCGTTAATAATGCTCAGATCCCTTTAAAGTTAAAAAGGTGATGGAAAAAAAGTTGGTGCGCTGCATATTATATATCGACAAGGACGCCATTTTTTTTAAATCTATGTCGACAAGCGTGTACATGCCAGGATTATATTATCTCTATGGTACATGCAATAAAGAAAGTTGGTGTTAATATGCAGCATTTAAATTCCATTTTTGAATTAAATATACAATGCATAGTCGACAGCCAACGGATGAAGCGAATTTGCTACGACGTTCTATTATGAAACGTATCTTCGATGAATAAAGTCTATTTTCCTTCGTTGCATTTTATCATGCTCTTCCATAGTTATGGAGTAATGGAGAGGGCTATGCTATGCTCGGTGTTTCTCTGCGAGATCAAATAAAAAACGAGGATCTCCTTGTACGAATCTTCGTAGAAGAACAAAGCTCACCGACATAGCTCAGCGGATAAGCTCTTTAAAATGGCAGTGGGTGGACATAACGCGTAGAACCGATGGCGCAGAAGGGTTCTCGAATGGCGACCACGTACCGGCAAGAGTAGCGTCGAACACCCACCTACCAGATAGTCGGACGACCTGACTAAGGTCGCGGGAAGACGCTGGATACAGGCCGCTTCAAACCCTTCGTATTGGAAATCCTTGGAGCAGGCCTATGTCCAGCACTGGACTTTTTGCGGCTAATATGATAATGATGATGTTCAATATGCTCTGAACGATCGGTGTATAATATACATTAAAGGAATAAAAAAAGGGATGATGATGATTATGATGACAAATCGACAAACTAACCTATCAATAAATTCCCATGGAAACTGACGTCACCTTTTTATACTCTGCCTCCTTGATCCCATACGTCAGATAGGAGTAAGACAGGAAATCCGAATGATTGGAGATGAGCTGGAAGACCATGCTTTTGGAGCCGGTCTGGCCTCGCACCATGTTGAAGATCACCTCGCCTTCTTCGTCGACTGTCGCCGTTACATCAAGGTAGGTGATGACGAAGCCACTCTAGAAACAAGTTTGTTTTACCAAAAATTACATTTTTAGTGTTCCGTACCCAAAGGGTAAAAACGGGACCCTATTAATATCGCTCCGCTATCCGCCTGTCTGTCTGTCTGTCCGTCTGTCACCGGGCTGTATCTCATGAACCGTGATAGTTAGATAGTTTAAATTTTCACAGATGATGTATTTCTGTTGCTGCTATAACACAAAATACTGAAAATAGAATAAAATAAGAATTTAGGGGGGCTCCCACACAAAAAATGTGATTTTTTGCTTGTTTTTAATCGATATTGATAACGGCAACCAACAAGTAGACGCTTGAAATATTCACAGAATATTTATTTATATATTCATTTTAAAAATAAATAATTAAATAAAAATAATATTAAAGGGGGCAAATAAAATTAATATTAAACTCCCATACATCAGACATGATTTTTTTGCCGTTTTTATAGATAATGGTATGGAACCCTTCGTGAGCGAGTCCGACTCGCACTTGGGCCGTATTTTTTTTTGACAAGCTTTGAATATAAACGAACCGCATTGTAAAGTGCTTACCAAGACAAATCAAATGAGCCCAAACACGATTGGTGTACCTTGTTTAGTTCAAGAGTTCCTATGGCTACCTTCCATCATCAGACCAGCGTAACGATTCCATAATATTGTATATCCGATTTACACATGCATGCAAAATTTCAGATCAATCGGTAGCCGGGAAATGGATGCAATTTAACTCGCAAGATTTGGTTACAGACACATTAGGACAGGTGAAACTAAACAGAAGATGGTAAAAAGGAGCAAATTCAGGGCTTGCGGTCTGAATGCATGAAGATACGCATAAAGATTGTAAGGCATTTCGATGCCAATTATTATACGTAACAGCCTCCGTGGTCCAGTGGTTAAGGCGTTTGCCTGTTGACCCAGGGGTCGTGGGTTCGATTCCCACCGGAAGCATACTTTGTTTAGTTGTTTCCAGTTTGGTTAGGACATTGCAGGCTTGAATCACCTGATTGTCTGATAATAAAGATGATTCCGTGCTTCGGAAGGTACGTTAAGCCAGTGGTCCCGGCTGCCATCTGGTAGTCGTTAAAGTAACCACGTCAGAGGCCGAGAGGCGGTTCCGAAGAACTCTGACACCAGCGTGTGCATGCATGGTCGATTGACCGTGACACCTACTCGAAATGATGATGATTATACGTAACAATATTAAGGTGAAATAATTTCATGCTTTTTTTATGTTATAGGACGGCAAACGAGCAAGCGGGTCACCCGATGGTAAGTGATCACCGCTGCCCATGGACAACTGCAACACCAGGGTGTGACAGGTGCGTTGGCGGCCTTTAGTAGGGGGAAGAATGGGCCTCCGGCTCTCTCACTCACCGGACGAAGCATAGAAGCGGTAAAGCTTCTACTCAGACGTAGATTTTCTGTGAGAGTGTGGTACTTCTCCGGACGAGCCGGCCCATTCATGCTACAAGCAATTCATTTTACCGGTAGCGCGGCTCTACCACGACTAAAAAATGCTTCTTCTTTTTGTGGAAAAACTTTCATATTTTCTGTTCATATTTTTATGGGATCACATAGTTTTATGGGATAAGTAAAGAAACAGATTAAAGTTAAAACTTACGCGAATGTAAAAAAGACTTCTCGCTGATTCCAATCCCGCCCGCTCGAAATTTATCACCACATTTTATTTCTTAATTTAATAAAAGTAATACTAAAATCCGGCATCCGGCAGAGTACAATAGGAACACTCCAAGCAGGGCTTGTTACCGGTACCAAATTCCCATTATAAGTACCGGTAAGTACCGGTATTACTATTCTGTTAAATTTTTAACGGTAATATGAGGTACCGGTAATCTAGTATTTAACGGTAATAATATTGTTAACAGTTAACGGTAATTTTACCGCTACTTGTTACCGGTACCAAATTCACATTATAAGTACCGGTAAGTACCGGTACCTCTATTCTGTCAAATTTTAACGGTATTAAAATTGCGTTAATTTTACCGGTACCTACGCATTGTTGCCGTCTACCGCATGGGACTCGCTCGACTGTAAAAGTGCCGCCCTATTGTGGGCCCCCGCCTCACGCCGCACATGCACAACACGGCAACGACACACATTAACGAAATGATAATTCCCAATACGAGTACCGGTACTAAGTACCGGTACTGTTTACCGGTATTTGGTACAGGTACTCCTTTTAATTACCGGTACCGTCGTTTTATTGAGGTACCGGTACCAATCCAATTACCGGTACCGTTGTATTATAGAGGTACCGGTACTTGATTTTTACCGTTACCAAATGTACCGGTACCAAACCAATTACCGGTACTGTCGTTTCATAGAGGTACCGGTAATGGATTTTTACCGGTATTCCAACCCCTGACTCCAAGTCTTCCCGTGGATGTCGTAGAAGGCGACTTAGGAAATACAAGCTAAACAAAGCTTATAAACATCTAAGACTCCTCCAACCCGTCTGGCCAGCGTGGAGAGTGTAGGCCAAGTCCTCTGGCTGCTCTGGCCAAGTATGGCCCTAGTAGTACAGAGAGGGTCGTGCTCCTGTAGTGGAGACTAAAAAGGACCTGATGATGATGATGATGAAACTAGAAGAAAGGATAGGAAATAACTAACCTAAGAATAGTTTTATGGGATAAGTAAAGAAACAGATTAAAGTTAAATGTTACGCGGAAGTTAAAATTTGCTTCAAATAGAGACGACTGAAGGTCATCGATTACCCCACAAATAAGAGCCTTGATCTTTAATTATAAGAAAAAAAAACTGCCTTGCCTGATTGCCTGTTGACCCGGGGGTCGTGGGATCGATTCCCACCGGAAGCATACTTTGTTTAGTTGTTTCCAGTTTGGTTAGGACATTGCAGGCTTGAATCACCTGATTGTCTGATAATAAAGATGATTCCGTGCTTCGGAAGGCACGTTAAGCCGGTGGTCCCGGCTGCCATCTGGTAGTCGTTAAAGGAACCACGTCAGAGGCCGAGAGGCGGTTCCGAAGAACTCTGACACCAGGGTGTGCATGGTCGATTGACCGTGACACCTACTCGAAATGATGATGAAGAAAAAAAAACAACGGGTAGCACTTCGGAAGTGTCAGCAGAAGTAAAAACTCGCCTTTGCGGCAGTTTCAGATCACGTGCTTGTCTTAAGAATTTTCAATCAGGTCACGTATCCTGACGCGAGTTTAACATTTTTTATTTATTTATTTTTATTTATTTATAAAACTTTTCGAGCCTATAGAGCTACAGTAGGTGGACTTAATGCTAAAAGCATTCTCTCCCAGTCAACCTCGAGAAGGATAAACAGAAAAAGAAATAGGTAGTAAAGCGGGAAATAAATATGAGAGATAGATATAATATAAGGAAGGAATAATAGATAGATACTTAGAGATAGTAAAATACTTAAATATATATTTAGTTACATAAATATTTATAGATACAAAAAATAACAAACATAAATACATATACAAAATAGTGAGAAATGATGTAGTAATCTGCTGACTAGAGTTCAGAAAGAAAAGTATGCAGCTTTTTCTTGAAAATAAATCTATTAGATACCTGTCGGATTTACCTACCCCAAAAAGTGCACAATGCCGTTTAAGAAGATTTCACTTCAATAATTTCTAGATTTGCTTGTAGTCTAAGGGATTGCTTGAAATGTATTCGGTAGATACCTTAGCAGTCGCCGTGACTGTTACGAAGAAAGGGTCGTAGTTATTCCTGTGACGGTATCTGTCCGCCCCGCCGTTCATCGGAAGAGACTCTGAAAAAATATTTGGATAAAATGTAAATTAATGATCATCCTAATTAATATTATAAATGCGAAAGTGAGTTTGTTTGTTTGTTTGTTACGCTTTCACGCCGTAACTACTGAACCGATCATCCTTACTAATATTAAATGCGAAAGTAAGTTTGTTTGTTTGTTTGTTACGCTTTCCCCTCGGGAATAG
The DNA here is from genome assembly GCA_947532085.1 of Elegia similella. Taxonomy (NCBI): domain Eukaryota; kingdom Metazoa; phylum Arthropoda; class Insecta; order Lepidoptera; family Pyralidae; genus Elegia; species Elegia similella. The sequence goes on from OX383941.1 coordinate 22,712,920, forward strand.
TAATTTTTCCCGGGATAAAAGGTAGCCTATGTCCTTCTCCCGTACTCCAGAGAACTTGTATGCAAAATTTCATGATGATCGGTTCAGTAGTTACGGCGTGAAAGCGTAACAAACAAACAAATAAACAAACAAACAAACTAACTTTCGCATTTATAATATTAGTAAGGATAAGGAAGTAAGGATAGTAAGGATAAGTAAGGATTATACATCAATGAGACCTCTCCAACCCATCTGGCAGGAAGGAGAGTGTAGGCCAAATCCTCTGTCTGCTCTGGCCAAGTACGGGTACGATAGTACAGAGAGGGTCATGTTCCTGCAGTGGAGACTGCGTTGTTTGAATTTTTATTAAAGGGGTGACTCACACCATCAATATGAACAACTTTTTCTATGGGACCAATGCTCGGAACTAAAAAAAAATTCGACATTCCACAACAATAAACTCTTTTGTATGGTAATGACGAATTTTTTTTGAGAGCATTGTTCCCATAGGAAAAGTTGTTCATTTTGATGGTCTGAGTCACCCCTTTAATAAAAATTTCACCGTGTATTATAATAATTGTTGATGACTAGCCCCGTGGCGCAGCGGTCAACACGCCTGCATGCGACACGGAGTGACCGGGTTCGATCCCCAGCCAGGTCAAGATGGAAAATAATCTTTTTCAGATTGGCCTGGGTCTTGGATGTTTATCTATATATGTATTTGTTATAAAATATAGTATCGTTGACTTAGTCAACGATACTATATTTTATAGTATCCCATAACACAAGTCTTGAACTTACTTTGGGCCTAGCTCAATGTGTGTGATTTGCCCGTATATATATAATATATATATTTATTGTTACTAGTTTATCTTATTAGGTCTTAATACGACAAAGTAAAACAAAGGTGCGAGAAAAAAGTTTGATATAAATCTAATATATCATGATTTAATCTAACAAACTATTATTGTTAGCTTCGAGCGTTGAGCAATGTCAAATTGTCCTTAATCCAATGTAACGTCTGGAGAGCAGCCAAATTGTATTATCTTGTAAAGATAAAACAATTATGGACACATTCTGAATGTACATGATGAGAAGGTCAATACACATCTGGAGAAATATAAGGGTGCGTATTGATTGATATAATAACAAATTATATATTTTCATTTCAATAAAGTTCAAAAGATATAATATTAACTTGACATAATCATTACTGATTATATTCTTAAAAGCTATAACATTCATAATATTTTCAATACGAAAAGCATAAACTCATTTTTTATAACGTTTATGAATACTAAATATCACCTGTTATACAACTTGTGCAATATAACTGCCAAAATGTATACCATTCAAAAAGTATAGTATTTAAAATAAATATGAATCAAAATCTATAAAATGCATACGTATTAAAAATATATAGCAGAGAAAATATACCAGCTAATTAGTATAGACACATGTCTATTTTGCGAATTTGAATTATTTCAGTAATAACTACGAAATAAGTCATATTTGCGCAAGCTCATAAACTTCATTTTCTTGTAAAAAAATCGGAGTAGCCAGCAAAAGGTGCATTATTCAAACAGACTATCAAATAACTAATAATAGGTAATCGATTTCATCAGTAAAGTAAACGGAAAGTAATACAAGAAGTCATTAACTTCATAGGATTACAAAAAACTATAACAAACAAAAGAACTTATTACAATATTTTATTGCATGTAAATATTAAGACAAAGTATGAAATACTTAAAAAAATTGTGATACATACAAAATGCGCGCGCATTTTGTATGTATCACAATTTTTTTAATAGTAGAAAGATAATTTTTACAATATTTTATTGTATGTAAATATTAGGACAAAGTATAATATAAATAAAAAAATTGTGATACATACAAAATGCGCGCGCATTTTGTATGTATCACAATTTTTTTATTTATATTATACTTTGTCCTAATATTTATATATTTACTACGAAAATGCGCGCGCATTTTGTATGTATCACAATTTTTTTTAAAGTAGAAAAGTAACTTTTACAATATTTTATTGTATGTAAATATTAGCAAAGTATAATATAAATAAAAAAATTGTGATACATACAAAATGCGCGCGCATTTTTTATGTATCACAATTTTTTTAAAGTAGAAATAAACTTTTACAATATTTTATTGTATATAAATATTAGGACAGTTAGAAATAAATAAAATAATTCTTTAAAAATTGTGATACATACAAAATGCGCGCGCATTTTGTATGTATCACAATTTTTTTAAGAATTTTTTTAGTATACCATTTTTTTATACTTTCTTTTTTATTTAAAAGCCTTTACTACCATATTGTTCCCATTTTAATTTGTTGAAGATATAATGGAGAACTTTGGAGATATGGAAGAAACTCGTAAAATAAAATTGTTCGAGATGCTAGGTTTTTTTTAAAATTTAATTATTAGTTTTATTGAGAATCTTCTACCAATTAATTCGTATAAACAATGATTATTATCCGTACTAAAATGTATATATAAAGTTTATTATACATAACAACTAATCGATGTTTTAAAGTTTATAATAATAAAACGGTATAATAAAGGTTTGATATGTTGAATGATTGTTATAATTAAAGATTTTAGTTATTTCAAAGTTATTTCTTTCGATTTTTATCTTACTTGATAATTATACTAACCAAAATTATATGTTTCGTTGATATTTATCTTAAATGATATATATTTTGTGTTTATATGTTATATTACTTACCCTCAACATAAGAATTGTGAACGAAATTGGTATTACAAAATGTAACAAAAATGTAATCATCCCACGCGTAAGTAAGAGAAATAAATATAGGTAGTTTAAAATAAACCGGCCAAGTGCGTATCGGACTCGCGCACAAAGGGTTCCATACCATCTTAATCCTAACTAATATTATAAATGCGAAAGTGAGTTTGTTTGTTTGTTTGTTACGCTTTCACGCCGTTACTACTGAACCGGTCATCATGAAATTTTGCATACATTTTCTCTGGAGTACGGAAAAGGACATACGCTACCTTTTATCCCGGGAAAAAGTACTATTCCCGAGGGATCGACTTTGACGCGGGCGGAGCCGCGGGCAAAGCTAGTTATCTATAAAAGCAGTAAAAAATCATGTCAGTTGTATGGGATTCAATATTAATTTTATTTTAATTTAAATATTTATTTTTAAGATGAATATATAACTAAATTTTCTGTGAATATTTTAAGGGTTTACCTGTTGCCGTTATCAATATCTAGCAAAACGACCAAAAAAATCAAGTTTTTGGTATGGGAGCGCCCTTGAATATTTATTTAGTTCTGTTTTTTAGTATTTGTTGTTATAAGCGGCAACCGAAATACATCATATCTGACTATCACGATTAATGAAATACAGCCTGGTGACAGACGGTCGGACAGATAGACAGACGGACAGCGGAGCCATATTAATAGGGTACCGTTTTTACCCTTTGGGTACGAAACCCGAACAATATGGCACTAAGCGGCCTACGCTTTTTTCAAAATAACACTCATATCTTTCGCTGATTATTATTTTGTGCCTACATTATGAATTATTTTTTACTTTTTAGTTTGATTGGTAACAAAACCGTGTTTTTTAGATTTACTTTATTACTTTTAATTTTTTTGTTCGATAGAGAAGTCGATTATACAAACAAAGAAAAGACCGCGCGTTTGCTTTATCTCCCTTGCTTACTTATTTATCCTGGCGATGCTTAGATAATCTTATAAAATTATTGTATTCATCATCATCATTTCGAGTAGATGTCATGGTCAATCGACCATGCACACCCTTCCGGGCCCCACTGCAGCAGCGTTGACATTGCGTTAACACTAACAAATTCTATCCTTTCCCAATGTGAAAATACTTTCGATGGCGTTGGTTGCGCAAGAAACCAAAGAAACTGCGCTTGCCAACCCGCCTGCCATGAGTATGGCAATAAAATTATTGTATTGCCATCGGTCCTTGATAAGTCAACAAAGTTTAAATTAAATCGGACCGTTTAAAGTGGGTCAAAATCGAGTTCAAAGAAGTCGGTTACAAACAAACAAGCAAATATACAGGTGAAGCTAATAAAAGCGTGTAAAAAGAAAAATTGGTTATCTGAAAAGTTGGTTTACGTACGATAATTTTTAGAGATAATAATGACAATGGGACGTGACATTTTTTCGTGCATGCAGCCGGTGTCACCGATTTATATGACGTAATCACGTCAAAAAAATTACGCAAAGTACGTCTCTCTCGGTCTTTATGAATAAAAACGGGTTACTTCGTCGGGATTGCCGACTATAGTTTTAGACTCATCAGGAGCCGATTTTCATGCGAGTGAGCGAGAGGGAGCCGCTGCACGGGTGACTCGCGAGCCATTAATGGGCTCTGAAGAATCGCACCCGGCCTCCCGAGCTACTACTTGCTTTACCCCCATTCATCCGAATAAGTAGTATCCTTGGACGAATAGGTAGTATCCCAATACATTAATTTTCCTCACAGATCTAACAAATTCTATCCTTTCTCAATGTAAAAATACTTCCGATGGCGTCGGTTGCGCAAAAAATCAAAGAAACTGCGCTCGCCAACTGGCCTGCCAAGTGTGGTGAGTATTGCAATATTCTCTTAAGGAACGATGAATCTTTTTTTTTTTTAATAAATATATACGGAGAAGTCACACAGATTGAGCTAGCCCTAAAGAAGTTCGAGACTTGTGTTATTGGATACTAACTCAACGATACTATATTTTATAACAAATACATATATAGATAAACATCCAAGACCCAGGCCAATCTGGAAAAGATCATTTTCCATCTTGACCTGGCCGGGGATCGAACTGGGCACTCTCGTGTCGCAGGCTGGCGTGTTGACCGCTGCGCCACGGAGCTAGACTTTTGGAAGGCCTTTGTCCATCTGTGTGGGCTTCTAACGTGATGATGATGTAACAACCAGCATTGGTCACTAATACACACGAAAAGCAATTACTAACATTATTACTTTTATAAAACACTAGCGGCCCGCCCCGGCTTCACACGGGCAGATATAGGTATTTAATTTTATAGCCTATGTTCATCAGGGATAATGTAGGATTATAATGGTAAAAGAATTTTTCAAATCGGTGCAGTATTTTTAAAGCCTTATTAGTGGTTGTAGAGAGTGGTAGAGTCACGCTACCGGCAAAATGAATTGCTACTAGCATGAATGGGCCAGCTCGTCCAGGGTCACAGAACTCACAGAAAATCGACGTCTAAATAGAAGCTTTACCGCTTCGTTCGGTGAGTGAGAGAGCCGAAGGTTCAACCTTCCCTCTTCCCTCCCCATTCCATTCCCCCAACTCTTTGAAAGGCCGACAACGCACCTGTCACACCCTGTCGTTGCAGTTGTCCATGGGCAGCGGTGATCACTTTCCATCAGGTGACCTTGCTCGTGTGCCGTCCTATATCATAAAAAGCTTATTCAACGCAACCAAATCATTCCCCTTCAAAATTTTACTGTAGTAAAACGTTTTAAAATTAAATTTTATACCGCATACAAAATATTCTTCCTCATACAAACTTTACACCTTCATACTATAAAAAGGTACTCTCAGGAAAATGATCATAGCTCACAGATAAAAATATCATAATCCCGTACATACGTGGCAGGGAATTCCCCAAAATGACATAACTTTTTATGATTCCTATGATGAGACGAGTTAACTATAAGGAGGCAAGTGTCAGGTGCTTGGCTGAAGTAGAGGGAAGTGTCATAATTTACTGTATCATTGCTTAGTTGTTTCAAGTCTCGTTACTTGTATTAACTAAAGGCACCTTCAACTGTCTCTGTAGTCCAGAGTTTAATGACATTGCAGGTTTGAATCACCTTGTCTGATAATAAAAATGATTCCGTGCTTCGGAAGGCACGTTGAGCCGTTGGAAAGCATGTAGATGGAGAACGGAATCAAATAGTCATGAGTTGCTTAGCCGCATCGCCTATTCTAAGATAGTTAATAGATTCAGGTGTTACTTTGCGGAAGTCAAAGCTACATTTACTTTGAGACAATTTACTTTGCGCGCTTCCGCCACCAGCTAGTTCATGCAAACTATTGCTGGCCAGCGCCCACCCACTACTGTTAGTCCCTTCATGCCCGCCACCAATAGTTTGCTGACATTGCTGCAGCCTCAACTGATGCAGCAGTATCGACCAGGGTTTCATGCATCAGCTATTGGTGGCGGGTATGAAGGGACTAACAGTAGTGGGTATGAAGGGACTAACAGAACTGGTGGCGGAAGCACGCAAAGTAAATTGTCTCAAAGTAAATGCATCGCCTATTGACATGATTCCGCAGAGTCCAATTCCTCGGGCGGCTTTAACGATCTGCGCGGGAAGAGAAGCAGCTGGCACATTCTATGTTTTCAGGGTTCCGTATCTTAAAAGAAAAACGGAGCTCTTATAGGATCACTCGGTTGTCTGTCTGTCTGTTCGTCCGTCAGTCAGTCTGATTGTCTGTTAAGACCCTTTTTCTCAGGACCGCGTATAGGTATCAAGCTGAAATTCATATCAAATACTTAGGTCTTCTGTCCCTTGAAGTTGTGAAAAAATCAAACTTCTAAGCCAAAGCAAACAAAAGATCGTGCTGGTTATGCCCCAAATTTTCGTGTTTTTTCGACATTCGCAAGGGAATCAAAACCTACAGGGTACTTTCCGTGAACTCATCAGAACCTTGAAATTTGGTACAAAGCAACGTCTTGTACAGCACAGATAAAGGAAAAATTTCAAAAAGCATTAATTTTGAGTTCCACCATAAAATAAAATATTTAAAAAAAAATCAAACTTATTATACCTAAGTATATAATGTACGGAACCTATCGTGTGGGAGTCCAACTTGCACTTGGCCGGTTTTTTCTTTTCTCCCAGACCAGCACGGAAGAGTTTAAATTTTAATTAATAGAATAAATACCTACTGTCGTATTCAATCCCAATCCTGAACTTCTCCGTGTGAAACAGTTGTGGAGCTGCCATGACCCCAACAGCCACACACAAAAGCACAAAACACCATCTTTTTTGGAACATTTTGACGGAATTTACGAAACAGGTGATACAGGAGTCAAGAGATTACTGAATTCTTTATTCGACTGTCATACTATCTGGCTTTATCAAGATAAAGTGAAGAAACATTCTGCTTATGTCTATCTGACTAGCTCCGTGGCGCAGCGGTCAACACGCCTGCCTGTGACACGGAGTGACCGGGTTCGATCCCCGGCCAGGTCAAGATGGAAAATGATCTTTTTCAGATTGGCCTGGGTCTTGGATGTTTATCTATATATGTATTTGTTATATAATATAGAATCGTTGAGTTAGTATCCCATAACACAAGTCTTGAACTTACTTTGGGGCTAGCTCAATCTGTGTGATTTGTCCGTATATATTTATTTATTATTATTATCTCATCATATTTGCAGGGACTATATAATTTGTAAAAATTTATATTTTTTAAGTAGTTTTAATTGCATCTCCTTTGGTTTCACAGATGTTACCCCGGTACTTTGGAAGCTTGCGTGGGGATATTCTCCACGCGTATATATCCAACACGTAGAGGCCCTTTGGAGAAGTTGATGTAATGTTGGTCTCCAGCCAGAAGAAACCTTTCCTGGAAATACCAATGTATGGTATGTCCTTGAACCGGTCTTGGCCGGAGCAGGAACTATTGCTTAATGAAAGAGGCAAGAGAATGAAGGAGGGATTGAAATGTGGTTCTGAACCCTATTCCAGTTATCCCCTGAATCGTATGCAAAATTTCGTGATGATCGGTTCAGTAGTTATTGCGTGAACGCGTAACAAACAAACAAAACAACAAACTTTTGGTTTTTCATTATAGTAGTTCGTAAGTGTAAATCTTTATAATATAAGTATATGGAAACATGATTTCAGGTGTAAGTAGAACAAACCAAATTCTATAAAAGATAAGATCTCCCAATATTTTAAGATGCAGCATTGACTGTGGTATTTCGCAACTTATCTCCCGATAACTTTATCTTTGCAACTTGTTTCAACCTATATATTTTATCAGTTATCTGTCTTACAAGTAATATTTTATTTTATATGGACTAATAAAACATTGTTCACTGGAACCTTGAACTTGAAGTGAAACCACTTTACCTATTTATGCAAACCAATTTTTTTTTTACTTCTTCTTAACTCAATCTTTTTTCCCGCGAAGATCGTAAATGCCGGTGGAGGGAATGAGAAAAAACTTAGTATTCATGTCAATAGGCGATATAGCTAGCAACCAATTGCTATTTTAATTCCGTTTTTAGGGTTCCGTAGCCAAAAGGCAAAAAACGGAACCCTTACGAATCTATATTCGTCATGTATGTCTGTCCGACCCTGTAACTTCTAAAATAAGAGAATGATAAAACTAAAAAAAAATATATGATGTACATTCGTTACCATGCAAACTTCACCGAAAATTGGTTTGAACGAGATCTAGTAGTTTTTTTAATCCTTATCCTTACTTCTTCTTCCTCTTTATCCTTCTCCCACTATTATGTGGGGTCGGCACAGCACGTCAATCTCTTCCATTTTGATCTGTCGCTGGTCAAACCCTCTGTTACGCCCTTCCTATCCATATCCTGTTTGACGCACTCAATCCATCGTTTTTTTGGTCTTCCCCTACTTCGACTATCCTTACTAATATTATAATCCTTATCCTTACTAATATTATAAATGCGAAAGTGAGTTTGTTTGTTTATTTGTTTGTTTGTTTGTTACGCTTTCACGCCGTAACTACTGAACCGATCATCATGAAATTTTGCATACAAGTTCTCTGGAGTGCGGAGAAGGACATAAGCTACCTTTTATCCCGGGAAAAAGTGCTATTCCCAAGGAATAGACATAGACTCGGGCGGAGCCGCGGGCGAAAGCTAGTAATATTATAAATGCGAAAGTGAGTTTGTTTATTTGTTTGTTTGTTTGTTACGCTTTCACGCCGTTACTACTGAACCGATCATCATGAAATTTTGCATACAAGTTCTCTGGAGTGCTGAGAAGGACATAGGCTACCTTTTATCCCGGGAAAAGTATTATACCCGAGGGATCGACATTGACTCGGGCGGAGCCGCGGGCGAAAGCTAGTACGTCATAAATCATTAAGCGCAATTTACCGAAAGGTAAATTGCGCTTCACTTTGTAAGATTTATTTTATGACGTTCGTTGAATGAAAATTCAACGAACTCAAATCTAACAAGAACTTTAATATTATGTTACTTGCTGTTACGAAACCCTTCATATGCGAGTCCGACTCGCACTTGGCCGCTTTTACATCTATAGGCCAACCAATATGCTAGAAAGGGCACTTGGGTATTATGGCTTTAGGACTCTGTCTAGCCGGTTAGGTATAAAGGCGAGATAATACTGATTGGTACACGGTATTCTCTTTTAATGTTCCGTACCCAAAGGGTAAACATGAAACCCTATTGCTAAGCTTCCAATGTCCGTCCGTCCGTCAGTTACCGGGCTGTAGCTCCTAGGGGAGGCTAGCTCCGTGGCGCAGCGGTCAACAAGCCAGCCTGCGACATGGAGTGCCCGGGTTCGATCCCCGGCCAGGTCAAGATGGAAAATGATCTTTTTCAGATTGGCCTGGGTCTTGGATGTGTATCTATATATGTATTTGTTATAAAGTATAGTATCGTTGAGTTAGTATCCCATAACACAAGTCTCGAACTTACTTTGGGGCTAGCAATCTGTGTGATTTGTCCGTATTTATTTATTTTATCCTTGCTTCGGAAGTCATTTTAAGGCGTTGGTTCCGGCTGTCATTACTAGATTGCGCTCGTTAAACAAGTAAGATGCCTTTAGGCAGCATAAATAGCAAAGCACGTGCTGTACTCTTGAACCATAATAGGTAGATACTTAAAACTTTCACGGAATGTGTTTGTATAACTATTGCCGCTATTAACAAAATAAAATAGTATAAAATATTAAAGGAACGTGCTGATAATTTATTATGGAGATGTCAAATCACAGATGATTAAGAATTTTTGGTATTTTCCCGTTATGTAAGGAAGGTTTTTCCTTTATATAGGGAAGGCGAACGGATCTAGTCCATACAGCTATATCTTATACAGCGTGTAACATAACCAACGACGTAACCTTGAAGGGGTCACTCAGCCCATCAACATGAACAACGTTTCCTACGACCAATGCTGGGAACTCAAAAAGAAATTACATTTTCATACAAATGTGTTGGCTGGCCCGGCAATCAGCATAAAAATGTAAAAAAATAGAGTTCGCAGCGTTGGAAAAGTTGTTCATTTTGACGAGTTTAGTCACCCCCTCAAGAGAACCTCTTTGGTTATTTTCAGTATTTTGTAATATTAAAAAATGCAAACGAATTTCACAGAGACTTAAGAGCAAAAGTGTGATATGCCAAAAATAGTTCGTTTGCATTTATTTAAAAAAAAAATAGAAAATTGTATCAAGCTGCATTTTCGACGTGGCATAGGCTATAACTTATGACAACGAAGTTGCAGGAATACAGCTAGTTATATAATATACTAACTTATATATTATATACTTATATATTATGTAACTTATATATTATATAAGTTAGTATGAGTATGCGAGAAATGCACTAAGGTTGTAATGAGGTATGATGGTTGGTAGAGGAAAATATTCTAAAAATAATTTCGGAAAAATCGAACAAAGCTCTTTTCTTTACTTAATGAAAGCTTCTGATACAATAAGTGTTATTAATAAGAGAAGCAAACAATAACAATATTTATGGCAAGGATCGTCGCGAGATTGGCCCAGTAAATATTGAGTTTGTGACGTCACGCCATCAACAAGTTTCTTTTGTCTCTTCAGAAGTCTCTTTAGATATATCGAAGGACTAGCTGTTGACCGCGACTTCGTCTGCGGCAATTTCTTTTATTATGATTCATTCGTTTTTTATTCCTATAGATGAATAATTTTCCCCCGTTTTCAAAACATTTTTATTGATGCTTCGCTCCTATTGGTCGTAGCGTGATGTTTTCTAGCCTAAAGCCTTCCTCAATAAATGGACTATCCAACACAAAAAGAGTTTTTCAATTCGAACCAGTAGTTCCTGAGATTAGCGCGTTCAAACAAACAAACAAACTCTTCAGCTTTATAATACTCCTTTATACTCCTCCGTGGTCCAGTGTTTAAGAGGAAATTGGTACAACAGTATTTCTATACAAGCGTAGTCACCTGATTCCTCGCTTGATAGTACCAGTAGAGCAATATTTTTTATGTTTAATTTTTTTTCATAATTGAATTATTTAAAGAGATATGAACCTTCAAAAAACTGTAAAATTGGTAAGAATTTCTGTTGTGTTCAAACATCTAAAAAAAAGATTTGACACGATTATATTAGAAAAAGAAAACATAGAAACACAGCCATAGCTTATTTTATATGTATAATGAAAAAAGAAATTACATTGGTTAAGTTTTGAAGAAGAAATCACGGGACTACGATACGTTAATTTTGTGTACTTTTTATAAGTATTTTTGGTCCGAGCTGTAGTTGTCTCTATCACATTCTACGGGAAGAGGCTTGACAGCAATATATTTTACAAATACCTATTTTCAATTCTCTTGAGCTTAGTGTTTCCTCTTAAGGTGATACCACTGTAAATAAGGTCGTTCTGAACCTCGCAAAATACTTAAATTAGGAGTTTCAAATCTAAGTAATATGATTTTTTACTGAAATAGTCAAAAATCATATTACTTAGATTTGAAACTCCAAAAATTGAAGATGAAAACACGTTTTGATAAAATTTTCTCGATAGAAATATTTTTTGAAAAATGGTCTTCGTTCGCAGAGTTTTTGTTATTGTAGCTCAAATGCGACGAATGAAATAATGATTTTTAGACTAAAAGATAGGTTATTAGTAATTCATCAAAATGTAAATATGAAAATACAATTAACCGGTCTGATTTTATATAAAATAGAAATAAAGAATTTGGCGCTTACGTTTTTTTCTTTGAGCGACTCGAGACTATCTCCTATCTCATCATTCACGGGCTAAACCGCCAAGCGCTATCCCTTGCGCGCACTTGATCAGTCCTTTGCCGAGCGAAGGTACCAAACATTTGAGGCCTCGCCTTAAGGCGGTTGCCTGTAAACCTGGGGTCGTGGTTTGATTCCCACGGGAAAATACTTTGTTTAGTTGTTTCCAGTTTGGTTAGGACATTGCGGGCTTGAATCATCTAATTGTCTGTTAATAAAGATGATTCCGTGCTTCGGAAGGCACTTTAAGCCGTTGGTCCCGGCTGCCATCTGGTAGTTGTTAAAGGAACCACGTCAGAGGCCGACAGGCGGTTCCGAAGAACTCTGACATCAGGGTCGGCATGGTTGATTGACCGTGACGCCTACACGAAATGATGAGGGATATATTAGATCGTCTGAGCGCATATGTTTTTGTTTTTTCAAGCTTTTATTTAGTGTCATCTGTCCCGATGTTTGTCTGTAATAAAATCTTGCAAGTTAAATTAGATCCACTTTCCGGTAACCGATTGAGCTAAAAATTTGCATGCATGTGTAAATCGAATGGCAATACAATATTATGATTTCGTTGCGCTGGTCTGACGATGGCGTCGGAAGGTGGCTATAGGAGCTCCTTAACTAAACAAAGTACACCAATCGTGTTTGGACACATTTGATTTGGCTTCTAAAGTACTTTATAGTATAGTGTGGATTCGTTTATAATAAAAATTTGTCACAAAAATTCAAATTTGCAACCTTTTTTACTTTGAGCGATTCCAGTCTACGCCTGAATATGCTTGCAAAAATTAAACCAAACTCTTCCATGTTAATATACTAAGGTTAAGCGCATTCTCAACCAAAATCTCACGTACTAATGTATAAAAAAAACCGATCAAGTGCGAGTCGGACTCGCACACGTAGGGTTCCGTACCGTTATCTATAATAAGATAAAAATTATAAAAAATATTTTTATTACGCAATGTAACAAAACATTTATACTTTTCGCAATTTTTTCTTTATCTGTGCTATACGTTGCTTCGCACCAAATTTCAAGATTCTGAGTTCACGGGAAGTACCCTGTAGGTTTTGATTCCCTGCGAATGTCGAAAGTTTGCGGCATAAAAATTAAAAATATTGTTATTACATGATGTAACTAAGAATTTATACTATCCGCAATTTTCCCTTTATCTGTGCTATAAGACGTTGCTTCATAACAAATTTCAAGATTCTGAGTTCACGGGAAGTAACCCTGTACGTTTTGATTCCCTTGAGAATGTCGAAAAATCACGAAAATTTGGACATAAACGGCTGTATCTTTTGATTGCGTTGGTTTAAAAGTTTGATTTTTTCGCAGCTTTAAGGGACAGCAGACCTGTGTATTCGATATAAATTTTAGCTTAATACTTATACGCGTTCCTGAGTAAAAGGGTCCTGACAGACAGATAGACAGACAGACAGACGGACAACCGAGTGATCCTATAAGGGTTTCTTTTTACCTTTTAAGGTACGGAAGCCTAAAAAGGAAAACAATATACCTAATCTAGCATAAACGTTAGACCATCTCATGTGTCACAGATCTGGTGGAGCGAAAACACACAAAGAGCACAAAGCGGTCCTTTCAAACGCTTCATATCATAACCGTTCAGATAACTTTTCACTAACAAAAGAAAAATCCCCGGATTTCATCGATCATAGACTTGGAAAGAAATAGATCACGAATGTATTGTAGATATTTGATTTTGTGTAAAAATTGTTCTAAATACAAGTCAAATAGAAGTAATAGATATATCAACTAGTCAAATAGGTAATATATATTTTTTGTATTTATTACCTTTTGATTTTAGGTAATAGTTACAACCTTTAATCGTTCTGTAGTATGTTATTAACTTATTAATGTAATTCAGTTATTAGGCACACATCCTTAAAATTAAAATTTAGAACGATACTTATGCTTAATATTGATAATTAATTGGAGTTTCAAGCCTAAATAATTGTTCATATTGATCATTTTGTTATTAAAGGGCTACGTTATTAAGTCCATTCAGAAATATCTAAAAATGCTTTCAAAAATTGTGAACCCTTCACGTTCCTTAAAAGGTTATTATTTGCATTATTTAATTTAAAGTGAGACTTATGACACTTGCATTAAGGTTGAGAATTGTATGATGATTGATGTTGTCATCATCATCATCAGGTCTTTTTAGTCTCCACTACAGGAGCACGACCGTCTCTGAACTACTAGAGCTAATGAAACGAAAGTGCTATAGCTTCGTCTACATCTAGATTGATGTTGTATATAAGGTATTTTCAAATACTAGATTGGAGGTATGATATGATGTCAATTGTTGATTACTGCATTCTTTTTTGTTTTTAGGGTTCTGTATCTGGTAAAAACGGAATGTTGTAAAGATAATAATACGGAACACTTTGGCGATTTTTATTAAAAATTTAATAATCACGATTACTTAGCGAGCTTACTGGGCGAGCTCCGTGACGCAGTGGTTTACATGCCAGCCTGCGACACGAGGGTGCCCGGGTTCGATCCTCGGTCAGGTCATGATGGAAAACGATATTTTTCCGATTGACCTGGGTCTTGGATGTTTATAAGTATCTATTATAAAATACTAGCTTTTACCCGCGGCTCCGCTCGCGTCAATGTCGATCCCTCGGGAGCGGTACTTTTTCCCGGGATAAAATGTACCCTATGTCCTTCTCCCTACCCCAGACAACGTGTATGCAAAATTTCATGTGAAAGCGTAACAAACAAAGAAACGAACTCACGTTCGCATTTATAATATAAGTAAGGATTAGGATAGTATCGTTGAGTTAGTACCCTCGACACAAGTTCACAACATACAATGGGGCTAGCTCAATTTGAGTGTAATATGTCCCTATATATTTATTTACAATTAGTTATTGTTAAAAACTTACTATCCTATGGGGTCTGATTTAATAGCTGAGCAAACATGACTATACTGTTAATTACTACAAGTCTGTTGCCTATACATATTGTTTATCTATGCCACCGACATTATACCGGATTTATAGGGACAGCAATATTCCGGATTCAGGATAGTTTTGGCGGTGTAGCGGCAGAGATAAACATAATTACGTGTGGGTATAATAGAGGGATGCCTAATGAAACCCCGTGGGTCGTTTATTGCAGTCAGGTAGGAAACGCAAGGAAAACAAACAATATTTAATGAACAGTATTGAACTAGCGAAGTTTTGATGATTTGTATAACTTTGCAAGAGAAGTTATAATGGGACTTTTAAGAAAGCTATGGAGAGGGCTATGCTCGGTGTTTCTCTACGAGACCGAATCAGAAATGAGGAGATCCCTAGAACAAAAGTCATCGACATAGCTCAGCGGATTAGTTCTTTGAAGTGGCAGGGTACATAGCACGTAGAACCGATGGCCGATGGGGCAACCGTTCATTTTGGAAATCATTGGAGGAGGCCTATGTCCAGCAGTGAACTTCTTGCGGCTGATATGATGATGATGATGCAAGAGAAATGATTTCAGTTTAAATTCAATAATTTTTCTAATATTTATCTAAAACTTATTCATGACCCAATATCAAGTTCAATAGATATGGAGCATTGTCGATGCAGCTTATCATCGACACTATACATCTTCGATGCTGCGTATTACGTACTGTGCGCCTTCGATGCAGTTTAGCATCGATATAGTGGGCTGTCGATGTAGCGTACCAACGATATTGTGTACCTTCGCCACAATAAACCGTAACAAGAAGGGGTTCGATGCAGCAACCGGTGACCAGCGATATTGTGCCCTAGACACATAAAATCATCATCATTACTCATTTCAACCGTAAAAAGCCCATGGAACGAAAAAAATTGTCTTGGGAGAGGCCTATGCCTCTCCCAAGGCTTATTTTTTCTCATCATCAGGTCTTTATAGTCTCCACTGAAGGAACATGATCCTCTCTGTACCGGAGCCATACTTGGCCAGAGCAGACAGAGGATTTGGCTCTCTCCTCGCTGGCCAGACGGGTTGGAGAGGTCTCATTGATGTTTATGAGCTTTGTTTAGCTTGTACTTCCTAAGGCGCCCTTTACGACCTCCATGGGAAGACTAGGAGTGGTTCTATTCTACTCTGCTACACTGCTACATCATTCGCTCATTCCCACGGCTGGATTTTACGGTCTGCGCGGGGAGAGAAGCAGATAGTTTATACCATAGAGATAAGATAATCCTGTTTTATACTTTTTTATTCTTGATAAGCATGGTAGTATACAGTTAAATATATATACTTAGGGGCTATATCTTCGCACTTTTTATAGCGTTAGTGTTCTTAAAATAATGGTGCCGATAAAACTCAAATGTCAAACCTATAAAGTTGAGCGTGGTTAGCCGACGCAGCGAAGTGAGTGTTTACGCAGCTTTTTAACCCACGACGCTAGAAGAGGGGTGTTATTTTAGTTAGAGGGGACGCTGACAAGACTAATTACCGCCCTATCTCCTTGACAACTGTTATTGCTAAGGTACTTGATGGCCTGCTTGAGCAGCAACTCCAACAATGTGTAAATTTACATGACGATCAATTTGGCTTGAGAGCGGGACTGTCAAACGAGAGATATCTTTAAAAAAAAGTTGTTGCTATGTGTGTATGGGTCAGTATGTGACTGCGAGTGCGGGTGGACGGATTTACATACATACTATCACGTCTTTTCTCTTGCGGGGTAGACAGAGCCCAGATCTATATTACCTGAAAGTCAAGTTTAGCATTGAAGTGGGCGTGTACCATAGAACCATAATAATGACTAGGTAGCCGTGTGGTTTCCGGCAGAGTAGAATAGAACAACTCCCAGTCTTCCTATGGATGTCGTAGAAGGCGACTTAGGAAATACAAGCTAAACAAAGCTCATAAACATCAATGAGACCTCTCCGACCCGTCTAGCCAGCGAGGAGAGTGTAGGCCAAATCCTCTGTTTGCTCTGGCCAAGTATGGCTCTGGTAATACAGAGAGGGTCATGCTCCTGCAGTGGAGACTAAAAAGACCTGATGAAGAATAATTACTAGGCTACAGATATCATCACTATTATCCTGAAACGACTAGTTTAGTATATTATGTTTAGACTAACAAATCATCTCATCATCATCAGGTCTTCTTAGTTTTTACTGCAGGAGCCATAAGACTAGCGAATGACGAATTGTCCTAGATTCAAGAAATGAACTTATTTATAAGAATCTATTCGCCGCTCATAAAATGTACACGAAAGAAACTTCTAATTCAGCAATGGCCTTGGATAAAAATATCATGTGATCAGTAAAACTTTGGTTACTGAAAATAAAATCAATCTTGATTGTAAAAAAAGAAAACTAAAGCTTTGTTCACATCGTTTATCTTAACATTTTTTTTTTAAGTGAAAATATCTTTAGCGACGTTGTGCACTTTTTGGAATGGGTAAAAAAGTTTTTGAAGTCGTGTCAGGACACGTGACCTGCCGGCCTATTTGCTAACTCAGTGTACAACATTTTGATAGTCACTTAAAAATACATTGCGTGTTTCCTATGATTGACTTTTTTTATTAAAGATATATAAAACGTAATGTACTTTGAAATGACTATCAAAACGTTGTACACTGAGTTAGCAAATAGGCCGGCTGATCGAAAATTCCTAAGACTACACGTGACCTGAGCCCGCCGGAATGGCAAGTTGTCACTTCTGCCGGCACTCCCAGAATGCAACCCATCGGTTTTTTTCTATTAAATACGACGGCAAATTAGCAAGAGAGTCACCTGATGGTAAGCGATTTCCGCTGCCCATGGACAACTGCAACACTGGAGTATGACAAGAGCGTTGCCGTCCTTTCAAGGATTTGGGGGAAGGATATGGGGGGAGGACATGGGTGGGAGGAAACGGCGAAGGGGAGGATGGCTCTGTCACTCACCGAACGAAGCATAGAAGCGGTAGAGCTTCTACTCAAACGTCGATTTTCTGTGAGAGTGTGGGACTTCCCCGGACGAGTCGGCCCATTCATGCTACTAGCAAAAATGAATTTTGCCGGTAGCGTTACTCTACCACAGCTATGTTCGCCCAGGTCTGAGACCGATTAGATAATTAATGAAGTATTAAGACGACCATAATCGGAGAATCGGATTCTGTTATATTAAAAAGGAAGAAAAATTTTAATATTTTAACTAGTTAGTAAGATTACTGAGATTGTCTACTAGGAAAGAGCCTGACTCCCATACCACAGGGAAACCTACCGTGGGTGTCAGACCAACAAAGTTATGTAACACTGCTTACTAATAAACGAATTTCATTTCATTTCATAATATTTACATAACCCCAATTACGTGTTTGTACGTTAGAATATTTGTTACATCCTTATACGAGTAGTGACAACCTTTTTCTCAGCAACGTTACTTTCATGTAACTACGTCCGACGTACGAATAAAACTACATACATACATATTATCACGCCTGTTTCCCATGGGGGTAGGCAGAGACTATGGATCTCCACTTGCTACGATCCTGACATATAATCTGTAGCTTCGTCTACACTTATTACTCTCCTCATTCCTCATACATGCTCTACTGTTTCGGGTACTTCTAACAGCTCATTTTTTAAGAACGTCTGCAATCTGATGGCAGTACGTATGACGAGGTCGACCCTGAACATTATTCCCATATACACATAAAATAAAAATACGCTGAAAATGTCTAAAAAATATGGCGAATCTAATTGATCCAAAACATTAAAGCTCGATACATTGCATCATGTCATAACAGTGTTTTACGTTGCTATAAAACCACACATTTCAGGCTAGAGCCGTTTCGTGCACGAAGTAATTTTTTTAATACATTTTCTCAAAGACGCAAGACACTTATTAATTGTCATATATTTTCAACTGAGAATTGTTGACGTCAGTAATTTACTTATGGCTAAGTTTAATGCCGCTTCCGAAGCGGAGTATCTCGCAAGTGCATTCACCACAAGAAATAACTATTTGCTGTAGCTATACAGTTTCAACGCGTGTCTCCTAAATTTCCAACAATATTGTGGTCCTTGATGTTGAGTCAGGTTTTCAGCTCACGTCACTGAATCCACGTGACTCGGTCCAAAGACGAGCTGTCAAATTGTCTACGATCTTCCAATATTACAAGCGGTATCGAGCCACTGAGCCTAAGGAGAGATTGTGCTTCTCTATGTGTTTTCTATCGGTTGTACAATGGGCTGTGCTTCGTGCAATTGTTTAACATAATGCCTATGGCCACTTTCAATCATAGCACCTCAAGCCATCAACAGGAAGTTAGTCCTAATACTTTACATCCTAAATGCGTACAGTACGTTTTGATAGGTACTTTCTTCCACGTATTCTAAAGTTGAGGAAAGCACCTGCCATGATTTCCCCGAGAGACTACAACATGGGGTTTTCAAAAAGGGCCTGAGAACATTTATTCAGGGTCGACAACGTGTGACAGGGACCTGTCACACGTTGTCGACCCTCTGGTGCTGTGAGTATCCATAGGCTACGGTAACCGATTTCCATCAGATGAGCCGTATGCTTGTTTGCCTACTTGGTTGTATAAAATACACTTTCTTATTAAGAAAACCGATTCAATCAAACTACTTAACCGGTTATGATGAATTTTAATAATGAGAAAAATGGGACTAGTTTGTAAGTATAACCATAAAAAAAAAATTGAAAACAAACGACCGAATTGATAACGTCCTCATTTTTTTGAAGTCGTTTAAAAATGATGCGTGACGTCCAGTTTTCATTTTTCAATCCCTACTCTACACGGTGAAATTTTGATCGTTCTGGACCCTTTAAGGGGTGATTCAGCCCGTTGATATAAACAACTTTTCCTATGGGACCAAGGCTAAAAACTCAAAAAATTTTTTAACGTTCCCATTCTAATTGACCGGGCGGCCGAAATTTTTTGTATGGAGCTGCCCATTTTTTTCGGAACGTCAAAAAATTTTTTAGTTCCCAGCATTGGTCCCATAGTAAAAGTTGTTCATATCGACGGGCTGAATCACCCCTTAAAGGGTCCAGAACGATCAAAATATCAACGTGTATAATTAAAAGTTTGTTCAGTTTTGTGGGCGCACGAAACGCCATCAGCCCTAAGTTTTTTGCTTTTATTTTCCATCCATTACCGAATGAGGGATCGGTGAGTGAACCATTCGAATGCAACACAGTGTACGAAATGTTACGTCGTAAAATATCTGTTACAAATATACTTTCGAGCTTTTGAGTTATTTCGTCAATAAGCCCCATGGCTTAGTGGTCGTGAGCATTGAATTGACTAGCTCCGTGGCGCAGCGGTCAACACGCCAGCCTGCGACACGGAGTGACCGGGTTCGATCCCCGGCCAGGTCAAGATGGAAAATCTTTTCAGATTGGCCTGGGTCTTGGATATGTATCTATATTATGTATTTGTTATAAAATATAGTATCGTTGAGTTAGTATCCCATAACACAAGTCTCGAACTTACTTTGGGGCTAGCTCAATCTGTGTGATTTGTCCGTATATATTTATTTATTATTTATTATTGAAATCGCTTACGCATGTTAAGCAACTCTGGGAGGAGTCCCAATAGGCTTGTTTCCTAAACAAAATACCATTTAAAATAATTACTCCGTCTTATAGATTATCGAAAAATATTATATATGTATTTTCTCTTTTTTTAATTCAACAAAAGATGATAAAGTTAAAGCGCATCAAAGTTCAGGAGTAGGGGCTCATGACGCAACAGGCCGGTAAAAAGTGTACCGGCCACTGATCTCACGCGGAACTTTAACGGGCTATATCTTTATCAATTTTAGTTTGATTGATAAAAGAAAAAATACGTGTCTAATATTTTTCGTTAATCTATAAAACGGACTAATAAGGACGCAAGTCGTATAAAAATATCTCGAGCTCCTCCGTGCTTCGGAAGGCACGTTAAGTCGTTGATCCCAGCTGTTGTCATCTTTGATCTGAGACCTGAGAAATCTGAGACCAGTGTTGGCCACTTACACACACGAAAAACAACGTACATCTACTTGTTTGCGTTATATCAGAAGAAGGTTATCTGTTAGGCGTGGTAGAGCCACGCTATCGGCAAAATTCATTTTTACTAGTAGCATAAATGGGCCGGCTCTTCCGGAGAAGTACAGTCAGCCAATGAGATATCTGACCCCCTACAACAGCGCCATTTTTCGCAAAATAAAGAAACATCCGTGGTTTAAACCCAAAGATAAAAATATACATGTGTAATATCCTTTGCGACTAGTGTCATCTATTGAATTGTGAATGAACAAATAAGGTTAATAAGCAGAAATCTGATACCCTTGACGACTAATGCCATCTATTCGATTTTTGATACTTAAAAAAATAACTTTGCTTCGATAATAGTATAAGAATGAATATAAACCTATGGCATTAAATGAATTTTAATATGGGAGAGGGTGACCCCCATTTTGAAGCTTTTGTTCAAGTCTATTTGTCATTTCACTTACCATGTTAGATCAGATCACATATCACTTATGCGCATATTTATTAATTTAGTATAACCTTTTTGTCTAAATTGATTTAAATCAAACTTTACTCGTGTCTCGTGTCCCAGTTAAGCACTATTTGACCCTACAATCTGGGATTTTAATTGGTCACTCAATAACAGTTAGATCACAGAACAATTGTCTTAAATAAAATATATTCTACATTGCAAACTGTTGGAATCACCACATCTCATAAATTTTCCAAGTATTTTTCTTTATTCATCCGGCCGCCGAATTCTACCAGCTCCCCTGGGCCCATTGAAGACATCTGTCCCCAATAACCTGCAAAACAATAATACGATCAGTTACCTATTATTCTACACTGCGTAATACACTAGGTATTAAATATTATTATTATTTTACTTCACTATTTAATGAATATTTTTACCTAATGTTATCCTGCCACTGTTCTCAAAGGCAAATTATTTTGATGGCTATACGCTGGCCATGTCTTCTCCGCAATATTTTTCTGCCATCATCATCAGACTTAAAACTTTTTTCATCAGAATAAAATACGATCTCGTTCTTGTTGAATGTTTCCTCACTGTTTCAATTGAAATATTGTAGTGTATATGTTACGCCAGTTGACTCCGAATCCACAAACGGACGGTGTTTCTCTGTAAGAGATATATTTATCTTAGACATTTATCACAAACCCTATGTTTTACGGAACAAAAAATAGTGTGACAATTAAGTAAGTATATTAAATACTTATAATTTCTACTTACCGCGATACCTAACTCTCTAGATATAGATACTTTAAATACTGTGGTTGTCTTCACAATACAATATTAGCTTTCACAAAATCTGCTATATAAGATGAAACGGGATGCCTAATAACTGGTGGGGTTTTGGATCACTACACAGTAATCGCAGTATCTTAATTGTGACTGGAGTGAACAATATTTTTGATTTGTTGGTATCAGGTATAAATAAATCTGATAGATTACCCTCAATTTATTTGTTAAAGCAATGCGTTGCAGTTGGTGACAATGATGTCATAGCAGTAGAAATAGATAGCCAATTTCGCCCGAGACGTCATATCGTCGGTTGGCGTATTGAGATAAGCGCTAGCTTCTCAAGTCGTGGGTCCATGGTTCGAATCGAACTTTACGTAGGATTGTTTTTGATTCTTTCTTGTTCTTACCATTGATGATTACTTGAATTATTAGCTGAGATTATTAGAAATACAAAATTTGCAACTGAGCAGGTTATCAGAAACAAGTTTATACCAGCAGTTGTCTGTCTACTTGCCAAAAATCACGGTAGGTGGCGCTTCACAGCAAAGTGTGAATTTACGTTTTAAAAGTCAGGGGGTCAGGTATCTGCTTGGCCGACTGTACCACACTCGCACAGTAAATCGACGTTTGAGTAGAAGCTTTACCGCTTCTATGCTTCGTTCGGTGACTGAGAGAGCCGGAGGCCCGTCCTTCCATTTCCTCTGCTCTTGTCCCCTCCCCTTGAAAGGCCGGCAACGCTCCTATTACACCCTGGTGTTGCAGTTGAGCAGAGGTAATCGCTTACCATCAGGTGACTGGCTTGCTCGTCATTGGTCCTATATTATAAAGAAAATCTAAATATATTCTAAATTGAATTGATACAAAAACATTTCGCATTTCATTCTGATTACGAATTTTTATTAAATATAGTATGACTAGCTTTCGCCCGCGGCTCCACCCGAGTCAATGTCGATCCCTCGGGAATAGTACATTTTCCCGGGGAAAAACAGTAGCCTATGTCCTTCTCCGCACTCCAGAGAACTTGTATGCAAAATTTCATGATGATCGGTTCAGTAGTTAATGCGTGAAAGCGTAACAAACAAACAAACAAACAAACTCACTTTCGCATTTATAATATTAACTATCTTTCGCTCGCGGCTCCGCCCGCGTCAGTGTCGATCCCTCGGGAATAGTACTTTTTCCCGGGATAAAAGGTAGCCTATGTCCTTCTCCGTACTCCAGAGAATTTGTATGCAAAATTTCATGATGATAGATTCAGTAGTTACGGCGTGAAAGCGTAACAAACAAACTTACTTTCACATTTATACAATTATAAAAAATTACTTCCCATAGAAATTCGCTCAGCTGATCACCAATTTTGTACGGGAGGTCCAATTTTATTTTTAGTTTATACCTTTTTTTCTTACAATTCTGTATTCATTAGGGATTCTAATTTCAGGATTTTAATGTAGTTCATGGGTTCAAAATCACGCTGTGTAGTCTTTAAAAGCTTTTATTGTATCAGTTTTCATTGGCATCAACTTTAATTAAAGGTTAATCTTAAAACAGATGTGACAAAAATCATGATAGAACTAAAACTGTCGTGTCGCCACCCCTTATACTCGCCACGATGATGGTCTTCGTAACAGCCCGAAACTAGTAGGCAAATACGAGGAACAGGGCGTGAGTAAAACCGTGACTCTATATTTTTGAAATGAAAACTTCTTGAAAAGCGTTGTGCACTTTTTAGGATGAGTAAAAATGTTTAACTTGCGTCAGGATACGTGACCTGAGACCGCCACAAAGGCTAGTTTTCACTTCTACCGCCACTCCCGAAGTGCAACCCGTTGTTTTTTTAAAGTTCCTAATCTTGCAATTTAGACGCTAAATTTGGTCGAAATGCACAGATTAAATACTTACGAACAGAAGTAACACTCTTCAAACGTTATTCAAAGAAATATCAACTCAACATAGTTAGCGATACGGTGTAATTTAGCTCGCACAAGAACGCAGCACCTTTTAGTTTAGATACCTAGAGCAAGCCAATTTTATGCTTATAGCTGTGAACAGACGATTCAAAATTCGTTAAAGTCGGTGAACACATGACCAAACGAGCGTCGTTCCTACCGGTTTTTTTTTTTTTTATATACCGACCAATCACACAGATTGAGCTAGCCCCGCAGTAAGTTCGAGACTTGTGTTATGGGATACTAACTCAACGATACTATATTTTATAACAAATACATATATAGATACACATCCAAGACCTAGGCCAATCTGAAAAAGATAATTTTCCATCTTGACCTGGCCGGGGATCGAACCCGGTCACTCCGTGTCGCAGGCTGGCGTGTTGACCGCTGCGCCACGAAGCTAGTCTATATTAAAAAATATATAAGAAATGAAAATATGACGTTCAATGTACATGTATCCAATTTTGAATAAAAATCTTTGATTTTGACTTGACTTTGATACTGACACGGGGAGTGAGACAGGCCTGCCAGAGGTAAGGCTGGGAAAGAATGGGATATAGCATTAAGCCTGCCTTTTGTAGCCTGTACACTTTTAAACTGTGATAATGTTTAAGACTAGGGCATTTTACGAACGAATAAAATGTCTAACGAGGGTATTAAAATGTCTATTACAACACTATTAATTTTTAGCTGCTCGTTTTGATGTGGTTGTCCCAGGTTCAGCTTTGAGGTCAGCTGCTGAATTCTCTTTGTCTCAACACAAGGTCGCTAGAACAAAGGAGTTCCAATTTCTGCTTTTTTTTTGCAATTTATACCTATTTCATTAGGAATTCTGATTCCAGGATTTCAATATAACTCAGAAGTTAAAAATCACGAGGTATAATCGTTGAAAAAAATATGCTTATATCCTAACTAATATTATAAATGTGAAAGTGACTTTGTTTGTTACGCTTTCACGTTGTAACTACTGAACCGATCATCATGAAATTTTGCATATACGTTATCTGGGGTACGGAGAAGGACATAAGGTACATTTTATCCCGTTAAAAAGTACTGTTCCTGAAGGAACGAAACGGACGCGGGCGGAGCCGCGGGCGAAAGCTAGTTTCAAATATATACTAGTTATTATACATGGTGAAATTTTGATCGTTTTGGACCCTTATAGGGGTGACTTAGACCATCAATATGAACAACTTTTTCTATGGGACCAATGCTGGGAACTCAAAAAAAAAATTCGTCATATCCATACAAAAGAGTTTCGCCGCCCGGCCAGTTTGTATGGGAATGTCGATTTTTTTTGAGTTCCCAGCATTGTTCCCATAGGAAGTAGTTCATTTTGTTGGTCTGAGTCACCCCTTTAAAGGTCCACAACGATAAAAATTTCGCCATGATATACGAATATTATAAATTAGATAATTTTCGATGTGGTTTTCGCTTTCACAAGTTCGGTTTTGAGGTCAGATGCTGAATATTATTTCTCTCCACACAAGGTCGCGCAAACAAAGGAGCTCTGCTGGCTAAAGTTCTATACTCACTTTAAATTAATACAGTACTGACGTAATGTACCTAGGGTTCATTGTTTCAAGAACTACGATTTCGAGGCTATTATCAACGGCGCGTTGAATTTTCTTCATTATTTCAAGTCCTCTTAAAATATTTGTTAAAATGACAAAATTTATTTTGCATTTTCAAGATGAAAATGTTCATTTTACAACAGTTAAATTTAATTAAAAGTGATTATCGGTCTCTTAAGCATTTATAAAAGTAAAAAACCCACTTTAGTTATTAGAATATGGACTTAGACTTAAATTAACGAAGATAGCGCTAATTCTGGCGCGACAGCGCTAATAATAAAATCATTATTTTCAATTACTTATATTAAACACTTGAACATTAATTATTTCAAGCATCACACTCAAAAAACGAATAAACGAGCCACATTAATATTTAAAAAATGAATAAAGAAGATTAAAACTCTTCAATTAAAAACACAAATGACGGTTAGAACCTATTTGGCGCTAGAATTTTAAATGAAAAACTGAAAGCGTTGCTTTATGATAAACTTGAAAGGCGCAAAGGGGTCGACTGCAGTGCGTGCAGGCCACAGGTGGGGGGAGAATCAACCCCTCTCGACTATCTCCAACATCCCGGTCCAGCCAGTGTTAAATCAACGGCGGTAGCGCCCGGTCGCTTCGCGCCGAAAACGCCGCGATATCGCGCAAAAAACATCAACAAACCATAAATTCGAATTTTAGTTTTCAATTGGCATTCGAAACGGCCAGTACCAATTTAAAATTAAATTGAAATGTGAGTTCTATTTTCGAATCAGAGTACGCTAGGCTGTGAGAGGATAGTGCTGTGAAATTTTCAAATGCAGTATTTATAGTGAGTGAACAACTTTGTGAGAAATGGATGGAGAAAATCGGATTATTTTAAACGTTGGTGGCATTCGGTGAGTGGGATTTCCTGTTTCTAGAATTCGTTACACGTAAACAATGAGCGTTTATTTTCTTTTCGTCTACGCTACGTTAATTACAGCGGCTGTAGATAGGTAGGTACTATGAATTTGAGAGAGGTGTCAATAAAGGAAGAGTTTTTTTTAACGTTCGAGGTTTAATATTTTAAATGGACGTGGATATACTAATTTGTATTACGACCTACGTAATATAAATTAGTTAAAGGAGACGAAAATCTTGATTTATATTAACAATCATAGTACTTACTCAGTTTACTGACATATGTGAGCCTCGTAAGCAGTTTTTTAAGACAGTTATTGTCAATTTTCTCTTGCAATGTAGTGATTTCCTTTGAATTTAGTTAGTATATAAGTCAAGGTCTAAAATATGTAAAGAAAACCCTATCCGATCATTGTAGGGGTGACTCAGACCGTTGATATGGACAACTTTTTATATGGGATCAAAGCTGGGAACTCAAAAAAAAAAAATACATTTTCAAACAAAAATTATTGGCCACCCGGTCATATAAAACATTTGAGTTCCCACCATTCGTCCCATATGAAAAGTTGTTCATATCGACGGGCTGAATCACCCCTTCAAGGATCGGATAGGATTTTCTTTACACATTATATAGGTATGTAAGTTTACGGCTGACCTTTCAGCATCATTACTGATGCGTTTTGGGTTACCCACCAATTTAACATATACCTTAATTGCGGTAAAAGATGTTACTACGGACCATATTACGTCCATATTACGTCACAGTAAAAGGAGGGTAAGTTTAAGGCCAAACGTTCCGTGTTAAAGAGATAGGGGATAGGATAGGAGGATAGACGTGACAGAAACTTGAAATTTTGGGTGACGTAATATAGTGCCCTCTTATAAAGTCGCGAGGCTTCCGGCAGAGTAGAATAGGACCACTCCAAGTCTTTCTGTGGATGTCTTAAGAGGCGACTTAGGAAATACAAGCTAAACAAAGCTCATAAACATCAATGAGACCTCTCCAAGCCGTCTGGCCAGCGAGGATAGTGGAGGCCAAATCCTCTGTCTGCTCTGGCCAAGTATGGCTCCGGTAGTACAGAGAGCAGTACTCCTGCAGGGGAGACTAAAAAGACCTGATGATAATGATAAAAAATGAAACTAGACTATAAATATTCTGAAGAATAAATTTGATTGACAGATTATACACAAAAAAAAAAATCTTTCAGTAAAAAAAAAGGTTGTCGGTTTACGGACGATTACGCAATAACGGTGGAAGAGAGATAGATGCGTCACAAGCCGAACACTTATGCCGATCATGCCTGTCTATCGCTTTTTTGCGTTCTCGCTTGCACACGGAACGTGACACTTTTGCATGCATGCAACCGGCGTAAGACGTCATCATGACAAAATTAAATTAGACTACCAATATTCCGAAGACAAAAATTATTGATAATTTTTCAGATAAAAACAAAGTAACACAAAAATACTTTACCGATTTTCATCATCATCATCTTCATCATCTCAGCCGCAAGAAGTACACTGCTGGATATAGGCCTCTCCCAAGGATCTCCAATATGACCGGTTGGAAGCGACGAATTTACCGATTTTGATGCAATTTTAATGAGACCAATAAGAAAATTTATTCTTCCAAATAAAATAGCGCAGTAATAAGATTTGTTTGTTTTACGTGTGTATTAGTGGCCAACACTGGTGTCAGATTTTTAAGGCTTCCGATATAGCTTACGACTGCCATAAACGATGACAGCCGGTACCAACGGCTTAACGTACATTTCGAAACTCGCAGGAGCTCGAGATCTTTTTATGCCACTTACAGTCACCTACAGAGAGGCCTTTAAAATGCATTCAAAGGCTAGTTTCCCAAAAAAATATAATTAGTCCGTCAGTTAGATAATTAAAAATCTTTGAATACGTATGTTTTCTTTTTTCGATTTTACAAGCAATTGTAAAGTTAGAGCCCTTTAAAACTCCACGTGACGTCATAGTTTGCTACTATTTTTAGCAAACTTTGACGTCACGAGCCCCCACCGATGAACTTTGAAGCGCTATATCTTTATAATTTTGTGTTTAAGTGACAAAAGAAAAATACGTATCCAATACTTTTTGATTATCTAAATCACGGACTAATTGTTAAGTTATTATTTTGACCCAGGAAACTAGCCTATTTTCTTTTTTAAAGTCGGTGAAAATTACAGTCGGTTACCTGAAATTTTGATCAATCAGATTTACACAGCCCAGTTGTTCCATTGTAACCCTGAGATCCCTTCGAGCTTAAATAATAAATCGCTAACTCAACATTACTGTTTCAGTGAGTTATGCCCGTTTTGACCCGAACTGCTATTACCGTTCATTAACAAAAGATTCTTTGAAGAAAATAATGGGATGATCAAAATCTCTTACAAAACTTTATGATTATCCTTCATTCTATCCTTCATTTAAGAGTGTGATAGTGACTAACGATAAAGATCATGCATATAATACTAAAGCCTCCGGTACACGCGTAGAGTAAGTGTTATATACATCCATCACTCTTGCTAGCTCCGTGGCGCAGCGGTCAACACGCCAGCCTGCGACACGAGAGTGCCCGGGTTCGATCCCCGGCCAGGTCAAGATGGAAATTGATCTTTTTCAGATTAGCCTGGGTCTTGGATGTGTATCTATATATGTATTTGTTATAAAATATAGTATCGTTGAGTTAGTATCCCATAACGCAAGTCTCGAACTTACTTTGGTTCTAGCTCATTCTGTGTGATTTGTCCGTATATATTTATTTATAATAGTTTTTAACAATAATCTTTTCATGCATGCTCGCCAGTTTGGTTAAAACTCCTTACTTACCCTTTGTTCTCTTAATAAACAAAACAATGATTGGCGAATGCCATGGTGCAGTGGTCAACACGCCAGCGACACGAGGAGTCCCGGGTTCGATCCCCGGCCAGGTCAAGATGGAAAACGATATTTTTTAGATTGACCTGGGTCTTCGATATTTATCCATATATCTATTATAAAATAAAGTATCGTTGAGTTAGTATCCTACAACACAAGTTCACAATTTACTATGGGGTTAGCTAAATTTGTGTGTTTTTTTTTTATTTTGCCTGTTATTGTGTCCCACTGCTGGGCAAAGGACTCCCCTTCCTTTTTCCATTGATGTCTATCTAACTTTGTTCCTATATATTTATTTATACATGGGTAGTCACAAATATTGGTAGAGCGCATGGCGGAGTGGAATGGATGCAGTAGTGGGGGAAGGCAAGTGATTACTTGTCCACATTGCTAATCACTCTATTCTTCCAATTTATCTCTACCTATTATATTAGCCGTGTGGTATCCGGCAGAGTAGAATAGGACCACTCCAAGTCTTCCCGTGGATGTCGTAGAAGGCGACTTAGGAAATACAAGCTAAACAAAGCTTATAAACATCTAAGAGACCTCTTCAACCCGTCTGGCCAGCGTGGAGAGTGTAGGCCAAGTCCTCTGGCTGCTTTGGCCAAGTATGGTCCTAGTAGTACAGAGAGGGTCGTGCTCCTGTCGTGGAGACTAAAAAGGACCTGATAATGAAAATGAATAATGAATGAAAATCTCTACCTATGCTGTGTACACAGGTATGTACAGGCTTCCAAATAAAAAACCAAATTTAACGTAATAGATCTGAACAGATTTTGATAAAATTTAAATGAGGCCAATTAGAGAATTTAAACAAAAATTCAGAGGTAAGGAAAATTCGGTAAATACCTCTGTTTTTGAATATGAAAATCCCCGTCGCTTACCTGAATTTTTGATCAATCATCAGATTTATACAATTCAGTAGTTCCATTGTTACCCCGAGATCCCTTTGAGCTTAAATAATAAATCACTAATTTAACATTTGAACTGTTTCAGTGTGAGTTAACCCCGTTTTGATCCGAACTGCTATAACCAATCTTCCATCTATCTAAATATATATAACTCAAAGGCGACTGACTGACTGACATAGTGATCTATCAACGCACAACCAAACTGAAATTTGGCATGCAGGTAGATGTTATGACGTAGGCATCCGCTAAGAAAGTATTTTGATCAATTCTACCTCCAAGGGGATGAAAGTTTGTATGAAACTTAACGCGAGCGAAGCCGCGGGCAAAAGCTAGTTACCAATAGATTTCTTGAGATCCCTTCCAAATAAAAAAAGTTGGTAAATTGGTTGTCTGTAAAGTCGGTTTACGGACCATAATTTTACGTGATTACGGAGGAATAGAGATAGATGCGTCACAAGCCGAACGCTTAGGCTGATCGTGCCTCTCTATCGCTTATTCCGCGCTCTCGCTTGCACACGGAACGTGACATTTTTCGTGCGTGCAGCCGGCGGTAATCGATTTATAAAACGCTCTCACGTCAAAAATCTGTTTGTAAATAGCGGAGAGATGATGTTATGAAAATACGTACAAATCACCGACAGTTACCTGAAACTAAATCACTTATTCAACGTTAAACTGTAGCTAAATTTAATGATTTATTTATATGAATGTCGGTCATTCGTTGCTTGTCATTCGAACGACCAACATCTAGGTTTCACTGCCTGAAGATGCCTCGTGAAGAGGCGAAACACGTGTCGCGAGCACGACGGCCAATATTGCTGCAGCCTCAACTGATACAGTAGTATCGTAGTTAGACGACAATAGTCCGTGATGCCACAGAAGGTGACGGCTGAAAATCAGTGTTGTACTAGGTCATGCATATGCCTAGTACAACGTAATACTGAGACGTCACCTTTTGTAATACTGATGGCACCGCCTTATAATTGTGTTTTGTCTTACACTGTCCTTTTTTGTTTGTGTTGTGTGTGCCATTGTGTGTTACAATAAATATTTTTCATTTCATTTTCAAATAGTTGATGCATGCAACCCTATTGCATGCATTAACCACTTTTTTTTTCACCAGGCAACGCTCCCGCCCGCACAGCTGCCAGAACAATGGATTTTCTGAACAATTCTGGGGTTCAACTGGTGTTTCATGCTCCTTACAGCCCAGACCTGGCTCCGTGAAATTCTTTCCTCTTTCCAACAGTGAAAAAAAATCTTACTTGGCGCACTTTCTGGAATTCGGAAGAGGCTGCAGGTGCATTCCGAACGCTTGTTTTTGACTTGCCGCAAGATGCATTTTAAAATGTTTTCAAGACTGGTTTGAAAGAATGAAGAAGTGTATTGATGCCGGAAAGGAATATTTTAAAAAACAATAAATAATATGTATCAGAATACTTAGTAGTTTTTATACAGCTAAAAACTTCCGAAACAGCCCAAGTACTTAATAAACCTTACTCATGAGTCACTCTATCCAGGCCCACTCTATACATGTCTGGTTGACACTAATAAATTATAACTCACAAGAACTTTCACGAAATATTCACGAAGTTAAACTGCGCGTTGCAGCTTGGCTAGTTTTGGTTTGCTTGCGTTACTGCATGGCTGTTTAGAAGTGGTACTCATAAAATATATTTGGCCGACTGCGTTTAAAGGAGGATTGGGTTGTTTTGAGTGTATGTACGCCTATCTCTATGGCACTTTTTACATTTTGGCTTAATAAAGAAGATACGATTAGGTCTTGTGAGAGACTCATGGGTGCCACGTTTTACTACATAAAATATATACGGATCATCATGAACATTTCGTGTAGGTGACACGGGTTCTTAGGAACCGCCTCTCAGCCTCTGATGTGGTTCCTTTAACGACTACCAGATGGCAGTCGGGACCAACGTGCCTTCCGAAGCACGGACTCATGTTCATTGTCAGACAATCAGGTGATTCAAGCCTGCAATGTCCTAACCAAACTGGAAGCAACTAAACAAAGTATGCTTCCCGTGGGAATCGAACCCACGACCTCCGGGTCAACAGGCAAACCCTAACCACTGGACCACGGAGGCTGTTATATACGGATAAATCATACAGATTGAGCTACCACAAAAGTTAGTTCGAAACTTGTGTTATGAGATACTTGCTCAAAGATACTAAACTTGATAACGAATGCATATATAGATAAACATCCAAGATCCAGGTCAAACTAAAAATGGTAATTTTCCATCTTGACCTGACCGGAGATCGAACACAGGACTACGCTGTGACATCCTGGTATGATAATCACTAGACATGAGGGGGGAATATTGCTTTTTGGGCAGCATGATCAGGAAAACCATGTTTTAAAGGGTGGTTTCGTTTTTTAGCTTCGAAAGTAAAAGTTTTTGGGAAAGAGCTTTTTAGATGCTAAATATATGTTTTTTAAAATAAATAACTTAAATTTCAATACTTTAGTGTAAATTTAAGGTCATACTCTGAAATTTTCAGAGTTCAGTGCTTCTCGTATCTTTTCTCTAAATCTCTTTATATATAAAACTAGCTTTTGCCCGCGTCAGCGCCCGCGGTAATGTCGATCTCTTGGAAACAGTAGAATTTCCCGAAAGAAAAGGTACGGCCTCAAACTACCTCCATACCAAATTTCGTACAAATTGGTTCAATAGTTAAGGACGTGAAAAGAAAACAGACAGACAGAGTTACTTTCGCATTTATTAAATTAGTATGGACCATTTGTTCTTCGTTTGTCTCGCTTAAACTAGAGAACGGCTGGGCCGATTTAGATGATTTTGGGTTTGAAATGTTTGTCGTAGTCCAGGGAAGGTTTAAAGGTGAGAATTTACGTCAAAAAGAGCGAAACGAAGTTCGCCGGGGCGGCTTTTTTTTTCTTAAACTAGGAAACGGCTGGGCCGATTTAGATGATTTTGGTTTTGAAATGTTTGTCGTAGTCCAGGGAAGGTTTAAAGGTGAGAATTTATGACAAAAAGAGCGAAATAAAGTTCGCCGGGCCGGCTATTTTGTAATAAATGATTAGGAAGAAATCGGAGCTATCATTTATAGTTTAAATAAATAAATAAACGCCGTTTATTGCCATATTTTAGGTACACATCATTTACAAATTATAAATAGAAAGATGATTTCGTGCTTCGGAGGGCACTTTAAGCCGTTGGTCCTGGCTGCCATCTGGTAGTCGTTAAAGGAACCACGTCAGAGGCTGAGTGGTGGTTCGGAAGAACTCTGACACCAGGGTATGCATGATCGAATGACCGTGTCACCTACACGAAATGATGATGATAATGATGATTATTTATAAAATTAGAGAAAGATTTTGAATGAATGAATGAATGATTTATTTGAGATCCATACACAGTACAGGTAAAAAACATTATATTTTACAACGTAAATACCTTTTGTATTGCGAGGGCCTAGATAGCCCTTCGGACTATATTGTACAGTTAAGGGCCCGTACTACCTCACACTGCTTTGCATGATTGACTGTTATATCAATAATAATTAAATGCTCAAGTTGAAATAAAAATGCAGCAAAGTTCAGGACTAACTCTGGTAACTATATGACTCAAAAACACGATTGCGTTAAATTTTCTCGATAGAAAAAAATTGCAAAGTTGCCTCCAAATCACGTCTAATTTACTTGGTATATAGCATTATTCACCAAATACATTAAAATTAACCTTGAAACTTTTGATTATTATTGCATTACAGATAAGGCAGCCATCATATGTTTTTCTTTTTCGAATAACCCTTGAATATTCCTAAAAAACGAAAATATCCAAAGTAGCCAACGCGTTTAGACCATCCGCGTTTGTATCGCCACGCCGCCTGGCATATGACGGGCTCTTAAAGTGAGAACGGGAAGCATAGAAAAAGAAATGTAAATAATTTAACCTAAAAAGCTTAAAAAGGCATAAGTGGTAAAGTTAGAACATACTCTATAAATGCATACATTCCTGAATTTATGGCGAGTTCCGTGGCGCAGTGGTTAATACGCCAGCCTGCGACACGAGGTTTCCCAGGTTCGATTACCGGTCAGCTCATGATGGAAAACGGTCTTGAATGTTTATATATAGAAGTATTATATTATAAAATATAGTATCGTTAAGTTAGTATCCTACGACACAAGTTCACAAATTACTGTGAGTCTAGCTCAATTTGTGTGATATGTCCGTCCATACATATTTATTTATTTATTATATTATTTATTTATTCATGGAGCCAAGTAAGATCTACGAAATTCCCGATATTTTTATAAGACCATTTGCTTAGACAAATTGCTTTTATAAAACTACGCATAATGTAACTTTATCAAATTCCCAATGACTAAGGAGTCCATTTTATCTTAACAAAATTGCAATTAAGGTCAATACGTGCCAGTTGCCTTCCTACAGGTTTTTGTTAAGAATTTACCGGAAAAATTCCGGAGCAAATCACAAGTCTTTTGTTAGGACGATAAAATAAAATCTTCAGGTCAAATGACACAGAATAGCAAAGGTATTCAACAAATTTCAACTCAATGTTGTTAGCGATACGGTTTAATTTAGCTCGCGTCAGAACGCAGTACCTTTTATTTAGTTTAGATACCTACTGCAAGCCAATTATATTGTTACAGCTCTGAACAAACGATTCACAATTCGTTGAAGTCGGCGAACACGTGTGACCAAACGCGCGTCGTACCTACCGGATTATTTCGGTTTTCCCCTTCGAATCCCATTGAAGTGGCAGTGCTCGGGGCACATGGTGTGTAGAACCGATGGCCGATATGGTGTCATAGTTTTTGCATATGGTTAACTCCTATTATCTGAAATGCGCATGTTGGAAACGACTGAGGTATTGGTGAGAGCTTCCTTATTAGACCAAGAGGTCTAATAAGGGCTAGCGCTCACCCACTGCTTCACTCGCGTAATATTCGATCGCTCAAGAACTTCAAGAACTTGAACAATACCAACCAAGTTGGTATTTTTGATTGCAGCAATGGAACAATTCCGAGACGACACGTACCGTACCAAGTCTCATTCTTAACCGGTTCAAAAGTTGATGTGTCAAGAGGTAATACTGACAGGCAAACAAACAGGTAGACAGAGTTGGATTTAGTAGTAGTTTGTGAAAACCATAAGCAGCCGGCCTATTTACTAACTCAGGGTACAACGTTTTGATAGTCGCTAGGAATACATTGCAGCTTTCGTATGATTGTCAATTTTTTAGGGTTTCATATCCAATGGGTAAAAACAGGACCATATTAATATGGCTCCGCTGCATTGAATTAGAAAAACTATGGAAGCAGCGTTGCGCTCAAAAACTGACATCACGCAAAGTAGCACAAAACGGGCGGGGCTTAAAAACTAGATTTTTTCGCGAACTAGTCTGCCGCACGCTCCGTGACGGAAGGACGCGCCAATAAAAGCATTTAACGACATATTTTTTCGTCGATATCGGCGAAATCTTAACGAATTAAGAAAAAAAAATACTTCTTATATAGTAAAGTGGTGCAAAAAACGCAAGGAAAGACGGAAAAGTGACACTGGAGTAACTTATCATAGCGAACGAGGCCAGCTGCTAGCCTACCTACCTCCGCTATGTTGACACCATAGCGTTCATAAGATATGTTGTCACCGCTCGTGACCTGGACGCGGCCGATCGCAAACTAGCATCGTCTATGAGTGCGTAAGTTTTTCGTTGTGATTTGAGTTTGTTTGCGTAAATGGGACTGATATTGATTCTTTAGTTGTATGAGAGTTACGCTTCCATATATTTTTTTAATTCAATGCTCTACTATTTTATCTATACTTCTATACTATAATATTATAAAGCTGAAGAGTTTGTTTGTATGTTTGTTTGTTTGAACGCGTTAATCTCAGGAGCCACTGGTTCAATTGAAAAAATGTTTCAAAAACGGGGGAAATTGAATCACTATACTAAACAATCTTATTAACAGAAATTGCCGCGGA
Source organism: Elegia similella (assembly GCA_947532085.1). Lineage (NCBI taxonomy): Eukaryota > Metazoa > Arthropoda > Insecta > Lepidoptera > Pyralidae > Elegia > Elegia similella. The sequence goes on from OX383941.1 coordinate 22,749,351, forward strand.
CGAAGTCGCGGGCAACAGCTAGTTAAAGATATTATAAAACATACACTAAGTTAGCAAGTAGACCGGCAAGTCTTTTAAATGTTATACTTAATTCAATTTAAACTGTTAATTAAACTAAAGTAACGCCACACGAATGTTACTAAATATTAACTCCGAATTTTGGACTGCTTGCAGCAGGCGAGTTATTCTACTGAGTTATTAGATTAATTAAATGCTTCTGAATTTATACGTTATAATTTGAGATGAAATACATATTTAAATAATGATAATAATGGCTAGCTCAATCTGTGTGATTTGTCCGTAAATCACACAGATTGAGCTAGCCACAAAGTAAGTTCAGTTAGTATCCCATAACACAAGTCTTAAACTTACTTTGGGGCTAGGGTCCATTATGTCTAGATAGACTAGACGAAAAGTATTCACGATAAACATTCATTTTGTGTCAAATCACTACAATTTAGGAGAAAAACCAATATAACAAGCTTAAGACAGCAGATATAAAACAGGTGGGTGCTATTTTTTATGAAAAGAGACATGCATGTTATATTCCTCAGAACGAGTGAGACAAAATGTGAGCGAGCGAAAGGGACAGATAGACAAACAATATGATGTTTAATATTTTAGTTTTATGCAAGCCGAGTAAAATGAAGCTTGGTGTGTAAAATACCGAAAGTACAGATGAATAACTAGTTTTTTATTAATAAATACTTTGATCAAATATAATTGAAGGTACACAGTCTCATACAAAATGAAGCCAACAACGACAAAAACGGTACATACTGAAAGTATAACTCTATCTTTTTTTCACTTCTGATGCGTAGTTTTTGCATCTTTTCACTGTACCTTCGTCGCGAGAGAGAGTGTGAGTGCTAGCGAGGTTTATTAAAACTGTGGACAAAACAGCTCCAAAACTAGATTAGTGCGCTGTTTTGCCGGTGGTACTTTTCGACCACGAATTGTGTGTTTACTCGTATATAGGGATAAAATCAGACAGATTGAGCTAGACAGTAATTGGTGTACCGCCGGCTCTCTTATTCACCGAACTAAGCATAGAAGCAGTAAAACTTCTATGCACACGTCGATTTTCTGCGAGAGTGTTGTGATTCATTGAACGAGCCGGCCTATACATACTACTAGCATTAAATGAATATTGCTGGTAGCGTGGCTCTACCGCTGCTAAAACTAACTGGTAGAATCGTGAAGACATAACCTGCAGTGTTTTTTTATATATTTTTACTTATATAATTCCGGGTGCCCTCGGTAGAGTAAGACGATATTCAGCATCAGCACATCGCCTTCAACTATAAAGGCACAGGTTAGGCTGCATATGGAATATAATTGCCATCTCTGGGCCGGGGCACCTCAATACTAACTTCTTCCTTTCGACCGCCTTCAAAGTCGTGCGATTCGCCTAGTCTTCGACGAGATCCTCGTCGGCCATCTCGATCCTCTATCTCTACGTAGGCATGACGCATCCTTCTTTTCATCGCATATATCATGGGGAATGCTCCGAGTTATTGTTTGACAAAATTTCACTAGCGTACCAACGAAATTAAATTACAATTTCATCTCTTCTACCTGGATAACTGTCAGTCAACCTCCGTGCGCTTTAATAGAAACTTCCTGCCGCGTACGACCGAACTGTGGAATGAACTTCCTGCGGCGGTATTCCCGAATCTATTTGACATTGGAACCTTCAAAAAACGAGTCTTTGTCTTCTTGAAAGGCCGGCAACGTTCTTGTTACACCCTGGGTGTTGCAGTTGTCCATGGACAGCGGTATCATTCCATCTGGTAACTCGCTTGCCGTACTATGTCATAAAAAAAAACATTTTAGGATTATATCTATACTTCTATACTACTAGTAGTTCGCTGCGAACGTGGACCTCGCGATTATTTAATTTTCCTGATAATTTCGTGAGCTAGCCACTATTATACTGATTTTAATAAGCTTGTTATAATAGTGCTATTGTTTAGATGACTTCAAAAGCACTCTTTTTATTTTACTCACCACATACAATGAACACAATGTCCTTACTTTTTTGTATTAATAGTTAACATACATTTCTATCCAAACAAATAAACTACCATACAACGTTAAACCCCTTTTTTATTACTGTTACAAGAATAGTTGAAATAGATTTTTCATTCCAATCCCTAAATGTACAAGTAGAATTTTATCTAATTAATATGACAAAATCAAAACCGGCTTTCAATACAACATCTGTGAGGCGTTTAGCTCTCGAAAGTGCAACGTGTAGCTGAAGAGCTGCGTTGCACTATCGAGCAAAATTTGAGTGGGTCCTCACAGAAAAATAAATATAATTTCACTAAAGGACAACTAAATGTAACAGTTTCGTCATATCTGAAAGACTATGGTTATTAACGGAATCACAACATTGGACATTTTATAAAATAATTTTCGTACCAAATATTCCACAAGCGTGTTTGAGTGTTTGAAAATGTCGATAGGCCTGCGACTTGAAATTCAGGGAATATAAATATAAAATGCCAGGTCATTTAGTAGGTTAGTAACCGGGTGACTGTGCTTCGGTCGGCATGATAATGATAATTGAGGTTTCAAAAAACAAGACATGTGTTTTGTTTTCTAAAACTATATGGTTTTGATGTGTACCCGTCAATGTTTAATTTTTTTAGCCCCGATAGACATATAACCCCCCGTTTCATCGCTTGAGCTTTATACTTATAAAACTTTTGGTTTTCATACGTATCAATTTTCTGTCTTGTTTTGTCCGGACAACCCCCCAGCTTCTTTTTCATTTGGCTTTTGTTTTTGTTTCTCTCGCAGAGTGCTGCACTCCCATACTCCTCTTTCTATGCTTCGGCTTTACCTTCCAGATATGGTTTTCGTACCTCTGGATTCTATATCTGTACTTATCTTTCGCCCACCGAACCCCATTTCTTTGTCTTTATTGTGTCTGTTTTGCGGAATTATTTGTTTCTTCTTGCACTATGTTTTTCATTCCTTTTTAGGGTTTCGTACCCAAATAGTAAAAACGGGACCCTATTAATATGGCTCCGCTGTCCGTTTGTCTTTCTGGCTGTCTGTCTGTCCGCCCGTCTCTCACCAGGCTGTATCTCTCTCTGAACCGTGATAGTTAGATAGCTGAAATTTTCACAGATGATGTATTTCTTTTGCCGCTATAACAGGAAATACTAAAAAATAGAATAAAATAAATATTTAAGGGGGCTGTCATACAACAAACGTGATAATTTTGCTTGTTTTTGCTAGATATTGATAACGGTAACAGGTAGACGATTGAAATATTCATATAATATGTAGTTATATCCTTTAAAAATAAATAATTAAATAAAAATAAAATTAAAATTAATGTGGGGCAAATGATTATTTTGCCGTTTTTATAGATAACGGTACGGAAACCTTCGTGCGCGAGTCCGACTTGCACTTGGCCGGCTTTTTTACCAGCTTTTACTGTGAAAGGATTGAATCTGTAAAATGTTGTAAACGGGATGTTCATCATTGAATAGCTCGTCATCTTCAAATTAGATCAGTGATTTTTTATAATTATCTTCCACCACCATTAAGTACAATACGAAATTGCAGTTAAATTGGTTGTAAATAACTGCCTTAATTTTTGGTTGCAGGCTTAAACCCGAACAAACATATACATATTTAAAATTAAAAATAAATAAAAACTTATTAAAATATCCCTACGCATTTTTGGACCTCTGATTCCATCTGTTGGAGAAATTTGTAACTAACAAGAATTTATTATGGAAATTGTCATAGACTGGTATTTTTCTGTTCTAAAGGAACGAAATGTTGTCATTTAAAAATAAGAAAATCACTTGGAATTTAACTTGGAACAGACAGCGAAAGAAATATTTGCAATCATTGAAAAATCAAATTTTCTTGCGCGGCTCAAAGTCTAATCTTTTCGATCGGGTAACTACCGTACTGCGACTAAGCCAACCATTTGATAAACGAAGTATAGAGGAGAAAGTACCGTTCTAGTTTATAATTGTTCATGTTTTGTGTAATAAATTTAAATTTATACACAAAGCATTGACAAAGCAGGCTTCAACGAAAAAAAAAACTGCCACCTAGCGGCGGCTGTGGTAACCTTCAAAATTAAAATTTATTTCAGCGCCATCTTGTAACATATTCAGCCTAAACGTCATTTTCACTTTTCATTTCTCGAAATTCTTTAACATTTATTTACATATCTCGTAAACTGCTGAACCGATTTTGATGCCCAACGAACTTGAAAATTATATTTATAAGACCTATATACATTCTAAATTTCATCTTAATTGGAGCATTGGTTCTAAAGTTATCGTGGAACAAACATACATACATACATACATATATACATACATACATACATACATACAAAAAATGTCTTTTCGCCCCAACTTGAATTGAAGACCTCGCTCGCTTCGCTCGCTCGGTCAAAAAGCTGAAGAGTTTGTTTGTTTGAACGCGCTAATCTCAGGAACTACTGGTTCAAATTGGAAAATTCTTTTTGTGTTGGATAGTCCATTTATTGAGGAAGGCTTTAGGCTATAAAACATCACGCTGCGACCAATAGGAGCGAAGCATCAATAAAAAATGTTTTGAAAACGGGGAAAAAATATTCATCTATACTAATTAATCATAATAACAGAAATTGCCGCGGACGAAGTCGCGGGCAACAGCTAATCTTGAATAAAAATCTTCTTTAGGGCTCTAAAATCCTTATCGCCACAAAGCAAGAAGCGTTGCTCACCCTTTGCACACTCTTACCTGTAATTATTCTTGGTAGGATTCCACGATGTAATAAGCGTTACCACTTCTACACTTTCGCTATTTTGTAGTAAAATGAAGCTGGGTTTACTGTGTTGAATATTTAAACACAGCTCCGTTTAGGGTGCGACTGTCTGCTTCTGATAACTGCATTTTGATAGTACCATAAAAACGGCAAATGTGTTGGAATATGTTAGCTTATTTTTTCCACATGTAATACCTTGATCCAGTTGTATTACTTGTACTACAGAATATATGAGACCCCTCCCCTATAAATGTACGTAAACTAGCTACGTAAGCTAGTTTTTAATATACTGATTCATTTTAACTACATACATACATATATACATAGTATCACGTTTTTTTCCCTTGCGGGGTAGACAGAGCCACGGTCTATAAGACCTTATGACCACATTTAGCATTTTGGTGGGCGTGTAGATGGGAAACGGAATAAAAGTAGTGGTGGGTTGCTAGCCGCATCGCCTATTGACGTGATTCCGCAGATTTAGGTAGAGAAGTAGCTGGTACATTCTACGTTTTTCCTTTTCTCCCAGACCAGCATGGAAGAAATTTTAACTGACTGTAAAAAACGCAGGAAAATATTTTTTATTATTTTATATTGTTTTTTAAAAATGTAACCTTTCTAATGGTAATGGCAAAACCAGTTAGATGCCAACAGTATATTCGAAGATAATTACAAATGTATACCAAAAACACCAAATATATAGCGTAAACAAAGTCTGTACTATGTTTACTATATCTAAATCAAAACGTATGCGGAATTCTAAATATTCCAGCAGCTTTAAAATAATCTGATATCTATCGCAGTTCCGTGAGCCAGTGGAACTATTGCCAACTCATGATTTATGGAGATATTTCAATGCACTGAGGACAGCGTAATAAAATATATATCTATACCTAGGTATAGATATATATTCGCTAGCGATTGACTAGGTCATTATGGAGTAATATAAGCTATATATACATAATTAGTTCTATATTAGATCTAACGGAAAACAAGTGTTATAATTCGTTACTTTTTTTTCTTGTTATGCTGCATCAAACGTCATAGCTAGCCAGCGATGTCCTTTCTTGTTACATGTTTAAAAAAAAACTAAATTATTATTGCCGATTAGTTCTGTACCAGATTTAATTTAAATTAATTAAAGTGATTAAATTAACAATATATAAGCCCGAAGATAAGTATATAATCATCGATGTTTTAAAAACTTTCGGAAATATTCCTAAACTAAAACCATTTTATTTAACACATACATAACAACACATGTATTGCACTCAGGGATAACACAGCTAACCACCGGTGAACAAAATTTTTCAAATCGGTACAGTATTTTCTATTCAGTTCAAACAATCAAATTTAAAATCGAAAATATGTGATAAAAAAATTTGATGCTTTTAATATAAATTAATTGATAAAGCTTTCTCCACTTTAATCAACTTTCAATTCATCTGATATGAATTAAGTTCTTCTAAATAGTGGGTAGTAATGGAGATTACGCATGCTTCGAATGCGTGTACCTATAATACACGCATTCGAAGCATGTGATTTGAAGCTACGGCAGCTCAGTGGTTGAGAGCATCGACGGGCTAGATGCCGAAGGTTTGTGGGTTCAAATCCTACCTGTGGCGAAATTTTGTCATCACATATTTTCGATTTTAATATTAAACCGAGCATTGCAATGCTATTAAAATTAACTGTAAAACATAGCCCGTTTAGGTATAATGTCCTACAAACAAAATGTCCATGTCCCAGAATGACCATATCCCAGAATGTCCATATCCCAAAATGTCCAAATCCCGGAATTACTATATCCCAGATGATGAGGTGAATTATACACTTTGGTATATATTGGACATTAATATATACAAAAGTGTATAATTAATATAATGAATTATAATGCACCACAATTCAAGGTAGATTAAAAACTCGACGTAAACCGGAGAACATTTTGTGTCGGCAATAGCACAGATTATTACTTTAGCATACGCGCGTACGCCTCCGTTGGTGACTGTTACATAGGAATACGCTGCTAAATTTTATTTTAATTGTGCCGGAATAACTTATTATCCCGTCTTAGAATATAGTTAATTCTAAAGTGAATCCAAGACCTTAACTGGAGAAGAAGAATCGATCACCTATTCTTAAGGAGGCGTGAGTTATTAGCAAAACATTTTTCGATAACAACCGATGTAAATCAGTCTCAAAGCAAACTCGCAGCGTAGCCGTTGCCGGTGACTTATCTCAAAGCTCACTGCGCATGCGCGCAGCTTGCCGATCAACCAACCACAGGCGACTGCGTCGCCGCATCGCTCGGAGTCACCGTCGGCGCGTCATCAGGCCCCCCGCCGCCGCCCGCTGACCGCTTGCCCTGCCCGCCCGTCATCTTGGGTCTGCCTACGTTATTGCGCGCCACACTACAACGAAACGACGCCTTGCGTAGTTATTGGGATGGATTGCTCGGCTTGTCGCGCACCTATCGATGTGGGCGAAGCTCACCTTAAATGTGTAAATGAGCACTGTCGTAAGTACTACCATTGTCAATGTACGAATACATCTGATATCGAGATCACACAGCGGGTAAATTGGACTTGCCCTGAGTGTCAGCTTGCCAGTAAGAAGGGTGGCAACAATGATAGTACCCCGGTGAGTGCAGCCAAGAAGGGTGGCGAACTTAACGTCACAATTAGAAGAAAGCTTCCAGCTGTCGACCTTAATGCGAGTGAACTTTACTCGATTACCGATGTTATGCTGGAGGTGCAGTTGTTACGCGAAAATGTGTCTGTGTTGACAGGCCGATTACAAGAGGCAGTTGCCGCAGTTCAATTATGCCAGACAAAGTTGGACGAATGTGTGACGCGCCTTTTGCACGCCGAACAAGCATTAAATCTACATCCAGATCCTCAGGAAAAATCTGAAAATCCGATTACGCCGATGCTTAACTTTAGTACTGGACCTACAAAATCTCTCTCTTTTCTATCTCAACCAGCTCAGCCAGTGAACCCTTCATCTAATAGTAACAAGGTAACAAAACCTCGTATAGCGAAAGGCAGTAACAAGACGTACAAAAGGCGTGATGTCAAGCCCAGCGTTTGTGCTACGAGTGTGGAAACCACCTGCCCTAAACCAGGTCTGGTTGGCACATCCGCTGCGGAGCATGAAGAGGCCAAGAATAACACAGATATCCAGAACGACGAGGAAAGCGGATGGATGGAGATACGTAGGAAAACACGCCAATCGCTGGTAGGCACTGCGGGTCCGAACGTCACCTCATTAAAAGCTGTGGAACGTAAAAAGTACTTTCATGTCTGGAATATGGCATCGGATGTAGAGGAGGTTCGCAAATACCTTAATAACATCTGCCCGGGAGCCTGTACAATTCAAGAGTTAGCTGCTAAGGGGGACTACAAGTCGTACAAAATTGGAGTGTTAGAAGAAAGTTACGAGACATGTTTCTCTCCCGATCTATGGCCTATTAATGCTAAGCTTAAACCGTGGGTGAATTTTCGTGCCTCACGTAACTCGAGACAGAGTACCCGGCAGGCCTTTCTCTAACGGACAAGCACAATCATGTCCTCTTCCTGCCCGAATTGTACTTCAAATGGTTTACCAAAATGTACGCGGCCTTAAAACGAAGTTGAGATACTTTCGAGAGAATTTATACCTATTGAACGAGGACTTTGTGGTGGTCACTGAGACATTTCTGGACTCAAGTGTAGAGGATGCCGAGGTCACTTCCGGAGGGTGGAGCGTAGTCCGCCGAGATCGTCCAACGTGTGGTGGTGGCGTTATGGCTCTTGTACGACCAGGTATAAGCTTGTATCGAAGGCAAGATATAGAAACCAGGGATGGTGAAGACCTATGGCTATATTTCAAAGTACGAGATATTAACGTTTACTTATGTGTTATTTATATTGATCCTCGAGCGAAAGATGATGAATATATGACATGGTTTGACTCTGTAGAAAAAAAGATAAACGATCTGAAAGGTTTCGTCATCATTGTTGGTGATTTGAATCTTAACAGTGCCTCTCTTAGTATTAATAATTACTATTGTTACTTTTTAACTGTCTGTGGCCTGAAAGAGATGAATAATGTTTTTAATTCTCATGGTGGAAAATTGGATGTCGTTCTGGTGCTTGATCGTTTTGAATCTTCTGCTTCTGTCACGCAACTGAAAGAAGGTTTGGTTGCCAAGGCCGACACTTATCATCCCCCTTTATCTTTTGAACTTGCAGCCATTAATAAGGCTGCCCCAGGTTTGCACAGGATGGCTCCAAGTAACATTGACGCTAAACGTGATTGGAACTTCGGAAAGGGAAATTACGACCTACTCTACAAACATATGTCAAAAGTGTCTTGGTCTCCTGTTTATAATGCTCAGACAGTGGATGATGCTGTCGAGGCAATGTATGAGATAATTTATAGTATTTTTGATATTAGCATACCAAAGAAGAATAGGTCAGCCAAAGGTGTCAGGCGGTATCCGGTGTGGTTTACTGGAGATATTATAAGCGATCTCAAACAAAAAGCTTCCCATCATCGAGAATGGAAAGCTACTAAAAACCCAATTGCATACCTAGCTTTTAGTGATCTCCGTACTAATATTAAATTCCGAATTTCTGAGGCCCATAAGACATATAAACTTCGAGTCGAGTCCAACATCAAAAGCAATCCTCGTTTGTTTTGGCGGCACATATCAAACTTAAAATCGAAAGGCGGATTTGAGCCAAGAGTAACTTACGGTGGAACTGATCATGAAGGGCAGGAGGCAGCAAACACATTTGCGCATTTCTTTTCTGGTGTTTTCCTTTCCGATCCTCCCGCGCTAGATTGCAAACTAGCGCAGGCTTTAGGGAGTTCGACATCTTCCACCCGGATAGACATAAGCAATATCTCTTATGAAGATATTCTAACTGGTTTAAAATATCTCAAACCTTCAGGTATTGGTCCGGATAATGTACCAGCGTACATTCTTAAGGCCTGTAGAGATTTCTTGCTTGAGCCCATTTACCATGTATTTAACATGTCTTTGAGGGTTGGTGTCTACCCCTCGTTGTGGAAATTGACTCGTGTCACGCCTATCCCCAAAACAAGCAACACTCTTGAAGTAGAGGGCTTCAGACCTATTGCCATTCAGTCTGCTCTGCCTAAACTTAAAGAAACTATACTTTATGAAAAGATCAGTCAACAAGTTAAACCTTTCTTGACTGATGCACAACATGGGTTTAGAAGGGGCCGTTCAGTTGACACTAACTTGCTATCCCTTGTGGACATTGTCTCGATATGTATGGATGAGGGTTCACAGGTTGATGTTATTTATTTTGATTTTAAAAAGGCATTCGACCGTGTTGACAATGATATACTATTAGTTAAACTTTCTTCGGTGGGTTTTACACCAAATCTTCTTGGGTTTTTCGCAGATTATCTGCGAGACAGGAAACAGTTTGTCAGACATGGTTGTTATGAATCCGGCGTATACCACACTCGTTCTGGAGTAAGTCAGGGTTCCATTCTCGGTCCTCTCCTATTTTTGCTTATGATCAATGATCTCCCACAGGTTCTCAAGCATACTACATGCCTTCTCTTTGCTGATGATCTGAAAATCATTTTGAACATCAGAAAAGAGTCGGATCACGCGCTTCTGCAAGCAGATATTGATGCCATTCAAAGCTGGAGTCATACTAACAAACTACTTTTTAACGAATCTAAATGTTGTGTTATGTCCTTTACTCGTTCAAAACATCCTTCACTACACCAGTACACTTTGGATTCTAAAAGTATTACCAGAGTATTTACAGTAAAGGACCTTGGTGTCAATTTTGATCCTAAGCTGACTTTTCATGAGCATGTCCAAAAACTAACCACCAGTAGCTTTAAGCAATTAGGTTTTGTTATTCGAAATTGTAGGGATTTCGATAATCTACATGCCGTGAAGATATTGTACTCCACATTTGTCAGAAGTAAACTTGAAACTAGTTCAAAAGTTTGGAATCCCCATCAGGCAAAATATATTCTTGAAGTTGAAAAAGTTCAAAAAGCTTTTTTGAGATATCTTTATAAAAAAAGGTATGGGTATTATCCATATTTATACCCAACTAAATTTCTGTTGGGTACTCTAGGGTACAATTATTTAAGTACGCGACGTAATTGGCAGCTTATGCAATTTGTCAGTCGTTGCCTTCGCGGAGACTCTGACTGTCTGGAGTTAGTATCACGCCTGTGTAAGCTTTTTGTACCGAACAACTATTTGCGCAATCGGCGACATAAGTTGCTTGTGGTTCCCAATGCACGAACCGAATCTCACAAACAGTCGCCTCTTTTGCGCGGCCTGGCAGAGCTCAACGCGTTCCTGGCATCAGAGCGTGGCTGTAAATGTGATTTGTTTGCTGATAGGTTTGCGCGATTGAAGAATGAATATCTGTGGTTTTGTGAAGAGAAAGGATGAATCTGTTGTCTATATTTTAAGTTGTGTAACGCATTAGTGTAAACTGTAATGTTGTACAACTAAAATTTTAAATAGATAAAAAATATTTTCACCGACAGGGTTCCGTTCTCTCTCTATCTTTTTAGGGTTCCGTAACCAAAGGGTAAAAACGGGATATTATTAATATAACTCCGCTCGTCTATCTGTCTATCTGTCTGTCCGTCTTTCACTAGACTTTATCTCATGAACCGTGATAGTTAGACAGTTGAAATTTTTACAGATAATGTATTTCTGGTGCCGCTATAACATCAAAATAAAATAAATAGTAAAGGGTGCTCAAACGTGATAGTTTTGCTTGTTTTTCCTCAATATTGATAATGGCAACAGATAGACGCTTGAAATAATAACAGAATTTTAAATTTATATACACGTTGAAAATAAATAATTAAATAAAAATAAAGTTTATTTCAAAGGGGGGCTCTCATACAAAAGACATGATTTTTAGCCATTTTTATAGATAATGGTACGGAACCCTTGGTGCGCGAGCCCGACTCGCACTTGGCTTTTTTTTTTGTTTTTTTTTTATCTGATTTTTGAATTTTCCAGTTGTGATTAGCCGTCATTCTTTGCAGCCGGGGGTCGTGCTATCTCTTTGTGTCGGTGAAAATAAATTATTTGCTACGCTTCTAAATAATTTGCTTTAATCTTGTGTCTCTATATGTTAAAGAAAAATGTTCTATATTTGCTCATAAATATCAAAGAGAGTTGACATTAGCTTGTTACTATATGATTTCATTTGCCATATTTCAAATAGCCTGAGGACAACACGGATTCTAGAAACGGGATTGTCCGTACAGGAGGAATATTATAAGAATAATACTATAAAAATCGGCCAAAGCGAGTCGGACTCGCGCACGAAAGGTTCCGTACCATTATTTATAATAAACGGCAAAAAATCATGTCTGTTGTATGGGAAAGGCTCTTAAATATATATATATATATTTTTTTTTTAAACTGTATATGTAACTAAATATTTTGTGAATATTTCTACTGCCGTTATCAATATCGAGCAAAAAATCACGTATATTGTATGGGAACTCCCTTAAATATTTATTTTATTCTGTTTTTTTAGTATTTGTTGTTATAGCAACAGAAATACATAATTTGTGAACATTTCAACTGTCTATTACGGTTTATGTGATACAGCCTGGTGACAGACGGACGGATAGACAGACAGCGGAGCCATATTAATAGTCTCGTTTTTTAGGGTACGAAACCCTGAAAACTTACGCGAGATATCATTTTTTATATTCAGGCCTTGAAGATGGCCTACTGACTACTAGACTGAAACTCTCGGCATTTTTCCGACAAAAATACGCGTGTGATATCGTTATGTTTAATGTAGAAATATAAAAAGAAATAAATTAATAAATCTTTTCCGAGACATAGATAATTGACAGCTCCGTGGCGCAGTGGTTAACACGCCAGCCTGCGACACGGAGTGCCCGGGTTCGATCCCCGGCCAGGTCAAGATGGAAAATGAGATTTTAATGAGATTTTAGAGATAGAGACAGATTGGCCTGGGTCTTGGATGTGTATTTATATATGTTTTTGTTATAAAATATAGTATCGTTGAGTTAGTATCCCATAACACAAGTCTCGAACTTACCTTGGGGCTAGCTCAATTTGTGTGATTTGTCCGTATATATTTATATTTATTTATATATAAATTATTATATAGGTATCTTTTCCAAGATATAGACACTACCTGGTCAACACAACGACTTCGCATCACATTCAGTGTCGTATTTTAACCAATCTAAAATCATGGGGAGTGTCATCCCCAACTGCCCGTCCGGTGGTTGTTGGTATGACATTGGGTTCGGCGCCCAACCCCCCGAGCTGCTACTTGCTTTTCCCCCATGAATTCAAGTGAGTATCATCCTTATCCTTATCCTTATCCTTACTAATATTAAAAATGCGAAAGTGAGTTTGTTTCTTTGTTTGTTACGCTTTCACGCCGTATCTACTGAACCGATCATCATGAAATTTTGTATACAAGTTCTCTGGAGTGCGGAGAAGGACATAGGCTACCTTTTATCCCGGGAAAAAGTGCTATTCCCGAGGGAGCGACACTGACGCGGGCGGAGCCGCGGGCGAAAGCAAGTTATACATATTTTATTAATTGAAGCGGAATATAACCCTAGCATAAGCGTAAGTCTTAAAGGTATATCAAATATCTTTAGAAAGCTTGCATAATCTGATTTTTATGTTGTCATACAGAAATATGAAAGAAAATAAACTATCAAGAAATACAATAAAAATTTGTTCCCAAGAATCTGTTAAAAATTGACAAGCTCAAAAAAACTTTGTAGAAATGAGAGTTGAAAGACGCCGCACAGCTCTTTGTAGAAATATTTGGCGTCGCCGTCGCAAATAATTTGTTTTTACCTCTTGGGGAAGCTAGTAAGGCTTTATCCGATTACTGTAAGCCAAAAGGAGGGTTATGAGTTTTAAGACCTATATATGAAGGTATGTATGTGTGTTCATATATGCGGAGACTTGTTAATAGCACATAGATATTATATTAGAATTATTATATGTTTATTGATGCTGTAAGACTCCCTAAGATTAAATAAATAAATAAATAAATATACATCCTTACATCTCCGAAACATCAACATTATTCCACGCTGGTCTAGAAGAAAAAGCCGGCCAAAGGTCGAGGAATTCCTATACTTAATAAGTTTAAAATTGTTAAAAATATTTTTTTATATGATGTAACTAAACAATTATGTTTTTCGCAATTTTTCCTTTATCTATGCTATAAGACGGTGCTTCGTACCAAATTTCAAGATTCTGAGTTAACGGGTAAATAAATTAATGTTGCGACTTTCTGGAAGGGTCACTGCATTCTCCTATCAACCCCAGAATCACAGCAAGGGAAAATTCAGTAAACACTAACCTGGATTCAATCTTGAACAGGATTTGATGAAGGAATCGCCTTCGACGGGGCCTCGTGCCGACCGGCTCACGATCCTTGTGTTTGAACTTTATTATTTTCTTACTGCTTACACTGGTGGTACACCATCACACACGCGCGATGAGATTTAGGGTTGTTTTCGGCCAGCGAAGCCCTTAGGAGTCGTTATTTTTAGAAATTATATTAGCGCAAGGGACGCGCTCAACAAGACTCGATCGCCATATTTTTTCGACAAAAATTTGCGGCATAAACGGCTGTATCTTTTGATTGCGTACATTGGCTTGGAAGGTTTTGTTTTCACAGCTACAAGGGACAGCAAACCTGGGTATTTAATATGAATTTCAGCTTGATACCTCCACGCGTTCCAATCAAAACGGGTCTTGACAGACAGACGGACGGACAACAAAGTGATCCTATAAGGGTTCCGTTTTTTCCTTCTGAGAAACGGAACCCTAAAAACGATGTATGTACCAGCTGCTTCTCTTCCCGCGCAGACCGTAGAAGCCGGTCGAGGGAATTGGTGAAAATCCGAGGATCTTGTTTTTACGTCCATTTTCCAACAAAAAGCTTAATATCCATCAACCTAACTTCAGCACTTTTATGCTACAGAGCGTGCCAGAGAAATAAACATACATACACTCGAAAGATACAACCTTCATTCAGATACAGTTGGGTAAAAAAATGGCGGAAAAGTTTTGTAGAATTACGCAGCGGCGTCGCAAATAATTTGCTTTCACCGACACAGGCTTCACGGCGTAATCTCTTTGAAAATTTGTCTGGCTTACATCGAGTTCTTTTTAAGTCGACATAATCTTTTTTCTATTCTCAATAATTTTTATCTAAGTTGATGAGCCCGATTATTTCTTGACGATTAAAAAAAACAAGAGAATAGGCTAGTTTCCTGGGTCGTAATAATAACATAAAAATTAGTCCGTCAATTAGATCATCAAAAAATATTGGACGCGTATTTTTTCTTTTGTTAAATAAACAATAAATAATAAAGATAAAGTGCGTCAAAGTTCAGGAGTGGGGGCTCGTGACGTCAAAGTTTGCTAAAAATTGTAGCAAACTATGACGTCACACAGAATTTCAAAGGACTATATCTTTATCATTTTTTGTTTAATTGACAAAAGAAAAAATACGTGTCCAATATTTTTTGAATATCTAACTGACGGACTAGTTATATTTTTTTAGGAAACTAGCCTATTGTATCGTTATATGAAAAATAAATTACGGGCGATCTGAGGTCGGGAAGTGGAAGGGGTTGAGCTTTTAAGGGTAAAAAAACTACAAGTCCTATGGAAAAACGTTATATGGCAATAAAAAGTTCTACTATTTTTACACTTTTTTCATGAAACCTCAAAATGTATGAGAAAAAATCAAAAAACCATGTTTTTAGATATTGATTTTTATTTTACTTTGACCAAAATGTTTATTTTTCACGAAATTTGGTAAACTTACCTTTTTATGTCCCTGTTAGTTTTTTATTTTTGTGTGATTTGTCCCTATATATTTATATTTATTTATTTATATTTATATATTTAAAATATTATTTCTCCTCTTTTTGACTTATATCGAAAAAGCACCCTTATTTCCATTCGAAAATTCTGACGTCAAAATATCAGTATTTTTTTAAATGTTGGTGAGCGTTTTGTACGTTCAAATCTGTAGTTTCTGATGATGTAAGAAATATATACATTACTATAAATTTTCTAAGGAAATGCAAAGAAACGAAACAAAGAAACGAAAAAAACTCGAATTCGCAATTGATAGAGAAAATGCAATTTTGCACATGTTTAGTATTATCATTGTTACACCTCTAGTATACAGTTTGATTGAAGTCAGTTTTTGTTACACCTCTAGTATACAGTTTGATTGAAGTCAGTTTTTGGAAATGAAATATTATTAAGGCTTTTTGAAAAGTTGATAGCTATGAATAAACGATTTATCTACACAAATAACACGTAGTTTGTTTAAATTACAACAATACAAACATGTCGTTTTTAAAAATATTTAAAAAACCAGCCGAGTTTCTTCTTCTAGTCGGACTCGCGCACGAAGGGTTCCATAGCGTTATCTATAAAAACGGCAAACAAATCATGTCTGTAGTATGGGAGCCCCCCTTTAATATTAATTTTATTTCTATTTTTAAAGTGAATAAATAAATAAATATTCTGTGAATATTACAAGCGTCTACCTGTTGCCGTTATCAATATCGAGCAAAAACAAGCAAAAAATACACGTTTGTTGTATGGGAGCCCCCTTAAATATTTATTTTATTCTATTTTTTAGTATTTGTTGTTATAACGGCAACAGAAATACATCATCTGTGAATTTCAACGGTCTAGCTATCACCGTTCATGAGATACAGCCTGGTGACAGACGGACAGACAGACAGACGGATAGCGGAACGAAATTAATAGGGTCCCGTTTTTACCCTTTGGGTACGGATCCGCAAAAAGGCAAAAATAAAAAAAATTATAATGTCGGCTCAAAAAAAGAACTCTATGTAAGCCAGACAAAATTCGAAGAGATTACGCCGTTAAGCCTGTGTCGGTGAAGACAAATTATTTGCGACGCCGCTTAATAATTCAAAGTTTTTACATCACTTTTTTGCTCAACTGCGTCTGAATGAGGGTAATGTCTTTCGAGTTTATGCATGTCTATTTTTTGGCACGCTCTTTTTTTATGATGTAGGACGGCACACGAGCAAGCGAGTCACCTGATGGTGATGGTAAGCGACCAGCGCTGCCCATGGACAACTGCAACACCAGGGTGTAACAGGAGCGTTGTCGGCCTTTCAAGGAGTTGGGAAAGGACATGGGGGGAGGAAATGGAGGAAGGATGGGCCTCCAGCTCTCTCACTTACCGAACAAAGCATAGAAGCGGTAAAGCTTCTACTCAAACGTTCATTTTCTGTGAGATAGCCCTGTAACATGAACGGCTCCGGTATTAAGATTTTATAGTTGGTTGGTTTTTTGACATGATAAAGTCTTTCAACTTGATCGATGAACGCCGGCTGCGCGCACGCAACAGTGTCACGTTCCATGTGCAAGTGAAAGCACGGAACAAGCGATAGAGAGGGAGACAATCGGCCTATGCGTTCGGCTTGTGACGCATATACATATATATCTCTTTTCCATCGTCACGTGAAATTATCCTAATCCTAACTCTTTTTTTTTTTTTTACTAAAAATTCAATTAGGCATTTGTCTCCCATCTCACCTGATGGTAAGTGACGATGAAGACGAGGATTTTACATGCCTATCCAAGAGATACCCATTTATTCTACTTTTGAATGTCCCGGGACTGTACTTGTTTGGGAATATAGAATGGGTTTCTCCATGTGGGGACGGAGTAGAATACAAATCCCCACTGCCCGTCAGGTTGGCATCTCGTAAGAGGCGAGTAAAATACCCGACATGCTCGGTGGTAGGACCTCGAGGGTCCGACTGGCTGGCGACCACCCTCATGCCGAAATCTATCGTAAAGCACCGTTGGGTGTGTTTCGACGGTTGCGCGTGAGAGCCAATCCCCATTCCCGATTCCCGTAGTTTCTACAATTTATGGTCCCTTAGGGGCTGGAGTCTTGCACTGTCTGATTGGGGGTGCGACGTTGGCGCGGGGGCCAGGGAGACCCGATGAAACGGTTGTCCGCTGGCCGCCCGCTGGTACGTAGAGGACCCGAACCCTGGCTGTCCCGGCTAGGGAGGCTGTCCTGCCGCCAGTGTCAAAAGCTCGTGATTGGTCGTCGTGCCGGCCTGGGAGACCGGAGTGGAACACGGCGGCTGATCATTGTGTTGGATCGGGGGCCCTTCCGCATTCATTGCGGGCCATCATTCCTTAACTTTGCCTATTTAACTGTCGTAACTACGGCAATCCTCAATTTTTTCCCTGTTAACCACCTTTTTTATGGCAAGATCGAAAAATAGAAAACATGTTTCTACAGCGGCACCCCCTTCCACATTCAATGTGGACTTCTTCAACGTCAGAGGAATGCATTCCAACCTCAATGTCGTCCATCATCACTTGGAGACGACTAAGCCGGCTCTATTTTTCCTGACTGAGACACAAATTTCCTCTCCTACCGACGTCACATATCTCTTGTATCCCGGTTTCAGCTTGGAGCACAAGTTTATGCCCAATGCTGGGGTGTGTATGTACGTACGGGAGGATGTATGTTGTCGACGTCTCAGCGGCCTTGAAGACAGAAACCTGTCATTGTTATGGGCGCGCGTAGATCACGGTGACCGCATCCGGTTCTATGCGTGCCTTTACAGGTCCCATAGCGGTGATGCCGAAACAGACCGACTTCTCGGGCATGTACAGAAGGGCATAGACGAAATTCTCCAGCAGCACCCATCGGCGGAGGTAGTGATCCTAGGGGACTTCAACGCTCACCACTTTGAGTGGCTAGGATCACTGAAGACCGACTACGCTGGGAAGGCTACATACAACTTTGCTGTAACAAATGACCTCAACCAGTTAGTTGATGGTCCTACCAGAATACCTGAAATTGAAGGACACAACCCTGCTTTGTTGGATCTTCTGCTGACCTCACATCCAAACGATTACCAGGTATTCCGTGATGCCCCTCTAGGAACCTCGGATCATTGCCTGGTACGTGCTGTGGTTCCATCCAGTCAGACCACGCAATCCAGACCACCTGGTATGCGTCGTGTGTGGCATTATAGGTCAGCAGATTGGGATGGATTGCGAGAGTTTTATGCATCCTACCATTGGAGACGGTTGTGCTTCTCATCAGAAAATCCTGACATTTGTGCGAAAGCTGTCGCCGAAGCGATACTGCTGGGCATGGAGTGCTACATTCCCAGCTCGGCGGTTCGTATCGGAGGGCGGTCTCAACCTTGGTTTCGTTGCTCGTCTTTGCATGCCGCCCACCTCAAGCGCGAAGCCTACGAAGCCTGGGTTGCTGCGCGAAATGTCAAGGATCGTAATACTTCTGATTTGAAGAAGCGGTTCAACGCAGCTTCAAGAGCCTACAAGAAGCAGATCACTGCAGCAAAGTTTGCGCACACTGCGCGCATTGGTAGGAGACTGGTTGGCTATCCCTCCGGGAGTAGAGCATTCTGGTCTCTTGCTAAGGCAGCGAAGGGGAATTTCTGTCGCCCTTTACTTCCATCTCTGCACAATCGTCAGGACTCGCTGGCTCACTCCGCAAAAGAGAAGGCCGATCTCTTGGCTACTCTCTTTGCGTCAAATTCTACCCTTGACGACGGAGGAGCATCGCCGCCCTTTTTACCGCGATGCGAGCACTCAATGCGGGAAATTCGGTTCACTCAAAGTGCAGTGCGACGTGCTCTGTTTTCCCTCGACGTCAGGAAGTCCAGCGGGCCTGATGGCATTCCAGCAATTGTGCTCAAAACATGCGCCCCTGAGTTGGCTCCGGTGTTAGCACGCCTATTCTCGCTGTCTTACACCTCAAGAAAAGTCCCGTCTTCGTGGAAAGTAGCCTACCTTAACCCTATTCCTAAAAAGGGTGACCGCACAGACCCGTCTAACTATCGGCCTATTGCGATAACCTCCCTGCTCCCTAAGGTGATGGAGCGTGTGATAAACATCCAGCTCCTTGGTTACCTTGAAGATCATCAGCTAATTAGTGACCGTCAATACGGGTTCCGCCACGGGCGTAGTGCTGGTGATCTTCTTGTGTACTTAACGCACCGATGGGCAGCCGCCATCGAGAGCAAGGGAGAAGCACTGGCATTTAGTCTAGATGTCACAAAGGCTTTTGACCGGGTCTGGCATAAGGCTCTTCTCGCGAAGTTACCATCTTTCGGGCTTCCTGAGGGACTATGCTTGTGGGTCGCTAGTTTCTTATCTGGGCGAAGCATTCAGGTCGTTGTAGACGGATTATGCTCCGATATCATGCCCATCAATGCTGGCGTCCCCCAAGGATCTGTTTTATCACCTACGCTGTTTCTTCTGCACATCAACGACATGCTTAACACTAGTAGCATCCATTGCTATGCAGACGACAGTACGGGTGATGCATATTATGCAGGTCGTGCAAATATCCCTCAAACACAGGTGGAGGAGAACAGAAAGAGACTTGTGTCTGACATTGAGACCTCTCTGGAGCAGGTCTCTGAATGGGGTAAACTAAACCTAGTTCAATTCAACCTTACTAAGACACAAGTCTGCGTGTTTTCCGCTAAGAAGACCCCATTTAACATAGCACCGAAGTTTCGGGACACCTCTCTTACCATTTCTAAGAGTATTGGGATCCTTGGCGTCGATATTACGAAGGAGGTCCAATTCCGGAGTCATCTGGAAGGTAAAGCCAAAATGGCTTCTAAAAAACTTGGGGTGCTCAATAGAGCGAGGCAGTACTTCACTCCGGGTCATAGACTTTTATTATATAAAGCTCAAGTCCGGCCCCACATGGAGTACTGCTCTCATATCTGGTCTGGTGCACCTCAATACCAACTCCTTCCTCTTGATTCCATCCAACGCCGGGCAATTCGTATTATCGACGATCCCACACTCACAGACGATTTAGACACCCTCGGTCTACGGAGAGACGTTGGCTCTCTCTGT
Source organism: Elegia similella (assembly GCA_947532085.1). Taxonomy (NCBI): domain Eukaryota; kingdom Metazoa; phylum Arthropoda; class Insecta; order Lepidoptera; family Pyralidae; genus Elegia; species Elegia similella. The sequence goes on from OX383941.1 coordinate 22,770,107, forward strand.
GTATTTTACCGTCTATACTATGGGGAGTGTTCTGAAGAACTTTTTGAATTGGTGCCACCGTCACCTTTCTACCACCGCACCGCTCGCCACAGGAGTAAAGTCCATCCCCACATCCTTGACACTTGGGTCTCCAAAAATGTCAGAGCGTCACGTGGTTTTTTTCCTCGTACAGCAGGATTGTGGAATGGACTCCCTCCCGAGGTTTTCCCTGTGTGCTATGACTTGAGGTCCTTCAAAAGGCGTGTTTACAGGTATCTTAAGAGTCGGCAACGCATCAGCAGCTCCTCTGGTGTTGCAGATGTCCATGGGCGACGGTGACCACTTTCCATCAGGTGGCTCGTCTGCTCGTTTGCCGTCGGATATACATAAAAAAAAAAAAAAAAAAGACGCAGGCAGTTCATTCCACACCTTAGCTACTCGAACCAAAAAGGAACTGTCAAAGCGTTTAGTTCGACTCTTTGGTATTCCAACGAACTCGTCTCATTGAGTCAGCTGGAGACCCTAGAGCTGGCAGCTATTTCGCTCAGCGAATTAGTATTGCTTTACAGCGCGGAAATGCTGCCAGTATATTGGGCACGTTGCCACGATGCGACGAGTTGGAAGATATCTTTTATTTAAGTTAAATTACCAAAAATTGTATGGCATTTTATGTAATATTTTTATTTTTGTGATAAATAAATGATATAATTTTAAATTATCCTTATCCTTACTAATATTATAAATGCGAAAGTGAGTTTGTTTGTTTGTTTGTTTGTTACGCTTTCACGCCATAACTACTAAACCGATCATCATGAAATTTTGCATACAAGTTCTCTGGAGTACGGAGAAGGACATAGGCTACCTTTTATCCCGGGAAAAAGTACTATTCCCGAGGGATCGACATTGACGCGGGCGGAGCCGCGGGCGAAAGCTATTCGTACATAAACCGACTTTACAGACAACCAATTTATTTTTGTGTGTAAGTGGCCAACACTGGAGTCAGATTTTTCAAGCTTCTTTAAGGCATCTGACATAACTTAACGACTTCAATGATAACAGCCGGGATCAACGGCTTAATGTGCCTTCCGACACACGAAGGAGCTCGAGAAATTTTTATGCGACTTGCGGTCACGCATCACAGTGGGGACTGCGCTAAGGGTCGCTCAACATCATCATCATCAGGTCTTTTTTTTAGTTTTCACTACAGGAGCACGACCCTCTATACCACTAGAGGCATACTTGGCCAGAGCAGCCAGAGGACTTGGCCTACACTTTCCACGCTGGCCAGACCTGTTGGAGAGGTCTCACAGATGTTTATAAGCTTTGTTTAGCTTGTATTTCCTAAGTCGTAATTACTCTTACAACATCCACGGGAAGACTTGGAGTGGTCCTATTCTACTCTTCCGGATACCACACGGCTTTGACATACGTTAACGCTAATAACGACCACTAGGCCATGGGATTCCTCATCATGATCAGTATTCTATAGTTAAATCAGTTTTTTTTATGATTCTTCTGGGACAAGCTTTTATCAGTTTGTGTTCAAGCTCTTTAGTTATCTTTATATCATTTTATTACACTAGCATCATGGTCATAAACTTCAATGAGACCACTCCAAAAACCTGATAAAAATACCTGATAATGATGATGATGATTTCACCAGCTTTTGTCTGCGAAGTTGTCCGCATAAGATACCTTTAATATAGCAGTCTTTTTTTTTTTTTTTTTATTTATTTTATGGCAACAAACAGTCATTTAAACAAAAATATACTATTGAACTTATTTTCTAAAAATAGACCAACAGTGCCAAAAAGTTTTTAAAAAAATTAAACAAATACAAAGTGGTTCTAAACATGGCAGAATCACTAACTATACCTATAGTGTTAGTACTTTAAAATATGTATGATAAAGTAAAATATATATATGAAGAAAAAAAAATTATTTATATATATATATATATATATATATATATATCTCAGCCTGGTTTGTTAGTTAATTGAGTTGTTAATTTTCGTTTTAAACTGTTAATAGATTCATGAAAAATGTCAATGTTTACAAATTCTTTATTATAAGAGGAGGTGGAACAGTGAATAAATGTATTACGAGTATAATTTTTCTGTAAATGCGGAGGATAAAACAGAGGAGTATTACGTGAGGAGCGCTTAGGTGGTAACAACGAAATCTTACTGAGAAGTGTTGGAGAGTCAATATAATTATTGAGAACTTTAAAGAGAAATACAATGTCAAACATTGTCAAATCACAATCTTACTTGAGAAACGATTGATTCCATGTACAAATTTCGGCGCGCTTTAATGGGCACCATATTTAATTTAGTATGTTATTATATTTTTTACTGAGTGTTGAAGTAGTAATTTGTCTCCAATCTCACCTATGTAAGTGACGATGAAGACTAGGATGTTACATGCCTATCCAAGAGATACCCATTTTCTTCACCCATTAGCCGTGTGGTTTCTGGCAGAGTAGAATAGGACCACTCCTAGTCTTCCCATGGAGGTCGTAAGAGGCGACTTAGGAAATACAAGCTAAACAAAGCTCATAAACATCAATGAGACCTCTCTTACCCGTCTGGCCAGCGGGGAGAGTGTAGGCCAAATCCTCTGTCTGCTCCGGCCAAGTATGGCTCCGGTAGTACAGAGAGGGTCATGATCCTGCAGATGGAGAATAAAAATACCTGATAATTACATAATGATGACCCATTTTCTACTTTTGAATGTTCCGGGACTGTACTTGACATCATGACATCATACTTAGTATGTAGCATATAACCAGTGCATAATCAAGACGTTTCTAACATGCATACGAGTACATACATATATAGGAGCCAAAAATCATAACCTTCCTTTTGGCTTACCGTAATATGGTAAAAGCCTTACGTTGCTTCCCCATGAGGTTGAAAACAAATTATTTGCGACGGCGACGCCAAATATTTCTACAAAGCGCTGTGCGGCGACTTTCTACTCACATTTCTACAATTTTCCAAGTTTTTATGAGCGTGTCAATTTTTAACAGATTCTTGTGTGGTACAAGTTTTTTTATTGTTTTTCTTGGTAATGGTTTTTGATGTTTTCGCGATTGTTACACATATAAATAAAATCACTTTAATACGGTATTATCACATATTTACATTATTTTTACACCTAACGTTTCGAAAACTTGACAGTTTTCATGGTCGCAGGTAGACTAAGTTGACATTTGTCTTTTGTGTTATAAGAACTATACAAAACTACTGCCTACAATTATCCATCTATACTAAGAAAAAACAGAAATTGCTGCGGACGAAGTCGAAGGCAACAGCTAGTTTTAATATGAATATAATCACGCCTACAATATTTATTGATAACGTTCTGGATGTACGCAGTATAGCTCACGGTGTCTGAAGGTCTTGCAGTCTTGTGATGAGCTTGAGATCTTATTAATTTCATGGTACTTTATGTTCTTTTGTATTTCTCTAAGGCAACATTGAAGTCAGATTATGCAAGCTTGATATTTGATATACCTTTAAGATTTACACTTATGCTAAGGTTATGTTATGCTGCAATTAATAAAACATTAAATCTAACAAATGGAAGACAAATAGGAAATTATCTTGCGAACTTTGCAGGGATAAACACGCGTCATAAGATTTGAACACATATTTGGTGAGAAGTGACAAATAGTTGTGAAAGGAAAGAAACAACTAAAATATAAAATCCTAACTAAAATTATAAATGCAAAAGTGAGTTTGTTTGTTTGTTACGCTTTGACGTTGTAAATACTGAACCGATCATCATGAAATTTTGCATACACGTTATCTGGGGTACGGAGAAGGACAAAGGGTACATTTTATCCCGGGAAAAAGTACTGTTCCCGAGGGATCGACATTGACGCGAAGGAGCGGGCGAATGCTAGTATACAATAAGCCAAACAAATAAATTGGCAGTATCACTCAGAATAATAGATTCTTGTGTAGTACAAGTTTTTTATTGTATTTCAAACATAAAAAAAAAACTGATAACAAACATAAAAAAAACATACAACCGAATTAATAACCTCCTCTTTTTGAAGTCGGTTGAATAGTCTTTGTGTCTGTTTCTTTCTACACTGACAAGAGTCTAGCTCATAAATATAAGAGAGAGTCGACATTGCCGTTACTATGTGATTTTACACGCCTTATTTTAGAGGACAGCCTGGGGACATACAACAAGGATTCTAGGAATACGACCATCCGTACAGTAGGAAAATGAATACAGGTGAAATAACTATGTATTTTTTCCAGTCTAACGCGTACACTTACATACCTGTGCTGATTTTATAGTTTTATATATATATATAAATAATTATTAACTTAATTGTGTAGAATTAAAGATTAAATATTTTTATTGTAATGGCAATACAGGCATCATTCGTTTGGTCGTTTAAAAACAGCCAATCGAGCGAGGATTTTTGACATATAAACCGTTCTGAGCTGTCATTCTGGTCATTCTCGGCTCCGAATAGCCAGAGGAATCCCACTATCCGACCCCGTCGCACTCGCCACCGGAATAGAGTGCATAGAGTAGGATTAGCTCCGATTACTGGTGACCGCCCGGCGGTCCCGGGTGACTTGCACCAAGGATAGGCCCTTCTGGCAACATAGCTTTCAGCCCATAAGGCAAAAGATGAGAGTTGCTGCTCTCCAAAGTCTTGCGCCATTGTTTCTCAGATTGGCCCTTCATGCACGTATACTTGCATGCACGTATACGTGGCCCATCAGGCAATATGAGAGTTTGCTGTCTCTCCAAGCCTTGCGCACATAGGCAACGCCCAAAGCTGAATTCCGTCCCTCCTGGGGGCCCTATGGTGATGTAGTCTATAAAGGTTGAGGGCACTCTGCCCTCGCCTCAAACGACCGGTGAAGTAGCGAAAGCTCACTAGGAGATAGCTACATATTCATAAAAAAAAAAAAATTGTGCCTACTATGAATTTTAACACTAATACTGTGTAACGAATTGTTTGTATTTAAAGTGAACGATTTATGTATATTTGACGGCAAACGGGCAACCGACCCACCTGATGGAAAGTGGTCACCGTCACCAATGGACATCTGCAACACTAGAGGAGGTGCTGATGTGTTGCCGACTCTTAAGATACCTGTAAACACGCCTTGTGAAAAACCCCAAGTCATAGCATACAGGGAAAACCTCAGGAACCATTCCACAATCCTGCTGTACGAGGGAAAAACCATGTGACGCTCTGACATTTTTGGAGACCCAAGTGTCAAGGATTTTTGGATGGACTTTACTCCTGTGGCGAGCGTCTATGTACGACCTACGTTCTGCCAAATGAGCTAGCATGATTATAACCTCGGCGCTGAAATTAAATTTGTTAGTTTTAGAAGTATTACATTAGTCCGTCAAAATTACCAACTTTTTTATGGGACCAATGCTGCGAAAAACATAAGTTCTCGAATGGCGACCACATACCGGCAAGCGCAGCGTTTGACACTCACCGACCAGCCCTATTTGCTAACTTCGTGTACAAGGTTTTGATAGTCACTTTAAAAAACATTACATTTTAAATATCTTATATAAAAACTAGCTGTTGCCCGCGACTTCGTCCGCGGCAATTTGAACCGTTTACGCATCGCACGCGTCGGATGTCCTCAACTATGACTAATTTTTCCCCATTTTCAAAACATGTTTTATTGATGCTTCGCTCCTATTGATCGCAGCGTGATGTTTTATAGCCTAAAACCTTCCTCAATAAATGGACTATCTAACACAAAAAGAATTTTCCAATTTGAACTAGTAGTTCCTGAGATTAGCGCGTTCAAACAAACAAACAAACTCTTCAGCTTTATAATATTAGTATAGATTATCAATGATACGAAAGCCGCAATGTTTTTTAAAATGACTATCAAAACGTTGTACACTGAGTTAGCAAATAAGCCGGCAGGTGGACGGACGACCTGACTAAGGTTGTAGAAAGACGCTGGATGCAGGCCGCTTCCAACCGGTCGTATTGGAAATCCTTAGGAGGCCTATGTCTAGCAGTGGACTTCTTGTGGATGATTTTTTTTTTATTTTTTTTTTTATATTAAATGAGTTTACTCTTGACCATAATCTAGGCCAAAGGCAGAGATATGGTCTAGGATCGAGCGAGTTCACCCAGAAGAAGCCTATTCACTCTAACTTTAAAAAGATTCAGGTTATATGCGCTCGGAAATACAGACGCAGGCAATGAATTCCAATCCTTAGCTGTGCGCATAATAAAAGAAGAGGAAAAGCGCTTGGTACCAATGTTAGGAATTCTAACAAGGTAAGGATGGTACCCAGCGGTGCGCCTGATCGTCCGATAGAAGAAAGGAGAAGGTGGTATAAGTTCGTGCAGTTCTTGAGCACACTCTCCGAAGAATATTCTGTAAAAGACACATAGGCTGGCGACTTTGCGTCTATGGCTAAGACTTTGAAGTTTATTTTTTATGAGTCTTTGGTCGCCTATTCTTAGCCCTGCGGTCCACCGAATCCAATGATATGATGATGATTGTATGAATGCAAGCCATCTGCCCACTGTTATGGCTACGATGCTACTAAGCACACACTTTCAAACATATAACATTCTTTGTGTCGTGAGCTAAAAAGTCCCACACCTCTAGGATAAAATATTCAAAACAAAAACAATATCTGGCCACAACATCGCGCCTCCTGTTCTATAATATTGGCGGCCATTTCACAAAGGCTGGCATACTGATGAGTTTGGGTACAAATTAAATATGTTAGAGATGAAGAGAAAGAAACATAGAGCATAAATTCGACTAGCTCCGTGGCGCAGCGGTCAACACGCCAGCCTGCGACACGGAGTGACCAGGTTCGATCCCCGGCCAGGTCAAGATGGAAAATGATCTTTTTCAGATTGGCCTGGGTCTTGGGTGTGTATCTATATATGTATTTGTTATAAAATATAGTATCGTTGAGTTAGTATCCCATAACACAAGTCTCGAACTTACCTTGGGGCTAGCTCAATCTGTGTGATTTGTCCGTATATATTTATATTTATATATTTATTTATTTAAAAAAAAAAAAAATGTAAAGAAATTAAGAAGTTTTAATATAGTTGCTTAATGTAATCTTCATCGGGTGTTTATATCTTTCACAAGAAAGCAAACAGTATTATTTGCAAGTATGTTTTGTATATCCTAGTCTTCCCATGGAAGTCGTAAGAGGCGACTTGGGAAATACAAGCTAAACGCAGCTCATAAACATCAATGAGACCTCTCCAACCCGTCTGGCCAGCGAGGAGAGTGTAGGCCAAATCTTCTGTCTGCTCTGGCCAAGTATGGCTCCGGTAGTACAGAGAAGGTCCTGCAGTGGAGACTAAAAAGACCTGATGATGATGTTTTGTATTGTTTTTCTTGTGTGTAGGTGGCCAACACGTGACGGGTGGTTGATTTTTTAAGCTGCCTAAATGAATCTGACATAAAGTGCATATTTTCAGTAAACAAACTAAAGCCTAATATGGAAGAAACAAGCCTTGGATCGCTATTTTACATGGTTTTTTTTTTATTATGAATTCATAATAATGATAACACGTTATATAGAATTTATGTCTGTGTCCAGATCTTTTTTTATGCTGTAGGACGGCAAACGAGCAAGCGAGTTACCTGATGGTAAGCGATCAGCGCTGTCCATGGACAACTGCAACACCAGGGTGTAACAGGAGCGTTGCCGGCCTTTCATGGATATGGGGGGAGGAAATGGGGGAATGATGGGCCTTCGGCTCTCCCACTCACCGAACGAAGCATAGAAGCAACTATATTATAATAAAAATTATATACATTGATGAGACTATAGCGAATTTCAAATGACAGTTTTTTTCTGAAATCATGTACTGCAGCTTAATCTGCCATCTGAAATGATGACAGCCGTGACCAGCTGCTTAAATTGCTTTCCAAAGCACGGAGGAGCCGCCATTTATGGTCACCCAACCCAGTGGGGAATACACCCCACTGGGTTGGGTACGCTTAACTTGCTATAGCGCTAATGCTTACGCCCACTGTGTCATCGAACATTCATTTGTTTTGGCAAAGACGATTGAGAGGACCCCGGACTCGCCACTGTTAAAGTTTCAATCATCATCATCATTTCGAGTAGATGACACGGTCAATCGAGCATGCACACCCTGGTGTCAGAGTTCTTCGGGACCGCCTTTCGGCTTCTAAACAAAGTATGCTTCCCGTGGGAATCGAACCCACGACCCCCGGGTCTACAGGCAGACCACGGAGGCAGTGTAGCAGTAAAGTTTCAAGAATATAATAATAAATAAATAAATATATACGGACAAATCACACAGATTGAGCTAGCCCCAAAGTAAGTTCGTGACTTGTGTTATGGGATACTAACTCAACGATACTATATTTTATAACAAATACATATATAGATACACACCCATGACCCAGGCCAATCTGAAAAAGATCATTTTCCATCTTGACCTGGCCGGGGATTGAACCCGGTCACTCCGTGTCGCAGGCTGGCGTGTTGACCGCTGCGCCACGGAGCTAGTCTATAATATTTTGCTATTTCCGCTTTTTCTCATTTCCAGTAAAACAAAAACTCATTACTATTACAGAGGAACACATCTTTACTCATATTAATTTGTGTTTCGGGTTTGCGTCGCGTAATTTATTGAATACTGCGTTTGCGATGTTCAGTACCAATATTAAATAGAGCCTGTGTTGTTTTTTTTCGGAAGTTTTCACATTGAATATTCCTGTGATATAATCTAACAACACCGCTTATATTTTCAATCAAAAATTTTATGATAAATAAATAAATATATACGGACAAATCACACAGATTGAGAGACTTGTGTTATGGGATACTAACTCAACGATACTATATTTTATAACAAATACATATAATATAGACACATCCAAGACCCAGGCCAATCTGAAAAAGATCATTTTCCATCTTGACCTGGCCGGGGATCGAACCCGGTCACTCCGTGTCGCAGGCTGGCGTGTTGACCGCTGCGCCACGGAGCTAGTCACAGCTCCGTGGCTTGAATAATAAAAAAATCGGTTAAGTGCGAGTCGGACTCGCTCAACAAGTATTCCGTAGCATTATCCATAAAAACGTCGAAAAAATCATGTGTTGTATGGGACCCCCTTAAATTTTGTTTTATTTTAACTTAATTATTTATTTTTGAAGTGAACATATAACTTAATATTCTGTGAATATTTCAAGCGTCTTCCTGTTTCCGTTATCAATATCGAGCAAAATAATCACGTTTGTTGTATGGCAGCCCCCTTTAAATATTTGCTTTATTTAATTTTTAGTACTTGTTGCTATAGCGGCAATAGAAATACATTTTGTGTTAAAATTTTAACTGTCTAACTATCACGGTTCATGAGATGAGACGACAGCCTGGTGACAGACAGACGGATGTACGGACAGACAGACGGACAGCGGAGCCATATGAATAGGGTCCCGTTTTTACCCCTTTGGTACGGAAACCTAAAAAAAACGACCTGCGACTTGCCTGGGGAGAGTTCCGTTCTATGAATGTAATTTTCTTCATAAACATAAAAGCCACGTTCTTATAGACCTAGGACCTGACTACTCCGCAAGGAACAAAGACGTGATAGTATGTACGCATTCAATTATACCTTCAATAATTAAATCATACATTTCTTACAGGTTTTTCTATAATATGTAAAAACCTATATTAATAATTTGTTCCAAAAGTTTAGTATCAATGGTTTTAGATACATACTCGTAATATAAAGTACCATATCGAAAGGGTAAGTTTTTGTCTATTTTCTTATAAGCTGGCGACCCGCCCCGGCTTCGCACGGATTCGATGAATAATAATATAAACGTTCCTCTTGAATCACTCTAACTATTAAAAAGAAACGCATCAAAATCCGTTGCGTAGTTTAAAAGATCTAAGCATACATAGGGACAGACAGCGGGAAGCAACTTTGTTTTATATGTAGTGATTTAAAGCTGATGCATCTAAAATTAAAACAAAAAATACGTTAATAGTACTCATCCACTCATCATGAAACCGTGTTCACAATAGTTGGAAGTGAGTCTGATAGAACGACTTACGTAGGTATAAGGTTCTTGTCTCACTACCAGCGTTTATAAAAAGCTAGAAGATTAAAGATAAAAGATTTTTAGTTTAGGTTTTATAGAACTTAAGTCTCAAAGAAATTACGTTTGCTACATACTGAGTCAAAACCCTTTCACTATCGAGCACATATAGAAACATTCACAGTACAACCACACTGCACGCTATCTAATTACTTCTCTAAAATCTAAGGATAGTTTCTTATTTTTATAAGTGTTTATCTTGCCTTCACAATGCTATTTTAATAAACTTTTAAATTGGATTTTTTCTACATCATACTTTATTTCTTAATTTAATAAGAGTATACTATTGTTATTGTTTGTTTTCTTTATATAATTACTAGCTTTCGCCCGCGGCTCCGCCCGCGTCAATGTCGATCCCTCGGGAATAGTACTTTTTCCTTCTCCGTACTCCAGAGAACTTGTATGCAAAATTTCATGATGATCGGTTTAGTAGTTACGGCGTGAAAGCGTAACAAACAAACAAACAAACTCACTTTCGCATTTATAATATTACTAGCTTTCGCCCGCGGCTCCGTCCGCGTCAATGTCAATCCCTCGGGAATAGTACGTTTTCCCGGGATAAAAGGTAGCATATGTCCTTCTCTGCACACCAGAGAACTTGTATGCAAAATTTCATGATGATCGGTTCAGTAGTTACGGCGTGAAAGCGTAACAAACAAACAAACAAACTCACTTTCGCATTTATAATATTACTAGCTTTCGCCCGCGGCTCCGCCCGCGTCAATGTCGATCCCTCGGGAATAGTCCTTTTTCCCGGGATAAAAGGTAGCCTATGTCCTTCTCCGTACTCCAGAGAACTTGTATGCAAAATTTCATGACGATCGGTTCAGTAGTTACGGCGTGAAAGCGTAACAAACAAACAAACATACAAACAAACTCATTTTCGCATTTATAATATTACTAGCTTTCGCCCGCGGCTCCGCCCGCGTTAATGTCGATCCCTCGGGAATAGTACTTTTTCCGGGATAAAAGGTAGCCTATGTCCTTCTCCGTACTCCAGAGAACTTGTATGCAAAATTTCATGACGATCGGTTCAGTAGTTACGGCGTGAAAGCGTAACAAACAAACAAACAAACTCACTTTCGCATTTATAATATTACTAGCTTTCGCCCGCGGCTCCGTCCGCGTCAATGTCAATCCCTCGGGAATAGTACGTTTTCCCGGGATAAAAGGTAGCATATGTCCTTCTCTGCACACCAGAGAACTTGTATGCAAAATTTCATGATGATCGGTTCAGTAGTTACGGCGTGAAAGCGTAACAAACAAACAAACAAACTCACTTTCGCATTTATAATATTAGTAAGGATAAGGATAGTAAGATATATGTTCCTTATATGTTCCTAAATTGCATGCAACTGTATATTAAATCAATGTGAATCGTATGGTTTTGATGGAGAATAAGGATATTAATCAACCTAGAATAAGGATATTTACATCTCCAACCTGTCTGGCCAGCGTGGAGTGTGTAGGCCAAGTCCTCTGGCTGCTCTAGTAGTACAGAGAGGGTTGTGCTTCTGTAGTGGAGACTAAAAAGACCTGATGATGATGATGATGTAGGATATTAACTATCTATCATTTTATCAAATTATATTATCGTTTTATATATTTTTTTCCTACAATTCTATATTTCAGTAGGCGTATTCCAGGATTTCGATATAGCTCAGAAATTCAAAATCACCCGGTGTAGACTTACTGACTTGTCAAAATATAGTTGAACGTTCAGTTTATCGCTGTCACTCGAAACTCTCCCTACGGTGGGATATGCTACCTGTCAGTCGAGTCAAGCTGAGTGAAAGCCCTTTGTACCATTTACTTGAGACGTGACTCTGGGTGATTGATACTCCCTTTATGTGAGATTCTCGTCTCACATAAAGGACTATTCTCTCAGTAAAACAGCTTTGTGCATGTCATTTCTGATTAAACAATGAAATGAGAATGAGAGGTTTTCTAAGTGACATTTAAAAACAAAAGATACTTACTCTTTTTCGGACTGGATGGCATGATGAAGTCAAATGTCAAATAAAGCCCTAGTAAAAAACTACAGTCAGGATAAAATTCATAAAATGTTATTATCCATGACATTGACACTTGCCTTTTTATCAACTCCATAACTAACTTATACAATTTTTTTGCTCTTTTGAAAAGTCCTCATTAGAAACAAAAGCAGGTCAAATTTATAAATTTAAGTTGGAGTCACAAGAATTACGTTTTTAAATTCAATTATTTTTTGCATAAATCATAGATTTAAGAAAATGGCGTCTCCTTCATACTTTAAAAAAAAAAAGTAATTTATTGCCAAAACAAACCACTTTTACAAAAATGTTTTTAAACGATGAGGACGTACAATTCAGGTCGATTTTTGTAATGTATGGCAAAGGAATGCCTCAGCTTTTGTTAGCCCGGAATAACGTCCGAGCATAACGCTGTTTTTCAGACTTTTATGGCATAAATGTAGGTGATACAAAAGTTGCTTAGTGTGCCAATACCTCTCTGTAATTTAATATTACAGTCACAGCCTCCGTGGTCCAGTGGTTAAGGCGTTTGCCTGTTGACCCGGGGGTCGTGGGTTCGATTCCCACCGGAAGCATACTTTGTTTAGTTGTTTCCAGTTTGGTTAGGACATTGCAGGCTTGAATCACCTGATTGTCTGATAATAAAGATGACTCCGTGCTTCGGAAGGCACGTTAAGCCGGTGGTCCCGGCTGCCATCTGGTAGTCGTTAAAGGCACCACGTCAGAGGCCGAGAGGCGGTTCCAAAGAACTCTGACACCCAGGGTGTGCATGGTCGATGGACAATGACACCTACTCGAAATGAATGAATGAATATTACAGTGTCAATATTTGTTCGTTAGTTAAATACATATTTATCTATGATGTAACTAAAAATTTAGGCGTTTCGCAATTTTTCCTATATTTGTGCTATAAGTCGTTGCTTCTTACCAAATTTCAAGATTCTGAGTTCACCGAAAGTACCGTGTAGGTTTTGAATCCCTTGCGAATTTAATAAAAAATTGCGGCATAAACGGCTGTATCTTTTGATTGCGTTGGCTTAGAAGTTTTATTTTTTCACTGCTCCAAGGTACAGTAGACCGGTGTATTTGATATGAATTGCAGCTTGTACCCCCACGCGTTCCTAAGAAAAAGGGTCTCGGCAGACCGACAGACGATCAAAGTGATCCTATAAGGGTTTTTTGAGGTATGGAACCCTAAAATGTATGATCCCCAAAAAGTAGAATCTCCTAATATGGCAATTCGGAAAACCACACAAAATATAAAGCAAAATCTTAGACTACAAGCAAAGATTCAAAGATTTATTCAGAAAATAGGCCTTTTCAGGCACTATTTCACGTCAATTCACATTTTAAATAATACTTATATTAGTTTGGCGAGCTTCGTGGCGCAGTGGTTAACACGCCAGCCTGCGACACGACCCCGGCCCCGGGTTCGATCCCCGGTCAGGTCAAGATGGAAAATGATCTTTTTCAGATTGACCTGTGTCTTGGATATTTATCTATATATGTATTTGTTATTAAATATAGTATCGTTGAGTTAGTATCCCATAACACAAGTTTCGAACTTACTTTGGGGCTAGCTCAATCTCTGTGATTTGTCCGTATATATTTATTTATTATTAAATTATATTCAAATTATTAATTATTGTTCAAAAGCTACAAATTACCAGCGGGACCGACCACTGCAGAGAAGAAGACGCCGAAAGAAACTCTTTTCATAATTTCAAGCTATACTATAACTAACGCGGACCGGGATCATAACCGAGTGACTATAAATCACTCACTAACGCCACTTAGACGCAGCGGCCCAGTTAATATCACTTGTAATAGCCGCCCTATTAGACGCAGAGTCAGTGGATATATAACTTATAGATATATCCAGGAAGGGATAAAGGTATTGGGATATCTAAATATATACCTATAACTCAAAGGTGACTTTTTCCTGGTCTTTGTAACCATGCTATCTCTGAATGAATAAATGATTTATGATTAATGATTTGTGACTGACTGACTGACTTACATAGTGATCTATCAACGCACAGCCTAAACCACTGGACGGATCAGGCTGAAATTTGGCATGCAGGTAGATGTTATGACGTAAGCATCCGCTAAGAAAGGATTTTAATCATTTCTACCCCCAAGGGGATAAAATAGGGGATGAAAGTTTGTATGAAACTCTGTCAATTTTAAACCGCACAAACTATACTTCTTAACGAGAGCGAAGCCGCGGGCAAGTTATTTATATGTGAGTTATGGGTTACTTACGAACGAAGTCAGCTCCAGGCCGACATGTTTCAACCGTCTTCCTCAGGGCGAATGTGAACCGAGACGCGCGCATACGGAGTCCTCCCGATTCGCATTGACACTAGTGATGGCGCATGTCTGTATACCCACCCATATCCAGCAGGACCCTGCGCATAATTGAATGGACAGTTAGGTATATATTTACATTCACAGCATTTAGTACCTCACGAATAGGTATAGAAAAATTTTAGTACCTCAATGGTTATAGAGAAACCTTGAAATATTTTCCAGCAGGACCCTTCTCAGTTTACAGGTCTTCATACCGGTACTATATATGGCCGTAAAGGGGTGTATTGGTACCTCACAAATAATTATTTTTTTATGTATATATTAATTACTTTAAGAGATATGCGCTTACAAATCTTTTAGTATGCCAGCAGGACCCTTTTTTGTTTTGGGTCTTTCAGTCCAGGTTATCATATTTTTTAGTAGCAGTCTAATGGTACTCTTCGAACATCTTTTCAGTTTAATCTTTCAGTAAAATGTTTTGAAAGCGGGGGAAAATTATTCATCTACTAGCTGTAGTAGTGTGTGTAGCCCGCGTCTTCGTCCGCGGCAATTTCTGTTATTATGAGTAATTCGTTTCTTTTATTAGTATAGTAGATGAATAATTTTCCCCCGTTCTCAAAACGTTTTTTATTAATGCTTCGCTCCTATTGGTCGCAGCGTGATGTTTTATAGTCTAAAGCCTGCCTCAATAAATGAACTATCCAAGACAAAAAGAATTTACCAATTTGAACTAGTAGTTCCTGAGATTAGCGCGTTTAAACAAACAAACAAACTCTTCTGCTTTATAATATTAGTATAGATACAAATAAAAAACTAATTAGTCATAATATAAGAAATAGCCGCGGATGAAGTCGCGGGCAACAGCTAGTGAAAACCTCAAAAGAAAATTGACTTCCCAGGATTGGTCCCATAGGGAAATTTGTGCCCTGTCTCAGTCCCCATGTAGGTATCGGAAACATACCCTACGCGCGGCGACACATTCAAAGGCGAAAACCGAACAAATCCGGTACAAACGCCGCGCGTTTTATCATCATCATCATCATCAGGTCTTTTTAGTCTTCACTGCAGGAGCATGACCCTCTCTGTACTACCGGAGCCATACTTGGCCAGAGCAGACAGAGGATTTGGCCTACACTCTCCTCGCTGGCCAACCCGTCTGGTTGGAGAGATCTGCCGGCCAATTTGCTAACTCAGTGTACAACGTTTTAATAGTCATTTCAAAGTACATTGCGTTTTATATATCGTACAAAAATTCAGCATAATGTTCTCGCCTCTCAGCAAAATGTACCTCATGTTCTTCTTCACTTTCTTGACATCTAACTTGCTTCATTCGTTTAAAGTGTCTATATACTGAGAAAGACTTTGTTTTCTTTCGCCTACGCATTATAATTCTTGTGACTATCAAAACGTTAGTCACTGAGTTAGCAAATCGGCCGGCTGGAGAGGCCGCGCGTTTGATCATGTGTATTCACCGACTTCAACGGATTATCATTCGTATGTTTAGAACTATAAGTATTAAATTGTATTTAACTGCACATATAAAATTGGCTGTCGGTAAAGTCGGTTTACAGACGATAATTTTACGAGATAACGGTGAGAGATAGATCTAATAGACTACTGTTACTGCTGCTCCGGAACGTGACATTTTTGTGCTCATCGATTTATAAGACGTAAGTACGTCAAAAACTACTAACAAAAAAAATATTAATAACAACATTATTTAAAAAGAAAACAACAGTTTGCACTCCGGGTATGCCGGCAGAAGTGAAAACTCGCCGCAAAGGAGTGACTCAGGTCACATGTTTGTCTTACGAATTTTCGATCAAGAATGTGTCCTAACTAGAGTTGCCACAAATATTCGGCTATTATTCTGTATTCGGCCTATTCGGCCACTTTTTATGGTATTCGGTATTCGGCCGAATAGTACTTATTATTCGGCCGAATACCGAATACCAAATCATGGAAAAAAAGAACACATCATATTACTCAAGATTTGTATTTATTACCAAATTACAACATTTTAATAAGTAAAATTAATCAGCGGTAAGTTGTGATGGATAAAAACAAGCTTTTTAGCATTTGATGGTAGGAAACGATTACGCTTTTCATCTAACTAACAAACTTTTCTACAAAATCGTAGGTGATGTTTTATTTTTTATAATGATCTGACAAAGCGTGCTGTGACGTGTCTACTCGCAATAGAAAGAAACAGTCAAATGGTCGCACGCCGCACGCCCGCCCGCGCACGGGTGAGACAGTTCGCGACGATTTGTCGTATTATGATTTTTTACGCGTTCAACAAGCATGTACCTAGAGCCGAATATTCGGCGGCCGAATATTCGGCGCTTCGGCCGACAGCGTTGCAGAATATTCGGTATTCGGCCAAATCACTATTCGTGGTAACTCTAGTCCTAACGCGAGTTTAACATTTTTTTGCCCAACCCAATAAGTGCACAATGCCGCTAAAAAAGTTCATCATCATCATCATCATCAGGTCCTTTTTAGTCTCCACTACAGGAGCACGACCCTCTCTGTACTACCGGAGCCATACGTGGCCAGAGCAGCCAGAGGACTTGGCCTACACTCACTAAAAAAGTTATCACTTCAAAAAGATTTATACGATTTTTCAAGCAATTCACTTGACAGCATCTTACATTTCATAAATTGCATTTTATATTTCAAGTATAAGTGAATAAATGAATGATGAATTATAAAAAAAAAAAAAACACGATGCTAGTATATCTAATTTCTCAGTGGAATAGTTTTCTGTTTCGTTTTGTTCCACCAATAAACTTCAGGCGTCACACATAACTTTGTGTGATTAGCTTTGTTGTGTGCACTGCTTAGATTTCCCGAGAGGCTGAGATTCTTGGCAATTTGCGATCTTATACTCTATTATTTTCTTTTTGAGATTGCGGATAAGGTTATTTTAAAGAGTGTACATTTATTGACACTAACATGAGATAAATACATTATACATACGGCGTATGTACGGGCCCAAGATTCTTCGGCGTCGCGCATCCCGAACTCACCTTGAAAATGGACTCCTGACGAGTCTAATTTCGGACTCGTCAGGAGTCCATTTTCAAGGTCAAAAATAACTTATTGTAAAATATTATTAAACATACACTATATTTTGAAAACGGGTCACTCAGGTGCTATTCTATTGCCGACTATAGTAGTCGGCAATCCCGACAAAATAGCACAAAATAGCAGAAGTAACTTATTGTAAAATATTATTAAACATACACTATATTTTGAAAACGGGTCACTCAGGTGCTATTTTATTGCCGACTATAGTAGTGGGCAATCCCGACAAAATAGCACCTGAGTGACCCGTTTTCAAAATATAGTGTATGTTTATATTTTAGAATAAGTATTTTGGAAGATTGATAGCAGTAAACACTTTTAACGATAAAATAAATTCAATTCTTAATAGGTAATACAATTTTTTTAAGGATTTTTTTTTTGTTATGTACTTGTAATACATATTTTCAGCAGTGGACGCAAATATGCTGAGAAGAAGAAGAAGAATACACATTGTACTACTTATTGCTGTTGTTTAGCCTCAATAAAGCAAAAACGTTTGTTTTTGTTTTTGCTTTATTTACACTATAGAGACTATAAAATATGCCAATAATAAATTTACGTCTATTGCACACAATCCAAAATAACATCCTTCATATGTAATACTAGCTGTTGCCCGAGGCTCCGCCCGCGATAGTGTCGGTCCCCCGGGAACAGTAGAATTTCGGAATGAAAGGTACCCTTTGTTCTTTCAGTAAAAAACCTTCATGCTGAATTTCATTCGAATAACCTCAAAAACGGCAAAGTTTCATACTAACTTTGATCCCCCGTTTTACCCCCCTAGGGAATGAATTTCCAAAAATTCTTTCTTAGTGCTCCCCTACGTTATAAAAAGAACCCTTGTGCAAAATTTCAAGTTTCTAACCCTTATAGTTTAGGCCCTGCGTTGATATGTCAGTCAGTCAGCTTCTCCTTTTATATAGCGTGATTTTGAACCTCCTAGCTATATTGAAATCTGGGAATCAGAGTCCCTAATTGAATACAGAATTGTAAGAAAAAAAGGTAAAATACGAAAAAAATAATTTAACTTTTCATAGAAATTAGTCCAGCTGATCGGCGACTTTGTATGGGAAACCTAATTTTCTTTTTCGTTTTTCACCTTTTTTTCTTGCAATTCTGTGTTCCATTAGGGATACTGATTTCCAGATTTCAATATAGCTAGGGGGTTCAAAATCACGTTGTATATATAGATAGATTAATTTAACTTAAAACGATTTCTTTGACAGTTAATACATACACACGTGTGTATATTTGTTAATGTAGGTTTAGGTATATTGGATATATATGTACATGTATGTTGAATTTATAGGATTATGTGTAGTACAACGATTAATTCATTCATTACAATAACATGACATTAAAATAAATCAATGTATACTCAGTCCACATAGGTACCTAGGTTCTAAGGTTTTCAAAAATTGTAAGGTGGAGAAAATGCGCTGTGCAGTTTGTTGCCGCTTCTTCTGCACTCCGCTTTGGAAGTGGCATCAAACTTAGTCATAAGTAAATTTTTGACGTCAACAATTGTTGAGAAGTGAAATATGACAATTAATAAGTGTTCCAAGAAACTTATATTATAAAAAACTTTCGAATTTTTTTTTAGTATATCAATACTTTTAAAATGACAGTAAT
The DNA here is from genome assembly GCA_947532085.1 of Elegia similella. Classification (NCBI taxonomy): domain Eukaryota; kingdom Metazoa; phylum Arthropoda; class Insecta; order Lepidoptera; family Pyralidae; genus Elegia; species Elegia similella. The sequence continues at coordinate 22,789,264 of OX383941.1, forward strand.
TAAAACTAAATATATACAAAATAAACATGAAGTGAGAAAGAAAAAAAGTAGCACTAGAAAGAAATTTCTTCGAGATCTTGTCCGTGTGGCATGGTGGCAAGAACGCTGGCTGCATTCCCCCGTTGGATAGCTATGCTAATCCGTTGGGCGAAAAAGCAGCCAGCCCTCTTATCACCGGCAGCCGACATGAGCCGAGGGGCAATCTCTTTTAAGAAACCCCTCGCGCTGGGTCCCCAAGGTCCTAACGTCTCTACGCCAAACGGCACAAATATATAATCCTCAGCTAAGGTTGCATACTTGCGCCGTTTGGCAACCTTAGCGCCTTCGGCAGCAGACCCGGCTCTCATGACTGATCCCCTGAGGTGAGAGGGCGCTAGTGTGTCGACGCATGTAGCGTCCCACACCAAAGCCCTACCACGTTCCCAAGGGATCAACGACATACCATCAGGTCTCCTACCATCATCACGTGCCACACCACGAGGTTCGAGGGTACAGGGCATGTTGATGGTGGCAAGGGCCCTTCTGATGATGTCATTCAGAGAACTATGGCGTGGGATTCTGCCTGCGCTGAGGTGACAATATAGACCGTGGAGCCCAAACTGATCAACATCGGCGCCACACGGGCAGCGGTGGGGCGCGCACACGGGGGCTCCCAGACGGCGAGTCCAATGGCGGTGCGGAAGCTGTTGTTGTCCAGCAGTGTTCCGATGGTGTAAGAGGGGATGGCGTGAAGCCATTGGCTGGACTCCTTCGAGGATACAGCTTGGAGCCGAGCGCGATTTATATCATCATTTATATAATTTTGAGCCAAATCAGCTGCTGCTCTCTGAACCAAAGGAGCATCCCAGAGTCTTTGCTGATGTGTTTCCACCGGGATACTGTCTTCGGGGCAGTGAGCTGACCAGGTTTCCTTTGCCTCTGCTAACAGGTCAACGACGAGGTCATCATCGTTAAATTTTTTTTTACATAAGCCAGTAACGCTGTGAACAGAGGAAAGGAGAGCGGGGAGAGCAACACTAAAAATTTTTCTTATACCGATGCCACCGTTTTTAATTGGTAAGGTTAGCTGTGTCCAGGAATTTTAATTAAAACGTAGGTTTAAAATATTTTCTAAGGTCGAATGTAGGCAGTCATCTAGTTTTTTTTATTAGTTCCAAATGTTTCCAAATTGGGCTTGCGCGAAGCATATAGGTGAATTTGGGAACAAAAAGGCAATATTTTAAAATAGTGAATGCAATATGTGAATTTAGAATACCCAATCTGGAAGTTGAAGCGTTGAAATTTTCTAATTGCTTTTCCAAGAGAGGTGGAACGCTGTCCTCCAATAACGGGGCACCTAGGAGAAGCAAAGAATGCTTAGATATTACTTTTATATCTTTAGAAATTTTGAAAAAGGAATCTAAAATGTTTTTTCTAATAGTTTCCGATACGTTCTCAGGGATGTAAATTTCGCACTTTTTGAAATTGAGTTAAGGCGCTGTGCATCAGGAGAATACCGTAAAACGTGTATTTTTTCGTCGCGCAGTTAGCCTTATTTTTCTTGGAATACTAACATGAAAAAAATATGACGTACAGTTCAAAGATCAAAATAAATGGTTACACTAAAATATTTTTAAAAATATATTTAAAACTTAGCTAAATAAAATAGCAAAAAAGCTATATCCAGAAAAAGTTTCGTCGCGAATTACTTGATATTTTCAGCGACAACTACCAACTTTTTTATATCTATAAAAAGTATAACTGGATGAGCCAGATGGATACCTAAAAAAAATACAATATTTGGTTATAATTATTGAATTATTAAATTAAAAGTGAAAATTAACACGAAAATGGCAGACACGGGTTTGAACTGAGACTGACGGCAAGTATGACACGAGTAAAAAATATATCGCGCGATGTCCGCTACAAACGGTTAAGGGATACAGCGCCTTAAAGACCAATTTTTTTGAATTTTTCAATTATTGCCAGGAAATCTCCGTAAACAGATTCTTTGCATCCCAGCAGCGTCCCATCATCCAAGAACCAGGTGTTCAATTTAGAATTTAGGGATGAGATGATTGGATGGATACCTAGACTGACAGCGCCGGCCCCAGGGGATCACCTCGTTGTACTCCTGTGGATGATAAAATGGTATTGTTTTCGTAAAGCAGTTTGGTAGGGGATGAATAACATTGGTGAATATAGGGAAAGAGGTCAGGAATATGGGTATAAACTTCGTGCAACAAGGCCGTCCTATCAATTGTATTAAAGGCGTTTTTAACATCTACTTTCAGCAGTACCTCCGCACGATCATTTTTTAGAAAAGTGCGTACGGAGTGTACCGCTGCTTCACAGCCGCCTTTACTTCCGAAACCTAATTGGACAGGTTGAAGCTTATTCATCAATGAGGATGCTATGTGCATGCAAGCTAGCTTTGAAGTTAGGCGGCGTAGAGTACAACCAATGGCAATAGGTCGCACCCCACCGTCCTTCTTCTTGAAAGCACATAGCCTCGCTCCGTACATGAATTCAGTAAAGCTGTCTAAAATTTTACCAGATAATAAAAAGGAGCAGAATTTCGTGAGATCCCCTAAAAGCTCCCTTCCGGCATCACCGGCGGACACACTCACCAGATCTTTTAGATGCTGGGGAGTAATTCCGTCTATACTTTTTAATTTTGAATTAGGTATGTAAAATAACTGCGTCTGTCAATAAATTTCCGTTTTTTTCTTTAACTCTCAATAGAGGATAAAAGTAATCTCTCAAGGAGAGATTGCTTTTAGTGATAAGGTCGCCTAATTGTACACAATTTAATTAAAATTACACATTTTCATTCCTAATCTGATGCAATAAAGAATGTTTGTATGTTTTTTGTATTTTAAATACGACACTTATATTATTCAGAACAATAAAGTATAATTATATTTCTAATTTCCTTACAAATATTACAAAAATGAAATTAAGCTTTTATGTTTTTGTTTATTTTCATACAACCCCCAGAAAAGGATTTTAGAACTTAGTAAGAAAGAGGGTCGCCTCCCTGATGCGCTGGACGGACGACAGCTCCAACAGCTTTCTCAAGGGCTATTGCTGGCAGGGTAGATGGGCCCTTTTTGCAACACTGGACACAACTACATTTAAGTTTTAATGTTGCATCTAAGTGACAACTAACATTAGCTTGTAAGTTCTTACTAACTTTTCTGGACCGTTATAATGCTGTCTGAAATTAATATTAATTATTATTTATTATTTTTCAAGTTCATCTATGTCTATAAGTATGTACATATGTATGTACGTCAATTTGTTGACTCCACTGTACCCTCTGAATCAACAGATTTGGACGTATTATGTTTAGAATCCTTATATCCATATATCCAGTCGTCTTTTTATTTATTATTTTAAAGGTCTTGTTTATTTGTTACCCTTTCACGCCTGAAGTTCTGGTAGGTACCTACAATCATCATGAAATTTGGTACAGATATTGTCAGTACTACAGAGAAGGACACAAGGACACCCTGTGATATTTTATTTTCATATATGTATATATATTTTATTTAAGTGAAATTCAAAATAAACCACTTCTGATCTTATTTACTCAAGAATTGTGGTGTTTTTTTTAATAAAAGATCAGGAAGGCAGAATTTGTTGTATTGAGAAGTACGATTTACAGTACAAAGCACAAACACGTCCGTCGGCCACCCGAGAAGAGAGCGAGGAGGGCCAATCGTCACTCCTACGTCATCTCTCTTCTTCTTCATAAACTTGACCGCTACTGCAAAGAGGTCTGCACCAACCAAAGAGGTTCCAATGCTAACAGTAGATTTATTTATATTGTAATGTGTGTGTGTCTAACTGTTACAATAAATGTTTTTCTATTCTAACCTATCACAGTTTTTACAAATATGAGAACGTCCAGTAAATAATTTCAACATCATTATAATAATGAGTTTTGTGTGACAAATCTGATATCCCCACTCTCCCTCGCCCCAGGGGTGGATTGTGTCCCTAACGCTGATATAATAATGACCGACCATAACCATGTTACGGCTAATGGAAAAGACTTACTGACCAAGAAACAGTACCTTGTCTTTATACACATTGAAATAATATGTTTTGTATTAAAATAATAACGTTAAAATTAAGACTTAAGCGCCTTGTTAGGCGCTTAAGTCACTTTAAAAATAAATCCTAATCCTAACTAATATTATAAATGCGAAAGTGTTTGTTTGTTTGTTTGTTATGCTTTCACGCCGTAACCACTGAACCGATCATCATGAAATTTTGCATACAAGTTCTCTGGAGTACGGAGAAGGACATAGGCTACCTTTTATCCCGGGAAAAAGTACTATTCCCGAGGGATTGACATTGACGCGGGCGGAGCCGCGGGCGAAAGCTCGTAATTAAATAAAAAAAATAATATTAAAGGCTCCCATACAACAGACATGAGTTTTTTGTCGTTTTTATAGATAACGGTACGGAACTCTTCGTGCGCGAGTCCGACTGGCACTTGACTGGTTTTAACTAGTCACGTGTTTAAAATTAATTTTATGCATCTGTGATTCCATACAGGACTTAAGATGATATGGCGAGGGATCAAACAGGACAAGCCTAAAGCGTTGGGTGGGATGAATGTAGTTATGCAAATGGGCGGCCTTCGTGACGAATGAGCCGCGAATATTTAATGACACGCTATCCCTCCCCGTGTTTCCAAAACTTTTTAACTTCCAGAAAAGGATTTTCGTTTTCTATTATTGGCTAGCTCCGTGGCGCAGTGTATGGCGCAGTAACACGCCAGCCTGCGACACGAGGGTGCCCGGGTTCGATCCCCGGTCAGGTCATGATGGAAAACGATCTTTTTCAGATTGATCTGGGTCTTGGATGTTTATCTATATAAGTATCTTTTATCAAAATATAGCGTCGTTGAGTTAGTATCCTACAAGACAATTTCACGACTAGCTGTGGGGCTAACTCAATTTGTGTGATAATGTTCCTATATACATATACAATGTTTCGTATTATATTTTATTTCTTATATAAATACCGATAATAATAATAATATACCGACATAATGGCTGAGTACCGAGAGACATGGAGAGTACTCCACCGACAAGAACACAGTTCTTGAATTATAGATAGATAAATACTATAAAATCCTTAATGTATATAAATAAACAGATAATGATACACTTATGTAAAAGACTAAATCAGTTGAAGTAAGTAAAATACGAAGACAAAAAGGAAGTCATTAAAAAGTTGCAAAGAAGTCCTTGCAAGATATGTTTTGTTCGACGTAACGATCACGAATTCACGATCATTAAAGAAGAAAGTTAGACATTATACGTTTCTTATTTTGTCAAGTCGTAAATGACTAGTTTTATATATTAGACCAGCCGGCCTATATGCTAACTTAGTGTACAACGTTTTGATAGTCTCGTCAAGATACATCATCGTCATCATCAGGTCCTTTTTAGTCTCCACTACAGGAGCACGACCCTCTCTGTACTACTAGGGCCATACTTGGCCAGAGCAGCCAGAGGACTTGGCCTACACTCTCCACGCTGGCCAGACGTGTTGGAGAGGTCTTAAGGTAGATGTTTATAAGCTTTGTTTAGTTTGTATTTCCTAAGTCGCCTTCTACGACATCCACGGGAAGACTTGGAGTGGTCCTATTCTACTCTGCCGGATACCACGCGGCTACAACGCGCGTCAAGATACATTACATCTTAAATAAAAATAGTCAATCATACCAAAGTCACAATGTATTTTGAAGTTCATCAAAATGTTGTACACTAAGTAAGCAAATAGGCCAATTAGTCCGGTAGCGCTAGGTTTTGAGGTTTCAAAAATGCTAAATATTTTGTTTTTCTACATATAGTCTCCAAACCATATCCTATGGCCTAATATATGTATTTGTGTCACTTTTTGAATGTGCGTAGGTGGAAATTTAGGTATTTTTATTTTTGAGCTTTATCGGATGAAAAGAAAATTAAGCATCAAAATTTTATTTACATGATGATTATTAGATAATAACGTATGTAAATTGGCTTTTTGTGTGTTCTCGGACCAGTGGAATACGGTTATTTTACCAGTACCAATCAAGCTGGTTAAATGGCTTAAAAAGAATATTAATCAAGATAAAAAAGGTATTAGCGATTAAGAATACAGATATCTGTTGTCCAAAATATTTTGTGTCGAATTGATCCCGTGCATTTTTCGTTATTTTTTTTTTTTCCTTTATTGTGCTATAAAAGTCAGGAAAAAAAATTAAAGTTATTAGAGTTCACGCCTTTAATATTATTTAATTGCAATAAAACGCTATTCATAATTTGTGTAATATTTATCAATAGAATCTTTTAAAAAATAAAGTTTTCATTTCATTCACTTTTAAAAAGCGCGCGCTCAGTAACTAGCAGAGGCCGCGTAAGTACGAGTAGTTATTCAGTTCCAAGGCTAGAATACAATACATTCAATCTCCGCCTTTATTTCTTGAGCTTTAGATTCGAATTTAGATTGACCACTCAGGGGAATGGTGTGCGTAAAATAAGTTGAATGAAAATAATAGTGTGAGTTTGTTTTTAGTCCTAATTCATTTTGTAAATGTGTATTTTTTTAATGCAGCACGCACGAGTTACCTACCACACCTGTGTGTTTCACAGGCGCAGAGCGGCATTTCTCTGATTCGGCGCGAGTTGCAAGTTGCAACATGTTTTTTTACATATTAAATTTTTTTAAGGAGTGATTTTAGCCCAGTGTAAGCATCATTATCGCTTACGCATGGGCACAGGTATGGCACTCCATACAAACGGGACGACATAAATACCTAGTACTACTACAAACAAAATGTTACATCCGTGCACACGCTAATGTGTGAGTTAAAGTACCAAGGTTGACACCGAAGAATGAAATTAAATATACCTAGTCATGATGCCACCTAAAGTTCGACAAATTTGCGAGTATGTCTCTCAATTATGGATTAAATAAATAAATAAATAAATAAATAATAAATAAATTCTGAAAGATTTATTATGATCTTAATTTATTTATGTAGATATGTATTTATTGACTTACCTAACAATACATCTCAATAATAAGTAAATAAACTTGCTAACAAACAAAAATGTATTCGTAGATCTCGCACACAATGCAACTGGCACAATCAGAACACCATGACGTATAAGATTATTATATTTTAGGTGTACGTATACACATCAACAAGTAACTAGCACTTCACAAATAAGAGGTTATGTATTTTATCTTCTCTTCACCACTGGTTTATTAGTTAACTATTGATTCATTTACAATGAGGATCCGTAAAGATTTTAGTTGAGAATGCAGGATTATAGAGCTAAGAAATCCATAACATACAGTGCAAAAATTATTGTTCTACGATAAAAATTGACGAAGTTATGACAAAATTACTAGCAAAATTCACTGGCCGGCCGCGTGGTAGCCTGTGACGTCACTGTGACGGACGCCGCTAGTTGCCCGTTGACAGTGACAAGGCGCGCAGTGTTTTCGTGGTAATTGCGACTTTAAAACAAACTATTTATGTCTAATTTATCTTTTTAACTATGTACAAATATTGTATAGTGCCGAACGATACAAATACTTCTTTTAAAATACCAGAAAAACTATCTTTTAACGTGCCGAAAAACACAAAACTTCTGGAAAAATTAATAATTTTTCACGAAGTTTTGTGTGAATTTTATATCATCTCTTTTTACAACGGAATACAATTTAAAATTATATTCCGTTGTAAAAAGGGATGATTATAAGACTCCACCCTCTACTAGTAGACAATGTTGTGAATATCTTTTCGATGTAAGTACCTACATAACTATTCTTACCTTTTATTAAGTTGATATGGAAATAAGTAAGTAACTATGTATTGTCTTTTTATAAGGCGGATGTATTAATAAAAACATACCTACTTATTTCTTTCTAGTTTGGTGGACAAGCCTACTTACCTTCCAATACTTCCGTTTGCATTTCTATGTAATATTCCAAGGTCAAAACAATGACACAGGGATAAAAGTTTCCATTTCTGGAGTAAAAAACAAATAATGAATGATATAATATGTATCTGCCCCAGCTATGCCTGATTGTTGTAAGCAAATAAGTTAATACAGGATGTAAGGGTGAACACCGTTGTACCTAAAACCATTAAATCAACCCGTCTAAATGAACAACGTATGGAACCCAGGATTGGACTAGAAAACAGTATCGACATTTTCATACAAAAATGTGAGGCCGATTAAAATATGGTATTATTTTATATTTATATATTTCAGGTGGAAAAAGACATGGAAAATTACGTTAAGTTTAACTGAAGAAGGGAGTTTTGCCTCATTAGTTTGAATGTCAAAAACTTTAAAAAAAACCGGCGAAGTGCGAGTTGGCCTTGCGCACTGTTATATCTTCTAGATGTTATGCTTAATGCTGACTGAGCAACCCTTCGGGATTACTCAGCATCACTCCCTCCTTAGAGAGCCCTAGCAGAAGCTCTGGAGCTCAGTCCATGATGAGCTCTCTTCCCGCGCGGTTGCCTAAGGATAACCTATTGTAGTAACTCTGTGTGTTCTAAAGAGTGTTCTATATCCTTTTAATATAAATATTTACGTGGTGTTAAAATAGTTTTTTTTAAAAGACGTTTTAGATTTTCCGCGTAACAGCACGTATAAGTTTGAAGTTATTATAAATATCTTTATTATATGATGTAACTAAAAATGTATGCATTTCGCAATTTTTTCATTATCTGTGCTATAAGACGTTGCTTCGTACCAAAATCTAAGATTCTGATTTCAGGGGAAGTACCCTGAAGTTTTGATTCCCTTGCGAATGTCGAAAAATTAGTAAAATATTTTTCTTATATGATGTAGCTTAAAATGTATGTTTTTCGCAATTTTTCCATTATCTGTGCTAAAAGACGTTGCTTCGTACCAAATTTTAAGATTCTGAGTTCATGGGAAGTTCCCTGGTAGGTATTGATTCCCTTGCGAAATCAAAAAAACACGAAAATTTACGGCACAACCATCTTTAGATTGCGTTGGCTTCGAAAATTTGCGGCATAAACTGAATATTTGATATAAATTTCAGCTTGATACCTCTACGCTCCTACGTTTCTGAGAAAAAGGGGCTTGACAGACAGACAGACGGATAGCCAAGTGATGAAATGGAACCCTTATAGGGTTCCGTTTTTCCCTTTTGAGGTACGGAACCCTAAAAATTATAGACCTGATTTTAAGAAAAGATAAGAAATAAAACAGTTTTAATGAGTTTTAAGTACGGACAGTTCCAACCCAAAACCTACAGCAGAAGAAGTTTTGCAAACAAAAACGATCGCTGATATAAGCGATAAGACTTCTCGTTGAAAGAAGCATATGGAAGTTGAAAGACTATAAAATAGGCTAGTTTCCTAAAAAAATATAATTAGTCCATCAGTTAGATATTCAAAAAATATTGGACACGTATTTTTTCTTTTGTCGTTTAAACAAAAGATGATAAAGATATAGCCCTTTGAAGTTCCGTGTGACGTCATAGTTTGCTACACTTTTAAGCAAACTTTGACGTCACGAGCCCCCACTCCTGAACTTTGACGCGCTTTATCTTTATTATTTATTGTTTATTGGACAAAAGAAAAAATACGTGTCCAATATTTTTTGATTATCTAACTCACGGACTAATTGTTATGTTATTATTACGACCCAGGAAACTAGCCTATTATCGGACCTCACGCATATGTCCATATTTCATACTTTTTTTTGATAATATTGTAACAATAGCATGTGATTTAGTTAATTTACAAGATTGTCTATATAGCAATCAAGAGTAAAAATTAAAATTCTTTCTTTGCTTTGTTTTATTAGTTCCCATAATAAGTACGTTTTATACGTAAATATTATAAAAATTGCACTCTAACAAGACTTTATTTCAATAAATTGTTAAATATAGCGACGAACCGCGTCGTCGTCGCACAGTCGAATGATCGCTCTATGAGCGGACCGCGCTCGGTCAGTCACAGTGACGTCACACGTACCGGGCGTGCAATGCCTTTTCGCGGCAGGAACGGCATGATGTTTATTATTAATATCTTCGTAAGTAATGGTCCGATTTGGATAATTCAAAAAGATATATCATTGTAATGTCATGAAGAATAATATGGATATTAGTCCAATTGAATTTGCTACAACTTTACTGATCCTCATTAAAAGCACTAGATAATGTCCTGTAATATAATAAATTGCTCGTTTGGCGCTAAACTTTACGGCAAATGTGATAAAATCGATAAAAAAAAGGATAAAAACAAGAGGCAGATATACAGAGATTCACAGCACAGTATTTCATTGTAAAGCGTGTCGGTAACGTAATATTCGCATTTGACGTGCAACAAAACCTAACCCTGTTTCAAAGCAACGCATCGCACTCCATTTACGGGGGAGAGGTGCGGCGATGCCTTGTTGCGGGGGACGCAGGGAGTTTCCGTTCTGTACGTTAGTACTTATATTAATTCTGTGGCATGGGCGTGGACCCGCTGAAATGAATGGGTGACCGCAAGTGGCATACAAATAATCCGAGCTCCACCGTACTATGGAAAGCATATTAACCCGTTGATCCCGGTTGTCATCATTAATGGCAGTCGTTAAGGTTTGTCAGATGCCTTTAGGTAGCTTGGAAAGTCACCAGTGTTGGCCCCTTACACATATAAAACAAAACAAAACATTTTAAGAGCCTGCGCACACCGCGCATCATGACAACCGTTTTGATGCGTGATTAGACGATAGGGTTGCCTACCAACAGTTTTTAAACTGATTTTAACATCATATGGTTCATGAAAATATTCAATTTTGACAAAAAAATTGTATCTCTGCTGATTTCACACTTATAAAGTATTGAACTAGTAATTTGTTTAGAAAATTGAGAATCATCTGTCATATAAAATCTGTATAAAAGGTTACTGGAACATGAGTTATCCAATAAAAGGTGTTTATCTTGATGCTTTGTATCATAGACATTAGCAGAGTAGGTATTTTATATGTGTCAGATATTAATTTCAGCCGCAGATCGCAGAAACAAAAGGTATATGACAAAAAGCGGACATCATGATGCCATGTGTCCGTAGAAATAAGAAAAACAAGCTTTTTTAAATTCAATAAAAAATGGAGTCTGAAGGTTTTTAAATTTCTTACAAACCTTTTATATTGTTTTTTTTTTAATTACTTATTGTTGGTTGAGGGGATTTACACTTCTATCTCTTCATTCTAAGGTTTGTGCCAAATTATCTTATGTATACAACATGTGCGCATTTTGTATGTATCACAATTTTTTTAAAGTGTTTTTTAATTATACCTATTTTTCTTATTTTTTTAAAACCTATATTAGAAGCTGTATATAGCTCGAAGAAATTCACACTAGGAATATTCAAATTTTCTCTTTATTATATTGTTGTCTTTTTTCTAATTTTATTAATATTTTTTGCGCCTTCGAGAATTTTCGACTAGGCGTTCTTTAAAAAAAAAATATTAACCGACTTCAAAAAAGGAGGAGGTTATCAATTCAACTGTATGTTTTTTTTTTTATTATGTATGTTTGTAACGCGATATCTTCGCCAATTGTAAACCGATTTTGATGTTACTTTTTTATTTAAAAGCCTTTACTACCAAGTTGGTCCCATTTTAATGTGGTGAAGATAAAATGAAGAACTTTGGATATATGGAAGAAACTCCTAAAATAAAATATAAGTACTTTTTTTTATTTAATTATTAGGTTTATTGAGAATCTTCTACCAATTTATTCGTATAACCAATGATTATTATATAACGTTTATTATACATAACAAATAATCGATTTTTTTTAATTTTATAATAATGAAACGGTATAATAAAGGTTTGTTATGTAGAATACCTAATTGTTATAATAAAAGAGTTTAGTTTTTTAAACTTATATCTTTCGATTTTTATCTGACTTGATACTTATACTGACCAAAATGATATATTTAGTTGATATTTATCTTAAAATATATATTTTTTCTCCGCTGCGTATGGCGATCCAGACATCTTTCTAAGAGAGCGAAACTGAAAATATATCATTTCCAATATTAAATCGGTACTGCTATACGGATGCGAAACTAAGAAAGTGTTTGAAAAACTAACACCAGATCCAGGTCTTTGTATATCGCTGCCTGCAAAACATAATGGAGATCTTCTAACCAGATACTGTTCTTTCAAACGGAGACTTATGGAGACTATGCCATGAAGAACCCATAGACGTGCAGATCCACCGACGTAAATGGCGTTGAATCGGCCACACGTTGCACTGTCCACACAAACACATTCCCAGAAGAGCTTTGATTGGAACCCACAAGGCAAGTATAATATAAAATAGTGTACAAGGCCTGGACGCCCTAAACAAACGTGGTGCCGCACTGTCCTAGGGTAGGCAAAAACGTAGCGAAATCAAAAACGTAGAGTTGTACGGAACCAAAAACGTAGAGTGGAATTTTGTTTACCCTATGCGCCGAAAGTATTTTTTTAGATACAGAATTAGAAAAAGATTTGTTGTTATAGCTGTGTCGTAACATTTCAACGTCTCTACTTATTGCGGTTCAAAAGATACAGTACAGCCCTTTAGCAGACATAGGCATTTTAGGCACGCTAGCTTATATAGAGATATTAAAAAAATTGTGTTAGGTAATTAAATACACCTTATGGATAAAATTTCTCGCAAACTACGGAATAAAAAGTATTCAATGTGTCAATTGAAATAAGAAAAGATCGTTTTCAATAGACACAAATAAAACTTACAACAGACATACAAGTACATACATGAACTCTAAAAACATAACACTATTTTTTGGACAATCGTATCAACGCAAAAACCGCGGCCATATGTTCTAGACACCCTTGACTCTGTCTACCCCGTAAAGTTAAATACTTGTTTCTGTATTTGTACATAAGTATACACATACTTGTAAAAATGGAAGAAAACACACAACATTTTACCTTTAAATATTTTCGATACAAACTTTTAACCCCTATTTTGCATCCTTAGATGGTGAATTCTAAAAAACCGTGAAACACGTATTCAATTAAATGTTTTTAAAAGCATGTATCTCAATTTTTATCAAAATGGTTGCTGGTTTAAACATTTTCCATACAAACTTTCAAACCTTATTTCACCCCTTTAGGGTTAAAATTTTTTAAAATCCCGTCTTATTGTGGTTAGCTGTCCAAATTTTACGTTTCTGCCATTACCGGTTAGGGCTGTGCGTGCGTCTATATGTCAGTCAGTGGGAACTTCTCCTTTTATATATCAATATATGATTTAATTCATTGTTGAAAATTGTTGAAATTAATATACTAGGTGGATGTAAAGAATGCATTTAACTCTGTGGTTAGGGGTGCCTTGCTGACAGAAGTAAAAAAAAAAGTCCCTGCAATTTACAAATATATTTGGCAATGCTATAGTCAAAATTCAAAATTAATGTATAAGGACAATCTTTTATATTCTTGTGTTGGATGTCAGCAAAGCGACCCACTCGGACCGGCAGTGTTCAGCCTCGCCATTCATCCTATCATACAACAGCTAAATTCTAAATTCAATACATGGTATTTAGACGATGGTTGTTTGGTTTCGGGGGCCCAAACTCTTTTAGAGGATTTTCAGGTCCTCACCAACAGCCTCCGTAACATTGGCCTAGATCTAAATTTTAGTAAATGTGAATTATTCATTTCAGACTCGTGCACTGAAAAAGAAAAGATTTTGGCTGAATTTAACGCACTATGTCCAGGTATCAAAATTTTACAGAAAAGTTCACTCCACCTTCTTGGCTCACCTATATTCGAGGAATCATTTTCCCATTTCATTGACCTTAAAATTAAAAAAATTTAAGAAGCTTCTGTTCGTCTTTTGGATATTCAATCTCATTTTGCTTATATTATCGTTCGACACTGCCTAGTTGTGCCCAATTTTACCTACAACCTTCGTTGTAGCCATCTATGGAAACATCCACAACTACTCCACAAGTTAGATGCATTCAGTCAAAATACCCTTTCGTCAGTTTTAAATATTAATTTTAGCGACCGCATCTGGAACCAAGCCTCCTTACCTATCAGGTATGGAGGTTTGGGAATCAGAAAAATTTCCAATGTAGCTCTACCAGCGTTTCTGTCTTCTGTGCATAGCATTAAAAATCTTTTTAAAAAAATCTTAATGACGACGAAATTGACGTTAGTTATGCAACAGAGGCCAGAGACGCCTGGCGAGTTCTAGCTCCAAATTCCAAACTTCCTGATTACCCATCCTCGCAAAGACAATGGGATGGGCCGCTTTGCAAAATTGCTCAAGATAATTTACTTGAGACGTCTGGCAATTCTGTAGAGCGTGCCCGCCTTTCGGCTGTGGCGGAGTGGGAGTCCGGGCTTTGGTTGCAGGCCCTACCGTCAGCCAACCTAGGCACAATGCTACACAATGACGCTTTCCGTCTGGCAACAGCACTACGACTAGGCGCCCCGTGTATAGTCCCTCACCGTTGTCCTTGTGGGAATACCATCGATAGCTTTGGTCACCACGGCTTATCTTGCATTAGGAGTGCCGGCCGTTTGGGGCGACATGCCGCCCTAAACAGTATTATCCACCGCTCTCTTGCAACCATTAATATACCGGCCGCGTTAGAACCCACTGGTTTGGTCCGTGATGATGGCAAGAGACCGGATGGAATGACCCTGGTGCCTTGGCGATTGGGGCGGCCTTTGGTATGGGATGCTACATGCGTTGATACCCTACCGTTGTCTCATCTTCAGGTCACCAAGTCAAAGGCCGGTACAGCAGCAGCCACAGCGGAAAACCTCAAAAGGCGCAAGTATGTAGGTATCGGAGACAGCTACATATTTGAGCCTTTTGGGGTAGAAACAATGGGTCCGTGGGGTCCATCAGCCCATCGTCTCTTTGACTTTCTGTCAAAGAGATTGACTTTCTGTCAAAGAGACTGATCGAGGTATCCCGCGACCAAAAGGCTGGCAATTACCTGACTCAAAGGATAAGCATTGCCATCCAACGTGGCAATGCTGCCAGCCTTTTGGGCACGTTGCCGCAGAATGACGGTTTGCAGGGACTGTATAATTTGTAAATAATTATATTTTTTAAGTAGTTTTAATTATTATTATTAGTTAATTAGTATTATTTTATGTTACATTATTTTTTCACAATACTCAATAATTATTACTAGACTGATTTTAAAAATTATTTGGGTATTATGTTCATTATCAACGTGTATTAAGGGCTATATTTGATTACTTACTCTTAAAGTATTTTTGTACTGGAACTAGCTTATGATTTTTGACCTTCACAACCAAGTGACAACCCTATAGACGACAAAAGACTCGTATTGACATAATAGACGTGGAGATGGTTCACTTGCATAAATTAAGTAATAATAATAACGCATCGACAAATACAAAAAAGATATGTACGAAAGTGAATACTTTGTACCTACGTATGTATGTAGGTAAGTATGTAGGTATGTACATACCAATCACGTCTCTTACCTTTTACGGGATAGAAAGACATACGGGCTTATTTATGACGTGCGTGCGTGATTTATAAAATATTCGCACAATCCCTCAACTGGTTTGTCGGTCTGCGCGGGAAAAAAAGTACCTAAACATTCTATATCTCGCAATACCTTTTTCGGTTAACTTACACCAACATGGAAAAATACATATATGTTACATGTCTAACAAGTAAGTAGGTAAGTAATAAAAAAACGTCTAAATGCTTCGAGATGAGGTAGGTACCAAGTGCCCTTGCGCTTCGCTTGACGATATCTATATTTTAGGTACAATAGTTAACGAGCGTGTGTGCGTTACGGACAATACGAATATCCACACGGCACGCGCGTCTCTTCGCGCTCATTGCTGCCGCCCGCCGCCTGGCGCGGCGCCATTTTTTTATCGTTTCAAACGTAGAAATTGTTTTTTGTATTTTATTACTTATGCACTGCTTAATAACGACACAAATTGATATTGTAAATCTTTCATGCATTAATGATTTTGAATATGTGAACTCTTATGTATTTAAAATTGTTTTCGAACGTTTTTGCCTTTAAAAAGACAAATAAATAAAAATCTCAAAAATCCATTACGTAAACCGGCACAAATTTATTTATTATACATATTTAGGTGATCGGAAATGTGTTATATTATTATTTTATCCTTTAATTTTCTTTTGACAATGTTGTTACATACTGGTCCTATGTCAGTATACACAAGACAAAGACGGCACAAACTAGGTTTGCACACTACACAGGCTATCTTATATTCAATACAGTTATATTTTTTAACTTAAATTCAATTTTGACAGCGTAGTTATGAATTAAATTTATTTTTCACATTTCATTAAATTCCGGGTAACGCACATATACGATTCGACACAAAACGCAAAATTGTGTTTTTTAAATACAACAGCATCCTCAGGCAAAAAATAAGCCACTTTAGAGTTTTTGAAAGTTATGACCCGAAAATCGGCTAGCGCTATCGGACTAAATAGTTCTTTGCAACTGCGACTGTCAGGACGTTTACAACATAGAGTGCAGGAAGACGACATTCCGAGAACACCAATAGGTGATCCATTGACCGTGAAATTAAACTTTGCCACAATTATTTGTAGGCGTTAGGTAGGAGTATATACTTTGTCATTCTGAAGTAAATAAAGTTATGTTGTATCTCATTATGCATACATTTTAACCCTTTTATATCACAAGTGTTGCGTCTTCCTGAAAGAGCCACTGCATTCTCCGGTCAACCCCAGAATAACAGTAGAGGAAAAGGTAAGCACTCACCTGGATTCGTTTGTGAACAGGAGTTGGTGAAGGAATCGCCTTCGACGGGGCCTCGTGCCGGCCGGCTAGCGATCTTCTTGCTTGAACCGTATTCCTTGTCACTGCCTACACTTGTGGTAGTCCATCACACACTCGCGGATGAGATCTAAGGTTCTTTTCGGCCAGCGAACTCTTAGGACACGTTATTTTTAGTTGTTTTATCAGCGCAAGCGACGCGCTAACATGACTCGATCGCCATATTTTTTTTGACTATCATTTTGGCCAATCACAGGCCGTCTCGGCGAAATAGGAGGGATGTATGGGAGGGGAAACGGAAATAGAGATAGGTATTTTTATTAAGGTTTTAAAGTTAATGCTTACACATTTTCCCCCACCTGAAATCCACAAGGGTTTCACAGAGAATGCAAATTGAAAGATAAAAAACCAAAAGCAATAGCTACGCACTATTGCAAGAATATCTAGAAATATTATTTTCGAAAGATAAAGTAATAAATAAGTTTTAACTAGCCTAAGGATTGTATAGTGTGTATTTATGTTTTAGTAATTTATGAAAAATATCTTAATTAATTGGTAAGGGACAAACCTTTACTACCGGCCTACGAAAGGTCTTTCCGTTAGCAGTTCGGAAAGTAACTACTCTGATTACTTGATCCGAACCAGCATGCACTTGCACAATACGTGCTAACTTCCAAAACATCGGCAGAAGATTAGGTTCGTTAACTATGACTAAGTTATCTATTTTAATATTTGGTTCATGTACGAACCTTTTGTTCTTTCGTTGTAATGTATGAAGATAATCACGCTGCCATACGCGCCAAAATCTCTGGGTAATTTTCTTAAGCATGACCCAACGAGAGCGCGGACACGAAATAAAACATCTAACACACTTTGACAGCACGGTACGTATCAGAAGTCTCAATCCAATTATCCAAAACTGGCGTTGAATAAGAGATTGTAAGGTTCGAGGTCCACAATACAAATATTTTTTATGAAAATGTTTTATTATAATTTTAGATATTGGACATTGTTTATGTAACAAAAAAGGGTGTAACGCAGATGGTGACAGATTAGCCTCATCGATGCGTTCCCGTGCCCGCACGATCCCATCATCGTCCAGGAAAGGTGAAAGTTTTTGAATGGACTTTACACATGGTTCATTATCTCGCACTCGACTGACTTCGGAAGACATATAATGATACTGACTCAATTTAAATAATACTTTAGTTGACTTCTCGAGTTCAGTACTACTGAGAAATGAAAGAATTCGATTTTGCCTTACAACCCTCGAATTTGAAATAAATCTTATACACCATGCTACAATTCTTAGAATTTTTGTAAAAAAGGAATGTCTGGCAATTAAGTCCAGAAGTGGGTTACTCACATTAATCATGTGAAGACTTTTAGTTTCTAGCGATTTAAACTCGGGTAAGTATTCTTTTGGAAGTAGAACCCGTTTGTTAGGCCATTGACTAGGCAAATCCTGTAGCCAAGAAGGACCTTTCCACCACAGAGGATGGTCTATAAGCTCTGGACAGGACACTCCGCGACTACAACAGTCGGCCGGGTTATCCTTAGACGAAACATAATACCAGTGATCGGTACTAATCAAGTCAGTTGCTTGAATGACACGATTGGCTACATACATTTTTAACAAATGAGGGGCTGTATTAAGCCATGACAAGGTAGTGCTGCTGTCTGAATAAGCTCGAATAGAATTAATAGTTATATGGTCTTTAAGCTAATTATACATATGCGATAGAACTTTTGCCAGAAGCACCGCTGCGCTTAGCTCGAGTCTATTTACCGTGGTAGGTTTTAAAGGAGCTACTCTAGATTTTCCAATCAGTAAACTAGTCGCAGTAGAAATTCTGGGCTCATTAGTTACCACACAAATATACACACAACAACCATAGCCTTTCAGAGAACCATCACAGAAACCTACCAAGTGTACTTCCATCGGATTGGAAGGTATAACTAACCGCGGAAAAGAAATTTTTCGAAAATCAGACAAATTGGCCGCTATTAAATGCCATTGTTTGATTAAATGTTTTGGAATAGTCTCATCCCACGATAAATTTAACCGCCATATTTCTTGCAACATTGATTTTGCTGCAAAGACTACTGGGCATATCCAACCGAGTGGATCGAAAATGCGGGCTACTAAAGAGAGTATGGATCTTTTAGTAAATTTGACTTCGAACGAGTCTGAAAAGGCATATGAAAAAGAATCATTAATGGGATTCCATCGTATCCCTAATATTTTGACAAACTCATTTCCCGATTCATCGAAGGATTTGGAACTTTGACAAAATTCAGGAGGAACATCCTTAAGAAGACGAGGAGCGTTAGTAGTCCATTTCTCGGGTCTTATCAATATTTGCCGATACATACGACGGATGTCGGCCGTAATAACTATTTTGTGAAGTCTAAATTTTGTCACTAAATCGACAATATCCACTAGCAGCTTAGAACCCACATGAACAATATTATTGAGTGACAGATTATTCGAGGTCCGACTACTGGCATCGAAGACTACTCGTAAACGTGTCGTTGTACTATCGGGTCGTATTACACAATGGTGAGGAATAATATAACGGTCAGTAGACAAAGATTCAGCAGGCTGCATATGTCCCAGCTCTTCGTACTGCTGCATAAATTCCTTATACTCCGTTTTCAACTCAGTCTGGCTGGCAAGACGCTTTTCCAAGTTGAGAAAACGGTTAAGAGCCTGATGATATGATTCTCCTAAGGCTGGAGTATCATCTTTAAGCATAATTGGTACAACATAACGACCGTCGGAGGTACGATATGTGCCAATTTTATATTTTTGTTTACATATTTCATCCTCAGGACCGGAAATTTTACATTTCGACGGTTCTTCGGATTCCCAAAACCGTTGAACGATCTCATCGAGCGCACAAGAAGACGCGATGAGTGACGTAACGGGTGTGGCTGGAGATTGAGCCACTTCACATATTTCATCCTTAGGACCGGAAATTTTACATTTCGGCGGTTCTTCGGATTCCCAAAACCGTTGAACGATCTCATCGAGCGCACAAGAAGACGCGATGAGTGACGTAACGGGTGTGGCTGAAGTTTGAGCCGCTTCACATATTTCATCCTTAGGACCGGAAATTTTACATTTCGACGGCTCTTCGGATTCCCAAAACCGTTGAACGATCTCATCGAGCGCACAAGAAGACGCGATGAGTGACGTAACGGGTGTGGCTGAAGTTTGAGCCACTTCACATATTTCATCCTTAGGACCGGAAATTTTACATTTCGACGGCTCTTCGGATTCCCAAAACCGTTGAACGATCTCATCGAGCGCACAAGAAGACGCGATGAGTGACGTAACGGGTGTGGCTGAAGTTTGAGCCACTTCACATATTTCATCCTTAGGACCGGAAATTTTACATTTCGACGACTCTTCGGATTCCCAAAACCGTTGAACGCTCTCATCGAGCGCACTAGAAGACGCGGTGAGTGACGTAACGGGTGTGACTGGAGTTTGAGCCACCACGTTTTGAAGAAACTGACCACTTATCACCCAGCCGAATACACTAGACAGTGCACATGGAAAACCAGGACCTGGGCAATAACGTGAACCAGTATATATCTGGTCAAAACAGTCTACTCCTAACAACAGATCGATCGGACCCGATTTATCAAAATCTTGGTCGGCGAGATCCAGATGTTTAAACTTTTCCTTGACAACTGATGGTAATGAGGTTGAAGGAACCATTGAAGTGATTTTAGGCAAAACCACTAATGGTATATCAAATTGGGGCGAGTCATTTGACCTAGGCACAATAGAGCCAAAAGTATAACCTTTAATATTACATACATAATTTTGACCGAGACCGGTTACATTTAAATTACACTTTTTTATATGTAAACCTAACTGTCGCACACAGCTACTTGTAATAAAAGAGTCCATCGAACCACTATCTATGATTATACGAGCATGCTGCAATGAACCATCCACTCTTCTCAACCGAACCACTGCTGAACCAATAATTTTGGTACTCATAGGTGACTTTGATATGTTTGGCTGAGTTGTACAAGTTAGGGAAGTGCTCATATTGGAATTCTCAGAAACCTTTAGGTCAATGGTATTAGCTAATAAACTTTTATGTTCTTCATGTAATAATGTATTATGTTTTGAGTTACAAATGAAACACATGGACTTAGACTTGCAGTCTGTACTAGTGTGACCGGGCCTTAAGCAGTTTTGACATAATTGTAACTCTTTAACTATTTTTTGTCGCTGTCCTATATTCATAGAATGTAATTTACCACAGCGATATATTGAATGATTTTCATGACAATACGTACAGGCAGCCTGATTAGGTTTATTATTATTTGAGTTCGAAGAAGTAATTAAGGAAGAATTTGATTGCCGAGAAAAATTATCTTTCTTTGTATTATTGTGGTTTTGTTTATTTGTAGAATTGAATGACTGTAAATTACTAGGTTGACTAACCTCTAATACCTTTATATAATTCTGTAAATAAACAATCAAATTATTAAATTTAGGAATTTCTTCGGTATTTTGTAATTCAAACCTTTTCCTAGTTTCTGTATCAAGCGGCCGAGATGCTATGTAAAATAAAAGAAATTCACTTAAATCATCAATATTTAACCCGCGCAAGGCACTAACACATTCATAAAGTGTGTTGGTTAATTGTGATAAGTTTGATAATGATGGCCGTTGGATCGGATTTAATTTTATTATTTTTTCTAAATAAGCGGTAGCTAAAATACGTTTATTATCATACCTGTCTAGCAACGCTGCATAAACAACAGAATAATTAGCTGATGTTATAGGAACACCCTTAGCTAGTGTCAGGGCATATCCAGACAGACATGACAACAAATAGTAAAATTTCTCGGTGTCCGACAACGAAACATTATTATGCACAAGCGACGTATAACTGTCTTTAAACATCTGCCAGTTCTCTATATTACCATCAAACTTAGCTATTTGCAATTTAGGTAATTTTACTTGAGAGTGGGAATGCGCATGACTTTGACACAGTTCCGAGCGCGAACTGACGTCGAGAGAGTCAGCAAACTCAATTACAAAATAGTATAACTCGTCAAATGACAACAAAGCATTATTATCGATAACAAATTGAGGATTTAGTTTAAGTTGCAACTGGTTTACACGATCGTTGCATTCCATGAAATTATCACGAATTATATCAATTCTTTTATACCTAGCTCGAAAGGATGCCAATTTAGTTTTATTTTCTTTCGTAATTTTTGCTAAGTCATAAAGTATTTGCATATTTTTAAACTCATATTCACGTTTTTTAATGATTGACATTAATTCTCCTTCTGCCATGTTTTCGCCAAGCACTAATTGTGAAAGTACGAGTAAGGTAGGTAGGTAGCAAAAGTTTAAATGGAAACTGAGTAATGGAACAGATATTCACAAAACACGTAGGTTTTAAAACTACGGACTATTACTTATAATCATAAATACACACCTCGCTGCTATTAATTAACCTTAGGTAGGTATCTAGGCTATCTAAAATAGTTCGTAAGCCTGAGTAACAAGATAGTACCTTATGGCATACAAATCGAACGATTAAGGGATTATTACAAGGGAATTAACGAGATAAGAAGTATGTACTCGTAAGCAATAGGTATTTACTATGGTATGGCACAGGTATGGAATTTCCTGTTTGATCCGAGATTGTTAGACAAATAGACAAATGCTAGGTGGGTAAGTACCTAGTTAATTTGAATCTATAATAAGTCTATTTATGAATAAATTAGTTATCCATATTTGGAAATAACTTTAATTGGAAATATTGAAATTAAGTGGGTAAATTTGAAATAAGTACGTGAGGAATGTCCTCACAGGAGGCACCATAAATTAATGTTGCGTCTTTCTGAAAGAGCCACTGCATTCTCCGGTCAACCCCAGAATAACAGTAGAGGAAAAGGTAAGCACTCACCTGGATTCGTTTGTGAACAGGAGTTGGTGAAGGAATCGCCTTCGACGGGGCCTCGTGCCGGCCGGCTAGCGATCTTCTTGCTTGAACCGTATTCCTTGTCACTGCCTACACTTGTGGTAGTCCATCACACACTCGCGGATGAGATCTAAGGTTCTTTTCGGCCAGCGAACTCTTAGGACACGTTATTTTTAGTTGTTTTATCAGCGCAAGCGACGCGCTAACATGACTCGATCGCCATATTTTTTTTGACTATCATTTTGGCCAATCACAGGCCGTCTCGGCGAAATAGGAGGGATGTATGGGAGGGGAAACGGAAATAGAGATAGGTATTTTTATTAAGGTTTTAAAGTTAATGCTTACACAACAAGTGTAAAGAATATTATTTAGCACATTTATTTTGAGTGTTAATAACAACTTTATGTTATTAACATAATTATGTGGAGAATTCCAAACAAATTATTGGTCTACAAAATGTTAATGCGCAACGTCGTGAGCATTTTAGGGTTCCTCGCTTTAATAAATTCAACATGGAAGCCTAAGTACCGAACAAGTTTTTGCCTGAAGGTTTTCAATTATATTCAGCAATTGGCAGTACTGTACCGTAAAATACGCTGCTGTCATTGGACAATATTTGACAAGTAGTGACAACTGACACTGAATCTCGAAGTGATTCTCGAATGGCGACCACGTATCGGCAAGCACAGCGTTGGACATCCACCGACCAGATGGTCGGATGACCTGATTAAGGTCGCAGGAAGACGTTGGATGCAGGCCGCTTCCAACCGGTCGTATTGGAAATCCTTGGAGGCCTAAGTCTAGCAGTGGACTTCTTGCGGCTGATATGATGACAAATGACACATTGTTGGCCACAAGTTAAAAGATTTAGATTTTTCGATTAGAAGTCTCTACTATGGGGGCCCTTCTTTGTGGAGTTTCCGAGGCTGTGGCCCCTCTTCCCCTTCCCTTAATCCAGCCCTGCGTAAAGCATAACACCTTTCTTTTAGGTAAGCATTACTTAACAATGTCTATCATTTGCCCCAAAACAAAAAACTTTTAAGCAAGTCGCGAAACACGAATTTAAATTTATAGTTGTTAGGTTTTGTTTCGCAAAGTGAAAATTGTACATTTTGATAAGGGTCTGTAGGGTTCGCGCTAAATGTCCCTTTTTTATTATTCTTCAATTATAAGGCCAGCACTAAGTCTCTGAAGTTTTGCGGACATAAATCTACTGAAGTTAAGGAGCCATTTTTTAAGTGATGTTATAAATTCTCTTTTATTTTACCAACTTTGAAAATTAGGTTCAACGCCTTGGACGTAGATATACAGAGTGATTTTGAATATTTATTGTCAGAATCAGAATTCCTAGTAAAAATGTAGATCCGTAAAAAAACTGGCCAAGTGCGATTCAGACTTGCGCACGAAGGGTTCCTTACCATTATCCTTATCCTTACTAATATTATAAATGCGAAAGTGAGTTTGTTTGTTTATTTGTTTGTTTGTTTGTTACGCTTTCACGCCATAACTACTAAACCGATCATCATGATATTTTGCATACAAGTTCTCTGGAGTACGGAGAAGGACATAGGCTACCTTTTATCCCGGGAAAAAATACTACTCCCGAGGGATCGACATTGACGCGGGCGGAGCCGCGGGCGAAAGCTAGTAATAAGATAAAAATTATTTTTTTTTATTATATGATTTTTCCTTTATCTGAGCTATAAGACGTTGTTGCCACCCAAACTTCAATATTTTGACTTCACGGGAAGTACCCTGAAGGTTTTGATTTCCTTGCGAATGTCGAAAATTTGTGCATTAAACTGTATCTTTTGATATCAGAAGATTAATTTATTTGCAAGGAATAAAATGTTATGTGCTTGTATGGTATATTTGATGACGTCTTTTATGATGGAAGATTAAATATCTTTCATTGCTCCCTTTAATGGTGAATCCAGGGGGACTATTGGGCTTAAGCCCCTTAGTCCCCTTTAAAATCATCTAAGTCTTTATGTGACAAATATTTTCAGAAGTAAGTAATTTTTATCCTCACAATATCCCAGAGGCTTTTTATGCATTAAATAAATTCAAATATTCAAGTGAAGTCAATAATTTTTATTCTTACAGTCGCTTTTGCCCGCGGCTCAGCCCGCGTTAGTGTCGATCCCTCGGGAACAGAAGGATTTCCCTGAATGAGGGTACCTTTCATTCCGGGAAATCCTTCTGTTCCCGAGGGTTCAACAAAGCTTATTAATCACACTATGTCCTTTTCGGGATCTCAAACTACCTCTATGGCAAATTTTATCCAAATTAGTTCAATGGTTGAAGCGTGAAAAGAAGACAGACAGACTGAGAACTTTCGCATTTATAATATTAGAATGGAAGTCCCATGAGGCTTGTTATGCATTGAACAAAATAAAGGGCTTTAAGTGAAGTTAATTTTTATATTATTGACAGCTCCGTGGCGCAGTGGTTACCACGCCAGCCTGCGACACGGAGTGCCCGGGTTCGATCCCCGGCCAGGCCAAGATGGATAATAATCTTTTTCAGATTGGCCTGGGTCTTGGATGTTTATCTATATATGTATTTATTATAAAATATAGTGTCGTTAAGTTGGTATCCCATAACACAAGTCTCGAACTTACCTTGGGGCTAGCTCAATCTGTGTGATTTGGCCGTATTTATTTATTACTAGCTGTTGCCCGCGGCTCCGCCCGCGTTAGTGTCGATCCCTCGGGAACAGTAGAATTTCCCGGAATCAAACATACCCTATGTCCTTCCCCGGGCCTCACACCTCCATACCAAATTTAGCGTAAAAAAACGACAGATAGAATTACTTTCGCATTTATAATATTAGTATTAGTATAGAAGTATGGATATTATTTATACCAGTCCAGAAATGAGAAAATTTCCATAAAACCTTTACCATCCCATTTTACCCCTTTAGGAGTGAATTCAGTCCATTTCACCCACATATATCTTTTTAATTGTAATCGAGAACTTACATACCTATTTATTTTCATACTTCATAGTCCAGAAATGAGAAAATTTCCAAACAAACTTTATCCCCCTTCTGGGGATTTTTTTTCAGTTAACCTACACAGATCTTTTTCAATTGTAATCGTGAATTTATTTACCTATTTTCATAATTCTAAGTCTAGAAATGAGTAAATTCCTATACAATCTTTACCCCGCTATTTTACCCCTACAGGGAAAAATATCGTCCATTTTACCTACACAGATATTTTTGATTGTAACCTAGAACTTATATACTTATTTTTATACGTCTAAGTCCAGAAATGAGAAAATTTCCATACAAAGTTTATACCACCCATCCACCCTCATTTTACCCCTTAAAGGGGGAATTTAGCAAATTTCATCTACCTACACACATCTTTTTTAATTTTAATCTAGAACTTATATACCTACTTTCATACTTCTTAGTCCGTAATGAGAAAATTCCATATAAATTTTACCCCTTAAGAAGTTAAATTTCTTAAAAATACTTTCTTAGCGCTCACTCACATCTTTAAAAGAACCCCTGTACCAAATTTCAAGTTTCTAGGCGCAGCAGTTTAGGTTGGTTTGCCGTTTGCCCGCGGCTACGCCGCCGCCGTTAGTGTCCATCCCTCAGGAACAGTTTGGACCCTTAAAGGGGTGACTCAGGTCATCAATATGAACAACTTTTTCTATGGGACCAATGCCGGGGACTCAAAAAGAATTTCCTCATTTCCATACAAAAAAATCCCGCCGCCCGGCCAGGTTGTATGGGAATGTCGAATTTTATTTTGAGTTCCCACCATTGTTCCCATAGGAAAAGTTGTTCATTTTGTTGGTCTGAGTCACCCCTTTAAGGGTCCGAAACGATAAAAAATTCACCGTGTATGCAAACTAATGCCTTAAGTTCATTCAAATGACGATAACTTTTTTTTTAATGAACCGATTTTAATGAAACAAACTTTAAATGTTTTGCTGGGTTAAAACAAACCAATTGGTGAAAGTTTGAAGTAAATCGGTTCAGTATTTTCGGAGATAATCGTGATCATACATACAGACAGACAGACAGACAGACAGACAGACAGACAGACAAGAAATTCGAAAAATTTTTTTTTGCTTTCTATTATTCTTTTTAAGTGTCCCTCTATCCATTTCAGTCAAAAATTATAAATTTACAGACAAAATATTTTTACTGTTTTATTATATGTATAGATTATTTATTATTCTTAACAGCCGGGATCAACGGCTCAACGTGCCTTTCGAGTACAGAGGAGTACGAGTTTTTTTGTACCACTCGTGGTCACCCATCCCAGTAAGGACTACCCCGGGGTTGCTATGCGTTAGAGCCAATAATGCTTTCGCTAATAGGGCCATCAGGCTCTCAATAAGTCCAAAATTTAAGAGCTAGGCTCTTGTCAGCGTTGTTGTGTTGAAAGTCACAAAGAAAGAAAAAAGTGTGTACAGATTTTACAAGGTTTTGTTTAGTTTCACCTGTCCCGATGTTTGTCTATAATGAAAATTTGATCCACTTCCCGGTTACCGATTGAGCTGAAGTTTGTACACATGCACGTGTAATTCGGATGACAATGCAATATTATGGAATCGTTGCGCTGGTCTGATGCTGGAGTCGGAAGGTGGCCATAACTTTTAAACTAAATAAGGAACAGCAATCGTGTTTGGGCTCATTTGATTGAAAAGTTTAAAAAAAAATTACAGTGAAGGTTTATCCTTACTAATAGGTATTATAAATGCGAAAGTGAGTTTGTTTGTTTGTTTGTAACGCTTTCACGCCGTAAATACTCAAAGATTCAAAGATTTATTCAGAAAATAGGCCTTTTCAGGCACTTTTTCACGTCAATTCACATACTGAACCGATCATCATGAAATTTTGCATACAAGTTCTCTGGAGTACGGAGAAGGACATAGGCTACCTTTTATCCCGGGAAAAGTACTATTCCCGAGGGATCGACATTAACGCGGGCGGAGCCGCGGGCGTAAGCTAGTTTATAATAAAAGCTTGTAACAAAAATATAATTTTTGCAAAAAGAAATGTTTTTTATTTAAATTGATTTGGTTTCAAAAAGATTTACGGAACCTCAACATACAAACTGGATTCTAACTTGGCTCTTTTTTATGAAGCCACCGAATACCACGGGGGCCAAATGGCGCATTGGACGCGACATAATATTGCTTATGGGGCGTTGCGGCCCTTTTCCCGAGCTTCCCCCATAAACGGACGTACCTACAGTGACAAACTGACCGACACAAGGGGTGTCGTAAAATGTTGCAGCCTTATTTGATTATCAAAGTTTTGGAAGAATTACTATTCTTTCCAAAACTTTTATTAAAGTATGCTTTTAAAAAAATATATTAATTTACATGAAAATATTTGTTTTTTAAAAGCCGGACCTTAAGAGTGTTTTGAACACTATTTTTTATTTCTGTTTAAAAGTAAAACAAAAAGAAAATGTAACACTCTCAATCTGTTTTCAAAAATACATATCACAAGTACCGGTTCATAAGTGTTAATAGCTGTTACAGTCAATAAGGTTTACATTGGCATAACTATGTGACAGCTCACGCACACTTGCCTGAGAAATGCCTATATGGATACGAAATATGTAAACACGTACATAGAGAAATGCACAAAAATGTCAAACCAGTATTCCTGTTAGAAACTGTTTTTACAGAAACATTAAATATCTGTGGTTTATTCGTCCAAGTATCTGGTACACTTTTATTTAAGTTTTAAGAGCAAAACCGGTTTAAAACACCCAAATAAATGTTACAGGATAATTATGTAACAGATTTAATGTATTATGAATGTGTATCCTTGATAATGGTGTTTTTGAGTCTCTGTTTAAAAGTGGATTCATGGCAATACTAGCATTCGCCCGCGGCTCCGACCGCGTCAATGTCGATCCCTCGGGAATAGTACTTTTTTCCGGGATAAAATACACGCTATGTCCGTCTCCGTATCCCAGATAACGTGTATGCAAAATTTCAAGATGATCGGTTCAGTTGATACTACGTAAAAGTGTGACAAACAAACAAACTCACTTTCGCATTTATGATATTAGTAAGGATTTAGATTTCATTACGAACGAAATCATACTGTACAGTTTTGTGACAGGGTTGTTGCATTTTTTAATTAACTGATCAACTTAATGGCTGGAACGAATTTTTTTTTTTTAAATCTATGGGATGGATATTGCCACTCAAAATCAAAATCATAACGTTAGTCAGCATTAATCAGTAAAAAACAGCAAAACAAAAAACCTATGCAAAAATATTTGAATCATTTTTTCCTTGTTGATAATTAAACAAGAAAAGTAAAAGATACGGTCCGTTAAAATTCCGTGTGACGTCACAGCTCGCTACCCTTTTTCTCGGACAATGACATCACGAGCTTTGTTGATGTGCTCTATAAATGTTCAATTGACAAAAGAAAAAAATACGTGTCTAATGTTTTTTTAATATCTATCTGACGGACTAATTTTAATATTACTGTTTTGGCCCAGGAACTAGACTAGTACATACACTGAAACAGGCTACATAAGAAAGCGTCGGGCAGGCAGCCGGCCGTAGAAACTTTCGCCAGATCATAAAACCGCATTGATGCTGTCATCACAGCAGACCAAGGACTTCATCGCATCATAGCTGGAGATGCAAATAATAAATCGCTTACCTGCGAGAAAGAGACTCATAATATATCATTAAAATCGAAAATATGCGATGAAAATATTTTTTCATCACATATTTTCGATTTTAATATTAAACCGAGCATTGTAATGCTATTAATATAATTAATTGAGAAAGCTTTCTCCACTTTAATCAACTTTCAATTCATCTGATATGAATTAAGTTGGATACCACACTTCTAAATAGTGGGTAGTAATGGAGATTACGCATGCTTCGAATGCGTGTACCTATAATATGTGATGAACAAATTCGCCGCGGTGATTTGAAGCTACGGCATCTCAGTGGTTGAGAGCATCGACGGGCTAGATGTCGAAGTTTGTAGGTTCAAATGACTAGCTCTGTGGCGCAGCGTTCAACACGCCAGCCTGCGATACGGAGTGACCGGGTTCGATCCCGGCCAGGTCAAGATAGAAAATGATCTTTTTCCGATTGGCCTGGGTCTTGGATGTTTATCTATATATGTATTTGTTATAAAATATAGTATCGTTGAGTTATTATCCCATAACACAAGTCTCGAACTTACTTTGGGGCTAGCTCAATCTGTGTGATTTGTCCGTATATATTTATTTATTTATTATTTATTTATTTAAATCCTACCTGTGGCGAAATTTTTTTATCACATATTTTCGATGTTAATATCAAACCGAGCATTGTAATGCTATTAATATAATTAATCATAATATACCTGTACAATGAAAAGTAAATTAAAAAAAAACGGGTTGCACTTCGGGAGTTCGGCAGAAGTGAAAACTTACGAAATTTCGATCAGGTCGTGTGTCCTGACGCGAGTTTAACATTTTTTACCCATCCCAAAAAG
This sequence comes from Elegia similella, assembly GCA_947532085.1. Taxonomy (NCBI): domain Eukaryota; kingdom Metazoa; phylum Arthropoda; class Insecta; order Lepidoptera; family Pyralidae; genus Elegia; species Elegia similella. The sequence goes on from OX383941.1 coordinate 22,819,556, forward strand.
TGCACAACGCCACTAAAAAAGAATTCACATCAACTAGATTTTGACGAATTTGTAAAAACAATTTAAATATAAAATATTTAATATATGCTACAACTAAAAATAAATAAAGTAATAAAGTCGTATATCGATGAATGCCGGCTGCACGCACGAAAAGTGTCACGTTCGGCCTAAGCGTTCGGCTTGTGAGGCATCTAATCTCTTATCCACCGTTATAAAGTGAAATTCTTCTTCTTCCTCACCTTATCCCACTTTAAGTGGGGTCGGGACAGCATGTGAGTATTTTCCATTTCGCTCTATCTTAAACAATTTCTTTCGTTACCATCTTTTTACCCATATCCAGTGTGTGAAGGATCACACACTCAATCCATCTTTTCTTTGGCCTACATCTGCTCTGATTCCCAATTACATTCATATCCAATACCTTCCTAGTTATATGGCTCTCTTCTATTCGCAAAACATGTCCATACCATCCTAATCTCTAGCTTCTCAATTTTTCCGTTATGGGGGCTACTTTCGTACTTCCTCTTACGTCACTCCACGTCACTCCACTCATCCATCTCAACATTCTCATCTCCGCTGCATGCAATCGTCTTTCATCCGTCACCTTGGTGGCCCAACACTTTGAATCATACAAAAGTACCGGTCTTATCACGCTTTTATACATTTTATAAAGTGAAATTATCGCCCGTAAACTGACAAGTCAGATAATAATTTGTATTGGCCGTGTGGTTTCCGGCAGAGTAGAATAGGACCACTCCAAGTTTTCCCATGGATGTCGTAAGAGGCGACTTAGGAAATACAAGCTAAACAAAGCCCATAAACATCAATGAGACCTCTCCAACCCGTCTGGCCAGCGAGGAGAGTGTAGGCCAAATCCTCTGTCTGCTCTGGCCAAGTATGGCTCTAGTAGTATAGAGAGAGTCATGCTCCTGCAGTGGAGATTAAAAAGACCTGATGATGATGAATAATTTGTATGTATAATGGTAGAAGTACGTATGTATTAGAAGTTTAAACTAAATTTGTTTAATGAGTAATCTTCTTCTTCTTCACCTTATCCCACTTTAAGTGGGGTCGGGTCAGCAAGTATTTTCCATTTCACTCTATGAGTAATGTGCTCATTTAACAAAACCTACTTGGGCGTGCCCACGCAGTGTTTTAGGGCTAAGTGACTACGGTCCCTATTCCGAGCTCCGTCTGATGTATGGTCACTCGACCCTACTTAATTCAATTTAGGTCACCTATATATTGTAGTACTTGGTATATAGTACCACAGACAAAATAAAATTGTCTGTGTATAGTACATTCATATACAGCTAGACAGAAAACCACTGATTAGCTGTGTATTTTTTTAATTACTGTTATATATAGATACGGTTTGTTTTGCTGTCTCCGTGGTCCAGAGGTTAAGACAGTACTGCACGAAATTGTGAAAATTGACGTGTTTTTAAATCACTATATATAGTATAATTTAGATCAATCCTTGAACAAGATCGCCCCCTTGTTGGAATTTGAAACAAATACATATGAAATTTAAAAATGATGTATTAATGGTATGATATCTAAAAGCATTTTTCTTCGAAAACTTAGTAACTTTTACGTTTAAAATAATAATTCTCGCACGACAATATTTATATGAAAGTCTCGGAGGTCGCACCCTTTCTTATTTTTTTTATAAAAATATAATATGAAAATATTAAGACTTCTAATTTTTTCCTAATCGCCTAATGGTTCTGCGCAGCCTAATGGCTTGCGCAGTAGCGACGTTTTGCATTCGCGCGGCACCCCCTTAAGATGTTTGCCTGTAGACCTGGGATTCGTGGGTTCGATTCCCACGGGAAGCATACTTTGTTATTTGTTTCCTGTTTGGTTAGTACATTGCAGGCTTGAATCACCTGATTGTCTGATAATAAAGATGATTCCGTGCTTCGGAAGGCACGTTAAGCGGCTGGTCCTGGCCGCCATCTGGTAGTCGTTAAAGGAACCACGTCAGAGGCCGAGAGGCGGTTCCGAAGAACTCTGACACCAGGGTGTGCATGGTCGATTGACCGTGACACCTACTCGAAATGATGATGATGGTTTGTTTTAAGTTTATTTAAAGGGAATTAAGGGATTTCAGAATCTATATTTTCTTTTGAAAGTAGCTCTGGGACGAAAGGTTATTTTTACAGCTGGTTTCAAAACATTAATTATAAAAATGATGATTAAACTCGATTGGAGTATTTTGATAGCTGCTATCAAAAATGTCATTCGTTACAGTGCCGTTAATTTAGGAAAAATAGATTCGGATCTTCATAAAAATCCTCAAATCATTGAAGCAGGGCGTTTATTTTCTTTGCAATATTTTTTGTAAAAGTTACATTTTTGTGACAAGCTTTAATTATAAACAAATCCACACTGAAAAGTGTTGTGAAAGGCAAATCAAATGAGCCTAAACACGATTGTACTTTGTTTCTTTTAAGAGTTCCTACGGCCACCTTCCGATTCCATTATCAGACCAGCAACGATTACAATTTCAGCTCAATCGGTAACGAGGAAGTGGATCAAATTTAACTTGCAAGATTTGATTACAGACAAACATCGGGACAGGTGAAACTAAATAAAAGCTACCCCCTCTTTCCCACATATACGTGGGGTCGGCAAAGCACGACTTTATGTTCCATTTCCCCTATTTAGAAGTCTCTTTCTTTTTCGTATCTTCCTTTATACAGTCCATTCATCTCTTTTTAGGCCTCCAACGGCTACTGGTTCCATCCATTATGAGGCTTTCCTCCATTCTCATTACATGACAATCTAATAGCTATTCAACTTTTCGTTTTCTGGTGAATAACTTTCATATTTCCGTTTATAAACTCATTCCGTATTCTAAATTCTATTCTTGTCACTCTTGTCAAAACCTACTTTCCACGTTCACCAGTAAAAAGTTACAATTTCTCCATGTTACTCTCTCTATCTTTCTATCTCGCTCCAGCCTCCGTGGTCCAGTAGTTAAGGCGTTTGCCTGTAAACCCGGGGTCGTGGGTTCGATTCCCACAGAAAGCATACTTTGTTTAGTTATTTTCAGTCTGGTTAGGAGATTTCAGGCTTCAATCACCTAATTGTCTGATAATATAGTTGATTCAGTGCTTCGGAAGGCACGTTAAGCCTTTGGTCACTGCTACCATCTGGTAGTCGGTAAAACAACTACGTCAGAGGCCGAGCGGCGGTACCGAAAAACTCTGAGAATTGGGTGTGTGCGCATGGTCGATTGACCGTGTCACACACCTCGGCGTAATCCCGCTTGCATCCTAAGCTGTGATGCTATGAATCACAGGCCGCTGTCACTGTCTAACATGGGCTATATTTTATGCCCGTTCAAGAAGGGTTGGTTTTTTAATCAACAATAAAACAAATGTTAACTTAAGGGCCCGTACTACCTCACACTGCTTTGCATGATTGACTGTTATATCAACAATAATTAAATACTCAAGTTGAAATAAAAATGCAGCAAAGTTCAGGACTAACTCTGGTAACTATCTGACTCAAAAACACGATTGCGTTAAATTTTCTCGATAGAAAAAAATTGCAAAGTTGCCTCCAAATCACGTCTAATTTACTCGGTATATAGCATTATTCACCAAATACATTGAAATTAACCTTGAAACTTTTGATTATAATTGCATTACAGATAAGGCAGCCATAATATGTTTTTCTTTTTCGAATAACCCTTGATTATTCCTAAAAAACGAAAATATCCAAAGTAGCCAACGCGTTTAGACCATCCGCGTTTGTACCGCCACGCCGCCTGGCATATGGCGGGCTCTTAATAATCTGACGTGACGTCTAAGGAATGTCAAATCCATACTCCATACTAATATTATAAATGCGAAAGTAACTCTGTCTGTCTCATCATCATCATCATCATTACAGCCGTATAGTCCACTACGAGAAAAAAGGCCTCTCGTTCCATGGGAGGATATTCCCATAGTCACCACGCTTGCCAGGCGCGTTGGCGAGCGCAGGTTCTAGGTTTTTGTGTTTCTGACGCTGCTGCCCATTAAAAGCAGTTTTAAGCTGAGAAAGAATAAGAATTTGTTGGATTTAGGAAGGAAATGAAGGACTGGGATACTACTTGCTCGTATGGAGGGCGAAAAAACAGCTCCCGAGCTAGCAGCTCGGGTACCTGATGCCATAACTGCTACCACCGGCCAAGCTGTTGAGGATGAACCCCTGACCTCATCATCATATCATCATATCAGCCACAAGCAGTCCACTGCTGGACATAGGCCTCCCCCAAGGATTTCCAATACGACCGGTTGGAAGCGGCCTGCATCCAGCGTCTTCCTGCTACCTTAGTCAGGTCGTCCGACCATCTGGTCGGTGGATGTCCGACGCTGCGCTTGCCGGTACGTGGTTGCCATTCGAGAACCCTTCTGCCCCATCGGCCATCGGTTCTACGAGCTATGGGCCCCGCCCACTGCCACTTCAAAGAGCTAATCCACTGAGCTATGTCGGTGGCCATTGTCCTCTTACGAATCTTCTCGTTTCTGATTCGATCTCGCAGAGAAACACCGAGCATAGCCCTCTCCATAGCTCTTTGAGCGACTTTGAGCTTTCTTATGAGGCCCATAGTAAGGGACCACGTTCCCCCTTTCTGTATTCCCCCTATCTGTATTAACCCCTGACCGATCTGTATTCTTTTCACGCTTCAACTATTGAACTAATTTGGATGAAATTTTGGTATGGAGGTAGTTTGAGGCCCCGGGGCACACATAACACACGGGGTAAACATAGGGTACCTTTTATTCCGGGAAATGCTACTGTTCCCGATCGACGCTAACGCGGGCGGAGCCGCAAGCAAAATATAGTTATTAGTCATCAATAACATGTGACGTCCTCAGCTTAATGTGCTGTTTCACAATATTTACATAAGTATATACATTCCGGTCGAGTTATCTGCGCACCTCGCTGGCGCCCGCGATATCACATTCCAGCGAGATCAGTTAACTCGACCGGGTTGAAAGTGGTATATGCTGAAAAAGGGGCAGAAGGTACACCTACATTGTATACCTTCTGCCCTTTTTACAACCCGACCGAGTTAAATGCGCACCTCGCTGGAATGCGATATCGCGGGCGCCAGGTGCACAGTCAACTCGACTGGGTTGTAACTCTACATTGTGTACCTTCTGCCCCTTTTTCAATATATACCACTTTCAACCCGGTCGAGTTGACTGCGCACCTCGCTGGAATGCAATATCGCGGGCGCCAGGTGCGCAGTTCATTCGACCGGGTTTTAAGATGTTTTTGTTTTTAATAAATAGTTCAGTTCATTCCACTGCGTTGAGTCTCACTCACGGTATTTAATCATTCCCCGTAATACCAACACATAGACCCCACATTAACAACAAAAGATATAAGACGCGTAGTAACATTTGAAAATAAACTCAACGCTTGAATAATTTCCTAATCCCACGTCCAAAACAGAAAGCGTGAGTACAAATGTTTTGCGTTTTGTTTAAAATAATTAACGCATGAGCGATGGTACTCCTGGGTTAATTATAAATGATTTAGGTAGGCGTGTCTTAATTGTGACACTCTTATTCTTATTTCAGGAGGCTTACGTCTATTTTAAAAGAAACATTACGCTGTCTTACATTTTTTTAAACGAAAGATTATCCTTACTAGTATTTTAATGTGAAAGTGAGTTTGATTGTTACGCTTTTACGCCGTAACTACTGAACCGATCATCATGAAATTTTGCATACAAGTTCTCTGGAGTGCGGAGAAGGACATAGGCTACCTTTTATCCCAGAAAAAAAGTATAATTCCCGAGGGATCGACACTGACGCGGGTGGAGTCGCGGGCGAAAGCTAGTAACATATATTATATAGACTGTCGTCCCAACGTGAAATTCTGATGTATAAGATAGTGTTTGGGGACTATAATATTATATATATATATATATATATATATATATATGGATGGGTACTTCATTAGTAAACATTAATATCCAATTTCTTACATTCGATAAATCATTGATACTAACGTGAGATACAGAGATTATGTACTAATAAAGGGTCACTGACCGCTGGGGAAAACGAGTACTTGAGTGGAGACCGCGTCTTGGCAAACGTAGTGTAGGACGCCCGTGGGCTAGATGGAGCGACGATATACGGAAGGTTGCTGGCAGTGATTGGAAAAGAAAAGCTCAAGACCGAGCTCAGTGGCGTGCCATGGGAGAGACCTATGTCCAGCAGTGGACTAGTATAGGTTGATGATGATGAATGGGTCACTTTTGTGCTATTGCGTCGGTATTGCCTACTATAGTTTCTTTTCTTGCCGTTTTTATAGATAACTAGCTTTCGCCCGCGGCTCCGCCCGCGTCAATGTCGATCCCTCGGGAATAGTACTTTTTCCCGGGATAAAAGGTAGCCTATGTCCTTCTCCGCACTCCAGAGAACATGTATGTAAAATTTCATGATGATCGGTTCAGTAGTTACGACGTGAAAGCGTAACAAACAAATAAACAAACAAACAAACTCACTTTCGCATTTATAATATGAGTAAGTAAGGATAAGGATAATTGTGGAATATCTTAAGGATCAAGTAAGGATAAAGCGACTATTATACCATCCTGAATCTAGGATCCGGAATTTAGCATCCGATAAGGACAAGAAATTCAGTCGTCAGAGCTCCTGATTAAACCATCCAGAACGTGTCCTGAACGGAGACTGCGCGTCCTGACAGAGCCATCCGTTGGCCATCCTGAATGCGTGAGAGGGACGCCGCTATACGTGCGACGCGATTGGAGATATTATCGTATCGTTTCTAACATATAGCGGCGTCCCTCTCATGCGGCGATCCTGAATTCCGGATGGTTTCACTTTACGCTTCCGTTATGCTTCCGATAAGGACGTCGGAAGCTATTCTGTCCTGACAACGGATCGGCGATTAAACTGTCCGTTGACTATCCGTTGACTGAATTCCGGATCCTGAATTCTGGATGGTCTAATTGGCGCTTAAGGATAAGGATGCTACGGAACACTTGGTGTGCGAGTCCGACTCGCACTTGGGCGGTTTTTTATAGTTGATCAAAGTGCCCACGCTACAATTGTGAATATTTATATAAAGTCGATTTATCGGGCTATATCTATTCTGAAAAGTAAACAACATGTTTCGATGAAATGAAACGCACTTTTATTTGCATTGGAAATAGTCTCAAGGATGTTACAGTTATTGGAAGATTGACTAAGCTTTTCGGTTTTGTGAATGGCCAATTTTAGAACTCTTATATTACATACTATCTTGTCTTTTTATCTTGCGGGGTAGACAAAGCCTAGGTCTAATAAGACCGCATGGACGCATTTAGTATGTTGGAGGGCGTGTAGATGTAAGACGGAGTCAAAATAGTGATAGGTTGCTAGCAGCATCGACTATTGACATGATTCCGTAGATTTTATCCTGATCCCTCGATCGACTTTTACAATCTGCGCGGGAAGAGAAGCAGCTGGCACATTCTACGTTTTTATTTTCACCCAGAACAGCATGGAAGAGATTATTTATTTATTTAAAAACTTCATTAAAAACAAATTATTAGCAAACTAAAAGCTTTTTCAGGAGAAAAGGCTTTATCATCCAGTCGCCCAACAGGTGATACCGAGAATAAAATGGAGAAGTGCAAAAACAAAACCCAAAGTTAAAGAATCTTTAATTAAAAAAATTATAATAAACTTACATACAAAAATACATAAATACAAAATATTGATACATATGTTTTAATGCTATTTACATAAATACTTTTTCAAATACTCTTCGATTTTAGTTAGGTAGATGTGCGCGCACTGCGTTTTTGAATGTCAGACGAATACTTTGCGAATACTGACTGGGAGGGAGTTCCAAAGCTGCACGGCTTAAATTAATAATTCAAATATCTTTCTTCCAGATACGAGACATACAAGGCGACGCTAAAGAAAATCCCAGCTACGCGCCTCTCGCGCTTGACTGAAGCGCTTGCAAACTACGACCCCGTGCTCAACGAGTATTTCTTTGATAGGCATCCGGGGGTCTTCGCGCAGGTCCTCAACTATTACAGGTATGTTTAGAGCAGTAGCAACGCAACTAACAACAACAACATATTTTCTGCATCGCTAATGTATCTGTCTAAACCATCTTGGCTTACCATCACAAAGGTATCGTCTTTGTCAGTTAGTTACAACCCCGTGCTCAACGAGTACTTTTTTGATAGGCATCCGGGGGTCTTCGCGCAGGTCCTCAACTATTACAAGTATGTTTAGAGCAGTAGCAACGCAACTAACAACCAAATATTTTCTGCATCGCTAATGTATCTGTCTAAACCATCTTGGCTTACCGTCAGAAAGGGATAGTCTTTGTCAGCCACTTTTGTCTATTAAGGGCCCGTACTACCTCACACTGCTTTGCATGATTGACTGTTATATCAATAATAATTAAATACTCAAGTTGAAATAAAAATGCAGCAAAGTTCAGGACTAACTCTGGTAACTATATGACTCAAAAACACGATTGCGTTAAATTTTCTCGATAGAAAAAAAATTTAAAGTTGCCTCCAAATCACGTCTAATTTACTCGGTATAAAGCATTATTCACCAAATACATTAAAATTAACCTTGAAACTTTTGATTATTATTGCATTACAGATAAGGCAGCCATCATATGTTTTTCTTTTTCGAATAACCCTTGAATATTCCTAAAAAACGAAAATATCCAAAGTAGCCAACGCGTTTAGACCATCCGCGTCTGTATCGCCACGCCGCCTGGCATATGTCGGACTCTTAACAAGATGCTGAAACAGAAGCTCGATAACTACGACCCTGTGAATATTTTAGCACATCGTTTTAAAGGAGAAGCATCAGTTTCTTAAACTACTTTCGTAATGGACCAGCTGCCTTTATATGCAGACACAATAATAATAAATGAAATTCTAATGGAAAAACGTGAAAGAATTTTTCAAATCGCCCCAGTAATTTGATCCGAATTAAATGCTGTTAGCATTTAATTCGGCTCCAAAACTACTGGGGCAAAACAATCAAATAATAATAAAAAATAATAAACAATCAAATAATAATAAAAAATAATAAACAATCAAATAATAATAAACAATCAAAATACTTTCAAAAAATATTTAAAACGTAGCAAAATAAAATAACAAAATAGCTACATCTAGAAAAAGTTTCATCGCGAATTACTTGATATTTTCAGCGACAACTACCAACGTTTTTACGTCTATAAAAAGTATAAATAAGCAATATGGATACCTAAAAAAATACAATATTTGGTTATAATTATTAAGATATTAAATTAAAAGTGAAAATGAACACGGAAATGGCAGACACGGGTTTGAAATGAGACTAGTGACAGGCATTCCGAGTATATAATATATCGCGCCATATTATATCGCGCTAAGGGATACAGAGCCTCAAATACAGCTTATAAAAATAAATCTACCTACCCTCACAAAGTTAGCCCATGTTCCGGATTAAATCAGGATTCGAATACATTACCTCCCGAATCGTGCGGCAAAGTTATTTCCCGGTAGGCCAATGTATAATCGACTACCGTTGCATGACTTGCCCCTTTTTTGTACAACAAGATAAATCGTTTTGTTTTAACAGAGTAAATACAGCGTGATAAAGTACCCTCCACATTGTAGTGGCTCAGACCGTCAAAATTAACAAATTTTACTATGGGACCAATTCTAGAAACTCAAATAATGTAAAAAAAAATGGGTTCCCGGTGTTGGTCCCATAGGATAGCGTAGCACTCCTTTAATAGACTGTCGAGAATAAATTTACATACTTAACTTAAATAAATATACATAATATTTTTCGATCAAATTTTATAGTAGATACCAGTCTCATACAAATGTCAACGAGCCAAAACATCATGCATACTTACAAACAACAACAAAAACGGTACATACTAAAAGTATGATATCTTTCTTTTACATTTTTGACGCGTAGTTTTTGCATCTTATTACTGACCTTCGTCATTGCGAAACGTGTGAGTGCTAGCGCGGTTTATTGACACTGTGGACAAAACAGCTCCGAAACTCGATTAGTGCGCTGTTTTGCCAGTGCCACTTTTCGAGCACGAATCGTGTATCTACCATTATATTTGATCGAAGATAATATTCCATATTATATGGTATCCTAGGAAGATACAAACAGGAGCACGTTCAGATGAAAGAAAGAGATAGAGATAGTAGGGCATAGAGTTGTCTAATAAAGAGTATATATTACCATATACATATTATCACGTCTTTATATCTTACGAGGTAGACAGAATCTAAAGTCATTAGACCGAAAGGCCACATTTAGCGTGTTGGCGGGCGTAAAGTTGGAAAACGACCATTCCCTTGACCAGCTTCTACGGTCTACGCGAGAAGAGAAGCAGCTGGCACATTCTACGTTTTTCTTTTCTCCCAGACCATCATGGAAGATAAAAAAAGATAATAAAGAGTATATATATTTATAAATTCAGAACTGGTAAATAGAGAAAAATAACTGAAAAAACACAGCGCGTAAAACCGATGGCCGATACGGCAGAAAGGTTCTCGAATGGTGACCACGTACTGCAAAGCGAAGCGTCGTATACCCACCGACCAGATGGTCGGATGAACTGTCTAAGGTCGCAGGAAGACGCTGGATGTAGGCCGCTTCCAACCGGTCGCATTGGAAATCCTTGAGGAAGGCCTATGTCTAGCAGTAGTCTTTTTACGGCTAATATACTGAATCGTAAATACAAACAACGTGTCCTTTTTGAAACAATATCTTCTTATAGGTCTTAAGTCGATATTATTTCAGAAGATACGCTACACATATTAAAGTGGTCCATCTCTAAATAAGTTGATATCGCTCCTTGGTTTAGGGCAGCCATTATAATCAAATTGGAATCCCAAGCCGACTATTTAGCATCATCAAAAGATTCTTAGAATAAATAAATATAAATAAATAAATATATACAGACAAATCACACAGATTGAGTTAGCCCCAAAGTAAGTTCGAGACTTGTGTTATGGGATACTAACTCAACGATACTATATTTTATGACAAATACATATATAGATACACATCCAAGACCCAGGCCAATCTGAAAAAGATCATTTTCCATCTTGACCTGGCCGGGGATCGAACCCGGTCTCTCCATGTCGCAGGCTGGCGTGTTGACCGCTGCGCCACGGAGCTAGTCAGAATCTTCTAAGTATACGCAAGTGGAAAGTTCAAGGGCCGTAAATAACGTTTTTGATGAAGTATTAAGTCGAAGGTATGGTAGTGAATTTTTAAAATCTATTAAGATTTTAAGTGATAACGTCTAGGGATGTAAATATTACTTTTACATCTTCTGAGAATACGCAAAAGGTACGTTTAAGACGAAACACTGCGCTCGAGAGATTTGAAAAATAGGTATTTGTAAAATCTATTGCTGTCGCTCTGTGACCCTAAACAACCCCCGCAGAGTGCGATATTGACAACTGCAGCTCGGACTGAAAATAACTATGATAATTAAACAAAATTAACACTTCGTAGTCCCCTGATTTCTTCTCCAAAATTAAATTTCTATTTTTATTAAAAACTTAAAATAAGATATGGCTGCGATTTTATGTTTTCTTTTTTAAATTCATTCATTCATTTAAATAAACGCGTCGAATTTGTTTTCTTCATGTTTGAACACAACGGATATTCTTACCAATTTTTCAGGATATTTCAATTATTAAAAAAATTAAAACATAGGGAAATGCTACTATATCGTATTTTTTATGGCTCGTAAACAAAACAGAAAATATTTTTGTCAGATATAAGTATATTTGATTTTTAAACACGCCTCATCTTGGGTATGATATAGGAAGAAACTCTTTAATGAGAAATTACGTTTTTGATAGAGATGTGGGAAAAATAAAATTTCCTGTCAAGTCAAATATTTATAGACACAAACCTTTGTAGTTGTATGTAGCGTGTCAAATACAACCTTCACGGTAGTATTGGATAGACTGAAAAAACATAGGTTTCTTTTAGATGTCGGTATGTCTGAGAGAAATGTCTTCAGTAAAAAAGCTCTTAAATCAATATTCTTTTGAAAATGCAATTCAAAATTCTTTATTTTGACTAGCTCCGTGGCACAGTGGTCAACACGCCAGACTGCGACACGGAGTGACCGGGTTCGATTCCCGGCCAGGTCAAGATGGAAAATGATCTTTTTCAGATTGGCCTGGGTCTTGGATGTGTATCTATATATGTATTTGTTATAAATATAGTATCGTTGAGTTAGTATCCCATAACACAAGTCTCGAACTTACTTTGGGGCTAGCTCAATCTGTGTGATTTGTCCGTATATATTTATTTATTTATTTATTTATTTATAGGATACATCATGGAGATAGGTGTTACATTTGAAGGTTTAAAGTTACACTATGTCCTACTACTAAGGTTTACAATATTCTGTAAAATAACCTAAAATATTACACTGATTTGTCATATTTCTACTTATTTAGTTATTTGTTAATCCTTACTTAATATTATAAATGCGAAAGTGAGTTTGTTTGTTTATTTCTTTGTTTGTTTGTTACGCTTTCACGCCGTAACTACTAAACCGATCATTATGAAATTTTGCATACAAGTTCTCTGGAGTACGGAGAAGGACATATGCTACCTTTTATCCCGGGAAAATTTACTATTCCCGAGGAATCGGCATTGATGCGGGCGGAGCCGCGGGCGAAATATAGTGTTGAATAAAGGAAAAAGTTTGTTAAACATATTAAAAACTAACAATATGTACGTTTACCAATACACATAAAGTAACAATCGTTGTTCAAAGAGCGAAACGGGGATATATTATTAATTCCTTCCGAGAAATACTCGACAGCCAGTCCAAGTGCCAAGTCCAACGCTAATAAACCTAGATTTAAAACGGACTGCATTTGCTTGCGCCCACTCACTGAGACAACTTGGAAGATACAGGCTACTTCTCGCAAATGCCATACAGAATTATTTTAAGAGCAATAGGTACAAGCTTACATTATTAAAGCCTTACTAGAAATTCTCTGCAGCTAGTTTCAAGTACGAAGTCTAACTTTATTAAACCTAGATTTGAAACGGACTGCATTTGCTTGCGCCCACTCACTGAGACGACTTGGAAGATACAGGCTACTTCTCGCAAATGCCATACAGAATTATTTTAAGAGCAATAGGTACAAGCTTACATTATTAACGCCTTACTAGAAATTCTCTGCAGCTAGTTTCAAGTACGAAGTCTAACTTTAATAAACCTAGATTTGAAACGGACTGCATTTGCTTGCGCCCACTCACTGAGATGACTTGAAAGATACAGGCTACTTCTCGCAAATGCCATACAGAATTATTTTAAGAGCAATAGGTACAAGCTTACATTATTGAAGCCTTACTAGAAATTCTCTGCAGCTAGTTTCAAGTACGAAGTCTAACTTTAATAAACCTAGATTTGAAACGGACTGCATTTGCTTGCGCCCACTCACTGAGACGACTTGGAAGATACAGGCTACTTCTCGCAAATGCCATACAGAATTATTTTAAGAACAATAGGTACAAGCTTACATTATTAAAGCCTTACTAGAAATTCTCTGCAGCTAGTTTCAAGTACGAAGTCTAACTTTATTAAACCTAGATTTGAAACGGACTGCATTTGCTTGCGCCCACTCACTGAGACGACTTGGAAGATACAGGCTACTTCTCGCAAATGCCATACAGAATTATTTTAAGAGCAATAGGTACAAGCTTACATTATTAACGCCTTACTAGAAATTCTCTGCAGCTAGTTTCAAGTACGAAGTCTAACTTTAATAAACCTAGATTTGAAACGGACTGCATTTGCTTGCGCCCACTCACTGAGATGACTTGAAAGATACAGGCTACTTCTCGCAAATGCCATACAGAATTATTTTAAGAGCAATAGGTACAAGCTTACATTATTGAAGCCTTACTAGAAATTCTCTGCAGCTAGTTTCAAGTACGAAGTCTAACTTTAATAAACCTAGATTTGAAACGGACTGCATTTGCTTGCGCCCACTCACTGAGACGACTTGGAAGATACAGGCTACTTCTCGCAAATGCCATACAGAATTATTTTAAGAGCAATAGGTACAAGCTTACATTATTGAAGCCTTACTAGAAATTCTCTGCAGCTAGTTTCAAGTACGAAGTCTAACTTTAATAAACCTAGATTTGAAACGGACTGCATTTGCTTGCGCCCACTCACTGAGACGACTTGGAAGATACAGGCTACTTCTCGCAAATGCCATACAGAATTATTTTAAGAGCAATAGGTACAAGCTTACATTATTAACGCCTTACTAGAAATTCTCTGCAGCTAGTTTCAAGTACGAAGTCTAACTTTAATAAACCTAGATTTGAAACGGACTGCATTTGCTTGCGCCCACTCACTGAGATGACTTGAAAGATACAGGCTACTTCTCGCAAATGCCATACAGAATTATTTTAAGAGCAATAGGTACAAGCTTACATTATTGAAGCCTTACTAGAAATTCTCTGCAGCTAGTTTCAAGTACGAAGTCTAACTTTAATAAACCTAGATTTGAAACGGACTGCATTTGCTTGCGCCCACTCACTGAGACGACTTGGAAGATACAGGCTACTTCTCGCAAATGCCATACAGAATTATTTTAAGAGCAATAGGTACAAGCTTACATTATTGAAGCCTTACTAGAAATTCTCTGCAGCTAGTTTCAAGTACGAAGTCTAACTTTAATAAACCTAGATTTGAAACGGACTGCATTTGCTTGCGCCCACTCACTGAGACGACTTGGAAGATACAGGCTACTTCTCGCAAATGCCATACAGAATTATTTTAAGAGCAATAGGTACAAGCTTACATTATTGAAGCCTTACTAGGAATTCTCTGCAGCTAGTTTCAAGTACGAAGTCTAACTTTAATAAACCTAGATTTGAAACGGACTGCATTTGCTTGCGCCCACTCACTGAGACGACTTGGAAGATACAGGCCACTTCTCGCAAATGCCATACAGAATTATTTTAAGAGCAATAAGTACAAGCGCTTACATTATTGAAGCCTTCCTAGAAATTCTCTGCAGCTAGTTCCACTCCAAGTTCGAAATGAAACGGACTGCATATGCTTACGGCCACAAACTGAGATGACTTGAAATGCCATACAAGAGTGTTTGAAGAACCGATACAAGTGCCTACTTTGTTAGAAATTCTCTGCAGATAGTTCCAAGTACGAAGTCCAACGGTAATAAACATAGATTTGAAACTGACTGAAATTCCTTGCGGCCACTCACAGATTCGACTTGAAATGCCATACATGGTTATTTCAAGAGATATAAAAGTGCTTTCATTATTAAAGCCTTCTTAGAATTTCTCTGCAGCTAGTTTACGAAGTCCAACGCTAATGAACCTAGATTTGAAACGGACTGCATTTGCTTACAGCCACTCACTGATACGTCCTGAAATGCCATATACATAGGATTACTTTAGGAGTGATACAAGCACTAACATTATTGAAGCTTTTGTAAAAATATGCTAGTTTCCCTAAAAAATATAATTATTCGTCAGTTAGATAATTGAAACTCTTTAGATACGTATTTTTTATTTCGTTGATTTAACAAACAATTGTAACGTTAGAGCCCTTTGAAATTCCATGTGACGTCATAGTTTGCTACTCTTTTTAGCAAACTTTGACGTCATGAGCCCCCACTCATAAACTTTAAAGCGCTATATATATCTTTATATTATTTTGTTTAATTGACAAAAAAATATGTATCAAATATTTTTTGATTATCTAAGTTACGGACTAATTATAATGTTATTATTCTGACTCAGGAAACTAGCCTATTCTCTGTAGAACACCTAGATTTGAAACGGGCTGCATTTGCTTGCCGCCACTCATTGAGACGACTTGAAATGCCATACAGGATTGCTTGAAGAGCAAAATAAGTGCTTACATTATTCCTAGAAATTCTCAGCATCTAGTTCAAAGTACGAAGTCCAACGCTAATAAACCTAAATTTGAAACGGACTGCAATTGCTTACGGCAGCTCACTGAGATGACTTGAAATGATACAGGATTGTTTGAAGAGCAATATAAGCGCTTACATAAATAAAGCCTTGCTAGAAGTTCTGCAGCTAGTTCCAAGACAGAAGTCTATCGCTACTAAACCACAGTTTGAAATGGACTGTATTTGCTTACGGCCACTCACTGAGACGACTTGGAGCGCCATACAGGATTGATTGAAGAACAAGCGCCTACATTATTAAAGCCTTGTTAGGAATTCTCTGCAGCTAGTTCCAAGTACGAAGTCCAACGGTAATAAACCTAGATTTGAAACAGACTGCATTTGCTTGCGCCCACTCACACATAATTATACTCGCTTCCCGTCCTTCGATAAATACATAATATAACGTGTACGTCTAACGTCCCACGTACTAGTGCCATTCACTCATCTTTTATAACTGAAAAAACAAAAAAAAGAAAAGACCACTGTCGTTTGACGTGTACCTGTCAACTTGTCATATCGTTGAAAGTTATGTTCGTATAGTATACACGGACCTGAAGTGGTATGTCCCTTTACTTCATGTCCTTAAATGAACAACCCTATGACTGGGTTAATACTTTAGTATTGATGGGAGGGATATGGGTGTATTTATCTCGGACGGGAAGCTTCGTATAATTGAGATAGAACTTCACTTAGGTATTAAAATCGAAAATATGTGATGAAAAAATTCGCCGCGGTGATTTGAAGATACGGCAGCTCAGTGGTTGAGAGCATCGACGGGCTAGACGTCGAAGGTTGTAGGTTCAATCCTACCTGTGGCGAAATTTTTTCATCACATATTTTCGATTTTAATATTAAACCGAGCATTGTAATGCTGTTAATATAATTAATTGAGAAAGCTTTCTCCACTTTAATCAACTTTCAATTCATCTGATATGAATTAAGTTGGATACCACACTTCTAAATAGTGGGTAGTAATGGAGATTACGCATGCTTCGAATGCGTGTACCTATAATATGTGATGAACAAATTCGCCGCGGTGATTTGAAGCTACGGCAGCTCAGTGGTTGAGAGCATCGACGGGCTAGATGTCGAAGGTTGTAGGTTCAAATCCTACTTGTGGCGAAATTTTTTCATCACATATTTTCGATTTTAATATTAAACCGAGCATTGTAAATAAAAATTAATATAATTAATTCACTTAGGTAAGTTCGTTTAATCTTATAACTATTTTGAGGGCAATAGATACAAGTGCTCACATTATTGAAGCCTTCCTAGAAATTCTCTACAGCTAGTTCCAAGTACGAAGTGCTACTACACGTATAATAAACCTAGATTTGAAACAGGCTGCATTTGCTTGTAGGCACTCTTTGAGGCGACTTGGAAAATTATGCCACTTCTAGCAAACTGACGTTACAAATTATATTACGAAAACGAAATTATGACTTCATTATTAACGCATTGTTACTGAGTTCTAAATTCTAAGCAAATGTAAGTATGTATGTATAAAATAGATATTTAATAATATTCGTAGTGTAGGTGACGCAATCGGCGCCATCTGACGACGTCGCTCGAACGCAATTAAATTTAAGCACCGCGTATAACTTGTTTGTGAGATTTACAAATGAGGGTAGTCGTGATCGTAAATAGATTTCATTGTTTCTGATACCTTAAGGGTAGAAAAGTAGGCAGAAGTAAGTTGTAGATGTGCTATCAGAACAACATATTTGACACATCATCATTATTTCGAGTAGGCGTCACGGTCAATCGACCATGCACACCCTGGTGTCAGAGTTGTTCGGAATCACCTCTCGGCCTCTGACTTGGTTCTTTTTAACGACTACCCGATGGTAGTCGGGACCAACGGCTTAACGTGCCTACCGAAGCACGGAATCGTCTTAATTATCAGACAAGCAGTTGATTCAAGCCTGCAATGTCCTAACCAAACTGGAAACAACTAAACAAAGTACGTTTCTCGTCGGAATCGACCCCACGACCCCCGGGTCTACAGGCAAACGCCTTAACCACTGGACTACGGAGGCAGTTTTTGACACAACACGCCTTAAACACAAAGTGCCTCCAGAAGTGCCACCAGCCCGCTAAGTAAATCTCACTACAGCCGCACTGTGACAGTTTATTTCAGTTATTCCACACATTGTTCATAAACATGGGCATTTACAACACCAAATTACACCGATTTTACATTATAAAGTCCACTAGAAACAATTTACAAAACAATCCAAAACACAAGCCGTGCTCTCCGCCAAAATTCCCGCCAAGAACTTCTGATACAATTTTATCGTGACTTAATTTTTTTCACAAAGGCTTTTTTTGACACTTGATTTAATCAACGCCATCTAGTCTGAAAACTAGTAATTATCTCTTTTTTAATGTCACTTTGAAAACTCCTCATAACATGGATGAAATTGCATTACAAAAGCAAGTACATAGGTAAAATTTACTCTAATAGCAGTAATCCGGTTGTTAGTCCGGTTGACTAAACTACTGAAACTTTTCAGATGCGAAAGTTCGGTTCTAACAAACCACCAAATTACTCACAATGTGTAATCCTTCTTCTGGCGCAATCGAGTAAAAATATTTTGTTTAAGCAATTGTAGTACAATTTAATATTGAAAAGTCCAATAAATAAATATATAGGGACATATCACACGAATTGACCTAGCCACACGGGAAGTCGTGAACTTGTGTCGTAGGATACCAACTCAACAATACTATATTTTATAATAGATACTTATATAGATAAACATTCAAGACCCAGGTTAATCGAAAAAAGATCGGTTTCCATCATGATTCATGACCTGACCGGGGATCGAACCGGGTAACCCTCGTGTCGCAGGCTGGCGTATTAACCACTGCGCCACGGAGTGTGCCAATGACAGGAGTAAAGGAGTAATTGCCGAAAAGCAATGATACACCGATGTTGGGTAAACAGACCGTAAAATTACTTTTTTATTCGTGTTAATGTTTACGCGATGGGATCAACATTTAATGCGCTGTTAGTATTTGCTGTGACTGCGTAAAATATGGAGTTGAGATAATTTAGGCAATGATTTGCCGTATGGTTTCCGGCAGAGTAGAATAGGACCACTCCTAGTCTTCCCGTGGAGGTCGTAAGAGGCGATTTAGGAAATACAAGCTAAACAAAGCTCAGAAACATCAATGAGACCTCTCCAACCCGTCTGGCCAGCGAGGAGAGTGTAGGCCAAATCCTCTGTCTGCTCTGAATAGATATAGATAGATATAGATATATACGGACAAATCACACAGATTGAGCTAGCCCCTAAGTAAGTTCGAGACTTGTGGTATGGGATACTACTCAATGATACTATATTTTATAACAAATCATCAATGGCCTTAGTCCGTCTATTACAGACGATTTAGACAGTGTCAGTGTCAGTCCCTGGGTTGCAGCTCTTTTCGTGGCTGAATAAGCCGATTCGTGAGCGGCAGATTCTACCGCATACTCTGCAGGTAAACGTATTATTGCTAACGACGGAAGAAGCTTGATGTTGTCGCGTTCTTTTCGCCGCTAGTGTCTGAAACCAGACTTGGTCATGTGCTTTGCGTCCCTCCACCACACCTTTACGCCACTTGTTACGGTTCTCTGCAACTACTTCCCAGTCGAGATGGTTAATACCAAAGGCGTGCATGTCTCGCTTTACGCAATCCTTGAACCGCAGCATAGGCCTACCAACGTTACGCTTTGCGTTTGCTACAGCACCAAGCAGAACTTTCCGAGGCAGGCGCGCGGGCTCCATACGATGCACATGCCCTAGCCAACACAACCGTTTCTGCTTAAGTAACGCTGTAAAGCTAGGCAGCTGCGCAATCTCAAGAACCCGCTCGTTGGTCACTCTGTCCTTCCAAGATATCCCCAAAATGTTGCGAAGACAGCGCATATGAAAAGCATTCAGTCGACGTTCCTGTTTTGCGTACGACGTCCAGGTTTCAGCTCCATACGAAAGTATGCTCAAGATGCATGCCTGATACACGATCATCTTGGTACGCGTGGTGAGATGTTTATTTTGCCATACTCTCGTACTAAACTGCCCGAACATGGTCGCCGCTTTGCCGATACGAATATCGATCTCCGCATCAAGCGAGAGATTGTTCGACACAGTAGACCCTAGGTATGCAAACTTGTTCACGATTACCAGGGGCGCACCATCCAACATAATTGTCGGTGTTTCCGTGCTTCCTTGCACCATCACCACGGTTTTTTTGGCATTTATTGACATCGAGAACAGTCTACATGCCCGCGAAAACTTGTCCATCATGTTCTGCAGCTCGAGAGCTGAGTTAGCTACAAAAGCTGCGTCGTCAGCAAATAAGAGGCTGTCCACGAAAATGTCCTCGCGATTACGCTTGAACTTGAGAAGCTTAATAATGTTATAGAGCTTCCCATCAGCCCTTGTATATAGATGGATACCCTGCTGGTCATTGCCGAACGCTTCTCTTAATAGCAGTGAAAAGAAAATACCAAACAGGGTAGGGGCCAACACGCAACCTTGTCGCACACCTCTACGCATCTCGAACGGCTCGGATGAATTTCCGTTGAATACGACAGTACCCTTCATATCTTCATGGAAGCATTTCGTCAGGCTCAGTAGTTTTGATGGACACCCAATGCTCTCAAGTGCGGTATAGAGGCCCTCTCTACTGACCGTGTCGAAGGCCATATTTAGGTCAACGAACGCCATAAACAGAGGTATGTTCTGCTCTCTACATTTTTCCTGTAATTGCCGGAGAGTAAACACCATATCGATTGTGGAACGCTGGGCACGAAAACCGCACTGTGATTCCGGATACACGCGATTGGCAAGCTTTTGGATTCGTCCTAAGATCACTCGTCCAAAAAGCTTTCCTACTATGCTCAGTAAGGATATCCCACGGTAGCAGTTACAATCGCCGCGGTCGCCTTTACCTTTGTATAAAGTTATAATATTCGCGTCGCGCATATCTTGCGGTATGTATCCTTCCTCCCAGCATTTCCACAAAAGACTGTGCAGAACAGGTGACATACACTTAAGTCTTATAACTTCGGCATGGGTGCCATCGCTGCCGGGGCTTTTGCCGTGTTTTAGCTGCTTGACAGCCTTAAGTAGCTCCTCTACTGTAGGCGGATCGTCTAATTCCTCCCAATTGGCCAGTTTCGGCATGTTATACGCAGCCTCCGGTTGAATGTCAACTGGTTGTGAATACAGACCGGTGTAATGTTCCACCCATCTTGCCATTTGCCTCTGACTATCTGTTATAACAGTACCATCAGCTTCTTTTAGAGGAGCTGTCTTCTTTATTACTGGCCCTAAGGCAGTTTTAATTCCCGAGTAGACTCCGCCAAAGTTACCCGTGTCTGCGCAAGACTGAATGCTGTTACAGAGGTCATTCCAGTAAGCGTTAACAAAGTATCGTGTGCTACGTTGCAAGTCTGCCTTTGCAATTCTTAGCTCTTCGCGCGATTTTGGACAGGGACTCTGACGATAATTTAGGGCAGCTTGACGCTTGGAGTTCAGCAGAGGTTGAAGTTGCTCAATGTTATCAGTAAACCAATCCTGTGACTTAGTATCCTGATGTCCAAATGCTTCACAGGCTGTTGTTGTTAGGAGTTGTTTGACTTTATTCCATTCTTCGTCCGCGGACGCAAACACATCCCAAGATGCGGTTTCGCGGCAAACCAACGTCTCAAATTTTTTGACCATCTCATCATCTCTGGTTTTTTGAAAAGCAAGTCGTCTTCTACCGGAGGGCCTGGATGAGTGGATCTTTTTTTGTACGACGGCAATACGCGCCACAACGAGGGAGTGGTCGGTGTCGCATTCGGCGCTGTGAAAGGTACGTGTGTGGAGCGTTTCGCCAAGGTTTTTCTTTCTGGTTAGTATAAGGTCGAGTTGATGCCAATGACCAGAGCGAGGATGTCTCCAGGAAACCTTACTTGATGTGTTGCCCTTGAAGTAGGTATTGGTAACGCAGAGTGAGTGTCTTGAACAGAATTCAAGCAAGCGCTGCCCATTTTCGTTGAGCTTACCGATACCATGTGTGCCAATGCATTCTGGCCAAGCACTGTAATTCTGACCAACGCGAGCATTAAAATCTCCTAGGATGTATAAACGGTCACTGGGTTGTACCCTCTGTATTACAGATTCAAGTTGATCGTAGAACCGGCTCTTGGCTTCATCGGTTGCCGCCAATGTTGGCGCGTAGGCGGAGATGATTGTGGCGTAACCGCACTTGGTATATATGCGCAACAACATGACCCGTTCCGACACACCGTATGGTGTTTCTATGGATGCCAGGAGGTCGTTTCTTACCGCAAAGCCAACGCCATGCTCACGGACGGCTTCAGTGTCTTTACCTTTCCAGAAAAGCGTGTAATTGTTTTCCCTAAGGGATCCCTCGTCCGGCAATCTCGTTTCCTGCAATGCACATATTGAGATATTCAACCTACAGAGCTCAAAGTCTATTACTGCGGTTTTTCGCGGGTCTTGTGCGTTCTGTAAGCCTCCGCAGATGTCCGGGAGGCCTGTCCTCATAGTACGGACATTCCATGTCGCAATGCGCATAGATGTGTTATGTTGGTGTTTTCTCTTTTTATTATTGGCCGCAGGTGTGCTAGGTAACGGCGCCGGTTGTCCAGATATAGTCTGGTGTTCCCTACACCCTAAAGGAACAAACCAACACCGAGACGGATCGGTACCTAACTGGCCGGGGGCTGCCCAGCTTGAAGCGGGCGGTAACCGATCAGTGGGCCTTCGATGGACCCTCCCACTGACGAGAGCGACCCCTAGCGCCTGCGCTTACGTCTATTCGCGCAGACTTATAACTGGTAGCTGCCACTCCCCGTGTTGTTTTCCACGCAGCAGAGCTGACGTGGGCGAAGTAACCTCTTCACAGACACTGTGTCGCCTAGGACACAATTAAGGAAACACAGAGTTGCCTAAGCTCTGCGCCACCCTCTCGGCCTCCCTGGCAAGACCCACAGGAACGACGAGTCGATACGTGCGGAACCAGATCGGCTGCAGGAGTCTGCTGCATGTTAAGGGCCCACATGCCTTACGGGGACCCCATTCCGGGTTTAAGCGTGAAGTTTTCCTTCTCAGAGACCCTGATTAATTTTTGGGCCAGGTTTGTCCCTTGGTCGCCTCTTACGACCCCCACGGGTAGAAGGGGGGTGGTGCTATTCTGCTCTGCCGACACCACACGGCAAGTATAGTAGCCAAACTGGAAGCAAATAACAAATACATATATAGATAAACATCCAAGACCCGCGCCAATCTAAAAAGATCATTTTCCATCTTGACCTGACCGGGGTTCGAACTCGAGGCCCTAGTGTCGTAGGCTGGCGTGTTAACCAGTGCGCCACGGAGCTCACCGTTTTCTTTGCCGTGTGGTTTTCGGCAGAGTAGAATAGGACCACTCCTAGTCTTCCCGTGGAGGTCGTGAGAGGCGACTTAGGAAATACAAGCTAAACAAATCTGATAAACATCAATGAGACCTCTCCAACCCGTCTGGACAGCGAGGAGAGTGTAGGCCAAATCCTCTGTCTGCTCTGAATCCGCCTTTGTACCTATTATTATTATTTTTTTAGTCGTTAACATCTTGTTTTTTTTCTCTCTTATGATAATGGTACAATAAAGAGTATTTTCTTTCTTCTTTCTTTCTCTGGCCAAGTATAGCTCTGGTCGTACAGGGTCAAGCTCCTGTAGAGGAGACTAAAAAGACTTGATGATGATGATGAGGCAATGATTAAATTAATCATTATAGATCATTATAAATCTAGACTAATATTATGTCGGGGAAAGATTTGTTTGATGGTGGGCTTGGATGTAAAACATTAAAAAGTACTTGACCGTTTAGAAAATACCTTTATAAGTAGAGAGATACATTATTAGTGGGTAAGCTTCGCACGACGTCGTGGTAAAATATCTGATTGAGATTTGTTATTTAACACCCTTCGTTGTATTGTTCCAATACTACATTTTTTTTCTGAAATCATCATCATCATCATTTCGAGTAGGTGTCACGGTTAATCGACCATGCACACCCTGGTGTCAGAGTTCTTCGGAACCGCCTTTCGGCCTCTGACGTGGTTCCTTTAACGACTACCAGATGGCAGCTGGGACCACCGGCTTAACGTGCCTTGCGAAGCACGGAATCATCTTTATTATCAGACAACCAGGTGATTCAAGCCTGCAATGTCCTAACCAAACTGGAAGCAACTAAACAAAGTGTGCTTCCGGTGGGAATCGAACCCACGACCCCCGGTCACGGTCAAGAGGCAAATGCTTTAACCACTGGACCACGGAGACTGTTCCAGAAAAAAAAGGCTGTTTTCTGAAATAAGACATTTGGAGAAGAAAATCATACTGCAGAGTCCCTGTAAAAAGTTTTTCGTAATCTTAAAAAAAGGGTGTAACCGTCAAGATTTTAGGTTAATGATGCTTAATAGCAGCTTTTAACTCTCTATTGGAAGAGTAAGATCTAGAGGCAAGCCACCAACCCGCTGGACTGATCCTCTCTTGAATTCTTTTAAGTGCAACACACAGGCTGCTATTCACTTGACTCAGAACAAATCAGCCTGGAAACATCTTGTGGCTGGGACAAATTATGGTGGTCACGACCTTCAGTCATGAGGAAAACTACCAAGAAGAAGAACTCTCTATTTATTTATTTTCAAGACAAATTTTCATACATTAAAATGTAATTTTATGTCTTAAATAAATAATTATGTTGTAACATTAATTTTCGCGTTACGACTATTTCAACAAAGTGTGTATATAAAGTCACACTTTATCAAATACTCGAAGTAAAGGTGTGAAATAAAATCCTGTGTCATTTGCTTACTAATTTGTTTTCTATATTTGTCCGCAGTTTTCGTAGTGACCCAGCAATAATTGATCAAGTTAACGAGACGGCCTTTCAGTGTCATATTTGTCGAATGGCTATTTTGTGTCACAATATTTCGATTTACTTACAAAATTTACTGCGTTTTGATCAAACACTGAGCCTGGCTATCTTGCGTAGAAATACCGCCACCTTGAGACATCCTGTTATAAAATCCACTTATACATATGTAACTAGCTTTCGCCCGGGGCCCGCCCGCATCAATGTCGATCCCTCGGGAACAGTACTTTTCCCGGGATAAAAGGTAGCCTATGTCCTTCTCCGTACTCCAGAGAACTTGTATGCAAAATTTCATGATGATCGTTTCAGTAGTTACGGAGTGAGAGCGTAACAAACAAACAAACTCACTTTCGCATTTATAATATTAGTAAGGATAAGGATATAAAATATAATTTTGAAATCTTTACAGTTTATGTAGTCACCGAGTAATTATTGATCAAGTCAGCGAGACGGCCATTCTGTTTAATTTTTACCGAATGGCTGTTTTATGTCACTATTTTCCCGTTTACTAACAAAATTTACTGCTTTTATTTACGGTGAGTAAAATTTACACGCATCTGCTGTAAACCTATACGGTGATGGAACTGGAAAACAGATAAAGAATGTTTTGACACACTGCGGTAAATGTTTACTGAGATCTGGACAGTTTGAAGAGATTCGGAAGCAGGTGTAACTAAACAATTTGTGGTCTGTGTCAAATAGACAAATATTTTATTTATCTATACTATATTAATATTATAAAGCTGAAGAGTTTGTTTGTTTGAACGCGCTAATCTCAGGAACTACTGGTTCAAATTGGAAAATGATTGTTGTGATGGATAGTCCATTTATTGAGGAAGGTTTTAGGCTATAAATGCACAAACATCACGCTGCAACCAATAGGAGCGAAACATGAATAAAAAATGTTTTGAAAACGGGGGAAAATTATTCACCTATACCTACTAAGAAAAAACCTAATTAATCATAATAACAGAAATTGCCGCGGACGAAGTCGCAGGCAACAACTAGTCGTAAGATATTTTAAATACAATTTGGTGAACGTTAACTTAAATTACACATGATTATTTACAATATTATTATTGTTGACGTCAATAACTTACTTAGAGCTAAGTTTACGCCGCTTCCAAGGCGGAGTGCAGAAGAAGCGGCAACAAACTGCACAGCGCATTTTCTCCAAATGAAATCAACTTACAATCTACGATATACTTAGAACTAAATGTGTGGACTTGAGCTTACATTGTCATGTCATAAAATAATATTTAATTTGATAAATAATAGTAATGAAAAAAATGTTTATTTAAATTTTTGATTCAATGTCACTATACAATACGTACAAATTGTACAAATTCATGTCATTTTTATATTAATATCATGATGGGGGTCCTGCACCGAGCTTTGGCCAGATATTTTTAAGAAAATCATCAGTCCTGTAATAAGCCTTTTTACAAAGTACCTGTTTAACATACGCTTTGAATTGTCTATCAGGCATATTAAGGACTGATTCTGGCAACTTATTATAATAGCGTACACAGTTATCTAAAAACGAATTACTAACCCTGCTGAGCCTATACCGTGGGAGAAATAATTTGCTCCTATTACGTAATAGCCTATTTGTAAAATAACTTTTGAGTTTAGCGAGCGGCTTCATGCTGGCTAAGCTTTGACCGGACCTCTTCTGCTGTTACCCGAGGCCCCGTAGGACCTAGGACCCATGGCATTTCACCACCACTGCGACGCAGAAGGTTTCGTATCTTCTATGAATCCAATACCCGCCGTGTCACAGGCTGGCCTGTTCTCTATTCTCTAAGCAGCACTAAATAAATAAATATATACGGACAAATCACACAGATTGAGCTAGCCCCAAAGTAAGTTCGAGACTTGTCCCAATGGGATACTAACTCAACGATACTATATTTGATAACAAATACATATATAGATACACATCCAAGAGCCAGGCCAATCTGAAAAAGATCATTTTCCATCTTGACCTGGCCGAGAATCGAACTCGGGCACTCTGTGTTGCAGGCTGGCGTGTTGACCGCTGCGCCACGGAGCTAGCCACTGCGCCACGGAGCTAGCCAGCACTATGAGTATATTGTTTTGAAACGAAATAATTTTGTAGCTTTTAAAATAAATACAATGGATAAGCTGTGTCTATGGCTTTTATTTATGCTTAATAGATAAACAGGCCACTTTTCTTCTTCTTTAGTTAGATTTATTTTCTACTAGCTTTCGCCCGCGGCTCCGCCCGCGTCAATGTCGATCCCTTGGGAATAGTACTTTTTCCCGGGATAAAAGGTATAGCCAGGTATATAGGTAGGTAAAGCCAATGTCCTTCTCCGTACTCCCGAGAACTTGTATGCAAAGTTGTAAGTAGTTTCGGCGTGAAAGCGTAACAAACAAACAGACTCACTTTCGCATTTATAATATTAGTATAACATTAGTAAGGAAGTAAGGATATCCGTTAATTGGTAATAATTGTCCCTAGTAAGCCATCTCAGTAAGACTTGTATACATTTTTTATCAAACTTATTAACAAACTGAGATTCGTCTCGACTATAATCATCATCATTTCAAGTAGATGTCACGGTCAATCGACCATGCACACCCTGGTGTCAGAGTTCTTCGGAACCGCCTCTCGGCCTCTGACGTGGTTCCTTTAACGACTACCAGATGGCAGCCGGGACCACCGGCTTAACGTGCCTTCCGAAGCACGGAATCATCTTTATTATCAGACAATCAGGTGATTCAAGCCTGCAATGTCCTAACCAAACTGGAAACAACTAAACAAAGTATGATTCCGGTGGGAATCGAACCCACGACCCCCGGGTCAACAGGCAAACGCCTTAACCACTGGACCACGGAGGCTGTTGTCGACTATAATAAAACGCAACTAAGATACCATTGTGTTCGTAGATCACTAACCTTGATACCGAGATCACTCATTCTTCATCCCAGGGATATATATAAAGTACTAAGTACGTCTTTCCTTTATCTCTTCGGGCCGCTGAACTCATTAAGAATTTTGTGAAAGAATTCTTCAGATTTTAAAAGGTTTTTATTTGTGTGAATATAAAACTGGATAACTTTATGTAACAAAAGAAACAAGTATAGTTAATTAGGTTACATTTACGCTTATCTATACATATAATAAAACAGTAAAATTATTTTGTCTGTACATTTCGAATTTTTGACTGAAATGGATAGAGGGACACTTAAAAAGAATAATAGAAAGCAAAAAAAATTTTTTTGGAATTTCTTGTCTGTCTGTCTGTCTGTCTGTCTGTCTGTCTGTCTGTCTGTCTGTCTGTCTGTATGTATGATCACGATTATCTCCGAAAATACTGAACCGATTTACGTCAAACTTTCACCAATTGCTTTGTTTTAACTCAGTTTAACATTTAAAGTTTGTTTCATCAAAATCGGTTGATAAAAAAAAAAGTTATCGTCATTTGAATGAACTCAAGGCATGAGTTTGCCTGCAAACATATAGCAAAAATAAAATAAAATAATAAGTGACCTATGAAAGTTAAAATCCAAAGTCAATTCATCATCATTATACGACAGCATTATACCTATCCATACTATCCATAGTAAGTAATCCATACTAAAAAAAAGGAGAAGCTGACTGACTGACATATCAACGCAGGGCCTAAACTATAAGGGTTAGGAACTTGAAATTGGCACAGGGATTCTTTTTATGATGTAAATGAGCACTAAGAAAGGATTTTTAGAAAATCAAAGGGGGTGAAGTTTTATGGAATTTTCTCATTTCTGGACTTAGAAGTTTGAAAGTAGGTACGCAAGTTCTCAATTAAAATTAAAAAAGATCTGTTTAGGTGAACCAGACAACATTCTCCCTTGAAGGGGTAAATAGGGGGTAAAGTTTGTATGGAATTTTTCCATTTCTAGACTTAGAGGTATGAAAATAAGTATATACGTTCTAGGTTACAATTAAAAAAGATCTGTGTAGGTGAAATGTACAAAATTTCCCTCTTAAGGGATAAAGAGGGGGGGGGGGGGGGATTGTATGGAAATTTTCTCATTTCTGGACATAGAAGTATAAAAATAATTATATATGTTTACATTACAATTAAAAAGATCTGTGTAGTTAAAATGGGCAAAATCCCCTCTTTAAGGGCTAAATATCTATTCAGGTGAAATTTATTAAATTCCCCCTTAAGGGGAAAAAGCAAAGGGGCAGGGGTTTGTATGGAATTTTTATCATTTCTACTGTTCCCAAGGGAACGACATTAACGCGGGCGGAGCCGCGGGCAATAGCTAGTTTATAATAAAAAGCCGGCCAAGTGCGAGTCAAACTCGCGCACTAAGGGTTCCGTATAATTAAGAAATTATTAAAAATATTGTATTATATGATGTAAATCAAAATTAATGCTTTTCGCAATTTTTCCTTCATCTGTGTTATAAGACGTTGCTCCATACCAAATTTCAAGATTCTGAGTCCTCGGGAAGTACCCTCTAGGTTTTGATTCCCTTGCGAAAATCGAAAAAACACGAAAATTTACGGTATAACCAGCTGTATCTTTATATGGCGTTGGCTTAGAAATTTGATTTTTTCACAGCTCCAAGGGACAGTAGACTTGAGTATTTGATACGAATTTTAGCTTGATATCTCTACGCGTCCCTGAGAAATAGGGTCTTGACAGACCGACAGACAGACAGACAGACGGACTACCAAGTGATTCTATAAGGGTGCCGTTTTTGCCTTTTGAGGTACGAACCCCTTAAACATTAAAATAATTATAGAAACTATTATGTTCTTACCTATTAAATATTAAGACAATCAATTAATTTTATTTCAAGCCGATAACTGTCCCACTTCTGGGCAAAGGCCTCCCTCCATTTCTTCCATTTTGATCGGTTTACGGCTAGATTATTCCAGTTCTTTTGGAATTTGTTTATTTCGTCTCGCCATCGCATTCTCGGCTTACCAGGTCTTCTTTTCGAAGTTGGGACCCAGCAGGTGGTGGTCTTTGCCCAGAAGTCGTTTGGCCGACGTTGTACGTGCCCAGCCCAGTCCCACTTCAGCTGGCTTTCAGAGCTACAATTACCATCATAATCTGGTTTTGATATAGGTGTATATGGACAAACACACAGATTGAGTAGCCCCAAGGTAAGTTCGAGACTTGTGTTATGGGATACCAACTTAATTGACAGTCGTGGTAGAGCCACGCTACCGGCAAAAAAAATTTTTGCTTTTACATGAATGGGCTGGCTCGTCCGGGGAAGTACCACACTCTCAGAAAAAATCGACGTCTAAATAATAGAAGCTTTACCGCTTCCATGCTTCGTTCGTTGAATGAGAGAGCCGGAGGCCCCATCTTCTCCCCCCATTGCCTTCTCCCCTACTCCTTGAGGGGCCGGCAAAGCTCCTGTCATACCCTGGTGTTGCAGTTGTCCATGGGCAGTGGTGATCACTTACTTTCAGGTGACCCGCTTGCTCGTTTGCCGTCCTATATCCAAAATTATATCATAAATATATCAAGGTGTGGAATGATCTGCCTGCGTCTATATTCCCAGACAAGTACAGTCCCGGGAAATTCAAAATTAGAATAAATGGGTATCTCTTGGAGAGGCATGTAACATCCTTGTCTTCATCGTCACTTACCATCAGGTGAGATGGGAGACAAATCCCTACTTCGACATTTAGTAAAATAGTCCAAAATTGTATCATAAAAAACTCAACTTATACATATATAGATAAACATCCAAGACCCGGCCCAATCTGAAAAAGATCATTTTCCATCTTGACCTGACCGGTGATCGAACCCGGAACTTCTGGTGTGGCAGCATGGCATGATGATCACTAAGCCACAGAGCTCGTATACTATTTTGAAATTTTTATTTAAAATATGCAAATTAGGCGGCTGAACATTTTTGTATAGAAAAATCTAGATCTTGAGTTCCGTGCTAATGCACACAACATCTAGATTTTTCCATAGGAAAAGTTGCTTATGATGGGCTGAGTCGCCCCTTCAAGGGAATGTCGAGGGTCAATTTATACGGTGTGTATATACAGCAAATATTTAAGGTTTGAATGGCAATGCTAAGCAATGTAGTTTCCAGCCCTTTGGACACGGGATTTCTCAGCTTTGTAATCAAGAAACTTAGCTTGCTTAAACGTTGGTTGATCCCACGGACACAATGTTTCTACCCCAATTAATAGAGTAATTTACAGACACTTAAAAGTCTAACTAAACCCCTGGATATCAGATTTCGATACGTAGTAGGTACGATTATTGGGCTTTTGGACTATCGATATCTTTATTGACCGAGCGAGGACCGAGCGAGCGAAGCGAGCGAAGCGTCTCAGTTTCCACTGGCCCAAAATTATTTTGTCCGTCTGTCTGTCTGTCTGTTCTCGCCTACAGGTCGCATTTCTCAACCGATTATCATGAAATTTTGTGAGCAGGTTCGATAATTATATAGAATTTTTTTGTCGTGCCAGCTTTTCGAAATTTTAAAAAATGGCTTATATATGGGGGTCCGAAACATAAAAAAACTCATAGCACATCTATTTGGAAAAAAAATCAAAAATGTCATTAGACTTT
Organism: Elegia similella; assembly: GCA_947532085.1. Lineage (NCBI taxonomy): Eukaryota > Metazoa > Arthropoda > Insecta > Lepidoptera > Pyralidae > Elegia > Elegia similella. The sequence goes on from OX383941.1 coordinate 22,851,065, forward strand.
TTTGTTATTCTCATTAAGACGCAACTTTTTGTTTGAACAACTTTTTTATACGATAAACTTGAACGTGTTTGTCGGCAATTTGCCCAAAAGTTGTCTGAAATCGATTTTCTGTATATTTATGAAAGAAGTTGAAGTACGTGAAGTGGGAGAGGGAGTGAAATTGAACAACTTACCCTAAGGAACAAAAATAAAATATGAAAAAATTTTTTTGGCTTAAAGCATGATACTGCGTATTACTTTTATCATTGAAAACTCAGAATTCTGAAATAAAAATAAAAAATAAATAAAAAAGATTCACATGCTATCCTGTGACTTGAACCCGGGGCTTATAGATGCTGGCCACTTCTTAACGTAAAGTTCGCATATTTGTCTGCCATAATAGTTGAAAATTAGCGGTAACATAACAACTATGAAACCGGGTACTTAATCTTTGCCTCCCATTTACCCATGCCAAGTTCCCTATTCCGATATTTCCGATCTTGAAGAGGATCACTCCAACTTAGTTAATGTGTACAAAAGCATACTAAACATGGTGCTCAAGGGCCGTGTTTCCATACAAGAGTAGTCCCCTGATTCCTCGCCGGATAGTACCAATAGAGTAATAAATTTTTACTAAAAAAATCCGTATGTTAAAATTTTTAATAATTGAATTATTTAATGGGATATGAACCTTCAAAAACATGAAAAATTGGTACGAATTTCCGTTGTGTTCAAACATCAAGAAAACAAATTTGGGCAATTATATAAGAAAAAGAAACGCAGAAACACAGCCATAGCTTATTTAAAATTTTTAATGTAAAAAGAAATTAAATCGGTTAAGTTTTGGAGAAGAAATCAGCGGACTACGAACGTTAATTTTGTGTACTTTTTATAGGTATTTTCCGGCCGAGCTGCAGTTATCTCTATCGCACTCTGCGGGGTTTGTTTGGGCAAGCGGCGCGACAGCAATAGATATTATAAATATATATTTTTCAATTCTCTCGAGCTTAGTTTTTCGTGTCATACTTTCTGGCGGTGACATGACTTAATATGAAGTTCATATTAAGTCATGTCACCACATCATATTAAGTCATGTCACCACCAGAAAGTATGACACAGTTTTTCCTCTTAAAAAACGGTCTGGTCGGGTCTTCTGCTAAGGGGAATGTAGGTTTAAATTTCCGTTTCCTCTGGTACCTAATTAAGAGCAGCGGGGATTGGGAAATAGTAACTTAAGGAAATCATCCTTTAGTCAATTAGCATATCAGTAACACATATATTTTAGAGCACTGGAGGGCAAATGTGGATGTTGGTTGTAAGGGCTCGCGAGGTCTACTGTTCTCGCAGAACCACTAGTTATGATTCCGTACCGAAATGGTGCCAACAGAACCAGAACTACTGCTAAGTCTCTGATGTCCGTCTGTCAGTCCGTTTGTCCGTCACAGTCTAAAATTTCCAAAGGACTCGGATCTCGTATTTTTTTGGAATATCTGATAAACCACTGGAAATTCTTATAATATCACCTGTACCTATTACGTCCAAAACACGGCTTGTTACCGGCACCAAATTTACTGTATAAGTAAATACCGGTAATTACCGGTATTTCCATTATGTTACTATTTTTACGGAAATTATGGGTATCGGTAATCTGTTAACATAACGATATAATACTGGTTAAAATTAACGTTAATATTACCGGTACCTACGCTTTGTTGCCGTCCCGCACGAAAATGGACTAAAATTTTTAGCCCTCATCTAGCGCTGCACAACACAAAACGGCAACTCTGTGCATGTGCTATCACTGTTCGTTTGTTTTCGTGTGTGTTGTCCGATTTTTCAAGCTCTTTAGGCAGCTTGAGGTATCTGATCAACGATGACATCAATAAATGATGAAAAGCGTAATTCCCGATTCTACTAAGTACCGGTAAATGGAATTGGTACCGGAATCAACGGTACCAAATACCGGTAAATTTGAAAAAATAATCGTTACCACGCGTAACGAACGATACCCCTGATACGTAACCTAATTTAACGGTACCAATCCAATTACCGGTACTGCAGTTTCATAGAGGTACCGGTACTGGTCCAAAATTGTATCTTAGTTGGAGCGGTTCTTTACGAAAGTCACCGCGGAATATACAAATAGATGTATTTTCGCTTAAATTCGATTGAAAGATCTTGCTGGCTTTTACCTAATATACAGTATCAAAGTGTATAAATTCTTAACAATTTTTTGCTCATACAAACGTTCCACGACTCTTAAGGGCTCGTACTACCTCACACTGCTTTGCATGATTGTCTGTAATATCAATAATAATGAAATACTCAAGTTGAAATAAAAATGCAGCAAAGTTCAGGACTAACTCTGGTAACTATCTTACTCAAAAACACGATTACGTTAAATTTTCTCTATAGAAAAAAATTGCAAAGTTGCCTCCAAATCACGTCTAATTTACTCGGTATACAGCAGTATTCACCAAATACATTAAAATTAACCTTGAAACTTTTGATTATAATTGCATTACAGATAAGGCAGCCATCATGTCTTTGTTTTTTCGAATAACTCTTGAGTATTCTTTAAAAACGAAAATATCCATAGTAGCCAAAGCGTTTAGACCATCCGCGTTTGTACCGCCACGCCCGCGTCGTCTGGCCTATAGCGGGCCATTAAGTTCCGGGTATCATGAGAGGGATTAAAGTTGGCCTCGTCAGAGCGCGCTTGAGGAGGGTTCAAAGAAAACTATGCTAGCATTGATGTGGCTGTGGGGTTTGTCTATGAGCGTTTTTTGACATAAATTACATCTTATAAATCGATTCGAAATCGAGAAAAAAAGTGTGACGTTCCGTGTGCAAGCGAAAACGCGGAATAACGATAGAGGCACATAAGCGTTCTGTTTATGACGCATCTATCACTCTTCCACTGTTATCATGTAAAATTATCGTCCGGAAACCGACTTTACAGACAATCATTTTGTTAAGTATTTCACTTGAAAATCCACGGGTACACTTATAGCTCGCCCAAAAGTGTAGCAATAGGCGCGGTCATGAGACACTATATCCGATCCAAGGAGGTGTCCTTGGATCGGATATAGTGTCGCGTGTTTGGAAGCGTGAACGTCATTCTCGCCCGCTATCTTGTAGAATACGTAAGTCGTTGTAAAATAATAAAAGTGTTGGCAGGAATTCACTAATTATCCTTAACGCCCGCACTTCGGAGCTCATAAAATAATAGAAATCTGTAAATCTGTAGTCGTGGTAGAGCCACGCTACTGGCAAAATGAATTGCTCTTTCTCACAGAAAATCGACGTCTGAGTAGAAGCTTACCGCTTCTAGCTTCGTTCGGTGAGTGAGAGAGCCGGAGGTACATCCTTGCCCCTATTACCTCCCGCCATGTCTTCCCCCAACTCCTTGAAAGGCAAGAGTTATGTTCTTGTCAAATATCATAATAAATAAATAACATTTCTGTGAGTAAATACACACAAAAGAATGCTAATGATATTTTAAAGACTAAAATGGAATAACTTTAAGCAATACCACCTATTTTTTATATGTTCATACTTCTTGAAGTTTACCTCTAACATTAAGTTCACTTGCAGCTTTATAGGCACCAGAAGTTTTTTCAAGCTTTTATTTTGTTTTACCTATCCCGATGTTTGTCTGTAATCAAATCTTGCAAGTTAAATTTAATCCACTTCCCGGTTACCGATTGAGATGTTATTTTGAATGCATGTGTAAATCGGATGACAATACAATATTAAGTTCCGCACGCCTCATCGACGCCTCAGGGGATCCAAGGGCTGGCTCGCATTTCGGCCAAAGGTTGAGCCTGGCCATTCAAAGGGGAAATGCTGCCAGCCCCTTGCGCACCCTACCCTGCGAGCGCAGCGATTGGGGTAGATTGTTTACATTATTTAATTTGTTTTTAGTTTAGTACAAATATTTAGTTTAGTTTATTAATTATAGTTTTAAAGATACAATATTATGGAATCGTTGCGCTGATCTCATGATGGAGTCGGAAGGTGGTTATAGGAACTCTTAAACAGAACAGGGTACAATTGGTGTAACACCAATGTGTTTGGGCTCATTTGATTAGTCTTGGAAATCACTTTACAGTGTGGATTCGTTTATAACAAAAGTTCACTAAAACAATTTTTGCAAAAAAATCTTGAATTAGATTAATAAAATCGCTTAAACTCAATACCCACCTCAAACTAAGGCGGCATCGAGATTTGTCTGAACTTATTAGTTACCTAGCTATTCGTGTCAGCGTAAAACTTCTAATTAGTGACGGAAGGGCCAAAACATTTCTTCTGTTTGTTTTTTTCGACTGATTGGCGAAAAATATTCCAATTAAAAGCATTTTCATGAATATTTGCGTTCTAGATATTTATTTCAATAATTTACGAAGATTAATGTACAACTTATAAATTAAGTAATCTTGTAACTCGGCGACTTGTAATGTCCCTATAAAAAATCTTAGCATCCGGGCCCCAGGGACCCATTGTTTCCACTTCGTTAAAAAGTTGATTTGTATTAGGTAACTTATTCGTGTGTGTACGTGGCCAACACTGGTGTCAGATATTCAAGCTGCCGTAGCATGTAATATAGCATAACAATTTCCATAAATGATAATATGTAAATATATCTTCCATGCTGTTCGGGGAAGTGCGTTTTAGGAGAATCGAAAAAAAAAATAGATAAAGAGACTTGGTGGTGGAGTGAAGACGTTCGGAAAATTTTAAAAGAAAAGAAAGATGCATTTAAAGATTGGCAAAGTGTGGATGAAAGAGATGAACGTACGAAAGAAAGGAAAGAAATAATATACAAAGAGTGCAAAAAGAGAGCAAAAAGAATGGTTGCTATTGCGAAGGCTAAAGAACAAGATAAAATCTACAAAGAGCTAGAAAACCCCCTTGGGCAACAGAAAATATACAGGTTAGCCAAAATCAGAGAAAAGAGTTCAAAATACATAAATCATATTAAATGTATAAAAGATGACGTAGGCAAGACACTCACGAAAGATGATGAAATAAAGAAGCACTGGAAGGAGTATTTTAATAAATTAATGAATGAAGAAAATGAATGGTCGGGAACGCTTGAAAGTATACCAGTTAACTTAGGATTATTAAATGAAGTGAGTATTGAAGAAGTGAAAATTGCAGTAGAGAGTATGAAGAATGGAAAATCGGTTGGCCCTGATAGAATACCTGTAGAAGTATGAAAATTACTAAAGGTTGATGGATGGAAGTGGCTGACTTTATTCTTTAATAAGTTGTTGCTGGAAGAGGCGATCCCTGATGAATGGTGCGCTAGTCTACTGGTGCCTATTTTCAAAAATAAGGGTGATGTACTGGATTGCAACAATTATAGAGGTATAAAGCGCATGTCACATACCATGAAAGTATGGGAAAGAGTGATAGAGATAAGAATGAAAGAAGAGAGTGAAATTGCCCAAAATCAATTTGGGTTTATGCCTGGGCGTGGGACGACGGATGCCATATTTGCAATCCGCCAACTTTGCGAGAAATATCGATTGGCCAATAAAAACCTGCATATGGTATTCGTCGATTTAGAAAAGGCGTATGACAGGATTCCGCGAGAAGTTTTGTGGTGGTGTTTAAAAGAGAAGGGAGTGCCAGAGAAATACCTTAAGCTCATACAAGCTATGTACAGGAGAGCTAGTACATGTGTCCGGTCCGAGGCTGGCACTACTGATGAGTTCAGTGTCGCAATAGGCTTGCACCAGGGATCGGCTTTAAGCCCCTATCTGTTCCTCCTTGTAATGGACGCTTTGACGTCAGACATTCAGAAGGAGGCACCCTGGTGCATGCTGTTTGCCGATGATATTGTCCTCATCGGCCAGGATGGAAACGAGGTTCAAAGCAGACTGGCGAAATGGCAGAAGAAGCTAGAGGACTTCGGCTTCAGATTAAGCAGAACCAAAACCCAACAACTTTTTATGGATTTTAGTGGTACCTCTGGCTTCACACCAGTTGCCTTAGACGGTGTGTCCCTGCCAGTCTGCTTCGATTTTCGATACCTCGGTTCCCTCCTGCAAAGTGACGGTAATATAGACCGGGACGTTAATAGTCGTATAAACGCCGGTTGGGCAAAATGGCGACAAGTGACTGGGGTTATTTGTGACTCGCGTATGCCCCTTAAGATCAAAGGTAAAATGTATAAAAGCGTGATAAGACCGGTACTTTTGTATGGTTCAGAGTGTTGGGCCACTAAGGTGACGGATGAAAGACGATTGCATGCAGCGGAGATGAGAATGTTGAGATGGATGAGTGGAGTGACTCGAAAAGATAGGATAAGGAATGAGTATGTAAGAGGAAGTACGAAAGTAGCCCCCATAACAGAAAAATTGAGAAGCTGTAGATTAGGATGGTATGGACATGTTTTGCGAAGAGAAGAGAGCCATGTAACTAGGAAGGTGTTGGATATGAAAGTAATTGGGAATCAGAGTAGAGGTAGGCCAAAGTAAAGATGGATTAAGTGTGTGAAGGAGGGTATGGGTAAAAAGATGGTAGCGAAAGAAATTGCTCAAGATAGAGCGAAATGGAAAATACTCACATACTGTCCCGACCCCACTTAAAGTGAGATAAGATGAGGAAGAAGAAGAAGCTGTTCGGGGAGAAAAGAAAAACGTAGAATGTGCCAGCTGCTTCTCTACCCGCGCAGACCGCCATCCATCGCTATTTTGATTCCATTTTCCACCAATACGCTAAACGTGGCCTTTCGGTCCTATGGCCTTAGGCTCTGCCTACCTAGGGATAAAGACGTGATAATATGTATGTATGTATGTACGCAATAATGAAAAGTAATACCAAAAACTAAAGTACATAGTCAAACAAATAATATAATTTAAAAAAACATATTAGGTCTTTTTGTTTTAACAATGATAATATATATTCTTGTCCTTACATAAAACAAAGTTGTAAGCCGCAAAGAAAGTTCAATTCAAAGTCCTTAGGTATAAACTTTTGTTTCAAGAAAATGGGCCAAACTTTGTCAATTTATAAATTAAATTCTTACGAAAGGTACAGATAATGAGATTATCCCAATCTGGGAAAATAATGTCTATTCAGAATTCTTTAGTTCATTAGAGCTTAAATTTTGCTACAAACTCATTTTTGTCTATGTAACATTATATTATATAAATAACATTATACTACTTTTTGGCGCTCTTGTCTTTAATTATATAAAGTAACTAGCTGTTGCTAGCCCTAGTAACTAGCCTTGTTGGAATTTGAAACAGATACATATAAAATTTAAAAACGATACATAAATGTTATAATATCTAAAAAAAAATCTTTGAAAAGTTTGTAAATTTTACGTCTAAAACAATAAATATTACATGAAAATATTCATATTTACATCTTGCAAGTCCCCCTTCCCCCTTTCCTATTGTTTTTCGAGTCGTTTGCTTTCAATGAGGGTTGGCAGCACATAGCAATGAATAGAACAAGGTGGAAAACAGGACTCCAAGGGGAGGCTTTTGCCCAGCATTGGGACATAAATAGCATTTTAAAAAAAAAATTAAGATTTTACAGTTTCTTACATAAACGCCTAGTTTTGCGCAGAACTCACGTTCTTCGTTCGCAACTTTATGTACTACTACGCTCTGCTAACTGAGCTACCGCGCTTCAATCCTGCGTGTCACAAAGCTCCACCATATCCCATTCCTCACATAAGCATTATAGCAAGCGTCACCTAACAAACCTATTATTACTATTTTTTATTTATTTATTAGCGTACTAAACAGATTACATTCGTGTTTATACATAATATATAAAGATTATAAATTGGTTTAGATCTAGAAAATAATCGGATTTTTCCCAATTTAATGAAATGCAGCAAATTAATTCCATTATTTAAAAAAGGAGAAAAGACGGATCCAGGGAACTATAGACCCATTTCTATCTTGCCAGTTCTGAGTAAGGTGTTTGAAAAGATCATGCTTAATCAAATGCAATACTACTTCAAGACCTGTAACCTTTTCCATAGCCAACAATTTGGCTTTACTGGCGGGAAATCGACCACCGATGCGGCAGTAGCACTTGTTACACATATTTACGATGCATGGGAAGATTCCCAGGATGCATACGGAGTATTTTGCGATCTCTCTAAAGCATTTGATTGCGTAGATCATCAAACACTTCTGCTCAAGCTTCGTCAATACGGTTTTGATAATAAATCGTTAGAACTAGTCCAATCTTATTTAACAGATAGGCTTCAATCTGTTGATATAAATGGCATAAAATCAGAGGGTTCTAATCTCATAATCGGCGTACCGCAAGGGTCAATTGTAGGTCCTTTTCTTTTTCTAGTATATGTCAATGATTTGCCTTACATTTGCCAACAAGCTGGTATGGTGCTGTTTGCCGATGACACATCTCTGATATTCAAAATGGACCGTCATAGTGATGATACTAGTGCGGCGAATAGTACCTTGTCTGCAATCTCAAATTGGTTTTCAGCCAATAATCTTATATTAAATGCCAAAAAGACCCAATGCGTTAGGTTTACTATTCCCAATGTGAGGCAAGCATCTGTTGACATATTGATAGATACGCAAAAATTAGATTTTGCGGACAATACTACATTTTTAGGAATTACAATAGATTCAAAATTACAATGGGGCGCCCATATATCTAAACTATCTAATAGACTTAGCTCTGCAGCTTACGCTATTAGTAGGATCAGACAGTTGACAGACGTGGCAACTGCTAGGCTTGTATACTTTGCATATTTTCATAGTTTATTGGCTTATGGCATACTTCTGTGGGGAAAAGCAGCCGATATAAATACTATATTTATATTACAAAAGAGAGCAATCCGTGCTATTTACGGCTTGGGTCCGAGAGAATCTCTCAGAGTATTGTTCAAAGAAATAAATATCATGACAGTAGCTTCCCAGTATATATTTGATAATATAATGCACGTAAGGAAAAATATTTCGCTTTTCAAAAAAATAAGTTACTTTACAGATAGGCCATTACGTAATAAAAACAAATTATTTCTCCCGCGGTATAGGCTTAGCAGGGTTAGTGATTCGTTTTTAGGTACCTGTCTATACAGTTACCTATTATAATAAGTTGCCAGAATCAGTCCTTGATATGCCTGATAGACAATTCAAAGCGTATGTTAAACAGGTACTATGTAAAAAGGCTTATTACAGGACTGATGATTTTTTAAACGATAAAAATATCTAGCCAAAGCTCGGTGCCGGACTCTCGTCATGATACTAATATAAAAATGACATGAATTGGTACAATTTGTACGTATTGTGTTTTGACTTTTGACATTTAATCAAAAATTTAATTTCTTGTTTCGTTACTATTCTTTCATACTACAAATTAAAATTTATTTTACGACATGACAATGTAAGCTCAAGTCCACACATTTAGTTCTAATTATGTCCTAGATTGTAAGTTGATGTCATTTGGAGAAGATGCGCTGTGCAGTTTGTTGCCGCTTCTTCTGCACTCCGCCTTGGAAGCGGCGTAAACTTAGCTTTAAGTAACTTATTGACGTCAACAATATTAATGTTGTAAATAATAATGTGTAATTTAACGTTCACCAAATGATATTTAAAATATCTTACGATGAATAAAATATTTTGACTTTGACTTGACTTTGACTTTGAATCCTAACATAAGTTTGCCTAAAAGCTAAGCAATGTAAATTAATAACTAAATATGTATGTATCGCTAGAGTAAATTATTAATTATGTGAAATTAACATAAAACCTCATTAAAAAACCCCAAAAAAAAGAGAACTATTCTGCTAAAATAGTACAAGAGGTGTTAGTATTTGTCTTGTTAGTAGCGCACATATTTACCAAATAAGGCATGCATATATATTAAAACTAGCTGACCCGGCAAACGTTGTTTTGCCATATAAATAATGTCTAAAAAATAAAAAAAAAATTTAGGGGTGGACTACCCCTCACATTTAGGGGGATGAAAAATAGATGTTGGCCGATTCTCATAGATACCGGAGCAGCACAAAAAATTTCATCAAAATCGGTCAAGCCGTTTCGGAGGAGTATGGCAACGAAAACTGTGACACGAGAATTTTATATATTAGATAATTAAAATGAATTACGTAAACAAAATGTCAAAAAGATTTAGATATAAAACAATTTTACATAATATTACAAAAACACCCCGAAATAATTCTTTTAGCCATTTTGTAAGACTACATTTAAATAAATTGTTCGGTAATGATTTAATGTCAATTGGCATACTATTTTATTAAAATAGCAGTAAAGTTCTATGGATTTACTTATTCCACATATATAGTACGACAAGAATGCTGAAACCATGCCATAAAATACTCTAGAAATACAATTTTCTCTCCTAATCCTCACCGCATGCCCCAAATTTACGATGATTGTAAACCAGCAGCTACATTATACCGCACTTGGGCTATTAAATAAATCTAGCGAGTGGAATAGTGTCGATTTATAGTGTCACACTATACATAGGCAAAGTTACAAACATTGCCTATGTAATATTTAGTAGTGTAATTTTGTTTCACGCTAGTTAAGAAGCCATTGAAAAAGTAGCCAGGCAGAAGACTTAAACAGAACGTAATAAAAAAAATAAGTTGGTGTATGGACGATGCTTTTATGTAATAACGGTGGAAGAGAGATAGATGCGTCACAAGCCGAACGATTAGGCCGATCGTGCCTCTCAATCGCTTGTTCCGAGCTCTCGCTTGCCAAGGAACGTGACATTTTTTCGTGCGTGCAACTGGCGTCCATTGATTTATAAAGATGTTATCACGTCAAAATAACATACACAGACACATAAACAAATGAAAAATCTGGCAAGATTAAGCTCTGACTGTTTTGTCAAAAATAAAGTGGCATTTCACACAATAAAGGTATACACTTGCATTTTTCTTAATAAAAATAACGAGTTGCACTCACGTCATCAAAGGGTCTAATGGAAGACCAGCGCTGGCCAGCAGGGCTTGTTACCGGTACCAAATTCCCATTTTAAGTACCGGTAAGTACCGGTATTACTATTCTGTTAAAATTTTAACGGTAATATGGGGTACCGGTAATCAAGTATTTAACGGTAATAATATTGATAACAGTTAACGGTAATTTTACCGGTACCAAATTCACATTAAAAGTACCGGTACTTCTATTCTGTTAAATTTTAACGGTAATCATCTAGAAAAATAACGGTAATAATAGTGTTAAAAATTCCGTTAAATTTACCGGTACCTACGCATTGATGCAGTCCCCCGCATGGGACTCGCTCGACTGGAAAGTTCCGTCCCATTGTCGGCCCCCGCCTCACGCACGCCGCACATACACAACACGACAACGACACACATTAACAAAATGATAATTCCCGATACTGTTTACCGGTATTTAGTATAGATACTTCTGTTATTACCGTTATTAAACTTATTGATACCAATTCAATTACCGGTACCATCGTTTTATTGAGGTACCGGTACCAATCCAATTACCGGTACCGTTGTATTATAGAGGTACCGGTACTTGATTTTTATCGTTATCAAATGTACCGGTACCAATCCAATTATCGGTACTGTCGTTTCATAGAGGTACCGGTAATGAATTTTACCGGTATTCCAACCCCTGCTGGCCAGTTAGTTACCAGGGTTAATCCTGAACTTTGCTGCATTTTTATTTCAACTTGAGTATTTCATTATTATTGATATTACAGACAATTATGCAAATCAGTGTGAGGTAGTACGAGCCCTTAAATTAAAACAGAAACATACAATAATAAAAATATACTCGTAGTTTTCTCTGTTACATAAAGCCATAAGCAAGCTAAGTGGAAAATGTCAACTGATGCGGTGCGGACTCTTTATATCGTCGCAGGATGTTTAGAAGCGCGTAATAAACTACCTATTTTTTACGACTTCTGTCGCCTAGTGGTTATCCAGCCAGACTATCACATTGGAAGTCCCGTATTCAATATTTGGTCAGGTCAAGATGGAAAAATGATCTTTATCAGATTGGCCTGGGTCTTGGATGTTTATCTATATATCGGAAATCGGGTCGCGCCATCCGAAGTGGGGAAATTATATGACGATGCGGCACCAGAAGTGGGATGGGCCCAGTTGTCCAGTTGTGAATAATGGGAGTTCTTCATCGACTCAACTAACCTTTAAAATGTTCAAAGATGCGACATATATATGTATTTGTTCTTAAATATAGTATTCCATTAATTAATTTTTAGAGGTGTGTTAAACTTAAGTATTTTTTTTTGTTATTTTGTAGGTCGATCTGTAACCAAGCATGTCATAAATACTTAGTGTGCTAATTTTTATAATATTGCACTTTGGAATATTTACAAGCTGGGACTCTCAGCAGAACATTTTTAATCTAAATATAATGTAACGTCTATCTTACATCACTATTCGTAAATAAAGTATATTCTCTAACTCGTTTGCCGTCGGATATACATAAAAAAAAAAAAAAAAAACTTACTTTGGGGCTACCTCAAGCTGTGTGATTTGTCCGTATTTATTGTGTATTGGCCAACACTTACGTTATGCTTATGATAGAGCTAGAGAATACTATTATTTGTAACTGTATTAATAACCAACCCAACCATGTCTGATTTGTTTGAGGACTACAATAGTCAAATATTTTATTCATCGTAAGATATTTTAAAATATCATTGGGTGAACGTTAACTTAAATTAGACATTATTATTTACATTATTATCGTGGACATCAATAACAAGCAAAAAAGAACATGTTTGTTGAATAGGAGCCCCTCTCAAATATTAATTTTATCTATTTTTATAGTGTGTTTACTTAACCTAATATTCTGTGAATATTTAAAGCGTTTACCTGTTGCCGTTATCAATATCAAACAAAAACAAGCAAAAAACATCACATTTGTTGTATGGTATGCCCCCTTTAAATGTTTATTTTATTCTGTTTTCAGTATTTATAAACAGACAGATAGACGGACAGCAGAGTTTTTTTCTCAGGGTGCGGAATCCTAGAGGGTTTTTTTTTATAAATTTTAATACACAGAGTCCGGCAACTAAAACCTTGGAAATCTTAATTAATTCATATAAGAAATGTTACTTTTAAGGGTCCATACTACCTCACACTGCTTTGCATGATTGACTGTTATATCAATAATAATTAAATACTCAAGTTGAAATAAAAATGCAGCAAAGTTCAGGACTAACTCTGGTAACTATATGACTCAAAAACACGATTGCGTAAAATTTTCTCGATAGAAAAAAATTGCAAAGTTGCCTCCAAATCACGTCTAATTTACTCGGTATATAGCATTATTTACCAAATACATTAAAATTAACCTTGAAACTTTTGATTATTATTGCATTACAGATAAGGCAGCCATCATATGTTTTTCTTTTTCGAATAACCCTTGAATATTCCTAAAAAACGAAAATATCCAAAGTAGCCAACGCGTTTAGACATTCCGCGTTTGTATCGCCACGCCGCCTGGCATATGGCGGGCTCTTAATTCATTCATTCATATAAGAAATGTTACTTTTAAGTCGAGCGTATAATCCTTAAATTGACGCCCGGAGGTCATATTCAACATAAATTATGTCCTACCTTACGGAATGAAACTTGACACATAAAGCTCTTACTTTATCTGCGGCACGTGATGAGAACGATGTAGCTTTATCGTGGACTAGCTTTCGCCCGCGGCTCCGCCCACGCCAAGTCGATACCTCGGGAATAGTAATATACTTTTTCCCGGGATAAAAGGTAGTTTATGTCCTTTTTCGTACTCCAGAGAACTTGTATGCAAAATTTCATGATGATCGGTTCAGTAATTACGGCGTGAAAGCGTGACAAACAAACAAACTCACTTTCGCATTTATAATATTAGTAAGGATGCTTGAAGTAGAAATTAAGCATTATTCCAACCTAATCCTTACCAAGAACTTTATTTTTAGGGGCTCGTTACCCTCTCAGCTTTTCTTTGCTGGTCTGGGAAAAAAGAAAAAACTTAAAATGTACCAGCTGCTTCTCTTCCCACGCAGATCGTGAAAACGGATCGAGAGAATGGGTAAAATATGAGGAATCCTGTTAATAGGCGATGCGGCTAGCAACCCTATTTTGATTCCGTTTTCCATCTCCCACCAACATGCTAAACGTTGCCTTCAGGTCTTATAGACCTATGCTCTGTCTACCCCGCAAGGGAAAAAGACGTGATACTATGTATGTGTGTATGTATTTCGTACCCAAAAGGTGAAAACATGACACTATTACTAAGCCTTCAGTGCATCAGTCTTTCGTCAAATAATTTATTTCAAATGACGTCAGAGCACATAAAATTTAGGTATGGATAAAAGTCGTATAGTAGCCTCGGTTTTTGAAATCATTTTACATACGAAAAACAAATGGGTGCTCGCTAATTAAATTGACTTCTATTTAAATCATTCATCATCATCATCAGGTCCTTTTAATCTCTACTACAGGAGCACGACCCTCTCTGTACTACTAGGGCCATACTTGGCCAGAGCAGCAGGAGGACTTGGCCTACACTCTCCACGCTGGCCAGACGGGTTGGAGAGGTCTCTTAGATGTTTATAAGCTTTGTTTAGCTTGTATTTCCTAAGTCGCCTTCTACGACATCCACGGGAAGACTTGGAGTGGTCCTATTCTACTCTGCCGGATACCACACGGCTAAATCATTAGTCTCCGCTAAAAAACTACATTTTCCTCTGAATTACTAAGTCAACCATCTAAATAATACTATCTTGAAGTACCCTGTAGGTTTTGATTCCCTTGCGAATATCGAAAAGACACGAAAATTTGCGACATAAGCAGCTGTATCTTTTGATTGCGTTGGCTTAGTAGTTTTATTTTTTCACAGCCCCAAGGGACAGTAGACTTGAGTATTTGATATGAATTTCAGCATGATACCTCTACGTGTTCCTGAGAAAAATGGTCTTGATAGACAGACAGACGGACAACCAAGTGATCCTATAAGGGTTTCCGTTGACTTATTACATTATTTCCCAAAACCAAATTACTTTTTTTGGTAATGGACAGTAATCTATATAAGTTCTTTTGGGTAGAATCATCTATCTCCTAAAAGCTTTGATCGCAATTTTCTCTTACATTTACATGCAATCGTACAGAGACCTACTCAGTCAATTTTTATGCTTTTTTAGGGTTCCATACTCAATGGGTAAAAACGGGACCCTATTAATATCGCTCCACTGTCCGTCTGTCTGTCTGTATGTCTGTCCAAAGTGAAAGCAAATTTTTTTTTTCAAATTTGGATACATGTATCTCTTTTTGATTAGGTTCCGTCTGTCACCAGGCTGTATTTCATGAACCGTGATAGTTAGACAGTTGACATTTACAGATGATGTATTTCTGTTGCCGCTATAACAACAAATACTAAAATATAGAATAAAATAAATATTTAAGGGGGCTCCCATACAACAAATGTGATTTTTTTTGATTGTTTTTGCTCGATATTGATAGCGGCAACAGGTAGACGCTTGAAATTTTCGCAGAATATTTAGTTAATATAAATAATTAAATAAAAATTATATTAAAGGGGGCTCCCATTCAACAGACATGTTTTTTGCCGTTTTTATAGATAACCCTACGTGCGCGAGTCCGACTCGCACTTGACCGGTTTTTCCTCTGTTGTTTGTTGGTTTTTCAGACACATGGTGCAAGTGACCTTCACTAGTTTATGATTTTTAAGCTGCTTAATGGCATCTGACATAGCTTAACATCATCATCAACCTATACTCGTCCACTGCTGGACATAGGTCTCTCCCAACGCACGCCACTGAGCTCGGTCTTGAGCTTTTCTTTTCCAATCACTGCCAGCAACTTTACGTATATCGTCGCTCCATATATGCATTCCGCATATGGAGCGACATAGCTTAACAACTGCCATTTATGATGACAGCCGGGACCAATGACTTAACGTGCCTTCCGAAGCACGGAGGAGCTCGAGAATTTTTTATCTTACTTAAGGTCCCTCATCCAAGTGGGAACTGCGCCCTGGGTGGCTTACTATGCGCAAGCGGCAAAAATGCTCACGTTCACGGGGCCATCGGGCTTTTTCCTCTGTGGTAGTAGTTAGTCATTGCTGGTTGGGCAAAATGGCGACAAGTAATGGGGGTCAGTTTTCGTATGCCCCTTAAGATCAAAGGGAAATATGTAAAAGCGTGATAAGACCGGTAGTTTTGTATGGTTAATAGTGTTGGGCCACAAAAGTGACGGATGAAATGCGATTGCATGCAGCGGAGATAAGAATGTTGAGATGGATGAGTGGAGTGACTCGAAATGATAGGATAAGGAATGAGTACGTGAGAGTAAGCACGAAAGTAGCGTATTGTATCGATTAAATTAGTTTTGGGGGGCAAAAATTCGATAAAGTTGGGTCCTATATCTGGGAAACCAAGTCTTTTCGTCTAAATCTTGGTTTCCCAGGTATTAGTCCTATTAAATGTAATTTCGGATACCTTACGCTACATTAGCGCCTCTAGCGAAAATTTCACACGCGATTACCCTCATTGCATAGACGACCTCTGCGACCTATTGGTCATTATGTTAAGTTGCCACTCCGGAGGTCCAGAGTTCGATCCCTGGTCAGATCAGGACTGAAATGGCCGCAAGCCAGATGTTGCTACATTAACTGTGGACGGATTATTAATGAATGTTTGAATAATGCCTACAAAATACAATACTTAAGGCGCTGTATGCCTTAACCGTTTGTAGCGCCAGTTTCAAACTGACGATACCGCTTGGCCTGTCACTAGTCTCATTTCAAACTCGCATCTGCCATTTCCGTGTTAATTTTCACTTTTAATTTCATAATTCAATAATTAATCAAATTTCGTATTTTTTTAGGTATCCATCTAGCTCATGTAGTTACACATTTTATAGACGTAAAAAAATTGGTAGTTGTCGCTGAAAATATCAAGTAATTCGCGACGAAACTTTTTCTGGATATAGCTTTATTGCTATTTTATTTTGCGAGTTTTTAAATAGTTTTTTGAAAATATTGTAATGTAACCATTTATTTTTAATCATTAAACTGTACTTCATATTTTTTCATGCTAGTATTCCATGAAAAATAAGGCTAACTGCGCGACGAAAAAATGGACGTTTTACGGTATTCTTCTGATGTACAGCGCCTTAAGCTCTGCTTCGCCGCATTTCGGTATGGTATTGGAAGGTGAACGATTCGTTTGGTGAGTTTGAGCCCTTCAGGACCAAAGAGACTACCCCAGGTGCTGAACTCTAATCTGCTCAGTACCCAGCAGTACAGCAAGGTAAGCTTCATTCAATTGAATCTGCCTCATAATCACGCTAATTTTGTATCATCATCATCATTACAGCCACAAAAAGTCCACTGCTGGACAAGGGCCTCTCCCAAGGATTCCTTGGAATGCCATTGGAGGATATGACCATACTTACCACGCTTGGCAGGCGGATTGGCGAGCGCAGTTTTTTTAGCTTTTTGTGCTTTCGACGCTGCTGCCCATCGCAAGCCTTTTTAAGCTGTGGAAGGATAGGAATGGAAGGATAGGAAAGGGAAAAGTAAGCAGCAGCTCGTTAGGCCGGGCGCGTACTCGATGCCATACCTGCAGCCACCGGGCTGGTAGTTGAGGATGACATCCCTGATCGTGACCTAATTTTGTAACGTAACAATAAAAATAAAATATACAGTCCGCTTAATCTCCACATATGAATCCTAAAAAATAACAATGCCAGTACCATCGCATTTGTATCATGATGGCGATCGGCCGTAATAATCCTTACTATATCCTTACTATCCTAATCCTAATCCTTACTAATATTATAAATGCGAAAGTGAGTTTGTTTGTTTGTTTATTTGTTTGTTTGATTGTTACGCTTTCACGCCGTAACTACTGAACCGATCATCATGAAATTTTGCATACACGTTCTCTGGAGTACGGAGAAGGACATAGGCTACCTTTTATCCCGAGAAAAAGAACTATTCACGAGGGATCGACATTGACGCGGGCGGAGCCGCGGGCGACAGCTAGTAAGGGTTATAAATAAATAAATAAATAAATATATACGGGCAAATCACACAGATTAAGCTAGCCCCAAAGTAAGTTCGCGACTTGTGTTATGGGATACTAACTCAACGATACTATATTTTATAACAAATACATATATAGATACACATCCAAGACCCAGGCCAATCTGAAAAAGATCATTTTCCATCTTGACCTGGCCGGGGATCGAACCCGGTCACTCCGTGTCGCAGGCTGGCGTGTTGACCGCTGCGCCACGGAGCTAGTCACTTGTCTTATGGGCAGCGGTGATCGCTTTCCATCAGGTGACTCGCTTGCTCGCTTGCCGCCCTATGTCATAAAAAAAGTCTAGCAAATAAAAAATCAAAGGCACTCCAGGAATGCCAACAGAAGTTAAAACTTGAATCATCATCATCATCAGGTCTTTTTAGTCTCCAGTGCAGGAGCATGACCCTCTCTGTACTACCGGAGCCATACTTGGCCAGAGCAGACAGAGGATTTGGCCTAAACTCTCCTCGCTGGCCAGACGAGTTGGAGAGAATTGATGTTTATGAGCTTTGTTTAGCTTGTATTTCCTAAGTCGCCTCTTACGACATCCATGGGAAGACTAAGAGTGGTCCTATTCTACTCTGCCGGAAACCACACGGCTAAAACTTGAATACACGGGTACTTATATAAAGACGTGTCGGTTACAGTAACGGTTACAGTATCTCATTGTTTTTTTAATTTTCTTTTTGTCGAAAAATTACACAACCTAAAGAATTCTCACTTCAATAAATAATGCGTTCCCCATTTATCCGAGAGAGTAGTATCACAATACATTTATTCCCTTTCCAGATCCAATAAATCCCTGTTATTGTACAGCTTAAAATGCCAAAGAAACTGCGCTCGCCAACCCGCCTGCCAAGCGTGGTGAGTATGGCAATATCCTCCCATGGAACAAAGAATCCTTGGGAGAGGCCTTTGACCAGCAGTGGTCTTCTTACAGTGGTAATGATGATAATGAATTACCATTCCTAAGGGGAAATAAATAAGGTAGGCCTTATCTCAACTGATCCTAAAATTTAAAAGAAATACATTAAGTATTTACATACCTACTAACCTACCAAACAAACACACTACAAGATAACCTATAATATATATATATGGACTAATCACACAGATTGAGCTAGCCCCAAGGTAAATTCGAGACTTGTGCTATAGGATAATATCTCAACGATACTATTTTTTATAACAAATACATATATAGATACACATCCAAGACCCAGGCCAATCTGAAAAAGTTCATTTTCCATCTTGACCTGGCCGGGGATTGAACCCGGGCACTCCGTGTCGCAGGCTGGCGTGTTAACCACTGCCCCACGGAGCTGTCATATAAGAAATGTTATAGTTTAATAGTTAGGGGTAACATTGAGGAAAATCACATCAAAATTTATTGTACAGAACCTTACTACACGAGTTCGATTCGTACTAAGCTGATTTTTTTGTTGTATAAATGGTTAATATTTTTATAACTCGCAGTATTCTGAGGTACCTAAAATAATATTGGAAAGCCGCAGGCGTCCATTTTTATATTTTTATTGCCTGCTGTCACGAACAGCGGCCATTTTGAAAAATGGTTTGACAATCACCTAACCTTGGACTCCTTTCGGACAGCTGTAAATCTATTAAAGAGCTTACTAAAGCTGTAGTATAAAATAATGCTGTCTTTTTTATAATTATAGCCCTAAAAAAGACGTAATTTTATGTATGTATACATAACATTACGTCTTTTTTAGGGTTCCGAGGAACCCTTATAGTTTCGCCATATCTGTCCGACTGTCCATCTGCGGTTTCGCTCCGAGACTATAAGTACTAGAGAGCTGTAATTTGGTATGGATATGTATATTAATTATGCCAAAAAAATGGTAAAATAAAATCTTAATTTAGTTTTAGGGTAGCTCTCATACAAGTAACCCCAACGTGTGGAGTGTTGTTGAATAGGTCTTTTAAAAATATTGTGAGCTTGTTAACATCATATTTCGATTGATTTGTCCGTTTCGGAAATATTTGTATTTTATAGTCAAAATTTTTGTTAGAGTCCAGTATCCCCCCACTCTATCTACTAAATGGTTGTAAATGAACACGTGAAAAAATTCACGGCAGTATTATATATAAAAAAGTTTAAAAGAAAACTATCAGAGCTAAGTAGAATTTATGAATTAAAGAGTTTTTGTCGAACAACTTATAAACATAGTCGCTAAAGTAAAATTTCAAACAAATTGAATAAAAAAATTGTTAAGACAGTTGTTAGTTACGTAAAACCATAAATACGGAATATAAATTTTCGAACAACATAAAAACAAGTACATATAAAATCATAACAGCTTTAATAATAATAAGACCTAAAATAATAGTAATGTGTTTACGTTCGACAGCGCGCATCGCTTGGCGGAACGATAGGAAGCCGCTTGGTGACCTATTGCACTCGGGAATCAAAGTAGGTAATATACCTACGGAATCTTGTTACCAGCGCTTGCCTCTACTCGTGGTGGTACTCAAATGGATAATATTTTTTCTAATTTCCCTTGTGAAGTAGGACTTTATAAATCTTTCTTCAGTTACCACCGTCTTATGAGGGCTCGTTTTTAGACGTTACATAATGGTATGGAACCCTTCGTGCGCGAGTTCTACTCGCACTTGGCAGGTTTTTTCCTCCTTGTGGTAGATAGAGCCTAAGTCCATAAGACGTAGTAGCCACGTTAACATTTTGGTGGGCGTATAGGTGGAAAAAGGAATAAAATAACGATGGGTTGCTAGCTGCATCGCCTACTACATAATTTTCAGATATTTGCCCATAAATTTACAAATTGAAATTGAATTTGTTTAATAAGATCTGATTTTATGGAAAGCATTTTATTAATAACAAATAATAACTTTGAAATAAATATAATTATATGTATTTCTATTAAGCAAAAAAATATTGTGACTAAATAAAAAGAACGTCTCATTAATAATTCATAGTATCGTAACTAGTTTCTCGCAAAAGAAAAGCTCTAGTTGATATTTTTATTCAAATGAAAATAATTGTTATTCTCTTGGCAAATATATTATAATGCATTTATTATCATTATCACATTGCTTTTCAGCTCACGTCTACATCACATCACGTCTTACGAATACATAAAAAAAAATATACAGTCGAACATAGAACCTCCTTCTTTTTTTGAAGTCGGTTGATAAAACCAGCCAAATACGAGTTAGAGTTACGCAAGAGGGTTCCGTAAAATTAGTTATAATATTTTTTGTGATGTAACAATATTCAGATTTTCATTTTACTTGTAACAGCCTCAGTGGTTCAGTGGTTAAGGCGTTTGCCTGTTGACCTGGGGGTCGTGGGTTCGATTCCCACCGGAAGCATACTTTGTTTAGTTGTTTCCAGTTTGGTTAGGGCATTGCAGGCTTGAATCACCTGATTGTCTGATAATAAAGATGATTCCGTGCTTCGGAAGGCACGTTAAGCCGGTGGTCCCGGCTGCCATCTGGTAGTCGTTAAAGGAACCACGTCAGAGGCCGAGAGGCGGTTCCGAAGAACTCTGACACCAGGGTGTTCATGGTCGATTGACCGTGACACCTACTCGAAATGATGAATGATTTTACTTGTTCGAAAAGGTGATAGCTGATTGCCACATTTTTATCTTCAATTAATCGACGTAGTTTAATGGATTATGTTTTTGAAGTGGCAATGGGTGGAGCAAATACACTGTTGGACATCCACCGACTAGGTTGTCGGCCAACCTGATAAAAGTCACAGGAAGGCGCTGGATGCAGGCTACTTCCAAACGTCGTATTGGAAATATTTAAGGAGGTCCTATGCCCAGCAGTGGACTTCTTGCGAATTAGATGATGATGATTATGTAACGGAGACATAAAGAGATTCTCAATCTGACTATACTGTACTGACTGTATAATTTTTTTTTGTCTGATTGCTATCTGTTTTTACCGTATTTTTTTTATAATTGATAGGATAAGCTTTAGTATAAAGTTACAAAAATCCCAAAGTTTAACCCAAATTAGTTCAATAGTTTGGTGGAAGTCGGTCTTTAATCTAAAAGATTTAAAAAAGTCAGCTTCTGCAGGCGTAAAAATCAATTTTATTCGCCGCCTATTTTCAACTGAAAAATGAAAAGTCAAAAATGTAATTAAAAAAACAAGAAAATGTGTTTTTCCTTCTTGAAGAACGTCTACTTTCTGGTGGATGGTATCAAACAAAATTTATATATATATATGTCGCAGTCGGATTGTATTACATTACAGCTAGCTGTTGTCAAAAACAGGGCCATTTTGAAATGAGGTGGTTCTTCCCCGACCTAATATGTCAAGAAATACTAGTACTAGTACTCGAGATTTGGTTTTTAAAATGTTTCGTTTAATGATTTTTGTACGTACAAATATATTTGTAAGCTGAATCACAGACAAACACATTATTATAGCAATTTACTTAGGTAAATATCTCTATTTACCTAGTCAGGTCTACTGATGTATCAGTAATAGTAATGTCACATTGGTCGAGTAGTAAAGAACAAGTCAAGAGGCGAGTTTTTAAAGTGATTTCGAAATGTTTTTAACAAACTGCTTGCATAAAAACTCTCTCAAGTTAATCATCATATTCAGCTTCATATTATTCACTGCTGGGTATAAGCCTCCTTTTGTCTGCGCCCATTCCTCTCTACCTCCAGCCATCGCAATCCAGTTCTTTCCAGCAATTTGTCGCCTTATGTCGTCAACCCCAACTACTGGACGTCCAACACTACATTTTCTATTTCTTGGATACGAAGTTCTTGGCGGGAATTTCGGCGGACAGCACGGATTTTGATTTGGATTGTTTTTGGACTTTATAATTTGAAATCGGTGTAATTTGGTGTTATAAAAGCCCATGTCATGGTGCGGCTGTAGTGAGATTTACATAGCGGGCTGGTGGTCGCTCGCCTTACTGCGTCGTGCGTGTATGATCAAGCCAGTGGATTCGTGGGAATTGTCGCCATATCACTGAGTTGAATCACGAAATGAATTACACCATCATTTTGTTGATACACGTACAAAAATATAAAGGGCTAAAAGGTGTAGAAAGCCAAAGGCCGCAAAGCAATTTTTTAAACCTGCTTTTGTGTCCCACAGCTTGGCAAAGGCTTCCCCTTTTTGTAAAACAAAACAAGCAAAACAAATATGAAAAAAAATAATCTGGGATACCACTCGGTGACAGCCGGTGGTAGGTGAAGTAACACCTACCATCGTTCCTTCTACCCCAGTGTCCTGCCCAGTTCCATTTTAGAGTTGCTAACGTGTTCTTTAAAGCAAGGTAATATCGCCAAATAATACTCTCCCAATGTAGACTCAGCGATATGACTCGACGGTATACGGAAGATATTGACATTTCATAGCCTTACGAGGTGATCAATCACCTTCAGGTATAACTGGGATCGATTCAATATGCTGACGACACATTCGGGGGAAACCGTTTGTGAGTTATATGATGTCGTATAAATTGACACCGATAGTTTTGACTAGCTGTTATGTTTCAGTTTTGTATTATGAAATATTATATATGCGCCTTATATGAGATGATTTCTATAATATCTATGTTTATGAAATGTAACTGCCTCCGTGGTCCAGTGGTTAAGGCGTTTGCCTGTAGACCCGGTCGTGGGTTCGATTCCCACGGGAAGCAGACTTTGTTTAGTTGTTTCCAGTTTGGTTAGAACATTGCAGGCTTGAATCCTGATTGTCTGATAATTAAGATGATGCCGTGCTTCGAAAGGCACGTTAAGCCGTTGGCCCCGGCTGCCATCTCGTAGTCGTTAAAGGAACCACGTCAGAGGCCGAGAGGCGGTTCCGGATAACTCTGACACCATGGTCGATTGATAGTGACACCTACTCGAAATGATGATGATTCAAATTCAAATTCAAATTATTTATTTGCAGTAAAAGTGGTTACAATTTGATCACATGTTTGTTTTTTATTATAAGCATCTCACTATTAACCTAACAAGGCATGCAAATATTAATATAATTATTTTTATACTATTAAGTTAAAGTGTTCTACAGCAATATATAATTAATACATTTCATTCTTTTAATAGTACTTACATTCATAATAAATTGCATTCCATTCAATTAAAATATAATATCAAAAGTAAAATATCAATAATAGTTACAGTAAAAGTCATTAAATTGTACCCGTCAAATATTCTCTTACAGAGTAATAGCATTTTTCAATTAATAATTTTCTAAGTCTTTTCTTGAACAACTTAATAGGAAGTTCCTGTATATCGCTCGGCAGTTTATTAAAAAAATGAACAGCCATTACATAGCAGTTTTGATCGTAAAGAGTAGTATCTCTTTTCGGCAATATTAGCTTATTCGGAAATCTACCCCTATATTTATTTATTAATTCGCAATTTTTATTAAATAGCTCAGGATGCTCTTTCACAAAAGAACACATTTCAAAAATGTACATTGATGGCATTGTTAATAAATTTAATCTAATGAAATGTGGCCTGCAGCTGGTCCTTTGAGGCAATTTACACATAGATCTTACGCAGTTTTTTTGGGCTATAAAAGCCATATTAGATTCTACCGCATTACCCCAAGCTATAATTCCATAACGAAGAATGGAGGCAACATAACCATGGTAAGCCATTAATGCTGTTTTTATATCAGCAATATTAACTAGCCTCCACAAGACATATGAGAAGCCATTTATTTTACTACTTAGAACTTTCAGGTGCGATTTCCATGTAAAATTATTATCTATTGTAAGTCCTAAAAATCTAACTTCATTACATTCTGTTATATGTTGACCATCATGCTTTACTGTAATATCGACTATTTTACTGTTTCTCTGGTTGTGAAATTGAACATATTTAGTTTTCTTAATGTTTATTATTAAATTATTTCTGTCAAGCCAATCTATTATATCATTTAGGGTATTATTAATTTCATCATTATAAGTAGTCAAGTTTGATAAATTTGGAATCACTATAGCAAGATCGTCAGCAAACAGTGTAGAGAAGTATTCTGTAACTCTTGGGAGATCATTTATATACAGCAAAAACAATAGTGGTCCCAAAATGCTACCTTGCGGGACGCCTACATTATTTGTCCTATCCTCAGATTTATATTCTTTTTCATTTAAGTGTTTATCTACATTTGCCAAAAGTACATACTGGATCCTTTTTTCTAAGTATGATTTGAGCCAGTCTAATGTATTACCACGTAGTCCATACCTTTCGCATTTAGAAAGCAATATTTCATGCAATACATAATTAAACGCTTTTGTCATATCAATAAAAAAAGCCATAACTTCCAAAGATGATGATGATTTAGTTAACAACCTATCACTATTCTGATTTCGTTTTATGTTCGATTTGCGAATGTGGTAAATTTCCGGCATAAGGGCTGTATATTTTGATTGCGTTGGCTTAGGCGTTTAATTTTTTCATAGCTCCAAGGGACAGTAGACTTGAGTATTTGATATAAATTTCAGCTTGATATCTCTACGCGTTCCTGAGAAATAGGGTCTTGACAGACAGACAGACGGAAAACAAAGTGATACTTTAAGGTACCAGTTTTTTGCTTTTACGGAACCTTAAAAAAATGTCCATATTGTCTATAACTTTATTTTCCGATATCATAATTTAAAGCTAGGTATGCTAGGTTATTGATTAAGCTTATTGATTAAGACTTATTGTAAGTGAATGTATTCTTTATGAGTCAATAAATATCTTAAACCTAAAAAGCTATGAGCACAAATTACGTGATCATTTCCATATAAATCTATCGTGTTCCTATCGCCAACATTCCATTGGTCTTCGTGGGCCATTCATCACGCTATGCCCCGATAATAGTTACAATATGGGCGAGATTTATACGATACAGTGTGGTATCAGTTCCTATGAAATATGTTCTATCTTGAAAGCTTATATTTTTACCTAGCAGTAGACTAAGAAACATAATCACATAACTTGGTAGCATTTTAACCGACTTCAAAAAAGGAGGAGGTTCTCAATTTGGTTGTGTTTTTTAGGGTTTCGTACCCAAACGGTAAAAACGGGACCCTATTAATGTCGCTCCGCTGTCCGTCTGTCTGTCTGTCTGTCTATCTGTCTTCTGTTGCCGCTATAACAACAAATACCAAAAAGTAGAACAAAATAAATATTTAAGGGGGCTCCCATACAACAAACGTGATTTTTTGCTTGTTTTTGCTCGATATTGATAACGGCAACTGGTAGATGCTTGAAATATTTACAGAATATTTATTTATATATTTACTTTAAAAATAAATAATTAAATAAAAATAAAATTTAAAAATCCCATACAACAGACATGATTTTTCGCCGTTTTTGTAGATAGTGGTACGGAACCCTTCGTGCGCGAGTCCGACTCGCACTTGGCCGGTTTTTATTTATGTTTGTTACTTTATGACTCCGTCATTTGTAAAACGAATTGAAAAAAATATGTTAAAAGTGGTAAAATAAAATTTAAAAAAAAAAGATTTGTTAGGGTAACTTCCATACAAATGGGAGTTGATTCTTTTTCTCGAATATTCCAACGTATGTGGTGTTCTTGAATAGGTTTTATAGCGCAAATTTTTATTAGAGTAAGTGTCCCCCCCCTTCTATCTACTTGGTTGTATATGAAAACGTGAAAAAAACTACAACTATATGAACTAAGTACAGTTTACAAATTAAAGAGTTATAAATTACTAGCTTTCGCCCGCGGCTCCGCCCGCGTCTATGTCGATCCCTCGGGAATAGTACTTTTTGGCGGCGTGAAAGCGTAACAAACAAACAAACAAACATCAAACAAACAAACAAACAAACAAACAAACAAACAAACAAACAAACAAACAAACAAACAAACAAACAAACAAACAAACAAACAAACAAACAAACAAACAAACAAACAAACAAACAAATAAACAAACAAACTCACTTTCGCATTTATAATATTAGTAAGGATAAGGATTAGGAAAAGTAGAATTTTATACAAATTTAATTGAAAATTAGATAACACAGTTTTTAGTTACGTAAAACAACTACTGAATATAAATTAACGAACCACGTAAAGTAAGAATATATAAAATCAAAGCAGCTTTTATTATAATAATACCTAAATTAAGAGCCCGACATATGCCAGGCGGGCGGCGTGGCGATACAAACGCGGATGGTCTAAACGCGTTGGCTACTTTGGACATTTTCGTTTATTAGGAATATTCAAGGGTTATTCGAAAAAGAAAAACATATGATGGCTGCCTTATCTGTAATGCAATAATAATCAAAAGTTTCAAGGTTAATTTTAATGTATTTGGTGAATAATGCTATATACCGAGTAAATTAGACGTGATTTGGAGGCAACTTTGCAATTTTTTTCTATCGAGAAAATTTAACGCAATCGTGTTTTTGAGTCATATAGTTACCAGAGTTAGTCCTGAACTTTGCTGCATTTTTATTTCAACTTGAGTATTTAATTATTATTGATATAACAGTCAATCATGCAAAGCAGTGTGAGGTAGTACGGGCCCTTAATAGCAATTCGTTTACGTTCGACCAAACAAGGCCACTTGGTACCTACTGCCCTCACCGTGAAGCGTGAATTCAAAGCTGGTATTCGCAGAATCAGAAATCATTTATTGTTAAATTGATTATTAAGATGTTACATTCGTTTTTACCTTATAATTCAGGCATACAATAGTCAGTAAAAAGTACAATCACAATTAATAATCAAAAATTATATATTAATAAAAAAGATTAAAAAAAAATTGAATATAAGTAAGGGGTTAAATCAATCAAAAATACTTAGTTAAAAATACGTAGAAATCATTCTAATCCTATAACTATCCTAACTCTTATTATAAATGCGAAAGTGAGTTTGTTTGTTACGCTTTCACGCCGTAACTACTGAACCGATCATCATGAAATTTTGCATACAAGTTCTCTGGAGTACGGAGTAGGACATAGGCTACCTTTTGTCTTGGGAAAAATTACTATTCCCGAGGGATCGACATTGACGCGGGCGAAAGCTAGTCTAAATTATAAAAAAAACACTTTCAATTAACTATTTTTTTAAAGCTCGCTTAAATAGAGTATTATTAAGTAAATTTTTTTATATCCATTGGAATTTTATTGTATACTCTTATTGCGGTTACATAAGTACTCTTGTCATGTATTGAGCAGTGAATCTGTTGAAGAACGAGTCTTTGTCCCTGACGTCTCTTGATGTGGCATCAGACACCTTCACAAATTCAGTGTTTGATTCTCTTCGCAACTACGGAACCACTGCGCGGGGCCCGACACGCACTTGGCCGGTTTTTAGCATTCATTTAACTTCAACCTTCAGTTCCTCAGCTTGCTTATTATCTGATCTTATATAAAGCCCTGTTTATGATTAAGATAAATCTTCGCTCAGATTTCGGTATAAAAAGTCACCTTGCCATTAGCGTAACGCGTCTTTGACAGTGTCATGTTGATGAGAATTGATGGTAGGGAGTTATAGTTAAGTTTATACTGTGTCTTGTTTACTGTTTAGGGCTTTTCAAGTTATTTAAATAAATAAATATATACGGACAAATCACACAGATTGAGCTAGCCCCAAGGTAAGTTCGAGACTTGTGTTATGGGATACTAACTCAACGATACTATATTTTATAACAAATACATATATAGATACACATCCAAGACCCAGGCCAAATCTGAAAAAGATCATTTTCCATCTTGACCTGGCCGGGGATCGAACCCGGTCACTCCGTGTCGCAGGCAGGCGTGTTGACCGCTGCGCCACGGAGCTAGTCAAAATATATATTGAGCAGTGAATCTGTGGAATAACGAGACGGTCTTTGTCCCTGATGTGTCTTGATGTGATATCAGACACCTTCACAAATTCAGTGTCGAAGACGATCAACTCTTCGCAACTACGGAACCACTGCGTGGGGCCCGACACGCACTTGGCCGGTTTTTAGCATCCATTTAACTTCAACGTTCAGTTCCTCAGTTTGCTTATTATCTGATCTTATATAAAGCCCTGTTTATGATTAAGATAAATCTTCGCTCAGATTTCGGTATAAAAAGTCACCTTGCCATTAGCGTAACGCGTCTTTAACAGTGTCATGTAGATGAGAATTGATGGTAGGGAGTTATAGTTAAGTTTATACTGTGTCTTGTTTACTGTTTAGGGCTTTTCTAGTTATTTAAATAAATAAATATATACGGACAAATCACATAGATTGAGCTAGCCCCAAGGTAAGTTCGAGACTTGTGTTATGGGATACTAACTCAACGATACTATATTTTATAACTAATACATATATAGATACACATCCAAGACCCAGGCCAAATCTGAAAAAGATCATTTTCCATCTTGACCTGGCCGGGGATCGAACCCGGTCACTCCGTGTCGCAGGCAGGCGTGTTGACCGCTGCGCCACGGAGCTAGTCAAAATATATATTGAGCAGTGAATCTGTGGAATAACGAGACGGTCTTTGTCCCTGATGTGTCTTGATGTGATATCAGACACCTTCACAAATTCAGTGTCGAAGACGATCAACTCTTCGCAACTACGGAACCACTGCGTGGGGCCCGACACGCACTTGGCCGGTTTTTAGCATCCATTTAACTTCAACGTTCAGTTCCTCAGCTTGCTTATTATCTGATCTTATATAAAGCCCTGTTTATGATTAAGATAAATCTTCGCTCAGATTTCGGTATAAAAAGTCACCTTGCCATTAGCGTAACGCGTCTTTGACAGTGTCATGTTGATGAGAATTGATAGTAGGGAGTTATAGTTAAGTTTATACTGTGTCTTGTTTACTGTTTAGGGCTTTTCTAGTTATTTAAATAAATAAATATATACGGAAAAATCACACAGATTGAGCTAGCCCCAAGGTAAGTTCGAGACTTGTGTTATGGGATACTAACTCAACGATACTATATTTTATAACAAATACATATATAGATACACATCCAAGACCCAGGCCAAATCTGAAAAAGATCATTTTCCATCTTGACCTGGCCGGGGATCGAACCCGGTCACTCCGTGTCGCAGGCAGGCGTGTTGACCGCTGCGAAAGGAGCTAGTCAAAATATATATTGAGCAGTGAATCTGTGGAATAACGAGACGGTCTTTGTCCCTGATGTGTCATGATGTGATATCAGACACCTTCACAAATTCAGTGTCTAAGACGATCAACTCTTTGCAACTACGGAACCACTGCGTGGGGCCCGACACGCACTTGGCCGGTTTT
Source organism: Elegia similella (assembly GCA_947532085.1). NCBI lineage: Eukaryota > Metazoa > Arthropoda > Insecta > Lepidoptera > Pyralidae > Elegia > Elegia similella. The sequence goes on from OX383941.1 coordinate 22,881,358, forward strand.
TAGCATCCATTTAACTTCAACGTTCAGTTCCTCAGCTTGCTTATTATCTGATCTTATATAAAGCCCTGTTTATGATTAAGATAAATCTTCGCTTAGATTTCGGTATAAAAAGTCACCTTGCCATTAGCGTAACGCGTCTTTGACAGTGTCATGTAGATGAGAATTGATGGTAGGGAGTTATAGTTAAGTTTATACTGTGTCTTGTTTACTGTTTAGGGCTTTTCTAGTTATTTAAATAAATAAATATATACGGAAAAATCACACAGATTGAGCTAGCCCCAAGGTAAGTTCGAGACTTGTGTTATGGGATACTAACTCAACGATACTATATTTTATAACAAATACATATATAGATAAACATCCAACACCCAGGCCAATCTGAAAAAGATCATTTTCCATCTTGACCTGGCCGGGGATCGAACCCGGGCACTCCGTGTCGCAGGCTGGCGTATTAACCACTGCGCCACGGACCTGTTATTTACATACATATTATTATAAAAAAATATATATGTATATGTTGACATTTAAAATTTATTGACATTTTTAATTGTGTGTTGTGTATTTAATTGATTTTTTTTGTGTATATGTAATTGTATTTAATTTATTCGAGCGACTGTAATTTAGTAGTTTATTATTTTGTATTGTATTAAGGGTCAAAAAGTTACCCGAAATAAATGAATTTTATTTTATTTATTTTATTTATTATCACGTCTTTATCCCTTAGGATGAAGACAGACCCTGAAATCATAAGACCGAAAGGCCACGAGTGTGTTGGTGGGCGTAAAGGTGGAAAACGGAATCGAAATAGTAATGGGTAGCTAGCCGCATCGCCTATTCTTATGATTCTTTAGATTTTCTCTCATTCCCTTTGTATTACGTATCATATTCAAAGATCAATGTTTACTTTCGCCTATTCATGAGTAAAACCGGAACACATAATTATATGAAACTAGCTTTCGCCCGCAACTCCGCCCGCGTCAATGTCGATCCCTCGGGAATAGTTCTTTTTCCCGGGATGAAAGGTAGCTTATGTCCTTCTCCGTACTCCAGAGAACTTGTATGCAAAATTTCATCATGATCGGTCCAGTAGTAAAGGCGTGAAAGCGTAACAAACAAACAAACAAATAAATAAACAAACAAACAAACAAACAAACTCACTTTCGCATTTATAATATTAGTAAGGATAAGGATGTATTCAGAACTGCCCTTTAGAAGTCGGTTATCTATATCTATACATATAATAAAACGGTAAAATATTCTGTCTGTACATTTAGAATTTTTTACTGAAATGAATAGTTATTAAATTAATATTGAAATGAATATTTAATGAAATGAATTTTTTACTGAAACACTTAAAAAGAATAAAAGAAAGCAAAAAAATATTTTCGAAGTTTTTTGTCTGTCTGTCTGTCTCTCTGTTTGTATGTATGATCACGATCATCTCCGAAAATACTGAACCGATTTACTTCAAACTTTCACCAATTGCTTTGTTTTAATTCGGCAAAACATTTATAGTTTATTTCATCAAAATCGGTTCATTAAAAAAAAAGCTATCATCATTTGAATGAACTCAAGGCATGAGTTTACCTGCAATATATAGCATTAAATAATAAGTGTTATCTGTGGTACGGAAAAGGACATAGGGTACATTTTATCCCGGGAAAAAGTACTGTTCCCGAGGGATCGACATTGACGCGGGCGGAGCCGCGGGCGAAAGCTAGTCTACACTTCTACACTAATATTATAAAGAGGAAAGATTTGATTGTTTGTTTGTTTGCATATAATAGGCTCCGAGACTACTGGACCGATTTGTAAAATTCTTTCACAATTAGAATCCTACATTATCCCTGATGAACATAGGCTATAGATTAAATACCTATAACTACCCGTGCGAAGCCGGGGCGAGCCTCTAGTTAAATATAAACGTGTCTATCACAGACCGAAAATTGTCGGAAGCAGCCCACAACTCAATTAATAGACGTGAATATTTCATCGAATTCTCAATATATCGAATGTCGATACCATTCGCGCAAATTTTGTCGATTTCCCATTAACTTTCAATAAATTTTCTTGTCGCGACAGCCAATTTTAAACGGTTTTATTTTTATTATTCGCTTTTGAGTTAAAAGTTATCAAAAGAGTAAATGCAATGATTCCATAGCCGTGTGGTTTCCGGCAGAGTAGAATAGGACCACTCCTAGTCTTCCCATGGAGGTTGTAAGAGGCGACTTAGGAAATACAAGCTAAACAAAGCTCATAAACATCAGTGAGATGAGACCTCTCTAACCCCAACGAGGAGAGTGTAGGCCAAATCCTCTGTCTGCTCTGGCCAAGTATGGCATATCCATCACCAAATGTTTTTGTCCCTGGGGTAAAAAAAAACATATTTTAGACCCTGTATACTGCCAAATATTTGTGTAAAATTCTGAGGGCTTGGACTCAGTTCTTCTAAATAACACGACGGATCTTGTTGACAACAACTACATTCTATGTGTGGCTATATTATAGTTACATTAGCGCGCCCAGACCTGCGGTCCTATTTGCTAACTCAGTGTACAACGTTTTGATAGTAATTTCAAAATACATTGCGGCTTTCGTATGATTGACTATTTTTATCTATATTGTGTACTCTATTTTATGTGAATAAATTATCATTATCATTATCATTATCATTATCATTATCATTATCATTATCATTATCATTATCATTATCATTATCATTATCATTATCATTATCATTATCATTATCATTATCATTATCATTATCATTATCATTATCATTATCATTATCATTATCATTATCATTATCATTATCATTATCATTATCATTATCATTATCATTATCATTATCATTATCATTATCATTATCATTATCATTATCATTATCATTATCATTATCATTATCATTATCATTATCATTATCATTATCATTATCATTATCATTATCATTATCATTATCATTATCATTATCATTATCATTATCATTATCATTATCATTATCATTATCATTATCATTATCATTATCATTATCATTATCATTATCATTATCAGTATCAGTATCAGTATCATTATCAGTATCATTATCATTATCATTATCATTATCAGTATCAGTATCAGTATCATTATCATTATCATTATCATTATCATTATCATTATCATTATCATTATCATTATCATTATCATTATCATTATCATTATCATTATCATTATCATTATCATTATCATTATCATTATCATTATCATTATCATTATCATTATCATTATCATTATCATTATCATTATCATTATCATTATCATTATCATTATCATTATCATTATCATTATCATTATCATTATCATTATCGTTATCGTTATCGTTATCGTTATCGTTATCGTTATCGTTATCATTATCCTTATCGTTATCGTTATCGTTATCGTTATCGTTATCGTTATCGTTATCGTTACCGTTACCTTTATCGTTATCGTTACAGTTATCGTTATCGTTATCGTTATCGTTATCGTTATCGTTATCATTATCATTATCATTATCATTATCATTATCATTATCATTATCATTATCATTATCATTATCATTATCATTATCATTATCATTATCATTATCATTATCATTATCATTATCATTATCATTATCATTATCATTATCATTATCATTATCATTATCATTATCATTATCATTATCATTATCATTATCATTATCATTATCATTATCATTATCATTATCATTATCATTATCATTATCATTATCATTATCATTATCATTATCATTATCATTATCATTATCATTATCATTATCATTATCATTATCATTATCATTATCATTATCATTATCATTATCATTATCATTATCATTATCATTATCATTATCATTATCATTATCATTATCATTATCATTATCATTATCATTATCATTATCATTATCATTATCATTATCATTATCATTATCATTATCATTATCATTATCATTATCATTATCTAAGATACATAAAACGTAATGTATGACTGAAGTGACTATCAAAACGTTGTACACTGAGTTAGCAAACAGGCCGGCTGGTTTCTTTTATTTTTGACAAGCTCTGTAACCTAGTGGTCATCATGATAGGCTGCCACATTACGTGCCCTGGATTAGATCACCGGTCAGGTCAAGATGGGAAATTATCTTTTTCAGATTGGTCTGGGTCTTGGATAGTTCAATCTGTGAGACATGTCCATATACTTCTTTTTTGGTCGGGCATTATAATGATGTTTTAAAAAAAACATGAAACGAAACTAATTATCTTTGCGTGTTTATATACAATACATATATATACAACATAACGGAACTGTATGCAGGATTTGAAATGTTACACAAAATCAGATGAGAAAATGTAACATAAAATTCTCCTGCTTCGTAGAATATAATTTTTCGGTGTTCGCAATTTCCAACAAAATGTCCGAAGTTGGGTAAATTGGATATACTGAGCCTATTTCTGAACGGTTTTCTAAAATTAAGGTAACAAGGTATTTGGATTTCATCCAATTGTTTTTATTTACATTGAGAGTAACGAGGTACAGGTACGTAGATATATATATAAATAACTACAGCGATTCGCTCAGACTTTTCCTTAAGTAGGTACTGTAATAAGACGTTATATATTAAGAGGAAATCTACGATTTCCGTACAAGCGTAGTCCCCTGATTCCTCGCCGGATAGTACCAGTACAGCAATGTTTTTTTTACCAAAAATATCTATGGATATAGTAGCATGTCCCTATGTTTAAATATTTTCATAATTGAATTATTTAAAGAGATATGAACCTTCAAAAACCTGAAATATTGGTAAGAATTTCCGTTGTGTTCAAACATTAAGAAAACAAATTCGACGCGATTATATTAGAAAAAGAAAACATAGAAACACAGCCATAGGTTAAAATTTAAATCGGTTAAGTTTTAGAAAAGAAATCAGGGGACTACGAAGCGTTAATTTTGGTAATTTTCATAGGTATTTTCGGCCCGAGCTGCAGTTGTCTCTATCGCACTCTGCAGGGGTTCTTTAGGCACACAGCGCGACAGCAATAGATTTTACAAATACATATTTTGTTTATTCTCTCGAGCGCAGTATTTCCTCTTAACACATCGCTTTATCTTTAAGCATAAAGAAAGTATAAATATGTTGACGTGATAAAGTCTTATAAATCGATGAATGCCGGCTGCACGCACGAAAAAGTGTCCCGTTTCGTTGTGCAAACGAGAGCGGGGAACAAGCCATAGAGAGGCACGATCGGCCAAAGCGATTGGCTTGTGACGCATCTATCTCTCTTCCACCGTTATCACGTAAAATTTTCGTTCGTAAAGCGACTTTACAGACAATTAATTTCTTTTTATCAAATACTAGGTTTTGCTCGCGGCTTCGCTCGCTTTAAGAAGTATAATTTCATACAAACTTTCATCCCCTATTCATCCCCTTGGAGGTGGAATTGATCAAAATCCTTTATTATGATGCTTACGTCATAACATCTATGCCATATTTCAGCCTGATCCTTCCAGTGGTTTGGGCTGTGCGTTGATAGATCGCTAACCCACCGTACCACCAGGAGTATGGCCAGGGGTACGGTGGGTCTGTAGTGGCTATGTCAGTCAGTCACCTTTGAGTAGAGTAAGAGTTTATAGAATATTCGCTTTGACCTGATTGGTGGCCACGCAAGCCATCAGGTTGAAGTAGGTACAGACTAAGAGGACGCGGGAGTGCGAAGGCCACGCAATTCCACCCCAATGTCCACTAATAGGGTCGTGTAGGATTCTTATTGTATGTTATTATTAGTAAAAGTAATAAAGTAGTTAAACTCATACACTGTTATCACGCCAACCCTACATTGGCCCCTATACCTATTTACATTCATCATATCGACATAGGCCTCCCCCAAGGATTTCCAATACGACCGGTTGGAAGCGGCCTGCATTCAGCGTCTTCTAAGTCAGGTCATCCGACCATCTGGTCGGTGGATGTCCGACGCTGCGCTTGCCGGTACGTGGTCGCCATTCGAGAACCCTTCTGTCTCATAGGCCATCAGTTCTACGAGCTATGTGCCCCGCCCACTGCCACTTCAAAAAGCTAATCCGCTGAATCGGTGGCCTTTGTCCTCTTACGAATCGTTTCTGATTCGATCTCGCAGAGAAACACCGAGCATAGCCCTCTCCATAGCTCCTTGAGCGACTTTGAGCTTTCTTAAGGGACCACGTTATACAATATTTAGATTATCCGGCCCCATTTGAAGGTTTTAATTGACAAAATGAAACACACTACGTGAAGGAGACTTCCTTTTAATATAAATAGAAACAAGAAAACCGTAACAAAATAAGGTTTGAGATAGTCGGGGGACAAATAACTGAATAAAAAATAGCCCGGGGACAGGGACATTACAGAGTGGTCCCAGGGTAGCTACAACCTTCACTGGATGTGTATTTTGGCTATTAGTTTACAGGAGTGGGCTTTGTATGAAATATGTGACAGTATAATGGTTAAATGTGGTCACCACTCGAAAACCTTTTGGCCCCATAGGCCATCACTTATAAGCGCTATGTGCTCCGCTCACTGTTACTAGAAAGAGCTAATCTCTAAGCTATGTCAGTATTCATCGTTCTTCTACGAACCGGCAAGCGCAGCGTTGGATACCCGCCGCGCCGTCCAGGTGGGATAATTCCTACTGCGAACCGACATAATGAACTTCATAATAAACATTAAACTTCGAGAGAAAGAGAACCCTCACCTTTCCTCCATCGGACTAAGAGACGCAGACAGAAATGTCACCCTTTTATCATTGGAATACCAAAGAGTCGAACTAAACGCTTTGACAGTTCCTTTTTGTTTCGAGTAGCTAAGGTGTGGAATGAATTGCCTGCGTCTGTATTCCCAGACAAGTACCGTCCCGAGACGTTTAAACGTAGAATAAATGGGTATCTCTTGAATAGGCATTTAACATCCTCCTTTTCATGTCACTTACCATCAGGTGAGATAGGATACAAGTGCCTACTACAATACTAAGTAAAAATAAAAAAAGAGTATTATTTTTTTATTGCATTATATTATGTTCGAATGAGAAGTTACAAAGTCTTCGTTTGACCTGCTATGTCACTGATGATCCACTTGGAAGTGAATGAAGACCGAGGAAGACATGGATACACTCATTCCATGTCTTGATCGGTCATACCCTTCCACCGTGACACATAAGAGGCGGGTAAGTGTAAATATGATTAACTAGCTTTCGCCCGCGGCTCCGCCCGCATCAATGTCGATCCCTCGGGAATAGTACTTTTTTTCGGGATAAAAGGTAGCCTATGTCCTTCTCCGTACTCCAGAGAACTTGTATGCAAAATTTCATGATGATCGGTTCAGTAGTTACGGCGTGAAAGCGTAACAATCAAACAAACTCACTTTCGCATTTATAATATTAGTAAGGATGATTTCAAAGGACGGAGATTGCATGCAGAGCCGAAAAGGATAGCAAGATGATGATGATGATGATGATGCCTTTTAAGCTCTCTTTGGCAATTGGCAAAAAATCTTAGAAATCATGTCGATAGGCGATGCGGCTAGCAAACAATTACTTTATTCATTCATTTTGCACCTATACGCCCGCTGGTCTTTGTGTTCTATAGCCTTAGGCTCTATCTACTAAGACGTTAGTCAAAGACGTGATAATATGTCTGTATTTCGAACGGTAATTTAAATTAAATCCAACACTATATGATGATCCGGCTCGAAGCCAAACGCCGGATCCAGACATGAAGAAACTAAGCATCAACTGCTGCATCATAATGGCGTTCTTCATTACGATAGTCGTGGGGCAGATAGCCCTTTTCTTCATATATATTTGGAAGCGTAAGATGTAGTCGGTGTTAAGTCATTTATATGTACTTTTGAGATGAAATGAAATAAATTACACTATAATAAATCCCGTCGACTGTAATTAAATTCTTTAATTTGTTGGACCGCCAGCCTCTCGACCTTTCGTCAGCCATCACGAGTACATTACACCTACTGGCGCAGCGGTCAACACGCCAGCCTGCGACACGGAGTGACCGGGTTCGATCCCCGGCCAGGTCAAGATGGAAAATGATCTTTTTCAGATTGGCCTGGGTCTTGGATGTGTATCTATATATTTATTTGTTATAAAATATAGTATCGTTGAGTTAGTATCCCATAACACAAGTCTCGAACTTACTTTGGGGCTAGCTCAATCTATGTGATTTGTCCGTATATATTTATTTATTTATTTATAATTTACTCGCCTTTGGCTTTGCAGTTTGCTCGCATCAATTTCGTAACTGTCTCCGTGGTCCAGTGGTTAAGGCCTTTGCCTGTAGACCCGGGGGTCGTGGGTTCGATAAATACAGTTGTAGGCATCCCAATAGACTAAATCTACAACAAACAACGACAGCCGTATATAGCAACAACAGCTACCAAATGGCTGTTAGAATTTATAACAGACTCAGTGATGATATAAAGTCTTTGCCTCTAAACTCATACAAAAGAAATTTGATAAAGTAGCTAATCAGCAATGCTTTTTATTCTATTGACGAGTATTTTTATTTTATTCATTAATTTTACATTTTATTTTATGTATGTATTATCTAAGAGTTCAAATTAATATATGACATGCACTTCTAAGTCCTATTGACATTATTGAACAGAATATGACATTTAAAAACATAGATTTAAAAAAAAAAATTGCGTCACTTCTATGTTTAAATAGGTTATTGTTGTTCGAAGCATTTAAATAAATTCAATGAATATATTATTCTTAACTTTAGAATATTTTGCATGCCAGTGTCTGGCTAAATGTGAGAAACTCTTTATATCAATAATAAGACCTTGTATGTATACCACATTTGGGCAAAATAAAGATATTTGTATTTGTATTCCCATGGGAAGCATACTTTGTTTAGTTGTTTCCAGTTTGGTTAGGGCATTGCAGGCTTGAATCACTTGATTGTCTGTTATTAAAGATGATTCCGTGCTTCGGAAGGCTCGTTAAGCCGTTGGTCCCGGCTGCCATCTGGTAGTTGTTAAAATAACCACGTCAGAGGCCGAGAGGCGGTTCCGAAGAATCAGACACCAGGGTGTGCATAGTCGATTGACCGTGTCACCTACACGAAATGAATGAATGCCACTGTCCACATCAAAGTCGTTACAAAAGTCATGTAGTTAATACAAAACAAATATCCGAAAGATAATCAAATTGCAGCAAATACTACGATAGAAGAATACAATTATTGCCTCTACGTTTTAAAATAAGCAATATCAGGTTTCTTAAACACCAAGAATAACTTCGTTTTTTCATCACGACGGAGAATTGTACTTTGTCCCTTTATTTAAACCGTATCCAATTACAGCCGGCCTATAAGACTGGTAAGGGACAAAGGAAGTAAATTAGGTACCTGAAAGGTTTCTGTCGATGTACATACATATCTTTATTCTTTACGGGCCCAGTACACAAATAAAGGGTTCCGATTTCAAAAAGGGTTTTTAGGTATACCACTTAACTTTTTACATGCTTGTAATTAACTTGCCTGTAAATATAAATAAATAGATTTTAAACGGACAAATCACACATATTGAGCTAGCCAAAAAGTAAGTTGAAGACTTGTGTATCGGATATTAACTGAACGATATTTTTGTAGCAAATACATATTATTAGATAAATATCCAAGACCCAGGCCATTGTGAAAAACATAATTTTCCATCTTGACCTGACCGGGAGTCAAACTCGGGACCTTCAGTGTGGCAGCCTCACATGATCACCACTAGGACACAAAGCCCATCAATGTGTATCTGTGTGGGTTAAAGGTTGCCGCACACTTATCAACTCGTAAACGGAACGTAAACGTATCAACTCGAGTAGTTCAGTATTCTTTGTATGAAACTCCCTACTACAACGCACACTATTCGTATTCGTCCGTGGGAATCGAAACCACGAGCACCGGTTCTACAGGCAAACGCCTTAACCACTGGACCACGGAGGGAGATGGACAGTGGCGTAAAAACAGGATGGCATGCTGGCTAATTGCCAAGGGCTAGTGGGCCCCGGCCAGGAGTCGAAGAGCGGGGTTGGAGATTGAACTCAATATCATGGGCCCCATTGTATGAGTAGGGCCCCAAGTGGTGTAATTACGCCAGTGGCTGTAGAGTGCTACTTTTGAACAGGCGACCGCTTTAAAAGGAAAGATATTTGAATGAAAAAATAGCTTGTCTTGTGAACTTAAGGTCACAGCCCACTTAACAACAAGCACCTTGGTACGTAAGAAATGACAACCTGCACCGGGACCTTAACATACAGCTCGTCGATATGGTTACTAAGCAGTATGCTGAAGCACATGAATACAGGTTGCTTCATCATGTGAATGTCGAGGCGATCCAGCTCCTCGACAACACGGACATAGTCAGGCGGCTCAAAAGAACTAAACCCTTCGAATTACTGTAGTGTAAGTGATAATGACACAACTATAGTGCAGTGATAGTGCGTACAAAGACACATGAACATAGTGCCTTCCCCATAATAAAGACAGTAAGATAAGTGTCGATGGACACATTCTTAAACAATACATTATAAAACTAGGTCAATGTAAAATTACTCATTAGTCTAAGTTAAAGCTAGATCGTAATATTATAGCGTACTTATATTTTAAATACGATAATTTAAGGGTCCGTTCTACCTCACACTGCTTTGCATGATTGACTGTGATATCAATAATAATTAAATACTCAAGTTGAAATAAAAATGCAGCAAAGTTCAGGACTAACTCTGGTAACTATATGACTCAAAAACACGATTGCGTGAAATTTTCTCGATAGAAAAAAATTGCAAAGTTGCCTCCAAATCACGTCTAATTTACTCGGTATATAGCATTATTCACCAAATACATTAAAATTAACCTTGAAACTTTTGATTATTATTGGCAGCCATCATATGTTTTTCTTTTTCGAATAACCCTTGAATATTCTTAAAAAACGAAAATATCCAAAGTAGCCAACGCGTTTAGACCATCCGCGTTTGTATCGCCACGCCGCCTGGCATATGTCGGGCTCTTAAGGAAAAAAAAACTTATCAACTTGGAATGGGATCGACACCGTATCGCCTTTCGCCGCGCCGTCCACCAGGCGTCAACCTGCCGTAGACTCGGCTACGGCTAGGCGATGCTGCGCTTAACGTTTACCAACCTCTGGTCTGGCTGGCATCATCCGGCTTATTTGCTAACTCAGTGTACGTAGTCACTTCAAAATACATTGCAGTTTTCGTATGATAACTATTTTATTTAAGATATATAACACGTAATGTAAACGTAAACCGTTTTATATATCTTAAATGAATCACCTGATTGTCTGATAATTAAGATGATTCCGTGCTTCGGAAGGCATTTTAAGCCGTTGGTCCCGGCTGCCATTTGGTAGTCGTTAAAGGAACCACGTCAGAGGCCGAGAGGCGGTTCCGATGAACTCTGACATCAGGGTATGCATGGTCGATTGATCGTGCCACCTACTGGGATTGATGATGATTTTACGACTCCATAGAAGAAGAAGAATAAAAAGATATTCTCTAAAAACATGTTTCTTTTCCAATTTTACATATTGCTTCAATGATGATGGATGAATGGATGATGGCTGTAATGATGATGATGAAGAAAATTTTTTTTAAACATTGTCTTCTTCTTCTTTTCAGCCTTGATCAACCAAATATTTGGTGTAGGCCTCCTTCAGTTCTCGTCATTTTTCTCTATTTTGGGCAGTTAAACTCCAGTTGCTGTCTGCTATCTTTTTGATGTCATCTTTCCATCTCATTTGGGGTCTTCCTACTAGACTCTTTTTGTTTCATGGTCTCCACTCCTGCAACCGTCTGCACCACAAGTCCGTTTTTCTGGCTATATGACCAGCCCACTCCCACTTAAGTCTTGCTATTTTTCGTCCAATATCGGTAACTTTGCTTTATTAACATTGTAAACGGTTGAATTTACATCTCACAATCTATAATGTGTATATTTTTAGGACATGGTTCCTGCTGTGCATATTTAAACTTTAAATTTAATTTTACTTAATTAATCGTGCCTTCTGAGCATCAGAAAATGTAAACACGCTCAAAATTTAGTTAAATTTTGGCATGTATTTGCAAAATGTCTGTATCTAAAAACATTTTACGTAGTTAACTTCTACTTCTATTACCTAAAAAGTTGTTTAATTTCAAACTCAACTTAAGTATTGTCAGTCAACTTTGGTAGTTTCTAAGGCGCTTTCTTACTAAAAAGATAAGACATTCCGACAGAAATAAGTTATTTGCTAGATTTCCCCATGGAACGCGAAACTTATCGTCAACTTAAAAGTGTTTTAATACGGCGTCATTTCGAACTTATTAGCTATTTTGAAATCTGGGAATCAGAATCCTTAATAGAACACAGAATTGCAAGAAAAAAATTTAACTAACCAAAAAAGCATTTGACCTTTCATAGAAATTCGTCCAGCTGATCAGCGACTTTATATGGGAATCCAATTTTTTTTTATTCTGATTTTAAGATTCCAATATAGCTAGGAGGTTCAAAATCACGTTGTATATGTATTCCAACACACATTTGAATTTTTTTTTGTTAGTTATAAGTTTGTATAGTGTTATCTTCCATCATGAAAAGATTAAATCAAACTAGCACAAGTAAATAACTCGTGTCACTTTGAAAGATTCAATGTGAATTGGCACCATCTATAGTAAAAGGTTTTTTCCTTTACATTTGCACTTAACCACTCAGCTAAGATATAGTTTGTTTTTATTTTATATGTCTCTGAGGTGGCTTTGCACTAAAAATAATTAATTTTGCTGGCATAAATAATTTGTTTATAGATTTTTTCATGGAACATGGATAGTGTCTATATCTTACGTGTTATTATTATTATGTACTAGCTTTAATAGCGTTAATGTTGATCCCTAGGGAACAGTAGAATTTCGCAAAATGAAAGGCACCGTATGTCCTTCTAAGGGCCTTAAACTACCTTCATGCTAAGTTTCATTCAAATTCGTTCAATGGTTGAAGCGTGAAAATGAGACAGACATACAGAGTTACTTTCTCATTTATAATATTAGTATGAATATGGATTTAGTATTGAAGTTACCCGCTGTAAATTAACAATATACAGTGGGTATCTTTAATACTTAAAAATACCTTGCGGGCAAACTTGTACAGTATAAGACAAATTTTAGTTTTTAGTCCCTTAGGTAACTTTTATACTTACAGAATTTAACTTACCGCCACAAATAAGTTATTAATCTATACATTCTCCCCCGGTACACCGCGCAAAGTTACGGTAGCCTGCGGCAACTTTGGCCGGTGTTTTTGTTTGTTGCTAAACTTTGCTGTCTTATTACCAAACATTTCTAATAAACATATTTTGTAATTCTTTGTTTGTTTCTGTAAAAACAGGAATACATTCATGATGTTTATATTCAGGTACCTGGTAATCCTAATCCTAACTAATATTATAAATGCGAAAGTGAGTTTGTTTGTTTGTTTGTTACGCTTTCACGTTGTAGCTTCTGAACCGATCATCATGAAATTTTGCATACTCGTTATCTAAGGACATAGGGTACATTTTATCCCGGAAAAAAGGACTGTTCCCGAGGGATCGACATTGACGCGGGCGGAGCCGCGGGCGAAAGCTAGTCTTTTATATTTTGTACAGATTTGGCCAAAAGCAAGGTTTTGTTTTTGCTAAAATGGCAATTTTGTGACAACATTTTATCATAAACGAATCTACACTGTTAAGTGCTTTCCAAGACAAATCAATGAGCCCAAACACGATTGGTGTACTCTTTTTAGTTTAAGAGTTCCTTTGGCCACTCCATCATCAGACCAACGCAACGATTCCATAATACTGTATTGTCATCAGATTTATACATGCATGCAAAATTTGAGCTCAATAGGTAACCGGGAAGTGGATCAAATTTGTAATACTGGATAGGCATGTAACATCCTCGTCTTCATCGTCACTTACCCCATCACGTGAGATGGGAGACAAATCATCATCACGTCTTTTTAGTCTCCACTGCAGGAGCATGACCCTCTCTGTACTACCAGAGCCATACTTGGCCAAAGCAGACAGAGGATTTGGCCTACAATCTCCTCGCTGGCGAGACGGGTTGGAGAGGTATCATTGATGTTATAAGCTTTGGTTAGCTTGTATTTCCTACAATGGGAGACAAATGCCTACTTCAATACCTAATAAAAAGCAAGATTTGATTACAGACAAACAGCGGGACAGGTGAAACTGAAAGCTTGTAATATACAATATGTTGAGAAATTTCTGTCGATCCTTGAAGGGTTAAACTCATCAACACGAATAAGTTTCCGAATGATGTCAGTGCAGGAAACTAAAAAAAAAAGACATTTCCGTACATATTTGACTTAGGTGACTTTTCTTCCGAAAAAAATTCATCCGAAGATGAAAGCGCACCTTCTTATTAAGGCGCTGTATCCCTTAACCCTTTGTAGCGGCTGAAAGTGGCGATACCGGTTGGCCTGTCCCTAGTCTCATTTCAAACCCGTGTCGGCCATTTCCGTGTTAATTTTCACTTTTAATTTAATAATTCAATAATTATAGCCAAATATTGTATTTTTTTTAGGTATCCATCTGGCTCATTTAGTTAAACTTTTTATAGTCGTAAAAAAATGGTAGTTGTCGCTGAAAATATCAAGTAATTCGCGACGAAACTTTTTCTGGGTATAGCATTTTTGCTATTTTATTTTGCTAGATTTTAATTACTTTTTTGAAAATATTTTGATGTATCCATTTATTTTGATCTTTGAACTGTACTTCATATTTTTTTCATGCTAGTATTCCATGGAAAATAAGGCTAACTGCGCGACGAAAAAATAGACGTTTTACGGTATTCTTGTGATGCACAGCGCCTTAAGTTGAGAAATAAGATATGGTGAAAAATTTTCAAGCGGGATGGATTTAAACCTACCTTAGGTCTATTGCTATTATTTGACAGCTCCGTGGCGCAGTGGTTAACACGCCAGCCTGCGACACGGAGTGCCCGGGTTCGATCCCCGGCCAGGTCAAGATGGAAAATGATCTTTTTCAGATTGGCCTGGGTCTTGGATGTTTATCTATATATGTATTTGTTATAAAATATAAATCGTTGAGTTAGTATCCCATTACACAAGTCTCGAACTTACCTTGGGGCTAGCTCAATCTGTGTCATATGTCCGTATATATTTATATTTATATTTATATGATTTGATGGTTGATCTACCGTGCTTCAATCCTGGGCATCGAAAATACCCACCATGTTCAATTCTCCTTATCTTACGTAGTAGTCACGTCTTTTTCCCTTGCTCGGAAGACAGTGCCTAGGTCTATAAGACCTAAAGGCTACGTTTAGCATGTTGGTAGGTGGACATTAGGTAAAACCCGAATCACAGTGTAGTGATAGGTTGTTAGCGGTATCGCTAATTAACATGATTTGTCAGATTATACCTTCACGGTGAAATTTTTATCGTTCTGGGCCCTTAAAGGGGTGACTCAGAACATCAATATGAACAACTTTTTCTAGGGGACAAATGCCGGGAACTCAAAAAAAATTTCGTCATTTCCATACAAAACAGTCCCGCCGCCCGGCCAGTTTGTATGGTAATGATTTTACCCATTCCCTCGATCGGCTTTTACGACCTGCGCAAGAAGAGAAGTAGCTGGTGTACATTCTACGTTTTTTCTTTTCTCCCAGACCAGCATAGAAGAGTGCACTACATGTTTAAAATAATGTGTAGAAATTATTCTTCTGTATAGAAATGTCGACATTATTTTCTCGGCTTTGGTCCCATGTAAAAAGCTGTTCTTATAAATGGGCTAACTGACCCCCTTAAAGATTTTTCTTAACTAGAAAGCTCAGGGTGGCAAACATCACCGCTGCAGCGTGTTCAGTGCGCACTTGTCTGCATATAACAGCGCTTTATTTGCTGATTCGTTCAGTAAACGTGCGCATCTATTCCAGCCAGATGGGAAGTAATCTCGCTGAGCTGACGCTAACGTTAGCGATATTGTGCTCACAATTAGCCTTATCAGCACAAAGCTACTGGCCAGGAAGACGCTAATATTGATGACTTCCATTAAGCTTTCGCAATTTTGTTCACCGCAAATTTCGACCTTTATAGTAGTGACGTTTTCCGCATTAGCGTTCGTTGTTTATTGCACTACCATTCTTTTGTTCTTTAGTGAATCCTCTTCTATGCTGGTTTGGGAGACAAGAAAAAACTTAGAATGTACCGGCTGCTTCTCGAATGAATCGAGGGAATGGCCAAATCTGACGAATCGTATTAGTAGGCGATGCGCCTGGCATCCCACACTATTTTGATTCCATTTTCCATCTAATGCCCACTAGGGTGGAGGGTCAAATATTTTTTTAATTTTCGGAATTGAATAGCTCTAGAATGTTGCACAGCACTCCCAATTACACATAAAAAATAATGAAAAAAATATTGGAACCCAATTTTAGCCCTCTACTGCAGCTTGAAGGTTATAAAAAATCTTTAAATCGAGCCCTATATAGAACATCATAAACAAAGAAATAAACAATTATTTTATTACTATTGTGGCTCATAATACCCTTTATAATACATATTTTACAAAAAATGGTCATATACTGACTAACGGAATACCAAGTAATGTTAATAATTTACGCCAAATTAAGAAAATAAACAAAAATAGCGTATCTTTGTAAGTTGAGTTGTTTACTTTCGATGTATTTATTTTTTGTAATCTGTTTCTATTATATTAGTCGATCATTGTTGTTTGTAAGAACCAGTTCGTTTTGAGTTGTGACTTTAAATGTATATTGACTTAATTTTGAAAAGAATTATGAGATAAGAAACAGATTGTTCCATTTTAGCCGTGTGGTATCCGGCAGAGTAGAATAGGACCACTCCAAGTCTTCCCGTGGATGTCATAGAAGGCGACTTATGAAATACAAGCTAAACAAAGCTTATAAACATCTAAGAGACCTCTCCAACCCGTCTGGCCAGCATGGAGAGTGTAGGCCAAGTCCTCTGGCTGCTCTGGCCAAGTATGGCCCTAGTAGTACACAGAGGGTCGTGCTCCTGTAGTGGAGACTAAAAAGGACCTGATTGATGATGATGATGATGTTCCATTTTAGGATCACCTTCTTTGATTAGTAAATTAGTGCTTCCCACTACAGCCGACACATTGAAGCTTATTATGTTTATGAGAAATGTTTTGTTTGTTTTTCATGTGTGTAATTGGCCAACACTGGTGTCAGATTTTTTAAGCTGCCTAAAGGCATCTGACATAGCTTGTATAAAATAAAGAAAAGGAAAAAATAATGGCAAACAGCCTTCTTTTTTCGAAGTTTTCGATATAGTAACAATTTATATTATTGAAGTGTGGACTAGGGCATCATTACGAATTGTTACCACACAACGCGTGAAACAAATGTTTAGAAATAATTATGGTAAATACTTACATTTTTACGCAATCCAAAATCCAAGCAAACTGATACTTTGCAATGAAGTTACTAAAATGAAAACAAAAATGTTGCTACAGAATTGTTTGATAAATGTAGCTGCAAATGCACTGATCTGTATTTGTCCTCACGAAATAAAGGAACCTGTTAATTAAATGACTTTTCTATATGATCAGAGAGATGAGAGAAAGTTGGCAATTGATAGCCTAAATCTCACAGAGACGAAAAAACTTGAAAATAAATTTGCAAAGTCGCTGAATTCTCATCTAGCAATGACAGGGCAAGAGAAAAAGTTTGAAACTACATAAACTTCTACGCGTTCTGCAAGATTCTGTACTCCTGATCTCGTCAAATCTCAGCCGAGTACATCGAAGACTTGATTCTAAAGCGTCATTATTACCTCTTCCAAATCAGAGAAACAGGCTATCTCTGTGTACCTTAGCCACAATTTGTGACCGTTATGGCACCTCTGATCGATCGGCTGCAGCCGTTGCTAGTGCAGTATTGCAAGACGTCGGTTTGATTACTTCGGGAGATGCAGAGAAAGTTATAGATCGAAGCAAAGTTCGAAGATTTAGAAAACGATAACGTATGATATTCAAAGTCAAGCGTGTTATTCTGAAATTAGTGGTATCTACTTCGTTGGAAGAAAGGAAAAAAAGGCGTTTCAAAAGCGAGGTAAACGATGACATGAAACAATTTCTATAAAAGAACACATTTCTTTAGTAACGAAGCCAGGATTACTCTATCTAGGGCATCATCTAACTACGTTGTGTGGTACAGGAAAACCTATAGCGGAATATCAGTGACAATGAATTGGAAGACCTGCTTGCATCAGAGTGTAGTATTACGAGTATGATGAAGTTGCCGGATTATCCTTGCCACACATAAGCGGTAGAGCGATGTGTAAAAATGGTCACTGAATCATCGATTACAGAAGCTGGCAAATATTAATTTTATAGCATACAAAAAAAGATTCACGGAATTGCTCACTTTTTTGCCACTTTTTGTCTTTTAATTTCATGTTTCAATTTTCATGTTTTGCTTAAATTAAGATAATTATTTAAAAGTTGAGGGTTTTATCGTAACCTAAATGCGTAAAATAATATGATAGAAATTTGGTTTTTGTAACATTCTTTACATGTTTAAACATATACCTAATTTGATATTTTTTTTCTAACTTTGAGCTAAGGTAGAGGGCTAAAAGATGTGTAAACAAAAATTAACAAAATTATATTTACATATAACTAAGCCAAATGCAACATTCTGCAGTCATTCAAAATTGATACGATGCCTTTTTTTTCTCCATACATTGACGCACCACCCTAATGCCCACCACCTTGTTATACGTGGTTCTGTCTATCCCGCAAGGGATCTAAAATCTAAATTATGATATAAATTATTTTAGAAAGGCCACTTACCTTAAATCACGCGATACAAAGAAAAACAAGACAAGCAAAGGATAGATCGATTCCGCCCCAGGCGTGGCTGGATAAAAGAGGTTCAATATTACAGGAATAATTGGTTTATAATGGCTGATTGTGAGCTGAAACGATTCGGAGCTCCAATCCTATGCCGTTAAAAAATATATTAATTAGGTCCGGGATTTCGATTAACTCAACAGCGTTGAATTACAACATCTTTCATTTATTTATTTTATATTTTCAGCCTATCCCACTGCAGGGCAAAGGCCTCCCTTCCTTCTTACCAACTCTCGTGATCGAGGGCTCTTGAAGCCCAATCCTTACAGAAAGAAGGTCATCATTAAGGTCATCCCGCAATCTCTTTTTTGGTGTGCCAGGATTTTTTTTTCGTAAAGCTGAATCCAGGACGTACACACTTTAGACCAGAGTTCTTCGGGCATACGGCAGATATGTCTAGCCCAGTTCCACTTTAAGCTGGCAGCTTTTTGTCTAACATATATGTACAGTATCACTGTACATATTTTTGCTTACGCCGCGCATGCCGCGGCTCACGCGATTTACTTATACTTCATTTTAATTAATTTAAAGACGTAGAGTGCATTCAACCTTACTAGGAGTGACACAGAAAGGAATAGCCAACATCAACCTTGTAACTTTTAATACAATATACTTACTTTCAACTAACTGTGATTGTTTGGTGATCTTCCGCTGCTGCACTCCACGACTACCAGCTCTATAACAACTTAACTACTACCACTACTTCCTGCCACACCCTACAACTGTGTCTTGGAGCGCAGTATTGTGTTTCGTATGCGGTCCGAAAGCTTGACTCCATGGCTCGTTGACAAACCCCGAGTTGGGGCTTCTGCCTAACGACACATCTCTTAGCTAAACATTTTGTCATATCCGAGTTAAAACCCGGTCTCAGTTATTACGGCATGTTCGTTCGTACTATTCATCATCATCATCTTCATTTCAGCCGTAAGAAGTCCACTGGTAGACAAATGTATCTCCCAGAAAATCTTTATTCCATGAGAGGTTATTACCATACTCGCCATGCTTGGCAGGCGGTTGGCGTGCGCAGTTGCTTTGTCTTCTTGTGTTCCGACGCTAGTGCCCAGCGGAAGCATTTTTAAGCTGGGGAAGGATAGGAATTTGTTGAATTTGGGAAGAGAATGCAGAATGGGATACTACTCAGTCGGATGAATGGAGGAAAGCAAGCTCGGAAGTCCTAGCGCGCTTAATACCACCGGCCAAGTTCTCACCGGTCCTAACTTAGGAGTGATAAATTGTAATAATTATAAAGGTAAAATATATCAACGTGTGTGAATAGTGATGACTTATGGATCCGAAACGTGGTCCCTTACTATGGGCCTCATAAGAAAGCTCAAAGTCGCTCAAAGCGCTATGGAGAGAGCTATGCTCGGTGTTTCTCTGCGAGATCGAATCAGAAACGAGGAGATTCGTAACAGAACGAAGGTCACCGACATAGCACTTTAAAGAGCTAATCCGCTGAGCTCAGCGGGTTAGCTCTTTGAAGTGGCAGTGGGCGGGAAACATAGCGCGTAGAACCGATGACCAATGGGGTAGAAGGGTCCTCGAATGGCGACCACGTATCGGCAAGCGCAGCGTCGGACATCCACCAACCAAATGGTCGGATGACCTGACTAAGGTCGCAGGAAGACGCTGGATGCAGGCAGCTTCCAATCGGTCGTATTGGTAATCGTTGGGGGAGGCCTAAGTCCAACAGTGGACTTCTTACGGCTGATATGATGATGATAAATTTAAAAAGCTTTTTTATTCGGCTCATTCGGCATTCTAAGAGATGAATATGTTTATTCTAGACCGGATACGACATATATATTTAATTTTCAAGTAAATAAGGCTGTCAATTGTATTATGTTGAAGTTTTAAATGTCAACCTCAAAATAGATCAGTTTCGCCTCAGGCGTTGCGGATCAAAGAGATTCAATATTACCGAAATAATTGGTTTATACGAGCACATTGTGAGCTGGATCGGCTGTGCCTACGCTGCATTAGGTGCTCCATTAACCTTATCTATTTGCTTTCTTCCCATCATCATCATCATCATCATTTCGAGTAGGTGTCACGGTCAATCGACCATGCACACCCTGGTGTCAGAGTTCTTCGGAACCGCCTCTCGGCCTCTGACGTGGTTCCTTTAACGACTACCAGACGGCAGCCGGGACCACCGCCTTAACGTGCCTTCCGAAGCACGGAATCATCTTTATTATCAGACAATCAGGTGATTCAAGCCTGCAATGTCCTAACCAAACTGGAAACAACTAAACAAAGTATGCTTCCGGTGGGAATCGAACCCACGACCTCCGGGTCAACAGGCAAACGCCTTAACCACTGGACCACGGAGGCTGTTTCTTCCCATTCATCCGAGGGAGTAGTATCCCAATACCTTCTTCCTTCTTCCCAAATCCTTCAAAAATTCAGCTTAAAATGCTTCCATTGGGTAGCAGCGTTGGAAGCATAAAAAGCCAAAGAAACTGCGCTCGCCAACCCGCCTGCCAAGCGTGGTGAGTATGGCAATATCCTCACATGGAACGAAGAATCCTTGGGAGAGGCCTTTGTCCAACAGTGGACTTCTAATGGCTGGAATGATGAAGATGAATGACTTGCTACTTCAAAGGTTAATGTAGTCGATATAGAATTATTTTGCAAACTAGCTGCTCACGTTTTGTCAATTCCGCGAGAACAGTAGAGTTTCCCAGAAAGAGAGGTACCATACGTCCTCTCCCGGGCCTCAAACTACCTCCATACCAAATTTCATGTATCAATAACAGCCTCCGTGGTCCAATGGTTAAGGCGTTTGCATGTTGACCCGGGGGTCGTTTGGTTCGATTCCCACCGGAAGCATACTTTGTTTAGTTGTTTCCAGTTTGGTTAGGACATTGCAGGCTTGAATCACCTGATTGTCTGACAATAAAGATGATTCCGTGCTTCGGAAGGCACGTTAAGCCGGTGGTCCCGGCTGCCATCTGGTAGTCGTTAAAGGAACTACGTTAGAGGCCGAGAGGCGGTTCCGAAGAACTCTGACACCAGGGTGTGCATGGTCGATTGACCGTGATACCTACTCGAAATGATGATGATGACCAAATTTCATCTAAATTTGTTAATAGTCAAAGCGTAAAAAGAAGACAGACGACAGACAAAGCTGCTTGGAATGACAAAATCAAGAGCCTAGCTCTTAACTAAGAGGTAGAGACGTTAAATAAATAAATAGTCGCATTAGTTATCTTTAAAGATGAAATTCTTTATTTCTTTTCAACAAGCGAATCCTAACTTTTTCAACATCGTGTCAAGTACATTTTTAAGTGCGGCCGAGCGCGAAATACGGGTTGACGGGGCACAAAGTATATAGGCTACAGAAGAAGTTAAAGATTCTATCTTCTGTCTATTTACCCTTTTTATCCGGAGCTCATTTTCCTCCGGTGTATTGTTATAGAATAGCTCTTAGCTCAGTATGTCGCTTGACAAAGGCCTCCTCTAAAATTTACCACTGTTTTCTGTTCCTGGCTACTCTCCTCCAGTTCGCATCCTCCCATCTTATATGTTGTCTTCCTCCTTGCCATCTCTAGGATACCAGTGTGTGACATCTTTGCTCTATTGCTTCTGTATGTCACGCAACATATGCCCAGTCCACCTCCATTTCAATTGATCTATTTTATAGAGAAAATCGGTTAGTTTTGTTTTAGATCTTATAAATGCATTTCTATGTCTATCTTGGCGTCTTATTCCTAGCATGCTTCTCTCCATTGCTCTTTGGCAAAAAAGTTAAAGATTACTTTTTTTTTTATTAGCCTTTTGTGTCCCACTGCTGGACAAAGGCCTCCCTTTCTGTTCCCGATCCGGGGCTATGTTATAAGCTATTTATAAACATTACTTGTTGTTAAAAAATATAGGAATGTTAAGTGTGAAACGGATAAAGCTTTATTCCGACTTCGGCTAAGTCAAAATATGTATAGTTGTTTGTTTCTTCGTGTCTCTTGAATTATCTAGCGTAACTTGACTTATGGCATATCGTTAGATGCGTCTTGACCGTCCGCTGGTTATAAGCTATCTGACGTCACACCAAATCTATAATGGCGCTCTATAGGATACGAACTTAAAAAATACTATTTAAAATGTATTGCGTTTGGTATCAAATAAAAGGGATTTTTATTTAAATTACAATAGAATGTCATCAGATAAATCTTATACCATTCTACTATGCAACTTCGGATATATAGTAGTCGAGTTTTAGATTTTTATTTTACCTTTTTGTATGTATATGTTGCTGGTTCCGGAAGTTTTTACAGATTTTTTAGTGCATGTGTGCATCGGACTCAAGTCATGACACAAGCTCAGTCCTTGAAAGTTAAAAAAAACTCAATCATTCTAAATGGCCCGTCCGTTTGACAACGTTTCTAGCGCAAAATTATTATTATTGCCTTGAACTGGCGGAATCAATATGTTCTTTCATCATTATCATCAGCTCCTTTTAGTCTCCACTGCAGGAGCATGACCCTCTCTAGACTAACGGAGCCACAATTGGCCAGAGCAGACAGAGGATTTGGCCTGCACTCTCCTCGCTGGCTTAACGAGTTGGAGAGGTCATTGATGTTTATGAGCTTTGTTTAGCTTGTAATTATTTATTTTTTTGTTGATCTTTCACATGACACCAAATTACTTAGGGCTAGTTCAATTCGTTATTGTTCATCGTTTCAACTACATTTTGATGTGAAGGGAAGCGCGAAATTGCGGGCAGACGGGGGTATAAAGAAAAGAGGCTACAGAATATTATTAAACGGCTTACCGTGCCTTTCTGCCCCATCGGCAATCATCTTAATGATTGCCGATGGGGCAGAAAGGCAAATAGCGACCACGTACCGACAAGCGCAGAGTTTGACACCCTCCGAGCAGGTGATCGGACGACCTAACCTAGGTCACAGGAAGGCGCTTCCAGCAATAAACTTCTGACGGCAGAAATGATGATGTTAACATTTTATTTGAAAGATCTGGAATGACAGGAGCTCGTTCTATACCATTTGTATTGTGATGCTTTTTAAACTGGCGTCACGGATTATCTTCAGTGTGGCGGCGATGCTGATAGTTTTCAAAACTATATTTTTCTGTAAATATCTTTACAAATATTCAACAGTACTTCAACTTGGCGGTGTTTTAAGGGTTCTTTTTCCCATCCAATCTATACTAATATTATAAAGCTGAAGAGTTTGTTTGTTTGTTTGAGCGCGCTAATCTCAGGAACTACTGGTTCAAATTGGAAAATTCTTTTTGTGTTGGATAGTCCATTTATTGAGGAAGGCTTTAGGCTATAAAACATCACGCTGCGACCAATAGGAGCGAAGCATCAATCAAAAATGTTTTGAAATCGGGGAAAAATTATTCATCTGAAATAATCATAATAACACATCCAAGACCCAGGCCAATCTGAAAAAGATCATTTTCCATCTTGACCTGGCCGGGGATCGAACCCGGTCACTCCGTGTCGCAGGCTGGCGTGTTGACCGCTGCGCCACGGAACTAGTCATCTAGGGTCTTGGATGTGTATCTATATATGTATCTGTTATAAAATATAGTAGCGTTGAGCTAGTATCCCATAATCACAAGTCTCGAACTTACTTTCCTTTTCAATCTGTGTGATTTGTCCGAATATATTTATATTTATTTATTTATTTATAATCATAATAACAAAAATTGCCGCGGACGAAGTCGCGGGCAACAGCTAGTATATAATATATGGACAACGTAGATCTTGTCTTTGCCCTCTAGGTAAGTCTAAGGTCAAGAGTAAACCTATACAAAATAATAATAAAAAAAAGGTATGAAATGGTTGTCTGTAAAGTCGGCTTACGGACGATAATTTTACGTGATAACGGTGGAAGAGAGATAGATGCGTCACAAGCCGAACGATTAGACCGATCGTGCATCTCTATCGCTTGTTCCGCACTCGCGCTTGCACACAGAACGTAACATTTTTTCGTGTGTTCAGCCGGCGTTCATCTATTTATAAGGCTTTATCACGTCAATAATTATTCCGTCAGATATTAACCCTTTGACCGCGAACGTCGGATAAATCCGACATACACTTTCTATGAAAATGTTTGTCGGATGTATCCGCGGTCAAAGGGTTATACAATAGGCTAGTTTCCTAAAAAAATATAATTAGTCTGTCAGTTAGTAATTCAAAAAATAATGGATACGTATTTTTTCTTTTGTCGATTAAATAAAAAATGATAAAGATATAGCCCTTTGAAGTTCCGTGTGACGTCATAGTTTGCTACAGTTTTTAGCAAACTTTGACGTCACAAGCCCCCACTCATGAACTTTGACGCGCTTTATCTTTTCCACTTATTGTTTAATTGACAAAAGAAAAAATACGTGTCCAATATTTTTTGATTATCTAACTGACGGACTAATTGTAATGTTATTATTTTGACCCAGGCAACTAGCCTATTAGACTCGTATTTGTTTTGCTTTGTCACAATTGAAAAAAAAAACGAATAATTTGCAAATTAAAGTTAAGTGGTGGGCCCATTACGTCACGCTTTGTACAAAACTGTGACGTCATGTGACCTTTCAAATCAATGTTTCGGTGTAAGTTTATGAATAAGAAAAAAAAAGAAATAACGAGTAGACTAGACATGTTTTTGTGCAATACATTAATTTATATTATTAAAATTCTTCTTCTTATCGTGTCGACTCGGGCGAATTAAATTTGTGTTGACCAAAACTTTGCCACTGAGACAGCGTTATCAGTAGCATTGTATAGGTCCTCGCGTGTGCAGGTTGTAGGACACGCAGGGCAAGACAACAGGTGTGCCATGGTCTGAGGAGTTGCACCACATGGATAGGAAATATCAGAGCTGTAACCCCACCTATTCATGTTCTCCTTGCTTCGGCCGACTTGAGTCCGGAGTCTGTTTAAGGACTTCCATGTAGGCCAAGGTAGATCATGACCGGGGGGGAGATGCTCCATCAACGGGATGATAGACGCTGTTGGATATCTCTCCTTCCAGATATTAAGCCTTGATTTAGAGACTTCGGCAGACAAAGGGGGCACTTCTTTTAAAAAGCTATGCCGGCTCTTCAATCTTTGAGGAACCGGCAGGTGATGGTGTAAAGGGTGTCGTCGGTCAGTTTCCTTTTTGCCCCTTTCAAGGGAGCTGGCCACGTCTCTCAGAACGTCCGGAGGATATTAATATTTTCAATTATTAAAATTGAAAATATGTGATGAAAACGAACTCGGCCACAGGTACGATTCGAACTCACGTTCCTTAGGTTAACGCCCTAAGTGTGATACCATTACACCACCGTGACTACCTGTGGCCGAGTTCTTTTTCATCACATATTTTCAATTTAATAGCGAATTACTCACTACTTCTCGGTTACCGATTGAGATGAAATTTTGCATACATGTGTAAATCGGATGACAGTATAATATTGTGGAATTGTTGCGCTGGTCTGATGATGGATTCTATGGCCATATGAACTATAGTAGGGCTCATTTGATTTCTCTTGGAAAGCACTTTATAGTGTTGATTCGTTTGTAATAGAAACTTGACACAAAAATATTTTTTTTGCAAAAAAACTTGTTTTTTCCTTTGCCAAAGAATGCTGAAAATAGTTTCTGCACAAGAAAGTCACGAAGCAGTCTGGAACGATAATATCCTTATCCTTACTAATATTATAAATGCGAAAGTGAGTTTGTTTGTTTATTTGTTTGTTTATTTGTTTGTTTGTTTGTTTGTTACGCTTTCACGCCGTAACTACTGAACCGATAATCATGAAATTTTGCATACAAGTTCTCTGGAGTGCGGAGAAGGACATAGGCTACCTTTTATCCCGGGAAAAAGTACTATTCCTGAGGGATCGACATTAACGCGGGCGGAGCCGCGGGCGAAAGCTAGTTGCTAATAAAAACAGATGACTACAAGGTTTCTCAACTCCATTGTTCTCTTGTTTAACGCTTATTTAGTAATTATGAACTAAAGTTGGACCTGAGCGAAGTGAAACCTCAGCTTCACTAATTAAAAGACTTAAATATAACTCATACTGTTCCAGTTAAAACCTAGATGCTCCAGACTGAGACGCCTAGCACTTGGCATGATTCAGGAGGAAAAATGAATAACAAATTTATAGTCTTGGAAGCAACTGAAAACTCTGATAAGTCTGTGACCAATACGAAAAAAAGACTTTTCAACTTCCTAGTAAGGAATAAATCCAAGCCAATCTAAAAAAGGTCGTATTCCATCTTGACCTGACAGGGGATTGATTGACCTGGGGCCTTCAATGTGGCAGGCTGGCATGATGACCACTAAGCCATAGAGCTCATCAAAGCTCTCTGATGTTTCATCATCATCATCATCAGGTCGTTTTAGTCTCCACTGCAGGAGCATGACCCTCTCTGTACTACCGGAGCCATACTTGGCCAGAGCAGACATAGATTTGGCCTACACTCTCCTCGCTGGCCAGACGGTAATCTATAGATTTTGAACATTATTAATTACTAAATTAAATAAATCTTCCATGCTGCTGGTCTGAGAGAAAAGGCTGCGGCTAGCAACCCATCACTATTTTGATTCCGTTATCCATCTACACGCCCTCCAACATGCTAAATGTGGTCATAAAGTCTTATAGACCTAGGCTCAATCTATCCCGCATTGGAAAATGACGTGATGTATGTATTAAATATTTTTCAGTAATTATTATTATTTTTATTTATTTTTTAGTATGAATATAATTAGGTTTATTTATAATTAGTTTTTAAATGAGTTTATATTATGAGTAAATGTTAGATTTAAATAAAAATATTAAATTTTGAAGTTCGTTTAAATGTGATTTCTCGTTCAAAAACGCGACGTGCCTGCAAAACCATATTTTCTAAATAAAAGTTTTTTTATTTAGTTGATGTACCTATTTTGAGTAAAAATCTTCTATTACGTCCCTGTTTCAGGATCACGAAATATTCCAGCCTTACCAGCTCTCAAGTGTGGTATTTTACTTATTCCTACTACAACATTTACATACAAAGTACATATACAGATAAGTGTTTCAAACTCGAGACATCCGCTAAAACGGGAACCCTGTCATGGCCTGATGTGCACACACTTCATTGGTTGTGTAAAGCGTGTCACCGTAATGCTTTACTCAAATGTACCTACATCGTTGAATGACAAATAATATCTAAATTTGCTGTAATAAATATATAGGGACAAATCAAACAGATTGATCTAGCTCCACCGTAAGTTGTGAATTTATGTCGTGGGTTAGGAACTCAAAGAAACTATAAATATAAATCGATACTAATACTAGAAAGATGAAGAGTTTGTTTATTTATTTGAACGCGCTTATCTCAGGAACTACTGGTTTAAATTGGAAAATTCTTTTTGTGTTGGATAGTCTATTTATTGAAGAAGGATTAAAGCTATCAAACATCACGCTGCAACTAATAGGAGGGAAGCATCAATAAAAAATGTTTTGAAAACGGGGGAAAATTAATCATCTTACTAATAAAAAAAAACTTATTAATTATAATAACAGAAATTGCCGCGGACGAAGTCGCAGGCAACAGCTAGATAAATAAATATATAGGGACATATCACACAAATTGAGCTAGCCCCACAGTAAGTTGTAAACTTGTGTCGTAGAATACTAACTCAACGATACTATATTTTATACTTATATAGTTTTTTTTTAATTTTATTTATTTACTTCTGGTTAACAAACAGTATAACAATATATAATACATAAAAAATAACGGTAATGAGCTTATTACTAAATGTTACACCAACACCGTTAACCACGGTCTAAGTTATAAGAAATTTTTAAATTGAGCTATGGTGGCTAACAACAAAAAATTAGGATTGTGAATTTACGCTTGCTTATTAAACTAATGTGTCCTAGATACGAGTATCTATACATATATGTAAAAACAGATGTAGATAATAGAATTGACCTTAAAATTACGATACCTTACCATGATATTGCCCTTGCCGTAACTAAACTAAAATTATAATAAAGAAGATGAAAAATCACATGCGCAGCTATATTCCAAGACTCAAGTCAATCTGAAAAAGATCGTTTTCCATCATGACCTCACTGGGGATCGAGCCCGGGCACCCTCGTGTCAAAGGCTAGCGTGTTATCACTGCGCCACGGAGCTTGCCTAAGGAATGAAGGTCTCGGAAATTGATGAATGGGGGAAAAGCAAGTAGCAACGCGGGAGGAGGGGGCGCATAACCGATGTCATGCCTGCAACTACCTGCCAACATTTAAGGATGACCCCCTGACCTTCTATGACGACATAAGTCGATAGAAAGCAAAATTTCATGCCCTTACTCATGTATTGTATCGACTAGCTCCGTGGCGCAGCGGTCAACACGCCTGCCTGCGACACGGAGTGACCGGGTTCGATCCCCGGCCAGGTCAAGATGGAAAATGATCTTTTTCAGATTGGCCTGGGTCTTGGATCTCTATATATGTATTTGTTATAAAATATAGTATCGTTGAGTTAGTATCCTATAACACAAGTCTCGAACTTACTTTGGGGCTAGCTTAACTGTGTGATTTGTCCGTATATATTTATATTTATTTATTTATTGTTTTGCTAAAACCTCCCACATACATACATACACGTATGTAATATTGTATACACATACGAGCCCCAAACTCGCGACTTCCGCTTAAATGGATGCTGTCACTGGTCTGACATGCTCACACTTGTAAAAGCCTGTCATCGTTATGTTCTACTGAAATTAATGTACAATTAACATAACTAATTTTAGATTTTAATTCAATTTAATTTATTTATTTTAATTATTGTGGAGAAGCTTTTTTTAGTTTTGTTGTCAAAGGGTGCCAACAATTACTAAAAAATAGAATAAAATAAATATTTAAGGGGGCTCTTATACAACAGACATGATTTTTACGCCGTTTTTATAGATAACGGTACGGAACCCTTCGTGCGAGAGTCCGACTTGCACTTGGCCGGTTTTTATATATTGTAATGTCATCATAATTTGTATATGACATTTAGAAATAAAATTTATAAAGATCAGTTAAAAATCATTAACCAATATAATTGCGGTCGATCAGGTTTTACGTTGAATCGGATTATCAGCCATCCATTATCTGAAATTGTCTTTTGCTCACGGTTCTGCACACGTTAATTTCCACCCGTCAAAATACTTTGTTCCTCAATTATTTTAGGAACAAAGTACTTTTCCCGACGCCTGGTATCCTATATCGTTCTCTGTACCTAAAACAACGAGTATACAAAATTTAATGATGATCTGTTCAGCCGTTTTGGCATGATTGAGTAAGAAACATCTATACATACTCACAAACTTTCGCGTTTAGAATATTAGTAAGGATATATTGAAATTAAGTTCATTTAATACCAAGACTGTGATCGGTTAGGTTTTTACATTGAGTATCAGTTGATCCTTTATCTCAAATTGAAATCGTGTTGTGAAACTTAAATATATACTGCAAATTAATGGTATTAATAATTGATATTTTTAATTATATTGAAGTTCCGAATCAAATGAAAAAGTGTGTATTTTTAAGCAAAAAAATAATCGAAGACAAAAGCCTCTCAAATCTATAAAGTTAAATATAATAAGAGTAACATATCTTCCATGATTCAGGTTTCAACCATGAAATTAGATTTGAAGTCAAGTAAGCATCAAAGGAGTTTGCAACCTTTTTGCTGTAAAGAAAAATACTGGCCGTCATATCAGAAAAATATATTCTGCTAATTACGATACGAGTGAGATGCGAGAAGATCGATCAATCTAAGAATAAGTAATCTTCTATTATAAATATTTTCGTATATGTAACAAGAGATTTGTAATTTTTTTGAAGTGAGCGGCGTTGTGCTCTTTTTGGGATGGGTAAAAAATGTTACCTGATCTTAAATTCGTAAGACAGACACGTGAACTAAGACCGCCGGCGCGGCTTAGGAGAAGAAGGAAGAAGTAATATCCCCTCTCTCTCTACCGCACGGAGTTTTCACTTCTGCCGGCACGGCGGTAAATCTTTAAATAATTGATTTTTGTGGTAAGGTTTTATTATGTTTTCTTATGAACATATATTTTTTGACAAGTTGCTTATCATCAGATAATTCATCAAATAATAAGACCAGCTAAGCAATGCCATTATATGATGTAAAAAACTTTAAGGTTCCTAATTATGTTTAAGCAAAATTCTCCTTTGTTTACAGAACTGGCAAACTCCATTACCCCACAAATGTGTGCGGGCCGCTCTTTGAAGAGGAGCTGGAGTTTTGGGGCTTGGACTCCAACCAGGTGGAACCTTGCTGCTGGTCTACCTACAGCATACACAGAGACACACAGGTTAGTCATTTATTTATGGAATTAGAATTTTTACTAATTTACTGGTTGATTCAGCACGTTGACTACTGAACTTTAGGATGCCCTTTCATATAACTGTTTTTGATAACGTCTCTTAACGTTAATCTAACATTTTGAGTTATTACAGTTGCCTTGGTCCTAGTCAAACTCAATAGTAGTGATAATGTCCCAAAAAACGAAAACTTTGCAATTTTCATAATATTTAATATGTATATTTTTCTAATAATATAACAGATTATATATAATTCACTTACCTAATATGGTTTTATCGTATTTACTACATTATTATTGGTATAAACGATTTAGTTGCTTGAAGAACAATGCTTATTATCCAGTGAACAAAAAAGTATAGAATCCATCTCAAACTACTAGATACTAGACTTCTAGCCTTTTATTAAAGCTGGTGAATGAGGAAATTAACACCGCTATGTTCACGTCTCTTGTTTTATATTACCCTGCATACATATATACATAGTATCACGTCTTCTTTACTTGCGGAGTAGACAGAGCCTAGGTCTATAAGACCTTATGGCCACATTTAGCATGTTGGAGGGTGTGTTGATGGAAAACGGAATCAAATAGTGATGGGTTGCTAGCCGCCTCGCCTATTGACATAATTCCGCAGATTTTAGCCCAATTCCTCGATCGGCTTTTACGATCTGCGCGGGAAGAGAAGCAGCTGACACATTAGTTTTTCTTTCCTCCTAGACTAGCATGGAAGACCTCATTTATAATAAGTAAATATACTTATAATATGCTTCTAGATTAACGATTTAGTTGCTTGTAAAACACAATGCTTATTATCCAGTAAACAAAAAAGTATAGAAGCCATCTCACTACTAGATACTAGATTCTAGCCTTTTATTAAAGCCGGTGATGAAGGGAATTAACACCGCCATGTTCACGTCTCTTGGTTTATATTACCCTGTGTACTGTTTTTTTTTTTTTTGTAAGGATTATGTATCTAGCTCCAAGTGAGCTTTCGCTACTTCACCGGGCGTTTAAGGCGCGGGCAGAGTGCCCTCAACCTTTTAGGCAACATCACCAAAGGGCCCCCAGGAGGGACGGACCTCAGCTTTGGGCGTTGCCTGTGTGCGCAAGGCTTGGAGAGACAGCAAACTCTCATATTGCCTGATGGGCCGCGTATACGTGCATGCAAGCCTGAAGGGCCAATCTGAGAATCAATGGCAAAAGCCTTTGGAGAGCAGCAACTCTCATCTTTTGCCTTATGGGTGTATGTAGTTACGTCGCTCTTTTGTTTACTCTTTAAGAGTAAAGAGCTGTCATTTCGTAGTGCCTCGTGGTGTAAAATGTGATAGAGATTTAGTAGGGAAGAAAGTAGACCCGGGGGTTGTGGGTTCAATCCCCAAGGGAAGCATTCTTTTTTTTTAGTTGTTTCCAATTTGGTTAGGACATTGCAGGCTTGAATCATCTGATTGTTGGATAATAAAGATGATTCCGTGCTTCGGAAGGCACGTTAAGCTGTTAGTCCCATCTGCCATTTTATAGTCGTTAAAGGAACCACGTCAGAGGCCGCGTCGGTCGCGAAGAACTCTGACACCAGGGTGTGCATGGTCGATTGACCATGGCACCTACTCGAAATGATGATAAGTATGGAAGGCGATGTTAAATTAATGAGCCACCCTTTGACGTGACCTAAATGCCCCACTCACTGCACACAAAAGGATCTAGAGGAGGCAAATGACAGGGCATTGGCCATGGCCACATATTGGTTAAAATTACTATAACTAGTCAAAAGATATTACGAATCGAAAAGAAGAAATAAGGAAGGCAGCTTCTATGGTTTTTAGTTCATTGTTATTACCTCCGAGCTCCGTGGCGCAGTGGTTAACACGCTAGCCTGCGACACAAGGGCCCCGGGTTCGATCCCCGGTCAGGTCAAGATAGAAAATGATCTTTTTCAGATTGGCCTGGGTCTTGGATGTCTATATATGTATTTGTTATAAAATATAGTATCGTTGAGTTAGTATCCCATAACATAAGTCTCGAACTTACTTTGGTGCTAGCTCAATCTGTGTGATTTGTCCGTATATATATTGTATATATTTACTCGTATATTATTTACCTAATTAGTACCGTAGAATGTGTTGTCTCTCTATATGGCCAGATGGGACACATTAGTCGATAAAAATGTCATTGTCGATTTTTAAACTAAAGATGATAAAATCCACAGAAATATTCACCATACCTAATATACGGTTTGTTATTGTTTTTTATCAGTGTTATTATAAAAAAAACGGCAAAACCCAGGTTTAAACCTGGTCTACCTTAGTCCGGACTAGCGATGGATCAACCTAGGTTTAGCAAATTAAACTTTGTTTCATTACAAAAAGTGGACTAAGTCAAGACTAACTTAGACCTGAGACGATCTCTGGATGATCTAACGGAAGCAGGATTCATTCAATCATTCGTTCAGTATGCTACTACTACATTCCGATCTACACTAATATTAAAATAAATAATAAAATGTATTGTTTGAAACTAGTATAAAACTAAAAATAATAAAATTGAAATGGAGAAACATGTTTATTTATGTCATAAACGATATATTCAGTGGTCAGATAAAAAAATCATACTTTATACAAAACAATTTAATAATTTGACAAACTAAAACGGAACGCGTGTGCGCGCGCAATTAATCGAATTTGTTCCAAAGTAACCTCAAAGTTTGTTTACAAATATGATTGTAAAAAATATATTTTTATTTAATGAATTTAATGAATTAACGGTGCATTTTCTCGAAAGTAATTGTTTTATAGTTGCTGTGAGATAAAATTTACGTGAATAAAGTAAAAGTGAATATGGTGTAAAAATTTGTTTATATTTGTACAAACTATTTTTTCCTAATATGAAATCAAGGTTCCTAAAAGTCATTGTTTTGTGGCGGTTGTGAAATATAAATGACGACAAAAGCGTTGAAAATAATCAAATTAAATGTTTTGATATGTTAAAATGCAAATAATTATAATATTTTTTCATAATTATATGTTTTGGTTTTATTCATTTCTTCGCATTTTCCAGGTTTTTGCTCATTGCGAATAGGGTAATAGTATTTGACATAGATTTTAGCATCAAAGCAATTTTTTTGGTGAAAAGAGACCTATTTGTTGGTAACAAAATAAGTTAGTGCTAGAGTTAAACTAGGGAATTGTAGGTTTATCTTTAGACCTAGGATCATCTATGGCTTAAACGATAAACCTCGTTTTATAATACGATTTTCCTTAGTACTTGACTTGGACCCCGGCTTAAACCTGGTACTAACTTTAGTCCGTGTTTTATAATAACACTGTTACAGTGTTATTATAAAAAACGGCAATACCCAGGTTTAAACCTGGTCTACCTTAGTCCGGACTAACGATGGATCAACCTAGGTTTAGCAAATTAAACTTTGTTTCATTACAAAAAGTGAACTAAGTCAGGACTAACTTAGACCTGAGACGATCTCTGGATGATCTAACGGAAGCAGGATTCATTCAATCATTCGTTCAGTATGCTACTACTGCGTTCCGATCTACACTAATATTAAAATAAATAATAAAATGTATTGTTTCAAACTAGTATAAAATAAAAATAATAAAATTGAAATGAAGAAACATGTTTATTTATATCATAAACGATATATTCAGTGGTCAGATAAAAAAATCATACTTTATACAAAACGATTTAATAATTTTACAAACCTGAAACGGAACGCGTGTGCGCGCGCAACAAATCGAATTTGTTCCAAAGTAACCTCAAAGTTTGTTTACAAATATGATTGTAAAAAATATATTTTTATTTAATAAATTAACGGTGCAGTGTGTCTAAAGTAATTGTTTTAAAGTTGCTGTGAGATAAAAATTACGTGACTAAAGTAAAAGTGAATATGGTGTAAAAATTTGTTTATATATGTACCTAAAAAATACTTACTATATAGATGATTTGTACAAACTATTTTTCCTAATATGAAATTAAGGTGCCTAAAAGTCATTGTTTTGTGGCGTTTGTGAAATATAAATGACGACAAAAGCGTTGAAAATAATCTAATTAAATGTTTTGATATGTTAAAATGCAAATAATTAAAATATTTTTTCATAATTTTATGTGTTGGTTTTATTCATTTCTTCGCATTTCCAGGTTTTTGATCATTGCGAATAGGGTAATAGGATTTGACATAGATTTTAGCATAAAAGTATTTTTTTTGGTGAAAAGTGACCTATTTGTTGGTAACAATAAGTTAGTACTAGAGTTAAACTAGGGAATCGTAGGTTTATCTTTAGACCTAGGATCATCTCTGGCTTAAACGGTAAACCTCGTTTTATAATACGATTTTCTATAGTACTTGACTTAGACCCCGGCTTAAACCTGGTACTAACTTTAGTCCGTGTTTTATAATAACACTGTATATGTTTAAGTGGACAACTACCAGATGTTTTTCAAAATAATTAAAAACACATTATTGACCGATATAAGAGATTTTAAATCAATTAACCTTTCGAGACCCACATGACATTCTGGAATGCCATGTAGGTCTCAGTGAAATTTTGCTAGAAAAAAAATCTGTGGGTCTTGTAAGGTTAACCTATAAAAAAAGAAAACCCCGCGGAATATATGATTAACATTTTCAACACCAAAGAATCGCAGCTTAACCCCAAATCAACATTAACACATTGGTGAATGTGTTAATAAAGACCAAGAGAAGTTCCCTTTTCCGCACCCCATTCTTTTTTACGATCGCCTTCGAGTGCTAAGATTATCCGCGGAAAGCGTCGACTGTAATTTATTATGAAGATTGTCACTGTAATATGGCAGATTCTTGAGAAAATTGTGAAAGTGAGTTTAAAAAAAAAAGAGACAATATTTTTTCCACGTTTTTCTTGTTGTGTCTTTAGATGTATCGCTCTATATAGCTCAAGTTTTATACGTAACGGTTTTTAATGGTAGATACACGATTTGCGCTCGAAAAGTGGCACCGGCAAAATTGCGCCCTAATCGAGTTTTGGAGCTGTTTTGTCCACAGTCTCAATAAACCGCGCTAGCACTCACGTCTCGCGATAACGGAGGTACAGTAAAAAGACACAAAAACTACGCATCAAAAAAGAAAATAAAAAGATCGCTTTTGTCGTTGTTTGTAAGTATGCATGATGTTTGAACTTTGGGCCATTATTAATGCTTTATTTTGTATGAGACTGTGTATCTACATTTATATTTGATCGAAGAGTAAGATGTATTATTAATATTATCTCTGTTATAAATACGGCAGATGGTAATAAAAATCATAAGAGAAAGAGTTTACAAGAGAAGGTGGCAATATAACTCTCTATCAGATATTCAGATGTAATGCTTTAGAACCTAAGTTTCACTTCGCAACGGAATATACAGGATGTTATTATAAACATCGTTGTCATTCAAACTATCAAATCAGTCCATTAAAATGAACAACTTTCCCTTTGAGGCCAATTCTGGGAACTCAAAACGTTTTTCGATATTTTTATACAAAAGCGTTCGACCGGCCCGGCATTTTATTAGAAATGACGATTTTTTTTAAGGTTCCAATGGGCTCCATAGCAAAAGTTGGTTTGAAGGATAGCGGTTATTACACTAACACTCTGTATATTATCATAGTTACGGAATGGACGGAATTCTTCGGTTTTAATTGCTAGCAACCCTACTCTATTTTGCTTCCATTTCCACCTATAGGTACGCCCACGACTAAGTCCCGTGAGGGATAAACGCGTGAAAATATTTATGTATAGTTACGGAAACATGAGTTATTTGATATGAAGATTATCTCTGTACTATGGCAGATGATTGAGAAAATCGTGAGAGGGAGAGTTCGAAAACTAATTTACAATAATTATTTTTATAATAATAGTATTTGAACTTACGCGAGATAACTTCATTATAAAAACACGGTTTCACTCACTTTTAACTTTTTTAACGTTCAAGGTAGTATTATACCTGTAATATATAACTCTCACTCTGATTTAAACTGAGTGATAAGACAACAGTCAAGGCCAAAGAATTAAATATCATTCACCAGAACATTCAAGGCTTGACTAGCAAATTATTACAATTAGAATTATTCATAAATCATATAGATTTACATGTAGTATGCCTTACTGAACATTTTCTACAGCCCCATCAGCAACAATTTAATATAGATAATTATTCAGTGGCAAGCTCATATACCAGAAAGACTAAAGAGAAAGGAGGCAGTTTAATTTTAACGCGAAACAATGTCAAATGTAGAGAACGCAAAGATATCGTCAGTCTTTCGGTAGAATGTAATGTTGAATTGTCATGTATTGAACTTGAGGAATCTATTATAGTATGCGTATACAGACCCCCTAAGTCAAATTATAATACTTTGGAATTAGTAATTGAAGATATTTTGAGGAAACTATCCTGTAGTCCTAAAAATATCATAGTGTGCGGTGACTTTAATGTTGATTTATTAGTAACTACAACTGAAAGTGTTGGCTTGTTGAATGTATTTAAGTCGTTTAATTTATTTAATTTATTTTTAGAACCAACTAGAGTTAATGGTGATTCTGCAACATGTATAGATAATATTTTCTGCAATTGTAGTGCTCTTGATAAATACATAATTAAAAATCTCACTTCTGATCATTTTGGTCAGTTTGTCAAATTAGTAAATCAAGTAGAGGTAGACTTACCAAAGATAACGTATAGACCTATAACCAAAGGCAAAATCAAGGTATTCAAGGAAAATATATCAGAAAAAATGCCCCTAATCGAAGAAACGAGAGATGATCCGGATGCCCTTTACAATAAAATGTTTAATGTCATAGAAACTGAATTCAATAATGCCTTCCAAGTTAAACTTGTACCAGACGTAATCGTAAAAAATTTAGTGAATGGGCTACTACAGGTATCTACATCAGTAGAAATAGGATATACGAATTACTGGCTATGAAGGCATATAACCAGGATCCTGAATTTATTAACTATGTTAGAAATTATTCAAAAGTTTTTAAAAAGGTATGTATGCATGCCAAATCATTATATACTAGAAATACTATCTTAAATTCTCAAGATAAAATAAAGACAACATGGAAAATTATTAACACAGAAACTGGTAAGAATAAACAGCGTGACAATAAAGTAGAATTAAAAATAAATAATAATGTTCTCAGCAGTAAGGCAGACGTTGCCCAATATTTTGAGGACTTTTTTTACTAACATTCCCATAAACACCACTGCCTCCTTATGTTCATCGACAGATGAATCTAAAAAAATATTAACAAGTTGTATACCCGAATGTAAAAATAATTTAATATTTCAACATGTGACTCCGCTCATAATCATTGATACATTTAAAAGCTTAAATAATAAAAAAACTGGAGATTTGTGGGACATCTCGGTATCCGTCATAAGTAATATCATTAATGTAATAGCACCTTACTTAGCTTCTATTTTTAATAAATGTTTAGATACCGGTACTTTTCCAGCCTTGATGAAGCTGAGTAAAGTTATACCATTATATAAATCAGGGGATAAAAGTAATCCCACAAACTACCGGCCTATTTCCATTCTACCAGTTCTCAGTAAAATATTTGAAAAATTGATTTTCAATCAATTATTGTCTTTTTTTAATAAAAATGATCATTTTCATAGTCAACAGTATGGATTTACTAAGGGTCGGTCAACAACTGACGCGGGTGTAGCTCTTTTAAAACATATCTATGAAGCTTGGGAGGGAAAACAGAATGCTATTGGTGCTTTTTGTGATCTTTCTAAAGCATTTGACTGCGTAGATCACAATACCCTTATATCCAAGCTGAAACACTATGGAATCAAAGGTAAATCTCTCGACTTAATCAAATCGTACTTGAGTAGCCGAATTCAAAAAGTTAGTTTAGATGGGGTTCAATCTTCCGGATCATGTATTAGGATGGGTGTACCTCAGGGCTCTATCCTAGGGCCTCTTCTGTTCCTTATATACATTAATGATTTACCGTACTATATTAACACATGCAAGGCTGTACTATTTGCCGATGATACATCTCTCATCTTCCGAGTAGATAGGAATACTGACTCATCTGACGAGGTTAATAGTACATTAGCTCAAGTGTTGGACTGGTTTACTGCGAACAATCTTTTGTTGAACGCTAGTAAAACTAAATGTATTAAATTTTGCTTACCAAATGTTGCAAAAGTTTCAACAAGTATAGTTGTCAATAATGAAACAGTAGGATTGGTAGACAAAGCAACTTTTCTTGGAATAACTGTTGATGCTGGGCTTCAATGGGGTGCCCATATTGAAAAATTGGCAGGGAAACTTAGCTCTGCGGCTTACGCGGTTAGGAGGATAAGACAACTAACTGATGTTGATACTGCGCGTTTGGTATATTTTAGTTACTTTCATAGTCTTATGTCGTATGGAATATTACTATGGGGAAACGCTGCAGATGTAAATACCATATTTGTTCTACAGAAACGCGCTATTAGATCAATATATAAATTAGGCGCCAGAGAATCTCTTAGAGAGTTATTCAAAAATATTAATATTCTGACACTCCCTTCACAGTATATCTTTTCTAATATTATGTTTGTGCGCCATAACATTCATTTATATAAAAAAAACTGTAATATACATAGCAGAAACACTAGAAATAAAAATAAATTATTTACACCAGCATTGCGATTGCAGAAAACTATGGATTCTTTTTGGGGTCTTGGAGTACGCTTCTATAATAGAATTCCCGCAGAAATATTAGGTCTGCCATTAATTCAATTTAAAACGGCTGTAAAAAATCATTTACTTAAAAGGGCTTATTATTGTATAAAAGATTATTTATTCGATAAAAATGCTTGGTAATAATTTAAATGTATATTTTAATGTAGTTAAATTTAATTTTTGTAAAATATATTGTTATATTCGAGCCCTTCAGGCACATAGAGACCAAGACTGGACTGAGTTTCTTTCGGCGTATTCTTCTCAGCAGTGGTCATTCCGAAACGCTAGTAGTTTTTGGATTTTACAAACAAAAGAAAGAAAAATAAACAACAGAAACATATGACGTTCAAAAAGCGATACATGTATCCTACTTTGAATAAAAATTATTCATTTTCATTTTCATTTTTTTCATTTTATTCAGTTGGAATCGCCAACTAGTTTCGGTCTGCTACGAAGACCATCATCAGGGTGAGTGTTAGAGGGGACACGGCGGTTTCATAATCTAAGAATTTGAACTTTTTCATTATTAGTTGTTCTGCTTCGGAACCCTGTTCACTTGAAAACGGTATTATATATTTTCGGAAATATCGAGTGTGACGTATTTTGAAGATTATCACTGTAATGCAAATGCTTGAGAAAATAAAAAGGCAACAATTATCTTCTTTATAGCGTTTTTCTTGTTGCGTCTTCAGATATAGTGCTGAAAAGCTGAAGTTTTACTTTAAAACAGCATGTTTTCATTGAGTGTGATGTGTTAAAAAGATTATCTGTGTATTGTAGAAAATGGTTCAGACGGTACTGCACCAAATTGTGGAAATTGACGTATTTTCAAATCACTAGTACAATGTGCTGAATTAATTAAATACATCAAAAGTTTTTGTATAATTTAGGCCGATCCTTACACAAGATTGCCCCCTTGTTGGAATTTGAAACAGATACATATGGAATTTAAAAACGATATATATACC
Organism: Elegia similella; assembly: GCA_947532085.1. Classification (NCBI taxonomy): domain Eukaryota; kingdom Metazoa; phylum Arthropoda; class Insecta; order Lepidoptera; family Pyralidae; genus Elegia; species Elegia similella. The sequence continues at coordinate 22,922,356 of OX383941.1, forward strand.
TATATGTTATGATATCTAAAAACATTTTTCTGCGAAAAGTTTGTAAATGTTACGTCTAAAATAAATATATATATATATATATATATAAAATAATAGAAATTCCGCCGATCAGTAGGTCAGCCTGATCGGTAAATTTGCATGAAAGGCTCAATTTTTTATTCATCATTTTACTTTTTATTCCCTAAAAGTCTATCTATTACGAATTAAAAATCATCCTGTATATGTATAGGACTTGGTAAGATGAAATCTGGACCGAAATAAAAGTACCTATTAAAAAGCATCTGTATTTGGTCTCGTGAAAAAATATTTTTCACGAGACCAAATACAGAATAAAATTTTTAAACAAAAATAACTCTTATGCGTACAGCATAAGGTTCATTAAGATTTTTTTCCCAATCTTTGCAAAAGCCATTATCATCTCGATTTACATGTAAATAGCTCTGATTTTAGATTGTAAACTTTAATGTTATGGTAATAAGATTGAATATTTTTTGGCATTTGGTTTTTAATGAGGGTCAAAGAGGCTGTGGCATTATTGGTAATTATATTGGCTCAGTGTGATTTTAAAAGAATTGATTCAATTTTCTTTTGTTCCCGTGATTGAAAGAAGAAGATGAAATGACTTTTCATGAACTTCACATGTCTGAAACTTACAAAGATTTTCGGGATTCTTTGTAGAGTGAATTTTCTTCAAATTCACCAAAGAGAAAGGTATTTAACTTTATTTTTTTTAATTAATAGTGTATTATATACTAGCTGTCCGCCCCGGCTGCACACGGGATTTATAGGTTCACTAGCTGTGGCCCGCGACTTCGTCCGCGGCAATGGACTTATACAGTTAGCTTGTGAAGTGACGTATATATTGATTGGCCTAAAAAATATAGGCCATAAAGAAAAAAAAAAGCGGGAATGTAGGTAAACAACTAAATTTCACTGATTGTAATTTCCTTTTAGTTTTATTTTTCACATACTTTTCTTGTGATGGTTAAAAGAAAAGCAGATTATGCACGTGCTTTTTAGAGAATAAGCACTCGGTGCAATTATAAATTACTTTCTGCTCAGTGCATCAATCTACTATTTCTAGTGACTAATACACATTTATAATGTTACTCGCATTGTACAAATTTCTCAGCTCTGTAAGCCACATCATTGGTGTCGTCACAAAGCCTCCCACCACTCGAGATACAGGTTTATTCCTAGTTCGATGGTGGATTGCGGAGGGGCGAACCCATGATTGGTTGCTCAAATACAACTTATTGCTATTAATGACTTTTAATATATGTATAATGTAATACTTGTACTATATGTGAGATACATGTCAATAAATCAATTTTTATTATTTAATCATAGAAAGGAGATCATCACTTTTATTTCTGCACTTTACTCTGTTATCCAAAAACTTTTAGATGAAACTTGCATTGTTCCGTAAGTTAGCGCTTTTTATACACATGCTTTCTAGTTCCCAACAACTATGCTTCGTTCGGTGAGTGAGAGAACCGGAGGCCCATCCTCCCCCTTCCTCCCTATTTCCCCTGTGTCCTCCCCCAACACCTTGAAAAGCCGGCAAAGCTTACACCCTGGTTCAAAGATTCAAAGATTTATTCAGAAAATAGGCCTTTTCAGGCCCTTTTTACGTCAATTTACATTTTAAATAATATTTATTATATTTTATTCAAATTATTAATTATTGTTCAAAAGCTACAAACTACTAGCGTTTCGGAACCGACCACTCTTTTCAAGAAACTCTTTTCAACAGTATTGGTCGCCTACTTGCCTGAAGGGCTTTGCATGATATTTTATATTTTTATCTTTTTTTTTCTGATGTCATGTTACTCGTATATATACAATTTCAATTAACTTATTTCTGTGGAACACGTTATGTTAGCGATCGAGCGTGCAACAACAACAGATATGATAAAAGTCTCAAAGATAGATAGAAGTCTTAAAGAGGCCGCGCACTGAATGTGGTGTTGCAGTTGCCCATAGGCAGCGCTGAATCGCTGATCGCTTACCATCAGGTGACTCGCTTGCTCGTTTGCCGACCTATGAAATAAAAGAAATATAAAAAATTGGTCCCATATGAAAAATTGATTATATTGTTGGGCTGACTTGCCCCTTCAAGGCAACGACGATGGTAAACTAAGTAGTAGACACACCTACAATTTATCCCAAGTGATAACAAAGGGTCGTTGTGTGCCGGGAGTCCCGAGGTCGCCGATTTGTATGGAAATCCAGGATTCGGGAAAAATGTGCGCGCATTTCTCACAGGGAAATGCCGACATTATTGTCGATTGTTCCTAATCTTTACTGCTGATGAGAAGCAGTGTTAGATTATGCGAGTTAAGCAACCTGGAGCGTGGTTATTACTGGGATTTAAAAAAAACACGTGGCATAATTCCGTTTACACGCTAAACGAGACTTTTGGGTCTTGTGGCCTTAGGTAGTCTTCCCGATCTTCTTTGCTGCGTCTAGTACGGACCAACAATTTGTGTGACTGCGGTGCCAATCAGTCCATGTCTAACCTTCTGTCGTACCCTAACTGCCCCACTAGATGCATGGTACATGACCTCAAAAAGGCGATCACCGTAGTCAAATACTGGTCAAAAGAAATGTAATCAAATGGAATTTCGACTCGAAAATAAGAAGAAATACGGTACGTTGTCAGGATTGTTTGAGTCGGCCAACCTTTCGCGTTCCTTAGAGATTCCAATCCATAGCTCGTTTCGATAATAACCAGGACCTTTTCAGGAAGTGTTACCAATTCAGTTCTGCTTGCAGCGTTTGAACTTATTTTATTTTGTATCGAATGGTGTTGTCGCAGGTGCCCCTGTTAGTCTTAGTGGTGGTAGCTGATATTCAGTGGCTTGCTCTACGAGCAAACGCATCACTGAGTACCTAAACAACCTCCGTGGTCCAGTGGTTAAGGCGTTTGCCTGTTGACCCGGGGGTCGTGGGTTCGATTCCCACCGGAAGCATACTTTGTTTAGTTGTTTCCAGTTTCTATGATCTCGAAAACAGCTCTAACGATTTCGCTGATATTGTGTATATGGGGGTTTTCGGGGGTAAACAACCGATCTAGATTAGTCTTATGTTTGGGAAAACGCGTGTTTTCGAGTTTTCATGCGTTTTTCTTTCCACGCAGAATATGGTCGCTAATTTCGTCCTACCGGCCACTGTCCGTCTGGTCCAGCGGGTTAAGACACGGACGGCAAGAAACGAGTGTTACGGGTTCGAAACCTGCTCGGCAACTTACTTTCGTGTTTTTTTATATGTTTAAGTTTACATATTTTTTTTAATTTTTACTGTTTTTAGACAATTTTAAAAAATGGAGTTTATGTTTGAGATAACGATATATATTTCTCATAAACATAGATTATCACCCAAACGCCACAGTAATTAATATTAATAACGTCTAATTATAAGTCGCCCAGGTACTTTAATTTAATAGAGTGTGAAAGTATGCGATATACAAGGGCGTTTATTTTTATTACATCGTGTAGTCTGATGCAGCTGGTGTAGATATCTTCGAAATAAGTCCGCCAAGAATGGACTGCAGATGAACATGATTAGATAATGCAGCTAAATTAAATGCATTTTCAACCGACTTCAAAATAAATGAGGAGTTATTGATTCGATTGTATTTTTGTAGTGAAAACGACTTGAGCGGCTTTGCGCACTTTTTGGGATGGGTAAAAAATGTTAAACTCGTGGCAGAACACGTGACCTGATCAATGCGTAAGACCGACACGTGACCTGAGACCACCGGAAAGGTGAGTTTTCACTTCTGCCGGCACTCCCGGAGTGCAACCCGTTGTTCAAAAACAACGGGTGTTTTTTTTTTTTTTTTTAAACCCGTTGTTTTTTTTTTATATGGCCAATCAAGTCATACTTCAAATGAAAGGTAAAATAATATCCTTACTTTGAAAACCCAACCTCATAAAGGTCCATTACCTATGATAAATAACATCTCTTATAACAATCTTGAACTAAAACAGACCACAAAAATATTTGTCCAACCGCCAACTTGTGACAAACGTTGTTACAAGCAAGGCAAATATTTGACTTAGAGTTTGATGTCTTAACACATTACAAGTTTGCCGAAAGTGGGCAAAGTTGCGTGGGGTAAGGCTTCAATCAAAAGAGTAGATAAACTTGTATAATAAGGTCGAGTTATGACTGAGTTATGGAAACATACTCTTATTGTGTTATTTTCTTTGTTATTATAAATCTGTTGTGATAATAATATAATAATATATACGGACAAATCACACAGATTGAGCTAGCCCCAAAGTAAGTTCGAGACTTGTGTTATGGGATACTAACTCAATGATACTATATTTTATAACAAATACATATATAGATACACATCCAAGACCCAGGACATCTGAAAAAGATAATTTTCCATCATGACCTGGCCGGGGATCGAACCCAGTCACTCCGTGTCGCAGGCTGGCGTGTTGACCGCTGCGCCACGGAGCTAGTCATGTGATAGAGCCACGCTACCGGCAAAATTCATTTTTGACTCGTCCGGGGAAGTACCACACTCTCACAGAAAATCGATCATAGAAGCTTTACCGCTTCTATGCTTCGGTGAGTGAGAGAGCCGGAGGCCCATCCTTCTCCCCCTTCCCTCATGTCTCCCATTTTTCCCTACTCCCAACTCCTTGAAAGGCCGGCAATGCTCCTGTTACACCCTGGTGTTGCAGTTGTCCATGGGCAGCGTTGATCGCTTACCATCAGATGACTCGCTTGCTCGTTTGCCGTCCAATAAATACCTAAATTAAAAAAATAAGTACCTAATTTAATTTGATCTTAACCTCTTCATCAACATACTTTTAAAAAATTAATCTCGAACTTGTTTATTTTATTTATTTTAGAATTTTAACTCCACATTCAAACGACCGACGTCTCCTACACAATATAATTAGACTTTTTACTCCCGTTAACACACGTAAAACTTTTTGACTTTCTTTTAAATCGATGAACACCGGCTGCACGCACGAAGAAGTGTCTCGTTCCGCGTGTAAGCGAGAGCGCGGAACAAGCGATAGAGAGTCACGGTCAGCCTAAGCGTTCAGCTTGTGACGAATCTATCGGAAGCGTTCTTCTTGTGATGCATCTATCTCTCGTCCACAGTTATCATGTAAAAGTATCGTTCGTAAACCAACGATACAGACGACTAATTTTTTCACTAAAAATTAAACCTAAGAGATCAATATCCCATACAACAGACATGATTTTTGGCGTTTTTATAGATAATGGTATTATAGATAATGGTACGGAATCCTTCGAACGCGAGTCCGACTCGCACTTGGCAGGTTTTAGTTTCTTAATTTTATTAGGTACTAGCTGTCGCCCGCGGCTCCGCCCGCGTTAGTGTCGATCCCTCGGGAACAGTAGAATTTCCCGGAATTAAACATACCCTATGTCCTTTCCTGGGCCTCAAACTACCTCCATACCCAATTTCATCGAAATCAGTTCAATGGTTAAAGCGTAAAAGAAGACGACAGACGCTCCTTTCTTAGCGCTCACTCACATCATCATAAGAACCCCTGTACCAAATTTCAAGTCTAGGCGCAGCAGTTTCGGTTGCGTTGATATATAAATCAGATTTTCCCGCGGCTACGCCGCTGCCGTTAGTGTCCATCCCTCAGGAACTGTAGAATTTCCCGGAATAAAAGATACCCTATGTCCTTCCCCGGGTCTCAAACTACCCCCATACCAAATTTCATCCAAATTGGTTTAATGGTTGAAGCGTGAAAAGAAGACAGACAGAATTCATTCAAATGACGATAACTTTTTTTTTAATGAACCGATTTTGATGAAACAAACTTTAAATGTTTTGCCAAGTTAAAACAAAGCAATTGGTGAAAGTTTGAAGTAAATCTGTTCAGTATTTTCGGAGATAATCGTGATCATACATACAGACAGACAGACAGACAGACAGACAGACAGACAAGAAATTCAAAAAAATGTTTTTTGCTTTCTATTATTCTTTTTAAGTGTCCCTCTATCCATTTCAGTCAAAAATTCTAAATGTACAGACAAAATATTTTTACTGTTTTATTATATGTGTTGGCGACGTACGCACCTCCTTGCTCAACCACCTTATATTTTTTAAAGAACTGTCAGTGTCTTTTGTTATTTTTCACTTTATTGTCAATATTTTTCTCGTGCCTAGTTTCTATCTGATTTCAATATACGTTTTATTATTTTGAACAGTTATCTGACTTTTTCTATCCACGTATACATACTCCCGTCCAGCGCCAACATTTCCTTCGAGCCGGATCGCTGTAAGTACACACTGAATGTATCGTACGCCACCACGGGAGGTGATGGAAACTCGAAGCGCAGCACGTAAGAAGGCGCTCATTGATGAAACAACCGTGACGCGATCGCAGGCTGCATCGCTTGTTGCCGGCACGGCAGCGACTTCTATTACGTCCTCTACAAAAGCAAAGAGGGCGCAGCTATGCTACGAGGCCGAAAAGAAAAAGGCAGAGATTCAAATGCAACTAATAGAGAAAAAATTGGAAGCAGATCTACTCTCGTTGCACGAAGAACATGACGCATCTCGGATGAGTCGTAGAAGCATAAGCGTAGATGATTGGCTAGATAACAACCGGGAATTGATGGAGCCAGCACCTGTTTCTCACGATGAAACTACAGCAGGCCATCAGCTGAATGAACACCGGAAAACCGAAGCCACTGTTCATCAACCTAGAATGTGTCAGGAGCCACCACTGTTAGAGGGAACTCCTGATATGAACACAATTAGAATGCTTGCTTGCGCCATGTCAGAAATAGCAACAAGGAGCACCACAGAGAAACATCTTATTACGAGACTATGTGCTCCAAAACATCTTCCGGAGTACTCAGGGGACCCTCTGGAGTGGTTGGCATTCAAACAAGCCTATAGTCAGTCGACGGAACTTTGTCAATTTTCTCCCCAAGAGAATTTGTGGAGACTTAGAAAAAGTCTACGGGGAGTCGCAAAAGAAGCTGTTGCCGCTCTGCTGATTACAGCCACATCACCAGATACGATTATTGACACCCTTGAGTTACAATTTGGAAATCCGGATTTAATTATATCGAAAATTATGAACGATATAAAAAGAATTCATCCTTTGCCGCATGATTACCAGAAGGATATCATTCAATTTTCAATAAAAATTCAAAATATGGTCGAAGCTGTGAAAGCCGTGAAAAGAGAGGATTATCTAGAAGGTATGGCTATAGTTTCACTTTTGATCTCAAAACTGCCCTCTATATTACTTGCTAAATGGGCCGATTACAGCTACCCTCTTATTAGCAGTCAGCAAAAGTCACGAGTAATAATATTGGCTGATTTTCTTCGCCAAGAGGCTCAAAAAGTATCAATCACTTTACCTATTAATATATGTCTTGCAAACACGAGCAATAAGTGCGATGGTTACCACAAAAACAAGCTGTTAAGTGGTAAACAAGCTGTATTAATTCAATCGGAAGAAGAAGAAATAAAATGCACATTTTGTCGAAAGTCTAATTGTCATAATTTAATAGAATGTAAATTATTCAAGAAATCTATGGTAAGAACTAGATGGCAATTTGTAAAGAGACATAGGTTGTGTTTTAAATGTTTAAATCGTCACAGTGAGCCCGTCAGAGAAGGTTGCAACGCACCGCCGTGTAATGCTGAAAATTGCGGCAGGGCGCACCACCGGTTGCTTCATTACAATGTTCGACAGCGACAGGACGATCCTGACCAGATCCAGGCCCAGACGGTAACGCATATCAAAAGCCAGGAGTGCAAGGTACTGCTTAAAGTTATTCCTATTCGAATACACACGCCAACTCGTGTGGTTAAAGCCACTGCTTTATGTGATGACGGGTCTACCGTATCCCTAATTAGCGGAAAATTAGCTCGTCAACTAGACTTGACCGGCCGTGTCCAAACGATGCGTATTTCCGGTGCCTTTGGAGGCGATCAAGTGACATGTGAGACTCTCGTTTCTGACGTTAACCTTTCGGGTGCAGACGGGAAAGTGCACTGTGTAAAAATGCATTGTGTAGATAACTTAGACCTACCGGTACAATATTTTTCTATGGTGAAAGCAAATACGTTTAGTAATATTCGTGATATTGTAAAAGAAATATGTACAACTGATTGTAAGCCCGATATTTTAATTGGCCAGGACAATTTTAATTTGTTACAACCGTTACGAGTTAGGGTAGGGAAAGGAGGTGAACCGTCTGCCACGTTAACTCCCCTAGGCTGGTGCGTACATGGTTTGATGCGCGCATCGCGAGCTGTTGTGAGCCACTCGCAGTCAGACTCTGAGGTCAACGATCACGCGTCATTATTTATCTCAAGTGTCAGCAATGAGGACCAGTCACTTCATGAGCTTCATGAGCAGGTTAGGTATTGGTTTAGCTTAGAGTCTGTAGGTGTAGAAAGTAAACCACGACAGAACGAAAACCACGTGAGAGCTATAGCTCAACTAGAAAAAACTGCTGAGCTCATTAATGGCCGCTGGCACGTTGGGCTGCCGTGGAAGGATGAGTCAAGCTATATGCCTGATGCATACCCAAACGCTTTCAAACGTTTAAGAGGAATAGAGAAGAAAATGCAGCGGGACAAAGGATTTGCGGGCAGATACAGGGAACGCGTCAGTCACTTGTTAGATAATGACTTTGCAGAGAAACTGCCGAGACTGCCGTGTAATCTGTCACCAAAGCGAACGTGGTATTTGCCTCATTTTGGGGTGGATAATCCCAATAAGAAAAAAATGAGGCTCGTATTTGATGCCGCAGACAGGGTTAATGGTAAAGGCCTTAACGATTTTTTACTTACAGGTCCCGACTTGCTCTGTTCTCTTTTTGGGATAATGCTGCGATTCAGAGAAAATAAAATAGGTGTTGCTGGAGACATTAAAGACATGTTTCTGAGAGTTAAAATACGCCCCGAAGATCAACATGCATTGAGGTTCCTTTGGAGAAACCATTCGGAGGATGAAGTTGAGACGTATGTAATGACATCTTTAATATTTGGAGCCAATTGCTCACCCTTTGTAGCGCAATTTATTAAAAATTTGAATGCACGACGTTTTGAGTCATCTAAGCCATCAGCAGTCAAGGCAATTTGCTGCTCTCATTATATAGATGATTACATAGATAGCCTGCCAAATACGACAATCGCAAAAGAAATAGTCAAAGACGTCGTTAAAATCCACCAAGAGGGTGACTTTGAAATACGCAATTGGATAAGCAACAGTGTAACTGTGTTAGACAGTTTGCCTAACGAATCCTTAGGACCAACTGCCGTGAATTTCAAAGTAGGTTTACAAAATGAAGGTGAACGTACACTAGGACTTATTTGGTTTCCGAAAATTGATGATTTAGCCTTCGATTTGTCGTTTAAAAAGATCCCTGAGGACATCTTACTAAAGAAGAAAAAACCTACAAAACGTGTTATGCTGAGAGTTATTATGTCTATTTTTGACATCTATGGCTTCTTAGCTCCATTTACGGTCCAAGGCAAAATATTATTACAGGAAACTTGGCGTCTTAACTTAGGATGGGATGATGTTGTGCCAGATGCCGTCAATGAAAAATGGTGTTTGTGGTTGGATTTGCTAATCGAGGTAAGAAGCTTGCGTATACCTAGATTTTACCGAGCAAATTCAATTTCTATATCTGAAGAAGCCGAAACTTCTACAGAAACTGACTCGAGCTATGAAAGGTACAGCAATTTGGAGTTACACGTTTTTAGCGATGCCTCGACGAAAGCTATGTGTACTGTAGCATACTGGCGTTGGATAGATAACGGAGAAATACACGTCGCCTTCATAGCCAGCAAGTGTCGTGTCGTTCCTGTCAAGCCTCTGACCGTCCCACGTTCAGAATTACAAGCAGCGCTGTTAGCTGCAAGATTGGCAGATGTAATTGTAAAAGAACACAGAATAACACCTGAAAAACGCTTTTTTTGGTGTGACTCTACAACGGTATTGCAGTGGATAAGGAATAATACACGAACGTATAAGGCATTTGTAGCTAATCGTCTAGGGGAGATCGATGACCTTACCAATTCTCTGGAATGGCGATACGTCCCGACTAAGCTTAATGTTGCCGATCTAGCAACTCGCGATCAATTTGACAGCACGTTGTTTCATAAAGAATGGATTGCTGGACCCGAATTCCTCTCCTTAGAAGTGTCCTTTTGGCCGGAAGACTTTTTTAAGCTTACACCCGAAGTACAAGAAGACTTGTCAGAGTGCGTTGTGTTGATTGTAGACTCAACAGCGAAATTACCGATTCCTAATCCACAGCATTTCTCGTGCTGGTTGAGGTTGCTTCGTGCGACATCCACCGTATTAAGATTTATAGACAAGTGCAGAGGTCTTACAGGTGATATGAATATCGAAATAATGTCACGAGCAGAACGCTTATTGTTGAAGCAGTCTCAAGCAGAATCTTTTAAGAATGAAATTTCGGGAATCAAAAGTGGAAAGTCTTTACCACGTGATAGTAAGTTACTTACGTTATCACCATATTTGGATGAAGATGGTTTGCTGAGACTTGGAGGCCGCATTGATGCCGCAGATGTCGATCTGGATATGAAGAGGCCAGTCATATTAGGAGGTGACCATGCGATCACTCGCCTTCTAATAAGATATTACCACGTCAAGGCAGCACATGGCAATCAAGAAACGATTGTCAATAATCTAAAGCAAAAATATTGGATAATTAGATTGAGACCTACAGTTAAAACCGTTATATCGCAGTGCATGTTTTGTAGAATTAAAAAGTGTAAGCCTGAGGTACCACGCATGGGTAGCTTACCTGAAGCGCGAATGGCAAAGAATAATCGTCCCTTTACATTTTGTGGCTTAGACCTGTTTGGCCCTATGAACGTCACGGTTGGAAGGGGTACACAAAAGAGGTACGGAGTCCTCTTTACTTGCCTCACAGTACGAGCTATCCACTTAGAGGTAGTTTCGTCTCTTACTTCCGATGCTTTAATAATGGCGTTACGTCGCATGGCTGCGCGGCGCGGTTGGCCCTCTATTATTTATTCAGATAATGGCACGAACCTTAGAGGCGCTGACAAAGAATTGAAGGAGTCACTGAAAGATCTTGACAGAGAGGCGCTGAAGGAAGCTGGCGTCAACTTCGGACTGGATTGGAGCTTCATTCCCCCAAGTAGCCCACACTGGGGAGGGGCATGGGAGCGGCTAATTAGAAGCGTAAAAACGTCTCTTAAGGTAATTTTAAATGAGCGTGCGCCAAAGGACGAAACTTTGAATACTTTGTTGGCTGAAGTTGAAAATATTGTAAATAGTCGTCCGTTAACGCACGTCTCTGTAGATCCTAATAGTTTAGAGTCATTAACTCCCAACCATTTTCTTTTGGGGAGCTCTTGCAACTTACCTGTGATTGGATCGTTTGATGACTCTGACTTATCTTTGAGGAAGAATTGGCGTAAAGCTCAAAGGTTGACTGATATGTTTTGGAACCGATGGGTAAAGGAGTATTTGCCGCAACTTCTTCCCAGATCAAAATGGACTAGCGAGGTGGCTGATCTCCAGGTAGGTGACCTGGTCCTTGTTGTAGACCCTGACACTAATCGAAACGTGTGGCCCAAGGGACGTATAGAAGCTGTATACCCTGGGAAGGACGGACGAATAAGAGTAGTAGATGTTAAGACTCAGTCAGGGGTCTGGCGACGGTCGTCGGCGCGCGTCGCCCGGATCCATCTGGCAGTTTAGTGCCTCACCAGCACTAGGGTGGGGAATGTTGGCGACGTACGCACCTCCTTGCTCAACCACCTTATATTTTTTAAAGAACTGTCAGTGTCTTTTGTTATTTTTCACTTTATTGTCAATATTTTTCTCGTGCCTAGTTTCTATCTGATTTCAATATACGTTTTATTATTTTGAACAGTTATCTGACTTTTTCTATCCACGTATACATACTCCCGTCCAGCGCCAACAATATGTATAGATCAGGCTAAGGGTTAAGATTTATAGGTACATGGGAAAGAAAGCAGAAAGACACTCCTTAACAAAGTATTTAATTAATTTGACCCTGACCTCTTAAACAACTTTGTAATTACTAGATATCTAACTTATCTAGCTCGGCGCTCAAACGACGTCCTCAGTCTTTCCACTCGTAAACTATTTGCCACTTGCCTTATGCGGGTAAATCGAGCGAACTTCCAAGTCAACCCAGCAGTTAAGCAGTTAACCCTTAACAACTTTAGTTGCGCAGTTTGTTGTCTGATGTCTATAATGTGACAAAGTATGAGTGACTTTTGGATACAGTAGAATTTGGGAACGTAAAATATTTTACTACATTTTCTGTCCATCTGGTATGGGAGAAAAGAAATGTAGCTGCTTCTCTTTCAGACCATAAAAGCCGATCTAGGGAATGGGTGAAAATCTGACGAATCGTATTAGAAGGTGATACGGCTAGCCATCACTATGTTGATTCTGTTTTCCAACCAACCACCAAACCAACATGCTTTTGCATAAACGTGGATTTTAAGTCTTAATGACTTTTCACATCCATTCTAGAAAAATACATACATACATACATTAATACGTATGGACATTAAGCTGATGCGATCCTACGCAGGGATTTTACCGGTATTCGAACAGAGTGTTATGAACACTGTTTTTTATTTCTGTTTTAAAGGTCAAATACAAAGAAAATGTTACACTTTCAATCTGTTTTCAAAAATACCGGTTCATAAGTGTAAATAACTTTTACAGCCAATAAGGTTTACATTGGTCTCTTATTGGTATAACTATGCGAAAACTCACGCACACTTGCCTCTGAAATGCCTATATGGACACGAACTGTGTAAACACGTACATAGAAAAATGCACAAAATATTTCTAACAGGTTGGTTACAGAAGACATATTAAATCCGTTACATTCTTAAGAGAAAAAACCGGTTTAAAACACCTAAATAAGTGTTACAGGATTAATTATGAAACAGATTTAATGTGTAACCCTTATAAATGTGTATCTATCCTTTATAATGGTGTTTTTAAGTCCTTGATCCTACAACTACGACAGACCAAATATGTAGTAGGTACGAGTATAATATGCTCTACTTCCCGTACCAAGCCGGAGCAGGTTGCTAGCTATAAATAAAAATAGCTATAACCAAAACGTTTAATTCAGAAAATAGGCCTCTGCAGGCAACGTTTTGTCATGTCAAAACACATTTAAAAACATCTCATCTCTGAGAAATATTTATTTGTTATTTGTACCTTCTTTGAATTCACGGGTGGCTACCCTGCTCCTTTGAGAGGTTTACGTGGGGATATAGATCCAACACGTGGAGGCCCTTTAGCGAAGTTTATGTAATGTAGGTCTAAGCTAGAACCTGATTCTGGAAATCAACATCAATCCAGCTGGAAATGATATTATGATATTCCAGCTATACATGTATACTGCTGCACAAAGGCCTCCCCCAGGATTACTTCGTTCCATGGAAGGATATTGCCATAGTCATCACGCTTGGCTGGCGGTTTTCTTTGGCTTCTTATGCGAGATTCTCGGCGAGCGCAGTTTCTTCTTATGCTTTCGATGCTGCTGCCCATCGAAAATATTTTGAAGCTGGGGAAGGATAGGAATTTGTTGAATTTAGGAAAGGATCAAAGGTGTTGGGATACTACTCACAGAGAACTTGTATGCGAAATTTCGTGATGATCGGTTCAGTAGATATATACACGGAAAATTTTACTCATCTAGGTATTTCTTATTTTTCGTTTCTTTTATTTCACTATTTTCCTAAAAAATCTATACTAATATTATAAAGCTGAAGAGTTTGTTTGTTTGTTTGTTTGAACGCGCTAATCTCAGAAACTACTGGTTCAAATTGAAAAAGTATTTTTGTGTTGGATAGTCCATTTATTGAGGAAGGCTTTAGGATATAAAACATCACGGTGTGACCAATAGGAGAGCAGCATCAATAAAAATTTTTTGAAAACGGGGGACAATTATTCTATAGTTAAGAAAAAACCTAATTAATCATAATAGCAGAAATTGCCGCGGACGAAGTCGCGGGCAACAGCTAGTCAGAGATATAATCGTTTCGGAAACGTTTATGTTAGAGATAACTATCGCGATATACGAGCGTCATAAAACATTTTATGTGGTGTGTAAGCTGCGGGCAGTGCTAAACTGCTGAATACTACTGAAACCAAAATATTTATTTTATCAGAATAGGCTAGTTTCCTGGGTCAAAATAATAAATATAAATATATACGGACAAATCACACAGATTGAGCTAGCCCCAAAGTTTGAGACTTGTGTTATGGGATACTAACTCAACGATACTATATTTTATAACAAATACATATATAGATAAACACCCAAGACCCAGGCCAATCTGAAAAACATCATTTTCCATCTTGACCTGGCCGGGGATCGAACCCGGTCACTCCGTGTCGCTGGCTGGCGTGTTGACCGCTGCGCCACGGAGCTAGTCAGCATTACAATTAGTCCGTCAGTTAGATAATCAAAAAATATTGGACACGTATTTTTTCTTTTGTCAATTCAACAATAAATGGAAAAGATAAAGCGCGTCAAAGTTCAGGAGTTGGGGCTTGTGACGTCAAAGTTTGCTAAAAAGTGTAGCAAACTATGACGTCACACGGAATTTCAAAGGGCTATATCTTTATAATTTTTTATTCATTCGACAAAAGAAAAAATATGTGTGCAATATTTTTTTAATTACTAACTCACGGACTAATTATATTTTTTAGGAAGCTAGCCTGTTACAGAAACGATCTATCCATTAAAACAAAACGTTGACGTTCCCATACAATTTTGTTGGGATATGTCCATTTTTAGGGTTCCGTACCTCAAAAGGTAAAAATGTAACCCTTATAGGATCATTTGGTTGTCAAGACCCTTTTTCTCAAAAGCGCGCAAATGTATCAAGCTGAAATTCATATCAAATACTCAGGTCTACTGTCCCTTGGAGAAAATCAAACTTCTAAGCCAACGCAATCAAAAGATACAGCTGGTTAAGCCGAAAATTTTTGTGTTTTTTCTACATTTGCAAGGGAATCAAAACCTACTTCCCGTTAACTTAATCTTGAAATTAGGTACTAAAAAAGTATTACATACACTAACGTGTTACAAAAGTGTATGTAACACATTTTAGTATGCCAAAAATACTGATTAAAACATAAGATTATCTATATAGGCTAACCTTATAAAAAAAAGGAGATAATAATTGGTTGACTGCGAAGTCGGTTAAAGAAAGATAGGTAATATACGTGATAACGGTGGAAGAGAGATAGATGCGTCACAAGCAGAACGCTTAGGCCGATCGTGCCTCTCTATCGCTTGTTCTGTGCTCTTGCTTTCATGCGGAATGTGACACTTTTTCATGCGTGCAGCCGTTCATCGATTAATATACCTTGTCACGTCAAAAATACTGAAGAAACCTTAATTATGTGGTTTAACGTCTCAGAAATAAATAATAATGATGATGATGATGATGTCCTCCCAGACGTATCCGTCGACGGCGACACCCTTAGCTCGTCTTCGCCTGGGCTCTTGCATGAGCGCGAGCATGACTCGCAAAACCAAATTTTGTTTTGAAGGTCCTATTGCAAGAAGCGCAGTAAAGAGACCCACTTGAATTTCGAGTATAGTTGTAGGAGGGCTTGGGTCGAGTTTTTCGGATCAAGCGTTTGGCGTCAAGGTCTTCAAGACGGGAACGCTCAAAGTTTTCTATGCCCGTGTTGACAGCAGTTCGCCACTCCGACCTCTGCGTTGCAAGCTCCTCCCATGATTCACTAGACATGCCGATTGCAGTCAAGTGGCGTTTTAAGACATCCCTGTAACGCAGAAACTGTCCACCAGGCTTTCGTTTACCTGAGCTTAG
Source organism: Elegia similella (assembly GCA_947532085.1). Taxonomy (NCBI): domain Eukaryota; kingdom Metazoa; phylum Arthropoda; class Insecta; order Lepidoptera; family Pyralidae; genus Elegia; species Elegia similella. Next base: position 22,938,248 of record OX383941.1, read on the forward strand.
CTCAGAGTAAAATACCTTTTTTGGTAATCTGGAAGACTCCATGCGTACAAGGTGTCCACACCAGCGTAGTTGGCCTTTCATTAGCATACACTCCATTCCAGCGATCTTAGCTCGACGTAAAACCTCCGAGTTTGGCACACGATCCTGCCATCTCACCCGAAGAATCGCCCGAAGACACTTCATGTGGAAGGTATCAAGGCGTCTGATATCTCCCTTGTAAAGACACCAGGTCTCCGAGGCATAGAGCAACAATGGTAAGATTATGGCCCTGTAGACAGCGAGTTTTGTGTGCAGTTTCAGGTCATGTGATTTCCAGACTCGTCGGTTAAGACCACCGAAAGCTGCAGCAGCTTTGGCGACCCGCGCAGAGATCTCAGACTCAAGACGATTATCACTGCGCAAAATAGTTCCAAGGTACCGGAAGGTACCCACTTCTGGCAGTGGTTTTCCTCGTAGGTAAACATCACCATCGTCCGCAGATTTACCTTTCGCAGGTTGTTTTAGAATCTGGGTCTTAGAAGCACTGATTACTAAGCCGAATTTACGACAGGACTCATCTAATTTGTCCAAAAAACTCTGTAGGTCGTCCAAACTGTCAGCCATAAGGCAGACATCGTCGGCATACAGAACATCTATTACTGAAACAGAGTCTATTTTGCGTTTTGCTCTGAGACGTGCGAGGTCGAAAACGCTTTTGTCCATGCGGACATTTATGGTAATCTTGTCATTACAGCTTTTAAGAGCGTCATTCATTACTGCAGCGAAGTAGATAGCGAAAAGGGTCGGAGCCATTACACAGCCTTGCTTGACACCGCTAGTGACCGGGAACTGGTCTGTAAAGTCGTTTTCGTGCCGCACACGGGCTGTCATGCCTTCGTGGAACTGGCGCACTAAATTAACGAACTTTGCAGGACAGCCACATTTTTCTAGAACAATCCAGAGGGCGGTTCTAGAAACACGGTCAAAGGCCTTTTCCAGGTCCACAAAACATAAAAAGAGGTCGCCGTGTTGTTCAAAACTTTTTTCTCGAAGTTGCTTGACTACAAAGATGGCATCAACCGTACCTCTTTTAGGTCTGAAACCGCACTGGGTCTCCGGAAGGAAGCTTTCAGCTAAATTACTAAGGCGACTATTGATGATGTGCGCCAGGATTTTGCCAGCTGTGGAAAGCAATGCAATGCCTCTAAACGAGCCACAATCGGAGAGGTCCCCTTTGCCTTTATATAGCTTGCTAATAGAAGCATCCTTCCAGTCCTGTGGAACCATCTCAACATCCCAAATCAGTTTGATAAGTTCAAAAAGTCTAGACCTGATACTCGGTCCACCGTATTTGAAAATTTCAGAAGACAGACTGTCCGAACCAGGTGATTTACCATTTTTTAAACGGTTGATCGCAGTAACGAACTCGGCGTACGAAGGCGGGTCATCCAAGCCCGAAGCAGATGGCAAGCTCTCAAGTGAATTAATGTGAGACAGATCTGCTCCTTGACTACCGGGATTGAGCACTTCATTAAAGTGTTCAGCCCAACGAAGAAGAACCTCTTTTGGATCTGTCAACTTCTTAGCTTTATCTCGCGAGTAAACAGGGGCAGTGTTTTTAGCACGGGGTCCATAAACGGATTTAAGCCCTTCAAAAAATTTTTCTGTTTGGCTAGTGTCAACTAACCATTGCAGTTCTTCGGCTTTACGGCGCCACCAACTATCCTTTTGTTCTCGGATCTTTGCTTTAAGATCCTGCTGAAGAGACTTGCGTTGCCCTGCACCGATGACTCCTCCTAGAGCGAGACGATAGTTTTCAACAAGCTGCCGTATTTCCACATCAGAATCATCGAACCAGTCTTGATGTTTTTTATGTGGTGTGCCAATAACTCGCTGAGAAACATTATAGAGAGCCTTGGAATATGTACGCCACCTGGCATCTACTGAGGTATCGTCATCAGTGCTGGGCATCGCTGCCTCAAATTCTGCATCTAGCTCACGACACAGTCCTTCATCACTCACCAAACGCGCACAAGCAAGTCGAGCTGGAATCCTGTGTTCTGCTCTACGCGGAGGCTTGTAGTAAAGCCTCATCCTGGATCTAATAAGACGATGGTCAGTCCAGCCTTGGGCATCACGCATTGCTCTTGTAATAAGTACATCTCTCAGGTCTCGCCTGCGTACAATGATGTAATCAAGAAGATGCCAGTGCCCAGAGCGTGGGTGCATCCAAGATGTCTTGTATTTATCGGGTAGCCTGAAGAATGTGTTTGTTATGCTGAGGTTGAATTCGGAGCATAACGTCAGGAGAGCAACACCGTTGGTGTTGCACTTACCTACTCCATGTCTTCCCAGTACGTTCTTCCAGGCAATATATTCTGTGCCAACACGCGCATTAAAGTCACCCAGCAGAATCAACTTGTCACAATCTGGAATCCCCAGCAAAACATCACGCAGATTCTCATAAAATTGACGTTTGTCCTCATCAGGTGTTGTCATAGTATATCGCATACACGCTTACAAGATGTAGGTATTTCCTGGGAGCCATGTGGAGTCGTAGTGTCATGAGCCTGTCATTGATCCCTTTTGGAGGCTCCACTAGCGATCTAGCGATGTTGTTTCGGATCACAAATCCAACACCATTTGCGGCTCGTTCACTTGCAGGTTTACCCTCCCAGTAATACGTATATCCACCGAATTCCTCACAGAGCTCACCGCTATCCGCTAAATGTGTCTCGCTGATTGCGGCTATGTCGATGTTATAGCGGGACAATTCACGCGCTATGAGTGCAGTTTTCCTCTCAGGACAAAGGTTGTTTTCATTGTCCAGTAACGTTCTTACGTTCCACGCAGCTAAATTTAAGAATGCATTTAATTTATTATGTTTCTTTCGACCGCTTTTAATTGGTGACCAGATGACCGCGGTTAGCCACCTGGGTTGCATTGAGGCGAGCTTTGTTTAGGCCACCTTTTCTAGGCCCCTCCCCGGATTGGGGAAAGCAGTGCGATCCCTAAATAGGGCTGCTTTGTCGTCGGGTGAGCTGCCGTACCAGTTCTCTCGCCTCTAGTGAGTTCCAATACGACCATCACCACCCAACCGCCGTACGTGCAAAGATCTAGCTAGGGACCAAACACACCTGCTCAGTCCCCACCGCCAGTCCTCATCGCCGCAGGACTTGCACTCTCCGTCCAGTAATGAGCCAGGGGTCATCAGCGCGGGAATATATTAAAGTGGGTAAGCATTTGCGCATACACGAACCCACTCTCTCGTCTTCCAGTCCTTGTTACCAGTGGGGCGGAAAACCGCTACGACTGATTAGCACTAGAAAATGCAGTGACTGGCCGCATATCTCTTGGATCCCGACATACGCCCTATCAAGCATGTCACAGGTGCCTTGCTGCAGCGCCACGGTCGCCGGGTTTGAAGGCATACTGACGGTGTCCGCCTTCCGAGCCGCTGCAGACTTTATGCAATTTATGGGGGAATCAGCCCATTAAAACTGAGTTTGTGAAACTCAGTCCCCTTCACTGGATTTAGCCCGTGGATCGACACGGTTTACCGGGATACGGCCGCTGCATGCACAACAGCTACTTGGAGCCACCAGTGAAGAGATTTATGGAATGTTTACAATGTAGACAGAATCCACCATCTGCGATGCAGATCGATCGGCAGTATTCTGCAAGATTCCACTGCAAAACATCCCACTTATACCCCCGACCCATCCCACTTATATAATAATAATATAATAATAATAAATTCATTTATTTCATCTCATACAAAATGCACAAATCAATTAGCAATGTTCCAAAATTCATAAATTCAATTGTATGAGAAGCTGGTGCCTGAAGTAGGCTTAAAAAAAACCTGTAGAAAAAACCTGTAGAAAATAAGCAGTAACTTTGACAGAATCGAGAAAAACGCCTGAAGAACACATTTCTTGGGATGGTCCATGGATTATTGTTGGGTTTTGGCTATACATGGTGAAATTTGTATCGTTTTGGACCCTTAAAGGGGTGACTCAGACCATCAAAATGAACAAATTTTCCTATGGGAACAATGCTGGGAACTCAAAAAAAATATACATTCCTATACCTCTCCAGAATTCTTTTGTATGGAAATGACGAAATTTTTTTTGAGTTCCAACTTTTTCTAAAAGTTGTTCATATTGATGGTCTGAGTCACCCCTTTAAGGGTCCACAACGATCAAAATTTCGCCATGTCTGGTTTTACCTTTAATTATTAATTTTATTTTATATTTATGATTAATTGCTATTGGCCGTGGTTCCGCCCTATGGTCCTTACCCGAGCCTCAAACTACGTCCATACTAAATTTCATCCAAATTGGTTCAATGGTTGAAGCGTGAAGAAGTCACAGACAGACAGAATTACTTTCGCATTTATAATATTAGTTGGATTGTTATATCGGTAACAGATATACACACTGTGGAAATTTCAAGCCTCTACCTAAATTCCGGTTCAATAGATAGACGGACGGACATCAAAGGCTTTAGTAATTCGATTTCTTTTGACACTCTTTTGGGTACGGAACTCTGAAATACTATTCATGCCGGCCATTAAATAGATTAAATATGAAGTGTACTTAGGAAAAACGTTTATTATTTCAGAAACTCCTGAGCACTTACCTCCTTAGCAAATAAAGGTAAAAAGTGGAAAATTATTTACAAGCTAATAAATACAGTCCCAATTCTGCTAAAAGCTTTGGAATTTTATCTTTAGTTAAGACAAATTGCGATGAGGAATTGTGTCCCAAATGACTAGCTCCGTGGCGCAGCGGTCAACACGCCTGCCTGCGACACGGAGTGACCGGGTTCGATCCCTGCCAGGTCAAGATGAAAAATGATCTTTTTCAGATTGGCCTGGGTCTTGGATGTGTATCTATATATGTATTTGTTATAAAAAATAGTATCGTTGAGTTAGTATCCCATAACACAAGTCTCGAACTTACTTTGGGGCTAGCTCAATCTGTGTGATTTGTCCGTATATATTTATATTTATAATTGTTTAATGAGCCTTTACCTTGCTTCGTGTTGTTTTATTGCAAGCAGAGGTAGGTCGAGTTACAGGAAGATTTTACGCCAAGTATTTAATAATTTTGCTCCCGTTATTTTGACGTTTTTGTATTGCAAGTTTTGTGATTGTTATACTACGACATGTGTAGCTCAGTGCTATGAATCAGGTTCCTGGGTTTACGAGACTGGAAGGAAAGAAAGAAAGAAAGAAAGAAAGAAAGAAAGAAAGAAAGAAAGAAAGAAAGAAAAAAATATTTATTTGATATATCACAAACACGGTCATCATCATTTCGAGTAAGTGTCAGAGTCAATCGACCATGCACACCCTGGTGTCAGACTTCTTCGGAACCGCCTCTCGGCCTCTGACGTGGTTCCTACAACAAGTACCAGATGGAAGCCTGGACTGGAAGCACGGAATCATCTTTATTATCAGACAATCAGGTGATTCAAGCCTGCAATGTCCTAACCAAATTGGAAACAACCAAACAAAGTATGCTTCCGGTGGGAATCGAACCCACGACCTCCGGGTCAATAGGCAAACGCCTTAACTACTGGACCACGGAGGCTGTCCACCACAAACACGGTGAAACAATGTTACCAATTCTCAGCAATAAACATATTTGTGACTATATCAAAATGGCCTCCTCTGGACTGAGTTTCTTTCGGCGTATTCTTTTCAGCAGTGGTCATTCGACGCTAGTAGTTTTTCGATTTAACAAACATAAAAAAGAAGAAAAATAAACAACAGAAACATATGACGTTCAAATTGCGATGTATGTATCCTATTTTGGATAAAAATTATTCATTTTATATTTTTTTTCCCGTACCGATCAAGATGATAAATGATTTTTTTTTTAAATTTACCCTCGGTACTTTGTCCATATTTTTTAGTTTCCAGCTTTTGTATTGTATAAATACATATGTAAAGTAAACTCTTTCAGATCCTTAAAGGATTGATTCAACCCGTTGATGTGAACAAATTTTCCTATGAGATTAACGCTGGGAACTAAAAAAATTACATTTCAAACAGACATGTTCGGCCGACCGGTAAAGTTGTATCGGAAGAGTCAAAAAGTTTTTAAGTTGTCAGCATTGGCCTCCCGAGCTGCTACTTAGCAGCTCGGGAGGCCTACGCTGTACTATATACTCACTCTGATGAACGGGTAAAAGCAAGTGCTTTCCCCGTTCATCAGAGTAAGTAGTTTTTCCCAGCTTATAAATGCTTCCGATGGGCAGCAGCGTCATAAGCATAAGAAGCCAAAATAACTGTAATATCATCCCATAGAACCTTCGATCAAATATAATGGTAGATACACAGTCTCATACAAAATGAAGCCTTAATAATGTCCCCAAGTCAAAACATCATGCATACTTACAAACAACGACTAAAACGGATGCGTAGTTTTCGCATCTTTTCATTGTACCTTCGTCATCGCGAGACGTGTGAATTCTAGCGCGGTTTATTGAAACTGTGGACAAAACAGCTCCGAAACTCGATTAGTGCGTTGTTTTGCCGGTGCCACTTTTCATGCGCGAATCGTGTATCTACCATTATATTTTATCGAAGTATTCTTGGGAGATGCCTTTGTTCAGCAGTGAACTTGTTACGCCTGTTATGGTTAATTATCCGATTATTCTTTATAAAAATATCATGTATTTAAACTTACCTGAATAAAATGAATTAGAGAACCACGGTGTTCAGGTATATACTTCGGAGCTAAGGATCGATGAATAATGCAAGCGCTTTACGTTACGTTAGTTATTCTAATAATACAAGTTTTTTGCTGTAAATTGATAACTACGGCAAAGTTTTTACAATAGTTTTTTAACTTGTGGCCACCTGTTTAATACGTTGTTTTTAAATACGAGGATTACCTTTCTGGGCAAGCTTTTGTTTAAGCGATGCGTGTTGTCAAAATCTCAAACGAATGCCGAAGTGTTGTGGATGCGCACGCCTCTCTATAAACTCAAAACGCTCCTTACTTATATATATATTGTATTAAATATTTGAATACTGACTGCGCCACCTGTTTCTGTTATTTGTTTATTTTTAAATTATCTTTAGGGTTGCCTGTAAGAGATCGCTTGAGCGCCTATTGTACCCAAATATCATTAAAAGATTATGTATTTGAATTTTTACTCCGTTATGTATGTCTGGTGCAATAAAGATTTTTGTATTGTATTGTATTATTGTAACGCTCCACGCGATGCCACCGCAACGCAATCACTGTTTTTTTCAAAACTCGGTCAAGTTTTTCGCGTCTCACATCCAATTTATTTCCACTACCTCGTCAGTTGTTACCAACAATAGCACAAGTCCATAAAAACGGCATTACTCAGGATAGAAAGCAAACATTCGTTTTAAAATAAACTTGAGATTTGTTGTTCGACATTAGAGTTTACGAGACCATCCGGTTTTATTATCTGTAGCGTTTAAATCATCCATTTTGTCGGCGAAACAAAATAAATATAAACCAAGTCTTTTTTAAATAAATATATACGGACAAATCACACAGATTGAGCTAGCCCCAAAGTAAGTTCGAGACTTGTGTTATGGGATACTAACTCAACGATACTATATTTTATAACAAATACATATATAGATACACATCCAAGACCCAGGCCAATCTGAAAAAGATCATTTTTCATCTTGACCTGGCCGGGGATCGAACCCAAGTCTTGACTAGCTCTAATTTATATCTGATCGTTATTTAGTTTAGAGTAAAGTACTTATAACATTTTTGACGTAACTCCGACGTTTTATATTAACTTAAGTTGCGCTACTCCCTCCGTGGTCCAGTGGTTAAGGTGCTTCCATGTAGACCCGGGGGTCGTGGTTCGATTCCCATGAGAAGCATACTTCGTTTACCTGATTTGAACCAGGCTTGAATAAAGATGATTTAATGCTTCGGAAGGCACGTTAAGCCATTGGTCCCGGCTGCCATTTGGTAGTCGTTAAAAGAACCACGTCAGAGGCTGAGAAGTGGTTCCGCAGAACTCTGACACCGGGGTGTTCATGATCGATTGACCGTGACACCTACACGAAATGATGATGATGATGAGTTGCGCTGCGCTGCAATTATACACAGAAGGCTAGCTCTGTGGCGCAGCGGTCAACACGCCAGCCTGCGACACAAGAGTGCCCGGGATCGATTCCCGGCCAGGTCAAGATGGAAAATTATCTTTTTCAGATTGGCCTGGGTCTTGGATGTGTATCTATATATGTATTTGTCATAAAATATAGTATCGTTGAGTTAGTATCCCATAACACAAGTCTCGAACTTACTTTGGGGCTAGCTCAATCTGTGTGATTTTTCCGTATATATAAAAAAAAAAAAAAAACAGAAGGCGTACGCCTTCTGTTTTTTTTTTTTTGGTTGGTTTGATGGTCCATTTGACAGATTCTAATCTAAACTAATAATAATTACAGTCACAAAAAGTCCATTGCTGGACAAGGGCCTCTCCCTAGGATTTTTCGTTCCGTGGGAGGATATTACCATACTCACTACGCTTAAGAGCCCGCCATATGCCAGCCGGCGTGGCGGTACAAACGCGGATGGTCTAAACGCGTTGGCTACTTTGAATATTTTCGTTTTTTAGGAATATTCAAGGGTTATTCGAAAAAGAAAAACATGATGGCTGCCTTATCTGTAATGCAATAATAAACAAAAGTTTCAAGGTTAATTTTAATGTATTTGGTAAATAATGCTATATACCGAGTAAATTAGACGTGATTTGGAGGCAACTTTGCAATTTTTTTCTATCGAGAAAATTTAACGCAATCGTGTTTTTGAGTCAGATAGTTACCAGAGTTAGTCCTGAACTTTGCTGCATTTTTATTTTAAACTTGAGTATTTAATTATTATTGATATAACAGTCAATCATGCAAAGCAATGTGAGGTAGTACGGGCCCTTAACAGATGGGTTGGCGAGCGCAGTTCCTTTGGCTTTTTGTGCGTCCAATGCTACTCTTCATCGCAAGCATTTGAAGCTGGGAAAGTTTAGGAATTTGTTAGATTTCGAAAGAGAATGAGAGGTGCTGGGATACTACTTACTCGGATGAAAGGGGGAAAAGCAAGTAGCAGCTCGGGGGGCGGGGCGCGCGTACCCTATGCCATACCTGCAACCACCGGACAGGCAGTTGAAGATGACCCCGTGACCATAACTAACAATAAATGAAAAGTGTTTTTTTATTAACAGCCTCCGTGGTCCAGTGGTTAAGGCGTTTGACTGTTGATCCGGGGGTCGTGGGTTCGATTCCCTCCGGAAGCATACTTTGTTTGTTGTTTCCAGTTTGATTAGGACATTGCAGGCTAAAATCACCTGATTGTCTGATAATTAAGATAATTGCGTGCTTCGGAAGGCACGTTAAGCTGGTGGTCCCGGCTGCCATCTGGTAGTCGTTAAAGGAACCACGTCAGAGGCCGAGAGGTGGTTCCGCAGAACTCTGACACCAGGGTATGCATGGTCGATTGACCGTGACACCTACTCGAAAGGATGATGATTGTTAGTTTTTTTCTGTATGTATGTGTGTGTATGGATGTATGTATGTTATAAGAGTTATGGAGCTCTTAAACGAATTAATTGAATTTTATGAAACTTGGTAGATAAATATTTAGACCTACAGGACATAGGATAGGATACTTATTTTTTTTTTCCAGATATGATAAGACGTGGCCCCCATACAAATGTACGCGAAAGGAGTCGCGGGCACAGCTAGTGTAGTTCATAAAATAGTGGAAACGTTATCTTATGATTCACAACACAATTTTTAATTACATATTTGTACTGGACTTCGAAAAATTCAAGTCCCTTTACGTATAAAAATTATGAGATGTTCATGACCATTATTAACGATTACGCATGTTAAGCGATCCCGGGCGTAGTTTCAATTGGATGGGTGACCGCAAGTGGCATAAAAATAGCTCAAGCTCCTCCGTGCTTCAAAAGGCACATTAAGCCGTTGGTCCCGACTGTCCTCATTAATGGCAGTCGTAAAGCTATCATCATCATCATCAGGTCTTTTTTTAGTCTTCACTACAGGAGCATGACCCTCTCTGTACTACTAGAGTCATACTTGGCCAGAGCAGTCAGAGGACTTGGCCTACACTCTCCACGCTGGCCAGACGGGTTGGAGAGGTCTTACATATGTTTATAAGCTTTGTTTAGCTTGTATTTCCTAAGTCACCTTCTACAACAACCACGGGAAGACTTGGAGTGGTCCTATTCTACTCTGCCGGATATTTATTTATTTTATTTAAAGCGTAGACGAAGCGAGAGAGGTTTGTAAAGATCGTAGCAAGTGGAGGTCCCTGGTCTCTGCCTACCCCCATGGGAAACAGGCGTGATAGTATGTATGTATGTATGTATTTAAAGCTATGTTACATGCCTTTAGGCAGTTTGAAAATCTTACACCAGTGTTGGCCACTAACACATACGATAAACAAACAACAACAAAAATAAAACAAAACGTAGGTTGACTTTTGTCTTAGCAATTTTTCAGTAACTTTGTAAATCTTAAGGCTTTTCTCGACATACTGCAGTCGATCATACAGACAGAACATCTGGTGCCGCCGGAATAAATCGCTTTAACTCACCCCTCCCTCATATATTCTGTAAATAACTGTATAATCCGTATGAGGAAGAGATATCGTAATACGTAATCATGTATAAACTGCCTCCATGGTCCAGTGGTTAAGGCGTTTGCCTGTAAACCGGGTCGTGAGTTCGATTCCCACAGGAAGCATACTTTGTTTAGTTGTTTTCAGTTTGGTTAGGACATTGCAGGCTTGAATCACCTCATCATCATTATTATTTCGAGTAGGTGTCACGGTCAATCGACCATGCACACCCTGGTGTCAGAGTTCTTTGGAACCGCCTCTCGGCCTCTGACGTGCTTCCTTTAACGACTACCAGATGGCAGCCGGGACCAACGGCTTAATGTGCCTTCTGAAGCACGGAATCACCTGATTGTCAATAAAGATGATTCCGTGCTTCAGAAGGCACGTTAAGCCGAAGAACTCTGACACCAGGGTGTGCATGGTCGATTGACCGTGACACCTACGCGAAATGATGATAATGATGTATAAAGTAGTATTGACGAAGATTTACTAAACGTTTTGCCACCGACTCGAAGACACGATGTATCGAGTGCCTTCAGACGCATAAAACCATACACGTTAAACACCAACTCTAGATTTTGTGGTGTAGGATAAGTTGAAATAATTAATGTAATTTTTCACTTCTGCCGGCACTCCCGGAGTGTTTTTAGGGTTCTGTACCTCAAAAGGAAAAAACGGAACCCTTATAGGATCACTTGGATGTCTGTCGGTCTGTCTGGCTCTCTATCTATCTGTCTGTCGGTTTGCCAAGACCCTTTCTCTCAGGAACGCGTGGAGGCATCAAGGTGAAATTTATATCAAATACTCAGGCCTAGTGTCCCTTGAAGCTGTGAAAGGCAACGAACAAGCGAATCATCTGATGGTAAGCGATCAGCGCTGTCTATGGATAACTGCAACACCAGGGCGTGACAGAAGCTTTGCCTTTCAAGGAGTTCTGGAAAGGAAGGGTAGAAAAGGGGAAAGGATAGGCCGCCGGCTTTATCACTCACTAAACAAAGCATAAAAGCGGTAAAGCTTCTACTCAAACATCGATTTTCTGTGAGAGTGTGGTACTACCCCGGCGAGCCGGCCCATTCATGCTACTAGCAATTCATTCTGACGGTAGCGTGGCTCTACCACGATTAAAAATGTTGTAGCTATGATTGAAAATCACTGTAATATTATATGTTAAGAACTATACAATGTGAAATGCAATAAATAAATTGAATTTAATTAAATCAGAATTGATTATAAAGCTTTTGGAGTTTCCAAAGAAGTTCGAGCATAGCAAGCGACATCAATTCAAGTCTAACCCAAATCGGACTTGCTTTACTTGCAACATGCATAAGGCCTAACAAACTTGGCCTTACGTTTACTTACTTAATCTCCTCCGAATTGCAAGTCACATAATCTTATTTCAGCTCAATTTATCACGTCGAATGAATAGCAGAAATCGAAGGCACTGATAATTTAATGGAATAAATAGATTACCCTGCCCTAGACGGCGCTTGATTGAATATACCGGAGGACGTCCTCGTATTTTAGTGTCCATTGGCGTTGAATTTGCTTTGCAACATATTTTTGCATCAGGGCATGATGGAAAACGATCCTTTTCAAATTAACCTGCCGGCCTATTTGCTAACTCAGTATACAACGTTTTGATAGTCATTTCAAAGTACATTACGTTTTATATATCTTTAATAAAAATAGTCAATCATAGGAAACCCGCAATGTATTTTGAAATGACTATCAAAACGTTGGTCACTGAGTTAGCAAATAGGCCAGCTGGGCTTGGATGTTTATCTACCTATATAAGTATCTATTACAAAATATAGTATTGTTGAGTTAGTATCCTACGACACAAGTTCACAACATACTGTGGGGCTAGCCCAATTTGTGTGGTATGTCCCTGTATATGTGGGACTCGAGGTAAATAAAAGATGGTAGGACCGGAGAAAACTGTATATTCCTACAATCTTAAGATGCATTCAAAATACAATCCCACATAATATTTATTTATTGATTTCATAAAGTCCTACATGAATGAATTAATTAAATACTCTTTATTGTACCACAACATAATAAATGGGTGTCTGTAAAGTCGTTTTAAGGACGATAATTTACGTGATATCGTTGGAAGAAAGACAGATTGACTAGCTCCGTGGCGCAGCGGTCAACACGCCAGCCTGCGACACGGAGTGACCGGGTTCGATCCCCGGCCAGGTCAAGATGGAAAATGATCTTTTTCAGATTGGCCTGGGTCTTGGATGTGTATCTATATAATGTATTTGTTATAAAATATAGTATCGTTGAGTTAGTATCCCATAACACAAGTCTCGAACTTACTTTGGGGCTAGCTCAATCTATGTGATTTGTCCGTATATATTTATTTATAGATGCGTAACAAACCTCACTTGCACACGGAACGCGACAGTTTTTCGAGCGTGAAGAGACGTTATCAAGTCAACAATAAAGTATATACAATAACTTTACAAAAATAGGTACAAAGGTGGGCTTATCGCTATGCAATTACTTTATAGTCAACCTATACCTTAGGGTAGAAAAAAGCGCCAAGTGCGAGTCGGACTCGCGCACGAAGAGTTCCGTACCGTTATCTATAAAAACGGCAAAAAAATCATGTCTGTAGTATGGGAGCCCCCCTTTCATATTTATTTTATTTTTATTTAATTATTTATTTTTAAAGTGAATATATATCTTAATATTCTGTGAATATTTCAAGCGTCTACCTGTTGCGTTATCAATATCGAGCAAAAACAAGCAAAAAGTCATGTTTGTTGTATGGGAGCCTCCTTAAATATTTATTTTATTCTATTTTTTAGTATTTGTTGTTATAGCGGCAACAGAAATACATCATCTGTGAAAATTTCAACTGTCTAACATCACGGTTCATGAACCGTTCTGAGATACAGCCTGGTGACAGACGGGCAGACAGACAGACAGACAGACGGACAGCGGAGCGAAATTAATAGGGTCCCGTTTTTACCCTTTGGGTACGGAACCCTAAAAAACGTTTATTGAATATAGATTTCTTTGAACACTTATTTTCATATTTGACTTCTTGTTTTTTTTAAACAGTAAGTAAGCTCATGTATACATAACTGTGGAATAAATATATGCATACAGTAAGTCATAGTCATACATATTTAAGTAGGTACCAAGAATGCTATCAAAACTTAAATATCTCAACAGAATCCAAAGTAAACCCAAAGAGTGTAAACCCAATTTTGAGAAATGGAAAGGGAATGTGACTTGAATTTATAAGACGCTATCAATTGGCAACATCTTCATCATCAGGTCTTCTTAGTCTCCACTGCAGGAGCTTGACCCAATGGGTATCAATGGGCATGTTAAAAAATATTTTTCAAAATAATTATTAGTACCGGTCAGTGACGTCATGCGGAACACGACGTCACTGACCGGTACAATTTTTACTGGCCTGTTGCGTCATCAATCCTGAACTTTGAAGCGGCTTGCATCCAACGTTTCTCTGCGACCTTGGTCAGGTCTTCCTACTACCTGGTCTGTGGGTGTCCAACGTTGCGCTTGCCGGCACTTAGTCGCCATTTACAAGTTTATGTGGTCAAATCAAAATAAAAACTAAAATTTAAGGTGTAGAGCCCTGGATAGTACATTTTATGGTCCTTCAACCGGATTTGAACCAGCCATCTAGAGATATATACTTAGATATTATTACCTACATTTTGTTACACGATGTACATCAAAACCCCAGTCACAGCTATGCACGTATCAATATTTCAGAGAAGGCTCGCAATAACCAGTTTTTTCGCAGCCGACAAATCGGGCTTGTACGTGAGGAGTCTGCAAATAGGATTCGGACAATAATCTCGTGATTTTGTATCTATTTCCTCGCTGAGATGAAATCAGCTTGGAACACCTGCTAGAGTATTAATAATATACAATGTTATATTAAAGTATACATACGTTCTTTTTTTTAAACAAAATATATAATATAGAAACAAATAATAGAAAGGTTCGTGCTAAGTCCCGTTTATATACATAATAGGCTAGTTTCCTAAAAAAATATAATTAGTCCGTCAGTTAGATATTCAAAAAATATTGGACACGTATTTTTTTTTGTCGATATAACAAAAAATGATAAAGATATACCCCTTTGAAGTTCCGTGTGTCGTCATAGTTTGCTACAATTTTTAGCAAACTTTGACGACACGAGCCCTCACTCCTGAACTTTGACGCGCTTTATCTTTATTATTTATTGTTTATTTGACAAAAGAAAAAATACGTGTCCAATTTTTTTTATTATCTAACTGACGGACTAATTGTTATGTTATTATTACGACTCAGGAAATACATGGACCAATCACACAGATTGAACTAGCCCCGAGGTAAGTTCAAGACTTGTGTTATGGGCTACGAATAAGTACTTATTACTTATTCGTGCTCCTAATAGTGGAGACTAAAAAGGACCTGATGATGATGATGACTTATTCGTAGGTTATGGGATACTAACTCAACGATACTGTATTTTGTAATAAATACAGGTATTGGATTGGAATAAGAAGAGGAAGGATGTTTGGTCACCTTATACGGCACGATCGATTTATGAAAAATATTATAAAGGGAAAAATTGAGACAAGGAGAGGGAAAGGAAGACCAAGAAGAGCATATTTGGATGAGATAAAGGAAAAGGCTGGAGTTGTGTCATATGGAGAGGTGAAAAGAATGGCTGAGAACCGAGAGACATGGAGAGTACTCCACCGACAAGAACACAGTTCTTAAATTATAGATAGAGACAGGTATTGGGTGACCCGGCAAGTTCCTAGGACAAATAATGAGCATTGCCATCCAACGTGGCATGCTGTCAGCTTTCTATGCTCTTCCGCGTGACAACGAACTGCGGGACATTTTTTATTATAGTGGATGTTTTTATGTAGTTTATTTTATTATTAGTTATGCTTATTTACATGTAATGAGTATTATTATGTTTATTCATGTTGAATGCTGTTTCAGCTACAAGAAATTATAATAAAATATTTTTAAGTGTTTATACATATTTTGCATTCACAATGCTATTTTTGATATACTCTTATTAAATGACTACTATCTACGACTAAGTCGTACACAGACTTAAGGTCGCAGGTTCAAATCCCGCCCGCTTGGAATATTTTCACCATATTTTATTTCTTAATTTAATAAGAGTATATCAAAAATTATAATAAAAATTAATCATACATAATACAATATAACATTAACAGCCTCCGTGGTCCAGTGGTTAAGGCGTTTGCCTGTTGACCCGGGGGTCGTGGTTCGATTCCCACCGGAAGCATACTTTGTTTAGTTGTTTCCAGTTTGGTTAGGACATTGCAGGCTTGAATCACCTGATTGTTAAGCAGTCACATCAAAATTCTGTCATCTCGCCTTCGCAAACTTATCTACATTTTCAGAAAACTCCGTCATATAGCCAGCGCCAAACTTATTAGATCCGTGTATCTCGCACTTTGCCAATTAATTCTGACCTACTGCATCTCTTCTTGGGGTGGAGCTCCACAAACCTCGTTGATCCTACTAGAGAGAACGCAAAGAGCTATCCTTAAGGTGGGATCACATTTACCTTTTATACATCCAACAAAAGAACTTTATAGTAATTGTAAGCTATTGTCAGTGCGCAAACTCTTGATTCTACATACTGTACTCCAAAAGCATTCTCTCATCACTTACAACCCAACGTTTTTTGCAAATTTAAGAAGAAGACATTCAGTTGCCTTCACTGCAGCTTTTAGAACAACCTTTGCCCAGAGACATTTTTGTTTCCTTGGCAGTTACCTTTATAATAAAATTAACTCGATGCTGAATATTTATAACCTAAACAAATTTCAATGCAAACGGGTAGTTTCCGACTGGCTTTTGAGTCTCGACTACGACGAAACGGAAAACTTTCTAATCATCCCATCATAATTCCATTCAAGGATTCTCTGGTTCTGATTTCAAGGATGTTTGATAAAAAAATATTTCTACCGGCCCTCTAGTGACGTCTTTTATTATTCACCTACACTGCGGTTTGTATAAATACCGATCCCAAGCTTAACGCGTAGGGCACCTTGATTGAAGTCTGATAGTTAATTTCATTTCTTTCCACCTTATATTACTACTTTATCCCCGAATTTAAAACATAATAGAGGTTCTTGGTTTTAGTAGAACAGCATTCCAATGGTATTTGCGTAATCCATAAACATTCACATTACAATTGCGTTATATAAATTTTTGAATAATATTTATTACTGACATAAATTACTTAAATTGAATATGTCTCAGTTGGATTGGTTTACTGGAATCAAGCCTCGCTTTTTGAACATTTTAGTTGCTGTTGCAGCGAAACTATTCATATTTTATTATAAGATCCATATGTGTACAGGGTTTTTACGTACATTCCTAATGTATAGGATACAACAGTGAGTGAGACTATATTCATACTTTATTTAAGCTTGTGAGATTTTGTAGTATTACCTTATTCGTCATTTATTGATATTGGATATGGCTTGGCATATGTAATATGTGTACCGATACATTAATTCTTGTTTTGTGAAATTAACCCAACCTTGCTTTAAATTTTTGGTACCATACCTACCTACTTATTTAATGTTCTCTCATTTCCTTAAAAAAATTAATTATAATATATCATCAATTATTTACTAATTATAGGATAGGAAAAATGTAACACTTGATAATTGTTGCACCTGTTCCCGCAATTATTACCGACGTAGTTAATTGGCTATCAAATTTGTTTACTCCACTTTATAACTGTATTTTCAAAGTTGTACACACCTGTTTTCTTATTGTTGCTAAGAGTTCTTAATTGATGTTATGAAAATGTTGGGGGCCTGGTGATCTGTTGTACAGACACACGTCTAGTTCAGACACCAGACTCTCACAAGGGAAAGTGTTTGCCGAACTCACACTTTTGAATGTCATTTACTTGTTTTACCTTGTGAAGAGTAAATAAATACATTTATTATTATTATAATCTCTTTATTTAATTTATTTCTTAGATTTAGGTTTTTACAATATTTATATAAAAGTAAAATATAAAAATAAATTACAAAACATAAAAACATTATAAAAACCTAAACCTAGAGTGCCGTCAGCAGCGGGGCAGGGCTCAAGCTACCGGCAGTCAGGGCCCCAGAGAAAGAAACCTTCTGACTATTCGTGCCGTATCCAGGAGTACTGCCTTCTGTACCTGGCCCTTGATCCAACCATCTAGCGAGAGCCTATTATTATTATTATTATTATTGTCTGATAACAAGATGATTCCGTGCTTCGGAAGGCACGTTAAGCCGGTGGTCCCGGCTGCCATCTGGTAGTCGTTAAAGGAACCACGTCAGAGGCCGAGAGGCGGTTCCGAAGAACTCTGACACCAGGGTGTGCATGGTCGATTGACTGTGACACCTACTCGAAATGATGATGATGATGACCTTACAAATATGAAAGTTTGTTTGGTAAATAATTACTCTTCGTTTGCCGGCTTTCAAAGTCCTCTTCAGATTGAAACATCTTTTAGAATTATATTTTCCTAAAAGCACAAACCAAAGCCGCAGTGGATACGGTTATCATAAAATAAATAAGGCAAACAGAAGGTAAGAATATCGTTGAAATATTAACGTAAGTAATAAAAAAATATGATTCTGTATTTTGTTTTTGCCTTTTCTATTGTTATTGTTGTCATTTAATGTGATAGCAATATGAAAAAGGAAAGTGTCGTGCATTAGATGGCTATTCCATTAGCACAGAATTGAGGCTCAGAACGATATTAATTATTGATTTTAGGGTTCCGTACCTCAAAAGGACGAGAGGATGAGATGAGACGTTGTCTAAAGAAACGCGTCATAAAGACATACATCTGGAGTATCGCACTGTACGGTAGTGAAACGTGGACATTAACTAAACAGGACAGAGAACGCTTGGAAGCTTTCGAGATGTGGTGTTGGAGACGTATGGAGTGTATTAGTTGGACACAGAAAAAGACGAATGAAGAAGTGTTGGGACAAGTAAATGAGAAACGAGAACTACTGAAGACGATTGGAATAAATAATAATAATAAGCCAGATACAGAAGGCAGCACTCCTGGACACGTCACGCATAGTCAGGAGGTTTCTTTCTCTGCAGCCTTAACCGCCGGTAGCTTGAGCCTTGCCCCGCTGCTGGCGGCGAGCTAGGTTTAGGTTTTATAATGTTTTTATGTTTTGTATTATATTTTTATATTTTACTTTTTATACAAATATTATAAAACCTAGGCTTAAGATTAATTTTGAATAAAGAGAATAATAATAAAATTCAGAATGAGAAGAGGAAGGATGTTTGGTCACGTATCGGCACGATCAATTTATGAAAAATATTATAGAGGGAAAAATTGAGACAAGGAGAGGGAAAGGAAGACGAAGAAGAGCATATTTGGATGAGATAAAGGAAAAGGCTGGAGTTGTGTCATATGAAGAGGTGAAAAGAATGGCTGAGAACCGAGAGACATGGAGAGTACTCCACCGACAAGAACACAGTTCTTAAATTATAGATAGATAGATAGATACCTCAAAAGGAAAAAAACGGAATATTATAGGATCACTTTGTTATCCGACAAGACCCTCACTTTGTTATCTGTCAAGACCCTTTTTCTCAGGAACGCGTGGAGGTATCAGGCTGAAAGTCATATCAAATACTCAGGTCTATTGTCTCTTAGAGCTGTGAAAAAATCAAACTAGCAATCAAAAGATACATCCGCTAATTTTCGACGTTCGCAAGGGATTCAAAACCTACATATAATACTTCCTACTCTTACTTGACACGATACTTCTCGTGAGCTCAGAATCTTGAATAAACAAAAAGATTAAGGATATGCGAAAAACATAAATGTTTAGTTACACATTGACTAGCTCCGTGGCGCAGCGGTCAACACGCCTGCCTGCGACACGGAGTGACCGGGTTCGATCCCCGGCCAGGTCAAGATGGAAAATGATCTTTTTCAGATTGGCCTGGGTCTTGGATGTTTATCTATATATGTTTTTGTTATAAAATATAGTATCGTTGAGTTAGTATCCCATAACACAAGTCTCGAACTTACTTTGGGGCTAGCTCAATCTGTGTGATTTGTCCGTATATATATATATATATATATATATATATATATATACATTTAAATAAAATCACTTTAATACGTTATTATCGCGTATCAGAAACATTATTTTTAGTTACAATATTTTTAAACTTATTATTGATAATAGTACGGAACCCATCGTGCGCAAGTCTAAAAAGCATTTGGTCGGTTTTTTTTTTTATTTTTTTAATTCCTCTCAGCATTTGTTCTTTGAACTTCTGTGATAGATGAATCATTTTATGATTAATCACGCGAATTGTCCGTATATATATATTTATTTATTTATAGTTTATGTGTTAATCCAGGTATAACCTATCTGTGTGCAAAACTTCGTCAAAATACGTTCAGCCGTTATGGAGTAATTGAGTCACAAACATCCATACATCTATACATACTAACAAACTTTTGTGTTTATAATATTCACTAAGGACAAATCATTGTAAATTTACTTCTGAATTGCAAGTATACTGTGGTTTTTGGCAACAGACTGTAGACTGTTGTGACTTCGAGATTAGGAAACCGGAAGACCTCCGATTTGCGCTTCAATTCACCCAAAAATTGCATTAGGCCGAGCAATTTTGGCTGCGGATAGCGCAATGTTCACTTTATTAAAGTCGGATCACGGATTTTAAGCCCCGACGCTTTTATTTGCATGACACTCACATTTTAAGGGTTCCGTACCCAAAGTGTAAAAACGGGACCCTATTAATTTCGCTCCGCAGTCCGTCTGTCTGTCTGATTGTCTGTCCGTCCGTCTGTCACAAGGCTGTATCTCATGAACTGTGATAGCTAGACAGTTGAAATTTTCACAGATGATGTATTTTTGTTGCAGCTATAACAACAAATACTAAAAAATAGAATAAACAAATATTTAAGGGGGCTCCCATACAACAAACGTGTTTTTTTGCTCGTTATTGATAACGGCAACAGGTACACACTTGAAATATTCACAGAATATTTAGTTATATATTCACTTTGCAAATAAATAATTAAATAAAAATAAAATAAATATTAAAGGGGGCTCCCATACAACAGACATGATTTTTTTGCCGTTTTTATAGATAACGGTACGAAACCCTTAGTGCGCGAGTCCGACTCGCACTTGGCCGGTTTTTTTTTTGCTTTTTGTTGACATTACATTTTTTTCAATATGATAAACTATAAATAGTAATTCCAAACTAGGGATTGTGTTTACTTACGATTAAATGAAGTAGAGCAAATCCAAAAATCGTTTAAGTAAATCGCAAATGATAACAAGCTCTCAAGAAAATTTATTCCAATCGCTTTATCCTTTGATGAAGCACTTGTTTCCAAAAGCACTCAGATAATCTGTTACGGCCTGTGTACACCACGTTTTTTAAGCGCGCCGTCTCGTCGATGCGCGTTTTTGCGATACAGACGCGTTCACACGCGAGAGTTAGTCGCAGCTTGTAGACCTTTGTGCACCTGCAAAAATTCAAACGCGCATTCTTCTTCTTATAGAACCGATTGTCATATTCCCTTTTTCGCCCAATATTGTGCCACTTGTATTGCATTCCCTATAGCCATGTACAGCGGGGCACGCGAGGCATTACAGCTCCACCTGAATAGGTTGTCCTTGCTGCGGCTGACCTGGGTTCTCAGTTGATTTAAGCACTTCTTTACTGACCAAGGCAGGTTAATCGCCAAGCGGTAGCTTTCAACGCGCATTGGAATGGATATAGATACGATGGATATTGAAATAGATGCGCTGGTTAATTCATCAACAGTGGTGTCGGTCGATATAGCATTCATTGCTTACACTTTGTTGTCAAGGTAATTATTAAAAAAACTTTTTTGTAGCTGGAATTTATTGGGTAGAACATTTACGAGCAAAAGAAAGTTGTGTTTTCATTCAACTGTCATAAATATTAATTACATTCAAAACGCTGGTCGTGTCGTGTGTGAGAATTGCTACAAACGCGATGCAGGCTATTACGTCTGTAGCGTTAAAAACGCAAACAAATCGCACAGCGCTATATCGCCGCTCGCGTTTTAAAAACGCGCGTCGATGGCGCGTTAAAAAAACGTGGTTTGCATAGGCCCTTATGTGTATCAAAATGCTTAGAACAAACATTCAAAAACCATTTGTCTGGCGAGATTACATCGAGTGTAAGATATCTTGTCGTTTCAGGGTCCCTAAGATAAACAGAGGTCTATTATGTGTTCTCCAATCTCTATTCGGGTGTCATAAACCACTTGATTGTTCCCGCGTACTGAATAAAACCGCTTCTAACTAGTTTTAACCATACGCAGACGGTTTAAAGTGGAATTAAGATTGCGTTATGACGCTTTTAGATTATGCTTAGTTTAATTTGTAGTAATTCCTATTTTGTTTTTACACAACTTCCAAAAAATAAATGTATTGTTTTGCAAGTTCATGTATGTTAAGTTCTTTATTCCAACTTAAGTTCTTAATACCTCAAAGGATATGGATATATTATCACTGGAATTCTTACACCAGATCGAGTGACAAGGGCTACGATTTTTATACCAAGATAGACGTGTTGTGTAGTTTGATTCTCGGTCAGTTCCGTTTTTCAGATTGCCCGGGGTCATGGATATTTAGGATGTGAAAAAACTGGCAGAGAATAGACTAAGATGGAGGGAGCTACACCGACAAGAGCGTTGCTCTTAAATGTTGATGATAAAGAAAATTTAAACCCGCGGCAGGACACGTGACCTGTTCGAAAATTCGTAAGACGGATACGTGACCTGAATTTTATACAGGTTTAGGGTAAAACACTTATAACCTTACAATACCATATAGCCAACATCATAAACAACAATGTTTGTTTTACGATTTTTGGTAGTTTGTTAAAATTTCACTTTCACCGTACAGATGATGAGCTAGCAGACTGAATAGTTTATAACCTGATTGGTACCCTGATAGATTGACTAGCTCCGTGGCGCAGCGGTCAACACGCCAGCCTGCGACACGGAGTGACCGGGTTCGATCCCCGGCCAGGTCTAGATGAAAAATGATCTTTTTCAGATTGGCCTGGGTCTTGGATGTGTATCTATATATGTATTTGTTATAAAATATAGTGTCGTCGAGTTAGTATCCCATAACACAAGTCTTGAACTTACTCTGGGGCTCGCTCAATCTGTGTGATTTGTCCGTATATATTTATTATTTATTATTATTAATAGTTTTTTTTTTATGTTATAGGACGGTAAACGAGCAAGCGGGTTACCTGATGGTAAGTGATCACCGCTGCCCATGGACAACTGTAACACAAGGGTGTGACAGGAGCGGTGTCGGCCTTTCAAGGAGTTGGGGGAAGGAAATGGGGAGTGGAGGGGAAGGGTAGCCTCCGGTTCTCTCACTCACCGAACGAAGCATAGAAGCGGTAAAGCTAACTCAGACGTCGATTTTCTGTGAGAGTGTGTACTTCCCCGGACGAGCCGGCCCATTCATGCTACTAGCAGTTCATTTTGCCGGTAGCGTGGCTCTACCACGACATTTTGCTTACAGTTATCAGGCGGATGATCAGCGTTAAGGTAACTGTAATGTTTCTAGCTAATGACATCTATGGTTCCTTGTATTATCAAAAATTCCTTGTCATGTGTAAAAGCCTTAGCTTTATCCAATGGACTGAATGGAATCCAAATGGACTTATCCAAATCCTTGTAAGTCATAAAATGTAGACTTTAACTGAAAAGGCAAGGTGAATGTAACAGGCGGCACCTAGATAGCAGCAAACAAATATTATTTGACACAGAGAATGTTGAATATTTCTATATTTTTAACCTAAAATTTCTAACATTACTAATATCGATAATGTCTACTTTACTAAAAAGACTACTGACTTAAATGTCTACTTTCCCATAGTGATTCATCATCATCAGGTCTTGTTTAGACCCCACTACAGGAGCACGACCCTCTCTGTACTACTAGAGCCATACTTGGCCAGAGCAGGCAGAGGACTTGGCCTAAACTCTCCACGCTGCCCAGACGGGTTGGAGAGGTCTCACAGATATTTATAAGCTTTGTTTAGCTTGTATTTCCTAAGCCTTCTAAGACATCCACGGAAAGACTTGGAGTGGTCCTATTCTACTCTGCCGGATACCACACGGCTTATAGTGACAACTTTGTACTTAATGTCTATTTTACCAAAAAGACTATTGACTTAAATGTCTCCTTTCCCATGGTTACTAATTTGTACACAATGCGACTGATACAAACTGAGGAGTTCCAAAGCTGCACCTGTACGGAAAGCTCACACCGATAAAGAGGCGCATGAAGTAGGTGTTTGTTGGAAGAGTGAAGTTGTCACCCACATGGGTGTTACCCAGAAAAGTAATTTGAGAATTTGATGCAAGGCTTGTACTGTAAAAGAATGTTCGAAAAGCTCACACCGATAAAGAGGCGCATAAAGAAGGTGTTTGCTGGAAGAGCAAAGTTGTCACCCACATGGGTGTCACCCAGAAAAGTAATTTGATATATGTAGTAAAAGTTATTTGATAATTTTATGCACGGCTTGTACTGTAAAAGAATGTTCGAAAAGCTCACACCGATAAAGAGGCGCATGAAGTAGGTGTTTGTTGGAAGAGCGAAGTTGTCACCCACATGGGTGTCACCCAGAAAAGTAATTTGTTATTTGTAGTAAAAGTAATTTGATACAATGGAGTTTTTAGGTCATAAAGGGATGTTATTATCGTCGCGAGCGAAATTCATTCAAGAGTTTAAGATGAAACGCCTAGTTTGCATTATACAAAACACAATAATGGCATCATATTTAAAGGGAATCTCGCAACAAATCACGCGATAATCTATTAAACTTTGTACAGGAGCCTTCGAAGTTTGCAAGTTATTGTTTTCAATTTTGTGTCATTGTTTATGCTTTTATTATTAACTCGTCAGAAGTTTCGTTTTTAAACCGTTTTTTAGGGTTCCGTACCCAAAGGGTAAAAACGGGACCCTATATATATCGCTCCGCTGTCCGTCTGTCTGTCTGTCTGTCGTCCGTCCGTCACCAGGCTGTATCTCAAGAACGGTGATAGACAGTTGAAATTTTCACAAATGAAATATCATTTGCGAAAATTTCAACTGTCTATCACCGTTCTTGAGATACAGCCTGTTGCCGCTATAACAACAAATACTATAACAAAAAATAGAACAAAAAAATTTTTTGAGGGGGCTCCGATACAACAAACATAATTTTTTTTGCTTGTTTTTGCTCGATATTGATAACGGTAACAGGTAGACGCTTGAAATATTCACAGAATATTTAGTTATATATTGACTTTTAAAGTAAATAATTAAATAAAAATAAAATTAATAATAAAGGGGGGCTCCCATACAACACACATGATTTTTAGCCGTTTTTATAGATAACGGTACGGATCCCTTCGTGCGCGAGTCCGACTCACACTTGGCCGGTTTTATCATGTTCATCAACAGCCTCCGTGGTCCAGTGGTTAAGGTGTTTGCCTGTTGACCCGGGGGTCGTGGGTTCGATTCCCACCGGAAGCATACTTTGTTTAGTTGTTTCCAGTTTGGTTAGGACATTGCAGGCGTAAATCACCTGATTGTCTGATAATAAAGATGATTCCGTGCTTCGGAAGGCACGCAGCCGGTGGTCCCGGCTGCAATCTGGCAGTCGTTAAAGGAACCACGTCAGAGGCCGAGAGGCGGTTCCGAAGAACTCTGACACCAGGGTGTGCATGGTCGATTGACCGTGACACCTACTCGAAATGATGATGATCATGTTCATGAGACGGCAGTTAAAAAACCAGATTATAATTATAACATTTTTGTCAGTAACTTTACAAAAAATAAACATAAATAAATAAATAATAAATAAATATATACGGACGAATCACACAGATTGAACTAGCCCCAAAGTAAGTTCGAGACTTGTGTTATGGGATACTAACTCAACGATACTATATTTTATAACAAATACATATATAGATACACATCCAAGACCCAGACCAATCTGAAAAAGATCATTTTCCATCTTGACCTGGCCGGGGATCGAACCCGGTCACTCCGTGTCGCAGGCTGGCGTGGTGACCGCTGCGCCACGGAGCTAGTCAAAAACAGAATATATGGAATAATTCTTCTTTCAACTGATGGTAAGTGATCACCGTTGCCCATGGACAACTGTTACTCGTACACTGGATGTGACAGGGAGCGTTGCCAGCCGAACGGAGCATAGAAGCGGTAAAGTTTATATTCAAACGTCGATTCTATCATCACTAATCCAAGTAAAAGCCACTATCGGGGTGGCTCTCTATGGGTAAGCGCGCCAATAGAGAATCTACACTTGTGAATTATATTAGTCATAAATTATACGGAGGAATGAAATGGTATCGAATTTAAATGAATTTCGAAACAAACTTCGTGACAACTTAATTTGCAAGTTATTGTTTTCAATTCTATCGACCATGCACACCCTGGTGTCAGAGTTCTTCGGAACCGCCTCTCGGCCTCTGACGTGGTTCCTTCAACGACTACCAGATGGCAGCCGGGACCACCGGCTTAACGTGCCTTCCGAAACACGGAATCATCTTTATTATCAGACAATCAGGTGATTCAAGCCTGCAATGTCCTAACCAAACTGGAAACAACTAAACAAAGTATGCTTCCGGTGGGAATCGAACCCACGACCCCCGGGTCAACAGGCAAACGCCTTAACCACTGGACCACGGAGGCTGTAAATCCAACCCAGTAATCCCGCGTTAAACGAAATGCATATTCATGCCGGTTCGAAGGACGCTGATGACGTATATTAGTGTTATTTATAATTTGTTTACGACAGTATCACATCTTTTTCCCTTGCGGGATAGACAGTGCCTGTGTTTGTAAGAACTAAAAGCTGTTTAGCATGGTGTTGGGTGTGTAGTTGGAAAACGGAATCAAAATAGTGATGAGTTGCTACCCGCATCGGCTACTAACTTAATTCCTTAAATTTACACCCGATCTCTCGATCGGCTTTTACGATCTACACTTGGTTAGATCAGAGCATAAAATTCACCAAAAACCGCAAACAAATATCTCATCATTATCATTACATGTATGCATGGTCGATTGACCGAGACATCTACACGAACTGATGATGATGATCATCATTACAGTCACAAAAAGTTGCTGCTGACCTCTCTCAAGGATTCCTCGTTCCATTTGAGGATATTACTGTATTCACCACGCTTGGAAGGATAGGAATTTGTTGGTTTTGGGAAGAAAATTAAAGGTATAGGGATACTACACCTGGATTAATGGGGGAAAAGCAAGTAGCAGCTCGGAAGGCCGGGGCTCGTACTCTATGCTATACTCGCAACCACCAGACAGGTGGTTGAGGATAAGACCCAACCAAAAGAGAATACAAATTTACCTACAGCGGGAAATAAACGTAGAGCCTCGAAAGAGAAGACTAGTCCACGGGACTTGAGTTACTCAAGCGTTTTGTTGTGGTAGCGCCACGTTGCCAACAAACTTAATTTTTGCTAGTAGCTGAATGGGCAAGCTTGTCCGGGGTAGTACCACACACTTACAAAAAATCGACGTTTGAGTAGATGCTTTGTAGAGCCACTCTACCGGCAAATTTCATTTTGCTAGTAGTTGAATGGGCAGGCTCGTCCGGGGTAGGACCACATATTCACAGAAAATTGTCGTTGGAGTAGAAGCTTTACCACTTCTATGCTTCGGTTTTGCGAGTGAGAGAGCCGGAGGCCTATCCTCCCCCTCCTCACATTCCCCCCGCCCATGTACATACTTCCACCAACTCCTTGCAAGGCCGGCAACGCTCCTGTCACACCACCAGAGTGTGATAATACCAAAAAAGTACGAAGGGTTGGTCTGGCGGGCGGCCAACTGTAAGTAGTTTTGCCAAATCATTAAAAATAGATTATGGAGAATGTGACAAAAATGTCAACAATTTTCACGTTTATCTTCATAATATACATGGTGACATTTTCATCGTAAAGAAAAAAAAATACCGGCCTAGTTTGCCTTTCAAAAACCAACCCGATTATCAACCCGACGTCTATCGATATCAAAGCTCACAAAATGGCAGATAGTTTAATCATATAAATCTCGATTGGATAAGAATAAGGCACAATATAAAGTACATTGAAAGATAGCGGCACGTTCGTTACGACGCGTAATATATTCGTTACTTGGGCGTATTTAACGTGTGCGCGTTTTTTCTTGTTTTATTCTGCAAATTTGCAAGGCGTTTTTGTAAAATCATATAAATATTGAGTCAATACCACTTTGTCAGGAACATATTAGAAGATTGACACGGTTCTGTAGTACGCGTAATATACTTGATATTAATTGTATACTAAGTTTTATAACCAAGAGAGAAGAAAAACATAGTTTATAACAAGTTACATTTATGTTACGTGTCATGACGGAACTGCGATAATCTTTCAATGAAACGTATATTGAGATAAAGTGCTATCCACTATATAGATAGATTGGGTTGAATATAATTTTAATTATTCATCTTGCAAATCCTTACTAATATTATAAATGCGAAAGTGAGTTTGTTTGTTTGTTTGTTTGTTACGCTTTCACGCCGTAACTACTGAACCGATCATCATGAAATTTTGCATACAAGTTCTCTGGAGTGCGGAGAAGGGCATAGGCTACCTTTTATCCCGGGAAAAAGTACTATTCCCGAGGGATCGACATTGACGCGGGCGGAGCCGCGGGCGAAAGCTAGTAAAGCTATAATATATAAAAAGTCGTGCATACGACGTAAAAAACGCCAAAGTAACATATATATTACGCATCGCAACGGAACTGCGACAATATTTCAATGTATTGTGTATTGTGATGAATCGGTATCCACTCGAAATTTATTATATTGTAAAATCCGTCAATCTCTGAGCTTTGATATCGTTAGGCGTACGGAGAAGCATTGAAAATAGGGTTGGTTTTATCATTACTAGTTTTGATGTGAAAGCTTTTTCTGGTATGTGAGAAAAGAAAATCGTAGTATAAAACATCATAACAGGTATATTACGCGACGCTGTGAGAAAAGAAAATCGTATTATACAACATTATTATAGATACCTATATTAGGCGTCGCTACGCAACATGATAAGAATTATTTCATTTAAGGTTCTTTATATTTTTTTGTAAAGTTACTGACAAAACTTTTGTTTTATTTTTGTTTTAAAAAGATTCATTATTATGTACTGCGTTTTTTAACTGCCGTCTCACGAACATAATTAAAAACCGTTTAAAAATAAAACTTCAGAAGAGTTAATAATAAAAGCAATGACACAAAATTGAAAACAATAGTTTGCAAACTTCGACGGCTCCGGTACAAGGCCGAAAAATAATTAAATTGTTGCGAATTTTGCTTTAAATATGATGCCGTTGTTGTGTTTTGTGTGCTGCATTCTAGGTGTTTCATCTTAAACTCTTGAATGAATTTCGCTCGCGAAGTATCCATTTTGTACCCGAAAACTGGGTACCACCCATGTCAGAAAACTTCGCTCTCCCAGCAATCTCCTCCTTCTTACGCCTCGTTATAGGCGTGGGTTTTTCGAACATTATTTTACAGTAAAACTCGTGCAGCTTTTTTTGCAGCTTAAACTCCTTCTCAGTCTGTATCAGTCGCAAAGCACGCAGTCGTCTTTTTTTTTTTTCTTTTTTTTCTTTAAATCACACAGATTGAGCTAGCCCCAAAGTAAGTTCGAGACTTGTGTTATAGGATACTAAGTCAACGATACTATATTTTATAACAAATACATATATATATACATATATATATATATATATATATATATATATATATATATATATATATATATATATATATATATATATATATATATATATAAACATCCAAGACTCAGGCCAATCTGAAAAAAACATTTTCCATCTTGACCTGGCCGGGGATCGAACCCGGTCACTCCGTGTCGCAGGCTGGCGTGTTGACCGCTGCGCCACGGAGCTAGTCAAGCTAGTCTGATATTTAAAAACGCAGTACGCGCACATTTTCTTAATGAAATATCGAAGAGTATTTGAAAAAGTATTTCATCATCATCATCATCATTACAGCCGTAAGTCCACTGTTGGACAGAGGCCTCTCTCACTGATACTTCATTCCATGGGAGAATATTATATGCAGTTGAGGATGACAACCTGATGTTCCAGTACTTAAAAGTTAATTTAATTACGTAGTAGACGTAATAAAAAAAAGCTAAAGGATTAAAAGGGTTGTGCATAAATATGCCACTGACTTTGTCGCAAAACTGCAGACTAGCACAATTAAAAACTCGAGAAATCAAAGCTGGGAAAAGTTCTGAATAATGAAAGGTTTTCAATGTCGCTAAAATTTAAAACAATAACTTGCAAACTGTGATGGCTCCGGTACAAAGCCGAAAAGCCGATAAATAATTAAGTTGTCGCGTGATTATTATTTGTATGCTTCTGTGTATAATTTATGACTAGATAAAGAATATTTAATGCACGTCAAACAGAATGCATATTCATGCTGGTTCGAAGAATGCTAATGACGTAAATTAGTGTAATATATAATTTACTAGCTTTCGCCCGCGGCTCCGCCCGCGTCAATGTCGGTCCCTCGGAAACAGTACTTTTTCCCGGGATAAAAAGTAGCGAAACAAACAAACAATCAAACAAAGAAAGCGAAACAAACAATCAAACAAACAAACTCAGTTTCGAATTTATAATATTAGTAAGGGTGTGTTTAGCATTTATTATTTTAGTATAAAAATATATTAATGTACAGCTGAACTTTGTCTATTTTGTACATAAGAGTCATTGTAAGTTACACATTTCTTCTAACAATTTATACAATTCCGGGTACTTATTAATACCACGGTTACTTTATCAAAAAACTAACGAACGCAATTTAAAAACCTAAAAAAACCAAAGTTGCGAGAAGTTTTGAATGATAAAAAGTTTTTAATGGCGCCAAAGTTGAAAACAATAACTTGCAAACTTTGAAAGCTCCAGAACAATAAGTCGTAAGCAGTGTCCACTCCCAGCAAAGACAATATAATTATGTTATGAAAAAATTATAAACCTGACTGTATACGCTGTCGGTTTTCTCAATTAATAAAAATAAAATAAAAATGAACAAAAAAGGTGCATTATTAGTTTGACACCGCCGTTTACCCGCTTCTAACAATTTATTAAATTTTGGTCTAGTAATTTAAAAAAAATCTAAAGGATTGTACTTAAATATTCTACTTTCGCTTTATGAAAATACTGCAGACTCACGAACACAATTAAAAACTCGAAAAATCAAAGTTGGGAAAAGTTCTGAATAATAAAAGGTTTTAATGGCGCCTAAGTTGAAAACAATAACTTGCAAACTTTGAAAGCTCCAGAATAAAGCCAAAAGATGATAAATAATTAAGTTGTCGTGTAATTTGTTGCAAAATTTGCTTAAAACGCGACACCATTGTTGCGATTTGTATGCAGCAAGTATATAATTTATGACTAAACTAGCGACCCGGACCCCGGTTTTCATGGGTGCACTGTACATAAATAAATAAATATATACGGACAAATCACACAGATTGAGCTTACCCCAAAGTAAGTTCGAGACTTGTGTTATGGGATACTAACTCAACGATACTATATTTTATAACAAATACATATACATCCAAGACCCAGGCAAATCTAAAAAAGATCATTTTCCATCTTGACCTGGCCGGGGATCGAACCCGGTCACTCCGTGTCGCAAGTATATGCTTTATGTTGTCATTACATATATATAATTTTTTGCAGCTATTGTACTTCATTATTGACATATATATCTCATATATCATATATAGTTTCTATTTCTAGCTCTCATATAATTTTTAAAGTTATATCTAGCTGTATGCACTCGTAATAGAGTTGTTGCCTAGCCCTTATGTACCATTATATATATAATGTATAATTACGGTGACAATTTGTTAAGCGTATCTTATGAAAATAGATAAATAAATTTGTCGTAAGCAGTGTCCACTCCCAGCAAAGACAATATAATTATGTTATAAAAAAAATTATATAATAAGCTGTTGGTTTTCTCAATTAATAAAAATAAAATAAAAATGAACAAAAAAGGTGCATTATTAGTTTGACATCGCCGTTTACCCGCTTTTAACGATTTATTAAGTTTTGGTCTAAAAAAAAATAAAAGGATTGTACCTTAATATTCTACTTTCGCTTTATGAAAAAACTGCAGACTCAGGAATACAATTGAAAACACGATAAATCAAAGTTGGGAAAAGTTCTGAATAATAAAAGGTTTTTAATGGCACCAAAACTGAAAACAATAACTTGCAAACTTTGAAGGCCCCGATACAAAGCCGAAAAATAATTAATTTGTCTCGTAATTTGTTGCGAAATTCGCGTAAGTTGTTCGTTAAAACACGACACCATTGTTGTGACTAGTATGTTGCTATGTATAAATTATGACTGAATCATCATCATCTCGTGTAGGTGACAGGGTCAATCGACCAAGCACACCCTGGTGTCAGAGTTCTTCGAAACCGCCTCTCGGCTTCTGACGTGGTTCCTTTAACGACTACCAGATGGCAGCCGGGACCAAGGCTTAACGTGTCTTCCGAAGCACGGGATCATTTTTATTATCAGACAATCAGGTGATACAAGCCTGCAATGTCCTAACCATTCTGGAAACAACTAAACTAAGTATGCTGCCCGTAGGAATCGAACCCAAATTGGGTACCCAAATGGAAATAGTTTTATTTTAACTTTTTTATACTAATTGCCTAGCCGGCCGAACACTTTTGTATGCAAATGTAATTCTTTTTTTTGAATTTCCATCATTGCTCCCATAGGAAAAGTTATTCATTTTGATGGGTTGAGTCACCCCTTCACGGGAACGTCGGAGGTTAGGTATATGTGTCAAAAACTACGTTTTTGTTTTCCCACAAACCAGCCTATTTCCAATCCTCACGTCTGACGCCTTTTTCGACGATTCTCGTATTATATGGCGAGCTCCGTGGCGCAGTGGTTAACACGCCAGCCTGCGACACGAGAGTGCCCGGGTTCGATCCCCGGTCAGGTCAAGATGGAAAATGATCTTTTTCAGATTGGCCTGGGTCTTGGATGTGTATCTATATATGTATTTGTTATAAAATATAGTATCTTTGAGTTAGTATCCCATAACACAAGTCTCGAACTTACTTTGGGGCTAGCTCAATATGTGTGATTTGTCCGTATTTATTTATATAAAAAAACCAGTTACCTCTGTCTAAACCACATTTCGTTTTGATTATATTCTCCAGTCTTCTTTTTCCAATAAATTCAATTGGATTCGATTCGATAGACATAATAAAAACATCAAAAACATGTTATTAGTAATAATAGTCTCTCATTCAAATATAGGCGGTTCTTTGTATGCAAAATACTATGAATGTATGTATGATAATAGTATTATTATCATACATACATACATAGTATCACGTCTTTTCTTTTGCGGGGTAAGCAGAGCCTAGGTCTTTAAGAGCTAAAAGCCATGTTTAGCATTTTGGTGGGCGTGTAGATAAAAAACGTAATCAAAATAGTGGTGGGTTGCTAGCCGCATCGCCTATTAACATAATTCCTCAGATTTTCGCCCGTTCCTTCGATAGGCTTTTACCTTCTGCGCGGGACTAGAAGCAGCTGGTACATTCTACGTTTTTCTTTTCTCCCGGCCCGGCATGTCCACAGCTGTGGCTGTTCGGAGCCTGGGGTCCGCTTTTATAACAGCATCTATGCTGTAATATGATTTGGTTAAAGTTTTTACGGCCAGCTGCCTGCCTGACTCCAAACCTCGTTGGATAGCTTGCACTGTACACAAATATCAGTGAAAATGGAGTAAAAGTATTTGCCCGCGCCGGAAATCGTACTACGAGTAAGTATTCTCGTGTTAGATACACGCTAGCGTTTTAAGCACTGCACCTTGAAGGCCGTTGG
Source organism: Elegia similella (assembly GCA_947532085.1). Taxonomy (NCBI): domain Eukaryota; kingdom Metazoa; phylum Arthropoda; class Insecta; order Lepidoptera; family Pyralidae; genus Elegia; species Elegia similella. The sequence continues at coordinate 22,971,927 of OX383941.1, forward strand.
TACCATGTAGGTACTTCGCACATCATTAGTTACTAATTAACTCACAAATAATATATTGTGATACAAGAGCCTAACAAAATACTTTTTGGTGAGGGCAATATTTAGAATCCAGAGCGGAACAAAGGAGTTTAGCATAGAATCCCGAGCATACCAAGGATTTCTTAAATAGACTCCTGCCTGAGTGAATCGAGCGATTCAAAGTATATTGCCTATAAGTAGGTATGTTAGTCCCGAGATGCCACATTCTAATCTCCCTCTATGAGAAAAATCTGTTTTAATTCCCACGGGACTAAATAAAAGCTTGAATTTTAAATTAAAAAGACTTTTTAGAACCTCGGGAATAAAAACGTATTTTAGACCCTGTGTACGGGACACTACGCTTTCTTTACATTTTTGTGATGAAAACATAATATTAAGACCTACTCCAACTCACATAAAATTTTACTGCATTCCTCGCCAACGTATCTCAATAACGTTTATTCAAAATAAAGTATTGAGTGGACAAACAGAACAATTTAAAAACCTACTTTCTTCTGTCTAAAATACATAATATTTCAATCTATTTGTCTCGTCCACTTCGTACAATAAGAGACGCGAATAGGAACAAAATCTTTTAGCTTAATTCGTTAGAAATAATTCATAACTACTTGTCTATCTACAATAAATTTTAATGCAATTTCCTCGTCCACTCAATAATATAGCGGTCCTAACTTCAATTGGGTTGCATATTTCGGACGTCCTTTTTCAGCATAAATCGATTCTACTTTCCTCTGTCTAAAATAAATAATATTTCAACCTGTTTGTCTCGTCCACTTTGTACAATAAGAGGCGTGAATGGGAACAAAATCTTTTAGCTTAATTCGTTAGAAATAATTCAAAACTACTTGTCTATCTATATTAAATTTTAATGCAATTTCCTCGTCCACTCAATAATATAGCGGTCCTTTGCACAAACTCAATTGGGTTGCATATTTCGGTCGTCCATTTTCAGCCTAAATCGATTCGACAGAATGCATTCACCCGGCGCCGACGCTAATAGCGTGCGCTATTTTAAAATCGGAGTGCATTAGGTTTCCCATTCGATACGATGCAGTTAAATTAAAAGTAAAAAAAGACGTATATGCTTATTCAAAATAAATAATAAATTATTCACTAACTAGCTTTCGCCCGCGGCTCCGCCCGCGTCAATGTCGATCCCTCGGGAATAGTACTTTTTCCCGGGATAAAAGGTAGCCTATGTCCTTCTCCGTACTCCAGAAAACTTGTATGCAAAATTTTATGGTGATCGGTTCAATAGTTACGGCGTGAAAGCGTAACAAACAAACAAACAAACTCACTTTCGCATTTATAATATTATATAGTAAGGATTTAGAACAAAAACAACTGGTTACACTCTGGGAGTGCCGGCAGAATTGAAAACTCGCCTTTGCGGCGGTCTCAGGTCACGTTTCTGTCTCATGTCCTTGCGCATTAAACATTTTTTACCGAGACGGACAGATGAAGGAAGCCTATATCCTTCTCCGTACTCCAAAGAACTTGTATGCAAAATTCAATGATGATCGGTTCAGTAGTTACGGCGTGAAAGCGTAATAAACAAACTCACTTTCGCAATCTTCTGGAGATCACCTGAAGGATCTTCTCACTTTCCCGTGGCTTGATTACAGAAAAAACGGGTTGCACTCCAGAAGTGAAAACTCCGCGCGGTGGAAAGAGAGGGGGATCTTACTTCCTCTCCTACGCCGCGCGCCGGCGGTCTCGGGTCACTTGTCCGTCTTACGAATTTTCGATCAGGTCACGTGTCCTAATGCGAGTTTATCATTTTTTACCTATCCCAAAAAGTACACAACGCCGCTAGAGAAGTTTCCGTTTCTACAAAATCTTTTTTACCAGCATTTTAATTTCCCATCCCCAATTCTATAAATAAATTCTACAAAGAAATTCACATAGGTAATCTCCAAATAAATAAATCTCTCTAGTTGTTATTACAGGATAGGATGGCAACGATGTTTTCAAAGCTGACACAAACACATTCTCATATTGTTTGTGTCGTGACAAATTGCATTTCTTCGCAAGTATTGCGTATTCCTTATGTGACGACTCGGTATTCCAAATAGGAATCGATGCGATTGTTTTATTGTTTTACTGTAAGCCGCGGCTTTATATAAAAACAATGGGCATGTGTTCTAAAAAAATACTTTTAAAAATAATTAGTCCGCCTTATAGGATTATTGAAAAATATTGAACATGTATTTTTTCTTTTATCTATCAAACAAAAATTCATAAAGATATAGCTCGATAAAGTTCCGCGTGACGTCATTGTCCGGTACACTTTTTACCGGCCTGTTGCGTCATGACATGAGCCGCCACTCCTGAACTTGTATGCGCTTTATCTTTATCATCTTTTGTTTGATTGAAAAAAGAAAAAATAGGTGTCTAATATTTTTCAATTATCTATGAGAGAACTTATTATTTTAAATCGTATTTTTTAAGAAATACAAAATTCAAAATTCAAAAAAGTTTATTTAACATAGGTCATTTGGACATTTATTAATTGTCATATATTTTCAACTGAGAATTGTTGACGTCAGTAATTTACTTATGGCTAAGTTTAATGCCACTTCCAAAGCGGAGTGCAGAAGAAGCGGCAACAAACTGCACAGCGCATTTATAAGAAATAAGCCTATTCCACTTCGAAGCGATGATAATCAGTAACATGGATTATTTAATCATTAAATTCGGCAATACTGCCAGCATTTTGGGAACAACGCCCATAGGTGACAAGACAAAGAATCTTTAAAATCCTAACTAACATTATAAATGCAAAAGTGAGTTTGTTTGGTTTTTTGTTTGTTACGCTTTCACGCCGTAACTACTGAACTGATCATAATGAAATTTTGCATACAAGTTCTCTGGAGTACGAAGAAGGACATAGGCTACCTTTTATCCCGGGAAAAGTACTGTTCTCGAGGGACCGACATAGACGCGGGCGGAGCCGTGGGCGAAAGCTAGTCGGTTCATAAATGACGAAGATAAGCCGGCCTATTTGCTAACTCAGTGACCAACGTTTTAATAGTCACTTCAAAATACATCGGGGGTTTCCTATGATTGACTATTTTTATCAAAGATATATAAAACGCAATGTACTTTGAAATTACTATTAAAACGTTGTACACTGAGTTAGCAAATAGGCCGGCTGAGGTTAAAAACATTAAAAAAAACAACGGGTTGCAATCCGGGAGTGCCGGCAGAAATGAAAACTCCGCGCGGTAGAAAGAGAGGGGGATATTACTTGCTCTCCTACGCCGCGCCGGCGGTCTCAGGTCACATGTCCGTTTGCGAATTTTCGATCCGATTTGATCCTGACGCGATTTTAATATTCTTTACCCATCCCAAAAAGCGCACAAAGCCGCTCAAGTCGTTTTCACTTCCAAAATACAACCAAATCAATAATCTCCTCATTTATTTTGAAGTCGGTTAAAAATACATTTACTTTAGCTGCATTATCTAATCATGTTCATCTGCAGTCCATTCTTGGCGGACTTATTTCGAAGATATCTACACCAGCTGCATCAGACTACACGATGTAATAAAAATAAACGCCCTTGTATATCGCATACTTTCACACTCTATTAAATTAAATATTGCACCGTTACATACTCTGGTACACCTACATACATAGTATCACGTCTTTTTCCCCGGCGGGGTAGACAAAGCCTTGGTCTATAAGAACTTATGGCCACATTGAGCATGTTGGAGGGCGTGTAGATAGAAAACTGAATCAAAATAGTGATAGGTTGCTAACCGCATCGCCTATTGACATGATTCCGTAGATTTTCGCCCATTCCCTTGATCTGCGTGAGAAGAGAAAGTAGCTGGCACATTCTACGTTTTTTCTTTTCTCCCAGACCACCATTTAGACTTAAAGGACACAGTATATGTCAGATGCATAAGGCAGCCTGGAAAATCTAAGACCCACAAAAAACAAAGTAAGCAAGTGTCATAAAAAAATACTGTTACTTGAACTGTAAACGATCTAACGATTTTCATCTGCATGTGTCCATTCATTGCGGACTTATTTCAAAGACACCTGCACCAGCTGCATCAGACTACGCGATGTAATAAAAATAAACGCCCTTGTATATCGAATACTTTCACACTCTATTAAATTAAATATTGCACCGTTACATGCGCTGCTACACCTGTTCTACTGTGGTGTAAAAGAATTTGGATATTATTATAGTCTTATGTATATTTTTTATTGTTTAAACGCTTTTAAAATTCACTTATTAATTACTCCGTGTTTGGAGAAATGAAGATTGATGAAGCGTTGAGAGGAAAGTGTTTTGTTGTTTTCTGTGCATATTTCCGTGACGTCAACAAAGGGTCCAACGGAAGACCAGCGCTGGCAGTTACGTACAGCCAGCATATGCTGAGTTGGATCCTTTTTGACAGCACAGCACAGCACACAATCAATTAATTAATTTGTTATTTAATTTATTTACGTTTTGATTGTGTTGTATTTATGTAATATTGTTGTCTATTTTTGTAAATTGCGTAAATGTGTATGTGTTCTGATTTGTGTATGTGCTTTTTGTCGAATAATCATATTCTATTCTATTCTATTCTAAAGTGTTTGTTTTCTGTTGTATCCAACGTAATAGTCGTAGATTTTAATGGCATCATATGCGCACGTAATAAATTCCTCAGCTCACTTATGGAATGCGAGTCGGAAAATAATGTTTCTTGTGCAAGTTTATTCGCAATCACTATTAATTCTGCTTTAGTTTTCTATTGAATCCAAGCTTTTTCCCTTGTTTAATTAATTTTTCAATTGTTTCGTCCATCAAAATGGACGCCGGTAACCTAAAATGTCGAGGTTATTTACGATAATAAATCTTATTTTTATGGAACATCACGTTGCCATTATTCTAGGGCTAGCTCCGTGGCGCAGCGGTCAACACGCCAAACTGCGACACGGAGTAACCGGGTTCGATCCCCGGCCAGGTCAAGATGGAAAATGATCTTTTTCAGATTGGCCTGGTTCTTGGATGTGTATCTATATATGTATTTGTTGTAAAATATGGTATCGTTGAGTTAGTATCCCATAACACAAGTCTCGAACTTACTTTGGGGCTAGCTCAATCTGTGTGATTTGTCCGTATATATTTATTATTTATTTATTTATTTATTATTATAATAACACACATTGTTCATCCCATCCTCGTTGCCAATTGTTGTATCCAACGTAATTAATTAATACACCGAATTAAATTAATCGGACTCGTTTTATTGCGAGATGACACACACACATGGCATTCCAGCAATTGTGCTCAAAACATGCGCCCCTGAGTTGGCTCCGGTGTTAGCACGCCTATTCTCGCTGCCTTACACCTCAAGAAAAGTCCCGTCTTCGTGGAAAGTAGCCTACGTTCACCCTATTCCTAAAAAGGGTGACCGCACAGACCCGTCTAACTATCGGCCTATTGCGATAACCTCCCTGCTCTCTAAGGTGATGGAGCGTGTGATAAACATCCAGCTCCTTGGTTACCTTGAAGATCATCAGCTAATTAGTGACCGTCAATACGGGTTCCGCCACGGGCGTAGTGCTGGTGATCTTCTTGTGTACTTAACGCACCGATGGGCAGCCGCCATCGAGAGCAAGGGAGAAGCACTGGCATTTAGTCTAGATGTCACAAAGGCTTTTGACCGGGTCTGGCATAAGGCTCTTCTCGCGAAGTTACCATCTTTCGAGCTTCCTAAGGGACTATGCTTGTGGGTCGCTAGTTTCTTATCTGGGCGAAGCATTCAGGTCGTTGTAGACGGATTATGCTCCGATATCATGCCCATCAATGCTGGCGTCCCCCAAGGATCTGTTTTATCACCTACGCTGTTTCTTCTGCACATCAACGACATGCTTAACACTAGTAGCATCCATTGCTATGCAGACGACAGTACGGGTGATGCATATTATGCAGGTCGTGCAAATATCCCTCAAACACAGGTGGAGGAGAACAGAAAGAGACTTGTGTCTGACATTGAGTCCTCTCTGGAGCAGGTCTCTGAATGGGGTAAACTAAACCTAGTTCAATTGAACCCTACTAAGACACAAGTCTGGGTGTTTTCCGCTAAGAAGACCCCATTTAACATAGCACCGAAGTTTCGGGACACCTCTCTTACCATTTCTAAGAGTATTGGGATCCTTGGCGTCGATATTACGAAGGAGGTCCAATTCCGGAGTCATCTGGAAGGTAAAGCCAAAATGGCTTCTAAAAAACTTGGGGTGCTCAATAGAGCGAGGCAGTACTTCACTCCGGGTCATAGACTTTTATTATATAAAGCTCAAGTCCGGCCCCACATGGAGTACTGCTCTCATATCTGGTCTGGTGCACCTCAATACCAACTCCTTCCTCTTGATTCCATCCAACGCCGGGCAATTCGTATTATCGACGATCCCACACTCACAGACGATTTAGACACCCTCGGTCTACGGAGAGACGTTGGCTCTCTGTGTGTATTTTACCGTCTATACTATGGGGAGTGTTCTGAAGAACTTTTTGAATTGGTGCCACCGTCACCTTTCTACCACCGCACCGCTCGCCACAGGAGTAAAGTCCATCCCCACATCCTTGACACTTGGGTCTCCAAAAATGTCAGAGCGTCACGTGGTTTTTTTCCTCGTACAGCAAGATTGTGGAATGGACTCCCTCCCGAGGTTTTCCCTGTGTGCTATGACTTGAGGTCCTTCAAAAGGCGTGTTTACAGGTATCTTAAGAGTCGGCAACGCATCAGCAGCTCCTCTGGTGTTGCAGATGTCCATGGGCGACGGTGACCACTTTTCATCAGGTGGCTCGTCTGCTCGTTTGCCGTCGGATATACATAAAAAAAAAAAACACACATAGACAACCCGAGGTTGAAAACATAGTGTTGCCCCCCTACTCTTTACAATCTATATAACATTTGCAATCGTCTTTAAAACGAGGAGACTCCTCAAAGTTCTTTTACGGCCCGAATAGGTAATTGTTATTGGTAAAGTCAATTTGTGAACGGGTGCTGCTAGGGGGGACATATTGTCTGCTCGTCCTCTTTGAGACTACTGTGTATTATGTAAAATATTATAATTGCACACTCGATCGCTAACATAATAAGAAATAATATTGTAAATAATAAAAATCGTAATCATTAAAAGAAATGAAAAAAAAAATGATAAATGAAAAAAATTGATGATAAATGATAAAATTAAAAACCCCCTTCAGGCGAGTAGGCGACCAATACTGTTGAAAAGAGTTTCTTTTGGCGTTTCATATCTGCAGTGGTCGGTTCCAAAGTAGTCTGTAGCTTTTGCACATTAATTAATAATATAAACATGACTAAATTAGATCCTTTATAATGTGTTTTGACGTGAAAAAGTGCCTGCAAAGGCCTATTTTCTGCTATTTAGGTCCCATTGCTGGGCAAAAGCCTCCCCTTAAATAATCTAATAATCCATGGGCGACGGTGACCACTTTCCATCAGGTGGCTCGTCTGCTCGTTTGGCGTCGGATATACATAAAAAAAAAAAAAAAAAAATCTCTTAAAGCCTGAAAATTTTGAGATGCTTTTCGTATGTGGCCAACATCGGAATCAGATTTTCTAAGCTGCCAAAAGGCATCTGACATCGTTTAACGATTGCCATCTGGTGAGAATAGTAGTGACCAACGGCCTAAAATGCCTTCCAAAGCACGGAGGAGGTCGAGACATTATTGTGGCACATGTGGTCACCCATCCCGCTAGGGACCACGCCCGGTGCTGTTTTCGATGTTTAAACGCTAATAATGCGAAAGACAACTGAGCCATTAACGGTCAACTCTTTCTCTTTCCTTGTGGCCCACAAGGAAGGAGAAAGAGTGGCCCGTTAATGGCTCAGTCAAGTTGTGGGGTCCACCCTAGCGCCTGTCTAGGAATGTGGGTGGCTTCCCTCCTGAGTGTGTGGCTTCCCTCCGGAGTATGTGGCCGAGCCACATCCATTTGAGTCGCCCGATTTGGTGGTCAATTGGCGTTTCCCTACAGAGCTGTCTTGTCAAGAATGAATCGTTGCTAAATACAGGGAAAAGAAGGTCTTTAAGAATCACGGTTTTAGTTACGTTTTATTCGTCGGCATTGCCGACTTATATCGGTCTGTTACGTAGACCACCATCGGGACGAATGTGAGGGGTAGCGAGACGATGCTTTTACTCCCCGAAACCACGGATAGACTAGTTGAAAATCCGACTAACGAAACGCGAGTAACATCATTCTATAATTATTTTTTCTCGCGTAAGTTTCTATGTTATTAATTCAAATTCAATACATTATATTGTATTCCGGTTATATACATAACAACAAAAAATACTACTTATACTATTATAACCATTACATATTATCCTCTTTTAACAAAAATACTTCTTATTAATTTTACCATCACGAAGCCATCGATTGTGACATATCGATTGAAATTTTTAAGCATAGATTTAAAAAAAAATTGCGTCTCAACTTTTTAAGTATTAAATTAAAACTCGTCAATCCTTACTTATTAATATAATAAAAGCGAAAGTGAGTTTGTTTGTTACGCTTTCACGCCGTAACTACTGAACCGATCATCATGAAATTTTGCATACAAGTTCTCTTGAGTACGGAGAAGTACATAGGCTACCTTTTATCCCGGGAAAAAGTACTATTCCCGGAGATCGATTATGACGCGGGCGGAGCCGGGGGCGAAAGCTAGTAGAATATAAAAGCAATATGGTATTAAAAGGAAATCAGTCTGTTTTTTCCTATATATTATTTAAATCAAAAAAATAAGCAAAAGCTTCGCAGAATGGCACAGCCTAAATATGATTACTGTCGTAGCGGTGGAAAATCCGATTATGGAATTTTCCTTATATTCCAAAGATCGACGAAATAATAAATGTTTTGTGGAAAACTCTATTTGTGTCATGGCGACAAAATAATGTCATAAATATATATTTAGTTGTGGTAAAGCCACGCTACTGGCAAAATGTAATTTTGATAGTAGCATGAATGGGCCGGCTCGCCCGGGGAAGTGCCACACCCTCGCATAAAATCGACATTTGAGTAGACGCTAAACCGCTTCTTCGTTTTGTGAGTGAGAGAGCTGGAGGCCCATCTTTCTCCCCATTTCCTTCCCCAGCTTCTTGAAAGGCCGGCAATGCTTCTATTACACCCTGGTGTTACAGTTGTCCATGGGCAGCGGTGATCTCTTAAGCGCCAATTAGACCATCCAGAATTCAGGATCCGGAATTCAGTCAACGGATAGTCAACGGACAGTTTAATCGCCGATCCGTTGTCAGGACAGAATGACTTCCGACGTCCTTATCGGAAGCATAACGGAAGCATAAAGTGAAACCATCCGGAATTTAGGATCGCCGCATGAGAGGGACGCCGCTATACGTTAGAAACGATACGATAATATCTCCAATCGCATCGCACGTATAGCGGCGTCCCTCTCACGCATTCAGGATGGCCAACGGATGGCTCTCTCAGGACGCGCAGTCTCCGTTCAGGACACGTTCCGGGCGGTGTAATCGGGAGCTCTGACGACTGAATTTCTTGTCCTTATCGGATGCTGAATTCCGGATCCTAGATTCAGGAAGGTATAATAGACACTTTACCATCAGGTGATATGTTTGCTCGTTTGCCATTCTATATAAAAAAATAGGTCAGGGGTGACATCCTCAACTGCATGGCTGGTGGTTGCTAGCATGACATCGCGTATGCGCTGGTTTTGTAGTTAGTACGTTATTCGTACTTGCTTTTTCCAATTCAGCCAAGTAAAAAAAGTATCACAATTATTTAATTCCCAGATCCAATAAATCCTCTCCATCCCCAGCTTGCGAGCTCCGTGGCACAGTGGTTAACACGCCAGCTTGCGACACGAGGGTGCCCGAGTTCGATCCCCGGTCAGGTCATGGTAGAAAACGATCTTTTTCAGATTGACCGGGGTCTTGGATGTCTATATAAGTATATAGTATCGTTGAGTTAGTATCCTACGACACAAGTTTACAACTTACTGTGGGGCTAGTTCAATTTGTGTGATATGTCCATAAATATTTATTAATTGAGCTTTAAAAAGATCCCGATTCCGGCAGCAACGTTGGTAGCACAAAAAGCCAAATAAACTGCGCTAACCAATCCCAGGCGGGTTGGTGAGCGCAGTTTCTTTGGCTGTGTGGCCAAGGTTTATGGCAATGTCCTCCCATGGAACAAAGAATCTTTGGGAGAGGCCTTTGTCCAGCAGTGGACTTCTTAAGGCTACTTGTTCTTATTAAAATGATGATGAATGATATAATATAACAAGTATAACATCAATCACAAACACTTTTGTATGGAAAGATTGTCATGATCAATCGTAGCGATATTTTACTTGCAATTCCATCAATCGCCTCTTGGGTATAATGGCTTTTTGCCGCAACTGCGTTTGCGTGCTACGCTACTCACGCATGTATACCAGGGACTTTACCAGAATCCAAATATAAATAAATATATATGGACAAATCACACAGATCGAGTTAGCCCCAAAGTAAGTTCGAGACTTGTGTTATGGGATACAAACTCAACGATACTATATTTTATTACAAATACATATATAGATAAACATCCAAGACCTAGGCCAATCTGAAAAAGATCATTTTCCATCTCGACCTGATCGGGGATCGAACGGGGCCTTCATTCAGGCTGGCGTGTTAACCACTGCGCCACGGAGTACGCCACTAAACTAAATAAAGTATTTATATCTGTTTTAAAAGTAAGACAGAAAGAAAATATAACACTTTCAATCTGTTTTCCAAAATTCCGGTTCATAAGTGTTAATAACTGTTAAGCCAACAAGGTTTACATTGACATAACTATGCGACAGCTCGCGCACACTTGCCTGAGAAATGCCCATGCAGATACGATGTGTAAACACATACTTAGAACAATGTAAAAACAGTTTTCTAACAGGTTGGTTACAGAAAACATATATATGTTACAATTTTCAAGTGTTAAGAGCAAAACAGGTTTAAAACACTCAAATAAGTGTTACAGGAATAATTATGTAACAGATTTATGAATGTAACAGACCCTTATGAATGTGCATCCTTTATAATTGTTTTAGAGTCCCTCAGGTATACAATGTAAGCTGGAATAAAAATAAGGTTAACTTTCGCATCAATTACAACTCTTAGGAGGTACTTCTACTGGTATGACTTTACAAGAGCAATGTCTAAGGTAGACCAAAATCCAAGCAATAACTGACACGATTGACTACCATAAAACATATGGACATCACCATAATCATTTCGAGTAGGTGTCATGGTCAAGCGATCATGCACACCCTGGTGTCAGAGTTGTTCGGAACCGCCTCTCGGCCTCTGACGTAGTTCCTTTAACAACTACCAGATGGCAGTCAGGACCAACAATTTAAAGTGCCTTCCGAAGCACGAAATCATCTTCAACATCAGACAATCAGGTAAATCAAGACTGCAATGTCGTAACCAAACTGGAAACGACTAAATAAAGTATGCTTCCCCTGGGAATCGAACCCACAACCCCCGGGTCTACAGGCAAACGCCTTAAACACTGTACCACAGAGTCAGGTACTGGTACTGGTATGACTTTACAGGAGCAATGTCTATGTTAGACCAAAATCCAAGCAATAACTGACACGATTGACTGCCATAAAACATATCATGATATCAGCCGCAAGAAGTCCACTGCTGGACATAGGCCTCCCCCAAGGATTTCCAATGCGACCTGTTGGAAGCGGCCTAATCCAGCGTCTTCCTGCGACCTTAGTCAGGTCGTCCGACCATCTGATCGGTGGGTGTCCGACGCTGCGCTTGCCGGTACGTGGTCGCCATTCGAGAACCTTTCTACCCCATCGGACATCGGTTCTGCGCGCTATGTGCCCCGCCCACTGCCACTTCAAAGAGCTAATCCGCTGAGCTATGTCGGCGACCTTTGTTCTTCTACGGATCTCCTTATTTCTGATTCGATCTCGCAGAGAAACACCGAGCATAGCCCTCTCCATAGCTCTTTGAGCGACCTTGAGCTTTCTTATGAGGCCCATAGTACATATGGACTATAAAACATATGGACATTCTCATTTTAACTGACTTCATGTTTAATTTCGTTCAACATATTTTTTTTGTATTCATTGGAAAAATAATTATTAAAAAAAAAAAATCTTTACTCAATGCCATTCCTATTACCACCGACCAAGCAGTAATTAAGGATAACATTTCTTACATTGAAAGTATGTATGTACAGTTAATATACAATTTGTCACACTAACAGAAAAGGTAATAGATTGGTACTTTTACAAGAGACGAGCAATATTTTTTCTCCCAGAATAAAGGATGTCTGCTACAACAACTACTTTTCAAAGGAAATAGAAAAACATACCTAATGGGACACATCCAATCCTTTTAGCCTGTGCAAATGGGTAACATATAAAATTGTTACCCTTTCTGAACGAACGAAACGTTATATACTGTGACCAGTCTATGAAGAGCTATGTAATACTTTTGTACAGCCTGTTAAAGTCCTGATGTTGTATAAGGGAGACGGGAGGGAAGGGTCTTGGTAAGATTGGTGCTTTCGGGTCAAAAGCTTTATAAATGAACACAGTAGGCAGATGGTGATCGCACTTTTTAATAGTATGCAACGCGATGTTGTAAATGTATTTTAAAGGAATAAAGGAAATTTTATCTGCTTCAAAGTTAAAAAGTAATATGTTATGGAGCCTTAAATGGGTGATTCGGCCCATCGATATGAACAACTTTGCTATGAACAACATGCTGGGAACTCCAAAAAAAATGGTAATTTCCATACAAACTAGTTCAGCCGCCCGGTCAATATGTATGGGAATTTAAAAAGAAAAATTGAGTACCCAGCGTTGGTCCCATAGAAAAAGATGTTCACTCCGACAGGCTGCCGATTACAATTTCACCATGTATATCTCTTCCATGCTGGTCTGGAAGAAAAGAAAAAACTTAGAATGTACCAGCTGCTTCTTTTCTTGCGCAGGTCGTAAATGACGATCGAGGGATTGGGCAAAAATCTAAAGAATCAATGTCGCTTTAGAAATTTTAAGTACGTTTGACCCCCATCTTGCCTGGTGAGAATCTGGCAAGGGGTGTTTGACCCCTATGTAAAAAATTAAAAAAGCGGCCAAGTGCGCGTTTGACTCGGGCATGAATGGTTCCGTATCATTATCTTTAACAAGTTTAAAATTAGTAAAAATATTTTTATAATATTTTAATTTTTCTTTATCTGTGCTATAAGACGTTGCTTTGTACCAAATTTTAAGATTCTAAGTTCACGGGACCCTGTGGGTTTTAATTCCCTTAGGAATGACGAAAATTTTCAAATAAACGGCTGTATCTTTTAATTTCGTTGGCTTAGAATTTTGATTTTTCCACAGCTCCAAGAGCCACTAGGCCTGAGTATTTCATATGAATTTCAGCTTGATACATCCACGCGTTTCTGAAAAAAAGGATCTTGGCAGACAAACAGACGGCCAACAAAGTGATTTTTTATTTATTTATTTTATTTTATTTATTTATTTAATCCAATTAATTCACATAAAACAATTTTCCTTATCTATAACGCCTAAAACCATGTTATGGTTTGTCTAGGCGCTGCACATTCGCACAACTAAATAAAATAATTTACAAACATCAAAGTAAGAACTATAATCCCATCCCATGTCATTCACAAACAAAAATCACAAACTTTAACCTTACGTTTAGGTTAGGTGTCAATATCGCTTGTAATATCGGTGCAACAATATCAATTTTAAATATCCTATAAGGGTTTCGTTTTTTTTTCCTTTTGACGTACGGAACCTTAAAAACGTAACGTAAATAAAAGATTGCTGTTAAGAGCCCGCCATATGCCAGGCGGCGTGGCGATAGAAACTTGGATGGTCTAAACGCGTTGGCTACTTTGGATATTTTCGTTTTTTAGGAATATTCAAGGGTTATTCGAAAAAGAAAAACATATAATGGCTGCCTTATCTGTAATGCAATAATAATCAAAAGTTTCAAGGTTAATTTTAATGTATTTGGTGAATAATGCTATATACCGAGTAAATTAGACGTGATTTGGAGGCAACGTTGCAATTTTTTTCTATCGAGAAAATTTAACGCAATCGTGTTTTTGAGTCATATAGTTACCAGAGTTAGTCCTGAACTTTGCTGCATTTTTATTTCAACTTGAGTATTTAATTATTATTGATATAACAGTCAATCATGCAAAGCAGTGTGAGGTAGTACGGGCCCTTAATAACGACTGCAATATAACTTGGAGTGTCAAGACAAAGTGTCTTGACACTCAGGCAGACAAAGATGCGAGTTAATCCTCCGCTTGCTCAACATGCTCACATACGTGTAGCCAATCTCGTATTCTACACGCATGTGATAGATATTAAAATTGTAAGAAAAATAAAATAGGTATACGGGAAAAAGCTATTTTCTGAAGCCACTGAAAAGACATCAAGCCATCGTCTCGTAATTGAATTGGCTTGGCTTCAGTGACCTTCATATTGTTTACTGAAGATGTTACTTTGTAAATGTGTGCGTGTTACTATTTAGTTACCATGGCGAATATCATGTATGTGTGTATTTTTTATTCACGACATTTAGAACATAGCAGTTATTTCTAAGGAATAAATAGGTCCCAAGAATGAGCCCTGGGGTACACCCGGCTGGCCTGGAGACAACCTTTGCCAAGTGGATAGGTTACAGTACCTAATATTATTTATTAGAGATGTTACTTGTAAATCATTAAATAAATATATAGTGTCAAATCACACAAATTGATTTATACAGCGTGATTTTGAACTTCCTAGCTATATTGAAATCTGGGAATCAGAATCCCTAATGGAATACACAATTGTAAGAAAAAAAGGTAAAAAACGAAAAAAATAATTTAACTTTTCATAGAAATTCGTCCAGCTGATCGGCGACTTTGTATGGGAAACCTGATTTTCTTTTACGTTTTTTTACCCTTTTTTTCTTACAATTCTGTATTCCATTAGGGATTCTGATTTCCAGATTTCAATATAACTAGGGAGTTCATAATCACGTTGTATTACTGCAATATATAAGGTCAATCCGTCAACCTATAACCCAGAAAAATGCTTTAGAAGCAAAATAAAAAAATCGACAAGCTAGTTTTCGAGATATCTCGACCTGGACAGGTTTAATAACAAATGAAAAAAAAAACACCCTGTGTACAATTAAACACTTTCTTGGCCAACAACTTTTTACTATTATCTACTAGGTCATTGACCTCGACAGTCAAAACAGCTGATTTAACGATTTTAATAAAAAATAAGAATTATTTTGTATGAAAACATAAAAAAAAACTAGCGTTTCGATTTCCTAAAATTTATTACTAAAGCATTTCTTTTACTTATGAGACCCAGCTCTTTAAATATTTACGCTTAATTTAAATGGACCTTATACATATATGTACGTATCTTAATTATTTATTTTTAAAATAACAGTGATTAGGACTAATTATGTACAATATAAACATAAAGTGAAAAAAAAAGGAGCACTAGAAAGAAATTTCTTCGAAATCTTCCCCGTGTGGCATGGTGGCAAGAATGCTGGCTGCGTTCCCCCGTTGGATAGCTATGCTAATCCGTTGGGCGTAAAAGCAGCCAGCCCTCTTATCACCGGCAGCCGACATGAGCCGTGGGGCAATCTCTTTTAAGAAACCCCTCGCGCTGTGTCCCCAAGGTCCTAAAGTCTCTACGCCAAAATATATAATCCTCAGCTAAGGTTGCATACTTGCGCCGTTTAGCAACCTCAGCGCCTTCGGCAGCAGACCCGGCTCTCATGACTGATCCCCTGAGGTGAGAAGGCACTAGTGTGCTAACTAAATATCATAACAAAATCAAAACGTTTATTCAGAAAATAGGCCTTTGGCACTTTTTAACGCCGTGGCTCTATCTACTCCGTTATATAGAAAGAAAGAGGGAAAAACTTAAAACGAAACGTTTCTCTGTATTTCTACTTATAAACTCAACATCAATCAAGTGCCAATAATTTAATTAGCGAAGCTCTTTTACCTCAAAGCAACAGGTGGCCGAAAAAAGTTTGCCGATATTACATTTTCGTTCAATTTATTCTCGAAACATTTTGGCACGAATATTTTCGTTTCGTTAATTAATCAATTAAGGTTTAGGCGTTTGGTGATGGTAATGAGGCTAAAATTTTTCGTGTTTGGAGGTGTTTAATATTAAATAAACAATTGTTCATTGTTTAACGGCTGCCGTTATAATAAAAAGTAACACAGTAATCGCGAGGAATCCGATGGTCCAGTAGGTTTGAGCAGCGCTTACATATGTGACTATGACTAGCTCCGTGGCGAAGCGGTCAACACGCCAGCCTGCGACACGGAGTGACCGTGTTCAATCCCCGGCCAGGTCAAGATGGAAAATTATCTTTTTCAGATTGGCCTGGGTCTTGGATGTGTATCTATATATGTGTTTGTTATAAAATATAGTATCGTTGAGTTAGTATCCCATAACACAAGTCTCGAACTTACTTTGGGGCTAGCTCAATCTGTGTGATTTGTCCGTATATATTTATTTAAAGTAAAAAAGTATTTATTTTCTCCAAAAAGACAACAAAACACATGCATATTTTTACAAGAAATTGTTGGAGACTGGTGTCTGTTGAAGGCTAGGCCTGTGTAACAGTACACCAGTGCTCTCACATCTGGATGTGACTAATAATAATAAAATATTTCATTATAATAACAAAAGACATAAATGTTTACTTGTTTAAATCGAAATACATGATTCTAAAAGCTTATATTTTATCACTTACAAGCTACGCGTAGATGAATTAATATTTCCCATAATTGTGACATCATATATGGCTGCATAAAATATAGAAACTAGAGAAGTGTAATAGTTTAAGTGTGAGATTGTCGAATGGGTATAAATAGGTTCTAGTATGTAAGTCGAATGTATAATGTACTATTTTATTGGTCTTCATTTAAATGTGAGCAGTAGATTCTCAGTTTCGTCATAATTAAGAGAGAGCAAATAATTGAAAATGGATCTTTTACAAGAGAAGGATGAGAGAGATATCAAGAATATTTTTGAGTGGAGTTTATTATACAAGAAGGGACCTGTGAAGCAAAGGAATCTGTGTGTAAATTCTGTTGAGAAGCTAGTGGAGGTAGCCACCAGGTGGTTGCGTCTTAAAGAGTTTGGATTGTAAGGAGTGTTAGCATGTTGTTGTAAAATAGTTTGCATAATGTATAGTTGACGGACTGATAAAACTTCGCAAAATTGGTATAATTCAGATGTGGGATATAAAAATGGCTTGAAGGTACAGACTTTGAGCAGGGCTCTCTGTGCTCTTTCAAGTTTTATTAGAACGGATTTGCAGGCTCCACCCCAGGAGGTTATACAATAGGTAAGTAAAGACTGTCCCAAAGCAAGATACGCCATTTTAACAATATTTGGGGATGCCACATGTCGTAGTCTTTTGAAAATATAAATCAATTTGCGAATTCTTCCAGCCGTAACATTAATATGTGGACTGAAGTTTAAATTTTGATCTATAGTGATCCCTAGATATTTTACAGAAGTAGAAGGAACTAAAGGACTGCAAGAACAATTGGAATTATAATTTTGATGAGAGTGGGCTATAATAGATAAGTTTGCTAGGATATTTCTATGGGAGACTAAATTGTAAATGGAGAAGTTTACAAGTTGGGTTTTGTTAATATTAAGTGTTAGAAGGTTAAGCTGGAGCCACCTGGAAACAGCGTCCATTCCAATTTGAGCATGGCGGTATGTCTCTTCCCAGGTTTTGGCAAAAAATAAGAGGGCTGTATCATCTGCATACGATATTATTTTACAGTTAGGGATATTCAGTGAAAAGAGGTCATTAATATAGACGAGGAATAGGGTAGGGCCCAAAATACTACCCTGAGGAACTCCATATTGAATGGGAAGATCAGAGCTTAGTTTTTTATTTATAGACACACATTGAGATCGATCCGCTAAATAGCTTTCGAATAGTTTCAGTTGAGTACCTCTTACACCCATAGCCTCAAGCTTCAATAGGAGGATAGGGATCGAAACAGTGTCAAAGGCCTTAGCGAAATCCAAAAACATGCCAACGCACTTATTCCCACTGTCCAGGTTCCGAACAATAGTATCCGTCAGGTCATGAACAGCATCATTTGTTGATCTTCCTGAGCGGAATCCATATTGATTGGGAGAGAGAATGGAGTGCGACTCAAGGTAGGATTTAAGCCGAATATTAATAAGGCGTTCTAAAATTTTAGAGAGGGCTGGGAGGATTTATTTATAGTAAGCAATCCCGGACGCGGTCGCCTGGGATGGGTGACCGCAAGTGGCATAAAAATATTTCGAGCTACTCCGTGCTTTTGGAATGGACGTTAAGAGGATTGTGTAGCTGTAAATTTTCATACAAAAAGGGATAACGTCTCCCACCCCTTAAGTATAGTCCAATTTTGATATTTTTTTTACATGTTGTTGATATATTGAAGAAGTAGGGCGGTATGTTTTTATTTTAACGAAATATTGCTTATACCAAAAGTTATAAGATACACCAACACAATAGAAGCGTTTGTAAGAAAAATAGTTTAAAACTGTGTTGTGAGGCAATTTCTTGTGAAAATACATTTATAGTGAATTTAGGACGATGGTTTGATTGTTCTTATGTTCGAATCGATGGTCAAATACCCTTTTTCGCCCAATTTTGTGCAACTTGTATTGCATTTTCTGTAGCCATGTATAGTATAGGTCCTCCAGGGTGCAGGTCTCGGGGCAAGCTGGGCATGACAGTAGATGTGTCATGGTCTGGGGAGACACTACAGTTGCAGATATTATTTGCAGATCCTTGTATATATATGTCAGCCCCACCGGACCAAGTTATCCTTACTGCGGCCGACTTGTGCCACAAAAACTGATATTAATAGCGCTATTTGACCTTAAGGAATTATCACGTCTCGGTCTGATAATTCATTGAACATGGGCTCCTGACGAGTCCGAAACTATAGTCGGCAATCCCGACGAAATAGCACGTGAGTGACCCGTTTTTAGTACATAATGTCTGTAGCTCACGTTAGTTTCAATGATACAATAGGGATTGGCTTCATGAGGTGGTTCAATGTGCTTCAGCCTGATTGCTAAACCCAGTAAATATTTACAGGTATACTGTTTTAAGAATGTAGAAAAGTTACACTTACTAGCTAACCAATCAACACATCTTCTTCTTCTGCTATCGAGTCGTAATCGATATCGGTCTTTACGTATTTTGTGCGACGTAGTATATATTTCTAAGTTTAACGGCTTTTACGTTTGCTTAGAGGCAGGAACATTATACGAGTAGCTCTTGAAAATTCTGTTACATGCAGCACATATTAAAAAGAATTCTAATATTGAGTAGAATATAATTAGGTATAATTTAGTCATAATTTCATGTAGATGACACGGTCAAGCGACTATGCACCCCCTGGTGTCAGAGTTTTAGTGGATCCTGTAACGACTACCAGATGGCAGCCGGGAGTGCATTATAATTTAGTAGAATTCTAATATTTGCCGTCTTTTAATTTCATACACAGATAGATAATTTGAATGTTAAATGTAAACAAAGGTAAATGTAGTTCTAGTAATAAAGTTAGGTTAAACAACAAGCGAAGAAATCCTACAGAAGTAATATCAAGTCTACGCACATACAAACAGTCAATAAATTCAAAAGTTTGTACAGCATTAACACAAAGTAAGTGGCGTTATCTTCCCTTCTGAATAATACATCGCCGATGTAAGTACGCAGAGGAGGCACGGTTGTTAGGCGGCCAAGTTCTGCAATATTTGAAATAATTTATTGTGTTTATATCGCTTGAATCTACGAAAGCATTCTCAAAGAGAGTTCACCTAAAGAGTGCCCTATAATAAAAATCGCAAAAAATAAAAAGAACAGAATTCCCATGAAGTGTGGACGTTATGCAGGCGGCCAGTCGTAAAAATAAAATGAAACGTTTACAGTTGGAAAGTATAAAAGACTTACATGCTGTGTTCACCTGACAAAGTGGGATGAGGACTGAAAGAAAAAGATAACGCTTAAATGTAATATTAACATTTTCTAGCTACGAAAAAGAAATTACTTATTCGTAGGTTTCTAGATAGATAAAGACAAATTTTCCTAAGATTTAATAATTGTTTGAGTCAAACCTTCATACTGTTTTTGAAACCATTTATCTTTTTAGAATATCGCGTTAACGTCAGTGATAATTGCGCTAGATGCGATTATGCGTGATGATTATTAAAAAATACCCCAACACAAGACAGGTCGGTTACAAAAACCTAATCAGATAATACTTTATTTAAAAATGTTCTATTCCAAATAAAATTAGAAGAAAAAATAAAAGGCACAAGAACTTGGCTTCACATTTCGAATGATTTTTCTCAAAAGTAGGTATACTTACTGAAAAAGTTACTTTGTTACATTCATTACATACTCGTATCCTGTGTAAACACATTCGATACTACTGTCTAAATTTAAATAGTCTAATGCATGTATTGACAACCACCCAATTTTATGTAGTGAGTGACTCTAGCCAACTCATCGTTTTAAATCTCAAATAAACTTAAATAAATATATTAGGAAAACTCACATGTTTATTCTATGTACATGTTTTGCGAAGGAAACAGATTCATTTTACGAGTGATGGATATGAATTACTGGGAATCAAAATAGCGATAGGCCAAAGAAATGATGGATCGAGTCCGTGATATGGGGAAAATAAGGCAAGGAAAAAGATAAAAATGAAAAAGACTTACACGCTGTTCCGACCTCGTGCCGACCAGTGCCCACCCACTACTGTTAGTCCCCGTACACAGCCTCCGTGGTCCAGTGGTTAAGGCGTTTGCCTGTTGACCCGGGGGTCGTGGATTCGATTCCCACCGGAAGCATACTTTGTGTAGTTGTTTCCAGTTTGGATAGGACGTTGCAGGCTTGAATCACCTAATTGTCTGATAATAAAGATGATTCCGTGCTTCGGAAGGCACGTTAAGCCGGTGGTCCCGGCTGCCATCTGGTAGCCGTTAAGGCGAGGCCTCAAATGTTTGGTACCTTCGCTCGGCAAGGGACTGATCAAGTGCGCGCAAGGGATAGCGCTTGGCGGTTTAGCCCGTGAATGATGAGATAGGAGATAGTCTCGAGTCGCTCAAAGAAAAAAACGTAAGCGCCAAATTCGTTATTTCTATTTTATATAAAATCAGACCGGTTAATTGTATTTTCATATTTACATTTTGATGAATTACTAATAACCTATCTTTTAGTCTAAAAATCATTATTTCATTCGTCGCATTTGAGCTACAATAACAAAAACTCTGCGAACGAAGACCATTTTTCAAAAAATATTTCTATCGAGACAATTTTATCAAAACGTGTTTTCATCTTCAATTTTTGGAGATGAAATAGTCAAAAATCATATAACTTAGATTTGAAACTCCTAATTTAAGTATTTTGCGAGATAAATAAGGTTCAGAACGACCTTATATACAGTGGTATCACCTTAAAGGAGGCCACGTCAGAGGCCGAGAGGCGGTTCCGAATAACTCTGACACCAGGGTGTGCATGGTCGACTGACCGTGACACCTACTGGAAATGATGATGACTGTTAGTCCCTTCATACCGGCCACCAACAGTTGATGCATGCAACCCTGGTCGATACTGCTGCATCCGTTGAGGCTGTTATCGGAAGCGACGGCCTATATTGCTGCTACCTCAACGGATGCAGCAGTGTCTGCTAGGGTTGCATGCATCAACTAGGGCGGCGGGCATGAAGGGACTAATAGTAGTAGGTGGGCGCTGGCCAGCAATAGTTTGCATGAACAAACTAAATTGTCTCAAAGTAAATAGTATAGTTGAGTATTCCACAATACAAGTTTAACGCTTACAGCGGTGCTAGCGCTATCTGTGAGATTTCTTCTTCCTTTTCTTTCTCTTCTCATTTACTTTTTTCTTTTCTCATTTTACTTTATGTGAGGTTCAATTGGATGTAGGTTCCGCAGTTTGCCATCTTCTCCATTTCAATCGTAACAATGTACCACTGTGCAGGATGCCTTCATCATCATCATCATAAGTTTTTTTTAGTCTCCACTGCAGAAGCATGACCCTCTCTGCCCTACCGGAGCCATACTTGGCCAGAGCAGACAGAGGATTTGGCCTACACTCGCTGGCCAGACGGGTTAGAGAGGTTGCCTTATTATGTTATTATTCATAAATTAATAAAACTACAGGATTATGGGCTCACATTAAATAAAATAATAAATTACTTGTTTTTTATGTCTATTGATATCCTGGAATGGTCGATATTCTACTTAAAAATTTAACATCCTAGATGAATTTTAAGAATACTCAAAAGCCTTTCTTTTTCAGAATACCTTGGCGATCCTGGACAAACTGGACATCGACAGTGAGAAGCCATCAGAAGAAGAAATCGCCAGGCTCTTCGGTTATGAAGAGGCGTATCTCAATGGAGATCTTGGTGTCTGGCAGAGGCTCAAACCCAAAGTCTGGGCTTTGTTTGATGAGCCAAGCAGTTCACCACCTGCGAAGGTATGTCCCACTTCTTTATGATCATTTTATAGTTTTACAAATAAGAATACTAGTAGTATTAAGTAAAAGCATATCGTATCATCATCATATCAACCGCAAGACTCCACTGCTGTACATAGATCTCCCCCAATGATTTCCAGAATGACTGGTTGGAAGCGGCCTGCATCCAGCGCCTTCCTGCGACTTTTATCAGGTCGTCCGACCTACTTGGTCTATTCTTTGGTCTAGGTCTATGAAACATAAAAGCTATGTTTAGCATGTTGGTAAGGATGCAGTTTAAAAACAGGCCTACTAACATGAAGATTTTCACTCATTCACTCGACCGGCTTTTACAGTGTGTGCGCGAGAAGAAAAACAGCTAATACATTCTACGATTTTTTCTTTTCCCCCAGTCCAGCCTGGAAAAGCCTAAAACCCTCTTAAAAACATTTCCCAAGAACACAGAAAACTACGAAAAAAACGGAGAAAAATATTTGAAACGATAATTTGTGTCCATTCTATCGGCAAGGGTGTCGTAGAGAAAAATGTGGGACTTTCCCTAACGGCCCGGAGGGAGCAGTGGATATCCAAAAATACTTGAGGCGTTTGGAAATATATCTTCATAAATGACGGAGTACTTTAGTCACATCGGTCCCCGATCACCGATAGCTTCGTTTGAAATTTTGTATCCTCGTGAATAACTGCATGGTTCACTGTGTGACGTCATTCTAAATCCAACATGGCGGAACACCCAAGGTGGCGGACTAGTTATTTTAGATGCAATCTAAAAATATGGATATCAAATTATAGGACTCGCTGAAAATACACACATACATAGTATCACGTCTTTTTCCCTTGAGGGGTAGACAGAGCCTAGGTCTATAAGACCTTATGGCCACATTTAGCATGTTGGAGGGGGTGTAGATGAAAAACGGAATCAAATGGACGTCTCATTTTCTAAAGGGTTGTTAGACGCATCGCATATTAACATGATTTTGCATATTTTAGCCCAATTCCTCAATCGGCTTTTACGATTTGCGCGGAAAGGAAAGCAGCTGGCACATTCTACGTTTTTTCTTTTCTCTCAGACCAGCATGGAAGAGAGAGGGTGTCGTAGAGAAAAATGTGGGACTTTCCCTAACGGCCCGGAGGGAGCAGTGGATATCCAAAATACTTGAGGCGTTTGAGGAATATATCTTCATAAATGACGGAGTACTTTAGTCACACCGGTTCCCGATCGCCGATCGCTTCGTTTGAAATTTTGTATCCTCGTGAATAACTGCATGGTTCGCTGTGTGACGTCATTCTAAATCCAACATGGCGGAACACCCAAGATGGCGGACTAGTTATTTTTGATGCAATCTAAAAATATGGATATCAAATTAAAGGACTCGCCGAAAATAACTCTAGAATCATGTTAGTAGGCAAAACGGCTAGCAACCCATCACTATTTTGATTCCGTTTTCCAAGTTGTGCCAACCAAAAAGGTTTTGGGGTCTTTAAGGTCTGGGATCTGTCTAACACGCAAGAGAAAAAGATGTGATAGTATGTATGTATAATGAGTAGCAAAATAGAAATCCCAAAGATAAAACTAGTACCTATTAAAGTTTTTACTGCCGGCAGTCGGATCCATCCTTAGGGAGCTCTGAAACGAGACAAGCTTTTTTTGAGTACTGTCTCGCAATAAAACTATAGCCAGTCTTACTTGAGGTGATATAAGAAATACAAAGATACCCGAGTAATCCAAATCTGTTGAGAAACTAAGGAGTTATGGTGGAATCAAGGCACTATATATATAATATAATAACATATTTATTATTATAAATGCGAAAGTAACTCTGTCTGTCTGTCTTCATTCACGCTTCAACCATTGAACCAATTCGGATGAAATTTGGTATGGAGATGTTTTAAGGCCCAGGACATAGGCTACTTTTTCTTTTCGGGAAATTCTATTGTTCCCTAGTGATCGATTTTCTGTTCTATTTTGCGATTCCCGATTGATTCGATTTCGTATTACCTCAGTAGATTCATGTTGCCCCAAATGTGATAATAGAAAGTGCCTCTGTAGGTAAAGCAGTTGGTATTTTGTGTAACTCGAAATGTCATTAAAGTTAATCTTGTTTAAAGAAGTGATAGCCATTCTTGCAACCTTGCAACATACTATCACATGAGAGTAGTTTTTTTTTATAACTGAGTCTGAATAAAAAAGGTTTAACACAACATATGAAGAGAAGAAATTAAGGATTTGTTGATTTTATCATACTTCTAAAAAAATAATTTTGTGTAATGATATCACGAGCCATGAAAGGAAATGTTCTGAAGTGGCACAAAATAGGTATGTTTGGAAAGAAATGGGGGAGATCTTTGATCAGCACTGGGACAATATAGGATAAAAAATATCTTGTTCAATAAATAAGTGCAAGAATGTCTTTCTTGCAACATGAGAGTTGAGAGATTTTTCATAATTAAAACTGGTTTACAAAGTTATTATATTTCTTTTATCATGAAAACATGAGAGAAGAGAACAAACATGTACTTGTTGATTTTTACTGTATTTGTTTGATGTTCGTTGTTTTTTATCCTTGTGCATAAGATGTCTAGTTCTGTTAATTCTGAAGAGAAGGTTTATAATATTTTGTTTGAGTTTTTACTTCTTATAGGAAATTTGCAAGCGTAATAAAAAATATGTAACTACTATATGTTCAATACCTTTCTTTTTAAAATTGATTTTCTCTTCTAAAATGTATTAAACACTAAATTAATGTCACTCCAAAATTCTTGTCTTTTATATTTTTCATGAAATCCATCCAATCAATTGGGAAATGCAAAATACGTAATTAATATATAATAAATAATCCTAATATTATAAATGCGAAAGTGAGTTTGTTTATTTGTCTGTTACGCTTTCACGCCGTAACTATTGAACCGATCATCATGAAATTTTGCATACAAGTTCTCTGGAGTACGGAGAAGGACATAGGGTACCTTTTATCCCGGAAAAAAGTACTATTCCCGAGGGATCGACATTAACGAGGGTGGAGCCGCGGGCGAAAGCTAGTTTCAAAATAAAAACAAAAGTCCATAACTGACCTGAAAACCTAGTTCTAGCCGATTATAAATAGGTTGCACCTAAGTTTAACCACTGCTGTGCGGCTGCACCTAGTTCTAGCCGCTATGATTAAGGCTTTACCTAGTTCTAACCGAAGATAAACATTCAAGATTCAAAGATTTATTCAGAAAATAGGCCTTTTCAGGCACTTTTTCACGTCAATTCACATTTAAATAATACCTATTATATTATATTCAAATTATTAATTATTGTTTAAATATATTATTGTTGACTAGCTGTTGCCCGCGGCTCCACCCGCGTTAATGTCGTTCCCTTGGGAACAGTAGAAATGATAAAAATTCCATACAAACCCTGCCCCTTTGCTTTTTCCTCTTAAGGGGGAATTTAATACATTTCACCTGCATAGATCTTTAGCCCTTAAGGAGGAGGGGAATTTGTCCATTTCACCTACACAGATATTTTTTACTGTAATGGAGAACTTCTTATTGTCATATTTCTAAGTAAATAAAAAAAATCCATACAAACTTTACCCCACCTATTCTACCCCTTCAAGGGGAAATTTCGACCATTTTAACTACACAGATCTTTTTAATTGTAATGTAAACATATATACTTACTTCTATGTCCAGAAATGAGAAAATTTCCATACAATCCCCCCCCCCCCCCCTTTATCCCTTAAGTGGGAAATTTTGTACATTTCACCTACACAGATCTTTTTTAATTGTAACCTAGAACGTATATACTTATTTTCATACCTCTAAGTCTAGAAATGGAAAAATTCCATACAATCTTTACCCCCTATTTACCCCTTCAAGGGAGAATGTTGTCTGGTTCACCTAAACAGATCTTTTTTAATTTTAATTGAGAACTTGCGTACCTACTTACAAACTTCTAAGTCCAGAAATGAGAAAATTCCATAAAACTTCAACCCCTTTGATTTTCTAAAAATCCTTTCTTAGTGCTCATTTACATCATAAAAAGAATCCCTGTGCCAAATTTCAAGTTTCTGCGCACAGTAGTTTCGGCTGTAGGTTGATGCGTTGATATATAAGTCAGGTTTGCCTTTGGCCCGCGGCTCCGCCCGCGTAAGTGTCGATTTCTCAGGAACAATAGAATAACCCGGAATACATTAGTTTATGACTTTCAATGAAACACCTTAATATTGAATTTCAATTGAATAACTTCAAAAACGGAAAGTTTCATACTAACTTTGCATCCCCGTTATATCCCCTTAAGGGATGATTTTTGAGAAAAATATTTTACTCGTGTTTCATGCCTTTTAGTAAAGAACCTTCATGCTGAATTTCATTCGAATAACTTCAAAAGCAACAAAGTTTCATACTAACTTTGCAACCCGTTTGCCCCCTAAGGAGATGAATTTCCAAAAATCCTTTCTTAGTGCTCCCCTACGTTATAAAAGGAACCCCTGTGCAAAATGTCAAGTTCCTAACCCTTATAGTTTAGGCCCTGCGTTGATATGTCAGTCAGTCAGTCAGCTTCTCCTTTTTTTTTAGTATGGATTACTATGGATAGTATGGATAGGTATAGTGCTGTCGTATAATGATGATGAATTGACTTTGGATTTTAATTTTCTTATGTCACTTATTATTTTATTTTATTTTGCTATATGTTTGCAGGCAAACTCATGCCTTGAGTTCATTCAAATGACGATAACTTTTTTTTTAATGAACCGATTTTGATGAAACAAACTTTAAATGTTAAACTGAGTTAAAACAAAGCAATTGGTGAAAGTTTGAAGTAAATCGGTTTAGTATTTTCGGAGATAATCGTGATCATACATACAGACAGACAGACAGACAGACAGACAAGAAATTCCAAAAAATTTTTTTTGCTTTCTATTATTCTTTTTAAGTGTCCCTCTATCCATTTCAGTCAAAAATTCGAAATGTACAGACTAAATAATTTTACTGTTTTATTATATGTATAGATAGGTAGGATACACCTAAGACTAACCGCATGTGCCCGGCTGCACCTAGTTGTA
Organism: Elegia similella; assembly: GCA_947532085.1. NCBI lineage: Eukaryota > Metazoa > Arthropoda > Insecta > Lepidoptera > Pyralidae > Elegia > Elegia similella. The sequence continues at coordinate 22,999,621 of OX383941.1, forward strand.
CCCGGCTAGAACTAGGTGCAATAGCACTTCGTCTATTAGCCGTAACATAAACAGTACATACATTCATACATACCCTAATTGAGTTTGTATGTTCTAAATCACGTCCCGATTCGACGTGACCGAGTTAATTGAGAGATGGGACTTCAAAAGCATCGCTAACGAGGTAGCTGGTCCGTTGAAATCCTCGTTTCTTTTTCCTGTGTTATTATTTATTTTATCATTTATCTACAACATTTTGGTGGGAAATATGTTTCAGCGCGCGTTAGTAGTAAACCCGACCAGTTTGCAGTATCACTCTCTTGATCCGCCTGTCCATAACTTTGATGGCTCATTTTAGTAACTGACTGCCCCCGTGGTCCAGTGGTTAAGGCGTTTGCCTGTAGACCCGGGGGTTGTGGTTCGATTCCCACGGAAAACATACTTTGTTTAGTTTCAGTTTGGTTAGATAGAACATTGCAGGCTTGAAACACCTGCTTGTCTGATAATAAAGATTATTCCGTGTTTCGTAAGCCGTTGGTCTGCTGGGACCAACGGCTTAATGTGCCATTTGGTAGTCGTTAGAGGAACCACGTCAGAGGCTGAGAGGCGGTTCTGAAGAACTCTGACACAAGGGCGTGCATGCTCGATAGACCGTATCACCTACACGAAATTATCAATAAATTAAAAGTTGAGAACTTTTTTTAAAGCCATCTTTTTTGTACTAAACTTTTTTAAAACAAGCTTCTGCATCTTTTTAGTACGTTGTTATTGGGCAGCAAGGTGTCCGTTGTTGATGCATCTCAAATATTTGTCAACTAGCTTTCGCCCACGGCTCCGCCCGCGTCAATGCCGATCCCTCGGGAACAGTACTTTTCCCGGAATAAAATGTACCCTATTCTCCGTCCCCCATAGAACGTGTATGCAAAATTTCATGATTATCAGTTCAGTAGTTACAACGTGAAAGCGTAACAAACAAACTCACTTTCGCATTTATAATATTAGTTAGGATTAGGATAGGATGACAGTAGCTTATCAGACCTTACGGCTCAGTGCAGGCATCTGATATAAGCATTTCAGATTCCAATTTACGTAAAATAACTCCAAGAAAGTCCACTAAGTCGTTCATAAGCTGAAATGAAGACTTTAAATAACGTTTTCTGGCGTAAAATACCCAGCGTCGGGTGGTAAGTGGCGAAATTAAAGTTTCAGTAGTGCTGAAACTTTTAACTTGCTATATTTTGGAAAATTTATGGACGACTAGCTTTCGCCCGCGGCTCCGCCCGCGTTAATGTCGATCCCTCGGGAAGAGTACTTTTTCCCATGATAAAAGGTAGCCTATGTCCTTCTCCGTACTACAGAGAACTTGTATGCAAAATTTCATGATGATCGGTTTAGTAGTAACGGCGTGAAAGCGTAACAAACAAACAAACAAATAAAAAAACAAACTCACTTTCGCATTTATAATATTAGTAAGGATAAGGATTATCAAAATAGCATTGTGATGCAAATTAAAACACTTCATCATCATATCAGCCGCAAGAAGTCCACTGCTGAACATAGGCCTCTCCCAAGGATTTCCAATACGACCGGTTGGAAGCGGCCTGCATCCAGCGTCTTACTGCGACCTTAGTCAGGTCATCCGAACATCTGGTCGGTGGATGTCCGACGCTGCGCTTACCGATACGTGGTCGCCATTTGAGAACCCTTCTGCTTCATCGGCCATCGGTTCTATGCACTATGTGCCTCACCCACTGCCACTTCAAAGAACTTATCCGCTGAGCTATGTTGGAGACCTTCGTTCTCTTACGAATCTCCTCGTTCTTGATTCGATCTCGCAGAACAACACCGAGCATAGCTCTCTCCATAGCTCTTTGAGCGACTTTGAGCTTTCTTATGAGCTCCATGGTATGGGACCACGTTTCGGACCCGTAAGTCATCACTAACACACATTGACTATAGACTTTCGTCTTTAAGCACTGAGGTATTTTGGACGAGAAGACACTACGGAGCTTCCCAAACGCTGCGCAGCCGAGTAGGATTCGTCGAAAGACCTCGTCCTCAAAGCTGGAACTTCCAACCTGCTTCAATTGACCAAGTAGACATATTGGTTCACAGATTCAAGAATAGAAACACTTCTAATAATAAAAATTTTTCGAACCCGTTTATAAATTTCTTTATCCGACATTTCATTATCAACATCTCTATGCAACTGCTTATAGAGCGCTTGCATTTTGGCGTGCTTCCAACAACATGTTGTTTGCACCTTAATCACCTCCATGCATCACAGGTATCTCTTAACAAAGACAAGCTAATGGATGCACTCCGTTTCCTTGCTTTTAAAGGAAATAAAAGATTAAATAGATTTATAAAAGACTAGCTTTCGCCCGCGGCTCCGCCCGCGTCAATGTCGATCCCTCGGGAATAGTACTTTTTCCCGGGATAAAAGGTAGCCTATGTCCTTCTCCATACTCCAGAGAACTTGTATGCACAAATTTCATGATAATTGGTTTAGTAGTTACGGCGTGAAAGCGTAACAAACAAACAAACAAACAAACTCACTTTCGCATTTATAATATTAAGTAAGGATTAAGAAGATTAAAATCGCTTTGATAAAAACAGATCACAAAAGTTTTATCGAGCGTGAATTAGGGTTGCAATTTTAAGTTTTAACTTGTTTTATACCAACAGAAGTAAAAAACTGACAGATTTTGTTTTGGGATAAATAACAGCTGATCCTCATTTCGTTCGTGTCACGAAACAGGAACAACTCTTGTTCTGACAGCATTTGTGCTAACAATCAGTAAAATTAATAAATATATACGGACAAATCACACAGATTGAGCTAGCCCCAAAGTAAGTTCGACTTGTGTTATGGGATACTAACTCAACGATACTATATTTTATAGCAAATACATCTATAGATATACATCCAAGATCCAGGCCAATCTGAAAAAGATCATTTTCCATCTTGACCTGGCCGGGGATCGAACCCGGGCACTCTCATGTCGCAGGCTGGCGTGTTGACCGCTGCGCGACGATTGATATAGGCTTAAGATTATGCTACATTATTTTACATATTTCCATACTGGTCTGGAAATCTTTCATGTTGGTCTGGGAGAAAAGAAAAAACGTAGAATGTGCCAGGTGATTCTCTTCCCGCGCAGATCGCAAAAGCCGATCGAGGGAATGGGCGAAAATCCGTGGAATCATGTCAATAGGCGATGCGGCTAGCAACCCATCACTATTTTGATTCCGTTTTCCATCTACACGCCCACCAAAATGCTATATGTGACCATTAGATTTTAAAGGCCAAGGCTCTGTCTACCCCGCAAGGGAAAAGACGTGACACTATGTATGAATGTATTATTTTACATCTTAGACTCCTAGAGAGTAAATATACACGGAGTTCCTAATTAATCCTGCGACACGGAGTGACCGGGTTCGATCCCCGGCCAGGTCAAGATGGAAAATGATCTTTTTCAGATTGGCCTGGATCTTGGATGTATATCTATAGATGTATTTGTTATAAAATATAGTATCGTTGAGTTAGTATCCCATAACACAAGTCTCGAACTTACTTTGGGGCTAGCTCAATCTGTGTGATTTGTCCGTATATATTTATATATATTTATTATAATAAGAATATTATATGAAAGTAAAACAAGACAAACCTCAACATAAAATAATCAAATTAACAAAATGTTTTAGACTCGAATTTGTGGAAAGTTCTTCGTCCCGTTTGCGTCACGGCTCAGAAAGGATCTGTCCTACTGGCTTAGGTGCTGATTTACTATTAATTACCCCAAGGGACTATTAATGGGTCTTTTTCTATTAAACTAGCGTTTTCTTCCGCTTGCTATGTTATCTCAATTTTTTTTATTTAAACTTGATAGTGGACTGTATTAATAACCTTCTGCATGCATTATGTGATCCAGTGGCTAAGGCGTTTGCCTGAAGACCCGGGGGTCGTGGGTTCGATTCCCACGGGCACAAGCATAAGTTTAGTTGCTTCCAGTTTGGTTAGGACAAGGCTTGAATCACCTGATTGCCTGATAATAAATATGATTCCGTGCTTCGGAAGGCACGTTAAGCTGTTGGTCCTGGCTGCCATCTGGTAGTCGTTAAAGGAACCACGTCAGAGGCCGAGAGGCGGTTTCGAAGAACTTTTACACCAGGGTGTGTATGGTCGATTGACCGTGACACCTACACGAAATGATGATGATGCATGCATTATACTTTTTGTTTTTTTTCTGAATCTAATTATTGAAAAATGCTCATGAAAAGCACTCGTTTCAGATGTTGTGTCCTCTGTTTCTTGTACTTTAGTGCATGCTTAACCTAGACGTGAATAAGGCTAGTAGACCTGATGTTATCCCAGCAGTGGTTCTGAAGCACTGCGCACCCGAGTTGTCTCCTGTACTGACACGATCCTGGAAGCTTGCCAATGTACAACCTGTACCTAAATAGAGAAGCCGCTCCGACCCGGTCAATTATAAACCTGTTGCGATCACCTCCATTTTGTGCAAGATTATGGAGCGTGTATTGAACAATCGTCTCCTGGCATACCTGGAAACTAACGAGCTCCTTAGTGACAACCAATATGGTTTTCGCAAGGGTCGCTCAACCGGTGACCTATTGGTATATGCCACGCATCTATGGAGCGAAGCCTTGGAGGGTCACGGTGAGGCAATTGCCGTTTCGATATATACAAGGCTTTTGACCGGGTCTGGCACGAAGCTCTCCTAAGTAAGGTTCCAGCGTATGGGTTAACAGAAGACCTTTGCAACTGGATATCCGATTTCCTGAGGAAAGGTCGATTCCAGTGGTTGCGGATGGCTACTCTTCCGACCTAATGGCTTTCAATGCCGGGATATATTAGGGATCTGTTCTCTCTGGAATCTTGTTCCTGCTGCACATTGATGACCTCCATACGTCTGGCGTTATTAGCTATGTCGATGAAAGCACCGTTGTAGAGAATTACACTTCCAGTGCACGTGCAAGTCCACAAGTAGTCCAGTCTCTGAGAGAGTCTATGATTGAATGGGTTAACTCAAAACTACAGAGGGTGTCCAATTGGGGAGAGGCCAATATTTTTAAGTTTAACCCGTCCAAAACACAGGTGTGTCTTTTTCTGCTTACACCCACTTTCCAAGGTGTTTCCTTGCCTTTTAGCTGACCATCTTGGGCTTTTGGGCATCACTGTCACGTCCAAACTCAGCTTCGGCCAACAGATTTGGGCATCATCTCAAAGGTTCGGCGGTACTTCAGCTCTGAACGGCTGCTCAATCTTTATACAACCCAGGTTCGTTCTTGCATGAAGTACTGCAATCACCTCTGTGATGAGTGCCCGCAAGTGGCATAAAAATATCTCGAGCTCCTCCATGCAACGGAAGGCACGTTAAGCTGTTGGTCCCGGCAGTCATCTTTGATGGAAATGCCTTTAGGTAGCAGAAAATCTGACATTAGTTTTGGCCACTTACATACAAATAAAATTACTTTCGCGTATTTCCCAGACAGACAAGCAAGATCATACCATTCTCAGATGTAACTGCAAGCCTGCACTTTATTGGTAATTGTACAGATTCACTTTACTGCGACATAAACTTTTACAACGCTCTCCATTTAAAAAAAAAAACAACTGGCAGAAGTCAGTCCGCAGTCAGTCCGCGCGGTACAAAGAGAGCGGGATATTACTTCCACTCCTAAGCCGCGCTGGCGGTCTCAGTTCACGTGTCCGTCTTACGAAGTTTTGATCAGGTCATGTGTCCTAACGCGAGTTTAATCTTTTTTTACCCATCCCACAAAGTACGCAACGCCGCAACAAACATTTTTCACTTCAAAAATGTTACATAAAAAAGACGTTCAAAACAAAATTGAAAATAAAAACCGGCCAAGTGCGAGTCGGACTCGCGCACAAAGGGTTCCGTACATTAAATATGATAAGTTTGAAAATATTAAAAATATTTTATTATATGATTTAACTTAAAATTAAGGATTTTCACCATTTTTCCTTTATCTGTGCTATAAGACGTTGCTTTATACCAAATTTTAAGATTCTGAGTTTATGGGAAGTAATCTGTAGGTTTTGATTCCCTTGCGAATGTCGAAAAGATACGAAAATTTGCGGCATAACGAGCTGTATCTTTTGATTGCGTTGGCTTAGAAGTTTGATTTTTTCACAACTCCAAGGGACACTAGATCTGAGTATTTGATATGAATTTCAGCTTGATACCTTTACGCGTTCTTGAGAAAAAGGATCTTGACAGACCCACAGACAGAAGGAAAGACAATCAGACGGACAGACAGACGGACGGACAACCAAGTGATCCTATAAGGATTCCGTTTTTTCCCTTTGAGGTACGGAACCCTAAAAATCTATTCGGCTAACAGCAAAAAACAGAGAAATCAATTTGCGAACACAGTTCACAAGTAACAAATGATCCATTGAGGGGTCGAATGGAATTACATGAAAAATGTCAGCGACTGCGAGTTCATCAATCTTGCGTTACAATGGAACTTTCGGTCGAACGGCTGTCCTTAAAACCATAGCACTTCGTTTTTTAACCGACTTAAAAAAAAGAGAATATTATCATAAAGACTTGGTCTTTGACAGAAGCTCATAAGTCCGGACTCGGGGTTTGCCAAAGGGCCATGGAACGCAGCATGATAAACATCAAAAGAACGGATCGAGTCCGCAACACCATGCTACGTTCCATCACCAAAGTTACCGATGTAGCCGTCGCAGCCGCTAAGCTAAAATGGGATTGGGCCGGGCACGTCAGCCGTATGCCATCAGAACTTTGGGCCGGATTTCTGTCGGCATGTACCCCAACAAATGGACACCGGCGACCTGAAAGACCTCGGCGGAGACGGCGGGACGACTTGGATGCGTACTGCAAAGACTGGCCAACCAAAGCTCAGAACAGAGAGGAGTGGAAAGAAGAGAGGGAGGCCTTTGCCCAGCAGTGGGTTTTAATAGGCTAATAATAATATTAATAATAATATCATAAAATATCAAAAATGTTTCTGAAGTGAAAAGATCTTAGTGGCGTCGTGCACTTTTTGGGATGGGTCAAAATGTTAAACTCGCGTCAATAATAATAATATTAGATTTTACAAATTTTAATAAAGCCTCTGGTTTCCGAGTTAGTGTGCACTGTGTTCCGGAAACCAGCGTCTTCTCCTATATGATACACATTATAATTTAAAAAGAAGTCAAGACACGTAACCTGATCGAAAATGCGTAAGACAGGTGACCTGAGACCGCTGGCGCGGCGTAGGAGAGGAAGTAATATCCCTTCTTCCGCTCGGAGTTTTTACTTCTGCCGGCACTTCTAGAGTGGCAAACTGTTGTTTTTTTTATGACATAGGACGGCAAACGAGCAAGCCGGTTACCTGATGATAAGTGGTCACCGCTGCTCACAGACAACTGCAATACCTGGGGTGTGACAAGAGCGTTACCGGCGTTTTAAGAAAACATACAAAATAAAACTGCCTCCGTGGTCCAGTGGTTAAGGCGTTTGCCTGTTAACCCGGAGGTTGTGGGTTCGATTCCCACCGAAAGCATACTTTGTTTAGTTGTTTCCAGTTTGGATAGGACATTGCAGGCTTGAATCACCTGATTGTCTGATAATAAAGATGATTCCGTGCTTCGGAAAGCACGTTAAGCCGGTGGTCCCGGCTGCCATCTGGTAGTCGTTAAAGGAACCATGTCAGAGGCCGAGAGGCGGTTCCGAAGAACTCTGACACCAGGGTGTGCATGGTCGAATGACCGTGACACCTACACGAAATGATGATGATGAAGAAAACATAGACTAATTTTTAGGGTTCCGTACCCAAAGGGTAAAAAGGGGACCGTATTAATATGGCTCCGCTGTTCTGTCTGTCTGTCTGTCCGTTCGTCTGTCACCAGGCTGTATCTCATGAACCGTGATAGTTAGACAGTTGAAATTTTCACAGATGATGTATCTGGTCCCGCTATAACAAAAAATACTAAAAACCAGAATGAAGTAAATATTTAAGGGGCTCCCATACGAGAAACGTAACTTTTTCTTAATTTTAAAGACGCTTGAAATATTTACATATTATTTAGTTAATAATTCCCTTTAAAAATAAATAATTTTATTTTATTAATTTTATTAATACTAGCTTTCGCCCGCGGCTCCGCCTGCGTCAATGTCGATCCCACGGGAATAGTACTTTTTCCCGGGATAAAAGGTAGCCTATGTCCTTCTCCGCACTCCAGAGAACTTGTATGCAAAATTTCATGATGATCGGTACAGTAGTTACGGCGTGAAAGCGTAACAAACAAACAATCAAACAAACTCACTTTCGCATTTATAGTATTACGCACAATAAGTTAGGATTAGGATATGTATCACACATGTTTTTATTGCCGTTTGTATAGATAATGGTACGGAACTCATCGTGCGCGAGTCCGACTCGCACTTGGCCGGTTTTTTTGAAGGTTCCAATGCCGTATCTGTTCGGGAATTCCACCGCACAGCACTTATGTTCATTCTGTGCTAGTAGCGCCGTGTAGTAGAGGTCGTGGGTTCATTACCGCCATCAACATTACAAACACATTAAAACCTGCACCGGGAGCCAAGGGAGCCAAGACCCAATTATGTGATATTCCATCTCAGTGAGCATAAGGGGCAAAGTCGTTAGCTCACGTCTATTTATAATTTATTAAGGCCTTTAGACTGAGTTAAAATGAGTTCACATTTTTAGGTCATTGCAATCTGTAAAGTACTTTTAGTTAATGAAAACAGTCTAATAAGTTTTCGTTTTTCGAAAAGTGGCACCGGCAAAACAGCGCACTAATCCAGTTTCGGAGCTGTTTTGTCCTCAGTTTCAATAAACCGCGCTAGCACTCACACGTCTCGCGTTGACGAAGGTAAAGTGAAAAGAAGCAAAATATACGCATTAAAAGTAAAAAAAAAGGAAGAGTTATAGTTTCAGTATGTACCGTTTTTGTCGTTGTTTGGAAGTATGCATGATGTTTTGACTCGGGGACATTATTAAGGCTTCATTTTGTATGAGACTGTGTACTGTGTATCTACTATTATATATGATCTTAGGTTCTAAATTATAATTTTGATTTGTACAAATTTGGGTAAGCAAGATAAAATACTAAGTCTGGTATTAAATATATATAAGGTCGAGTTGAGAAACCTCCTCCTTTTTTTGAAGTCGGTTAAAAAATAAATAAATTAAATATAACTAACCGGGGATCGAACCAGGAACTTCCGGTGTGGCATCCTGGCATAATGACCACTAGGCTATAGAGCTCGTTTTAAATATTTTTTTTTATTTTTCAGCATAAATACCAAGCCACTCCTCTCAGGCTTACTCAAAGTCTTTTGTGGTGCTTGCTTCGCGGCTGTGAAATGCACTCCCTCTAGACATTATAATGGCTCCCTCTATTTATTCTTTTAAATTCAGGCTGAAAAGGCTCTATAAAGATTCCATTGGTTATTGACCTAATTACTTTGGGGCTAGCTCAATCTGTGTGATTTGTCCGTATATATTTATTTATTTATTTAATTAGTATGTAAATACTATTAGACACGGTGAAATTTTGATCGTTCTGGACCCTTAAAGGTATGATTCAGCCCATTGATATAAACTACTTTTCCTATGGGACCAATGCTGGGAACTCAAAGAAAATTGAGGTTCCCATACAAATTGACCGAGCGGCCAAAATTTTTTGTATGGAAGTGCCCATTATTTTTTTGAGTTGTCAGCATTGGTCCCATAGGAATTAGTTTATATAGATGGACTGAATCACTCCTTTAAGGGTCCAGAATGATCAAAATTTCACCGTGTATATATATATCTATATAATTAGTTATGTAGGTATCTCTCGGTTGTCAGCAATTCTTTTCACCTCTCCATATGACACAACTCCAGTCTTAAAACCTCCAGATGAAAAGAATTGCTGAGAACCGAGAGACATGGAGAGTACTCCACCGACAAGAACACAGTTCTTAAATTATAGATAGATTGATGTAGGTATCATACGTTTGTAGTTTATTTACGTTTATTCGGCTAGCTTTTAGCTAGCTCCGTGGCGCAGCGGTCAGTCACACGAGAGTGCCCGGGTTCGATCCCCGGCCAGGTCAAGATGAAAAATTATCTTTTTCAAATTGGCCTGGGTCTTGGATGTTTATCTATATATGTATCTGTTATAAAATATAGTAACGTTGAGTTAGTATCCCATAACACAAGTCTCGAACTTACTTTGGGGTTAGCTCAATCTGTGTGATTTGTCCATATATATTTATTTATTTATTAAAAAAAGAAATTCATAAATGTAGTTTTGGCACTAGTCCAAGCATTTCTAATATCCTTTCAATCATTTGGTTGACTGAGAGATCCCTTCAAGGGATAAGTCCGCCGTTGTACAACGTTTATTTTTCATTGACAAACTGTTTATTTTTGTATTTCTAGTGTTAAGGATGTTGTACAATAAATAAATTAACAAAAACAACAATTATCTAGTGCCGTAAAAGCACAATTTCAGCCTTTAACAAACAGAGCAAATGTAAGTACATCAGACTTTCCTTTGCCGTCCAACAATTAGTCTTTAAAAAAGTTATAAAAACCAGCGCAAAAGGGTTAATGGTTAAAAACTGGCGTTTCGTGTCCAACAGCTGCTTTAAACGGGCTCTTGTGAATGGTCGCTTTAAACTGTTTACTTAATTTTTATCATGAACCTATTCATCAAACTCAAAAATTTGATATTTTTTTAAGTGAAATCTTTTTTAGCTTCATTTAGGGATGGGTAAAAAAAAGGTTAAACTCGCGTCAGGACACGTGACCCGAAAATTCGTAATACGGACACGTGACCTGAGACCGTCGGTGCGGCGTAGGAGAGGAAGTAATATCCCCTTCTTTCCACCGCGCCGAGTTTTCACTGCTGCCAGCACTCCCAGAGTGTTACCTGTTGTTTTTTTAATGTCCATTCCCTCAGAAGTTCATCTATATCTATACATATAATATAATAAAACAGTAAAAATATTTTGTCTGTACATTTAGAATTTTTGACCTTGGATAGAGGGACACTTAAAAAGAATAAAAGAAAGCAAAAAAAATTTTTTCGAATTTCTTGTCTGTCTGTCCGTCTGTCTGTCTGTCTGTCTGTCTGTATGTATGATCACGATTATCTCCGAAAATACTGAACCGATTTACTTCAAACTTTCACCAATTGCATGTTTTAACTCAGCAAAACATTTAAAGTTTGTTTCATTAAAATCGGTTCATTAAAAATAAAGTTATCGTCATTTGAATGAACTCAAGGCATGAGTTTGCCTGCAAACATATAGCAAAAAAAAAAAAATAAGTGACATAAGAAAATTAAAATCCAAAGTCAATTCATCATCATTACACGACAGCATTATACCTATCCATACTATCCGTAGTAATCCATACTAAAAATTGTAAGGAAATTTTCTCATTTCTGGACATAGAAGTATAAAAATAAGTATATATGTTTACATTACAATTAAAAAGATCTGTGTAGTTAAAATGGAGGAAATTTCCCCTTGAAGGGGTAAAATAGGTGGGGTAAAGTTTTTATAGATTTTTTTTATTTACTTAGAAGTATGACAATAAGAAATTCTCCATTACAATAAAAAAAAACTGTGTAGGTGAACTGGGCAAAATCCCCTCCTTAAGGGCTAAAGATCTATGCAGGTGAAATGTATTAAATTCTCCCTTAAGGGGAAAAAGCAGAGGGGGAGGGGTTTGTAGAAAAGAATAGAATTTTTATCATTTCTACTGTTCCCAAGGGAACGACATTAACGCGGGCGGAGCCGCGGGCATCAGCTAGTCATTTATAAACCGATAAAAAAAATCTTTGATAGGGTATGCTTTAAAGTTAGTACCTACCATTTAAATTCCATCACAATCAGTTCAGTAGTTTCATTTAAGTCAGTGTTTTAACATAAAAAAGTTAAGCTTCGGGCAAAAGTTAGAATTAAAATATTCAGGTATTGGCTCCTGCCAATAGAAAATATATATTTAATATAAAAAAGAAATTAAAATAAAACTTTGAAAAGCTACTAACATTATTTAGCTTCCTAGCTAAATAATGTTAGTAGCTTTTCCTTCATGTTAATGCGTTTATTGGAGCGAGAGTAACACAAAATGATTGTTGTTAGTGTTGAGCGCTCGATCGGAAATGATTTAATAGGAAGTCAATGAAGGAAAGGTTTCAATGTAACAAATAATAATAATAAATAAATATATATTCTAGCTCCGTGGCGCAGTGGTCAACACGCCAGCCTGCGACACGGAGTGACCGGTTTCGATCCCCGGCCAGGTCAAGATGGAAAATGATCTTTTTCAGATTGGCCTGGGGCTTGGATGTGTATCTATATATGTATTTGTTGTAAAATATAGTATCGTTGAGTTAGTACCCATAACACAAGTCTCGAACTTACTTTGGGGCTAGCTCAATCTGTGTGATTTGTCCGTATATTTATATATATACGGACAAATCACACAGATTGAGCTAGCCCCATGGTAAGTTCGAGACTTTTGTTATGGAATACTAACTCAACGATAAATACATAAATAAACAACCAAGACCACCATCTGAAAAAGATAATTTCCCATCTTGACCTGTCCGGGGATCGAACCCGGGCACCCTCGCATCGCAGGCTGGCGTGTTAACCACTGCGCCACGGAGCTGTCATAAAACTAAGAACTAAGTCTACAAGCTGCTTATTATTAGTCATTATGATTAAAGTATGCTAGGTTAATAATAACAACACGAACCAGCGACCTAGGTAGGTATAGACCTAGGTCGCTGGTTCGAGGAAGCCAGAAATCAGGAGCCCATTTTCAAGGCGAGTGCGAGACACACTCGCCATTAAAATGGGCTCCTGAAGAGGGCGAAACTATAGTCGGCAATCCCGACGAAATAGCACGTGAGTGACCCGTTTTTAGTACATAACTATTTAGTCATCTGTGGTCGAGGCTCGTCTTTGTAAATTGCAGGCAACGAGCCGTGTTAAGGCCGACATTTAGCTCGGAATTGACACAGTCTAGCGTGAGTCATGAGAAGCCCGATGGCCCAGTGGTCGTGAGCATTAATAGCGTTTACGTAAGTAAAGCAACCCTGGGCGCAGTCTCCCCTGTGATGGGTGACCGCAAGTGGTACAAACAATTCCCGAGCTCTTCCGTACACGTTAAGCCGTTCGTCCCGGCTTTCATCATTGATGGCAGTCGTTAAGCTATGTCAGATGCCTTTAGGCAGTTTGAAAATCTTACAGTGTTGGCCACCTACACGAAAAACAAACAAAAGCGTGAGTCTTCCATTACAGTACTTCGGTAGCATAACATACTCGTAATATCTCGCTATTGAAAACCACATTTGATATGTAGGCGTTACCAGATGAGAGGGCTTGAGATTTATCATGGGCAATGTTACGTAGATGCGTATATTACACATTTATGTAACATTGCCCATGATATACTTACGCTTATCTCTGTAATTTATATAATTGAGGATCATCTCAAATGCGTATATAACGGCATAAGCAGTTGAAAGATATTAAATATTACTATTTAAAACAAATAGTTAATTTGTTTACTTCTACTATCTAATACATAGTTGTAACAAGTTGTTAGATTTTTTATTATCTACGTAGTTGTAACAAACTGTTAGATTTTTTACTATCTACGTAGTTGTAACAAGCTGTTAGATTTTTTATTATCTACATAGTTGTAACAAGCTGTTAGATTTTTTACTATCGACATAGTGGTAACAAGCTGTTAGAATTTTTATTATCTACATAGTTGTAACAAGCTGTTAGATTTTTTACTATCTACATAGTTGTAACAAGCTGTTAGATTGTTGAAGTGATAACGTCTTATAAATCGATTAACACCGGCTGCACACATGAAAAGGTATCACGTTCCGTGTGCAAGCGAGAGCGCGGAACAAGCTATAGAGAGGCACGATCGGCTTAAGCGATCGGCTTGTGACGCATCTATCTCTATTCCACCGTTATACATAAAATAATCCGTAAACCGACTTTACAGATTATTTTTTTGTTATATTTTCATGATTTAATCACTGAACTATCGTCATGAATAGGCTAGTTTCCTAAAAAAATATAATTAGTATTTTTTTCTTTTTTCGATTTAACAAGCAATTGTAAAGTTAGAGCCCTTTGAAATTCCATGTGACGTCATAGTTTGCTACTGTTTTTAGCAAACTTTGACGTCACGAGCCCCCTCATAAACTTTGAAGCGCTATATCTTTATAATTTTTTGTTTAATTGACAAAAGAAAAAATACGTATCCAATATTTTTTGATTATCTAAATTACGGACTAATTGTAATGTTATTATTTTGACCCAGGAAACTAGCCTATTGACATACTCATACTAAACTAAAAAAGACATAGGGTACATATTATCTCATCATCATCATAAGGTCTTTTTAGTCTCCACTGCAGAAGCATGACTCACTCTGTACTACCGGAGCCATACTTGGCCAGAGCAGACAGAAGATTTGGCCTACACTCTCCTCGCTGTGCAGACGGGTTGGAGAGGTCTCATTGATATTTATGAGCTTTGTTTAGTTTGTATGTACTAAGTCGCCTCTTACGACCTCCATGGGAAGACTAGGAGTGGTCCTATTCTACTCTGTAGCCGTGTGGTTTCCGACAGAGAACCTATTATCTAAAAAATACTAATCCCGACAGGTCCAAACAAACGAAATCTAGTAAAATTATATATTTTGAAAACACTCATCTTTGTATTAGAAAATTTCATACTAATAATATCTTGTAATTAGATTCTTACTCGAACAAAAAATAAATATTCTTGATATTGACATTTAGAAAGAAATATCTATCGACTAAATGAAAACAATAATGCCCAAAATAGTATCTGAGCAAACGTAATGAAACTTATGAATTCTTAGTTAGTTCTAAGAAACTAAAATTTTTGTTTACGAACGTTATATTTGTGTTCGTTACTACGAGAATATTAGTTAATATTACCGTATAGAAGTAGTCTAGAAAAAAAGCGTAGTAACATTTGATCGAAAGAAATCAAAGCGATGCCTCTTGGGGCTATTACTAAATATTTGCCCGTCAGTATTATGACAAATCGTACCACCGCCTAAGACTGTGTAAGGCATAGGAGGTAGCGGGATTTACAAGAATAGGGACTTTTCAAAAGAGCAATTGAAATATAAATTATACTAGCTTTCGCCCGCGGCTCCGCCCGCGTCAATGTCGATCCCTCGGGAATATAACTTTTTCCCGGGATAAAAGGTAGCCTATGTCCTTCTCCGTACTTCAGAGAACTTGTATGCAAAATTTCATGATAATCGGTTCAGTAGTTACGGCGTGAAAGCGTAACAAACAAACAAACTCACTTTCGCATTTATAATATTAGTAAGGATATTTAATAGATGACGTTGATAAAAAGGCAAATGTCAATTTCATGGACGATAACATTTTATTTTTTTACTAGAGCTTTACTTGACACTTGACTTCATCAATGCCATACATAAATACAAACATACTATTACGTCTATTTCCCTTGTAGTGTAGACAGAGCCTAGGTCTATAAGACTTTATGGCCATATTTAGCATGTTGGATGGCGTGTTGATGGAAAAAGAAATCAAAATAGTGATGGGTTGCTAGCCGCATCGCCTAATGACATTATTCCGCAGATTTAGCCTAATTCCTGGATCGGTTTTTACGATCTGCGCGGGAAGAGAAGCAGCTGGCACATTCTACGTTTTCTCTTTTCTCCCAGACCAGCATGGAAGGCTGATCAACGTCATCTAGTCCGAAAAAGAGTAAATAATCTTTTTTTAAATGTCATTTTCAAAACCGTTCATTGTATTGTGTCTCTTGTTTGCCGCGCGTAGGTATGTTTTCGTCTTAATCAATCAATCAATCAATCGTTTATTGCTTCCTTAATGTATTTTACAGGTCTTTTATTACAAAATTAGTATCAATTAAGGGCCCTGTCAGGCGCTGCAATGAGAGAGGGGCTAATTCTAAACAAACAATTTATTAATAATATTGTATTCAAAGTGATATGGTTTAAAATATATCTATTTAATATTATGTCATATTATTTAATTGTAATTAAATCTTATCTTATCGGAACCAACGCTTCAGTGGTGCCGCCACTTATTACAAAAAACCTCATTAGAACAAAAACAAGCCTATATCAGAACGATAGTATTTTTAGGGTTATTTCAATCGTGTTAACGGCCTCTTATTCTCATATACTATAATATAATTTTGTTAAAACGATTGATATTTATAATTAAAAACATGACAAGTCAGCACCTCTTCAATTGCTGCGCCCGTAAGGGTCATTCATTGCTTCTGTACCATTGTAAAAAGACCTATATATGTACACTAGCTGTTGCCCGCGACTTCGTCCGCAGCAATTTCTGTTATTTTGATTAATTCGTTTTTTAATTAGTAAAGATGAATATTTTTCCCCCGATTTTTAAACATTTTTATTGATGCTTCGCTCCTATTGGTCACAGCGTGATGTTTTATATCCTAAAGCCTTCCTCAATAAATGGATTATCCAACACAAAAAGAATTTTCCAATTTGAACCAGTAGTTCCTGAGATTAGCGCGTTCAAACAAACAAACAAACTCTTCAGCTTTATAATATTAGTATAGATAAAGGATGCAAATAAAGTATTAAAGTATATGTGACAAGAAAAAGTCCGCTGTCTCTTATAACTTACACAGCATATACAGACGTGTCGACTGCGAAATAATATTGTAATGATTGATGGTGGCTTCCTGTCGCAGATCTGCTTTTAGAAATTAAATAGAATACCTGCAATGAAATGTTTCTATAAATGTAGCTTTTTGTTTTAAAAAAGGCCCAACGTTATGTTGTGATATATAATTCTTTCATGCTGAATAAATAGAATGTGCCAGCTGCTTCTCTTCTCGTGCAGACCGTAGGAGCAGGTCAAGGGAATGGGCGAATAAATAATCATGACAATAGGAGATGCGGCTAGCAACCCATTAAGACCTTTATGACTCTATCTACCCCGTAGGGGATAAACTCGTGATAATATGCTTCAATCAAACATAATGTAGATACACGATTCGCGCTCAAAAAGTGGCACCGGCAAAACAGCGCCCTAATCGAGTTTTGGAGCTGTTTTGTCCACAGTTTCAATAAACCGCGCTAGCACTCACACGTCTCGCGATGACAAAGGTCAGTGAAAAGATTCAAAAAATATTCGTCAAAAGTTCTTTTAGTATGTACTGTGTTTGTCGCGGTAATAACGGCGGCGATGCTCCTCCCTCGTCAAGAGTAGGATTTGACGCAAAGAGATCGGACTTCTCTTTTGCGGAGTGAGCCAGCGAGTCCTGATATTCCACGGAATTTTGCCTGTTCCCTCGATCTGCTTTTACGATCTGCGCGGGAAAAGTTAGATGGTACATTATACGTTTTTTCTTTTCTACCAGACCAACATGGAAGAAATAATAGCAATAAAATTTCACATTTTTCGAAATTATAGGATCATCAACATCATTTCGAGTAGGTGTCACGGTCAATCGACCATGCATACCCTGGTTTCAGAGTTCTTCGGAACCGCCTCTCGGCCTCTGACGTGGTTCCTTTAACGACTACCAGATGGCAGCTGGGACCACCGGCTTAACGTGCCTTCTGAAGCACGGAATCATCTTTATTATCAGACAATCAGGTGATTCAATCCTGCAATGTCCTAACCAAACTGGAAACAACTAAACAAAGTATGCTTCAGGTGGGAATCGAATCCACGCCCCCTGGTTCAACAGGCAAACACCTTAACCACTGGACCACGGAGGCTGTTAATTATAGGATGAAAACCAAATTATTAGACATTATAATATGTATGGCATTTAGTTTTCTAATGAACTGTTCTGTAGAGGGATGCAAACTATTCCAACTTTAAATTATGCGTAGCTTCAAATATTAATGGGTCCAGTTATCAGCCCTTCAAAGCTTTACACAAATATACCAAACACTCTGTAGGTATATGTATGCTCAAATAAACATAAAACCTATATTTAAGATCCTTAACTACCTTGCAGAGTAGGTACGTACCGCTTTTCCAATTTTTAATCTACTAAGAGTCTGATTCATAATGTTTAATTATTCATTCATCATTCAAAAATAGAATAAATGGGTATCTCTTGGATAGGCATGTAACATTCTTGTCATCATCGTTACCCATTTAGTAAAAAAAAAAGTTTATTCTTTTTAACCAACTGAACATACAATAGCTTCTTCTTCTTCTTAGTCGTACACTCTTGACAGAGTGGTCGTGATTATGGATTGGGTTGCTCGTCTATGGCCGCTGCTGTTGCGATCCTTCTCCACGTATCTCTGTCTGCGGCTTTTTTGGAGCATTCTGTTGCTGGGCACTGTGTTGCAGCTTTGACAACATCTAGCCACCTCGTTAGAGACCGACCGCGTGAACGCTTGCCTTTAATGCGGCCTTGAATTACCAATCGCTCTATAGAGTTTTCTTTGCGGGTGACATGGCCGAAGAATTTAAGGATTCGTGACTGCACAATCGACGAGAGCCTTTTCTTGATCCTTAATTCCTTTAATATGGCGATGTTAGTGCGTTGGGCAGTCCAACTTATTCTGAGAAGTCGTCGCCAGCACCACATTTCTAAGGCACCGATTTTCCTCCTCCGCATACAATAGCTTACTAAGCATTATTTCCCTTATTTTGTCAGATGCGCTCCATATTTTTCTTCCCAAGTACCACTCCACTCGTACAAAGCAACAAAACGAAAGTTTCGTATGGGCATAGTGTCTCGTTTGTGATTTTTCCCAGAATCTCTACGATTCCTTGACATTTTCCTTGCGTCCTATTAAGTTGATAGTAGGAAAACATAAAATAGTCTTTAATGGTGTGTGTTAAGGTTTATTTAGGAAGCAATTGGTCTGAAAGAAAATAAAATTAATCTAGAAAAGCGTTATGTGCTGTTGGACTACAGTTAATTGAAATAACCTCGAATCTGATTTTTTTCTTAAGTCTAACAACCTTCTAACGTACTGTTTTTGTCAAAAATGTATCTTTTTAGGAGACCGTACCCAGAGGGTAAAAACGGAACCCTATTAATGTCGCTCCGCTGTGCGTCCGTATGCCTGTCTGTCTGTCTGTCACTAGGCTGTATCTCATGAACCGTGATAGTTAGACACTTGAAATTTCACAGATGATGTATTTCTGTCGCCGCTATAACAACAAATATAAAAAAAAAAATAAAATAAATATTTAAGGGGGCTCCCATACAACAACCGTGATTATTTTGCTTATTTTTGCTCGATATTGATATGGAATTATATATGCATGGCTTCCTACATATTAGTTGATTTTCAAATTCATTGTAAAATGAGTCGAATCAAGTACCCCACCTGTAAAGTCGGGTAGTTGTGTTAGGTGACGTAAGCCTTAATACGTATAAGGGAAATGGGATGTGGTGGAGAATTTCGGCGCCGAGATCGGATAATGCGGTAGCTCAGATGGCAGAGCGCAGGTACATAGACCTAGGTCGCTGGTTCGAGTCACGCACGCTTGAAATTTTTTCACCATATTTTTTATATTTATTCCTTGGGGAAGGCCATGTCCAGCAGTGGAGATGATGATGATCACGACGTATTTCATGCAATATGACTTACTTGACTTAAGTTCCTATGGCCCCCAGGTGGGGCAGAGGGCTTCCACAGTATTTCGCCATTGTGATCTATCTTTGGCTCCAAAAACCTAATCGAGTCCGAGTTTTCATGCCAAATGTCGTTGTTAAAAGATCGGTCCGGTTGTTTTCTGTTTCAGTTTCTTGAATCGGTATTATTCAGACAAGTAGGTGATTAACCCGCTGTGTCCTAGTCTGCTGGTGGGGCTGCCACCTCTGAGTATGCAGACGCCCTCGGTTTAGTTCGGGTATCCTCCCTAGTGAAGAGTTCTGTTTACGGGCGCAGAACGTTTGCCCTTTGCCCTGCATCCTTAGCAACTACAGCATTAAAAGGCGGTCACGCGGCAGCGTGGCTGTAGCCGGTCCCAGGGTGGACGACGGGGACGTGGATGACTCGGACTGGCTGAGGCCTGCTTAAGTAGGTGTCCCGCCAATGACACAGCAGCCGGATGCTCGGCATTTATAGGTAACCCCGACTCACTACTATCAGGGTTCCCACCGAGACCATACCTCAGCTTCCCACCCCTGCAATCTACTTAGCATTATTTCCCTTATTTTGTCTATCCAAGAGTTTCTCCACCATATGAAGGAACAAAACGAATCTTTCATATGAATTAAGTAGTTCCTTTGTGATTTTTTCCAGACATCTCGTACGATTCCTTCACATTTTCCTTGCTTCCTATTAGGTGGATACTAGAAAAACATAAAACAGACTGTGATAGTGCGAGTTATAGTTTCTTTTCCAAGGAATTGTTCTAGAAATAAACATACAAGGTAAATTAATCTATAAAAGCATTCTGTGCTATCGGAACATTGTTAATTACAATTTCCTAGAACGTGGATTATTTTACGTCGATAAAAGCTTCTACAAAAGTGTTTTTATCGAAATTTTATTCTTGATTTTCTTGGAGTGTTTTTATGTATAAGCGAAGTTTCTTATCATACACGCTTCAAACAAAAGAAATCTTATATAATGATTAAATTAATAAATATATATATACGGACAAATCACACAGATTGAGCTAGCCCCAAAGTAAGTTCGAGACTTGTGTTATGGGATACTAACTCAACGATACTATATTTTATAACACATACATATATAGATAAACATCCAAGACCCAGGCCAATATGAAAAAGATCATTTTCCATCTTGACCTGGCCGGGGATCGAACCCGGTCACTCCGTGTCGCAGGCAGGCGTGTTGACCGCTGCGCCACGGAGCTAGTCTATGTATAAATGGGATGTGGTGGAGAATTTCGGCGCCGAGATCGAATAATGCGGTAGCTCAGATGGCAGAGCGTAGGTACATAGACCTAGGTCGCTGGTTCAAGTCACGCCCGCATGAAATTTTTTCACCATATTTTATATTTTATTCCTTGGGGAAGGCCATGTTCAGCAGTGGAGATGATGATGATCACGACGTATTTCATGCAATATACTTAGCATTATTTCCCTTATTTTGTCTATCCAAGAGTTTCTCCGCCATATGAAGGAACATTTGTAATATTTTTTATTTCGGTGGTTATTAATTTCAATAATATGACATTATATTTTAAATTCAATTCGAACATGACATTTAAATAAACCAATGTATACTCAGTCCACATACCTAATTTCTTAGGTTTTCAAAAATTGAGAGTTGTCGTCCTTGAAGATAATGCGCTGTGCAGTTTGTTGCCGCTTCTTTTACACTCCGCTTTGGAAGCGGCATTAAACTTAGTAGTAAGTAAATTTTTGACGTCAACAATTGTTGAGAAGTGAAATATGACAATTAATAAGTGTTCAAAGAAACCTATATTGAATAAACGTTTTGAATTTGAATTTGAATTTGAACAAAACGAATCTTTCATATGAATTAGGTAGTTCCTTTGTGATTTTTTCCAGACATCTCGTACGATTCCTTCACATTTTCCTTGCGTCCTATTAGGTGGATACTAGAAAAACATAAAATAGACTGTGATAGTGCGAGTTATAGTTTCTTTTCCAAAAAATTGTTCTAGAAATAAACATACAAGGTAAATTAATCTATTAAAGCATTCTGTGCTATCGGAACATTGTTATTACAATTTCCTAGAACGCTATAGCTTCATTGCGAATAGTTCGCCCACAGTGAGCACGTGTACAGCGAGGTGCAGTAAGCTTGAAAAAGTCTTACTTTCACCGCGTCTGAGCATCGTGCAAACCTGCGGGCCAACATATTCGCTCTCACCGACAGCGCCTTTCGCTCCCTTTCGATGTCTGCGTGGTCCTTGAGGCCAGCCGTGACTATATGCCCCAAATATTTAAATTGATGCACTTTTTCTAAAGGTGCCCATTCAGGCAAACATGTGGTATTGTTTGTGGGCATTTAGCACCGCTCGCCTCAAAGACCATGTACTTACTCTTGTTCACATTATATTTTAGCCCGTGCCTACAAGCATATTCCTCACAGGTCTGAATCAACCTCTTTAAACCACAGCCTGACGCGCTCAGCAGCACCATGTCATCGGCGTAACTGAGATTGTTAACACATACATCATCAACGTGACAGCCAACATGTTGGCTGCTGAGCGCAACAATTAGTCCATCAATGTAGAGGTTAAACAGTGTCGGCGATGTTAACCCACCCTATCTCACGCCGCACTGCAGCTGATAAGGCTCCGACATTGTTCCCGCCCATACCACACTATTGACCTGGTGCGTGTACCAGTACTGAAACATACTGATCAGTGCGCGCGGCATATTGATATTTTCCAGCTTCTGCCACAAATTATCGTACGCTACCAGGTCAAAAGCCTTGGATAAGTCCAGGAAGCACGCGTATAAAGGTGTCTTTCGATCCGTGTAGTACCTATATCGCACTTTCAGTAGACAGTTTAGGCCTAAACCCAAACTGATTATCGTGCAGGTGTACGTATTTATTTAACTGTGTATTAAGCAAACCATCAAACACTTTAGCTATAACTGTGGCTAAAGAAATAGGCCTGTAATTCGTTTTGTCTGAAAAATCTCCCGTTTTATTTTTCACAATAGGTATAACCATGGTTTCTAAAAGGTCTGACGGTAAATAAGAGTGACTCACACAAAGGGAGAAAAACATTGCTAAAACACCTATATAAGGACCAGCGTGTTGCAGGTGTTCGATGCTTAGGCCATCATGGCCCGGGGACATGCCTCTTGTTATATTTTTAATAGTCATGGCCACATCTTTGGCTGTAAATCTTTTATGTATAAGCGAAGTTTCTTATCATACACGCTTCAAACAAAAGAAATCTTATATAAACGAATTATTTTAAAATAAAAAATTAACGGCGTTGTTTACTTTTTGGTAACAAATGTTAAACTCGCATCAGGACATGTGACCTGAGCGAAAATTCGTAAGACGGACACGTCACCTGAAATAATATCCCCCTTTCTTTCTACCGCGCGGAGTTTTTATTTCTGCTGGTACCTACTCCCGGAGTGAAGCCCGTTGTATGTTTTTCTTGTCTATAATTACAATATCTATTAATACTAGCTGACCCGGCAAACGTTGTTTTGCCATATAAATAAAATGTAAAAAATAAAAAAAAAATTTAGGGGTGGACTACCCCTCACATTTAGGAGGATAAAAAATAGATGTTGGCCGATTCTCATAGATACCGGATAAGCACAAAAAATTTCATCAAGATCGGTCAAGCCGTTTCGGAGGAGTATGGCAGCGAAAACTGTGACACGAGAATTTTATATATTAGAAGAAGAAATATACATTTAAACCTCCGACGATGACAGCTCCGTGGCGCAGTGGTTAACACGCCAGCCTGCGACACGGAGTGCCTGGGTTCGATCCCCGGCCAGCCAGCCTATTTGCTAACTCAGTGACCAACGTTTTGATAGTCACTTCAAAGTACATTGCGTTTTATATATCTTTAATAAAAATAGTCAATCATAGGAAACCCGCAATGTATTTTGAAGTGACTATCAAAACGTTGGTCACTGAGTTAGCAAATCGGCCGGCAGGTCAAGATGGAAAATGATCTTTTTCAGATTGGCCAAGGTGTTTATCTATATATGTATTTGTTATAAAATATATATCGTTGAGTAAGTATCTCATAACACAAGTCTCGAACTTACCTTGGGGCTAACTCAATCTGTGTCATATGTCCGTATATAATTATTTATTTATTTAAACCTATTTCTGCAAAATTAAACAGCAATTATCCCAATGATCGGATAACACTTTTGAAAGTCGAACGACAAAGCCACACAATGAAGTCATAACGCTGAATTCCCAAGTTTAACACCGAAAGAATTTCGAGAACGCTCAAGATAAGATAAGATAAGCTCAAGCTCTAGACGAGACTTTAATAATCTCATTTCTATGTTTGAAATATTCATCATTATTTCAGTCGTAAGAAGATCACAGCTGGACATACCTCTCCTAAGGATTGTGCGTTCCATGAGAGGATATTGCCAGACTCACCACACTTGACAGATCAAAGAATCAAATCAAAACATCTTTATTTCTTTAACATAAAGTTATATACAAAACAGATAGAAACACACAAAGTGCATTCTGTACAAACCTCCCTTGCTTTTTGAATGAATGAATGAATGAATTAATGATGAATGATATCTTTATTGCTTAAAATGTGGTACAATATAGATTACATTTTTGATGCGAGTCTCACACATTTTGTAATTTCTGACATGAATTGAATGCATTTATTATACTACTAGCTTTCGCCCGCGGCTCCGCCCGCGTTAATGTCGATCCCTCGGGAATAGTACTTTTTCCCGGGATAAAAGGTAGCCTATGTCCTTCTCCGTACTCCAGAGAACTTGTATGCAAAATTTCATGATGATCGGTTCAGTAGTTACGGCGTGAAAGCGTAACAAACAAACAAACAAACTCACTTTCGCATTTATAATATTAGTTAGGATGTATTGTTATAGATATTAAAAAAAAAAATTGGAGTCTTCTTTTAAGCAAAGGTAGCTTGTGTCGGGAAACATATGGTATCGAAGGAGTGAACTCCTTCGGTACCATAAAGGCGTTCTGCATCAGAAGAATACGATAAAACGTCATTTTGTCGTCGTACAGTTAGCCTTTTTTTATGGAATTCAATCATGAAAAAGATATGAAGTACAATTCAAAGTAAATGATTACATCAAAATATTAACAAAAAATAAAAATATTTAAAACCTAGCAAATAAAATACCAAAAAGCCATACCCAGAAATAGTTTTGTCGCGAATTACTTTATATTTTCAGCGACAACTACCAACTTTTTTACATATCAAAAAGTAAACAAGATGTATACCTAAAAAAAAACAAGATCTGGTTACAATTATTGAATTACTAGCTTTCGCCCGCGGCTCCGCCCTCGTCAATGTCGATCCCTCGGGAATAGTACTTTTTCCCGGGGTAAAAGGTAGCCTATGTCCTTCTCCGTACTCCAGAAAACTTGTATGCAAAATTTCATGATGATCGGTTCAGTAGATACGGCGTGAAAGCGTAACAAACAAACAAACAAACTCACTTTCGCATTTATAATATTAGTAAGGATTAAATTATAAGTGAAAATTAACACGAAAATGGCAGACACGGGTTTGAAAAACAGGTGGGTTATTGAGTGCAATCCCACAAATCCAAAGAAAGCATAAGAATCCATTCCTATGCTTTCTTTGGATTTGTTGGATTTGAGTAGGGAATGATGGTATTAGTAATACCACTCACCTAGTTCTAGCACGAAATATCATCATCATCATCAGGTCCTTTTTAGTCTCAACTACAGGAACACGACCCTCTCTGTACTACTAGGGCCATACTTGGCCAGAGCAGCCAGAGGACTAGGCCTACACTCTCCACGCTGGCCAGACGGGTTGGAGAGGTCTCACAGATGTTTATAAGCTTTGTTTAGCTTGTATTTCCTAAGTCGCTTTCTACGACATCCCCGGGAAGACCTGGAGTAGTCCTATTCTACTCTGCCGGATACCACACGGCTAACACGAAATATGCCACAACATTTTCAATATACCACTTATACGTAGCTTAAGCCTAGCTTACACCCACACGCTTTGAAACAACGTGAAATCAAGCTCACAAGAAATCCACGTGTATTCTATAGAGGCCCCGGGCTACAACGTCTGAAAGCTCAGGTGAGAGGGCACTGACCTCGCCCTGATATTTCAAAGAGTTTGTTAGTTTAACATTTTATGAAAATGTGTGTTCTACAGGTTGTTAGGATAAACACCAACTCTTTTTGATATTTTCATACAAATAGCCGGGCCGGCCGCATACATAAGTGTGAAAATAACGATTTTATTTCGATATACCAGCATTTGTCCCATAGGAGAAGTTGTTCATTGTGTTAACCTAGCAAAAATGCTTTATATCGTTCTCAAATTAACTCCAGCCATTATTATCTCACTTAAGGGCTTCCTCAGCGGTAGTTTAAACATGACGGCGCCTAATTATTGTCAACAAAAAGAATTATACGCGCAAATTAAGTAATATTTAGAATTGACTTAAGAGCCCGCCATATGCCAGGCGGCGTGGCGGTACAAACGCGGATGGTCTAAACGCGTTGGCTACTTTGGATATTTTTGTTTTTTAGGAATATTCAAGGGTTATTCGAAAAAGAAATACATATGATGGCTGCCTTATCTGTAATGCAATAATAATCAAAAGTTTCAAGGTTAATTTTAATGTATTTGGTGAATAATGCTATATACCGAGTAAATTAGACGTGATTTGGAGGCAACTTTGCAATTTTTTTCTATCGAGAAAATTTAACGCAATCGTGTTATTGGTTCAGATTTAGTTACCAGAGTTAGTTCTGAACTTTGCTGCATTTTTATTTCAACTTGAGTATTTAATTATTATTGATATTACAGTCAATCATGCAAAGCAGTGTGAGGTAGTACGGGCCCTTAAGAGTTTTTTGATATTTCGGCGTCTTTTGTTGTATTTACTCTGCTGTTTTAATAAGATTTTTTTGTTATTTAAATAAGCTATAATTATTATTTAAATAAGCTATTTTAATTGAATTGATAATCAAACCACCTTAGATTACAACTACTGTTTGTTTATTATCTGACGCATTTTTATTATAAATTGACGAAATTCACACTTTTACGAGAAAGCCAATTTCTAAAGTACTTGGCAAGTAATTTTCTGGGAAAACGATAAGGTTTCTAATAAACTAATTAGCCTTTTTTAAATACGTTTCCCCAACTTAGGCGAAATACCCAATATAAAAAAAAACAACATGGTATTTATAACACCGAATTTGCGCGAACAAGGGGCTCCTATACAACAGACAAGACTTTTGTGCTGTGTTTATAGATAACTAGCTTTCGCCCGCGGCCCCGCCCGTTTCAAGTAGTCACGGTGTGAAAGCGTCCCAGACAAACAAACTCATTTTCACATTTATAATATTAGTAAGGATAAGGATGGTATAGAACCCTTCGTGCGCGAGTCCGACTCGCACTTGGGCGGTTTTTTTTGAAATAGTGGAAATAAGTAAAGTAAAAACGTATTTAGTTGATTATATTTATTATATCGTATTTTGACTAGCTCCGTGGCGCAGCGGTTAACACGCCAGCCTGCGACACGGAGTGAACGGGTTCGATCCCCGGCCAGGTCAAAATGGAAAATGATCTTTTTCAGATTGGCCTGGATCTTGGATGTGAATCTATATATGTATTTGTTATAAAATATAGTATCGTTGAGTTAGTATCCCATAACACAAGTCTCGAACTTACTTTGGGGCTAGCTCAATCTGTGTGAATTGTCAGTATATATTTATTACTATTTATAAACACATAAATAAAACAATGAAAGTACATACAATTTTAAATAGTGCCTGTCATGGACTGTTGGAGACGGAACCCTATTATAGACAAAAACCTGTATCACAGTGATCCAGTGCTCTCACATCTGAATGTATAGGACTAACATAGGAGTTTGTGAAATTACTTAAGAGCTACATCTGACAATCCTATTTTTTTCTTTCCAGGTGATATCAGCCATATCAGTGTTCTTCATCTGCGTGTCAGTCCTCTCGTTCTGCCTGAAGACCCATCCCGATCTGCGAGTCATCACGCCAACGGTAGCTCCTTTAGAAGACGAGGACTTTGAGAATGTCACAGCTATGATAGAGATGAGGCCGTGGCAGGATAACGGCCAGCCACACGTGTTTTTCTTCTATATTGAACTGGTGTGCAATGTGTGGTTCACCATCGAGCTACTGGTGCGGTCTGTGGTAAGTGATATTTAATCATCTATATTATCTATGTGTGGTTGCCGGCAGAGTAAAATAGGACCACTCCAAGTCTTCCCATGGATGTCGTAAGAGGCGACTTAGCAAATACAAGCTAAATAAAGCTCATAAACAACAATGAGACCTCTCCAACCCGTCTGGCCAGCGAGGAGAGTGTAGGCCAAATCCTCTGTGTGATCCGGCCAAGTGGCTCCGGTAGTACAGAGAGGGTCATGCTCCTGCAGTGGAGACTAAAAAGACCTGATAATATTGATAATGATTATCTATCTATATTTATATAAATGAATACCTCTTTCCCTTGGTCACGGCATCACTGTTAACGGCTGGACAGATTTGGCAATTTTTTGTCGTGTTTGTTTATCTTAGGAGAAGGTGCGTATAAAAGTAAAAATTAAGAAAATTTCGTGGAAAATAAAAATAATTTATCATCATTTCGAGTAGGTGTCACGGTCAATCGACCATACACACCCTGGTGTCAGAGTTCTTCGGAACTCTCGTTTTTCGTTTGTCGTTCGTTGTTTCGTTCTCGGCCTCTGACGTAGTTCCTTTAACGACTACCAGATGGCAGCAGGGACCACCGGCTTAACGTGCCTTCCGAAGCACGGAATCATCTTTATTATCAGACAATCAGGTGATTCAAGCCTGCAATGTCCTAACCAAACTGGAAACAACTAAACAAAGTATGCTTCCGGTGGGAATCGAACCCACGAGTCCCGGGTCAACAGGCAAACGCCTTAACTACTGGACCACGGAGGCTGTTAGTGGAGACTAAAAAGACCTGATTATGATGATAGTGATTATCTATCTGCATTTATATAAATGAATATCTCTTTCCCTTAGTCACGCCATCACTGTTAACGGCTGGACAGATTTGGCAATTTTTTGTCGTGTTTGTTTATCTCAGGAGAAGGTGCATCATCATCATCATCATCAGGTCCTTTTTAGTCTCCACTACAGGACCACAACCCTCTCTGTACTACTCGGGCCATACTTGGCCAGAGCAGCCAGAGGACTTGGGCTACGCTGGCCAGACGGGTTGGAGAGGTCTCTTAGATGTTTATAAGCTTTGTTTAGCTTGTATTTCCTAAATCACCTTCTACGACATCCATGGGAAGACTTGGAGTGGTCCTATTCTACTCTGCCGGATACCACACGGCTAATGTTAAGAAGGTGCGTATGAAAGTAAATATTAAGAAAATTTCGTGAAAAATAAAAAGAATTGATAACTTAACAACCTTATCATTGGCAGTCGTTTTATAGTTGGCCTCAATTTATAGTTAAGAGTGTGCTGCGCGAACGTAAAACGTCGTTTCTGCGCAAGCCCTAAGACTGCGCAAAACCACTAGGCGTTTATGTAAAAAAATTAAAGTCTAAATATTTTCATATTTTTTTTTATTTATTTAAACCAAATAATTAAGGACGGGAATGAATATAACGGAAAATAATTAGTTGGGCCGCTAAATAATTATTTGGGTAGCAGATTTTACAATTGGGGCAGCAGAAAAAAACATTTGGATAAGCTTTGGCTTTCCACCTGGAACGACTGAGGGCAGAAAATAAGTTAGGTTCAGGTTATTTTTTTATGACCACCAGGAATGACTGAGGGCAGAAAAGAAGTTTTGCTGACTATAAGTTTGCTGACCATAAGCCCAACTAGCTATTTTAGCTGACCGATTACATTTTTTTGCTGACAAAAATACGAATATTCTGCTAATATACATTATCACGTCTTTATCCCTGACGGGGTAGACAGAGCCTAAAGTCATAAGACCGAAAGGCCACTAGCGTGTTGGTGGGCGTAAAGTTTTACAGGCCATAGTTATCTTTTCGTTATTTACTATGTCTACTAGTTATTTTTTACTAGTCAAAGAAAGAAAGAAAAAAAAAGAGAAATACTTAAGAATATATACTTAAGTATTTTTTTTTTATTAATTGATCAAATACTTACTTCAACGTTACTAACAAAGAAAAAGGTAACATACTTACCTATGAATAATAACGTATAAAAGCACTATACAAGCCTTGGTCAATATTCGGTATTGATATACTACCTTTTTATAATACCTTTTTTCTGGCTACTGCACTAATGTAGATTTTCTCCTTGAATTCTAGACTAACGTTGCAATGCTATTACCATAATTATATTACATAAATTGTCATGTCTTGTTTAAGAAAGCATACTTCTCTGCATAACGAGGACATTTCTTATCTTTTCCCCGCAAAAGTTCTAGAAACAAATGATAACAGCTTTATTTTCTCGTTCTTTCTCTTAATTTATTTTACCACTTGCATTTGGCGTCTGGAGCTTTTACATCTTGGCCTGAAAATAATGTCTTACTTCTGAAGGATCATGTAGCTGTAGCAAGCAAATAGGATGCTTAAAGCCTACTCCGCTGAATATGCTATATCCACTTGCTGGCATAGCTCCGCCAAAGGTCCGCAGAGATGTGGCTAGCGCCGCCAAGCGTAGGGCCGCGGAGCGGGATCCACGGCACCCTCTGTTTGGCTGCTCTCCTGCTCCACAAACGCTTAAACGTCCTCATAGTTTCATTGCAAAGGTAGTTGCTTTGGACAGTAACATCCATACGGCACGGAAAAAAACTATGGGAGAGTGACCACACTACAGCAAATTTTACCACCCTACAAGAGCGTCTACCTCCTGGCCACAATTTGTCCTGGCCCATCTGGAAGTCGCTCAATAGATTGCTAATGCAGGTGGGTCGATGCAAAGACAATCTGGCCAAGTGGGGAATGATAGATACTTCACAAAACGTTTGAGAGTGTGGACACTCTCCCCAAACTATGGCGCACCTCCGCTCTCGTCCAAGGTGCCCGAATACCTGCACTCTGGATGATCTCCTTACAGCATCTAAGGAAGGAATAGAAGTGGCCCATTATTGGGCTGCAAAAATATAGGAACTAGAGTACCATCGACACGAAAAGAAGAAGAAGCAAAGCAAATATGTTATATATGTTCAAAATTAGCTATTACATCATTTGTTCGTCGGAACTATTATTTATTTTGAGACAATTTACTTTGCGTGCTTCCGCCACCAGTTTGTTCGTTCGCCGCCATCGTTCGAATGACAAGCAACGAATCGTTCGTTGCTTGTTATTCGAACGATCAACATCTAGGTTTCACTGCCTGAAGATGCCTTGTGTAGAGGCGAAACACGTGTCGCGAGCACGACGGCCGACATTGCTGCAGCCTCAACGGATGCAGCAGTATCAACCAGGGTTGCATGCATCAACTATTGGTGGCGGGTATGAAGGGACTAACAGTAGTGGGTGGGCGCTGGCCAGCAATAGTTTATATGAACTAACTGGTGGCGGAAGCACGCAAAGTAAATTGTCTCAAAGTAAATGTAGCTTTGACTTCCGCAAAGTAACACCTGAATCTATGAACTATCGGAACTATAACTTACCTTGGTCAATGACCTATTTATTTCTGACAATATCAATAGAAATTACCGGTAGGCCTTTATTTTTAATCACAATTATTTAAATCGAAAACTTACTATAAACCCTTTATGAGATTTTTATCTGGAATTTATAAATATTAATATTTAATCGTTAAAATCGAAAATAGGTGATGAAAAAAAAAAAGATTTGTGGATTCAAATCCTACCTGTGGCGAAATTTTTTCATCACATATTTTCGATTTTAATATTAAACCGAGTATTGTAATACTATTAATATAATAAATATTTAATCGTGTTTATTCAATATTTTTTTAATGACAAGAGTGATCATTGTGTCATAAGCTAGTAATTGTGCCTTGCTGTATATCATACTCAAGTCTTTGTGTTTATTTACCCAACCTATTTAAGAATACCATCATCGTAGTTGGCGTCATTTTTTTGACACCGTTTATGACAAATATATATTATTGTATTGATAGATAGAGAAGTGATCACGGGCATAATTTGGCAATCAAATTTTAGTAATATATATATATATATATATGGAAAAATCACACAGATATAGTAAGTAAGTTTAGTACATTACGGAAATTAAATAGGCCATGATATTTCGGGACAAGTTATAAATACGCTTGCAACTACATTTACTGTTGTAGTTTTTTACGAGTTTGTTCTTTGACCTAGGTTTAAGCTAGGTCATTTTATGTATATTATTTAAGATGATGCACAATTCAACAAAAAAGTACACATTAGTGACTTTTACAAACAACCGGATTATTCTTGTGATATATGGGGGCACTGTAAGTAAAATACTTAAATAGATCACATCCGGCTTTCTTAAGGCACATTGGAAATAAATAGTGTCAAAAACCTCGAATGCACCTTGTATAAGGTTCGATAGGATAATATATACAATATAATAATAAGAAACAATAAAATAATATAGATGAAGTACATGAAACTATTTTCTCAATTTATTTGTATGTTGGAGAAAAATAACGCAAATTTTAAGAGAAAAGTAATAGCAATATTAATAATATATTATAGTTACTAGCTGTTGCCCGCGGCTCCGCCCGCGTTAATGTCGTTCCCTTGGGAACAGTAGAAATGATAAAAATTCCATACAAACCCCTGCCCCTTTGCTTTTTCCCCTTAAGGGGGAATTTAATACATTTCACCTGCATAGATCTTTAGCCCTTAAGGAGGGGATTTTGCCCATTTCACCTACACAGATATTTTTTTATTGTAATGGAGAACTTCTTATTGTCATATTTCTAAGTAAATAAAAAAAATCCATACAAACTTTACCCCACCTATTCTACCCCTTCAAGGGGAAATTTCGACCATTTTAACAACACAGATCTTTTTAATTGTAATGTAAACATATATAATTATTTTTATACTTCTATGTCCAGAATTGAGAAAATTTCCATACAATCCCCCCCCCCCCACTCTTTATCCCTTAAGGGGGAAATTTTGTACATTTCACCTACACAGATCTTTTTTAATTGTAACCTAGAACGTATATACTTATTTTCATACCTCTAAGTCTAGAAATGGAAAAATTCCATACAAACTTTACCCCCTATTTACCCCTTCAAGGGAGAATGTTGTCTGGTTCACCTAAACAGATCTTTTTTAATTTTAATTGAGAACTTGCGTACCTACTTACAAACTTCTAAGTCCAGAAATGAGAAAATTCCATAAAACTTCAACCCCTTTGATTTTCTAAAAATCCTTTCTTAGTGCTCATTTACATCATAAAAAGAATCCCTGTGCCAAATTTCAAGTTTCTGCGCACAGTAGTTTCGTCTGTGCGTTGATATATAAGTCAGGTTTGCCTTTGGCTCGCAGCTCCGCCCGCATAAGTGTCGATTTCTCAGGAACAGTAGAATTATTAGTTGAACCCGGAATACATTAGTTCATGACTTTCAATGAAACACCTTAATATTGAATTTCAATTGAATAACTTCAAAAACGGAAAGTTTCATACTAACTTTGCATCCTCGTTATATCCCCTTAAGGGATGATTTTTGAGAAAAATATTTTACTCATGTTTCATGCCTTTTAGTAAAGAACCTTCATGCTGAATTTCATTCGACTAACTTCAAAAATGGCAAAGTTTCATGCTTACTATGCACCCCTATTTTACCCCCTTAAGGGATGATTTTTGATTAAAATATTTTACTCGTGTTTCATACCTTTCAGTAAAGAACCTTCATGCTGAATTTCATTCGGATAACTTCAAAAACAACAAAGTTTCATACTAACTTTGCAACCCGTTTTTCCCCCTAAGGAGATGAATTTCCAAAAATCCTTTCTTAGTGCTCCCCTACGTTATAAAAGGAACCCATGTGCAAAATTTCAAGTTCCTAACCCTTATAGTTTAGGCCCTGCGTTGATATGTCAGTCAGTCAGCTTCTCCTTTTTTTTTAGTATGGATTACTATGGATAGTATGGATAGGTATAA
Source organism: Elegia similella (assembly GCA_947532085.1). Classification (NCBI taxonomy): domain Eukaryota; kingdom Metazoa; phylum Arthropoda; class Insecta; order Lepidoptera; family Pyralidae; genus Elegia; species Elegia similella. The sequence continues at coordinate 23,033,449 of OX383941.1, forward strand.
TGCTGTTGTATAATGATGATAAATTGACTTTGGATTTTAATTTTCTTATGTCACTTATTATTTTATTTTATTTTTGCTATATGTTTGCAGGCAAACTCATGCCTTGAGTTCATTCAAATGACGATAACTTTTTTTTTAATGAACCGATTTTAATGAAACAAACTTTAAATGTTAAACTGAGTTAAAACGAAGCAATTGGTGAAAGTTTGAAGTAAATCGGTTCAGTATTTTCGGAGATAATCGTGATCATACATACAGACAGACAGACAGACAGACAGACAGACAAGAAATTCCAAAAAAATTTTTTTGCTTTCTATTATTCTTTTTAAGTGTCCCTCTATCCATTTCAGTCAAAAATTCGAAATGTACAGACAAAATAATTTTACTGTTTTATTATATGTATAGATTAATAATATATGATAGTGTTTTAATAATACATTCCCCCATTCATTCCAGTGATTAGTATTCTTGTATCTTCATTCTTTTCCCAAATCCGCTTCCAAATCCAATCGATCCGAATTCCAAATCAGCTTAAAAATGCTTCCGATGGGCAGCAGCTTCGGAAGCACAAGAAGAAACTCTACATCTACCTCTTCCAAGCGTGGTGAGTGTGGAAATAACCCCATGGAACGAGGAGTTCTGAGAGAGGCCTTTGTCCAGCAGTGGAGTCCTTACGACTGAAATTATGACAATCCTAACTAATATTATAAATGCGAAAGTGAGTTTGTTTGTTTGTTTATTTATTTGTTTGTTTGTTACGCTTTCACGTTGTAAATACTGAACCGATCATTATGGAATTTTGCATACACGTTATCTGGGGTACGGAGAAGGACATAGGCTACCTTTTATCACGGGAAAAAGTACAGTTCCCGAGGGATCGACATTAACGCGGGCGGAGCCGCGGGCGAAACCTAGTAAATCATATTTTTAAAACATATTACTTAAAAAATCGTACCCTTTTATTTCAGACAGCAAGAATTAATTTCAACATTAGGTAGCAGATGTTAAATGAAACTGTGACCCAGATTCGCAGCAATTGCGCTCAAACTTGGGGCGTTTAGGTGCTCAAAGCAGACATTTACTTTATACACGTCATAGGTCGCTAGAGGTGCTTTTAATCGACTGCAAAATAGAAGAGGAATCAGCTGTTATTAACAACGTTTGTTACCTATGATTCCATCAGTTATTAACAGATTTTAAACATGTCTCAGTTCGAAAGGAAAAACATTCAAATAAAAAAATATATGTATTTAAATCCCTTCATAATGATTCATCACTTGATAATGCTGCTACTTAGCAGACATCATTTAAAAAATATATCTCTAGTGACCTAGTAATATATTTATTTATTTATTTTTACGTTTAAAACAAATGTAGTTTAGGCAAAAATTAAGTAAAGTAAGTCTACAATTCTGTCGTTCAAAGTTGAAACTAGACAAAGGAGAAAGTTTCAACGAACTAGATGAGCCCGATAGCCCAGTAAGCGTTAGCATTATTTACGCTTACACATGTTAAGCAACCCTAGACACAGTCCCCACTAGGATGGGTGACCGCAAGTAGCTTAGAAAATATATCGGGCATCACCATTGATGTAAGTCGTTATGTCAGAATTCAGATGCCATAAGGCAGCTTTAAAAAATCTGACACCAGTGTTGACCACTTACACACATGAAAAACAAACAAACAACTAACTAAAGCTTTCTTTAAATATAATTATATAGATACCAAAAGATAAACCTAAAATTAAGTAATTTAAGCAATTTAAACAACAAATCTAGATTAAGGCTAAGTAATCAAGAGTTTATACACCAAAATCAACCTAAATAGCTTAACCCCAAATGGGCAATATCCTCTTAAAAGTCAAATTGGAAATGTAAATAACTTTCGGAATTTGCATAACTAGGAGCGAGCGTCAAATCCGTCCTTTAGTGTGTTACCTAATAGTGGATTTAAACTATCACTCAAACACTCGCCCAAAAAGAGAAATGTCTACCTGGTTCTCTTTTTTTTTTTTTTTTTTTTACACTACTTAGTAGGCAAACAGGCATACGGCCCACCTGATGGAAGGTGGTTACCGTAGCCTATGGACGCCTGCAACACCAGGGGTGCCACTCGCGCGTTGCCGACCCTGAAGAAATCTTTTCACGCCCTTTTTAAAGAACCCCATGTTGTAGTCACTCGGGAAAACCATGGCTGGGAGTTCGTTCCACAATTTAAGCGTACGTGGAATAAAGTTCCTTTCAAAGCGTACTGTACGCAACCAATGGTTCACCTATTGATATGTTATTTTTAGATAGTTTTCTATCTATAGGCAGATAAAATCTATATTTGTATCGACTAAAACATATATCTTATACCTTTAAACGAGCAATGCTTGTATGTCTATTTATATGTTTGTATATAAATGTATTTCTATGATCTCGGAAACGGCTCTAACGATTTCGCTGAAATTTGATATGTGGGGGTTTTTGGGGGTAAACAATCGATCTAGATGTTTACTATCTTTTTTAGATTATGTTTGGAAAAACGCGTATTTTCAGAATATGGTCGCTAATTTCGTCCTACCGGCCACTATTCGCCTCGCCAAGATACGAGTGTTACGGGTTCGAATCGAGCTCGGTGACTTACTTTTGTTTTTTTATATGTTCAAGTTTATATATTTCTTTTTATTTTTATTGTTTGTAGACAAGTTTAAAAAATGTAGTTAATGTTTGAGATAGTAATATATATTTCTCATTAGGATCACTGAAATCAAACACCTTAAATCAGGTGAAAAGAAGATCACAGACATCGATTGTAAATAATAATAATTGTCAGTTCAAATTTTACTTTTTATGTAGATACCTACACACCACCATATTACAATTATTAATTAACTAGTTTTCGCCCGCGGCTCCGCCCGCGTCAATGTCGATCCCTCGGGAACAGTACTTTTTCCCGGGATAGAAGGTAGCCTATGTCCTTCTCCGTACTCCAGAGAACTTGTATGCAAAATTTCATGATGATCGGTTTAGTAGTTACGGAGTGAAAGTTTAACAAACAAACAAACAAACTCACTTTCGCATTTATAATATTAAGTAAAAATTAGTAAAAGTAAATAGTAAGGAAAGGATAATTTTATGCACAAATCAGCTGTGCCCGCGTCTTCGTTCAGGCATGCATTTTGTGTAAGTATAGGATTTTTGATTTTGTATAGGTACATAAACGCCACGTATGTATATGATATGTAGAAATAATGCTTTGATGAAATTTTGTAAATTTGTAATACACCGGCGATTTGGTTGTAGAAAGTAGGTATTTACCTATACCAATCCTTCTAACGTCGTTGAGTAGATGCAACAGCGAAGCAGCTGGCTAGACGACAGGACAGGCAGCAGGCAAGCAGGAAGATGAAGATGATGATGAAGAAGAAGAAGCAGTGCAGGTAAGATGAAGAACACAAAGGCGAAATGAAGGATAGTTATTTTGACTATGAATAATAGTTTATTGTAAGCACTAGTTTACAAAACAGATCACTAGGCACTGAAGTTAAGAGTTCTGAGAAACCGTTAAAGCAAAATCAGTAGTCGCGGCACGATACGTAAGCAGGGAAGCGAGAGCGCGCAGTACGGGTTTCGCGTTCGGCTGTTGTCGGGCGACTGGCGCGGCGCGGCGAAGCTTCTCGATGCGCGCACGCAGGCATCGCGTGATGTTGGGCTGCGGCTTGACCGATTACAAGCGGAGCGGATTTAAAGTGGCGGATGGCTCGCCACATTACTCCCCCGACCAGACCGTGACTATGGTCGATAAAAATCAGGTATCTTCACTCTTCTACCGCTGCGGGTTCGTTTATCCTCCTCGCATGTCTCAGTTTTGGAAGTCGTCGAAACCGGCACATGGACGTCTCTGGATATAAATGCTGGCTTTAATCGGTCGATAGACACATTGGATGGCTTACCTCGCACATCTATAGTGTAGAATTTGGGTTTTCTGTCTAGGACTTTGAAAGGCCCGGCATAAGGTGGTTCGAGAGAAGCACGCACGTGATCTTGACGAAGGAAGACGTGTGATGATGTGTGAAGATCACGTGGTATATAAAAAGGTGACGATGAACCATGCCATGAAGTGGGCTTAGGGGATAGTGTAGCCATGTGTGCTCGGAGTCGTGTGACGTATTGGGTAATGTCTGCTGTAGTGTAATCATCTTTGGAAGACAGGAACTGGCCAGGTAGTTGGAGTGGCTCACCATAGACGAGCTCGGCTGGACTGGCTTGAAGATCTTCCTTCCAGGAACAGCGTATCCCAAGGAGCACCAGTGGAAGTGATTCGGTCCACTGGGACGTGTCGTGACACATTATTGCCGCCTTGAGCTGGCGGTGGAGGCGTTCTACCAGACCGTTTGCAGCAGGATGGTACGCTGTAGTTCGTAGATGTCTTGCACCGATCATGGAGGTGAGAGCGTTGAAGAGATGGCTCTCAAACTGGCGGCCACGGTCGGTAGTCACACGTGCGGGACAGCCGAATCTGGCAATCCAGCCAGACACGAGGGCAGCTGCGCAGGTCTCTGCCGTGATGTCTTGTAGCGGGATAGCCTCAGGCCATCGGGTGAACCTGTCGATGACGGTGAGGCAGTATCTGTAACTACAAGACAATGGTAATGGTCCCACGAGGTCCAAGTGGATATGGGAGAACCTCGCAGAAGGGGTAAGGAAAGAGGAGAGGGGAGAATGAGTGTGTCGTGCTATCTTACTTTTCTGGCATTTCAAACATTGCCTAGCCCACTCTCTACAGTCTTTCCGAATCCCTGGCCAAACAAATCTTTGTGTTGCCAGTCGGACTGTGGCTGAGCTACCAGGATGATTCCAATTATGCACCATGTTGAAGACTTGCCTTCTTAAGCCTGGAGTGATGTATGGACGTGGTGGGTGCATAGATGTGTCGCAGAAAATAGGTAAGTCACTATGTACCGTTCGCAACTTCTTCAGTTTCAGGGTGGAACCATGCAGCACAAGATCTTGCAGCTCAGGATCTTCTTCCTGAGATTGTGCAAGCTCTTTGTAGTCCAAGGCAACGGAGATTTCGTCTACACGTGAAAGAGCGTCGGCTACCACATTCTCCAGTCCCGGTATGTATCGCACGTCGGTTGTGAATTGGGATATGTAGTCTAGATACCGGAACTGGCGAGGTGAACATTGATCTCGATTCGTCGTGAATGCTGAGGTAAGTGGCTTATGGTCCGTGAATATTATAAATGATTTGGCTTCGACCATGTGGCGGAAGTACTTTATCGCCTCGTACACAGCCAACAACTCCCGATCGTATGGGCTGTACTTCTTCTGTGACGGGCTCAGCTTGTGCGAGTAAAAAGCTAGCGGTTGCCAATCTTTGCCGTTGCGTTGCTGTAGAACGGCTCCGACGCCTAAGTCTGATGCATCTGTCATGATTGCGAGCTCTGCTGTAGGATCAGGATGCACGAGTAAGGTAGCGTTTGATAGCGAAGACTTACAGTTTTCAAAAGCAGTGAGGAGTTCAGGTGTCATCTCTACTGGGTGAGAACCTTTCACCTTAGGACCAGCTAAAATGTCGTTCAGTGGTGCTTGTATCTGAGCAGCGTTCCGTACGAAACGACGATAAAAATTAAGCATGCCCAGAAACCGTCGAAGATCTTTCACCGTCTTGGGCACTGTGTAATTCTGTATCGCCTGAACTTTTGTAGGAAGTGGTTTGGTACCAGCAGCTGAAACAGAGTATCCAAGGAATGTTACCTCTTCTTTTCCTAAGAAACATTTTGACGTGTTGACCAAGATGCCGTACTGCTTCAGGCGGTCAAACAATAGGCGTAGATGGGTCTTGTGCTGCTCTGGGGAGCTCGAAAAGATCAAGATGTCGTCGATATATCCGTAGCAAAAGTCGAGGCCTAATATGACTTCATCGAGGAATCGTTGAAAAGTTTGCGCGGCGTTGCGCAAACCAAAAGTCATAAAAGGAAATTCGTATAGGCCGAACGGCGTTGTGATCGCGGTTTTCATAATATCCTCAGGATTTACAGAGATTTGGTTGTACGCCTTTACCAAGTCCACGGTGGAGAAGATGGTGCACCCAGAGAGTTGATGGGAGAAGTCTTGTATATGCCGTATGGGGTAACGATCCGGTATAGTTCGGGCGTTTAGAGCTCGATAATCCCCACACGGTCTCCATCCGTCGTCCTTCTTTCTCACCATGTGTAAAGCCGAAGACCACGGGCTCTCCGAACGTCGTGCCACACCACTGGTGATCATGTCCTCGAACTCCCTCTTGGCGGCTTGTAAACGTGCTGGATCGAGGCGTCGAGGTTTACAAGAAACTGGGGGACCTGGCGTAGTTTTGATAAAGTGCAGCGTGCTATGCTTCGGAGGAGAGTGAACACCAGCAGGCCGTGTGATTTCTGGATACTCCCGCAGAATCTGGTGAAATTCGGACTCACCATTTACGGCTTTTACAGATGCGATATCGTCAGTAGACCCCGCCATCTCCGAAATTGCAGCTACGTGTAGGGTCGTGACGCCGTCAACTAAGCGTTGATTTCTGCAGTCTACCAGAAGATTGTAGTAGCTGAGTAGATCTACGCCAATGATGGGCTTTGACACGTCAGCTATGGTGAAACTCCAAGAAAATACACGTCTGAGTCCTAGGTTGAGGTGAAATTGTAACGGTCCGTAAGTATGGATGATACTGCCATTTGCTGCTACGAGATCGTACTTAGATTTAGTGCAAGGCGTCTTGACTGCCGATCGTGGGAAAACACTCAAGTCGGAACCAGTATCCACCAGGAATTGCATTTTCGATGCACGGTCGGTAACAAAAAGACGGCCTGTAGATCGAGGGCAGTCGTTGGCCGCTACTTCCGACCGCCCTGTGCGTTTCCCGCCTGGAATGTACAGGGCTGCTTGCATTTCTTCGCCTGCCCTCCATAAGTATAATGATAAAAACAGTGTGGGTGGCCTGTAGGCGGCTGTCTGGGCCTCGAGTGACTGCGTGAGCGATTTCGTCGATACCTGGTCTTCGAACGTGAGCGCTGTCGACTATTCATGTTAGTAAGGGCTGCTACTTGCTTGGTTAACTCACTGACTTGCCTTGTGAGCTCATCCAACGGTGACGAGCTGTTAGCGGAGGTGCTTGCCATGGAGACTTGCGGTGCTGCAGGGGCAATCTCGTGGATCTTGTCCGCTAACTCTCCCAGCTTGTCCAGAGGAAGGTCCATCTGCGAAGCTATAACAGTCTGTATAGATTGAGGCAGTCTGCTAGCCCATAAGGTGGCTAAAAATTCTCCAGGTACTCCTGAAGGACTCGCTAAACCCTCTAAATGGCGTAAAAACTGTGAGGGTTTTCTATCGCCAAGCTCCTCATGCATGAGCAATTGTTTCACACGCTTTTCTTGAGACGCGGATAATCGCCTTATCAGTTCAGTTTTTAATTTATTATATTTGTTGTTCTCTGGAGGCCTAGTAATAACGTCCTTAACTTCAATGGCGTACTGGTGGTCTAGCTGTGCCACAAGATAATTAAATTTGGTCTCATCTGTAGTAATTCTAGACAACTCAAATTGGCACTCTAATTGGGAAAACCATAAAACTGGCTCTTCGGGCCAAAATGGTGGCACTCGTACACCTACTCTCAGTACTTCCTCCAATTTAACTGATTTCCCTTCGTCACTCATATTGAAAAAGAAAAATCGCTCACCCTATGTCAGCAAGACCACAGCCCTAGTTTCTTTGTTCCTAAGTGGCAACTAAATTCCGTTATAGGGCGTTAACCACTGACTTTAAAGTTATTTTTCTTCGGAAATTAAACTTCTGTGAGTACCTGGGCTGATCCAGAAGGTGCTTCTTGTCCGTAGTCGGGGGTCACCAATGTAGAAAGTAGGTATTTACCTATACCAATCCTTCTAACGTCGTTGAGTAGATGCAACAGCGAAGCAGCTGGCTAGACGACAGGACAGGCAGCAGGCAAGCAGGAAGATGAAGATGATGATGAAGAAGAAGAAGCAGTGCAGGTAAGATGAAGAACACAAAGGCGAAATGAAGGATAGTTATTTTGACTATGAATAATAGTTTATTGTAAGCACTAGTTTACAAAACAGATCACTAGGCACTGAAGTTAAGAGTTCTGAGAAACCGTTAAAGCAAAATCAGTAGTCGCGGCACGATACGTAAGCAGGGAAGCGAGAGCGCGCAGTACGGGTTTCGCGTTCGGCTGTTGTCGGGCGACTGGCGCGGCGCGGCGAAGCTTCTCGATGCGCGCACGCAGGCATCGCGTGATGTTGGGCTGCGGCTTGACCGATTACAAGCGGAGCGGATTTAAAGTGGCGGATGGCTCGCCACATGGTCTTGATAAAAGACAAAGATCTAACGCAGAAAAATACCGTAGAATTAGCTGGAAGTCATCAAAAATCAATTAAAAAGGCTTTACAGTTATATACAAAGTCAAAGTCAAAATATTTTATTCATTTAAATATCATTTGGTGAACGTTAAATTACACATTATTATTTACAACATTAATATTGTTGACGTCAATAACTTACTTAAAGCCATAAAATACACTCGGCTGCCAAAACGTTGTAGCTTTTGAAGCATCACAAATAAGGTGCATCCTTATCTGCATTCTTTGCTAAGAATACATTATCCACCCGGATAATTTATTCTGAAAACTAAAAAACTATTTTTTTTACAGAATATCTGATGCAGAGCTAACTGTTGTCGCTTCTTGTGCACTTGCTGTTCGGATGCGGATTAACTTAGCTGTTGATAAAGTTCAACGTCAGAGTTGTGTAACTTAAATTACATACTACATAGTATCACGTCTTTTTACCTTACGGGGTAGACAGAACCTAGGTCTATAAGACCTGAAGGCTACGTTTGGCATTAGGTGGAAAATGGAATCAAAATAGTGATAGGTTGCTAGCTGCTAAATTAAATTAAATCAAAAATGTTTAATTACCAAACTATATAAATTATGAATATAAAATTAAATTATAAATAAAAACTCCAACCCGTCGCCGCGAGGAAGGGTGCCCAATACGCTGGCGACATTACCCTTCTGTACAGTGATGGCAATTCTCTGCGCAAAGTAACTACCAGCCCTTGGGTCGTCGCGGTGGCGCGCTGAAATCTCAGTCACTAAGGCACTGGCTTCAGGGCTCCATGGCCATGGTTTCTACTGCAAAGGCCACAAAAAGATAATTCGCTTCTAAATTCCTATACAACGTGATTCTGAACCCCCTAGCTTTATTGAAATCTCAGAATCAGAATCCCTAATGAAATATAGAACTGCAAGAAAAAAAGCTGAAAATCAAAAAAAAATTTGGGTTTCCCATACAAAGTCACCGATCAGCTGGACGAATTTCTATGGAAAGCCAATTTTTATTTCAGTTTTTACCTTTTTTTCTTGGAATTCTGTATTCCATTAGGGATTCTGATTCCAAGATTTCAATAAAGCTAGGGGGTTCAAAATCACGCTATATTTAATGTGTTTTGTGGCTTCATTGTTTGTTATCACTTTGATCAACTATGTGACGAAAGTACGTTATTTGTCATGCTATGTTTTGAATGCTGTTGACTGTACACGGCCGACCGTTAAAGGATAGACGCAGAAACGTTTCTAACGGCAAATAATAAGTGATGATCTTTTATAACGGTCATAAAATTCATATTTCTGTACACTGACCGAGTTCCTGTCAAGTTTACAATCTTTTGAATTGAGAGCTATAACTTGAAAAGATAAGAAAGACTAACACAGTTTTATTTCTTCATAAAGTCTTGTGGTCTTGTACTCTGAATCCAAATCTATAATTTGAAAAGAAAGATAATAATAATAATAATAAAAAAACGAAAAAAACCGCTGTCAAATTGAGTCTTGTTCTTCATTTTCAATTTTATTATTTAAGTTTTTGGATACATAATCGTTTTAATAATAGATAATAAACAGTGAACAGACATAATTATACATTAAAATATATATATTCACCCTCCAAAATGGCAGTTATCCTAATATTTTCTCAAAAAAGAAAACTGCAAATACAATTAATCTGTCATGACATAATTGTCATTGTCATTGACACAAGAAAACACACATAAATTGTAAAATGATAACAAGATCCAAGAAAAATCGAGCGGAACAAGTCGCACGCCCTCCACCTCCACCCGCGTCGTCGTCCAGCTCCTCGCCAACATCGTCGGGTGACGAGTTCGCCACGGCGCCCGGCACCAGCGAGTCGAGCGACGACGAGCGCTGGCCGTCGGCCGCGCCGCCGCCGCCACCTGCGCGACGTGGACGACCCCCGCTGCCGGCACGCTTGGGGCCTGCGAGGCAACCTGCCCCGCGCCCGGCTCCCGCTACCGGTGGTGTAGTGCGTCGCATGCGATGGACTCAACAAAATAATGAGAACTGCATGCGCGCCTATTATGAGGCTACAGAGGGGGAAACCAACATGACTGCGTACCGTGATCGGATGTTGGCTCTGTTTCAGGTCCTTGAGCCAGCCATCACCGTTTCCGCACAGCGACTATCGGATCAAGTGCGTGTCATTCAACGGTGCAAACGGCTGGATGACTCTGTGCTTGATCGGCTACGACTGGAGGCGCTACCTGCTCGCACGGCTCCCACCATGGCACGGGACACGTCAGCTGTTTTGGCGGGTCCATTTATTAGGACTCAGCCAATGAATGATGAAATCCATAGTGCTGATGGGGGGAACAGTGTGACCATAAGCGTAAGTACCCAGGCCCATGAGCACTTGAGGAGGACTTTGGGGGAGACGATCATGCAGTATCGCGCCACATCGGACTCTAGGCCGCGTATACCTCGTCTGCCTACGAATAGACGCAATTTGGCGCTAATGGGAGCCCTGAATGATCTGCTAGCCCCGTATTTAGAGGCTAGTGAAGATCTTGTTGATACGCACTCAATCTTGTACTGTGGGGCCATTGCGGCGTGTCGGGTTGCTCGAGTCAAGTTTCCTGACGTTGACTATGCAGCTCGGCCCGTTGGCGGTGTCCCTGCATGGCAAAAGCGGATTGAGCGACGTATCAGCATATTCAGGACTCTCATTGCAAAGCTAATATGCTTCAGGGGGGGCAATAATCGCCCCCGTGTCATGCGTTTCGTAAACCAGGCATTTGCGGGTACTGGTATTAGACCCAGCGACTACATTGCCTGTGTTACGGAACGCATTGACTTCCTGAAGCAGAAAGTCTATGCGTGGGCGGGACGTATTCGCCGCTACAGAGAGCGTGTGGAACGATTCCAGCTAAATCGGCTCTTCCAAAGTGACCAAAGGAAGGTGTACAGGAAGTGGGAGGGAACTGAACAATGTGTGATCGACGGGCAGCTGCCGAATGCTACTGCTATGAATAATTTCTGGCGTAGTATTTGGTCGGTGCCAGTCGAACACACCGAGAGTGATTGGATGACAGTGGTTGAACGTGAATGTGAGCCTATCGAGTCCATGGGGGCTGTAACTATCAACCCCGATGACATAAGATGTGCGATTCGTACGGCGCAGAACTGGAAAAGTCCTGGGCCGGATGGATTGCACAACTTCTGGATAAAGTGGATTCGAAGCTCACATGAACGTTTGGCCACACAATTTCAACAAGCTCTCGAACTTGGTTCCCTACCTTCTTTCCTTACGACAGGAATCACCTTCCTGCTCTATAAATCCGGTAGTACCACGGATCCCAAGAATTTTAGACCTATCACATGCTTGCCAACTCTTTACAAGCTCCTTACATCCATCTTGAGAGCGAAAATTAACCAGCACATAGTTGCGAACAAAATCATGGCTTCCTCTCAAAATGGATGTAGGGTTGGGTCCCGTGGTACTAAAGAGCTCCTCCTCATAGACATGACCATCTGCAAGCAAGTTCAACGGAAAAAGGCAGCCCTTTCAACTGCCTGGATTGACTATAAAAAGGCCTATGATTCAGTGCCTCATTCATGGCTAGAGAGGGTCTTAGAGTTGTATAAAGTTAATACAACTTTAAGATCCTTTCTTGGCACGTGTATGAGACAATGGGCCACGGTCCTCTGTCAGCCAGGTAAAGGAAATGGCTCCTCGGATCCGATGGACTTGATAAGGATCGAGCGAGGCATTTTCCAGGGCGACAGTTTGAGTCCATTATGGTTTTGTCTGGCTTTGAACCCCCTCAGCAACCTACTGAGGGATTCAAGACTAGGCTGCCGCCTCCGAAGTGACGGGGAGATTGTTTCTCACCTGTTATACATGGATGACTTAAAATTATTTGCACCAAATCCCTCTGACCTGGTGGAGCTATTGAAAATCACAAGAGATTTCAGTAGTTCTATCAGGATGGAGTTTGGTGTAGATAAATGTGCTGTCATGCATGTCCAACGGGGAAAAGTTGTAAATTCAACAAATTTACAACTTTCTGAGATAATGTCCCTCAGATCTCTCGCGGAGGAGGAAACTTACAAATATCTTGGTATGTCACAGTCTTTGAGTATTGTGGATGGGGACATAAAGCAGGCGATGAAAGAGCGTTTCTTTTGTCGACTGACAAAAGTACTTAAAAGTTTTTTGTCAGGTGGTAATAAGGTACGCGCTTTCAATGCCTGGGTAATGCCCCTACTCACTTACTCCTTTGGCATACTAAGATGGACCCAAACTGAGTTAGATGCCCTGGATAGGAAGGTCCGTCAACAGCTGACAGCGCATCGCATGCTTCACCCACGCTCATCCGTTATGAGACTGTACATCCCACGTAAGTGTGGAGGTCGTGGATTTTTGAACGCCAAGACTCTCCATAACCGCGAGGTGTACAGTCTTAGGGATTATTTCCTTAAAAATGAGTGTGGGATGCATCGCGACGTTGTTGCAGTAGATAGGAGCTTTACACCGCTCTCCTTAGCAAGCGAGAACTGGCACAGACCAACGGTGCTGAGCACCGAAGACCGCAGGGACATATGGAAGAGCAAGGAGCTGCACGGGCGGTTCTACCGGGCCTTAACAGGGCCTGATGTAGATCTGCTCGCGTCGGTAAACTGGCTACGCTTTGGTGACCTCTTTGGAGAAACCGAGGGTTTTGCTTGTGCAATTGCAGACGAAGTCATGATGACGAACAACTATCGGAGATATATCCTGAAGGACGGTACGGTCGACATTTGTCGAGCATGCCGCCGTCCTGGCGAATCACTCAGGCATATTATCTCCGGTTGTTCTCATCTGGCTAACGGAGAGTACTTGCACAGACATAACCTTGTAGCCAGAATTATCCACCAGCAACTTGCTCTTCGTTATGAGCTTGTGGATTCCGAGGTGCCGTACTATAAGTACACACCAATGCCGGTTCTCGAAAATGGTCGTGCCACGCTCTATTGGGATCGATCTGTAATCACGGATAGGACTATTGTTGCCAATAAGCCTGACATCGTGCTAACAGATCGATCGACGCGCCAGGCAATGCTCATCGATATCACCATCCCGCATGACGAGAACCTTGTGAAGGCCGAGAAGGACAAACTTACTAAGTACCTAGACTTGGCCCACGAGGTGACCGCTATGTGGGATGTGGATTCGACGATCATTGTCCCGATAGTCGTTTCAGTGAACGGTCTTATAGCGAAGAGCCTCGATCAACACCTCAAGAGGCTCTCGCTAGATGGCTGGATCAAGGGTCAGATACAGAAGGCAGTACTCCTGGACGCTGCGCGCATCGTCAGGAGGTTTCTCTCTCTGTAGCCTTAACTGTCGGTAGCTTGAGCCCTGCCCCGCTGCTGGCAGACCTCTAGGATTAGGTTTTTATAAAAGTTGTATTTTTTGTATGATATTTTTTTATATTTTACTTTTTATATAAGTTTTATAAAAACCTAGAACTAAGAAATTAAATAAATAAAGAGAATAATAATAATAATAATAATAATAATAATTCATTTATTTCGGTTTCCCATATAATGTTAGTAACAGTTTGACTTAAACACCTATATTAGTACAAATTTATAATTTTATTTTATATCCGATCTCCTATTGCCACCAGCATGCAGCGCCTCAATATGGTACAGTCAGGGCGTGAGGCTAACATCCTTAGGATGGTGTTTTTGCTGTTTCGCACACACTGCAAAAAGGAGGCCGCCTTTTTGCGTATCACGGCATGAAACCCGTCAACCCTGGCCTCCGCAAACATGCCTGATGCACTGCATCTGCGAGACAGCCCCAACATCATCCTAAGGATGTTGTTGTACTGAACACGCAGATCTCCGACGGTACGGCGCTTATATTTTAAAGATACATTGATAAAGATAAATAAACGTAGCTAAATGCAGTGTGACGGGTGTTTATGTGCGTGGGAGTATCATCATCATCATTTCGAGTAGGTGACATGGTCAATCGATCATGTCCACCCTGGTGCCAGAGCTTTTTTAGAGACCGCCTCTCGGCCTCTGAATTGGGTTCTTTAACGACTACCAGGTGTCAGCCGGGACCAAAGGGCTTAACATGCCATCCGAAGCACGGAATCATTTTAGGACAGTGCAGGCTTGAATCACCGGATTGTCTGATAATTAAGATGATTCCGTGGGAGTATGGAGAAGCAAGACTGTTAAACTTAATAACTTCCAGTTATTAAGTTTACGCTGCTGAGTCAAATTTATAAAGTATTCTCACGTGTTATCACGACACGTATGACAAAGCGACTCGATGAACATCAACCTAAAGAGCAGGCAGGCTTTAGATCAGGCTTCAGCACAATCGACCACATATTTACTGTAAGGCAAGTGATACAGAAAACACACGAATATAACAGACCACTCTACCTTGCCTTCGTGGATTATGAGAAGGCGTTCGATTCTGTAGAGCACTGGGCCGTGTTTGATTCTCTACAGCGATGCCGCGTCGACTACAGATACGTTCAGGTACTAAAAAACTTGTACCAGTCAGCTACAATGACTACACAGATACAGGATGCTTCCACGACAGTTCATATCAAACGAGGAGTACGCCAAGGTGATGTTATATCACCGAAGCTTTTTACTAATGCCCTTGAAGATATTTTCAAAACTCTGGAATGGAACGACATGGGTATCAACATAGACGGACAATACCTGAGCCATCTTCGCTTTGCTGACGACATTGTTCTACTTTCCGAGACACCTGAAGATTTAAAAAAGATGCTCAGCGATCTAAGCCAAGCGTCACGGAAAGTCGGCCTGAAGATGAATTTAGAGAAAACGAAGTGGATGGGCCCCACGGATACTCAGATTCTAATTAATGGCATAATGGTAGAGAAAGTTAAAGATTATGTGTATTTGGGTCAGAAAGTTGGGCTGGGGAAGGACACAATGGAAAAGGAAATCGACAGACGCATACAACTAGGCTGGGCGGCCTTTGGGAAATTGACAGATGTCTTCAAGTCAAAGATACCCCAGAGTTTGAAGACTCGAGTATATGACCAGTGTGTTCTTCCAGTTATGTCATATGCTAGTGAGACATGGACACTTACTGTCGGGACGGTACACCGCTTAAAAGTGGCCCAGCGCGCCATGGAACGCTCAATGCTCGGAGTCACTCTGCGAGACAGGATAAGGAACGAAACCATACGCCAACGCACAAAAGTCACTGATATAAGTGAACGAGTTGCACGTCTGAAGTGGCAATGGGCGGGACATATCTGTCACAGAGATGACAATAGATGGAGCCAGAGGGTTCTGTTTTGGCGACCCCGTACAGGGAAACGAAGCGTGGGTAAACCAGCAGCCAGATGGTCGGACGACATTAAAAAGACCGCAGGACCGACCTGGACCAGGATCGCCGCATCACGATCAGAGTGGAAGTCCCATCAAGAGGCATATGTTCAGCAGTGGACGCAAATATGCTAAGAAGAAGAAGAAGAAGAAGATTAAGTTTACGAACATAGTATAAAAACGTACGCAAGGTAATATTTAATAACCATTATTTTAGTTAAAAAACGCCTACAGTTTCAGCCTATTTCAGAAGAACATATGCGGTCGATATTCCTGCTCATCGCACCTCTAGATTCGCCTTCTCCTTCATTTTACGAACCGCGAATTAATGGAATTCCCTTCCCGCGTCGCTGTTTCCCGACTCGTACAATTTAGGGATTTTCAAGGCAAGAGTGAATAGGCATTATTTGAGTTTGCGTGTACCATTTGTGTGTATCCTACCATCCATGTTACATCCTCGTCTTCATCGGGTGAGATGGGAGACAAATGCATACTTCAATAATTAGTAAAAAAAAACCCACCCTAGACCTCATCGTTGCTTCTCATCAGGCAAGATGGAGGTCGAACGCACTGGAATTTACAATAAATAAAGAAAAAAAAGACCATCTCCGCACTGGCCACGACTTCCTCGATACTTGTCATGGACCTTTTGATTTAAACTAACGAGAGCTATAGATAGACATTAAAATATGTAACAACGGGTTACTCGCGAACGAAGTCACCTACTGGCCGACATGTTATGTATTCCTGTAAGCGATAAAAAGGAAAAATCTAAAAGTTATTACTATATATATAAACGAGATTACAGTTGTGAAAATGTACAAAAATTTCGAGAATATCTAAGAAGTTTAAAATGGTACGATGTTTACGATGAGTCCGATTTCAATAAAGGTTTCTTGAAATTTTATGATTTATTTTGTTTACTCTATAAGTTATGCTTTCCTGAAATAAAAGTAAAAATAAATGCAACTGCAGGGCCGAAATGGATATCTAAAGGACTGAGAAAAAGTTGTGCAACAAGTAGGACATTAAGGTATAAGTACTATAAAAATAAATCTCAATGTAATAAAATAAAATATCAAACCTATTCTAAATTATTAAAAAAGTGTATAGCGTTTTCACAAAAAAATCAGAATAATAAGATACTAACTAGGAGTAGAAATATTTGTAAAACATCATGGCATATTATTAAAAATGAAACATCTCAATCACTGAAAAAGCAATCCATTGATAAAATAACTAACTCAAATAAAACTTATACTAATCCTATCGACATAGCCAATGTTTTTAATGATAATTTTATTGATTTAACAGTGCATTCTAAAAGTAATATAAAACTGCCCAAAAACTCGGTTTCGCTCCAAAACTCAATTTATTTAAAACCTTTTGACGCTAAAGATATACGGTCAATAATATTGTCTCTTAAAAATACTAGATCTGAAGGCCACGACAACATCTCAACTTTTATACTTAAATCGTGTAGTGAGAAAATAAGTATCATCTTAGCATATTTGATTAACATGTCTTTTGAAAATGATTGTTTTCCAGAAGCACTTAAAATTTCAATAATTAAACCCTTGTTCAAAAAAGGCAATAAAAGCGTTGTAAGTAATTTTCGACCCATCACAATATCCTCAATTTTATCGAAAATATTTGAAAAATGTATGCATAAACGTCTTACTGACTTTTTTGAAAAACATAATATCATTAAACATGAACAACATGGGTTTCAAAAAAACAAATCGACTTCTGGAGCTGCATTTGACTTAGTTAGTAATACTATTTACAATATTGATGTACAAAAAAGTTCTACTGTTTTATTTTTCGATATGACGAAAGCGTTTGACATGGTTTCTCATGACCTACTGCTAGAAAATTTGGAAAACAGTGGCATAAGAGGACTGGCATTAGATTGGTTTCAGTCATACCTATTAAATAGACGTCAATGTGTAGAAATTGAAAAAATAAATGACGGAAACGAAATTAAAAAATATAGATCTGCATTCAGAATAAATAAATATGGAGTTCCTCAGGGAAGTGTTTTAGGCCCGCTTCTTTTTCTTGTTTATATTAACGAACTTCCGAACTTAGTAAAACATAAGACTGTTCTGTTTGCAGATGATATATCAATTATAGTAACAAGTGCAAAAATGACAACCACCGAAAAACACGCAGAAGAAGTAAATAAAACTATAGAAGTTGTTATAAAGTGGCTCAAGGAAAATAACCTGTCAGTTAATCTCTCTAAAACGAATTACATGCATTTTGGTAACAATTTAACCCGAAACTGTCAAATGAAACTAATTTATGAAGGGCAATTGTTAAGCAAGGCAAACTATGTGACATTTTTAGGTGTAACAATTGATGACAGGTTAGATTGGAAAAAACAAATTGAGACATTATGCTGTAAACTCAATAGATATGTTTATGTTTTAAATAGATTGCAGAAAATAGCCACACAAAAATCAGCCCTTTTTGCGTACTATGGCTACGTCGAGTCCTTGCTAAGATATGGTATTATTATTTGGGGAAATAGTGTTGACTCTTGTAAAGCTTTTATAGCCCAAAAGAAATGTGTCAGAGCAATTGCGGGAGTTGCGCCATACATTTCTTGAAAACCGCTCTTTTTAAAATTCAACATATTGCCTCTACCATGCATTTATATTTTGGAAATTTCAAAATTTGTTAAACTGAATTTAAATCTATTTTTAAAGGCAAATGAATTATATCCACGGAATACTAGACGTGGTGATAGATTAGTTTTTGACCACAAACCCCGCACGACAATGTATTTAAAAAATTGCTACGGAATGTGTGTAAAAATATACAATAAGATACCTGACAACGTAAAATGCTTACCATTTCCAAAATTTCATAACAGCCTGCGTAAATTGTTAATCGAAAAGCGATACTATAGTGTAAATGAATTTCTTAACTCAAATTTATGAATTTAATTATTGACATTACTTCAGATATATTATTTGGTACTAATTTATTATTTGACATTTTATTTATTTTGATCTACTTAATTATGACAATGTAAAATTCCTACGCCAACTCTGGCAGAATATGTTTGACACACTTTCTACTGTAACATCTTTATAACTACCATGTTCTAAAGGAATAAATGATCTTGAATCTTGACCTTATCCGGAGGCCATCCTTAGGGCAAATGTAAATCGAGACGCGCGCCCAATATCTCGTTCCGTACTGCACACATCAGTGGACCAGCCTATGTCCAGCAGTGAAGATTTGCCCCTGATAGGATGATGATGATCGCTTGGAACTAAATTCCTCAATGCGGCTTGTGGTTGACATGACTTGGTAAAAATTCTTCTTCTTCTTATCGAGTCGGAAATGGCTATTTTTAAATGTATTTTGACCAATATTTGGCCACGCTGACCGCCTTGTCGTTGGCTTCGTTAAGATCTTCATTTGTACAAGAAGTAGAGCAGTTGGGACACGACAAAAGGTGCCATAGACTGAGTGGCATCACAAAAAAAGTAAAAAAAAAGTCAAAGATTTTTGGCTCCGATTACATTGTTTACATGTATTATATCATCAAATGAATTTATATTAATTGCCAAGCATTTTTATCAATTATATAATCAGCAATGCAATAATATGCCTTTTTTACTAACTGCTTTTTTACAGTCGCTTTAAACTTAAGTATAGTCACATAGACTATTGCTGGAGAAACCCCACCTAACTCGGTTTTCGCGACATCTCCCAACACCAGCCCGGAGCCTATTCTACTTGATAGAAATCATAACGCAGTATGCTGTGTGCATGTGAGTGTGCGAGTATGAGAAGATAGCTAAGCAGTATAGAAATACTGTACTAAGTAATTGGTTGTTATAGTAAATTACCGTTTTATTACGGCTATAAATTTCGTATTTCTGGACACTGAGCGAGTTCCCGTTAAGTACATATACTAGAATTTAATCTTTTAAATTGACAGCA
Organism: Elegia similella; assembly: GCA_947532085.1. Lineage (NCBI taxonomy): Eukaryota > Metazoa > Arthropoda > Insecta > Lepidoptera > Pyralidae > Elegia > Elegia similella. Next base: position 23,053,124 of record OX383941.1, read on the forward strand.
TTAACATGAGAAGATAAAAAAAGATTTACACCTAGTTTTATCTCTTCAAAGATGTTTAGATCTTATGCTCTTTAAAAGAATAGCTTTTTACTCGACTGATAAGAAGGGAAACTGTGCGCATGTTTGAACTGTGAAAAAGAACGGAAGACTTTTTTTCTGACGTTTTTGCAAGTGTTGCCAACGCCATATTAAAATAACCAACGTGATTAACTAACTTTTTAAAAAAATTTAAATATAACTTAGGTACTAAAAATAAATATTTTAAAATGTGTTACATATTAATTATGTTTGTGGAAATCTCTGACAAAAGTTAGATACTGATTTATTGATCAACGTGATTATTTTAAGTCCTCGATTCGTTGACAATACTTTGTTATAGTCAACACAGAACTTTACGCAACGCAAAATTGTGTGTACACGAGATAACCCCCTTGAATCCGACAAACATTTTCATAGAAATACCATCTCCTAATACCATCTCAAGTTTTGAGTAAATTTATATGTGTTTATAGAGAAGACAAAAAGTTTCTTAAATTTAAATCAAATACATACAGTATTCATTTCAATCATTTTACGAGGCAAAATTAATATTACAACAAAGAAACTCTTCGGCGATACTAACAGAAATACGTCAGTGAAGCCGTTTGTTGTAATATCAAATACATGAAGTTCATCGCTGGAAATAAGTGGGTGTCCTGCGATGAACTATCTGTAAACGGTACATACAATAGTCAGATGATCTAAGATAATAAAGCTCGTGGGGAGACGCAACTAAACGAAGATCGCGTCAAACTACTCACTTTGGAAACACTCATCAACACAAGAGACGATAAGGAGTGAAATAGGGTAGTGTCCTGGGTCAAAATAATAGTATTAAAATAAGTCTGTCAGTTCGATAATCAAAAAATATTGTACATGTATTTTTCTTTTGTCTTACAATATCATGTTCATGAGTGGGGGCTAGTGACGTCACAGTGCTAAAATGTTTAATGGAATTTTAATTGGTTATATCTTTCGCGAGGGGAGTGTAGGCCAAATCCTCTGTCTGCTCTGGCCACATATGGTATATCTGGTAGCACAGAGAGGGTCATGCTCCTGCAGTAGAAACTAAAAAGACCTGATGATGATTTTTCGCATTAAGGACAAAAGAATGAATATACATGTCCAATATTATTTGAGTATGTAACTGACGGACGGAATATATTTTTAGATAACTAGCATTGATGATCATCATGATTTCCAGAAAAAGATATAGCAAATAAAAAATATAGTGGTGATATTTGAAAATATCTAAGAAGCAATTTGTAAGTATTTATTTATTTATAGCCTTTTAAATCCCACTGCTGGGCAAAGGCCTCCCTCTCTGCTTTTCACTTCTCTCTGTTTGTAAGTAGTTCCACAGAATTAAAAAGTTCTTCTAAAATTCTCGATCATCATCATCATTTCGAGTAGGTGTCACGGTCAATCGACCATGCACACCCTGGTGTCAGAGTTCTTCGGAACCGCCTCTCGGCCCCTGACGTGGTTCCTTTAACGACTACCAGATGGCAGCCGGGACCACCGGCTTAACGTGCCTTCCGAAGCACGGAATCATCTTTATTATCAGACAATCAGGTGATTCAAGCCTGCAATGTCCTAACCAAACTGGAAATAACTAAACAAAGTATGCTTCCGGTGGGAATCGAACCCACGACCCCCGGGTCAACAGGCAAACGCCTTAACCACTGGGCCACGGAGGCTGTCGATTATTATACATTTTTTTTATTTTCCCTTTGTAGGCGGGAAAGAGTCGAAATAAAACCTGAAGTGACTTAATCCACGTACAATTTAAAAAATAAAGATTCGCACATATATTCACATTTTGAGCTCGGATATGCTAAACAGGATTAGGTTCCCCGTTTACAAAGTCGCTTATTTATGTCTATGAAACATTGTGACGGGCTAATGTTTTGGCAAATTCGTAGAAGCTGTTGATTAAGCTTGGGTGTTTCCTACTAAACCAACAAAGACTACTACTTATTAATGAAATTAACGTGACACAAAGACATCTTTCATCATCATCATCAGGTCCTGTTTAGTCTCCACTACAGGAGCACGACCCTCTCTGTACTAATACGGTCATACTTGGCCTACACTCTCCACGCTGGCCAGACGGGTTGGAGAGGTCTCTTAGATGTTTATAAGACATTCTTACTTCCTTACTAAAATTGAAAATGCGAAAGTGTATTTGTTTGTTTATTAAATAAATAAATAAATATATACGGACAAATCACACAGATTGAGCTAGCTCAATTGCTCTTTCCGTCGTTACAACTGTACTGATCGTCATGATATTTTGCATACAAGTTCTTTGAAGTACGGAGAAGGGCAGAGGTTACCTTTAATTCCGAAAATAGGCTTTTCCCGAGGAAACTACGTTGACGCGAGCGAAGCTGCGGGCGAAAGCTAGTAATAATTAGAAAAGGGTCACTCACGTTCTATTTCGTCGAGATTGCCGACTATGATCGGGACGCTTTACCGCGTCCAAAACTATAGTCGGCAATCGCGAGGAAATAGCAAGTGAGTGTCAAGTTTTTATCCGATCCTTGATGGGATACTTCTGCCTGTCAATATGAATAACTTCTCCTATGGGATCAAAGCTGGGATTTCAAAAAAAATGCCGGCCACGTGCGTGTCAGACTCGCGCACGAAGGGTTTCGTACATTATTATATATAACTAGCTGTTGCCCGCGACTTCGTCCGCGGCAATTTCTGTTATTATGTTTAATTAGTATAGATGAATAATTTTTCCCCGTTTTCAAAACATTATTTTTATTGATGCTTCGCTCCTATTGGTCGCAGCGTGATGTTTTATAGCCTTAAGCCTTCCTCAATAAATGGACTAACCAACACAAAAAGAATTTTCCAATTTGAACCAGTAGTTCCTGAGATTAGCACGTTCAAACAAACAAACAATCAAACAAACAAACTCTTCAGCTTTATAATATTAGTATAGATAAGTCCATTGTAGAAATCATTAAAAATATTTTTATTTTATAATGTAACAAAAAATTTTCTATTCGTAATTTTTCCTTTATCTGTGCTATAAGATATTGCTTTATACCAAATTTCAAGAATCTGAGTTCATGGGAAGTACCCTGTAGGTTTTGATTTTCTTGCGAATGTCGAAAAAAACACGAAAAATTGCGGCAAAGCCAGCTGTAGTTATTGATTGCGTTGCCTTAGAAGTTTGATTTTTTTACAGCTCTAAGGGACAGTAGACCTGATTATTTCATATGAATTTCAGCTTGATACCTCTACGCGTTTCTGAGTAAAAGGTCTTGACAGACAGACGGACAGCCAAGCGATCTTATAAAGGTTCCGTTTCTCCCTTTCTAGGCACGGAACACTAAAAATTAACATTTCCAAACAAAAATATGCGATTTGTATATTAACGTCAAAAAATGTTGAGTTCCCAGCATTGATCCCATATAAATTGTTCATGTCAACGGGTTCATAGCAATACATATAATTAAGCCGTGACTTATAAGAGCTAGAAGAGAAGCGTAAGCGCGCTAAAATTTTAAAACCACTACGTATAGAATCACTACGAGTATAAGCCTATATAGTAAGCGGTGTTTAAGCACTTCATTAGTTCTGTGTCAGCGTGAAAACAGTCACTCTATCCTCATAAAGCATCCTGTCACTCGCACTCGCGCGCTATGAGATTTTTTGAAACGACGACTCATCAGTTTTTTAGCGTTCCGTACCCAAAGGGTAAAAACGGGACCCTATTAATTTCGCTCCGCTGTCTGTCTGTCTGTCTGTCCGTCTGTCACCAGGCTGTATCTCATGAACCGTGACAGTTAGACAGTTGAAATTTTCACAGAAGATGATTTCTGTTGTTGCTATAACAACAAGTATTAAAAAATACAATAAAATAAATATTTAAGGGGGCTCCCATACAACAAACGTGATAATTTTGCTTGTTTTTGCTCGATATTGATAACGGCAACAGGTAGACGCTCAAAATATTTACAGAATTTATTTACATATTCACTTTAAAAATAAATATTTAAATAAAAATAAAATTTATATTAAAGGAGGGTTCCCATACGACAGATATGAGTTTTTGTCGTTTTTATGGACAACGGTACAGACACGCTTGAAATATTCACAGAATATTTAGTTATATATTTACTTTAAAAATAAATAATTAAATGAAAATAAAATTAATATTAAAAGGGGGCTCCCATACAACAGACATGATTTTCATAGATAACGGTACGGAACCCTTAGTGCGCGAGTCCGACTCGCACTTGGCCGGTTTTTTTTTACATTAATGAGAGGCTTTTTTTCGTGTCCTTGTCCAAATAAATAACTAATGTTATAAAATTCATAGCTTATGTTATTAATTATTACTGCTCATCTCTAAAAGTAAAAGTATTTTTAAATTAGATTGTCTTAAGACGGTACTGCACGAAATTGTGAAATATGACGTGTTTTCAAATCACTAGTTACTACTATACGCTGAATAAATTAAATACAATAAAAGTATTTGTATAATTAAGGTCGATCCTTCAACAAGATCGCCCCTTTGTTGGAATTTGAAACATATACGATATGAAATTATAAAATGGTATGTATATGTTGTGATATGTAAACAAATTTTTCTTCGAAAACTTTGTAATTTTTACGTCTAAAACAATAATTCTCACATGACAATATTAAAATTTGCATTTCGGAGGTCGCCCCCTTTCTTATTTTTACTACAAAAATATAAATATGAAAATATTAAGACTTTTCATCTTTTTTCCTAATAGCCTAATGCTTCTGCGCAGTCTAATGGCTTGCGCGGCAGCGACGTTTTTCGTTCGCGCGGCACCCGCTTAAGGTTAATCGATTACAAATTATAATTACAGAACCGATTTGAAAAATTCCGTCACTTTAAGAATCCTACATTACCTCTGATGAACATAGGATATTAAATTATACTCCTAATCTACCCGTGCAAAGTCGGGGCTAGTGTTTGATAATTTATAATCGAATCTTCTCTCATTATAAAGGTTTAGACAATATATACAGTAAATACCTATAACTATCATCTTATTTTGTATGCAGTGTGACGTCACTTACTATTATTCATGTACATACTACCTTATTTAAGGCGCTGTGAATCAGAAGAATACCGTATAACGTCTATTTTTTCGTCGCGCAGATAGCCTTATTTTCCTATGGAATGCTAGCATAAAAAAATATGAAGTACAGTTCAAAGATCAAAATAAATGGCTACATCAAAATATTTTCAAAAAAGTATTTAAAACCTAGCAAAATAAAACAGCAAAAAAGCTATACCTAGAAAATGTTTCGTCGCGAATTACTTGATATTTTCAGCGACAACTACCAACTTTTTTACGTCTATAAATAGTATAACTAAATGAGCCAGATGGATACCTAAAAAAAATATAACATTTGGTTATAATTATTGCATTATTAAATTAAAAGTGAAAATAAACACGGAAATGGCAGACACGGGTTTGAAATGAGACTATGGCCAGGCCGACCAGTATCGCCACTTTCAACCGCTACAAACGGTTAAGAGCCCGCCATATGCCAGGCGGCGTGGCGGTACAAACGCGGATGGTCTAAACGCGTTGGCTACTTTGGATATTTTCGTTTTTTAAGAATATTAATGGGTTATTCGAAAAAGAAAAACATATGATGGCTGCCTTATCTGTAATGCAATAATAATTAAAAGTTTCAAGGTTAATTTTAATGTATTTGGTGAATAATGCTATATACCGAGTAAATTAGACGTGATTTGGAGGCAACTTTGCAATTTTTTTCTATCGAGAAAATTTAACGCAATCGTGTTTTTGAGTCATATAGTTACCAGAGTTAGTCCTGAACTTTGCTGCATTTTTATTTCAACTTAAGTATTTAATTATTATTGATATAACAGTCAATCATGCAAAGCAGTGTGAGGTAGTATGGCCCCTTAAGGGATACAGCGCCTTAAGTGTCAGCGTGAAAACAATTACTTTGCCCGAAAAGGAAGAAGCTCGTTACAGCTTGTCACTCGCACAGTAGCTTACGTAAATTATAAAACTTTTTGAGTATATAACAAACACATACACAGAGATACAATCAGATCTTTTCTATTTATTTTAGTGTAAAAAATACGGATAATATAAACACTCCCTTATTTTGTATGAAGTGTGACATTATTTAGGTGTGAGTGTGAAAACAATTACTTTGTCCGCATATAGTGCTCTTTCCAAATTGTCACTCGCATGGCAGGCTTACGTAATTTATAACACTTTTTGAGTATATTACAAACAAATGCTCAGAAATACAATCAGATCATTCTATTTATATAAGTGTTAAAAATACGGTTAATATAAACAGTTTTATTTTTATTTTGTATGCAGTGTGATGTTACTGTAAATACTACATAAGTTAAATGTCAGCATAAAAACAGTCACTTGTCCGCATAAAGCGCTCGTTTACGACTTGTCACTCGCACGGCACTTACGTAAATTCTGACACTTGTTGAGTATATTACAATTACATACACAGAGATACAATCAGATATTTTCTATTTATACAAGTTTAGTGTAGAAAATATGGTTAATATAAACACTTTTTTATTTTGTATTTAGTATGACGTCACTGTAAATAATACACTAATTAAATGTCAGCATAAAAACAGTCACTTGTCCGCATAAAGCGCTCGTTTACGACTTGTCACTCGCACGGCACTTACGTAAATTCTGACACTTGTTGAGTATATTACAATCATATACACAGAGGTACAATCAGATATTTTCTATTTATACAAGTTTGGTGTAGAAAATATGGTTAATATAAACACTTTTTTATTTTGTATTTAGTATGACGTCACTGTAAATAATACACTAATTAAATGTCAGCATAAAAACAGTCACTTGTCCGCATAAAGCGCTCGTTTACGAGTTGTCACTCGCACGGCATTTACGTAAATTCGAACACCGATAAATTACCATTTCAAACTCATTCGTATACGTGCTATTGAGATTTCATAAAAGGACGCGTCGCCTGAATTCGAGATTATTAGGGTATTTAATGATGTGTATCTATATATGTATTTGTTATAAAATATAGTATCGTTGAGTTAGTATCCCATAACACAAGTCTCGAAATTACTTTGGGGCTAGCTCAATCATGTGATTTGTCCGTATATATTTATTTATTTATTATTTATTATTATTTAATACAGTACTAAAGTACCTACTTCTATCCGTATATTTGATTTATGTTTGTGATAAAAATGACATCACAATTGGACCGATTAAAAAAAAAATGCTACCTAATTTTTTTTCTTTGATTTCCTTAATTCAAACCATTTAGCGAGCAAGATATACGCTCTATATTTTTGATATTACAGATTTTAAAAACGAAGGATTACTTACTATTACGTAATTCATATTCCAATTTTATCCTGTTAATATTGATTTTTCTTTCGAATATGAATTGAAAGAAAAAATAAGTTTCAGTAAATTAACGATAGAAGGTAATTAATCAATTTTATTAAAGATTTTGATTTTTTATCGCCATCCATATTTTTTATTCCCATGACTAAAAGGAAAGCCTTCAATAGCCCGAGCGACTCTTAACAAAACGTTCCGCTCGTCAACTCTTTAATTAATTTTTAATTGCCCGCCATTTTGTTTTCATTGTACGCTTTGACAGTGGCTCTGATGTTTTATTTTACCACTTGGGCGGAAAGTTATGCTTTGGTTATTGTATTTTCTTGTATACATATATACATAGTATCACGTCTTGACATACATAGAAAAAGACGTGATGACCTTATGGCCACATTTAGTATGTTTGATGGCGTGTAAATAGAAAACGGAATCAAAACAGTGATGGCTTGGTAGCTGCATCGCCTATGGACAACATTTCGCAGATTTGAACAAATTATATAATTATTTATGACGCAAAAATAGTACCATTTATAATTAAACTGAGAAAATCACGGGTACTCCCTAGTGGCCAAACTATTTCGACTATCACACTCATAATAGGCATGTTTTCTAAAAAAAGCTTTTCAAAATAATTAGTCCGTCTAGTAGATTGTTGAAAAATATTATGGCTAGCTTAGTGGCGCAGCGGTCAACACGCCAGCCTGCGACACGAGAGTTCCCGGGTTCGATCCCCGGCCAGATCAAGATAGAAAATGATCTTTTTCAGATTGGCCTGGGTCTTGGATGTGTATCTATCTATATATGTATTTGTTATAAAATATAGTATCGTTGAGTTATTATCCCATAACACAAGTCTCGAACTTACTTTGGAGCTAGCTCAATCTGTGTGATTTGTCCGTATATATTTATTTATTTATTTATAAGACACGATTTTTTTCTTTTGTCAATCAAACTTTTTTTTTTTTTTTTGAAATGACTATGTAGCTAGCTCCAAGTGAGCTTTCGCTACCTCCACCGGGCGTTTGAGGCGAGGGCAGAGTGCCCTCAACCTTTATAGACAACATCACCAAAGGGCCCCCAGGAGGGACGGACCTCGGCTTTGGGCGTTGCCTGTGTGCGCAAGGCTTGGAGAGACAGCAAACTCTCATATTGCCTGATGGGCCGCGTATGCGTGCATGCAAGCCTGAAGGGCCAATCTGAGAAACAATGGCAAAAGCCTTTAGAGAGCAGCAACTCTCATCTTTTGCCTTATGGGCCGAAAGCTACGTTGCCAGAAGGGCCTATCCTGGGTGCAAGTCACCCGGGACCGCCGGGCGGTCACCAGTAATCGGAGCTAATCCTACTCTACGCACTCTATTCCGGTGGCGAGTGCGACGGGGTCGGATAGTGGGATTCCTCTGGCTATTCGGAGCCGAAGAGGGGTCGGGGCGGGCTTGTGCGATGTCAATAGGATCATCGGGATCGTCAAGTACGTTCCTAGGACGTCTACGACGTAAGGTCGTATCGTGTAAGTTGGGGGAGTAGTTAGCAGCTTGCACTACTAACGGGTTGGGGTGGCGTGCGGCTTTCTCAAAGTAACGCTTGGAGGCGTTTTTGAGATAGCCGCGAATGGATGGGAGGTCTAGGTCACGGTGTAAGTCTGTCATGCGCAAGTACCGATGGTGACTCGTATTCGTGGCACGGGTGACGAAGCGGTTCTGCAAGCGTTGCAGCCGATCGATGTGGGAGGGCGCGATATGGGAGAAGACTACGCCGGCGTAGGTCATGATAGGGCGGACGCAAAGCTTATAGAGTGTCAACTTATTTCTAAGTGACATCTTAGCATTGCCTATCATGGGGTGGAGACGGCCTAATACGAAGGCGGCATGGTTGCGGACTTTGGTGATGTGGGGGCCGAAGGTCATCGCGCTATCGAGTACGACTCCAAGGTATTTAGCCTTGCCTGCCCACTGAATGGGCTTTCCGTACAACGATACTGATCCTAACGAGGGGAGTTCTGCTCCGGACATGGTGATTTTTCGACGTGACACAGCTTGGTTATCCTTTGAGAAAAACACAGCTGTGCTTTTCTCCGGATTAACTTCGATGCGCCACCTCTTGAACCACCCGCCGAGAGCGTCCACGGCGGACTGAAGACGATTCACGATGACCGTTTTAAGGTGATGGGACGTGTAGAGGGCCGTATCGTCGGCGAATAGTGCCACTTCTACATTTGGGGTCTTTGGGATATCGCTTGTGTACAGCGAATAAAGGAGGGGCGAGAGAACAGCGCCTTGCGGGACGCCGGCTCGAATGGGACGGGGCCTCGAGAGGCATCCCTCTACTCTGTACCGAAAAGACCGATTCGACAAAAAGTCTCGTATGATGTGCACGAGACTATCCGGCAGGCCCAAGTTGGTCAACTTGGATATCAAGCCCGAATGCCAGACTTTGTCGAAGGCTTTCGCTACATCGAAGAAGAGTACTCCCGTAGGACGTCCCCAATTTCTCAACTTGAGAATATGCTCCGTGAGGCGGTGCAGTTGGTGGTGACACGCGTGTTTGGCCCGGAATCCAAACTGTTCGTCGGGGATGAGACTTTTGGACTCTACGTAGTCCTTGAGTTTTTTAAGGATGATCCGTTCGTAGATCTTGTCTATACAGTTCAAAAGACTGATAGGTCGGTAGGTCAATCAAACAAAAATTAATAAAGATATATCCCGTTAAAGTTCCGCGTGACGTCACTGACCGGTACACATTTTACCGGCCAGTTGCGTCATGAGCGGAGCAGAGGAGTGGGGACTCCTGAACTTAGTTGCGCTTTATCTTTATCATTCCTTGTTTTACTGAAAAAAAAAAACTATCTAATACACATACATGTTATCACGCCTCTTTCCTATGGCGGTAGGCAGAGACTATGGATCTCTATGGATCTCCACTTGCTACGATCCTTACAAACCTCTTTAAATAATAATATTTTCGATAATCTATAAGACAGACTAATCATTTCAAATGGTATTTTGGAAACAAGTCTATTATTTAGATGAAATATTTCAAAAATTGGACGACGTTCAAGTCATTCACCTTATGTATATTTATGTAACATGTATGTATGTATGTTTGAACTCTAAAATATATGATTGCTTTTAACTTTAAGCTACATTTTGTAATAAAAAAAGGAAACACCAGTCCTTGAATATAATAATTCTTAAAGATCTTGAATAGTGCCGCAAAGTAATTCAGTGGAATTACTCTAATTATTCAATTATTCAAGATCTTTAAGAATTATTAGACCATAAAAATTGTCTTTATCTTCACTTACCGAATAAGAGTCTTTCATAACACAGACTTCACACTTTATACTCCATCTCGCGTCTACATTTAACAATCTTTTTACACTCTCCATAATTGCCCATTAAACTCGGCTGTGCGTCGAATTCTCAAGAACCCTAAACTGCGTAATTCCTGGGTTAACGAGATCCGTATACACAAACAAACAATCAGGGGAATCACATTGCGTCCCAACCCACATAAGTATTAAGTCAATTTGTAAAGATGGAAGGTGTATCTCCATTTACACGACTTCGTAAAGCGTAAGAAGGATAATCCCTTTTGTTTTTGTACTTTCGATCGCAAAGTTTACTATTTAAAAAAAAATACCGTGTGGTTTCCGGCAGAGTAGAATAGAACAACTCCAAGTCTTTCCACGTATGTCGTAAGAGGCGACTTAGGAAATACAAGCTAAATAAAGCTCATAAACATCAATGAGACCTCTTCAACCCGTCTGGCCAGCGAGGAGAGTGTTGGCCAAATCCTCTGACTGCTCTGGCCAAGTATGGCTCTGGCCAAGTACAGAGAGGGTCATGCACCTGCACTAAAAAGACCTGTAAATGATAAATGATGATGACATTAAAATAACATACGAAATACTGATATTAAGACATTATTAGAATATGTAACAACGGGTTACACACGTACGAAGTCAAGCTACTAGCCGACATGTTTCGACCTCATCCGGAGGTCTTCCTCAGGGCGAATGTAGATCGAGACGCGCGCATGACTTCCCGATCCGCACTGATAGACTTAAAGTACACTGTACTCTAATTAGTATCAGTGCCGATGACGTCAGGTTGTTAGTGTCTCCGTGGTCCAGTGGTTAAGGCGTTTGCCTGTAGACCGAGGTTCGATTTCCACGGGAAGCATAGTTTGTTTAGTTGTTTCCAGTTTAGTTAGGATATTGCAGGCGTGAATCACCTAATTGTCTGATAATTAAGATGATTCCGTGCTTCGGAAGGCAAGTTAAGCCGTTGGTCCCGGCTGCCATCTGGTAGTCGTTAAAGATACCACGTCAGAGGCCGAGAGGCGGTTCATAAGAACTCTGACACCAGGGTGTATAGACCGTGTCACCCACACGAAATGATGATGATGAGTGCCTGCTGACTTCGTACGTGAGTAACCAGTTATATTGTTTCAATAATGTCTATATCTCACGTTTGTTTTAATAAAAAATAGATTGCCTTTTTTGTGACTTTTTACGGCTGTAATGATGATATACTACCCCGAGCCCCAAACTACATTGTCACACCAAATGTCATCTAAATCAGAAGTAATAACAGACAGATAGACGGACAAACAGATTTATTTTCAAAAATATTCGTTACCGCCATTGTGCTACGAGTGTACATGGTGAAATTCGGACCACGAATCTGAACATCTTTCATTATGGGACCAACTTCGACATCGTGAAAAAAATATCTGCTGTTTCAAAAAAAAAATCTATGGTACTTACAGCAGATTTTTTTTGAGTTGGTCCCATAATGAAAGTTGTTCAGATTCGTGGTCTGAATCAGTCTTAAAACGTTGCTAATGAATTCAATTTCAGCCGGTATGTGGTTTTTGGTCGCTGGAACTTTGCTTTGACTAACCCGTAAGGAATTTAAATCTGAAAATGATCTGAATAAGATGTTGCTCCTTAATTTTCTATCAGATCTATTATGTAAACGAACGCCTAGCAATTAGTCCTCATGAAACAGACAGGGAGATCAAAGGCTCTAATGTTGAGTAAACAGATACTAGACAAGCCGCGTGTAAGGGATATTTACATTTCCTCAATTATGTATAACAAATGTTTATTTTTGAGTTTTGATTATGAGAGGGCTTCTTGTATCAATACAGAATCCTTACTAATATTATAAATGCGAAAGTGAGTTTGTTTATTTGTTTGTTACGCTTTCACGCCGTAACAACTGAACGGATCATCATGAAATTTTGCATACAAGTTCTGTGGTGTACGGAGAAGGACATAGGCTACCTTTTATCCCGAGAAAAAGTACTATTCCCGAGGGATCGACATTGACGCGGGCGGAGCCGCGGGCGAAAGCTAGTGGTATATAACTAATTTCGTTGTTTGTTTTTCGCGTGTGTAAGTGGTCAACTCACTGGTGTCAGATTTTTCTAGTCGCTTAATAGCATTTGAAATACGACTGCCATCAATGTCGACAGACGGAACCATAGGCTTAACGTGTCTTCCGAAGCAAAGGGGAGCTCGAGATATTTTTATGCCACTTGCGGTACCCCATCCCAGTGGTGACCACTCCCAGGGTTACTTAACATATGTAATCGCTAATAATGCTCAGACCCACCATGAGGCTCATCTATACAACTAAACTTATTCACATTCTTTGTATGAATGAATAAAAATTACAATAACTAACATTTTTGGAAAATATGAGTATACAATAGAAAGTATGGTATCAGGTAGAAAGCTGAAGTAAAAACTTTGCTAAGTAGTGAAACAGCATTGATAGTTTAAAATAATAAGATGTCGAAGTCCGCAAATCTGACTCCAAAGTACGACATGACAGGATGCAACCCCAAGGCTGAATATACCATTCTCTTAACTCAGTCTAGAAGATGGAATTCGTACTTCCTTATCCTTACTAATATTATAAATGCGAAAGTGAGTTTGTTTGTTTGTTACGCTTTCACGCCGTAACTGCTGAACCGATCATCATGAAATTTTGCATACAAATACTCTGAAGTACGTAGAAGGACATAGGCTACCTTTTATCCCGGGAAAAAGTACTATTCCCGAGGGATCGACATTGACGCGGGCGGAGCCGCGGGCGAAAGCTAGTTCTATATATGGGAGCCACTCTCTCAAACAATCGGACAATACAGAGGTATATAGGCTTATTTACAAAAAAAAATACCATTTTAAATAATAAGTCCGTCATATAGATAATCGAAAAATATTACATACGATTTTTTTCTTTCTTCAATCAAACAAAAGATGATAAAGATAAAGCGCATCAAAGTTCAGCAGTGGGGGCTCATGACGCAATAGGCCGGTAAAAAGTGTACCGGATAGTGACGTCACGCGGAACTTTAACGGGCTATATCTTTATCAATTTTTGTTTGATTGAAAAAATAAAAAACACGTAGGTCAATATTTTTTGATAATCTATAAGTTTATTATTTAAATTGTTATTTTTTTTAAAACAAGCCTTTTCTTGATACTTTGACAGAATGTCAAAGATTTTAACAAAGTGACAGGAATTCCCTGAAGCATTGCGATCCAATATGGCAATGCTGCAAGCCTTTTTGGCACAATGCCACGTCTCCACGGTTTGCAGAGAATTTAAATAAAGTAACCTAAGTTGTGTAGTGTGTACCTAAGTAGTGTTGTTCATATTTGAGTGTTTTATTACGCATGCAAGTACGCATGCTTGAAATGCGTATACCCTACGGGGTAATATGTGATGAGAGAATTCGACGCAGTGACTCGAAGTCACGGTGGTGTAATGGTATTACACTTAGGGCGATAGCCTAAGGGACGTGTGTTCGAATCCTACCTGTGACCAAGTTCTTTTTTATCACATATTTTCAATTTTAATAATATACCGAGCATTTTAATGCTATTTAAAAACAATTTATATTTTATTGCTGTTTTTTGGTCATTCATTTAACATTTATGAAATAAATGAGTAAAGTCATAAATATTACATAGTTGGGGAAATAACTAAACTAATCAAAATGTTAGAAAATACGTAACTATTTCGAACAAATAGGATATTTACTACGCTCTTATAAGCCAAGGAATTGTTATTTATCCTTACTCCAGTACTTACTACTCTAAGTAAAGATAAATTACAATTCCTTTTACTCAACTAACATTACTTATCCTAAAGTACCAATTACACTAAAACGGCTAAAAAGGACAAAACAGGCCGCTCGTTTCTTAATAGACTTAGATTATACGACGGACTTACTTAAAAATTACTTCTTCGGGTCATTTTATAGGCTTGCCGGTTTTAGGGGCGATTTGGGGGCAGTTTAAGGGCCATGAAAGACGTTTTAATTAGGCATGGGAATAAAATTAGGATCGAATTTATTGGTGTTTAAAAATGAATAAAACGATTTTATTTAATAGGGTTTTTTAGACTAATATCTTTTTTTATTAGCATTTTCTTTTCAATGTTTTGTAATGAATATTTTTTATATGACACGTGTAAAAGTTTGTTAGCATTATTGTTAATATTTTACACAAGAAGTTCTGGACGGAATGAAATAAATCTTTGTAATGTTTTAGATCAGGAGAGCATTAGATGATTACAAATTATAAAATATGTCGACAAAATCGCAGGAAAATTTAGTTGAATATACTTTTATATTATGTAACACCAATGTGAACCTAGCTTTATCCTTACTAATATTATAAATGCGAAAGTGAGTTTGTTTGTTTGTTAAGCGACTATTATACCATCCTGAATCTAGGATCCGGAATTTAGCATCCGATAAGGACAAGAAATTCAGTCGTCAGAGCTCCTGATTACACCGTCCAGAACGTGTCCTGAACGGAGACTGCGCGTCCTGACAGAGCCATCCGTTGGCCATCCTGAATGCGTGACAGGGACGCCGCTATACGTGCGACGCGATTGGAGATATTATCGTTTCGTTTCTAACGTATAGCGGCGTCCCTCTCATGCGGCGATCCTGAATTCCGGATGGTTTCACTTTACGCTTCCGTTATGCTTCCGATAAGGACGTCGGAAGCCATTCTGTCCTGACAACGGATCGGCGATTAAACTGTCCGTTGACTATCCGTTGACTGAATTCCGGATCCTGAATTCTGGATGGTCTAATTGGCGCTTTACGCTTTCACGCCCTAACTACTAAACCGATCATCATGAAATTTTGCAAACAAGTTCTCTAGAGTACGGAGAAGCACATAGGCTACCTTTTATCCCGGGAAAAAGTACTATTCCCGAGGGATCAACATTGATGCGGGCGGAGCCGCGGGCGAAAGCTAATAAGTATCAATTTTTACAAGCTGTTATTTAATTTCACCTGTTACAATGTCTGTCTGTAATCAAAGCTTACAGAGAATACGCATATATTTCTTTTCGTTGTGTAATAAATAATCAATGATACTTTATTTCTTTAGAAAAGAGCTTGTCTATCCATTCTGAACACGTATCTCAAGACAAGATACAATATATGTTGATAACTGATCCCTTGTCTGTTACAACACGCATAACTGTCAAACATATTCTATTGCCCAAGTGATTATTCACTTGGGCAATAGAATATGTTTTCTTTCCTTATGGAAAGTGTTGCGGGAACTCAGGCCGATGTAACTTGAACATTTCTTATTGTATTTTTGTAAGTGTTTTATTTTGCATTCACAGTGTTTTTTTATATAATCGTATTAAATTTAGAAACTTTTTTTCACCATTTTATTTTAATAACATTATTTCATATTGTATTTAATTTTTTGGAATTTTACATATAAAATCGTCGTTTTCTATAGATAATTTCGAGTAAATTAAATTTTTCGTACTCACGTTTTTAGTATCATTTTAGATTTGATAAATTCAACTTAAGTGAAATATTGCATATATTTACGGACAACAATAAGCATAATTTACGCATTATAAAATTTAAAACATATTTTTTCTGCGATTTTGTTGATATTCCTTGTAACTAGTGTTGTGCCGTGCTCGAAATATTCAAAAAATGGGATTTTCCGAGTATTTCTTCATGTTTCTCTCAAGAGCGGGAATTATTGAGAAATTATCGAGAATCTTTGGATTTTTCCCGCAAATTTCCGTGAGAAGGAATTTGTGATACACAACAGAGAATTTCTCCGGCACATTACTACTTGTAACCCATATCATATCCTGATCTGCAGCTAAAACATTATATAGATCCATCCAGGAGTTTTTGTGTGAAATATTTACAATCATCATATCAAACTTTTTTATTTGTTATGTAAAAAAGATTCATTACAATACATTGAAAGAAAATACTGATAAAAAAAATATTGGTCCCAAAATCCTATTAAATTAAATCGCTCTAAATCATTTTTAGACACCAATAAATTCGATCCTAATTTTATTCCCATACCTAATTAAAACGTCTTTCATAGCCCTTAAACTGCCCCCAAATCGCCCCTAAAACCAGCAAGCCAATAAAATGACCCGAAAAAGTAATTTTTAAGCAAGTCCGTCGTTAATCTAAGTCCATTAAGAAAAGGACGGCCTGTTTTGTCCTTTTTAGCCGTTTTAGTGTATTTGATACCTTAGGATAAGTAATGTTGGTTTGGTATAAGGTATTTTTATTTATCCTTACTCTACAAATAACGTAGTAAATTTCCTAGTTGTTCAAGAAAAGAGTCATTTCCTCAAACATTTTGATTAAATTTTAGAATATCCCCCCCACTGCACTGAGTAATTTTCATGATACTTATTTCATAAACTAGCTTTTGCCCGCGTCTTCGCTCGCGTTTAGAAGTATAGTTTCATCCACTATTTTACCACTTTCAGGGTAGAATTGATCAATATCCTTTTTTAGCGGATGCCTGCGTCATAACATCTATTTGCATGCCAAATTTCAGCCCGATTCGTCCAGTGGTTTAAGCTGCGCGTTGATAGATCACTATGTCAGACAGTCGGTCACCTGATGTAAAATTGATAAACAAAAAAGAACTAAACAAAAATAAACAAACTTAGTTATATGCCATTTCTGCATTGATACAAAATGTCTATTCATAATCAAAACTCAAAAATAAATATTTGCTGTACATAAATTGAGAAATGTAAATATCCCTTGAACGCTGCTTGTCAAGTATCTGTTTACTTAACATTAGAGCCTTTAAACTCCCTGTCTGTGTTTCATGATGACTAGCTGCTAAGCCACTTCTGATACTTTGCTGTTTACTTTAATATGAACTATAAAAAACATGTCTTTATACCTATGCATGTTGCTACGTTATGCAAAGATTCAAAGATTTATTCAGAAAATAGATCTTTTCAGGAACTTTTTCACGTCAATTCACATTTTAAATAATACTTATTATATTATATTCAAATTATTAATTATTGTTCAAAAGCTACAAACTACTAGCGTTTCGGAACCGACCACTGCAGAGAAGAAGACGCCGAAAGAAACTCTTTTCAACAGTATTGGTCGCCTACTTGCCTGAAGGGCTTTGTATGATATTTAATATTTTAATCTTTTCTTTTTTTTTCTGATGTCATGTTATATACAATTTCAATTTACATATTTTTGTGGAACACGTTATGTTAGCGATCGAGCGTGCAACAACAACAGATATGATAAAAGTCTCAAAGATAGATAGAAGACTCAAAGAGACCGAGCAGAGCTGTCCCCCCCGGCAGCACCCGTTCACGAGTTGAGTTATGCATGTTGTTCGTGGCTATTATGTGACAAACGTAATCAAAATGGGGCGTTGCTAACCGCATCGCATATTAAGGGCCCGTACTACCTCACACTGCTTTGCATACTGTTATATCAATAATAATTAAATACTCAAGTTGAAATAAAAATTCAGCAAAGTTCAGGACTAACTCTGGTAACTATATGACTCAAAAACACGATTGCGTTAAATTTTCTCGATAGAAAAAAATTGCAAAGTTGCCTCCAAATCACGTCTAATTTACTCGGTATATAGCATTATTCACCAAATACATTGAAATTAACCTTGAAACTTTTGATTATTATTGCATTACAGATAAGGCAGCCATCTTAAGTTTTTCTTTTTCGAATAACCCTTGAATATTCCTAAAAAACGAAAATATCCTAAGTAGCCAACGCGTTTAGACCATCCGCGTTTGTACCGCCACGCCGCCTGGCATATGGCGGGCTCTTAACATCATCATTCCAGCCGTAAATGTCCACTGCTGGACAAAGGCCGCTCCTAAAGATCTTCGTTCCATGGGAGAACATTGCCATACTTACCACTCTTGGAAAACGGGTTGGTGAGCGCAATGTATTTGGCTTGTATCGGTTCTGATGCTGCTGCCCATCGGAACCGTTTTTAAGCGAGGATAGGGTAGGAGTTTATTGGGTTGGGGAAATGGGTAAAGGTATTTGGGATACTCAGTCGGATGAATTAGTAATGTGTAAGCAGCAGCTCGGGAAGTCGGACGCGCGTACCCGTAGCCATATCTTGAACCACCGGACAGGCAGTTGAGACCCCCTGGTCTTATACAACGTGTTAATGAAAAAGCGCAAAACCTCAGACACCCGAACTTATTTTTATTATTAGACATTGTTCGTAACACCAGGCTACGCTCCAAAACCCAGATAAAAGACGTCGTCTAAAAGACGACTGGGCGGGGCACGTTTACACCGTATGCAACAGGATGGGTGGACCAGAACTGCAACTACGTGGATACCAGATAGCCGCCGAGGAAGAGGCAGACCTAGGAGGAGATGGCGCGATGACATGGACGCACACATGAACGATTGGCGGACTGTCATGTGGCCCTTGACAGGGACATTTGCCCAGCAGTAGGACACGAATGAAAAAAATAAACAAAGTATTAAATTTAATTTTCGCGGATTATTAACGAATATATTAGTTTTTTTTTTTGTTTTATTATGTTTGTTGGAAAATAAAAAGTCTATGGTATTAAGCGCGATCCAGGGCGACGTTGCCGCTTGGCGTGCCACCGCGAGAGTAGAGCTAATGAATGATCAAATACAGCATAATTAAAATATTTTCTTGATTAAAGGTTGACCCCTATTATTTTATTTTTGGAATCGATTCTACTCTCGATACCTGAAGAAACTAATTTCAGGTTTTGCGCTTTTTCATTAATACGTTGTATATTGACATATTTCTTTATATTGTTGCCTATTGTCTTGATCGGTTTAACAATGTACGCGTAAAGAGAAGTAGCTGGTTACATTTTTTGTTATTTATCTTATCCAGACCAACGGGAAAATGTGGTAAAACTGTTAATACACACGAGACAAGATTCCTTGCTTCGCATCTCCGGCTCGTGATCGGCATTCAAAGACGAGATAGTGTAAATGAGCCGAGAATTTCGCTCATTAGTTAGTAGAGGAGTTAATTATGTGTCCTTCTTTATTAATAGTGGCTCTGTGAGCTTTACACCAGGCTAGTGTTAACACAGCCAACTGAAATTACAAAGGGCCTAACCACCATAATAGCACTTAAGTAATATGAGCCAATTTCGCCCTTTAAAAAAAACCGGCCAAGTGCGAGTCGGACTCGTGCACGAAGGCTTCCGTACCGTTATCTATAATAAGTTAAAAATTATTAAATATATTTTTATTATATGATGTAACTCAAAATTAATGCTTTTCACAATTTTTCCTTTATCTGTGCTGTGTATAAGACGTTGCTTCGTACCAAATTTCACGATTCTGAGTTCACTGAAAGTATGTAGATTTTGATTCCCTTGCAGATGTCGAAAAATCACGAAAATTTGCGGCATTAACGGCTGAATCTTTTGATTGCGTTGGCTTAGAAGTTTGAATTTTTCACAGCTCAAAGGGGCAAAAAACCTGAGTATTTGATATAAATTTTACTTGATACCTCCATAAGTACCTGAGAAAAAGGGTCTTGACAGACCGACAGACAGACAGACGGACAACCAAGTGATCCCATAAGGGTTCCTTTTAAACAGAACCCTAAAAAAAAAACGAAAACTAAATCAACAAATAAATTTAATAATTAAACCTGTTTACTTAATTTCACGGAAATCGAAATGCGACCTACAGAAGAGAATAACCGGAGGGCGGAACATAAAATAATTTTTACCCAAGATAAAACAGAAATGCTTTCTCGCAAACGACTGACCTGATGGAAATTGATCACCGCTGCCCTTGGACAATTGCAACACCAGGGTGTGACAGGAGCGCTGCCGGCCTTTCAAGGAGTTGAGGGGTGGACATAAAGAAATAAATAATAAATAAATATATACGGACAAATCACACAGATTGAGCTAGCTTAGCTAGATTTGTTATAAAATATAGTATAGTTGAGTTAGTATCCCATAACACAAGTCTCGAACTTATTTTGGGGCTAGCTCAATTTGTGTGATTTGTCCGTATATATTTATATTTTATTTATATCCAAGACCCAGGCCAATTTGAAAAAGATCATTTTCCATCTTGTACTGGCCGGGGATCGAACCCGGGCACTGTCGTGTCGCACGCTGGCGTGTTGACCGCTGCGCCGCGGAGCTAGCCAAATATGGAGCGGACATGGAGGGAGGAAATAGAGGAGAGGTGGAAAGATGGCCCTCCGGCTCTCTCACTCACCGAATGAAGCATGGAAGCGGCAACGCTTCTACTCAAACATTGATTTTCTTTGAGAGTGTGATTCTTCCCCGGCCGAGCGGCTCATTCATGCTTCTAGCAAAAATGAATTTTGCCGGGAGCATGGCTCTACCAAAATAGTTTCCTACATGACTTATATCCTTACTAATATTATAAATTTGAAAGTGAGTTTGTTTGTTTGTTTATTTGTTTGTTTGTTTATTTGTTTGTTTGTTTATTTGTTTGTTTGTTTGTTTGTTACGCTTTCGCGCCGTAACTACTGAACCGATCATCATGAAATTTTGCATACAAGTTTTCTGGAGTGCGGAGAAGGACATAGGCTACCTTTTATCCCGGGAAAAAGTACTATTCCCGAGGGATCGACATTGACGCGGGCGGAGCCGCGGGCGAAAGCTAGTCATTAATAAAACTGGCCAAGTGCAAGTCAGATTCACACGCTAAGGGTTCCGTACCAACATACAATACTTAATTACGAAAACGCTATAAAAACCACGTTTCTTGTTTGGGGTCATTGATGTATAAGTGTGCTTGAAACTTCTTCAATTGAAGCTCTCTTGTAACGGTAAGCCCGTTGACCAAACTTTTTCACGTGATAATGTCTTATAAATTGAAGAACGCAGGCTGCACGCACGACAAAGTGTCACGTTCTATGTGCAAGCGAGAGCGCTGAACAAGTGATGGAGAGGCACGATCGGTCTAAGCGTTCGGCTCGTGACGCATCTATCTCTCATCACTGTTATCACGTAAACTATGTTTATTCTACCGTTACTTACACGTATGAATAGCATTAAAATAAATTTCCAATTAAAAGAGTTTCTTCGTTAGAATTTCCAATGTACGTACATACATAGTATCACGTCTTTTTCCCTTGCGGAGTAGACAAAGCCTAGGTCTATAAGACCTGAAGGCCATGCTTAGCATGTTGGTGGATATTACGTGGAAAACAGAATCAAAATAGTGATGGGTTGCTAGCCGCATTCTCTCGAGCGGCTTTTACGGTCTGCGAGGGAAGAAAAGCAGCTGGTACATTCTACATTTTTTTCTTTTCTCCCAGACCAGCATGAAAGAGGGCCAATGTCAGGTCTAAATAAAAGATATTATACACTGTACTGTTTATTCATGCAAGCTTTTATTTGACTGGATATACAACTAGAATTGGGCACAAAATATTACCTCCTCGTATTCTATTTTAAACAAAGCCTGTGAATAACAGCTGATGGAAAGGTACCTAATAGAAAACCCGATCCGGACGCGCAGGAACTGACAAATTGTGAATATTTTCCTGACAGACCGAGCTCAGGATGCTGACACAAAATAGGAAAAGACCAGAAGTTAAATTTGTTTTAATGTGTGATACCGAATACGGAAGATTTGTTATTTTCACATCGATCGTCTTTGTGTGTGTAAGCAGCCAACATTGGTGTCAAAGTTACCTGTTACAGGTTTAAGTTACTAAAGAAATTTGACGTAGCTTTGCTATGGCTCAACACCCCTTCTGAAGTCGGAGGAACTTGATATAATTAGCTCTATTGGTATAATCAAATAATCACGAATGCAGTTGCTTATTTAATCATATTTTAAGGAGGTTTCGGAATCTTAGGCTATGTTCAAAGATTTGCCTGCTTTACTAAATATATGCTGACATAGATTTTCGAATATTCTCCTTAAACGCTCAATCGCGACATCAATTTCATACTTTCTGTATTTTAAGATCTTAAAATGGATTTCCTGTTGGGTTGGGTAGAGGAAATTCTTGTAATTAGACTGTTTTTTGTCACATTTTGATCTATAAGTTTTATTCCCGCTTTCTTTGAAAATTGTTCTTATGAAATTTCATTTATTCTACTCCGTGTCGAATCAAAAGTCTCAAAAAGAAAATGTTCAATTGTGTGCTTTATTTCTAGACTGCTTTTGTTTTGTAATCCGACCCTTGTTCTTTTTGTTGTGTGTGTAATTCGCCGTATGTAACTCGATAATGTTGCGGGTTACAGGGAAGTTTCCTGTGCCACGCTGATGAAATCGTGATGTGACTAATAATTCCTAACCTGCCTTTCATCTATAAATTCCTTATAATTCTAAGGCCAACGTCATGTTACTATGACAGGATAATATATTATATTAATATATTTTTTAAATAAAAAATCTGTTTAGTTAAACACACCTGTAGCAGAAGTGAAAAAAAAAAATACATAGCTAATGAGTAGAAAGCTCCGACACCGATGCCGGGCCACATTGTATAGGTGACTAAAAACTGTATGTTCTCAGTTCCAAGTAAAGTTGCATAAACTCTTGTTAAATTAAGAAATAAAACCCTTACTAATATTATAAATGCGAAAGTGAGTTTGTTTGTAACGCTTTGCCGCCGTAACTACTGAACCGATCATCATGAAATTTTGCATACAACTTCTCTGGAGTACGGAAAAGGACACAGGCCCTTTTATCCCGGGAAAAAGTACTATATCCGAGGGATCGACATTGACGCGGGCGGAGCCGCGGGCGAAAGCTAGTATAATAATAATTATAAAATTTGGTACGATTCCACTCTTACTTTGGAATTCGTATTACAATATGATTTTTCTGAAATTATTAAAAGAAAAAAAAAAAGAAATATCTATCTGATTCAATAAACCTACCTTTATATTATCTATTTAGGTCCCACTGCTGGGCAAACACTATGTAATAGTAGTTTTATTATTTAATTACAAAAAAGGTGCAATAAAAATAGCAAAACTATTTTTTGCATTAAATTCGTTGATCATTAAAATCATAATACCATATCCACCTTTTATGCTCCAACTTTCCTACTAAGTAACGTTCGTTAAAAATATTTCTTGGCCCACACGGATAAGTGAAGACTGCCACAGCCAATCTCTTGCACGAGCAAAAATAGATTTGTTAACAAGTTCGGCCAAGTCACAGGCTTGGAAGACGTATCGGATTTGTCCTCATTCGTAATGGTTTTATTTCGAGTCTTTCCGTTTCCATCCCAGTTTTTTATCCCAACGCCTTAAAATAATAATAACTAGTAGTTCGCTGCGAACGTGGACCTCGCGATTATTTAATTTTCCTGATAATTTCGTGAGCTAGCCACTATTATACTGATTTTGATAAGCATGTTGTCATAGTGCTATTGTTTAGATGACTTTAAAAGCACTCTTTTTATTTTAGTCACCACGACTTGTTTCAAATTAACATACAATGAACACGATGTCCTTACTTTCTTGTACTAATAGTTAACATTAATTTCTATCCAAACAAATAAACTACCATACAATGTTGCCCCTTTTTTATTACTATTGCACGAATAGTTGAAATAGTTTTTCAAATATAAAATGCCAGGTCATTTAATAGGTTAGTATCCGGGTGACTGAGCTTCGGTCGGCATGATAATGATGATTAAGGTTCTAAAAACGAGACATATGTGTTTTGCTTTCTAAACCTATATGGTTTTGATGTGTACACGTCAATGTTTAATTTTTTTAGCCCCGATAGACATATTACCCCCGTTTCTTCGCTTGAGCTTTATACTTAAAAAACTTTTGGTTTTCATATGTATAAATTTTCTGGCTTGCTTTGTCCGGACAACCCCCCAGCTCATTTTTTATTTGGCTTTTGTTTTTGTTTCTCTCGCAGAGTGCTGTACTCCCATACTCCTCTTTCTATGCTTTTGCTTTACCTTCCAAATATGGGTTTCGTACGTTTGGATTCTACATCTGTACTTATCTTTCGCCCGCCGAACCCCATTTCTTTGTCTTTATTGTGTCTGTTCTGCGGAATTATTTGTTTCTTCTTACATTTTTCATTCATTTTTATTGTTTCGTACATAAAGGGTATAAACGGGACCCTATTAATATCGCTCCGCTGTCCGTCTGTCTGTCTGTCCGTCCGACTCTCACCAGGCTGTATCTCATGAACCATGATAGTTAGACAGCTGAAATTTTCACATATGATGTATTTCTGTTGCCGCTATAACAGGAAATACAAAAAAATAGAATAAAATAAATATTTAAGGGGCTCCCATACAACAAACGTGATGTTTTTGCTTGTTTTTGCACTATATTGATAATGGCAACAGGAAGTCGATTGAAATATTCATAGAATTTGTAGGTATATATATATATATATATATATATATATATAAACACTACTTTGGGCACTTACCGCATCCAGCAGTGAGCTGGAACATTGTCGACTCCACCTTTAACCCGGAATAACTTGGCTCCAGTTGTAGGTATTTCGCTCGGAGTCGAATACGTTGCGTCTTACGATAATTTCTGACCGACATATTCGTTAATATACCTTTATACTCGACAAAATTTTTGCTCAACTTTCGAAACAAATTTGATCCGTAACGGCCAATTTTTTTAATCTCCTTATCACTTTATGACTCCACGTTTTATTCAACACTTGAACATTGTTGCCTCCGTTTTATATTCACTGAAATATATACTTACCTAAATTTCAAAACTTATTTGATCCGCAACGTATATATCTTTTTAACTCGTTGGCACATTCTGACTCCGCGTTTAATTAAAAACTTGTACTTTGTTGACTCCATTTTATATATGGAATTTGTCCGGCTTATTTTATATTCATAAAGATTGTAACTTATAAGATCCACTTCCATTTTTTAAATCTCGTTATCACTTTATGACTCCACATTTTATTCAACACTTGAACATTGTTGCCTCCGTTTTATACTCACTGACTTATATACTTACCTAAATTTCAAAACTTATTTGATCCGTAACGTATATATCTTTTTAACTCGTCACTCGCACATTCTGTCTCCGCGTTTTATTCAAAACTTGTACTAAGTTGACTCCATTTCATATAAGGAATTTGCCCGGCTAATTTTATATTCGTAAAGATTGTAACTTATTAGATCCACTTCCGTATGTATACAAAGGCGGAAGAAACATTGACTAATAATAAAGTACTGATAAAAATAACAAAGCGAGTAGATCCGATGGCCGGTGGGGCAGAAGGGTTCTCGAATGGTAACCACGTACCGGCAAGCGCAGCGTCGGACACCCACCGACCAGAAGGTCGGACGACCTGACTAAGGTCGCAGGAAGATGCTGGAAGCATGCGGATTTCTACCAGTCGTATTGGAAATCTTTGGGGGAGGCCTATGTCCAGCCGTGGACTTCTTGCGGATATGATGGTGATGACAAAAACAATAGATACCCAGACAGATTAATGTTGCAAAGAAAATAAAAAAGTGAATGAGAGAGACATCAAGAATAACAGCAACTAGAGTGAGAACAGTCAACAAACTGAAACAGACCTGTCTAAACAAATTGCACAAATCTATATAGAGATATACAAAAAGAGAAAAATCATCAGAAAGATATAATTCAAGTGACTACAAACAAAATGAAATAGTTAAAACAAATACTTTTGGTTCTATTAAATTAATAAGAGTAAAAAATAGGGCAAAGATTAGTATCAAATACTGAGAGTGATCAATCTTGTGAAGAAAAGGAAAACATAAACAGAAAAAAACAAAAATTATAAGTGGCGATGAATTTAATAAATAAATATATAAGGAAGAAAAAAAAACCAAAATATACTCAAAAAAACTAAGATGAAAATGATGAGGAATCAGATGAATAAGAAGTTGAGAAAAAGATGAAAGAAAACTCAAACCAAACGGAGCAGCATTGAGATTGAATCAGTGATTCAGCACTGAAAATCATTCGCATTGAAGAAAACAATCCAGGTAAAGCTTTGTGTGAAGAAGTATTGCGCAAAGAAGCATTTTTCTAGAAAAAAAGGCATAAAATTATCGTTATTAAAACGCAACCCTGAAATTGTAACACTAATGTGACCTACAAATGTAACAACCCAGAAAGTATCTAATTATCTCTGAGCAGTTAATGACAAATCTAGAAAAGACTACTTATTTTTTTACAGTAATAATAACAAGCCGTGAGGTTTCCGGTAGAGTAGAATAGGACCACTTCTAGACTTCCCACGGATGTCGTAAGAGGCGACTTAGGAAATTCAAGCTAAACAGAGCTCATAAACATCAATGAGACCTCTCCAACCCGTCTGGCAAGCGAGGAGAGTGTAGGCCAAATCATCTGTCTGCTCTGGCCAAGTATGGCTCCGGCAGTACAGAGAGAGTCATGCTCCTGCAGTCGAGACTAAAAAGACCTGATGATGATGATGAATAATGACAAAAAAAAAACTAAATAATAAATACTATATTTTTTTCGTGGGGAATCATGTAACAATTGTTTATTTAAAACTTCGTCAGTTAAGCTATTTTGAGAATTATTTTATGTATTGTTTTTATCAAGCCTGATTAATAATCCCAAAAGTTTGCTTGTAGCTATTTTAAAAATTGAGGCGTGTTGTCTGTATTTATACCTAAATACACTATTTCGTTAGTACGATTTAATTATGTGATTTTCCAAATTACTTTCCTATCTGAATTGTGAAATTCATGTCTTTTTTTTGTTAAAATAGTAAAGTACTATCTATTTTCTGACTAGAATTGGCTCGTTTTTAGACGTTAGATCATACGTACGGAATAATTCGTGCGCGATTCTGACTTGCACTTGGCCGGTTTTTATTTTATAAAATGACACATGACCCCGTATTTATATGTCACATTAGAACTGAATATCGTCCTGTCAACAAAACGCATGGCTGTCGCAGAATTATAGGTATAAGTGGGCTGCTTCTTGCAACTGGTGTCGTGTTTGTTGTCTTTAGACAAAAAAATAACATCTTGAGGGTCCCGCTCAACAAAAAGCCGCCAATGTCACAACAGGTAGTCTGGTTTCAGTGCACATACCGTGATAGACTAGCCTGATGTAACAGGCATATTGTTTGTGATTCATCATCAAATACAAACAAAGATAAAATCAAAGTCAAATAGAAATATTTATTTTAAGCAAAATACAACTTAAACAAATAAAATAATACATGTGAAATAGACTTTTACAAAAATACAGATACCAAAAGATTTAAAAAACATTTGGGCAAGTAAATATTATAAAGAATATATTTTTTTCCATTAACAAACACATCAGGAGCCATGAAAAGAAATGTTCTGAAGTGGCACAGTGGGATGTTTGGAAGGAAATGGGGCAGACCTTTGCCCAGCAGTGGGGATCACGCGGAGATTAGGGGTTTGTTTTATTAACAACTTCATACCCGAGACGGCTCTGTTTTGTAAGGTTTTATCAGAAGTTCTTATTACCACCTCTCGGCTCCATCTCCAGGCCCTGAATATCATGTAGCACGGAAGTGCTTGCTAATACAAATCAAATGAGTCGAAACACGACGAACGTATCTTATTTCGTTGAGGAGTTCCTACGGTCACCTTCTACATGATCTTGTCACCGAAGAAACGGGATGCGTGTTTTTTTAACGAGTCCACAACGGATATCTTGTTTAGTTTAGCCAGAAGTTTCTTTCACCTTCCGGCCCCATGTCCCTTTTTTTGCCAAGACGCAATTAATGAACACCAACTTAAATGGTTACGAAGCAAAACTCTAACCTACATAGTGAGTAGCCGGCAGAAGCCAATCATAGATACCGACAGGTATGGTGTGCTCTGATTGGCCCATTTGAATCGGAGCAAGAAGTGCTTCAAAGCCAAAAAGGTGGATTTGTATAAAAATTGCCTAATTCTTATTATTACTCGCGTCGACATTTATGGCTCCAATCGGAGTCATATTTTGACGGGAAGACGGCAATGGAGTCAGAAAATCAAACCGGAGTCAGAAATGTAAACGGAGTAATTAAGTGCTGCTCGTACGGCACGGTTGAGCCAGGAAGTGCCCATGGGGATATCTATATATATATATATATATATATCCTTTAAAAATAAATAATTAAATAAAAAATAATAATATTAAAGTGGGGCTCCCATGCATCAGACATGATTTTTTGCCGTTTTTATAGATAACGGTACGGAAACCTTCGTGCGCGAGTCCGACTTGCACTTGGCCGGTTTTTTTTTTACAAGCTTTTATTGTGAAAGGATTGAAACTGTAAAATGTTGTAAACGGGATGTTCATCATTAAATAGCTTGTCATCTTCAAATCAGATCAGTGATTTTTTTATAATTATCTTCCTCCAACATAATGTGAAGTACAATGCGGAATTGCAGTTAAATTGGTTGTAAATAACTGCTTTAACTTTTGGTTGCAGGCTTAAACCCGAACAAACATATACATACTTAAAATTAAAGATAAATAAAAACTTTTTAAAATATCCCTACCCTACGCATTTTTGGACTTCTGACTCCATCTGTTGGAGAAATTTGGAACTAACATGAATTTATTATGGAAATTTTCATGGACTGGAATTTTTCTGTTCTAAAGGAACGAAATGTTGTAAATTAAAAATAAGAAATTCACTTGGAATTTAACTTGGAACAGACAGCGAAAGAAATATTTGCAATCATTAAAAAATCAAATTTTCTTGCGCGGCTCGAAGTCTAATCTTTTCGATCGGGTAACTACCTTACTGCGACTGAGCCAACCATTTGATAAGTATAGAGGAGAAAGTACCGTTCTAGTTTATAATTGTTCATGTTTTGTTAGTAAATTTAAATTTAATACACAAAGCATGGACAAAGCAGGCATCAACGAAATACCGCCACCTAGCGGCGGCTGTGGTAACCTTCAAAATTAAAATTTATTTCAGCGCCATCTTGTAACATATACAGCCTAAACGTCATTTTCAATTTTCATTTCACGAAATTCTTTAACATTTATTTAAATATCTCGTAAACTACTGAACCAATTTTGATGCCCAACGAACTTAAAAATTGTATTTATAAGACCTATATACATTCTAAATTTCATCTTAATTGGAGCATTGGTTCTAAAGTTATCGTGGAACAAACATACATACATACAAAAAATGTCTTTTCGCCCAAACTTGAATTGAAGACCTCGCTCGCTTCGCTCGCTCGGTCAAATAATTCAGTGTTCTACCCACATTGACATTAAATTCCGCTTTCAACCTTTAAAATTGTTCAGTACTGGCAGCAAAAAAAGTGAATCTAATTTTGAAAATCAAATATTTATTTTTGTAACTCATATACTATTATAGGTCTTGATAAAATATATATTATTAAATAAGAACATAAAAAGAAAGTGTTTTGCGAGACAATATATACAGGATGAAATTGAATTCATTAGCAAACGTTTAAGGAGTGATTTAGACCACGAATCTGAACAACTTTTTGATTATAGGACCAAGCCGAAATTGCAAAAAAAATATCAGCTGTTCAAGTGACCAAGTAGATAGGTGCCACTATTGTATGAAAGAGCAGATAATTTTTTCACGATGTCGAAGTTGGTCCCATAATGAAAGATGTTCAGATTCGTGGTCCGAGTCACTCCTTAAACTTAAAGTGAATTCAATTTTACTTTGTATAATATGAAACAATAAAATATCTATATTTATAATAACCTAGCTTTCACCCGCGGCTCCGCCCGCGTCAATGTCGATCCCTCGGGAATAGTACTTTTCCCGGGATAAAAAGGTAGCCTATGTCCTTCTCCGCACTCCAGAGAACTTATATGCAAAATTTCATGATGATCGGTTCAGTAGTTACGGCGTGAAAGCGTAACACACAAACAAACAAACAAATAAACAAACTCACTCACTTTCGTATTTATAATATTAGTAAGGAAATAAGGAAATATTAGTAAGGATAAAGGATATTATAACCTGGCATGTTAAGCCACAAAGGTTGTTAGTAAGATGTTTGGGAAGCTCCTAACGTTATAATACCTAATCACTCTTGAACAATTAACCAATCAAGCGCGAGAAACGGAGACTCAATGGTTTTTTTATTGTGACGTGGACTAATTGGCCCAGTTGGTGGTTGAGAGGTCAATCGTTCCCAAAAGCCACGGTATTAAAATTCATCATTCATTGAACGTCAAACGTAAGTCGTGGTAGGGCCACGCTACCAGCAAAATGAATTGCTAGCATGAATGGGCCGGCTCGTCCGGGGAAGTACCACACACTCACAGAAAATCGACTTCTGAGTAGAAGCTTTACCGTTTCTACGCTTTATTCGGTGAGTAAGAGAGCCGGAGGCCCTACCTTCACCCTCCCCATTTCCTTTCCCCAACTCCTTGAAAGGCTGTCACACCCTGGTGTTGCAGTTGTCCATGGGCAGCGGTGATCACTTACCATTAGGTGACCCGCTTGCTCGTTTGACGACATATATACTATATACGACGACAAATATACAACGTTTTGGGATTATTTCCAGTGATCATTGATTAAAATTGTAGTTGTTATAAATTACCGTGTCGAATTAGAACCGTGACGAATAGGGTCGAAATAAAACTTCTAAAAGATCTTCCGAATTGACCGCGAGTCATTAGCAGCGGAGTAACTGGGGCGTTCAATCAGGTTCGTAGTTGGCTGTGTCAAGGAAAGATTTATTTTAACTAACTTTGGCAAACAGGCTTGCAGCTCTTTGTTGGAATCCGGTCGCAAAGTATACAACTTTCAATTATTGGAAATTCAGGTGTGACGTTAAGGTTTGTAGGAAACAAATGAATAGATAAAAATACGTTTATTGAAGTTGGCTAGCTCCGTGTCGCAGCGGTCAACACGCCAGCCTGCGACACGAGAGTGCCCGGGTTCGATCCCCGGCCAGTTCAAGATGGAAAATCATCTTATTCAGATTGGCCTGGGTCTTGGATGTGTATCTATTTATGTATTTGTTATAAAATATAGTATCGTTGAGTTAGTATCCCATAACACAAGTCTCGAACTTACTTTGGGGCTAGCTCAATCTGTGTCATTTGTCCGTATATATTTATTTATTAAGTAAAAGCTTCTTTAGCGGCGTTGTGCTCTTTTTGCGATGGGTAAAATATGTTAAACTCGCGTCAGGACACGTGGCCTGATCGAAAATTCGTAAGACGGACACTTGACCTGAGACCGCCGGCGCGGCTTAGGAGAGGAAGTAATATACTCCTCTTTCTTCCGCGAATTCTTCAGACGAGTATACAGGGGTGTGGTGGTTCTGTACCACCACACCAAAGAGCCACACAAAAGCGGCAGGTTATACAGAATACCAAGGAGTATAACCTCGTGTCTTTAAACTCGTGTCATTTTATTTTTATTTAATGTTTTATTGTTAGTGAGTATATAACTAAATATTCTGTAAATATTTCAAGCGGCTAACTGTTGCCCTTATCAATATTGAGCAAAAACAAGCAAAACAATCACGTTTGCCGTGTGGGCGTTCCTTAAATATTTATTTTATTCTATTTCTTAATATTTTTTGTTATAGCGACAACAGAAATACATCATGAGGCGGCTAGGGTTAAACCAGCGGTGCCTATTGTTCAGTTCCATCAACGTAAGGATAAATCCAATTTGAAATGCTGATCCACACAATTTCACTGTGTCTGTGATGCCTATTATGTGTAAATAATTACTGATAACCATAAAATTATTGTATTGTTAGCAGAGAAGCTCGTGCGGGGGTAACGAGAGTGGTGGGAGCGTGTCTATATAAGCCACTGCACGCGTCAGTTGAGACACATTTCTCGTCGGAGCAACAACTATAGTAAAATCTATGCTGTATCGATTTGCCTTTTCTGTTTTGTTTTAAATTTGTATTTATGGCAAATTAATGCCAATTGATATTTTTGATGTTATGTACTTGTTTTTAAAATTAAAAGTAATTTCGGTTGTGTATAATTGTTTTTTTATAAGCACTCGCGTGACGGGTTGCTAATAGTATTAATTAAATCACTAAGCACGGCGGCAGCCATTGATTGAATGGATCTGCTACGTGATTGGTTCATTGGTTGTCGACTATGATTTGACGTTTAAAAAATAGTAGTTTTTTGTTTTTACTAGTGACGTGGCACTAATGCCACGTGTTGTGCTGCTTGTCTAAGTTTTGACCGACTGTCTTGTGTGAGTGTATTGTTATGTTATTCATTCTTTACTTTTCTTATGTTTTTTTCTTTTTGTGTATGTATTTTACTTATATTTTTTCTCGTTATACTTTTGTTGTTTGTTTTACATAAAGTCTCTTCCCAACTTAGGGAAGCGTGGGACGGTCCGTGATGCCACAGAAGGTGACGGCTGAAAATCAGTGTTGTACTAGGTCATGCATATGCCTAGTACAACGTAATACTGAGACGTCACCTTTTGTAATACTGATGGCACCGCCTTATAATTGTGTTTTGTCTTATACTGTCCTTTTTTGTTTGTGTTGTGTGTGCCATTGTGTGTTACAATAAATATTTTTCATTTTTTTTTTTTTTTTCATCATCTGTGAAAATGTTAACTATCACGGTTCATGACATATTGCCTTGTGACAGACGGATAGACAGACAGATGGACAGCGAAGCGATATTAATAGAGTCCCGTTTTCACCCTTTGGCTGCGGAACCCTATAAAAGCTACGGATTTCTGACAAAAAAGGTTTTGATTGATATACAGACGGAGACGGACGGACGGACAAAAAAGGGTACTTTTTAAGGAAATAACATTAAAAGGTTGAATCTAGTCGATAATAAGAATCATCAGGCCCTACTAACAAAGATAAAAGAGAAAAAGTTTTGTCGAGTAAGTGGATAGGTACTTATACGAAATTTCTTTGTTACCGTGATAAAGAAAAAGTTTTTTCGAATTCCTTTTATAGTAATGAGGCAAGTTCAAGATCTGACTAAGTCCACTTAGAGAACTATGCTTTTGTTACGTTTGACTTATATAGATCGTTTTTGCCAATGTTTTCGCGATTTTAACACATTTAAATTTATATACATACATAGTATCACGTCTTTTTCCCTTGCGGGGTAGACAGAGCCTATGTCTATAAGACCTGAAGGCCACGTTTAGCATGTTGGTGGGCATTAGGTGGATAACGGAATCAAAATAGTGATGGGTTGCTAGCCGCATCGCCTATTAATAAGATTCCGCAGACAGCCGGGACCTACGACTTAATGTGCCTTTCGAAGCACGAAGTAGCTCGAGATATTTTTATGCCACTTGCGGTCATCCATCGCTGTGGAGACTGCGCCAAGAGTTTGCATAACATTTTTAAAAGATTTTAATGCTCACGTTGTAAAACTTCCTCTACAGATTTTGTTTTACTATTATAGTGTTGTAATTAAGTTCTTTAAAAATTAATTGTGCAAGTAGCTTTACAAACATCTCAGAGGAGAAAACTGTAGGAATAATTAGATTTAATCACAAAGCGGTGTAAAACTTCCTCTACAGATTTTGTTTTACTATTATAGTGTTGTAATTAAGTTCTTTAAAAATTAATTGTGCAAGTAGCTTTACAAACATCTCAGAGGAGAAAACTGTAGGAATAATTAGATTTAATCACAAAGCGGAACACTTAGCAAAATTAAAAGTAAGCTTTTGCCAGAAGATTGGCTGTGAGCTCGGCTGGAATTTAATAATGTCCGTAGCCGATTCATTATTAAGTCATCATCATTTCGAGTAGGCGTCACGGCCAATCGACCATGCACACCCTGGTGTCAGAGTTCTTCGGAACCACCTCTCGGCCTCTGACGTGGTTCCTTTAGCGACTACCAAATGGCAGCCGAGACGACCGGCTTAACATGCCTTTCGAAGCACGGAATCATCTTTATTATCAGACAATCAGGCGATTCAAGCCTACAATGTCCTAACCAAACTGGAAACAACTAAACAAAGTATGCTTCTGGTGGGAATCGAACCCACGACCCCCGGGTCAACAGGCAAACGCCTTAATCACTGGACCACGGAGGCTGTTTTAATTAAAACCTGATATTTTTCGTAATAGTGCACCTCTTACCATCTTACTTATATCATATACTACATCTTACTCTCTCTCAGAAAAAAAATGAGGTTGTATGGCATCGGGTATGCGCGCCCAGCTTCCCGAGCTGCCACTTGCTTTCCCCCATTCATCTGTGGGAGTAGTATCCCGATACCTTCATTCCCTTTCCAAATTCAACAAATTTATATCCTTCTGGTAGCCGTTAAAGGAACCACGTCAGAGGCCGAGAGGCGTTTCCGAAGAACTCTGACACCAGGGTGTGCATGGTCGATTGACTGTGACACCTACTCGAAATGATGATTAAATTGCAGCTTTTTATATAATAAAATGAAATGAGATTCAATTTTTGGATAACATGCAGGTACCTCCTATAGCGTTATGTTATATTATTTTTATATTTGCAAAATCTACCTATCAAAGCTAACACGACTAACTATAAGCGTTTCGGAACGACCATTTCTGAGAAGAATACCTACGCCGAAAGAAACTCAGTTCAGTATTACATACAGATAAAGATTCATCTTTTTGTGTACAAGTCATCCAACGGTCGTCATCCTTAACAGATTAATAAACAACGCAGTTAAAAGTTCAATAAAAGATAAATTATAGATATTTCTCTTTTATTGAACTATCTATTCTAGTTTTCGTTCATATTTTCTCCACGCTCAATGTTTTCAACGCGATATTTCAGAGGAAAATATGCAATACATTGTATGGTATTGTTTGATTTTAAATTCAAATGGAACGACATTTATGTATCTATGTTTGCATATTATTTTTCATTTATGTAAAGTAATGTTTATGTCATATAAATTGGCTTTGACTGAATTTCAAAGTTATCATCATCATCACAGCCGCAAGAAGTCCACTGCTGGACATAGGCCTCCCCCAAGGATTTCCAATATGACCGGTTGGAAGCGGCCTTCATACAGCGTCTTCCTGCGACTTTGGTTATGTCGTCCGACCACCTTATCTGTCCAACGCTGCGCTTGCTGGTACGTGGTTGCCATTCGAGCACGTGCTCCATCGGCCATCGGTTCTTTGCGCTATGAGCCCCGCCCACTGCCACTTCAAAGAGCTAATCTGCTGAATTATGTCGGTGACCTTTGTTCTTCTACGGATCTCGTTTCTTATTCCATCTTGCAATGAAACACCGAGCAGCTCTTCATAGCTCTATGAATTTCAAGGTAAATAAATGCTATTAAAACTTATCTAGACTGTCTCGATTTATAAAGCCTATGGCTTTTTTTACCAGTCAACATAGCAAGCTTTAAATTTTTTTCAGAACAAACTGGAATTTATGGTACAAAATAAAATAAAAGTACCAATTCAAACCTGATTTTTAATCATACTCCGGGATAACTTAATCAACCAAACAACTTTACTGCACCAGTTTTCCAATCTCTTTCAATTAGGAAAGGCGTTTAGTTCAAGTCAAAAGATATTTTCAATTAAGTATTTGATATAGGTACCTAACGACTTCTGTGGCTCAGTGGTGCAAGTGCCTTTGAATCGCAGTGTCTTGGATTCGATCTCCGGTCAGGTCAAGGTGGAAAATGATCTTTTCCACATTGACATGGGTCTTGGATGTATATCTATACACGTATCTAATAAAAAAATATGTATAGTACGACACAAGTTCACAACTTACTGTAGGGGTAAGCTTAATCTATGTGATTTGTCCCTATAATATTTATTTATTTGACTAATAAATATGCCCAGTATCCACAAAATTAAATGTCCTTTTACAAAAAAAGTTCATCGAGCTTAGTTGAATGGCTTCATTGAAAAAAAAAAAAGCCAAAATCCTTATCCTTACTTCCTTACTAATATTATAAATGCGAAAGTGAGTTTGTTTGTTTCTTTATTTGTTTGTTTGTGACGCTTTCACGCCGTAACTACTGAACCGATCATCATGAAATTTTGCATACAAGTTCTCTGGAGTATGGAGAAGGACATAGGCTACCTTTTATCCCGGGATCGACATACTATTCCCGAGGGATCGACATTGACGCGGGCGGAGCCGCGGGCGAAAGCTAGTTTTTTTTTTTTTTTTTATATTAAATGAGTTTACTCTTGACCATAATCTAGGCCAAAGGCAAAGATATGGTCTAGGATCGAGCGAGTTCACCCAGAAGAAGCCTATTCACTCTAACTTTAAAAAGATTCAGGTTATATGCGCTCGGAAACACAGACGCAGGCAATGAATTCCAATCCTTAGCTGTGCGCATAATAAAAGAAGATGAAAAGCGCTTGGTACGAATGTTAGGAATTTTAACCAGGTAAGGATGGTACCCAGCAGTGCGTCTGACCGTCCGATAGAAGAAAGGAGAAGGTGGTATGAGTTCGTGCAGTTCTTGAGCACACTCTCCGAAGAATATTCTGTAAAAGACACAGTAGTATTTTATAATTACGTTTGCCCAGCAGTGGGATACATGATGGATTGAAATAAAAATAAATTTTATAATCATTATTAATGAGTATCGTAGATTATAAATAATGTGAGTACGAGTATTCCTTTAACATGGATTTTCGACCATATCTTTACCCAAAATAAAGTCTTCTTCTTTTCGAGTCAAAATGGTTATAATTGAAGCTTTTTCTTATACAGTCTTTGACCAGTAGGTGGCCACAGCGACTCCTTTGTTGTTTGCCTTATTAAGATCTTCGGCTGTGCAGGTGGAAGGACAGTTGGGGCACGTCATTAAGTGAGTCATCGATTGCGTGACGCCGCAATCGCAGTGGTCATTGTTGGTTATCCTAACTAATATTATAAATGCGAAAGTGAGTTTGTTTGTTTGTTACGCTTTCACGCCGAAACTACGGAACCGATCATCATGTAATTTTGCATACAAGTTCTCTGGAGTACCGAGAAGGACATAGGCTAAAAAAATTAGAGAAAAATTACTAATCCCGAGGGATCGACATTGACGCGGGCGGAGCCGCGGGCGAAAGCTAGTACAAAATAAAGTAATAAAGCACTACTCGCAAATTAATCGTATTTCTCATGACTTGTACCAGTCTCCTTGGTCCACCTTCATGACCGAGGTAGTTTAATTAATGCTGTGTAGATAGCTACGGTTATTAATATGGAAATCCTACCCGTAAGGAACTGGCATCTATACTGTGAAATAGTTCACACTCTGCTAGTTGGTCAACTAGTCAAGAGTAGCTTAACTTTACATAGTATTACATCCTTTTCCCTTACGGGGTAGACAGAGCCTAGGTCTATAAGACCTGAAGGCCATGTCATTTTGGTGGGCATTAGGTGGAAAACGGAATCAAAATAGTAAGCCGTTGGTCCCGGCTGTCATCTGGTAGTCGTAAAGAAACCTCGTCTGACACCAGGGTGTGCATGGTCGATTGACCGTGACACCTACTTGAAATGATGATGATGATGATCGCTTACCATCAGGTGACACGCTTGCTCGTTTGCCGCCCTATGTCATAAAAAAATCACGTTAATTCTCAATTGAGCATTTACTTTACACACTCCTGTTTCAATTACATTAACTAGTCAGCATTTTGGATTAATTTGGATTCCGCTCGCCCAATATGATCATTATCTATTACACCGAGATGACCTAGCTTGGTCAGTCATTAGTATACAGTACACGCAATGGACCGCAAAATTATTAACGGTGGAGAACAAAGCAGAATTGGTAAGTGACACGGGTAATGGTTCTGTAATTACGTCATAAGAATTAATTAAAAAAACTCCGGCCAAGTGCGAGTCGGACTCGCGCACGCAGGGTTCCGTACATTATATATAATAAGTTTGAAATTATTAAAAATATTTTTATTTTATATTGTAACTCAAAATTAATGCTATTCGCAATTTTTTTATCTGTGCTATAAGCCGTTGCTTCCTATTAAATTTCAAGATTCTGAGTTCACGGGAAGTACCCTGTAGGTTTTGATTCCCTTGCCAATGTAGAAAAAACACAAATATTTGCGGCTTAACCAGCTGTATCTTTTGACTGCGTTGGCTTAGAAGTTTTATTTTTTCACAACTCCAAGAGACAGAGACCTAAGTATTGGATATGAATTTCAGCTTGATACCTATACTAGTTTTTGAGAAAAAGAGTCTTGACAGACAGACAGACGGACAAACGAGTGAGCGGTTCCGTTTTTTTCTTTTGAGGCACGAAACCTATTTGCGAGTTTTTTTATTAGAATTATGTTGAAAATCCTTCGTCAGATCTAATTATTACAATTAAAAAAATTATATAAAAAATCTATTCTGATTTTTTAAATTTATCTTTTTAAATTGGAATTTCTCAAACAATTTTTTTTATATTTTTTCAAATTAAAAAAAATAATTTAAATATTTGATCAATGACGTCCCAAATCGTGCCCGGCTCAAAGGTTTCCATTTCTGCATCGGCATTTCCTCTTTGAATAGCTATTGAAAGCCTTTGAACCAGATACCATCCGGAGCGATGATCATATCCTCTTTCCCTTAAATGACGTCCCACCTCACTTACAAAGTTTTTGGCTTCTGAGCACCAAGGCCCAACAGTCTCGACGTTGAAAGGAACAAATTCATGTTAAATATATATTTGAGATCCTCGCAACTATTTCTTTCATTTCAATATTAACATGGTATAGTTTACAAAACTTTTACATTTATATTTCTGATTTGTAACCCTCAAACTGTCCCCTTCAAAAATCCAACAAATTCCTATTCTTCACCAGCTTCAAAATGCTTGCGATGGGCAGCAGCATCGGAAGCACAAGAAGCCAAAGAAACTGCGCTCGCCAACCCGTCTGCCAAGCGTGGTGAGTATGGCAATATCCTCCCATGTAACGAAGAATCCTTGGGAGAGGCCTATGTCCAGCAGTGGGCATCTTACGGCTGGAATGATGATGATGATGACACGCTCGTGTTTAAGTTAAACCAATCTTTTAGTGTGACAATCAATTTTTATCTTAATAGCTTCACAGCAAATCTGTTCATCATCATTCATTTCGAGTAGGTGTCACGGTCAATCGACCATGCACACCCTGGTGTCAGAGTTCTTCGGAACCGCCTCTCGGCCTCTGACGTGGTACCTTTAACGACTACCAGATGGTAGCCGGGACCACCGGCTTAACGTGCCTTCCGAAACATGGAATCATCTTTATTATCAGACAATCAGGTGATTTAAGCCTGCAATGTCCTAACCAAACTGGAAACAACTAAACAAAGTATGCTTCCCGTGGGAATCGAACCCACGACCCCCGGGTCTACAGGCAAACGCCTTAACCACTGGACCACGGCGGTAGTTGCTTTTACAGCAAATCTGTTGTAAAAGACGAACCCACAGACACAGGAGTGATCTGGGTTCCGTTATATCGCTCGGTTGTACGGATTCCTTAAAAACCTTTTCATTGAGCTGTTTTCCGCCTTTTACCCAGTCCAAACCTTTCTAACTATTCGTAGTTGAAAGATTAACTGCCCCTTACAAGTAGTTTCTAAATCGCTTGGTTTCCTTAACTCGCGTTAAAATATCCGGTTCGTAAGATTTCGGGTCAAGTTGTTTACTTTGAGTTTCCGAGATATCTTTCTTTAATTTATAAGAAAACTTAGTACCTACCTAAATGGTTAATGGAATCCGGTACAGAGGACGACCTAAGAAAAGATGGATGTATTGTGTTAAGGAGAGTATGAAAAGTGACATAGGCTACGGTAGGCGACAGAACAAAATGGAGAGAACTGATATACTGTGTCGACCCCACGTGAAAAGGTTGGGTGGGGCTGTGTCAGTTCATATGGCCGTTGGTTTTAACGTGAAACGTCTATATCAGCAAGTCACTTTTAGTGTTGAAGATTGAAAGAAAACCAGATGCCGCGACGCAAACTCAAGGTCTTAGCAGCGAGCTATAATAGACTGCGAACCCAAGTAGGTCGCTGTAAAGACAGTCTGTCCAGGTGGGGAATAGTCGACAGTTCGCAGAACCAGTGCGAGTGTGGCTTCTCTCCCCAGACTATGGCGCATCTTTTGACATGTCCCAGCTGCCCAACAACCTGTACCTTGGAGGATTTGTATTCCGCCTCCAAGAGAGGTATAGGAGTGGCCCAATACTGGGCCAATAAAATTTGACATAAATTCAGTCCATCGACACGATAAGAAGAAGAATAATGTCCTAAATTCATGTTTCTACGATGAGTAGTTTCGTGGTTATTACTTTCAGACGATATAGACCAATTCGTTACGGTCTACTAACAAAGGCTTTCTAAATCGTTCCTAAACTCCCGTTTAAAAGTCCACATTGTAAGATTTCGGGTCAAGTTGTTTACTTTGACCAAGTTTCCGAGATATTTTTAAAAGGATAATTGGTGCTAAAGTTTAGAGCAAACTCTGAAAGAATGGGGTTTTAGCGATCGTATACTACGCTGATACTTTTATATTTATTTCCAAGCTTTTTCTCATGTCTTTGTCCGCGTAAATTTAACCCTAAGGCGGAAAGGCGACCATTACTGTTGAATAGAACTTCTTTCAGCGTCTTTTACTATGCAGTGGTCAGTTCAGAAACGCTAGTAGTTTGCAGCTTTTAAATAATAATTAATAAGTTGAATATAATTTAATAAGTATTATTAAAGATGTGTAAATGAATTGTAGTATTTTAACGAACTAACAAACTCACTATCAAGCTTTATTTGTTTATGATATAAGTTTACATATGATTTATTGCGTTAAATAATTTGCTTTTTTTTGTCTTCGATCTTCGATTCTTTGATTGACTGAGGTCATCAATAATGTAAATAATTTTTGATGAAAAAACTGTTTTTTTTTAGTATACTCGTCGAATGGACGAAGCTTAGATTTGTATAAAACTTGCCCACGCCTCCGCTCGCGTGTCCCTTGTAAACAGTTTATCTTTTTCCAGCATGATAAGTATCCTTTTTCCTTTTCTGGGTTTTGAACCATTTCCATACCAAATTGCATATTAATCGGTTTAGTGCTTGAAGCGTGAAGAAGTGACAAACAAAAAAAAAGAAAAAACGTAGAATGTACCAGCTACTTCTCTTCCCGCGCAGATCGTAAAAGCCGGTCGAGGGAATGGGTGAAAATCTGAGGAATCATGTCAATAGGCGACGCAGCTAGCAAACCATCACTATTTTGATTCCGTTTTTCACCTACATGCTCTCAAACATGCTAAATGTGGCCATATGATCTTGTAGACGTAGGTTCTATCTACCCAGCAAGGGAAAAGGACGTGATACTATGTATTTATGTAGATAGAGGAGGTTGGAACGAAATGTACCTACAAGTCCTGCTGAAGTTGAATTGTTTCATAACTTCTCATTTCTTTATTGAATACTAGGACTGAAAAGGGTTTATTAATTTATTTAGGAATAACAAACAGTTACATAATAAAATCTTAAAGATAACACAAGGTGTACATGACATTGATAATTATGCAACCCACAACGGTATTCACAGTTTAAATCTGTTCATTTTAAACTAAATTTGCCACTAGAGGTATTATAGCTAGGTAGTAAAAAAAAGTAAATTTAATTAATTAAATTTTAACAGTGCTGAAAGAGAAGTAGAGAAAAACTAATCAAAATAAATAAAAGACTAAACAAAAAACATTGGAAAGAAAGAAAAACATCATAATAATAAGAAGATAACTAGGGTTGAAT
This sequence comes from Elegia similella, assembly GCA_947532085.1. Taxonomy (NCBI): domain Eukaryota; kingdom Metazoa; phylum Arthropoda; class Insecta; order Lepidoptera; family Pyralidae; genus Elegia; species Elegia similella. The sequence goes on from OX383941.1 coordinate 23,095,590, forward strand.
ACATCACCTTCAAATTGCACTTTAGATCAGTATTTCACCTTCTAACGGACTGTAAAATGGAGGCCTTAAGGGCCCGTCATAGGTCAGGCGGCGTGGCGGTACAAACGCGGATGGTCTAAACGCGTTGGCTACTTTGGATATTTTCGTTTTTTAGGAATATTCAAGTGTTATTCAAAAATGAAAAATACATGATGGCTACCTTATCTGTAATGCAATTATAATCAAAAGTTTCAAGGTTAATTTTAATGTACTTGGTGAATAATGTTGTATACCCAGTAAATTAGACGTGATTTAGAGGCAACTTTGCAATTTTTTTTTATCGAGAAAATTTTACGCAATCGTGTTTTTGAGTCAGATAGTTACCAGAGTCCGGAACTTTGCTGCATTTTTATTTCAACTCGAGTATTTCATTATTATTGATATTACAGACAATCATGCAAAGCAGTGTGAGGTAGTACGGGCCCTTAAGGGCTCTCTTTACTTCAAGAGAAAAGGGCATGCGTAATATATTTTTAACTACAAAAAATGCAAAGCAAATGTAAGCAATGCAAGCATGCCAGCATTTTATTAAATCTTCGCTGAGCGGAGCCAAATGTTTCAATGAACAGTTGCAGATGCATTTGGATGGTTTCCAATAGGCAGCTTTTTTTCTGTTTCAATCAAGTAGGACAAAGGCTTTGAGTGTCATTGATGATTTGTGCTTTGAGATTTTAATGAGTGGTAAGCTCCGTGGCGCAGTGGTTAACACGCCAGCCAGCGACACGAGGGTCGAAACCGGGAGGTTTCGATTCCGGACATGATGGAAGACGATCTTTTAAGATTGACCTGAGTCTTGGACGTTTAATAAGTGGCTCAGACCACGAATCTGAATAACTCTCATTGTGCGACCAACTCCGAAATTGCAAAAGATAATCATCTGTTCCATAGGTTTTGGCCAAGTAGATATTCCACTTTTGTATGAAAGAGCAGATAAATTTTTCACGATGTCTAAGTTGGTCGCATAATGAAAGTTGTTCAGATTCGTGGTCTGAGTCACTCCTTAAACGTTTGCTAATGAGTTCAATTTAAAAAGTACCTATTTATTATAAAATACAGTATCGTTAAGTTGGTAGGTATTCTACATAAGTTGACAACTAGGTTAGGCTAGGGCTAGCTCAATTTTCAACAATCAATACACACTCGTACATAGTATCACGTCTTTTTCCCTTGCAGGGTAGACAGAGCCCAGGTCTTTAAGACCTTATGGCCACATTTAGCATGTTGGAGTAAAACGTAATGTACTTTAAAATGACTATCGAAACGTTGTACACTGAGTTAGAAAATAGGCCGGCAGGTGGTCGGACAACCTAACCAAGGTCGCAGGAAGATGCTGGATGCAGGCCGCTTCCAAACGGTCATATTGGAAATCCATGGGGGAGGCTTATGTCAATTAACTAACTGCCTCCGTGGTCCAGTGGTTAAGGCGTTTGCCTGTAGACCTGGAGGTCGTGGGTTCGATTCCCACGAGAAGCATACTTTGTTTAGTTGCTTCCAGTTTGGTTAGGACATTGCAGGCTTGAATCACCTGATTGTCTGATAATAAAGATGATTCCGTGCCTCGGAAGGTAGTCGTTAAAGGAACCAGGTCAGAGGCCGAGACGCGGTTCCGAAGAACTCTGACACCAGGGTGTGCATGGTCGATTGACCGTGACACCTACACGAAATGATGATGTTAATGTCAATTTATGGACTTCTTGCGGCTGAGATGATGATGATGATGAATCAAGAAACCACCTCCTCCGTTTTTTGAAGTCGGTTAAAAATATACATAACGTTATCAATTTCATCACAACCGGTGTCCAAACGAGCATTCTGCCAAAGACTGCCATTAGCGCGACCAATCGATGGCCGCCATTACGGAATTATTTGAATTTGGAACGGCCGCTGTAATGCCCGACCAATTTAGATACTTGAATGTGTATGTAACGTGTATGGCCTAACTTTAGTTCTTAGTGGGTTTGTGATGCAGATAAATACAGAATATTCCTTATTTCTAGCCTAGACTGAAATTTTGTAAACATAAAACCTGACAACGGTATTTTTTTATAAATGCGTTACGCCAACTCTATCAATCTGATAATAAAATAAGAAATAAAAAATATGGTGAAAAAAATTCATGCGGGCGAGACTTGAACCGGCGACCTAGGTCTATATACGACCTATGCTCTGCCATCTGAGCTACCGCACTATTCAATCTCGGCGCCGAAATTCTCCACCATATCCTATTTCCCCTTATACATATTATGGCACCGCTTACTAAATAGATGATTATGGCTTACGTTACCTACACAACTACCCAACTTTTACAAGTGAGGTATTTGATTCACCTCATTTTACAATGGATTTGAAAATCAACTAATATATAGAAAGCCATGATATTGCATGTTTTGTAAGTGTTTTATTTTTCATTCTCAATGCTATTTTATATACTCATAATAAATTATGAAATAAAATATGGTGTGAAAATTTTTTCATGCGGGCGGGACTTGAACCGGCAACCTAGGTCTATGTACGACCTATGCTCTGCCATCTGAGCTACCGCACGATTCAAACTCTATCAATCTCATCTTCCCACGCTCAATATACTTACTTACCTTCGTTCCCACCAAAGTTGTGCGAGGTGACGTACAAGAAAAAAATGGCAATGCGAGTCGGATTCGTCAATGAATGGTTCCGTAGTAGCAAGCATAGATTAGGGATATATAAACTGAATTAGGTATCCACTTAACGTATCGATTACCGACACATAGCTAAAATACCAGTATCATTTTTCGCCAGCAAAAAGTTACTTTGTTTTTCATAGTGTTTGTATAATGTTATATTTGCTGTTTACGAAAATGTTCTGCATCTCGATCAAACCAATATTCATTGAAAGTGTTCAATGAGATCTACAGGATATTTTCCGACATGTTTCGACCTTCGGATGAGGTTGAAACATGTCGGTCAGTAGCTGACTTCGTACATGAGTAACCAGTTAAACATTTCAATAATGTCTATATCTCACAATCATTTTAATAAAAAATTAACGTAATTTATAGAGAGATAGATAGAGATATAGATTTGTTGTCTATAAAATCGGTTTACGTACGATAATTTTACGTGATAACGGTCGAAGAAAAATCGATGCGTCACAAGCCGAACGTTTAGGCTGATCATGCCTCTCTATCGCTCGTTCCGCGCTCTCGCTTGCACACGGAACGTGTGCAACCGGCGTTTATCAATTTATTATAATAGAATAGAATAATGTTTATTGCAACACATTGAAACACAACCAATATAAAACTAAAACAAAAGAAAATACTCAAAGAAAATGGATAAAACATCTGTGCCAACAGTGTTACAAAAGGTGACTAGGGATACCTTAATTCAGCACTGATTTTCAGCCGTTACTGATTTCCGTCAAAATATTTATGAAGGTCTTATAGAGAACTAGCTGTTGCCCGCGGCTCCGCCCGCGTTAGTGTCGATCCCTCGGGAACAATTAATCCCTCGAGAAGTAGAATTTCCCGGAATCAAACATACCCTATGTCCTTCCTCGGGCCTCACACCTCCATACCAAATTTCATCCAAATCAGTTCAATGGTTGAAGCGTAAAAAACGACAGACAGAGTTACTTTCTCATTTATAATATTAGTATTAGTATGGGAGTATGGATATTATTTATACTTCTAAGTCCAGAAATGAGAAAATTTCCATAAAACCTTTACCCTCCCATTTTACCCCTTTAGGGGTGAATTTTGTCCATTTCACCCACATACATCTTTTTCAATTGTAATCGAGAACATACCTATTTATTTTCATACTTCATAGTACAGAAATGAGAAACTTATATACCTACTTTCATACTCCATATTCCATATGAATTTACCCCTTTAGAAGTTAAATTCCTTAAAAATCCTCTCTTAGCGCTCACTCACATCATTAAAAGAACCCCTGTACCAAATTTCAAGTTTCTAGGCGCAGCAGTTTCGGCAAAGAATATATACGCTACACGAAGTTTCGGTTGGTTTGCCGTTTGCCCGCGGCTACGACGCCGCCGCTAGTGTCCATCCCTCAGGAACATTTTGGACCCTTAAAGGGGTGACTCAGGTCATCAATATGAACAACTTTTTCTATGGGACCAATGCTGGGAACTAAAAAAAAAATCGTCTTTTCCACAAAAAAGAGTCCCGCCGCCCGGCCAGTTTCTATGGGAATGTCGAATTTTTTTTTGAGTTCCCTGCATTATTTCCCGTAGGAAAAGTTGTTCATTTTGATGGTCTTAGTCACCCCTTTAAGGGTCCAAAACGATAAAAAATTCACCGTGTATATTTTGCAGGCAAACTAATGCTTTGAGTTCATTCAAATGACGATAACTTTTTTTTTAATGAACCGATTTTGATAAAACAAACTTTAGATGTTTTGCTGAGTTAAAACAAAGCAATTGGTGAAAGTTTGAAGTAAATCGGTTCAGTATTTTCAGAGATAATCGTGATCATACATACAGACAGACAGACAGACAGACAGACAGACAAAAAATTAGAAAAAAAAATTTTTGCTTTCTATTATTCTTTTTAAGCGTCTCTCTATCCTATTCAGTCAAAAATTTGAAATGTACAGACACAATATTTTTACTGTTTTATTATATGTATAGATGATTTTGGAATAAATAATTAATTATAGCGTTAGCCAATTAAAAATATACGCTCTAATTCACAACCTGGCAAAAGCCTTTTTAATTTATATAATAAGCGTTGAATCCACAAGAGGGTCAAATCCAAAGGGCTGAAAAGAGCCGATATAACGTGCTGAAACCAAAAACCGAACAAATCGAGGGCACGGCAAACAAACTGGCAATTAAACCCCGTGTTCACCCTTTTCGGGTAAATGCGTACTTGATTCTCCAAAAATCTTGGAGGGTTATTGGCATATTTTACTTTGAAGGGTGGGTATCTGTGGCGTGTGGACTGTGTGTTAATAAAAAAATAAGTTGCTAATTAATTAATAAATATATAATGACAAATCATGCAGAACTAGATAGCCCTACAGTAAGTTGTGAACTTGTAAGTAGTGATACATATTTTATAATAGATATTTATATAGATAAACATCCAAGACCCAGGTCAATCTGAAAAAGATCGTTTCCATAATGACCTGACTGGGGCTCGAACCTGGGCACCCTCGTGTCACAGGCTGACGTATTGACCACTGCGCCACGGAGCTCGCCGTTGTAGGGCTAGCTCAATTTGTGTAATATGTCCCTATATATATATATAATACATTCAAAGGTAAACACCATAACGCTAAACTTAAATCATTTTATCTCATTATTAATTAACATCAAACTTACAACCCGGAAAAAGCCTTTTAATTAAATTAATTATTTTGAGCACACGGGTCGTAAAGATCCAATAACATGATTTAACCAAAAATCCAACAAATCAAAAACGCGGTAAATAAACCTACAATGAAATCCTACTTGTTCAGCCCTTTCGAGTAAACGTGAGCCTGGTTTGAGTGAAAACCTTGTCTAAGGTATATGTATATAGGCGTATCTTTTCCTTTGAAAGGTCAAGAGTCGTTGCTATGTATAATATATTAAATTTGTGTAAAGAGCGGTCATGTTATTTTTCTTGAAGTTATTCAATAAGCAAATAAGTAAAATTTACTGTACACGTACTGCTTTTTTTACACTACAACAAATAAAGTGTATTGTTTTCACAAGATTACAAAGAAAAGAAGTATATCATTCTTTGACGTGAAACCTCTTTAAAATCGGTACAACATAACGAATTAGACCTTACCGAATTGGTCTATAGACCAATTTTATGGAACAATTCATGTCAGACGATATATCGTCTGACATTAATTAATAAAAACTATTCATCGTAGAAACATGAATAAAGTGTCATTATTTAGCGTACATAGTTAGGTCGCTGCTAAGAAGACCACATCATTATATCACACTAGCTTTCGCCCGCGGCTCCGCCCGCGTCAATGTCGATCCCTCGGGAATAGTACTTTTTCCTGGGATAAAAGGTAGCCTATGTCCTTCTCCGTACTCCAGAGAACTTGTATGCAAAATTTCATGATGATCGGTTCAGTAGTAACGGCGTGAAAGCGTAACAAACAAACAAACAAACAAATAAACAAACAAACAAACTCACTATCGCATTTATAATATTAGTAAGGATAAGGATTAGACTAATGTCAACTTAGTCTACCTGCGAACATGAAAACTGTAATGTTTTCGTAACTTTGGGTGCAATAGTAAAGTAATCAAGGCGATAAAACCTTATTATGTGATTTAATTTAATTGTGTAACTATCGCGAAAGCATTACGAGATATGATTATTTTCTACTAGCTTTCGCCCGCGGCTCCGCCCGCGTCAATGTCGATCCCTCGGGAATAGTACTTTTTCCCGGGATAAAAGATAGCCTATGTCCTTCTCCGTACTCCAGAAAACTTGTATGCAAAATTTCATGATGATCGTTTCAGTAGTTACGGCGTGAAAGCGTAACAAACAAACAAACAAACAAATAAACAAACTCACTTTCGCATTTATAATATTAGTTAGGATTAGGATGTAAGGTCAATTATAGCACTTCCATGCCACTCTGGGAGAAAAGGAAAAACGTAGAATGTACCAGCTGCTTCTCCTCCCACGCAGATCGTAAAATCCGATCGAGGGAATGGGCGAAAAGCTGAGGAATTATGTTAGTAGGCGGTGCGGCTAGCAACACATCATTACTTTGATTCCGTTTTTCCACCAACCCACCAACATGCAAAACGTGACTTTAGGTCTCATAGACCTAAGCTCTGTCTACCCCGCAAGGGAAAGAGACGCGATAGTTTGTAAGTAATAATCTATACAAATATTATAAAGCTGAAGATTTTGTTTGTTTGTTTGAACGCGCTAATCTCAGGAACTACTGGTTCAAATTAGAAAATTGGATAGTCCATTTACTGAGGAAGGCTTTAGGCTATAAAACATCGTTCTGCGACTAATAGGAGCGATACATCAATAAAAAATGTTTTGAAAACGGGGAAAAATTGTTCATTTATACTAAGAAAAGAACTAATTAATCATAATAATAGAAATTTCCGCGGATGAAGTCGCGGGCAACAGCTAGTAATAATATAATATATACGGACAAATCACACAGATTGAGCCAGTCCTAAAGTAAGTTCGAGACTTGTGTTATGGGATACTAACTCAACGATACTATATTTTATAACAAATACATATAAAGATACACATCCAAGACCCAGACCAATCTGAAAAAGATTATCCATCTTGACCTGGCCGGGGATCGAACCCGGGTACTCTCGTGTCGCAGGCTGGCGTGTTGACCGCTGCGCCATGGAGCTAGCCAAAAAATGCTATATAAATACATGTGTAAAGAAATATTTGTGATAGTTCTACATAGTAACATCAAGTCGAAGTAATTTTCGACATACAATAGTTTCATTAACCAAGTAATTTCGACTTAATGACTCATGTTAATCACTCTTAGACAGGGACCGGAAAACCGGGTTCGGGGCTAATCTGATTAATAAAGAAACCCTATGATATGATTACCCAATGGATATGCTCATCACAACAATAGGGTTACTCCAACGATTTGATAACCCTATCGAACGGTTATCCTTATTAACTGGTTAACCATATCTATTAGGTAACCCTTTCATGTGTAAAACCCTATCATAAGGTTTACCCTATCATTGGATTAACCCTATCAAATTGTTAACAATATCGTTGATTAACTTTATTAATAAGTTAACTCAATCAACTTGAAACCCTAACGATTGTGTATTTAATCATAAGGTTAACCTTATTGATTATTGCCTGTCTCTTTCGCGCATTTCAGCGCGTTTTTAACCAAAGCCTTTATTTATGTTCGGAATTGAACAGACGCTGAACAGAGGCTATGTTTATTTGAACTGTCTCGACAATTAAAAACTGTACGGTTTTACTGTGAAATTATAAACATGCCATTAATATTAAAGTAAACTTTCGCGTTGGCACTTTTCACATTTAGGTAATGCAAGTTAATTTTATTTACATATTACATATTTATCCTTCATTTAAAACTTCAAAATCCATTGTTAGTGAAAGACGGCAGGACGCATAGTGATGCACTTAGTTCTTTTTAGGGTTCCGTATCCAAAGGGTAAAAACGGGACCCTGTTAATTTCGCTCCGATGTCCGTCTGTCTGTCTATCTGTCCGTCTGTCACCAGGCTGTATCTCATGAACCGTGATAGTTAGGCAGTTGAAATTTTCACAGATGATGTACTTCTGTAGCCGCTATAACAACAAATACTAATAAATAGAATAAAATAAATATTTAAGGGGGCTCTCATACAACAAACGTGATTTTTTTGCTTGTTTTTGCTCGATATTGATAACGGCAACAGAAAGACGCTTGAAATATTCACAGAATATTCAGTTATATATTCACTACAAAAAAAAAATTTTTTTGCTGTATTTATAGATAACGGTACGGAACACTACGTGCGCGAGTCCGACTCGCACTTGACCGGTTTTTTCCAAATATCGATAATCAACATGAATACAGATGAGGGTACAAGGAATAAAGTTATTGGTATTTATTTTTCTTTTTTTCTGTCGGCAAAATCTAAAAGCTACTAGTATTTTAGCATGAGCAGAAATTAAAAATTCAATTGTAAATACGCGCGAATAATATTTCGCGGCCGCGATGCAGTATATGCGCGGTTGGTGCGGGGCGAGGAAGGAGCGAGGCGCCAGCGGGAGGCCGGCAGCGGCGCGGCGGACGTGTCGTAACGAATAGGTACCGATTGCGCCGTGTATGAAAAAGAAATACATATAAATATGGAATATCCTAATTGTAGTATATGTAACTGTGCGTTAAATTTTGATGTGGTGTCTGTAAGCCTGAAAGCACAGAATACCTATGTTAGTTGCAGCTAGTAAACGGCGTGGGGGGAAAAAAAGGTTTGTGTCAGTTTCTGATGAAAATTTACAAGTAGGTATATAGGAAGTGTAGAGTATATGCCCATGTGATTAAATGGTTGCAGATAAACAGTTTTTACGGCCTTTGTATTGACAGAAATTGTAATTTATATATCATCACAGAATAGAAAGATTTGCTGTTGTTCCTTATAAAACAAAGCAAAATATTGATAACTAGTTGTTGCCCGCGACTTCGTCCGCGGCAATTTCAGTTATTATTGACCGAGCGAGCAAAGCGTCTCAGTTTCGACAGGCCGAAAATTCTTTTGTCCGTCTGTCTGTCTGTCTGTCTGTTCTCGCCTACAGGTCGCATTTCTCAACCGATTCTCATGAAATTTTGTGAGCAGGTTTGGTAATATGAGCAGATTTTTTTGTCGAGCCAGATTTTCGAAATTTTTAAAAATGGCGGAAATATGATGGTTCTAAACTGAAAAAACTCATAGTACAGCTATTTGAAAAGAAAATCAAAAATGCCATTAGACTTTTTTGTTATTCTTATTACGACGCAATTTTTTTGTCTGAACAACTTTTTTATACGATAAACTTGAACGTGTTTATAGTCGGCAATTTGCCCAAAAGTTGTCTGAAATCGATTTTCTGTATATTCTTTTGAATTTGTGCATTCAGTATGATGTCGTAAATGCAAATCTATGGTATGACAAGTATGAAAATGGTGCGTAGTAACTATGACGACGTAACTAAAGGAAATCATCCTTTAGTCAATTAGCATAACAGTAACAGATATATTTTAGAGCACTGGAGGGCAAATGTGGAAGTGGAAGGGTTCGCGAGGTCTACTGTTCTCACAAAACCACTAGTGATTAATTAGTTTTTTCTTAGTATAGATGAATAATTTTCCCCCGGTTCCAAAACCTTTTTTTTATTGATGCTTCGCTTAAAGCCTTCCTCAATAAATAGACTATCCAACACAAAAATGATTTTCCAATTTGAACTAGTAGTTCCTGAGATTAGCGCGTTCAAACAAACAAACTCTTCAGCTTTATAATATTAGTATAGATTAGCTGTCAATCCATCAAGTAAATCCCTTCCATTAAAATGATGACAAGCTTTTTATTTTAGTGATTTGCAATGTTGAACTTACGATACGCTTTAAACGTTTTAATTTTAAATCTATAAAATATGACAACATATTATTTTAATAAATCACATGAAAAGAAACATATTTTTATGTTTATTTACACTCTGAGTTTAGGGTTGGAACGCGCACGCGCGGCACATATTTTCATCATTACATTTAAAAACTTCACTTTTATTATAAAAATGCTGAAAAAGTGGAAACGGTTTGTGACCACTTTCATCAGACTACGTTGGGTTGGTTGGTTACATCAGCTGGGTTGCGACCACTCATATAATATTTTAAAATATGCCAATAAAAAAAACATATTTGGTTGTCTGTAAAGTCAATTCACGAACGATAATTTTACGTGATAATGGTGGAAGATAGATAGATGCGTCACAAACCGAACGTTTAGGCCGATTGTGCCTCCCTAACACTTATTCCGCGTATTCGTCTTTCAAACTATAATTGATTCAAAAATGTTTTAAATTGTATTTTTAATAAAGTATAATTATATAAATAGTACTTAATGTTGATTAAATAATATGGTAATCATTTGAAGTATTATTACTCACATTTATTTATGAGCATAATGATATTAAATTCCTTGCGAACCTTGCGGCGAAGTACAGATGGTATTTCAACTTTAACAAGGTGCTAAACTAGCAGCATAAAAAGGTTCTGCCACCAGACCTGGGATTCGTTCCAACAATAACGCCATAGGAAGTCAATATCCATTTCACCCAGACTAAGGGAGCCGATTGACGTATAATATTTTTATTCTAAATAATGCCAGAAATAAATAATAATAAAGTCACTTTCCACGACTTTCCCGAAAATTAGCGGGGGTGTGAGACAAAGGAAAGGGTGCGTGGTTTTAGGGGTACTATTTGTGAACGGGCGATTCTATAAAGACGTAGAAGTTTCTATATAAAAATCTGTCATTTAGAAAAGTCGGTGGTTTGAAAATAGCACACCTATTATAGATAAGGTAACTACAATATATTTTTGACGTATATAAACTAGTGGTTCTGCGAGAACAGTAGACCTCGGAGCCCTTACAACCAACATCCACACTTGCCCTCCAGTGCCCTAAAATATATCTGTTACTGATATGCTAATTGACTAAAGGATGATTTCCTTCAGTTACTATTTCCCAACCCCCGCTGCTCTTAATTAGGTACCAGAGGAAACGGAAATTTAAACCTACGTTCCCCTTACCAGAAGACCCGATCAGACCCTTTTTTAAGAGGAAACACTAAGCTCAAGAGAATTGTAAAATATATATTTATAATATCTATTGCTGTCGCGCCGCGTGCCCAAACAAACCCCGCAGAGTGCGATAGAGATAACTACAGCTCGGCGAGTTTAAAGAGTTTATTAGAAACCAAAATATTCAAATAACAATCTGGATCGTAAACAACTGCGAAAGGATAGAACTGTGTTGCAGTTGCATTAAAAATTAAAATAAGCTATGGCTGTGTTTCTGCGTTTCTTTCTCTTATATAATTGCCCAAATTTGTTTTTTTGATGTTTGAACACAACGGAAATTTGTACCAATTGTTCATGTTTTTGAAGGTTCATATTTCTTTAAATAATTCAATTATGAAAAAAATTAACATACGGATTTTTTAGCAAAAAATCATTACTCTATTGGTACTATCCGGCGAGGAATCAGGGGACTACTCTTGTATGGAAACACGGCCCTTGAGCTGAGCACCATGTTTAGTATGATTATGTACACATTAACTACGAGTAAGTTGGAGTGATCCTCTTCAAGATCGGAAATATCGGAATAGTGAACTTGGCATGGGTGAATAGGAGGCAAAGTTTAAGTACCCGGTTTCATAGTTGTTACTCGTATGTTACCAATTGGTCAAAATTTTAATAGGACGCTAATTTTCAACTATTATGGCAGACAAACATGCGAACTTTACGTTAAGAAGTGGCCGGCATCTATAAGCCCCGGGTTCAAGTCACAGGATAGCATGTGAATCTTTTTTATTTGTTATTTATTTTTATTTCAGGATTCTAAGTTTATTCAGTGTTTTCAATTATAAAAGTAATACGCAGTATCATGCTTTAAGCCAAAAAATATTTTTCATATTTTGATTTTTGTTCCTTAGGGAAAGTTGTTCAATTTCACTCCCTCTCCCACTTCAAGTACTTCAGCTTCTATAATAAATATACAGAAAATCCATTTCAGACAACTTTTGGGCAAATTGCTGACTATAAACACGTTCAAGTTTATCGTATAAAAAAGTTGTTCAGACAAAAAAGTTACGTCTTAATGAGAATAAGAAAAAAGTCTAATGACATTTTAGATTTTTTTCCAAATAGCTGTGCTATGAGTTTTTTTAAGTTTCGGACCCCCATATATCCGCCATTCTTTAAAATTTTGAAAAACTGGCACGACAAAAAAATTCTATATAATTACCGAACCTGCTCACAAAATTTCATGAGAATCTGTTAAGAAATGCGACCTGTAGGCGAGAACAGACAGACAGACAGACAGACAGACGGACAAAAGAATTTTGGGCCAGTGGAAACTGAGACGCTTCGCTCGCTTCGCTCGCTCGGTCAATTAAAGATTGAAAACTTATAAATGAACTCGGTGAATTAAAATTTCATACAAATTGAATTAAAAATTAGACAGTTGTTAGCTACGTACAACAACTACCGAATATAAATTTTTGAATCACGTAAAGTAAGATAAATACAAAATCATAGTAGCTTTAATAATAATAATACCTAAAATAATAGCAATGTGTTTACGTTCGACAGCGCGCGGCGCTTGGCGGAACGATAGGAAGTTGCTTGGTATCTATTGCGCTCGGAAACCAAAGTAGGTAATATACCTATGAAATCTTTTTACCAGCGCTTGCTCTACTCATGGTGGTACTCAAATGGATTTTTTTTTTCTAATTTCTTTCGTTAAGTAGGACTTTATAAATCTTTCTTCAGCTACCACACTCCGTGGTTACCACAGTCTTATGTGAGCTCGTTTTTAGACGTTACATAATAATGGTAAGAGACCCTTCGTGCGGGAGTTAGACTCGCACTTGGCCGGTTTTTTTAAATCTATGCTCTTAATTATATGAACAACTAGCTTTCGCCCGCGGCTCCGCCCGCGTCAATGTCGATCCCTCGGGAATAGTACTTTTTCCCGGAATAAAAGGTAGCCTATGTCCTTTTCCGTACTCCAGAGAACGTGTATGCAAAATTTCCTGATGATTGGTTCAGTAGTTACGGCGTGAAAGCGTAACAAACAAACAAACAAACAAACTCACTTTCGCATTTATAATATTAGTAAATATTAATAATAATTAAAAGAAAAAACCGGCCAAGTGCGAGTCGGACTCGCGCCCGAAGAGTTCCGTACCGTTATCTACAAAAACGGCAAAAAAACAATGTCTGTTGTATGAGAAATTAATTTTTTTTAAATTAATTTTATTTTTATTTGATTAATTATTTTTAAAGTGAATATATAACTAAATATTCTGTGAATAGTTCAAGCGTTTACCTGTTGCCGTTATCAATATCGGAAAATCACGTTTGCTGTATGGCAGCCCCCTAAAATATTTATTTAAAAAAATAGAATTTTTTAAGTATTTGTTGTTACAGCGGCAACACAAATACATCATCTGTGAAAATTTCAATTGTCTAACTATCACGGTTCATGAGATACAGCCTGGTGACAGACGGACAAATAGACAGACGGCCGGCGGTGCGAAATTAATAGAGTCGCGTTTTTACCCTTTGGTACGGAACCCTAAAAAGAAACGCACTGTACTAAACATAGTTTGCATGTCATAAAAATATTTTTTAACAAAAAAAAAACCGACTTCAAACTGGAGACTAAAAAGTAAAATATAAATTTTCTAAGCACAAAGTAATTCGTATTTTGTAATTTAGTTAATCAGAAATGATTCAATAAGTATTTTATACAATTTTGAAGTCGGTGCCAGTATTATCAACCTTTCTCATCACAACTCAAGCTAATAGGCATATTGAACCATAAATAAACGGTAACTGCTGTAAATCGTTGAGGGATTCCCTCGACTGTCTATCGTCTCCATTATCAGACCTGTAATGGTACTTATAACACATATGGGTGCAAAGTTCTCATCAACAGAAATTAATGAAGTCCAAACACAAGGTAGCTATTGTAAAATGTTGAGGAGTTCCTTTGACTGTCCTTCGTCATCATCATCAAACCTCTAATGACAGTCGCAACCCATCTATGTGTAAAGTTCTCATCAATACAAATTAATCAAACCCAAACACCAGGTGATTGCTGTAAATCGTTGAGGAGTTCCCTCGAATGCCTTTTCGCTCCATCATCAGATCGACCCTAGACCTTCATTAAATATTAGTGCTTTAACATACCTAAGGAAAAAAGTAACAAACGTACTAGCCGCCAGTACAATTTTCGAAGGTTCTCCTCGATTTCTCTAGGATTCCATCATCAGGTCGTGGTTTCCTTATCATCGTACCACACTCGGAATATGTCCTCTCTAACAAAAAAAGATTTATCAAAGTCGGTTCATTAACGACGAAGTTATCCGCGAACAAACATAAAAAAATATATATATACGGTCGAATTGAGAAACCTCCTCCTTTTTTGAAGTCGGTTAAAAACAACACAATGAATAAAGTGTTTTGTTTAGACACTCGTCTCTGCCGTCTTAGTAATTATTATTACGTGAACTTAACCGAAAAGATTTGCCGAATCCAAAAATACCGTCTGTATTTTGTGCATAATATATATCGCAAAAAGGTTTATTTTTGTCTGACTTCCTGCAGCGTAGATTCCCAAACGAAGTCCCGCCGGCCTTTATATGACCAAAACCGCTCGCGCCGTGTGCGCTGTCGTCCATAAGGTTTGCAATAATAGGTCTAATGAAGTTTCAAATAGAGATTATAATGGCTCGACGGTGTTCCAAAACCCAATCATACGGTTTTTGGAATAGGGTATGCGCTTACATGCAATAACACTATTCTTATGGTTAACCTTTCATCAAGTTAACTCAATCATATGATAACCTTATTGATATGGCTATTCATTTGATAGGGTTACACCTTCCATGCATTAACTCTATACTTTTGGTTAGCCTTTCATCAAGTTAACTTGATGATATGCTTACCGTATTGATACGGAACTGTTTTGATAGGGTTACAATAATGATATGCTAACCGTATCGATAGGGTTTTTAAAAACAATTCTATGAAAAACCCTATCAAAAACCCCGGTTACAGTAAGCGGTTCCGGTCCCTGCTCTTAGAATGCTCGAGTTAATTTCTCTTTGTATGGGAATAACTTGAATATTCACAGAAATGGCAAAGGTTGACATGTGTGTATATTGATCAAGAAGGAAGTACTTTGGCTTTATAGCCGAACTAGCATTCGCCCGCGGCTCCGCCTGCGTCAATGTCGATCCCTCGGGATTAGTACTTTTTCCCGGTATAAAAGGTAGCCTATGTCTTCTCCTTATTCCAGAGAACTTGTATGCAAAATTTCATGATGATCAATTCAGTAGTTACGGCGTGAAAGCGTAACAAACAAACTCACTTTCGCATTAGTAATATTAGTAAGGATACTTAGTAGTCGTAGAGCCACGCTACAGGCAAAATTCATTTTTGTTAGTAGCATGAAGGGGCCGGCTCGTCCGGGGAAGTAGTACACTCTACAGAAAATCGACGTTTGAGTAAAAGCTTTACCGCTTCTATGCTTCGTTCGGCGAGTGAGAAAGCCGGAGGCCATCCTTTCACACATTTCCTACCCCTGTGTCCTTCCTCTAACTCCTTGAAAGGTAATACTCCTGTTTCATCCTAGTGTTGCAGCAACGAGCAAGCGCTCAAGTTACCATCAGGTGACTTGAGAGCTCGCTCGTTTGCCATACTATACCATAAAAACAAGAAAAAAAGTCGCGAACTTTGTCCTCTCGTGCATTTTCATAAACTCCTTATACTTATAAACGCGAAGATAACTGTCTGTTACCACTTAAGGCGCCCTTAACCGTTAGTAGCGGTTGAAAGTGGCGATACCGGTTGGTCACTAGTCACTTTTTTTACTTTTAATTTTATAATTCAATAGTTATAGCCAAATATTGTATTTGCTTTAGGTATCCATCTGGCTCATTTAGTTATACATTTTATAGACATAAAAAAGTTGGTAGTAGACGAAACTTTTTCTGGATATAGCTTTTTTGCTATTTTATTTTGATAGGTTTTAAATTATTCTGATCTTTGAACTGTACTTCGTATTTTTTTCATGATAGTATTCCATGAAAAATAAGGCTAACTGCGCGACAAAAAAATAGACGTTTTACGGCATTCTTCTGATGCACAGCGCAGTAAACCGATTAAGATGTAATGTAAGACACTAGGTTCCTTTCATGCTGTAAAACGATGTACTGTTCACGAGCTGTTCAGTAGCCTATTGATGTTGTATCCCAGTGCTGGGCAAAGGCCTCCCCCAGGGTTCTACACTCATCTCTATTCTTCGCGATATGTGGCTATCTTTGTAAATCTATTGAGGTCGACCCTACATCTCCTTCTTGGTCTGCCTCTGCCACTGAGGCCGTCCGGTACTCATAAGTGACAAGTTTTTTTAAACTGCTTCCGTGGTTGCGTTTGCTTATTGACCCGGATGTCGTGGGTTCGATTCCCACGGGAAGCATACTTTGTGATGTAATGAAAAAAAATAATTAACACTTTATTTTATGTATTCTAGCATATAAATATTTCTGATTCTGATATTTCAAGATAATCAGAGGCTCAAAATCATTTTATATAAGGGTATCTTTCAAGTTCTACCAAGTAGACCCACTGTTACGTTTATAAAGACTTTAAAAAATAAACTAATCATCATTACAGCCATGTTAAGTCCATTGCTGGACAAATGGCTCTTCCAGAGTTACTTCGTTCCAAGCCAACAGCCTCCGTGGTCCAGTGGTTAAGGCGTTTGCCTGTTGACCCGGGGGTCGTGGGTTCGATTCCCACCGGAAGCATACTTTGTTTAGTTGTTTCCAGTTTGGTTAGGACATTGCAGGCTTGAATCACCTGATTGTCTGATAATAAAGATGATTCCGTGCTTCGGAAGGCACGTTAAGCCGGTGGTCCTGGCTGCCATCTGGTAGTCGTTAAAGGAACCACGTCAGAGGCCGAGAGGCGGTTCCGAAGAACTCTGACACCAGGGTGTGCATGGTCGATTGACCGTGACACCTACTCGAAATGAATGACTTCGTTCCATGGGATAATATTGCCATACTCACCACGCTTGGCAAGCGGGTTGGCGAGCGCAGTTCCTTTGGCTTCTTGTGCTTTCAACGCTGCTGCCCATCGCTTAAAAGGGGAAAGATTGGAATTTGTTGGATTTGGAGAGGGAATGAAGGTATCGGGATACTACTTGGATGAATGATGGAAAAGCAAGTAGCAGGTCGGGAGGCTTGGCGCGCGTATGATCCCATACCTGTAACCACCGGGCAGGTAGTTGAGCATGACACCCCTGGCCATGGTCATCATCAGGTCTTTTTAGTCTCCACTGCCGGAGCATGACCCTCTTTGTACTACCGGAGCCATACTTGGCCAGAGCAGACAGAGGATTTGGCCTACACTTTCTTCGCTGGCCAGACGGGTTGGAGAGGTCTCATTGATATTCTATTTTGCATTCACAATGCTATTTTGATATTTTATTTCTTAATTTATTAAGACGTCTCATTGGTGTTGATGTTGATGACCCCTGACCATATAATAAACTAATCTGTATTTTCTTTTGTTTCAGGTAGCTCCAAACATAATAGAGTTCATACGATCGCCAGTGAATATTATAGACTTTATAGCAACGCTTAGCTTTTACATGGACGTAGTGGTGGAACTAACTATAGTGAGACAGTATGTGGACAAAGCGGACATTTTAGAGTTTATTTCTATAATAAAGATTTTGAGGCTCTTCAAGCTTACGCGGCATAGCCCCGGCTTGAAGATCTTGGTGCACACGTTCAAGGCTTCGGCTAAAGAGCTGACGTTGTTAGTGTTTTTCTTGGTGCTCGGTATAGTGATATTTGCTAGTCTCGTATATTACGCGGAGAAATCTCAGGTGAGTGTAGATCTTTAGCCATGATTTGCTTTAGTATGTATATTTATAATGCGAAGTTTTTTATATTCCATGCTGGTCTGGGAGAAAAGAAAAATAGTAGAATATTCATATTAGTGCTTTTTTTGGCATTCACAATGGTATTCTGATATATCTATTTTTGATTAAGATTTGAAGGGTAAAGTAAGGTAGGTCTGTGTACGACCTAGTCGCTGGTTTAAATTCCGCCCACGTGGTGAGGGAAGAGGTTTAAATATTAAGTTTTGTTTTTTATCTATATTTAAATACTCTTTACATGTTACAGTAGAATTATGTTTTAGTCTATGTTAGTGTGTCACAGAAGATGTCAGAGAATGTAAGACGGAATCTCAGAACAAGGACCCTTGTTCTGAGGACGGAATAGAATAATTATTGAAGACGACGATATAAGTAAAGATTATTAATTCAACACGCTGTTACTTCTTACAATCCCATAACTATTTTTCACCATATTTTATTCATAACATAAGACAAAAATGTAGAACGTGCTAGCTGCTTTTCTTCCCGCGCAAATCGAGTGATTGGGCTCAAATCTGCGGAATCATGTCAATAGGCGATGCGGCTAGCAACCCATTACTATTTGATTCCGTTTTCAATCTACACGCCCCACGAGTAAATTTCCGTAAATTACCGAAATTCCCAGCGGCACATCACTAACCACAACAAAATTTATCAATTACGATTCCATTAACTCATTATATTACCACACGACCCATTGAAATGACGTAATCGATTTCAAATGTAAATTTGGTTAGGCAAACAACACTCATAGAATTAACTATACGAGGGTTGGTTCGCAATATCCACACGTAGTGGTAATATCGAATTTCTGTCAATTAATTTCAATTTCAGCAGTTGCAGTTATCCATCTGAGTAACCACGGTGTGCATACATGCATGAAACATGACGTCATCAATTTAATTAGCTGTCGAAGGAACAGGATTAAATTAATAAATAAATATATACGGACAAATCACACAGATTGAGCTTGCCCCAAAGTAAGTTCGAGACGTGTGTTATGGGATACTAACTCAACGATACTATATTTTACAACAAATACATATATAGATACACATCCAAGACCCAGGCCAATCTGAAAAAGATCATTTTCCATATGACCTGGCCGGGGATCGAACCCGGTCACTCCGTGTCGCAGGCTGGCGTGTTGACCGCTGCGCCACGGAGCTAGTCATATCGATATTAATTTCAATTTCAATTGTCAATATTTATTTAGTTCAATGAATAAGACATATTACTCAATAAAAAACAATTCAACTTAAAATTAAACATAATTAATAACAACATAAAAATAAAAAATTATAAATAACTTACAAATAAAAAAATTCTTCCAACGCACCACATCGAAGCAAAGTACCCAAAATGCTGGCAGCATTTCCCCGTTGCACAGCGAGTCCGATACGTTGTGCAAAAAAACTGCCAGCTCTTGGATCACCAGTTGCCTCGATGAGACGTGTTGTCAATTCCTTATAGAATTTTTTGGCTTCAGTGCCCCAGGGACCCAAAGTTTCTTCAGCAAAAGGCAAGAAAATATAGCTGTCAGTCAATCCCGCGTATTTTCGCCTTTTGCTAGCTTCAGCAGCACAGGCAGCTGCTCCGCCCTGGCTGGAAGTAGCTGGTATGTGGGATGGAGCTAAAGTATCTACACAAGTGGCATCCCAAACTAGACATTTGCCTTGCCGCCACGGGATTAAAGAAAGACCATCTGGTTGCTTGCCATCGGTGCGGAAAATTCCATTTGGTTCCAAAACTGACGGAACATTGACAGTTGCTAAAGTTCTACGAATTATGTCGTTTAGTGAGGCATGACGTGGAATTCGGCCAGCACTTTTGATGCAAGCAAGACCATGATGACCCAAACCATCCACAGCTGTACCACAGTGACATAAATGTGGTTGATTTATTTTTACACCCAAACGGAGGCCAATGGCGAGTGTAAAAGTGCAATTATCCAGAAGGGAGCCAACATGTGCAGAAGGAAGTGCTTGTAACCAGTGTCCGGATTCCCTCTCAGATAACGCCAAAAGACGCGATCGATCTTCCGCACTGTCACAAAATGCAATGGTTTCTTCTTGAATATCTTTACAAAGAGGATTGTCCCATAGTCGCTGTGAACAGACATTTACTGGGAAATCATCCAAAACACTTGACCTCCAAAAGTCCAAAAGAACCCATTGCTGAGTGTAGAAGTTTACCGCATAATGACAAAGAGGCGTGAACAGAAGAAAGAAACGCAGGAAGAGCCACTGCAGATACCTTGCGTACTCCGATGCCACCAAAACGAACTGGGAGAGAAGCAAATTTCCATGTTTCATTTGTAACTTGACAATTGAAAATTTTCTCTAGTGTCTCCCGAATTACTTCGTCCAGTTTTGTGAGTTGTTCTTGATGCTTCCACATGAGTGAGCATCGCAAGGCATAAGTAAATTTTGGCACAAAAAGACAACTCCTAAGTATGTAGAAAGCCATATGTGCATTTATTTGAAATAAGAGGCCGGATGATTGCTGAAATTTAGATACTTATAGATTCTTCTAAAAATGGCGTGCCTAAAATTTGAAGAGAGCTTTTGGTTAAAAGTTTAATTCCAGGGGTTATCTTCTGAAAAAGAGAGTGAATTTCAAAGCTGTTTAATCCTTGAACTTTATCATTTATGAAGTTTCGCACTTATTAAAATTTAAATTTAGTCCTACTTGTTTGAGGCGTTCAATCAGTCTTATTAGGTCTGATTTCACAGAATTTACACAACCTCCGATCGTAGCATCATCCAAAAACCATGCATTCAGGGGTGAATTTAGGCTAGATATGATTGAATTTATACCTAGACTAAAAATGGCAGGACCTAAAGGGTCTCCCTGCTGACAGCCAATTGAAGAACTAATAACACGGTCTCTATATACAACATCAGAAGGTGAGCCGTAGCATTGCCAGAGATACGGATATAGGCCTGGAATCTGATCTTTAACTTCCCTTAAAAAAACTCCCCTGTCTATTGAATTAAAAGCGTTGGATATGTCCAATTTCAAAATTACTTGGCACTCGTTAGAATTGAGAAATGTTCTCGTTGCGTGTACAATAGCTTCGCAACCCCCTCTAATACCAAAACCAAATTGTCTTGGTTGGAAATATGTGGTTAACGTGGGAGCCATTCTTTTACACGCTATCTTAGACACGAGTCGTCTGAAAGTGCATCCCACTGCAATAGGTCGAATGCCCCCATCCTTTTTAACCAGGGCAACTAGGTTAGCACCATACAAAGTTTTCGTTATCTCTTTTGGCACCTTACCAGAGAGCATCAGGTTAATTAAAGAGACTAAGCTTTGTATGAGAGTCCTCCCAGAATCACCCGTAACCCCGCCCACCAAGTCTTTAAGATGCTGAGCTGATAGACCATCTAGTCCACTAGCAGAGCCACTCTTAAAACTGTTTAAAGAGTTAATTACATCATCTGCTGTGATTTGAAGAGCCGGGTCTGAAAGTAATGGAGGATCAGGTAATGTAATTGGAAAAGTAAATAAATAAATAAATATATACGGACAAATCACACAGATTGAGCTAGCCCCAAAGTAAGTTCGAGACTTGTGTTATGGGATACTAACTCAACGATACTATATTTTATAACAAATACATATATAGATACACATCCAAGACCCAGGCCAATCTGAAAAAGATCATTTTCCATCTTGACCTGGCCGGGGATCGAACCCGGTCACTCCGTGTCGCAGGCAGGCGTGTTGACCGCTGCGCCACGGAGCTAGTCGAGTTGACTGTTGAGGCTGAGGATGCTTTTGTTTTAACGATGAAAAAGTTTCTTCCGTATCAGGAGCAAGAGCATCACTTGAGAAAATAAGCTGAGCGGCTCCCCTTACATCACCATCATTAACTTTGCTTTCGATTTTTTTGATTTTGTACTCCGTATTTTCGCCTCGGGGAGTTCTATTGCTGTTGTGGCCATATGAAATAACATCTGAAATGAAATGAAATGAAATGAAATAATGAAATGAAATAGAATTTTATTCAAATTTGGATATCATGTATCTCTTTCTGAACGTCATATTATTATTTTTAATATTTGCAAAATCGATAAGCTACTAGCGTTTCGAAACGACCACTGCTGAGAAGAATACGCCGAAAGAAACTCAGTCCAGTATTGGTCCCTACGTGCCTGAAGGGCTACACTTTCACATATTTATAACAAATTGAATTATTTTACATTAAGTAATCACCGATGTACAATTTATTGAATATATTACTTCCATGGAGTTTTATCTGATAAATAGTCATAAATACAATAATAGGCATTTTTAAGCAATTGATTTTTAACAGCAGTCTTAAACTTACCTAATGACAGAGCCAATATTTCTTCAGGAATTCTATTATAGAAGCGTATACTAAGTCCCAAAAATGAATTCATTGTTTTCTGTAATCGCAAAGTTGGTATCGCTAATTTATTTTTATTTCTCGTATTCCTGTTGTGGATATCACTATTTTTCGCGTAAAGATGAAGATTATTACGAACAAACATAATATTTTCAAATATGTATTGCGCGGGGAATGTCAAAATATTTATATTTTTAAACAATTCTCTAAGAGATTCTCTAGCACCTAGTTTATATATAGATCTGATAGCGCGTTTTTGAAGGACGAATATGGTATTAACTTCTGCTGCGTTACCCCATAGTAATATCCCATACGACATGACACTATGAAAGTAGCTGAAGTATACCAAACGCGCAGTATCAACGTCAGTCAACTGTCTTATTCTTCTAACAGCGTAAGCAGCAGAACTAAGTTTACCCGCTAAGGATGTGATATGGGCACCCCATTGAAGTCCCGAGTCAACTGTCATCCCAAGAAATACTGTTTTATCTACCAAATCTATCGTTTCGTTTTCGACCACTATGCGTGTTGGTACTTTTGTAACATTCGGTAAACAAAATTTAATACACTTCGTCTTTTTAGCGTTTAACAGCAAATTGTTTGCTGTAAACCACTCTAATACTTGAGCTAATGTACTATTGACCTCGTCAAAATTGTCTGTTGTCCTTTCAACAGGGAAAATAAGAGAAGTATCATCGGCAAATAGTACAGCTTTACATGTGTGAACATAGTATGGCAGATCATTAATATATATAAGAAACAACAAGGGGCCTAGTATAGAGCCCTGGGGTACGCCCATCTTAACAGATGATCCCGAGGATTGAACCCTATCAACGCTAACTTTTTGAATTCGGCTACTCAAATAAGATTTGATTAATGCAATAGATTTACCTTTAATCCCATAGTGTTCCAATTTGGACAGCAGGGTATCGTGGTCTACACAATCAAATGCTTTGGAGAGATCACAAAAAACACCAATAGCATTTTGTTTTCTCTCCCAAGCACAATATATATGTTTTAAAAGCGCAACACCCGCATCCGTAGTTGATCGACCCTTCGTAAATCCGTATTGTTCACTATGAAATAGACCATTTAGATTAAAAAAAGAAAGTAACTGATTAAAAATTAACTTTTCAAATATTTTACTTAACGCTGGCAGAATAGAAATTGGACGGTAATTTGTTGGATCATTTTTATCACCCGATTTGTACAACGGTATAACTTTACTTAATTTCATTAGATCAGGAAAAGTCCCTGTATCTACACATTTATTAAAAATAGACGCTAAATAAGGAGCAATTATTTCTATAATATTACTTATGACTGATACTGAGATGTCCCACAGGTCTCCAGTTTTTTTATTATTCAAAGTCTTGAACGTATCAATGATTTTTTGAGGGGTTACATGTTCAAATATTAGAAGACTGTTACATTCCGGTATACAACTAGTTAATAACTTTTTAGATTCCACAGATGATGAAAGTAAGGAGGCAGTAGTATTCACGGGAATATTTGTAAAGAAGTCTTCAAAATATTGAGTTATCTCCTCGCTAGTACTGAGGACCTTATTATCTATTTTTAATTCAATTGGAATGGCGCGTTTTTTCGTTTTTCCTGTTTCTGTATTAATAATTTTCCACGTTGTTTTTACTTTGTCACTAGAATTTAAAATAGTCTGTCTGGTATATAAAGATTTTGCACACGCATATACCCTTTTAAAAATTTTTGAATAATTTCTAACAAATTTAACAAAATCAGGATTCTGATTATAGGCTTTCATGGCTAGTAATTCATATAATCTATTTCTACTGACGTAAATACCTGGAGTAGCCCATTCACTAAACCTTTTACGATTACGTTTAATGTTTGTTTTAATTTTAAACGTATTGTTAAATTCCGATTCAATAACATTAAACATTTTGTTATACAGTATCTGAGGACACGGTATGGAGGGCGCAGTTATTTTTAATAGTCTGAGTAAGTGAAACATCACTACCCTTTTCCTTAGGGGCATGTAAGACTTTAAAAGCAAAAAGTAGCAACTGCTCCCAACTTGCTTTGTCATTAATCAAAACTACTTTATCGATTGCTTTTTTTAGGGCAGTTGCAACAGTTTTTCTTGCGCCCCTAGGGATTCTTTTAACAATAGGCATACATTTTTTGCACCTACCCAGCTTTTTCCACAGAGGAAGATCGGTATGGCTAGCAGCATCTTGGGTAGTAGCAGACTGAAAAGGATAGGGAATATCCGCGTTTTGCCTGCCATTACTATCAGTCAAAGACGAAACAGCAGCTCTGTGTGTTTTTGCAATATGAATATTGAGGCCTCTTCTTCCTCTAAAGACGCGAGGCTGAACACATTCTTCACATCTCTGGAGGCTATCTAAGGAGAGGGATAAAGGGAGGGGAACTTGTGGATTAAGTGTGGGGTTTGGTAAAGACAACATAAATTAACAGGTATATGAAGCCAAAAAACTAAGTAATTAAAATTAAAATAAAAGTATAATTAAAATTAAAATTAAACAAGTGATAAAATAAAACTATTTAGGTAGAATATTAAAAGAAGCCAAAAAAAAAAACTGCGATCGCCAACCCGCCCGCTAAGCGTAGTCTATATCCATAGAAAGAAGAAGCCTGGGAGAGGCCTGTGTTGAGCAGCGGTTATCTCACGGCTGGGCAAACTGTATTAATATTCTATTTTTTTTCCATTTTCATCTTCTATGCCAAGATCCAAATCGTATGGCAAAACCCATAAGAAGGAAATCCTTGCGGTAGGCCTGTGTCCAGCTAGTAACAGTCCAAGGACTTGTGGTCTCTTTCCTAAAATTTGATTCTTCAGTTTAATTCTTGGAGGAAATACAGCATAGCCTTTTCAGGGTGCATTTACTTCATGTAGAGATAGCAATTCAAAATTTCTCAACACCAGAGGATTTTGGATACAGAAGTTCGCACTTTCGTAACTATATAATTTCTTTAGAAATCGATAAAGAAAAAACTTGGTCGATTTATAACGACATTCAAATACAAATCACAAATCACAACCAAAGCTTATTATCTCTGTATTATTAATAAATCAAAAAGTAAATAAATAAATTCAAGTGACAATGTGTTGACATTACATTACCAATATTTATATTAATTAATTTAATTAATAATTGTCAATTAATTTCAATTTCAGCACTTGCAGTTATCCATCTGTGTAACCACGATGTGCATACATGCATGAAACATGACGTCATCAATTTAATTAGCTGTCGAAGGAACAGGATGAAATTATTTAGTTTGTCTTCGCATTTGTACCGTCAATGGTTTTAATTAATAAATATGCAATGCGAATGTTTAAAAGTAGGCATGATAAAAGTAGGTACATACATATATACTATCACGTCTTTTTCCCTTGCGGGGTAAACAGAGCCTAGGTCTTTAAGACCTAGAAGCCATGTTTGACATTGTCAGGCATTAGGTGGAATACGGAATTAAAATTGTGATGCGTTGCTAGCCGCATCGCCTACTAATATCATTACTCCGATATGGTCTAGTGGCTAGGATACCTGGCTCTCACTCAGGAGGCTCGGGTTCGATTCCCGGTATCGGAATAAACTTTTTCTACTTGTACGTAATAAGTTCTATTTTAAGTAATTATTTATCTTTTTTTGTGAAACTTATACTGCCTAAATACTGTAAATGGATGTTTATACCGTGGTATTTAGTTATATAATAAATAAATAAATAAATTACTTAGATTTTCGCTAATTGCCTCGGTTGGGTTATACAATCTACGCGGGAAGAGAAGCAGGTGGTACATCCCACGATTTTAGGATTCCGTACCTCAATAGGAAAAAACAGAACCCTTATAGGATCACTTGGTTGTCCGTTTGTCTGTCTGTCTGTCAAGTCCTTTTTTCTCAGGAACGCGTAGAGGTATCAAGCTAAAATTCATATCAAATACTCAGGTCTACTGTCCCTTGGAGATGTGAAAAAAATCAAACTTATAAACTAACGCAATTAAAGGTGTAGCAGGGTATGCCGCAAATTTTCGTGTTTTTTCGACATTCGCAGGTGAATCAAAACCTAGAGGGTACTTCCCGTAAACTCAGAATCTTGAAAGTTCGTACGAAGCAACGTCTTATAATATAACACAGGTTTAAGGCTAGAGTGAACAGGCATCTTCTAGGCAAGCTCGCTCCATCGTAGATCTTGTCTTTACCCCCTGGATTAGTCTAAGGTCAAGAGTAAGCCTATTCAAAATAAAAAATAAAAAAATGTAAAGGAAACATTGCGAAACACATTAATTTCTAGTTACATCATATAATAAAAATATATTTAGTAATTTCAAACTCATTATATATAATGTACGGAACCCTTCGTGCGCGAGTCCAACTCGCCTTGACGGTTTTTTTTTCCTCCCAGACCAGCACGGAAGAGAACTCTATAATAAATAAATAAATATATACGGACAAATCACACAGATTGAGCTGGGTCTAGGACACAACATCGCCAGTCACTAGCTCCAAGGTAAGTTCGAGACTTGTCTTATAGGATACTAACTCAACGAAACTATATTTTATAACAAATACATATATAGATAAACATCCAAGACCCAGGCCAATCTAAAAAAAGATCATTTGCCATCTTGACCTGGCCGGGGATCGAACCCGGGCACTCCGTGTCGCAGGCTGGCGTGTTAACCACTGCGCCACGGAGCTGTCACTGTATAATAAAAGTACTCATTACTTATTCGAAGGTACTCAAGCCAGTACCGAAGAATTACATTCATCATCATCACCATCAGGACCTTTTTAGTCTCCACTACAGAAGCACGACCCTCTCTGTACTACTAGGGCCATACTTGGCCAAAGCAGCCAGAGGACTTGGCCTACACTCTCCACGCTGGCCAGACGGGTTGGAGAGGCTCTTAGATGTTTATAAGCTTTGTTTAGCTTGTATTTCCTAAGTCGCCTTCTACGACATCCACGGGAAGACTTGGAGTGGAGGACCACTCCAAGTCTTCCCGTGGATGTCGTAATACAGTAGACCTGTTTTTTCCTATTGAGGATGGTATCCGGCAGAGTAGAATAGGAATTCTACTCTGCCGGATACCACACGGCTAGAAGAATTACATTATTCAGTAGCTTCCGCACAAAAGTTGGCTTAGAAACTTCCTTATATCCTTTTGGGGTAATTAACAATACGTATGAAAATTACTTAATTATTACGAGATCAAGGGTGTCATCCTCAACTGTGGTTGCAAGTATGGCATCGGGTACGCGCACCCGGCCTCCCGAACTGCTACTTGCTTTTTAGTAGATAGATAGATAGATAATTCATTTATTTGCTGCCATAACACACATACAAAAAAAAATACACAGTCATAAGAAAAAAGCAAGTACAAAAATTAACTCAAATACAAAATACCTACCTGCGCATTTCTCGATGCGTGTGCTACAGCTACAGCAATACAAAAAGGACGCAGCTCAGTGGTAATATTGCCCGAAAGCAATACACTGATTTGCAGCTGTGACCTGAAGAAGAGTGTGAGGTGCGTATCCAATAAAAAAGAATTAATTTAATAAGAAAAAGAAAATAAGGCGGCGCGTGTGTTTATAAAGATAGATAGTGTAATTAAGAAATTCTAAGAGTATACATAAATATATATTGCACTGATTTCTGATGAATATACGGCAGGATAGGGGGATAATAAATAGATATGCCCGGGCGGACCTTCAGCGCGAAAGCTCACTTGGAGCTAGCTACATAGTCATTGCAAAAAAAAAAAAAAAGGACCTTCAGCGACAGCAACAGCTGCCGGCGACGAGTCAGATTATTAATTTTTTGCAAATCGCACAGATAGGTCCGAAATCTTTTTTTAAAGGATGTAATTGTAGTAGTATCCCAATACCTATCCTTCCCTTCCCAAATTTAACAAATTCCTATCCTTCCCCAGCTTCAAAATGCTTGCAATGGGCAGCAGCGTCGTAAGCACAAGAAGCCAAAGAAACTGCGCTCGCCAACCCGCTTGCCAAGCGTGGTGAGTATGGCAATATCCTCCCATGGAACAAAGAATCCTTGAGAGAGACCCTTGTCCAGCAGTGGACTTATTGCGGCTGTAATGATGATGATGAAAATAACATCCTAACTATAAATGCGAAAGTGAGTTTGTTTGTTTGTTTGTTTGTTTGTTACGCTTTCACGCCGTAACTACTGAACCGATCATCATGATATTTTGCATACAAGTTCTCTGGAGTACGGAGAAGGACATAGGCTACCTTTTATCCCGGGAAAAAGTACTATACCCGAGGGATCGACAATGACGCGGGCGGAGCCGCGGGCGAAAGCTAGTCCTAACTATAAATGCGAAAGTGAGTTTGTTTGTTTGTTTGTTTGTTACGCTTTCACGCCGTAACTTCTGAACCGATCATCATGAAATTTTGCATACAAGTTCTCTGGAGTACGGAGAAGGACATAGGCTACCTTTTATCCCGGGAAAAAGTACTATTCCCGAGGGATCGACATTAATGCCAGCGGAGCCGCGGGCGAAAGCTAGTAGTTGATAAGTTAAAAAATATCAAACAAACTAAACTAGTCTATAACTCTTTCTTTTTTTAGCCATTTGTGTCCCACTGCTGGGCAAAGGCCTCCTCTCGTTGTGTTCACAAATTCCTTTCCCTCGATAAACTCTTCCAATCCGTGCTTCCAATCCTTTTTAAACTTGTTAATATCATCTATCCATCTCTCTCGGTCTTGCTCTTACGAAAAATTATAAAATACTGGCAGAAATTAACTTGACGTTGATGAAATATCCTGTCACCTAAATTTTACCCAGAATATTCGAGTCTATGCAACTATGAATAGCCAATACATGCATGAAACTTGACGTCATCAATCGAACATGGCTGACACAGATATTCAAATGGCACATTAATTGGCTGTCAAAGGAACGGACGAAATATCAAATGAAACCATCTAGTTTGCAATTCAGTTCGTATTCAGTGTGTCTCATCTATACAGGATTATTTGTAATACACTAATAACCTTCGCAGGACTAGATAAATAATATCATAAATAAGGTTTTTCTACGAGTTCTGACATAACTTCAACCAAATATTTGAATAGAATAGAATAGAATAATTTTTATTGCAACACATTGACATAGAATACAATATAAAACTTCAAATAAAATACACAAAAAAATGGATAAAACATCTGTGCCGACAGTGTAACAAAAGGTGACGGATCAGCGTTCCGCTGGACTAGGGTTCCCCTAATTCAGCACTGATTTTCAGCCATCACCACGGAGTAGATACAGAGTGGAGGCGGCGTTAGCTACTGTGCACTGTGATTCCAACTAGGTCCTGACGTCATCACGTTAACATCGAGAGTGGGCGTGGCCTATTAGTCTGCTGTTGTAGCTGTCAATGTTCGTACGTCGTTCGTTCTGTGCACACAGTTAGATTTTCGGTCTTTTCTTGTTTTTTACGAAGAAAATCATGAAGTGTTGTATTATATCATGTAAAAACTACTCCGATAAACGTTCAGATGCTATGGAAGGAATCACATTTAATTTGTAAGTAAATTTATTCGTAATTTACTTAAATTATTCTAGAAAAATCTTTTGGCGACGTTCCGTGCTACTCATCGTTAGATGGCACCACTTTGCGTAATGGGACGTAAGAACTATAAAAATATATTAAAGCTAATTATCGTAATAACTAGTAACCATAAGTACTGAAATTTGTTCTAAATTTATACCTAAATACTTTTACCTTGACAAAAAGATTATGTTTATGTAGTTTCATAATTATCTTTTTAGCAATGCGCCACCTGTCGTCAACGTTGAATTATAGCCATAAACTTGGCAAAATGTCTAGGGTTGCCAACCACCTAGTTTTCGCTAGTTAATACTTTTTACTGTTTTATCAAAAGACAGTATACAAAATACTGTTTTCTCAACCGCTGGTAAAACTACGATTGGATATTGAAATTTTATAAAATCTTACATGGAAGATGAGAGAATAATGATGTTTCTGAGCACCCCGAGAGCATTTTTCATCAAAAAAACTACTTTCAGTGAACTTATTGCATTTAAATGTATAATAAAACTGTAAAGTATATGTGTTCTAACGACGAACTAATGATCAACAAAAGATCAATGCACCAGTTTGTATATTTTTTTGACATGCCGGTCAAGCATGTCAAAAAACATACAAACTGGTGGCGGCGTCGAAGGCAGGCTCAAGTCACCTCTAGTATGGCTAAGTTTTGGGTGGCCCGTGCGTCAAATCGTATGCTGCCTGGATTTTGACTACTCTTTTACATGATATGATCACTGACACTATCGTTGTATTATGGAATTTGATTAATTATCTATGACAAAAAACAGAAAGGAAATAATTTACATAAAACATATTGATTCTTTGTTTTTGTGGCTGTGAAGGTGTAGTCTCCAAATAAACGATTGCTTTGAACAGGTACAGAACTATATTGTATACTACAATATTGTTATTAAAATTATTTTTAAAGAAATATTAATTTGTGCAACATTTTAAATTTTTGTTATAATTATCTATGTGTTTCTAACCGTAGTTTAACCAGCGGTCGTAAAAACAGTGTTTTGCAAACTCTCTTATAATAGAACAGTAAAAAGCATTAACTAGCAAAAACAGTATTATACTGTTTTTAACAGTCTGGTTGGCAACCCTAATTACTCAGCTATCTGACACTAAATGTCAGTAGGTGTTAGGGACATCTAGTGACGGATAGTTAAACTAAAAAGAAAGATCAACATCGAACTTATTAAGTAGTTGGGCTATTTGCCGCTAGATGGATATAAAGGAGGGAGTGAGACACAGAGCAAGTAGAGTGAGACAGATAATACTCCCCTCACCCCCTGTAAGTGCCACGCATTGTTTCATAGAAAATATTCTTTAGGGCAACTCCTCTTTTTATCTGCTCCGTGGCCATCACCTTCTGAGGCATAACGGTGTAGGCCTTCTTTAGTTATCGCCATTTTTCTCTATTCTGGGCAGTTAAAATCCAGTTGCTGTCTGCTATATTTTTGATGTCATCATTCCATCTCATTTGGTGTCTCCCTACTGGACGCTTTTTGTTCCATGGTCTCCACTCCAGCAACCGTCTGCACCACGAGTCCGTTTTTCTGGCTATATGACCAGCCCACTCCAACTTAAGTCTTGCTATTTTTCGGCCAATATCGGTAACTTTGCTTTGTTGTCTTAGCCACTGTTTGTTGTTTGACATAACTGACATAACCTAAAGAATAAAAATAAAACCGGCCAAGTGCGAGTCGGACTCGCTCACCAAGGGTTCCGTACCATAATCTATAAAAACGGCAAGAAATAAATATAAATTCAATATAGATGAAATATTCACAGAATATTTAGTTATATATTCAAGTTAAATAAATAATTAAATTGAAACAAATATTTAGAGATGGGATTTCATACAACAAACGTGATCAATATTATATTGATAACAGCAACAGGTAGACGCTTGAAATATTCACTAATTTAATAAGTTATATTATTCACTTTAAAAATAAATAATTAAGTTATAATAAAAAGGTACGGAACACTTTGTGGGCGAGTTCCACTTGCATTGGCCGGTTTTTCATATTGATTTTCATCCAATATGCATTTA
The DNA here is from genome assembly GCA_947532085.1 of Elegia similella. Taxonomy (NCBI): domain Eukaryota; kingdom Metazoa; phylum Arthropoda; class Insecta; order Lepidoptera; family Pyralidae; genus Elegia; species Elegia similella. The sequence continues at coordinate 23,127,871 of OX383941.1, forward strand.
ATCCATTCACTCGTTTTGCGCTCACAATACCACAAACATATACATATTTATTTATTTATTTAACACTTTATTGCACATATAAAGAACATTAATAAAAACAATAGGCATAAAAAGATAAAAGTACAAAAGGCGGCCTTATCGCAATAGCAATCTCTTCCAGACAACCTTATTGTTGTTGGAAAAAGGACATCAACAAACAGACAAGATTCAAAGATGTGGAGGAGCAACATACAATCTTTCTCCTTTTGGTCGTCATCATCATCATCATCATCATCATCAGGTCCTTTTTAGTCTTCATTACAGGAGCATGACCCTCTCTTCACTACCAGGGCTATATTTGGCCACAGCAGCCAGAGGTATTGGCCTACACTCTCCACGCTGGCCAGACGGGTTGGAGAGGTCTCATAGATGATTAAGAGCTTTGTTTAGCTTGTATTTCCTAAGTCGCCTTCTACGACATCGACGGGAAGACTTGGAGTGGTCCTATTCTACTCTGCCGGATACCACACGGCTTTGGTCGTCAGTTGATAAACAAACATTACCCAAATATAAATATCATATGGTCTTTACACACGAAACTCATCAATATACAATTGTAAATATACGTTTACTCTTCCAGTTCAGAGTATTGACACTGACGGGCAATTAACTCGTCCGAATTTCAGTTTGTTTAATGAACATGGCATTCATTAAACAAACTGAAATTCGTTGTAAACAAAGTGAAATTGAGGTATTTGCTGCCCCATTTTTACGAATTAGAAAGAGTTGATTAGTAAAAATGGAGCAGCAATGTGAACGTTTTTGATTGCATCTTTAACTAAATGAATACTTTTATGATATTTTTATAAATTCAAGCATAAAAATATATAAAACGGATTTCTTTTAAAGTATAAATGTAATCATTGGAAATAATTTTTATTGTTAGTTGTAGTATAAATAGCTATTGTTATAGATTATCACCTAAACACCTAAACACCATATTACAACAACCAGTAATAACCGAGCGAAGCTCGGTCGCCCGGGTACTAGTATATTATATAAATAATGTGTCTAAACTAGATGGCGTTACTTTGTAATGGTCGCTATAGTTAGGTTATTAGTGAGAGCTATAATTTTTAATTGTAAGAATTCAGTCTAGTGTGAAATAGGTTCACTAAAAATGAAACCAGAGAAATCTCATCTGAATTTTGGCCAAAAATTAAATTTTATAAACAAACCTGGAAGTATCTGTCCATTTTGTCGACAGCCAATTAGTTTCGTTTGTTCTCTTTCATCTCTGAATTTCAGCATAAATAAAGCCAAGACACGCTATTAGAGAAATTTACATACAACAGGAATGAAAAAATGCAAGTTGGAGAGCGGGTTCGGTTAGCTTTATTTTTTTATTTTGAATAGTAAGAGCTATGGTATTTTTCATTGCATTGATTAAGAAACTTAAAAAAATATTTAAATTTTGGCGGTATGAAATGGTCAACAGAGATGTTCTTTTGTTTTACCTAGGGGTAGTCTAATGGCTATACTTGTAAGTACCATTACGTATACTTTTTATAAATATAAATGATGGTAGATACTTTGTTTTATTAGTTTATTAGCGAGGGCTATCATTTTTAATTATAAGAAACTGTTGTGTTGTGCGGCTTAGTTCTAAGAGCGTAAGTCGTACATAGACTTAAGGTTCGAATCCCGTCCGCTTTTACTATGGTAAAAGCGGACGGGATTCGAACCTTAAGTAAAAACAATTCTATATGGTATGCCATATAGAATTGTTTTTACCATATTTTATTTTCTAATTTAATAAGAGTATATAAAAATAGCATTGTGAATGCAAAAATATAATATTTAAAAATATAAAAAACTGTTCCTTAGTTCTCCATAATTTGTTTTGTAAAATTGGACCCACTGAGTGGACCTATTTCACAGTTATTAAATCCCATCTAAGTTTTGGTCGAAAATGAAAACCGGATTTGAAAACAAACCCGGCAGACTCTTGCAATTTTGCCAACAGCCAATTAGTTTCATCCTCTTTCACGTTTGAATTTCAGCGCAAATAAGGCCAACTGTATTCACACAATTAGGAAAATTTACATGCAACGGGAATGTTAAAAATGCAGGGTGATATTGGAGAGCGGGTTTGGTTTTGCAAAATTGTTACTACTGTTGCTTAGTATAATACGAGCTCTATCTATCTATAATTTAAGAACTGTGTTCTTATCGGTTGAGTATTCTCCATGTCTCTCGGTTCTCAGCTATTTTTTTTCACCTCTCCATATAATAAGAGCTATGGAATTTTATTATACATTAGATATGAACTTTTTCTTGCTTCCTAACTTTTCCTAACTTTTGTATGAAATAAAGGTCAACAGTGATATTCTTTTGTTTTATCCTGGGGTAAAAACAGAATCTTAGTATTTAACAAATAATCCATCTGTGCTAGGTTTATAACTTTGTAATGGTCGTGGTATTAGTTTAATAGTGAGAGCTATAATTTTTAATTGTAAGAAACTGTTCCCTAGTTATTCTTCAGTCCATTATGAAATATGTCCACTTAAAATGTAATTATAAGTCATCAAATCCCATCTGAGTTTTGGTCGAAAATGAAAACCAGATTTGAAAAATAAATACTGGCAGTTTCTGTCCTTTTTGTCGATAGCCAATTATTTTCGACCTCTTTTACGTCTGAATTTTAGCATAAATAGGGCCAACTGCATTCATGCTAGCAGAGCCATTTATATGCAACTGGAGTGTTTCAAAATGCAGACTTAAATTAGAGAGTGGGTTGAGTTTTGCAAAATTTTTATTACTGTTGCCTAGTATTAAATACGAGCTATGGTATTTTATTATGCATTGAATAAGAACTTTTTCACTTTTTGTTGGTATATAATAATGGTCAACAGTGATGTTCTTTTGTTTTACCTTGGGATAGAAACACAATCCTAATATAATATACAAATAATGCATCTGTGCTAGGTTTATAACTATGTAATGGCCGTGGTATTAGTTTATTAATGAGAGCTATCATTTTTAATTGTAAGAAACTGTTCCCTAGTTATACTTATTTAGTCCAGTATGAAATATATCCGCTTAAAATGTAACCAGAAATTATCAAATCCCATCTGAGTTTAATTAATTAACCTTGTGCGTTTTTGAATAGGTATATTGGAATGGTTAGGGAATCATTTCGCTCGAATTGCTTCATGTATCAGTAACAAAGTAGGTGCTATCATTTATGTGGTTAAATACAATATTCATTTATAGCAACGTACACAAACATGTCAATTTATATTTTCGCCGCGCGGTAGAAAGAGAGGGGGATATTATTTCCTCTCCTACGCCGCGCCGTGTCGGCGGTCTCGGGTCACGTGTCCGTCTTACGAATTTACGATCATTCCAAAAAGTGCACAACGCCGCTAATATTTTCACTCAAATACTTCAATTGTTTTAGTTACGAAACACTACAAACAGGAAAATAATAAGTTACAAATGTTGAGCAACTCAAGGTCAGAGGCGCAACAGAAACAGATGGACCAAAACCAAACCAGGTCGACCATGTATATTGGAGGGCTGCCATACGTCAAACCCGCTACTCCTCATAACTACATATTTGTATCTAGATAAGGTACCTTAGCCGTGTGGTTACCGGCAGAGTAGAATAGGATCACTCCTAGTCTTCCCATGGAGGTCGTAAGAGGCGACTTAGGAAATACAAGCTAATTAAAGCTCATAAACATCGATGAGACCTCTCGGACCTGTCTGGCCAGCGAGCAGAGTGTAGGCCAAGTCCTCTGTCTGCTCTGGCCAAGTATGGCTCCGGTAGTACATACATAGAGGGTCATGCTCCTGCAGTGGAGACTAAAAAGACCTGATGATGATGAAGGTACCTTTAATCTAAAGGATACAAACTAGAATTGCTTAGTTTCCAAACTAGCTAAACTCTTTTCTGGGCCTAAAAGTCACAAGTGATTATCAAAGGCATAACATGTTCTTTTTATGTTTTAAATGTGATTGTAGATCACTGTTGTATAAGTTTAATAAATATTTCCAAAATCTACAAAGTTTTACCTGCGCCTCAATTTAAATGGGTTTAAATCATCATCATCTCAGCCGCAAGAAGTCCACTGCTGGACATAGGCCTCTCCCAAGGATTTCTTATATGACCGGTTGGAAGCGGCCTGCATCCAGCGTCTTCCTGCGACCTTGGTTAGGTCGTCCGACCACCTTGTCGGTGGGTGTCCAACGCTGCGCTTGCCGGTACGTGGTCGCCATTCGAGCACCTTTCTGCCCCATCGGCCATCGGTTCTTCGAGCTATGTGCCCCGCCCACTGCCACTTCAAAGAGCTAATCCGCTGAGCTATGTCGGTGACCTTTGTTCTTCTACGGATCTCCTCGTTTCTGCATAATATCGCAGAGAAACACCGAGCATAGCCCTCTCCATAGCTCTTTGAGCGACCTTGAGCTTTCTTATGAGGCCCATAGTAAACGACCACGTTTCGGACCCGTAAGTCATCACTGGCAACACACATTGGTCGAATACTTTAGACTTGAGGCATTGAGGTATTTTGGACGAGAAGACACTTCGGAGCTTCCCGAACGCTGCCCAGCCGAGTCGGATTCGTCGAAAGACCTCATCCTTGAAGCTGGAACTTCCAACCTGGATCAATTGACCCAGATAGATATATTGGTCAACAGCTTCAAGTATGGAGCTCCCAACAAGCACTGGAGAAGGCGCAACATGGACATTCGACATTATTTTCGTCTTGTCCATGTTCATTTTAATGTTCAGTTTAAATCATATAATTACATAAATAAATATTTTTGTCACGATTCACTCAATACACTATTTCTTTCCAAATCCAGCATCATTTCGCGAACCATAAAAGAGAGTGGTTTAGACTAGCCTCCTTCGAAAATAAAACGCGCGGTCGGATTTATAGAAATATAAAATTTTATGGACGCCTTGTAAACCGCGCGATGGCACAATACACGGACAAGAAATGCGAGCTATTTTTAAATGAAAAATATCCTAAATTTCTTTAGATTTTCGTTTATTTCCGTGGTTTTAGTAATTGAGAAATGCTCGAAGTTGCTTCTCTCATATCTATACTTCTATACTAATAATATTATAAAGCTGAAAAGATTGTTTGTTTGTTTGAACGCTCTAATCTCGAGAACTACTGGTTCAAATTGGAAAATTCTACTTCTCTTCTTTTGTGCTGGATAGTACATTTATTGAGGAAGGCTTTAGGCTATAAAACATCACGCTGCGACCAATAGGAGCGAAGCATCAATAAAAAAATATTTTGAAAATGGGGGAAAATTATTTATCTATGCTTATTAATCATAAAAGCAGAAATCACGGGCAAAACTAGTTTAAAAATAAATGGCCTTAGCCCATCATCATCATCATTACAGCTGTTAAAATTCCACTACTAGACAAGGGCATCTCTCAAAGATAATTCGTTCCATTGGAGGATATTGCCACCAACGCTTGGCAGGCGGGTAGGCAAGCGCAATTTCCTAACTCAAAAAAACAGAACACTCCATTTTGACAGTCGTGTAAAAAGCAATTTAAGCCATCACGTACTACTTAAATTTTAATAACCTTAATTTTCCTCAATTTTGTCCTTAATTTTTCTCAGTGATGATGGAACACCAAAAGAAAATTGTTATAATGAAATTAAAAATGTTGCGGGAAAAATTAATTTTGCCGTCAGCAGTTAAGAATGTTTTGGCTACTTCTGTTTATACTCGTATAAGTTATTTACGAGTACCTTTTGTAATAATCTTCTGTATTATAATCAGTCCGGCGGCGAAAGTGGCGTAGGATCGGGCACACGCTACGCCGCCTTCATGACCATTTCCCCCGAAGAGCTCTGGACTGGAATCTGCAGGGCAAGCAAAAGCGAGGACGCCCAGAACAAACGTGGCACCGCACTGTCATAGATGAGGCAAAGCAGCTGAGATACACCTGGAGTGAAACTAAGAACGCTGCGTCGGATAGAACCAGATGGCGCCAACTTGTATCTGTTCTTTGCCCCGACTGGGGGACATAGAAAGCCAAGAAGATTATACTCAGACATCATTAATCTAGCCGTCAGAATTCCACTTCTGGACTTTTGTCCAAATATAGAGTATGGCAAAATCTTTGGAAACGCTTTTGCGTTTCCAAAGATTTTGCCGTACTCGCTACGCTTGGCGTAGCGTAGCTTTTTTGGCTTTATGCGCTTTCGATGCTGCTGTCTACTGGAAGTATTTTTTAAGCTGTGGAAGGATAGGCATTTGTTAAATTGGAGAAAGGAATGGAGGTACTATCAAAGCATAATTTTACAAGAGTAAAATTATACTTTGATAGTGTATATCTGAAAGTATTTGTATTTAGTTTGGTGTCAAACCCTGCGACACAGATATCATCATGTTGTAGAAATGTGTTTTATGTTCCGATAAATAAAGATTATTAACAGCTTAATTTGGTAAGGGGTGTCAACCTCGGCTGCCTTGCCGTGGTTGCAGCTGCTGCTTGCTATTCCCCCATTCATCCAAAGGATTAGTATCCCGATACCTCCATTCCTTTCTCCAATTTAACAAATGCCTATCCTTCCACAGCTTAAAAAATACTTCCAGTAGACAGCAGCATCGAAAGCGCATAAAGCCAAAAAAGCTACGCTACGCCAAGCGTAGCGAGTATGGCAAAATCTTCGGAAACGCTTTTGTCCAGAAGTGGAATTCTGACGGCTAGATTAATGATGTCTGAGTATAATCTTCTTGGCTTTCTATGTCCCCCAGTCGGGGCAAACAACAGATACAAGTTGGCGCCATCTGGTTCTATCCGACGCAGCGTTCTTAGTTTCACTCCAGGTGTATCTCAGCTGCTTTGCTTCATCTATGACAGTGCGGCGCCACGTTTGTTTTGGGCGTCCTCGCTTTTGCTTGCCCTGCAGATTCCAGTCCATAGCTCTTCGGGGGATATGGTCATGAAGGCGGCGTAGCGTGTGCCCGATCCTACGCCACTTTCGCCGCCGGACTGATTATAATACAGAAGATTATTACAAAAGGTACTCGTAAATAACTTATACGAGTATAAACAGAAGTAGCCAAAACATTCTTAACTGCTGACGGCAAAATTATTTTTTCCCGCAACATTTTTAATTTCATTATAACAATTTTCTTTTGGTGTTCCATCATCACTGAGAAAAATTAAGGACAAAATTGAGGAAAATTAAGGTTTATAAAAATTAAGTAGTACGTGATGGCTTAAATTGCTTTTTACACGACTGTCAAAAAGGAGTGTTCAGTTTTTTGAGTTAGGAAACTGCGCTTGCCAACCCGCCTGCCAGGCCGCCGCCTGCGTTGGTGGCAATATCCTCCAATGGAACGAATTATCTTTGAGAGATGCCCTTGTCTAGTAGTGGACTTTTTACAGCTGTAATGATGATGATGGGCTAAGGCCATTTATTTTTAAACTAGCTGTTGCCCGCGACTTCGTCCGCGGCAATTTCTGTTATTTTGATTAATAAGTATAGATGAATTTTCCCCCGTTTTCAAAACATTTTTTTATTGATGCTTCGCTCTTATTGGTCGCAGCGTGATGTTTTATAGCCTAAAGCCTTTCTCAATAAATGTACTATCCAGCATAAAAGAAGAGAAGCAGAATTTTCCAATTTGAACCAGTAGTTCCTTAGATTAGCGCGTTCAAACAAACAAACTCTTCAGCTTTATAATATTAGTATAGAAGTAATTCATTCATTCATTTCGAGTAGGTGTCACGGTCAATCGACCGTGCACACCCTGGTGTCAGAGTTCTTCGGAACCGCCTCTCGGCCTCTGATGTCGTTCCTTTAACGACTACCAAGATGGCAGCCGGGACCACCGGCTTAACGTGCCTTCCGAAGCACGGAATCATCTATAGAAGTAATAGATATGATAGAAGCAACTTCGAGCGTTCCTCAATTACTAAAACCACGGAAATAAATAAAAATCAGAAGGACTAGGATATTTTTCATTTAAAAATAGCTCGCATTTCTTGTCCGTGTATTGTGCCATCGTTCGGTTTACAAGGCGTCCATAAAATTTTATATTTCTATAAATCCGACCGCGCGTTTTATTTTCGAAGGAGGCTAGTCTGAACCACTCTCTTTTATGATTCGCCAAATGATGCTGGATTTGGAGAGAATAGTGTATTGAGTGGATCGTGACAAAAATATTTATTTATGTAATTATATGATTTAAACCCATTTAAATTGAGGCGCAGGAAAAACTTTGCAGATTTTGGAAATATTTATTAAACTTATACAACAGTGATCTACAATCACATTTAAAACATAAAAAGAACATGCTATGCCTTCTATAATCACTTGTGACTTTTAGGCCCAAAAAAGAGTTTAGCTAGTTTGGAAATTAAGCTATCCTAGTTTGTATTCTTTAGATTTAAGATACCTTCATCATCATCGTCATTAGTTCTTTTAATCTTCACTGCAGGAGCATGACCCTCTATGTACTACCGGAGCCATACTTGGCCAGAGAAGACAGAGGACTTGGCCTACACTCTCTTCGTTGGCCAGACGGGTGGAGAGGTATCAATGATGTTTATGAGCTTTGTTTAGCTTGTATTTCCTAAGTCGCCTCTTACATTTCCTTCCCTTCTTCTTTTTCATGGGGAACCTTCATGGGAAGACTAACTAGGTGTGGTCCTATTCTACTCTGCCGGTAACCACACGGCTAAGGTACCTTTCTAGATACAAATATTTGATGGCGGGTTTGACGTATGGTAGTCCTCCATAATACAGGGTCGACCCATGGTTTGGTTTTGGTGCTGTCTGCCCATCTGTTTCTGTTGCGCCTCTGACCTTGAAAAAAAAAAAAGTCAAAAGTCAAAGATTTTTATTCAAAATTGGATACATGTATCTCTTTTTGAACGTCATATTTTTATTTCTTATATTTGTTTAATTTATGCAAAATCGAAATACTACTAGCGTTTCGCAACGACCACTGGTGAGAAGAACTTGAGTTGCTCAACATTTGTAACTTATTATTTTCCTGTTTGTAGTGTTTCGTAACTAAAACAATTGAAGTATTTGAGTGAAAACTTTAGCGACGTTGTGCACTTTTTGGAATGATCGAAAATTCGTAAGACGGACGGAAGTGACCCGAGACCGCCGACACGGCGCGGCGTAGGAGAGGAAGTAATATCCCCCTGTCTTTCTACCGCGCGAAATTATAAATTGACATATTTGTGTACGATAGCGCTATAAATAAATATTACATTGAACCACTTATATGATAGTACCTACTTTGTTACTGATAAATAAAGCAATTAGTGCGAAATGATTTCCTAACCATTCCAAAACACCTATTTAAAAACGCACAAGGTTAATTAATTAAACTCAGATGGGATTTAATAATTTCTGGTTACATTTTAAGCGGATATATTTCATACTGGACTGAATAAGAATAACTAAGGAACAGTTTCTTACAATTAGAAATGATAGCTCACACTAAGAAACTAATACCACGGCCATTACAAAGTTATAAACCTAGCATAGATGCATTATTTGTATATTATATTAGGATTGTGTTTCTATCCCAAGGTAAAACAAAAGAACATCACTGTTGACCATTATTATATACCAACAAAAAGTGAAAAAGTTCTTATTCAACGCATAATAAAATACCATTGCTCGTATTTAATACTAGGCAACAGTAATAAAAATTTTGCAAAACTCAACCCACTCTCCAATTTAAGTCTGCATTTTGAAACACTCCAGTTGCATATAAATGTCTCTAATAGCATGAATACAGTTGGCCTTATTTATGCTAAAATTCAGACGTGAAAGAGGTCGAAAATGCAATGCGAACCCACGACCCCCGGGTCTACAGGCAAACGCCTTAACTACTGGACCACGGAGGCAGTTTACTATAATATTATTTATCTAAAGATATGATTGAGATATGAGGTGGACTGCAACATGCAGCATAAAGAAAACATGAGCATCATTACAGATATCATGGAGCCTGGCTGTTCAGTATGATTCTATTTCCACCAACTATAGCTAACATTCTTTTCTTCTCATTTTAACTCCTTGAAAGGAGTATTCAACATATTTACATATATACGCTGTTTCTTCTGCACATCAACGACATGCTTAACACTAGTAGCATCCATTGCTATGCAGACGACTGTACGGGTGATGCATATTATGCAGGTCGTGCAAATATCCCTCAAACACAGGTGGAGGAGAACAGAAAGAGACTTGTGTCTGACATTGAGACCTCTCTGGAGCAGGTCTCTGAATGGGGTAAACTAAACCTTGTCCAATTCAACCCTACTAAGACACAAGTCTGCGTGTTTTCCGCTAAGAAGACCCCATTTAACATAGCACCGAAGTTTCGGGACACCTCTCTTACCATTTCTAAGAGTATTGGGATCCTTGGCGTCGATATTACGAAGGAGGTCCAATTCCGGAGTCATCTGGAAGGTAAAGCCAAAATGGCTTCTAAAAAACTTGGGGTGCTCAATAGAGCGAGGCAGTACTTCACTCCGGGTCATAGACTTTTATTATATAAAGCTCAAGTCCGGCCCGGTCTGGTGCACCTCAATACCAACTCCTTCCTCTTGATTCCATCCAACGCCGGGCAATTCGTATTATCGACGATCCCACACTCACAGACGATTTAGACACCCTCGGTCTACGGAGAGACGTTGTCTCTCTGTGTGTATTTTACCGTCTATACTATGGGGAGTGTTCTGAAGAACTTTTTGAATTGGTGCCACCGTCACCCTTCTACCACCGCACCGCTCGCCACAGGAGTAAAGTCCATCCCCACATCCTTGACACTTGGGTCTCCAAAAATGTCAGAGTGTCACGTGGTTTTTTTCCTCGTACAGCAAGCTCCAACGCATCAGCAGCTCCTCTGGTGTTGCAGATGTCCATGGGCGACGGTGACCACTTTCCATCAGGTGGCTCGTCTGCTCGTTTGCCGTCGGATATACATAAAAAAAAAAAAAAAAAAAAATACATACATCCGCCGTGTGGTATCCGGCAGTGTAAAATAGGATCACTCCAAGTCTTCCCGAGGATGTCGTATAAGGCGACTTAGGAAATACAAGCTAAAAAAGCTTATAAACATCTCTGAGACCTCTCCAAACCCGTCTAGCCAGCGTGGAGAGTGTAGGGCAAGTCCTCTGGCTGCTCTAGAAGTACAGGGTGGTGCTCCTGTAGTGGAGACTAAAAAGACCTGATGATGATACAAACATACAATCACGTCCTTTTCCCTTGCGGGGTGAAGCCTAGGCCTATAAAACCTGAAGGCCACGTTAAGCTATTGCTCACCAATATGGTAGGCAATAGGTGGAAACGGAATCAAAATAGTGATGGGTTGCTAGCCGCATCGCCTTTTATTTCCTCTGATTTTTGCCGATTCCTTCGATCGGTTTTTCTGAAAAGAAGCAGCTGGTACATTCTACGCTTTTGCCATCTCCCAGACCAGCATAGAAGGTCCTTGAATGGAAGAAGTAATCAATAAAATAAAATATGGTGAAAAAATTTCAAGCAGGCGGGATTTGAACCTGCGACCTTTAGTCGTACATAGACTTAAGGTCGCAGGTTCAACTTGATGGTTATTATGAATGCAAAATATAAACACTTAAAAACAAGAAAATTAATATGTATTTTTTCTTATTCACAGGACAATCCGGACAACCAGTTTAAGTCCATTCCTCTCGGCCTGTGGTGGGCCATAGTGACCATGACCACCGTGGGTTACGGAGATATGGCGCCTAAGACATACTTAGGCATGTTCGTTGGCGCCCTCTGTGCGCTGGCGGGCGTACTGACGATAGCGCTTCCGGTTCCGGTCATAGTATCGAATTTTTCGATGTTCTACTCACACACACAGGTAAGTGGGATTTTTTATATTAACAATTAATAATACATTTTAAACAGAAAGAAAAAACATGGAGTCGAACAAAGTATTATATTGAAATAGTACAAAACGCTACCGTATTTTTTGAGAAAAAATATTTTGTGGGTTTACACAAAATATTTTTTCTTTATTTTAAGAGCCAACGAATAACAATATATAACATAATTCAATAATATCACTTATTTTTAGGGTTCTGTACCTCAAAAGGCAAAAACGGAACCCTTATAGGATCACTTTGTTATCCGTCTGTCTCTCTGTCTGTCTGTTATGAACCTTTTTCTCAGGAACGCGTGGAGGTATCAAGATGAAATTCATATCAAATACTCAGGTCTATTGTCCCTTGGAGCTGTGAACAAAATCAAACTTCTAAGTCATCGCAATCAAAAGATACAGCCGTTTATGTTACAAATTTTTGAGATTAGCAAAGGAATCAAAACTTACCTACAGGGAACTTCCCGTGAACTCAAAATCTTGAAATTTGGTACAAAGCAACGTCTAATAGATAAAACAAAGGAAAAAAATCAGAAAGTATAATTTTTTTTGTTACATCATACAATAAAAATATTTTAAATTATTTTAAACTTTAATGTCGGAGGCCAAGATCCACTTCGGGGTGCTGAGCTAGCGAAGTAAGTAAGTAATTTTAAACTTAAAAGATAATGGTACGGAATCCTTCTTGCGCGAGTTCGACTCGCACTTAGCCGGTATTTTTAGTTTTATTTGCATCATGTATATTTGCAAAGGTTTCGGTTTCTCCATTGGTTGTGTAAAATTAAAAACTCATTGACTAGCTGAAATTTTGAATTAATCATGATTATTTCTATGCTTATATTCTCCCTTCATTCAGAGAAATATATTCATCGAGTTGAAACTTATGATATTCTATTAATGTTTAATATAAAAAAGGTCTATTTGAGACATTTTTTAATAAACAGCTCTTACATAAGTCACGCTCTGATTATCCTCAAAATACTTTCCCAAAATCCCTATTCCTTAGAAATGTTGCCAACATACTACCAATTGTAATTCCGCCCGCCTCCGAACGTTTTAATATTAATATGAAATTGAATCAGCCGACAGATGGCGCACACGTCTTTTGACCTATTGCGTATGCAAATTGGGTAATTCGTTTCGCTTTTTGCTGACATACTGATTGTGCTGTGCTTAGCTTTTACAAAATCCTTTTGAATGATTGTATTTCTTGTTTTTTTCGTTATCTAATTGAAAAAAAATTAACAGCAAGATTAAATTACATATATATAGGGACACATCACACAGATTGAGCTAGTAAGCTCGACATTATAATCAGCGATACTATATTTTATATCAAACTCATTATGAGTATAGATAAACGTTCAAGACCCAGATCAATCTGAAAAATATAATTTTCTAATTTGACCTAATCGGGGATCGAACCTGGAACTACCGATGGGACAGGCTAGCAAGATGATCACTAGGCCACAGAGGTCGGATTTATGTAAAATAGTAAGCTACAAACGTTATTGTATCCTTATCCTTACTAATATTATAAATGCGAAAGTGAGTTTGTTTATTTATTTGCTTGTTTGTTTGTTTGTTTGTTACGCTTTCTCGCCGTAACTACTGAGCCGATCATCATGAAATTTTGCATACACGTTCTCTGGAGTACGGAGAAGGACATAGGCTACCTTTTATCCCGGGAAAAAGTACTATTCCCGAGGGATCGACATTGACGCGGGTGGAGCCGCGGGACGAAAGCTAGTATAATATAAACGAACATTAAAATTCTTACTAACAAATATTATAAATGCGAAAGTGAGTTTGTTTGTTTGTTACGCTTTCACGCCGTAACTATTGAACCGATTATCATAAAATGGTACGGAGAAGGATATAGGCTACCTTTTATCCCGAAAAAGTACTATTCCTGAGGGATCGACACTGGCAGGCGGAGCCGCGGGCATAAACTAGTATAATTATAAACATGAAAATATTAGGGCGGTCGCGTTCCCAATTTCTTACTCGCTCTAGTAAATGACGGTTCTGGGTGTTAGAAAAGGGTAGACGCATAGTAAAATGGTTGCTGTTAGATTTAGCTGAATTCCTATGTCCTCCCGTCGGGGCAAAGGGCAGATACAAGTCGGCGCCATCTGGTTCTATCCGACGCAGCGTTCTTTGTTTCACTTCAGGTGTATCCCAGCTTCTATGCCTCAGCCACAGTGCAGCGCCATGTTTGTTTAGGGCGTCCGCGCTTAATCCCCTCAAACTCTTTAAAAACTGAATACTGAAACTGTTAATGAATGAATTAATGAATGAAAAATTATTTATTACACCAAATAAACACACAATCGGAATAAATTTCATATTTAGTACAAAAGCGGACTTATCGCTAAGCAATCTCTTTCAGTCAACCTTAGGGTAGATGGAAACTAAACATCATAGGCGCTGGTGTAACAAAACAAAATTTTATAAACTAAAATTACGCTGTACCAATAAGTTAACATATATACGTTTAAACAAATAAACTACACTTTACAAGATCCTATAATAAATACATATACTACAATCCTTATCCTTACTAATATTATAAATGCGAAAGTGAGTTAGTTTGTTTGTTTATTTGTTTGTTTGTTACGCTTTCACGCCGTAACTACTAAACCGATCATCATGAAATTTTGCATACAAGTTCTCTGGAGTGCGGAGAAGGACAGAGGCTACCTTTAATCCCGGAAAAAAGTACTATTCCCAAGGGATCGACATTGACGCGGGCGGAGCCGCGGGCGAAAACTAGTACGACTATAAATGAAACATCAAGTACAAGTGGAAAGATAATGAGACTTAACTTGAGTAATTATATCATTGAAACTAACGTGAGATACAGACATTATGTACTAAAAACGGGCTATAGTCGGCAATCCCGACGAAATAGCACGTGAGTGACCCGTTTTTAGTAGATAAACTTGAGTAATCATGTTGACTTGCAAAGTAAAAGCTTTGTTATAGTTACTAGGTCTTCTAAGTGCGAGTCTAAATAATGTTTACTTTTTAGATGATAAGGGTTTGTCACCCAGAGCTGAAAATCTTTATAATTAAATGCTCATCATCATCATCATTTCGAGTAGGTGACACGGTCAATCGACAATGCTCACCCTGGTGTCAGAGTTGTTCGTAACCGCCTCTCGGCCTCTAACGTGGTTCCTTTTACGACTACGAGATGGAAGCCGGGACCAATGGCTTAAGAGGGCACGAATGCGAAACTTGTCAATGAACATTCGTCTAGATGTCTATATCTATAACGACTACATGCCTGTTATTTATTATATATAAAACTTAAACATATTTTCTTAAAACTGTCCAACCTGAAAACACGATTAATAACAAAAGCCTCGATACTTTTATTTTGCAAACATAGCCCCTTTATTTGATGTTTGTGGTCAGAACGGCGAAACCCTAAGGTCTTTAGAAATGATTTTTAGTTTCCTAGCTTAGCAATAAATAGTTCTAAAATCTGGCCAAAGTTTTTTTACTCATTAACCTCGTACTTTTATTTTAAATAACAATTAAGTGATTTGGCGCTTACGCCCGTTAATTCTAGGACACCCGCTTGTGCCTACCCACTATCTTCTTCTCATTTTTTACGCGTTATGGTCATTAGATCTATCCTGCTTTCGCGCGGGGCGCGGGGTGCGAAATGGCTTCAGCCGGGTCGCATTGGTGCGCTCTTAACGAATTTAATAAAATCCTAAAATAACGGTTTTAGTTACGTATTTTTAGTCGGGATCTCCGACAAGTTTTAGCCTATACAATAGGCCATCTTCAGGGCGAGAGTTAGTGATCGAAGGTCCGTGTGTCTGCATTAGTGAAAGCGCTATTTCAGCACGTAACTCATACACTATATATCAAGTATTTTTTCTTTGCGGTGTAGACAGAGCCTAGATCTATGGTATCTATAAGCCACATTTAGCATGTTGGTGGGCGTGTGTAGATGGAAAACAGAATCAGAATAGTAATGGGTTGCTAGCCGCATCGCCTGCTTACATTATTTCTCAGATTTTCGTCCATTCCCTCGATCGATTTTACAATCTGCGTGCATCCTACGTTTTTTTCTCTTGTCCCAGACCAGCGTGGAAATATCAATCATAGCATTTATAAAAACGTTATTTACACCGACAGCTCCGTGGCGCAGTGGTGAACACGCCAGCCTGCGACATGGAGTGCCCGGGTTTGATCCCCGGCCAGGTCAAGATGGAAAATGATCTTTTTCAGATTGGCCTGGGTCTTGGATGTTTATCTATACATGTATTTGTTATAAAATATAGTATCGTTGAGTTAGTATCCCATAACACAAGTCTTGGACTTCCCTTGGGGCTAGCTCAATCTGTGTGATTTGTCCGTATATATTTATTTATTTATTTTACACCGGTACGGTCATAGATTAATTAAAATTCTGTTTGGAAACGAAATGGGTAAATATTATTATGATCAAACACCAGGAAATTAATTCCCTGTATATGTACGAACATGTGCCTATAACATTGTTTGCTAACAAAATTGCTGTTGATAAATACTTGCTAAATAAAAAATGAGGAAGTCGTATTTGCCGGTGATGCGTGCGAGTATCTCATTAAAAAATACATTGTGCTGTGTTTGAAGGAAATACGGCTATAAAATTGCTCGTAAAATTACTCTACCTTGACGAAGATTTGTAGGATTTTGCATATATGCGTGGTTATGTATTAAAAATCATTTCTGTGCCTAGAATATAGTATACAATATTCTTATATGTAATTTGAGGATCAATTATTATTTATTTTTTATACTATACTCTAGGTAACTAAGTGATAAGGATGATCCACCGCAATATTTTTAAATATATTTATTTAATAAAATTGATAATATATGATGAAAAAGAACTTGGCCACAAGTAGGATTTGAACCCACGTCCCTTAGGTTTACGCCCTAAGTGTGATACCATTACACCACCGTGACTTCGAATCACCGCGTCGAATTCTCTTATCACATATTACCCCGTTTTCGGTATACGCATTTCAAGCATGCCTACTTCTTCAATACTACCTACTATTTAGTAGTGTGGTATTCTACCTAATTCATACCCGATGAATAGAAAGTTGATTAAATTGAAGAAAGCTTTTTATTTACTTAAATTGTTTTTATATTTATTTATTTAATGTTAGTTGTATTGTCTGCCAGTTCACTTTTAGAACATTGTGACATTGTGAGAGTGATATGAGGACTGCTAGTGCTACTTTGAGTTTAATTTGATAATAAATATACCTATACGGACAAATCACACAGATTGAGCTAGCCCCAAAGTAAGTTCGAGACTTGTGTTATGGGATACTAACTTAACAATACTATATTTTATAACAAATACATATATAGATACACATCCAAGCCCCAGGTCAATCAGAAAAAGATCATTTTTTATCTTGACCTGACCGGCGATCGAACCCGGGGCCCTCGTCTCGCAGGCTGGCCTGTTAACCACTGCGTCACGGAGCTTGCCAAATTTACTCTATTTATATGCCAAAATAAATAAAAGACCAAATGATAAAACCGGCTAAGTGTGAGTCGCACATAATACGGGTTCTGTACAATATTTACAAAAACCGCGCCTTATGTATAAAAACACATGAAACCTCTTCTTGCCTGCTCCAACCAAGCTCTTGCACGGACACTTTTTTTCTTAATTATCTGTAGTTTGACGTGCCAGTAATAACTGAGAAGCAACTTTGATAGAATTGGGAAATAGCACAAAAAAAACAAAAGTTGCTTTTACTGGACCCTCTTATTTTAAATTTTATTTTGGTTTTATTATTTGTTGTTATAGCGGCGAAAGATCAGTGAAAACTTATAACGGTTTAATATATACAGCCAGTCAGACGGACGAACGAAAATCGGAAACTTAGTAATAGGATCCGCTTGTTAGGTACGGAATCCATATAAAGTACCTGTCAAAACCTAAACCTGAATTGTCTATCGAAACACCTAGTTTCCAAAATGGTTTCGTACACCTGAAATTCTTATCATAACTAATATTATAAATGCGAAAGTGAGTTTGTTTGTTACAAGTTCTCTGGAGTACCGAAAAGGACATAGGCTACTTTTAATCCCGGGAAAAAGTACTATTCCCGAGGGATCAACATTTATGCGGGCGGAGCCGCAGGCTAAAGCTAGTCAACTCATAAAGCTGATTGCCGAACTTGCCGCGCTCACTTGTGCAATTTAAACTTTCCTTTTTCCAAACAAAAGGCAACTTGGTACTATAGACTTAAGAATAAAAAGATCTGTCTCGAAAGAAAATGAAAAACAAAAAAATAAACCATCTATCTACGCCAAATTTACATTATTATATACTAGCTTTTGCCCCCGGCTTCGCCCGCGTCAATGTTGATCCCTCAGGTACAGAATTTTTGCCCGGGATGAAATGTACCCTATGTCCTTTTCCGTATCCCAGATAACGTGTATGCAGAATTTCATGATGATCGGTTTAGTAGTTATAAAGTGAAAGCGTAACAAACAAACAAACTCACTTTCGCATTTATAATATTAGTTAAGATTTTATACAACTTTTAATTTCCCGCGTAAATCATAACCTATCTCACACACTCTCATTATTTCTTTTCCGCACCAACCAAACCCATTCCTTAAGGGCTCGTACTACCTCACACTGCTTTGCATGATTGTCTGTAATAACAATAATAATGAAATACTCAAGTTGAAATAGAAATGCAGCAAAGTTCAGGACTAACTCTGGTAACTATCTGACTCAAAAACACGAATGCGTTAAATTATCTCGATAGAAAAAAATTGCAAAGTTGCCTCCTGATCACGTCTAATTTATTCGGTAAACACTATTATTCACCAAATACATTAACATTAACTTTGAAACTTTTGATTATAATTGCATTACAAATAAGGCAGCCATCATGTATTTTTCTTTTGCGAATAACCCCTGAATATTCTTTAAAAACGAAAATATCCAAAGTAGTACCTACGGGGTAATATGTGATGAGAGAATTCGACGAGGTGATTCGAAGTCACGGTGGTGTAATGGTATCACACTTAGGGCGTTAACCTAAGGGACGTGGGTTCGAATCCTACCTGTGGCCGAGTTCTTTTTCATCACATATTTTCAATTTTAATAATATACCGAGCATTGTAATGCTATTTCAAAATCAATTTAAATATCCAAAGTAGCCAACGCGTTTAGACCATCTGCGTTTGTACCGCCACGCCGCCTGGCCTATGGCGTGTTCTTAAGTAGTGATTGAGCCGAAAAGACCAGCACTGAAGGATTTCGTGACCGCGTGCAGTCTTAAGGTAATTCCTTTCATATTGCTGGCTCCCTCAACATACTTAAGTATTGTTTATGAGGTGTTTGATATAAGATTTTAGGGATAAAAAAAGACTTATTCAAATTAAGATTTTGGAGAATGGTTAAGAATATAACTATTTATGTAGACATACTTTAAGTCGTTTGCCTTCATTAACTTTCTTAACACTTTCGCTGATACTGAGCCAGATACAAAAGAAATAACAATATAATTACGTCTACAGGTGGGCAGAGTCAGCGAAAGTGTTAAATTATTCAAATACTTAATAGGCCTACTGTTCATAGTTTAATATTGTAGCAAAAACCTCAAAGGTGAACAAAGTGGCCGAAATCTTTTTAACATAATGTATTCACCTCTATACGTTTTAAATGTCTATGTTTACCTGAAAAACAAAATAAGGAGCCGAAGGGGAACTTAAAAGGAAGTTTATTTTACCTTTATAGGAATACTTTTGTCGATATGACACAAGTTATTTCGAGATTAAAAATAAATATGGGGGAAAATGGAAACAATTTACAGATATATATTTTTGGCTAGCTCCGTGGCGCAGTGGTTAACACGCCAGCCTGCGACACGAGGTGCCCGGGTTCGATCCCCTGTCAGGTCAAGATGGAAAGTGATCTTTTTCAGATTGGCCTGGGTCTGTGATGTTTATCTATATATGTATTTGTTACAAAATATAGTATTGTCAGTATCCAACAACACAAGTCTCGAACTTACTTTGCGGCTAGCTCAATCTGTGTGATTTGTCCGTATATATTTATTTATATATACCCAATAAAAATACAAAATTTGGTTATAATTATTGAATTGTTAAATTAAAAGTTAAAATTTACACGGAAATGGCAGACTTGGGTTTGAAATGGGACTGGTGACAGGCCAACCGGTATCGCCACTTTGTCCGCTACAAACAGTTAAGGGATACAGCGCCTTAATCGAGTAATCATACGGCATTACATAATTTTGGAAAGAAGCTGATACTCTTAGACTGATGGACCGATATTAACCAACCAAACATAGCAAAAACCAACCGCGAATATGGCTTCCTAATGAAAAAAAAAACACTGAAATAAGTCTACCCTTCTTGAGAGCTACGATGCCACAGACAGACACACACACACACAGACATCGACGTCAAACCTATAAAAACCAGACGTTTTAAAAATGGAAGCCGCCGCAATTATTCGCATAAACGCGTACGCCCATTAGGCGTAGTGGTGTTAATCACTGGTAACTTTTTCAAGTTACCATTGGTGTCTAACACACCTGCTGTGACACGCAGTATTTAAAAAAAAATTGTTTTCATGTGTATTGTACTCGTTTCAATCATTTAATGTGTCGTTCTGTTATTTTCCAATAAAGCTATTATACTCTACTATAATCGCCTTAATCTTTCATTTCGTTGGATCCACTAGGACCACCGGCTGATAGCAAAAATTTTACATAATAAAAAGCTGCGTGCCACTATCAGATTTCTAGACTGCACTCTGTTTCACCGAGCCTAGACTGCACACTGTTTCGCCGAGTCTAGACTGCACACTGTTTCGCCGAGTCTAGACTGCACACTGTTTCACCGAGTCTAGACTGCACACTGTTTCGCCGAGTATAGACTGCACACTGTTTCGCAGAGTCTAGACTGCACACTGTTTCGCCTAGTCTAGACTGCACACTGTTTCGCCGAGTCTAGACTGCACACTGTTTCGCCGAGTCTAGACTACACACTGTTTCGCCGAGTCTAGACTGCACACTGTTTCGCCGAGTCTAGATTGCACACTGTTTTGCCGAGTCTAGACTGCACACTGTTTTCCACCGACTTCAAAAAAGGGTTGGTTATCAATTCAGTTGTATTATTTTTTTATATTTGTTACCTCAGAAATCCGTCATTTATGAAACAATTTTAAAAATTATTTTCGTTTGAAAGGATTTTCTTTTACGTTGGATCCATTTAATTTTCATCACATATTTATATGCCAGATTATTATTTAACAACAATACCTAAGAGTCGTGTTATACTTGCTTTCGGGAAACACATAACTTTAAACTTTAAGCACCAAAGCTTATCTTATCGGCTATACATTTTATTCTATCTTAATTCAAATCTCTTTCAAAGCCAGTATGTAATTGACTATGTTTTACGTAGTGGCCGGAGAATTCGCGGGTTTTTAAATGTGAAAAAAGGTATTATTATCTTTGAAAGATATTATAAAATATATGTTACGGGTTAAAATATATTTTCGTACACAGTCAGCTACTTGCCGTCATGTTTCGACCCCAACCGGAGGTCTTCCTTGGGGCGAATGTGGATCGAGACGCGCATATCCACATTCTTTGTACTTGAGTGGCTTGTTGTTACATATATAATTTATAGTGTCTATATTTCACGTTAATTTTAATCAAAAATCTATGAAAGGCTTATAAATCTTATATCCATATAATGAGATGGGACCACCAAGTGGAACAAAAATTCCTTAAGCTCCCACGTGCTTTAAAAATGCACGTTAAGCCGTTAGCCCCGTCTATCTATCATATCTAAATGTCGGTCGTTAAGCTATGACTGCTTTTCGAAAAATCTGACTCTAGTGTTGAACACTCACACGCTTAAAAAGCAAAGCATCTATAGATATGTTTGTATTAAATAATAAAGCATCGTTGAGTTAGTATCCTACGGCACAATTTCACATCTTGCTGTGGGGTTAGCGGAATCCATGTGATTTGTCCCTATTCTCATGATAATAATAACCCAGCAGAAATCCAGTCACATTTCAATACCATAACTCACTGTTCATGAGCCGTTCAAATCGGTGACTGATTCGCGTTTTGCCTAAATGTCACATTTTTATTAGCTTTATGCCTAGAGCAGTTTTACTATGTTTATCAAATGTTTTAACTGGCATAGCATATCATACCAACATTGGTATTTCTAGGAGCGGATCAGAAACCGCTGTCAGAACAGAAAACCTACATTTCATCAACTTCTCCAAAGGGCTTCAAGGTACGTGTTGATTCTTTATCCCCACGCAAGCCTCTCAAAGGATAAATATAAATAAATATAGAGAGACATATCACAGCTAGCTCCACAGTAAGTTGTGAACTTGGCTTGGATACTAACTCAACAATGCTATATTTTATAATATATACTTATATAGATAAACATCTAAGGCCCAGGTCAGTCTGAAAAAGATCGTTTTCCATCATGACCTGACCGGGTTCGAACCCGGGATCTCTCGTGTCGCAGGCTGGCGTGTTAACCACTACGCCACGGAGCTCGCATAATCAAAGGACCGGGGAAACCGTGAACTCAAACGAGATACAAATTATAATTCATAAAATTATTAGTATCATAATATCATAATATGATAACTCTTCCATGCTGGTCTAGGAGAAAAGAAAAAACGAAGAATGTGCCAGCTGCTTCTCTTTCCGCGCAGATCGTAACAGCCGATCGAGGGATTGCGCTCTGAAATCTGCGTTATCATCATTTCGAGTAGGTGACACGGTCAATTGATTAAGCACACCCTGGTGCCATAGTACTTCGGAACCGCCTCTCGGCCTCTGCCGTGGTTTCTTTAGCGACTAACAGATGGCAGCCGGGACCAACGGCTTAACGTGCCTTCCGAAGCACGGAATCATCTTTATTATTAGACAATCAGGTGATTCAAGCCTGCAATATCCTAACCAAACTGGCAAAAACTAAATAAAATATGTTTTCCGAACCCACGACCCTGGATCTACAGGCAAACGCCTTAACTACTGGACCACGGAGGCAGTATACTAAATAATGTGGATCATTTTCTGGCTTGCAGTTATAAAAAGGTATTTCGTCAGCTAGTTTTATGGCCTCACACAGAATAAGGTTGTGTATTTTTTACGCTGTCCATAAATTTCCTAAGCCGTTAACGACATACACATGAAGTTACTTTTCGGGGGACATCTGTAGGTATTACGTTTCTTTATCCTCTGGGTACTTGGGTTGCGACAGCGCACGCACCAATATATTATGCGATTTTTTCTTTTTGGGCGTATAAAACTTTGAGAACCGAAACTTTTATATTTTGTATTTCAGATTACCAATATTTTTCTTTAAATGCGTAGTAGTTTACTTACTTTTGCCTTATTATCTAGAAGATAACATATAATTCACATCAGAAAGTACATACTAAAAAGATAATTTGGAGTTGGAGAGCTGGCAAAAAGTTCAAATAGATTCTTCAGGCCTTTTTTTTTTACTAAATATTGAAATAAGCTTTTGTCTCCCATCTCACCTAATGGTAAGTGACGATGAAGACTAGGATATTACATAGGTATGTAACATCCTAGTCCGTGCTTCGGAAGGCACTTGGATGCCTATCCAAGTGATATCCATTTATTCTACTTTTGAATGTCCCGGGACTGTACTTGTCTGGCAATTTAGACGTAGGCAGTTCACCTTAGCTACTCGAACCAAAAAAAAACTGTAAAAGCGTTTAATTCGTCTCGTTGGTATTCCAGTCACACCTCTGTCTGCGCCTCGTAGTCCGATGGAGGAATAGTGAGGGTTCAACTAGTTTATTTTTTGTTTCAGGCAATACCTAATGGACACTTAAATGTTATAATTTAGATCTGGGTAAAAGTAATAGATATTTATGGAAGCATAAACTGTTTATCACGGGTTATTTTTGGACCTCTTTAGGCGCTTTGAATTTTATAGGCTATAAGTAACATTCACAGAATATGAAGAACAGTAATAGAAATATGTCGGTTATAAAAGATAGCCAAATACTTGTACTACTGTTTAAAATTTACTCCCAAAAAAAAGGTATTTTAGGCAGTTTGAGATTTTGGGAGACAAATATCAGTTACAGTGCAAAAGTCCATAGAGAAGTTGCGTAAAAAGAGGTGTAGCTATTATAGATTTAAAAAAAAATTTCGTCTCGTGGCTACGGATATTATTCAAAAATATCAACAATTTCAACCTTATACATGTGGCATAAGGTTCATGATATTGTTAAATATATATGCCTCCCTTATCAGTGCAATCGATTTTCACCTTAAAGCTGTGTATGGACTTTTGCAGGTGACTGTACTTAAAAAAAGAACAATCCCAAAAAGCCAGGTTAATCCGATGATTATATCTATGTGCCAGACGATCTTAAAATATCGTATATAAGTACAAGTGAAATATATGATTTATATGTTATGTCTACATCATAAGGCATGTATACAAATCACACATACAAGTACAATTCAAGTAAGCTTTATAAGTTTTCACATTCCCTGAAAAACCTGTTGGTGACAACATAAACAATGTGATTATAAAAGCGCTCTTTGAGCTAGTAGAACCCTTACCATTCCTCCATCGGACTATGAGACGCAGACAGAAATTTCACCCTTTTATCGTTGGAATACCAAAGAGTCGATCTAAATGCTTTGTCAGTTCTTTTTTGGTTCGATTAGCTAAGGTGTGGAATGAATTGCCTGCGTTTATATTCCCAGACAGTAAAATCCCGGGACATTCAAAAGTAGAATAAATGGGTATCTCTTGACTAGGCATGTAACATCCTCGTCTTCATCGTCACTTACCATCAGGTGAGATGGGAGACAAATGCCTACTTCAATAATAGGGTAGTTTCCTAAAAAAATATAATTAGTCCGTCAGTTAGATATTCAAAAAATATTGGACACGTATTTTTTCTTTTGTCGATTAAACAAAAAATTATAAAGATATAGCCCTTTGAAGTTTCGTGTGACGTCATAGTTTGCTACAATTTTTAGCAAACTTTGACGTCACGAGCCCCCACTCCGGAACTTTGACGCGCTTTATCTTTATTATTTATTGTTTATTTGACAAAAAAAAAATATGTGTCCTATATTTTTTGATTATCTAACTGGCGGACTAATTGTTATGTTATTATTACGACCCAGAAAACTAGCCCATTAGTAAAATAATAATAAAAATGACGTTTCTTACTGGTAGTAGGTATCACTGTCACTTTTAAGATGTGTACATGCGCTCGGCAGCGTTGTTAGGTGAGACTTGCGTGGGCCCAGACGCCTGCTTCCTCCCGCGTCGCGCCCCGCGCCCCTCGTAGTCCTGCGTGGGCGCAAACAGAACCTACTCGGAATTTTTGCCAGCTATAATATACAGTTGAATTGTTTCAAGCCATTGACACGAAGTGAAAAAGAAAGTGCCTTCAAGAAATTAATTTTAATTCAACAACATTAAAGATTTAATAGTATCAGAAAATCACAACAAACAAATCATTTGATGTTTAAATTTACGAGGTACTATGAACTCGGGTATTACTATTTATTGTAATACTAGCATTCGCCCGCGGCTCCGCTCGCGTCAGTGTCGATCCCTCGGGAATACTGCTCTTTCCCGGGATAAAAGGGCCTGTGTCCTTTTCCGTACTCCAGAGAAGTTGTATACAAAATTTCATGATGATCGGTTCAGTAGTTACGACGTGAAAGCGTAACAAACAAACTCACTTTTGCATTTATAATATTAGTTAGGATGGTGGTGTATATACACAAACTTAAACATAAAAAAAAAAACAAAAGTAAGTAACCGAGCGGGATTCGAACCCGTAACACTCGTTTGTTGCCCTCCGCGTCTTAAGCTGCTGGATCAGACGGACAGTGGCCGGCGAGAGGAAATTAGCTACCATATTCTGCGTGGAAAGAAAAACGCATGTAAGCTCGAAACCATAAGACTAATTTATATCGATTGTTTACCCCCAAAAACCCCCATATACATAATTTCAGCGAAATCGTTAAAGCCGTTTCCGAGAATATAGAAATAAATTTATATACATATAAATACACTAGAATTGCTCGTTTAAAGGTATAAGATTTTTAGATGACAGAATTTGAGGTTATGAACATCAAACAACCCAGGTTTTGCAGGTCGAGACCCACTTGAATTCGCCGCACAAGCGACACGACCTATTTCTATTATTATCTAGACAGCCTGAAAAGGTCAGCCATTATTTATTTTGAGGCTGAAATGTACATTCAATCCTTACTAATATTATAAATGCGAAAGTGAGTTTGTTTGTTTGTTTGTTACGCTTTCACGTCGTAACTACTAAACCGATCATCATGAAATTTTGCATACAAGTTCTCTGGAGTACGGAGAAGGACATAGGCTGCCTTTTATCCCGGGAAAAAGTACTATTCCCGAGGGAACGACATTGACGCGGGCGAAGCCACGGGCGGAAGCTAGTTATTTATAATGTCATTGTATTGTATTGTAACAACTTCCGTGGTCCAGTGGTTAAGGCGTTTGCTTGTTGACACGGGGGTCGTGGGTTCGATTCCCACCGGAAGCATACTTTGGTTAGTTGTTTCCAGTTTTGTTAGGACATTGCAGGCTTGAATCACCTGATTGTCTAATAATAAAGATAATTCCGTGCTTCGGAAGGCACGTTAAGCCGGTGGTCCCGGCTACCATCTGGTAGTCGTTAAAGGAACTACGTCAGAGGCCGAGAGGCGGTTCCGAAGAACTCTGACACCAGGGTGTGCATGGTCGTTTCACCGTGACACCTACACGAAATGATAATGATCATTTCCTGTAGAAAAATAAATATAAATGAAGAAAACGTGAAACGTAAAGGATTCTTCACACTTTGAAGATAACCTACTTCAAAATAAAGAATTCTTATCACTGGAAACCAAATTTTATGATAAAAGTATCCTATATTAGAATCAGAATTTTTATTGGCATAAAGTATACATATAATACAGTCAGGACGAGGCATTTAAATTTACCGAATTTAATTTTATATTCATACTAGCTTTCGCCCTCGGATCCGCTCGCGTCAATGTCAATCTCTCGGGAATAGTACTTTTTTCAAGGACAAAATATATATTTTGTCCTTCTTCGTACTCCAAACAACGGGTATGCAAAATTACATAATAATCGGTTCAGTAATTACGGTGTTAAAGCGTAACAAACAAACAAACTTATTTTCAATTAGTATAACATTCTTGAGCAAGATACAGCATCACGTCTTCACCCCTTATGGGTTATAGAACCTAGGTTAGAACAAACGAAAGGCAACGTGAAACCTTGTCCCACTACTACTTTCATAATTAGTTTTTTTACGTAAGTAGGTTTATATCAACAAACTCTAAAATGGAATAAATATGGCATTTATTACAAAGTCAAGCTTTGATTTACATACATATATATCTGTGGATTAACACTTCGCTATATGAACACTAAGTTATAAAATAAACTTTACGATTAATACCCACGTTTCTTGGAAATTCAGTTATTATATGGCAAGTAAAATATATAATAAGACTAGCTTTCGCCCGCGGCTCCGCTCGCGTCAATGTCTTTCCCTTTGGGAAGTACTTTTACAGTACTTTTTCCCGGGATAAAATGTACCCTATGCCCTTCTCCGTACCCCAGATAACTTGTATGCAAAATTTCATGATGATCGGTTCAGTAGTTACAACGTTAAAGCGTCACAAATAAACAAACTTACATCCGCATTTATAATATTATAGTAAGGATTAGGATTCCCAAATCATATTAAACAAATGGCTTCTTGTCAAGTGCTTCTACACAATTAAATAATATCAATACATTTTGACATTCATTAAACTAGACATAATTTAATTCACTAACAATTAATAGTAGATTGTTGCACTGAGCAGAAAGTAATTTATTATTGCATCGAGTGCTTATTTGGAGCACGAGCGTTAGCGAGGGCTCTAAAATATCACGAGTGCAATCTGCTTTTTTTCCAACTACCACAAGAAAAGTATGTGAAAAAACTGAAGAGAAATTACAATCAGTGAAAATTTGTTGTTTACATCTCAGTACGTTCCTGTCTTTTTTTTCTTTATGGCCAGTATATTTGTTTAAGGCCAAGCTATACACTCGTCCAACCTTTTTTGTGACATGTGACACATATGGTCACGCGATTTAAAAAAGAAAATTAAACAGAGCTGCAAAGTTCCGCTTTGTGCTGGATATGTAGTTATGATATGATTGCGGCATTTTGTTTATAATCTCGTGATAGTAAAAAATAAAACTTACTTGCTATTATTATAGCTAAATAGGCTTAAACTTAGCAAAACCATACCATGTATATTATGTGCCCTATTTAAGGCAAATAAATGTTTTTTTTTTTAATTGTAAATTTGAGTTCGTTTGACCTCAATCTTACCTAATATGTGGTACACGCAAACTCAAATAATGCCTATTCACTCTTGCCTCGAAAATCCCTAAATTGTACGAGTCGGGAAACAGTGACGCGGGGAGAACCACTTTGTTACTGCACTTGCTTAATCCTCCAAGTATTAAATTTAGTACGTGTAAGTTGTTGCATAAATATACCCCAACATATACTATAATTGCATCGGTTGGAGATTCCACGACAAACTTAATATTCTCCAAGTTAAAGTCAACTCAAATATCCGGCGACGTTGCAAAATATAGAGAAAGCAGGAATTAACCCGTCAACTCTTAAATCATTTAGGAACTCCTTTATCTTTTTAAGTCGAAATAGCTATATATATAATACATATTATATCAAGTTAGACCAGAAATTGGCTACTCATTAGCCCCTTAAATATTAATTTATTATATTTTTAATATGTGTTGTTGCCATCGATCCGTAGTCAAACTAACACGTTCGCATAAGTGCAGTGACTAAAAAATCATATACCCACATACAAAAATGTCAAAAAAGTGTGATAACTGTAAGAAAAACCTAACGAAATCCACACCTGGATTGGAATGCGGTAAATGCGAAAAAATCGTCCATCTAAATACAAAATGTAGTGGTCTAACCAACAAACAGCTTACAGCGGTAAAAGCTTCTCCTAGTTTGGAGTGGACATGCGCTGGATGCCAGCAGGATAGCCCACGTCGCGGTTCATCTATTGTAATGCCAGAAGAAGATGAGGACGAAGAAGAAGATTCTCATATTTCAGTAAATGCCAATCAGCTGCTTCACAACATCACAAAAGAAGTCGAGAAGACAATTAAAAAGGAGATGAGAGAACTAAATGAAGCTTTTTAATTCCAAAGTGCTAAGCTGGATGAGGTTGTAGTGAGTATAGATGAATTTAAAAAAACCATTAAGGCTCTAGAAAGAAAAAACACGGAATTGACTAACAAAAACAATCAATTGGAGACTAGAGTAGGTGCACTGGAACAACAAATTCAAGAAATGGAACAAGAAAAGCTTTCCAAATACGTTGAAATTGCAAATGTGCCCTACTCTGAGAATGAAAACCTATATCAAATTGTCGAGAATATGGCGGTACATATGAAACAGCCAAAGGAGGCAATTACAAGCGTACGAAGATATCAAGGAAAGAAAACAAAAACTGCAAACATCATAATAGAACTAAAAAGTAAAGAAGATCAAGAAAAGTGGATTTTGGCTGCTAAAAATACTAAAACGACGTTATCTGATATTGACAACTCGGACAAAACCAACAAGGATTTCGTGTACGTACGGGAAGCAATGACAAAACTGAACAAACAAATATTTTGGAATGCTAGGCAGGAGCTAAAACTAAATCAAAACTACAAGTATGTATGGTTCAAAAATGGATTGGTCAAAGCGCGCAAAGATGACGGTGAAAAAATATTAACATTACGATCTCTTAAAGACGTGCAGGCCCTGTCCAAACTGGACAGGTACGTACTTTAACTCCTACACTAAAGTACCTACCATAACATATTTAATTTTTTCTTAAATATACATAGATAGGTATTTTAATTATGTCAAATATACAAGACGATATACACGAAATCTTTGACTGTTCAAATATAAATGATTTTCTCGAATGCTTGCCTAACATTTGTTTAAACTTATTGTGCATACATATGAACATCAGATCAATGATTAAAAACTTTGACGCACTTGAACAATGTGTAATATCTTCAAAAAAATGTATAGATGTCATTGCCTTAACGGAGGTCAATATTTCCGAACAAATTAGTAACTTATACAACTTGAACGGTTATCAAATGTTCACGGATTTGAGGAGGTTTCGGAGGGGTGGTGGCATAATAATATATGTAAACAATAAACACGAGTGTTCTATTAAAAACATAAAAACACACCACTTTGAAAGTATTATTTACTCAATCACAACCACTTCAAACTATTCCGCAAATCTGTGTGCAATATATCGACCTCCCAATTCTAGTAAAAACCTTTTTGTTGACGAATTAAAATTTACACTCAAAAAATTCACCGACTTTACAGAATTATACCTATTAGGAGACACTAACATCGACCTGTTATGTGATAGGCCTGTAAGACATAAATATAACGACACACTTTATGCAATGGGCCTTGTGTGTGGGATAACTGTACACACTAGATTAGAATTATGTAATGGCAGATTATGCAAATCTTGTATTGACCACATCTATGCCAGATCCCGCACACAAGACCTTTACACGGGCGCTGTCGGAACTACACTAGCGGACCATCGGATGATCGCTCTCGCTTCTATGAGTACTCAGACTATACAGGTTGCTCCCAAGAATAAAACATGTATCAACAATCATAAAATAATAAAATATTTAGATGATATTCAATGGACTGAGTGTGAACATTTAACATGTCCATTAAAATTATATGACTATTTATACGAAAAATTTAAAGAGTGTTATAAAAAGGCCGCATATAACTTAACTACAAAGGTAAATAAATCAAGATTGCATAATAATTGGATAAATAAAAAAATTATAAAGGCATGCGAATTTAGGGATGAATTATTTACAAAATGGATAAAAAACACTAATGATTATTTATTAAAACAAAAATATAATAAGGCTAGAAATTATGCAAACATATTGATACGTAAAACTAAAAACAAAAGCATTAAATCAGAAATTATTGAAAATAAAAACAATCCATTACATATTTGGCAGATTCTTAACCGCATTACTGGTAATCAAATATTCTGTTGATGAAATTATATCAAAAGCATTTGAAAATCCGCAAACATCCTTGAAAAATATAGTCAATAGTTTCGCTCATACGTTCCATCAGAATGTAAAACAAAACAAATCTACATGTTCTAAACAGTTGTTGAATGAAAAAACGTACAAAAATCCAGCAATTTGCAGTATGCGTTTTCAACCAATAAATGAAGGCTCGATAGAAAAAATTATCAATTCGTTAAATACAAAAAAATCTGCTGGTATTGATAATATTAGAGCCATTGATGTGAAACGCCTCATTGGAAAAATTAAAAAAGTGATTTGTAAACTGATAAACAGTAGTGTTGCCACTGGTAAATACCCGGGTCTTCTTAAAACTGGAATTATTCGGCCGATCCATAAAAATGGGTATAGAACGGATTATGAGAATTTCGGACCAATAGCTATACTGTCAATTATTGACAAAATTGCTGAAAAGATTATCAGTAAACAAATGTATACCTTTTATGAGGAAAACCAAATATTAAATGAACAGCAGTATGGTTTTAGGCCTAACAAAAGTGCCCCGCAGCTTCTATCGCTGTTTACGGATAACATATACAAACACTTAGACAATAAAAAACACGTAGTTGTAGTTTTTATTGACTATAGCAAGGCGTTTGACACCCTGAAACACGATGTACTCATACAAAGCCTGCATGATACGGGAATAAGAGGTCAGTTGCTCGAATGGTGCAAGGATTATTTAAGGGACAGAAAATATGTAGTCAAAGTAGGGGATGAAGTTAGTGACACTATACACGCAACCGAGGGCACTGCACAAGGTTCAGTCTTGGGCCCACTACACTTCCTTGTATATGTCAATAGTCTTAGTAAAGTTATTAAAAACACTGAGATCTATCAATTTGCTGACGATACCTATTTACTCTCAGAAGGGAATAGCGTACAAGAAGCTATGAAAAAAATTCAAGAAGATTTTAATAATCTGTCCAAATGGTCTCACGACAATGGCCTTGTGATTAATCAAAATAAAACTAAGCTAATGTACATAAGCACGAGTAAGAATAGAAGTCATGAAAAGCCTTGTTTGATAGGTCACAGCCATGAATGTATACATAAACAAAATAGAAACGTTTCCTTCACCTGTAATTGCGATGTTATTGAACAAGTAGACAAACATACATATTTGGGACTTGTTTTTGATAGTAGAGCTAGTTGGAAAGAACACACAAAATATGTATGCAATAAGTTGAGATCTATTTTAGCAAGATTTTCCATAATAAAAGATCGAATACCTTATCAAACTTTAGTAATGCTCTATAAATCGTTAGCAGAGTCCTTGATCTCTTATGGACTGTCTAGCTACGGCAGAACCTATAAAACAAATGTGGATAAAATTTACACCCTCCAGTTACGTTTTTTGAAAAAACTTGTACCCGAGAACATTAAAGCAAAATGCAACGGTGAGTATCATAAATTATTTTCCATTTGTAAAATCATACCAATTCAAGAAAAAAATTAAGCTTACCCTATTAACCGAAGAATATTTTAATGAAAACCTAAAAAAGTTAAAACCAAATAACTATAACTCAATTAACACTAGAAGCATGATGCATAAAAAAACTTTTGTTGCCAAAATATAATAATCTGTACGGCAAAAGAACTCTTCAATATGTCATACCTGAACTTATAAACCAAATACCGACACAAGTAAAAAATGAAATCACACACAAAAATATAAAATTTAAGTTAAAAAAATATTTTATACAATATATTCCATTATAAAACATTTAATAATCTGAATATAAGCTTATATATACTTAAATAAATATAATTAATAAAACCTAAATATATATCACAAAACATATCTCACTAATGTTTTCAAGAAAAAAATACACAGAGTTATATTATTATACAGTTTAAAATATAAAATAATACGGACAAAAATAATCATACTGTACTAAAGTTGTTTACGAGTTAAGCAGTCGCGAGCGTCGCGTATTATGAAGGTACAAAGTGATTTGTAGTTCGAGTGCGACGTCAACAGAAAGGTTTTTAATACCTTCATTATACGTATAATAATGACTAAGTATGATTTCCTGTTTCTATATTATATTACTGCGGCAACTAGCGATGTACGGTAAATCTCGAATGAGATTATGCTACATTGTTTATATTTATGATATTTTTTGTATTCTTTTGAAATAAATAAATAAATAAATAACAGAAATACATCATCTGTGAAATTTTCAACTGTCTAACTCTCACGGTTCATGAGATATAGCCTGATGATAAATGGACGGATAGACGGACAGACAGACAGACAGATGGACAGTGGAGCCATATGAATAGGGCCCTCTGGTTACGGAACCCTAAAAACAAATAGTCTAAAGAGTTAGATCCTTACCATACTGAGTGTATGACTCCGTCGTAGCCATGCTACGGAAGTGCTACGCCGTAACCGCTAGTGCTACGAAGTTTCTAATTTAATATTTCAAAGACTCTGCTTTCCTCGTCAGGGATAACAACGTGACAAGAGTGAAAGCTTTAACTGTTTACTGCTACCACACACCAATACAGTAAACGTAGATTGAAAATAGAGTGAAGGGCCACATATCCTTACAAGCTTGAATTTGTCTCCATCGTAGCCGTGCTACGGAAGTGCTACGTCGTAACCGCTAGTGCTACGAAGTGTCGAATTTCCGCTTGTAAAAGCTCTATAGGACTAACACGTGTAGTTTTACGGTGAAATATAACATTTATTTAGGTTTATTGCTTACTTTTTAAATTGTTATGACTTAATTACTTAGATGTTTAGATTATAGAATAATATTTTTTTTTGTTTTTATGACATAGAGCCTTAATATAGCGGCAAATGAGCAAGCGGTTCACCTGATGGTGTGCAATCACCGCTGCCCATAGACAACTGCAATACCTGGGGTGTGACAAGAGCGTAGCCGGCCTTTTAAGAAAACATATGCTAGTTTTTGAAGTTTCCAATATCGTATCAATTTGGTAATACTGATGTGTTTATTATATACACTCTAAACCACTGACATATACACAATAATACCACAAAAATTGCTAGTGGCGTGGTGGACTAAAACCCTACCTAAATTTATATCTATAACATCGCTCCATTTTACTTTTATTTAGTGTCACCTGTCCAGATGTTTGTCTGAATCGAATCTTACAAGTTAAATTTGATCCACTTCCCGGTTACCGATTGAGCTGAAATATTGCATGCATATGTAACATGACAATCAATATTATGGAATATGGTTACGCTGGTCTGATATTGTATTTGGAAAATGGCCATAGGAACTCTTAATGTAAATAAAGTACACCAATCTATTTGGGTTCATTTGATTTGTCTTGGAAAACACTTCAGAGTGTGAATGCGTTTATAATAAAATCTTGTCACAAAAATGTAACTTTTGCAAAAAAAAACTTGTTCCCTTCCGAAAAAAGCTCACGTTTGGAATGTTTGTGGGCGTGTCGGTGAAAAACGAGCTGTGCAAAAATCTAACTTTTAAGCCAATGCCGCAAATTTCGTGTTTTTTCGACATTCGCAAGGGAATCAAAACCTACAGGGTAATTGCCATGAACTCAAAATCTTGAAGAACGGAGCAACTTCTTATAGCACAGATAAAGAAAAAATTGCGAATAGCATAAATTTTTAGTTTTGCCTGGGTTCGATCCCCGGCCAGGTCAAGATGGAAAATGATCTTTTTCAGATTGATACATTATGTATTTGTTATAAAATATAATATCGTTGAGTTGTATCCCATAACACAAGTCTCGAACTTACTTTGGGGCTAGCTTAATCTGTGGGATTTGTCTGTATATATTTATCAATAATAAAAATATTTTTGTAATTTTTCGACACGCCAAAGGGAATCAAAACTTAGAGGGTACTTCCCGTGAACTCAGAATCTTGGAATTTGGTACGAAGCAACATCTTATAGCACAGATAAAGGAAAAATTGCGAAAAGCATTAATTTTGAGTTACATCAAATTTTTATATTTAATGTACTGAACCCTTCATGCGGGAATCCGACTCGCACTTGGCCGGTTTTATTTTTATATATCGTAATAGGCAAACAGTCCTTCGGCCATCCAGATGGAAAGCGGTTATCGTAGTTTGATTACCGGAATGCATTCCCTATTGATATAATTATTTAGATTTTCATCCATTGCCTCGGCCGGCTTTATGCGAGGTAGATAGAGCCTAGATCTATAAGATCCAAAGGCCACGTTTAGCATGTTGGTGGGCATTAGGTGAAAAGGAATCAAAATAGTGATGGGTTGCTAGCTGCATCGCCTATTAACATGATTCCACAGAATTTTGCCCGTTCCCTCGTTCGGCTTTTATGATCTGCGCGGGAAGAGAAGCAGCTAATACACTCTACGTTTTTTCTTTTCACCCAGACCAGCATAGAAGAGTACGACCAATACAGTCTACCTTTTTCTTTACTCCCATACTAATATTGAAGGATATATCCAAAAATTGTTTTGAATCAAGCTGACTTGTAGCAATCATGACGTTAATTCTATCTGATCCTTGAATATTGTTCCGGACTCAGAACAAAGAAAAGTTTTCCTTCTCGGAATTGTCGACTATTCGTAAAACAAATGACTGGGGTGGGGTGCATGTAACAACGACTTGGTATTGAAGTTTTTTTTAGTTTAACTTGTTTTACGCAAATGTTGTCAGTTCTTCCAAATAATGATTAGATTATTTATTCATTTATTTTACAGTTTATGACATGGAAATTAAATATATTACGTACTATTAATAATAATATAAATAATATAAATATATACGGACAAATCACACAGATTGAGCTAGGCCCAAAGTAAGTTCGACACTTGTGTTATGGGATACTAACTCAACGATACTATATTTTATAACAAATACATATATAGATAAACATCCAAGACTCAGTCCAATCTGAAATAGATCATTTTGCATCTTGACCTGGCCGGGGATCGAACCCGGTCACTCCGTGTCGCAGGCTGGCGTGTTGACCGCTGCGCCACGGAGCTAGTCAACTATTACACTAATATATTATATTTCACTGAGCTGTAGCCATTTTGTGCTACTGTGGCACACATAATGCATGTATAGACTTAAGTTTTTCGTTAACTTTGATTCCATTTTTGTTTTTGTATGTTGTGTGTAACAGTGAACAAAATAAATTATTTATCTATCTATCTATCTACTATTTATTACACGCAAGATTTCATTTTGCATGCTAGAAACAGGTGGGTGATCTAAG
Source organism: Elegia similella (assembly GCA_947532085.1). Taxonomy (NCBI): domain Eukaryota; kingdom Metazoa; phylum Arthropoda; class Insecta; order Lepidoptera; family Pyralidae; genus Elegia; species Elegia similella. Next base: position 23,164,308 of record OX383941.1, read on the forward strand.
TTATTTTGTTACATCATTATTGTACCACACTTACGCGAAATAAATGATTTATGATTTAAAGGCAATGTAGCGAAATGAAATACAAACACAATATAAGCAGTTTCATTTACGTATGTTTAGTCGAAAAATGCCAACCGATAAAATGTTTTGATTAATATAAAATAACAATAACATCTCCTAGGGTCAAAGACGTGATAGTATTACATAACAGGAGAGGCGGCATTAAATCGAACGTTCTAATTATCGATATTTTCCTTTTTGCTAACGCATTTATCGAATGATTTCTTTGACATCAGGACAAACGCTGACAGATATGCGGGGAACTTAAAATAACATTCCTTCTTATTATCAGGTTCTAAACTTCTAGTTTATCGTTATATGTGTGACCACACCTTACAAACCAACATACAGTATTTAATCTAACACATGGATTATCGATTTTCTCTTTATGCTAACTTTGTTTCATCCGATGGTCATTTGTATCATGCAGACAATTGCTGACAGATATTTAGCCGTGTGGTTTCCTTCAGAGGAGAATAGGACCACTCCTTGTCTTCCCATAGAGGTCGTAAGTGGCGACTTAGGAAATAAAATCTAAACAAATCTCATAAACATCAATGAGACCTCTTCAGCTCGTCTGGCCAGCGAGAAGAGTGTAGGCCAAATCCTCTGTCTGCTCTGGATAAGTATAGCTCAGGTAGTACAGAGAGGGTCATGTTCCTGAAGTGGAGACTAAAAAGACCTGATGATGATGACTCTTATACGGAAAACTTATAATAACATTATTTTATCGTTATATGTGTGACCACACCCTAAAAACCAAGAGGTAGCATTAAATTGAACGCTTGAACTGTCGGCTTCCTCTCTATGCCTGGTTTGTGTCTTTATCCGATTATTTTTTTTGCACAGACATGCAAAGAACTTTTTATTTAGAATAAAATAACATACATACATAGTAATAAAATACAAACGGCGAGCTCCGTGGCGCAGTGGTTAACATGCCAGCCTGCGACACGAGGGCCCCGGGTTCGATCCCCGGTCAGGTCAAGATGGAAAATAATCTTTTTCAGATTGGCCTGGGCCTTGGATGTTTGCTAGCCGTATCGCCTATTGATATATTTACATGGTTCCACAGATTTTAGCCCAATCCCTTGATCTGTGCGGGCAGAGATGTACCTGGCACATTCTATTGACTTTTGATTTTTGAAATTTCTTGTTGAAAAACCTTTGACCTTGACAAATGTTCACGGAAATATTATGACAACAATTTTATAATAAAGGCTTAAGTTTATCGTTGTATAATTATGTATATAAACGGGAGACTTAGCACGAACGAGACGATTACGAGACGATATTGAATGAAACCAGTCTCGTTGAGACCATGATGGATGTAACTCCATTGCAACATTAACGGAAACAAATAATAAAAAGGTTCGTGCTAAGTCCCGTTTATATACATAATTATGTACTTAAAGCGCAAAAGTTTCAAAAGTCTATCGTGGTATTTGAGACCACACCCTATAAGCCAAGAGGCAACATTAAATCGAACGCTCGAATTGTCGATTTCCTCTTTATGCCAGCCTAATGTCTTTATCGAATGAAAATTTATGACTTAACGACAAATCAAGCGGCTCCTTAAATGATCAGTGTTTTTGTTGGTGTTTTTGCATATCATCATCATCATCATCATCATCAGGTCCCCTTTAGTCTCCACTACAGAAGCACGACCCCCTCTGTACTACTAGGGCCATACTTGGCCAGAGCAGCCAGAGGACATGGCCTACACTCTCCACGCTGGCCAGACGGGTTAGAGAGGTCTCTTAGATATTTATGAGCTTTGTTTAGCTTGTATTTCCTATGTCGCCTCCTACGACATCCATGGGAAGACTTGGAGTGGTCCTATTCTACTCTGCCGGATACCGCACGGTTTTGGCATATATAAATAAATAATATATATACGGACAAATCACACAGATTGAGCTAGCCCCAAAGTAAGTTCGAGACTTGTGTTATGAGATACTAACTCAACGATACTATATTTTATAACATATACATATATGTAGATAAACAACCAAGACCCAGGCCAATCTGAAAAATATCATTTTCCATCTTGACCTGACCGGGGATCGAACCCGGGCACTCTCGTGTCGCAGGCTGGCGTGTTGACCGCTGCGCCACGGAGCTGTCCGTCCAGCTGTATGTTACATCAATACTGTATTTGTAAAAGCGTTTTTTCTGATTCCGTTTCTCATTCTTAATGTTGCTTCTCTTCTGACACTATATCCTGTGTACTCCGTGAAATCCTGCCCGCGAAGAATTTTCTGACCATATCTTTTTTCTTAATTTAATATGCAAAAAAAAACTTTTATAAAACAATAAACCTTATCCTGTCATATTAAACTTTTATTTACAACAAATTCTGCCAGCTCCAGCAAAATAAACCACTAAATCAAACTCCAAACAAATACAGTTATGTATGTCTCGATAACCGAATATTTTATCCTAAATATTACTATGCAGTGTTTTACAAAGGGCAACGTTTGATTAACGGTGTTTGATATAGGAAAAACAAAGGGAATAGCAATAAGCGCACGTTTCTGATATGTTGGGTAAATAAATGGCCATTAATTTTAAATGAAACAGAGAGAGGGAGGCTTAAACAAAATATCCTCATTTAAAAGAGTACCTAGGAGCCGGGTAGCGGTGGTGGCCGACTGGTCTTCGAATAAAAATATAAAACAAAGATGGATAAGTTACATAGATTGAGCAAACCCCACAAAAATTGTGATTATGTGTGGGATATTTACCCAATAATACTTTATTTTATAATAGATCTTTACTTTGAGACAATTTACTTTGCGTGGGTATGAAGGGACTAACAGTAGTGGGTGGGCGCTGGCCAGCAATAGTTTGCATGAACTAACTAGTGGCGAAAGCACGCAAAGTAAATTGTCTCAAAGTAAATGTAGCTTTGACTTCCGCAAAGTAACACTTGAATCTATTTACTATCTTATAATATATCTATCTAAGAGAGATAAACATCCAAGACTCAGGTAAATGTTAAAAAGATCATTTTCCATTCTACGACCTCGGCTTTTTAATATATTTTAAATTGACAACGCACGCTATAAACTTACATAAATAACCTCTTAAAAATGTTACCCTTTTTTAACATTCATGTCAATACATTAGAAGTAAGAGCAAGAAGACGTAAAAACGATGAGATGATTGCGGGCCAAAGTGACGAAAATGTGAATGTCATAAAATGGGAAAAAGAAGCGTGAAAAGCTCTGAAATAGATGGAAAGACGAGTTTAAAACCTATTGGGAAGACTAGTCATCCTAACTGAAATCTGCAGCAGCCATTCATACGCAATGAATGGGAGATCTTTGCCCTATAGTGGGATAACATAGGCTAGAAATAGAAATAAAAAATAGTCAAAGCGATAAACATGTGCGCTACGCTAACATTGCATCGTATTTCATCGGATTATGTGCCACACGGACGCTGTACTTTATCAGCTTAGTTGCAGCGCAGTGTGAGGTCATCAGGTCATTGTGACGGCGCAGCGTCAACTCTGCTTCACGTTTTATTATAAATGAAATTATGTTTTTCTTATTTGTGCTATGGAAATACCTCTCATAAAAAGGCAAATCTGTGAAAAAAAATGCCTTTTAAGTCCAATAACTCTGAGATATAAAATATAGTTTAGTAAAAACTTTTTGAAAATATGTCAAAAAATTTGATTAATCTAATGATTTTTTTGCATTTTTCATCGTCCGTCTGGATGGTGAAAAATGCAATAAATCAAATTTTAATTACCGTAATAATATTACTAGTAGCACAGCAAATAAAATATATTTTTTATTTCAAACTAAGTATATTTTAACAATCACTTTGACGGATTTTGCCGGAATATACGGTCTTAACGGTGAAAAATGCAATGAAAATCATTACAAAAAAAAACTACTTTTCCATATAACGTCAAATAACCGGGCCGGCCGAACATATTAGTATGGAAAGGTCGTCTTTGTAACCAATAAGAAAATATTTCTTTTTTGAAATGAAATAAAGAAATATCTTGAGTTGATAAAACAACGAGGCTTAACATACCTATTCCACTTGTTTAAAAATATATAAATGCTTCGAAGCAATCTTAATGAAATCAAAATCTTAGCAATTTTATTCTCAAAGAGATTTAATTAATCGCTCACAGCTACATCGCCCGCAATTTCAGTGAAAATTAACTTGAAACTTGACATTTTGAAACTTGACGTCCTGAAACTTTACTGTTCCGTTTTGGTTTATTCTTTATATTAACTTACATAATTATATATCTTATACCTTTAAACGCCTTAACTCGTACGTATAAGGGGAATGGGATATGGAGAATTTCAGCGCCAAGGTTAGAACAGGCCGAGGCTCAGTTGGCAAAGCGTAAATCGTACACAGACTTAAGGTGATACCATTGTAAATAAGGTCGTTCTGAACCTTATTTATCTCGCAAAATACTTAAATTAGGAGTTTCAAATCTAAGTAATATGATTTTTGGCTATTTCATCTCCAAAAATCGAAGATGAAAACACGTTTTGATAAAATTTTCTCGATAGAAATATTTTTTGAAAAATGGTCTTCGTTCGCAGAGTTTTTGTTATTGTAGCTCAAATGCGACGAATTAAATAATGATTTTTAGACTAAAAGATAGGTTATTAGTAATTCATCAAAATGTAAATATGAAAATACAATTAACCGGTCTGATTTTATATAAAATAGAAATAACGAATTTGGCGCTTACGTTTTTTTCTTTGAGCGACTCGAGACTATCTCCTATCTCATCATTCACGGGCTAAACCGCCAAGCGCTATCCCTTGCGCGCACTTGATCAGTCCTTTGCCGAGCGAAGGTACCAAACATTTGAGGCCTCGCCTTAAGGTCGCAGGTTCAAATCCCGCCCGCTTAAAATGTTTTCACCATATTTTATTTCTTAATTTAATGAGAATATATCAAAATAGCATTATGAATGCAAATTTTACCATTTAAAAATACTAAATAAAAACTTGCATTTTACACTCTATCCTTACTTCCTTATCCTTACTAATATTATACAACGAAAGTGAGTTTGTTTGTTACGCTTTCACGCCGTAACTACTGAACCGATCATCATGAAATATTGCATACAAGTTCCTTGGAGTAGGGAGAAGGACATAGGCTACCTGTTATCCCGGGAAAAAGTATTATTCCCGAGGGATCGACATTGACGCGGGCGGAGCCGCGGGCGAAAGCTAGTAACAAAATAAAGCTCGAAATATGGCTTGATGCAAGTGTATTTTCTTTAAAGTCGACGTTACGGATCAAAGCGGATACAGTACATGGATTTCATGCTTTGTATTGAATATAAGCGTAAGCGAATAACGCCAGATCTGCGATGAAATGCTGACAATCTTTCTTTTATTCTGCTATTAAATGATGGTCTTTTTAATTTCTTCCATGTTTCTTCTTCTTCTTATCGAGTCGTAATGTCTTTTACTAGTAATATTATTATTGCCCAGTATGTGGCCACGCCAAGACCGAGCTCAGTGGTGTGCCATGGGAGAGACCTATGTCCAGCAGTGGACTAGTAGAGGTTGATGATGATGATGTGGCCACGGCCACTGCTCTGTCATTTGCCTCCTCTAGATCCTTTTGTGTGCAGTAAGTGGCATTTAGGGCACGTCAAAAGGTGGCTCATTGACTGAACATCTCCGCAATTACATGTGCTGTTGCCGGAGAAACCCCACCTAACCCGGTTTCCTCGGCAACTCCATACACTAGCCCGGAGTCGGTCGTCTTTCATGCTGGTCTCGAAGAAAAGAAAAAACGTAGTAGTGTCAGCTGCTTCTCTTCCCGTGCAGATCGTAATCGATCGAGGGATTGGGCTAAAATCTGCAGAATCATGTCAATAGGCGAGGCGGCTAGCAACCCATCACTATTGTGATTCCGTTTTCAATCTACATGCCCTCCAACTTGCTAAATGTGGCCATAAGGTCTTATAGATCTAGGCTCTGTCTACCCCGCAAGGGAAAAGACGTGATATTATGTATGTATTGACCTAAGACCCGATATTTTTACATATTGATGCTCGTCAGCGTCGGGGACACCCGCAAGCTCGCTTGCCGTCCTATATCATAAAAAAATACATTTTACATTTCTACATCTAATAGCGAGTGTATAACTTCAAATAAGGAGAGATTCTCATATTGGTTTATAGGGCACTCGACTGCCCAACAAAAACAGTGTAATGTTCTTAGAGTTCATGTGTATAATTTATGTTGCTAATTGTGACAAGTTTTGCTTTGGTACAAAAAGTTCTAATTATTTATTTTTTTATTTTATAAAAATACATCTAGCAGTTTTGCATGCAGTAGTAAAAAGATACACATACCTATATATTTATGTAGATACTACATAAGTATATAGATGTCCACAAAACCTTATAAAATCAAATTTCAAATATTCCATAATAAGATATTCATCATTCATCATTTCGAGTAGGTGTCACGGTCAATCGACCATGCACACCCTGGTGTCAGAGTTCTTCGGAACCGCCTCTCGGTCTCTGACGTGGTTCCTTTAACGACTACCCGATGGCACCCGGGACCACCGGCTTAACGTGCCTTCCGAAGCACGGAATCATCTTTATTATCAGACAATCAGGTGATTCAAGCCTGCAATGTCCTAACCAAACTGAAAACAACTAAACAAAGTATGCTTCCGGTGGGAATCGAACCCACAACCCCCGGGTCAACAGGCAAACGCGTTAACCACTGGACCACGGAGGCATAAGATATTGAACAAATATCTCTCAGCTCTGTCCAAATTTTCAGCCAAGCAACTCTAACTATTAAACTAAAATCTGAAGATTAAAACTTACATACTAGGAATATTGTTCGAGAAACTTCCAATGCTTTCGATCCATTGATCCGTCTAACTTGAACAGATTTTAATGGCTTCAACAAAGCGTCAAATAACACTGAAAACTTAGCTCCGATGTATTATTGATTGTTTGTAGAACTTTCCAATAAGAGCCCTCGTAGGTTTTGAATGAATGTTACTAAGTATTTAAATGGCGAGCTCTGTGGCGCAGTGGTTAACACGCCAGCCTGCGACACGAGGGGACCGGGTTTGATCCCCGGTCAGGTCAAGATGGAAAATGATCTTTTTCAGATTGGCCTAGGTCTTGGATGTTTATCTATATATGTATTTGTTATAAAATATAGTATCGTTGAGTTAGTATCCCATAACACAAGTCTCGAACTTACTTTGGGGCTAGCTCAATCTGTGTGATTTGTCCGTATATATTTATTTATTTAATGCAGTTTCATCGCGTTTATTACATTATTATTTCACCTGAAGTTTCGAGAACTTTGGAACACGCATTTGAAATGAAACATATAATAAGATAAAATAAAAATCTTTAAGCTTTTATGTTCATCATATAAAGTTTCTAGTTATTTTCAGCGAGCCCTTTAATTTGATATTCATACAGTCGAAGTGCATCAAAAATAGCTATTTGGCCGTCTTGGGTGTTCCGCCATTTTAGATTTAGAATTACGTCACACAGCTAACTATGCATTGTCATGCAAACTAAACGAGTTTACAAAATTTCAGCCAAATCGGTGGAAGATATCTGCTACAAAAATGAGTTGCAAGATTCCACCCCAACAAACATAGTTACCTATAAATGTATGTACATTGTACATTGCATGTTAAATAATGTTAAAATTGTAAAGCTTTCGAAACTTTAGGTGTAAAAATAGTTTCGGTCAGGGGGTCATTCTCAGCTGTTTGGTTGGACGAATGGGTTCAAGATTTAAATATTTATTAAGATAATAGGCCTTTATTCTTCACGTCAATTCACAATTAAAATAATACTTATTAAAGTATATTAAAATTATTATTTAATGTTCAAAAGCTACAAACTACTAGCATAATATAGCAAGAAGAAGACGCCGAAAGAAACTCTTTTCAACAGTATTGGTCGCCTACTTGCCTAAAGGGTTTTGTATGATATTTCATATTTATATATTTTTTTCTTTATTCGGCATCAATGGGTCGGGTAGATGGACTAACTTAATATGCCTTCCGAAGCACGGAGGAGCTCGAGATATTTATATAAACTCTATTTACCAAAAACGAGGTATAAAAGGCGGACTTAATGCTAAAAGCATTATCCACTAGTCAACTTTCGGGATAAATCAAAATTATGATTGAGATATTGCCACTTCTAGTCACCCATCACAATGGGGTCTACACCTGCGGTTGCTTAACATGTGAATGCGCTAACAATGCGCACGTACGAATTGATAAGGAGCATTACAATTATTATTAACTTAAGGAATTCGTGCTTAATACTACGGAAAAAAGTAGAAATGCATTTTTAAACGATCTTTTACAATTCCCTCTTACGAATAAAGGAGATTACGGGATTTCATCCATTCCTATTGTTAGCGGAATTTAGCTTTGCAATCTATGAACGACTCTCTATTGGCATTTTTATAGTTATTTGAATTGAAATAAAGTATATTATTGGAATAAATTATTTTTATGCTTTACTGGGTCAAATTCATTTAACAAGTGTAAACCTATAAAATCAAAGGAGCAAACGATAAAGAAAGATAAATACGTAAAAAATTTTTTTTAACGTATGTAATATTTTTCATCTTCTCTATTAAAAAAACAAAGAACGGTTCCCCGAGAACAGGGTCTAAAATACGTTTTTATTCCCAAGGGAATAAAAAGATTTTGAACTGCGAACACAAATATTGTTTCGAAAATATTCATGACCACAAAGGTTGAATAATTTTTTAAACAGTTTCACTGGCTGGTTACATTATTTGAAAAAAAAACACAAGAACGATGCACACTGAAAGTGGTTTTATCAAGCATATTTTTATTCAGGAAAATTTCAAAAATTTATCTACCTGCTTGTTTTATCGTGATTTTACCTACATCAAATTAAATCAAATTACCACCCTACTAAATGTTTTAAAATTGGTACAGCTTGACAAGAAATAAATATCGCGCTCTACATACTTAAGAAATACCTATAAAAAAGATAGTTATAAAGTTATTTATAATAATTTAGTTTATTTTACACATTAATTTATACCACATATTTTGTTTATGTTAAAATTAGAGGTAACTTTAGTTATAGAATTTAATTTGTTTTACTCATAGATCTCCCTATATGAGAAAACCAAATTAAATTCTACACACGTTATATAAATGGTATAAATTAATGGGTAAAATAAACTAAATAAATTAATTTAGTAGGGTGGTAATTTAATTTGATGTAGGTAAAATCACAATAAAACAAGCAAAAAGCAGAATGTGTCGTCTCGGGACTAACCTAATACTTTTCCTTCGGGTAACATTTCTGAATCCCTCGCATCACTCAGGAGTCTATTCTAGAGTCCCTTGCTTCGCTTGGTATGCTAGACTTCTTCGTTCCACTCTGGATTAAAAATAATAGGCTAGCTCCGTGGCGCAGCGGTCAACACGCCAGCATGCGACACGGAGTGCCCGGGTTCGATCCCCGGCCAGGTCAAGATGGAAAATGATCTTTTTCAGATTGGCCTGGGTCTTGGATATGTATCTATATATGTATTTGTTATAAAATATAGTATCGTTGAGTTGGTATCCCATAACACAAGTCTTGAACTTATTTCGGGGCTAGCTCAATCTTTGTGATTTGTCCGTATATATTTATTTTATTTATTTAATACCCTCACCAAGAAGTATTACGTTAGCCCCTTGTATCACAATCTACTATTTTACGTAAGAATACACTCTTTTTCTAAGAAGGTCGGATAAAATAAAGCACGCCCGTAACAGTAAATCATGCGATAGAAACATGATAGACCACGAATGTTTGCACTCTGCCCAGTAAATCGCTTTGAAAGCCCTTTTATGTGATGGATTTTTCATTTTACTTTTATTAGTGGAATTTATAAAAGACTTGCTCTTGCCGGCGACTTCGTTCACGAAAACACGCAAAAGTTTAGTTTTACTAGTATATAGGTAATAATAATCCTTACTAATATTATAAATACTAAAGTTAGTTTGTTTATTACGTTTTCACGCCGTAACTACTAAACCGATCATCATGAAATTTTGCATATAAGTTTTCTGGAGTACGGAGAAGGACATCGGCTACCTTTTATATCTTTTATTACTATTATTACTCTTCCATGCTGGTCTACTGCTTTGAGGTACAGAACCCCAAAAATACTACACAGAGAATGTCCTTCCTTTGTTTTTTTTTTAAATACTGAAACAATTTTGTGGCCGGTGGGAAATACGGTGAATAAGAAAAAGAACCAAAGCGAACTTGAAACGAACTTGTTGAACGGACAATGGGGATGTTTGGTTATCTTTTTTACCAAAACTGACTTTGACGGAAGTCCAGTTTGAAAAAATAATCAGCCAAGCACGAGTACAGATGCACGCAAAATATTTTTATACTTTTGAACAAATCGTTGTTGTTACATACATACAGTCTTTTTCCCTTGCGGGGTAGACAGAGCCCAGGTCTTTAAGAGCCTAAAGCGACGTTTAGAACGTTGTTACGGCTCTTTATTTTTTACTAGCTTTCGCCCGCGGCTCCGCCCGCGTCAATCGAGCCCTCGGGAATAGTGCTTTTTCCCGGGATAAAAGGTAGCCTATGTCCTTTTCGGTACTCCAGAGAACTTGTATGCAAAATATCATGTTGATTGATTCAGTAGTTACGGCGTGAAAGCGTTACAAACGAACAAACAAACAAATAAACAAACTCACTTTTGCATTTATAATATTAGTAAGGATAAGGAAGTAAGGATTTCCAATTTTATCATCATTATTACAGCCGTAAGAAGTCCACTATTGGACAAAGGCCTCTCCTAAGAACTCTTCGTTCCATTGATGGATCGTGCCATGCTTCGAAGGCGGGTTGGCGAGCGCAGTTTTTTGGCATCTTGTGCTTCGACGCTGCTGCCCTGAAGAAAGGGGATTTGTTGGATTTGGGAAGGGAATGAAGGTTTTGGGATACTAGTCACTCGCATGAACAAGAGAAAAATTGTTTGATAGGACATATCTTTGGATTTATATTTATTTTTAGGGTTCCGTCATCAAAGGGTGCCACTAAGATTCCGCTGTCTATCCTTCCGTCCATCTTTCATAGGGCTATTGTACGAGCTTACCTCGCACAAATCAGCGGCAACCGGCTACATACAAGTGGGTCGCGTGTCAGCTGTTTTAACACTATAATTAGCATCAAAATATTATCATTTTCGAGATACTATCGGCCAGCCAACGAGAAAGGACCCGTCACGCCCAAGCAAGATGTAACATATCAAGACAACACAATAAAGCAGTTTACTATATGACGTGGTCTTGTATCTCCACAACATCATCATCATCATCTGCAACCCATCAGCATCATCACTTCTTGTACGGTGTATCGGCTATCACCATTGCCTGCATCGTCCAGCTATATCTTTCAAACTGAAAAGTAGACACTTTGATTTTGTAGAAGTTTTCATAGAATGAGCATATCTATTGCTACTATATCACAAAATAATGAAATGCCTTAAAAAATATTTTTTAGTTTTATTTTTATTTTGTCGAAGGTGCTGTTAATTTATTTATGCTGCATATTATTTTTAAAAAGATAATTATGAACAATAGTGTCTATGCTAGGAGTTTGGTTAACCTTACAAGAAAGGTTCTTTTATAGACCACAGTCCCCATACAAGAAACGTGGTTGTAGTCATTGATAATTTTACAGTGGTGCGGAACCCTTTGTGTGTGTTTTGAACTTATCTCTGACTCGAACCTGGCCAGTTTTATTCTTTCATCGCCAAATCCTCCACAGACTATAAAACTGCATCAATATTTAAAGCTGAAAAAAAGAATATTATGCAGCAAAAACCTACGAATGAAAACGTATTCTTTCTGTAGTACTTTGTTCCTGTTTGAGTTGGTCGTGTTATCGATGCCTGCCTCGTATTGCCTCGAGCTTATTGCACATTCTGCATAGATATTGTGTTCTATTTTTAAGTTTTATCCTACATTCAAACTCTGTGTTATCATCAGTCTGAAATGTTTATTATACCCTTTTTTCTTGAACCTCTTTGTATATTACAACTGTGCTAATAACTGCCTACCTCCTGCCTACTGACAGACAAACAAATGAAGAAAAGAAAAGGTGGACAGTGCTCTTCGGCACTCCACTCAGCTGGCCTATTTGCTAACTACGTGATCGTTTTGATAGTCACTTCAAAATACATTGCGGGTTCTTAAGATTGAATATATTTATTAAAGATATATAAAACGTAATGTTCTTTGAAATTACTATCGAAACGTTGTACACTGAGTTAGCAAATAAGCCGGCTGGAAGCGGCACTAAACTTCGCTACACGGAATTTACTGAAACGTTAGGTGTAAAAATAATGTAATATACGCGATAATACCGTATTAAAGTGATTTTATTTAAAGCTGATGTCAATAATTTTACAAGCTTTTATTTAACTTGCAATGTATGTATGTAATTTAACTATGTTTGTTCGATATATCTTGCACCTTAATTTTGAAGTAAATATCTTCCACCGATTGAGCTGAAATTTTGTATAGTCGTTTAGTTTGGATGATAATACATGGTTAGCTGTGTAGCGTTATTCTTAATCCAACATGGCCACAGCTGCGACACTCCCCTGTACGAGTGTTCGAACCTCGGTGACCTTGAAACGCAACTTTTAAGCGTTTTTTTTGTTATAGCGGCAACAGAAGTACATCATCTGTGAAAATTTCAACTGTCTAACTATCACGGTTCATGAGATACAACCTGGTGACAGACGGATGGACAGACAGATAATAGGGTGGGTACGGAACCGTAAAAATTGTATAAATAGTAGTAGGACAACATCAGTTGGTATTATCTTAGGTATTCTGTACTAATACTTCTGAATTCTTTAGCAATTTATGTTACGCGCCGAACATCTCCGATGAGGTGCTAGTAACTAATTGAAATCATGATGAAATCTTTCATTAAACGACGAGACTACTAGATAATCTGTTAATTTGATGAATGATTATAGTGATAATATGAGTACATATATACCTACTTTGAAGTAGGCACCATATCATGTTAAACGACAAAGTGATTTAGGTGTTTACTACGTGTAAAACGGACGGTACGGCACCTACCCCGTACCTACTATAAGGTAATAGAAAATAAATATTAACTAGGTATTTACTTTTCAGGTTCGCTAGCCAGTGAGAAGAAGCTTTTATCATTATTCTGTTTTTCATTATTGCCACGGCCATATACACAACAATAAGTCCCACCAGCGGGCATGATTATTGTTTAAAACGCGTAGTACTCAAATCACTCTTTCTTTACTCACTTGCGTGCTGCAAAACGTGCGCAAGACGCAAACGTGATGGCTCGTTTACCGCCCCGCGCGCCTCTCGATGCCCCCGCGCACATCCAGACACCCACACATAACCGCATGCGCTTTTACGTGCACACATGCTTAAGGAGAGGCCTCAAATGTTTGGTACCTTCGCTCGGCAAAGGACTGATCAAGTGCGCGCAAGGGATAGCGCTTGGCGGTTTAGCCCGTGAATGATGAGATAGGAGATAGTCTCGAGTCGCTCAAAGAAAAAACGTAAGCGCTAAATTCGTAATTTCTATTTTATATAAAATCAGACCGGTTAATTGTATTTTCATATTTACATTTTGATGAATTACTAATAACCTATCTTTTAGTCTAAAAATCATTATTTCATTCGTCGCATTTGAGCTACAATAACAAAAACTCTGCGAACGAAGACCATTTTTCAAAAAATATTTCTATCGAGAAAATTTTATCAAAACGTGTTTTCATCTTCAATTTTTGGAGATGAAATAGTCAAAAATCATATTACTTAGATTTGAAACTCCTAATTTAAGTATTTTGCGAGATAAATAAGGTTCAGAACGACCTTATTTACAGTGGTATCGCCTTAAGTGTCGTGTCTTTTCGCGTAGTGTATATATTCTTTGACATGGCGGAGCATCCAAGATGTCGGACTCCAACAATATAGATATCAGAATAAAGGGCTCGCTGAAAATACTCTAAAACAAACGCTTGTTTTTAAAAAGTTTTTTATTTTCAATGTATTCAGTTGTGTAATCAAATATGACAATTAATAAGAGTTACAATGCGTATAATTTTCATTGATTGTTGAGTTTTAGTAGTCTTAGTAATCAAGAATAAAAAATAAATAAAAAATAAATAGTTATGTAGGCTTAGTAGTGCCATAGTTTTTGAGCACGACTCCCTATAATCACACAAAACTTAAAAAGGAAAAACAGTGCAAACCCCGACAAAGCTAGTTTTCTAAACAAAGGATAATTGTTGTCTTCACTCATAAAGTTGACTCATCATCAGGTCTTTTTAGTCTTCAGAGCAGAAAGAGGATTTGGCCTACACCCTCCTCGCTGGCCAGACGGGTTGGAGAGGTTTCATTGATGTGTATGAGCTTTGTTTAGCTTGTATTTCCTAAGTAAAAAGCTGACTGAACAATCCCAACTGTTGTGAACAAACCCTAATTACAATGTCGTTAAATTCCCTTCATCCGCAGAAGCATTACCCTCTCTGTACTACCGGAGCCATAATTGGCAATAAATTCCCTTGCTCTTCTTTAATCCTTGCATTTTTAACTGGCAACAAAATTGCACCAGTATTTTAGAGCTCAAAGGAGGATGATGCTCTGTGTGATGTTTTTAAGTATTTCGTTAAGGGTAAAAACGGGTCTGTCTATCCGTCTGTCACCAGGCAGTATCTCATGAACCGCGATAGTTAGACAGTTGAAATTTTCACAGATGATGTATTTCTGTTGTTTGTATAACAACAAATACTAAACAATAGAATAAAATAAATATATAAGGGAGCCATACAACAAACATAATTTTTTTGCTTGTTTTTGCTCGATATTGATAACGGCTTGAAATATTAACAGAATATTTAGTTTTATATTAACTTTAAAAATAAAAAAATATTATTTTTCCGGTTGAAACCCTTGACTTAAATTTATAATAGTGTTACTGACTATCAAAAACAACAGCACAGAAACCTTTTTAGATTCTGTTTACTCTCTACCTAAAAGAGCTTACCTTCATAAATACAGTCATTCCCTAATTATTACCCCAATCGTTTCAGTCAGACAAAACGTCTTATTTAATCCACGAATTATTATGCTCTTCAATCCGTTCGAGTTATAACAACAGCTCAACTTCGAGTTTTCCAATTAGAAACAAAAGTTGCCGTCAATAAGATTAATTGCCGTTCTACAGACTGATACAATTATAACTCCAACCCAATCAGGAATACAATAAATTGATAAAATTAATGCAGGATTATGTTAATACTAGCTCACGTTAATGTCCATCCCGCGGGAACAGTACTTTTTCCGTAATGAAAGATAGCCTATGCTATGTGTTAATCCAGGTAATAACCCATCCGTGTGTTGGCTAGCTCCGTGGCGCAGCGGTCAACACGCCAGCCTGCGACACGGGGTGCCCGGGTTCGATCCCCGGCCAGGTCAAGATGGAAAATAATCTTTTTCAGATTGGCCTGGATCTTGGGTATGTATCTATATATGTATTTGTTATAAAATATAGTATCGTTGAGCTAGTATCCCATAACACAAGTCTCGAACTTACTTTGGGGCTAGCTCAATCTGTGTGATTTGGCCGTATATAGTTAAAAAAAAAAAACCGTGTGAATACCATTAGATCATCCGGAGCGCCGGCGAACATCGCGGCTGGACAGAAACGCAACAAATATTCAAATTTATCTGTTCAAAACGAATTTGTTCCTTTCGCCGTCGAAACTGCTGGGCCTTGGTGTCCAAAAGCCAAATACTTTGTAAGTGAGGTGGGACTTCGTTTAAGGGAAAGAGGACACACTGTTCCGGATTCCGGATGGTATCTGGTTCAAAGGCTTTCCATAGCTATTCAAAGAGGAAATGCCGCTGCAGGAACCTTTGAGCTGGGTACGATTCGGGGTGGCATTTTTGATTAAATATTTGTATTTGTTTGAGAAATGTGACATTTTGATTTTTTATATTATTTGATTTAAATTGGAATAAAAAATTGATTTTATAGTGACATTATCTTATTAAATAAAGAATAAGGTATGGTGAAAAAATTCCATGCGGGAAGCATTTTTTCACTATACCTTGTTTATCGTTTATTTTCATTTAAGAGCCCGCCATATGCCAGGCGGCGTGACGGTACAAACGCGGATGGTCTAAACGCGTTGGCTACTTTGGATATTTTCGTTTTTTAGGAATATTCAAGGGTTATTCGAAAAAGAAAAGCATATGATGGCTGCCTTATCTGTAATGCAATAATAATCAAAAGTTTCAAGGTTAATTTTAATGTATTTGGTGAATAATGCTATATACCGAGTAAATTAGACGTGATTTGGAGGCAAATTTGCAATTTTTTTCAATCGAGAAAATTTAACGCAATCGTGTTTTTGAGTCAGATAGTTACCAGAGTTAGTCCTGAACTTTGCTGCATTTTTATTTCAACTTGAGTATTTAATTATTATTGATATAATAGTCAATCATGCAAAGCAGTGTGAGGTAGTACGGACCCTTAACTGAAGTACTGTAATTGATTCAAAACATCTACATTTATATTATTAGGATGAAAGATTTGATTATTTGTTTGTGTGATTGCTTTAAATAGGCTTCAAAACTACTGGACTGATTTAAACAATTATGTCACCACTAGAATCCTACATCATACCTGATGAAGAAAGACTTTTCTTATGTAAAAGGGCGGCAAACAAGCAAGCGGGTCACC
This sequence comes from Elegia similella, assembly GCA_947532085.1. Classification (NCBI taxonomy): domain Eukaryota; kingdom Metazoa; phylum Arthropoda; class Insecta; order Lepidoptera; family Pyralidae; genus Elegia; species Elegia similella. The sequence continues at coordinate 23,181,184 of OX383941.1, forward strand.
TGATGGTAAGTGATCACCATTGCCCATGGACAACTGCAACACCAGGGTGTGACAGGTGCGATGACGGCCATTCAAGGAGTTGGAAGAAGGAAATGGAGAGGGGAGGGGGAAGGATGGGCCTCCGGCTCTCTCGTTCATCAAACGAAGCATAGAAGCGGTTAAGCTTCTACTCAGACGTCGATTTTCTGTGAGAGTGTGGTACTTCCCCGGACGAGGCGGCCCATTCATGCTACTAGCAATTCATTATGCCGGTAGCGTGGCTCTACCACGACTAAAGAATAAATAAGACTCTATAGTCTTATTACATACATACATAGTATCACGTCTTTTTCCCTTGCGGGGTAGACAGAGCCACGGTCTACCCCGATTTGATTTGTCTGTCTATAGATTAAATACCTATATCTACCGTTTGAAGCCGGGGCGGACCGTTACTAAAAATTTAACTTGAGTGGTTCAGTTCCTGAAATTCTCAGATATCCCATTTCTTTCGTACATTTAATACGGTTATAAAAATCCGTCTGAAACTCAACGTCGCTTCAATCCTGCTTATTCCACTTCGACAGTTCTTTTACTAGCAATTCATAGATTTATATTTACTAGATGTCTCTGTTGATTCCGTTTTCCATCTATACGCCCTCAAGCATGCTAAATGTTGCCATAAGGACTTATAGACCTAGGCTCTGTCTACCCCGCAAGGGAAAAGACGTAATACTATGTATGTATGTAGATGTCTCTGTTCTTCATACTTTCGCACATTTGCTATTTGTACTAATATGTGGGGTGGTTGACATGCAAACTATTGCTGGCCAGCGCCCACCCACTACTATTGGGGACGGGCATGAAGGGATTCAGAAGGGGACAGTTCATCATCATCATCATTATCAGGTCTTTTTAGTCTCCACTGCAGGAGCATGATCCTCTCTGTACTACCGGAGCCATACTTGGCCAGAGCAGACAGAGGATTTGGCCTACGCTCTTCTCGCTGGCCAGACGGGTTGGAGAGGTCTCATTGATGTTTATGAGCTTTGTTTAGCTTGCATTTCCTAAGTCACCTCTTACGACATCCATGGGAAGACGAGGAGTGGTCCTATTTTACTCTGCCGGTAACCACACGGCTAATTAACAGTTGCATGAACTAATTAGTGGCAGAAATACGCAAAGTAAATTATCTTAAAGTAAATGTAGGTTTGACTTCCGAAAAGTAACACCTGAATTCCCAATTGGACCATAGAGCTCCTCAATTCCTACTCGTAGTAAATTATATGTAAAGTAGCTTTTGCCCGCGGCGCCCGCGTTAATTTCGATCCCTTGGGAGCAGCAAAATTTCCCGGAAGGTACCCTTTTTTCTTCCTTGGGCCTTAAACTACCTCCATACCAAATTTCATTTAAATTGGTTCAATGGCCAGCCGCTCCTCTTCCAACGCAGACCGTAGAATGGGCAAAAATCTAAAGAATCATGACAATAGGCGATGCGGCTAGCAATCCATCACTATTTTGATTCTGTTTTCCACCTTTACGCCCACCAACACGCTAATCGTGGCCTTTCGGTCTTCTTACTTTAGGCTCTGTCTACCCCGTAAGGGATAAAGATGTGATAATATGTACATATGTATGGCTCAATGGTTGAAGCGTGAAAAGAAGACAGACAGAGTAACTTTCAAATTTATAATATTAGTATGGATTGGTTTTGCATTTAAAACGTGAACAGTTAATAGACACGCTGACATGGAAGTATAGATGTTGTCGTTTCCAGCATCTATATTGCTACGACAGCGCTTCGCTAAGCCAATATAAAACTTCACCATTGCTCATTTCCAGAAATTATTCCTCTAAAACGCTACTGCCATTTAAGTTAGAGAAAATTTTAGTCTAAATTTACACTTTTGTTTGCGAAAATAACAGCTAGCAATAACAGCCAAGTTTCAGTTATATTTTACAACATTAAGTTTTGTTTATGTATAGTTTTAACAGCTTTCGGTAAAGGTTCAGAGAAGTATTTAAGTGTATTACTTTTAATATGCCTTAAATAATATCTTATGTTTTTACAGTTTCTATATTTCATAGGTTTGGATGTTTAAAATGTCGGGTCAGAGGTCATCGTTAACTTGTATTTCCTTAGGAAATACAAGCTAAACAAAGCTCATAAACACCAATTAGACCTCTTCAACCCGTCTGGCCAGCGAGGAGAGTGTAGGCCAAATCCTTCGTCTGCTCTGGCCAAGTATGGCTCCGGTTGTATAGAGAGGGTCATGCTCCTGCAGTGGATACTGAAAAGACCTGATGATGATCATTAACTGCTTTGCCAGTGGTTGAAGGCATGGCATCTAATACGCGCGTCCCATCTTCCTTATAGCTCGGTGGCGCAGTGGTTAACACGCCAGCCTGCGACACGGAGTGCCCGGGTTCGATCCCCGTCCAGGTCAAGATGGAAAATGATCTTTTTTAGATTGGCCTGGGTCTTGGATGTTTATTTCTATATATGTATTTGTTATAAAATATAGTATCGTTGTGTTAGTATCCCATAACACAAGTGTCCAACTTACCTCGGGGCTAGCTCAATCTGTGTGATTTGCCCGTATATATTTATTTATTATTTATTTATAATTTTTAAAATGTTTTCTTATGTTATTTTGCTATCTACCCGTGTGAAGCCAGGGCGGGCAGCGAGTAGTTAACATATTCACATAAGATTAATTGTATATTATAAAAAAAACAGACAGCGCCTATCAAACACAGTGCAGTCACGCATTCTTACCTTCTCCGGCCATGTATCTTGTCATGATAATGACTCCATAGAGCGTCTCGTAGTGCAGGGAAAAGAAGAAGACTCCAGGCCACGTGGTAGATCACCAATGAGATGGACAGACCAGATTATGGCCGCAACTAAGAGCTCAGTTTACGAATGTACCCGGAAAGCTGCAGACCGTGACGAATGGCGGCGTATTACTGAAATCATCATTTATCGTGATTAATAAATAAAAATGATAATAAAGATGATTCCGTGCTTCGGAAGGTACGTTAAGCCGGTGGTCCCAACTGCCATCTGATAGTCGTTAAAGAAGCCACATCAGAGGCCGAGAGGCGGTTCCGAAGAACTCTGATACTAGGGTGTGCATAGTCGATTGACCGTGACTAATGAAATAATGATGATGATCGTGATTTATAAAGATGACCACGACCGCTCTGACAAGAGTGTACCGACTAAGAAGAATGTTTAATTAAAAAGGGTACCTATTTAAATGAAAAAAGGCAAGAAGTACAAGTAGAAATCTGCACCGAGCGATCCTTCTAAGTTTTTGAAAAGCTCTGAGCGCACTTCAGTCACGAGGCCATTGTTTCTGCGTGGTTGAGGAAAATGAGGCGCTGTTCTCAGTAACCTTTGAATTTTGTAGTATTTTTGCGTCATTATTTGTCTTCATTGAGGAAAAGGTTATGATTAACGGAAAGAGAACCCTTTTGATTAACTTAAACAAAGCAATACCTTTGTTTTTCTGTGTACGAGTATACTGGCGAGCTCCGTGGCGCAGTTAACACGACAGCCTGTGATACGAGGGCCCCGGGTACGATTCCTGGTCAGGTCAAGATGGAAAATGATCTTTTTTAGATTGGCCTTGGTCTTGGATGTGTTTGTTACAAAATATAGTATCGTTGAGTTAGTATCCCATTACACAAGTCTCGAACTTACTTTGGGGCTAGCTCAATCTGTGTGTTTTGTCCTTATATATTTATTTGTTTACTTAGGTTTGTGATTCTCTCGAGTGAAAAAAATCCAAGCGAGCGGGATTTGAACCTGCGCGCTTAAGTCGTACGTAATTTATAAACTAACATTACCACCGTAATAATTATTTTGAACGATTGTTTAAATTAGCCATACGAATAAAGAATAAAGGGATACCTTAAATTTTAATTTGTGTAACGAACTCTAAGGCAATTTAGTCTTACAAATATTATAAACTAGCTTTCGCCCGCGGCTCCGCCCGCATCAATGTCCATCCCTCGGGAATAGTACTTTTTCCCGGGATAAAACGTCTATGTCCTTCTCCGTACTCCAGAGAACTTGTATGCAAAATTTCATGATGATCGGTTCAGTAGATACGGCGTGAAAGCGTAACAAACAAACAAACAAACTCACTTTCGCATTTATAATATTAGGAAGGAAGTAAGTATGCGTAAGTTTAAATGTATATTTGCTAATTTTGGTCTAACAAAAATATGTTAACAGTTCATCGACCCCATTTAAAAGTACAATGCTCTGTGTATAATAAATAAGTAGAAAGCAAGGAGCGAGAAAAAGTTAATTTGCTCAGCTTACAACCGCCTTTATCTCGTAAACCAAAGAGAATACGCAATAAAGGCTGTACAGTCACGAGATCTCATTTGTGTACACATCAGTCCTTAATCGAATGTGATAAGGTCTAGAATGGAATACAATTGTATGTATAATAATCCTCATGTGACTGTACACGTCATTTGCACGAACTAGGCCTTTTGTCGTCAAATTTATGGCGAGCTCCGTGGCACATTGGTTAACACGCCTGCGACACGAGGGTGCCCGGGTTCGATTCCCGGTCAGGTCATGATGGAAAACGATCTTTTTCAGATTGACCTGAGTCTTGGATGTTTAAATATTTAAGTATATATTATAAAATATAGTATCGTTGAGTTCATCATCATCATTTCGAGTAGGTGTCACGGTCAATCGACCATGCACACCCTGGTGTCAGAGTTCTTCGGTACCGCCTCTCGGCCTCTGACGTGGTTCCTTTAACGACTACCAGGTGGCAGCCGGGACCACCGGCTTAACGTGCCTTCCGAAGCACGGAATCATCTTTATTATCAGACAATCAGGTGATTCAAGCCTGCAATGTCCTAACCAAACTGGAAACAACTAAACAAAGTATGCTTCCGGTGGGAATCGAACCCACGACCCCCGGGTCAACAGGCAAACGCCTTAACCACTGGACCACGGAGGCTGTTAAAAGTTGAGTTAGATCGTTGAGTTAGTATGCTACAACACAAGTTCACAACTTACTGTGGGGCTAGCTCAATTTGTGTGGTATGTTCCTGTATTTATTTTATTATGTTGTTTTTCGAATTTCTATACTAGTTTTGTGAGTTTTTTTTAGCCTATGATAAGTCTTTTGTACTTTATATCGTAAAAATGACTAACAGACGATAAAACTTTATTCAACACGTTCTGAGACACTTCTGTCTGTAGACGTGATTTTATTACGTCTAATAATATAATCGTGAACGAGTTAAAAACTATAAAAATTGCAAATCGGATAATTTATTCATTTGGTACAAATATCTTCGCCATCTTTAGTAAGTAGATTGTGAAACATGGGCTAACATAATACTTTTTCTTGAAGGCATTATTTTGAATCCAGAGATAATACAACCTAGGTTGTGTTGTCTGTTTGTCAGCCTACGCTGGTATGGCCACGACCCGGTCGTAGCCGTACCACCGTAGGCGGCTCTGTTGCCGTTTGTCCGCTATGTCACAACATGGAGACTGCCTCGAATGCGGGAGCTTCTCACGTAATTCTTTCGTGAAACGCCACACATATACCGTATATTTATCTCCGTGACACGCAATTTAGAATTTTAATAGCTACATAGAAAGGATAGAACTGATAAATATGGACAAATTACACAGATTTAGCTATTCCCAAACTTAGTTCGAGACTTGTGTCCCTTAACACTCAATCTCAAAGATACTTATATATTTTATAGGAAATACATATATAGACGAACTTCCAAGAGCCAGACCAATCTGAAAAAGAAAATTTTCTATCTTGACCTGACTAGGAATCGAACCCGGGACGTCCGATGCCCCAGCTTGCCATGATATACAATAGGCCAAAAGGGTTGTCAATGATGTTCTTAATCTGTCCTTTAAATTAAACCGGCAATTAATAACGAAGAAGGAGTAACAGACTATAATTTTCTTATAACTAGACTACCATCAAGAAGCTCTTAAACTAAATGTATTATCAAAGAAAGGAGAGTAAATAATTTCACCACTATCTCTACAAACTCTGTGCATCAAACTAGGTTATTCTTGATTAAACTGAACACGTTCGTTATTAAATAATAGAGCCAACATTGGACCAATATTAGTTTAAACATTTGCAGTTGACTTAAATTAAAGAAGGTATAGAAAGAATTCCTGTGTTACAGCAACATTCCTGAATTTAGTTTACCGATCAAAAAAGACGAGAACTTTACAAAAGATCAATTAAAAAATCATAGTAAATTCTTCCATGCTGGTCTGGGAGAAAAAAAAAACGTAGAATGTACCAGCTGCTTCTCTTCCCATGCAAATCGTTAAATCTGATCAAGGGAAATGGCAAAATTCCGAGGAGTCATGTTAATAGACGAGGCAGCTAGCAACCCATCACTATTTAGATTCCGTTTTCCACCTAATGCCCACCAACGTGCTAAACGTGGCCTGCCGGTCTTATAGACCTATGCTCTGTCTACCTCGCAAGGGAAAAAGACATGATACTATAAATTGTGACGCAAAAGGCTAACAAATACTTTTAAGTAAAGGCATAGCCTGAGCGAAGCGAGTATTGACAACTGTTTAAAATACGATTCGAACACAGAAATTTGAATCGACAAAAATAATATTTGTAATCACAACTCAAAATCTATCAAGTCCTTTGGGAATACGAGTAAAAATATGTTTTAGATCCTGTTTTCGGGCAACCGCTCTTTGTTTTTTGAATAGATAAGATGAAAAAGGGTGAGTTAGATAGATGGCGTAAATAAAAAGGCAAAGATTTATACCTAAAAAGTTTGTTATGACACTCGACTTGCATCAACAATGTTTAGTCAAAAATTTGTTTTTTTTTTTAATGTTACTTTGAAACCCTTTTATTCATACACTATAATAAATGTTGTTTTATAAGTGGCCACATCGTGTTTCTTATAGGCAGATTTGGAAAAGAAAATTCTTCAATACTGGTCTAGGAGAAAAGAAAAAACGTAGAATGCGCCAGCTTCTTCTCTTCCTGCGCAGACCGTAGAAATCGGTCAAGGGAATGGGCGAAAATCTAAAGAATATTACTAGCAACCCATCACTATTTTGCCTCACCAACACGCTAACCGTGACCTTTCAGTCTTATGACTTTAGGCTCTGTCTACCCTGTAAGGGATAAAGACGTGATAACATGTATGTATGTCTGTGTGAAATATTTTTTTCAGCTTATTCAGAGCCTAAGATTTGTGTCTGGTCTATTCAGCAATTAAGTTTATATTATCAGTTTAGTAGTCCATGCTGAACAGCCAGGAGGAGTTATGATGAAATGACAAATGAAATGAAAAATATTTAATGTAACACACAATAACACAACTCAAATTATGATTGTCGCCGTGTGGTACCCGGCAGAGTAGAATAGGACCACTCCAAGTCTTCCCGTGGATGTCGTAGAAGGCGACTTAGGAAATACAAGCTTAACAAAGCTTATAAATATCTGTGAGACCTCTCCAACCCGTCTGGCCAGCGTGGAAAGTGTAGGAAAAGTCCTCTGACTGCTCTGGCCAAGTATGGCTCTAGTAGTACAAAGAGGGTCGTGCTCCTGCAGTGGAGACTAAAAAGACCTGATGATGATGATGATGAAATTATGATCAAACAAAAAATAATAAAATAGCTGTTATATTTCTGTATTTTCTTTATTCTGTTATTTGCACAGTTGAAATCAATCAACTTCGATAAACTATTCACAATCAATTGCGTTGTTCAATTGCTGCGCTGAACAAATTGCAGCTTCTATTGCAGTGTATTTTTAGATCGCATCGTTTTAAACTGATTCAGCGAACTCTATTACACGACTTTCCAAAAGGAGTATAATGTTTTTTAGCGTTGAAAGTATGTAATGACATATCATCATCATCAGGTCTTTTTAGTCTCCACTGCAGAACATGACCCTCTCTGTACTACCGGAGCCATACTTGGCCAGAGCAGACAGAGGATTTGGCCTACACTCTCCTCACTGGCCAGACGGGTTGAAGAGAACTCATTGATGTTTATGAAATTTGTTTAGCTTGTATTTCCTAAGCCGCCTCTTACGTCCACCATTAGAAGATTTGGAGCGGTTCTATTCTACTCTGCCGGAAACCACACGGCGTAATTACGTATACAGAGTGTAAATCTTCTTCTTCTTATCGAGTCGGAGATGGCTATTTTTAAATATATTTTGACCAATAATAAGCCACGCTGAGCACTTTGTGTAAATTTGTAAAGCGTGTAAATTAAATATTGCTATTTTCTTTCAAGGGTTGACTCAACCCGCTAAAATGGACAACTTGGGACTAATGCTGAGAACCTATTTTGCGATATTTCATACAAATCGCTCGTATTGTAAATCCTTATGCCGATTCTTCTTCTATCGTGTCAATGGTCCAAACGATTAAGTGAATCTTGCCCAGAATTATGCAACCTTTACAGCCCCATCTGTGGATTTCGCCAAATCCTCTCTTGTACAAGAGGTGGGACATCCGGGGCATGATAACAGATGTGCCATGGATTGCACAGCGCCACAGCTACATCTATCATTAGTAGAAAATCGGAGAGTAGGATTCCCGTGGCTATTTGCAGCCGGAAAGAGATTGGAGTGGACAGCGACAAAAGCTCCTAATGATGATATGAGAGCGAGAGTTTATTCACCAGTGTGTATTAACTCTCGTTCTCATATTTAGGAGCATATATATCATTCATCAAACGCTTTTTTGATGAGACGGGGTAAAAGCTATTATTTTACTTTATAACTGTAATGGCTAAAGTTACATTAGCGGAACAAAACTTTGTTCAGAATATAAACTTACTAGGTACTATAGAAAAGTGGTAACAAGCAATCGATCAATTAGTCTATCAAAGGAACAAAGGAAGTCTTTAATTTGCTCATGAGCAAACAAATTATGCATACATACTTATAAATAATAGTAAATAATAAAATTAATTTATTTCCAACTAGCTTTCGCCAGCGGCTCCGCCCGCGTCAATGTCGATCCCTCGGGAATAGTACTTTTTCCCGGGATAAAAGGTAGTCTATGTCCTTCTCAGTACTCCAGAGAACTTGTTTGCAAAATTTCATGATGATCGGTTCAGTAGTTACGGCGTGAAAGCGTAACAAACAAACAAACAAACTCACTTTCGCATTTATAATATTAGTAAGGATAATAGTTTTTAAACTTCGTTTAACATGTAAAATTAATAAAATTATTTTTAAAGATAGATTGTTCTACACACCAATACTTTTCAGATCTACAATTTTATGTTATAACATATCAAAACCATAAAGATATTGATGTGAAGTAGAGAAAACAACTACTTTACACTTTTAACATAATTAGATTAAGTTTACCATAGCATGGACATGTTAGTCTTATTATTATATATGATATTTATTATCCTAAAATAATTACCAGGAGTTCTCAAACTAAGCAGAGCTTGTCACTTGTGAAACCAGTTATTGATAAATTTTAATTATGTTACAGAATATTTTAAAAGGATTATCCTTACTTTAATATTATAAATGCGAAAGTGAGTTTGTTTGTTTGTTACGCTTTCACGCCGTAACTACTGAGCCGATCATCATGAAATTTTGCATACACGTTTTCTGGAGTACGGAGAAGGACATAGGCTACCTTTTATCCCGGGAAAAAGTACTATTCCCGAGGGATCGACACTGACGCGGGCGGAGCCGCGGGCGAAAGCTAGTTAAATAATATTAGTGAAGTATACTGGATATTACAGGGATTCTACTACAACTAAGCTCATTGAAATAAGATACTTGTAACATCAGTTGGTACACATAACTAGGTATTTACCTACAAATCGCATTTTTGATCGACTTGTACATCTACAAATGAGAAAAGGACTGGCGACTCCCGTTCCGGTTCATTTTTCATGCAAAGGACGGCCATTGCGATCCAGCGTGGCAATGCTGCCAGTGTTTTAGGCATCTTTGCACGGGTCGCGATAGAGGTGGTCTATAAATACAAAACTGCCTCCGTGGTCCAGTGGTTAAGGCGTTTGCCTGTAGACCCGGAAGTCGTGGGTTCGATTCCCAAGGAAAGCATACTTTGTTTAGTTGTTTTAAGTTTAGTTAGGACATTGCAGGCTTGAATCACCTGATTGTCTGATAATGAAGATGATTCCGTGCTTCGGAAGGCACGTTAAGCTATTGGTCCCGGCTGCTATCTGGTAGTCGTTAAAGGAACCACGCCAGAGCCCGAGAGGTGGTCCCGAAGAACTCTGACACCAGGGTGTGCATGGTCGATTAACCGTGTCACCTACTCGAAATGATGATGATAAATAAATACAAACTTTTATGTATATTTTTTTACAAAAATGTAAGCACAATTAATGTAAATAATAAACTTAAACTGCAAATAAGAAAAGAAGAATGATATATCCGGTAGCAATGGGATTTCTCCGATGGCCATAACTCATATCATCAATGCTAATTGCATTCGTATCCGATGCACTCGCTTCACTGCACACTTTGACGAGCACTCTCTGCATCGGAAGCTTGCAACGCTTCACATCACAGGTAACAACTCAAACGTCTTCCTTTCAAAGTTGCTTTGTGAACAAGTTCAGTTAACCTTATTTATTTATTTAAAAACTATATTGAGCCATAAAAATAATTCCCCTGCACTAGTGTCATTAGATTACTCACTGGGAAGTCCTAGCGTCATACTGTAACCAATATTACTGAAATAAATTACTTTTTTGTGCTTCGGAAGGCGCGTTAAGCCGTTGGTCTCGGCTGCCATCTGGTAGTCGTTAAAGAAACCAGGTTAGAGGCCGAGAGGTGGTTCCTAAGAACTATGACACCAGTGTGTATGGTCGATTGACCGTGTTGCTCACACAAAATGATGATGATGATGAATTACTTTTTTTTATTGAGCCTTAAAAGCCTGTTAAAACAGGTAGACTTAATTCTGAAAGCATTATCTTCCCTTGGAAAATGACAAATAGATAAAATAAATACGTACAAAATCAAAAGAAAGATATATAGAATGTGTCTAAGCAAAGTTTGTTAATGAATACAATAACTATGCTACATAATATATATACACAAATAAATAACCGTACCATTATCTATACAACATTAGACAAATAATGAGCTTAAAACGGCAAAAAAATTACGTATGTTGTATGAAAGCCTCCCTTATACATTTTTTTTATTCTGGTGGTGACAGACAGAGAGACGGACAGACAGCGGAGCCATATTAATAGGGTCCCGATTTTACCCCTTGGGTCAACCCTAAAAATAATGTTTAACAGTCTGGATCATAATAATATTGAGTTCAGTCTAATAAAAGTAATAAATCACAGAAGTGTTTGCGGCCAAGAAACTGTCGAACGAACTCCTCTTAGCGTTTTATTGCTTTTTAAGACAATAAAGAGATACTGTAAATATACTTCTTGGAGTTCACTCTCTTAGTTTTGTAGGTTTTTATGGCATCATAAAACTGTAATATTATCTTACTAGCTATTACCCGCGGGTCCGCCCGTGTCAATGTTGATCCCCCGAGAACAGTACTTTTCCCCGGGATACTACACTATGTCCTTTTCCGTACCTCTGACAACGGATATGCAAAATTTTATGACGATCGGTTCAGTAGATAGAGCGTGAAGGCGTAACAAATAAACAAATTCACTTTTGCATTTGTTCAATAATAGTTAGGATTTTCCACTTTCTAACAAATAGAGGTTATCAATTCGATTGTATCCTTATCCTTACTAATATCCTTACTAATATTATAAATGCGAAAGTGAGTTTGTTTGTTTGTTACGCTTTCACGCCGTAACTACTGAACCGATCATCAAGAAATTTTGCATACAAGTTCTCTGGAGTGCGGAAAAAGACATAGGCTACCTTTTATCCCGAAAAAGTACTATTCCCGAGGGATCGACATTGATGCGGGCGGAGCCGCGGGCAAAAGCTAGTTTTTTTATAATTTAAAACTGTTACAGAACGTAAGACTGAGGCGCGGAACGAGTCATGTGGGATTTGAATCCACGTTTTAGACGCAAGTCAAACCTTTACTTACATATCACTATTTCAAACTTACATACTTATATCAAGTTTTATAGGACGGGTTTATGTACATACTAGTTTTCGGCCGCGGCTCCGCCCGCGTCAATGTCGATCCCTCGGGAATAGTACTTTTTCCCGGGATAAAAGGTAGCCTATGTCCTTCTCCGTACTCCAGAGAACTTGTATGCAAAATTTCATGATGATCGGTTCAGTAGTTACGGCGTGAAAGCGTAACAAATAAACAAACTCACTTTCACATTTATAATATTAGTAAGGATAAGGATAATAAACCCTCGGGCCCAAAGTATTGCCATAACACGAGTTCAAATACAGGGTCACTTAGTGTCGTTAAACTTTAATTGGAATTACATTTGATCACCGGAAATTTGGTTGAAATTTCATCATTTTAACCTAATTTCCGGGTATTTTCGTGTATACAAATTGTATTTTTTTTATTTACTTCGGAGTTCGTGTTTCGTTAGCATGTACGATTGTTTGTTTTACGTCTGTGAATATGGCCAAAACCACCGAATTTTTGATTTGGGAAACTACTCAACGATGCTATATTTTATAATATATAATATATATTAGATACACACATCGAGCTCCGTGGCGCAGTGGTTAATACGCCAGCCTACGCCACGAGGGTATTCGGGTTCGATACCTGGTCAGGTCAAGATGGAATATGATCCTTTCCAGATTGGCCTGGGTCTTGGATGTCTATCTTTATATATGTATTTGTTATAAAATATAATATCGTTCAGTTAGTATCCCATAACGCAAGTCTCGAACTTACGTTGGGGCTAGCTCAATCTGTGTGATTTGTCCGTATATATTTATTTATTACATATAAATAAACATCCAACCCATCTCAATCTGAAAAAAGATTGTTTTCCTTCTTGACCTCACCGGGGAAAGGACCCAGGACCTTGCGATTCAAAACACTTGCGGTACCACTGAGTCACACAGACCGATGAAGCGATGTTATATTGTATTATTTTTTATTGATTTATTAATATCGTGTAGGTGACACGGTCAACCGACCATGCATACCCTGGTGCCAGAGCTCCTCGGAACCGCCTCTCGGCCTCTGACGTGGTTCCTTTAACGACTACCAGATGGCAGCCGGGACCACCGGCTTAACGTGCCTTCCGAAGCACAGAATCATCTTTATTATCAGACAATCAGGTGATTCACGCCTGCAATGTCCTAACCAAACTGGAAAGGAAACTAAACAAAGTATGCTTCCGGTGGGAATCAAACCCACCACCCCGGGTCGCGTATTGCCAAACTGTATACTGACCCAGACACCCATTCATAGTCTGTACTGAACTACGTCGTGCTCATTAAAATCACAAACAAATTGGAGCAAAGTACATACGAGCTCAGAGCAGTCTGAAAAGGTATGCACTTTGCTCGCTTGTATGTAAAGCAAACTGTGACAGTTTTTAACTGTACTGTTTTTTTCTATGCTGTTGCGATTTTTAGGTATCCTCTCCGTGAAACTGAACAACTTTCCACAAAAAACATACCTATTGTGAAGAAATTTAAGTTTTAATTAAAGAAAAGCCTTTGTGAGTATGACTAAAAATTTATTTGAACTGTAACAACTATAGAGGGTGTTAAAAACTATAAGATTTTCCAATTCAGTATTTATTAATTTTTAGTAAGAAAGATGCACTGACACAACAAATTGTATATATTTGTTATTTCGGTCTAGGTAATATTAACTCAATTAAGTCGATATGATAAGTGATTGATAACAAAGTAAAACCTTTAACTGGTGACAAGCGGTCTCACAGGCCGAGCGGCCTCGGTGAATTGTCATTTCACCCCCTTCCCCGCACGTAATTCATTTGTGCGCCTGAGTACCTTTGATTTTAGTTGCGTCCACGCTGTGGAAGAGATAGCTACGTCGGACAGGCCCAAATTGGTAAGTTATATCTATGTTAAGTTTGTTAGCGGCCTCTCAGACCGTATGTCACCACTTACGTTACTTTTTGTAAGTAATATTTTGTATTGTATTTTTTGTTTTTTTTAGCTATTATTTGCAATGAATAATTCCGAACCTCCAAAAAAGAAGTGTAGGGAGTCGGGTGCATGGAATGCAGTGCCAAACACTGGTATACAGATTCCTTTGGCATCCGAAAATCATCAAAGAATAAATTTGTTGCGTATTTTGGGTCCTGATTTGTCACCTGAACCACAAAACCCCGAAAATAAGACAATAACACGGAAAGAGGTGCCAGTTGTCCTTCTAAACTTAATCTTAAATCAAATTACCAATGTTATTCGTGTGGAAAACATGTGTGCTTGCAGTGTGCGAAACAGTTATACCCCAACTGCCAATAAAAATAACCAAAGTTTACCCATTGTCAATTTCGTGATTATAGACTTCTGATAAGAGCTTTAATTGTTTTTTAGTTAATTTGTATGTTAACTTCAAGGAAATACAGTATTTTTGTTAAAATTTGTTAATTTACTTTTTTTAACTAATAATTGTTTTTCTTATGTCTAGTTTTTTAATTTTAGTGCCTACAGACTTTCTGATGGAAAGTTCCTAATTAAAAATTATATTTATAGAATACTACATTGTTTAATTTTATTACTTAATATTCCATTAAACATTTTTAAACAACTGCGATCTGCAAACAAACACAGTTTTCATGTTATTGACCAAATACGGCAGCGGTCTCTCAGGCCGCTCGTCACCAGTTAAGTTACAAAAAAACCATGTCACCAGTCAAAGGTTAATGAATCAAGAACAAAAAATGGGAAATTTTCATTAAACGCCAAAAACAAAAACTCAAATATCAGGTGATGGCATTACACCACGCCTTTTGTGATTTATTTCCCTATCAAAAATTGTCATTAGCACCAAATACAAAAAACGGATAAGTAAAAAGGGAATTAAAAGAACTTAATAACTAATTAAAACCGACTTCAAAACCGTAAATTTTGTTGGTTAATAACCGGAAAGTGCGAAATAAAAATTATATGTTAAAAATATCAGTAAATAAGTCCGCCAACTGTTTTTCTACCAGCATACTCGTACCGCAAACTAGCCAAGTGTCAATTTTATTCAAATTATGAAGACTCACACCGATCTATAAAAAAAACAATTTAAAAGACGGTTTATTTTTTAAAAGTATCTTTACTTTTACACTTTATTTAATAAACACTTGCGTAATTGCTAATGAGGTCACGTCACGACCACTGGCGAAAAAAAGGAGTCAAGGTCGCAAGCGACGCAAGTTTTAGAAGACGAGGCAGAGAAGTGAAACATGCCTGCATTCATACATTTTGTTTTAAATTATCATGCCATTACATACTACACCAGACGCTGGAAAGTATGGACGTCTGGACTCGTATGTATTTTGGTATAGTATTTTAAAGCAAAATGTATTTTGATTCAGACACTCTCTGAATAAGTATAAAGTTTGCTCTTCAACTACAAAGGCAAACTGCGATCGAACTCAAGGCAACCCCGGTCTGGGTCAGTATACAGTTTGACAATACGCCCCCGGGTCAACAGGCAAACGCCTTAACCACTGGACCACAGAGGCTGTTTCATAATAAGAATTACATTGGAGTTGCCATCTCCATGCATCCTCACTCAATGCCAACCTCCATAGGTAAAATGTAATTACTTTCGTCTCAGTTTAAGAATTTCCCAAGCCCTCGCTACGCTCTTAATATTTCATAATTAATAGGGATTTTGTCGTAGCATGGATATTGTAATTAACGTTATGATTTATGACGAGAAAATTTGATGGATTAGGAACACTGTTTGTAAGCTTTATTGGAGTTTGAAGTCTATGTTTTAATGAAAATTGCGGGTTTATTTTCAAATATTTACTTTGTCCAACTTAACCAATCATAATATTATAATTATTTTAGCCGTGTGATTTCCGGCAGAGTAGAATAGGATCACTCCAAGTCGTTCCATGGATGTCGTAAGAGGTGACTTAGGAAATACAAGCTAAGCAAAGCTCATAAACATCAATGAGACCTCTCCAACCCGTCTGGCCAGCGAGGAGAGTGTAGGCCAAGTCCTCTGTCTGCTCTGGCCACGTATTGCTCCGGTAGTACAGAGAGGGCATGCTCCTGTAGTGGAGACTAAAAAGACCTGATGATGATGATGATGATGAATATTATAATTCTAGCTATCGCCCGCAGCTCCGCCCGCGTCTATGTCGATCCCTCGAGAATAATACTTTAGACGTCTCGTGGCGCAGCCTCGCTTTCATATATCTGGTTCCACGAAAGACCAACGGCGTGTTGTCACTGCCATACACCGAGTGGACCTTTTTGGCACTCCTATATGTTTAACCGTTTTGAGATTATGTGTTTTGTTAAATTTGTTTTTGTGTTTTGTTATTTGTCTTAAGTACCAAATAAATTAGTTTTTCATTCTTATCTTCGCGCCTGGGTTCATTCGCGCCTCAGCTCTTCGCGCCTCAGTTTCTTCGCGCCTTAGCTCTTCGCACCTCTATTCATTCGCGCCTTAGCTCTTCGCACCTCAGTTCATTCGCGCCTAAATTACACACTGTTCTTACCATATATTGTTTAAATAATAGTGAACCTCGGCTTCCGAGACATCTACAAATGCGGATACATACATTCATACATACTATCACGTCTTTTACTAGGAATAGCTCCGTGGCGCAGCGGTCAACACGCCAGCCTGCGACACGGAGTGACCGGGTTTGATCCCCGGCCAGGTCAAGATGGAAAACGATCTTATTTAGATTGGCCTGGGTCTTGGATGTTTATCTATATATGTATTTGTTATAAAATATAGTGTCGTTGAGTTAGTATCCCATAACACAAGTCTCGAACTTACCTTGGGGCTAGCTCATCATCAGGTCCTTTTTAGTCTCCACTACAGGAGCACGACCCTCTCTGTACTACTAGGGCCATACTTGGCCAGAGCAGCCAGAGGACTTGGCCTACACTCTCCACGCTGGCCAGACGGGTTGGAGTGGTCTCTTAGATGTTTATAAGCTTTGTTTAGCTTGTATTTCTTAAGTCGCCTTCTACATCCACGGGAAGACTTGGAGTGGTCCTATTCTACTCTGCCGGATACCACACGGCTAAGCTCAATCTGTGTGATTTGTCCGTATATATTTATTTATTTATTTATTTTTCCCTTGCGGGGTAGACAGTGCCCTGGTTTTTAGGCCTAAAAGCCACATTTAACATTTTAGTGGCCAGTTGTCCCCTTATTCGGCATTAGGTGGAAAATGGAATGAAAATAGTTGGTTTGCCAGCCGCATCGCCTATGATTCCTCAAATTTTCGCCTATTCCCTTGATCAGCTTTTACGAATGTAAAGTTGGTACATTATACGTTTTTTTCTTTTCTGATGCAAGTGGGAAAACGACAAGTTGAGAGTAGTCTTCTTACGTATGTATAAGCTATGGCTTATACAAAAATCATAGTTTATTTTATTCAAAACAACAACTACCTCCATGGTCCAGTGGTAAAGACGTTTGCCTGTAGACCCGGGGGTCGTGGGTTCGATTCCCACGGGAAGCATACTTTGTTTAGTTGTTTCCAGTTTGGTTAGGACATTGCAGGCTTGAATCACCTGATTGTCTGATAATAAAGATGATTCTTTGCTTCGGAAGGCACGTTAAGCCGTTGGTCCCGGCTGACTTCTGGTAGTCGTTAAAGAAACCACGTCAGAGGCTGAGAGGCGGTACCGAAGAACTCTGACACCAGGTTGTGCATGGTCGATTGACCGTGTCACCTACACGAAATAATGATGATGACACAAACGAGAAACAAAACAACAGTGTTATTGGCCGCTTTTTTTTCTTATATACCAGGGCGTGCAAAATAAAACTTCTAAAATCTGCTATAACGAATGGCTGTAGAACGCAATAATGTTATACGCGGCAAACTTTACAAATTTGTGGGTCATTAATACCCTTTAATACCCCTTTCAGGTTAGCGTCGTAATTCAGGGCGAGGGTTAATTGTCAGTCATTATGTACTGGGCAGATTTTTCGGACGATTTTGTTCAACCTCCGTTTGTGATTGATGACGAATTAATTACGATTTATGTTTGTTTATATCATCATCATCATCAGGTGTGTGCCATGTCCATCATCATGTCATCATCATCATGTGGGAGAGCCACGTTACCGACAAAATTAATTGCTGGTAGCATGAATGGGCCGGCTCGTCCGGGGAAGTACCACACTCTCACAGAAAATTGACGTCTGAGTAGAAGCTTTACCGCTTCTATGCTTCGATCGGTGAGTGAGAGAGCCGGGGGCCAATCCTTCCCCCTCCCCTCCCCATTTCCTTCCCCCAACTCCTTGAAAGGCCGACAACGCACCTGCCACACCCTGGTGTTGCAGTTGTCCATGGGCGGCGGTGGTCACTTACCATATTTAGGTGACCCGATTGCTCGTTTGCCGTTCTATAACATAAAAATAGGTCTTTTTCTAGTCTCCACTACAGGAGCATGACCCTATCTATACTATCGGAGCATATTTGACCAAAACAGACAGAGTATTTGGCCTACACTCTCCACGCTGGCCAGACGGGTTGGAGAGGTCATATTTGATGTTTAATTGCTTTGTTTAGCTTGTTTATTCTAAGTCGCCTTCTACGACGTCCAGGGAAAGCCTTGGAGTGATCCTATTCTATTCTACTATTTGTTTATATGAAATAGTGTAAATTGTAAGGAATCATGTCAATAGGTGATGCAGCTAGCAACCCATCACCATTCTGATAAATCACTACAAAGTATAGTAGGGGAGCCCGATGGCCCAGTGGGCGGGAGCATTATTGGCATTTAAGCATGTTAAGCAACCCACGGTGCGGTCCCTACTTGGATGGGTGACCGCAAGTGGCATAAAAATATCTCGAGCTTCTCCGTGCTTCGGAAGGCATGTTAAGTCGTTGGTCCCGGCTGTCATCACCGATGGCAGTCGTTAAGTTATTTCAGATATCTAAAGGCAGTTTAAAAATCTGACACCAGTGTTGGCCACTTGCACACACGAAAAAGAAACAAAACTACAAAGTATAAAAACAAAGTCGCTGCCAGCTGTTTGTCAGTCCCTATCATGCTTATTATTATTAATAGCCTTTTAAATCCCACTGCTGGGCAAAGGCCTCCCTCTCTTCTTTCCACTCCTCTCTGTTCCGAGCTTTGGTTGGCCAGACTTTACAGTACGCATCCAAGTCGTCCCGCCATCTCCGCCGAGGTCTTCCAGGTCGCCGGTGTCCATTTGTTGCCGGCAGAAATCCAGCCCAAAGTTCTGATAAAATGGGATTGGGCCGGGCACGTCAGCCATCAGCCGTATTATGCTTAGATCCTTAAAATTATGCAACAGACTTTAATGCGTTTTTATAGATAGAGTGATTCAAGAGGAAGGTTTGAGCCAGCCGTTAAGGGCGGCGGAGATCAGGCGAGCAGCAATCTCTTTGTAGAGATTGCTGCTCGCCTGATTTGTCCAAATGTCTCTACATCAAACGGCACAAATATATAGTCAACATTTGATTTAAATACAAACAAAAAGTACATATTATAAAATCAAAGTCGCTTCCCGCTGTATGTCTGTCCCTATACATCTTTAAAACTTTTGCGGTTGCAATGCGGTTTTTTTTATAGATAGAGTGATTCAAAAGGAAGGTTTAAGGAAGGAAGGTCGCTGGTATAATAAAAAAAAATTACAGGGACAAATCACACAGAATGAATTAATACACACATATTATTAATCAGACACAATAATTTAATGGCGAGCTCTGTGGCGCAATGGTTAACACGCCAGCCTGCGACACGAGGGCCCCGGGTTCGATCCCCGGTCAGGTCAAGATAGAAAATGATCTTTTTCAGATTAGCCTGGGTCTTGGATGTTTATCTATATATGTATTTGTTATAAAATATAGTATCGTTGAGTTAGTATCCCATAACACAAGTCTCGAACTTACTTTGGGGCTAGCTCAATCTACGTGATTTGTCCGTATATATTTTTTTAATTTATTAAGTTGTTGACTTGTGTTGTGGGGTACTGACTCAACGATACTATATTTTATAATAACATGATACTATACAAGGTCCATTTAAATTAAGCGCAAATAGTTTAAGGCCTAGGTCTCATAGGTCAAAGAAATGCTATCTATCTATATTACAAAATTTTAAGAAATCGACAAGCTAGATTTTTTTCAATTTTTTCTTACGAAATAATTATTTATTAAATTAAAATAGATAATTAAGCCCAAATATTTTAAGGCCTAGGTCTCATAGGTCAAAGAAATGCTATCTATCTATATTACAAAATTTTAAGAAATCGACAAGCTAGATTTTTTTCAATTTTTTCTTACTAAATAATTATTTATTAAATTAAAATAGATAATTAAGCCCAAATATTTTAAGGCCTAGGTCTCATAGGTCAAAGAAATGCTATCTATCTATATTACAAAATTTTAAGAAATCGACAAGCTAGATTTTTTTTCAATGTTTTCTTACGAAATAATTATTTATTTTATTAAAATCGATAAATCAGCTGTTTTGATTGTCGACGTCAGTGATTTAGTATCCATATAAGTTAAAAGTTGTTTACCAAGAGAGTATACAACGTGATTTTGAACCCCCTAGCAATATTGAATTATGGGAATCATAATCCCTAATGGAACACAGAATTGCAAGAAAAAAAGGTCAAAATGGAAAAATAAATTTAACTTTTCATACAAAGTCGCCGATCGGCTGGACGAATTTCTATGAAAAGTTAAATTTATTTTTTCGTTTTTACCTTTTTATCTTACAATTCTGTATTAGGGATTCTGATTCCCAGATTTCAATATAGCCAGGGGGTTTAATATCGCGCTGTATATTAGTAGACAGGGTCTTTTTTTGTCTACTTTTCTAAATGTTCTGGTCAAGATATCTCAAAAGCTAGTGACAACAAGATAATGTAGTTTTTTTATTAATTTGGTTCCAAAGCATTTTTCTAGCTTGTGGGTGCAAGGCCTTAAAATATTTGTGCTTAATTGAAATTGATCTTATATTTTTGAGTAACAAAATAAATAAATACCGGTTATTAACTTCAATTTTTGAAGTCGGTTCATCATCAGGTCCTTTTTAGTCTTCACTACAGGAGCACGACCCTCTCTGTACTACTAGGGCCACACTTGGCCAGAGCAGCCAGAGGACTTGGCCTACACTCTCCACGCTGGCCAGACGGGTTGGAGAGGTCTCTTAGATGTTTATAAGCTTTGTTTAGCTTGTTTTTCCTTCTACGACATCCACGGGAAGACTTGGAGTGGTCCTATTCTACTCTGCCGGATACCACACGGCTAATAACATACAAAAATCATGAAGCGAGAAATGCGAACAAAAAGAATACAACGAGAGCGTACGCGTGTCACAGTAATAAAGACTGCTTTGCTGCTCGATCGTGACATAAATATGTATTTGATATGGAAATGCTCACGGAAACACGGCCTTTTGGGCTGTGTTTTTTTTTATCAAGCTTTTATTAAACATGAGTAAACCATAAAAACTAAAAATAAACAAATAACCTACTAAAATATTACATACTCATCTTCATCGTCACTTACCATCAGGTGAGATGGGAGACAAATGCCTAATTTTACGATTTAGTTAATATAGAATAGTGCTGTAAATCTTCTGAATAAATAAAATAAAATAAAAACAAATAATTCAAAAGTTAGTAAAAAAAATAAAAAGGAAACTTAACGACCTTATTAACTTTTTAAATGTAACCTTAGTACCATATTGGCAATCGTTATTTTTTTTAACTGACTATTTAGCTAGCTCTAAGTGAGCTTTCGCTACTTCACCGGGCGTTTGGCAATCGTTTGACAGTTGACGACTGTTTATAGTTAAGACGAGACGCAATTTTATTAAATCTATGTTAAGACAGAACAACTGTCGGGTAAGGTAGTGCAATATAAATATCACAACTTAACTAAAATCTCACGTTTCTATTTTTAAAAGAAATTTTGCCCTCTTATTGAAATTCCCTTTGTGTGTTGTCCCTACATCGGTTAATTTGCGGCTGGCCCGCGTGCTAGCGGTTACAATGTTTCACAAACTTTGTTTCGTTTGACTTCGGGACAAATTACAATGTCCGGTTGGGTTTCACTTTACGTAACACCAAAATTGGCTGTGAAAAAGTTCTCTATAACTTCTTTTGAGGAACCCAAAAAATTTTGGTAGTTTCTTTTAAAAAAACTTCTTTTGAGGTACGAAACCCTTAAAAGGTTTGTTTTAAATTTCACTTGCTAGTTAGCTAACTGTATGTATCTGTTTGTTGTAGCTGTCAAATAGAAGAATTTGAGTGTGTTTTTATTAGTTTTAAACTAGAAGCACCGGGCTAGTATTTTAGCTTTGTTTCTTGGAAAGGGGATTCAATGTAAATTTTAGGGTGTAATAATCATTAGGTACTGACCTAGTCACGAAAATAGCATATGGACGCGTAATTTGGCATGCAATGCAAATGCTAGTCTTTACTCCATAGAAATATATCGAATACGATATCGAAGACTAGCTTTTGCCCGGGGCTTCATAGAAAGAAGTTTCATACATACTTTCATCCCCTATTTTATCCCCTTGTGGGTAAAATTGATCAAAATCCTTTCTGTCTTTTTTAAGTCTCCACTGCAGGAGTCGCCTACTCGAATTACTTACTTACATACTAATGCCGTGTCAAGGCAGCATAATATTAAGCTGTTCAGTTTACGGCGTCGAAATGCTAGCGCTTATGATGTAAATGCGGAAATCTTAGGAACAATGCGCGGAGATAATATGACTTGAAAATGACGTGGTGGAAATGTGAATCTGCTTATCACGTCTATTTTATTACGTGGTTAGGGTTCGGAATTTGGAGTAAAAGACCAATCTTTTAAAAAGGAATGTTCTATTCTCATCATCATCATCAGGTATTTTTAGTCTCCACTGCAGGAGCATGACCCTCTCTGTACTACTAGAGTCATACTAGGCCAGAGCAGTTAGAGGACTTGGCCTACACTCTCCACGCTGGCCAGACGGGTTGGAGAAGTTTCACAGATGTTTATAAGCTTTGTTCAGCTTGTATTTCCTAAGTCGCCTTCTACGACATCCACGGGAAGACTGGAGTGGTCCTATTCTACTCTGCCGGATACCATACGGCTAATCGAATACGAGTAATAAGTTGCAAAGGAGAAAATGTTGCTTCTAAACATATTTACTCGTTTCATGACTAAACGGAAACCTTTAAAAGAACAGAGCTTTCAATTCTGAGCTTTTAAAAGCCATCGATCACGCGTCCACTGATCAAAGCTCGCCAAAGCTTGGGTCCATTCACATAGAAAATATATTTCAAAAATATTTTGTGTTATATTACAACCTCAATATTGGGAATCATTTATTTACTATATGTATCTGTGCTTCTCTCTACAAGACTTTTGACTTGCTCTGTTAGTTTCTCTGTAAGGGTTAAATCTTGCAACTCAGTTTTAAAGCAATGATTGGCATGCTTTCTAAGAAAATATTTTTCAGAATAATTTGTCCGTCTGGTAGATTATTAAAAAACATTGGCCACGTATTTTTTCTTTTGTCAATCAAACAAAAATTTTAAAGATATAGCCCGTTAAAGTACCGCGTGATGTCACTGGGTGGTATAATTTTTACCGGCTTGTTGCGTCATGAGCCCCCACTCCTGAACTTTGATGCCCTCTATCTTTATCATCTTTTGTTTGATTGGAAAAAGAAAAATTACGTATGTGATATTTTTAGATAATCTATAAGACGGACTAATTATTTTAAATGGTAGTTATTCTTTTAAGAAACAAGCCTATTGAGTTAAAATGTTGTGTACTTAAGTAAATTAAATTTGTAAGTTAGATGACAATAAAATTATATGGTATTATAGAGCTGGTCAGATGACGGACTCTGTAGATGGCCATAGACCCTTCTAAATTTATCTTCCCCATCGTGTTTGAGCCCATTTGTTTTATCTTGGCAAGTACTTT
This sequence comes from Elegia similella, assembly GCA_947532085.1. Taxonomy (NCBI): domain Eukaryota; kingdom Metazoa; phylum Arthropoda; class Insecta; order Lepidoptera; family Pyralidae; genus Elegia; species Elegia similella. The sequence goes on from OX383941.1 coordinate 23,205,236, forward strand.
ACAGTGCGATTCGCTCTTAATAGAAGCATGTCACAAAAATAAAATTTAATAAGATAAACTTGTTTTTTCTTAAAATATAAATAATATAATTTATAAATCTAAATAACTGAACATAAATAGAAGAATGGATTCATTTAAATAATTGAGTCAAGTGATACGGGCAATATTTTTTAGCATGTTATTTTTTTTTTTCTTTTATTGCAAATATTTGTTTGTGCGCACTTTTCATTAGAGAAAATTGTTTAAAGTTTTGAGAACTGTGCAAAACTACGGCCTGCAATATTTATTGTAGTATAGCAGTATTGGCTCTTTTTCATCATCATCATCAGGTCTTTTTAGTCTCCACTGCAGGAGCATGACCCTCTCTGTACTACCGGAGCCATACTTGGCCAGAGTAGAGAGAGGATTAAGCCTACACTCTCCTCGCTGGCCAAATGGGTTGGAGAGGTCTCATTGATGTTTATGAGCTTTGTTTAGCTTGTATTTCCTAAGTCGTCTCTTATGACCTCCGTGGGAAGACTAGGAGTGGTCCTATTCTACTCTGCCGGAAACCACACGGCTAATGGCTCTGATTGTTCGGGTCTTCTTCAAACTCAATTTTGAAGCAGATACCTATTTTATAGAGGTCTTCTCAAGGCACAATAAAAAAAGACACAGCCTCCGTGGTCCAGTGGTTAAGGCATTTGCCTGTTCACCCGGGGGTCGTGGGTTCGATTCCCACCGGAAGCATACTTTGTTTAGTTGTTTCCAGTTTGGTTAGGACATTGCAGGCTTGAATCACCTGATTGTCTGATAATAAAGATGATTCTGTGCTTCGGAAGGCACGTAAAGCCGGTGGTCCCGGCTGCCATCTGGTAGTCGTTAAAGGAACCACGTCAGAGGGCGAGAGGCGGTTTCGAAGAACTCTGACACCATGCATGGTCGATTGACTGTGACACCTACTCGAAATGATGATGAATAAAAAAAGAATGTGTGGATATTCCGATTTCATTCTCCCTGACAAAATGAACACACCCCTATGCCTGTGGAGGTGTCCATACAAAATGAACGCATCCATCACACAGATAAGTTTCTCATTTTTACGGACTTTAGTCACGGTAGAGTTTCGCAACCGGCAATTTTTTTTTTCCGCTGTGCCACGGAGGCCGAATTCATTTTTTGCTAGTACGAGTAGCGTTTCAAATTGGCCAAACTCAAGTGGCATTGGGCTGGACATGTGTGCCAAATGACACCGATCGATGGGCCCAGATGGTCACTCTATGAAATCGGTCTACTCTATGAAATAGTAGACCGCGAACGAGATGGCGGGACGACATCCAAGTTCTTGGTGAATTGGCAGCAGGCTGCGTTAGATAGGAATCAATGGAAAAAGGAAGGGGACGCCTTTGCCCACCAGTAGGACACAATAAAAGGTAAAAAAAAGGAGTAGTGTGGGCCAGCTTGTCCGAGGAAGAATTTTTTAAACTTATTTAGCAGCGTTGAGCACTTTTTTGGACGGATAAAAATGACGGACACGTGACCTGAGACCGCCACAAAGGCGAGTTTTCACTTTTGGTGGCACTCTTGGAGTGCAACACGTTGTTTTTTTTTTATTACAGGATGGCAAAAGAGCAAGTGGATCACTTAATAGTAATTGATCACCGCTGCCCATAGGCAACTGTGACACCAGGGGTGTGAAAAGAGCCGGCGTTTTAAGAAAACAAAGACTAGTTTTTTGAATGTTCCACTATCGTATCGATTCGGGAATACCGCCGCAGAAAGTAAATTTTACAGTTCAGTCGTATGTGGTGGAGGTGCCACACTTTCATGGAAAATTAATATCTAAATAAAATCTATACCGCTTTATTGCTTCATTCGGTAAGTGAGAAAGCCCAAAAAATACCGTAATTGAGTCGTATTAAGTTAAAAACTCAGATGTATAGGCCGGCCTGGTGGGATTTGAACTTGTGTGGTGGGTTTTTAGACCACTAAGCCACACTTACTAATACTAGTATTAACCACTTATACACAACAGGTTTTTTCCAAAAAAGACATTTCTGTGACAAACTTTTATTATAAACGAATCCACACCGAAAAGTGCTTTTCAATACAAATCAAATGAGCCCAAACACAATTGATAAGCCTTGTTAAGTTCGAGAGTTCCTATGGCCACCTTCCGACTCCATCATTAGACCAGCGCAACGATTCCATAGTAATAGTATTGTTAAAATAAATACTATTAATCTTTATTTTCCTTCACAAAGGTATTAACAGTGAACATGTTTGGAAATTCATAATGTTGATATTAGAAGATATTGCTTCAAAAAGTTCCCAGAAAAACCAATCTTTGTAAAAGACTGGTGCCTGAAGTAGGTTTCGTTAAAAACCTGTAACACAAGTCACCAGGACTCTCACGAGTTCCGCGGATAGATTTTAGGGTAGTTCGCTAATTGTCATCTGATTTACACATGTATACAAAATTTCAGCTCAATCGGTAAAAAGAAAGTGGATCAATTTTAACTTGCAAGATTTAACTTTCTAGCTCCGTGGCGCAGCGGTCAACACGCAAGCCTGCGACACGAGAGTGCCCGGGTTCGATCCCCTGGAGATTGGCCTGGGTCTTGAATGTGTATCTATGTATGTATTTGTTGTAAAATATAGTATCGTTGAGTTAGTATCCCATAACACAAGTCTCGAACTTACTTTGGGGTTAGCTCAATCTGTGTGATTTGTCTGTATATATATATTTATTTATTTGATAGCAATATTGGGAGAGGTGAAACTAAATAAAAATAAAATGAAACACTTGGACTCCGGGCTCTGAAGCCACCATCTAAGGAAGCAACGAGGAACACGTTCAGACAGATGTTAGAAAAACACAAAAAGAAATAAATGCAAGGTCATGATTTTAACTAGAACCGTTATATAGCGCTGTGTAACTAAATTTGTAATGAGCTGCGTAATTTCTTTTATCTGTTTATTTAGGCCTAACTCCGGACCAACGTAATATTCATAAATACCAGGTACGTAGTGATATCGTGGAATACCATCAGGGCCTTACGGGGTAACCTCTGTTAAGTATATTCTATTATCATAATTAAAAAGAGCAAAAATAATTTTATATTTTTGAAGAGAAAACTTTATTAGCGGCGTTGTGAACTTTTTGGGATGAGTAAAAAATATTAAACTCGCGTCAGGACACGTGACCTGCAGCGGATGTCTGTAAATATACGTTATCTTATCAACCGATTTCAATCGCTAAGGGGCGGCATATTCATACCTACAGGCTGCCCAACAATATGCCGCTACTAATACGAAAACCTTTACACGATGCCCGTAATGTGTGAAAACTCCGCTGCCGCGTCAATGTCACTTCGGAACAAAAACAGTCAAAAGTATCTGTCAACAAAGCGAATTTAATCCTTAAGATATCTAGAAAATTTTAGTCCGCGCTTCGAAGACGAATAACCTACAAACAATTTACACATATTTTCAGTAAACAGGTATTGAAGAAAATTACTAAGACCACCGGCACGGCGTAGGGGAGGAAGAAATATCCCCGCTGTTTCTACCGCGCGGCGAAAATATGAATTGTCATATTTGTGAACGATAGCGCAATAAATGAATATAAGAATAGTAATTTTAAACTGATAAAAAAAGCATTTCGCGTTATTCCTTAACCATTCCAAAATATTCGAAAATGCACAACGTTAATGTTTATGTTTTCACACTTGCCGGCTCTCCCTCAAAACGAAAAAGACAGAACGCTTGTGGGAGGGGAACGGATCACTCGGTTATCCGTCTGTCTGTCTGTCAAGACCCTTTTTTCTCAGGAACGCCTAGAGGTATCAATCAGAAATATATATATATACAAGACTCAGGTCTTGTACCTTGAAGTTGAGAAAAAATCAAACTTCTAAACTAACGCAATTATAAGATATAGCTGGTTATGCCGCAAATTTTCGTGTTTTTTTTTCGACATTCGCAAGGGAATCAAAACCTACAGGGTACTTTCTATGAACTCAGAATCTAGAAATTTGGTACGAAGCAACGTCTTATAGCATAGATAAAGGAAAAAATAACGAAAAGCAATGTTTTGTTCATAGAACAACAAACACATTAGAAGTATTATCACGCGTGATTTCTACGGAAACCAGCGTCGCCTCATTTCACACACACTACTAACGTAACACAATTGAGTAGTAACTCCTCCTTTGGTCAAAGTTTCATTAGGACTTCTCACTTTATACGTTAGAATAGCACACGTCGGCATTTTCCGTTTTTTTTTTCACGTAAATCTCACTTTCATTTGACGATCGCGTGACAAACTAGTTATGTGATTCAAGTGAGCTGATCGAGCGCATTGTCGGCGCGCGTGCCATGCCCCCTTGCCATTTTTAATGTCTTTTGTGGTTTTGTTATATCATCCTTACCAAAGACATATATTGTCTTTGTCCTTACTAATATTATAAATGCGAAAGTGAGTTTGTTTGTTTGTTACGCTTTCACGCCGTAACTACTGAACCGATTATCATGAAATTTTGCATACAAGTTCTCTGGAGTACGGAGAAGGACATAGGCTACGACTTTTATCCCGGCAAAAAGTACTATTCCCGAGGGATCGACATAGACGCGGGCGGAGCCACGGGCGAAAGCTAGTTATAGATAACGGCACGGAACACTGAGTTCACGAATCCGACTCGCACTTGGCCGTTTCTATATATATAAATAAAATAACTTTAATACGGTATTATCGCGTATATTACATTATTTTTACAGCTAACGTTTCGAAAACTTTACAGTTTTCTAGGTCGCAGGTAGATTAAGTTGACATTTGTCTTTGTGTTATAAGAACTATACAAAATTACCGCCTACAATATTTATTGATAACGTTCCGGATGTACGCAGTATTGGCTCACGGTGTCTAAAAGTCTAGCAGTCTTGGGATGAGTTTGAGATTTTATTAAATTGATGACTGGATCCCAAGCTCTCTATTGAAATTAGGATGTTTTTTAATTTCAATAGCCTCACGAAGCATTCTTGGAATGTATCTGTTTTCTTTTGCAAGGACTTGAGGATTATCAAAACGTATAATAGTGCTTGGTTAACCTAACACAAATTCTTCCTTTGTTGGAAACAACGCTACATTTTTTCTCATTAGAAAGTCATCCAAGTAGCGCGTCCCGGTCAGAACTAGTTAGTAAAGCAACTGTTACAAGTTAGTTCATGGTTCGTGAAGTGCATATTTTATGTTGGGTTGGAGTAATGGAGGTAATATTTAATTTAATTTGTTTTTTTGAGTTTCATACCCGTATAGGATCACTTGGTTATCCGTCTGTCTGTCTGTCGGTCTGTCAAGACCCCTTTTCTCAGGAACGCGTAGAGTAATCAAGCTAAAATTCACATCAAATACTCAGGTCTACTCTCCCTTGGAGCTGTAAAAAAAATCAATATTCTAAGCCAACGCAATCAAAAGATTCAGCCGTTAATGCCGCTAATTTTCGTGTTTTTTCGACATCCACAAGGGTATCAAAACCTTCAGGGTACTTCCCATGAACATTTGTACGAAGAACGTCTGATAGCACAGATAAAGGAAAAATTGCGAAAAGCATACATTTTTACTATATCATATAATGAAAATAATTTTAATAATTTTCGAAACTCGCAAGGGAATCAAAACCTACGGGGTACTTCGCGTGAACTCAAAATCGTGAAATTTGGCAACGTAATATAGCACAGATAAAGGAAAAATTGCGAAAAGCATATTTTTTTTATTTAAATTAATGTGAGATATAGAAATTACTAAAATATCCGTACTGATACTGGTATCAGTGCGAATCGGGACATCGGACGCTCGATCTCGATCCACATTCGCCCTAGGGAGATCTCCGGATGAGGTCGAAACATGTCGGCCAGTAGCTGACTTCGTACGTGAGTAACCCGTTGTTACATCCTTATCCTTATCCTTACTAATATTATAAATGCGAAAGTGAGTTTGTTTGTTTGTTTATTTGTTACGCTTTCACGCCATAACTACTGAACCGATCATCATGAAATTTTGCATACAAGTTCTCTGGAGTGCGTAGAAGGACATAGGCTACCTTTTATCCCGGGAAAAAGTACTATTCCCGAGGGATCGACATTGACGCGGGCGGAGCCGCGGGTGAAAGCTAGTATTTTAATATTTTTTTTGGTATTTTTTGAACGTCTTATAAATCGGATAACGCCGGCTGCACAAACGATAAAGTGTCATGTTCTGTGTGCAAGCGAGAGCGCGGAACAAGTTATGGAGCACGATAGGCTTGAGCGATCGGCTTGTGACGCATCTGTCTCTATTCCACCGTTATCGCGTAAAATTATCGTACGACTTTACAAACAACTAAAAAAGAAAGTAGAGCCACGCTACCAGCAAAATGAATTGCTAGTAGCATGAATAGGCTGGCTCGTCCGGGGAAATACAACACTCTCACAGATAATCGACGTATGAATAGAAGCTTTTATTAAACTTTAATCAAGTATAGAATTTAATATACTATACTTGATTACACTTCCAGTAGCATTTAATATCGCCAGCAAAATAAGCTCGCTTTACACTGGGCGGCTCGTTAGCGCTCCAATTAGTGTGCTTTTCAACCGACCTATAAAAAGGGGGAGGTTCTCAATTAAAGCGGGCAATTTTTAAGACAAGGTGAGGTGCCTCACACCTCAACACATAAAATTTAATACGCATATTTTGTGAACTATTACGTATTCGAGTACTAGCAGTCCCGAGAACACTGTTTCGCAATTTTTTGTTCGTCTAAGTTTTCTTAATTCTTTTAATTTTCCGCGCAACTTTCTTAATATTTTCTTTCATAAGAACCTTCTCCTGAGAAAAACAAACGTGACAAAAAAATAATTAGCTGTATTGGTCCACCCGTTCACATTTTTATAAATAGAGATAGTTATATCGATAGATTATCCTGATGTAAGGAGTGCCGTGTGGTATTCGGCAGAGTAGAATAGGACTACTCCATGTCCTCCCGTGGATGTCGTAGAAGGTGACTTAGGAAATACAAGCTAAACAAAGCTTATAAACAACTATGAGACCTCTCCAACCCGTCTGGCCAGCGTGGAGATTGTAGGCCAAGTCCTCTGACTACTCTGGCCAAGTATCGCTCTAGTATTACAGAGAGGGTCATGCTCCTGTAGTGGAGACTAAAAAAGACCTGATGATGATGATGATATAAGGAAAATTTCTATCATAATATAAAATTGTTAGCATCTTGAATTACTTGACTTAGTTAGCGTCTAATTAGTTTTAATTCCCTTGGGTGTTGATATGAAATCCAATTTAAATTATTCACTGGGTTTCAAGTTTGAATGTTTGAATTATTAAAATTGTTGTTTTTTTTTTATTTTTCATGTGTGTAAGTGGCCAACACAGTCAAAGGGTTTCACAACCATTTGTTTTCTTTGTTTCTCAGTAACAGTCGAGTCGGAAGACAAAACTTAAAGAATTGTTTGTTAACCGTAAGTACCGACAAAATTGAGATCAATGGTGGTGTTTACTAGAACGCACAAGTTATAAGACGTAGCGAACCCATTAAAAATATTTACACAATAAAATGGAAATAACTCGCAAACGTTGCGCTTTACATCTCAAGCGCATGCGCGATAGCTCCAACCTCCAACACTATCCCCGGTCTGCCAATGCAGACCATTTTACATGCCCTCTAAGATAGTTAATAGATTCAGGTGTTACTTTGCCGAAGTCAAAGCTACAGTTACTTTGAAACAATTTACTTTGCGTACTTCCGCCACCAGTTAGTTCATGCAAACTATTGCTGGCCAGCGCCCACCCACTACTGTTAGTCCCTTCATGCCCGCCACCAATAGTTGAGGCATGCAACCCTGGTCGATACTGCTGCATCTGTTGAGGCAGCAATGTCGGCCGTCGTGCTCGCGACACGTGATAAAAGGCGGCAATACGGCGTAATCTTTGTCAAATGCCCGGTGAAGTAGCGAAAGCTCAATTGGAGCTAGCTACATAGTCAATTAAAAAAAAAAGTAATCTTTGTCATTTTTTGGTTGTCATTCGAAAGACCAACATCTATATTTCACTGCCTGAAGATGCCTCGTGTAGTCGCGAGCACGCTCGATCGCTAACATAACGTGTTCCACAAAATTATGTAAATTAAAATTGTATTTAAAATAAAGAAAAAAAAATAAAAAACCATAATTCTATCATATCAAAGCCCTTCAGGCAAGTAGGCGACCAATACTGTTGAAAAGAATTTCTGTCGACGTCTTGTTCTCTGCAGTGGTCGGTTCCGAAACGCTAGTAGCTTGTAGCTTTTGAACAATAATTAATAATTTGAATATCGGCGAGCTCCGTCTGCGACACGAGGGTGCCCGGGTTGCGTATTGCCAAACTGTATACTGACCCAGACACCCATAGTCTGTACCGAACTACATCGTGCTCATTAAAATCACAAATAATTTGGAGCAAAGTACATACGAGCTTAGAGCAGTCTGAGATGGTATGCACTTTGCTCGCTTGTATGTAAAGCAAACTGTGACATGCGAATATCTTTAACTAACTATACAACGTGTTCCATATTTTTCTCGTATATTTTTTATGCTGTTGCGATTTTTAGATATCCTATCCGTGAAACTGAACAACTTTCCCAAAAAACTAGTACAGTAGTAAATTACTTCACAAACATAGCTATTGTGAAGTAATTTAAGTTTTAATTAAAGAAAAGCCGTTGTAAGTATGACTAAAATTAATTTGTACTGTAACAATTATATAGGGTTTTAAAAAACTATAAGTGTTTCCAATTTAATATTTTTTAATTTTTCGTAAGAAAGATGCACTGTGTAACAGACACAGTCATTTACAGAATTTTCATCGTATATTTTTTTATTTATATACTTATATAACAATACTGTGCTTTACAATTATTAAATAAAACTCGCTTTGACTCAATGTTCTAAGGAGGGGCATTTATCAATAAAAGAAAAGGATAGCTATATTTGCCTTAGCCATTCAGGGTGAATTAAGTAAAATTCGGAGAATTTAGGGGTGTGGCTAAGACAGGGAGATTGGCAGTGACGGGGGTGGAAGGGATCAGGTAGTCGGGCTTGGGTTGCGTGTACGCATAGTCGTAGCAAAGATTAATTATTAGAGTTTCGTGTACGGATCGATTTTTGAGTTAATCGGGAGTGTCTCAAAGAAAATTAATTAAAACAACGTATAAAAATTAGAAAATCACACTTAATTCGATAATTACGGGAGACAAGCTTGTTGTTCCGAGTCTTTAAAATAATTTGTATTAAATCTCGCGTTAAATTAATATGAAAATCAAAAATCTGCTGTAAATTTTAAATATATAATTAAGTGATTAGTGAAGTAGGGGCGAATCTTCACAAGACTGCGCAGATATCTCCTGGTAAATTTAACATCACGCTACAAAGGTTGTATGAAATTTATATTTTATTATTTTGTAAACCTTATTATTCTATTATATTTCTTCATATATTTGCATGACAATTAACATTGTGTGATAATGTCAGAAGGCGAGGTTGTACAGTCCAGTCTACGTTGAAAAGTGAGATTATGAGTCGCTGCATTATACATATTTGTTTAAGTATTTATTTCTTGTGAATGTCTTGATGTCTAGCTGGAGATCATGTCAATATAGTAATGGATCTGAAATAGGACTAGGTGTTTGATAGGGACGTATTTTCATCAAGCCCTTACTCTGACACTTGCTTTTTGTAACATTTCTTAAATTATCAGAAGCTATTACTAAATTTATTTTATTAGTTAGAGCGTCTGGTGACTTTTGTAGACTCCACCATATCACTATTACTCAATTAATTTAATTATAATTATTTTGCAGTCATAAGACATAGTAGCTACAATTTTCTACTCAAAGCTTAAGGCTTTCGTCTAGATACGGCAGTAGCCGCAGCGAGGGAAGCTAACTGTAGACAGCCGCAGTTCTAGGGAATATTGTCGAAAGAATGAGGTTTTGAGCCTGGAATTGATAGCTGTAATTATAAATCTAGAGCTAGGTGATCTGGAAGAGTCACCGGCGTAGCGTAGGCTTAGGAAAAGTAGGTTAAAGACGTCTGCAGACGAAGTAGGATAGGAAATAGGGTCTAGGGAATCTAGGTTAGAAGGTCGATCAGCCAGGTCGCAGGACACTTATAGCCAGGTGCATGTGGAACATCAGCACCCTCCAATTCTGTCTTGGAACTGGCTATAGTGTGGGCGGGTTGCTAGGATGGATGGGAGACCCGCATATATCAAATTTTTTCATAGGAATTCTACAGGTCTTATGACCTGCCTCAATACATTTTCTTCTAGATGGAGTTTTGGAGTTTAAATTGGTTTTTATGGCTTAGTTTAACTTGAATATTATATGTATATTTTATTTACTATAACATGACCTGTAAGACCCCATCATATTTCTATTATATGAATATAAACTTGTGGGAAAACCTGTTTCATGCGTGAACGCGAATCGAGACACTCCTGATATGGCAGACGACAGAAATCGCGAGGCGAGATTATCATACGGGACATGATGAGGCGTCACTACATCACTGAGGCGACGCAGTATCAACGTCGGCAGTAATTCAAAGCTAAGTGATAGTTTTAGTCCTGCTTTTATTTTTATGCGTGCATTCCTTTAATCAAATGTATTAAACAACTACTTCGTAACTGATTTAAACAAAACACAACGTACGGGTCCTTGTAAGACAAATAAACGATCACATTTTCTGGCCATGACGACGATTACGCTTGTTTAAATAATGAAAATTAGTTTCCTTAAATGTTACATGGAGTAGAGGGTGATAGGAAAAATTAAGGTAAGGGTGTGAATGTTACAACTGACACAACAAATTGTACCTATTTGTTATAATTTCGGTGTAAATAATAATAAAATGAATTAACTGAATTAAGTCGATATGATAAGTTATTGATAACAAAGTAAATTAATGAATCAAGAACAGAAAATGGAAAATTTTCATTAAACGCCAAAAACTCAAATAGCAAGAGATGGCGTCACACCACGCCTATTGTGCTTTATTTCCCTAGTAGGGAAATAAATTCCCTATCGAAAATTGACAATAGCACAAGTACAAAAACGGATAAGAAAAAGGGAATAAAAAGAATTAATAAGTAATTTAAACCGACTGTAATTTATTTTTGTTAATAACCGGAAAGTGTGGAATAGAAATATATTTTTTTAAAGTTAAAATATCAGTAAATAAGTATGCCAACTGTTTTTCTACTAGCATACTCGTACCGCAAACTAGATTTATTCAAATTATTAAAGCTTACACTGATCTATAAAAAACAGTTTTATATTCGGTTTATTTTTTAAAAGTAACTCTATTTAAACACTTTATTTAATAAACACGTGCGTAGTTGCTAATGAAGTTACGACCACTGGCGAAAAAAAGGAGTCAAGGTCGAAAGCGGCGCAAATTTTAGAAGACGAGGCAGGGAAATAAAACATGTCTGCATTTGCATGCATTTTGTTCTAAATTATCATGCCATTACATACTACACCAGACGCTGGAAAGTATGCACGTCTGGACTCGTATGTATTTTGCTCAAGTATTTTAAAGCAAAATGTATTTTGATTCAGACACTCGCTGAATAAGTATACAGTTTGCTCTTCAACTACAAAGGCAAACTGCGATCGAACTCAGAGCAACCCCGGTCTGGGTCAGTATACAGTTTGGCAATACGCGCCCGGGTTCGATCCCCGGTCAAGTCAAGATGGAAAATTATCTTTTTAGATTGGGATGGGTCTTGGATATTTATCTAAATATGTATTTGTTATAAAATATAGTATCGTTAGTATCATCATCATCAGGTCTTTTTAGTCTCCACTGCAGGAGCATGACCCTCTCTGTATTACCAGAGCCATACTTGGCCAGAGCAGACAGAGGATTTGGCTTACACTTACACTAAGTTAGTATTCCCTCCGTATTTGAGAGATCGTTTTACTTTTCTCAGTGATGTTAAGGGTCGCGGTTTGCGTAGTACTGTTTCTCTCAGGTTAAAAACTCCTGCTCACAAGTCTATTTCTCCAAGTCCTTTTCTGTTCAAGCGGTTCGGTTATGGAATGCCCTCCCCCTTGATATTCGTAAAGCTCAAACTGTAACCAACTTTAAACATCTCGTTAAGTCCTACTATCTCTCTACAATTTCTTAAATTTCCTTTCTGTTAAAATACGTATGTATGTAAACTATGTAATATGTATGTATTTTATTTTATTGTAGGTATATATATATATATATATAGATATACTTTAAATTCGTATATATGCTTATTTAAGTTATTTTCTTCCTGTTTTCTCATTCATCTGTTCTGCGCCAACGCCAACTAAATGTACTTTGTCCATCTACCCTAAGGTTGACTGGAAGAGATCGCTAAAGCGATAAGTCCGCCATTGTACCATTTTTTTTCTGTTTTGTATGTAATTGTTTTTTTTTTTTCTATAATTTGGTGCAATAAAGAATATTCTATTCTATTCCATCCCATAACACAAGTCTCGGACTTACTTTGGAGCTAGCTCAATTTATGTGACTTATTTAGAAAATACAATTTAATAAGTATAATTTTAAAATGTGAATTGACGTAAAAAGGGCCTGATAAGGCCTATTTTATGAATTAATCTTTGAATCTTTGAGTCTATGACTTACCCCACACCGCATTCCAAGAACCCTATTCTCTTATCCGTTTAATGACATTCCTCCTAAACGCCTGTTAGATATCCGACCTATAGATCTTTCATTGAATCAGCAAATTCTTTTGTTTTCTTACTTCCTCCTTTTCGTCTACGTAGGTAATTGGCACAAATAATCATGCTTTTCTTAAGAGCCTGCCATATGCCAGGCGGCGTGGCGGTACAAACGCGGATGGTCTAAACGCGTTGGGTACTTTGGATATTTTCGTTTTTTAGGAATATTCAAGGGTTATTCGAAAAAGAAAAACATATGATGGCTGCCTTATCTGTAATGCAATAATAATCAAAAGTTTCAAGGTTAATTTTAATGTATTTGGTAAATAATGCTATATACCGAGTAAATTAGACGTGATTTGGAGGCAACTTTGCCATTTTTTTTTATCGAGAAAATTTAACGCAGTCGTGTTTTTGAGTCAGATAGTTACCAGAGTTAGTCCTGAACATTGCTGCATTTTTATTTCAACTTGAGTATTTAATTATTATTGATTTGATTGAACAGTCAATCATGCAAAGCAGTGTGAGGTAGTACGGGCCCTTAAGGCGCTCTATCCCTTATCCGTTTGTAGCGGTCATCGCGAAATAAATTATTACTCGTAATGAAATAAGGTCGAAAGTGGCGATACCGGTTGGCCTGTCACCAGTCTCATTTCAAACCCGCGTCTGCCATTTCCGTGTCAATTTTCTGCTTTGCCGTTGCTATTTTATTTTGCTAATATTTTTTTGAAAATATTTTGATGTAATCATTCACAACTTACTGTGGGGTAGTTCAATTTGCTTGGTATTATGTCCCTATATACAACATATATCTCAACATTAATGTATAAGTAGTTGTTAGGATAAGAATTTTCGTGTTTCTAAAGGTGGTTCAAAAAATTTGTTTTTTAAAAAAGATTTCCATCTCTGTTTGCAAATTTAGCGAATGTGTCTGATACAGGACTCATAGCTGGCGGGCATATGAAAACAGTCCGTGGATCACAACACGAAACTACAGACCCATTAGCAGAGTTGCCCGAGGCATTACGATATTTTATTTTAGGGATAAGACACGGTAATAGTATGGATTTAAATGAAATCAATTTAATACCGTATTATCGCGTATATTACATTATTTTTACACCTAACGTTTCGAAAACTTTACAGTTTTCATGGTCGCAGTTTTAATGGTAGATACACGATTTGCGCTCGAAAAGTGGCACCGGCAAAACAGCGCACTAATCGAATTTCGGAACTGATTTGTCGTCAGTTTCAATAAACCGCGCTAGCACTCACACGTCTCACGATGAAGAAGGTAAAGTAAAAAGATGCAAAAACTACGCATCAAAAGTGAAAAAAAAAGATGGAGTTATTCTTCGAGTATGTACCGTTTTTGTCGTTTTTGTAAGTGTACATGATGTTTTGACTCGGGGACATTAATAGGGGTTCATTTTGTATGAGACTGGTGTATCTACCATTATATTTGATCGAAGGTTGTGTGTGATTTGTCCATATATTTTTATTTACTCATGTGTACTTATAAATTAGGGTCCCAATAAAAAGTGGTTGTAGATTATTGTACGGTGGTATGGAACCATTAAGTAGTGTGTATCTGTTACGCTTACTCGCACTTAGCCAGTATTTATTTATATTGATACTAGCTTTCGCCCGCGGCTCCGCCCACGTCAATGTCGATCCCTCGGGAACAGTAATTTTCCCGGGTTAAAATGTACCCTATATCCTTCTCCGTACCCCAAATAACGTGTATGCAAAATTTCATAATGATCGGTTTAGTAGTTACAACGTCAAAGCGTAACAAACTTATAATAACCAAGTCACTTTCGCATTTATATTTTTTTTTTTTTTTTACCTTATTATTAGGATACCTGTATTTAGTTTGACTGGAACTAAGTTTAAAGTAGCCAGCATCATTAATAACAGTTAGTTCGTAAAACTACCGCAAACAAACTTTAGCTTTTAGAATTTAGACGAAAATATCACAAAATGTTCTCAGCATTTTACTAAGCAATTGTAACAAAACGTAATTTACAATAACTTCAAAGCGATTTAAATTGTAAAATAATAAAAATCAAATAAAGGTTTCGTTATTCGTGCTACCTAAAAAAATATGTGGCCATTACAAAAAAGGAATGGTTTCATTCGGACCGACTGACAAAAAAATTAAATTGGTTAATTTTCAAATCGCCCGCCGGGCTTCACTTGGTGGTGTTTTAAAATCCATTGTGGTTTTTATACGCTTAGATTTTTATTAGTCATATGTGAGCCGCATTGTATACCAAAATCGCCGTGTTTGTGGCTTTATACGAAGGTTTGACTAGACGTGAAATTAAAATTGATTTTATACTGTTTCTAATGAAGCCATTTGTTTTCCTGATTTCATTCTGCGCACGATCGCATGAGATCACGCAGTAAGAACATAGATATATACTTGATGTAAATTTAGTCTCAACTTTGCCTTACAATGACAACTCAGGAGGATTATTTCAATTAAGGGCCCGTACTACCTCACACTGCTTTGCATGATTGCCTGTTATATCAATTATAAGGAAATACTCAAGTTTAAATAAAAATGCAGCAAAGTTCAGGTCTAACTCTGGTAACTATCTGACTCAAAAACACGATTGCGTTAAATTGCAAAGTTGCCTCCAAATCACGTCTTATTTTACTCTGTATGCAGCATTATTCACCAAATACATTAAATATTGAAACGTTTGATTATAATTGCATTACAGATAAGGCAGCCATCCTGTTTTCGAATAACCCTTGAATATTCTTAAAAAACGAAAATATCCAAAGTAGCCAACGCGTTTACAACATCTGCGTTTGTACCGCCACGCCGCCTGGCCTATGGCAGGCCCTTAAAAAAAAGATGTCCGACAATCAGTCGACCGCGAGTTTTCGTAACGATAACTTCGAGTGATACTTGAAGTGACAATAAATATTATTTTTTACAAAATAAGAGACAGCTGTCTTTACGTATTGCTTAATTGACGTGTTGGAAGACCAGTCAGGTGTCAATGTTGGGATTATGTAGTGAATACATTCCTTTTTCCATTTATATTTATTTAGAGCATTGCCAAAGAGCAATGGAGAGAAGTATGCTAGGAATAAGACGCTAAGATAGACACAAAAATGCATTTATAAGATCTAAAAAAAAGTTATGTGATGTTCTCTATAAAATAGATAAATTGAAATGGAGGTGAACTGGGCATATGTTGCGTGAAATACAGGAAAAATGGAGCAAATATGTCACACACTGATATCCTAGATCCTAGAATGGCAAGAGGAGCAAAGGAAGACAACATATAAGACGGAAGGATGAGTTAAAACTAACGGCATGCCTGAACTGGAGGAGGGTAGCCAGGGACAGAAAACAGTAGAAGATGTTAGAGGGAGACCTTTGTCAAGCAACACTGAGCTTAGAGATATTCCATAAAAATACACTGGAAGAAAAAGAGCTCAGAATAAAAATTGAATAGAATAGAACATTAGCCATGTGGTCGACAGAATAGAATAGGACCACTCCCGTCTTCTCATGGATGACGTAAATGGCGACTTAGGAAATACAAGCTAAACAAAGCTCATAAACATAATGAGACCTCTCCAAACCGTCTGGCCAGCGAGGAGATTGTAGGCCAAATCCTTTGTCTGCTCTGGGCAACTATGGCTCCGGTAGTACAGAGAGGGTCATGCTCCTGCAGTGGAGACTAAAAATACCTGATGATGATGATGAGAATAGAACATTCCTTTTTAAAAGATTGGTCTTTTACTCCAAATTCCGAACCCTAACCACGTAATAAAATAGACGTGATAAGCAGATTCACATTTCCACCACGTCATTTTCAAGTCATATTATCTCCGCGCATTGTTCCTAAGATTTCCGCATTTACATCATAAGCGCTAGCATTTCGACGCCGTAAACTGAACAGCTTAATATTATGCTGCCTTGACACGGCATTAGTATGTAAGTAAGTAATTCGAGTAGGTGAGTAAAACCGGTGTTGGATGTTGGAATTATACAAAACTTAATTTCATTTTATGTTATAGGGCGGCAAACGCCCATGAACAACTGCAACACCAGAGAATGACAGGAGCATTGCCGGCCCTTCAAGGAGTTGGGGGCGGACATTGGGAGTAGGGAAAATTGGGGGACATGGGGGAAGGGGCAGAAGGATGGGCCTCCGGCTCTCTCACTCGCCGAACGAAGCATAGAAGCGGTAAAGCTTCTACTCAAACGTCAATTTTCTGTGTCAATGAGTGTGGTACTTCCCCGGACGAGCCGACCCATTCATGCTACTACCAAAAATGAATTTTGCCGGTAGCGTGGCTCTACCACAACAGAATATTTTTTTTATTTATTTCGCTAAGAAGTAACAACCTACTTGGAATATATTTATATGGATACCGACCACACTCCCAGAAGTCCATCTGTAACTTGGTAGATGGGTGACCTATAGACTAATGGAAAGTGTCTCAGAATTTGATGTACCACAACTTTACACGTATTTCAAATAATACTGATATCTATCAAAAATACTGCTAAGAATAGTTTTAACTTGATTTCGATTCATTAAATTAATGATCCTTTAAAGTTACGTGGGACCATTTTAAAAGTATGAAAATCTATAACACAATCGTACTATATTTTAATCCACTTAATTAATAGCAACATTTTGAAACCATTATCATATAATAAATATTAATTATAGTTGCCAAATAAAGTTCTCACATTACCGCCTTTACTCGTGCTTGCTTGTGACGTCACAAATTTATAGGAATTTTAGCAAAATTTTAATAACGTCTAAAAATATGTGATTTTTTAGCTTTTACATGACTGCTCATATAATAAGAGTATTATATATATATTTTTGAGTCCATGTATGCATATATATTTTAGAGTATATATATTTTTGAGTCCATGTATGCATGTATTTCTGTGATTTTTTATTCTACTCTTTAACTTCTACATGAGCATCAAGCGAGAGTGAGGAACAAGCTACAGAGAGGCATGATCGGCCTAGGCGTTCGACTTGCGACGCATCTATCTCTTCTCCACCGTTATCACGTTAAATTATCGTCCGTAACCCAAGTGCAGAATTGGTTGTCTGTAAGACAACCAATTCTTGGCGCTGCACTTGTATTTTTATTTTATTGAAAAACTTTCGAAAAGTTATGGCTCATTCCGAATTTGCTATTGCACGATATTTTAATACTTCAACTAAATAGCCTTGGCAATTTTGCGATTTGAGAGTTAGGTTTGTCATACCCAACTAAGCTAAAGCTACTGGGCAGTTCTAAAGTAAGCATTGAAATATGCTGTTTTAGTGCCTATAACTTGGAAAATGGATCCTTGGCGCCTGTATGTCATTAATTTTTCGTGGATTGAGTTTGAACATGAATACTCTTTTAACACATTAACAAGGCTGGCCCGATGCCAAACCTACAACCATTGGCTAAGCAGTTAAGGATGACATACCTTCATCATCATCATCAGGTCTTTTTAGTCTCCACTGCAGGAGCATAACCCTCTCTGTACTACCGGAGCCATACTTGGCCAGAGCAGACGGAGGATTTGGCGTACACTCACCTCGCTGGCCAGACGGGTTGGAGAGGTCTCATTGATGTTTATGAGCTTTGTGTAGTATTTCCTAAGTCGCCTCTTACGACATCCATGGGAAGACTTGGAGTGGTCCTATTCTACTCTGGCGGAAACCACACGGCTATACATACCTATGGCTATGACATACCTTAACCTGATGTTTCTTATGAAAAAAGTATTGTGTATTTGAATACATCAAAGTCACTAAAAAGCTCTGGTTTCACTTCCCAGAGCGAGTAAATATACTTAGTTCATTTCTACAGGGTTCTTTTACGGAGCTGGAGATAAATGGAAGTATGATTAGCTCCGTGGCGCATCGGTCAACACGCCAGCCTGCGACACGGAGTGACCGGGTTCGATCCCCGGCCAGGTCAAGATGAAAAATGATCTTTTTCAGATTGGCCTGGGCCTTGGATGTGTATCTATATATGTATTTGTTATAAAATATAGTATCGTTGAGTTAGTATCCCATAACACAAGTCTCGAACTTACTTTGGGGCTAGCTCAATCTGTGTGATTTGTCCGTATATATTTATTTATATTTATTATTATACTCGGATACGTTCAGCCGTGTGGTATCCGGCAGAGTAGAATAGGACCACTCCAAGTCTTCCCGTGGATGTCGTAGAAGGCGACTTAGGAAATACAAGCTAAACAAAGCTTATAAACATCTAAGACACCTCTCCAACCCGTCTGGCCAGCATGGAGAGTGTAGGCCAAGTCCTCTGGCTGCTCTGGCCAAGTATGGCTCTAGTAGTACAGAGAGGGTCGTGCTCCTGTAGTGGAGACTAAAAAGGACCTGATGATGATGATGATGACGTTCAGGAATGTCATCTTCAACTGCCTGTCCGGTGGTTGCAGGTATGTCATCGGGTACGCACCCTCGGTCTCTCGAGCTGCTACTTGCTTTTCCCCCATTCATTTGAGTCAGTAGCATTCCAATACCTACATTCTCTTCTCAGATCCAACAAATTTCCAGCTTTAAAATACTCCCGATGGGCAGCCACTTCGGAAGCACAAGAAGCCAAAACCTGCGCTCGCCAACCCGCCTGCCAAACGTGATGAGTATGGCAATATCCTCCTATGGAACAAAGAATCCTTGGGAAAGGATTTTGTCCAGCAGTGGACTTCTTACGGCTGCAATAATGATACTCGAATGAGGATATAAATATAAATATATACGGACAAATTACACAGATTGAGCTAGCCCCAAAGTAAGTTCGAGACTTGTGTTATGGGATACTAAATCAACGATACTATATTTTATAACAAATACATATATAGATAAACATCCAAGACCCAGGTCAATCTGAAAAAGATAATTTTCCAACTTGACCTGGCCGGGGATCGAACCCGGTCACTCTTTGTCGCAGGCTGGCGTGTTGACCGCTGCGCCACGGAGCTAGTCAATATTATATATCGATATGCAAAAATGATAAAGCTCTTACTTATAGTTGAATTCAAGTCTTGTAAAAAGATAATGAAACAGTTCATCCCCAAGCGAAATGTAACATAAAACAAAACGCTACATTTAGAAGAAATATACTTTTTAAAAAGCTCTGAAAATGTTGGCGCGACACCAAATTCATATCGCTCGTGTTGAAATTTTAATTTTAGAGAAAGAAAAATGATACTCAACCTGTCTGTATATTTTTCATGAAAATCACTACGTGAATGATCTGTATATATGTAAATTAACTGCTTACGTCAACTTTAACAGAGAATTTTCCTATCCTTATATTATAAATGCGAAATTGTTTCTTTCTTAATTTGTCTTATTTTATTGTTTGTTACACTTGCGAGCCTTGACTAATAACAATCATCATTAAATTGTACATACCTAGGGTATGGCAGCAAACAAGACGGCAGCAAGAATAAACCAGCCAAGTGCGTTGTTTAAAATTATTCAAAATATTAATCAACGCAACTAAAAATATATCAGTGCGGAAAGAGAAGCAGCTGGTACATTCTACTTATTTTATTTTCTCCCAGACCATTCAAGTATTGTTAGTATGGATGGATATTGTTGATGTGTGCTTATACATCACAATCGTTTTATATTATTTAAGAGTTGAAAAAAGAAGGTGTTTTGCTTAGTTGGTATTCTACGTAAGTCAAAGTTGGTGTTATTCTTTGTTAGTGTTTTGCGTAAGCGGTTTTTTGCGAGCTAGGTGTTTTGCGTATAGATGGTGTTTCGCGTATATGGCTTCATGCGTCTAAAAGGTATAAACTTCCATGCTAGTTTGGGAGAAAGCCGATCGAGGGACTGGGCAAATCTGACAAATCATATTAGTAGACGAGTTTTTAAATGATATGGGTTTAAATCCAAAATGATAAATTAGACATACGAATATTTTTAACATTCATATTGGTCACAAATATAATTTAATACAGAACCTCTTTATTATACTTACTTAATCAATGACCTAATAAACAGACATATATGACATAAATCAATTAAATGTATTTAAGTAAAAAGGTAAAAATAAATGACAACAATAATATGCGAACAGGGCTCATATTGTACCTATTATAACTAGAGTGCAGTGTATTATTATAAAACCTGATGTAATGTGCAATATGAAATGGGTTGAACTTCTCTTTCACCGTTCTTCTTCCTCTTTATCCTTCTCCCACTATTATGTGGGGTCGGCACAGCACGTCAACCTCTTCCATTTTGCTCTGTCGCTCGTCAAACCCTCTGTTACGCCCTTCTTATCCATATCCTGTTTGACGCACTCAATCCAGCGTTTTTTCGGTCTTCCCCTACTTATTATATTATTCCCCTAATTTCTCTTTCACCGTTATCACGTAAAATTATAGTCGCAAAACAGACTACAGACAACCAATTTTTTCTACGAACAACGGACTGTAAAAACTCTAAAAAGCCTAAAGTCTGTAAAGCTAGGTTTTTGTATAAACCCCATATATCGTAGAAAATGACTGCGTAATCCTAAGCCGCAACGTGTTCTTGCATTAAAATGTATATTTGTATAGTCCATACAAATGGGTGTCATCAGTCAGCTAGGTAACGCACCCGGTATTCGTGACAGTGATAAAATCACCCATTTCTCGGGCAAGTCGGCCTAACGGGCGGGTGTTGCCACTTAAGTAGAACATCTGTATGTAAGTTATACGTGATCTTGGTAAGAACCCTGATTTGAAGGTGGTTGATATATTTGTCTAACTTTACCTTTATTTGTGAAAATTGACGTGTTTTTAAATCACTAGTACAGTCAGCAACAGAAATACCCTGCCAGGCCCTGTATCTATATCTTGAATTTTCTCTTAAACTATAAATAATAATTACATAAAAAAATATATACACAAAGATTTTAATGAAGCCTTTCTTAATATAAATTTTCACGTTTATATTTTTTATAGTTTAAGAGAAAATTCAAGATATAGATACAGGGCCTGGCAAGGTATTTCTGTTGCTGACTGTACTATGCGCTGAATTAATTAAATACATCAAAAGTATTTATAACTTAGATCAATCCTTGAACAAGATTGCCCCCTTGTTGGAAATTGAAACAGGTACATATAAAATTTAAAAATGATATATATATGGTATATATATCTAAAAGCATTTTTCTTCGAAAACTTTGTAATTTTTACAAACAATAATTGACAATATTTATATGTATGTCTCGGAAGTCGCCCCCTATCTTATTTTTTTAAAGATATAAATATGAAAATATTAAGACTTCTCATCATTTTTCCTAATCGCCGAATGGTTCTGCGCAGCCTAATGGCTAGCGCAGTAGCGACGTTTTTCGTTCGCGCGGCACCCTCCTAATACATCATCTTAGCTGTAAGAAGTCAGCTGCTGGATATAGGCCGCCCTAAGAATTTCCATCATGGGGGATTTTTGCCATACTCACCACACGCTGAAGGGACAAACGTACAGGTCAAAATCATAATCCTCCCATTGGCTTTGCAGTAGTCGGAAAAAAATACACTAATTATACTGGAATTATATGCAATAGCTCAATACCGGAACTCCGTATGAAACTTACCGTCTCAGATAGACCATTCCAGCGTAGTCTATAAGGGGCCGTAAATTAGACAATGCCGCCTTTGATTAAATCCACCTGACTTGACAGTGATTTGTTACTGCGGCGGTTTGTATGAAACGACGTAACTTATTGAGCCTTAAAATATAAAGCTGTATGAAGTTGTATGTAATATACAGCGTGTAAATTGACCCTCGACATTCCCTTTACGGGGTGACTAAGACTCTTACTCCGTGACTCAGACCATCAATATGAACAACTTTTCCTATGGGACCAATGCTGGGAGCTCAAAAAAAATTTCGTCATTTCCATACAAAAGAGTCCCGCCGCCCGGCCAGTTTGTATGGGAATGTCGATTTTTTTTGAGTTCCCAGCATTGTTCCCATAGGAAAAGTTGTTCATATTGATGGGCTGAGTCACCCCGTAAAGGGAATGTCGAGGGTCAATTTACACGCTGTATAGCTATTAGATTTAACCCGCGGTTTTGGTTGTCTTATAGGGATGATGAATATTATCCAGATTAAGCAAGCCCCAATGTAAGTTCGAAACTTGTGTTATGGGATATTAACTCAACGATACTATTACTTTTTAACAAATACAATCATTTTTCATCTTCACCTGCGCGGGAATCGAACCTAGGACCTCTGGTATGACAGCCTGGCATGATCACCACTAGGCCACAGAGGTCAAGAAAGATTTGTTCCCCTTCTCTTTGTATTTATACTATACCGTAGGGTATCGATCTCCCATTTGTGTCCTAGGGCTAGTTTTAAATAAAAAATATTAAGTAACATTTTCGATACTAAAACTTTCATACGAAAATAATATAATGCCTACCAATAAAGCTTAATTCAAGTGTTATTTTTGTGCAATTTACTTTAAATATACTATATTATATTAATATAGTATATTTAAAGTAAATATTTTTATTATATTTTTAGTATATTAAAATTATTTACTTTTAATATACTGCTCAAAGACCAAATCCATAATAATTCCACCTATGTGAGGCTTAAATAACTTTCACTAGAAAATCCACTAAAGAGCTTGCGAGCTTTTAAGGCTCTACAAAGTCACTCCAGGCACTTTGATCTCACCTGACAAATGATAGGGCTATAAGTCAGTAAATAAAGGTAAAGATATATGTTATAAGTACCTATATGTATTTTTACTATATATAGGTCCCTAATGGGATCAGTTATATCTACACAAATATATTAAAGGAGAAAGATTTAATTGTTTATTTGTTGGATTGCATTGAATGGGCTCCGAAACGACTGCACCGATTTCAAAAATATTTTACCCTTAGATAGGAATAATGTAGGATATATTACGCTAATGTAACAAAAAGTAGCACTGACATCCTCAATCACTCTCGGTATGTCCCAAAGGTGGACTGGCAGACAATGCCAGGCTGTCACACTGGAGGTCCCGTGTTCGATACAATATAAGCAACATTTCAGATCTATATGAACAACAAATCATGCAATACTTTTAACCGTGATTAAAATTATTTAGTTTTAGTAACATTGGTCTAATCCTAAATTGCCCATACGGGCAGATGATGATGATGAAATGAAAAATAAACATTTTAAGAAAGGGGTTCTTAAAATGTTTATTTTTCATTTCATCATCATCATCATCTCAGCCGCAAGAAGTCTACAGATTGACAGGCTCCTCTCCTAAGGATTTTCTATACGACCGGTTGGAACCGGTCTGCATCTAGTGCCTTTATACCTATTTTCCTTTAATAAAAAAAAAAGAATAAATAAGCCAGTGGCTGCAATTCTGTGTTTTAGAAGCACGGATAAGAGTGTGAAATATACTAAATTGAAATTACGTTGGACCAATTAGGAACTTACGATAAAAGTTTAGTTACATTTCTATCAGTGGCGAGTTTTGTCAACACATATTCTCAACATAAAGAACAAAAACGAACTTAAGATGCACTTACAATAACGAGACATGAATTCAAGCACCACAAAGAGCGTGAAATATTTCTGTCAAACAAGATTGAAGTTGCGTTGGCAAAATTGTGAACTTACGATAAGAATTGAGTTACATTTCTATCAGTGGCGAGTTTTGTCAACACATATTTTCAACTTAAAGAAATAAAATGAAGGTACGTTGCACTTACAATAATGGGACTTGAATTCAAGCACAGCAAAGAGATGAAATATTTCTGTGTCACTAGGTTGAAGTTGCGTTGGCAAAATTAGGAACTTACAATAAGAGTTGAGTACATTTCTATCAGTGGCGAGTTTTGTCAACACATATTTTCAACTTAAAGAACTAAAACGAAGGTAAGATGCACTTACAATAACGAGACTTGAATTCAAGCACGGAAAAGAGCGTTAAATATTTCTGTCAAACTAGATTGAAGTTGCGTTAGCAAAATTAGGAACTTACGATTAAGAGTTGAGTTACATTTCTATCAGTGGCGAGTTTTGTCAACACATATTTTCAACTTAAAGAACTAAAACGAAGGTAAGTTGCACTTACAATAATGGGACTTGAATTCAAGCACAGCAAAGAGCATGAAATATTTCTGTCTCACTAGACTGAAGTTGCGTTGGCAAAATTAGGAACTTACGATAAGAATTGAGTACATTTCTATCAGTGGCGAGTTTTGTCAACACATATTTTCAACTTAAAGATCTAAAACGTAGGTAAGTTGCACAAATGATAGTGCACATAGCGGGACTTGGATTAGAAAACCGCTTGCTGTAACATATTTCTGAAACTTTTTAACACACGAGTGGCCCTGAGAAGGACCGTTGGGAAAATATATGTCTCGCCATTGAGTCTTGAAAGATCAGCTTGCTGTCTTCGCAGACCGTTGCCCAGAGTGCGCCGGACGCATACATTTAGATGATGCGTTACTCGAGGAGGCTCTATCAGTGCAACTATTTAAACAAAAATACATGTAACGAAAAATGTGTTGTTAAAAGTACACTTAAAATGACTCAGACGCCTGCCGAGCCTTATCATCACACATTTATGTTACTTTTCAATATTTTTTTTACTGAAAACAATATTTCGCATTTTCAATTCCATTAATTTCATCCCCTTTGCATGTAATTTTCAGATAAAACAAAAAGGAGATTAAAAGCGTATCGTGTCACATTTAATAAACACCAAATGAATTTCAGCCTTTCTTTATTTGACTGAAAGCGTATTTCATTTTCGTTGCAAATGGAGTTAATGATGCAATGAATGACTTGATGATGCAGCAGTATGCTGTTGAATACGTAAATTAATGGGAATGCCGAATTACTCCTGCAAAGCACCCGTCCGTTGAAACCTTTACCAGATTGTTTTTTTATGAAAAAAATGATTGAACGATCAATTTGCATGTACCGTAACAAAAACGGCCTTGCGATAGACCAAGGAAAACATGGATAGATTTCTTCGTAGACGACCTAAAGCAGATGGTATAAAAATATATATAAACAAAATCGTTGTCTGTTAAGTTAGTTTAGACTTTACAGACAACAGTTTTTTAAGTCATCATCATCATCATCATCAGGTCCTTTTTAGTCTCCACTACAGGAGCACGACCCTCTCTGTACTACTAGGGCCATACTTGGCCAGAGCAGCCAGAGGACTTGGCCTACACTCTCCACGCTGGCCAGACGGGTTGGAGAGGTCTCTTAGATGTTTATAAGCTTTGTTTAGCTTGTATTTCCTAAGTCGCCTTCTACGACATCCACGGGAAGACTTGGAGTGTTCCTATTCTACTCTGCCGGATACCACACGGCTAGTTTTTTAATTGATAACTTCTTTATACGGTGTTGTGCACTTTTTGGTATGGGAAAAAAAATGTTAAACTCACGTCTGGACACGTGGCCTGATCGAAAATTCGTAAGATGTACACGTGATATTCTAAAATATTCAAAAATACACAACGTTAATGTTCAAGTTCTCTGTTCTGCTGGCACTCTCGGAGTTGTTTTTTTTAATATTCTTTACATATTTTATTAATATGTATCAAATGTCTAGAAGAAATGGCCAATAAATAAAGGGTTGTAGGACCGTCGGATGTAAGAAATAAGTAGTTAGTTTATAGCAAGTCCGCTTAGTAATTAAATAGTCAACATGTTAATAATATGTTGACTATTTATTTACTAAGCGAACTCTAAATCGATACTTAGCAGACCTAAGCTATGGGCTAACTGGATGCATGTAGTCCCAAATCCTATAGCGTACAATTAGTTTTATAAATAGCACATAGCACAGTAGCCAACTGGTCGAAGGAAGTATGATCAATTGGAACCATTTTGACTCAAAAATGAGAAAAATGGCACAAAGATGGCGCCACTCTCTCCGTGGTCCAGTGGTTAAGGTGTTTGCCTGTTGACCAGGGGATCGTGGGTTCAATTCCCACGTTGTTTCCAGTTTGATTAGGACATTGCAGGCTTAAATCACTGATTGTCTAATAATTAAGATGATTCCGTGCTTCGGAAGGCACGTTAAGTCGTTGGTCCCGGATGCCATCTGGTAGTCGTTATAGGAACCAAGTCAGAGGCCAAGAGGCGGTTCCGAAGAACTCTGACACCAGGGTGTGCATGGTCGATTGACGATGACACCTACTCGAAATGATGATGATGATGGGTTTTGTCACAACTATATATCAATCATAATTTATGTAAATAAAATCTGCATGTACGATATTTGTATATTTTATTTGAAATTCAAGCTATATTGTTTGTTTAAAACAAACCGGCCAAGTGCGAGTCGGACTCGCGCACGAAGGGTTCCGTGCCGTTATCTATAAAACGGCAAAAAATCATGTCTGTTGTATGGGAACCTCCCTTTAATATTTATTTTATTTTTTATTTCACTATTTATTTTTAAAGTGAATATATAACTAAATATTCTGTGAATATTTCAAGCGTCTACCTGTTGCCGTTATCAATATCGAGCAAAAACAATCATGTTTGTTGTATGGGAAATATTTATTTTATTCTATTTTTTTTTATTTGTTTTTATAGCGGCAACAGAAATACATCATCTGTGAAAATTTCAACTGTCTAGCTATCACGGTTCATGAGATACAGCCTGGTGACAGACGGACAGACAGACAGACAGACGGGCAGTCAGACGGACAGCGGAGCGAAATTAATAGGGTCCCGTTTTTACTCTTTAGGTACGGAACCCTAAAAAAGATTTGCGGCTACAAAACTAAAGCGTAGCAACATTTTCTTACCATGACTGTGTAAAAAATAAACGAAATGTCATCTTGTTCGGCAGGCAAAATAAAAACAATACATTGTTTTATGTATACAAAACAGTTTATACAAATATACCTATACCCTTCGTCAGATATTTCTTATTTAATGGCACTTACATACTAACTTAGTTGTGAGCAATCTCCTAAAAATACAAATTATTCAAAGTAGAGCGATTCGGTTTGAGCCTACTTTCATTTTCAAAAATCTATTTAACCAAACATTCCCAAGCTAGTGAGAGGTTGACTTGAAGATATTTCTTTGCAAATAAAATTGGTGCTCGCTATAATAAGGTGGCCTCGAGTATTCCGCATCTGGCGAGTCATCGCCTGACGTATGACGCGAGAGAGGACGGTGGGTAAATTGGGTGCGGTGTAGGTCTTGTCCATTAGTTGGACCCAGAAAGTGACCAATGAAAGCGTTCTACAACGGGTTGGCCAGAAGCGCAACCTTATGCTTACGGTAAAGAAGCGGAAAATCTCCTACCTTGGTCATGTGCTCCGACACCAACGGTATGACCTCTTACAGCTCATAATGATGGGCAAAGTTGCTGGAAAAAGAAAGGTGGGAGGAAGAAGGAAGTCATGGTTGCGGAACATAAGACAGTGGACCGGGATTACTAAAGCGGCTGAGCTGTTCCGTCGAACCAAGAATAGAGATGACTGTACCAAGCTGATCGCCAACCTTCACTAGTTGGAGAGGCACCTTAAGAAGAAGAAGGTGTAGGTCTTCAGTTATTGCTATTTATTTATTTATTTATGTATTTCATTTATTTATAAAACGATCAAAAACAGTACTCTTCCATGCTGGTCTGGGAGAAAAGAAAAACGTAGAATGCGCTAGCTGCTTCTCTTTCCGCGCAGATCGTAAAAACCGATCGAGAAATTGAGCTAAAACCTGTGGAATTATGTCAATAGGCAATGCGGCTAGCAACCCATCACTATTTTAATTCTGTTTTCTATCTACACGCCCCCAACTTGCTAAAGGTGGCCATAAGGTCTTATGGACCTAGGCTCTGTCTACCCCTCAAGGGAAAAAGACGTGATACTATGTATGTATGTGGTTAGTAACCCATCACTATTTTGATCCTGTTTTCCACCTGATGCCCACTAACGTGTTAAACGCGGCCTTCAGGTCTTATGTACCTAGGCTCTGTCTACCCCGCAAAGGAAAAAGTCGTGATACTATGTATGTATCAAAAACAGAAAGTGTTTATTGTTGCTTTTTACTTATTTATGTATTTATTTATTAATAACACTGTGTGCTATGATGCGTTGGAGTCCGGGGTCTATTGAATGCGTGGATGCTATTATAAATCAGCATCCCGGCATTCATAGGATTTGTCGAAAACGTAGAAGCTTTAACGCTTCTATGCTTCGTTAGGTGAGTGAGAGAGCCGGAGGCCCTTTCATCCCCCATTTCCTCTCCCCATGTCCTTCCTCCAACTCCTTTGAAGGCCAACAACGCTCCTGTTACTCCTTGGTTTTGTAGTTGTCCATGGGCAGCACTGATCGCTTACCATCAGGTGACTCGCTTGCTCGTTTGCTTTAACATAAAATAAAAGCATGTCAGGCGATGCGGCTAGCAACCTATCACTATTTGATTCCGTTTTGCATCTACACGCCCTCCAATATGCCTAATGTGGCCATAAGGTCTTATAGACCTGGGCTTTGTCTACCCCGCAAGGGAAAAAAACCTGATACTATGTATGTATGTATGTGCAAAGTAGTTAAAAATCTACTATGCACTACCTGCTTTCATTTCAAGTGATTTTTCAAAGAAAAAGTTATTAGGAAGAAATTGCTAAGAGAAAAAAGGATGTAGCTTTCCTATTTCAAAGTCGTTATATTTTTTTTTTTGTTTCTAATGCATGAATGAGTTTTCTTTCTATCTAGATTTAAAGAAAGTTAATCATATTTTAATTATACAGCATCTATTTTGTACATATAACATATAATAAACTCTAATTCTTCGTATTCTAAAATATTGACTTTTGCTAATATCAAAAGCTTGCAGATTTAATAAATTCACCGTGTTCAAAGATAACGCCGATAGCCTTATCACTCCAGGCGAGGGAAAAATATGGAAAATTGGAGTTGACCCTTTTTATCTGCGCCCATGAATGCCAATGAATTTATTATACCTGGATTCTACCTGCGTTGTCCGTTATTTGTACAGGCGTACCAAGGTAAGAGGTTTTATATTTTTACTCTTCTATTATTTTTTGTGATCTCAAATACCGGATCTTGTGAAGATGACGTGCGCAGGCGAATAGGTATGGCCAAGAATGCCATGTCAGAACTGAATCGTATCTGGACCAATAGAAACATCTCCATTAAACTGAAAAAGAGACTAGTCACTACCCTGATATTTTCCATATTTCTCTATGCCGCTGAGACTTGGACCTTACAGAAAATTGACCGCACCAGAATCGACTCTTGAAATGTGGTGCTGGAGAAAAATGCTTTAGATTCCATGGAGAGCACGCCGGACCAACGCATCTATCCACAAACAACTAGGCATAAAAACCAGACTCTCTACAATATGTCTGCGAAGAATACTGGAATTCTTCGGACATATTTCCAGGAAACGTGGAGATAATCTCGAGAAACTCCTGTTTACAGGCAAAGTAGAAGGAAGAGATCCACAGGACGTAGTCCTATGCGTTGGGCCGACCAGATTCGCTCGACACTAGAGACCAAAGTCAGCGACGCTGTCCGACCTGCAGAGCACAGAACACAGGCATAGTACACAGGAAGGTGTTCCATAGAGATCACGACCCTCAACAATGAGGATTACGAAGCAAGGAGGAGGAGAATTATTTTTTGAGTTCACGGGTGTTACCCCGGTCCTTTGAGAGGCTTGCGTGGGGATATAGATCCAACACGTAGATGTCCTTAAGAGAAGTTGATGTAATGTTGGTCTCCAGACAGAACTTGTTCCTGAAAATACTAATATATGCCTATGTCCTTTAACAAGTCCTGGCCGGAAAAAATTTAGAATCCGTTTTTAAACGACGGAGTTCTGAGGAACCAAATAAAAAAAAATACTATAAAAAATTGATTCTCCTCCTTTTTTTGAAGGCGGTTAAAAATAAAAGTCGCTTGTTTTATTTTTACCGCATTTTGACGCTAAAATGCCTTCATAAAGTAATTTTTGTATCTAAATTTGTACCAAATCTCCATCTCTAAACCCTGTACTGTTTGGTTACAAGCTTTGTTATTAACTTAGACTAGAGATTAACTCTAAACTATGTGAGGCATGTTATCATAAGTTTCATGATATAGGATTTCATGCTATGACCGGCGGAACTTCGTAACTAATCTACAAATTCTGGTATTGTTACCCATTTATCTTACCAAACATATGGAATACTAGCTTTGCCCCTTCGTTAATTTTGATTCTTAGTGAACACTAGCCGTGTGGTATCCGGTAGAGTAAAATAGGACCACTCCAAGTCTTCCCGTGGATGTCGTAGAAGGCGACTTAGGAAATACAAGCTAAACAAAACTTATAAACATCTAGACCTCTCCAACCCGTCTGGCCAGCGCGGAGAGTGTAGGCCAAGTCCTCTGGCTGCTCTGGCCAAGTATGGCTCTAGTAGTACAGAGAGGGTCGTGCTCCTGTAGTGGAGACTAAAAGTACCTGATGATGATGATGATGAATGATGAAGTGAACACTATAGAGCTGACTTTTCATTTCGAAAAACGCTATGTATTCTTTTCCGTAATACAGAAAATATTTGAATGATGGTCGGTTCTGTAGTAAAATTGTGAAAGATATTACAGTCAAGTATATTTAAGTATGGCCCTAGTAGTACAGAGAGGGTCGTGCTCCTGTAGTGGAGACTAAAAAGGACCTGATGATGATGATATTTAACAACATTAAAGTAAAGTACATTTTAAGATGATCGGTTGCCCACTAACATGTTAAATGTGGCTTTGAGGTATTTAAGGGCTCTGTCTACCCCGCGAGGGAATAGACGTGATAGCACGTATGTATGAAAAGAAGATTTCAAATACAATTTGCTAAGAAGAACTGCTATTTAGGGAAATTGGAGAATTTCCATATAGCACGTAGAACCAATGGCCGATGAGGAAGAAGGGTTCTCAAATGGCGATCATCGGCGCAGAGATGGACACCCACTGATCAGATGGTCGGACAACCTGACACAGAACGCAGGTAGACGCTGGAAGCAGGTCGCCTCCAACCGGTCGTATTGGAATTCCTTGGGGGACGCCTATGTGCAGCAGTGGACTTCCTGCGGCTGATATGATGGTGACTTGAAAAAACTTCAACAGTTCTTCATCGCAGATCATCATCATCATCAAGTCTTTTAGTCTTCACTGCAGGAGCATGACCCTCTCTGTACTATCGGAGCCATACTTGGCCAGAGCAGACAGAGGATTTGGCCTACACTCTCCTCGCTGGCCAGACGGGTTAGAGAGGTCTCATTAATGTTTATAAGCTTTGTTTATCTTGTATTTCCTTAGTCACCTCTTACGACCTCCATGGGAAGACTAGGAGTGGTCCTATTCTACTATGCCGGAAACCACACGGCTAATACATTTCTTCATCGCAAATAATAAATTTCTATTCACTACATATTTTATGTAAACAGACGATAATACAAGAGATGAGCAGCTCAATGAATAAATAATGTTAATACAAGTGCTTATTTACATTTCTGTGATGCATATTTACATATTGAACGCTTTGGTGGGGATGACTGGTTCTCAATTATGTTAGTTTACCCTACTGTCTATGAGAGAGGTTTATGTTGAGCGTTGAATCTTTATTTACACGCGGAGATCTATGACTTTTTTGGATCATTCTCACTAGTTTGCCAAGTTCCATGGAACTGTTTGTCAATGAAAATTGCATACGATACAGCAGTGTAGTCAATGCAGAGTCATATGGAACTCTTGTGGAATTTGGGATTCCATACCCAAAGCCAAAAGGAACCTTACCAAGCCTCCGATGTCCGTCCGTCCGTCTTCGACAGGGCTTATCTATTGAACCGTAATAGGAGACTTGAAGATTTTTTACAGAATATTGTATATCTATTGCCGCTCTAACAACAAATAATAGAATGTATAATTGAAGGGGGGTCTCATAGAAGAAAACGTGTTCTTTTTTTAGTCTTGTATTGTGTCCCACTACTGGGCAAAGTTCTACTCTTCCTTTCTCCACTGATCCCAATCTAACGCAGCCTGCTGCCAATTTCCCAAGAACTTGTCGATGTCATCTCACCATCTCGTCTGCAGTCTACAGGGTGACTTATCTGGGCCTATCGATCTTATTTCATTTGGTAAACATGTCCGGCCCAATTGAGTTTGACTGACTGTCAAGTTTATATTATAAGTAATTTTGTGTAACTTTGATAGCCTATTTGTCTTGAATATTTATCTCAAACTACTCCATCCTTACTAATATTATAAATGCGAAAGTGAGTTTGTTTGTTTGTTTATTTGTTTGTTTGTTTGTGACGCTTTCACGCCATGACTACTGAACCGATCATCATGAAATTTTGCATACAAGTTCTCTGAAGTGCGGAGAAGGACATAGGCTACCTTATATCCCAGGAAAAAGTACTATTCCCGAGGGTTCGACATTGACGCGGGCGGAGCCGCGGGCGAAAACTAGTATGAATATAAAGCCGATGTTCCTAGTTAATTATGCTAGATGACAGTCTGATACAAGTATTAACTAATAAGATTTAAAAGCACCAGAGTATTCACCTCCGTGGTCCAGTGGTTAAGGCGTTTGCCTGTTGACTGAGCCTGTTGACATTGCAGGCTTGAATCACCTGATTGTCTGATAATAAAGATGATTCCGTGCTTCGGAAGGCACGTTAAGCCAGTGGTCCCAGCTGCCATCTGGTAGTCGTTAAAGGAACCACGTCAGAGGCCGAGAGGCGGTTCCGAAGAACTCTGACACCAGGGTGTGCATGGTCGATTGACCGTGACACCTACTCGAAATGATGATGATTCACGAGAATGTATGACGGCCTTAATTAAGATCATCATCATCATTTCACCCGCAAGACGTCCACTGCTGGACATAGGAGGGATCTCTCTACCAAGGATTCCCAATATGACATGTTGGAAGCAGCCTGTACCTTTTAGTGACCTTGATCAGGTCGTCCTACCACCTCGTCGGTGGGTGCCCAATGCTGCGCTTACCAAATTAAGATCATTTTGTTCTTTTACAAGCTCCGTGGCGCAGCAGTCAACACGCCTGCCTGCGACACGGAGTGACCGGGTTCGATCCCCGGCCAGGTCAAGATGGAAAATGATCTTTTCCAGATTGGCCTGGGTCTTGGATGTGTATCTATGTATGTATTTGTTATAAAATATAGTATCGTTGAGTTAGTATCCCATAACACAAGTCTCGAACTTACTTTAGGGCTAGCTCAATCTGTGTGATTTGTCCGTATATATTTATTTATTTATTTATTTATCTCTAAATATCCAATTACATTTTTGAAAGAAGGTGTGAAATACAATTCGCTAAGCTAACTTTACTTTGACAGGCTAAATCCAAGACCATTTCGAAATATATACTCAAAAAATATGATTCGATAGAACAGATTTTGATAACAGTATTACTGATATACCTATTCAATAAATACAAAAACAACATGGGTAGGATTTTGGAATCCGGCTTTATATACCTACTTAATGTTTTTCTTTCGAAAAAATATTTATTTTTTAATAATAGAACATCATTATATTATTAAGTATTTCTGCCGTATTTAAATAAAGTAAAATTCGGCCGTGATAATGGTGAGAGTCAAAATGGCGAACCCTAGATATTAAATTATACCATCAATAAAATCTTAAAAAATCTGTACCTTGATCACTTTACAATTTTATAGTACAAATAAAGTATTTGCATAGAAAAAAAATTATAAATCGCAAAATTATCGAAATTTATTATTATTGTTTTCTTTTCAATAAAAAAATGAATAAAATTAAGTCGTTTACAAAAGTTACACATAAATACCAAATTTATGGTGGAAAACTTAAAAAAATCTCCATTTTCATCATTTACATATTCTTCATAAACATTAAACAGGCAATATAAGTAGAGATGGGTAGCACGGTGAATTAATGAAGTAAATTCACAAAAGTGCTTATTTACATTAATGTGGTGCTTATTAATAATAATAATATCTTTATTGAAATATTCATTTTTAGAAATATTGGTTACAGGAAATCAATGGGCTCCACACTAGGATTCCCTGTGTCGTGGATAGCCAGTCTCTTTCGTGAAGATGATTTTAAATTAAAATTGAAAATATGTGATGAAAAAGAACTCGGCCACAGGTAGGATTCGAAGTCACGGTGGTGTAATGGTATCACACTTAGGGCGTTAACCTAAGGGACATGGGTTCGAATCCTACCTGTGGCCGAGTTCTTTTTCATCACATATTTTCAATTTTAATAATATGCCGAGCATTGTAATGCTATTTCTAAATCAATTGAAATGATTTTAAATAACAAACATGCAAATAAACACGATGTGCAGGATTCTGCAGTGTAGGCAGTATGGTGTAGTTATTAACATATTGAAAGCGTTGGTGGTGAAAACTGATTTGTAGAAATTGTGCAAGATGTCAAGTATAAATAAATAAATAAAATAAAATCTGTTTATTTTAGGCTACTTGGCCCATATTTTAAGTCACATTCATACAATACATAATATAAATTTAAATTACTATAAAATTGAATTAAAAATTATATACCTAATTAAATTATTATCAATTAAAAAAAAAAAAAAATACATTATTAAATCAATTTAAGAAAAAAAAAACATACATTATTAAATCAGTGAAATAAAATAAAATAAAATATTCTTAATCAAATAAACCACTAAATAAAATATTACTAATAATGCCTCTCGGATCGGCAACACGGGACGTGCCTGTCACAACAATGCCTTAAATACGGACAGTCCTCTTTCTCGGCAATCACCGGCAGGACGGCGTTAGAGCTGCCTCGCACTCTGCGCATCAGGGATGCGGATAACAGAGAAGTAGTGCAGCAGCATAATGAATAAACAACAATGTTGTTTTCGCGAGTGCTTATTTACATTGTTGGCACCACAATATTTACATTATGCAAGACGGCAGCACGGTAAACCGATTCATTTATGCTAAATGAGTTTATATTTTTAAAGCCACAGTCTTTCAGTCTGTATTTTATGTTGACTGTAGAAAAAGAATGAGTGAGTTTAATAAATTATTTACGTTTATGTGGTGTTTATGCTATATACACCCGCCAACACTCTCATGGCGGGAAAAGTGATGAACGATAAAATGTTCTAGACAATAAAGTTATTGCTACTATTCGTTAAAGGAATGTAATGTTGGCAGTTGATCATCATTTCGAGTAGGTGACACGGTCAATCGACCATGCACACTCTGGTGTCAGAGTTCTTCGGAACCGCCTCTCGGCCTCTGACGTGGTTCCTTTAACGACTACCAGATGGCAGCCGGGACCACCGGCTTAACGTGCCTTCCGAAGCACGGAATCATCTTTATTATC
This sequence comes from Elegia similella, assembly GCA_947532085.1. NCBI lineage: Eukaryota > Metazoa > Arthropoda > Insecta > Lepidoptera > Pyralidae > Elegia > Elegia similella. Next base: position 23,241,362 of record OX383941.1, read on the forward strand.
AGACGATCAGGTGATTCAAGCCTGCAGTGTCCTAACCAAACAGGAAACAACTAAACAAAGTATGCTTCTGGTGGGAATCGAACCCACGACCACCGGGTCAACAGGCAAACGCCTTAACCACTGGACCACGGCGGCTGTTAAATCGTTTTAGTAGATCATTACCATTGAATTAGAAAAACTATGGAAGCGTCTTTCACATACCACTAACAATTCAATATCGGTCCCATTTACGCAAACAGACTTAACTCAAATTACAACTAAAAACTTACGCACTCATAGACGAAGATAGTTTGCGATGGGCCGCGTCAAGGTTACGGGGCGGTGCCAACATTTCTAATGAACGCTATGGTGTCAACATAGCGGAGGTAGGTAGATACCGCTAGCGACAGCAGCTCGCCTCGCTTGCTTTGATAAGTTACTCCAATGTCAATTTTCCGTCTTTCCTTGCGTTTTCTGCACCACTTTACTACACAAGAAGTAATTTTGTTCTTAGTTGGTTAAGATTTCGCCGATGTTCGTCCTGCCGTCACAGAGCGCGTGGTAGACTAGTTCGCGAAAAGATATACTTTTTAAGCCACGCCCGCTTTGATCTACTTTGCGTGGTGTCAGTTTTTGAGCGCAATGCTGCTTCCATAGATTTTCTAATTCAATGATCATTACACAGTTCAATCTGCTACAACTCGGAATGTTGTGGGTACGTTACGTAGACGATAGCACTGTTACGGGCAGAAAATAGAAATGGACATTATCAGAGAGGCAATTTTGGACAATCTAACAATCTGCAGGTCGTATCCGATTGGGGAGATGCCAACCTTGTAAGATTTAATGTCTTGAGGAAGGAGGAGAAAAAGATGCCATTCAATTTGGCTCCCATATTTCGAAATGTTCCCGACACCAATTATCATTAACTTTTTGATATCGACCTTTCTTCCAACCTTGACTTTGATAGCTATTTGAGACCAGGGCAAGACTGCTACAAAAAACTGGGTATCCTCTCTAAGATCTAAAAGTATTTTACTTAGTTCGTATTGTTGAGCCTTTACAGAGCTCACGTCTGCTTATGTATGGAGTATTGTTCCCACCTGTGTGTTGGAACCACTTACTATCATGTTCAAGCCCTGAAAACTATCGACATATGTGCTAGAAGACTCAAAGATGAATAACCGCTCACGGCAGGTCGACTTCAGAGCTTGAAACATTACCATCTGTGTTTTCTAACCTACTGTAATTTTTTACCATCGAACGATTTGGCGAAGACAGGGAATCCATCCATATTCCTGTTCGTCGCACCTTCAAATTTGCTACTTCCTTTCTTCCTTCAAATTTGCTTCTTCCTTCATTATGCGAACAGCTAAGAAATGGACCACCCTCCTCGCGTCGCTGATTCCCATCACTTACAATTTTAGGATTTTCAAGACAAAAGTAAATAGTAATTATTTGAGTTTGCGCGAACCTTCCTTGAAATCTTCTTCCATGCTGGTCTGGGAGAAAAGAAAAACGTAGAATGTAGCTGCTTCTCTTCCCGCACAGATGTAATAGCTAGCAACCCATCTCTATTTTGATTCTGTTTTTCACCCAAGCTAAACGTGGCCTTCAGGTCTTATAGACATGGGCTCTGTCTACTCCGTAAGGGAAAAAGACGTGATACTACGTGTATGTATCCCAGAAATAATATTGTGAAAAAAATAATCGTATAATATATTTTCATTAAACCTGTACAAATAAAGTACGTCGCCGTTAAATCTCGGATTACAATAAGTTTATTGCAATTCGTGGGGTGCAGATAAAAAGGTCAACTTCAATTTCTTTTTATATTTCTGTCTTGCCGTCCGAGGGATATGGATTTTGATGTTTTCGTTAGAAAAAAGATACCTACAATTTAGAACCTGTTTTCTTAAAAATACGCGTACTTACATTAAAAGCTTACACATTTACACAGATAATTTGGTGCTGTGGTCTTCTCGATTAAGGAACTCGAATGTCCCATTATCTTCTGATTCTGTGGTCTTCTCGACTTAGAAACTCGAATGTCCCATTATCTTCTGATTCTGTGGTCTTCTCGACTTAGAAACTCGAATGTCCTATTATCTTCTGGTAATGGGACATTCGAGTTTCTTAGTCGAGAAGACCACAGCGACTTAGAAATTCGAATGTCCCATTATCTTCTGTTAATGGGACATTCGAGTTTCTTAGTCGAGAAGACCACAGCACCAAATTGTCCATTTTATCAAAATGTCAATATTTGAAAGCGGCATTTTAATATAGAGGATTTTATGCGACTAAAAGCTTGTAATTTACAGTCATAACTGCTCTTTGGTATACCACCCGCAAATAATCGAATTACAGTGGAGCGAACGCCTTGATTAGTTAGTAACTTAATACTTACTCTGACACTCTGACTTGACTTTAATACAGCTGATTTAATTTATTCATCGTTAGCGATACTGACAAACAGAATACGACCGGGTTACATTTTCCTTGATTACTATTAAATTCACCTTCTATTTTGAACTTCCATACAGCATTATAATATAATTTTCCTCATTTATTGTATATTAGTTTCATCAACGCTAGTGTGTGAATCGCTAGTAGTCTTTAGCTTTTGTTCATTCATTGATAATACAAATATTAATAAATTAGATCCTTTTAGCAACGGATAGAACTAAGTAGAAAACAGAAGAGGAGGCTGCAAGGGCCTATTTTCTGATATTTTTACAAATCTTTGTCTCATATTCAATATGCATGCAAAAAGAAAAGAAGAAACGTAGAATATTCTCTTCTTGCGCAGATCGTAAAAGCCAATCGAGGGTATAGGTGGAAATATGAAGAATTATATCAGTAGGTGATGCGACTAGCAACCCATCACTATTTTGATTCCGTTTCCTCCTATGCCCACTAACACGCTAAACGTGGCTTTTAGATCTTGAAGACCTAGTCTCTGTCTACCCTGCAAGGTAAAAAGACATGATGCTATGTATGAATGTATTAAATTTGTCCTTACCTTCAATGGTTTATACATTGACAGCTCCGTGGCGCAGTGGTTAACACGCCCGCCTGCGACACGGAGTGCCCGGGTTCGATCCCCGGCCAGGTCAAGATGGAAATTGATCTTTTTTAGATTGGCCTGGGTCTTGGATATTTATCTATATATGTATTTGTTATAAAATATAGTATCGTTGAGTTAGTATCCCATAACAAAAGTCTCGAACTTACGTTGGGGCTAGCTCAATCTGTGTGATTTGTCCATATATATTTGTTTATTTATATTTATTGAAGTAAACAAAAAGGATTTGTATGCCAAACGTGGTTAAGTGTTTAAGAGCTGGGCTCTGACTTGCAAGGGAAAATAAAGTGACAATATGTATGTTTGCATTGCTCGCCTTGCTTTATAATAAAATAAATTTATACGGACAAATCACACAGATTGTTACAAGGTAAGTTCGAGACTTGTGTTATGAGATACTAACTCAACGATACTATATACAAATACATATATAGATAAACATCCAAGACCCAGGCCAATCTGAAAAATATCATTTTCCATCTTGACCTGGCCGGGGATCAAACCCGGGCACTCCGTGTCGCAGCTTGGCGTGTTAACCACTGCGCCACGGAGCTGCTTGAAGTATCCATTTTGATTAAAGAGACCGCAATATGCAAATGATGTGTGTTAACGCAAACACAATCTATTAGCTATTTGCTCTCTGATTTATAGCAAACATCACTTCGCATTTACACCAGAAACAGTCTAATTAGATACAGAATATGGTGTTATATGCCTTAATTTCATTATTTAATAAATATGAGTTATAATTATATGACTTTGTATATCCTAATTGTATAAACAGTATACAATTAGGATATACAAAAGTCATCAAATCTTTTTAGGTAAATTTAAATACTTTCAAACAAATCAAAGTTTACTCATACATACTCGTTTTTAGGGTTCCGTTTTAAGGGTAAAAACGGGACCCTATTAATATCACTCCACTGTCTGTCTGTCTGTCTGTCTGTCTTTCACCAGGCTGTATCTCATGAAACTCAAGTTCAAATTGGAAAAATTATTTTTGTGTTGGATAGTCCATTTATTGAGGAAGGCTTTAGGCTATAAAACATCACGCTGCAACCAATAGGAGCGAAGCATCAATAAAAAATGTTTTGAAATCGGGGAAAAACTATTCATGTATACTAATAAATCATAATAACAGAAATTGCCGCGAACAAAGTCGCGGGCAACAGCTAGTCTATGATTTAGTCTATGTACAAGAGCCTAGCTATTAAATATCAGAGTAGTGGAGAGTATGCAACCTATCGGGTATTGGCTGTAATCAATGCGAAGCCTGTATCGACATGACCAAGAAGTGGGCGTGATTGAGACTTATTTTTAGACTAAAGGACGGGGCAGCTGTATCTTTATTAACTTCCTGTTGGGGTAATGTGGTTGTTTATGCTTAGGTTTGTATAATAATTATTTTGATTTCATTTTCCACCGGCACGCTACAGTAAAAGTGGCCTTTGGTTCTTTGGTGTTACGACTCTGTAGTAGTCACTGATTGAATTAGGCATGTTTAAAAAAATACTTTTTAAAATAATCAGTCCGTCTAGTAAATTATTGAAAAATATTGGACACGTATTTTTTCTTTTAGCAATCAAACAAAAAATTATAAAGATACAGCCCGTTATAGTTTCGCGTGACGTCACTGACCGGTAAACTTTTTACCGGCCGGTTGCGTCATGAGCCCCTATTCCTGAGCTTTGATGCGCTTTATCTTTATCATCTATTGTTTGATTGAAGAAAGAAAAAAATACGTGTCTAATATTTTTCGACAATCTATAAGACGGAATAATTATTTTAAATGGTATTATTTTAGGAAAACAAGCCTATCACACAGCTCAAACGAGAAAATTTTATCAACTGATCAAGGGATTTTTATACGTTTTTTAAACTAAAATTGTGAGTTGTCATCGATTGGAGAAAATGCGCTGAGCAGTTTAATGCCGCTTTTTCTGCATTTCCATCATGACCTGAGCGGGGATCGTACCAGAGACCCTGCAATTCAATGGCAAAAAAATCTTGTACACAAACCACAGCGGTCGTGAAAAATAAAGAGACCTACTTTTAATTGATGTTTCTCGTCAAATTTGATACAATACACGGAGTATAGAGAGTTATAGAGTTAAATATTAGAGGCTAAATGTAAGAAAAAGAAAACTATTTATAAATGACCTAACAAACTAAAAATCTTAAAACAATTAAAAAAAGGAAAATCTAAGCTAAGGTGTTGCTCGTGTGGCATAGCGCCAAAAACACTAACTGCATTCCCCCGCTGAATCACAATTGCAATTCTCTGCGCGAGGAAACAGCCAGCTCTCTTGTTACCAGCGGCGTCGACGAGCCTGGGAGCTAACCCTTAAAGAATTTTTAGTGCTAGCATGAACCGAAAGTTTCGACGCCAAGCGGAACAAACATGTACTCACTAGTAAGAGAAGCGTATTTGCGCCGCTTGGCGTCCTTGGTTAATCGAATCGAAATCGAAGAAACCTGTAGTATATTAATAATGTGGGCTAAAGTAATCAATCGGATATTTGCTCTGTTCAAATAGATGCTTGTGTGGGCAAAGACAACGATAGGGCGTGCCATGTGATCGACTTATTTTGTGAGAGATATTTTTAGACTCGTGGACTGGATGACTCGTAATTTTTACCCTCTAGTTTCAGATTACATAACAAAATTTTGTTTTTTAATCTGAGCGTCTAGTAATGTGGTTGGTTATAATTGAGTCTGTATCTCTGAATAATATAACACTAAAGCCGTAGCATGCTACGGCTTTGGCCTGAGGCCATGGTCTGAGGCCATAATACCCGAATACCACGTTTAGGTGGCTAGTTAATAAAATGAAAACATAATGGGGATGGTTTGAGCGGTGAGCCATATCACCTTTGACATGATTTCCAAGATTTTTGCACACTCCCTCAAAGGGTAAAGAAAGTAAACAAACTATTAGCAATCCATTAGCAAAACAAGTTTCTCTTACGTCATATGTATTAGATACATTATCCGTACACTATTATATGATAAGAAAGAACTCCATACTTTCACCTCCATATCTACTCTGTTAGTTGTGAAAACATACGTAAGGAATATTGATTGAGCAAAATTTACTCGTAAGTTTTGTTGGAAACTAGTTAAGTAGTTAAATCGTGAAAGTTTTACAAATTAAAAGACCAACTCACTTTCGGTTAATTAATATAAATGGTACATATTGTACAATTTCAGACAAAGTAACCTTAAAAACCAACGGGTTGCACTCCGGCAGTGACGACAAAAGTGAGAACTTGAACATTAACGTTACAGCAAAAAGAGACTTACTTACTCTCCTATGCCGCGTCGGCGGTCTCACGTCACGTGTCCGTCTTACAAATTTTAGATAAGGTCACGTGTCCTAACGTGAGATTGACATTTTTTACCCATCCCAAAAAGTGCACAACGCCGCTAAAGAAGATTTGAATTCAAAAATTATGGCAGTTGTTGCCTCTCCCTGGCAGCATAATATTAAAACTTGTATTTATTGACCATTATGGTACATAACTAAATCAGAATTTACTTAAATAATATTTTTCTATGAAAAAAAAAATCATATCTGTTTTCTTATAAATATACGAATTAAAATTTTTCAATATCTACATCTCTATTTTAGTTGCATTCTATTTTTCAAAATCAGCAGAAAATGAGACTGCTTGATATTATCACGCATTGTAACTTCGATTCGTAATAAAAATGCGCTCGGCACATTTAAATTCCGTATGTTTCCCTTCCAAGCTGTAAGTAGAAAACAAGATAACGAGTAAATTCTGGCGGTTTATTTCATTACGGACGTCTGATGTTGGGCGTTGAATAATTCCGTGAATTTGCAACATTATGCTGACAATTCTGTATGCTAAGTACTTGCGTGTTTGGGTCCCAGATACTGGCGCGTGTGTTTTATTGCTTCATCGTATTTCTATTGGAAATGTATTTAAAATTTTGCGCATATCTTCAATACTAAAATTCAAAATAAGGGTTCCGTACCTCAAAAGGAAAAAACGGAACCCTTATAGGATTGGTTGTCCGTCTGTCTGTCTGTCAAGACAAGAACTTTTTCTCAGGAACACGTAGTGAAATCATCATATCATGTAGGCGACATGGTTAATCAACCATGCACACCCTGGCGTCAGAGTTGAAATTCATATCAAATATGGAAACTAGTAAAGTAAAAGTGAAAAAATAAAACCGCAATAAAAAGATACAGCTGGTTATGCTGCAAATTTTCGAGCTTTTTCGACATTCACAAGGGATTTAAAACCTACAGGGTCCTAAGCAACGTCTTATAGCACATATAAAGGTAAAAATTATGAAAAGTATACAGTTTCAGTTACATCATATAATCATCTCAGTTGCAAGAAGTTCACTTGCTGAACGTAAGCCCCCGCCCCCTCCTAAGGATTTACAATACGACTGGTTAGATGCGGCCTGCATCCAAATGGTAATATCGGAAATTCATAAAAGCGGCCTATGTCCAGCAGTGGACGTATGAATACTATGTATATAATACAGAAGCCGTATGGTTTCCGGAAGAGCAGAGTAGAACCACTCCAAGTCTACCCATGGATGTCGTAAGAGGCAACTTAGGAAATACAAGCTAAACAAAGCTCATAAACATCAATGAGACCTCTCCAACTCGTCTGGCCAGCGAGGAGAGTGTAGGCCAAATCCTCTGTCTGCTCTGGCCAAATATGGCTTCTATAGTATAGAGAGGGCCATGCTCCTGCATTGGAGGCTAAAAAGACCTGATATGATGATGATGATGAATACAGAAACACGCTCGCAGCAAACTTATTCTACTATTAGTAGTTAGGGAATTTGGGACATACGAGTACTTATGAAGATAATGCATATTGCCTAACAGCCTCAACAAGGTAATTGTATGAACACTCTCCCGGTATTACGTGAAATAATGTACTCACATTATCTTTTTAGAGGATTATCTAGTTGTTTATCCGTATGCGCCAGGACAGATGGGCCCATATAGTTACTTTATGGACTCCGACAGACGGAAAAAGAAAGAGAGGAAGACCCAGAACAAGGTGGTCGGATGAATTAAATTATTATGACGAAAACTGGAAGGAGAAAGCTAAGAATAGGGATGCCTGGAGAAATGAAGGGGAGGCTTTTGCCCAGCAGTGGGACATAAATAGCTAAAAAAAAAAAAAAAAAAAAAAAAAAATCTAGTTGTTTATGAGGCCTACTTAAATAATGACTATCTTGTTGTTCTTATTAGTTACTAGCTGTTGCCCGAGACTTTGTCGGCGGAAATTTCTGCTTTTATGATTAATTAGTTTTTTATTAGTAATAGTAAAATGAATAATTTTCCCCCGTTTTCGAAACATTTTTTATTGATGCTTCGCTCCTATTGGTTGCAGCGTAATGTTTTATAGCCTAAAGCCTTTCTCAATAAACGGTCTATCCAACACAAAATTAATTTTTCAATTTAAATAAGTAGTTCCTGAGATTAGCGCGTTCAAATAAACAAACAAACTCTTCTGTTTTATAATATACTAGCTTTCGCCCGCGGCTCCGCCCGCGTCAATGTCGATCCCTCGGGAATAGTACTTTTTCCCGGGATAAAAGGTAGCCTATGTCCTTCTCCATACTCCAGAAACCTTGTATGCAAATTTTCATGATGATCGGTTCAGTAGTTACGGCGTGAAAGCGTAACAAACAAACAAACAAACTCACTTTCGCATTTATAATATTAGTAAGGATAAGGATAAGGATATAGTAGTATATAGATTGTAACATCCAAGGTGTCCCGGCAGAAAAAAAAACGAAATTCGAACCACCTCCTTCTCTTCACGCGGATCGTAAAGAAAGATCGAGGAAATTTGTACAAATCTGATCACCATCACGCTTAATTTGACCCATGAGAACACTTTGGATCTGTCTATTCCGTAAGGTTGCTCTTTGAAGTGGCAGTAGGCGGGGCACATAGCGCGTAGAACCGATGGCTGATGGGGCAGAAGGGTTCTCGAATGGCGACCGCGTATCGGCAAGCGCAGCGTCGGACATCCACCAACCAGATGGTCGGATGACCTCACTAAGGTCGCAGGAAGACGCTGGATGCAGGCCGCTTTCAACCGGTCGTATTGGAAATCCTTGGGGGAGGCCTATGTCCAGCAGTGGACTTCTTGCGGCTGATATGATGATGATGATGATGATTCCGTAAGGTTTAGTTTAGAAAATAGTTAATCATTTCTAAAGGCAATCAATGCCATACATTGATTAAATCCCAAAATAAATGTTTTGGTATTTTAAAGTATACATTTAGTTGAAGAGTAATATTGCCCTATGATGGTAATGTATTGAAAGTAATACAAAATACTTACTAAATTTATTAATGTGGTAAACATAAATGTCTAATTTCTTACATCAAGTTAAGAGGCATATGGGAGTAATAGAAGTTCAAAAATTTCAAATTTGTTATAACAATATGATTGTGTTCAAATTCTTTGCAAGCATAATCGGCACTATTGTTCTGAGCAGTTTAGACCAATTTTTGTCTCGGTTCTAGAAAGCATTTGCCCAAACTAGGTCAGAGCTGGTTGCCATAATGTCCAAAATGTATTTGATTGTATTTGATAGTGTAAAGAGATCAAATTTCGAAGTAAGGATACCTTTCATACGATAGTTAAAACTTTCTCATTTCTAACGAACTTATGACGAATTTTAGCACAATAAATCCTTCATATTTTTAACAAATTTTAAAATGTTCAAGTTTCCGTAACTCCTATATGCTTCCTAATTGGATCCAATAAATTGTATGTTTATGTTCACTAATGAAGTGCTAAGTGTTCATCCATATATTATACCTAGTTTCTAAACACTAGGTATCTTATACATCAGAAAGTCTCCTGGGGATGACGGTCTATTCAAAGATATCAGTATCCAAGCTCCACTGAAAATTACTTCGTTAGTACATCCCTGTGGATATACAGGCAAAGACAATATAGGAATATAGCCGTGTGGTATCCGGCAGAGTAGAATAGGACCACTCCAAGTCTTCCCGTGGATGTCGTAGAAAGCGATTTAGGAAATACAAGCTAAACAAAGCTTATAAACATCTAAGAGACCTCCAACCCGTTTGGCCAGCGTGGAGAGTGTAGGCCAAGTCCTCTGGCTGCTCTGGCCAATTATGGCCCTAGTAGTACATAGAGGGTCGTGCCCCTGTAGTGGAGACTAAAAAGGACCTGATGATGATGACTGTACATGTAACTCGATGACTAATTAAACCTACACTCCTTAACACCTTAGATGTCGCGTCAGTCACGTGCAAGGTCACCTGGTGTCCGACAAACAATTGAAAAACTATTGTGTCTGGATATACATGTAAAGGATTTCAAAAAAGAAACATAATTTTGTTTACTACAAGTAGGCAAAAGTATGCACGAAAAACATGTTTGTATCATAATAAAAAACCCAGCCAAGTGTGTGTCGAACTCGCGCATGAATGGTTCCGTACCATCCTTATTCTTACTATCCTTATCCTTATCCTTACTTTCTTACTAATATTATAAATGCGAAAGTGAGTTTGTTTGTTACGCTTTCACGCCGTAACTACTGAACCGATCATCATGACATTGACGCGGGCGGAGCCGCGGGCGAAAGCTAGTTTTCTATAAAAACGGCAAAAATATCATGTATGAGAGCCCCCCATATTATTTTATTTTAATTATTTATTTTTTAAGTGAAAAGTACCTACCACTCAATATTCTGTGAATATTTCATGCGTCTGTTGCCGTTATCAATATCGAGCAAAAACGAGCAAGAAAATCACTTTTGTTGTATTGAAGCCCCTTTAAATATTTAATTTATATAAATATAATAATAGGTAAATAAATATTTATGTTATTCTGTTTTTAAGTACTGTTGTTATAGCGGTAATAGATATACATATTTTTTGGAAATTTTAACTGTCTTACTATTACGGTTCATGAGATACATCCTGCTGACAGACGGATAGTCAGACAGACGTGACGAATAGACGGGAGCCAAATTAATAGGGTCCCGTTTTTACCCTTACGATACGGAACCCTAAAAAGGGAAGTGGGCCAAAAAATACGGTAGCGTGCCTTAAAAGCATTTTCCTAAAGGTGTTGAGATAATTTGATTGGATTTTGTTTGTCCCGTTCAGCGTACAGATACAATTTTGTTTATTGAAGCCTGTTTATGTGAGTAGAATAGGTTGTCGGCCTGTTTATGCGGAATAAATTATGTCGAGGGCTGCATTTTTATAAAAATAAGTAATCTTATCTTACAAGGTGGTCGGACGACCTTACCAAGGTCGCAGGAAGACGCTGGATGCAGGCCGCTTTCAACCGGTCATATTGGAAATCCTTGGGGGAGGCCTATGTCCAGCAGTGGACTTCTTGCGGCTGAGATGATGATGATGATGATGAAGTAATCTTATTTATACTTTTTATTCATATTTATAATAAAATCCAACCAAAGAATCAAACTCCTTTACTGTACAAGAGGTAAAATGATTTTTTCTTTTTCGCTAACACTATACTAGAAATTGGACTAAACCATTATTTTTCCTACTTATTGAAATTAGTGTATTAGGTATATAAACTAGCAAAAATATTTTTAAGGGAATTTACATAGATATTTTTTGTTAATATTTTTCTTAGCTTAAGCTGAATAAAAGATAAATGTCTGTGTTTTGCAAAATATAAATCTATCGCACTTTAATCTTTTCTAAACCACAGCCTTTGTCTCAACTGTAATATCCAACGCTACATTCGTAACGACCTCCTATACTCTTTAGTACGAAAGTTCAAATTAAATACACCGCCATCTATCCACAGGCCCGGTCAAAACTTCCCAAGAAAAGGCGCCGCGTCCTACCCGTCGAGCAACCCCGCAGGAAACGCGACGCTAGCGCCTCCAATCGCCGCGTGAATGCTGTCAAACACCCAGTGGTTTTGAAAGACCTTTCTCCTGGAAGCAACAAGTTCGGTAAGTTTTAGGCGTTGTTTCGTCACGAAAATGTAGATGGCAATATTCGTTGCGAATGTTTTCTCGACAAATATATCTTTTAAAAATCCCAAATATGTTCGGGACGTAAATTATTTGTATTCCTGGAAACTTGCTTGCTTTCCATATGTGTAAGTGGTCAATACTGGTATCAGATTTATCAAGCTGCCTAGCCATCTAATAATGGCAGCCGGGATCAATGGCTCAACGTGCCTACCTACTAGCTAACCTCGAAACAACTTATTAAAACGAATTATAACATCCAATAGTACTTAAAAATAATTTTCGTTTTTGAATTAACAATGCTTGGAAAATATACAAAAATAATTTTTTAAAGCATTCGATTTGATTTTGGTATTTTGGGTACGATTAAAGATAGTATGGAGAGGTGTAAATGGCTCAATCTCTTGGGATGTGTCGAATCAGACCACTAGGGTTGTTCTATTGCTTATGTGATGTAGTAGGGTTACTACTTGTTTTATACCGTCTTGTCTTTTAATGTTATTTTGTACTTAGTTGTCTTGCTTATATACGCGATATTAGGTAACAATTTTCAAAAGGTACAAAAGTTTATTTTTCATGTAAAATTATTGCATGAACATTCTACCAAATTTGATAAGCTGTATCCGATATAAGACCTTCTTGGGGAACTTGGTTATCATATTTACCTCACCTTATTATTAAATCATCCATGTAAACCATTTCAGGAGTCAACGGTATGAACATGATCAGCCTGGCCCTTCAAGCGCCTCCGAGCCTCCTTCGACCTCCGACTACGACCACCCAACCTCTGCAAGCTAGAGCCCCGATCGGTAAAGCCCACATTATTGTATTTCAACCTGATGCTTTTAAACGTGAAAGAAGCTTTAGAGCATCTAAACGAAAAAAGAGCGTGAGGATAACTGAAAACAAATCGGCGTAGAATATTTTGAATCGAATGTGGAATCGTCTGGTATTTTATTTATCGAGGTATTATTTACTCTAGAACCAAAAAAGACATTATTATCTAAATGTTATAGTCATCTTCTTGAAGATTTAGGAAAATTATTTTATCTTTTTAATGTAGTTTATTTAGTTAAGATATTGCATTTTATTATGCTTCTTTTTAAATAACAGTTAGTGTAGTTATTAGCGAATAGATTTCCGTTGAATAATGCCTTATATATTGGTATTATCTCTTACAGTTGAGAGTCCAATAATCAACACGCAGTCCGGAGCCATATCCCTAGCGTCATTGCAACCACCACTGATGACAGCCCCTCCCCTGCAACCAAGACCTGCAACCACGGGATCCTTAGATCTGATGTTACCATTGCAACCAAAATTATTACCTGGATACAACCTACAGTCATCATTTCTCTCCAGCACCCTATCGACTGTCCGACCACCAGATTTACCCGGTAAAAACGCAGAATTCAAACCTAGCGTAGAAGTGATTGTTGAAAATATAGAATCAGTTTCAGAGAGTTCTACTCGCGATAGTAATATTGATTCTGGTAAGAGTTGTGAAAATTTAGATAGAGTTTCTGATATTCAAAATAGTATTAGTAGTCCTAATGAAAGTGATGATCAGAATGTAGTTAATGATGCTTACAATGCAACAGACAGTTCGTATAAAGATGAAATTAATTCAAATATAATAGATGCCAAAACTGACACTAGTGTAGTTAGTAGCTCAAATGATAATAGTCCTAACAATAATTCTTATTAATTTCTTTGGATCGTCATGGGAACAGAATTGAAATCAAGACAACTGTTTTACGTTACTTGAACATAATTCTTGATCATTTACTCGCAGCATTTATATGAACTTATAGGAACGATTTAGCTCGTGAATATAAATAAATTTTTTAGCATTTATCCAGCAGCATTGCATTGGTCCAGCACTCAAAAATAATAGGATTTCATACAAATTGCCCGACCAGCTGAACAAATTTGTATGGTGGTGTCAATATTTTTTACATTGCTATATATTCAGGAAAAGTTATTTTTATTAGTGGGCTAAGACGCCCCTTTAGGTAAATATTGACTAGGAGCCAACATTACAGCACCAAATGAAGGTATAGTTTGTGTTAATATAAAGATGAGAATGAACAAAGGTTGTTAATATACAATGTAATGTTTCCAATATTACCATTTGTTTCTATGACGATACGAGAATATTTCAATTATTGAATAAATAGATAGATTGTAAATTAAAATTTCTAGTCGTGTAACCCCAATGTATTATGAAAAAAAGTCTCCCATTAGACTAGATATGAATGATTCGAGGTATGGTTCTATCAAGTCTTTTATCGAATAGAATTTCCAGTTAAAATAATTGTAAAATTGTAAAACTTTTGTCAAATCATAATTAAGGTTATCCTTTATAAAAAATTGTCACCAAATTAGTAATAAAAACATAAAAATGTAATAAAGGAAAAATATAGTATAATAGGCTAGTTTCCTAAAAAAACTAAAAAAAATAAATTTAGTCCGTCAGTAACATAATCAAAAAATATTGCATACATATTTTTTATTTTGTCGATTAAACAAAAAAAATATAGATATAGCTCTTAGAAATTCTATGTGACGTCATAGTTTACTACACTTTTTAGCAAACTTTAATGTCACAAGCCCCCACTTATGAACTTTGACGCACTTTATCTTTGTTATTTATTGTTATATTGACAAAATAAAAAATACTTGTCTAATATTTTTTGATTACCTATTTGACGGAGGAATTGTAATGTTATTATTTGGACCCAGAAACTAGCCTGTTATGAGAATGTATAGTATTTAAACGCAATCATAAACAACCCTAAACCCATCTCGACCAAAGTAGAATAGTAATAGTTTATTGTTAACATTTTTGTATATTTTGTAAATGTAAAATGGGCCGTTTGTATAGACGGAATATAATGATTCGGAAATTGCATGAAAATATCAGATATATTGAATTCTTTCTGTATTTATTATATAGATTTTCTTTATGTATAAATTATCAAAACCAAAAATACATTATTTTAATGGCTCATTCATAGTCGTTCAAATCATCACTAAAAATCACGTGTATGATATTTTATTAACCTAAAAACTATGTACATATTATTATTTCCTTTAATTTGATTATCCTGTGTCTGCTCTGGCCAAGTATGGCTCCGGTAGTACAGAGAGGGTCATGCTTCTGCAGTGGAGACAAAAAAGACCTGATGATGTTAATATTTTGATTTATTTCATTGTAATTTGTTAAGAGGCTTACAATAACCAACCGCCACCACCTATCATTTTAACCACTAAGAAGTGCCAAAAAAAATGAGAATTTTTTTGGCACTTCTTATTTTCTAGAGCCAATTTGTGCCACCCACAATTTGTGTGAGGGTGGCACAAATTGGCTCTTGTCAGCCTTTAAACTACTGCTTTTGTAACACAAGATAAATTTCTCTACATGTCCTGCCCTTTAAGAGTCGATTAAGAGGAAGATAAAAAAATGTATCTTGCTCCTACAATAGTATTCAAATAGCCAGACGACTAGTATGCAAAATTGTTAACTTTTTATCGAGAACCAATCAGTACAGTCATTATATACATTTGGAAATGCAAATAAACCGATAAAGCCAAACCTTAGATATTACGTTGGATATACTAAATTACCTTGTGCATTTTCCGCCATCTTGAAAAAAGGTTCGATTCATTTAATTCATCATAACGTTATTGAGGTATAAGCTAAATTTTGGTTTTGTCAAATTTAGCTTTCTCGGTAGATTTCCAATCCATTTTTTTTCGAAGTATTGACTGGACTACAATCAGATCTGTATTTGGCTGAGTTGTCTCACTGACGTCACGTCTGTACATGTGGAGGCTCCTTTTGTTAAGCTTTCTGAAATACGATTAAGAATAACGTTTATTTTCTTTTTCTTCTATTCATTCATGATTTGATTAATGTATTTTAAACATTAAAATCCACAAATGTGCCAACATGTTAACTGTAGATAAAATAGATAACTTAGGTTATGAAAACATGGCTGTTGAAAATATACCAAAATTTATGGTTGGATAGAAACTAGTTAAGTATAACGAGATGTGAACTCCCTTTAAAAATTGTTAGTAATTTAAAATATTCTAGGTCTAGCATATTTTTCTAATGTTACAATTTTGTCATTGTTTTTTCACGTACTGAATTTGTTATTCAAATTTGTGGACAAGAAGATAAAAAATGAGACAACAATTATCTAGATTGATGAAGAAAGCATGTAATGCTTAGCCGGTACCATCAGAGTCGAGATGGCAGACAGTATTTTTTCCTTTAATCTCCTAAGATTAAAAAGGGAAAGACCTTCTTTGAAGTAGCAGCTATCTCGCGTATAGATAAAATTAGGAGCGGTTTTTTTAATTCTTAACAACTACCCGAACTAATTTTTACATTTAAAATCACGGGCACTTAAGAGGACAACAACAACAACATCTATACTATCACGTCTTGTCCCTTGCAGGGTAGACAAAACTCTGGTCTTTAAGCCCTGAAAGCATGTTGGTGGGCATTAGGAGGAAACGAAAGCAAAATAGTGATGGGTTGCTAGCGGCATTGCCTACTAACATGGATTTCTCAGATTTTCGCCCATTCCCACGATCCGCTTGTACAATATGCGCGAAAAGAGAAGCAGCTGATACAATCTAAGTTTTTTAGTAGAAATACTATAAATTTTTGGTATAATTTATGACTTTCGTCACTTTATGAAATTGAAGCATGTGATCAGACATGTACTATATTTCATCATCTGCTCACATATTTAATAGGAAGAATGACATATTCATTGTGTAGGATATACCAGTGAGTTTCTTTTAGAGAAAGAGATTGGTGAAAATTTCAATTGCATTTTGCATCAGTCTAGTCAAAAGTTATTTGCCGTCGTTACTTATGTTTGAATAACAAATTCCTGATCATTTTATTGTACCTCGATTTTGTTGTTTTAATAAACAGACCGACGTAATCATTGAAGTTTTATTTATTATATTTGACTCTCACTTTTTCCACTTATCTCTGTCAGATGTTACTCCCGACCAGTTTCTCAGAAAAGCATCTAAAAAAATAATACAAAGCCCTTCGGGCAAGTGGGCGACCATTACTGTTGAAAAGAGTTTCTTTAAGCGTCTTCTTCTCTGCAGTAGTCGGTTCCGAAACGCTAGTAGTTTGTAGCTTTTGAACAATATTTAATAATTTTAATATATTTATTAGGAATTTTATGAATATTTTATGAATAAATCTTTGAATCTACCATACTTGTGAAATTGTATTACTATGTGACCTCTACAGTTTAAAATTTATTGTTAGGGCCAGTTTTATCTACTCCCGACTGTACAGTCGCATTACTATGTATTATGTCGCAAATGGATTCTAAAATTAGACGTTACAAAAAATCGCTAGATGTTTTGCAAAACAACACGGTTCTGTAAATCTGAACGAGATTAAATGAGGTTTTGTCAAATTAATCGCAACATTTGAATGGACATTTTGCGTCTATCATTGCATAGGGAGAAAGCTGTTCGTCATCGGTATTAAATAAAAGGTAATATCGTCTTGGATTACAAAAATCGTATTTGTGATTTTACTTGTATAAGTGGTCAACACTGATGTCAGTTTTTTCAAGCTGCCTTAAGACATCGAACAGTTTAATGACTGCCATGTATGGATCCCAACGGTTTAACATGCCTTCCAAAGTACAGCGGAGCTCAAGATATTTTAATGCCACTTGCGATTACCGGTCCCTGTGTGGACACAGCTGGGGTTGCCTTACATCTGTAATAGCCAGTAATGCTTACTTAGGTTATGGAGCTCCTCAATAATCAAATAACGTCATGCTTGGGCTACTTGAACATCTGCAAATACCTTGTTAACGAAGCCCAAGTTAAATTTCCATCAAATTTTAATCTTTCTTACTAAATCATTGAAATGTGCCACGGTAATTCGTTTCCAGCACAAAATTACACCTCTCTGTAAACATTTTCCTCACAAATAAAAATTCAGCATTGCGGGAAAATTCTCCTAAAACGAATTTACCCACAAACGCTACCTTGCAACCAATGAGCTCAGATTCATGAAGAGATGACTATTTATGAGTAAATTAGTATCTTAATAAGTTTTTAAATAGCTATTTTGTACAAGATGCCTCATTGGTGAGTAAAATCAGGTTGTGATTACTTCTCGTTTATCAAAACCTTACCGCTCGTGTATCAAAACATTCTTAATGAGGGTTTTCAGAAATAAGTAGCAGAAGCACTGAGGCGCCAGGTCAAGTATACTGTAGTTACGCAACATTCTGTCTGGTCATTGGCTACTGTTCAGGTCTGGGGGACACCCCAGACCTGAGTACATCAGGTATAGCATCGAGTACGAGTGGACGGCCTCCCGCTTTTTTCAATTCAATTCAATTCATTTATTCACAAACAACATTACATTGTATTCGAATTATATATATCAAGATAAAAATTAAAAATTAACTACTAATACTATTATAATATTCCTCGCGCTGGCCCTCACGGCGTAGAGGAGCGTCCCCTGGCTGGCGGATAGGGGAACGGTCGGTAGTACAGCCTAGCTACGCTAACCGGCTAAGTCCGATGGACTCGCTGACCAACGAAGGATGTGGCCCTCCAGCATTTCGGGGGTTGTGCGGCGGGTTAACAGCCTTCCCACGGAAAAAAGACATTGTTATGAAACCGACAAAGAAAAATAAACGATCCGATCCCAACAACGACTTATGGCAAGGAAATTTGGACCTCCGATTAGCAACATGGAACGTATTAAGTTTGTATAGGCCGGGAGCGTTGTACCAAACAAATAAGGAACTGCAGCGATATAACATCCACATCGCAGCTCTACAGGAAGTCAGATGGCCGGGACAAGGAGAGTGCGTTGTAGAGAATGGGTCATTGTTTTTGTACAGTGGCCCGGACCACGGAAAGCACGAGTATGGTACTGGGTTCCTGGTGAGCAGGAAAGCAGTGAGCAGCGTTCTCAAATTTGTCCCAGTGTCGGAAAGGATATGTCTGCTAAGAATTAAAAGTAAATTTAATAATATATCAATATTGAACGCCTATGCACCGACAGAACAAGCCGATGAGGGAGGCAAAGATAGCTTCTATGAAGACCTTGAAGTTGCATTCGATCAGATCCCGGACTACGACACCAAAATAATGATAGGGGATTTCAATGCTAAAGTCGGACGCGAAAAGGCTTACTTCCCCACTATAGGTATGTATAGTAAACACCCAAAATCAAACGATAACGGCCTGAGACTGATATCCTTTGCATCTTCAAAATCTATGGTCATCAAAAGCACAATGTTCCCGCATAAAGCCATCCATCTAGGAACTTGGAAATCTCGTGACGGCAGAACGGTGAACCAAATTGATCATGTGCTGATAGATGGGAGACATAAAAACATGATTCAGGATGTACGGTCGTATCGTGGAGCTGACTGCGACAGTGACCATTATATGGTGGGTGTTAAAGTAAAGGCTAAAATCAAAAGTACAAGTTATAAACAAACCATTAGAGAATCCATGATCAATACTGATAGTCTTAAAGATAAACTAATAAGTTTTAAATTCAACCTGGAGCTGAACAATCGATTTGCGGAGTTAGATAAAACAGTGGACATAAACACGGACTGGGAACAAACAAAACAAGTAGTCAAAGATGTAGGGATTCGAGTACTGGGCAAGAAGAAGCGACAGAAAAGAAGGAAATGGTGGAATGAAAATTGCGAAAGGGCAATGGAGCGAAAGAGAGAGTACAAGGTACTGGCTGAACAGGACAATAGATGGGAGGAAAAACACCACGAAGCAAGAAGAGATCTCAGGAGGCTAGTGAGAAAAGCAAGAAGAGACCGTCTGACAGGAATATTAAATGATATTGAAACGTTAATAAGATCGAACGAATCACGGAAGTTCTACCAAGAGTTAAGAACAGTTAAAAAGGCATACCAACCTGTGACACAACTCCTCGAAGATGAAGAAGGGAACCTTGTCTCGGATCCCGAAAAACAGAAGACTATGTGGCGCCAGTATTTCCAGCAACTCCTTAATTGCCCACCGGTCATCAACCAAACCCCGACAGACTCAGCGACTTGTCAAGACCAGAAATACGAGCATCATGAGGAACCACCAGACTTTGAAGAAGTTCGCAAAGCAATAATGAGGCTTAAAAACCATAAATCCCCTGGCATAGATGATATAACGGGTGAGCTGTGGAAATATGGGGGGGAGCAATGCAATCGCGACTGTGTGAAATAATACGTAGAATCTGGCAAGAAGAACTACAACCTATGGAGTGGAATGTGGGTATTATATGCCCGATACATAAGAAGGGATGCAGGAAGAAATGCGGAAACTACAGAGGGATTGCATTGCTTCCGACGGCATATAAAGTACTCTCGTACGTTATACTCGCCCGCTTAGAACCTTATGCAGAGCAGATACTCGGGGACTATCAATGTGGCTTCCGCAGAAACCGCAGCACAGTGGATCAAATGTTTCTCCTGAAACAAATTATGGAAAAACGTTGGGAGTATGCCCAAAGCGTCCATTGTCTTTTTGTGGATTTCACCAAAGCATACGATAGTATCGATCGAGAGACACTCTACCAGATAATAACATCTTTCCAAGTACCGAAAAAGCTTGTGAGAATGATCAAGACAACTACGGGAACAAGCAAAATGCGGGTTAGAGTTGGAAGGGAACTGACTGAGGAGTTTGAAGTTGTAACCGGACTCAAGCAGGGTGACGCCCTGTCGCCTATTCTGTTCAATTTGGCTCTCGAACACATCATCCGAAAAGTCCTACTGATAGATGGGGGAGTAGAGTTGAATGGAAAGCATCAAATTGTAGGGTATGCCGATGACCTAGCGATCCTTGGGCAATGTGAACAGGAGGTAGTCAAAATGACGGAGATACTGGAGGAAGAGGGAAAGCGTGTGGGTCTCGGAATCAACCGTGAGAAGACTGAATATCTTCACATGAAACGGTACAAAGACCCCAGAGCCAGCAGAAAAGATCTTCATGTGAATAGCATAACATACAAGGGTGTTGACAAGTTCAAATACCTCGGGTGTACGATTACTGACACAAACCAGAGGGAGGACGAAATTGACATCCGCGTAGTCAACGCCCTAAGATGTACAGCAGCCCTTCACAAGGTGTTAGTGTCCAAGCTGATAAGCAGAACTACTAAAATTCGGATCTATAAAACAGTCGTTAGGCCGATTTTAACGCACGGGTGCGAAACTTGGACGCTAACTTTGAAGGAGGAGAACAAACTCTTAGTGGCGGAACGAAGGATATTGCGAAAGATTCTGGGACCAACAAGAGGAGAAGATGGGGCATGGAGGCGGAGGTACAACCGGGAGATAGAAGAGCTAGTGTCTGAGCCGAACATCATCGGAGAAATAAAATCTTCCCGACTTCGCTGGCTAGGACATGTGGAGAGGATGGGAGATGATCGAGCCGCAAAGAAAGCCTATCATGGTCAACCTTCCGGGCGCCGTCCAGTGGGGCGTCCAAGATATCGTTGGAAGGATGAAGTCGCCAAAGACTTGAAAGAGTTGGAAGTATCCGACTGGTCAGAGGTGGCACAGAATAGGGAAGAATGGCGCACTTTAATGTCGGAGGCCAAGATCCACTTCGGGTCGCTGAGCCAGCGAAGTAAGTAAGTAAGTAGTAGTAAGTAAGTACTATTATAATCATTACATATTATCCTATTTTTAACATACATACTTCTTATTAATTTCACCATCACTAACACCAATTCATCTATTGTGATTAAATTAAAACTCGTCAATAGAAAAACAACATTTCTCCAATAGTAATTTCCTCAATTCTCTCATAAATATATAAAGTTTTCGAACTAATTTTAATTCGGTCGGTAA
Organism: Elegia similella; assembly: GCA_947532085.1. Classification (NCBI taxonomy): domain Eukaryota; kingdom Metazoa; phylum Arthropoda; class Insecta; order Lepidoptera; family Pyralidae; genus Elegia; species Elegia similella. Next base: position 23,263,340 of record OX383941.1, read on the forward strand.
TTTATTGAAGATAATAACTGTTTGATTGCGTGCAGTATGAGCTACTATATCAAGTGACGGGTTTATTTTCCTGCTTAGGTCTTTCCGTCTTGAACCCTTACGATGTATCATTTCTAATTCTGTTTTGAACGTATGTCTATTTTTTATGAAGTCTGTGAGGAGAACGAATATATACAAACTGGGAACCGTCCCACATTTCCCACATTTTTTTCCCACATTCATCCGATCTAAGTAGTTTCTATTACCGAACTTTCTATCCTCCTTTCCCAGCTTAAAAAATGCTTTCGATGGGCAGAAGCATCGGAAACACAAGAAGCTGAAGAAACTGCGCTCGTCAACCTGCCTGCCAAGCGTGGTGAGTATGACAATATCCTCCTGTGGAACGAAAAATCCTTTGTTCAGCAGTGGACTTCTTACGGCTGACATTATGATGATGATGATGAGCAGGCATGTCGTAATTTGCAGCGGATGTGTTGCTTCAACCTTCACTCCTGACTTTTATGACCCTTCTTGACCCTGACATTTAACAAAAAATAAAAAGCACTTCGTTTTATTGTTATATATAATATAATAATAATAATAAATATAAATAATCTCAAGCAATCGTCATAGGCAGTCCATATTTTATAACTAAATTTAAGACTCTCTCCTTTCCTAATGTCGTTCTTGATGGTAATATTATTCCTTTATCTCCTACAGTGACAAACTTAGGCATTATTTTTGATGAGACTCTTTCCTGGTCGCCTCAAATCAATGAGGTGAGTCGTAAGATGTTTGTGGCTCTTTATTCTTTAAGACGACTGCAAAATTTTCTGCCCACAAAAACGAAAGTGCTTCTTGCTCACTCCTTATTGACTCCTTTGCTAAATTATGCAGACGTAGCATATTTGGACCCAACTGAAATTCTCCTTGACAAGCTGGAACGCCTGCAAAATCAATGCATTAGATTTATTTTTGGACTGCGTAAACATGACCACATCTCAGAATTCCGTAAAAAACTTAACTGGTTGCCGATTAGGATAAAAAGGAATGATCATATTCTTTCACTTCTTTTTAATGTTCTATATAACCCTTCCTTCCCCATCTATCTTTGTTCTAAATTTTCTTTTAGGCAAATGAAAATATAAATGCGAAAGTGAGTTTGTTTATTTGTTTGTTTGTTTGTTTGTTACGCTTTCACGCCGTAACTACTGAACTGATCTTCATGAAATTTTGCATACACGTTCTCTGGAGTATGGAGAAGGACATAGGCTACCTTTTATCCCGGGAAATATTACTATTCCCGAGGGATTGACATTGACGCGGGCGGAGCCGTGGGCGAAAGCTAGTAATATATAATAGTAGAAAGTTGTTCGCGAAGAAAGCGTTTTTTTGTACACAGGTTGTTTTTTCGTCTGTTTTTCTAAATGTTCAGCTCTAGCTATACCGCGTGATTTGGAAACTCTGAACTACACTGAAATCCTGGAATCAGAATCCCTAATGGAATACAGAATTGCAAGAAATAAACGTAAAACATTGAAAAAAGAATTTTGACCTTCCATAAAAATTCGCCCAACTGATACCGGCGACTTTGTATGGGAAGCCTTAATTTTTTTTATTGCAATAAAAAATATTAAAAAAAATACTTCGTAAGGGAATCTGATTCCAGGATTTCAGTATAGTTCAGAGGTTCAAAATCACTCGGTATATCGAAAACTAACGTGTCGTTTTTTTTTTGCTTCTAAATAATTTTTCTAGATTGTGGACCTTAGCTCTTCGCACCTTAGTTCATTCGCGCCTCAGCTCTTCCCACCTCAGTTCATTCACACCTTAGGTCTTCGCACTTTAGTTCATTCGCACCTCAGCACTTTGCACCTTATTACACACTCGGATGCAAGCCCTCAAAATATTGTGCTTAATTTTAATTGACCTTTGTTTAATAGCATTGACTAGCTCCGTGGCGCAGCGGTCAACACGCCAGCCTGCGACACGGAGTGACCGGGTTCGATCCCCGGCCAGGTCAAGATGGAAAATGATCTTTTTCAGATTGGCCTGGGTCTTGGATGTGTATCTATATATGTATTTGTTATAAAATATAGTATCGTTGAGTTAGTATCCCATAACACAAGCCTCGAACTTACTTTGGGGCTAGCTCAATCTGTGTGATTTGTCCGTATATATTTATTTATTTATTTATTTATAATACCGATTACCGAAATTTCTATTACGTAACCAGCTCGCCACCCCAATATTTGCCTAAGGCCAAGCCCGCATGGCATAATTAAATTTCTAGTGACAGCAGCCTCTAATCAGATTCAATATCAAATATTGACAGAGCAACAGGATATACCAGCTCTAACCTGTAACTTTGTCCGCGGAGTTATATAATTATTATAAATACAGACAAATTACACCGGAATTAAGTTAAATTTATTAATAAATACGGACAGCCCCAAGGTAAGTTCGAGACTTGTGTTATGGGATACTAACTCAACGATACTATATTTTATAACAAATATATATATAGATAAACATCCAAGAGCCAGGCCAATCTGAAAAAGATCATTTTCCATCTTGACCTGGCCGGGGATCGAACCCGGGCACTCCGTGTCGCAGGCTGGCGTGGTAACCACTGCGCCACGGAGCTGTCGGTTAAATTAATCTGAGGAATCATGTTAATAGGCGATGTGGCTAGCAACCTATCCCTATTTTGATTCCGTTTTCCACCTAATTCCTACGCACATGCTAAACGTGGCCTTCAGGTCTGATATGCCTGATCTCTGTCAACCCTGCAAGGGAAAAAGACGTGATATGATGTATGTATGCATGTATGTAAATTACACCGATTGAGCTTGCATGCAGCAACACAGAAAAACAACCTAATGGACAAAGACAAAAAATTGAAGTGGACATGTAATAAATGCTTAATGGATAAGAAACAACCTAAAAATACTACCAGTACACCAAAAATCCAATCGCGAGATAGCAACATCATCTAAAACTTTACTAGAACAACCCACACCGAAACCAATATTTTTAGAAACAGAACCAGAACTACTTGGAAGTACAACAACGGATAATGTTACAAAAAGAAAATACTATGTCACATTACAAAATTCATTTAGTTCCATATCAGAGGCAGGCTCTTTTGATAGTTGTGTCTTGCGAAACGACACATTAAACAGGAGTTCTCCAGAGTGATCTGTACATATTAATGATGATGAATTAGAGGAAATAAAAATAAAATACACAGAATTGGAGAAAAAACTTTTAACAGCAGCGAAACTTGTTTTATGCGATACTAACTTAACGATACTATATTTTATAACAAATACATATAAAGATTAACATCCAATACCCAGGTCGATCTGAAAAAGTGCATTTTCCATCTTGACCTGATCTTATATACTTTGGGGCTAGCTCAATTTTTGTGATATGTCCCTATAAATTTACAACAAGTTTTTACCCTTTGAGTACGGAACTCTAAAATAATATACATGTGTGTTTAAAAAACATAAAAACAGTTTTGTAAGTAAATAAATAGATATATACGGACAAATCACACAGATTGAGCTAGCCCCAAAGTAAGTTCGAGACTTGTGTTATGGGAAACTAACTCAACGATACTATTTTTTTTTTTTTTTTTTTTTATGTATATCCGACGGCAAACGAGCAGACGAGCCACCTGATGGAAAGTGGTCACCGTCGCCCATGGACATCTGCAACACCAGAGGAGGTGCCGATGCGTTGCCGACTCTTAAGATACCTGTAAACACGCCTTTTGAAGGACCTCAAGTCATAGCACACAGGGAAAACCTCGGGAGGGAGTCCATTCCACAATCCTGCTGTACGAGGAAAAAAACCACGTGACGCTCTGACATTTTTGGAGACCCAAGTGTCAAGGATGTGGGGATGGACTTTACTCCTGTGGCGAGCGGTGCGGTGGTAGAAAGGTGACGGTGGCACCAATTCGAATAGTTCTTCAGAACACTCCCCATAGTATAGACGGTAAAATACACACAGAGAACCAACGTCTCTCCGTAGACTGAGGGTGTCTAAATCGTCTGTGAGAGTGGGATCGTCAATAATACGAATTGCCCGGCGTTGGATGGAATCAAAAGGAAGGAGTTGGTATTGAGGTGCACCAGACCAGATATGAGAGCAGTACTCCATGTGGGGCCGGACTTGAGCTTTATATAACAAAAGTCTATGACCCGGAGTGAAGTACTACCTCGCTCTATTGAGCACCCCAAGTTTTTTAGAAGCCATTTTGGCTTTACCTTCCAGATGATTCCGGAATTGGACCTCCTTCGTAATATCGACGCCAAGGATCCCAATACTTTTAGAAATTGTAAGAAAGGTGTCCCGGAACTTCGGTGCCATGTTAAATGGGGTCTTCTTAGCGGAAAACACGCAGACTTGTGTCTTAGTAGGGTTGAATTGAACTAGGTTTAGTTTACCCCATTCAGAGACCTGCTCCAGGGAGGTCTCAATGTCAGACACAAGTCTCTTTCTGTTCTCTTCCACCTGTGTTTAAGGGGTATTTGCACGACCTGCAAAATATGCATCACCCGTACTGTCGTCTGCATAGCAATGGATGCCACTAGTGTTTAGCATGTCGTTGATGTGCAGAAGAAACAGCGTAGGTGATAAAACAGATCCTTGGGGGACGCCAGCATTGATGGGCATGATATCGGAGCATAAACCGTCTACAACGACCTGACTATATTTTATAACAAATATATATATAGATACACATACAAAAGTATCACAGTATCGTCGCGTTCATTATGCATGAGCTTCAAACTTCGTTAAACTTGCATATTAATTTCTGATACGACGGAGCCTGCAATATTAAATAAAGCCAACAACATTGACGTCAACAGTACATACCTACTATCACGTCATTTTCTCTTTTGGGGTAGACAGAGCCTGGGCTCTGTATGTAGCCTTCAGGTGTAATAGACCTGGGTCTATTACACCTGAAGGCTACATTTAGTATGTTGGTGTGGTGAGGGTGTAGTTGGAAAACAGAATCAAAATTGTGATGGGTTATTAGCCGCATCGCCAATTGACATTTCCTTGATCGGCTTTTACGACCTGCGCGGGAAGAGAAACCAAACCCCCTGTTTGCTCTGACCAAGTACAGAGAGGGTCATGCTTCTGCAGTGGAGACTAAAAAGACCTGATCATCATGATAAGACAATGGCACACTTACTGAGATGCCCAGAGTACCCCGCAAACTACACACTGGAGGACCAGCATAATGCTACACCTAATGCAGTACAAGTAACCCAGTACTGGGCCCAGAAAAATATAAAATCGAACATCGACAATCTAAGAAGAAGACATACATATACAGGTTAATTTCTAGTCAAGTACCGGTAAGTACCTAATTGTGATTCAATGAAAAACTGATGTTCAAGCATTTATATGCTTCTACAGGCGGTATGTCCCGGAAAGTGTTATCACTTTCCGGGACATACCGCCTGGAGACGTAAACTTCTATTGTTATGTCTATTGTGTCTGGTTCAGTGTACGTGAATGGGTTAAAAAAAAACAACCTTCTGTCGTTGTAATGGAGTTGTAGGTGTCTTTCATGGTCATAGTCTGGATAACAAAGGAAAGAAACGGTTCATGCTACGTCCGAATATACATGCTATGTATGAAGTGAAATACACCTGCGTACTCTGAATATTCAGGTGTCATGCAAGTGAGACAACCAAAGCTAACAAGTCAGCTCTGCCATACATGAAGGGCTCGTTACTAATAGAATACAAGGTCGCAACTCGCAACTCGCAACGCCGATCACACATTAGCATTAAGCTGTTTTACTATGCAGCAACCGAATCATTTCTGTCTGATGTCAGCTGTTAGAAATATTAATTCTAATAGTGTGAGCTGTCTGTGCCGTGTGGTATCCGGCAGAGTAGAATAGGACCACTCCAAGTCTTCCCGTGGATGTCGTAGAAGGCGACTTAGGAAATACAAGCTAAACAAAGCTTTAAAACATCTGTGAGACCTCTCCAACCCGTCTGGCCAGCGTGGAAAGTGTAGGCCAAATCCTCTGGCTGCTCTGGCCAAGTATGGCTCTAGTAGTACAGAGAGGGTCGTGCTCCTGTAGTGGAGACTAAAAAGGACCTGATAATGATGATGATAATGATGAGCTGTCTAGGTCAAAACGTATACATGAAATGGTCAGAATTCTAACATTAGAATATGCCAATTTCTGATACTGACCTCAGTTTTAATTTATAGTACTGTTTCATATGCTTTTTTAAGTTTCGTTAATTAACTCAACAAACTAATATTTATCAAAATACTTATCCGCCACTTTATTTCCAATGTTTTGTTTTGAAATTCCAATAATATTTATTTGAATTTTGCTTAATTTCCAAAGAAATATATTATCATACATAATTTATATATATCTTACGATCTGTAGGAAAGGCCGGTATATAATTTAAAAAAAACTACGCCTAAACGAAAATTTATGTAATTTGTTTTATCAATTTGTACGTCCGTACTTGAAGAAATTAGTTAAAACTACTGTACTTTTTGAACAAAAACAAGAATTTTATTTCTAATTAAGTGATCACTTAATAGAAAAAATTTTGATCGTAATCAGGTTTGGTGCTTTACAATGCACTGCAGTGAGCAGACGACTAAAAAAATGGAGGGCGTGACCAGTTGGTGACGAACCCGGCTTAGTAAGAGCCTCTTTAATATGCATTACCCTGCATTGTCTTAGTGCATGTTTGGCTGAGATTAAAACAGATAGTCCTACTTTAGATATGCTAATTAGGCACGGCTAGCTTCCCCTCACGATTTTGTCTTAGAATTGCTTTGTTACATGTCTCCCTTGAGCTATTCATTTTCAGGTCTCTCGGAGTACACATATACGTGGTAATTACGTCATTATTCCTTGCGGATTTGATAAAGCCATGGGCCATTAGACTTAAAGGTCGCAGATATCACTAAGCCGGTTTGGAAAAAGGAAATAATCCTTACTAATTACTAATATATTACTAATACTAATATACTAATACACTAATATACTAATATACTAATATACTAATATACTAATATACTAATATACTAATATACTAATATACTAATATACTAATATACTAATATACTAATATACTAATATACTAATATACTAATATACTAATATACTAATATACTAATATACTAATATACTAATATACTAATATACTAATATACTAATATACTAATATACTAATATACTAATATACTAATATACTAATATACTAATATACTAATATACTAATATACTAATATACTAATATACTTATATACTAATATACTAATATACTAATACTAATCCTTACTAATATTATAAATGCGAAAGTGAGTTTGTTTATTTGTTTGTTTGTTACGCTTTCACGCCGTAACTACTGAACCAATCATCATGAAATTTTGCATACAAGTTCTCTGGAGTACGAAAAAGGACATAGGCTACCTTTTATCCCGGGAAAAAGTACTATTCCCGAGGGATCGACATTGACGCGGGCGGAGCCGCGGGCCTAAGCTAGTTATATTATAAATGCGAAAGTGAGTTTGTTTGTTTATTTGTTACGCTTTCACGCCGTAACTACTGAACCGATCATCATGAAATTTTGCATACACGTTCTCTGAAGTGCGGAGAAGGACATAGGCTACCTTTTATCCCGGAAAAAAGTACTATTCCCGAGGGATCGACATTGACGCGGGCGGAGCCGCGGGCGAAAGCTAGTAGATCTATATTGGGAATGTGTGCGCTGATTGTAAAAATCAGTAGAAGGAAAGAGGTAATATCTTAGAAATCTTTTCAAAGGCGATGCAGTTTAAGGTTCATCGCCTTTGAAAAGATTTCTGATTAAACTCATTAGGTGTTGCAAGGTATTTAACTAACTCTATTTAAGAACTTCAGCCGTTTGTAAGTGTCAGCAGACTCCCCGCAATTGCTTTTAGTGTTTTACGTTTCCTAAATATTTAAGAGTATATTATACAATAGTTCTGACTAACCCCAAGCTAGCCCCTTAAGTTATATATTTTTTCTTTATTTCTATTATGCCTCTTGAACCTTAATTATTTATTCATAATGCCGTAGTAGGGTCTAAAGCTATTGTCGGAGCTCTTATATGTCATTTATAATACTGTAAATGCCAAAAATGGTTTACCTTAGCGCCAAAATGTTTGTTGGGTTGCAAAACATCACTATTATAACACAGTGAACTGCTATTTATTTATATATTGAGGAACAAAAAACAGTTACAAAATACATCATTAGAAAAAGAAACTAAATTTAAACAGTTTATACAATTTTGCAACCTACGTTATTCTCAGGCTGCTTATATACATAATATTTAAAAGATGCTACTAGAGAGTAATAAAATATGTAATATAATCCTAACATATAATAAATAAGAAAACTAATAGCAAAATAACAAAAATAACAGTTTGTGTTTATTAGAAGGAAGACTAAGTTAGTTGAGGGGAAAAGGAAGAAAAGAAAAAAAAAATTAAAAAAAAATTAAATAAAATTTAAAATTGCAAACTTATAAGATAACTAGCTTTCGCCGGCGGCTCCGCCCGCTTCAATGTCGATCCCTCGGGAATAGAACTTTTTCCCGGGATAAAAAGTAGCCTATGTCCTTCTCCGCACTCCAGAAAACTTGTATGCAATATTTCATGATGATCGGTTTAGTAGTTACGGCGTGAAAGCGTAATAAACAAACAAATAAACAAACAAACTCACTTTCGCATTTATAATATTAGTAAGGATAAGGATGCAGAAAGCTACAGCATACATAACAATGAAACTTGTATTATGTCTCGCTCAGGGTCCGTCAATGTCTTAAATTTAAAAAAAGAGACGTGCTATTCATCATCTTTGTTTCTTAACTTTGTTATCATATAATCAGATTATTACATGAGAAGGCCAATGGCCTGGTGGGCGTGAGCATAAATTAGCGCTAACGCATGTAAAGCGACCCCGGGCGCAGCCCCACTGGGATGGGTAACCGCAAGTGGCATGAAAATATCTCTACCCTACATGCTTCGGGAAATTTTAAGCTGTTGGTATCGGCTTTCATCATTGATGGCAGTGGTCGAGGTTTGTAACATGCCTTGAGGCAGCTTGAAATCTGGCACCAGTTTTGACCACTAACACAAATGAAAAACAAATAAACATCATTACAATACGATTATAATACGACAGATACCTTAAGGTGACTAAAAAAAGCTGATAACAGTGTAGCCACAGGCACCCACTATTTTTTACTCGGCAACCTAGAATTTCGTAGGAAAAGCTTACACAGAAAATAATCCCGTAGTTCTACTGTATGCATGCGAGCCAAACAAAGAACAAAAACTGCTAAAGAGAGCCGCTAGTGGCCAATTACTGACTCTGTGGCCGCTAGATAAGGAAATGTTACGGCTATGTTGCACAAAGTTTATAAATATGTATTTTACACTATGCTATAGTTTTAACCAAGTGCTGAAAAATGTTATAGTATTATAGTATGCTTTAAAAAGATAGGATTAATTAGGAAAAGACTGATAATATTAAGGCAAATAATAAAAATGACATTGCATTTATCGTTTTTTTTTTTTGTTTTGACGTTATTACTTTATTAATTAATGCTCTTATTATTATTATCTCTATTATTGTTATATTTTTAGTTTATGTCTTTTAAGATTATGTAATATTTCAGACACGACTGTAAAATTGTTTATGAATAAATAAATGAAATGAAATGAAATGATTGACTGAAAGACAAAAAACACTAAAGCTAAAGAGTGCCGCAAGGGGCCAATTACTGATTTTGTGGCCGCTAGATAAGGAAATGTTTCGGCTACATAACACTTCATTGTAGTTTGTAGTTTTTATTCGAGTACTGTGAAAATTAATATAGTTTTACAGATTGCTTTATAAATAGGATAGACCAAAAAGAAACACTAAATCTGATGAGTGCCGCAATTACTGGTCATGTGGTCGCTAGATAAGAAAATGTTACGGCTATGTTGCACAAAGTTTATTTACATTACTTATGCTCTTGTGTCATTTGAGTACTCTGAAAAATAGAACAGTTTACAGAATGCTCTAAAAATATAGGATAAGTTGAAAAAAAAATAACACTTTATAGGTCAATAGGCTAGTTTCCTGGGTCAAAATAATAACATTACAATTAGTCCGTCAGTTAGATAATCAAAAAATATTGGACACGTATTATTTCTTTTGACAATTAAACAATAAATAGAAAAGATAAAGCGCGTCAATGTTCATGAGTGGCTTGTGACGTCAAAGTTTGCTAAAAAGTGTAGCAAACTATGACGTCACTCGGAATTTCAAAGGGCTATATCTTTATCATTTTTTATTCTATCGACAAAAGAAAAATACGTATCCTATATATTTCGAATTACTAACTGACGGACTAATTATATTTTTTTAGGAAACTAGCCTATTACTGGCACTGTGGCCGCCAGATAAGGAAATGTCAAGGCAATGTTTTTTTTAAATATTTTTAATATGTTGTAGTTTTCATCAGACTACTCTGAAAATAGTGCAATTTGCAGTTTGTTTATAAAAGATAGGATAGACTGAAAAAATACTACAGCTAATTAGTGCCGCAAGCTACTTTTTTCAAGTAACTTAGAGATATAGTACATATTGTATGCATGTTAAAAGCTGAACGATAAACAAAAACTGCTTAAGAGAGCTCCGAGTGGCCAATTACTAGCTTCGTGGTCGCCAGATAACGAAATGTTTTCCTACGTATTTGGAACATGAAAGCGCTGTATAGTGCTTTTAACTCGTGGTGTTAGCTTTTCTAAACTAATTCTGAGGCACTCCTGTAAAAATTTATTTTAACGTGTGATTTTGAACCTCTGAAATAAACTAAAATCCTGGAATCAGAATCCCTTCGTCAAAATCGAAAAAGAAAAATGTTGGCTTCCTATACAAAGTCGCCGATCGGCTGGGCGAATTTCTATGGAAGGTCAATTTTTTTCGCCTTTTACCTTTTTTTCTCGCAATTCTGCATTCCGTTACGGATTATGATTCAAGGATTTCAGAATATTTCAGAGGTTTCAAATTACATGGTATAAATATGTCTCAGACATCGTCAAACTAGAATTATAATTTTTAGAAACATTATATTGACGATTATATATAACGACTTAAATGTTATCTACTTTTATAAGATGAAAGTAAAAACCTTTTTAAAAACAGGCTACTTATGTTCAGGTAATTTAGGTACCTTTATGTTTGCAGTTAATTACCATATCCATATTCATCATCATCATTTCGAGTAGGTGTCACGGTCAATCGACCATGCACACCCTGGTGTCAGAGTTCTTCGGAACCGCCTCTCGGCCTCTGACGTGTTTCCTTTAACGACTACCAGATGGCAGCCGGGACCACCGGCTTAACGTGCCTTCCGAAGCACGGAATCATCTTTATTATCAGACAATCAGGTGATTCAAGCCTGCAATATCCTAACCAAACTGGAAACTACTAAACAAAGTATGCTTCCGGTGGGAATCGAACCCACGACCCCCGGGTCAACAGGCAAACGCCTTAATCACTGGACCACGGAGGCTGTTAATATCCATATTGTCAAAGTGCATCACAAATAGCTAGTCCGCCATCTTGGTTCGTCCGTCATGTTAGATTTAGAATAACGTCACACAGCTTACCATGCATTGTCATCCAAACTAAACGAGTATACAAAATTTCAGCTCAATCGATGGAAGATATCTGCTACATAATTAAATTGCAAGATTCACCCCAATAAACATAGTTACATACATACATTGCAAGTTAAATAAAAGCTTGTAACAATAACAAAAATTATTTGTGTTCACAGTAATTAAAATTTAAGTTCATAGTAAAAAAAAAGAGAAATTTCATTCGAAAGACTAACACAGAATATTATCCTTCAAGCTTGCGGCAAGCCGAAGCAAGAACAAAAACTGCTAACGAGACCCACTAGTGGCCAATTACTGGTTCTGTAGCGGCTAGATAAGGAAATTTTTCATCTATTCTACACGGTTCCTGGTAATGTTTAAAATTAGCTGAATTTGAGACATAGAATCAATATTTAAGGGTAAAATAACATACCGGAAAAGATACATAGATCAGCAATACAGATATTAAATTTTTAAGAATCTTATTTATGTCATAATATCTTTTGACTACAGTAATTTTGCCCAGTATGTCGCCACGGCCAATGCTCTGTCAATTGCCTCCTCTAATTCCTCCCTATTAAAAATTACCTATCGTAAAAGGTACATACCATTTCAGTCGTAAAATGTCTACTGCTGGACTAAAAGCCGCTCCCAAAGATTCTATGAGGAGGATATGGCTATAATCACAACTATGGACAGCAGGGTTACCAAGCGCAGTTTCTTCCGACGCTTCTGCCCATCGGAAGCATTTTTACGCTGAGAAAGGATAGGAATTTGTTGAATTTGGGAAAGAAATAAAGGTCTTTGGGTTAGTACTTACTCGGATGAATGAGGGAAAAGGAATTAGCAGCTTGGGAGGCCGGGCACGCGTACCCGATACTATACCTGCGACTACCGGATACAACCAGGTTGTTGACGATGATACTCTTGACCATGACCATGTGAGGGCTCGACTATCCCAGCGCTCTAGCGGAGTTCCCACATATAAGGAAGTTAGGGAGAACACAAGACTCGACACAGAGAATAACTTTATTGTTACAACTTCAACTATGTAGATGTTGACTTCAATAATTAATAACAGAGACTGTTATGCTCCGAGAGATTGTAGTAGACTCAAAGATGGTAGTAGACTGAAAGATGGTAGCAGACTGAAAAATTAAGAGGGAAAGAAAGTAATCTTACTTACTACTCACTCCGGGTCATAGACTTATATAAAACTCAAGTCCGGCCCCACATGGAGTACTGCTCTCATATCTGGTCTGGTGCACCTCAATACCAACTCCTTCCTCTTGATTCCATCCAACGCAGGCAATTCGTATTATCGACGCTTCCACACTCACAGACGATTTAGACACCCTCGGTCTACGGAGAGACGTTGGCTCTCTGTGTGTATTTTACCGTCTATACTATGGGGAGTGTTCTGAAGAACTTTTTGAATTGGTGCCACCGTCACCTTTCTACCACCGCACCGCTCGCCACAGGAGTAAAGTCCATCCCCACATCCTTGACACTTGGGTCTCCAAAAATGTCAGAGCGTCACGTGGTTTTTTTCCTCGTACAGCAAGATTGTGGAATGGACTCCCTCCCGAGGTTTTCCCTGTGTGCTATGACTTGAGGTCCTTCAAAAGGCGTGTTTACAGGTATCTTAAGAGTCGGCAACGCATCGGCACCTCCTTTGGTGTTGCAGATGTCCATGGGCCACCACTTTCCATCAGGTGGCTCGTCTGCTCGTTCGCCGTCGGATATACATAAAAAAAAAAAAATCTAAAAATGGAATGGAATGAAATTGGAATTAAAATAAGGAATGAAAAATGGACAGGATGAGAGAAATGAGGTTGGACGAGATGCAGCATGCAGGTGGCATGCTGCAACGTTACAACCATACATACATATTATCACGTCTTTTTCCCTTGCGAGGTAGACAGGAGCTAAACTTAAAAGCCATGTTTAGCATATTGGTGGGTGTATAGTTGTAAAACGTATCAAAAAGAGATTGGTTGCTAGCCGCTTCGCTTACTAACAAGATTTGTTAGATTTTCGCCTCGAACCTTTTACGATCGGCGTGGAAAGAGAAGCATCTGGTTCATTCTACTTTTTTTCTCCCAGACCAGCATGGAAAAGAATAAAAGAGTATAAAAATTATATACTCAAAAAAAATTTCGTCATTTCCATACTAAAGAGTCCCGCCGCCCGGCCAGTTTGTATGTGAATGTCGAATTTTTTTTTTGAGATCCCAGCATTGTGCCCAAAAAGTTGTTCATATTGATGGTCTGAGTCACCCCTTTAACATCCAAAACGATCAAAATTCACCATGTATAAAACTTAAAAAAATACAAATGAATGAATATTCTGGGAAACAAGGGACAATGGGTTAAATAAATCACGAGTAACATGGTTAATCGGTTAACTAAAGACTGATAAACAGAAATTCAATTACTGCTCGATAGTGGATGAGCTACGAATTAGTTGAATATGGTATATTTTTATTATGTGGTATCCGGCAGAGTAGAATAGGACCACTCCAAGTCTTCCCGTGGATGTCGTAGAAGGCGACTTAGGAAATACAAGCTAAACAAAGCTTATAAACATCTAAGAGACCTCTCCAACCCGTCTGGCCAGCATGGAGAGTGTAGGCCAAGTCCTCTGGCTGCTCTGGCCTAGTATGGCCCTAGTAGTACAGAGAGGGTCGTGCTCCTGCAGTGGAGACTAAAAAGGACCTGATGATGATGATGGTATATTTTTTAACTTGCATTGATGCATAGATGTCTTAATCGCTCTTGGACGATAATTTTACGAGAAAACGGTGGAAGAGCGGTAGATGCGTCACGCTCGCGTTACGGAACGTGACACTTTTTGGTGCGTGCAGCAGGCATTCTTCAATTTATAAGACGCTATCACGTTAGGCCAAGTCCTCTGACTGCTCTGGCCAAGTATGGCTCTAGTAGTACAGAGAGGGTCGTGCTCCTGTAGTGGAGACTAAAAAGGACCTGATGATGATATCACGTTAAAAATACCACCCAATTGTGAGCTAATGCCGCTTATGCTTTGCTTGACACATTTTATCATCATTATTTCAATTAGTAGTCTTTTGGTAGCTGTAAGAATCTGATTCTTCATCTTACATGTTGGTGTGGGTGAAAAAAACGTAAAATGTACCAGCTACTTTTCTTCCCCCGCAGATCGTAAAACCCGAACGAGGGAACGGGCAAAATTCCGTGGAACATGTCAATAGGCGATGCAGCTAGCAACCCATCACTATTCAAGTCAAGTCAAGTCAAATATAATTTATTCATCACTAGTTTTCGCCCGCGGCTCCGCCCGCATCAATATCGATCCCTCGGGAACAGTACTTTTTCCCGGGATAAAATGTACCCTATGTCCTTCTCCGTATCCTAGATAACGTGTATGCAAAATTTCATGATGATCGGTTCAGTAGTTACAACGTGAAAGCGTAACAAACAAACAAACAAACAAATAAACAAACAAACAAAAAAACTCACATTCGCATTTATAATATTAGTTAGGATAGGATAGGATAAGATACTTTACATTTCATTTGGTGAACGTTAACATTTATTTTACAACAAAGATTTGTTGACGTTAATTTACTTAAGGCGCTGTATCCCTTTACCGTTTGTAGCGGTTGAAAGTGGCGATACCAGTTGGCCTGTCCATAGTCTCATTTCAAACCCGTGTCTGCCATTTACTTGTTAATTTTCACTTTTAATTTAATAATTCAATAATTTTTAGGTATCCATCTGGCTCATTTAGTTATACTTTTTATAGACGTAAAAAAGTTGGTAGTAGTCGCTGAAAATATCAAAAAATTCGCGACGAAACTTTTTCTGAATATAGCTTTTTTGCTATTTTATTTTGCTAGGTTTTAAATATTTTTTTGAAAATATTTTGATGTAACCATTTATTTTGATCTTTGAACCGTACTTCATATTTTTTTCATGCTCGTATTCCATGAAGAACTAGGCTAAATGCGCGACAAAAAAATAGACGTTTTACGGTATTCTTCTAATGCACAGAGCCTTAAAGCTAAGTTTAGAGCCGCTTCAAAAGCCGAGTGCAGAAGAAGCGGCAACAAACTGCACAGCGCAATTATGATTCCGTTTTTCACCAGTGCCCATACATGCTAAACGTGGCTTTTGGGTCTTATAGACCTAGGCTCTGTCTACCCCGCAAGGGAAAAAGACGTGATACTATGTATGTAAGAATCTGATTTCAGTACTGGCCACTTTTACACTTGATAAACAATTTACAAAAATTATTTATATGTGTTCCTCAGGGCGAATGTGAACCGAGACGCGTGACTCCGTGCGCGCGTCTCGGTTTACATTCGCCCTGAGGAAGACCTCCGGATGAGGTTGAAACATGTCGGCCTGTTGCTGACTTCGTACGTGTGTAACCCGTAATTCACATATAAATAATGTTCTTATCTCGCGTTAGTTTTAATTAAAAAATAATTTACAAAAATGCTAGCGGAGTGTCCTCCACACAATTTTCAGCTCGACGTTGGGCCCTCTCATCAAGCGGAGGTCGGATGATTTATACTGCCATCGAACCCTATTACCAGCGCTCATTTCAATATGGTAATTACGTCATACGTTTGTCAATGACATTTTGTCGAACAGGATACTGACCCGCCTTATATATGTATTGTCAGTAATTTGGGGTGAGGACTATGGCCTTAACAAGAATTCTGAAGGAAAAAACTGAAAACCTATTTAATATTTGTGATCTTCATTATAAAGTATAGCTCTAGTAGTACAGAGAGGGTCATGCTCCTGTAGTGGAGACTAATAAAGACCTGATGATGATGATGATGATGATCATCATTATCATTTCGAGTAGGTGTCACGGTCAATCGAACCATGCACACCCTGGTGTCAGAGTTGTTCGGAACCGCTTCTCGGCCTCTGAAGTGGTTCCTTTAACGACTACCAGATGGCAGCCAGGACCAACGGCTTATCGTGCCTTCCGCAGCACGGAATCATCTCAATTATCAGACAATAAGGTGATTCAAGCCTGCAATGTCCTAACCAAACTGGAAACAACTAAACAAAGTATGCTTCCCTTAGGAATCGAACCACGACTCCCGGATCTACAGATAAACGCCTTAACCACTGGATCACGGAGGCAATATTTGTGATAATACACATATAAACATTGTATTAAAATATCTGCAAATAGTATAAATTAACTTATAATAAACTACATAAAAATAAACCTAACTAAATTCATACTAAAAACAAAAAAAAACCTAAAATTTTAAAAGAATAAAAATCTATACTAAGGTGTTGCCCGTGTGGCATAGTGCCAAAAACACTAGGTGCATTCCCCCGCTGAATAGCAATTGCAATTCTTTGCGCGAAGAAAGAGCCAGCCCTCTTGTCACCAGCGGCGTCGACAAGCCTGGGCGCTAACACCTTAAATAATTTCTTAGTGCTAGGACCCCATGGACCTAATGTTTTAACTTATTTTTTATAGGTACAATATTATTTCAAAACTCGATTTGTTTTCAAACCTTTAAAAATTTGGTTTCAAAGATCTGAGTATCTTTGTTTGTGATATTTTCCTTATAAAATAAGTTTAATTTTTAAAATTCCTTAATACTAAGTGAGGCCGGCCGACACTTACGCCGGCCGGTCGCTTATACACGGAACGAGACACAATTTTGTGCGTGCCGTCGACGTTCATTGTTTTATATGACTTTACGTCAAAAAAGCTCTTTCAATAAATACCAAAAACCTTTCCCTTTTTCTTCCATTTTATTTCCTTTGCTATTTCATACTAAAAGCTTTAAAGTAACACGATGAAAAGCTGCAGTGGAGAAATTTAATAACGAGCAGTGTTTTTCAATTTTCCGGGATATTGGAGAAAGTTGCCACCATTTAATTCCACTTTTTGCACCATATTTTATTTATTAAGAGTATATCAAAAATAGCATTGTGAATGCAAATTAAAAACACTTATAAAAATATTTCATGGCTTCCTACGTATTAGCTGATTTTCAAATCCATTGTAAAATTAGTTGAATTAAATACCTCACTTGTAAAAGTCGGGTAGTTGCGTAGGTGACGTAAGCCTTAATACGTATAAGGGATATGGTGGATAATTTCGGCGCCGAGATTGATTGTGCGGTAGCACAGATGGCAGAGCATAGGTCGTATAGGGCTAGGTCGCTGGTCCCGCCGCATGAAATTTTTTCGCCATATTTTATTTCTTAATTTATTAAAAGCATATCAAAAATAGCATTGTGAATGCAAAATAAAAACACTTATAAAAATATTTAATTTACTTACTTGTTTTCGTAGGTGAACAGAAAAACATGTAGACTGTAGAAGCCATAGATTTAAAAAAAATTGCGTCTCGTAGAAGCCTATTTGTAGACTCACCGATCAGAATCTTTACTTTGACATACTCGTAAACAGCTCTGAGTTTTGAATTCTTGATGAATTCTGTGTAAATACCACTTGACATTTTGACCAATTGGTGTTGGCTACTTTTTTCCCCCATTGCCTTCACCCAATTCCTTGAAAGGTCGACAACACTCCTGTCACACCCAGGTGTTACAGTTGTCCATGGGCAGCGGTGATCACTTACCAGGTGACTAGTTGCTCGTTTGCCGTCCTATAATCATAAAAAAATTGTAGTTTTAAGTCTTTTCTTCTTCGTTTTTGTTTCGTCTTTTTTATACAGATTGATTATACCTTACTTAGAAATTACATAACACTTCTTTTTTCCTTGCGTGGTGGAAAGAGCTCAGGTCTTTTTAAGACCATAAAGCCACGTTTCATCTTTTTAGTCTCCACTGCAGGAGCATGACCCTCTCTGTACTACCGGAGCCATACTTGGCCAGAGCAGACAGAGGATTTGGCCTACACTCTCCTCGCTGGCCAGACGGGTTGGAGAGGTCTCATTGATGTTTATGAGCTTTGTTAAGCTTGTATTTCCTAAGTCGCCTCTTACGACCTCTATGGGAAGACTTGGAGTGGTTCTATTCTACTCTGTCGGAACCACACGGCCACTTTAGCATGTTGGTAATCTGCTGATGGAAAACGGAATCAAAATAGTGATGGGTTGCTAGCCGAATCGCCTACTAATATGATTCGTAAGATTTTTACCCATTCCCTCGATCGATTTTTACGATCTGCGCGGGAAGAAATGGTACATTCTACGATTTACATCACCAGACATAATCACCAATATGTCCTCGATCATCGCAAAATGTACTTCATTGTGGGATGAAGATCAGGCTATCACATAGATTGAGACGCAAATAGCGAAGGTACTTACAGCCATTATTACAGTACTAGCTGTTGCCCGCAACTTCGTCGGCGGTAATTTCTGTTATTATAATTAGTTCGTTTTCTTATAAGTATAGATGTATAACTTTCCCCCGTTTTCAAAACATTTTTTATTGATGCTTCGCTCCTATTGGTCGCAGCGTGATGTTTTATAGTCTAAAGCCTTTCTCAATAAATGGACTATCCAAAACCAAAATAATTTTCCAATTTGAACTAGTAGTTCCTGAGATTAGTGCGTTCAAACAAACAAAGTATAGATTAGTGTTAACGCGCCATTTTTCTTTACAAAGTGGAGTGAGACTTATCTCACTCCACTTATCTTATCTTAATAAGATAAGATAAGATAAACGTGAGCTGAGATAACTCCCGATTTACTGGCATTTTATAGCGTCAATTAGATTGCGTTTATCGTCCCGGTTTAAATTGGCCGTTTTATTACCATAAGTATACAATATGTAAAGAAAACCCTGACCGATTCTTGAAGGGGTGACTTAGCCTGTCGATATGAACAACTTTTCACATGGGACCAATGCTGGGAACTCAAAAAAATGTGTCCACGGTTACCAATCATAGTGCATTAAATTATGACTTTTTATGCTGTAACATAATTATTTGGCGAGCTCCATGGCGCAGTGGTTAACAGGCTAGCCTGCGACGAGGGCCCTGGGTTCAATCCCCGGTCAGGTCATGATGAAAAATGATCTTTTTCAGATTGGCCTGGGTGTTGGATGTTTATCTATATATGTATTTGTTATAAAATATAGATCGTTAAGTTAGTATCCCATAACACAAGTCTCGAACTTACTTTGGGGCTAGCTCAATCTGTGTGATTTGTCCGTATATATTTTTTTATTACATCAGTAGTGCAATGGTAGATGGTTTATTAAAGCATGCGCTAAACAACACCTTAGGTTTTATTTAGCGTTGGCTCTGTCTAGCCTGCAGGGGATAAAGCCACGATACATGTACACCATTAATGTTGAAGGTCCCATCTTTCTTCACAAAGTAAAGTGAACGCAGATACCTTCCGATTTACTGGCGTTTTATAGCGTCAATTATTTAGCGTTTATCGTCCCAGTTCAGATTAGACGTTTAAATGGTGGATTTCTATCCACTGTTTTACATAAAAAGCAAAGTATTTATTTCTAACGTGTCAATTGTTACATTCAAAGATTCAAAGATTTATTCAGAAAATAAGCCTTTTCAGGCACTTTTTCACGTCAATTCACATTTTAAATAATACTCATTATATTATATTCAAATTATTAATTAATGTTCAAAAGCTACAAACTACTAGCGTTTCGCAACCGACCACTGCAGAGAAGAAGACGCCGAAAGAAACTCTTTTCAACAGTATTGGTCGCCTACTTGCCTGAAGGGCTTTGTACGATATTTAATATTTTTATCTTATCTTTTTTTTTCTGATGTCCTGTTATATACAATTTTAATTTACATATTTTTGTGGAACACGTTATGTTTATTAGATTATTATAGAGACATTGAAATAACTGTGATGTTGCTGTAATAGATAAGAGTTGAAAAAGTAGTCAAGCATTTGTAAAATGTAAGTTCTTATTATACTTAGAGTATTTAACTTCCAGTTTGCAACAGCACAAAGCAAGAGCTTGTTAGCGAAGACTCTTTGTGTCGCTGTATAAAACTGTTAATTAGTTTATGTGACTTCAGGAATTCTGTATACTTTGTTTCTTTTGTTTGCTGCAATAGATGCGTTGTGACAAAACAGCTTTACATTTGTAAAATTTGAGTTCTGACATAAAATATTTATAGTATTTTATTTCCATTTTGCAACAGCACATACAGATGCTTGTTAACGGAGACTCTTTGTGTTGCTCTATACTTATTCGTAGGTGTCGCTGTATAAATGTATTAATTAATTTACGTGACTTCAGGGATTCTGTATACTTTGTTCCTTTTGTTTTTTTTTCTTCACTATCATAGATACTTTCAGACCACAATCTGGGAGAAAACATAAAAAAAAATTGAAGAATGTACCAGCTGCTTCTCTTCCGGTAGAAGCCGGCCGGGGGGCAAAAAATTCATGATGCGGCTAGCAACCCATCGCTATGTTGATTCCGTTTTCCACCTTTACGTAACCGCTAGCCGTGTGGTTTCCGGCAGAGTAGAATAGGATCACTCTTATGTAAAAATAAGCAAAGTATTTATTTCTAACGTGTCAATTGTTACATTGAAATAACTGTGACGTTGTGGTTGGCCACTTCTTGGGCTTGAGCTGTAGCTTAATTTAGGCTTTCCTTAGTGCGTGAGCATAAGAAACCTTACGCATGTTATGCAACCCCGGGCGCGGTCCCCATTGGGATGGGTGACCGCAAGTGGCATAAAATATGTAGGTCTCCTCCGTATTTCGGAAGGCACGTTAAGCCTTTGGGCCTGGCAGTTATCATTGATGGCAGTCATTAAGCTGTGTCAGATGCCTTAAGGCAGTTCGAAAAATCTGATACCAGTGTTGGCCACTTATACACACACGAAAATAAACAAATCGATGAATAGTAGCATTACTTTGTTCCATGGCAAGGTGGAGCTCCCAGTAGGAGCAAACCCCTACTTTTATGTATTACTAACGTCTTATAAATCGATGAACGCTAGCTGCACGCACGAAAAAGTGTCACGTTCTGTGTGCAAGCGAGAGTGCGGAACAAGCGATAGAGAAGCACGATCGGTCTAAGAGTTCGGCTTGTAACGCATTGACATATCTATCGTTCGTAAACAGACTGTACCATTTTTCAAAATTTAATGACACAGTATTTGAAATGTTGTTCAATGTCATAGGCCAAACATGCCGTTTAAATATTGTTACCACCTTTCTGTGTCACTTCAATATAACAGCAAACAAAAGAAACAAAGTATACCAGAATTCCTAAAGTCACAAAACTTAATGAATAGTGTTTTACAGTGGCACAGAGTCTCCGCTAACAAGCTCTTGCTTTGTGCTGTCGCGAAATGGAAGCAATAAAACTTAAAAATATTTATTTTTGTTAAAACTAAAAATTTTAAAATTTTAAACTGCTTTTTTTGTTCGTGTCTATTAAAAATAGAGCCGTGTGGTAGAGACTAGGAGTGGTCCTATTCTACTGTGCCGGACAGTAGAATAGGACCACTCCTAGTCTTCCCATGGATGTCGTAAGAGGCGACTTAGGTAATACAAGCTAAACAAAGCTCAAAAACATCGATGAGATCTCTCCAACCCGTCTGGCCAGCGAGGAGAGTGTAGGCCAAATCCTCTGTCTGCTCTGGCCAAGTATGGCTCCGGTAGTACAGAGAGGGTCATGCTCCTGCAGTGGAGACTCAAAAGACCTGATGATGATGATTATGATCTATTAAAAATATACATACATAACGTCAGGTGTTTATTCCTTACGAGTAGTCAGAGCCATGGGTCACAAGACCCAAAGACACATCTCAGAGGATAAGAGAGGTCTCATTGATGTTTATGAGCTTTGTTTAGCTTGTATTTCCTAAGTCGCCATTTACGACATCCATGGAAAGACTTGGAGTGGTCCTATTCTACTCTGCCGGAAACCACACGGCCAGCAGTTAGCCTGTTAAGTGGACGTAAAGGTGGAAAACGGAATTAACATAGTGATGGGTTGCTAGCCGCATCGTCTATTGTTCTTAATTTTTCGTCCCTTGGCCGGCTACTACGTTTTGCGCGGGAGGACAAGCAGCTGGTACATTCTAAATTTTTTTATGTTTTCTCCCAGATTGTGGTCTGAAAGTATCTATGACAGTGTACAAAAGAAACAAAGTATACAGAATTCCTGAAGTCATGTAAATTAATTAACAGTTTCATACAGCGACACCTACGAATAAATATAGAGCAACACAAACAGCCTTCGTTAATAAGCATCTGTATGTGCTGTTGCAAAATGGAAATAAATAGTATAAATATTTTATGTAAGAACTCAAATTTTATAAATGTAAAGCTGTTTTGTCACCTCGCATTTATTGCAGCAAACAGAAGAAACAATGTATACAGAATTCCTGGAGTCACATAAATTAATTCAAAGTTTCATACAGCGACACAAAGAATTTGCGTTAACAAGCACTTGATTTGTGCTATTGCAAAATGGAAATAAAGTACTATAAGTATTTTATGTAGAAACTAAAATTTTACAAAAGTAAAGCTGCTTTGTCACCGCGCATCTATTGCAGCAAAAATAAGAAACAAAGTATACAGAATTCCTGAAGTCACAGAAATTAATTATCAGTTTTATACACGACATAAAGCGTCTCCACTAACAAGCACCTGCTTTATGCTGTTGCAAAGAAAATAAAATATTATACGTATTTTATCATCATCAGGTCATTTTTAGTCTCCACTACAGGAGCACGACCCTATCTGTACTACTAGAGTTATACTTGGCCAGATCAGCCATTATTACTCCATTTATCCGAGTAAGTAGTATCCCAATACTTTCACGTATTTTATGTTACAAATTAAATGTTACAAATGTCAAGATATTTTGTTAACTCGTATCTATTACAGCAAACAGAAGAAACAAAGTATACAGAATTCCTGAAGTAACAAAAATTAAGTAACGTCATACAACGACATAAAGAGTCTCCACTAACAAGCACCTGCTTTATGCTGTTGCAAAGAAAATAAATTATTATACGTATTTTATGTTACAAATTTAATGTTACAAATGTCAAGATACTTTGTTAACTCGTATCTATTACAGCAAACAGAGGAAACAAAGTATACAGAATACTTGAAGTCACAGAAATGAATTAACAGTTTCGTACAGCGGCACAAAGAGTCTTCACTAACAAGCTCTTGTTTAGAGCTGTTGTAAAAGGGAAATAAAATACTATAAGTATTTATGTAAATACTTACATTTTATATGTTATCCTCAACTGCCCGTCTGGTGGTTGCAGCTATGGCACCGGTACGCGCGCCCGGCCTCCAGAGTTGCTTCTTGATTATTACCACATTTATCCGAGTAGGTAAGTAGTAACCTAATACTTTCATTCCCAAAACCAACAATGTGTTTTTTTATATGAAAGACTAGCTGTTGCCTGCTACTTCGTCCGCGGCAATTTCTGTTATTTTGATAAATTTGTTTTTTAATTAGTAAGATGAATAATTTCCCCCGTTTTCTAAAATTTTTTTATTGATGCTTCGCTCCTATTGGCCACAGCGTGATGTTTTATACCCTTAAGCCTTCCTCAATAAATGGACTATCCAACACAAAAAGAATTTTTCAATTTGAATCTGTAGTTCCTGAGATTAGCGCGTTCAAACAAACGAACAAACAATCAAACAAACTCTTCAGCTTTATAATATTAGTATAGTATAGATTATTCGTATCACTTAAGGGCAGAAAGGTTCTCGAATGGTGACCACGTACGGGCAGGCACAGCGTTGCACCCACTGACCAGATGGTCGGACAACCTGACTAAGGTCGCAAGAAGACGCTGGATGCAGGCTGATTCCAACCAGTCGTATTGGAAATCTTTGGGGGACGCCTATGTCCAGGGACTCCTTATGGCTGAGATAAAAAAATAAATAAATATATATGGACAAGTCACACAGATCGAGCTAGCCCCAAAGTAAGTTCGAGACTTGTGTTATGGGATAATAACTCAACGATACTATATTTTATAACAAATACATTTATAGACCCAGGTCAATCTGGAAAAGATCATTTTCCATCTTGACCTGACCGGGGATCAAACCCGGGCACCCTCGTGTCGCAGGCTGGCGTGTTAACCACTGCGCCACGGAGCTGTCACGGAGATGATGGGGGATTTTATTGCCTGTAGATTCAGAGATTACACCATATTTTTCCTCTTGATCCAAATTCTGAAAATAAACTTTGAATTACACCTCTATAATCTCTATGGATTTCCATGAAAAATTACCAATTGGTTTCAATGAAACAATTCGGGCCGCCCACGCGTAGTCTGCTAACGTAAATAAAGATTTCCCGAATATTTTAGTGAAATTGAGGTGTTTCTATCTTCGCTATTATTTAATTTACGTTTCATAGAATTTGTTTAATGATTTTCAAATACATACATACATAATATCACGTCTTCTCTCTTGCGGGGTAGAAAGAGCCTAGATCTATAAGACTTGAAGGCCACGTTTAGTATGTTGGGGGCATTATGTGGAAAACGGAATCAAAATACTGATGGGTTGCTAGCCGCAACGCCTATTAACTTGATTCCTCAGATTTTATCCATTACCTCTTTGGCTTTTAGCTTTTACGATCTGCGCGGGAAGAAAAGCAGCTGGTACATTCTACGTTTTATCTTTTCTTCAAGACCAGCATGTAAGAGAGACGATTCTAACGATTAGGATATTATGGTGCGATAAAAGAAACTCCCTCATACATATCTACATACTTTCATACATACATTAACTATAAACAAATACATCCTTTTTTGAGCAATTGTGTATAAATCTAGTACAGCAATAATGATTGCTCACTATCTAAAGCTAGCATAAGAGAAATTGATAGTGCAGGCAATCGTCCGTGACTTACGAACAAAGACGTATCCATTTATATCAGTTATCTAGACTAATATTATGAAGAGGAAAAAATGTGTTTGCTTGTAATGGATAAACTAAGCTACAAGACCGATTAAGAAAATCTATCAATTGAATGAAAGCTACGTCTATAAAAAGTATGTTTGATGATATCTACGACCTAGTGGTAAAATCTAGTACAGCAATAATGATTGCTTACTATCTAAAGCTAGCGTAAGAGAAATTGATAGTACAGGCAATCGTCCGTGACTTACGAACAAAGATGTATCCATTTATATCAGTTATCTAGACTTATATTATGAAGAGGAAAAAATGTGTTTGCTTGTAATGGATAAACTAAACTACAAGACCGATTAAGAAAATCTATCAATTGAAAGTTACGTCAATAAACAGTATGTTTGACGATCTTTGTGACCTAGTAGTAAAATCTAGTACAGCAATAATGATTGCTCACTATATAAAGCTAGTGTAAGAGAAATTGATAGTACAGGCAATCGTCCGTGACTTAGAAACAAAGACGTATCCATTTATATCAGTTATCTAGACTAATATTATGATACGGAAAAAATTGTGTGTTTGCCTGTAATGGATAAACTAAACTACAAGACCGATTAAAAAAACTATCAAATTTAAAGCTACGTCAATAAACAGTATATTTGGACGATCTCTGCGATCTAGTGGTTATGATGCCAGACTGCCACACCGAAAAGTTCGATCCTCGGTCAGGTCAAGATGACAAAATAATCCTTTTCAGATTGTCCTAAGTCTTACTTATCCTTGTATAAGTAAGTATCTAATAAAAAAATATAGTATCGTACATACATACATAGTATCACGTCTTCTTCCCTTGCGGGGTAGACAAAGCCTATAAGACCTTATGGCTACATTAAGCATGTTAGAGGGCGTGTAGATAGAAAACGGAATCAAAATAGTTATGGATTGCTAGCCACATCGCCTATTGACATGATTCCGCAGATTTTAGCCCAATTCCTCGATCGGCTTTTACGATCTGCCCGGGAAAGAGAAACTGGTACGTTCTACGTTTTTTCTTTCTCCCAGACCAGCATGGAAGAGAAATATAGTATCGTTAAACTTCCCACAAAACAAGATCACAACTTACTGTGGAGCTAGCTCAATCTGTGTATTTGGTCTCTATAAAAAATATATAAAAAAGAAAAATAGAATAAGGGACAAAATAAATATAGACTTGGCTAGAGACACAGAGTGGCAAAGGCTGAATACAATACTAACTAAAGCTAGCGTAAGAGGATCAATAATTGATAGTGCAAGTAATCGTCTGTGATCGCCGAACAAAGATGTATCCATTTATATCAGTTAATACACTATCTGTCGAATTACACGTGATCACTCATGAGAAGATACATGTAGTTTCTATATCACATTCGTCATCATCATCATCATATCAGCCGCAAGAAGTGCACTGCTGGACATAGGCCTCCCCCAAGGATTTCCAGAAGCGGCCTACATCCATCGTCTTCCTGCGACCTTAGTCAGGTCATCCGACCATCTGGTCGGTGGATATCCGACGCTGCGCTTGCCGGTACGTAGTCGCCATTCGAGAACCTTTCTGCCCCATCGGCCATCGGTTCTACGCCCTATGTCACATTATCTACGTTATATGGCACATTATTTTAAGCTAAATTGAACAACTGGAAAACAAAAAGGAAAATATAATACGGTACAAAATAACTAAAGCCGTAGTTAAAGGCAAAACAAAGAGAGCAAAAAGGCAAAGGCCGAGAGGAAAAGCAGTGAAGCAATGCTATACTAACTGAACCTAGCGTAAGAGAAATAATTAATAGCGCAGGTAATCGTCCGTGACTTACGAACAAAGACGTATCCATCAGTAATTTATTATGTGTCGGATCACATGTCATCACTCATAAGATAATATGAACTTAGTTTAGTTTCTAAGAGATTTTTGCGTCAGTATAATGGCTAATTCAATGCTAAATGAAGAAAACTCTGATTATTTTATTTAAAAAGGATTACTTGAAGAAAACTTTTCAAAACACCTTCAGGTAAATAGTATCTGCTTTGAAAAATAAATACCAATCCATTGGTTTCTCTAGTATTGATAATCTATAGTTGTTAACACAAATCTCTAGACAGATTGAAGATCTACAAGCACTCTTAGCCTCTTCTTTGAATAAAAAGAAAAAATTGAATTAGGTACAGAATAAGTTAAGACATATCTAAAAACAAAACAAAGTTGCTAAAACTGTAGAGCAAAAGCACTGAAGCAATGCTACACTAATTGAAGCTGGCGTAAGAGATGTAATTGATAGCGCTGGTAATCGTCCGTGAATTACGAACAAAGACGTATCCATTTATATTGGTAATTTATTATTTGTCGGATCACACGTCATCACTCGCTCATGAGAGGTGAGAGAATACGAACACCCATAGATTAAAAAAAAATGCCGTCGAATATCGGAGACGAATCCAAACTTTTCCATCATCAAATGTCTATATCCATTGAAACCGACAAAAAAAAAACTCTTGATATTTTTTTTTTTTTTTTTTAAATTATATATGGTCAAATCACACATATTGAGCTAGCCCCAAAGTAAGATCGAGACTTGTGTTATGGGATACTAACTCAACGATACTATATTTTATAACAAATACATATATAGATATACATCCAAGACCCAGGCCAATCTTAAAAAGATCATTTTCCATCTTGACCTGTGCCGGGGATCGAACCCGGGCACTCTCGTGTCGCAGGCTGGCGTGTTGACCGCTGCACCACGGAGCTAGCCTTTTTTATTAAAATAGTACTTCAGGCTAGATTTACCTGCTTTGAAAGGTAAATTGCAGTCCATTGGTATTCTTAATATTTATTACTTATGGATGTTCACCTTTTATTCTATGACTAGCTTTCGCCCGCGGCTCCGCCCGCGTCAATGTCGATCCCTCGGGAATAGTACTTTTTCCCGGGATAAAAGGTAGCCTATGTCCTTCTCCGTACTCCAGAGAACTTGTATGCAAAATTTCATGATGATCGGTTCAGTAGTTACGGCGTGAAAGCGTAACAAACAAACAAACAAACAAACAAACAAACTCACTTTCGCATTTATAATATTAGTAAGGATAAGGATATAGGTCGGTAAACGAGCAAGCGAGTCATATTATGCTAAATAATCACCGCTGCCCATGCACAACTGCAACATCAGGATGTTACAGGAGCGTTTCTGGCCTTTCAAGGAGTCGGGGATGGATATGGGAAAAAAAGGGGGGGGGGGAGAAGGATAAACCTCCGACTGTCTCACTTATTACGCTTCTGCTCCTATTCAAACGTCGATTTTCTGTGAGAGTGTGGGACTTCTCCGATATTAAAAATAGACAAATAGGAGATTACGTAGCTAGACAAAACCCCAAGTAATGTAATACTAACTGAGAGGAATAATAATAATAGATACAGCGGGTAATCGTCCGTGACTTACGAACAAAGATGTATCCATTTAATCGGTGATTTATTATCTGCTGGATCACGTGATCACTTATAAAAGAATGCTCAAAGTTTCTTCTTCTACTACTAGTATAAAGGTAAGAAATTTCATCCTCAACTGCCTGTCTGGTTGCAGGAATGGTAGAGAATTGAAAAATATGTATTTGTAAAATATATACGGCGGATCTCTCATTACTACAGTACTTCAAAGTTAAAAACTTCTTTTAAGGATGGTACGCGAGGCAATTGAAATTAAAAAACACCCTAACAATTTAAACAGAGAGGATGGCCTTAGGTTATCACCAGCGTCAAAGAATATATACGCTACACGAAAAGAAGCGACACTAAAGCATGTGTGCACGTAAAAGCGCTTGCGGCTATGTGTGGGTGTCTGGATGTGCGCGGGGGCATCGAGAGGCGCGCGGGGCGGTGAACGATCCGCCACTGAGTGGATTATTCGAGGGATATAAGCGTTTGTTGTTTGCGTCTTGCTTACACGTTGCCATCCAAGGTCACAGAAACTCGAAGTCACACGTACAGGGAGTGTCACCGCTGTGCCAGCGTGGAATCCAGTAGTTACAAAAACACAACAAATATTTTATGGCCAGTCGGATAGAAATCAAGCATCGGTTGCCATACGTAATAGGGACATTGTTAGTGTAGTGTGTGACGGTAGTTGGAGAAAAAGCAACATGCCGTTGGATGAAGATACCACCGCGCCGACGGAGCATTGACACCGCTGCATCAGTCATCCAGTGACCACGGCCGGCGCAACCTGGTCGAAACGTCTGGAGAAAAACCGTATGTTCGTTCGCGCTAATTCCCGTTAAGGGCCCATACTACCTCACACTTCTTTGCATGATTGACTGTTATATCAAAAATAATTAAATACTCAAGTTGAAATAAAAATGCAGCAAAGTTCAGGACTAACTCTGGTAACTATATGACTCAAAAACACGATTGCGTTAAATTTTCTCGATAGAAAAAAATTGCAAAGTTGCCCCCAAATCACGTCTAATTTACTCGGTATATAGCATTATTCACCAAATACATTAAAATTAACCTTGAAACTTTTGATTATTATTGCATTACAGATAAGGCAGCCATCATATGTTTTTCTTTTTCGAATAATCCTTGAATATTCCTAAAAAACGAAAATATCCAAAGTAGCCAACGCGTTTAGACCATCCGCGTTTGTACCGCCACGCTGCCTGGCATATGGCGGACTCTTAATGAATTTAGTAAATATGCAGCGCGAAAGTTTAAAAGTATTTAAGATGAAAACTTGCTTAAATGGCTAAAAACCAGCAAAACCACACTACCAACAGAAAAATAATGGCACCTGGCTTTTTTCAACCCAACGTGGAAGTAAGCTATTAAACGCAGAAACAGGACAAAAAGACAGCTGGCTTTACAGATTAGTATAATTTTTGGCGGCAAATAATTAGAAGAGGACTTGAGAAGCGGAACATGACACAACATAGCGTGAGTATAGAAATTAAGCCTATACAATACATACGTAGTATCACGTCATTTTCTCTTGCGGGGTAGCAGAGCCTAGGTCTAAGACCTGAAGGCCACGTTTAGCATGTTGTGGGCATTAGGTGGAAAAATGAATAGTTTCTAGCCGCATCGCCTATTATGAAATGAAATGAAAAATATGAAATGAAAAATATTTATTGCAACACACAATGGCACACACAACACAAACAAAAAAGGACATTATATGACAAAAACATAATTATTAGGCGGTGCCATAGAAGTATGAAGTCTCGACGAATCTTTTTTTTTTAAATCTATGGGCGGTGCCATCACTAGTATCACAAAAGGTGACGGCTCAGTAATACGTTGTACTAGTCATATGCATGACCTAGTACAACACTGATTTTCAGCCGTCACCTTCTGTGGCATCACGGACCGTCCCACGCCTCCCTAAGTTGGGAAGAGGCTTTATTTTTATATTAACATGATTCTTCAGATTTGACGATATGGGTCTCGATCGTCGATACGATCTGCGCGGGAAGAGAAGCAGCTGGTAAACTCTACGTTTATTATTTTCTACCTGACCAGCACGGAAGAGAGATTAAGCCTATGCTTTCGTAAAACGCAAAACGTGGAGCTGGCAATGCTCTTGTCAAACCCCGGGTATTACTTGGTAAGTGAGCTACCCATGGACAAATCCATGGGTAGCGGTGATCACTTACCATCCGGTGACCGGCTTGCTTGTTTGCTGGCCTTGATCATAAAAAATTGACAATATGCTAATCCTAATCCTAACTAATATTATAAATGCGAAAGTGAGTTTGTTTGTTTGTTTATTTGTTTGTTTGTTACGCTTTCACGCTGTATCTACTGAACCGATCAGCATGAAATTTTGCATACAAGTTCTCTGGAGTACGGAGAAGGACATAGGCTACCTTTTATCCCGGGAAAAGTACTATTCCCGAGGGATCGACATTGACGCGGGCGGAGCCACAGGCGAAAGCTAGTTTTTTATAAGTTATGAATTAATATCTCTTTCCTGTGACTTCGTTCGTATAAATAAACGGATGAAGTCGTAAGAAGTCGACCACCTATCTTGGGTAGTAGTAATCAATAATAATTTACTGATAAAGTCTATCTATCTATAATTTAAGAACTGTGTTCTTGTCGGTAGAGTACTCTCCATGTCTCTCGGTTCTCAGCCATTCTTTTCACCTCTCCATATGACACAACTCCAGCCTTTTCCTTTATCTCATCCAAATATGCTCTTCTTGGTCTTCCTTTCCCTCTCCTTGTCTCAATTTTTCCCTCTATAATATTTTTCATAAATTGATCATGCCGTATAAGGTGACCAAACATCCTTCCTCTTCTCATTCCAATCGTTTTCAGTAGTTCTCGTTTCTCATTTACTTGTCCCAACACTTCTTCATTCGTCTTTTTCTGTGTCCAACTAATACACTCCATACGTCTCCAGCACCACATCTCGAAAGCTTCCAAGCGTTCTCTGTCCTTTTTAGTTAATGTCCACGTTTCACTACCGTACAGTGCGAGTCTTTATGAGGCGTTTCTTTAGACATCGTCTCATTTTTTGAGTGGAAGATATGTTTCTTGTTATTATAAGCTCTTTTGGCCATGGATATTCTGGCAATGATATTATCTGATTTACATCTGGAGTCGTAACTTATAACACTTCCCAAATACTTAAATTTATTTACTTCTTCTATTTTAATACCGTCAAGTGTGATCTGGTCTGTTATTTTAGACTTAGTGTCATGGTTGTTTCTGCTTATTTTTAATATCTTTGTTTTATTTACGTTAATTTTTAAACCACTTTCCTGAAAATTACTATCTATACATACTGATATAGTATAAAGTCCTAATTTAAAAGCGTAGCTCATCTGTTAAACATGGGTATGGAAGATCAGAAGTGCTTCTGGTGAGCAAAATGTATGGACACTTTCTGTTTTTAATCTGATGATTGCTATAATTTGCTATCAATTTTTACGAAAAGTTGTGTAAAAGTTGTCTGAATGCATTTGTGCTGTCATCTATGTATGGCAATAAGTTATTGCCATACATACATAGAGAACCTTTTTTGCGGTATCGTACGTTACGATATTCTAATTTACATGAAAGGAAGTATATTTCTCTACTTTTAACACTTTGTAACAAAAGGCATCAAAGTAACGATGTCGCTTATTGTGAAGAGCATAATTATATGAAACACTCGCATTATTCTAAACCTGCGGGAAATTATTGTTGCTCTGTGACAAACAGTTTGTCACAGAGCAACAATAATTTCCCGCAGGTTTAGAATAATGCGAGCGTTTCATATAATTATGAATATGAGAATACTCTTTGAGTTTTCGGCAACATAGATGTGCAGATGGTATCAGTTATTGTGTTTTAGTTATATCTCTGTACGTTAACTAGTTTGTGTCGTAAAGCATCAAAGTAACGATGTCGCTTACAGCGAAGAGCATAATTTTAAGAAACGCTTGCATTATTCTAAGCCCACATGAAATTATTGTTGCTCTGTGACAAACTGTCAGATACTCTTTGAGGTGTGGAGTAGATAGATAAAATAAATGAAATGAAAAACCATTTATTGCCATACAGGTACATATCATTCACAATTTATAAAATTGCCTATAAAAATATTTTACAGCTTAAGTACCTAATTTATGCGCAGATGGTATCAGTTGCTGTGTTTAAGTTATATCTCCGCACGTTAACTACTTTGTGACGTGAACAGAATAATTATATGAAACGCTCGCATTATTATAAATCCCCAGGAAATTATTGCTGCTCTGTGACAAACTGTTGGATACCCTTTGAGGTTTGGACTAGATAGATCGTAGATGGTATTTATACTTTTTGTGGTTTGGATTAGATGTATCAGTTGTGGTGTTTTAGTTATATCTCTGCACGTTAGCTACTTTGTGACGTAAGACATCAAAGTAACGTTGTCGCTTATTGTGAGGAGCATAATTATATGAAATGCTCGCATAATTCTAAACCCGCGGGAAATTATTGTTGCTCCGTGACAAACTGTCAGGATACTTTTTGTGGTTTGGATTAGATGCAGTAAATGTATCAGTTGTGGTGTTTAAGTTATATCTCTGCACGTTAACTACTTTGTGACGTAAGGCATCAAAGTAACGTTGTCGCTTATTGTGAGGAGCATAATTATATGAAACGCTCGCGTTATTCTAAACCCGCGAGAAATTATTGTTGCTTCGTGACAAACTGTCAGGATACTTTTTGTGGTTTGGGTTAGATGCAGTAAATGTATCAGTTGTGGTGTTTAAGTTATATCTATGCACGTTAACTACTTTGTGAAGTAAGGCATCAAAGTAACGTTGTCGCTTATTGTGAGGAGCATAATTATATGAAACGCTCGCGTTATTCTAAACCCGCGAGAAATTATTGTTGCTCCGTGACAAACTGTCAGGATACTTTTTGTGGTTTGGATTAGATGCAGTAAATGTATCAGTTGTGGTGTTTAAGTTATATCTCTGCACGTTAACTACTTTGTGAAGTAAGGCATCAAAGTAACGTTGTCGCTTATTGTATGTAACAGCCTCCGTGGTCCAGTGGTTAAGGCGTTTGCCTGTTGACCCGGGGGTCGTGGGTTCGATTCCCACCGGAAGCATACTTTGTTTAGTTGTTTCCAGTTTAGTTAGGACATTGCAGGCTTGAATCACCTGATTGTCTGATAATAAAGATGATTCCGTGCTTCGGAAGGCACGTTAAGCCGGTGGTCCCAGCTGCCATCTGGAAGTCGTTAAAGGAACCACGTCAAAGGCCGAGAGGCGGTTCCGAAGAACTCTGACACCAGGGTGTGCATGGTCGATTGACCGTGAGACCTACTCGAAATGATGATGATGCTTATTGTGTAGAGCATAATTATATGAAACGCTCGCATTATTCTAAACCCGCGGGAAATTATTGTTGCTCCATGACAAACTGTTGGATACACTTTGAGGTTTGGACTAGATAGATCGTAGATGGTATTTATACTTTTTGTGGTTTGGTTTAGATGTTAGATGCAGTAAATGTATCAGTTGTGGTGTTTTAGTTATATCTCTGCACGTTAACTACTTTGTGACGTAAGGCATCAAAGTAACGTTGTCGCTTATTGTGTAGAGCATAATTATATGAAACGCTCGCGTTATTCTAAACCCGCGGGAAATTATTGTTGCTCCGTGACAAACTGTTGTGTACTTTTTATGGTTTCGATTAGATGCAGCAGATGTTTACAGTTTGGGTTTTGAAACCCAAAGTAAAAAGAAAAAGTAAAAAGAAAGCCTTATAGGATCACACGTTTGTTTTTTATGTCAAGACCATTATTCTCAGAAAAGCATGAGCGTAGCCAGTTCTTCTTCACACGACAAAAAGTAAGTTCGAGACTTGTGTTACGGAATACTAACTCAACGATACTATATTTTGTAACAAATACATATATAGATACACATCCAAGACCCAGGCCAATCTGAAAAAGATCATTTTCCATCTTGACCTGGCCGGGGATCGAACCCGGGCACTCTCGTGTCGCAGGTTGGCGTGTTGACCGCTGCGCCACGGAGCTAGCAAAGTTGTTAGTAATATCTCAAAATGAGCATGAAATTAGAGGGGTCATTCCCAACTGCATGTGCGATGGTTGCAGGTATGGCACCGGGTACCCGCGCCTGACCTCCCGAGCTGCTACTTGCTTTTCAGACTAGTTTCCTGGGTCGTAATAATAACATAACAATTAGTCCGTCAGTTAGAAAATCAAAAAATATTGGACACGTATTTTTTCTTTTGTCAAATAAACAATAAATAATAGAGATATAGCGCGTCAAAGTTCAGGAGTGGGGGCTAGTGACGTCAAAGTTTGCTAAAAATTGTAGCAAACTATGACGTCACACGGAACTTCAAAGGGCTATATCTTTATAATTTTTTGTTTAATCGACAATAGAAAAAATACGTGTCCAATATTTTTTGAATATCTAACTGACGGACTAATTATATTTTTTTAGGAAACTAGCCTATTACAAGATGCTGCAGTATATAAATTTGACTGTTTGTCATACGTTGGGCAAACAAAGTGTAGCATTGGTACCCGTATTAAAGAACATATCGCTGACTTGAAGAATAGATGCTCAACCAAGTCTGCAGACTGTGAACATGCTCTGGACAAACCCAACCACTACCTAAATACGTTTTGATAATCCTCACGGCGGCTGATCATTGTGTTGGATCGGGGGCCCTTAATTTTTAGATTCATGATCTTAATCCCTCAATCGTCTTTTACGATCTGCGCGGGAAAAGAAGCAGCTGGCACATTCATTTATTTCTTTTCTACCAGAGCAGCATGTGAATCTGTAAAATAAATAAAGAAAAGGTGTAAAAATAATGTAACGAGATAATAAATATATAAGAGATTTAACAGTCGCTATCTCTACTGAACCCATTACGGTTCAGTAGAGAGAGAGCCCTGTAACTGTGACAGAAGGACAGACACAGGCGAGGCTTAATAATAGTGTTCCAATATTATTCTTGATTTTTCAGCTCGTCTTCAGTGGTTCGGACACGTAGAGAGAATGGAATAGGATCGAGCCGTAAAGAGAGCATACTCGGGTAGGCTGGATGGTCGTCGACCGGTCGGCCGTCCTAGGTATCGCTGGTGTGACGAGATCATGAAAGACCTACAAAGCCTCGGAGTTTGCGATTGGCAACGGCTGGCACATGACCGCAAGAAATGGCGCCTTCTTATGTCGGAGGCCAAGATCCACTTTGGGTCGCTGCGCCATTGCAGTAAGTAAGTAATATTATTGTTAGGGTATGGAACTCTAAAACATAAATGCGAACTGAGAACCTCCTTTTTTGAAGTCGTGTAATAAATAACACTTCAGCATCAACAACACAATTCAATTTGCGGTAACTCAAATTGCATTCACACATCACACTGATTTATTTACAAATACAGTGGTACAATATCGCTGGAATGACAATATTGACGTTGCAATTATTTAACAATTACCGCTATTGTGCGATTATGTCAGGTTTCCATAATTGCGGCGAGTGTCATTGGAAATGTAGACTAGATTGATTGGATTTCCAATGACATATCCTTATCCTTACTATTAATATTATATTTTATATCCTTACTATAATATTATAAATGCGAAAGTGAGTTTGTTTGTTTGTTTGTTACGCCGTAACTACTGAACCGATCATAATGAAATTTTGCATACAAGTTCTCTGGAGTGCGGAGAAGGACATAGGCTACCTTTTATGCCGGGAAAAAGTACTATTCCCGAGGGATCGACATTGACGCGGGCGGAGCCGCGTGCGTAAGCTAGTTATAAATATTTTTTTGTGTTTTATTTTGCATTCACAAAGCTATTTGATGTATGTATTCTTACTAAATTAAGAAATAGGAGGGATATCACAACTCGTCTTATTGAGGCAACGGGAGACCCTTAGCGGGCTGTTATTTTGCTCAACGAATCAGCATTGCTATACAGCGAGGTAATGCTGCTAGTATTTTGGACACGTTGCCTCAATGTGACGAGTTGGAAGATTGCTTCTATTTATAAGTAATATATTAATATGATGATCTTTGTAAATTGTCGGAATATCTTATTGACTTACAAACATATTCTATGTATGTCAATAAGATATGAATAATACAATGCTGTTTTGTTTAAATTAACCAATCCTAATTAAGAAATAAAATATGTCGTAAATCCTTACTAATATTATAAATGCGAAAGTGAGTTTGTTTGTTTGTTTGTTACGCTTTCACGCCATAACTACTGAACCGATCATCATGAAATTTTGCATACAAGTTCTCTGGAGTGCGGAGAAGGACATAGGCTACCTTTTATCCCGGGAAAAAGTACTATTCCCGAGGGATCGACATTGACGCGGGCGGAGCCGCGGGCGAAAGCTAGTAATAAATAAGTCGTACATAGACTTAAGATCGATGGTTCAAATCCCGCCTGCTTGAAATTTTTTCACCATATTTTATTTATTAATTTAATAAGAACTTATTATTAAGATGAAATATTTCTTTGTGTGTATTTGTTTCTTTGTCTATACTAATATTATAAAGCTGAAGAGTTTGTTTGTTTGAACGCGCTAATCTCGGAAACTACTGGTTCAAATTGGAAAATTCTTTGAATTGGATAGTCCATTTATTGAGGAAGGCTTTAGGCTATAAAACATCACGCTGCGACCAATAGGAGCGAAGCAGAGACCAGCAAGGAAGAGCCAAATCCAAACCTTCTTTTATTATAAACTAGCTTTCTCTCGCAGCTTTGCTGGCGTCAACGTTGTGCCTTCAGGAACAGTACTTTGAAGGGATGAAAGGTAGCCTATGTCCTTCTCCATACTCCAGAGAACTTGTATGCAAAATTTCATGATGATCGGTTCAGTAGTTACGGTGTGAAGCGTAACAAACAAACAAACTCACTTTTGCATTTATAATATTATAGTAAGGATATAAAATATAATTAGTCACATAGGAAAAGTTGATCATATTGAAGGGCAGGGTTACCCCTTTGAGGGAATGTCGAAGGTTGATTTACACGCTCCAGAATAGACAGACATACATACATACCATTACGTCTTTTTCCTTTGCAGGGTAGACAGAGCCTAGGTATACAAAACCTAAAGATCACGTTAAGACTGGGAGTGAAATTCTACATTTTTAGACCGGTCCAAATTTGTAATTCAAATAATAGAAACACAAATAAAAATAAAAATAAAAAAAAACACTATTTCACTAGAAACTGCTTTATATATGGTAATGTAAACAGTGTTTAAAAGCTAGGCAATAAAAGTGTTTACAAAAAAATTGCAGATTTGTTTTTTTAAAAGCTTTTATGAACTTTGCTCAAATAGCTTCCACGAGGTCTTAGACCTAATATCAAAGTTAACACTTAATATACATTAGTATTATTTTAGCAAATTCTACATTCGTCGCTCAATTAAAATTTAAATACATGTGAACACAGCAGGAGCGAAAAGGACGAAAAACATTTTCGAACTTGAATCTCACCCTTTAATTGCAATACCTTTCAATTATATACGTTACCGTCATTGAAATAAGGTAGATAATCGAATACAGGATATATTTTCAGTTCATTACAAAATGAAATGTTTCTACGTACACACGCACACAAATTCAAAGACGCATGCGCCCACTAGTCCACTCCAATACAGTGACGCGAAGATCGCCTCGCTAGGCGCACGCAGCGCCTCCAAGCGACATTTCCCACAAACCTAAATATGGAATTCGAATTTCAAAAGTGTCCAGTTTTTAAATAAACCGGAATTTACGGCCAGTTCTGTGATTCGAGTGTTTATTTTTTTATTTGTGTTCTTTTTTCTTTTTTTAATTTTTAATGCGAGCAGCGGCAGTGCGGCACTCGCGTGCCGATTTTGTTGGAACAGGCACCCAGCACATTTGACACAGGTCGGTAAATTAAATTACTTTGTTGCGTGAAAGGGTGAGTGTAGTTTTAAGCTATTTCCACCATTTACTTCTGTTTGGGTGACGTGCTTTACAGCAGTTATAGGACTTATGCGCGTTCATGCTCAGCAAGGATTTAGGAAGTAATTTGTGATTGTATCATTTTATTTTCTAACATTTTGACGATAAAACATTGATTTACTAGAAATATGTAAATTTTTTATGCTGAATACTTTAAATTTAGTTATAGTTATAGGACTTATGTAGAGGTACAATCAGGCTAAGGTAGAATTAAGGAAGGAATTTGTAATAATATCAATTAATAATCTTACATTTCTGACGTTAAAACCTATAGAAATGTTTAGTTTTTATACAGAATCCTTTTAATTTCGTGAAAAATTGTAATTTCGTGTTATTACCTTCAGGTAAATCATACAGATACTAGAAATGTTTACCAATAATATATTTTATTCGTTACAACAAACCACTTTAATTTAATAAGGTTACTTTAAGAAATATGCTTATCAAAATGTACGTACTTTCAGAGGTATATTGTACAAGCTATATCTCTTTTGCAACCCTTGCCGTTGAGCATAAAATACTTACGCAAATTGTACCCTTTTTGAATGTAATCTGATGGTTAGCGATCACCGCTGCTCATAGACTACTGCAACACCTGGGTGTGACAAGAGCGTTGCCAGTGAACCGTTCATGAACTTTTCATGTGCGTAAGACCATCTGGCTGGTGGTGGAAGTATACTGGTAGTACCACCGTGCCAACCTTCTTAGAGATTTTTATGGAGTTTTAAGCGGTTGTGACTCCCGCATAACCGATCTCTATTTCCCGCAGCAATGCGGTCTACATACCGCATTTTCTGTATGAAAAAAAAGGACCAATTGTTATTTCTTTTTAAAAATTTCAATTTTTTTCCAAGTAATATTTAAACTAGCTTTCACCCGAGGCTCCGCTCGTGTTGATTTAGATTTAGATCACGCGGGAACAGTATTTTTTGATGTAACCTTCTTCTCTTAAGCCTTGCTCAACCAAATATTTGGTGTAGGCCTCCTTCAGATCTCGCCATTTTTCTCTATTTTTGTCAGTTAAAATCTAATTGCTGCCCGTTCGATGATTGGATCATAAACCAAGGTAATGTCGTTACCAGATATAGTATTTATTGACACGATAACGTTTTATAAATCGACTAGCTTTCGCCCGCGGCTCCGCCCGCGTCAATGTCGATACCTCGGGAATAGTACTTTTTCCCGGGATAAAAGGTAGCCTATGTCCTTCTCCGCACTCCAGAGAACTTGTATGCAAAATTTAATGATGATCGGTTTAGTAGTTACGGCGTAAGGATAAGGAAGGATAAACGTCGGCTGCACGCATGAGAAAGTGTCACGTTCCGTGTACAAGTGAGAGTGCGGAACAAGCGATAAAGGGGCAGTATCGGCCTAAGCATTCGGCATCTGACGCATCTATCTCTCTTCCACCGTCATCACGTAAAATTGTCCGTAAACCAACTTTACAGACAACCGCTTTTTTTTGGGAAAACATAATACAATGTAATCTGCCGTTCTCTTGGTAACGTGTATGCAAAATTTCATGAAAATATAAACCATGTGGCATCCGGCAGAGTAGAATAGGACCACTCCAAGTCTTCCCGTGGATGTCGTAGAAGGCGACTTAGGAAATACAAGCTAAACAAAGCTTTTAAACATCTGAGAGACCTCTCCAACCCGTCTGGCCAGCGTGGAGAGTGTAGGCCAAGTCCTCTGGCTGCTCTGGCCAAGTATGGCCCTAGTAGTACAGAGAGGGTCGTGCTCCTGTAGTGGAGACTAAAAAGGACGTGATGGTGGTGATGTGATAAATGTTTTCACATCTTAAAATAATAATTACTTAGGGCATTATTGTTTTAAGTAATAAAGATGTGAAAAGGGTGTTCGTATTTTCGAATTTATTACATAAAATATGGATATATATTTGCTTTTTTGGTCATAATTTCGAGTAGGTGTCACGGTCAATCGACCATGCACACCCTGGTGTCAGAAATCTTCGGAACCACCTCTCGGCCTCTGACGTGGTTCCTTTAACGACTACCAGATGGCAGCCGGGACTACCGGCTTAACGTGCCTTCCGAAGCACGGAATCATCTTTATTATCAGACAATCAGGTGATTTAAGCCTGCAATGTCCTAACCAAACTGGAAACAATTAAAAAAGTATGCTTCCAGTGGGAATCGAACCCACGACTCCCGGGTCAACATGCAAACGCCTTAACCACTGGACCACGGAGGCTGTTAAAATGTGTTTTTTTTGGTGAAAATGTGTATATGATTATTCTTAACTAATACTTAATGGTATAAAATAAATTATTGAAGGCCATTTTTTCTTGACATTAGATACATAATCAACAACTATATGTAAAGATTCGCCATTTAAGGCTGAACGAGTCGATACTTTTCCCATACAAATTTCGGGGGGGCTGTACTCCATTGTTTGACATTGTGTATCCAAAGTTTAACATGATATCGTTTTGTCTCATTATTATTTTTTTCTGTACGGTAACAGAGTAGTTAAATAAAAAAGCCATTAAGAAGGTATGAGCCAACAAACTTTAGCTTTTCTTACTAATTTTAACACAACTTTGGGCGTAAATAAGTAAGAAAAGAAGAATAATATATCGAAAACAAAGAACGTACCGACAAAGTTCAATTATCGAAAATTTCTATTAAATTTATTTATAATTGATTTATGCAGTAGTTTTTTCATAAAATCCCATTTTCCAAAGGACGTTTTGCAATTTTTCACGATGTCGGTAGTGTTTGTGTGCGTGCGACTCGGCGTATGCGTGTAGATATAGCGTCTAACTGCTCATCCATATTTCTGTGTGCTCATCACTGATACTATCTCTGTCGGACACAATGCTAGGTGAAGCAACGTGATTTTTGGCCGCGCCCGCCAGTGAGTTAAAGCTCGCGACTAGTTCGTCCTTAAGAAGTGTAATAGGCACAGGTTTGGTTAGCATCCTCACTCACCTCAC
This sequence comes from Elegia similella, assembly GCA_947532085.1. Taxonomy (NCBI): domain Eukaryota; kingdom Metazoa; phylum Arthropoda; class Insecta; order Lepidoptera; family Pyralidae; genus Elegia; species Elegia similella. Next base: position 23,305,331 of record OX383941.1, read on the forward strand.
TAGGCTACCGAACTCAAGTCTGAACAAACTAGTGTTAGCTTTGTTTAAATAATTGATTATTATAATTTATTTTATTTTTACACACTTCCTATTATTTTATTTTTAAAATATATTTAATGGTTGTGAAACGCATCCATTTGTAAATGTTTGCAAAACGGCCATCTTGAATGAACCGATGTCATTCCTGTTGCGAACGTCATGGTGGTCAGAAGCAAAAGTGTGATGAAGTGATTTTGATAAGTTTAAACGAATAAAAATACTGGTTGGTAATACATAGTTGTTGGGTATTATTTCCTGCTCACTCCTGGACTATTCTAACAGTTCAGAAGTGGGATTGAACGGGAATATTACTTAATATTCTAATCACGCCCATATTGGTGGTCATCCGGACTAGACAGGTAAAACAAAACAGATTGGTCGCAAATAAAGGTGAGTTGATTATTTTGTTTCTTTCGTAAATCCATAAAAATCTAGCTAATCATGACTTATGAAACGCTGTGGATAGTCAAAATATGTTTTTTTGGTGTTAGTTTTTGTTAATAAGTTCTTAGTTTGAAGACTACCCGATTTTTTTTCGTAAACTAGATTTTAACACAAATAAAGATTAGTTCTTTTATTTTCATACTTTTGAATCTATAAAAATCTAGCTCATCATGATTATGAAACGCTGTGGATAGTCAAAATATGTTTTTATGGTGTTAGTTTTTGTAAATAAGTTCTTAGTTTGAAGACTACCCGATTTTTTTTTCGTAAACTAGATTTTGACACAGATAAAGATTAGTTCTTTTATTTTGACACTTTTAAATCTATAAAAATCTAGCCCATCGTAAGTGATTATAAACTGTACATAGTCACTATATAACTAAGTGATTGTATGTAACGCATTCTGGTGTCTCGTTTTGAGACTAACGTTATATTTTATTTTTGAACATCAGTACAGTCATATGTTACTATATAGCATTTGCGTGCTGATTGAAGGCTAATTTAGAGAGTGGCAGATCACCGTACCTCATTTCTGATGACCCATTAGTTATTTTTCACCCAAACTGATTTCAGACTAAATATGCCGAAAAGTCATGTGAAGACGAGGAAACGAGATGGTGCCCCGCGAGAGGAATGGAAAAATGGGGAGCTTTGTGATGAAGGCACACCGCCACTTATCCGGGGTCGGAGTCGCATACGTCGAATAAGCAAGCGCTCAAGAAGGGACAGGTCTGGCGCGCGGTGCTCACGTGTGAACTCGAGTTCTTCTAGCCGTAGAAGCCGTTCAACACGAAGGCGTGGTAGGTCGGATGTGAATCCGAAGCGGCATAAACGGCGTTGGGCAGTCTCGCGGCGAACTGACAAGAATAGGTCACTGTCGTCGCGGTCTGGTTCGCGCTCGATGTCCCCTGATGTACGAAAAGCGCGACGGCGTTCCCGGCAGCGGAAACAGAGTCGAGGAACTTCCAGCCATCGCGAGGACAGTCAAGAATCACCCTATAAGCGGAGACGGAACAGCGTGAGTCGACCTTCATGTACTAGTTATATTGATATTGATTCAAATAATAGAAATAGTAGCACTTTTAAAAATAATGCAGATAACTGTAGTTTTAGCATTCAGGATGTGATGGAATTGATAAAGTCACTGCCCTCATCAGCATCTCAATCACAAAATCATTTTAGTATGTCAACGAATGCTTTGCCGGAGTTTGACCCGGCAAATAAGGAACAACCTGTTGATATATGGATAAATAAGGTGGAGGAATGTGCGTCTTTGTATAAATGGTCTGAGACACAACTGCTTCACTACGCGTTGCCTAAGCTTGCTGGGTTAGCTAAAGTTTGGTTCAATGGTTTACGTACTTTGAAGTATAATTGGGTTGAATGGAAACAGCAATTGGCTGCACAGTTTCCTACTGTTGAGAACTATGCTCAGATTTTACATGAGATGTTAGATAGGAAGGTAAAACCTAACGAATCGTTAGAAACTTACTATTATCATAAAATTAATTTGTTGAATCGATGTGAAATCCGAGGAAAGAAAGCAGTAGACTGTCTTTTAGATGGGTTAGGAGATAAGGGATTGCGGTTAGGAGCACAAGCGGCCAACTACTCGCAACCGGAAGAACTGCTTACATTTTTAAAATCGGTTAAGATGGAAGAAAAATTATATCGTCAACCGTTTATCAGGAGACGCCCGGATGGTCCAAGTGATAGCACAAAATTAAATACCTTAAAATGCTTTAATTGTAATGAAATTGGCCACCCATCTTTCAAGTGTACTAAACCATTGTTAACATGTAATATATGTAAACGGCTTGGACATCAGAGCGTAAATTGTAAACGGTTAAACAAAAATAATCCGGATACAGATAAGTCTTTGGAAAAAGATAAGTCGGTATCCGAGGTAAAGCTAGCTGGGGGTTTAGATGAGAAATATGTCTTACCAGTTATTGTTAACGATAAGGAAATGACTTGTTATGTAGATTTGGGCAGTCAAAGCACGTTGATTCGATTTAGTGATTTTAGTAATTTGAATATTTCATATAGTACAGATAATATACCATCGTTAAAAGGATTCGGAAACTCACTTATAGAACCCATAGGAAAAGCAGTGTTACAAATAAAAGTTCAGTCGGTTGCTATATCTGTAGAGGTTTTGATAGTGCCTGATACGCTTCTAAAATATCCCGTTTTATTAGGTCATACTTTTACAGAGCAAGGTGGTGTGGTCATTATTAAAACAGATGAGCACCTGATTTTCCAGAAGAAACCTGATATTGAATTTGAATCGGACAGCCAAAAGATTGACTTAATCGTGAATTTTGATTTAAGCGTGAGTTCTATTAATATGATACCAATAAAGGCGAATATCGAAGGCATTGTTAGCGTTTATGTTAGAGGATCAGTTAGGAATGTTGGCTTAACTAGTTATTTTTTTAATGCCTGGATTTTATACAATAACTGATGGTGTTGGTCACATTATGGCAGTAAATTTAAACTCACAACAGGTTAAGTTAAAAAAGGGACAGTTACTAACTAGAGCATACATACTAAATGAAAGGGGTAGTGTCAATATCGGAATTTCACAATGTGAAGAAGGGGATCAAATAAAGGATTGTCTTAAAACTGGAAGTGATTTAAGTAGTGACGATAGGAGCAAACTAGAAGTATTGTTAAATGAGTATAGGAGTTGTTTTTCATTTGGACTAACTGATTTAGGACTTACAAATTTGACAGAAATGTCTATTACGCTCAAAGATACCACACCTGTCGTGTATAGGCCATACAGACTTGCTTATTCAGAAAGGAGCAAGGTTAAGAATATGATTCAGGATATGTTGGATTCAGGTATTATCACGGAGTCAGACTCAGCTTATGCAAGTCCAATTATTCTGGTACAAAAAAAAACAGGGGATCAACGACTTTGCGTTGATTACCGGGCCCTCAATTCAAAAACGGTCAAAGAACATTATCCTCTGCCCAGAATTGAAGATCAAATTGATCAGTTGGGTGGTTATGAGTACTTCATTACGCTAGACCTAGCTTCCGGATACTACCAGATTCCTATAGCCCCATCATCTCAGGACAAAACTGGCTTCGTTACGCCTGACGGGCAGTATCAGTTTACCCGCATGCCATTTGGGTTAGCTAATGCACCCTCAGTTTTCCAAAAAACTGTCAATAAAATGCTTAAAGACGTAAAAAACGAAGCTTTCGCGTTCATGGATGACATAATCATACCGGCTCATAGTATATCGCAGGGAATGGATCGTCTAAAAATGGTATTAGAATTAATAAAATCGGCAGGTTTAACATTAAAATTAACAAAATGTATTTTTTTTTCAAAAGAAATAGACTATCTTGGATTTGAGATTAGTAAAAAGGGAGTCAGGCCTGGTTCAAAGAAAACTGAGGCGGTAGAAAACTTTAAGTGCCCCACTAATCAACACGAGGTACGCCAATTTGTGGGACTAGCGAGTTTTTTTCGCCGTTTTGTTAAAAACTTTGCCATTATTGCTAATCCATTAACAAAATTATTAGAAAAGGATAGCAAATGGGAATGGGGCCCACATCAGGAAAAAGCATTTTCAGTTTTAAAGTCTGAGTTGGTTCAAAGACCTATTTTGGCCTTGTACAATGTGAAAGCAAGCACGCAAGTACATACAGATGCGTGTAAATTGGGTATAGCGGGGATGCTTCTCCAAGAGGATGAGTCTGGCAGGTGGAGGGCAGTTGCCTACTATAGTAGACAAACCACTATTGAAGAGCAAAAATATCACTCTTTTGAACTAGAGACACTGGCTGTAATCGCGTCTTTACAAAGGTTTAGAGTATATGTCTTAGGTATCAAATTTACAATAGTAACCGATTGTAACGCATTGCGCACTACTTTGTCTAAGCGGGATATTATACCCCGTATAGGTAGATGGTGGCTTCAGTTGCAAGAGTACGATTGTAATATCGAGTATAGGCCGGTTAACCGTATGAGTCACGTAGACGCACTCAGCAGAAATGCCATGGCACAGTCTAATGAGCCTATATTTGATATTTTGGCACTGGAAACTGAAGATTGGCTGTCCACTATTCAAGGAGCAGACGAAGAAGTCCAGCGTATCAAAATTATTTTAGAGGACCCTGAGACACCAAAGATTAGTGAAATCTTTCAAAATTATAGATTAAAAGGTGGTAAAATTTACAGAATTGTGGATGGTCAACTTAGGTGGTTAGTTCCAAGAGGATTTAGATGGCAGATGTTAAAAAAGTGCCACGATGAACTCGGTCATTTTGGAGTAGAGAAAACACTAGAAAAATTAAAATCTCTCTATTGGTTCCCCAAAATGACAAAATTCGTGAAAAAGTATGTACATTCATGCTTGGAATGTAGCTATCATAAGATTCCGGCAGGAAAGAAGCAAGGAATGCTTCATCCCATTCCAAAAATTGATAAACCCTTCCACACTGTACATATGGACCACTTGGGTCCATTTGTACGCAGTAAATCAAAAAATTGCTATTTACTTGTTCTTGTTGAGGCATACACTAAATACGTTACTCTGTATGCAGTTAAAAACACAAAATCCAAATCAACCATCAAGGTGCTAAACCAATATTTTAGTTTATTTGGCATACCAAGTAGGCTAGTTAGTGACCGGGGGACTTCGTTTACGAGCAAGAGTTTTAAAGAGTTTGTCAATAACCATGGTATAAAACATGTGTTGAATGCGGTAGCGACACCGCGAGCGAATGGCCAGGTAGAACGATACAATCGTACTATACTGGCCTCACTCGCGGTGAAGAATCACAACTGCAAAGAAAATGAATGGGATGTTCATTTAGAAGAGATTCAGTTGGGACTTAATACAACTATTAATAAGGGTACGGGTAAAACTCCATCTGAAGTGTTGTTCGGGGTTAAATTGAGAGCTAAAAGTGAGGGAATTGTTGCCTCTTTGCTTGACCAAGAGAATGAAAATTCTCAAGAAAGTTTAGAAGAAATTAGAGAGAGTGTGAACAATAAAATTAGTGAAGAGCAAGCAAAGCAAAAGGAGAGGTTTGATAGAAGGAGGAAGGTGGCTAGGAAATATAAAGTAGGTGACTTGGTTAGAATAGAGAGAGAAATAGGAACTAATAACGGAAAATCTAGAAAACTTCTTGCAAAATTACAAGGTCCTTATAGAATTGTCAAGGTTTTAGACAACGATAGGTATGCGATTGAAGATACTCCCCTGACACGAAAGCAGAATAGGAAATATGAAGCAATTGTTGCGGTAGACAAAGTTTACCCTTGGTTGAGTTTTACTCGTGAAGGTTTAGCGTATTCTGATGAAGAAAGCTTAGCAGATGATGATGGGTACCAAAATGGATCTACGGATCACATGAGACTACTGGAAGGTGATGTTCATGATGAAGTTGTGTCTTGCGATGATTCACAAAATATAGATATTGAGAGCGCTGGTGAGAGTAGTGACAATCAAGCGCATTAATATTGTGATAACAGATTTATTTGATTCGATTTTGAATATGTTTAATACCTAAGTGTTAATCCAATAATGAATCCTGATGTACTATATGATTTGGATAAATCTACACACATCGGAGTCTTTTGACAAATTATGAGTGTGTTAGATTTAATATACTATTAAGTTAGATTAATGAATAAGTCTGCGCACAATGGAGTCTGTTGACAATTATGAGTGTGTCAGATTTTATAGATTATTTAATTATGAACGGAGAGGTCTACACATAACGGAGTCTTTTGACAATTTATGAGTGTGTCAGATCTCAAAGAGTGATAACTTATGAATGGAAAAATCTGCACACAATTGAGTCTTTTGACAAATTATGAGTGTGTCAGATTTTACAGGACAATGTTTCAAAAGGACCCTTTGAGTTTACATCACTTTTGTAATTGATTAATGACAACGATTTGATTGATATGAGTTGGAAATTGAATTTATGTTCAATACTTTTTACGAAGGGAATTATATATTTATATGTGTAAAGATGTAATTTAATAGTAAGTTGAAGCACAGTAGTTCTTAGAAAATGTATAATTGATGGAACAATTACTGTTTAAGATGGCCGAACTTTAATTGATAATGTCTATATTGGTAACCTAATTTTTGTTAATACTTAATAATATATTTTTTTTAAGTTCATTTGTTAAAGTACATTATTGTATTGTAAAATAATGAAACTAAAAATAATCGTAAAGAATAGGCAATGAGTAAAAATTTACTCAACGAGGGGACTCCGTTGGTTCAGAATGGCCGACTGTTAGCTTTGTTTAAATAATTGATTATTATAATTTATTTTATTTTTACACACTTCCTATTATTTTATTTTTAAAATATATTTAATGGTTGTGAAACGCATCCATTTGTAAATGTTTGCAAAACGGCCATCTTGAATGAACCGATGTCATTCCTGTTGCGAACGTCATGGTGGTCAGAAGCAAAAGTGTGATGAAGTGATTTTGATAAGTTTAAACGAATAAAAATACTGGTTGGTAATACATAGTTGTTGGGTATTATTTCCTGCTCACTCCTGGACTATTCTAACACTAGGTATCCTCATAAAACTATAAACACATTTCAACCCGGCATCAGGTTATTCAAATCCCCTTCCATTTTATAGCACCATAAAAAACTGATAACCCAATTTTGGTTCAAGGCTCACCCTCAATGGATAAGCGTTTTTCATCCCCTACTTTTTTTCTGTAAAAAAAATGGATTAAATATAACATACATTTTAATACTTTTATAAAATTGGCCAAGTGCGCGTTGATTTAGACACTAAAAGGTTCCGTATAGTTAAATATTAATATCGGACACGTTTCTTGGCGTGTCTGATACAAAAGTTTGCTTGAAACCGCTTCGTTTGCGTGCATGCGTCTTCTCTTAAGAAGTTAACTAAACTTTTTTCTATTGTACTTAATTGCTTCACAAAATCGAAATTAGGGTAGTGTTCTAATTAAGTTTCTGAGATTTGACTTACACAAACAGACAGACAGAGCAGCATGGCAAGCTTAATGATTAATAATTGTTCAGATAAACAAATCTAATTCTACTAAACTCCTAAACCGATTTGAATGAAATTTATATTCAGAAGTACGAGTATACCGTGCCAAATCAAAAAATAATCAATATGATCGAAGAATTGACTATGACTATTGAATAATTAAGAGCATCCCTTTATGAAGTCGCTTGAGTAAAACTTGTAAAACATCATCATCATCATCATCATCATCATCATCAGGTCCTTTTCTAGTCTCCACTACTGGAGCATGACCCTCTCTGTACTACTAGGGCTATACTTGGCCAGAGCAGCCAGAGGACTTGGCCTACACTCTCCACGCTGGCCAGACGGAGAGGAAAGGAGAGGTCTCACAGATGTTTATAAGCTTTGTTTAGCTTATATTTCCTCAGTCGCCTTCTACGACATCCACGGGAAGACTTGGATTGGTCCTATTCTACTCTGCCGGATACCACACGGCTAACTATAAAACATGGTCTATTATTGCAATGGTATTTTCCATTTCATAGAAATAGGTAAACGAATACATATTTTGCTATATAATATCTGGAGGAAAACCAGTTACATATAAGTAACCTCTTCCATGCTAGTTTGGGAGAAAAGAAAAAACATAGAATGTGCCAGCTGCTTCTCTTCCCGCGCGGATCGTAAAAGCCGATCACGGGATTGGGCTAAAATCTGCAGAATCAGGTCAATAGGCGATGCGGCTCCCATCACTATTTGATACCGTTTTCTGTCTACACGCCCTCCAACATGCTAATGTGACCATAAGTTTTTATAAACCTAAGCTCTGTCTACCCCGCAAGGGAAAAAGACGTGATACTATGTATTTATATATATGTTCACACAAGTACACATTATTAAGGATGATAACATATTTCTTATTATTATTTGACTAGCTCCGTGGCGCAGCGGTCAACACGCCTGCCTGCGACACGGAGTGACCGGGTTCGATCCCCGGCCAGGTCAAGATGAAAAATGATCTTTTTCAGATTGGCCTGGGTCTTGGATGTGTATCTATATATGTATTTGTTATAAAATATAGTATCGTTGAGTTAGTATCCCATAACACAAGTCTCGAACTTACTTTGGGGCTAGCTCAATCTGTGTTATTTGTCCGTCCGTATATATATAATAACATACAATTTAATTGCATTTTTATTTGATATGATGATAGTCAAGCAACAGCAACCCAAATAATTTTCTTAAAAGAGTAACTAGTACTCACTGGCTAGAGCAGCTATGTCCTGTGGCTGACTGCGACTACCAAGTGCTTCTTCAAATGTGGACAGGTCTTCGTGGAAAACAACTCCTTCATGTCTTCAATGTTCTTATTAAGGAATGCCAAAGGATCCATTTTTTGTTCTTTTTACAAAGTGTTGGTATTAAATAAGTATGTGAAGTGTGGCTTATGAGATAGTTGATGAATTAATAAGAAATCATCATCATCATCATCATCAGGTCTTTTTTAGTCTCCACTACAGGAGCACGACCCCCTCTGTACTACTAGGGCCATACTTGGCCAGAGCAGCCAGAGGACTTGGCCTACACTCTCCACGCTGGCCAGACGGGTTGGAGAGGTGTCTAAGATGTTTATAAGCTTTGTTTAGCTTGTATTTCCTAAGTCGCCTTCTACGACATCCACAGGAAGACTTGGAGTGGTCCTATTCTACTCTGCCGGATACCACACGGCATTCTGCCGGATACCACACTAATATATATCAATAATAAGAAATAGTGCAAGGATTATTGTCAGGCGAGTAGCTTTTAAATATTTACTTCATAGATATACTAATTACTACATTCCTATATAAGATAATTATGGCATCGGGTACGCGAGCCCGGCATCCCGAGCATTCGAGTGTGTAGTATCCCAATACCTTCATTCCCTTCCGAAATTAAACGAATTTCTGCCCTTCCCCAGCTTAAAAATACTTCCGATAGGCAGCAGCTTTGAAAGCTCAAAAAGTGAAAGAAACTCTGTGCGCCAATTCGCCTGCGAAGCGTTGTTAGTATGGCAATATACCTACTCCTACGAAATGAAGAATTCTTTGAACTTTTTCTGCTGGAATAATAAATGTATTAAATAATAATTCCCTCCGTAGTCCAGTGGTTACGATGTTTGCCTGTAGTCGTGAGTTTGATTCCCACGGGAAGTTTACTTTGTTTAGTTGCTTCCAATTTGGTTTGGACATTGCATGTTTGAATCATCTGATTGTCTGAGAATAAAGATGATTCCGAGAGTTTCCTTCCTTCGGAAGGCACGTTAAGCCGTTGGTTCCGGCTGCCATCAGGTAGTCGTTAAAGGAACCACGTCAGAAGCCGAGAAACGGTTCCGAAGAACTCTGACTCCAGGGTGTGCATGGTCGACTGACCGTGTCACCTACACGAAATGATGATGATGATGATAAATATATGTATAGCTTACTTAACTCTCGATATTTGTCAAAAAAAAGCTCTACATACATACATATATATATTATCACGTCTTTATCCCTTACGGGGTAGACAAAGGCTAATGTCACAAGCCCGAGGCCACGTTTAGCGTGCTAGTGGGCGTAGAGGTGAAAAACGGAATCAAAATAGTGATGGGTTGCTAGCTGCATCGCCTATTATGATTTTTTAGATTTTCGCCCATTTCCTTGTCCGGCTTCTACGGTCTGCGCGGGAAGAGAAGCAGCTGGCACTTTCTACTTTTTTTTCTATTCTCCCAGACAAGCATGGAAGAAAAGCTGCATGTTCAGTTTTTAAACGTGTATTTGCCTCAGTAATTTATGAGGTATTTGAATAAAAGATTGCTAGATACGTTTTTGTGGCGCAATAATATTTTCTTTCTTTATATGAATTTCAAAATAGGCTAGTTTCCTGGGTCGTAATAATAACATAACAATTAGTCCGTCAGTTAGATAATCAAAAATTATTGGACACGTATTTTTTCTATTGTCACATAAACAATAAATAATTAAAAAAAAGTGGGGGCTCGTGACGTCAAAGTTTGCTAAAAATTGTAGCAAACTATGACGTCACATGGAACTTCAAATATCTTTATCATTTTTTGTTCAATCGACAAAAAAAAAATACGTGTCCAATATTTTTTGATTATCTAACTGACGAACTAATTATATTTTTTTTGGAAACTAGCCTTTTCTGGAATTGATTAATCGCTTTGGACCACAGGCATGAGCGTTCATCGTTTTACAATACGTTATCAATCACGTAAAAAAACAATAAATTTGGCCTTATGACATATGTTACTTATAAATTAATTCTTTAAAAAATCTAAATATATGTAACTCAAAGGCTCTCAAAGGTGACTGACTGACATAGTGATCTATCAACGCACAACCCAAACCACTAGACGGATCGGGCTGAAATTTGTCATGCAAGTAGATGTTATGACGTAGGCATCCGCTAAGAAAGGATTTTGATCAATTCTTCCCCTAAGGGGATAAAATATGGGATGAAAGTTTGTATGAAACTTTGTCAATTTTAAAGCCGCAAAAACTATATTTCTTAACGCGAGCGAAGCCGCGGGCTAAAGCTAGTTACAAATATTTTCTTTAAAAATAGAACTGTTTTTTCCACTGTGGTCCGAATCTATCCATAACAAAAAGTAAGTGGTATTTTGCGATTCGCGCCCTGATTCAAGGGAATCACTCAAGAGTTCGTTTTGAATGGTGGACTCATTCAAAAAGAATTCTTGAGTGATTCGCACCATGGTCCGCACCACACGCGGTACGAAACGACAATACACCCAATCTTAGTACTCGCAAGCTCTGAAATATAAGCCAACGTAACTTTGACTTAAATTAATGATTCCACTCTCAAGACTTCTAACTTTATCAGCTGGTGTTAAGAGCGCCCAACCCGTCTTACTTTTCATACAAACGCTCGTATGTGACTATGGCGTGGTAACAGACTTTTTTTTTAACCTTTTTAACTTACAGATATCCTGTGCGCTAATTCTAGGTATCTACTGAAATAAAAATTAAAATTACGAGAAACAAACTCAGTATGAGCCTCCAAAAATCTGGTCATCATCATTTCGAGTAGGTGTCACGGTCAATCGACCATGCACACCCTGGTGTCAGAGTTCTTCGGAACCGCCTCTCGGCCTCGGACGTGGTTCCTTTAACGACTACCAGATGGCAGCCGGGACCACCGGCTTAACGTGCCTTCCGAAGCACGAAATCATCTTTATTATCAGACAATCAGGTGATTCAAGCCTGCAATGTCCTAACCAGACTGGAAACAACTAAACAAAGTATGCTTCTGGTGGAAATCGAACCCACGACCCCCGGGTCAACAGGCAAATGCCTTAACCACTGGACGACGGAGGCTCTTTTTGCACAAATTTTACCTGAACTTCGGCTGTTCATAAGGTACTCGTAAATAGTAAAAGTAAAGAATATGTTTTTATGTAAACATTGCAAATGTAATCAGAAATTTAAATTAAAAACATTTATTTCACTAACTTGTAAATGTAACTAAAAACACGTATTACCTGGAACAAGTTTTTCGTTCAATGTTATCGCGTTCTCACTTGCTTATTAGTCAAATGAATGAAATAGCATGCTTTTCAAAGGGCCGGGAAGGGCCCTCTTAAGGTTATGTTATGGTTTGGTTACTAATAACGTATCTTTACGAATAATGGGAATCTCAGGAATCATGTTAATAGGTGATGCGGCTAGCAACCCATCAGGTCACATCCCTTATTAACACGATACTATTTTGATTCCATTTTCGTTTACACATAATGCCCACCAACATGCTAAACGTGGCCTTCAAGTCTAATAGACCTAGGTTCTGTCTACCCCGCAAGGGCAAAAGACTTGATACTATGTATCGACTAGCTCCGTGGCGCAGCGGTCAACACGCCTGCCTGCGTCACGGAGTGACCGGGTTCAATCCCCGGCCAGGTCAAGATGGAAAATGATCTTTTTCAGATTGGCCTGGGTCTTGGATGTGTATCTATATATGTATTTGTTATAAAATATAGTATCGTTGAGTTAGTATCCCATAACACAAGTCTCGAACTTACTTTGGGGCTAGTTCAATCTGTGTGATTTGTCCGTATATATTTATATATTTATATTATTTATATGTATGTATGTATAGAACATACTCCTATAGGGGATAAGGGTATCAGTGAATAAAATTTTACTTAAAAACATTTGTATAAAATAATCACGTTATTTTCTTATGGGATACATAGAAACTAAAGCCATCAAACTTAAAGACCACGTTAATCTCTAATCAAGCACGGCTTTTCTATTGTATTTTATACGTTTTGTTAATATCATTATATTTTTACTAGCTTTCACCTGCGGCTCCGCCCGCGTCAATGTCGATCCCTCGGGATTAGTAGTCTTTTCCCGGGATAAACGGTAGCCTATGTCCTTCTCCGTACTCCAGAGAACTTGTATGCAAAATTTCATGATGATCGGTTTAGTAGTTACGGTGTGAAAGCGTAGCAAACAAACAAACAAATAAACAAACTCACTTTCACATTTATAATACTAGCTGTTGCCCGCGGCTCCGCCCGCGTTAATGTCGTTCCCTTGAAAACAGTAGAAATGATAAAAATTCCATACAAACCCCTACCCCTCTGCTTTTTCCCCTTAAGGGGGAATTTAATACATTTTACCTGCATAGATCTTAAGCCCTTAAGGAGGGGATTTTGCCCATTTCACCTACACATATATTTTTTTATTGTAATGGAGAACTTCTTATTGTCATATATCTAAGTAAATAAAACCACACAAACTTTACCCCACCTATTTTACCCCTTCAAGGGGAAATTTCGTCCATTTTAACTACACAGATCTTTTCAATTGTAATGTAAACATATATACTTATATATATGTTTACATATAAATGAGAAAAAATCCATACAACCGCCCCCCCCCCCCCCTAATCCCTTAAGGGGGGAATTTATCTTTTTTAATTGTAATCTAGAACGTATATACTTATTTTCATACTTCTAAATCTAGAAATGAAAAAAATCCATACTAACTTTACTCCCCTATTTTATCCCTTCCGGCGAAAATTTCGTCGGTTTTACCTACATACATTGTAATCCAGAACGTCCAGAAATAAGAAAAATTCCATACAACCCCCCCCCCCCTTTATCCCTTAAGGGGGGGATTTTATACATTTTACCTACACAGAGCTTTTTAATTGTAATCAAGAACTTACATACCTATTTTTATATTCTAAGTCTAGAAATGGAAAAATTCCATACAAACTTTACCCCCTATTTACCCCTTCAAGGGAGAATGTTGTCTGGTTCACCTAAATAGATCTTTTTTAATTTTAATTAAGAACTTGTGTGCCTACTTTCAAACTTCTAAGTCAAAAAATGAGAAAATTCCATAAAACTTCATCCCCTTTTATTTTCTAAAAATCCTTTCTTAGTGCTCATTTACATCATAAAAAGAATCCCTGTGCTAAATTTCAGTTCCTGGGCACAGTAGTTTCAGCTGTGCGTTGATATATAAGTCAGGTTTGCTTCTGGCCCGCGGCTCCGCCGGCGTAAGTGTCGATTTCTCAGGAACAGTAGAATTACCCGGAATACATTAGTTCATGACTTTCAATAAAACACCTTAATATTGAATTTCAATTGAATAACTTCAAAAACGGAAAGTTTCATACTAACTTTGCATCTCCTTATACCCCCTTAAGGGATGATTTTTGAGAAAAATATTTTACTCGTGTTTCATGCCTTTCAGTAAAGAACCTTCATGCTGAATTTCATTCGACTAACTTCAAAAATGGCAAAGATTCATGCTTACTTTGCACCCTATTTTACCCCCTTAAGGGATGATTTTTGAGTAAAATATTTTACTCGTGTTTCATACCTTTCAGTAAAGAACCTTCATGCTGAATTTCATTCGAATTACTTCAAAAACGGCAAAGTATCATACTAACTTTGCAACCCGTTTTACCCCCTTAGGAGATGAATTTCCAAAAATCTTTTCTTAGTGCTCCCCTACGTTATAAAAGGAACCCTGTGCAAAATTTCAACTTCCTAACCCTTATAGTTTAGGCCCTGCGTTGATATGTCAGTCAGTCAGTCAGCTTCTCCTTTGTTTAGTATGGATTACTATGGATAGTATGGATAGGTATAATGCTGTCGTATAATGATGATGAATTGACTTTGGATTTTATTTTCTTATGTCACTTATTATTTTATTTTATTTTTGCTATATGTTTGCAGGCAAACTCATGCCTTGAGTTCATTCAAATGACGATAACTTTTTTTTTAATGAACCGATTTTGATGAAACAAACTTTAAATGTTTTGCTGAGTTAAAACAAAGCAATTGGTGAAAGTTTGAAGTAAATCGGTTTAGTATTTTCGGAGATAATCGTGATCATACATACAGACAGACAGACAGACAGACAGACAGACAGACAGACAAGAAATTCCAAAAAAACTTTTTTGCTTTCTATTATTCTTTTTAAGTGTCCCTCTATCCATTTCAGTCAAAAATTCTAAATGTACAGACAAAATATTTTTACTGTTTTATTATATGTATAGATTAGTAAGGATTAGTAAGGATTGGCTATCTAAGTTTCTAATCTAAATTCTATTTAGGTATACATAGTGAATTTTTTATCGTTCTGTACTCTTAAAGGGGTGATTCAGCCCGTCGATATGAACAACTTTTCCTATGGAAACAATGCTGGGAAATCAAAAATACAATGGGCAGTTCCAAACAAAAATTTTTGGCCACGCAGTCAATTTGTATGGAAACGTCAAAAAAAAAATTGAGTTCCCAGCATTGGTCCTATAGAAAAAGTTGTTTATTTCGACTGGCCGAATCAACCCTTTAAGGGTCTAGAACGATAAAAAAATCACCATTGAGAGGAGCTCGAAATATTATAATGCCAATTACGGTCACCTATCCCAGTGGGGTCTACACCTAGAGTTGCTTAAAATGCATAAGCACTAATAATGCTCACGACCATGGACCATCCTTGCCCGCAGTGGAAATCAAACTTAGATATGTAGCAATCCAGCAAGTTAACCTCTGGGCCAGAGAGACCGTTGTGTGTCTTCGTAACTTTGACATAAATTAATGATTGCAGTCTCAACACTCTAACTTTATCAGCAGCTGGTGTTTGACCTTACGTACCCTCCAGATTAAGTGAGGGTTGATATTCAAATCATTTAAAGCCAGAGGACGAGGGGAATTGATGAAGATCCATGGACAAGAGTATAGGTTTTTTTATATGGTCATTCATTCATTTCGAGTAGGTGTCACGGTCAATCGACCATGCACATCCTGGTGTCAGAGTTCTTCGGAACCACCTCTCGGCCTCTGACGTGGTTCCTTTAACGACTACCAGATGGCAGCCGGGACCCCCGGCTTAACGTGCCTTCCGAAGCACGGAATTATCTTTATTATCAGACAATCAGGTGATTCAAGCCTGCAATATCCTAACCAAACTGGAAACAACTAAACTAGCTCCGTGGCGCAGCGGTCAACACGTCAGCCTGCGACACGGAGTGACCGGGTTCGATCCCCGGCCAGGTCAAGATGAAAAATGATCTTTTTCAGATTGGCCTGGGTCTTGGATGTGTATCTATATATGTATTTGTTATAAAATATAGTATCGTTGAGTTAGTATCCCATAACACAAGTCTCGAACTTACTTTGGGGCTAGCTCAATCTGTGTGATATGTCCGTCCATATATATTTATTTATTTATTTACTAAACAAAGTATGCTTCCGGTGGGAATCGAACCCATGACCCCCGGGTCAACAGGCAAACGCCTTAACTACTGGACCACGGAGGCTGTTTCATCTTTATAATATTAGTATAGATATCTAGATTTACGCTAGATAATATACAAGTTAAATTGGCTTTGCGAGTATGTAAGCACTATTGTGCTAACATACTCGTAAAACCAATTTAACTTTGACTTAAATTAATGATTTGAGTAACTTCAACAGCAGCTGGTGGACCTTAGATGTCCTTGAGATCGAGTCTGTTGGTTATTTATGCATTGTAATTTTTAACTCAAGTCAAAAACAAGAGGGGGCTCTTATTAAATAAATACTTAAATTAATTTTAGTTTTGTCATGGCAGAGCTGCATGCTGGCACTGGGTTTTCCTTTTTGTTTTTCTCTCAATTATTATCTAACACTTTTTGTTTTGTTTTCTAAATTAGGTATTGCTTGCACAAAATAATTTTTCTTGTTGTGTTCTTAATGTATGTTTTAGTGGCTATAATTTCATGTCGTGTTGTGGTATTTTAGGAAATTAATGTATTCTATTCTATTCTATATCGAATAACTTCGTCATTTACGAACTTCACAACTTTTTTTTTGTTTGACAGGCTGTACTTTCATAATGGTCCGTTTTAAATTTCATCAAAATCAGTTCAGTAGTTTGGTTGAAGTCGTTTTAAAGAAGCAAAACAAAGAGGTAAAGGATGATCATGCTATTGACGTAATCACCATGATGAACTGTGATGAAATGCTGACTTTTTCTCATAAGTCTTTTTTATTTTAACAAAAACAAAGTCAGCATTTTATATTTGTATGTATGTAAAAATACAATATTATATGGCTGAAACATGTCGGTGATACCGACTAACAATACGTGAGTAAACCATTGTTTTAGAGTTTAAAAACAAAGTCTAGCCCTTTGCACTACGTTTCTCATATTTAATCAATTGAATTAGATTAACAAAAAAAATATTATAGCCGATAAGTCCACTAGCCGTGTGGTATCCGGCAGAGTAGAATAGGACCACTCCAAGACTTCCCGTGGATGTCGTAGAAGGCGACTTAGGAAATACAAGCTAAACAAAGCTTATAAACATCTAAGACACCTCTCCAACCCGTCTGGCCAGCGTGGAGAGTGTAGGCCAAGTCCTCTGGCTGCTCTAGCCAAGTATGGCCCTAGTAGTACAGAGAGGGTTGTGCTCCTGTAGTGGAGACTAAAAAGGACCTGATGATGATGATAAGTCCACTGCTGGACAAAGGCCTCTCCAAAGGATTGATCCATTTGGGTGGATATTGCCATACTCACCACGCTTGGTAGGTAGGTTGGCGAGCGCAGTCTCTTTGGTTTCTTGTGCTTCTGACGCTGCTGCCAATCGGAAGCATTTTTAAGCTAAAGAAGGATATGAATTCGTTAGATTTAGATAGAAAATTAGCCGTGTGGTATCCGGCAGAGTAGAATATGACCACTCCAAGTCTTCCCGTGGATGTCGTAGAAATGAAATTAATCATAAAATAATCCATTTATTATCACAAATGTATAATTACCTCCACAAACATTTCACTATGAAACCCTAAGCAGAACAAACCCGCCGTAAGTAGGTCACAAAAGTTATTTTTTAATCCCCGCCAACACGCGCTGTTATTTTAATTGGCTCGGCAACAGAATATTTGTAGCCCAATTATCTTAATTAGACTGTTTTATAATTTCTATGTCTACTATTTTGACTCGAAAAAGACAAAATACTTAATCACTTCTATATCTTCACTTCTACACAATCTTATCTATATCTATACTAATATTATAAAGCTGAAGAGTTTGTTTGTTTGAACGCACTAATCTCAGAAGCTATAGCTTCTGAGATTAGTGCGTTCAAGCATTAGTTCACAGTCACACTCACAGTTTATACGAAAGGATTTTCTTATGAGAGGTTGTTCATAGTAATCTATACTAATATTATAAAGCTGAAGAGTTTGTTTGTTTGTTTGAACGCGCTAATCTCAGGAACTACTGGTTCAAATTGGAAAATTCTTTTTGTGTTGGATATTTCATTTATTGAGAAAGGTTTAAAGCTATAAAACATCAAGCTGCGACCAATAGGAGCGAAGCATCAATAAAAAATGTTTTGAAAACGGGGGAAAATTATTTATCTATACTAATAAAAAACGAATTAATCATAAATACAGAAATTGCCGCGTACGAAGTCGCGGGCAACAGGTAGTTTGTAAATAAATTTGTAAAATTTTATTTCACTTTATTATATCTATACTAACATAAAGAGGAAAGATAAGATTTTCTGTTTGTTTGTTTGCATTGAATATGCTCCTAAACTTAGTAACTACCTCCGTGGGCCAGTGGTTAACGCGTTTGCCTGTAGACCCGGGGGTCGTGGGTTCGATTCCCTTGGGAAATATACTTTTTTTAGTTGTTTCCAGTTTGGTTAGGACATTGGAGGCTTGAATCACCTGATTGTCTGATTATAAAGATGATTCCGTGCTTCGGAAGGCACGTTAAGCGTTGGTCCCGGCTGCTATCTGGTAGTCGTTAAAGGAACCACGTCAGAGGCCGAGAGGCGGTTCCAAAGAACTCTGACACCAGGGTGTGCATGGTCGATTGACCGTGTCACCTACTCGAATTGATAATGATGATGAACGATAATTTTTCTGCCGGAAACCACACGGCTAACATATAATACACACAATACATACATATTTTAACATCCGCAACATTCATAGTACTAGTTGAGAAAAGTTGCAGACAGGACAGAGAACAGCAACTAATATTGTTATAATTACCCCGCTTCGCCACTAATGAGCGTTTCATTATGAATATTTGATTAATTTCCAAATAATAACCACATTACTACAACTGACAGTGGCGGGTGATCAATCAAAGCAATTCTGATTCTGTAAACTTGCTAAATATTTACCCCGACTTTGCTTTTACCAGTTTCTCCAAAAAATGGGGAAGTATATTTTAATTTAATACAATAAGCTCATGTAATAGGAGAGGTGTCTCTGTGCATCATCAATAGACAAATTTCATAAAAAAACATAATAAGTCTGCCAGTTAGACAATAAAAAAAATATGGGACACGTATTTTTTCTTTTATCAATTAAACGAGAAATGATAAAGATAGAACCCGTTAAAATTCCGTGTGACGTCACAGAGCGCCACACTTTTTATCGAACTGTGACGACACGAGCCCCGCCTCACGAACTTTGATGCGCTTTATTTTTATCATTAATTGTTTAATTGTGAAAACAAATTTTTCATGAATTATCTAACGGACTAATAAAGACAATCCCCCCCCCCCCCCCCGATGTCCTCCCCATATCCTCCCACATGTACTCCCCCATGTCCTCCCCATATCCTCCCACATGTACTCCCCCATGTCCTCCCCCTATGTTCCCTCCACTTCTTGAAAGGCCGGCAACACTTTATCACACCCTGGTGTAGTTTTTTTTCTTTTTACTAAGTATTGAAGTAGGCATTTGTCTCCCTTCTCACCTGATGGTAAGTGACGATGAAGACGAGGATGTTACATGCCTATCCAAGTGATACCCATTTAGTAATTGTAGGCAGCGGTGATCACTTACGATCAGGTGACTAGTTTGCTCATTTGCCATCATATAACATAAAAAATATTATATAAAAGATAAAATTGAGAGGAAAGGTATAATCATAAAATCAGAAAATTATATAAAAGTACGGAATTATCTCCACCAGCGTTCGTCTCACATTTCAACGGTTCTTTTTCACCATACTATCGTGCTAAAAATGCTTATTAAATCTAATGGCCTTAGGTTGTCTACCCTGTAAAATATAAAGATGTGATCATTAAGTGTGTAACAACGAACAGACAAGCTCAATAACATCGCTTTACCATAAGAGATAACTACGTGATAGTATGCATGTATGTTTGTACTAACATCTCGAAGTAAACCAGAGACACAAGTAAAATAAATAATGCCATACAGATACAGACCTAGTTCCCGACAAGGAACAGACGTTCAATAACATCGCTTCGTACAAATGTATAAACTGAAGTGAAATATCTGGAGTGAATGGGAATGTAAACAATATTGTATTACTTATTTAATAATTAGCTTTCGCCCGCGGCTCCGCCCGCGTCAATGTCGATCCCTCGGGAACAGTACTTTTTCCTGGGATAAAATGTACTGGGTACGGAGAAGTATATAACTTATCCGTACCCCAGATAACGTGTATGCAAAAATTCATGATGATCGGTTCAGAAGTTATAACGTCATGCCTTTCACTCATGACTCTGTTTATGTAAATTCATCACGAATGATTGGGACAACGGAGCAAGTTTATGAATAAAAAAATTGGTTGCCTGTAAAGTCGGTTCATGGACGATATTATTAAAATACTAGATGTTGCCCGCGACTTCGTAATTAGTATAGATGAATAATTTTTCCCCCTTTTTAAAAACATTTTTTATTGATGCTTCGCTCCTATTGGTCGCAACGTGATGTTTTATAGCCTAAGCCTCCCTCAATAAATGGACTATCAAAACAAAAAGAATTTTCCAATTTGAACCAGTAGTTCCTGAGATAAGCGCGTTCAAACAAACAAACAAACAAACAAACTCTTCAGCTTTATAATATTAGTATAGATAACTGCCTCAGTGGTCCAGTGGTTAAGGCGTTTGCCTGTAGACCCGGAGGTCGTGGGTTCGATTCTCAAGGGAAGCATACTTTGTTTCCAGTTTGGTTAGGACATTGCAGGTTAGAATCACCGGATTATTTGATAATTAAAATGATTCCGTGCTTTGGAAGGCACGTTAAACGGTTGGTCCCGGCTGCCATCTGGTAGTCGTTAAAGGAACCACGTCGGAGGCCGAGTGGCAGTTCCGAAGAACTCTGCCACCAGGGTGTGCATGGTCTATTGACCGTGACACCTACTCGAAATGATAATGATCATCATTATCATCATCATCATCAGGTCCTTTTTAGTCTCCACTACAGGAGCACGACCCTCTCTGTACTACTAGGGCCATACTTGGCCAGAGCAGCCAGAGGACTTGGCCTACACTCTCCACGCTGGCCAGACGGGTTGGAAAGGTTTCTTAGATGTTTATAAGCTTTGTTTAGCTTGTATTTCCTAAGTCGCCTTCTACGACATCCACGGGAAGACTTGGAGTGGTCCTATTCTACTCTGCCGGATACCACACGGCTACATAAATGATAATGATGATGAACGATAATTTTTCGTGATAACGGTGGAAGAATGAATGAATGAATGATATAACTTTATTGCACCAACACTTAAAAGTAATAACAATAAAAAGAATTAGGTATAACATGAGGTACAAAGGCGGGCTTATCGCAGAGCGCAATCTCTTCCAGCCAACCTTTGGGTAGAAGACAATGAAAAAAAAGGCTAGGTTGGCGCAGTGAACATAAAAAAAAAAAATTAATAATACTAATATACATAGATAATAATTACTTATCGATAAAGAGCATTACATATAAGGAAACATAATACATAGTGCAAAGGAAAATACATTATAATATGAAAATATAAAAGAAATAAATAAAATTAGAGCGTTCAAGTAATTAAATAGTAGAAAGATAGTGTGATGTCACTAAATCTTTAAATTTAGAAATTGTCTGAGCTTTTCGGATGTCTAAAGGCAAAGCATTCCAGAGACGTATGGCCTGAACAGTAAAGGAATTTGCATAACAGGAACTTGAATGAGAGGGAAATCTAAGACGCAAAGAAACTGAAGTACGCGTACATGGATCACCAGCCTCGCGCAGAAAAGAGAAGCGTTCTTTAAGGTAATGGGGAGTAGTGGGATTAAATAAAATGGAGTAAAGCAATGACAGGATATGCAAATTGCGACGTTGTCTGATAGGGAGCCACTTGAGATCGGATCGGAAATTAGAAACATGATCATATTTACGGAGCCCGAATATGAATCGAAATATGAAGAGAGACAGATGCATCACAAGCCGAACACTTAGGCCGATCGTGCCTCTCTATCGCTCTGGCTTGCACTCGGAACGTGACACTTTTCGTGCGTGCAGCCGGTATTCATCGATTTATCAGGCGTTATCACGTCTAAACCATTAGTTGTCTGTAAGATCGGTTTACGGAATATAATCCTTACTATACTTACTATATACTTACTTACTTACTATATACTATACTTTACTATACTATAAAATAATATATAATATAATGTAATAATACTAATATTATAAATGCGAAAGTGAGTTTGTTTGTTACGCTTTCACGCCGTAACTACTGAACCGATCATCATGAAATTTTGCATACAAGTTCTCTGGAGTGCGGAGAAGGACATAGGCTACCTTTTATCCCGGGAAAAAGTACTATTCCCGAGGGATCGACATTAACGCGGGCGGAGCTGCGGGCGAAAGCTAGTTTTACATAATAATGGAGGAAGATAGATGCCTCACAAACCGAAACACTATGGCCGATCGTGCCTCTCTATTGCCTGTTCCGCGCTCTAGCTTGTACACCCTTTTTTGATATACATACATATATTTACATACATAGTATCACGTCTTTTTCCCTTGCGGGGTATACAGAGCCCAGGAATATAAGACCTGAAGGCCACGCTTAGCATGTTGGTGGGCATTAGGTGGTAAACGGAACCAAAAGAGTGATGGGTTGCTAGCCGCATCGCCTATTAACTTGATTCCTCAGATTCTACCCATTCCCTCGATCGGCTTTTACGATCTGCGCGGGAAGAGAAGCAGCTGGTACATTCTATGTTTTTTCTTTACTCCCAGACCAGCATGGTTTTTTGTTATAACGTCAAAAAATAATGACCGGAATTAAAAAGAAATTAAGTACCCCAGTAGAGTACCGGTTAATTACGTACAGAGTATCTTCATTCTTGCTTTAGCTGCCCTGCGTTTTCTGGGGAGGGTAAAATTACGATGTTGGAAACTTCAAAAAACCGGTCAAGTGTGAGTCGGACTCGTGCACGAAGGGTTCCGTACCGTTATTTATAATAAGTTGAAAGTTATTAAAAATATTTTTATTTTATGATGTAACAAAAAATTTATACTTTTCGCAATTTTTCCTTTATCTGTGCTATACGACGTTGCTTCGCACCAAATTTCAAGATCCTGAGTTCACGGGAAGTACCCTGAAGGTTTTGATTCCCTTGCCCCTTGCGAATGTCGAAAATTTGCGGATTGCGGCATAAATATTAAAAATATTTTTATTACATGATGTAACAAAAAAATTATGTTTTTCGCAATTTTTCCTTTATCTGTGCTATAAGACTTGCTTCATACCAAATTTCAAGATTCTGAGTTCACGGGAAGTACCCTGTAGGTTTTGATTCCCATGCGAATGTCGAAAAAACACGAAAATTTGCGGCATAAACGGCTGTATCTTTTGATTGCGTTGGCTTAGAAGTTTGTTTTTTCACAGCTCAAAGGGATAGTAGACCTAATTATTTGATATAAATTTTAGCTTGATACCTCAACGCGTTTCTGAGAAAAAGGGTCTTGACAGAGCGACAGACGGACAACCGAGTGATCCTATAAGGGTTCTTTTTTACCTGTTGAGGTACGGAACCCTAAAAAGAGTCACGTTGGCTGTATGCACCCTGAAACATGGGCTTACACCTCGATTAACTGGGTTCTAATGGATGGCTTTTGAAAAAGATCATGAAGAGGTGGCCACATTCAATAGGCTTAGGCTTATCTCACACGTACCACAACCGCACCACACCGTCACGACAAAAAGTGGTTAAGCTGTGGTTAAGCTGTGGTTACGTGTGAATAGATTCGCAGCGGCTTCTTACGGTTACATGTTTGCATTGGTATCATACACGTAGTCGATAATGACGGCAAAATATGGTCCGTGTGAATTCAAATATTAATTTTTATATAAATTAACAGACCGACTACGTGGTGTGGTTGTGGTGTGGTTGTGGTTGTGGCGTGGTTGTGGTACGTGTGATAGCGCCCTTAGGAAGGAAAAGACCGAAGGTAAAGATATGCAAGATATAACAAGCCGTGTGGTATCCGGCAGAGTAGAATAGGACCACTCCAAGTCTTACCGTGGATGTCGTAGAAGGCGACTTAGGAAATACAAGCTAAATAAAGCTTTAAAACATCTGTGAGACCTCTCTAACCCGTCTGGCCAGCGTGGAGAGTGTAGGCCAAGCCCTCTGGCTGCTCTGGCCAAGTATGACTCTAGTAGTACAGAGAGGGTCATGCTCCTGTAGTGGAGACTAAAAAGGACCGGATGATGAAAGATATATGGAGCGAAAGAGGGCCTTTACTCAGCAGTGGGACATAAAGGCTAGCAAAAAGGGTCTTCGGATGGCTGGTCAGAACCCACATGCCTGCCATAAATTCTGTCATAATCGTAGAATGTTTCACCAGTAAACCGGCCAACCAGCTGCTTCTCTTCCTGCACAGATCATAAAAAACTGTTCAAAGGAATGGGTTAATTTGCGGCGTTAATTTGAGAATCATGTTAGTAGACGACGTGGCTAGCAACCCATGTCTATTTTGATTTTTGACTAGCTCCGTGGCGCAGCGGTCAACACGCCAGCCTGCGACACGGAGTGACCGGGTTCGATCCCCGGCCAGGTCAAGATGGAAAATGATCTTTTTTAGATTGGCCTGGGTCTTGGATGTGTATCAATATATTTGTTATAGAATATAGTATCGTTGAGTTAGTATCCCTTATCACAAGTCTCGAACTTACTTTGGGGCTAGTTCAAGCTAAATGTGACTTTTAGGCATTACAGATCTAGGCTCTATCTTCCCCGCAAGGGAAAAAGACGTGATAGTATGTATGCATAAATTCTGGCATATCAATTATATTTGATCTTTGATCCTTTACGAACTAATATTGCTTTCATTATTTATTGAAGTGCTTGCCAATTTCCTTTATCATATGATTTATAGTTCCATTTACCCATAATCTATAGATTGTGGCAAGCAGCCACGTAAATTTTGCACCTCCAATTATTCTTATCTATACCACGATGTCAAGTATTTATTATAAATAAATAATAATAGATACCTATATATACGGACAAATCTCACAAATTGAGCTGGCGCCAAAATAAGTTCGAGAATTGCGTTTTGGTATACTTCTTTTCTTCTTAACGAGTCAAAATAGCCATAAATTATAAATATTATACAATATATAATCACATGGGAGAGACCTATGTCCAGCAGTGGACTAGTATAGGTTGATGATGATGATATAATCACATGAACATTCTTTTAAAGACGCGTTTGATTTATCAAATTTTACGAATAAAGTTGACGATCGAAGTTTGATCGCGTACACTACTTAAGGATACACTATGAGTGTTAACTATCCGTAGTTATTTTTTTTTTTGTGGCAATTTCCTCCAATAATATTTTAACAAGCGTTTTTAATAAAAAAAATATATTATAACAAGCTGCCAAAAAAAGCTTATGTCACTCGAGATGCGAGATAAGACAAGGATTCTAATGAGAAAATACTTAAATATGTGACGACAAAAGTTAAACTTATTAAAGAACACAATTAAGTGAACTATGAGGAATGAACACACCTTTTTAGGCAGTTGTGTAATGAAATAGATTGTGCATCTCCAATTACTCTTATCATCTGAAGTAATAACCATTTCTAAACCTCAAATGAACGGTTGTAAAAAGTTCGTAACTTCTAAAAACAAGCTAATGTACCACCATTCAAATATTTTATACGCCAATAACATTTAATTTGGATGTATAAAGGAGATTTTTGTAACTTTATGAGCACTAAAAGCGGTACACAACTGATTGCCGGCCGTATGTGGTTTCTTTATAACTCCATTTGAATGTCTACGTTTTTGATAACTTTCCAACATTTGGAAATCAAAACTTATATTGTAAAGAGGAATATAGGAAGGCGAGAATAAAGAGAAAGCTTGCCACAGCCTTTGTCAGAGCGTTTGCTGCCCGATGACTTATATATTCCTGTAGAATTTCAATATCTATACTAAAGCCTCTAACCTTCCTCAGTGATTGCCATCTGTAATAATAACCATCAAATATCCTTTATAATATGAGCACTGAACGGTAGCAAATAAATGTCCGTAACTTCTAAAAATAAGCTATGCAGCTATGCCGCCATTCAAATATTTTATATGCCAATAACGTTTAATTTGGTTGTATAAAGGAGATTTTTGTAACTTTATGAGTAATAAAAGCGGTACACCGCGGATTGCGAGCCGAACCTATGTGGTTTTGTTTGAAGTTTTACTTGAATGTCGGTAATTGATAGCTTTTAAAGAAAATATGGTATACTAGCTTCCGCCCGCGGCTCCACCCGCGTCAATGACGATCCCTCGGGAATAGTACTTTTTCCCGGGATAAAAGGTATCCTATGTCCTTCTCCACACTCCAGAGAACTTGTATGCAAAATTTCACGATGATCATTTCAGTAGTTACGGCGTGAAAGCGTAACAAACAAACAAACAAACTCACTTTCACATTTATAATATTAGTAAGGATACTAGGATCTAAGAATTATTTGCCCCTCACGAACGCTGTTACGCAAAAATAAATCATGAATACTGGTCGCGACACAAACTCACGCACACATAAGCATGCAATTTGCTCCGTTCTAAATTTAAACTGCCATAAATAGTACCTTTTTAGGCTGCACAATAGATAAAAAAAAATGGCGCACATATATAATGTAAAAGGTTGGCGTCACCTTGTGCTGTCCTCGGCGCCAGTTTATATTATACATAGATCCGTGAAAATACTGTTTCTTCATATATAAATACTCAAGTTTCTCGTAGTCTGAAAAGAATGTATAAAAAAGTCCGGAAGGAAGTATGTAACACAAATAATATTTGTGTGACTTACTTTTAAATTTCATTTGTGTGACACTTACTTAGATACTTTCAAATATTTTAAATAAAAGTTAAATTTTTGTACATTAGTTTCCGGACTTTTATGATCAGTAAAAATCGACAATACGTAGCGAACGAAAAAGAAAGTTAAGCGAGCTTAAAAACAGTGATTGCTATTTCTTCTACCATCTAAATCAATGCAAACAGACATACGAATAATTCAAAGATCTGAACAAACTTCTATCTCTAATAATAGAATCTATTCTATATCGGAACTACCCAGTTATTTTTGTTTCATAAAACGCACATTAGAAACGTATAAATTCCAGCTAACCGGTAGTTGGACACAAACCAACAGACACAATAAACTGGACGATGATTTACGGAGCTGTCTTCACGTCAACATTACCTTGAACTATTACGGCAATAAAACACAGTCAAAACCAGTCAAGAGTGAGTTGGAGTCGGACACGACTAAGATTCCGTATGTTACCAATAGAAATTCAGTTGTCAAGATCTTACTATCTGTAAACATCTAAACATATAACAAACGCATAACCGATGATTTAAAAAAAAATAAACAAAGAAAATACCAATACTTTTTTCTTTAGTGCCACGGTTTCTGAGATAGAATGATTCATAAAGTTGTAATCGTCATAAAATAAATAAATAAATAAATATATACGGACAAATCACACAGATTGAGCTAACCCCAAAGTAAGTTCGATACTTGTGTTATGGGATACTAACTCAACGATACTATATTTTATAACAAATACATATATAGATTAACATCCAAGACCCAGGCCAATCTGAAAAATATCATTTTCCATCTTGACCGGGCCGGGGATCGAACCCGGTCACTCCGTGCCGCAGGCAGGCGTGTTGACCGCTGCGCCACGGAGCTAGTCATAATATGAACACGTTTTCACGCCACCTCTAAGTTAGTGTACTTAGCGCGTTTTAGTGGTTTCCCCAGTAGGCCTAATGCCACGGATCTGCTGTGATTTTGTTTCATCATCATCATTATCATCATCATCAGGTCTTTTTTAGTCTCCACTACAGGAGCATGACCCTCTCTGTACTACTAGGGCCATACTTGGCCAGAGCAGCCAGAGGACTTGGCCTACACTCTCCACGCTGGCCAGACGGGTTGGTGAGGTCTTAGATGTTTATAAGCTTTGTTTAATTTGAAGCTATTGCATAACTAACAAATATTAGCAAGGGTTGGGAATGATAAAACCGATGAAAATTATAAAAAAGTAGAGAAATTTATCCGTCTGGTTCATAACCTTCATAATGAAGTCTTCTTGTTGTTCTTCTCCTTGATCTTTACTTCTTCATCTTGGGTATAAATAAATCTTGACTTCTATTTATTCTATCTCGAATATTTAATCAATTGCTAAAGTTTCCTATCCTTTATTTTCAAATAAATTTTAATCCTAAACGAAAATTTCCTCATTTGAAAGATCTTAAAATTATATCAATACTGCGTTGAATTCATAATAACTTTTCTCTAATCTCATATAAAATATTCTCTCCGCCATAATTTTTAAAATAGACAAAAACAGTGTAGAGTGGATTTCACGGATTACTTTGAAAGACGAAAATATGTGTTTACTTCGACATAGCTTGAAAGATCGCGGTTTATATTTAGAAATCTATGTAAACAAACTGGAGATTATAAAATGAAGGCCTGACTATGTTATTTTTATTCAAAATCTCAATCTTACTGACGTAAAATTAATTGGACGGAACGCTCATCTACTCGGTTGAAATTATACAGTGTGTTCTAAAAGGTTTTTGAATCATCAATGTTCTCTGGGTGTCACATTCGAAAAGGTACTTTAACATAATTTTTTGAAATTTTAAATTCACACAATTTTTGAAGTGGAGACTTCTTTAGCGGAGACTCGCGTCAGGACACGTGACCTGAGACCGCCGTAAAGGCGAATTTTTAGTTCTGCCAGCTCTCCCGGATTTTTTTTTAATACTATTACTGCACAGAAGTATAGAAAAAGGAAGTTACTTATATTGAAAACAGTCACTGTGATTTTATAAGCTTTTATTTCACTTGCAATCTATGTAGCTATGTTTGTTTGAATCTTGGGCAAGAGGAAATTTAATTATGTAATTGAAACTAACGTGAGATACAGACATTATGTACTAAAAACAGGTCACTCATGTGCTATTTCGTCGGGATTGCCGACTATAGTTTCGGACTCGTCAGGAGCCCATTTTTAATTTTCAAGGCGAGTGCGGTACGCGCGTCGGAGTGTCCCGTGTTACCCAACTAACTGTTTTTTTTTTTTAACTAACTGTTTGTGGAGGTGGAAACCAGCAGGTTGCAGAACGGTGTCAGAACCGGTCGGTGGCAGAACCTTGGTGATAAATAGTCACGGAGGTAGTGGTTTCTATTTCGCACCTCTGCACACCCGCCCGCCCTACGGAGTATACAAGCCTTCGCCCAGAGCAGCCGTCATTGCATTGCCCGCCGACCAAGGTGCCGCTTCAAGTGCGACGGTGCCTGCCCAACGCCTCCAGTAAGACTACAGAAAACCAACGCGGCCGCCACGGCCACTACATTGTGACCCTCCTGTCGTTGCAGGCGGCGGCAGCATTCGATGTAGAGGACACAGTCCTGATCAGCCACCCCGACTCCGCCGAAAGGCTGAGTGTGAGAAGAACCCCGACGAATTCTATTTCTTCCTCATCGGTGTCTGGTGACGGTACGTGTGTGTGGAAAGAGCTAATCGTATCAGCCTCTACTGACTCTGTGTGCTTTAAAATTCTTGAAAATCCCTTGAAAATGGGCTTCTGACGAATCCGAAGCTATTGTCGGCAATCCCGTCGAATAGTGACCCATTTTTTACGCATTCAGGGCATGTGCTAAGGCACGACAGATACGAGCTGCTGCAACTCATAATGATGGGCAAAGTCACAGGGAAAAGAAAAGTGGGTCGGAGAAAAAAGTCTTGGTTGCGTAACATCAGGGAGTGGACTGGTATCGCGAGTGCAGCCGAACTTTTTCGCCTCGCTGGAGACAAGCAGAAATATGCGGAGCTGACTGCCAACCTTCACTAGTTAGAGAGGAACTATTAGAACAAGAAGAAGACCCATTTTTAGTACATGAGGTAATTTAATACTCAATTCAACAAGAATTGGCTATTGACTGTAAAGTGATTCAAGATTTAAGACAAAAGCTCTCAGGCTAACTCATCATACTTGAGTTAGCCTGAGAGCTTTTGTCTCTATCTATCTCGTAAGATCGAGGAGGGCTCTCGACGCTTTCGTATCAAAGATATCAATCGAGTATGCTAACTTTTTGAACTGATTTATAACTAGAGTGAAATATCTAT
This sequence comes from Elegia similella, assembly GCA_947532085.1. Lineage (NCBI taxonomy): Eukaryota > Metazoa > Arthropoda > Insecta > Lepidoptera > Pyralidae > Elegia > Elegia similella. Next base: position 23,335,810 of record OX383941.1, read on the forward strand.
CGTCGGGAGATCGTTGGTTATTGATGATACACATCGGTCCTTAAACCAATGTAATAAGGTCTTAAATTGAATAAAATTGTGTATATATCAATGCTTGTGACTGTACATGTATGAATTCGTCTCGCATTCAAGCGAGCAGAAGAGTATATAAATTATGTCTACTTAATATTTCCAATCCAACGTCATCCTAATCCTTATCCTTACTAATATCCTAATAGACCGGCGGCCGGTGGCAGGACTTCCTACCTCATAAGATACCTGAATGAGACTAGTATGTAGTGAAAGTAGGTGCTTTGGAGGTGGGGGCCAGGTAGGGTTGCCACTCCCTAACCTGGAAGACCCATAAAAAAAAAGGTGTCGAAAACGTCAATTTTAGCCAAAAATTATCTCATCAGATACTCGAACGGGAGTTTGACGTAGTGAAATATATCCTTATGGAGAGGTGAACCAGCTAAGGTTGCCTGCGGCAACCCTGGAAGAAGTCCAGTTCAGCCACCCTGAAAGGGGCGATTTTTCATGGTATTTTATCTCATAAGATACCTCAATGAAACTAGTACCCGATGTTAGTTCTGAGGGTCGGCACTGCGAATAAAATAGGTTGCCTGCGGCAACCCTGGAAGAACCCATGTTCAGGCACGTTTAAGACATGGAATTTGAAAATTAAAGTACTAAAAACAAAACTGGGAACCATATCCGAAAGCACTGCACGATTACGATCGTAATATTATTTTTAACCGACTTCAAAAAAATAAGTTTTCAATCCAATGTTCAATATATTCTCTAAAACTTTTAATTGCATTGTAACGAATATTAATTGATGTTTCATATTACATTTGATTAAGTGTAAGTTCCATCAAAATCGGTTCAGTAGTTTTCGAGATATAGGCTAATACGTATAACGGTGCCATTTTTTTTTAAATCTCATATAGAACATGAATGAAACTAGTGCCCGATGTTAGTTCTGAGGGTCCGAACTGCGAATAAAATAGGTTGCCTGCGGCAACTCTGGAAGAACCCATGTTCAGGCACATTTAAGACATGGAATTTGAAAATTAAAGTAATAAAAAAAATCTCGGAACCATATCAAAAAGCACTGCAGGATTACGATCGTAATATTATTTTTAACCGACTTCAAAAAAAATAGGTTTTCAATCCAATGTTATTATATTTTCTAAAACTTTTAATTGAATTGTAACTAATATTAATTGATGTTTCATTTTATATTTGATTTAGTGTAAGTTCCATCAAATCGGTTCACTAGTTCACGAGATATAGGCTAATACGTATAACTGTGCCATTTTTTTTTAAATCTCATATAGTACATGAATGAAACTAGTGCCCGATGTTAGCACTGACGATCTTGTATATGAATAAAATAGGTTGCCAATCCGTAACCTGGAACAATCCAAGTTCGGGGATGAACTTGGATTGTTCCGGGTTACGGATTTATACGTGGAATTTACAAATTAATCATTTAAAAAAGAAGTTGGAACCATATTTAAAAGCAAAGCGAGATTACGATTGCGATGGTTCTTAACCGACTTCAAAAAAGTGAGGTTTTATTTTCAATAACCTATTGGTTATGTTAATTATTTAATTATTTATATATAAACATTAAATATTTTTCCCGGTTCGCCCGGGCCACACATCTTATGACTCGTCTACTGTAGTCCAACAGCGTTTCCCTTATTTGGTTGTCTGCAAATGCTCTCAATGTATTTTCATGTGTCAACTCCATACCCAGTCCCAATCTTCTTCTTTTCGAATCAAAATGGTTATGTTTGCCTTCTTTTATACAGTTTTTAGCCGTGTGGTTTCCGATAGCCGTGCAGTTTCCGGCAGAGTAGAATAGGACCACTCCAAATCTTCCCATGGATGTCGTAAGAGGCGACTTAGGCAATACAAGATAAAAAACAAAACTCATAAACATCAATGAGACCTCTCCAACCCGTCTGGCCAGCGAGGAGAGTGTAAGCCAAATCCTCTGTCTGCTCTGGCCCAAGTATGGCTCCAGTAGTACAGAGAGAGTCATGCTCCTGCAGTGGAGACTAAAAAGACCTGTTGATGATGATGATGATACAGTTTTTGACTAGTAGGTAGCCACAGCGACGCCGACGCCTTTGTCGCTTGCTTTATTAAGGTCTTCGATTGAGTAGGTAGAGGGACAGTTGGGGCACATCATGAGGTGAGACATCGATTGAGAGTCCCAATTCGCAACCCAGTCTCAGACAGAATCCTAAAGCGTGGACATTCAAGTATTATATGTTGAGTGTTCTCCTGGGACTGATCATCACAAATACAGAATAGGGACGGAGACCGGCCTGTTTTAAAGAGATAAGTTTGGAATCCCCCATGGCCAGTGAACATTTGTGCTTCTAGGTTCGTGAAGCAAGTTCCTCGGAAAATCCGTTGAGCCTGTCTGACATCTATTACAAATAGCTTGAGGGATCTGCGGTTGTTGTCTCTGGGTATCGAGTTTGCTATATGTCAAGAAGAAGTTCCTTCTTATGAGGCTCGGAAGCTCGTACATACGAAACGGTTACATTGCATCGAGATGAGCGTTTCGGTATCCAGTCATTCTAAGCAATGACTCAAGAAGCCTCGCCTATGTGTCGGTTGGATAAAAGGTTTTAGCCAGCAGTTGTGCGGACTTTTCTGGACACAAAAGGCCGCTTCCGTCTGGATTTCTCATTAGTCTGTCCTTCTCCACCAGTCGTGTTTCACACGCTTTCACAATTCTAAGCCGTTCCCAGATGTTCTCTTTCTTTTAACAGCTTTCATCTCAGCCAGTAGCGGGTTCCACCACTTTATTAATTTACACTTCGTTTTAGGCTTAAGTTTGGGAATCGATGCTTCGCAAGCCCTTGTAACAATCTCCGAGTATCTGGCCACCAGGTCATCAAGGCCTTCCCTATCTTTAATACGGCTGATTGAGTACTGGGTTATTTGATCTGCTAGGAGTTTTTCTCTAACATTCTTTTAAAATATAGTCCAGTTAGCTTTCGCTGTTTGGTATTTCCTTGTACTAGTATTATGGGGGGATTGTTGTTGTATCATTTAATTCACATATACCAGTTCCTAGTCATGGCTCTACGATCAGGCAAAGGTAGCAGATCTGCTTCTACTCGCCAGTTATTGAACTTATTCGCAACACCGGGTATGGCGAGAATCATGTCTGAAATGCTCTTATATCGTTTATTGCCTCTGTAGACATAGAAAGTTGGTGTGTTTCACTGATTCATCACGGAGACAAATGTTCCGTATAAGCTAAAAGGTTACAATAAGACGTATTTGTTTATAACTCGAAAACTACTAACCTAGTTTAATGCAACTGGCAACAAGTTAAACCAAAATAATATAATATAAGTAAAATTAACATAACCAATAGGTTATGGAAAAGATAACCTCACTTTTTTGAAGTCGGTTGAAAAGCATCGCAATCTTAATCTCGCATTGCTTTTGAATATGATTCCAACTTCCTTTTTAAATGATTAATTTTTAAATTCCTCGTATAAATCCGTAACCTGGAACAATCCAAGTTCATCCTCGAACTTGGATTGTTCCAGGTTACGGATTGGCAACCTATTTTATTCATATACAAGATCGTCAGTGCTAACAACCTGCACTAGTTTTATTCATGTACTATATGAGATAAAAAATGGCACAGTTATACGTATTAGCCTATATCTCGAGAACTAATGAACCGATTTTGATGAATCTTACACTAAATCAAATGTAATGTGAAATCAATTCAATTCATTTATTTCATAACAAAAAACAATTGTGTTGAAATGTTTATCCTAGATTACAGACATATTTATTATAATTATTATGAACATATGTGGGTAATTAAATATAATTTATCCAATACAAAATGAAACATCAATTAATATTAGTTGCAATGCAGTTAAAAGTTTTAGAGAATAAATTGAACATTGGATTGAAAACATATTTTTTTTGAAGTCGGGTAAAAATAACATTACGATCGTAATCCTGCAGTGCTTTTGGATACGGTTCCGAGATTTTTTTATTACTTTAATTTTCAAATTCCGCGTATTAAATGTGCCTGAACATGGGTGCTTCCAAGGTTGTCGCAGGCAACTTATTTTATTCGCAGTTCGGACTCTCAGAACTAACATCGGGCACTAGTTTCATTCATGTACTAATGAGATTTAAAGAAATGGCACAGTTATACGTATTAGCCTATATCTCGAAAACTACTGAACCGATTTCGATGGAACTTACACTAAATCAAATGTAATATAAAACATCAGTTAATATTAGTTACAATGCAATTAAAAGTTTTAGAGAATATATTGAACATGGGATTGAAAACTTATTTTTTTTGAAGTCGGTTAAAAATAATATTACGATCGTAATCCTGCAGTGCTTTTGGATATGGTTCCGAGTTTTTTTTTAGTACTTTAATTTTCAAATTCCACGTCTTAAACGTGCCTGAACATGGGTTCTTCCAGGGTTGCCGCAGGCAACCTATTTTATTCGCAGTGCCGACCCTCAGAACTAACATCGGGCACTAGTTTCTTGAGGTATCTTATGAGATAAAATACCATGAAAAATGGCCCCTTTCTGCTGAACTGAACTCGGCTGAACTTGGACTTCTTCCAGGGTTGCCGCAGGCAACCTTAGCTGGTTCACATCTCCATAAGGATATCTTTCACTACGTCAAACTCCCGTTCGAGTATCTGATGAGATAATTTTTGGCCAAAATTGACGTTTTCGACACCTTTTTTTTTATGGTTCTTCCAGGTTAGGGAGTGGCAACCCTACCTGGCCCCCACCTCCAAAGCACCTACTTTCACTACATACTAGTCTCATTCGGGTATCTTATGAGGTAGGAAGTCCTGCCACCGGCCCCCGGTCTATAACTAATATTATAAATGCGAAAGTGAGTTTGATTGTTTGTTTATTCTCGAATCATCATGAAAACCGATCATCATGAAATTTTGCATGCACGTTATCTGGGGTACGCAGAAGGACATAGGGTACATTTTATCCCGGAAAAAGTTCTCGAGGGATCGACATTGACGCGGGCGGAGCCGCGGGTGAAACCTAGTATAATATTATAAATGCGAAAGTGAGTTTGTTTGTTACGCTTTCACGTTGTAACTACTAAACCGATCATCATGAAATTTTGCATACAAGTTCTCTGGAGTACTGAGAAGGACTTAGGCTACCTTTTATCTCGAGAAAAGTACTATTCCCTAGAGATCGACATTGACGCGGGCGGAGCCGCGGGCGAAAGCTAGTATAATATATATGTATGTAGTACATGTTTTTATTTTCTTAAGGATAAATCGATCGAGGGATTGGGCAAAAATTTGTGGAATCATGTCAATAGGTGATTCCACTAGCAACCCATCACTATTTGATTCCGTTTTCTATCTACACGTCCTTCAACATGCTAAATATGGCCATAAGGTCTTATAGATCTAGGCTCTGTCTACCCCGACAAGGGAAAAAGACGTGATACTATGTTAAGATAATTTTAGCATGAATGGGCCGGCTCGTCCGGGGAAGTAAGTACCATACACACACAGAAAATCGACGTTTGAGTAGAAACTTTTCCATTTCTATGCCTCGTTCTGTGAGTAAGGTAGTAGGCTATGTTCCCTCTTCCCCCATATCTTCCCCTAACTCCTTGAAAGGCCGGCAACAGTCCTGTCACACCCTGGTGTTGCAGTTTTACTTGGGCAGCGGTGATGAATTATCAACAACTCGCTTGATCGTTTGCTGTCTATTATCATAAAAAAAACAGCTTTAATAGTTACCATATTAGCTATCGTAGCCATTATCTCAGCCATAAGAAATCCTTTGCTGGACATAGGCCTGCATCCAGCGTCTTCCTGCGACTTAATTCAGATCGGCCGAGCACCTTGTCGGTGGGTGTCCAACGCTGCACTTACAGTACGTGGTCGCCATTCGGGAACTCTCGATTCGAAAGCTCCATCGGCCATCGGTTCTAGGCGCTATGTGCCCCGTCCACTGCCTGATCTAATCCACTGAGCTATATCAGTCACCTTCGTTCTTCTACAAATCTCCTCGTTTCTGATTCGATCTCGTAAAAAAACACCGCCCTTAACATAGCCCATGATATAACATGAAGCTATCGTAGTAACTATAAGTATTTTTGGCATGCCATTAACAGTGTTTCTTACCTATATCAAAAGGCGATAATTTGCAAGCTAAAACATTAAATCGATGGATTATGTAAGCGAAACAAACACACGAACCCGTCGCGAGATACCATCGCGTTGATGTTCGGTGAGCACGCTAACTTATTGATTTGCATGTTATTTTATGTTCCCGTATAGTAACATAGTCATAAGCATTAGGCAGAAATTTAGAGCTAACATTTGTTATTACATGCATACTGAACACATCTTTATCTTTTACGGGGTAGGCAAAGCCCAATTTACAAACATGAAAGCGTGAGATACCATCCATGATCGGTGGGCACGTGAGACAAACTTATTGATTGATATGTTATTTTATTTTCCCGTATAGTAACAAAGTCATTAGCATTAGACAGATATTTCGAGCTAACATTTGTTATTACATGCATACTGAACACATCTTTATCTTTTACGGGGTAGGCAAAGCCCAATTTACAAACATGAAAGCGTGAGATACCATCCATGTTCGGTGGGCACGTTAGGCAAACTTATTGGTTGATATAATATTTTATGTTCCCGTGTAGTAACATAGTTATTAGCATATTAGGCAGATATTTCGGGCTAATATTTATTAAAACATGCATATTGAACACGTCTTTATCTTTTACGGGGTAGGCAAAGCCCAATTTACAAACATGAAAGCGCGAGATATCTATAATTTGAACGCGTTGCCGGTGCTAATTTTCGTAGATAAAGTTTCACTGAAACATTGAAAAATCGTGAATTGTGTATACGCAATATGTGAATAAGATAAAATAAGCTTTTCTATTCTGTAAGAAAATTTATTTAGAAAAGCTCTGACCCAAAAAAACTGTTTTTACAAAAATTTTCAATAAACTGTTGGTCTGAAGACCTGCACACTTAGCAGGGTCCTGCTGTACAATATTTCAAGTTTTTCTATAACCATTGAAGTACTAATATTTTTCTATACTTAATCATGAGGTACTAAATGTTGTGAATATAAATATATATCTGTCCTTTTATAATAGACATGAAATAATTGAATTGTTTACATAAAATTAGTGCAGATATAAACCGATAAACCGACACCATCATTTACAAAACTACAAACTTATTTGTAAGGTAAGCATTGTAAGTAAAAAGAAAAGGTAATACTAGTATTTTTCCTCTCTGGTAATGCGTAATATATAATCGGGTGTGGAGTAGTCAATTAGGTGACCTAGATTTTAACGAAGCAGTGTTTTAATCCCGGAAAATGCGTTTTAAGTTAATGGTTGTTTGTGTAAATGTCGTGCATTATAGCCGACAAACGGGATGATGAATTAGAATATGACTTTTTTTTATGTTATAAAAACACGGACGGCAAACGAGCAAGCGAGTCACCTGATGGTAAGCGACTAGCGCTGCCCATGGACAACTGCAACACCAGGGTGTAACAGGAGCGTTGCCGGCCTTCCAAGGAGTTGGGGGAAGGACATGGGGGGAGGAAATGGGGGAAGGATGGGCCTCCGGCTCTCTCACTCACCGAACGAAGCATAGAAGCGGTAAAGCTCCTACTCAAACGTCGATTTTCTGTGAGAGTGTGGTACTTCGCGGACGAGCCGGCCCATTCATGCTACTAGCAAAAATGAATTTTGCCGGTAGCGGGGCTCTACCACAACAAAATGACTACTATTCCATCCCATATTATCAAGAGCTATTATTGTCGGTGTTATCAGGGACTTTATCGGTATCGGAATAGAGTGTTTGAACACTGATTTTTATTTCTGTTTTAAAAGTAAAACGATTGAAAATTTAACACATTCAATCTGTTTTTAAAAATACTGGTTCATAAGTGTTAATAACTGTTACAGCCAATAAGTTTTACATTGGCATAGTATAACTATGCGACAGCTCACGCACACTGCCTAAGAATTGCTTAGGTATATGGATACAAACAGTAAATGTACTTAAAGAAAAATGCACGAAAAATGTAAAAATTGTTTTCTAACAGGTTGGTTACTGAAACATTATACCTATCTGTTATCTGTTACACTTTTATAAGTGTTAAGAGCAAAACAGGTTTAACACACCCAAATAAGTGTTACAAGTATAATTATGTAACAGATTTAATGTCTACCCCGATTTAAAGGCTCTGTCTACCCCGCAAGGGAAAAAGACGTGATACTATATATGTATGTTTGTAGATTTAATGTGTAACCCCTCTGAATGTTTATCCTTTATAATGTTGTGATTTTGAGTTCGTGGGTGTTATTGTATGAAAGAAACACATACAATGACTATACTCGTATTTGGCGAGCTTCGTGGCGCAGTCGGTAACACGCGAGCCTGCGACACGAGCGTTCCCGGGTTCGATCCCCGATCAGGTTATAATCGAAAACGATCTTTTTCAGATTGATCTGGGTCTTGGATGTTTATCCACATATTATATAAGTTTATAAAACATAGTATCGTTGAGTTAGTATCCTACTACACAAGTTCGCAACTTACTGTGGGGCTAGCTCAATTTCTGTGATATGTACTCACATATATTTTATCTTCCATGCTGGTCTGGGAGAAAAGAAAAAACGTAGAATGTACCAGCTGCTTCTCTTCCCGCGCAGTTCGTAAAAGCCGATCGAGGGAATGGGTTAAATCTGAGGAATCATGTTAATAGGCGATGCGGCTAGCAATCCATCATTATTTTGATTCCGTTTTCCACCTACTGCCCACCAACATGCTAAATGTGGCCTTCAGGTCTTATATACCCAGGCTCTGTCTACCCCACAAGGGAAAAAGACGTGATATATGTATATATTTTTATAAAGATCAAGGGTGTCATCCTCAAGTACCTGTCCGGTGGTTGCAGGTATAGCATCGGGTACGCACGCCTGGCCTCCCGAGCTGCTACTTGCTTTTACCCCATTTGACAGCTCCGTGGCGCAGCGGTCAACACGCCAGCCTGCGACTTGGAGTGACCGGGTTCGATCCCCGGCCAGGTCAAGATGGAAAATGATCTTTTTCAGATTAGCCTGGGTCTTGGATGTTTATCTATATATGTATTTATTATAAAATATAGTATCGTTGAGTTAGTATCCCATAACACAAGTCTCGAACTTACCTTGGGGCTAGCTCAATCTGTGTGATTTGTCCCTATATATTTATTTATTTAAAAAAAAAATATTCATCCGAGTGGTAGATACTACCAGCCAAGTAGTTGAGGATAAACTACGTCAGAGGCCGAGAGATGGTTCCGAAAAACTCTGACACCAGGGTGTGCATAGTCGATTGACCGTTTCACCTACTCTAAATGATGATGATGAGTTGAGAAAGACACCTCTTATTTGTATATTGTACATTCATAACAACATTGCACCCCTGAACTTTGTTCGTACACAATACATGATTTTATCTATACCTTAATTCTATCCCCAAATCCAACAAATTCCTATCTTTCCCCAGCCAGCAGCAAAAATGCTTTCGGTAAACAGCAGCGTCGGAAGCACAAGAAGCCAAAAAAACTGCGTTCGACAACGCACCTGCCAAGCGTGGTGAGCATGGCTATATCCTCCCATGGAACGAAGACTAATTGGGAGAGGCCTTTTTCCAGCGTTCTGAGACGATAAAGCTCAGTTATCGTCTCAGAACAAGGACTAAAGTTATCGTCTTTATACCAACTTTTCACATAACCCGTTTTTTTTTCTTAAGAGCCCGCCATATGCCATGCGGCATGGCGGTACAAACGCGGATGGTCTAAATGCGTTGGATACTTTGGATATTTTAGTTTTTTAGGAATATTCAAGGGTTATTCGAAAAAGAAAAACATATGATGGCTGCCTTATCTGTAATACAATAATAGTCAAAAGTTTCAAGGTTAATTTTAATGTATTTGGTAAATAATGCTATATACCGAGAAAATTAGACGTGTTTTGGAGGCAACTTTGCAATTTTTTTTCTATCGAGAAAATTTAACGCAATCGTGTTTTTGAGTCGGATAGTTACTAGAGTTAGTCCTGAACATTGCTGCATTTTTATTTCAACTTGAGTATTTAATTATTATTTATATAACAGTCAATCATGCAAAGCAGTGTGAGGTTGTACGGGCCCTTAATATTTCTGAGAAACGGCAACACACCAAAATAGCCAGACTAAATAAAAATTACTATGATCACGGATCAAGCCGGCTTGATTGACAAAGCTATATCTTTGCGCGATTTGTTATCACACCAAATATCTTTTTTTGATCAATCGCCAGGTATAGAACTATCAACGTGACCGCTAACAATATTATTTTTTTGAAGTGAAATTTTCTTTAGCGGTCATATGCACTTTTGATCATCATCATCATCATCAGGTCCTTTAGTCTCCACTGAATTCTGAGGTAACAACCATTAAAAATAAAAAAAAAATAGAACCATATTAGTTACTTTCTACAAATTGGTTTTTGTAATTTAGTAACATTTATAAGTATTATGTACTAAAAACGGGTCTCTTACGTTTCGTCGTGATTGCCATTGCCCATTTTGAAGGACCCTCCGCCGCGCGTCCCGCACTCGCCTTGAAAATAGGCTCGTTACAAGTCTGAAACTATCGGTTATAGTCGGCAATCCCGACGAAATAGCACGTGAGTGACCCGTTTTAGTACATAATGTCTGTATCTAACGTTAGTTGATAACAATGATATATTTATAGTTACTAATTAAGCGACTTAGAAAATACAAGCCTAACAAAGCTCATAAAAATTAATGAGACCTCTTCAACCCGTCTCCTTGGCCAGTGAGGAGAGTGTAGGTCAAATCCTCTGTTTTCTCGGGCTAAGTATAGCTACGGTAGTACAGAGAGGGTCATGCTGCAGTGGAGACTAAAAGACCTGATGATGATGATGATGATTACTAATTAATGTTCAAAGACTACTGGCGTTTCGTAACCGACCACAGCTGATAAGAAATGCGAAAACAAGTATAACAATTCAGGATAGTAGAAACAAAGATAAAAATTATTTTCAATATAAATAAATTCTTACGAATTCCGCCATATCAAATGGCAAATCCAAGTGACAAATCCCTTGGGCCGCAGTAAGTGCTGTCTCTAGTTCTACTTGTTATGATCCCTCGGCGCTTTAGATATTTATTTCTGTTACATAACTGACTCCGATAGATACTTAACGTGGCCTTTATGTCTTGTAGAGAAAAGCTTTAAGCTTTGTCTACGTAGGGATAAGGAGCTAGTGTGGCGGAGATCCAGGGTTTGATCCCTAGTCAGGTTAAGATGACAATGGTTTCTGATGTTTCCGCGATTGTTACATATTTAAATGAAATCACTTTCTTTGTGTTATAAGAACTATACAAAACTACCGCCTACAATATTTATTGATAACGTTATCAATAAATATTGTAGGCGGTAGTTTTATTTAGTTCTTATAACACAAAGACAAATGTCAACTTAGTCTACCTGCGACCATGAAAACTAAAGTTTTCGAAACGTTAGGTGTAAAAATAATGTAATATACCCGATAATACCGTTTTAAAGTGATTCTATTTAGGATGATACATTATCTTTTTCAAATTGACCTGGATCTTGGATGTTTATCTATGTTTTTGTTATAAAATATAGTATAGTATTGTTGAGTTAATATTCAATTACACCAAGTCGAGAATTTCCTTATTCGTCTTTCTCTCCATACAGCTTATCTTTTCTATGCGCCTCTAAATATTCAAAGAAAATTAAATTGTCCTTAAACTCATAAGCCAAGCCTCAAAATTTTAAAAAGCTTTAGCTTTTTTTTTTATTCTCTAGGCTCTAAACATACGTTTTAGGGTTCCGTACCTCAAAAGGAAAAACAAAACCCTTATCACTTGGTTGTCCGTCTGTCTGTCAAGACCCTTTTTTTCAGGAATGCATAGAGGTCTCAAGCTAAAATTCATATCCAATACTAAGGTTTACTGTTCCTTGAAGCTGTGAAAAAACATACTTCTTAGCCAACGCAATCAAAAGATACAGCTGGTTATGCTGCAAATTTTCGCAATTTTTCGACTCGCAAGGGAATCAAAACCTACTTCCCGTGAACTCAGAATCTTGAAATTTAGTACGAAGTAAAATCTTATAACACAGATAAAGGATAAATTGCAAAAAGTATAAATAATTTTGAGTTACATCATTAATAAAAATATTTTTATTAATTTCAAACTTATAATATATAATGCACGGAACTCTTGCGCGAGTCCGACTCGCACTTGGCCGGTTTTTATCTACATCTACACTTTTATACTATTCTATAATAATAATATAATTATAAAGATGATAGATTTGATTGTTTGTTTACAATGAATAGGCTTCAAAACTACTGGACCGATTTGAAAAATTATTTCACCATTAGAATTCTACATCATACCTGATGAACATAGGCTATAGATTAAATACCTATATCTACCCGGGCAAAGTCTGGGCGGGCTGTTGTTAACACTATATTTTTGTTCGTCGAGTTGGTCAAAACTGTGTTTATATCTCGTATTGAGAGTTAAAATCAACGTAAATATTTATCTTTGAAGGTTACTCGAATGTTTCTTGCAAACCGATTGAATAAACAATCAGCATATTTTTGTCTTGTCGATTGACGCGTTGTTTGGTATAAGATAGTTGAAGGAAAAAGTAATATTTCAACAAGACATGAAAAAAGAAATTTTTGGCTTAAAACAGACCTGACATAAGATTTATTTTCATACAAACTGAAAAAGTTAGTTTTATAATGACAATGTATTTATTTTTTGTTAAATTGGATAATGCAAAGCTTTCCATATATATAAATATTATAGTTTTTTTCAAACTTTCGCGCTTTGAACATAATTATATATACCGAGTTAGGACGAACCTTCCTATCTTATGTTTCCGTTGACGTTTCAATTGAGTTACATCCATCATGGTCGCAACGAGACTGAAATAATAATAAAAAGGTTTGTGCTAAGTCTCGTTTATAAATATAATTAAATATAATATTGTTATATTAGTTGTTAGATAAAAGTAAAATAACAATATAATATTCATACCACGGAGAAACGGTATTAAAAAGGTTCTCAGCATACGATAGTTAGTATAATTTCATCGGTTAGTAAAATATGGTAGGGCATGAAAAAAAAACTAGGGTTTAGAATTGTCTTAAAAATAACGGTTAATATAATAGGTTTTGATAAAATGGTAACGTATAATTATTAACAATATTAAAAAAAAACCTTGAAATGTAAGGTAAAATGTAATTTTGAGATTCTAATACGCCATAAATCACACTTGTTGTATCTGCTTACCTATTATTATCTATGACTAGCTGTTGCCCGCGGCTCCGCCCGCGTTCATGTCGATCCCTTGGGAACAGTAGAATTTCCCGGAATGAAAGGTACTATGTCCTTTCCTGGGCGTCAAACTGAATCCATACCAAATTTCATCCAAATCGGTTCAATGGTTGAAGCATGAAAAGAGGACAGGCAGACAGACAGAGTTACTTTCGCATTTATAAGATTAGTATGGAAGTATGGATTTTAACAGATATTTTTTTTTTTCAGCCGAACAATTTTATAAGAAAACTGACAACTCGCCCTGCCTTCACACAGGTGTAATATAAATAGTTAGTTAAATACCAATATGGGGTAGTAAATTATACATCTAAATCTTCATCTTCAATCACTCCATCTACTGCTGAAAATTGCATAAAAATCCATTCAGTAATTTTAAAGATATGAGCGCACAGACAGTAGAAGCGGCTTCATTTGATACTTTGTATAAAAGAATTACTAACAGCTCTTGCGCGTGACGTCACAGCTGTCAATCGAACGGTGCCACCGCGGAAGCAATGTTTTTAGCGCTCCATTTTATAAATTTAACTTAATCCGTATTATTATAAAACGAGGACGTAATTTAGTTCTAGGTTTAAACCATTGGCCGCCTAAAACAAAGTGACACTGACAGTTGACAAAAATATCAAAATGACTAGTGATGACTTATTTTGGTCGGATTATAGTTTAAACCAGGTACTAAAGTCTTCGTTTTATATTAAGACGGTAAAAGTTTAAACTCAATTTTTGTTATAAGTAAGTAGATGTCTCGGAAATATTAATGTAATGTACTTATTCTTACTTACATTATACTCGTAAATGCGAAAGAGAGTTTATTTGTAACGCTTTCACGCCTTAACTGCTGAGTCGATCATCATGTAATTCTGCATAAATATTGATTGTGATACGGAGATGGACTTAGGATCCTTTTATCCCGAAAGAAAAGTACGTAAGGTTGGCGAGGGCTTGCCAATCGTGGTCATCATCATCATTTCGAGTAGGTGTCACGGTCAATCGACCAGGGTGCGTATTGTTTGATATAATAACAAATTCTATATTTTCATTTCAATAAAGTTCAAAAGATATAATGTTTACTTGACATAATCATTACCGATTATATTCTTAAAAGCTATAATATACATAAAGTTTTCAATTTAAAAAGCATAAACCCATTATTTATAACGTTTATGAACACTAAATATCACCTGTTATACAACTTGTGTACTACTTGTATACTATTTAAAATAAATATCAATCAAAATCGATAGAAATCAAAATGTATACGTATTAAACATATAAAACTGAGAAAATATACCAGCTAATTAGTATAGACCCATGTCTATTTTCCGAATTTGAATAATTTCAGTAATACTTACAAAATAATTCGCGCAAGTTCATTCTCAATCAAGCACAGCGCGGAGTAGCCAGCAAAACGTGCATCATTCAAACTTAGATGTAGGTAATCGATTTTATTAGTAAAGCAAACGGAAAGTAAACCAAGAATTAATTAACCTCACAGGATTACAAAAAAAGACTATAACTAACAAAAAAATTATAACAATATTTTATTGTATGTAAATATTAGGACAAAGTATAAAATAAATAATAAAAATATGTGATATATACAAAATGCGCGCGCATTTTGTATGTATCACATTTTTTTACGGAAAGTAAACCAAGAATTAATTAACCTCACAAGATTACAAAAAAAAACTATAACTAACAAAAAATAATATAACAATGTTTTATTGTAAAGTATAAAATAAATAATAAAAAAATAACTTTTACAATATTTTATTGAATGTAAATATTAGGACAAAGTACGTTTTAAAGAAATAAAAAAAATTGTGATACATACAAAATGCGCGCGCATTTTGTATGTATCACAATTTTTTTCAAGTAGAAAGATAACTTACTATATTTTTTTGTATATAATAATAATGTATTACAATTATTTTTAATAATACCTAATTTCTCTTATTTTTTTTAAACGTATATTAGAGGCCATAGCTCGAAGAAATTCACACTCGAAATATTCAGATTTTCGTTAAATATATTGCAGTCTTTCTTTTTGTTTTAATATTATTTTAACACTTTACATTATAACTACTTTAAGTAAAATAAGTATACGATATCATCGCCAATTGTGAACCGATTTTGATGTTTCTTTATTATATGAAAATCTTTACTACCAAGTTAGTCCCATTTTAATTTGGTGAAGATATGATGAAGAACTTTGGAAATATGGAAGAAACTCCTAACATAAAATTGAATCGGTTTTTTTTTTTAATTTAATTTTTACTTATGTATTGAGAATCTTCTACCAATTAATTCGTATAACAAATGATTATTATCCGTAATAATATGTATATATAACGTTTATTATACATAACAACTAATCGATTTTTTAAATTTTATAATAATAAAACGGTATTATAAAGGTTTGATACGTTAAATAATTGTTATAATAAAAGATTTTAGGTTTTTTAAACTTATTTCTTTCGATTTTTATCTTACTTGATAATTATACTGACCAAAATTATGTATTTCGTTGATATATATCTTAAAAGATATATATTTTGTGTTTATATGTTATATTACTTACCCAATCGACCATGCACACCCTGGTGTCAGAGTTCTTCGGAACCGCCTCTCGGCCTCTGACGTAGTTCCTTTAACGACTACCAGATGGCAGCCGGGACCACCGGCTTAACGTGCATTCCGAAGCACGGAATCATCTTTATTATCAGACAATCAGGTGATTCAAGCCTGCAATGTCCTAACCAAACTGGAAACAACTAACCAAAGTATGCTTCCGGTGGGAATCGAACCCACGACCCCCGGGTCAACAGGCAAACGCCTTAACCACTGGACCACGGAGGCTGTGGTGGCCAAACGTGGTGAGTATGGCAATACTCGTATTCTCTCATGGGACGAAGAATACTTGGCATAGCCTCTTGTCCAGCAGAGAACTTCTTGTGGCTGGAATGATGATAATGATGAAGTAATCAACGAATGAAAGTTCTAAATTTTGCGTCCCTTATTCATTCATCTGTTTCTTTTAATGCTATTTGCTTTGGCCGCGGATTTTGTTTGAATTCTGCTTTTATGATCAGCTGTGATGATAGGCGAGGATCACGCTGTTTGTATAACAGCCGGCCGAATTAATCCTGGTATTAATAGACGCACAGGTGATTTTCCCACATCTGTTTATAATTTAAAAGGCGGAATGTAAGGAAGGAATGAATGATTCCGTATCATTATATATCATCATCAGGTATTTTTAGGCTCCACTGCAGGAGCATGACCTTCTCTGTACTACCGGAGTCATACTTGGCCAGAGCAGACAGAGGATTTGGCCTACACTCTCCTCGCTGGGTTGAAGAGGTCTCATTGATTGATGTTTATGACCTTTGTTTAGCTTGTATTTTCTAAGTCGCCTCTTACGACATCCATGGGAAGACTAGGAGTGGTCCTATTCTACTCTGCCGGAAACCACACGGCTAGCACAAGATGATTATCTGTTGCTAGCCGTGTGGTTTATATACATTATATATATATATATATATATCTACATTATTTAAAAAGAATAGCGGCGGAAGCAGTATTCTTTGGTAGTCACTATGATAGTTAATACCGGCCTATGTACTAACTTATAGTATTTTGATAATCAGTTCAAAATATATTACGGATTTCGTATGATTTACTATTTCTATTTAAGGTATACAGTGTTACCCTCGACGTTCCCTTAAAAGGGTGACTTATGCCATCAATATGAACAACTTTTCCTATGAGAGCAATGCTGTGAACTCAAAAAAAAAAAAAATATTTCCTTACAAAACAGTTGTGCCGCCCGGCCAATTTGTATGGGAATGTCGTTTTTTTTTTGAGTTTCAGCCGTCCCTTATTTATATATAGTTTTGATATAATAAAAGGAAAGGTTGTTCATATCGACTGGTTTAATCACCCCTTCAAGTAACTATCTCCGTGGTCTAGTGGTTAAGGCGTTTGCCTGTAGACCCGGGGGTCGTGGGTTCGATTCCCACGAGAAACATACTTTGTTTAGTTGTTTCCAGTTTGGTTAGGACATTGCAGGCTTGAATCACCTGATTGTCTGATGATTCCGTGCTTCGGAAGGCTCGTTAAGCCTTTGGTCCTGGCTGCCACCTGGTAGTCGTTTAAGAAACCACGTCAGAGGCCGAGAGGCGGTTCCGAATTCTGACACCAGGGTGTGCATGGTCGATTGATCGTATCTCCTACTGGAAATGATGATGATGAGCTCTTCAAGGATCGAACAGGGTTATCTTCACATATTGTATATACTGGATACATAAATACAGCATAAAGGCTGGTAAATTATGATTTAACAGATAAATCCTGTCATTTTTTAAAGGCTGACAACAGCCGTATTGAAATGCACTCTGGCCTACATTTTATCGTTTTCCCTCATTTTCCTACATAATGAGATCAGTGCGGCGCATCTCAGCTTCGAGATAGAATTCTTCAAGGCAGAAAATAAAGGATCTTTACATTTCTATAGCTTAGAGCAATAAGGTAGGCTTGCAGGAGATGAACTAGATAAATAAAAGTAGATTCACAAACACAGCTATAGTATTAGGGATATATTAATATTTCGTAGAAACGAGGTGTTTTCATTCCTTTCTATTTATTATTAGACTTTTTTTTTTCTTTGAGTCAAATCTTTTAAGCTCTGTCTACCCGTGAGAGAAAAAGACGTGATGTCTAGGTTTCAATATTGATATTATCATCATCATCATCATCAGGTCCTTTTTAATCTCCACTACAGGAGCACGACCCTCTCTGTACTACTAGGGCCATACTTGGCCAGAGCAGCCAGAGGACTTGGCCCACACTCTCAACGATGGCCAGACGGGTTGGAGAGGTGTCTTAGATGTTTATAAGCTTTGTTTAGCTTGTATTTCCTAAGTCGTCTTTTACGACATCCACGGGAAGACTTGGAGTGGTCCTATTCTACTCATTCTTCTATTTATTATTGATATTATAAAGAGAAAATATGTTGTAATGAATTAACTCAAAAGCTATAATAATAATAATAATAATAATAAATCTTTTATTTAAGGCAACATAGGCCCAGGGATTAGTAACAATGGTACTTATTCTATGTTAGTAATAAAAACCTATATAAATATAAAAACAAAACTCGCATTTAACATGGTTTGCAAGAATAAACAGCACTCTTACAAACCATGCTAGTAGTGAATTATTAAAAGCGACCGAGTTCGGTCTATAAGCGCCCTCATGAGTGGACTGTCGAACCGATCGGCTATCACACTCAGAATTCTATTGCGACTGGTGCGAGCCATGCGCAGCAGTGCTGCAGATTTCTTGCGCCAAGTCGCGTCAAATCCGTCAGTATGGGCGACGGTGAACATAGCTGACGCGCTACAGAACGGAGGCCGTCGCAACAGAATTCTGAAGGCATTATTAAATTGGACTCGCAGAGCATTGTAAGCTTTTTGAGTATATCTATATAAGCTTTAAAAAGCGTTACTTTTACCGGCTCCGTACACCGAGCAAACCTCCGAGCCAGCATGTTCGCTCTCACTGACAATGCTCTGCGTTCCCTTTCCATATCCACATCCATATACTAAACCGTTTTCAATAATTCTTATTTCTACAGAGAGCTACATTGTTAGCGGATAACATAGGCGATAAATTACGTAAACAAGTTACGGAGAAACTTCGATCAAATATAATGGTAGAAACACAGTCTCATACAAAATGAAGCCTTAATAATGTATACTATACAATACAAACAATACAAATACAAACAACGACAAAAACGGTACATAATGAAAGTATAACTCCATTTTTGTTTTTTTACTTTTGATGCGTAGTTTTTGTATCTTTTCACTATACTTTTGTCATAGAGACGTCTGAATGCTAGCGCGGTTTATTGAAACTGTGGACAAAACAGCTCCGCAACTCGATTAGTGCGCTGTTTTGCTGGTGCCACTTTTCGAGCGCGAATCTTATACGTATAGGTATCAATCATTATATTTGATCGAAACGGGGAAAACTTATTACAGATAGAAAGGAGGGGAAAAAGATAGGAAGATTACTTGACTATTTTCACAAATATGATCTCTAAAATGCCCAATCGATTTACTAAAAACAAAGATCACAAGAACGACACGTTTTACGGCGCTCTGTCACGAATTCCGTTCCTTTGTTTACACGCCCAAGTGAGTCCTAAAGACGTCCCGTAGGGTTGGCAGATATAAATAGAAATTAGGTACCTTAAAATATCCAAATATTAATGGATATATACATACATAGTATCACGACTTTATCCTTGCGGGATAGACACAGTCTAAGTCTTTAAGACCTAAGAGCCACGTTTAGCATGTTGGTGTGCGTTAGGTGGTAAATAGAATCGAAATTGTGATGGGCTGCTAGCAGCATCACCTACTAATATGATTCGCCAGATTCGCCCACTCCCTCGATCTGTTTTAACGGTCTGCACGGGAAAAGAAGCAGCTGCAACATTCTACGTTTTTTATTTTCTCCCAAACCAGCATGGAAGAGAAGATATTAATGTATCATTTGCCAAATATACTAAGAGTATTTAATTATATTTAACCCAAAAGATAATAGACTAGCACGTTTTACGATGCTCTGCCACGAATTCTGTTCCTTTGTTTACACACCTAAGTGAATCCAAAAGACATGCCGTAGGGTCGGCAGACATATAATAGAAATTATTTGAAAAATATCGACCTAATATTAAGGCGCTGTGCATCAGAAGAATACCGTAAAACGTGTATTTTTTCGTCGCACAGTTAGCCTTTTTTTTTTAAATAATACTAGCATGAAAAAAATATGAAGTACAGTTCAAAGATCAAAATAAATGGTTACATCAAAATATGTCCAAAAAAATATTTAAAACCTAACTAAATAAAATATCAAAAAGCTATATCCAGAAAAATTTTCGTCGCGAATTTCTTGGTATTTTCAGCGACGACTAACAACTTTTATACGTCTATAAAAAGTATAACTAAATGAGCAAGATGGATACCTACAAAAAATACAATATTTGGTTATAATTATTGAATTATTAAATTAAAAGTGAAAATTAACGCGAAAATGGCATACACGGATTTGAACTGAGACTGACGACAGGTATGACACGAATATATAAAATATTGCGCGATGTCCGCTACAAACGGTTAAGGGATACAGCGCCTTAATGGAACATTAGTAAAATAGACTAAAAGTATGAAATTATATTAAACCTCAAAGATCATAGGTATGGTACGTTTTACGGTACTTTACAACGAATTCCGTTCCTTTGTTTACTCAAGTGAGTTCTAAAGACGTGCCGTAGGGTTGGCAGAAATATCATAAAAATGACCTAAAAAATATCGTCCTTATATTAATAGAACATTTTCCAAATAGACTAAGAATATGAAATTATATTGAACCTAAAAGATTACGGCGATCAGCCATGAATTCCGTTCAGTTACGGGTCTTGGATGTTTATCTATATAATGTATCGTTGAATGAGTATCCCAAAGTCTCGAACTTACTTTGAGGCTAGTTAAATTTTTCCTTATATGTTTAGTTATAATTTATTTATTTATGTGGATGTAGGATGTGTAAAGAGGTTCCAATGGAATTGAGAAAAAGAAAATAAAAGATTTATCATAGATTAAAAAATGGTGTCTAATGGAAGTTTTAAATAACGAAAATATGACGTTTTCCTGATACAGAATGAAAGTCGAGATTTGGATTTACACGCCATCAGCTAAGAAATTAAGACGTTTATTAAGATTTTAAGTAATAGCGTGAAGTAAGTGTAAGTACATGCGTTTATTGTAAGCAAATTAGTATCTACTGCGAAAAGACACTGAACTTATATCAGACAAGTCTACTGCCGTCACTTTATTGCATTTCCGATTCCAAATTTATGAAATTTTATATTTTATATTAAATGTAAAAAACCTCATGTTTCCTATTTTAATCTTTTTAAATATCTGTACTGTCCCTCTGCTTGGCAAAGGTCTCTCTCATCTCTCTGCATTAAAATATAATAGTAATATCCAATCATCGTTTTTTGAACATCATCATTATAATCTGTGTAGTAGTAGTTTTGATTTAATCTAATAGATCATGTATATAATGTAAATAATAATATACATAATGTTTGAGATAGGTAAAATCCAACGTCTGGCAGCCCTACGCTCTGGACCACCTATTCACTGGTCTTAGATGGTCATAAATCATACAATACATTAGCAACTGTCCCTTCCGTTCGAGTTGCTAATAATATTCGTTTGTTGTATTTAGTGACCGAAACTTTCCTAGTATTTTCAGGGTCCTAGCGCTTCTTCATACATAGTATCACGTGTTTTTTCCTTGCGGGGTAGCCAGAGCCTAGGCTCATAAGACTTTCTTTGCTACATTTAGCATGTCTTAGGGCGTGTAGATGGAAAACTAACTACCTAATACTAACTAACTAGCTTCTGGGCGCTAATATTATAAAGAAGAAACTTGCAATAAAATAGATATATAAAAATAGATTATCTATTTTTATTTATTACATTTTATTGCAAATATCTTTCCTCTTCAAAATACTAGCGTAGAAATGTAGATTAATTATAATATAGCATACAGAATATTAATTTCCGAAAATTTTTAGTTGTGGTAGAGCCACGCTACCGGCATCATCATCATTTCGAGTAGGTGACACGTTCAATCGACCATGCACACCCTGGTGTCAGAGTTCTTTGGAACCGCCTCTCGGCCTCTTATGTGGTTCCTTTAACTACTACCAGATGGCAGTCGGGACCAACGGCTTAACGTGCCTTCCGAAGTACGGAATCATCTTAATTATCAGACAATCAGGTGATTCAAGCCTGCAATGTCCTAACCAAACTGGAAACAATTTAAGAAAGTATGCTTCCCGTGGGAATCGAACCCACGACCCCCGGGTCTACAGGCAAACGCCATAACTACTGGACCACGGAGGCAGTTACGGACGCTACCGGTAAAATTCATTATTGCTAGTAGCATGAAAGGGCCGGCTGGTCCGGGGGTGTGCCACACTCTCACAGAAAATCGAGTCGAAGCTTCTATGCTTCGTTCGGTGAATGAGAGAGCCGGAAGCCCATCATTCCACCCCATTTCCTCCCCCTAACTCCTTGAAAGCCCGGCAATGCTTCAGTTTCACCCTGGTGAGATTAAAACTGGCTGGTATTTGAACACATCGGATATGCAGTGCTGAGTTCCATAGTCGAACTACTTCGACACTAAACGTTACTTAATAACAAAGAATTAAGGCATGTATATTCGTGTGTTTGTCTGTGAAGGATACACTCAAAAACTCTTTGATCAATAGAAAATTACGTTATCAAAGAGTTACGTGTCAAATTTTATTTTCAACAAAACTGTACGAAAATTGTTTTAATGGTTCTAATAACTCAAGGGCGTGTGCTGCGAAATGTATTAATGTGTCAGTTTCTTAAGCGTGTTTCTGCTTACATCCTTACCTGAGATGCTTTAGAACCCGGGATTAAGGGCCAGTTCAGGGGGCCTGATAGAATGTGTGATAAAACGGAGTGGTTAAACTCGCAGGAAACTAATATATCAAACACTTACCTACTATATCCAAAAAAATGTCATTATATGAACCAATGACTTGACGTAGCTTTAGCAGTGTCCTTCCAACTCAGTTGACGTTTGCTTGCTTTCTGTAATCGCGACGAAAACACGCGAGCCGTTGGGCTATTTATAGCCCATTCCTTTGATCAACTTCTGCAATTAGATATTATAAACTGCTGGAATATTCTAAATTTTTATTCCGTAAGACAAATATTCAAATATCTTTTATGACACATAGATTATGATCAAAAGCTTTAATTTTATAATAAACAAACTTAAATAATACTTTTATTTCATAGTACGTATACAACGTTTAAATGTATCGTTACCCCTTTAAGGGAACGTCGAGGGTACATTTAAACGTTGTATGGAACAGGGGCGTGGTGGTGCTGTTCTTCAAGAAGGGCGACAATACCCTACTGAAGAACTATAGACCCATCACGCTCCTGAGCCACGTCTATAAGCTGTTTTCGAGAGTAACCACGAATCGTCTCACGAACAGGCTCGATGCATTCCAGCCTCCCGAACAAGCCGGTTTCCGAAAAGGCTATAGTACCATAGACCACACCCTTAAAGGGGTAACTCAGACCATAATTATGAACAACTTTTCCTATGGCACGAAAGCTGGGAACTCAAAAAAATCGACATGTATGCGGCATACCTAACTCTTTTGTATGTACAAAAGAGTTAGGTATGCCGCCTGACCAGTTTGTATGGGAATCAGGGGTTGGAATACCGGTAAAAATCCATTACCGGTACCTCTATGAAACGACAGTACCGGTAATTGGTTTGGTACCGGTACATTTGGTAACGGTAAAAATCAAGTACCGGTACCTCTATAATACAACGGTACCGGTAATTGGATTGGTACCGGTACCTCAATAAAACGACGGTACCGGTAATTGAAAGAAGTACCTGTACCAAATACCGGTAATCAGTACCGGTACTCGTATTGGGAATTATCATTTCGTTAATGTGTGTCGTTGCCGTGTTGTGCATGTGCGCCGTGAGGCGGGGGCCCACAATAGGGCGGCACTTTTACAGTCGAGCGAGTCCCATGCGGTAGACGGCAACAATGCGTAGGTACCGGTAAAATTAACGCAATTTTAATACCGTTAAAATTTGATAGAATAGAGGTACCGGTACTTACCGGTAATTATAATGTGAATTTGGTACCGGTAACAAGTAGCGGTAAAATTACCGTTAACTGTTAACAATATTATTACCGTTAAATACTAGATTACCGGTGCCTCATATTACCGTTAAAATTTTAACAGAATAGTAATACCGGTACTTACCGGTACTTATAATGGGAATTTGGTACCGGTAACAAGCCCTGATGGGAATGTCGATTTTTTTTTGAGTTCCCAGCTTTGTTCCCATTGGAAAAGTTGTTCATATTGATAGCCTGAGTCACGAGGGTCAATTTACATGCTGTATTTCGCTCATTTATCAATTTTACCTTAATATTTGTTTACACATAATAAATTAAAAGCAGTGTGGTATCCGTCAGAGTAGAAAGTGATCCTACCACTCCAATTATTTCCGTGGATGTCGTAGAAGGCGACTTAGGAAATACAAGCTAAACAAAGCTTATAAACATCTGTGAGACCTCTCCAACCCGTCTGGCCAGCATGGAGAGTGTAGGCCAAGTCCTTTGACTTCTCAACAAGTATGGCTCTAGTAGTGTAGAAAGGGTCGTGCTCCTGTAGTGGAGACTAAGAAAGACCTGATGATGAAGATGATGACATTATAAATTACAAAACATAATTAGGCTAATATTTTTCTTTAAAATAAAAACTCAATGGCATCTGTCAACTCAATAATATGAAACATGCAATATTGCCTCACGTCACACTTTGTGCTTAAGATAAATGTATCTTTATTACTTTACTATAAGGTTTTATTTTCAACACCAAACATTTCTACCATTTCATATACATTTTATTATTGAGTTCCAATTAAAAGAAACCTTACAGATACATGTTTTCTTTTCTATAGGTTCTTAAAGTTAAAAATCTGGTTTTCAAGAAAGACCCTTATCCAATTACAATATTAATTTTCGTAATTATGAAAAAGAATTAACAGCTTTGTAAAAATAAACCTAATGTTATTGGAATTAAAGTTTAGTTTGCAGTGAGATTTTTATTCGTGGTTTCTTAAAGAATGTAACAGAGGCGGCCTCGAAAAATTGATTTGTATTTTCCGTCGCTGTGATTCTGTTACTGTTTCCAAGGCTGCGTAAATATTAATGATAAGTTTCTTTATAGAATAAACTGTCTATAAGATCATAATAAATTATTCATTAATACAGTCCTCAAGAAAATTGTTTAAGAAAATGACACTCCTAGAGTGCCGAGAGAATATAAAACTTGAGCATTCCGCAGATGTTCCACAGATTTTGGCCAAGTACCTAGATATTCCACTTTTGTATAAATATAAATACAACGTGATTTTGAACCCCCTAGCTTTATTGAAATCTGGGAATCAGAATCCCTAATGGAACACAGAATTGCAAGAATAAAAGGTGAAAAACGAAAAAGAAAATTAGGTTTCCCATACAAAGTCGCCGATCAGCTGGACGAATTTCTATGAAAGGTTAAATTTATTTTTTCGTTTTTTTCCTTTTTTTCTTACAATTCTGTATTCCATAAGGGATTCTGATTCCCAGATTTCAACATAGCTAGGGAGTTCAAAATCACGCACTATTGAGCTAGCCCCAAAGTAAGTTCGAGACTTATGTTATGATATACTAACTCAACGATACTATATTATACAACAAATACATATATAGATACACATCCAAGATCCAGGTCAATCTGAAAAAGATCATTTTCCATCTTGACCTGACCGGGGATCGAACCCGGGCACTCTCGTGTTGCAGGCTGGCGTGTTGACCGCTGCGCCACGGAGCTAGCTGTATGAAAGAGCAGATAATTTTTTCATGATGTCGAAGTTGGTCCCATAATGAAAGTTGTTCAGATTCGTGATCTGAGTCACACCTTAATCGTTTGCTAATGAATTAAATTTCACCCTGTATACAGACAGAGGTAACGAAAACAGTGTCGCGAATTCAATGGTTTCTCCCATTTTTAAAACCGGCCAAGTGCGAGTCGGACTCGCGCACGAAGGGTTCCGTACCGTTATCTGTAAAAACGGCAAAAAAATCATGTCTGTTCTATGGGAGGCAACTTAAATATTTATTTAATTCTATTTTTTAGTATTTTTTGTTAGAGCGGCAACAGAAATACATCGTCTGTGAAAATTTCAACTGTCTAACCATCACGGATCATGAGATACAGCCTGGTGCCAGACGGACAGACAGGCAGACGGACAGCGAAGCGACATTAATAGGGTCCCGTTTTTACCCTTTGGGTACGGAACCCTAAAAATACCCAACTCGCATAAAGAAGTTTTCCTTTCAAAAATAAAAATTGGCCAAGTGTGAGCCGTATTAGCTCACACAAGGGTTTCTTGCTACCGTACAATATTTAGCTATAGAAAAAAATCTATTTTATTGTATGGGGACTCTGTATAAGATAGCTTAAAACCACTTTCACAGAGCGACTGTCGACAACCTGCCTACAACGTATAGTGTGGTACTTTGGCCACATTGCGAGGAGAGATGGCGATAACTTGGAACGTTTGATGGTGACAGGAAAAGTGCAGGGAAAAAGACCGAGAGGCCGCAGCCCAAAGCGATGGTCGGATCAGATCTCAGAGAGGTTGGAAACACCGGTCAGCGCCGCACTACACCAAGCAACGGATCGTTGCCGATGGAAAAAGTTGGTTGACAAATTCAGGAGTCACAATACTCAGTAATAAGTAACCGATTAAAAAGAGAAAGAGAGAAAACCACTTTCAAGCGACCTCTCTTATGAGGTTAACTAGAGTACGAACACTGTTCTTAATTATAATTATCTGTGGTTTTAAGTCTCAGACTTTGGCGGAATCAAGTAAAACGCCAAAACAAACACGTTTCCTGTATGGGACCTCCCATTAATTATTGACTGATTCTCACAAGGGTTCTATTGGGGTTTTTATTTTAATCTGTTTTTAGTATTATTGTATTAGCGGCAACAGAAATACATCATCTGTAAAAATATCAACGGTCTAACTATCACGGTTCATGAGATACAGCCTGGTGACGGACAGACGGATAGACAGACAGACAACGGAGCCAAATGAATTGGGTCCCGTTTTTACCCTTTGGGTACGGAACCCTAAAAAACGACGCATCTATATGTGCACTTTCAATCCCGAACTTCAATGGCGTAATTTCGGCAGGCGTGATCAAACTTAGTTCGTTTCGCCGGAATTGAACCATTACGGGGCGTCACATGAATTTTAAGTCACCTCCACTCATGCTTGTAAATTGTTTGGAACTTGTGTACTTGTGTGAAGTTGTGGAATCCAGAGTGTGTGACATTAGGAAGAATACCTCATTTCAAGTTTATTGAACTGATTTGTCATTTTTAGGATTCCGTACTTAAAGGGTAAAAATGGGACTCTATTTATATTGCTCCGCTGTCTTGTCTATATGTCTGGCAAATATATAGGACAGCTCCGTGGCGCAGTGGTTAACACGCCAGCCTGCGATACGGAGTGCCCGGGTTCGATCCCCGGCCAGGTCAAGATGGAAAATGACCTTTTTCAGATTGGCCTGGGTCTTGGATGTTTATCTATATATGTATTTGTTATAAAATATAGTATCGTTGAGTTAGTATCCTATAACACAAGTCTCGAACTTACCTTGGGGCTGGCTCAATCTGTGTGATTTGTCTGTATATATTTATTATTTATATAATAACAATTACTAAAAACAAAATAGAATAAATATTTAAGCGGGTTTCCATAAAACAAACGTGATTTTTTGCTCGATATTGATACTCGTAACGGAAAAAGGTAGACGCTTGAAATATTAACTCAATAGTAAGTTATATTAATTTTGTTCGCTGAGTTTGTATGAGAGGTACATTCATTTTCCTTTGTTTTTTTAACACACTTTAAAAAACAGAGTATTAAAAAAAGGGATAGAGAGTAATGTCATCAGAACAGTACACATCTTGATGATATTCTTTTTTAAACTTTCGCGCTTTAAACACATAATTATGTATATAAACGGAACTTAGCACGAAACTTTTTATTATTGTTATGATGATGTTGAAAGAAACCGATCATGAGACAAGCCGAAATTAAGATGGACAGATGATCTCGTTTTAATCAAACTTGGCGAGCGATGATCTTTTTGCTTTTTATTAAAGATAATCTACAAAGTGTATTGTATGATATGTAAAAGATATTCTTAGACGCAGGCACGACAGCCACATTTAGTTTCGAGATCTCATTATTATGATAAAAGATTCCCTTGGCATTTGCCGCGAATTAACAAAGGGCCAACCTTTTCATCCCTAAACCCGGTGTAGGGATGAACCCGCTTTGAACGCAACTACTATAATATGCGCGTATATCTAACATAGACGCGAGAAATATCAATGGTAATCTATGGATTACTATAGGCCGTGTGGTATCCGGCAGAGTAGAATAGGACCACTTCAAGTCTTCCCGTGGATGTCATAGAAGGCGACTTAGGAAATACAAGATAAACAAAGCTTATGAACATCTAAGAGACCTCTCCAACCCGTCTGGCCAGCGTGGAGAGTGTAGGGCAAGTCCTCTGGCTGCTCTGGTCATGTATGGCCCTAGTAGTACAGGGAGGGTCGTGCTCCTGTAGTGGAGACTAAAAAGGACCTGATGATGATGATGATGGATTACTATTAGGAATAAAATTTGTAAGTGTTCGGTCAGTATTATTTATCAGTATATTAGTTGTGGTAGAGCCATGCTACCGGCAAAACTCATTTTTGCTAGTAGCATGAATGGGCCGGCTCGTGGGGGGAAGTACCACACTCTCACAGAAAATCGACGTTTGAGTAGGAGCTTTACCGCTTCTATGCTTTGTTCGGTGAGTGAGAGAGCCGGAAGCCCATCCTTCCTCCATTTCCTCTTCCATATCCTTTCTCCAACTCCTTGAAAGGCCGGCAACGCTTCTGTTACAGTTGTCCATGGGCAGCGCTGGTCGTTTACCATCAGGTGGCTCGTTTGCCGTCCTATACCATAAAAAAGTAGGTATATATACGGATAAACCACACAGATTGAGCAAGCTTCAAAATAAGTTCGAGACTAGTGTTATGGAATACTAACTCAACGACACTATATTTTATTACACATACATACCTATATAGATTAACACCTAAGACCCAAGTCAATCTGCATTCTCCATCTTAACCTGACCGGGGATTGAACTCGGGCACCCTCGTGCCGCAGGCTGGCGTGTTAACCACTGCGCCACGGAGCTCGCCGACTACAAAGGTAAACATTAATAATAAATACTAACAAAGAGCAAAGATAAAAATATAATTTATTCAATTTGTTCACAAGATGAATAGGAAAATAACAGCGGAATTCACCGTATTCGCATTATCACCGTAAATATGAATAATAAATATTAATAACATCATAAAAGGATAATAAAAAAAAGTTCGCCTTTGTTGTGCCAATATTGCGAGGAGTTGTAAGACAAACTTATTTTATGGACGCATCAATCTTTGTGGGAATGGTGGGGCGTTTATGATTATTGGGGAGATGTTTAGGCCTTCACTCTGTAATTTATAATTGTATAATTTATCATCATCAGGATTACAACCGTAAATCATCATCATTTCGAGTAGGTAACGTCTAGTGTCAGAGTTCTTCGGAACCGCCTCTCAGCCTCTGACGTGGTTCCTTTAACGACTACCAGATGGCAGCCGGGACCACCGGCTTAACGTGCCTTCCGAAGCACGGAATCATCTTTATTATCAGACAATCAGGTGATTCAAGCCTGCAATGTACTAACCAAACTGGAAACAACTAAACAAAGTATGCTTCCAATGGGAATCGAACCCACGATACCCGGGTCAACAGGCAAACGCCTTAACCACTGAACCACGGAGGCTGTCAAAGTCATATTAAAGTAACGTATCATCTGTCTTGAAATTATCTAAAAGTGAGATACTGTTGAAGATAAAGCAATAAAAAATAAATAAAAATACCTGTCAAGTGCTGGTTGTATTTACGCCTAGTTGATCAGTTTTTTAATAAGCTTTCTAGACCTTCGACGTCGACCATCCTCAGGTATCCATTTCGTCATTTTGTTGGCTAACTTTTCATTGTGGTTGGCCTGAAACTGCATTGGACAGAGACAAGTAAAAGGAAATCGGGGAGACCTTTGCCCAGCAGTGGGATAATATTTTTTTTAGCCTATTGTTTCCTACTGCTGCTCAAAGGCCCCCTTCTTGTACGCCACTCATCCCTATCTGTTGTGAAAGATCGCCAATTTTTATCATAAGCCGCCAAATCATAGACCATCTTTTTCTCTGACGGCCGCACTTTCGTTGCCAGCCTACAGGGGCCATATATTATAGGTTAGGTAAAATAAAAAGCTTTAAATTCATATACAGTCATAAAACATAGGAAACTCGTTTATTAACACAAGCTCAAGACGCAAAAAGGTTAGTGTACTTTAGAGAAACATTTTCAATCTCTTTAAAACCACATCGAGATTCATAGCGTCTCAACAGAGTATTTACCCAAGACAAACTGGATTACTCGCCGCATTCATTATGTATGATCAATCATTCAAAATACAATAAAAATAGCTGCTTAGCTCTAGCCGGACTCTAGCCTTCTTGTACAAACCGTTCTTTAATCAATAGCTTCAAATTTATATAAATGTTTCAAAAATCATTGCAAACACGTTTGTATTACAAATAGGCTAGTTTTCTGGGTCGTAATAATAACATAACAATTAGTTCGTCAGTTAGATAATCAAAAAATATTGGACACGTATTTTTTCTTTTGTCAAATAAACAATAAATAATAAAGACAAAGCGCGTCAAAGTTCAGAAGTGGGGGCTCGTGACGTCAGAGTTTGCTAAAAATTGTAGCAAACTATGGCGTCACACGGAACTTTAAAGGGCTATATCTTTATAATTTTTTGTTTATCGACAAAAGAAAAAATACGTGTCCAATATTTTTTGAATATCTAATTGACGGACTAGATAATTATATTTTTTTAGGAAACTAGCCTATTCAGGACATAAAAAGTGATTATACACACATACATACATAGTATCACGTCTTTTTCCCTTGCGGGGTAAACAGAACCTAGGTCTATAAGACCCGAAGGCTTCGTTTAGCATGTTGGTGGGCATTAGGTAGAAAACGGAATAAAAATAGTGATGGGTTGCTAGCCGCATCGCCTATTAACATGATTCCTCGGAATTTCGCCCGTTCCCTCGATCGGCTTTTACGATCTGCGCGAGAAGAGAAGCAGCTGGTGCATTCTACGTTTTTTTTTCTCCGAGATCAGTATGGAACAAAGTGAATATACTTTAGAGAAACATTTTCTACCCAAAAGAGCAACACTTTTAAAGTAAATGGAGAAACATATTGTCTCAACAGTGTAATTTTTAAGCCACGACAAACTGGATTTCTCGCCGCATTCATGTTGTATGAGGATATTTTCTCAAAAGACATATGCTTGTAGCGAGGGCGCGAAGGCTGCGCGATCTTCATACAATTTTTATCATGCAGCGTCGAGGGGATGTGTTAAAGCTAACAGCTTCAAGATAGAGCCATTGACGACATCACTTTGTGGTTTTTATCTGTTTTGTAAAATACGTTAGTTATTTAGTTTACATTCTACTTTATTCTTATTAAGAGGGCGCTGGGCGTAGACAGCGCGACCTATCGTTTTTTTTTTATTATATTTTCAACAATTAGAAAAAAATTACAACAATTCCGACGGTAGATATTGTTATAGTATGTTTTTTTAAACATTACTTATTATTATTTAAATATATTATTGGTCATTCGTGGTTCTTTATTTTTATTTATAAGGCAACACAACACAGGTACTAAGTAATAATATTACAAGATTTCTTAATAATGCTGTGTTTCTAATCTTATTACGTTTTCGTACCTTACTTATAATATACATATGGCAGAAATACCCTTCGAGCGAACGCCAACTGCCTGGAAAATCGGATTGGCTCGATTTTCATCAATTTAATAGGATCACGACGCGGCTTTCCCAAGGAAATATGGACTTTAAGCCGTTAGCACAAAAACCTTATTCACTCGTTGTAATACGTGAAAAGATCCTGTTTAGTTCTATAGTACAATTGTTTAGTATTTACTAGGGTTGTCGCTTGGATTGGAGGTAAATAATGTTATCGATGTAACTGTAATATTGTAGAAGAAGCAAATATGTTAGCTATGAAAAGGTATGAGCTTTGAAAATATATTCTATGCCAGCCCTAAAATGTATATTGTATAAATGTACAAAGTGTATATGTAAATTTACCGCTGACATTTTCTCAAAGGGGTGATTGAGCCCGTCAAAATGAACAACGTATCCTTTGGGACCACTGCCGGGAAATTAAAAAAAAGTCATCACCGTCCGAACACTTGTAAGATAACGTCGATTTATTTTAGAGTTTGTAAATTCATATGCTATAATATACATATAGGCATAATATAGCATGTTATATTATTAAAAGGCATTTATCATTTACTAGCTTTCGCCCGCGGCTCCGCCCGCGTCAATGTCGATCCCTCGGGAATAGTACTTTTTCCCGGGATAAAAGATAGCCTATGTCCTTTTCCGTACTCCAGAGAACTTGTATACAAAATTTCATGATGATCGGTTCAGTAGTTAGGGCGTGAAAGCGTAACAAACAAACAAATAAACAAACTCACTTTCGCATTTATAATATTAGTAAGGATAAGGATAAGGATAATAAAAATATGTTGACATTTAGAAAAAATACATTTTTAAATGTATGTTGTCTTGCGTATTTCATTGAATTATTTTTGTGTGCGTATGTAATCAAATTTTTTTTTTTTTCTTCGAGCGACTGTAATTTAATTTATTATTTTGTGTTGTTTTATGGGTCAAAAAGTTACTCGAAATAAATTATTTTATTTATTTATTTATTAATATAAGGGGTAGATGCTCATTGGTCTAAGAGCGCGACTTATTCGCAAAAGGTCTTGGGTTCAAACCCCGCCCGGCTCAACCGTTGCCTCTGAGTTTGTAGACCAATTTGACTGAAATACGGTTGTTTTCATTGACCACTACCTGCTTTCGGTGAAGGAAAACATCGTGAGGCAACCTACACACTAGTTGACTGATCACTAGTGTGTGAAATGAGAAGGCAATGGCAATCCACTCAATTAATCGTATGCGTTTCATTCAGACCGACTGATTATCGACTAGCTCCGTGGCGCAGCGGTCAACACGCCAGCCTGCGACACGGAGTGACCGGGTTCGATCCCCGGCCAGGTCAAGATGGAAAATGATCTTTTTCAGATTGGCCTGGGTCTTGGATGTGTATCTATATATGTATTTGTTATAAAATATAGTATCGTTAAGTTAGTATCCCATAACACAAGTCTCGAACTTATCTTGGGGCTAGCTCAATCTGTGTGATTTGTCCGTATATATTTATATTTATCATATTATTATATGACACCGAAAATATTTCGCTCTTACATATCAGAGAGGAAATATCATATATATTTATTTCCGTATATCATATACCAAGAGTTAAAATTGATAAAAAGGGTTAAATCTTATTATTATTATGTTGATCTATTGTGAACCTAGACAGTAACACGTTATCTGCCTGAATTAAAATGAAATATGCATCGATATAAATGTTCCGGCAGCGAACGTGACAAAGTAGAATTTATAGTATAACTAGCTTTCGCCCGCGGCTCCGCCCGCGGCTCCGCCCGCGTCAATGTCGATCCCTCGGGATCAGTACTTTTTCCCGGGATAAAATGTACCCTATGTCCTTCTCCATACCCAAGATAATGTGTATACAAAATTTCATGATGATCGGTTCAGTAATTACAACGTGAAAGCGTAACAAACAAACAAACAAAAAAACTAACAAACACACTTACTTTCACATTTATAATATTAGTTAGGAAGTTAGGATACTAGCCATCGCCTGCAGCTCCAAACGGTACCCTATGTATATTATTAATTCACCTGAAATTATAATTAATCCAGTAGTTAAATCATGAAAGCGAAACAAACAGCCAGAGCACAGAGCAATTCTTGTGTATACATATATATAAATTTATTTCTACGATCGCGAAAACGGCTCCTACGATTTCGCTGAAATTTGGTGAATGGGGGGATTTCGGGGGTAAACAATCGATCTAGATTATGTTTGGATAAACGCGTATTTTCAAGTGTTCATGCATTTTTCTTTCCACGCAGAATATGGTGGCTAATTTCGTCCTGCCGGCCACTGTCTGTCGAGTGTTAAGACGCAGATGGCAAGAAACGAGTGTTACGGGTTCGACTCCCGCTCGATGACTTATTTTTTTAAACACTTTCAAGTTTATATATATATATTTTTTATTTTTTATTGTTTTTAGACATGTTTAAAAAATGTAGTTAATGTTTAATATAACAATATAGATCTCTCATCTCATAAATATATATTATCACCTAAACACCACCATATTACAATAAACAGTAATAACCGAGCGAAGCTCGCTCACCCAGGTACTATTAATTTAAGTGGCAGCCCTAATTTTTCGGAATGTAAATATTATATGCTTTGCCCACAAAGAGGTATTGTTTGGGGATATTTGAATGGAAGGTTGTGTAATTGAAAATAGGGACAATGGCAGCGTTTTCGCGACAAATAGCTAGAACGAGGGGTAAACAATCAACATTCGGACAATAACTTGGTTTTAAATTTTTTATACACTCTGTTGCAACTAAAAGCAAAACCAGAAACAAATCTTGACCGGTTTTGTAAAATAAGTTTTATTTAGTAGTTATATTAGAAGTCTTATTTAGTAATTTGTTGTATTTGGGAACGCAAAGAAGATATTGGAATCTTTCGTCCGGGCTCGTCCGGGGAAGTACCACACTGTCACAGAAAATCAAAGTTTGAGTAGAAGCTTTACTGCTTGTATGCTTCGTTCGGTGAGTGAGAAAGCCGGAAGTATTTTTATCAAAAGTTAACGTGAAACAAAAGGAGATCAAACTGCAATCTTAGATTTTATACAACTTCACAGGTCAGCATGAAGGTTATGTTAACACTTCATTAAATAGAAAGTCTCCTTAATAAATCAAGCTTTACATTCAAAACTATTAACTGTTGGAAAATCTGAGCTTACAAGCGCTGTAAGCTCTATTGTTGCGGTGGACAATAGATTCAAACAGATACACCGGAATAAAACCGAGGGGACAATCTAGACAGTCTTATCTCGGTTTTACAAGACTTTACTTAACTTACCGTGGAACTGCCTCCGTGGTCCAGTGGTTAAGGCGTTTGCCTGTAGACCTGGGGGTCGTGGGTTCGATTCCCATGGGGAGCATATTTGTTTAGTTGTTAGGACATTGCAGGCTTGAATCACCTAATTGTCTGATAATTAAGATGATTCCGTGCTTCGGAAGACGGCTTAACGTGCAGCCGTTAGTCCCGGCTGCCATCTGGTAGTCGTTAGAGGAATTATGTCAGAGGCCGAGAGGCGGTTCCGAAAAACTCTGACACCAGGGTGTGCATGGTCGATTGACCGTGACACCTACTCGAAATGATGATGACCGTGAATAAAATTCTCTTCTCTTCCTTGCTCTTACATGCTGGTCTGGGAGAAAAGAAAAAAGCGGCCAAGTGCAAGTCGGATCTATAAAAACGGCAAAATATCATGTCTGTTGTAAGCATGTTGGAGGGCGTGTAGATGGAAAACGGAATTAAAATAATGATGAGTTGCTAGCCGCATCGCCTATATATAACATGACTTCGCAGATTTTCCGCTTAATCCCTGGATCGGCTTTTACGGTTTTCGTGGGTAGAGAAGCAGCTGGCTCAATCTACTTTTTTTTTTCTCCCCGGCCAGCATAGAAGATGCAAATGCTACACTCCGCTCAAAACGGGCATCACCGATGCGGGCAGCGAAACTGCTGTGCTAAAATGGTATTGGGCGGGGCATGTCGGTAGAATATATCCCGAAAAATGGGCTAGAATGGCAACAGAATAGTTGCAGTGGAAACTAAAAAGACCTGATGATAAGTGAAGAAAATGAGCGCGTGCTGCACTTTTAAAGCTAGACGTGTTCGAGCCTTCCAGATATCCACTGGTAAAGCGTTCCAAAGCTGTACTGATTTGACAGTAAACAAATGTTCAAAGAACCTACTCCGAAAACATTACGTATGAAGCAGGAGATTGCTAAATGAGCGAAAATCACTAATAGATTTTAAAAAAGGCGAAGTTTAGGGGTTACTGTGGGGCTAGTTCAATTTGTGTGATATGACCCTATATATTTATTATTCTATCTATTTAATTTTAGTTGTAGCAGTAGTTAAGATATTTTAAATTTAAATAGAAAATATTACAAAAATTATTCAAGAAAATATACAAATTCATTATAGGAGGTACGAAGAAAGACATAGTCGTATTCATCCATAAACAATTTTCAAGGCATCAACATTATCGAGTGGAGACACGGGCGATAGTAAGTAATATCATATTATTCGTTTTTCCAACAAAAACTTACGAATATTTTCCTTCATATTTTTTGTTTGTAATCCCCAAAGTAACCGTGGATGTAGTCGACCCTCAAAGGGTTGCTTTGTACTCGCGACACCTTTTCATAAAGGCACCTTGTTTTTGATTCACTTAAATATTTACTTATTCGGCACGAGTTGACGAAAATATTTTTGTTTTATTACTGCAAAAGTATTGAATTTTTTAAAACAGTTTCGATTCTATCTATCTTTACTTATGCCAGAGAAATTCAAGATTCTAAAGATATCCTACACGTTCAAATCCGTCGAGTCTTTTAGTTATTAGGTACTGTAGTGGAATCAAAAAGAATAGTTAAATATTACGTACCTACCTCTATTTTATGATGATATAGGTCGGCAAACGGGCAAGCGAGTCACCTGATGATAATGATAAGTGACCACCGCTGCCCATGGACAACTGCAAACCAGGGTGTGACAGGAGCGTTGCCTTGGACATGGAAATGACGGGGGGGGGGGGGGGGGGGGGGGAGTGGCCTCCGGCTCTCTCACTTACCGAACGAACCATAAAAGCGGTAAATCTTTTACTAAAACGTCGATTAATAAACTTTAGCTGCTGTCTATCGAAAGCATTAGTAGCTGGGAAAGGATAGAAATTGGTTGGGTTTGGGAAGGGAATCATCATCATCATCATCATCAGGTCCTCTTTAGTCTCCACTACAGGAGCACGACCCTCTCTGTACTACTAGGGCTATACTTGGCCAGAGCAGCCAGAGGACTTGGCCTACACTCTCCACGCTGGCCAGACGGGTTGGAGAGGTCTCTTAGATGTTTATAAGCTTTGTTTAGCTTGTATTTCCTAAGTCGCCTTCTACGACATCCACGGGAAGACTTGGAGTGGTCCTATTCTACTCTGCCGGATACCACACGGCTATTCTGGGAAGGGAATGAAGGTACCTATATATCTTGGTTCTTTTAAATAACTTTTATAAGGAAATACATCTCTATGAGTCTCAAGAGGAGATGATAGAAAGAGAAAAGACCCGTAGGAAGAATATTAAGACAGGAATGCCTCCTAATTTAAAAGTGATACAGCAAGGTGTTGTAACATTCACACCCTTACCTTAATTTTTCCTATCACCCTCTACTCCATGTAACGTTTAAGGAAACTAATTTTCATTATTTAAACAATCGTAATCGTCGTCATGGCCAGAAAATGTGATCGTTTATTTGTCTTACAAGGACCCGTACGTTGTGTTTTGTTTAAATCAGTTACGAAGTAGTTGTTTAATACATTTGATTAAAGGAATGCACGCATAAAAATAAAAGCAGGACTAAAACTATCACTTAGCTTTGAATTACTGCCGACGTTGATACTGCGTCGCCTCAGTGATGTAGTGACGCCTCATCATGTCCCGTATGATAATCTCGCCTCGCGATTTCTGTCGTCTGCCATATCAGGAGTGTCTCGATTCGCGTTCACGCATGAAACAGGTTTTCCCACAAGTTTATATTTATATAATAGAAATATGATGGGGTCTTACAGGTCATTTTATAGTAAATAAAATATACATATAATATTCAAGTTAAACTAAGCTATAAAAACCAATTTAAACTCCAAAACTCCATCTAGAAGAAAATGTATTGAGGCAGGTCATAAGACCTGTAGAATTCCTATGAAAAAATTGGATATATGCGGGTCTCCCATCCATCCTAGCAACCCGCCCACACTATAGCCAGTTCCAAGACAGAATTGGAGGGTGCTGATGTTCCACATGCACCTGGCTATAAGTGTCCTGCAACCTGGCTGATCGACCTTCTAACCTAAATTCCCTAGACCCTATTTCCTATCCTACTTCGTCTGCAGACGTCTTTAACCTACTTTTCCTAAGCCTACGCTACGCCGGTGACTCTTCCAGATCACCTAGCTCTAGATTTATAATTACAGCTATCAATTCCAGGCTCAAAACCTCATTCTTTCGACAATAGTCCCTAGAACTGCGGCTATCTACAGTTAGCTTCCCTCGCTGCGGCTACTGCCGTATCTAGACGAAAGCCTTAAGCTTTGAGTGGAAAATTGTAGCTACTATGCCTTATGACTGCAAAATAATTATAATTAAATTAATTGAGTAATAGTGATATGGTGGAGTCTACAAAAGTCACCAGACGCTCTAACTAATAAAATAAATTTAGTAATAGCTTCTGATAATTTAAGAAATGTTACAAAAAGCAAGTGTCAGAGTAAGGGCTTGATGAAAATACGTCCCTATCAAACACCTAATATTATTTCAGATCCATTACTATATTGACATGATCTCCAGCTAGACATCAAGACATTCACAAGAAATAAATACCTAAACAAATATGTATAATGCAGCGACTCATAATCTCACTTTTCAACGTAGACTGGACTGTACAACCTCGCCTTCTGACATTATCATACAATGTTAATTGTCATACAAATATATGAAGAAATATAATAGAATAATAAGGTTTATAAAATAATAAAATATAAATTTCATACAACCTTTGTAGCGTGATGTTAAATTTACCAGGAGATATCTGCGCAGTCTTGTGAAGATTCGCCCCTACTTCACTAATCACTTAATTATATATTTAAAATTTACAACAGATTTTTGATTTTCATATTAATTTAACGCGAGATTTAATACAAATTATTTTAAAGACTCGGAACAACAAGCTTGTCTCCCGTAATTATCGAATTAAGTGTGATTTTTCTAATTTTGATACGTTGTTTTAATTAATTTTCTTTGAGACACTCCCGACTAACTCAAAAATCGATCCGTACACGAAACTCTAATAATTAATCTTTGCTACGACTCTGCGTACACGCATCCCAAGCCCGACTACCTGATCCCTTCCACCCCCGTCACTGCCAATCTCCCTGTCTTAGCCACACCCCTAAATTCTCCGAATTTTACTTAATTCACCCTGAATGGCTAAGGCAAATATAGCTATCCTTTTCTTTTATTGATAAATGCCCCTCCTTAGAACATTGAGTCAAAGCGAGTTTTATTTAATAATTGTAAAGCACAGTATTGTTATATAAGTATATAAATAAAAAAATATACGATGAAAATTCTGTAAATGACTGTGTCTGTTACAGAGCGCCCCTTGATGAACGATAAATTTTATGATAAGGAAATTTTGAGTGAATCACATTAGATTTTTGTTGTTATATTATAAGATTATAGCCTACCCCTTCTAGAACCATATATTCTCATTCTGATTAGAATCTAATCATAATAGTTTCAAATAAAATATTTTGTTATTATATAATTGTTGTTACGCCTTAGAGAAAGCTTCATGTATCAAGTTACATGATTAATTTAAGTTCCCATTTATTTTGTTAATCAATAATAAAGTCTTCACATTGTTTAAAATGCAAGAACGTTAAATTAAATTAAACTATATTTTAATCAATTCAGTAGTATTATAAATCGACCAAGGCAAACGCAATACGTATTAAACATAAAGATCGAGTTGTAATGCTGATGAGGTTATAAAATTATTGATCAGTTTGAAAGTACATACACGTATGATATTATCACATTCTTATCCAACGTGGGCCAGCTAGTGTCCAAGGTCACTAAACACGATTATCACACTCAGCGTTTTATTGAACGTATATGTAGAGACGTATACTAACGTAATCAATACAGTGATGGATTGCTAGCCGCAGTGCCTTAAAGATACATAGTATGTTTTAACAACATCACAAGTATTCGTAACTAAATATTACCGACTCTACTTTCTTTCTCATCCGTGTATATTTCGATCTAAGTACATATCCTATATCCTAACTAATTTATAACGTATGTTTGCTTTAGTTTTCCTTTAAATTTCTCTGCTCTTTTTATTTTATTGCCTTTTTATTTAAATAATAAATAACAAAGAATTTATATTACTTAAATAAAAAAAAACTTTACCTAAAAATTGCGTGATATTTTAGCATAAGTAATTGGATTTCATTCTATTTTTAGAAATTGTATATTTTCTATAATTTACAGACAATATCATTATCCATACCATGCAGACGATCACGCTATTTTAAACTAATTAATACATAATGAATTATTGATCACTTAGCTGAATTCGTATGTTCGGCAACGCCCCTATTTCAGTTGCCAGCATATGTCCATCTTTAACTTAGGCCCATTGCAACCTGAAATTGATTTACATAGGCTATGATTACTAAATGATATTGAGAAATTTGTATGAAATAACATTAATTTTACAGAAATGAATTATTTGCAGTCTTATTTCAAAACCATATGAGGGTTGCATTGTGTTTAAGTGTTGCGATAACATAACTTCAAGTTCCTAACCATAAATTATGGTCTCTTTAAGAGCACTACTAATTTTACATAACAAGTTGTTTATTCACACTTGTACCTTGTTCAGAATCCCACGAACCTTATCGCTCAAAGATTTAAGTAGGTACTTCATTTGTTTTTATCGAATCCGAGAATTATGACTGCGTAACAGACCCTCTTTTTTTTGTTTTTTTTTTTTTGTATTTTTCAACATGTGCAAGCCATGTTTCAAAAATAGCTTATCTTTACTGCAGGGCATAAAGAACAATAAATATTTGTTGTATTGTTATTGTTAACCGTTTTCTTCCTTTCATTTCTCCCTTAAAATTACAACCAATAACTATTATTGCCTAACAACAAAGGTATAATATAGATGTAAAAATAAAAAACTAGTTACAAAATCCCCAAGTATCCACCTCTAGTTTTTTTTTATTTCTTTATTCTTTGCGATCCTTATGAATATTATTTTCCCAAAAACATAGAAGTGTACCTGTATGTAGCCCTAGTGTATGTGTTTCGAGGGTAATATGTTTTTAAACCGAGAGAGTATTCGTTATTGTTCAAACTTCAGCTTTAAGCTTAAAACTTCAGCCTATAAACGACAATA
Source organism: Elegia similella (assembly GCA_947532085.1). Lineage (NCBI taxonomy): Eukaryota > Metazoa > Arthropoda > Insecta > Lepidoptera > Pyralidae > Elegia > Elegia similella. Next base: position 23,377,455 of record OX383941.1, read on the forward strand.
GCTTTTTACAATGTTAATTCAAATTTTTGGACAATGTGAGGTTGTGAGGCTCACAGATCCTATTAATCCTACAATAGCACATACGAACTGATTAGACTTTTTAATCAGAAACGTATCTACTATCATGTCCATCCATAAAATTGATCAGCACTTATAGCAAAAACTATTATAATCTATATCCCGAAGTCACACCTAAAACTTACATCTAAACAACTCCATAATACTGTCTTGGAAAATGTATAGTGTAATTTCATCATAGCTTAGCTTCTTGTGGAGTATGGAGTTTTATACAGGTGTTATAACACTTGGGATTATTTCCAAAGGATGATTATATCCATGGAATAATAAAACTAACCTAACACAAAAAAATCCCCCTATACAAAACTCGTGTCTGTGATGTGTAGTTTCTAATATTTGGGTAAATAATATTTAAATTTGGATTTCACAAAAGAATGAACCCTATATTTTTGAAACCACTAACTGTTTAACTTAAAGTGTGACGTGAAATATTATGCCATCAACAATCCCATAAATAAAAAACAGTACTTCACAACTCTCTTAAGTTCTCGAAAGTTACATGTTAAGATGTTTATTCCCATGCTGCACCAATTCAAAACGTCAAAATTACCAAACTTTACGATGGGTACCTTTTTTTTTTTGTTTTTCTAATGGACATCTTTATTGCCGTCAATAACTCGGGAATTTTACGAAGTTGTGAGACAATAGCTCTACTTACACGTGCAGATAATAAATGGGTCTCGTAGGGTCATATTGCTTTAGTCAAATTCTTATCTAATTTTAAAACTGCTAAAGAAATTGTATAGGTTTTTGTTCAACAGAAATGCCTTTGTTACCAATTTCCGACATAAGATTTAGTTTTGATTATTTACTTTACTCTAAAGCGGACCCGCCATAAAATCAAGGATAAAATTAAGCATCGTGCTATTTATTCTATTAATCTTGGAATTCTCGTCATCCAAAACATTATAGAAATCATAATATTAGTTTCTTCATTTACAAAACAGTTACTATCTTACTCTTTAGAAAGGTATCCTAATATTATAAATTAGAAAGTAAATTAGTTTGATCATTAGTTTGATACGTTTTCAAGCCTCAATCAATGATCCGATTGTTATAGAATTTTGCATACATACTTTCTAGATACAAAGAAGGACATAGGCTTCCAAAAGGAACCATTTCCAAGGGACCATTAAAGATGTTAACGAAGTAGCGGTAGAAATTATAAAATAAATTATTATTTCTTCCTTCTATTCATTAAGTAACGATATACCACATTATTTCGAACAGGGATCGAACCTGAAACGTGAACGTGAACTTAATGTCTTAATTTTAATGTATAGTATTAAAATAAATTAATATTTATCTCTTCTATTTATTATGTAATTAAATATCACACCATTTCGTACAGGGATCGAACCTGAAACTTTATGTCTTAAAATTCATTTCGTATTAGTATTAAAGTAAACTAATATTTCTCCCTTCTATTTACTCAAAACTAAATATCACAATATTTCATACAGGGATCGAACCTGCCTGCAATTTCATGCTTCTTATTTTATTTTCTTATACCCTAACGTTTTCTTGGGGTTTCAGTCAGCAATATAACTAAATAATATATATTTGATTGCCATAAAAATTAGTTATTTAAGCGGGAATCGAACCCACCTATATTAAGTATCGTTTTAAACTAGTATCAAATAAAAGAAAATTACATATTTTAGCACGGTATTTGAATCCAACTAAGAATTTGTTGGTATTTGTTTTATTCTATAAAAACACCACATCTTTTGAGATGGAATCGAACCTCTCTTAAATTTATCCATGCTAAGTCAAGAACAGATCTATTAAAAATATTTATATTAGGTATAGTTATTTGTTGAAGAAATCATATATCAAAACCTGATGCTGTATGTAATATATATTTTGCGTAGGAAATGAACCTACAGTTTATATAACATAAGTTTCTATAAAACTCTTCATAAATCGGCAAATAATATATTTTTTTATTGTTTAGGAGTCGAACCTAAACTAGAAGTCTATAATTGACTACAATTATTTGAAATATAACCATTCACCCTTCTATCATTCTTTATTTCCTTTTAACCATAACTACTCAACAATGCAATAAACATATATTTAGAGCACAGAAAAGGATATATTTTACTTTATTAAAATCGTGAGGAAACCAAGGAAATCACCTACTTTTAATTTTAAAAGCAATTAAATTAACTGAATATGTGATTCAGGATTCGAACCCGACTATTTCTCTCTCTCTCTCTGAATAATCTTATTCTATGATTATAATATTTTTTGTTACTGACCCTAACTGTTTCGCCCCTAGCTCTTAATACTTATTCTCAATAAAATAAATTAGACTTACGGAGTATGATTATAACTAAGCAATAAAATATTAAACTTAAATAAAAATATCATCCTTCACTAAACTAGTTCAATTTCAACGATGTTGAACAGTTCTCTATTTTGTAATAAGAGTTAAACCTACAATGCCTTTATCCTACATATTTCCATAGCAACTTCCAGGTTCTTTTAAATGCGTTCCCGAGCTCAAAGAGTTCAAGATTGTATGACGCACATCCTGGCACTCACGGCACCACTCTGTAACATTCACACCCTTACCTTAATTTTTCCTATCACCCTCTACTCCATGTAACGTTTAAGGAAACTAATTTTCATTATTTAAACAATCGTAATCGTCGTCATGGCCAGAAAATGTGATCGTTTATTTGTCTTACAAGGACCCGTACGTTGTGTTTTGTTTAAATCAGTTACGAAGTAGTTGTTTAATACATTTGATTAAAGGAATGCACGCATAAAAATAAAAGCAGGACTAAAACTATCACTTAGCTTTGAATTACTGCCGACGTTGATACTGCGTCGCCTCAGTGATGTAGTGACGCCTCATCATGTCCCGTATGATAATCTCGCCTCGCGATTTCTGTCGTCTGCCATATCAGGAGTGTCTCGATTCGCGTTCACGCATGAAACAGGTTTTCCCACAAGTTTATATTTATATAATAGAAATATGATGGGGTCTTACAGGTCATTTTATAGTAAATAAAATATACATATAATATTCAAGTTAAACTAAGCTATAAAAACCAATTTAAACTCCAAAACTCCATCTAGAAGAAAATGTATTGAGGCAGGTCATAAGACCTGTAGAATTCCTATGAAAAAATTGGATATATGCGGGTCTCCCATCCATCCTAGCAACCCGCCCACACTATAGCCAGTTCCAAGACAGAATTGGAGGGTGCTGATGTTCCACATGCACCTGGCTATAAGTGTCCTGCAACCTGGCTGATCGACCTTCTAACCTAAATTCCCTAGACCCTATTTCCTATCCTACTTCGTCTGCAGACGTCTTTAACCTACTTTTCCTAAGCCTACGCTACGCCGGTGACTCTTCCAGATCACCTAGCTCTAGATTTATAATTACAGCTATCAATTCCAGGCTCAAAACCTCATTCTTTCGACAATAGTCCCTAGAACTGCGGCTATCTACAGTTAGCTTCCCTCGCTGCGGCTACTGCCGTATCTAGACGAAAGCCTTAAGCTTTGAGTGGAAAATTGTAGCTACTATGCCTTATGACTGCAAAATAATTATAATTAAATTAATTGAGTAATAGTGATATGGTGGAGTCTACAAAAGTCACCAGACGCTCTAACTAATAAAATAAATTTAGTAATAGCTTCTGATAATTTAAGAAATGTTACAAAAAGCAAGTGTCAGAGTAAGGGCTTGATGAAAATACGTCCCTATCAAACACCTAATATTATTTCAGATCCATTACTATATTGACATGATCTCCAGCTAGACATCAAGACATTCACAAGAAATAAATACCTAAACAAATATGTATAATGCAGCGACTCATAATCTCACTTTTCAACGTAGACTGGACTGTACAACCTCGCCTTCTGACATTATCATACAATGTTAATTGTCATACAAATATATGAAGAAATATAATAGAATAATAAGGTTTATAAAATAATAAAATATAAATTTCATACAACCTTTGTAGCGTGATGTTAAATTTACCAGGAGATATCTGCGCAGTCTTGTGAAGATTCGCCCCTACTTCACTAATCACTTAATTATATATTTAAAATTTACAACAGATTTTTGATTTTCATATTAATTTAACGCGAGATTTAATACAAATTATTTTAAAGACTCGGAACAACAAGCTTGTCTCCCGTAATTATCGAATTAAGTGTGATTTTTCTAATTTTGATACGTTGTTTTAATTAATTTTCTTTGAGACACTCCCGACTAACTCAAAAATCGATCCGTACACGAAACTCTAATAATTAATCTTTGCTACGACTCTGCGTACACGCATCCCAAGCCCGACTACCTGATCCCTTCCACCCCCGTCACTGCCAATCTCCCTGTCTTAGCCACACCCCTAAATTCTCCGAATTTTACTTAATTCACCCTGAATGGCTAAGGCAAATATAGCTATCCTTTTCTTTTATTGATAAATGCCCCTCCTTAGAACATTGAGTCAAAGCGAGTTTTATTTAATAATTGTAAAGCACAGTATTGTTATATAAGTATATAAATAAAAAAATATACGATGAAAATTCTGTAAATGACTGTGTCTGTTACAGTGTTCGTTACCAAACTGGCTCTTTTTAACAAGTTGCCTATAGAGCTAAGGACTGTACGTAGTCATTAAACTTTTAATACAAAATAAAGAGCTCTTCTTTTTGAAAAATGTTGCTATACCTTAGATGAATTGTGATATTAGTTTAAGTAAGTAGCATTAAGTACTTTTATAACTATCAATCGAACACAATATTTTTTGTTAACGAATAAATAAATAAAAAAATTATATATATACTTCTCAAAAAGCAAGAAGTAGCTCGGGAGGCCCGGCGCGTGTAGCTGATGAGGATGATACCGCTGACCTACCTCGTTTTGCACGAAGCGCAATACCTGTGGTTTGGGCTAACTTGATTTGTATTGAAAAGCACATTGCAGTATAAATTTGCTCATAATAAAGTCCAGAACAACAACAGCTTCAGGAGTTTGTTGGATTACACTGGCGCTGCAGTGCCTCTGGCATGTTTGCTGATCACAGCACTGACAGCTTTCAGGCAGTGCTTCGGAAAAGAGTTGCTTCATTATGGGCACGGGTAAAGAGCAGTTCCAACACACTCCTGAAGGTGGTGTCAGAAAGAGTGGATAGTCCAATTGTCAAGCATAGGTCATCCACACAGTTCCAAAATAATAATCCTCACTTTAAGTTTTACTAAAATAGGATAAGTTTGTTTCTAACACACTATGGACTTGTATATAATCATCATCATCATCAGGTCCTTTTTAGTTTCACTACAGGAGCACGACCCTCTCTGTACTACTAGGGCCATACTTGGCCAGAGCAGCCAGAGGTCTTGGCCTACACTCTCCACGCTGGCCAGACGGGTTGGAGAGGTCTCTCTCTCCAACTTGTATATGTACAGTCTGAAATAAATAATTTAATTCATTCAAAAACTTATCACAACTGCAGTTTTTTTTTTTGTTGTAATTTTTTTTTTTTTATTGGTCTGCTGTTAGGGGTGTTATCACCCCACTTATTCTTAAGTTATAAGGGTTCGAACAAACCTTACTTTGTATTATATATTGATATATAGACACTTTTTTATTGAAATACGTTTTAATTAGATCTGCTGTATACTTTTCTTAAAATATCTTTTCTTTCTTACAGGTACGTAGCGGGAATAAACTGTACTTGCTGATGAAACAACGTCACGCAGGTATATTCAAAAGAAACGAGTAGAAAACAAATCCTTACTAATATTATAAATGCGAAAATAAGTTTGTTTGTTTGTTTTGACAGCTCCGTGGAGCAGTGGTTAACACGCCAGCCTGCGACACGGAGTGACCGGGTTCGATCCCCGGCCAGGTTAAGATGGAAAATGATCTTTTTCAGTTTGGCCTGGGTCTTGGATGTTTATCTTTATATGTATTTGTTATAAATTATAGTATCGTTAAGTTAGTAATCCCATAACACAAGTCTCGAACTTACCTTGGGGCTAACTCAATCTGTGTGATTTGTCCGTATATATTTATATTTGTTACGCTTTTACGCCGTAACTACTGAACCGATCATCATGAAATTTTACATACAAGTTTTCTGGAGTACGGAGAAGGACATAGGCCACCTTTTATCCCGGGAAAAAGTACTATTCCCGATACCGAGGGATCGACATTGACGAGGGCGGAGCTGCGGGCGAAAGCTTGCATTTATAAATGTACATAACACAAGTCTCGAACTTATTTTGGGCTAGCTCAGTCTGTATGGTTAAGTATTTATGGTGGTTTTCGGCAGAGTAGAACAGGAACGCTCCTAAGCGACTTAGGAAATACAAGCTACATAAAGCTCATAAACATCAATGAGACCTCTCTAACCCATCTGGCCAGCGAGGAGAGTGTAGGCTAAATATCTCTGTCTGCTCTTGCCAAGTATGGCTCCGGTAGTACAGAGAGGGTCAAGCTCCTGCAGTGGAGACTACAAAGACCTGGATGATGATGATACAGCGTGTAGTAGCAAGTATTTCTATAAGTCTTAACATTTCCGTGCCATGTCTTTATTCAACATTCTACAATATGTTTTAGATTTCCATACCCTACTTTACTTAAGCCACGATATCCATAAAAAGACCTATTGGAGTTCGATCCGACCATTTGTGAGGGGCAATTTTGTTCAATAGCTTACTGCTTGAGTGCCCGATATACGTTAGAATGGAAAAGTGGCGATGTATATAAATGATAGCACTGAAATTCGTTCGTTGATACATACCTAGTTTTTAAGATAAACAAAAATTGTGAGTTGACATCGTTGTCGCTTCTTCTCATCATTATCATTTCGTGTAGGTGACACGGTAAATCGACCATGCTCACCCTGGTGTCAGAGTTCTTCGGAACCGCCTTTCAGCCTCTGGCGTGATTCCATTTACGAATACCAGATTGTAGTTGGAACCAACGGCTTAACGTGCCTTCCGAAGCACGGAATCATCTTTATTATCAGACTATAAGGTGATTCAAACCGGCAATGTCCTAACCAACTGGAAGCAACTTAACAATGTATGCTTCCCCTAGGAATCGGACCCACGACCTACAGGCAACCGCCTTAACCACTGGACACGGAGGAAGACCGCTTCTTCTGTACTCCGCCTTGGACGCGGCTTACTCAACTTAGCCATAAGTATATTACTGACGTCAACAATTCTCAGTTGAATATCAAATATGACAATTAATAAATGTCCAGATAAACGATATCAAATAAACGTTTTGAATTGAATCAATATACCTAAATTATTATAAATTCCTTAGCCATACTAATATTAAAATGCGAAAATTACTCTTTATCTATATAATCTGCATGTTTTTTGCTCTTTAACTATTCAACTAATTTAGTTTAAATTTCGGATGGAAATATTTTATAAATCTAAGGAGAATATAAGACAATCGATACGCACGGTAAGCATATTTTGTTTAGTTGATTCCAGTTTGGTTTGGACATTGCAGGCTTGAATTACTTGATTGTCTGATAATAAAGATGATTCCGTGCTTCAGAAGGCAAAGCCGTTGGTACCGGCTGCCTTCTGGTAGTCGTTAAAGGAACCACGCCAGACGCCGAGAGGCGGTTCCGAAGAACTATGACACCAGAGGTGCATGGCCGATTGACCGTGACACCTATACGAAATGTTGAAGATGATAAGACAATCTGTAAAATCCCTATCTATTACTGTCTTTTATCTTTTCTTTACTAGTATGGGAGAAGAGAAAATCATAGAATGAACCACGGAGACGAGTACCTACCACTGCTTCTCTTCCCGCGCAGAACGTAGAAAACAGCCGAGATAATGGGCGAAAATCTAAGGAATCATGTCAATAGGTGATTCAACTAGCAACCCATCACAAAATAAATCTAAATCACTAGAAAACTAAGTCTAAAGTCTTAGTTAGAAAACTAAGTCTAAAGACTTAGTTAGAAAACTAAGTCTAAAGACTTAGTTAGAAAACTAAGTCTAAAGACTTAGTTAGAAAACTAAGTCTAAAGACTTAGTTAGAAAACTAAGTCTAAAGACTTAGTTAGAAAACTAAGTCTAAAGACTTAGTAACTAAGTCTAAAGACTTAGTAGAAAACTAAGTCTAAAGACTTAGTTTTCCATCAATCCGCTAAATGTGGTGTATGGCCTGGGGCTTTGACTAGCCTGTAAGGGACCAAGACATGCTAATATATATGTATGTATTTTTATCTTTAAAATACTAGTAAAATATCACTTTCTTTCTGAATTTTCGAAATATTTAACACACATATGTTAATAATAATAAATAGTTTTAATCTTAATAACAATACCAAATTTCATCTATATCGGCTCACTATATGAAGCGTGAAGAGGTTAGAGAAAGACAAACTTGCATTCGCATCATATTAGTATATTTCGAATACAAGTAGTTTAGCGCTCGTCTGAATATGAAATGTCCGAAACATGCCAGAAGCCGACAATGTTGCAAATTGACGAGGGTTTAGGCAGACAGCAGCTTCAGACAAATTCCCTTTCCTTTGTATTTAAATATAAAAGTACTAGTATGAATAACTATGAAAATCTAAAGCCTTCGATGTTATAATTCTATAAGAATAGATATTATATATTATTCAGCAGCATGCGCTGTGGTAAGATTATTTCCAAAAGTTATCGTTAAGAAATAAATCCATACTATACTATACTATATACTATACTATACTATATACTATACTATACTATAATACTATAATATTATAAATGCGAAAGTGAGTTTGTTTGTTTGTTTATTTGTTTGTTTGTTTGTTATGCTTTCACGCCGTAAGTACTGAACCGATCATCATGAAATTTTGCATATAAGTTCTCTGGTGTGCTGAGAAGGACATAGGCTACTTTTTATCCCGGGAAAAAGTACTATTCCTGAGGGATCGACATTGACGCGGGCGGAGCCGCGAGCGAAAGCTAGTAAATATATATTTTTAAAATTTTTAAGATTATATCAAAATAACATTGTGAATGCAAAATAAAACACTTATAAAAATATTAAGGTTGCCGGTTCAAATTCCGCCCGCTTGAAATTTTTTCACCATATTTTATTTCATAATTTAATAAAAGTATATCAATAAAGCATTGTGAATGCAAAAATATAACACTTAAAATATTACTTTTTCTTTACACAAATCCCGACTGAAAATATTGCCATCAAAATATTCAAGGCAGAACTACAGACGAAGTGTACTAAAATATACAGGGTGTATTACTGCAGGGTCCCGCGGGTGTCGTAGATGCCTCGCTCGCGACATCCGCAGTGAGTTTATTTGTACGGTGGGCTTCACATTAGACTCTGTTTCAACCAAAAAAAACTCAATCTAGACATAATACAGTCGAACACTGACTTCCGAAATACATGTATATGTACCTAGTACAGAAATCAGGGTTTAAATAATAATTGTACTTAATTTGTACTACTTGTAACAACTTATATATGTTGGTGATACTATCAACTTGTTAAAATTGTGTACATATCTGAAAGTGAATAAAAAACATTTAATTTTTTCACTTTTATATGCCTTAAAAAAAATTAAGGTTATAATTCGGTAGTATTTTTTTTTTTTAATTTATTGTTAGCTCATAACTGTCTAATGTGAACCAATTTGACAGTTATGAGCTAACAATAAATTGCTTCCAGTAAAATTTTATTGAAATCAAACAAATCGATTCAGTAATTTAATTGAAGTCAGTTTTGCCTTAGTATATCTTATAATCCTAACTAATATTATAAATGCGAAAGTAAGTTTGTTTGTTACGCTTTCACGCCGTAACTACTGAACCGATCATCATGAAATTTTACATACAAGTTCTCTGGAGTACGGAGAAGGACATAGGCTACCTTTTAACCCGGGAAAAAGTACTATTCCCGAGGGATCGACATTGACGTGGGCGGAGCCGCGGGCGAAAGCTAGTAAATAAATAAAGTGCGTCTTGTTATAGTCTTGTTAAAAAGAAGTCTGCGAAAAATGGATTGTTGCATTACTTGCTAATAAAAACTTGTTAAAAAATAATTAATCGCAATAAAAAACTGGAAAGCAAAAAAGAATAAATCTTTGTTATTTAACCATAATAACTATATTCTTAAACTAATGTAAGTATACGCGGCCTCCGCGTATATGCAAATACATATCTAAGGGGCCTCTTCTACATCAGCTAAGAACGCAACAGGAATAAGATAAGAAAAAAAATATGTTAACAAAAATAAAAAGCAAATCCCAAAAACAAATGTAAACAGGGCTAAGCGTTCTTGTTGACTGTACCCTAAATAAATGAAATGCAAATAAGGTCCTTATCCTCATCTTATTACGGAGCAGAATTGCAAATAGCAGCTGAGTTCCATTCGACAAACTACGCTTAGTTCTAGGAAACATATGTTCTTTATGAAGGAGAATCAGGAAAAATGTGACCCGAGATCTCGCATCGTATAAAATTTTACATATCTTTTTATAAGGGACTGCTTAAATAGAAGAATAGAATAGAATTAATTTATTTCAAGTAACAGTAATGACCCATAGTAGTAACATATTGAACGATGTCATTTGGAGAAAATGCGCTGTGCAGTTTGTTGCCGCTTCTTCTGCACTCCGCCTTGGAAGCGGCGTAAACTTAGCTTTAAGTAAGTTATTGACGTTAACAATATTAATGTTGTAAATAATAATGTGTAATTTAATGTTCACTAAATGATATTTAAAATATCTTACAATGAATAAAATATTTTGACTTTGACTTTGATAGTCGCTCGAAAATTATACATATAATAAAACAGTAAAAATATTTTGTCTGTACATTTAGAATTTTTGACTGAAATGGATAGAGGGACACTTAAAAAGAATAATAGAAAGCAAAAAAAATGTTTCCGCATTTTTTGTCTGTCTGTATGTATGATCACGATTATTACGATTGTAAGATGGACAAAATTCACCCCTAAAGGGGTAAAATGGGAGGGTAGATTTTTTGGAAATTTTCTCATTTCTGGACTTAGAAGTATAAATAATATCCATACTTCCATACTAATACTAATATTATAAATGCGAAAGTAACTCTGTCGTCTTTTTACGCTTCAAGCATTGAACTGATTTGGATGAAATTTGGTATGGAGGTAGCTTGAGGCCCGAGGAAGGACAAAGGGTATGTTTAATTTCGGGAAATTCTACCGTTCCCGAGGGATCGACACGAACGCAGGTGGAGCCGCAACAGCTAGTAATAAATATTCATTATCATCATCATCATATCAGCCGCAAGAAGTCCACTGCTGGACATAGGCCTCCCCCAAGGATTTCCAAAATGACCGGTTGGAAGCGGCCTGCATCCAGCGTTTCCCTGCGACCTTGGTCAGGGAAAAATATTACTTAATAAATAATACTCAATACATATTAAAATTAATAAAAAAAGAGTCTAACTCAAGGGCAAGTTTTCTATGATCCTTAACTAGGTATGCAAACCTTTTTAAAAAACATGTTTTTATCTTAAGAGCCCGCCATATGCCAGGCGGCGTGGCGGTACAAACGCGGATGGTCTAAACGCGTTGGCTACTTTGGATATTTTCGTTTTTTAGGAATATTCAAGGGTTATTCGAAAAAGAAAAACATATGATGGCTGCCTTATCTGTAATGCAATAATAATCAAAAGTTTCAAGGTAAATTTTAATGTATTTGGTGAATAATGCTATATACCGAGTAAATTAGAGAAAAAAATTGCAAAGTTGCCTCCAACTTTGCAATTTTTTTCTATCGAGAAAATTTAACGCAATCGTGTTTTTGAGTCAGATAGTTACCAGAGTTAGTCCTGAACTTTACTGCATTTTTATTTTAACTTGAGTATTTAATTATTTTTGATATAACAGTCAATCATGCATAGCAGTGTGAGGTAGTACGGGCCCTTAAAGCTTATTTTTATCTTAAAAAAATAAATAAAAAAAAATCTTTCTTTCCGCGATTTATCAAGCTCTATTCATGAAATGATTATTTTCTGAAAATGACGTTACTTTCTCGTCCGCTTTTGAGGGTTTTGAAGCTGAATGGCAATAAACGGAACCTTTATAGGTTAGGTCGTGTCAGTTTGTCTGTCCATCTGTATATCACAGCAATTTTATTCCAAAACCATTGAGACTCTGAATGAAACTGTACATTTTACTTTTTATTAAACCTATAGTGTGTATAGATAGATACATAGATAGATAGATAGATAGATGTGTATTTAGATAGATAGATAGATGTCTTAAAGATGACATTAAAGTTCCTAAGTCACTGTCATCTTTAAGACAGTGACAGTTTAGTAACCTCTATGTTATACCATCGTCAATCGAAGTCATTATCATTTCGTGTAGGTGTCATGTTCGGTCGACCATGCACACCCTGGTGTCAGAGTTCTTCGGAACCGCCTCTCGGCCTCTGACGTAGTTCCTTTAGCGACTTCCAGATGGCAGCCGGGATCAACGGCTTCACGTGCCTTCCGAAGCACGGAATCATCTTTATTATCAGACAATCAGGTGATTCACGCCTGCAATGTCCTAACCATACCAACAACTAAACAAAGTATGCTTCCCGTGGGAATCGAACCCACTTCCCCCGGGTCTACAGGCAAACGCCTTACCCACAGGACCACGGAGGTAGAGCAATCGTCAATCAAAGTCAATCGTTTAAAAGATATACATTAATTCCAAAATGGTAAAATGAGTGTGCCTTCTCCCCTTCTATGTTTTGAAACAAGAGAGTGAAATATCTAAAAATATATATTATACAGATCTTAATGAACACTTTCAATTAAAATTTAATAACGCCTAAGGAGTGTAGGGTAAAACCTTTGTAATCAGATATTACAGCCCAAGTTTCTGTCTCGCTGTTAGTGATGTGCCGGAGAGAAATTCTCTGTTCTCGTGAATTCCTTCTCACGGAAATTTGCGGGAATTTGCCAATAATTCCCGAGAATTTACCAATGATTCCCAAACTTGAGAGAAAGAAATAGAAATTCTCGGGAAAAAATTCCGACTAGCTCTCACCGTTCTTGAAAATGTCGAGCACGGCACAACACTACTCACTGTATACCTTTTATGCAGGTTTTCTGAACCTACGGTATAGTACATTACTGCAGAGGCCGGGAAGTAAGGGATTGATGGACTCGTATTTATTCCAAGGCCTCGCTGACGCTCGGCCTTGAAAATTCTACTCGTCCGGCAAGCCGATTCCCGGCAAAGGCATGTATTGTGCTTTTCTCAATAAATGCGAGGAAATAATGAAAGACGTACTACTGTGAATAAATGAGTATAATATAAAAAACGATAATAGTATGTACATTTTTATTTTCATATTTGTTTTACGGCCATTGGTGTTCTATGCCTTTTCCTTCATATTTTTCGTTTTATCAAAGAAATGATGGTATAATTCATTTTGTTAATTCGACGGAGCTCCTAGCGACAATTCCCACGAATCCTCTGGTTTGATCATAGACAACGCAGTAACGCCAGCTACAACCAGCCCGTTAGGTAAATCTCTAAATCCGCACCATGACACTTTAGTTACTCCACACATTTTTCATAAACATAGCCTTTTATAACACCAAATTACACCGATTTTACATTAATAACTCCATTATAAGCAATCTGCAAAACAATCCAAAACAACAACCTAGCTTGCAGCAAAATATATAATAGTACATTCCCGCGTCATTTCTTTTTTAATTTCAATTGTCATTTCGTGCTAAGGAAACATAGCCCATACAGCCCAGGCATATTTTACCCAAAAAATGTAATACTGTAAAAATCTGCTTTCCCGCGTTTTTTCTTTTTATTATTGGCATATTTTTGTGTGATTTTACCAACATTTTAATTAAATTATTTTTATATTCATATACTTATATGTTCGATGAGTGCATTATTTTATAAAGTGGTAGCCATTGGCTGTATGACAAGTTGAATAGTACAAGTTACATAGATTAATTAAAAAGTTTTGAGCAGCGGCCAGGAATGAATTTTCATACTTACTTTCCTGGCCTAGGCCGGTAAAGTAGTGCACCAGCCAAGAATTACAAACTTCGTGGCTTCATTTTACTACAATAATGCCTACATTTCCGAGCATGTTTGAGAAAAAATATTTCTTTCTTATATTTAATTTAATATGTTATAAAATTATTCTTTTTTCTCATCAAGCAATGACATTTTATCCAAGAAATACAAGAAATAGCCACAGACTAGTCCACAATACTGTACCTAGAAGCAAAAAATATAAGGATAATTGTTACTATATGTGTATATCCTTATTCAATAAAATACCTGATGATATAAAAATTATGACGCTACAATTGTTTAAAAAAAACTTGTTTAACTGGCTCTTGGAGAAAAACTTTTACACAATTCAGGAATTTCTTAACTTCCAGCAATAAAATAGCTCTATACAAACTTACTGTTTTGTTTTATATTAAAATTAAATAATATAGTTCAAGGTATGTTCAAATATTTAAGCGAAATTTAGACTTTTTTAATTAATAATTAATATTATTGACGAACATAAATTGATAATTATGATATTATTGAATGTAATCATGTATTAATTATAATTTCACAATTAGAAATTTGCATGCTATCTTAAATGGCTGATTAGGAGTGAAATAAACCTATGTAACACCAATTCTTGTACCCTATTCATATGCAAATAAACATATTCTATTCTATTCTATTCTTCATAGAGGGAGATGAAAAGCAGTATGTGTCGTCTCGGTACTAACATATGTATGTATAATTATAAATAAATATATACAGTCAAATGTCCATGTTGTGCCTTCACCGGTATTTGTTGAGAACTCCGTCCTTGAAGCTGTGGGCCAATATGTCTACTTGGGTCAGTTGATCCAGGTTGGCAGTTACGGCTTCGAGGACGAGGTGTTTCGATGAATCCGACTCGGTTGGGCAGCGTTCGGGAAGTTCCGCCATGTCTTCTCGTCCAAAATACCTCAGTACCTAAAGACGAAAGTTATAATCAATGTGTGTTACCAGTGATGACTTACGGGTCCGAGACGTGGTCCCTTATTATGGGCCTCATAAGAAAGCTCAAGGTCGCTCAAAGAGCTATGGAGAGAGTTATGCTCGGTGTTTCCCTGCGAGATCGAATCAGAAATGAGGAGATCCGTAGAAGAACAAAGGTCGCCGACATAGCTCAGCGGATTAGCTCTTTGAAGTGGCAGTGGGCGGGACACATAGCACGCAGAACCGATGGCCGATGGGGCAGAAAGGTTCTCGAATGGCGACCACGTACCGGCAAGCGCAGCGTCGGACACCCACCGACCAGATGGTCGGACGACCTGACTAAGGTCGCAGAAAGACGCTGGATGCAGGCCGCTTCCAACAGGACGCATTGGAAATCCTTGGGGGACGCCTATGTCCAGCAGTGGACTTCTTGCGGCTTATTTGATATACAGACAAATCACACAGATTGAGCTAGCCCCAAGTTCAAGATTTTGAGTTCGGTCCGAGCCTTTAAACGTGTTAATTAGACAAAAACACGATTCAAAATACCAAAAAGTATTAGGTATATTAGCCCCTTGCATCACAATCTACTATTTCGTTATATTTGCGCACAACACATATGGCTAATACATTCCGTCACTCCCCAAACTCACTTAGCAACTTCCTACTTACCTGACATTTTCGTGCCACTTCCGAGAAAGGGAGGGGAGGGAAAGGAAAAACGTTAAGATTCGTATCAAAGGAAAAACTCAGCATGATAATACAAGTAGCAACTATTCTGGTGCGTTATTTGAATGAAGGATAATTGAAAACTGTTTATTTTACATACTGATTTTGGAGAAAGAAAAAACTGCCTAAGTGCGACTCGGACTCATGCGTCGAGTTCCGTACTATCTATAAAAATGGCAAAAAAGTCATGTTTGTTTTATGGGAGCACCCTTTAAATAAATATATTTTTTTAATTTAATTATTTAGTTTTAAAGTGAATATATAACTAGCCGTGTGGTATCCGGCAGAGTAGAATAGGACCACTCCAAGTCTTCCCGTGGATGTCATAGAAGGCGACTTAGGAAGTACAAGCTCAACAAAGCTTATAAACATCTAGGAGACCTCTCCAACCCGTCTGGCCAGCGTGGAGAGTGTAGGCCAAGTCCTCTGGCTGCTCTGGCCAAGTATGGCCCTAGTAGTACAGAGAGGGTCGTACTCCTGTAGTGGAGACTAAAAAGGACCTGATGATGATGATGAAGATGAATATATAAATAAATATTCTGTGAATATTTTAAGCGTCTACCTGTTGCCGTCATCAATATCGAGCAAAACCGAGCAAAAAATCACGTTTATTGTACGGGAGTCTCTTAAATATTTATTTTATTCTGTTTTTTAGTATTTGTTGTTACAGCGGCAACAGAAATACATAATCTGTGAAAATTTCAACTGTCTACCTAGCACGGTTCATGAGATAGACAGACAGGTGAACAGCGGAGCCATATTAATAGGGTCCCGTTTTTACCCTTTGGGTACAGAACCCTAAAAATGTACCAGCTGCTTCTCTTCCCGCGCAAGCCGTATAGTCCGGTCAAGGGAAAGTTCGAAAATTTAAAGGATTATAATGGTTAAAGATTTTTCAAATTGATCCAGTAGTTTCTGAGCCTCTTCAATGCAAACACACACACACACACAATTGAATCTTCCCTCTTTATAATATTAGTAGATCTAAACAGATACTTTGTCAAAAGAGTTGATATCCAAAATAATAATATAGATCATCATTTCGAGTAGGTGTCACGGTCAATCGACCACGCACACCCCGGTGTCAGAGTTCTTCGAAACCGTCTCTCGGCCTCTGACGTAGTTCCTTTAACGACTACCAGATGGCAGCCGGGACCACCGGCTTAACGTGCCTTTTGAAGCACTAGCATATATTATAAAGCTGAAGAGTTTGTTTGTTTGTTTGAACGCGCTAATCTCAGAAACTACTGGTTCAAATTGGAAAATTCTTTTTGTGTTGGATAGTCCATTTATTGAGGAAGGCTTTAGGCTATTAAACATCACGCTGTGACCAATAGGAGCGAAGCATCAATCAAACATGTTTTGAAAACAGGGAAAAATATTAATCTATACTAATTAATCATAATAACAGAAATTGCCGCGGACGAAGTCGCGGGCAACAGCTAGTTCAAGATATAGATAGAAGGCCTGGTCAGGTATGTCTGTCACTGACTGTACTTGGGCCTCCACTCTGACAAGACATCTCTACGAACGCCCGCGGCACGGCTACGGCTGCCTGGAAGTTTGTAATAGAGTCTATATTTAAATGGACTTTTGAAGATTTTGTTGGGGATAAGTTAAATGAATTGTTCATCTATATTATTAACAGCCTCCGTGGTCCAGTGGTTAAGGCGTTTGCCTGTTGACACGGGGGTCGTGGGTTCGATTCCCACCGGAAGCATACTTTGTTTAGTTGCTTCCAGTTTGGTTAGGACATTGCAGGCTTTTATCACCTGATTGTCTGATAATAAAGATAATTCCATGCTTCGGAAGGCACATTAAGCCGTTGGTCCGGGCTGCTGTCTGGTAGTCATTAAAGGAACCACGTCAGAGGCCGAGAGGCTGATCCGAAGAACTCTGACACCAGGGTATGACCGTGGGGACCGTGACACCTACTCGAAATGATGATGACTATCGGTCTAAGCGTTCGGCTTGTGACGCATCTATCTGAATCCTAACTTTATTAGGTAAAATTATCGTCCGTAAACTGACTTTAGAAAAAATTTTTTTTTTTAGTTCCTAGCTTCGATCCCATAAGAAAAGTTGTTCATATCGACAGGCTGAATCACCCCTTCAGGACAGACATTGGAAGCTTAATTTTAGTTCCTAGCTTCGATCCCATAAGAAAAGTTGTTCATATCGACAGGCTGAATCACCCCTTCAGGACAGACATTGGAAGCTTAATAATAGTTTTCCCTTTATCACCTTTTAGATATAGAACCCTAAAAAGTCTTAAGATTATACAAAAACACAGAAAGAAAAATTCGTAAAACCTTTTTTAAATCAAATCATAAGATCCAAAACTTCTGAGGACAAAACGTCCAATTTTAAATTAGGAGAATATGACGAGTATCTTAAAAAACAGGGCGAAAATATAGAGTTAAAAATGTAAAGACATGAAATTAATTCGATCTTTTTTTAAATCAAAACATACTACATACTACCTGCAGGACAGGCCTGGCCTAATACAGGAATCATCACAACACCATACAAATGAAACACTGATACAATGTAAATATGTATTCACTGACAATACAATGTAAAAAATGTCAACTGTAAGTATATGTGCGTTATGTTAACGTTGCTGAATAAATTATTTTATTTTATTATTTATTTTATATATAAAAAAAACGGCTTCAATTAAACTATTGAACCGACTGTGTGTGATTCAATTGAAATGGGAACAACTTGAAAGCATACCCTGTCAAACTAAAAAAGAATTTCTAAAATCTTTTCAAGTCATTCCAGACCTTTATTTCAGATTTTCTATAAAAATAATTTTTTTTTGAATTCCGAAATAAGACAATTTAGTCTCAATCAACCTTAATAATGTGTTTTTTATTGTATACTAGGTTTCGCCCGCATCTTCGCTCACAACGACGTCGTTTCCTCGGGAACAGTTCTTTTTCCGGAATTAAAGGCATGTAGAAATACATGCCTTTAATTCTGGAAAAAGTACCAGAGAACTTGTATGCAATATTTCATAATGATCGGTTCAGTAGTTACGTTACGGCATAAAAGTGTAACAAACAAACTCACTTTTTTAATAAGTATATTGCTTACATTTTTTTCTTGTAGCTATTACTTATACTTTATTTGGAAAACCAAACAGTACAAAATATCTTATAGAATAGGATAATGTATATTGCAACATAATATAAAACATAAAAAAAAGAAAATGTATAAAACATCTGTGTCATCAGTGATACAAAAGGTGACGGCTCAGCGTTACGCTGGACTAGGGATATCCTAATTCAGCACTAATTTTCAGCCGTCACCTTCTAAGGCATCACGGGCCAACTCATGCCCCGTACGCAAACACAAAAATACAATAAAGAAAACAATTTTCAACAATCTTAGATACATAAGATCATGTAAGTAACAAAAAGCACAATTATTAAGTTTTCCTATTCCACAGATCTTCCAAATAACAACACATTGGTGTAAAAAATACATTACTAAACAAAAACCTCTCTCAAATGTAAAAGTTATAAAGTCTATAAATTTATATGAGCAAGCTTTTTGTAGGGGTGGCGTGAGAACTTTTTTGATAGATAGCTATATTAAAAACGTTGTGGTATTACCTTCATAATACTAGTGGTTCTGCGAGAACAGTAGACCTCGCGAGCCCTTTCTACCAACATCCACATTCGTACCAGTTTTCCATGTTTTTAAAGATTCATATCTCTTTAAATAATTCAATTATGAAAAAATTTCAACATACGGATTTTTTTAGTAGAAAATCATTACTCTATTGGTACTATCCGGCGAGGAATCAGGGGACTACTCTTGTATGGAAACACGGCCCTTGAGCACCATGTTTAGTATGCTTTTGTACACATTAACTAAGTTGGAGTGATCCTCTTCAAGACCGGAAATATCGGAATAGCGAACTTGGCATGGGTGAATGAATGAGGCAAAGTATCAGTACCCGTTTTTATAGTTGTTATGTTACCAATTGGTCAAAATTTTAATAGGACGCTAATTTTCAACTATTATGGCGGACAAACATGCGAACTTTACGTTAAGAAGTGGCAAGTTGAAGTTTACGTAATAAGCCCCGGTTTCAAGTGACAGGATAGCATGTGAATCTTTTTTATTTATTTTTAATTTCTTATTTCAGGATTCTAAGTTTATTCAGTGTTTTCAATTATAAAAGTAATACGCAGTATTATGCTTTAAGCCAAAAAATATTTTTTATATTTTGATTTTTGTTCCTTAGGGAAAGTTGTTCAATTTCACTCCCTCCCCCACTTCACGTACTTCAACTTCTTTCATAAATATACAGAAAATCGATTTCAGACAACTTTTGGGCAAATTGCCGACTGTAAACACGTTCAAGTTTATCGTATAAAAAAGTTGTTCAGTCAAAAAAGTTGCATCTTAATGAGAATAACAAAAAAGTCTAATGACATTTTTAATTTTTTTTTCCAAATGAGAGTATGAGTTTTTGTAAGATTCGGAGACCCATATATCCGCCATTTTTTAAAATTTCGAAAAACAGGCACGACAAAAAAATTCTATATAATTACCGAACCTGCTTACAAAATTCATGAGAATCGGTTGAGATATGTGACCTGTAGGCGAGAACAGACAGACAGACAGACAGACGGACAAAAGAATTTTGGGCAAATGGAAACTGAGACGCTTCGCTCGCTTCGCTCGCTCGGTCAAAAAGTTTCTAAAGCATAATATATGCTTTAATAATATAAATTCACGAAGTCGTCTAGATCCGGCGGCGAAAGTGGCGTTGGATCGGGCAGCCCGACGAGCTCTGGACTGGAATCCGCAGGGCAAGCAAAAGCGAGGACGCCCAAAACAAACGTACCGCCGCACTGTCATAGATGAGGCAAAGAAGTTGGGTTACACCTGGAGTGAAACTAAGAACGCTGCGTTGGATAGAACCAGATGGCGCTAACTTGTATCTGCCCTTTGCCCCGACGGGGGGACATAGGAAGCCAAGAGAATAATATAAATTGAATTATATATGTAGCTTTTCATACTTTTAAAAATAGTTTTGAATCGATATCAAATTAAAACTGTTTTAACAGTATTTTTAGAAAAATAATAATAATATCCCTGGCCGTTTTCGGCTACAGTGACTGGCAATGTTTTAATAAACACAATGTCAGGAACTGGGTGCGTGTGTCCTGATATGGCTAATGTACGCTATCTTCGCCACAAATGTACGAGCGCAATGTGGACAAGTCAACGTATCGCCGACGTAGTTATAGTGAATTGAGGAGGGTGGTCTATTTTTGATGGCTTCCCTCTTGAAATCAAGGGCTTGCCTCCTGTGGTCCTCAAATAAGGCAACATTCATCATCAGGTCTTTTTTAGTCTCCACTACAGGAGGACGACCCTCTCTGTACTACTAGGGCCATACTTGGCCAGAGCAGCCAGAGGACTTGGCCTACACTCTCCACGCTGGCCAGACGGGTTGGAGAGGTCTCACAGATGTTTATAAGCTTTGTTTAGCTTGTATTTCCTAAGTCGCCTTCTACGACATCCACGGGAAGACTTGGAGTGGTCCTATTCTACTCTGCCGGATACCACACGGCTATCAACATTATGCTGCACTAACTGTCTCCATTCGGTCCGTTGTGCACCCAAACTTTCCCAACGAGCATAGTTGTCAGTTGTGTTAGTTGACGTAAGCCTTAATATGTATAAGAGGAATGGGATATGGTGGAGAATTTCGGCGCCCAAGTTAGAACATGCAGTAGCTCAGTTGGCAGAGCGTAGGTCGTACATAGGTCTAAGGTCGATGGTTCAAGCCCCGCTTGCGTGATTTTTTCCACCATATTTTATTTCTTAATTTAAATGACAGTATATCAAAATAGCATAATCTCAACATCAGTCCGTGTTCTCTTATTAAATAAAGAAATAAAATATGGTGAAAAAAATGCAAGTGGGCAGGATTAGCTCCGTGGCGCAGCGGTCAACACGCCAGCCTGCGACACGGAGTGACCGGGTTCGATCCCCGGCCAGGTCAAGATGGAAAATGATCTTTTTCAGATTGGCCTGGGTCTTGGATGTTTATCTATATATGTATTTGTTATAAAATATAGTATCGTTGAGTTAGTATCCCATAACACAAGTCTTGAACTTACCTTGGGGCTAGCTCAATCTGTGTGATTTGTCCGTATATATTTATTTATTTATTTATTTGAATCATGTAAGTCGTACATAGACTTAAGGTAGCAGGTTCAAATCCCGCCCACTTAAATTTTTTTCATTATAATTTATTTCTTTATTTATTAAGAGTATATAAAATAGCATTTTGAATGCAAAATACAAACAGTTAAAAATATCAGTCATATCAGTCCGTATTCTTGTCAGACGTAAGCTGTGACTGGTCGTTCCCTTTCAGACATCTGTGGACAAAATATAATAAACGTACACGAATACAAACAGAATATCCAGTTTGGTTTATTACAAGGCAGATTTTCCTTCTACCAAATGGTGGTGTTGTGAACTTCAAAGGACTTTAGACCTTATGTAATGTGTTTTAAGTAGATTTTCGCAGGATGGTAGCTAGGAGGCTGTGTGGGAGGGTTGCCCTTTACATATTTAAGCAGATTGGTTGTAACGATGATTTTTACTTGCGTTTTTCTACCGTTTGGTTGCTTTTACTTGTTGAATTCGTTTGATATTATAGGTATTTCAACGATCCCAATATTGCAAATGGTATCCAGCTACTAAATTTTGTCAGCTCCGTGGCGCAGTGCTTAACACGCCAGCCTGCGACATGGAGTGCCCGGGTTCGATCCCCGGCCAGGTCAAGATGGAAAATGATCTTTTTCAGATTGGCCTGGGTCTTAGATGTTTATCTATATATGTATTTGTTATAAAATATAGTATCGTTGAGTTAGTATCCCATAACACAAGTCTCGAACTTACCTTGGGGCTAGCTCAATCTGTGTGATTTGTCCGTATATATTTATTTTTATTTTATTTTATATTTATTATTAAATCCAAGGAGAGATTTTGCTTATTCCTTTCTGTCCTACTGTTTGTACAATGGGCTGTGCTTTGAAAAATTGTTTGACATGATGCCTACGGCTACTTTCTATCATCGCCATCGACAGGGAATTCGTCCTCACAACTTAAATCCAGAATGTTCGCTTACAGTTTCAAGAGGAACTTTCTTCCACGTACTCCATGGTTCTCCCTGAAACTACAACATGGGGTTCTTCGAAAAGAGCGCGAAAAGATTTCTCCATGGTCTTCAGCTTTTTCTAAATAAATATATCGATTGATTGATTTAACATGGGAATCCATGAAGAATATCTTTATACGAGGATAAAGTTCTATCAAAATTTAAACGCAAAATCTTTTAGTACAGTCAGATACAAAGATATCTGACCAGGCATAGGTAGAGCACCTATATCTTGAATTTTCTCTTAAACTAAAAATAATATTAACTAAGTCAAGCCAGACGGGTTGGAGAGGTCTCATTGATGTTTATGAGCTTTGTTTAGCTTGTATCTCCTATGTCGTCTCTTACGACATCCATGGGAAGACTTAGAGTGTTCTTATTCTACTCTGCCGGAAACCACACCATCTATTTATTATACCCCCATATATATATATATATAAAATAAATAAATAAATACGGACAAATCACACAGATTGAGCTAGCCCCAAGGTAAGTTCGAGACTTGTGTTATGGGATACTAACTCAACGATACTATATTTTATAACAAATCCATCTTGGCCTGGCCGGGGATCGAACCCGGGCACTCCGTGTCGCAGGCTGGCATGGTAACCACTGCGCCACGAAGCTGTCTAAATATATATATATATATATATTTATACTCTCTTTAAAGTTCTTAATTACACAAGTACCGACCTTTATGAACATACACTACGCCTTAAGATTTTATTATTCATCGTATTATTTTTGGATTCGCACCACGCATCTTCTTCAGGTTGCCATGACATCCTTGGCCCCAATGAATACCGTTCCCTCTGCCTATTTCACTAAAAGGCTATTACATAAAGGAGAAAAATACATTATTTATAGTATACATGTTCATAAACTCAAGCAGAAACAAACAGGGTGATTCAATTTTGTAGGACGGGCTCATTTACATGAAGAAGTTTTATTATGTTTTCCAAAGGTTTTCATACCTCAATTACTTATACGCCATTTTATAGATGTTTGTTTGTAACCTTTATATGTGTGTTTTATTATTCCTTCTAAGCGTCTCGATATTCACCCAATTAAATATTTTTAAGCTGTGTGGTTTCCGGCAGAGTAGAATAGGATCACTCCAAGTCTTCCCATGGATGTCGTAAGAGGCGACTTAGGAAATACAAGCTAAGCAAAGCTCATAAACATCAATGAAACCTCTCCAACCCGTCTGGCCAGCGAGGAGAGTGTAGGCGAAATTATAATAGGCTCTGAATAAGTATGGCTCCGATAGTGCAGAGAGGGTCATACTCCTGCAGTGGAGATTAAAAAGACCTGATGATGATGATGATGATGATGATGAAATATTTTTCTGGGACCATTTCTAGCCCGTTAAAGTTCCGCGTGATGTCACTATCCGGTACAATTTTTACCGGCCTGTTGCGTCATGCTTTATCTTTAATTTATCGCCTTTTATTTGATTGAAAATATTAAAAATACATATCAAATATTTTTCGATAAGATGGACTAATTATTTTCAATATTATTTTTTTAGGAAACAAGCCTATGGAACATCTGTCTATTCTTGTCACCAGCAAAAAGGTCGTCCCGATCTGCACTCTGATGCACTAAAGAGTGAGGATCAGGACAGCTCAGGGATACACGTTAGTATTAATTAAAAAAAAAATCCCTTCTAATATCCTGTCATAATAGCCACTAGGACTTCAAAGTTTTTTTTTTTATTATTCTTTATTACCATTTAAATCACATGGACTCATTAGCAAACTAAAAAGAATGCTTCCTAAAAATTACACAGACATTTTAACGTCATACATATCGGATAGAGTTTTTAGAGTTCGACAAGAAGATGCATATTCAGAAATTAAAGAAATAAAAGCGGGCATACCTCAAGGAAGCGTATTAGGTCCGGTCCTGTACCTACTATACACTTGTGACATTCCTGAGCTAGAGAATAACACTATTGCGACCTTTGCTGATGACACGGCCATAATGGCTGTCGGAAATACACACGAGGAGGCTGCAGAAAAGGTTCAAATAGCTGTAAATAAACTTAACAACTGGACAAAGATATGGCGAATTAAGCTAAATGAGTCAAAATCTATTAATGTAAACTTTACAAACAAACGTGATAGATATTGTCCTATATATATAAATGATAAGCAAATACCATATGAAGACACAGCAAAATACCTAGGTATGACACTTGAACCGAAGCTCCGCTGGAAAGCCCACGTCAAAAGGAAAAGACAGGAGTTGGAAATAAAATTCCAAAAAATGTACTGGCTACTAGGAAGACACTCTACCTTACCAGTACATAACAAATTACTTTTATATAAACAAGTCCTTATGCCAGTGTGGACTTACGGCATACAGCTGTGGGGCTGTACCAAACAGAGCAATGTAGATATTATTCAACGTTTCCAAAACAAAGTGCTGAGGGCTATTGTAAATGCGCCCTGGTACATAAGAAACGACGACCTGCATCGGGACCTTAATATACAGTTCGTTGATAAAATAATCAAAAAATACGCTGAAGCACATGAGCATAGATTGCTTCATCATGTGAACGTTGAGGCGATCCAGCTCCTCGACAACACGGACATAGTGCGAAGACTTAAAAGGACTAAACCATTTGAATTAGTGTAGTGATAAGTAATAACAAAGTAGTGCAGTGTAAGTGCGAATAAAGACACATGAACAAAGTGCCTTCCCCTTAATCGAGACAGTAAGAAAAGTGCCGATGGACACATTCTTATTCTACACTTTATAAACTAGGTCAATGTAAAATTACTCATTAGCCAACGTTTAGGCTAGATTGTAATAATATTCGCGTATTTAAATACAAATACCGGAGAAAAAAAAAAAAAAAAAAAAATTAAATCACATATACAAATACACATATTATGCATTACAATAAAAACCACGGAGGTTTGTTAGGCAATAATGCAAGATTCTACATCTAGTTTTAAGCTATGTTGGTACATAATACAAATTCCATTCTCAACAAAAAGGAAAACATTATTTTTATTTTTTTTACCTACCTACATAAACAGAGACTCGAATGGATTGGGCAACCACACTACCTATTGTATCAAGTTTATATCCTAAAAATTTAATCAAAAATTATTTACTTTCTCAATATTTGCCAAGAAGTGTTCTTTAAGTTTGGTTTTGATATTTTTAGATGTTATATTGCTTCTTAGCTCGAGCGGAAAAGCAGAGGATGAAACTGGGAACGCTTGGATGAGAGAGTTATATTTGGCATTGTTTTACATACGTATAACAACGTAATCTTATTACGTCATGTGTAGGAAAATCGATCAACTAGCGTAAACTGAAGATAATGGACGCTTCCTATAACAATAAAACAAACGAATTCAGACCAGAACTAACAGGCAAACATATTAGTTCGTAAAGTTGGTAACGATACGAACCGAAATACATTTTAGTATCGACTTTTACAATACATTGCTCGTTTATTGAGGTATAATAAAAAGAAATATAAACCTTATTTATATTAAGTCACTACGGTTTAATCGAATACGGTTTCGAATACACATACGGTTTAATCGAATTAAATATATTATTTTTACACCTCATTGATGAGACCTCTCCAACCAGTCTGGCCAGCGAAGAGAGTGTAGGTCAAATCCTCTGTCTGCTCTGGCCAAGTATGGCTCCAGTAGTACAGAACGGGTCATGCTCCTGCAGTGGAGATTAAAAAGACCTGATGAAGATGTAGATAATGAAAGCTGGATAGCGTTTGAGAGCACCGGATAGAGAGTGGCGGTGAGTTCCAAAGACGAACGGCTCGAACAGTGAAAGAGTGGGCGTAGAATTTAGTAGACTAATTGTGGAATTTTCAAGCGCAGGTTTTTAGTACTGCGAAGGGGCCTTGTATAATATAATTATATAGGGACATATGACACAAATTGGGGTGCGTATTGATTGATATAATAACAAATTATATATTTTCATTTCAAAAAAGTTCAAAAGATATAATGTTAACTTGACATAATTATTACTGATTATATTTTTAAAAGCTATAACATTCATAATATTTTCAATACGAAAAGCATAAACTCATTTTTATAACGTTTATGAATACTAAATATTACCTGTTAAAGAACTTGTGCAGTATACCTGCCAAAATGTATACCATTCAAAAAGTATAGTATTTAAAATAAATATGAATCAAAATCTATAAAATGTAAACGTATTAAAATATATAACAGATAATTAGTATAGACCCATGTCTATTTTGCGAATTTGAAGTATTTCAGTAATACCTACGAAATAAGTCATATTTGCGCAAAATCATAAACTTCATTTTTTTGTAAATAAATCGGAGTAGCCAGCAAAAGGGACTATCGAATAACTAATAATAGGTAATCGATTTCATCAGTAAAGCAAACGGAAAGTAATTCAAGAAGTCATTAACTTCATAGGATTACAAAAAACTATAACAAACAAAAGAACTTATTACAATATTTTATTGCATGTAAATATTAAGACAAAGTATGAAATACTTAAAAAATTGTGATACATACAAAATGCGCGCGCATTTTGTATGTATCACAATTTTTTAAGTATTTCATACTTTGTCTTAATATTTACATGCAATAAAATATTGTAATAAGTTCTTTTGTTTGTTATAGTTTTTTGTAATCCTATGAAGTTAATGACTTCTTGAATTACTTTCCGTTTGCTTTACTGATGAAATCGATTACCTATTATTAGTTATTCGATAGTCCCTTTTGCTGGCTACTCCGATTTATTTACAAAAAAATGAAGTTTATGATTTTGCGCAAATATGACTTATTTCGTAGGTATTACTGAAATACTTCAAATTCGCAAAATAGACATGGGTCTATACTAATTATCTGTTATATATTTTAATACGTTTACATTTTATAGATTTTGATTCATATTTATTTTAAATACTATACTTTTTGAATGGTATACATTTTGGCAGGTATACTGCACAAGTTCTTTAACAGGTAATATTTAGTATTCATAAACGTTATAAAAATGAGTTTATGCTTTTCGTATTGAAAATATTATGAATGTTATAGCTTTTAAAAATATAATCAGTAATAATTATGTCAAGTTAACATTATATCTTTTGAACTTTTTTGAAATGAAAATATATAATTTGTTATTATATCAATCAATACGCACCCCAATTTGTGTCATATGTCCCTATATAATTATATTATACAAGGCCCCTTCGCAGTACTAAAAACCTGCGCTTGAAAATTCCACAATTAGTCTACTAAATTCTACGCCCACTCTTTCACTGTTCGAGCCGTTCGTCTTTGGAACTCACCGCCACTCTCTATCCGGTGCTCTCAAACGCTATCCAGCTTTCATTATCTACATCTTCATCAGGTCTTTTTAATCTCCACTGCAGGAGCATGACCCGTTCTGTACTACTGGAGCCATACTTGGCCAGAGCAGACAGAGGATTTGACCTACACTCTCTTCGCTGGCCAGACTGGTTGGAGAGGTCTCATCAATGAGGTGTAAAAATAATATATTTAATTCGATTAAACCGTATGTGTATTCGAAACCGTATTCGATTAAACCGTAGTGACTTAATATAAATAAGGTTTATATTTCTTTTTATTATACCTCAATAAACGAGCAATGTATTGTAAAAGTCGATACTAAAATGTATTTCGGTTCGTATCGTTACCAACTTTACGAACTAATATGTTTGCCTGTTAGTTCTGGTCTGAATTCGTTTGTTTTATTGTTATAGGAAGCGTCCATTATCTTCAGTTTACGCTAGTTGATCGATTTTCCTACACATGACGTAATAAGATTACGTTGTTATACGTATGTAAAACAATGCCAAATATAACTCTCTCATCCAAGCGTTCCCAGTTTCATCCTCTGCTTTTCCGCTCGAGCTAAGAAGCAATATAATTTTCAAGCGCAGGTTTTTAGTACTGCGAAGGGGCCTTGTATAATATAATTATATAGGGACATATGACACAAATTGGGGTGCGTATTGATTGATATAATAACAAATTATATATTTTCATTTCAAAAAAGTTCAAAAGATATAATGTTAACTTGACATAATTATTACTGATTATATTTTTAAAAGCTATAACATTCATAATATTTTCAATACGAAAAGCATAAACTCATTTTTATAACGTTTATGAATACTAAATATTACCTGTTAAAGAACTTGTGCAGTATACCTGCCAAAATGTATACCATTCAAAAAGTATAGTATTTAAAATAAATATGAATCAAAATCTATAAAATGTAAACGTATTAAAATATATAACAGATAATTAGTATAGACCCATGTCTATTTTGCGAATTTGAAGTATTTCAGTAATACCTACGAAATAAGTCATATTTGCGCAAAATCATAAACTTCATTTTTTTGTAAATAAATCGGAGTAGCCAGCAAAAGGGACTATCGAATAACTAATAATAGGTAATCGATTTCATCAGTAAAGCAAACGGAAAGTAATTCAAGAAGTCATTAACTTCATAGGATTACAAAAAACTATAACAAACAAAAGAACTTATTACAATATTTTATTGCATGTAAATATTAAGACAAAGTATGAAATACTTAAAAAATTGTGATACATACAAAATGCGCGCGCATTTTGTATGTATCACAATTTTTTTAATAGTAGAAAGATAATTTTTACAATATTTTTATATGTAAATATTAGGACAAAGTAGAACATAAATAAAAAAATTGTGATACATACAAAATGCGCGCGCATTTTGTATGTATCACAATTTTTTTTAAAGTAGAAAAATAACAATATTTTTTATTGTATGTAAATATTAGCAAAGTATAATATAAATAAAAAAATTGTGATACATACAAAATGCGCGCGGATTTTGTATGTATCACATTTTTTTTAAAAGTAGAAATATAACTTTTACAATATTTTATTGTATGTAAATATTAGGACAAAGTTAGAAATAAATAAAAAAAAATTGTGATACATACAAAATGCGCGCGCATTGTGTATGTATCACAATTTTTTAAAGTATTTTTTTAGTATACCTATTTTTTTAATTCATTTTTTACTTATACTAGAGAAGAAATTCACACTCGTAATATTCAGATTTTCGTTTAAATATAATGTTATCTTTTTAATTTTTTTTGTTTTATTAATATTTTTTTGCGTTAACGAGATCGTCAGGTTGCTATTAATTTTCGGCTAGGCGTTCTATAAAAATAAATAAGATAATTTAATAAACGGCTTCAAAAAAGGAGGAGGTTATCAATTTGACTGTATGTTTCTTTTTTTATGTATGTTTGTTATACGATATATTCGCCAATTGTAAACCGATTTTGATATTTCTTTTTTATTTAAAAGCCTTTACTACCAAGTTGTTCCCATTTTAATTTGGTGAAGATATAATGGAGAACTTTGGATATATGGAAGAAACTCGTAAAATTAAATTGTTTGAGATGCTAGGTTTTTTTTTTTAATTTAATTATTAGGTTTATTGAGAATCTTCTTCCAATTAATTCGTATAACCAATGATTATTATCCGTACTAATATGTATATATAAAGTTTATTATACATAACAACTCATCGATGTTTTAAAGTTTATAATAATAAAACGGTATAATAAAGGTTTGATATGTTGAATGATTGTTATAATTAAAGATTTTAGTTTTTTAAAGTTATTTCTTTCGATTTTTATCTTACTTGATAATTATACTAACCAAATTTATATGTTTCGTTGATATTTATCTTAAATGATATATATTTTGTGTTTATATGTTATATTACTTACCCCACAAATTGAGCTAGCCCCACTGTAAGTTTTGAACTTGTGTCGTAGGATACTAACTCAACGAGACTGTAGACGACGCGATGTTTATTGTATCGATTTCTATATATAAAATATTATGTTCTGTGTATGTATTTTGTTAATTAAAGTTTTGGCAATGAGTCGAGAATGAATGACGAGTAGGCAGCCTTCCGTACGCCGTAGTTTCTATGATTCACACGTGGGCCCATGTTGCCTCAGTCGCCTGCCAACAGATCTAGTGGCAAGACGTATGTTTGTCTGCTCGCCAATCAGCCTCGACCGCATTCGGTTCTCAAAATCTAGTGTTTTACTCCACATCCCTACAGATACTAGATTTTATAACAAATACATATGTAGATAAACATCCAAGACCCAGGTTAATATCAAAAAGATCGTTTTCCATCATGGTCTGACAGGGGATCGAACCCGGGCACCCTCGTGTCGCAGGCTGGCGTGTTAATCACTGCGCCACAGAGCTCGCCAATGTGTATGTACATGTCTATAAAAAATAAAGAGCTATCTATCTTGAGTAGAGTGGAGAGTTTGGGTTAAAAGGAACAGTATACAACAGTGAAAGTGTATGGCAGTGTTGGCGACGACGAATTGGGAGCCACTTGAGTTGATTACGAAAATGAGAAACATGGTCGTGTTTACCAAGTCTTTATATGAAACGAATGAAAAGATTTGGGAAGCGCTCATGTTTATTAAGTTGCTTCTCAATAAGGTTTAAGTAGCAAGTGTGCAAATGTAGATAGTATATAAACGAGCAATGTATTATAATCAATTCTTATCCTTTACTAGTGAATGGGCAAATCTGACGAATCATATTCCTAGGCGATGCGGCTAGCAACCCATCACTATTTTTATTACATTTTCCACCAATATGCTAAACGTGGCTTTAGGCCTTAAAGACCATGGCTCTGTCTATTTCGCAAGGGAAAAGACGTGATACTATGTATCCTTTACTAACATACATACATACCATCACGTATTTTTCCCTTGGGGAAGACAGAGCCTAAGCCTATTCGATTTTTAAATGTAACCTTAGCATCGTATTGACAATTTTGTTTGACAGTTGGCGTCTTTTTTTTTCATATTTGTTTTACGGCATTTGGCTTTCTGTGCCTTTTAGCCCTTCATATTTTCTACGTGTTATCAACGAAATGGTGGTGTAATTCATTTCGGTGATTCAATGGAGCCCCTGGCGACAATTCCCACGAATCCACTGGTTTGATCATAGACGCAGTAGCAGTAAGGCGAGCGACCACCAGCCCGCTATGTAAATCTCACTACAGCCGCACCATGACACTTAATTTTAGTTATTCCACACATTGTTCATAAACATGGACATTTATAACACCAAATTACACCGATTTCACATTATAAAGTCCACTAGAAGCAATTTGCAAAACAATCCAAAACAAAAACTGTGCAGTCCGTCGAAATTCCCGCCAAGAACTCCACAGTTGGCGTCTATTTATAGTATTTTTTTTTTACTAAATGTTGGATTAGACATTTGTCTCCCATTTCACCTGATGGTAAGTGACGATGAAGACGAGGATGTTACATGACAGAACAACATCTGGTAGGTTAGCTAGTGGTAAATATATGTAATATTTAAATAAAAAGCCGGTAAAAAGGTTCCATTGGATATTTATACTATCTAAATATATCTCTTTTTCTTCTTCTTAATCCTAATCCTAACTAATATTATAAATGCGAAAGTGTGTTTGTTTGTTTGTTACGCTTTCACGCCGTAACTACTGTACCGATCATCATGAAAATTTGCATACAAGTTCTCTGGAGTACGGAGAAGGACATAGGCTACCTTTTATCCCGGAAAAAAGTACTATTCCCGAGGGATCGACATTGACGCGGGCGGAGCCGCGGGCGAAAGCTAGTATTCATATAACTCAAAGGTGACTGACTGACTGACAAAGTGATCTATCAACGCACAGTCCAAACCACTAGACGGATCAGGCTGAAATTTGGCATGCAGGTAGATGTTATGACGTAGGTATCCTCTAGAAAGGATTTTGATCAATTCTACCCCCAAGGGAATAAAATAGAGGATGACAGTTTGCATGAAACTTAATACGAGCGCTGCCATGGGCAAAAGCTAGTTTGGTATCCTTATCCTTACTAATATTATAAATGCGAAAGTGAGTTTGTTTGTTTATTTGTTTGTTTGTTTGTTTGTTTGTTTGTTTGTTTGTTTGTTTGTTTGTTTGTTTGTTTGTTTGTTTGTTTGTTTGTTTGTTTGTTTGTTTGTTTGTTTGTTTGTTTGTTTGTTTGTTTGTTTGTTTGTTTGTTTGTTTGTTTGTTTGTTTGTTTGTTTGTTTGTTTGTTTGTTTGTTTGTTTGTTTGTTTGTTTGTTTGTTTGTTTGTTTGTTTGTTTGTTTGTTTGTTTGTTTGTTTGTTTGTTTGTTTGTTTGTTTGTTTGTTTGTTTGTTTGTTTGTTTGTTTGTTTGTTTGTTTGTTTGTTTGTTTGTTTGTTTGTTTGTTTGTTTGTTTGTTTGTTTGTTTGTTTGTTTGTTTGTTTGTTTGTTTGTTTGTTTGTTTGTTTGTTTGTTTGTTTGTTTGTTTGTTTGTTTGTTTGTTTGTTTGTTTGTTTGTTTGTTTGTTTGTTTGTTTGTTTGTTTGTTTGTTTGTTTGTTTGTTTGTTTGTTTGTTTGTTTGTTTGTTTGTTTGTTTGTTTGTTTGTTTGTTTGTTTGTTTGTTTGTTTGTTTGTTTGTTTGTTTGTTTGTTTGTTTGTTTGTTTGTTTGTTTGTTTGTTTGTTTGTTTGTTTGTTTGTTTGTTTGTTACGCTTTCACGCTGTAACTACTGAACCGATTATCATGAAGAGGGATCGACATTGACGACGGCGGAGCCGCGGGCGAAAGCTAGTGTAGTCATAAATAACAAATTCTAACATATTACCACCATCTTATTTTCTCTTACATCTGTGAAAAATCAACAGGTCTCTTATGTGAAAAGGTTTCTCAGAAAGCCCTCGCGCCGCTCATCCATCTTTATTTCGCACTTACGTCACAAACACCACATCCATCATATCGTATGCTTGGCTGAGTACCTACTTATTAACGAGGATTGAATCCACGTGTTTGTCTTATTAAATATTTTTGTAATTTAAGTATACCTATACATACATAAGTATATATCGACAAATCACACAGTTTGAGCTTTTTTTTACTAAATGTTGGATTAGACATTTGTCTCACATCTCACCTGATAGTAAGTGATGATGAAGACGAGGATGTTACATGCCTATCCAAGAGATACCAATTTATTCTACTTTTGAATGTCCCGGGACTGTACTTGTCTGGGAGTATAGACGCAGGCAGTTCATTCCACACCTTAGCTACTTGAACCAAAAAGGAACTGTCAAAGCGTTTAGTTCGAATCTTTGGTATTCCAACGATAACAGGGTGAAATTTCTGTCTGCGCCTCGTAGTTCAATGGAGGAATGGTGAGGGTTCAACTAGCTCAAAGAGCGCCTTCGCACACTCTCCAAAATTGATCCTATAAAAAGCTAAGTTCGAGACTTGTATTATGGGATACTAACTCTACGATACTATATTTTACAATATAACAATACATATAGAAATAAATATATACGGACAAATATAACATAGTTATCTAATTGTGTTATTGATCAAATTAAAAAAGAAAATTTAATTTTAAATGAAAAATCAACACTTTTAAGGCCGTTAAAAACCGTACTACGGTCACCACAGAGATGGAGAGGGAAAAAGATAGAGCCCCACATATTAGAGGTTATTTGATCTAAGTCTCTTTTAAATCAAAAATGTTCTTCTACAATTCTCTTTATTCTACGTCTACTGCGCAGATCTAGTTGGCGAGACATTATTCCCAACTCCGAAGAGCTCAAAACTTTAGGACGTTGAAGAGTTCTGATGGATACTAATTTACTATGGAGCTTACAGCAAAGTTTCGTCACACATTATGCTGACTCAGCCACCGCCACTTCACTTTGAATTATGACACGACAATGACTCAGTCTACATATAAATAAATATAGTTTAAAGTAATCCTTATCCTTACTAATATTATAAAGGCGAAAGTGAGTTTGTTTGTTTGTTTATTTAATTGTTTGTTTGTTTGTTTGTTACGCTTTCACGCCGTAACTACTGATCCGATCATCATGAAATTTTGCCTACAAGTTCTCTGGAGTACGCGGAACATAGGCTACCTTTTATCCTGGGGAAAAGTACTTTTCCCGAGGGATAGACATTAATGCGAGCGGAGCCGCGGGCGAAAGCTAGTATACTATAAATTGCAAGTTGACGTCAATTGAAGAAATAACAAAATAAATGTTTTATGTTCACCAAATGATACTCGTATGTGAGGTATCTTTTGATGAATAAATATGTTTGACTTGACTGTTAGTTAAGGCATAGGTCTCAGGTATAAAACCTAAACCTAAAGTGCCGTCAGCAACGGGGCAGGGCTCAACCTACGGCGGTCAGGGCTCTAGAGAGAAACCTTCTGACAATTCGTGTCGTATCCAGGAGTACTGCCTTCTGTATCTGGCCCTTGATCCAGCCATCCAGCGAGTTACTTAAGGTGTTGGTCGAGACTCTTCACTACAGTTTTATTATTATTAGGCTCTGTCTACCATGTAGGGGATATAGACGTTATAATTATGTATGTAACTACTTACATCTGCCTTCGTGATCCAGTGGTTAAGGGGTTTGATTGTGGGTTCGATTCCCACGGGGAGCATTCTTTATTTAGTTGTTTCCAGTTTGATTAGGACATTGCAGGCTTAAAAAACCTGATTGTCTGATGATAAAGATGATTCCGTGCTTCGGAAGGCACGTTAAGCCGGTGGTCCCGGCTGCCATCTGGTAGTCGTTAAAGGAAGCATGGCAGAGGCCGAGAGGCGGTTCCGAGAACTCTGACACCAGAGTGTGCATGTGCATTGTCGACCGTGACACCTACACGAAATGATGATGATGATATTGTTTTGAAAAATAAATATCTTTAAACTTATCTTAGAAGTCGGCGTCTACAATCTTCAAGATTAACGCACTGCAAAACAGCAAATCCCCAATAAGAAGCCTAAGCATAATAATAACAATGAGTTCACAGCCCTAATTAATTATTTAAATTATTCCACACCCGCTCTTGTTAACCGCGACGTCAACAAGCCACGTGTTTGTTTAACAATTTTGCTCCTGGAATCACGCCTTTGTTCTTTGCTTAAATCTAACATACTTGTACGAGTAGTTACTAGATAAATATATAAATATATAGGTTCAGGGCACACCACAGGGCCAGGAAATTAATAGGTGACCAAAGACTCATAAAAAATAAACTGCATAGTCTTAGCCATAGACGCAAAGTCGCCAGCCTATGTGTCTTTTACAGAATATTCTTTGGAGAGTGTGCTCAAGAACTGCATGAACTCATACCACCTTCTCCTTTCTTCTATCGGACGGTCAGGCGCACCGCTGGGTACCATCCTTACCTGGTTAAAATTCCTAACATTCGTACCAAGCGCTTTTCCTCTTCTTTTATTATGCACACAGCTAAGGATTGGAATTCATTGCCTGCGTCTGTATTTCCGAGCGCATATAACCTGAATCTTTTTAAAGTTAGAGTGAATAGGCTTCTTCTGGGTGAGCTCGCTCGATCCTAGACCATATCTTTGCCTTTGGCCTAGATTATGGTCAAGAGTAAACCCATTTAATATAAAAAAGTACAAATCACTCAAATTGAGCTATTGACCCCCACGGCAAGTTGTGAACTTGTGTTGTAGGATACTAACTCAGCGATACTACGAGTATATTTTACAATAGATATTTATACAGCGTGTAAATGTACCCTCGACGTTCTCTTAACGGAGTGACTCAGCCCATCAATATGAACAACTTTTCCGATGGGAACAATGCTGGGAAATAATAAAAAATCGACATTCCCATACAAATTGGCCGGGCGGCAGAACTCTTTTGTATGCAAATGCCAATTTTCTTTTGAGTTCCCAGCATTGGTCCCATAGGAAAAGTCGTTCATATTGATGGTCTAAGTCACCCTTTTAAGGAAACGCCGCGGGTACATTTACACAATGTATAATTAAACATCCAAGACCCAAGTCAATCTGAAAAAGATCATTTTCCATCACAACCAGATCAGGGATCGAGCCCGGGCACGTGTCGCAGGCTGGCGTGGTAACCACTGCGCCCCGGAGCTCGCCGGAGATAGAATGAGCTTGCCCATATTATGGGCCTCTAAATCAATGGTAAACACGCCAATCTGCCGGATGAGGGGTCATCATTACAGCCGTAAGAAGTCAACTGAACAATTCTTCGTTCCATGGGGGGATATTGCCATACTCACAACGCTTACCATTTTTGCAGACAAGTATTTTTTTTAAATGACTATGTAGCTATCGATTTAAAGCTCCAAGTGAGCTTTCGTTACTTTGCCGGGCGTTTGAGGCGAGGGCAGAGTGCCCTCAAACTTTAAGACAACATCACCTAAGGGCCCCCAGGAGGGACCACCGACCGGACAGGCAGTTGAGAATGCCTGACCTTCACTCGGTCGCACAGAACCGAAAAAAAGGTTTAAAGTAAATAGAATTTATGCTTGTAATTAAAATGGTTTTTGCTTTAAAAATATCTAAAAAAGTCGAGTTCTTTGAACAAATCATACGCGCCCATGATTTTTAATTTACTTTGTTTGACGACCCATCGCTTTAATTTCATTTTAATTTTTTAAACATTTTATTTTTTTTAAAGAATTTTTAAATTGGTCTCTCTTTTTCAACAAAGCATTACTTAATTTTTGCTCTTAATTTTGTAACCCAAGCGCAGATTTGATTATAAATTGGGTCTTAATGTCGTTAACAAAGGTGATTTCGTAACTAGATATATTTTTTGACGTGTTAACGACTTTACAGATAACCAAATTATTTATTTTAGACGTTGAGTTTTTTTTTTTTTTTGGAATAGCTTGTTCTCCGCATGTCTCAGAAAAAGAAGTTGTTCTTACTAGTTCCATTCAATAATTCGGACGTCGAACTAGAGAGATTTTGTTTTTGAACTAGCGAGAATCTTTCATACCAAAAAATCGACATCAAACAATTTTGCTGCCATTTAAATGGAACAAATCTAGATGCATATCCTTTTAAAGGAAAAAAGTTATTTTTCTAAATCGGTTGTGGCAGATGGCACAGATCAAGAATCATCTGCCCCGGTGTGTGTTTTTAACGGGAAAAGAATGATAAAGTGTTTACATAATATTTTTTTTTTACTAAATGTTGGCTTAGGCATTTGTCTCCCATCTCACCTATCCAAGAGATACCCATTTATTCTACTTTTGAATGTCCCGGGACTTTACTTTTCTGGGAATATAAACGCAGGCAGTTCATTCCACACATTAGCTACTCGAACCAAAAAGGAAATGTCAAAGCGTTTAGTTCGACTCTTTTGTATTCCAACGATAAAAGGGTGAAATTTCTGTCTGTGTCAATTGCCCTGTTGGTCGACGGGGCCGATTTACCGGGGTCGATGAATCAATTTTCCCAACCTTCCCGTATGGCCCTAGTAGTACAGAGAGGGTCGTGCTCCTGTAGTGGAGACTAAAAAGGACCTGATGATGATGATGATGATAAAGAGGAAGAAGATTTCATTACAAAAAAAATTGTGTTGGAATGCTTAATCTAGACTTACAAACTTTTTTAATAACTATGATGTATCAATCTAAATTAGCCGTGTGGTATCCGGCAGAGTAGAATAGGACCACTCCAAGTCTTCCCGTGGATGTCGTAGAAGGCGACTTAAGAAATACAAGCTAAACAAAGCTTATAAACATCTAAGACACCTCTCCAACCCGTCTGGCCAGCGTGGAGAGTGTAGGCCAAGTCCTCTGGCTGCTCTGGCCAAGTATGGCCCTAGTAGTACAGAGAGGGTCGTGCTCCTGTAGTGGAGACTAAAAAGGACCTGATGATGATGATGATGATGTATCAGTCTAAATTACAATGCACGTGAGTAATCAAATGAAGCTGAATAATTTATATATATGCAAATGTCAAGTCATACAATTCGATGTCATCCTTTATAAAATTAAAATATTGCTATGCAGCACTTTTTAATATTTTAATTACAAAATTAATAAATAATATTTTTTTATAAATGATACCACCCAACAATTGAACAGATTTTAATGGAATTTAAATAAGATGAATTTGAAAGCATACATACCCATGTAAATAAATAAAAAAGTATTTTTTTCAAATTGCTTCATTCATAATAATTCAAATTCATAATAAATGAAGGAGGTTTGGATAAAAAAACAAAAGAAGGAATTAAAAACCTTTTACTGTAATTTAATTTATTTTTGACGTGCGTGCACGAAAGAAAATGTGTCACGTTCCTTGTTCAAGCGAAAGCCTCTTTATTATCGCTTGTTCCCGAAGCGATAATAAAGAGGCACGATCGGCCTAAGCGGTCGGCTTGCGACGCATCTATCTCACTTTCACCATTATCACGTAAAATTACCGCCCGTAAACCAACTTTACAGACAAACAATTTTTGATTTGCTTGAGAAGACATTCTTCTTAGTTATCCCCTCCCTCGTTTTCCTGCTATCTTCCTTAAACTATTATTTTAAATAGAACATCATGTCCTAATAAATAACCCAGCATTATTCCTTTGCCATTTTCTATCATCATTTCGTAAAAGGGTCACGGTCAATCGACCATGCACACCCTGGTGTCAGAGTTCTTCGGAACCGCCTCTCGGCCTCTGACGTGGTTCCTTTAACGACTACCAGATGGCAGCCGGGACCAACGACTTAACCTGACTTCCGAAGCACGAAATCATCTTTATTATCAGACAATCAGGTGATGCACGCCTGCAATATCCTAATGTTGATTTTCTATGGTTTTCAATAATCGCCTCTTCTGTCCTCTCAACTCTAATAACTTTTCATTTGCAGCAAGACTGCACTACACTCGTTGGCCACATTGACCTTTCATGGACGAATGTTTTTAGTGGCACTTCTAGGGCTTAATTTGCTAGCTAACTTGCACGCTTGCGGATAACAAAGAGCACAGAGATACAATGTAAGTTCCGTATTAATTTACAAGGAACATAAGTGATATTTTTATTTGATAACATGATAAGGAAATAAAACAATTGCCTAGAATAGGGGAAATTTCTAACCACTCCACCGACCAGAGCCAGGCTCATAGATATGCAGAAGAATATATCATCTCTTTGGAACTGAATCTTTTTGAACTTTATTTGTAAAAGTGACGCATTAATTTTTTTTAAATCTATGGTAAAAGTAAATGAAATGTAGTCCTTTTGTCCGAGCCGTTTGTCACCACTGACCTGGATATTCAATGACAAGTTGTCGTGTTAAATCGCTTATTATGAACATTTATTAATAACTTGCCTATTCTATGATGTATACGGTCTGTCGAAATGATTTCAGACTATCCGGGAATCTGAATATAAAGTACTAGCTTTCGCCCGCGGCTCTGCCCGCGTCAATGTCGATCCCTCGGGAATAGTAGTAGCCTATGTCCTTCTCGGTACTCTAGAGAACTTGTACCTATGTAAAATTTTATGATGATCGGTTCAGTA
This sequence comes from Elegia similella, assembly GCA_947532085.1. Classification (NCBI taxonomy): domain Eukaryota; kingdom Metazoa; phylum Arthropoda; class Insecta; order Lepidoptera; family Pyralidae; genus Elegia; species Elegia similella. The sequence continues at coordinate 23,417,905 of OX383941.1, forward strand.
GTTACGGCGTGAAAGCGTAACAAACAAACAAACAAACAAACAAACCAACAAACAAACTCACGTTCGCATTTATAATATTAGATAGGATTAATTATTTTATATGAAAGGTACCCTTTGTCTTTCCTCGGGCCTCAAACTAACTCCATACCAAAATTCATCAAAATTGGTTCAATGGTTGAAGCGTCAAAAGGGGACACACAGACAGACAGAGTTACTTTCGCATTTATACTATGAATATAGTATGGATAGCATTCCAATGCAGGGTATAATATTTAATTTGAAAGTATGTGATAAAAAAATTTCACCATAGGTAAGATTTGAACCTGTAAACCTTTCACATCTAGCTCGTCAACACTCTTAACCACACAGCTGCCGTAACTACAAATTACCATGGCGAATTTGTTCATAACGCGGTATGACTATCACTTTTTAGGATTCCTTATCCAAAGGGTAAAAACGGGACTCTATTAATATCGCTCCGCCCTCTGTCTGTCCGTCTGTCACCAAGCTGTAACTTATGAACCGTGATAGTTAGATAGCTGACATTTTCACAGATGATGTATTTCTGTTGCCGCTATAACAACAAATACTAAAAAAATAGAATTAAATTAATATTTAAGGGGGCTCCTATACAATAAACGTGATTTTTTTGCTTGTTTTAGTCCTTTTTGGATAACGGCAACAGGACACTTGAAATATTCACAGAATATTTAGTTATATATTCACTTTAAAAATAAATAACTAAATAATAATAAAATTAATATTAAAGGGCGGCTCCCATACAACAGACATGATTTTTTTGCCGTTTTCATAGATAACTGTACGGAACCCTTCATGCGCGAGTCCGACTCGCACTTGGCCGGTTTTCTTAAGATTGTTTGGATGATTAGGTTAAGGGTGTCACCCTCAACTGCTTGGCGCTGAAATGAATGTGAAAATTTCAACTGTCTAACTATCACGGTTCATGAGATACAGCCTGGCGACAGACAGACAGACAGACAGATAGACGGACGGCCAGCGTAGCGAAATTAATAGGGTCCCGTTTTTACCCTTTGGGTACGGAACCCTAAAAAGATAATCATTTGTCTATAGTTTTTATTCCGTTGTTTAAGAGGATATAATTAAGTTGCCGTGTAAGTATTTATGTGATAGTTAACTTTTAGTTACTTAATCATCTCTGATCTTCAAATGAGCCAAAATTTAACATAATCCTTACTAATATTATAAATGCGAAAGTGAGTTTGTTTGTTTGTTTATTTGTTTCTTTGTTTGTTTGTTTGTTACGCTTTCACGCCGTTACTACTGGACCGATCATGATGAAATTTTGCATACAAGTTCTCTGGAGTACGGAGAAGGACATAGGCTACCTTTTATCCCGGGAAAAAGTACCAATCCCAAGGGATCGACACTTACGCGGGCGGAGCCGCGGGCGAAAGCTAGTAATAAATAAATAGGGAAATATCACACAAATTGTGCAAGCCCCACAGTAAGTTATGAACTTGTGTCGTATGATACTAAGTCAACGATACTATATTTGATAATAGATACTTATAAAGATGAACATCCAAGACCCAGGTCAAGCTGAAAATCATCGTTTTCCATCAAGACCTGACCGGGGATTGAACCCGGGCACTCGCGTGTCGCAGGCTGGCGTGTTAACCACTGTGCAACGGAGCTCGCTAACATATTTCAGATAAGAATCCTGAGTAAGTTTGAGATATTAATCAAGGTGGTACATAATTTAAAAAATATGTTCATCGTCATATAAGCCACAAGAAATCCACTACTTGGCTCCCAAAGATTACCAAAATGACCGTTAGGAAGCGGCTTGCATCCAGCGTTTCCCCGCGACATTGGTCAGGTCGTCCGACCACCTGGTAGGTGGGTGACCGACGCTTGCGCTTGCCGGTACAAGGTCGTTTAAAGAGAACCTTTTTGCCACATCGGCCATTGGATCAACGCGCTATGTGCCCCGCCCTGCCACTTCATAGAGCTAATCTGAGCTATATCGGTGAGTTTTGGTCTTCTACGGATCTCCTCATTTCTGATTAATATGATAAATATAAGTAAATTCATTTAAATTGGTACCTGTGGCCGAGTTCTTTTTCATCACATATTTTCAATTTTAATAATATACCGAGCATTGTAATGCTATTTCAAAATCAATTTAAATAAGTAAAAGCTTTCTTCAATTTAATCAACTGTCTATTCATCGGATATGAATGAAGTAGAATACCACAATACTAAATAGTGGGTACACTGAAAAAACTAATTAACAAAAACTGTTTAGCTATTGTGAATATAGCATAACTGAGTTTACTCGTAAACAAAGTCAGTTTAAATGCAAGCAATATGCTTAAGTTACATATAATAAAATGAGTTATGCTATTTAAGTTAGGTTATCCTTTTCAAAACTGTTAAGTGAATGGTTACCAGTAACTGATCAGGTAGTTCTCAACACGAATATATAGATTATAAGTAAACAAACTGTTCTTAATTATTTACACGACCGTTTTGTCGCCAGCAACAGAATTGTTTTACTATATTTTATGTTATTTGCAGTATACAGAATTGGTTATTAAACAGCAATTTAGAAGTTATTATTTACATAAACAAATGATGCATATGACAAAACTGCTACCGCACGCCCCGCCCTCTCCAGCATTTATGTTTATTCCTGTTTTGTGCACACGTTCTCCGCGCCACATGCCACCCGCCATTTTTTTTCCTGAAGCCACCGTAAGGTGTTATTGTTCATCAAGACCAAAGAATTACCAACTCATTAAAGATTGCTCTAGTGTCTCATCAAGTTACCAATTTATGTTTTTGTTAAGTAAAAGAGCTGTGAAATTAAATCGCACGGACATGGAACCATCAGAGGAGGCACCCGAAAAATGTACCATAGCCATTGTGGACTATATTATATCTTGGGGCCTTGAAATATACATTGTTAAGTTCAATCAGGCGGAGTATATTTGGTAGGTAACAAAGTTTTATACTACTTTCCTCAATTGTTTGTTGTCTTGTAAAGCATTACCTGTACATAATTATATGATTCGTAATTTACAATCAAGTGATAATTGGTTTTAAATAAATCTATACTTTTTTCGTTGAATAAATATAAAAGTATACTTTTACAAATGAGATTATTACAACTATTTGATTCACATTTTATTTTGCAGAATATAATGAAGAAGCTCTAGATATGGCTGCTTTGACCAGTCTGCCATTTCTGATGAGCACATTAAATCCGACGTCAACAAAAAAAAAAACGGAAAAGCAATGGCGACCTTCAAAACAAGAAGTGTTATGTTATCAAGAAGTGAAGTGTTGTGTGATGGTTTAACAGTCCAGCCGAAACAGCAGAAACAATCACCAGAAGACGTGATAAGCTAATGAGTCTTCAGCTGCAGCCATTTATAACTGTTTGTTAGAACATCCAAAATATCCATCACGGTGAGGTATATTATTGTTAATAATATTTCATAATGTACATTATTGTTAATAATATACATTATAAAAGCTGTGGAGGCTTGTTTAAAGGTGATATTTGTCCTCAATACTGAGTATCCCAAAGAGTCTTACCATGTGTGGCAATTTATGCAGAGAGGATTTTTTTAATAAACCAAATTACGATTGTGAGTGCAGTTTATGACCTACTATAAATATTTTGAATTTATGTTATTTAAGTTGTTTTAATAATATAAGTAACTTTGTTAATTATATTTAATTGTTTTAATTATAATTTCTGTTAACCAAAATTATTGTAAAAGCCAGTTAGTTCTTCTTTTCAAAGAAGTCCTTAAAATCTTGTTTCCTTCTGTTGTAGATATTCTCCAAGAAATATATGATGCTCAGATATTGTTTATATTGGAAGAAAATGGTTATTTTGTTGAGTTCAGTATCAGTGGCTGGAGTTAGGATTTCTGGGATTTTAGTGACAACTGAGTCGCGGTTTATAATAATTTTGGTTAAAATTTGAACCCTTAATACCCCTATAGTAACGTAACAGTGTGGTTAAAAATAACAAAAGAGTTAGGTAATATATAACACCTTCGAGATGTTTTGCTCATACAAATACTATCTTTAATAGTAACAAAATGTTTTATTAAAATTAATCACAATGCTTAACATAAACCTACAAAATCTTTAGCTATATTTAACAAATTGTTTGACAGTGAATAACAAACGATGTTGTCTATTCCTAATAAAATTATTTTGCTGCTAACAACTTTCAATAGACTTGAATAATACAAAATAGTTTTGTTATATGCTACAAATAAAGTTCGTTAATATTAAATAAAAAAGTTATGTTAGAAAATTACATAACTGTGTTTTGTTACTGGTGGCAACAGTTATGCTGTCACTATTTTTAGGTAACCAGTAGCATAATTTTTTGTAATAATTAGCCCAACAGTTTTTTCAGTGTAGTATTGAAGAAGTACGCATGCTTGAAATGCGTATACCCTACGGGGTAATATGTGATGAGAGAATTCGACGCGGTGATTCGAAGTCACGGAGGTGTAAATGGTATCACACTTAGGGCGTTAACCTAAGGGACGTGGGTTCGAATCCTACCTGTGTCCGAGTTCTTTTTCATCACATATTTTCAATTCTAATAAGTAAATTCATTAAAAATACATGAACCCAAATCTTCGTAGACATGACTTCCATTAACCCGGCGTGGAAACAAGTCGTAACAAGATTGTGTTACTTTTAACAAAATTAGCGAGTTTGATTCAAACTTCCTGAAGGCTGATTAAACATTCAAGTATTAATAACTGAGTGCGAACAAATATACAAAATAATTAAATATAACTATATTGTGTATACAAAAGAATTAAATATAAACATTTTGGAGAGTGTGCGAAAACGCTCTTTCTACTTGAACCCTCACCATTCCTCCATCGGACTACGAGACGCAGACAGAAATTTCACCCTATGTCGTTGAAATACCGAAGAGTCGAACTAACGCTATGACAGTTCCTTTTTGGTTCGAGTAGCTAAGATGTGGAATGAACTGCTTGCGTCTATATTTCCAGACACGTACAGTCCCGGGACATTCAAAAGTAGAATAAATGGGTATCTCTTGGATAGGCATGTAACATCCTCGTCTTCATCGTAAATGCCTACTTCAACTTTTAGTAAAAAATATATCGGAACAAATCACTCAGATTGAGCCAGCCCATAGTAAATTGTGACCTTGTGGAATACTAGCTCGTATTAGTCTGCGGAGGACTTGTCATACAAATTGGGCAATATAGCCACGAAAAAGACAAAACGGATAATGCCGATGATGATGATAATAAAGCGTATTTTTTCAACAACAATTTTGTTTCTTAAGTTGAAATAAAACAATGGATTTAGGTGACAATGATTCATTTTTTTCATCATGTTAGATATAGTTAGGGTTGGCAATAATTATTGAAATATAATATCGGAGAATACACCACGAACACGGTTTGAATTTTTTACAAAACAAACAAATTTAGTTGTTAATATCTCTCGATATCGTAATCCATTTGAACGTAACCGCATTTTCAGTTGTTTTTTTGAAAAAAAAAAGGCTCAATTACACCACCAGACAGTACAAACAAAGGCTTCTCAATAATCTTTCTTAGAATTTTAGAAGCCCGACTGTGATAACTTTTCAACAGCCAAAAATCGTGACGTGGTTAACAAAATAGACCAAAAAGTGATTAAAAATGATATCTTAAGCCGTCATCGTGGCGAAATTTGTCCGATATCACTTTTCAATTATAATAGCCAAACTTACTCTTTCTAATACAATAAAAATTTGAATCATTGTCACCTAAATTCATTGTTTTATATTGATTGAAAAAACAAAGTTCTTGTTGAAAATTCGGAATTTTATTCGGACAAAATACTCTATTCTCGAAAGCTATGTATAATGAGAGGGAAGCTGCGGTCTTAAGTTAGAACATAATTTCAGTTTGTTCTTCAAATAGGTTGAAGTAACAAATTGTACCATTAAGATCACACAGCCATTATCCAACGCCTTCAGAACATCATCAAGCCATTACAACTTGAAGGCGATCATCCTCAAAACAACCTCAAAGGGTAGCCTTAGACGAAATTAGTTCAGTTGCTGGCCCTTTAAAACACCCTTTCATCTTCAAGGGCAGAATTTCATCGTAATGGCACTTTGAATCTAAATGTATAACGAACTTTAGAAATTGTGGGAAATTTACGTTTGTAGTTTACCACTGATATTCCCTTGAGGAGGTGACTCAGGTCGTCAAAATTAACAACTTCTACTAAGAAACCAATACTAGGAAGTGGAAAAAATCGACATCAATTCTGAACAAAAATGTTCGGCCAGCGCAAAAATTTGTATAAATCCCACCAATGTTCCCGAAGAAAATGTAGTTTATTCGGCGAGCTGAGTCACCCCTTCAACTGAATGCCTTTTATTCGGACAAATTACATTATTCTCGAAAGATCTATATGTATAAATGTGAGCTAAGCTGCGGTCTCAAATAAAAACATACGAGTAATTTCAGTTGCCTCTTCAAATAGGTTGAAGTAACAAATTATCCCATTAAAATCACACAGCCATTATCCAACGCCTTCAGAACATCATCTAGCCATTACAACTTGAAGGCGATCATCTTCAAAACAACCTCAAAGGCTCTTAGACGAAATAAGTTCAGTTGCTGGCCCTTCAAAACACCCTTTCGACTTCAAGGGCCGAATTCCATCGTAATGGCACTTTGAATCTAAATGTATAACGAACTTTAGAATTTGTGGGAGTAACTTGAGATTCAATCGGAATTTACGTTCGAAGTACTTGTTTTCATATTGTTTGAATAGCCGGTCAACCGCCGGTCTTTTTGAATATTTTTTAACTCACTTCAAAAAAGGAGGTTTCTCAATTCGACCATATAATGTAGGTATTTCCTTTTTATGTGTGTTCGCGGATAACTTCGTCACTTATGAACCGATTGTGATTTTTTTTTTGTAGAAAAGGAGATATTCCAAGGGAAGTCCTAGAGGAAGTCGGTATTTGTCAAAAATTATATTTTTATGGGACGAAAAACGGTTTCTTTTGTACAGACATAGAAAACATGTCTTAATCCTTTACGGGGTAGACAAAGTCTAAAGGCCATAAGACCCAAGGCCACATTTGATGTGTCAGTGGTCATAAAGGTAAACATCGGAATCAAAATAGAGACTGCTAGCATCGCCTACGCACATTCTCTCGACCCTAATTTACGTAGGAAGAGAAGCAGCTGCTACATTCTTCGTTTTTGTTCTCTTCCATACCAACATGGAAGATTATTATAAAAGAAAAACGAGTTGTTTTTTGTTATATCAGAAAATAATCCACGTTTTTATTTAAGCCTCGACTATTTATGATTATAATTATCTCTGGCAAAATGAAAATTATTTTCCTCTTACTTTATTTCTAATATACGATTGAGAGTTCTTATATTTATTTATACCTAACTTTCACTTTGCTGATTTAAAACGAAACAGCCATGTTATCCTAATCCTAACTGATATTATAAATGCGAAAATGAGTTTGTTTGTTACGCTTTCACGTTGTAACTACTGAACCGATCATCATCATATTTTGCATACACGTTATCTGGGGCACGGAGAAGAACATAGCGTACATTTTAGCCCGAAAAAAGTACTGTTCCCGAGGGATCGACATAGACGCGGGCGAAGCCGCGGGCGAAAGGTAGTCATACTATAAACCAGACAACGCTGCTTCTGACGATAAAACGCCGATTAAACTGGTGTTCTCACGAAACAAGCGGGATTAAAATCGTTAATTAATTCGCAAATTGTTCTCTGAAATTTAATCTCTTATTCCGTAATCACCGCTATTGTGCAAAAAGATGTGACTTATGTCGGATTATAGAAAGTTGATTTAACTCATCATCATGTCTTTTTAGTCTCCAGTGCAGGAGCATGACCCTCTTTGTACTACCGGAACCATACTTCGCCAGAGCAGACAGAGGATTTGGCTAACACTCTCCTCGCTGGCCAGACGATTTAAAAAAAAATTACTTATAAAAAATAACTTTACAGTTCATTTAATTATGAGGTATAGAATTTAAAGCAGATATTTATTTATTTATTAGCACACAAAAACAGATCACAATCACAATAACAACAACAATTTTATATTCACTGAGAGTTGATCCAAATTGCAATCCAAACATATGTATGCCTAACAAGTTCAAAACTTTAATAATGACAAATAGATGTTCGCTAGAGGTAAATTAAATATGCTTAATATTAAGTTAGGTATAAAGTTAGACTAAGTGCAAACATATTAAATACCATGAAAAAATAGTAAAGAAAATAATGTTAAAAATAAATAAACGTAAAAGTAATGCACTATTTAACAATAATAATTGTGTTAATAAGAAGAAAATATTGAAAAAAAAATATTATGAATTAAGTAATGCACAATTTTAAGATAATAAGATTAGGGGATAGTTTCAAGGTTTCATCATCATCAAATTTAAGAGCTATGCTCTTGTCGGTGGAGCTTTTTCCATTCCTCTCTTTCTTCCGCCAGTTCCTTTACTTCTCTATAAGAAGTAACCTTTATTTTTTCTTCAATTTGCTTTATAAAGGTGTGTCTCGGCCTTACCGGTCCCCTTTTTCCTTCTATTTTTCCTTCTAATGTTCTTGATCAAATTGTCATGTCTTATTAGGTGTCCTAACATCTTTCCTCTTCTATTCTCAATAATTTTCAATATGTGCCTCTTTTCTTCAAGGTTTAGGTCGGACAAACACATGATAAACACAAAATAAACACAAAATAAACACTTAAACAAAGAGCAGTTCCATAATATAATAATCAATAATCAATCAATAATCCTTCTCGTTGCAATGCCAATTCTGCCTATTTTTCTTCATCATCATCGTCAGCCTTCTATTTCCCACTGCTGGTAATAGACCTCTCTCAATGCCCGCCGTCCATCTTGGACTTGTACATTACCAATCCAGTTTCGACCCGCGATTTTTCTGGTAACCCTCATCCGCCCGGTGGCCAGAGCAGCCAGAGGACTTGGCCTACACTCTCCACGCTGGCCAGACGGGTTGGAGAGGTGTCTTAGATGTTTATAAGCTTTGTTTAGCTTGTATTTCCTAAGTCGCCTTCTACGACATCCACGGGAAGACTTGGAGTGGTCCTATTCTACTCTGCCGGATACCACACGGCTAACTTCCTCTTTATCCTTCTCCCACTATTATGTGGGGTCGGCACAGCACGTCAACCTCTTCCATTTTGCTCTGTCGCTCGTCAAACCCTCTGTTACGCCCTTCTTATCCATATCCTGTTTGACGCACTCAATCCAGCGTTTTTTCGGGGTAGACAGAGCCTAGGTCTATAAGACGTTATGGCCACATCTAGCATGTTGGAGAGGGTGTACCTTTATTTGCAATGAAATAAATTAATATTATTGAATAAACACTTTCTTCCTCATCAAAATTCCTAAAACATTTGTAAAATTTAAAAAATGATTGATGACTTTGCTTCTTTCTCATCAATATTCCCTAACCCTTAAGCAAAGAATTCATTCTTGATGACTGAAAAATTATCAAAGGAAAGCTCATTAATGCCATTAAAGGATTTTCGACAGATTTGTCAAATCCCCATGATGAATGGACGAAGTTTGCGGCTTAAAATATTTGCAGCCCTTCAGATAATATCATAATCCAATAATTACACCTCAAGCTCAGAATATAATTTAAAATGTTGTACTAATCCAACCCAGATTAAGTTTTCAATTAATTATTGTTGGTTTAGTATTAAACAATTCTTATGATTAATTTGAGACCTTAATTTTTTAACAGCCTGTACATTTTTTAACCGACTTCATAAAAAAGTAATAGTATTATCCTTCCATGCTGGTCTGCCCATCGGTAGAATCAAATTAATTTGAGGATTAAGTAGGCGATGCGGTTAGCAACCCATCACTATTTTGATTCCTTTTTCCACTTAATGCCCATCAACATGCAGAACATGTTTTTAGGTCTTAAAGACCAGGGCTCTGTCAATACCGCAAGGGAAAACGACGTGATAGTATTATATTAATATATAATATACGTGATAATGTAATAATTATTATTAAGTATACCGTGGCATTTGGTGCCTTTCGTTCAGAAAAAGTACGATGCTTCTCTTCCCACACAGTTCGTAAAAGACGATCGAGGGATTGGGCTAAAATCGGCGGAATCATGTAAATAGGTAATGCAGCTAGCAACCCATCACTATTTTGATTCCGTTTTCCATCAACACGCCCTCCAACATGCTAAATGTAGCCTTATAAGGTCTTATAAACCTAGGCTCTGTCTACCCCGCAAGGGAAAAAGACGTGATACTATGTATGTATTTTAAGCGCGATACCAAAGGCAATAACTGCTTTTAGCGATAAACCGGGTCGTTAAACTAGTCTGATAGCGATTAACTTTAAAGGTCGTGTTAGGCGGTACCTAGCACCATTTGGTGACAAGCTCACTTTCTATGTGTGTTTGTTTGTCTACACATAATTCTTATCCTTACTAATATTATCAACGCGAAAGTTTGTTACTATACAGGGTGAAATTGAAGGTCAAGTAGATATTCCACTTTTGTATGAAAGAGCAGATAATTTTTTCACGATGTCGAAGTTGGTCCCATAATGAAAGTTGTTCAGATTCGTAGTCTGAGTCACTCCTTAAACGTTTGCTAATGAATTCAATTTCATCCTCTATATGGATGTCTGGATGTATGGATGTTTGTTACTCTTTCACGCCGAAACGGCTTAACGGACTAAACAGGTAATTGAGGATAAACCCCCTGGCCATCTACGTGTTTCTAGTCTCTTCGCATTAGATGACCGTTTCAAGGGTCGGCGTTCCGTTAGTATGTCAGATATGGGGCAATCATTGAATTAGAAAAACTATGGAAGCAGCATTGCGCTCAAAAACTGACACCACGCAAAGTAGCTCAAAACGGGCGGGGTTCAAAAGTAGATTTTCTTCGCGAACTAGTCTGCCACGCGCTCCGTGACGGAAACGCGTGTCGATAAAAGCATTTAACGACATATTTTTTTGTAAACATTGGTGAAATCTTAATGAATTAAGGAAAAATAACTTCTTGTGTAGTAACGTTGTGCAGGACACGCAAGGAAAGACGGAAAAGTGACACTGGAGTAACTAAAAATTGGTGAATAAAATATTATTTGCGACTGCTAGCCTGCCTACCTCCGCTATGTTGACACCATAGCGTTCATTAGATATATTGCTGACACCGCCCCATGACCTTGACGCGGCCAATCGCAAACTAGCTTCGTCTATGAGTGCGTAAGTTTTTCTTTGTTTTTGTAAATGGGACTGATATAGAATCGTTAGTTGTAGGAGAGTTACGCTTCCATATTTTTATCTAATTCAATTGTGGCACCTTTAAAACTACCACGTATATACAAGTTTTGGATTTTGTCCTTCTGACTGTGGGTCAATAAACTCCTGTAGCGGTAAAGTCTAAAGGTCGTATAAGGTGGTGTCTAGCGCCGTTTGGTGACAAACTCACCTTTATTCCAAACTTGATTAATTAGACTATTTATTAACCGTCACAGAAGAGAGTTTATAGGAGGACAGTTATTCATCACAAAACCAAAAGTACGCTACAAAAATATAAAACCGGCCAAGTTCGAGTCAGACTCGCGCACGAAGGGTTCCGTATCGTTATCTATAAAAACGGCAAAAATATCATGCCTATTGTAGGGGAGCCCCCTTTAATATTATTTTTTTAAAATAATTATTTATTTTTAAATTGAATATATAACTAAATATTCTGTGAATATTTCAAGCGTCCACCTGTTGCCGTTATCAATATCGAGCAAAAACGAGCAAAAAATCACGTTAGTTATGGGAGCCCCCTTAAATTGAACTACCCACTTGAATGTATGAAACAAGTCAATAAAATATCTTTCTGACGCCTACCTGCTACCTACAATATAGCTGATGTATGAAACACGCAGTAATTACTAAAGAGGCGATGTACTACATTCACAGCGTATGTTTATTCGTTCTCGTAAGTTTGTCTTCCTGTGTGTAACGCCTGATCCAATTAACTACGCAGTTAAATAAGATTTAGGTTTGTGAGGGTTAATAAAAGTGTTTACGCCAGTACGTGTTTTATTACAGGTTCGAATACAAATAGCCGTGTGGCAGAGCAGAATAGCACCACCCCCCTTCTACCCGTGGGGGTCGTAAGAGGCGACCAAGGGACAAACCTGGCCCAAAAATTAATCAGGGTCTCTGAGAAGGAAAACTTCACGCTTAAACCCGGAATGGGGTCCCCGTAAGGCATGTGGGCCCTTAACATGCAGCAGACTCCTGCAGCCGATCTGGTTCCGCACGTATCGACTCGTCGTTCCTGTGGGTCTTGCCAGGGAGGCCGAGAGGGTGGCGCAGAGCTTAGGCAACTCTGTGTTTCCTTAATTGTGTCCTAGGCGATACAGTGTCTGTGAAGAGGTTACTTCGCCCACGTCAGCTCTGCTGCGTGGAAAACAACACGGGGAGTGGCAGCTACCAGTTATAAGTCTGCGCGAATAGACGTAAGCGCAGGCGCTAGGGGTCGCTCTCGTCAGTGGGAGGGTCCATCGAAGGCCCACTGATCGGTTACCGCCCGCTTCAAGCTGGGCAGCCCCCGGCCAGTTAGGTACCGATCCGTCTCGGTGTTGGTTTGTTCCTTTAGGGTGTAGGGAACACCAGACTATATCTGGACAACCGGCGCCGTTATCTAGCACACCTGCGGCCAAAAATAAAAAGAGAAAACACCAACATAACACATCTATGCGCATTGCGACATGGAATGTCCGTACTATGAGGACAGGCCTCCCGGACATCTGCGGAGGCTTACAGAACGCACAAGACCCGCGAAAAACCGCAGTAATAGACTTTGAGCTCTGTAGGTTGAATATCTCAATATGTGCATTGCAGGAAACGAGATTGCCGGACGAGGGATCCCTTAGGGAAAACAATTACACGCTTTTCTGGAAAGGTAAAGACACTGAAGCCGTCCGTGAGCATGGCGTTGGCTTTGCGGTAAGAAACGACCTCCTGGCATCCATAGAAACACCATACGGTGTGTCGGAACGGGTCATGTTGTTGCGTATATATACCAAGTGCGGTTACGCCACAATCATCTCCGCCTACGCGCCAACATTGATGGCAACCGATGAAGCCAAGAGCCGGTTCTACGATCAACTTGAATCTGTAATACAGAGGGTACAACCCAGTGACCGTTTATATATCCTAGGAGATTTTAATGCTCGCGTTGGTCAGAATTACAGTGCTTGGCCAGAATGCATTGGCACACATGGTATCGGTAAGCTCAACGAAAATGGGCAGCGCTTGCTTGAATTCTGTTCAAGACACTCACTCTGCGTTACCAATACCTACTTCAAGGGCAACACATCAAGTAAGGTTTCCTGGAGACATCCTCGCTCTGGTCATTGGCATCAACTCGACCTTATACTAACCAGAAAGAAAAACCTTGGCGAAACGCTCCACACACGTACCTTTCACAGCGCCGAATGCGATACCGACCACTCCCTCGTTGTGGCGCGTATTGCCGTCGTACAAAAAAAGATCCACTCATCCAGGCCCTCCGGTAGAAGACGACTTGCTTTTCAAAAAACCAGAGATGATGAGATGGTCAAAAAATTTGAGACGTTGGTTTGCCGCGAAACCGCATCTTGGGATGTGTTTGCGTCCGCGGACGAAGAATGGAATAAAGTCAAACAACTCCTAACAACAACAGCCTGTGAAGCATTTGGACATCAGGATACTAAGTCACAGGATTGGTTTACTGATAACATTGAGCAACTTCAACCTCTGCTGAACTCCAAGCGTCAAGCTGCCCTAAATTACCGTCGAAGTCCCTGTCCAAAATCGCGCGAAGAGCTAAGAATTGCGAAAGCACACTTGCAACGTAGCACACGATACTTTGTTAACGCTTACTGGAATGACCTCTGTAACAGCATTCAGTCTTGCGCAGACACGGGTAACTTTGGCGGAGTCTACTCGGGAATTAAAACTGCCTTAGGGCCAGTAATAAAGAAGACAGCTACTCTAAAAGAAGCTGATGGTACTGTTATAACAGATAGTCAGAGGCAAATGGCAAGATGGGTGGAACATTACACCGGTCTGTATTCACAACCAGTTGACATTCAACCGGAGGCTGCGCATAACATGCCGAAACTGGCCAATTGGGAGGAATTAGACGATCCGCCTACAGAAGAGGAGCTACTTAAGGCTGTCAAGCAGCTAAAACACGGCAAAAGCCCCGGCAGCGATGGCACCCATGCCGAAGTTATAAGACTTAAGTGTATGTCACCTGTTCTGCTCAGTCTTTTGTGGAAATGCTGGGAGGAAGGATACATACCGCAAGATATGCGCGACGCGAATATTATAACTTTATACAAAGGTAAAGGCGACCGCGGCGATTGTAACTGCTACCGTGGGATATCCTTACTGAGCATAGTAGGAAAGCTTTTTGGACGAGTGATCTTAGGACGAATCCAAAAGCTTGCCAATCGCGTGTATCCGGAGTCACAGTGCGGTTTTCGTGCCCAGCGTTCCACAATCGATATGGTGTTTACACTCCGGCAATTACGGGAAAAATGTAGAGAGCAGAACATACCTCTGTTTATGGCGTTCGTTGACCTAAATATGGCCTTCGACACGGTCAGTAGAGAGGGCCTCTATACCGCACTTGAGAGCATTGGGTGTCCATCAAAACTACTGAGCCTGACGAAATGCTTCCATGAAGATATGAAGGGTACTGTCTTATTCAACGGAAATTCATCCGAGCCGTTCGAGATGCGTAGAGGTGTGCGACAAGGTTGCGTGTTGGCCCCTACCCTGTTTGGTATTTTCTTTTCATTGCTATTAAGAGAAGCGTTCGGCAATGACCAGCAGGGTATCCATCTATATACGAGGGCTGATGGGAAGCTCTATAATATTATTAAGCTTCTCAAGTTCAAGCGTAATCGCGAGGACATTTTCGTGGACAGCCTCTTATTTGCTGACGACGCAGCTTTTGTAGCTAACTCAGCACTCGAGCTGCAGATCATGATGGACAAGTTTTCGCGGGCATGTAGACTGTTCTCGATGTCAATAAATGCCAAAAAAACCGTTGTGATGGCGCAAGGAAGCACGGAAACACCGACAATTATGTTTGATGGTGCGCCCCTGGTAATCGTGAACAAGTTTGCATACCTAGGGTCTACTGTGTCGAACAATCTCTCGCTTGATGCGGAGATCGATATTCGTATCGGCAAAGCGGCGACCATGTTCGGGCAGTTTAGTACGAGAGTATGGCAAAATAAACATCTCACCACGCGTACCAAGATGATCGTGTATCAGGCATGCATCTTGAGCATACTTTCGTATGGAGCTGAAACCTGGACGACGTACGCAAAACAGGAACGTCGACTGAATGCTTTTCATATGCGCTGTCTTCGCAACATTTTGGGGATATCTTGGAAGGACAGAGTGACCAACGAGCGGGTTCTTGAGATTGCGCAGCTGCCTAGCTTTACAGCGTTACTTAAGCAGAAACGGTTGTGTTGGCTAGGGCAGGTGCATCGTATGGAGACCGTGCGCCTGCCTCGGAAAGTTCTGCTTGGTGCTGTAGCAAACGCAAAGCGTAACGTTGGTAGGCCTATGCTGCGGTTCAAGGATTGCGTAAAGCGAGACATGCACGCCTTTGGTATTAACCATCTCGACTGGGAAGTAGTTGCCGAGAACCGTAACAAGTGGCGTAAAGGTGTGGTGGAGGGACGCAAAGTACATGACCAAGTCTGGTTTCAGACACTAGCGGCGAAAAGAACGCGACAACATCAAGCTTCTTCCGTCGTTAGCAATAATACGTTTACCTGCAGAGTATGCGGTAGAATCTGCCGCTCACGAATCGGCTTATTCAGCCACGAAAAGAGCTGCTACCCAGGGACTGACACTGACACTGTCTAAATCGTCTGTAATAGACGGACTAAGGCCATTGATGATGAATACAAATACAGTCATGTTCCAATCTAACTTACATTAGGAAATTATAAATGCGAAAGTGAGTTTGTTTATTACGCTTTCACGTTGTAACTACACAACCGATCATCATGAAATTTTGCATACACCTTAACTGGGGTACTGAGAAGGACATATGGTATATTTTATTAGTAT
Organism: Elegia similella; assembly: GCA_947532085.1. Taxonomy (NCBI): domain Eukaryota; kingdom Metazoa; phylum Arthropoda; class Insecta; order Lepidoptera; family Pyralidae; genus Elegia; species Elegia similella. The sequence goes on from OX383941.1 coordinate 23,434,120, forward strand.
TAGTATGGTATAGTATATAGTATGGTATTGAGTATAGATAGATATAGAAGTATAGATATAGATAAAAATCTCTGATATTGACTATGTATTATAGACTATACTATTGCTTGCATCTGAACGAGCAGGGTTCCTAAAATATCAAATTTGGATATCATGTATTCTCTTTTTGAACGTCATATTATTATTTTCATAGATTTAAAAAAAAAATTGCGTCTTATTTTTATTATTTGCAAAATCGGTAAACTACTAGCGTTTCGGAACATCCACTGCTGAGAAAAATACGTCGATACGATGATACACTATCTTGCATTCCTTATAAAATTGATGAAAAGATTACATTTATTACAACAACGGCAGTAAATAAGGATAATAGATAGCAATCAAAGTCCATTTCCGTCCGTTCGTTTATCGAGCGACGTAAGCTGTAATTTCTTCACCTTGGAGAAGTTTGGTTTGTTTGGAAACCGTTACCGTGGTAACTTGTGGATGCGTGTAGGTCACCACGCAGGTTACGATTTGCAGAATGATTGATTCAATAGGATTCAATACATTATTTATTAACAGCCTCCGTGGTCCAATGGTTAAGGCGTTTGCCTGTTGACCCGGGGGTCGTGGGTTCGATTCCCACCGGAAGCATACTTTGTTTAGTTGTTTCTAGTTTGGTTAGGACATTGCAGGCTTGAATCACCTGATTGTCTGATAATAAAGATGATTCCGTGCTTCGGAAGGCACGTTAAGCCGGTGGTCCCGGCTGCCATCTGGTAGTCGTTAAAGGAACCACGTCAGAGGCCGAGAGGCGGTTCCGAAGAACTCTGACACCAGGGTGTGCATGGTCGATTGACCGTGACACCTACTCGAAATTATGATATGATGTATACATTATTCGATGATTGGAAGCTATAATAGATTAAAATTAAAAAATTCAAGTCAAGATGGAAAACTATCCATTTCAGATTGATCTGCTGGCCTATCTGCTAACTTAGTGTACAACGTTTTGATAGTCTCTCCAAAATACATTACTTATATATAGGACGGCAAACGAGCAAGCGGGCATCCGATGGCAAGCGGTCACCGCCGCCCATGGACAACTGCAACACCAGGGTGTGACAGGTGCGTTGCCGGCCTTTCAAGGAGTTGGGGCAAGGAAATGGAGAGGGCAGGGGGAAGGATGCGCCTCCAGCTCTCTCACTCACCGAACAAAGCATAGAAACGATGAAGCTTCTACTCAGACGTCAATTTTCTGTGAGAGTGTGGTACTTCCCCGGAAGAGCCGGCCCATTCATGCTACTAGCATTTTATTTTGCCGGTGGCGTGGCTCTACCACGACTAAACGTTTTATAAATCTTAAATAAAAATAGTTATTAATACGAAAGCTGCAATTTATTTTTAAGTGGCTATCAATACGTTGTATACTGAGTTAGCATATAGGCCGGCTGGGTCTTGAATGTTTTTGTTTATATATGTATCTACTAGCTTTCGCCCGCGGCTCCGCCCGCGTTAATGTCGATCCATCGGGAATAGTACTTTTTCCCGGGATAAAAGGTAGCCTATGTCCTTCTCCGTACTAAAGAGAACTTGTATGCAAAATTTCATGATTATCGGTTCAGTAGTTACGGTGTGAAAGCGTAACAAACAAACAAACAAACTCACTTTCGCATTTATAATATTAGTAAGGATTATAAAATATAGTATTGTTGAGTTGCTCCGGATAGACCAAAGGCTTCTAACCACCTGCCTCCAGAGAGTGCTCCAAAACTTCGGACATATTGCAAGAAAACCTACAGACAATCTTGAAAAACTTGTGGTCATCGGAAAGATGGAAGGGAAGAGATCCAGGGGCCGCAGTCGGATACAATGGACAGACCAAGTGAAAGACCACGTTAACACCAAGATCTCTGACGCTCTACAACAGGCCAAAGATCGGCAAATATGGAAAGAGATTGTATAGAATTGGGGCGGGGACATCACGACGCTCAGCAGTGAGCAGACGACTGAAGGAGGAGGATCGTTGAGTTAGGATCCTACGACACAAGTTCACAACTTATTGTGGGACTAGTTCAATTTGTGTGATATGTCCCTATAATATTTATCTATCATTGCTGCAGCCTCAACGGATGCAGCAGTATCGACCAGGGTTGCATGCATCAACTATTGGTGGCGGGTATGAAGGGACTAACAGTAGTGGGTGGGCGCTGGCCAGCAATAGTTTACATGAACTAACTGGTGGCGGAAGCACGCAAAGTAAATTGTCTCAAAGTAAATGTAGCTTTGACTTCCGCAAAGTAACACCTGAATCTATTAAATATTTATCTATTTATTTATACTTTACATTTAGCACATAACTACGTATTCTCAAATGGTTGAATTTATAACACAACTCATCCTAACACGCTATCACGACAAATCGCCGATTACTCAATATCCCGACTCGTAAACTCGACACATAAAACCGAGTGACGCTGAGTTTATGAGTCGCAAGTGATAACTAAGAGTAGAGGCCCTGATTTGATGCATTCTATCTCAAATGACGTTGATACTCGTAAAGTTAAAGGTAAATTATGCCAGCAATGTATCAAATTCGCGTTACTTTACGTAACTTTGACATATTGAATGACAATTTTTGAAGTAAAAACTGCTGTTTAGCTGCTTTTTGCACTTTGTGGGATGGTTAAAAGATGTTAGACTCGCGTCAGGATACATGACTTGATCGAAAATTCGTAAGTTGAACACGTGACCTGAGACGCCGGCGTGGCTTAGGAGACGAAGTAATGTCCCCTCTCTTTTTACCGCGCAAAGTTTTTACTTCTGCCAGCACTCTCGGAGTGCAACCCGCTTTTTTTTAATGGACTATGTAGTTAGCTCCTAGTGAGCTTTTACGACTTCACCGGGCGTTTGAGGCGAGGGCAAAGCGCACTAAACCTATATAGAGGTATAGAAAACATCACCAAAGGGCTCCCAGGAGGGATGGATCTCGGATTTGGGCGTTGCCCGTGTGCTTATGGGTTGAAGAGACAGCAAACTCTTATATTTTTAATGGGTCGCGTTTTGCATGCATAGCTTGTAACGTTGCTGCATACCACCTGCATGCTGCATCTCTTCCAACCTCATTTCTTTCTCATCCTGTCCAGTTTTTCATTCCTCATTTTATTTAAAATTTCATTCCATTTCATTTTTAGATCATTTTTTCTCTCGGTCATCGCTCATTCTACCATTCGACCATCATCTCTCAGACTGTTACGGTCTCTGATCTATATGTTGATCAGATCAGATAGAATGTTATATAGAAGTTATAAGTGAGAGTGAAAGTATTGTGACAACTAAATTTAATCCTCTGTTGTGTCAAGTCTTCTGTTCTCCACTACTTCTTTATATGTAGGAACTCGACTAGAGCGCCGGGACGTTCGAGGTCTCACAGCCTGAAGGGCCAATCTGAGAAATAATGACAAAAGCCTTTGGAGAGCAGCAACTGTCATCTTTTGCCTTATGGGCGGAATTGTTCGATATAATAAATGTATTCTATTCTATTCTATTCTAAAATTCGATACGCTTATTCATCTAATTAAGAAGTTTTGAAAGTTCTTTATCAGTCTTTACTTTTTTACTACGTGAGCCATTTGAACAACCAAAGTCTTACTGAAAAGGTTTCGTTCCTAGTGTGAGTCGACCTCTACCAGATTTATTTTCAGATGAAATGTCACCTAATCCGGATTGTAAACTCTACTGACAAATGAGCTGACTGTTATCTCGTGTAAAGATAAGATTTTATTGGTGATAGTGAATAGGCCGGCTCGTCCAGGGTAATACCACACTCTTACAAAAAATCGGCCATCTGGGAAGAATGGATGACACCAGAGCTCCCAAGAACATATGTAAATGGACCCCACCACAAAAGAGACCCCGCGGAAGGCCTAGAAAGCGGTGGAAGGATTGTGTAGAGGAGGACCTAAAGAGACCCGGCAAGAAAACATCTTGGAGACGGGAGGCCAGAGACAGAGCGAAATGGAAGAAAATCTTAGGAGCCCAAGACCCACAAAGGGTTGTATGTAGCGCCCAGGAAGTAAGTTACAGAAAATCGACGTTTGATTAGAAGCTTTACCGCTTCTATATTTCGTTCGTTATTACTCTACTCTTCCATGCTGGTCTTGGAAAGAAAAGAAAAAAAAATGTACCAGCTGCTTCTGTTCCCGCGCAGAGTGTAGAAGCCGGCCGAGGGAATGGACGAAAATTTAGGGATCATGTCAATAGGCGATGCGGCTAGCAACCCATCGCTATTTAGATTCCGTTTTCCACCTATATGCCTACCAACATGCTAAACGTGGCCTTTGGGTCGTATGACCTTAGGCTCTGTCTACCCTGTAAGGGACGTGATCGTATGTAATTATGTATATATGCTTCGTTCGGTGAGTGAGAGAGCTGGAAGCCCATCCTCCCACCTTTTTCTCAGGAACGCGTAAAGGTATCAAGCTGAAATTCATATCAGATACTCAAGTCTGCTGTCCCTTGCAGTTGTGAAAAATCATGCTTCTGAGCCAACGCAATCAAAAGATACAGCTGGTTATGTCGCAATTTTTCGTGTTTATTCGACATTCGCAAGGGAATCAAAACCTACAGGGTATTTCCCGTGACCTCAGAATCTTGAAATTTGGTACGAAGCAACGTCTTATAGCACAGATATAGGAAGAATTGCGAAAAGTATACATTTTTAATAACATCATATAATAAAAATATTTTTATTAATTTTTTGACACTTGCGTGGGAATCAAAACCTACAGGGTACTTCCCGTGACCTCAGAATCTTAAAATTTAGTACTAAGCAATGTCTTATGGCAAAGTTATAGGCAAAATTGTGCGAAAAGCATTAATTTAGATTTACATAATATAAAAAAAATATCTTTAATAATTCCAAACTCATTATATATAATGTACCTTTAGTACGCGAGACTCATACTTGGCCGGTTTTTTTTTTTAATATAGACAGTGCTAGTGAACTAATCTAACTTCTTCATTATTTATTAAATAACTAAATCCGTGTAGTCATGTGCTGAAATAACTAAAACAAACAAAACTAATCACAATAAACTAAATTACGTCTGCATTAAAGATAACCAAGCGCCATAACAATAAAGAGCAGAAGCTGCAAACATATGACATTCCCTCAATGTGACTGCAGTGCGGCGACCTCACGTCGTGAAGGTTGAGAACCGCTGACAATTACAAAACAGAAGGTCGAGTTTATAAAACAGTGCAGCACTGAGTGAGGAGACTGATGTTCCAGTGGGTAAGAGCGATTACATATGCTAAGCAACCCCTGGCGTGGTCCCTACTGGGATGGGTGACCGCAAATAGCACAAAAACATCTCGAGCTCCGTGCTTCGGAAGGCACGCTAAGCCGGTCCCGGCTGTCATCATTGATGACAGTCGTTAAGCTATTTCAGATGCCTTTAGGCAGTTCGAGAAATATGATACCAGTGTTGGCCACTTACCCGAAAAACAAACAGTACAGCATACGATTTCAATATCACTTTTCTGCTTATGTGCAGTCACGGCTGTTTAAATAAAAAACCGGCCAAGTGTGAGTCGGATTCGCGCAGGAAGGGTTCCGTCCCGTTATCTATGAAAATGACAAAAAAATCTTTTGTATGGGAGCTTTGGTGATCGAAGTACGGGAGCCTCCTTTAATACTAATTTTATTTTTATAAAAATAATTCAAGTGTCTACCGGTTGCCGTTAACAATAACGAGCAAAAACATGTAAAAAAATCACGTTTGTTGTATATAGACAGACAGACAGCGGAGCGAAATTAATAGGGTCCCGTTTTTACCCTTTGGGTCCGGAACCCTAAAAATTGGATAATTCAAATTTTTAGGGTTATTTTTATTTATTTGTTATTATTTTTTTTTTTTTTTTTAATATTGCAACTCATTTTTATTGAGGGTTTACAAAAGATAAGTCAAAATCTATTTAGCTATATTCATAACATCTAAAATCAATAGTTTGATCGTAGTTTTTTAGCTTACACACAGTATAATTTATCTAAGCAAGTCTTCTGCTCCTATTTTTATTGTGAAGGTCAAACAGGTTGAGTATCACTGACATAACAACTCGGCTAAGGGCGCGTTATTCCGTGGTGTTATTTTTAGGTTAAGCCTCCTAAAGCTTTCTGCTAACCTAGTATTTTTTACGTCATCATCATTTCGAGTAGGTGTCACGGTCAATCGACCATGCACACCCTGGTGTCAGAGTTCTTCGGAACCGCCTCTCGGCCTCTGACGTGGTTCCTTTAACGACTACCAGATGGCAGCCTGGACCACCGGCTTAACGTGCCTTCCGAAGCACGGAATCATCTTTATTATCAGACAATCAGGTGATTCATCCTGCAATGTCCTAACCAAACTGGAAACAACTAAACAAAGTATGCTTCCGGTGGGAATCGAACCCACGACCCCCGGGTCAACAGGCAAACGCCTTAACCACTGGACCACGGAGAGTTGTTATTTTTACGATATAACGTCTTATAAATCGATGAAAGCCGGCTGCACGTACAAAAAAGTGTCACATTCCGTGTGCAAGCGAGAGCGCGGAACAAGCGATAGACAGGCAGGATCGGCTTGTGACGCATCTATCTCTCTTCTTCTTCTAAACTGACTTACCAGACAACCAATTTTTGCATATATCCTTAACTGTATCTGTTCGTGGACACATAAGTCGCCAGGCTTGATAATTTATTGTTCTTTCAAAACTAAAAAGTCAAAGATTTTTATTCAAAATTGGATACATGTATCTCTTTTTGAACGTCATATTTTTATTTCTTATAAAAATATGACGGATTTTGCTGACGGAAAGCACCCACTTTAACTCGAAGAATTCAAGGAATGAGTGTTCCTAAGAAGTATTTATAATTCCCAGCTGAATACTCTACAAATCAGTAGCATTCGTGCTTGGGGGGCAGTGAAGGGAAGATTTTTACGGATAAGCGTTGCTGCCGCGGCGTTTGCACCACTCAACACCCACACGGTGCTCAATTTCAAGTTTTGGACATACTCGAAGCTGGCTCGGACTCATACTTGTTCTTCAAACCCTTATTTCTTTTAATCATTTCATTTTTAGATCATTTTTTCTCTCGGTCATCGCTCATTCTACCATTCGACCATCATCTCTCAGACTGTTACGGTCTCTGATCTATATGTTGATCAGATCAGATAGAATGTTATATAGAAGTTATAAGTGAGAGTGAAAGTATTGTGACAACTAAATTTAATCCTCTGTTGTGTCAAGTCTTCTGTTCTCCACTACTTCTTTATATGTAGGAACTCGACTAGAGCGCCGGGACGTTCGAGGTCTCACAGCCTGAAGGGCCAATCTGAGAAATAATGACAAAAGCCTTTGGAGAGCAGCAACTGTCATCTTTTGCCTTATGGGCGGAATTGTTCGATATAATAAATGTATTCTATTCTATTCTATTCTAAAATTCGATACGCTTATTCATCTAATTAAGAAGTTTTGAAAGTTCTTTATCAGTCTTTACTTTTTTACTACGTGAGCCATTTGAACAACCAAAGTCTTACTGAAAAGGTTTCGTTCCTAGTGTGAGTCGACCTCTACCAGATTTATTTTCAGATGAAATGTCACCTAATCCGGATTGTAAACTCTACTGACAAATGAGCTGACTGTTATCTCGTGTAAAGATAAGATTTTATTGGTGATAGTGAATAGGCCGGCTCGTCCAGGGTAATACCACACTCTTACAAAAAATCGGCCATCTGGGAAGAATGGATGACACCAGAGCTCCCAAGAACATATGTAAATGGACCCCACCACAAAAGAGACCCCGCGGAAGGCCTAGAAAGCGGTGGAAGGATTGTGTAGAGGAGGACCTAAAGAGACCCGGCAAGAAAACATCTTGGAGACGGGAGGCCAGAGACAGAGCGAAATGGAAGAAAATCTTAGGAGCCCAAGACCCACAAAGGGTTGTATGTAGCGCCCAGGAAGTAAGTTACAGAAAATCGACGTTTGATTAGAAGCTTTACCGCTTCTATATTTCGTTCGTTATTACTCTACTCTTCCATGCTGGTCTTGGAAAGAAAAGAAAAAAAAATGTACCAGCTGCTTCTGTTCCCGCGCAGAGTGTAGAAGCCGGCCGAGGGAATGGACGAAAATTTAGGGATCATGTCAATAGGCGATGCGGCTAGCAACCCATCGCTATTTAGATTCCGTTTTCCACCTATATGCCTACCAACATGCTAAACGTGGCCTTTGGGTCGTATGACCTTAGGCTCTGTCTACCCTGTAAGGGACGTGATCGTATGTAATTATGTATATATGCTTCGTTCGGTGAGTGAGAGAGCTGGAAGCCCATCCTCCCACCTTTTTCTCAGGAACGCGTAAAGGTATCAAGCTGAAATTCATATCAGATACTCAAGTCTGCTGTCCCTTGCAGTTGTGAAAAATCATGCTTCTGAGCCAACGCAATCAAAAGATACAGCTGGTTATGTCGCAATTTTTCGTGTTTATTCGACATTCGCAAGGGAATCAAAACCTACAGGGTATTTCCCGTGACCTCAGAATCTTGAAATTTGGTACGAAGCAACGTCTTATAGCACAGATATAGGAAGAATTGCGAAAAGTATACATTTTTAATAACATCATATAATAAAAATATTTTTATTAATTTTTTGACACTTGCGTGGGAATCAAAACCTACAGGGTACTTCCCGTGACCTCAGAATCTTAAAATTTAGTACTAAGCAATGTCTTATGGCAAAGTTATAGGCAAAATTGTGCGAAAAGCATTAATTTAGATTTACATAATATAAAAAAAATATCTTTAATAATTCCAAACTCATTATATATAATGTACCTTTAGTACGCGAGACTCATACTTGGCCGGTTTTTTTTTTTAATATAGACAGTGCTAGTGAACTAATCTAACTTCTTCATTATTTATTAAATAACTAAATCCGTGTAGTCATGTGCTGAAATAACTAAAACAAACAAAACTAATCACAATAAACTAAATTACGTCTGCATTAAAGATAACCAAGCGCCATAACAATAAAGAGCAGAAGCTGCAAACATATGACATTCCCTCAATGTGACTGCAGTGCGGCGACCTCACGTCGTGAAGGTTGAGAACCGCTGACAATTACAAAACAGAAGGTCGAGTTTATAAAACAGTGCAGCACTGAGTGAGGAGACTGATGTTCCAGTGGGTAAGAGCGATTACATATGCTAAGCAACCCCTGGCGTGGTCCCTACTGGGATGGGTGACCGCAAATAGCACAAAAACATCTCGAGCTCCGTGCTTCGGAAGGCACGCTAAGCCGGTCCCGGCTGTCATCATTGATGACAGTCGTTAAGCTATTTCAGATGCCTTTAGGCAGTTCGAGAAATATGATACCAGTGTTGGCCACTTACCCGAAAAACAAACAGTACAGCATACGATTTCAATATCACTTTTCTGCTTATGTGCAGTCACGGCTGTTTAAATAAAAAACCGGCCAAGTGTGAGTCGGATTCGCGCAGGAAGGGTTCCGTCCCGTTATCTATGAAAATGACAAAAAAATCTTTTGTATGGGAGCTTTGGTGATCGAAGTACGGGAGCCTCCTTTAATACTAATTTTATTTTTATAAAAATAATTCAAGTGTCTACCGGTTGCCGTTAACAATAACGAGCAAAAACATGTAAAAAAATCACGTTTGTTGTATATAGACAGACAGACAGCGGAGCGAAATTAATAGGGTCCCGTTTTTACCCTTTGGGTCCGGAACCCTAAAAATTGGATAATTCAAATTTTTAGGGTTATTTTTATTTATTTGTTATTATTTTTTTTTTTTTTTTTAATATTGCAACTCATTTTTATTGAGGGTTTACAAAAGATAAGTCAAAATCTATTTAGCTATATTCATAACATCTAAAATCAATAGTTTGATCGTAGTTTTTTAGCTTACACACAGTATAATTTATCTAAGCAAGTCTTCTGCTCCTATTTTTATTGTGAAGGTCAAACAGGTTGAGTATCACTGACATAACAACTCGGCTAAGGGCGCGTTATTCCGTGGTGTTATTTTTAGGTTAAGCCTCCTAAAGCTTTCTGCTAACCTAGTATTTTTTACGTCATCATCATTTCGAGTAGGTGTCACGGTCAATCGACCATGCACACCCTGGTGTCAGAGTTCTTCGGAACCGCCTCTCGGCCTCTGACGTGGTTCCTTTAACGACTACCAGATGGCAGCCTGGACCACCGGCTTAACGTGCCTTCCGAAGCACGGAATCATCTTTATTATCAGACAATCAGGTGATTCATCCTGCAATGTCCTAACCAAACTGGAAACAACTAAACAAAGTATGCTTCCGGTGGGAATCGAACCCACGACCCCCGGGTCAACAGGCAAACGCCTTAACCACTGGACCACGGAGAGTTGTTATTTTTACGATATAACGTCTTATAAATCGATGAAAGCCGGCTGCACGTACAAAAAAGTGTCACATTCCGTGTGCAAGCGAGAGCGCGGAACAAGCGATAGACAGGCAGGATCGGCTTGTGACGCATCTATCTCTCTTCTTCTTCTAAACTGACTTACCAGACAACCAATTTTTGCATATATCCTTAACTGTATCTGTTCGTGGACACATAAGTCGCCAGGCTTGATAATTTATTGTTCTTTCAAAACTAAAAAGTCAAAGATTTTTATTCAAAATTGGATACATGTATCTCTTTTTGAACGTCATATTTTTATTTCTTATAAAAATATGACGGATTTTGCTGACGGAAAGCACCCACTTTAACTCGAAGAATTCAAGGAATGAGTGTTCCTAAGAAGTATTTATAATTCCCAGCTGAATACTCTACAAATCAGTAGCATTCGTGCTTGGGGGGCAGTGAAGGGAAGATTTTTACGGATAAGCGTTGCTGCCGCGGCGTTTGCACCACTCAACACCCACACGGTGCTCAATTTCAAGTTTTGGACATACTCGAAGCTGGCTCGGACTCATACTTGTTCTTCAAACCCTTATTTCTTTTAATCATTTCATTTTTAGATCATTTTTTCTCTCGGTCATCGCTCATTCTACCATTCGACCATCATCTCTCAGACTGTTACGGTCTCTGATCTATATGTTGATCAGATCAGATAGAATGTTATATAGAAGTTATAAGTGAGAGTGAAAGTATTGTGACAACTAAATTTAATCCTCTGTTGTGTCAAGTCTTCTGTTCTCCACTACTTCTTTATATGTAGGAACTCGACTAGAGCGCCGGGACGTTCGAGGTCTCACAGCCTGAAGGGCCAATCTGAGAAATAATGACAAAAGCCTTTGGAGAGCAGCAACTGTCATCTTTTGCCTTATGGGCGGAATTGTTCGATATAATAAATGTATTCTATTCTATTCTATTCTAAAATTCGATACGCTTATTCATCTAATTAAGAAGTTTTGAAAGTTCTTTATCAGTCTTTACTTTTTTACTACGTGAGCCATTTGAACAACCAAAGTCTTACTGAAAAGGTTTCGTTCCTAGTGTGAGTCGACCTCTACCAGATTTATTTTCAGATGAAATGTCACCTAATCCGGATTGTAAACTCTACTGACAAATGAGCTGACTGTTATCTCGTGTAAAGATAAGATTTTATTGGTGATAGTGAATAGGCCGGCTCGTCCAGGGTAATACCACACTCTTACAAAAAATCGGCCATCTGGGAAGAATGGATGACACCAGAGCTCCCAAGAACATATGTAAATGGACCCCACCACAAAAGAGACCCCGCGGAAGGCCTAGAAAGCGGTGGAAGGATTGTGTAGAGGAGGACCTAAAGAGACCCGGCAAGAAAACATCTTGGAGACGGGAGGCCAGAGACAGAGCGAAATGGAAGAAAATCTTAGGAGCCCAAGACCCACAAAGGGTTGTATGTAGCGCCCAGGAAGTAAGTTACAGAAAATCGACGTTTGATTAGAAGCTTTACCGCTTCTATATTTCGTTCGTTATTACTCTACTCTTCCATGCTGGTCTTGGAAAGAAAAGAAAAAAAAATGTACCAGCTGCTTCTGTTCCCGCGCAGAGTGTAGAAGCCGGCCGAGGGAATGGACGAAAATTTAGGGATCATGTCAATAGGCGATGCGGCTAGCAACCCATCGCTATTTAGATTCCGTTTTCCACCTATATGCCTACCAACATGCTAAACGTGGCCTTTGGGTCGTATGACCTTAGGCTCTGTCTACCCTGTAAGGGACGTGATCGTATGTAATTATGTATATATGCTTCGTTCGGTGAGTGAGAGAGCTGGAAGCCCATCCTCCCACCTTTTTCTCAGGAACGCGTAAAGGTATCAAGCTGAAATTCATATCAGATACTCAAGTCTGCTGTCCCTTGCAGTTGTGAAAAATCATGCTTCTGAGCCAACGCAATCAAAAGATACAGCTGGTTATGTCGCAATTTTTCGTGTTTATTCGACATTCGCAAGGGAATCAAAACCTACAGGGTATTTCCCGTGACCTCAGAATCTTGAAATTTGGTACGAAGCAACGTCTTATAGCACAGATATAGGAAGAATTGCGAAAAGTATACATTTTTAATAACATCATATAATAAAAATATTTTTATTAATTTTTTGACACTTGCGTGGGAATCAAAACCTACAGGGTACTTCCCGTGACCTCAGAATCTTAAAATTTAGTACTAAGCAATGTCTTATGGCAAAGTTATAGGCAAAATTGTGCGAAAAGCATTAATTTAGATTTACATAATATAAAAAAAATATCTTTAATAATTCCAAACTCATTATATATAATGTACCTTTAGTACGCGAGACTCATACTTGGCCGGTTTTTTTTTTTAATATAGACAGTGCTAGTGAACTAATCTAACTTCTTCATTATTTATTAAATAACTAAATCCGTGTAGTCATGTGCTGAAATAACTAAAACAAACAAAACTAATCACAATAAACTAAATTACGTCTGCATTAAAGATAACCAAGCGCCATAACAATAAAGAGCAGAAGCTGCAAACATATGACATTCCCTCAATGTGACTGCAGTGCGGCGACCTCACGTCGTGAAGGTTGAGAACCGCTGACAATTACAAAACAGAAGGTCGAGTTTATAAAACAGTGCAGCACTGAGTGAGGAGACTGATGTTCCAGTGGGTAAGAGCGATTACATATGCTAAGCAACCCCTGGCGTGGTCCCTACTGGGATGGGTGACCGCAAATAGCACAAAAACATCTCGAGCTCCGTGCTTCGGAAGGCACGCTAAGCCGGTCCCGGCTGTCATCATTGATGACAGTCGTTAAGCTATTTCAGATGCCTTTAGGCAGTTCGAGAAATATGATACCAGTGTTGGCCACTTACCCGAAAAACAAACAGTACAGCATACGATTTCAATATCACTTTTCTGCTTATGTGCAGTCACGGCTGTTTAAATAAAAAACCGGCCAAGTGTGAGTCGGATTCGCGCAGGAAGGGTTCCGTCCCGTTATCTATGAAAATGACAAAAAAATCTTTTGTATGGGAGCTTTGGTGATCGAAGTACGGGAGCCTCCTTTAATACTAATTTTATTTTTATAAAAATAATTCAAGTGTCTACCGGTTGCCGTTAACAATAACGAGCAAAAACATGTAAAAAAATCACGTTTGTTGTATATAGACAGACAGACAGCGGAGCGAAATTAATAGGGTCCCGTTTTTACCCTTTGGGTCCGGAACCCTAAAAATTGGATAATTCAAATTTTTAGGGTTATTTTTATTTATTTGTTATTATTTTTTTTTTTTTTTTAATATTGCAACTCATTTTTATTGAGGGTTTACAAAAGATAAGTCAAAATCTATTTAGCTATATTCATAACATCTAAAATCAATAGTTTGATCGTAGTTTTTTAGCTTACACACAGTATAATTTATCTAAGCAAGTCTTCTGCTCCTATTTTTATTGTGAAGGTCAAACAGGTTGAGTATCACTGACATAACAACTCGGCTAAGGGCGCGTTATTCCGTGGTGTTATTTTTAGGTTAAGCCTCCTAAAGCTTTCTGCTAACCTAGTATTTTTTACGTCATCATCATTTCGAGTAGGTGTCACGGTCAATCGACCATGCACACCCTGGTGTCAGAGTTCTTCGGAACCGCCTCTCGGCCTCTGACGTGGTTCCTTTAACGACTACCAGATGGCAGCCTGGACCACCGGCTTAACGTGCCTTCCGAAGCAAGGAATCATCTTTATTATCAGACAATCAGGTGATTCATCCTGCAATGTCCTAACCAAACTGGAAACAACTAAACAAAGTATGCTTCCGGTGGGAATCGAACCCACGACCCCCGGGTCAACAGGCAAACGCCTTAACCACTGGACCACGGAGAGTTGTTATTTTTACGATATAACGTCTTATAAATCGATGAAAGCCGGCTGCACGTACAAAAAAGTGTCACATTCCGTGTGCAAGCGAGAGCGCGGAACAAGCGATAGACAGGCAGGATCGGCTTGTGACGCATCTATCTCTCTTCTTCTTCTAAACTGACTTACCAGACAACCAATTTTTGCATATATCCTTAACTGTATCTGTTCGTGGACACATAAGTCGCCAGGCTTGATAATTTATTGTTCTTTCAAAACTAAAAAGTCAAAGATTTTTATTCAAAATTGGATACATGTATCTCTTTTTGAACGTCATATTTTTATTTCTTATAAAAATATGACGGATTTTGCTGACGGAAAGCACCCACTTTAACTCGAAGAATTCAAGGAATGAGTGTTCCTAAGAAGTATTTATAATTCCCAGCTGAATACTCTACAAATCAGTAGCATTCGTGCTTGGGGGGCAGTGAAGGGAAGATTTTTACGGATAAGCGTTGCTGCCGCGGCGTTTGCACCACTCAACACCCACACGGTGCTCAATTTCAAGTTTTGGACATACTCGAAGCTGGCTCGGACTCATACTTGTTCTTCAAACCCTTATTTCTTTTAAAATATATATTCAACTGACTTTTTTCTTAGTGTTATTTGATTTTTATATACAAAATTGCCTGTTAATTATATAGTTTTTAATCAATTACTTACTATCTTACTTTTAATTATTTATGTGTATACCTATTCCTTTTATCGTTGGATGTAGATGGCAACCACAAATGCTAACGTAGGCGTCGCATGCCCGCACTGTCCCGGATCTACTTCCTTATTACTGAGGGAATCCAAAGACGTTTCATGCGTTACTTAGATTATAAGATACACCAAAGTTCTCCTAGTTATAGGGATAGATGTTTAAAATTTCACTTTCTTCCGTTAGAGGAGAGGCGCAATATAGGTGATATAGCATATCTTGCGGGGTTATTGAATGATAAGATTGATTGTTCTGAGCTTTTAGGAAAAATACAGTTTAATACTCTCAGTAAACGCACAAGGAAAACAATTTTTTTGCAAATACACGCAGTAGGTTCAAACTACAGGCAGAATGCATTCCTGTCTCGAGCATCTAATAGTTATAATAATCTTAGAATAGATATAGACTTGTTTTGCAATAGCATTCATGTTATAAAGAAAAAACTTACACAAAATTACTTTGAAAGTGATGATAAATCCTCCTGTGATTTGCTTGATATATAAGTTATGGTTAAAAAAAAAAAAAAAAAAATGGTAATCTATACAAATAAATTATATATTTATTTAACTTGTTAAGTTGCTACACATAGGTGAAGATTTGTAAATGGCAATACTGTTGTTTTATTCTGTTTTTGTAGCGTTAATTTTTAAGTTATGCTGTAAATCTTCCGAAAAGAAATAAATAAAATAAATAAAATAAAATACTCGGCTCTATGTGCGTTTAAATACTCACATAAGCCGAATTCACAAAGATATCGCTCGCGATGAAGTTTCTTCCCAACCCAGGCCTGACAGCAGAGGTATTCATTTTTCACATACTAACAGTAATCAGATTGACCTGGACAATCTTCTGGAATTAAAAAGCTCGGTCCGCATACTTAAACATGTCCCTAAGGGAGCCAGAAGCCTGGCTGCTGGAAAACTTGTTGAACTAATAGATGACAGTTTAGAAAACAATAGCAAATCCTCATGGTTCAGGTTATTGTCGTTCCCTCTGACTGCGCTAAGGGTACCATCAGAGAACGGGAGCACTTCTTTTACCTCCAAAGTAAAAAAAAACATAGAGAATGAGTGTCTCGAACCACTAGAGGAATGTTTACGCAGTCAACCCTTTAACCTTTATAAAAGAGTAGAGGCCAAAGTAAACGAAGATGATTTAGGCGGAGCAGCACGTCTTCTGGTGTCAGACTGCAAAATTGCACCAAATAACGAAGACACAGTTGCTTCACTCAGAGAAAAACACCCTTTGCCGTCGCGTCCACTCTCAATTCCCACTTTTACCCCTGACAACATTCCCTGTCCTCTCAATGTAACAGTTGATGATATAATTACAGTAATTCATTCTTTTCACTCCTCTTCTGCATCAGGTCCAGATGGACTACGTCCACAGCATTTGAAAGAACTCACTTCACCATCTGCTGGCAATAACGGCCCCCGGTTGTTGGAAGCCCTAACACGTTTGTGCAATTTCCTTCTTAAGGGTTTACTTAACCACGAAGTTACACCTTTTTTATATGGCGCAGCACTTTGTGCACTCAAGAAAAAAGATGGCGGAATAAGGCCCATAGCAGTTGGTTGCACTATCCGCCGCCTTGTGGCCAAGCTTGCCTGCAGAGCTGTTCGTACTACGATGGCCGCTTATCTGCAACCTCACCAACTAGGCTTTGGGACTCCCTTAGGGTGTGAGGCCGCAATCCACGCCACAAGAGCTTTTGCTATGGACCCCACTAACGAGGATTGTGTGATTGTCAAGCTTGACCTCAAAAATGCTTTCAACAGTGTAGAAAGGGATATCATTTTATCAGAGGTAAAAGATCTAGTACCTTCTTTGCATCCTTTTCTACACCAATGTTATGCAGAGCCAACCAACTTATATTATAACAACTATAAAATTCCATCCCAAGTAGGAGCTCAGCAGGGAGATCCGCTGGGTCCACTCATCTTTAGCCTATCGATCCAAAGTTTAATAACCTTTTAAATATTTGGTACCTTGACGATGCTTCGATTGGAGGATCCGCGGAATCCGTAGCGGCTGATGTTAGAACTCTCTTAACGGGCTTAGAGCAGATAGGTTTAAAAGTGAACTATTCTAAGTGAAATTTTCCCTTGTGGAGAGAGCGCCAAAGAATACTTTAGTTTGTTTGATCATCTTCTTCCAAACGTACGACACCTTAACCAAAACACTTTTGAACTCCTAGGTGCTCCACTTTTTCCAGTAGCCACCCCGGCCGCTTTAGATTCTAAGCTACAAATGCTTTTGCGGGTTCAGGATCGCCTTGCGAACCTCTCAGCCCACGTAGCTGTGATTCTGTTTCGTGCCTGTTTTTCACTACCCAAATTGACTTATCTTATTCGGACTACTCCCACTTGGCTCTTCCCTGATGCCGTCTTGGCTTTAGATTGCGCTATAAGGGCCACATTGGAGAAAATTATAAATATTAATTTAGAAGACCGTCAGTTTCAGCAAGCTGCTTTACCAGTCAGGTACGGCGGTTTAGGTATAAGGAGCATTCAGACCGTGGGTCTGCCTGCATTCCTTGCGTCTTCGTATGGGGTTGCTGATCTTGTTACTAATATTCTTCATCTACAAGGTACAAGACCTAGTATTCCCCTACAGAACGATGCTTTGGAGGCATGGAGAACTATGTGTCCTAACATCCAGCCACCTGAAAATCTTAATTCCCAAAAGGCATGGGATGATTTATGTTCACAGCTCTTTTTGTCAGAATTGTACGAATCTTCGACAGGTTTAGATACCGCTCGTTTAAAGGCTGCATCTTGCCCAGAGTCGGGCGCCTGGCTCCAAGCTTTGCCCTCACCTCAACTAGGTACACATTTGGACAATAACACGTTACGGGTTGCAGTAGCTTTAAGGCTAGGGTGCAAAATTTGTGAACCACACCGTTGCCCATGCGGTGTAAATGTTGACACAAGCGGATACCATGGTCTCAGCTGCTCAAATTGTGCTGGCCGATTTCCAAGACACCATGCTCTCAACAATATCATCCGGAGAGCTTTGGTTTCAGCCAACATACCATGCGTTCTCGAACCTCCAGGTTTAAGTCGAACAGACGGAAAACGCCCGGATGGCCTGACTTTGACGCCCTGGGAGAGAGGTCGTTGCCTATTGTGGGACGCCACTTGCGTCAGCACTTTCGCAGCATCGCATTCCCCATTAACTACACAGAACGCGGGGTCTGCCGCAGAACAGGCGGCCAAACAAAAACACCGTAAATATTCGGAACTTTCCCAGTACATTTTTGTGCCTTTCGCAGTGGAAACGGGTGGTCCCTGGTGTGTCGAGGGCAAACATTTTGTCAGAGAGCTAGGACGACGCCTCCGTGAGAATGGTTGTGACCCCCGCTCTGGAGCGTACCTGTCTCAACACATTTCACTGGCCATCCAGCGTGGTAACGCGGCCGGTGTGATGGGCACTTTCGAGCCAGGTACTCTCCGGGGAGGGCTATTCGATTAGCTTAAGTCATGATATATTTTTATGATCGTTATGTCACCAATTAAGGGTTTTTCTGGTAGGTTTAGTTTTAGCGATTATGTTTTTTCTGTCTTTGTTGTAAATATAATAAATTTAAATTATTTTTCTTATATATTTTTTAATATATGCAAAATTGAAATACTACTAGCGTTTCGGAACGACCACTGGTGAGAAGAATACGCCGAAAGAAACTCAATCCAGACTTGGTCCCTACGTGCCTGAAGGGCTCTGAATACATTGTTAACATTAGACACAATTTTTCATACTATAGATTAAATTGTTAACTTTTGATTCGCAGTTTACCTTGCATTGCTGCTACGGAGCCACTCGCACTTAGCCGCTTTTTTTTAGACAATAATGTACTTCTTCTTTTTCAGCCTCTTGCCACCCAATGCTGAGTGTAAATCTCTAGCAATGTACTATTGAATCATATTTTCCAATGGAAAAGAGCCAGTTGCAGTGGCATTGCTTGCTGCTATCAGTCAGTGGTTTCAGATAGAAAAATGGCGGAGTTTAATGAAACTTGAAGATGTTGTTCAGGGATAGTTAAGACGGTAAGCACGAAATTGTGAAAATTGACGTGTTTTTAAATCACTAGTACAGTCAGCCAATGAGATATCTGACCCCCTACAACAGCGCCATTTTTCGCAAACTACAGAAACATCCGTGGTTTAAACCCAAAGATACAAGTGTAATATCCCTTGCGACTAGTGCCATCTATTGAATTGTGAATGAACAAATAAGGTTAATAAGCAGAAATCTGATACCCTTGACGACTAATGCCATCTATTCGATTTTTGATAAATAAAACAAGCCCTAGCATACGATACGCTTATTTCAAAGATACTTCAATAGTTAGATGTGGCGCAAGTGGTAGGCACTACGGTTTAATAGTTAGTGTGATTATGAATGAACAGGTTCAAATCCTCCAAAGCTTTTTATTTTTTACAAATATCACCAACTTCGTATTGTGATGTTGGTGTAATTTTGGTTGTTTTAACATAATGTTACCGAGCTAATTACTGTGAATAAAAAGCATTTTAAATTTTTAATTACTTTATTACATCAAAAAAATGTAACAGTGAAATAAATACCTGCCTACTTAATTCAAACTATGATTAATCTTCTGTAGAGAGAACCAACATGTTACTTAATAAGTAACAATTTACATCTCTCAACTTCTTTTTAATCATAGTATTATATTTTTTTAAATGTGTAGGGTCAAATAGTGCTATGTGAATAACTTTGCTTCGATAATAGTATAAGAATGAATATAAACCTATGGCATTAAATGAATTTTAATATGGGAGAGGGTGACCCCCATTTTGAAGCTTTTGTTCAAGTCTATTTGTCATTTCACTTACCATGTTAGATCAGATCACATATCACTTATGCGCATATTTATTAATTTAGTATAACCTTTTTGTCTAAATTGATTTAAATCAAACTTTACTCGTGTCTCGTGTCCCAGTTAAGCACTATTTGACCCTACAATCTGGGATTTTAATTGGTCACTCAATAACAGTTAGATCACAGAACAATTGTCTTAAATAAAATATATTCTACATTGCAAACTGTTGGAAACACCACATCTCATAAATTTTCCAAGTATTTTTCTTTATTCATCCGGCCGCCGAATTCTACCAGCTCCCCTGGGCCCATTGAAGACATCTGTCCCCAATAACCTGCAAAACAATAATACGATCAGTTACCTATTATTCTACACTGCGTAATACACTAGGTATTAAATATTATTATTATTTTACTTCACTATTTAATGAATATTTTTACCTAATGTTATCCTGCCACTGTTCTCAAAGGCAATATTTTTCTGCAATCATCATCAGACTTAAAACTTTTTTCATCAGAATAAAATACGATCTCGTTCTTGTTGAATGTTTCCTCACTGTTTCAATTGAAATATTGTAGTGTATATGTTACGCCAGTTGACTCCGAATCCACAAACGGACGGTGTTTCTCTGTAAGAGATATATTTATCTTAGACATTTATCACAAACCCTATGTTTTACGGAACAAAAAATAGTGTGACAATTAAGTAAGTATATTAAATACTTATAATTTCTACTTACCGCGATACCTAACTCTCTAGATATAGATACTTTAAATACTGTGGTTGTCTTCACAATACAATATTAGCTTTCACAAAATCTGCTATATAAGATGAAACGGGATGCCTAATAACTGGTGGGGTTTTGGATCACTACACCAGTAATCGCAGTATCTTAATTGTGACGCGAGTGAACAATATTTTTGATTACTTGGTATCAGGTATAAATAAATCTGATAGATTACCCTCAATTTATTTGTTAAAGCAATGCGTTGCAGCAAGTGACAATGATGTCATAGCAGTAGAAATAGATAGCCAATTTCGCCCGAGACGTCATATCGTCGGTTGGCGTATTGAGATGAGCGCTAGCTTCTCAAGTCGTGGATCCATGGTTCGAATCGAACTTTACGTAGGATTGTTTTTGATTCTTTCTTGTTCTTACCATTGATGATTACTTGAATTATTAGCTGAGATTATTAGAAATACAAAATTTGCAACTGAGCAGGTTATCAGAAACAAGTTTATACCAGCAGTTGTCTGTCTACTTGCCAAAAATCACGGTAGGTGGCGCTTCACAGCAAAGTGTGAATTTACGTTTTAAAAGTCAGGGGGTCAGGTATCTGCTTGGCCGACTGTACTATGCGCTGAATTAATAAAATACATCAAAAGTATTTGTATAATTTAGATCAATCCTTGAACAAGATCGCACCCTTGTTGGAATTTGAAACAGAGACATATGAAATTTAAAAATGATATATACCGGGTGTTACAAAACTACGAAATAATATTTAAGGGGCATGATCAGCCCACAATATTAAACAACTTTCCCCACGGGACAAACTTCGAAACATGAAAAGAAAAATTCGATCTCCGATACAAAATAAGCAATCAGCTGATCGACTTTCTATGGAAGGTCAAAACTTTTTTTTTGTCTTTCGATGTATGTTCCCTGGGGATAGTTGTTTAATATCATGGACTGATCATGCCCCTTAAATATTATTTCGTAGTTTTGTAACACCCGGTATATGGTATGATATCAAAAAGCATTTTTCTTCGAAATCTTTGTAGATTTTACGTCTAAAACAATAATTCTCATATTACAATATTTATATGTACGCCTTGGTGGTCGCCCCCTTGCTTATTTTTTGTATAAAGATAATAATATAAAAATATTAAGACTTTCATCTTTTTCCTAATCGCCGAATGGTTCTGCGCAGCGTTTTTCGTTTGGGCGGCACCCGCTTAATTTACATTTTATCACCTCGAGGACCCCGTGCAAAAAAGAGGGGGGGGGGGAGAGAACTGCAAAAATATCGACCTTCCGTCCTTTAGAAAGAAAATATAATTTATAAAAATTCGCTAAAGGTACCTAAAAAGAGCCCCAGGAAACCTACATTATTTATTATTGTAATAATAATGAAAATTGTTGTAATTATGGTCCCTGGTTACAATATCTTATTTTTAAACCCCTCCCCCCCCTCTTCTCATCCAACCCCAATTCTCAAAACCTAATTTTCTTCTCTGATGAAAGATAACCTCTGGTCCTCGAGGTCCAAAACTTGACAAAATGTTAAATAACCATCCCTTTTTGCGACTTGTCGACTGGACTAATATTCAAACAAAAACCTACAATATATTCACAAGATTTCTCGTAACTTACTAAAACACGAATTGCCATAAGGTTTTTATATTTATTTCATTGTACGCCAGACATTGAGTTATTCGTCAAATGACATGTGTCGCAACGTCACTTACGTGTCAGATCGTGTTTGCGGTTGAGTGGTTTCAGTTGTAACTACAGCTCGTGCCATTAGATGATTTGAGGTTCGTGGTCAGATATATCGACGTCTCTTTTGCACACTTGTGTCGTCGACGGAATATGAGCGAGGTAGCTGAAATCGTGTTCAAATTGTATATTTTGCCATCGCTTATTTTTAGAAAACTAGTTTTCGCCCGCGGCTCCGCCCGCATCAATGTCGATCCCTCGGGAATAGTACTTTTTCCCGAGATAAAAGGTAGCCTATGTCCTTGTCCGTACTCCAGAGAACTTGTATACAAAATTTCATGATAATCGGTTAGTTTGTATGTTTATTTGTTTGTTTGTTACGCTTTCACGCCGTAACTACTGATAGTTACGGCGTGAAAGCGTAACAAACAAACAAATAAACAAACAAACTAACAAACTCACTTTCGCATTTATAATATTAGTAAGGATGTATGCAGTTTCATGTTTGGAAAATGTTATTATGCAACTAGCTATCGTACGCAACTTCGCTAACGTGAATGCCAATCCTGCGAGAACAGTACATTTTACCGGCATGATAGGTAATCAGGTAGCAACCTGTATATGTGCAAAACGTTTATTATAATTACGGTTAGCCGTTGACGTTATTGAAAAAAAATATACATATATACTTACAAACTTTTGCGTTTATAATATAAGCAAGGTCTAGTTTCATCATCAGTCTTTTTAGTCTCCACTACAGGAGCACGACCCTCTCTATACTACTAGAGCAGCCAGAGAACTTGGCCTACACTCTCCACGCTGGCCAGACGGGTTGGAGAGGTCTCAGAGATGTTTATAAGCTTTGTTTAGCTTGTAGTTCTATAGTCGCCTTCTACGACATCCACGGGAAGACTTGGATTGATCCTATTCTACTCTGCCGGATACCACACGGGAAAGTAAGATAAAAGTATAAGGATATCAAATACGGGATGTAACATAAAGGTGAAAGGTTTTTTTTTAATTTTTGATGCGTAGTCTACGATATTGAAAGCTAATATAATTTCCCATCAAAATTAAACTAATAAGTAAAATAATAGTTTATTTTTCTCTATTATACAGATGAGTCTTATAAATAAATAAGGATTCTAAGTATTCGTTTTACATTGTAGTGTTAAGACATATTTACCCTTATTTGGAGACTAGTTTCTGGAATGCGTTTCTATAGGAACCTGTGCTACAGGTTGCTAGGTCCCTCCATCGGATAACATCATATACATGATTTCTTGCTATTTTTTTGGAAAAATGTAGGTACGATCTTCCAATTGAGGAGCTGATTACAAATATTCGTTAACTAATGTAAGTAAATCTAAAATTGGGTAGGTAGATGGTATTGAGTTTTAATATCAGTGAGTGGGAGGAGTGTGTTGTGTGAGTGGGTTAGATGAGAAGGATGAATCAGTTTATGTAAATCGAATGTGTGTGGGTATGGCGAGTGAGAGAACTAGGCCTATCGGGCGTTAGATGCTATAGACGATAGAGGGTGGTAGACGGTGGCGAGTCATAGTGGGCATTTCTTGTGGGTTTTGTATATGCCATTATTGTATCGTGGAATAAAAGGAAGGTGGGTTGGTGGTTAGTTAGGCTGGGCCGGTATGTAGGTGCAGTAGATAAGTACAGTGAGATTTTAGGGTCCATTTGAGTTAGGATAGGGCAGTGGGGCAGGTCCGCAAGTGAGGGAAGGCTAGGGTATAGAAAGGGTTCTAGGTAGTCTGGCCAGCAGAGGAAACCATCCGGACAGCCGAAATGACGAGATTATTTTTGCTCAGATTAACACGAAGTCACTCAAATTAGTCTCACAGAAATAAGTTTTTTTTATTTTTCGACAATACTATGGAAAATTGTTGAACAGCCAATCTTATCTTGTTTGTGGCTCAGAAGATTTAAAACATATTATATTTAGTCCCTCTAGTAGGTCGCGACA
The DNA here is from genome assembly GCA_947532085.1 of Elegia similella. NCBI lineage: Eukaryota > Metazoa > Arthropoda > Insecta > Lepidoptera > Pyralidae > Elegia > Elegia similella. The sequence goes on from OX383941.1 coordinate 23,458,472, forward strand.
GCGGCAGAGTAGAGGTTGTACTTTGTGCAGGTAGTGGCACAATAGACACGAAAATAAGTGTCATGAAAGAAAGAAAAGAAAGAAAAAATATTTATTTGATATATCACAAACACGGTGAAACAATGTAACCAATTCACAGCAATTAACATATTTGTGCCTATATCAAAATGGCCTCCTCTCAGCATAATGTTGTGGCCGCTGGTCTTCCGAGGACACCAATTAAACAAAGTCATGGTCTGATCTCCGTGACCATTTTCACACTGAACAATTTTCCTGCTCGACGTAGCCCCCCCCACCCGGCTAGGTTTTGCTTTTGTCGGTTGTTGTGTTTTTCCCTTGTTGTGTTTTAATAGTTTAGTTGACTCTCATCATAATTTCAGTCGTAAGGTGTCCACCGCCTCTCCCAAGGATTCTTCATTCCATGAGAGGATATTGCCATACACGCTTGGCAGATGGGTTGGCGAGCGCAGTTTCTTTGGCTTCTTTTGCTTTCGATACTGTTGCCCATCAGAATATTTTTTAAGCTGAGGAAGGATAGGAATTTATTGGATATGGGAAGGGAATGGCAGTATAGATATACTGCTTACTCGTAGGGTACAGCAACTAGCAGTTCGGGAAGCCGGAGCGCGTGTCATCATCATCATCATATCAGCCGCAAGAAGTCCACTGCTGGACATAGGCCTCCCCCAAGGATTTCCAATACGACTGGTTGGAAGCGGCCTGCATCCAGCGTCTTCCTGCGACCTTAGTCAGGTCATGCGACCATCTGGTCGGTGGATGTCCGACGCTGCGCTTACCGATACGTGGTCGCCATTCAAGAACCCTTCTGCCCCATCGGCCATCGGTTCTATGCGCTATGTACCCGATGCCATATCTGCAACTACCAGGGGCTGTTGGAAATGACACCACTGATCCTTCTAGGCTTGTCAAGAAGGGATTCAAGAGCTTTAGACTGTAAAATATGAATAACATTTATTTTTATTCGTTACAGATGACCCTCTGAAGACTAAATCCTTCGGGACATTGAGGACTCAGCGTCCTTCGCCAGCCTAATCACGTAAGTATCATCTCAGTACCAAAACAGTCATACAAACTCCTCGTGACACAGCGTTACTGTTTCTTCTAGATTTGGCTTTCTAACAGTTACCCTGTATTGCCCGTGTCTCTGCCCGCGTTAATGTCAATCCCTCAGGAACAGAAAAGTTTCTCGGAATTAAAGCTTATGTCCTTTCCCGGGTCTAAAACTACCTCTATACCTAATATCATCTAAATTGTTTCAATGATTGAAGCGTGAAAAGAAGACAGACAGACAGAGTTACTTTCACATTTATAATATTATTACGGATAACAATTTTTTATCATTTCCACATATGGCAGGGGCTCTCCAATTAAGTTTAGATAACCATCTTAAATCTGGAGAACCCCGCTCTTTACAGAGTTAACATACATTATAATGCAGAATCTTCTTCTCCCATTCCTCCTTCGACTTTATGTGGGGTCGGGACAGCATGGCCGCCTGCCTAACGTCAACCCTCCTTGGGAATGCTTTCGTTGCACGGGATGCATGTGCATCCTTTAGTCGCCTCTTACGACATCCATAGGACAGAACGGAATGGTCCCATATTCTAGGCCAGAAACCACACGCCTTATTACAATGCAGAATAATTGTTAAAAAATAAAATATAGCTACTAAATACATTTCAATCATCATCATCATTTCGAGTAGGTGTCACGGACAATCGACCATGCACACCCTGGTGTCAGAGTTCTTCGGAACCGCCTCGGCCTCTGACGTAGTTCCTTTAACGACTACCAGATGGCAGCCGGGACCACCGGATTAACGTGCTTTCCGAAGCACGGAATCATCTTTATTATCAGACAATCAGGTGATTCAAGCCTGCAATGTCCTAACCAAACTGGAAACAACTAAACAAAGTATGCTTCTGGTGGGAATCGAACCCACGACCTCCGGGTCAACAGGCAAACGCCTTAACCACTGGACCACGGAGGCTGTTATTTCAATGATTAAATGCAAACGACAGCGCGGAACATGCAATAGAGAGGCACGATCGGCTTAAGTGGGTTGTGACGCATCTATCTCTCTACAATCGTTATCACGTAAAATATTGTCCGTGAACCGACTTTACAGACAGTAAATTTTTATTTTTGTAAACATACACCAATTTATTCACAGCGAAAGCTTCAATGTATGGTAAAAATAATGATCGTGCATTTGAAGAGAATTGCGTTTTTTTTTTCTGAATCCATTACGCGTTTTTACGTAAAAGGCGTATGAACCAGGGTCGGTATTGCTTGAATGATTTTTCTGGCATGGTCCCATTGGGTCTCGCGTTAAGCTGCGAATTCACCAAAATGTAAATCGTTTTATCTTTGGTATAGTTTTGTGCTAAATAAAACGTTAAAACGCGGCCAGCAACCTATCATTATTTTGATTCCGTTTTTCACTTGATGCCCAGCAACATGCTAAACGTGGCCTTCAGGTCTTATTAACATAGGCTCCGTCAACCCCGCAAGGGAAAAAGACGTGATACTATTAATGAATATTTTTTACTCAATCACTCTAAAACGGCTTAACGGATGTTAAAGAAATTTTGCACTAAGATTGGTCATTTCATTACATGGATTAACACATAGGCTACCTTTCATTCCGGACAAAAGTTCTGTTCCCACGAGAGGAGCCGCAGGCGACGGCTAGTAATTATATACATTTTATAATGACAAAAAAAGGCTTATTATTGTATAAAAGATTGTTTATTTGATAAATATACTTGGAAATAATTTAAATGTATATTTTAATGTAAGTAATTTAATTATTGTAAAATATATTGTTATATCCGAGCCCTTCAGGCACATAGAGACCAAGACTGAAATTAGTTTCTTTCGGCGTATTCTTTTCAGCAGTGGTCATTCTGAAACGCTAGTAGTTTTTCGATTTTACAAACATAAAAGAAAGAAAAATAAACAACAGAAACATATGACGTTCAAAAAGCGATATATATGTATCCTATTTTTAATAAAAATTATTCAATTTCTATTATTTTTTTTCAAACTAATACCTGCATGATGAAAAAAGAATTAAACAATACTTTTTGAATTATTTTCTTTTTAAGCTGATCGGTTACAAAAAGGAATACAACGTTTTTCAACCACTGAATTATAAACGCGCATCCAACGCACGTTCCGCTAACAAAAAATAAGGATTCTTAATAATGCTAACTCAGCGGTTAGAATTGCTTTTCTCTTTATTTTCATGTTTGAATATATACTTAGTACGTACAAATTGTGAAGGTATTTCTCTTAAGGCGCTGTATCCCATAACCGATTGTAGCGGTTGCAAGTGGCGATCCCGGTTGGACTGTCGCTAGTCTCATTTCAAACCCGTGTTTGCCATTTCCGTGTCAATTTTCACTTTTAATTTAATAACTCAATAATTTTTATTTTATAGGTATCCATCTGGCTCATTTAGCTATACTACCTATATATAGACTTAAAAAAGTTGGTAGTTGTCGCTATAAAATCAAATAACTCGCGACGAAACATTTTCTGGATATAGATTTATGGCTATTTTTTTTTTTTTTATATTTTGATGGAACCATTTATTTTGATCTTTGAACTGTACTTCATATTTTTTCATGCTAGTATTTCATAAAAAATAAGGCTAACTTTGCGACGAAAAAATAGACGTTTTACCTATTTTATTCTTCAGATGCACAGCGCCTTAACCCATTATCGTTGCAAAATAAACAATGTACCTACGCAAGTTTGCTAGCTCGTACCAACCCAAACTGGCAACCCACGCTCCAAAATTTCAGCACCAACGGCTCCATGACAATTATTAAAGTTCCATACAAGTGTTCCCAGTAGCTTGACAAAAATGTTACAATAGTACATACGAATACAAAATTAAACCTTATTAAAACTTAAACTAATTGCCAAACACTGCATGCACAACTATTATTGAGTAGTAATTGTATCCCCCTAACTGCGCCACACAGAGAAAATGAAAGAAAATTTTGAAATTAATACATATCAAAAAACAAGCTAGTTAAAAAATATTATTAATATTATTTGTAGCATAAAAAAAGTAATGATGAGTAAAATAATTTACGAATTTTTGCAATGGAATTAAAAAATCTATTAAATTACTTATCCTTACTAATATTATAAATGCGAAAGTGAGTTTGTTTGTTTGTTTGTTACGCTTTCACGCCGTAACTACTGATCCGATCATCATGAAATTTTGCATACAAGTTCTCTGGAGTACGGAGAAGGACATAGGCTACCTTTTATCCCGGGAATACTATTCCCGAGGGATCGACATTGACGCGGGCGGAGACGCAGGCGGAGACGCGGGCGAAAGCTAGTTATATATAATAATAAAAATATAAGTCTTTGAAAATGTTTGATTGTGCGAGCGAGATAGCCAACCAAGTGTCGAAGGCCTCTTAACATTGTCGGATTTTGTCATCACAATGGGTATATTCTGACGAGATGTCTTGGCGGGAAAATACCTTATTATCCTTGAGAGGGATCATTTTTCCACAGGGCTCATTGCGGTAATCCGGCCTCCCTTCTGTGCGGCTTTCTGTATATAGGTACTTTACTTTTTACTACAGCTACTTATGGACTGTCACAAGGTTATACCCATAAAAAGCAAAACCATACTTTGAGTTCAAAATATTTATTGGACTTTTTCCAGTATTTCAATGTGTTACTGTAAAAATTATGTATGTATGTAGGTCATACATACATATTATCACGCCTTTGACAGCCTCCGTGGTCCAGTGGTTAAGGCGTTTGCCTGATGACCCGGGGGTCGTGGGTTCGATTCCCACCGGAAGCATACTTTGTTTAGTTGTTTCCAGTCTGGTTAGGACATTGCAGGCTTGAATCACCTGATTGTCTGATAATATAGATGATTCCGTGCTTCGGAAGGCACGTTAAGCCGGTGGTCCCGGCTGCCATCTAGTAGTCGTTAAAGGAACCACGTCAGAGGCCGAGAGGTGGTTCCTAAGAACTCTGACACCAGGGTGTGCATGGTCGATTGACCGTGACACCTACTCGAAATGATGATGATGATCACGCCTTTATCCCTTACGGGGTAGACAGAGCCTAAAGTCATAAGACCGAAAGGCCACGTTTAGCGTGTTGGTGGACGTAAAGGTGGAAAATGGAATCAAAATAATGATAGGTTGCTAGCCGCATCGCCTATAGAGTAATAGAGATCAAAAATATGACAACACAGAGACAAAGTATGCCTTCGTTTTTGGCGGACAAATTCTTTTGACTTTTTGACGTAGTGACGTCTTATAAATCGATGAACGCCGGCTGCTCGCACGAAAAAATGTCACGTTCCCTGTGCAAGCGAGAGCGAGAACTATCGGCCTAAGCGTTCGGCTTGTGACGCATCTCTCTCTCTTCCATCGTTATCACGAAGAATTATCGTCCGTTAACCGCCTTTACAGATAACAAATATTTTAATTATTAAATATTTTAATAGCAAAGGATACCCTCTGAACCAGCCGGCCTATTTGCTAACTCAGTGACCAAAGTTTTGATCACTTCAAAGTTCATTGCGGGTTTCCTATGATTGACTATTTTTATTAAAGATATACAAAACGTAATGTACTTTGAAATGACTATCAAAACGTTGTACACTGAGTTAGCAAATAGGCCGGCAGGTCAAAGTAGGTAAAAATAACATAAAAAATAAATGGTCCGGGATGTCATCTTCAAGTGGTTGTCCGGTAGTTACAGACATCGGGTACCCGCGCCCGGTCTCCCAAGCTGCTACGTTTCTCTCATTCATCCGAGTGAGTCTCAATACCTTAATTCCCTTCCCAAATCCAACTTATCCTTTTCCAACTTACAAAGCTTCGGATGCAGCATCGGAAGTTCAAGAAGCCAAAGAAACTGCGCTCGCTAACCCGCCTGCCTAGCCTGTGGACTGACCGTGGCAATATCCTCCCACTGTGGTAACATTCTCCCACGGAACAAAGAATACTTGGGCGAGGCTTTTGTCCAGCAGTGGACTTATTACAGCTGAAATCATGATGATGAATATAAACAGCAAATATTTTTTTTGAAATACGTAAAAAAATTGAGCAAGTTCTTCAACTTACACTTCCTTTAAGCTTAACGAAGTGTCACCAAAGAGTCGATAAAGACTCAACAGCTACTTTAAAACTCCATGATTAACGACCTCTTTATAAGCTACATATAATATAAAGAGGCAACAGAATAATAATTCACGCTAGCCACGTGCCTTTGCATATTGTTTAAGCTATTGCATAGCTTATAATTCCGAAACGAAAAAACCTAACACCCTCCACTCCGACCGGCACAGCGGTGATACTTTGACTTGGGTGTCGCGACAGGCTCGACGTTCGAGTTACTGTTAGAGTGTTACGGTAACGGAGTAACTGTTACAGTGAGTTAACTTAGTAACAGTAACTTAACTTACTAAGTTACAGTTACTGTTACAGTAAGTTAACAGTGAGTTACAGTAACGGAGTTATTAGTAAGATATTAGTAAGTCATAGATAAAAAATGCTATGCAATAGCTTTACCGCGGCTGTCCCCGAGAGCCAAACGTCTTTTTTTTAAAATACAAATAAGTAGGCTAACAGGTATGCGCTCACCCATAAGAAATGGCAAGGTGGCGTGGAACGCGCGCCGACAATGCGCTCGATCAGCTCACTTTAATCACCTAAATAGTTACTCCCGCGATCTTCAAAGTATCAAAAGTGAGATTAACACGAAAAAAAATCGAAAAGTGCCGACGTGTGATATTCTAACGTGTAAAGTGAGAAATCCTAGTGAAACTTTGACCAAAAAAGGGGTTTCTATTCTGTGTTGCGTTAGTAATATGCTTGAAATAAGGCGACGCTGGTCTTCATATGTTCATCTTCATGTGTTTGTTGTTCTATGGGGATGTGTAAGCAGCTCAGAGAGCCGGGCGCTCTTACCCGTAGCCATATCTGCAACCCTCGAACAAGCAGTTAAGAGTCCTAGCCTGATATTATATGGATATATAGAATCATGTACTGAATAGTAGCATTTATTCGCACTATCTCGTCATTTTCCCTTGCATAGTAGACAGAGCCTAGGCTCTTGGATCTAATAGATCTAGATGATTCCTCAGATTTTCGCCCTTCCCTCATTCATTTCAATCGTCCATGCATACCCTGGTGTCAGAGTTCTTAGGATCCTCTCGGCTCTCGGCCTCTGACGTGATTCCTTTAACGACTACCAGATATCAGCCAACGGCTTAATTCCGAAGCACGGAAACATGTTTATTATCAGACAATCAGGTGATTCAAGCCTGCAATGTCCTAATCCCATTGTTTCCACAACTAAACAAAGTATGGTTCCCGTGGGAATCGAACCACGACCCCCGGGTCTACACTGCCTTAACCGCTGGACCACGGAGGTATTTGCCCCTTTCCTCGATCGGTTTTAATGCTCTACTTGGAATCCTTTCTTCCCGACTAGCAGGAAAGCGTGAAACCGGAATAACACTCAGATGAAAAGGACTGATACTACCATAAACAGGTAACAGTTACTGCTGTGCCAATTTGTTCTATGTTAGATTCTAATCAATTTTATTACATAAATAATTTATTTTGTAAAAACTTGTAGACACAAAAATAAAACTAGGTATTAGCCCACGCTGGGAATCTAACCCAGAGCCTCATGGTTAGCGTCACTGGCCGTAGGGACTTCCGGTGATATATCTGTGTCACACTTTAATTTTAGATAGAGGGCGATCAATCAATGAAGAAATTAGATTATTTGTCACCCTGCAAGATTCATTATGATGCGAAAATAGATTTAGTAGAGCAACTTTATGGGTTTTATGAGATTCAATTTTCTTTTTATTTAACTGCTTGCACCAGAAGAAGGGTTATGTTTTTCGATCTATTAGTATACATATCAGGCTCTGTAACCTAATCGCTCTATAGCGTATCGCAATATCTGTCCATATCGTCATATGGGCAGATATTACGATGGGCAGATATGACTAGACCTAGACTAGACAAACAAGGGGAGACTTTTGCCCGGTAGTCAGGGCTTCAAACTCATACATAAGACCTATCCTTTTTGGAAAAGAACTACAGGTGAAACCCAAGATGCTGCGCTGTATGTGTGAAGTCTCGCAGCCTCAAAGACCACGTGAGAAACTCTCGCAAATTGTGGCATTCTCCATGTCCATAATATAGCAGACAAACGTGAACCGCTTACGCTGATACGGTCACGTCTTACGGTAACTGGCAAATTACATAAGGAACAAATGACTGTCTATGCCCCCTCCACCGGGCACTGGCAGAAAGGGAAAACTTAAGAAATGCTAGCTGGATTTTGTGAAAGATTATTTATTTATTTATTTATAAAATCACACACAGATTCACAGATATATATCCAAAACATCTGCATGGTAGTCAGTAACGAATACAGTTATGTCAAATATGGTTAATAATCATAATTAAATAACACGAATCTATGAGTTCAAGATGTAAATGATAATGTCAATAATATAAATAAAAAAAAAGAAAAGAAGAAAACTGAAATGTCAAAAGTTATACAGCGTGATTTTGAACCTCCTAGCTATATTGCAATCTGGGAATCAGAATCCCTAATGGAATACAGAACTGCAAGAAAAAAATATGTAAAAACCGAAAAAAAAATTTGACTCAAAATCACGTTGTATAATAAAATTAAATGAATTCAGATAAGTCAACAGATTGTGTAGAAATACATCAATTGAGTCATTAAAAATGTCTGCTTCACTGACGTTAACGAGCATATCTCCAAGCATCTGGCAAGCAAGCATTATATCCGTGCCAATGGCCTCACACCCAAGGAAGTCGATGACCATGCATAGTTGTGGTAAAGCCACGCTACCGGCAAGATTCGTGTTTGCTAGTAGCATGAATGTCCGGGGAAGTACCACACCCTCACAGAAAATCGTCGTTTGTGTAGAAGCTTTACCCCCTTGCTTCATCGTGAGTGAGAGAGCCAGGGGCCCATCCTTCCCCCATTTCGCCCTCCCCATATCGTAAGTTCGAGACTTGTGTTACGGTATGGAATACCAACTCAACGATACAATATTTTGTAACAAAACCTATATAGATAAAGATCCAAGACCAATCTGAAAAAGATCATTTCCCATCTTCTGTCCGGGGATTGATCCCGGGACCTCCGGCGTGGCAACCTGGCATGATGACCTCTAGGCCACAGATATGGTTGCCAACTATACTGTTAATAACAGTATTATACTGTTTTTTACTACACTATACTTTTAACTGTTTAATAAAAATAAAGTATACAAAATACTGTTTACAGCATCAAACTGCTTAAAATTTTTTTTTATTTAGTCAGAGGTCAGATGGCGCTCTGTGCAGCGCAGCCACAAACATATCACAGTAATGGAGTTTCTGTATTTAAAACATTAAATAAATAAAGTACTGGACATTTTTTTTTAAATACTGTTTAATATTTTTCTCTGAAAATACTTATTTCTTGTAAAAAAAGTTAGCAACCCTAGCCGCAGAGCTTGTCAAAATTTCGTTGTTGAAATTACACCACCTTTTGTAACCAGAAACTAGAATATTTGACGTTGGGAGCTAAAATCCGTCTTACGAATTTTCGATCAGTACACGTGCCCTGATGCAAGTTTAAAATAATTTACCCATCCCAAAAAGTGCACAGCCTTAAGAAGTTTTCACTTGAAAAACTTATATTGCAATACTTTTACCAAAAAGCTATTATCCCTATAAAAAGCTCCAGAACAAACTGTGCATAAATAAATGTAAAAGTAGTCACATATGATGAAACGGAAAGAGGAAGTCTTTAGAGAGATGTACAGGAAATGGTGGGGTGGAACGAACGAAAATGTGGGTCGACTGAGAGTACTGATAATGGAGTTTTTTCGTGAGAATTTACTACCTAGTAGGTAACACGTATCTTTTGATGTAATAACGTCTTATGAATCAACTAGCTTTTGCCCGCGGCTTCGCTCGCGTTAAGAAGTATAAAGTCTCAGCCCGATCGATTTAAAATTGACAAAGATTCATACAAACTTTCATCCCCTATTTTATCCTCTTGGGGGTAGAATTGATCAAACTCCTTTCTTAGCGGATGCTTACGTCATAACATCTACCTGCATGCCAAATTTCAGCCTGATACGTCCAGTGGTTTGGGCTGTGCGTTGATAGATCAGTATGTCAGTCAGTCACCTTTGCGTTATATATATTTAGAAGTATTACGCCGGCTGCACGCACGAAAAAGTGTCACGTTCAGTATGCAAGCAAGCGCGCGGAACAAGCGATAGAATATCTCTATGGAAAGCTTACTTTTAAGAGTACCTCTTTAAACAACACTTAAGGCGCTGTATCCCTTAACCGTTTTTAGCGGTTGAAAGTGGCGATAAAGGTTAGCCTGTCCATAGTCTTTTCGACTAGCTCCGTGGCGCAGCGGTCAACACGCCAGCCTGCGACACGGAGTGACCGGGTTCGATCCCCGGCCAGGTCAAGATGGAAAATAATCTTTTTCAGATTGGCCTGGGTCTTGGATGTGTGTCTATATATGTATTTGTTATAAAATATAGTATCGTTGAGTTAGTATCCCATAACACAAGTCTCGAACTTACTTTGGGGCTAGCTCAATCTGTGTGATTTGTCCGTATATATTCATTCATTATTAGCCTCATTTCAAACCCGTGTCTGCCATTTCCGTGTTATTTTTCACTTTTAATTTATTAATTCTTAAATATAACCAAATATTATATTTTTTAGGTATCCATTTGGATCATTAAGTTATACTTTTTATAGACATTAAAAAGTTTATAGTTGTCGCTGAAAATATCAAGTAAATCGCGACGAAACTTTTACTGGATATAGCCTTTTTGCTATTTTATTTTTATAGGATTTAAATATTTTTTGAAAATATTTTGATGTAACCATTTACTTTGATCTTTGAACTGTGTCTGATATGTTTTTCATGCTCGTATTCCATGAAAAATAAGACTAACTGCGCAACGAAAATATAGACGTTTTACGGTATTCTTCTGATACAGCGCCTTAGGTTTAGATAAAATATAAGAACGCTAATATTATCATTTCATTATACTAAGTAAAATTAGTTTTCTTAAATGAAACACAAAGTTTCATTTAACCGACATAGTAGCGGAGCACTTTAGCAAACTGGATATTTAAATCATTTAAATTACGCCGACGCAGTTTCGCATATTTTACATTTTCATGAAAAAGTTAAATAAAGAAACTAGAAATTGGAACTCATGAATACGGAAACTGGTAAGTTAACCCTCGCTAAGTATTTTTTAATTTCCCTTGCGTAAATTTATAGGGGTAATTTTAAACTATTATTATTATTTGCGAATGGTTGTATGTAGATATGGAGCAAAAGATTAAATCTTAGATGGTGATGGAAGGCTATCAGTTCATTTAACAATGTTGCTATCGGCTTTGTGTATTTTTAAATACCACCCTCAATAGATAGAAATGGACAAGAGTATGTGGGGCGAGACATACTTTAAATGTAATCCCCATAAACTAACTACCACTAGCCGTATGGTTTCTGGCAGAGTAGAATAGGACCACTCCAAGTCTTCCCATGGAGGTCGTAAAAGGCGACTTAGGAAATACAAGCTAAACAAAGCTCATAAACATCAATAAGACCTGAAATGAAATTAAATGAAATAGAAATGAAAAGAAATGAAAAGCAATGAAAAGAAATGAAAAGAAATGAAAAGAAATGAAAAGAAATGAAAAGAAATGAAATGAAATGAAATGAAATGAAATGAAATAGAATTTTATTCAAATTTGGATATCATGTATCTCTTTCTGAACGTCATATTATTATTTTTAATATTTGCAAAATCAATAAGCTACTAGCGTTAGAAACGACCACTGCTGAGAAGAATACGCCGAAAGAAACTCAGTACAGTATTGGTCCTACGTGCCTGAAGGTTCTCTCCAACCCGTCTGGCCAGCGAGGAGAGTGTAGGCCAAATCCTCTGTCTGCTCTGGCCAAGTATGGCTCTGGTAATACAGAGAGAGTCATGCTCCTGCAATGGCACTAAAAAGACCTGACGATGATGATGATGAATCCTAACTAATATTATAAATGCGAAAGTGAGTTTGTTTGTTTATTACGCTTTCACGTTGTAACTATTTAAATAAAATATTATCTGGGGTACGGACAAGGACACACGGAAACATTTTATCCCGAGCAGAAGTACTGTTCCCGAGGGATCGACATTGACGCGGGCGGAGCCGCAGGCAAAAGAGTCGATGGGGCGAGACATACTTTGAAAGTAATTTTTATAAACAGAACTTAGCACGAACCTTTTAATTATTTGTTTTCTTTGACGTTTCAATGGAGTTTTCACTGAGAATTGGAGAGTTTCACTGAAATTATTAAATTATTAGTGAAACTGCGTCCACCACCACAAGACGTGACCAGGCTAAAGCCTTCATTAAAATCTATCTGAGTACATATTTTGTTTTTAATATTTTTAGTTCCTTCAGCCCCCAGGAGGCCAGATCTGGCCGCATAACAATAAAAACTCCATTGTGTCTGCGTTTCCGCGATTGACGGGTTAAAAGAAAATTCAAGATATAGTTTATTTAATAATACATCTCACCAAATTTCTTACTTGACAATATCACGATACAGTCATTTTTAAACTTAGTAATTTTTCCTGATGGTCCTTAGTCGCCAAAAGAAAGGCCTGGTCTGGTATCTGACTGTACCATATGTGTGGTAGAACTTAAAGGTATTTTTTATATAAAACATATTTTCTATCTATTAGTACACACAAATATCTACACAATATTATATTATACTAGCTGCCCCGGCGAACTTCGTTTAGCCATAAGTTAAAAACTCTCCTATCTCTCAAGTTGGATCGAACTGCACATGGTGTGCGAATTTTACTATAATCGGTTAAGTGGTTTAGGAGTCCATTGAGGACAAACATTGTGACACGAGATTTATATATATTAAGACTAGCTGTTGCCCGCGACTTCGTCCGCGGCAATTTCTGTTCCCCGTTTTCAAAACATTTTTTATTGATGCTTCGCTCCTATTGATCGCAGCGTAATGTTTTATAGCCTAAAGCCTTCCTCAATAAATGGACTATCCAACACAAAAAGAATTTTCCAATTTAAACCAGTAGTTCCTGAGATTAGCGGGTTCAAACAAACAAACAAACAAACAAACTCTTCAGCTTTATAATATTATTATAGATATATCTAATATTTCTGGCCAATTTGTAGTCGTAAATAAATAGTAGTTGGGTATGATTTTCAAAATAATTATTGCTTTACAACTTTTACTTTGTTACCGAGTGTAAATATCACTACATAGTATAAAACAAAGTCGCTTCCCGCTGTCTGTATGTCCCTATGTATGCTTAGATCTTTAAAACTACGCAACACATTTTGATGCGGCTTTTTTAATAGACAGAGTGAGTTAAGAGGAAGGTATATACAGTCCCGCCCCGGCCTCGCATGGGTGCGATAAATTTATCGCACACGTGCGAAGCCTAGGCGAGTCGCTAGTTTTTTTATAAAATTGGTTTACAGGACGTGATTCGTATCAAATATACAAGTTTAGATTTATAATATTGGTATGACTAACTAGAGCTCTGTGAATTGATAAAGACATGAATAAATCATATTCCAACACTACAGTCTATTGTAACGCAATATCTCAGAACAAATTGAATATTATTTTATTCATCGGAATCTGGTGTTCTCAGCAACCCAAGTTCTTTGAGTAACTCATCAGTAAACATTGGAAGTAAATCGGGCTGAATCGATGGTTTTACGCTGGATGGACTCGCAAAATGACCTGCCGTAAAAGGATATTCTTTTACGGCAGGTCATTTTGCGATAGAACCAAATTCTATAAACGAGAGGTCCCAGGTTCAAACCACACCAGACCCGACATGTACCTCTGAGTTTATAGACCAATCTGTTAACTACACTAAATTGTAAAGCAATCTGCCTACTACAATCACACTAGTTAATTGTTCACTAGCGTATGAAAAACAGAAGGCACGTACTATTTCGCAATTTCCTGCCTCCGTGCCTCACTGGCTAATATGCTATTAATGGGTTAAATTCTCAGGGCAGGCAGATACTTGTCCTTCATTTTCACAGATATTTCTCTGCGATTTTGGAGCTATGCAAGGAACCTAGCATTAAACAAGCGGTTAGATGTATAAATTTCACAAAATCGTATAATTGTGAATCCAGCAGGGATACAACGCAGCATAGCCGAGAAAGCAACTGTTAAAGCGCTTAGATGATGACTAGGACACTGACCATGCTAACCTGTATGATGTGTAGATTTTGGAAAACATTGCTGATTATATAAGCATATATCTAAAACTATGTAGTAGACATTTAATTTGATATTGGTAGGTAGGTTAAATTTGGTTAAAGTTCATTCGGCAAATCCATTTTAAATAGAATGAATAAAATTAAATAAAAACATAATTTATTTTTCATTAATATACAGGTTTTAACTTTAAACGTGTATCTAAAATTTATTAATTATTAATACACAATACAAATAAAAATAAATAATAAACATAGTTTTTTTCTAAAAAAAAAAAAAAAGCTTCAAATATTTAAAAACCCGCTCTTTCTGTTTCCCGTGCAAAGGTGCCCAATACGCTGGCAGCGTTCCCTCGCTGAATCGCGATGGCCATCCTTTGCACGAGAAACGAACTAGAGCGGGGGTCACCAGTTCTCTCCGATATTCTAGTCCCTATCTTACCAATGAGTTTTTTGGCATCGGCGCCCCAGCTGCCCATCGTTTCTACCGCACAGGGACACAGCAACAATGCGGCTCCAGGGCCGCATACTTCTTCATTAAATAAATATATATAACAATAACATATCTCTTTAAATTGAAAGCAACAGTTATTAGGAGGCCATTCCTATAAATGCAATATTTAACATAGCTGCTGATCAAGGATGTGCCTTGATCAGCAGCTATGTTAAATATTGCATTTCCAAAAAAAATTAATGTGCATGTTCGCTTTTATTCGTTTATAGTTAAAAATCTACTAGGACGTTTTGCGAATTCCTTTTGTCAATCTAACTGTATTGATTGATATAGTCGGACTATGCGGGCATTTCTTGTTTCTCTATTTTTCGTTCAGCGATAAAAAAAACTACTAGGGCGTTTTGCGAATATTCCTTTAGTCAAGCTTACTGTATTGATTGATATGGTCGGACTATGCGGGCATTTCGTGTTTCACTATTATTCGTTCAGCGATAAAAATCTACTAGGACGTTTTACGATTATTCCTTTCGACAACCTAACTGTATTGATTGATATGGCCGGACTATACGGTCATTTCTTGTTTCTCTATTATTCGTTCAGCGATAAAAATCTACTAGGACGTTTTGCGAATATTCCTTTTGTCAAGCTAACTGTATTGATTGATATGGTCGGTCTATGCGGGCATTTCTTGTTACTCTATAATTCGTTCAGCGATAAAAATCTACTAGGTCGTTTTGCGAATATTCCTTTTGTCAAGCTAACTGTATTGATTGATATGGTCGGAGTATGCGGGCATTTCTTGTTTATTTTGTCCTTGGCTTGACCAAACACATCTGTGTTATGTTTCGGTCAGATAACATTAATTAGATTAATATATTATACAATATTGTCACGCTCATGCGTATGTATCCATATTGTCTAGAGGGATATGTAGTGAACTGTAGATATAGGTATTCTTTTTACTATATCTATTTTCCGTACATCCATACTATCAAGTCTATTTTGTTTATTTTTTATTTTTTACACAGAGTAAGCTAGCCTGAAAGTAAGTTCGAGACTTGTATTATGGGATACTAACTCAACGATACTATATTTTATAACGAATTCATATTTTTATAAACATCCAATACCCAAATCAATCTGAAAAAGATCATTTTTCATCTTGACTTGACCGGGGATTGAAACCGGTACCTCTGTTGCCAGCAGCCTAGAATGATGAGTACTAGGCCACAGAGAAAGTCAAGTACTTTCGCTTGCGGGGTAGACAGAGCCAAGCCGGCCTATTTGCTAACTCAATGTGTTGTACATTAAGTTAGCAAATATAGAGTATTGATTAGTTACTTCAAAATACATTGCAGCTTTTGTATCATTGACTATTTTTATTTAAGATATATATATAACGTTATGTATTTTGAAGTGACTATGAAAACGTTGAACACTGATTAGCAAATAGGGCGGCAGGTCTTTAAATAAACAACTTTTCATATGGGACCAATGCTGGAAACTCAAAAAAAATTACATTTTCATACAAATGTGTTCGGCCGGCCTGGCAATTACTATGAAAATGTCAAAAAAAATTTAAGACCCATAATTAATCCCATAGGGAAAGTTGTTCATTTTGTTGGGCTTAGTCACCCCTTCACGGTACCTTCGTTGGTTAAGTTACTCGCTGTATGACTGAGTTCTGAGGTAACAAAGCTCATAAACATCAATGAGACCACTCCAACCCGTCTGGACAGCTAGGAGGGTGTAGGCCAAATCCTCTGTCTGCTCCAGCCAAGTATGGCTCTGGTAGTACAGAGAGGGTCATGCTTCTGCATTGGAGACTAAAAAGATCTGATGATGATAGATTTGGCACCATACTCCTATGACGAATTCTGCCAAATGGAGAAAGGTAAAATTTGTGCATTAAAATGTTATTAAATTCTAATTAATTAATTTCCTAATTTTTGTAATGAAAGAATTTTAAATTTTATATAAAGTAATGAATGTGTGAAATTGACGTGTAACGAATGTTATATATATAATCAACTAGCTTTCGCCCGCGGCTCCGCCTGCGTCAATGTCGATCCCTCGGGAATAGTACTTTTTCTGTCCTTCTCCGCACTCCAGAGAACTTGTATGCAAAACTTCATGATAATCGGTTTAGTAGTTACGGCGTGAAAGCGTAACAAACAAACTCACTTTCGCATTTATAATATTAGTAAGGATAAGGATAACTTACTTCCTTATGTAAGGATAAGGATTAGTTAGGATAAACAATGAAACATTGAAAAAAATAAAACCGAATTAATAACCTCCCCCTTTTTTTGAAGTTGGTTAAAATAATCTTCTACTTTTGTAACCTTTGTTTTCACTCTAAGTTGATAACCCTCGACCCCTTTTTATCGTGATTAAAATAAAATAAAGGCAACGGCAAAACCTGCTAAATTCCATTAACGAAGCTCCTGAGGGTTAAGTTTAATTGAAAATACTAACTGTGATCAAATTCTGATCAGCAGCCCTTTAATGCCTCCTAAGGGCTTGGAAAAACTTAGTCAATTAAAAGCAGGGTTGGCAAGAACAACAACCTTATTTATCCTAAACTAGCTGTTGCCCACGACTTCGTACGCGGCAATTTCTGTTTTTATGATTAGTTAATCATAAAAACAGAAATTGCCGCGTACGAAGTTTTCGCCCGCGGCTCCACCCGCGTTAATGTCGATGCCTCGGGAATAATACTTTTTCCCGGGATAAAAGGTAGCCTATGTCCTTCTCTGTACTCCAGAGAACTTGTATGCAAAATTTCATGATGATCGGTTCAGTAGTTACGGCGTGACGCTTTCACGCCGTAACTACTAAACCGAACAAACAAACAAATAAACAAACAAACAAATAAACAAACAAACTCACTTTCGCATTTATAATATTAGTAAGGATTAGTTGTTTTCTTCGTACAGATGAATAATTTTCCCTCGTTTTTAAAACCTGAGATTAGCGCGTTCAAACAAACAAACTCTTCAGCTTTAGAATATTAAGTATAGATGGAGCGATATTACAGCGAAGCTAAAAGGAGGGTATGATTTTCCTGCTCTTCATATATTGTACATACATGGTGAAATTTTAATCGTTTTGGACCCTTAAAAAGGTGACTCAGACCATCAATATGAACAACTTTTTCTATGGGACCAACGCTGAAAACTCAAAAAAAAATTCGTCTTTTCCATACGAAAGAGTTCCGCCGCCCGGCCAGTTTGTATGGTAATGTCGAATTTTTTTTTAGTTCCCAGCATTGTTCCCATACAAAAAGTTGTTCATTTAGATGGTTTTAGTCATCCCTTTAAGGTTTCAAAACGATAAAAATTTCAACATCTATGATCATGTGTTTTTGTATCTCCTAAACTACGTAACGTAACATATTGTTAAATGCATCTAGACCATTTGCTTGTTAAAAACAGTGTACTACACACCAAAACGGTTTGTTGTCGTTCCCTAGAATACTATGTCGTGATGTTAAAAAAAAAATCTTTTTTGAAATATTGTGTTTGGAATCAAATTAAAGGTATTTTATTAAATAATTATTATTTACTAGCTTTCGCCCGCGGCTCCGCCCGCGTCAATGTTGATCCCTAGGGAATAGTACTTTTTCCTGGGATAAGGTAGCTTATGCCCTTTGTCCTTAGAAGGTTTATCGGTTCTACGCGGTGAGAGAGAGAGCCGGAGGTCCATCCTTTCCCCAATTTCTCCCCCCAACTCTTTTAAAGGCCGGCAACGCTCTTGCCTGATACACTAGTGTTTCAGTTGTCCATGGGTAGCAGTGATCGTTTACCATCAGGTGACTCGCTTCCTGTCTTATATCATAAAAAATGTTACCCCAACACTTTGAGTTAAAATTTTTTTTTTAACACGCACAGAATTTACAACAGTTTCGTCAATATAATAGCTACATTTAAATCAGTCAAAAATACCACCCCGAATCGTACCCGGTTCAAAGGTACCCATTATGCTTGCCGCGTTTCCTATTTGGATTGCTAGGGACAGCCTTTGAACCAGGTACCATCCAGAGCGGTGGTTACAAATAATCCTATCCTAACTAATATTATAAATGCGAAAGTGAGTTTGTTTGTTTGTTTGTTTGTTACGCTTTCACGCCGTAACTACTGAACGGATCATCATGAAATTTTGCATACAAGTTCTCTGGAGTACAGAGAAGGACATAGGCTACCTTTTATCCCGGGAAAAAGTACTATACCCGAGGGATCGACATAAACGCGGGCGGAGCCGCGGGCGAAAGCTAGTTATAAATAATTTAATTAAACTAATTTCCTTCATTGGCTTTTACAATAGGCATGGCCCATATAGCCTGGTTATGTGATTTTCTGCCACAAACGTAAAATGTATGCATAACTTAAAATATTCAAGACTTTTTGGTGTTGCTTTTTGCGGTAATTCCCCAGCCCTAATCAAGAGTTTGAATAACAAGAGCCTTTTAACGAACACCTCTCAAAACTTCTGACTTCCTACAAAATTAATTCTTGTTTTACTTTTAAAAAAACGTTGGGCATATTTGTATATGAAGAGAGTATTGTAAATTCATTGAAGTGTTAAATTATCTTTTTATGTTGCTCCAAAAGTTTTGTAATCTCAGAAAAAGTACTCGAATTAGAAAAGAAAGAAAGAAAAAGAAAGAAAGATAATTTACTTGGAACCAAATAAAACAGACAATACATATTTCTAACATTTTACAAAACAAGGCATCAAAAGGAGTCACTCAGCATTAGGCGGTGATGTATCTGAGTAACATCACGCCGCTGGTCTTCCGTGATACCTGTCCATAAAATAAAACGTACCTAAATCTACTCTAAATGATCATCATCATTACAGCCTTAGGAAGTTTCATGGCAGAATATTACCATACTCACCAATTGGGTTTGCGAGCGCAGTTTCATTGACTTCTTGTACTTCCGACGCCGAGGTCTATCGAAGCAAAGCTAGTAGTAGTCTGTAGCTTTGCACATTAAGTAATAATATAAATATGACTAAATTAGATCCTTTAAAATGTGATTTGACGTGAAAATGTGCCTGCAAAGGCCTATTTTCTGAATAAACGTTTTGATTTTTTTGAGCATATTTAAGCTTGGATAAGTAGGATTTTTGAATTAATTAAGGAAATTAAGGTATTAGGATAGTACTCACTCAGATGAATAGGAAAAAATAAGTAGCGGGAGGCCGGGCGCGCGTATTCGATGTACCTGCAACCACCGGACAAGCTTGAGGATGACACAACTGACCTTAAACTATATCAATGCAGATGTAACTGGACGTTCTTGGTCAAGTCAAGAATACCCGGAAAAAAAAAAGAAATTTGTGATTACGAAACAGCTACTTAAGATATTAAAATAAATATGAATCGCAGTTTAGGATACTGAGATGCGTGTGCAGGGTGACGAAATCCAAAATCCAAAATGTACTTATACCTATTGAAAGTAAATCCAGAATGTATATTCTGGATTTTATCCAACTGGAGCATAGGTAGCAACTATAGTAAAGAAGTTTCAAAGCCATCGTTTGACCTGGGTATGGTCATGTTATGAGAAGAAATGCCGAACATCTGGCAAAGAAAATGGTCCGCATGAAAGTAAATGGATAGAGGACTAGAAAGACCGAGAAAAACAGAGAATGAGTGTATTAGACGGGATATGGGTAAATGTCACTATGATTAATAACAAGAAGAAATGGAAGGAGTTGTCATGAAGAGCCGACAAATAGGGAAAAATCGAGGAAAAAGATGAATCGTATGATTCGAAGATTTATCAGAAAAAGCCTTTTCAGGCACTTTTTCACGTCAATTTACATTTTCAATAATACAAATTCATTTATATTCAAACTATTGATTATTGTTTAAAATCTACAAACTATTGGCGTTTCGGAACCGATCACTGCAGAGAAGGAAACGCCAAAATAAATTCTTTTCAACAGTATTAGCCTACTCGCCTGAAGAATGATGTCAAGCAATGAGGATATTACGTTATTTTAACTCCCTTTGTTTGTCCGTGGGTAAATATTGACTAGATTAAATTGCAATATATGGCATAAAACCAGTTAAATGTATGTAAGTAAAAAGGAATAAATAAATCACAATAATAAGAAATTGACATAAAAACAAAAACAAAAAGACAGGTAAGGATAAAATAAGTAACATCGCAAAAATTATCAATGATAAGTTACCCTCTATTTTATAATATTTGACTAACTTACGAGTATATAATAAACCGCTTGCCGTTCCACATATAATTTTGCGATGAAAGCACAGGGTTCATATTGTACCTAATATAACTACAGTGCAGTGTATTATATATCATATAAAAGCTAATGTAATTAATGTGCAATATGAAATGCAGTAAATGAATTGAATGGCATACCTAACTATTGTGTGTTAAAAAACTGACAGGCTAGTTACTGTAGTATCTACTCTGTTTACTAAGTAGCTATTGCAATAGGCAATTTGACAAAAAAAGACCAAAAAAATCTATAAACCGGTTTATTAGCAATCCCCGCACGGAGGCGGCATACAGACAGTGAAACCCTTTTTACGTCACCCTTTAGCCCTACGCTGCCCTTGGAGCGTTGTCTATACGGGTCGCCCTTCTGTAGGGTCAATACGGTTACGTAATTTTTCGGACGTGGTATTTTTTATTTAAGCACTATAAAAGATTTTACTTTCGCGATACTGGTTTGAAATGAAATAAGAAAACAATTTATTGATTTTCGGGACTCTGTTTTTTTCTATATAGAACGGCAAACGAGCAAGCGTACCATTAAGTGACCCACTTGATGGTAAGTGATCACCGCTGCCCATAGACAATTATAAATAATAAATAAATAAATATATACCGACAAATCACACAGATTGAGCTAGCCGCAAAGTAAGTTCGAGACTCGTGTTATGGTATACTAACTCAACGATACGATATTTTATAACACATACTTATATGGATAAATATCCAAGACCCAGGCCAATCTGAAAAATATAATTTTCCATGTTGACCTGGCTGGGGATCGAAACCGGGCACTCTCGTGTCGCAGGCTGGCGTGTTGACCGCTGCGCCACGGAGCTAGGCCGGCAATGCTGGGGTGTGACAAGAGCGTTGCCGGCCTTTTAAGAAAACATTGACTCGTTGTTTGAAGGTATCAATGTCGTATCGATTCGAGGATATAGTTCGGTCGCACGTGGCAGGAAGTTTCTAATTTCCGATTAAAACGTACGGTAGTTGATTTTGGTGGTTATCCTGGTGGTAGGGACGAAATTTTAATTTATGTTTTAAAATTGTTTGTGTGAATTATTTGGATTAAATAAAAAATAAATAAATAATAAAATGTCATTTTACCTATAGTAGTACTAGCCGTGTGGTATCCGGCAGAGTAGAATAGGACAACTCCAAGTCTTCCTGTGGATTTCGTAAAAGGAAGACTTAGGAAATACAAGCTAAACAAAGCTTATAAACATCTAAGAGACGTCTCCAACCAGTCTGGCCAGCGTGGAGAGTGTAGGCCAAGTCTTCTGGCTGCTCTGGCCAAGTATGGCCCTAGTAGTACAGAAAGGGTCGTGCTCCTGTAGTGGAGACTAAAAAGGACCTGATGATGATGATGATACCTATAGTAAATATTTTGCAAGAATATCGACTCTGCTATTAGTTAGGTTTAAGGCTGCTGTTTAAAATCAATTACTCGAAAATGCATACTATTGTATTATTATCTAACAGACAAAACTGCATGGAAGTAATACATTTAATAAATTGTTAAAATACATCATCAATTTGAAATAAAATAACTTTATTTTGTGCTTCCCGAAGCACAAAATCATCTTTATTATCAGACAATCACGTGATTCAAGCCTGCATTGTCCTAACCAAACTGGAAACAACTAGGTAAACAAAGTATGCTTCCTGTGGGAATCCAAATGATGACTTCTGGGTCTACAGGCAAACGCCTTAACCACTGGACCACGGAGGTTGTTGCTCTTGCAGATAAAAAATAGTAATAGACGTTCTTAAAAGATACATGATATCCAAATTTCATTAAAATTTCATTTCATTTCATATCGCTACTAAAATTAATAGGTGTCTATTCCACGTTCCAACTCCCAGTGCTCCAATGTACATTGGGAACATGTGTAGTATTCAGTGTGCAAGCTCGTTAGACATTGAAATCGGTAGTAGTTTATGAAATAATTGAGGTAATAAATAAATAAATAAATTTACGGACAAATCACACAGATTGAGCTAGCCCCAAAGTAAGTTCGAGACTTGTGTTATGGGATACTAACTCAACGATACTATATTTTATAACAAATACATATATAGATACACATCCAAGACCCAGGCCAATTTGGAAAAGATCATTTTCCATCTTGACCTGGCCGGGGATAGAACCCGGTCAATTCGTGTCGCAGGCTGGCGTGTTGACCACTGCGCCACGGAGCTAGTCTGGTAATTTTTAGGGTTCCGTACCCAAAGGGTAAAAATGGGACCCTATTAATATCGCTTGGCGGTCCGTCTGTTTGTCTGTCACCAGGCTGTATATCATGAATCGTGATACTAAGATAGTTGAAAATTTCACAAATGATGTATTTCTATTGTCGCTGTAACAACAAGTACTAAAAAAAAGAATAAAATTAATATTCTAGGGGGCTCCCATACAACTAACGTGATTTTTTTTGCTTGTTTGTGCTCGATATTGATAACGGCAACAGGGAGACGTTTGAAATATTCACAGAATATTAAGTTATATATTCACTTTAAAAATAAATAATTAAATAATTGCTTGCCATGTTGTCCGCTAAAAGAACTATCTACAATTTATTTTTACCTGTACTTCATGGACACCCTGATCTGTGGGTCTTTCGTTTCATTTTGGGTGTATTGTACCAAATGTAGGCGTATTGTATCTGAGGAAAAATCAAAGGTTGTGAATTGTCGTCTTTCTGGGGACCATGTATTGTTCATTTTCAGACACATGGGAAATGTTAAATTAAATTTTAGAGACAACTTTAACTTGGATTTTTTGGAAGAAGCAATTGTTTGTAGTTACTCGCGAATTGGCTTCATAAACATTTAACATATTTAAGTATCTATCTAAAAATACAAATTATGGTCCCTGCTTTAGTTCCTGCAAATTGTCACCCCGTGGTAACGTAATTTTCAGCTCCCTATTATAGTCCCTGCAAATTGTCACCCCGTGGCAACGTAATTGTCAGCTCCTTATTATAGTCCCTGCAAATTGTCACCCCTTGGCAACGTAATTGTCAGCTCCTTATTATAGTCCCTGCAAATTGTCATCCCGTGGCAACGTTTTTGTCAGCTCCTTATTATAGTCCCTGCAAATTGTCATCCCGTGGCAACGTAATTGTCAGCTCCTTATTATAGTCCCTGCAAATTGTCAACCCGTGGCAACGTAATTGTCAGCTCCTTATTATAGTCCCTGCAAATTGTCACCCCGTGGCAACGTAATTGCCAGCCCTTTGGCCATGGGATACCTCGATCTTTCTCTTTGACATAAAATCGAAGAGACGATGGGTTCATGGAGCCCACGGGCCCATGGTTTCTACCCCAAAGGCTCAAATATCTAGCTATCTCCAGTACCTACACACTGCGCCTATTGACGCTTTCCGCCGCAGCTGGTGCTGTACCAGTCTTTGACTTAATCTAAGAACAACTTGCAAAACTTAAAAATGTTACTAATGTTAGCAAGGAGCCCAATGGCGCAGTGGGCGTCAGCATTACTAGCGGTTACGCATGTTAAGCAACCCCAGGCGCGGTCCCCAGTGAGATGGGTGACCGCAAGTCGCATATAACATTCTCGAGCTTTGTAATGCAAATTAAGCCGTTGGTCCCGGCTGTCATCATTCATGGCAGTCGGTAAGCTATGTCAGATGTCATTAGGCAGCTTAACAAATCAAATCTGAGTGTTAGCCACTTATACGAAAAACAAACAATGTAATCTTATATATTCAAGAGTTATCGCAAAATATAGATCATCATCATCTTCAATCTATATTCGTCCACTGTTGGACATAGGTCTCTCCCTTGGCACGCCACTAAGCTCGCCACAATACATAGATGCATACTATTAATAGTTTCTCGAAATGACAATATTAAATATTAAAATAATAGTTTTACTTACATCATGTCTGTTTATATAATACACTAGCTTTCGCCCGCGTCAATGTCGATCCCTCGGGAATAATACTTTTTACCAGGATGAAAGGTATGTCCTTCTCCGTACTCCAGAGGACTTGTTTGCAAAATTTCATGATTATCGGTTCAGTAGATACGTCCTGAAAGCGTAACAAACAAACAAACAAACAAAGTCACTTTCGCATTAATAATATTAGTAAGGAAAGGATAAGGATACACGAATATACAAAAGTGATCAAAAGCAGCCACTTTTTTTAACTAAATTTTAAAATAGACATTTATCTCCAATCTCAACTGATGGTAAGTGACGATGAAGACGAGGATGTTACATGTCTATCCAAGAGATACCCATTTATTCTTTTGAATGACAGCGCCGTGGCGCAGTGGTTAACACGCCAGCCTGCGACACGGAGTGCCCGGGTTCGATCCCCGGCCAGGTCAAGATGGAAAATGATCTTTTTCAGATTGGACTGGGTCTTGGATGTTTATCTATATATGTATTTGTTATAAAATATAGTATCGTTGAGTTAGTATCCCATAACACAAGTCTCGAACTTACCTTGGGGCTAGCTCAATCAGTGTGATTTGTCCGTATATATTTATTTATTATATTTGAATGTCCCGGGACTGTACTTGTCTGCATTACTATAGATAATGTTAAACACGGGAACGGAATCGATTGTAACAAAATCGACCCGCTTATGCGTGTCAGGGTCACGCTTTTCGACGCTATTATGATGCCGATGTGACAATAATTGTTTATGATATACTTGCGTACAGCGAAAATCTGAAAAATCATGTTCGTAGGCAATGCGGCTAGCAACTCCTCAATATTTAGCTTCCGTTTTCCATCTACTGTTCTCTTCTTCTTTTTCTAACGAACATCTCATATACCCTGTTTTGTGCAAATAAATTATTTTGAATTTGAATCAATACGCTAAAGTAGCTTTTAGGTCTAATAGACCTAGACTGTCTAGCCCGCAATAACAAGAAATGATAGTACCCTAAAAAAGAGACGCGGAGATGGTAAAGTCAGGTCGAGGGGATTTGCGCACCCGCAGGCAACCCATCAATATTTTGATTCTCTTTTCCAGTTTACACGTGGCCTTTGGGCCTTAGACTTATATTAACGCACATGCATGTCAAGTAAGGCATACAGATATATCTAGTGACAATTATTAAGGTATATATGAACGTGATATACAGTTAGTTTTATGCCTAACTTACGAGTATTCGCATATTTTGACAATATCTTTTATTAGTATTGGCAACTTCATATATTAAGTATTGTACATTGATTTAGAAAAACGATAGAAGCAGCATTGCGCTCAAAAACTGACACCGCGCTAAGTAGATCAAAGCGGGCGGGGCTTAAAAAGTATATTTTTTCGCGAACTAGTCTGCTGCGAGCTCCGTGACGGAACGACGCGTCGATAAAAGCATTTAACGATATATTTTTTGTGAACATCGGCGAAATCTTAAGGGTTTAAGAAAAAAATACTTTTTGTGTAGTAAAGAGGTGCAAGAAACGAAAGGAAAGACGGAAATGTGACACTGGAGTAACTAATCATAGCGACCGAGGCGAGCTGCTAGCTACCTACCTCCGCTATGTCGACACCATAGCGTTCATTAGATTATGTTGACACCGCCCCGTGACCTAGACGCGGCCAATCGCAAACTAGCTTCGTCTATAAGTGCGTAAGTTTTTCGTTGTGATTTGAGTTACCTAAATTTTGTTTGCGTAAATGGGACTGATATTGAATCGTTATTTGTATGAGAGTTACGCTTCCATATTTTTTTCTAATTCAATGGTATTGTATCTAATTTATGAAACAACTAGCTTTCACCCGCGGCTCCGCCCGCGTTAATGTCGATCCCTCGGGAATAGTACTTTTTCCCGGGATAAAAGGTAGCCTATGTCCTTCTCCGCACTCCAGAGAACTTGTATGCAAAATTTCATGATGATTGGTTCAGTAGTTACGGCGTGAAAGCGTAACAAACAAACAAACAAACTCACTTTCGCATTTATAATATAAGTAAGGATAAGGAAACTATCGCCATCTAATGAATCTTACTAGCCAGCTGAAATACATGTATAATATTGATGGTAATTGAAGTGAACATGGTCCCTACGGTCCAATATTCAACCGAACGTTATGGCTAAATTCACACAAACTATCCAATATTGAAACTCCAAATATAGGCAGTAAATGTTTGCTATATTGAATCTATTATTAGAGACGCAAAATCCCGTCTGAATCTCTTACTGGGTAGATATAGCATGTAAATTGACTCTTGACGTTCGTGACTCAGCCCATCGATATGAACAACTTTTCCTATGAGAACAATGCTGGGAACTAAAAAAATCGACATTGCCATACAAACTGGCCAGGCGGGCGGAACTATTTTAAAAGGAAATTGCGTTTTTTTTTCAGATTGCAGCATTAGTCCCATATGAAAAGTTGTTCATATGGATGGTCTGAGTCACCCCTTTGAGGGAACGACGAGGGTACATTTTAACGCAGCGAAGAATAAGCAGTTCAGTCGTGGAGCCACGCTACCGGCAAATTTCATTCTTGCTAGTAGCATGAATGAGCCGGCTCGAGAAGTACCGCACTCTCACAGAAAATCAACGTTTGAGTAGAAGCTTTACCACTTTTATGCTTCATTCCATGAGTGAGAGAGCTGGAGGCCTACCTTTCCTTCCTTTCACCCCATCCCCAATTTCCTGCCCCATGTCTGTTGAAGTTGCAGTCGATAACACTAGAAGGAAAATATGAAACTCACAAATAAGTAAAAGCTTACGGTAAAAGCAAATGGAACACAAAAAAAATCGGTGTTCCATTTGTCTTCCATTTTCCAAGCTCAGTGGCGCAGTGGTTATCACGCTAGCCTGCGACTCGAGGGAGCCTGAATTCGATCCCCAGTCAGGTCATGATGGAAAACGATCTTTTTTCAGATTGACCTGGGTCTTGGATGTTTTTCTTTATAAGTATCTATTACAAAATATAGTATCGTTGAGCCGATAATTTTTGAAATATAATTTAATTATAGTAGGATGAAAACAACTACAAATGGAAGAGAATACACCAAAAATTAAAGGAGCCAGCTACGAAAAAACATTGAAACTAAAAATTTACAAGTGACATTACAGAACATATTGATATTGGCCCTAAATCTCATAACCTCTTATGATAAAAGAAAAGCATTAAAATATGTATTCTTTTTTAAGGAGTGCCAAACATCCAGTGTTACATACACTATTCACTTTGACACACATTAGTGACTTTAAGCATATAATTATCAATGTTGTCGGAACTTAGCACGAACCTTTTATATATTTATTTTCGCTGACGTTTTTATAGAGTTACTTCCATTGTGATGGTAGCGAGATTCGCTGCGACAACAATGGAACTCCCGTTATTTTTTTTTACCTATATTGTCCCACTGCCGGGCATAGGTCTCCCCGACTTCCTTCCAAACATCTCTATTTTGTGCCACTTAGCCGTGTGGTTTCCGTCAGAGTAGAATAGGACCACTCCTTCCCATAGAGGTCGTAAGAGGCGACTTAGGAAATAAAAGCTAAACAAAGCTCATAAACATCAATGAGACCTCTCTAACCCGTCTGGCCAGCGAGGACAGTGTAGGCTAAATCCTCTGGCTGCTCTGGCCAAGTATGGCTCCGGTAGTACAGTGAGAATCATGCTCCTGCAGTGGAGACTTAAAAGACTATATATTTCTTTTCGTGGTTCGTGATATCATCACACCGACGCTTTCGAGGCCTACCTCTTTTTCTGTATCCATCTTCCAGAGTGCATTCTATGACTATTGTAACCCATCGGTCCGGATCCATTCGGCTAACGTGAAAATTAATAATTAAAATAAGATTCTTTTTCAACAGGTTTCCCCAACCTCACAGCGATGTCGCCTCACGCCAGGTTCAGTAGACTGGAACGCGACTACATCGCCGTCATGTGGAGAAGAGGCCAGAGTCGTTCACCGTAGCAAGTCTACTGACTGGCGTAGGAGAAGTAGGGAGCCAGTAAGTAAATCTTTTTATCTATGGAACGAGACTACATCGCCTTCATTCGGAGTCGATAGAGTCGTAAGTAGTAAGTTTACTGCCTAGCGTAGGAGAGACAGGCAGCCAGTAAGATTGCCTTATAGTATTATCTCTGAGAAGATATACTCTGAGAAGATAACTGCCTCCGTGGTCCAGTGGTTAAGGCGTTTGCTTGTAGACCCGGGGGTTGTGGGTTCGATTGCCAGGGGAAGCATACTTTGTTTAGTTGTTTCCAGTTTGGTTAAGACATTATAGGCTTGAATCACCTGATTGTCTGATAACTAAGATGATTCTGTGCTTCGGAAGGCACGTTAAGCCGTTGGTCCCGGCTGCCATCTGGTAGTCGGGAACCACGTCAGAGGTCGAAAGGCGGTCCCGAAGAACTCTGACACCAGGGTGTGCATGGTCGATTGATCATATCACCAACTCGAAATCATGATCTGAGAAGAGAACAGAGTTGCTTACCGCAGCAAGTCTACTGACTAGTATAGAACAAGTAGGAAGCCAGTAAGTTTATCTTTTTATCTATGGAACGAAATAGCTTCGACTTCATTCGGAGGCGACAGAGTCGTAAGTAGCAAGCCTGCCGTAGGAGAAACAGCCAGTAAGTTCATCATCATTACAGCCGCAAAAAGTCCACTGCTAGATAAGGGTCTCTCCCAAGGATTCTTCGTTCCATGGAAAGATATTTTATTACATACTCACCATGCTTCAAGCGGGTTGGCGAATGCAGTTTCTGCCTTTGACTTCTTATGCTTTCGACGGCGCTGCTTATTGGAAGCATTTTATTGATGCTTGGATGTATAGGAATTTGTTAGATTTTGGAAGGGAATGAAGGTATTGGGATACTACTCATTCGGGTGGATGGGGGAAAGCAAGCACGCGTAAGGTATGACATCCTTACCTGCAGCCATCGGCCAAGCAGTTAGGATGATACTTTAGTAGTCAGTATTAGTAACCAGTTAGCCTTATAGTATTACGAGTACTCGTATCTATGAGAAGAGGACAGAGTTGCTCGCCGTAGTAAATCTATTGAGTGGCGTAGGAGAGAATGGTAGCTAGTAAGTCTATCTTTTTCTTATCTAGAACTTTAAACTATAAACTAACACAAAAAAAAAAAAAACATATTTAGTAGCCTAAGATAGAGCTGCAGATCATCAAGATAAAAATGATGCATTGTACTTGGTTGCGCGCATGGGGTTTTGTGGACTGTATATTTTAGGGAATAACTACGGGATAAAGGGGACTATTATGTAGGAAAAATTAAGGAATTTCTCACCTCACAAACGGCAAATAGACGATCACGTTACAACTCGTGGCTGCCTTTTCCGACGAGCGCGAATCTCCAAACGTCCTGGTTTTAGCACTTTCGAGGGGCCCCTTAACTTTCTCAAACACAATAGCACAAATAATTAGTGTTCATGCGACAAATCAATCGAATGTCGTTCGCGTTGTGAATCGAGTATAGCGGTTATGTGCTTACTGCACAATTCTGCGTGTGCGCGGGTCGCGATCTGAGCGAGGACTGCCGGCCCTGAACTAGCAAATAGGCCGGCTGATGCGAGCGAGTTTAGAGATGGGAAGTAATGGTGTGGAGGAATCGATACTATAGTAGTGAAGCGAATCAGGTTTAATAAATAAGAGCGGCGCAACCATTTCCCCCCCCCGGCTTGAAGGGATCTGAGATGCCTTCGAAACAAATAAATTAAAGAAGTAAAACTAAATAACCTAAACAAAAGTAATTGAAATGAAAGCTATTGCCTAGGTAGCGGGCACAGACGTACAACTGGGCGTAAATACGAGCCAGTAGCAGTCTTTACTCGAGCAACACGCACAATGCCATCAGTGGCAGGAAAAACTTCCTCTATAACCCCTAGAGGCCAATGAAGAGGAGGCGCGTTATCTGTAATAAGGATTACGATAGTGCCTGTTGTGATCGGGTTAGTAGGTGTATTCCATTTATCGCGAGACTGCAAAGTATGTAAATACTCGGACCTCCAACGTTTCCAAAACGATTGGACTAACTTGTCCAACAAATCATGACGAGAGAGAACATGAAGTCTATCCTCATCGATGTCGCGAGCGGGTAAATATTTTAAAGGAGTTAAACTTAAAAAGTGTGCGGGCGTCAGCGCAAGCGGTTCAGAAGGATCGCTTGAGAGCGTTCTACAAAGAGGTCGAGTATTCATTATAGCTTCGATTTGTGCGAGTACAGTTGTCATTTCTTCAAACGATAAGATTTGTTCACCTATCACGCGAACTAAGTGCATTTTAAGTGTTTTTATATTCGAGTCCCAGCTGCCTCCAAAGTAACTTGCAGCGGGAACATTGAACTACCATGTTGAGTCAGAAAACGCGTACACGCTCTTAATAGGTATACGGTTGTTACAAGCGGTTATTATGTTATTTAATAACTTTGCGAGCAAGAGTGCTGCGCAAAACTCGAGCCTAGCCAAAGAGACTACTTTGCGAGGTGCAACTTTTGATTTAGCACCCATAAGATGTATCTTATGGGTGCTAAATCAAAAGTTGCACCAAGGTGTACCTTGTGGACGTCATTGACTTTGACCAGGAAGTACACCACGCCTCCATATGCCTTCTCGCTAGCATCAGCGAAGCCGACGATGATTACTTCATTACCTCTGGTAATGCCAACGTGGCGTGGGATTTCAATTCGTTCCAATGATGATAGCTCCTCTCTGAAGCGCTTCCATGAGGAAAAAATATTGTCAGGAGGTACGTCATCCCAACCGCAACCGTTTAACCAAAGCTCTTTAATGAGTAGCTTTGCAAATAACACGACTGGGGCTACGAATCCCATTAAATCCCAGATTCTAGCGACACAGGACAAAATGGCGCGTTTTGAACACTTCTCAGCGGGTTTAAAAATTGTAATACTGAACAAGTCAGATTTGTGTGACCAATTTAAACCGAGAACCTTATGCGAATCAGACTCGTCAAATTCCTTGACGGACGAGAGCCTGTGCGAAGTAGGTATAGAGTCCAAGACAGTTTGCGAATTGCTGGTCCACTTCACGAGGTCGAATTGACCAGCCTTCATGAGCGCGATTACTTCAGCTGCTATAGATATGGCTTTCGCCTCATCTTCTACAGAATAGACGTAATCGTCCATATATATCCCCGTTTGAAGCGTCTCATTCGCGTCGGGGAAGGTCTCAGCTTCGTCAGAAGCCAACTGTCTTGTTGTGCGGAGAGCGTGAAAGGGACTTGATTTAAGGCCAAAACAAACGCGGTTGAACTGATAAACCTTAAGTGGTTCGTCAGGCGAAAAGCGGTAAAGAATGCGCTGGAATCTACGATCGCATTCGCGGATTCCAATGCATAAAAACATTTGCCTAATATCGGCTGAAAGCGCAATAGGAAACAATCGAAAATTAATGATTATATTGAATAAATTTCCTTGTAAATTTTGACCATTATATAAAAGATCATTAAGCGAAACGGATGTGCTAGTTTTAGCACTCGCGTTTAAAACAATACGAAGCTTGGAAGTGAGCTTATCCTCCCGAATGACTCCGTGATGCGGGATTATGTAAGATGGTTCCTCCACTTCGGGAGGTGCGGGTGAGAGGTAGCCCTTCTCTAAATATTCTCGAATTATATCATCGTAAGCTTGTTTCAATTTAGGTGAAGCAAGCATTTTGCGTTCAAGACAGAAAAAACATTTTTCTGCTAAGCGGCGCGAGTCACCGAGAGTCGATGGGTCGCCCTTAAATGGGGGCGCGACAGTACCACGACCATCGACATCGCGTGACGTAGTGCGACGATAAATATCCTCACACTCCTTATCATCTGGGCTCAGAATCGGCGGAACGTCCACCTCCTCGAGTTCCCAGAATTTGCGGATGGCGGCCTCCATGGGCTCACCGAAACAACAATTTGAAATTGTAGTAGGTAGCGGGAGCGGTACCCATAATTACGTACCCTAGAACGGTTTGTAATGCGAAAGGTGCGATATTTGCGGACTCACATTGAATCTTTTGTGATAATAGGAGGTGCGGGAAAATTGATGCACCGACTAAAACGTCGATTTCTCCTGGAATGTGATATGTATCATCGGCCAATGGCAACCCCTCAAAGTTTGTGAGCATAGACACATTGACATTGACGGTAGGCAGACGCTCGGTTACCTTATCGACGATTAGTGATTCCATACTGAACTTTATGGCTTTATTTAGCCGCGAATAAAATTCCAGGTGTACGGAACCTTGGATAGTCTTAGTGGTACCTCCTATACCTTTAACATTAGTGTTAGTCGCTCTTTGACGTGAATTTAATCCTAGGCGTTCGCAACATTTTCTTGAAACGAAATAATCTGCGAAGCGCTGTCTAATAAAGCGCGTATGTAATGTTCACGACCCTGAGTGTCAACCATCACAACGCGCGCGGTAGCCAACAAAACTGTGGTAGGTACATGTCGGTTATTTGCCGAAAAGGTACACAACGAGACATCATCCGTGTGGCCACTAGAAGGCGACGTCACAGGTGCCCGTGAGCATGGGCTGCTCACATGCGACGGTGGCGCCGCGGGTACTGTACTACCACTAACATCATTGGCATTTATAGTAGGCGTAGCGGGTTTATTTTCGAAATGTAACATCGTGTGATGCTTAAGTTGACATTTACGGCAAAGCGAATTAGACTTACAGTCAGATACACGGTGCTTCGCGCTCAAACAGTTAACACAACACGATTGCGACTTAACAAATTTAAAACGCTCGATAGAAGTTAAATTTTGAAAGCTCGAACATTTATACAAATGTTTATGCGCGGAGTTGCATAATAAACACCGAGGTTGAGAGGGCGCGGTAGACGTATTGATATAACTATGCGTTGATTTATGCGGTTTTGATGTCGTGTCTGTGAGACGATCGACAATCTTCTTAACTTCCTTGGAAGTGCGTTGCAAAATTTTAAGTTGATCGCGGACAAATATAACTAGTTTATCGAAAGACGGAATATTAGATCCCCTATTATCTAATTCAAAGGAGCGAGCGGTTTCGGGATCCAACTTCTTCAAAGCGATATACAAAAATACTAAGTCTGACAGGTCATCAACTTTCAGGTTTTTGAGTGCTGAAACCGAAGTGACCAATTTATCAAGAAATATCTGTAAATTATTTACATGAGCGGAATTAGAAGGCTTTAACTCGAAAATTTGATCTAAATACGAAGTTGCAAGCAACCTTTTATCTTCATATCTATTTATTAAAGTCTCTAAAATAATTTTGTAGTTCTCAGCGCACGGAGTAATACCTGCGAATACCGATTGAGCCTTATTTGTCAATTTGCCTATCAAATAATGTAATTTTTCAGAGTCCGACAGGGTCGGGTTATCATGTATGACAGTTTTAAATGCAGAATAAAATAGCGGCCATGACTTAATGTCTCCATTAAATTCAGGAAGCTGAATTGGTGGCAGTTTTGGTCTGTCACGCTTGATAAAGAGTGAATTATTCTGTAATTCAGGCATAGGCTTAAGCGATTTTGCGGCGCGTTTAATTCGACAATATAAATCCTCAAAAGTAAGAAGCGGCTGGTAGTTAACCGTGTATTTAGGATTTAAGGTCGATTCAATGGAATTAATTTTATCCAAAATATTTTCACACTCATCAATCACACAAAAACGATTCTTTAATGCGTGGATCAGATAAATCTTTCGACCTATTAGCGATAGTTTGTATGCGTGTGAAAATTATATCTCGCTTCGCGTGAAGAAGTGACAACTTGCTTTCGTCTTTCTCCATGATCAACTATGCGCGAAATAAACAACAAGAAACGAATTCATATTGCACTTTCCGGTTTGTCAGCCTGTATAATTTATACGATTGATCACCCTGTATATTGTATACGGTGACACCCTGTATAACGGTGGTGCGGCGCGGTTTTATTAATATAAGTTAGTACTTTAACTTGAGTTTCAGAATTGATGACAAACTGTGCAATATCAATCCGCAATAACACCCTATTAATTAATGAGCGTAGTTGCGTAAAGAAAATATATAAGTTTTTTAACCTCGATCACAACGACGAAACAAATACGTGTATCCAAACTCGTTATGTAACTAATAACTTAATTACAAAGTTTTATTATTAGAAAATTAAACTTATGTATTTGTTTTATATATATAACACATAAGTTTTGCGGTGCGGCTCATTTACAAATTGCAGCAGCTATACTTCCTATATAGGTATGTATAGTGCGGCGCGTATGTACGTATATATTAACAATAGCTGCAATTATGTAAAATGACATTAATATGTAACTGACCCATTACCTAGTGAATAGCTTTGAATGAAGCGGAGCGGGGGGGTGTATTATAATAAAATAGACAAAGTATCACTAGATCAGGTTTGATTACGTAGGATAATCGTATAAAACGATCATGAGACGACGAAATTATGTTGAAAACTGTGGGGTAGATATAAAATTAATTATCACGCCACTGGGATTTTCAAGTAGGACATGAATTAAGCAATAATAGCATGCTATATGAACACGATATTAATTTACTTATGCGAATATTAATATCCGAATTTGGAATACTGATGTTGATTCGTAAAAAATGTTATGGGAAAAGATTGTTCAATATCCCGTTATGGAACCAAATTACTGGGTTTATCCGGTTCGTAATGGACCAAAAATAATGGTTGCACGTATGGGGTTTTGTGGACTGTATATTTTAGGGAATAACTACGGGATAAAGGGGACTATTATGTAGGAAAAATGAAGGAATTTCTCACCTTACAAACGGCAAATAGACGATCACGTCACAACTCGTGGCTGCCTTTTCCGACGAGCGTGAATCTCCAAACGTCCTAGTTTAAGCACTTTCGAGGGGCCCCTTAACTTTCTTAAACACAATAGCACAAATAATTAGTGTTCATGCGACAAATCAATCGAATGTCGTTCGCGTTGTGAATCGAGTATAGCGGTTATGTGCTTACTGCACAATTCTGCGTGTGCGCGGGTCGCGATCTGAGCGAGGACTGCCGGCCCTGAACTAGCAAATAGGCCGGCTGATGCGAGCGAGTTTAGAGATGGGAAGTAATGGTGTGGAGGAATCGATACTATAGTAGTGAAGCGAATCAGGTTTAATAAATAAGAGCGGCGCAACCAGTACTCGTATGGCTAATAAAAAATCGCGTCACTAACATCCTCATTTGGGGCAACCTTCACGTTTATATCATAGCAGACAAACTTAGGACCTGCTCGTACCTAGTATAGTCACATATTCGTCCGCGTTGAAAACCTGCAAACTACGTAATAGACAACAAATACCTGGCCTTGCCACCTTCAGCGGTATCTAGTAGATAGACCCGATCCAAGAAATTTAGGCTTGACGTTATTTCGGAAGATATGCGTGTAAATGATGTCACCGATAAAAGTTGAGAAGAAAAAGCCAGAAAGCGGACTAATACCTTTGAGGCATTACATCTAAGGATGCAACAAGGCACACGTTGAAATAACTGAGAAAGAAAGAGACTCGTTTAACATATAGCTTATTATATCTGAAGGCTTAGCTGATAAATCTTGTCATACAAAATCGTGATCACATACTAACTTGGTTATGATAATCATATTAAACAAATATTCTCTTTCCAACAGAGATGAATCTCCTCAACATGGACGCGGAGAACCGCGTCGTGCTGAATGTAGGGGGGATCCGCCACGAGACATACAAGGCGACGCTGAAGAAAATCCCGGCGACGCGCCTCTCACGGCTGACAGAGGCACTCGCCAACTACGACCCCGTGCTCAACGAGTACTTCTTTGATAGGCATCCGGGGGTCTTCGCGCAGGTCCTCAACTATTACAGGTATGTTCAGAGTAAACGCAACTAACAACCAGATTTTGTCTGCATCGCTAGTGTATCTGTCTAAACCATCTTGGCTTACCGTCACAAAGCGATAGTCTTTGTCAGTTAGTTACGACTCCCTGCTCAAAGAGTACTTATTTGATAGGCATCCGAGGGTCTTTGCGGAGGTCCTCAACTATTACAGGTATGTTCAGAGCAGTAGCAACGCAACTAACAACCAGATTTTGTCTGCATCGCTAGTGTATCTGTCTAAACCATCTTGGCTTACCGTCACAAAGTGATCGTCTTTGTCAGTTAGTTACGACTCCCTGCTCAACGAGAGCTTCTTTGATAGGCATCCGAGGGTCTTCGCGCAGGTCTTCAACTATTACAGGTATGTTTAGAGCAGCAGCAACACTTCTAACAACCAGATGTTTTTTGCATCGATAATGTATCTGTCTAAACCATCTTGGCTTACCGTCACAAAGTGATCGTCTTTGCCAGTTAGTTACGACCCCGGGCTCAACGAGTACTTCTTTGATAGGTATCCGAGGGTCTTCGCGCAGGTCGACAACTATTACAGGTATGTTCAGAACACTAGCTCAAATACATCTTATGTAAGCAGAGCAGGGATAGACCAAGATGAAGTAAATATCATTACTTTCATTAAAATAATTAATTTAATTGATGGTAAGTTGCGCAATGTAGCCCGTTCACATCTATGAGAAGAGCCTGCTTTTACCTTCCTATCTTTCCTTCTATGATGTTCTTAATTAAATCATCATGTCGAATCACTGAATACCAAATCACCTACTAGGGATAGTAGGTGATTTGATATTCGGTGATTCTGATGATGATTACTCCTGTAATATTATGAAGATGCCAAAAATGTGCGATTGATCACTGTATGCAAAAGCTATACTTAATAGAAGCTCAACAACAAGGTTTATTTTTTTGCCGTGTGGTTTCCGGCAGAACAGAATAGGACCACTCCTAGACTTCCCATGGAGGTCGTAAGAGGCGACTTAGGAAATACAAGCTAAACAAAGCTCATAAACATCAATTAGACCTCTCCAACCCATCTGGCCAGCGACGAGATTGTAGGCCAAATTCTCTGTCTGCTCTGGCCAAGTATGGCTCCAGTAGTACAGAGAGGGTCATGCCCCTGCAGTGGAGACTAAAAAGACTTGATTATGAAATTGTATTTTTTAATTTACTTAGATACAATATTAATAATAAATATATCATGTTATTTTGGCTTTAAACGTCTTTCCGAGAAAAAGGAACCGATATTTCTTCAAAAGCTTGTAAAAAAGAAAAACAAAAAAGGAATAATGAATACACTGTCACGTTCTGAAAGAGATACACTGTTCCTTTTAAACGCGAATTTATCGGACACTTTAAGCCGATATTTCGACAGTATAGCGTTACACAAAGAAAACTCTTTGTTCCATGTTCGGGCCCCTTGTGCCGAAAATTGGGCCGTTATTGTAATGAATACCATTTACCTGGATCCTAAGTGCTTTTTGAGTTTCATTTTATTCACTTACATATTGTTATGGTTGGTCCAGCTTCATTCTTACTGTGAATTTTTCTTAGTACCTATCTTGGTAGCGTTATCGTTCGTACTTCAATTATCCGTGAAGAATTTTTTTGTAAGATATTTTTTGATGTTTTTATGAACGTTCCAAAGTTTTTCGAAACGTTTAATTTTTAATCGTATAATGTACCAGGTGTTTCTCTTCCCTCGCAGATCGTAAAAGCTGATCGAGGAATTGGGCAAAAATCTTAGAATCCATATTAGTCGGCGATACGGCTAAAAACACAACAATATTTTGATTCAGTTTTCTATCTAACGCCCACTAACATGCTTAATGCGGCATGGACTTGAAAACCTAGGCTCTGTATACCCCGCAAGTGAAAAGATGTGAAAGAATGTATGTATGCTTATTTTTCACCCTACTATATTACCTATTCAAAACAAAATAGAGCTTCGAAAAAAGTTCAAAGTTGCTCAAAGAGTATTACGATCATATAAAGTGTCTTGTGGGTGACTAAAGTCCAGCAGTGGACTTCTTTT
This sequence comes from Elegia similella, assembly GCA_947532085.1. Classification (NCBI taxonomy): domain Eukaryota; kingdom Metazoa; phylum Arthropoda; class Insecta; order Lepidoptera; family Pyralidae; genus Elegia; species Elegia similella. The sequence continues at coordinate 23,497,454 of OX383941.1, forward strand.
GCTAAGATGTTGTTGAAAACATGGCAAACAAAAACAAGCTTTAATAAAAAAATAAAAATATTGCTCATAAAAAAGTGAGTTGTTTTAAAATGTCATTTACTGGAACGATCATCACTTATTATCAAAAATAGTAAATATTAGGTATGTAATATAGGTTTTTTTTTTCTTTCTCTTTCATTTACATCTTGCTAGAAGTTTTTTGCTGTTTTATGTGAGTTGTATATATTTATGTATGTTATTTATGTAGGTCCATTCAAATAATTATATTTATGTATGTTTATTGTAGGTAATAATATGTCATTTAGTAGGTATGTTTTTCTACCCCGCACAATTTGTTTCTTTAACATTGTTTATTTCTTTGCAAAGGTTGCCTGGAAGAAATTGCATCGCGATAAGGCCGCCTTTTGCACAACTTGTTAATTTTTATTTTACTGCTTTGTAATCTTTGTATCTTTGTGCAATAAAGGGTATTGTATTGTATTATATATTTGTGCAATAAAGGGTATTGTATTATATATATAAATATGTGATGAAAAAGAACTCAACACAGGTAGAATTTGAACCCTTAGGTTAACGCCCTAACGGCCGAATACTAATAGGTCGCTTTCATAGGTTAATCTCTTCTTAATAGTTAATCAATGCTCAAGTCACACACTTGAGCATCGCCTATTGACATGATTCCGCAGATTTTAGCTCAATCCCTAGATCGGCTTTTGTGATCTGCGCGATAAGAGAAGCAGCTCGCACATTCTACGTTTTTTCTTTTCTCCCAGACCATCACGAATGAGACGGGCCGGTAGTGCTATACAACGTGATTTTGAACCCGAAATTGAAATCTGGGAATCAGAATCCCCAATGGAACACAAAATTGCAAGAAAATAAGGTGAAAAACGAAAAAGAAAATTAGGTTTCCGGACGAATTTCTATGAAAGGTTTGATTTATTGTTTCGTTTTTTACTTTTTTTCTTACAATTCTGTTTTCCATTAGAGATTCTGATTCCCAGATTTCAATATAGCTAGGGGGTTCAAAATCACGCTGTATAGGTCATTTAGACTCTTATTAATTGTCATAAATTTTCATCTGAGAATTGTTGGCGATAGTCTAATAGTTAGTTGGGACAAACTTATAATATTAAAATGAATCCCTCAATCAGATACCTAATTATAAAATATCGGACACGTATTTTTTTCTCAATTAAATCACGATGTATAAAAACAATTTGATTAGTAACTTTCGACAAAATTTTGTTAAATTTATACCAACTCCTCTCCTATAAAAGATAACCCATATTTTAACATCTTAACTGGAAATGGCCACTTTTTCACATTCGTTCGGTAATTTGTCCCAACCGTCTCCCAACTGATCATTATTCAAGTGGAATTAATACCATGAAAGAACGTTTCAGAACCATTAATGTAAGATTAATGTGGAGATTTGGTTTCGTTCGCCTAACCTCTTTAAAGTACAATTGAACTGGTAAGAATTGGTTTGATATTCTTATCAAATTCATTTGAGAATGGGATATGGTGGAGAATTTCAGCACTGAAATTGAAGCTCAGATAATAAAAAATAATTTATTTATTTATAATTATTATCTCTTTATTTTATTCTAAGAAATCAATTAAATAAAGAGATAATAATAATAATAAATAAATAAATATATATATACGGACAAATCACACAGATTGAGCTAGCCCCAAAGTAAGTTCGAGACTTGTGTTATGGGATACTAACTCAACGATACTATATTTTATAACAAATACATATATAGATACACATCCAAGAGCCAGGCCAATCTGAAAAAGATAATTTTCCATCTTGACCTGGCCGGGGATCGAACCCGGTCACTCCGTGTTGCGGGCTGGCGTGTTGACTGCTGCGCCAGATGGCAGAGCGTACGTCGCACATAGACCTAGGTCACCGGTTCAAGTCCCACCCGCATGAGTTTTTTCACCACATTTTATTTCTTAATTTATTAAGAAAAATTCATTTGGTATACGATCCGCTATGGTGGTGAAAATTACATTTAAAGATTGTTTTATTAAAAAAATTACTTCCGTCCACTAGTGTCAAAATTCAAGATATAATCTTATCTCTACGTATAATTGATACAACTTTGTGCAAAAGAAATTTAAGGTTTTTCCGATCCATATAGCTGCAAAAGGTTTTACCCTTTTTCAACATGATTTGAACAAAAATCAACTATATAATTCAATAGCTCCATTACAAAATATTTAATCGAAAATTGTTCAAGCGCCACAGCTTTTTTCTTTCAGCATTGTGTATTTTTCTTGTGTCCAGAGTGTGGTATTAGGTATATTTCTTGTAACTCTATGCCATGTAGACTATTCTTTGGTCGTTAGATTGAAATGAAGGTAAAAACACGATAAATAAAGAATTATCATCAATATGAAACAAGCACGCAGCATAAAATACTCTCTGTTCTTAAGATTTTATTACAATATAGTCTTCCATAAATTAAACTGGCCAGTAATACTCAAAAAAAAAAAAATATCATTCGATTTTTTGGTCACGGAAATTTTCAGAACAATATTTGTGTTCGCAATTCAAAATCTTATTAGTCCCTCACTCAGAACAAGGACTAAAGGTTCCTAATCCCTAGGGCGTTAAAGCGCTGTTGACAGCAACATGGCCGTTACTCGTACAGAAACCGACCAGAAACTTTCGAGTGTTCGGAAAAGCGTTGCCACAAACATCAGTGTTGCCACAAATTAAATAGGATTTACGATTATTACTTCAATTAATAATCGGTAGTGACGAAGACAACCTAGAATAGACCACTACAGCTAGAAACACACGTTAATTTTAATCAATTTTATGTGTACTAATTATTCTTATATTATTTTGATATAATGGTGCAATAAAGTGTTCATTCATTCACTACTAGCTCCGTGGCGCAGCGGTCAACACGCCAGCCTGCGACACGGAGTGACCGGGTTCGATCCACGGCCAGGTCAAGATGGAAAATGATCTTTTTCAGATTGGCCTTGGTCTTGGATGTGTATCTATATATGTATTTGTTATAAAATATAGTATCGTTGAGCTAGTATCCCATAACACAAGTCTCGAACTTACTTTGGGGCTAGCTCAATCTGTGTGATTTGTCCGTATATATTTATTTATTATTTATTATTCATTCGTTCACACGAAGTGAAAAAAATAAGATATTGTTCCACAGAAAACGAGTTAGTATATAAAACGAATATAATCATTGTCTCAAACGTACTTTTACTGATTTTCGTATAGAAGGAAATATTCTCAAACGTTCGGGACTGAAAAGTGTGTTATGAGTATTTTCGTGTATTGTCACGCGGTTTATTTATGTTCCTACAATGTGTTATGTTAGGTATTGTGTGTATTTTAAACATAAACACAAAAGTTCGACGAAGATTTAAAACTAAGTCGTTAATATTTATTATACACTTATTTTATTTAATTGCCTTATTTAACTGCCTCTGTGGTCCAGTGGTTAAGGCGTTTGCCTGTAGACCCGGGGGTCGTGAGTTCGATTCCCAATTCCCAAGGGAAGCATACTTAAATAAATATAAATATATACGGACAAATCACACAGATTGAGCTAGCCCCAAAGTAAGTTCGAGACTTGTGTTATGCGATACACACTCAACGATACTATATTTTATAACAAATACATATATACACATACATCCAAGACCCAAGCCAATCTGATAAAGATCATTTACCATCTTGACCTGGCTGGGGATCGAAACCGGGAACTCTCGTGTCGCAAGCTGGCATGTTGACCGCTGCGCCACGGAGCTAGCCGATAGATACTTTGTTTAGTTGTTTCCAGTTTGGTTAGGACATTGCAGGCCTGAATCACCTGATTGTCTGATAAGATGATTCCGTGCTTCGGAAGGCACTCTAAGCCGTTGGTCCCGGCTGCCATCTGGTAGTCGTTAAAGGAAACCACGTCAGAAGCCGAGAGGTGGTTCCGAAGAACTCTGACACCAGGGTGTGCATGACCGTGTCATGATACACTTATTTCTTTGTTTCTTGGGCAATTCAGAAAGAGGTTTTTTTTTTATAATTTTTGGCTGTCTCCAAGAATTTCTAAGAATTCCATACTATACACATAATACAGATAAGTAAGTTAAGTATAAGTTAGCACTAAGTATCTTTTACTATACAACGATCGGGTAGGTACTCCCAACTTCCGAGCTTCTACTTACTTTTCCCCTATTCATCCGAGTAAGTAGTATACTAATACCTTTATTCCTCTCTCAAATCCAACAGATTCCAATCTTTCTCCAGCTTTTCCAGATTAGCAGCGTCTGAAGCAAGCCAAAGAACTTGCGCTCGTCAACCCGCCTACAAAGCGTGGTGAGTATGGCAATATCCTCCCATGGAACGAAGAATCCTTGGGAAAGGATTTTGTCCAACAGTGGACTTCTTACGGCTGCAATGATGAATGATGATGACGAACCCGTTGTTAGATATTTTATTAAAATAAGATTTTTGTAACATTTCTGTGTAAATTTTTAATAATGAGATCACACTTGATTTATCATTACATCTACATATACTATATTATTTTTTAATATTATAATGCTGAAGAGTTTGTTTGTTTGAACGCGCTAATCTCAGGAACTACTGGTTCAAACTGGAAAATTATTTTTGTGTTGGATAGTACATTTTTTGAGAAAGGCTTTAGACTAAAAAAATCACGCTGCGACCAATAGGAGCAAAGAATCATTAAAATTATTCATATCTACTAATTACTTTATACTAAGTGTTTCTACAGCGTCAGAGTGCTATATACTATGTGCTTCTACAGCGTCAAAGACTATTTAAAAAAAATACATATATTGTATAATTTAAAACAAAGAATAATAATTTTGACTATTGTCTGTTGCATGTCAGAGATGAAAAATGTGTGAGACTTTTTAAAATCATCCATCTGTATACCACATTTTATGCAATAAATATATTCATTTATTCATTCAATAAAAAAAACTAATTAATCATAATAACAGAAATTGCAACACAGCTATTGATTAATAAATCGCAAATCAAGCCAACAAAAACTGGACAAAAGACAAAGATAATAAAGTGCTCCAATGAAATATCATCTTTGCCCACCCTCGTAACATACTCGCCTGCGGTAATTAATTCACGGTAGCCGTATACTTTTTCTTTGCCCGGCTGCGATTGTTTACTTCGTAAGTCAATATGTTTGGCTTCTGCCTAGAGTGTGATATATGGCACTGTGCTTATTAAGTTCATATCAAAGAGATTTAATATTTATGTACTATAGACGTGTGATATATGACTAGCTCCGTGGCGCAGCGGTCAACACGCCAGCCTATGACACGGAGTGACCGGGTTCGATCCCCGGCCAGGTTAAGATGGAAAATGATCTTTTTCAGATTGGCCTGGGTCTTGGATGTGTATCTATATATGTATTTGTTATAAAATATAGTATCGTTGAGTTAGTGTCCCATAACACAACTCTCGAACTTACTTTGGGGCTAGCTCAATCTGTGTGATTTGTCCGTATATATTTATTTATTTATATTTATAGAATAAGAATATTTATGTACTATAAGAAACCAAACTTTTAAGCTAAACGTTAGCACGGAGTGAACTAACTTAATACAATTCAGTGACTTGTGTGTGACAGTGACAAATCCTAAAAAAAAAAATTGAAGAAGAAATTAATGGGTTTCCTAAGAAATATGCCGGCTTGTGCTTTAAATGAAGCGATTTATAGTATAAAAATAAATATATTTTAGCTTATTTGCGTATATATATTCTATAAATTTACAAACATAGCGCGTAGGACCGATGGCCGTTGGGGCAAAAAGGTTCTCGAATGACGACCAAATACCGGCAAGTGGCTTTGGACACCCATCGACTAGGTTAAACGACCTGACCAAGTTCGCAGTAAGACGCTGGATGCAGCCGCTTCCAACCGGTCATGGACTTCTTGGCTGAGATAATGATTCCATATATTCATCATTTACAAATTCATGATAACAACTACTGTCTTGGCTCAATTTCGTTACATGAAAATCTTCTGAATTGCTCCTTTATAGTACACTAGCTTTCGCCCGCGGCTCCGCCCGCGTCAATGTCGATCCCTCGGGAATAGTATTTTGCCCGGGACAAAAGGTAGCCTATGTCCTTCTCCGCACTCCAGAGAACTTGTTTGCAAAATTTCATGATGATTGGTTCAGTAGTTACGGCGTGAAAGCGTTACAAACAAACAAACAAATAAACAAACAAACAAACTCACTTTCGCATTTATAATATTAAGTAAGAATAAATAATTAAGGAGGTTAAAAACAAAATGTGTTTGACACAGAAATGTCAAACTGAGATAAATGCTCAGATATAAATGGCAAAAACCTTTATTTCCTAAAACTACTGATACAATTGAGACTGTATGGTTTACCTTCTCAATTAACCGCTTTGGTTCATATAGTTTTTCAACCCTTTCTTTTACTTTATCTTTTATCTCTACTTCTTCCGACTCATTTGTTTCTAGAGTTCTGTAAGAGAACCGTGTTACTAATCTTCCTCTGTATATCCGTACATCTATCAGAGGGCTGTATCTTTTTACCGTTAGACACTTGAAATTTTCACAGTATGTGTATGACTATCGCTCTACAAGTCAAAGCTTTGACAAATCTGCACAACATGACCCAAATCTCAGCCAACTATTTACCGCATTTACTTATCAATACGTTCCAAGCACTCAGGGTCAAATTAATTTCAGTGATAGCGACGGTCGCGCAACTTAGCCCGGTTTGGGCAAACTTCGGACAGTTGTTTTTGGGTCAAACCCTTAGCACTCTGCTGATTAGCAACGTAATCTGCGATATCGATTCATTTGGTGTGTTTATCGTAGATAGTACGGCTTTAGTAAATAGTAGGGGAGAAATAGTCGATAATACAGGCTAACTTAAAACTAGGTATAAACCATAAAACAGGTTTTTTTTTTAAATCCAGGGCGTTTTATTTGATAGTCGCGTAATCTACAGATCGCGTAATATCCAAAATATTTTTTCTGTATACAGCGTGTATAGCCTTGACGTTCCCTTAAAGTGGTGACTCAGGTCATCAATATGAACAACTTTTCATATGGGACTAATGCTGGCAACTCATAAAAAAATCGGCATTTCCATACAAAAGAGTTCAGCCGACCGGCCAGTTTGTATGGGAATGTCGATTTTTTTTTGAGTTTTCAGTATTGTTCCCTAAGGAAAAGTTGTTCACATTGATGGGCTGAGTCAACCCGTTAAGGGAACGTCGAGGGTCAATTTAAACGCTGTATAAAATCTTTTACATGGTAGTGTCTCAGTCGCAATTTTTTTTTAAATCTGGTCTCAATGCTCTAAGAGTGCAACTGTAAAAGCCCAGGTCCCAAGGAGCATTGGATACGCAATAAAATCAAAGACTGTTTGGTACTATGGTTTATTGTAGCCTACCACTGTAGACCGGTACAAGTATCGCAGTATCAAAGAATGTTTTTTTTTTTTGAAAGGACTAAGTAGCTAGCTCCAAGTGAGCTTTCGCTACTTCACCGGGCGTTTGAGGCGAGGGCAGAGTGCCCTCGACCTTTATAGACAACATCACCAAAGGGCCCCCAGGAGAGACGGACCTCGGCTTTGGGCGTTGCCTGTGTGCGCAAGGCTTGGAGAGACAGCAAACTCTCATATTGCCTGATGAGCCGCGTATGCGTGCATGCAAGCTTGAAGGACCAATCTGAGAAATCAAAGAACGTTGGGAGACCAAAATACTTAAGTAAACATATAAAAATATTAATAGCGCATTCTAAAATACTCCCAACGCCATCTACTAACAAAATAAATTATCACACATTCTTAATACAAAAAACACCTTTGACAGCCAACTTATGAAATTTGAACACAAACTCTAACGCAACCTATCAGCGAAGAGTCCCGGATTAGATTCCCACCAGGCACCACCTGTACTCCTGAGTTCTTGGCCCAATCTGACTCAAATCCTTTTTAGAAATGTTCTTAAAGACTCGTTTCCAGTGCCATAAAATAATTTAAAATAAAGTAAAATTAGAAAATAATGTAAGTTTTTTCTTTCCCAGGACGGGCAAGCTCCACTATCCGACAGACGTCTGCGGGCCTCTGTTCGAAGAGGAGCTGGAGTTCTGGGGGCTCGACGCCAACCAGGTGGAGCCATGCTGCTGGATGACATACACACAGGTATTTATCTCATGTACACAGTACGAGAAGGCTCCATTACCCGACAGACATCTACGGGCCTCTTCAAGGAGGAGCTGGAGATCTAATGGATTGATAAATAGTAAAAATTTTCCAGCTTTTTTATGATTTCTTTATAATGTATCGTCTTGAGGTTGTTGAGAGAAACATCACATAACGATTTAAGATGTTTATTGTCTTAGCCTCAGATGTATAATCCAATAAACATAATATTTACTATAGAACTATATGTATAACCAAAATGACAGCGCATGGAAATATGTGTGGTATAACTTTAAAACATCGGATAAGAAATGAGGTAGTGCGGGAGCGATGTGGATTGAAAGATGATGTTGTGACCAAGATTGAGAAAGGCTTGGCCACATTGAAAGGATGAATGAAAGAAGAACAACAAAGAAAATATATAAAGCCAGTGTGAATGGGAATAATGTTCAGGGTCGACCTCGTCGAACGTACTGCAATCAGATTGCAGACGTTCTTAAAAAAGGAGCTGTTCGAAGTACCCGAAACCGTAGAGCATGTATGAGGAGAGTAATAAGTGTAGAAGAAGCTAGAGATATATGTCAGGATCGTAGCAAGTGGAGATCTATCGTCTCTGCCTACCCCCGTGGGAAACAGGCGTGATAATATGTATGTATAACCAACTATTGCTTAAACATAGTGCTTGTACACTCCATGCTATACGCGCTGGTGGTCCAAATATAAAGTGTTTTGCAATGAATGTAAAGTACAAAATACCTACTTACTCATCATCATCATCATCAGGTCCTTTTTAGCCTCCACTGCAGGAGCACGACCCTCTCTGTACTACTAGGGCCATACTTGGCCAGAGCAGCCAGAGGACTTAGCCTACACTCTCCACGCTGGCCAGGCGGGTAAATACCTACTTACTACAATAAAATTGTCTCTCGCTGATAGACTCTAGCTGGACACCATGCTAGATGTAACTCAAAAAAGGATAGTATTAAGTCCCACCAAATTACATCTTAAACTGATCAGCGGTCTATTCATGAAAAGGAGAGACGGACAGCTTTCGCCCGCGCCTCCGCCCGCGTCAATGTCGATCCCTCGGGAATAGTAGTTTTTCCCGGGATAAAAGGTAGCCTATGTCCTTCTCCTTACTCCAGAGAACTTGTATGCAAAATTTCATGATGATTGGTTCAGTAATTACGGCGTGAAAGCGTACCAAACAAACAAACAAACTCACTTTCGCATTTATTATATTAGTAAGGATAAGGATTATAGAAGTACAGATATGGATAGTATGGACGATTTGTAATACGTCCGACATACACACAGTATTACATTGCTCAGTACACATGCTAAGAGAAAGAGCAGACATATTTTCTACATTTTTCTTTACCATCTAACGAGCATAAAAACCAAATATTGCTATCAAATGCCAGTTCCCATTCAATCAGCAGTGAGTATCTGGCATCACTGGCGAGCTTTTTCCTGTAGCTTTTCGGCCAATTTTCTCGTCCGCCACATTTCCACCTGTTTAAGTAACAATGATGATTTTCTTGAGGATAAAAACTATCCTACGTCGTGTCTAGGGTCAAAAAAATCTGTATCGAATTACATCTAAAACTGATAAGCGGTTTTAGCATGAAAAGGTGTACAGACAGACGGATTTCAATTTTATAATATCATTATAGAAATACAGACATAGATAGTATGAAAGATTTGTAATACGTCCGACATACACACAGTATTACATTGCTCAGTACACATGCTAAGAGAAAGAGCAGACATATTTTCTACATTTTTCTTTACCATCTAACGAGCATAAAAACCAAATATTGCTATCAAATGCCAGTTCCAATTCAATCAGCAGTGAGCATCTGGCATCACTGGCGAGCTTTTTCCTGTAGCTTTTCGGCCAATTTTCTCGTCCGCCACATTTCCACCTGTTTAAGTAACAATGATGATTTTCTTGTGGATAAAAACTATCCTACGTCGTGTCTAGAGTCAAAAAAATCTGTATCTAATTACATCTAAAACTGATAATTGGTTTAAGCATGAAAAGGTGTACAGGCAGACGGATTTCAATTTAATAATATCATTATAGAAGTACAGACATAGATAGTACGGAAGATTTGTAATACGTCCCACATACACACAGTATTACATTGCTCAGTACACATGCTAAGAGAAAGAGCAGACATATTTTCTACATTTTTCTTAACCATTTAACGAGCATAAAAACCAAATACTGCTATCAAATGCCAGTTCCAATTCAATCAGCAGTGAGCATCTGGCATCACTGGCGAGCTTTTTCCTGTAGCTTTTCGGCCAAGTTTCTCGTCCGCCACATTTCCACCTGTTTAAGTAACAATGATGATTTTGTGGAGGGATAAAAACTACCCTACGTCTATTCTAGAGTCAAAAAAATCTGTATCGAATTACATCTAAAACTGATAAGCCGTTTAAGCATGAAAAGGTGTACAGACAGACGGATTTCAATTTTATAATATCATTATAGAAGTACAGACATAGATAGTATGGAAGATGTGTAATACGTCCGACATACACACAGTATTATATTGCTCAGTACACCTGCTAAGAGAAAGAGCAGACATATTTTCTAAATTTTTCCTTACCATCTAACGAGCATAAAAACTAAATATTGCTATCAAATGCCAGTTCCAATTCAATCAGCAGTGAGCATCTGGCATCACTGGCGAGCTTTTTCCTGTAGCTTTTCGGCCAAGTTTCTCGTCCGCCACATTTCCACCTTTTTAAGTAACAATGATGATTTTTTTGAGGGATAAAAACTATCCTACGTCCTTTCTAGAGTAAAAATAATTGTACCAAATTATATCTAAAACTGATAAGTGGTTTAAGCATAAAACGGTAAGACAGTTTTCAGTTTTTTAATATCATTACAGAAATACAGACATAGATAGTATGGAAGATTTGTAATACGTCCGACATACACACAGTATTATATTGCTACATGCATATTTATACATTTTTCTTTATCGTCTAGCGAGCATAGAAAACAAATGTTAAAATCAAATGCCAGTTCTAATTCAATCAGCAGTGAGCATCTGGCATCACTGCCGAGCTTTTTACCGTAGCTTTTCGGCAAAGTTTCTCGCCACATGTCCGGTTTACGAGCGCCCGATACCCGGTGATATTCAATTTCCCTGTATTGCGTTCTGTCCGACATTTGTTTGTTAGCATATGAATGCTGATGCTGTATTGGCATTATGTATGTTCGTTGTTTGAATTTAAAGCACTATAAGATTAAATTGTTTTTAAATAGCATTACAATGCCCGGTATATCATTAAAATTTAAAGTATGTGATGAAAAGAACTCGGCCACAGGTAGGATTCCAACCCACGTCCCTTAGGTTTACGCCCTAAGTGTGATACCATTATACCACCGTGACTTCGAATCACCGCGTCGAATTATCTCATCACATATTACCCCGTAGGGTATATGTATTCTTTTTCATCACATATTTACAATTTTAACACTATAAGATTATTCAAAGAAACTTAGGTGGTCTGTAAAGTCGGTTTAGGGTCGATAATTGTACGTGATAACGGTGGAAGAGAGATAGATGTGTCACTAGCAAAACGCTTGGGCACATTATGCCTCTCTATCGCTTATTCCGCACTCACACTTGCACACGGAACGCGACACTTTTTGTGCATACAGCCGGTATTCATCGATTTAATCAGACGTTATTACGTAAAAAATTCAAAACGCGACGGCCAAAATGTGTTTAGAGCCTTTACCACTTGTAAGGACTAGCTCCGTGGCGCAGCGGTCAACACGCCAGCCTGCGACACGGAGTGACCGGGTTTGATTCCCGGCCAGGTCAAGATGGAAAATGATCTTTTTCAGATTGGCCTGGGTCTTGGATGTGTATCTATATATGTATTTGTCAGAAAATATAGTATCGTTGAGTTAGTATCCCATAACACAAGTCTCGAACTTACCTTGGGGCTAGCTCAATCTGTGTGATTTGTCCGTATATATTTATTTATTTAAGGTACCTATATTGGTCTTATAGACCGAGGCTCTGTCTACCCCGCAAGGGAAAAAGACGAGATACTTATATATTTATGTATGTACCACTTTATTCTTCTGGTAACACCGTTTAGGTGATGCTGAATTGGCATTATGTTTGTTCGTTGATTGAATAAAAATCAAAAAAAGATTTGTCACTGAAATATTAAAAACGCGATGGTCGAAATGTGTTTATAGCCTTTACCACTTGAAATAAAGTAAAGATTGTAATAATACCGTATAGGTCTAAATAATTTTAATCATTTGAGGCGTTAAAAATAATTGTTCAGGAAAAATAATAACATACAGACTTATATGAACAATTTATCCGTAAAGATTTTTCGTATATTTTAACAGTCGTGAAATACTGAAGTAAGCAATATAAGCTTAGAATAAAATCTCTTTTGTAATTTTTTTTTTTATGTATATCCGACGGCAAACGAGCAGACGAGCCACCTGATGGAAAGTGGTCACCGTCGCCCATGGACATCTGCAACACCAGAGGAGGTGCCGATGCGTGTCCGACTCTTAAGATACCTGTAAACACGCCTTTTGAAGGACCTCAAGTCATAGCACACAGGGAAAACCTCGGGAGGGAGTCCATTCCACAATCTTGCTGTACGAGGAAAAAAACCATGTGACGCTCTGACATTTTTGGAGACCCAAGTGTCAAGGATGTGGGGATGGACTTTACTCCTATGGCGAGCGGTGCGGTGGTAGAAAGGCATTTTGTATTATTATTAAACTGACTAGGCACATTATTCTCATGAATATACAACGTTTAACATAACGACGTTCCCTTAAAAGGGTGACTCAGCCCGTTACAATTAACAACTTTTTCTATGAAACCAATGCTGGGAACTCTTTTTTTTTTACATTTTCATACTAATTGCCTGGCCGGCCGAACACTTTTGTATGAAAATGTCAAGTTTTGGTCCCATAGGAAAAGTTGTTCATTTTGATGGGCTGAGTCACCCCTTCGCGGGAACGTTGTTGGTTATGTTACTCGCTGTATAACCAGTGGAACATGAAGACGCTTTTAACAGTTTGTACGGTAAATAGAGATCTAACATTTTCATACTAATTGCCTGGCCGGCCGAACACTTTTGTATGAAAATGTCAATTTTTGGTCCCATAGGAAAAGTTGTTCATTTTGATGGGCTGAGTCACCCCTTCGCGGGAACGTTGTTGGTTATGTTACTCGCTGTATAACCAGTGGAACATGAAGACGCTTTTAACAGTTTGTACGGTAAATAGAGATCTAATTGTTATGCGGCCCCATGGGGCCAGTTCGGTTAATATGTGAATAGTCGTACAAAAATAGGCCTTATTTTCTAAAAAAGTCTTGTATCTTGTAAGGTAGTTTCGGAGAACAAACGAACAAACATACAGACTTACGCAGCAGCCCAAATCATAACCTTCCATTTAGCTATGGCGGGTAAAAAAATATCCGTCACAGGTCAGTAGTGTAGAGCTGGGTAAAATTCGAACCAAAGACCTGTTGTTCTTGATATGCCGTAGCTGAAACCCTTTTCTCCCACTGTAAAGTTTTATACAGTGTCGGAACAGAAACATAACGGTCAACAAGCATTATATGAACCTAATTTTCTTTCGCTGTTAACAAAAGGCTATCAATTGTCAATAGGGCTGAATAAAATTCGAACCCAGGACCTGTCGTTCTTGACATGGACTAGCTGAAATCCATTCCTACCACTGTAAAGTTTTATACAGTGTCGGAACAGAAACAAAACGCCCGACAAGCATAAATATGAATCTAATTTTGCGCCTCTGTCAACAAAGGCACTGCTGGTAGTTCTCGCGTTCTAAAGGAAAAGCGCGTTCTGTGTTTGACTCCGTTAATCTTTTGCTTTCAACTTTTGAAGAGAAAACTTAAAATCCGCAGGATTACATTAAAACTGTGAAAGTGTAGCGAAAGAATATTAATCAGGGATTTTTGTTGTGGAAATGTATTTTGTTACACAGTTATGTAACTGAATACTAGACTGAGCTTCTTTTGGCGTATTCTTCTCAGCCGTGGTCACGGAACGACCACGGCTGAGAAAATACGCCAACGTAGTGAATCGATTTTGAAAATATTAAAAAATAAAAGTGACGTTCAAAAAGAGATACATGATATCCAAATTTGAATAAAATTTATTTCCTTGTAGGCATAACATTTATTCAATTGTTTAATTTCATTGAAGGTTACTAAATCGTATTTCTTGGTTTGATACGATTTATCGTTTTCCATCATGACCCGACCGGGGATCGAACTCGGGCACCCTTGTGTCGCAGGCTGGCGTGTTGACCACTGCGCCACGGAACTCGCCAAAAAAATATTTTAATAATATTTATTGCTAAAGTTTAAATTATGAAAAACTATCCTTGTTATCATGGCTGGAAAGAGTCAGAAGCTTGGCTCAACATGAGATCTGATAACTTTTTGACAGCGCGAGTCATATGTATCGGCATAATTTTATTTATTTTCAGAAAATTTGTCTATTATTACAAGAGTTAAACCTAATGCAACAGACAGAACAGCCAAGTTTAGTTAGATACTTAATATTAAGGTTTTTATATAGTACTAGCTGTTGCCCGCGACTTCGTCCGCGGCAATTTCTGTTATTATAGACATATACTGTTACGGACATTTCTTTAATTGGTTTAAAGAGGAATAAATCTTAAATAAACATTTTTTGGGTAACTTGAACCGTTTACGCATCGCACGCGTCGGGTATTCTCAACTATGAACAATTTTCCCCCGTTTTCATAACATTTTTTATTGATGCTTCGCTCCTATTGGTTGCAGCGTGATGTTTTATAGCCTAAAGCCTTCCTCAATAAATGGACTATTCAACACAAAAAGAATTTTTCAATTTGAACCAGTAGTTCCTGAGATTAGCGCGTTCAAACAAACAAACTCTTCAGCTTTAATATAAGTATAGATTTTTTAGTATTTTTATATAGTATTTTACATGAAAATGTCAGATTCAGATTCTTATTGCAAGTCCTAAGTTAATACAGGTGTTATAATGATTTAAAGGTACAAGTGACGCCCTGTAAGGGCACAGCAAACATAAGAGGCGACTAGTTGCCTTTTTACTTATAAAATCAATAAATTAATAAAATACATCGTAATAATTCAGTTTCATACTAATCCAAATTTTCATAATAATCCAAAGTTTTATAATAATTCAAAGTTTTACAACAATTTAATGAAATATAAAATTTTATGTATTACAATTTGTTTTTGATAAAAAGAAAATCATTTATATTTATTATCTCCAAACAAATAATCCTCAATTAAACTACTTATCAATAAATCTAACTATATTAATACTAAAAACTAAAATTAAAAAAAAAACTTAAATATAAAAAAAAATATTTAAAAAAAAAACAAATCATAACCAGATAGATAAATCAAAATGTTTAAGTTGGGATTACTAAGAAAATCCCGGTGCAATTAAAATAGTAATTAGCTCTAACAATAGAGACTGTAAATACGTTAAGGAGTGGACCTAAGTCAACACCTTGCGAGTTACAATTAAAACGGGCAGCCAGAAAGCTACAACACAACATAAGAACGACAACAGAGATGGCGCTAAGCGTAGGCAAGGCACAGGTATGGTCAACATGATCATCATCATCATATCAGCCGCAAAAGTCCACTGCTGGAAATAGGCCTCTCCCAAAGATTTCCAAAATGATCGGTTGGAAGCGGCCTGCATCCAGCGTTTTCCTGCAACCTTGGTAAGATCGTCCGACCACCTGGTGGGTGGGTGTCTGACGCTGCGCTTGCCGATACGTGGTCGCCATTCGAGAACCTGTTTGCCCCATCGGCCATCGGTTCTTCGCCCAATGCCACTTCAAAGAGCTAATCCGTTAAGCTATGTCGGTGACTTTCGTTCTTCTACGGATCTCCTCATTTCTGATTCGGTCACGCAGAGAAACACCGAGCATAGCCCTCTCCATTGCTCTTTGAGCGACCTTGAGCTTTTTTATGAGGCCCATAGTAAGGGACCACGTGGCCCATATAGTATGGTCAACAAAGACATTAGAAATGGCAAGGGAGTGTGTCACGAGATCAACACTGGAGACAAGTTATATACTCTTCCCCTCTGTGATATCGCATCATCCTCAGAGTACCAATCTTGCTCAATGATTTTGGATGCTCGAAACAAAGCTTTTACCTCAAGAAATAAGTTAACAAAGTAACAAGTAACAGTTCTTAAAATAACTCTGCATATTATTTAAAAACATGTTGTTTGAATAGCTCCGTGGCGCAGCGGTCAACACGCCAGCCTGCGACACGGAGTGACCGGGTTCGATCCCCGGCCAGGTCAAGATGGAAAATGATCTTTTTCAGATTGGCCTGGTCTTGGATGTGTATCTATATATGTATTTGTTATAAAATATAGTATCGATGAGTTATTATCCCATAACACAAGTCTCGAACTTACTTTGAGGCTTGCTCAATCTGTGTGATTTGTCCGTATATATTTATTTATATATATGTACAAAAGTACGGTTTTAAATTTTCCATGCTAGTCTGAGAAGAAAGAACATAGAATGTAACAGCAAATTTTTCATTTTGAGCAGATCGTAAATGTTGGTTAAGGGAATGGGCGTAACTCTGAGAAGCCAGGTTAATAGGCACAAACCATTATTTTAATTTTCTTTTCTATCTGTGCCCAAAATTTGGTCTTTGGATCTTTCTGGCCCTAGGCACCGACTACTACGTGAGAGATAAAGACTTGATAAGTATGAATGTATGTTATTTTTATGAAAATTACGGGTTACTCACGTACGAAGTACACGTCGGGCTGTAGTTGACTTCGTACGTAAGTAACCCGTAATTCACATATAAATAATGTTATTATCTCGCGTTAGTTTGATTAAAAAAATCATCATCATCATCAGGTCTTTTTAGTCTCCCTCTCTGTACTACCGGAGCCATACTTGGCCAGAGCAGACAGAGGATTTAGCCTACACACTCCTCGCTGGCCAGACGGATTGGAGAGGTCTCATTGATGTTTATGAGCTTTGTTTAGCTTGTATTTCCTAAGTCACCTCTTACGACCTGTTACGTATTTGAATACAATACATTAATTTTTGATTTTGATTTTGCCGCGTGGTTTCCGGCAGAGTAGAATAAGACCTCTCCTAGTTATTGGAGGTCGTAAGAGGTGACTTAGGAAATAGGTCGTATTTACTTCAATCTCCATTTTAATAAACGAGTCAGACAAAATTTGTACTTAGCATCTCACGGCACAACTTCACAATTTAGTGTGGGGCTAGCTCACTCTGTGTAAGATATTAAAACCAAGCACACAATACATAAGCTTCCTTTCTATACTTTTTTATTTTGTAGCTCTAGCAAACACAGTGATAAATAGACAGACCGGAGGTTATTTGGACAGGCTAAAGAACTAGCCACGTAAATACAAGAGTCAATTTGTTATTTGCCCTCTTAATACTTTTCTTTTCTTTTTCTAAACTAAGACAATAATAATAATAATAATAATAATAATAATAATCGTTTATTTCAGGCAACGAGTAAAACATTACATAGGCCCATAAATATATATACCTTACAGACTAACATACATACGAAAATATATCTTAAAAAACTAGTTTTCACGTAGAGTCGGCGACGTGAGGCGCGGGATATCAGCAGGCAGCCTTCCTCGGAACTTCCGATAAACGACTCCCTGCGGCCAGAAGTCCTCCTTCATGAAGGTCTCTAGATGGTGGGTCGGCACTCTCACCACAAATGAATTAAAGCTCACTTTATGGCGAGAAGCCAACTGTTCGACCCTCAATGTGAATTTGGACTTCTTCAGCACGTAGTCTATGACGTCCTCTACCCTCGTAGACCAATGCAAGCGGGACACATACAGCTGCGTCGTCTTCACTTCGGGACGCAACAGCAGGGTCGGTTCGTGCGGTGCATTGCCGTTGTGGTTACGGCTGGTGGGCTTCTTTTTTCTCCGCTCTACTTTAACGAAGCCCTCCTTGTCGCACTGGTCCCTTCGAGAACCCGATTCAACAGGCATGCGAGAGCTTGCCTGTTTTTTCCCCTTTGTGACGGGTCGCTGCGGTGACGCAGCAGCCGGGGCGGCGGCTACGGCTGCGTAGGCACGTGTCGGGGTTGAAGTGCTCGGCAGTGACGTCGGCTCCTCGCGGAGGGAAGAGCGGGGGGCGGGGCGCGGGGCATCTTGAACGATGTCGACAGCTGGCGGTGAGTTCTCAAATTTCGCCGACTCAAAACTGCCGATGGATGCATTTTGCGCTCCGCGACGAGTGTTGACGTTAGTAGCCACGGGTGACCTACATACCGATTTACTACTTTTTAATGATAATAACTCGGTACGCAGCTCGGTGATGGTATTTTCCGAGGCTTCTAACCTAAACTGCATCTGTGCCAGGCTGGTCTTCAGGGCCGTGATGTCCTTGAGAAGCCTGGTAACGTCCACATGGTCAAAAGAGACTGGTGGAAGTCTTGACAGGTTGGCAGCGCATAGCGCTGGCATGTCGTCAGGGTCGGTCTCCTTCATCAAGGTGATGATATCCTGGAGACTTCTTTCGCCTTTCTCATCTCTCCTGCGAGATGGCATCTGTGCGGTCCTGCCGAGCACATCGTAGAGCAGCACCTTGCCGCTGCAAATCTCCTCCACGGTGAAACTTGATTTGCAGATCTGCATGATGCTGACCTCATCCATCGTATCCTTGGCATGATCGATAAATGCCAGCAACTCGTTGACTATGACTTGCTTAGAAGTCATAGTGGCTAGTTCGAGCAGCGGCTAAAGCCGCGCGAAACGCGAATTAAAAATTCGTATGCAGTGTTGTACCGAGGCGCGTGTGTCACAGAGCGCGCATCGCACTGCACTCAATACCTAAATCACAGATTTTTTGGTTTTCGTGTGTGTAAGTGACACTGGTGTCAAATTTTTAAGCTGCCTTTGCATCTGACATAGCTTAACGACTGCCATCAAAGACGACAGCAGCCGGGACCAACGGCTTAACATGCCTTCCGAAGCACAGAGGAGCTCGAGATACTTTTATGCCACTTGCGGTCACCCACCACATTAGGGACTGCTCCCAGGGTTGCTTAACATCCGTAAGCGATTTTAATGCTCACGACCACTAGGTCTTCGGGCTCCTTATTATTTATATTATAATATGCCGAAGGCAAATTGGCAACTCGCTCAATTGTAAACATTTCAACATTGATGGTTATAGTAGGGTGACTATCATAAAACACAAATTGGACAAATCACTTTATTTCAGCAATCACATACCTATTCATGTAAGAATAACTTAAAATAGATGTTTAGGCACTCAAGTAATTTAAAAACTTAGGCCAGGGGGTGTCATTCCTTATTGCCTGTCCGGCGGTTGTAGATATGGCTAAAGATACGCGCGGCTTCCCGAGCTGTTGCTCACTCATCCCCAAGTCATTCGAGTGAGTAGAATACCTTTATTCCGTTTCCAAATCCACCAAACTCCTGTCCTTCCCGTGCCTAATCCAAAATGCTTCTGTGGGCAGCACCGTCGGAATCACAATAAGCCAAAGTAAATGCGCTCGCCAACCCGCCTCTCAAGCGTGGTGAGTATGGCAAAACCTTCCAATGGAAAACAACAAAAAGACCAGGCCCCCAGTCTAAGGCTGCCCCGCTATTCCTGGCTCCGGTAGCGGTCATCGTAACGGCGGGGCAGGGGGTGCTAAGAATCTCCGGATATGGCCCGGCTACCACCCCCGATGACGACTGGCCCTAGTAACACACAACATCCGCATGATGAGGCTTGACAAAAAGTCGAGGAAGTGGAAGAGGAAATGAGTATGTTACGATGGGACATAGTGAGGTTGTCTGAAGTCCGAAGAGAGGGAGAGGGCACGACAACCCTTAAGTCTGGTAACCTACTCTATCCCCGGGAAGGTGACATAAAAAAGTCACAGCATGGTGTCGGGTTTCTCGTCCACAACTACCTCATAAATAACGTCGTAACCATTGAAAGTATTTCCAGCAGGGTGATATACCTTATACTCAGAGTATCTAAAAGATACTCGCTGAAGGTCATACAGGTGTACATGCCGACCGGGGAATACTCAGATGAAGACGTGGAAGCGGTGTATGAGGAATTGAGGACATTAGTAGGGCCATACACGCTTGCAAACCTATTATACGGTGGTTTTGTGCTAATAATATTTGTAATAATAAAAAATCCGCAGGAATCCTCCGAACACCATATTTCATGGACATCTTAGCGTTTCTTACGTGCCGGATAACCTCAAAACCTCTGTCCACGGCTTTTTTCTGCTCCTACTTGAGAATCGTAAAATTTTCTTACCTCACTATGATACATTTCCTTAAAACAATCCTTTTTTTGTAAGAAGTCCCTTGAACACGCAGAATTTGCACTGTTTTCATTATTTTTCTGTTTCACAAAATCGACGCCATTTTGATTGTTTTGATTAGCAGCGCCGCGCGAGGTAAGAAGAATTCTCTATAAAATATTAAGTCATATTATATACTGACAAGGCAATTCACAATTTGCCTTCGGCATATTCCAAAAGAGCGAGCGTTTGTGAACAGACGACGCCGTTTGTAAAACGCGGAATCATACAATTTGCCTGCGACATATACAACTGAATATGTATGAAACAAATGTGACGTTAAGACATAGTTTTAACTTGTATTTTGCATACACATTGGGTCTGAGAAGGACATCATAATTATAATAAGACTTTTTCCATACTTTCATTTTCGTGACAAGATATTATGAGCGCTTCATATTGTAAAGTGCTTGCCGATATAAATCAAATGAGCCCAAACACGAAGAGTTTATCTACTTTTGTTTAGAAGCAACCTTCCGACGTTTAGATAAGGTATATGGTACCATAACAGAATCCTTACTCCTTATTTTGCAATAACCCGAACTTTCTGTAATGCTAATTATTTTGAGAATACTTGTTTAATATATTTCCCACTGTTTGACATAAACCTACACACGCATACACACACACACACCCACCCACACGCACACCCACACACCCACACCCACACACATGCACGCACACACCCACACCCACCCACACCCACCCCCTAGTTTAGGCTCCAGCTCACATTACCTATTTGACACTTGCAGATTAATATATGATGATAGAAAAATAAATGATTTTATTATTTATTATTATAACATTGCATTGTCATCCAACGTACAGTAGGCTGCAAAAGATATACCTTAAAGACGAAAACGGCGTCCATATATAATAATAAAAATAATAATAGGCAAAAGTCCAAAAAAATCACCTCAATTGGTTAAGAATAAGTGCCTCAACATTGATATGCAAGATTTCCCTCAAAACCCTCACAAACAAACTAAAAGCTTGTAAAAACACACACGCACACAATACAATATAAAGGTCACAGAAATTAATATATTAAAAGTTATCTTTCGCTAGAAGAGAATATTTTATTATAATTACAAGTTCCATTACAATATTGTAGTGAACTTTGGAGCTCGGAGGAAATAGAGGTAATATACACAAAAACTTTCCTAGTTAAGCACCGAAGTTTGAACGCAGTATGCTTGAAATAATACAGAGTTCTGGTTACATAAACTTTATTATCTTTTAGACAAAATATTAGTAATAAAAGTATTTATTCTCTTACTAGCTTTCGCCCGCGGCTCCGCCCGCGTCAATGTCGATCCCTCGGGAATAGTACTTTTTCCCGGGATAAAAAGCCTATGTTCTTCTCCATACTCCAGAGAACTTGTATGCAAAATTTCATGATGATCGGTTCAGTAGTTACGGCGTGAAAGCGTTACAAGCAAACAAACAAATAAACAAACAAACAAACTCACTTTCGCATTTATAATATTAAAGGATTATAGTAAGGTTAGTAACGATAGTAAGGATAGTAAGGATTACAAGCTTTTATTTAGTATCACCGAGAAATCCCATTTTTTTTATCTATGGTATAACCTGTCCATGCTGGTCTGGGTGAAAAGAAAAAATGTACAATGTGCTAGCTGTTTCTCTTCCCACGCAGACCGTAGAAGAAAGAAAATCTAAAGAATCATGACAACAAGCGATGCAGCTAGCAACCCATCACTATTTTGATTCCGTTTTTGCCTCTACGCCCACCAACACGCTAAACGTGGCCTTCCGACCATATGACCTTGAGCTCTGTCTGTAGAGAATAAAGACGTGATAATAATGTATGTATGTATTACGACAGCACCGACACTGCGCTAGGTTCTACCAATATCCCTCAACAACAGCTCCGTGGCGCAGTGGTTAATACGTCAGCCTGCGACACGGTGTGCCCGGGTTCGATCCCCGGCCAGGTCAAGATGGAAAATGATCTTTTTCAGATTGGCCTGGGTCTTGGATGTTTATCTATATATGTATTTGTTATAAAATATAGTATCGTTGAGTAAGTATCCCATAACGCAAGTCTCGAACTTACCTTGGGGCTAGCTCAATCTGTGTGATTTGTTCGTATATATTTATTTATATTTATTAAGTAAAAAAAAAAGTCTATAAAACTTATTATTTGTCCAGCTTCGCAGTGGTTTCCAAAGGCAAATTAAAAATATGAAACACAATCCTCAAAGCGCACTTGTTCGTTATTTAAAATGCACATCTGCATAAATATGGCGGGAAACCTGCGGCTCTTTAGGGTTCTCTGCAAAATTTACTTGTGTGAAGCGAAAATCTGATAATTCATGTTAGCGTTTTTATATTTACTTTTAAGAATTAATATGAAATCAAAATTTTCTCGTCACAACATTCATGTCGACACCGAGCGACCGACCACCAGCCCGCTATGTAAATCTCACTACAGCCGCACCATGACACTTTATTTTAGTTATTCCACACATTGTTCATAAACATGGGCATTTATAATAATAAATTACACCGATTTCACGTTATAAAGTCCATTAGAAGCTATTTGCAAAACAATCCAAAGCAAAAACCGTGCAGTCCGCCGAAATTTCCGCCAAGAACTCACACAAGTGAAAGAAACATAAAATGACATTAAAAGTTGTTTTTAAAAGTTATTTTTATTTTTAACTTATTAAATTATGTACGTTTAGTTAAAAAAAAAACTGATATATAACAATTATTAGCTTCTATACTCCGTGGCGCAGTGGTTAACACGCCAGCCTGCAACACGGAGTACCCGGGTTCGATCCCCGGCCAGGTCAAGATGGAAAATGATCTTTTTCAGAATGGCCTGGGTCTTGGATGTTTATCTATATATGTATTTGTTATAAAATATAGTATCGTTAAGTTAGTATCCCATAACACAAGTCTCGAACTTACCTTGGGGCTAGCTCAATCTTTTATTTATTTATTTATACTAAACCCCAAATGATTTTTATTTTATGTACAAAATTCGCTAACAACGTGCGGCAGCCACTTCAATAGATTCTACTCGCACTTGCCCACTTTTATTTTTATACGCCGCAATGCACAATACTCAGGTGCAAACTCAACGAAATGCGTAAATTGAAATAGCTCGCGGAATATTAATATAAAAAACTAGTTTATTTCCTTGGTTTTGGCCGTATTTCATTTAATTGATGTGTGTCTATATATGTATTTGTTATAAAATATAGTATCGTTGAGTTAGTATCCCATAACACAAGTCTCGAACTTACTTTGGGGCTAGCTCAATCTGTGTGATTTGTCCGTATATATTTATTTATTATTATTTATTTATTTAATTAAACTTTATAATTTATACAGAGAGGGTCATGCTCCTGCAGTGGCGACTTTAACAGCCTCTGTGGTCCAGTGGTTAAGGCGTTTGCCTGTTGACCCGGGGGTCGTGGGTTCGATTCCCACCGGAAGCATACTTTGTTTAGTTGCTTCCAGTTTGGTTAGGACATTGCAGGCTTGAATCACCTGATTGTCTGATAATAAAGATGATTCCGTGCTTCGGAAGGCACGTTAAGCCGGTGGTCCCGGCTGCCATCTGGTAGTCGTTAAAGGATCCACGTCAGAGGCCGAGAGGTGGTTCCGAAGAACTCTGACACCAGGGTGTGCATGGTCGATTGACCGTGACACCTACTCGAAATGATGAGTGGAGACTAAAAAAACCTGATGATGGTGTCAACTATACACAACTGTACATTGTAACAAAACGCGCAATACTAAAACTAGTTTCACAGTGCATGCCAGTAAGCGCGCGCTGTTGAAACGCTCTGGTCAACGGCGCATCTCGCCAGCGTCACTCTATACATACATACATATTATCACGTCTTTTATCCCTTACGGGGTAAACAGGGCCTCAGGCCATAAGACCAAAAGGCCACTTTTAGCATGTTGATGGGCTTAAAGATCAAAATAGTGATGGGTTGCTAGCCGCACCGCCTATTTACATGATTCTTTAGATTTGCGCCCTTTCTCCCAGGCCAGCATGGAACATGAATGTCACTCTAATATCAGCGTACATTTTTCACAAAATTTGCCTACAATTGTTTGTTCAGAATAGATAAATTTTACTTTACCTTTATTTATATGAGTATGCAAAAGGGAGCCGAACGTGACAGCCCCTCGAAACATTAGTTTTTGTATTCACTGTGCCTGAAAATATATTGTTATTGTGTCTCTCTTTTGTAATGGACAATGCGGTTAGTTTTATACAATAAGAAAAGGCATTTTTCCAATTTTATGTTTTTGTTCGTGAAAATGGCCTTATTTATTTTTAAGCTTATTTTAGTCAGTGTCTAGTGATTCTTTATTCTTGTGTATCGACAAAATGATGGTGTAATATAGTGATATAGTAGATAGTGATAACGTGTCCAATGTATTTCGCTGATTCTACAAAGCCGTTGGTGACAATTTCCACGAATCCACTGGTTTGATCATAAACGACGGAGCAAGGCGAGCAAACACCAGCTTAAGAATAGGCTAGTTTCCTGGATCTATCTAGTAATAATAACATAACAATTAGTCCGTCAGTTAGATAATCAAAAAATATTGGACACGTATTTTTTATTTTGTTAAATAAACAATAAATCATAAAGATAAAGCGCGTCAAAGTACAGGAGTGGGGGCTCGTGACGTCAAAGTTTGCTTAAAATTGTAGCAAGCTATGACGTCACACGGAACTTCAAAGGGCTATATCTTTATCATTTTTTGTTTAATCGACAAAAGAAAAAATACGTGTCGAATATCTAACTGACGGACTAATTATATTTTTTTAGGAAACTAGCCTATTAATATGAAACTCAAATTTTTCTCGTCACAACATTCACGTCGACACCGAGCGAGCGACCACCAGCCTGATATGTAAATCTCACTACAGCCGCACCATGACACTTTATTTTAGTTATTACTAGCTTTCGCCCGCGGCTCCGCCCGCGTCAATGTCGATCCCTCGGGAATAGTACTTTTTCCCGTGATAAAAGGTAGCCTATGTCCTTTTCCGCACTCCAGAGAACTTGTATGCAAAATTTCATGATGATCGGTTCAGTAGTTACGGCGTGAAAGCATAACAAACAAACAAACTCACTGTAGATTTACATTTTGAGATTTCACTACAGCCGCACCGTGACACTTTATTTTAGTTATTATACACATTATTCATAAACATGGAGATCTATGACACCAAAATACACCGATTTCACATTGCAAAATCATACAAGGAACGTAGTTTTTCTAGTAGTCTCTTACTGTGCGTACTAATGGGACTCATATCAATGGGATTATTTTTATTGTTTCTCCCATACAAACTTGGAATCTACACATGGAAGATACAGATATAAAACCCTTTAACAAATCATCTAAGTTAAACCAGTAAAATAACCGCAGCCGCTAAATAAATATAATATATAAATATATACGGACAAATCACACAGATTGAGCTAGCCCCAAAGTAAGTTCAAGACTTGTGTTATGGGATACTAACTCAACGATACTATATTTTTATAACAAATACATATATAGATACACATCCAAGACCCAGGCCAATCTGAAAAAGATCATTTTCCATCTTGACCTGGCCGGGGATCGAACCCGGTCACTCCGTGTCGCAGGCAGGCGTGTTGACCGCTGCGCCACGGAGCTAGACAAGAGTTTTATTTACATAACCCGTTATTAAAATAAATGTTCGTGTTCCACAGATATGTATATTCCATTGTATGTTCTGTTCTCGGTATTACATACATTTAGTGATGTGCCGCTGGGAATATTAGAAATTTACGGAAATTTATACATTATAAATTTACGGGACTATTCCCAATGTTTCCGTAAACTTTCCCAAAGTTTCCATTCTTTTTAATAATATAATTTAATCGTTTATACTGCATATTATTTATTTATATTTATTTATTTACGTGCCTGCATCAATGAAATCGAAAAGTAAAGATTTTGACCACTTTTTAACACACACAAATAATGAACAGACTTGTTGTTGTTCGTTCTGTAAAACCGTTTCATCATCATCAAAACCGTTTACAAATATAATAATGCAACGAAATTTGCTCTGCATATAGAAAAAATCTTTAACTTTGTTACAGCAATGATCCCCAAAATTCCCAACTTCGGGAAAGTTTCCGGAAACTTACATGGGAATATTCCCAAAGTTTACAATATTACCGGGCACGGCACATCACTACATATATTCGAAAATGAATTCGAATATTTTGACGGACCGACAAAACCGCACAAAAGAGACCGCAAAAATATTAATCTTAGTTATGTGTCATGTTTTGTAATATTAACTGTTATTTAATTTTTACCCATCTATGGTCAAAAGAGGTTATGTTCTTCACGCATTTGTTATATTCTTTACTAGCTGCTTGCGGTTCAGCCCGCGTTAATGTCGAACGCTCAGGAGGTTTTCCCTGTGTGCTATAACTTGGGGTCCTTCAAAAGGCGTGTTTACAGGTATTATAAGAGTTGGCAACGCATCAGCACCTCCTCTGGTGTTGCAGATGTCCATGGGCGACGGTGACCACTTCTCATTAGGTGGCTCGTCTGCTCTTTTGCCGTCAAATATAAATAAAAACAGAAGAATTTCCCGGAATAAAATGTACCCCATGTCATTTCCCGGGCCTTAAAACCAAATTGGTTCAATTATTGAACCGTGAAAAGGTGACAAATAGATAGACAGACAGATTCGAGTTACTTTCGCATCTATAATATTAGTATATGATGTATCATCGAAAAAGCTTGATGGATTTATGTTATCAAGGTATTGTTGGAATTGTCTAGGTAACTGAAATATCTTAGGATAGGTATGTACCTATATGTATATAATTATAATATTGCAGAGTTTAAGTGTATTGAATCGTATATGAAGCAGTGTAGATATGTATATTCCATTGTATGTTCTGTTCTCAGTATTACATACATTTAAAATTAAATTCCAATGTTTTGCTGGACCGAGACCACTGATATATTAAGCCTTTATAAGTAATATATCATGTTTTGTAGCATACACTGTTATTTAAATTTTAGCCATCTATGGCCAAAACAAAGTTATATTTTTAAAACAGCCTGATGGATTTATGTTATCAAGGTGTCGTTGGAATTGTCTTGGCAACTTAAGTATTTTATTAATAGGTAAATCCTATAAAAGCGAAAGGGTGTTTGTTTGTTTGTTAGGCTTTCACGCCGTAAATATTGAACCGATCATCATGAAATTTGCATACAAGTTCTCTGGAGTAAGGAGAAGGACACAGGACTTTTTATCCCGGGAAAAAGTACTATTCCCGAGGGATCGACATTGATAACGATATGGCAGATTTTAAACGCCGTTAAATGAAGTATAAATGTTTTTGGTTTGTAAATGGTTTTGGTTCACTTAATTCTTTAACGTGAGTTCCGCCTCTTATGAATTAGCATGAATCGTCACGTAATAGTGATAGCGACAAATAGTGACCATTCAATGAAGAAAAAGAAGAAAAAGTTGAGTTGGGTCCATGTTTGGAGAACCTTATATAGTATTTTTTTATATTTGGTGTCTTTGTATATAGTATTAGTGGTTTCTCCAAATAAAGAAAATCTTGATTTAAAAAAAAAAAATCCGTGTGTTTCCGGCAAAGTAGAATAGGACCACTCCAAGTCTTCCCATGGATGTCGTAAGAGGCGACTTAGAAAATAGAAGCTAAACAAAGCTCATAAACATCAATGAGACCTCTCCAACCCGTCTGGCCAGCGAGGTGAGTGTAGGCCGAATCTTCTGTCTGCTTTGGCCAAATATGGCTCCGGGAGTACAGAGAGGGTCATGCTCCTGCAGTGGAGACTAAAAAGACCTGACGATGACAATGATCAGGCCAGGGGGTGCCATTCGCAACTGCTTGACCGGTGGTTGCAGGTAATGGCTACGGGTACGCCTGCCCGGCTCCCCGAGCTGCTGCTTACTCATTCCTGATTCATCCAAGTGAGTAGTATCCCAAAGACCTTTATCCCGTTTTCCTAAAATCCAACAAACTCCTTTCCATCCCTCGTTTAAAAACGTCTTCGATGGGCAGCAGCGTCAAAAGCGATATAAGCCAAATAAACTGCGCTCACCAACCCGTCTGCCAAGCGTGGTGAGTATGGCAAGACCCCCTGATGATGAAAGATATACTAAGGCCCCCAGTCCCCGGCAGCCCCGCTATTCCTGGCTCCGGTAGCGGTCATGGTAACGGCGGGGCAGGGGGTGCTAAGAATCTCCGGAAGAGATCCGGCTACCACCCCCAACGAAGACTGGCCCTGGTGACACACAACATTCGCACTATGAGGCCAGACGAGAAGGTCGAAAAAGTGGAAGAGAAAATGAGTAGGTTACGATGGGACATAGTGGGGTTGTCAGAAGTCCGAAGAGAGGGAGAGGGCACGACAACCCTAAAGTCTGGTAACTTACTCTATCACCGGGAGGGTGACTTTAAAAAGTCACAGCATGGTGTCGGGTTTCTCGTCCACAAGTCCCTCATTAACAACGTCGTAACCATCGAGAGTGTTTCCAGTAGGGTAATATACCTGATACTCAGAGTATCTAAAAGATACTTGTTGAAGGTAATACAGGTATATATGCCGACCGGGGAACGCTCAGATGAAGAGGTGGAAGTGGTGTATGAGGATATTAGTAGGGCCATACACACTTCCCAAACCTATTTTACGGTTGTTATGAGGGATTTCAACGCAATACTTGGCAAGCGGAGCGATGGAGAGGCCAGAGTGGGGCGATTCGGATATGGAAAGTGGAACGAAAGGGGCCATAGGCTGGCCGATTTCTTGGAGGAGGAGGGACTCTACGCGATGAACTCCTTCTTCAAGAAGCCGCCTCACAGAAAATGGACCTGGATGGGTCCTAGCAGAAAGGACCAGGCCCAAAAATGAGATAGACTTCATCTTGTCGACGAGGAGAGAGATATTCAACGATGTCTCTGTGATCTACAGGATTAAAATCGGAAGTGATCACCGAATAGTAAGAGGCATCTTGAATATCGATCTCAGACGAGAGAGGACTCGCTTGATGAAGTCTACGCTCCGACCGTCTCCGGCCCATATCCAAAATGTCGAAAGTTTCCAACTGAAACTCTCGAATCGCTTCGATTGCTTGAAGGATTGCGTATCCGTGGAAGAGTTAAATAATGGGTTCGTAGACACTGTCCAGGCGGTGGGATCGAAGTTTTTTAAGTCCCGCCCGAAACAAAAGCCTCAAAAAATCTCGCCCCAGACCCTAAAATTGATGGCCACGCGACGATCTATGCCGCTGCAGACCTCCGAAGACTCGAACGTACATCGGCAGCTCAATAGACAAATCCAGAAGGCCTTGCGACTCGACATTCGTTCCTTTAGTACCAAACTTATTAAGGAGACGATAGAGCAAAACAAAGGCTCCAAAGTGTTCGCAAGAGTGGAGTCTATTGGGCAGAGCCGATTGACTAAGCTGAAGAAGGGGGACGGCGGCGTAGTATCGTCAAAAGCCGAGGTGCTGGGCGAGATCGAGAGGTTTTATGGACAGCTGTTTACCTCAGTAGCCAAACCCATTATAAGTTTGGCCAAAGATCCTAGAGCCAAACTTACCCGACACTATACCGAAGATATCCCGGACATCAGCCTGTACGAGATTAGGATTGCTCTCAAACAGCTCAAGAATAACAAGGCGCCGGGCGAGGACGGACTCACAGCAGAGCTTCTGAAAGTGGGCGGAACGCCGGTACTAAAAGTCCTTCAGAGGCTCTTCAATTCCGTTCTGCTCGAGGGCGTGACGCCAGAGACGTAGAACAGGGGCGTGGTGGTGCTGTTCTTCAAGAAGGGCGACAATACCCTACTGAAGAACTATAGACCCATCACGCTCCTGAGCCACGTCTATAAGCTGTTTTCGAGGGTAATCACGAGTCGTCACACGAACAGGCTCGATGCCTTCCAGCCTCCCGAACAAGCCGGTTTCCGAAAAGGCTATAGTACCATAGACCACATACATACGCTGCGGCAGGTTATACAAAAGACCAGAGAGTATAACCGGCCATTATGCTTAGCGTTTGTGGACTATGAGAAGGCCTTTGATTCGATCGAAACATGGGCCGTACTTAGGTCTCTCCATCGATGCCGCATCGATCATCGGTATATCGAAGGGTTGAAGTGCTTATACAGCAACGCCACAATGTCAGTCCGAGTACAGGAGCAGAGTACGAGGGCTATCCGACTACAGAGAGGTGTGTGACAGGGAGATGAGATATCTCCAAAACTGTTCACCGCTGCTCTGGAGGATGCCTTCAAGCTGCTGGAATGGAAAGGACTTGGCATTAATATTAACGGCGAGTATATCACTCACCTTCGATTTGCTGATGACATTGTTATAATGGCGGAGTCGCTGGATGATCTGAGTGCCATGCTCAATGACCTCAATGAAGTTTCCCAAGTAGGCCTTAAAATGAACATGGACAAGACGAAAATAATGTCGAATGTCCATGTTGCGCCTTCTCCAGTGCTTGTTGGGAGCTCCATGCTTGAAGCTGTTGACCAATATATCTATCTGGGTCAGATGATCCAGGTTGGAAGTTCCAGCTTCAAGGATGAGGTCTTTCGACGAATCCGACTCGGCTGGGCAGCGTTCGGGAAACTCCGAGGTGTCTTTTCGTCCGAAATACCTCAGTGCCTCAAGTCGAAAGTATTCGACCAATGTGTGTTGCCAGTGATGACTTACGGGTCCGAAACGTGGTCGTTTACTATGGGCCTCATAAGAAAGCTCAAGGTCGCTTAAAGAGCTATGGAGAGGGCTATGCTCGGTGTTTCTCTGCGAGATCGAATCAGAAGCGAAGAGATCCGTAGAAGAACAAAGGTCACCGACATAGCTCAGCGGATTAGCTCTTTGAAGTGGCAGTGGGCGGGGCACATAGCTCGAAGAACCGATGGCCGATGGGGCAGAAAGGTGCTCAAATGGCGACCACGTACCGGCAAGCGCAGCGTTGGACACCCACCGACAAGGTGGTCGGACGACCTAACCAATGTCGCAGGAAGACGCCGGATGCAGACGCTTCCAACCGGTCATATTGGAAATCCTTGGGGGAGGCCTATGTCCAGCAGTAGACTTCGTGAGGCTGAGATGATGATGATGATGATGACAATGAATGAAGAAAGAAAATGTGATACCATCTTTGACAACGATCCGCTAGCTCAGTTACTTAAGCGTAGCTAGGAGATTTTGGTACATATGAACCATTGTAATATTTATCTTTTGTTACTAACTAAAACAAAAATACATTCAAAATTAAATCCGAATATTTTGCCGGCCAGCAAAACCGCACAAAAGAGACCGCTGACATATTGTGTGGCTATTAGTTTTATTAAATATTATTATGTTTTTCAATATGAGGAGGTCTATGTTATGAAGCGTGCTTCATCATTAGTGCTTTGCGATCCAATTGTGGTGTTTATGACTTGTGACCATAAGTGGCATAAAAATATCTCGAGCTTCTTCATGGTCCGAAAAGTACGATAGGCTCTTAGCTGTTACGGATCCACACGAATATTTCAATAATGTAACCCAAGTATAAGGCGAACACTGCGAAAACTATTGCAAATTAAAATAATTGATTGTCTGTAAAGTCGGTTTACGGACGATAATTATACATGATAGCGGTGGAAGAGGGATAGATGCGTCACAAGCCGAACGCTTAGGCCAATCGTGCCTCTCTATCGCTTGTTCTGCGCTCTCGCTTGCACGTCACGTAACACGTTTTCGAGCGTGCAGCCGTCGTTCATCGATTTATCAGACGTTATCACGTCAAACAGCCTCCGTGGTCCAGTGGTTAAGGCGTTTGCCTGTTGACCCGGGGGTCGTGGGTTCGATTCCCACCGGAAGCATACTTTGTTTAGTTGTTTCCAGTTTGGTTAGGACATTGCAGGCTTGAATCACCTGATTGTCTGATAATAAAGATGATTCCGTGCTTACGAAGGCACGTTAAGCCGGTGGTCCCGGCTGCCATCTGGTAGTCGTTAAAGGAAGCACGTCAGAGGCCGAGAGGTGATTCCGAAGAACTTTGACACCAGGGTGTGCATGGTCGATTGACCGGGACACCTACTCGAAATGATGATGATGATCACGTCAAAACCGAAACCCACGTGCAAATCAGCTAGTGATCAATATAAACAACATACTTATGGTTTTTTTTTGTCCACAGCATCGTGACACCCAAGAAACTCTAGCCGTCCTGGACCGCTTAGACCTTGACACGGAGAAGCCTTCAGACGAGGAGGTGGCCCGTAAGTTTGGCTTCGAGGAGGACTACTACAAGGGCACGGTGTCGTGGTGGCAGCAGCTGAAGCCTCAGATGTGGTCGCTGTTTGACGAACCCTACAGTTCTAACGCTGCGAAGGTAATTATTGTTACTTTATTGTATTTACTAGCTTTCGCCCGCGGCTCCGCCCGCGTAAATGTCGATCCCTCGGGAACAGTACTTTTTCCCGAAATAAAATGTACCCTATGTCCTTCTCCGTACCCAAGATAACGTGCATACAAAATTTCATGATGATCGGTTCAGTAGTTACAGTGTGAAAGCGTAACAAACAAACAAACAATCAAACAAACAAACTCACTTTCGCATTTATAATATTAGTTAGGATTAGGATGAGCTCAGGCAAGTTTTTTAGTAGAAATAACCGTACCAAACATCTGCCTAGGACCGAAGATATTTCCTAAACCCAGTAGCCACTGGGCCAAAGGTAGGACTGAAGGTATGTTTATCAAATTTCATCAACTTTGTTTTGAAGACGTTCATCATCATAATTTCGAGTAGGTGTCACGGTCAATCGACCATGCACACTCTGGTGTCAGAGTTCTTCGGAACCGCCTCTCGGCCTCTGACGTGGTACCTTTTACGACTACCAGATGGCAGCCGGGACTACCGGCTTAACGTGCCTTCCGAAGCACGGAATCATCTTTATTATCAGACAATCAGGTGAATCAAGCCTGCAATGTCCTAACCAAACTGGAAACAACTTAACAAAGTATGCTTCCGGTGGGAATCGAACCCACGACCCCCGGGTCAACAGGCAAACGCCTTAACCACTGGACCACGGAGGCTGTTTATTTTGAAGACGTTATTAGAGTGTTTATTGCGCGAACTCTAGGATTTGCTAGAGGCCTCAGCCAAGTTCGAATTCGAGGAGGACTACTATAAATAAGGAGACGGTGTCGTGATGGCAGCAACTGAAACTTCAGATGTGGTCGCTGTTTGACGAACCCTGCAAACGTTGCTAAGTTTTTTATAGTAACCGCATCCGAAGGCCGCAACCGAAGTCTAGACCTGGTAGCCATATGGTCAAAGGTACTGAAGGTATGATTATCAAGTTTCATCAACTTGGTTTTGCAGACAACATGAGAATGTCCATTGTATAATAAGGGATGTCATCCCCAAACGCCAGTCCCGTTGGTTGCGGGCAGGCTTCGCTTACGCGCACCCAATCTCCGAAGCTTCTACTTGCTTTCCCCCTTTTTATCTCCGAGTCAGACTATCTCTTAATTCACTTCCCAAATCCAACAAAGCTCTATTCTTCTCCAGCTTAAAAATAGTTCCGATACGCACCAGCGTTGGAAGCACAAGAAATCAAAGAAACTGCGCTCGCCAACTCGATTCCCAAGCATCATGCTTGGAGATAAAAAGGGGGAAAACAAGTAGAAGCTTGGGAGATCGGGTGCGCGAAGTATAGCCTCACATAAAACGAAAAATCCTAGGGAGAGGTCTATGTCTAAAAGTCGACTTAATACGGCCTAAATGATGATGATGTATGACCACCAGGATTAGCTTGCCTTGTTGATTGAATCGCTCAGTTACTCGGTTGAGTAGTTGATACCCTGATACAATGTAGTTTAGCTTGACCGATTTGGAATCAGCTGTAGCCGGCAGTTGGTCATGACCTTCAACATAATCATCTTGCCTAGGTAGATCGATCATCATCATAATTATCAGGTCTATTTAGTCTCCACTGCAGGAACATGACCCTCTGTACTACCGGAGCCATACTCGGCCAGAGTAGATAGAGGATTTGGCCTACACTCTCCTCGCTGGCCAGACGGGTTGGAGAGGTCTCATTGATGTTTGTGAGCTTTGTTTAGTTTGTATATTTCCTAAGTCGCCTCTTACGACATCCATGGAAAGCCTAGGAGTGGTCCTATTCTACTCTGCCGGAGACCACACGGCTATAGATGGATATCCGTAGCTAACTTCTGCCGGACTATATTGCTAATTCAGTCTACAACGTTTTGATAGTCACTTCTAAAAACATTGCAGCTTTCGTATGATTAAAACGTAATGTATTTTTAAGTGACTATCAAAACGATGTACAATTAGTTAGCAAATAGGTTTACAGTGAAATTGGAATGGCTTGCTTTTAGTATCTAAGTATTTAATGTTATGTGTATTTTCATTAAATTATAAATTATATTATATGTCTTTACTTACCAAAATTCTAATTTAATTATTAAAATTTATTATGTATAATTATATAATCTACTTAATGTTTGACGTATAAGTTATCCTAACTAATATTATAAATGCGAAAGTGAGTTTGTTTGTTTGTTTGTTACGCTTTCACGTCGTAACTACTGACCCGATCATCATGAAATTTTGCATATAAGTTCTCTGGAGTACCGAGAAGGACATATGCTACTTTTTATCCCGGGAAAAAGTATTATTCCCGAGGGATCGACATTGCCGAGGGCGGAGCCGCGGGCGAAAGCTAGTTATGAATAAATGAGTATTTAAGTATATTAAACAGCTTTCAGAAACGTATTAAAAAACAACAAGAATTAGTAAAAGCTAAAACAAACTTTTGATAAAGTAAATTTTATAGGAAGAGAAGAATTATTAATCTTGGAAACCTTTATCGAAAATGGCAAGTTGCCGGAGCGAGCTTAAGAAGCTTACGGAGTAGGTACTTAAGTGCGAAACACAGATCGATCGATCAGTTTGTAGATTAACTTTTAAGTCCAATCTACTTAATTTGTCGGATAGCCAAGTGATCATTTAATATATGTTTTTCGGTAAACGGATTATGTAGTATAATAAAATTCATTAAATTATGTTTTTTTAGTTTCATATTAGAGTCAGTACTTTGTAACAAGAAATTCTGGAAATTCAAAAGTAACTCCCTCCCAAAACTCAATTTTAGATGGTTTTCGAAAAATGAAAATCGACTTCAATTAGTTTAACCCTTAACCACCTACCCCTTATTTCCGTCACACAACCACTTCTCGGCGGTCGCAATGACCGCTGATACATTATCGCATAGCCGTGTGGTACCCGGCAGAGTAGAATAGGACCACTCCAAGTCTTCCCGTGGATGTCGTAGAAGGCGACTTAGGAAATACAAGCTAAACAAAGCTTATAAACATCTAAGACACCTCTCCAACCCGTCTGGCCAGCGTGGAGAGTGTAGGCCAAGTCCTCTGGCTGCTCTGGCCAAGTATGGCCCTAGTAGTACAGAGAGGGTCGTGCTCCTGTAGTGGAGACTAAAAGGACCTGATGATGATGATGATGACATTATCGCATATTTCTCAAAATTGAAAGTGGATGAACAGAAAACAATAAGTTAAAACGTAACTATAGATTATGAGCTTTCGCCCGCGGCTCCACCCGCGTCATTGACGATCCCTCGGGAACAGTACTATTTCCCGGGATAAAAGGTAGCCTATGTCCTTCTCCGTACTCCAGAGAACTTGTATGCAAAGTTTCATGATGATCGGTCCAGTAGTTAGGGCGTGAAAGCGTAACAACGTACAAACAAACTCACTTTTGCATTTATAATATTAGTAGGGATAAGCTTTTATATTATAAACAAAATAATGTTTTAACTACTATCAGTCAAACTACTATCAGTGCAAAATTAAGTGTAAGATGAAACAAAAATTGTAAGAATTTTTTTTAACTTTAGGTTTTTTCCTGTAATAATAGACTACATTTCTGAAAAAAAATATGTGATACTAGCTTTCGCCCGCGGCTCCGCCCGCGTCATTGTCGATCCCTCGGGAATAGTACTTTTCCCAGGATAAAAGGTAGCCTATGTCCTTCTCCGCACTCCAGAGAACTTGTATGAAAAATTTCATGATGATCGGTTCAGTAGTTACGGCGTGAAAGCGTAACAAACAAACAAACAAACTCACTTTCGCATTTATAATATTAGTAAGGAAGTAAGGATACTCGATCAAACCGTAGTAAGTGGGAGTATTATCATTATCATCAGCATCATCATCAGGTCCTTTTCAGTCTCCACTACAGGAGCGCAACCCTATCTGTACTACTAGGGCCATACTTAGCCAAAGCAGCCAGAGGAAGTATCAGTAGCAGTTGGAGTCTTATCACCAGGATATAACCCCATAGAAACATCAGCGAGAATAAACAAATGGCCGCTAAGTCCCATTAACATTAATAATGTAGATGTTATTCTTTAAACTTTTATTAATTTTAATTCTACATTCGATCACAATTAAATACATTTACAATATCATTAAAAATAGATACATTGCGATTACAAACTGAAAATTTCGTCTAGCGTGTCCCCTCCAGACAAGCCCAGCAGGCTAGCAGCGTTTCCTCTCTGGATTATAAGGCTAATTCTTTGAGCCAGGAAGCTGCCAGCTCTGCGGCACCAGTTGTCTGGATGAGACGCGCCGATAAGTCACCTATAAAAGTTTTGGCTTCGGGACCCCAAGGACCTAAAGTCTCGAAGCCCAATGGCGAGAACCTGTAGCTTTCGGATAAATCATTGTATTTGCGTTCTTGAAACTGTAATACCAAAATAATCCAGGCGAAAGTCTCGCGCCTCAATCGCGTCAAATGAATGGTAATCAGAACCCTCGCTCTGTTAAGTCGGGCTTTGTTCAAATCATGACGTCACGGCTTTATTTACCACCATTAACATACTTTATATAATAATTTATACATGATCCGCTTAAGAGAAGCGTTTGGAAATTTCAAAGGCATTAAATATCTGTCAGGAACTTAATGTCTTGTCATACTAACGTCTTTTAGGGTATTAGAAGAAGCCTATTTGATCCTACTTAAGTCTATAATATTAAGTATTTATGAACCAAAAAGGTTTTCTACGAAAAGTATTAGACTTCAAAGTGCTCAACGAAATTATGAAGTACGAGTACTCAATAATTTCGTAAAATCTTAAAAGATACTTAGTGGAAAAAACTCTTTATTTTAGTTAAGTTAACGTTTAATTTTTTGTTGAGATTTCAACTAACTTCAGAATAAAAATTAATATTATTTGTATATTATTTATATATGCGGACCACACTGTTGAAGTGGGAACGGGCGAGGACACTTGGCCAGAATCACCAGCTCGATCCCGCTCCCCCCGCCAGTCGCAATCAGACGCTATATCTGGACTCTGGACACGCGGCTAGTGTAAAAATCCAAGACCCAGTCCATACTGTAAATTATCATTTTCCATCTTGATCTGACCTAGGATCGAACCCGGAACTCGTCTATCAACATGTTGTACAAAAAACACAATATAATATATTTTTTCTTGTTTCAGATAATCGGGGTGATATCAGTGTTTTTCATATGCGTGTCTATAATATCGTTCTGTCTAAAAACGCACCCGGACATGCGTGTGCCAGTGATCAAAAACTATACAGTGACGACGGCGAACCAATCGCCGAGTTGGGCGCTGGACAAAGTACAAACGAACGCCCACGTCGCGTTCTTTTATATCGAATGTGTGTGCAACGCGTGGTTTACCATAGAAATCTTAGTGCGATTCATATCGTCGCCTAACAAGTGCGAATTCATCAAATCCTCTGTCAACATCATCGACTACATCGCCACAATGAGCTTCTACATCGACTTGATTCTCCAGAAATACGCTTCTCACGTCGAGAACGCTGATATTCTGGAGTTCTTTTCCATCATCAGGATTATGAGGCTCTTCAAGTTGACACGACACTCGTCTGGCCTGAAGATCTTGATCCAGACGTTCAGAGCGTCGGCTAAAGAGTTGACGCTTTTAGTCTTCTTCTTAGTGCTGGGGATTGTTATATTTGCCAGTTTGGTGTATTACGCTGAAAGGATACAAACAAATCCCCACAATGACTTTAATAGTATACCGTTGGGACTGTGGTGGGCACTTGTCACGATGACCACTGTAGGTTATGGTGACATGGCCCCAAAAACATATGTCGGGATGTTTGTTGGAGCGTTATGTGCTTTGGCTGGTGTGAGTATTCCTAAATCATTAGATTCATTCACTTTAAGACCATGACGAACAACCTTCCCGAGAAATATTAACAACCAGTCGCACCCATTATTTTCGTCAATTTATTCTTTTCACTCAAAGGTAACCTGGAAGAGATTGCTTTCATGGTAAGGTCTCTAGTTTTTTTTAGTATTACTTAACCAGTTCTTAAAGAGCTTTTTTTTTAGAAAGTATCCCGAGCGGAATTTATTCATAATATTATTTAATTTGTTAGGGGTTTTATGCCATATATATAAAAATGTAGCAAATAAAATAATAAATACTACGCATTACAATATAGGAATTAATATTACAGAAGAGATATGATTAGACCAGGACATACTCGTAGAACAACTTTTCCCAGGGGACCTACATCGAAATACACAAAGAAATACTTTGGTTAGAAAGTCAATCAGCTGATTGATGATTGACTCCTGGAGAAAGTTGTTCAAAACCATGGGCTGATCGGCCTGATCAGCCCATGATTATCAGCCCTATTAGTACCATTACCATATTTTTTATTACATGTGACTACTTAGTACATGAAACTGGAAAACTACCCTTAATTTTTATATATGCACAAATAAAAAATAAAATAAATTCTTAAGGGAAGGTTGTTTTTAATCATTATAAGAGCATGATCATCTGTTATTTTTAATTTAAGCAAAATATCAGTACATTTAAAAATCATTTATTCCATCTAATCTTCCATAAATTTTCACTCACCGAGATTCACGTACATTGAAACGTAAGGATGTTATTAATATTATATTATACTTGATGATCTGAGCTCCACATCTGATGGAAAATTTTAAGTATTAAAGTTAAGATATTCGAGCATTATCCCGATACACGTATCAGTTTCCTTAAGCTGCTGACTTTAAGTAATGCTTTTTGAATATTAAACTTATTGATTCACTAAAGAAATGTTGGATCCATGTTTCTAAAATATTTTAGAAACACCTAATTAATTTCAAGAACCGAATTGAGTTCGTTTCATAATAATATTTTGTCTGTATTTAATAATCAATAGTCACACTGTGTATTACCTGTACATACCATTATTTTTTGCAGATTTTGTTTATTATTTCTTTAAAGTAGATAAAGTCATAAATATATTTTATCTGTTTGCAGTTTACACCAAATATATACGACATTTTTTATTTTATTTAACTTTCTAATCTTTTCACCGTTATTGAATAATATACACAATATTTTAACTTAATTTAATTTATTAGATTGCTTTTTTACAAGCTGAACAAAAACAGTTCGTACTCGTTCAACTCAACAATAAAACAGACAAATTAAAAATATATTTAAAAAATGCAAATGTTAAACCATTTCCTAATATTTTTCCAATATTCCAGGTATTGACGATAGCCCTTCCCGTACCTGTCATAGTTTCAAACTTTGCTATGTATTACTCTCATACACAAGCAAGGGCCAAGTTGCCCAAGAAACGACGAAGGGTCATCAACGTCGAGCCAACAAGGCCACCCATGCGTGAGTAAAAACACAACCAATCAATGCACAAAATTTATAATATTTACACCAATTATTATATTATAAGTGTCAATATATATAAGATTGTTAATATTATTAAA
Source organism: Elegia similella (assembly GCA_947532085.1). Classification (NCBI taxonomy): domain Eukaryota; kingdom Metazoa; phylum Arthropoda; class Insecta; order Lepidoptera; family Pyralidae; genus Elegia; species Elegia similella. Next base: position 23,538,033 of record OX383941.1, read on the forward strand.
TAATTATATTTTTATTGATATTAGTATATATGAGTACATATATTTTCAGCTACAGTACTTAATGAAATACGCGATTTTACTGTATTATCTATAAAGTCATCATCTTCTTTTTGCTTACAGCCTTAGTAATAGAGTATAGAAATGAATAACTGTATCTGCACCTCTGTGGTAGCGCTAAAACGTTAGGTCCAAAATATATGTCTTTGATTAATTCTTTTTCACTATTTGATTCGGTAGTGCCAATTTCGATAGTTACTGCTGTTTTAGCTTTGCCGAAAATCCTTATTTGTACTAATCTATTTGTAAGCTTTTGGCTATTTCACCACTAACTCTAATACTAACTCACACATCTTCTAAAGCTTGATTTCAGTGGCAAATAAATGTTAAATTATTTGTGTGTTATAGTATAACTAAAATGTCACAACAATCAGGTGCTCCGGGAGTTCCAGGGGCGCCCGGTACCGGAGGTCCTTTAACAGCTGGCATGGGACCTCAAGCAGTAAACCGTAGGATGAACGCCATTAAAACAAACCATCCCAAAGATATGATGGGGCCTAACATGGGTAAGATTGATCACTTTTATAAAACTAGCGACACGAGTGGAGGATAAAACTGTGAAGTATTTCATAGTTTCTGACTCTTGTATTATACTTCTGAAGAAACGTTAAAGGTCTATACTTCGTAACTTAGAGTGATTATCTTATTTTATGCAATGATATCTCTCATTTATTGATAAAAAATAAGAAGAATAACTCATAAGTTAACGAGAAAATTAATTTAATATTATAAAAAAATAATACGGATGAAATATTTGTATCTCAGAAGTTTAGACCTTTAAAATACCTAATTATTAGATTTATTATAGATAGGCTTTAAGTAAAGTTCTAGGGTGAATTACACAATTTCGAATTGGCTCAAAAACCTGATAATTGGAGTTATACAAAAGATATACCACTGGTAGTCAAGCACTAAGTGTAAGAAATCACACGTAGAAAAATTAACAATTCAATCAATTGATGTTTAAAAATAATATTACGTTTAACACTTATATAAAATTGTAACAACACTGAGTGAATAAAAATTGACTACACGACCAAAATAACTAACATTTACTAACAAAATAACATAAAATAAGTGGCATAATTAATACAATGAAAATTGGATATCATCTGTACAAATTTTGAACAATTATGATATACAAAAATCTAAAATCTGATACTTAAAACTGTAATATTGGTGAAATAATCCATCTGGTTACTGATGATATTCAAATTATTAAGTTAACTAATGTAAATGAGATACTCACTTAACTAACTGTAGCTTATGCAATGTAATCCTCCACAGATGGTGATCGTAGCGAGCTTGAAGCTATGATCCAAACAACACCAAACAACTGCAAAAGAAAAAATTTAAACATGCTTTAGAAATGAACACACATACGACGCCGTTGGCTCCCGACTGGGCTTTATATATCGCCTGCACCCACGGATTTAGCTTACAGGAATGCTACTAAAATCTTAGTCACTAACAAATCATCGATATCATTATCATCATTGCACACGGCAATATCTTCAAGCAGCACTAATGGAGCCGCATTAGGTTTTAATGCTTCGCGGGCATCTAAAGGTTGGAAACTTTGAAAATTGTGGCATTGACCCCCAATAGATTAGTTTCTGCTTTGCCGCTTTACTCCATTATCGGTGTTGTTGTAGTATTAGTTTCTAATTGTGTCTTACCATTGATGTTCTTTACAATAAATATATCTATGTCGTGCTCGTGCGTTCTTTGTTATGTTTATATTTTTTGAGTATTTTTAAGCAAACTAAATACTATATCATTATGTGAGTGATTTGCGTGACTGAATATCTTTTCAGGCAACCATCACCAAACATCAGCATTAAACAATACACCAAAAGAAGCATAGATCTACATATCGGTACACATTTATAGAATTACGTATCACATTAACACTTCTCACCAATAATGGCAGTTCTAACATGTACTTACTTAAAGCTTTTTATGTATTACATACTACTTATAATCATTTCTATTTTAAAATATCCATATTACATTTTTAAATACTTTACCAATTTTAATACCGTTTTCAGCACTATTGATGTGGTTTTTTGTATTTTGTGTTGTTGTAAGAATAATTGATTGTGTTCGAAAGAGTTTTTTCCTGTTAAATATACCGATTATTAATTATTCTCAATTAACTAACTTGATGCTATTTTCTGTATTGTACTTAATTCTTCAAAATATAAATATCTAATTAAAACTCAATTTGTCAGTAGGCATGCATACTGCATGTTTTAAAATTAACGATTAAATTTGATCAATAACTGTCTTGTGTCTCAAGCCAATCAAAATTCTCACAAATAATTTCTTTGACAGTGACTACTCTGATGCCTGGAATGGACATATCAGTTACTACAAGATTGACTCCAAGCCCTCGAGATATGAGCCCCGCACTCGCCATAGCACTACCTATGATGAAGTCGGTCAACATAGTACCGGTGCAATGCTTCGACAACATGGCTTTTCATGGAGAAAAACCTGAAGATAGCAATGAAAGTGACAAAGAAGGCAGTAAAAGTACTAGTCGTCAAGAATCTGTTGAATCTGATAATACAATCAGAGTAAATAATTACAAAAACGAAATATACATCGATAAGAATGAGGAAAGAACAGATGCTAGAACGCCATTACTTAGAGATCACAAAATTGAATCACTTGATGAAAATAAAATGCGCGAAAATAAAATTGAGAAGAGAAAGTCTTCTGCTTCAACATAACAATTAGTTATAGTTAATAATAATGCTACAGCTAAATTAATCATGAGGATCAACGAGACCAATAGAACTAAGAATCATTTCAAACTTCCTGTTGAGCTATCTTCTTCAAGTGTTAGTGGAGTCATAGGTGGTTAAGAAATAGTTTGCGTATGTAGTTGAAGGTGATTTTGTAATATTTTTCTATGAAACGCAATTACCTTGTTTTTTGTGCCACATAAAATTTTTGCAGTAAACATTTCTATGTGAATTATTCAATTTTAATAAAAATAATGCTTCATAGAAATATACATGTTATAAACTATTTGTGACTTTCCAATATTTTGCTTCAGGCATGATTAAATAAAATGTAAGAGGGCATCATTGATGCATATTATGTAATAATATTTTCTATAATTAATATTCCTCTTTTTTACTGTGATGAAACTTGATGCATTAACTAAAAGCAACTTCATCGTCAAAATTACTTTTGACTAGCTACATTAATATTATAAATTACGTTACTAAAATTTCGTGTCATTTGAAATATTACACTTTCACCTTTGGGATAGATGGTTTTGTAAATTTTAAATGTCAGCTGGGGACGAAAGAGAAATGCCTTTAATAAACAGTGCTATGACCCTATGTTAATGGACTATATCTCTTAAGTTGAGCATTCAAAGGCCGTGATAAATGTAAGTTAGTTAAGCAGTGTTTTAAGCACACGTTTACACGTAATACGTTAGAATAGCCTATCACAAAATAGTTATAATGTAAATCACTCGATTCTGTCAAGACCTCTTAAACAGTACTTTTGATTAAATTAGTTCTATAATTTAAATTAGGTTTAAACTAACGCTTTTATGTAAATCTTTTAAGGTTTAATTAAATTTTAGTCAAAATGAAGATTTAATTTAATACATATAGACGCAAAACTTAGAAAAAATTAATTCGCTATTATATCAAGATTCTTTTTCAATGATAAAACAACATATCATGAATTTAAATCTTTGATTTACTACTTTTGTACTAATGATTTAGGTAAACAATTGTTTAAGATGTCTATATAGTAAGAGAATGATCATATAATCATTACGTATAATCATCATAATGACCAGATTTAACATAGTTAAGTTTAATGTCCATTAGGGAAGCAAGTATAACCTGTATTAGATTCCAGGGGTCCCATAGCTTATTTTTTTTACTTAGAATTATTCAGATTTTAATAAGTATGGTATTTTAAGAAGTATTCAGATTTTAATAAGTATGGACTTGTTAATAACATATCATAACAATATTTTGTAATCCATGTCATAGTCATTTTGTCAATTATTTTTGTTATTATAATTATTGTTTAATATATAATAACTTATTTAATAATATTTTCTTTTACACCTAAAATTAAATGAAATTGAAGGAAGAGTTTACATATAGAAAATACCTTGGAATCTTTACAGACACGTACTCGTTTCAAATAAGTAAACAATCGTTAATATAATAATGTATATAGCAAAATTATTAATAGCGTTAATAATTTTATATCTTGGCGATTATATAATTATAAATCACTTATAACTCACACGGAGACACATATCATCAGCACTTTCTTTCATTCTTGGTGTTAAATATTTGTTTTACGTGTATATAATAACTATTAATAATAACAATAAGGTTAAGTAGATAGCAGACAAAAACAATTCATAAACATTGAAGTCATGCTTTAAATTGGTAAGATGACAGTAATATCTTCTTAATTAATCGGCTTCATTAGTCGGAAAGTGTACTTCATAGCAAAAAGGTTTTTATATATGAAGAAAAAAAAATTCTATCATGTCACAAAACACAAAATAAAATTAAAAATGACAAGCAAACAAAAAAGTACTTTTTTGTAAATTTACGCGTTTTTTGTTTGATATACCCTTTTGATTAACGTTTCGAAATACTGAATATTTTATACGATTGTTAGAGATTCAATAAAAATGAAATTTGAACGTTATGAAATAAAATATTCGTGAAAATATATCTTTTAATAATGACATGCGAACGAATGAATTTTAAATAAATGAGGAAGTTCATTCAAATAGTAAAACGTCAAATAAAATATTATATACGTTGCTTAGCAACAATAGCGCGAAGCACAAATTAATAAAATCGTATTATTTAATAATAAATTATAACAGGAAAACGTTTGTCTAAATTTGCGGGACCTTAAACAAAAAAGTACCTGTTTTTGTTTAATTATCGATTTAAAAAATTTAAGGCGTTGCTTTTTTAAGTTATTTAATCAAACTAATAAATACGCATAAAATGCAATAAATTTAGTGTTGTATAGATAGCACAAAGTTATGTTTGAATAAAATATATTTGTATATAATTTAGGCGTAACTTTTAAAAATATTGTAAAAAAATGTACCAGTTCTTAAAAATACTAATTTTCAGTCAAAGTAGCATATTTTAGTAAATTGTCACTAATAAAAAATCCTGGTTGACAAATTTTTTATTTAAATTGTTGAAATATTACAGAAAATTCCATTTTTACTTATTTATTTGCTGTGTATAATTAAAAATATAATTATACTTAATCGATCGCTGAAATACGCTGTTTTGCTAAAATGTATATAATAAATTCGGAGTTAGCGGACCACTACAGTTTTTTTTAATATTTAATGTTAGCTTACCTAGTTTGCAATACAATTAAACTTAAAATAGCTTCTAAAAGTGAATCGACCGAAAACAATTATCTTGGTGAAAGTATTAATTAATTTTGCATTAAATAAAAATATTTCGGCGTACTTTAGATTATTCATCCACATTTTTTTTCTACTCTGAAGCACAAAGTTAAGACTAAAGACTTCTTTTTCAGCGTTGTGCACTTTTTGGGATGGGTAAAAATGTAAGAGTCGGCAACGCATCAGCAGCTCCTCTGGTGTTGCAGATGTCCATGGGCGACGTTGACCACTTTCCATCAGGTGGCTCGTCTGCTCGTTTGCCGTCGGATATACATAAAAAAAAAAAAAAAAAAAAAAAAAACTCGCGTCAGGACACGTGACCTGATCAAAAGTTCGTAAGACGGACATTCCAAAATTCTTTGTCGCACAACGTTAGTGTTCATGTTTTCACTTCTGCCGGCGCTCCCGGAGTTCAAATCGTTGTTTATTTTAATACTGTTTCACAACATTTCATCAACGCCTCAAATACAGACTTGTGATTTGAAACCTTATCGACATTTCGTATCAAGTTCCGAACATAAATCTAATAAATAATTCCACGAAACGTCAAGACCAGGTAATAGCCAATTTCTTCCGTGATGTCAGCTTATTTAATTTTGCAAACGTGATCAGGACGCCTCGAACGCGAAGAAACTGAGTATTTTTTAAATATTAATAATTTTGTCAAATACCATTTAAACGGACAAATACTGAGATACCTGACCTTGAATTTCCTCTTAAACTATAAATAATATTAAAATGAAAATAAATATTCAGAAATATATTGATGACTTTCTGAATATACATTTTTATGTTAATATTAGTTTAAGAGAAAATGTAGAGGCCAAGTATCTCGGTACCTGACTGCACTTAAAGCAAATTCTTTACAGAACTAAGGATTCACGTAGAATGGGTATTGCCAACTAGTTTCGTTCTGAAGGAAGTATTTTTGGGGACCATTGTGATAGGAAAATAACCAGTCGTGTCAAGACCTTTAAAACTCATCTAGATGATGTTAACGGTCCGAAACTAGCTGGCGATTCCGAATTAATAAACGTGAGTGAAACTATGATGTTATATTATCAAACTGATGTATACCAGAGATGGATATGAATCACTGGCACAGTTGGTCTAGCATAGGCTTAAGGTAGACGAAGAGGTATAGACCATTTTTTCTAACGATTTATCTTGAGCTGACTTCTTTTTTTCATTTTTATCTAATTAAATATAATTTTAGATGAGAATAATTTCACAATTAACATTTTATTTTCAGATACATATTATGAATTACAATATATGCATTTAAAATTTATTATTACGTCAATTTGAAACATGTTACATGTTTTTGTCTCCAATGAAAATAATTTATTCGTTCAATGTCTTGCCATTTATATGAACATTACCATAATATTGTAATAAGAATTATTTTAATATTCATCGTTCACTCTTAGGTTTTTTATTCTGCGTTAAAAATCAGTTTGAAAGTATTGGTATCATAATATTATTTCAATACAACAAATTACGAATATGTAATTGATAACTTATACATTTAAATAAAATTGGTCACTAACTCTTAGTCTAACAATTGTAAATTCTCTTTGGATAAATTTGCATGCAATGACGTAGGTTAAGGCTTACACAGTGAGTAAACAGGGCTTGTATCTTATTGTATAGCGTTCTATATATATACATATACAATTTTGAACAATACAAAACAAATTATTTGAATATTGTTCATTAAATATGTGAAATTATGAATTGTTTTATTTCAACCCTTATAAGTAACAGCCTCCGTGGTCCAGTGGTTAAGGCGTTTGCCTGTTAACCCAGGGGTCGTGGGTTCGATTCCCACCGGAAGCATACTTTGTTTAGTTGTTTCCAGTTTGGTTACGACATTGCAGGCTTGAATCACCTGATTGTCTGATAATAAAGATGATTCCGTGCTTCGGAAGGCACGTAAAGCCGGTGGTCCCGGTTGCCATCTGGTAGTCGTTAAAGGAACCACGTCAGAGGCCGAGAGGCGGTTCCGAAAAACTCTGACACCAGGGTGTGCATGGTCGATTGACCGTGACACCTACTCGAAATGATGATGATGATCCCTTATAAGCCGGTAAATCAATCAAGGTCAGGGGTGACATCTTCATCAGCTCGGTGGTTGCAGGTATAGCATCAGGTACGAGCATCTAGCCTCCCGAGTTGCTACTTACTTTTCCCCCATTCCCAAATCAAAAAAATTCCTATTCTTCCTCGGCTGTAACAAGCTTCCGATGGCCAGCAGCGTCGGAAGCACAAGAAGCCAAAGAAATTGCACTCGCTAATGGCATTATCCTCCCGTAGAACCAAGAATCCTTGGGAGTCTTTGTCTTACAGTGAACTCTTCACGGCTGAGATGATGATAATGATGATTAATCAGTAAATAAGGTACAGTCAGGGACAGATATACTTTACCAGGCCCTCTACCTATATTTTGAACTAGCTGTTGCGCGCGGCTCCGCCCGTGATAGTGTCGGTCCCTCGGGAACAGTAGAATTTCGGAATGAAAGGTACCCTATGTTCTTTCAGTAAAAAACCTTCATGCTGAATTTCATTCGAATAACCCAAAAAACGGCAAAGTTTCATACTAACTTTGCACCCCCGTTTTACCCCCTTAGGGAATGAATTTCTAAAAATTCTTTCTTAGTGCTCGCCTACGTTATAAAAGGAACCCCTGTGCAAAATTTCCAAGTTTCTAACGCTTATAGTTTAAGCCCTGGGTTGATATGTCAGTCAGTCAGTCAGCTTCTCCTTTTATATATATATATATATATATATAGATATCTCCACTCGACATTTGTTGATCGACCGTCTCGTGGCATCAGTTAATTGTTGATCAGTTGGCAATTGTTGATCAGGACAGCATTTATTGATCTAATGCTGGATTTTGCGTACATTGTGAGCAATCCGATCTCAAATTAGATCAATAATTGCCAGCCCTCTATCGGCAGAAAATTGAACTTTTTTATACAATTCCACTCCGTCAATTATTGATCTGATTCAAATGGGCCAATGAGAGGCTTCCTACTCTACGATATGTTAACCACTGCGCCAGATCTCTGTCCCTGACTGCACATAATATAAGTGATCAAATATAAAACAACACTTCAAAATAATTTGCAATATGCTAGTTTCCTGAGTCAAAATAATAATATAATTATTACTCTTAATAAATTAAGAAACAAAACATGGTGAAAAACATTCAGGTCTATCTACGACCTATGCTTTGCCATCTCAGCTACCGCACAATTCAATCTCGGCAAAATTTATTAAGCGTACTATATCAAAATAGCATTAAGAATGCAAAATAAAACACTTATAAAAAAATAAATAATATAATAAAAAAAATATATAAAACATATAATATCAGATAGATAATCAATATATATTGGACATGTATTTGTTCTTTCGTCAATTAAACAAGTGGCTGTGACGTCATAGTTCGATAAAAAGTATAGCGAACTGTGACGTCACACGGAATTTTAACGGGCTGTATCTATATCATTTCTTGTTTAATTGACAAAAGAAAAAATAGTGTTCAATATTTTTTGATCATCTAACTGACGGACTTATATTATATATATTTTTTAAGTAACTCGCTTATTAAGTCTTGATGAATTGAACTAACAAACGAATTATACCTAGTTAAGCAATTATGGGGGGGGGGGGGGGGGGGGGGAAATCCTGTAGACTCATCCTTGTATTGATAATGATAATGATAATCATAATTTATTCACGTAAAATAGAGTTCTTAGAGGTACATCAAAATTCTTAAATCGTCAAAATTGTCATCATACTTAATATAAAATATTCATACAAAAACATTACTACTTTATAAAACAAACTAAATATACGTCACATCATAGATTTAAAAAAAATAAATAAAAAAAAAGTGGCGTCTCCATACTTTTCTGCTTCAGATAAACAAATCATTTATTTGATAAAATTGTTTGTCAATGAGCCACAACTTCAGTTTCTTTTTAAAAACTGGCAATGGGAGCTCTTTTATATCTTTAGGCAATCTATTGTATACTTTTACACACATCGGCATGCAATTCTTTTGATATAACGCAGTCATAGGTATATCTTTAACCACAAGCCTTTCCCCATTTCTGGTATTACGGATAAATATGTCACTTGCTTTTGTGAATAAATGCATATGACTTTTTACAAACACACCTATCTCGTAAATATACATGCAGGGCAACGGTAGTATGCCAAATTTTTTTAAAAAGTGGTCTTATTTTCAATAAGAAGACGGGACATCACTAATGGTGCTCTATCATCATCACTACATAGTATAAATCTATTTGTCTATACGTATGTTTACATCTTTAAACCTACGCAACAGATTGAGATAACTAGCTGACTAGCTCCGTGGCACAGCGGTGTACACGCCAGCCTGCGACACGGAGTGACCGGGTTCGATCCCCGGCCAGGTCAAGATAGAAAAATGATCTTTTTCAGATTGGCCTGGGTCTTGGATGTGTATCGATCTATATATGTATTTGTGGCTAGCTCAATCTGTGTGATTTGTCCTTATATATTTAGAAAAAAAAAATTTTAGATAAATCGACATTGCCGGTACTGGCTAGATACACGCCAGCAAAGTACGTATGTATAAAAATATACAGGGCTTTTTAATTACCTGGCAGTGTTTTGGTATTGAAATTCCCTAGAATATATATAATAAAATATAGACCTGCAGGAAAAAAAAGAACTAATAATGAAGAAAAATTAAGCCTCCTATACAAATTCACCGATCAGCTGGTCAAATTTCTATGAAATGTCTGATTTTTTTTTCATATATTACCTTTTTTTCACGGATGTATATTCTATTAGGGATTCTGATTCCAAAATTGAAATGTTGCCAGGTAACTAAAAATCACTTGTATATCTAACAAATTTTAGCGGCCAGCAAAATTACTATGAAAATCTACGAATAAGTATCATAACTTATATCTGATAAGTATCCTAAACTTAACTAATATTATAAATGCGAAAGTGAGTTTGTTTGTTATGCTTTCACATTATAACTACTGAACCGATCATCATGAAATTGCATACACGTTATCTGGGGTACGGAGAAGGACATAGGGTACATTTTATCCACGGAAAAAGTACTGTTCCCGAGGGATCGACATTCACGCGGGCAGAGCCGCGGGCAAAGATAGTAAGATTATAAATGCTACCACGGAACGCCTTGGTAGCATTATTACATAACTTTCAAAGGTTTTATTCGAAATTCAAACTGAATTACAAATAAAACGAAAAAAAAAAATTGGCGGTTATTGTTGTTTGTTTTTTGTGTGTGTAAGTAGCCAACACTGGTGTCCGGTTTTTCAAGCTGCCTATAGGCATCTGACATAGCTTAACAACTGCCATAAATTATGACAGCCGGACCAACGGCTTAACGTGACTTCCGAAGCACGACGCTTTCGCGCTTGATTAGCGCTTTATGAATGTGTATTGTAATTAAATGTTATTATACTTCTTTGTTTGAATTTCCTCATGTTATTTAAGAAAAGCACTATACAAGCCTTGACCGCAATGAGACACGATGGACTATTTCTTCTATGACAACAACCGGATTATCTAACAATCAACATTTGTGTTCAACTTATCAAACTTAATTTGCAAAATTGTGAAATTCATTTAAAAACAATCAGAATTTTCAAAGGCTCTTTAAAATATATGTCCCATTGTCCCAAAGGGGTTGGAATGGAAGCCAATAAATGTAGAGCTGGGAACCGCAATACATTACAACCCCGGATTGGAAAACCGCAGGACAAATAAATTTGGTAAAAATGATTGTAACGTTCCACTGGGGTTTGATATGAACAGAATTATTTTCGATCTTGGTTAACCACTCTGGGTTTTCGGAGAAAATAAATTTTCTTTTGAAAAGCTGGCTACGACGTAAGGTATTTTTTATATTGTTAACTAATAAAAGCGATAAAGGATATTAAAAAAAGATATTTATATATTTTTTTATTTTCAAACGTCACCGTGCGTCTCACGTCGCCGGCACTACGTGTGGTATAGGATAACATATGTAATATGTATGCTAGATATAAGGTATTTATTTATGTGAATTTTTATGTATGTTACTCTGTAAGGTATTTATAATATGGGCCTCTGGTATTGTACATAATTGTAAGTACAATACTATTGCCTGAAATAAATGAATTATTTATTATTATTATAAAACAATTGAACCGATTTTGATAAAACTAGCGCTAATCCCTAAGTTAAACTAAAGCTTACATTTAATTTAGTTCAACTAAATATGAATTTTTGGAAATAGATATGCGCTGACTAACATATACATACATAATATCACGACTTTTACCCGAGTAGAGACAGCTTACTTCTCTTTATATATTGTTCGTGCTTCGGAAGGCACGTTAAGCCGGTGGTCCCAGCTGCCATCTGGTAGTCGTTAAAGGAACCACGTCAGAGGCCGGGAGGCGGTTCCAAAGAACTCTGACACTAGGGTGTGCATGGTCGATTGACTGTGACACCTACTCGAAATGATGATGATGACTTCCCTTTATAGACGGAAATGTCACTTCTGCCGGCACTCCCGACGGGCAACCCGTTTTCTTTTATTTAATACTAGCTGTTGCCTGCGGCTCCGCCCGCGATAGTGTCGGTCCCTCGGGAACAGTAGAATTTCGGAATGAAAGGTACCCTATGTTCTTTCAGTAAAAAACCCTTAATGCTGAATTTCATTCGAATAACCTCAAAAACGGCAAAGTTTCATACTAACTTTGCACCCCCGTTTTACCCCCTTAGGGAATTAATTTCCAAACATTCTTTTTTTGTGCTCCCCTACGTTATAAAAGGAACCCCTGTGCAAAATTTCAAGTTTCTAACCCTTATAGTTTAGGCCCTGCGTTGATATGTCAGTCAGCTTCTCCTTTTATATATATAGATTATTGTTTTTTTTTTGTGCTCTTCAACCCGCACTTCCCATGTCACTGATGCAGCGTGCACTGCCGCGTTCAACGCACATAACCAAACGCAATCTCTTAAGCAAACGCTTGGAAAAAGGCCTTTCCGTAAACGTGGGACCGTTTACAGACGTTGGCTCTCTGTGTGTATTTTACCGTCTATACTATGGGGAGTGTTCTGAAGAACTTTCTGAATTTGGTGCCACCATCACCTTTCTACCACCGCACCGCTCGCCACTGGAGTAAAGTCCGTCTCCACATCCTTGACACTTGGGTCTCCAAAAATGTCAGAGCGTCACGTGGTTTTTTTCCTCGTACTGCAGGATTGTAGAATGGGCGTCCCGAGGTTTTCCCTGTGTGCTATGATTTGGGGTCCTTCAAAAGGCGTGTTTACAGGTATCTTAAGAGTCGGCAACGCATCAGCACCTCCTCTGGTGTTGCAGATGTCCATGGGCGACGGTGACTTCTTTCCAACAGGTGGCTCGTCTGCTCGTTTGCCGTCAATATACATAAAAAGAAAATACTCTGCCATGTTTGAGATTTAGGCAACACGCGTGCTGTCAAAATCCGCTCCCCGCACCGCCTCTTCGTAAACGAAACCTAAGGTATTTTATTACTTGTAGTGGCATATGTTATAAACAAAATTTAACCCATCAAAACATGCGGTTTATCAGAGGGCCCATAAACAAGGGTGCTTAATCCGTTTTCCGGCTGTACTGCGCAGATACCGCCTTGCAAATTAAAAAGACTACGGAGAGATCACCTCTCATCAAAGACTATCTAGATATATTGTCACTGTGGGCGAGGCCACATTGCTTAAAGACGCGCCTCTGTCGCGGGCTCTCCGGACTTTGAACGTTATAGCACAAAGAGCCGATTTATTCTGTTGCACATTAATGAATTTACTAAAATAGCCTTATTCATCTGATGCTATGGAAATTGAATTATTTGGGTTTTGGAAATTGGCTCAACTATTGTATTAGGATTAAGCCTGTAGTAATAGTTGTAAGTTTGGAAATAAAAAATAAAAAAACTGTGTTGCGGTGTCGCGTTGCATAAATCTACTACAATAAGTTGCTGGCTGGCCGCTCTTCATGGTGATATCCTTGTTGTGGAGATGTCAGGGAGTGGTGATGGATACATAGGAGAGCTGTCTTGATTATGTTTATTATTCCATCTTGATGTACCTGGTTTCGACTGTCATCATGATCAACAGGTCTTTTAAGTCTCCACTACAGGAGCACGACCCTCTCTGTACTACTAGAGCCATACTTGGCCAGAGCAGCCAGAGGACTTGGCCTACAATCTCCACGCTGGCCAGACGGGTTGGAGAGGTCTCATAGATGTTTATAAGCTTTGTTTAGCTTGTATTTTTTAAGTCCTTCTACGACATCCACGGGAAGACTTGGAGTGGTCCTATTCTACTCTGCCGCAAACCACACGGCTGCCAGTCCTTTGGGACAAAACTATAGCTGACTTCAAAGATAAACTGATACTGATACAACTGTTATATGGGACGTTAAAATGAGTGAGTGGATTGAGAATCGAATATTGGATTATTTAAGTGTACTTTTTGATAGTCACTTCAAAATACATTGCGGCATTCGTATGATTGACTATGTTTATTTAAGATATATAAAACGTAATGTATTTTGAAGTGACAAATAAGCCGGCAGATCCTTCTGTAGTATTTATATTCTGTGATCTCCTGCCGGATAATCATTAATTATTGTTATTACGTCTCATTTAAATATTTAAACGAGTGCCAATTTGAACATGCGTACCATGGATTCTATGGGATGCTTAAATTCAATTAATTTATAATTGCATGATAATTTACAAAGGAATATTAAAATATGTACATATTATTTATATCTATAATTACATATTAAAGCTAGCAATCACTATTTGATTCCGTTTCCCATTTACAGCCCTCCAACATGCTAAATGTGGCCATAAGGTCTTATAGACCTAAGCTCTGTCAACCCCGCAAGGGAAAAACACGTGATACTATGATACTTAAATATTATAGGTCGGTTTTTATTTTAGGTAGGTTTAATTAATTATTAGTCGTGTGTTATAAAATTATTGAAACATAATAGAAGATTCTAAACAAAAAAAAAACAAATATTAAATTATACACGTATTTTTTTATAAATAACAATAGACTTAGTACATACAGAAATATTTTCCATAAAAACATGCGCTCCTCGATCGATACTATCATCATCAGGTCCTTTTTAGTCTCCACTACAGAAGCACGACCCTCTCTGTACTACTAGGGCCATACTTGGCTAGAGCAGCCAGAGGACTTGGCCTACACTCTCCACGCTGGCCAGACGGGTTGGAGAGGTGTCTTAGATGTTTATAAGCTTTGTTTAGCTTGTATTTCCTAAGTCGCCTTCTACGACATCCACGGGAAGACTTGGAGTGGTCCTATTCTACTCTGCCGGATACCACTAATTTGCACTAAATAAATAATGTTTATTTAGCAACAGACAGACATTTTACAGATAACAAAGATCTATTATTAGAACCAAAAATAACATGGAAGTCAAAATAGAATGCATATAAAATTAAATATACTTGAACAACTTTTTTTATTAAAGTCAAAGTCAAAGATTTTTATTCAAAATTAGATACATGTAGGTATCTCTTTTTGAACGTCATATTTTTATTTCTTAAACGGGACCTTATTAATATGGTTCCGCTGTGCGTCTGTCTGTCCGTCCGTCTGTCACCAGGCTGCATCTCATGAACCGTAATAGTTAAACAGTTGAAAATTTTACAGATTATGTATTTCTAATGCCGCTGTAACAACAAATACTAAAAAACAGAATAAAATAAATATTTAAGGGTCTCCCGTACAACAAACGAGATTTTTTGCTCGATTTTCCTCGAAATTGATAACGGAAACATTCGCAGAATATTTAGATATATATTTACTTTAAAAAGAAATAATTAAAATAAAACTAATATATAAACAAAAAATAATGTCTGTTGTAAGGGAGACGCTGCCATACAACTGACATGATTTTTCGCCATTTCAGATAATTTTAGATAATGCTACGGAACCCTTCATGCGTTAAAAGGTGATTCAAGCCTGCAATGTTTAGGACATTGCAGGCTTGAATCACCTTTTTATTGTGTGTGGCTTAACGTGCCTTCCGAAGCACGGAAACATCTTCATTATCAGACAGTCAGGTGTTTAAAGCCTGCAATGTCCTAACCAAACTGGAAACAACTATACAAAGTATGCTTCCAATGGGAATCGAACCCACGACCCCCGGGTCAACAGGCAAACGCCTTAATCACTGGACCACGGAGGTATTTTTGACCATGGAGGTACGGAAACCTAAAAAGCAAAACTTACGATAAACTCTACTAAGTAAAGAGTACTCCACATAAGTACCATATAGTATGAATGAAATAGCATCATTTCCCGCCCTCGCTATCTCAAACTGTTCGTCTACAAACGGCGCATATCTCGGAAACGCGATAAAAGAGGTTTGATGTTTATAGCCCATGAGTTTAATACTTTATTTGATGTCGTATTGCTGTGACTTTATTTTGAAGACTGTTTATGGTGTTATAGGGATTCAGGAGAAAATGTTGAGCAGATATATATAATTACATAAGTACATATATGGATAAATCACACAGATTGAGCTAACCCCATGGCAAGTTTTAAACTTGTGTGTAATACTAACTCAACGATATTTTTATAACAATACATATATAGATAAACATCCAAGACCCAGACCAATCTGAAAAACATCAGTTTCCATCTTGACCTGACCGGGGATTGAATTTTGAGTTAAATCATATAATTAAACTAGCCGTGTGGTATCCGGCAGAGTAGAATAGGACCACTCCAAGTCTTCCCATGGATGCCGTAGAAGGCGACTTAGGAAATACAAGCTTATAAACATCTAAGAGACCTCTCCAACCCGTCTGGCCAGCGAGGAGAGTGTAGGCCAAATCCTCTGTCTGCTCTGGCCAAGTATGGCTAAGGTAGTACAGAGAGGGTCATGCTCCTGCAGTGGAGACTAAAAAGACCTGATGATGATGATGATGATGATGATATAATTAAACACACAAAACAAACTTATAAATATCATGTACGGAACCCTTCGCTCGCACTTGGCCGGTTTTTTTTATAACAATTTTTATAAAAAAATTATAACAAAAATTTTATAACACAAGGCTACTCATGAGAATACTGTGCTTAGATATCTTTAAATATTTAAATCAGCCAGAAATGATAAATGAATGTTACAATATTCTGTTTTAGGTGTTATAGCTTTATTACCTAAGTGCTAGTTAACAGCCTCCGTGGTCCAGTGGTTAAGGCGCTTGCCTGTTGACCCGGGGGTCGTGGGTTCGATTCCCACCGGAAGCATACTTTGTTTAGTTGCTTCCAGTTTGGTTAGGACATAGCAGGCTTGAATCACCTGATTGTCTGATAATAAAGATGATTCCGTGCTTCGGAAGGCACGTTAAGCCGGTGGTCCCGGCTGCCATCTGGTAGTCGTTAAAGGAACCACGTCAGAGGCCGAGAGGCGGTTCCGAAGAACTCTGACACCAGGGTGTGCATGGTCGATTGACCGTGACACCTACTCGAAATGAATGAATGAACCTAAGAGCACTAAGTTTAAGTTTAGAAATAAGTACATGGTCATGCTGCCCTAAACAATATTATCCACCGCTCTCTTGCTACCATTAATATACCGGCCGCTTTAGAATCCAGTGGTTTGGTCCGTGATTATGACAAAAGACCGGATGGAATGACTCTGGTGCTCTAGTGTTTGGGGCGGCCTTTGGTATGGGATGCTATATGCGTAGATACCCTAGCGCCGTCTCATCTTCAGGTCACCAAGTCAAAGGCCGGTACAGCAGCAGCCGCGGCGGAACGCTTCAAAAAGCGCAAGTGAGTAGTAGGTATCGGAGATAGATACATATTTGAGCCTTTTGGGTAGGAACTATGGGTCCGTGGAGTCCATCAGCCCATCGTATCTTTGACTTTACGTCGAAGAGACTGATCGAGGTATCCCGTGACCAACGGGGTGGCAGTTACCTGGCTCAGAGGATAAGCATTCAACGTGGCAATGCTGCCAGCCTTTTGACCACGTTGCCGCGGGTCGACGGTTTGTAGGCACATGGTGAATTTTTTATCGTTTTAGACCCTTAAAGGGGTGACTCAGACAATCAAAATGAACAACTATTCCTATGGGAACATAGCTGGGAACTCAAAAAAAAATCGACATTCCCATACAAACTGGCCGGGCGGCGGAACTCTTTTGTAAGGTAATGACGAAATTTTTTTTTGAGTTCCCAGCATTTGTCACCCCTTTAAACGATCAAAATTTCATGTATAATTTGTTATTATTTATAATTTGTTAATATTTATGTTCATCATCATCATTTCGAGTAGGTGTCACGGTCAATCGACGAGAGTTCTTCGGAACCGCCTCTCGGCCTCTGACGTGGTTCCTTTAACGGTCGATTGACTGTGACACCTTCACGAAATGATGATAATGAGTATTTTATACGAGCTATAACAGAAATAGATAATAGAGAAAAAGTTATTATTCGAAGACTAGCTGTTGCCCGCGACTTTGTCCGCGGCTATTTCTGTTATTATGTTTAATGAAATTTGATATATTAGAAACTTTTTATAGTGATCGTACGGAACCTCCTTGTAAACTCTAAAAATGTAGAAGAATATGACATGTAAAAAAGATGACACTCCGAATAAAGACGTTGAAACGATAGTTTGTATTTCTTTAAATAAAATAAGAAATAATTCAAGAAACACCGAGAGTTGGGCTAAAAACATTATACAAAATGGTCCTTCGAGCCGGATAGTAAATCAGCGACCCACGTATGAGTCGCTTAGTATTGGAGGTCGCTTCAAGTTCATCATCATCATCATCAGGTCCTTTTTAGTCTCCACTACAGGAGCACGACCCTCTCTGTACTACTAGAGTATATTACACATACTTGGCAAGAGCAGCCAGAGGACTTGGCCTACACTCTCCACGCTGGCCAGACGGGTTGGAGAGGTCTCACATGTGTTTATAAGCTTTGTTTAGCTTGTATTTCCTAAGTCGCCTTCTACGACATCCACGGGAAGACTTGGAGTGGTCCTATTCTACTCTGCCGGATACCACACGGCTAACGGCACGGCACGCTTCAAGTTAGTGCGACACAAAGAATTTCAGCTGCTTTAAGTGCTGCAATCTGAGATTCAGGCTATATCGCCGGTCGGCGATAAAGAGGCCCTATTCAACGGGATCTATTGATGTCACGAGATTACATTATCTGACTGCACATCGGGATCTAAAGTTGTGATGGTCACAAGTATGGAGCATCAGTAAGAAAACGGCAGAAGAGTGCTAAGTGATGTTTGTATTAAATAAATACCTACGCAGTGAGTAAAATAAGGCGTGAGTTTGGAACATTTCAAAACGTTTGGTAAAAAATATAATTTGTAGTTTAGATCGAGTTTATCTTCGTGTAGTTGTATTGTATTTCGAAACATGGAGTCGTTAATTAAAAGTCAACTTGGTTATAAAAGGTTACTAGAAAAGGCCTATGTTAATTTCAAAAAGTCTCCTAAAGATCGTTTAGCCCGGGAATCTTATATTCAAACTAGACTAGACAATCTAGAAACCCAGTGGCTTGTCATATCCGAAACACATAGGAAATTAAGCTCAGAGTTGACAGATGCCTTGTTACAAGCTATGTATTTCCAAGATGACATGTATTCGAAAATGGAGGAATTGTACATTGATTATAAATCCGATCTTTTAGAACGGCTTGATTCTTTAAAATGTTCATTTCCAAAAATGCAAGAAATACAGTCAACTACAAAAATTTCAAAAAATGAATATAATGTTAAATTGCCAAAAAATACTATACCAACGTTTTCTGGTTTATTCTCGGAATGGTGTTCTTTTAAGGAATTATTTGTATCTTTGATCCATTCTAACCCTTCAATAGATGATGTGCAAAAAATGCATTATTTGAAGAGCCACCTCTCCGGTGAGGCGGAACAGCTTCTACGACATGTTCCGATCACAGCTGCATCTTATCAAGAGTCGTGGTCTCTTTTGAATAAGAGATACAACAATAAAAGGTATTTGGCGAATTGTTTATTGAAGAGGTTCATGGATCAGAATACAATTACAACTGAGTCATGCAGTGCGTTAAAAAATATGTTAGATATTACTAATGATACCTTGAATGGGTTAATACATTTGGATGTTAAGCTTGATTCCTGGGATATAGGTACTTATAATTTACATTATTTGCGCAAAGTTAGATACCCAGTCTCGCAAACAGTGGGAGGAGAAAGTAAGTGCGGTTGATGAATTGCCCACTCTTCAACAGTTGCGAGATTTTTTAGAATGTAGGTTTAGGTCCCTCGAATTTTTAGATGAAAAGTTAAAATCAAAACCCAATATGTCAAATAGTTCCAAGGTTTTACACGCACTGTCAGATAATTCAAACACTTTTATATGTCCGTTTTGTAAAGATGGTGAGCACAAAGTGTACAATTGTAAAGAATTTGCTCAATCTAGCTATGACAACCGTCATACTTTTGTGCAAAGCAATGGACTTTGTTTCAACTGCCTAGGTAGAAATCATTCAGCTAATATTTGCCACTCTCCAATAAAATGTCGCATCTGCAAACGTAAGCACCACTCATTACTTCACCCCCAGCCAACCTCGGAACCGGGCAGATCTGACTCAAACGAATCAGAATTGGCGGTAGGTAACATGGTTTCAACAACTAAGGAGTCTTTAAAAGATCTTGAACCTTCGTCTAGTGTTACTGCTCATTTTTCGAAGAAGGTAGCAAACAATCAGCTTCTGTTAGCCACCGCTCTTGTCAACGCTCAGGCAGGAAACGGGAACGCGTGTCTGTTAAGGGCCTTATTAGATCAGGGTTCAGAAGCGTCGTTTGTAACAGAATCAGCCACACAACTACTTGGGCTCAAGAAGATAATAAAAGTGTCATAACAGGGTTAGGCGGAGATAAAAGTACTTTGAGATCAAAGTATTTAGTTAAATTTACAATTCAATCCCGTCATGATCCGAGTTTCCAGGTCGAGGTGTCTGCGCATGTGCTAAGCAGTATTACCAGTTTTCTTCCAGCTGAGAAAATTATTAATTTGGATTGGCCAAAACTGACGGAATTAAATTTAGCCGATCCTCATTTTGACACGCCAAATAAGATTGATATTTTAATTGGCGCTGACATTTATAGTCAGGTTATAAGAAATGGGTTGGTCAAGGGTCCTAATGGTGTAACAATTGCACAAAATACAGCTTTAGGATGGATCTTGTCGGGTCTCACACATCTTCGTGATGGTGATCAACCCCCAGCAAAGCATTGCCATCACAACATCATAACGAGTTTGCATGCCCAAGTGGATGATAATGAACTGATTAAAAGATTTTGGCCAATTGAATCTGATTCTTTTAAAAACAAAATGCTTACGCAGGAAGAGCAACAATACAAAGACTTTTATAACCGCACAACTCGAAGAAATTCAGCAGGACAATATATTGTCCGTCTTCCATTCCGCGAGAAAGATCCACAATGTAAGTATGGGAATTCAAGAGAGATTGCTATAAAACGTATTCATTATTTTAAAAATCGTTTTAAGAAAAATCCAGCAGACATAGCCTCTCGAGGATGTTTGCCAGCAGAGTTTGCTCAAAATAGCTCATGGATGATAGGCCCTTCGTGGTTAAAGGATATAAACATAGAGTACAAACAGCCTAAATCAATTTCAATCGAGTTAGAGCAACGGAAGGTTAAAACATATATGACAGTAAGCACAGTGAATGAAGATCAGATATGGTCTAAGTTTTCGTCTTTGCAAAGACTCTTCCGTGTTATTGCTTATTGTCGTAGATTCTTGAAACTAAAAGCTGTTAAATCAGGTATCTACAATTTTGAACCTTATCTTACCAGTGCTGAATTACAATGGGCTCGTGAATCGATGATAAGATTGAGTCAATCGTTTGAATTAGAAGATGATAAAGGAAAATTGAAGCCTTGAAATCCATTCCATGATCAAAAGGGTATCATAAGAGCTAAAGGGAGGCTCAAAAATGCACTTCTTGCAGACAACACAAAGCACCCTATCATACTTCCTCATAAAAGTCATTTCACTAATTTGCTAATTGACGATGCTCATAAAAGAACTTTACACGGTGGTCCTTGGCTCATGTTACAATACTTACGGTTAAAATATTGGATAGTGGGAGTTAAAGGTTTAGTAAAGAACTATGTGCGTAAGTGTGTTACATGTGTAAACAAGCAGCAATTACTAAAAAATCAAATAATGGGACAGTTGCCGTCTGCTAAAAGAGTTATAGGTAACTCCACTCTCACGTTTGAAGAAATAGCTACAGTTCTGTCACAAATAGAAGCATGCCTTAACTCGAGACCTTTATCAGCCCTACCAAGTGATGAGCCTGGTTGTTTGCCGTTAACTCCAGGTCATTTTCTTATTGGAGAGCCTCTCATAGTGGTCCCTGAGCAGAGTTATGAACTGGTCAACATTAGTTCTTTGAAAAGTTGGCAGTTGGCGCAGAGGATGGTTCAGAATTTTTGGCGTAGGTGGTCAAATGAGTATCTAGTGCATTGTTTACAAAGATACAAGTGGTCAAAATGTGTGGCAGAGCCACAAGTCGGTGATGTAGTTCTCATTAAAGAGAATAATCCTTCTCCTGCACGGTGGCTACTAGGTTTAGTTAAAGCAAAGCACCCAGGCTTAGATGGTGTTACCCGAGTTGTTACGTAAAAATGTAATGAAGTTTTCTTAAGAGGCCCGTTTCAAAATTATGTATTTTGCCCACAACGACATGAAGGTCAAGCGAACGTTTAATCTTTTAGATATTATTTTCTCCTTGTGAATGTGTGTTATATTTTGTTAATCTAAGAATTGATGTACGTTATATTCAGCTTGAATCTTCTATTAAGTTTTTTTTGTTAATAGTGGGCGGTATTCTGTTAAATATTTAAGAACGTTCGTGTATAACGTTCTTAGTGGGCGGTATGTTTAATGAAATTTTATATATTAGAAACTTTTTATAGTGATCGTACCGAACCTCCTTGTAAACTCTAAAAATGTAGAAGAATATGACATGTAAAAAAGATGACACTCCGAATAAAGACGTTGAAACGATAGTTTGTATTTCTTTAAATAAAATAAGAAATAATTCAAGAAACACCTAGAGTTGGGCTAAAAACATTATACATTATGATTCATTAGTATAGATGACTCATTTTGCCCCGTTTTCAAAACATTTTTTATTGATGCTTCGCTCCTATTGGTTGCACCGTGATGTTTCATAGCCTAAAGCCTTCTTCAATAAATGGACTATCCAACACAAAAGGAATTTTCCAATTTGAACCAGTAGTTCCAGAGATTAGCGCGTTCAAACAAACAAATAAACTCTTCAGCTTTATAATATTAGTATAGAAGTATAGATTGGCCAGTTAGTGTTAGATAACGTTAGAAGTTTTAACATATCTAATAAAACATTTCATCATCATCATTATCAGGTGTTTTTAGTCTCCACTGCAGGAGCATGACCTTCTTTGTACTGCCGGAGCTATACTTGGCCAGAGCAGACAGAGGATTTGGCCTACACTCTCCTCGTTGGCCAGACGGGTTGGAGGTCTCATTGATGTTTATGAGCTTTGTTTAGTTTGTATTTCCTAAGTCGCCTCTTACGACATCTATGGGAAGACTAGGAGTGGTCCTATTCTGTTCTGCCGGAAACCACACGGCTATACAATGAACAATAAAACATTTATTTAGAATCATACACAACAACAAATATTTTAATAAGAAACATTTAATTCATTTATCAATATCACGGCAACACACGCTCACAACTCCAATAAAAGTTTCGGACAACAGCCAGGAGCTGCGCAAACAAACAAACACCGCTTTGTGAGAGTCTCCGCAAACATTATTAAAAGATGGTAATTTGTTCTCAGTTTAAAGCCGTTTCTTCTAAATGTTGTATGAAACATTTAAATAAAGTAAATAAATAATAAAATAAAATAAATATATACGGACAAATCACACCGATTGAGCTAGCCCCAAAGTAATTTCGAGACTTGTGTTATGGGATACTAACTCAACGATACTATATTTTATAACAAATACATATATAGATACACATCCAAGACCCAGGCCAATCTGAAAAAGATCATTTTCCATGTTGACCTTGTGTAGGCCAAATTCTCTGTCTGCTCTGGCCAAGTATGGCTCCGAAAGTACAGAGAGGGTCATGTTCCTGCAGTAGAGACTAAAATTACCTAATGATGATGATTGGGATGCTACTCACTTGGATGAATGGGGCATAAGCAAGTTACTCGGGAAGGCCGGGCGGCCGGGCGCGCGAACCCGATGTCATACCTGCAACCACCGGTCACCGGACAGGCAGTCGGGGGTGACACCCCTGACCTAATAAAATAATATTACCTTAAGAAGCTGCATCCTGTATTTAAATTTAAAGCGACATATCAATAAGTTTAGATAAAGAAGCATTGGTGGAAGAATAGAAAGAAAATAGCAGCAGAAGTTAATACCATATTCGTCCTTCAAAAACGCGCTATCAGATCTTTATATAAACTAGGTGCTAGTGAATCTCTTAGAGAATTGTTTAAAAATATAAATATTTTGACATTCCCCGCGCAATACATATTTGCAAATATTAAGTTTGTTCGTAATAATCTTCATCTTTACGCGAAAAATAGTGATATCCACAACAGGAATACGAGAAATAAAAATAAATTAGCGACACCAACTTTGCGATTACAGAAAACAATGAATTCATTTTTGGGACTTAGTATACGCTTCTATAATAGAATTCCTGAAGAAATATTGGCTCTGTCATTAGTTAAGTTTAAGACTGCTGTTAAAAATCAATTACTTAAAAATGCCTACTATTGTATTAATGACTATTTAACAGATAAAACTCCATGGAAGTAATATATTCAATAAATTGTTAATCAATATACATCAGTGATTACTTAATGTAAAATAATTCAATTTGTTATAAATATGTGAAAGTGTAGCCCTTCAGGCACGTAGGGACCAATACTGGACTGAGTTTCTTTCGGCGTATTCTTCTCAGCAGTGGTCGTTTCGAAACGCTAGTAGCTTATCGATTTTGCAAATTTTAAAAATAATAATATGACGTTCAGAAAGAGATACATGATATCCAAATTTGAATAAAATTCTATTTCATTTCATTTCATTTCATTTCATTTCATTTAAGAATTTTAGAATGTGTTGAAGCCGGGACACGCATATGTCAACACATAAGTACGCAAAACAAACAATATCAAATCCCATAATGACACGAGTAGTTGTGACTGACAACCACAAATACGATCTGACACGAAAGTGACGTCACGACAAGTTACTTGTGTCATATGTGTCATTTGACGAATAGCTCAATGTTTGTTTGGTGTTCATTGAAATATAAAAGCTTTATTCGTGTTTTGGTAAGCTGCAAGAATTTGTGTAAATATTTTGTATGTTTTCGTTCGAATATGTGATAAATATGTTTTAATAGGACATTACTGGAACCGCCGAATGCTTCATTGCGGCCAAGGCTTGTAGAGTACTTTTCAGTAGTATAAAAATTACTTTTAAAACACGTTCTTCAAGAGTCAAAATGAACTTTGTACATTTTGACTCTTGAAGAATGTGTTGAATAAGATAAGTTATTCCCGTGTCATTTTGGAGCAAACCAGTAATTCCAGTAAGTTTTCATAGTAATTTTTGCTGGCCGCCAAAATACATCAGATATTTTCATAAATATTTAGATACATCTAAATACCACAGTCATGTCGATTTTCAAACAAGGTTGTCAAAATATGGTCTAAATAATATTCGGATTTCCAAAAACTTTTAAGAAATTCTGTTATTTCTCGTCCAAATGTAAGTACCTAGATTTCGATTTTCTTTTTTTTTCTTTCGCTTCATGTTTATATTGTATATACTTAGTTAGTTTTAATCATTGTAATTTTAAAAATAAGCAACCTTTAAAATGGGAAACTTTATGACTATTACAGGTAGTAGACAAAAGTTTCGTTTTATTTCATCAATATTTTTGACATTATGATTCCTCATATTAAAGATAAAAATACTAAATTGCTATAATAATATTAATTTACATAGAAACTTTGGGACCGTCCGAATCAACTACTCATAAATTGACATCATTGCAAATGAATTGATTCTCTATCCTTTAGGCTAAAAGATCAGCATTGCCATCCAACGTGGTAATGCTGCTAGCCATTTGGGCACGCTATCGGGGTGCAGAGATTTTACCTGACCTTTTTTATTTGTAACTTTATTTTCATTATATTTACTGTCATGATATCATCTTCTGAATCGATAAACGCCGGCTGCAAGCACGAACAAGTGTCGCGTTCCGTGTGCAAGCGAGAGCGCGCAACAATCGACAGAGAGGCACGATCGGCCTAAGCGTTCGACTAGCGACGCATCTATCTCTCTTCCCCTTACCACGTAAAATTATCGTCCGTAAACCGACTTTAGAAACAACTTTTTTTTTGTTTTAGCACTAGTTTACAATTAACAACAAATTCCTAATCCTTCATAAAATCTTAAATTTACAGAGAAATAGGCATTTGACTGCCTCCATGATCCAGTGGCTAAGGCGTTTGCCTATAGACCCGGGGGTCGCTGTTCGATTCCCACAGGAAGCATTTGTTTAGTTGCTTCCAGTTAGGTTAGGACATTGCAGACTTGAATCACCTGATTGTCTGATAATGAAGATGATTCCATGCTTCGGAAAGCAAGTTAAGCCGTTGGTCCCGGCTGCCATCTGGTAGTCGTTAAAGGAACCACGTCAAAGGCCGAGAGGCGGTTCCGAAGAACTCTGACACCAGGGTGTGCTTGGCCGTTTGACCGTGGCACCTACTCGAAATGATGATGAGAGAAATAGAATAACTTTCTTTGAAAAAATTACCATCAACATGACTTGGTAAACAAAGAGTTAAAATAAAATATCCGATGTAAAGCCAAGTTTGCTAAATTTACTTTCAACGTCAATCCCTTCAATTTCTTATAAACAAAACGCGCCTTTATCAAGGTTTAGTAAACATGATACTTTTCGCGTCAGCAACCTGCGATTATGCTATTTCAATATTCGTGCAATCGTGGTACAGTTTTTGAATTTCATGGTATCGGTTAGTTCGGGTTATTCCGTACTCATCCCACAAAATCTCATCCCATGTATTTCTGAACTATTTTTTCCTGACTCATCCTATTTCTATTCTCGACTCATCCCAAGTTACAGCGTTTTTTGCTACTACGAGATAGCCACTGTTGCAGCAAGTGAGATTACATACTTCGTTGAGCCAAACTTGAATTAGGTTCTGTGATTTTTATTAGATTTCGCTTGATGTAATGGTCAGTGGTTTCATCCTTAACTGCCGGTCCAGTAGTTGAAGGTATGCGCGCCCGGCCTCCCGAACTGCTACTTGCTTTCCCCCCATTCTTCCAAGAGAGTAGTGTCCCAATACCTTTATTTCCTTCCCAGATCCAACAAACTCCTGTCCTTCCCCAGCTTAATAATGCTTCCGATGGGCAGCAGCGTCAGAAGCGTAAGAAGCCAATGAAACTGCGCTCACCTACCCGCCTGCCAAGCGTGGTGAATATGGCAATATCCTCCCATGGAACGAAAAATCCTTGGGAGAGGACTTTGTCCAGCCGTGGAATAGTTACGGCTGCCAAAAATAATTCATTTGCCGCAGCAAAAGTATTCGCAGCACGGAGAGGCTCGAGATATATTTATGTCACTTATAGTCACCAATATTACCAAACAGTACCTTGGACTATTCAATATTACTAAAAAAGTGGGAATGCTCACGCTACTTAATTTTCAAGCTCCTCGTTAACGTTTAGTCGTCATCATCATTTCGAGTAGGTGACACGGTCAATTGACCATGCACACCCTGGTGTCAGAGTTCTTCCGAACCGCCTCTCGGCCTCTGACGTGGTTCCTTTAACGACTACCAGATGGCAGCCGGGACCAACTTAACGTGCCTTCCGAAGCACGGAATCATCTTTATTATCAGACAATCGGGTAATTCAAGCCTGCAATGTCCTAACCAAACTGGAAGCAACTAAACTATGCTTCACGTGGGAATCGAACCCACGACCCCCGGGTCTACAGGCAAACACCTTAACCACTGGACCACGGGGGCAGTTAACGTTTAGTCGTTGCATTAGCCATCAAAAATCGCTCGTTTGCCACGCCATAGCGTGATTCTATTCCGTGTCGAAGCAAACGCAAATCGTTGGTATAGGAGTTAGGACGCCATTAGAGCAGAAAGTTGATTTATCAATGTTTACTTTAGCTAAAATATTCATGTTACCGTTTATAGTAATTTTGTTTGATATTTCTTCTATTTTAGTCTGGAAAGAAAGAAAATGTTAGAATTTTCTCGTGTATACTCATGGGCTTAGGAATAATATAGACTGAGCGCGGAAACGTCACAAGTATTTCTAACTTTTTACGATATATGTACAGGAGAAGATAAGCAGGTTCTGGTTTCCGCTTACATTTCTTTTGACGTTGTGTATACACTTTTTTTTTTGCAATGATACTCAGTCCACATACCTAGTTTTTAAGATAAACTAAAATTGTAAGTTGACGTCGATTGGAGAAAATGCGCTGTGCAGTTTGTTGCCGCTTCTTCTGCACTCCGCTTTGGAAGCGGCATTAAACTTAGCCATAAATAAATTACTGACGTCAACAATTCTCAGTTGAAAATATATGACAATTAATAAGTATCCAAATGACCTATATTGAATAAAAGTTTTTGATTTTTTTTTTAATTTTTTTAATTTTTGACACGGTGAAATTTTGATGATTCTGGACCCTTAAAGGGATGATTCAGTTCGTTGATATAAACAACTTTTTCTAAGGACCAATGCTGTGAAATCAAAATTTTTTTTGACGTTCCCATACAAATATGACCGAGCGGCCTAATTTTTTTGTATGGAACTGCCCATTTTTTTTTTGAGTTCCCAGCATTGGTCCCATAGGGAAAGTTGTTCATATCGACGGGCTGAATTACCCCTTTAGGGGCCAGAACGATCAAAATTTCACCGTGTATATTCACTGTCTAAGGTACAGTTGGTTATTATAGTCCGATGAGGATCTTTATCCATAATGTCTTATAGACCTGTGCTCTGTCTACCCCGCAAGGGAAAAAAACGTGATACGTATTTATGTAAGGATCTTTATGAACGTGGGTAAATTTTGTCTTCCACAAATAAAATCCTTCACCAGCACAATTTTTCTTACATCTTATACTTATTACGAAAGGCGTGATAGATGAAGACTATGGACAAAATTTCGAGAAAGTACGAGTACCACACTCTCACAGAAAATCGACTTTTGAGTAAACACTTTACCGCTTCTATGCTTCGTTCGGTGAGTGAGAAAGTCGGAGGCTCATCCTCTCCTTCCAAATGGGAAGGCCATTCCCTCCCCCCATGTCCTCACCCCTTGACAGGCCGGCAATGTTTTTGTCACACCCTGGTGTTGCAATTGTCCATGGATAGCGGTGATCAATTACCATTAGGTGACTCGCTTGCTCGTATGATAGTAGGACGCGGCGGGGGGTGTCGTAATAAAAACACTTATTTGTTGGAGTACTGGTCTCCCAACTTGAACTGATTTATTATGGTTTCTACAGATGCTTATATACTATGTGTTTACGTAAATAGATACGTCACATGACCTTTACTTAATCTAGTACATATTTTATAAGATAACATCGAACAAAGGGTTTATTGCGATCATCCTGACGAGCCAGTGACGCGTGACGTCACGTGCTATGTAGGAGGATCGAAGTGATCGTAGCTGTGATAGTTGCGTGTCGTCACACACTACACCTTCCCCCTTTTTTTTTGTAGACAAAATTTATGAATCTTTTGCCTATTTATCTTAAGTTTACATAGTACACCTTCCTTCCTTTTTTTTAAAATACAATATTAAGGAATCACAAAGCAACTTTAGTATTTATAAGTACATATTTTGAATAGAACCAGCTCCTTTTGTTTTTGTTTTGTTATTTTTTTTTTCTTTAGGTACATAATACAATAATAAGCATACATAAGTTATATCTTATTTCTATCATAATTTTAATATGTAATGATAAAATATCTCTAAAAATAGCAAGTGTATTGGATTACAATGCCTTTAATTATTACTTATAACTATTATAGAGAAAAAAAAAACAAATCTTTATACAATTTCTTATCTATTCATGACTATAATATTAGGATGTTACAAATACATTATACATAGTAGTCTGATGAATGCTGAGTACGTATTACAAGATTTATACGTCACAGATCTTCCTATTTCAACTTGTTGCAATAAGTAATATGAAGATGCATTTCCAAATTAGGGATAGCTTATTAATTCCTTTACCATTACGTCTCCTGGACTGTGTGTGATATTGTGCGTTTTTTTTTTTTTTGTTTATTCCTTAAATAGAGTAGTATTATTTTTATGTATAAGGTAATCTTTTTTACTAATTAAAATTTTTACATTTTCGCCTAGATCTTTTATTACTGAGTAGGGTCCTGAATAGATTGGATCTAATTTTTCACAATTTTGTTTCTTAATTAATATTAAATCTCCTAATTTATAGTTAATTTGATTACATTTTGTATCATATATGATTTTTCTATTTTCCTTAGATAAAAGTAAATTATTCCTAGCATCCTCTTGGGATTTTTGTAATCTTTATTTTAATTCTAATGGATATGAGTCGTAATTATATACTGGATCTATATTATGATTAATTATATTGCTAGGTAATCTACAGCTTTTCCCAAACACAAGTTCATACGGTGTATATTTTGTTGAAGTGTGCACCGATGTATCATATGAGAAACACCAATATAGTAACCAATCGCTCCACTTATATGCTTGGTTGTCTGTTTGTATCCTCAAAAATGCTCCTAACGTTTTATGAGAATTTTCTAGCGAGCCTAGACTTTCATGATGGTAAGCCGTAGATTGTATTTGTTTTATATTTAAGATTTTACAAACATCACGCATAGTTGATGAAATAAATTCGGTACCTCTATCTGTCCCTATTTCAAGAGGTATTCCGTATCGTAGTATAAAGTTATCTACGAGAGCGCGTGCTACTGTCTCCGTTTCCTTATTTAGCAGTGGATATGCTTCGACATACTTGGTAAGTTCACACTGTAGTGTTAATATATAGCAATATCCATTTACATCCTTAGTTAAGGGACCTACAAGGTCTAAGAATATTTTATCTAGGGCTGTAGTAGCCGTGCTTGTGATACACATCGGTTGCCGAATATTTTTCGCATATTTCTGTTTCTGGCACTTATCACAAGCTGTCACAAATTCGTATATGTCTTTACTCATGCCAGGCCAATAATAGTGACGTTTAATATTATTCGTCATCCTTCGAATGCCTGCATGGCCACTAGTGGGTAATATGTGAAAATCATTTAATATGACGCGCCTGTCGTCTTTATTATTTATTTTTATGACACCTTTTAATATGCATAAACGGGGTCCGGACCTATTTTTACACATTTTAATATATTGAGTTAACTCTTTTATTTCATTAACCGTGTCATTATTGCGTATTATGCACAATTCCTCTATACATAGTGTCCTGCAAAATGCGTCTAATTCACTCACGAAGAATGCTCGATTACTACGTGCTCGTAAATTAGGGTTGACACACATTGTATTAGTTTCAGGCGAATAAAGGAATATTTTATTTTCACTTGTTTCATAATTATTTGTTTTTATCATGCATTTATATTGTTTTTCATCATAGTTTAATTCCGGTAAATACTTCGGTTTTTTAATTATCTCAATTATTTTTGGATGGCCAGTCCAATCATGTTTTGAGGTTTCTTCTCTTGAGCTAGATGGTTTTTCTTGCTCTTTTAGTCGTTTATTTTGAGCTCTTGTCATCACCGACATAATGTGCTGACTCATAGTTTTTAATTCCTCACTCGTAATTTCTATTCGAGACAATGCGTCTGCAGCTACATTATCTCTTCCTTTCAAGTACGTTACAGTGAAGTTATATTCTTCTAAACATAGTCGGAATTTTGTAAGTCTACTGGATGGGTTATTCATTTTAAATAAATAAACTAATGTTTTTGAGACTGTGGTAACCGATAAGGCTTACTGTAGACCGGTGACGCGTTTTCTTTTAAGTGTATAGCTTGTTCATAAATATTAGTTGTATTTAGTAAATCACCCGGTAAGTGAAAGATATCTGCAAATTTTGCACATATATTAGAAATGGAATTTCCCTCTTCTTTATTTAAGTTTTGTAATTTTAATAATGAAAATAATAATTTGACTCTTTCCGCATTATTAGTACATTTATTAAACGAGAAACAATTAAATTCTGACAAACTTTTAATTTCAGGCGTGAATCATTTTAAAATTACCTCTTTATTCCGTGTATTTAATATTCTTACTATAATTTTTCCATTAATACTTTTAGTAATTGTATTTGCTACAAAAATTCCTTCGCCAATTTCATTTGAATAATTAACACAATCTCCTGATAAAGGAGTTGACAGCCCTATGAATGATTCACAGCGCGGCGGTAACTTGATACATGCCGTATGATTGTTTTCGCTATCATTTGCACTCACATATAATTGTAATGGTACTTGAATCTTATTGTTATTTAAGGTCAATGTCATTGTTCCACTTTCAAAGTTTAAAATACATTTTTTATTTTGTTAAAAAGTCTTGTCCTATAATCCCATCTATATTTAAAGGTAATGTATTAAATACATGAAACTTATTGGTAAAATACGTGTTGTGTTTACTATACAATCGTAAGTTTACGTACCCTTGTGACGTCATTTTACCTCCTACTCCGTTGATGTGTGTAACCTTCGGTATGACGAACTCGTTCATAGATGATGCAACGTCACTCTTGATTACACTTAGCGACGCACCTGAATCGACCAACCACATATATTGTTTTCCGTTTACGGTAAATTTCACAGAGTTCATATTGCCATACGTCATGACGTAATTAGTATTCACGAAAAAATTCGGGGTTGAAGTAATCTGCTGGATGTTCTTTTTCGCCTTCATTCTCCTGTATTATATGTATATGTTGTTTTTGTCCACGTGATGGATATCTTAAAGATCGTTGATTCGATCGGAAGCTTGGTTTTCCTCTTGAGTTATTCCCACGAGGCCATATATTTGTCCTTGCGTTATTAGCTTGCCCATAGTTCTTAGGCTCTCCTCTGAAGGGTTTTATGACATTTGAACCTCGGCCGTGTATGTTGCTATTGCGTGTGTAATAATCGCGTGAGTAAGCTCCACGTGCGTAGGCTCCGCGTGCGTAGGCTCCCCCACCGCGTCGCACGTATCTTTGCGCGTAGAAAACTTGTTCTGATGTTGACGTTTTTGGAGTCATAGTAGTATTTTCGTCCTTCGCACCTTATATTGCTTCCCTTAACGAAGTGTATCCACGCGACGATATTATGGTACTCAACTTATCATTTCGTAGACCATCTGCGGACTTGCTGATTGCTTGTTTTTCATTTAAGGGTTTGAGAACTTTATATGTTTCCTGGTTCCCGTTTGCTTGCGATAGCGTAAGGTTAACAAAGAGGTCCTCTAGTTCTTGACCAAATTGCTCAATTGACCTACTTCCTTGTCTTGTATTTTGCAATTGTTTTTGTAATGCTACATCGGACTTTTTAATCAGTAGTAATTTTTTCATTTCTTCTACCATTTGTTTAATACCAGTGTATTCTTGAGACAATCTTAATTTACTACTGTGATCTAATCTCGTTTTTAGT
Organism: Elegia similella; assembly: GCA_947532085.1. NCBI lineage: Eukaryota > Metazoa > Arthropoda > Insecta > Lepidoptera > Pyralidae > Elegia > Elegia similella. The sequence goes on from OX383941.1 coordinate 23,571,431, forward strand.
ACGAAATTAATCAAGAGGGTTACATCAGTTTCCTTAATCATTGTTGCATATAATTCGATCGAGTCAATGAGCTTTTCCGTAGTTTTTTCGGAACCATCTAAAGCTGGTAACAGTGAGACGGCTGTTTTAAGGTCAAAGTTTTGTTTTGAATCCATGATGATTTCTTCTCGTATTCTCGTATTCAATTATTTTTGCATAAACTATTTCTATATTTGTTATATAGGACTGTATTGTTTGAAAGTCCTTTACTGATATTGTTGCCTTTTGTACTTTGTTCGTATAAAGTTCTACATATGACTCATATGATTTATATATTTCTTTTGCTTGTTTAATTTTTTTTAAGTCCGTTTTCTTGTTTTCTTCTAATCGGACCAAGTTTTCGAAGACTTTCTTGCAACTTTAGCAATTCTTCGTATATTTGTATAATTTCTGTCATTAGTTATACAATTACAACAGGACAACAAAAAAAAAAATATGTAATTATATGTAATTATTTGTTCATAGTTAAATTACACTTGTCGGCGTGTATTTATAGACGTAGCCTGGCGTTCAATCTTTTTGGACAGGCATTTGTGGACTCTTTTCCATATAAGGTATATGAATATTACGGCTATCATTGCAACTATGGCTATAGTGACCAGCGAGATATTATATAAAGATGTTGAAGAAGTCACCTGAGCAGCACTTGCGCTGTTGCCTGCACCGTTCTGACTGATGACGATGTCTTCTTTTTGGGACTGGACCTTCGCTGAGTTGCTTCCCATTTCTTCTTGATGATGTCGAATTTTAATAACGAAGACCACGGTACAACACTGTTTCTCGGGAAACAGGGGCTGGCAGGGTCACCATATGATAGTAGGACGCGGCGGGGGTGTCGTAAAGAAAACACTTATTTGTTGGAGTACTGGTCTCCCAACTTGAACTGATTTATTATGGTTTCTACAGATGCTTATATACTATGTGTTTACGTAAATAGATACGTCACATGACCTTTACTTAATCTAGTACATATTTTACAAGATAACATCGAACAAAGGGTTTATTGCGATCATCCTGACGAGCCAGTGACGCGTGACGTCACGTGCTACGTCATGCACTATGTAGGAGGATCGAAGTGATCGTAGCTGTGATAGTTGCGTGTCGTCACACACTACACTCGTTTACTATCCTATATCATAAAAACACTACTACTTATAACTGTGTGACATGTTTTCGTGCTTTATTAACAAAATATAACCTGGAATGGACAAACAAAACTCAACAGCAATACCAATTTTTTATATGACACCGATGTACCTGCGCAGAAATAAAATTTTTGCATGACGCGAAAATATCCGTCTCCTGTTGGCCGATGCGTTTGCGCCATGTCTGGAGTTCGCTAGAGCGGTGCGCCGTACAAGTATAATTAGCGAGACAGCATGAGTCCTGTTGTTTCTGGACTTCAAATCTTATGTAGCAGCTATAAGCTCGTTATTTCACTGATATTTGCATTCGGTTTAATCCGGCGGTAGGCTGTGCTATTCTGCGCCGCCGCCGAACAAAGACGATGCTGTAACGTTGCAGCATGCCATCTGCATGCTGCATCTCATCCAACCTCATTTCTCACATCCTGTCCATTTTTCATTCCTTATTTTAATTCAAATTTCATCTTTAATTCAAATATCATTCCATTCCATTCCAATTTTAGATTACTTTCTCTCTCTCTCATCACTCATTCTTCAGTCTGCTACCACCTTTCGGTCTGTTAACATCTTTCAGTCTATCACTCATTGAGTCTACTACCATATCTTGGAGCATAAGTCTCTGATAATAATTTATTAAAGTTGTAAAGCAAATATTATAATAAAGTTATTAGCTGTGTTCTGTGTGTTCGTCTTGTGCTCTCCCTACTATCTCTATATGTGGAACTCGGCTAGAGCGTCGGGACGGTCGAGCCTTCACATTGGCGCCCAACGTGGGGTATACTTACAAGTGGTAGTTCTGTAACGGCTTGTTTGACGTATTAGAATATATCGACTGGCGTTAATTTAGATCTTTGTAGAACTTGTAAACCGCAATGAAAAGCATTGATTGATAAGCTGTCAACACACGGCTATTGAAAAAAGTAAGCTTAAACCACTTTAAGTGTGAAAACAGCGGTCGAAGTTCGACGTCATTACGCCTGTGTTAGATTTATTGATTATAAATCGATTTAGCAACCAACATTTCAAAATAATCAATTACAACTAGTTAAAACTTTAAAAGTATATCATCATCATCAGGTCCTTTTTAGTCTTCACTACAGGAGCACGACCCTCTCTGTACTACTAGAGCTAGAGCCATACTTGACCAGAGCAGCCAGAGGACTTGGCCTACACTCTCCAGGCTGACCAGACGGGTTGGAGAGGTCTTACAGATGTCTATAAGCTTTGTTTAGCTTGTATTTCTTAAGTCGCCTTCTACGACATCCACGGAAAGACTTGGAGTGGTCTTCTACTCTGCCGGATTCCACACGGTTAAAAGTATAACCACAAATGTTTTAAAATCAGTATAAATTATGTTGACAAGATTTCGAATAATATTCGTAAATACCTAAAATAGAATCAGTAAACAGGAAATAACACAAGATTTTAAAGGTCATTGATAAAAATAATCAGTAGATATCAATCATACACCTGCAATGCTATTTGAATTACCACACATTATGCCGAAATTACGTCGCGTAATAGCGTACAGCCAAACTTCGTTCGGCCGTAAGTTCGGCGGCAATATATTCTAAATTCGATTGCCGGGTGGAACTAGATCTATGTTTTAGCTTTTGAACCTCAAAGGAACAACGGAACTCTAATAGAATGACATTATTTCGAGTATGTCTACCGGATGTTAACTCTCGAGACACTGAATACACACAACGTTACGCAACCGAATTTCTTTCGCATAATTTTGGCGCTAATGGTGTGTCATATTAGTAGAATACGTTAGAAAGTAACATCAGCCGCGGAATATATAGGCTGTATATATATATAATAATATAGGCTAATGCCATATCCATAAAAAGTGAAATTCTATTGTTACGGGACACCAATCATTTCATTTCGACTTTTACTATTATACTTTGATGATTTATTGATCTAGATGCCGCTTGCAACTTTAATCGACTTACGTGTAACACTTATAACACCCCTCTTTTTGGTCTTGATCTATAAATAATGTTCATCATCATCATCATCATCAGGTCTTTTTAGTTTCCACTGCAGGAGCATGACCTTCTCTGTACTACCTGAGCCATACTTGGCCAGAACAGACAGAGGATTTGGCCTACACTCTCCTCGCTGGCCAGACGGGTTAGAGAGGTCTCATTGATGTTTATGAGCTTTGTTTATTATGATGTTATTTGCTATCTTTGCCGTAATTACAATGCTGTAATTAAATTGTATTTTTATAGAAGCTTAAAATTTAATAAAAATAGTAATTTGCTGTGAACTAATTAAGATAACTGAACAAAGTCCATACAGTCTACAAAATAAAAGCCAGGCCAAGCTAAAGGGCGCTCCAGTTCGTATCATAGAATTCAATTACAAAAAACATCACAGAGATTATTAACAAGATGTTTGGGAGCCCTGAAATCTTATTTGAATATAAACGTCGCTTTTAGTGACGGGGCTAAAATGATTATTATCGATAATTTGATTTCTAACAGCCTGTAATAGCTGTTATCGATAACTTGATTATCATCTGCTTTTTCCACTAACGATTGAGATTTTGACGACTTTTAAAATCTTTTTTTCGTTATCATTTGTAATGGTGACTAACAGACAGTGGTGTAAGACTTGACTTTTGCAAACCAAATAGCAATATATGCACCCTAGATTAGCTATACTGTAAGCCCCTGCAGAGAGGTTTTTGTAGCTGGCTGGTAATTAAAACCCTCCCTAGTCGAAAAAAATTAACTAAAGAAAGCTAAACCATACGACCAAATAACGATAAATTTCGCGGGCTAAATATCGGGAAAATAGTGATTTATTAGTAATTTATCTTTTGTATGTACACTTTTATATACCTGTTACCTTAACTGTATTATATGCATAATTACAATAGATAAACGTCCATAGAAATGTATTTATAATTTATAGTCGATATTTTACAGAACGTCGATAAAAAATTAAAGTGACATCACTAATCCTGTAATTAGACTAACCCAGGTAAATACTTGTTTATTTTAGGTTTGCTAAGACATTTTCTGAGACTTTTAAAAGTAACCTTCGCGCACAAAAGACTTTTGAAATTACAGCTCCAGTGTTCACAGTGCCTTTTATTTATTTGCACTAGTGGTCGTCAAATTTTGGACTAATTTGAATTCACATTTGCACTATTAATGTCAAAAAAGAAAAATGTCCAACAGTTTGAAAATTGTCCAAATAAAGAACCGTATCAAATACATTATCTGCCGCCCGGCTAGTTTGTGTGGGAATGTCGAATTGTTTTTGAGTTTTGAGTTTTTTTCTTTTTTTTTTGTCTTTTGGGTCTGGGCGCTTGCCATCGTCGCGCGTTGTAGGTATAACGAGCGACGCTGGCTCCAAAATGATATATATATATATATATATATTGCACAAGGATGAGACATCCCTATCACACAACCAGAGATGGCCGCCGACCGTAACTAATAAGAGATAATTCAAAGATTGACTCTCCAGCTCTCCATTGATAGATTTATAGAAGTAATAAATTAATCGGCTGAAAGTTATTGAGTAGTAATTATTACTTGATGAATGGATGTTTGCAAACGGAAAATATTTAGAAGACAAACGGGCTGTCCAATCGATCAAAGTACGGAAAACGGATGCATTGCTTACTAGATGTGATAAGTTTTTTTTTTGAACTGACTATGTAGCTAGCTCCAAGTGAGCTTTCGCTACTTTACCGGGCGTTTGAGGCGAGGGCAGAGTGCCCTAAACCTTTATAGACAACATCACCAAAGGGCCTCCAGGAGGGACGGACCTCGGCTTTGGGCGTTGCCTGTGTGCGCAAGGCTTGGAGCTTATATGCATGATGGGCCGCATTGCCTGATGGGCAGCAGATGTTATAATGTTTAATGCGAGTCGATGTATCGAATTTCTTACGGCGTCTTCTCCCCAGTGAATGAATGAATGAATGAATGAATGAACACTTTATTGTACACCATAAGTAGCAATTAACAATATATACATTAATCTATGTACAATGGGCGGTCTTATTGCTAAGAGCAATCTCTACCAGACAACCGATGGATGGAGAAAACTAAAAAACGATAACAGAACGGGGTGTACATTTTAACTAATAATAAACATAAATATATATTTTTTTTTTTATGTATATCCGACGGCAAACGAGCAGACGAGCCACCTGATGGAAAGTGGTCACCGTCGCCCATGGACATCTGCAACACCAGAGGAGCTGCTGATGCGTTGCCGACTCTTAAGATACCTGTAAACACGCCTTTTGAAGGACCTCAAGTCATAGCACACAGGGAAAACCTCGGGAGGGAGTCCATTCCACAATCTTGCTGTACGAGGAAAAAAACCACGTGACGCTCTGACATTTTTGGAGACCCAAGTGTCAAGGATGTGGGGATGGACTTTACTCCTGTGGCGAGCGGTGCGGTGGTAGAAAGGTGACGGTGGCACCAATTCAAAAAGTTCTTCAGAACACTCCCCATAGTATAGACGGTAAAATACACACAGAGAGCCAACGTCTCTCCGTAGACCGAGGGTGTCTAAATCGTCTGTGAGTGTGGGATCGTCGATAATACGAATTGCCCGGCGTTGGATGGAATCAAGAGGAAGGAGTTGGTATTGAGGTGCACCAGACCAGATATGAGAGCAGTACTCCATGTGGGGCCGGACTTGAGCTTTATATAATAAAAGTCTATGACCCGGAGTGAAGTACTGCCTCGCTCTATTGAGTACCCCAAGTTTTTTAGAAGCCATTTTGGCTTTACCTTCCAGATGACTCCGGAATTGGACCTCCTTCGTAATATCGACGCCAAGGATCCCAATACTCTTAGAAATGGTAAGAGAGGTGTCCCGAAACTTCGGTGCTATGTTAAATGGAGTCTTCTTAGCGGAAAACACTCAGACTTGTGTCTTAGTAGGGTTGAATTGAACTAGGTTTAGTTTACCCCATTCAGAGACCTGCTCCAGAGAGGTCTCAATGTCAGACACAAGTCTCTTTCTGTTCTCCTCCACCTGTGTTTGAGGGATATTTGCACGACCTGCATAATATGCATCACCCGTACTGTCGTCTGCATAGCAATGGATGCTACTAGTGTTAAGCATGTCGTTGATGTGCAGAAGAAACAGCGTAGGTGATAAAACAGATCCTTGGGGGACGCCAGCATTGATGGGCATGATATCGGAGCATAATCCGTCTACAACGACCTGAATGCTTCGCCCAGATAAGAAACTAGCGACCCACAAGCATAGTCCCTCAGGAAGCCCGAAAGATGGTAACTTCGCGAGAAGAGCCTTATGCCAGACCCGGTCAAAAGCCTTTGTGACATCTAGACTAAATGCCAGTGCTTCTCCCTTGCTCTCGATGGCGGCTGCCCATCGGTGCGTTAAGTACACAAGAAGATCACCAGCACTACGCCCGTGGCGGAACCCGTATTGACGGTCACTAATTAGCTGATGATCTTCAAGGTAACCAAGGAGCTGGATGTTTATCACACGCTCCATCACCTTAGAGAGCAGGGAGGTTATCGCAATAGGCCGATAGTTAGACGGGTCTGTGCGGTCACCCTTTTTAGGAATAGGGTGAACGTAGGCTACTTTCCACGAAGATGGGACTTTTCTTGAGGTGTAAGACAGCGAGAATAGGCGTGCTAACACCGGAGCCAACTCAGGGGCGCATGTTTTGAGCACAATTGCTGGAATGCCATCAGGCCCGCTGGACTTCCTGACGTCGAGGGAAAACAGAGCACGTCGCACTGCACTTTGAGTGAACCGAATTTCCCGCATTGAGTGCTCGCATCGCGGTAAAAAGGGCGGCGATGCTCCTCCGTCGTCAAGGGTAGAATTTGACGCAAAGAGAGTAGCCAAGAGATCGGCCTTCTCTTTGCGGAGTGAGCCAGCGAGTCCTGACGATTGTGCAGAGATGGAAGTGATGGGCGACAGAAATTCCCCTGCGCTGCCTTAGCAAGAGACCAGAATGCTCTACTCCCGGAGGGATAGCCAACCAGTCTCCTACCAATGCGCGCAGTGTGCGCAAACTTTGCTGCAGTGATCTGCTTCTTGTAGGCTCTTGAAGCTGCGTTGAACCGCTTCTTCAAATCAGAAGTATTACGATCCTTGACATTTCGCGCAGCAACCCAGGCTTCGTAGGCTTCGCGCTTGAGGTGGGCGGCATGCAAAGACGAGCAACGAAACCAAGGTTGAGACCGCCCTCCGATACGAACCACCGAGCTGGGAATGTAGCACTCCATGCCCAGCAGTATCGCTTCGGCGACAGCTTTCGCACAAATGTCAGGATTTTCTGATGAGAAGCACAACCGTCTCCAATGGTAGGATGCATAAAACCCTCGCAATCCATCCCAATCTGCTGACCTATAATGCCACACACGACGCATACCAGGTGATCTGGATTGCGTGGTCTGACCGGATGGAACCACAGCACGTACCAGGCAATGATCCGAGGTTCCTAGAGGGGCATCACGGAATACCTGGTAATCGTTTGGATGTGAGGTCAGCAGAAGATCCAACAAAGCAGGGTTGTGTCCTTCAATATCAGGTATTCTGGTAGGACCATCAACTAACTGGTTGAGGTCATTTGTTACAGCAAAGTTGTATGCAGCCTTCCCAGCGTAGTCGGTCTTCAGTGATCCTAGCCACTCAAAGTGGTGAGCGTTGAAGTCCCCTAGGATCACTACCTCCGCCGATGGGTGCTGCTGGAGAATTTCGTCTATGCCCTTCTGTACATGCCCGAGAAGTCGGTCTGTTTCGGCATCACCGCTATGGGACCTGTAAAGGCACGCATAGAACCGGATGCGGTCACCGTGATCTACGCGCGCCCATAACAATGACAGGTTTCTGTCTTCAAGGCTGCTGAGACGTCGACAACATACATCCTCCCGTACGTACATACACACCCCAGCATTGGGCATAAACTTGTGCTCCAAGCTGAAACCGGGATACAAGAGATATGTGACGTCGGTAGGAGAGGATATTTGTGTCTCAGTCAGGAAAAATAGAGCCGGCTTAGTCGTCTCCAAGTGATGATGGACGACATTGAGGTTGGAATGCATTCCTCTGACGTTGAAGAAGTCCACATTGAATGTGGAAGGGGGTGCCGCTGTAGAAACATGTTTTCTATTTTTCGATCTTGCCATAAAAAAGGTGGTTAACAGGGAAAATATTGAGGTTTGCCGTAGTTACGACAGTTACATAGGCAAAGTTAAGGAATGATGGCCCGCAATGAATGACCAGTGAGGTGCGCTGCTGGCACGGGGGACGGAAGGGCCCCCGATCCAACACAATGATCAGCCGCCGTGTTCCACTCCGGTCTCCCAGGCCGGCACGACGACCAATCACGAGCTTTTGACACTGGCGGCAGGACAGCCTCCCTAGCCGGGACAGCCAGGGTTCGGGTCCTCTACGTACCAGCGGGCGGCCAGCGGACAACCGTTTCATCGGGTCTCCCTGGCCCCCGCGCCAACGTCGCACCCCCAATCAGACAGTGCAAGACTCCAGCCCCTAAGGGACCATAAACTGTCGAAACTACGGGAATCGGGAATGGGGATTGGCTCTCACGCGCAACCGTCGAAACACACCCAACGGTGCTTTACGATAGATTTCGGCATGAGGGTGGTCGCCAGCCAGTCGGAACCCACGAGGTCCTACCACCGAGCATGTCGGGTATTTTACTCGCCTCTTACGAGATGCCAACCTGACGGGCAGTGGGGAATTGTATTCTACTCCGTCCCCACACGGAGAATATATTTATACATAATATAATACTTAAATATATACAAATTAAAATAAACATACATTGACTACTAATGTTAGACTTAAAGATATGTGAACGAAGTAACGTAACGATGTTGGAGAACTAAAACTATTTTTGCAGGTAGAACTCTTTTACCTGGTCTTTAAAAGAAGATAGTGACTGCGCTCTTTGGATTGGTTCAGGTAACGCGTTCCATAATCTCACAGCTTGGACAGTAAAGGATTTTGAGTAGAAAGAAGAATGATGTACCGGTGTTTTCAAAGGGAGGCTATTAGAAGATCTTAAGTTACGATTACTGGAATCCCCTAGAAACTCAAATCGTTCTTTGAGGTATGTCGGAGAAAATGGGTTAAAAAGAATGTTGTACAAGAGAGAAAGAATATGTGCATTTTGGCGAAGCCTAATGGAAAGCCACTTGATTTTAATTCTAAATTCGGAAACATGATCATATTTGCGCAAGCCAAATATGAATCTTATACAGAAGTTTTGAAGACGCTCAAGTTTTCCTAGCTGGTCCTCCGTGAGATCAAGATAGCTGGCATCGGCGTAATCTAGAACAGGAAGAAGAAGGGACTGCGCTAGCATAACCTTAGTGGCAGTAGGAAGAAAGTTACGGAGCCTTCGGAGAGAAGCAGCAAAACCGAACAATTTACTACTGACCATTCGCATTTGAGGGGCCCATGAGAGACTTTCGTCCATTATCAGTCCCAGATTTATAAAGCTCTTACTTAATGGAATTGTGACACCTTCAAATTCTACACTGGGTATTAATTCGTTCCGTGTTCGTTCCGAACGTAGTACATCGAATTTTCAAATAGACAAATAACATATTATTATATCATGGATACATTGTATATATTAAGGTGTTCCAATGTGAAAACATTTTGTAGGTTGGTAAATTGAAATTTTGGTAAAAACACAATTAAACAAGTAGGTATCTTATTTTAAAAATTTTCACCATCATTTAAAATAAGCCTGACACTTTTAGCAAGAAAATAAAAAGAGTTTTGCAAAAATAAAATTATTGTGACAAGCTTTTATTATAAACGAATCCACACTAAACTGTTTTTCAAGATAGATCAAATGAGCCCAAACACGAATGGTATACTTAGTTTAGTTAAAGAGTTCCTATGGCCATCTTCCGACTTCATCATCAGACTAGTGCAACGATTCCATAATATTGTACGATATTGTCATCCGATTTACACATACATGCATAATTTTAGCTCAATCGGTAACCGGGAAGCGGATCAAATTTAACTTGTAAGATTTTACAGAAAATCATCAGGACAGGTGAAACGAAATAAAAGCATGTAACAAGCATGCATCATAAAAACGTAGTTTTTCTTTTAATGTAACTAGCCAGTGACACTATTTAAAATAAGATTGGACTTTTTTAAATCTCAAAAATTTTTGGAACAATATTTGTGTCCACGTTCAATTATTGCGCTTCCTTATTTTTTATATCATTGAGGTTTTATTCCAAACAAGTTTCCCAGGGCGCCTAAGGGATTCATCATCCAATTTCAGGATATTAATTACAGCCTTATTGTAAAACCAAGGTTCCGATTCTTTGCAAACATCAATGTACTCCATTATAGGAAATTAATTTGGATTTTGTTAAATCTTGGCTGTACACATCAACTTTGTAATATAATAAATATAGAATACCTTTTATTAAGATTCTTTGGGGTTCTTGGTGGGTATTTCAGCGGACTGCACGGCTTTGGTTTTGGATTGTTTTGCAAATTGTTTTTAGTGGACTTTATAATGTGAAATCGGTGTAATTTGGTGTTATAAATACCCATGTTTATGACCAAAGTGCGGAATAACTAAAATAAAGTGTCGTGATGCGGCTGTATCGAGATTTACATAGCGGGCTGGTGTTTGCTCACCTCATTGCGTCATATATAATCAAGCCAGTGGATTGTAGGAATTGTCGCCAGGGCTCCGTCGAAATCAGCGAAATGAATTACACCATCTTTTCGTTGATACACAAGCAAGAATAACTCGAAGAATAACTAGACACTGGCTAAAATAAGCTGCTGAATAAAATTTGAGGGCCAAATAGAAGAAAAGAAAAATAGACTCCTGGCTAGTCTGGAAGAAAAAAATGGAAAATGTACTATCTGCTTTAGTACCAGTACCAGATAGTCAGTACAAAAAGCTTTGGAACTTGGAACAGAGAACGACCTAAGATGGATCGATTGTGTCAATGAGAGTGTGAACATGAAAAGAGTGACAACTTTTTTGCATACAGATAGTATATGTTCTTTCCAGTTTAGATGTTTATCTACAACAAGTCCCAGAAATTTATAAGAGTTAACTATTTCTAACTGTGTGTCTTTATATTTAATATCTTAATCTAAAGGTTGAGTTTGATACGAGTGAAATTGAATTAATTTTGTTTTACTCAAATTTATCTCTAACTTATTTTTGCTCATCCAATTTATTATATCTTTTAGTACATAATTAATAGTTTTTTCTGTTATTTTATCGTTTTCACATTTAATAACCACTGTAGTGTCATCTGCAAAAAGAATACATTTCTGGGAAGTACATTTAGGGAGATCATTGATATATATTAGGAATAGCAACGGACCTAATACACTGCCTTGAGGGACACCACGATTTATTTGTTTCCATTGAGATTGGTAATTTTGTTTCAAAAACGACTTTTCTTTTCTATTAAACTTTGCAATTTGAGTGCTTTGCTCTCTATCTTTTAGATAACTAACAATCCAGTTACATGCTTTGCCTCTAATACCAAAAATCTCTAGCTTTTGCTGTAAAATTTTATGATCAACTAAGTCAAAAGCTTTCGTCATATCTAAAAAAAGTGCCACAGTTGCAATTTTATTATTAAGATTATTTGTCACAGTGTGAATTAGATCAAAACATGCCAAAGAAGTAGAACAACCCTTTCGAAAACCATATTGTGAAATCGCTAGTAAATTATGTTTAGTTAAAAAATCATAAAGACGAACATACATAGCTTTTTCTACTACTTTACATAGAATTGGAGGCAAAGCTATGGGTCTATAATTATTTAAGTCAGTTTTATTGCCTTTTTTTAGCAAAGGTTTAATAATAGTCTTTTTTAATTCTGGTGGAAAAATACCTTCAGAGAAAGAAAGGTTATTAATATATGTCAGGGGACGAGATATTTGACTTGCGCATTGTTTGACAATTTGAGTAGTTATACATATATGACCACTACACTTGCTATTCTTTAATGACATTATAATGTTATTAATTTCCTTCTCATCTACGGGTTTCACAAAAATTGGATTTAAAGTCAAAGAATTGTATCCATTATAATTATTATTCAAATTATTTTCATTAAATCTCATGTCATCATTATCACCTATATTATATTTCTATATTCTGGCCTTAGGAGCTGGTTTGGGGCTAATATTTGGTTGACGTAAGTAACAAATGCGACTTTTGAGTCGTGAGGGTGGAGAGATTTGTCCATAAAGTACTACTGCTACTTATTCGGATGAATGGGGGAATAGCAAGTAGCAGCTCGGGAGGCCGGCGCGTGTACCCGATCCTATACCACCGGCTAAACTATTGATGATGATTGATGACACACCTATTAATTCAAACTAAACCATAAATCCTAATCCTAACTAATATTATAAATGCGAAAGTGAGTTTGTTTGTTTGTTTGTTACGCTTTCACGTCGTATCTACTGAACCAATCATCATGAAATTTTGCATACAAGTTCTCTAGAGTACGGAGAAGGACATAGGCTACCTTTTATCCCGGGAAAAAAGACTATTCCCGAGGGATCGACATTGACGCGGGCAGAGCCGCGGGCGAAAGCTAGTTCATCATAAAATAACGCCATATCTCAAAATATGCAGTGTTCTGTTTACTTGTGCTATTGTAAATTTGGGTATCGGCTCTCCAGCTATAAACAAAATCTTAACATCACACTGGTCGGTGCACTACAACCCACTACCGGTTCCGCGTCATGTATTGCCCGAGACGACAGAATATCTACTTTATATAATACTAACTTTCGCCCGCGGCTCCGCCCGCGTCAATGTCGATCCCTCGGGAATAGTACTTTTTCCCGAGATAAAAGGTAGCCTATGTCCTTCTCCGTACTCCAGTGAACTTGTATGCAAAATTTTATGATGATAGGTTCAGTAGTTACGGCGTGAAAGCGTAACAAACAAACAAACAAACTCACTTTCGCATTTATAATATTAGTAAGGAAAGGACAAGGACGAGCTTTCGCCCGCGACTCCGCCCGCGTCAATGTCTGGAATAGTAATTTTTTCTGGGATAAAAGGTAGCCCTTGTCCTCTCCGTATTCCAGAGTACTTGTATGCAAAATTTCATGAAGATCGGTTCAGTAATAACGGCGTGAAAGCGTAACAAACAAACAAATAAACAAACAAACTCACTTTCTTATTTATAATATTAGTAAAGAAAGTAAGGAATATTAGTAAGGATTAGTAAGGATGATCAGTTTATTTACTTATTCTGTGAACACTACATCCCTTCCTTGTTTAATTTTTGCTAAAGTGCTTTTATTTAAGAAAATTTGCCAATTTTCTTTAACTCTTCATGAAGATAAACTTCCGTTTAAAAAAATTATCCTGAAAGTTGTTTAATATACTTTAAAGATTTGTTTAAACTGAACGGAAGCAGGCCTGTCTCACACCCCGTGTCGGTATCGAAAACATACCTACGCGCAGTGACGGCGACACCTTCGAAAGGAAAAATCCGGTAGAACCGACGCGCGTTTGGTCACATGTATTCACCGACTTCAACGAATTATGAATCCTATGTTCAGAGCTTCAAGTATAAAATTGGCTTACTGCTAGGTATCTAAATTAAAAGGTACTGAGTTCTGACGCGAGCTAAGTTACACCGTATCGCAAACTAAATTGAGTTTATAATTCTTTGAATACCTTTGCAGAGTGTAACTTCTGTACGTAGGTACTAGTTATTCTGTGACTAAAGGCAGGAACTTGGCGAAACAAAAGTCAACACAAACCAAATTGGGATTAAATTCTAATCTTTTGCATGTTTAACTAACTTATTTTTCTTTGTAATCGTCTTACTTTTCTTTTAAAACATCGTTTCCATTCCTTTGTCCGTATATATTTATTTATATATTTATTAGCAAATGTTTAAGTAGTGACTTAGACCACGAATCTGAACAACTGTCACTATGAGACCAACTCAGAAATTGCAAAAATATAATCAGCTGTTTCCATAGATTTTAGCCAAGTAGATATTCCACTTTTGTATGAAAAAGCACGAGGGCGAAGCCGTCAGTGGTAAAACCGAGCATGCACTAAATTCTAATGGTAAAAGTCCGAAAAAATCGTACCATTTTTATAAATCTTTACATTTACCAACTCATATCGGTAAATCTTAAGATTTAAGTTTAAAACCTAAGATTTATCAGAATACGGTTTTTTACAGAAACATAATACACTTATAAAATAATAAAATAAAATAAGGGGCCTTCCATACAACAAACGTGAAACTAAAAAAGATTTTAATATAGAGTCTTCTAATGTTCTATAAATTTGTAACTTAAAATAAATTTCTAAGAAACGTTTTATAACCAAAGGAACCCCAAAAAGAACCCTTAAATGTATCCATTATTTTGTCAGCAAGTTCGTTATAGTATCCGAAGTTAGATTAAAAACGTCCATCGGCGGCTAGCTTTATCAGTTCTGAAGCGAGGCAAAACCTGCTTTTGAGGTTTGCTGAAAAATACAATTCGTTTCTTTTTTTTTTTCATTTTTAGCCTGTCTTGTGTTGCGCATTTTTTTTTAATCTATGGTGTGTTGTATGCAAGCAAAAGTCGTTCCATTTATCTTTTTCAGTAAAAACATGAATTTTGAAATTCGAATGTTTGCGATTCGAATAGTCGATTCGTAAGAATTCAAAAAATTTGTGGTATTTTTGAAGTAGATATGGTCTAAACTGTGATTTTATTTATTTTACCTAACTCCAATTCTTAAATTAAAGCTTAAAACACAAAACAAAATATGATAAAATATACTATTTATAAATCTTAATTTATAAAGAGTATATATGGAGAATTTCGGCGCCGAGGTTAGAACAGGCGGTGGCTCAGTTGGAAGAGCGTAAGTCGTACACAGACTTAAGGTCGCAGGTTCAAATCCCGCCCGCTTGGAATTTTTTCACCATATTTTATTTCTTAATTTAAGGCGCTGTGTATCAGAATTTTTTCGTCGCGCAGTTAGCCTAATTTTTCAAAGAATACTAGCATGAAAAAAATATGAACTACAGTTCAAAGATCAAAATGAATGGTTACATCAAAATATGTCCAAAAAATATTTAAAACCTAACTAAATAAAATATCAAGAAGGTATATCCAGAAAAATTTTCGTCGTGAATTTCTTGATATTTTCAGCGACAACTACCAACTTTTATACGTCTATAAAAAGTATAACTAAATTAGCAAGATGGATACCTACAAAAAATACAATATCCTAACTAATATTATAAACACGAAAGTGAGTTTGTTTGTTTATTTGTTTGTTTGTTTGTTACGCTTTCACGCCGTAAGTACTGCACCGATCATCATGAAATTTTGCATACAAGTTCTCTGGAGTACGGAGAAGGACATAGGCTACCTTTTATCCCGGGAAAAAGTACTGTCCCCGAGGGATCGACATTGACGCGGGCGGAGCCGCGGGCGAAAGCTAGTTTGGTTATAATTATCGAATTATTAAATTAAAAGTGAAAATTAACACTAAAATGGCAGACGCGGATTTGAACTGAGACTGACGATAGGTATGACACAAATATATAAAATATTGCGCGATGCGATGACCGCTACAAACGGTTAAGGGATACAGCGCCTTAATAAGAGTATATCAAAATAGCATTATGAATGCAAAATATGTATAAACACATAAAAATATCTACATAATTTTATAGTGGTCTCAATTAAATATTTACTTAAGTCTAAGTCTTATACAATGCTGCTATAGGATTATCTTTATAGAACTAATTAAACGTCCTGATTCAATTTGTCAAGTCAACAAAGCAGGACAGACCTAGATACATAAATTGTAAGGGATTCTCGCTGTGTGTAAGATCCGTTTCAATTGAGCATAATGCATTTACTTTGAGAAAATTTACTTTGCGTGCTTCCGCCACCAGTTAGTTCATGCAAACTATTGCTTGCCAGCGCCCACCGACTACTGTTAGTCCCTTCATACCCGCCACTAATAGTTGATGCATGCAACCCTGGTCGATACTGCTACATCCGTTGAGGCTGCAGCAATGTCGGCCCTCGTGCTCGCGACACGTGTTTCGCCTCTACACGAGGCATCTTCAGGCAGTGAAACCTAGATGTTAATCGTTCAAATGACAAGCAACGAATGAAGCATACTGCCTCTGTGGTCCAGTGGTTAAGGCATTTGCCTGTAGACCCGGAGGACGTGGGTTCGATTCCCACGGGAAGCATACTTTGTTTAGTTGTTTCCAGTTTGGTTAGGACATTGCAGGCTTGAAACACCTGACTGTCTGATAATGAAGATGTTTCCGTGCTTCGAAAGGCACGTTAAGCCGTTGGTCCCGGCTGCCATCTGGTAGTCGTTAAAGTAACCACGTCAGACGCCGAGAGGGGGTTCCGAAGAACTCTGACACCAGGGTGTGCATGGCCGATTGACCGTGTCACCTACACGAAATGAATAATTAAACGCAAATATTTGAAGGGCTGGTATCCATAGGTGACAAAAATGTGAGAGCGTCCGTGTTTTTTTCCTCGCACAGCAGGATTGTGGAATGGACTCCCTCCCGAGGTTACCTGTGTGCTATGACTTGGGGTCCTTCAAAAGGCGTATTTACAGAACCATAAGAGGCAGCAACGAATCAGCACCTCCTCTGGTGTTGCAGTTGTCCATGGGCAACGGTGACCACTTCTCATTAGGTGGCTTGTTTGCCGTCAAATGTACCTC
Source organism: Elegia similella (assembly GCA_947532085.1). Taxonomy (NCBI): domain Eukaryota; kingdom Metazoa; phylum Arthropoda; class Insecta; order Lepidoptera; family Pyralidae; genus Elegia; species Elegia similella. The sequence continues at coordinate 23,588,360 of OX383941.1, forward strand.
ATTTCGCCGATTTCGATGGAGCCCCTGGTGACAACTCCCACGAATCCACTGGCTTGATCATAAACGACGCAACGAGGCGAGCAAACACCAGCCCGCTAAGTAAATCTCACTACAGCCGCACCATGACACTTTATTCTACTTAAGTTACATTTATATTGTACATGATTATGTTCAATTCTCGCTTAGATCCACACTCTAAGAATATAACTTATTAAGTCGCGGGAGAGGCCTAGTTACCTGTAGGTACAGGTTCCGTAAGGAGCCTATTTCAGGGACTAGTCTCATCACTTCTTGATAAGCAAAAAAAAAACTAGAGTACTAGCGCCAAAATTCATGTACCTCTGTAATGCTTTTGTGATGAGAAAATAAATAAACTAATTATTATTATTAAAATAAACTTATTATTATTTTAGTTATTCCACATATGTTCATAAACATGGACATCTATAACATCAAATTACACCGATTTCACATTATCTCCAGTAGAAACAATTTGCAAAACAATCTAAAACAAAAGCCGTGCCGTCCGCCGAAATTCGCGCCAAGAACTCCCTAGATTTTGTTTTAGCTTTTCCAAACTATTTTCTTTTATTAACATCGATAAGTCAGGTATTTTGACTATCGAGGTCAGTGACTTTGTATCCATAGTAGATAACAGTAAAACGTTGTTCGCCAAAGGTGTTATTCAATTCAATTCATTTATTTATCCGATAACTTGACCCAATTAGTTATTTTATTTATTTTTTTAATTTTGGATAATTCAGCGATTGATCAGGACAACCAACAGCTTTCACAGAAGGTTAGGCAATGATTATAGTCATTTATACAGCCAATAATAGGTTTTCACTGTTATTGTACACAGGGTGTTTTTTTTGTCTGTTCTTTTTTTCAAATGTTTAGATTCAGATATCTCGAAAACTAGCGTGTCGATTCTTTATATTTTACTTTTAAAACATTTTTATAGCTTACTAGCTTTCGCCCGCGTCAGTGTCGATTCCTCGGGAATAGTACTTTTTCCCGGGATAAAAGTTAGCCTATGTCCTTCTCCGTACTCCAGAGAACTTGTATGCAAAATTTCATGATGATCGGTTCGGTAGTTACGGCGTGAAAGCGTAACAAACAAACAAAAAACAAACAAACTCACTTTCGCATTTATAATATTAGTTAGGATAAGAATAAGGAAGTAAGGATGGGTGAGAGCCCTTAAAATTTTTTTCGCTTAATTTAAAAGACCTTGTATGGTTTATTTCGCACTGTGGCATGATAAATTAAATCGTGTGTAAGCCGTTTTACAATCTCCTCTACACTAATATTAAGAGCCCGCCATATGCCAGGCGGCGTGGCGATACAAACGCGGATGGTCTAAACGCGTTGGCTACTTTGGATATTTTCGTTTTTTAGGAATATTCAAGGGTTATTCGAAAAAGAAAAACATATGATGGCTGCCTTATCTGTAATGCAATAATAATCAAAAGTTTCAAGGTTAATTTTAATGTATTTGGTGAATAATGCTATATACCGAGTAAATTAGACGTGATTTGGAGGCAAATTTGCAATTATTTTCTATCGAGAAAATTTAACGCAATCGTGTTTTTGAGTCAGATAGTTACCAGAGTTAGTCCTGAACTTTGCTGCATTTTTATTTCAACTTGAGTATTTAATTATTATTGATATAACAGTCAATCATGCAAAGCAGTGTGAGGTAGTACGGGCCCTTAAAGAGGAAAGATTTGATTGTTTGTTTGCATTGAATAGGCTCCGAAACTATTGGACCGATTTGAAAAAATATTTGACGATTTAAATCCTATATTGTCTTTGATAAACATAGGTTATAGACTAAATTAAATACCTACGAGTATACGTATACGTGCGGAGCCGAGGCGGGCTGCTAGTTGTTTTAATTCGTTTTAAAGTCAATAAAAAATCAATATCGGCAAAATTGCTCTACCGTTTTGCGAAATCCTAAAAAAGTAATTAAGTCTCTATCAAAGCATGTAAAAAAGTCTTTATTAGCCTTGTAATTAAAGTAATTTTATATCTGTAATATAGGTACAGTTTCAGTAATTACATAAACTTCTTAACTAAGCACGTCCTATAACCACGTGAACTATCTATAAACTTGCCTTAGCGCAGGTGTAGTGATGATTGTTAAGTTCAAGTTTATTAGTTTAGTTTTAGTCCGTTGTTTTTTTTTTTTGAAAATTTATTCAACTGATTTATCATTGGCAGAGTTTTAACTTATAAATTTAAATATGAGGAAATAAATAACTGTGTTAACTACCTACTTTGTTCTATAGGCTATCTTAAACAGCCAATAAGATAATCCGCAGTCAGCACCTACTAAAACGCTGATATCACAAAGAAATCGCTTAGCAGCAGATCCTCAGTTATTAGATCCTAACCAAACAGAGCCGTAGCTCTGCCCTGCCTAAAAGCAGGGCTGCCAGGTGGTCGAAATCGGGTATCTTAGGGATATTAAAAATAAAGTCTTTCTACGAAAATATATTGGACTGACGAAGACGAGGTCTGTGGCTTAGTGGTCATCATGCCATAAACATCGGATGTTCCAGATTCGATCCTCGTTAGAACAAGATGGGAAATGTTATTTTTAGGGTTCCGTACCCAAAGGGTAAAAACGGGACCCTATTAATTTCGCTCCGCTGTACATCTGTCTGTCTGTCTGTCTGTCCGTCTGTCACCAGGCTGTATCTTATGAACGGTGGTAGCTAGACAGTTAAAATTTTCACAGATGATGCATTTCTGTTGCCACTATAACAACATATACTAAAAAAATTAATAAAATAAATATTTAAGGGGGCTCCCATACAACAAACGTGTATTTTTTACCTTGTTTTTGCTCGATATTGATAACGGCAACAGGTAGACGCTTGAAATATTCACAGAATAATTAGTTATATATTCACTTTAGAAATAAATAATTAAATAATTTTGACGATTTTGGCGAATCGTGTTGCGGATACACTCCTGTAACTATTTTGACGAAGCGTGTTGCGGATACAGACACTCCTGTAACTTATTACCCAGATTAAAAAATTTTAAAAAGAAAATGTCAGTTATCGTCTATTGAAATGTTAAATACACGTCAACTATTTCACAATTAAATAATAATAATTAATATTAAAGGGGGGCCCTCCTCCCATACAACAGACATGAACTTTTTGCCGTTTTTATAGATAACGGTACGGAACCATTCGTGCGCGCGTCCGACTCGCACTTGGCCGGTATTCAGATTGGCCTGGGTCTTGGATATTATAAATATCTATACATGGTCAAATTTTGATCGTTATGGAGCAAAAGCGGTATGAAGGGGTGCCCGTCAATATGAACAATTTTTCCTATGGGACCAATGCTGGGAACTCTTAAAAGAAAATGATCATTTCCATACAAACTAGTTCAGCCGCCCGGTCAATTTGTACGGGGCCGTCAAAAAAATTGAGTAAGCATTGGTCCCGTAGGAAAAGTTGAACATTTCGACGGACTGAATCTGCCCTATAAGGGTCCAAAACGATTATAATTTAATCGTGTATATGTTTATGTAACAAAATACAGTATCATCGAGTTGATATCCCATAATTCAGGTATCGAACTTATTTTTGGTACTTATACAGCGTGATTTTAAACCTCCTAGCTATATTGAAATCTGGAAATCAGAATCCCTAATGGAATACAGAACAGCAAGAAAAAAAGGTAAAAACCGAAAAAAAAATTGACTTTCCATAGAAATTCGTCCAGCTGATCGGCGACTTTGAATGGGAAACCCTATTTTTTTTTCGATTTTCAGCTTTTTTTCTTGCAGTTATATATTTTATTAGGGATTCTGATTCTGAGGTTCCAATAAAGCTAGGAGGTTCAAAATCACATTGTATATTTGAAGGGCTTGAACCTCACTTTTACAAGTACATTGGTCTTGTCCATATCGTAGGCTTTCATATATTCTTCTTCTATCGAGTCGTAAAATGGCTTTGCGTTTAATTAAATATGTTTCGACCAGTGCATTGCTACCGTAATTGCCCGTTCGTTTGCCTCATTCAGATCTTGTTGAGAGCAAGAAATTGGGCTTTCTGGGCACACCAAGAGGTGACTCATAGATTTAATAGCTACACAGTCGCACTCACTATTGTGGAGAAACCCCACTTTACTCTATTTCCGTGGTATCTGCCAACACCAGCCCATTCATATATTGAAAACTAATGAAGCCATTTCGATTTAACTTACACTATTATCTATCATGCAAATGTCTTAGACTTCCCCCTATCCCCCAAAATCGTAAAAAGATACATAGATGGTTGTTTAACACTTTCGCTGACACTGCCCGCCTGTAGACGTAATTCTATTGTTATTTCTTTTGTGTCTCGTTCAGTGTCAATGAACGAGTTAAGTATGTTTTTACGTAGATGCGTCAAAGCTCTTACTCAATACTAACATTATATCTACCTTAAAATTCTTTGTACTGTATTTAACATATTATTAAAATAACCACGGTAAAAATGACGGAGTTAATGGATTCCTGTCAATAGGCGACGTGGTTAGCAACCCTATTACTATTTTGCTTTCATTTTCACCAACAGGCTAAACATGGGCCTTGGGGTCTTATGGCCTTAGGCTTTGTAACCTTAACGGATTAAGACGTCATAATACAGCGTGATTTTAAACCTCTGAACTATATCGAAATCCTGAAATCAGAATCCCCAATGGAATACAGAATTGCAAGAATAAAAGGTAAAAAACGAAAAATAGAAATTCGACCAGTTGATCGGTGACTTTGTATGGGAAGCCTAATTTTTTTTATTATTTTTAGGATTTTTTCTTTCATTCCTATATTTATTATTATATATTTTATTCTATATTTATTACATAATATATTAAAAAATAGAAATGTGTTGGTTATAATTTAGAGGTCCAGTTTTTGAGGTTGCTGCCAACCCTACTGGACAAAGGACGAAATTGCAATTTTTATTTATTTGATGACCAGTGCGTACGATGTTGACAGATTTGTGATTACGCCGACTGACAGATTAATAACGTAGACTATGCGACGAGAGGTCGTAAACGCCTGCCTTGGGAATGAGCAAAACAAATTGGAATTCTCCTTACCACACATGAAAGAAAGAAATACTCTTTTCTTCTAACTACACTGCAATTCTATCATAATTGCACTACATATCGAGCATAAAGCGGAACTTTGCTGCTCTAGAGCTGAAAAAGTCTATGGAAATATTTGTTTATCTTTATTTAAAGTCGCGGGATCATAGGTGTCACACTCATATGTCACAAAAAAGGTTGGCCAACCTGACGGCCGTATAAAGTTATAAGTTGTACGACCTAAGGAAGAAAACGCTTACTATATAGATATATACAACTTATTCGTTGAGTTATACCATTTTATGTTACCACCGCACCGCTCGCCACAGGAGTAAAGTCCATCCCCACATCCTTGACACTTGGGTCTCCAAAAATGTCAGAGCGTCACGTGGTTTTTTTCCTCGTACAGCAAGATTGTGGAATGGACTCCCTCCCGAGGTTTTCCCTGTGTGCTATGACTTGAGGTCCTTCAAAAGGCGTGTTTACAGGTATCTTAAGAGTCGGCAACGCATCAGCAGCTCCTCTCGTGTTGCAGATGTCCATGGGTGACGGTGACCACTTTCCATCAGGTGGCTCGTCTGCTCGTTTGCCGTCGGATATACATGAAAAAAAAAAAAAAAATTCTGTGGTTATACAGTTAGCGTGTGGAGTGCCGTGCTTGACCTAAAAAATACTGGCTAAAAGTAAAAAAATGGCGGGAATGTAAACAACAAATTTTCACTAATTGTTATTCCTCTTCAGTTTTATTTTACACATTTTCTTGAAATAGTTGAAAGAAAAGCAGATTATACACCTCGCATTACTAGTAATTTAAATTACACTTGTGCTTTTTGACGTAAAACGTTATTAAAATCAATACTATACACGGGGTACCATGTCAGAAAACAGGACCGTAACGAATTGGTCTGTATCGTCTGACATTAATAACTACAATACTATCCATCGTAGAAACATGAGCTTTGTGTTATTATTTAGCGTATATAGCCAGCTCGTTGTTAAGACCTTGAGTTCCAACGGTCGTGTGAACCGACACAGCCCTACCCGATTTTAGAGCCTGGTGCCTCTGATGTATAAGTACGCTAATATCCCGTTCCAAGAGACCTCTATTATGAGGTTAACTAAACTCTTTTAAACACGAACACTTTTGTTCTAAACTAATTGTGGTTTGACGTCTAAGTAATAAATAAGCAACCTTGACATAATCTATAAAAACGCCAAAAAGAACACGTTTCTCGTATGAAACCTTAATAAATAAATAAATACGGACAAATCACACAGATTGAGCTAGCCCCAAAGTAAGTTCGAGACTTGTGTTATGGCAAATACATATATAGATAAACATCCAAGACCCAGGCCAATCTGAAAAAGACCATTTTCCATCTTGACCTGGCCGGGGATCGAACCCGGGCACTCTCGTGTTGCAGGCTGGCGTGTTGACCACTGCGCCACGAAGCTAGTCAACAAAATAATTAAATTTTTCTACTAGACGGAGTTCTGAGATAACAAACATTTAAAAAATACAACCGAATTTATTACCTCCTTTTTTGAGTCGGTTAAAATATGATGATGACGTATTTATGTACATAAATAATCATCATCATCATTATTTTTAATTTAAAATAATATTGTTTTTGAAACAATAGTAAAATTTTATATCGACCATTTTTAATAATATGGGAACAATTTGTCATCTTCTCTTTTCTTTTTCATATGTACTAAAAGCGGGTCACTCACGTGCTATTTTGTTGGTTGCGACTATAATTTTGGATTCGTCACATCAGAAGATTGAAGAATTTGGACAGAAACGGGTTGGCCATCGCCTACTTTGGAAGAGGACGTCACCCATTATATCTTTATTATCGTTTGACAATCAATTAATGATATCAGTCTTTTTCTCACTCCAATATTTATGCCCATTTTCACATCCGGCTGTAGGCATAGACAGTTACACAGATTGGCACTAGCGCATTATTTATTAGGGTGTATTGGGTGTAAACAAGCTAAATCTTGAGTGATTTATAGTGTATTGAGGAAGCGAAGTTATTTGAGAATCCCATTTTGTTTGTAAATCAATATCAAAAATAAATGTAATATACATATAGTATTTTTATAACTGTTTTGTAGGGTTACCCAAAGGGTGAAAATGGGACCCTATTAATTTCGCTCCGCTGTCTGTCTGTCCCTCTGTCACCAGGCTGTATCTCATAAACCGTGATAGTTAGTTTAAATTTTCGGTTCCATATCTATAAGCATAAAAATTTAAGGCATAATGTAACATGGCATACTGTTTTATGGCATAATGATTTTTAAGCATAACGTTCTTACGCTTATCAGTGTACGCAAAATTATTTTAAGCAAAATGTAGATAAGCATAATCATATTTTGGCATAACATTGCTAAATCATAATTGTATTTAAACATAATGATACTTAAGCATAATATATTTATAGGCATAATATTTATATGGATACAAATTATGCGCCGCATATTAACTCCTGTTAAAAATATTATTACTTAATTTTACTCGTTTCTGATGGCGATTCGTTTTCTGGTGGGGTCGCAGTTCAAACCTAACTAACTAACCTAACCTACTTTTCTGGTAGCAAGTCGTTTCTGATGGGATTGTAGTTCTAACCTAACCTAACCTACTTTTCTGGTAGAAGCTCGTTTCAGTCGAGTCGCAGTTCTTACCAAACCTACTTTTCTGGAAGCGATTTTTAACTTATTCTAACGTATTATTTAATTTAATTTTAATTTTTTTTTTAAATAATTAAATTTATTTCTATTTTTCCTAAAAATTTTATGCCCAAATACTTTTAGACTTATAGTTACTATGACTATGGAGATTAGTTTAATTAACACTATACCGAAACAAATTAGCCTACAAGATAATTATGCCAAAACCGGTATGTCAAAGCATATTAGGACAAAACAAATTATGCGAAAAAAAGCGGCACTGTCTGAGCAGGTCGTCAACACAATCAAAATAATAAAGCAGAATCAAAAGAAAGTCAATAACTCACAAATATTAGAGTAGACAAATATCTACTTTATTTATCGTTTCCCAAATACGATGACAAACAGTGGTCGAGGACGTCATATCCGGTCCAAATAGCCGCCCTCTCTATTTGGACACAATTATAGGAAAAAGAGCGATAATGTCAGAGCGTCACGTGGTTTTTTTCCTTGTTCAGCAAGATTGCGGAATGGACTCCCATCCCGAGGTTTTCCCTGTGTGCTATGACTTGGGGTCCTTCAAAAGGCGTGTTTACAGGTACTACTTTCAGGTACACCTCCGTGGTCCAGTGGTTAAGGCGTTTGCCTGTTGACCCGGGGGTCGTGGGTTCGATTCCCACCGGAAACATACTTTGTTTAGTTGTTTCCAGTTTGGTTAGGACATTGCAGGCTTGAATCACCTGATTGTCTGATAATAAAGATGATTCTGTGCTTCGGAAGGCACGTTAAGCCGGTGGTCTCGGCTGCCATCTGGTAGTCGTTAAAGGAACCACGTCAGAGGCCGAGAGGCGGTTCCGAAGAACTCTGACACCAGGGTGTGCATGGTCGATTGACCGTGACACCTAATCGAAATGATGATGACTTTCAGGTGCTACCTTAAGAGTCAGCAACGCATCAGCACCTCCTCTGGTATTGCAGATGTACATGGGTGACAGTGACCACTTTCTATCAGGTGGCTCGTCTGCTTGTTTGCAGTTAAATATACATAAAAAAATAGTAGTCACGTGCAAACTGTAAAGCGTCCTGAAGACGCTTTACAGTTTGCACGTGATTTCTAAATAGCGTGACTTGGCTTTTTTTTTGATGTGTGTGAGGCGTTTTCTTTTGACGGGATAATGTTTTGTAAATCGATTATTGCCGGCTGTCGCACGAAAAAAGTGCGCACGGAGCCATACTTGGCCAGAGCAGACAGAGGATTTGGCCTACACTCTCCTCGCTGGCCAGACGGGTTGGAGAGGTCTTATTGATGTTTATGAGCTTAATGTTATGTATGTATGTTCCTCCTCTTAAATAACTTAACTCTTAAATGAACTAACAAATTTTTCTGAAATTTGGTAGATATCATTTAGACGTCCAGGACACTGGATAGGCTACTTATTTTTTTACAAATTTACAAATTGGCACTGCTAGTATTTTAATACTTTGACAGATCCGTGGCGCAGTGGTTAACACGCCAGCCTGCGACACGAGGGTGCCCGGGTTCGATCACCGGTCAGGTCAAGATGGAAAATGATCTTTTCCAGATTGGCCTAGGTCTTGGATGAGAATATGGTATCGTTGAGTTGGTATCCGATAACACAAGTCTCAAACTTACCTTGGGGCTAGCTCAATCTATGTGATTTGTCCGAAAAAAAAAAAAAATACACTTATACGTAAATAAATGTATACTTTACAATATTATGCATAAACTGCTACACGTAAAATGATTGCGAATTAAACTTTTCTTCTTTTCGAGTCAAAATGGTTCCATTTGATAAGATTTCTTTGGGCCCGTATTTGGCTACGTTGATCGCCTTAATGCGTTAACTGCTAATCATTAGCATATACTTTTTTTTTTTATATACGGACAAATCACACAGATTGAGCTAGCCCCAAAGTAAGTTCGAGACTTGTGTTATGGGATAGCTACTTTCTCAACGATACTATATTTTATAACCAATACATATATAGATACACATCCAAGACCCAGGCCAATCTGAAAAAGATCATTTTCCATCTTGACCTGGCCGGGGATCGAACCCGGGCACCCCGTGTCGCAGGCTGGCGTGTTGACCACTGCGCCACAGAGCTATATAATGGCAAATACTAAATTATGCCATTATGTCATGTCTTAACATTTTATCCGAATGGATAGTAACCCTCCGAAACACGATGATAAACAGCGGTCAAGGCCATATCCGGTCCCGCCCGAGCCATTTGGACACAATTAAGGTCACCGCATACTTATAAACTCGTACCTGAACGGAACGTAAACGTATCAACTCGAGCAGTTCAGTATTCTTTGTATGAAACTCCCTACTACAACGCACACTATTCGGATTCGGAACGTAATCGCCTCGCCTCGGGACCAGCTTGCGGTCAACTCGCGGTCCCCGCGCTTACGGCTCGTCATCCACGCGCTTACGTCTCTCCGTAACGTCCGTCCGTCTTTCTACTTTGTTTTGAATTCTTTTGAATGTTATTTTCTGCTTTCTAATAACTTCTTCTATAGACTGAAGTATGTTATAAAAAAGATAATTTGGCATAAGGAAATACACTATATAAGTTAGCAAATAGAGCGGTTGGCGAGCGGTAAGCGCGGCGTTGCCTAGTCGTAGCCGGCGCAGCGAAAGGCGATACGGTGTCGATCCCTTTCAGAGTGTGCTCTGACCTTTAAAGAGAATCCAGGCGAGGGAGAGTTAACTCGTTACTTTGTTCCAGCTAACGTGGCCTTGCCTTTCTTTTTTTTTGACAGACTCATAAAATTACTCTCTCATGGTGGTCTGGGACAAAGTAAAAAAAAAAACTGTGTGGAACTCCCCGGGACTGCCGACAGAAGTGGAAACTTGAACATTATGGTAACGATAAGTGTCGCGTGATTTTCATTTCAAAATTGATTGTCTGTAAAGTTGGGTTACGGACGCTAAATTTACGTGATAATGGTCGAAGAGAGATAGATGCGTCACGAGTCGCAAGTAACAAGCAAGTTAAGAAACACTGATTACTGGTTCGTCGGAAACCTAACACGGGCACCAGTTCTCCAAATTTAGTCCTATGTTGTCCTATCTTGTATTTTTTAAGATAGTGATTTTGTGTAATACAAACAATTTTTTGTAAGAATCGTCGTATTTCTGGTCCAGTCATGCAGATGGAGTCCTGATAACCCGTAACACAGGTTCTCTGGAAACCTAACACGGGCATTAGATCCCTACATACGAATACATCACTTGTTGATAATGAACCTATTTTGTCTCTGGTGTGTTTGAAATTGCCTCATTTGTTTTGTCATTCATTTATGTACAATTATATTTTTCCTCTGGCTGCTCTGGCCAAGTATGGCCCTAGTAGTACAGAGAGGGTCGTGCTCCTGTAGTGGAGACTAAAAAGGACCTGATGATGATGTTTTGCGAAAAAATAAATATATTTTTTTATTATTATTAATTACTGGTGTAAGGGATAAAGCTGCCTTTACTATCTACGTACAAAGGTACATATAGTATCAAGCATAATCGGCTTCAATATATTATCACTAGCTTTCGCCCGCGGCTCGCGACCCGCGTCAATGTCGATCCCTCGGGAACAGTACTTTTTCCCGGGATAAAATGTACCCTATGTCCTTCTTCGTACCCCAGACAACGTGTATGTAAAATTTCATGATGATCGGTTCAGTAGTAACAACGTGAAAGCGTAACAAACAAACAAACAAATAAACAAACTCACTTTCGCATTTATAATATTAGTTAGGATTTTTTTTTTGATTAGGGATAAAGCTGCCTTTACTATCTACGTACAAAGGTACATATAGTATCAAGCATAATCGGCTTCAATATATTATCATTCCATTCGGTTAACCGGTCAACTACCGAACGCCCCAATCGGGAAACATAACAATAGATAATCAATTGTGTCTGCGTTTCTCGCGATTGATGAGTTAAATACCTTCTACTTATTGGAAACAATAAACTCAAATACCTACAATATCAAAGAAGACAAATCACCACTTACCGTCTCGAAAACACGGTGACAAACAGAGGTCGAGGCCACATCCGGTCCAAACGATCGCTCGCTCCATTTGGACACAATTAAAGGAAAAACAGACGAAGGGTAAATTCGTGACTTCCAGATAGAGTGACTTGACTTTTCCTTTGTATTTCCTTTTCTACGAGTCGCAGATTCTTTCAGTGAACATCTGTAAGTAAAATAAATAAACAAAAATAAAATATTTTTATTCAGTCACTTACAATGGTCACAATATATGGCTAGTTTTCATTTAAGTATATAATAATATACTTGTGTTTGTAGTTTCCGCTCTTTCTAACTTGACATTAAGTATGCAAGTTAAATTTAACAAAAGTATTATATCATCATCTTTTTAGTCTCCACTGCAGGAGCATGACCCTCTCTGTACTACCGGAGCCATACTTGGCCAGAGCAGACAGAGGATTTGGCCTACACTCTCCTCGCTGGCCAGACGGGTTGGATAGGTCTCATTGATGTCTATGAGCTTTGTTTAGCTTGTTGACATCCATGGGAAGACTTGGAGTGGTCCTATTCTACTCTACCGGAAACCACACGGCTAAAGTATTATAATAGACACTTAAGTCACTTGTCTAGCTCCGTGGCGCAGCGGTCAACACGCCAGCCTGCAACACGGAGTGACCGGGTTCGATCCCCGGCCAGGTCAAGATGGAAAATGATTTTTTTCAGATTGGCCTGGGTCTTGGATGTTTATCTATATATGTATTTGTTATAAAATATAGTATCGTTGAGTTAGTATCCCATAACACAAGTCTCGAACTTACTTTGGGGCTATATTTATTATTTAAGTTAATACAAACATATACAATTAAGTGTTACAAAATTAGTTAATGCTAAATTGTTAGACTCAAGTGTGTGTGTGTGTGTGTTAGTTACTTTGATCCAAAATTAAGGAACCTAAAATTCAAACAGACATGTAAGTACAAGTAAGTCATGTAAAAAAAGTAATGCGTTTTTGGTGAGTTACGATATGAATCAAACTATACAAAGGGTCATCTTTTAGACACCGGTTCTAATGCGATGATTTGAACCCTGAATTGTGGGCTGGAAATCGATATTTATATTAGCTTACCAGAATACTGCGTCGATATGAGTGGACCCTGGCCAGGTAGGTGGATGCTGTTTATTGTCGAAGAAAGGTTAGCCAATACACACAATCAAGTTCCGAAGACACCACGCTCCCAAAGTTCAAGACGATGTTGTTCAAACGAGAAGATTAGATGAAGTGACAGTTTGTTTTTTAGTCGATATAAATGCGTTCATAAACGTAATATAACATAACGAAAAACAAGAAACGAAACATAATGCATTTGCATTTAGTTATTCAGAGAGATGCTTAATGATTGTAATTACGAAACAAGTATGTGAGTATTGAGAGTTTGGACTTTTTTTTCTTACAGTTTTCTGAGTGATTGCAACTTACCTTGGCCGACCATCAGATCTACTCGCTAAAGCTTAACACAAGCGGAGCTGCTGACGAAAGCTAGCTAGAAAAAAAAATATTGGTCTGTAAAGTCGGTTTATGGACGAAAATTTAACGTGTAACGATAAAAGAGAGATAGATGCGTCACAAGCCATACGCTTCTGATAGATGCGTTACTAGCCGAACGCTTAGGTCAATCGTGCCTCTGTCGCTTGTTCCGCTTTCGCTTGCACGCGGAACGTTACAATTTTTCGAGCGTGCAGTTGGCGTTCATCGATTTATAAGACGTTATTTCGTCAGAAAAATCTTTGACTTTGACTTAGTTTCTCGAATAAAAAAGCAGAGTCGGGCAGAGCTTTTCCCTGCGGCATCTGTCCCACGATTTGTCAATGTAGCGATGGACAAATCTCTCTTGAGCGGGTATTCCCACTATCATGTTTGTATTTGCTTAGTTTGTTAAAAGTTTATCTATCATAAGATAGTCATGACCTCTGAGGCTCAGTCAGCAGGCAAGTGCCTTTAAATAACAGGATTCCAGGTTCGATTTCCGGCCAGGTCATGATGGAAAGCGATCTTTTTCGGATTGACCTGGGTCTTGGATGTTTATATGTATACATACGTATTTAATATAAAATACAGCGTATAATATAACCAACGACGTTTCCGTGAAGGGGTGACTCAGCCCGTCAAAATGAACAACTTTTCCTATGGGACCAATGCTGGGAACCATTTTTTTTGACATTTTAGTATAGTCGAATTTTTTTAGGTTCCAGCTATAGCCTCAACGATACTATATTTTATGATAAATACTTACATAAATAAACATCCAAACCCTGGACAATCTGAAAAAGATCGTTCGATCCCCGGCCAGGTTGTGATGAACCTGGCCGGGGATCGAACCCACGACCCAGAGCTTGAAAGGCGCTTTCAGTGAGCCCAGGGGTCGTTGGAAGATTAATTAACCCTAGTTCCAGAACAACAAAAAATACGAGTTTGGAGGAATCTACCAGCGGCATCCGTCCCGCAATTTGTCAATGTTCATGCTCTCCATTCAGACAAATGTCCGGGATATACACACTGTTTTATTAGGGTTCCATACATTAAAAGACAAAACGGAACCCACATAGGATTACTTTCTTGTCCGTTTGTCTGTTTGTCTGTCTGTCCGCCAAGAAAAAGAAGAAAAGGTACTACATACATACATACATATTATCTCGTCTTTATCCCTTACGGGGCAGACAGAGCCTAAGGTCATAAGAACAAAAGGCCACATTTAGCGTGTTGGTGGGCGTAAAGGTGGAAAACGGAATCAAAATAGTGATGGGTTGCTAGCCGCATCACCTATTGTCATGATTCTTTAGATTTTCGCCCATTCCCTTGACCGGCTTCTACGGTCTGCGCGGGAAGAGAAGCAGCTGGCACATTCTACGTTTTTACGTTACGAAGAAAAGGTATTAAGCTGAAATTCATATCGAATACTCAAGTATACTTACTGTACGTGTATAAGTACTGTCTTGGAACTGTGAAAAAATCAAACTTCAATTAATCAAGCCAACGCAATCAAAAGATACAGCCTTTTAAGTCGCAAATTTTCGACATTCTCAGGGGAATCAAAACCTACAAATACATACAATTGATCATATCCTCCTTTTTTTGATTTCGGTAAAAAATGATGCTAAAATCCGAAAAAAATAACTCTACTTATATTATCCCTCCCCGCGTCACTGTTTCCCGACTCGTTCAATTTTGGGATCTTCAAGGCAAGAGTGAACAAGCATTATTTGAGTTTGTGTGTACCACCCTAGACCTCATCGTTGCTTCGTTGCTTCCCATCAGGCAAGATAGAGATGACCTCTATCTTGCATTCAAATTATTCATTAAAAAGGGTGGGCTGGATAAGCCAGTCTTTGTATAGTAACAGTTCTTGTATAGTAACAGTTCTTTGACTTTACAGTCGCTAGAAAAGCAGCTGTACATATATATATATATATATACATAAATCGTCCAACCGATCATGATATTATAATATTGATACTCACATACTAACACAAACACGTCTTTACCCTTGCGGAGTAAACAAAGCCTAGGTCTATAATACCTAAAACAAACGGAGCAAAAGGCAGGTCGAGGTGTCGAATGACCAGAGGGCTGGTCATTCGACACCTAGACCTTGCTCAACGAATAAGCATTGCCATTCAAAGTGGCAATGCTGCCAGTCTTCTGGGCACATTAAAGGTAGGTTTTTATTTAAGATTTAATTAATTTTTAGTATTGTAGCTAGTAAATATTTCATTTTAATTGTAATATTATTGAAATCAATTACAAACCTAAAACACATTTAGCTTCTTGGTGGGCGTGTACATGGCAAATGGTAGCAAGATTGTGATGGGTTGCTAGCCTACTAACATTATTTCTCAAATTGTTCCTTACCCTCGATCGGCTTTTAGTTTTTACGATCTGTGCGGGAAGAGAAACGCTTGGTAGATTCTACTTTTCTTTTCTTTTCAGCTCAGTCTGAAGCAGTTTAGTATTGATAGATAAATAATGTCACATACAAAAAATTTACAACCAAAATATATACATTATGCAAAAAACATGACAAATTCCTCAAGTTCTGAACTCAGGGTTTCGAGTAAGTTCTGACAGCTCTGAACTTCGACATCGCGTCATTCAAATTTAATTCCAGCCCTTTATTATTTTTGGCAGTGATGCAAATTACTAAAACTCTAGAAACAACACTACTAAAGTGCGCTCGGTTCTACCAATATCCCTCAACAACAGCTCCGTGGCGCAGTGGTCACGCCAGCCTGTGACACGGAGTGCCCGGGTTCGATCCCCGGCCAGGTCAAGATGGAAAATGATCTTTCTCAGATTGGCCTGGGTCTTGGATGTTTATCTATATATGAATTTGTTATAAAATATAGTATCGTTGAGTTAGTATCCCATAACACAAGTCTCGAACTTACCTTGGGGCTAGCTCAATCTGTGTGATTTGTCCGTATATATTTATTTATAACATTCAATATTTAAAGAATACTTGGCACAAGAACAGATTCTCAGTTGCAATTCCACCTAGAGACATACTTTAACTTAAGTTCCTAAGGTCCCAAGGTCCCCCCTTGGGACAGTACTTTTCCAAGATCTATCTGAAACTACGTGTAATCTTCGGACCAAGACAGTAAAATTTTCTTATTATGGTTTGCTTGGAGCGGCCAACTTTTCATCTCGGTATGCGTGTGTGCCTCTCTTTAGAGCGTGCCCTATCCATGTCCATATGCACCATGTTATCTATTTGTCAATAATATTTTTTTGTCGTGGTAGAGCCACGCTACCGGCAAAATAAATTGCTAGTAGCATGAATGGGCCGGCTCGTCCACGGAAGTACCATACACTTACAGAAAGTCGACGTTTGAGTAGAAGCTTTACCGCTTCTAACTTCGTTCGGTGAGTGAGAGAGCCGGAGGCCCATCCTTTCCCTTCCCCTCCCCATTTCCTTCCCCCAACTCCTTGAAAGGCTGACAACGCACCTGTCACACCCTGGTGTTGCAGTTGTCCATGGGCACGGTGATCACTTAACATCAGGTGACCCGCTTGCTCGTTTGCCATCCTATCATATAAAAAAAAATATTTAATTTAACATTTTACTTCTATAGTCTCAGTAATGTATACTTGTAGCACAAGGGAGAGGGTTAAAATTTATATAATATAGCAGTCAATTATAGAAGTTTTAAGATGTAAATTATAAAGACATTTTGTTATAACTTTATAAACGGGATTGTCATTTTAAATTTGCAATTTGAATTTTCCGTGTATTCATGTTGTCAACACGTACATAGTATCACGTCTTTTTTCCTTGCAGAGTAGACAA
This sequence comes from Elegia similella, assembly GCA_947532085.1. Lineage (NCBI taxonomy): Eukaryota > Metazoa > Arthropoda > Insecta > Lepidoptera > Pyralidae > Elegia > Elegia similella. The sequence continues at coordinate 23,605,507 of OX383941.1, forward strand.
AGTCTAGGTCTATAAGACCAAATGACCACATTTGGCATGTAGGGAGGCGTGTGTGTAGACTCGATAATCCCTCGTATCTTGTGAACGGCTTCACCGATTTCAATAAAACATGTCTTGAAACTATCTTCTTTCGATTATCGATTTCAAAAATACCGCATCTAAATCGGTTTGCCCGTTTAAGAGCTGCAGTGCCATGAACAGACACACAGACAGACAAACACACGCACACACGAACAAACTCATAACACCACTCTTTTTACGTCAGGGGATAAAATAACTCCATGGACAAAAAACCCCTTTTATCTTTTCAAAATAGCCGAAAATAACACAAAAGCTCCCAATAAAAGTAACTTACAAAAGTTCCCGAATTTTTGCCACACAGTGTACACTAATGAGCAATTAATCGTTTGATGCTCGGCTGAGCGCGATTGAAATAGTTCTATGAGGGGTGAAATTCGGGGCGATAGTGTACATCAATAGGATGAAAAGAGGACGGAAAGTTCAGCTTTACCTTGGCAATAGCGATTTTCACTTTTATTTTTTCGATCGAGCTTTTGATTATAAGGAAGCTTTGTGAAATAGCCTTTGTTTTGGTCTCTTTGATACTTTGTGCCGTAAGCTTCCGTTTGGTCCTTGAATGGGTCCTGTCCGTCTCACTTTTGTCGTCATAACAAAGCATTTACATTAAAAAACGTATAACGTGTGTATAACTGTACCAGTTGCTGTCCTTCCCGCGCAGACCGTAGAAACCGGTCAAGGGAATGGGCGAAAATCTAAAGAATCATGACCATAGTCGATGCGGCTAGCAACCTATCACTATTTTGATTCCTCTTTCCACATTTACGTCCACCATTACGCAAAACGTGGCCTATCGGTCTTATGACCTTAGACTCTGTCTACCTCGTAAGGGATAAAGACATGTATGTATTTACATTTTGCCGTGTGGTTTTCGGCAGAGTAGAATAGGACTACTCCCTCTTACGACCTCCATGTGAGTACTCCACTAGGAGTACTCACATGGAGGTCGTAAGAGGCGACTTAGAAAATACAAGCTAAACAAAGCTCATAAACATCAATAAGACCTCTCCAACCCGTTTGGCCAGCGAGGAGAGTGTAGGCCAAATCCTCTGTCTGCTCTGGCCAAGTATGGCTCCGGTAGTACGGAGAGGGTCATGCTCCTGCAGTGGAGACTAGAAAGACCTGATGATGATGATGTATTTACATTTCATACAAAAGCAAACCAATCAATCGGTACTACATTACCGACTTAGAAAGAGATGCATTGCATTTTTCTCCTCCGTGTTTCTCTCTTATCATAGTAAATAAATAATAAATAAATAAAATATAAGGACAAATCACACAGATTGAGCTAGCCCCATGGTAAGTTCGAGACTTGTGTTATGGGATACTAACTCAACGATACTATATTTTATAACAAATACATATATAGATATACATCCAAGACCCAAACCAATCTGAAAAAGATCATTTTCCATCTTGACCTGGCCGGGGATCGAACCCGGGCACTCCGTGTCGCAGGCTGGCGTGTTAACCACTGCGCCACGGAGCTTGCCAAATATAATGTAGTAAATATAATGTGTATTGTGAAAAAGAGAAGCGATGCGTTAGTTTTTAATACGGCGTTTATCTTGTTAAATTGGTATCGTCACGATCATTATAATATAGACTGTCGCTAGAAATATTAAAACCAGAAACCATTGCGTTATTTTGCAAAAGATATAAGTAAATAGAAACCTCAAAGGCATTTGCTGCTGCATACATAGTTTGTTCCCGGCATTGGCAAATATTGGCCGGTTCACAGAGAGACGAAATCCACCGAATTCGAAAAATTCGCAGCCAACATCCATTATTTGCGTTAAAAATTTTAATGTGCTATTGGTTCCTAAAAGAAAACTAGAAGTTGTTGCTTAAAATCTCCAGTACAAAGGTAGATTAAACGGTAGAGTATTTAATTCTACTTTTAATGTATAAATATTGACTACAAAACTAGTTTTGACTTATAAAAATATACTACATGCCCTCCAACATGCTAAATGTGGCCATAAGGTCTTAGGCTCTGTCTACCCCGCAAGGGAAAAAGACGTGACACTATGTATGTATTTAAAAATATATTAAAATAATTTTGACTTGTATAATCTTATTGAATTTCGCAAAAAATATTTTATATCTCTTAATAATTAATCTATCGCAACGCCCTGACTGGGTATATGTATATACTGCACTAACATATTATTGACAACTTTATGCAACATTTAAGCAACGAATAAATTAATGAATTATAATTACTATGCTACTAACTATATCAATGTTCATAGTATTGATAGAGTAGAGAAATCAGAAATCAGAGTCTGGGAAAGACAAACAGAAGCAAATTGTTTTATGTTACAATTACTTGAATTATTAGGAAAGGATATCAACGACTAATTATCGCAGAAATCATCCCCTAAGCTTGTCAAAAGAGAACTGGAAATCTGGACGAGCAATCAATAATTTCACAAGTATACATCACCATGTATACTTGTAAAGTAAAAGTTGTTCATTTTGATGGTCTGAGTCACCCCTTTAAGGGTCCAAAACGATAACAATTTGGTGAAATTGTTATCGTTTTGGATCCTTAAAGGGGTGACTCAGACCATCAAAATGAACAACTTTTCCTATGGGAACAATGCTAGGAACTCAAAAAAATCGACATTTCTATACAAACTAGCCGGGCGGCGAAATTCTTTTGTATGCAAATGACGTTTTTTTTTTTTATTTCTCAGCATTGGTCCCATAGAAAAAGTTGTTCATATTAATGGTCTGAGTCACCCCTTTAAGGGTCCAAAACGATACAAATTTCACCATGTATAATATCCTACTGTGACGAAGTTACGGGCAAAAGTTAGAACTCCAATGATTTTAAACTGTTTAAGCGCAAACCTTTTTTAGATTAATTGCAAACAAACATTTCCTGTCTTTACTATGTTGGTTAGTTCCTGACATTGACAAATACTGGCGTTCTCACAGACACCTGATACACACCCAAACATTCGGAGCCTGGACCATTGTTGGTGCTTTCATTGAATAAAGAAAAAGTTACCTTTCATTAAATAAAGACGATGTGGAACCATTCAGGAACGCAATGACTTTGTTAGCGCTCAATCACGTCACACAAGTTACCATTTAGATTTGTAAAGTAAGAAACATAAAAATACTAGCTTTCGTCCGCGGCTCCGCCCGCGTCAATATCGATCACTCGGGAATAGTATTTTTTCCCGGGATCAAAGCCTATGTCCTTCTCCGTACTCCAAAGAACTTGTATGCAAAATTTCATGATGATCGGGTTAGTAGTTACTGCGTGAAAGTGTAACAAACAAACTCACTTTCGCATTTATAATATTAGTAAGGATTACTATCCTGACTGCCACGGTTAAATAGCTACGTCAGACGCCTTTAAGTGGCTTGAAAAAAAATAACAACATTGTTGGCCAATAACTCATTCATAAACTTAAAAGCATTCGCTACCTTTAGCAAAACTTTCTAACTTAGTTCCCGACATTAATGAATACATATCCGCGTATGTATACGTTCATAGAGAGACGAAATTCACCCGAAAAATTCGGAAAGGCATGCATTGGTTGCTTTTATTGGAATGTGCTATTGATTCCAGAAAGAAAGCCGCGTGTTCTGTTTGGGCCATGTCCAGTCCATAGCATTTTGTAAGTCTATTTTTCCTTAGTCCAGTCAATAGCATTTTGTAAGTTTCATGTATGCGGGTTGACGAACATACTCCTTACGGTAAGTGTCATCGTTGCCCTCAAAAATCAGAGTTTCCGGTCTTTTCAATAGGAATTTCCTCGTCTTTTGAAGGAACTCAACTCATAGATTTGGGGAAAAACAGTGGAAAGAAACTCATTCTAGTATTACACACGCAAGAAACAGAAATCTAGAGAAACATGTTGTTATGAAGCGTCAACCCGTCCTCTCCAACCCGTCTGGCCAGCGAGGAGAGTGTAGGCTAAATCCTCTGTCTGCTCTAGCCAACTATGGCTCTGGTAGTACAGAGAGGGACATGCTCCTGCAGTGGAGACTAAAAAGACCTGATGATGATGAAGCGTCAGGCCTCAAGGTGTCATCACCTTGAACGTGAAGCCTGGCTACGCGGCTCGTGGTGTGATAGAGAAATTGCATTGCAAGTACAGGTGGAAAAACTCTTCAGAGTACTTCCCATTAAAAATTTGGTTAAAATTTTTTAGGGACCCTATTCTGCGTAATTCAAACAGTTCTAGATTATTCGTCTGGCTAAGATAATCTAAAATTAAAACTGCTCTTTTTTAATACGTTCAAATATGGAAGCTGATAATGTGGTGCTTCAGCCAGAGATCAAAGCAATACTTCATATGCAAAAAAAGTGCATATGAAGTATTGAGACACTTTTGGTCACTCATCCAAATGGGGGCTGCGCCCGGAGTTGCTTACCATGCGTAAACGTTTATAATGCGCACGCCAATTACTGTGCCATCGAGCTACTTGACGATGCGACGACTTAAACGATGCAATATAGAGCTATACTACTAGCAACTATTCTGCAACATGTGACTCGATCTCGACGGAATGGTTTTGCGAAATGTCATATTGGATTTTCCTGTGAGCATGAGAGCAATTGCGAGGATGCAAATCAGTGGCGTAGCTTGTCTAGTGGGGCCCTATATCGACATTTTTCTGGGGCCTTTCTAACTGGCTACAAAAGTTAAAAATATAAAAAAAAACTGAATCCTACTTCGCTGATGGTCTAAATACTTTAAAACTTTCGGGCTGCACCTTTACTAAATGTATTAACGGTAATTAGCGCGAACATACCGATTTTCTTCGACAGCCTCCAATGGTTAAGGCGTTTGCCTGTTGAACCGGGGGTCGTGGGTTTGATTCCCACCGGAAGCATGCTTTGTTTAGTTGTTTCTAGTTTGGTTAGGACATTGCAGGCTTGAATCACCTGATTGTCTGTTAATAAAGATGATTCCGTGCTTCGGAAGGCACGTTAAGCCGGTGGTCACGTCCGTAGGAGTCACATGTCTCAAAAAAGGTTGGCCAACCTGAGGGCCGTATGGTTATACATATAGTGTGTAAAATGACGTGTGTATCAACAAATTTTCTATGATTTTAAGTAATTTCTCTTCTGCTTTTTCCACATACTTTTTTTGTGGTAGTTGAAACATTGAAATAAAAGCAGATTATGCCCCTCGCATTAGGTCATTTATATTGCACTCGTGCTTTTTAGAACCCTCGCTAACGCTCGGGCTCCAAACAAGTACTCGATGCAATAAAAAATAACTTTCTGCTCAGTGCAACAATCTACTATTGCTTTCAGAGATATCGTGTTTAAAGCTCTATACATGATACTGAAACTTCATTGACGCTTTTTAGATATTTTTCTGTATGTATGTTCCTCCAGAACGCTTAAACGATTAACTGAATCTTATGGAACTTGGTAGACGACTAGGACACAATATAGTCATAGACATAGTTAAGAAATCTTAATATACGCGAACGAAGTGGCAGCAGTGTTAGTATTCTGTATAAGTTTTTGTTGCCGTGTGGTATCCGGCAGAGTAGAATAGGACCACTCCAAGTCTTCCTGCGGAAGTCTTAGAAGCTGCCTTAGGAAATACAAGCTAAACAAAGCTTATAAACATCTGTGAGACCACTCCAACCCGTCTGGCCAGCGTGAAGAGTGTAGGCCAAGTCCTCTGTCTGCTCTGGCCAAGTATGGCTCTAGTAGTACAGAGAGGGCCGTGCTCCTGTAGTGGAGACTAAATAAGACGTAATCATGATTATGATGATAAGTTTAAACTTTAAATTGTAAATTTGTATCTGTTGCACCGCAATTACTTACACAGGCAGCTTTTCACAGCCATTAACTATCCAAATTTGAATGTGTTTTAAGTTACTAATTAGAACCTGCAGCACGAAGCTCGGTTAATAAGGAAAGTTTTAGATACAACGGAGCTTGATCCGGTTTAAGCTGCAACTATGCTCACGGTGTCTTTACTAAATACCCGATGACCCAATGGTCGTGAGCATTAAAAGCGCTTGCACATGTTCAGCAACAGCAGCCATTATGATGAGTGACCGAAAGTGGCATAAAAATATCTTGAGCTCCTCCGTGCTTCAAAATATTGCCTCTCGCATCCAAGGACGAGACCACCCGCGACCAGACCTATGTCTTCAACCAATCTCATATAATTGTAAACACTTCATCATGATCATCAGGTCTTTTTATTCTTCACTGCAGGAGCATGAAACCGAAACCATACTTGGCCAGACCAGACAGAGGATTTGGCCTACACTCTCCTCGCTGGCCAGACGGGTTGAAGAGGTCTCATTGCCTTTGTTTATGAGCTTTGTTTAGCTTGTATTTCCTAAGTCGCCTCTTACGACCTCCATGGGAAGAAAATATCTACTTAAATGTAAATACTTATGCATATAAAACTTAGTCGGGTTTGTTCGAAAACTTCTAACTTAAGAACTTTAATTTGTTGATTTTGTTATCTATCACTCCAACTCAAGAATAACTAATTAAATATAAGCAAAAATTACGACAAAAATAATACCGAAATGTCGTTCGCCGGGACCGCTAGTATCCTTATCCTTACTAATATTATAAATGCGAAAGTGAGTTTGTTTGTTTGTTTATTTGTTTGTTTGTTTGTTTATTACGCCGTAACTACTGAACCGATCATCATGAAATTTTGCATACAAGTTTTCTGGAGTACGGAGAAGGACATAGGCTACCTTTTATCCCGGTATAAAGTACTATTCCCGAGGGATCGACATTGATGCGGGCGGAGCCGCGGGCAAAAGCTAGTTACCTATAAAAAGAGAACTTGATTTTGGGTTTCTTTCTTTATATGTGAATAACGGGTTACACACTTACGAAGTCAGCTACTGGCCGATGTTTCAACCTCATCCGGAGGTCTTCCTCAGGGCGAATGTGAACCGAAACGAGCGCACGGAGTCGTCCCGATTCGCACTGACCCCGTATTTCACATATAAATAATGTTATTATGTCGCGTTAGTTTTATTCAAAAAATTCTTTGTCTTTGTTTGTTTGCAATTGATAAACTTGAAAGATATTAACAAATTTCAAAAATACAACAATTGTAAGCTGTTACAGTCAAAAGGTGGTAATGGTAGTATAACCTTTAGTATATGCGAGTCCGACTTGCACGTGTCCAGTTTTATTTAATTCGCTCCATCTCAATCGTCCCTTATTCACCAATAGCATCTCGTGTTTCGAGCAACAATTTGCTCAATTATACTGTGCTCTGAATTTCGGCTCCAGAGTGCGTAATGAGGATTGTTAGTAATTTGTTTCATTATAATTACTAGTGGACTTAATTAGAGCTACGAAATTTAATTGGTTTACAGAGATTAAATGAAATTATTTAATTAATAATACATACATATACATAAAGGTCACCTCCGGCTGGATCCCTACCAATACTCGAAGACTCGACCAAGAATGCGATGGCGCGATGAGCTGGATAAATTTTAGAATGATTAAAAGGTAATAACGCAGGACCGGACTGAATGGAAGAAGTGGAGGGAGGCCTTTGCCCAGCAGTGGGACACATTATGGTTCGAAATAATAATAATAATACATACATATTATCACGCCTGTTTTCCATGGGCGTAAGCAGAGACTATGGATCTCCACTTCCTATGATCCTGACATAATAATATCTAATCATAATATATCTCTAGCTTCGTCTACTCTCAGTACTCTCCTCATACATGCTCTACGGTTTCGGGTACTTCTAACAGCTCCTTTATTAAGAACGTCTGCAATCTGATCGCAATACGCTCGACGAGGTCGACCCTGAACATTATTCCCATTCACACTGGCTTGATATATTTTCTTTGTTTGTTCTTCTTTCATTCATCCTTTCGATAATAATTATTGAATAATTGTTTTATTTGTTGGTCTGGAACAAAATAAGAAACGTAAAGTATGCCATTAGAGTATGAAGTAAAGAAATTGTTTTACTATATTACTATCCAAAACTGATATTTCTTGAGTATCACACAGATTTAGCTAGCCCCAAGGTAAGTTCGAGACTTGTGTTATGGGATACTAACTCAACGATACTATATTTTATAACAAATACATATAAAGATAAACATCCAAGACCCAGGCCAATCTGAAAAAGATCATTTTCCATCTTGACCTGGCCGGGGATCAAACCCGGACACTCCGTATCGCAGGCTGGCGTGTTAACCACTGCGCCGCGGAGCTGTCGAATGATTAACTTGAAATACTCTATTTTAAGAACTAAAGAACGGTAAACTTCTACAACGAGTTTTCCCATAATCGCGATGGAGTTACAAACTAAAAGTTCCCAGCAGACCACTTCCTGACAGCCTTACTGAAAAGGGTTCAACTTATATAGTTTATGTAAAGTAAGTTTATAAAAGTTTTCTAACAGTCATAGTAAGTCATTATAACTAGGAAAGTATTATACTGGGGTTATTATCAAGAACTTTCATCAATTTATTTAATCACCGTTTGGTCTATTTAGTTATTTACGTCACCAAATCAACCAACAACCTATTTAATTATAACCACCACTCCGATTGGTACCTATAATAAATAATAAATAAATATATACGGACAAATCACACAGATTGAGCTAGCCAAAGTAAGTTCGAGACTTGTGTTATGGGATACTAACTCAACGATACTATTTTTGAGTGTTTATACATATTTTTGCATTCACGGTAGCCTTAATACGCATAAGGGGAATGGGATATGGTGGAGAATTTCGGCGCCGAGGTTAGAACAGGCGGTGGCTCAGTTGGAAGAGCGTAAGTCGTACATAGACTTAAGGTCGAGGTTCAAATCCCGCCCGCTTGGAATTTTTTCACCATATTTTATTTCTTATTTTAATAAGAGTATATCAGTGATACTATATTTTATAACAAATAAATATATAGATAAACATCCAAGACCCAGGGCAATCTAAGAAAGATCATTTTCCATCTTGACCTGACGGGGATCGAACCCGGGGCCCTCGTGTCGCAGGCTGGCGTGTTAACTACTACGCCACGGAGCTCGCCACCTGACTCAAAGGAATCTATTGCTATTCAACGAGGCAATGCACCCAGTGTAATAGGTAGTAGTAGTGAATAGCTTTAAGCCGGGTGGCCATTTTTCATTATATAAATAAGATTTTACCGTGTTCGTCGGGGACATTTGTCTGATATCATTTTTCATTCATAATTTCCAAACGTTACTGTTACTAATACAAATAAATAATTGAACCATTTTCACTTAAATTCAATATTTTATTTTTATTGTAAAAATATTCTTGTTGAAAAACACTTTACATCGTCTATTGAAAAAGTGTTCATCATCATCATGTCTTTTTTAGTCTCCACTACAGGAGCACGTCCCTCTCTGTACTACTAGAGCCATACTTCGCCAGAGCAGACAGAGGAGTTGGGCTGCACTCTCCACGCTGGCCAGACGGGTTGGAGTGGTCTCACAGATGTTTATAAGCTTTGTTTAGCTTGTATTTCCTAAGTCGCCTTCTACGACATCCACGGGAAGACTTGGAGTGGTCCTATTCTACTCTGCCGGACACCACACGGCTAGAAAAAGTGTTACTAGTTTCAAAACACAAATCAAATAAATATTTAAACGGGCTTCTGTGCTGGACAAAGACCCAAGTATTGTTTGTTCCATGGATATTGCTATACTCACCACACTTGGCAGGCGGGTTGGCAAGCGCAGTTTCTGTTGCTTTTTGTGCTTCCAACGCTGCTGTCGAACAGAAGTATTTTTAAGCAGGTGAAGGATAGGAATTTGTTGGATCAGAAAAGGGAATGTAGGTATTGGTATACTAGCTCGGATGAATGGGAGAACAGCTCGTACAGTAGCAGCTCGGGTGGCCGGGTAGGGCGCGCGGGCCCGATGCCATACCTGCGAACACCGTGCAAGCAGCTGAAAATGATACCCCTGACCGTTTGACACCCTTGACCGAATGAAATTTGAATTACTACTGTGAAGGCTCGACCGTCCCGACGCTCTAGCCGAGTTCCACATATAAGGATGTTAGGGAGAGCACAAAACGACACACAGAAACAGAGAATAACTTTATTATAACTTCGCTTACAACTTTGATAAATTAAATAACATAGACTTATGCTCCAAGATATGTTAGTAGACTGAAAGATGTTAGTAAACTGAAAGATGTTAACAGATTGAAAGGTGGTAGCAGACTGACTGATAGTAGCAGACTGAAAGATGGTGCGGACTGAAGAATGAGTGATGAGAGAGAGAGAAAGTAATCTAAAAATGGAATGGAATGGAATGAAATTTGAATTAAAAATGAAATTTGAATTAAAATAAGGAATGAAAAATGGACAGGATGAGAGAAATGAGGTTGGATGAGATGCAGCATGCAGGTGGCATGCTGCAACGTTACACTACTGTATTCTAATTAAATAAATATATACGGACAAATCGCACAGATTAAGCTAGCACCAAAGTAAATTCAAGACTTGTATTATGGGATACTCGTACTAACTCAACGATACTATATTTTATAACAAATACATATATAGATAAACATCCAAGACCCAGGCCAATCTGAAAAAGATAATTTTCCATCTTGACCTGATTGGGAATCGAACCCGGGCGCACCCGTGTCGCAGGCTGGCGTGTTAACCACTGCGCCACGGAGCTCGCCTGTATGCCAAAATTCTATCTTAGTTATAATATAAGAAGCAACTTGCGTAGTAATAACATTCTGTGGTTATATGACATCTCAATATTGTTATTAATACATAATGATCAATGGCAAGTGATATAATTAAATCACAACATAATCCATTCGTGGCTTTGTGCGGTATGCTAACGAGCGAATATAACACTTAGCTATGATTAAATTAACTAAGTACCTAATATGTACAATGCAGGCCATGGTGTTAGCCATACACCGTACATGACGGGATGTAGATTGTAGGTTGTAGATGTTGGTGTGGAGATACAAGATCACGTCACGTAGAAAGTAGTTTATTTCTCTCGATGTTACATGTTGATAACTGGGTGTGACGGATCCTTTCTCGATGCAGTACCTCGACCGCCGCTGGATAGTAACTTGGCTACTGCTCGATAGTATCTCAATTTGTTATAAGTTTCGATTCTAATTATAGTATAAAAAGAGCTGACACGTGACCTACATGATGTAGGCCACGGGTCGCCCAAATGTGCGAGGTAAGCTCGTACATAATACATACTCATGTATTTACTGTTTGAGATCAAATAATCTTAGGGCAATTGTCTATAACAAATCACTATGCATTTTACACTTATCTATGTATATACAGCGTGATGTTGACCCTCCTAGCTATATTGAAATAGGGGCAAGAAAAAAAATTGCAAGAAAGAAAGGTATAAACCGAAAAAAAACATTTGACCTTCCATAGAATAGGCTAGCTACGTGGCGCAGCGGTCAACATGCCAGCCTGCGACACGAGAGTGTTCGATCCCCGGCCAGGTCAAGATGGAAAATGATCTTTTTCAGATTGGCCTGGGTCTTGGATGTGTATCTATATATGTATTTGTTATAAAATATAGTATCGTTGAGTTAGTATCCCATAACACAGGTCTCGAACTTACTTTTGGACTAGCTCAATCTGCGTGATTTGTCCGTATATATTATAGAAATTCGTCCAGCTAATCGACGACTTTTTATGGGAAACATTTTTTCTATCAGCTTTTTTTTACCATTCTGTATTGCATTAGGGATTCTCATTCCTAGATTCCAATATAGCTAGGAGGGTCAAAATCACGTTGTATGTAGTACATATAAATGAATCCCTATTTCCCTTAGCATGGAATCTCGTGTGAACAGCTGGACTGATTCTTATTTTGTCGTGTAAGTTGTTTTCAGGAAAAAGTTTCTTATGAAAGAAAACATTAAGAAAGGTGGGTGGAAAGTTAATAAATTGCTAAAACTTAACGAACTTATTAACTTTTTAAAAGTAACCTTATACATTATATTATATTATTACAAAGAAATAAAATAGAATGAAAAAAATTCATTAGGGCGGGGTTTGAACCAGCGAGCTACGTATTCTCACCATTTTTAGGGTTCCGTAGCCAAATGGCAAAAAGCGGAACCCTTATGGATTCGTCATGTTTGTCTGTCCGTCCGTATGTCACAGCCACTTTTTTCTAAACTATAAGTGAGTATATTATAAGTAACTATACTATTAGGCGTTTGCCTGTTGACCCAGGGGGCGTGGGTTCGATTCCCACCGGAAGCATACTTTGTTTAGTTGTTGCCAGTTTGGTTAGGACATTGCAGGCTTGAATCACCTGATTGTCTAATAATAAAGATGATTCCGTGCTTCGGAAGGCACGTTAAGCCGGTGGTCCCGGCTGCCATCTGGTAGTCGTTAAAGGAACCACGTCAGAGGCCGTGAGGCGGTTCCGAAGAACTCTGACACCAGGGTGTGCATGGTCGATTGACCGTGACACCTACTCGAAATGATGATGATGATGAGTATACTATAAGTAGCTATACTGTTAAAACTTGGTGAGTAGATGTATTCTGTGAACCGCATTAAAATTTTCACACAAAAATAGAAAAATAAACAACAAATTTCGGGGGTTCTCCATATTTAGAACTGAAACTCAAAAAGAAGAACAAAGTCTGTTGGGTCAGCTAGTAAAAAATAAAGAACAAGATATATTGATTATTGCATTACCTGTGTGTAAGAAATTCTAACTACTCTACACTGTTCGAATACTCGAACACTTATCTTAAAATTTTACATACACACTGTTAGGGAAGTAGAAATAAAACAAATATGTATTGACTTGAATCAAATATCTCAAGCGAAGCCGTTAGAAGGATTTAGAAACAAAAGGTAATATAGGCAAACTCAAACAATCCTCAAAACTCAGAAAAACACCAAAATAATAAAAATAAAATACCCAAAAGAATTATCCAATACTTAAATTACGATGTTAACTTTGCTATATTTATATGTTACGCTTTCTCGTCTTAACAAAAGTTATTAATGAATATTGCGTGCAAAAAAACAAAGTTATTTCAATTTAAATCATCATCATCATCAGGTCTTTTTAGTCTCCACTGCAGGAGCATGATCCTCTCTATACTACCGGAGCCATACCTGGCCAGAGCAGACAGAGGATTTGGCCTACACTCTTCTCGCTGGCCAGACGGGTTGGAGAGGTCTCATTGATGTTTATGAGCTTTGTTTAGCTTGAATTTCCTAAGTTGCCTCTTACGACCTCCATGGAAAGACTAGGAGTGGTCCTATTCTACTCTGCCGGACACCACATGGCTAATTATTTTAAATAACTCTAGGCAATACGCTGGCGAAAATAAACTGTAATAAGACCTACTCAAACTCTCTTTGTAATACGAAATACACCAAAACAATTAACGCAAAACTTACCCAAAATAATTACCCACACACTATTACCTCAGTAAATTTGGGTTAACTCGATAGTTCGACGGCTCACGATATAGCCCGTCGGCCCCAAGATACAATAGCAAGTCTATCCTAGTGGGAAATTAACTGTGAATTGTTACTAGTTAGTGTTTTGTGTGGTACAAGTCATAAGATTTGGCGAGTCTCATTAATACTAAACATGTTTGAGCTCAAAAAACTATCTTCCATGGTGGTCTGGTAGAAAAGAAAAAACGTAGAATGTCCAGGTGTTTTTTTTTATAACGCAGATCGTAAAATGGGTGAAAATCTGAGCAATCATGTCATAATGCGATGCAGCTAGCAACCCATCACTCGGAACATCATCACCGAACAACGGATCATATTCCGTTTTCCACCTAGTGCCCACTATGCTAAATGTCACCATAAGGTCTTATTGACCTGGGCTCTGTCTTCCCCGCAAAGGAAAAAGACGTGTTACTATGATTGAGTTCTAAAAAGAAGTGAATTTTCAAAATGAATGTTAAAATTTATATGAATTTCACTATCAATCTGAAGAGTTATACGAATCACTTCAAAGCATGTTTTGTATGGTACAAGCCATGAAAGACAGAGACTCCTACAAACTGAACTATGGCTAAGACCAAAAATATGTCTTAGATCCTAGATTTGATCTCTGGAACTACTTAAAACTTCTGTCTTCCAGATACATAGCAATATGTCTATACTTGAATTAAACATCTTAACTAATATTATAAATGCGAAACTGAGTCTATTTGACTGTTACGGTTTCACGCCTTTACTACTGAACCGAATATCATGATATTGTGCACGTTATCTGGGGTACGAAAAAGGACTTAGGGTACATTTTATCCCAGGAAAAAGTACTTTCCCGAGGAACCGACATTGATGCGGGCGGAGCCGCGGGCGAAATGCTCACAATATGATCCATCTCAGCCCCAAGTAACTAGCAAGGATAACGTGGTAGGAAATAAACTGTGAATTATTACTAACTAGTATTAGGGTTTGGTATAGTTTAGGCTGTCAGCACTCGGTCAGGGGTGCAAATATTTTACTTACTTACTTACAGGGGTGTCTTACTCAACATCCTGTCCTGCAGTCGCACGTATTGCATCAAATACGCGCATCCGGTCTACCTAAGCTGCTACTTATGTCCAATTAATACGTAGCATCCCAAAAACCTTTATCCCGTTCCCCCAGTTCATCAAATTCCTATACTTTTGGTTTCGATGGGCGGCTCCGTCGGAAAAGATACCAGCAAACAAACTGCGCTTACCAACCTGTCTGCCGAAACATGGAGATGGAAATCGTTGGAGGCCTGTCCAGTAGTGGACTTTTTGCGGCTGAGATAATGATGATATGCACTATCTTCATCATCTAGCCGAGACACGAGAGATAGCGACTCTCAGTATTTTGTGATAAATGAACAGTTCATTAAAAATTTCACTATTATCTTAATTTATATGGCACAAATTGTGAAAGATAGCGAATCTCATAAAATAAAATCTCTTCTCTTCCATGCGTAGAATATACCAGCTGCTTCTCTTCCCGCGCAGATCGTTAAAGCCGAATGAGGGAACGGGCAAAATTCCGTGGAATCATGTTAATAGGCGATGCGGCTAGCAACCCATCACTATTTTGATTCCGTTTTTCACCCAATGCCCACCATCATGTTGAACGTGGCCTTCGGGTGTTATAGACCTAGGCTTTGTGTACGCCGCACGGGAAAAGACATGATACTACGTATGTATAAAATAAAAAGTTTGCTTGGTACGGATAATAAACAAAAAAATTCCCTTGTCAAAGAAAACATCGGCCCCAAGATACAATAGCAAGTCTATCCTAAGGGGAAATTGTGAATAATTACTAGTTAGTACTTTATGCAGTAAAAATCATGAAATAAATCCATACTTAGCAGAATATTGTAACTATACAGCCCGACTTGTATGATGATTTTATATTCCAATGACAAAACCACGTTAAAGATTGCAGTAATTACTCTACTATAACTTTAATAAACATTATTTGCTTCAATGAAGAAAAACATGTGACACATAAGAAATGTGGTTCAAAGTTTAATTATGTCAAGTGTTTTGGGATAGATATTTTACTTGATAGGCAACTATCGATTAAATTTAGCTACTTGACACACTTCAAGCTACTCCAAACACAAATAAACACAAGACACACCCAATAGGGGCTCAAATTCGACTTGATAAGAGTCACTTATTAAGTCAACTTTGCATCTTAACACAGCCATCTGGTAAAAGGAAAACTGTGGTATCTATGGATAAGGAAAGAAGGAGATATAATATTTTTGGATTCTTATAAATATTTTGGTATATTCGCTTGTAAGATTGTCAGTCTCGTTGCGACTTTGGCAAATCCAAATCCATATAAACGGCAACGGAAATAAATAAACAAAAGGTTCGTATTAACTCTCGTATGTGTATGGGCAGATAATTATATTTCAAGACTTTGCATCCTTAACATTTATTTATTAACTTGTTTATTTTCTATGTCACTGAGCAACGTCACAACCCATATAGAAAGAATGACAGTGAAAAAAAATATTACATATGCAGATTGCAACTCTTTTAACAAACACTACCAGTTGTTAAGTATTATCACGCGTGATTTCTATAAAAACCAGCCTAGCCTCATTTCAAGCATACTACTAACGCAACATAATTGAATAGAAACTCCTCCTTTGAACAAAGTTTCACTAGAACTTCTCACTTTACACGTTATAATAGCACACGTTGGCATTTTTCGATTGTCTTTCTTATAAATCTCACTTTTGTTCCTTTGAAGATCGCGGGACAATTTACTTAGATGATTCAAGTGAGCAGATTGTGCGCAGTGTTGGTGCGCGTGCCACGCCTCCTTGCCATTTCTAATGTCTTTGTTGTTCTGTGGTTTACTCGATCTCTAGAAATTGTCTAAACAGAACTTGGTTTATATTGTTTATATATATATTTCCTTATTACTAAGATCTAAAAGTCCAGCCCCAGACTTGGTAGACAAAACAACTTGCATTTATATATTAACGCGTTGCCAAGAATATCCAGTAATTTGTGTTTAAAATCACCTAACTTAATACAGAAATAAATCTTGAGACTACTTTACAAGACTTTTAGAAATAATTAAATATAAAATGTAGATTACAATTTTTCAAATACATATCTCCCTATTTCTGTCACCTAGAAGTCACGTCCCGGACTTGGCACGACACCAAACAACGCGCATTTGTTATCTTAACGCCTTAGCAAGAGGGATGAGGAAAAAATTGAGTCATAATTGGTTGGGGTGGGTCAGATGTTGTTATTGAACATAAGTAGAAACTTTTGGATGTATTTTATTATCCCTTTGAATACGTTGAACGAATTAAAATACAGCAAAATCATACGGCACATAATCCTAACTATACTTATTACTACGATTTGCTGTTAGTTTGTTTTTTGTCTTTACGCTATTCGCGTGTTTGCGCGATGCTTTGCTGACCAATCTAGGAAAGCGTAAAACAAAACACTCTGGTGTTCTTATTTCCATCCCCTTTTCATCGCTAAGATGTAATCATAAATACCGAAGTTAATAAGAGATCAAAAATTCGCTACCGCTCTTGCATTGGGCTTAATACTCAAGAGCAACCATGCGATATATATCAGGGTGAAATAGAAAAACTAAGTGGCTTAACGGACAAATAGAAGGATGCGTGGCAAGGCTTTGCGGGCTCTAAGTGTTTATTTTTTATTGTTTTCTTCCCTACCAGTGACGTAACAATAGAATGTTAGGGAACGCAAACTGCCAAGGGTTCTCAATCGAGGGGGGCGCAAGCAAAAATAATAATAAATAAATATATACGGACAAATTACACAGATTGAGTTAGGCCCAAAAAAAGTTCGGGACTTGTGTTATGGAATACTAACTTAATGATACTATATTAAACAACTATATAGATAAACATCCAAGACCCAGGCCAATCTGAAAAAGATCATGTTCCATCTTGACCTGACCGGGGATCGAACCCGGGCACCAGGTGTCGCAGGCTGGCGTGCTAACCACTGCGCCAAGGACCTGTCATCAAAATCTCCAAACATTATTAAAACTGAAACTAAAAAAATCTGATACAGGTACAGTACCTTTCACGTCTTGCGGACTAAACAAATGACAGTGACAAATGTCGCAAGCAAGACTAGACTTTTGACCAGACTTTTATTGTTATTTATTTTAATGATATAGAACGGCAAACGATGACCCAGGTTACCTGAGTACTAGTTTTAAAATAATATTATAGTTATAATATATTATTATATCAATATTGTATTATCTCATTATGTATAATTTAATTCTAAGTGTAATTGTTTATGGAGTTTCTAGTACTAATTAGTCTTATAACGCCTGAAATACAGGATGATTTTCATCCTAGCTCAGGCACCCTTAGTTCATATGTCCCTTAATGTATTTATAATGTATTGTAAAATGTGTTCCTATTATTTGAATAAAGTATAAAGGACTAAAGGACTGATGCTAAGTGATCATCGCTGCTAGACAACTGCAATACTAGGGGTGTAACCAGAGCGCTGCCAGCCTCTCAAAAAAACATGTTTTGAAGGTTCCAATATCGTATAGATTTAGGTCGCCGCAAGATGTTTATTCCACAGTTCGGTCCAGTTCGGTCCGATGACAGGAAGTTTCTTTTAAAACGTAAGTAAGATTTAAAACAAAATTCCTGACTGCTAGTTATTCTTTGGAACTGATAAAATTTTAATTTTTGTCGGGTTGTACGGGTCTAATATTTTGCGGCAGGTATTACAAACAATTCCTTGGATACTGCGAATGAATGTATGTATTTGACACTTGAAGAAGTTGATTTAAAATAAAACATTTTGAACTGCAAGTAAGGGCATCATAATATTTATTAGCCGCGGGCCTCATTCCATATAGTTACGCCACTGCTCCCCAAACTGAGAAATAAAGGGATAATTGGGAAAACTGTTGCTTTTGTAGGAACGTGTGGGCCAATACTATGTTTGTTTTTCGTGTGTGCAAGTGGCCAACACTAGTGTCAGATTTTGCTAGCTGCCTAAAGGCATCTAACTTAGCTTAACGACTGCCATCAATGATGACAGCCGAGACCAACTGCATAACGTGCCTTCCAAAGCACGGAGGAGTTCGAGATATTTTTATGCCACTTGCGGTCACCCATCACAGAGGGGACTACGTCGAGGGTTGCTTAATAAATGCGTAAGCACTTTAAATGCTCACGCGACCACTAGGCCATCAGGCTTCTCAATACTATAAAGAGCTGTAAACTAATTTACTGAAGCTTGATGAGCCTGATGATCAATGTGAGCATAATTAGATGTTACGAATGTTAAGCAACCACAAATGAGGACACAACTGCAAACCAAGACCAAAAAAGCGGAATTAAATGTCCAGATAGGTATCTACCTGGACTTAATTTCGCTCCTAATTATGTATTTTTTTTTTTACAGTCTAAACCGGTTTCCATCAAACGTCAAATCCAATGGGTTTGGCGTTTGATTAAAGTTTTTGAACACAGAATTATTATTATAACGGAAATATTATAAGAACATGGAATGATTATAATTATTTTAATAACAGACAGACAGACGGACAGCGGAGCGATATTATTAGGGTCCAATTTTTACCCTTTGGGTACGGAACCCTAAAAACGAAATCAAAATAGTGATGGGTTGCTAGCCGCATCGCCTACTAACAGATTCCTCAGTTGTTTGCTCATCACTTCGATCGGCTTTTACGATCGGCACGGAAAGATAAGCAGCTGATATGGCTCAGCTACCTATTCATAATCTGTCCCATCTCATCACTATTTTGTTTCTCCTGCCCAGCTAACCTACACGCCTACCAACAAGCTAAACGTGGCTCTTGAATGTTAAAAATGTGGGCTCTGTATACTCCGCAAGGGAAAACGACGTGATACTACGTATGTATGCTTTAACAGAAAAAATTTAAGAAAAAGAAATGATAAGATAATTTCAAAAACATTCACGTCGCAAATATCTTTCAGAAGCTCCAATTAAACGCCCCGGGTTGCAAATGGCCGCCAATGTACTCACAGCCAATGCGGTGGAAACCGATTTTCCACAGAACATAAAACTTGAAAAAATACCCCCTTATTTGAGTTGGGAAGTTCCGTCCCAAATGTTTTTACTTTGAACGCGAGTAAAAACGTATTGAGTTTAGAAAGTATGGAGTTTTGCAAATGTTAAGTGAATTCAATTCAAAGTTGGTACATATACGAAGAATATAACTGTCTTTTTGGTTTTATCTTTGCCTTTTTGGAGAAGTATTTTAAAAAGAAGTAAATTTTCATTTTTATTGCAGTAATTGTAACAAAAACTTTACTGATATTTTAAATACGAAAGTGATTTTTCTTTGTTTATAACGCTTTCTTTTTTAGGGTTCCATACCTCAAAAGGAAAAAACAGAACCCTTATAGGGTCACTTTGTTGTTCGTCTGTCTGTCAAGACCCTTTTTCTTAGGAACGCGTGGAGATGCTGAAATTCATATCAAATACTCTGGTCCATATTAAATATCCTTAGAGCTGTGAAAAAGTCAAACTTCTATGCCAACGAAATCAAAAGACCTTTATATATAATAGTATTTTGCCTAAGAAACTATTTTGCCAAAGACTTTTTGCTGATAAAATCTTTGGGAAATCTATGTTATCACGTCTTCAATTTGCCAGTTGTCGTATAAAAGCTTACGATCTTCTAAAAGTGGAATCGTAATAGTTAATAAAGGTCTCTGTAAATGGACCGTAACTTGTGACAATATGACGCACCCTGTAATCAGTTCCACAGGGCTGGGACAAACATATTTATGACGTGAGCTAACGAGTTTTATATATTTAGATTTAAATATACCTACATACACGCTATGACGAGTTTTCCCCTCAGCGGGGTAGACATAGCCCAGGTCTTTAAGACATCTAAGCCACATTTAGCATATTGGTAGGAGTTACGTCGAAAACGGAAGCAAAATAGTAATAGATTCTAGAAACCCATGACTATTTTGTCGCCTATTTTTTCTATTGGCTTTTATGATTGGCACGGGAAGAGAAGCAGATGGTACATTATACGTTTTTTCTTTCCTCTCGAGCCAATTTTTGCCTCTATTTACTAGACATATGCTTTCGCTTAGAATGCGCATTCCTGTTTTATGCAAACCTCAACAATATTGGAGTTCGCCTATTAATTTCCACTTATTAGGTATCTCTGTTCATAACAGTTATTAATAGACTCTGTAAATGGATCGTAACTTGTGACAATATGACGCAACCTGTAATCAGTTCCACAGGACTAAGTCGAACGAGTTTTCTATATTCAGATTTAGCTGATGTAGTTAGTTTTTCTTCTATTTACTAGACACCTGCTTTCGCTTAATATGTGTATTCCAGTTTTATGCAAATCTCAATAGCATTAAGTCCGCCTATTCATCATCATTATCAGCTTTCTATCACTGACTGCTGGGTATAAGCCATTTTTTTCTGAACCATTCCTCTCTATCTTTAGCCATCGCAAACCAGTTCCTTCCAGCAATTTTCATTATGTCGTCAAACCTAGCTATGGAAGTCTTTTAAGACAGGTCACATTGAACAAATAACTTAGTTAGTGTGATTTTTCCCTAATATTTACTTATTTATTTCTCTATTATTATTATTTTTTTCATTCAACAGCATACTAGCTTCCGTGAACTTGATTACCTAGCAGTTGTGGCAACCCTACGTTTTGATAGCGCAACCTAATGATCTTTATCGATATTCAATAACGCGAAACTCAAATGAATACAATGCTTTCAAATTGACACAAACTCGTAATAACGTTTATAATTTTATATTGAAAACTAGCTGTTGCCCGCGTTAATGTAGATCCCTTGGGAGCAATAAAATTTCCCGGAATTAAAGGTAATCTATGTCCTTCCCCGGGCCTCAAACTACCTCCATGCCAAATTTCATCCAAATCGGTTCAATGGTTGAAGCGTACAAAGACGACAGACAGACAGACAAACATTTAGAAAGGAAGTTCCAATTTGTTTTTTCATTTTATTGACTCTCTTTAAATTTTTGCCAAATATTTTCAATGTACAGTACAGACACGCGATGTTTACTGTTTTGATTATATGTATAGATTACATCATCTAAGGCACAACAGCGGCATGTGGGCCTTGGCCTGGTCAAGTAAATCTATATAATAGATTACCCGTGTTATTATTATAACCAGCGGAAGGGCTGACTCGGCCCGTCAAAATGAACAACTTTTCCTCTGGGAATCCAAAAAACATCGACATTTCCATACACAAGTGCTCGGCCGGCCCGGCAATATGTATGAAAATATCTAAATCATTTTTCCATCATATTTTCGAGAAAAAAATAGGTTCTTCGTTCACCCTGTATAATCCTAACTAATATTATAAATGCGAAAGTGAGTTTGTTTGTTTGTTTGTTTGTTACGCTTTCACGCCGTAACTACTGAACCGATCATCATGAAATTTTGCATACAAGTTCTCTGAAGTACGGAGAAGGACATAGGCTACCTTTTACCCCGAGAATAAGTACTATTCCCGAGGGATCGACATTGACGCGGGCGGAGCCGCGGGCGAAAGCTAGTTACTTATATAATATTCGTATTTGGTCAGGTGGCTTTGTCTACACCATAACCTGTTAGTTGTATCATCATCATCTGGTCTTTTTTAGTCTCCACTACAGGAGCACGACCCTCTCTGTACTACTACAGCCATACTTGGCCAGAGCAGTCAGAGGACTTGGCCTACACTCTCCACGCTGGCCAGACGGGTTGAAGATGTCTCACAGATGTTTATAAGCTTTGTTTAGCTTGTATTTCCTAAGTCGCCTTCTACGACATCCACGGGAAGACTTGGAGTGGTCCTATTCTACTCTGCCGGCAACCACACGGCTAGCATATCGTTCGTTTTTTTTTCTCAAATCGCTTCGGGAAGTAATCGTTCCGAGCATCGTGTTACTGCAGCAATAAAATAAACGACATGCTTATTTTTAGAATAGGAGCCAAGATCTCATACATACATAGTATCACATATTTTTCCCTTACAGGGTAGACAGAGCCGAAGTTTTTAAAACCTGAAAGCTATGTTTTACATGTTGTTATGTTAGATAGATAGATTTAGCCGTGAGATTTCCGGCAGTCTTCCATGGGAAGACTAGGAGTGGTCCTATTGTGGTGGAAGTCATAAGAGGCGAATTAGGAAATATAAGCTAAACGAAGCTTACAAACATCAATGAGACCTCTCCAACCCGTCTGGCCAGCGAGGAGAGTGTAGGCCAAATCCTCTGTCTGCTCTAGCCAAGTATGGTATATCCGATAGTACAGAGAGGGTCCTGCAATGGAGACTAAAAAGACCTGATGATGATGTTAGATGGGAAACGAAATTAAAATAGTAATGGTTTGCTAACTGAATCGCCTATTTAAATGATTTTTCAGATTTTATGATCTGTGCGAAAAGAGAAGCTGGTACTATCTACATCATTCAACATTATTACAGGCACAAAAGTCCACTGTCGGACGAGGGCCTCTTCCAAGGGTTTCTCATTCCATGAGAGGATATAACCATACTCACCACGCTTGGCAGGAAGGTTGGTAAGCGCAGTTTTATTGGCTTCATAAGCTTCTAACGCTGCTGCCCATCGCAAGCATTTTTAAGCTGGGGAAGGATAGGAATCAGTTGGATTTGGGAAGGGAATGAGGTATACTACTCTCTCTGATAAATGGGGGAAAGCGAGTAGCAGCTCGTTAGGCCGGGTGCGCGTACCCGATGCCATACCTGCAACCTCCGGGCAGGCAGTTAAGGATGACACCCCAGACCATTCTACGTTCTACGTTTTTTTCTTTTCTCCCACACCAGCATGGAAGATCTCATGATTTTACATAATCTTGCTCACACTTATAGATTCGCCCGTTTTACTGACAATTTTATTCATTAAATAGCTTTCGCCCGCGGCTCCGCCCGTGTTAGAAATGAAACCAATGAAAGAATAGGAATATCATTTATTTTATATTTCTCTATTCAAAACTTCTCTTATTATTTATTTTAAATCAAAGCTAAATTTACCGGAGTTTCAAAACAACCACTGTCCAGGAAGAAACTCCAATAAACCTGTTAAACAGTGTCGGTTGCCTACTCGCCGTAAGGGCTTTTATTTGTACAATCACATTTTAATTATTACCTTTGAATACACAAAAAATTATTACAAAAGTTATTATATACACACAAATTAGTCACTATTACACATCCAATAAATACCACCTAAGACCACAGTTATTACTACAACATAGTAACAGAAATATCAAAATATTCTATTATCGAAATGAATTAAAACAAAGTCAAATAAAATACTTAACTCAACTGTTCTCAGTGACTGCACCATCAAGACTGAATCACAATTTTTTTTTTTTTTTGGAAATGACTGTGTAGCTAGCTCCAAGTGAGCTTTCGCTACTTCACCGGGCGTTTGAGGCGAGGGCAGAGTGCCCTCAACCTTTATAGACAACATCACCAAAGGGCCCCCAGGACGGACGGACCTCGGCTTTGGGCGTTGCCTGTGTGCGCAAGGCTTGGAGAGACAGCAAACTCTCGTATTGCCTGATGGGCCGCGTATGCGTGCATGCAAGCCTGAAGGGCCAGTCTGAGAAACAATGGCAAAAGCCTTTAGAGAGCAGCAACTCTCATCTTTTGCCTTATGGGCCGAAAGCTACGTTGCCAGAAGGGCCTATCCTGGGTGCAAGTCACCCGGGACCGCCGGGCGGTCACCAGTAATCGGAGCTAATCCTACTCTACGCACTCTATTCCGGTGGCGAGTGCGACGGGGTCGGATAGTGGGATTCCTCTGGCTATTCGGAGCCGAAGAGGGGTCGGGGCGAGCTTGTGCGATGTCAATAGGATCATCGGGATCGTCTAGTACGTTCCTAGGACATCTACGACGTAAGGTCGTATCGTGTAAGTTGGGGGAGTAGTTAGCAGCTTGCACTACTAACGGGTTGGGGTGGCGTGCGGCTTTCTCAAAGTAACGCTTGGAGGCGTTTTTGAGATAGCCGCGAATGGATCTAGGTCACGGTGTAAGTCTGTCATGCGCAAGTACCGGTGGTGACTCGTATTCGTGGCACGGGTGACGAAGCGGTTCTGCAATCGTTGCAGCCGATCGATGTGGGAGGGCGCGATATGGGAGAAGACTACGCCGGCGTAGGTCATGATAGGGCGGACGCAAAGCTTATAGAGTGTCAACTTATTTCTAAGTGACATCTTAGCATTGCCTATCATGGGGTGGAGACGGCCTAATACGAAGGCGGCATGGTTGCGGACTTTGGTGATGTGGGGGCCGAAGGTCATCGCGCTATCGAGTACGACTCCAAGGTATTTAGCCTTGCCTGCCCACTGAATGGGCTTTCCGTACAACGATACTGATCCTAACGAGGGGAGTTCTGCTCCGGACATGGTGATTTTTCGACGTGACACAGCTTGGTTATCCTTTGAGAAAAACACAGCTGTGCTTTTCTCCGGATTAACTTCGATGCGCCACCTCTTGAACCACCCGCCGAAAGCGTCCACGGCGGACTGAAGACGATTCACGATGACCGTTTTAAGGTGATGGGACGTGTAGAGGGCCGTATCGTCGGCGAATAGTGCCACTTCTACATCTGGGGTCTTTGGGAT
Organism: Elegia similella; assembly: GCA_947532085.1. Taxonomy (NCBI): domain Eukaryota; kingdom Metazoa; phylum Arthropoda; class Insecta; order Lepidoptera; family Pyralidae; genus Elegia; species Elegia similella. The sequence continues at coordinate 23,630,750 of OX383941.1, forward strand.
ATCGCTTGTGTACAGCGAATAAAGGAGGGGCGAGAGAACAGCGCCTTGCGGGACGCCGGCTCTAATGGGACGGGGCCTCGAGAGGCATCCCTCTACTCTGTACCGAAAAGACCGATTCGACAAAAAGTCTCGTATGATGTGCACGAGACTATCTGGCAGGCCCAAGTTGGTCAACTTGGATATCAAGCCCGAATGCCAGACTTTGTCGAAGGCTTTCGCTACATCGAAGAAGAGTGCTCCCGTAGGACGTCCCCAATTTCTCAACTTGAGAATATGCTCCTTGAGGCGGTGCAGTTGGTGGTGACACGCGTGTTTGGCCCGGAATCCAAACTGTTCGTCGGGGATGAGACTTTTGGACTCTACGTAGTCCTTGAGTCTTTTGAGGATGATCCGTTCGTAGATCTTGCCTATACAGTTCAAAAGACTGATAGGCCGGTAGGAGGAGGGGTTCTTCAGGTCTTTGCCTGGTTTAGGGATCCCGATCACGATTGCTTCTTTCCAGGCGGCTGGAAAAGTGCAATTTGCAAGACAAGCATTGAAGATGCTTATGAGCAGGAGGAGGAGGGTCTGTGGGAGGCATTTGAGCACTCCGTTCGAGAGTCCGTCAGCGCCGGGCGCTTTTCGGGGTTTGAGATCGCGGATGATTGACTTCACTTCGTCAAGTGTCGTCGGGGCAAGGGGGGTATTCGGTGGGATCGTCTTAGAAGCCACGAAGCGTTCTACGTGCGATTCCACCTCGCGAAGGTGATCGGGGTCTACTGGCTCACGACTAGGGGAGCATTGGCTCTCCAGGCTGTCTGCTAGGCATTGACTCACAATTGCAAATCACTGCTTATATAAGCTGTTTCACCCGCCATCTTGGGTGTTGTCGTCGTCATCGTAAATCGATTCAGTAACCAACATTTAATTAATCAATTACAATAAGTTAAAAGTATTGCCACAAATGTTTTAAAGTAAGTATTAATTATGTTTACAAGAAATATTAGATAATATTTATAAATAAAATAGATTAAGTAAACCGGAAGTGATACCAGATTTAAAAAGGTAACTGATCGAAATGATCAGTAAATATTATAATCTATCACGGCCATACTGACAATGCTTCGTTCCCCGAAGCATTAACAAAAAAAAGAAACATATACATTGCTTTCTATACATTACGTTAATCGTGTACCAATTCATATAATGAAACTTTGTGTACATTTAATTACAAAAAAACCAATTATTTTGACATCGCTCGGCCAGACTGACAATGTTATAAAAATATTTCAATTCCATTTGACTAGCTCCGTGGCGCAGCGGTCAACACGCCTGCCTGCGACACGGAGTGACCGGGTTCGATCCCCGGCCAGGTCAAGATGGAAAATGATCTTTTTCAGATGGGCCTGGGTCTTGGATGTGTATCTATATATGTATTTGTTATAAAATATAGTATCGTTGAGTTAGTATCCCATAACACAAGTCTCGAACTTACTTTGGGGCTAGCTCAATCTGTGTGATTTGTCCGTATATATTTATATTTATTTAACTGACGTAACAAATCATCAGTAATACATTTCGTAACAAAAATATAACCGGTATTTTAGTCTTCACTATGACATCAACGCCTTATTTTAGATGTTGCTTAAAGTTATGAGTAGAAAGGTACATTAATAAAACCAAAGTTTCTAACAATTAAACAATCTAACCAAATCAATTATGCATTTTTTAAAGTAAGTAATCGATATGGTTAATTTACGCTTACATCAACATCTTTCTATTATACTTTTAAAGGCTCGAAAATATTTTCGTATTATGCAGTTATCAATTTATCCATTAATTTGACAAAATATCACATGCTTTGGAATATAATGATCACCTGATACCACTATATCATTATAATGTAACACAGGCATTCCAACTGTACTTCGCTACCGTAGTACAAAATGCTTCTTATTTTGGACGAACATATCTCAGTTGTTCAGTTCAATTATAATTCCAGTAGTTTATATTTTGTCATATTATTACACATCAGGTAAATTGATATTCAATCATATATAAAATTTATAAGTCAATTTACTATTTTCTCGCTTTTAATATATGGTGATCGCAATTATCTCGTACTCATACACTATGACAATATTAATATCTTTTCTTCCACATTTAAGAATTAGTATAAATAATTATACACTCTGCTACAAGTAGGGAATCAGTAAGCATAATCGTCTTTTACATTATGTTTGTCTCATCTTTGACTGTAGGAGACCATTAACACAATAATCTTTTACAGTATTACAGTCTCATCTTTCATAGTAGGATATCAGTAAACACAATCATCTTTTACAGTATTACAGTCTCATATCAGTAAACACAATCATCTTTTACAGTATTACAGTCTCATATCAGTAAACACAATCATCTTTTACAGTATTACAGTCTCATATCAGTAAACACAATCCTATTATATTTTAATCTATGCTACTGTCTCGCTTTTCACAGTAGCAGACTAGTAAGCCAAATTATCTTATACTCTTTGCTACCGTCTCACCTTTAACAGTAGGGGATCAGTAAGCACAATCATTTTTAAAGCTATGTTTCTGTCTTGCTTTTCACAGTAGCAGACTAGAAAACTTAACCATGTTATACACTTGGAACCAGAAAGAAACTTCTTTAAACTTAGGTATCGCATTATTTAACATTATATGTCTGAACTTAATGTACTTCTTATACCATATGTACAAACTATGTAAACACAAGAGATGCAATAAATCGGTACCATCTTTACGATTTTTTTTTTGTCGTGTCGTGGAAAAAGTACTGTTCCCGAGGTATTGACATTGACGCAGGCGGAGCCGCGGGCGAAAGCCAGTCTTTTATAAAATTTGGTATCGTTGAGTTAGTAGCCACGGCAAAAGTTTACAACTAACAGTGGGGCTAGCTCAATCTGTGTCATCATCATCATTATCATCATCAGGTCTTTTTAGTCTCCACTACAGGGATTTGACCCTAATATTTTATTACGGTTTGTTTTAAGTTATATAATTGAACCAATAAACAAAATACAATACGGACCAGAATCGCCATATCCCGTCATGGAGAATATGAACGTTTTTCACTCACCATCAGGTGAGATGGGAGACAAATGCCTACTTCAATCCTAACTAATATTATAAATGCGAAAGTGAGTTTGTTTGTTTGTTTATTTGTTTGTTTGTTTGTTTGTTACGCTTTCACGTTGTAACTACTGAACCGATCATCATGAAATTTTGCATACACGTTGTCTGGGGTACGAAGAAGGTCATAGGGTACATTTTATCCCGGGAAAAAGTACTGTTCCCGAGGGATCGACATTGACGCGGGCGGAGCCGCGGGCGAAAGCTAGTAATTAATAAAAAGAAAAAAATATATTAAATAAGAATAAAATAAGTTCCGGTATTTTCGGGTGTATCCCCAGTTAATATTCCTGAGTGCTCGAAGTTGTATATACGGGAAGCAAATTAGAATATGTTATTTGCAAACGCTGTAAAATTATATGACAACGATTACACAACCTATACTAGCCGTGTGGTATCCGGCAGAGTAGAATAGGACCACTCCAAGTCTTCCCGTGGATGTCGTAGAAGGCGAGTTAGGAAATACAAGCTAAACAAAGCTTATAAACATCTAAGAGTCCTCTCCAACCCATCTGGCCAGCGCAGCATGGAGAGTGCAGGCCAAGTCCCCTGATGGCTGCTCTGGCCAAGTATGGCCCTAGTACTCGTAGTACAGAGAGGGTCGTGCTCCTGTAGTGGAGACTGAAAAAGGACCTGATTATGATGATGATGACACAACCAGCTGCCTGTCTTACAACAACCTTCATCAGATATGCTTTTGTGCGAGATATGTTTTGCAAAACGCATAAAAATACTTTGAGCACAAAAACGTCCATATTCTCCATGACCACGACCGGAAATGGCAATTCCAGTCCGTACTGTATTTTTTTATGCTCCCACATAAAGAAATATTATCACCTTGGAACTAATAATACAAAGTACCTAATATCACAAGCCCAATATGGCGTTCGCAAGTAAATCTACAGAATAGGACAATAAGGCTGTTTGACAAGAGATATTGCTAAACTGGGAGTATAAAGGACCTTTTCACTAGCTAAAGTAAAAGAAAAATACATTTTCAACACTGTTTTCAAAACTGCTTGCCTAAGCACCATTGCTGGAATCTGATTGGTCTTTCGAACAGATTTTTGAAATGTTCGGTTTTAAGAAGCATCTTTTAATACATACCACCCACTGCTATTGCAATAAACGAACACGAAAAAAAAAACCGAAATAACCTCGCAGAGGTTATTTCTGTTTTTTTTTTCGTTAATCGAGCATTCTTCTCAATTAGTCAGGAGACAATAAAAATATAATAAAAATACTATCGAACTTTACACGATATGCGTATTTATAATACTTTAATAGTATTTTCACAGGGTTAACACAATTTATAGCCTAAGGCGCTGTGCATCAGAAGAATACCTTAAAACGTGTATTTTTTCCGCACGCTGTTAGCCTTTTTTTTTTCAAAGAATACTAGCACGAAAAAATATGAAGTACAGTTCAAAGATCAAAATACATGGTTACATCAAAATTTGTTAAAAAAATAATTTTAAACCTATCTAAATAAAATATCAAAAAAGGTATATCCAGAAAAATTTTCGTCGCGAATTTCTTGATATTTTCAGCGACAACTACCAACTTTTATACGTCTATAAAAAGTATAACTAAATGAGCCAGTTGGATACCTACAAAAATACAATATTTTAAGTTATAATTATTGAATTAGTAAATTAACACGAAAATGGCAGACACGGATTTGAACTGAGACTGACGATAGGTATGACACAAATATATAAAATATTGCGCGATGTCCGCTACAAACGGTTAAGGGATACAGCGCCTTAATATAAACTTATATAGCGTTTATAGCTTTTGTCGTCAAATAAAACACATAAAAACTGCAGAATTCTTAGTCAAGTGTACCGCGGTCTTTATGAGACCTGAGCAAACAGACAAACATGGAAAATTATTTTCGGCCGATTTCGCCCACAAAGGATATTGTCATCTTTATTGGCGCCGCGTCGTCAAATTTTTATTAATATTTTTGTGTGGCCTTTTTTGTGATATTGAGTAATTTTGTAAAATTTTTCTTTGCATGGAATTTACGGAAGGAGTTTTTTAGAGGTATTTTTTCGTAAAAGCCGTTCGAAAGATTGGGCTAAAATCTACGGAATCATGTCAATAGGCGGGCTAGCAACCCATCACTATTTTGATTCCGTTTTCCATCTATACGCCCTCCAACATGCTAAATGTGACCATAAGGTCTTATGGAACTAGGTTTTGTCCACCCCTCAAGGGAAAAAGACGTAATACTATGTTATGTTTTTGTTGGACAACTTGTCTGACAACATGAAACAATACATCTGAGCTCTGAAAACATTAACACTCCTTCATAAGGAAGTTGAGTAAATTGTTACGCGTACGCTTGGACGAGTTCTTCAATGACAAATAAATAAAAAAAAACACTTGACTAAAGCAACCCCCTTTTGACATTTATATTTATATTAATTTAGATTTAAGTAGGTAGGAAATTTATTAAACCATTGACATATAATAAACTTGACATTTTATAGAACTAAAAAGCTAAATTCATTTATGATTAAATTCAACATCTAATTAAGACCTAAATATAAATACCTAATGACAATATTCGCAATCTTGACCTATATTGATATTATGTCATTATAGCATTTTGCAACTTTTGTTTGATACAAGACATAATAAATAATCCGCATGCCGTTCCAGAACGATTTTGCGATGCCCCTACAGGGTTCATGTTGTACCCACAATTTAAAAAGCGACTGTTGTAATTTAAAGTGTATTTTACCTGTACAATGTGAAAGAGCAATAAATAAATTGAATTGAATTGAATTAATCTAATTGGTCTCCAGTCGAGTACAGCACGGTCTTTAAGAGACCTGAGCAAACAGACAAGCATGTACAATTATTTTCCGCCTATTTCTTTCATAAAAGACATTGACATCTTAGTTACCGCCGGCGCCGCTTCGTAACTTTTTTATTTATTTTTATTAACTTCCTTCATGATATTAGGAAAATTTGTTGAATTCTTGTATTTTGCGAATATTTGTTGATATTTTGTGCACGGAACTTACTGAAGGAATTTCTTAAAAGGAATGTTTTTTTTGACATCTTTGCCTGACAACATCAAAGTTAAACATCAAACAGCTGAGCCCTTAAAAGTAAAAAGTTTCGCATACGCTAAATCGAATTTGTTCCGGTCGAGTGTACCGTAGTCTTTACGAGACCTGAGCAAACAGACAAACATCGAAAATTATTTTCGACCTATTTTGTCCACAAAAGATATTGTCATCTTTATTGGCGGCGCGTCGTCAAATTTTTATTAATATTTTTTGTTACCTTTGTGATTTTGTCAAGCTTTTCCTGTACGAGTATTTTGCGTCCCATTGTTGACGTATACTTGAAATTTGTACCTATAAAGTAACTTTTCTATCGTCATTATAACAACCTCCGTGGTCCAATGGTTAAGGCGTTTGTCTGTTGACCCGGGGGTCGTGGGTTCGATTTCCACCGGAAGCATACTTTGTTTAGTTGTTTCCAGTTTGGTTAGGACATTGCAGGCTTGAATCACCTGATTGTCTGATAATAAAGATGATTTCTTGCTTCGGAAGGCACGTTAAGCCGTTGGTCCCGGCTGCCATCTGGTAGTCGTTAAAGGAACCACGTCAGAGGCCGAGAGGCGGTTCCGAAGAACTCTGACACTAGGGTGTGCATGGTCAATTGAGCGTGACACCTACTCGAAATGATGATGATGATTATCGTCATTATGTAAGTTAGTAAAAATACTTAATTGTATATGATGACCATAATGAGATATTTGAATATATACATAGTTATTTTTGGTAATTTGTTTTATATCGTTCTCATTAAGTCTGTTCTTTGATCCTATAGATTTTCACGTCACAGCACCCAGGTTCATTCGCGCCTCAGTTATTTGCATCTCAGATCTTCGCGCCTTTGTCTTTCGCATTTACATTACGCTCTCAATAATTTTCACACATTATGTCGTCAAATACTTATTAATATTATTTTCCACATAAGTTATTTGAAGCGCACTCGCACTTGATGACAGGCCATAGCTGAAAATCAGTGTGTTGCTCTCAGGGCAATATAATAACTGAGCTATGACCTTTTTGTATTGCTGTGGCATACATATAAAATTGATAAGTATTGTTTTTATTTTACTCTGTATTTTTAATGACATTGTTTTTTATCAAATTGTTGTATATGTGTGACTAGAGCAGCAAATAAACATTATCTATATATCTTTTGTTTGTTAACAGTCTTATTTCGTACCCATATATGAAACTTCAGTTATGTTTACTGCAAAAACCACCTTTGTTGTGATGTGTATTTTTATCAAGTTTTTCTTATACTTTGCGGTTTATGGTTGATTTTATGCTTTTCATAAATAAAATTTTCCAAAAGTTTGTAACGTTGCTGCATGCCACCTGCATGCTGCATTTCGTCCAACCTCAATTATTTCTTATCCTGTCCATTTTTCGTTCCTAATTTTAATTAAAATTTCATTCCATTCCATTTTTAGATTACTTTCTCTCTCTCTCATCACTCATTCTTCAGTCTACTATCATCTCTCAGACCATAACATTCTCTGATATTAATTATTAATGTTATATTAAAGTCAATATCAATATAAGTTGTGAAGTTGTAACAATAAAGTTAATCTCTGTGTCTTCTGTGTGTCGAGTCTCTGTTCTCCCTACTACTTCCTTATATGTAGGAACTCGGCAAGAGCGTCGGGACGGTCGAGCCTTCACAAGTTTATACGCTTTTGTGACCTCGAAGATCTTATTTTTGTTTCTTTGTTGTTGTTGTTTTATAAAATCATAAAATAAGGAAAACATACAATACAAATAGAAGAATGTAACATTTATATTGAATAGGAAAACCCGTACAAGTTGGGTTGCTCTCGCCCTGAAGACAAATGGTTTGGCATCAATCAATCTGTTTTTTGTAAGACAGCTTCCGCCTATTATTTCTTGGTTTGTCTCTAGAACTGCTATATTTTTTGTCCGTCTTTCATATCGAAACATAACACGTTTATCAATTCAGGAGACTTATCGTGACAAACTAAACACAATGAGAAAAAGAACTTTGCTTTATATATGAAAATCAAATAATGAATTTAAGTGACAGCGATTTTATTTTGTATTAGAAAGTCTTTTTCACACTTTCTCACTCGTATCGATTTTTATTCACTATCATTGTCACCTAAACACATTATTTAATGTAGATTAAAAAAACAAAGATTTTAAAATCCAATTAAAACCCCCTTTATAACCCATATCTTTTTCCTCCGTGTAGAATATTCCCGATGCTTGTCTTTCAGCATAGATCATCATCATCATCATCATCAGGTTTTTTTAGTCTCCACTACAGGAGCACGACCCTCTCTGTGCAGCTAGAGCAACCAGAGACCTTGGCCTACACTCTCCTCACTGGCCAGACGGGTTGGAGAGGTCTCATTGATGTTTATGGGCTTTGTTTAGCTTGTATTTCCTAGGTCGCCTTTACGACATCCACGGGAAGACTTGGAGTGGTCCTATTCTACTCTGCCTGATACCATACGGCGTATACGAGTATATTGTATCACCGCTTAGATCGTTAAAGCTGATTGAGCGAAAAATCTGAGAAATTACGTCATTACGGAAATGGCTAGCAACCCTTGACTATTCTTAGAGTTTGTTCCACCTGATGTGGTCTGAAAACCTCAGGGTTTGTCTACCCCGCAAGTGAAAAAGAAGTGATAGTATCTATTTGTGTAGTAGCGTACAAGCAGAAACTAAGCAATCCAAGTTCGCCGTCAAGACACTTCGAGCTAACTTAAATTAAAATTATTATGTAAACTAGTTCTCGAGTCACCGAGAGCTTTCCAGCATATATAAGGATCTTAGCGGGAACTTTTCAGCGGTTTTAATTAGATAAAAGTTAAAATTTTAAAGGTTATTTTGTATTTCCTACGTCATACAATTTATCATCCATGCTGGTGTGGGGGAAAAGAAAGCAAAATGTCAAAAACAAAGTGTTGACTAGCTCCGTGGCGCAGCGGTCAACACGCCAGCCTGCGACACGGAGTGACCGGGTTCGATCCCCGGCCAGGTCAAGATGGAAAATTATATTTTTTAGATTGGCCTGGGTCTTGGATGTTAATCTATTTAAGTATTTGTTATAAAATATAGTATCGTTGATTTAGTATCCCATAACACAAGTCTCGAACTTACTTTGGGGCTAGCTCAATCTGTGTGATTTGTCCATATATATTTATTTATTTGTTGCTTCCCTTCCCGCGCAGACCGTAGAAGCCGGTCGAGGGAATGGGCGAAAATCTCAAGAATCATTACAATAGGCGATGCGGCTAGCAACCATCACTATTTTGATTCCGTTTTCCAACTTCACGCCCACCAACACGCTAAACGTGGCCATTCGGTCGCACTTTAGGTTCTGTCTACCCCGTAAGGGATAAAGTCGTGATCATATGTACGTATGTATAAAATTTGTAAAGTTAATTCATTTCAGCCTCTCTCTCAAGGGTTTTCCGGTAGCGAGGCTCTACCACAACTAAACCTATCCACCACCAATCTGCTTGCACCACTGCTCTTGCCGCTGAAGCCCGGAGACGTAAGGTAGTCTACAGCTTATTGCCTGCCTCAAAAGTAACTCTGCCTTAGAACGTTATACCTTTGAAAATGTATCACAAGTATATACCCGCTTTGCATGTAACCACTACAACATGGACTCCATCAATTAGTGTAAGTAGTTATTAAACCATTCACGTTTTACGTTCCATTTTACGTCAGAGCATACATTGAGTGTCTATTTTTAAAAGCGTCCAATTCAATTAACACTGGCTGTAAACGCAATGCGTGCTCAAACGCTTCGATAAGTTTATGCCACTGTGTCCCACACGTTCATATGAGCATTAAAGTATACCAGCCTTTGAATCAGAGGGGGCAGCAGATACTCGGTGACAGGGAGGGGGGGAGCAACAGCCCAGACGGATGTCTGGTATACTTTCATTCTGCGGTAATTGAACCCTCTACAGCTTGGGGTATAGGACAATTAATTTATTTTTTAAACATTTGGACAACTGCTCCACTGCCCCCTTGGTGACTGCGACTGCCCCGACCTGTAATTCTAAGTTTATAATCTAATTGACTCAAGTTCAGTATTTTTCATCGACTACTCCCTGCTTGCGGTGAAGTAAAGGCATCGAAAGGCATAGACTGATTACAAGAAGGAAAAAGCTAATCCCTCTATTATTCCTGCCACAAATAATCATTATCATCATCATCTAGTCTAGAGTCATCATCATCAGGTCTTTTTAGTCTCCACTGCAGGAACATGACCCTCTCTGTACTACCGGAGCCATACTTTGTCAGAGCAGATAGAGACTTGGCCACACACTTTCCTCGCTGGCCAGACGGGTTGGAGAGGTCTCATGTTTATGAGCTTTGTTTAGCTTGTATTTCTTGAGTCCCCTCTTACGACACCCATAGGAAAATTTGGAGTGGTCCTATTCTACTCTGCGGGAAACCACACGGCAAAATAATCATTACCTGTGTTTCTTTCCTCAAGGTTTCATTGTTCCATTGGAGGCTATTATCTGCCATACTTACTACTATTGGCAGACGGGGTGGCGAGCGCAGTTTCTTTGGCTTCTTGCACTTCGGATGCTGCTGCCCATCGGAAGTTTTTCAAACTGGGGAAGGAAAGGAATTTGTTGAATTTGGAAGGGAATTAAGGTATTGGGATACTACTCACTCGGATAAAAGGAGGAAAGCAAGTAGCAGCTTGGTAGGCCTGGCGCACGTACCCGATGCCGATACCAGCAACCACCACTCAGGTTGTTAGGAATGATATCCCTGACCATGCAATGGCCAATTTTTTATTTATTTATTTGTTTATTTATTCATTTATTTTTGCGGTGTGTGCGGAACAGCAACAACACCATCCTAAGGATGTTAGCCTCACGCCCTAACTGTACCATATTGAGGCGCTGCATGCTGGTGGGTATAGGAGGTAGGATATAAAATAAAATAAAATTATAAATTGGTACTAATATAGGTGTTTAAGTCAAACTGTTACTAACATTATATGGGAAACCGAAATAAATGAATTATTATTATTATTATTCATAAACTTACTCCTTATTACAAAAATTATGCTTTTGCCAAACTGCTTAGCAATTTAACGGGAAATCATATTTTAACATCATTTTTATTTTGCCTATTTCTTCCTTCACCATTTCGTTGACTTATAATAATATCTAAGTTACTATTAATAATAAAAATTTACAAAAATTTGCAAGACTGCAAGGACTTATCCATACTATACATAGGTAATTGATAGGATTAAAAACGACAGCTGTCGAGTTTATTTGTATTATTTAATTATTAAGAAAACCAACAGCGGTACAGATTAAATTTACAATAATCATAATTAAAATTATAGCCCATAAGAGGTTTCCCTTTCTATGAGTTGCTATATACAATGCCACAAGCCGGTAATTATCATCTATCATAATCATATCCCACATTTTATCACTTTGGAAGCCTAATTAATACGGTTCTAAGTGAAATAAACCTTGTGTTTCACCCTTTTGTTTCCACCCTTTCATTGACTAGTTTGACGCTTCAGTGGTTCGCATATATAAGTTCAGTTTGCACCTAATTAGGGGCTAAGGGTTACATTGGTCAAATTATATATTACTAGCTTTCGCCCGCGGCTCCGCCCGCGTAACGGTTGATCCCTCGGAAATAGTATTTTTTCCCGGGATGAAAGGTAGCCTATGTCCTTCTCCGTACTCCAAAAAACTTGTATGCAAAATTTTATGATGATCGGTTCAGTAGTTACGGCGTGAAAGCGTAACAAACAAACAAACAAACAAACAAACAAACTCACTTTCGCATTTATAATATTAGTAAGGATTAGTAAGGATAAGGATAAGGATAAGGATTTTGAGCTTTACTAAGTACTCTCGTTACTAAATCATTTATTTTATACTATTTAATATTAAATTTTTGTATAATTTTATTATTTCAAAGACATAAATACGAAAATGGGAGCCTAGTTTAATATAATGATGTGATTGTCGACTTTTGTAAGCGCATCTGCATATAATTAAATATTCTGTGAATATTTCAAGCGTCTACCTGTTGCCGTTATCAATGTTGAGCAAAAACAAACAAAAAAAGTAACGTTTATTGTATGGGAGTTCCTTAAATATTTATTTTATTTGTTGTTATAGCAGCAACAAAAATACATCATATGTGAAAAATTCACTGTCTAACTATTACGGTTAATGAGATACAGCCTGGTGACTGTTACACAGACAAAGAGACAGACAGTTAATTGGACAAATATTACTGTCTGTTGCATGTCAGAAATTACTAATGTGTGATACCTTAATTTTATACAATCCACCTATTGTACCACGTTTATAGCAATAAAGTATATCATCATCATCATCATCAGACGGACAGCAAAGCGAATTAAAAGGGTCTCGTTTTTACCCTTTGGATACGGAACCCTAAAAACCTCATAAGAGAGGTCGCCTAGAAGAAATTTTAAGCACACTTATATATCAGAGTCCCCATACAAGAAACGAATCTAGTAAGTAGATAAATAATGTACGTACGGAACTAGTGTGTGTACTAATACCACCCACACTTAGCCAGTTTTTATAAATAAGTAAATCTACTTTTCTTCTAAGTTTTTATTAAAATGTTTGTCTAACTTCAAGAATTTCGCAGACTCGCTTTTGAACTACTGACCGTCTTCAAATTTAATATTTTAAGTAAGTTGAACAAGTTTTGAATCTTTAAATCCTCCTAGTTCTTTGACTGAATTATTAAATACTGAAGTTAGTTCGGGAGAATTACCCATCTTGAAAATAAGTTTATTTTGCTGAGATTAACTTTAAATTTCTGTTCTAACTTAATCAACTTTAATTTTTCATGAAAATATTATTATTAAAATATTTAAAATTGAGTTAACTTGACTGGATTGTATTTTTTCGATCATCATCATTTCGTGTAGGTGTCACGGTCAATCGACTATGCACTCCCTGGTGTCAGAGTTCTTCGGAACCGCCTCTCAGCCTCTGACGTGGTTCCAGACCTTTAATGACTACCAGATAGCAGCCGGGACCACCGGCTTAACGTGCCTTCCGAAGCACGGATACATCTTTATTATCAGACAATCAGGTGATTCAAGCCTGCAATGTCCTAACCAAACTGGAAACAACTGTAAACCCACGATACCCAGGTCTACAGGCAAGCGCCTTAACCACTAGACCACGGACGCAGTTCTTTTCTATATAGCGCGTAGAACCAATGGCCAGTGGAGCAGAACGGTTCTGGAAGTGCGACCACATACCGGTAAGCGCAGTGTCGGACACTCACCGACCAGGTGGTCGGACGACCTGACCAAGGTCTCAGGAAAACGCTGAGTGCAAGCCGCTTCCAACCGGTCATTCTGAAAATCGTTTTGGGAGGCATATGTTCAGCACTGGCTGATATGATGATGATGATGATATGATAATAGTATTTTTTATTTAAGACTAGCTTTCGCCCGCGGCTTCGCCCGCGTCAGTTGGCTTAGATGTTTGATTTTTTCACAGCAACATTTTTTACAGGGACAATAGACATAAGTATTTGATATAAATTTCAGCTTAACACATCGACCGAATCCTAAAAAAGGGTCATGACAGACAGACATATAGACAGATAGGCAGAAACGAAAAATGATCCTGTAAGGGTTCCGTGTTTTCCTTTTGAGGTACGGAACCCTAAAAATTAAAGGGAGTTATAAGAATGTACGTCATATGTAATTTTCATTTGTTCTTACTATAAGAACCGCATAATACCACCATTACACGGCGTTCAAACGTAAAATGAGTACGATCAACATACACTTTTACGATACGACCTGTGTTTTCAGGAAAATTGGATGTTGAGCATTTAAGATGTTTAATTTATGCGAATAGGGTCCAAAAATTAACTTGCTGAGCTTCTCGAGTCTTATCATCATTAACTCACAATAGCCTGAAGCGATACGACATTGGAACCTTTAAAACACGAGTCTATGCACGAATCATTCTTGGAATAATTCTGTTTTCTTTTGCGGATTATCAAAACGCAGTGGTTGGGTTTGCCCAAGACATGTTCACTTTTTCTTTATAATATGAATCTGTCCTCTTTGTAATATGAGTGTAGATGTAGCCACACGGGTCGAATTGATAACATTCTTTTTATTAAAGGCGGTTAAAAAAATAATTATTTCATAACGAGAACCAATAATTTGTAACAAACAGTGTATAGATTAACCCACTTATAAATAAACGAGAATTTATTGCCTTTCTGTTTTGCTGCTACTAATTATGGACAAAAAATCGTAATAAAATAAATGTTAATGAGGATTTTCGGAACTGATTTTCTTCCAGGTGGTGGCACTGTAAAGAAAGGTACTTTTAACAGCAACTGTCAAAATCCACTAATCTCTCTATCTAAATAAATTATATTTTTTTGTTGTTTGTTTGTTTTTCGTGTGTGTAAGTGGCCAACACTGGTGTCAGATTTTTAAAGCTGCTTTAATGCATCTGACAAAGCTTGCCGACTGCCAGCAAGGACGACAGGACTATGCAGACTTGAATCAACTGATTGTCTGATAATAAAGATGATTTCTTGCTTCGGAAGGCACGTTAAGCCGTTGGTCCCGGCTGCCATCTGGTAGTCGTTAAAGGAACCACGTCAGTGGCCGAGAGGCGGTTCCGAAGAACTCTGACATCAGGGTGTGCATGGTCGATTGACCGTGACACCTACTCGAAATGATAATGATGATCAAGGACGACAGCTGGGACCAATGGTTTAACGTGCCTGTAATACAGGTGGGTAAAACCTATTTCAGGCACCAGTTCTCTCACTTATATTAGGTTTATTACCATGCAAATAATATGTATTTCTAGTTGTGGAGAAAAAAATTAAAGATTGAATAATTATTATTTATCAACAATGACATCCTATTTTTGGAGAGGCTTAATAGATAAAATTATTTCATAATGTAAACCAGTAATTTGTGACAAACAGTCGACAGCAGCGGGCGCGTTACTCGGCACAAATCATAATAAAAGCCTTTAATAATGAGGGGTTTCGAAATCGATGTGTGTGTATGGTGGCACTTAGACAAGAGAAATTTTGACAGTAGCTGTCAAAATCGACCAATCATAAAAGATCATTAAACATGACGAACGAAAACCCTCATCACCAGATGAAGACTTCGTATAGAATTAATTTGTATACACCATTATTCTTTCTGTTCTGTGTATATTTTTGTTATTTATTGGTAACTATGTATTTTTCCGCGACTTCGTCGGCGTAGAAATTGAAAATTGGACCAAGCAATCACGTTATCCCATACAAACTTTGCCCCCTTTCCCATACCTTTAGGAGTAGAATTTCGGAAAATCCTTTCTTATTAGATACCTACGTCATACAAAGAACAAACCCTCCAAGTTTCAGGTCTCTACGATCAGCTGTATAGGCTATGCATTGATCCGTCAGTCCGGCAGTCATTCAGGACAAAGCATTTTATATGTTAATATTATTTATTATGAATAACCTCCTTTTTTTGTAGGGCTAAAAAAGTAATTATTTAATAACGAGAACCAGTAATTCGTAACAAACAGTCGACAGCAGCGGGCGCGTGACTCGGCACAAATCCAGCAGATTATCCGCCTGTTGACAGCCTGCTGCGGTGATGTTATTAACCCACTTATAAATAAACAAGAATTTATTGCCTTTCTGTTTTGCTTTTACTTATTCAGGACAAAAAGTCATAATAAAAACCTCCAATAATGAGGGGTTTCGAAATCGATGTGTGTGTGTGGCGGCACTATGACAAGAGGAATTTTGACTGTAATTGTCAAAATCGACAAATCATAAATGATGTATAAACATGACGACCGAAAACCCTCATCACCAGATGAAGACTTCGTATAGTTTTTATTTGTAAACACCATTATTATTTCTGCTCTGAGTATATTTTTGTTATTTATTGGTAACTAGCTTTCGCCCGTGGCTCCGCCCGCGTCAATGTCGATCCCTCGGGAATAGTAGTTTTTTCCCGGGATAAAAGGTAGCCTATGTCCTTCTCCGTACTCCAGAGAACTTGTATGCAAAATTTCATAAAGATCGGTTCAGTAGTTACGGCGTGAAAGCGTAACAAACAAACAAACAAACAAACTCACTTTCGCATTTATAATATTAGTTAGGATTAGGACAAGAATTTATGGCCCTTTCTGTCTAACTGCTACTAATTAAGGACAAAAAGTCATAACGAAAACCCCAGAGGATTTTCGGAATCGATTTTTCCACAGACACACTGTGACAAATGGTACTTTTAACAGCTGACCAACTGTAAAAATCTACTAATCATATGCTTTGTTTTTTGTTTTTCGTGTGTGTAAGTGGCCAACACTAGTGTCAGATTTTTCTAGCTGCCTAAAGGCATCTGACAGAGCTTGTTGACTGTCATCAGTGATGACAGCGGAAACCACCGGCTTAAAGTTCCTTCTGAAGCACGGAGAGGCTTGAGATATTTTTAATTCACTTGCGGTTACCTTTCCCATGTGGGGACCGCGCCTTGAGTTGCTTAACATGTTCTAAGCGCTAATTATGGTCACTATGATAATGATCCCCCCTCCCCTGTACAGATGGCTGCAGTCAAATCTAATCCGCAGTAGTTACACTATAATGAGAGGGGTTCAGATTTCTCAGCAATACATGAAAAAAGGCCATTATTAAACAAGAAATAATAATTTTGTATAGCCAAAGTAAGTTTTTTTTTTTCTTTTTATAGCTGGAAGGAAATAGGTGAGACCTTTGCCCAGCAGTGCGACAATAGGTATAGGTAAATAAAAGAAAAAGCTACGTGAGGTATAGCCATTTAAAAAAAAAAAATTGTAACAACTCACGTTTTATCCTTATTATTATTAACTACTATTATACTTTATTACAAATATTATAAATGCGAAAGTGAGTTTATTTGTTACGCATTCACGCCGTAACTACTAAACCGATCATCATAAAATTTTGCATACAAGTTCTCTGGAGTACGGAGAAGGACATAAGCTACCTTTTATCCCGGGAAAAAGTACTATTCCCGAGTGATCGTCATTAACGCGGGCGGAGCTGCGGGCGAAAGCTAGTATTTTAATAATAAATATAAATAAATAAATATATACTGACAAATCACACAGATTGAGCTAGCCCCAAAGTAAGTTCGAGACTTGTGTTATGGGATACTAACTCAACGATACTATATTTTATAACAAATACATATATAGATACACATCCAAGACCCACGCCAATCTGAAAAAGATCATTTTTCATCTAGACCTGGCCGGGGATCGAACCCGGTCACTCCGTGTCGCAGGCTGGCATGTTGACCGCTGCGCCACGGAGCTAGTAAAATAAATTAAATAATAAATTTAATATGATTATTATGTAACTATGAAGCAACACTGCGCTTTAAACATTGTGTTATAATAGAGAGAAATATAGTTCTATTAATTCCAATATACAGAACACTAAATTCATGCTAAGCTATTTTAAAGCCCACCTTATATTTCAGTCAGTAAGCATAAAAGTCCCTTCAAGATCCAGTTAAAAAGAGCAAGGCGTTCCGGAAACAAGAACTAATGAAGATTGCAGGATGACAGTGCACAATAAGAGGAATTTCCAATAAGTCCCCCGCCAAATGAAATTTCCCCTTTTGTCCCGCCGCAAGCAGAGGTCATGTCAGGTCGTTTTTCCAATATGAAATACAGCCTGGTGACAGACGGACGTACAGACAGACGGACAGCGGAACGATATTAATAGAGTCCCCTTTTTTACCCTTTGGGTACGGAACTCTAAAAAAACATTTTTAACACAAAAACATTGGTATCAAAGTAGTACCATTTCTCATTATATTACCAAGTCCTAGATAACACAAGTATATTTCAAATGATTTTTATCACACAAAATAACACCATTTCCCTATATAATCACCTGTCATAAGTCCCGACAAGTTCATAGCATGCAATATATCAATCTGATACTGAATTTCCGAGTAACTTTCAACTAATATTTTCACATTTCCACGAGCGGTGGGAATGTTGGTGATTCACACGGGGATAGTTAATGGTAGAATAAACTAGCATTCAATCATCATCATCATCCGGTCCTTCTTAGTCTCCACTTCAGGAGCACGACCCTCTCTGCACTACTAGAGCCATACTTGGCCAGAGCAGTCAGAGGACTTGGATTACACTCTCCTCGCTGGCCAGACAGGTTGGAGAGGTCTCACAGATGTTTATAAGCTTTGTTTAGCTTGTATTTCCTAATTCGCCTTCTACGACATCCACGGGAATACTTGGAGTGGTCCTATTCTACTCTGCCGGATACCACGCGGCTTTAGTATTCAATACTCTACCACATTTGGCAAGTTATGTACCTATACATACATCTAGCATGTATATATCTAGAAACACTTATAAACATAATAAAATATCACCAGCAAAATTCTTAACGACTCATCATTACCTACCGTTGTCCCTGACCGCCGTTTCTGATCTCGTTCACGCTCTTACTGACTGATACTACAATCACCTACTCACTGACACTCACTCTTCCCACAACTAACTTGACGCTAACGAAACTAAAACTGACTTTCATTCTCTACACTCTACACATTCATACACTCAAACACAACACTAACACCTGTCTGACCCTCACACTTCCACCCACACACACATATACAGACACAAATCTTACACTAACACCTACCTGTGCTCCCCAACTTAGATTAAACAATATGTAACTTTTTATACCTATTCTACACTGTATGTAAGACTCAGTGATCCGAGGGAGGGGCCTAGTCACTTGTGGCACAGGTTCCAATAGGAACCTATTTCAAGGACTAGTCTCCAAACAAAGAGAACAAGTCGCAACAAATTGTACAACCATAGTTTTTAGGACCCATACTTTTAAGGCTTATCTTTGTTAAAGAGAAAATAAACATATATTATTATTATTATTATTATATATACCTGAAGGTATAGCCACTATCAATATGAATATTGATAGTGGCTAAGGGGTTTAAGAGCTGAACCCATAATCGATCGGCCATAGTTCGAACAGGGTTAGGGTCCCTACCTGTCGTTTGTAATTCAATCTGACTCGAGCGTTACAGAACGGCAATAACGGGACCCTATTTCTAAGCCTGGTGATGTCTGTCCGTGCGTCACAGGCCTGTATATACTGAACTGTAATAGGAAGAGATTAGTTGTTTTTTTAGGGCTCCGTACATCAAAACGAAAAAACGGAACCCATAAAGAATAACTTTGTTGTCCGTCTGTCAGTCTGTCAAGACCCTTTTTCTCAGGAACTCGAGAGATATCAAGCTGAAATTCATATCAAATACCCCGAGTATTCGACTCTAATATGCTTTGGATCTATGAAAAATACAAACTTCTATGCCTGGAAAACTGAAACTGAAACAGCAATCTACTATCTATATATGTATTTGTTATAAAACATAGCATCGTTGAGTATCCCATAACACAAGTCTCGAACTTACTTTATTAATATTTATTTACTATGCCGTTAATAACAACACATAATAAATTAATAATAAATATATACGGACAAATCACACAGATTGAGCTAGCCCCAAAGTCAGTTCGAGACTTGTGTTATGGGATACTAACTTAACGATACTATATTTTATAACAAATAGATACATAGATACCTACACATCCAAGACCCAGGCCAATCTGAAAAAGGTCATTTTCCATCTTGACCTGGCCGGGGATCGAACCCGGGCACTCTCGTGTCGCAGGCTGGCGTGTTGACCACTGCGCCACGGAGCTCGCCAAGACAACATAGGTATACAATAAATCAAATTTCGAGTAGGTGTCACGGTCAATCGACCATGCACACCCTGGTGTCAGAGTTCTTCGGAACCGCCTCTCGGCCTCTGACGTGGTTCCTTTAACGACTACTAGATGGCAGCCGGGACCACCGGCTTAACGTGCCTCGTGAATCATCTTTATTATCAGACAATCAGGTGATTCAAGCCTGCAATTTCCTAACCGAACTGGAAACAACTAAACAAAGTATGCTTCCGGTGGGAATCGAACCCACGATCCCCGGGTCAATAGGCAAACACCTTAACCACTGGACCACGGAGGCTGTTATAAATCAAATGAAGCCGAGCTGCTAATTGCTTTTACTTTTCCCCCATTCATGTGAGTTATTAGTATCCCAATACTTGCATTCCCAGTCCTATCAAATGTCTATCCTTTCCCAACCTTAAAATGCTCCCAATAGGCAGTGGCGACGGAAGCACAAGAAGCCAAAGGAACTGCGCGATTCTTTGAATCTTTGCCAAAGGAACTGCGCTTGCCAACCCGCATGCCAAGCGTGGTGAGTATGGCAATATCCTCCAATGGATCGAAGAATTCATGACCTCCCATACCTTTGTACAGCAGTGGACTTTTTACGGTTAATATGAATGATGACACCACTGGTTTCTATACTCCTGTGAAGCAGGCTCTAAGTTTCATAATGAAAATATTTCTGGAAAAATATGTTCGAATTTCAGCTCGTAAAAATTACAATGAAGACGACACGACGGTACAGCAATATGGAAAGTAATATTACAAATATTACGTTTCATATTGCTGTATATTCCACTGACTATAATTTGGAGTATACACATATACACTGTATGGATGTGAAACGTGGAAGCTAACAAAAAACGAAAGCAAAAGGCTTGAAGCATTCGAGATATGGTGTTGGTGTAGAATAGAATGAATATGCTGGATAGAAAGAGTGACTAATAAAAAACTAAGAAAAGGTGTAATAAATGTTGAAATAAAATCACTTTAATACGGTATTATCGCGTTTACATTATTTTTATGAAATGAAATATATTTCTTGCAATACACACACACACAACACAAACAAGAAATGACAATAAAAGACAAAAACAAAATAAAGAAATTATAAGGTGGTGCCATCTGTATTACAAAAGGTGACGGCTCAGTATAACGTTGTACTAGGCATGTGCCAATGCATGACCTAATACAACACTGATTTTCAGCCGCCACCTGCTGTGGCATCACAGACCATCCCACGTATCCCTATTAGGGAAGATAACTTATATAAGAATAAACAGACGACAAAAGAATAACAATAATAAAGTAAGAAAATACATACACAAAAAAGATAAAAAAATAATAACATTTTACATCTGACATTTCGAAAACTTATAGTTTTCATGATCGCAGGTAGACTATTCTACCTAGTCTTGTAATATACGCGATAATGCCGTATTGAAATGATTTTATTATGTAACAATCGCGAAAATATCAGAAACCATTTTGTTATTAATGCGTTCGTTCAGAGCAGCAGAGATAAAAATTGTAGGATACCTAAAACGATACGACGATTTGATCAGGAACATCAAAGAAGGAAAAAGGTGACCGGGAAGACCGAGACACACTTTTATAAAAAAAATAAAGGTTACTCCTTATGAAGAAGTAAAGGAACTGGTTGAAGAAATAAAGGAATGGAAAATCTCCAACAAGAGTCCAGCTCTTATTAACAATAAAGTGAATAAAAAGACATAAAAGCAGTCACGTCTCACGACCTTCCGATTTGGCCCCTAGAATGGTGTGCCGCGGCAAAGCTTTAGAAAAGGCTGTGGGAATTTACACCTATATATTTACGAGTCTTGGTTTATATTAACTTGCATGTTTAATGTAAATTAAGTCTCTATTTAATTTCAAAATCGAAAATATATCATGAATAAATTGCGCCACAGGTAGGATTTGAACCCACAAACCTTTAACGTTTGACCCGTCGATGCTCTCAATCACTGAGTTGCCGTAGCTTCAAATCGAATTTGTAATATTATAGGTACACCGACGTTCGCCGTGTGGTACCCGGCAGAGTAGAATAGGATCATTCCAAGTCTTCCCGTGGGTGTCGTAGAAGGCGACTTAGGAAATACAAGCTAAACAAAGCTTATAATATAAACATCTATGAGACCTCTCCAACCCGTCTGGCCAGCGTGGAGAGTGTAGGCCAAGTCCTCTGGCTGCTCTGGCCAAGTATGGCTCTAGTAGTACAGAGAAGGTCGTGCTCCTGTAGTGGAGACTAAAAAGACCTGATGATGATGATGATGATAATAGGTACACGCATTCAAAGCATGCGTAATCTCCATTACTACCCGCTATTTAGAAGTGTGGTATCCAACTTAATTCATATCAAATTAATTGAAAGTTGAGTAAAGCGGAGAAAGCTTTATCAATTATTTATATAAATATCATTTAAATGTTCGGTTTATTATTAAAATCGAAAATATATGATGATAAATTTCCGCCACAGGTAGGATTACACAAACCTTCGACATCTTACAGTCGATGCTCTCAACCACTGAGCTGCCGTAGCTTCAAATCACCGCGGCGAAATTATTTATCACATATTATAGGTATACGCATTCGAAGCATGCGTAATCTCTATTTAGTTGTTTACGCAGAGATGCACACAACGGAAGCTCACAGTGCATCGCGCATTAGTATATTAACTTTAGTGTATACACCAGCCGCGGAAAAAGTCAATAAACGGTAAAACCTGACCCGGGCAGGTCAAATTGGCCCCAACACGTCACTCGCCCCACTTAAGGTAACTTATGTGTACCCAATATAGCGTGTATTGATGCTATCCTGATTTATATCAGCAGTATTTACTACTGGTAGTAGAGTAGAATGGTGCACATACTAAGCCATTTCTTCTATGTAGTGGTCTCCCACAAGGAATGCAATGGGTGAGAAATTTTTAATTATTTTCGAGAAAGTACTCAACCATTCTTGGATTATATCATTAAAACTAACGTGAGATAAATCCTTACTAATATTATAAATGCGAAAGTGAGTTTGTTTGTTTGTTTGTTTGTTACGCTTTCACGCTTAACTACTGAACCGATCAACATGAAATTTTGCATACAAGTTCTCTGGAGTACGGAAAAGGACATAGGCTACCTTTTATCCCGGGTAAAAGTACTATTCCCGAGGGATCTACATTGACGCGGGCGGAGCCGCGGGCGAAACTTAGGCTCTGTCAGGGCAGCAATCCTAATTTCGTCAAATAAATGTGTCGCTGCAATATTAATATACTGCATTCTTAATTGACGGAACTGATTTTTCAATCTGCCGTTAATAGTTTCGACTACCCAGCGGCACATTGTGACTTTACGTGAATCATTAGCTTTTGAAACTGAAAGCTGATATTCATTTTCATCTTTATTTGCGGGCATGAAGGCGTCGTACCCGCATGAATTCACGTCATCAATGCAGTCTCGGAAACCACGATCTAAGATTAGTACGTCATCACTCTCAAAAAACCAAATAAAGGGATCATCGACACGTTTCACGATTTCTGACAAAATAGTTGCATCAGATGTCGTTGCTGGATACAATCCATATACATCCAGAATGTGTCCATCGGGACAAACTATTAAAAATGGTTTAAGTAAATGGCGATACTTGTGTAGACTGTAAGATTTTCTTTGAAAATAGTAATTACTGCTTTTCTGGAGGTAGATATAAGTTCCATCTAATATGACAATAGCTTTTCTTTCTTCTTGAGGAGCTTCTGGATTCCCAAACAAAGCATTCGGGATGGAAAGGCTCCGTTAAATTACTTCTTCTCTCGTCATGTGATCGAAACCCAAATGCCGTGGGACAAATTCGTTTAATAGGTAACCCCTCACTAGCTTCATTGTTCTCTCTAGCGTCTTTCTCGTTATATTAAATATATTTGACAATCTTTCGTTCGAATCCCCGGTATGTAACTTCGTCAGTACTGTGGCCAAAGCTCTGCCTGCTTTGTTTTTAAAGTAGCAGGAAATACTAGGTGTATTTTGTAGGATTTCCTGAAAATTCGCTTTGGAAAATCATATATAATACTGAAAGACAGCATCCTTCATTGGTCATAAGGTCACTTTAGACTTTGACAGACCTGCTTAGGTCTGTCAAAGTCTAAAGTAACCTTACGATTTCGCAGTATGTCCATCATCTCTTTTAAATGTGTTGGTGAAAATTCATCCTAAATTCTACATATATTTGTGTCAATATGTTGCCAAATCTGAGCTATAGAATGTTCTTCACAAATCCGACTTCCACGGGGAATATAAAAGCATTTATCTTGCAGAACTACGGCCCTTATATCAATGGGTATCCGCTGCAAATGGCTATTGTTGCATCCTACTATGATGCAAGAATGCGTATTATAAGGCGCTCGTTTGTAGCCAGGTAACTTTATGTGATTTAAGTTTACTTGCACAGCTTGATCTTGATTTCGGTAAGCAACAACTTCTGCAGGTGAATCAGCAACAGCTTCTATAGGTGAATTATAACGCTGCGCACGTTGAAGACAGGGCCTGCAGACTTTATCTTCTACGCGAAACTGCAAAAAAAAGAACAAGCGATCTGACTACTCATGGTTACGTACTGACAACAGTCAAACTATACACTTTGAACATTGTACTATCCTTATGCCGTCCTCACGACTTATGTGGATACTAACTAAACAATACTATATTTTTTATATTACAAATATTTATAGATAAAAATCCAAGACTCAGGACTATTTGAAAAGGCCGTTTTCCAACTTGCCTGGCTGGGAATCGAACCTCCGGATGGAGCGTGTTAACTGTTACACCACAGAGGTCGTCAAACACACAATAAAATAACACGTGTATTTCACACACAAAGAAAAAGCGACTTTTCATTAAACATTACAAAATAATAATAAGCCATCGATGAGGAAACTAATACTATATTAAATCAATTGTTTATTCATCGAAATAACTGAATTATGACAGACGTGACGTTTCGAGATAAAACATTTCGAGAAAGTGAAATTCTGAACTGAAGCAATTCTTTGCGTACCTGTGTTATATTAGCTATTTCAGCAAAATACGCCATCAGCTGGGGATGAGTTTGCACAAAGTCTTCAGTCAAGAAATAAGATCTTCGACGATTGCCACCAATTCGGTTTAAACTTCGTCGGCAACAGATGCAGAATTGACTGTTAATAGCATCCATGACGATTTTATTGTCCAATCAATCACAAATCCAATCGCATAGTATCGCAGGGTCCAGTAAGTGTAGCCGTTAGTTATCACAATTCACATTCATAAATCGGTATAGCCAGAAAACACGCCGAGTCGTCGTTTAGCAGGTCAGGTGAAATAAACAAAAAACACACGCAAATAACACGGGAGTCAAACGGTGAGTAATTGTAACGTTTTTGTTCGTGAAGTCCGGGACAAGACTGTCCCCCCACCACGCCGTGCGCGCTGCCGCTGAGCAGGTAAACGAACCGTGCGCTATGATTGGTTGAATAAGCTAGCCGTCTCATGTCTGTGTATTGGTGTAGGTAAGATACGGATGGGACGGCTGCGATAGTTATGTCGCCTAGAAATAGCATACTTTTAAGTTATGCGCTCTACTGATGCCCGGGCTCCATTGAAGGCCTTAGCTAGACCCCGGTGGCCACCAACACAACAATATTGTATAAGCACTTGGCACGTACCAAATTGAACAACGTTGTTATTATAGCGAGCACATACAAAATTGGTCCGCCATGGCCACCCAATGACCGTCCATTGTGACTGGCTGTGATGCTGCCAGTGCAGAGGACCACAAGCCTGCCCATTCACCTCGTCGCTTCTTAAGACAAAGCAGAGAAGAGCCACTATCGTAAGAAGCGTTAATTTATGATAGAATATCATAATAAAATCGTCTATATAAATGAGAATTTCTAAGCCAAATATCTTCGTTCCGATATTGTTTAGAGAAATGTGTCCATAATAACTTTTGTTCGCTTTATATTGTTCTATCGAAATATTCAAGTTTCATTAGTGGCCGCGCAAATTCGAAAACGACGCCAATTTTATCCAACCCCTTTGTTAAGATCTATAAAGCTTTACGCTCTATCTTCACTCTACTCTATGCTTGCAGTATTTACTGCCGGGGTCGCGTGCCTCGTGTGGGAATTGACCCTTTGGATAGAATTGAATTGGATCTATCTTTAGGTATTTTAGGACAATCACTAGAGGGATATTGCGAGAACTCATTTGGGTAAGTGATATCCTATATTTAGCTTTGGTCTTCAAACAGAAAACTATAGTAAAATAAGGTATTTCAAGCCAATATGGGACTAAGGTGTTTATTTAAAAAGAATCCAAATATCAGTTAAGGCGAGGCCTCAAATGTTTGGTACCTTCGCTCGGCAAAGGACTGATCAAGTGCGCGCAAGGGATAGCGCTTGGCGGTTTAGCCCGTGAATGATGAGATAGGAGATAGTCTCGAGTCGCTCAAAGAAAAAAACGTAAGCGCCAAATTCGTTATTTCTATTTTATATAAAATCAGACCGGTTAATTGTATTTTCATATTTACATTTTGATGAATTACTAATAACCTATCTTTTAATCTAAAAATAATTATTTCATTCGTCGCATTTGAGCTACAATAACAAAAACTCTGCGAACGAAAACCATTTTTCAAAAAATATTTCTATCGAGAAAATTTTATCAAAACGTGTTTTCATCTTCAATTTTTGGAGATGAAATAGTCAAAAATCATATTACTTAGATTTGAAACTCCTAATTTAAGTATTTTGCGAGATAAATAAGGTTCAGAACGACCTTATTTACAGTGGTATCACCTTAATCGATATTTTTTGCATCGTACTTCGATGCAAAAAATATCGATGAATGAACTCGCCGCGTAGACCCGCGGTCTCCGCCAACAAAGAGGTTCGGTGTTCGCTTGCCAGGGCAGGCATACATACATTTGGCAAGCGGGTTGGCGAGCGCAATCTCTTTGGCTTCTTGTACTTACGACGCTGCTGTCCATCGAAAGTTTTTTAAGTTGGTAAAGGATAAAAATAATTTTGATTTGGGAAGGGAATTAAGGTATAGTGATATGGATGAATGGGAGAAAAGCAAGCAGCTCGGAAGTCCGGGCGCGCGTACCCGATGCGATACCTGCAACCACTGGAGAGGCAGTTCAGGATGGCACCCTGAGCAAATCATATTGCTATCATAATAGCGGACCCGGGCTCCAAAAAAAGGTTTACTTTCACTTTCTATTTTATTTTATTTATTTTTTTTATTTTATTTATTTATTTCTGAAGTCTTTATCTCCTTGATACCCTCATTTTTTTTTTATTATGTATGTTAGTCTGTAAGGTATTTATAATATGGGCCTCTGGTATTGTACATAATTGTAAGTACAATACTATTGCCTGAAATAAATGAATTATTATTATTATTATTATTTAGCTATGTTTATGTACGATATAATATATTTATAAGTATTTAAAAAAATGTTTGTTATTGTTATTTAATTTGATATAAAATGATTTAATTTGATATAATTTAATTTGGTTTAGGTATTTATTTTTATAAATTACATGTGTTATACTATGGATCTTAGTTATCTAAATTAAATGATGAAAAAAGTTGTTTCATCATGTATGTATGTAGTATTTATATTTTTATGTATGTATATTTGTATGTATACATATTGTTTATGTGACTATCTGTATTTTTCATTCCATTATATACTTCTAGTACCTATGTTATATAATTTACTTTTGTTTTCCCTATGGTTCACTGGGATATAATTCTTATTCTCATAGCATCAAGTCCGCCTATGGTAATCAAATGTATATATTTTGGAACAATAAAGTTTATTAAATAAAATAAATAAATATAAGGAGGGGTAACATAAGTTTATACCTCAACAATTTATTTACACATTACAAGTACGTTTCTCTCGCTCATTATTTACTCGTTCCAAACCATAATTAGGCCAACCCCCAACTCCAGAACAAACATGAAAACAAACAATACTGATGCTACAAACAACTTTTGGGAAAGTTTTTTCATCGCCTCACAGCGAGACTAAAGCGGATTGCACGTTGGAAAAAATAGGAGTTATCCTAACCAGACAATTTCTTCGTGTAAACAACTATGGATAAGACAAAATAACTATGGATAAGACAGTTATGTCTTATCCATAGTTATTTTTGAAGGGAAACCTTTAGCGGCGTTGTGCACATTTTGGGGTGGGTAAAATTTTTTTAACGCGCGTCAGGACACCTTATCTGGTCAAAAATTCGTAAGACGGACTCGTGACTTGAAACCGCCGGCGCGGTGTAGGAGAGGATATTTCCTCTCCTAATATCCCCCTCTCTTTCTACCGCACGGAATTTTTCACTTCTGCCGGCACTCTAGGAGTGCAACCCGTTGTTTAGCATTAGGTCCAATTGCTTTTGGCCGTGTGGTATCCGGCTGAGTAGAATAGGACCACTCCAAGTCTTCCCGTGGATGTCGTAGAAGGCGACTTAGGAAATACAAGCTAAACAAAGCTTATAAACATCTAAGAGACCTCTCCAACCCGTCTGGCCAGCGTGGAGAGTGTAGGCCAAGTCCTCTGGATGCTCTGGCCAAGTATGGCCCTAGTAGTACAGAGAGGGTCGTGCTCCTGTATTGGAGACTAATAAGGTCCTGATGATGATGATATCCAACTGCTGGACAAAAGCATCCCCCTTTCTTTTTTAAAAGCTTTTATTAAGTTTCACATGTCCAATGTTTGTCTGTAATCAAATCTTGCTAGTAAAATTTGATCTTCTCGATTACCGATTAAGCTGAAATTTTGCATGCATGTGTAAATCGGATGACAATACAATATTATGGAATCGTTGCGCTGCTCTGATGATGGAGTCAGAAGGTAGCCATAGGAACTCTTAAGCTAAACATGGTACACCCATCATGCCTACTGTCTCTTCAGCTTCTTTTCGAGTCGGTTGCAATTATGCCCTGCTAATAGGGTTTGTGAATAAAGAAGAATTATAAATAAATTTATAAATAAATATATACGGACAAATCACACAGATTGAGCTTGCCCCAAAGTAAGTTCGAGACTTGTGTTATGGGATACTAACTCAACGATACAATATTTTATAACAAATACATATATATATAGATACACATCCAAGACCCAGGCCAATTTGAAAAAGATCATTTTCCATCTTGACCTGGCCGGGGATCGAACCCGGTCACTCCGTGTCGCAGGCTGGCGTGTTGACCGCTGCGCCACGGAGCTAGTCAGTTTTAAGTAATTAAGTGAATATGCATAAGAACTATTCTTTAATATTAATGTTATAAATATTAATATTAATGTTGTACATAATAATGTGTAATTTAACGTTCACCATTTAAAATATCTTACGATGAATTAAATATTTGACTTTGACTTTGACTTTGACTTTAATCTCTTTGATTTTCCCGTGTCTAATCAAAGGTATGTAAGACGCTGTCTTATATCGTGCAAAGATCCTCAGATTAGTTCCAGCGAAGACGAAGTAGGTGCTTTTAATAAAATATGCCCATTATTCAAGTCGGGTAATCTGCTTGTAGGAATGATTTGTAAGGATTCAGTGAATAACGTTACATAATATCAAGCAATCTTGTTTTAACGCGTTATGGTCGCGTTGTACGATTTTCATGGAAGAAATGTGCTCTGGAAAATTTAATTATTACAAGCAACGGGTAATGTTCTTCATAGCCCAAAGAATCAGTAAGCTGAAGTGGCAATGGGCTGATCATAAGCCTGCAGTGGGCTGCTGCAGATCATCATCATTTCGTAGGGCAAGTTACTGCAAGAATCCTTTGTATTTAATTTTAAATTATGTAGCCATTTCTCAGCCCCCGGAGTTAAGGAATGAAGTTCGCTCAGTCCTTCGGGGAAACGATAAAGAGGGCACTCTTCGGCAATATGCCACGAAGTTTGATCTGCTGCCCCACAGTCACACTCTGGAGAGTCCTTAACTTTGTCCACTGACGCGGAGGGAGGCTATGGAGCGAAGAAGCGGAGAAATATTAACCAATAGGATTTGGCAAAATCTCCGCTCTGCTTTAGTGGACAGGGACTAGCGGTATAGTTTTAAAATGCATACAAAATTGGGAAGCGGAGCAGGACAGCGCAGCGCGGAAGCGGAGCGGGGAAACGGAGAGGAAAAAAAATCGGCCAAGTGCGAGTCTTACTCGCGCACGAAGGGTTCCGTGCCGTCTCTATCTATAAAACGGCAAAAAAAATCATGTCTGTTGTATGGGAGCCCCCCTTAAATATTAATTTTATTTTTATTTCAATATTAATTTTTAAAGTGAATATATAACTAAATATTCTGTGAATATTTCAAGCGTCTACCTGTTGCCGTTATCAATATCGAGCAAAAACAAGCAAATAAATCAGGTTTGTTGTATGGGAGCCCCCTTAAATATTATTTTATTCTAGTTTTTAGTATTTGTTGTTATAGCGGCAACAGAAATACATCATCTGTGAAAATTTCAACTGTCTAACCATCACGGTTCATGAGATACAGCCTGGTTACAGACGGACAGACAGACAGACAGACAGACGGACAGCGGAGCGAAATTAATAGAGTCCCGTTTTTACCCTGGGTACGGAACCCTAAAAAGAGTGCCAGTGCGGGCGCGGGTTGCGGCCGCAGTGTTCTGACGTAGTCCGATCGGTGCGGACACTGACGCAGTGAAGACAATGGATGAAAAACTTATCGAAAGTGTGAAAAACTTCATGATTTTTTCCAAACCCCCTCCCCCCCTTCAAGCCTCACGTGATTAATGGATGACCCCTTAACAGTAAAATCTGAAAGTAAATCACGTCCGGGAGTATATCTCGCTAAGCCAGAGCCTGACTGTAACATATTCGATGATTTATCCCTCGCCCGACCTCGTAAATATCTTACGGTCAAATACAGTGCGCATGGGGAATACCTCGGAGTTCAGATACTGGATCTTGATGGTATTTTAACCTTTGTATGATAGTAAAAGCGTTTTAGAAACATTATTTCATGCTTATAAGGGTCGTGCTCCTGTAGTGGAGACTAAAAAGTACCTGATGATGGTGATGATGATGATGATGCTTATAAGGGAAAAAGCTGCAAGCTGCATAATGCATATTAATAGGATAACTAGAAAAAAGACATTAAGTATAAGACATTTAACTTAAACGAAATAGAATTTTTAGTATCTATTCTTAGCAATTAGTAAGTAACTGATTAACTTAGAAAAATAAGATGAAAAATGTAGTTGGGTCAAATAAAGGCTTTTATATTTTATTTATTTTATACTAGCTTTCGCCCGCGGCTCCACCCGCGTCAATGTCGATCCCTCGGGAACAGTACTTTTTCCCGGGATAAAAGGTAGCCTATGTCCTTCTCCGCACTCCAGAGAACTTGTATGCAAAATTTCATGATGATTGGTTCAGTAGTTACGGCGTGAAAGCGTAACAAACAAACAAACAAACTCACTTTCGCATTTATAATATTAGTAAGGATAAGGAAAAAAATTGAAAAAGAAACGCAGAAATAATAATTTCATATTATAATAGAGTTTCAGATTGTTTGTAAAGAAATTTCATTAAAATTAGTAAAGGCCGTGCGAACGAAAAACGTTGTAGGCTGCGCAAAACCATTACGTCAAAAGATGAAATCAATCAATCAATTTATTACAAAAACCCAAAACAATACAGTTAACAGGTAACAAAAGTTTGTCTGTTTATATGGACATCGACCATGCTCCCCAGAAGTCCACCTCCGACTCCTCTCTCTCCAACTAAAAGTCTTAATATTATCATATTTATATTTTATAAAAAAAAAATAAGAAGCGGGCGACCTCTGAGATGTAAATGTAAATATTGTCATGTGAGAATTATTGTTTTAGACGTAAAATTTACAAACTTTTTGAAGAAAAATGTTTTTAGATATCACATATATATATATATATATATATATATATCATTTTTAAATTTCATATGTATCTGTTTCAAATTCCAACAAAAGGGCGTTCTTTTGCAAGGATCGAGCTGAATTATACAAATACTTTTGATGTATTTAATTAATTCAGCGCATAGTACTAGTGATTTAAAAACACGTCAACTTCCACAATTTCGTGCAGTACCGTCGATTTTTATTTATTACTAGCAGAGCCGATTATATTATCTCTATGGAGCTGACATATTGTTCTGTCAAAACTATAGACGCCAAACGACTGGCAATACGATACTAAGGTTTCATTAAAAAGTTAACAAAGTTGTTGAGTTTCCCCTTCTCAACGCAACTTTCTTAATAGAAGCTTCTCATATAAAGACAAACACGACAAAAAAAAAGATAAGCCAAATCGGTCCAACCGTTCACACGTAATGCTGTGACCAACGGAAATGGAATTCATTTTATAAATATATAATAAAAAAATATATATAATATAAATATATTCATTTAACAGATAGCCTTAAAGTCAGCTGTGGGCTTATTTTGTTCATAAATTTAAATTTCGACTCGTCTTTTATAGAAGACTAGCTGACCCGGCAAACGTTGTTTTGCCATATAAATAATTAGATGTTGGCCGATTCTCATAGATACCGGATAAGCACAAAAAATTTCATCAAAATCGGTCAAGCCGTTTCGGAGGAGTATGGCAACGAAAACTGTGACACGAGAATTTTATATATTAGAAGAAGAGATATATCAGAAGCTGCAAAAAAATGAATATAAACATTCAGTGCTAACAATTTTAATAATTTGTGGTTAAAAATTCGTCATATAGCTACTAAAATACCCCAAAACCCGGTATCAGTGCGTCTGACCGCAACTTATTTACGAAGCCGACCTGGGGTGCCGACCGAAAGGTAAATCATATAATAAGTTGCAAAATCTCTACATTAAATGCCTAGCCGGCGTGAGTGTGGTGAAAAAGTGAGTATCTGGTATGTTAACACGTCAACTTCCACAATCACACAGAAACTCGACGTTTGAGTAGGAGCTTTACCGCTTCTATGCTTCGTTCGGTGAGTGAGAGAGCCGGAGGCCCATCCTTCCCCCATTTTCTCCCCCCATGTCCATTCCCCAATTCCTTAAAAGGCCGGCAACGCTCCTGTTACACCCTGGTGTAGCAGTTGTCCATGGGTAGCGGTGGTCGCTTACCATCAGGTGACTCGCTTGCTCGTTTGCCGCCCTATAACATAAAAAAAAATGTTAAACTCGCCTCAGGACATGTGACCTGATTGAAAATGATGTTGTATCTCATTGTCTACGTAATCAGACGGTAATCCTATTTAATAAATTACCCAATGATCTAAAAACGGAGCGTAAACTTTCTATCTTCAAAAGGAAGCTACGAACATTATTGCTGGAGAAGTGCTGTTATAGTGTTAATGACTTCTAATGTGCTCATGATAACGAATTTTTGATCTTAATGTAATATTATTTCAATTTAATGTAATACCTATTGTAAATGTATTTCTGACATGTATCTTCCTAATATTCGAATGCAATGTGTGTATTGTTTATGAATAAATAAATTGAAATTGAATTGAAATTCGTAAGACGGACACGTGACCTGAGAGCGCCGGCGTGATGTAGAAGAGGAAGTAATATCTCCCTCTCTATCTACCGCGCCGAGTTTTTACTTCTGCCGGCACTCCAGGAAAGCAGCTTGTTTTATTTATTTCCCAGAATTGGTCTCATAGAAAAAGTTGTTTATTTTCAATAAATAAATAAATAAATATATACGGACAAATCACACAGATTGAGCTAGCCCCAAAGTTAGTTCGAGACTTGTGTTATGGAATACTAACTCAACGATACTATATTTTATAACAAATACATATATAGATAAACATCCAAGACCCAGGCCAATCTGAAAAAGATCATTTTCCATCTTGAACTGGCCGGGGATCGAACCCGGTCACTCCGTGTCGCAAGCAGGCGTGTTGACCGCTGCGCCACGGAGCTAGTCAGTAGTCACCTTTTCAGGGACAGTCACACATTTATTGTCGTTGGTCAATTTATCAATATAGTTCTAAGGATTAGTTGCCTACCTGACACAGAGCCTCTTCGGCCCCGGGAACGTTTTCGTAATGGCCTACATAAAGCATATTTGTGTGTTCCGTAGCATTGATCAGCATTCCTCCGCGTATCCTGCGTACCTGCTTTCAATATGCCGCATAGGGCTGGATTCACATTTGTCTAACACAAAGGTCTGCTAATCTATATTTACAAACTTAACTAGTTTTTAAATAGCATTAGAATGCTCGGTATATTATTAAAATTGAAAATATGTGATGAAAAAGAACTCGGCCTCAGATAGGATTCGAACCCACGTCCCTTAGGTTTACGCCCTAAGTGTGATACCATTACACCACCGTGACTTCGAATCACCGCGTCCCCTTGCCCTTTGCATGCCCTTGGATCACCCGTTCATTCATTCATTTCCTGTAGGTGTCACGGTCAATCGACCATGCATTGCACACTCTGGTGTCAGAGTTCTCCGAAACCGCCTCTAGGCCTCTGACGTGGTTCCTTTAATGACTACCAGTTGGCAGCCTGGATCAACGGCTTAACGTGCCTCCCGAATCACGTAATCATCTTTATTATCAGATAATCAGGTGTTTCAAGCCTGCAATGTCCTAACCAAACTGGAAGCAACTAAACAAAGTGTGCTTCCCGTGGTAATCGAACCACGACCCCCGGGTCTACAGGCAAACGCCTTAACCATTGGACCACGGAGGCTGTTGGATCACCCGTAACCTCACGGAGGCGTGCGGAAATCTCAGTCATCAGGGTAACTTGATTATTGTAACTTAATTATTGTAATGTAAAGCGTGTTGACAAGTAACTTGATAATTGTAATG
Source organism: Elegia similella (assembly GCA_947532085.1). NCBI lineage: Eukaryota > Metazoa > Arthropoda > Insecta > Lepidoptera > Pyralidae > Elegia > Elegia similella. Next base: position 23,665,721 of record OX383941.1, read on the forward strand.
TGAAACGACCCTTAGCATTCCGTATACCTTAATGATTCCTGAACAAGTCCTTATAACCGTGCTTGTGTACAGTCAGCTTGGAAAGTGGAGCAGACTAACATACCCACATGTATACAGCATGATTTTGAACATCTGAGCTATATTGAAATCCTGGAATCAAATTCCTAATGTAATACAGGATTGCAAGAAAAAAAGGCGAAACAAAAAAAATAGTTTTTTAATGTTTTTTTTCATGATTAAACAAAAAGTTATAAAGATAAATCTCTTTAAAATTCTATGTGACGTCATAGATTGCTACACTTTTTGGCAAACTTTGACGTCACGAGACCCCACTCATGAACTTTGACGCGATTTATCTTTATCATTCATCATCATTTCGAGTAGGTGTCACGGTCAATCGACCATGCACACCCTGGTGTCAGAGTTCTTTGGAACCGCCTCTCGGTCTCTGACGTGGTTCCTTTAACGACAACCAGATGGCAGCCGGGACCAATGGCTTAACGTGCCTTCCGAAGCACGGAATCATCCATATTATCAGAAAATCAGGTGATTCAAGCCACTGGAAACAACTTAGCAAAGTATGCTTCCCGTGGGAATCGAACCCACGACCCCCGGGTCTACAGGCAAACGCCTTAACCACTGGACCACGGAGGCAGTCTTTATCATTTATTGTTTAAATGACAAAACAAAAATTCCAATATTTTTCGATTATTTAACTTTTTGACCACATTGAAAACATTACTCTTCCTCTGATTTTTTTTGTCTTATATTCCTTTAAAGTAAATTGAGATCAATCCTTATCCTAACTAATATTATAAATGCGAAAGTGAGTTTGTTTGTTTGTTTATTTGTTTGTTTGTTTGTTTGGTACGCTTTCACGCCGTAACTACTGGACCGATCATAATGAAATTTTGCATACAAGTTCTCTGGAGTACGGAGAAGGACATAGGCTACCTTTTATCCCGGGAAAAAGAACTTTTCCCGAGGGATCGACATTGACGCGGGCAGAGCCGCGGGCGAAAGCTAGTTATCTATAAATCATTGTATCAAAGGAAGTTTTGACATTGATGTATTTGAAGCGCCGAACTCACTGAGCCCGAAAATTAGCTGAAAAAGAATAAAAATTTTCTTTTGATCTCTACATTAGTAATAAGGCGAGCTCAGTGGCGCAGTGGTTAACACGCCAGCCTGTGAACGAGGTGCCCAGGTTCGATCCCCGGTCAGGTCAAGATGGAAAAATATCTTTTTCAGATTGGCCTGAGTGTCGGATGTTTATCTATTTATGTATATTTGTTATAAACTATAGTTTCGTTGAGTTAGTATCCCGTAACACAAGTCTCGAAATTACTATCTAGCTCAATCTATGTGATTTTGTCCGTATATATTATTTTATATTATTACTAGCTTTCGCCCGCGGCTCCGCCCGCGTCAATGTCGATCCCTCGGGAATAGTACTTTTTCCAGGGATAAAAGGTAGCCTATATCCTTCTCCGCACTCCAGAGAACTTGTATGCAAAATTTCAGTAGTTACGGCGTGAAAGCGTAACAATCAAACAAAGAAACAAACAAACTCACTTTCGCATTTATTATATTAGTAAGGATTATATAGTTATAATATAATTAAATGTACTTTTATGGCCGACAATGTTTTTATTATAACTTACTTTTATGGTTTTTATTATAACTTACTTTTCTGTAATAAAAGCTTTGTGACAAGCTTTTATTAGAAACGAATCCACATTGTAAACTGCTTTTGAAGACAAGTCAAATGAGCCCAAACATGATTGGTGGTTGGTGGTTTGTTTGGTGACATGGTTCCTATGGCCATCTTTCGATTCCGTCATCAGACCAGAGCAACTATTCCATAATATGTCATTTGCTTTACAATTCCAGCTCATACGGTAACCGGGAAGTAGATCAAATTTAACTTGCAAGATTTGATTACAGTCAAACATCGGGACAGGTGAAACTAAATAAAAACTTGTAATAATATTGGAGGCCTCTGTGGTCGTGCGATGTGAAGACACTTCCACTCAGGAAGTGTCTTCACATCGCACGATCACGGGTTCAATCCCAGCTAGGCCAGATTTAAGTGTAAATGAGCGTTTTCCCAGAAGCACCCTCACACTGAGAGAAAATTCTCGTTTAGTTAACTAGAATATAGTTAATGTTACTAGATTTTATTGTAATATATATGACAGCTAACTGTTTTGTTGACTTTACTAGAAAAATCTGGTAATAGCTTACCAAAATATCTAGCACAGATAAACATAATGCTGGTACATATGAATAACATTTTGGTATCGTGCACATTGCATTAATTTGTATATATTACATTAGTTTTATTTTAAACATAACAGAATGAGTATATTGTTCAGTTGAATATAATTTTATTTTGTGTTTACTTACATTTACTTAGCTATCATCATATGCAATGGTTAAGTTTACTACAAAAAATGAAAAAATATTGTGCAGTTTACTATATTTTTTTTATTACAGCAATACTTTATTTTTTACTTTACCTACGTTAAGTAGTGAAGACGTGACAAATTTGTAGTACTCGGGCTCTTATGACGCCCACTATAAAAAACCCGCCCGCGAGTAAGTCTCCAACTTCAACATTTTTAAGTCACAAGTACAATCGCCCAGCATTGGGCTAGGATAAGGTACTTCTAAAATTAAGTAAGACTTAAAATTAATGAAGGAGGAAGGTCACCCGCGGGCGGCTTTTATAGGAGGTGAATTGGCAACTAAGCCATCATACGAGCCGAATAAATCTATCACGTCAACACACATATATTAAAAACAAGACCAACGTCCCTTTGGGTGTCCAGAGAGTGAACTGGATTCATGGCACGTTGCTGGTTTTAAAGCCTGGCTCCGATGTATGTAGTGCACAAAAAACAAGCTGTTTTTATTTAAATGGTTACAATGTTATTCTGTAAGGTGTACCTATGGGTAGGATGCCTGAAATAAATTCAATGATTATTATGTTATTTATATACTATTTATTCAAACATTCTCCTTGCTAAAAATGGTTGTAATACGAGTATCTTGAGCGTACTGCAGCAGTGTTGAACTGGATGTCCTTTACAATAATGTTGAATATTTTTCTACGACTATTACTTGATAACAGTCCACTTTCAGAATATAACTCTTTTAGTCCCTAGAAATAAAAAAAAAAAATGTATTATACAAGGGTGTTATTAAAAAAAGCTTACAATTTATATTATTGTTATAAAGTGCCTTTTAAAAACTTACGGTACTGGTAGGTGAGTCACTTAATGCACACATTGTGGTTGAAGTACTTGCAGGTGATCCAACAATACTATAGTGTGGAGTTACGCTTCCTTTTTGTGTTGATTTGCTGGACGTAGATGAGAACCACATAAAGTTATATATAATTACGAAACGAGTTCAATTTTACTAAGTTGCAGTGTCAATTTTACACCAACCGCACAAAAACCACAAATTAGAAAGAATATGTGCACAAAAATGGCCCGCCTGCGCACACGACACACGATAAATAAAAAATGGCTCGAAAAGTGCGCCACAATCTTTTTGACAAACGTAAACAACGTTTCGTTTGATGCACGGTATTTATGTTACACAAAACCATTATATGATAACCTTTATTAATTTAAATAGTAGTTCCAACTTTTAGTACAGTGGTTAACATAATACGCCTCATTTAATAGTTAGAACCATATTGCTGGTTAATACAAAATACATTGATAGGCACAGTGAAAAATAACCTGGTTGATAGTACTATAAGAATCTAGCATATTCTAGCTTAGTTAACCTTACTTGCATTATTTTAGAGATTACAAAAATATTGTAGTTTTCAATAGACAGCTAGTAAAAACAAACAAACTATACAGGTAGACTTTATAATTATTACAATTATCTTTTTACAATAATAAAATGTACTTGTAAATAGGTTTAAGTATTGTTTACGAAAAATACGATTACTATAATATTCTGGCATACCCTACAATATGATTATTAGATGTTAAAAGTAAATCTGGTGAAAATAACATAATTCTGTTTCTTTATACTAGAATGATATTTACGATACGTTCTGGTAGTATTGTTAAAATTATTTTTCTCCGTGCAGCCTTAGCATTCATGCTGCTAAATGATTTCTGTGGATAGCGACAAAACCGCGCACAAATACCTATAAAACTGGAGTACAAGTATTACTACTACTAGTTAGTAGTATTTGCATTCGCCGGGAATCGAACCCAGGTTCCTCGTGTAGCAGGCGTCCACTTCAGAAAGAGAATAAAGAGAATATTTATTATTTTTTAATAATAAATATTTTTTTTTAGATAAATATTTCTTTATTTATTATTAAAAAAATATTTAATATTAAAAAAAAAAGAATCGAATGCGAAACAAAAATGCGATCTGTAGAGGAAAACAATCGGACAGACATACAAAAGAATTTTTAATAGCTCGGTGAGTAGGTATATTTCATTTTAAACAGCACAAGTTTTTCGACATACAACGCCTTATAAATCGATGAACGCCAGCTACACGCACGAAAAAGAGTCACGTTCCTTGTACAAGCGTTAGCGTGGCACAAGCAATAGATAGGCACGATCTGCCTAAGCCTTGGACGAAAAGGCCTAAGCGTTCAGCTTGTGACGTATCTATCTCTCTTCCACTGTTATCACGTAAAATTATCGTTCGTAGTTCGACTTTACAGACAGTCAATTTTTTTTCTTTTTTTTTTCTCTGAGACAGTATGACAGTGACAGTCCGCACTTTCAACCTCAGAACAATAACCATAGATTAAAAAAAAATGCAAATAACCAACAATAAAATTAAAAAAGGGGAACGAACAAACAGAAAAGACGACTTACAAAAGACGACAAACAAGTTTCTATTTAAATGTAGCGTTGTGACCATGGACCTATATATATGGTGCCTATGTTGGACTAAACTTCTTAGCTCCGATTACTGGTGACCGCCCGGCGGTCCCGGGTGACTTGCACCCAGGATAGGCCCTTCCGGCAACGTAGCTTTCGGCCCATACGGCAAAAGATGAGAGTTGCTGCTCTCTAAAGGCTTTTGCCATTGTTTCTCAGATTGGCCCTTCAGGCATGCATGCACGCATACGCGGCCCATCAGGCAATATGAGAGTTTGCTGTCTCTCCAAGCCTTGCGCACACAGGCAACGCCCAAAGCCGAGGTCCGTCCCTCCTGGGGGCCCTTTGGTGATGTTGTCTATACAGGTTGAGGGCACTCTGCCCTCACCTCAAACGCCCGGTGAAGTAGCGAAAGCTCACTTGGAGCTAGCTATATAGTCATTACAAAAAAAAAAAAAAAAAAAAAAAAAAAAAAAAAAAGGACTAAACTTATTTTTTTTTTTATTATGGCAAATGAGCAAGCGAGTCACCTGATGGTAAGTGATCACTGCTGCCCATGGACAACTGCAACACCAGGGTGTGAAAGCAGCATTTCCGGCCTTTCAAGGAGTTGGGGGGGAGGAAATGGAGGGTGAAAGGATGGGCCTCCGGCTCTCTCAATCATCGAACGAAGGTAAAGCACACTGTGAGAGTGTGGTACTTCCATGTTATATAGCATGTCCTTTTATGCTACTAGCAAAACGGAATTTCTTGGTTAGTGGATGTTTGTGCCCAAAAGTACCATTAAAAATGTAGTTTATTTCACACCACGCTATTTATCATATCCAAAAATCAGACTTTGGCATCATGAATGACTGCAAGTTGTTTTTGTTTAAATTTGGTTTAAAGCGACAAAATATTCGAATCAAGTTTTATTATTTACTAGTGACTCTTCCCGGGTTAGCGTAGTGCAATGTAGTAACTAGTTACAGATTGTTGAAACTAAAATAATACAAAAAAAAAATAACCTACTTAAAAATATTTATTTACAAATCGTATTGTCCCTCCAGATGCTCACCTCTAGGCATCGTGCCCAAAAGTCCGGCAGCATTGCCTAATTGAATGGCAATGCTGATACGCTGAGCTAGGTAATTTCCAGCCCTTTGGTCACGAGATACCTCAATAAGCCTTTTAGCCAAGAAACTAAAAAGCTTATGCGCTGATGGACCCCACGGACCCAATGTTTCTACCCCAAAAGGCTCAAATATGTAGTTACCTCCGATACCTACATATTTGCGTCTTTTAAGGGTTTCTGCTCCAGCAGCGGCTGTGCCTGCCTTCGACTTGGTGCTTTGGAGATAAGATGGCGCCAGTGTGTCGACGCAAGATACAGATTTGAATTCTAGTAATAAATATCCCCATGCCGTTCCTTACATATATGTTGCGACGCCCGACAGGGTTCATGTTGTACCTATGATTGAAAATCACTGTATATATTATATGTTAAGAACTGTACAATGTGAAAATGCAATAAATAAATTGAATTGAATGTAGATAAAATATGGGGCAGTAAATTAAACATATAAACCTTCCTCTTTAATCACTCTAACTATTACTAAAAACTGCATTAAATCCGTTGAGTAGTTTAAAAGATCTAAGCGAACAAACAGCGGAAGCAATATCATTTTATAATATGTAAATAAAGTCCAGCTTACCAGTAGATTAATTGACGTCACAGTTCAGTACAATGAAATAAAAATGAAGATTGTGGTTCTCTAGAATATTCTCAGCCGTTCGATATTCAGAGCGAAGTTACTTTAAAAGTGCTTAAGATCGAAAGTCAAATAAGTATAAAAGCAACACAGTCACACTCTATGAATGAACTTTTAACTTCTCGGAACGGGAAAGCATTGGAGTGGTGAAGTTTAATGAATGAATAAACTTATTTTATTTAAACTTAGTCCCACACTGTTCTGTATTTTTTACAGTCCTCCAACTGGGATCGCAGATCACTCAGGTGATCCAACAGAACTCACGATTACTTTTGGGATGCGGGAAGAACTCTTTATTCCTTTTCAATATTCCGTAATTTATTGAGACCAAATTTGGCGAGAGGCAGTTCCTTCCATTTCTTCTTGTCTTGTGTGTGTCTTCTCCATAACTTGTCAGCCACCTTTGAGATGTCGTCTTCCCAGCGCGTCCTCGTTTTTCCCGGGTTTCTATACCCCATTCTTGGCTATCCTATAGTAACCATTAAAAAAACAGGTCAGCTCTAAACTGAAAGAAGATTCATAAGTTTGCTTGGAGATAAGACTTAGTGTTGGCCTTTGTAACAAAAAGCGAAGTCTTTTTGTTGCCGTCTCGTCAGATAAAGCAACTAACGTCGAAACAAGACCAAACAACCATCAATTTTAACTCGCTACACTACAGACTTGCTAGTGTTGTATGTCGATTATTTGAAATCTGGTAGGACCTTAAAAATAACCTTAATAAATATAAAATGTACACTATGTCCTTCTCCGTACCTCAGACAACGAGTATGCAAAATTTCATATCAATCGGTTCAGTAAATAGGAAATGAAGGCGTTACAAACAAACAAAGTCACTTTTGCATTTATAATATTAGTTAGTAAATATTTCCAAAATGGATGAGCATTAAGGACCTTATAAGAAAAATTACGCAGACAAAAGGAGGCTTAAGCTGACGATGATGATAATGATGATAAATATATATATACGGACAAATCACACAGATTGAGCTAGCCCCAAAGTATGTTCGAGACTTGTGTTATGGGATACTAACTCAACGATACTATATTTTATATCAAATACATATATAGATACACATCCAAGACCCAGGCCAATCTGAAAAAGATCATTTTCCATCTTGACCTGGCCGGGGATCGAACCCGGTCACTCCGTGTCGCAGGCTGGCGTGTTGACCGCTGCGCCACGGAGCTAGTCGAATCAATGATGATGTGATCTTATACCATTTGTCTTTTCTTTACCGTAGTCATCATCATCATTTCGTGTACATGACACGGTCAATCGAGTATGCACACCCTGGTGTCAGAGTTCTTCGGAACCGCCTCTCGGCCTCTGACGTGGTTCCTTTAACAACCAGATGGCAGCAGGGGCCAACGGCTTAACATGCCTCCCGAAGCACGGAATCATCTTTATTATCAGAAAATTAGGTGATTCATCTCTGCAGTGTCCTAACCAAACTGGAAACAACTAAACGAAGTATGTTTCCCGTGGGAACCGAACCCACGACCCCGTCTACAGGCAAACGCCTTAACCACTGAACCACGAAGTAAAAATACACAACACTACAACAAACCTGAACTGATCTCATATCAGAACATAATAAATCAACATTGGATCTTGATTCCTCAGGGACATGGGATCGCTCTGACAAATGTTCTATTCCGTTTATAAATGTACTAGCTTCCGCTCGCGGCTCCGCCCGCGTCAATGTCGATCCCTCGGGAATAGTACTTTTTCCCGGGATAAAAGGTAGCCTATGTCCTTCTCCGTACTCCAGAGAACTTGTATGCAAAATTTCATGATGATCAGTTCAGTAGTTACGGCTTGAAAGCGTAACAAACAAACAAACAAACTGACTTTCGCATTTATAATATTAGTAAGGATAAGGATGGGTTAAAAGTAAATGGGCTGAAACTCGACAAGCTTTAAGAGTGCAGTACGCGCTCATTTTGTTCAAGAACTATCAGATAGAATATAAATTATATATATGTAGTATATATACTATATATTATACTTTAATATGTATGTAGTCTTGATATGTATGTTAATAAATATTATAAGGGTACACTATTATTTAGTTTTGTTTAAAGTATACTTTCTTACACCAACTTCCAAAATTCTGTATGTATGTTTTTAAATATTATAAGGGTACACTATTATTTAGTTTTGTTTAAAGTATACTTTCTTGCACCAACTTCCAAAATTCTCCTTTTTCGGCACCGCCTGTGGGTTGACTGGTAGATTAAGCCTCTGGCTTTAAGTCCGCCTTTTACATTTTGTAAAGAAGTTAAATAAATAAAATAAATAAAAAATAAAATAAATGTTTTAGGTACAAGATAAGAAGAAAATAAACTACAGGGCAAAATAAAGCAGCAAAAGATAATGAAATATTTGAACACCAAAAGAATGATTTTATGTTATACTAACTTTTGCTCGTGACTTTGTCCGCGTAGAAGTCAAAAATGCTTCAAATAATGTTTATGCAAAATTTAAAGTAGATTAGACAAAGAAATGACATTGTCCCATACAAACATTGTAGCGAGCTCCGTGGCGCAATGGTCAACACGCCAACCTACGACGCGAGGGTGCTCGAGTTCGATTCCCAGTCAGGTCACAAAGGAAAACGCTCTTTTTCAGATTGACGTGGGTATTGGATGTTTATCTATATAAGTATATATTATAAAATATAGTATCGTTGAGTTAGTATTCTACAACACAAGTTCACAACTTACTGTAGGGCTAGATCAATTTGTGTGATATGTCCATATATTTATTTATAAAAACTTTGTTCCCCTTTTCCCGAAATTCTACCCCTAAAGGTGTACCTTAGGGGTAGAATTTCGGAAAATCCTTTGTTATCTACCGTCGCCTACCTTATACAAAGAAAAAACCCTTCTGGGCTTTACGAGCAGCGGTTTAGGATGTGCGTTGATCCGTCAGTCAGTCAGTCATTCAGCACAAAGCATTTTATATGTATAAATTCATAAAGATAAACCTTGTTGACCTTACGTCCAATAATAGTAAAATTGTATTTGTATTTCCAAAAAAAAAGTTATTTTTAAGATTGAAAATAATTTTTCCAAAATCTGTACAGTAAACCAGATCGAAGAATTGTTTTTATTAAAGTTCCTTTGGATGGAAAGCTATATTAGATGCCTTTCGACAGCTTGAAAAATGTAAAACAGATCACGTATAGACAATAAAAATGTAAGGAGTTCAAGTAAGTTGTAGTTTGTGTGTGTGTGTGTGTGTGTGTGTATTTTTTTGTTTTCTTTTTATTGATTACTAGCGGCCTGCCGCGGCTTCTCACGGGTACGTATTCTATAGCATATGTTTATCAGACAAAAGGTAGGATACTAATGGTGAATGAATTTTTAAAACCGGTCCAGTAGTTTCAGAGCCTATTCAAAGCAAACAAACAGACAATCAAATATTTCCTCTTTATAATATTAGTGCAGATTATATAAATGATTTATTGTTGAAGTTAAAAAGCTTACTTTTAAAATATTTCATGATATACCTGTCACCGTTTCCTTCTCAAGAAGTCGTCTCCATTCATTTAAAACTACACTTCATAAAACGTAAACGCAACTCTTCACTTTTTGTTCCTTCGCCACGACTTTATGCAGTGCTGAACTTGTGATCTTTCATAACGCTACTAATAATTCTATGTCTTTCTAGATCTTTGCTTCTTTTTTTTCTATGATATTTTCTTTCATTCTATATTGTATCATGTGATGTTTGGCCAAAGGAAGATTCAAAAATGTTTAGTTTTAAGTTATTACGTTTTGTACAAAATCCTTGTGTGTCAAATGACAAATGTATTGCACATACATTTGTCATTTGACACACAAGATAAATAAATAAATAAAATTTTAAAAAATCAGATAATAAGCCTTTACAGCCACATACAAATACATACATACACACATAAGACGAACGACCGAACTGTGGAATTAACTTCCTGCGGCGGTATTCCCGAATCGATACGACATTGGAACCTTCAAAAAACGATTCTGTTTTCTTGAAAGGCAGGCCCCAGGTGTTGCAGTTGTCCATTGGCAGCGGTCAATTACCCAGGTGACTCGCTTGCTCGTTTACAACCCTTTATTATAAAAAAAAACATACATACTATCAACTCTTTTTCCCTTGTGGGGTAGACAGAGCCCAGGTCTTTAAGACCTATAAGCCACGTTTAGTATATTAGTGGGCATTAGGTGGAAAACGGAATCAAAATAGGATCAATCAAGAAATATGAAAAAAAGAATTTACTTACCATAGAAAGTCATTCAGTTGATTGCTCATTTTGTATGAAGGACGATTTTTTTTTTCGTAAATCTATGTATGTTCCCTGGTGAAAGTTGTTCAATATCATAGGTTGATTATGTCTCTTAAGTATTGTTACCAGGGGCGTAGCTACCACTATCAGCCGTATCAATCCCAGGCAACACTGACCGGAATTTCGACATCCCCTCCAGCCATCGTTTGAGCCGTGTAGCGAGCAGCGGCGCGGGCGGCGTTGCGCGAAGCGGCCCTCAATGCTCTGATGGAAGCAAAACCGTCGTGTCGCCACCCCTAACACTTGCCCTGATGATGGTCAAACACGGTTTCACTCACGTTTATTTAGTTGGAATCGCCAACTAGTTTCGGTCTGTTACGAAGACCATCATCAAGGCGAGTGTGTCTAACACTCGCCTTGATAATGGTCTTCGTAACAAATAAACGTGAGTGAAACCGTGTTTTTATAATGTTATATCAACATTCATACCCCGGAATTGTGCCACTAATTATTACCACCGGGTAGCAATTTGCCCTGGCCAGTCTGGAAATCTTTAAATAGACTGCGGGCTTGTGTTGGCAGATGCCACGAAAACAGAGTCAGGTGGGGCTTCTCCAACAATAGTGAGTGCGACTGCGGTGCTATTCAATCTATGGATCACCTCTTGGTGTGCCCACAAAGCCCAGCTTCTTGCTCCCAGCGGGATCTGAATGAGGCAAACGAACGGGCAATCATGGTGGCAAAGCACTGGTCAAAACTTATTTAAAATGTATATATAAATAGCCATTTTACGACTCGATATAAGAAGAAGAATTGTGCCACTGTTTTTGTTCAATAAACCGTCTAACACTCGCCTTGATGATGGTCTTCGTAACAGTCCAAAACTAGTCGACGATTCCAACTAAATAAACGTAAGTAAAACAGTGCTTTTATAATGTTACATCAACATTCATACCCCGGCATTGCGCCACCGTTTTTGTTCAATAAACCGTCTAACACTCGCCTTGATGATGGTCTTTGTAACAGACCGAGACTAGTTGGCGATTCCAACTAAATAAACGTGAGTGAAACCGTGTTTTTATAATGTTACATCAACATTCATACCCCGGCATTGTGCCACTGTTTTTGTTCAATAAACCGTCTACACTCACCTTGATGATGGTCTTCGTAACAGACCGAAACTAGTTGTCGATTCCAACTAAATAAACGTAAGTAAAACCGTATAATGTAACATCAACATTCATACCCCGGGCATTGCGCCACTGTTTTTGTTCAATAAACCGCAGTCAACACCCCAGTAATTGAGTTAGCAAGTTGCGCGACCTTCATAGCTCAAATTAATTGTTTAATAGTTCTGGAATATACCGGATCCCAAGTTTGTATAGTGCATATTGCATTATGAAATAATACATATACATTGATGAACTTTTTGAACAAACGCAATAGTAAAAGTATGTTGTTTTGTCAAAAAATATTTTTTATTATAGAAATATGTATTCTATAAAATTACTTTCAATCTATTTTTTTTTTTGACAAAACAGCTGATTTTTCAGCCACATCGAATAGTTTTTTATTACATTTCTTTTAGTTGGGAAACTATGTTAAAAGATTGAAGCACGTTGTAGTTTGAAGTTTATAGAACTCTTATTAAATAAAGAAATAATGCCAAGAAGTCTTCAGAATATTCATAAAATTCAAGACACAGATTCAAAAAAGACGAGCCCAAATTAAATATATAAAAAGGGGTTTACAGATGAAAACAATAATAATAATGGGTCAATAATACACAGTGACGTGCAGTCCATATAGACTGTTAGACACTGTCTACCCTGCAGTCGCTAAATAAATACAATTTTTTTTCTAACAAGAAAATAGTCATATTCGGTGCGCCTGCAAAATTCTGCTAGCAAATATTTTACAGTCGATTTTGTTCAAGTACGGCGCTGCGGCCGCGGCCCGCGGGTGCCCGCGCTAAGCAGTATCTATACGCGTAAGCCGCGTAAGACAAAATTTCAAAGGTCTGACTTTTTACGCACACATAGAATATTATTATACACCGACAGGAAATCGCTTTTGTAGTAGTACAAGTAAACATCTTTCATCGGCTCACACATGCAAAGCAAATTTGCGCTGTGTGTGTGAATTTGAGACAATGTCTCCGAGGTTTCTATTGGCTGCCGCGCGCGATGTAAATGTCATCGTCACTTGTCAATGTCATTATAGATATTATTCATACTTATGTCAATGTCATAAACAATGCCATTGATTGACGTGTTTACAAACAATCCAAGAAGAAAGTTTTATTTTAAAATTAAATGCTTTATCAGTTAAATTTCATTTGTGACAAAAATATTTTCATGTGAAAGTTGTGTCGCTTAAATTTAGATGATACAATGAGCTTAGATTAAACGAGTTGTAGTTAACTAGCCGTATAGTAAGGTAAGGTATATAGGTGGTATAGTTGTAAGGTAAGTTTTATAATTATGTCTACCCTATGATAAATGTCTGTGCATGTCACTGATAATACATGTTCATGAACGCAGTATTGGCTCACGAGTCTTGCAATCTTATGCTGAGGTTGAGATTTTATTAAATTGATGGTATGATCTCAATCTGGTGGTAACTGCCAACCATCCTCTTTTTATTTAAATAAAATCTCAAGCTCAGCATAAGATTTCAAGACTTTCAGACACTGTGATCCAATACTGCGTACATCGGGAACGTTATTAATAAAAATTGTTGGCGGTAGTTTTACATCCTTATCCTCATCCTTATCCTGTCTGTCTGTCTGTCTGTCTGTCTGTTTGTTTGTTTGCTTGTTTGTTTGTTTGTTTGTTTATTTGTTTGTCTGTCTGTTTGTTTGTTTGTTTGTTTGTTTGTTTAGTTCTTAGCTGCATATTGTGTATATACTTTTTTTAACATTTAATATTGTATTTACTTTAAAAATAAAGAACCCTACTAAATACAATTTATTTTAAACATACTTCATCAGAAATCAGTGTATCTATTCTCATATAATTCGAAACGCCAATAGTTTAACGATTTTGCAAATATTAAAAAAACCCGGCCTCGCGCACATGCCATTATCCTTACTTCCTTGTCCTTACTAATATTATAAATGCGAAAGTGAGTTTGTTTGTTTATTTGTTTGTTTGTTTGTTTGTTACGCTTTCACGCCGTAACTACTGAACCGATCTTCATGAAATTTTGCATACAAGTACTCTGGAGTACGGAGAAGGACATAGGCTACCTTTTATCCCGGGAAAAAGTACTATTCCCTAGGGATCGACATTGACGCGGGCGGAGCCGCGGGCGAAAGCTAGTAGTTCATAAAATACAAAACAAAGAAAAGTTTTCGAAACGTTATGTGTAAAAATAATGTAATAAACGCGATAAAATCGTATTATATGATGTAATTTAATTGTAATTGCTCTCAGTTCGTTTGCGTCAATGGAATCCGAATCGAGCAAGCAAATGTAGGAGAATTAGGGCCGCGCTATGCTGGATTGGCATAGGATGACATCGGAAGCGACGCGTCGTTTCAAAACAAGCTATTATAAACTTTATGTCTAGTGGTATAAGATGACTAGACGCCCACGAGCGCGCGACGGCTGGAGCTAGCTCGAGGTGACGCTTCCCTATATATTATTTTACTCTTTGGGTGACGCGCGACGGCTCGGTCTGACGCGCGCTAGCGGTGTCTAGTCATCTTATACCACTAGACATAAAGTTTATAATAGCTTGTTTTGAAACGACGCGTCAGACGTTTTAAAATGACGCATCGTTTCCCATGCCATCCATCATCATCATCATAGTCAGCCTATCGTAGCCCATTTTTGGACAAAGGCCTCTCCCAGTTCCTTCCATTTCTTCTAGTCGTGTGTGTGTCTTCTCCATAACTTGCCAGCCACCTTTGAGATGTCATCTTCCCAGCGCGTCCTCGGTTTTCCCGGGTTTCTATACCCCATTCTTGGCCGCCAAACAGAAATTAGCTGACTCCATCTGTTATCTGCGCACCTCATAAGGTGTCCAGCCCATTGCCACTTAAGCCTGGCAATCCTCGCTCCAACGTCCACTACTCCAGATCGTTTCCTGATCTCTGCGGTCTCGGAGCGACACTCGCAGCATTGATCTCTCCATAGCCCTTTGAGCCACCTTCAGAGTGGACATATGTTTTTTAGTTAGTGCCCAAGTTTCGCATCCGTATGTCAATTTAGGCAGAACGCACTGGTTAAATGTACGTCGTTTGAGGTACTGTGGCATGTTGGATTTGAAAATATGTTTCATAAAACCGAAACTTGCCCATGCCATTCCAGTGTAGCGGGGCCGTTAAATTTCTATAGAATTATTCGTAGATATGAAGCTATTAAATAAAAAAAGATTCGTTCAAACCACAGTCTGATCCCCAATAATTTAGATAGCAAATTACGCTTCAAATATCAGTAGTTTATTGTTAGACAGTTCTGTAATCTATTGTATTGGAAGTTTGGACTCTAAATATATTAGTGTATCGATTTATACATGCTTCGCTCACGCGACTACGAACGCACACGCCCACGCGTAGTCTAAATTATTTAATTAAAAAATGGCTCAAAATACCATTGAAAGTGCCATACGCGAACTTATCAAACAAGTTAGTAGCCTTAGTGATAAAGTGGAGACACTACAGTGTACTATTGAGGATCAAAACAATACGATTTTGAAGAATTCAGAGGAGATATCACTATTGAGATCTGCACTGGCGGGTAGTATACAAATAAGCGTTCCGAGAACATCGGATTCAACAGCCACAGCACCCGTCATTAACCCGCCCCCGACCGAGCGAGAGATCAGACAGGTGAGACGGAACGCAATAGCTACTGACCGCGCTATGAATGTGAAGAGAACGGAACTAAGTCGAACCTCGGTAACGAGAACATCCGAGGTAAGCCGAACTCGACTACCGTCAGCGACAGCTGACAACTCTGACGCATGCAAAGAACCGGTGGCAAAATGTGGGGCCACTAAACCGGCGTCGAAACCGGAAGTGAAGGAGACAAAGGAACCAACAGAAAACGAGGACACTCCTTCTTGGCAAGTAGCGAAACGCAGAAAGTTCAGACCCAAGCAGCGCGCTGTAATTACCGGATCTGGGGGACTAAATGATGAACTCCAGACAGTGGAACAAATTAAGTATATCCAAGTTTGGTCGGTTAAGCCTGAAACCACGGAAGAAGGTATAAGAAACCATTTAAAACAGATAAACCTAAAAGATTGTAACAAAATTATTGTAGAAAAACGACTACTAAAAACAAATAGACATGCAGCTTTTATAATAGGAGTACCGCTTAGCGAGTACGAACTTATTTACACACCCACTGCGTGGCCACAAGGTGCGAAGATATCCGAGTGGACGTACTTTCGTTACTCGCCCCGAGAGCGGGGCGCGGGCGCAGGCAAGGCCGCCACTAGTCGACCAGATACTGGCCGCGCAGTCACAAAGCTCCAGGGAACGATTGATCACGCATGAAACAACTACAACTCGACGTCTAACTGTATGCCATCAAAACATAGCATCAATTAACAAGAAAACTCAACGGCTAGAAGTGTTACTTAAATGTGAATTAAAGTGTGATATTCTTGCTGTGACGGAACACTGGTTAACTAAACCTAAACTCAAGTGTATTAGTTTAGCAGGTTTTAAATTAGCGTCTGATTTTTCGCGAGAAAAAATAATACACGGCGGGTCATGCATATTTGTCAGAGATAATGTCAAATGCGTCGAAAATATCAAATTAACTTCCTTGTCTGTCGAACGGTTCTGTGAAATTTCAGCAATTGACCTATTAGATTATGGTATTACAATAATCTGTATTTATAGAACGAATTTAATAACTGGACACGAATTCCTCGATAACTTTGAGCCTTTGCTAAATAAGATTGAGGAATGCGAGATTGAATGTGTAATTGTGGGTGATTTCAATATTGACTGGATGGGTGAAAAAAACTTGACGGTTAAAAGACTTACTGATATGTTATCGGTAAATAACTTGACTAATAAAGTAGATTTTTTGACGCGGATAACCAAGGACTCAGCTACTTGTATCGACCACTTATATACAAATTTACAAACGGAATTGGTGACGGCCAAACCCGTAAAAACCTATCTCAGTGATCATATCGCGGTTCGAGGCGAAATTCAGTATGCTGACCTCAGGTCAGAATCGCGAACGCGGTCCGTCAGAGATATGTCGTTATTTAATCGTGCAAATTTTGTCAGGTCTATTGATAGTGTAGATTGGGAAGACGTACTTGAACGTAATAGGACTGCGGAAACATCAGCAGCAGCTGTGACCACGGTAATTGTAAATAAAATGGAGGCTTGCTTCCCCATTCGACGAAAAAGTATCAGAAATAGTGACTCATCGTGGATTACTACCGACGTTATTAATATGAAATCTTTATTATATGACATAAATAATCTTAATACTTTATTTCCGAACGACATGAACTTAAAGCAATTGGTAGATGACCTAAATATAAAATATGACAATTTATTAAAAAATGAAAAATCTAAGTATTATTCAAAAATTATCGAAAGTAGTATGAACCCTTCAAAAAGCATGTGGCATGTAATTAACCACGAAAGAGGAAAAAGTAACTTGAATAAAGTCAACTTTGTAGACGTTGTTACCGATATAGATGGCAAAAAATTCGACACTCCCAAAGAGGCGGTAAACTCAATGAACTTACGGTTCTTAAACGCAGCTAGAGCAAGTAATGCCCCTAAAGCTGATATCCCCTGTGTAAAAAGCACTATACAGAGATGTTGTCGGCCCACGGATCGTTCGTTGCGATTCGAACCCTTTACGACGGGTGAGGTCCATAAAATTGTGACTTCACTTATACCCCCCAAGCATACCAAAGACATATACGGGATTTCGATGGCATACCTAAGAATGGCTATTATACCACTTGCCCCTATACTTGCTGATCTATTTAATAAATGTTTAAGAGAAGGTACATATCCACATATACTAAAACTAACAAGGGTATCACCAATATACAAGGGCAAGGGGAAAAGAGAAGATATTGATGGGTATAGACCTCTGTCAATAATTCCTGCAATCGCAAAAGTATTTGAAAACGGCTTGAGTTCGAGGTTGGATAGATATCTGACGTCAACTGAGGCACTGTCTGACAACCAGTATGCATACAGAGAAGGCCGGTCTACTACTTCGCTTACACGCGATGTCATTGTTCGAGTGGTGGACGCTAGGGAACGCAAACTGCAAGTGGCAGTCTTTTGCTGTGACCTGACCAAAGCCTTCGATGTTGCCGACCATAGAGTATTGGAAATTAAGTTGGCACATTATGGAATAAATAATAAAGCACGTTCCATACTTTGTGAACTTATGAAAGGCAGAAGCCAGATAGTGGACGCTGGAGACGGCGGATGTCAGTCTGACTCCTTCTCATCAACTATGGGGGTTGCTCAGGGATCGTCAGTTTCGAATATATTGTTCTCAATATTACTCAATGATCTCCCGGACGCAATCACGGACGCTGACACTCTCATGTACGCTGATGATGTGGCTGCGATAGTGACCGCACCTACGGTAGATCAACTTGAGACAAAACTGAATGAAACTGCTGAAAGACTTTTTAAGTGGTTTAGTGTTAATGGTCTCGCACTTAACATCAGCAAAACGCACTTTATTTATTTTAATTTATCTGGACGTGTCGTAAAACCATTAACAGTCGCAGTGAATCATACCGTAATCCGCGAAGTAAGCGAGACCACATTCCTTGGTTTTGAAATCGACAGAGGACTGACATGGGAAAAACATATTGACCAAACATGTAGTAAACTTGGCAGCGCATGTTTTGCGCTCAGGAGGGTAGCTCGAGTTGTTTCGAAGGAGGCAGCTCGCGCTTGCTACTTTGCAACGGTACATTCCGTACTGCAGTATGGTGCTGAGCTATGGGGCCGAGCAGCTGAGTGGAAGAGAGCATTTCATCTGCAAAAACGTGCAGTTAGGGCTCTAGCTCAAATACCACTACAAACCACTTCAGCTAAACCTTTGTTTATCCAATTTGAAATTCTCACCCTGCCGTCTATTGTAATCTATCAAACAGCGGTTTTCGTGAGAACACATCTAGAAAGCTACGAGAGGAATAATGACGTACATAGGTATAATACTCGCAATGCTGAAAAGCTTAGATCATTGTCGCGGAAACTTGTTAAGTCAGACAAACTAACACACGTGATGGGACCGGATGTCTACAACAGACTGCCTGACGAAATTATTGGAGCGCCCAGTCTTTATTCGTTCAAGCAAAAACTCAAGAGATGGCTGGTTGATAAGGCTTTATATAGTATCGAGGAATTTTTAATTTAAATATAAAAAATAACTTATCCTATGTAATTTTATATTTTTGGAAATTTGCTGACATTACTAATAATATTTTTTTTTTGACATTTTTTTAAACTAATTTTGACTTATTTTATAAATAGGTACATAAATATATTCTCAAAGTGTGATGACGTGTAATATTATTTTGAATAAATG
Source organism: Elegia similella (assembly GCA_947532085.1). Lineage (NCBI taxonomy): Eukaryota > Metazoa > Arthropoda > Insecta > Lepidoptera > Pyralidae > Elegia > Elegia similella. The sequence goes on from OX383941.1 coordinate 23,685,172, forward strand.
AGTATTGAGTATTGAGTATTGAGTATACCTGTGTAATACTCTTTTCATTTTGTTGTTCGAGTATGTACCTAGTGACGTTTCCTCCTTAGAGAAAAATATGACCATACGTCTTTTTCCCGTGCAGGGTAGCCAGATCCCCAGTCTTTGAGACCTAAAAGCCACCTTTAGCATGTTGGTGGGCGTTCGGTAGAAAATAGATTCAAAATAGTAATGGATTGCTAGCCGCTTCGCCTACTAATATGATTCGTCAGATTTGCCCATTTCCTCGATCTTCGATCAAAGTATTTAGAATTCGAAGTCGCACACTGCAAAGGTATTCAAAGAAATAACAACTCAATGTCAGTGATGCGGTGTAATTTAGCTTGCTAAGAAGCTTGCGGTGAATTTAGGTTGAGATACCTACAACAAGCCGCAGCAGCTCTGAACATACGATTAGTAATTCCATAGATTAAATAAAAAATTGCGTTTCATAATTCGATGAAGTCGGTGAATACATTACCAAAAGCGCGTCGTTTCTACCTTGTTCCTACCGGATTTGTTCGGTTTTCACCTTCGAAGGGGTCGCCCCGCGTAGGTGTGTTTTCGATACCGACACGGAGAGTGAGACAGGCCTGCCGAAGTCCCTAATGGCCTTCCCTTGTGTCCGAATTTCAATACTATCTAAAGGTATGGTAAATGTGTCGACAACAACTGGTTTAACGGCTTACAATTTGCCTACCAAATTACGTTTCACACATTAGCAAGCATACTATTATGCAAATTTACTCAAATGTTTTCACTGAAAGCACAGTATTGGTCAATGAAAACGACCCTATGTTGGTCACATTTAAATTTACTGTCCACCCTTTTAAGATTAAAATCGGTGTCTTTATATATGACGCAGTAGGATAAATAAAGCCGTAATATAGTTATAACCCCAGAGATATAACTAATAACTATATACCGTAACATAGTAGTGTATGCGTAATGATTTTATATAGATAAACTAGCTTTCGCCTGCCGCTCCGCCCGCGTCAATGTCGATTCCTCGGGAATAGTACATTTTCCCAGGATAAAAAGTAGCCTATGTCCTTCTCCGTACTCCAGAGAACTTGTATGCAAAATTTCATGATGATCGTTTCAGTAATTACGGCGTGAAAGCGTAACAAACAAACAAACAAACTCACTTTCGCATTTATAATATTAGGAAGGATAATCTGTTGAAATGCAATACATATTTAGGAACTCAACCTTTGACTATACAACATCACCCACAGTCAGTAGTAACAGTGCTTATATATGGTGAAATTTTGATCGTTTTGGATCTTTTAAGGTGTGACTCAGACCATCAATATGAACAACTTTTTCTATTTGAAAAATGCTGGGAACTCAAAAAAAAATTCATCATTTCCATACAAAAGCGTCCCGCCCCGCCCAGCCAGTTTGTATGGGAATGTCCAATTTTTTTTTAGTTCCCAGCATTGTTCCCATAGGAAAAGTTGTTCATTTTGATGGTCTGAGTCACCCCTTTAAGGGTCCAAAACGATACAAATTTCATCGTGTATAGTTTTGTTTAGCAGCACGGTCGACACCCCAGTAATTAGGTTATATCAAGTCGCACGACCTTCAAAGCTCACTAATTATTTGATAGTTCTGAAATCCCTCGGATTTCGAGTTTGCGGTCAAAAACATATTCTAATCATTACGTATGTTGTTTCAAATCAAATGAAATATTCTACTTCCGTGGTCCAGTGGTTAAGGCGTTTGCCTGTAGACCCGGGGGTCGTGGATTCGATTCCCGAGGGAAGCAGAACTTTATTTAGTTGTTTTCAGTTTGGTTAGGACATTGCAGGCTTAAATCACCTGATTTTCTGATAAGATGATTCCGTGCTTCGGAAGGAACGTTAAGCCGTTGGTCCCGGCTGCCATCTGGTAGTCGTTAACGGAACCACGTCAGAGGCCGAGAGGCGTTACCGAACAACTCTGACACCAGGGTGTGCATGGTCGATTGACCGTGTCACCTACTCGAAATGATAAAATAAAATATCTTAAAATAATGTAATGAAAACTTTATAAAGACTTACACTAGTTGATTGGTATCAACCAGTGGCTAGTCTTAACATTTTGTTAAAGACCATAAGTTGATCTACAACTCGATAGGAAGTAAAAAGAAGAAAGAAAGAAGAGAAGGGAACACGCTCGAATGAGGGGGAAAGAGCATAAATTCTACATTTCATATATATCTAACCACAAAAGTTCAGGAAAGCTCAAAGCTAGCTTCTTGGATTATAATATCTTGCAAACTTTAGTGTCTCTGAGAAGTTTTCGAACTAATTACTTAATACGCTGCGGTCACATCGGACGACAAGTTTGTGTGATAGAGATTTTAGTACTGTGTTCCCAATTAGCAAGGGGTTGTTTTGTGGATAGACTTTCCTAATGCTGGAATGATATTCCACAACCTTCGATAAAATATACTGGTAGATACACGATTCGCGCTCGAAAAGTGGCACCGGCAAAACAGCGCCCTAGTGAAGTTTCGGAGCTATTTTGTCCACAGTTCCAATAAACCGCGCTAGCACTCACACGTCTCGCGGTGACGAAGGTCGGTGAAAAGATGCAAAAACTACGCGTCAAAAGTGAAAAGGAGTGTCATACTTTCAGTACATATCGTTTTTGTTGTTGTTTGTAAGTATGCATAATGTTTTAGCTCGGAGACATTATTTAGGCTTCATTTTGTAAGAGACTGTGTATCTACCATTGTATTTGATCGAAGTCCACCACCCATAAGATCACTTTCACCTAAAACAACCTTTAAAAACGTATTAAAGATTTACTGAGCAGAAAAAATAAATGGTCGCCTTGGTAACGGACTAATACAAATAGATTATTCCTGAACAGCAGACTCGTCTACGATAGCTCAGGGGGGGACGCTGTGCCGTTCCTTTTCTCTTCGAGGTGTGGAGAGCAGAGGGTGGACTGTAGGTTTTTGATTTGCGTGTGGGCTCGTGAGGTCGGCGGGCGGCGGCGGCCTCACGAAGATTCTGATTGACTGACGCCAAAGAAACAGTATGGAGGGTTGTTACACCCTTGATTGACGTGTCAAGAAACAATATGATACAAAGAAACAGTATGGTAAATAAAACGCAGAATACTGCTGGCTAGCAGGGTGGCAGAGCGTGGACGGGCAGCACGACCAGGCAGATATTTCTTCCAGAATTTTCTTCCAGAGTCTTCTTCCAGAGTTCTTCCTTCTTGATTGATCCGCGGCCAACTGAAGCACTAGCGCAGTAGCGAAACCGCGCTCTTTTTATACCGTTTCTGGTCGTACCTCACCTCCGCACTCCCCCGCGCCCCGCTTTACTTTATTTCTTTAATTTTACAAAGTATACATATATTCTTATCATTAAAACTTATATCACTAGTTAGATCTATATCTAGGCTACCTATTTACACAATTTTCATCGTGCTAGACACGCTAGTTTCCATGAAAATCGCGATGGAAAATCAAGAGTATAAAAACGACGCTCCGCGTCGCTTACCCCCGCGCCCCGCGCCAGGGGGGCCATTTAAATACTGTTTCGCGAATACGCGAAACTTTCAGACGCGACCTAGCGTGCCTAGTGTTCACATCTACCTATCTAGGATGCCTATGACCTAACTATGCTAATTTCTAACTGTTAAGTACTGTCTATTACTATTTTACATGTTAGACTTAGTATGAATTTCAAGTATGGGAAACCTGACTTTATTTTGTCTGGTTCGCTATATCTCAATTCCCTATAGCCTATCCCATAAATAAAACAACAAAAACATATTTCTTTATTGAAAAAACATACATATAAGTCATAACATAGTACCTAAAAGCTAAAATTTTAAACCTAAGTAGAAAACATTGATTAGTATACTACTATTTACAACACAAGATAAGCAATCTAAAAATACATCTATTTTTAATACAAACTTCGTTATCCGATTGATAACGTTATTTAACCTACTAAACAAAAAAGAGGTATAAACTATTTACAATTTTTGCCTATAACTATGGAATGGCTGTACCTATTTTCATGAGACTTGCGCTGTCGTGAACAATTCCTTTATTTTTCTTTCCTATAGTATGTTCACTTATAATGAAAGACTAACGTTCTCTTACTTACCGGATAATGACTGAAAATTAGTATTTTTAGGGTTCCGTATCTCAAAAGGCATAAACGGAACCCTTATAGGATCTCTTTGTTATCCGTCTGTCTGTCAAAACCCTTTTTCTCAGTAACGCGTGGAGGTATCAATCTGAAATTCATATCAAATACTTAGATCTACTGTCTCTTAAAGCTGTAAAAAAATTAAACTTCTAAGCCAACGCAATCAAAAGATACAGCTGTTTATGCCGCAAATTTTTGATATTCGCAAGGGAATCAAAACCTACAAGGTACCTCCCGTAAATTCAGAATCTTGAAATTTGGTACGAAGCGACGTCTTATAGCACAGACAAAGTAAAATTTCGAAAAGCAAACATTATTAGCTACATCATAGAATAAAAATATTTTAAATAATTTAAACTTATTAAAGATAATGGTACGGAAACCTTCGTGCGTCAGTCCGACTCGCACTTGACCTCACTGAAAGCACAGGTCAATGAAAACGACTGATGGTCACATTTTAATTTACAGTCGACCCTTTACAGATTCAAATCAGTGCTTTTATATACAAAGATAATGTATTTAACAACAGTAACGACCGACAATGCGCTCGATCTCACTTGAAACACCTAAGTAGTTTGTCCCGCGATCGTCAAAGGAAAATAAGTGATATTTACGTGAAAAAAAAATCGAAAAATGCCGACCTGTGCTATTCTAACGTGTAAAGTGAGAAGTCCTAGTGAAACTATGACCAAAGGAGGAGTTTCTACTCAACTGATTTGCGTTAGTAGTATGTGTAAATTAGGCGACGTTGGTTCTCATAGAAATACAAAGTATGTCTAGTTGTTTACAACTTGTTTTCTCACCCCTACTCAGTAAGATAAGAAAACAAGCAAAGGTAGAAAACCAGCCGCTGTAATTTATCGACCATTTCCATTACGCGGGAGACAATTCCAAATGCTCTCTGAGAGGGGAATGTTTTTTATACACTTCTTGGAAGTTTTCCAGATGCAAGCACTTGACGTTGTTTTGATTGCTCCTGTTCTAGGTGTGAACATGTTTTATACAGACAATTTTCACAATGTATGTATGCAGTTTTAGTCGTGGTAGCACGCTTCCGGCAAATTCATCTTTGCTAGAAGCATGAATGGGCCGGCTCGTCAGGGGAAGTACCACACTCCTACAGAAAGACGTTTTAGTAGAAGCTCTACCGCTTCTGTGCTTCGTTCGGTGAGTAAGAGAGCCGGAGGCCCATCTTTCCAAACTGACCCCCCCTCCATTACCTCCCTCCTCCCATGTCCGCCCCAACTCCTTAAAACGGCACACCCTGGTGTTGCAGTTGTCTATGGGCAACGGTGACTCGTATCAACGCATAAGCACCTCCTCTAGTGTTACAGATACGTCCATTGGCGACGGTTATCATTTTCCACCAGATCATCATTTCGAGTAGGTGTCACAGTCAATCGACCATGCACACCCTGGTGTCAGAGTTATTCGGAACCGCCTCTCGGTCTCTGACGTGGTTCCTTTAACGACTACCAGATAGCAGCCGGGACCACCGGCTTAACGTGCCTTCCGAAGCACGGAATCTTCTTTATTATCAGACAATCAGGTGATTCAAGCCTGCAATGTCCTAACCAAACTGGAAACAACTAAACAAAGTATGCTTCCGATGGGAATCGAACCCACGACCCCCGGGTCAACAGGCAAACGCCTTAACCACTGGACCACGGAGGCTGTCGCCACCACCAGATGGCTCGTCTGCTCGTTTGCCGTCAAACATACATAAAAAAACACACTCTACCAAAAAAATCTAAGTATGCGTCTCTCACCTCGAAATTCCAATAAGTTCAAAGTTCTTTAATATCTAAAAGAGATGAAATCTTATGTAAGACACTTCATCAACCAGTCGTCTGGACGACAGAACAAGTAATGAAAATATTAATATTAAACAGAACGGTTTAACTCACGTATTATTAGTCGGAAATGCCGACAGTTTCAGCCTAGTCAGTAGGCCATCCTCAGGGCGAGTGTCAGCTGATCACTGAGGAGGGCCGCCGCCCGCGCCGTGCGTCTCTTCGCGCGGCGCGCTCTCGACGATGCGTTGGGTAGGGGGTCGGACGCCTCCGAAGACGTCGTGGCTGGTCTTTCATTGGCCAATTCTTTAAAATTTCCATTATTTATTTGTAGCCGTGTGGCTAACGGCAGAGTAAAATAGAACCACTCCAAGTCTTCCCGTGGATGTCGTAAAAGGCGACTTAGTAAATACAAGCTAAACAAAGCTCATAAACATCAATGAGACCTCTCCAACCCGTCTGGCCAGCGAGGAGTGTGTAGGCCTCTGTCTGCTCTGGACAAGTATGGCTCCAGTAGTACAAAGAGGGTCATGCCTCTGCAATGGAGTCTAAAAAAACCTGATGATGATAATGATTTGTGTTATAATCTATTTTTCAATTTTCTTTATAATGTTTTAGGAATAATCTTATTTTATTTTGAGTCGTATGCTGTTGTTACAGGTGCCCCTGTGAGTCTCAGTGGTGGTAGCTGAAAATCAGTGGTTTGGCTCTTCGAGCAGACGTATCACTGAGCTACTACCTTTTGTTATCGTTGTGGCACACATGCTAAATTCGATTTGTTTTACCATTTTAATGTTATGTTTTGTATGTATATGTGTGTCTATTTCTTCTGGCGTTTCTTCACTGCAGTGGTCGGTTCCGAAACGCTAGTAGTCTGTAGCTTTGCACATTAAGTAATAATATAAATATGACTAAATTAGATCCTTTAACATGTTGCATTTGACGTGAAAAAGCCTGCAATGGCCTATTTTGTGAATAAACGTTTTGATTTTATCTATCTATCTATTTGTAAAATGAAAATATTGTTACTAATGTACCTATCTCGGAGTACCTATAAGTGACATTATATTGAAAGCTCAGAGCATCATTTTCCAACAAGTGTATTATTCGATGCATAAGAAATCCAATCTGAAGGTAATATCACTGGTTCTTCGCTGAACTTGACAAACTAACGAAAGTACACAAATAGAGCTTTCTCTATATCTACTGTACCTATAGGCATGTAATTTTGCATAATAATAAATAATAATAATAAAAATTCTTTATTCCACCATAACTAATACAGTTTTACAATAATACAGTTGTACAAGAGGCGGCCTTATCGCTAGCGCAATCTCTTACAGGCAACCTTATTGTTGGAAAAGAGCTAAGACTGAAAAAGAACGGGTGGCGCAACTATATAAATAAAAATAATAGTATCTATAAATTAAACAGTAGTTGAAAATAAATAAATAGACTACATAAAATACGTATCTATATAATACATAATAAATACACAATTAACTAACTAAATGAGAGGTAGGACTAATATACACAATGATAGACGAGACAACGGAAGATGAAGGAGTTTTTAAAGCAAAATTTTGGTAATCACTTACAACGAGAGAAAATGGGATTTGGTTTGAGATTTGAAGCTGGCTAAACTTTGAGCACGTCGAATAGAGAGCGGCAAGGCATAGACAGATAGCTTGTACAGTAAAGGACTTAGAATAAAAGTCTGAAGAATGGGAAGGTATTAAGAGATGCAGAGTCACGTAAAGAATGATTTTGCGGACTACGAAAAATAAAACGATTCTTACCATACATAATAACATACCCGTTACTGGGGTACAGAGAAGGACATTGTGTACATTTTATCCCTGAAAAATGTACTGTTCCCGAGGGATCGATATTGCGGGCGGAGCCGCGGGTGAAAACTAGTAGTAAACTAGTAACTAGACTATTATTATATTATATTATTATATTATACATGATGAAATTGAATTCATTAGCAAACGTTTAAGGAGTGACTCAGACTAAGAATCTGAACAACTTTTTACTATGGGACCAACTTCGAAAAAAAATTATCTGCTCTTTCATACAAAAGTGGCATATCTACTTGGCAAAAATCTATAGAACAGTTGATTTTTTTTTGCAATTTCGAAGTTGGTCCTATAATGAAAGTTGTTCAGAATTGTGGTCTGAGTCACTCCTACATACTATATACTAGCTAGGTATATATATATTATGGTTGAGGGTTTGATTGGGTTTTTTTGGGTTAGATTGGGATTTGGGGTTTGTTGTGACGCGTCATATCTATACCTGTTTTATTTTATTTGCAAACCTGTTTAAGGGTAGTTTATTAAATCTGTCGGGAGCGGCTGGCGCGCGTTGTCATTTGATATCACGAAAACATCCAAATTGTATCATCTTAGATAAAAAGGGTGAAATTTGTCTCCTGCTGTGTTCCATTGATGAACACTCTTAGGGGTTGAAAAAATAGGTTATGCCTGGAAAATCATGAAATGTGCAATAGAGTGGATATACAGGATAAAAACAAGCCAAGTGCGAGTCGGACTCGCGAACGAAGGGTTTCGTACAATTATCTATAACTAGCTTTCGCCCGCGGCTCCGCCCGCGTCAATACTGATCCCCCGGGAATAGTACTTTTTCCCGGGATAAAAGGTAGCCTATGTCCTTCTCCGTACTCTCTGGAGTACGGAGAAGGACATAGGCTACCTTTGTTTTGTTACGCTTTCACGCCATAATAACGTAGTTCTCTGGAACTTGTATGCAAAATTTCATGATGATCGGTTTAGTAGTTACGGCGTGAAAGCGTAACAAACAAATAAACACACTTTCGCATTTATAATATTAGTTAGGATAAGTTCAAAATTATTAAAATCCAAATTTCAAGATTTTAAGCTCACGAGAAGTACCCTGTAGGTTTTGATTCCCTTGCAAGTGTCGAAAATTGGCGGCTGACACGGCTATCTTTTGATTACCTTGGCTTAGAAGTTTATTTTTTCCAAGCTCAAGAGATAGCAGACTTTGAGTATTTAATATTAATTTCAGCTTGATGCAGCGTTCCTGAGAAAAAGGTATTTACTTGACAGATAGACGGACAACAAAGTCATTCTATAGGGATTCCGTTTTTTCCTTTTGATGTACGGAACCCTAAAAAATTATTTTAGCTATTTCTTAGGCCATCTCGATATACTAGTCAATCATACGTCCAAATAGATTCACGTAAAGAAAATCCTTGATTGATATTGAATCTACAGCTGTGAAAATCACTTTTTCTCAATCATGCTTGGTATATTCGCACATTTTTTTGACAACCTTGTTTGAGATAAATCGCGTTTACACATTACCAAAGTAGGGTATGCAAAATCTATATCTGTCGTTTCTCAGCGACCAGCTAAATTACTATGAAAAACTCATTACGTCGTGTAATTTAAAAATGGAACTTCAAAATAATGCCATCACGGAGGTAACTTTTTAAAGGTTTCATTTAAAATTCAAACTGGCTTACAGATAAAAATAAAAAAGTAAATAATCTGACGCTTGATTAATGTGGTTGGCCAATTTTATACTATTTTGTTTGACTTTACAGACATTATTTCAAAGAAGTACTATACAAGCCTTGGCCGCAATGAGACGTTCAACGGACTCGAGTGATATGATGCCTTGACAAGGCAGCCCTTAGTGTTTTGAATGAAGCGGAAACATCGTGTCGCCCCTAACACTCGCCCCGATAATTGTCTTCATAACGGACTAAACTAATCGGCAAATCTGATGAATAAAACGATAATAACTGATTCCATAATGAATTAATATCGCATAGGTTTCAATAATATTATTAACTAGAATACGCCCGCGGCTTCGCTTACACTAGTGTCGTCGTTGCCATCAGGCAATATGAGAGTTTGCTGTCTCTCCAAGCCTTGCGCACACAGGCAACGCCCAAAGCCGAGGTCCGTCCCTCCGAACCAAAGAGCCCCCTGGTGATGTTATCTACAAAGGATGAGGGCACTCTGCCTTCGCCTCAAACGCCCGGTGAAGTAGCAGAAGCTGCCTTGGAGCTAGCTACATAGTCAATTTAAAAAAAAATGCCCCTCTTTTTCCCATTAACTCTGCTCACGGCTTACATTTTTATATAATTTTCCCTAAATTTTGTATTGTTTCTATAATATCATTTTAAGTTTAATACAATTGTAAAAACTCCACCTTTTTTATATCCTTGCTCGATCACGAGACGGCGATAGACTATGTCTGCACCCAGCAAAAACTGCACTACTAACCAATAGCGTAGTTTGCACGGCACCAAGAATTTTTAATAAAATACCTAGACAATTTAAAGAAATGAACATAAACTTATTTAAAAAACACTTTAAAATATTTCTTACTAAAAAATGTTATTATAGGCTTAACGATTTTCTGAATGATAGATTTTAATAAATTTTTATTTTGTTTTCTTTTATTATTTACTTATATTATTACTTATTATTGTCAGTTATTTATTTGTTTTAATTTGAAATTGAATGTATTTTATATTTTTATCTAATTAAGTTCCTACATAATTGACATTTTATTGTTTTTATTCTCTTGACAATTAATATAATCTGAATGAAAATTTGCACACTTGACGGTAAAACATGTTGAACCATAATTTATATTTAACACCTATTTTTGTAAACACATGATTATGCAAAAATATATCTTATCTTATCACAAACAGTAGCCTTTGTCAAAATGGCTAGCTCCGTGGCGCAGCGGTCAACACGCCAGCCTGCGACACGAGAGTGCCCGGGTTCGATGTCAGGCAAGGTCAAGATGGAAAATGATCTTTTTTAGATTGGCCTGGGTCTTGGATGTGTATCTATATATGTATATGTTATAAAATATAGTATCGTTGAGTTAGTATCCCATAACACAAGTCTCGAACTTACTTTGGGGCTAGCTCAATCTGTGTGATTTGTCCGTATATATTTATTATTAAATTTCATGATGATCGATTCAGTAGTTAGAGCGTTTAAACGTTACAAACTCATTTTCGCCACGTTCCCTCACGAACAAAGTAGTGCAATGAGAGGGCAATAGGCTAGTTTCCTAAAAAAATACAATTAGTCCGTCAGTTAGTAGTTCAAAAAATATTGGATACGTATTTTTTCTTTTGTCAATTGAATATAAAATGATAAAGATATAGCCTTTTAAAATTCCCTGTGACGTCATTTATTGCTACACTTTATAGCAAATTTTGACGTCACAAGCCCGTCAAGAACTTTGACGCACTTTATCTTTTCCATTTATTGTTTAATTGAAAAAAGAAAAAATACCTGTCCAATATTTTTTGATTATCTAACTGACGGACTAATTGTAATGTTATTATTTTGACCCAGGAAACTAGCCTATTGGCATTAATTTCTCGACGTCCCTCAGATTTATCAGCAAACAAAGCTCCAATTCCCAGATACGCCAATTACTTTACCCATCTGAACGCAATCCTAGGACTTACACTGTAATAAATATCTCGTCCAACCAAATGGCGATAAATTGTACTTATCCCACATTGCCTAGTTATAGATTTAAATTCTAGAAATAAATCTCACCACCGTCTCTTAGGCCTCTGACATTTTGTGTAATCATCATCATCATCATCAGGTCCTTTTTAGTCTCCACTACAGGAGCACGACCCTCTCTGTACTACTAGGGTCGTACTTGGCCGGAGCAGCCAGAGGACTTGGCCTACACTCTCCACGCTGGCCAGACGGGTTGGAGAGGTCTCTTAGATGTTTATAAGCTTTGTTTAGCTTGTATTTCCTAAGTCGCCTTCTACGACATCCACGGGAAGACTTGGAGTGGTCCTATTCTACTCTGCCGCATACCACACGGCTTTTGTGTAATGGTCACTGCCAAAGAAAGTACCTGAGACCGACAGCTTAACGTGGCCGAAGTACGAAAATATACTTTAATTCTATAAAAAAAAAAAAAAATTGCACGCTCTTACTCTCAATCTAATAACAACAAATTGAACGTAAACATGCGGGTCAAAGACCTATCTTCGCCATCAAACATCTGACCGGTGATAAACTTGTAGCTATTATACGTCTTAATACAATGTCATAAAGTGCCTTTTACGATGTCAGCATGTACGTCTCACCTTATAGGTTGTAAAGAGTGAAGAGTCCTTATAGTGTTCACGAGAAAATTGAAGTCGAAATGGCTTAAAGACACATTAACAAAGTAATTGTTTATAAGAACATGTTGAGTATAAATAATCATAAGTAAAGCTTTTGAGCGAGTTGCATTTTTGTATGGATTGCCATCCATACAGCGAGTCACCTGATGGTAAGCGATCAACACTGCCCATGGACAACTGCAACACCAGGGTGTAACGGCAGCGTTGCCGGCCTTCAAGAAGTTGGGGGAAGGAAATTGGGGCAGGGGGAATGGGGGGTAGGATGGGTCTCCGACACTCTCACTCACTGAACGAAGCATAGAAGCGGTAAAGCTTCTACTCGATCGCCGACTTTCTGTGAGAGTGTGGTACTTCTCCGGAGTGATGAAAACTTTTAAAGCCTCACACTAGTGATATATTTCAAATCAAAAAATTCGCAAGATATACTTCCCAGAGTTTGGATGTGCTAGAGCACCCAAGAAAATCATTCAAAAGCTCTGTCGTAGACGCCTATGAAGTAACTCTTCTAAGTTATATCTTACCTCAGCATATGTACAACAGTTAAGACGTCGTCTTAAGGTTGTACACAACTTGTATACTTTACCATCCTGCCACAAAATAAATAGCTACAAATACGACACTCAGAAGAAGCTTAACCGCTTGTATGCTTCGTTCGGTGAGTGAGAGAGCCGGAGGCCCATCTTTCCCCTATTTCCTCCCTTCATGACCTTTTTCCAACTTCTTGAAAGGCCGGTAACGCTCTTGTTACAACCTGGTGTTGCAGTATAATCAGGACCACAGGCTGGGAAACACAAATCGAATCATGACGTCCGCCGCCCCCCATTTTAGGTATGCTGCAGTTTATTCACCTCACACCTAATTTCATATTTCTATAAACTTTTCATTTTGCGGCCCCCTAACCTGGAGCATAGGCCCCGGCTAGATTCCCCCCTCCCTCTCCCCAGATGTGACACTGCAGCTGAGGCGGCCAACAGGACTGCACTCAGATTTATTAATAAAGAGATACGAAACTAAAAAAAAGACATGATGGTGACGAAACTATACTCCTTGCATATTGCGATATACCTATAGGGTGTAAATTTACCATCTCTCCTCATCATACTTATTTCAGCTCTTAGCGCCCGCATTCCTTCGCGCTTTACACTCTTACCAGGGAATGTCGAGATTAACATACGGTTTTTTAATGAAATAGTACGGCAAACGAGCAAGCGGGTCACCTGATGGTAAGTGATCACCGCTGCCTATGGCCAACTGCAACACCAGGGTGTAACAGGAACGTTGCCGGCCTTTCAAGGTGTTGGGGAGAGGACATGACGGTGAGGAAATGAGGGGAATATTGAGCCTCCGTTTCTGTCAATCATGGAAGCGTTTAAAATTCTACTCAAACGATTTTCTGTGAGAGTGTGGTACGTCCCCGGACGAGCCGGCCCATTCACGGTACTAGCAAAAATTTATTTAGCTGGAAGCGTGGCTCTACCACGTCAAAAAAAACGTCACGGTCTCAGTGCGTTGCTACTTTTACGAAGCTCTATAATTTGTGTTCCTACTTCGTCAACGTGGATACCAGCTGTCGCATGTAGCACATACAAAGTACTGGTTTTACTGCCAATTTAGAATAGCTAACTTGTATTGGTCAGCGAATTACTGGAATTCTCTAACTTAGATGTAGAGTTAGAAGTAGACTACAATATACTTTTTGCTATCTACATTTTCGTATGAAACTTTTAATTTTATTTAAATATATACATACATACATACAAAGTATCATGTCTTTTTCCTTTACGGGGTAGACAGAGCCTAGGTCTATCAGACCTTATGGCCACGTTGGAGGGCGTGTAGATGGAAAAAGGAATCAATATAGTGATGTGTTGCTAGCCGCATCGCCTATTGATATGATTCCGCAGATTTTAACCCAATCCCTCGATCGACTTTTACGATCTTCACGGGTAGAGAAGTTGCTGGCACATTCTACTTTTTTTTCTCCCAGACCTGCATGGAATGGATAAGCCGTGTGGTATCCGGCAGAGTAGAATAGGACCACTCCAAGTCTTCCCGTGGATGTCGTAGAAGGCGACATAGGAAATACAAGCTAAACAAAGCTTATAAACATCTGAGAGACCTCTCCCACCCGTCTGGCCAGCGTGGAGAGTGTAGGCCAAGTCCTCTGGCTGCTCTGGCCAAGTATGGCACCAGTAGTACAGAGAGGGTCGTGCTCCTGTAGTGGAGACTAAAAATGACCTGATGATGATGATGATGATGACACGCACCCGGCCTCTCGAGCTGCTTGCTTTTCCCCCATTCTTCCAAGTGGGTAATATCCCAATACCTTTATTCCCTTCCTAAATGCAACAATTCCTATCCTTTCTTAGCTTTAAAATCTAGTTTCTAGTCGTGGTAGAGCCATGTTAACGGCAAAATGAATTGCTGGTAGCATGAACGGGCCGGCTTGTCCGAGGAAGTACCACACTCTCACAGAAAATCGACGTCTGAGTAGAAGCTTTACCGCTTCTATGCTTCGATCGGTGAGTGAGAGAGCCGGAGACCCATCCTTCCCCCTCCCCTCCCTATTTCCTTCCCCCAACTCCTTGAAAGGCCGAAAACGCTCCTGTCACACCCTGGTGTTGCCAATGGTTGTCCATGGGCAGCGGTTGCTCGTTTGCCGTACTTTTTCATAAAAAAAAAATGTCGAAGGCACAAAGAAGACAAAGAAAAACTGTGCTCGCCAAGCCGCCGGCCAAGCGTGGTAAGAATGGCAATATCCTTCTATGAAATGTATTGAGAGAGGCCTTTGTCCAGCTGTGGACTTCTTACTTTGCTAGGCCTATACCTCTATCTATCTGAGATATTTTCCCAATTTTGACCGGCTTTTACAATCACCACGGAAAGACAAGCATTTTTTCTCCCTGGCTTCATTTTTTATACTTTTATTTTTCATTCAACCACTTGGTTAAGTAACCTATAAGAATTGAAAATAAAGTCCTTATTCCTGTAAACTACAATAGATTATAAAAGTATCTAAACACAACAGCCTGGCGTATATCCGGCGCCGCACTGCCAGCCACTTCCGGCATGAAATCGAATTTCACGGAAACCATGTTTGTTGGCACACATTCAATGCTTTTAAGACGCCTTGTGCACATTTAAAAGTGTTACATCTTGAAACGAATAAAATTCATTGTAGCAACACTTAAAATAAACAATAATATAGCTTAGTGCGGGTATAGAATTTTTTTTTCTTTACTTTTAGTATATGACCTTGCTCCTTGTCAAACACCATGTTTCTAATCTATACTCATATTATAAAGCTGAAGAGTTTGTTTGATTGAACGCGTAAATCTCAGGAACTACTGATTCAAATTGGAAAATTCTTTTTATGATGGATAGTCCATTTATTAAGGAAGGTTTTAGGCTATAAAACATCACAACTAATAGGAGCGAAGCAAAAATAAAAAATGTTTTGAAATCGGGAAAAATTATTAATTTATACTAATCAATCATAATAACAGAAATTGCCGCGGATGAAGTCGCGGGCAACAGCTAGTTTCTAAATAAATGAGAAAGAAAAACCCTACCTATAGGCTTTTTTTGGTGCTCTTCCGCAATGAACAGGTCCTATTTAAATGTTACATATAAATGATTTGTATTTGTATTTCTATTAAATTTATTGTCAACTAGCTGTTGCCCGCGACTTTGTCCGGGCAATTTTTGTTATCATGATTAATTAGTTATTTTCTTAGAATAGACGAATAATTTTTCCCCGTTTTCGAAACATTTTTTATTGATGCTTCGCTCCTATTGGTTGCAGCTTGATGTTTTATAGCCTAAATCCTTCCTCAATAAATGGACTATCCAACACAAAAAGAATTTGCCAATTTAAACCAGTAGTTTCTGAGATTAGCGCGTTCAAACAAACAAACAAAAGCCGATCGAGGGAATGGGTAAAATCGGAGGAATCATGTTAATAGGCGATGCGGCTAGCAGCCCATCACTATTTTGATTCGGTTTTCCACGTATTGCCCACCAACATGCTAAACGAGGCCTTCAGATCTTAAAGACCTAGGCTCTGTATACCCCGCAATGGAAAAGACGTGATACTATGTATGTATGTGTGTAATTAAGACTAAGAAAGAGGATAGACCGATACGCTTTCCCTTGATAGTTACAACATCTACCGCAGCTCTTCAGTCAGTCTTTGAAGATGGTAGCTGCTTGCTGCCGAAATATAACGACAAATCTCAAAAGTAATCGTACTAAGTCCCGTAGTGACAATCAATTTAATAGAAATAGGACTTGTAGATTACGGCAATGCATTAAAACCAAAGCCTACAGGATTTTTCCTTTCCCATTGACGATTGAAGTGACCGCGAAAGCTTAAAATCGTTAGGTCCTGCTTCATAGACTATATACCTAATATCTTTGTAAGCCAGATTCTCCTATTTCCGTTGCGGCGGCCGCTTGTAATCGAATTTCACGGAAACCACGTCGTTGGATGACATTCAATGCCTCCAAGACGGCGCATTATCACAGACTTTTAAATCTGTTAGACTGGTCACATGAATAAAAGCGTGAGATTTGTCGACGTTTTTGTGTTAAATATTTTTCTTGAGACTTCTTAAATTGTTTTAAATATAAGCACTTCAATTATTCGAATTATTGTTTTGTCTTTATGGCGCGATGATTTTAACTTTCACAACTGGAATACATTACCTAAATTCAGACTGTTTCAATATAACTATATATATTTGGCAACGCTGTTAGTAGTATCTTAGGTAAGAATCCTGCCTCGGTCAGATGCGTTCGACGAGTTGCATGTATAATTTTAGGCTGTTTATTTTTGCTGCATATGATATATATACTTTTTTTACATTTAATATTGTATTTACTTTAAATATAAAGAACCCTACTATATATAATTTATTTTAAACATACTTCATCAGAAATCAGTGTATCTATTCTAATATAATTCGAAACGCCAATAGTTTAACGATTTTGCAAATATTAAAAAAACCCGCCAAGTGCGAGCCGGACTCGCGCACATGCCATTATCTATAATAAGTTTAAAATTATGAAAAATATCTTCATTATAGGGTCAAAACCTATGGGTTACTTCCCATGAACTCAGAATCTTGAAATTTAGTACAAAGCAACGTCTCATCTATACATATAATAAAACAGTAAAATTATTTTGTCTGTACATTTCGAATTTTTGACTGAAATGGATAGAGGGACACTTAAAAAGAATAATAGAAAGCAAAAAATTTTTTGGAATTTCTTGTCTGTCTGTCTGTCTGTCTGTCTGTCTGTATGTATGATCACGATTATCTCCGAAAATACTGAACCGACTTACTTCAAACTTTCACCAATTGCTTTGTTTTAACTCAGTTTAACATTTAAAGTTTGTTTCATCAAAATCGGTTCATTAAAAAAAAAGTTATCGTCATTTGAATGAACTCAAGGCATGAGTTTGCCTGCAAACATATAGCAAAAATAAAATAAAATAATAAGTGACATAAGAAAATTAAAATCCAAAGTCAATTCATCATCATTATACGACAGCATTATACCTATCCATACTATCCATAGTAATCCATACTAAAAAAAAGGAGAAGCTGACTGACTGACTGACATATCAACGCAGGGCCTAAACTATAAGGGTTAGGAACTTGAAATTTTGCACAGGGGTTCCTTTTATAACGTAGGGGAGCACTAAGAACGGATTTTTGGAAATTCATATCCTTAGGGGGAAAAACAGGTTGCAAAGTTATTATGAAACTTTGTTGTTTTTGAAGTTATTCGAATGAAATTCAGCATGAAGGTTCTTTACTGAAAGGTATGAAACACGAGTAAAATATTTTTCTCAAAAATCATCCCTTAAGGGGATATAACGGGGATGCAAAGTTAGTATGAAACCTTCCGTTTTTGAAGTTATTCAATTGAAATTCAATATTAAGGTGTTTCATTGAAAGTCATAAACTAATGTATTCCGGGTAATTCTACTGTTCCTGAGAAATCGACACTTACGCGGGCGGAGCCGCGGGCCAAAGGCAAACCTGACTTATATATCAACGCACAGCCGAAACTACTGTGCGCAGAAACTTGAAATTTGGCACAGGGATTCTTTTTATGATGTAAATGAGCACTAAGAAAGGATTTTTAGAAAATCAAAAGGGGTTGAAGTTTTATGGAATTTTCTCATTTCTGGACTTAGAAGTTTGAAAGTAGGTACGCAAGATCTCGATTAAAATTAAAAAAGATCTGTTTAGGTGAACCAGACAACATTCTCCCTTGAAGGGGTAAATAGGGGGTAAAGTTTGTATGAAATTTTTCCATTTCTAGACTTAGAGGTATGAAAATAAGTATATACGTTTTAATTAAAAAAGATCTGTGTAGGTGAAATGTACAAAATTTCCCCCTTAAGGGATAAAGGGGGGGGGGGGGGTTGTATGGAAATTTTCTCATTCTGGACATAGAAGTATAAAAATAAGTATATATGTTTACATTACAATTAAAAAGATCTGTGTAGTTAAAACGGTCGAATTTTCCATTAAAGGGGTAGAATAGGTGGGGTAAAGTTTGTATGGATTTTTTTTATTTACTTATAAATATGACAATAAGAAGTTCTACATTACAATAAAAAATATCTGTGTAGGTGAAATGGGCAAAATCCCCTCCTTAAGGGCTAAAGATCTATGCAGGTGAAATGTATTAAATTCCCCCTTAAGGGGAAAAAGCAAAGGGGCAGGGGTTTGTATGGAATTTTTATCATTTCTACTGTTCCCAAGGGAACGACATTAACGCGGGCGGAGCCGCGGGCAACAGCTAGTAACATAGATAAAGGAAAAATTGCGATAAACATTATTTTTGAGTTATCTTAACTAATATTATAAATGCGAAAGTGAGTTTGTTTGTTTGTTACGCTTTCACGCCGTAACTTCGGAACCGATCATCATGAAATTTTTCATACAAGTTTTCTGGAGTACGGAGAAGGACATAGGCTACCTTTTATCCCAGGAAAAAGTACTATTCCCGTGGGATCGACATTGACGCGGGCGGAGCTGCGGGCGAAAGCTAGTATCAAATAAAAATATTTTTAATAATTTTAAACTAAAGTTAAAATGTGCCCTTCATGCGCGAGCCAGACTCGCACTTGACCGTTTTTTTTGGAATACACTGTATAAAGTTCAAACACTTTCTTTATAAAGGTCTATAATGTATTACACAACATGAAATGTTCATTTTTTATGTACTTAGGGTCTACGCGTTCTCGTTCGTTTTTTTAAGAAATTTCTATCACTACCTACTCGTTTAGTTGTATTGTACGAGATGAAATTCCCGTGAAGTGGCCGTGTCTTACATATTCATAAGTCTATGTGCAGTACTGTTTGAATGAAACGTAATGGATTGGGTTCTGAATTTATATACCTCGTATTTCACTGACCTATGTTTAATTAACCAATGCACAACCAAATTACAAACTTTTTAAGAGTATCCTTATTGATGTCATTTCTAATTGAAAGAAAAGTGGAGTCACGGTTAAAGAGTAGGTACAAACCTATATTTCTTACTTTTAACCGTTAATCAGATCATCATAAATTTTAGTTCGAAATATATCAATATCGGCATTTACCGTGACTATTGTGATTGGACGGAACATTACATATAGTAGGGGAGCCCAAGAGGGGGATTTTGGGATATACTCGACCGCGTCAGATTAGGATATGAGGGATACCTCGGACCCCATATAACCTCCGCCACAAATCCGACTTTAATAATGGGGTGTTATGTTTTTTGTATTTTTTTTTGCTTGTACGACGACTTATGCATATCGTCAGATTATATGTTCCTAGTTATTCTTGAATTATTTCGTTCCTAATAAAAAACAGGCGACCCCGACACTCGAGGATACATTTGTGATTTTTTTCGACTTTTCTTGTCTGCACTTTTTTGTTACCCTCCCACCACCTACCGTCATGGTCAAATCATCAGATTATTGCTACTACACATTTTTTGGCATGTGATAAAGCCAGCTTATATTAAATATATGCGCTCAAGTATTTTCATGTGACTATTACTTTTTTTTGAATTTTTGAATCCCATAGCTGCTCTCCCCACCGGTAAAATGAAAAATATCATATAACCTTTTTTCCTTTCTACCACCTAATCTTTAAAGTCCAATGGGTCCCCACGACGCTCGAGTAAATACACATTTAGCATCATGGGCTACTAATAGAGGCCCCACTTTGGGCGCCTGTGTAACGTAGCGGAATTTATTTCGTGGTTCTCCAGCGAAATAACGAAAAAATATAACAAAAAGATGAGTTCTAATGGCCGCCTAACCTTGCCACACAGTACTTCCCTTGTGAGCCGGAACGGGGACGTAGATCTTCAGCTGTCCAGGCGTGATGTCACGAACTCCAGGGGGAAGGACGGAAGTCGAAGATACCCAAGTGTCCGGGCGTGATGAAGCCGCTAACACCAGACGCTCTTCGGTGTGCTCAACCGGAACTTTGGTAGTCTGTAAAATCGGTTTATGGACGATAATTTTACGTCATAACGGTGGAAGAGAGATAGATGCGTCACAAGCCGAACCCTTAGGCTGATCGTGTCTCTCTATCGCTTGAATACGGAACGTGACACTTCTTCGTGTCGTTATCACGTCAAAAGTAACTGAAAGAAAGTGAGATTAGGCTTTAATTTCGGAACTTAAAGGCTAAGATCGGTCTAGTTTCCTTCCCTTTGACACCCTCCAAGTGTAATCTAAGGGTGACAGTTCAATCGCTTATCACTGCTACTCAATTAGTGGTAATCTCACTAAACGAGGCTTACCGAGTTAGTCGCTTAAGTGCCGCACTAAAAGCTACGTCACTTTGTTTTAGTGTGATAGTCTTCGCTGTTTACACTATCAGATCCACTACTCTTACATCGAGAGTTGTATTTTTGTACATTATTGACCGAGCGAGCGAAGCGAGCGAGGTCTTCAATTCAAGTTGGGGCGAAAAGACATTTTTTGTATGTATATATGTATGTATGTTTGTTCCACGATAACTTTAGAACCAATGCTCCAATTAAGATGAAATTTCGAATGTATATAGGTCTTATAAATACAATTTTCAAGTTCGTTGGGCATCAAAATCGGTTCAGCAGTTTACGAGATATTTAAATAAATGTTAAAGAATTTTGAGAAACGAAAATTGAAAATGACGTTTAGGCTGAATATGTTACAAGATGGCGCTGAAATAAATTTTAATTTTGAAGGTTACCACAGCCGCCGCTAGGTGGCGGTTGAAGCCTGCTTTGTCCATGCTTTGTGTATTAAATTTAAATTTATTACACAAAACATGAACAATTATAAACTAGAACGGTACTTTCTCCTCTATACTTCGTTTTTCAAATGGTTGGCTTAGTCGCAGTACGGTAGTTACCCGACCGAAAAGATTAGACTTCGAGCCGCGCAAGAAAATTTGAATTTTTAATGATTGCAAATATTTCTTTCGCTGTCTGTTCCAAGTTAAATTCCAAGTGACTCTCTTATTTTAAATTTACAACATTTCGTTCCTATAGAACAGAAAAATACCAGTCCATGAAAATTTCCATAGTAAATTCTTGTTAGTTCCAAATTTCTCCAACAGATGGAATCAGATGTCCAAAAATGCGTAGGGATAATTTAATAAGTTTTTGTTTATTTTTAATTTTAAGTATGAATATGTTTGTTCGGGTTTAAGCCTGCAACCAAAAATTAAAGCAGTTATTTACAACCAATTTAACTGCAATTTCGTATTGTACTTAACTTTATGGTGGTGGAAGATAATTATGAAAAATCACTGATCTGATTTGAAGATGACGAGCTATTTAATGATGAACATCCCGTTTACAACATTTTACAGATTCAATCCTTTCACAATAAAAAGCTGGTAAAAAAACCGGCCAAGTGCAAGTGGGACTCGCGCACGAAGGTTTCCGTACCGTTATCTATAAAAAACGGCAAAATAATCATTGCTGATGCATGGGAGCTCCAATTTAATATTAATTTTATATTCATTTAATTTTTAATTTTTTAAGGATAAAACTACATATTCTATGATTATTTAAATCGTCTACCGTTTGCCGTTATCAATATCGAGCAAAAACAAGCAAAATGATCACGTTTGTTGTATGGGAGCCCCCTTAAATATTTATTTTATTCTATTTTTTAGTATTTCCTGTTATAGCGGAAACAGAAATACATCATCTGTGAAAATTTCAGCTGTCTAACTATCACGGTTCAGAGAGAGATACAGCCTGGTGATAGACGGACGAACAGACAGACAGCCAGACAGACAAACGGACAGCGGAGCGATATTAATAGGGTCCCGTTTTTACCCTTTGGGTACGAAACCCTAAAAAGGAATGAAAAAAGTAGTGCAAGAAGAAACAAATAATTCCGCAAAACAGACACAATAATAAAGACAAAAAAATGGGGTTCGGTGGGCGAAAGATAAGTACAGATGTAGAATCCAGACGTACGAAAACAATATTTGGAAGGTAAAGCCGAAGCATAGAAAGTAGGGATCGAACCCGGTCACTCCGTATCGCAGGCAGGCGTGTTGACCGCTGCGCCACGGAGCTAGTCAAAAAAGCTGTTTATCTCGCAGAGTGCTGCACTCCCATACTCCTCTTTCTATGCTTTGGCTTTACTTTCCAAATATGGTTTTCGAACGTCTGGATTCTACATCTGTACTTATCTTTCACCCACCAAACCCCATTTTTTTGTCTTTATTGTGTCTGTTTTGCGGAATTATTTGTTTCTTCTTGCACAAGTTTTTTCATTCCTTTTTAGGGTTTCGTACCCAAAGGGTAAAATCGGGACCCTATTAATATCGCTTCGCAGTCCGTTTGTCTGTCTGGCTGTCTGTCTGGCTGTCTGTCTGGTGTCTGTATCGTCGTCCGTCTATCTGGTGATAGATTAATCAACATAATAATGCCGACCGAAGCTCAGTCACCCGGATACTTACCTTTTAAATGACCTGGCATTTTATATTTCTATTCCCTGAATTTTAAGTCGCAGGCCTATTGACATTTTCAAACATTCAAACACGCTTGATATATTGATCAATATTTGGTACGAAAATTATTTTTATAAAATGTCCAATGTTGTGATTCTGTTAATAACCATAGTCTTTCAGATATGACGAAACTGTTACATTTATTTGTGCCTTAGTGGAATTATATTTATTTTTCTGTGAGGACTTACTCAAATTTTACTCGATAGTGCAACGCAGCTCTTCAGCTACACGTTGCACTATCGAGAGCTAAACGCCTCACAGATGTTGTATTGAAACCCGGTTTTGATTTTGTCATATTAATTTGATGAAATTCTACTCGTACATTTAGGGATAAAAGGAAAAATCTATTTCAACTATTCTTGCAACAGTAATAAAAAAAGGGGTTAAACGTTGTATGGTAGTTTATTTGTTTGGATAGAAATGAATGTTAATTATTAGTACAAGAAAGTAAGGATATTGTGTTCATTGTATGTTAATTTGAAATAAGTCGTGGTGAGTAAAATAAAAAGAGTGCTTTTGAAGTCATCTAAACAATAGCACTATGACAACATGCTTATCAAAATCAGTCTACTAGTGGCTAGCTCACGAAATTATCAGGAAAATTAAATAATCGCGAGGTCCACGTTCGCAGCGAACTACTAGTCTACATGAATAACAAAAATTAGTGTAATGCTTTAAGAGTTTATGTATGCGATTTTTAGATTTTTAGGTAGGTATTCTACCATAGGTTTGAAATGCCTCAAGAGATATTACAACTAATGAATGGCCTGAAAGCCATTTATTTCAATGTTGCCGTTCGACAAAAATAAAATGCACTAGAGCCTTATCAAAATTGCACTAAATCTTGCGAAAATACGACTTCGCAAATGCACTAAATCTCGGTAACAATTTACTTTAGTATATTGATAAAAGAGGTAGGTATTAAAAAAAACTATGAAATAAATGTACATAATATATTTTTTCATTAATAAGGTACTAAAATCAACAAAATTTCTAAACAAAACTTCAAACAAGAAACGCTAGTTTATGCTATTAAGACGAATATCAAAGCGAGACGGCTGCAATTTCCATAATACCTTACTATTTACCGTGTGGGAGATACATCTCAACATCACTTTCTTTTGTCTGTAAGTGTAAAGAATCCTTATCTGCCTCAATGTTGTCCCAGCTCTTATTGATAGTGACGCAGCCAAATATAATAGAACATCCGTCAAACTATTTACAGTTAGCTAGAGATTAAATAAATATTATTATCAAGACTACTTATAAAGAGGAAACATTTGATTGTTTGTGTGTTTGTTTATCTGTATTATTAGCCGTGTGGTATCGGCAGAGTAGAATAGGACCACTCCTAGTCTTCCCATGGATGTCGTAAGAGGCGACTTAGGAAATACAAGCTAAACAAAGCTCATAAACATCAATGAGACCTCTCCAACCCGTCTGGCCAGCGAGGAGAGTGTAGGCCAAATCCTCTGTCTGCTCTGGCCAAGTATGGCTCTGATAGCTCACATGCTCCTGCAGTGGAGACTAAAAAGACCTAATGATGATTATTATTACAAGACTGGATTGCCCTTTATGAAGACCGCTGACCTGTCACATCATTGCACACGGCACCGATGTTTAGAATTGTGCAAGTGAAGTATAGTACCGACGCAGCAGCAAGTAAGCCTCGTCGCCCGACCGGACACCGGACGACTCGGCCACTTGGGCTTTATACTTCGACTCATGCACTTTAATTGTAATTACTCGTAGTTCTATTTTTAGATTCCTGTGTAATTTCTATGTTCTAATAAATTAGTCTTTAAATTTTGTTTTTTTTTGAGACTCCCGACTCGCAATCCTTATCCTTATTCTTACTAATATTAAAATGCGAAAGTGAGTTTCTTTGTTTGTTTGTTTGTTTGTTACGCTTTCACGCCATAACTCCTGAATCGATCATCATGAAATTTTGCATACAAATTCTCTGAAGTACGGAGAAGGACATAGGGTACATTTATCCCGGGACATAGGGTACGTTACGGCGTGAAAGCGAAACAAACAAACACACTTTCGCATTTATAATATTTAGGATAAGGATTAGGAATGATTAGGAAGTTAGGACATTTATAAGAGCTTAACTTGAAATAATTTATCATGTAAAGATCTTTCACGATCGGTCTTTAACTTTAAAGGCTTTAAAATAAAAATGTCTAAAGGCGATCACCAATGGCCATTCAGGGTGTAATCCTGGCTCAGTGGTGAGGTAAGCCGATTACTTGAAGATTGGCTCTCCGGACACGATACCGTAATACCCTTGATATGTCTCGGGCGAATAGTATTTACGGACTGGTTTAACTTTAACATTAATTGAAATACTTTAAACTGCAAAGGTAATTGATATCACGATATTAAGACAGCCTCTGTGGCCTAGGGGCCCCTTATCATGCAAGGCTGTCATCCTGGAGTTCCTGGGTTTGATTACCAGTTAGGTCAAGATGAGAAATGATCTCTTTCAAATTGGCCTGGGTCTGGGATGTTAATCTATACATGTTTTTGTTATAAAATAAAGTATCGTTGAGTTAGTTAAAAAGAGTATAATTGGATATGCCGCAAATTTTCGTGTTTTTCGACAGACAAGGAAATCAAAATCTACAGGGTTCTTCCCATGAACTCAGAATCTTGAAATTTGGTACGAAGCAACGTCTTATAGCACAAATAAAAGAAAAATAGCGAAAAACATTAATTTTGAGTTACATCATTATAGTAATAAATAATCATCATCAAATAACCCGTTGTCATTGTGTGTGCGACCATAAACGCGAATATAAAAAATTATTCCATGTCCATACGTTGTGGTGACAAAGTATTGAGATTATAAAAGAAGAACTCACGTATAGTAACTTAGACGTAGGCTTAATACGTATATGGGGAATGGGATGTTATTGCACGCTCGATCGTTGACATAACGTGTTCCACAAAAATTATGTAAATTGAAATTGTATAGGACATAAGAGAAAAAAAGAAAATATAAAATATCATACAAAGCCCTTCAGGCAATTAAACGACCAATACTGTTGAAAAGCGTTTCTTTCGGCTTCTTCTTCTCTGCAGTGGTCGGTTCCGAAACGCTAGTAGTTTGTAGCTTTTAATTAATAATTAATAATTTGAATGTTATTTAATAAGTATTATTTAAAATGTCTAGCCGTGTGGTATCCGGCAGAGTAGAATAGGACCACTCCAAGTCTTCCCATGGATGTCGTAGAAGGCGACTTAGGAAATACAAGCTAAACAAAGCTTATAAACATCTAAGAGACCTCTCCAACCCGTCTGGCCAGCGTGGAGAGTGTAGGCCAAGTCCTCTGGCTGCTCTGGCCAAGTATGGCCCTAGTAGTACAGAGAGGGTCGTGCTCCTGTAGTGGAGACTAAAAAGGACCTGATGATGATGATGATGATGATTTAAAATGTGAATTGACGTGAAAAAAATACCCGCAAAGGCCTATTTTCTGAATAAATCTTTGAATCTTGAATCTCTTTGAATCTTTGATGTTGTGAGGAATTTCGGCGACGAGGTTGAATCAGGCGGTGGCTCAGTTGGTAGAGCGTAAGTCGTACATATACTTAAGGTCGCAGGTTCAAATCCCGGCCGCTTGAATTTTTTTCACCAGATTTTATTTCTTAACTAGCTTTCGCGCACGGCTCCGCCCGCGTCAATGTAGATCCCTCGGGAATAGTACTTTTTCCCGGGATAAAAGGTAGCCTATGCCCTTCTCCATACTCCAGAGAACTTGTATGCAAAATTTCATGATGATCGATTCAGTAGTTACGGCGTGAAAGCGTAACAAAGAAACAAACAAACAAACTCACTTTCGCATTTATAATATTAGTAAGGATATAAAAAGATTATCACGTATAGATACCTAATCTTTTCTACATTGACTTTGAGATAATTTACTTTGCGTGCTTTCGCCGCCAGTACATGCAAACTATTGCTGGCCAGCGCCCACCCACTACTATTAGTAAATATTGCCATTCTCACTACGCTTGGCAGACGGGTTGGCGAGCGCTCGCCAGTTTCTTTGGCTTCTTGTTTTTCCAATCCTGCTGTTAATGGGAAGCATTTTAAAGCAAGGGAATGAAGGTATTGGAATACTTCTCACTCGAATGAGTGGGGAAAAAGCAGCTCGGCCAACCACTGGCCAAGCATGCATATGCTTCCCGTGGGAATCGGACCCACGACCCATAGTCTACAGGCAAACGCCTTAACCACTGGACCACAGAGCGCTAATTCTATATTTTTGTCATTTATGACCAGATCACGTTGACGAAGCTTATGTGTACGTGAGGATAACACGGTAATTATAACGTGTTGTTGGGATGGATATTTGAATATATTACGCTGTGACCTGAAAATATTGCTCAAAAATAAAAGGTTGCAGTCCTATAGCATAATATTATTATCTATACATCTATATATACATATAATAAAACGTAAAAATATTTTGTCTGTATATTTAGTATTTTTTTACTGAAATGGATAGAGGGATACTTTATAAGTACTTCCAATTCCAATTCGAATCGGCTGGGTGGCCCAGCCGAGTCGAATTCATCGAATTGTATGGCTTCATCATCAGGTCTTTTTTTAGTCTCCACTACAGGAGCACGTCCCTCTCTGTACTACTAGAGCCATACTTGGCCAGAGCAGTCAGCAGGACTTGGCCTACACTCTCCACGCTGGCCAGACGGGTTGGAGAGGTCTCACAGATGTTTATAAGCTTTGATTAGCTTGTATTTCCTAAGTCGACATCCACGGGAAGAATTAGAGTGGTCCTATTCTACTCTGCCGGGTACCACACGGCTTGTATGGCTTGCTTAGTATATATTGTTCAAACGTCAATCACACTTGACCGAATTCAGCCACTGATGAGAGGGACGCTGCAATACGTTAGACACGAATAGAAATATGTCTATTCGCGTCTAATCGACATCGATGATGTTGCTTATACCGGTTAAGGGTACATTGATTTTAGCTATATAATGTATTTGTTATAAAATACAGTATCGTTGAGATAATATTCCTTAAAGCAAGTCTCGAACTTACTTTGGGGCTAGCTCAAACTGTGTCATTTGTCCGTATATATTTGTTAGTAGCTGATGCCCGCGACTTCGTTCGCGTGGACTCCGCAGGAAAAGGTCAAAGTCAAGTCAGAGACAAATATAATTTATTCATCGTAAGATACTTTACATATCATTTGGTGAACATTAACATTTATTTTACAACAAAAGATAATTGACATTAATTTACTTAAAAGGCTAAACCACTTTTGTTAAGGTGTCATTTTTATATTTCTTATAGTTTAGCTATGGCCTATGTCCAGCAGTGGACTTCTTGCGGCTGATATGATGATGATGATAGTTTAGCTGGACCGTTATAGTTCTGCATCAGGTATTCCAGTTTTCAAAATAAAATTATACCCTATATGTTGCTCAGTAATAATAAATAATATAATGAAAAGAAGTTTCATTTGAATCCGTCCAGTATTTCCGGAGATTAGCGTGTATAGAACAGACTTTTTTTTTATATTCTTAATCTATTAGTATATCTCCATCGCCATTTCTTGTAAATATATTCAAAGTACAGACACATTTTTTTACTCTTTTATTATATGTAATGATTATTATTAGGAACCAAAAAGACCTGGACCCATAACAATAAGAACACAAAGCGACATAGCTCGCTTCGACTAATTCGCCAAGCTAATTCGGCATGCAAACTATGCATCTGTTGTGTGCATCCAATTACCGCACAGCCGTTACGCATTCCAATCTAAACCAATTTAGCTAGACCTTGTTTAAGCCCCGACGTAATTAATACCTTTTAACAATAACAAATTATAATTAATACTAGCTTTCGCCCGCGGCTCCGCCCGCGTCAATGTCAATCCCTCAGGAATAGTACTTTTCCCGGGATAAAAGGTAGCCTATGTCCTTCTCCGTACGCCAGAGAACTTGTATGCAAAATTTCGTGATGATCGGATCAGTAGTTACGGCATGAAAGCGTAACAAACAAACAAACTCACTTTCGCATTTATTATATTAGTTTGGATTCAATCTTATACTGGGATTCGCGCATGTATCCGAATGAAAAAAAAATACATTTATTTTAGATATCAAATATCAATACTATAGGATTT
Source organism: Elegia similella (assembly GCA_947532085.1). Taxonomy (NCBI): domain Eukaryota; kingdom Metazoa; phylum Arthropoda; class Insecta; order Lepidoptera; family Pyralidae; genus Elegia; species Elegia similella. The sequence continues at coordinate 23,714,539 of OX383941.1, forward strand.
AAAAAAAGCTTTTCAACTAACATGAACAATTTTCATTTATACTAAAAAAATATCCTCGTATAATTTTTAAAAATATTTGTTGTGATAACGTCTAATCGATGAACGTCGGTGCACGCACGAAATATTGACACGTTACGTGTGCAAGCGAAAGCCCGGAATAAGCGATAGAGAAGCACGATCGGCCTAGGCGTTCGGCTTGTGACGCATCTATCTCTCTTCCACCGTTATTACGTAAAATTATTACACACAACTTTACAGACAACCATTTTTTTAGGGTTCCGTAACTTAAAAGGTAAAAAGGAACCCATAAATGATCACTCGGTTATCTGTCTGTCTGTCGGTCTGTGGACCAAGACCCTGTTTCTCAGGAACGCGTAGAGGTATCAAGCTAAAATTCATATCAAATACTCAGGTCCACTGTCCCTTGGAGCTGTGAAAAAATCAAACTCCTAAGCCAACGCAATAAAAATACTTCCCGTGAACTCAGAATCTTGAAATTTGGTATGAAGCCACGTCTTATAGCACAGATAAAGGAAAAATTGCGAAAATCATAAATTTTTTGTTATCTCGTGTAAAAAAAATATTTTTAATTTTTATGCCGCAAATTTTCGACATTCGCAAGGGAATCAAATCCTACAGGGTACTTCCCGTGAACTCAGAACCTTGAAATTTGGTGCGAAGCAACATAGTGTAGCACGAATAAAGAGGAGTCCATTCCACAATCTTGCTGTACGAGGAAAAAAACCACGTGACGCTCTGACATTTTTGGAGACCCAAGTGTCAAGGATGTGGGGATGGACTTTACTCCTGTGGCGAGCGGTGCGGTGGTAGAAAGGTGACGGTGGCACCAATTCAAAAAGTTCTTCAGAACACTCCCCATAGCATAGACGGTAAAATACACCCAGAGAGCCAACGTCTCTCCGTTGACCGAGGGTGTCTAAATCGTCTGTGAGTGTGGGATCGTCGATAATACGAATTGCCCGGCGTTGGATGGAATCAAGAGGAAGGAGTTGGTATTTAGGTGCACCAGACCAGATATGAGAGCCGTACTCCATGTGGGGCCGGACTTGAGCTTTATATAATAAAAGTCTATGACCCGGAGTGAAGTACTGCCTCGCTCTATTGAGCACCCCAAGTTTTTTAGAAGCCATTTTGGCTTTACCTTCCAGATGACTCCGGAATTGGACCTCCTTCGTAATATCGACGCCAAGGATCCCAATACTCTTAGAAATGGTAAGAGAGGTGTCCCGAAACTTCGGTGCTATGTTAAATGGGGTCTTCTTAGCGGAAAACACGCAGACTTGTGTCTTAGTAGGGTTGAATTGAACTAGGTTTAGTTTACCCCATTCAGAGACCTGCTCCAGAGAGGTCTCAATGTCAGACACAAGACTCTTTCTGTTCTGCTCCACCTGTGTTTGAGTGATATTTGCACGACCTGCATAATATGCATCACCCGTACTGTCGTCTGCATAGCAATGGATGCTACTAGTGTTAAGCATGTCGTTGATGTGCAGAAGAAACAGCGTAGGTGATAAAACAGATCCTTGGGGGACGCCAGCATTGATGGGCATGATATCGGAGCATAATCCGTCTACAACGACCTGAATGCTTCGCCCAGATAAGAAACTAGCGACCCACAAGCATAGTCCCTCAGGAAGCCCGAAAGATGGTAACTTCGCGAGAAGAGCCTTATGCCAGACCCGGTCAAAAGCCTTTGTGACATCTAGACTAAATGCCAGTGCTTCTCCCTTGCTCTCGATGGCGGCTGCCCATCGGTGCGTTAAGTACACAAGAAGATCACCAGCACTACGCCCGTGGCGGAACCCGTATTGACGGTCACTAATTAGCTGATGATCTTCAAGGTAACCAAGGAGCTGGATGTTTATCACACGCTCCATCACCTTAGAGAGCAGGGAGGTTATCGCAATAGGCCGATAGTTAGACGGGTCTGTGCGGTCACCCTTTTTAGGAATAGGGTGAACGTAGGCTACTTTCCACGAAGACGGGACTTTTCTTGAGGTGTAAGACAGCGAGAATAGGCGTGCTAACACCGGAGCCACCTCAGGGGCGCATGTTTTGAGCACAATTGCTGGAATGCCATCAGTCCCGCTGGACTTCCTGACGTCGAGGGAAAACAGAGCACGTCGCACTGCACTTTGAGTGAACCGAATTTCCCGCATTGAGTGCTCGCATCGCGGTAAAAAGGGCGGCGATGCTCCTCCGTCGTCAAGGGTAGAATTTGACGCGAAGAGAGTAGCCAAGAGATCGGCCTTCTCTTTTGCGGAGTGAGCCAGCGAGTCCTGACGATTGTGCAGAGATGGAAGTGAAGGGCGACAGAAATTCCCCTACGCTGCCTTAGCAAGAGACCAGAATGCTCTACTCCCGGAGGGATAGCCAACCAGTCTCCTACCAATGCGCGCAGTGTGCGCAAACTTTGCTGCAGTGATCTGCTTCTTGTAGGCTCTTGAAGCTGCCTTGAACCGCTTCTTCAAATCAGAAGTATTACGATCCTTGACATTTCGCGCAGCAACCCAGGCTTCGTAGGCTTCGCGCTTGAGGTGGGCGGCATGCAAAGACGAGCAACGAAACCAAGGTTGAGACCGCCCTCCGATACGAACCGCCGAGCTGGGAATGGAGCACTCCATGCCCAGCAGTATCGCTTCGGCGACAGCTTTCGCACAAATGTCAGGATTTTCTGATGAGAAGCACAACCGTCTCCAATGGTAGGATGCATAAAACTCTCGCAATCCATCCCAATCTGCTGACCTATAATGCCACACACGACGCATACCAGGTGGTCTGGATTGCGTGGTCTGACCAGATGGAACCACAGCACGTACCAGGCAATGATCCGAGGTTCCTAGAGGGGCATCACGGAATACCTGGTAATCGTTTGGATGTGAGGTCAGCAGAAGATCCAACAAAGCAGGGTTGTGTCCTTCAATATCAGGTATTCTGGTAGGACCATCAACTAACTGGTTGAGGTCATTTGTTACAGCAAAGTTGTATGCAGCCTTCCCAGCGTAGTCGGTCTTCAGTGATCCTAGCCACTCAAAGTGGTGAGCGTTGAAGTCCCCTAGGATCACTACCTCCGCCGATGGGTGCTGCTGGGGAATTTCGTCTATGCCCTTCTGTACATGCCCGAGAAGTCGGTCTGTTTCGGCATCACCGCTATGGGACCTGTAAAGGCACGCATAGAACCGGATGCGGTCACCGTGACCTACGCGCGCCCATAACAATGACAGGTTTCTGTCTTCAAGGCTGCTGAGACGTCGACAACATACATCCTCCCGTACGTACATACACACCCCAGCATTGGGCATAAACTTGTGCTCCAAGCTGAAACCGGGATACAAGAGATATGTGACGTCGGTAGGAGAGGATATTTGTGTCTCAGTCAGGAAAAATAGAGCCGGCTTAGTCGTCTCCAAGTGATGATGGACGACATTGAGGTTGGAATGCTCTGACGTTGAAGAAGTCCACATTGAATGTGGAAGGGGGTGCCGCTGTAGAAACATGTTTTCTATTTTTCGATCTTGCCATAAAAAAGGTGGTTAACAGGGAAAAAATTGAGGATTGCCGTAGTTACGACAGTTACATAGGCAAAGTTAAGGAATGATGGCCCGCAATGAATGACCAGTGAGGTGCGCTGCTGGCACGGGGGACGGAAGGGCCCCCGATCCAACACAATGATCAGCCGCCGTGTTCCACTCCGGTCTCCCAGGCCGGCACGACGACCAATCACGAGCTTTTGACACTGGCGGCAGGACAGCCTCCCTAGCCGGGACAGCCAGGGTTCGGGTCCTCTACGTACCAGCGGGCGGCCAGCGGACAACCGTTTCATCGGGTCTCCCTGGCCCCCGCGCCAACGTCGCACCCCCAATCAGACAGTGCACGACTCCAGCCCCTAAGGGACTATAAACTGTCGAAACTACGGGAATCGGGAATGGGGATTGGCTCTCACGCGCAACCGTCGAAACACACCCAACGGTGCTTTACGATAGATTTCGGCATGAGGGTGGTCGCCAGCCAGTCGGACCCCACGAGGTCCTACCACCGAGCATGTCGGGTATTTTACTCGCCTCTTACGAGATGCCAACCTGACGGGCAGTGGGGAATTGTATTCTACTCCGTCCCCACACGGAGGAATTTTTAATATATGATGTAACTGATTTTAGAATAATGAACCCTTCGTGCGCGAGATTTTATTAAGTAACACTTGTCTTTACCTGTGTTCTATTCGCGTAAAGCATAGCCTATGTGATCCCGATATGTCAGCTATAACATTGTGAAATTTCGTCAAAATCTATCCTGTGGGTTTTGCGTGAAGGCGAAACAAACATTTGCATATGCATTTAAACGTTTACATATATAGGGGTAATAATGTCACCCGCTGTCGATCCGTGGGAATAGTACTTTTTCTGAGATGAAAGTTTCCGGGTAAAAATATTTTTTGTGATAATTCTTCAAAATCCGTTCAGACTTTTTGGTGTGCTTGCGTCACAAACATATAACTAAACCCAAAGATACTTCGTTCTATTATCCTCCATATTGGCATTCTCACCACGCTTGGCAGGCGGGTTGGCGAGCGCAGTTTTTTCTTTTTTAAAATGAAATGAGATTTATTTCGCTTCATTTAAAAATATTTTTTTTTGCTGTGCTTCCTACGTTTTTGCCTATTGGAAGCATTTCAAAGCTGAAAAGGACAGGAATTGTTGGATTTGGAAAGGGAATGAAGGTATTGGGATACACACACTCGGATGAACGGGGGAAAGACAAATAGCAGCTCGGGAGGCCGGGTGCGGCGCGCACCCGATGTCATACCTTCAACTACCGGACACGCAGTTGAGGATGACATCCCTGGCCAAAGAATTACATCCTTCTAAAAATGATATATTCCCGAACTAGTTGTGAAAAACGCAAATTATGTTCGTATGGGGGCCACGTTTTATCATAACTGAAGAAAAAAAATAGTAGCATATCCTGTGTACTGTATGTTTAAATGTTTATCTTAACAATTTTCATCAAATTCAGTTAATTCGTTTAAGAGTTATAGACATACATACAGAATAAAATCATGTATAGTGCTTATAAACATGATATCTCTGAAAACAAATTAACTTACTCCATGATCCCTAACAGATTTATTATTAGTATTGATATTTCATCATCATCAGGTCCTTTTTAGTTTCCACTACAGGAGCACGAACCTCTCTGCACTACTAGGGCCATACTTGGCTAGAGCAGCCAGAGGACTTGGCCTACCTACAGTCTCCACGCTGGCCAAACGGGTTGGAGAGGTCTCTTAGATGTTTATAAGCTTTGTTTAGCTTGTATTTCCTAAGTCGCCTTCTACGACATCCACGGGAAGACTTGGAGTGGTCCTATTCTACTCTGCCGGATACCACAGGGCCAATCGTTGTTATTGATATTTAAATGTAAATAAAACATTTAAAACAGTGTTCCTGCCTTGTTTAATTATTTAAGTTGCTGAATGCAATGCAAATAAAATTATAATAATTCAACGCGAAATGTTTGTAAACACGTACAGAGGGATTAATTTATGTTTTGCGAATTCCGACATATATTGCAGCTGAATGCACTCGTATCATGGGTTATAATATAATTTAATTGCAAGCCTTGGAGTATTTAAGAGGATACCGTTGGCTGGGGAGTAATCACAGAACAACAAACACATCAGAAGCGTGATTTCTATGAAAAATCCATTTTTTTTTACTATATACTTCTCACTTTACGTTAGTATAGCACACGTCGACATTTTTCGATTTTTTTTTTTCACGTAAATCTCACTCACCCTCGACATGTGTATCCTGCCCATTCTCACCTATGGCGCAAAAACGTGGTCTTTGACTGACTCAAGGTATGTCAGCGGGCGATGGAGCGAAGCATACTCGGCGTTCGTCGAATAGACAGGGTGAGGAACACTGAGCTACGCTCCAAGACCAGGGTTGTCGATGTGGGTGTCGAGTCGGCCAAACTCAAGTGGAATTGGGCCAGACATGTGTGCCGAATGACATCCGATCGATGGGCCCAGAAGGTCACTCTATGGTTCCCTGATGGACGTAAGCGGAGGGGTAGACCGCGAACGAGATGGCGAGACGATAACCAAAAGTTCTTGGCGAACTGACAGCAGGCTGCGTTAGATAGAGATCAGTGGAAAAAAGAAGGGGAGGCCTTTGCCCAGCAGTGGGACACTTAACAGGCTATAAAAAAAACTCACTTTTGTACTTTAAGAACGCCTTTAAGGCTCCATAACGATCAATACTTCACCATGTAAACATCGTCAACAACAAGACACAGGTCAATCTGAAAAAGATCGTTTTCCATCTGGGGATCGAACCCGGGAACCCTCGTGCCGCAGGCTGGCGTAACATAAAGTATCGTCGCATTTATATCTTTCAGGAAACAATAATTTGATTTAATTTTAAAGCGGCACAAACGAATGAGCCATCTTAAGGGCCCGTACTACCTCAAACTGCTATTCATGATTGACTGTAATATCAATAATAATAAAATACTCAAGTTGAAATAAAGATGCAGCAAAGTTCAGGACTAACTCTGGTATCTGGTACTATCTGACTCAAAAACACGATTACGCAAAATTTTCTCGATAGAAAAAAATTGCAAAGTTGCCTCCAAATCACGTCTAATTTACTCGGTATACAGCATTATTCACCAAATACATTAAAATTTAACCTTGAAACTTTTGATTTTTATTGCATTACAGATGCTGCCTTATCTGTAATGCAATAAAAATCAAAAGTTTCAAGGTTAATTTTAATGTATTTGGTCATGTGTTTTTCATTTTCGAATAACCCTAGAATATTCCTATAAAAAGAAAATATCCAAAGTAGCCAACGCGTTTAGACCATCCGCGTTTGTACCGCCACGCCGCCTGGCCTACGGCGGGCTCTTAAATGTTTCTGAATTACAGTCGGCGGTACAACAAACGGAATTGAATTACTAGTGCTCAGTTTCAGAGCGAAAATTATTAAAGGCCTTTCACAATACTCGTGAAATTTAATACTTTATGTTTCTGTTTTTAATCTTTCACTTTGGTGTTGATTACGAATAACGGTGAACAGTTTTCAGAATCGTACTTCCTACTAATATTATAAATGCGAAAGTTTATTATATTAGTAATTTTTATACCTTATTAAAATATATTTATGAAATATCGCGTTTATTTTGACGCCAAAATAAACGCATTATTTCATAAAATTGTTTAATAAAAAAAATCATAAAATATTAAATAGTAAAGATATTTGACATTTTGTATAAAAAATACTTTAATAATTATACTCAATAATTATTAAAGTATTTTTTATACTGATCTCCGAATCAACTTTTACTCAAACATTGCAGATTTAGAGGTAACTTTGACAATATTTTCTATCGAGTCAATATGTGTGAATCGTGTTTCGGTTTCCGCCAGTTACTCATGAACATTAAAATTTTTTAGAATCGTCGTGCTCCTGTAGTGGAGACTAAAAAGGACCTGATGATGATGATGATACAAAATTTTGGCGGATTAGTAGTTTTTGAAATCAAAAAAAGGTAAAACTTTTTTTGCTTTTTTCATTTTTTGATTTTTCAGGTGCTGGGTAAACCCAGCGCCTGAAAAATCTGCTTTGGATGGTGAATAAAATTTGATTTGGATGAGTTAAGAATAAGAAATACAAAACCATGGGATGAGAAGAGAAAGGATGTGTGAGGAATTAAAATTTTGGATGAGTAAAGATTTTGAAACACGTAGGATGAGTAAAGAATTTGAAACACGTGGGATGAGAATACGTGGGATGAATACGGAATTACCCAACGCATCACTATTAGAATTTTACACGACAGCATCCATTCACTCGATTGGCTCATACGAGCTGCGTGGGAAAAGAAGATGTTAGGTTCTACGTGCTTTCTTTTCTCCCAGACCAGTATTGAACAGACATTTCTTAAATTAATTCTGATACATACAGCCATCATATCAGCCGCAAGAAATTCACTAGACATAGGCCTCTCCCAAAGATTTTCCATTAGAAGGTTTTGCCATACTCGCCACGTTTGGCAGGCGGGTAGGCGAGCGCAGTTACTTTGGCTTATTGTGATTCTGACGCTGCTGCCCATCGAAGTATTTTAAGCATGGAAAGGACAGGTGTTTGGTGGATTTGGAAACGGAACAGCCTCGTAAATCGAACAGCGGCGTGTAAATGGAAAACGGAATCAAAATAGTGGTGGGTTGCTAGACGTATCTCCTTCTGACAGGATTCCGCAAATTTAGCCCAATCCCTCGATCGGCTTTTACGATCTGAATCACCTAATTGTCTGATAATAAAGATGATTCCGTGCTTCGGAAGGCACGTATTAAGCCGTTGGTCCCGGCTGCCACCTGGTAGTCGTTAAAGGAACCACGTCAGAGGCCGAGAGGCGGTTCCGAAGAACTCTGACACCAGGGTGTGCATGGTCGATTGACTGGTCACCTTCTCGAAATGATGATGATGGGAACGGAGTATTTAAGATACTACTGACTCGGATGAGTTGGGGATGAGTGAGCAGCTGCTCGGGGAGCCAATCTACAACTGTCAGACAGGCAATTAAGAATGACACCCCCTGGCCTAATACATACATAGTATCACGTCCATTTCCCTTACGGGGTAGACAGAGCCTAAGTCTATAAGACCTGAAGGCCACGTTTAGCATGTTAGAGGGCATTAGGTGGAAAACGGAATCAAAATATTGATGAGTTGCTAGCCGCATCGCCTATTAACATGATTCCTCACATTTTACTATTCCCTCGATCGGATTTACGATCTGCGCGGGAAGAGAAGCAGCTGGTACATTCTACGTTTTATCTTTTCTCCCAGACCAGCATGGAAGAACAATAAAAAGATATTCTAAATATCTCTTTAGTCCTGAAAAGGATATTTCAACTGCATGTATTAGTCTACAAAACAATCGATTCCTACAACACGATAGCGTACAATACGATGCATTTAACAAATAAGCTCTGGATTCCTGAACAACGAATTAAATAGAGAAAGCTTTTTTGTAAAACATGTATATGTTTGCGGTCAACGAGTGTCGACAATTAGTTTTCGAGTTTTGTGCTTGAGATCGAGTAAGTCATGCTCACTAAAATGTTCAAACTGGTGGCGACGTTGTGTGTCGGGTCGTCGAGTTCCCTCTAATATGGTTGACCTCAGCGATGGCTGATCCATGCGTCAACTCGTGAACGGGTGCTGCCGGGGGGGACTTCAACAGGTCTGCTCGGCCTCTTTGAGACTTCTATCTATCTTTGAGACTTTTATCATATCTGTTGTTGTTGCAAATGTTCTTTCATAAGGTGTTCCACGAAAATATGTAAATTAAAATTGTATACAACATGACATCAGAAAAAAAAAGAAAAGATAAAAATAACAATATTAAATATCATACAAAGCCCTTCAGGCAAGTAGGCGACCAATACTGTTGAAAAGAGTTTCTTTCGGCGTCTTCTTCTCTGCAGTGGTCGGTTCCGAAACGCTAGTAGTTTGTAGCTTTTGAACAATAATTAATAATTTGAATATAATATAATAAGTACTATTTAAAATGTGAATTGACGTGAAAAAGTGTCTGAAAAGGCCTATTTTCTGAATAAATCTTTGAATCTATGTGATTCGCGCTTATTACGTATGTTTGTAAATTTATTTATTACCTCGTATCTTCCAAACAGCTGGATGGATTTCGACAGTTAAGGTATCGTTATGTTCGTCTTAAAAACCCAAGTGTTCTTAGATGTATGAAAGGAAGGTCATGTTTTTTAGTCTTTGTAACAATTACCCTCAAAACAGCTTGTAGTAGATATTAGTCAAGAGCGAGATGGATCTCTACATCTTCAATAGGGAATTTTCGCCTTTTTTAAAGAACAGCACCACGTCACATACTCGAGCAGAACATAATCTCTGAAGGACTTTCTGTACCGGCGTTCGGCCCGCTTTCAGAAGCTCTGCTGTGATACCGAATTTAGCAAGATTGAAAACAACACAAGCACTCTGTTGTACTTGCAACATATTGTTTAATAAGCAACCTCCATATGATTCTCAACTCCTAAGTCGACACTTGGTTGCAAGCAATCCAATCTAACTTGCACTTTGTAACCGATAAGTTGTGTCAGTTGCCAATAGCGTAAGCCAGACACAATCGTGAGCATGCTTGAACTATTGAGGAATAGGTTCTGTAGCAAAAACATACATTTGATTGTGTAAGTATTCTATAAATTTAGATCAGTATTAACTTAGATTAGTATCCGCTTAGTATTTTACAAATACAAATACAAATTCGTATATTTTGCTAAAATTGTGGTACACAGACAGATGTTATTATAAATTAGTACCTGGGCGACCGAGCTTCGCTCGGTTATTACTATTTGTTGTAATACGGTAGTGTTTAGATGATAATCTATATTGTTATCTCAAAAATTTACTACTTGTCTAAAAACAATAAAAATTAAAAAAAAATGATATATAAACTTGAACATATAAAAAAAAACAAAAGTAAGTCACCGAGCGGGATTTGAACCCTACACTCGTTTCTTGCCGTGCGCGTTTTATCCGCTGGACCAGACGGACTGTGACTGGCAAGACAAAATTAACAACCATATTCTGCGTGGAAAGAAAAACGCATGAAAACTCGAAATTACGTGTTTTCCCAAACATAAGACTAATCTAGATCGATTGCTTACTCCCATAAACGAAATTTCAGCGAAATCGTTAGAGCTGTTTCCGAGATCATAGAAATAAATGTATATGCATACATACATATAAATAAATATACAAGAATTGCTCGTTTAAAGGTATAAGATTAAAGTATCATCAATCACACATTTCACCAGGCTCTCGCATGCAAAAATTAACAAAACGTGAAGTTACTAAAGTTAAAAATTCTAACGGGCATTGGTTATTATTTATGTCTCTTATAATATAACTAATACATATGTCAAAATAATAAATTTCACAAAATTATATGTCAAAATATAATTAGGAAAGGGAAATTATGCATAATATAAGTCAGTACATTCTATTACAACAGTCAGTTATATTGTATATAGTATTCATATATATATATATATATATATATATATATATATATATATTTTTCGTTTAGATTATACTTAATTCAGAGTATATGGACTTACGCAAACGAAGTCGCAGGAAGTAGTATGTAATAATAGTTAAAGGTCGAATAGCGTCTTTGTTATTTAGACATCTGTATAAACATACAACAGATACGATTTTTATGCCGTTTTGATAGATAATGTCGCACCTCAGTTCATTCGCACCTCACCTCTTCGCGCCTGGGTTCATTTGCGCCTCATCTCTTCGCACCTCAGTTTATTCGCACCTGAGCTGTTCGCACAGCTGCTTCTCTTACCGCGCAGATCGTAAAAGCCGATCGAGGGAATTGGTAAAATCTGAGGAATCAAGTTAAAAAGCGATGCGGCTAGCGACCAATCACTATTTTAATTCCATTTTCCACCTACACGTCCTCAAACATGCTAAATGTGGCCATAAGGTCTTACAGACCTAGGTTGTCTACCCCGCAAGGGAATAAGACGTGATACTATGTATGTATATATTTTCTTATTATATTATATTTATTTGTTGTTTCATGTTGTGTGTACCTACTAGTATATTATCTATATATCATATTTGTTCGATATTTTTTACAATTATTTTATTTATTCATATGGATTAATGTTTAAGTAAAGGGCGAATGCACTCTGTACGAGCGTCCGAGATAGCACCGTATATGGTACCAACGGAAGACCAGTGCTGGACTTAAACATCCAGCAAATGCTGAGTTGGGTCCATGTTTGGAGAACTTTATTGTTTTTACTCCAAGGTATTCATAATATTTAGAGATTACTGTTATTGTAACTATACAATATTAGCAAATAAAGACATCAAAAATACTAATTTTTGATGTCTTTATTTGTTACTTCTGTAATTATCCTTTAGTAATTAGTTTCTCCAAATAAAAGTAAATCTAATCTAATCTATGTATTTCCACACTAAGTCAGCTCAAGAGCAAGGTAAATTGAAGCTTTATGCCCTCGTTAACATCCCACTCGATGTCTCTGGCCGGCATAAGCTAGCTTAATTTATGTTGACTTTTACGGCGATTACTGAAGAGTAATTGTCCTAGGCTCCAATCAGGTAGTGATGTATAGCCAATGTACGCCGTTCGATCGGTCTTTAGAACAGGGCGCGGCCACATTACTGCGTTGCGGCGTTGTATGGCAAAAACCGACCAAGTGCGAGTCGGACTCGCGCACGAAGAGTTCCGTATCTATAAAAACGGCAAAAATATCATGTCTGTTGAATGGGATCCCCTTTAATATTAATTTTTATTTTTATTTAATTATATATAATATATTGAATACATAAATAAATATTCTGTGAATATTTCAAGCCGTTACCAATATCGAGCAAAAAAATTGCAAAAAAATCACGTTGTTGTATGAAAGCCCCTTGAATATATATTTTATTCTATTTTTTAGTATTTTTGTTATAGCGGCAATAGAAATACATTATCTGTAAGTATTTCAACTGTCTAACTATCACGGTTCATGAGATACAGCCTGGTGACAGACGGACAGACAAACAGACAGATGGACCGCAGAGCGATATTAATAGGGTCCCGTTTTTACCCTTTGGGTACGGAACCCTAAAAACAGTGTTCAAAACACTATTAGGATACCGGTAAAGTACCTGGTATCAAAATTAATGCGGTAAAAAGCTGTCTGATATATGTGGAAGCTCGGGCTTCGATTATGACAAATATATTTACCTACGTCTTCCACAAATAAAGGTACCGTTTGAGGCAGGTCAGCAATCACCCTCGATCAAGCGATGTCGAATGTCTGCGAGCGACGTCGTAAGGTCGCGGACCCATATCACAAGTAACTACAGACTTACACCAGAAAAAATAAGGGTATCGGTAAAATATATATTGGTAGTATACATCCAATGAAATCCAATCAATTAGCCGTGTGGTTTCCGGCAGAGTAGAATAGGATCACTCCAAGTCTTCCCATGGAGGTCGTAAGAAGCGACTTAGGAAATACAAGCTAAACAAAGCTTATGAATATCAATGAGACCTCTCCAACCCGTCTGGGCAGCGAGGAGAGTGTAGGCCAAATCCTCTGTCTGCTCTGGCTAAGTATTGTATAAAAAGACTTGATGATGATGATGATGAAGTCCATTATTTTGTCAAATAATTTGAGGAGAAAGTATTTTCGTGCAGCAAGCCGTACCGAAGCTACGAGTGATACTAGTGAGGCAAATAATACTCAAAATAAAACAATCATTTTCTTTCAACAATCATCTCATTCATTAAATAAAACAACATTGCAGCTCACATCTCTGTATTGAATGTCCACAATGTTTGATATTGACAAACATTCACGTGTTTATTTATTGTCTTCCAAAACGCTTCATTCCCACCCAGTCCACTTAGAAAACTACACGCGAACGACGAAGAGAAATCTTTTATAAATGGGAACGAGAACGATATATCAACGGGAAACCCCTTCAGCTTCCTGTACAAAGTTTAAGATAACCAGTGTGCAAAGTACCATATTCTGTTGCTTCATTTACTTTTTCATACCGGCGCAATCTCTGAAACTGGTCGGAAAATACTGCGATCTTCAAACTGGCGACTTGACTAGACTGTGCTTCGTAAAAGAGACCTTAGCTACATTGACACACAGTCCAAATCAGCTTGCTGTGGATAAATCAACGAATACGTTATATTTCAGCTTCGATTCTGGCCAAGGAGAATTTATACCTGCTATTTTAAGGATCAACTCTAAAAAACTGACTATATTACGAGGCCCTAAAGATGCTTTTGCAATTGCCATGAACGACACGTCTGGAGAGGTTTATTTCGGAGGTAGCTACGGTGTGTACAGATACAATCCGATTGCGAAAACTTTGAAACAACTTGCTACGTCCAATTTGGATATATGGTGGCTTTTTATCAAGAAGGAAATGCTGTATTTTATAAGGTTTCCAAGTTTGAGTGCTTACTGCTATCACAATAAGTCTATAAAGCAAGTGGAACGAATGGAAAAGTTGAGCGTCCAACAGTTTGTCGTGGACAAACATGATAATATATATTTCATGAATAGTAACGGATTATTTGGTCTCCAAAACGATACAGAGGAAGTCATTCTACTAAGGAATGATACTCGCTTCGTTGGAATGGCTATGGATAACAATGGAGAGGTATACGTGTGTGGTGATGACGGTATCTATATAGTGGACAAAAAAGTGACGAAAGTGAAGAAGGTGATAAATATACAAGGTGTTCTTGGTATTACATTTGATAAGAACAACCACATCATCTATTCCGATTCTCATGAACTCATTCGTCTTGTGGCTGTTTCTAATGACAATTATTATGAAACTATCAATACTATAAAGTAAAATATTGCTCTTCATGTTATAAAAGTTAATAAATTTATTCTACTAAATATATAACATTTTTTATTTACTAAATACTAGATTAACAAGAGTGATTGTGAAGTGATATCTGAGGACACAAAACATAAACTAGGTTTGTTTGTTAGGTTTCTTTTTGTAAGTAGTTCTATCATCTTTTATCCACGTCCTAAAATTGGTAGACCTACTTACTGTCCTGGCTCAGCGACCCAAGGTGAGTCTTGGTCTTGGCCTCCAGCACAAGAGAACGCCAGCGCTTTCCGCCCTGTGCTACCTCTTGCCAGCTGTCAACAACTTGCAGCTCCCGCAAGTCCGCCATCACAACGTCACTCCAGCGATACCTGGGACGGCCCACCATCCTGCGACCGATCAGCCGGCCCAGGTATGCTCTCTTCACCCACCGATCCTCCTCCATTCTTTCGACGTGGCCAAGCCAGCGAAGACAATGTGCTTTAACTTCGCCCGTTAGGTTATGCTCTCGTACTTCGCCATTGCTTCTTATTCTCCACATATCTTCCTCTCCTACCTACCGAAAATACCTATCTCCAACCAAAATTGGCAATCAATGTTTTAATTTTTTATATTAAGGAATTACCTTTTGTAAAAAAAATCATTTGATTGTATTTGCAATAAATTAAATAATAAAAAAAGTATCTTATTAAAGGAAATTTCCAGCGCTCACTTAGCCCTGTTTATCTCGTTTTAGATGCGAACACATACACAGATTAATAGAGGGTGCCGCGTGAAATCGTCGCTTCTGCGCAAAACCATTAGGCGTTTATGTAAAAAAGAAGTCTCAGTATTTTCATATTTCAGTTGAAGTCTCAGTATTTTCATATTTCTATTCTTACATCCTTATCCTTATCCTTACTAATATAAAAAATGCGAAAGTGAGTTTATTTGTTTGTTTGTTTGTTTCGCTTTCACGCCGTAACTACTGAACCGATCATCATGAAATTTTGTATACAAGTTCTCTGGAGTACGGAAAAGGACAAAGGCTACCTTTTATCCCGGGAATAAGTACTATTCCCGAGGGATCGACATTGACGCGGGCGGAGCCGCGGGCGAAAGTTAGTGTGAATATAAATGTTTTCATATGGGAATTATTGTTTTAGGCATAAAATTTACAAATTTTTAGAAGAAAAATGTATTTGGATATCATAATATTATGCGTATCGTTTTTACGGTTCCGTACCTAAAGGGTAAATAACGGGACCCTATTAATGTCGCTCCGCTGTCCGTCTGTCTGTCTGTCTGTCTGTCTATCTGTCTGTCCGTCTGTCACCAGGCTGTATCTCATGAACCGTCAGAGGCCGAGAGGCGGTACCGAAGAACTCTGACACCAGGGTGTGCATTGTGCATGGTCGATTGACCGTGACACCTACTCGAAATGATCATGATGAACCGTGATAGTTAGACAGTTGAAATTTTCACAGATGATTTATTTCTGTTGCCGCTATAACAACAAATACCAAAAAATTAATATTTTAGGGGGATCCCATACAACAGACATGATTTTTTTGCCCTTTTTATAGATAACGGTACGGAACCCTTCTTCGAGTCTGACTCGCACTTTTCCAGTTGTTCTTAGTTCTCAGCTTTGATCTCATAGGAAAATTCATATCGACCGACGGTCTAAATCACCCCTTCGAGAATCAGATAAGAGTTTTGTTTACATATTGTATTCTTTGATCACAGCAAAAGATATATGCCTATATATTTTAGAGTTCTGAATTCAGAATGGCAAAAAATAATAATCTCAGTCTCTCAAACTGATTCCTTCCATATTCATCCGGGCCTACCTGATTAATCATAATAAAATAAATAAATAAAAATATACGGACAAATCACACAGATTGAGCTAGCCCCAAAGTAAGTTCGAGACTTGTGGTATGGGATACTAACTCAACGATACTATATTTTATAACAAATACATATATAGATACACATCCAAGACCCAGAGCAATCTGAAAAAGATCATTTTCCATCTTGACCTGGCCGGGGATCGAACCCTGTCACTCCGTGTCGCAGGCTGGCGTGTTGACCGCTGCGCCACGGAGCTAGTCAAATCATAAAAGAACCTCCATGGTTTCCTACCTTTTTATGGCAAGAATATTACTTCAATTCCCTGCGGAATAGATAAAAGTTATAGTGCCTTTATAGCAACGTATTATCCTCCCAATTTTAATATTCATCTATGCATCATTCCTCCGGGTCCGCGTTACCAATTGCGTCAACTCGTCGTGATGTCTTTTTGATGTCTTCAGAGGAGAGGGTGAACCCCATTTATGTAATCGCCTACGTGATGGTAATATGAGATTTTCACAGCTTATTGACCTTTCAGGTACGATGTAGACACATGTTTTAAAGTAGGCATAAGAAAGTGCAAAAAGTTATTTTATCCTTATCCTTACTAATATTATAAATGCGAAAGTGAGTTTGTTTATTTGTTTGTTTGATTGTTTGTTACGCTTTCACGCCGTAACTACTGAACCGATCATCATGAAATTTTCCATACAAGTTCTCTGGACTGTGGAGAAGGACATAGGCTACCTTTTATCCCGGGAAAAAGTACTATGCCCGAGGGATCGACATTGACGCGGGCGGAGCCGCGGGCGAAAGCTATTTTTATCATATTTTAGGCAAATTAAGAAACATTAAATAAAGACTGAATTATGCTGCACAGAATCGAACAAGCTTAGATTAGGGATAAGATATATACCCCTAATAAACTAAACTAATTACATGTTCTTAACGTACCGCCTACCTACATCTACAATGATACTTTGTTTTTCATAGTGTTTGGATAATTGACAAAGTTATTATTTTGACTCAGAGGTACTGCTGACCAATTTGCTTACTTAGTGTACAACATTTTGCTTGTCAATTCAAAATGGATTACGTATTATTTTATTCTTATTTACTCAAGACTTGTGGTGGTTTTTAATAAAAGATCAGGAAGGCAGAATTTGTTGTATTGAGAAGTAAAATTCACAGCACAAAGCACAAGCACGTCCATCGTCTTCGAAGTCCACCCGAGAAAAGAGCGAGGCAGGCCAACTGTCACTCTTACGTCATCTCTCTTCTTCTTCATAAACTTGACCGCTACAGCAAAGAGGTCTGCACCAGCCAAAGAGGTTCCAATGCTAACATTATATTAACACTTAAGGACTCGCTAATGGGTCCAGTGGAACCAGTCCCTTGTATTTTGTTGAATTACTTAAAAATTACGACGTTTGCGACGTTGCCGTTCTTAGTACCTTTCGACCATAGTATAGGGCAGTAGATTACGATCTAAGCTGTCATTTAGCGCGCTGCGTGTGAGTGCTATGGACGAAAAAGGTGCGTATGGGTCCGTTGGACCCGGTAGCGATTAAATACGTAAGTGTTTTTTTCATCTAGTTATTTCTGTTTGCTTACTTTTTTGTTACTTTATTTCGTAGAAAATGACAACTAACCGGCCTTTGAGATGCCAATCGTGGCAAAATAGTTCTCTTAGCATCTAATATGCATCATAATTCCAAAATTGATGAAGAAACTGGTGAGATAATAACTGTTTACAACGCCTTCAAATGCGGAGTCGATGTAGTGAATCAGATGACTGGCACTTATTCGGTGTCAAGACGAACTCAAAGATGGCCTCTTTATATGATCATCAGGTCTTTTTAGTCTCCACTACAGGAGCACGACCCTCTCTGTACTACTAGAGCAACCAGAGGACTAGGCCTACACTCTCCACGCTGGCCATATGGTTTGGAGAGGAAATTTATGAAAACATTGGCTATTTCTTTGATTAAACCACATCTACATATAAGAATTTCTGTCACTCATATTCCACAACGCCTTCAAATGCGGAGTCGATGTAGTGAATCAGATGACTGGCACTTATTCGGTGTCAAGACGAACTCAAAGATGGCCTCTTTATATGATCATCAGGTCTTTTTAGTCTCCACTACAGGAGCACGACCCTCTCTGTACTACTAGAGCAACCAGAGGACTAGGCCTACACTCTCCACGCTGGCCATATGGTTTGGAGAGGAAATTTATGAAAACATTGGCTATTTCTTTGATTAAACCACATCTACATATAAGAATTTCTGTCACTCATATTCCACAGCATATCAAAACCCGTATTCGAAATAATAATACCAGAATTAGAACCAACTGCAGTATCCAACGCACCCCTACCACCGAGTAGACGAAAAGTACGTTGCGGTCTATGTAACTGGAAGAAAGACAGCAAAACTAAGGTTTTTTTTTCGTAAAATGTATACCAGTTAGTGGAGAGCATATGAAATAGATTTGTGCAAATTATTATAGCATAGCATGATGCAAAAAAATGTAGAACTCTGTTAGAAAGTGATTTTATCCCAAAAATTATATTCTAAAATTTGTTGATTTTGAAAGTTGATTTTGCTTGTTCCTGTAAAGACTAATCTCTTATTCATATTTTGTCTTAGTAGATACATTATAGTAGTATATTAAAGTAAAGAAGATATTGTTTTAACTATGTCGTTACAGAATTTATAACTATTAGTCTAAGTTTAGTCGGAAAACTATGCCAAAATTCCTTATATTTTTGTATTAACTATTCGATTAAGTAAAAACAATATCTATTTGTATTTTATTACATATTTGTTTACTTTTTGCACTCTTTTAACGATATTAAAAAATACTAACCACTTTCATTGAGCAGTTTAGAAATAAACACGTGATTTTGTCCGGGTCCGCTGGACCCGGTAGCGAGTGTTTATGTCGCGATATGAAGCGCGGGTCCCTAAGTGTTAAATAAAAAAAATCAATTATACGAAAGCCGCAATGTATTTTGAAGTGACTATCAAAACGTTGAACAATATGTTAGCAAATAAGTATGCCGGCATTTCGGGCCGTGTACCGCCCGGTATTTGAACCCGGAGCATTTCGCTTATATGTATGTATATGGGTCGTACTCTTAAACCACTGAGCAACAAGCGCTTCCATAAAATTATATATAGTTTTTATTTTTAATTGTTCATATTCTGGAAGTCGATCTTGTTTCAAAATCACGATTTTTTAATTATTTTTCATCATTAAAAGGCTTGGCAACGAGTTCCATCTAATATTATTTCAGTTTTCTGTAACACCCTGTATTTTCAAGCGCTACTTCCGTGCAGGTTCTCTTTTCGTTCCACGGAATATTTCGTTCTGTAATAAAATTAAAACTTTTGTAACACCTGTATTTTCAAGCACTATTTCCGTTGCAGGTTTCATGTCTCGTTCTGTAATAAAGTACTAACTTTTACAATTATTTTTATGGAATTCGTGGAATGGAGCAGCGCTACTAACGATATTTTGAAGTTTAATTAAAATTTCTGTTTAATATTTTGGTTTTCATAAAATCTTAACATTTCCGGTGACCAAAGGACTGGCTCGCATTTTGGACAAAAATTGAGTTTGGCCATCCAACTGACATTCGAATTCTGTCATTGTACAATGTAAGGTGTAATCGGTTCAGGTATTTTAAATCTTACGATATTTTGAGTTCGGCTATTATGGGCTCGTACATTTTAAACAAAGGGTGTTATGTTTCTTGAGATTCTAATATGTACCCACAAAAAAATATATGAAGGCTAAAAGATGAAGTATTTTGTATACATTGTATGTTTTTTTTTTAGAGTTACATTAAAATTAAGATTTATCTCGCGTAAGTTTTAATATCCTAATCCTAATCCTAACGAATATTATAAATGCGAAAGTGAGTTTGTTTGTTACGCTTTCACGCTTTAACTACTAAACCGATCATCATGAAATGTACATACTGTTCCCGAGGGATAGACATTGACGCGGGGATAGTTCTAAATATTTCCCCAAAGTTGGTTTATACGTTAAAAGGAAGCCATGTACGGGTAAATAGCTAAATACATAGCAGCCACTAAATATTCAATCTCTTTGTTTTTTCTCTGAAAGCTTCTTCAAAGCTCACTTAATTAATGTTGCCATTTCAGAGCATTCACAGAAACCCTCTAATTATGTTGCAATGAATTTTAATTACGACACGACTGTTCTTACTTAAAACGTAAGAGACGAATCATACAGCCAGGAGCTTTGAAAGAAAGAAAGAAATACTTTATTCGGGAATAAAAGAACTAAGCCGGAGATGCCGGACTCGATGTCCCGGTCAGGTCAATATGGAAAATGATCTTTTTCAGATTGGACTGGGTCTTGGATGTTTATTTAAATATGTATTTGTTATAAAATAAAGTATCGTTGAGTTAGTATCTCATAACACAAGTCTCGAACTTACCTTGGGGCTAACCCCATCTGTGTGATTTATTCATAACTAGCTTTCGCCCGCGGCTCCGCCCGCGTCAATGTTGATCCCTCGGGAATAGTACTTTTCCCGGGATAAAAGGTAGCCTATGTCATTTTCCGTACTCCAGAGAACTTGTATGCAAAATTTCATGATGATCGGTTCAGTAGTTACGGCGTGAAAGCGTAACAAACAAACAAATGAACAAACAAACAAACCCACTTTCGCATTTATAATATTATTAGTTCATAATATTTAAGAAATATATATTTAAGTAACAAATCTATCTACTACAGAAAACTATATTTTTCCCCTAAAATAATCAGATACTTGATTTAGCCGAAATGGCAGCCAGCTCAGCTTTCTGTCATTGGTATATTTATCATGGCGCTGATTTGCTGTTGCCAAATTTTGAGGAGAATATGTCTAAATTAAAACAAAAACACAAGAGAAATTTCTGAATCAATTTAAAAATTCATACCATATCATTGTTAGACATAGCATTGTGAATTCAAATAAAACACTTAAAAAAATTAACACCTACCACTTTATATGTAAGTCTACCTCTGACTGCTCTGACCAAGTATGGTCCTAGTAGTACAGAGAGGGTCGTGCTCCTGTAGTGGAGACTAAAAAGGACCTGATGATGATGATGATGATGTAAGTCTAAACCAAAAAATTAAATTAATATTATGTATGGAAAAATCACACATTTCTTTCTGCAGGACTCTGGCAAGAGGTATATTGCAGTCTGGAGGGAGACACATAAAAAAATCTGAAAAACGTGGTCCTTGTCCAACTCCTGCTCATCATCTGGAAACTTCACGCTTTGATAGATTAGATCATATTATAGTATACAATTTAGTATACTAGCCGTGTGGTATCCGGCAGAGTAGAATAGGACCACTCCAAGTCTTCCCGTGGATGTCGTAGAAGGCGACTTAGGAAATACAAGCTAAACAAAGCTTATAAACATCTAAGATACTTCTCCAACACGTCTGGCCAGCGTGGAGAGTGTAGGCCAAGTCCTCTGGCTGCTCTAGCCAAGTATGGCCCTAGTAGTACAGAGAGGGTCGTGGTCCTGTAGTGGAGACTAAAAAGGACCTGATGATGATGATGATATAATAACTCGCAACTTCGATGTTTTGTATGTAAAAAAAACAATAACTTCACTTGTCAGAAATGTAAAGTCCATTTGGACGCAAAAATATGTTTTTTGTAGTATCACACCCCTAAATAATTTATCTAATGTTTTTTTAATTGTTGCCGATTCTGTAATAAAAACTTATTATAATACCTTGATATTTATTCCTTCAATTTAGATTGTTTGTCGAATTGATATTTGTATGGGCGGTAATCTAACCGGTCGTTACTACCGATCGTTAAAACGATCCACATTTTCCGGAATTTCCAGAAAACTCAGAATTTTTTTACTATTTTTCCCTGTTTACTAGTTACTTTAATAATGTAATATCAAAAATTCATTGTGATATGAAACAAAAAATAGTTTCAGTAACATCTGGGTTAAGGGTTAAGAACGATCAAAATTTTACCGTGCATATATCTATATTTATAGATATATAGCGTGATTTTGAACTCACTAGCTATATTTAAATCTGGGAATCAGAATCCCTAATGGAACACAGAATTGCAAGAAAAAAAGGTAAAATTCTAAAAAATAAATTTAACCTTTCATAGAAAATCGTCCAGCTGATCAGCGATTTGTATGGGAAACCTAATTTTCTTTTTCGTTTTTTACCTTTTTTTCTTGCAATTCTGTGTTCCATTAAGGATTCTGATACCCAGATTTAAATATAGCTAGGGAGTTCAAAATCACGTTGTATATATAAACGAAAAATGGTTCAAAATAAAGTGAGCTATAAACTCGTATCCTGGTTAAACTTAAAAGAAAACGCAGTCGGCGCCTGTCTCAAACAGTCGGCAACATACACGCGGGAGCAAAGTATTTTATTGCAGTTGTAACTTCCCACCTGATTCAAAGGATTATTGTTCCTATTTTACTTTAACTATGGACCATTTTCCTGAAAATATTCATGGCTTGCTACTGCTAGGTTTGGTACGAAAGTATACTGTGAAAGGTATTTCTACAGGAAACAATTTTGAACCACCCGATTAACTTGTTGACACGCTTGATATTTTTGCCGATGCATACATCCATACATAGTATCACGTCTTTGTTCCTTGCGGGGTAGACAGGGCCTAGGCCTATGACTAGTACCTTGAATAAATGTATGCCTAAAATACTTATTAAATATAACACGAAATGTAAAAAAACTTATTTAACGCCGGGAATAAAAACATCATGTCGCAATAAAAGATTTCTAAAACAACTAATAACTAAGTCAAGACAAAAGGAGTTGCGCAAAAATTACAAAATATATTGCAAAATACTAAAGAAAGTCATTATTAAGCTAAAAAATTTAATAACCAACATAAGCTCAACGTCTCAGAAAATAAAACAAAAAGCATGTGGGAAATCATTAATAGAGAAACAAATAAAAACCAGAATATTAAGCCCAATATAAAAATAAAAAAATATAAAAATAAAATTATAGACGATCCAAAAACCATATCCGAAGAATTTAATAGATTTTTTGTATCAATAGGTAAATTGCAGACAAACCGTCAAGTCTTAAATGATAGTAATAATACTTCAACATGCAGAGTGACCAACACATTCTTTCTAAGCCCGGTAAATCACGAGGAAGTTAATAAAATATTAAAAAAATTAAAAAATAAAAACTCATTCGATATTGATGAAATCCCCCTAACGCTGCTAAAAACCTGTGCCGACGAACTCACTATCCCCTACACAAAACTAATAAATCAATCTTTCGAAGAGGGCGTGTTTCCGGATTTACTAAAAATCTCTATAATAAAACCAATACATAAAAAGGGATCTGCCACAGACATAAATAATTTTCGACCCATATCTCTTCTACCAGCGTCCGCGAGAGTGTTCGAAACAGCTATGGTTATACGATTGTGTAATTTCTTTGAAAAATTTAAAATATTCCATGAAAACCAAAATGGCTTTAGAAAGAACCACTCCACTGCCCTTGCAGTATATAAATACGTTCAAAAAATATATGAAAAAATAGATAGTAGAACATATGCCATAGGGCTTCTTTTGGACATGACCAAAGCCTACGATAGAGTCCGCCATGATATATTGTTATTTAAATTATTTGAATCTGGGATAAGGGGGCCTGCCCACCATTGGTTTATATCATATCTTGCGAACCGCTTTCAGTGTGTGGAAGTTAAACATACTAATTTTGAAACAGGACATATACAATTTATACGATCAAGCAAAATGCTCTCTACTAACTCTATTCCACAGGGATCCGTTTTAGGATGCCTGTTGTTCCTTGTATATGTGAATAATCTTCCAAATGAAGTTCAAGACGACTGCATACTTTTTGCGGACGACGTCTCAATTTTCAATTGCATGTGCTGATACAACGGAGTTAAAAAATAAACTAAACACTACTCTAGATAAAATTACTAGCTGGTTAGATAAACACAATTTAGAAATTAATCTAAACAAAACGAAAATATTGCAATTTAAACCCTCTCAGAAAAAACCATTACAAATAAACTATAATTTCAAAGATGCAAAACTGCAAGTTGTGAACACTGCTACACTATTAGGAATCGATTTAGATACTAACTTAACTTGGAAACCACATATTCAAAAATTGAAAAATAAATTATCCTCTTTTACATATGCTTTAAACCAATTGAAACGTGCGTCAGACCTCAAAACTTCCCTCGCAGCCTACTTTGCTTGTGCACATTCCAGATTATCTTATGGTATTGTTATATGGGGTAACTGTTGTGAAGTAAATCACGTATTTACATTACAAAAAAAAATGCATTAGAATATTGGTTAATATTGAACAGACGACATCCTGCAGACCTTACTTTATTAAATATGAAATCTTGACCCTAACCTCGATATATATCCTGGAAATGTGCAAGTTTGTGAGGAAATATGAATACCTATTTACTTTAAAGGAAAATAAGAATAAAAGAAACAATAGAGACTCAAACAAATTGATATTGCCGTCTACTACATTGAAATTAGTTTCGTCTAGCCCTCACCATATGGCTATAAAAATTTACAACCATATCCCCAATAACTTCAAAACTATAAAAAAGCCCTCCCTATTCAATAAACATCTAAAATTATTTCTGATCAAAAAATGTTACTACAAATTATCCGATTTTTTTGATGATAAGTTTATTTAAAAATTGTTTCCATTTCTCTACGCAGCAGGCTAAAAAATGCAATATAAATTTGTATACATTTTAATCTATTTATTTATTAGCAATTTCTTAACTAAATTTATTTTATATTTAATTATTTCTAATTTTAATTTAAATTATGTTCGGCTTCACCGTTGTATTTAATATTTAAGTAAAGTGGTGCAACTAGGTGCCTTAACTGTTTGCAGTGCCCTTGCAGGGCGTCACTTGTATTCTAAAACTATTATGTAACACCTCTATGTAATTACTTGTGACTTGCAATAAAATCTGAATCTGAATCTGAATCTGAATCTATAAGACCTGAAGGTCACGTTTAGCATGTTAGTGGGCATTAGGTGGAAAACGGAATCAAAATAGTGATGGGTTTTAGCTACCCATCACTAGTTTGATTAACATGATTCTCATCACCTATTAAAATCATTCCTAAGATTTTACCCATTCCCTCGATCGGCTTCTACGATCTGCGCGAGAAGAGCAGCAGCTGGTACATTCTACGTTTTTTCTTTTCTCCCAGACCAGCATGGAAGAGCACCAATGCACTATCAAATTTTCTAAATATTAAATAGGGACCTAATATTTTGAAAACTATAAGTATATTATCATTTGCCGCCATTCTCAGCTCGGAACCCGGGCTCCATTATTATAACAGTTACATTAACATTATATAACCATTATTATTTACATTTAACATTATATAACATCATATAAACATTATTATAACAGTGGTTAACACGCCAGCCTGCGACACGGAGTGACCGGGTTCGATCCCCGGCCAGGTCAAGATGGAAAATGATCTTTTTCAGATTGGCCTGGGTCTTGGATGTTTACCTATATATGTATTTGTCATAAAATATAGTATCGTTGAGTTAGTATCCCATAACACAAGTATCGAACTTACCATGGGGCTAGCCCCATGGTAAGATCGAGATCATCACAGATTGAGCTAGCTCAATCTGTGTGATTTGTCGGTATATATATATTTATCTATTTATAACAGCATCTCTGTTAATAGGTACTCACCACAGATATAGATATACTAGTACATAGATGACGTAAATGCACCTACTTCGCGTGTCTTAACCCCGACCAAGCGTCAAGAGTCGTCGCAGCTACTGACCATCCGCGCGCGTCTGTTGTTGTAGCCGGAAGGCTGCGAAAACTCAACGAGGCATTCGCTGCGTGATAATTAACTGCAATAGCCCAAAAATTGCAAGCACCCAAAGGCAAGAATATATTTCATATCAGACTTATTAACGCCACAAATCGTGATATTTACGCGTTAACCGCCTCTGAGGCAGTTCGACGAACTGTCTTATTAGACCATGCTGCGTTGCGATCTAAAACGACATTTTATTAACTCTTTTTGATGGTTCTATATGTAGATTTAGAAGCGGTTTCCATTATAATGGATTTTTATCCCAATGTGAATTATATTTCTTCATAAAATGAACTTTTATGAAGAAATATAATTCACATTATATTTTATTTAAAACGTATGCAAGATAACATTTTATTTTGGAATAAAATGGTTTCACGTATTTTAGTTACTAATGTAGTAGTTAGTTAACTACCTCCGTGGTTAAGGCGTTTGCCTGTAGACCCGGGGGTCGTGGGTTCGATTCCCAAGGCATACTTTCTTTAGTTGTTTACAGTTTGGTTAGGACATTGCAGGTTTGAATCACCTGATTGTCTGATAATAAAGATGATTCCGTACTTCGAAAGGCACGTTAAGCCGTTGGTCCCGGCTGCCGTCTGGTAGTCATTAAAGGAACCATTTCATAGCTCGAGAGGCGGTCCCGAACAACTCTGTCACCAGGTTGTGCATGGTCGATTGACCGTGACACCTACTTGAAATGATGATGACTAATGTATTTTAGTCGGAAATATCGATAACTTACAGCATTTTAGAAGGTCATTTCCAAGAGGAAGAGAGGGAGATCTTTAAAGCATGTGGCCCCTTACTCTTATAGCGTGCGATTTGTTCTTACAATGGATATTGTACCATATAGTGGAGATTGTACATTTTACTGTACCATAGATATCGTCATATTATTTAAAAAGTACCTACAAGTATTTTTTTAAATATTTATTTGACGGCTAACGAGCAGACGAGCCACCTGATGGAAAGTGGTCACCGTCGCCCATGGACTTCTGCAAGAGCCTTCCTGAAAGAATCGAAGCTCATCTTTCCATCTCTTTTTGGGGCTTTTCGCGCTTCCGTTTTCCATTTTGTATATCCCATAACACAAATCTCGAACTTACTTTGGGGCAAGCTCAATCTGTGTGATTTTTTCGTATATATTTGTTTTTTTATTTTGTGGTATCCATATTGTTCTCGCTTTGGTCCACAAATCGTTAGGCTTGCGGCAGATATGCCCCGCCCAGTTCCACTCAAGATTGGCGGCCTTTTGTGCAACGTCTATGATCTGTGTTTTGGAGCGCAGTAACACTGGCTATAATTTATTGGTAATAAGGTCTTGTCCTTTTACTTTTAATAAAAAGCATATTGATAAGTTATTTTCCTATGCAGATTTAGCACTATTTCCTGTTTGGTGTGCTAATGGATTTTTATTCAAAGTACTCAAAAGCGAGTTGCACTTTATCTGGAATGGAAATAAGAAATGGACTTTTAAACGTAGATTTGCATGTCAATAAACTTTCATTCGTTTCTCGAATAGCTAAATACTGAATGAAAGAAATCATGTCGTTCACATATACAGAAAACATAGTAAACATCGCGCCTAAAGAGAGCACCAGTTTTATGGGGTAGCCCAGGATAGATCCCAAAGAAACCCACCAAAACCAGGCTCATACTTTGGGATAAAAGGGAAAAAAGGATAAAAGCCTTATCCTCATCATCATGTCCTACTCCGTACTCCAGAGAACTTGTATGTAAAATTTCATGATGATCTGTTAAGTAGTTACGATGTGTAAGCGTAACAAACTAACTTACTTTCGCATTTACAGTATTAGTAAGGATTCTTAGTATCGACAAATACTATAAGCTAAATTATTGATCGTCTGATCAAAAAAGAATGTTTTCAGTATATCTACACGATAATGTTAGTAACTTTACCCCAATTTCTAATCGAAAAATCTATTGGAATAAAGAAACTTACAAAATGGCTTTGAGGTTACTTCTATAGAAATATTTTACAGTTTTACAATTACAATAAATACTACTAACGTAATAGACCTCATAAAAAAATGGCCCAACTTGAGGCATTATCGACACAGAAACCTTAAAGTGTGGTATCATGATATGGTATTGCAAAATAGAAGGAAGAAGGCGCCCGAGAAAACCGTGACATACTTTTCAAAACCTAATAAAAGAAAAAATAAAGTTTACTTCTTAAAAAGAAGTGAAAGAACTGGCGGAAGAAAGAGTGGAATAAAAAGAGCTCTAGCGACAACAGCCCAGCTCTTAAGTTTAATAATGATAAAGGTATCGATCAGCATATTTTAACGTGATAGTCTTTCCAAATTAACATTTCAAATTATACAATTTTGATCTGTAAGTATAAGAAGTTTTACACAAACAATTTATTTCAGCTTTCCAAACATGCGGATTCCAATAAAAAGAGAAACTTTTAATCCCGTCCGAGCCGTGTTACAATCGGCGACCTAAATACACAATACTGTGTTTATGGTTGCCAACCTAAGGACTTACACACAGTCAGAAGCGGCAGCGACAAGCGTTGCGGAATCCTGCTGCCTACATCTTACGATAGAAATAATCTTTAAATAACGTTCAAGTCTGCCTTATTATCGGCGACCTAAGTGATTCAGTGATTGAGTACATAAAGACTCAACTTCGGATAAAAGCGATGGTGACGAGCGAAGCGTTTTTTTATCCCGCTTCGGAGTACGCGTTACAATCGGCGACCTAAATATACAATACAGTGTTTATTGTTGGAAACCTACGGTCTTAGACACAGATAGAAGCGGTAACGATAAGCGTAGTGGGTCAGCTATCTACCTCAGAAATAAATTATGTTTAAATAACGTCAAAGTCTGCCTTATTATCACCACCTAGCCGTTAGAAGTCCACTGCTGGACAAAGGCCTCTCCTAAGTATTCTTCGTTCCATTGGAGGATATTGACATACTCACCACACTTGGCAGGAGGGTTGGCGAGCGCAGTTTGTTTGACTTCTTGAGCTTTCGACGCTGCTACCCATCGGAAGCATTTTTAAGCTAGTGAAGGATAGGAATTTGTTGAATTTGAAAAAGGAATGCATGTGTTGGGTTATTTCTCATAATGTTCGGAGGTGTCATCCTTAACTACGGGTACACGTGCCTGACCTCCCGAGCTGCTACTTGCTTTTCCCCTTATACTGTGTTTTTTGTTATTATTTAAAGACCCGCCCACGGATAAAAGCGATAGCGACGAGCGAAGCGTATATTTTTTGTCCCTTGTAAGTGAAAGAAACTTGTAATCGCCTTCGAGTCTAAACTAAGGTCATACACACAACAAAACCGACAGTTAGCGTTGTGGAATTCGGCTAACTCTTACGAAAGAAATAAGCTTTTAATAGCGAGTATGCCTTACAATCCGACGAGACGTCTCTCTTACCTAGACTCGCCCACGGATAAAAGCGACAGCGACGAGCGGAGCGTTTTATTTTTTGTTGTGAGACTTTTAATCGCTTTAAAGTCTGTGTTACAATCGGCGACCTATATACATCTATAATAAGGTTGTCAATCAAAAATATAAAAAAAAAAATTATTTCTACACATACTATTAATCATAAAATTTAAATCTAGGAAGCGCTTACGAAGATTGCATTACATGGTACATGAGATCTATCGATCTTGGAAGAGAATCATATAATGATGCATTATGAAAAGCTGACTTGCAACTCAAGTTTATCTTGTCTTAATATATCATCATCATCATCATCAGGTTTTTATAGTCTCCACTACAGGAGCACGACCCTCTCTGTACTACTAGAGCCATACTTGGCCAAATCATCCAGAGGGCTTGGCCTACACTCTCCACGCTGGCCCAACGGGTTGGAGAGGTCTCAGAGATGTTTATATGCTTTGTTTAGCTTGTATTTCTTAAGTCGCCTTCTACGACATCCACGGGAAGACTTGGAGTGGTCCTATTCTACTCTGCCGGATACCACACGGCGGCCGGATACCACACGGCGGAATCTTAATATATGATTTACTAGCTTTCGCCCGCGGCTCCGCCCGCGTCAATGTCGATCGGGAATAATACTTTTTCCCGGGATAAAAGGTAGCCTATGTCCTTCTCCGTACTCCAGAGAACTTGTATGCAAAATTTCTCTCGATCGGTTCAGTAGTTACGGCGTGAAAGCTAAACAAACAAATAAACAAACAAACAAACTCACTTTCGCATTTATAATATTAGTAAGAAAGGATAAGGATGTCTTTTAACTTTTGAAGAATATTGATCCGCCTTTTTTATCACTAACATCTTACGTTTACAATACAAATCTTTACAATTTTAGCTCTCAGAGATTTTGTTATTTAATAAAATCTGTTCGGATACGTTACTGATCAACATTACATATCAAAAGCTGCAAAAGACATATGTTATACCTGACCACGTACCGACAAGCGCAGCGTCGAACACATGGTGTGTTGGCCATGACATACACGGGTAATATAGTTATACTAGCTGTGCCCGCGACTTCGTCCGCGGCAATTTCTGTTATTATGATTAATAAGATTTTTTTATTAGTATAGATAAATAATTTTCCCCCGTTTTTAAAACATTTTTCATTGATGCTTCGCTCCTATTGGTCACAGCATGATGTTTTATAGCCTAAAGCCTTCCTCAATTAATGGACTATCCAACACAAAAAGAATTTTCCAATTTGAACCAGTAGTACCTGAGATTATCGCGTTCAAACAAACAAACAAACTTTCAGCTTTATAATATTAGTATAGATTTATATGGGTGTTTAATTCTGTAGCCTATGTTCATCAGGATTAATGTAGGATTGTAATGTTGAAAAATTTTTTTAGATCGGTCCAGTAGTTGTGGAGCCTTTTCAATGCAAACAATCAAATATTTCCCCTTTATTATATTAGTGTAGAAGTGTAGATATTATAGATAAAAAAACCGGCCAAGTGCGAGTCTGACTCGCGCACTAAGGGTTCCGTACATTATATATACCTAATAAGTTTGAAATTATTAACAATATTTTTTTTATATGATGTAACTCAAAATTTATGCTATTCGCAATTTTTCCTTTATCTGTGCTACAAGACGTTGCTTCGTACCAAATTTCAAGATTCTGAGGTCACGGGAGTACCGTGTAGGTTTTGATTCCCTTGCGAATGTCGAAAAAACACGAAAAATTGCGACATAACCAGCTGTATCTTTTGATTGCGTTGGCTCAGAAGCTTGATTTTTTCAAGGGACAGCAGACTTGAGTATTTGATATGAATTTCAGCTTGATACCTCTACGTGAATGAATGAATGAATGAAATACTTTATTGCACCAATTAGGATACATTATTTGAAAATATTCTATATAAAGTAGCGCAAGGGGCGGTCTTATCGCTTTAAGCAATCTCTTCCAGACAACCCATTGAAGAGATGGAAACTTTTATAAACAAAAATACAGGTGGCGCAGAAAGTAACAGATAATTATACGTGTTCCTGAGAAAAAGGTTCTTGACAGACAGACAGACAGACGGACAACCGAGTGATCCTTTATGGGTTCCGTTTTTTTCCTTTTGAGGTACGGAACCCTAAAAACACGACTTATACACGGCATATGTCACTTGGGAGGGTCAAACGTCAAATCTATGTTTTTTTATTCTGCCGTAACTTCTAAATAAAAGTTACGGTAGGAAAAAAACATAGATGCCAACATAGGTACTCATTCATTCATTCATTTCGAGTAGGTGTCACGGTCAATCGACCATAAACACCCTGGTGTCAGAGTTCTTCCGAACCGCCTCTCAGCCTCTGACGTGGTTCCTTTAACGACTACCAGATGGCAGCCGGGACCACCGGCTTAACGTGCCTTCCGAAGCACGGAATCATCTTTATTATCAGACAATCAGGTGATTCAAGAAAGTATGCTTCCGGTGGGAATCAAACCCACGACCCCCGGGTCAACAGGCAAACGCCTTAACCACTGGACCACGAAGGCTGTTAAATAATAAAAAAACATAGGTACTTACAAAAGCACATTACATGAACTCGACAATAAATACAAACCTTTATTAGCCAGTCGCATAAAAATTGTAACTAAGCCCATTAATATAAATTACTATACCTATGGCGCCAATGCTGGTAACTAGAAAAGCAATCTCTCGTCCATACACATTGCATATACCGGGTATATGCAATGTGTAACACATTGCATATACCCATATTTTTCCTTGAGATTTGTTATGTTAATATTCGCCTACCACATTTTGTTTCTATTTATCCCGAATGTTGACTAGTAGAGAACCTTTTGTACCATTTTCTTTGGTAAATAAAGATTTTAAATAAAATAAGTAAATAAAAATAAATAAATATTTTCATATCGGACTGTCAGTATGACGACAAAATATATCCGTACAAAGAGGTAATATTCGCTAAACCGAACCACAGAAATATCTGTTATTTGCCACAGCGTTGATTTACGAGCCGACACCGAAAGCTAAAGATTTATATTTTTAATCTGATAACGAACTGCGAACCGCGGCGACACCGAGCGAATACATTTTCATAACCGAACTCATAGACCAATAACAGTAGATATATTTTGAGATTTTCAAAACAGAGGGCTCACCCCTCTGTTTTGAAAATCTACAAAATATACTTATAAACAATGAAGGAATTATGGTTGTGTAATCAATAGTTAACCTCAAAATAGATATGAAATCATGGTTGTGTTGTCATGCAAAACTCACCAGTAAATAACTCGAATCAGTTTTGGTATCCGATAATCACTTTAACATATACACACAACATTTTAAAATACACTTCACTTTCACTATCTTGTACGTACATGCGAGATTGCTCAGCCTAACCATAGAATCAGATCGCGCAGCATAGCCGATGCATAGAACTCTCACAATTATGATGGCCGTTTGCTCATACTTCACCAAGGCGGGTGGTAGCCTTAGATTGGTGATAGCATCATCAGAAAGTGATTATTTTACTGCAAAACCGCATAAGAACTTTCACATTTATGATGGCCGTTTGCTCATACTTCACCAAGCCCGATGACAGCCTTAGATTGGTGATAGTATCATCATAAAGTAATTATTCTACAGAGGACTGCATAAAACGTCTCACATTTATGATGGCCGTTTGCTCATGCTTCACCACGGCTGATAGTGACCTTAGATTGGTGATAGTATCACCATAAAGTGATTATTCTACTGCAAAGGCTGATGATGAACGCTAACTGTATTTGGTAGGACATCGAACAAAACTTGCACTGCGCTGATCACTTACCAACGCATCGTACCACGTTCAAACATAGAATGACTCCCAATACCTATATCCTAAAGGTAACACATTACAGATTTCAAACAATAGTCTCTAAGTAGTAACGTGTAAGAGTCATTTTCAATTGTAATTTTAAACAAACATAAACCTTTCTGATATCGCAATAAGTATTTATTCGTCTCAGCAATATTGCGGTTACACGCTTACTCGTAATATGAGTGTGAGAACGAATTTGTATTCAATCTGTTTATGTCATGTATTCATTCTGTTGATGAAGAAGTTTCTTCATAAGGCTTTTCGCTCATTGCACTTAACACTCTCCGTGCTTCGGAAGGCACGTTCAGCCGGTGGTCCCGGCTTATGACATACAGCCTGGTACAGACGGACAGCGGAGCGATATTAATAGGCTCCCCTTTTTACCCTTTGGGTACGGAACCCGAAAAACTACTAATTCTTTGAATATTTAACTACACTGTTCATGCAATCTAATATATTGTTGTATATTGTAATAGGTTTGTACCAACATAACATATGTATATACATACATATTATTACGTCTTTATCCCGTACAGATAGATAGAGAGCCGAAAGTTCTTCGATTCGAAGACCACGTTTGTACCATGGGAGTATAGGTAAAAAGTGGAATCAAAATACGACGGGTTGGTAACCACATCGCTAATTTATATAATTTCATAGGTTTTTCAAGGGAGATTAGACTAGTTTACATTTTGACGGCCAACCTTAAAAAAAAAAATATAGCCTATGTTACTCGGAAGATGGATTCATTTAAATCCGTTCACCCATTTAGAAGTTATTGTAGAATTAAGAAATTCACATACATACGTACATACATACATGAACTCTAAACACACACACACACACACACACACACACACACACACACACACACAGACAGACAGAACTCTATAACACATTACACTACTTTTTTGGGTTGTTGCGTAAAATGTGAAGTTAGCCTTATTCATCGGCTTCTGCTTTTATTTCTTTGGCGGTGAAGCGGTGTATTTGAAGTATCATATTATTACAGTGAATACAGTAATGCTTTAATTTATATTCCTTCATTGGAAATTATATGCTTACATTACACTTTACAAAAGCAGAAGTTGGACACTATTTGTTTCTAAAATCCGATAATTTTAAATTATAATGTAGAACAAAAAGAAAGTTTCTGTTACAAAATTGAAGGTTTATAATACCTGCAAAAAACGGATGATTCAGCTTAAACTACCTATAATTACATTGAACAACTGTAAAACACTCCAAATCATCTTTGCAATTTGCATCTTGGTCAAGCTCTGCCCAAGCTCTCAGTTGTACAATACGTGATCTACGAGGTCTCTCTGCACGTCGTTCAACAAGTTAGAAGAAACTTGCTATCACCACGAGGATCTTTACACGTGAAATCATGTTCGTAAGTTGCTATAATTATGGTGAAGTTAAAACTGTGATAAGATAACATTATAAATCTTAATAGGTATTTTATTTCTGTCTTTGTGTTAAACTACTTATAAATTTGCAGGTCGGACACTGAGTATTACACCACTAAGTGCAGAAACAAGGGAGCAAGAAAACAACTTATAGAGGAGTTTGAAGACTCAGATGCAGAAGGAACAACTTCTTCCGGCGTAAAGTATGTGTTTATTTCTTATATTATGTTTTAAACTAGTATTTAACTAATAATTATGATTTGTTTACTAGAGAAGTAATAAAATTAACATTACAAATTAAATGCCAATGTTTTGTTAATGTGTTTTTTTCAAGTTAACTGTATTTATGTAATCATTTCGACTAATAATTATAATTTGCTCTTTTCAGGACCACTTCAGACCACCGCGACAAGCCGATCAAGAGAGCCAGGAAAAATTGTTTTGAAAGACATCCTGAATCTGACGAGGAAGTTACCTCTAAAAAGTATGTACACTTTTCTCATATTATTTTGATTTATTAGTTACAAGCTTTTATTTTTACTATCACTTGCCTCTTGTCAGTCTGTAATCATATTTGAGAAAATATTTATACAATCTATGGTAGTATAGCATACGATTTTTTTCTAATAGTTAAAGGTTTAACCTAACCGTGTCAGAATGACTGTAATGTTTTTCGAACATAAGTCGCATAAGTAAGCATGTATGTATGTTCATTTGTTTGGCATGCTCTACGACCCAACCCAAACGACTGAACAGTTTTTGACATAAATGAGGTGTTGTTGAATTCGTGAGAATTGTGATAGTGACATGCCTAAACTAGACTTTTTGGTAGCACTCGTCTTTTTTTTTTATATTTGGTTTCACATGTCCTGATGTTTGTCTGTAATGGAATCTTGCAAGTTACATTTGATCCACTTCCCGGTTACCGATTGAGCTTAAACTTTGCATGCATGTGTAAATCGGATGACAATACAATATTATGGAATTGTTGCTGATCTGATGATGGAGTCGGAAGGTGGTCATAGGAACTCTTAAACTAAAAAAGGTACACCAATCGTGTTTGGACTCATTTGATCTGTCTTGGAAACACTTTACAGTGTGGATTCTTTTATAAAAAATTCTTGTTATAAAGATGTAATTTTTGCAAAAAAAAAAAAAAAACTTGTTTTTGTCTTGTATAAACTATGAATTATAATTCATCATGAATAATTCATGGTTTCAAAGAAGCTTAATAGTTTTTAAGTTTATTTTGTCATTTTGCCAATTCAAACCAATCTTAATCTGTTTTTTTTTTCTTTGTATATTAACTATAATTGCAATCAACATACTGTAAATAACATTTGATTTAATTCATTATAATTATTTTTCAGATCCAAGCAAGTTTCCAAGCCAGCGTTGAAGAAGAAGTCTTCAAATAAAAAGCCACCAAAATCTAACCGGTGGTTGGACAGTGAGGACGAGGACGAGGCAGCAGTCTTCCAGCAGAAGTCTGTTAAGAAGCGGGCGCTGCAGTCGGTGCTGACTAGGAGAGTCGCTGATGGTGTTTTGCGTCGCACTGCGGACCTAGCTGGAGACGTGTTTGTAGAACTGAAAATTTATAACACTGCAGATATTTTGAGTGTGGACCCAAAAGATCGATGGGAACATGCTGTTTTATCTTTGAAGTATCAAAGTAGTTCCGATGCTGGGGAACTAGTGTATTTAAAAGACTTTATTAAAGATATCAAACCCTCTTTTAAAGAGGAGGGTAAATTTTTTTCTTACAAGAAAAAATAGTCTTGTTGTAATAAAATAAATTGTTACATAATTACTTACATATATTATATTATAAAATAAACGTTAAAACTAAAATTAGGACCTAGTACTTATTATACAGAAATAAATAATTGATTATTATCATAACACATACTGTTTTTTGTTTGCTTATCTACTTATCTAGTTTTAATATAGTTAATATGTTAACTCGATTTTTCAAACCAGTCTTTTCTAACATATAAAATCAAACTATTTTTTATTATTTGGGTTGAAACCAAGGCATTATCTGCTTAATTTTTTTTTTATTTATTGACTTCCTTGTCATATCATAGTTAAAGGGTTTACAACACTTGAAATTTAACTATTAAAATCTCTTTAGCAGTATTTTAATTATTTATCTACTAGACTACTAATTCATAAACTGCGGTTAGACTTCTCGTTCATTTGTTAACCACGCTACAGACATGGCTAACAAAACAGTCTATTGCACGGTTTGCGACATATCTGTAAAGAGTAGCGCATTTTCAGCCCATCTTAGAAGTAATACACACAAAAATAATAATTCTATCGAAGTTTGTGACGGCATACAAAAGATTGGTACTGCATTCAGAAATCGGATTGCTTCATATAGGGTGCGGCCGGAGGGTGATTACAGTAGTGAGAACACTGTTGCTATCTCACCGCCAGCCGAATTTTTACGAAGTTTAAAGTCGCGTTTGAAACAACTGATAGCTGCGAGGCAAGCCACGTATCGTTCTATAAAAATTAACTTCGAGTTGTTTTCCGAATTTCATTTACCGTCAAACTTAACTAGCGAAATAAAGTCATTCGCTACTGAAAACTTTGTATTACACGATAATTATGATTTCAAAGAAATATTTTCTAAAGTAATTTACACCATTATTAACAAAATAGAAGAATTTCAAGAAAGGGATAGTGGTTGGGCATTTCTGCGTAATTTGTACTTAGAAGTAAATATCAATAAATACAGCCCTTTAAGAGGGGGGGCGCTTTATTGAATTGCCGAGAAATATAAAATTGAAACGCGCATGTATAAATATACAAAATAATGATGCCTTCTGTTTTTTATGGTGTATAATGGCGGCATTGTTCCCTGCTAAAAATAATCATCATCGAACATCTTCTTACCCCTCTTATGAAAATATTCTTAATACAAAGAACATGACCTTTCCTGTAGGAATCACGGACATCAAAATTTTTGAGAAAAATAATCATCTAATTAGTATTAACGTATATGGTTTGGGATACAACCACAATATTGTTGGTCCCATATATAAAACTAATCATAAAAGAAAACATCATATAAATCTATTACTGTTAGAAAAGGGGGGAAATAAACATTATTGTTTAATAAAAAATTTAAGTAAATTACTTAGACCTCAGCTTACAAAACATCATGGGAAAATATATTTTTGTGATGAGTGTATGATTTTCTTTAATAAACAAGAAAATTTGAATGCTCATATCTGTAGCGGGGTTCGAACAGTATTACCAGAACAGGGAACTGTAATTCAATTCAAACATTTCGAAAGGATGCAAGATATGCCATTTGTCATCTATGCTGATTTTGAATCTTTATTAGAACCTGAATCAAAAAAGAACCAACATAACTCAAAATGTACAAATATTTTACAAAAACATGTACCAGCTGCATTTGCATACTATATCGTGTGTGCGTTTGACAGCTCTCGCAACAAATACGTTTCTTATCGCGGAAAAGATTGTGTTGAAAAATTTCTAGAACTTCTTGGCAAAGACATAAAACATATACATAAGATTTTAAAACATTCAATTCCTATGACATTATTATCAAGGGAGGAGCAAGATCATTTTGACAAGACAAAATACTGTTTCCTCTGTGAACAATTGCTACTAGATGACAAAGTCAAAGATCATTGTCATCTGACTGGGCGATATCGTGGTGCAGTTCATTCTTATTGTAACCTAAAATATCGTTTGCCAAAATTTGTTCCAGTATTTTTCCATAATCTGTCTGGATATGACAGCCATTTGTTTATTCGACAATTAGGAGATATGCCTGGCAAAATAAAAGTAATAGCAAAAAACAAAGAAAACTATATATCTTTTACAAAATTTTTTAACACCGGTTATAAGGAATATTTAGCAGTACGTTTTGTTGACTCGTTTAAGTTTTTAGGTACTAGTTTGGAAAAACTTGCAGCAAACTTAAATGACAATGACTTTATACATTTGTCAACCTTCTTCCCCAGTAAAAAGCATTTTGATCTTCTGAGAAGAAAAGGTGTATATCCTTACGAATATATGACAAGTTGGAATTCATATGAAGAAAATAATTTGCCACCGCGTCGCTGTTTCTATAGCCATTTAACCGACGAAAATATATCTGAGTCTGATTACTGTCACGCGCAAGTAGTATGGAAAACATTTTATATAAAGGATCTTGGTGAATATACCGATTTGTATCTCAAAACAGATGTTATTTTACTAGCAGACATATTTGAAAACTTTCGTCGAACTTGTAAAAAATATTACCGTCTCGATCCCTGTTTTTACATGACAGCACCATCTCTTTCTTTCGACGCAATGTTACTCATAACAAAAGCAAAACTTCAACTTATAGATAACCTAGAAATTATTCGTATGATCCAAAAAGGGATTCGAGGAGGAATCTGTTTATGTTCAAATAGATATGCTAAGGCCAACAACAAGTATTTACCTAATTATGATTCAACTGAGCCTGATAAGTACTTACTATACATTGACTGCAATAATTTATATGGTTATGCCATGTGTTCTTATATGCCCCATTCAAATTTTGAGTTATTGAATCAAACTGATATACTAAAACTTAATTTCCTTGATGTACCCGACGATGCGGAATATGGTTATATTTTAGAAGTAGACTTAGAATACCCAGAACAAATACATGACTTGCATAATGACTTACCATTTTGTGCTGAAAAATTTGCACCACCTGGCTCCAAAATTCCAAAGCTTATTCCCAATTTGTATGACAAATTTAATTACGTCATTCACTATATTCATTTAAAGACATGTCTAAGGCATGGTTTGCTGCTAAAAAAAATTCATCGCGTTATAAAATTTAAACAAAGTCCATTTTTAAAACAGTATATCGATTTAAATACAAAATTACGTCAAAGAGCCAAGTCAGTATTCGAACAAGATTTTTTTAAATTATTAAATAATAGTGTATTTGGAAAAACATTAGAAGATCCAGAAAAAAGGGTTAACGTTCATTTAGTTAATCAGTGGTCTGATACTAGAAATAAAACAAAAAAAACATACACAGCTGAACAACTAATATCAAGATCAAATTTTCATAGTTGCACAATTTTTGGGGAAAACTTTGTAGCTGTACAAATGAAACCGGAATCAGTTATTTTAGATAAACCTATTTACATAGGATTTACTGTCTTGGAAATTTCTAAACATCATATGTATGACTTTCACTATTCTATTGTTAAACCATATTATGGTAACAATTTAAGACTTTGTTACACAGATACCGACAGTTTTTTATATTCAATTGAGACAAAAGATATATATAAAGATATTAATTTGTATTTCCATTCATACTTTGATACAAGTAATTATAACGAAAATAATCAGTATAATATTGTACGTCAAAATAAAAAAGTACCTGGGAAATTTAAAGATGAATTTGGAGGACGATTAATTTTAGAATTCGTGGGTTTGAGATCGAAACTATATTGTGTTAAAACAGAAGATAAAGAAATAAAAAAAGCTAAGGGTGTGAAGAAATCCGAAATAAAAAATATTAATTTCAAAGATTATAATGAGGTGTTATTGTTTAACAAGTCCTTAAGAAAAAAGAATATAGTTTTTAAGTCTCTTAAACATGAACTTTTTACTCAAGCAATTGATAAAGTTGCCTTGTCTTCAAATGATGACAAACGGATTATATTACAAGATAGAACTAGTACTTTATCTTGGGGGCATAAGTCTAGTTTGTTTTGACTGAACTAATCGTTACAATAAAGAATAGACTGGTTTGAAAAATTACAGATAAACTAATTTAGATATATGTAATTTGTTATTATGGGCTTATAGATAGTATTCATAGTTAATATATTTAAATAAATAAAAAAAATGTTAAGCGACTTATAAAATATAATTCTGTAATATTAAGTACAATGTAGCTAAATAAGATTTTTCTATTTTTAATAAATATTATATTCAATAAATAATCATCTTTTGTTTCATTTACTGACAAATCACAAAAGAAAACTCGATAAAATGCTACAAATTATTTTATCGTTTATTTAACTTAAAAATCTTAAAATATTATATTGAGTTTATGACAAAGCACCAAATATGCTAATCAATCAAATAAACTCATCGATAATTCTTTTTTTTGTGATGATAAGTTTGTGATGTATATGATACTTAAAACAAGATAACATCCAAGACCCAAAGCAATTTGAAAAAACACTATTTTACATTTTGCTTTGGCTGGGAATCGAACCCAGAACCCCTGAGCAGCAGGCGAGCATGGTGACAGCACCGCCACAGAGGTTGTCAAACGAAATACAAAAAATTGGAATATATTGATTCGCATATGAAATATGATAGCTACTA
This sequence comes from Elegia similella, assembly GCA_947532085.1. NCBI lineage: Eukaryota > Metazoa > Arthropoda > Insecta > Lepidoptera > Pyralidae > Elegia > Elegia similella. The sequence goes on from OX383941.1 coordinate 23,755,878, forward strand.
CAGTTGATATGTCTGGCTAGTTACAACGTGAAGGTGATGTACAATCATGTCTATACCTGTTTATTTAGGTTTGCGAGGAACGTCATGTTTTGCAATACAATCATATTTATATTATAAAAGACTTGTGTAGTTCATAATAGTTTTTCAGTTGTATATTAGACAGCCAACCTGCTATAAGCATCCATCACCCGCTACATCGACTTACTGCCAGTGCTTGCGTGTTTATAACTGAATGTAAGTACACATATTTTTATAAACAGTACATAACTGATAAGTGAAAATGTATGTTAAAATTGTTTGTTTTTTACTTGTTATTTAATTTATATTTTGTCTTTTACAGATTATGTCGGACACCACAAGACACTTGTCACAAGAGAGTTGCATATTGTGCTCACAGTACGCTCAAGATTCTAACGAGAATTTTACAGAGTACCTGCAAGAACTGAGAAATCGAGCTGCAGAGCTAAGGAAAATAGAAGAAAAGAAAGAAGCTGCAAAAAAGAGAAGTGGAATATCATCCTCCTCTTTTGTCATCAGTAGAGCGAGAAAAGGAATAAGGATGATAAAAATTCAGGTGTTGGATTTGGAAAACGATAATAATGAATCTTCATCGCAGTGCAGTGATAATACTGAAAATGTAATACTTACGGCGCAGTATGTGTTGAGTGATACTTTTGATGAAATTATGGACCTTACGGAAAACGTTGTTAGCAAAATTAGTAAAAAACTAAGTAACGACAACTTTTAACTTGACGTTCCTTAAAGTAAATAGTTTATAATGAATTTATGTATACTATAAATATAAATAAATATAAATTTAAGTGTTTTAATATATTTAAATTTATTTTATTTGGTAGTGACAGATTATGTAAAAATATATTTTCATTTCATACTGAGAAAATAAAGATTAGATGTTGTTAAAAGTATGAGTGTTTATAAAATAAATTATGTTATTTAGAAGTAATTAATAATTCTGGATATTGTAAATATACTTTTTATGAAGAATCAAAATAAAAAATAATTATCGTTATAAAATTATTTTATTTTCTAATAACCATTTCTTAATACATAAAACATTTTTTAATGCACATTGTTGTGGGTGAACAAAACAATTTAATGACAATAATTCTTTACAATACTTAGCTTGAAGCTCTTTAAAATTAGGAATATTTTTATATGTTATATCTTCAATATTTTTGTGATTGCATAACTCCTGCACCCACGTGATCTTTTCTTCACCTTTTACAATAATTTTTCGATCATTTAAATAAGGTTTTATAATCCTTCGAAATTCCTTATAGTCGATATATCCTTCGCTCCACCGATATCCCAAATGTTTTTCTATCCACCAAACACGTTTCCTTTCTTCAGGGTTAAGTTGGGAGAAAGCATACGGTGGCTTTATTAGGAATATGTGAGTATGCTCTTCAGTAGCTATTGCGAATTCCTTTACTATGAATTCATTGCATGGATTTTTGAAACCTTGTAAATCTACGATAATTGTCTTATTATTCATGATATCTTTTTAACAATGCTGCTCAGAGGTTTGTATTCGAATATACAATCGTTTAATATCAAGCAATATGCTGCTGTCTGATCTGGTATTTCTTGGTCAGTTTCAATTTCAACTCTGACGTCTATAGAGCCTTTTAAAGTCTCCTGCTGCCGGGAACAGTTAATTACAAATAATGGAGCAATATCTCTGAATTCTTTCAAGCTCAACAACGGTTCCGCTCGACGTCCATAATAAGACTGTTGAAATCTTGCATATTCTTCGTATAATAAAGAAAACTTATTTTCCGAGAAACTTATGTTCAATCCTTCATAAGGATAATACGAAGAATTTAAAAATACTCTTATGTCACGAACATTGCAGTGATCGAATTCTGCCATAGACATTTGAGCTTGATTTTTACGATTTGTTTGTAACGCAATAATTACAAACCGCGGTTTCTCCATCTGGGATGTAGTTTTAATTGCCCAAGTATGTTTGCGAGTTTTGGGGAGTAGTGGGTATTCATATAAATCCCAGTTCCGAAAAGCTAATGTTATAGCACGATCTTTTTCTAAATGTTTTAATAAGGAAATCCTTTCACGGTCTGATACCTTGACGTGTGGAACTCGCCAAACTATTTTATTGATAACTATATCGTCAACAATTTCTTCACTGTCCAATTTTAATGCGTTGAGGTTATTATTGCTTCTTAATAACACTAACTCATGTTTTGAATTTATTATGATTTTCTCATAATCTTCTGCGAAACCTAATATTTTGTTAAGTGGTATTGAAGCAGAGAATGAGCCGTTATCAACATTAGTGGTGCCAGCAGGAGACCACCCCCACACTTTTGCAGATTTAGATTCATTTTCATTTAACGATAGATATGATTTCATGGTTGTAGTAATTCCAGCATTTTTTATTCGATCAATTTCAACTCCGTTTAATTCGTACCGAATCTCTTGAAATATAAACAGTGCAGGATTATTTACAAAATTTACTCTTGATAATTTTGCTTTAGTTTTACCATCGTATAATTCTACTTTGCCTTCAATATACAAAGTGCTGAGAGCGGGTAACACATACAAATCTTGCTGGTTAATAGGTATTCGAATCTCATCATTCTTGTTGAAACTTGTCACGTACGGTCTGTACGAATGAAATTCGAAACTCTCGACGCTGTTGTCGTAGACCGTAGGCTGAGATATATTTAAAATATTCATTTTAATAAACCTACTAATTTTAAAAACTTTTGATTATTTTTAGTAAGCTTCTTTACTGACTGAAGAGGTGTTCTTTTCCGGGATGTTTTCTTGTAACTGACTTGAAAACAAGGTGTTATAGGGTTTTTATCAAATTTTATCATTTTTTTCTAAAATGTAAATAAAGTTGAACCTCCTCACCGCGTAAATTGATTTGATTGTTTTCAGCGTCCAACAATCTTATATTTAGAGCAGTAATTGAATTTTGATTCACTGGGAAATAGATTATATTCTTAGGTATTTCGATTATGCGATAACCAGGTGGCACGTTAGGGACAAATTCGTGAATTATATGACTAGCTTTTCCGTTCACAAAAGACCCACTAACTACATCGCATTCGATTCGCACGAGGGTAGTTGATAAAATGCTGACAGGATAACGAGACACGGTACTTATATTAGCTTTTACAGTCTCCCTTCCAAAACCCAAAATCCTACCAATTGAATTACTTTTCTCGAAATGAACATCTTCGGAACAGAAAATATTAGTTTTCAGTGTATTATTATTACAACTTAATTTAAAAAATGCGTTTTTAATGTTACTCCTTAAGAAATCATGAATATCTTGAAGTTCATATGATCCTTCTGGAATCTCGATAACTTCATTTCCATAATAGAACTTATTATTTCTCTCGTCTATATTAGGAATCGAATTGAATGTAGAAAAGTATAAAAGCCCACATTCGTAGTTTCCACGTAATTCTAAAGTTGGAGAATAGTTTGTAGTCAATGAGCCTCCCACACCAGTTATTGACACAGTGAAAGACATATTTGTACTAATATTTTTTTATTATAGATTTTACTTAAATACATTTTTCCAGAAGTCAATTAAAAAATTCAAACAATGATGTCCACAATTTGTGGAACTGAAGTTCTGATATTGGACGTAATTATAGTTAATAGTTGTATTTTTCAAATATTTTAGTAACTCTAATGGTGGTTTTAAGTTTCCGAAACTATCAAAATATTCAGAATAATTATTAAGCTTCACGTAGGCTACCCAGTGAGTTCCAGGGTTTTTACAACTATCTAGGTTGAGTATTGCACACTCTATTTTTCTTGGTTTTGTTGGCAAGGTATCTCTCATAAACACACCGCGAAAATAGGGTATATCATTGGCATACTCTATTAAATCTAAATTAGTCAGTGCCCGCTTAGGTAGCCTTTTTATTGGTTTTTTGGGCTTTTCAAATATAACCCCGCTCCTTTTTTATTCAGCTTGATGTACAATCCTTTTCCAAGAGCAACCGCTTCCATCATTTTATTGTGTCGTTCAGACTCTTGAAGATTTTGTTTTGCCACTTTGTAATCATTAACAGCTTTTGCTATACCTGCAGCCCCGCCTGCTAGTGAACCGAGAGCCGATAGCCCGGCGAATATTGGAATCAAAGGCAAAATTCCACCACACTTAGGAATGGGAATATAGCGTGGCAAGCGCATGCCACTTTTGTTCGTAAATATTTTCTTTGCAGCTGCATAAGCATATTTAATAGCAGTGTTTTTGTCTAGACATTTTAATTTTTTTAAACGTGATTGTATATTTTTAACAATTTTCATAAATGATCGCGCTCCTGCGCCTGCTTTTAATTTCGCTTTCATTGCATTTTTTACAATCCAAGAAGCAACTTTTTCTCTTTTTCCAGCATTTTTGGATTTCAATCTTTGATTAGCCATGTTTAAAAGTTCTAAGTCAGCTTTATGACGAACGTTTATATCACTATTTTTATAAGCAATATCGTGATGCATACAAGCTTCGTCTAACTGATTTATACCTCGATCACCTCTTAATAGCCTTTTTTGTAATTTTGTTCCTGGACCGCAGAACTGGTATCCAGGTAAATGGAGCTCAAACGGTAACTTATCAATTAAATTATTAATAATACCACCTCCTTTCTTCATTGATGAGCACAAACTGATATCAAACACTCTAATACTTGACTTATATTACTGCAAAAGTGCACTTTTGTCAACCCAACTGTTTTCAGCATCACTTAGCCCTAACCATTTTACAAACAATTTTGTTCCTTTTCTTTTTATAACTTTTTCAATGAGATAAAGATCTGGGAATTTAGTCTTCTGTAACTCATATCCGTAAAATGTTCCTAAAATTAGTTGCTTATGCCTGTCCTCTATTTGATAAGTAGGTGGTTTTGTACAGTTAACTTTTTTAACAGTAAATATTTCCGTTGACCAGTTAGGAGTATAACCTTTACTGAAATCTCCTTTATATTTACTAATTCGAACATGATCACCAATATGAAACAGGGGTTTTGTAAGAAGTTGTTTTTGCGTTTTATTTATATTAGCCTTAACCAAAGTCTGATTAAATTGATTTACATCTATTGGTTTAAACTTTGTTATTCTATGAGTAGTGCTGTTATAACGTTGAACAACGGACTTCAAATTATTCCCTAACCATTGGTACCGCCCGTAAAGACTAAATAATTTGTAAAGGTGACATTTTAATGTTTTGATTACTCGTTCAACTATTGAGGCTTTTTTTACAGAATAAGTAGAATAATGGTTTATTTTATATTTGTTCATTAATCTTCTAAATGCTTCATTGTAAAACTCTTTCCCTAAATCTGTTTGCAAATTGCTGGGTTTTCGGGATGACTCAGTCAATATACGTTGCATAGCATTCGTAACAAAGTCTTTTGTTTTTGCTTTTATGGGATTAACCCAGACGTATTTCGATAAAGCATCAATAACAACCAATATATATTTGTGTCCTTTATTAAACTGTGCATATTTTTGCAAATCTATAAGATCAGCTTGCCATAAATCATCTATTCCTTTTATGATCGTACAACGACGGGGAAAATTCCTTCTCGCTGGCTTATGGAGCTCGTCAACTATGTTTTGTTTACTCATTTTTTATTTAACTTTGCTAGTATTGAATCTATATCAGCTTTTGTATAATAACTGATACTTATTTTAGACATAACAGCTTTTTCCAAACTACTAAGGTAATTTTTTACATTAGTGTTGATTTGTTTTAATTCAACTCTTAAATCTTGAATTTCTTTATCCAAGTAAGCTTTGTTGACAGCGTCGTTGTCTTCCTCAGGATGCAACAATCCCTTTAACCTTGAAAGTTTTAAATTGAAATCTCCTGTTTCCGACTTGGTTAATGTATCGCTTACGGCGTCAATATATTCAGAAAATCTTAAACGTTTGTGAACGTGATGACCAAATTTGTCTATATTCATTACAGTAGAGTATATAGATCGGATACTGTAAATAGACTGTTCAAATTTCTTAATGAATGCTCTTTATATTTCTATCAAGAATGCCTGCTTCTTGTAGTTCCTCGATGATGGAAATAATCTCATTATCTAATCCAGTGTTACCTGCATCTCGTGATGCAAATAATAATTGTAATCTTTCTACTAACTCATTGGGATCATTCCAATAAATCAAATCAGTATTTTTATTAAAGCTTTTCAAAAGTTTAATTCCTGCCCCCTTTGAAAGGCTCTCGGTACTAGTGGTTACACTTCTTGTAAATTTGAATAAAGGTTTAATGATATTCATGTATTTGAAACCTTTGTTGCTATTAATAGGCTTCTTTGGATCAAAATTACGTCTATGAGCATTTGTTTCGATAAGCAGCAATTTATAGTTCTGTAAATCTTCCTCTGTTATCGTCTCCATGTTTGGTGTCTTCTTAAATAGTAACTCTTTTAAACCGGGCGACTTTTTAATAACACGTGTTCCTATTTTCCATGTTTGGTCTCGGTCAAAGATACGTGTGTTGCCTAGCATGATTTTTCCACGATCATGTCTAATCCCAAATGGAATATCGGTGATTGCTTCGGATGTCCATGATAAAGTATGTTCTTTAGAGTTTGGTGATGAGCAAAAAGATTTGAAGGACTCATCACTCATGTTATGTTCAGTGGGTGATACAGTAAGGGTTTTGTTAGGGTTATGTTCTAGAGAATCAAAGTTTTCTTCATCATGCTCTAGGTCGTCAAATGGTTGTTCTAAATCTTCTCTAGTGTATGATTCCTCACTTTCACTAAACTTATTTCTTTTCATTGGGAATATATAGTTATCTTCTTTTTCTTCGTTCTTTCTGTAGTTTTTACTAGACAGTTGATTCAGCGGATCAACTATAGGTTTAAATATAGTTTCTAAAGTCATATTATTCGTATTTTTCGTATCTCGTATCAAATCAACCTTTCTTTTTACAGCAGCTACCGATTTTACAATTTGTTTTTTTAGACTTTTCTCCTCCATTTTTTATGATACTTTCTTGTTCAGAACCTCAAATTAAATGACTAATCATAGTCATGACAGCTTCTTATGTATGCTATTCTATAGCAATGAATGTATCAAATTTCATTCTGTAACATCCTTTATTTCGTTCACAGTCTTTATTAATTACAACATACCCGTACGGTTCGTTCCAAACAGTAGAACACATTTTACGAAATTGAAGCCATGACATATCAGAACCCACGTGTTCATCATAAACATGTTTTAAATTAACATCGTCCTGTTTGAATAATACAATGAGGTTCGAATTGTCTCTCACAAGCTGTTTTGGTATTTTGGTATAAGTTTGATTGAGATAAAAAGAATCAATATTTTTATGACGCCCCATAGCGAAATAGTCTCGAATATTATTTTGATTTTCGCAGGCAACATCATCAAATATTATAATGGAGTCTGGAGCGGCTTCATGTGGACTTAACACTTCGGCATTATGACTGTATTTGTAAAAAGATACACCTGGTACCATAGTTAATACTTTCTCTAGAAATAAGTATTTCGGTTGGTATAAGGATTTCGAATACACGTACAGATTACGAAAGCGTAGACCATTTTCATGCAACAATAAGCTTATTACTAAATTGGTCTTTCCACTATTTGATGGACCGCATATGATGCAACGAATTGTATTTGGTAATAAGTTGCCATGTCGTTTAACCTTACTCGTTAGCGTTGTAGGGCAAATACATTGTAATTTTAAAGATTCCTTTTGTTTTATAAATTTCATTATTATGCTGTTTACGTGGCTTGACTGACGTCTGTGGTGTGTTTTTGCAAAATGAACAATTACGGTATTGCTTTTGTATTTATTTCACTGTAAGGTTATTTTGTGTTAATACTTAGTAGTAGTTAGCGTTAACTAAATGACGATTTTAATCATATGGAGTTTGAAACAGCGGGTGTGAACTGTAATTCCCGGACATCATTAATACTTTTAAAACAGAGAGGAGAGCCATTCTGTTTTGAAAGTATGACAAGCAACCATAATTTCATTTCCTTTATTGAGGCTTTCAAAAACAGGGGCTGACGGAGGCCTCCTGTAAAACAGGGGGTCGACTGAGGCCCCTTGTTTTGAAAGTCTCCAAACAACCATAATTTCATTTCCTTTATTGAGACTTTCAGAAACAGGGGCCGATGGAGGCCCCCTGTAAAACAGGGGGTCGACTGAGGCCCCTAGTTTTGAAAGTCTCAATAAATACCTACTAATAACAAATGGAGATAAATATAAATAAACAAAATATATACGGACAAATCACACAGATTGAGCTAGCCCCAAAGTAAGTTCGAGACTTGTGTTATGGGATACTAACTCAACGATACTATATTTTATGACAAATAGTATATATATAATATAGATACACATCCAAGACCCAGGCCAATCTGAAAAAGATCATTTTCCATCTTGACCTGGCCGGGGATCGAACCCGGTCACTCCGTATCGCAGGCTGGCGTGTTGACCGCTGCGCCACGGAGCTAGATCAGAAAACAAACAGACTACCGTAGTTATTTTTTTGACATGATAACGTCTTATTAATCTATGAACGCTGGCTGCACGCACGAAAAAGTGTCGCGTTCCGTGTGCAAGCGAGAGCGCGAAACAAGCGATAGAGAGGCACGATTGGTCTAAGCGTTCCGCTCGGCGTCTATTTCTCTTACACTCTCTCTCATCTGAGCGTGTGCCCGGTTGCATCCTTAACCGGGGTGCTACGGAGCCCGGGGTCCGCTTTCCGACTTCGCACGATCTTCGGCATCCTTGGTTATAAGACCGAACGACATCAAGCCAGCACTTCTTGGGTTTCCCCCTTTCCCGCCTGGCCCCGGCAGGGGCCAGGCGGGAAAGGGGGAAAGGGGGAAGAGGGAAGAGGCGGCATAGCAAGACATTTGTTTCCTATGTAATATTCCGGTTTTCTCAAAACGTGATCGTACCAGCGTGGGCGGCTCTCCTGCAGCTTGTCTGCTATGTCACAGACATGGAGGCTGCCGCGCATGCGGGAGTTCCTTATGCGGTCCTTCCGCGAAACTCCACACATCCAGCGCAGCATATTCATCGCCGTGACACGCAGCTCCCTTTTGTGCCGCTCAAGCACAGGCCACGCTTCACTAACGCACGCGCGTCACGCGTCTATCTCTCTTGCACCGGAAGCATACTTTGTTTAGTTGTTTCCAGTTTGGTTAGGACATTGCAGGCTTGAATCACCTGATTGTCTGATAACAAAGATGATTCCGTGCTTCGGAAGGCACGTTGAGCCGGTGGTCCCGGCTGCCATCCGGTAGTCGTTAAAGGAACCACGTCAGAGGCCGAGAGGCGGTTCCGAAGAACTCTGACACCAGAGTGTGCATGGTCGATTGACCGTGACACCTACTCGAAATGATGATGATGATGACCGTTATCACGTAAAATTGTCGTCTGTAAACCGACTTTACAGGCAACCAATTACAATTTAATTTATTTTTAGTTATCAGCTATAGGCGCGTATGAATTAATTGAAAGAGTGTGTGATGGGCTGCTAGCCGCATCGCTGACTAACATGATTCTTCAGATTTTCGCCCATTCTCGCGATTGGTTTTTACGATCTGCACAGGAAGAGAATCTCTGAGAGAATCTTTTCTCCCAGACCAGCATGGAATAGATCAAGTGAGAAGAAAAACATAGAAACTTAACTAAATAATAAGTATACAAACTCACTTCAGCGTTTATAGCGTTACTTAGGATAAAGACGATATAGACTTTCAACATCAAACTTATGTTTTAACAGAAACTTCCTGCCACGTACGACCGAACTGTGGAATGAACTGCCTGCGGCGGTATTCCCGAATCGATACGACATTGGAACCTTCAAAAACGAGTCTATTTTTCCTTAAAAGGCCGGCAACGCTCTTGTCACACCCTAGGTGTTGCAGTATTCTATGGGCAGCGGTGATCGCTTACCATCAGGTGACCCGCTTGTTCGTTTGCCGCCCTATCATTATCAGGTCTTTCCGGTCCCCACTGCAGGAGCACGACCCTCTCTGTACTACCGGAGCCATACTTGGCCAGAGCAGACAGAGGATTTGGCCTACACTCTCCTCGCTGACCAGACGGGTTGGAGAGGTCTCACTCATTGATGTTTTTGAGCTTTGTTTAGCTTGTATTTCTTAAGTCGCCTCTTACGACATCCACAGGAAGACTTGGAGTGGTCCTATTCTACTCTGCCGGAAACCACACTCGCCGCCCTATGTCATAAAAAATAGAGGCCTGCTATAAGCACGAACAAGGTGCTTGGCAAGCACCCCGGTAAACCGTGACAGTTAGTTATACTATCGGCGTGTAATGCTTAAGCGATAATCTGTTCCACGAGTCACTAGGTGGCGTCAGCCTTAACTTGGTAAAACTGAGATATAATTTTAAAAATAAACCGAAAATATTTTTTTCTTAAGATATATTTCGTGAATATCCCTTTAATTTTCTCATTATATGGTAAATAAATAAATAGTTACCTAGTGCGCTATCTATGTACCGTAGTTGAAACAAATTGTACCGTAATGATTTGGGTCCACATAACGCACTTTGGATAAAAAAAATAATAATAATAATAAATATATACGGACAAATCACACAGATTGAGCTAGCCCCAAAGTAAGTTCGAGACTTGTGTTATGGGATACTAACTCAACGATACTATATTTTATAACAAGTACATATATAGATACACATCCAAGACCCAAGCCAATCTGAAAAAGATCATTTTCCATCTTGACCTGGCCGGGGATCGAACCCGGTCACTCCGTGTCGCAGGCAGGCGTGTTGACCGCTGCGCCACGGAGCTAGTCGTATTAGTGGATAAGTTATCTATTAAAGTGTTTATCGTTGTTAAAACTCGTATATTTTATTCCTTGCACGTTTCTGTTAGCAATTTCGACACTCAAAACCGATATGGTAATTTTAGGCAAAAGTATTTAGTAAACGTAGCAGGTATTTTTGCGGCAGACTTCAATTTATTTATTAAATTACTTAGCTACTTATTACTTATAAGGAATATTATTTGATGAAAACAATGACGAAAAAATATATTGGGGTATCATTATTAGTTTCCATTTTATCATTAACTAGCTGTTGCCCGCGACTTCGTCCGCGGCAATTTCTGTTATTATGATTAATGAATAATTTTCCCCCGTTCTCAAAACATTTTTTTTGATGCTTCGCTCCTATTGGTCGCAGCGTGATGTTTTATAGTCTAAAGCCTTACTCAATAAATGGACTATCCAACAAAAATAATTTTCCAATTTGAACCAGTAGTTCCTGAGATTAGCGCGTTCAAATAAACAAACAAAGAAACTCTTAAGTATAGATTTTTTTACAAATACCAGACGGTCTATTTGCTTACTCAGTGTACAACGTTTTTATAATCATTTCAAAATACATTGCGGCTTTGGTATGATTGTCAATTTTTATTAATTATATATAAAACGTAATGTATTTTGCTACGTTTTGACTAGAGAATACAATCCCGGGATCCCGACCGTTTTCTGGCCCCGAAAATCCCGGGCCTGTACTTGGCTAATCTCGGGATTTTCGGGATTGCCACAAACAAGTCTAGTTTGTATTCCGTAGTCCGTTGCGCCTTGAAATAACCTTGCCTAGATTATTTTAATACATTACGACAAAAATCAACGCGTACAATACGTAGGTACCCACTATTTACCTACCTATATTCAGCTAGCTCCGTGGCGCAGCGGTCAACACGCCAGCCTACGACACGGAGTGACCGGGTTCGATCCCCGGCAAGGTCAAGATGGAAAATGATCTTTTTCAGATTGGCCTGGGTCTTGGATGTGTATCTATTTAAGTATTTGTTATAAAATATAGTATCGTTGAGTTAGTATCCCATAACACAAGTCTCGACTTACTTTGGGGCTAGCTCAATCTGTGTGATTTGTCCGTATATATTTATTTATTTATTATTATTTACTACACAGGTACAGTCCTAATAATATGTTTGTCGTAGAACTTAGAAGGGACTTCCCCACTCGGAATACTTTAATACAATACTCAAAAGGTAATTCCCCAACGAACCACAACAGGGGAATCACCCGATCATCTCATACGAGTATCATAATATTGTTGTTGGTATTTCCCGTCGGGGATTCCCTGTACGAAAGTATAAATATGCAAATCAGGTTTTATTTTTTTCATTTATTGTTCTGTCAGTGACGGGTTACGTAGGCTACGTCATTAAAATTTAAAAGTCAATTATCTGAAATTAAGTATTTCAAATGGCGGGAGACTTTGTTAAACATAAAAAAGACAGTGATACGATGTATACATTTGTGTTGTGCATAGACATTAAAGACATTTTTTTTTATTACTCGTGTTTTTTTTATTTTAGCCCAATTAGAAACCACAAAGTCTAATCCCGGGATAGGCCTGGGATCCCGGGAAAAGGCTTCAAGAATCCCGTAAGCCCGGGATTGAAAAACATGCTCGGGATTGTTTCTCTAGTTCTGACGCGAGCTAAATTACACCATATCGCTAACCACATTGAGTTGATATTTCTTTAAATACCTTTGCAGAATAAAACTTCTGTGCGTAATTACTAGTACTTATTGTGTGCTTTAACTCAAGGTAGTAATAAAATTTTACAGAATTTGTTACACATCCCGATAAATAGTATTGCAATTAAAATCGTAATCTAATCTAATCTTAAGAAATATAATAAATATATACGGACAAATCACACAGATTGAGCTAGCCCCAAAGTAAGTTCGAGACTTGTGTTATGGGATACTAACTCAACGATAGGTACTATATTTTATAACAAATACAACTACACATCCAAGACCCAGGCCAATCTGAAAAAGATCATTTTCCATCTTGACTTGGCCGGGGATCGAACCCGGTCACTCCGTGTCGCAGGCTGGCGTGTTGACCGCTGCGCCACGGAGCTAGTCAAATACATAGGGCGCACTGTGATTTTCCGGAACTAGCCACTTACATAAACAATATTTAAAAATTTATTGCAACATTTGAAAATAGAACTCTTTGGCTGTAGAATGCAGTTTGTTTCATTTGACTGTCTTTTGTTTTTACCTTGTGGCGCCATTTAAAAAATTGTGTGTCTGCATCAACATGGATTTAACTCGGGAAAATTTTCGTAGTATGATTTTCTACGATTTTAAGTGTAATTTGACAGCTCAACAGAGCATCGCTCGGCTTGAAACAGCTTTTGGCAATGAAGCACCATGCAAGACAACTGTTTATAGCTGGTTTGCAGAATTCAAGCGTGGTCGTATCAACCTCAGTGACGAATCTCGCGATGGTCGGCCGTCCACCGCTGTGACCAACAAAAACATCGATGCTGTGCGCCGTATGATTGAAACAGACAGGCATGTGACCTACCATGAAATTCGCGCATCCTTAGAAATAGGCATGAGTCAAATACAATTAATCCTACACAAACATTTGGGCGTGAGAAAGCTGTGCTCGCGGTGGATCCCACACAACTTGACCGAGGCTCAAAAAACGGACCGCGTCACTTGATGCAGTGCCATGCTTACCAGATTCAACGAAGGTGCGTCAAATTTGGTGTGGGACATAGTAACAGGTGACGAAACATGGATTTATTGCTACGATCCCAAAACAAAGCAGCAATCGAGCGTATGGGTCTTTCAAGATGAGCCGAAACCAACCAAAGTGGCGCGCGTGAAAAGTGCATCTAAGCGGATGATTGCTTCTTTTTTTAATAAAACTGGACACGTGGCTACTGTTGCTTTAGAGAATCGTCGTACAGTGAATAGTGACTGGTACACGACCATTTGTTTGCCGGAAGTTATTGACGAACTCCGTAAAAATAACCGTAAACGCCGTATCATCCTGCATCACGACAATGCTAGTTCTCACAAGGCCAGACAGACAAACGACTTTTTGAAGGCGAAAAATGTAGAACTCATGATTCATCCTGCATACAGTCCCGACCTGGCACCTTGTGACTTTTTTCTGTTCCCAAAAATTAAGAACCAATTACGCGGTCAACGATTTTCATCACCAGAAGAGGCTGTCGAGGAGTATGAAAAACACGTTTCAGAGGTCACCACAGAGGAGTGGCACAAAAGTTTTCAAAACTGGTTTCATCGAATGAAAAAGTGCATAGACGCCAAGGGAGATTATTTTGAAAAACAATAAATTAATTTTGTACCTTTAATAGTATTTTTTCATATTCATTCCGGAAACTTATAGTGCGCCCCATAAGTAATATAATAATAAGTAATATAATTATTGCCAAAATGAGTTTGTATATTACTTTCATGTTTTAACTACAGAACCGATCGTATACGCGTTATGTGGGGTATGGCAAAGACATGTGCTACGAGACTTTTCGTACCGGAAAAAAGATTTTTCACTTTGGGAAGGGCATAGACGCGAGCGCAGCCGTGGGCGAATGCTAGTAACAAATAAATTATCGTTCGACCATGATTTACATCTATTTTTAGATCCCTAGATGACAAACCAGATACGGACATCCGACAGACATCTATCAAAGCCGCTAACGTATAAAGCCGGGTTCACACTATGGCTAGTGTCCAGTACAACTGGAATACAAGTAAATATATCCACTCGTATTTTCATCGTAGATCCTTTGAAAACAAGCTAAATATGGACATCTGTCGACATATATCTAGCAAAGCCGCTAACGCATAAAACTGGGTCCACAGTTCCACACTATGGTTAGTGTCTAGTGCCATTGAAATATAAGTAAATTTATCCACTCGTATTTATATCGTAGATCCTTTGATAACAAGCTAAATATGGACATCTGTCGACATACATCTAGCAAAGCCGCTACGCATAAAGCTGTGTGTGTGTGCAGTGGCACTGGACACTATGGCTAGTGTCCAGTGCCACTGAAATAAAAGTAAATTTATCCACTCGTATTTTCATCGTAGATCCTTTGAAAACAAGCTAAATATGGACATCCATCGACATACATCTACCAAAGCCGCTAACGCATAAAAGTGGGTCCACACTATGGCTAGTGTTGACACTACTTTTATTTTAGTCTCACTTGAGTGCGTCTAAAATAAAAGTAAAATTATCCACTCATTAACTTTTTATCGCAGATCTTTAAGTAAATAATAAATCTATTTGCATATAGGCATATTGAGTCATATTAATAATAAGTACGCGAAATGTTTGTTTTTTTTTCTTGGCTTTCACGCGTGACACATTTAGCAGTATCAAGTTTAATCGAGGTTTCCCGCGCTTTTTCTTTGTCTTTTTGATCAACGAAAGTTTACAGCCACTGTCATCATTTCTTGAGTCTTGTTTGATTTAGTATTTAGTAAATACTAAATCAAACAAGTAAAATTGACAGTCACTATCATCATTACTTGTTTTATTTCGTATTTATTGAGACAGTGTAAACCGAGCCTAAGGCCTGAAACCATTAGCGGCCTTGTTAATGCGGGGCTGAATGTAAATCAGGCCATGTCGAAAGCGCCAGTGTCTAATTCACGCATAACTAAATACTAAATCAAACAAGTAAAGTTGATAGTCACTGTCATCATTTCTTGTTTGATTTAGTATTTAGTGAGACAGTGTGAACCGAGCCTAAGGCCTGAAACCATTAGCGGCCTTGTAAATGCGGGGCTGAATGTAAATCAGGCCATTTGCAAAGAGCCTGTGTCTGATGCACGTACTGAATATGTTAGGGCGTAACAAACGCCCTAGTTTTTGCTAGGGAATTGACCGAGTAAGCGCGATGCGCAACCTAATCGTCTCCGTTTCAGCTTGGAAAAGATTCTTTTATACAAGGTCCATTTAAATTAAGCGCAAATATTTTAAGGGCTAGGTCTTATAGGTCAAAGAAATTCTTTAGTAATAAATTTTAGGAAATCGACACGCTAGTTTTTTTTAAAATGTTTTCATACAAAATAATTCTTTATTTATTAAAATCGTTAAATCAGCTGTTTTGTCTGTCGAGGTCAATGACCTAGTATCCTTAGTAGAAAATAGTATAAAAGTTGTTGGCCAAGAAAGGTTTTATTTGTACACAGGGTGTTTGTTTCGTCGGTTTTTTTACCTGTTCAGGTCCAGATATCTCGAAAACTAGCGTGTCGATTGTTTTTGTTTTGCTTCTAAAGCATTTTTCTAGCTTATGGGTGTCAGCCTTTAAAATATTTGCGCTTAATTTAAATTGACCTTATATATCTGTCCAAGCACACTGCACCATACAATCATCATCATTTCGAGTAGGTGTCACGGTCAAACGACCACACCCTGGTGTCAGAGTTCTTTGAAACCGTCTTTAACGACTACCAGATGGCAGCCGGGACCAACGGCTTACCGTGCCTTTCGAAGCACGGAATCATCTTAATACCATATATAAACCACCATATCACCATACAATAAATAAAAACAAAGAATATATAATAACTTTGGTTCCAAAGAACTCTGACACCAGGGTGTGCATGGTCGATTGACCGTGACACCTACACGAAATGATGATGAATTCAAGACCCATGTCTATCTGAAAAATTCAGTTTTCCCTCTTTATCTGACCGGAACCAAACTCAGAATCCTACATTCGAAGGCACTTGTGACACTGACTCACAGAAGCCCTTTTAGTAACTTTCCTTATAACGGTTTAAAAGATACAGCCCTTAAGGATCCATGACGGCGTTCTGTATTTAAATTTATCAAGGGATTTGGAAATAAAAGCTTCCAAACTCAATATCTTAATGGATTTAAATTATAATTACAAATATTTCATCCTGAGAATTTGAGAACAAACCAAAATTTATAGCCACTATAACGTTTGAATTGAAGTAAAATCCATAATATCTAGCAGGAATAAGAAAAACCTCAAAAATAGAACAAAGAAAGCTCAAAAATATATATAATAATATAATACAAGAGAGGTCCCATGGAATAGGTTCCATGCGTATTTTGATGCCTGATGGTAAGTGATCACCGCTGCCCATAGACAACTGCAACATCAGGGTGTGACAAGAGCGTTGCCGGCCTTGCAAGGAGTTGGAGAAAATGGGGGGAGGGGGGGGGGGGGGATGATTGGCCTTCAGCTCTCTCACTCACCGAACGAAGCATAGAAGAGTCGATCTTTTGTAAAAGTGTAGTACGCCAAAAAAATCGGTCTGTTCGCTTAGATTTTTTAAACTACTCAACGGATATTAATGCAGTTTTCAGCAATGGATAGAATGATTCAAGAGAAAGGTTTGTAGGTAGTAGGTGATAATTTACTGCCCCATATTAATATCTACATTGCACCCGTGCGAAGCCGGGGCGGGTCGCTAGTTTGTTCGTATAGTATCGTTGAGTTAGTATCCGATAACGCAAGTTTCGAACTTACTTGGGGCTAGCTCAATCTGTGTGAATATGGACAATATTTTTGTCCAGCGTGAGCTTTGTATGGGAAACATTTTTTTTCGCAATTCTGTATTCCATTGGGGATTCCATTAGCCGTGTGGTTTCCGGCCGAGTTGAATAGGACCAGTCCAAGTCTTCCCATGGAGGTCGTAAGAGGCGACTTAGGAAATACAAGTTAAACAAAGCTCATAAACATCAATGAAATCTCTACAACCCGTCTGGCCAGCGAGGAGAGTGTAGGCCAAATCCTCTGTCTGCTCTGGCAAAGTATAGCTCCGGTAGTACAGAGAGGGTCATATTCATATTCATATTCATTTATTTATCGCACACATGTAATACATAATATAAAGATGATACAAAGCACCGATAATATATCATTTACATGTACCCTGTCAGGGTGTCGCGATATAAATTTACAACACATTATTAAATAAAATATTAATTGGAATGTCAAAATTTATATAAGTCAAAGCATTAAAGTTAGTCAAAATTAAAAAACATCACACATCAAAATTTATATTTAATACACGTACATAATTTTAATGCCTATCAGCCATATACTCTCCTATTGTATAAAAACATTTGTTAATAAGGTAGCATTTCAACCTATTTACGAATGTCTGGTCCTTCTCAATGGTCTTTATGTCATTAGGTATTTTATTATATATTTTTATTAATGAGCAATACGGACCCTTATGGTATATCTCTAAAGTTGATTTTGGCGTTACCAGTCTATTTTTATGTCTAGTATTTCGGCTATGTGTTTCGTAAATTTTAGTAAATAGCTGGGGATATTTTCTTACAAATAAGGCCACCTCTAGGATATAAATCGAAGTCAATGTCAAAATCTTATGCTTTACGAAGTGATGCCTACAACTATCCCTTCGCCTGATGTTGACTAAGATGCGAATACATTTCTTTTGTAAAACGAATATGTTTTGTGCTTCAACACTGTTACCCCAAAGAATAACGCCGTATTTGAGCCAAGCATATGCATACGCATAATACGCTGACAGGGCTGTTTTAAAGTCTGTGTTTATTTTTATAACTCGTAGTGCATATATAAACCTGGAAAGTTTGGTCTTTGTCTTATTTACGTGCTTCTTCCAGGTAAAGTGTGAGTCAATTGAAAGGCCCAGTAAGTCAAAATTTGGAACTTCTTCTATAGTTTGGTCATGCTCCTGCAGTAGAGACTAAAAAGACCTGATGATGATGATGATTAGGGATTCTGAGTCCGATATTCCAATATAGCTAGGAGGTACAAAATCACGTTGTATATTTAATTATATTTATCTGAGTCACCATACAAGAAACGTGGTTTTAATAGTAAAATATAATACGGTGGTACAGAACCCTTAGTAGATATTCCAACTCGCACTTGGCAAGTTTTATTATCGCTTTACGTCTGTTACTATATTTTTTACTTACCTTTTACAACAAAATGTTACAAATCAGTAGCGTTTAAATAAAACACAATGTTTACGATCGATTTTGCGGTTCACTGTACCCGCTGTCTCGCAAACTCCGGTAACTGTGATTGCACTTTAATTATGCAGGCTGTACGGGACCTGCTTCAGTTTTCATGCGGTGGTACTTAGGGGCATGTGCAGTTTCCAAACTGTAGCGGTTAATACTTACATAAAACATTTTCTACGAGTTAACAACCATGTTTCGGACCCGCATCAACATCATCATTTCGGGTACGTAACACGGTCAATCGACCATGCACACCCTGGTGTCAGAGTTCTTCGGAACCGCCTCTCGGCCTCTGACATGGTTCCTTTAACGACTACCAGATGGCAGCCGGGTCCAACGGCTTGCCTTCCGAAGCACGGAATCATCTTTATTATAAGACAATCAGGTGATTCAAGCCTGCAATGTCCTAACCAAACTGGAAACAACTAAACAAAGTATGCTTCCCGTGGCAATCGAACCCACGACCCCAGGGTCTATAGGCAAACGCCTAACCCCTGGACCACGGAGGCAGTTTTCGGACCCGTAAAGGCTCCTACACAATGCCGGCGGCACAGGGGGCGGGTTATTGCCGCGCGGCTCGCGACTGTGCCTTATAGTACATATTTTGATAGAGGAGCGTAATGGAGAGGATTTTATTAAAGCACTCGAAAATCAACCTTAATTATTACAATAAAGTGCATACATGCTTGAACCTGACGAAAATGCTCGCGCATCCTCGAAGATACGCTTCCCGCGTGCACGTTATTGTAATAATTTTAAAGTTGTTTTTCGAGTGCATTAATAAAATCCTCTCCATTGCGTTCCTCTCTGTCTGATCTAGCCCTAAGTCATCTCACTTCTAATAACACAATGGATTATAGACGTTCGTCTTTAGGCACTGAAGTATTTCGGAGGTAAAGATACTGCGCAGCTTTTCGAAAGCTGCCCAACCGAGTCAGATTCATCGAAAGACCTCGTACTCATAGCTGGAAATTCCAACGTATATGATATTGGCTCTTAAAGCCAATCAAAGATGGAGTTCCGAACAGGTCTTGTTCATGTTCATTTTGAGGCCCACTTGTTGGGAAAAACCATTGAGATCATTGAGCATTGTACAGTCAGCCACCTAGATAGCAGACCCCGCCATCTACTTATATCTCGAATTATCTCTTAAACTAAAAATAATATTAAAATAAAAATGTATATCCAGATAATCTTAATTAAATTCTTTCTGAATATATATTTGCATTTTAATATTATTTTTAGTTTCAGTCTTCTTCTTATCGTGTCGATGGACTGAATTTATGTCAAATTTTATTGGCCCAGTATTGGGCCACTCCTATACCTCTCTTTAATAGCCAAATTAGTTTTAGTGAAAATTCAAGATAGATAGATAGGTAGATGGCGGGGTCAGGTTACTTCCAGCGACTCGCATTCGCACTTACATATGAAATTATAAATATATACGGGCAAATCACACAGATTGAGCTAGCCCCAAAGTAAGTTCGAGACTTGTGTTATGGGATACTAACTCAACGATACTATATTTTATAACAAATACATATATAGATACACATCCAAGACCCAGGCCAATCTGAAAAAGATCATTTTCCTTCTTAACCTGGCCGGGGATGGCGTGTTGACCGTTGCGCCACGTAGCTAGTCAAAATGCAGTGCTCAGCGATACGCGCTCGGCAACAGTCGCGTACCGCCGCATTGCACTGTCACGAATATTAATTCGCGAATTGCGCGGCTCAGCCGCTGCCTGATATCGCTATGAGTTCCGAAACACTCATAGCGAACGAACTGTTGGCGTTCATCCAACACGCCATCGACACCATGGACGAGATCAGCATCTTGCAGATCTGCAAGTCTAACTTCAAGGAAGAGGAGATTTGCAGTGGCAAGGAGCTGCTGTACAGGAGTCTCGGCATGGCTGATCGAATGCCGTCCCGCAGAAGGGATGAAAGGGGTGAGAGGAGTCTGCAGGATGTCATCAACCTGCTGAAGGTGACTGACCCGGACGACGTGCCCACATTCGTGGCGAAGCGGCTGGATAAGCTGCCTCCCGTCACATTTGACCACGTCGACGTCACCAGGTTGCTGAAGGACATCACCGCCCTGAAAGCAAGCCTGGCCGAAGTTCAGTTTAGGTTAGGGGTCTCTGAATCCACCATCGGTGAGTTACGTACCGAATTATTAACTTTGAAAAGTAGTGATTCGATAAGTAGGTCACCTGAGACCGCTAACGTAAACACGCGACGAGGTGGCGCGCAAAATGTCTCCATCAGCAGTTTGCCGTCGCCGCCTGTTGTTGTGCGCGCTACACAGCCCGCCGCCCGCTCCCCCGCACCCGCCCCGGTGACGTCGAGCCCGAGTGCGCCGCCGCCACGTGCCTATGCCGCGGCAGCCGCTGCGCCCGCGCCCGCCGCCGCCCCCGCCGAGACCACGAAGCGGCCTTCGGCACAGGGGAAAACAGGGAGACGGCGTAAGCCAGCTCCCACCAAGTCGTTGCCACCACCGGGTCCCGAGAGGAACCAGCGCGACGAAGAGGGCTTCATTAAGGTGGAAAGGAAGAAGAGGAAGCCCGCAAGCCGCAACCACTGCGGAACGGCGCCGACCGGACCGGATTCTCCGCTGCGTCCTGCCGTACCATCGACGCAGCTGTACGTGTCCCGCCTGCACTGGTCCACGAGGGTAGAGGAGGTCGTGGACTACGTCCGAAAGAAGTCCAAGTCTCGCCACAAAGCGAACTTCAATTCTTATGTGGTGAGAGTGCCGACGCATCATCTGCCAACCTTCATGAAGGAGGACTTTTGGCCGCAGGGAGTCGTGTTTCGGAGGTTCCGAGGTCGGCTGCCTGACGTCACCGCGCATCACACGTCGCCGGCACTACGTGTGATATAGGATAGGATATATTATATTATTTATGTTAGTTATAAGGTATTTATTTTATAAACTTTATGTATGTTAGTCTGTAAGGTATTTATAATATGGGCCTCTGGTATTGTACATAATTGTAAGTACAATACTATTGCCTGAAATAAATGAGTTATTATTATTATTATTATTAAAATAATATTAAATAGTCAAAATTAATACAAAATTATAATGTCATTAGCTTTCGCCCGCGGCTCCGCCCGCGTCAATGTCGATCCCACGGGAACAGTACTTTTTCCCGGGTTAAAAGGTAGCCTATGTCCTTCTCCGTACTCCAGAGAACTTGTATGCAAAATTTCATGATGATCGGTTCAGTAGTTAGGGCGTGAAAGCGTAACAAACAAACAAACTCACTTTCGCATTTATAATATTAGTAAGGATGCATGTAAAAATATCCTTTTTCCACACCAAGGGCTACTTTTTAAGGAAGAAAATATTTTAACGTGACAATAAAAACTTTACAAAATAATGTATTTACTCTTAGAACCTACTGAAATATATAACGATATGTTTGTTTGCTAATTCGTATTCAATAATCGTTTATATCGACAAACTCATTTAGTCTGCGAATGAAGCAATGAGTATTTGATTGGGCATTGTGTTCTAAAAAGCCTTTGATACACGAGTAAAGTAAATGGTAGAGTAGACGGTATAGTACTTACTGTTCTACTAACTATACTGATCTAAACAGCATCGGTAAAGAAAGAGTAGCGTACTAGAAATTAGTAGAGTGACTAACATCGTGGGCATTCGTGGGCTAACCCTCCTAAGGCCACTGCCTTTCCCCACCCCTGCTTCCACTCTGCCATGCATACGCTTAGTAGCGTAAAGTTCAAATACTAGTGACAGCCGCGATGTTTTAATTCTATAACTCCTATTACTGGTCATCGCCCGGCGGTCCCGGGTGATTTGCATTAATGACATAGATAGGCCTTCTGGCAACGTAGCTTTCGGCCCATAAGGCAAAAGTTGAGAGTTACTGCTCTCCAAATGTTTTTTCCACTATTTCTCAGATTGGCCTTATAGGCTATGCATGCATGAAATCACTACCCATCAGGCAATATGATAGTTTGCTATCTCTCCAATCCTTGCGCGCACAAGGAATGCCCAAAGCCGATGACCGTCCTTCCTGAGGGGGGGGGAGCCCTTTGAATATATTACCTACACAGGTTGAGGGCACTCTGCCCTCACCACAAAAGCATACGGTGACGTAGTACGTAGTAGTACGAAAGCTCACTTAGTGCTAGTAACATAGTCAATTCAATAAAAATCTACTAACAAAATTCAGATTAACGTGTACACATCTACTTAACCAAAACTGGTAGAGCTACTCGTATTAGTACAAAACTCTACTCTGTCCATCGGCTAGTGTACTCAACCACTTACTCTACTCGTGTAGGTACGGGAGGCTTTAACGACGGCTGTGTTGCGTTCATTACGCACTGATTGCTGATTTCTTCGGTCGGAATATTAAGCTTCTATGATAAAAAGGTGGAGGGGTTGTTATTAATTGCTTTGATTTAGTATGAGGAGGAGCCCGATGATCTAGTGGGCAATAGCAACGGGCCACGGGCACAGTCCCAACTGCGATGGGTGACCGGAAGTAGCATATAATTTCTCGAGCTAATCCGTGCTTGAGAAGGCACGTTTAGACGTTGGTTCCGGCTGTCATCATTGATGGCGCTCTTTAAGCTACCTTAAGGCAGCTTGAAAAATCTGACTGACTTGGATTGACCTGTCTTTTTTTTAAATACAAAATTGGATACATTAGGTATCTTTTTTTGAACGTCATATTTTTATATCTTATATTTTTGATATATGCAAAATCGAAATACTACTAGCGTTTCGGAATGATGATGGTGAGAAGAATACGCCGAAAGAAACTCAATCCAGACTTGGTCCCTACGTGCCTGTCTTGGGTGTTTTCTACTATGTATTAGTTGTAAAATATAGCATCGTTCAGGTGTGCGGGTTGAGGGGAGCGAAATGATACACGAGTGTCCGAGCCGAACGTTGTATTGACACTAACTTAACAGACAATACATGATAATAATATGTAACACTAACTTAAATAAGTCTGGTACACACTACATCGTTGACTCGAGTATTACTCGTATCCCATAAGTTTTGAACATTTTTGTGGCTTATTTATTTACCTATCCTCTTATTTTTGTGTCGATGGCTCAAGGAATTATTTTTTGTCTCTCCTGTGTGACTGACACCTTTCTTGGTGCAGTTGGTGGGGTACGAAGGGTACGAAAGGAGGTGTAACAATGTCTGGCCATCGTAACCACATTGACACTGTACTTCTGCCTGGTAGATAAAGCACCATCTAGCTAGAGTGTGCCTATTTACCTATAACAACTACTTTTATGCGTTAGTAGAGTGTACGAGTCGCTCAGTGTTTACACCACAGAAATATATCAAGAAATAACGGCTAAGTGGGCGGTACACGCGTGTCTCAAACTTGCACGATCGTGCAAGATTCTTAAGCGTTCATTCAGTCGTTGTTGCACGCTCGATCGCTAGCATAACGTGTTCCACAAAAATATGTAAATTAAAATTGTATTGTAGCTTTTGAACAATAATTAATAATTTAAATATAATATAATAAGTATTATTTAAAATGTGAATTGACGTGAAAAAGTGCCTGAATAGGCCTATTTGCTGAATAAATCTTTGAATCTTGAATCTTTTGAGTCAGCGTGCGCGTTTCGACTTGAACACATTGTTAATTCTGCGGTTTTTAACTATAAAAACCGTTTATCGATATGACGCTATTTATTTCTGTACATCACACTTTACTATTTGAAAATTAGGAGCGCGGCTTATGCAAAAACTGACACGCACAATTCTTTAGCAAAATCCTGGTATCACCGTTCTATCTTTTATCGTTGGAATACCAAAGAGTCGAACTAAACGCTTTGACAGTTCCTTTTTGGTTCGAGTAGCTAAGGTGTGGAATGAATTGCCTGCGTTTATATTCCCAGACAAGTACAATCCCGGGACATTCAAAAGTAGAATAAATGGGTATCTCTTGAATAGGCATGTAACATCCTCGTCTTCATCGTCACTTACCATCAGGTGAGATGGGAGACAAATGCCTACTTCAATAATTAATAAAAAAAATATATATATTTCTGTGGTTTACACTATCCACAAAATCGAAACTGCACGGCCCCCTAAGTACCACCGCATGAAAACTGAAGCAGGTCCCGTACAGCCTGCATAATTAAAGTGCAATCACAGTTACATGTATTATATTATTAAATAAATTTATGTTAATTGCCAAGCATTTTTTGTACCGAGGCAACCCCATCAACATCCTGAACCCGTTATTATCTTGGACGCGCAGGGCTCTGAGCGTCTTCTGAGTGTACTCTACCCATAGACTGATGATGATTGTCTCTAATAAGGCTTATTTGATTGACAAACCAAAATTCAAATTCGTATATGAGCTATTAGCTAGTAGAAACTCCCGTTTTTGGTAAATTATCGGAACAGTAAATATCGGAAAGCCTAATTCAATTAAGCGTCCATATTTCGCAACATTATCAAAATCCAGCAGCGGTATTTGATATTCTGATATTCAGCGGCCGGCTCTGCCATGCATTAACCAATAGCCGACGTTCACTGCAGTTTATACCCGTATATTTTGAAATAAACCCAGTGATTTTAAACTACGATAAAAGTTGAAAGATTTCATTAACCGACTTCGAAAAAGGATGATTCTTCCCAATGCCTTCATTTCCATTCCAAATACCTGTCCTTCCCCAGTTTTTAAATACTTCCGATGGGCAGCAGCGTCGGAAGCTGAAGCCAAAGAAACTGCGCTCGCCAACCCGCCTGCCAAACGTACGGAGCAATGTGTGGCAAGTATGGCAAAATCCTCCCATGGAACCATTTAGTGTGCAAGTCAGTATTTTTGGTGCGACTTTTGAATATTTAGTTGGAAAAAAGGAGATTTATAGTTATAAATATATACGGACAAATCACACAGATTGAGCTAGCCCCAAAGTAAGTTCAAGACTTGTGTTATGGGATACTAACTCAACGATACTATATTTTATAACAAATACATACATATATAGATAAACATCCAAGACCCAGGCCAATCTGAAAAAGATCATTTTCCATCTTGACCTGGCCGGGGATCGAACCCGGTCACTCCAAGTCGCAGGCAGGCGTGTTGACCGCTGCGCCACGGAGCTAGTCAAGTTATAGGATTAAATACTACCCTTATTTTATCTATAAATCACTCCTAGTTTAATACGTTGCTTTATGAGTTACAAATCGGTGTATAAGGAGTTACTTTATAACATACTGTGTTGAAAATTTAAGAATATTTTGATAGCCTCATCCTAATTTTTATTCCTGATTCCAACCAACGCCCTGATGCAGTCAGGTGGAAATGGTGCAGTTTCATGAATAGTTTGACAGCCTTATCCTAGTTTATATCCGTTATTCAGTATTCTGCAGGCTCGCCGACACGCCATAAACAAGTCTGCGGACATTTACTGGAACGGGAATTCGGGAACTGGCTTGTTTACTCCAAAAGACACTTTCAATGCACTATTCAAACGAGCAGTGATAGATTTTATATTTAGTGCAAGTTATCAGGTCGTCGAGTTCTCTCTAATATGGTTGAGCTCAGCGATGGCTGATCCATGCGTCAACTCGTGAACGCGTGCTGCTAGGTCTGCTCGGCCTCTTTGAGACTTCTATCTATCTTTGAGACTTATATAATATCTGTTGTTGTTGCACGCTCGATCGCTTGTTAGCGATGTTAACATGTTCCACAAAAATATGTAAATTAAAATTGTATATATCATACAAAGCCCTTCAGGCAAGCAGGCGACCAATACTATTGAAAAGAGTTTCTTTCGGCGTCTTCTTCTCTGCAGTGGTCGGTTCCGAAACGCTAGTAGTTTGTAGCTTTTGAACAATAATTAATAATTTGAATATATTTTAATAAGTATTATTTAAAATCCTTGGCAGTACTCCGTAGTAACGTGAGGAACCCAATGGTGTAGTGGTTGTAAGCATTAACAGCGCTTACGCATGTTAAGCAACCCTGGGCGCAGTCACCACTGTGATGGGTGACCGCAATTGACATAACACCAGTGTTGGCCACTTACACACAAGAAAGTAGTAAGTACGTACGTATGCTTTGTCAGTTTCTATGCAGCGTCTTGTCCAGCGCGAATGAAAGACATATTATTATTCATATTTATATTTTTACTAGCTTTCGCACGCGGCTCCGCCCGCGTCAATGTCGAGCCCTCGGGAATAGTACTTTTTCCCGGGATAAAAGGTAGCCTATGTCCATCTCCGTACTCCAGAGAACTTGTATACAAAATTTCATGATGATCGGTTCAGTAGTTACGTCGTGAAAGCGTAACAAACAAACAAACTCACTTTCGCATTTATAATATTAGTGAGGATAAAAAAAACAAGGAAGGGAGCGAAATATAAATATTGTCAGTGATTAGTGAGAATTTTTCTTTTAGAAGTAAAATTTACAAAGTTTTCGGAGAAAAATGTTTTTTATATACCTAATATTATAACATTTAATATAGTTTTTATATTTCATACGTATCTGTTTCAAATTCCAACAAGGGGGTGATCTTGTGCAAATATTGACCTAAATTATACAAATACTTTTGATGTATTTAATTAATTCAGCGTATATGTAGTACTTAGCCGTGTGGTATCCGGCAGAGTAGAATAGGACCACTCCAAGTCTTCTCGTGGATGTCGTAGAAGGCGACTTAGAAAATACAAGCTAAACAAAGCTTATAAACATCTAAGACACCTCTCCAACCCGTCTGGCCAGCGTGGAGAGTGTAGGCCAAGTCCTCTGGCTGCTCTAGCCAAGTATGGCCTTAGTAGTACAGAGAGGGTCGTGCTCCTGTAGTGGAGACTAAAAAGGACCTGATGATGATGATGATGATATGTAGTACTAGTGATTTGAAAACAGTCAATTTCCACAATTTCGTGCAGTACATTCATGAATTAACAGGCGGCTGCTGAATAAAAATGAGCAAAGTACTTGATTTTAGGATCTCATTAAGAATTTGTTTCAGTCATTGTCCAAATAACAGCCTCCGTGGTCCAGTGGTTAAGGCGTTTGCCTGTTGACCCGGGGGTCGTGGGTTCGATTCCCACCGGAAGCATACTTTGTTTAGTTGTTTCCAATTTGGTTAGGACATTGCAGGCTTGAATCACCTGATTGTCTGATAATAAAGATGATTCCGTGCTTCGGAAGGCACGTTAAGCCGGTGGTCCCGGCTGCCATATGGTAGTCGTTAAGGGAACTACGTCAGAGGCCGAGAGGCGGTTCCGAAGAACTCTGACACCAGGGTGTGCATGGTCGATTGACCGTGACACCTACTCGAAATGAATGAATGATTGTCGAATCAGTTGCCGAAGTGTTCCGAGGCAAAATGCTTCATCAGCGACAAAAACAAAATAGGATAGAAACAAAGGCTATGACCACCGCTCCAGATTGTATCTGGTACTCTGATAAATTAGGTCAAGGTCTTAGTAGCATAATTTTGAGTCACCTCAACCATAACTGTTCTGTCTACAACACATGTACACCCGGCGCTTCTTATTTAGACCTGGTAAACAGTATTACTTGTGACAGTCTTGATGTACAATATTAATATTATGTGGTGACAGTTCCTCTGTATCAAAAAGGAATATTAAACAAAGTATGGACAAATTAATTAATATAAATGAAAGAACACAATGTAAATTTATGATATGTGCCTTTCCGTATTCGGAATCTTTAGATAGGAAAAGAAACGAGCACATACACAATTTAAATGTACATATGTACAACATGACGTATCGTCATGGCGATTTTATTTTTTATTTAGTTATAAATAAGTTTATAAGTAGATTTAAGTTGACTAACGATACTATGTATCTTCCTTTTAATTTTAAAAGACAAATAGCTACAGTAGTAGCTTTTAATTTACAAACTTCTGTTGTATGTAGTACAACTGCAAATAATTTTAAATTTGACACAGGTATTGCAACTAATGATATACCTAAAATACAAAATCCTCAGTCTGATTTAAACTAATTAATAAGACAACAGTCGAGGCTAAAGAATTAAATATTTTTCATCAGAATGTCCAAGGCCTGACTAGCAAATTGTTAGAATTAGAGTTGTTTATAAACAGTAAAGATTTGCATGTAGTTTGTGTGACTGAACATTTTATGCAGTCGCACCAGCAACAGTTCAATGTAGAAAATTATTTATTGACAAGCTCTTACACCCGAGAGACTAAAGAGAAAGGCGGTAGCTTAATTCTAACTCGAAGTGACGTAAAATGTAAAGAACGTAAGGATATTGTTAGTCTTTCGGTAGATTGTAATGTTGAGCTGTCATGTATCGAACTAGGGAATTATATTATAGTATGTGTATACAGACCCCCAAGATCAGATTATAATACTTTAGAATCAATTATTGAAGATGTCTTGAGAAAATTATGTTGTTGTCGCAAAAATATTATAGTGTGCGGTGACTTTAATGTTGATTTGTTAGTTACAACAACTGAAAGTGTTCGATTTTTAAATGTCTTTAAATCATTTGATTTGGTTAATTTGTTTTTGGAACCAACTAGAGTTACTGAAGATTCTGCAACGTGCATAGATAATGTTTTCTGCAATTGCACTGCTGTTGACAAATATATAACTAAAAATCTAACCTCGGATCACTACGGTCAGTTTGTAAAACTTATAAATGATGTAGAAGTAGACTTACCAAAAGTAACTTTTAGATCTATAACCAAAGCTAAAATAAATGTATTTAAGAAAAAAAAATCTGAAAAAATGCCCCTAATTGAAGAAACTAGAGATGATCCAGATGCTCTATATAATAAAATGTTTGGTGTTATTGAATCTGAATTCAACAATACATTCAAAATTAAAAAATGTACTAAACGTATCGGTAAAAAATTTTGTGAATGGGCTACAACTGGTATTTACGTTAGTAGAAACAGGTTATACGAATTATTAGCTATGAAAGCTTACAATAAAAAGACTGAATTTATTAATTATGTTAGAACTTACTCTAAGGTTTTTAAAAAGGCGTGCCTGTGCGCAAAATCTTTATATACAAGAAAAGCTATTCTAGATTCTCATGATAAGATAAAGACCACTTGGAAAATTATTAACATGGAAACCGGGAAAACTAAAAATCGTGACAACAAAATAGAATTAAAAGTAGATAATAAGATCCTCAGTACTAATGAAGACGTCGCAAAATATTTCGAAGATTTCTTTACTAACATTCCCGTAAATACTACTGCCTCCTTACGTTCATCATCTGAGGAATCTAAAAAACTATTAACAAGCTGTATACCAGAATGTAACAATCATTTAATATTTCAACATGTAACACCTCAAATAATCATTGATACATTTAAGAGTTTGAACAATAAGAAAACTGGAGATTTGTGGGATATCTCTGTAGCTGTCATTAGTAACATCATTAAAGCAATTGCACCATATTTAGCTTCTGTATTTAATAAGTGTGTAGATACTGGGACATTTCCTGACTTGATGAAGTTAAGTAAAGTCATTCCTTTGTACAAATCTGGCGATAAAAATGATCCCACTAATTACCGTCCCATTTCTATTCTGCCAGCTCTTAGTAAAATATTTGAAAAAATGATTTTTAATCAGTTATTAGCTTTTTTTAACATAAATAGCCTTTTCCATCGTGAACAGTATGGATTTACAAAGGGTCGGTCAACTACAGACGCGGGTGTAGCTCTGTTGAAATACATATATGATGCTTGGGAGGGAAAACAAAATGCTATTGGTGTTTTTTGTGATCTTTCCAAAGCCTTTAATTGCGTAGACCACAATACCCTTCTCTCCAAGCTGGAGCACTATGGAATAAAAGGTAAATCTCGCGATTTACTTGAATCTTATTTAAGTGGCCGAACTCAAAAAGTTAGTTTAGATAGGGTACAATCCTCCGGATCATCGGTTAAGATGGGCGTACCCCAGGGCTCTATCCTAGGGCCTCTGTTATTCCTCATTTACATCAATGACCTACCTTACTGTGTCAATACATGTAAGGCTGTACTATTTGCCGATGACACTTCTCTTGTCTTCAAAATTGATAGACAAACTAATTCTTTTGACGTGGTTAATAGTACTTTAGCTCAAGTGTTGGATTGGTTCACAGCGAACAATCTATTGTTGAACGCTAAAAAAACGAAATGTATTAAATTTTGCTTACCAAATGTTACAAAAATTCGAACACAAATAGTAATGGATAATGAACCACTAGATTTAACTGATAAAACAACATTTCTTGGAATAACTCTTGATGCCGGGCTTCAATGGGGTGCCCATATTACTACGTTAGCGGGTAAACTTAGTTCTGCAGCTTATGCTGTCAGGAGAATTAGACAACTGACTGATGTTGATACTGCGCGTTTGGTATATTTCAGTTACTTCCATAGTGTTATGTCTTATGCGATTTTACTATGGGGTAACGCTGCAGAAGTAAACACCATATTTGTCCTGCAGAAACGCGCTATTAGATCTATATATAAACTTGGTGCTAGAGAATCTCTTAGAGAATTGTTTAAAGATATAAATATTTTAACTTTACCTTCTCAGTACATATTTGCGAATATTATGTTTGTGCGCTATAATCTTGATTTATATAAGAAAAATAGTGATATCCATGACCAAAACACGAGAAATAAAAATAAATTAGCTACACCAGTATTGCGATTGCAGAAAACTATGAATTCATTTTTGGGTTTAGGAGTACGCTTCTATAATAAAATTCCTGCAGAAATATTAGGTCTGCCTTTACTTAAGTTCAAAACGATTGTAAAAAACCAGTTAATAAAAAAGGCTTATTACTGCATTGATGATTATATTACTGATAAAAATGCGTGGAAATTTATATAAATTTATTTAATGTTAACAATTATTAAATGTTAAAAGTTAATCTATAGTATGAAAAATTGTATTTAATGTTAACAATGTATTCAGAGCCCTTCAGGCACGTAGGGACCAAGGCTGGATTGAGTTTCTTTCGGCGTATTCTTCTCACCAGTGGTCGTTCCGAAACGCTAGTAGTATTTCAATTTTGCATATATAAAAAAATATATAAGAAATAAAAATATGACGTTCAAAAAGAGATACATGTATCCAATTTTGAATAAAAATCTTTGACTTTTGACTTTTGACTTTTGACAAAGGATATCCATCGCCATTACATCCGTATCGGTGGCACATTTAAACCGAGTACAATCCAGGGTGTCATATTAGACTAGGAAATTATTATTTAAACAAGTTTTTTTTTTGCAAAAAATACGTTTTTGTGACAACTTTTTACAATAAACGAATCCTCACTGTGAAGTGCTTTCCAAGACAAATGAGCCTAAACACGATTGGTGTACGTTGTTTAGTTTAAGAGTTCTTATGGCCACCTTCCACCTCCATCATCAGACCAGCGCAACGATTCCATTGTTATCCGATTTACAGTTACACATGCATTTCAGCTCAATCGGTAACCGGGAAGTGGATCAAATTTATCTTGCAAGATTTGATTACAGACATACATCGGGTCAGGTGAAACTATATAAGAGCTTATAAAAGCAAGCTGACTACTGCAACTAGTAGATTGAGCCCTGATTTACAGTTTACCAATTGTTTTTCAGTTAAATAAGTAAAAAAGAAGTTCAAAGGAATTTCAATTTTCAGGACTGCATAAAATTGTGGAAGTTGACGTGTTTTCAAATCACTAGTACTATCTCCGTGGACTTAATTGCCTCCGTGATCCAGTGGTTAAGGCGTTTGCCTGTATACCCGGGGGTCGTGGGTTCGATTCCCACGGGAAGAATACTTTATTTAGTTGTTTCCAGTTTGGTTAGGACATTGCAGGCTTGAATCATCTGATTATCTGATAATTAAGATAATTCCGTGCTTCGGAAGGCACGTTAAGCCATTGGTCCCGGCTGCCATCTGGTTGTGAAGAATACTCTATTTAGTTGTTTCCAGTTTGGTTAGGACATCGCAGGCTTGAATCACCTGATTATCTGATAATTAAGATAATTCCGTGCTTCGGAAGGCACGTTAAGCCATTGGTCCCGGCTGCCATCTGGTAGTCGTTAAAGGAACCACGTCAGAGGCCGAGAGGTGGTTCCGAACAACTCTGACACCAGGGTGTGCATGGTCGATTAACCGTGACACCTACTCGAAATGATAACTAGTACTATGCGCTGAATTACTTAATTAAATACATCAAAAGTATTTGTATAATTTAGGTCAATCATTGCACAAGATCAACTCCTTGTTGGAATTTGAAACAGATACATATAACATTTAAAAACGATATGTTATGATATGATATCTAAAAACGTTTTTCTACGAAAAGTTTGTGTATTTTACAACTAAAACAATAATTCTCACATGACAATATTTATATTTAGATCTCGCAGGTCCTTTCTCCATTAAAAAAAAAATATATAAATATGAAATTATTTTTTTACATAATCGCCTAATGGTTTTGCGCCGCCTGATAGCTTGCGCAGTCGCGACGTTCTTCTTCTTTGTCGATAAATTGGCTCACTTGATTACGTAATTCATCATCATCAGGTCTTTTTAGTATCCACTGCAGGAGCATGACCCTCTCTGTACTACTGGAGCCATACTTGGCCAGAGCAGACAGAGGATTTGGCCTACACTCTCCTCGCTGGCGAGACGGGTTGGATTTGATTACGTAATTAACTGCTGAAACCATTTCAGTATATATCCTACACCAAATTCCTGTTTACGACTTAGGGGTTTTCAAAAGAAATGCATTAAAAAAATACACATATTGGCTTAGGTTTTATTGACAACAATAAATGCATTTTGTACATAATTTACAGAATAAATTAATTAACAATAAATAACTTCAATAATATTCACAACGTTTAACGATTTAAATAAATACATCAGAAAATAGGCAATGGCACTAACATTTACAAAATATAATTGTATAAGTTTTCTATTAAACAATTGTACTAAAACCATAATTTTTATGTACAGTCGGGGTCAGGTAAAGCTCCCTCTAA
Organism: Elegia similella; assembly: GCA_947532085.1. Lineage (NCBI taxonomy): Eukaryota > Metazoa > Arthropoda > Insecta > Lepidoptera > Pyralidae > Elegia > Elegia similella. The sequence goes on from OX383941.1 coordinate 23,789,778, forward strand.
AAAGGAGGGGGTCAAGTTTATATGCCCCCGACTGTACATTTGAAAAATAAATAAAAGCAATACAACCAATTTAGGACTTAAAGTTCAAATTTTGTATGCCTGACGGCGAAGCATGGCGCACTATATAACCAATACTAACACCTATTTGTATACTTATATTTGACAAAATAAAAGCAATATCTACAAAATATTGATTGTGATCACATTGTTATATTTCTCTAATAAAGTAAAAAAAATATTTGACAATCAAAAAATATTGGACACGTATTTTTCTTTTGTCAATTAAACTAAAAATGATTAAGATATAGCCCGTTATTTCGCAAACTCTGACTGACAACTTACAATTAAACAAAATAAACAACTTTTTGTTTAATTAACAGAAAACAAAACGAATAAATAAAGAAAAAAATATGTGTTTTTTATGTATATTTGACGGCAAACGAGCAGACGAGCCACCTGATGGGAAGTGGTCACCGTCGCCCATGTGTCCAATATTTTTTCATTATCTAACTGATGGATGAAGTAAATTTAATATAACTATTTTGACCCGAGAATTATTAGTAAGACATGCTTTATTTTTTAAGCAAGCACAAGGAATATTGTAATTACTTTTGATGAGAATCAAAACCGATATGAAAAAGAACAGAGAATACACGATGACATTTTGATCGTTTTGGACGCCTAAAGCGATAATTCAGCCCGTCATATGAACAACTTTTAATATGACTCCAATGCTTGGAATTAAAAAAAAATGGATATTTCCAAACAAAAATGTTCGGCCGCCCGGTCGATTTATATGGGAAATTAAAAAAAAATTAGTTCTTAGCAGGTCCTATAGGGAAAGTTGTTCATATCGACGGGCTGAATCACCCTTTAAGGGTCCAAAATGAACAAAATTTCACCGTGTAAAATAAATAAATACGGACAAATTACACAGATTGAGCTAGCCCCAAAGTAAGTTCGAGACTTGTGTTATGGGATATTACTTAACGATACTATATTTTATAACAAATACATATATAAATAAATATTCTATACCCAGACCAATCTGAAGAAGATCATTTTCCATCTTGACCTGACCGGGGATCGAACCCGGGCAACACCGTGTTGCAGGCTGGCGTGTTAGCCACTGCGCCACGGAGCTCGCCGTGTATGATCACTTTGTTGGCTTGTAGAGTCGAAGCCTTCCCGAAAACAAATATTTCTGGACGTCACGATCCTCTTCAGCATCAAGAAACTAGTGTAAAGAAAATTTACTAGCTATTGCACTCTACAGTTTAATTCCTTGTTATATTTTCCTAATCATCATCAGGTCCTTTTTAGTCTCCACTACAGGAGCACGACCCTCTCTGTACTACTAGGGCCATACTTGGCCAGAGCAGCCAGAGGACTTGGCCTACACTCTCCACGCTGGCCAGACGGGTTGGAGAGGTGTCTTAGATGTTTATAAGCTTTGTTTAGCTTGTATTTCCTAAGTCGCCTTCTACGACATCCACGGGAAGACTTGGAGTGGTCCTATTCTACTCTGCCGGATACCACACGACTTTCCTAATCACTTTTCTCAAATATACTTGAATCACATCATGAGGTCTTTTTATTCTCCACTGCAGGAGCATGACCCTCTCTATACTACCGGAGCCATACTTGGCCAGAGCAGACAGAGGATTTGGCCTACATACTTGAATATTCGAACATAATTTTGGCACTTTTGTTCCACAAATTTACAGACCTACTACAGCAAGGGATTGACGAGAAAAATACTATCCCCACTTTCCATGTAGGGGAGAAATCCAAAAAGAATCATCTCATTTCACCACTTTGTCGGCATGATTACAGCTCTCATGTATAGCTCTCATAGTCTCTAAGCTAAATCGCAGACGGACCATAACGGAAGTTAGGATAGGAATATTTAACTAAATATAAGGCCCTTATCACACTAGCGAGTTGCGAGCGAGTTGAAAGCGGGGCGAGTGCGCAGCGAGTTCGCCGCGAGTTGGCAACGTGTGCCCGGCAAACACGCCGCGAAGACACCGCGGGAGCGCAGTGAGATCGCGGCACTGATTTGTATTGGCACTGATTGTACAAAACGCGGATCTCGTTAGATCCGCAGCCAGTTCGTTAGTTCGTTAATTAACGAACTGGCTGCGCACCCGCGGCGTCTTCGCGCCGGGCTTGCTTCGCACTCGCCCCGCTTTCAACTCGCTCGCAACTCGCTAGTGTGATAAGGCCCTAAGCTAGCTCAATTTGTTTGGTATGTCCCTATATACTTCCTATATATTTATTTATATAGCTTTGCTACGAAATAATGCAATCACGGAGGTAACTTATAAGCGGTTGTCTATGGCTTCCCCTCAGCCCACATTCTCGTTTCGCATTCGTCCATCAATGTCTTTTTTGCCGACCGCTGCAGTAATCTTCTCCTCAAGAATCACAAGGCAATTGGCTGTATCTCAAACACGCCCCAATGTTCTCTTCTGGACTCCTCTTAGCCGTCGCCTGACCAAAATGCACGGACACCGCGAAGGGAGATATCGAAGTCTCAACCCGGCACTGCTCGAAGCTGACTTCAGGACAGAAAGAGGCCCCGCAATGGTGGGGGTCACATACGCCGGGGACGACTGATGAGCTCTGAAATAGTAAGAATACTGATATGTAGTTCTAGTATGGTCAGAGGTGTCATCCTCTTTTTTCAATTTTTATTTTACTAAATATTGAAAAAGGCATTTGTCGCACATCTCACCTGATGGTAAGTGACGATCAAGACGAGGATGTTACGTGCCTATCCAAGAGATACCCATTTACTCTACTTTTGAATGTCCCGGGACTGACCTTGTCTGGGAATATAGACGCACGCAGTTCATTCCACACCTTTGCTACCATACTATCTGTGGTTGCAAGTATGGCATCGAGTACTGCGCCCCCGAGCTGCTACTTGCTTTTCCTCCATTCATCCGAGTCAACAGTATCCCAATTCCTTCATTCCCTTCCCAAATCCAAAAAAATCCTATCCTTCCCCAGCTTAAAATACTTCCGATGGGCAGCCGCGGCTGGACGGCAGCGTCAGTTGACATTAGCGGCTGCAGTGATGACGTATTTCTATGAGCTACTTTTACGCGTAACTACATCGTTTGGCGACATCTGTGGCCTAGAGATCATCATATAAGGCTGTCACAGCTTAAGTCCTGGGTTTGATCTCCAGTCAGGTCAAGATGGAAAACGATCTTTTTCAGATTGACCTGGGTCTTGGATGTTTATCTATATAAGTATCTATTATAAAATATAGTACCGTTGAGTAAGTATCCCAAAACACAAGTCTCAAACTTACTTTGGGGCTAGCTCAATCTGTGCGATTTGCCCGTATATATTTATTTACATCATAGTGCTTGAGCGTACCCCAAAGAAATGTGTTTTTTTTTACAAACAGGAAGGTCGCATGGAAATACACGAAATTCATTTCATCATCATCCAGAGCAGACAGAGGATTTGGCCTACACTCTCCTTTTCAGCCTCGGTTGGAAAGGTCTCATTGATGTTTATGAACTTTGTTTAGATTGTATTTCCTAAGTCGCCTCTTACGACCTCCATGGGAAGACTAGGAGTGGTCCTATTCTACTCTGCCGAAACCACTCGGCTACTATCCTATATATCAACTTATCGCCTATTAACTTCTACATTCTGATTTATTTTTTTTCTCTCAGAATATTTGAGGAGCCCAGTTGCCGTGCGCATTATAAACGCTAACGCATGTAAAGCAACCTTGGGCGTGGTCCCCACTAAGATGGGTGACCACAACTGGCAAAAAATTCCCAGGCAGTTTGAAAAATCTGACACCTGTGTTGGCCACTTGCATTGCCATTTTATTATTACTTGGCAATACTTGAATCGAAGTCATGAAAATATGAAAACTCACTTACCGAAACAAAATATTCATTTTCACAGGGTATAGTGATCCGGTCCTGACATCTTTGTCGTCCATATCTGCCGTTAAGTCCCTCTCCATACTTCCCATACCCATAATACCTCAGTTTGTCGTCTGCCTTAGTATAATGTTGAGCGTATGGCGACCATCGAATCCATTTCCAAGCCTTTTCTTGGTCATTTTCTTCCTCAATATCTTTTTCTGTATTAGTTTGACCTTTTTTCTTTTTATTGTCTTTTCTCTGTTTATTGTATCCCCATGCTCTATTACTTTCTTGTTCCCCGCTTTGTTTTTCGTCCCATCTTTGTCTTCTTTGTACTCTTTTGCTGTTTCTTCTCCATCTGCTAATCAATCTTCTCACGTTTTCTTCCCATTCTTCTTCGCTCTTCCAGGATCGGCCAGTCTGCCCCCACAGCCAAGATGGGAAGATAAAACTCCATATCTAAAGGTTAGTTTGGTTAGTCTATCTACAGTGAACCAGGGAGATTATTCTATACTAACTACTATAGATACTTGAATTGTTTTATTGGATGACTTGAAAATTGGGAGAGATATTTATATACATTATGCATATATTGTTTATGACTGAATTCGGGATACAGGAACTATGATTAACGATAGATAAATAGATTCTCAAATACTTATATGAGCAAGGCATAGATATTTCATTAAATTTGAAAGTATAAATAAACCCAAATTAATGATGAGGGTTATAGGTTTTATAACAACATTAGGAATGTTAAAATGTCACTTGGTTATTTGCTTTTTATTTACAAATACTTAAGTATACTAGGTTATTATTCTTGACAAATAATATGTAGTGATAACAGCATTCATAATAATCTTTTAGGATATCAGCTTTTGATTGAAAAATTTTACTGTCATCATCATTCTCAGCCTGCTGCACCATTTTCATTTTATTTTTGATTCTGGTATCGATAAAAAAGTTTCTATCCATACCAAAAACAAACTGACTCTTAATGTAAAACAGAACTTTTTTGCTAGAGTAGTTACCTTCTAGATATAGCTTTAAAAACGTTACCATATCGTCGTCTTTAAAATTCTGAGTCAGGTACATTTTTGTATTATCCTTCTCGTTCTTATCCTTTTAAATACTCACTCTAGACATCATCCCCGGGGACGCTGCAGGTGCTTCTTCAATAGGACTGGCTATATTAGGGTCTGCCCCTGATCCTTCCATCTCTCCATCCTCTCCTTGCGTACTAGGATCATCTGCTGGCATCATTTCGTCTTCTATCGCTGGATTATCTACAAAATTTAAGGCAATTTCAAGGATGTATTTCGGTTTGTACATTTAATTATTAATGGGATAGTTGCTAGTATAGGGTTGACATCATGCTCAATTAATAGGATTACAAGGGTATTATGAATGATCTACTGGTCATAGTTATTTAGTAGATTAATAAATGGTATAAATGTAATAGCGATAAGGGAAATCCCGTGGTAAAATAAGGTAAAATCTACTAATTCTAACATAGCCCAAAATTATACTGTATGGATCCTCCCATAAACAACTAATACATTTGTCGGTTTCTACAAGGACATCAGTAGGACAAGGAACCAGAGGAACTAAAATAAAAAACACTAGAAGATCCAGAGTTACCCCTACAAAATATAGAAATCAATACAACACCAGAAGATCATAGTCGTTAGGAATCAACTAGGGGTGCTACTCTATAAAATAAATTGAAACCATTAATAGCTTCAACTGGTTGTTCTTCAGTGTCCGCAGCCACGGCATCGCTAGGAGCAACCTCGTTTTCACTAGGGGCAACTTCAGCACCATCAGCTGGTGCCAGTGCTGGGGCAACGCCACTGAAGGCACCGTCAGGGCCAATGAAACCAGTGCCTGCTCCACCAGACTCGCCCGGTCCGTAAAATAACACTAGAAATTACATTATTTTTATGTCTCTATATGGACTATAACTGGAAAAGCCCGGGTTGTACCTATTGATCCCTTTCCGTCATTGCCCCACTGAATGGTCTCAACATAATCTATATGTTGCTTCTAGGAATCTCATATATGAGCTTTTTTTTATTATTATATTTATGTCTTTTACGCGTGCCGTAGTTAGCCAGTATCAAGTATTAATGAGTTTTCCCACGCTTTCTTTTCTAAGTTTTGTTAATCAGCGAAATGATGGTGTAGTTAATTTCGTTGATTCTACGGAGCCCCTGGTGACAATTCCCACGAATCCACTAGCTTGATCACAGACTAGCTTGATCCGCGTGACGCGACGAGGCAGACTAGCCCGCTAAGTACATCTCTTGTTGAAAATTGTCAAAACATTCTTACAATTTCTTTTAGTTATTCCACACATTGTTCATAAACAAAAATGGGTATTTATAATACCGAATTACACTGATATCGCATTATAAAGTCCACTAGAAACAATTGAAAACAATAGCCGTGCAGTCCGCCGAAATTCCCGCCAAGAACTCATTTATCATTGCGTTTTATTTTTTTGCAGTTTTGTAACTAAGTTTCTTTTATGTCATAAGAGCGTAAAAATACTTTCAGAGAATTAGGAGTATTTTTCATTTATTTCTCCGTTATGCATCTAACAACATTAATCTTCAAATCTTTCAAGAACATATCTTTGCACTCACCAGCCTCGGACCTGTCCCCTTCCGGCTCTATCCTGAAGGAGCGGCTGTCACACGGAGTGTACCGTATGGAACAGAAACCGGTGTTGCGCCGGACGCACGCTCGGTACTCGTGCCTTGCGAGGTATCGCCCGTTATTCGCGAAGTTGAAGGTTTTTATTGTTCCTGTAAACAAAAAAACAAATGTCATACATTTTAATATCACACATCACTCCTAGTCTTCCCATGGAGGTCGTTAGAGGCGACTTAGGAAATACAAACTAAACAAAGCTCATAAACATCAATGAGACCTCTACAACCCGTCTGACCAGCGAGGAGAGTGTAGGCCAAATCCTCTGTCTGCTCTGGCCAAGTATGGCTCCGGTAGTACAGAGAGGGTCACACTCCTGCAGTGGAGACTAAAAAGACCTGATGATGATGATGATGGTTGTCTGTAAAGTCGGTTTACGGACGATAATTTTTACGTGATAACGGTACAAGTAGGATAATGGTTTTTTCAACAAGAACCTTGTTTCAAATAAAACAATGAATTTAGGTGATAACAATGTTTATTGTATTAGGAAGAATAAGGTTTGGCAATTAGGAATGAAAAATGATATCGGACAAATGTCCACCACGACGACGGTTTCAGATACAAATATTTCATCAAATTTTTAATCACTTTTTGGTCACAAACCGAACGGTTAGATGCGTCACAAACGGAACGCTAAGCCCATATTGTGTCTCCATCGATTGTTTAACAGCCTCCGTGGTCCAGTGGTTAAGGCGTTTGCCTGTTGACCCGGGGGTCGTGGGTTCGATTCCCACCGGAAGCATACTTTGTTTAGTTGTTTCCAGTTTGGTAAGGACATTGCAGGCTTGAATCACCTGATTGCCTGATAAGAAAGATGATTCCGTGCTTCGGAAGGCACGTTAAGCCCGGCTGCCATCTGGTAGTCGTTAAAGGAACCACGTCAGAGGCCGAGAGGCGGTTCCGAAGAACTCTGACACCAGGGTGTGCATGGTCTATTGACCGTAACAACTACTGGAAAAGATGAATGATCGCTTGTTCCGCGCTCTAAAAACGAAACGTGACATTTTCGTGCATGCAGCCGGCGTTCATCGATTTATACATTAGCACGTCCAAAAATAATACTTTATCAAAACAGGAAACATAATTCAATGCAATCCGCAGCTTCGTTTGCGACCCGCACCTAAAGGCCTGCATCCATCATTCAGTAACTGCCGCCGCACTCGAATCTGTAGCCACAGCTCACTGCGGTCACAACGGCCTACAACTGGCGACCAGTCACACGATTTATTGCTGAAACTAGCGATGAAATTCCAGCGATGAATTCGAATTTTCGAAAATGGAATAAGATTACGCAGGACGAAATTGATTTTACTAAAAACTTTGCTATTGTATTATTTATCAGTATGTCTAAGTGTCTTAAGTTTTTTTTTGCTAATCATTCATCATTTCGTGTAGGTGACACGGTCAATCGACCATGCACACCCTGGTGTCAGAGTTTTGGCCTCTGACGTGGTTCCTTTAACGACTACCAGATGACAGTCGGAACCACCGGCTTAACGTGCCTTCCGAAGCACGGAATCATCTTTATTATCAGAGAATCAGGTGATACAATCCTGCAATGTCCTAACCAAACTGGAAACAACTAAACAAAGTATGCTTCCCATGGGAATCGAACCCACGACCCCCGGGTCTACAGGCAAACGCCTTAACCACCGGACTACGGAGGTAGTTAATTGTAGGTACGTAGTGTTTTTATCTTGTAGCAAAACTTTACAGTCAGACATCAAAAGTAGAGTCATTATTTCTCATACAATTAGTATTATTGCTTAGGAAGGCACGTTAAGCCGTTGCTCCTTGCTGCTATGTGGTAGTCGTTAAAAAACCACGACAGAGACCGAGAAGCGGTTCCGAAGAACTCTGACAACAGGGTGTGCATGGTCGATTGACCGTGACACCTACTCGAAATGATGATGATCATTAGGCTGCGCAGAACCATCGGCGATTAGGAAAAAAGATGAAAAGTCTTAAATATTTTCATATATATATTTTTATAAAAAAAAATAAGAAGGGGGCGACTTCCAAGATGTAAATATAAATATAGTCATGTGAGAATTATTGTTTTTTGAAGTAAAAATTACAAAGTTTTAGAAGAAAAATGTGCTTCGACATCATTTTAATTTTCATATGTATCTTTTTCAAATTCCAACAAGGGGGCGATCTTGTTCAAGGATCGACCTAAATTATACAAATACATATGATTTATTTTGGGTCTTGGATGTGTATCTATGTAAGTATTTGTTAGAAAATATAGTATCGTTGAGTTAGTATCCCATTTTTATTGAAGACATTGGAGAAGTTGGTGGATAGACATATAAGAGATGGTCCGCTAAAAAAGCATCCGCTACACAGCATGCAGTGTGCCTACCAGCCTGGCAAATCAACAGAAACAGCTCTGCACTGGGTGGTAAGTCAGGCTGAGAAGGCACTGGAAAATAAAGAACTCTGTCTGGGAGCCTTCCTTGATGTAGAGGGGGCCTTTGACCGGACTACTTTCGAATCCATTGGCAGGGCGGCGACAGAGCATGGAATACCAAGAACGCTCTGCAGGTGGATAGAAAACATGCTGAAGGGCAGGATAATTAACTCAGAACTGCTGGGTGATAAATTATCAGCGGTAACGACGAAGGGTTGCCCGCAAGGACGAGTTTTGTCCCCGACTCTTTGGAGTCTGGTGGTAAACTCACTGATAGTGTCCTTAAATAAAGGACCGGTCATCGTGGTAGGTTATGCCGATGACATAGTCATTCTTATCAGTGGGAAAGTTCCTGACACGGTGAAAGGGCTCATGAATAAAGCTTTGGGAGAAGTACAGGAGTGGTGTACCACAAATCACTTAAGTATTAACCCAAAGAAAACGACAATTGTCCCCTTCACAAGGCTCCGGAAATTGACAGCATTGAGCAGCCTCAAAATGAACGGCATGACGCTCAATCTGGCCAATGAAGTGAAATATCTAGGAGTTACGCTGGATAAAGAACTGACGTGGAATACACACGTTACGAATGCCATAACAAGGGCCCCCAGAGTATTTGGCATGTGTCGGAATACCTATGGTAAAACCTGGGGCTTGAAGCCATACATCCTACGTTGGATATATGAGATGATGGTGAGACCCATTCTGACCTACGGAGCACTGGTTTGGTGGCCAAAGGTTAAACAGGTAACTTGTATAAATGCCCTGAGGAGAATACAGAGAATGGCATGTTGTGCTATCTCGGGGGCATTCTCTACAACACCAACGGCATCTATGGAGATAATCCTAGGACTGCCACCGCTACATTTGTATATTGAAGGCGAAGCCTGCAAGGCTTTATACAGACTATCTTCTTCTGGTCTGTGGAGCAGGCACGCACCAAGGACAAGGCATACGCAAATTGAGACAACACAGGAGCTCGATAGGTTGTTGAACATGGGAAGTGACAAGCTGCTCCCAGTATACAACTTCAAGAAGAACTATAAGATATATATCCCGACAAGGGATGAATGGAAGGATGAATTTCGTCCTTCTGAACGAGAATGCTCAATCTGGTATACTGATGGATCAAAGAACAATCAGGGAACGGGAGCGGGCATCTACTCCGAGGACAGAAAACTGTTTCAGAGCATGGGACAGTTCGCTACCGTATTTCAATCAGAAACATATGCGGTAACTGTCTGTGCTAAAATGAATTTAGAGCAAGGGCTTAAAGATCACATTATCTATATTCTAACTGACAGCCAGGCGACTCTTACTGCGCTTAACTCTGACAGAATCGATTCCAGATTGGCCTTGGATGGTGTGAATGCCTTGAACCAACTGGGTAGACACAACAGACTGAGGCTGGTTTGGGTACCGGGTCACGTTGGGGTTGAGGGCAATGAGAGGGCCGATGAGCTGGCAAGGAAAGGATCGAGTATGCCATTTGTAGGACCCGAACCCTTCGTAGGCCTATCCTATAGCGTGGTAACTACTGCAATCAATGCGTATGTCGACAGTAGACACCAAGCCGAATGGAGAAATATAAGTGGACAAATACACTCGAAGGAAACACTTGGCCTGGACAGCGCCAGGTGGCACAAAGTAATCTGCAAATACAGCAGAAAACAGACAAGAGTTCTAGTGGGAGCCCTGACTGGACACTTTGAAAATAACAGTCATCTCTTTAAACTAAAAATTGTCGAAAGCCCACTATATAGGGCATGTGAGGAATCGGAGGAGACAATGAGACACATTCTGTGTATCTGTGACTCGTTAGCTGGTAAGCGTTTGGACCTCTTAGGATCACCTTATTCTGAGCTAGAGGACTACAGGCACTACGCACTGGGCGATGTTCTGAAGCTCATGCAGTCCTTCTTCAGAATAAACCGTGCGGGTGAGTAAGGCATGGGGTAAGTACAAAATAACCCAAAGGTTAGACGTGCTACTGACTCTGAGTCGGCCCCATCGAAGATAAGATAAGATAAGATAGTATCCCATAACACAAGTCTCGAACTTACTTTGGGGCTAGCTCAATCTGTGTGATTTGTCCATATATATATTTATTTATTTAATTAATTCAGCGCATAGTACTAGTGATGTGAAAACACGTAAATTTTCTAAATTTCGTGCAGTACCGTCTTATTTTTATTCATAATCATCGTAAAAATTGTGTTTTGTTTATGATTTCTTACACTGCAGCATTATTATTGCAAATCTAACTCAAAAAACGCGTCAAAAAATCCAAATCAAAAAACGCGTCCCGTTTTTTTGTACCTTAATTTGAGTACACTTTTTTTTTATTACTTTATGAAATCTGCGCCTACCATGCCTCTGTTTACAGTATCTTCTACCCAAATGTTGGCTGGATGAGATTGCGTTATGCGATAAGCCCGCCTTTGTACCTTCCATAAACAGATATTATCCTATTTTGTTTACTTTTAAGTGTTGGCGCAATAAAGTATATTCATTCATTCATCGTTTTGTCAAATCGAATGTTGTTACCATGCGTTTGAGTATTCTACATGAATCACGTCAAGTCACGTGCTACTGAAATGTTTCGACAGTTGCACAAAGACTAACCTACCGCAAAGCACAAACCAAAAGAGTACAAATAGGTATTACACATATATAATATTTACTATTTTCAAAGACTAACCTACCGCAGAGCAGAAACCAAAAGAGTACAAATAGGTATTACACTTATATAATATTTACTATCTTCAAAGACTAACCTACCGCAGAGCAGAAACCAAAAGAGTACAAATAGGTATTACACTTATATAATATTTACTATCTTCAAAGACTAACCTACCGCAGAGCAGAAACCAAAAGAGTACAAATAGGTATTACACTTATATAATATTTACTATTTTCAAAGACTAACCTACCGCAGAGCAGACACCAAAAGAGTACAAATAGGTATTACACATATATAATATTTACTATTTTCAAAGACTAACCTACCGCAGAGCAGAAACCAAAAGAGTACAAATAGGTATTACACTTATATAATATTTACTATCTTCAAAGACTAACCTACCGCAGAGCAGAAACCAAAAGAGTACAAATAGGTATTACACTTATATAATATTTACTATCTTCAAAGACTAACCTACCGCAGAGCAGAAACCAAAAGAGTACAAATAGGTATTACACATATATAATATTTACTATCTTCAAAGACTAACCTACCGCAGAGCAGAAACCAAAAGAGTACAAATAGGTATTACACTTATATAATATTTACTATTTTCAAAGACTAACCTACCGCAGAGCAGAAACCAAAAGAGTACAAATAGGTATTACACTTATATAATATTTACTATCTTCAAAGACTAACCTACCGCAGAGCAGAAACCAAAAGAGTACAAATAGGTATTACACATATATAATATTTACTATTTTCAAAGACTAACCTTCCGCAGAGCAGAAACCAAAAGAGTACAAATAGGTATTACACTTATATAATATTTACTATCTTCAAAGACTAACCTACCGCAGAGCAGAAACCAAAAGAGTACAAATAGGTATTACACATATATAATATTTACTATTTTCAAAGACTAACCTACCGTAGAACACAAACCAAAAGAGTACAAATAGGTATTACACTTATATAATATTTACTATCTTCAAAGACTAACCTACCGCAGAGCAGAATCCAAAAGAGTACAAATAGGTATTACACATATATATTTACTATTTTCAAAAACTAACCTACCGTAGAACACAAACCAAAAGAGTACAAATAGGTATTAAACATATATATTTACTATTTTCAAAAACTAACCTACCGTAGAACACAAACCAAAAGAGTACAAATAGGTATTACACTTATATAATATTTACTATCTTCAAAGACTAACCTACCGCAGAGCAGAATCCAAAAGAGTACAAATAGGTATTACACATATATATTTACTATTTTCAAAAACTAACCTACCGTAGAACACAAACCAAAAGAGTACAAATAGGTATTAAACATATATATTTACTATTTTCAACACACTGTTTCTTCATCATCATCATCATCATCATCATTCAAATCGTTAGAAGTCCACTGCTGGATAAAGGCCTCTCCCAAATATTCTTCGTGCCAAGGATATTGCCATACTCGCCACCCTTGGCAGGCGGGTTAGCGCGCACAGTTCCTTTGGCTTCTTATGCTTCCGACGCTGCTGCCTATTAGAAGCATTTTTAAGCTGGAGAAGAATAGGAATATGTTGGATCTGGGAAATTACTCAAAAAGGATGTAGCAGCTCGGGAGGCCGGGCGTGCGTACCCGATACCATACCTGCAGCCTCCGTGGTCCAGTGGTTAAGGCGTTTGCCTGTTGACCCGGGGGTCGTGGGTTCGATTCCCACCGGAAGCATACTTTGTTTAGTTGTTTCCAGTTTGGTTAGGACATTGCAGGCTTGAATCACCTGATTGTCTGACAATAAAGATGATTCCGTGCTTCGGAAGGCACGTTAAGCCGGTGGTCCCGGCTGCCATCTAGTAGTCGTTAAAGGGACAACGTCAGAGGCCGAGAGGCGGTTCCGAAGAACTCTGACACCAGGGTGTACATGGTCGATTGACCGTGACACCTACTCGAAATGATGATGACCATACCTTCAACCACCGGACAGGTAGTTAAGGATGACACCCCTGACCATACACACTGTTTCATAATGTGAAATGATGATTGACTAGCTCCGTGGCGCAGCGGTCAACATGCCAGCCTGCGACACGGAGTGACCGGGTTCGATCCCCGGCCAGGTCAAGATGGAAAATGATCTTTTACAGATTGGCCTGGGTCTTGGATGTGTATCTATATATGTATTTGTTATAAAATATAGTATCGTTGAGTTAGTATCCCATAACACAAGTCTAGAACTTACTTTGGGGCTAGCTCAATCTGTGTGATTTGTCCGCATATATTTATATATTTATGATGATTTTGATACACGATTTGTAACTTATAAAGTAGCGTAACTAATATTATAAAGCTGAAGAGTTTGTTTGTTTATTTGGACGCGCTAATCTCAGGAAACGCTGATTCAAATTGGAAAATTCCTTTTGTTGGATAGTTCATTTATTGAGGAAGACTATAGGCTATAAAACATCACGCTGCGACCAATAGGAGCTAAGCATCAATAAAAAACGTTTCGAAAACGGGGGGAAATTATTCATTAATCATAATAACAGAAATTGCCGCGGACGAAGTCGCGGGCAACAGCTAGTAATCAAAATAAAGTTTACCACTTTGTAAAAGTAAAAAGCACTAATGCGATACGGTAAGTAACTTTTTAATTTTCTTTCAGCAAAGAGTGCGTTGTTTCTAAAACATTGTCGGTACGGTACATACCTACATTAGCTTTTGTACTTAATCAAAAATATTGTATTTTTATTAAAACAATAAAATATTCAAATTTTGTCAAAGTTTCAAGTTGTTTAAGTACCACTTCCTGAGTAGGTTATTTTTATTGACAAAAGGAGGGCACTAAATACAACTGCTTGTTTTTTTTTTTTGGTTGAGTGGTATCTGATGGTCTATAGTATAGACAATAATACAAAAACCGGCCAAGTGCAAGTCAGTCTCGCGCACGTAGGTTCCCGTACCATTATCTATGAAAACGGCAAAATTATCATGTCTGTTGTATGGGAGCCCCCTTATTAAACATAAATTTTATTTTAATTAAATTATTTAGTTTTAAAGTGAATAATATAATAAAATAATAAAATTTTCTGTTAATATTTCTAGCATCTACCTGTTGCCGTAATTAATATCGAAAAAAAACACTATTGTAGTGTGAAAGCCCCCTGAAATATTTATTTTATTTTGAATTTTAGTATTTTTTGTTATAGCGGCAACAGAAATACATTATTTGTGACAATTTCAACTGTTTTACTATCACGGTTCATGAGATACATCCCGGAGACAGACGGACGGACAGACAGTGGAGCCATATAAATAGGTTTTACCCTTGTTGTATTAATCTTGGTTACGAAAAGAAACAAGTTTTTATATTTGTCTTCGTATATTATTTTTCCACAATCACTTGACCCAACATATTACTCAATATAAAATATGGGTTATATTTTATATTGTGTGATATGTTGGATAATACGATGTGTTGTAACATCTAACTGCTCATCACAATAATATTTTTCTAACTGCCAAAAGACATCCAACTATACCATTAACATAACTTTTTTAAATTTCAAATTAAGATCTAAATTATTTTTCTAAAAACACAAAATGCCAGAATAAAAATTCCACAGAATATAAAATTTATAGCCAAAAGCCATTACTACAACAGTTTTTTTTGGTTCCGAAACCAAATGGGTACTGTGCTGGCGGATGATGACGAAAAAGTGAGGAATCTACGAGTACATATGGTTCCCTTCTGTAATCTAGATGTTTTGTGCTTTAAGCCTTTGACTTTGGCGTCGCTCAATGTATTCAGAGATCACAATTACATTCTGTAGGACTGAGTTTTAGAACGGTTTACTATTCTGAGAATGGTTAAAGCCGAGCTAGGGCAGATTGCAATCCCCAGAATAATTTATTTGAAACAGCATGAGGTACGATTGTGTTTTGATGTGATTGTATGAAAACAAAGTTTATTCAAGCTATTTTATCTTAGAATAGCATCCACATATACACGGCAAATTTTCATTGGTTTTTTTTTTTTATGACAGGGCGGCAAACGAGCAAGCGGGCCACCACATGAAAAGTAGTAACCGTCGCTCATGGACATCTGCAACACCAGAGGAGCTGTTGATGCATTGCAGACTCTTAAGATACCTGTAAACACGCCTTTTGAAGGACCCCAAGTCATAGCACACAGGCAAAACCTCGGGAGGGAGTCTGTTACACAATGCTGCTGTACGAGGAAAACAACCACGTGACGCTCGGATATTTTTGGAGACCCAAGTGTCAAGGATGTGGGGATGCACTTTACTCCTGTGTCGAGCGGTGCGGTGGTAGAAAGGTGACGGTGGCACGAATTCGAAAAGTTCTTCAGAACACTCCCCATAGTATAGACGGTAAAATACACACAGAGAGCCAGTCTCTCTGTAGACTCTGGGTGTCTAAATCATCTGTGAGTGTGGGATCATCGATAATACGAATTGCCCGGCGTTGGATAGAATCAAGAGGAAGGAGTTGGTATTGAAGTGCACCAGACCAGATATGAGAGCAGTACTCCATGTGTGTTATATGCTGAAATCCATAAACCGACATATATCCCTAGATACAATTCTGTTCTGTAGGTACACTGTCACCGTTTTCTCTCCCATCTCCTTCGTTCACCCTCTTTGCATGCATATTTGGCTCGCTATTAACTCTTACCGTTGTTCTTAGTGTAATATTGAAGACAATCATGAGGAGCAGAGTTGGCTAACGGCATCTGTGCGAGCCGTATCAGCCACAGCCGAGGCATCTCACTGCCTTTCAGCTGTATCCTGAGTCTCGTGCTCTTGGTATCCGCTAGCTCTCCAGCTTCTCGCTTTTCTGCCCCACTTGAGAGTGTGTAATATACTGAAATAATTGTAAAATAATTTATTAATCCTTATCCTTCCTTATCCTTACTTCCTTATCCTTACTAATATTATAAATGCGAAAGTGAGTTTGTTTGTTTGTTTGTTTGTTACGCTTTCACGCCGTAACTACTGAACCGATCATCATGAAATTTTGCATACATGTTCTCTGGAGTATGGAGTAGGACATAGGCTACTTTTTATCCCGGGAAAAAGTAATAGTTCCCGGGAAAGAGTATACTGTTCCCGAGGGATCGACATTGACGCGGGCGGAGCCGCGGGCGAAAGCTAGTACAAAATATAAATCTTGGTCAGGGGTGACATCTTCAACTGGCTGTCCGGTAGTTGCAGATATACATAGGGTAGGCTGCCCGGGCTCCCTAGCTGCTACTAGCTTTTCCCCCATGCATCTGAGTGAGTAGTATCATAATATCTTCATTCCCTTCACAAATCCAATGTATTCCTGTCCTTTCCCAACAGCGTCGACTTTTATGCGACGCAAATTAATTTGAAACAGCTACACAATCCGGAGAGGAACTCCCGACATTCCTTAACTGCACTAGAGAGAATCCCACATAAAATAATTAAGCGTGGTCGGCCCAGGCAAACATGATGACACTCAGTATCTGCGGAAATGATGACAATCGGGCTAACCTGGCCTGAGTTGCAGCGAGCCAGGTAAAGCATATTCTTAAATGGCACTTACAATGCTGTCCGTAATTTTGCCCACAAATAGTGAAGTTGCCTTCGCCCTCCCCTAAGATCATCGCATCTTCATCACAGACTCCTGTAGTCCTGTTTGGCTGGCCCTGAAAGAAGAAACAATGATGAGAAATTTAATCAACTCGCTTTCAAGTTAAATGATTTTTTTTTATTTGTGTTTGACGGCAAACGAGCAAACGAGCCAACTGATGGAAAGTGGTCACCGTCGCCCATGGAAATCTGCAACACCAGAGGAGGTGCTGATGCGTTGCCGACTCAAATACATAAATGATAAAAATAAAATAATTATTCAAGTCAGGCAATGGGAGCGTCTGCGAAAGAGTTGTTGCAATCTGGATTGCAATGCACCTCGTGAGAAATCGTATAACAGTGTACTGTACATCTCTATTTTGTAAGGTGTGTAACAGATACATACATGGTATTACGTCTTTTTTCGATTGCGGGTATAAGACCTAAAAGCCACTTTTAGCATGTTTGTGAGCGTTTAGGAGGAAAGATGGGAAACGGAGTCAAAATAATAATGTTGAGCCGTATTTGGTCATAGTCATCCTCAACTGCTTACTCGGTGGGTGCAGGTATGGCATCGGCTACGCGCGCCGGTCTTCAAGAGCGCCTACTTGCTTTCCCCCATTTTATCCAAGTGAGTAGTGCCCGAATACTCTCCTAACGTTCCCGTTTTTTCCCCTAACTAAAAAATGTTTCCGATGGGCAGCAGCGTTGGATGCACAAAGAGCCAAAGAAACTGCGCTCGCCAACCCACCCGCCAAGCGTAGCCATCATCATTTCGAGTAGATGTCACGGTCAATCAACCATGCACACCTGGTGTCAGAGTTCTTCGGAACCGCCTCTCGGCCTCTGACGTGGTTCCTTTAACGACTACCAGATGGCAGCCGGGACCACCGGCTTAACGTGCCTTCCGAAGCACGGAATCATCTTTATTATCAGACAATCAGGTGATTCAAGCCTGCAATGTCCTAACCAGACTGAAAACAACTAAACAAAGTATGCTTCCGGTGGGAATCGAACCCACGACCCCCGGGTCAACAGGCAAACGCCTTAACCACTGGACCACGGAGGCTGCCAAGCGTGGTGAGTATGGCAATATTGTTTCATGGAACGACACTATCCTTGGAAGCGGCCTGTGTCGAGTATAGGGCTTCTTACGACCGAAATGATGATAATGATGACTAGCCGCATCGCCTATTGTCATTATTCCTCAGATTTTCCTCCTTGCCTTCGATCTGCTTTTACGATCTGCGCGGGTAGAGAAGCAGAGCTGCTACATTATTTCTTTCTTGTCTCCCAGGAATAGAAAACCACTTACTATTGTAAACTGCACAAAGTCGATCCTAAGCTGCATGACCCCTGCATGAGTTTTGCGTATGGTGACGTCACAATCCTGCTCCGCACTCCACGCCTCAGGGAACCCCGGGGACATGAAGTACGTCAAGTTGTTCTCCACCACAGCTCCGCATGTCACCTCAACTGGAATTATCAGAAATAAGTTTCAATTATATTTTACTCCATGTACTTGATGGCATCTCAACTCAGCCTCCGTGGTCCAGTGGTTAAGGCGTTTGCCTGTTGACCCGGTAGTCGTGGGTTCGATTCCCACCGGAAGCATACTTTGTTTAGTTGTTTCCAGTTTGGTTAGGACATTGCAGGCGTGAATCACCTGAATGTCTGATAATAAAGATGATTCCGTGCTTCGGAAGGCACGTTACGCCGGTGGTCCCGGCTGCCATCTGGTAGTCGTTAAAGGAACCACGTCAGAGGCCGAGAGGTGGTTCCGAAGAACTCTGACACCAGGGTGTGCATGTTCGATTGACCGTGGCACCTACTCGAAATGATGATGATGATGAACTGCCTGTTCGTTGGTTGAAGGTATGGCATCGGGTACGCGCACCAGGTTTCCCGAGCTGCTACTTGCTTTTCCCCTATTCATCCGAGTGCGTAATATCGCAATACCTTCATTCCCTTTCTCCAAATCCAACAAATTCCTGTCCTTCCAGCACACACTGAACACACAAGCCAAAGCCCAAGACGACACCATGGACCACGTCTCGGACCCGTAAGTCATCACTGATAACACACATTGCTCAAACACTTTAGACTTTAGGCACTGAGGTATTTTGGACGAGAAGACACTGCGGAGCTTCCCGGACGCTGCCCAGCCAAGACAATCCGTCTTGGCTGGGCAGCGCTACAAAATCATTAGTGTGCTGTTTCGATGAATAATGCGTGTGATTCAGAATATTGTGTTGGAGACGCATAGATAAATATATTAGACGTACAAATTATAAATGAAGAAAAAAAAATTAAGCACCTACTTAATGAAACTATAAGGCGTATGAAGATATCTTATATGACACGACGACTTCATCAAGACGATCTTCGTTAGGAAATCTTAGTTAGGAGACGAAAGGAAGGCTTGTTTGTTTGTTTTTCGTGTATGTAAGTGGCCAACACTGGTGTCATATTTTTCAAGCTGCCTAAAGGCATCTGACATAGCTTAACCACTGGACCACGGAGGTTGTTACCTCCACCTGCGTCGTGTGTCGGACATATGGCCGCCCATACGAAACCACAAAAGCTCATCAAGTCTGTGCGGTTACCGGCTGCAACGGGACGTAATTTGATGGACGCAGCCCGTTACCGGTAATTTTATTGCTGATTGAATTTCGTATTGCATATATGGAGAGATTTGCCCGTGATAAAGTCTTATAAATCATTGAACGCCGGCTGCACGAAAAAGTGGCACATTCCGTGTGTAAGCGAGAGCGCGGCACAAGTGATAGAGAAGCGATCGGCCTAAACGTTCGGCTTGTAATTATTATCCGTAAACCTAATTTACAGACAACCAATTTTTTTTTATAATATAGGATGACAAAAGAGCAATCGCGTCACCTGATGGTAAGTGATCACCGCTTCCCAAGGACATATGCAACACCAAGATGTGACATGAACGTTGCCAGCCTTTCAAGGAGTTGAAGGGGAGGAAAGAGCGGAAGAGGGTAGGCCTCCGGCTCTCACTCGCCTAACGAAGCATAGAAGTGGTAAAGCTTCTACTCAAACCAGCCGACCATTCATGTTACTAGCAAAATAAATTTACCCGGTAGAACGACTCTACCGCGGCCAAAAATGTGTATGTATGTAGATTTCTAGAATCTTTCTGTATATTGACTGACACCAATAATGATTACCATTGTCCGGAATGTAATGACTCCACGTTTCTACTTCCAATCAGAACATAACGTATTGATAGAACATTAATTAGGTACCTATTATCTGGGTTGGAGATATTGGTTTACAGAAATGTAAATGTTGATATTGTAACTTGTTTACTGCAAATAGTATCAGTTTGTATCTAGTCGTGTTTATTTTTTATGTATAATTTGGGTGCGTTTCTCTTCTATCTCTATCTTGCCTGATGGAAAGCAACGATGAGGTCTAGCGTAATACACGCAATCTCAAATAATGCCTATTCACTCTTGCTTTGGAAATCCCTAAATAGAACGAGTCGAAAAACAACGATGGGGAGGGAATTCCGTTCCTTCGCGGTTCGCATAAAGGAAGGTGAATCTAGAGGTACGATGAGCAGGAAATATCCACCACATACGGGTGGAATCCCTGTCCACGCCATGACGTCCGAAGATAGAATGGTGCAGGGGGAATTAGATATGCAATTCCTGTGCGCACTGACCGAAAGGCAGCCTATAATAGACACAAAGACTTGCTACTAATCGGCGGTGTCTGAAGTTCTGAAGCCGTTCTGTGGTCAGCAACTCATCATCAACAAGTCTCCTGGCACGTCTGTGGATAGTTTCTAGGGCTTTGAGCTAACAGCGTGCGGATCCATCCCACAGATGTGAACAATACACCATACAGGAGTGAACTTGAGCGGTGTAATGGCACTAATGGCTCAACAGCTGGCCTGAAGTAAAATACTGTTGGACCTTGGAGAGGATGCCCAGTTTTTTCGATGCAGTCTTAGTCCTGGACACATTATACTCGTAGCTACTGAATTTAAGGTTTATATTATTTTTTTTCGCTTCACTTGTGCTCGAGCTTTATAGTTATTTCTTCCAGGAATAATTCGAAACAGAGGAAATTTGAGGTTGTCGAATGATCAAACGACACCTTATTAAAACAATAATGTGATGTGATTCAAGTGATTCTTTTTTATATTTAGGAATATATATAACCACATGAATACAATGCTCAGATTGAATTAAGGCTTATACCAGCATTGTCCTAAACAATAAGGCACCAGAACAAAAGGCAACAATGGCCCAAGATAACAAAAATAGTAGATTATTCAACTTATTACATAGAAATTCATTATATGCC
Source organism: Elegia similella (assembly GCA_947532085.1). Lineage (NCBI taxonomy): Eukaryota > Metazoa > Arthropoda > Insecta > Lepidoptera > Pyralidae > Elegia > Elegia similella. Next base: position 23,811,453 of record OX383941.1, read on the forward strand.
TTAAAATCCAATGTAATTCTATTTTTTTCTCTAGCATCTCCAATATAACGCAAATATAAAGAACTAGCTTTTGCCTACGGCTCCACCCGCGTCAATGTAGATCCCTCGGTACATTTTATCCCCCGGAAAAAGTACAACCGTACTTTTTCCCGGGATGAATATACCCTATGTCCTTCCCCGTACCCCAGATAACGAGTATGTAAAATTACATGATGATAGTTTAGTAGTAAAGGCGTGAATGCGTAACAAACAAACAAACTCACTTTGCAACCCCTAATGCAGGCCCAGGGGTGCATTTTTTTAAAATCCAATGAGTGGATTATTATTTTTTACTAACGAGTAATTAAAAAAATCATGTAGTTCGCTTAAAAAAATACAATATTTCATACAACCCTAGGATTTTTGGAAATTCCATCCCTAAGGGGGGATGGAATTTCCAAAAATCCTTTCTTAGTGGACATCTCCTAATTAATCTACCTTCCTGCCAAATTTCATCTTCATTGGCTAGTAGTCATCAAAATTTCGTGATAAGTGCATGAGTGAGTAAGTGATTTTCGCTTTTATATAAATTATTATGAGCTTATGTTCATAACAACGAATATTTGTTCACAATCTATACTTTAAAAGCACAAAACAAATGAGAAATTTTATATTGAAATGCGTAATTTACACGGAATCATAAAACAAAAGTTCATTTCGAAATGTTTCCTCAACCCTTATCTTTGTAGAACGATATTTCAACAACTAAAGGCGACAAACTTTTTTTCTACGGCTTCTTGCAATTTTCAAGTCGTCACGCGAAGCCTTATCGCTATTCGCTCCACCAACCGGTCGTGAGCTTTTTCCTCAACTTTTTGCTCGCGTCTCATGCGGGCTTTGGTGTGAAAGCCAACATTCACAAAAACTCCCTACATAACGTGAAATCAATTGCATCGATCGTCGGAATCAGATGTCCATCTTTTTTTGGAGGATACTCCGCTAAAGATTCAAGACACAACATTTTATAAACTGCAGACTTATCCCAATCTTAACTTTGGGCATTTTTGTGATCTTACGTAAGAACTATCATTTTTTTGAAGGGATAACTTGTGCACTTTTTGAGATGAGTAAAAAATGTAAAACTCACGTCAGGATCACGTGGCCTGTAGGAGAGGAAATAAAATCCCCCCTCTTTCTACCGTGCAGAGTGCAAGCCGTTATTTTTTTATGGTATAGGACGGCAAACTGACGGCGAATGAGCAAGCGAGTCACCTGATGGTAAGCGATCACCGCAGCCCATGGACAACTGAAACAACAGTGTGTGTCAGGAGCGGTGCCGGCCTTGTAAGGAGTAGGGGGACATTGGGAGGGAGGAAATAGTGCAACCATTTCCGTTGTTTCAGTTGTCCATGGGCTGCGGTGATCGCTTACCATCAGGTGACTCGCTTGCTCATTCGCCGTCAGTTTGCCGTGCTATACCATAAAAAAATAACGGCTTGCACTCTGCACGGTAGAAGGGGGGGGGATTTTATTAATATTAGGAAATAGTGCAACCATTTCCTCCCTCCCAATGTCCCCCTACTCCTTACAAGGCCCTCCAGCTCTTTCACTCACCGAATGAAGCAAAGAAGTGGTAAAGCTTCTACTCAAACGTCGATTTTCTGTGAGTGTGGTACTTCAACGGACGAGTCGGCCCATTCATGCTACTAGCAAAAATGATTTTTGCCGGTAGCGTGAATGAAATGATTTATTTGCTATTGCTTATACAGTGGTTGTGGCTACATTTAGAGCCGGCAATTTTTTTTTTATAAATTGATATTTGTAATTTTTTATTGGTTTTATTTTTATGGCTTTACCATAATTTATAAAAGAAATATCAATAGTGTTTCCCATACCAAATAACTCCCGGAAAATCGCGATAATCTGTCCGTTAATCACTTGTTGTCCTGAATGTGCCGGAGATATTAATGAGATGTCAGCCGAAGTTAGCGAATGTCTGTTACGGCATTGACGTATATAATGTGAGAAACACGATTATTCTAGTTATTGTTACTGTTGATTAGATTTAGGCCGCCTCACTCAAAGATATTTTAGTTGTAGAGCCACGCTACCGGCACAATTCATTTTTGCTAGTAGCATGAATGGGCCGGCTAGTCCGGGGAAGTACCACACTCTCACAGAAAATCGACGTTTGAGTAGGAGCTTTACCGTTTCTATGCTTCGTTCGGTGAGTGAGAGAGCCGGAGGCCCATCCTTCCCCCATTTCCTCCTCCCGTGTCCTTTCCCCAACTCCTTGAAAGGCCGGCAACGCTCCTGTTACACCTTGGTGTTGCAGTTGACCATGAGCAGCGCTGGTCGCTTACCATCAGGTGACTCGCATGCTCGTTTGCCGCCCTATAACATAAAAAAAAGATACCTAGACGAGGACCTCTGTTATAAGGAAACCAAACTCACTGCACTGAGCACAAACACTATCTTTATCTGTGGATTGACACTCCGTGTCGCAGGCTGGCGTGTTGACCGCTGCGCCACGGAGCTAGTCAACATATCAAAAGTAAATACTTCAAAAGTAAAAATACATCAAAAGTAAATACTTTTGATGTATTTAATTAATACAAATGTATAATTTTGGTCGATCCTAGCACAAGATCGGCCCCTTTTTGTAATTTAAAACAGATACATATGAAATTTAAAAACGATATATGTTATGATGTCCAAAAGCATTTTTATTCGAAAAGTTTGTCAATTTTACGTCTAAAACAATAATTCTTACATGACAATATATATATTTACATCTAGGAGGTCGCCCCTTTCTTATTTATTTTATAAAAATATGAAGATATTAACACTTTTCATCTTTTTGCATAATCGCCTAATGGCTTGCGCAGTCGCGACGTTTTTCATTCGCGCGATAACCACTTAATCAATGATCAAAATGTAACATTTTCGATTAAGTGTGACTAAAAATAAAAGAGAGCAACCCACGCAGACGATTTCTCTAAAACTCGTCATCGGAAACCTGTCCCTCAAATAACAATTAATTTACGCCCGGAAAACTTGGCAGTAGATAAGTCGATAGGCGTTTGTCTGTCTGTCAATCACCTGTTCTCCTAAATCTACCGGAGAGATTAATGAGCTTGTCGGAATTAGTGAATGTCTGTTACGATATTGACATAAATTACTTTAGGAACACAGTTAAGCCTAGTTCATTGTTCCTGTCAAATGGGGTTTGGTTATGAACACGTACTTGCTTATTTGATTATTACGAGTATAGCTGTCGCCCGCGGTTCGGTTTGCGTTAATGACGATCCCGCGGGTGTACTGTACCGATAGATGGCGTTGTACGAGGTTAGAACGCCCTATAGTAGTTTTTGGGACGTGCTCCTGTAGTGGAGACTAAAAAGGACCTGATGATGATGATGATGATGATGTTGATAGTAGTTTTTAGGGTTCCGTACCCAAAGGGTAAAAACAGGACCAGTTCGTAAAAACGATAAAAATGGGACCCGGACGTTAATATCGCTCCGCTGTCCGTCTGTCATCACGCTGTATCTCATGAACCGTGATAGTAAGACAGTTGAAATTTATATAGACGATGTATTTCTGTTGTCGCTATAACAACAAATACTAAACAATAGAATAAAATAAATATTCAAGGGAGCTCTCATACAACAAACGTGATTTTTTTGCCTGTTTTTGCTCGATATTGATAACGGCAATAGGTAGACGCTTGAAATATTCACAGAATATTTATTTTTATATTAACTTTAAAAATAAATAATTACCTAAAAATAAAATTAATATTAAACGGGAGCTCCCAAACAACAGACATGACTTTTTTGCCGTTTTTATAGATAACAGTACGGAACCTTTCATGCGCGAGTCCGACTCGCACTTGGCCGGTTTTTCCGGGATGAAATGTAGCATCCCAGATAACGCGCATGCAACTCCTCCATAATCGGTTCAGTAGTGAAGGCTTAAAGCGCAGCAATTAATTATTTTTTTCAAACAATTAAACTGTCTTTCACATTTATAATATTAGTTATCACAACTTTCGATTTTGTTCTTCCAGAACCAAAAAATAAAACAAATTACTCTAAGTATTAGCAATCAATAACAAATGTAATACCTGTGCTTATACTAATATTTAAATAAATAAATAAATAAATATATACGGACAAATCACACAGATTGAGCTAGCCTCAAGGTAAGTTCGAGACTTGTGTTATGGGATACTAACTCAACGATACTATATTTTATAACAAATACATATATAGATAAACATCCAAGACCCAGGCCAATCTGAAAAAGATCATTTTCCATCTTGACCTGGCCGGGGATCGAACCCGGGCTCTCCGAGTCGCAGGCTGGCGTGTTAACCACTGCGCCACGGAGCTGTCTGACTTTAACTTTCTATTTCTGTTAAAACGCTTTCTCCTAAATAATGATAGACAATTAGTAGGAAAGTCCGGATTCCCCACATTTTTGATTCCCTGATATAAATCTCATACCTTTAAACGAGCCGCTTCCACGCTGGTCTGGGAGAAAAGAAAAAATGTAGAATGTGCCAGCTGCTTCTCTTCCCGCGCAGATCGTAAAAGCCGATCGAGGGATTGGGTTAAAATCTGCGGAATCATGTCAATAGGCGATGCGGCTAGCAACCCATCACTATTTGATTCAGTCTTCCATCTACACGCCCTCCAACATGCTAAACGTGGCCATAATGTCTCATAGACTTAGGCTCTGTCTACCCCGCAAGGGAAAAAGACGTGATACTATGTATGTTAAACGAGAAATTCCTTTTTTTTCTTGTATATTTATATTTCAGTTCGTTCGCGCCTAAGCTTTTCGCGCCTGCGTTCTTTAGCGTCTCAACACTTCGCACCTTCGTCTTTCGCACTTAAACTACACACTCGTAAAAACAAAAATCTGTTAAAAGCTACAACACTACCGAACTACGCATACATTGTCAGCCAATAAACCTAGATTGACAGACAGACAGACGCACATAAACAATAAGCAGCTTTCGATTGAAAGTGGGTTGTTGGAGAGATAAACCCTTATGACTTATGGCTTACCATTCAAGACAATGATGGTGTTTGTTTAGTAGTTTATAACTTGTAGAAGATTTCTAAATAATAACAGATGGTTAATTACGTCACTACTATAATTAAGACGTCTCTGTCAGCCGCGAGATATCGGCGAGTGGAGTAATTGAGCGTTTTCTCCTATTAACTTTTCATCCAATCTATACTAATCTATACTAATATTATAAAGCTGAAGAGTTTGTTTGTTTGATTGTTTGTTTGTTTGTTTGTTTGTTTGAACGCGCTAATCTCAGGAACTATTGGTTCAAATTGGAAAATTCTTTTTGTGTTGGATAGTTCATTTATTGAGGAAGGCTTTAGGCTAATAAACATCACGCTGCGACCAATAGGAGCGAAGCATCAATAAAAAATGTATTGAAAACGGGGGAAAAGTATTCATCTATACTAAGAAAAAACCTAATTAATCATAATAACAGAAATTACCGCGGACGAAGTCGCGGGCTACAGCTAGTTCTTGAATATTTGTTGTTATTATGAGCTTTCGTTCAATTCTCAAATATTTGTTATATTTCATGTGTTTTAGTGGCCAACACTGGAGTCAGGTTTTCCAAGCTGCCTAAAGGCATCTGACATTGCTTATTCTTAAATGTCAAACGAGGTTAAGCCTCCCGAATCCGGTAGGGCATTCCACAATTTAGAATTTACATTTACTTAGTCTAATAATAATCTATCATATCGTATAAAAAAAAAAGGGGATAGTAGCGATATCAATAACTATAGGCCAATCAGTTTAATTTCACATTTGTATAAAATTTTTATAAAAATAATTCAAACCAGAATTTCAACACAATTAGACAACTGTCAACCGCCTGAACAAGCAGGTTTTCGGCCCCTTTATTCCACCACCGATCATCTACAAGCTCTGAATCAAATTATAGAAAAAATTACAGAGTACAAAAAGCCACTATACCTTGCTTATATAGATTATAATAAAGCCTTTGACAGTATCTATCACCACGCTATATTTTCAGCCTTACAGAACCAAAATATTGAACCAACCTACATCGAACTCATTAAACATATTTACAATAATAGTACAGCTGCCGTCAAACTTCAGTCTATTGGAACACCGTTTGCCATACAACGAGGGGTAAAACAGGGGGACCCTCTCTCTCCTAAATTATTTACAAGTGCCTTAGAGGAGACCTTTAAGAGTTTGGCTAACAAATGGCAGAACAAGGGCATTGTCATGGGCGAAAAAAGGCTCACAAACCTACGTTTCGCCGATGATATTGTCCTTTTGTCTTCCTCTCCCATAGAACTGCAAGAGATGCTTCAAGATCTATGCACAGCAAGCCTCAAGGTTGGACTTAAGATGAACGGGTCGAAGACTAAAGTGATGACCAATAGGTCCAAAGTTCAAATTAGAGTGGACGGGCAGGAGATACACTATGTCGACGAATACCTGTACCTGGGCCAGATAGCTTCCTTCAATAACAGACAAGACCAAGAGATCAATCGACGAGTTCAAAATGCGTGGAAAAGCTTCTGGTCCATGGGCGATGTTATGAAGGGAGACCTTCCACTAACTCACAAGCGAAAATTAATCGACATGTGTATCCTGCCCGTTCTAACTTATGGAGCGCAGACCTGGTCTTTGACCTTATCGCAAAAGTCCAAACTCGGGGTTTGCCAACGGTCTATGGAGCGAAGTATACTGGGCATTAAATTTTCGGATCGTATACGGAATAGCACCATTCGCTCCAAGACCAGAATAATGGATGTGGGAAGGAAAGCAGCCAAACTGAAGTGGGATTGGGCGGGTCATGTTTGCAGAATGCACCCAGACAGGTGGGCTAAGTTAACCACGGAATGGGCCCCTGTAGGATGGCAACGAAAGCGAGGCCGTCCAAGAAAAAGATGGTCTGATGATTTGGCGGCTTATGATAAACATTGGCGATCTTTCACAACAGATAGGGATGAGTGGCGTACAAGAGGGGAGGCCTTTGCCCAGCAGTGGGAAACAACAGGCTAAAAAAAAAAAAAAAAAAAATCGTATACTAGCTGTTGCCCGCGACTTCGTCCGCGGCAATTTCTCTTATGATGATTAATGAATGAATTTCCCCCGTTATTAAAACATTTTTTATTAATGCTTCGCTCCGATTGGTCGCAGCGTGATGTTTCATAGCCTAAAGCCTTCCTTAATAAATGCACTATCCAACACAAAAATAATTTTCTAATTTGAACCAGTAGTTCCTGAGTTTAGCGCGTTCAAACAAACAAACAATCAAACAAACAAACTCTTCAGCTTTATAAAATTAGTATAGATATAGTATACAAAAATCGTATACTATAGCAAAGGAATAACCTTTCATTTCTAATAACGAACCAGACATTACATCTCCGACGGACATTTTTATGAGAATGTATCACATCACAAAGGACGATGAGATTACTTGTAACACAGTAATATGTCATACGCGTGAACACCAAAGACAGGAGATAAATATATTATATTAAGTAAAAAATAGTAAAGAAAAAAAAACCGGCTAAGTGCGAGTCGGACTCGCGCACTAAGGGTTCCGTACCTATATATAATAAGTTTGAAATTATTAAAAATATTTTTTTTATATGATGTTATTTAAAATGTATGCTTTTCGCAATTTTTCCTATATCTGTGCTATAAGACGTTGCTTCGTACCAAATTTCAAGATTCTGAGGTCACGGGATGTACCCTGTATGTTTTGATTCCCTTGCGAATGTCGAAAAAACACGAAAAATTGCGACATAACCAGCTGTATCTTTTGATTGCGTTGGCTCAGAAGCTTGATTTTTTAACAACTGTAAGGGACAGCCAGACTTGAGTATTTGATATGAATTTCAGCTCGATACCTCTACGCGTTCCTGAGAAAAAGGGTCTTTACAGACTGACAGACAGACGGACAGACAGACAGACGGACAACCGAGTGATCCTATAAGGGTTCCGTTTTTTCCTTTAGAGGTACGGAACCCCAAAAATCACTAGAAAAAATTATCCTAAATCTTGCCGTTCCAAATTTAGCCGTGTGGTTTCTGGCAGAGTAGAATAGGACCACTTCAAGTTTTCCTATGGATGTCATAAGAGGCGACTTAGGAAATACAAGCTAAATAAATCTCATAAACATCAATGAGACCTCTCCGTCGTCTGGCCAGCGTGGAGAGTGTAGGCCAAGTCCTCTGGCTGTTCTGGCCAAGTATAGCTCTAGTAGAACAGAAAGGGCCGTGCTCCTGTAGTGGAGACTAAAAAGGACCTGATGATGATGATGATGACTTTCGCCCTATGCAAAAATTCAATTTCAGCTCATGTACGGTCGCCTGCAAAAGTCAATATAGAAGTTGCGTAAAAAGTCGTGTGTACAGATACTATTAAAAATAATAGCAATTTCAACCTTAAACATGTGGGATAAGGTTCATGATATTTTAAAATATGTATGCCTACCCTATCACTGCAATCAATTTTTACCTTAAGAGCCCGCCATATGCCAGGCGGCGTAGCGATACAAACGCGGATGGTCTAAACGCGTTGGCTACTTTGGATATTTTCATTTTTTAGGAATGTTCAAGAGTTATTCGAAAAAGAAAAACATATGATGGCTGCCTTATCTGTAATACAATAATAATCAAAAGTTTCAAGGTAAATTTTAATGTATATTATATATTTGGTGAATAATGCTATATACCGAGTAAATTAGACGTGATTTGGAGGCAACTTTGCAATTTTTTCTATCGAGAAAATTTAACGCAATCGTTTTTTTAAGTCATATAGTTACCAGAGTTAGTCCTGAACTTTGCTGCATTTTTATTTCAACTTGAGTATTTAATTATTATTGATATAACAGTCAATCATGCAAAGCAGTGTGAGGTAGTACGGGCCCTTTTGGCTATGTATGGACTTTTGCAGGTGACCGTACATGAGTGTAACTTACAAAAGTGAGTACCGTACGAGTTTGAAGCGACTGGCAGGATGCACTCGATAGGGATGATTGTAAGAAGGCAGGGGAGGTCTTTGACCATCAGTGAAACACAAATATTTTTACAAGTATAACTTACAAACACAACAGACGCCCAAACCATGAGCACAATCTCCACTGGACTTGCCGCCCCTCTGGTGGCAGTCATAAGCGTTGAGACAGATGCCCGCACGGGCGATGGTATCGATGGCTGGCTTGCACTCCCGCTCGCCCCCCACCGGGAAGAAGTTGAACACTCTGCCCAGGGACAGGATACCTGCAAAAAGAAATAATTCTTTAAACATCTACTTACAGATGCCGTTTAAAAATATACACGGTGAAATTTTGATCGTTCTGGACCCTTATAGGGATGATTCAGCCCGTTGATATAAACAACTTTTCCTATGGGACCAATGCTGGGAACTCAAAAAATTTTTTGACTGTTCCGTACAAATTGACCGGGCGGCCGAAAAGATGTTTAATTTAGTTTAAAAAGTTTATTTAAGATAAAGCTTAGCCGTGTGGTATCCGGCAGAGTAGAATAGGACCACTCCAAGTCTTCCCGTGGATGTCGTAGAAGGCGACTTAGGAAATACAAGCTAAACAAAGCTTTTAAACATCTAAGACACCTGTCCAAGCCGTCTGGCCAGCGTGGAGAGTGTAGGCCAAGTCCTCTAGCTGCTCTGGCCAAGTATGGCCTTAGTAGTACAGAGAGGGTCGTGCTCCTGTAGCGGAGACTAAAAAGGACCTGATGATGATGATGATGATTTAAGATAAGAGAACATTTACACCGTAATTAACGTTGAAGTGTCATTAAAACCATGTACACCGTACCTACTAAAAACACGACTTTGGGCAATTATAAGTCAATTACAAGGTAATTAAATTTATTGGTAAGATCATATACTCTTTTGTACGATATAAAATAATTTCACTTCTATACTAAGATGTTGTCGGACATTTTTATTTCTCTTTCAGGGTTTAATCATTTTCAGTATCCGCAGAAAGCGATTATTTTCAATTAACCAAATAAAAATGAGAGCTATCAAGCCGCGTCTATACCACTGACCACCAAAACTATAGAGGAGTGACCAAATAAGAAATATCTATATGAGCTTATATCATTAAAACTTATGTGAGATAAAAATATACATGAAATTGTCACTAAGTGCTATTAAGACAGCAACTACATATACTCGTATGCTATTAAGCCAGGGTTGCCGACTATAGTTTTGAAAGAAAGAAAGAAAGAAAAAAAAAATGTTTATTTGATATATCACAAACAGAACAATAACAATAATTATTTCTAGTTGTATAAACCGGACATATTTGTGTTTATATCAAAAAGGCCTCCTCTCAGCATGAAGTTGTGGTGAACACCACAACGCTGGTCTTCCGAGGACACCATTACAAAATTAAAACAAAAACTAAAATTTGATGAACACACACACATTACAACAATAATCTAGGGTGGCGCTACACTACATATATACACTTATCTCACATGCACATATATATATTAACAATTTAACGTGGAGGGAAGGAAGTTAAAAAGTAACGCTACACTTTTACGACTTTTGAGCACTCAAAATGTATTCCTTGAATTTGATTTTAAAAGTTTTAATAGTTATAGAGTTTCTAATAGGTGGTGGAATATTATTCCAACAACTTGTCGCAGCGTATCTGAAACTGCCTCGAAATGCAGCAGTTTTATGCCTAGGGATGATTAAGCGGTCAGGTTCTCTAGCTCTATGGGTGAATTTTAATTTGTCATACAAATATGATGGACTTTTGGTTTTAACAATACCAAAAGTTTCGGTAGTAACTCATTTTTGACAAATGAGTTAGACGATTCCTCGCCATTTAACATTTTTAAGGGGTTTATAATAAAGGTTTAAAATAGATAAATAAAATAAAATAAAATTTATGGACCCATTTCACAGTACAATAGTATACAACTTACGTTTCGGCGTCTAAGAAATGCGTTTCATCTGCGAAACGACAAACGAAGCGAGCATTCAAAACAACAGAACGAATTTGTAATTTTTCATAGTTCTTTATTCATAAAAAACCATAGTACATTATGTTTGGATGTATTACGTCCTACACTTACTCACTGCTTAAAAAACATTAAATCCATGCCGAAATAATTAATTTACTAAATTCAAAACTTATTTTTTTCAAACTCTTCTCATAGTTATCATTGAATTGGAAGAAATTCGTCTATGTTATGATAATATTTCTTCAACAAAAAAACTTTTTAATACATAATTGTAATTTAATTAAACAATACATTTATAGGTACTTGTATTCTTATGTGATTACTGACATTAGCCTGAAAGATTCGATTTTTAAATACTCATCATCATCATCATCATTTCGAGTAGGTGTCACGGTCAATCGACCATGCACACCCTGGTGTCAGAGTTCTTTGGAACCGCCTCTCGGCCTCTGATGTGGTTTCTTTAACGACTACCAGATGGCAGCCGGGACCACCGGCTTAACGTGCCTTCCGAAGCACGGAATCATCTTTATTATCAGACAATCAGGTGATTCAAGCCTGCAATGTCCTAACCAAACTGGAAAAAACTAAACAAAGTATGCTTCCGGTGGGAATCGAACCCACGACCCCCGGGTCAACAGGCAAACGCCTTAAGGTTAGATTTCCCATACAAAGTCGTCGATCAGCTGGACGAATTTCTATGAAAGGTTAAACTTATTTTTTCGCATTTACCTTTTTTTCTTACATTTCTGTATTTCATTAGGGATTCTGATACCCAAATTTCAATAAAGCTAGGGGGTTCAAAATCACGCTGTAGGTATATTTTTAACAACACTATGATTTTAGGTTTATAATGAAACTTCCATGGTCTAAGAAGTTTGATGTCAATGTGTTTCACCAGCGACAAACGGAGCGAGCATTTAAAGCAAACAGAACTAATTTGTTACGACTCAATTAGACGACTCCTGGCCATTTAGCGCAGCCGGAAAGAAATCTATCTAATTACGAGGATTTCACTAAGTTTGCACTGAATACAGATAAAGTTCTTTGAAGATGCTGTTTTCTTTTACTTTGAAAACTTGATTTTGAAAACTTAGGCGGGCTCCGTGGCGCAGTGGTTAACTAACACGCCAGCATGCGACACGAGGGTGCCCGGGTTCAATCCCCGGTCAGGTCAAGATGGATTTTTTTTTCTGATCTCTTTCATATTGACCTTGGTCCTGGATGTTTATCTATATACGTATTTGTTATAAAATATAGTATCGTCTAGTTAGTATCCCATAACACAAGTCTCAAACTTACTTTGAGGCTCCATCGGTGTGAATTGTCCTTATATATTTATTCATTTATTTGAAAACTTGTTTGCTTTCAGTTCACTAAAAGTCATAATCTTAATATACTTATAAAAAACTAGCGACCGGATCCCGGCTTCGCACAGGTGCAATCTATATAAGGTCCATATTTTAAGACGGTTCTGCACGAAATTGTGAAAATCGACGTGTTTTCAAATCACTAGTACTATGCGTTGAATTAATTAAATACATCAAAAGTACTTGTATAATTTAGGTCGAACTTTGAACAAGATTGCCCTCTTATTAGAATTTGATACAGGTACATATGAAATTTAAAAATTATATATATATGTTATGATGTCTAAAAACATTTTTCTTCGAAGACTGTAATTTTTACGTCTAAAGCAATAATTCTCACATGATAATACTTATATTTACATCTCGGAGGTCGCCCCTTTCTTATTTTTATTATAAAAAAATAAATATAAAAATATTAAGAGTTTTCATTTTTTTTCCTAATCGCCTAATGGTTCTGCGCAGCCTAATGGCTTGCGCAGTAGCGACGTTTTTTGTTCGCGCGGCTCCCGCTTAAGGGCTGGTATCTATATGTCCAAGAAATGCTTTAGTAGCAAAATTTAAGAAATCGACACGCTAATTTTTGTTTTAGCATTTTCATACGAATAAATATATTTTATATCGATAAATCAGCTGTTTTGATTGTCAACGTCAAGATGTCGATGAGAGTCGCAAATCAATTTTACTGCATTGGTTAAATCCGTCATGGACAGCTAATTTACGGTTAATAATGCTGATTCAGGTTCCATAATCTCTTATTTTTAAGCTATTGCATAGCTTCTATCGCGGGCCTTGAGTGTGGAGACCGAATCCAGAAATTCCGTAACGAAAAAACCTAACACCCTCCACTCCGACCGGCACAGCGATGATACTTTGACTTGGGTGTCGCGACAGGCTCGACGGAGTTACTGTTAGAGTGTTACAGTAACGGAGTTACTGTTACAGTGAGTTAACTTAAGTTAACAGTGAGTTAAGTTACTAAGTTACAGTTACTGTTACAGTAAGTTAACAGTGAGTTACAGTAACAGAGTTACTGCATAAATAAAATAAATAAATAATTATAATTGCATAAGTTTATAAAAAATGCTATGCAATAGCTTTACCGCGGCAGTCCCCGAGCTCACACGTCTTTTTTTGTTTTTTTATTATTTTCATTCTAACATAATTGACCGAGAGAGCAAGCAAGTCGCGGGGCAGAAGCGCATTTTTTGTATGTATGTAGGTTTATTTGTTCCGCAATAGCCTTCGAACCTGTGCTCTTCTCGAATTTAGATACAATTTGGAATTTATGTAGTCTATATAATTTTCAAGTAAGTAGCAGGGCATCAAAATCGGTTTAGTTATTTCTGTGATATTTAAGTAAATGCTCGTGAGATTCATGTTTGCAGCCAACTTCTTATTGTCAAGTTGTGTCTTGAGTCCATTTGTTTCAGACTTAAGTCACAAACCAATCGCCCTTAGTTAATTACCATAACATTAGGAGCTAAGCCGTGTGGCTTCCGGCAGAGTAGAATAGGACCACTCCTAGTCTTCCCATGGAGGTAGTAAGAGGCGAATTAGGAAATACAAGCTAAACAAAGCTCATGAACATCAATGAGACCTCTCCAACCCGTCTGGCCAGCGAGGAGAGTGTAGGCCAAATCCTCTGTCTGTTTTAGGCCAAGTATGGCTCCGTAGTACAGAGAGGGTCATACTACTGCAGTGGAGACTATAAAGACCTGATGATAATGATGATGATAACATTAGGATATATCTTCTTAATATATATAAATCTCGTATCACAATGTTTGTCCTCAATGGACTCCTAAACCACTTAACCGATTATAATAAAATTCGCACACCATGTGCAGTTCGATCCAACTTGAGAGATAGGATAGTTTTTAACTTATGGCGAAACGAAGTTCGCCGGGGCAGCTAGTTAACTATAAAAATATATTAACTTAAAACAAGCCCAAAGGTATTTCCCATGCCCTCTATCAGCTTTTACGATCCGCACATTATTAGTTGCAGCTGGCCTTGTTTCTGTAGCGTGCAAGGTATGTTAATAGGTTACTCATAGATACACTTATCATGGTGTAGTGATTATGATCATATCTCCACACGATGAAAGTGAAAGATGACACGAAAGTGAGAAGGCGTCATTAATTTTTTATAACATTTGTTAGAAATGGAGGTAATGTTATACCGTTATGACGAATAGAGGCCCATTTATTCATAAACTAGCTTTAGCCCGCGGCTCCGCCCGCGTTAGCGTCGATCCCTCGGGAATAGTACTTTTTCCCGGGATAAAAGGTAGCCTATGTCGTTCTCCGTACTTCACAGAGCAAAATTTCATGATGATCGGTTCAGTAGTTACGTTTTGAAAGCGTAACAAACAAACTTACTTTGGCATTTATAATATTTTATGGATAATAATCGAGGCGTCGAGGCTTACTTGCTGCTGCGTCGGCACTATACTTCACTTGCACAATTCTAAACATCGGTGCCGTGTGCAATGATGTGACAGGTTAGCGGTCTTTATATAGGACAATCCCGTCTTGTAATAATACAGATAAACAAACACACAAACAATCAAATGTTTCCTCTTGATAATAATATTTATTTAATCTCTAGCTAACTGTAAATAGTTTGACGGATGTTCTATTATATTTGGCTGCGTCACTATCAATAAGAGCTGGGACAACATTGAGGAAGATAAGGATTCTTTACACTTACAGACAAAAGAAAGGGATGTTGAAATGATTTGGACGTGTAGAGAGGATGGATGAAAAGAGAATTACGAAAGGTATACATAGTCAAAGACAATATATTAGTGAAATTTTTATCGTTCTGGACCCTTAAAGGGGTGACTCAGCCCATCGATAAGAACAACTTTTCCTATGGGACCAATGCTCGAAACTCAAAAAAACTTTGACGTTCCCATGCAAATTGACCGGGCGGCTGAAAATTTTTGTATGGAACTGTCAATTTTTTTTTTAGATCCCAGCATTGGTGCCTTAGGAAAAGTTGTTCATATCGATGGGCTGAATCACCCCTTAAAGGGTTCAGAACGATCAAAATTTCACCGTGTATACAGCGTGATTTTGAACTCCCTAGCTATATTGAAATCTGGGAATTAGAATCCCTTATGGAATACAGAATTGTAAGAAAATAAGAAAAAAAGGAAAAAATAAATTTAACCTTTCATAGAAATTCGTCCAGCTGATCGGCGACTTTGTATGGGAAACCTAATTTTCTTTTTCGTTTTTCACCTTTTTTACTTGCAATTCTGTGTTCCATTAGGGGTTCTGATCCTTAGATTTCAATAAAGCTAGGGAGTTCAAAATCACGTTGTATGTTCAGTACTCGACACGACAAAGAAGAGGAAGACGAAATAAATGAATTACGTAATACAGAATTTTTTTATTATTTTCTAAGACAGACCTATTAAATAAACATTTAGCAAAGATAACCCGATAAAACCAGGAATGAACCCTATTTTAAGTAATTTAAGCGCTGGCTGGCGTTCGCTTAAGATGACAACATCTGCCGTCGAGATCTCTTTAAAATAAAAAATAACATTACGGAAGATGGTAAGATGGTACGCTCCTCTTTGTAACTTTGATTTGACTTTCATCAAAACTAATAATGAAGCTGTAAGGGTTGGTCATGGAGTAAGTAACTTTGTTTTCAGAGATGTCGTATTTATAAACTTTATACATGACTAGCTTTCGCCCGCGGCTCCGCCCGCGTTAATGTCGATCCCTCGGGAATAGTATTTTTTCTCGGGATAAAAGGTAGCCTTCTCTGTACTCCAGAGAACTTGTATGCAAAATTTCATGATGATCGGTTCAGTAGTTACGGCGTGAAAGCGTAACAAACAAACAAACAAACAAACTCACTTTCGCATTTATAATATTAGTAAGGATAGTATATAGTATAGTAAGTATATTATAGTATAGTATAGTATTATAGTAAGGATACTAAAACTAAATTGACGATTTTTTATTTTTTCTGTATGTAAGTATGTTCCTCAGTAACTCTTAAACGAATTGACTGAATTTTATAAAACTGTGTAGATAAACATTTAGACGTACGAGACACAGGATAGCCTACTTACTTAATTTTTTCTCCAATTATGATGAGACGTGTCCCCCATACAAATGTACGCGAACAGAATCGCGGTTACAACTAGTAAATTTTTGTTTTATTTTATTTTTTTCATTATTCGTCTAAAATAAGTCGACACTTATCACTTTGACGTTTGCTCGACTGTCATTGTAAATTTGTTTTGGTCGGATAATGGTTTAAACGAGGTTCTAAAGTTTGTCCTCGTTTTATAGTAACACTGTAAAAGTTAAAGTTTATTTACATTTAATTTATTGTATCATTTTTTCTCACGATTTTGTATTCTGTCCATATTTTAATACCTAAAAATAGTAACAAATCAGTTAGGGCCAGCAGGCGTAAACCACTAAGCCCCTCAGCTGGGCTGGTACCATGAAATATGGTCCCGTAGGCATCGCGCTGCCGTGTTCCGGGATTTATGTCACTGTTACAGGGTGCCTAAACACCCTTACATTATTATTAGGGCTGTGGAAATTAAATTTTATTCCGTTTTCGAGGATCTCCCCTTTTCTTAAAAGCTTTTATTTAGTAATAAAATTATTTAGGGCTAAAATCTGCGGAATCATTTCTACCCCGCAAGGGAAAAAGACGTGATACTATGTATTGTATATACTTTAAATACCTTTATTACTTACGGGGTAGACGGGACTAAAGGTTTAAAGATTTTTACTTTCTTGTCCTTCTCTTTTAAAGATTCCGTGCCCAATGGGTAAAAACGGGACCCTATTCTTATGACTCTACTGATCGTCTGTTTGTCTGTCACCATTGAATCTTACGAACCGTGATAGTAAGACAGTTAAAATTTTCATAGATGATGTATTTCGTACAACAAACGTGGTTCTTTTGCCATTTTTATTCGATATATTATATATATAAGGGGTGCTCCAATACAACAAATGTGATCTTTATAATATACATAGTGTCTTATGTTGTACTAGAATATGGATTATAATGTAGGTTTATAATACAAACAATTATATTAATAGTAGGATTCTAAATTGATTCTAATGGTAAAATACTTTTTCAAAGTTATTTCGGAGCAATCAATGCAAACAAAAAAACATTAAATCTTTCCTTTTTATAATGTAGAAGTGCAGTAAAACCTGGTTGTCTGCAACGTTGGTTTACAGACGATAGTTTTACGTGATGAAGAGAGATAGATGCGTCACAAGCCGAACGAGCCTCTATCGCTTGTTCCGCCCTCTCGGCTGCACGCGGAACGTGACACTTTTTTGAGCGTGCAGCCGGCATTCATTGATTTATAAGACGTTATCACGTCAAAAGGCTTGTAAAGTGATCGTAGTACAAACAAGTCAAATATGTTAATAGCCTCTTTATTTAGAACGAACGAACACACACACACATACACACACACACACACACACACACACACACACACACACACACACACACACGCGCACACACACACACACACACACACACACACACACACACACACACACACACACACACACACACACACATGAACGATTGGAGGGCTGTGGCCCTTGACAGGGACACTTGGAAACAAAAAGGGGAGGCCTTTGCCCAGCAGTGGGGCACAAAAGCAGGCTAAAAAAAATTAGAACGAACGAACACACACACACACATGAACGATTGACGGACTGTGGCCCTTGACAAGGACACTTGGAAACAAAAAGGGGAGGCCCTTGCCCAGCAGTGGGACACAAAAGGCGGCTAAAAAAAAATTTTGAACGAACGAACACACTCACACACACACACACACACACACACACACACACACACACACACACACACACACACCCACATGAACGATTGGCGGACTGTGGCCCTTGACACAGGGACACTTGGAAACAAAAAGGGGAGGCCTTTGCCCAGCAGTGGGACACAAAAGGAGGCTAAAAAAAAATTTGAACGAACGAACACACCCACACACACACATGAACGATTGGCGGACTGTGGCTCTTGACAGGGACACTTGGAAACAAAAAGGGGAGGCCTTTGCCCAGTAGTGGGACACAAAAGCAGGCTAAAAAAAATAAGAACGAAATCATTAAAACCGCTTATAATGCTAATTTCTGTAACAAGATTATAATTAAACGAAAGATTTAATATTTTAATTGCGAGTTTGGAATGAAAGGAATAATTAACGATTCCTTTGTTATACTTTTGCTTTGATGTTATCTACTCAGTACTAGTCAGAAATAGATTATTAAAATTAAAAATATATGATGAAAAAGAACTCTGCCACAGGTAGGATTCGAACCCACGTCCAAACAAACAAACGTAAAGTAAGAAATAGATTATTTGTCAAAATTCCAACTGTCTAGCTATAACAGTTCATGAGATACAGCCTGGTGACACACACACACGGACAGTGGACTAGGATCCCGTTTTTACTCTTTGAGTACGGAACCCTAAAACGTAACATAGTCATCTCACCAAGACGCAAACAGCTCGCGGCGTCGATGCATGTTCCCGGAAATTTTATCCCGGCTTGGTTCTCAGCGCCCTCGGGAATATTCCAGCTTACGCCGAGCTAACGGGTGCAAGTCTGTAATACTGGCTTTAGGAGTTACGACCCGGCTTAGAGAAGGCTTCATGAATAGAAATAGGTTTCTAATTTCTAGACACATTTTGACAGGAAAATCAGTTGGATTGGTTGCAAGCCGCGCTTACTAAACTGCTTTTTTTCCAATGCCCATGTTTGTGTCGGAGAATTAGATTTCTCTAGTATGGATGGGTATACTAGCTAGGTGATCTGATCAGGGAAGGGAGAGTTGTCTACAAAATACCACGCTTCGTCCCAGGCGTCTAAGGAAATTTCGCACCGTTTTGAGCTATGTTCGAATTTCCATACAAACTTTATTTTACCCCTTTAGGCGAGAATTTTGTCCATTTCACCTACACAGACGGTTAAGGTACTTTATTTTTATTAAAATTTTCGATTGTAAGATATTTTTACTTTAGAAAAACGTTGCAATAAGGAATACAAATTCAAAGGCATTATAATTTTACAATTTTATTTTCATAATAGCTGGCGCGGCGAACTTCGTACCGCCTCTTTATTGGGTAGTCGGGTCAAATCAAAAGCCTATATGTTAATTCAGGGCTACCCCCATACCAAATTTTATAAAAACTTTTTTATTTATTTAATCCAAATAATTCACACAAAACAAATTTCCTTATCTATAACGCCTGTAAACCATGTTACACTTATTAAACTAATTCTTATCCTTACTATCTTTACTTGGACGAATAAACCACCTTACTTCCTTACTTCCTTATCCTTACTTATATTATAAATGCGAAAGTGAGTTTGTTTGTTACGCTTTCACGCCGTAACTACTGAACTGAATTTTGCATACAAGTTTTCTGGAGTACAGAGAAGGACATAGGCTACCTTTTATCCCGGGAAAAAGTACTATTCCCGAGGGATCGATATTGACGCGGGCGGAGCCGCGGGCGAAAGCTAGTTTCTTATAAGATCTCTTCTAATGGACCTGTTAGAGAAGAAATTATTATTAAAGCCTAAAAGAATGACGTGTTCGAAAATGAAAATATATAAAAGGACTCGCGCACGAAGGGTTCCGTACCAATATCTATAGCAACGGCAAAAAAATCATGTCTGTTGTATGGAAGCCCCTTTAAATATTAGTTTTATTTTAATTTAATTATTTATTTTTAAAGTGAATACATAACTTAATATTCTGTGAATATTTTAAGCGTCTATCTGTTGCAGTTTTGAATATCGAGCGAAAACGAGCATAAAAATGACGTTTGTTAAATGGAAAAAAACCAGAATAAAATAAATATTAATTTTAATCTGTTTTTAATATTTGCTGTTATAGTGGAAACAGAAATATGCGTGGTTCATGAGATACAGCCTGGTGACAGACAGACTTCGGAGCGACATAAATAGGGTCCCGTTTTTATTCTTTGGGTACGGAACCCTAAAAACGTAGAATGTATCAGCTCCTTCTCTTCCCGCGCAGATCGTAAAAGCCGATCGAGATAATGGGTAAAAATCTAAGAAATCATGTTAATAGACGATTCGGCTAGCAACCCATCACTATTTTGATTTTTTCCGCCTAATGCCCACCAACATGCTAAACGTGGCCTTTAGGTCTTATAGACCTAGGCTCTGTCTACCCCGCAAGGGAAGAAGACGTGATACTATGCATGTAATGTATGTCATTTACTGGTACTGTAGAGTTCGACCTGTCAAACCCATTCACCAAACTACGTTGACCTCCATTAAACAATTTTTTTACGTTTTTGAATGCGTAACGTAAGTTGCTCTGATTACCACGGCGCGGCGGCTCGCATCGTTTCTTTCCATCAAGGCCATTCACTTTCACTGAACTTGGACGATAACGCTAACACCTGACAGGTGCATTGACATGGTCTGACGTGTTGTTAACGACGGTACTCACGAGTTAAATGTAGAGATACGACCAGTGTTGATCCTAAATTAAAAACGTTACCAATGCGACATCACGTAACGTTAGTAGTGAATCTTTTTTTTTATTTCAAAATAAATAAATAAATAATACGGACAAATCAGACAGATTGAGCTAGCCCCAAGGTAAGTTCGAGACTTGTGTTATGGGATACTAACTCAACGATACTATATTTTATAACAAATATATAGATACACATCCAAGACCCAGGCCAATCTGAAAAAGATCATTTTTCATCTTGACCTGGCCGGCCATCGAACCTAGGCACTCTCGTGTCGCAGGCTGGCGTGTTGACCGCTGCGCCACGGAGCTAGCCAAAAAAGGTATCAAGCTGAAATTCATATCAAATACTTAAGTCTATTGTCCCTTAGAGCTGTGAATAAATCAATATTTTAAGCCAACGCAATCAAAAGATACAGCCGTTTATGTTGCAAATTTTCGACATTCGCATGTGTTGCCAGGGCCCTAGAGTCGTAAGTTACGTTTCGTTTCTTGAAATGTTACATTTTTGCAGCAAAAGTTATATTATTGAATTTTTAACACGTTCGCGGACACTGCCCGCCTGTAGACGTAATTCTATTGTTATTTCTTTTGTGTCTGGTTCAGACTCCGTGAACGAGTTAATTTACGTGTTTTTGGGATCGAAGTATAACCCACCACACAGCGCTATCCTATAAAGTGGTCACTAATCGGTCGAGTATACTAACCTAACCTACCCTGTACCAACCTGCCCTGTCCCATTATTATAGTCTGCGTCATATTTATCAGTCTTTACCAAAACACAAACAAATTTTTCTAAGATCTAGATAGAATCATTACTCTGGCTGGAGTGCCGAAATTACGTATTAACAACGAGTATTATTTAGATGATATGATAATAGGGCGCTTTCTATTCAGAGCCATCTCAGAGTGTGATAAGGAGTAAAATACTTTTTAGACGCACCTAAGCGTTCAAATTGAATGCGCTGAATTGCAATAAAAATCTAGTATTAGAAATCTCGTTGTTCTCAAAAGTTACGAAAATTGCCTTAAATATAAAAATTACTTACATGTTACGCAAGGAGGTCAAAAGTTACGAAAAATGTAAGAAATGTAACCTTCTGGCAACGCTTTCGCAAGGGCATATCTCGTTGCATCAGACATTTTTTTTTGTAGCCTCAATAAATTAAGGAATGAAATATGGTGAAAACATTGATTGCGAGCGGGACTTGAACCGGCGACCTAGGTCTATGTACGACCTATGCTCTGCCATCTGAGCTACTGCACAATTCAATCTCGGCGCCGATATTCTCCACCATATCCCATTTCCTCTTATAAGTATTAAGGCTTACGTCACCTACACAATTACCCGACTTTTACAAGTGAGGTATTTGATTCAACTAATTTTACAATGAATTTGTAAATCAACTAATATGAAGGAAGCCATGCAATCCATACTAATATTATAAATGCGAAAGTAACTCTGTCTGTCCGTCTGTCTGTCTGTCTGTCTGCTTTTCACGCTTCAACCATTGAACCAATTTGGATGAAATTTGGTATGGAGGTAGTTTGAGGCCCAGGGAAGGACATAGGGTACCTTTAACTCCGGGAAATTCTACAGTTCCCGGGGAACCGACATTACCGTGGGCGGAGCCGCGGGCAACAGCTAGTATTTTTATAAGTGTTTTATTTTGCATTCACAATGCTATTTTTAATATAGTCTTAAAAAATTTAAAAATTAAAAATGGTGAAAAAAATTTCATGCGAACGGGACTTGAACCGGCGACCTAGGTCTATGTACGACCTATGCTCTGCCGTCTGAGCTACCACACAATTTAATTTATTAAGACTATATAAAAAATAGCATTGTGAATGCTAAATAAAACACTTATAAAAATTATGTTTTTTTTTATGTATATCCGACGGCAAACGAGCAGACGAGCCACCTGATGGAAAGTGGTCACCGTCGCCCATGGACATCTGCAACACCAGAGGAGCTGCTGATGCGTTGCCGACTATTAAGATACCTGTAAACACTGTTAGTCAAAGGTTTTCCTTCCCTTCTCTCTTTCATCGCTATCTGCAGCCTGCTGCCAGTCACTCCAAACCCTGTCTAAGTCATCCCGCCATCTCGTCCGTGGTCTACCCCAACACTTTCAGCTATCGGGTACCCGTTCAGGGGGACCTTCCGTTTGCATTATAGATTTAAAAAAAATGCGTCTCTCTAATTTTCATCTATATAATCGCGTGCGGCACACATGCCCGGTTCAATCTCATTTGAGTTTAGCCTCCTTAATGTCTTCATCTACAACCCTAGCGTTATACAAGTAAATAAAAAAATAACCTTTGAGGTACAACTTCATTCCTTAATGCTGTCTACACACCGAGGCCGCCTTTTATTATTTTCATTTAATTTCCAAAATCTCTTGTGTGGGTGTACTGCAAACCATTTGGGTGGATAGACTTTTTAATCCTGCAGGCGAATAGCGCTCGCGCGTGTCGGCTGCCATGCCGGCTTCGGTGTGTAGAGAGCTTAACAAAGGTAATCTCACTGTCGCAAGGTTTTATACTGCTTACAACAATCAAATATCATCATAGTAAGTACTATACTTATTAGATCAATGAACCGCAGCAAATAAATTCTCCTGAACGCATAAAGTAGATTACCAAATAGGGTATCAGCATGGTCGGGAATTGAACGTAAACTAAAAGGCTGCTACATTATTCAAATAGCTCTGAATGTCGCGAACAAAATCGATTCGATCGGGGCCTAGTATACCGCTGACAGCGTTTTAATAATGAATGGCACGCTTTACACACAAAATATCGAGAGTTACAGAAATGCAACTGTCTATATAAACAACTATAGTAACAAGGACGTAGGGCAACTTGTAGCGAGCTGATGGTTAGTAACGACACCATGGACCCGAGTGCTCCAGAGAGTTCATCAGAGCCCTCACCACCGACGTGTGTTCATCGGTTGTGTCGGTCTTTCTCTCAAAGAACCGTGGTAACACCCGTAACCCAAAAAAAAGTAAATATCAAGCGCGAGTAACGCATACACAATTGATTTTCTATTGTTATGCGTCCTCATTGGACCGCTTGGTGGTGGAGAGGTCAAATAACTTATTGTTGTTGTTTAGCGAAGAAAATCGAAGCCCTTCTTTACTTATACAAATTTTAACTACTCTTTTTTGGTGTAACGTAACAAGTTTTAATTTTATCAGCCACTTAAAACATCAAAACTTAAGTAGGTAGGAAATTGCAAAAAATATACGTCAGAAGTGTATGTACCGTACAGTAGATTACTCGAACCCGCTAGAAGTGTCACATCCGTTTCTCACTGTAATTTATACTTTAGATTTGAGTTTCGAGCTTAAATAAATAAAGTAGTGCGGGAAATATTGTTTCGGAGAAAACTGAGACGAGAATCTGGGATCAGGTCAAGGGCAGATAAGACCTGAAGCAAAATTCATACTAATATTGTAAATGGGAAACTCTGTCTGTCTCTTACCTCTCTACGCTCAAACCACTCAACTGATTTGGGTGAAATTTTAAATTGAGGTAGTTTGGGCTCGGGGAAGGACATAGGGTACCTTGCATTCCGGGAAATTCTACTGTTTTCGAGGGATCGACACTAACGCGATCGGAGCCTCGGACAAAAGCTAGTCTATACTAACTACACTAATATTATAAAGCTGAAGAGTTTGTTTGTTTGAACGCGCTAATCTCAGGAACTACTGGTTCAATTCAAATTGGAAAAATCAGCGACCTCAGGTCTATGTACGACCTATGTTCTACCAATTGAACTACCATGCTTCAATTGGCAGAACACAGGTCGTACATAGACCTAAGCTGATTCAAAACCCGGCCGCGTGGAATTTTTACACCATATTTTATTACAGATGGTCCCAGCTGCCATCTGGTAGTCGTTAAAGGAACCACGTCAGAGGCGGAGAGGCTGTTCAGAATAACTCTGACACCAGGGTGTGCATGGTCGATTGACCGTGACACCTACACGAAATGACGATGACCATATTTTATTTCTTAATTTAATAAGTGTTCATTAAAATAGCATTGTGAATGCAAAATAAACACTCAAAAATACCGTGATAAGCGATACACATAATTCTCTGGACTACGGCAGATAATAAAAAAACATACATAAACAGAAGCAAACATTAATATGAGTTCTAATAACGCTATTGTGATTATGAAAGCTATTAAGCTTTCATATCTTAAGGAATTATCCTTATTCTACTTTATTTCTAAAACATACGACGTTGGAGGTCTTTTAAGACACACATGTTTTAAATATTTCCCTGAGAAAATGATATTATTTTTTGCAGACTGCAAGTAAGGGTCCAGTTGCAGTTCCAACGTCGTATGTTTTAGAAATAAAGTAGAATAAGGATAATTCCTTAAGATATGAAAGCTTAATAGCTTAGCTAGCCGTGTGGTATCCGGCAGAGTTAGCCGTGTGGTATCCGGCAGAGTAGAATAGGACCACTCCAAGTCTTCCCGTGGATGTCGTAGAAGGCGACTTAGGAAATTCAAGCTAAACAAAGCTTATAAACATCTATGAGACCTCTCCAACACGTCTGGCCAGCGTGGAGAGTGTAGGCCAAGTCCTCTGGCTGCTCTGGCCAAGTATGGCCCTAGTAGTACAGAGAGGGTCGTACTCCTGCAGTGGAGACTAAAAAGGACCTGAATATGATGATGATGATGAATACCTTTCATAATCACAATAGCGTTATTAGAACTCATATACATGTTTGCTTCTGTTTATGTATGTTTTTTTATTACTTTACTATTGATTCCTCCGTGCTCCGTGCTCCTGCTCCATGGCGCAGTGACACACACGTCAGCCTGTGACACGAGGGTGCGGGTTTGATCCCCGGTCAGGTCATGATGGAAAACGATATTTTTCAGATTGACCTGGGTCTTGGATGTTTATCTATTTAAGTATTCTATTATAAAATATAGTATCATTGAGTTAGTATCCTAAAACACAAGTTCACAACTTACAGTGGGGCTAACTCAATTTGTGTGATATGTCCTTATATTGTTTTTTTATTATTATTATTTATTATTATTCGTAATGGCCCGGTTAGATTAGAATTTCAACGTCACCCCGAGTAAGGCCTCGTTTACGAAGAAGCGGCGCAAAGAACAATAATATATCGATATATCGTAAGTATCTAATTAAGGGTTATACATCAATCAACAGAAAATCCTTCTATGCTGGTCTGGAAGGACAGAAAAGACGTAGAATGTACCAGCTGATTCTTTCCCGGGCAAATTATAAAAGCGAGGGAATGGAAAATCCATCACTATTTTGATTCCATTTTTCATCTACAGGCCAACCAGCTTGTGGCTTTAGGTTTTATAGACCTAGGCTCTGTCAACCCCGCAAGGGATATGTGGTAATATGCACCAGAAGAGTCATTTAATCTCTAGAGAAATAACCGCATATTTAAATTTCGAAATATACCTTTATTTAAATATGAAAGAATGATAAATCATGTCAAACGTGGCATTGTTTTGTTAATTCATCCTGTCATTTTCAAAGCTTTTAGGATACAAATCGTCCAAAAACCGCAATGCAATTTATTTTATTTAGTGTCTGATAAATCTCCGTGGATAAATGTATGCTTTAATATATTAAGACAAAACAGTTTGAACTTAATTAAATAGCACTGCAAAGTGACTGCAAATAGCTCATAACTATTGTCAATTAATATTACTCATTAGTGACGTCAAAATAATAATTTAGCTTCGAATTGCTGTTTTCGAAATCATGATATTTAGAATAAACTTTCGTGATAATGTCATGGAAAAAAATACTCCAATCAGTCGGTATAAGGAAATAGAATCGACAACAGTGCAACTTATTATGGTTCCGCACCCAAAGGGTAAAAACGGGACCGTATTAATATCACCCCGCTGTCCGTCTGTCTGACAGTCTGTCACTAGGCTTTATTTCATGAACCGTGATAGTTAGAGTATATAAATTTTCACAGATGATGTATTTCTCTCGTCTGTCTGTTCGCGGCTTTAAGGCGCTGTGCATCATATCATAAGAATACCGTAAAACGTCTATTTTTTCGTCGCGCAGTTAGCCTTATTTTTCAAAGAATACTAGCATGAAAAAAATATGAAGTACAGTTCAAAGATCAAAATAAATGGTTACATCAAAATATGTTCAAAAAATATTTAAAACCTATCTAAATAAAACATCAAAAAAGGTATATCCAGAAAAATTTTCGTCGCGAATTTCTTGATATTTTCAGCGACAACTACCAATTTTTATACGTCTATAAAAAAGTATAACTAAATGAGCAAGATGGATACCTACAAAAAATACAATATTTGGTTATAATTATTAAATTAAAAGTGAAAATTAACACGAAAATGGCAGACACGGATTTGAACTGAGACTGACGATAGCTATGACACAAATATATAAAATATTGCGCGATGTCCGCTACAAACGGTTAAGGGATACAGCGCACGGACAGAGATACAGCGCCTTAACTCAGGTAAAATATAGATAGTTAGTTGTGGTAGTTATACTGTTGTGGTGGTGTTATACTTAGGTGTGGTAGAGCCACGCTACCGGCAAA
Organism: Elegia similella; assembly: GCA_947532085.1. Taxonomy (NCBI): domain Eukaryota; kingdom Metazoa; phylum Arthropoda; class Insecta; order Lepidoptera; family Pyralidae; genus Elegia; species Elegia similella. Next base: position 23,838,995 of record OX383941.1, read on the forward strand.
ATTCATTTCTGCTAGTAGCATGAATGGGCCGGCTCGTCCGGGGAAGTACCACACGACCACAGAAAATCAACGTTTGAGTAGAAGCTTTACCGCTTCTATGCTTCGTTCGGTGAGTGAGAGAGCCGGAGGCCCTTCTTTCTCCCATTTCCTCCCCCTATGTCCTTTCCCCAACTCCTTGAAAGGACGGCAGTGCTCCTGTTACACGCTGGTTTGTCCATGGTCAGCGCTGGTCGCTTAGCATGAGGTGACTTGCTTGCTCGTTTGCCGTTCTAAATCATAAAAAAAAAAGATATCGAATATATATTTACTAGCTCCGTGCGTGGCGCAGCGGTTAACACGCCAGCCTGCGACACGGAGTGACCGGGTTCGATCCCCGGCCAGGTCAAGATGGAAAATGATCATTTTCAGATTGGCCTGGGTCTTGGATGTGTATCTATATATGTATTTGTTATAAAATACATATAGTATCGTTGAGTAAGTATCTCATAACACAAGTCTCGAACTTACTTTGGGGCTAGCTCAATCTGTGTGATTTGTCCGTATATATTTATTTATTTGTATTTAGGATTTCCACCGCATTACTTTAATCAATACAGAATGCTGCATGCAATTTCAGTGTTATCGGCCGCGATCTCTCGTGTGAGTAGGTCACTGCGGTAGACCTAATGATAGGTGGACCGACCAACTAGAGTTGACATTTGATTTTATGCAAATTATTAATCCCATCGTCATATCAAATTTTTACGGATATCACAGCGCGCCTTTTCGGGGTAACATGCTTCGATCAAATATATCTATCTATACTAATATTATAAAGCTGAAGAGTTTGTTTGTTTGTTTGTTTGAACGCGCTAATCTCAGGAACTACTGGTTCAAATTGAAAAATTCTTTTTGTGTTGGATAGTCCATTTATTGAGGAAGGCTTTAGGCTATAAAACATCACAATGTGACCAATAGGAGCGAAGCAATAATAAAAAATATTTTGAAAACGGGGGAAAATTATTCATCTATACCTTATAACAGAAATTACCGCGGACGAAGTCGCGGGCAACAGCTAGTATGGTATATACAATATTCGCGCTTGAAAAGTGGCACCGGCAAAACAGCGCACTTATCGAGTTTCGGAGCTGTTTTAATCAAAGTATGGGTTGCTAGCATCGCCTACAAATATGATCCGTCAGATTAGCCCAGTCCCTCGATCGGCTTTACCGATCTGCGCGGGAACAGAAGCAGCTGGTACACTCTACGTTTCTTTTCTCCCAAACTAGCGTGGAAGAATGTGTTTAATAAGTATGTGTGAAAAATAACACACAAAATGTGTTTATTTTTGCCAGGATTACCCGGGCTTGGCTTTCTTTATTTCACACAAAATAAGTATATATTATTATATATACAGCGTGTAAATTGATACTCGACGTTCCCTTAAAGGGGTGACTCAGACCATCAATATGAACAACTTTTCCTATGGGACAAATGCTGGGAACTCAAAGAATTTTTCAATATTTTCATACAATATGACGGGCCAATATTAAAATTCCAACATTAAATATATTGCCAGGTAATTCAAAATCACCCTGTATATTGGTATGCGAGGATGTGTGTGACAATCCTTATCAGATGTGCGGACACTATGGTGATATATTAGAAAGCATGGGGCTGACTGCAGGCACGTCCGAAGCAAACGCCTAGCATTGCAATTAAGGAATAATTTGCGGCTTTACATAGGATTCCGTGCATACAGCGGGTAATGCCGCAAATTTTCGTGTTTTTTCGACATACGCAAGGATCCAAAATAGGCTAGTTTCCTAAAAAATATAATTAGTCCGTCAGTTAGATATTCAAAAAATATTGGGCACCTTTTTTTTCTTTTGTCGATTAAACAAAAAATGATAATGATATAGCCTTTTGAAGTTCCGTGTGACGTCATAGTTTGCTACAATTTTTAGCAAACTGACGTCACGAGCCCCCACTCCTGAACTTCGACGCGCTATAACTTTATTATTTATTGTTTATTTGACAAAAGAAAAAATACGTTTCCATTATTTTTTGATTATCTAACTGACGGACTGATTGTTATGTTATTATTACGACCCAGGAAACTAGCCTATTAAATTAGAATACTGAAAGTAAGTACGAAGCAACGTTTTATAGCACAGATAAAGGAAATATTGAGAAAAACTTACATTTTTTGTTACATCATATAATAAAAATATTTTTAATAATTTTTCGGCACTCGTAAAATCAAAACCTTCATAGTACTTCCCGTGAACTCAGAATCTTGAAATTTTGTACGAAGCAACATCTAAGCATAGATAAAGTAAAAATTTCGAAAAGCATTAATTTTGAGTCATCATATAATTAAAATATTTGTAGTAATTTCAAACTTATATACATAACTAGCTTTCGCCCGCGGCTCCGCCTGCGTCAATGTCGATCCCTCGGGAATAGTACTTTTTCCCGGGATAAAAGGTAGCCTATGTCCTTCTCCGTACTCCAGAGAACTTGTATGCAAAATTTCATGATGATCGGTTCTACGGCGTGAAAGCGTAACAAACAAACAAACAAACAAATAAACAAACAAACAAACTCACTTTCGCATTTATAATATTAGTAAGGATGTACGGAACCCGACATTATTCATGCGCGAGTCCGAATCGCACTTGCCGGTTTTCTTTTTCTTCTCCTCAGACCTTCTTCCCTTTCCTACTTTTTTATGTAGGGACGGCACAGTAATCTAGTTCTCTCCATTTAGTTATATCACCTACCATAGTTTTTGTCACTCTTTCTTGTTAATACTCTCCTTGACACAATCCATCCATCTTATCTTTTTCTCCCAGACTGATAGACATAATAAGGTCGTAAAAAAGGTCAGCATCTTTCACGTCACAATAAATTGCCTAATAAATTATGAATACGTACCACAGGTTACAGACAATACTAGAGTTTCTCAAAGTAAGATTCACATATTCCTGAGAGTTCATGAGTTATTCTTAAAAATTACGTACGTTTACGGCGAGAGTGGTGGCTACAGTGCTTGCTCTTTTTAGGGTTCCGAAACTCAAAAGCTAAAAAGGGAACCTTATAGGTTCACACCGTTGTCCGTCTGTTTGTCGGTCTGTCAAGAAGTGCAGAAACGCGTTAAGGTATCAAGCTAAAATTCATATCTAATACTCAGGTCTACTGTCCCTTTAGCTGTGTAAAACATCAAACATCTAAGCCAACGCAATCAAAAGATACAGCCGTTTATGCCGCAAATTTTCGACATTCGCAAGGGAATCAAATCCTACAGGGTACTTCCCGTGAAATCAAAATTTAAATAAGGTGCGAAGCAACGTCGTGTAGCACAGATAAAGGAAATATTGCGAAAAGTATACATTTTTGTTACGTCATATAATAGAAATATTTTTAATAATTTATAACTTGTTATAGATAACGGTACGGAATGTTATGTTATTATTATGACCCAGGAAACTAGCCCCATAGTCCGTCAGTTAGATAACCAAAAAATATTGGACACGTATTTTTTCTTTTGTCAATTAAACAATAAATAATAAAGATAAAGCGCGTCAAAGTTCAGGAGTGGGGGCTCGTGACGTCAAAGTTTGCTAAAAATTGTAGCAAACTATGACGGCACACGGAACTTCAAAGGGCTATATCTTTGTAATATTTTGTTTAATCGACAAAAGAAAAAATACGTGTCCAATATTTTTTGAATATCTAACTGACGGACTAGTTATATTTTTTTAGGAAACTAGCCTATTTGGACGATTTTGATGTGATCTCATAATCGGAATACCTGTCTAATAAGCACACGATAACCTCTTTTTGACATGTTATGATACATCACCCACGGTACGTCCTGCTGGAAGCTCTTCAGAAAAGGATGGGAATTTTTTCAATCAATCAATTTATACAAAATATGTTTGTATATTTTGAAAAATGTTGCTGACGTCATCACCGTGCAGACCCTTTTCCACCCCCTTTGTCAGCAAAAATAAGCCTAGCCCAGACCCCCCACACCGCATTCGCTGTTTACGTAATATTTGAATGACCCTAAGAGAGAAATGTATGTAAAAAATCTGACACCAGTGTTGGCCACTCACACACAGGAAAAACAAAAAAAAAATTGCATGCAATTACTAAAAAAAACAGACATAAAATCAAACGTGATACTCAAAAAGAGTCGCCGTATAAAACTAAAACATACATTGAAACCAGTCCAAATAATATTGTCGTATAGGAGCTGTGTAGAAAAACTGTACTCGTGATGACCGCATAGCAGTTTTCTACGTTAACCTCTCTCTGTTTAGGGTTCCGTGCCCAAAGGGTAAAAACGGGTCGGTAATAACGGCTCCGTATTATCATAGTTTAACTGTGCTAGTTATTTAAAATAAGAAGCCCTTAATTTGATTCCTATTTTTTTATACTATAGCAGCGTGTAAAAAATGTTATCTATACTAATATTATAAAGCTTTGTTTGTTTGTTTGAACGCGCTAATCTCGGGAACTACTGGTTCAATATGGAAAATTATTTTTGTGTTGGATATTCCATTTATTGAGGAAGGCTTTAGGCTATAAAACATCACGCTGCGACCAATAGGAGCGAAGCATTAATAAAAAATGTATTGAAATCGAGGAAAAATTATTCATCTATACTAATTAATCATAATAACAGAAATTGCCGCGGACGAAGTCGCGGGCAACAGCTAGTTAAAAAATAATTGCTTATATGAAATTTGTACACTCAACCTTAAACATATAAGTCGCACGTCTAAGAACGTGAAAAAATCCAATATTTAAATACACGGCGAAAATATCGTTTGTTTTGCCAGCACGCCAGAATAATGCTACTTGTTACGTTTTTAGGAAATTACTCTTACTGCAATCCGATATAGAAAAACTTTGCTCTAAAAATAATTCCATCCCGGCCTGAACAGTCGGCCTATCTGCTAACTTAGTGTACGTTTTGGTAGTCACTTCAAAATACATTACGTTATATATATCTTAAATAAAAATAGTCAATACTACGAAAGCCGCAATGTGTTTTGAAGTGACTATCAAAACGTTGTACACTAAGTTACCAAATAAGCCGGCTGGTGTTCCACCACACCCAGGAACATGTCAATCATAGCAACCAATCTCAAAGATCAGCAAGAAAACTTAATCATATATTTTGCGCAAACCTACCATTTTGTACAGTAAACTTAGTTATATTTGAATATGACCACTAACCCACAGACTGGTAATTTACCAGTGGTTAATATTCTTACATCCGGAGGTAGAGTGGAAACACTTGTTTGACGTCCTACATATCCTGTCCCACTAACATAGAGCAGAGTTAATAGAAATACTAAGATCTATAGCACAAAATCGTGTTATTGTAGAGCTACGAATAAGTAAATTGTAGTGGGAAAACAAAAAGACTGCCGCTGAAACCAATTCATCAGTCCACAGTTTCTGCAGTGGTTGGTTCCGAAACGCTAGTAGTTTGTAGCTTTTGAACAATAATTAATAATTTGAAAATAATATGTATTATTAAAAATGTGAATTGACGTGAAAAAGTGCCTGAAATGGCCTATTTTCTGAAAAAACCTTTGAATCTTGAATCCATCTATTGTAGCTTCATAGGCTCAAAATGTTTTTATTTAAATAACAAACTGTGACGGTTTTGATGAAAAAAAAGTGTTTACTTCTTTCGGTAAAACGTATTTCTAGCTCCGTGGCGCAGCGGTCAACACGCCTGCCTGCGACACAGAGTGACCGGGTTCGATCCCCGGCCAGGTCAAAATGGAAAATGATCTTTTTCAGATTGGCCTGGGTCTTGGATGTTTATCTATATATGTATTTGTTATAAAATATAGTATCGTTGAGTTAGTATCCCATAACACAAGTCTCGAACTTACTTTGGGGCTAGCTCAATCTGTGTGATTTGTCCGTATATATTTATTTATTTATTTCGTTATCTGTTTCATTGTAGCGGTGGTAATACTATAATAAGGAAAGATTTAATTGGTTGTTTGTAATAATTAATCTCTTCCGTGATGGTCTGGGAGAAAAATGTAGAAAGTTCCAGCTGCTAAAGAAAGCAGCTACTCATTCCCTGGCTTCTGCGCGGGACTCTTCTGGAACCTGGGATCTGTCTACTCGGCAAGGGAAAACGACGTGACAATATGTATGTATGTTTGTAGTAAATAAACTAAAAAAATACTAAACCAATTTCAAGAATTCTTTCACCAATAGCAATCTACATTATCAGTGGGTAGATTAAGTTGTGGGAAAAGCTAATAATCAACAAATTAATAATGATTTATTTTTTGGTCAATGATTACAATTAATAAATAAATAAATATATACGGACAAATCACACAGATTGAGCTAGCACCAAAGTAAGTTGTGTTATGGGATACTAACTCAACGATACTATAATAACATATACATATATGGATAAACATCCAAGACCCAGGCCAATCTGAAAAAGATCATTTTCCATCTTGACCTGACCGGGGATCGAAACCGGTTCCCTCGTGTCGCAGGCTGACGTGTAAACCACTGCGCCACGGAGCTCATCATAAATGCATCATTAATGTATACGGAGCATCATTAATAAAATGATTGACGGAAAAAAAACTTAAAAGTAAAGCCACAATAATGATTGAAATATAAAACTTGGACTCTGTCTTATAGATAGAGTTCCTGTGCCTTTAATAGATCAAGTCAGGTATCATTGACACATATAAACTAGGACTCAGGTCATTCAACTCAAACGAATTAAAGTTCATTGAACTACTTAGGATGCATTGATGAACGGTACGTATAAACTGTTTCTGCTTTAATTTATTAAATAGATACATGTTGTCTGCGTAATTAGAATATTTTAATTTGAATTTTAAAATTAACAATTTTTTGATTTGTCGAATATCTATATTTTCAAAAATTGGTTACTAACCTGCTGCTTATAGGTTTGGCAAAAAATTGCATCATTTATCTTTATCGACCTAAATTTTATAATTAGAAAAAGTAAAAGATTAAAATTGTAATGTGTGAACTTTCCCACCAGTGGTCGTTCCGAAACGCAAGTAGTATTTCGATTTTGCATATATTAAAAAATATATAAGAAATAAAAATATGACGTTCAAAAAGAGATACATGTATCCAATTTTTAATAAAATTCTTTGACTTTGACTCAAATATAAATAAATAAATATATATAAATAAATAAATACGGACGAATCACACAGATTGAGCTAGCCCCAAAGCAAGTTCGAGACTTGTGTTATAAGATACTAACTCAACGATACTATATTTTATAACAAATACAAATATAGATAAACATCCAAGACCTAGGAGAAAAAAGATCATTTTCCATCTTGACCTGACCGGGGATCGAATCCGGGCACCCTCGTGTCGCAAGCTGGCGTGTTAACCACTGCGCCACGGAGCTCGCCAATATAATATAGGGGGGAAACATTTATAATGTTTGAAGTCAAAACTTCTTTAACGGCGTAGTGCACTTTTTGGGATGGGTAAAAAATTTTAGGGACACATGGCCTGATTAAAAATTCGTAAGACGGGCACGTGACTTCATATATTATATATAACTAGCTGTTGCCCGCGACTTCGTCCGCGGCAATTTCTGTTATTATGATTAATTACTATAGATGAATAATTTTCCCCGTTTTCAAAACATTTTTTATTGATGCTTCGCTCCTATTGCTCGTGGCGTGTGTTTTATAGCTTAAGCCTTCCTCAATAAATAGACTATCCAACACAAAAAGAATTTTCCAATTTGAACCAGTTCCTGAGATAAGCGCGTTCAAACAAACAAACTCTTCAGCTTTATAATATTAGTATAGAAGTATAGATATTATATAAAAAAATTACAACCTAATTGATAACCTCCTCTTTTTTTGAAGTTGGTTGAAAATTCGTATTGATGACCTCTTGAAAATCGTCATGGGTCACTCTAAGTCACCTCACCCACGAAGCATTGTACTTGCTCCGTGGTCTCACCTATTTGGGAAACAATGGCATTCGTATCCTTACATACAACCTCCACAATGCCATAAATAACTTTCTTCCATCTCCAATCAGCCATAATCACGAACGAAAGTTATAATTACGTCACAATACTATTTAGGTTACCCGACCGCGCAGATGCTAACAATGTTTCCAGCGCTTGTCCGACGGGTCCAAAGTGGGTCTTTGTGCTAGCTCCCGACCTGTGTAACAAGTACTTGTTTTGACGGGGTCCGTTGTGTTGTGTATATTATAATGGTGTATAATGTTGCTAACGATTGTATGTTGAGAATACAGTGTAGGTGATATAGGCTCTCGCTGAGAACAACATATAAATATCGTCCTACCATAAGCTAAATATGTATAATTAAAAAGTTTGTGTTATCTTTGACATGGTGTTGCCGTTAATAAATTAAGAAATAAAATATGGTGAAAAAATTTCATGCGGGCGGGACTCGAACCAGCGACCTAGTTTTACCATATTTTATTTCTTAATTTATTAAGAGTATATCAAAATAGCGTTGTGGATGCATAATAAAAACACTTATAAAAATATGGCGTTGCCGTCTCGCTTTAGCTTTGCAACAACTTAGCAACCCAGGACGCAGTCCCAACTGGGATGGGTGAATATATCTCGAGCTCCTCCATGCTTCGTAACGACGTAACGTGCCTTCCGAAACATGGAGCTCGAGATATTGTCACCCATTCCAGTTAGGACTGCGCCCGGGGTTGTTTAACAATCGTGAGCGGTTATAATGTTCACTGCCACTGGGCTATCGGACTCCTGAAATCTGGTCCTGATGATAAGCAGAAGATCGCTATTATGACAGTGACACCGGGTCCTGGCTGTTATCATAGATGGCAATACTGTTGAAAAGAGTTTCTTTTGGCGTTTCTTCTCTGCAGTCTGGTCGGTCCCAAAACGCTAGTAGTCTGTAGCTTTTGCACATTAATTAATAATATAAATATGACTAAATTAGATCCTTTAAATGTGATTTGTCGTGCCTGCAAAGGCGTATTTTCTGTATAAACGTTTTGATTTTTGATTTTCATTTTTTAATTCGTTAAGGCATGTCAAATGCCTTTAGGCAGCTGGTAAATCTCACACCAGTGTTGACCACTAACGCACACGAAAAACAAACAAAGCTCTTTTATTACGAGTAGCAGAAGAACATTAACATATGCGACACCTAATAACTAGGTGAACGCGAGTCGGCAAAGTTGTCGCTATTGGGTATAATCATCATCGTCATCAATGAGGAACAAGGGCTTCTCCCAAGGATTCCTCGTACCATGGGAGAATATTACCCTACTCGCCAAGCTTGTGCAAGATTTTTGGCTTCTTGTGCTTGGACGCTGCTGCCAATCGCATTTTTAACCCGGGAAAGGATAGGAATTTGTTGAATTTGGGAAGGGAATAGGCTAGTTTCGTGGGACAAAATAATAACATTACAATTAGTCCGTCAGTTTGATAATCATAAAATATTGGACACGTATTTTTTCTTTTGTCAAATAAACAATAAATGGAAAAGATAAAGCGCGTCAAAGCTCATGAGTGGGGGCTTGTGATGTCAAAGTTTGCTAAAAAGTGTAGCAAACTATGACGTCACACGGAATTTCAAAGGGCTATATCTTTATCATGTTGAATTAAATCGATAAAAGAAAAAATACGTATCCAATATTTTTTTATTATCTAACTGACGGACTAATTATATATTTTTTTAGGAAACTAGCCTATTAAAGATATTGAGATACTAATATATTGACAAACAAATGTCACCAGGCCACAGTCTTGAGACTGTGGCCTGGTGATATTTTTATTAACAACCCCGAAAAGTCCCAGCCTTCAAGAACCTACATCATACAAAGAATAATGCCCCACTGGCCTAAAACAGCCGGAGCGTGATATACTGTAACTTTGCGGGTGAAAATAATGCGTATCGTTAATGACAGTTTCTAATTCTACCTACCTTTACAGGTATAGAATTAAAGTTTTTAACCGAGGTAGGAAACCAGTAAAAATTGTATTTTCGTTCGCGCAATCTCAAGGGCGCCAGCTGAAAATCAGCTGCTACTCTCTCAGGGTAGAGTTTAGCTGATTTGTAGCCTTTTTGTGTATCTATGGCACACAAGTGCATGCTTAAATATTAGTTACTAGCTGTTACCCGCGACTTCGTCCGCGGCAATTTCTGTTATTTATTATGATTAATTAGTATAAATGAATAATTTTTCCCGATTTCAAAACATTTTTTATTGATGCTTTGCTCCTATTAGTCGCAGCGTGATGTTTTATAGCCTAAAGCCTTCCTCAATAAATGGACTATCCAACACAAAAAGAATTTTCCAATTTGAACCAGTAGTTCCTGAGATTAGCGCGTTCAAACAAACAAACTCTTCAGCTTTATAATATTAGTATAGATTTTAGGTTATTTCATACTGTACCTATTTCACTGTATGATAATTGTGTGTTATAGAGAACAAATATTTTTTTTTAATTATCTATCATCTTAAAAAAAGTCTTATCATATCATCTATTCAAAAAATAAAGCGGTAAGCGAGTTCCCAGCTTTGGTCCAATAGGAAAAGTTGTTCATTTTGACGGTCTGGGCGTCGTTGATTATGTTACGAGCTGTATCCTTACTAATATTATAAATGCGAAAGTGAGTTTGTTTATTTGTTTGTTTGTTTGTTACGCTTTCACGCCGTAACTACTGAACGGATCATCATGAAATTTTGCATACAAGTTCTCTGGAGTACGGAGAAGGCTACCTTTTATTCCGGGAAAAAGTACTATTCCCGAGGGATCGACAATGACGCGGGCGGAGCCGCGGGCGAAAGCTAGTTTAAGATATTGAGGAATAATTTTTGTATGTAAGTACCTATTAGTATATTCTTTTATCTGTTCATCAGGCGCGACGCTATGAGCCTCGCGTCTTTACTTTCGTTATTCTTGTCAAAGACATGATCTGATATACTAGTCATTATTAAAATTACTGATGATAAACGTAAGTAAATAATTAATGATGGATGGTTCATCATATCATCATCATATCAACCGCAAGAAGTCCACTGCTGGACATAGGCCTCCCCCAAGGATTTCCAATACGACCGGTTGGAAGCGGCCTGCATCCAGCGTCTTCCTGCAACCTTAGTCAGGTCGTCCGACCATCTGGTCGGTGGGTGTCCGACGCTGCGCTTGCCGGTACGTGGTCGCCATTCGAGAACCTTTCTGCCACATCGGCCATCGGTTCTGCGCGCTATGTGCCCTAGGGCCTATAGGCGTGTAAATATATATTGTATATATTGACGGTGTAGATATTGACTACATTAATAAACACGAATAATAATTAAACCTACTTATAAACATAAATATTTACAAATGATATAGCCCCTGCAAACCGTCGTCCCGCGGCATCGTGCCTAAAAGGCTGGCAGCATTGCCACATTGGATCACAATGCTTATCCTCTGAGCAAGGAAATTGCCAGCCACGGGATACCTCGATCAGTCTCTTCGACAGAAAGTCAAAGATACAATGGGCTGATGGACCCCACGGATCCATGGTTGCTACCCCAAAAGGCATATTTAATTTTTTTAATTCACAATCTATACCTGAGTCTGGCCATCCAGCGAGGAAATGCCGCCAGCCTTTTGGGCACCCTGCCAGCAGACCGCAGCGATTTGGCATCAATATTTTATTTAATTTGATGTTTTTATATATTAGATTCATTTTATTTTTAATTTAAGTTTTAATTTAGATTTTTAGTTTAAAATTATTTATAATAATATGTAGATTAATTTGTTATAAATTATAGTATCTATACCTATGGGCAACGTAGGTTTAGATTGTGAAATATGAAAAATAAATGGCAGGTTTAATGTTGTGCCGTTCTCGAAATTTTCGAAAACTGTGAGAACGGGTCGCAAATTTTTCCCGATAATTTCTTCTTCTTTCTCTCAAGTGCGGGAATTATTGAGAACTTCTCGAGAATTATTGGAATTTTCCCACAAATTTCCGTGAGAAGGAATTCATGAGAACAGAGAATTTTTCTCCGGCACATCACTAGGCAGGTTACGTATTTTGTTGAGATAAGTGAATCTTAAAAAAAAAAGACATTAATTAATTAATTAGACACACAATACCCTTAAAAAAACGCCTACCGAAGGAAGATATAGGTACTTCGTTTGATTTTCAAATCATCATCATTTTGTGTAGGTGACACGGTCAATCGACCATGCATGCACATCCTGGTGTCTGTCTTCTTCAGATAAAAACACAAGAAAAGAGCTCTATGTTGTTAGAATTATATCACGGTTCCAAAAAAAAAACAAATATTCTATTTTCTAATTCACACAACTACTTACTAATAATTATCTAAACAAATTCAGACAACAGTATGCAGTAACTACCAATAAATGTGGAAGTTTAGTATTTTGTTGGGAACAATAAATTGATTGTTCCCGTTGAGTCACACCAAAATGTGTAACAGTAACACTGTTACTCAACGCGATCTCAATATGTCATCATCATCATTTCGAGTAGGTGTCACGGTCAATCGACCATGCACACCCTGGTGTCAGAGTTCTTCGGAACCGCCTCTCGGCCTCTGACGTGGTTCCTTTAACGACTACCAGATGGCAGCCGGGACCACCGGCTTAACGTGCCTTTCGAAGCACGGAATCATCTTTATTATCAGACAATCAGGTGATTCAAGCCTGCAATGTCCTAACCAAACTGGAAACAACTAAACAAAGTATGCTTCCGGTGGGAATCGAACCCGCGACCCCCGGGTCAACAGGCAAACGCCTCAATATGTAACAGAATTACACATTGCAACTCTTGTCTCAATGATTAACACTGAGATTACGGCACTCTTTAGTCCCGTTGAGTAAGAGTCATAAAGTAAACAAATAAAAGGATTTCTTGCATGTTTGTCTTGTCAATCACTGTAAAAGAATACACATTTTTATAAGTGTTTTTTCGCATTTACAGTGCTATTCTGATATACTCTAATTAAATTAAGAAATAAAATATGATGAAAAATTCCACGCGGTTTCAACTTTGAACCTGCGACCTTAGGTCTCTCTACATATGTGAATCCCCCCCCCCCCCCCCTCCGCGTGGTTTTTTTTTAACCATATTTATTTCTTAATTTTACATATTAAAATATAGGTACAACTCTTCCATGCTGGCTAGGAGAAAAGAAAAACGTAGAATGTACCAGCTGCTTCTCTTCCCGCGCAGATTGTACAAGCCGATCGAGGGAATGGGTAAAATCTGAGGAATCGCATTAATAGACGATGCAGCTACCAACCCATCACTATTTTGATTCCGTTTTCCACCTAATGCCCACCAACATGCTAAACGTGGCCTTCAGGTATTATAAACTAGGCTCTGTCTACCCCGTAAGGGAAAAAGACGTAATACTAAGTATGTATGTATGTAGAATATACAAGTAATAATAATTAAAAACGTCTTTATCAAACGGAGATAGTTGTTTAATTTATTCAAGAATAATAAGACAAGAATAGAGCTCAATGTTAACCGTGTCCGGATTATTTCACGGTCCCAAAACATTGTTACCTATTGTCTAGATCACACAACCAATGATTGGCCAAACAAGTTCAGACAACTGTATGCAGTGCGAACTGGCACACAAAGTGTTAAATCGGACGTGACTAACTCAAAATGTCGTTTTTGCTGTTTCATTTCAACTTGCGTTTTGTTTTATTGTTATTTTTTAGCTTTATTATTTGAAAGTAAATTGCTTGTGGCAGACGAAGCGCAGGTCATCCAGGACTGGATAGTTTGACGCGATTAGAAAAACAGTACAGTACCGTTATCTATAAAAGCGGCAAAAAATAATGTCTGTCTTATGGGATAATTGAATAAAAATAAAATTAATATTAAAGGTTTTTAATTTAATTTAATTTTTATCAGTTATTTATTTTTAAAGTGAATATATAACTAAATATTCTGTGACTATTTCAAGCGTCTACCTACATGTTGCCGTTATCAATATTGAGCAAAAAGATGCAAAAACATCACGTTTGTTGATGGGAGCCCCCTTAAATATTTATTTTATTCTATTTTTAGTATTTACTGTTATAGCGGCAGTAGAAATACATCATCTGTGAACATTTCAACTGTCTTACTATCACGGTTCATGAGATACAGCCTGGTGACAGACGGACAGACAGACATACAGACAGACGGACGGACAGCGGAGTGATATTAATAGGGTCCCGTTTTTACCCTTTGGGTACGGAACCCTAAAAATCAAAAATGTCTACTTTGAGAAACGCCTTAATCAAGCAGTGGGATATGAAAGGCTGTTAATTGATGATACATACATACATACATAGTCTCACGTCTTTTTCCCTTGCGGGGTAGACAGAGCCCAAGTTTTTAAGACCTAAATGCCACGTTTAGCATGTTGGTGGGCGTTAGGTTCAAAATGGAATCAAAATAGTGTTGGGTTGCTAGCCGCATCGCCTATTAACATGATTCCCCAGATGTTTGCCTATTCTCTCGATCGGCTTTTACGATCTGCGCGGGAAGAGAAGCAGCTGGCTTTGGCTGAAACATCCTAATCTTATTGTAAGTAATATTATAGATACAAAAGTAAGTTTGTTTGTTAATTAGTTTGTTACGCCTTCACGCTTGAACTATTGAGCCGATCGTCACGAAATTAAAAATTAACATTGTCTGGAATATGGAAAAGGACATAGGCATCTTTAATCCCAGAAAAAAAGCACTGTTCCCAAATAACGTCGTTCTCTCAGGAACAGTGAACTCTGGGACAGACGAAACATGAGCAAAACAGCGGACAAAAGCGAGTTAAATAGTAATAAAAAAATAGTATTTAATGTTTTAACTAGTAATGATTATCGCTAATTTTATATTCTTTTTTAATCCTTATCCTTACTAATATTATAAATGCGAAAGTGAGTTTGTTTGTTTGTTTGTTACGCTTTCACGTCGTAACTACTGAACCGATCATCATGAAATTTTGCATACAAGTTCTCTGGAGTACGGAGAAGGACATAGGCTACCTTTTATGCCGGGAAAAGTACCAATCCCGAGGGATCGACATTGACGCGGGCGGAGCGATCCTCACAAACCTTTTTTGCTTCATCTACATCCATCACTCTTTTCATAGTTTTAGATGTTTTAATAGTTTTTATTATATTTTTATATATTTAGATGTAGGTACCTATTATAGTATGATTGTCCATCAAAATTTTATTTTTAATGTGGTCAGATTATTATTTAATAACTGTATAGGAAGAAGACGTACATATGGCAAGCAGGTGTGGCTACATATAATTCGTTCAAAACTTGTTTAAAATACGAGTTAATCCTGTTTCAAAGCGGCACCGCACGAACTTTTAAACCTGTTTGGACGTACCGAGATAACCTAATTTTACAGCTCCATTTATCCAAAAGGACATACTATGATCTTGGCGGTATGTGAGTTAATAGTCTGTTCGATTACGTTTGCAACGTTTTCGTCTTATTTCTAAAAAACCAGGAACGTTTGGGGTCTAAAATGCATTTTTAAACCCACGGGACTAAAAAAGAATTTAAATTATGAACACAAATATTGTTCCGAAAATTTCTGTGACTAAAAAGTTCAAATCATAATTTTGTAGAGTTTCACGGGCCAGTTACACTTATTAAAAAGTAAAATTCAAGAACTGGATATTTTATGATGCATGATTGTTTCAATCGTGCGCTAAATAAAGGTGCTTCATCAGGCATATTTTTGAAGGAGAACAGTCAGGAAATATAATATTTCTATGTTTTTACGTAAGTATATTCCAATTTACAAACCGACAATACAGAACCACTCCATTATGTCCTATGGATGTCGTAAGAGCGACCACACATATCTCGTGCAACGAAAGCATTCCCAAGGAGGGTTGACGTTAGGCAGGCGGCCAGTCTTAAAAATAAGAAACTATTCACAGCATGGAAAGTATAAAACATTTCCATGCTGTCCCGACCCCACATAAAGCGGGAAGAGGAGTGGAACGTGCTCGCGTCTCGTTTCACATTCGCCCTGAGGAAGACCTCTGGATGAGGTTGAAACATGTGTGCCTGTAGCTGACTTCGTTCGTTAGTAACCCGTTATTCACATTTAAATAAGGGAGATGAAAAGCAAGATGTGTTTCTCGGAACTAACGTAAATCACAGAAATAAATCAAGATATATTTCTGTGACATGAATTCTTTTGCCCGAAGGCAATACTTTTACTCTACTCAGGAGTCCTCGTTCGTTCCACTCTGAATTCTAAATAATTCTCTCATCTAAAAATTAGTAAGTTAGACCTTTGAGTTCCCTCTGAATCTATTATTTATCATAATGTATTAAGTCGTCATCATCATCATCATTACAGCCACAAAACGACTTCTGCTGGACAAGGGCCTATCCAAAAGATTCGTCGTTCTATGGGAGGATATTACCATATTCACCACGTTTGGCAGGCGGGTTGGCGAGTGCAGTTTTTTGGCTCTTGTGTTTCCAATGCTGCTGCCCATCGTAAGCATTTTTAAGCTGGGGAAGGATAGGAATTTGTTGGACAGGCTGTTGAGGATGACACCGCTCACCATAATATTGTTAAGGGTCCGTTCTACCTCACACTGCTTTGCATGATTGTCTGTAATATCAATAATAATTAAATACTCAAGTTGAAATAAAATTGCAGCAAAGTTCAGGACTAACTCTGGTAACTATATGACTCAAAAACACGATTGCGTTAAATTACCTCGATAGAAAAAAAATGCAAAGTTGCCTCCAAATCACGTCTAATTTACTCGGTATTACAGCATTATTCACCAAATACATTAAAATTAACCATGAAACTTTTGATTTTTATTGCATTACAGATAAGGCAGCCATCATGTGTTTTTCTTTTTCGAATAAGCCTTGAATATTCCTAAAAAACGAAAATATACAAAGTAGCCAACGCGTTTAGACCATCCGCGTTTGTACCGCCACACCGCCTGGCCTATGGCGGGCTCTTAAGTATTATGTTTACCACAAAAAAAGGTATTTAGAGGTGCCATGTGCTATGAAACGTTATTCTTCTTCTTCTATCGAGTCGTAAAATGGCTTTCCGTTTAATTAAATGTGTTTCGACCAGTGCATTGCTACCGTAGTTGCCCGTTCGTTAGCCTCATTCAGATCTTTTTGAGAGCAAGAAATTGGGCTTTCTAGGCACACCAAGAGGTGACTCATAGATTTGATAGCACTCTAGTGAGTTGGAGAAACCCCATCTGACTCTGTTTTCGTGGCATCTACAAACGCCAGCCCGCAGTCTGTTTAAAGACTTCCAGACTGGCCAGGGCAGATTGCCACACAGTGGTAGTTTCTCAGCAGGCGGTATCTGGTTTGGTGATGGCGGGTATTTGTTAAGCCATTATTTCACTCTGGACTTACGAGCTTATAAAACGTTATTTTCGTACAGAGTTCGAAATGATGTAAGACAAAATCTAAATATATATAACTCGAAGGTGACTGCCTGACTGACATAGTGATCTATCAACGCCCAAACCACTGGACGGATCGGGCTGAAATTTGGCATGCAGGTAGATGTTATGACGTAGGCATCCGCTACGAAAGTATTTTGATAAATTCTACCCCCAAGGGGATAAAATAGGGGATGAAAGTTAAAGCTAGAGAAGCCGCGGGCAAAAGCCAGTATTTCATATTTTCCCCGAGAAAGTTCAAAATATCCCGGCAAACATAAATCAAGAAGTAAACTTCTAGTTTTCATCTCTGTCTTGTTTATTTCAAACTAAATGAAAGTAATATTTTTCGTTTAGCCGAAATCGCGGCCAGCACTCGCGGGAGCAAAATATTTGCCGTGTAAAACAATTTTCTGTCCGTAAATAATAGAATGTTCGCGAAATATGTGCTAGGAAATAAAGGTGAGGTCGGACGTGTTGCGCGTTTGAAATGGTTGATATTTTGTTGATGAAATACAACCTGAGGATTTTATTTGATATATATATATATATATAAACGAAAAATTGGTTTTCTGTAAAGACGGTTTACGGACGATAATTTTACGCGATAACTGTGGAAGAGAGATAGATGCTTCACAAGCCGAAGGCTTATGCCTATAGTGCCTCTCTATCGCTTGTTCCGCGTTCTAGCTTGCAAAGTAATTAGGATGCTATTTTAAACAACAAGCCTCTTTTACGTACATCATCATCATCATTTCAAATAGATGTCACGGTCAATCGACCATGCACACCCTAGTGTCAGAGTTCTTCGGAACCGCCTCTCGGCCTCTGACGTGGTTCCTATAACGACTACCAGATGGCAGCCGGGACCACCGTACGTAAGTTAGGTATATTATCGTACATAGTACATACATAGTATTACGTCTTTTTCCCTTGCAGGTAGACAGAGCCTAGGCCTATAAGACCCGAAAGCCACATTTAGCATGTTGGTGGGCAATAGGTGGAAAACGGAATCAAAATAGTGATGGGTTGCTAGCCGCATCGCCTATTAACATGATTCCTCGGAATTTTGCCCGTTCCTTCGGCAAGCTTCTACGGTCTGCGCGGGAAGAGAAGCAGCTGGTACATTCTACGTTTTTTCTTTTCTCCCAAACCCGCATGGAAGAGAACATAATAAGTTTTATTTTAAGTAATTATTTTTCACAACGTAGGGTCCTAACCACTAGCCGTGTGGTATCCGGCAGAGTAGAATAGGACCACTCCAAGTCTTCCCGTGGATGTCGTAGAAGGCGACTTAGGAAATTCAAGCTAAACAAAGCTTATAAACATCTAAGAGACCTCTCCAATCCGTCTGGCCAGCGTGGAGAGTGTAGGCCAAGTCCTCTGGCTGCTCTGGCCAAGTATGGCCCTAGTAGTACAGAGAGGGTCGTGCTTCTGCAGTGGAGACTAAAAAGGACCTGAATATGATGATGAATTATTTTTCTATTGTGAAACTTATACTACCTAAATACTGTAAGTGAAAGTTTATACCGTGGCATTTAGTAAATTAATAAATCCTTACTAATATTATAAATGCGAAAGTGAGTTTGTTTGTTTGTTACGCTTTCACGCCGTAACTACTGAACCGATTATCATGAAATTTTGCATACAAGTTCTCTGGAGTACGGAGAAGGACATAGGCTACCTTTTATCCCGGGAAAAAGTACTATTACCGAGGGATCGACATTGACGCGGGCGGAGCCGCGGGCGAAAGCTAGTAAGTAAATAAATAAATTATGTATTTTAAATAAAATAACGTGACTGGGTATTGTGGTACATAGGTACCGAACTTGGTAAATAAAGAGAATACTTTCTGATTACATCAGACCGAAGAGATATCGTATACCTTCAACAATAATGTTCCAAAACGATGCCATAGTCAGCCCACGTCGTCCTTGTTACCGGAGATGGCCCTCAAAACACGGATGAGTACAGGTTTGTATAAATTATGCCATTCTCTCCACATTTTTAGAGTTCCGTACCTCAAAAGGGAAAATACGGAACCCTTATAGGATCACGTTGTTGTCCGTCTGTCTGTCTGTTGGGACCAGGAACGCGTGGAGGTATCAAGCTGAAATTTATATCCAATACTCAGGTCTACTGTGGCTTGGAGCTGTAAAAATAAAACTTCTCCAATGCAATCAAAAGATACAGCCGTTTATGCCGCAAATTTTCGACATTCGCAAGGAAATCAGAACCTACAGGGCTTCCCGTGAACTCAGAATCTTGAAATTTGGTACGAAGCAACGCCTTACAGGTACAGCACAGGTAAAGGAAAAATTGAGAAAAGCATAATTTTTTATAATAAAAATATTTTTAATAATTTTAAACTTATTATAGACTTGCTTTCGCTCGCGGCTCCGCCCGCGTCAATGTCGATCCCTCGGGAATAGTACTTTTTCCCGGTATAAAAGGTAGCCTATGTCCTTCTCCGCACTCCAGAGAACTTGTATGCAAAATTTCATGATGATGAAGTAGTTACGACTTGAAAGCGTAACAAACAAACAAATAAACAAACAAACTCACTTTCGCATTTATAATATTAGTTAGGATAATGGTACGGAACCTTTCGTGCGCGAGTCCGACTCGCACTTGGCCAGTTTTTTGTGTATTACTTTCGATGGTTACAAGGATGGTTATGGCATATTTATTGGACACATTTATGGTTTTTATTGAGATTGTTTTTGTTGCCATTTTAAGAATATATTTTATTTATACGAGGAAGATACGAGGTAACGAGGTTTGTGGTCATCACGCCAGGTAGCCACACCGGACTTCCCGGGTTTGACCCCCGGTCAGCTTCAAGATGAAAAATTATGTTTTTCAGATTAGCTTGGGTCTTGGATGTTAATCTATTATGAATCTATATATTTTTTTTTTAAATAAATAAATATACCAATACGGACAAATCACACAGATTGAGCTAGCCCCAAAGTAAGTTCGAGACTTATGTTATGGGATACTAACTCAACGATACTATATTTTATAACAAATACATATATAGATACACATCCAAGACCCAGGCCAATCTGAAAAAGATCATTTTCCATCTTGACCTGGCCGGGGATCGAACCCGGTCACTCCGTGTCGCAGGCTGGCGTGTTGACCGCTGCGCCACGGAGCTAGTCATAATATATCTCAAGGCCGTGTGGTACCCGGCAGAGTAGAATAGGACTTCCCGTGGATGTCGTAGAAGGCGACTTAGGAAATACAAGCTAAACAAAGCTTATAAACATTCAACCTCTCCAACCCGTTTGGCCAGCGTGGAGAGTGTAGGCCAAGTCCTCTGGCTGCTGGCCAAGTATGGCTCCGGTAGTACAGAGAGGGTAGTGATATATCTCAAGAATGTATAGGAATTTCGGGATAAAATTAAATTTGATTATGTAACTTAAAACATGGTTCCATGTAATCAATATCTTCATAATATCAGGGGCAAGAAGAAGGGGTGTCATCCTCGACTGTAACTTAAAACATGTGTTGATGGTATTAAGGTTCAAACGCACTGATAGGGAATATTTCGAATAAGACGAGTGTGGTTATGTGCAAGTGTATAATGCGACTGACTCGTTTACAAAAGGATTACGTTTTAAATAGGCCTATTAGCGTACTGAGATAGTGATACATACAATGAAATGATTAACTAGATTCCGATACAACATACCGCCCATCAAAAGGACTGCAAGTCGTTTTCCAAACACAAAATACGCTAATGTTAAATATACAAACAAATCAACTTTGAAAGTAACCTTTAAAACATGCAATTTGACAATTTAAATCAAATGAGGTTTGATCTGGAAATAATTATGATCATAATGAAGAAGTAAGTCAAGAAGAATCTATAGGTAAGGCACACAGTTTAGTAATTGTTCTTTTAGTAATATTACTACCACTTTTCACCGTGTACACCCTCGTGTAGCCATCATCTCCAGGATGTTTGTCGATGATTCTTCCTAAGGACCACTTTCCAGGAGGTAAGTTGTCAGTTTTGATGAGAACAATGTCTCCAATCTTAAACTCATTTTCCCTTTTTTGCCATTTAGGACGTTGCTGAAGACGACTCAGATATTCACTCTGCCAGCGTCGCCAGAAGTCATTTGTGAGTTTTTGAGTATACTGCCAGCGTGACAAGGTATTGATTTTTACATCTTTCAGATCAGGGGATGGTACAACGGTAGGGGATTCTCCAATTAAAAAATGCCCTGGAGTGAGTGGTTCCAAATTATCTGGATCAGTATCATCTACTGGACATAGGGGACGTGAGTTTAGGCAAGCCTCCACCTGGCATAGGATGGTGGTCATTTCTTCATAGGTTAAGTTATGTGTCAGAACTCTGTGCAGGTGATATTTTATGGACTTCACTCCAGCCTCCTACAGACCGCCGAACGTAGGGCTATAAACAGGTATGAAGTGCCATTGAGTACCCTCTGTAAGTAGAACTTTCGCGATTTCTCTAGTGGACTGTATAATTGCTTCGTTCCAGGCATCCCTTAACTCCTTACTGGCACCAACAAAGTTGCGGCCCTGATCGCTCCATATGTGACTACATTTTCCTCTCCGAGCAACAAAACGTCGAAAAGCCCCAAGAAATGCCTCCGAAGTGAGGTCGCTCACGAGTTCTATGTGAATGGCCTTAGTAGACATGCAGATAAATATTGCTATATAGGCTTTCATTGATCTATTTCCTCTCCCTCTCGCCATTAAAATTGGAAAAGGACCAGCGAAATCTACACCACAATTTATAAAAGCCCTAGAAGGAGTCACCCTTGGTTCAGGCAAGTCTCCCATTATCTGCGTTTTAGTCTTGGCTCTTAATTTCATACAAATCAGACACTTGTGAATATGTTTCCTTACTATCGACTTTGCTCGTATGATCCAATATTTATTTCTAATGTAACCCAGCATCAACTCTATTCCACCATGTAACGTTTTGTGGTGAGCATCAGCAACTATTAACTTTGTTAAAACATTTTTGTTTCCTAAGATGACTGGGTGTTTCTGATCATTCGACAAATTTGCATGTCTGAGACGACCGCCCACCCTGAGGATATTGTGGTCGTCTAAGTATGGATTAAGGGCACCTATCGAACTTCCTTTCTTAACTTGTTTGTTTTGCTTCAATCTATTTATTTCTTCTTTATACTCTTCATTTTGTATTATTTTTATGCAAATATTCAAAGACTGTTCTAGTTCTAGTGTCGTTATTTCAATCTCTTTTGTATTTATCAAATGTTTCTTATAGTTTATAAATCTTCTACAATAAGTTACACATTTTACGAGCTCTGTGAGACTATCAAATTGTTCAAACTGTGTAATGATCTTGTTTTCATTTTCTTGCAGATCTTCGATATTAAGGTAAGTATTAACTTTTACATTTTTCATTTCAATTTCTGTTGTCATTATCTCTTTTTCCTTAAATGTTATTTCTGTTTCAGATAACCAACTGGGTCCTGACCACCACAATTCACAATCCTTCAGTTCCGAGAGAAAAACTCCTCTAGAAGCTAAGTCGGAGGGATTTTCATGTGATTGTACGTGATGCCAGTGTTTGTTGTTGAGGTGATCTAAGATTTCAACAACTCGATTTGCCACAAAGGGCTTCCACCGGTTCGGTTCCCCACATAACCATGCTAGAACAATTTGAGCATCAGTCCACGCATACATCTGTGATGTTGGGATCCTCATAGCTTCTCCAATTTGTTTCATGAGTCGAGCCAAAAGTAAAGCACCACAAAGTTCCAACCTTGGCAATGAAATTGTTTTTAAAGGTGCTACTTTGGTTCTAGCTGCTATAAGTCCAATTTTAATTTTTCCATCTTTGGTTTTAATTCTTAAATAAACAGCAGCTGCATAAGCACGCATAGACGCATCACAGAAGCCGTGAATTTGGATTTGATCTTTGTCAGCACTGTTTGTCCCAAACCATCTCTCAATTTTTATTTTGTTTATATTGGAAAAGTCGGATCTAATTTGTAGCCATTCATCTGCCAAAGGTTTACTTATTTCATCGTCCCACTTTACCTTTTCGAGCCATAGTTTTTGAACTAAAATCTTTGCGTTCACAACGCTTGGTGCTACCCAACCAAGAGGATCGAATAGTTTTTGAAGATCAGACAGAATGCCACGTTTTGTAATAGATTTTGAAACTTCTGGAAGTGTCAGTTTGTACTCAAACGTGTCAGTGCTCAGATTCCATATAACACCCAACGTTTTTATGGTTCCATTCAGATTGAGGTCTACATGTGCATTTGCTGATCGTTTGTTTTCTTTTATGGCTTTCATAAACTGAATATTATTGGATGACCATTTTGTTAATTCAAATCCACCCTTTCGAAGTATATCTGTCACATCTCTGGCTAATGATATTGAATCCTCAACCGTATCTGCGCCTGAAAGCATGTCATCCATGAAATAATCTTCGTGTATTGTTTTGACAGCGAGTGGTTTACCATTGCCTTCATCATTGGCGACTCTCTGTAGTGTTTTGACTGCCAGATATGGTGCTGAGGCTGTACCAAAACTGACTCTGACGAGCCGATATTCTTCAAAGTCTTCAGTGTCATTTGATCTCCAGAGGACTCTTTGGTAGTCAAAATCATCTTTAGTGACGAACACTTGAAAATACATTTTTTGTATATCTGCGACAAAGCAAACAGGTTTCATTCGCCACCTAGTCAATAAATATCTTAAGTCTTCTTGCAGCTGAGGCCCAACATGGAGTTCATCGTTCAAGGAGATGTTGTTGACTCCTTTGCAAGATGCATCAAACACAATGCGAGTTCTAGAAGATTCTTTATCATGGCGGACTACGGCGTGGTGTGGTAAGTAAACACATTTCTTTTTTTCTTTTTCTTTTTCAGGTATCTTTTCCATGTATCCCTTTTCTATATATTCATTAAACACATTGGTATACTCTGTTTTCAGGTCTGGTGTCTTCTTAAATTTTCTTTCTAGGTGCATAAATCTTTGTGCTGCAATGTCCTTTGTTCTTCCTTCGGGAGACTTTGGATCATCAGTTTTGAAAGGTAGCTTTACGATATATCTCCCTTCTTCGTTTCTCGTAGTTGTTTTTTCATAAATATCTTCACAGATTTGTTCATCCTTTGTTAAGTGTCTCTTTGTTTCCGTGTCAATTTCCCATAAAGTTTTCAACATGTCTTCGATATCAACCTGTTGGTGCGTTACGATAAATGTGTTGTTCTTAGGTTTTGTATCGCTGTCTCCAAGCAAGATCCATCCTAAACTGGTGTTCTGTGCGATGGGTGTACCAATTGGACCCTTTATAAGACCTTCTTGAATTATTTGAACATATTCCTTGACACCAAGGAGAAGATCTATGGACCCAGGGGTATAGTAATCAGGATCAGCTAGGTTGAGTGCTTCGATGTGAGACCATGTTTTTGTGTTTATTGTTTCGGCGGGTAGTTTTGTGGTCAGTGGTTTGGACATCACGTAAGCTTGGATAAATATACTAAAATTTGTGTCCCACTGTGATCTTATATTGAGCTGCACCACATGTTTGAACGTCGTTCTTGTGCCTCCTACCCCCGTAGCACTTCTCTTAATCGGTTTTCTTTTAAGCTTTAACAGTTGAGCCGCTTTCTCGCTTATAAATGCTGCTTCGGAACCTGGGTCTACCAACGCGCGCAGAGGTACCGTGTATCCTTGCTCGCTCATTGCTTGTACAACTGCCGTCGCTAGT
Organism: Elegia similella; assembly: GCA_947532085.1. Lineage (NCBI taxonomy): Eukaryota > Metazoa > Arthropoda > Insecta > Lepidoptera > Pyralidae > Elegia > Elegia similella. Next base: position 23,864,221 of record OX383941.1, read on the forward strand.
AGTGCTGTTTTCTGCTTAGAACTGAGATGTGACGCTATCATTGTGTTAACTTCTACTTGTTCCTCTTCTACCACATGTGTTAAAACCGACGGTTGTGGGGTACTCGTTGATGCCGCAGGTTCTTCGACTTTGTTGGCATGTAGCAGAGAATGATGACGTCTTCGACATATTCTACAGGACACAGGTAACTTGCATTTTAACGCTGAATGCCCTGGTACTAAGCAGTTAAAACATAAACTATTGGTTTTGACAAATTCACTTCGCTCTGTTGGTTCCATCTTGACAAACTCCTTGCAATGACATAAGGTATGATTGTCCTTGCACATAACACAGATCTTGGTTTTTGTAATAGGTGCGGCAGCGGCAGTATGAAATGATCTTTCCTTGACAGATTTAATTTCTCGTGTACTATTGTTTGTTATCAGCTCCAAGGTACGAAATTTTGACTCCAAAAATTTCTTGAACTCTGACCAAGTAGGTAAATTATCAGCTTCGTCCTTGTATGCGTGTTCTTCCCAGCTTTAGTGCGTCTCTGGGTCCAACTTCTGCACCAGAAGGTAAATAATTATAGGATCCCATGAGCTAGTGTTAACTTCTAAATTTTCTAGGTTATTTAAGCATTCAGTGGTCGTATCGACCAACAGTTTTAATTGAACAGCTGATGGGGTATTAATTTTCTTAAGAGTAAATAATCTCTTCATAGTACAGTTCAAAATTAAACGTTTGTTGCCATACCTCGTTTTCAAAATATTCCATGCATGCAAATAGTATAATGACTAGCTCCGTGGCGCAGCGGTCAACACGCCAGCCTGCGACACGGAGTGACTGGGTTCGATCCCCGGCCAGGTCATGATGGAAAATGATCTTTTTCAGATTGGCCTGGGTCTTGGATGTGTATCTATATATGTATTTGTTATAAAATATAGTATCGTTGAGTTAGTATCCCATAACACAAGTCTCGAACTTACTTTGGGGCTAGCTCAATCTGTGTGACCTGTCAGTATATATATTTATTTATTTATAAATAGTTATTGGATGTCACTTGCACGTGTTTCAAAAGTGACTCGGCTTCTCCCTTGATGATAGACTTCAAATAATGCATTTTTTGTACATCACTCAGCGACGTGTTATTATGTACCAACGAAAGAAACAAGTCCTCGAACGCTGGCCAATCTTCATAATTGCCACCAAAAGTAGGTAACTGAATTTTGGGTAAATGCACAACACTTTGCGTAACATTCAAGCTTGTATTGGCCGAATTAGGCTCCGAACCCATATGTGACGTGGATGGTACAATCATGTCTTTAAGATCACCCTGAAGCACGTTATATAAATCTTCGTATATAAAAAAATCCTCATTTAAAAAATAAGGCATGGTTCCCTTTTGTTCCTTTTGCGTAATTTTGACTAATTGTTGATGAGCTTCCTTAAAAGATTTCCAGTAGTCATCTATTATTGACATGCGCGCTTCTATGTAACCTTTAGTCAAACGGGCCTTCGGACATTTCTTTAAATTAATTTGTGTTTTTCTAAATAAATTAGCCGTGTCTTCCAATACAGAGAGAAGTTGCATTTGTTCCTTAGTAGCAGCCATTTTTCGTTTTCACTATTTATTTCACTGAATTTGCAGTTCTTTTCACTAATTTAATTGTCCAAAATAATATTTAATTGACTTAAAATCACTTCCAAAACACACAGTGAATAAATTGTTCGTAATTATCTTCAATAACTCGATGTTCAGTTCAATGCAAAACAGGTAAGTAAAAATCACCGATCTGGCGTAAACATCTATTCATCGCTTATCTCTGGAATGCGGTTCTTTTGTTCACGGAGCTCGGCCGGCCGTCCGTAGGCAGCTGCAGTATCCGGCTCGAAGGACCATATGTTGATGATATTAAGGTTCAAACACACTGATAGGGAATATTTCGAATAAGACGAGTGTGGTTATGTGCAAGTGTATAATGCGACTGACTCGTTTACAAAAGGATTACGTTTTAAATAGGCCTATTAGCGTACTGAGATAGTGATACATACAATGAAATGATTAACTAGATTCCGATACAACAACATGGTTGCAGGTGTATCGGGTACGCGCGCCCGGACTCACGAACTGTTGCTTGCCTTTCCCATTTCATCCTAGGGAATAGTATCCCAATACCTTCATTCCCTTTCCAAATTCGACAAATACTTATCCTTTCGCAGTAGCAGCGACGGAAGCACAAGAAGCCATAGAAACTGCACTCGCCTGCCAAGCGTATATATCCTCCCATGCAACCAAGAATCCTTGGTTGCAAGAATCCTTCCTTACGACTGAAATTTTGATGATAATGAAAATCTAAATAAAGGAAAATTTATTTTATAACTTTTTAAATAAATGTTCTCTTTCCGAAACTGCGCTCGCCAACCTGCTTGCCAAACGTAATGATTTAGGCAATATCCTCCCATGGAACGAAGAATTCTTGGGAAACTCCTTTGTCCAGCAGTATTTTTTTTACGTTTATATCATTCTAGATAGAATGATTTAATTCTAGACAATTGTTTATAAAACCACAACTTAAATCTAAAGCAAATACGTCTCATGCAGAAAATAAACTTTTCTTCTAATACTGCACTACATAACCAGCACAAAGCGGAACTTTGCTGCTCTAGAGCAGAAAAAATATATGGAAATCCTTTACTGCACTGTTTATTTTTCTAATTTAAATCCCGTGGCCATAAGTGTCACTTGTCACAAAAAAGGTTGGCCAACCTGACGTATTGAGTAGCCTGCGAAGTGACATTGCCTGAGTTAAAAAAATACTGGCCATAAAGAAAAAAAGACGGGAATGTAAACAACAAATTTTCACTAATTGTAATTTAACTTTAGTTTTATTTTTCACATACTTACTTTTCTTGTAGTAGTTGAAAGAAAAGCAGATTATGCACCTTTTAAAGCCCTCGCTAACGCTCAGGCTCCACATAAGCACTCGGTGCTATAATAAATTACTTTCTGCTTGGTGCAACAATCTACTATTAAAGTACTCTTATTAGACTAAGCAATAAAATATGGGGAAAAAATCTCATGATATTTTTTCACTCGCCCGCTTGAGATTTTATCACCATGTTTTTTTATGTTTTATTCATGTTTCTTAATTTTTATAAAAGTAATATGAAAAACGCATTGTGAATGCAAAATAAAACACATATAATAATATTGCTTGGCTTCCTACATATTAGTTGATTTTCAATATCATTGAAAATGAGTTGAATCAAATACCTCACTTGTAAAAGCGAAGTTTAATAATAGTAGAGACGATGTTGCGAGTTGCGAGCGTAGAGACAACTACAGTTTAGCCGGGCAAACATTTCGAGCATCGAGGATATGAGCAAAGTTTAAACAAATTCCGTATATTGTTGATTCCGGTGGCTGTTTAGTTTGTTGAACATATTTGTCGACTGTATTGTTAATGTGTCTACTATTTTGTATTGTATGGCTTTTAGCACTTACAACTTTTAGATGAAGAAAGAAAAATTGTTCGTCATATAATAATGTTAAAATATAACATTTTGGTAGATTAATTATTCTAAACAAAACGCTAAACCGATGTCTACTGAGCATGTGTCTAGGCATCTTGCAATACCCGGACGCTGGTCTTCCGGAGTCACCGGACAATCGAAAAGTACTACTGCGCGCTGCAACGACACGCCGAACCGTCCATACGTGTTGGAATGTAGCAAAAATAAATCACATTTCTGTCTCTGTCTAACTCAATAATCTTTCTCTCTCTATGTCATCAGTCGGTCATAAATATTGTATTTAATAATTGCAACTCGAACCGTCACTAGGCACTTGAAGTATCCCGACTACGTTCCCACAGCCTTTGTGGATTATTCGTTGTACGGCTTTCTTTGCATAAACACACCTTCCTACTAAAAGGAAAAAAAAATTGTATATGAACAATCTATATTAATTTAACAATTATGAATTCAACATAATAGACAAAAATGATGGTTAACTAAATTGTAAAAATGTAAATATATTGTTTTTAAAAGATGGATGGCAATCGGGATTTACATTCTTAAAAAAAATAAGAAAGAAAATGGAGTATATTAAACCTATTAAGTAAACGTTACATTATATTCTACATATTCAAAAGATATTTTTATATTTAAATTTAAAAGATTTGACGGTGCGTTACATGTTAAAATTTATTCTTCCTGATCGATCCAGTATTTTTTATTTGACTACCGGCCCGCCCCGGCTTCACACGGGTAGAAATAGGTATTTTTTCTATAGCCTATGTTTATCCGGGATAATGTAGAATTCTAATGGTAAAAGAATATTTCAAATCGGTCTTTTGGAACCTATTCAATGCAAAGAACAAACGACCAGATCTTTCCTCTTTATAATGTTAGTGGATTATCCCGGCAAGCCTTAGTGAAGTTATGTCCAGCAGTGGACCTCTTGCGGCTGAGATAATGATGATGATGATAAGATCAATCTGACAAATGACCTCGTAGGTATAAAACTTAATAACAGCGCTTCATTTGTGTCGGAATTAACGAGATTACTTAGTTTCTTTAAATAATTATTTATTGACAGAAAAGAGAATATCTATCTTTCCTGAGCCTCTTCAGTAACTGAGGTTATTAAGTGTATGGTGGTAAATAAATCCGTTTCATAATCAAAATTTAAGAACAACGCTTTTGTCGATGGAGCTCCCTCCATCTTTGTCTATCCTCTGCCAGTCTTTTCACAACCTGGTAAAATAACTGTACCTGGGCTTTCCTCTCCCTCTTCATCCCTCTATTATGCCTTCTAAATCCTTCTATATTCTTTTAAATCCTTTTATCCTTGCCAATATTATAAACACGAAAGTTTGTATATATGGATCTATGAATGTTTGTTACTCAATCATTGCAAAACAGCTGAACGGATTTGATGAAATTTTGCACACTGAGAGGTTATTACTTGGATTAACACATATACTACCTTACATCCCTGGAAGAAGTACTGTTCCCGCGGGATAGACGTTAACGTGTGCGGAGCCGCGAGCGACAGTTACATCTTAATAAGTGTGAAAGTTTATTCTAATGGGCTAGCTAGAAATTGGCTAGCTCCGTGGCGCAGCGGTCAACACGCCAGCCTGCGACACAAGAGTGCCCGGGTTCGATCCCCGGCCAGGTCAAGATGGAAAATGATCTTTTTCACATTGGCCTGGGTCTTGGATGTGTATCTATATATGTATATGTCATAAAATATAGTATCGTTGAGTTAGTATCCCATAACACAAGTCTCGAACTTACTTTGGGGCTAGCTCAATCTGTGTGATTTGTCCGTATATTTTTATATATTTAATGTGAAGATGTTAGTTAGTCTTCACGCAAAAACAACTTCACAGATTAATTTTGATGAATGTTCACGGTGTTAATCTATTAGATTGAGTTCCGTTTGCCACCTACACCCCATCAGCATTAGTCTTGTGCCGTACTCTAAATTTTGAGAACAGTGAGAACGGGTCAGAAATATTTCCCGAGAATTTTTCTTCTTTGTCTCAAGTGCAGGAATTAGTGAGAAATTCTTGAGAATTATTGTAAATTTCCCGCAAATTTCCGTGAGAAGGAATGTGTGAGAACCGAGAATTTGTCTCTGGCACATCACTCATCAGCATGCTTAACGTGGCTGACAGATCCCAGGTCTATAAGACCTAACAAGGTCTTATAGACCTGGGATCTGTCTATCCGTCAAGGGGAAAAGACGTGTATGTATGTTAGTATATCCTTTATTAACCGACTTCAAAAAAAGGAGGATGTTTCTCAATAAAATAACTTTACGAGGGGAGTCAATGACTGTATAAAGTCCCCTAGTCAGGCCAATGCAATCACCTTATTTCCTTTTCCGTGTTTGGTTGATAAGCATGTCGGCAGCTATAATGGCCACTAGCATCCGCCCGTGGCTTCGCACGTGATACTTAAATTCTTCTTCTTCTCAGCCGTAAGAAGTGCACTGCTGGACATAGGCCTCTCTCAAGGATTTCCATCATGATTTGCCATAATCTAGACGCTTGGCGGATGGGTTGATGAACTTAGCAGACGGGTTTAGAATATTCTGAAATAACTCGGTAGCAAAACTTTTTTCTGGTTTGAAGGTCCACAGAAGGAACTTGAAAAGGAAATAAATATAAAGGAAAAAAATTGGTACCTTAATCCTTCTACTTCTACAGTACTCGCTGGCAACGAGTATGCAAAATTTTATGATGATCGATTCGAGGGTTCTCCACTTTAATCATCTTTTAATTCATGAGATGTGAATTATGGACGTCACAGATTTTTTACAAGCTTTTGTTTTTATTTAGTTTCACCTGTCCCGATGTTTGTCTATACCTACCGGTGACAAATTAACACATACTTTTAATGCATGTGATGAACTTTCAATGTAGGAAGTTATAAAAACGTGACGAATTAACTTAGTGGCAAATTTACTACAACCCAATCAAATCTTGCAAGTAAATTTTATCCACTTACCGGTTACTGATTGAGCTGAATTTTTGTTTGCATGTGTAAATCGAATGACAATACAATATTATGGAATCGTTGCGCTGGTCTGATAATGAAGTCGGAAGGTAGCCATAAGAACTCTTAAACTAAACAAGGTACACCAATCGTCTTTGGACTCATTTGATCTGTCTCTATAACAAAGTGATCCTATAAGGGTTCCGTTTCCGGTAACAGCCTCCGTGGTCCAGTGGTTAAGGCGTTTGCCTGTTGACCCGGGGGTCGTGGGTTCGATTCCCACCGGAAGCATACTTTGTTTAGTTGTTTCCAGTTTGGTTAGGACATTGCAGGCTTGAATCACCTGATTGTCTGATAATAAAGATGATTCCGTGCTTCGGAAGGCACGTTAAGCCGGTGGTCCCGGCTGCCATCTGGTAGTCGTTAAAGGAACCACGTCAGAGGCCGAGAAGCGGTTCCGAATAACTCTGACACCAGGGTGTGCATGGTCGATTGACCGTGACACCTACTCAAAATGAATGAATGAGGGTTCCGTTTTTTCCTTTTTAGGCGCGGAACCCTAGAAATTCATGGATCTAATCTAATAATATTCTGATATCTATAGGGCTAATTCAGCACTGCGTGGTACAACTCTTTCTTACACTCTTGCACCTTAACTGCTAGCTGGGCGGGCACAGAATATAGTTGCCAACCGACATATTTTTAAGTGTTATATCTTGTATTCACAATGCTATTTTGATATAAGTACTCTTATTAAAGTAAGAAATTAATATGGTAAAAAATTTCAAGCGGGTGGGATTTCAGTTTTAAGTCTATCATCATCATCATCAGGGGTCTTTTTAGTCTCTACTGCAAGAGCATGACCCTCTCTGTACTACCGGCGCCATAATTGGCCAGACAGAGGATTTGGCCTACACTCTCCTCGCTGGCCAGACGGGTTGAAGAGTTCTCTTGTATCGACGGACTCACGTTCTCTTACTTATCGGGTAATGACTGAAAATCAGTGTTTTGCTTCTTAAGGGTCCATACTACCTCACACTGCTTTGCAAGATTGACTGTTATATCAATAATAATTAAATACTCAAGTTGAAATAAAAATGCAGCAAAGTTCAGGACTAACTCTGGTAACTATATGATTCAAAAACACGATTGCGTTAAATTTTCTCGATAGAAAAAAATTGCAAAGTTGCCTCCAAATCACGTCTAATTTACTTGGTATATAGCATTATTCACCAAATACATTGAAATTAACCTTGAAACTTTTGATTATTATTGCATTACAGATAAGGCAGCCATCATATGTTTTGCTTTTTCGAATAACCCTTGAATATTCCTAAAAAACGAAAATATCCAAAGTAGCCAACGCGTTTAGACCATCCGCATTTGTATGGCCACGCCGCCTGGCATATGTCGGGCTCTTAAGCAAATGTATCACTGAGTTGTTACCGTTTTTTATCACTGCGGCACATTTTTTGATTTGATGTATCAATCGTGACAGTTTTATGTATAAGTCCTAGTTGTGTATCTTTCAATACCTCCATGTATGTTTGTAGGTGTCACAGTTGATGCAAATATAGTTTTTATCTATCTATCTTCTCGTACGACTAAAGTCTATGTACTACTCAAGTCCCGCACACTTGAAATTTTTAACCATATTTTATTTCTTGATTTGAGTAAACCGACATATTGTTACTACTTAATTCAATGACGAAATCAACTATGTTGCCAACTGAATGATAATATAAAAAGCAGACGCCTGGATGCCTCTAGAACGGGTTTTATCGGGTCAAGTAACAGATTCGCGAGGATCCCACCGCTGCACGCATCTCCTTATTATTTATTACCCTGTCGTTACCATAACGAGTTTCGCAAACGACGGTCATGTGATCGCAGAATTCTGTCAAAATTAAATTGGCCAGTTTAATGACAATTTAAATACATAACAACCCAGCCATGTATAGCCAGTATCACAAGGCATATCTATACTTTATACTTTAATATTATAAAGCTGAAGAGTTTGTTTGTTTGAACGCGCTAATCTCAGGAACTACTAATTCTGTTCGTGTTGTATAGTCCATTTATTGATAAAGGCTTAATCATAATTATAATCATTTATTTGCCAACTAAGTGTATGTAGAAATGGTCTAATAACTTTAGGGTCTTATAACTTTAGTTTAGGGTATAAAACATCACGCTGCTACCAATAAGAGCGAAGAATCAATAAAAAATGTTTTGAAAACGGGGGAAAACAGAAGTGGCCGCGGACGAAGTCGCGGGCAACAGCTAGTATAAAATAACTAGCTGTACCCGCGACTTTGTTCGCGTATGTAAGTTCTAAAGTCATATTTTAAATGATAAAGTGAGTTTTTTTAAGTGAGTTCCGTTCCCAAAAGATTTCAATATGAACTTTGAATTTTTTACAGAATGTATACTTAAGTTATAATTTTATTTTGTTTTTATTATTTGTTGTTATATTGTCATAATCATTATGACAATATAACTATGAAAATATAACAATAAATAATAAAACAAAATATAATTATAACTAAAAAGGGAGTCCGTGTAAGAAACAAGCAATTTTAGCGTTTGCTCGGCGTGATTTGAGGTCTCAATAAGTTGCTGCTTATTGAGACCTCAAACCACAGTGCACGAAGCCAAAAATATGAATAGGTAGTCAACATTGAATCATCATCATCAGGTCCTTTTTAGTCTTCACTACAGGAGCACGACCCTCTCTGTACTACTAGAGCCATACTTGGCCAGAGCAGCCAGAGGATTTGGCCTACACTCTCCACGCTGGCCAGACGGGTTGAAGAGGTCTCTTAGATGTTTATAAGCTTTGTTTAGCTTGTATTTCCTAAGTCGCCTTCTACGATATCCACGGGAAGACTTGGAGTGGTCTTATTCTACTCTGCCGGATACCACGCGGCTGCAACATTGAATAGTATCTCGATACCTTCATTCTCTTCCCAGATTCAACAAATTCCTTACCTTTCCCAGCGTTAAAATCTGCTGCCGATGGGCAGCCGCGACGGAAGCGTGGGAGAGGCGTATGTTCGAGTCCGGCCTATGTCTCGGTTAGACACCCTTATCATCATCTTCATAATTTCAGGTTTAAGAAGTCTGGATTCTTCCGGCTGTAATGACGATGATGATGATGAAGGTGTCCATCTGAGATGAGTCAGTGACATTTAAAAAAATAGAAGATATACCTACTTAAGTAGTGTCAAACGAACCATGGCACCGAATTTTGAGAGATATAGCTACTTTGCATTCGATTTGCCATGAGAACCATTTTTAAGAGATATATGAGATAACTAGCTTACGCCCGCGGCTCCGCCCGCGTCAATGTCGATCCCTCGGGAATAGTACTTTTTCCCGGGATAAAAGGTAGCCTATGTCCTTCTCCGTACTACAGAGAACTTGTATGCAAAATTTCATGATGATCGATTTAGTAGCTACGGCGTGAAAGCGTAACAAACAAACAAACAATTAAACTCACTTTCGCATTTATAATATTAGTAAGGATAAGGATGCTATAAGAACTTGTTATTTAGTAGTATTTTTTTAGTATATAGTATTTCTAGTAGCGTTTCGATTTTGCAAATATTAAAAATATACATGGTGAAAGTTTTATCGTTTTGGACCCTTAAATGGGTGACTCAGACCATCAAAATGAACAACTTTTCCTATCGTCATTCCCATACAAACTGGCCGGAGCGGAACTCATTTGTATGGAAATGACGAAATTTTTTTTTAGTTCCCAGCTTTGGTCCCGTAGAAAAAGTTGTTCATAGTTATGGTCTGAGTCACCCCTTTAAGGGTCCAAAACGATCAAAATTCACCATGTATACTTAGTTAAGAAATAAAAATATAACGTTCCAAAAGAGATACATGTATCCTTTATGAGATGTATCCAATTTTAAATAAAAATCTTTGACTTTGACTTTATTTTATTACTAACTTGATCATAAAGGAAACGCCTAAATAGAGTGATATGATAAGATACACGTCACGAAAGGGAGAACATGCATAGCATAGTCACAATGCGGCGCCGGCGCCGGTACTATAATTGCCCGATCTCGAAAGTAATTATTTTGTAACACACGCGTGTACTCAATCGTTTGAGAGTAACAGTTTCTATTTTAATACTATCTTCAACTTTTACTTGAATGAAGTGCTCTCTAGAGAAAATAAAAGCGAAATAAATATATATAAATGGACCAATCACATAGATTGAGTGCCCCAAAGTAAGTTCGAGACTTGTGTTATAGGATACTAACTCAACGATGCTATATTTTATAACAAATACATATAAGTATACCTAAACATTCTAGATCTAGGCCAATCTGAAAAAGATCATTTCGAATCCGGGACTCCGGTTTAGCAGACGAAACCATGGCCACAGCTCGTCAAATTTGTTTTAAAGCTCAGAATTTTAGTGATGATTTGATACTTTAGAAAAATCATTACAAAATAAATAATCAAATATCTTTATTTGACCTTTCCCAAATATTAGAGAAAATGCCGCAAAACTTGTAAATTTCCTTACTTCTTCGCTAAATAAAGCATTCTTCATTTGTATAGATAGTTGTAGTAATACTTATGTGAAGTAAGTAGCCAAGTATCTAAATAGACCTAGGAAAACACTATTAATAATCTAGTTTTTCAAATATGCTTAAGTTTATGTAAGTAATAAGGCAACTAGCGATGTACGGTAAATCTCGAATGAGATTATGTTCCATTGCATAGATTTATGATATTTTTGTAATCTTTTGAAATAAATAAATAATAAAAAAGTACTTCGTGGAGGTAGGGATAATATATATAAACAAAATATATATAAACATAAACGAAATCTGGCTTGATTTAGAAAGAAGAAACGACTGTTACGAAAGACTTACTGGATGCAAATCCTCTTCCCTGCTCTGAAGCCGATGTAACATTTTTGAACACTTTCGCTGTCGTTTCTGGTTTTAACAAATCACTCGTTGTGTTCACCTTTCTCTTCCTACTTTTAACTATTTTCCCGCCACCACATTTATCTAATAAAACTAATATCACCACAACAATCACTAAACACTTCATAAAATTCGTAGACATTTTACATGTTTCATAATTGTAACTATTAAATCTTTGGTAAAAATAATCTTGATGTTACACTTATAAATTAGATTCCTTTGTAGTTGAATTTAAGAAAAATAAACAAAAGTTTTCCCGCGCGTGTTTGTTACTGGCCATTTTTGAACTGAGAATTGCGCGGTGATCTTGCGCAGTGGTTACGAACAGACTGACCGCGGATAGATTCGCGCGCACCTTTCGCAACGTAATCTCGGCCACAAAAATAAAGTAACAAAAAAGTGAATCGTTTTTAAGGTATGTAAGCACAAAAGGTGCACGTTGGTTGTTTTTGTTTAGTTTTGCCGCGTCTAGAGTATCGGTATCGGGCAACTTTCTCTAATTACTGCGACTGGTCATGTCCGCTGTCCAGGATACGTTGGGTTTTTAGAACGCGCGTAAGTAGCCGATCGACTTCTAAGTTCTGGTATTTCTTTCTATGTCAGTCAGCTAAAACTTTTTCCCTGTAGAAACTTAACATTCTTTGAATTAACGGGTCTTCCAATATGGCATTCTGAACCTGGACAGTTGATAGCGGGTTATTGTTGAAGCTAAACTAGTCAAATTGCATGTCATTATTCAGTCTGTTTTGACATTATGTTCTATCGTTTTGTCAAATTGTCATAGATGGATGTAGCGTTTAACACGTGCAAATGATAATTTAGTTTATCAAAATAGGTGTTCTGTTCGATCGTCGTTCCGCGCGCTTCGTCCATTTTACGGTGACCATAGTCGACCTACCGAGATGACTTCTTTATGATAATATGATGGCAAACGGGTAACCTGATAGTAAGAGATCACCCATGAACAACTGCAACACCAGCGTGCGACAGGTGCGTTGTCGGCCTTTCAAGGAGTTGGGGGCTCTCTCTCACTGAACGAAGCATAGAAGCGGTAAAGCTTCTACTCAGACGTCGATTTTCTGTGAGAGACTATTCATTCGCAGTGTAGGGGCATAGATATAGATGGATATAGAGTGCACTGGTTTATAAACAATCAACCAACACCTGTTCGTCGATGAAATGCAAGATCTGCCAAAACCATCACCGCTGGTCGTGAGAGTGTGCTGGAGAATCCAAAGCAGTCGATTTTGAGCGACGCGCTCACAAGAACTCAGCCTTTCGCAGTCCACAACTTGGCGAATTTGGCGGCATGTGTTGGGCATACGCCCGTATTAAACCTAGCTGACCCAGGAGCTAAAGGCAAAGGACCATGGACAACCACATTTCTTCGCTGAATGAATGAGCTCTGAAGCAATTGGTCTCACACAGACTCTACACACTTAACTGGCAAAATGAAGCTAGACTTGCCTTAAACCCTAATAAGGCAAAGGTAACGAGGATGTACCCTTCACTATGCCTTCACTACAGTAACTCACAAAGCGTAGATAAGTCTTGAGGACACTGACAAGAGCTAATTCTGTCCTATCTCTATAAATCTGAAAGCATCTGCACATTTAGGATTCCAGTCACGATCGTGACCCATTTTGTTTTTGACGTCCTCATTAATGACTTTAAAATTATATGCGATGAACCTAGGTATCAAATTTTAGGAAAATTAAGCGCTGGTGAAGTTACCTATCAAATGTTGCAAAGATTAAGGTCAACACGGATACTTTATTGTAACATATTTATCAAATAAATAATAATTTATTTTAGACAAGCTGTTGCCCGCGGCTCCGCCCGCGTTAATGTCGTTCCCATGAAAACAGTAGAAATGATAAAAATTCCATACAAACCCCTCCCCCTCTGCTTTTTCCCCTTAAGGGGGAATTTAATACATTTCACCTGCATAGATCTTTAGCCCTTAAGGATTGATTTTGCCCATTTCACCTACACATATATTTTTTTATTGTAATGCAGAACTTCTTATTGTCATATTTCTAAGTAAATAAAACCACACAAACTTTACCCCACCTATTTTACCCCTTCAAGGGGAAATTTCGTCCATTTTAACTACACAGATCTTTTCAATTGTAATGTAAACATATATACTTATTTTTATACTTCTATGTCCAGAAATGAGAAAAAATCCATACAACCGCCTTTATCCCTTAAGGGGGGAATTTATCTTTTTTAATTGTAATCTAGAACGTATATACTTATTTTCATACTTCTAAATCTAGAAATGAAAAAAAATCCATACTAACTTTACTCCCCTATTTTATCCCTTCAGGCGAAAATTTCGTCGGTTTTACCTACATACATTGTAATCCAGAACGTCCAGAAATGAGAAAAATTCTATATAATTTTCTAAAAATCTTTTCTTAGTGCTCATTTACATCATAAAAAGAATCCCTGTGCTAAATGTCAGTTCCTGGGCACAGTAGTTTCGGCTGTGCGTTGATATATAAGTCAGGTTTGCTTCTGGTCCGCAGCTCCGCCCGCGTAAGTGTCGATTTCTCAGGAACAGTAGAATTACCCGGAATACATTAGTTCATGACTTTCAATGAAACACCTTAATATTGAATTTCAATTGAATAACTTCAAAAACTGAAAGTTTCATACTAACTTTGCATCCCCTTATACCCCCTTAAGGGATGATTTTTGAGAAAAATATTTTACTCGTGTTTCATGCCTTTCAGTAAAGAACCTTCATGCTGAATTTCATTCGACTAACTTCAAAAATGGTAAAGATTCATGCTTACTTTGCACCCTATTTTACCCCCTTAGGGATGATTTTTGAGTAAAATATTTTACTCGTGTTTCATACCTTTCAGTAAAGAACCTTCATGCTGAATTTCATTCGAATTACTTCAAAAACGGCAAAGTATCATACTAACTTTGCAACCCGTTTTACCCCCTTAGGAGATGAATTTCCAAAAATCTTTTCTTAGTGCTCCCCTACGTTATAAAAGGAACCCCTGTGCAAAATTTCAACTTCCTAACCCTTATAGTTTAGGCCCTGCGTTGATATGTCAGTCAGTCATTCAGCTTCTCCTTTTTTTAGTATGGATTACTATGGATAGTATGGATAGGTATAATGCTGTCGTATAATGATGATGAATTGACTTTGGATTTTAATTTTCTTATGTCACTTATTATTTTATTTTATTTTTGCTATATGTTTGCAGGCAAACTCATGCCTTGAGTTCATTCAAATGACGATAACTTTTTTTTAATGGACCGATTTTGATGAAACAAACTTTAAATGTTTTGCTGAGTTAAAACAAAGCAATTGGTGAAAGTTTGAATTAAATCGGTTTAGTATTTTCGGAGATAATCATGATCATACATACATACAGACAGACAGACAGACAAGAAATTCCAAAAAAATTTTTTTGCTTTCTATTATTCTTTTTAAGTGTCCCTCTATCCATTTCAGTCAAAAATTCTAAATGTACAGACAAAATATTTTTACTATTTTATTTTTGCTATATGTTTGCAGGCAAACTCATGCCTTGAGTTCATTCAAATGATGATAACTTTTTTTTTAATGAACCGATTTTGATGAAACAAACTTTAAATGTTTTGCTGAGTTAAAACAAAGCAATTAGTGAAAGTTTGAAGTAAATCGGTTCAGTATTTTCGGAGATAATCGTGATCATACATACAGACAGACAGACAAGAAATTCCAAAAAAATTTTTTTGCTTTCTATTATTCTTTTTAAGTGTCCCTCTATCCATTTCAGTCAAAAATTCTAAATGTACAGACAAAATATTTTTACTGTTTTATTATATGTATATATAGACTACTTATCATTGACTTCTGTCGTTGACTGTACCTACCCGAACTATACACTTTACTGACAAAATTAGCTTAGACCCGCCGTTGAAGCGCTTATTATACCATCTTGAATATCGGATCCAATGGGAGGGACGCCGCTATACGTTAGACACGATACGAGATATCTCCAATCGCACGTATAGCGGGGGTCTCATCGGATCCGATACAGGATGGTATAATACGGACCACGGAGACAGTTAATACTACGGTTAAGGGGAACCGTAGTATTAACTGTCTCCGTGGTACGGTGGTTAAGGCGTTTGCCTGTTGACCCGGGGGTCGTGGTCGTTCTATTCCCACGGGAAGCATACTTTGTTTAGTTGCTTCCAGTCTGGTAAGGGACATTGCAGGCTTGAATCCCCTGATTGTCTAATAATAGACATAGTAAGTAAAGTAAGTAATAAACAAAATTAACTTGTCAGTTCTGGAAATAAAGGGCTATTATTATTATTATGTTAAGTACTTATTTACCAGATGTTCAGAAGATAGCTCTATATCATCGGCTTCTGTCGTTGACTGTACCTGCTCAGACCCTACACACTTTACTGACAAAATCTAGCTTAGACTTGCCATAAACACTAATTAGGCATTCTTATCCTTACTAATATTATAAATGCGAAAGTGAGTTTGTTTGTTTGTTTGTTCGTTTGTTTGTTTGTTACGCTTTCACGCCGTAACTACTGAACCGATCATCATGAAATTTTGCATACAAGTTCTCTGGAGTACGGAGAAGGACATAGGCTACCTTTTATCCCGGGACAAAGCACTTTTCCCGAGGGATCGACATTGACGCGGGCGGAGCCGCGGGCGAAAGCTAGTAACACATAAATTTCAAAAATGCGTCCTGCTTACTTTTACGGCACTACCTGACGAAATGTAGGGGAAAGTGGGGACAAAAGAAACACTTTCTAATTACCCTCCGATTCCTGGCTAGCTAGGTATCATTAATACTAGTATGATGAAACAAGTGTTACATGTAGGTGTATATAAATTTCGTTAATCTTCCTCAAATATGAATCTAACATCATCTCATTACTAACTAATTGGTATTGAAAACAGATGGGTACTTTCTAAAATGTCAATTGTGACTTTTGACCACAAGGCCGGGTCGGAAGTAACAAGTCATGGGTCGAAAGTAATATATGGAAAAATGTATATAACTTATACCTATTATTACTAGCTTTCGCCTGCGGCTCCGCCCGCATCAATGTCGATCCCTCGGGAATAGTACTTTACCCTGGGATCAAAGGTAGCCTATGACCTTCTCCGTACTCCAGAGAACTTGTGTGCAAAATTTCATGATGATCGGTTTAGTAGTTACGGCAAGAAAGCGTAACAAACAAACTCACTTTCGCTTTTATAATATTAGTAAGGATTATTACGAGCCGTTAATGTCCCAATGCTGGGCAAAGGCCTCTTTCTCTTTTTTCTATTTTTCTCGATCTGTGGTTTGTGTTCTCCAGTTTTTGTTATATTTGTCGAGTTCATCGCAACACCTTGTTCTTGATCGGCCACGTCCCCAACATATATGTATCATAAAAATAGCAATAAAACAAATGTATCGTTTATTTTATGCTATCCATGGTGATAACCATGAGCTGGGACCAACGGCTTAACTTAATGTTTTTACTCAATAAAATATTTTTTAAATGACAATAACTAAAAATATGACATTGGAACAAATAATTGTAAATTAAATTGAGTTAGCAATTCTAATTTGACAATATTAATTTAATTACCTTTTCGACTATGTATTTCTATGTACTAACATTTGCATGCTATTTCAAGATATCAAAATAGGCTGTTCTCTTCTTCTTTTTGTAACGAACATCTCATATACCCTGTTTTGTGCAAATAAATTATTTTGATTTTTGAATTTTTTTGACTACGAGATATTTTTATGCCAATGTGGTCATCCCAGTGGGGAATGCGCCACGGTTGCTTAAGCGCTATTAAAGGTTAGGTAGATGAGCCGTATCTCATCATCGGTTTCTGCTGGTTTCTGCCGTTGACAGTACCTTATCAGCATAAAACTATCTTCACTGACTAATCAAGCGTAGGCTTGCCATAAACCTTAATATGACGCTGATGCGATGTACAACTGCTCACGTACATTGGATAAGTCTTGAACATAATGACAAGACCTAACAAGTCCTATCACTATAAATCTACATTTTATTAAAGTTTCAATCGTGATAAAAAAGGTAAAAAAAACGAAAAAAAATTGTTACCCATACAAAGTCAGCTGGGCGAATTTGTATGGAAGGTTAAATTTTGTTTTTTACCTTTTTTCCAGAGATTCTGTATTCCATTAGGGATTCTGATTCCAGGATTTCAATATAATTGAGAGGTTCAAAATCACACGGCATGTAACATTCATACACATATCAACTAAAATACATTACCCTCCTTTTTTTGGCGTGTATAAACTCTAGCAACGAAAGCTAATGAAGACTGCATAAAACTGCATAAAATTGTTTCGAATAAAATTATGAATATTTATTCTTAACCTTTCACATAAGTAATAATAAATCCTAACAGTAATAAATACTCAATGTACCTAACTGTTAATTTGAAAGTGTATAAAATGCATATATAATTCCTCATAAATAGTTTTTTTAATACTCCAACCAAACTTATCTATAAAATGAATATTACTTTTTCTTCTACAAGAAATATTTCTGTAAGTAGGTTGTTTGGAAATGTGACAATTTCAACATTTTAGCGATATAATCAATAAAATCTATCATAAAAATAACCTCTTTTTTTAAGTCGGTAAAAACCGACTTCATTTAACCATTCAACCGATTTTATTGAAATTAAAAATGGGACCAATTAGAAAGTATATTTTCAAATATATATTTTTTTTCCAGGTCATAAATGGCGGAGTCTGAGGTAACATAAGAAAACCGGTCAAGTTCGAGTCGGACTGGCACACGAAGGGTTCCGTACCATTATCTGTAATAGTTTAATATTATTAAAAATATTTTTATTATATGATGTGCATGGTCGATTGACCGTGTCACCTGCACGAAATTAATGAATTATGATGTAACTAAAAATGTATGCTTTTCGCAATTTTCCTATGTCTATGTTATAAAAAGTTGCTTTTTACCAAATTTCAAGATTCTGCGTTCACGAGAATTACCCTGTAGGTTTTGATTCCCTTGGGAATGTCGATTAGCGGTATAAACGGCTGTATCTTTTGATTGCGTTGGTTTAGTGATTTGTTTTTTTTACAGCAACAATGGAGTGTAGACCTGCGTAGGATTTGATATGAATTTTAGCCTGATACCTCCGCGTTCCCGAGAAAAAGGATCTTGACAGACAAACAGACTGACGGACAACCAAGGGATCCTATAAGGGTTCCGTTTTTCCTTTTGAGGTACGGAAACCTAAAAATATTTAACCGAAATGAGAACTCTTTTTATGTCGATTTAAAATTGAAAGACTTTTTACAGTTAGATATTAATCATAGACACAATTCACAGTTATAAAATATCGTATCGTATTAGTATCCAATGACCCAATTTTTTATATTTAAATCTTCGTTACTATATAAATCCTACTCCTATCCTAACTATTATTATAAATACGAAAGTGAGTTTGTTTGTTACGCTTTCACGTTGTAACTACTGAATCGATCATCATGAAATTTTGCATACACGTTATGTGGGTTACGGAGAAGGTACATTTTATCCCGGAAAAAAGTATTGTTCCCGAGGGATCGACATTGACGCAGGCGGAGCCGCGGGCAAAAGCTAGTCAATAATATTGGGTCCTTTCCTTTGTACGAAATTGGCGTTTTCAATTTAAATTAAAATTTTGATGTGAAAACTTCTTTAATGGCGTTGTGCCCTTTGAGATGGGTAAAAAAATGTTAATCTCGCTTCAGGCCACGTGACGTAATCGAAAATTCATAAAACGGACACGTGACCTGAGACCGACAGCGCGGCGTAGTAGAGGAAGTAATATCCCCTTCTCTTTCTACCGCGCGGAGTTTTCACTCCTGCCAGCACTCCCGGAGTGCAAACCGTTGTTTTTTTCTTTCTTCCTCACGCTCTTCTTCTTTAAGTGCTGCTTCATCTCCGGAGTTTGGCCGTCAGCTCTTTAAATCGTGTTTTGTCCATGGCGAGTCTGAACATGTTCTACCGATTTAATTCCAGTCCACTGGCGGACGTTTCTGAGCTATGACATTTTGCGTCTTCCCACACTGCGCTTTCCGAAAAATTTTTTTTTCCATCATGCTGGTCTGGAGAAGATGATACTGTGGATTTCTCAAGATGTGACCAAGATCTGCGACTTTTCTTGTTTTAATGGAATATTTATAATAATTTTAAACTTATTATATATAAATATAATGTTCCCTTCGTGTGCGAGTCCGCGTTGCACTTGACCGGTTTTTTTTAAATTATATTTTGAAAGTTGAATGATGAAATGACAAGTTAGAAGAAGAAAATAAACCTATTTTTGGAGGCACACTTGGCGTTGGCGTCACGGTCAATATCTCAAGTAAGTTAATTAAAATGAGTCACGACCCGCGACTCACGTGCGCTACGGTCGTGTGCTTACAAGTACTACCATAGCGCAAAAACTTTGATTCCGACTCGTTTAGGTACGGCCTTTTTGTTCCCATTGAGTCACAGTCACACCGCGATGAGTAACACTGCTTCTTATACATACATTCATCATCAAATTTAAGAGCTATGCTCTTGTCGGTGGAGCTTTTTCCATTCCTCTCTTTCTGCCGCCAGTTCCTTTACTTCTCTATAAGACGTAACCTTTATTTTTTCTTCTATTTGCTTTATAAAGGTCTGTCTCGGCCTTCCCGATCCCCTTTTTCCTTCTATTTTTCCTTCTATGATGTTCTTGATCAAATTGTCATGTCTATTAGGTGTCCTACCATCTTCCCTCTTCTATTCTCAATAATTTTCAATATGTGCCTCTTTTCTCCTACCCTTTTTAAGACCTCCTCATTAGTCACTCTTTCTACCAGCTTATTCTTTCCATTCTACGCCAACACCACATCTCGAACGCTTCAAGTCTATATACATACATTTATACATAAGAAATTAAAAATTAAAATTATATATTTCTCTTAACATGTACATTTTGCTACAGATATAACGAATTCGGTTCTCTTTTAAGCAAATAAATGCTTGTGTTAGAGAATCTCGCTCTTCCATCCTATTCATTAATAACATGGAATGACTAGCTCCGTGGCGCAGCGGTCAACACGCCAGCCTGCGACACGGAGTGACCGGGTTCGATCCCCGGCCAGGTCAATATGGAAAATGATCTTTTTCAGATTGGCCTGGGTCTTGGATGTGTATCTATATATGTATTTGTTATAAAATATAGTATCGTTGAGTTAGTACCTATCCCATAACACAATCTCGAACTTAATTTGGGGCTAGCTCAATCTGTGTAATTTGTCCGTATATATTTATTTATTATTTATTTATTTATGGTGAGGTAACACTTTGTTCACAGTTCAATAAATTAAATTCCAAATTATAGAAAAATTACAAAATTACCTGAATTTATACATGTTCAGAGTTCACACAATACGATTTTAATATGAATAAGGGATTTATCAGCCCTACGACGTCTTGGGGTCGGAAGCTGCTGAAATAATTTGCAGCTTCCACTGATATTTTTAGTTACTATAAATACAGTATAAAAAAAAATATATATAAATAGTATCACGTGTTTTTCCCCTGCGGGATAGACAGAGCCTACAGATCTATAACACATGAAGGCCACGTTTAGCATGTTGGTGGGCATTAGGTGGAAAAGGGAATCAAAATAGTGATGGGTTGCTAGCCGCATCGCCTAATAACATGATACCCCGGATTTGCCCATTCCCTCGATCGGCTTTTGGGTTCTGCGCGGGAAGAGAAGCAGCTGGTACATTCTATGTTTTTTCTTTTCTCCCAAACCAGCTTGGAAGAGGAAGCATCTGCTGCTCAATGGGAAAAAATCCCGTTGTGTAGCAGTGTTACACATTGCGACTATCCTTTTCCCAATGAGTAACACTGTTACTCATTGGCACTCTGTATTCCCTTTCAGTAACAGGTATTAAGAAATGTTGAAAAGAAGAACGTGTCATAAAGTTTGAGGTATTCATAGTTATAGGTCATTAAAAAATGTTATTTTATAAAATTCTACGCTAATTCGTTACATATTGTTACGTGGATAGGGTTCGGGATTCGGAGTAAAACACCAAACTCTTCACAGGGAATTTATTCACTACGGAATCCCAACACTGTCACCTGACTGGTCTTCCAACACGTCGAATATCCAAAACGCAAAGCACTCGTAGTCCTGGTTCGTTACTGTGGTCGTAGAAATTATCACTAATCAATCACTTTTATTAGTATCGCTCACTAAGAACACTCGCGGTCAACTGATTGACAACCGTTTTTTTTTTAAAGGACTATGTAGCTAGCTCCAACTGAGCTTTCGCTACTTCACCGGGCGTTTGAGGCGAGGGCAGAGTGCCCTCGACCTTTATAGACAACATCACCAAAGGGCCCCCAGGAGGGACGGACCTCGGCTTTGGGCGTTGCCTGTATGCGCAAGGCTTGGAGAGACAGCAAACTCTCATATTGCCTGATGGGCCGCGTATGCGTGCATGCAAGCCTGAAGGGCCAATCTGAGAATCAATGGCAAAAGCCTTTAGAGAGCAGCAACTCTCATCTTTTGCCTTATGGGCCGAAAGCGACGTTGCCAGAAGGGCCTATCCTGGGTGCAAGTCACCCGGGACCGCCGGGCGGTCACCAGTAATCGGAGCTAATCCTACTCTACGCACTCTGTTCCGGTGTCGAGTGCGACGTGGTCGGATAGTGGGATTCCTCTGGCTATTCGGAGCCGAAGAGGGGTCGGGGCGGGGATTGACAATCGTCACGTCCGCTTCCTTATATACTGACTTATGGGTCTCTTGAAAGTTCCATATACTTCCGGTCCCGACAGCCGACAACAAAAAACATTCCAGAATATTCGAGTGTGTGTGAGCGGGATAGAATACATATGTGTGAGCAGGATGGAAGATGTATGAGCGCGACAGGCGATGTTCGGAAAAGTTCTAGCCTATTCTGTTCTGGGAGCTTCACGACAATATTCTTTTACAATTATTACTTACTAGCTTTCGCCCGCGGCTCCGCCCGCGTCAATGTCGATCCCTCGGGAATAGTACTTTTTCCCGGGATAAAAGGTAGCCTATGTCCTTCTCCATACTCCAGAGAACTTGTATGCAAAATTTCATGATAATCGGTTCAGTAGTTACGGCGTGAAAGCGTAACAAACAAACAAACTCACTTTCGCATTTATAATATTAGTAGGGATAAGGATATTAGTAAGGATAAGGATAAAACAAACATTGGAAATGCTTGTACAAAAAATCTAGCCTTGACGTCAAATGCACATATGGCATCGGGTATGTGCGCCTGGTCTCCCGAGCTGCAACTTGCTTTTCCCCCATGTATCCCAATACCTTCATTCCCTTTCCTAACAAATTCCTATCTTTCTTCAACTTAAAAATGCTTCTGGTTGGCAGCATCGTCAGAAGCACAAGAGCCCGCCCACCACCTGCCAAGCGTGGTGAGTATGGATATATCCTTCAGAGAGGTCTTTGTACACCATTGGACTTCTACAGCCGAAATGATGGATGATGATGATGACTAAAATGGATAGTTTAATAATAAATAATAATCTTTATTTATTTACCTCCACAATAGTTAACAGAAAACAAATAACTATATAAAATATGTAGGATACGAAAACAGGTGAGGTTCTCTGCAAAACCTATCTTTGTGAAGGTCTGGTGCCTGAAATAGGTTTCCAAAGAAAACTTGTGATAGTGGGTTTTGTTAATATCGAAATAAAATACAAATATCTATATCTTTCGTATATTGATTCAATGCTTCTCTCTATTTGTAAACAGTTCGTTGATTACCGCTAAACATATCCGCCTACGGTAAATACTTGGCCGTACATAATATACAATGCTAAACAACGGTACACTACGTAAAATAATACCAATACAAATACGGGAAAAAATAACAGATAAATATACTCCAAAACAAGAAATTACATTAATTTTAACTTATGGACACGACTCTGTGCCAGTAAACTTATAAATAGACAAATATCTCCCATTATTGATATTCATTTTTGTATAGCGTTAAATCTTGCAAAATGGACTCTATTTCAAGGGAAAAAGGTACAAATTAATGTCAACCTGACATCGTTTGCCTATTATAAACAAGCGTCAGTTAGCAAGCCAATAACGTACACTGACTTTTATATCTTCCTTTTCCTCTCATATACAGTCTCAGTCAGTGTAGTCATGTTCCGTTCGTAATCGGGGCGAAACTTTGAATTTTTAAGAATAAAAGAGAAAGATAGAGAGGTGAACGGACTTTATTGACTTGCAAATTGGTACTAAGTATAATTTCACCAACAAAGAGCCGCGCGCAAAACACATAAAAACATCTATACCTTGTATAAGTTCTAATAATTTAAATACTGATTTATTGTCAATTTCAAATATAATAACGATATAATCAGATATAATATATAATGTACATATAAAACAATATAAGCAACCAACTTATTTAACTTATCAGATCAAATTATTTATAATCTTATGCTAATTGTAGTAAACAATTTGTCGGAACTAATTTTGTGCTGTTTAAATAAAATGGTAACTATTTGTCCACTGAATGAAGTTCCGTAATTTGACCGATGTTGGAATTACCAGGGCCCTGAGTACCGTACGTAATTGCCTCTTGAATATACGACAGCCCCTCGTATACAATTCGTTTTAAGGTCCATCACAGCGTAAAAAAGGATTTAATACTTGGCAGATTTTTTAGACGTAATAGAAAGACCAATGGTACTCATACTTTAAGTCTATCTATAGACGTATTTTCCACGAAAATTATAGTTTCACAAAACTTTTCACTGTTTTTACTACAAAACTAAAACATATGGTACTTAGGCCGCAGATTTAAATAGACTTGAGATATTTTAAACATCTATCATAAAATGTAATAAAAAAACATATTTGTACGATCTATTTCATTAGTTGCAAAATTCAAACGACAAAAACGGACTTACAGTAAAAAGCTAAAAGTTTACGACCTCGCTTGGACACGCGTAGCGTAACTCCGTCACGCTTCCCATTTGGCGCCGAAATTAGGTGATTAAGTCGTTTCTACTCAGCACTCTTACATCTGACGAAGAATTCACAACACGGCAGGGTTTAACTACTATTAGCTACACGAGTCCAAAAGCGAGGCGTATAACTGAAACGCGTTAACTTGAAACGTAACATAAACTCGTCATCTGTACAAAAACTTAAACTAAACGTGAAGATACAATCCGTAAGCCTCATCACACATTATATCCTGAGATCGCTACTTCTGCATTTAACAATTCACCGTGAAACATAAAGTCTGGACGTCATTGCAAGTTCAACAAACTTTTAGAAATGTTTTCTCGACAATAAATTATATGTTCTTACTCTATTTTTATAAGAAATCATTTTTGTTTCCATATACCTCATATTTTATTGTTTTTAGAAGTGTGGATAATTTTCATAATTTGAACTTGAATTCCTGAAATGATTTTTAAACAAAGAATGAAATTTGAACAGACATGTAAATTTCTGTTTAACATAATTGCAAATAAGAAGTCAGTTTATTTTCAATCTGTACCTTACTACCTTTCGATATTGCGAAAGGTATAGCGTCTTTCATCATAAGGGGATCTAATTGATAATAACTCCCCAGGAATTTTATGTTTCAAAATAAATTTGAACCAATTGTAATTTAGTGTCAATATTTTTAAATATTTTTTAACAAATTAATACTCTTTTCACGACATTGTACATATATTTTGGTTGCTTTTCCACAACTAAGCATGTCGTTAAAATTAAAGTTAAATGGTCAATTATACAAACTATTTATATAAGTATAAAAGTGCGAAAGCATTTTAACTTATCTCTCTCAATCAATTTCTTATTTATATATTTCTTCGATTAAATCATATATTGAACCTTTTAAATATAATATTAGAAAATAATAATAACCTTTGTCATTTCGTTTTGTATAGGAATTCCCTCGTAAAATTATATTAAACGTTTTTTATACGTCAAACTTCAGTGTCAATGAAAATAGTGTATAATAATCAAGTTCTATAAAAATATATAAATATAAATTACAGAAATATAAGTAGAACTTACGCATAAAAATCACAAAATGTAAAATAAATAGACAACATGTTCCAAAAGAGTTACATACTTATTATTAATATTTACACGAAAAAATCTTCATTCTCTCGCTGCCCTACAACCGGTTTTGGCACATGTAACGGACAATATTATACGCGAAACTAGAAGACAAATATCGTATAAAAAATCAGACGGCTCCGTTAGCGCTCTAGTAGTATATTTAATACGTAAATATCTAAATACTACAGTCTTAGGATTCGCTAGGGACACTGAAGGGATATATTGACACAAGTCCCTAATATCAGACTAAATTTCTACTTCTAACCGGTTTATACCGGTAAAGAATTGTAAATTATACAAAGAAGTCGATGAATTTATTTTCGTTCTAAGTTATAGATAGGTCGCTTAACTGAGGCTCTTCTTAAAGAATCGGGGAAACGGGAAGGTAACTGGCGCTAAGCAGATTATTTTGTCTATCAGCGGTGGCGCTCTCTATGCGTTAATTTCCCTCTTTCCCCCACATTTCTCAAGAAAGGACTCTCTCGATATACTCATTTAGTTGTGAAGTCACTTTAAAATTGATATATTC
Organism: Elegia similella; assembly: GCA_947532085.1. Lineage (NCBI taxonomy): Eukaryota > Metazoa > Arthropoda > Insecta > Lepidoptera > Pyralidae > Elegia > Elegia similella. Next base: position 23,890,383 of record OX383941.1, read on the forward strand.
GACTACACTAATCTGTAAACATCAAGAAATAAAACAAGATTATATAAAGGTGTATTCACTAATCTTAGAACTGATTGCAAGACATGACATTTGAGTTTATTGAATATTCAAAGATTCAAAGATTTATTTAGAAAATAGGCTTTTTCAGGCACTTTTTCACGTCAATTCACATTTTAAATAATAATCATTATATTATATTCAAATTATTAATTATTGTTCAAAAGCTACAAACTACTAGCGTTTCGGAACCGACCACTACAGAGAAGAAGACGCCGAAAGAAACTCTTTTCAACAGTATTGGTCACCTACTTGTCTGAAGGGCGTTGTATGATATTTAATATTTTTATCTTTTATTTTTTTCTGATTTCCTGTCATATAAAATTTTAATTTACATATTTTCGCGGAACACGTTATGTTAGCGATCGAGCGTGCAACAACAACAGATATGATAAAAGTCTCAAAGATAGATAGAAGTCTCAAAGAGGCCGAGCAGGCCTGTCCCCCCTGGCAGCACACGTTCACGAGTTGACGCATGGATCAGCCATCGCTGAGCTCAACCATATTAGAGGGAACTCGACGACCCGACACACAACGCCGCCACCAGTTTGAACATTTTAGTGAGCATGACTTACTCGATCTCAAGCACAAAACTCGAAAACTAATTGTCGGCACTCGTTGACCGCAAACATATGTACACTAGAAGCTCAATTTTGTTTTCCTTTGATACTTCTCTTTTTTTCAACCTTGCATATCATTTTGCTTTTGACGCAGCAGCACGCACTTAATTGGTCCCAAAAAAGAAACTTTTTTTTTATGATATTCTAAAATTTTTTTGAATGATTGGTTCCGCGCAATTAATGTGTATACGACAAGCATAATACATAATTGATGTATTTTACTCGAACTCTTTTTAAGTGATACTTTAGCTTGTACCAGTCCATTACTATGTGTGAATACACCCTAATATTTCTTTTATTTTTCCTAAAACGTCTATTTGAATCATGCAAAAGTAGCATTTTTAAAAGATTTTTCTGTAAAAAAATTACAGATATATGACAAAATACATATATTGCGGCTAGACAACTTTCGTTACTGTTCTACGGAACTGAAGTATAGAGACGTCATAAGAAAGATGAATTACCTACAAAATTTTGCTATTAGCTTCATACCGAATGCCTAAACGACAGAAGTATAATATCTATCAGTATAATAAATATGTCCAGTTTACAAGAGCTTTTTCTAAAATAGTAACAAACATCACATCTAAAAACTGAATTATTGAACCTAAATGAATTAACCGAAGAAGATTATGAAAAACTTTTTCAAGTTGTCTTTCACATACCTTATTTTCTGAATCTTCGGCTCCATCGTTCAGCAAAACTGTAATTCTGCCAAGGTTGAGGATGACACAAAGAACTATATATTATCGACCTTACCAACAGAATTATATATTTTCGAATCGGGATGGATGGATAATCGGCCTATAGTAGATACATCTCATATCTGAATGTGGTGGCGGCCGATTCGGTTTCATTTATACCATTAAAATATGGAATTTAGATGTTGTACATATAAAAAGACCATTTTTTCTTTGTTGCATGTCAATGCGCGTCGAATCGGTGCACCTAGTGTATCCTATCCATTATAATAGACAGTTCATTTTTAGAAGCGTTCTATCGCTTTTATCGCTTTTCACCATCTGTCAACTTATATTTAGAGTATGACTGACTATACTCTGTTTGTTTATGTATTTAAAAACATGTAAACAATCTTGATACGTCTTTTTATTGGAATGTACACTTTAAAAATCTAAATATTTGCATTTTACTCGAATTTCATGAAATTACTTTTACTTTCACATTGAATTTGTAAAGTGTAAAGTTTTTTTTGAAAAGTGTATATTTTAGTAAATAGACATATCAAGATTGTTAACATGGTTTTAAATACCTAAACAAACAGAGTATAAGCACTAACAATGTGTCAAAAAACGCTCTTTACGACAATTGATTGCAAAATTGTTTCGAAAACGCGTTTTATCCTAAACAATTGTAAACTGGACTTAACTCTTAATTTCTCTAAATTCCTATTCGCACGAAAGTGGCCATATTGTATTCGAAAATTCGAAGTGAAAAGTTCCAATACGTCCCATTGATAATGTAAAGATATAAAGCTTTAAGCTTAACGTTCTAGCACCAGAACCTTGGTTATATAATACTTTTAGACCAATTCTGAACACTTACGTTGATTTGTACAACTTAATAGAACCATCTCCAAACAAAGCACCAAGTATAATTTAAATCATTGTAGATAAAATAAATAATAGAATAGAATATGTAAACATATTGTTTCTGTGACACTATTCTCGATATTACAGGTACCAAAGATTCCATCATGCAATAACTAGTTTTCAGTTACCAAGTAAATAATGTTCATTGACCTATAGTGTCCCGTGTACTCGTTTACGCTTGTCACTCTTAAGCGCACAATATACAGAAGCGACGTAAGATTTGGATACGATATAGATGTGGATCGAATTTGTTGTTCTTTCAAATCTTGTTCGTACAAAATGTACGAAAGAGATGCGTCGTAAATAACACAGAATGGATAATGTTATTTACGACGCATCTCTTTCATACATTTTGTACGAACAAGATTTGAAGGGACAACAAATTCGATCCACATCGTTTCCGAATCTTACGTCGCTTCTGTGTATTTTGCGCTTTACAAAGCTTAAAGCCCATCGACGGTAATACCGAGGATAGTGATTCGCCGGCGAGGGACAGCTTTATTATCAAAAACTTACGCAATATATTATTATTCATTCACGATTTTACTCCCGTTGTATTCGTCGGATAATATATGAGATATCAACACGGTTAGTTCGATTCACAGTCTAGCACACTCGTTATACCGGACTCAGAAGATGTTGAAGGAAACACACAGGCAACATTCGCTGAAATTTGGCCACCAGGAGGTGGCCCACACACATCGTTTCGAAGGCGATGCGCGAGGCGGCCCTCAATGCCTTGAGGGAAGAAAAACCGATGTGTCACCACACCTAACACTCGCCTTGATTATGGTTTTATTAATAGACCAAAACTAGTCGGCGAATCAGTCGAATAAGACGTGACTAAAACCATGATTCCATAAAAAGGACAGATAGCTTTTGACTCGCTAACAGGCAACTAGTATACAACATCAACTATAGCGCAGATTAAGAATAGTGTCACAAAAACTAATTTAATCAATAACAAGGAGATTTCAAAACAGCTAAAAATTCATTGAAAGTTAATAAGATTTCCACAAACCCTTGATAGCCTTGAGTTTGGGCGATTTCTTCGTAGCCTCGAACTCTTGCTTGAAGCTGATGATGAACTTGTCCCGAAGACTCAGTCGCGGTGTCGACGGCTTCAGCAGAAACTTCTTTAAATCATTCGTAAAGCTTTTCGCCGTGTAATTAGTCTCATCTTTAGACTCATCGTTACTCGATTCTAAAAAAGAGACTGATTTGATTGATTGCACTGAGTTTTTACGCTCGCGAGGTTTGTTTCTCGGTGTTGATTTGGATCGAGAACCAATGGTTTTGCTCGACGGCTGACTGTAGCTTCGAGATACTAATGAGTATTGATCGTCATCTATCGAGTCGAGAGTGTCAGTCGACCGATTGCACACTTTGCAGCACAATTGACAGTGTTCTTTATCGCTATGGTACCTTCCATTGCAGTAGACATAATTCTCTTTTAATCTCATACTTCTCGTGCGCGGTTTGCTTTTACTTTTCGCTTGCGATTGCTTCGGGTCCGCGTATTTTCTAGATCGTTTGCGTTTGCATTTAGGGCAATTGTTTCTCGCGATTCTTCTCAGTTCTTTTAGGAATTCGTAGTCGATTTCAAAATAGTTTTTCGCGTCCGGTTCCGAGTAGTATTTCAAGTCGCTGTCGGTGGAGTCTGTGGTGTCCTTTTTCTTCTTGGGTTTAGGTTTCTCGCGGCCGGGGTCGGAGTAGTAGCGGATGTCGCGGTCGGACGCGTAGGGGGAGTGGTCGTGAGAGCAGTGTGAGCGGGGGGTGAAGGAGACAGACTTGTGCCGGGGGGGCGTGGGGGGCAAAGGTCAGGCCTGCACGGAGGGTACCCACAGCGTCTTGTTCTGCTCCTCTTTCACGGCGTCTTTGATTTGCGTGCAGATATACGCTATGTTCACGCCGGCGGGTATCTCCGCTGGAAGAAGATTTGAACAATATTTATTAATAAATTAAATGAGTTTAATTTAGGATCATAATTTTTAGGGTCCATACACAGAAACGTAAATAAAAACGGGACGCTATCCGTCTGTCACAGAGATGTATCCACTAAACCGCAATAGGTGTGTATATCTATTGCCGCTATTACATTAAAAAATAAAATAAAACTAAAAATCAATTGTAGTTACATTATGTATAGAGGTACGGAACCGTGCGTGAGCATATTTTTGTCATTTATTACTTGAAGTGTAAGGTATGATTTAGAAAGACCGGCCCGGTCGGCCGGGGCCCGACGGCATTTTACATTGCGTTAAGAAATTAATCATGTAAACTGGAGTATAGTTCATATTTTTGTCACATTCACATTCCGCGACGGCCATACAACTCCCGATGGTTCCGTACGGAGTTTGGGACAGAGCAACGAGACCGTTCGGAGCCGTACTGCTGTCAAGGACGGATCGGAGAATAACGGTCGAGTCTAGTCATTCGAGTTATGTATTACACTATTCCGCCAAGCAGTAAGGACGCCTCATACCATTCATAAATAATGGATACTGAAAAGAAACTTTCTTAGTTCAAAAATATGCAAACGCATCCGTTCCGGCCCGGACCGATGCAAGACGGTCGGTCTGAATCGTACTTAATACAGCAATATTACGCGACCCTACTCGTGCTTGTCAAAAACACATTAAAATTCAGCCTAGTGGTGGCATGGTAACTTGATATAGTGTTGGTAATAGTCGCCTGATGGGGAAGTTTCTTTCTTCGTAACCTCTTCAAGTACTTCTACTTGCAGATAATAGATCAAGCTGTATTCCGAATCCGATACCTCCTATTGATAGGAACATAGGAAATCATCGGTTTCAGAGCACAGACTAACCGAAAAAACTGTATTCTTGCTGCATCTTAACCAATGAATATAGTTCATTTTCATCTCCTTGTTTGTTAATCTATAAAACTTAATCTTGAGCTCAACCAATGATTTCATTTAAAAAAAACTATATACACCTTACTATCTTTCCAGCAATTAAAATGTTGCTTGGATGAATTTATTTGAACAACGTAAACATTGACAAACAACTGTAATCATATCCACCTTGAACCATGTTCGTTGATGGCTTTCTGCAATACCATTTTGCTGGGGGTGATTGAGTATGATAATTTTCTTACCTGACACATAACTCCTATACTCATTCTCCACCTTCAGTCCATGTTCGTACATCTCTTTAGCAGCTTTGGCAGACACCTTTTCATTGGGATAACTGGGATCCTTCATCTCTTTGATTTGCTTGAAGGACTTGAATTTGATAAACAATACTATGGGGTAGATCTGTTGCTTGTGGAGCTTCTCAATCGTCGCCACGCTGATGTCGAGAATACAGTGGATGTTCTGGAATAAAAAAGGATTGAATAAATAAATGATAATATTCATAATCAATTCTTATAGTAAAACTTTGGCGAATACAAATTAAAATAATTTTTTAAAGATTCCCATACACCATTTCAATTGTCAACCAGAGCTATCGTTTTGGATCGTCTCTTTTATTTAACAGGGCATTATTTTCCCAGCTTGATACCATTGTAATTTTAAAGAAGATTATATATGTTTCAGCCTAGCTCTTCAGGCGGGAGACGAAGTATGCCTCTGCCGAAACTGACAACATAGGTTAGTGGCCCATATTTCATACAGTATAATGTAATAAACAATGAATTGATAGACAAAATTATTTTAGGTAATACAAAATTATATCATTTTCAACAGATTCGATGCGGATGACACAAAGCCGTGTCATCACGCCACTGCCAGAAGTTTTTATGAAAAAATCAAAATCAAAAGGTTTATTTAGAAAATAGGCCTGTGCAGGCACTTATTGACGTTTAAATCACATTTTAAAGGATCTAATTTAGTCATATTTATATTATAAATTAATGTGCAAAAGCTATAGACTACTAGCGTTTCGTAACCGACCACTGCAGAGAAGAAACGCCAAAAGAAACTCTTTTCAACAGTACTGGTCGCCTACTCGCCCGAAGGGCTTTTTAATTTTATCATCTATATTATTTATGATCTATTTTTTTCATTTATCATATCTTTTTTTTAATAGACGCCCCATTGAATCGATTATATTAAAACAAAACAGGTAAGCTTTAAGTTTATATACATACTAGCTGTTACCCGCAGCTTCGCCCGCGTTTATGTCCCCTATATATATATATATATATATCCCTCGGGAACAGAAGAATTTTCCCGAATGAGAAGCAACCTATGTCCTTCCCAGGTCCTCAAACTACCTCCATACCAAATATCTGTTCAATGTTTTTTATAAGTGTTTACTAATATTCAGGAAGCCATGTTTCATTAGTTGATTTTCAAATTCATTGTAAAATGAGTTGAATCAAATAACTCACTTGTAAAAATCGGGTAGTTGTGAAGGTGACCTGAGCCTTAATACGTATAAGGGAAAATGGGATATGGTGGAGAATTTCGGCGCCGAGACTGAATTGTGTGGTAGCTCAGATGGCAGACCATAGATCGTACATAGACCTAGGTCACCGGTTCAAGTCCCGCCCGCATGAATTTTTTTACCATATTTTATTTCTTAATTTAATAAGAGTATATCAAAATAGCATTGTGAATTCAAAATAAAACACTTATAAAAATATTCATGGCTTCCTACATATTAGTTGATTTTCAAATTCATTGTAAAATGAGTTGAATCAAAAACCTTACTTGTAAAAGTCGGGTAGTTGTGTAGGTGACGTAGGCCATAATACGTATAAGGGGAAATGGGATATGGTGGAGAATTTCGGCGCCGAGATTGAATTGTGCGGTAGCTCAGATGGCAGAGCATAGGTCGTACCTATGTACAACCTATGCTCTGCCATCTGTGTTAGGTCTATACCTAGGTCGCCGGTTCAAGTCCCGCCCGCATGAAATGTTTTCACCATATTTTATTTCTTAATTTATTAAGAGTGGTTGAAGCGTGAAAAGACGACAGAAAAACAGACAGAGTTCACCTACACAGATCTTTTTTAATTGTATGCGTGGACTTACATTCCTTTTTTTATACATCTAAGTCTAGAAATGAGAAAATTTGCATACAAATTCTACCCCCCTATTTTACCCCTTAAGGCAGAATTTTGTTCATTTTACCAATACAGATCTTTTTTGATTGTAATCAAAAACTTATATACCTATTTTTATACTTCTAAGTCTAGAAATTACAAAAATTCCATACTAACTTTACCCCCCTATTTTACCCCTTCAGGGAGGAACTGCCTCCGTGGTCCAGTAGTTAAGGCGTTTGCATAGATCCGGGGGTCGTGGGTTCGATTTCCACGGGAAGCATACTTTGATAAGTAGCTTTCAGTTTGGTTAGGATATTACAAGCTTGAATCACCTAAATGTCTGATAATAAAGATGATTCCGTGCTTCGGAAGGCACGTAAAGCCGGTGGTCCCGGCTGCCATCTGGTGGTCGTTAAAGGAACCACGTCAGAGGCCGAGTGGCGGTTTTTTTTTTTTTTTTTTTTTTTTTTTTTACAAAATTTGAATTAGGCATTTGTCTCCCATCTCACCTGATGGTAAGTGACGATGAAGACGACGTGGTTTCGAAGAACTCTGACACCAGGGTGTGCATGGTCGATCGACCGTGACACCTACTTGAAAAAAAAAAGGGAGGAATTTGGTACATTTCATTTACACAGATCTTTTTAATTGTAATCGAGAACTTCAAGTCTGGAAATGAGAAAATTTCCATATAAACTTTACCCCTTTAGGGGGAAATTTTGTCTAATTCACCTACACAGATTTTTTTTTTTATTTTAATCGAGAACTTATATACCTACTTTTATATTTCTAAGTCTAAGGTGATGGAGCGTGTGATAAACATCCAGCTCCTTGGTTACCTTGAAGATCATCAGCTAATTAGTGACCGTCAATACGGGTTCCGCCACGGGCGTAGTGCTGGTGATCTTCTTGTGTACTTAACGCACCGATGGGCAGCCGCCATCGAGAGCAAGGGAGAAGCACTGGCATTTAGTCTAGATGTCACAAAGGCTTTTGACCGGGTCTGGCATAAGGCTCTTCTCGCGAAGTTACCATCTTTCGGGCTTCCTGAGGGACTATGCTTGTGGGTCGCTAGTTTCTTATCTGGGCGAAGCATTCAGGTCGTTGTAGACGGATTATGCTCCGATATCATGCCCATCAATGCTGGCGTCCCCCAAGGATCTGTTTTATCACCTACGCTGTTTCTTCTGCACATCAACGACATGCTTAACACTAGTAGCATCCATTGCTATGCAGACGACAGTACGGGTGATGCATATTATGCAGGTCGTGCAAATATCCCTCAAACACAGGTGGAGGAGAACAGAAAGAGACTTGTGTCTGACATTGAGACCTCTCTGGAGCAGGTCTCTGAATGGGGTAAACTAAACCTAGTTCAATTCAACCCTACTAAGACACAAGTCTGCGTGTTTTCCGCTAAGAAGACCCCATTTAACATAGCACCGAAGTTCCGGGACACCTCTCTTACCATTTCTAAGAGTATTGGGATCCTTGGCGTCGATATTACGAAGGAGGTCCAATTCCGGAGTCATCTGGAAGGTAAAGCCAAAATGGCTTCTAAAAAACTTGGGGTGCTCAATAGAGCGAGGCAGTACTTTACTCCGGGTCATAGACTTTTGATATATATAGCTCAAGTCCGGCCCCACATGGAGTACTGCTCTCATATCTGGTCTGGTGCACCTCAATACCAACTCCTTCCTCTTGATTCCATCCAACGCCGGGCAATTCGTATTATCGACGATCCCACACTCACAGACGATTTAGACACCCTCGGTCTACGGAGAGACGTTGGCTCTCTGTGTGTATTTTACCGTCTATACTATGGGGAGTGTTCTGAAGAACTTTTTGAATTGGTGCCACCGTCACCTTTCTACCACCGCACCGCTCGTCACAGGAGTAAAGTCCATCCCCACATCCTTGACACTTGGGTCTCCAAAAATGTCAGAGCGTCACGTGGTTTTTTTCCTCGTACAGCAAGATTGTGGAATGGACTCCCTCCCGAGGTTTTCCCTGTGTTTTATGACTTGAGGTCCTTCAAAAGGCGTGTTTACAGGTATCTTAAGAGTCGGCAACGCATCAGCAGCTCCTCTGGTGTTGCAGATGTCCATGGGCGACGGTAACCACTTTCCATCAGGTGGCTCGTCTGCTCGTTTGCCGTCGGATATAAATAAAAAAAAAAAAAGTCTAGAAATGAGAAAATTCCATATAAACTTCACCCACTTAGTGGTTAAATTTCTAAAAATATTTTCTTATTGTCTATTCACATCATAAAAAAAACCCTGTACCAAATTTCATTTTTCTGGGCACAGTTGTTTCCGCTGTGCGTTAATTCGGGTTTGCCTTTTGTTCGTGGCTCCGCCCGCGATAGTGTGGATCCCTCGGGAACAGTTGAATTTCCCGGAATGAAAGGTACCCTATGTCCTTCCCCGGGCCTACCCCCATACCAAATTTCATCTAAATTGGTTCAATGGTTAAAGCGTAATATGAACATAGACAAACAGACAGAGTTACTTTCGCATTTATAATATTAGCATGGATTTGGTTCATAACTTTCAGTGAAAGACCTTAATACTTATTGAATTTCAATCGAATAACTTCAAAAGTAGAATAAATGGGTATCTCTTGGATAGGCATGTAACATCCTCGTCTTCATCGTCACTTACCATCAGGTGAGATGGGAGACAAATGCCTAATTCAATATTTAGTAAAAAAAAAAAAAAAAAAAAATAAACGGAAAGTTTCATACTAACTTTGCATCCCCGTTTTACCCCCTTAAGGGATGATTTTTGAGAAAAATATTTTACTCGTGTTTCATGCCTCTTAATAAAGTACCTACATGCTGAATTTCATTCGAATAACTTCAAAAACAGCAAAGTTTCATACTAACTTTGCACCCCTGTTTAACCCCCTAAGGGATGAATTTTAAAAAAATATTTTGCTCATGTTTCATGCCTTTCAGCAAAGAACCTTCGTGCTGAATTTCATTTGAATAACTTCAAAAACAGCAAAGTTTCATACTAACTTTGCACCCCCGTTTTACCCCTTTAGAGGATGAATTTCCAAAAATCCTTTCTTAGTGCTCCCCTACATTACAAAAGGAACCCCTGTGCCAAATTTCAAGTTTATAACCCTTATAGTTTAGGCCCTGCGTTGATATGTCAGTCAGTCAGTTAGTCAGTCAGTCAGTCAGTCAGTCAGCTTCTCCTTTTATATATATAGATTAGCTTTCGCCCGCGGCTCCGCCCGCGTCAATGTCGATCCCTCGGGAATAGTGCTTTTTCCTGGGATTAAAGGTAGCCTATGTCCTTCTCCGCACTCCAGAGAACTTGTATGCAAAATTTCATGATGATCGGTCGAGTAGTTACGGCGTGAAAGCGTAACAAACAAACTCACTTTCGGATTTATAATATTAATAATAATAATAAAATAATTTATTTCAGATAATTACATCCATATTATGTTAGTAAATAATTATAAACTTATTCTAGGGTTAGTAATTTCAAAATTCAAAAAAAAATAATAATAATTTCAAAATTCTAATTATCACATAGTTATTTCAATATATTATAAAAAAAAAAAAAATGTCAAAAATTTAAATGAATACATACCTATAATATTTTTAAAAACATAAGGACTCATACGAAAACAATAAAAACAATAGGACGTGTGGAACAGTGCTAATAGGCCCCAGTCACTTATTTGTCAGTATGTGAATCATACAGCAATGGTTCACATACTGACAATCAAATCTGTCTGCGAACACTCGCAAGAGAATATTGGGACTAGCCCTGACCCTGCGCGCCAGGGATGTGCACCGTTTCCGCATCGTGGTGTAGAAACAATCAACCCGCGCCTCAGCGAACATCCCCGACGCACTACAGTGTCGAGGCAGCCCCAACATTACTCTTAACGCGTTGTTATATTGGACTCGAAGGGCACTGTACTGTTTCTGGGCATACGATACCCACAGGGCGCTCGCATAGAAGGACGTACAAAATGCTTGGAAAAGAGTGATCTTGACGTCCCTGGAACAACGAGCAAACCGGTGTGCAATCATATTCGCCCTCACAGACAGCGCCTTTCGCTCCCTCTCAATGTCCACATTGTCTCTCAAATCAGAGGTTAACCAGTGCCCAAGATACTTAAAATGTTCGACCATTTTAAGTTTAACGCCATTTAGTCTAATAGGTGGTATAGTATCAGGGCACCTTCCTCTGGTCGGAAAGACCATGCATTCACTTTTGTTGTAAAGCAAACCATGACCAAGCGCATATCGCTCACCAGTGACGTGCACAGACATTTATCATAGGGTAGACATAATTATAAAACTTACCTTACAAACATACCACCTATATACCTTACCTTACTATACGGCTAGTTATCTACAACTCGTTTAATATTATGATAGTCTTTCGATCTTCGATCGCAAAAGTATTCAAAACAAGCGAAAGATAAGAGATATGATTACAACCTGCGAGCCACGTACACGTAAGGTTTAAGATTAAACGTGGATTAAACTTTAGAATAACTAACCATAACTAACCGGTTAGGTACTTGATTTGTTCTTTTGCGTGTTCACAAAACACTTTATATTTCATAGTTAATAGACTCAGGTGTTACTTTGCGGAAGTCAAAGCTACATTTACTTTGAGACAATTTAGTTTGCGTGCTTCCGCCACCAGTTAGTTCATGCAAACTATTGCTGGCCAGCGCCCACCCACTACTGTTAGTCCCTTCATACCCGCCACCAATAGTTGATGCATGCAACCCTGGTCGATACTGCTGCATCCGTTGAGGCTGCAGCAATGTCGGCCGTCGTGCTCGCGACACGTGTTTCGCCTCTACACGAGGCATCTTCAGGCAGTGAACCCTAGATGTTGATCCTTCGAATGACAAGCAACGAATGACAAAAATTACGCCGTATTGCCGCCTTTTATACTATCTGGGAGGGGGGAGGGGATTGATCGTTATTTTGGTTTTGTATTGAAAATATATTTAATAATGGGGAATTATTCAAATCTATTTGTTTATTTATCAAAGTAATATTTTTTTTCGATTAACTTTATATTTCGATTTCGGCATGCAAACACTAAGCGACACAACTTTCACATGAAAATATTTTAGTCACAAATGAAATTTAACTGATAAAGCATTTAATTTTTAAATAAAACTTTAATCTTGGATTGTTAGTAAACACGTTAATCAATGACATTTACATAAGTATGAATAATATCTATAATGACATTGACAGGTGACGTTGACATTAATATCGCGCGCGGCAGCCAATAGAAACCTCGGAGACAGTGTCTCAAATTCACACACACAGCGCCAATTTGCTTTGCATGTGTAAGCCGATGAAAGATGTTAACTTGTACTACTACAAAAGCGATTTCCTATCGGTGTATAATAATTTTCTATGTGTGCGTGAAAAGTCAGACCTTTGAAATTTTGTCTTACGCGGCTTACGTGTATAGATACTGCTTGGCGCGGGTACGCGCGGACCGCGACCGCAGCACCGTACTTGATCAAAATCGACTATAAAGTATTTGCTAGCAGAATTTTGCAGGCGCTCCGAATATAATTCTTTTTTGTAAGTAAAAAAATTGTATTTATTTAGCGACTGCAGGGTAGACATTGTCTAATAGTCTATATGGACTGCACGTCACTGTCGCTCACACACCTTTAGAAGTCTCGATTATATATTAGTAAGGATAAGGGGATGATCAAATTTTTTCATTTATTATATCTTTTTTTTAATGGACGCCCCATTGAATGGGTTATATTAAAACGAAACAGGCAAGCTTTGAGTTAATATACATATTAGACATTCACCTTATCAGCGAGGTCCCGTATAGACTGCAGAGGAATACAGTCGAGATAGCCGGGGTCCGCTCGGGGCCGGGGCTCCAGATGGGTGCCCCGTTGCAAAGCGGGCGCCGCGCCACTCAGTGCCAGCGGCGCCGCTCGCACCACGCCGAACACGTGCGGCCAGTCCGACACCAGCTTGCCCGCCACGCACTCGCGGAGGGGCCCTAACACTACCACCGGCCGGTGGCTGCCGTCTGAAATATAACAAACTTTATACCTATCACTTACTTACTTCGCTGGCTCAGCGACCCGAAGTGGATCTTGGCCTCCGACATTAAAGAAAGCCTATCATGGTCAGCCTTCCGGGTGCGGTCCAGTGGGGCGTCCAAGATATCGTTGGAAGGATGAAGTCGCCAAAGACTTGAAAGAGTTGGAAGTATCCGACTGGTCAGAGGTGGCACAGAATAGGGAACAATGGCGCACTTTATATCTATCAGGTCATTTTTCAAGATTGACTAAAGAAGACTTTAACGCAACACCTGTTTAGAGAATGAATAAAGAAAACTTTCACAAGAGTAAGCGTGCCCATGGACAACTGCAACACTAGGGCGTGACAGGAGCGTTGCCGGCCTTTCAAGGACTTGGGGGAGAACATGAGTATATCATCATCATCATCAGGTCCTTTTTAGTCTCCACTACAGGAGCACGACCCTCTCTGTACTACTAGGGCCATACTTGGCCAGAGCAGCCAGAGGACTTGGCCTACACTCTCCACGCTGGCCAGACGGGTTGGAGAGGTGTCTTAGATGTTTATAAGCTTTGTTTAGCTTGTATTTCCTAAGTCGCCTTCTACGAGTATAATACATGGTGAATTTTTATCGTTTTGGACCCTTAAAGGGGTGACTCAGACCATCAGAATGAACAACTTTTCCTATGGGAACAATACTGGAAACTCAAAAAAAATCGACATTCCCATACAAACTGGCCGTGCGGCAGTACTCTTTTGTATGGAAATGACGAAATAGTTTTTTTGAGTTCCCAGCATTAGTCCCATAGAAAAAGTTGTTTATATTGATGGTCTGAGTCACCCCTTTAAGGGTCCAAAACGATCAAAAATTCACCATGTATATACGAGACATGGACTCTTACGAAAGAAGCCATATACCAGATTGCGGTTTCGCAGAGAGCCATGGAGCGAGCCATGCTTGGCATCAAATTGCAAGACCGAGTTCGCAACTCTGAGATCCCACGCCGAACGAAAGTTCACGATGTGCTCTTTAGGGTTGCCACTCTTAAATCGAACTGGGCAGGACGCCTGGCCAGAAGGAACGATGGTAGATGGAGTAAGGCAGTCGCTGAGTCATATCATCATCATATCAGCCGCAAGAAGTCCACTGCTGGACATAGACCTCCCCCAAGGATTTCCAATGCGACCGGTTGGAAGCGGCCTGCATCCAGCGTCTTCCTGCGACCTTAGTCAGGTCGTCCGACCATCTAGTCGGTGTCCGACGCTACGCTTGAAGGTACGTGGTCGCCATTCGAGAACCTTTCTGCCCCATCGGCCATCGGTTCTGCGCGTTACTCGCTGAGTGGTATCCCAGAAATGGGAAACGTAGTGTTGGGCGTCCGGCAGGTAGGATGGATCGACGACATAAAGCAGATTGCTGGTAAGAACTGGATTGCGAGGGCTAATGATAGGGAAGAATGACGCAGACAAAATAAATATATATATATATATATATATATACGGACAAATCACACAGATTGAGCTAGCCCCAAAGTAATACTAACTCAACGATACTATATTTTATAACAAATACATATATATATATAAACATCCAAGACCCAGGCCAATCTGAAAAAGATCATTTTCCATCTTGACCTGGCCGGGGATCGAACCCGGTCACTCCGTGTCGCAGGCTGGCGTGTTGACCGCTGCGCCACAGAGCTAGTCATAACAGCCACAAAAGGAGACTTATACCCAGCAGTGGGTCGTGGAAAGCTGACGAAGATGATGAGTATACTTACAATGCAGCCTCTCGACCCTCTGATATGACAAGACCAGCGCATCATCCGCCAGGGTGCCGCTGTCGCTCCAGCAGCCCAGCTCGGTGTTAGAAAAGGATGCTAGCTCCTTGCTGTCTCTGTGCTTCTTGCGGCGAAAGAACGATCGTCTGGCGGTTGTCGAGGCGCGGCGGCCCGCGTCACTTTCTAAAGGGCCTATCGATCTTCTTAGCATTTCTTCCACTCTGAGAACAAAATGGATGAATTTAGAAGAATCAATGGAAAAGTAGCAGATATAAAAATGTAAAGCCTTACTAATATTGTAAACTAGCTATCGCCCGCGGCTCCGCCCGCGTCAATGTCGATCTCTCGGGAAAAATTTACCCGGGATAAAAAGTACCCTTTATCCTTATCCTTACCCCAGACAACGGGTATGCAAGATTTTATGACGATCGCTTCAGTAGATAGGGCGTGAAGGCGTCACTAACAAACGCACTTTCGCATTTATAATATTACTAGCTTTCGCCAGTGGCTCCGCCTGCGTCAATATCGATCCCTCTATCGGGAACAGTACTTTTTCCCGGGATAAAAGGTAGCCTATGTCCTTCTCCGTACTCTAGAGAACTTGTATGCAAAATTTCATGATGATCGGTTCAGTAGTTACGGCGTGAAAGCGTAACAAACAAATAAACAAACAAACTCACTTTCGCATTTATAATATTAGTAAGGACTAGCTTTTGCCCGAGGCTCCGCCAGCGTCAATGTCGATCCCTCGGGAACAGTACTTTTTCCCGGGATGAAATGTACCCTATGTCCTTCTCCGTACCCAAGATAACGTGCATGCAAAATTTCATGATGATCGGTTCAGTAGTTACAACGTGAAAGCATAACAAACGAATAAACAAACGAACAATCAAACAAACAAACTCACTTTCGCATTTATAATATTAGTTAGGATAAGTTAGGATTTAACTAAAAAATATATCATCATCTGTGCTGCTTTTGCACAGATGATGAAACAAGCAAGAAACACTTCGATCAAATATAATGGTACATACACAGTCTTATACAAAATGAAGCCTTAATAATGTCCCCGAGTCAAAACATCATGCACAAACGACAAAAACGGTAAATACTGTAAATATAACGCAATCTTTGTTTTTTTACTTTTGATGCGTAGTTTTTGCAACTTTTCACTGTACCTTCGTCATCGCGAGACGTGCGATTGCTGGTGCGGTTTATTAAATCTATGGACAAAACAGCTCCGAAACTCGATTAGGGCGCTGTTTTGCCGGTGCCACTTTTCAAGCGCGAATCGTGTATCTCATCATCATCATCATCATCAGGTCTTTTTAGTCTCCACTGCAGGAGCACGACCCTCTCTGTACTACCGGAGCCATACTTGGCCAGAGCAGACAGAGAATTTGGCCTACACTCTCCTCGCTGTCCAGACAGGCTGGAGAGGTCTCATTGATGTTTATGAGCTTTGTTTAGCTTGTATTTTCTAAGTCGCCTCTTACGACATCCATAGGAAGACTTGGAGTATTCCTATTCTACTCTGCCGGAAACCACACGGCTAATCTACCATTATATTTGATCGAAGAAGAAGCAGCAAAAAAACTCACTTGAACTTGCTAGGTATGGTGCCCCACGAAACAGCAAAAAAACTCACTTGAACTTGCTAGGTATGGTGCCCCACGAAACAGCAAAAAAACTCACTTGAACTTGCTAGGTATGGTGCCCCACGAAACAGCAAAAAAACTCACTTGAACTTGCTAGGTATGGTGACCCACGAAACAGCAAAAAAACTCACTTGAACTTGCTAGGTATGGTGCCCCACGAAACAGCAAAAAAACTCACTTGAACTTGCTAGGTATGGTGCCCCACGAAACAGCAAAAAAACTCACTTGAACTTGCTAGGTATGGTGCCCCACGAAACAGCAAAAAAACTCACTTGAACTTGCTAGGTATGGTGCCCCACGAAACAGCAAAAAAACTCACTTGAACTTGCTAGGTATGGTGCCCCACGAAACAGCAAAAAAACTCACTTGAACTTGCTAGGTATGGTGCCCCACGAAACAGCAAAAAAACTCACTTGAACTTGCTAGGTATGGTGCCCCACGAAACAGCAAAAAAACTCACTTGAACTTGCTAGGTATGGTGCCCCACGAAACAGCAAAAAAACTCACTTGAACTTGCTAGGTATGGTGCCCCACGAAACAGCAAAAAACTCACTTGAACTTGCTAGGTATGGTGCCCCACGAAACAGCAAAAAACTCACTTGAACTTGCTAGGTATGGTGCCCCACCGTTGCTTGGCGCCCTTGCAGTCGAGCTGCCACGCGCGCCACAGCCCCGGCGCTCCGTTGTACAGCGTATTATCCACGAATAGCACCTCGTCCTATAAAAATATATATTTTTTTTTACTAATTATTGAAGTAGGCATTTGTCTCCCATCTCACCTGACGGTAAGTGACGATGAAGACGAAGATGTTACATGCCTATTCAAGAGATACCCATTTAGTCTGTAAAGTCGGTTTACGGACGATAATTTTACGCGATAACGGTGGAAAAGAGATAGAAGCGTCACACACCTAACGCTTAGGCCGATCGTGCCTCTCTGTCGCTTGTTCCGCGCTCTCACTTGCACTTTTTCGTGCGTGCAGCCGGCGTTCATTAATTTATAAGACGTTAATACATAACATTCTTTGAAATCATCATTGGCGAAAACGGCCTAGGAATATCACTTATAAAATTAACTAATCAGAAAAAAGCTTAAAGAGGATCCCACAATTTCGCATATAATTTTTTTTTTTTTGTAATATGCTTTGGCACAACTATTTTGCATATTTTCTGAAATAAGAATACTTTGTTTACCCGCAGAAAAGATGGATAGGTGCAGTCCAAGAAATCCGTAGCATCTTCCTCCAGCACCACATTTCGAAGGCATCTGTGCGGTCTCTATCAGCCTTTTTCAGAACCCATGTCTCCCCATTCCAATCCCATGTCATGTTGGCCAGTACAGCAATGTCGATTTATCTCAAAATGGGTTGTCAAAAATAATTTTCAAATTTCGAAAACAAGCATGCACCCACCGACCAGGTCGTCGGACGACCTAACCAAGGTCGCAGGAAGACGCTGGATGCAGGCCGGTTCCAACCGGTCGTATTAGAAATCCTTGGGGGAGGCCTATGTCCAGCAGTAGACTTCTTGCGGCTGAGTTGATGATGATGCACAGCCTTACCTTACGGAACCACAGCGGGTACTCGTCCAGCGTGTCGATGCCTGTGGAGGTAAACTTGTTGCCTCGGTCGAAGCCCGCTCGGATATAGAACGCGTCGCCGGGCTTGTCTTTGATTTCGTGGTACTGTTGGAGATCGTGTCGAACTAGCACGCTCACCTAAGTAACAAACATAATTTTATAGTAAACTTCGCTCGAGTTAATCCTAACTAATATTATAAATGCGAAAGTGACTTTGTTTGTTTGTTTGTTACGCTTTCACGCCGTAACTACTGAACTGATCATCATGAAATTTTGCATACAACTTCTCTGGAGTACGGAGAAGGACATAGGCTACCTTTTATCCCGGGAAAAAGTACTATTCCCGAGGGATCGACATTGACGCGGGCGGAGCAGCGGGCGAAAACTAGTGTCGTTATATAGGGAACAATATATTTTCGGGATGAAAGGTCTGAATGAAATGTGTTAAAAATACCATATCTATATATTTTATTAACATACGCTAATATGCTAATAAAATATATGGATATGGTAGAACGAGTACAGAACAAATCTTCTAGATTTCTCTACTTGAAATTGTTCGGCGTGTACCCGTTCTATCCACTTATAAATAAATAAATATATATGGACAAATCACACAGATTGAGCCAGCGCCAAGGTAAGTTCGAGACTTGTGTTATGGGATACTAACTCAACGACACTATATTTTATAACAAATACATATATAGATAAACATCCAAGACCCAGGCCAATCTGAAAACGATCATTTTCCATCTTGACCTGGCCGGGGATCGAACCCGGGCACTCCCGTGTCGCGTGCCGCAGGCTGGCGTGTTAACCACTGAGCCACGGAGCTGTCAGATTACTTATGTACCCCACACTCTTCGTTCTAGGTGGGGTACAACACGTTAGAAGTGAGACGACGTCTGAGCTTGGCAACATACTTATTTAAAACCCTACAGGGCCGGATCTCCAACCAGGCGGTGCTGCAGTGGTTGGCGCTAAGCGTTCCAAACCGGTACGTGTGGCGACGGCGACAGCCTCCGTTATTCGCGATACCACAAGCAAGAACAAATACCCTTAAGGAGGCGCCCCTCACCCAAACCTTTGCATACGCTAAACAAGATCGCAGAGAAAATAGATTTATTCGGCTGCTCATTGACGGAATTCACAAGGGCAACATTGTTTGTTTTGTGTTATGTTAAAAGTAATTAAAGGAAAACATTGTACGTTACGCTATTGTATTAGGGAAACCTGTGATGATAGTGTAAGAAGAAATAAATAAATAAATAACTTCTATTCGGTCTTTTCGACTTTTATGTCCGCCATGTCACCCGTCTGCGCAGGCCCCAAATGTTTAACGTTTTAATAAATAAATTTTTAAGTTAATCTTTGAAGTTGGGCGAAATCAAGTGTGTGTGTGTACTGACAGTTACACCTGTCATTTCATAAAAATGCATGACACTCGCCGCTGCTGCCGAACTGCAATATTGACCTTTATGCTCACCTTATCCGCTGGTTTTGCCAACTCCAACGCTGCTTGCTCCGCCGTAGCTCTCCTCAAATCCATATTATTGTACTCCAAGATCTGATCTCCCGTCCTCAAGCCCGCTATGTGCGCCGGAGAGTCTATATGCACGCTATGCACGAATATCCCCACCGCGTTGCCCCCCACCAGACTTATCCCCAAGTCCGAGCAATTCCTCATTTCTATCAATAAAAATCGAGGCAGATCTTTGTTCCCTGAACGACTTAACGTCGCCACTTCTGTCGATGGCGTCTCCATTCTTATCGACTGCTGGGGACCTGGCGAATTTCTCGGAGTCGGACTACCAGACAACGAAACCTCTTCATCATGAGAACTTTCCCCTGAAGACGAACTGCCAGGTACTTCTACTTCATCCTTGTATTTGTCTGGGCTGTATTGCACTAGCATGGTGATAGAGTTTCCTATTTGTCTTAACACGCGAGCCGCGAGCGTATACGTAGCTGATCGCATGTTTATCCCACAAACTTCCAACAACTGGTCCCCAACTTGCAAGCCAACTTGGCTCGCCAGGGAATTATCGTTCACTGTAGATACGAAAACCCCTCCACTACTAGGAGGACAGTATATTTGTATACCAAGTGGTTGCTGACTCTTATCGATATGGACTCGTCGTAGTTCACCGGGTAACGGCTTGTCTAAACCCATCCCGCAGTATTCTGGCATGGAATTCCTAGTTCCTTTGTGTGCTAACTGCTTCGCTCCTCTCCCGGGACTCAAAACCTCTACATGAAATGTCGGCATTGGGGAATTCCTCTCCGAACTCCTCTCTATTGACCCCGTACTTAATTTCCCAGCAGAATTTTTGGACGTCACACTCGGGTTGGACGGGATCCGAAACCTCTGATTCTCTTTCTTTCTAGGAAATGTTCCGCCTTCGTAAGTGTGGTGATATTCCCCTACTCTCGTATTTCTAGGTACAGGCTGAAGATCAGACATGTTGTGCGTATGAGACGTGAATGAATGCATATCGTAACTTGTGCCGATGCTTTCTCCAGACTGACTTTGTGGGATATTCGTTGGACTTGCTAAATGCGGGTATCTGCTTGTATGAGGATGCGAATTGACAAAAGGCCCTCTATAATGGTACTGAGATTGTAGGCGCGACTGAGTGGGCAAAGTCCCAGTCATGGGATAATTCGGATTGCTGTTCAGACTGTCTGGCCCGAAGCTATCGCTATCCGATGGATATTTATTCACAGTTTTAGGCGACGATGACTTTTTCGATGAATAATACTGTTCCAATAAGTCTTTTCCCGGGTGATTTTTAATAGAATGCTCCAAGGAGCTTGGCGATTTTCGCGTTACGAAGTCTAGAGAGCTGGGGCCTTTGTTAACCATGAAGTCTAATGAGTGTGGACTCTTCGTCCTGTTTCGTATCACTGGTTGGTAATCTAAAGAATCATCTGATGGGTTTAACACTAAACTAAGCCGATTCGGCGTGATATCGTGGTCTGAATAGTCGCTTATGGACATCTTGTCTTTTTCGAGCGTCCGGATTTTCTCGAAGTTCATGCTGTTTGGGGAAGCGAAGGGATTGTGAATCGTCAACGGGGCAGGTTTGGGGAAGTGTTCAATAGCCGGGGTCGATTCAATGGACTTGTAGACGGAATGCCGCGCCGGGGCAGTCACTTGCGTCAGCGGCGCGTGTCCTAACGGTATGGGGTTCGAATTCCTGTTGGTGTTCGATCGTTGCGGCTCAGGCGGGAGTTTTGTTGGTGGACTAAGAAGGATAGATAATGGCGGTCGTTCTTTCCTGGAGCGCGGCTGTACAATGGTGCCGGTGGAGTTCTCTTCGAGGATGAAGTTGGCGCGGGCCTTGGGCCACGTGCCGCCGTTCTTGGCGTCGTTGTGCGATTCTTTGTTTTTTCTTCGCGAGCGTTTTAGAACGCTGCTGGTTTCTTTTACTGAAAGTAAACATTTATATTAGAATAAAAATTTATAGTAATATTCAAAGATTCAAGATTCAAAGATTTATTCAGAAAATAGGCCTTTTCAGGCACTTTTTCACGTCAATTCACATTTTAAATAATACTTATTATATTATATTCAAATTATTAATTATTGTTCAAAAGCTACAAACTACTAGCGTTTCGGAACCGACCACTGCAGAGAAGAAGACGCCGAAAGAAACTCTTTTCAACAGTATTGGTCGCCTACTTGCCTGAAGGGCTTTGTTTGATATTTAATATTTTTCTTTTCTTTTTTTTTCTGATGTCATGTTATATACAAAGTTAATTTACATATTTTTGTGGAACACGTTATGTTAGCGATCGAGCGCGCAACAACAACAGATATGATAAAAGTCTCAAAGAGGCCGAGCAGACCTGTCCCCCCTGGCAGCGGGTGCTGCCAGGGGGGACGCACTTCACGAGTTGACGCATGGATCAGCCATTTCGTTAAAGGAACCACGTCAGAGGCCGAGAGGCGGTTCCGAAGAACTCTGGACACCAGAGTGTGCATGGTCGATTGACCATGACACCTACTCGAAATGATGACGATTAGAATAATCTTCAAAAACTAGTTTTAAGTACCCTGCCTAAGGCTTCCTTCAGATTTTAGATTCATGCAAATAGTTAACAGATAACTATTATTTGCTTTCGTGTAGTATACACTTCACCGGCGTAGCACGAGGTTACTTTGCCACTGACACGAGCATATTTCGCGTATTAATATCGCTGCGCATTGGCCACTCTTTGAATGAGGCAACTAGCACATGTATGAAAGTGAATTGAAGCAATTCATTCATCACTCATCTTATCTGGATGCAGCCCTTTTCTGCCCCTACACGAATAATTCCAACGAAAAAAAAAACCACTCAACTCTTTTCATAAAAAATTGCGTAAAATTCAGTGAAATCAATTATAAGTCTTTTTAAAGAATAAATATGCGAACCAGATTAATTTCAGACAGGGACAAGTGGAAAGAGATGAGTGATACCTATCCCCAGTAAGACAATAAAGGGAAAAAATATGAGTAAGTACCCGTGGTAAGTACTATGTGATAGTGTTGTTATTGCGGTGCCTATACTAGGCCCATAATGTTACACTGGACAAAATAATGTTACTCACCACCAACAATTAGATTGTATTTAAGATTATGTAATATTATGGAAAGCAATAAATATTTGATTGATTGATTGATTGATATTTGCTAAAAATGGGGACGAGGTTTTGTTTTTGTAACAATATTATAAAATGTAGCGAAAAAGTGTTTGTTAGCAACAAGATACAAAACAGTAAAAAAAAAAATTACGGAGCTGGTTACGAATCAATTATTTTATTTTATTTTAGTTAGTTACTAAAGTAGCTGAAGGGTATCTGTCTGACTGTCTGTCTGTATACGCTATTCACTGACACTTTAAAGTCGTTTTACTAAACCCATAAGTGCAATCTAGGAAGGTTTAGTGTATATTATATCCGCGCGCAGCCAGGTTGGGCCGCTAGTTAAACACAAGAAAACTGACCGTACTCACTCGTTTTCCCGTGGTAGCTGTCTATAACGGAGTCCAACTCCGCGATAGCATCAGACTCGGGCACCTGTTCAACAAACAAATAAATATATATGGACAAATCACACAGATTGAGTCAACCCTAAAGTTCGAGACTTGTGTTATAGGATACTAACTCAACAATACTATATTTAATGACAAATAAAAACAAATAAATAAATAAATATATATATGGACCAATCACACAGATTGAGCTAACCCCAAAGTACGAGACTTGTGTTATGGGATAATAACTCAACAATACTACATTTTATAACAAATGCACATTTAGATAAACATCCAAGACCCAGGGCAATCTGAAAAAGATCATTTTCCATCTTAACCTGACCGGGGATCGAACCCGGGCACCCTCGGGTCGCAGGCTGGCATGTTAACCACTACGCCACGGAGCTCGCCAACTCAAACAAAAGAGCTCGTATTAAAAAAAATCATTCACCTTATTTTGTTTATCCTTAGACTTGCTGCGTCCGGTGACTGCCTCGATCTTGCCGCGGATCATATCCCACGCGCCTGCAACCAACGGCGTAACGTTATCGCGATACTTTATCGCGCCGATATCTTATCGCGCGATATCGCGATGCGATAGCATTGTTTGTAAGATACGCAAGACGCTTGTCGGTCAGTGTGACAATCAGTATATCAGATGTATGTTGTTCAATTGGCGGGCGTGAGAAATTTTTAACCTTTTGCATGCCAGCGCTTATTTACGTTACTTCACCCCCATCATCACCATCATTATTTCCTGTAGGTGTCACGGTCAATCGACCATGCACACCCTAGTGTCAGAGTTCTTCGGGACCGCCTCTCGGCCTCTAACGTGGTTCCTTTAACGACTACCAGATGGCAGCGATGGCAGCTTCTGAGCATTCCGAGGGAATAGGGGATCGGACAAGGTGCGAAAAAGAGATCAAATATTTAGTTCGCATTTTACATTAAAAAAATGTGACCCGTATTTTTTGCTTCGTCGCTATAACATAACAATACTTAGATATAGAGCATTAAAGTTCAGGACAGGGGGCTAATACGTCACATGTCCCACGTATGACATCATGTGATATTTGAAACAAATGCATATTCGTAAGTTTTTAAATAAGAATAAAAAGAAAAATACGTATCGAATATTTTTGATAAATCTATAAGACGGACGTAATTTTTTTTTTGTGGAATTGCACAAAAAAAAAATTACGTCCGAATTTTTTTTTTTGTGCAATTCCCTATTTCGATGAAAAATATATTCATTGTATCTACAAATAAAGTTAATAAAAGCATATCAATAGGAAAATATCATTGGTATAGCTACCTCTCTCCTGAATCTTGCCCTGGCTACCAGCGGCCACGTGATACACGTATCGCCGGTCGAAGTCCGCCATGCCGTGCTCTATGTGAACCTATATTAGGAAGAATTATTATTAAATAGGTTAAAATGATTTTTTTTTTTAAATTCGTGTAAGGTTGCAAATTGGAACCTCCTTTTATGCAATAGTATGAATGCTTTCAATGCTACAAAACAAAAAAAAATACAATTTTGAGAAAACAATTGGTAATTTGGTACAAAGACGGACTTATCGCTAAGCAATCTCTTCCAGTATATATAGCTTGGCCAGGAGCACAGATTAACAAATACATAGAAATGCCATGGGGGCGTGGACGCGCGCCGACAATGCGCTCGATCAGCTCACTTGAATCACCTAAGTAGTTTGTCCCGCGATCGTCAAAGGAACATAAGTCAGATCTACGTGAAATATATCCAAAAATGCCGACAAGTGCTTTTCTAACGTGTAAAATGAGAAGTCCTAGTAAAACTTTGACCAAAGGAGGAGTTTCTACTCAATTGTGTTGCGTTAGTAGTATGCTTGAAATGAGGCGACGGTGGTTTTCATAGAAATCACGCGTCATAACACCTCTAATGTGTTTTTGTTCTGGGGAGAAAACAATTGGTAATTTGGTGCAAAGGCGGACTTATCGCTAAGCGATCTCTTCCAGTATGCTTGGCTTAGGAGGCTCTGCTTTTTCTTAGGACTAAGTAAATGTAGTTATGTACCGCACTTAACATTAGTTATATGACAAAGAGTATAGAAGAGAAATATAGAAGGGAAAAGGGGGCCGGGAAGACCGAGGTACACTTTTATGAAACAAATTAAAGAAAAAATAAAGTTTACTTCTTATATAGAAATGAAGGTACTGGCGCACGAAATAGAGCAATGGAAAAAGCTCCACCGACAAGAGCCCAGCTCTTAAATTTTAATCAATGAGAACTAGTTATTTAGAAATTGTTAGTCATCTTTTCCCCTTTTTTTATAAGGTGAGATGGGAGACAAATGCTTAATCCAACATTTAATAAAAAAAAAACCACAGGTATGGCGCTTCATACAAGCGTAGTTATATTTATGCCTAATATGTAGTAGACATACGAAACTTTACGTCCGCGCGCACGTCAATGTGTGAGTTAACAATTTTAAAATCGGTTTTCATAAGTGACGGAGTTATGCGGTAACAAACATTTAAAAAAATACAACAAAATAATAACTAAAAAAATAAAAAGTTTTTGAAGTTGGCTAAAAATCAAAGAAAATCTTCATATAGGAAATCGGGGAAAATCACCATTCGTACCTTAGAATCCGGCGGCGGCACGAACTGGCAGTAGGACTCTTCGGTCTGCGAGCAAATGTTCACCATCTTGCCGTCCGAGTACGAATGCTCGTACATTGAGAACCTGTTCAATAAAAAAAATGTAATTAATTATCTTATGTATGTATAATGTCTTGAAATTAATTAGAATATAAATAAAAAAGAAATTGGTTGTCTGTAAAGTCGTTTACTTAGCGCGTAGAACCGATGGCCGATGGGGCAGAAGGGTTCTTGAATGGACAGCTCCGTGGCGCAGTGATTAACACGCCAGCCTGCGACACGGAGTACCCGGGTTCGATCCCCGGCCAGGTCAAAATGGAAAATGATCTTTTTCAGATTGACCTGGGTCTTGGATGTTTATCTATATATGTATTTGTTATAAAATATAGTATCGTTGAGTTAGTATCCCATAACACAAGTCTCGAACTTACCTTGGGGCTAGCTCAATCTGTGTGATTTGTCCGTATATATTTATTTATTTATTTAATGGCGACCACGTATCGGCAAGCGCAGCGTCGGACATCCACCGACCAGATGGTTGGGTGACCTGACTAAGGTCTCAGGAAGACGCTGGATGCAGGCCGCTTCCAACCGGTCGTATTGGAATCCTTGGGGGAGGCCTATGTCCAGCAGTGGACTTCTTGCGGCTGATATGATGATGATGAAAGTAGATTTACGGACAATCATTTTACGTGATGAAAGGTAGCCGTGTGGTATCCGGCAGAGTAGAATAGGATCACTCCAAGTCTTCCCGTGGATGTCGTAGAAGGCGACTTAGGAAATACAAGCTAAACAAAGCTTATAAACATCTAAGACACCTCTCCAACCCGTCTGGCCAGCGTGGAGAGTGTAGGCCAAGTCCTCTGGCTGCTCTGGCCAAGTATGGCCCTAGTAGTACAGAGAGGGTCGTGCTCCTGTAGTGGAGACTAAAAAGGATGATGATCATGATTTTACGTGATAACGGTGGAAGAGCGATGCGTCACAAGACGAACGCTTAGGCCGATCGTGCCTCTCTATCGCTTGTTCCGCGCTCTCACTTGCACACTGAACGTGACACTTTTCCGTGCGTGCAGCCGACGTTCATCGATTTATAAGACTTAATTACGTCAAAATAATTGTTATTCAGTTTAACTTCATTATGATAGATACACATTTGCGCTCGAAAAGTGGCACCGGCAAAACAGCGCACTAATCAGAGTTTCGGAGCTGTTTTGTCCACAATTTAAAAAAATCGCGCTAGCACTCACACGTCTCGCGATGACGAAGGTACAGTAAAAAGATGCAAAAACTACGCATCAAAAGTAAAAAACAAAAATGGTGTTATACTTTCAGTACATACTGAAAGTATAACACCGGCCAACGGCTTAAGATATGTACTGCAAGTACATACTGAAAGTATAACACCATGTTTTTTTTACAATGTCGTGTAGTATCCTTACTATCCTTACTAATCCTTACTAATATTATAAATGCGAAAGTGAGTTTGTTTGTTTGTTTGTTACGCTTTCACGCCGTAACTACTGAACCGATCATCATGAAATTTTGCATACAAGTTCTCTGGAGTGCGGAGAAGGACATAGGCTACCTTTTATTCCGGTACTATTCCCGAGGGATCGACATTGACGCGGGCGGGGCCGCGGGCGACAGCTAGTTATCCATAAAAAACAAAAAGTGTGGACATCGCGCCGCGAGCGCATTAGCTTTGCAAACGACTACCCAATCACGTGCAAGGTACCTACCTACTTACTGCACGGCACATTTATTTTTCATTACAGTTTATCATTCTTTTTCTATGTAGTTTTGAAGTGAAAACTTCTTTAGTTGGGCACTTTTTGGGATGGTTAAAAAATGTTACAACTCGCATCGGACACGTAACCTGATCGAAAATTCGTAAGACGGACGCGTGACCTGAGACCGCTGGCGCGGCGTAGGAGAGGAATCAATATCCCCCTCTCTTTCTACCGCGCGGAGTATCACTTCTGCCGACACTCCCGGAATGCAACCCGTTGTTTTTTACGTTACATGTGACCAGAAACTATCAGATGTCCTTGAATATGTAAATTGTTCATTTACATATTCAAGGGCAGTCAGCATGTTTAAGGCATCTTTCATCCGAAAAAAGAACTGTTCCCGAAGGATGTTCACTCACACGAGCGAAGTTGCAAGGCGAGATTTAAATTACACGGACAAAGTCACGGGAAAAAGCTAGTTTTTTTAAAATTTTACTCACAATTTCTACAGAACATAATTGCCAACGTTGCGAAAAATACCTACCCATATTGCCTAACAGTAAATGACTGTGGTCGCAGATCAACACTGATCTCATGAATGTTAATTATTCCCATTGTCTCGAAGAATCCGTGTTTCTTAGAATAACGGATTGTTAGAAATCAACACAACATTCTCTCACTTTTCTTGAAAACATCGCGAGGAGATTTGCAGCAGTAGTTATATATCTTTGAGTTGTTAGTCTTTCGTGTGTGTTAGTGGCCACCACTGGTTTCAGATTTTTCAAGCTGCCTAAAAGCTTCTGATATCTCTCGACTGCCATCAATGATGACAGCCGGGACCGACGGCTGAACGGCACGCTAAGCCGTTCAGCTCAAAACATTTTATGCCACTTGCGACCCATCTCAGTGGGGACCACGCCCGGGGTTGCTTAACATACCTAAGCGCTAATAATGCTCAAATCCACTGAACAATCAAGCTCCTACCTGCTTCCAGTGAAGGACGCATCATAAGACAACCTGCACACTAGTGGGTTTTTAGAAGGCAGTAGAAGACGGCAAGACACTCCATATTTTATGCCAAAAATCAGTTCAAAACCGTATTTTAAATAAATAAACAAATTTAATATATACAGACAAATCACACAGATTGAGCTAGCCCCCAGGCTAGCCCCAGTAAGTTCGAGACTAAGTAAGTTATGGGATACTAACTCAACGTTACTATATTTTATAACAAATACATATATAGATAAACATCCAAGAACCAGGCCAATGAAAAAGATTCCATCTCGACCTGACCTGGGATCGAACGCGGGCACCCTCGTGTCGCAGGCTGGCGTGTTAACCACTGCGCCACGGAGCTCGCCCTTTTAAGACGCTTACCTGTCTCTGGTATCGCAGCAGGGGTACAGCGGCCGCAGTACAGTGAGCACCACGTCATATTGACACTCATTCAGCAACGCCATCGCTTCTGATACGCTTTTCACGCCCTCTAGCGACCGATTGTTTATCTGAAATAAAGATTTTACCTGTTATAAGACATATCTATTTTTGCCCTATGCTACTTGCATTCTGGGGCACTATCTACTACACAGAAATATGTCTAGACTAGCTTTCGCCCGCGGCTCCGCCCGCGTCAATGTCGATCCCTCGGGAACAGTACTTTTCCCGGGATACAATGTCCCTTATATCCTACTCCGTAACCCAGATAACGTGTATGCAAAATTTCATGATGATCGGTTAAGTAGTTACAACGAAATGAAAGCGTAACAAACAAACAAACAAACTCACTTTCTCATTTATAATATTAGTAAGAATAAGGATAGAACGGCGATGCCAGGATTTTGCTAAGGTAACGAGCGTGTCCGTTTTCGCATAAGCCGCGCCCCAAATGTGACGTCATTTACTAGTGAAATAGTAATGTACCATGCACAGAAATAAATCGTCATACTTATCGATAAACAGCAAGTCCGAGTTTTTGGCGGGAATTTCGGCGGACTGCACGGCTTGTGTTTTGGATTGTTTTGTAAATTGTTTCTAGTGAACTTTATATGTGAAATCGGTGTAATTTGATGTTATAAATGCCCATGTTCATGAACAATGTGTGGAATAACTGAAATAAATTGTTACAGTGCGGCTGTAATGATATTTACTTTGCGGGGGTGGTTGTCCGCCTCGCCTCGTTGCGTCGTGCTGTGATCAAGCCAGTGGATTCGTGGGAATTGTCGCCAGGGGCTCCGTAGAATCAACATAATGAACTGCACCATCATTTCATTGATTATCAGGACTTAGAAAAAGCGCGGGAAAACTATTTTTTACTTGATACTGGCTAAATACGTAATGCATGAAAGCCACAAATAACAGCAAGTCGGGTCGACGATCACGACAACTGAATGAAAGATTAACGAATCTTGCAGATACAAATAGCAAGTTAGATTTAGTATGAAAAGTTAACAATGTTTTACATGTAGTTTATTAGTTCTATCGTATGAAACGTCTTCAACTTACACTAACAACTCGATCGCCGACGTAAATGCTGCCGTCTTTGGCGGCCGCGCTGCCTGTCGTTATTTTACTAATGAAGATACCTGTAACAAAATTACATAAATAAATAAATATATACGGACAAATCACACAGATTGAGCTAGCCGAGTAAGTTCGAGACTTGTGTTATGGGATTCTAACTCAACGATACTATATTTTATAACAAATACATATATAGATAAACATCCAAGACCCAGGCCAATCTGAAAAAGATTATTTTCCATCTTGACCTGGCCGGGGATCGAACCCGGTCACTCCGTGTCGCAAGCTGGCGTGTTGACCGCTGCGCCACGGAACTAGTCAATAATACATAATTTAATTAATTCTCATCTGGAAATATACGTGTAGAAAAAAAAGATGCTGCAAATGGTTTGATTGGCGATAGAGTGAAATGAAATAAATTTGCGTGATGTAACGATCGTACAAGGTATTTAGAAAAGGTATAAAGAAAGGGATTCCCTTGTAATGACTTAGGGGTCCGAACCGTGGTCCGTTACTACGGAAGGGCCTTATTAGTAAGCACAAAGTTGCTTAAAGAGCTATGGAGAGAGCTATGCTCCGTGTTTTTTTGCGGGATTGAATCAGAAATGAGGAGATTTGTAGAACGACTGTTATTGACATAATAATAAATAAATAAATAAACCTTTATTTCTGTAACAAGCTTAGATTACATTAACAAATTTTTTGAAATCTCCTTTTAAGCAAACATTGCTGTATTAGGAGATTTCGCTCTTCCATAACATTCCATTAAATTCAATCTATACATACCTAATTTGACATTGAAAACCCGACTTGCAAATGAAGATAGGTACTATTGATAACAGTATTAATAAGAAATTTTCCTCTAACAAATTATTAGTTTATTCAGACGAGCTGGGTCAAGGCTTTAGTAGTATTTTTTCGAAATGTATAAATCATGATTGTACTGTACTAAACACATGTACACCCGGGGTATCTTTTTCAAATTTAATTGATAGCATTGACAGTAGTAATATAGATGAAAACACAACAATATTAATATTGTTTGGTGACAGTTCCTCTGTTACAAAAAGGAACATAAAGCAAAGTATTGACATTTTAAATAATTTGAATTTAAAAACTAGGTGTAAGTTTATGATAAGTGCTTTTCCGTATTCGGAATCACTTGATAAAGACAGAAATATACACATACATAATTTAAATGTACATATGTACAACATGGCCCGTTGTCATGGCGATTTTATTTTCTATTTAGATTTAAATAAGTTTATATCTAGGTTTAAGTTGACACAAGATACTATGTATCTTCCATTACATTTGAAGCGAAAAATAGCTTCACTTGTAGCTTTTAATTTACTTAGTCCTGTAAAAAGTAGTAAAACTGCTATGTCTTTTGACATAGGTAAATCTAATAGTAACGTTCAAGGTAGCATTATACCTGTAATATATAACTCTCACTCTGATTTAAACTGAGTGATAAGACAACAGTCAAGGCCAAAGAATTAAATATCATTCACCAGAACATTCAAGGCTTGACTAGCAAATTATTACAATTAGAATTATTCATAAATCATATAGATTTACATGTAGTATGCCTTACTGAACATTTTCTACAGCCCCATCAGCAACAATTTAATATAGATAATTATTCAGTGGCAAGCTCATATACCAGAAAGACTAAAGAGAAAGGAGGCAGTTTAATTTTAACGCGAAACAATGTCAAATGTAGAGAACGCAAAGATATCGTCAGTCTTTCGGTAGAATGTAATGTTGAATTGTCATGTATTGAACTTGAGGAATCTATTATAGTATGCGTATACAGACCCCCTAAGTCAAATTATAATACTTTGGAATTAGTAATTGAAGATATTTTGAGGAAACTATCCTGTAGTCCCAAAAATATCATAGTGTGCGGTGACTTTAATGTTGATTTATTAGTAACTACAACTGAAAGTGTTGGCTTGTTGAATGTATTTAAGTCGTTTAATTTATTTAATTTATTTTTAGAACCAACTAGAGTTAATGGTGATTCTGCAACATGTATAGATAATATTTTCTGCAATTGTAGTGCTCTTGATAAATACATAATTAAAAATCTCACTTCTGATCATTTTGGTCAGTTTGTCAAATTAGTAAATCAAGTAGAGGTAGACTTACCAAAGATAACGTATAGACCTATAACCAAAGGCAAAATCAAGGTATTCAAGGAAAATATATCAGAAAAAATGCCCCTAATCGAAGAAACGAGAGATGATCCGGATGCCCTTTACAATAAAATGTTTAATGTCATAGAAACTGAATTCAATAATGCCTTCCAAGTTAAAACTTGTACCAGACGTAATCGTAAAAAAATTAGTGAATGGGCTACTACAGGTATCTACATCAGTAGAAATAGGATATACGAATTACTGGCTATGAAGGCATATAACCAGGATCCTGAATTTATTAACTATGTTAGAAATTATTCAAAAGTTTTTAAAAAGGTATGTATGCATGCCAAATCATTATATACTAGAAATACTATCTTAAATTCTCAAGATAAAATAAAGACAACATGGAAAATTATTAACACAGAAACTGGTAAGAATAAACAGCGTGACAATAAAGTAGAATTAAAAATAAATAATAATGTTCTCAGCAGTAAGGCAGACGTTGCCCAATATTTTGAGGACTTTTTCACTAACATTCCCATAAACACCACTGCCTCCTTATGTTCATCGACAGATGAATCTAAAAAATTATTAACAAGTTGTATACCCGAATGTAAAAATAATTTAATATTTCAACATGTGACTCCGCTCACAATCATTGATACATTTAAAAGCTTAAATAATAAAAAAACTGGAGATTTGTGGGACATCTCGGTATCCGTCATAAGTAATATCATTAATGTAATAGCACCTTACTTAGCTTCTATTTTTAATAAATGTTTAGATACCGGTACTTTTCCAGCCTTGATGAAGCTGAGTAAAGTTATACCATTATATAAATCAGGGGATAAAAGTAATCCCACAAACTACCGGCCTATTTCCATTCTACCAGTTCTCAGTAAAATATTTGAAAAATTGATTTTCAATCAATTATTGTCTTTTTTTAATAAAAATGATCATTTTCATAGTGAACAGTATGGATTTACTAAGGGTCGGTCAACAACTGACGCGGGTGTAGCTCTTTTAAAACATATCTATGAAGCTTGGGAGGGAAAACAGAATGCTATTGGTGCTTTTTGTGATCTTTCTAAAGCATTTGACTGCGTAGATCACAATACCCTTATATCCAAGCTGAAACACTATGGAATCAAAGGTAAATCTCTCGACTTAATCAAATCGTACTTGAGTAGCCGAATTCAAAAAGTTAGTTTAGATGGGGTTCAATCTTCCGGATCATGTATTAGGATGGGTGTACCTCAGGGCTCTATCCTAGGGCCTCTTCTGTTCCTTATATACATTAATGATTTACCGTACTATATTAACACATGCAAGGCTGTACTATTTGCCGATGATACATCTCTCATCTTCCGAGTAGATAGGAATACTGACTCTTCTGACGAGGTTAATAGTACATTAGCTCAAGTGTTGGACTGGTTTACTGCGAACAATCTTTTGTTGAACGCTAGTAAAACTAAATGTATTAAATTTTGCTTACCAAATGTTGCAAAAGTTTCAACAAGTATAGTCGTCAATAATGAAACAGTAGGATTGGTAGACAAAGCAACTTTTCTTGGAATAACTGTTGATGCTGGGCTTCAATGGGGTGCCCATATTGAAAAATTGGCAGGGAAACTTAGCTCTGCGGCTTACGCGGTTAGGAGGATAAGACAACTAACTGATGTTGATACTGCGCGTTTGGTATATTTTAGTTACTTTCATAGTCTTATGTCGTATGGAATATTACTATGGGGAAACGCTGCAGATGTAAATACCATATTTGTTCTACAGAAACGCGCTATTAGATCAATATATAAATTAGGCGCCAGAGAATCTCTTAGAGAGTTATTCAAAAATATTAATATTCTGACACTCCCTTCACAGTATATCTTTTCTAATATTATGTTTGTGCGCCATAACATTCATTTATATAAAAAAAACTGTGATATACATAGCAGAAACACTAGAAATAAAAATAAATTATTTACACCAGCATTGCGATTGCAGAAAACTATGGATTCTTTTTTGGGTCTTGGAGTACGCTTCTATAATAGAATTCCCGCAGAAATATTAGGTCTGCCATTAATTCAATTTAAAACGGCTGTAAAAAATCATTTACTTAAAAGGGCTTATTATTGTATAAAAGATTATTTATTCGATAAAAATGCTTGGTAATAATTTAAATGTATATTTTAATGTAGTTAAATTTAATTTTTGTAAAATATATTGTTATATTCGAGCCCTTCAGGCACATAGAGACCAAGACTGGACTGAGTTTCTTTCGGCGTATTCTTCTCAGCAGTGGTCATTCCGAAACGCTAGTAGTTTTTCGATTTTACAAACAAAAGAAAGAAAAATAAACAACAGAAACATATGACGTTCAAAAAGCGATACATGTATCCTACTTTGAATAAAAATTATTCATTTTCATTTTCATTTTGTTATTTTTATTTTATAAATTAATTGAAACAAATTGCATTATCATCATCAGGTCCTTTTTAGTCTCCACTACAGGAGCACGACCCTCTCTGTACTACTAGGGCCATACTTGGCCAGAGCAGCCAGAGGACTTGGCCTACACTCTCCACGCTGGCCAGACGGGTTGGAGAGGTGTCTTAGATGTTTATAAGCTTTGTTTAGCTTGTATTTCCTAAGTCGCCTTCTACGACATCCACGGGAAGACTTGGAGTGGTCCTATTCTACTCTGCCGGATACCACACGGCTAAATTGCATTACATTAAATTTAATTAAATATTATTAATACATATATAATAAAATCACGTACATAATGTTCAATAAACTATTATTCCTTATTCATGCTATAATAAATAATACAATTTTGCTATTTTTTGCTATTTTTTGACATATCTCAGCGGATTTGTTCTTTGAAGTGCCAGTGAGCGCTATGTGCCGATAGCGCGTAAAACCGTTGGTCGATGGAGCAGAAAGGTTCTCGAATAGCAATCACGTATCGGCAAGCGCAGCGTTGGACATCCATCGACCAGGTGGTCGGATGACCTGACTAAGGTAGCAGGAAAACGCTGGATGCAGGCCGCTTCCAATCGGTCGTATTGGAAATCCTTGGATTTATGTCCAGCACTGGACTTCTTGTGACTGAGATGATGATGATGATGATGTTGATAAGCATTTGCGGCGCTAGATGAAGCTTGAAAGCAGCGTTATCAGCTTCGTCTTTTCCGCTGCAGAGCGAGCCCCCTGGCGTCGGGTAGCTGCAGCGTGGTGCGCGCGGCGCGGGCTCGCTGCAGGCGCAGACTGGCGGCGCCCCGCGCCAGCTGTATACATGTCTCACCGTGCTGCAGAGCGAGCCCCCTGGCGTCGGGTAGCTGCAGCGTGGTGCGCGCGGCGCGGGCTCGCTGCAGGCGCAGACTGGCGGCGCCCCGCGCCAGCTGTATACATGTCTCACCGTGCTGCAGAGCGAGCCCCCTGGCGTCGGGTAGCTGCAGCGTGGTGCGCGCGGCGCGGGCTCGCTGCAGGCGCAGACTGGCGGCGCCCCGCGCCAGCTGTATACATGTCTCACCGTGCTGCAGAGCGAGCCCCCTGGCGTCGGGTAGCTGCAGCGTGGTGCGCGCGGCGCGGGCTCGCTGCAGGCGCAGACTGGCGGCGCCCCGCGCCAGCTGTATACATGTCTCACCGTGCTGCAGAGCGAGCCCCCTGGCGTCGGGTAGCTGCAGCGTGGTGCGCGCGGCGCGGGCTCGCTGCAGGCGCAGACTGGCGGCGCCCCGCGCCAGCTGTATACATGTCTCACCGTGCTGCAGAGCGAGCCCCCTGGCGTCGGGTAGCTGCAGCGTGGTGCGCGCGGCGCGGGCTCGCTGCAGGCGCAGACTGGCGGCGCCCCGCGCCAGCTGTATACATGTCTCACCGTGCTGCAGAGCGAGCCCCCTGGCGTCGGGTAGCTGCAGCGTGGTGCGCGCGGCGCGGGCTCGCTGCAGGCGCAGACTGGCGGCGCCCCGCGCCAGCTGTATACATGTCTCACCGTGCTGCAGAGCGAGCCCCCTGGCGTCGGGTAGCTGCAGCGTGGTGCGCGCGGCGCGGGCTCGCTGCAGGCGCAGACTGGCGGCGCCCCGCGCCAGCTGTATACATGTCTCACCGTGCTGCAGAGCGAGCCCCCTGGCGTCGGGTAGCTGCAGCGTGGTGCGCGCGGCGCGGGCTCGCTGCAGGCGCAGACTGGCGGCGCCCCGCGCCAGCTGTATACATGTCTCACCGTGCTGCAGAGCGAGCCCCCTGGCGTCGGGTAGCTGCAGCGTGGTGCGCGCGGCGCGGGCTCGCTGCAGGCGCAGACTGGCGGCGCCCCGCGCCAGCTGTATACATGTCTCACCGTGCTGCAGAGCGAGCCCCCTGGCGTCGGGTAGCTGCAGCGTGGTGCGCGCGGCGCGGGCTCGCTGCAGGCGCAGACTGGCGGCGCCCCGCGCCAGCTGTATACATGTCTCACCGTGCTGCAGAGCGAGCCCCCTGGCGTCGGGTAGCTGCAGCGTGGTGCGCGCGGCGCGGGCTCGCTGCAGGCGCAGACTGGCGGCGCCCCGCGCCAGCTGTATACATGTCTCACCGTGCTGCAGAGCGAGCCCCCTGGCGTCGGGTAGCTGCAGCGTGGTGCGCGCGGCGCGGGCTCGCTGCAGGCGCAGACTGGCGGCGCCCCGCGCCAGCTGTATACATGTCTCACCGTGCTGCAGAGCGAGCCCCCTGGCGTCGGGTAGCTGCAGCGTGGTGCGCGCGGCGCGGGCTCGCTGCAGGCGCAGACTGGCGGCGCCCCGCGCCAGCTGTATACATGTCTCACCGTGCTGCAGAGCGAGCCCCCTGGCGTCGGGTAGCTGCAGCGTGGTGCGCGCGGCGCGGGCTCGCTGCAGGCGCAGACTGGCGGCGCCCCGCGCCAGCTGTATACATGTCTCACCGTGCTGCAGAGCGAGCCCCCTGGCGTCGGGTAGCTGCAGCGTGGTGCGCGCGGCGCGGGCTCGCTGCAGGCGCAGACTGGCGGCGCCCCGCGCCAGCTGCGCGCGCAGGGCGCCGCCCGCCGCGCCGCCGCTGGCCCACACGGCCACGCCGCACGCCTCCGTCACGCGGTCCAGCACCCTGCCGTCACGACTCACATGTATCCTACTACTATTGGTAGCAATAACGGTAGCAGTAAGTCAGCCGCTCTATCACACTCTAGTTTCAGTAGTGCACTAGTTGGTCGGAACGGCTGAATCCTACATACTATTGGCAGAGTAGTGCCGAGAAACGCGTCCGCTCTAATCACACCTCAGTGTCAGTAATGCACTAGTTGGTCATCAAATCCGAACGGCTGAATCCTACATACTATTGACCGAGTGGTGCGGAGAAACGCGTTCGCTATAATCGCACTTTAATGTCAGTAATGCACTAGTCGGTCAACAAATCCGAACGGCTGAATCCTACATACTATTGACCGAGTGGTGCGGAGAAACGCGTTCGCTATAATCGCACTTTAATGTCAGTAATGCACTAGTCGGTCAACAAATCCGAACGGCTGAATCCTACATACTATTGGCAGAGTGGTGCGGAAAAAACGCGTTCGCTCTAATCGCACTTTAGTGTCAGTAATGCACTAGTTGGTCAACAAATCCGAACGGCTGAATCCTACATACTATTGGCAGAGTGGTGCGGAGAAACGCGTCCGCTCTAAATCGCACTTTAGTGCTAGTAATGCACTAGTTGATCAACAAATCCGAACGGCTGAATCCTACATACTATTGGCAGAATGGTGCGGAGAAACGCGTCCGCTCTAATCGCACTTTAGTGTTGGTAATGCACTAGTTGGTCAACAAATCCGAACGACTGAATCCTACATACTATTGGCAGAATGGTGCGGAGAAACGCGTCCGCTCTAATCGCACCTCAGTGTCAGTAATGCACTAGTTGGTCAACAAATCCGAACGGCAGTTTCGAGAATTTGTCAAACGGCACTTTATGGAAAGCCAATGGTAAGCGATAATCAGTATTGTGTGTATTACGTACATCAATCCATTTTGTGCTCATGTGAGCGTAAATTAACTGACTGATGGATATTTTTCTTTTTACTAAATGTTGGATTAGGCATTTGTCTCCCATCTCACCTGATGGTAAGTGACGATGAAGACGAGGATGTTACATGCCTATCCAAGAGATACCCATTTATTCTACTTTTGAATGTCCCGGGACTGTACTTGTCTGGGAATATATGCAATATCATACGAATCAATATTAAAACGCCTAAAACACAAACCCAACCCAAAGATAAAAATATATATTAAAACGTTATATATATACTAAACTATTAGTACAAACAGATTTAACATAGTAATATTCTGCTATCTATGGATTTAATATACTATGCAAATGAACTCACTTAATCTTGCCTTCAACAGGCGATCCCTTCTTCACAGCCGTGACGTAAATACTGCAGTCATTGGGGTAATAAGGGTCTTCCCGTCCACCTGACAGTTCGAAGCCCAGATCGCCATCTTTGCTGAGACCGCTCAGTTCAACGTCTATTAGGTCCCATTCGAAATCCTGGGGAAAACAAAAAAGGAGCGTATTTAGAAACAACAGTTCAAGTGTCAGTAAGCTTCCCAAACAAACAGGTTCCGTACCTCACCAGGTCAGGTTAGGGTCATCTTCAACTGCCTATCTAATAGTTGCAGGTATGGCATTGGATACGCGCGCCCGGCCTCTAGAGCTGCTACTTGCTTTTCCCCCATTCATGCGAGTGAGTAGTATCCCAATACCTTCATTCCCTTCCCAAATCTAACAAATTCCTATCTTTCCCCAGCTTCAAAATGCTTGCAATGGGCAGCAAAGTTGCCCTCGCCTGCCAAGCATAGTGAGTGGCAATATCCTCGAAATGGTCAAAGTCAAAGTCAAAAAAGTCAAAGATTTTTATTCAAAATTGGATACATGTATCTCTTTTTGAACGTCATATTTTTATTTCTTATATATTTTTTTTATATATGCAAAATTGAAATACTACTAGCGTTTCGGAACGACCACTGGTGAGAAGAATACGCCGAAAGAAACTCAATCCAGCCTTGGTCCCTACGTGCCTGAAGGGCTCTGAATACATTGTTAACATTAAATAAATTTATATAAATTTCCACGCATTTTTATCAGTAATATAATCATCAATGCAGTAATAAGCCTTTTTTAGTAACTGGTTTTTTACAATCGTTTTGAACTTAAGTAAAGGCAGACCTAATATTTCTGCAGGAATTTTATTATAGAAGCGTACTCCTAAACCCAAAAATGAATTCATAGTTTTCTGCAATCGCAATACTGGTGTAGCTAATTTATTTTTATTTCTCGTGTTTCGGTCATGGATATCACTATTTTTCTTATATAAATCAAGATTATAGCGCACAAACATAATATTCGCAAATATGTACTGAGAAGGTAAAGTTAAAATATTTATATCTTTAAACAATTCGCTAAGAGATTCTCTAGCACCAAGTTTATATATAGATCTAATAGCGCGTTTCTGCAGGACAAATATGGTGTTTACTTCTGCAGCGTTACCCCATAGTAAAATCGCATAAGACATAACACTATGAAAGTAACTGAAATATACCAAACGCGCAGTATCAACATCAGTCAGTTGTCTAATTCTCCTGACAGCATAAGCTGCAGAACTAAGTTTACCCGCTAACGTAGTAATATGGGCACCCCATTGAAGCCCGGCATCAAGAGTTATTCCAAGAAATGTTGTTTTATCAGTTAAATCTAGTGGTTCATTATCCATTACTATTTGTGTTGGAATTTTTGTAACATTTGGTAAGCAAAATTTAATACATTTCGTTTTTTTTGCGTTCAACAATAGATTGTTCGCTGTGAACCAATCCAACACTTGAGCTAAAGTACTATTAACCACGTCAAAAGAATTAGTTTGTCTATCAATTTTGAAGACAAGAGAAGTGTCATCGGCAAATAGTACAGCCTTACATGTATTGACACAGTAAGGTAGGTCATTGATGTAAATGAGGAATAACAGAGGCCCTAGGATAGAGCCCTGGGGTACGCCCATCTTAACCGATGATCCGGAGGATTGTACCCTATCTAAACTAACTTTTTGAGTTCGGCCACTTAAATAAGATTCAAGTAAATCGCGAGATTTACCTTTTATTCCATAGTGCTCCAGCTTGGAGAGAAGGGTATTGTGGTCTACGCAATCAAAGTTTTTGGAAAGATCACAAAAAACACCAATAGCATTTTGTTTTCCCTCCCAAGCATCATATATGTATTTCAACAGAGCTACACCCGCGTCTGTAGTTGACCGACCCTTTGTAAATCCATACTGTTCACGATGGAAAAGGCTATTTATGTTAAAAAAAGCTAATAACTGATTAAAAATCATTTTTTCAAATATTTTACTAAGAGCTGGCAGAATAGAAATGGGACGGTAATTAGTGGGATCATTTTTATCGCCAGATTTGTACAAAGGAATGACTTTACTTAACTTCATCAAGTCAGGAAATGTCCCAGTATCTACACACTTATTAAATACAGAAGCTAAATATGGTGCAATTGCTTTAATGATGTTACTAATGACAGCTACAGAGATATCCCACAAATCTCCAGTTTTCTTATTGTTCAAACTCTTAAATGTATCAATGATTATTTGAGGTGTTACATGTTGAAATATTAAATGATTGTTACATTCTGGTATACAGCTTGTTAATAGTTTTTTAGATTCCTCAGATGATGAACGTAAGGAGGCAGTAGTATTTACGGGAATGTTAGTAAAGAAATCTTCGAAATATTTTGCGACGTCTTCATTAGTACTGAGGATCTTATTATCTACTTTTAATTCTATTTTGTTGTCACGATTTTTAGATTTTTATGGAGCAAAGAATCCTTGGGAGAGGCCCTCCCCTCAACTATCGGTTGGACGCAGTGTTTTGCCGCGTGGACGTTCTAAACCCGGTTTCCCGCGCTTTTTCAAACCGCTGTTGTGAGCGAATTGCTCCGTCTACCTATATAAAACTTGCGGCAGCGGGCGGGGGATTAGTACGGCTATCGGTTCGGCCAGAGTCGGACGTTCACGCGCCATTAAAATTAAAAAATAAAACGTGTCAAAGTCAGTCGCTCACAGGTAGGTAAAAAGTCAGTGGTGAGTCAGTGTCAGTGCGACAGTGTTGAGTATTAGTGTGTTGTGTTGTGTTGAGTTTCTACTTGGAAAACATTATGAAATGATGCCCTGGTAAGTCAGTTTTAATCAGCAACTAAAAAGTATTTCATTTATACGTGTTATTTTTAGATTTTGAACATTTTATCAAATTTTTTTTCACAAAATGGCGGCCTGTGTAGCAATGTATGGAAGGAAGGTATGGAAATTATATTACATAATTTATCTTTGTCTGTGATATTATTGTTTATTTACGTTAATATTTTAATGTTTTACAATATACAATAACAAGTAGCCGCGGTAACTCGTAATATTTTTCTATTTTCGTTTTTTCTTCAATCGGGGGTACGGGACTCGAGTCGTTAATGTTCAATGTCAAGTGCCATGAGAAAGTTTAATTCTCGATATTTTAAGTAGTAACAGATGTTCTGTTTTTTGTATTTTACAGCTTATTTTTGTTTAATGTTAGTTTTAGATAAAAGGTTTCTTTTTTCTGTAAGACATTTGGAATTTTTGCAATAACCGTAGGTTTAGAAGCGGGCGATTCGCCAGTCTGATAAAGGGGTCCACTATTTTACATATAATTGAAAATGTATGCAATATAACACCTCAATTATAGTTGTTATCTATTATTGCGAAGATAAGCTATACTACTATAC
Organism: Elegia similella; assembly: GCA_947532085.1. Classification (NCBI taxonomy): domain Eukaryota; kingdom Metazoa; phylum Arthropoda; class Insecta; order Lepidoptera; family Pyralidae; genus Elegia; species Elegia similella. The sequence goes on from OX383941.1 coordinate 23,932,612, forward strand.
ACATATTCCTTGCATTTAACGAAATATGTTGAACAAAATCTAGATGCAAAGTTTACCTATTTTACGAACTTTCTTACGCGCATTCTGAAAGTACCTAATGTCGTAATTTGCGATTTTCTCAAGATTTTACTATAGAAGGTTGTTTTTTTTTATATTACGAAATACGAAACTAGATAGATACTAAATAGGTTGGTAATAAAACTAGATACATAAGTGGTTTTATTTTATTTTCAAAAATCACCAAAGTTCTAAACTTACGTAGAAAATACCTTTTGTTCGTATTCAACCGATTCCTAGTAGGCCCCAAAACAATACACCTTTGTCAAAGTAACTTGAAACTGTAGGCAATTTATCTACAAACCCAATGACGCATAACTTGTTATGGTTAAGCCAGCCGGGCTGTAAACAAAGGCATTATTTACGACCACTTAAAACGCGCCGCGCGAGAGATACGACGCGCGCCAAAAAAAACACGTGACGTCACAGCTATATTGACACTTGAGGGGTTATCCAGCAGTGAACTTTTTGCGGCTGTAATGATAATGATGAAGTAGCCTACACGTGGAAGAGTTACTATACCACCACGTGAAGTGATGTTAACTAGCCACAGAGTTCTATTTGCCGGAATGAGTGTTTTCTGAAATGATGGCAGCACTGACATGATGATCCACCACCAGATGGCAGTACAGTGGGCCGCTGTCATTGTATATAGTTTTTGTCGGCAAACGAGCAGACGACTGATATCCACCAGTCGTCTGCTCGTTTGTCACCGATTGGAAAGTGGTCACCGTCGCCCATGGACATCTGCAACACCAGAGGAGGTGCTGATGCCATGCAGACTCTTAAGATTCTTGTAAACACGCCTTTTGAAGGAAGTCATAGCATGAAGGGAAAATATCGGGAGGGTTTTTTCCCTCGTACGACAGGATTGTGAAATAGGCTCTATTTCACAATCCTGTTGTACGAGGGAAGAAACCACGTGACGCTCTGCCATTTTTGGAGACCCAAGTGTCAGGGATGTGGGGATGGACTTTACTCCTGTGGCGGGCGGTGCGGTGGTAGAAAGGTGACGGTGGCACCCATTCAAAGTTCTTCAGAACACTCCTCATAGTATAGTATAGATATTTGTAAGCAGCAAAAACTGCAAAAAAATTCTCAGTAACTGCTTACTAGTGCCGATGCCTCAGTGCTGCCGCCACTTATTTCAAACACCCTTATTATTTCCGACTCCGATTGGATGTATTGCGATATCGCTCATATTCATGTTATTAATAAGAGGTTTTTAATGTAAAATATTTTCCTCTCGCTTCTCTTCCATCTGTGGGAGTGATTTCGTGAATGGGACCGAATTGTTTAACAGGAAGCCCGCCAGCAGTGGTAGTGTTGGCTGACACATGATAGGGTACCAACCAATACAAAAATATCAGATGTTACACATAAGATTACTACTGTAGGATGCTTCTTTTTTGGATTTATAACGGAATCCTGATTGGTTTTAGAACGGAATCGCATTTAATAAGGGTTTTCTGTATTTAGCGGCGGCAGCCCTGACCACTGAGGCGTTGGGTTCGGTAAGCTGTTATTGGCCAACAACGTGTCAGTTGACACTGCTTGTGTGAGGAGCACGTTAGCCAAGTGGGCGTGAGCATTATAAGCACTTACGTAGGTTAAGCAACCTTGCGTGCAGTCCCTACTGGGATGGATGGCATATCTCGAACGAATTAAGCCGTTAAGCCCGGCTGTCATCATTGCTGGCAGTCTTTAAGCTATGTCAGATGCCTTTGGGCAGCTTGAAATATCTGACACCAGTGTTGGCCACTTACACACACGAAAATCAAAACAAACTGCTTATCAAATATTATCCAACTACAGCAGCTTGTCGCAATCTACGACACAGTGCTGCCATCTGAAAGCATTTCTGAAAAACCTCATTTCAAAGGGGGTATTTACACTTAGCAATGAAAATAACTAAAGCAACATCAACACAAAACAATCACACTAGACAACACGGGGAATCGAACCCGGGTACCTGTGTGTCGGTGTCCACATCATCCACTACACTACAGCTTACGTTTTTGACGTCTTTGGCCGCATCGCTCTGCTTGCTGCCACCATGCCGCCTAGCGTCCGCTAGCTCTCCAACCATTTGATCTCGCTCCTGCAAAATATCAAACGGGCTACAGTACCACTTTAATAAGTTAAACTTTTTTATAAGAAGTAATGCGTCAAACAATATACATTTACAGGGCTGATGCGTTCGCGCCGTGTCTGGAGTTCGTTGCAGCGACGCTTCGTACAAGTGTTATAAACGAAAGTCCATGAGAGCATGAGTTCTGTTGTTTTTGCAATCTAAATCTTACGTAGCTGCGCAGAAATCTAATTTTAGCATAGCGCGAAAATAACCGTCCGCTATTGACTGATGCGTTCATGCCATGTCTGGAGTTCGCTGCAGCGACGCTCCGTACAAGTTTTATGAGCAAAAGTCCATGAGAGCACGAGTCCTGTTGTTTTTGCAATTTAAATCTTACGTAGCTGCTCAGAAATCTAATTTTAGCATGGCGCGAAAATAACCGTCCGCTATTGACTGATGCGTTCGTACCATGTCTGGAGTTCGCTGCAGCGACGCTCCGTACAAGTTTTATGAGCTAAAGTCCATGAGAGCATAAATCCTGTTGTTTTTGCATTTTAATAGCTACGCAGAAATCTAATTTTTGCATGGCGGGATAATAACCGCCCGCTATTGGCTGATGCGTTCGCGCCATGTCTGGAGTTCGTTGCAGCGACGCTCCGTACAAGTTTTATAAGCGAAAGTCCATGAGAGCATGAGTCCCGTTGTTTTTGCAATTTAAATCTTACGTAGCTGCGCAGAAATCTAATTTTTGCATAGCGCGGAAATAACCGTCCGCTATTGACTGATGCGTTCGCGCCATGTCTGGAGTTCGTTGCAGCGACGCTCCGTACAAGTTTTATAAGCGAAAGTCCATGAGAGCATGAGTCCCGTTGTTTTTGCAATTTAAATCTTACGTAGCTGCGCAGAAATCTAATTTTTGCATAGCGCGGAAATAACCGTCCGCTATTGACTGATGCGTTCGCGCCATGTCTGGAATTCGTTGCAGCGACGCTCCGTACAAGTTTTATAAGCGAAAGTCCATGAGAGCATGAGTCCCGTTGTTTTTGCATTTTAAATCTTATGTAGTTGCGCAGAAATCTAATTTTTGTATGGCGCGAATATATCCGTCCGCTATTGGCTGATGCGTTCGCGCCGTGTCTGAAGATCGCTGCAGCGACGCTCCGTACCAGTTTTTTTATGAGCAAAAGTCCATGAGAGCATGAATCCTGTTGTTTTTGCATTTTAAATCTTATGTAGCCGCGCAGAAATCGAATTTTTGCATGGCGCGAATATATCCGTCCGTTATTGGCTGATAAGTTCGCGCCGTGTCTGGAGTTCGCTGCAGCGACGCTCCGTACAAGTTTTATGAGCAAAAGTCCATGAGAGCATGAGTCCTGTTGTTTTTGCATTTTAAATCTTATGTAGTAGCTATAAGTTCGTCATTTCACTGATATTTTCATTCGGTTTGATTCGGCGGTACGTTGTGCTACTGCGCCGATCAGTCAAGAACACCTCGGAAGAAAAGTGGAAGACAATAAAATCAAGATTACGGGATTATCGCGCGTTTTACTGGACTACCATCTTCGGAATTGCTGTTCGTCGCCTACATGACCTATTTTGGAGAGTTTACAGTCCGCTTGCGTATAGGCAACATTTGTTTGGTCCTCGCGACCCGGGTAGCCAATATATTGTTTGCCGAACAAGGCCGATGCGAGTTATAAAAGTGGTACTTCTGATTGAACCCGTACACATAACTCCGTAACAATAAAAACGAAAAAAAAATACGTTTCAGTGAACGAAAAAAGGAGAAGTCGCCTCGAAATACCGATTTAGGCCAACGAATCGGTAGTTTTGACTATGTAGTAGTTTGGAATTCTTGATAGATATGTGATAGGTTAGCTAGTGCCGATAGGGCGGAAAATAGAAAATTTGGTAAGAGTTGACATACAGAGCCGACCACAAATAGGGAAGAGGCGAGGAGGAAAGTGTGGTAGTTTATACTTTAAGGCTGTGTCGCAAGGAATAGGCTAGTTTCCTGGGTCGTAATATTAATATAACAATTAGTCCGTCAGTTAGATAATCAAAAAATATTGGACACGTATTTTTTCTTTTGTCAAATAAACAATAAATAATAAAGATATAGCGCGTCAAAGTTCAGGAGTGGGGGCTCGTGACGTCAAAGTTTGCTAAAAATTGTAGCAAACTATGACGTCACACGGAACTTCAAAGGGCTATATCTTTATAATTTTTTGTTTAATCGACAAAAGAAAAAAATACGTGTCCAATATTTTTTGAATATCTAACTGACGGACTAGTTATATTTTTTTAGGAAACTAGCCTATTAACACCTTAATCTTTTGCCATGAAAGTCCAGCTTCTTGCTCCCAGCAGGATCTGAATGAAGCAAACGAACGGGCAATCATGGTAGCAAAACACTGGTGAAAACTTATTTAAAATGTATGTATAGCCATTATACGACTCGACAGAAGAACAACTTTATGTTCACGAGTCTTGGTTTATAAATTACTCTGCATACTGAATGCTTCTTGTTACTTGTTAGCTCCGTCGAAAGCTGTAAATTCGCGTGGTATCAAAAATTATGAAGATTTAGTTTACCTTTCGTAACCTATTACACAACGCCTTCACGCTTTCTCTCTCTTGCAACAGTTTGTCTCTTTCTGAGAACGCCCAATCGCGTCTTCTTTTGGAAACCTGAAAACAAAAAGCGAAAAATTTACGATGTACACGACTTTTGTCCAGAATTTCAAAATATACTAGAATACGAAAAATTTCCATCCAGAAAAAATTCTAATTCTACATGATCAGTATGAAGACAGATTCTACTAAATTACACCGCTCCAGCGACGTCACAAAGATCTACCGTTTCGCCCTAACCGGGGTTGGCTTGGCAATGCAAGAAATTGTTGTCGTTACACGAATTTCAACCGTATTCTCAATTTACTAAAGTTTAATTTCAATTGCTGCCGCATAAAAGTTCTTCAATGACACTTCGCCGATTTGCGGTGACCTAAGGTGCTATTTTTTTAAACTTTTTCATCAGATTTCTTCATCATTATCATTTCAGCCACAAAAAATCCACTCATTCATTTTTGAGTAGGTGTCACGGTCAATCGAACATGCACACCCTGGTGTCAGAGTTCTTCGGAACCGCCTCTCGGCCTCTGACGTGGTTCCTTTAACGACTACCAACTTAAAAAATCCACTGCTGCACATAGACCCATGTGGCCATCTCTCCATGGAAGGATATTGTCATACTCACCAGTTGGCAGGCGGGTTGCGAGCTCTTCTGCCCATCGGAAGCATTTTTAAGCTGAGGAAGGATAGGACTTTTACTATAATAAACAAAAATAAATACTTCTGCCTCCCGCTGTGCATCAGCTAACTCCGCCTGCATCCTATCGAGTTGCTTGCGAAGCCTTTCGAGTTCGGGATTATTCTGTTCCAGGGATTCTGCTCGCTCCTTGTCTGCGGAGTCTGCTGACATGCCCACCAGCCCTATAACAATTGAAACAAAAGAGCTAAATGAGAAAAGTCCTCAACTCGTACTCCGCCTGAGGAATACGGTGGGAGAGTTTCATTTGCCCTCGCAAAATATAATTAAAATTCGAGTTATCACGTAATTTAAAATTCACCTAATTAACATACAACAAGTAAATAAAAATTAAAATAACTAAAATGCTAATTCGTTCAGTCTATGTATGTCCAAGTTTCGTTAGACTACTACTGCACTACTGCAATCTTTATTAAAAACTTTACATATATCCATCACTAGATCATCGTATCTGATGGAACAACTGCCAGGACAAAATGTAGGGTAACCAAAAAAACTCAGATTATTTTTATAATAAAAAAAATATGGCTAAAATTAAGTAAAATCAATTGAAAACAATGTATTTTAATAAATGCACATTGTAAAAAAAGAAGTGTGCGGAGGCATTGATGATTGTTGAGTTTTTTTTGCTAAAAACGGTATTTTTCAATTGGTACAAAAGTTTAGGTACAGTAAACTGGAAGAATTTACCTTGCAACTTGTCCAATGAGGGATCATTAGAGTGTTGTCCGTTGAGAAATCCGTCGTTACCCACACCACTTGCTAAGCCCAAGTGGTGATACGCAGAGTTGTCTTGCCTGTAAATAAACATTTATGAAGTAGAATTTTCTCTATCTTTTCATGTTCAAAATATTTTCAATGCCATATTTTTAATTGGATTAAATTCAAAAACTGTCAGATGTTGATATATGAGTATCAAAGATGTTTGATGTTTAAAAATGAAGAGAGAAAGAGTGAAGGAAGCAAAGAAGAGGAGAGAAGAAAAAAGAAAGTGATAATGAGAGAAGAAATGAGAGAGGAGAGTATATGAAATAATGACAACCTCTGTGGCTCAATGGTATCGCAAGTGCCTTTGAATCGCAGGATCCTGAGTTCGATCCTCGGTCAGGTCATGATGGAAAACTATCTTTTTATATTGGGTCTTGGATGTTAATCTATATAAATATTTATCATAAAATATAGTATCGTAAAGTTATTATCCCATGACACAAGTTTACAACTTACTATGGGGCTAGCTTAATTTGTGTAACTTGTCCCTATATATTTATTTATTACTAGCGAACAGTCCCAGCTTCACACGGGTAGATATAGGTATTTAATCTATAGCCTATGTCCATCAGGGATTTTGTAGGATCCTTATGGTGAGTGAATTTTTCGGAGCTTTTTCTCCGAAGAAACAAACAATCAATGAAACCTTTAGTTATTAGTTGTGGTAGAGCTACGCTACCAGTAAACTTCATTGTACCACACTCTCACAGAAAATCGACGTTTGAGTGAAAGCTTTACCGCTTTTATGCCTCATTTGGTGAGAAAGAGAGCCGGAGGCCCCCATGTCCTCCCCAAAACTCCTTGAAAGGCCGGCAACGTTCCTGTCACACCCTGATGTTGCAGTTGTCCATGGGCAGCGTTGAGCGCTTACCTTCAGGTGACTCGCTTGCTCGTTTGCCGTCCTATAACTTGAAAAAACCTAGGGTTAATAATATAAGTGTAGATGTAGGATTAAGAACTGACCGTGATTTCCCTATGGTGTTGGTGTTAGGCGACTTAAGGTCGGAGCACTCCTTGATGGCGCGGTCGCGCTCCACCAGTGCCGACTCGATCTCACGCCGCAGACTCTCCGCCTGCGGGACACGAGGACGTTTCACAACGAACACAACTATCAACTTGTTATATCTACATTATGTATAAAATCGGGTAACTCGCGTGCTATTCCGCTCTGAATGATAATACGCTCTTGATGAGTCCGAAATTATGTCGATGAAATAGCACGTGAGTGACCCGTTTTTATGCATAAATTATCTCAAATGGTGAATAGCACCTTGCTGTATATTTCGATGCTGCTACCGAATTTTTGTAAAGTTTTGATTAACATCTAAAAATGGCCTTCCAAGTAGAGATCCAAAAGCTGGCTTTCGTCATGTGTATATATGTCCGCCAATTACATTTTGTAATAAAGTTTTTAAATAAAATTAAATAAATAAATATGTACCAACTTGCACAAAAATAATATAAACATGTAAAAATAGTTAATTTTACTAACCTCTGCACGTTATGTAAGTAAAATAACAGTTTAATAATATAATTTTACCGTTATAACCTAAAATAAGTCTTGAGAAACCAACTGAGAAACGCTGAGAAACTGAGTAAAATTTTAGAAATCTAATAAATCTTCTTTTTGAGTCGTAATTTCTTCTAAAAATAGTCATTTTACTCAATATGCGGCCACGGCCACTGCCCTGCCATTTGCCTTCGCTAGATCCTTTTGTGTACAATGAGTCGCATGACATGAAGGCATGTAAAAAAGTGAATCATTGATTCCAGCATGTCCGAGAAACACGTACCTGCAGTGCCGTGGCCCGGGTCTCTTCCCTGGCGGCCTGCAGCGCAGCCTCCAGCGCGGCCACGCGTTTCAGCGCGGCCTGCCGCTCGTCCGACAGCTTCTCCATCTCCTTGTGGACCGTGTCCCTGAAACGACGCCTGACCCGTTAGGCCCTTTGTGAACGAGGCCTTACAAACAGTAAGGCCTCGTGCACAGAAGCTTTGTATGTTTAAGATTGAGCTTGTAATCGTCGTTAACTTATTGTTTTTTTTTCTCTTATGATAATGGTGCAATAAACAGTATTTTCTTTCTTTCTTCTTCTTCTTCATTCGCGGTTTTATACTGGGTATTAATATACCCAAGACAGACCTACAATATGAACTACCTCCTATGGAACAAAGTAAGGTAACTGTAAAATGAACTCGACATTTCCATATAATGTGTTTAGCTAGCCGGATAATTGATTAGGAAATTTCAAAGTTTATTTCTAGTTATCGGCATTAATTTCATAGAAAAATTTGCTTATATTGGTTTGTTGAGTAGCGCTTTCAAAGCTCTTGTAAGTATCGCTGTCTTTGTCCCCCAGATAATTTCTTTAGACACACAAAATACATTGGAACATATTCAATTAGACTGCTGTTATAAGTAATATGAGATAAATTATCTACTTATCTTCTCTCTCATCCGCTCACTTACCTCTCACTCATGACGAGTGTGTACTCAGCCATGGCGGCGTTTCGTTCGTCAGTGAGCCGTTTGATATCAGCTCTTTCGCTTCTGCCCTCCCACTGTCGCACCATACTGGCTACTTGCTGCTTTAGCGCGTTGCGTTCGCGTATCTGCAAAAACAAAACGGCTTTTTAGTTTTAGGCCCCTATTTAAAAGAAAGAAGTAAATTGGTCGGTGGCACCTATTAAATATAAATAAGAATCTTACTACTGAATTCCTCTCCTGCGTGAGCTCATGGCACTGAGTCTTGAGTCTGCTGTTCTCGTCCTGTATGATCTGTAGTTTCTCTAAGGTTGTGTTGTGTTTCTCGATCAAGTCTTCATATCTGAAATAAAAATAAATATATACAAACAAACACACAGATTGAGCTAGCCCCGAAAGTAAGTACGAGACTTTATGAGATACTCAACAATACTATATTAAAAATACATTCTTCTTCTTTGTCCTAGCCATTTCCCATTATTTGGGGTCGGCTCTTCTCGTTCTGCAGCGCCAGGAAAGTCTGTCCTGGGTTGTCGAAACGTTTTTTTGGGTAAGCTCTAAGTCCTTGGCTACTGTTGCCCACCAGGTGGCTAGTGGGCGTCCTCTACTTCTATTATTATGTGGCAGTGCTAAGGCCTGTTTTACGACATGGTCTTCGGAACGTCTCATGACATGACCAAACCATCGTAGGCGGCTCTCGGTGAGTTTTTCAGCTATGGGCCTTGAAGATTCCTCTGATATGCTCGTTTCAAATACATACATATATTACAAATACATTATATAGATAAATATCCAAGATCCAAGCCAACCTGAAAATGATAATTTTTCATTTTGAACTGACGAGGGCATGCCTGGCATGATATCTAGACCACAGAGCTAGTCAAAACCTTCTCTTAAAGAAGAAATGAGTATAAGAAAATGTTCATCTTAGTTACAAGCGCAACTAGTTAATCATCATCATCATCATTTCGAGTAGGTGACACGGTCAATCGATCATGTACAGCCCGGTGTCAGAGTTCTTCGGAACCGCCTCTCAGCTTCTGACGTGGTTCCTTTAACGACTACCAGATGGCAGCCGGGACCACCGGCTTAACGTGCCTTCCGAAGGACGGAATCATCTTTATTATCTGACATTCAGGTGATTCAAGCCTGCAATGTCCTAACCAAACTGGAAACAACTAAACAAAGTATGCTTCCGGTGGGAATCGAACCCACGACACCCGGGCCAACAGGCAAACGCCTTAACCACTGGACCACGGAGGATAATTAAAAGTAGAGACTGACCAAAGCTTCGGTTTCGGTTTCGCCAGAAAACCTTAGTTTCCCATCATCATCATCATCATCAGGTCTTTATAGTCTCCACTGCAGGAGCATGACCCTCTCTGTACTACCGGAGCCATACTTGGCCAGAGCAGACAGAGGATTTACCCTTTATTTACACTCTACTCTCCTCGCTGGCCAGACGGGTTGGAGTTATTATAATGTACCATTTAAAAATTTGCATGCCTTACGCTAAGGTTGAATACATGTACTTTGCATAATCTTAACATCTGTTTATGTATTCAGTTGTTAAAGCACAAGAAGCCAAAGAAACTGCGCTCGCAAACCCGCCTGCCAAACGTGGTGAGTATGGCAATATCCTCCCATGTAACCGAGAATGCTTGGGAGAGGCCTTTGTGCAGCTGTGGACTTCTTACGGCAGTAATGATGATGATGATGACACATTTGAAGAATTTCCGCGTCGGTAGAAACTGAGACTTTTAGTCTCTTTTTTAGTCGCAGGTTTTCTTTCAGTCATTACCTTTTCTGGTAGCACTCGAACTCTTCTTTGAGCGCTTCGTATTTCCGCAGTGTGTGCATCAAGTCGGGGCTCCCGTCAGGGTTGCCTGTTTGTTGGAGGTGCTGCACCTCACGCTCCAACCTAGAAGACAAAAATATAGAAAAAATACTAACATGATATGTATGCAGCATGAATAACTATTATGTATTTTTTTAATATGGTAGCCGCGGAAGGCCAGCATCACGATTAACACCGTGACATATGCTGAGCGGAGACCAATTTGGTTTTTGACCTTGTTATTCCTCCAACATCCAACACGAAAATGCCTCTATCGTAAACGGCTACCTATTTTAATAAAACATGTATAGGGACCATCACTAGACACCTTGCCGCATCTAAATCAGACTCCCCCCCCCCCCCCTCTCTCTCTCCACACACATAGTAGTTCAACTTATAAAACCCCTCATTTCGCGTCGGGGGTATAAAAAAATAAAAATGATGATGATGTGGAATTGAGGTCCCTTGTAAGGGACATATGGCTCGCAAGAAGGCTTCTCCACTTCTCACGGTCCTGGGCTAACTCTCAGCTCACTCCAGTTGAGTACAGACGTAGTTCCCGTTTATTAAAAATAAACCTGCGTCTGTGAAACGCTAAAAATTTCCCACCGACAAAAAGGGCGTAAAATTGCAGGCAGCATCGGGCGTAGCCAAGTCACGCCACATCGAGGGGTGCCACTAATACTTACCACTCACCGACAAAAAGGGCGTAAAATTGCAGGCAGCATCGGGCGACGCCAAGTCACGCCACATCGCTGGTGCCACTAATACTTACCGCGCACCGACAAAAAGGGCGTAAAATTGCAGGCAGCATCGGGCGACGCCAAGTCACGCCACATCGCTGGTGCCACTAATACTTACCGCGCACCGACAAAAAGGGCGTAAAATTGCAGGCAGCATCGGGCGACGCCAAGTCACGCCACATCGCTGGTGCCACTAATACTTACCGCTCACCGGTAAAAAGGGCGTAAAATTGCAGGCAGCATCGGGCGACGCCAAGTCACGCCACATCGCTGGTGCCACTAATACTTACCGCGCACCGACAAAAAGGGCGTAAAATTGCAGGCAGCATCGGGCGACGCCAAGTCACGCCACATCGCTGGTGCCACTAATACTTACCGCTCACCGGCAAAAAGGGCGTAAAATTGCAGGCAGCATCGGGCGATACTTACCGCTCACCGGCAAAAAGGGCGTAAAATTGCAGGCAGCATCGGGCGACGCCAAGTCACGCCACATCGCTGGTGCCACTAATACTTACCGCTGGTTATCGTTCAGCAAGTCGTTGTATTTGCCTCGCAGGCTGCTGGCCTCCTGTGCGGACACCTCGAGCTGGTTCATAGCGGCTCTGTGCTGCCCACGCACGTATTCCAGCTCCTGGGAACAAATGAAAACTATATAGTGCAATTGCAACTCTCAAGGGATTCAAACTTGACTGAAAAACTAGTCTCACTCCGAGTTCACTCTCTGTATCAAAGACAATATGATACAAACATGATGAAGAAAGACCACTTATGGCAAAAAACTTGAAGAAACAAGGATTTTTTCGAAAAATTCTTTATTTACGAATCCACACTGTAAAGTGTTTTCCGTGCTTCGGAAGGCACGTTAAGCCGTTGGTCCCGGCTGCCATATAGTAGTCGTTAAAGGAACCATGTCAGAGGCCGAGAGGCAGTTCCGAAGAACTCTGACACCAGGGTGTGCATGGTCGATTGACCGTGACACCTACTTGAAATGAATGAATGAAGTGTTTTCCAAGACAAATCAAATAAGCCGATGAACGACACAAGTAGTCGTTTAGTTTAAGAGTTCCTATGACCACCTTCCGACTCCATCAACAGACAGATCATTACAGTGGCCGGACTAATATCAACTAACCTTCATAACATGGTCGCAGCGGCGCGACGTCTCCGTATGCTGCCGACGCAGCTGGTTGATCTCGCATTGCTGCTTGATGCTCTCGCTCGTCTGCTTGCTGAGCACGTCGTACTGTCCGAGCGGCTCGTACGGTCCGCTCATAACGTGCGCGCCGTGAGCCTTCACCGTGTAGCTCGGTTTGTCGTAGCACTGGCTCGAGCTGAGCACATCGTACTCGATCGGGATAGGGATGGTCGGCAGTTGAGCGGTGTTGTGGCGTTCATTGCTCACGTAACTGTGTGATATCGACTCTGCAACGAAGAGGGTTTTTGAAATGCTGGTCACGAGCAGCACTGAAACATTAGCTTCGATGGTTTAATGTTATTGGGCCTGATATATCATTGCTGTTACTATTCATAAAATCATGCAGTTCGTAGAAATTCCTGCCAAGAACTCCATTACACTCTTTATGCCCAAAAAACTTTGGATAATTTGCCTGAACTAGGAAAGCTCACAAGTAGGTTAACTACCTGTTTGAGAGCTGTTCAATTCTCTGTTCCTCCCTGTCTCTCTAATTTATGAAAACTATGAACTGATTTTAATGACTTCTCTACTGTATCCAGATTATTTAATAAAAGTTTTACTTTAGGCTAGAAACTTCTTAATATTACTGGAATTTAATAGTTCTTGTAAAAACTTTAATGTCATGTTGCTATAATAATATTTCAGATAAAAACAATTAACAACCAAACTACTGAACTGATTCTGATGCAATTTGAATCAAATGAAATTGGTTATAGCTATATATGGAAGGGTTCCATATACCTATATTTTTCATGTCAGTTCATAAATTACAAAATTATGCACATGTACGAAGCTAACATTTAAAAAACCAATTTATTTTAAGTGAGTTAACTGAAAGCTATATTGATTTATAAAGTTTCCAGTTTCAGAGTGAAAAACCAAATATTAGGAACAGGAAGAAAGATGACAGTGAATGGTGATATATCTTTGCAAATTTTATTTCAAAGATGAAAAACTACATATATGCAAAATTGTTAAATCTTTACAGAGGAAAGTAGAACAGTGAACCATCAATAGGGACTATTTTCCCATGATTATACATCTTAACTAGTTTCCTTGACCTTTGACACTGATAAGTGCTCATCCCCAGGGACTGCTTACGCAGAAGCATAAGCACACAACAGTCAATGTAACAGGCAGACAATGTTGTTAAAAAGTATAATGTAATAAGCTTTCGCCCGCGGCTCCGCTCGTGTCATTGTCGATCCCTCGGGAATAGTACTTTTTCCCAGGATGAAATGTACCCTATGTCCTTCTCCGTACCCCAGATAACGTGTATGCAAAATTTCATGATAAACAGGTCAGTAGTTACAATGTGAAAGCGTAACAAACAAAAAAACTCTCTTTCGCATTTATAATATTAGTTAGGATTAGGATAAGGTCTAAAATGCAAATATTTTTTTGTAAACTCCAAAAGCAAATTTTCTCCATAAAGCCGAATTAAAGGGAAACAATTTTTTGACCCATAAAGCAACTCAGGTTTTAATTATAATTAGATCCTATTCTAAAGCCTAGAATTCTAAGTTTTAGAATTAATAAGTTAATTATTATTTATATTAAGTTAATTATAACACTAAAACTAACATCAAACTGAAGTACAGTAACAATCTTATCAGAAAATGCATAACAAATAATAACTGGAGAATAGTTCAAACATGACATCATGCTATCAGATACATTTATTAGGAGTTTAATGTGAACTGACCGTTACTGCCATTGCTCTCCAAGGATGACGTTCCAGATGCCATAATATTATCTGAAAGCAGACATGTAGTAAATAAACAACACTGACACATGAAATCACCAACACAAATAGACCGAGCGACATTACCTTACAAGTTAAGATGTATGTCCATTGTCTACTCCACCTGCAAAAGTAAACTACATGAGAATATATCAGATTTAGCAACCTTATCGTAGGGAAGCCTGACACGTTTTCTACGCTCTAATGATTGTTGCAAAACGAAGTCGCGGAGACGTACTGTTGCAACTTCAATAGCGCAGGATGAAAGGGCAACGTTTACATTTACAGCTAGACAGTATACTTCGCGACAAAACCGGATAACTACGCACCGACACGGTTCATTTACACCATTGCCGAGCACCCAAATTACTTATCAGACCCACCATATCGCAACAATAGGCTCCTTTCGCCACCAACACAAATTTCACGGCATTTTATTATGAACATCAAATGGACTATTTCACAAAGTAAACAAGAAACGTCGCCAGCACAACCCGATATGCGAAATCTATACCTTGCCTCTCACAATCGATATAAATCAAAGAATAATAATTTGGAACAAAAAGATAACACGTACTTTATCGCCTAACAATATGCCAACATTTCTCGTTTCTACCTTTTTTAGCAAGGCGAATGAATGAATGACGGACAACCGACGGACATATTGCGTATTGTGTTGCCAGTTGCAATTGCCATTGCCACATGACAAATCACAGTGACAAATTAATAAACCAAGTACAAAATATCATACAAAAATACTTCACAGGAATATATTTAAAATGCGTACGCACGCACGCCGTTTTGTATAGGAAATATAAGACGTTACAAATGAAGCTTCTTTGTAAATTATAAATGCTAAAAATTTACGAAAAATATCAAATAAATACAACTCGAGTACATATTTTTACCTAGTAATAGTATCTTCTTCGTAGTTTAAGATTTTTACCATGGAATGTTTACCACTCAGAACAATAACTAAAGCATAGAAACCGTGTTAAAATAACAACAAAATACAATATTCTACACTGTTTTTACTTATGGCATTGTTAAAGCATCAGAAAGAGATGCATATACAATGCCATTTGCGTAAATGTGCAGGTTGTCCTGGGGTACTGATGTGATCAGGGTTGTACTATATCGATGAAATATATTTATCGACTAAATGTTTCGTCCTAAGAAAGTCATAAATGTACTCTACTCTGATTGTATCGATTCGTTAAATGAGTACGATTCATAAAAAAAAAACAACTAGTTGCACTCCAGGAGTGCCGGCAGAAGTGAAAACTCGCCTTTGCGGCATACTCAGGTCCGTGTCCTTCTTACGAATTTTCGATCAATTCACGTGTCCTGACGCGAGTTTTCTATTTTACCCATCCCAAAAAGTGCACAAAGCCGCTAAAGAGGCTTTTACTTTAAAAGTTACGTCAAGATACACCTAAATAACTCCTAATCGCATGGCGCCGCTTGGCTTCATCTGATAAATAGGTAAAAAAAAAATCCATACATTACCCACCGCGCGTCTACTGTCTACTGCTGGTCATTAGGCCTTACCCAGTATTGGTCGAACGGCAGAATACCTAATATGATGTCAATCATATTTTCGATTATTTCGAAATTCAAACAGTGCCTACTTACCTACCTTACCTATGAATGCGCAAAAAACCCAATGCATTCGATTTACAGTCCCCAATGTGAGGCAGTCCAACGTTGACATACTAGTTGAAGGTAAAATAGACTTTGTAAATGATACCACCTTCTTAGGAATCACAATAGACTCTAAATTGCAATGGGGCGCTCATGTATCAAAAGGTAATATAAGGTCAGATATATTTTTCACTTGATCAATGGGCCATTCAGCATATTCCAAAACCATCTAAAGCTTTTCCCAGCTAGCTTTGAGGAACAGTCAGTAAAGGAAACATAATCAGGTAGGTAAAGAGAAACACATAATTCCAAGTGATATTTTTTATTTTATAAAACTTTTACACTAGGGTAAAAAAGTGCCAGTGTGTTATTTGTGAAAAATTCACAGTGTTGGTAATAGAAAAACAAGAGGTGAAGAAAAACAAGAGATTACTTTACCCACTTTCATTACTGTCCAAAATAAAATGTTTTTCATAATTTTAAATATAAATAATAAAACCGTTTCCGTAAACTTTCTTATTACCATTGATTTATAATTCGGCAAATATAAATGTAGGTAAAGCATCGTGTTTCAATCGCTTCCATTTAATTTTATATTCGAAATTAATGTATCGGCACGGCAGTAAAATATTTTGAACAAATTCGAGTATGTATGACATTTTATGTCCAATATGTCGCTTGAAAGTTCCTCGGATCCACACCTTTTTATCCTTTTACTTCAGGGAGCTGCAATAAAATTTCAACAATAATTTTCTTCATATTAGTAAAAATCGATTCTTTTTAGGGTTCCGTACCCAAAGGATAAAAACAGGACCCTACTAATATGACTCCGATATCCATCTGTCTGTCACCAGGCTGTATCTCATGAACCGTGATAGTGAGACAGTTGAAATATTACAAACAAAAATTTCGGGCGTTTTTATAGCTTACGCCCACGGCTCCGCTCGCGTTAATGTCTATCCCCGATAACAGTACCTTATTCTGAGATGTAATTTATGTCTATGTTCTTTTCCGTACTCCAGAGATCGTGCAATGGTGATGATGATGATGCAAAATTTCATGATGATCGGTTCAGAAGTTACGGCGTGGAAGCGTAACAAACAAACTCACTTTCACATTTATAATATTATATGTAAGGATGGTACGGAACCCTTCGTGCGCGAGTCCGACTCACACTTTGCTGGTTGTTTAATTACCATGATGGTTCAATTTGTTACATTACTATTGCATGGCTCAACACTAACAAAAATATCCCTGATAGCAAGACCGTCATAAAAAATATCGATATACTCGTAGATACGTGATTTTACCACATCACTAGCAAAAAAACTAACCTAATTTGAAATAAGGAAAAAACGATAATTTTAAGCAAAATACCTATAAAAGTTGTCATTTATACAATACGTTATATAATTGACAATATTATTGTTGTATTTTGAGGTATTTTGGGTTTTAATTATGCACTTTTAACTGAAAAACTTACCGAAGAAAATTATGTTTTACAGAATTTATTTCTGTTCGTCCTGAATGGGATTTACATCGCTCCATTGCACAAGACATTGTTTAGTATAATGGTCATTTGATAACGCACCAACCCAACACCGGTTAATACTTTTTTCCGTGAGAATTTTAGCACAATCCTATATTTAATTTGCAGACATCACAATTCCGCCGCAATGTTTTTCTCGATATATAACCCGATCAAATCGGCAAGATGCTAATATTACAGACGTTGAACTGTAATAAGTTATTTTGAATTTAGTCGGATTTAATTGGAGTCCAATGGAGTCCATTGACATTTCAAGTCGGGACAACCATGAAAATAATAGAAACTGACTGAAGTTTTTGTCTCATTCTGTCATAAGCGAAAGCTCATAAGAAAAATACAGTGTCAACTATCTGTTTTCAGTTTCTATTTTTATGCGGCTTCTATGTATATTATTCTTCTGAGGTTTACCAAGTATTAAAATGTCAAAAAATAATGTTGTTAGTTTAGGTGATAAAATTCTACCATATCCTAGTTTATTTAGGTATGAATAAGAGTTTAGACTTAGATAAATCTAAACTCATCATACTACTACATACATCATACAACTAATCATTAGATAATATAATGTACTAACAAAGCTACGGTGGGCGGCTATGTAAAGGCCTCCGCTGTGCCTGGCGCACTGGCTAATCCACCAGACTGCTTCATAACGATATGATTCGATTCATAGCACGGACAAAATTAAATGCTAGTCCTTACTTATTTTTACAAGCGTTCGTTATGGAGTTAGGCGGCCGCCTGCAAATACTTCCGCGAAATATTTTAACGACGAGCTCTGTGGTTCCTGGGGTTGATCTCCGGTCAAGTCAAGATGGAAAATTACCTTTTCAGATTGGCCTGGGGTTTACTAGGTACTTATCGTTAAGTAAGTATACCATAATCATAACTCAAGGCCCGAACTTACTTTGGGACTAGCTTAATATGTATCGTCCGTATATATTTATTTATTTTATATAACAGCATGAATTCTGTCATAATAGCGTACCAGGGGCTCCAACAAATTACGGAGATGTACGAGTATGTCACCGGAAAAAACGCTCAGTTGAGGAGGATCCGAGGAATATATTATATTTATCGAGTTTAGAAAAGATTTTTATATCTGAAATAAATGTAGATATGCAATAAAATGAAAGACGCTAGCTAACCTCTACATTACGCTCACCTAAAATATGTTAACAAGTAGGTAATTCCTCAAATACATTCATATCGAATTTTTAAGAAAAGTTGTGTCCGTCGTTTATCCCTATCCCTATCCCTAGTATGAGTTCTGCTTAACACCCAAAAACTAGGAGTGTTGTTTCAAAATTCAAAAGAAAGATGTTTCGAAAGAAAATCTCTACTTGTTAGGGTTCCGTACCCAAAGGGTAAAAACGGGACCCTATTAATTTCCCTCCGCTGTCCGTCAGTCTGTCTGTCTGTCTGTCCGTCCGTCTGTCACCAGGCTGTATCTAATGAACCGTGATAGTTAGACAGTTGAAATTTTCACCGATGATGTATTTCTGCTGCCGCGTTATGTCATCTTCGATGAACTATGTTATGTACGTTCCTTTCTAAACAGTTTGAATAAAAAAAAAACAAGTGCGTGTGGGGCCACGTGCTGTGTAGGGTGCCGTAGTTACGAATGCCAGCTTTGAGCTCACGCCTCACTTGAGTCTAACAAAAATATTTGCACTAAAAGACCAAATATTTCAGAATCGGATGCGTAAATGATGTTTACAAGATCACAATATTTTTAAAAGACCTATTCAACAGAACCCCAGAGGTTGGGTAAGTCGCGAAAAAAAATTGACTCCCACTTTACTTGTATGGGAGTTACTGGGAGTAGTTACCATAAAAATATTTTTTTAAGGTTTTATTTCACTACTTTTTTGGCATGGCAAATATACATATCCATACTAATTACAGCTTTCTAGTACATTAAGTCTCTGAATAAAACCGCGAACGGGCAGACAGACGGACATGGGGAAACTATAAGGATTCCTTGTTTTCTACGGAACCCTACAAACCCGAAAGTATATGGAATTATTTTCTCAAGGTGACCTTATTTCCAAAAGGGCGTAAAGCGCATTGATACTCTATAAACACAGGTAAAATCGTCGTTTCATCTCTGTTTCTGTTTTCTGTCTACTCCGTTCTTTCTTAGTCACTGTCTGGGTATTATCAATGATAGTACCTACACTAATACTACCAAGGAAATATTTATATTTTAGACTTGGCAACACAGATCATATTATTCGATTTCGTTCGCTGTACAAAAATGACACGCAATAGCGAGAACCAATAAAAAACGACGCGCAAATACATGAGTTTTTATAAATTGAGTGATTAGACATACAAACGTTGCTCAGTAATCCGATTCCCTTCATTTTAAAATAATAGGAGTTTCGCAGCAGTGAAATAAAGCAATAAAATCGAATGTTTTGATGTCGTGAGGCATGACCACGGCGTGACTTCCATGCCCTGCGTACCTACGGAAGGGCGTGCGGTGCGGATTACGTTTACTATGAATGATTTTATCTCTTTCTAAACTTGAGTGTCTGTGAATGACCGAGTGTAATAGCAAGCGTACCAAATTATGGATTGAATAGTGTTTGTTGTTGATCTATTCTGATTATTTACTGAAGATAAAATTTGTCATCGACTGTTATCGTGTTGTCTCGATTTCGTGGCGCCGATGAAATAAATAGTCATATGGCGCGAGTGGAATTACGCGGGAGACGGCAAATTTGTTACGCTATTGGATTTATCTCCACTATTTACGCACTATAGGAAAAAGATAGTACGTATTTTTAGTGCCTGCGCGTGTTCAGTGGTAGCGTAGGTTCGACAATTCGGGTGACTTTCATCAGCGGAGTAAACAACTTCAAGGTTATCGGTTTGCATGTGCCAGTATCGTCAGTGAGGGACTGGGATGCGGCCGCGCTAAGATGTCTGGTGCCGCGGGCGGAGGCGCGGGCGCTGGCGCCGTGGTGCGCCAGGGCCACCTCCGCAAGTTGAAGACGATGAAGAAGAAGTACTTCGTGCTTCGCGCGGAAGCTTCTGATGGGGCGAGACTGGAGTATTATGAATCCGAGAAGAAATTTCGTTCGGGAGCGGCGCCGCGACGCGTTTTACCGCTAAAAAGTTGTTATAACATAACTAGGAGGTTGGACTTGAAGCAGAAGCATGTGATAGCGTTGTTCACGCGTGAGGAACAGTTCTGTGTGGTGGCTGAGAATGAGAAGGAGCTACACGATTGGCTGACGGCGATCCTGAAGCAGCATGGATGTGATGATGCCAGCGAGGAGCTCTTACATCCTATTCGTAAGTATTTTTTTACTATTTTCCTGTTTGCTAATTGTATCATGTTTTGCAAGTAAACAACTGTGAATAGTTTTTGTTAGCTCATCTAACCTTGTTAACCTAAAAATATGTAAATGTAATTCATTTAACTCAGTTCATTTTATACATACATGCATATTATCATGTCTTTATACGGGGTAGACAGAGCCTAAAATCATAAGACCGAATAGCCACATTTAGCATGTTGGTGGGTGTAAAGGTGGAAAACGGAATCAAAATAATGATGGGTTGCTAGCCACATTGCCTATTGTCATGATTAGATTTTCGCCCATTCCCTTGACCGGCTGTAACTGTCTGATCGGGAAAATAAGAATCTTATTAACACTTAAGCTTGAAATCTAGATGGCCATTTCTCCAAGTGAGTTGTCCCCCACGAATTGATTCAATTAACTGCATTGAAGGGACAGTGCCTGTCTGGCCACAGTTTAAATTTTAATAGGCATTTGAATGACACCAGATTCATTGTTGTTGACATCTGAAACTGATAGTTTAGTTGGTGGAACTTCTTGTCATAAATAAAAATAAAATAAGTTTATTTTCAATAAGAGTTTCTACACTTCGTTTAACATGTAAAATTAATGAAAATTTGTCTAAAGTTAGATAGTTCTACACACCAACACTTTCAGAACTACAATATTATGTTATAACATATCAAAACCATAAAGATATTGATGTGAAGTAGAGAAGATTAAAACTACTTTACACTTATATTAATCATATCTAAGTTAAGTTTACCATAGCGTGTATAAGTTAGTGAAATCTGCTCCACTTTACTAACATTGGTGTAATGATTTTTTTTCTTTTCTATTTGGCCTCAAACTTCATTCAGAAGCTTATTTTAGCCAGTGTCTAGTTAATCTTCGAGTTATTCATGTGTATCAATAAAATTATGGTGTAATTCATTTTGCTGATTCGATGGAGTGGCAACAATTCCCATAAATCCACTGGTTTGATCATATACAATGCAGCAAGGCGAGCAAACAGCCTGCTAAGTAAATCTCACTACAGCCGCACCATGACACTTTTGGGTAATCCATACATTGCTCATAAACATGGGCATCTATAACACCAAATTACACCAACTTCACATTATAAAATCCACTAAAAACAATTTGCAGAAAAACCAAAACAAAAACTGTGCAGTCCTTAGAAATTCCCACCAAGAACTCCTTGGTGTGATGATTATAATTTATCTATATATTTTTATTTTTCTTAGCACATAGTGTCCCATTGTTGGGCAAAGGCCAAGATACTTATACATTAAAAATTCTCTGCCTTTTACCTGACTGCTGAGAAAAGGTTGTGTTTTGCATGTATCTTGTATTTTTGTAAATTTCTTTATTACCTTGTATCTTCCAAACAGCTGGATATGTTTTAACAGTTAAACAATACTTATGATGATCTTATGTATTGTTATGTTTGTCTCAAAATGGGTTTCATATTAGGTAGGCAATGTGGCTAGCAACCCATAACTATTGTGATTCCGTTTTCCACCTAATGGCTACCAATATGCTAAACATGGTTTTTAAGTCTTTAGACCTGGGCTCTGTCTGCCCCGCAAGGCAAAAAGAGGTAATGGTATGTATGTATGTATGCATATCTCAAAAATGCAAGTCCTTGGATAAGTGTTATTAATATTGGAAATAATTGTGCCTACTTATAATTTTCGCTCATAGGAATAAAATGAATTTTTATGAATAAAAATCTATCTTGTAAACTTGTAAATCCCTATCTACAATTTTTTTATAATATAAGTACCTAAATATATATTTTATTCTTTTTAGAAAAGTCCAATTGCAAAGATATCTTCCAATTACAAAGTTTGTGTGTGTGTACTTTAGCAAATCTTTTAATTTTCTTAAACTAAAATTATTTTTTATTTGTACCTTAAATGTAAATGAAAAAAAAAATATTTATCATTTACTTTAATTAAAATTTTGTAACAAATATTTTATTACCTACCAAATAATAACACACAAATTTATACCTATTACTAAACAACCATTAAGTACAAACACCAAAAAGTTATCGGAAACCTACACAGTTTCAAGGCTGGCAGTTCGTTGACCTGTACTTTGAAATAGTAAACATGAACATCATCAATCACAATATAAATAATGACCAAGTAACTGATCTAATAGAAGAATCATTTGGATAACCTGTTGTATTTGGTTATGTTTGTCACAAGTGGTTCTCAAACTTTTGGACAGCAGAACCCTTTTGGAAATTGAAATGTTAAAGGGAGCTTTAATAATATATTATTATTAATAAAAAAGTTTACTTTATTTTTGAGTGTAAATCTTAATATATATAAATCTCGTGTCACAATGTTTGTCCTCAATGGACTCCTAAACCACTTAACCGATTATAATAAAATTCGCACACCATGTGCAGTTCGATCCAACTTGAGAGATAGGATAGTTTTTAACTTATGGTGAAACGAAGTTCGCCAGGGCAGCTAGTAAATAATAAATATATACGGACAAATCACACAGATTGAGCTAGCCCCAAAGTAAGTTCGAGACTTGTGTTATGGGATACTAACTCAACGATACTATATTTCATAACAAATACATATATAGATACACATCCAAGACCCAGGCCAATCTGAAAAAGATCATTTTCCATCTTGACCTGGCCGGGGATCGAACCCGGTCACTCCGTGTCGCAGGCTGGCGTGTTGACCGCTGCGCCACGGAGCTAGTCTAAAGTGAAAGAGTGTAAAGTGATAGTTAGGAGTTTCACTGATTTAGGTTAATAAACAATGGAGCTTTTTTTTTACTTTATTAAATAACTAATCAAAGATGCTACCTGGAATTCTCAAAGGTCCTCTTTACACTTTTCACCCTTTACACTGCGTTACCTCTTTTTATGACTATGGGAAACCTTTTTATGCTTAAGGTTTTGGCATATTAGATTTCATATTAGATTCTAACTAACATAGTGAAGTGAATAGGCACTGGCCAGCAATAGTTTGCATGAACTTTAATGGGCTATATCTTGTTCAGTTTGTTTTTGAGAAAAGATAACATAAACGTCGTCAAGTATTTTTAGGGTTCTGTAGCCAAATGGCAAAAAACGGAACCCAATGGATTTGACATGTCTGTCTGTCCGTCCGTATGTCACAGCCACTTTTTTCCAAAACTATAAGAACTATACTGTTGAAACTTGGTAAGTAGATGTATTCAGTAAACCGCATTAAGATTTTTTACACAAAAATAGAAAATAAAAATAAATTTTGGGTGTTCCCCAAAATTTATTGTTGTACTTAGAGATGAAAACTCAAATTTTTTTTTCATCAAACCTATATGTGTTTGGTATCTATGGATAAGTCTTCAAAAATAATATTGAGGTTCCTAATATATTTTTTTTTCTAAACTGAATAGTTTGCACGAGAGACAATTCTAAAGTGGTAAAATGTGTGTCCCCCTCCAGTAACTTCTAAAATAAGATAATGATAAAACTAAAAAAAATATAATGTGTACATTACCAAGCAAACTTCCACCGAAAATTGGTTTGAACAAAGTCTAGTTAGTAGTTTTTTTTTTTTTTTAATACGTCATAATTCGTGAACCATTTTATTATTTATATTATATAATTATGTTTACCTTTCATTCAATCAACTCAATGCAGGGGTTGGAATACCGGTAAAAATCCATTACCGGTACCTCTATGAAACGACAGTACCGGTAATTGGTTTGGTACCGGTACATTTGGTAACGGTAAAAATCAAGTACCGGTACCTCTATAATACAACGGTACCGGTAATTGGATTGGTACCGGTACCTCAATAAAACGACGGTACCGGTAATTGAAAGAAGTACCTGTACCAAATACCGGTAAACAGTACCGGTACTTAGTACCGGTACTCGTATTAGGAATTATCATTTCGTTAATGTGTGAGGCGGGGGCCCACAATAGGGCGGCACTTTTACAGTCGAGCGAGTCCCATGCGGTAGACGGCAACAATGCGTAGGTACCGGTAAAATTAACGCAATTTTAATACCGTTAAAATTTGACAGATTAGAGGTACCGGTACTTACCGGTACTTATAATGTGAATTTGGTACCGGTAACAAGTAGCGGTAAAATTACCGTTAACTGTTAACAATATTATTACCGTTAAATACTAGATTACCGGTACCTCATATTACCGTTAAAATTTTAATAGAATAGTAATACCGGTACTTACCGGTACTTATAATGGGAATTTGGTACCGGTAACAAGCCCTCCTCAAATGTAAAAAAAAAACATTGTTTTTAATTTAATTATATAATTTTCATAATTTTTGTAATATGTTACTCGCTGTTACGGAACCTTTCATGTGCGAGTCCGACTCGCACTTGGCCGCTTTTTTTGTTTATTGAACTATGGGACATATTCTTTTTTTAGGAAACACGCCTATGTAGGAAAACAGTAAAAAGTAGTAGGTATATTTTCACTGATAACTTGTGGTTTTGTTCCTATTTCCCT
Organism: Elegia similella; assembly: GCA_947532085.1. NCBI lineage: Eukaryota > Metazoa > Arthropoda > Insecta > Lepidoptera > Pyralidae > Elegia > Elegia similella. Next base: position 23,957,851 of record OX383941.1, read on the forward strand.
TTGGTAGCTTACGAACTGTTATGGGGAAATATTTGTGGATAACTATCCATATTTCATTACTTTATTATCCTTATAAAAGGTGGATTTCTTGGAAATATATATATTTAGCTTTCATTAAATCAACTCAAATAATAATAAAAAAAAATATAATTTAAATAAATTTAATATTTTTTTTATATGTTACTTGCTGCTACGAAACTCATCATGCGCGAATCCGACTCGCAATTGGCCGCTTTTTTTGTTTATTGAACTAGGGGACATTAATTGTTTTAGGCACCACACCTATTATAATGATATTGAAAAAAAAAATGTTAGTAGGGAAACAGTAAAGTGTAGTATGTATATTTTATCTGATAACTTGTGGTTTTGTTCCTATTTCCCTTCGGTAGCTTACGAACTGTTATGGGGAAATATTTGAGGATATCATTACTTTATTATCCTTATAAAAGGTGGATTTCTTGGAAATATTTTGTTTTTCATATTTAATGAGATTTATGAAATTCGCCATTTATAAAAGTTATTATTTAACTGTAGTTTTTTCCTGGGTTTTGTCTGAAAAAGTATTCTATGTTATTTTTGCTTGATTATGTATACTTACTAATATTTCGCAAATGACGGTCATGTGATCGCAGAATTCTGTCAAAATTAAATTGGCCAGTTTAATGACAATTTAAATACATAACAACCCAGCCATGTATAGCCAGTATCACAAGGCATATCTATAGTTTATACTTTAATATTATAAAGCTGAAGAGTTTGTTTGTTTGAATGCGCTAATCTCAGGATCTACTGGTTCAAATAGGAAAATTCTTTTTGTGTTGGATAATCCATTAATTGAGGAAGGCTTTAGGCTATAAAACATCACGCTGCAACCAATATTAGCGAAGCATTAATAAAAAATGTTTTGAAATCGGGGAAATATTATTCATCTATACTAATTAAACATAATAACAGAAATTGCCACGGACGAACTCGAGGGCAACAGCTAGTGTCATATAAAATCTACTTTATACAAAATTTATGTGTACAATGTACTAATTATTCTTCAAACAAAATTTGTTTTTTGGAATAAGAATTTTACAAATAAAGCTTTTTTTTAAGATTATTAGGTGCATACTCTTAGAATATTGGGGCAAATACGATACAGTTTTTAAATTTTGGTGGCTAATCCAGGATGGTTACTAGTACCTGTTATAGTTTAGTTTTTTAAGTGCAGATTAGTGTTATTTATGAACTTCTGATTTAGCAGAAGAAAGTAAACTGCGATGAAATAATCATCACTATGTGAGTCAGATTGGTCTAAATACATACATAGTATCACGTCTTTTTCCCTTGCGGGGCATACTGAGCCCTGGTCCATAAGACCTTATGGCCACATTTAGCATATTTGTGGGCATTCGTTGGAAAACGTAATCATAATAGTAATGGGTTGCTAGCCGCATCGCCCTAATGACATGATTTCTCTGATTGTCAAAAACTTAGAAATACAGATTATTTCACGAGAGTTATGGGAATTTATACTTGAGTAGCACACTCTTATGTAGTGAAGATGCACTTGTAGACTAAATAACTATTAATATTATGCTCAAGGCAAGCTGTAACAGCCGTGACCTTTCGTAACACTGATGGCACCGATCTTTAATTTTTGTACTTTTCAATAATTTTATTTTATTACTTAAATTGTTTTTAAGTAACATTACAATGTCGGTGTATTATTAAAATGTAATGCATGCTTAAAATGCGTATACCCTACGGGGTAATATGTGATGAGAGAATTCGACGCGGTGATTCGAAGTCACGGTGGTGTAATGGTATTACACTTAGGGCGTTAACCTAAGGGACGTGGGTTTGAATCCTACCTGTGGCTGATTTCTTTTTCATAACATACTTTCAATTTTATACTAGCTTTCGCCCGCGGCTCCGCCCGCGTAAAAGTCGATTCCTCGGGAACAGTACTTTTTCCCGGGATTAAAGGTAGCCTATGTCCTTCTCCGTACTCCAGAGAACTTGTATGCAAAATTTCATAAAGATCGGTTCAGTAGTTACGGCGTGAAAGCGTAACAAACAAACAAACTCACTTTCGCATTTATAATATTAGTAAGGATGTTTTGTGTATCTAAGTGTTAAATAAAGGTTATTCTATTCTAACAATGTTTGCTAACTAGGGCTTTACCCTAGAACTTAACTATACTGATAAACACAAATAGTAATGGATGTCAATAAAGGACTTTTCTGTACTTAGGCTACTGGACCTACTATCTGTGCCTTTTCTTAATAATTTTGTGGTGCTAAGTAGGGTGTTTTACAGAGTAAGGAAAAAATTTACACAAGTTTTGTTTGCTAAAATTAATGATGAGTTAATGTTGGGTTAAGATAGGTTAAGGGTTATTTAACATATTTGATCAGTTCAGGGGCTCAAGCCAACATCCATTCGATCTTTACTTAGGGCATTTGTGTAATGTAATGTAAGCACTATCAATACCCTCTTTTTCTTTGACCCCCCTGCCCCCTAAATGGTCTTACGTCATAAATGAATGGCCGTTTAACAACAAAGTTTTAAAATAAGTTTCTGTGCCATTCCCTCATATTGGAATGCTAAACTAGGGATTTCCCCAAAGAGATTATCTGGGTTTCGCCTATTTCAAGTTATACTGTAGCAACCAATACAAACACTGTAAGCCATCTATAGAACTTTCAGATCTTAGTCTACGGGCCCTTGAGGTCCATTTGGTTTATTTAACATGAATGGGCCCTTGAGGTCCATTTCATTTATATAACATAAATGTTTCTCTGTCTTTATTTAATATAAATTCTTGCGTATTGCTAAACTCGGGGATTCCGCATCTTGACTGTAGCAATTAAAATAAAATAGGACTGATGCTTACAAAGGACAGCTTTTAGATTATGGGACCTTGTGGACGACTACTCAATTTAATAGTTTAGCTTTCTGTGCCATTCCATTATAATTTTTAAGTTTAGCACTAGCTAAACTAGGGATTTCCCTAAAGAAATTCTCTTTGGGTTTCCCCAATTACTTGACTGTAGCAAATAAAACAAAGACTGTAAGATGCCAACATTGTTACTTTCAACTCTTAGTCTACAGGGCTCTTGAGGAGTAATTGGTTAAACAATGCATGTTTCTGTGTTATTATGAAATTCTAGTGTAGTGCTAAACTAGGGGTTTCCCCGTCTTGACTGTAGCAATCAAAACGAATAAGGTCTGATGCCTACAAAGGACAGCTTTTAGATTATGGGACCTTTTGGATTGTTTGATTTATATTCTAATATGGAACTGCCTCCGTGGTCCAGTGGTAAAGACGTTTGCCTGTAGACCCGGTCGTGGGTTCGGTTCCCACGGTAAGCATACTTTGTTTAGTTGCTTCCGGTTTTGCAGGCTTAAATCACCTGATTGTCTGATAATAAAGATGATTCCGTGCTTCGGAAGGCACGTTAAGCTGTTGGTCCTGGCTGCCATCTGGTTGTCGTTAAAGGAACCACGTCAGAGGCCAAGAGGCGGTTCCAAAGAATTCTGACACCAGGGTGTGCATGGCCGATTGACCGTGACACCTACACGAAATGATGATGATGTGCTGAAATAAGGATTTTCCCGATATATCTTACAAACACTTGCGGATATTACCACAGTAGAGTACCTCCTTATTGAGTCCTTACATTCGGAGACAGTGACCTCTATTGCAAAGGTTAATCCCTCTATTAGTAACAGACGCCTAAGATATACAAAACGCAATGTAATTTAAAGTGACTATCTAAACGTACATTATGTTAGCAAAAAGGCCGGCAGTGGGGAATAGTTGACAGCTCGACAACTTATATTCGAACGTTCCTTTATGTCCTAGTTGCCCAAACACTTGTACCCTGGACGATTATTTTCTGCCTCAGACAAAGATGGAAGTGACTGTATGGGCGGATTAAATTGAAAAATAAACAAGTCCGTTGACCCAATTGGAAGATCCGCAACCTTACATCGAGCTGACGACTCGGAATTGACACTTTAATTTTAGTAATGTATACTGACGGATTCGGACATCACACCAATAAAGAAAAATTGTTTTGTTCAGTCAGAAAGAAATTTCAGACGATACTTTAAAAGACAAAAGCTGTAAAAAAAATCACCTGATATCTGGAAAATTAACCGGAAAATTAAACTACCTAATTAAATACACATTCAGTTTTTAATATATAGTTTTTAAATATTTCGCTTTTCAGAAGGGTTCCGCGTCCAAAAGTTTGAGAACCGCTGGTCTAAGGGCGATAGACTATTTATAACAGTTACACTATTTTTCTAAAGTACGCATGTTAAGCAACATCATGTCTGTTCCCAATGAGATGGGTGTCAAATAGCACAAAAAACATGGTCCCGGTTGTCATAATTAGATGGTAGTCGTTAAACTAGCTTATCAGATATCCAAATATATCGTAAAATCCGATCGAGGGAATGGGTGAAAATGTGTGGAATCATGTTTGAAGGCGACACGGCTATACCCATCACTATTATGATTATGTTTTCCACCTAACATGCTCAGTATGCTCACCAATATGCTAAACATGGCTTTTAGGTCTTACTGACCTAGGCTCTGTCTGCCCCGCAAGGGAAAAGGACGGGATAGTATGTATATGATGTATATATATACCGTGGATTGTGTATCTTTTTTGACGTTATTAATCGATGAACGCCGGCTGCACGCTAGTAAAAGTGTCACGTTGCATGTGCAAGCGAGAGCGCGGAACAAGCGATAGAGCGGCACGATCGGCCTTAACGTTCGACTTGTGACGCGTGTATCTTTCTTCACCGCTATCACGTAAAATTATCGTCCCTTAAGAGCCCGCCATATGCCAGGCGGCGTGGCGGTACAAACGCGGATGGTCTAAACGCGTTGGCTACTTTGGATATTTTCGTTTTTTAGGAATATTCAAGGATTATTCGAAAAAGAAAAACATATGATGGCTGCCTTATCTGTAATGCAATAATAATCAAAAGTTTCAAGGTTAATTTTAATGTATTTGGTGAATAATGCTATATACCGAGTAAATTAGACGTGATTTGGAGGCAACTTTGCAATTTTTTTCTATCGAGAAAATTTAACGCAATCGTGTTTTTGAGTCAGATAGTTACCTGTCCTGAACTTTGCTGCATTTTTATTTCAACTTTAGTATTTAATTATTATTGATATAACAGTCAATCATGCAAAGCAGTGTGAGGTAGTACGGGCCCTTACTTAACCGACTTTACAGACAACCGACCGAAGAACGACAAACATTTAATAAAATATATATTCACGAAACCAACGCCTCTCATCGGAACAGTTGTTTTTTTCACACAACAATTTGAACCAACATATTGTGACACGTGTAATTAGCCGACCTACATATTGTCGAAAACAAATTATTTTCGTGACATTTATTTTGGTGGCGATTGATAAACACGCCTATTGGACAACGCGAGTAATGTGCTGACCATTTCACCGTATAGAAAAGACTAGCTGTTGCCCGCGACTTCGTCCGCGGCAATTTCTGTTATTATGATTATTTCTTAAAGATGAATAATTTTTCCCCGATTTCAAAACATTTTTTTATGATGCTTCGCTCCTATTGGTCGCAGCGTGATGTTTTATAGCCTAAATCCTTCCTCAATAAATGGACTATCCAACACAAAAAGAATTTTTCAATTTGAACCAGTAGTTCCTGAGATTAGCGCGTTCAAACAAACAAACTCTTCAGCTTTATAATATTATAGTATATATAGTATAGATATTAAATAATGTTTTCACGTGATAACGTCTTATGCCGGCTGCACGCACGAAAAAGTGTCACGTTCAGCGTGCAAGCGATAGAGAGGCACAATCGGTGCCGATTCTTTTGAAATTTTGTGAGCAGGTTAGTAGTTAGGAGATATTCACAAAGTTTTTTTTATTTTAAGGGTTCCGTATCTCAAAAGGCAAAACTGAACCCTCATTGGACCACTTAGTTGTCGGTCTGTCGAGATCCTTTTTCTCAAGAACGCGTGGAGGTATCAAGTTGAAATTCATATGACATACTAATCAAACTTCTAAGCCAACGCAATCAAAAGATCAGCCGTTTATGCCGCAAATTTTCGACATTCGCAAGGGAATCAAAACCTACAGGGTACTTCCCGTGAACTCAGAATCTTGGAATTTGGCGAAGCAACGTTGTATGCACAGATAAAGAAACAAATTGTGAAAAGCATAAATTTTTAATAACATGATATATTAAAAATATTTTTAATAATTTTAAACTTATTAATCTAGATAAAATTAGCCGTGTGGTTTCCGGCAGAGTAGAATAGGACCACTCCAAGTCTTCCCATGGATGTCGTGAGAGGCGACTTAGGAAATACAAGCTAAACAAAGCTCATAAACATCAATGAAACCTCTCCAACCCGTCTGGCCAGCGAGGAGAGTGTAGGCCAAATCCTCTGTCTGCTCTGGCCACGTATGGTATATCCGGTAGTACAGAGAGGGTCATGCTCCTGCAGTGGAGACTTAAAAGACCTGATGATGATGATAATGATGAATCTAGATAATGGTATGGAACCCTTCGTGCTGGTTATGATACATTAAGACTTGCTAAAGAGGAAGGAACTTCGCAGAAAAGGAAAATTTCGCAGAATAATTTTATTGCAATAGTTATTGTCAATTTCCAATCAGGCAGGCTAGGTTAGTTATGCTATAATACCTATTTATAGGTACTATTAAAACTTCCGCAATCGAGAATCTATTATCATCATCATCATTTCGAGTAGGTGTCACGGTCAATCGACCATGCACACCCTGGTGTCAGAGTTCTTCGGAACCGCCTCTCGGCCTTTAACGTGGTTCCTTTAACGACTACCAAATGGCAGCCGGGACCACCGGTTTAACGTGCCTTCCGAAGCACGGAATCATCTTTATTATCAGACAATCAGGTGATTTAAGCCTGCAATGTCCTAACCAAACTGGAAACAACTAAACAAAGTATGCTTCCGGTGAGAATCGAACCCACGACCTAATTCGAATCTAATATAGGAGTACGGCTTGACTAACTGACGTTTATTTAATCGGAATCGCTGACTAGGCTACGCACCTCTCCAACCGCTACCGCGAGGTAGCAGTTTGTTACCTACTTAAATTCAACTGATTGAGCTGAGTTAATCATCTAGAGCATCATAGCATCTAGAGCAGTGGTTCCCAAAGTGTTGGGGTGATGATGTCATCGAAATTCAATAAAATAATAAGGGTTCTATAGTATAATGGGGTCTTTGTAAGGACGCTTTGGTTCACATCGTAGTAATTACATAAAATAAACAGTGGAGCCATATTAATAGGGTCCCGTTTTTACCCTAAAGGGTAAAAATATGGCGTACTATGAATATAGCTTACTTATTATTTTTTTCCCTGGAAGCCTAAAAACGAATAAATAAATAAATATATAAGGACAAATCACACAGATTGAGCTAGCCCCAAAGTAAGTTCGAGACTTGTGTTATGGGATACTAACTCAACGATACTATATAATTTATGACAAATACATATATAGATACACATCCAAGACCCAGGCCAATCTGAAAAAGATAATTTTCCATCTTGACCTGGCCAGGGATCGAACCCGGGCACTCTCGTGTCGCAGGCTGGCGTGTTGACCGCTGCGTCACGTAGCCTGTGTGTGTATGAGTGGTAGCTTACGTATATATATCATTGTTTGTGTAGAATTAATCCAATTTCTACAAAATAAGTGACATCTAATTGTTTTGTCTTTCAAGCTATTAGAAGTAAGTTTTATGACTTTGTTATTAACAACCGTCGATTATAATATAATTGATACGAAGTAAACAAGATGTTTATCAGTGTTACATTGAGTCATGCCGTTTGTTTGTTACAGTTGCTCAACTGTTATATCATAGATTAAGTGTGTAATAGAAGTGGCGCTTTGTATTTACGATAAACGCTTCCGAAATTGTTTTCTTTTCTTTAGCAATGTGTGTCCCACTGCTGGGCTAAGGCCTCCCCTCGTTGTTTCCTGAATTTCCTTTCCCTTGATAAACTCTTCCAATCCTTCTCATCGTCTGTGTATTGTGTTCCACTGCTGGGCAAAGACCTCCCCTCGTTGTTTCCAGAAATTCCTTTCCATTGATTAACTCTTCCAATCCTTCTCAAACTTGTTAATGTCTTCTTTTCATCTCTTCCTCTTTTTCTACGGCCACTTGGTGTCCATTGGGTGGTGAATTGGTGATGTAAGCCCATCTTTCAGGATGCAATTGGCAGATGTGACCAGCCCACTCCCACTTTAGTTTGGCTGCCTTCTTTCCAACATAATCCTAAATTACGGTTACAAAGCAAGGAAGAAGTAGGTAGTATAGGTACACAGTGTACCTATACTACCTAATTCTTCCTACTACACTAGCAAAACTGAGTTACTGATGCGTGGCTCTGCCATGCTGAAATGTATGTAAAAAATATTTTATTTACGCCCGTGTTTGTTAATTTCTTAACTCTACTCTCGAGGCGGCGCGCGAAGCGGCAACGTCGCTTAGTTTGCGCGTAATTACCATAGACTTAATTTGCAACAAGCACAAGAAAAATAAATTAAGGTAATATAATATCTTCGTAAATAATCCGAAAAATGAAGTTAAATAATTTATATGATTATTTTATAATAAAAATAAGTTGGGGTGTCTGAGGTTTGCGCTTTTTCATTAACACTTTGTATATTTGAACTATTTGTTTTTTACTGACTTATAAAAAAGGAGGTTATCAATTGATGTATTATACTATTCTCGCGCGGTTATTATATATGTTAGTCTATATCAGATTCTTAACATGTGTGCCAAATTGCCCAAGTGTATATTATATGTGTATGTTTGTCCGCGTATATCTCAGTTTTTTTCCTTCCAAAATCATTGGTCCAACTGAGCGACCACTACAAATTTAATCAAAATCGGGTCTGTAGTTTTTGAGATAGAGAGTTAAGTATGTGAACCTTGAAATGATGATATTTTAACCAAAATAAATGAAAATCTGTGCTAATAACAACTTGGTAATGGCGTTATATGCGCGACAATTTCCGCAGTACCTCTCTTTGGCGCATACTCGTAGCCTTCATATCTGTATTTTTGTATTTTGTAATCATGTTATGTATAACTTGTATGAGTAAGCATTGCAGTTAAAAACAAGTTGACTCATTCGTCATGCATGTCTCAGCTGTTCTCGAATTTGAAACTTGCTCAACAGATATTCTATTTTTAGTAAGCTGCAAGAATTCAAAACATTTCCGGAAGGCTGATCACATTCCGATTGACATTTTGTGCAAACTATAATATATAAATATATACGGACAAATCACACAGATTGAGCTAGCCCCAAAGTAAGTTCGAGACTTGTGTTATGGGATACTAACTCAACGGTACTATATTATATAACAAATACATATATAGATACACATCCAAGACCCAGGAAAATCTGAAAAAGATCATTTTCCATCTTGACCTGGCTGGGGATCGAACCCGGTCACTCCGTGTCGCAGGCTGGCGTGTTGACCGCTGCGCCACGGAGCTAGTCAACTATAGGTAGTTATAATAGCTAACGGAAAAAAATAACTATTACAAAGGGAAGTTTAAATCATGATACCTTTTATGCTGGTCTGGGAGAAAAGAAAAAACCTAGAATGTGCCAGCTGCTTCTCTTCCTGCGCAGATCGTAAAAGCCGATCGAGGGAATGGGCGAAAATCTGCGGAATCGTGTCAATAGGCGATGCGGCTAGCAACCCATCAATATTTCGATTCTGTTTTCCATCTTCACGCCCGCAAACATGCTAAATGTGGCCATAAGGTCTTATAGACCTAAGCTGTCTACCCCGTAAGGGAAAAAGACGTGATGATACCATGTATTATGATACACCATGCGTGCATGACATGAGATTACTGGACTCGCTTTGGTGTCCCGTTGATCGTCGGGCAGTCAGGGTAAACAAAACTTAAATATATTGTATGGACAAATCACACAGATTGAGCTAGCCCCAAATAAATAACTACTAAATAAATATATACGGACAAATCACACAGATTGAGCTAGCCCCAAAGTAAGATCGAGACCTGTGTTATGGGATACTAACTCAACGATACTATATTTTATAACAAATACATATATAGATAAACATCCAAGACCCAGGCCAATGTAAAAAGATCATTTTCCATTTTGACCTGACCGGGGATTGAACGCGGGCACCCTCGTGTCGCAGGCAGGCGTGTTAACCACTGCGCCACGGAGCTCGCCTCGCTGTCTTTTCATACACATTTCTGTTAGCGATTACACGATACGACTGGTGCGTGGGAAGGTGCCTCGTCTCATAGTCACACCTTATCTATTAGATCTCGAAGCTGAATTTCACGCTTCACACAAGCCGATTGTAAAAATATAGAAAGTCCAGAGGTAAAGCTGCCTGCACTAACGGGTACGACATTCGTCGATCACTTTCGTAATCGTTAGTTTGTTTTTGCAGACTTTCAAGACAGCCGTATCAACGGGGTTTGGCACGATACGACTGTCGTGGGAATGCCTTGTCTCATAGTCACACCTTATCTATTAGATCTCGAAGCTGAATTTCACGCTTCACACAAACCAATTGTAAAAATATGAAAATCCAGAGGTAAAGCTGCTCATCTGCACTAACGGGTACGATATTCGTCGATCACTTTCGTAATCGTCAGTCTGTTTTTGCAGGCTTCCAAGATACATCGTGTAGTGGACATTGTAGTTGTTAAAATAAAAGTGATTCCTTTGTTTGAATTAAATTTGATTCAGCGTAATCACGAAATACCTCTCCTACCCGTCTGGCCAGAGAGGAGAGTGTCGGCCAAATCCTCTGTCTGCTCTGGCCAAGTATGGCTCCGGTAGTACAGAGAGGGTCATGCTCCTGTAGTGGAGACTAAAAAGACCTGATGATGATGATAATTTACGAATGCCAAACACCATTCACGTCTTTATGTTACGAGTTCAACGTTTGCCAAGCTTCTTTCTCTTGTTTATTTAGTCCTCAATTGCGTCTTGCCTAATAATTCCTGCAATAAAACAAAATATACTTTTATTATTATGAGTTTGTCTTGTACTCGTATCGTATTGTTTTGTAGTATTACGGTTACATCTATATGTTACTGTTAGTTAAGAGTTTTGGTTGTATTGTAACAGCTACACAAATGTATTTTGAAGCAATTTTTTTTTTTTAAATAAACAAGAGACAACACAAAACACAATAAACTGTATCGTATCGAACACGGTGGTAAAATAAACATCTTAGTAAATGACTAAATTAATTTATTTAGAAAACGAACAGGCTTTTACAGAAATTAATCACAGGCTCTTTTTCACCTCAAATGATATATTGTATTTTAACTATGTAAGTCATTTTAAATTATTAATGATTGTTCAAATTCTATAGGCTTACTAACGGTTTGGAACTGTCCGTTGTAGAGAAAAAAGCTGACAGAAATTAGGTATTTTCATGCTTTATACTTTAGGCAACGTGTCTATAATAAATGCATGCATATAATAAATCTTATGCAAAACTTTATTTCTATACTTCTAGTATTTTGTGTCAATGATTGCATACTGGAAGAAAAAAAATGTTGAAAAACAATCTATTGTTGAATTGCTCTTTTAGCATAACGGAAAAGCCGACCGCCAATTGAGAAATAGGAAAAGGAAGTAAAATGTTTATTTTAATAACAAGCAGTGGACGTAAACAAGTAATAAACAAGGATATTTTAAAAATAATTTCACCAAACTCCCTAAGAATTCCGTACCAGCTTTAGGGAGAAATTTACATTTCCTTTCCATAAATCGAAGAAAATCAGCATGTATTATTTATCAATAACTGAAATACATGCTGTTTTTCTTATTTTTAATTTATTGGGCAGTATTCTCGAATCGATACGACATGGAACCTTTAAAAAAACGAGTATGTTTTCTTGAAATGCCTTCAACACTCTCTCAATTAGAAACATTTTTCAAAATCAGTCTTCATGAAAGACCCCATTATTTATTCGAAAAATCTACTCTTCATGGAAGTCGTCGTGATAGAGCCACGCTACTAGCAAAATAAATTGCTAGTAGTATAAATGGGCCGGCTCGTCTGACGTCTGAGTAGAAGCTTTACGGTTTCTATGCTTCGTTCGGTGAGTGAGAGAGCCGGAGGCACATCCTTCCCCCTTCCCTCCCCATTTTTCCTTCCCCCAACTCTTTCAAAGGCCGACAACGCACCGTCACACCCTGGTGTTGCAGTTGGTGATGGGCAGCGGTGATCACTTACCATCATGTGACTCGCTTGCTCGTTTGCCGTCCTATAACATAAAAAAAGTCCACTGTTTCCGACGAAAGGACCTTATTTTCTTTCTTATTACTCCTGATTCAATTGCATATTTCATGTTCAGTTCACTCCGTGAGTAATTGGTGGAGTTATTTTATTTGTTTTTACTGTACTGAACCCTAAAAGAGGTTATGTTTAACCATTTCATGCTCAAACATTCGCAGAACTTGAAGGGATTTCGCAAGGAAACCTTTGAAATTGTAACTTCGCCTTGGGGAGAAACTGTGCACCCCTTTTGCCGAGCCAGAAATATTTATTTGTTTAGTATCTGCTTGCGGTGGCAGTCGTCTAGGTAACTTGTTTTCTGGCTCTTAAGGGTAAGTCAATTTTTGATCATTTTGAGGAGAAATTAAAAGAACTACTGATTACCGACAAAAGTGCCTACTTTTGGCGGTAAGTAGTAGTTCCCGTACACAATATCATCAATAATTAAAAGTTTAGAAGCAAGAGGGTAAAATGATAAGTGGAGCTAACTCACTTTCACATTTATAATATTAGTAAGGATTTCAAAGAGAGGAACGATCTGCTTAAGCGTTTGGCTTGTAACGTATCTATATGTGTTCCACTGTTATTACGTAATATTATCGTCCGTAAAACGACTTTACAGACAGCCAATTTTTTAATGTTCTGAGCTACCGGCCAATAGAATAGTTGCACTTCACCTATTGACGCTATTTCATATCCGGCTGCAACAGCCTTGGCAATGGTTCCGAGAAGCCGTTGCATCACATATTGAGTAAACAACATAATAAACTTATTTGCATAAATAACTACTCCATGTAAAGGCCAACTGCAATTTGTAATCCAAAAGCTCCGTGGCGCCAGCCTGCGACACGAGGGTTCCCGAGTTCGATCCCCGGTCAGGTCATGATGGAAAACGATCTTAGATGATTGATGATGACGTACTCCTTATTAATGGAATTTATGGAAATCAGTTCGGTTATTCATAGAAAGAGGTTTTAATCTCTTAATACCCAACCTTCGGGGATTAACGACATATTAATTAAAATAGCATGCAACTTGCAGCCAATATCTACATCCTTGTTCCCGGCTATCGCCTTACCCAAAGTCGGGGATTGCCAAAGGTCAAACAGCAGATTATGCCTTTTACTAAGTATATAAGAACTTATGCAAAATTCTTATATGTTTTGAGGAGTTAAAAAAGGTTATTGATATTTCAGATCTTTTTGGTTCCGTAGAATTTAAACCGGCCAAGTGCGTGTCTGGCACGCGCAGTGTTGGAGGGTTCTGTAGTTGCACGTCAGTTTATAACTTGGTCGAATATATGAATAGCATGAAAGGGCCGGCTCGTCCGGGGAAGTACCACACTCTCACAGAAAATCTACGTCTGAGTAGAAGCTTTACCGCTTCTATGCTTCGTTCGGAGAGTGAGAGAGCCGGAGGCCCATTCTTCCCCCTCCCCTACCCATTGCCTTCCCCCAACTCCTTGAAAGGCCGACAACGCACCTGTCACACCCTGGTGTTGCAGTTGTACATGGGCAGCGGTAATCACTTACCATCAGGTGACCCGCTTGTTCGTTTGCTGCCTTATACATTAAAAAAGAAAAATATACATATATAAATCTTTGACTTATGAACGATACTTAGCTGTGATAGTTTGAATATTTAAGGGTCCCTGATGCAAAAATGGGTGATCCGACACCTAACATATTTTTGAAAAACTTATCTAACGACACTCCCTACTTTACGGTAGAGATTCTGATTCCAGGATTTTTACATAGTTCAGAGGTTTACAATCACGCAGTATATGCTTAGTACTTTAAAACTACGTACTTTTTAATAGATGGAGTGATTCAATAAGAAGATTTATATGTTGCATCCATGCGAATCCGGGGTAGGTCGCTAATTATATGTTACAGCCCTAATTTTCGCGGATGATACCGCGGGAAATGCTAGTACAACAATAAAATCTTTTTTTTTAATTTATTTCGGTAACTAAAATACTTTGTGTTCGATAAATAGGACTTAAATTTCCTTGCAACTTGTTAAACATGTTGCTGGAGTTTCTTCCTCCCATTAGTCTGAAAATAGGTAGTAAGTACTTCTTCAACGTTGAGTTAGGTCAATCGACATAATGACTTTCAGGGAACCGTAATTAAGGCGCTTGTAAACATTTTCTGATTTCTTCAAACCGTTTTGTTTGCTCGCACGATTGTTGAGTTTTCAAGTACTTACATTGTTAGCATAGCGGGCTATAATTGATTCGTAGGTATAGGTTCTTTTGTTGGTACTGGGTACTTTTTGCTGCTACTTGCTTTTCCCCCATTCATCCGATTCGTATCCCAAAACCTTCATTCCTTTCCCAGATCCAACATCATCATCATCGAGTAGGTGACACAGTCAATCGACCATGCACACCAGAGTTGTTCAGGACCGCCTCTCGGCCTCTGACGTGGTTCCTTTAACGACTACCAGATGGCAGCCGGGACCAACGACTTAACGTGCCTTCCGAAGCACGGAATCATCTTAATTATCAGACAATCAGGTGATTCAAGCCTGCAATGCCCTAACCAAACTGGAAACAACTAAACAAAGTATGCTACCCGCGGGAATCGAACACACAATCCCCGGGTCTACAGGCAAACGTCTTAACCACTGGACCACGGAGGTAGTTAAATAAATAGATCCAACAAATTCCTATCCTTATAATCTACGTTATTCGGGAGGGTGTGGTGGAAGGATACTCATGAACGATACCCCATTCGTCAAAATACGTTAAGGCATTTTGAAGTAATGGTAGATAAGATAAGCCCAATCTGGGATTTCCTTTGGATTAAAGTTAGCTGTAAAGGAATCAGGGAAACACGTCACGATTACGTTTGTAACTGGAAAAGGATCGGAGCGACTGCACTGCGCAAATTGTAACCAAATTATGAGTTCGTGCCGTGATTGAATTGGGAAGCCTTGGCCAAATAGCGCGATTACCATGAAAAAGTCCTGAATTTTTTAGTTGCGGCGTACTGTGTACATTGCAGGCAGGAAATTGAGTAAGGAATTGATTATGACGCCAGCCTGCGACACGGAGTGACCGGGTTCGATCCCCGGCCAGGTCAAGATGGAAAATAATCTTTTTCAGAATGGCCTGGGTCTTGGATGTTTATCTATATATGTATTTGTTATAAAATATAGTATCGTTGAGTTAGTATCCCATAACACAAGTCTCGAACTTACTTTGGGGCTCGCTCAATCTGTGTGATTTGTCCGTATATATTTATTTATTTATTGTAATAAGTAGTGAACTTCGTTTCGCTTTTTTTGTCGTGAATTCTCACCTTTTTAACTTTCCCTGAGCTACGACAAACATTTGAAAACCAAAATCAGCTAGATCGGCCCAGGCGTTCTCGAGTTTTAATGAGACAGACGAACAGCAATTGATAATAGAGATAATGAAATTCACATACATACATACCTACATACGAACAGTCATGTTTAAGTAGCTCAACGAAAGAGTTAATATTATTAAATCCCTTTGTATGCGTTCTTGGTGCAATAAAGAGATTTTTATTATTATCTTTATTTATTTAATTTCTTAGGACTAGGTATTTATAAAACTTATATAAAAAGTAAAATATAACAAAATATCATACAAAAAATACAATTTTTATAAAAACCTAATCCTTGAGGGCTGCCAGCAGCGGGACAGGGCTCAAGCTACCGGCATTTAATGCTACAGAGAGAGGAACCTCCTGACGATGCGTGCCGTGTCTAGGAGTACTGCCTTCTGTTCTGACCCTTGATCCAATCATCGCGAGAGCCTCTTGAGGTGTTGATCGAGGCTCTTCGCTATAAGACCGTTCACTGAAACGACTATCGGGACAATGATCGTCAAGTCCACATCACACATAGCGGTCATTTCGCGGGCCAAGTCTAAGTACTTAGTAAGTTTGTCCTTCTCGGCCTGCACAAGGTTATTATTATATATATGAGGATATTTTTTTCTCCTTTTTTAAAGAGGGGTATATCTAGACACAAGTCCCAAAGTAAAGCAGGAATAGAAAGAGATCAGGTAATAGTATTAAAAGCGGAAGATAGAGATGAAGTTATTATTATTTATATTAACGTCTATTATTTTAGATACATAATATTATTTTCCTGTTTCAGAACACGTGTGGCAAGTCAACGTTCAGAAGAAAGGCCTGGGAGCGTCTAAGAACATTCAAGGTCTTTACAACCTGTGCCTGACGGATAAGACCCTGACGCTGGTCAAAATCAAAAGCCACAACAACGTGATCAGAGAACTCGCCATCCCTGAGCGGATAGAGTACTCGCTCAAGTACATCAGAAGGTACGTCGCGTCAGCCAGTCTATTTCCTGGTCTCTTTAACCAGTGACATTTCACTTTTAATGGGCAAATCACGTCATAAAAAAACCGGCTAAGTGCGGGTCGGACTCGCGATCGAAGGGTTCCTTACCATTATGTATAGAAACGGCAAAATAATCATGTCTGTTGAATGGGAGACCCCTTAAATATACTTGTTTTAGTTTATTTTAATTATTTATTTTTAAATGAATATATAATTTAATATTCTATGAATATGTCAAGCGTCTACTTATTGCCGTTATCAATATCGAGCAAAAAAGTCACGTTTTTTGTATGGGAGACCCCTCAAATATTTTATTCTGTTTTTTTTATTTGTATTTGAACATTTTAACTATCACGAATCATGAGATACAGCCTGGTGACAGATTGATGGACAGACAGACAGACGGATAGGGGAGCCATATTAATAGGGTCCCGTTTTTACCCTTTGGGTACGGAACCCTAAAATGGACTGAGACATGGTACGGTGTCTTGTTGTCGCTGTCTTTTACATTGCCGCTGTCATGCATCCTCTTAGGTACATTTGGTAATAAAACAGCAATGAAAATAATTTATTGATTATGGATCGCTTCTCGATTTTTAAAATTGGTAAAGTTTAAAACAGAACATAGGCCATGATCCATGTCCACAGAAAGTGAATATCTTTGTCTACACCTGTAATACAGGTGAAATATTAAGAATTAAGCGATAATGGTTTACCTACAATAATTATTTTTCCAAATATAGAAAGAACTACTTTGTTGCTTATAGAACGTTCTTACTCCCAAAAAAAAAAATAGATTAGCTCTTTTCTGGTATCATCATCATCATATTAGCCGCAAGAAGTCCACTGCTGGACATAGGGCCTCACCAAAAATTTCCAGACTGACTGGTTGGAAGCAGCCCGCATCCAGCGTTCCTCTACGCCCCTACGGAAGATCTAACCAAGGGGTCAGATCTTCCGACCATCTGGTCGGTGCGTATTCTGGTATGCTATGACATAATGGAATGGTACATCATTTAGTATAAGGCTTAATGCTTTGAAGCACGATACTGGTGTCATAAAATTAACCACGGAGTCTGAAACTAAATGTATAAATACTCCATACATACTCCTTAAAAACTATTTGTGCCACCATGCCACGCGAAACTATTCGCATTCATACTGGCTTTATATAATGATATTATATATGTATGTAAAAATATCTAAAGGCACGTAAATTTCGGCTGTTTTAATAGGTTGTTGACAGTAAAATATACTATTCAAACTTGTTGCTTAACAGATGTGGCGATTCGGAGTGTTTCTTCTACATGGAGGTGGGGCGGCAGACGTCGACGGGCGCAGGGGAGCTCTGGATGCATTCAGACGACTCCAACATCGCACAGAGCATGCACTCCACCATATACCTGTAAGTTACGTCATGTTTTGAATCTAACATCCCACTTCTGAATCTAAACGAGTGTCAGAAGTAGGATAGTCACAGATATAGGGATCCGGAGAGTTTTTTCTTATCTGAGGTGGGTTGGCAGACGTCGACGGGCACCAGGTTGATCAGTAGGTATTCAGACGACTCCAACATCGCTCACAGCATGCACTTCACCATATACCTGTAAGTAACGTTACGTTTTGAATCTATCATCCCACTTCTAAATCTAAACGAGTGTCAGAAGTGGGATTGTGACTGATATGGGGATTCGGCGTATTTTTTCTTCAACGAGGTGAGTAGTAAGACGTCAACGCACACTGGGTTGCTCAGGATGCATTTAGATGACACCAACATTGTGCAGACCATGTAGTCCAAATACCTGTAAGTATCATTACGTATTGAATCTAACATCCCACTAAATCCAAACAAGTGTAAGGAGTGAGATAGTTAAATAAATAAATAAATAAATATATACGGACAAATCACACAGATTGAGCTAGCCCCAAAGTAAGTTCGAGACTTGTGTTATGGGATACTAACTCAACGGTACTATATTTTAAGTCAAGACCCAGGCCAATCTGAAAAAGATAATTTTCCATCTTGACCTGGCCTGGGATCGAACCCGGGCACTCCGTGTCGCAGGCTGGCGTGTTGACCGCTGCGCCACGGAGCTATCTTAGTTTTGGTGGCGGTTCGGAATGTTTTTCTACATGAGGATGGGGCGGCAGAAGACGGGTGCTGTGGAGCTCTAGATGCATTCAGACGACGATTTATTGTATTAAAATTCTTTATAAGCACAATAAGCACATTTCGACTTTCTGAGCAGTGCAGTTTACGGCTGGCTCCTGCCTGTGCGTGAGGTCCTCGTCTTTTTTATCTCCCCCTCTATCTATATAGCATTGATTGTCCATGCTTTTATCATGTTACCCCTTTTCAATATCCTTTCAAGTATAACAATTACTTTTGTAATAAGTACATCCATAACATTGTCACACTGCATATTCCAGCGCCATGAAGAACTGCTCCAAAGAGGACGAGCGCGACCACATCCCGCTTCCCAAGAACCGGTCGCTCGAAGGTACGAACCCCCATCGCGATCGCTCGCAATCCCTGTACTCTGACTCCAAGAAGGGCCGATCTGGACTCTCCAATGGTAAGCAAATTATTTCGTTACTCCCTGTGTGCTGTTAAAAACAATATACTAACGTATGAGCTATCCATGCTATGCAATGATCTTGTAGGACATTATTCTTGTTTAGAAAATTTTATACACAATGTCAGTTATCACAAAATTTATACAAGGTGGCCTTGCCAACTTGGAGGTATACAACTTTTTTGCCGCCATATTGTTTTGACGGTAAATATGAGTTGTTTCATGAAAATTACTTTGTGTAGATACGGAAAATTTGTTATAGAACCTTTTACAACGGAACAACGTGTTTTAATTTTTCTAGAATCATTAAAAAGAACTATTTCCGGTCGAATAATTTCGAGAAACGGTGACATTGATTGGCCCCCAAGATCGCCTGATTTAACAGCTCCTGACATTCTGTGGGGCTATCTAAAGGGACGTGTCTATGATAACAGGCCAATTAACCTTCAGCAATTAAAACAAAATATTCGAGACACAGTCACTGAGATAACGTAGGAAATAAAGGCATTTGAGTGCTCGAATCGGGCGCATCGTATGTTAAACAAAGTTAAAGAAGACATATTTTTATCGATTTCCCGAATCGAATCGGAAAAACTTGTGGGTGATATTTATTGATAATTATTAAAGGGTAAGTTTAGTATATTACAATAAATAACTTACCCAGGTGGACACTTGGTGCAAAATAAAATATGTATAGATCGGTCAACACATCGGTGAAAGTTGCCAAGTTTCATTGTACTGAACTTACTCTTTAGTAACTATTTTTGAATTTCTACATTTTATAACAGTAAAAACATATAACAGTTTTAATTTTTCTGATACTAATTGTACAATGGTAAAGGTATTGAGAGAATGACGTGAAAAATATAGTATTTGTGCTTGATTACACTACAATTCACATAAGCAGAATTATCAATTCCTGAAAAAATCAAGTCTCATCGATGGTGTTGCTATCGTTTCCTATGTGACAATTGGTTTAAACAAGCACATGAACAAGTTTTAAATTTTACGATTGTTTGTATAAAGAATAAGGCGTGTTATTGTGTGTAGGTGGAGGTTGTAACTAATGTAAAAACTTCTTGTAACTATGTCTTTTGAAGCTGATTGTTCACCATTACTTACTCCGCCCGGCTTCTTTAATAGATAAACCAGATAACTGAGTATTTAATTTTTGACACGCAAGGTTAGAAGGGAGTGAGGGGGAGGTTGAACGACCCAGAAGCTCACTGCCCCCTACAAATGCGTGATGTACCTACTCCCTTAATTCATTTGATTTGAAAACTAAATATACCTCGGTACGCTCTGACGTCATTTGTTACTTGGTAGAAATGACAGGTAAAAGCTAGCTCCCTTTACACGACGATTTATACTAATATATTATCATTATTTGATTCGGTTATCTGTTTTGTCTATACATCTTTACAGCTCTCGTTCTCGTTCTCAACTGGTGGCGGGGCTAAGACCGACGACAAGTGACAGGCGTCCCGAGCCACCTCTAGTTCATGGAGAGTCCGCTCTATCAACTAGAAGTGGTTCCGGCCGGCTGTTCGCACTATACTACACTAACACAAGACATGATTCTATCCATTTTCCAGTCTTACCATCTGCGCGTACACGTCCTTACTTGGACTGGATATTGACTTGTGTCCTATAAGAGTTTAATCCTATGTCCTACCGTTTTTTAAGCTCTAGATGGATATGAATAGGCATGCTGGACATTTGTGTGCGTTAATTTGTGCGATATTGTAGTTCACTCTCTTCTCCAAAATTTTTCGTGCGTTGTAGACGATTGCTGTCTCTTATAGTCACCAGCGATGGTGGAAGACATCGGAGTCTTGCGACGGGCGCCCCGAGTCACTTCTAGTTCATGGAGAGTACGCTCTATCAACTAGAAGTGGTTCCGCGTGACTGTTGCTCAAAACTTCATCAAGCAAGTGACGTCATCGTCAACCATTCTCATTTTTAAGCTTGCGCCATACTACATGAAGAACCTCTCAGTAGTCATCATCATTGACGGTTCTCTCAAAATTTCAAGGTATGAATGGAACACGGCCTAATATGGTCCGGTCTCCGGACTTAGTGCCTTTGTTTCTGCGGTTTTTTTTTCCTTTCGACTATTCATCTAGGTTCACATATATTTGATGTCTGAAGAAGGGTGGTGGAAGACAGAAAAACGTAGTAACGGGCGCCCCGAGTCAAATCTAGTTAATGGAGAGTCAGCTCTATCAACTAGAAGTGGTTCCGGGTGACTGTTCACTTATCGTCAGATGTCAGTTGAAGAGACGAAGTTAGAAGATCTCCGTTATCTATCGCTTTAACTTTGTGTATTTTTTTTAATTTGTTCCTGGTGGCAGTTTTTGGATTCGACTTTGTACTGAGACATTGTTAAATAATGGTTTCTTGAAATAGCTAACCTCAGAAGCTGATGGCAGTAGGCACCAGGTCCAATAGCTGTTGAAATGATACAATAACAACTGGACTGACATTTCAGTTGGTCTTTCACGTGGTATTATATTGCGTGGATTAGAAACACTATTCATAAGTACTGAATTACTTCAAATCTTACGAAATTTAATCCTATCCTAACTAATATAATAAATGCGAAAGTGAGTTTGTTTGTTTGTTACGCTTTCACGCCCTATTTACCGAACTGATCGTCATGAAATTTTGCATACCCGTTGTCTGGGGCACGGAAAAGGACATAATGTACATTTTATCCCGGGAAAAAGTACTGTTCCCGAGGGATTGACATTGACGCGGGCGGAGCCGCGGGTGAAAGCTGGTAAGTTTATATTTCCTCCCAATGTTACAATACAATTCAGATGAGATCTAAATATCGTACGGCAAAAGCAGTTAACCATATTATTTAGGTAAAACCAATTAATATTTCTGTAAATCCCGAATACGTCATTGCACCAGCGTCTTTACGAGCTGTTAATTTAACACGGAATATAAAATGTGTTACTGATGATAATAAATAACAGCGGTTTCGCAAAAATGTATATGGCGGCTATCTTACAAAGCGATACAATAATGTTACAAATTAAAGAGAAACAGATGTGACGTGTTCGTACAATGAGAGCTCTTGCAGATCGCACTAAACTCCTAGCCAAATCTTTGAAAGCCGTTGTCTGTCTTTATTGTAAATATTTCGTAATTTTACCAGCTACGTTTTCAAGCTGGTGATTCCTAGTCTTGTCGTATTTGGTGTCACTTCGTACATATTAGCGCTATGCCGGTTTTTGAGCGATAGTCAAACTTGAAGACGTGAATTATTGTCCTCTTGTTACGAATTTTGTGACGGCTAGTATGGATTAATTATTGTATTCTATTGCCACATAAACAAAAGAGCCCACAAGTAATAAAGAATTAACCGTGGCCTATGCTCGCCAGTAACGCCTAGCGTTTTCAACTATAAAGAAATCGCTCCTTTTGAAGAACTGTATGTTGTATCATGCATGAGTGATTTTTTATGTATATTTTACGGCAAACGAGCAGACGAGCCACCTGATGGGAAGTGGTCACCGTTGCCCATGGACATCTGCAACACCAGAGGAGGTGCTTATGCGTTGCCGACTCTTAAGATACCTGTAAACACGCCTTTTAAAAGTAATCCTTCTATGTTAATTTTATTTTGTGATAATGGTGTTTATGGATGTTTGTCTGACAATTACCGCTTACGTCGACACCGTTTGAACATATGCCAAACACTGTTGTTTGAAAGAACAAAATCATAATTTTCACTTGTCGTCGCAATTTTTCTATGATATAGTATTGTCCTGTCCACATTCAATACACACTTAGTTACTGCTAAAAATATGTATGACTACAATTTTTCTACGACTTCAGCAGTGAATTTGATTGTCTACTAACTTTCGCCCGTGGCTCCCCTCGCGTGAATGTCCCTCGGGAACAGTACTTTTTTCCAGGATGAGTGAAACATTATGTCCATCGCTAACATAACGTGTTCCACAAAAATATGTAAATTAAAATTGTATATAACATGACATCAGAAAAAAAAAGAAGAATATTAAATATCATACAAAGCCCTTCAGGCAAGTAGGCGACCAATACTGTTGAAAAGAGTTTCTTTCGGCGTCTTCTTCTCTGCAGTGGTCGGTTCCGAAATGCTAGTAGTTTGTAGCTTTTGAACAATAATTAATAATTTAAATATAATATAATATGTATTATTTAAAATGTGAATTGACGTGAAAAAGTGCCTGAAAAGGCCTATTTTCTGAATAAATCTTTGAATCCTTTCCCGCGGGCCTCAAAATACACGGTGAAATTTTGATCGTTCTGTACCTTTAAAGGGATGATTGAGCCCGTTGATATAAACAGCTTTTTTATGGGACTAATGCTGGGAACTCAAAAATTTCTTTGACGTTCCCATACAAATTGACCGGGCGTCCGAAATTTTTTGTATGGAACTGCCCTTTTTTTTTGAGTTCCCAATATTGGTCCCATAAGAAAGTTGTTCATATCGATGGGCTGAATCACCCCTTTAAGGGTAGTAACTGGCCGGGGATCGAACCCGGTCACTCCGTGTCGCAGGCTGGCGTGTTGACCGCTGCGCCACGGAGCTAGTCAATATGTGACCATAATAATGTTTGCGACATGAAATCAGTTGTCACGGCCGCTGACCGCTCGTTGGTTGTCACCGTAATCCGTTGCAATATGGACGTCACCAGGTTATGTAAACATATATAATACTAGCTTTTGCCCGCGGCTCCGCCCGCGTCAATGTCGATCCCTCGGGAATAGTACTTTTTCCCGGGATGAAATGAAGCCTATGTCCTTCGTACTGCACAGAACTTGTATGCAAAATTTCATGATGATCGGTTTAGTAGTTACGGCGGGAAAGCGCAACAATCAAACTTACTTTCGCATTTATAATATTAGTAAGGACTAGCTGTTGCCCGCGACTTCGTCCGCGGCAATTTCTGTTATTTTGATTAATTATTTTTTTTATTAGTATAGATGGATAATTTTCTCCCGTTTTCGAAACATTTTTTATTGATGCTTCGCTCCTATTGGTCGCAGCATGATGTTTTATAGCCTAGAGCCTTCCTCAATAAATGGACTATCCATCTCAGTAATAATTTCCCAAGTTGAAACAGTAGTTCCTGAAATTACCGCGTTCAAACAAACCAACAACTATTCAGCTTTATAATATTAGAGCCTAGAGTCTTCCTCAATAAATGGACTATCCAACGCAGAAATAATTTTCCAAGTTGAACCACTAGTTCCTGAGATTAGCGCGTTCAAACAAACAAACTCTTCAGCTTTATAATATTAGTATAGATATGCGTGACGCGTCTGTTTATTGAACTGATTTCCGAGAAACACATGTTTTGATCTTTTATAAACGTATTTGTCATACATTTTCTTTGTGACTACACCAATATTTGAATATTATGGATGACTATGTAAACTTTTATGGTATATTGTTTGAATGATTGACTATGTAATTTCGGTTTGGTCATGTGATCAGGAGTGTATTGCACCGTTATCATCATCATCATCAGGTCTATTTAGTCTACGCTGCAGGAGCATGACCCTCTCTGTACTACCGGAGCCATACTTGTCCAGAGCAGACAGAGGATTTGGCCTACACTCTCCTCGCTGGCCAGACGAGTTGGAGAGGTCTCATTGACGTTTATGAGCTTTGTTTAGCTTGTATTTCCTAAGGTGGTCTTGTTTTAATCTGCCGGAAACCACACGGCAATCAATAATTATAAAATATACCTTCCAACTATAATATAAACATCAGACCAGCTTAACGATTCCATAATATTATATTGTCATTCGATTTACACATGCATGCAAAATTTCAGCTCAATCGGTAGCCGGGAGGTGAATTAAATTTAACTAGCCAGATTTGATTACAGACAAACATCGGGACAGGTGAAACTAAATAAAAGCTTGTAAAAGGAGTTCAAAAAGGAGGAGTTTTTAGTAGTCTCTTTCTACTTTACCATGTATAATAGGTTCTTTCTACTATCCTAATCCTAACTAATATTATAAATGCGAAAGTGAGTTTGTTTGTTACGCTTTCACTCCGTAAGTACTGAACCGATCATCAAGAAATTTCGCATATAAGTTCTCTGGAGTACGGAGAAGGACATAGGCTACCTTTTATCCCGGGAAAAAGTACTATTTCCGAGGGATTTACTTTGACGCGGGCGGAGCCGCGGGTGCAAGCTAGTACAATATATAATAGTAGTTCTTTATACTATGTATAATAGTAGAAAGAGCTTACTACTAACTTCTGACCAACCAGTCATCAGCATACACTAAAAAAAACCCATAATTTCAAATACAAATCAGTTGTTTATTTACTAGGTCTACCGATGAGTCACCGATAAGATTACACTAACCGCAATGATAAACCGCCAATAATATTTGCTTATTTACTACACAGGCGGCAATAATATTTATTGCCGGGAAACTTTTTATCAATGACCTGAAGCCTACAATAATAAAGCATTTTTGAAGTAAATACTTCATGGCGGCGTTGTGCACTTTTTGGGATTGGGTAAAAAATGTTAAACTCGGGGCAGGACACGTGACCTGATCGAAAATTCGTAAGACGGACACTAGACCGCCGGCGTGGCGTAGGAGAGGAAATAATTGATGGGTTATACCGGGAATTAGAGTTAAAAACAGGAGATCAAGACGAATTTAGTTTATTGTCAAATATACATCAGCGGCCATCGAGCAGAAAGAGAACAAGGAAGTTACCAACGACAATTTACAAGTTCTATAAAAAAGCTAAAAGAATCTATACTTTGGTAGGTGAGGTAATACGCTAATATTGGGAATGTTTACTTCTCCAACAATAATAACTCCTTCTCTTTCTACCGCACGGAGTTTTCACTTCACACGCAATGCAATACATTTTTTATAATGTATTAAGTAAATAAATAAATATAAATATATACGGACAAATCTCACAGATTGAGCTAGCCCCAAAGTAAGTTCGAGACTTGTGTTATGGGATACTAACTCAACGATACTATATTTTATAACAAATACATATATAGATACACATCCAAGACCTAGGCCTATCTGGAAAAGATCATTTTCCATCTTGGATGGCGTGTTGACCGCTGCGCCACGAAGCTAGCCAAAAATAACCCCTTCTCTTTCTACCGCACGGAGTTTACACTTCTGCCGGCACTCTCGCAGGTGCAATAGGTTTTTTTTATGTGTTAAGTATTGTATTTATTTATATTACTAGCTTTCGCCCGCGGCTCCGCCCGCGTCAATGTCGATCCCTCGGGAATAGTACTTTTTCCCGGGAAAATAGCCTATGTCCTTCTCCGCACTCCAGAGTACTTGTATGCAAAATTTCATGATGATCGGTTCAGTAGTTACGGCGTGAAAGCGTAACAAACAAACAAACAAACTCACTTTCGCATTTATAATATTAGTAAGGATAAGGATTCGATGTAAAATACCAACAACTGCCACCATGAATTGTGATTATGTATACATTATTATGTTTAACTTGATCTCAAACTTTATCTTTTAACATGACGACATTTTTTTTTACAAGTGTGTTTATCATTATCTTTATTTTCGGTGTACATTTATTTCCAAACTTGCTTTAGTAGTAGTTTTTAGAGTAGTTTGAGCTATTGCATTTAAGTAGTTAGAAAAGCTAGACTTCGCTAACCGTAGTTGTAGAATTGTGACTAACATTACCTAAATATATTGATTTTAATATTTTATACGTAAATTTTTATGCACTATACATTTCATATAAAATTTTACGCTTGATGGCCTTACTTCTTGTGTTTAATAATTTATTTAAGTGTGCTTTGTACATAACCTAACTAGGTCCAACAAACAACTAAGTCCCTTTCCTGGGAGAAAAGAAACTTGTCTAATAAGAGTCATTTTAATTAACGAAAACGATTACATCTTTGAAATGTGATAAAAAAAACAACCTTAACTGCTCCAAGTACATCTTATCTCAAGGTTCTTGTTCCTTATTATCTTTTGAGACTTAAATTCACGTTCCAAAGTAACTTTTAACCAAGGGGTAAGACCATCAAGGGGGTCCACCAAAAGAAATTTGTTATTTGAGTATGCTTACTCTACACTGGAATGGCTAGCGATGCGGGGAGCTCTTATGCCTTGGTTTCTATCATTGCGGTGCCACACAGCAGGCCCTATATACGTGAAAAATAAAGTTTTAAGGGTATCTTTTTTTACGCAAATAGATATTTCCTGCTCCGAGTGCGGTGAAACTAAGGCATTAGAGTTTTAAACCCTAAAACCAACAGAATCGTGTCGAAAATTCAACGCGATGACGATCATTTTTCATGCATTTTTAAACAGATAGTCTTATTATAAAACGAGGACTTACTTATGTAACTGCTTTAAACCATTATCCGTCCAAAACAAATTGACAGTGACAGTTGACCAAACGTCAAAGTAATAAGTGTCGACTTATTTTGGTCGGATAATGATTTAAACCAGGTACTAAAGTTAGTCATCTTTTTATAATAAGACGGATAAGGTTTAAGGGCCTTATCACACTAGCGAGTTGAAAGCGGGGCGAGTGCGCAGCGAGTTCGCCGTGAGATGGCAACGTGTGCGCGGCGAACTGCGCGTGTGCTGCGGGAGCGCAGTGAGCTCGCGGCATTGATTTGTATTACAAAACGCGGATCACACGACGCGATCTGGCTGAGACTCCGCGAGACTCCCGTCCGTACTGTCGTCTCCGTTACGTCCAGTATACCCCCGGTCGGAGAACAGCCCTTCGGGATGTTCTCCACCCTCACTTTCTAGTGAGGTCCGACTCTATAGCACCCGCGGCGTCTTCGCGCCGAGCTCGCTGCGCACTCGCCCCGCTTTCAACTCGCTCGCAACTCGCTAGTGTGATCACAGTAAAAGCCGTTCTGGTGCGGATTAAGCAGTTTACTTTTGGTGGACCGCACTTAATTAGCACAAATCTATTGCAGACAATAAGGGCCTGTGCGTTGGCTCGTGTATTAGACAGTGCGTGTGCCCCGCGGCCACTTACTCCGTAGATGACTCCGCCGCAGGCCTGGCGCTGTTGACGACAATGGCGGCCGTCACGCCGAAGAACGGTACGGCGACAAGCTGGGTTTCGGTTGTAGCATCACAGCGTGTATTGTTCCAAATAACTAATTCATTAAGCAATTGTGCAGTTGTGGGAATGAAAAACCTTACTGAACTTGGTTTTCCAAAAGTGGCAGTATAGTTTATAATAGTTTTGTATATAACATCTTTTCCGTATGTAAGGTTCATTTAAATTAAGCGCAAATATTTTAAAGGCTCACAACCATAAGCTAGAAAAATGCTTTTAAAGCAAAATAAACAAAATCGACACGGTAGTTTTCGAGATACATGGACTTGAAGCACTTGAACATTTAGAAGAACGGACGAAAAACGCACCCTGTGTACAAAAAAACCTTTCTTGGCGAATAACTTTTACTATTATCTATGGATACTGAGTCACTGATGTCGACAATAAAAACAGCTGATGTATAGATTTTAATAAAAAAATTGTATGAAAACATTAAATAAAAATTTAAAAACTAGCGTGTCGCTTTCTTAAAATTTGCTACTGAAGTATTTCTTTGACTTATGAGACCCAGTCCTTAAAATATTTTCGCTTAATTTAAATGTACCTTTGAATATAACGTTACCATTTTTTGTTTTTTTCGTACCATATCCAATACATTGACATCAGTGACAAGATTATATCGTACATACAAAATAATAAGTATCTATGCTTCATAAAAAAAAAGACAGGGGTCATTCAAATATTACGTAAGCAGCAAATGGGGTAGGCTTATTCCTGTTGACTTTTAGCACGGTGACGTCAGCAACAATTTGCAAAATATACAAACATGAAAATGATTATGTTTACGTAAGCTGGAGAAGGGGGGCTTTCTTACTTTTGCTGTCAAGGGGGGAGGGGGGGGGGGGAGGGGGTTAACAATAGCTGATATATTGCTTACTGAAAATGGCTCCTAACGTTGAGAGCAAGGATAGAAATTGCCTGTGCACGTCTTTTTTCCGTTCTTCAATTTAGGTTCGGTTACTTTATATTTTGAAAGCGTTGCATTTTTTTTTTATTCGCGCTGTGATTCTACCGCCACTCGTCAAACCTTTGGGATCATTCAGCCTAAAGGGCTGGGAGCTTACTAGAGCTTTTATTTAATACTGCTTACAGCCAACTAAATTATGATAACCAAATAATCAACGTCAATGTCTAAGGGTCGATAACGGCTGTATGTGTTACTTACGGTTTTTGGCAGCTAACTGACAAGTACAGCGCCCCTAGCGGACGTTTCTGTAAACTCGCCTTTAGTTATTGTAAACATTTAAGAATTGTATAGCGCCTATTATCATCCTGAATATCGGATCCGATGGGAGGGACGCCGCTATACGTTAGAAACGATGCGAGATATCTCCAATCGTATCGCACGTATTGCGGCGTCCCTCTCATCCAGGGGTTGGAATACCGGTAAAAATCCATTACGGGTACCTCTATGAAACGACAGTACCGGTAATTGGTTTGATACCGGTACATTTGGTAACTGTAAAAATTAAGTACCGGTACCTCTATAATACAACGGTACCGGTAATTGGATTGGTACCGGTACCTCAATAAAACGACGGTACCGGTAATTGAAAGAAGTACCTGTACCAAATACTGGTAAACAGTACCGGTACTCGTATTGGGAATTATCATTTCGTTAATGTGTGTCGTTGCCGTGTTGTGCATGTGCGGCGTGAGGCGGGGGCCCACAATAGGGCGGCACTTTTACAGTCGAGCGAGTCCCATGCGGTAGACGGCAACAATGCGTAGGTACCGGTAAAATTAACGCAATTTTAATACCGTAAAAATTTGACAGTATAGATGTACCGGTACTTACCGGTACTTATAATGTGAATTTGGTACCGGTAACAAGTAGCGGTAAAATTACCGTTAACTGTTAACAATATTATTACCGTTAAATACTAGATTACCGGTACCTCATATTACCGTTAAAATTTTAACAGAATAGTAATACCGGTACTTACCGGTACTTATAATGGGAATTTGGTACCGGTAACAAGCCCTGCTCTCATCGGATACAAAATTCAGGATGGTTTAATAGACGCTTATCAAGCTGAATTAGACTAATTTTGGCAGAAATCTTATATTGACAATTATTTAATGTATTTTATACAGTGTTATTCTGAACCGTGGCAATAATTGCGGTATCAGAATTCCTAATAAAATATACATCTGCTAAAAAACGGTAAAGAATTAGAAAAAATGTGCGCTCGTTTTGTAAAGTGAAAAGTTCTTAAGCGGAGGTGTGCACTTTTTGGGATGGGTAAAAAATTTTAAACTCACGTCAGGACATGGCCTGATCGAAAATTCGTAAGACGGACAAATGACGCGCAGCGTAGGAGAGGAAGTAATATCCCCCCTACGGAGTGCAACCCATTTTTGTTTTAATCTTTTTCTTGCGGGTCAATATATATTTTAGGAATTCTGATTCCGTCATTACAATGTTGACAGGCAGTTCAGAATCACAAGACATTGAAATATAAATGAAATTTCAGATTAGCTGTCGGAAACCATTTTGAAGTCAATTAACTTTTTCTTGCATTTTGATTAATCTTTATTTTATTTTAGCAACTTAACATTTGCTTCAAACTGTCTTCCCTCTTCCTTTCTATAAGAATGTAAATGTGCTGGTGTTTCTGTGTTATCGACCCTTAAGTAACTCGCTTTTAGAGCTACTGCTGAAGCGATATTATAAATTATATTTTGTATTTCATAGCGTAAGTAAGTAATCAGGATCATTCTCACTAATTCTTACTGATATTTTTTTCATTCTCATTAATTCTTACTGAAAAAAAGTCTCAATAGTTCCATGGACCTGTTTGCCGATGGAATAAGTGAGAATGATCGAATAATAATACTGTACTGTTACTATCAATTCAGCATTTCTTATTGTGAATTTATTTCTATACTTTCTTTATTCTTGTGGTGTTTCATTATTTTTAAGTTGGATTGGTTTCTCTCTGAGGGTTTTATGAAATACATGTTGGATATTGAAACGTGAATTCATAAAAGACGGTTGTATCGACAGCGCATGTTTCATGCAGCAAGAAAATTGGATTGGTTCATTCTATTCAAATATGAATTCAACTAATCTAAAAAAATTCAAGCAAGTATAATAATCTAGATACCCAATCCGCGATAAAACTTCGTCCCTGTCAAATAAGCACTCACACACAAGACATTTGGGTGCATATTATTCCGCTTAAATTTAAATTCCTAATTATCGGAAGGCCTAGAAAGCGATGGCGCGACGACCTCGACGTTTTTCAATGTGGATGGTCTGAAATTGCATTGGACAGAAACAAGTGGAAGGAAATGGGGGAGACCTTTGCCCAGCAGTGGGACAATATAGGTTAGATAAAAAAAAAAAAAAAAATTATCGGAAGAATCGAATATTTTTAGACTTTATGGCATGCAAGTAAGGTTGGTTTTGCATAAATATCGACTTTAATTGTGGGCAGCATGCGTGCAATCTTGTGTGATCGATTTGTTGGTTTAACATGCGCTCCGTCCACATAATGACTAGCTCCGTGGCGCAGCGGTCAACACGCCTGCCTGCGACACGGAGTGACCGGGTTCGATCCCCGGCCAAGTCAAGATGGAAAATTATCTTTTTCAGATTGGCCTGGGTCTTGGATGTGTATCTATATATGTATTTGTTATAAAATATAGTATCGTTGAGTTAGTATCCCATAACACAAGTCTCGAACTTACTTTGGGGCTAGCTCAATCTGTGTGATTTGTCCGTATATATTTATTTATATATTTATTTATTTATTTAACATGCGCTCCGTCCACATAATGCTGTTGTCAAATATTTTTCAACGAACCGTTGGTCCATGACTTTCCATTCTGCTTTATGTTGATGAGCAGAAAGCATTTCATTAAATCATTAATGAATAATCTGCTCTATTGGTATTATGGTTACTTCTTCTCACTTTCAATTCCTTTTTTAATTTTTTTATTCGATATGTCCATTATTTTTTGTTTGTCACGTAACGTACAAATGTTATAATTTTTATGCATGATGATTATACGCAATACGGTATTATACTATTTTTCAAAATGAAGTTTAATTTTATAATTTACTAGCTGTTGCCCGCGACTTCGTCTGCGGCAGTTACTGTTATTATGATTAATGAATAATTTTCCCCCGTTTTCAAAACATTTTTTTAATGCTTCGCTCCTATTGGTCACAGCGTGTTGTTTTATAGCCTAAAGCCTTCCTCAATAAATGGACTATCTAACACAAAAAGAATTTTCCAATTTGAACCAGTAGTTCCTGAGATTAGCGCGTTCAAACAAACATACAAACAAACTCTTCAGCTTTATAATATTAGTATAGATATAGATGTGTAATAAGTCGCTAAATTTTTTTGATAATTTTAAAAAAATCGGGTAATGCATTATAAGTCCCTTTAAAATTCTGATCTTCTGATCTTGATTTATACTTCGCGCCTGAAACGCTGCGTGACGTCTGTGTTACGAAAATGTTAATGTGTAAGGTGACGTAGCGTCTTCCGGTTTGAGCGTTTGAAGGACACAAAGATTTTTTTTTGATATAAAAAAAAACTTATAAAAAAAAAAAACTATATTTCTATTATTTGCCTAAATGATTTAGGCTTTCGTATTAATAGTAAAATACCGTATTTGATGATGGCTATTTATAAATTATCATAAATAATTGAATGAGCTCATCACCATGCTTATTACAAGCGTCGGCATGCATAATTAAGTCTTGGCTTCTGTATAACGCACGATAAAACTGTTTAAGTGTAACTGCAAACTGTACCAAACAAAGGTTTTGTTTTAAATATTTGTTTGCACTCAATTTTGTTATGTTAAAGTTTGCAAAATCAAAAATTGCTTATTTTGAGTTGCATGTATTTGAAGTGTTCCAAACTTTATCAGATAGTTTAGTCGGGCTCTCAATCAGTTTGAAGATGTAAGCGAGTGCGCACTTCACACCGATTCGGTATTGGATGCATCTTCATAGTGATTGAGAGTCCGACTAGTTAGTAAACTATCGGCCGATGGAAAGTCTCCAGTGTGCGGGAAATCTAAATGTGATTGAGTGAAGTATGTATCAAATTACCTCAACCATATAACTAAATGATAAGTTAATAAAACGTTATTTTATTAAATTAATGTGTTATTTAAAATAATGTGCCCATTTTAACTAATGTACAGATCATAGATAGATGTTTCATTTATTTCTTAGAATATGCTGATACAATTCTGTTACGAGGTACATAAGGTGCAACATTTTCTGCCTATTAGGCGTAGAAATATTAAGATTTAAATTAAGCTTTCACTTCAATAACTTCTGCTCATTTAGTCAAATTATCATATTGAGCGACTTCTTGGACTTTTTGAAAATAATAGTCTTGGTGCTTAAGACTACAGGATCTTGTGCAAAATAATTAAATAGACTTCGTTAAGAGTAATCAGGTAGAAGTTTTCATAAATGATTACTAAAACGGTAATAATAAAAGCTCTACGCCTTTATTATAGCGGAAGGAAATAAATAATAAATTGGTGTTGGTAATGGAATGACGTGTGGGTGTATCATACATTCACGATAATATCATAAGTGTGTAATAAAATATGGCCAATTCATATTCGTAAAGTCATTTTTGCACACCATACCTTGAAAACAAATACAACACAAATCTTGAATTTGCCATATTTTGACTTGAGACATTGTAACTGATTGTTTTTTGAGCGATGGCGTATGTTTGTCGAAAGTATTACCTATTTTCCAGTAGATTCTTGCACAAGTCTTATATAAGGATGAAAAATAACAAAGACGTTATAGAATTGACTATATTTGTTTGTGTATGCGCCATCGCTTAGTCCTCATAACCTTGCATTACATCCTTGCACCGGGTGACGCTTGGTGCTCCGTGTTTTACGTGTCGCTTCTCATTGTCTTTCGCAGCCGAAAACCAACCACCGAATAACTCATTAACTGTCGATAAGCCTGAGACTACGCGGGTGATAAAGCACCATCGTACAGTCTCGCTGCCGACTGGCTGCCCGCTGTTCCAAGAACCTCTCAAGATCGTACACGAACGGACTCGGTCCGCACCGCTAACCGGGGACGAAGTCGATAGAATCACCATTGAGAAAAGTGTGACGCATTCATCTTGTAAAGCGGTTAATGGGACGGAGTTCCCTCCGAAGAAAGCCCAATGGTCGCGACGAGCGTCCACTGGCACTCGACTGACTTCTAAACTGAAACTATCGCCGGCCCATTCTATGAGTACGTATTCATCGACATCGGCTTCTTAACGCACATCTACATCGCATATCACTAACTTGTATATATAAAACAGCTACAGAGAAAAATACAGAGATTCAGATTTTAACCAAAATTTAATTGAGCGCTAACTCGTTATTAGTAACTCGTTTAGCAAAAGCTTAAACTCTGTATTTATTCTCTGTGTTACGTTGGTTTTTTAATTTTGCGTTCGGATACTTTGCCACGTGAAGTTATGAAATACGATGTCCTTTGTTTGCTTGTGAGTTTGTTTGCATGTGTTTGATATTGTTTGCTTTGTCTTGATATGTGTGTTGTGCGTTTTAAGTCACGGAACTGTGCTTTGCTTTGTTTTCGTACTACCTTCTTCATCGGGAAATTTAGGGGCAAGTAAACTGGCCATATACTATAGCAATCCTTGTTATTTTAGCTAAAGATTACAAGGATGACTTAAGGAATGGCCTTTTTATATCTTAAATTATCCCGATGGAATGGTTCCAGCATGTGAATGAAATTTTAAAAGTTATACAGTTAGGAACTGTTTAATTTTTAAACTACAAGTTTTCTTTATCAATTTATTTAACTACTTATGAATGTCTGATCTTTTAGTACCTCTTCTAACTGTTTGAATAGCGAAATGTCCGTAGTAAATTACAGTAACATTTGACATGAAAATAATGTTATTGCGCAGGTGTAGCAGTTGGCAATAATAATAATAATAAAAATACATGGGTTCAGATATTATAAGAGGGTCAATTTACACGCTGTATTAAAAATGTCCACAAAGAAGCGAACATGTAAACATTAAAATAATTTTCAGTAAATTAAATATCTAAGGACTATATGATATGCATAAACAAAAATTGTAGACTTAATCCGTTTATTAGAATACGAATTACAAATTTAACTTATAAATAGGAAAATGCGCAAAAGGCGGCCTTATCGCGTATCAATTTCTTCCAACCTTTTCTTTGAATACAATTTTACAGGACAATTCGCATTCTCTCAGTTTGAAGGGCCGAGCATTCGTTGACTAAAGTTTTGTCGACAGACTCGGGTCCTCGCAGCCGCTGTGACAGCATGCCGGCCGCGTCGAGAGCATCCACCTCGTTCGAGGCTGAAAGGGCGCCCGCGAGGCACAACGACCATGTCGAGGGTGAGTTTAGTTACTGCCAGTGCTCTGTTATTATTTTTTTTAAAGGCTGTAGCTAGCTCCAAGTGAGCTTTTGCTACTGGGCGTTTGAGGCGAGGCCTGAGTGCCCTCAGCCTATATAGACAACATTACCAAAAGGCCCCCGAGGGACGGACCTCGGCTTTGGGCGTTGCCTGTGTACGCAAGGCTTGGAGAGACAGCAAACTCTTATATTGTCTGATGGGCCACGTATATTTGCATGCATAGCCTGTAAGGCCAATCTGAGAAACAATGGCAAAAGTCTTTGGAGAGCAGCAACTCTCCAGCCAGTACTCTAAGGATCCTGGGTAAGTATATGTATAATTACGGAGCTTACATCAGCGAAACTAGCGCCACCCATAATTTTATTCTCTTTCTCCTAATCCCGATTATATAAAAAAAAAAAAAATAATCTGTATTTCGTTATAAATTACTTGTAGTATTTTTGGTATTACTTTTCATTATTTTGCATTTGATATGTAAATTAAGAGAACTATTGATTACCGCCAAAAGTGACCACTTGAGTAGTTATTTTACACAATATCTTAAACAATAATGAAAAGGAACACCAAATATACTACAAGTGATTTGTTACCGGAACACAGAATAAGATTGTTTTTATTTGATCGTGTTTAGGAGTAAAAAAATAAAATGATGGCTGGCGCTAGTTTCACTGACCGACGAGCATACGATGTTCACGATGGTAAGTCATCCCAGTCTCCCAAAGATATGTGCTGCTTGATAGAGGCATTGCGGTATTGGAGGCTAGTAGGGTAAGGTCGCAACACCTATTTACCAATCGTCGTAGCCGAATCAGCTATAAAAAAAAGGGAGATTTTATCAAAAAAGATTCCTTCTGGTGTATACAACGTTGAGAAAGAGATATATTTTTGTATGATATAGGATGGCTAAAGAGAAAGCGAGTCACGCAAGCAAAGTGTGACAGGAGCGTTGTCGGCCTTTCAAGGAGTTTCACACTCACCGAACGAAGCGTAGAAGCGGTAAAGCTTCTACTCAAACGTCGATTTTCTGTGAGAGAGTGGTACTTCCCCGGACGAGCCCGCCCATTCATGCTACTAGCAAAAAATGACTTTTGCCAGTAGCGTGGCTGTACCACGCTACATATATACAGAGAAACTGTATTTGTTACATTAGTATCTCACGTTGCAAATCAGGTTTGGCCGACAAGTGCGAAATACACCTGTAGAAACTTCCCAAAAGACAAAGGCTTTTCCCAAGGATTCTTCGATCCATGGGAGTATATTGCCATACTCACCACGCTTGGCAGGCGGGTTGGCGAGCGTAGTTTCTTTGGCTTCTTGTGCTTCCGACGCTGCTGCCCATCGGAAGCATTTTTAAGCTGGGGAACGATATAAATGTGACATTTGGGATGGGAATTAAGTTGTAATGTTGGGATACTATTCACTCGGATGAATGGGGAAATGCAAGTAGCAGCTCGGAAGGCAGGTCGCGCGTACCCAATGCCGTACCTGCAGCGATCGGCCAAGGAGTTAAGGATGACATCCCTGTTCTTCATATACATCATAAGGGCGAATGCAAAACAGAAAGCGGCGACGCGACGTACCGACTGGTGATGACATGGTCAGGGCCTTATATTTTGCTTCAAAAGTTAGTTAGATTTTATTATAAAAGAAAGATTATTAAAGTTTCCGTTTTCCACCTTTACCATCTTGGAATACAACATTTCAAATTATATCTCCGTAGCCTTTCGTTTTCTTACCAATCGAGGCAGCACATAAGTATAGTAGAAACGACTATACGTTGAGTTAAGATCTGGAACTGAGTTCACTCGGTCAACTGTCAGCCTGACACCAATCTGCTTATGGCGAGAAGTAGTGCTTTTGGGGAGTACATCATAGGTAAAAATCCCCTTATAGTATCACTACGTTGTCCGTCTGTCCGTCGAGAGCCTTTAGATTTCTATTCAAGTAAAATAAAAAACCCGATGTCATGTATGTATGTATAGCCTTACTGTGAGTGGCACTTCGCACGCGTACATAACATAGCGTGCAGAACTGATGGGGCAGAAGGGTTCTCGAATGGCGACCACGTATCGGCAAGGGCAGCGTCGGACACCCACCGGACACGTCCGACCTAAGGTCGCAGGAAGACGCTGGATAAGGCCGCTTACAATTCAACCGGTCGTATGCCTATCCTATGTCCAGCAGTTTACCTGCTGATATGAGTAAACTTCGGTTCCTGACGTCATCTTAACATTTTATTTAGTTTCTACCCTACCGTTAGGTTGGGAGAAACCTTCAAAAATAATAGCAAGCGATTACACCTGATGGTAATATCTTCCCATGGACATCGTAAGTATAGATCAAGGGACGAAGTTATGTATTTTTCAAAAACAAACCATAGCGCGTTCTAACTTATGTCTCGCGCCATCTAGTTACGTTTATTGGAACTATTGTTCGGAATATTTTTGATTTCAACTTTTAGAATATATGCGTTTGAGGAGAAGATTTTATAACTTGTTTTCTAATTTTTTTTTATTATTTATTTATATTTATTGATAAATATAATATTGATTAATTAAAGAATAAGAATAAATGTGAGAAAAGCATTGGTATTGCGACTGAGGAAAGGTAAGTTGTCTCAAGTATAAAGTATTATTGGTGTTTGTTTTGTAGATACAGTACTGCCACTTTTATAAGTTACACCGATGTACCTACGCAAAAATAATATTTTTGCAAGGCGCGAGATATATGCCTGCTATTGGCTGATGTGTTCCCGCCATGTCAGCCGGCCTATTTGCTAACTCAGTGTACAACGTTTTCATAGTCATTTCAAAGTACATTACGTTTTATATATGTTCAATAAAAATAATCAATCATAGGCTGTCCGCAATTTATTTTGAAGTGACTATCGAAACGTTGGTCACTGAGTTAGCAAATAGGCTGGCTGGAGTTCGCTGCAGCGTCGCTCGCTACAAGTATTATGAGCGAGACAGCACGAGTTGTGTTTGGATTTCAAATCTTATGTAGTATATATATAAGCTCGTTATTTCACTGATATTTATTCGGTTTGATTCGGCGGTAGGTTGTGCTATTCTGCGCCGCCGATGCGACTTATAAAAGTAGTAGTACTCATATTTTTTTAATGCTTTAGTGTAGTGGTATAATTTGAAAAGGAAGAAGATTTAACCAATGAGGGTTTTCTGAAATACCCAACGGCATCACTGATTCGTACTATGATCTAGGATCTATGATAGCCAATCATAGAAGGTCTATGATCGGCTATCATTAGATGATATTTGACAAGCAGTAACAAATGTTACCTATTACTTGCCACCTTACCTGCCGGCCTATTTGCTAAGTGTACAACGTTTTTGATAGTCACTTCATAATACATTACCTTTTATATACCTTAAATAAAAATAGTTAATCATACGAAAGCTGTAATGTATTTTGAGGTGGCTATGAAGTTATACTAAGTTATCAAATAGGCCGGCAGACCCTGAGCTTCAGTGCTGCGCCACATATTTCAGAACACACTCATTAGATCTATATTTATGGAAAAAGTTTTGTTTTCCTCCTCGAATTGTGCCCCAGTTGTCTATTACTCTGCCTACCCCGATAAAGATACAGAAGTGATACTATATTATTCTTCAATGCCAGTTTTAGCGTCACATACATATATATAATCTTTGCAATGTTTTCGCCACACGTCGATTTTCCGTCGATGATTTGAGAATCAAATGAGATCGGCCTAAGCGTTCGGCTTGTGACGCATCTATCTCTCTTCCATCTTTATCACGTAAAATTATCATCCGTAAACCGACTTTACAGACATTTTTTTAGGTAGATGCTTACGTAATCAGATATATTTTTCAAGATCATAATACATGTTCTCTACTTCAAGCCATTTATGAATGTTTCATTCATTTTTCCTTCTCCGTTCATTCGTAAAATTTTGTTGAAAGAACTACGAACTGCTGAGAACAAAAATATACAACTTAAAGTTTCCTTACTTTTCAGGCGATCTCTATTGGAAAGTGACTACCAATGGCTTTCTCCCACTCGCCAGACTGCGAACAAAGAAGAGCTATAGAGAATACATGTCATCAGATTCTCTGTTACGCCTCCGAGACTCGATGCGGCGCGAACGCGAAGGCAATGGAAACATCTACACGACCCTTGAAACTATTAACAGACCTAGGAAAGTCCAGTGCGCATTACGAGATCCAACGTCAGATAAACACCGAAAATGTCAATCAGAAATAATGAAAAAAGGTGATAGAAATATAGAAGAATCATTTGAATACTCCGCAACTCATTCTATCCGAAAGGACATAACAACAGTCAGCGCCGGCAAAAACATTGACGTTAAAACAATAGACAGAACATCACCAAACACAGATTTATCGGAAGACAATAACGACGACAAAGACAATGTCGACGACAAACGTTTCAGCATGTCGTTAATATCGATGTTTAAAAAACTGAATAACGAACAAAAACATTTCGCCAAAGTGGAGATTCTCAATATTATGAACCGCGCAAAGCATTTTCGTGGACCTGTGTATCAAAATGTCTCTGCGTGTCAAAACTGTTCGTCTATCACTAACTCATGTTCTATGTCTCATGTGCCGCCTCGTAGTGATATACAAACTTGCTCTCAAAACAAAGAAATATCAAGCTCTTCTACTGAAGATACGTCGAGTATGAATAGTTCTATTGGAGTATCATCAAGGGGTACCGTCGATTCAGGAGAATATTGTAATCTTTTTCAACGTAATTATTCTTTGTAGCTATTTATTTAAGTTAATAAATTTTGATCTGGTTAAACATTAGTTTTCTTTTTAAATTAACTAAGTTTTGATAAGATAAACTTTTTGTACATGAGCGTAACAATTTAGTTGTACACAAAATAGGTTTAAATATTTTACAAACATGATTACATACTTGAATTAATTAGTTAATAATTAGCAAAACACAAAAATAATTAACAGCGTCATGTACCTAACAAAACTGAAAAACATCACATTCAAATATGAGTCATAGTGCATTAGCATACATCATAAATACATCTACAATATTTCATTTGACAATAAGGAAATAACTACTTGAAGTGTTGCAGTAAACATGTTTTCGTTCAATCGTAGATAATTAGCATAATAGATAACGAGTGTTATTCGATAGAAATGATGTTTCTATACAGCGCTGATGTTGTGAGGTCGGATGTATGTTACGTACTGACTTTAAGAGCAGCCCACAGCTTGTTTATAGACTTTCGTCGAGTCACGTGACACCGTTTAAGTAGGGTGACAACGCTGTATGTAGACTTTCGAATTAGAAACTTGCAATAGTAGAATTCTGACAATGTTTCTAATTGGACTGTTAAGGACACTTAATTGAATACTGATGCTGTAACTTTGGTTAAAATTTCAAAAGTATATATTTATTTTAAAAATAAGATATCCTTTTAAAATGTGTAGTTACTTTTGTCATGGCCTTTCCCGTCAATAACATAGCTGCTCAACAAAGAGACACACAGAAACGACGTTTGTGTAAATGCTTTACCGCTTCTATGCTTCTTTCGGTGAGTGAGAGGGCCGGAGACCCATCCTCCCCCCCATGTCCTCCCCACAACTCCTTGAAAGGTCGGCAACGCTCCTGTCACACCCTGGTGTTGCAGTTGTCACAGTTTTCTGCTGACACGCTTATGTGCCATGACGTCACTACTTTAATTTTACATCAGGGGCTAACTAGTAAAGTATTAATTTCGCTATCATCATCAGGTCTTTTTAGTCTCCACTGCAGGAGCATGACCCTCTCTGTACTACCGGAGCCATACTTGGCCAGAGCAGAGGATTTGGCTAACACTCTCCTCGCTGGCCAGACGGGTTGGAGATGTCTCATTGATGTTTATGAGCTTTGTTTAGCTTGTACTAAGTCGCCTCTTACGACATCCACGGGAAGACTTGGAGTGGTCCTATTCTACTCTGCCGGAAACCACACGGCTATTTTGCTATGTGAAGTTTTAATTTAATCTTTATGTTGATTACAGGTCTGGAGACGTCACGGGACGAGCCTGACGCGTTGTCCGAGTGGTACCGCACGCCGCGAATTCCCGAGGAGCCGGACTGTTGTGATCTGGCTAAGGATTTCATTGCGTAAGTTACATTTCAGTTTGAGCCCGATGGCTTAGTGGGCGTGAGCATTATTAGCGGTTACGCATGTTAAGCAACCCCGGGCGCAGTCCCCACTTGGATGGGTGACCGCAGGCGGCATAAAAATATCTCGAGCTCCTCCGTGCTTCGGAAGGCACGTTAAGTCGTTGGTCCCGGCTGTCATCATTGATGGCAGTCGTTAAGGTCAGTGACGTCAGTTGCCTTTCGGCAGCTTGAAAAATCTGACACCAGTGTTGGCCACTTGCACACCAGAAAAACAACAAACATTTTAGTATTAAAACAACTTCCATGCTGGTTTGGGAGAAAAGAAAAAACGTAGAATGTACTAGCTGCTTATCTTCTGTATGTCGAATGGGCAAATCTGACAAATCACATTATTAGGAGATGCAGCTTGCAACGCATCACTATTTTGATTCCTTTTTTCACCTAACGGCCACACGCTAAACGTGGCTTTTAGGTCTTAAAGACCTGGGCTCTGCCTACCCCGCAAGGGAAAAAGACGTGAGTGACGTGAGACGTGTATGTATGTAAATTATCATCATCATCACCGTCATATTTCCACGATCCACTGTTGGGTATAAGCCTCCTATTGTCTGCGCCATTCATGATCCATTTCTGGGATACCATTCGGTGACAGTCTTGCTCCACCTACCTTCTAGCCAGGTGTCCTACCCAATATGAAACATACCGGGATTTGATGAGTTCCGTGGCGCCCACGAGGGTGCCCGGGTTCGATCCCCGGATCAAGATGGAAAATGATCTTTTTCAGATTGGCCTGGGTCTTGGATGTTTATCTATATATGTATTTGTTATAAAATATAGTATCGTTAAGTTAGTATCCCATAACACAAGTCTCGAACTTACATTGGGGCAAGCTCAATCTGTGTGATTTGTCCGTATTTATTTATTGTAGTCAACCATCATCATCATCTTTCATGCCTTTTCTTCCTGTCATTAACCATATTATGATTTACCCCTCTCTCTCATATCCCGACCGATATTGTGGTCAACCATATTTCATTTTTATGTATGTAGATAACCCTAGGGTTAATAAGTGAGATTACTCTTACTTTATGTTGATTTACAGTTTATAGGCTACTAGCTTTCGCCCGCGGCTTCGCCCGCGTCAATGTCGATCTGTTATAAAGTCTGTTATAAAGATCACGAAGCTAGTCGGCGAATCTAGCCTTATCTTTCTCGCATTTTTCGAAATTAAACGTCTCATATAAAAACGTCAAAGTCGCTTCACGCTGTCTGTCCCTATGTATGCTTATATTTTGCTTGTTTTTTGCTCATTATTGATAACGGCAACAGGTAGACACTTGAAATATTCACAGAATATCCTAACTAATATTATAAATGCGAAAGTGAGTTTGTTTGTTTATTTGTTTGTTACACTTTCACGCCGTAACTACTGAACCGATCATCATGAAATTTTGCATACAGGTTCTCTGGAGTACGGAGAAGGACATAGGCTACCTTTTATCCCCGGAAAAGTACTATTCCCGAGGGATCGACATTAATGCGGGCGGAGCCGCGGGCGAAAGCTAGTTTAAATATATATTTACTTTAAAAATAAATAATTAAATAAAAGTAAAATTTATATTAAAGGTGGGCTCCCATACAAAAGACATGATTTTTTGACGTTTTCATAGACAAC
The DNA here is from genome assembly GCA_947532085.1 of Elegia similella. Classification (NCBI taxonomy): domain Eukaryota; kingdom Metazoa; phylum Arthropoda; class Insecta; order Lepidoptera; family Pyralidae; genus Elegia; species Elegia similella. The sequence continues at coordinate 24,001,486 of OX383941.1, forward strand.
GGTACGGAACTCTTCGTGCAACTCGCACTTGACTGGTTTTTTTTAATAGATACAATGATTCAAGAGGTGGGTTTATGTGTACACTGCACCCATGCGAAGCCGGGGTCCGGGACGCTTTTTACAATAAAAGCAACGATTTAATTTTAGCTAAATAACTGGTTTTCCATTTTCCACTTTCCATTATTTACTCAAGTATCCAGAAGACAGTTACGATCAAATTATAAATGTAGATTATATTAACCACGTGGATGTAAGTATATTTATAGAAAAAATTGTGCATACAAATATTTAATAAACTACCAAATAACATAAAATTGCTAGATAAAAAGAATTTCAAAAAAACATTGACGAAATGGTTGTATGACAGAAGATATTATAGCATTAATGAATATATGGACGTTAAACATTGAATTAATTTGACATTTATTTTATTTAAACTGTTAGATAGTAGATATTAAAATTGACGAACATTCAATCATTGATGGAAATAATTATGTAATAAATATAATTAATTATCAAATAAAACAAAAAATAAATCTTAACACATCTAAATTTGTGATTGTATAGTATAAGCTAGAGTATAATTGAAGTGTAGGTACATATTATTGTTATCAATATTTGCACACCTGCATGCAGGTTGGTTACATTTGACTTAAGATCTATGTAAATCATGCAAATAAATTATTCTATTCTATTATTCTATTCTATTCCAGTTCTGGTCGCAACGCAGTGAGCGTGGTCAGCAGCGGTCTGCCCACGGTGCAGCACTCGCGGACGTCATCGCTGGGCGTGGAGGAGGAGGCCCGGGTGTGCGGGTACCTGCCCATGGCCCCCCACGAGCCGTCCGGCCTTATATCGGCGTCGAGCGGCTCCGTTTGCAGCGGGACTCCGTCTACTGATCCTAGGTTTAGGTGAGTGATTTAGAAACTCAAACACGTTTGTCATTCAAAAAGAAAGTGGAAGCACTGTTTCTTCAAGGTCTGTCAGATAGCTCCTAGATCTATGTAGTATAAGTATTGTTTATTTTTATATATATTTTTTTTTTTTTTTTTTTTATGTATATCCGACGGCAAACGAGCAGACGAGCCACCTGATGGAAAGTGGTCACCGTCGCCCATGGGCATCTGCAACACCAGAGGAGCTGCTGATGCGCTGCCGACTCTTAAGATACCTGTAAACACGCCTTTTGAAGGACCTCAAGTCATAGCACACAGGGAAAACCTCGGGAGGGAGTCCATTCCACAATCTTGCTGTACGAGGAAAAAAACCACGTGACGCTCTGACATTTTTGGAGACCCAAGTGTCAAGGATGTGGGGATGGACTTTACTCCTGTGGCGAGCGGTGCGGTGGTAGAAAGGTGACGGTGGCACCAATTCAAAAAGTTCTTCAGAACACTCCCCATAGTATAGACGGTAAAATACACACAGAGAGCCAACGTCTCTCCGTAGACCGAGGGTGTCTAAATCGTCTGTGAGTGTGGGATTGTCGATAATACGAATTGCCCGGCGTTGGATGGAATCAAGAGGAAGGAGTTGGTATTGAGGTGCACCTGACCAGATATGAGAGCAGTACTCCATGTGGGGCCGGACTTGAGCTTTATATAATAAAAGTCTATGACCCGGAGTGAAGTACTGCCTCGCTCTATTGAGCACCCCAAGTTTTTTAGAAGCCATTTTGGCTTTACCTTTCTAGATGACTCCGGAATTGGACCTCCTTCGTAATATCGACGCCAAGGATCCCAATACTCTTAGAAATGGTAAGAGAGGTGTCCCGAAACTTCGGTGCTATGTTAAATGGGGTCTTCTTAGCGAAAAACACGCAGACTTGTGTCTTAGTAGGGTTGAATTGAACTAGGTTTAGTTTACCCCATTCAGAGACCTGCTCCAGAGAGGTCTCAATGTCAGACACAAGTCTCTTTCTGTTCTCCTCCACCTGTGTTTGAGGGATATTTGCACGACCTGCATAATATGCATCACCCGTACTGTCGTCTGCATAGCAATGGATGCTACTAGTGTTAAGCATGTCGTTGATGTTCAGAAGAAACAGCGTAGGTGATAAAACAGATCCTTGGGGGACGCCAGCATTGATGGGCATGATATCGGAGCATAATCCGTCTACAACGACCTGAATGCTTCGCCCAGATAAGAAACTAGCGACCCACAAGCATAGTCCCTCAGGAAGCCCGAAAGATGGTAACTTCGCGAGAAGAGCCTTATGCCAGACCCGGTCAAAAGCCTTTGTGACATCTAGACTAAATGCCAGTGCTTCTCCCTTGCTCTCGATGGCGGCTGCCCATCGGTGCGTTAAGTACACAAGAAGATCACCAGCACTACGCCCGTGGTGGAACCCGTATTGACGGTCACTAATTAGCTGATGATCTTCAAGGTAACCAAGGAGCTGGATGTTTATCACACGCTCCATCACCTTAGAGAGCAGGGAGGTTATCGCAATAGGCCGATAGTTAGACGGGTCTGTGCGGTCACCCTTTTTAGGAATAGGGTGAACGTAGGGTACTTTCCACGAAGACGGGACTTATCTTGAGGTGTAAGACAGCGAGAATAGGCGTGCTAACACCGGAGCCAACTCAGGGGCGCATGTTTTGAGCACAATTGCTGGAATGCCATCAGGCCCGCTGGACTTCCTGACGTCGAGGGAAAACAGAGCACGTCGCACTGCACTTTGAGTGAACCGAATTTCCCGCATTGAGTGCTCGCATCGCGGTAAAAAGGGCGGCGATGCTCCTCCGTCGTCAAGGGTAGAATTTGACGCAAAGAGAGTAGCCAAGAGATCGGCCTTCTCTTTTGCGGAGTGAGCCAGCGAGTCCTGACGATTGTGCAGAGATGGAAGTGAAGGGCGACAGAAATTCCCCTGCGCTGCCTTAGCAAGAGACCAGAATGCTCTACTCCCGGAGGGATAGCCAACCAGTCTCCTACCAATGCGCGCAGTGTGCGCAAACTTTGCTGCAGTGATCTGCTTCTTGTAGGCTCTTGAAGCTGCGTTGAACCGCTTCTTCAAATCAGAAGTATTACGATCCTTGACATTTCGCGCAGCAACCCAGGCTTCGTAGGCTTCGCGCTTGAGGTGGGCGACATGCAAAGACGAGCAACGAAACCAAGGTTGAGACCGCCCTCCGATACGAACCACCGAGCTGGGAATGTAGCACTCCATGCCCAGCAGTATCGCTTCGGCGACAGCTTTCGCACAAATGTCAGGATTTTCTGATGAGAAGCACAACCGTCTCCAATGGTAGGATGCATAAAACTCTCGCAATCCATCCCAATCTGCTGACCTATAATGCCACACACGACGCATACCAGGTGATCTGGATTGCGTGGTCTGACCGGATGGAACCACAGCACGTACCAGGCAATGATCCGAGGTTCCTAGAGGGGCATCACGGAATACCTGGTAATCGTTTGGATGTGAGGTCAGCAGAAGATCCAACAAAGCAGGGTTGTGTCCTTCAATATCAGGTATTCTGGTAGGACCATCAACTAACTGGTTGAGGTCATTTGTTACAGCAAAGTTGTATGCAGCCTTCCCAGCGTAGTCGGTCTTCAGTGATCCTAGCCACTCAAAGTGGTGAGCGTTGAAGTCCCCTAGGATCACTACCTCCGCCGATGGGTGCTGCTGGAGAATTTCGTCTATGCCCTTCTGTACATGCCCGAGAAGTCGGTCTGTTTCGGCATCACCGCTATGGGACCTGTAAAGGCACGCATAGAACCGGATGCGGTCACCGTGATCTACGCGCGCCCATAACAATGACAGGTTTCTGTCTCCAAGGCTGCTGAGACGTCGACAACATACATCCTCCCGTACGTACATACACACCCCAGCATTGGGCATAAACTTGTGCTCCAAGCTGAAACCGGGATACAAGAGATATGTGACGTCGGTAGGAGAGGATATTTGTGTCTCAGTCAGGAAAAATAGAGCCGGCTTAGTCGTCTCCAAGTGATGATGGACGACATTGAGGTTGGAATGCATTCCTCTGACGTTGAAGAAGTCCACATTGAATGTGGAAGGGGGTGCCGCTGTAGAAACATGTTTTCTATTTTTCGATCTTGCCATAAAAAAGGTGGTTAACAGGGAAAAAATTGAGGATTGCCGTAGTTATGACAGTTACATAGGCAAAGTTAAGGAATGATGGCCCGCAATGAATGACCAGTGAGGTGCGCTGCTGGCACGGGGGACGGAAGGGCCCCCGATCCAACACAATGATCAGCCGCCGTGTTCCACTCCGGTCTCCCAAGCCGGCACGACGACCAATCACGAGCTTTTGACACTGGCGGCAGGACAGCCTCCCTAGCCGGGACAGCCAGGGTTCATATCTTATAGTGTGTACTTTGGTGTGTAGTTTATTTACTATTTTGGTATTTACTTATACATTGTTTATTTTATAATACATATCTTGTTTTTGCACTACCTTTCCATTCTCTACATCACTCGGTTGGTTGACTGGTAGAAAAAGCCATTGGCTTTAAGTCCGCCTTTACACTTGTAATTGTGTATAAATTTAAATAAATAAATAAAGTGCTGCGCGAACGAAGAACTTCCAGTTCTGCGCAATGTGCAATACCATCATGCGTTTTAGGTTTATGTAAATAATTGAAGTCCTAATGCTTACAAATAATTCTAACTAATATTATAAATGCTAAAGTGAGTTTGTTTGTTTGTTACCCTTTCACGCCGTAACTACTAAACAGATCATCATAAAATTTTGCATACAAGTTCTCTGGAGTACGGAGAAGGAAATAGGCTACCTCTTATCCCGGGAAAAAGGACTATAGCCGAGGATTTGATATTGACTCAGGCGGAGCCGCGGGCGAAAGCTAGTATACATTTTTATTTTTATAAAAATACTAGTCGACCGCGGCTCCGCTCACGTTAATGTCAATCCCGCGGGAATAGTATTCTTTTCCGGGGTGAAAGTTAGCCTATATGTTAATCCAGGTGATAACCTATCTGTGTTTAAAATTCGTCAAAATTCGTTTAGTCATTTTGGCGTAAGAGAGCTACAATCAATGTAAATTTTTTTATTATTTAATTGGTGTACAGCGATAACAGCATAATACAGCGTGTAACTTGACCAACGATGTTCCTGAGAAGGGGTGTCTCTGCCCTTCAAAATAAACAATTTTCCTAAGCGACCAATGCTAGGAACTTAAAAAAAAATTGACATCTTCATACAAAAGTGTTCGGCTGGCTAGGCAAGTGTTTGGTAAAAACAATGTCAAAAAAATTGAGTTCCCAGCATTGGTCCCATAGGAAAATGTTTTTCAGTTTGACGGACAAAAGCAGGTCATATTTATTTTGATGAAAATAAATATGAATTTTTCCCAAAATTATTGTTTTTATTGTTGTTCCTCCTTCAGTCGTCTGCTCACTGCTGAGCGTCGTGATGTCCCCGACCCAACTTCTTTACGATCTCTTTCCATATTTGGCGATCTTTGGCCTGTTGTAGAGCGTCAGAGATCTTGTTGTTAGCGTGGTCTTTCACTTGGTCTGTCCATCGTATCGGACTACGGCCCCTGGATCTCTTCCCTTCCATCTTTCCGGTGACCACAAGTTTTTCAAGATTGTCGGCAGGTTTTCTTGCAATATGTCCGAAGTATTGGAGCACTCTCTGGAGGCAGCTGGTTAGAAGCCTTTGGTCTATCCGGAGCTTTTTCAAGATGGATAAATTAGTCCTGTGTGCCGTCCAGGGTATGCGCAGCATTCGTCTCCAACACCACATTTCAAATGCATCTATGCGACGACGATCTGCTGCTTTTATGGTCCAGGTTTCCACGCCGTACAGAAAAATGGGAAAAACAAGGGTACGTACGATGTGCATTTTTGTCTTTCTCAGTATATTGCGGTCCTTCCATACTTTATCAAGTTGTGCCATGGCCGACTTTGCCATTCCGATGCGTCGTTTGATTTCCTCCTCTGCTCCGCCTTTGTTGGATATACTCGAGCCCAAGTATATAAAATCTTGCACGATGTCATACTGCCCGAGTAGATGAAGGTGTTCCAAAGAGTTGGATCTATCGACTATCATCATCTTGGTCTTAGCCTGATTGATTATGAGTCCCATTTCTCTACTGACGGCGTCCAACCGGCTCATCAGCTGTACCATCTCGGTTTCATTGCCAGCCAAAAGGGTTGTGTCATCGGCATAGCGAAGATTAGAAATTGTCAGGCCTCCTACTGTGATGCCACCATCCCATCTCTCTAATGTTTTACGCATAATATACTCGCCATAAATATTGAACAATATTGGGGAGATGATGCATGCCTGCCTTACGCCTTTCTTGAACTGAAATTGAGTTGATTTCGCTGTGCCTACCCTTACGTCACCATGACCGGCATCATATAGGGCCTTGACAAGTGTGATTAAATGTAAAGGTACGCCCATCTCCGACAAGACCTGCCATAGATGGGTCCAACTCACACAATCAAATGCTTTCTGGTAGTCGACGAAACATATTACGGCTGGGGTGTTAAACTCGTAACATTTCTCGACGATGAGTCTCATATTTAAAATCTGCTCCCTTGTTCCCTTTCCCTTGACAAATCCTGCTTGCTCTTGAGGTATCTGCCAATCCAAGTAATGTTGCAGCCGGCTATTGATGATGTGCAGTAGGATTTTACTTGTGTGAGATATGAGAGCGATAGTACGATAGTTCGAGCATTTTTTTGTGGATCCTTTTTTGTGTAATGGCAGGATGGTGGAGTGAGTCCAGTCTTTGGGCCATACTGTGGTTCTCCAAACAGTGTTGCAAAGTTCCAGCAGCCTGGTAGTTCCTCGTTCCTCTACAGAACAACGAGATTTAAAAAAAAACAAAGAGATTTTAGAGCCTCTGCTGTGATCCGATCATGCCCAGGTGCCTTGTCTAGTTTTAACTTATGTATGGCTGCGTGTATTTCCGACCGTAGGATATTGGGCTCTAGTTCTGTGGTGTTCCAGTCAAAACTCATGGGGGAGTTACAGCAGTTGTCTGCGCTGTATAGATCTGCACAACATTCCTTCCAGCGTTCTGCAACTTTTTCAAGTTCTTTGATGAGGTTACCGTCCTTGTCCTCAATGGCCCAAGATTGGCTCTTAAATTGCCTAGTGATCTGCTTCACTTTCTTGAAGAGGTCGGCTGTTTGGAATTTCTCAGCATGACATTGAATTTCCTCACAAATTCGCGTTAAATGAGAGTTTTTGTCGCGCCTGCAGAGTCGTTGTATTTCTCTGCTAAGGTCTCTGTATTGGTCTTTGTCTGCTGCGTTGTCGAGACCGATGGATTTCAGTGCTTTTCGTGCCTTGATACTGCTCCAAGTCTCCGCACTTATCCAGTCCCTCCTCCTTACCTGTGGTTCACGCTGTCTGGAAATGTGGTCAAGAGTTTTTGTAATTTCCGCTTTAAAGTTTGACCATTGTTGTTCTGTGTCCTGTGTCTCAGCCTCGTTGTTGTAGTGAAAGGCGACTTCTGTGTAATTAAGAAAATATTCAGACTCTGTCTTTGTCAATCTTATTGATTTTCTTTGTGATCTATTCAAAGCTTTAAAGCGGATTCGTACATCTGCGACAAGTAATTGGTGATCACTTCCACAATCTGCTCCTGGATATGTTTTGGCATCCATGACGCTAGATCGCCATCTCTTATCTATTGTTATAAAATCTATTTGATTCCTGTATAGATCCCCTGGTGATTTCCATGTGTAAAGACGGCGTATATGATTTTTAAAGAGGGTATTTGTAACTGCTAATTTATAGTCGATGCAAAACTCTAAAAAGCGTTCACCTCAGTCATTTTGAAGTCCAATGCCATAACTTCCTACTACAGCGCGAAGGTGGTCATAACTCCGAGTGTCCCCAATTTTTGCATTCCAATCACCCTGGACGATAAGTATCTCACGTCTGGGAAGTGCTTTAATAGTTTCCTCTAACACTCCATAGAAATCATCAATGACTTTCTGTGACGATAAAGCTGTCGGTGCGTATGCTTGGACTATGTTTAGAGTGAAAGGTCTACAGCTCATCTTGATGGTCATGATTCGCTCGTTCACTGGATTATAACCCAGGACATACTTTTGTAGGCTCTTTGGTATGAGGAAAGCAACTCCGTGCTCGTTCTTAGTGGTATGACCTGAGCGATACATGACGTTATCGGATGTGATTTTTTTTCGTGTGTGTTTTTTTTTCTTTTATTTATGGCTTTCACGCGTTAAGTATTTAGCCAGTATAAAGTATGAATGTGTTTTCCCGCGCTTTTTTAAATCTTGTTATCAATGAAACCATGGTGTCGTTCATTTCATTGATTCTACGGAGTCGCTGGCGACAATTCCCACGAATCCATTGGCTTGATCACAGTCGCACTGTGACAGTTTATTTCAGTTATTCCATACATTGTTCATAAACATGAGCATTTATAATAATATAGGCCCGTGCTGTCAGTAAACCGGTTTGTCAACAAGCCGAGAAAATAAAATAGATCTAAAAATAATAATAATAATTATTATTTATTTCAGACTGTACAGTTTACAATACAAGTTTATATGATACTAGTACAAAACTTATGTTAGAAAAAAATCTTAAGTGTGGGTAATTAACTTGCTTGTTTGCTATTCACCAGTTAAAAGTGGTCAAAACAATTGTTTCTACCCTCCGTGCTAGTTTGCACTGTCTGACGGCATTTATAACACCGAATTGCACCGATTTCACATTATAAAGTACACTAGAAATAATTTACGAAACAATTCAAAATACAAGCTGTGCTCCTTGCCGACATTCCCGCCAAGAACTCCATTTGAATGTTGTTGACGTGTTGGCAGCGAGTACCAGCTGGAGCCGGCGACGTCTCACATCGGCGGCGAGCGCCCCCCGCGCGCCTACAGCGTGGGGTCTCGGCCCGCGCGGGCAGACCCCCCACGGCACCGCGCCTACAGCGTGGGCGCACAACACGCCCGCCCCGCACTTCGACCCGCTCCCGCCTCCGCGCCGCTGCTGCCACGGGCCTCGGCCGAGGACCTCATGGAGCTCGACTTCTCCGCCAACTCCGCAGCGCACCACAGCCTGGCCAGCCTGGCCTACACGGGACATAGGTCCGGCTCGCCCTCTACTAAGGTACGATTGGTCTATTTTTAAATTTGATGATGGCTGAGTAATCAGGTATCAATTTTTCTTTCAATATCTAACTCTCTACACTACACTACTCTTAACACAGACTATATAAAAGTCTAAAATGAAGTTCCTGCCACTATTACATAAAAATAAAAAAAAGGTTTCTTTTTTTTTATTTAACTAATTTTTTCATCAAAAACAAAGCACGATGGCTCGTATACAAGGTCTTAAATACGTTTTTATTCCTGAGGGACTAAAAAACTTTTTAAATCACAATTCAATATAAATAAATATAGGTACATATCATAGAAATTGAGCTAGCCCTACAATAAGTTTGTTAACTTCTGTCATAGGATAGTAACTCAACTATAATTCAAATGTTGAATAACGAAAGTCAATCTAAAAGAAAAAGTTTTTAAACATGACTTGACCAGGGATCGATCCCAGAAACACTCGTGTCGTAGGCTGGCGTTATAATAACCACTGCGCCACGGAGCTCGCCAAAAATGATAATTAAACATAATTGGTGAATTTTCATACCTACTGTAAAAAATACCTCGTCACAGTGCAGCCATCTGTGAAAGAAATCGATTCTCAAAACCTTCATGATCGCGACGCCTGGTTGTGTACTAAACCGGCAGGGTCGCCATGTAGTGAGAAGAAGCGACTTAGTCAATCGGCGATTGATGATAGACTCCTTTATTGATTTATATATCTTACTATTTTTACAGCTACTTTTTTTACGCTATTGTACGGCAAACGAGCAAGCAAGTCACCTGATGGTAAGCAACAGTGACGTGCAGTCCATATAGACTGTTAGACACTGTCTACCCTGCAGTCGCTAAATAAATACAATTATTTTTCTTACAAAAAATAATTATATTCGGTGCGCCTGCAAAATTCTGCTAGCAAATACTTTATAGTCGATTTTGTTCAAGTACGGCGCTGCGGCTGCGGCCCGCGCGTTACCGCGCTAGTAAGCCGCGTAACGTAAGACAAAATTTCAAAGGTCTGACTTTTCACGCACACATAGAAAATTATTATACACCGACAGAAAATCGCTTTTGTAGTAGTACAAGTAAATATCTTTCATCGGCACACACATGCAAAGCAAATTTGCGCTGGGGGTGTGAATATAAGACACTGTCTACGAGATTTCTATTGGCCGCCGCGCGCGATGTAAATGTCATCGTCCCTTGTCAATGTCATTATAGATATTATTCATACTTATGTCAATGTCATAAACAATGTCATTGATGTACGTGTTTACAAACAATCCAAGAGGAAAGTTTTATTTTAAAATTAAATGCTTTAACAGTTAAATTTCATTTGTGACAAAAATATTTTCATGTGAAAGTTGTGTCGCTTAGTGTTTGCATGCCGAAACCGAAATATAAAGTGTTTTGTGAACACGCTTTTGAACAAATCAAGTAACCGGTTAGTTATGATTAGTTATTCTAAAGTTTAATCTTAAACTGTATGATATGTGTACGTGGCTCGCAGGTTGTAATCATATCTCTAATTTTTCGCTTGTTTTGAATACTTTTGCGGTCGAAGATCGAAAGACTATAACGAGTTGTAGATAACTAGCCGTATAGTAAGGTAAGGTATATAGATAGGTTGTTTATTTGTAAGGTAAGTTTTATAATTATGTAGACATAATTATAAAACTTACTACCCTATGATAAATGTCTGTGCACGTCACTGGTAAGCAATCAACGCGGCCCATGGACAACTGCAACACCAGGGTGTGTCAGAAGCGTTGACGGCCTTTCAAGGACATAGGGTAAGGCAATGGAGAGGAGGTCACTACGGTAAAGCTTCTACTCAAACGTCGATTTTCTGTGGGAGTGTGGTTCTTCCCCGGACGAGCCGCCCCATTCATTTGCCGGTAGCGTAGCTCTACCATAACTAAAAGTACACCGTGACGGCCGCAGGTAGTGGTGGCGCGTTCGCCGCCCGCAGCCGGATTCTCAGAGCGGCGCGGCGTGGACGAGTATGTGGACATGTCGCCGCGGGCCGCCGGCTACGTGGAGATGCGGCCCACTGACGCGCCGCGGGACCCGCCCACTCTGCCCACACTGCCCACTCTGCCCACGCTGCCCACGCTGCCCACGCCTACGGTGCCCACGGTGCCAACGCCGGATGGCTACGTGGAGATGAACTATACGCGAGCGCCAACGAAGCCGATCGCGATAACGCCGAGAGTGCCGCCGCCGCCAGCCACTGTTACGAGTAATGGTGAGTCTCCTTATATTTCGTGTATATGTGTTACAGATGGCTTGTATAGTTAGATGATACATAAAATCTCTAGATGGTTTACAAAACACTGTTTTTTAAAACAACTAGCAGGATTGTCAGTTTCATTTGTTTCACAAAACTACTACTGTAACGGCGGCATCGTAAGGACATTTTCAAAGAATTTGCTGTTTTCAAAAATATTACCTGTTATGTACCTTCTACTTTAGGATCCAAGATGGCCGATTGTACTTTGAATGTAAATTTTACTTGGGCAAGGCGTTTTTGACGTATTTACAGATCACAAATATGACGTGACTAGCTTTTGCCCGCGGCTCCGCCCGCGTCAATGTCGATCCCTCGGGAATAGTATCCCCTTTTTCCCGCGATGGCGGGTATGAAGGGACTAACAGTAGTGGGTGGGCGCTGGCCAGCAATAGTTTGCATGAACTAACTGGTGGCGGAAGCACGCAAAGTAAATTGTCTCAAAGTAAATGTAGCTTTGACTTCCGCAAAGTAACACCTGAGTCTATTAACTAAAAGGTAGCCTATGTCCTTCTCCGTACTCCAGAGAACTTGTATGCAAAATTTCATGATGATCGGTTTAGTAGTTACGGCGTGAAAGCGTAACAAACAAACAAACAAACTCACTTTCGCATTTATAATATTAGTTAGGATTTGGTAATTGAGGAGCTCAATGGTCCAGTGGGCGTAAGCATTATTAGCGGTTATAGATGTAAAGCAACCCCGGGTGTGATCCCCTGTAGGATTGGGGTGCGTATTGTTTGATATAATAACAAATTATATATTTTCATTTTAATAAAGTTCAAAAGATATAATCTTTACCTGACATAATCATTACCGATTATATTCTTAAAAGCTATAATATACATAACATTTTCAATTTGAAAAGCATAAACCCATTATTTATAACGTTTATGAACACTAAATATCACCTGTTATACAACTTGTGCAGTATACATGCCAAAATGTATACCATTCAAAAAGTATACTATTTAAAATTAATATCAATCAAAATCTATAGAAATCAAAATGTATACCTATTAAAATATATAACTGAGAAAATATACCAGCTAATAGACCCATGTCTATTTTTCGAATTTGAATTATTTCAGTAATACCTACGAAATAATTCAAGATCGCGCAAGCTAATAAACTTCATTTTCTTGTAAAAAATGCGGAGTAGCCAGCAAAAGGTGCATCATTCAAACAAAGATGAAGGTAATCGATTTTATTAGTAATGCAAACGGAAAGTAAAACAAAAAGTAATGAACATCATAGGATACCAAACAAAATAACTATTACAAACAAAAGCACTTATTACAATATTTTATAGTATCTAAATATTAGGACAAAGTATGAAATAAATAAAAAAAATGTATCACATTTTTTTTTTATTTATTTCATACTTTGTCCTAGAACAAAAGCACTTATTACAATATTTTATAGTATCTAAATATTAGGACAAAGTATGAAATAAATAAAAAAAAATTGTGATACATACAAAATGCGCCCGCATACAAAATGCGATTGTATATAATAATAATGTGTTACAATTATTTTTAATAATACCTATTTTACCTTTTTTTTTTTTAAACTTATATTAGTGGCCATAGCTCGAAGAAATTCACACTCGGAATATTCAGATTTTCGTTAAATATATTGCAGTCTTTCTTTTTGTTTAATTAATATTTTAACACTTTACATTATAACTACTTTAAGTAAAATAAGTACACGATATCTTCGCTAATTGTGAACCGATTTTGATGTTTCTTTTTTTATTTGAATACCTTTACTACCAAGTTGGTCTCATTTTAATTTGGTGAAGATATGATGAAGAACATTAGAAACATGGAAGAAACTCCTAAAATAAAATGGAATTCTTTTTTTTTTTTTAATTTAATTATTAGTTATGTATTGAGAATCTTCTACCAATTAATTCGTATAACCAATGATTATTATCCGTAATAATATGTATATATAACGTTTATTATACATAATAACTAATCGATTTTTTAAATTTTATAATAATAAAACGGTATAATAAAGGTTTGATATGTTAAATAATTGTTATAATAAAAGATTTTAGGGTTTTTAAACTTATTTCTTTCGATTTTTATCTTACTTGATAATTATACTAACCAAAATTATGTATTTCGTTGATATATATCTTAAAAGATATATATTTTGTATTTATATGTTATATTACTTACCCGTAGGATTGGTTAACAAGTGGCAAGCAAAAATAACTAAAAAAAATAAAATAATTTATTTCAAGTTTTACAACCCATAGAGTGTTAGTAACAAAGCAACAAAATAATAAACACAACTTTTGGGTCCAAGATTTTTTTTAATAAAAATTAAATTAAATAAAAATAATTTATTTCAGACTAAAGTCTGTAAATATCGGCACATTTTCATGGGATCGGCTTTTCATGGGCAAAAACAATAGTGTAAACACTAAACACTATTGTTTTTGCTAGTTCCAAGTAACCTTTTACTACTTCACCGGGCGTTTGAAGCGAGAGCAGGCAGAGTGCCTTCGGTCTATATAGGTATAGACAACATCACCAAAGGGTCCCCGGAGGGACGGACCTCGGCTTCGGGCGTTGCCTGTGTGCGCAAGGCTTGGATAGACAGCAAACTCTCATATTCCCATCTGAGAAACAATGGCAAAAGCTTTTGGAGAGCAGTAACTCTCATCTTTTGCCTTATGGGCCGAAATCAAGGTCAATTATATGGTCATTTTAAAAAGCATAACATTAAAAATAACCATAGCGCGTTTTAAAATTGGCTCAGCGCCATCTATGTCGGCGAACAGGAACTAAATTGATCAACACCAAAAACTTAATATTATTTTACCATAGCCACGGCTGCTACTGATTTAAGCATATAACGTTCTCTAAACACGTCTAATTTTGTACGGGGTGGGCAGAACCTAGAAAAAAATGATTTCTGCGCAGGTACATCGGTGTAATTTATAAAAGTGGTAAATTCTTTTTTTATGATATAGGACGGCTTACAAGCAAGCAAGTCATCTGATGGTAAGTGATCAGCGCTGCCCATAGACAACTGCAGCACTAGGGTGTAACAGGAGCGTTTGGGGAAAGGACATGGGGGGTTGAGCCTCTGCTCTCTCACTCACCGAACAAAGCATACAAGCGGTAAAGCTTCTACTCAAACTTACTGTAAAGCAATTTGCAAAGCAATCCAAAACAAAAACCGTGCAGTCCACCGAAATTCCCGCCAAGTAGTCCTCACCGCGTCTCCCACACAATGTATATCGTCCCTTTGTCTCCACAGCGTCCCTCCCCCCGCTGCAGACGCCGCGTCGGCCGGCGGGGTCCCCGCCCCGCTCCCCGCCCCGCACGCCGCTGGGCTCGCAGACGCTGTTCCCGCTGTCACTGGACTCGCCGGCCTCGCCTGCTGAAGTCGACGATAAGGACATCTTCGATGACGACATGCGTAAGTACTGATGATGTAGAGCTCATTTGTGCTTGTTGCCAGTGAAATATAAAACTGTATTTGATTAAAATTGAAAATATGTGATGAAAAAGAACTCGGCCACAGGTAGGATTCGAACCCACGTCCCTTAGGTTAACGCCCTAAGTGTGATACCATTACACCACCGTGACTTCGAATCACCGCGTCGAATTCTCTCATCACATATTACCCCGTAGGGTATATGCATTTCAAGCATGCGTACTTCTTCAATACTACCCACTATTTAGTAGTGTGGTATTCTACTTCATTCATATCCGATGAATAGAAAGTTGATTAAATTGAAGAAAGCTTTTACTTACTTCAACTGTTTTTTAAATAGCATTACAATGCTCGGTATATTATTAAAATTGAAAATATGTGATGAAAAAGAACTCGGCCACAGGTAGGATTCGAACCCACGTCCCTTAGGTTAACGCCCTACTGTATTTGATGGTCTTTTTAGGGTTCCGAAAAAGGAACCCTTACAGTTTCGCCATGTCGGAGACTATAAGTACTATAAAGTTGTAATATGGTATGGATATTTATATTAATCATGCCGTAAAAGCAGTAAATTATATAATATTAAAAAAAAATTATGGTAGCTACCATACCAGTAAAAAGGGGAGTATTTTTTTTTCGCGGCTACGCCATCGTTTGGGGTATTGTTGAATAGGCCTTTTAAAAATATTGTGAGCTTGTGAACTTTGTTTTCCAGTAAATTGGAAATATTTGGTTTTATAGTCCAAATATTTGTTAGAGTCCAGTGTCCCCCGCCCCCTCCATTTACTAAATGGTTGTATATAAACACGTATAAAAAAGACGTGTGGCACTCGGGAACTACCGCGGTAAAGCTATTGCATAGCATTTTTTATCAACTTATGCAATTATAATTATTTACTAGCTCTCGCCTGCGGCTCCGCCCGCGTCAATGTCGATCCCTCGGGAACTCGGGAACAGTACTTTTTCCCGGGACAAAATGTACCCTATGTCCTTCTCCGTAACCCAGATAACGTGTATACAAAATTTCATGATGATCGGTTCAGTAGTTACAACGTAAAAGCGTAACAAACAAACAAAATCAGTTTCGCATTTATAATATTAGTTAGGATTTTATTTATGCAGTAACTCCGTTACTGTAACTCACTGTTAACTTACTGTAACAGTAACTGTAACTTAGTAACTTAAGTTAACTTAAGATAAATTAACTTAAGTTAACTTACTGTTACTAAGTTAACTCACTGTAACAGTAACTCCGTTACTGTAACACTCTAACAGTAAGTCCGTCAAAGTCAAAGTAAAAGTTAAGTTAAGTTAACTTACTAAGTTAACTCACTGTAACAGTAACTCCGTTACTGTAACACTCTAACAGTAACTCCGTCGAGCCTGTCGCGACACCCAAGTCAAGGTATCACCGCTGTGCCTGTCGGAGTAGGGGTGTTAGGTTTTTCGTTACGGAATTTCTGGATTCGGTCTCCACGCTCAAGGCCCGCGATAGAAGGTATGCAATAGCTTAAAAACATTTATTTCCACAGAATGAACGTAAATTCTTCCCTGCAATTATTTGTTCGCAAATGTCCAGGTTATGGGCCCAGCCAGTTACCTGACGTTGACAGTAAGTTTTTTTAGCAGCGGAGCCCCTGCAGCACCCTCTGAGCACGGTGCGCGAGATCTCGGAGGAGGGGCGGCGGAGCCCCAGTCCGGCGGGCGAGCTGTCCCGCTCGCCGCAGTACGTGGTGCTGGCGCGGGGCAACCCGTCCCGCCCCATCGCGGCGCCGGGGGCGCCTGCGCCCGTGCCCGACCTGCCAGGGAACCCCACCGCCAACAAGACGCTCGCGAGGATACCTGCTACGCAGACTGGTACGTCTTCATCCTCCTTACCTTACCCCCTTATCTGGGATCGGCGCAGTTTGTCTTTACCCTTCACAAAAGGCTTCTTAACTGCCTCCGTGGTTCAGTGGTTAAGGCGTTTGCCTGTAGACCCGGGGGTCGTGGGGTCGATTCCCACGGGAAGCATACTTTGTTTAGTTGTTTCCAGTTTGGTTAGGTCATTGCAGGCTTGAATCACCTGATTGTCTGATAATAAAGATGATTCCGTGCTTCGAAAGGTTAAGCCGTAGGTCCCGGCTGCCATCTGGTAGGCGTTAAAGGAACCACGTCAGAGGCCGAGTGGCGGTTTTGAAGAACCCTAACACCATGGTCGATTGACCGTGTCACCTACTCGAAATGAATGTATGAAAAACTTTATCCCATTATCTGGGGTAGGCGCAGTATGTCTTTTCCCTTCACAATAGGCGTGTTTCCTAAAAAAAAAAGAAAAGAAACAATTTAAATAGTTAATCCGTCTTATAGATTATCCAAAAATATTAGATACGTATTTTTTCTTTTTTCAATCTAACAAAAGATGATAAAGATAAAGCTCATCAAAGTTCAGGAGTGGGGCGCATGACGCTACAGGCCGGTAAAAAGTGTACCGGATAGTGACGTCAGCGTGGAGAGTGTAGGCCAAGTCCTCTGGCTGCTCTGACCAAGTATGGCCCTAGTAGTACAGAAAGGGTCGTGCTCCTGTAGTGGAGACTAAAAAGGACCTGATGATGATGATGATGATGATAGTGACGTCACGCGGAACTTTAACGGGCTATATCTTTATCAATTTTGATTTGATTGATAAAAGAAAAAATACGTATCCAATATTTTTCAATAATCTACCAGAGGGTGTAAGTATTTTTTTTTGAAAACATGCCCATATCCTCTCCCACCGCCCTCATGTCCTGCCTTACGCATTCCATCCATCCCTATTTGGTCTTCCCCTTCCTTGGTATCCACTCACCTCCTTTTCTAGCGCTTTCCTTG
This sequence comes from Elegia similella, assembly GCA_947532085.1. Taxonomy (NCBI): domain Eukaryota; kingdom Metazoa; phylum Arthropoda; class Insecta; order Lepidoptera; family Pyralidae; genus Elegia; species Elegia similella. The sequence continues at coordinate 24,019,173 of OX383941.1, forward strand.
ATGATCTTCTCGCAGACAGGTGCGTACTCTGAAATTCTTGAAAACCGCTAGATGTAAACACTAGGATATCACATCGTAGGATTCGATGAGAATATGATATAGGAAACTAAGAAGTATTCACTTTTCTGCTTGATTTTTCGCGGTTGCATAACAATGGCGCAGTGGAAGTGTGCTGGGCTCAAAAGTCAAGTCAAAAGTCAAAGATTTTTATTCAAAATTGGATACATGTATCTCTTTTTGAACGTCATATTTTTATTTCTTATATATTTTTTTATATATGCAAAATTGAAATACTACTAGCGTTTCGGAACGACCACTGGTGAGAAGAATACGCCGAAAGAAACTCAATCCAGACTTGGTCCCTACGTGCCTGAAGGGCTCTGAATACATTGTTAACATTAAATAAAATTTTTCATACTATAGATTAATTTTAACATTTAATAATTGTTAACATTAAATAAATTTATATAAATTTCCACGCATTTTTATCAGTAATATAATCATCAATGCAGTAATAAGCCTTTTTTATTAACTGGTTTTTTACAATCGTTTTGAACTTAAGTAAAGGCAGACCTAATATTTCTGCAGGAATTTTATTATAGAAGCGTACTCCTAAACCCAAAAATGAATTCATAGTTTTCTGCAATCGCAATACTGGTGTAGCTAATTTTTTTTTTTTTCTTTTTTTTAAACAATTCTCTAAGAGATTCTCTAGCACCAAGTTTATATATAGATCTAATAGCGCGCTTCTTCAGGACAAATATGGTGTTTACTTCTGCAGCGTTACCCCATAGTAAAATCGCATAAGACATAACACTATGAAAGTAACTGAAATATACCAAACGCGCAGTATCAACATCAGTCAGTTGTCTAATTCTCCTGACAGCATAAGCTGCAGAACTAAGTTTACCCGCTAACGTAGTAATATGGGCACCCCATTGAAGCCCGGCATCAAGAGTTATTCCAAGAAATGTTGTTTTATCAGTTAAATCTAGTGGTTCATTATCCATTACTATTTGTGTTGGAATTTTTGTAACATTTGGTAAGCAAAATTTAATACATTTCGTTTTCTTAGCGTTCAACAATAGATTGTTCGCTGTGAACCAATCCAACACTTGAGCTAAAGTACTATTAACCACGTCAAAAGAATTAGTTTGTCTATCAATTTTGAAGACAAGAGAAGTGTCATCGGCAAATAGTACAGCCTTACATGTATTGACACAGTAAGGTAGGTCATTGATGTAAATGAGGAATAACAGAGGCCCTAGGATAGAGCCCTGGGGTACGCCCATCTTAACCGATGATCCGGAGGATTGTACCCTATCTAAACTAACTTTTTGAGTTCGGCCACTTAAATAAGATTCAAGTAAATCGCGAGATTTACCTTTTATTCCATAGTGCTCCAGCTTGGAGAGAAGGGTATTGTGGTCTACGCAATCAAAGGCTTTGGAAAGATCACAAAAAACACCAATAGCATTTTGTTTTCCCTCCCAAGCATCATATATGTATTTCAACAGAGCTACACCCGCGTCTGTAGTTGACCGACCCTTTGTAAATCCATACTGTTCACGATGGAAAAGGCTATTTATGTTAAAAAAAGCTAATAACTGATTAAAAATCATTTTTTCAAATATTTTACTAAGAGCTGGCAGAATAGAAATGGGACGGTAATTAGTGGGATCATTTTTATCGCCAGATTTGTACAAAGGAATGACTTTACTTAACTTCATCAAGTCAGGAAATGTCCCAGTATCTACACACTTATTAAATATAGAAGCTAAATATGGTGCAATTACTTCAATGATGTTACTAATGACAGCTACAGAGATATCCCACAAATCTCCAGTTTTCTTATTGTTCAAACTCTTAAATGTATCAATGATTATATGAGGTGTTACATGTTGAAATATTAAATGATTGTTACATTCTGGTATACAGCTTGTTAATAGTTTTTTAGATTCCTCAGATGATGAACGTAAGGAGGCAGTAGTATTTACGGGAATGTTAGTAAAGAAATCTTCGAAATATTTTGCGACGTCTTCATTAGTACTGAGGATCTTATTATCTACTTTTAATTCTATTTTGTTGTCACGATTTTTAGTTTTCCCGGTTTCCATGTTAATAATTTTCCAAGTGGTCTTTATCTTATCATGAGAATCTAGAATAGCTTTTCTTGTATATAAAGATTTTGCGCACAGGCACGCCTTTTTAAAAACCTTAGAGTAAGTTCTAACATAATTAATAAATTCAGTATTTTTATTGTAAGCTTTCATAGCTAATAATTCGTATAACCTGTTTCTACTAACGTAAATACCAGTTGTAGCCCATTCACTAAATTTTTTACCGATGCGTTTAGTACATTTTTTAATTTTGAATGTATTGTTGAATTCCGATTCAATAATACCAAACATTTTATTATATAGAGCATCCGGATCATCTCTAGTTTCTTCAATTAGGGGCATTTTTTCAGATATTTTTTTCTTAAATACATTTATTTTAGCTTTGGTTATAGATCTAAAGGTTACTTTTGGTAAGTCTACTTCTACATCATTTATAAGTTTTACAAACTGACCGTAGTGATCCGAGGTTAGATTTTTAGTTATATATTTGTCAACAGCAGTGCAATTGCAGAAAACATTATCTATGCACGTTGCAGAATCTTCAGTAACTCTAGTTGGTTCCAAAAACAAATTAACCAAATCAAATGATTTAAAGACATTTAAAAATCGAACACTTTCAGTTGTTGTAACTAACAAATCAACATTAAAGTCACCGCACACTATAATATTTTTGCGACAACAACATAATTTTCTCAAGACATCTTCAATAACTGATTCTAAAGTATTATAATCTGATCTTGGGGGTCTGTATACACATAACCCAGAGGTCCTTAGATCGAAACTACGTTCTGCTACCACACAAATTATTTATTTTCAGCGGTATGCACGGATAGACGTATGTTCAACTAGCTATTGCCCGCGGCTCCGCCCGCGTTAATGTCGATCCCTCGGGAACACTAGAATTTTTAGGAATGAAAAGAACCCTATGTCCTTCCGGGCCTCAGAGTATCTTCATACCATATTTCGTTACGTCGTTTGGAACGGAAGAGCTCGAGATATTTGCCTACTTGCGGTAATCCATCCCAGTAGGTACCGCACCGGGGTTTTTTATAATACGTATACGCTTATAATTCTCAGACCCACTGGGCCATCGGGCTCCTTAACGTGATGGCACTTGTAAATTAGTGTACTAAACAAGTAAACTTCGCCGAGTGGTTTCCGGCAGAGTAGAATAGGACCACTCTAAGTCTTCCCATGGAGGTCGTAAGAGGCGACTTAGGAAATACAAGCTAAACAAAGCTCATAAATATCAATGAGACCTCTCCAACCTGTCTGGCCAGCGAGGAGAGTATAGGCTAAATCCTCTGTCTGCTCTGGTCAAGTATGGCTCCGGTAGTGCAGAGAGGGTCATGCTCCTACATTGGATACTAAAAAGACCTGATGGTGATGATGAAACTAGTAACCTAAACTCTGTAAAATAAGAAAAAGTGTAGTGACGTATAAAAATTGTTTTCAGCATCCGAGGCAGCCGGCACGGCCACGCTGGTGGTGGCGGCGGCGGCCGCGGCGCCCGCGCGGTTCGTGCTACGCGCCGACGCCTCGCCCCCCGCCCCCGCCGCACCCTCCCTCGCCCCCGCTGCAAACGCCCCCCCGGCCCTCACTTACGCGGCGCTGGATTTAGAGCCGCGTCGCGGCGCCGCCACGCAGCCACTACGCACGTACACGCAGATCGACTTCGTGCGCAGTGAGAAACTCGCTGCCGATGGCTCCTAGATCGCTGCTATCTTCTGGCCTTCACTAAGGCTGATTCGTCCGCGGAACTGTGCACGAAGATTGCCAAATTTGTGTTGTTTATCGTCAAAAGTGATGGAGACTCGAGTTATGTGCTAAAGTGTATAGCGATATATTAATACTAAACTTTACGGAGTTAAACTACGTTTGTGAAGTGTTATAGCGATACGCTTACGTACCAAAGCTGTGGACAATCTGCGGCGAGACGGTGTGGATTGGATTTGTCAAGTTGAAGTTATGCCATATTATTTGTAAGTATAGAATATCATAAAACATAAAACATTTTTGATTAACTTGTACGATCAAATTATTTCAATTTATATTATTGTTTCCGTGGTTATCGAGGATTTTAAATTAGCTATCATTTAATTTACAGCATGGAATCCTAAAAGGGCACTACAATAATTATAATTAAGAACTCTACTACATCGAAAAAAAAACAATTGTGTGTCAATAAATAAAACTTTAAAAGTTTAAATAAAATCAAGCACATACTCGACAAAACTAATTGATGTTTAACATGGTATTCCGTTCTGAAACTGACTTTCTATACCTATAAATATTATGGCAATACAGTGCTGACTAGAAAAATCACGAGTGTTTCTCTGTACCTATAGCTAAAAGCTATAAATATGGAGTTGATTCGTGTTCGTCGGGCTTCAAAAGAAGCTTAGAAAGAGTTAATTATGTCACGCAGGGTCGCCATGTAAATGATTCCTTGAAGAATGATAATATTGAAGGATACTTGATCAAAATATGTTTTTAAAGGTGGGATGTCTGTAAAGTCGGTTTTCGGACGATAAGTTTATAGAGATAGATGTGTCACAAGCCTAAAGATTAGGCCGTGCCTCTCTCGCTTCGCTTTCGCTTGCACACGGAACGCGACACTTTCGTGCGTGCAACCGGCGTTCACCGATTTCTAAGACGCTGTCACGTCACAAATAAATATGTGAATAATTTTTCACCGCTATTGTGTTCATATTTTATCTTACCATTGTGTTAGCTGGCCTCAGAAGAGGGGAATTGTGCAAATGTATTTCCTATAGAGTTGATACAAATATTTCAATAAAGCTTGAGTAATATAGGCAACTCATTGTTCCAGATTCTTCAAGTAATCATTTATATGGTAATGTGTGTGAGAGATCTTCGAAATTTCTTCATATTTCGGCTTGAAGTCGCTTGACACTGTCTAGTACCTTTATTAATTTTATTATTATATGTAAAGTTGACGTGTACAGCTGACATATATTGAAATTACATTAAGACTAACTCCAAAAATGTTTCTCTAAATTAATGTGTACATTAAGTAATCTTCATGTTGTTTAATTGTACGTTGATATTTATTTAGGTCTATGTCTTTCTCTGTCGATATCTCTTTGTACGGTGGATCGCAAATCAAGTGTAACATCGTCCAAAAGAATTCAATCTCATCAAATATCGTCCATAATATTTGATGAGATTGACTTGTTTTGCTTGATTTGCAGTGTGCTGTATATGTATACTAATCGAACGGTTATGGTAGGGACAGCATACGAAGCTACATGTTATAATAATTCAAAAACACTAGCAAGTTATATGTTTTGTAGTGTTATTTATCTGCGTGTCAAATGGTTATTTCGTAGTTAAAAATTGTTCAATAGACAAATTCCTAATATACTGTTCTCATATTATTGATAACATGTAGTATCGTTTGTTCGTCCATTCTAAAGTGCACGGGATGGTCACAGGCAGTTAGGTCCAGATGTGTGTAACATAAACTAAAATAATTATAGTAAACTTTATGCAACGGTTGTGAGGGAGGCCTAAAGTAGTGCTCTGTTTATGTTCCCTAATAATATACTACCTATTGTGTTCTTAGGATACTCTGTTTAAAGTACTGTGCAATTTACATGAGGAGGCCGAGTAAACATTGAGTGTACACTTTCATTGCTCGGGCATTGAATTACTGGGGCCCATTGTAACAGTTGACGTATCATCATCATCATCAGGTCTTTTTATTTAGTCTCCACTACAGGAGCGCGACCCTCGAGTTGACGTATGGTCTCGGTTTATTCTTGTGGGACTTCTATCACCTCTGTGACTGAGTGGCCATCATATAAGGCTGACACAGGAGATCCTGGGTTCGATCCCCAGTCAGGTCAAGATGGAAAATGTCCAGATTGTCCTGAGTATTAAATATTTGTCACGTGTTATAAAAACATAGTATTGTTGAGTTGGCATACTATAACACAAGTCTTGAACTTACTTGAGGGCTAGCTCTGTGTGACTTTTGTATGAGGTAAATTGTTATTTGACCCTTGTAATCATCACTTCGAGTAGGTGTCACGGTCAATCGACCATGCACACCCTGGTGTCCGAGTTCTTCGGAACCGCCTCTCGGCCTCTGACGTGGTTCCTTTAACGCCTACCAGATGGCAGCCGGGACCACCGGCTTAACATGTTTTCCGAAGCACGGAATCATCTTTATTATGAGACAATCAGGTGATTCAAGCCTGCAATGTCCTAACCAAACTGGAAACAACTAAACAAAGTATGATTCCGGTGGGAATCGAACCCACGACCCCCGGGTCAACAGGCAAACGCCTTAACCACTGGACCACGGAGGCTGTTAGACCCTTGTAATAGTTATCGTTAACGACTATTTTAAACTATGTGTATGCCGTTCTAAGTTTCAATCTTTAAAAAGGTTGTAAACCAAGTGTTGTGGTTCTAATGTTGCAATGGTGTAGCCTCAATGTTTTACTTGGGATTCTCGAATTTACCAGACATATAAAGATGAAGTTACTCATACTGTTATTTGTTGGCCTGAGTTGACTAAACCGTTTGGGACTAAAATTGCTTTTTATTATTGTTACTTTGTTTTAGTTGTTAAAAAGCTTCTATTTTTAACGATTCATTTACCAATTTATCTAATTCTATGATTTTAATTTTCACTTTGATCCGCCTATTTAATTAGAGCATATAATATTGCGATCGCATTGTTTATTTTTGTTTTTATTTAATGGTTAACAATTTTGGTCTAAAACGGTATCAGTGGCGAGTTCAATTACAGTTAGCACCTACTACCTACTAACCACCGAGTGTTTATAAAACTGTAAGGTCGTTTGAAAGTCAACTTAAGTCACTGATCGAGTTGTCGTTTAGAAATCGTTTTATCTATAACATAATTTTATCCACTGTTGAGTATTTTACAACAGAAATGATGTGTGGTTTATAAATGTAATGTTACAATGTTTACTAAAGTGATATACTCAAGGAAATCTTCCATTTTATTATTTTATTGCAACGAAAACTTGTTTTAATGTTCTGTTTCTGATCGGCATCTCGGTCGTGTTAGTTACGTAAATTATGTGTTCAATCCGAAAGCAAATCTGTTCATATAATGTTTATCTACATCCAAATTATAGTATTTTGCAACGTTAACATTTTAAACACAGAGGTGGATATTATTTTTTCTTATTTATTATAATAGAATCGTAATTATGAACAACCGTAGTTGTTCACGTTTGTTATATTTATGCGTTGGCTTCATTCACATCGAAAATGTAGGCACGGGTGTGGGAAAACGAAAATATTTAATACAATGAATTAAGCGATTCCATTTTTGATGGAATTCGTATCTCCAGCGTTAAGAAGTATAGAAATAAAGGAAATACTGTTTATTACACTATTATTACAAGAGAAAAAAAACTAACAATATGTAAACAACTAAAAAGAAAATAATAGATACGAAGGCGCATTTGTCGCTATGCAATTTCTTCCAATAAACCTTTACCTCAGGGTAAGACGAATTTTAAAATAATGGGGTTATGTCGGGTTTGGTGAGCCGCTGTTATTGGATAATACTCACAGTCACAGAGACTATATAATACTAACATATATACTACCAACCTTATACAAAAAATACTGGCCCAATTTAAGGCCTGCTATTAGCACAAGGTGCCTGGCAAGCACGCCGGCAGGCTGTGTCAGTTAGTTCCAATAACTGCCACTATGGGCGGCGGCGAGGGCGCTGCAGTGCAATAGTGACGTCTTTTTCTTTTTTTTACTAAATATTGAAGTAAGCATTTGTCTCCCATCTCACCTGATACCATCAGGTGAGATGGGAGACAAATGCTTGACAATGCAAGTGACGATGAAGATGATGAAGGCTTCACCCGTAACTAGATGGCGTTAGCCTAAACTGGGTTAAAATCAAGTAAAACTATTTTTTTTTTATAATATGAGAAGTATATTTGTTTCATCTTAAATAAGATATTTTTTGTGAATACTGTTTTTTTTTTTATTTGTGACTAATATAGTTACAAAACAGCTGACACTCGACCTACATGTATATGACCGCGTGCCGCCCATATGTGCGATGTAAGCTCGTACAGTTAGTCAAAATAAAAGTGTTTCATTCGCCACATCATCAGGTCCTTTTTAGTCTCCACTACAGGAGCACGACCCTCTCTGTACTACTAGAGCCATACTTGGCCAGAGCAGCCAGAGGACTTGGCCTACACTCTCCACGCTGGCCAGACGGGTGGTAGAGGTCTCAGATGTTTATAAGCTTTGTTTAGCTTTTATTTCCTAAGTCGCCTTCTACGACATCCACGGGAAGACTTGGAGTGGTCCTATTCTACTCTGCCGGATACCACACGGCTATCCATTCGCCACCAATATCCTCTTTCTAAACAGAGTGTAACTGTTTTTTGGGCCTGAAGTTCTGTGCCGACATTCCTATTTTTTAGCATGCTTTTGTGTCCCACTGATGGGCAAAGGCCTTATTGTTTCCAAGTGTCCCTGTCAAGGGCCACAGTCTTCCAATCGTTCATGTGTGACGTCATTACTTACTTATCAGACATTACTTATTTCGAAAAAAAAACGGTTTACGGACGATATTTTACATGATAACGGTGGAAGAGAAATAGATGCGTCACAATCCGAACCGTGCCTCTATCGCTTGTTCCTCGCTCTCGCGTGCACACGAACGTGACAGTTTTTCGTGCGTGCAGCCGGCGTTTATCTATTTATTAATATCACGTCAAATTCGGCATACGTTTTCCCTGCCCGCTGTCTCAGCGCTTTTGATGTGATGTAGCGCTTTAAAGCTCCTATTATACTAACCTGAATGCAGTCACTAAAGAGAGGGACGCGCTACACGTGAAACACGAATAGAAATATCTCCAATCGTATCGCACGTATAGCGGCGTCACTCTCAGTGACTTAATTCAGGATTTAATAGGCGCTTACGGATCATGTAGAATTGACTTAATTTTATCAGAAAGTGTTAGCTATAGTTATTGTTGTTATAAAGTAAAAAGTTCCGGAGATACCTTTTTATTTACATAAGTGCAATTACAGTGTTCTATCGCCCCGGTGCGGGCGCCGTAAGGACGGTTATGGCGTGCGGATTTTATTAAGCTCACATATAATAATAATTATTATTATAATGCGTTGCTGGGAATACAAGTGTGTGACAATGTTTCTAGATTTTGAGGTCAAATTGTTTTCGGCAGTCTTTCAAACTAAAACTATGGCTATGACCATATTTTTTTTATTAACCTGTATTGTCCCACTAGGTAGTGCGGACAGAAGTGATAACTTGAACATTCGGTTACTTATAAACAGAGATGTTGGTTATGGTAACGGTATCAGTGTCGCGAGTTGTATGGCCTTTTTCCATCTCAAAAACGCCGTACGCGCCAAAAAAAGTTTTCACTTAAAAACAAATTGCCACCTTTTTAGGTTTCACCATTTAATCCGACGTCCGGTTTGTCACAGGACTGTATCGATTGAACTGAAATATATAAAGAATCGAATTTTCACATTAGTGACGCTATAACAAAAAATAATAAAAACAAAATAAGGTCCAAACTAAAGGGGTTCCAGTACTGAAATACACTAAGTATAACTGAGACCACAGTCAAACCACAGATTATTAAGAAAAATAGTGTCCGTGCAAAAAACAGTGTTTTTAGCCTCACAAGAACGGTTTCATGAGTCCTTATACATCAGAGTCCACATATAAGAATAAATAAAAATAAATAAAATAAAATATCTTTGTTCAGACTATCATTTGTCCATATTAGAAGCGTGGTTTTTGTAGTTAAATATTTTACGATACCATTAATGTGTGCGACTCGCACTTTGCCGGTTTTATTTTAACATATTGAAGTCGATTTAACGATAATAATAAAGCAAGTTAAATAAAATCTGTACGCCATTAAAACGCCTGTTTATCAAATGGATGCTACATTCCGACACTAAAGCAATTGACTAGTCTCGTGTGTTCAAATACTTCCTAAATTCAGTAATAGCTTAGTTTCATAGGTAATGCTTTGCCGCGCTCGAAACGTTAAAATAAGTAATGGGACCTGTATAATAATGCCTGACTGAGTCAACACCAAATTTTTATATTAAAATGAACGTTATTTATTGTGAATTCCTGCGTAAGAGTTTACAAAGGGGGCAATGTATTATATTGAGAACGTTTGATGCGTTCGTCTGTGGCCAAAGTCTCGGAAACTATCGCCGTTGGATAGTAGGGCTTAGTTTGAAATGTAACAAGGCTAATCGATTTAAATTAAGCTCTGTTTATATCGCATATTTTCAACCTCTGAACTATACTGAAATCCTGGAATTACAATCCCTAATGGAATACAGGTTTGCAAGCTACTCCATAGCTACTCGCCCAGCTGATCGGCGACTTTGTACGGGATTTTTCTTGCAATTCTATACTTCATTAGGGATTCTGATTCCAGGATTTCAGTGTTCAGAGGATAAAAATCACGCGGTATTAGCTCAGGGTTTAGTTTAGCTTGACAATTAAACAAGAAGCGAACACGTTTCTAATGTACAAAGTAATGATCATACTCAAGTGAACATAAATCACAGCCTGTGGCGATTGTTTGCGGGACTTTGACCCCAGAATGTCCCCCGTATGTAGATAACGATATATCATATAAAATTATAAGCTTTAATAAAAGTATGCCAGAAAAATAATTTGAGCACAACGGTTTTTGTATTGTATCGATAGGTAATATAGCTGTATATTGTGTATATTATCGTGTTGTGTAGTGCAAACTGAAGCAATTCTGGTTGAAGCCGAGCAGTCTCGCCCGATCGTAGTGTTGTCGAGTTGTTAGCGGTAGCTGGAGATGCGTCGCATTGGCAGATCCTCTAATATAAGTAAAACCACAAAGTTTTTAAAGGGGGTTACCCCCTTTATTCATAAAAAATAACAAACGCTTAATAACCATGACCGTTAAAATGTGTTCTGTCTCGTTCTTTCAATTCAATATTGGAGAGGGAGAAGGACAAAACATATTCAGTCTTATTATAAAACGAGGACTAACTTCAGTACCTGATTTAAACCATTATCCGTCAAAAACAAATTGACAATGCCAGTTGACTAAATGTCAAAGATAAGTGTCGACTTATTTTGGTCGTATAATGGTTTAAACCAGGTATTAAAGTTAGCCCTCGTTTTATAATAGGACGGATTGTAACTAATATAGGTGTAAATATACGTTTGTTATTTTTTATGAATTAAGGGGTAATAAAGTATGATACAAGTTTGTTTCAAGCAAAGTTAGACTAACGCACATTGATCCGTTACGATTTGCCGCCCGTTTGTATTAAATGGCATGTAGATATATATCTACGGCTTTGTTGACCAACATTTTTAAATTTTTCTAACGATAATAATAAAAGATACGCGAGACATACTTACTATTAAAATAAACAGTCACTCACGTATTTCTAGGCGGTGTCGCTTATTTGAAACTTGTCCTGAAGATGATCCTTCTGAGCCTTGAAATGTGTCGGCGATGCCAATTATTGTACGCGAGTTAACCGTTGTAATTTTGCGATTGCTTTGCCAACAGTTTTATCATCAGTATCCATCCATCCATCATCTGGTCCTTTTTAGTTTCCACTACAAGAACACGACCCTCTCTGTACTACTAGGGCCATACTTGGCCAGAGCAGCCAGAGGACTTGGCCTACACTCTCCACGCGCGCCAGACGGGTTGGAGAGGTCTCTTAGATATTTATAAGCTTTGTTTAGCTTGTATTTCCTAAGTCGCCTTCTACGACATCCACGGGAAGACTTGGAGTGGTCCTATTCTACTCTGCCGGATACCACACGGCTTTATCAGTATAATAAAACATATTTATCACAAGCAGTTGGCGGTTTGTCGTTGCCCGGTTTTTAGTCTCTAATTGAAACAAACTATACCTACATATAATCTGTCAGTGTCGACGCATCCTAAGATAATCTTGTTTTAATGTTGACGTTTGTATTTGGAGGTGTTGTAGTGTAGTACAATTCGGCTCAGCCGATGTTTAACACTATTCTATGGTGGGTCAGCGTTTCTCGAACTTTGGGTTCACTTTGAGATTAAATCTTCAACGTGAACCACCAAGAACTATTTTCGGGCCAAAAAGATTTGCATTTATAAGATGCATGTCTTAAATACGGAAGAATAAGTAGTTTAAATTTACATCAAGTTATATGTTTGATTCAAATGTTTAGAAATTGCTGCTGGTTCAGCATTGAAACAGATTTTAGCGAAAATGTGTAAATATGTAAAGGCTAACAGCTGGATGTAGGGTTGACCGCATAGCGTTGTCGGCTCTGTACGAGGTAGGGAAGTGTTTGAGAATCGCTGGTCCATACGAATTACTCTCGGTTCGAGCCCCGTGTTTTTATAGTTCAGCTGGTGCCGGCTGATTGCAGCTTGCGTCATTTTATAATATAAACAACCTTTTAGTAAATCTGAGATACACCCAGCGATGTCTATCTAGCCAATCATTACCCAACATTATTTTTTAGGCGTGTTTTTGCCAAAGCAACCAAGTCTTCCAACAGTTTATTTGTACAGTAGGTATGAATATATTGTGCTGATCCTACCGCAAAATGAGGGATGACCAAAGATTTTCTTTAAATGTCATATTTAGGGAATTTTAAAATATCTCAGATCTTTGCGCTCGCGTGTTTATAAGGGTTGAGCTATATATGTCAGCACGAAATCGCACGTTCCCGCTTCTTTCAAGTTATCTTGAATGTTCTCGCTCTACTGAATAACGGTTTTGAGTGATGGAAAAGGATATTGTCTCCCATGCTGGTTTGGGAGAAAAGAAAAAAACGTAGAATGTACCAGCTGCTTCCCTTCCCGCGCAGATCGTAAAAGCCGATCGAGGGCTTAGGCGAATGTGACGAATCATATTAGTAGGCGATGTGGCTAGCAACCAATCACTCTATATATGTATTTGTTATAAAATATAGTATCGTTGAGTTAGTATCCCATAACACAAGTCTCGAACTTACTTTGGGGCTAGCTCAATCTGTGTGATTTGTCCGTATATATTTATATTTATCACTATTATGATTCAATTTTTCACCTAACGCCCAATAACATGCTAAACGTAGCTTTTAGGTCTTAAAGACCGCAAGAGAAAAAGATGTCATACTATGTATTTATGTACAAAAGGATATGAAAGTGCGATTCCGTGTTGCCAGGTGTAGCTCAACCCTCATAATACAAGAACTACTCAACAGATAATAATTACTATAAACAAACCATATTGCACGGCTATGGTGTTACTTACAGTAGTTATAGTCAGGTTGTTACAAAACTCAAGTGAAAATAGGCTATAATAGCTAGACCTTGATTGATATATCAGGGGGAAAAGTCACGAGGAATCTGTAGGAAAACTCGTCGCCAGCTGCAATCGCCGACCGCGTTTAGATAAGCCATTACGCAGATAGCTAGTGCCACCTCGCAATTATGTAGTACCATGTTAGACATAGATATATTACTATTACGATATACATTTACTTTATTCCACTTAGATTAAGACGTGTTGAGTTTAAACACTAGAGTAAGCATACACGGGTACCGAGTATAGCCTATGACTCGAGAGGTCGATGGTGAAATCTCCTTTTAAAATATGCCGCATATATCTACAGTCAATTGTTATACAAATTATTTATAATTTTATACAAATCATAGCACAAAAGTTGTATACCCACACATTGCAAGGTCACAAAACAGGTTTAGATTTTAACTAAAACGATGTTAAACTGTTATTGCATATTCTAAAAGGAGCTTTTGGCTTCATTTACATTGGTTAGACTTGTATTGCGACATCGAAAGCTAGTGTGAATGCGGCCTTATATAACTTTTATTATACAAATTAGCCGACTCCGCGAGTGATCGTCATGACAAAGGAGTTATTATGAAATCTTTACTAGTCCCATTGCAAGTTAACACAGATTTTTGCATAAAATGTTCCTGTAACGGCGTAAATAGTTTGTTTTAAGGTAGTAAGTAAATAATTTAACACATAGAACAGTTATAGAATAGTGTTTAGTGTACGGTCGACTAGAGAGCTATGCTGCGGGGGCTTTCGACGCAAGCGGAACGCGTCAGGAGGAATTCTGTTGTGTTTGGAGAAAAATTATATTTTTTTACAAATGGTGCTACTGTTTTGTGTTTTAGTCAATGATAGCTCGAGCTGTACTGCCACTGTCAAGTAGAGCGCGTAGAACGCGCGTCATATCACACGTTAGTCGATAGAATAGCGACATCACTCACAACGTACGATTAGGTCTAGTTTAGCTTTTGTAACGCGGCCGTCGCCAGTCGCGAGCCCGAGTTTCATTATTGAATTTCTAAATCTAATTTTAGTACGTTACATTTTGTTTACTTTCATATTACGATTATATTGTAAATAAAATAAAAGCTTTGGATTTGCGAATTTGTTTGATTGTTTTTCTTACCTTCCTACACAGTCAATATACGTTTTAAGGGGTCCGTACCCGAAAAGTGCTAAAAGGAACCCTTTTATTAAGTATCCGATGTTCGTCTGCCCGTCTCAAACCTGTATCTACTGAACCGTAAAGAGACATTACATTTTCGCAGAATATTTTTATCTGCTATAACTACAAATAATAAAAAAAACCGGCCAAGGGCGAGTCGCACTCGCGGTTCCGCATCTAAAAAAACGGTAAAAAGGGTTGGTATTCTCCCCCCTTAAATATTAATTTTATTTAAAGTGATGTGATATTATACCTACTTAATATTCTGTGAATATTTCAATCGTCTACCTGTTGCCGTTATCAATATTGAGCAAAAACACGTATGGTAGCCCCTTTAATATTTATTTTATTCGTTTTTTAGGTTGCTTCGCTGTCCGTCTGTCTGTCTGTGTATCCGTCTGTCACCAACAGTCAATATACGCTGTATCTCATGAACCGTGATAGTTAAAATTTTCACAGTTAATGTTTTTCTGTTGCCGCTATAACAACAAATACTAAATAATTAAATAAAATTAATGTTAAAGCCAAGAGTTTTGCGAGCCATCTTGGGTTTTCACCACAACTGATGTAGATACTATTATAACATTGGAAAATATAGATCAAAATATATTTACACACTGCCGGTAGGTACTCTTATCTACCTATATCCCTGGGAATTGAATATGTTACGGCTAATAGGCAAAGTGCGGATTCACCTAGTTGTAGCCGGTCTTGACTCGAGATCTTGAGTTTTTATTACTTATAAGAAAATTTTCAATACCTAGTTATCTTTCTTAAAATGTTTTTTTTTTCTAAAATGTGTCAAATATTAAATTTATAATAAATGTCACTCCAAAACTTCCGACTACTTTTTTCATGTAATCAAATTAATTGCGAAACGCAAAATAAGAATCTTAGAATATAAACAAAATCCGTAACTGACCTAAAAACCTAGTTCTAGCCGATGATAAATAGGTTGCACCTAAATTTAATCACTGATGTGCTGAGCACCTAGTTCTAGCCTAGCCGCTATGATGAAGGCTTACCTATTTCTAACCGACGATAAGTTTAACCGCATATGCCCGGCTGCACCTAGTCGTACCCGGCTAGAACTAGGCGTAGCCGCACACTTCGCGTATTAGCCGTAACGTATACATTACCTAGGTAAAGTATATAAGTAATGAAGAATAATTTGCCTGCACGCGCCAGGTATTCTATGAATTGAATTACCTGAGTGATACAGATTTATTTGTTTATTCAGGAATAACAAACAGTTACAAAATACAATCTTATAGACTACTTAGGTTTATATAAATACACATACTTAATTTTGTAACCAACCACGTTATCCACAGTTTATTCATCTACACGTTAATCAATCAGTTGCTTCTAAAGGGTTATCAAATATAGGTCCAGTAAAATTATAATTAATGATAACGTAAATTACAGTATTGGGAATAATACAGAAAATAAAAACGGTAAATTAAATTAAAAAAAGTAAATATTAATAAACTATAAATAATATAAAAATAATCATACAAGTACACATTAAATTAAGTAGAATGCAAGTCAAGCTGAGAGAGTAGCTGGTGGAGCAGCTTTTAAAAGCAGATTGCCGGTAACGTCGGTAACATAATGTTAATGTTACCGACGTTACCGGTTAAAAATGCATTAGAAGCAAAATAAAAAAAATCGACACGCTAGTTTTCAGGTAAAATGGCAGACGAAAAAAACACCCTGTGTACAAATAAACAAGTATAAGAAATAGTCAAACGTTGTTGGCCAAGAAAGTTCTTGGCCAACAACGTTTGACTATTATCTACTATTGATACCAGGTCATTGACCTCGACAGTCAAAACAGCTGATTTAACGATTTTAATAAAAATAAGAATTATTTTGTATGAAAATTAAAAAAAAAAACTCGATTTACAAAAATTTGCCACCTTCTATTACTCGTAGCGCTGATTGCCATAGAGTGACGAGAAGCATTGCAAAATTGTATTTTTTTTTTGTCTGAAAAAAGAAAAGAAACATCAAATTATTTTTATAAGTATTTTATTTTGCATTCATACTGCTATTTCGATATTTTATTATTATTATTATTACGAGCCGTTAATGTCCCAATGCTAGGCAAAGGCCTCTTTTTTTTTCCATTTTTGTCTGTCTGTGGTTTGTGTTCTCCAGTTTTTATTAAATTTATTTAGTTCATCGCACCACCTTGTCCTTGGTTGGCCACGTCCCCGTTTGCCGTTGGGCGTCCAGTCTGTGACTTTTTTGGCCCAGTGATCATTAGGCATACGAGAAACGTGCCCAGCTCAGTCCCACTTCAATGCAGCTGCTCTTGTTGCCACGTCTACTTCGATATACTATTTCGATATACTCTTAATAAATTAAGAATTTATCATGCGGGCGGGACTTGAACCGGCGACCTAGGTCTATGTACGACCTATGCTCTGCCATCTGAGCTACCGCACAATTCAATCTCGGCGCCGCACAATACTAACATCGAATTACCAAAAGTCATACAACGTAGTTCATCTTGATGTACCTTAGTCACCTTTAGGAAATTATGCGTAAAGCGCCTATTATACCATGCTGAATTTAGGATCCGGAATTCAGCATCCGATAAGGACAAGAAATTCAGCCGTCGGAGCTCCTGATTACACCGTCCGGAACGTGTCCTGAACGGAGACTGCGCGTCCTGACAGAGCCATCCGTCCTGCGTCCCTCTCACGCATTCAGGAAGGTTGGCCTTTGCGATGTGATTGGAGATATTCTCGTATCGTTTCTAACGTATAGCGGCGTCCCTCTCATGCGGCGATCCTAAATTCCGGATGGTTTCACCTATGCTTCCGATAAGGACGTCGGAAGCCATTCTGTCCTGACAACGGATCTACCGTCCTGAAGGCGATTAAACTGTCCGTTGACTATCCGTTGACTGAATTCCGGATCCTAAATTCTGGATGGTCTAATTGGCGCTTAAGATACCACATACCCTGTATACCTAACTAAATATTTTGTGAATATTTCGTCTACCCGTTGCCGTTATCAACATCAACATCAAACAAGCACAAAAATCACGTATGTTGTATGGGAGCCCCCTTAAATATTTATTTTATTCTATTTTTTTTTGTATTTGTTGCTATAGCGGCAACAGAAATACATCATCTATGAAAATGTCAACTGTCTAACTAACACGGTTTATAAGATACAGCCTGGTGACAGACGGAAAGCGGAGCGATATTAATAGAGTCCCGTTTCTACCCTTTGGGTACGGAACCCTAAATATGAGATAAAAGTTTAAAAAAATACCATATTTTCGGATATTTACAAATCTTTAAATATCTTGGATGAAAACTAGTTACCATACTACAGCCCCCCCCGCCCCTATCCATATTAGACGAGCAATGTTTTAATTCAATATAGTTTCTTACTCCACCATAAAGGTAGAGAGAAACTCTCAAAAATTTTTAACAGCGATCACCTGATGGTAAATCGCCCATGGACAACTGGACGAGAAAACTGCAGGAATGATACTTAGGTATATTTCAAAAACAAATCATAGCGCGTTCTAACTTATGTCTCGCGCCATCTAGTTACGTTTATTGGAACTATTATTCGTTAGGAATTATTTTTTCTGACAAAAATTCTTGATTCTATATAAAAGCTTAAACATTTAGAATATTTTAGAGAAGATTGTTTTCATTGATTTTTTTATTGATTGTGTTTTTATTTATGTAGGTTTTTTTTTGCTAAATAAAAAAAAAAATTCAAGAAAGCATTTGTATTGCGAGCGCCTAGGGAAGGTAATTTTTCTCAAGTATAAAGTATTACTGGTGTTTGTATTGCTGATTAGATACCCATTTTTATTAGGGTTCCGTAGCCAAAGCGTAAAAACGGAACTATGGCTCCACTGTCTGTCGGTTTGTCTGTCACCATGGGGTATCTCATCCGTAAATAGCTAGTGACAGTTGAAATTTTTATAGATGATGTATTGTTGTTGCTGCTTAAACAACAAATACTTAAAACAGAATAAAATATTTAAATATTTAAGAGGGGTCCCATACAACAAACGTGATTTTTTTTGCTCGATATTAATTGCAGCAACAAGTAGGCGCTTGAAATATTCACAGAATATAATATTGTATATTCAATTCAAAAATTTATATTTTAATTTAAAACGAATCATTCTGACTTCAATCGTACCTAACTGCGTCACCCATGGGAGAATGTTTTCCTGTAGTGACATCAAATAGGTACATCATTAGGGCCAATGCAGAAAAGATCGGCGACGTTATTGCGGTAACAGTGCGGATTTTTCACTAAGATTTTTTAAATAAGATATAGATAAATAAAAGATTTATAAAGCCGCTTTTTAACTCATTATGGCCATATCTGAACCGGTGCAGCCGGCGTTCATCGATTTATAAAAATGGGACCCCTCGGACCCATTAGAGTAGATTGTGACACAAGGGCCTAACATAATACTTTTTGGTGAGAGCCTGATCATCCTGAATCCAAAGTGGAACGAAGGAGTCATTTTAATGTAGACTCTTGATCGAAGCAAGGGATTCAGAGTGTGTTGCCCACAGACAATATAAAATTGTCTGTGGTGTTGCCCCAAGTAGAAGTACTATGTTAGTCCCAGCGACGTGCTCACTCATTTTTAGAAGGTAGACCAAAACATACTCAGGCAAAAACTTATCTAATAAATTACGACTCGTACCTATTCATTCATATTCATATTCATTTATTCGCTTACATGTACAGCATAAAGTTGACACAATTATTGTGCAGATTGACATGTACCCAGTTAGGGTGTGGCGATTATAACAACAAATTAAATTAAATTAAATTTTAGTCGAATGTTTGCATTTGTGAATAAGAGTTAATACATAAAATTGAAGTCACTCGAAATAGAAAATATATGTCAAAAATTAATATAATGTAGGTACATTTCACGTGTAGATTGAGGTAATTAGGTCATAAATTGGTAGATATTTAGGTATTAAATTTGTCATTGAGGAATTCGTCTACAGAGTAATATGCCTTAGATATACCTAAGTAGTGCTTTTAATCATGTTCTGAATGCCGTGTCTTTGAGTTCAGATTTTATTATGTCGGGTATTTTATTAAATATTTTAATTGACATAACATATGGACCTTTGTGAAACATAGCTAAGTTTGACCTAAAAAATATATACCTATGTTTAATATAAAAAAAAAATCCTAACGAATAATAGTTTCAAGCGTCGTAACTAGATGGCGCGAGACATAAGTTAGAACGCGCTATGGTTTGTTTTTGAAAAATACTCAAGTATCGTTCCTGCAGATTTCTCTTCCAGTTGTCTATGGGCGATAATTACCATCAGGTGATCTCGCTGTTAATAATTTTTGAAAGTTTCTTCCACTTAAATAGTGGAGTATTAAAGAAACTGTATTAATTATGTTGAGAACTTGAGAGATATTGAGTATTTAAGTGTATTGGTGAGCTCCGTGGCGCAGTGGCCACACGTCAGCCCGCGACTTTTCTATTCCTGATATCCTCTCACTAATTATATTAATATAGGTATAGGAACATATCACACAAATTGAGCTAGCCCTACAGTAAAGCGCTTATTATTCACTATTCAATTTGTAGGAAATCTAATCAAAAAGGTAAGATTTTTTCCACAATTTTGAAAAATCTGACATTTGTCGAATGTGGCATTTTTTGAATATGGAGTTTTAAACTCATCTGACATTTCTAGAATCTGACTTTTATCGACGATACCGTGGGTTCGTTCCCGGTCAGGTCATGGTGGAAAACTAAATTTTTTAAAGACCTGGGTCTTGGATGTTTATCTTTATAAGTATCTATTAAAAAATATAGTATTGGTAAGTTAGTATCCTACGACACAAGTTCACAACATACCTTCACAACTTAAGCGCTTTTTACACTATCCAATTTGTAGAAAATCTAATTAGGAACGTTTAGGAACCTAAATTGGAAGCTAGTGATCACACTACATTAAATTGTATTCTAAATCGGGACAACGCACAGTCCATCGACCGATTGCGCTTGGGTTGCACGTTCCTATCAATCACTGATTTGAAAGAGTATTTATGGTGGGCGCCGTATTTATCAAACCAACAGAAAATAAGTAGGGCTTGCCTTAGCCGTAGCAGTGGGAACAACAGATATAAAAAAAGAGAAAATTCTGGGTTAAAGAAAATTCATCATTAAGAAAAAAAATGAGTCTGACTATTTTAATTCCAAACAATTTGATTATTTGTTATGTCTGGTATCCAATGGCTTATTAAAATAGTTTTTGTCATTTTTAGGGTTCCGTACCCAAAGGGTAAAAACGGGACCCTATTAATTTCGCTCCGCTGTCCGTCTGTCTGTCTGTCTGTCTGTCCGTTTGTCACCAGCCTGTATCTCATGAACCGTAATAGTTAGACAGTTGAAATTTCACAGCTGATGTATTTCTGTTGCCGCTATAACAACAAATACTAAAAAATAGAATAAAATAAATATTGAAGGGGGCTCCCATACAACAAATATGATTTTTTGCGCTTCCCCTATTTCCCCTATTTGAAATCTAATGCCGTTTGATCAAACATGATTTGCTCGAAAACTTTTACTCATCTGTCAATAAAATCTACAATCCATGTGCTCTATAGTTTGCTACATCAATGCATCAAAATCTCTAACAGTTAAAAGAGGTAAACGCGAATTATCGAAATATCTTCAGATCAAATAGTTTAATTCTCTAAGTACTATTATTTTAGCTATGCTAAATACAAACAAAACAAACGATGGGAAATATTTTATTTAACTCGGAATTTAAAGTCTACTTATCTGTATTTTTTAGGTATGCAATTAATCTGTGATAAAAAGAGTTAAATAAAACCATAATACTTAATAGTTCTGTATCATTTTAATTCTGAAAAATGGTAATCAAAACTTCTGGTACAAAGGATTAAATGTATGTTTAGAATACGTAGTAGCCTACAAGGTAAAGGACATAAGTACATATAGCAATAGTACAACAATTAAATGCCTTACTATAATTATTAATTTGTTAATTCTGCGTTTAACTAATAGAAATGATTCCTCTAATCATATCATATAATCAACATCGATACATAAATAAATCAATAATAAAGTTTAATTGTCACAAAGGTCTTAAAGCTTGAATACACACTTTTGAAATTTTTTACAAAAAATACTGTGATATAATGATAGTCAATAACGAACTCACAAACTATCTGGTGTCAATAACTTTTACATACGTACTAGCTTACCAATAATATTATTGATGAGGGTAGTTAAAAAAAAACCGTTGCGTTTTGCGATATTAATATGACGAACGAGAAAAAAATATTTAGTATGGGTACCCAACCTATTTAACTAACAATAAAAAGAGGAGTGTTATAAGTTGACTTTAAGTTTATATTTTACGCGTTATTATTGAAATCATTTGTGCAAAAGTTTTGCTTAGAAATAATCATGATTAGTTTAATATACTTAGAGTTTAAAACAATTTGACCTTACGATATTTCGAGAAAACGCGTTTACCTATTGTAATCGTTAGAGATTTTTATGCATTGATGTGGCAAATTATAGTGGTCACGGACAATCGAGTAAAGGTTTTCGAGCAAATCATGTTTGATCAAACGACATTAGATTTCAAATAGGGGAAGCACTTTTTGCTTGTTTTTGCTCGATATTGATAACGGCAATAGGTAGACGCTTGAAATATTCACAGGATATTTATTTTAATAAATAATTAAATAAAAATAAAACTAATGCAACTAACTCATGCAACAGACATGATTTTTTGCAGTTTTTATAGATAACGGTACGTAACCCTTCGTGCGCGAGTCCGACTCGCACTTGGTCGGTTTTTTATTATACAGATAGGGCATTTCTATCATCTGTAACAACACTTCTTTTTCGGTGGGCAACTTCCGAAACAGTCGCCATTGCATATGTCACACACGTGCATGCGGTCCGATACGTCCACTTCGACCAAGCGCGGGCGGCAAATAGTCGTCCTAAATCGTAGCGTTGCGATTACACTATCCTAAATCATATACAATTTAGGAAAAAGAGCGTAATTTTGTATCTTTCTACAATTACTTTGTTATTAAATGATTATGGAAAACTCGTTTTTTAATTCCCTTACAATTTTGGCAAATTGCAAATAAAAAATATTTTTAAGAATTTTCTAACGCAAAATTTTGAATTATGCGCTATTGGAAATAAATAATTCTATACGGTTTTATCGCGTTTATTTTCAAAGTATTATATCGTTGTTGATGTTTTCAATAAACATGACAAAACCGTGAAAAGTTATTTCATTATGAGTTATTATAATTTTGCATTGAAAAAAAAAACTGTAAACACAAGTTAAGATTATAACTTCATATCAACTAATTATACCAGTTTAAAAATGTAAGATTTTACCAAAATTATGAAAAGATCTGACATTTGTCGAATCTGGCATTTTGAGCACTTGGCGTTTTTAGAATCTGTCGTTTATCGAATCCGACATTGGTAGAATCTGACATTTGTAGAATCCGGCATTCTTAGAATCTGGCTTTTATCGACGATACCGAACCTACACCCTCATCGCAGGCTGGCGTGTTGATTCACTGCCACGAACTCAATCTCTCAGAATGCAAATACAGTTTCTTTATGCTCCACTATTTAAGTGGAAGAAACTATCAAAAATTCTTAACAGCGAGATCACCTGATGGTAATTATCGCCCATGGACAACTGGAAGAGAAAACTGCAGGAACGATACTTGAGTATTTTTCAAAAACAAACCATAGCGCGTTCTAACTTATGTCTCGCGCCATCTAGTAACGTTGCTTGAAACTATTATTCGTTAGGATTTTTTTCTTTATTACAAAACTCTTGATTCTAAAAGAAACAATAAATGTTATATAATATTTAAGAGGAGAAGATAATTTATTATTGATTATAAAATAAAGACAGAATAAAATAAGTATTTAAGGGGGCTCCCATACAAAAAAAAAAACGTGATCTTTACTCGTTTTTGCTAGGTATTAATAAAGTAAACAGGTAGACGGTTGAAATATTCACAGAAAATTGAGTTGTATTATTCACTTTAAAATACATAATTAATTTACAACAATATTTTAAAAAATCATGTGATCAAGGAACATACTCCATGTGATGAATCAAATAAGATTCTTTTTTGTCGTTGCGCGTCCGACTTGCACTTGGCCGGTTTTACCAGATTTTTTCCGATGTCCGGCGTTGCTATCCATTTGAAAGAAAAAAAATGGGCACTGGGAGCACTGGACCCGTAAACGTAAACGTGAGTGAATTTTCAGTTCAATTCTGACATCCCTTCATCTCACTCATCCCATATAACCTAATTTATATTATAAAAATAGTTTCTGCTTCATTACTAAAATGGAACAAAACTCTCAAACAAAATATTTGTGACGAGAAATTACAAAGAATGATACTTATGTATTTTTCAAAAACAAACCATAGCGCGTTCTAACTTATGTCTCGCGCCATCTAGTTACGCGGATTGGAACTATTGTTTGTTTAGAATTGTTCTTTCTATCATTCAAAATTCTTGATTCTCAACTACTTGAACGAACAAGCTAAAGTATTAGAGAATACTCGTGTTTGTATTGTAGATGGCCATTTACATAGAAGTATGAAGTGAATGCATTTTTTTTTAAATCTATGGCCATTTATTTTATGATGCTTCAAAGTAGTGGTATAATTTTAAAATGAAGAGTTTAACAATTAGGGTTTTATTTATATATATTAAACTTTATTTAGCCTAAAAAGCTACAATAGGTACGATTAGATTTAATGCTAGAAGCATTCGCTCCCAGTCAACCTATGGGAAAATATAATCTAATCTTCTGATTATGTAGTCACCCATTTATTTTGTTCGGTTATATCATATCTTTCCTTAGCCATATCTAACCTACATCTTTCTAGATGTAGGTATGTCTAAGGAAAGATATGGTTTTCTGAAACACTAAACTTCTATGTGAGAGAAAAATAATAAAGATTATTATTACTAATTGGCAGCACTGATTCATAGAGTGCCAAGAGCGGCATTGGATATATCTGAGCAGCAGCAACAACTAGCAAAACCTCATTAGGTGAATATTAAAAAAAACTGTTGCTCTGTCTACCCCGATAAAGATACAAAAGTGATACTATAATATACCTGCTTAAATTTCAACACTACAACTTATTCTGTGCTTATAGCGGCACTAACGAAATAACAAACAAATACACTAGCGTATCTAAATCCGTGTGCACTCGTTCTGACTTTTTCGTTCCATGGGATGATGATTTTGCCATATTACCAATCTTGGCAGGCAGGTTGGCGAGCGCAGTCTCTTTAGCTTCTTGTGCTTCCTACGCTGCTGCTCATCAGAAGCATTCTTAGGCTGTGGAAGGATATGAACTTGTTGGATTTTGGAAAGGAATAAAGGTACACTCGGATGAATGGGGGAAGCAAGTAGCAGTTCGAGAGGCCAGGCGCATGTACCTGTAACCATCGAACAGGTAGTTGAGAATGACACCACTTTTTTTAATTGTTTATATTTTGCTTTCACATTGCTATTTATTTTGATCTCTTATTACTCTTATAAATTAAGTAATAAATACAATGAAAAAATTTAAAGCGAGCGGGATTTGAACCTGCGTCTTTTAAGTCTATGTACGACTTAGGTCGCTGGTTCAAATCGCGCCCGCTTGAAATTTTCTCGCCATATAATATTTTTTAACTTGTGGCAAGACTTGTCTCGTCTATCCGGCCAGGTATGTGGGACTTGAACCCACTAAAACCCATATATAAGAATATGTACCTAAAACCACACGGTGTCATAATGCCAGGGCCGCGTGCTTCCATATGGTCCACAGCCCCAACGCGGCGGGAGGATGTCACCCTGACCCAATACCAGGCACTTTTCATTGTCCAGACCAAGGGTTATTAAAAATTCAAAAGATAATGATAATTAAAAGAAATACTTTTTATTCACAATCTTATAATGAACATTGGAAAGACACTCAACATTTCAGACAGCCGTCAACATGTACAGCGAAACACGTTTCATTCATACATGAACCAACACATTTTAATAACAATCCAAAGATACGAACAAGTAGTAAAGGACGCTGCGCGTTCCATTCGCTACTATAGGCCACGCAAATAACTCGGACCATGCCTGAGGAATGAAGGGGCGCGGGGGAGCAGTTACATTCGTCAAGCAAGCTCTCAGTTGGATTATCAGAATATTTGCGATGCTTTTTTTTGATCTGTCAAAAGGAATTGCAGCATCTGTAAGATTATAATTCATAAGGAACTAAGATTGGAACCTGGCCAGCTATGCTTGCATTTCAAATCAATATGATTAAAGATACCTGATTTTTTTAAGAACCAATACTGCCCTCTCTTGAAATAAATCATTTAAAGAAAAAAGGAGATGTTCGAAATTAAAAAAACTATTTAATGAACCTTACAGTTACATAAAAAAGGCAATGTGAAGTTTTACTTATCGTTTTTTGGACAAAACACTTAGTAAAGCTAAACAACTAACCCTATAACTTAAAATTAGACTTGAATTAATTTATTTGTGGCTTCAAATGACATAATTTTTAAAGACATCTCTGATATAGACAGCACTGGACTTTTAAATATTCAGGTATACCATGTGATTTTGAACCTGAACTGTATTGAAATCCTTGGAATCAGAATCCCTAATTAAGTATTGAATTGTATAAAAAAAAAGATGAAAATCATAAATAAATAAGCTTCTCATACAAAGTTGAATTTCTATGGAAAGTCAAATTTCTATTTTCGAGTTTCACCTTCTTTCTTGCAATTCTGTATTCTGTTAGCAATTCTTTCCAGGATTTCAAAACGAACGGTATTTTAAAATTTATTTTATTTGCTCTGATTTCTACATTATACAGCAATACATGTTAAGACATAGATTCTTGTACGCGGCATCGGCAACAGGATGAAATTTTTATGTTGATCCATAATATTCCAAAGAGTTCGCCATTTCAAGCAAACGAGGTTTTAGAAATATTCTAATTAACCCTTTAATGAATGTTTTGAAAAAAACTTAATACACAAATTGTACTGAAATAATTTTCAGATGATCTTAATTTAAAATGAATTCTATTGCTAAATAAATAAAATTGGAAATGGTTTACATCTTACAA
This sequence comes from Elegia similella, assembly GCA_947532085.1. Taxonomy (NCBI): domain Eukaryota; kingdom Metazoa; phylum Arthropoda; class Insecta; order Lepidoptera; family Pyralidae; genus Elegia; species Elegia similella. Next base: position 24,046,040 of record OX383941.1, read on the forward strand.
AAATTACTACGATCTCATTACAAAAATTACATAATTGCTTCTAAAATGTAAATGCAATCAATCAAATTACATATACAGATGGTATTTGTACAAAAATTGGCACTAAGTACACACTCCCTGCGTTACAATGCTACTTGATAAAGGTCAACAAAACATCATTATCACATACAAAAATCAACGTGGAGTTTTCCATTTGAGCACAGTCTTTAAACTTTACTTAGGTTTGGCCGTAGTCACTGTTTTCTTAACTACCTTTTTAACCGTAAATTCCTCTTGCGCTAGCAGTTTTCTTCTTGGTTTTACCTTCTTCTCTTCAACCTCAAAGGAGTCTTCGAAGATATCAGCACTAGAGTTAGCGGCCTCATTGTCCTTGGAGTGGTTTAGTGGTTTCTTCTCTCCGATGATCTCGCAGATGGGGCTGTCGAAGGAGACCTGCCTGGGGCTACGGCGTGGTTTGTCGATAGAGGTCTGGGTCGCCATGTTAGCGTGGTTCTTCTTGGCTGGCGGCGTGGCTTTTGGCGTGAGTTTAATCTTCTTTACTTTGACGACCACCGCTGGTTCTGCAGACCTTCTCTTAACATTTTTCCTTGGCGCCTTTTTGGTGTCTATACTGTCTTCTGCATCAGGTTCTTCGTTCTCGTCTATTTCTATACTTGATTCGACTACTTTAGGTTTGCGTCCCCTTCTGACCTTGGTCGTTCCATTTGATTTCTGTTTTTTATTTGATAGCGCTTCATAATCTGAATCATTATCGTCATCTGATTTTTCGCTTCCGTGGTCATCCTCATCAATACTGGATTCTGCCTTGGGTTTCCTTCCTTTCTTAGCTTTAGGGAGAACACCATTAGCCTTTTTCTTCTTAACAATCTTCTCATCAGTAGAGTCTTCTTTATCGCTCTCCGCACTGAGAACAGTCTTCACGGCTTTGCTGGCCTTGGCTTTGGCCAGGCTGAAGTTGATCTTGCTGTTGGCAGTGACTCCCTGCTTCTTGAGGAAGGTTTCGAATAACTGCCGGCATTTTGTGTAGTCTGGTGTGTCTTTTGGCTTCATAGTGTTTATGTATTCGAAGAATTTGATTAGTTCCTCTGAAATGGATATGGAAATTGTGGTTAAAATAATATCTTAGATATTGATGCAGTGTCCTAACACAGTTCTATTGGTAACTTTCACATAGCATAAAAATACCACCCAGGAACATCAATTAGTAGAGGTTTAATTAATATGCTATCACGTAAATATAACCTAAAAAGTCGGGTGGGGCTGTGTCGGTTCACACGGCCGTTGGTTTTAACGTGAAACGTCCATGATATTAGCGAGTCGCTTTTAGTGTGAAAGATTGAAAGAAAACCAGATGCCGCGATGCAAATTCAGGTCTTAGCAGCGAGCTGACTATACGCTAAATAATGTCACTAAAATCATGTTTCTACAATGAATAGTTTTTTAGTTAAATGTCAGACGATATATACCAATTCGCTACGGTCCGGTTTTCTAACATGGTACCCCATATATAGAACCGATATTAAAGAAGTTTCACGTCAAAATACGCTTTGTTTTCCTTCATGACACTCATTCTTCGGCTCAGAACCTCACCACATGCTACATGTCAGTAACATGTACTCTAAATCTTATACCATGCAGGTATTTCGTCTTTGGAATAACCTCCCAATCTCCATACGTTGGGCTCAAACGCTTGAATTGTATATTTTTCTCAAACCAGTTTCACCACCCATTCATTTTGACAATTTATTCCTATCATTAGAAGGTACCCTGAAAGATATTGCCTTGGCTATAAGGCTGCCTATTGCGCTATTCTATTTTCAGGTACCCAAACAAAGGGTAAAAATTGGAACCTATTAATATGGCTCTGCTGTCTGTCTGTCACCAGGCTGTATCTTATGAACCGCGGTAGTTAGACAATAGAAATTTTCACAGATGATGTATTTCTGTTGCCGCTATAGCAATAAATACTAAAAAATAGAATAAAAGAAAATATTTATGGGAATCCCATGCAACAAACGTGATTTTTAACTCTTCTATTGATAACGGCAACACGTACACGTTTGAAAAATTCACAGAATATTTGGTTATATATTTACTTTAAAAATAAATAATTCAATTAAAATAAAATTAATATAGGGGGGCTCCCATACAACAGGCATTTATTTATGCCGTTTTTATAGATTGGTACGGAACCCTTCGTGCGTGAAAACAAAACCGGCCAAGTGCGAGCCGGAGTCGCATTTGGCCGGTTTTTATTTACATTATTTTTGTTCAAATGTGTCACTAATCATTATGGTATAAACTACCTCCGTGGTCCAGTGGTTTAGGCGTTTGTCTGTAGATCCAGGGTCGTGGGTTCTATTCCCACGGAAGCATACTGTTTAGTTGTTTCCAGTTTGATTAGGACATTGCAGGCTTGAATCACCTGATTGTCTTATAATAAAGAAGATTCCGTGCTTCGGAAGGCACGATAAGCCGGTGTTCCCGGCTGCCCTCTGGTAGTCGTTAAAGGAACCACGTCAGAGGCCGAGAGGCGGTTCCGAAGAATTCTGACACCAGGGTGTGTATGGTCGATTGACCGTGTCACCTACTCGAAATGAATGAATAATAATAATAAATAAATATATACGGACAGATCACACAGATTGAGCTAGCCCCAAAGTAAGTTCGAGACTTGTGTTATGGGATACTAACTCAACGATACTATATTTTATAACAAATACATATATAGATACACATCCAAGACCCAGGCCAATCTGAAAAAGATCATTTTCCATCTTGACCTGGCCGGGGATCGAACCCGGTCACTCCGTGTATTATTTTTACATTCCTATAAGTCTACCCACCTGGTACACTGCTAAATTGTTTGGTGATATTGCTTCTCACATTTTTCATGAATGCCTCCTTCATGTCCTGCACGGTTTTGGGCACTTTGAGATTCTTCTCCCAGGGCAACTCGCCAACCAACCACTGCAACATGTTGTAACCCAGGATCTCCAGGTCACCACGCATTGTAGCCACTACAATTAGAATAAAAACCACTTACAATGTGATCATACATGTGTATATGTTTCACATCCTTACATTATATTATTATAAATGTGAAAGTGAGTTTGTTTGTTACGCTTTCACGCCGTAACTACTGAACCGATCATCATGAAATTTTGCATACAAGTTCTCTGGAGTACGGAGAAGGACATAGGCTACCTTTTATTCCGGGAAAAAGTACTATTCCCGAGGGATCGACTTTGACGCGGGCGGAGCCGCGGGCGAAAGCTAGTAAAAAATAAATGAGGAGCCCAATGGCCCAGTGGGCGTAAGCATCGTTAGCGTTTGCGCATGTTAAGCAACCCCGGGCGCGGTTCCCACTTGGATGGGTTACCGCAAGTGGCATCTAAATATGTCGAGCTCTTCCATGTTTCGGAGTGCATGTTAAACTGTTGGTTCCGGCTGTCATCATTGCTGGCAGTCGTTAAGCTATGTCAGATGCCTTTAAGCAGCTTGAAATATCTGACACCAGTGTTGGCCACTTGCACAAACGAAAAACAAACAAACATGGTAAATAATTGGCATACCAGCAGATAATTATGTAAAACAATTTTTGGCAGGAGCGTAAGTAAGGGTGTCAGTGCTGGCAAAATGGTGCGGGCCTCAGATCCTTGGGGGCCCGGCCAGGAGTAGAAGAACGGGACCACGACGACACTGAATTCAAACTCATGGGACCCATTGAATGAGTTAGCCACGGGCCTGATGGTATAGTTTTTGTTTTCGTTCACTGATTTGATTAACCATTGATTACCTTATATTATTATATGATCGATGATTACTTTAATGACAAATATATCTGGCTTGAGCCTGGCAGAGCCAATTTCGTTGCATTTTTATATTTGTAAACGGTTTTGATGATGATGAAACGGTTTTACAGAACAAACAAGAATATTTGGTCTGTTCATTATTTGTGTATTAAAAAGTGGTCAAAAACTTTCCTCTTCGCTTTCATTGTGGCACGCACGTAAATAAATAAATAAATATATGCATATCTATACTAATATTATAAAGCTGAAGAGTTTGTTTGTTTGAACGCGCTAATCTCAGGAACTACTGGTTCAAATTGACCAACCATTTATTGAGGAAGGCTATAAATCATCACGCTGCGACCAATAGGAGCGAAGCATCAATAAAAAATGTTTTGAAAACGGGGAAAAGTTATTCATCTATACTTATTAATCATATTAACAGAAATTGCCACGGACGAAGTCGCGGGCAACAGCTAGTGCAGTATAAACGATTAAATAATATTATTGAAAAGAATGGAAACTTTGGGAAAGTTTACGGAAACATTGGGAATATTCCCGTAAATTTACAATGGGTAAATTTCCAATATTCCCAGCGTCCCATCCCCCCCCTGACCATAACAGGTTTTCTAATATTACCTCCTAAATGCGCGTCCCGACTGGTGTATTCAATAGTGCCATTGTGAGCACATTTGGGGTCCGGCTTGAACTCTTTGTCCGAGACTCGTGTGGCCAGCCCGAAGTCCACCAGGTATGCCTGGTTCTCCTTGCCCTTCTGCAGCCCCATGAGGATGTTAGCGCCTTTGATGTCGGCGTGGACATAGCCCCGACTGTGTATGTACTCTAGGACATCCAGCTGTAATAATTAATTTCATATATTTTTTTAATTTCATTCTTCCTGATATAATTTATTTAATTATTTATTTCAAAAGAATACAAAAAAATATCATAAATCTAAACAATGTAGCATAATCTCATTCGTACATCACACATCTATACATATAATAAAACAGTAAAAATATTTTGTCTGTACATTTAAAATTTTTGATTGAAATGGATAGAGGGACACTTAAAAAGAATAATAGAAAGCAAAAACATTTTTTTCGATTTTTTTGTCTGTCTGTATGTATGATCACGATTATCTCCGAAAATACTGAACCGATTTACTTCAAACTTTCACCAATTGCTGTGTTTTAACCCAGCAAAACATTTAAAGGTTGTTTCATCAAAATCGGTTCATTAAAAAAAAAGTTAACGTCATTTGAATGAACTCAAGGTATGAGTTTGCCTGCAAATATATATCATAATAAATAAAAAATAATAATGAAATTTGGTATGGAGGTAGTTTGAGACCTAGGTACATAGGACAAGGACATAGGGTGCCTTTTACTCCGGGAAATTCTACTGTTCCTGAGGGATGGACACTATCGGCGGCGGCGTAGCCGCGGGCAAACGGCAAACCTGACTTATATATCAACGCAACCGAAACTGCTGCGCCTAGAAACTTGTAATTTGGTACAGGGGTTCTTTTAATGATGTGAAGGATTTTTAGAAATCTTTACTAATATTATAAAGCTGAAGAGTTTGTTTGAACGCGGTAATCTCAGAAACTAATGGTTAAAATTGGAAAATTATTTTTGAGTAGGATAGTCCATTTATTGAGGAAGGCTTAAGGCTATAAAACATCACACTGCGACCAATAGGAGCGAAGCATCAATAAGAAATGTTTTGAAAACAGGGGAAAATTATTCATTCAATCATAACAGAAATTGCCGTGGACGAAGTCGCGGGCAACAGCTAGTAGATAATATGCTTAAAACTAATTTGTGAGATATGATTTAAATACATTTTTTTTATGACATTGGTAGGCAAACGAGTAAGCGGGTCACTGCTGCCCATAGACTACTGCCACACCAAGGGTGGGACAAGAGCGTTGCCAGAATTTTAAGAAAACATACTCGTTTTTTGGAGGTTCATAATATAAATAATTATTCCTCCAGGTGAGGGGGATCCGATGGGAGAGACGTTAGACGCGATACGAGATGTCTCCAAGTCCAGCGGGTCCAATGTCTCCAGGATTTAAAAATCAAGAAATTGGTATTACATAATTTATTAAAAGAAAAACACATTTTCAAATAGTTTGTTAAATGGTCTATCATTTTGTAATTGGACTATGATGACCATGATTAATGATATGTATACAAATTCCACTTAGTAATGACCATAGATAAAAGTTTACTAGAGCATTGGCAGTGAATGAAGTGATACTGAACATTATTCTATTTGCAAATAATGTTACAAGAAAAACTTTATACAAAATTCTTCAGTCTTCTTTCGCCTAGCCTTATCCCATTTACTTGGGGTCGGCTCTCCTAATATGGCGTCGCCAGGATTTTCTATCCTGGGTCGTCAGCGGCGGTATTTGGGCATCTTTCATATCCCTTTTGACAAGCCCCATCCAAGTAAGTGTGGGTCTTCCAGGGCCTCTGGGGTGCTCACTCATCTCCAGCACGTTTCTACTCATGTGCATAGGTGGTCGCCGCATGACATGGCCGTACCATCTGAGTCGGCTTTCAGTCAGTTTATCCTTTATAGGTCTGACTTTAAAGCTGCCACGAATGTGCACATTTTTGACGTGATCCAGCAGTGTCACGCCTCCGGCCCATCTGAGCATTCGCATCTCAGCCACATGCAGTTTGTCTGTATGGGTTTTCTTTAATGGCCAACATTCTGCGCCGTATGTCATGGCGGATCTCACCGCTGCCTTATAGACCCTCCCTTTGATGCGAACCGGTGTGACAACTGTCAAACCATGAAATTGGTGTCAGATCAGGTAAATAATGGATCGCCTCTAAAAAACATTAATCCAATAAGAATAACAACCAAAGCTTACCATTTGCAATCCCAATTGGAAAACAGTGGCAGGTGAGAACAACCTTCCACACTCCTTGAAGAGCGTCCATACATCTTTGCCATACCGCTCCAGGACCAAGTAGCGGTACTTCTCGCCTTTGTACATATGTGAACCATTGCCATGGTATGTTGGCATGCCCAGACTGCTCAATTTCTTTGATTTCATGAACTTTGTGACTGAAAAACAAAATTAGAATAAAATCAGAATAATGCATATAATTTTTTCATAGTGCTTTCATTAGAAATACCTTCAAAAACAGATACATAAGTGAAAAAATCTGATTGTCTGTATAGTCAGCTTACGGACAATGATTAAACATGCTAATGGAGCAAGTGAGATAGATGTGTAACAAGCCGAATGCTTAGGCTGATCGTGCCTCTCTGTCGCTTGTTCCACTCTCACTTATACACAGAATGTGGCACTTTTTCGTGTGTGAAGCCAGCGTTTATCTATTTTAAGACATTATCACGTAAAAAAAATTAAACCGAAATCTCTGGAGATATGTCACAATGTCACATTTATTGGGCGAGTCCATTAAATACTTTTGATGAGACCAGAGAAATATAACAATCACATGTCACTTTTTTTACAGCACCTGTTGAATATTGTTTTATGGAATTATTGTTTATTGGTTTATGGAAATGGCTTCATAATAAAATCCTAACTAATATTATAAATACGAAAGTGAGTTTGTTTGTTTGTTTGTTAGGCTTTCACGTTGTAACTACTGAACTGATCATCATGAAATTTTGCATACACATTATCTGGGGTATGGAGAAGGACATAGGGTACATTTTATCTCAGTAAAAAGTACTGTTCCCGAGGGATCGACATTGGCCAGGATTTGGTTGTTCTGTGAACGCTGGACATTTTGCAAATTGGACATTTTGCGAATTGGACTTTTTGCGACTAAACGACATTGACGTGGGCGGAGCCGCGGGCAAAGGCTAGTATGTGCTATAAATTTTTAAATCCTTTTAAAATATTTATTTTTTAATATTTTCTCACTAATAAAATGAACTAATCCAACCAACATTAACAAAAACATAATGTACTAACCAATACCAAATTTAAAAGGTGCTTGACGATCTATTTATGGGAGATGCTAACATATTTATTCATACACATTTATGAAATTCTACACATTATGCAGGCCGCCATTCATAAATGCATTTGGGACCACTTCATTTGAAATGCACATATTTTATGTAAAGTACAAGTCTGACTGAATAAGGGAACACAAGGCACACAAGGTACTTCAATATGATACAGATTTTGTTTTTTTTTTTTAATGGTGAGAAACCTGCCATTAGACTCATAAGGTCTATACCTCACAGATCTACTAGGATAATAGTTGAGATAAATGCAGCCTTCTCTTAAACATTCAACAGCTACAGAATGCATTTAGGCCTCATTCACATTAAAGTATTGTCTGCCGCCAACTGTGAGCTTGCTCACTGGTCAGTTTGTCACATTCAGTTGGTTTGGTGTGAATGAGAAGTTGATTTTATTATGAAAAAGCAATAAACTGCAAAACATGCGCTCATAATCTCGGCGATGGACAATACAATTGCTGTGAACAATGCCTTAGCTATTAGCTCATATAGCACATATAAATATAAATATATATCTCAATCTGTGTGATATGCACACAGATTGAGCTAACCCCAAAGTAAGTTCGAGACTTGTGTTATGGGATACTAACTCAACAATACTATATTTTATAACAAATACATATATAGGTACACATCCAAGACCCAGGCCAGTCTGATAAAGATCATATTCCATATTGACCTGGCCGGGGATCGAAACCTGGTCACTCCATGTCGCAGGCTGGCGTGTTGACCGCTGCGCCACGGAGCTAGTCTCTTACATATAGGTCATAATTAATAATATATCAAAGTCTATGATAAGTAATAAGTATTTGTTTGGGAACTTTCATTGCTCTCTGGAATAATACTGTGATATTTTAAAGCTTATAACCATTTCAACTATGTTGTTACTTACTGTCATCTTTGTTGGCATTTCTCACATAGAAATGCTTTTCCACAAACAATGGGCCATTTTCATGTGGTTCCTAGGACAAATAGAATATGATTGTTATTTTATTATTTAAGTCTATCTAAGAGATGGGAAGACGAACTGCAATCCTATCAGAAAGACTGGACTTCAGTAGCCCTCGACCAAAATAGTTGGAATGATGAAAGGGAGGCCTTTGCCCTGCAGTGGGGCAGTATAGGCTAGAAATAGAAATAGAATAGAAGTCTATATAAAATTTTTAGACTTCTTAGTTCTACATGTTTTATTAAGCCAATATTCAGGCATGTACACTACAGCTATAATTTACTGTGTGAATTATTTCTTATGGGAGTTAAAAAGCAATTAGATATTTATACTTACGATTTTCACCACAAAAGGATAGTTAGAACCTTTTTTTGGTGAGCTCGAGTTTTCACACGCAGAATAGATTTCTCCAAAGCCACCGACGCCTATTGAGGGCCCTATGCGCCAGGCTTTCTTGCCTATAGTGTCGTTGATGATCTCTCCTTGCGCTATGGGGGCTGGCATCTTGTACCCATTGGCTTTTTTCTTTGGCGCCGCCGCTTTCTTCACTCTCCCACTCATTTTGCCAAGGCTATTAACTCACTGATTTCGTAATATAACTACAAAAATCAACTGCAATTATATTACTGATTGTTGATTTCTTTTAGCTATAAACAGCGATTATTATGCTAAGCTCCAGATATCTTGATATTTTCAGAAAAACAACGCCGTTTTGTTTGACGCTTTATTTGACATGTATTGAATTGACTGACACCTGCATGCACATGACAAGATAACCGCCATGACGTTCTTTTTTAATAAAAAGGTCTTTGGTCTACGGTTCTGGATACGAAACTTTTGGCCAATAATGTTTTTGTCTATGGTAGGTTTAAGTATGTAGTCAAGGTCCATGGATGTAGTCTAATCTGAATGAAGTATAGTACTTAGATTATTTGCTTGCTACAGTACCGCCGCGATAAGAACCCACTCTTGACAGGTGTTTTGAGTATGGAAGCGGCATTTACATGTCCTGAAAAAAATATTGATGGATGCGTTGTTTAAACGATTTTATACCAAAAATGGTTATGGATTTGAATTTTACCTCAAAAAAGTTCCATATACTAGTTATCGAACGAAAAGTGGCTTCTTTTTTCTTGGTTATACAGTGGGTTATTTTTCTGAGCTCTGGGCTATACTTTCTTATTCTTGTCAGCCAGAGTCTGCTACCTAGAACGTCCTACACTACACACGATTCAATTTTGTTATTCAACAGAGCGTGATGGATCATAGATTTAAAAAAAAAATTGCGATGGTGATGGATGAACCTAAATAACAGACTGACAAAACCTTACAACTTCTCTTTTACGTATATAGGTCCGACTTGCTCTGTTGATTTGTCAAATTTTATCGTGTGAAGCTCAGAGTGAAGGACGATTTTGTGGTCTGGGTTGCTTTGCTTCGTACCAGACTCTGTTCTGGCCACAGATTTGAAAGAGTATGTGGTTCTGGCTGACAAAACTGAAATTTCGAAACCGATGAGAGCCGGTTATAAGATATTTAAAAGACGCAATGAAGAATAAAGGATACTTTACCAAAATATTTCTTAACTTTTAAATTCACACCATGTAAGGCTCTCTAAGATTCTGTTTTAACTGGTTATACCAAAGATCTACTCGAATTTTAGTCAGCCCCGGGCGGCGAAAGCCCTCGCTACGCCACCTTACCTACTGACTCAGGAATGACTTGCTCATAGAACAATATACTCCCTGACGGGCGTAGCGATTATATGCTCTTTGCCTGACGGGAGGACTTGCTTCATTACATAGCTCAGTTAGGTGGATACTACAACGAAAAGCCCAATTTCATAACGATAAACTTTTATTAAAAAACAACACGATATATTTTACACTTATTTACAACATTCACTAGCCTTAAATTAAGATAAAAGCAATAAGTAGATTCTAAATATTGATATTTCTTAATAATATAAATAACCTACATAAATTATCAACAATTGATGTACCTAGTGCTATGTCAATAACATGTTTTAAATAAATAGACTTGGCATTGTTATAACCTAATAACACTTTACGAAATACAGTAGGTAACCAAAGAGTATATAATCACTACGTAGGTAACAAACGAGAGGGCGTCGCAGGCAGTACATTAAACACGGGGTACTATCTTGAAAGTGTGACACTCGACTTCGTTTACGTCAGCGTCATTTCAAAAATAGCACTCGCGGTACGAGATTCTACATTCGTAACTAACGCACCAACTGCGGCTACCTTTCGACAGTTACTTGATTTAGTAAAGTGTGATTGGGCTTTTAGTGATATTATTTATTGTAACAACATTATTGTTTCTTACAACTTTATTCTTATGGCAGTGTATTTCGTAGAAAATATTTTTACTTATCTTTTATCACTTCGAAAAAGATAAAGCATGCACCGCAATTATTATATTACAGATCGTGAATTCAAGTTTTACTTGTAAATAATGTTTAATTATACATACAGACAAAATGTTTTTCAATAATTTACCATTATACATACATAATTTACATCATTGCTTTGCGGAACATGCTAATAATAAATAAATAACTCCTTAACTAATTTCAAAGTGAGTTTGCAGGTGGGAGGGCTGTAGACTTCTTCTTTTTTGTGATTTTGCTTATCTGTGAACAAAGTTTTAAGTTTGGGTAACACATAATCTAAGGTACGATCCGGGACAGGTGAGACAGGCGGTCCGGGGTGTTATCCTCAATTGAAGATGACACCCTGGACCGCCTGTCCCACCTGTCTCAACTCATCATCATTATTTCGTATAGGTGACATGGTCAATCGACCATGCACACCCTGGTGCCAGGGTTCTTCGGAACCGCAATGTCCTAACCAAACTGGAAACAACTAAACAAAGTATGCTTCCGGTGGGAATCGAACCCACGGCCCACGACCCCCGGGTCAACAGGCAAACGCCTTAACCACTGGACCACGGAGGCTGTGATATTGAAGTACAATTACTTTTCCACGCCGGGAATCCAACCCGATGCCTTCGTGTCGCAGGCTGGCGTTTTAACCACTACGCCACGGAGGCCGTCAAAGATTAATCTAATTGTTTGTTTTTCGTGTGTGAGTGGCCAACACTGGTGTCAGATTTTCAGGCTACCTAAAGGCATCGGATATAGCTTAAAGACTGCCATCAACGCTGATAGCCGGGATCAACGGCTTAACGTTACTCTAATTTACAATACCTTAGTATAAGTCATCTTCTTCATCTCCAAAGGCCGACATCGCGTACCAATCCCTTGCGACATCTTCATATATAACTCTTCTGACGTCTTCATCGTACTGAGGCCGCAGGATCCTAGGGGAGCGGGCTCGGAACTCCAGAGGGACGTCGTAGCATTTGCAGACACAGCAGGCTGGGAACTTGAACCAGTCGGCGAAGATGCCGCGGCACTCGTTGCCGGGGTCGTAGGCTAGCAGGCGGTGGAGTCGGTACTGCTGCTCGCATCTGAAATGGAATAGTATAAAATTTCTAAATTCAAAATTCAAAACGTTTATTCAGAAAATAGGCCTTTGCAGGCACATTTTAAAGGATCTAATTTAGTCATATTTATATTATTACTTCTTTCCTTTTTACTTTCCTTTTTAAAAAAACTAAAAAAAATTCCGCAACAATATAGGTACCTATGTCTACGATAGCGTGCTCGCGACTTCGTCCGCGGACGAAGTCGCGAGCAACAGCTAGTTGGTTATAAAAAATTGTTGTTGTTGTTACTTGTAAAACTAAAAGTATTACAAGTAACGACAACAACAAAATATGTTCATTTATGTTTATATTGTAGGTGTGTTTGAGTTCACACATGGTTTGACGCGTTGATGTCTTTTGTACGATCCTCGTCGACGCGTTGTGAACTTGTGACGATTCCTTTCACAATTACGAATATTGGGCATAGTAATTAAATAATCAGAACATGACATACATAGTTTTACGTCTTTTTCCCTGGCGGGGTAGACAGAGCCCAGATCTATCAGACCTAAAAGCCACGTTAAGCATGTTGGTGGGCGTTAGGTGGAAAATGGAATCAAAATAGTGATGGGTTGCTAGCCGCATATCCTACTCATATGATTCGTCAAATTTGCCCATTCCCTCGATCGGCTTTTACGAGCTGCGCGGGAAGATGATTAGACCAGCATGGACCAAAAAATCAGAGTAATCATTAATCGAGTTGGTAAGCAGGCCGGTGAGAGTGTGAGCCAAATCCTCTTTCTGCTCTGGCCAAGTATGGCTCCAGTACTACAAAGACTGCATGCTTCTGCAGTGGAGACTAAAAAGATCTGATGATGATGAATCAGGCCGAAGTGTTTGCTAATTTGAATAGTTGGCACACCATTCGAATCAGCGAACACATGGTCCCACTTCAGAGTAAAAGATAGAAAAAAAAGGAATACTGGGGTATACGCCAATATTCCTGATTGTATCATATATGATATTATAGGTATTGAAATAATTAGACCTCGATCGAGTTGCTAAACAGACCGAAGTGCTAGCAAAATAGAATGGTGTACCATATCAATAAGTTCCCTCTGAAGAGTAAAAAATAGAAAGAAAAAAGTTCAAAGATTCCTCACCTGCATCCTTCGCGGCAGTACATCTGCTTCTTCTCATGCACGCAGGTCTCCAGGTGGATGTATTGTTCGAAGGGGTACATGTTCAGAAGCGCCAAGACTTCGCCGCGCGTGTTGTTCGCCCAGAACGGCGCCGACATCTCCTCTTTGGACTCGCAAGCGTTTCTGAAATCATTTCGTTGGAGGCTTGAGTTCTGTTCTTGTTAGTGGGTAACAAAGCGTACTGCAGTTTTAACAAAAACTTTATTGTAATAAGTTTCACTATAATTGAGGGTCTTTAGTGATTCTGGTTTGGAAGAGGACTTCTTTGTTTCTATTGCTTTGAGTTGATTGAAGGGCGAAGCACTAACATTTTCATTCTCACGAACAAAAGTATGCCCAAGATGTCCGATATTGGACACTAACCACCAGAAGACAGATCCAAGCAGAGACAATTAGCCGTAAAACTTAGCCAAGTCAATAAGCAAAATAAACCGCATTAAAATATTCATAGGATCAAAACTGGCTTCGTAAGGCACAAGACCGCTTGCATTGAGAGACCTATACCAAGCAGTCGGATATAGAAGGCTGTCGATAATGATGTGGAAACGAATCGTGAACTCCGGGCTCTGAAGCACCACAGTACGAGTGCGAACGAAACAGGGAAACGCTCGAATCAGCGTGAGACTTATTGATGGAAGTTAAGCATTGGTATATATATAAAGAACGTAGAAACTTACGCTCCTTGTAATTTTATCGACGGTCTCACAGGTTCCTGGTGCTGTGTGGGTTTTGGGTGGAATTCTACCTTTTCCTCATTAACTTTGGTGTCAATACGATCTATTTTTATTTTGTCGTGCTCAGAAAATAATAGCGTCGGAGGCAGAGTCGTATCTCCAACAGATTTCAGTCCTTCTTTATCGAACTCCGTAGTCGTATCATCGTATAGATCTTCTGTAGTAGTTTCAGTTATATTTGCTACTTTTTCTGTAGTTGTACTATTTTTATCAGCAAGAGTGTCGTTTTTCACTTTCGCAACTTCATTTTTACCAGGCACGGTATTGTAAACACTATTAGTTTCTATACTTTGCTTGATAACTGCTTCTAGCGTGATAACATCAGGATCCAGATTATTAATCTCTATATTAGCTATACTTTCTAATTTAGTTTTATATGATATTCCTTTGTCTTCATTAATAGTTTCATTGCTCGTTATTTGAGTCTTATTGTTATTATTTTCTGTTTTATTTAGTTTTGTAACGTTGTTATGTTCCAAAGGCCGGACTCTCAATGTGTCGTTGTCGACCTTTTTGTTTTTGTAGATGGACTGGATGGGTCGGAAGTGAGGCTTGTCTCTCATGGCACGTCCGTGGCTCCCCTTCATGTACATCATTTTGGTTTTGATAATATCCTCGGTAAAGTCTGGGCTCTTCTTCACGTGTTCCTCATCATCTTCAATGAAATTTTCCAGTTCTGCTTTGAGCACTGATATGTGTCGTTCTTCACCGTACATTCTCCTCATAAGACCCTGGAACATGAAATAGATAAAGGTTGTGAATATAATAAAAAGTCATGAATTTATAATGTGGAAACTCTTTGAGATTCACAGTAAACTGTGTATTTAAACTTGATTTGAAGGAGACGCAGATATCAAAAGATCCACACTCTACCGGTAATGGAGATTCAATGTGCCTATATCCCACTGACTTTATTGAAATAGATAAAATAATTGTTAACCTCAAAACACATAGTGCCCCGGGACCAGATTGTATTCCTAATATAATTCTTAAAAATTCACATGCCATTTTATGTACGATGATAGCCCACCTTTGTAACCTCAGCATTTCCGCTGGTGTCTTTCCAAGTATTTTTAAAAAAGCCACAGTAATTTCGGTTTACAAGGGTGGGGGTGTGGAGGCGGTGTCAAACTACCGACCGATTTCTTTACTTAATACAATTAGTAAATCATCGAAAAGGTTATTAACATCCGGCTAACCAGCTTCTTGGAGAAAAAGCTACTGTTAGCAGATAACCAATATGGATTCCGGTCTTGTAGGAATACTGAAGACGCTGTTGCTAACCTCTCTCAAACAGTCACTGAAGTATTAAATAATGGAAAAAAATGCATTGGCATTTTTATTGATCTCAAAAAGGCGTTTGACACCGTATCCATTCCACTACTCTTGCTAAAGCTGGAGAGTCTAGGGATAAGGGGTAGGGCACTTGAGTGGCTCCGTGATTACCTGTCAAATAGAAGTCAGGTTGTCAAAGTGTCTAATGTACAAAGTTCTTCTCTTCCAGTTACATATGGTATTCCGCAGGGAAGCACACTTGGTCCCACTCTTTTCCTGGCTTATGTCAATAGCCTGTGTAAACTTAAACTAAGTAGCGGTAGTATTCTAGCTTTTGCTGATGATACTGCCCTAATTTTCTGGGGCGACTCGTGGTCAGAAGTAAAAAAATCGGCTGAAGCTGGTCTAATTACAGTTATGAATTGGTTGGATCACAATCTATTGACAATAAATGTTCCAAAAATAAAATATATTTGCTTCCGAATTTCCGAAGCCTCAAAACCACCGCCTAATTTCAATATTAAAGCTCACGGCCTTTGCTGCACCGTGGATCCTAACTTGGACGCTACTTGCGATTGCCCGAATCTTATCCAAACAGATACCCACAAATACTTGGGAATTATAATAGACAAAAAAATTGACCTGGAAACCTCATATTGCAGCGCTCAGTAAACGGATTCGAAAACTACTACACATCTTCAGAAACCTTAGGGAAACTGCCGACAAAAGTCTTATTAAAACCATCTACCTCGCCCTTGGTCAATCCCTCTTAGTATATTGTATCCCTGTGTGGGGTGGAACTGCTACAACACACCTTTTGGAGTTAGAAAGAGCACAAAGGGCCGTTATAAAAGTTATGTTTCGTAAGCCTAGAAAATACCCTACTGATCTTCTGTACGAAGAATCCCAATTGTTAACGGTTAGACAATTATTTGTTTTCCAGTCAGTTCTCCGCTACCATAAAACAATAGTCCCATCCCAAGTACCTCAACAGAAAAGAAGAATACGTACCAATGTTCCCACTTTCAATTCCGCGTTCGCGCGACGTCAAATATCGTATACTGGTCCCTTCTTATAAAGACGCTTCAATGAATCAGATAAAATTCTTAACATGAACAGAAATGGCCTAAAATCAATATTGAAATCTAAACTGAAAGCACTGGGCTACCTAACAACTGAGAATATACTAAAAATTATTAGTTAAAATGATTGGTGCATGTGCGGATTCTCTTCCTACAATAAAATAGCTACACGTAGATAGCACACAATAAAACAGCCACAGCAGACATCACATTACGTATTATACGTGTGTGTATATCAGTGCGATTTTCGCACTATCACTACAAAATTACAAAATCTAAACATTCAAATACAATTTATTATCTACATCCTATATACATATATACAAGTATTATATTTTTCACCCCCCTTTTTTTTTTTCCTCCCTCTTCTATTATAAATATAATAAGATATTAATTTTAAATTTTAGTTTACTGAAATGGATTCCATACTTGTTGCCCATTTCTCAGGTCAATAATTGTTGAACAGCTTGTAACTTGTACCATACACCAGTTGTTTGCTTGAATAAAAGCCACTTTGTATGTGCAGTATGCTACTTACCTGACGCGCGACATTTGATGCCGATGTTTATAATTTATTACTACCGCACAAAATTTCAAAGAAAAATAACTGACTTATTTATTTCTAATATTATTATTAGAATAGGCCCTTTTGTTATGAAAATTAAACCTTTCTTTTGTCTAGTTATAAGACCATTCTGTGGGGTGGAGGGTTGGCAACCTGAGATACAGGATTTATCCTAGTTCAGGTGTCAACCCACCATATTATTGTATTGTACTTTGAACTTTTATCTACAAACTCAATCTGTTAATTATGGTGAAATAAAAATATTTTTTTTTTATTTTTTTTTTTATTATTTTTGTCAAAATGAACTAAGTTTGCTCAGTTCACAGGAGGTAGGAACGACAAGATGAAAGATGTAGAAGATGCCTGGCTTTACAACCTGCTACTTTTTTCTTTCTCCTATTCATCCAAGTGAGTAGTAGCCAAACACCTTCATTAACTTTCCAAATCCAACAAATGATATTCCTTTCCCAGCTTAAGAATATTACCGACACAGGAAGCCAAAGAAACTGCGCTCGCCTATCCGCCTGCCAAGCATGGTGACGATATCTTTCCATGGAAAGAAAAATCCTTGGAAGAGGCCTTTGCCCAGCAGTGGACTTGTTACGGCTGGAGTGATATTGATGTGTGGACTGGGATACAATGGGTGTTTGAAGCAGTGTTGCCAGGGCCCTTAAGTAGTAAGTTACGTTTCGTTTCCTGAAATGTTACATTTTTGCAGCAAAAGTTACATTATTGTATTTTTTTTTAATTTACATGTTTTTGCGGTCGGAGTATAACCCACCACACAGCGCTATCCTATAAAGTGGTTACATAACGCTTTGAGGCATCTAATCGGTCAAGTATATCGCGCATTACCGGCGGTGACCTTTGTTTATAATAATAGAGATAGAGACCACCTACCCTGTACCAACCTGCCCCGTCCCATTTTTATAGTCTGCGTCATATAGTCTGTCTTTACCTAAACACAAAAAAATAATCTAAGATCTAGATCTTCACGATGTCAAATAGACATTGATTATACCTTACTGGGTAATTATTACTATGGCTGGAGTGCCGAAATGACGTATTAACAAGACTATTTAGATGATATGATAATATGGGGCGCTTTCAATTCAGAGCCATCTCTAAGACGCGCCAGTTTTAGGTGCGTTCAAATTAAATGCTTTGAGTTAAATCTCGTTGTTCTCAAAAGTTACGAAAATTGCCTTAAATATAAATATTACTTACATGTTACGCGAGGAGGTCAAAAGTTACGAAAAATGTAAGAAATGTAACCTTCTGGCAACGCTGGTTTGAAGAGATGGAAGAGCGGCTCGATTGGCGCGGTAAGGACGCTCGCATACATGGCATACAAGAAATTTTTGAATCGGATCAGTACCTGGTTCTCCCTGACGAATCTCCTGATGGCATGCCAAGGGTAGTTGCTGCCCGGGGTGGTGCAGAAGTTGTGCTTGGAGAGGTCGCAGGGCGCGTCGGGCATGGCGCGCGCTCGATTCGCGCGGTAGGGACGCGCACACGCCGACGCATAATCGTACGCTGAGCTCTGGCCGGCTGTCCATGTCACCTACTTGCGGAAAATGTTTACAATTTAATTCATATTGTTGAAATGTGGTGCTGGAGAAGAATGGAGAAAATTAGCTGGTTAGATAGGACAACTAACGAAGAAGTTTTAAATAGAGTAGGAGAAAAAAGTCTATTTTAACTGCGATAGAAAATCGAAGAGGTAATATGATAGGACACTTGTTGCGACACTATCAGTTTATGAAAACTATTAAAGAAGGCAAAATAGAGGGAAGGAGAGGGAGAGGAAAGCCCAGGCACAGCTATTTTAAACAGATAAAGGAAAAAGGGAAAGGGTGTGATACCAGGATGTGAAAAGACTGGCAGAGAATAGACCAAGATGGAGGGAGCTCCACCGACAAGAGCGTTGCTCTTAAATTTTGATGATGATGATGATGATGTCATCATCATCATCATCAGGTCTTTTTAGTCTTCACTGCAAGAGCATGACCCTCTCTGTACTACCGGATATACTATACTTTGCCAGAGCAGACAGAGGATTTGGCCTACACTCTCCTCGCTGGCCAGACGGGTTGGAGAGGTCACATTGAGCTTTGTTTAGCTTGTATTTCTTAAGTCGCCTCTTACGACCTCCATGGAAAGACTAGGAGTGGTCCTATTCTACTTCGCCGGAAACTACACGGCTAAATTCATAATGTGATTATTGAAAATAAATACTTAATAGTAAAAGAATTAAAAACTAGGCATCCTGTAAATTACATAAAATTAAACATTTCGCTTTCGAAAATTTTGTTTTTTTGACAAGGGAACTCTGAGTCTGAACAGACACAACGGGACCAGCTTCTAAAGTGATAATGGCGCCAGCGGTGCTAAACTCCAAAGACTGATCTTTATACGGTATTTATCTACGTATACGGTGAAATCATCGCCAAATTCGTTATAAAATTTCCATTCAACGAAATCTGTCTTGCAAAATCAGTGAATAACAACCGCTACTAAATAATAACCGGGAAAAATTGCTTAGCGTGTCTTCTAAAGCACGGATTAACAAAGCAGTGATTCATTTTGTCAATCGCAACGACTCAGCTGTTCGATGTCGCGGCAGCCATTTGGATTTTACTTTCGTTGATCGGCGACAGGTGCTAGGCCCACACCATTGCCCCACTTTCTGGTTCACTTGGACCTTTTTCGTTGAACTGGTTTTCACCGGCGCGAACCGCCAACGCATTGGTTTTTGCCAGACGATAGATGTGTCTGTTATCAAATTGCGATGTAGGTATGTTTCTTGGAGTGACGCTTTCATTGTTATTATAAACCCTTTGTGGACTGTTACTAAGGTATCTCGAATCATTAGCACACTAATATGAATGCGATTTTTTTATCCGTTTAAATTTTGGATTAAATTTTCATTGTTCCTCTCTCCAAGCCAAAAAACCAAAGCCGAGGTCCGTCCCTCCTGGCGGCCCTTTGGTGATGTTATCTATATAGGCTGAGGGCACTCTGCCCTCATCATCATCATCATCATCATCATCAGGTCTTTTTAGTCTCCACTACAGGAGCACGACCTCACCTTCGTGAAAAAACTACGCAGTCGGTTAAGATGAATCTTAATATTCTTAATACATACCTATTCAGTTACAATAAAAAAAAATTAACCATCTCGTCAGCGTTTTTGTCTCCTACTCCATAATCACAAAATTATTACGCACCATAGGCCATTATTTATATCGTAAAATTCAGTAATTGAAAAAAAGATCATTACAAAAGTGTTCGGCCGGCCCGACAATTAGTATGAAAATGTAAAAAAAATTGCCTAGTTCCCAGCATTGATCCCATAGGAAACGTGGTTCATTTTGGCGGGCTGAGTGAGTAACTCCTTCACGGGAACGTCGTTGTTTATGTTACACGCTGTATAGTTATCATTCATCATCATCATCAGGTCCTTTTTAGTCTCCACTACAGGAGCACGACCCTCTCTGTACTGCTAGGGCCATACTTGGCCAGAGCAGCCAGAGGACTTGGCCTACACTCTCCACGCTGGCCAGACGGGTTGGAGAGGTGTCTTAGATGTTTATAAGCTTTGTTTAGCTTGTATTTCATAAGTCGCCTTCTACGACATCCACGGGAAGACTTGGAGTGGTCCTATTCTACTCTGCCGGATACCACACGGCTATTTTGTTTCTTTTAATTGAAAGATTATCAATTACGGGTATTCGTTACCCAACATGGAGGGTTCTGTTCACTAGGTTACTTCACCGTTAGGCAAGTGATCTATGATCTTCTATACAATGTAGGATATATGAAGGCAAAGGTCAATGTACTCGTCAATACGGACATTTTTTTTACTATGGGACCAAAAAACCCGAAAAGAGATACGAAACTTATATTTAAAAGCTACAATAGATAGACTTAATGATAAAAGCAACTAGTAATTTAAAATGCTGCAGTAAAATGGTGTATTTTTCAAAAAAACGGCTAGGTGCGAGTCGGACCCCTCGCACGAAGGGTTCCGTACCATTATCTATAAAAACAGCAATAAAATCATGTCTGTTGTGTGGGAGGCCCTCTTAAAAATTAATTTTATTATTTATTTTTAAATAATAAAAAGTTAATCTTTTAGTTCTGGAACCACAAGTCCTTGGACTGTTACTGGCTGGACACAGGCCTACCGCAAGGATTTCCTTCTTATGGGTTTTGCCATACGATTTGGGTCTTGGCATAGAAGATGAAAATGGAAAAAATCAGTTTGCCCAGCCGTGAGATAACCGCTGCTCAACACAGGCCTCTCCCAGGCTTCTTCTTTCTATGGATATACACTACGCTTCGCGGGCGGGTTGGCGACAGCAGTTTTTTTTTGGCTTCTTTCAATATTCTACCTAAATAGTTTTTATTTTATCACTTGTTTAATTTTAATTTTAATTATACTTTTATTTTAATTTTAATTAGTTAGTTTTTTGGCTTCATATACCTGCTAATTTATGTTGTCTTCACCAAACCCCACACTTAATCCACAAGTTCCCCTCCCTTTATCCCTCTCCTTAGATAGCCTCCAGAGATGTGAAGAATGTGTTCAGCCTCGCTTCTTCAGAGGAAGAAGAGGCCTCAATATTCATATTGCAAAAAAACACAGAGCTGCTGTTTCGTCTTTGACTGATAGTAATGGCAGGCAAAACGTGGATATTCCCTATCCTGTTCAGTCTGCTACTACCCAAGATGCTGCTAGCCATACCGATCTTCCTCTGTGGAAAAAGCTGGGTAGGTGCAAAAAATGTATGCCTATTGTTAAAAGAATCCCTAGGGGCGCAAGAATAACTGTTGCAACTGCCCTAAAAAAAGCAATCGATAAAGTAGTTTTGATTAATGACAAAGCAAGTTGGGAGCAGTTGCTACTTTTTGCTTTTAAAGTCTTACATGCCCCTAAGGAAAAGGGTAGTGATGTTTCACTTACTCAGACCATTAAAAATAACTGCACCCTCCATACCGTGTCCTCAGATGTTATTTCATATGGCCACAACAGCAATAGAACTCCCCGAGGCGAAAATACGGAGTACAAAATCAAAAAAATCGAAAGCAAAGTTAATGATGGTGATGTAAGGGGAGCCGCTCAGCTTATTTTCTCAAGTGATGCTCTTGCTCCTGATACGGAAGAAACTTTTTCATCTTTAAAACAAAAGCATCCTCAGCCTCAACAGTCAACTTTTCCAATTACATTACCTGATCCTCCGTTACTTTCAGACCCGGCTCTTCAAATCACAGCAGATGATGTAATTAACTCTTTAAACAGTTTTAAGAGTGGCTCGGCTAGTGGACTAGATGGTCTATCAGCTCAGCATCTTAAGGACTTGGTGGGCGGGGTTACGGGTGATTCTGGGAGGACTCTCATCCAAAGCTTAGTATCTTTAATTAACCTGATGCTCTCTGGTAAGGTGCCAAAAGAGATAACGAAAACTTTGTATGGTGCTAACCTAGTTGCCCTGGTTAAAAAGGATGGGGGCATTCGACCTATTGCAGTGGGATGCACTTTCAGACGACTCGTCTCTAAGATAGCGTGTAAAAAAATGGCTCCCACGTTAACCGCATATTTCCAACCAAGACAATTTGGTTTTGGTATTAGAGGGGGTTGCGAAGCTATTGTACACGCAACGAGAACATTTCTCAATTCAAACGAGTGCCAAGTAATTTTGAAATTGGACATATCCAACGCTTTTAATTCAATAGACAGGGGAGTTTTTTTAAGGGAAGTTAAAGATCAGATTCCAGGCCTATATCCGTATCTCTGGCAATGCTACTGCTCATCTTCTGATGTTGTATATAGAGACCGTGTTATTAGTTCTTCAATTGGCTGTCAGCAGGGAGACCCTTTAGGTCCTGCCATTTTTAGTCTAGGTATAAATTCAATCATATCTAGCCTAAATTCACCCCTGAATGCATGGTTTTTGGATGATGCTACGATTGGAGGTTGTGTAAATTCTGTGAAATCAGACCTAATAAGACTGATTGAACGCCTCAAACAAGTAGGATTAAATTTAAATTTTAATAAGTGCGAACTCTTTATAAATGATAAAGTTCAAGGATTAAACAGCTTTGAAATTCACTCTCTTTTTCAGGAGATAACCCCTGGAATTAAACTTTTAACCAAAAGCTCTCTTCAAATTTTAGGCACGCCACTTTTAGAAGAATCAATCCCAAATTACATAGATGAAAAAGTATCTAAATTTCAGCAATCATCCGACCTCTTATTTCAAATAAATGCACATATGGCTTTCTACATACTTAGGAGTTGTCTTTTTGTGCCAAAATTTACTTATGCCTTGCGATGCTCACTCATGTGGAAGCATCAAGAACAACTCACAAAACTGGACGAAGTAATTCGGGAGACACTAGAGAAAATTTTCAATTGTCAAGTTACAAATGAAACATGGAAATTTGCTTCTCTCCCAGTTCGTTTTGGTGGCATCGGAGTACGCAAGGTATCTGCAGTGGCTCTTCCTGCGTTTCTTTCTTCTGTTCACGCCTCTTTGTCATCATGCGGTAAACTTCTACACTCAGCAATGGGTTCCGTTGACATATGCGGCGTGAGCGAAGCGAAAGACGTTTGGAGGTCAAGTGTTTTGGATGATTTCCCAGTAAATGTCTGTTCACAGCGACTATGGGATAATCCTCTTTGTAAAGATATTCAAGAAGAAACCATTGCATTTTGTGACAGCGCGGAAGATCGATCGCGTCTTTTGGCGTTATCTGAGAGGGAATCCGGACACTGGTTACAAGCACTTCCTTCTGCACATGTTGGCTCCCTTCTAGATAATTGCACTTTTACACTCGCCATTGGCCTCCGTTTGGGTGTAAAATTAAATCAACCACATTTATGTCACTGTGGTACAGCTGTGGATGGTTTGGGTCATCATGGTCTTGCTTGCATTAAAAGTGCTGGCCGAATTCCACGTCATGCCTCACTAAACGACATAATTCGTAGAACTTTAGCAACTGTCAATGTTCCGTCAGTTTTGGAACCAAATGGAATCTTCCGCACCGATGGCAAGCGACCAGATGGTCTTTCTTTAATCCCGTGGCGGCAAGGCAAATGTCTAGTTTGGGATGCCACTTGTGTAGATACTTTAGCTCCATCCCACATACCAGCTACTTCCAGCCAAGGCGGAGCAGCTGCCTGTGCTGCTGAAGCTAGCAAAAAGCGAAAATACGCGGGATTGACCGACAGCTTCATATTCTTGCCTTTTGCTGTAGAAACTTTGGGTCCCTGGGGCACTGAAGCCAAAAAATTCTATAAGGAATTGACAACACGTCTCATCGAGGCAACTGGTGATCCAAGAGCTGGCAGTTTTTTTGCACAACGTATCGGACTCGCTGTGCAACGGGGAAATGCTGCCAGCATTTTGGGTACTTTGCCTCGATGTGGTGCGTTGGAAGAAGTTTTTTATTTGTAAGTTATTTATAATTTTTTATTTTTATGTTGTTATTAATTATGTTTAATATTAAGTTTTTAAATTAAAATTAATTTAATTAAATTAAATTACATTTTTAGTTTTTAAATTTCAGAGGCTCAGAGGCGGTTCCGAAGAATTCTGACACCTGGGTGTGCAATAGTGTGCATGGTCTGTATAACTGTATAGTTATATTATAAATAATTTCGTTTTTATTCTTGAAATTAATAATTCATTCATTACACCGTGACACATGTGTTTACATACTAAGAATTTGTACATTGCTTCACAAAGATCCTATCGTTTTCACTTTTAGCCTTTCGACTTTCTACTCGGTCGCACGTAGGCGCTCTGTTTAGGGGATGTGTTGCGCAAACAGACTCACTGGTCCTCGTAACGATTAGAGAGTGAATGGATTTTATTAATGGATCTTTGTATTTGGTGCGACCATTCATACTTGTATGTAGCATTAATTTTGCCGGGGTACGTAGTCTAGGGTAAAACAAGTCGCTCTAGCTGTGGGTAAATAAATAAATATATACGGACAAATCACACAGATTGAGCTAGCCCCAAAGTAAGTTCGAGACTTGTGTTATGGGATACTAACTCAACGATACTATATTTTATAACAAATACATATATAGACACATCCAAGACCCAGGACAATCTGAAAAAGATAATTTTCCATCTTGACCTGGCTGGGGATCGAACCCGGTCACTCCGTGTTGCAGGCTGGCGTGTTGACCGCTGCGCCACGGAGCTAGTCAAAAGGTAAGGGTAAGGAGTTTAATGTCTAAACTAGTGGCTCTATGTACTGTATAATAATAATAATAATGTTTATTTTTCAGATAACAAAGATCCATTTATGTTAGTATTACTTAGATTAGGTTAGCTTAAAATAATTATAAATAATCGAGTATTATAGAACCAAAAATAACATAAAAGTCAAAATAGTATGCAATACAATCAATCATTATATACGTAAAATCAAATCATATAAAATAAAATAAAATTAAATAGGTTTAAATAAATTAGAATTTAAATTAAATATTTATTGTGGGTTTCTAAGATTAGATACCCTTCTGATAAGGCATGTATACCACGTGAGTCTATTTTTGTATAGCTTAAACACTATCACAGCGAACTTACAATGAAACTAAGCGCCATGGACCATGTCACTCGGGAATTTTGCGTCATTTTCCATCATTTCGAAAAATTCTGTGTAATTATCGAACTTGCTTACTTAAGAGTTGTCTGGATAGCCGTGCGAACTCGGCGATGGACATATTATCGGGTGATTGCTGTTTCACCTGCATCAAACGGGGACGCTACGCGAGTGAGCGAGATGCGACGATTATTTTACCTAAATCCGGAGCATTATTCCACGCGTCTTCCGTCTTGTAGCATATAAGGAATTATGAGAAAACTATTCCATAAAGTTACGGAAAAAGATGTTATTAGAACTTATGAGTAAGCAAACTACGTACGCAAGTAAATAATATTGTAATTTTTTAATCAAGCTGTATAGGAACGTACATAGATTATCTATACATTAGTATCATATATATACACTAGCTATTGCCCGCGACTTCGTCCGCGGCAATTTGTTATTTTGATTAATTCGTTTTTTTATTAGTACAGATGAATATATTTCCCCCGTTTTCTAAACATTTTTTTTTGATGCTTCGCTCCTCTTGGTCGCAGCGTGATGTTATATAGCCTAAAGCCTTCCTCACTAAATGGACTTTCCAACACAAAAAGAATTTTTCAATTTGAACCAGTAGTTCCTGAGATTAGCGCGTTCAAACAAACAAACAAACAATCAATCAAACAAACAAACTCTTCAGCTTTATAATATTAGTATAATTATAAAGCTAAAGAATTTGTTTGTTTGTTTAAACGCGCTAATCTCAGGAAGTACTGATTCAAATTGGAAAATTATTTTTGTGTTGGAGAGTCCATGTATTGAGGAAGGCTTTAGGCTATAAAACCTCACGCTGTGACCAATAGGAGCGAAGCGTCAGTAAAAAATGTTTTGAAAACGGGAGAAAATTATTCATTTATACTAAGAAAAAACGAATTAATCATAATAACAGATATTGCCGCGGATGAAGTCGCGGGCAACAGCTAGTGATGAGATAAATTGATTGAATGCTTAAAACTGTACCAATATCATCAAACATCGCCGCTAGTGCCTTTCGTCGTTTGTATGGAGGTTTTCGCCTCCAGGGGAGCCTTAATTGCAGGAGAATCGGTAGAGAAATACGTCCTGTACAGGACACCAGCCAGACATTCGTATGTCTTGCAGTCTGTCTGTCTGCATTTTTACTTTAGCATTTTTTCCAAGCTGAATGTACAGTAAATAATGAACATGGGCGCTCTGTACAACAGATTGATGAAGATCAAGGGCTAAGGTAAATTTAAACAAACTACTATAAGTAAGTCCTTTCCATTGATTGAGAAGTTTACTAATTTTCTTTTCCTATGTTTCCTTATTTTCAAATACTAAATCAAAGTCTAGAAATTTAGGCTTGTTTTAACTTTATTTTAATGTAATTTACTGACTGGCTTAAATACAAGTCATAATTTTACTGGGTTATCTCTTTAGTGATCACTGCCATACTTTAAGTGGCACATATACCTTGGTTCTTATACAGTGTTATTTTGAACCTCTGAACTAAGTATACTGAAATCCTGGAATCAGAATCCATAATGGAAAATAGAATTTTTAAGAAGAAAAGGTAAAAAGCGAAAAGAAATTTGATGATGGAAATTCGTCCAGCTGATCTGCGTGTATGTAGGCGAAAGTAAGTTTTTTTTCTTTTTTTCTTGCAATTCTATACGTCATTAGGGATTCTGAATCCAGAATTTCTATATAGCACAGAGGTTCAAAATCACGCTGTATATGCTTTACGAATCTGTTTCAAGATTTTGGTTTGTCACTTTTAAACCGTCTCCAAAAAAGGAGGAAGTTATCAATCAGGTGGTACTTTTTTTAATGTTTGTTGTCTCATAACTTCGTCATTAATGAACCGATTTTTTTGTAGGAATATGCATTCATATTGGTTCCATTAGCCGTGTGGTATCCGGCAAAGTAGAATAGGACCACTCCAAGTCTTCCCGTGGATGTCGTAGAAGGCGACTTAGGAAATAGAAGCTAAACAAAGCTTATAAACATCTAAGAGACCTCTCCAACCCGCCTGGCCAGCGTGGAGAGTGTAGGCCAAGTCCTCTGGCTGCTCTGGGCAAGTATGGCCCTAGTAGTACAGAGAGGGTCGTGCTACTGTAGTGGAGACTAAAAAGGACCTGATGATGATGATTGGTTCCATTGAAATAACATCAAAATCGGTTTAGTAGTTTGTTTGAAGTCAACTTTTATATAAAAGACTAGCTTTCGCCCGCGGCTCCGCCCGCGTCAATGTCGATCCCCCGGGAATAGTACTTTTTCCCGGGATAAAAGGTAGCCTATGTCCTTCTCCGCACTCCAGAGAACTTGTATGCAAAATTTCATGATGATCGGTTCAGTAGTTACGGCGTGAAAGCGTAACAAACAAACAAATAAACAAACAAACAAACTCACTTTCGCATTTATAATATTAGGATAAGGATTATGTAACAGCTTTAGTTCTAAATACTTTTTGTTTCTTTCAATATATCATAATTTTTGTTTCGCAGTGGAACCAAAACATGCTTAAAATGTCACAAGTACTGGCTGCGCCCAAAAAGATGCGATGACGCGATCTCGCGGGCGACGTGTGGGCACGTGGTCCCGTTCTCGCCCAATTTCACCGCTGCTTGCACTTGTTTCTTTCTTATTCCCATCCCGAGTTTGATCACTGAACATTATGAGCAGTGTTATACGCTTGTAGCACTTCGCAGATTGTGGGATAATGTGATATACGAGTATATCTGATGCACTTTAATGTAATATTTATCTGATGCACTTTAATGTTATACAAGTGCCTTTTAAGATTAAGTTTTGTCGTGACTTTATACTTATCTTTTATCCTTTCTTGACGTTTTAAAAATTTTACACAGGATTTATTTGACATTATAAATCCTGTGTATAATTAATTAGTAAGTACTCATTTAATATATAGATTTTAATGTAAATTTTCAAATTAATTTTAATATTGTAATTTATTTTCGACACAAATGTATGTTTGTTAAGAAGTAATGAAATTGAATTGAATTGAATTGAATTGATAACGTCTTATAAATCGATGAATGTCCGTGTGCAAGCGATAGAGAGGCACGATCGGCCTAAGCGTTAGGCTTGTGACGCATCTATCTCTCTTCGCCCGAATAAAAAAGTCTAGTTCTGCGCAAAATCATTACTCGATTATTCTTTAGTAAACTTATGCTGTAATGTTTCTTTTGGCAAATAAAGAATTTTTGTTTTGTTTTTTTTTTGTATTATTATGTAAAAAATTTAAAACTCGTTATATTTTCATATTTATATTTTTATAAAAAATTAAGAAAGAGAGGGGGGGGGGGGGGGCGGGTGCGGGATGTAAATATAAATAACTAGCTGTTGCTCGCGACTTCGTCCGCGGCAATTCAAACAAACTCTTCAGCTGTATAATATTAGTATAGATATGTAATAATAAATGTAAATAATTCATGTGAGATGATTTAGACGTAAAATTTACGAACTTTTCAAATAAAAATGTTCTTAGATAGGTATCGTAATACAGCGTGATATTGAACACCCTAGCTAAGTATATTGAAATCTGGGAATCAGAATCCATTATGGAATACAGAATTGTAAGAAAAAAAGGTAAAAAACGAAAAATTAAATTTAACCTTTCATAGAAATTCGGCCAGCTGATCGGCGACTTTGTATGGGAAACCTAATTTTCTATTTCGTTTTTCCCCTTTTTTTTTTTTTTTGCATTTCTGTGTTCCATTAGGGATTCTGATTCCCAGATTTCAATAAAGCTAGGGGTTCAAAATCACGTTGTATATATATGTATCGTTTTTAAATTTCATATACATATGTTTCTAATTCTGTTTCTAATTCCAACAAGGCGGTGATCTTGTGGGAGGAAACTAAACTATCAAATAATTTTGATGTATTTAACTTATCCAGCGAATTGTACTACTGATTTAAAAATACGTCAAATTCTACAATTTCTATACGCGGACAAATACCCATGATATTGAAGTATAAAACTTTGCCGGGAACCGAACCCAGTGCCCCGCGTCGCAGTTTGGCGTAGGATGTCATATCATTCATCTCATCAACAATAAGCTCGTTTCCTAAAAAAAACCGGCCAAGCGCAAGTTGGACTCACGCACTAAGGGTTCCGTACCATTATCTACCTATAATAAGTTTAAAATTTATTAAAAATATTTTTATTAAATTATGTAACGAAAAATATGCTTATCGTCTGTCTCAAGAACCTTTTTCTCAGGAATGCACGGAGGTATCTCTCTCTCTATTACTGTCCCTTGGAGCTGTGAAAAAATTAAACTTCTAAGCCAACACAATCAGAATTGAGAGGATACAGCCGTTTATGCCCCAAATTTTCGATATTCGCAAGGGAATCAAAGATTACAGGGTACCTCCCGTGAACTCAAAATCTTGAAATTTGGTACGAAGCTACGACTTATAGCACAGATAAAGGAAAAATTGCGAAAAGCATATTTTTAGTTACACTATATAAGTAATCAAAATATCTTTAATAATTTTAAACTTATTATTAGCTTACTATTAAGGATAATGGTAGGAAACCTTTCGTGCGCGAGTCCGACTCGCATTTGGCAATTAAATAAGAAATAATAAAGATGACGTCGTGACGTCAAAGTTCGCTACACTTGACCGAACTATGACGTCACGAGCCCCACTCATGAACTTCGACGCGCTTTATCTTTATTGACAAAAGAAAAAATGCACGTCCAAATTTTTTTATTAAGTATCTATCTGAGGGACTAATTGTCATATTATAATTTTAATCCTAGATAAATAAATAAATAAATATATACGGACAAATCACACAGATTGAGCTAGCTCCAAAGTAAGTTCGAGACTTGTGTTATGGGATACTAACTCAACGATACTATATTTTATAACAAATACATATATAGATACACATCCAAGACCCAGGCCAATCTGAAAAAGATCATTTTCCATCTTGACCTGGCCGGGGATCGAACCCAGTCACTCCGTGTCGCAGGCTGGCGTGTTGACCGCTGCGCCACGGAGTATCCTAGAAACTAGCATATTCAAAAGCCATGAAGACAACAAACATTTCGTAATTTACGACACCAACAAAATACTTTCCTCGCGTGAATAACAAATCATAGACAAAAAGACAGAACAAAAGAGGTCCGAGGTATATTATTAGCTGTCGAGGCACGCAGTGAAAGTGACGGATGGTTCGGGAGCGCGCTGTGACGTCACGGAACATAACTATGGCCTATGGCTCAATGTATGGCCATCACATACCGATCTTATCAAACTTAGATTATGAAAGTGATTCTACAATTTTTTAAAGGCGTCCATGCAGCGTAATATGAATTATTTTCTTATAACGAAGGGATAGCAGAGTTATGTCATGTCTTCGGTAGGTATCCCTCCGTGGTGGCGTTTGCCTGTAGACACGGGGGTCGTGGGTTCGATTCCCACGGGAAACATACTTTGTTTAGTTGCTTCCAGTTTGGTTAGGACTTTGCAGGCTTGAATCACCTGATTGTCTGATAAAAAAGATGATTCCGTGCTTCGGAAGAGCATGTTAAGCCGCTGGTCGCGGCTGCCATCCGGTAGTCGCTAAAGGAACCACGTCAGAGGCCGAGAGGTGGTTCCGAAGAACTCTGACACCAGGGTGTGCATGGTCGATTGACCGCGTCACCTACACGAAATGATGGTAGCTATATATTGGGATGAGCCCGTGGCACAGTGGTTATCTATTATAATGGCAACAGGTAGACGTTTGAAATATTCACGAAATATTTTATATGTTCACTTTAAAATTCATTCATTTCGAGTAGGTGACACACATGCACACTATTGCACACCCTGGTGTGCAATAGTGTGCATGGTCGGTTCTTCGGAACCGCCTCTGAGCCTCTGAAATTTAAAAACTAAAAATGTAATTTAATTAAATTAATTTTAATTTTAATTTAAAAATAAATAATAAAATTAATTTTAAAGAGGGCCTCCCACACAACAGACATGATTTTATTGCTGTTTCTATAGATAACGGTGAGTCCGACTCGCACCTGGCCAGTTTTTTGAAAAATACACCATTCTACTGCAGCACTTTCAATGACAAGTTGCTTTTATCATTTGTAGCTTTTAAATATGAGTTTGGTATCTTTTTTCGAATTTTTGGTCCCATAGTAAAAAAATGTCCGTATTGATGAGTACATTGACCTTTGCCTTCATATATCCTACATTGTATAGAAGATCATAGATCACTTGCCTAACGGTGAAGTAACCTAGTGAACAGAACCCTCCATGTTGGGTGACGAATACTCATAATTGATAATACTTAATACTCTTTCAAATAAAAAACAGACTTCAACCAAACTATTGAACCGATTTTGATGAAATTTTAATGCAAAAAAATTTACTTACTAATAATATTAAAACTTACCCAAGATAAATTAATTATAAAATTTACTCACGTTTTATTCGTCCGATTTGCCGACTAATTCCGGATGGTCTTCGTAACAGACCCAAACTAGTACTATATTAATGGGTCTTTACTCTATGAAATTGGCGTTTTTTTCCCTCTTACAATTTTGTTCTACTGTGTTTTTCAGTTAAACACATTTTTTTTATTGAAAGTGGACTATATTATTAACATTCTGCATGCATTAATTTTTTTGTTTTTCGGCATTTAATTATTGAAAAATGCTCATGAAAAGAACTTTCGACATCCGTTGTGATAAAAAATTTCGTCACTATTCTTTTTATAACTTTTTTGTTTATTTTTAAATGTTATGTGCGTAAATCGGTTCATAAATGACGGAATAATGAGTCGGACTCGCGCACGAAGGGTTCCGTACCGTAATCTATAAAACGGCAAAAAAATTAAGTCTGTGGGAGCCGCCCTTTAATATTAATTTTATTTTTATTTATTTATTCATTTTTAAAGTGAATATATAACCAAATATTCTGTGAATATTTCGTGTGTCTACCTTTTGCCGTTATCAATATCGAGCAAAAATAAGCATATAAAATCACGTTTGTTGTATGGGAACCCTCTTAAATATTTATTTTATTCCATTTTTTTGTATTTGTTGTTATAGCGGCAACATCATACATAATTTGTAAAAATTTCAACTGTCTAACTATCACGGTGCATGACATACAACCTGGTGACAAACGGGCCGACAGAGATATTAATAGGGTCCCGTTTTTACCCTTTGGGTACGTCACCCTAAAAATAAAACATTTCGAAGGATTGAGAACCTCTTTTTTTTGAAGCTTATAGATAAACTATCACAGGCAGGCCTCTATACAACGTGATTTTGAAACTCCTAGCTATATTTGAATCTCAGAATCGGAAGCCCTAATTAATTATAGAATTGAAAGAAAAAAAGCTGAAAATCCAAAAAAAAATTAGGGTTTTCCATACAAAGTCGCCGTTCAGCTGGACGAGTTTCTATGGAAGGTCTAATTTTTTTTTCGCTTATACCTTTTTTTCTTGCAATTATGTGTTCCATTAGGGATTCTGATTCCCAGATTTCAATATAGCTAGGGGGTTCAAAATCACGCTGTATAACCTAACTGTGTAGTGAAGAGAACCGAATCAGCATTCTAGAACTATGTTATCAAGCTGCGGAGAAACCGCCTGACTTTCCCCGCACATGATGTAAAGTAGCGGTCGGCGCGTCGCCGTCTTATGTCATATTTTGATGTTTTTAGTGAGCCGATGCAAATTACCGAGCTATTGAACTTGACTTTGAGAGAGGTGAGAGAACACAGCACTGGTGTTTGAGCGTGAAGTCTCGAGAAAAGGCTATATCAACCTGTACTAGATGTAAGAAAAAGGCCTATAGTAAAACAAGGCATTTGTTGTAAAAATATTCTAACTTGTAGGTATGTAGGACGTATTAGATTATTTAAATGGATGTGAATTTTCCGCTAGAGGTGCTAATGAGATTAAAAAATATAAATATATACGGACAAATCACACAGATTGCGTTAGCCCCAAAGTAAGTTCGAGACTTGTGTTATGGGATACTAACTCAACGATACTATATTTTATAACAAATACATATATAGATACACATCCAAGACCCAGGCCAATCTGAAAAAGATCATTTCCATCTTGACCTGGCCGGGGATCGAACCCGGTCACTCCGTGTCGCAGGCTGGCGTGTTGAACGCTGCGCCACGGAGCTAGTATAACTTGTTGTGAGACCGAGCTATATCGATTTTTCGCACCCAAAACCCCACTATAGGTATCATGCATAATATCATTAGGGCAAATGTTCATTTGAACAATTGTCCTAATGGACTGGAATACTTCTGATAAACCGTACTGTACACAAAAGTAGAAGCTAGGAGCTAAAAGTATACATGCCAAATATCGTCTTTGCAAAATTGGCCTTCCGTTAAGATTCTTTGTTTTGTTGCCTGTTGCACACCTATTGCATTAAAAATCTGCCTAAATATTTACAAACTTTTAGAACTTTTATTTAGTGTAATTAATTTACATCAATTAAATACAATGTTAAAAAAATATAACTCTTCCATGCTGGTCTGGAAGAAAAGAAAAAACGTAGATTGAATGTGCCAGCTGTTTATCTTCAGACGCAGATCGTAAAAGCCGGTCGAGGGAATGGAGAAAATCTGAGAAATAATGTCATTAGGCGATGTGGCTAGCAACCCATCATTATTATGATTCCGTTTTACAACTTACGCCCACCAATATGCTAAATGTGGCCATAAGGTCTTATAGACCTGGGCTCTGTCTACCCCGCAAGGGCAAAAGACGTGATACTATGTATGTATGTATATCTCGCAGTTCGTTGTCACGCGGAACACCCAGAATGCTGACAGTATTGCCACGTTGCATGGAAATGCAAATTCTTTGTCCTAGGAAATTGCCCCCTGATCACCGATACCTCAACTAGCTTACTTTAAGTCAACTTAAACAATGAAAAGTTCTAAGCAATTTAAATTATTTAAAATGGCCTCTGTGTTGTTTCTAATCATAAAATTATCCCACTGTCATGCTTAACATACAGCAAATATTGTAAAGTGAGTTCTCAAGAGGCGCCATTAGAAACCAGCGCGAGTGTACATAGACAAGAGACATCGTGCCCTGTCTGACCCGCGTTCATGCGCCTCCGCGAACCTCGGAAGCATTTGCAAGGCGATTAGCTAAGCGAAGCATTATGTCAGATTCATTAAAATTTATGGTTTGCCCTCCGCACTGTTCTGGGAGAAGAGGTACATCGAGGCAACTCGTGGGATGAGGCCATCAATAAGGTTTGTTCTGGACAAGAAACGATAGAGTGATATTCAATACAAATCACTCTATGTTGTAATAGGTTCTTTTAAATATAATAAGTCCGCCTCAGCTAGTACATTTTTTTTTTCGTTTATTAAATTACCAAAAAGAATTACTTAATTACTTAAGTAATACTTTTGGTAATTTAATAAACGATATAGCCCGTTAAAATTCCGTGTTACGTGTGTCCGTGTTCCGTGTGTCCGTGTTCCGCGTGTCCGTGTTCCGTGTGTCCGTGTTCCGCGTGTCCGTTTTCCGCGTGTCCGTGTTCCGTGTGTCCACGTCACGAGGTCACACTTATAAACTTTGACGCGATTTATCTTTATCATTTACTGTTTAGTAGTGGTTAATATTACTTAACGATTTTCATAAAAAATAGTCTTGCCCACCCAACTTCTAAGTATCATTAAGACATCTTAACGAATCGATATCAAATTAAAAGTGTTCCGAACAGTTTTTTACAAGAAATTAGTAACATTTGACACATCGATGCACTACAGTAAGAGAGAGGCTCGTTTTGAAAGTAGAGAACAGTTAAAATTTATGATAATGCCGTCATCAGACACTGAAGATGACCGATGACGATGACCAGTACGAGAACCGCCATGACGTCAAATCATCCACGTTCCCTGCCCAGCCAGCCCAGTATTCCCTCTACTAGGGCGCAGCGCGCGGCTCTGCGT
This sequence comes from Elegia similella, assembly GCA_947532085.1. Classification (NCBI taxonomy): domain Eukaryota; kingdom Metazoa; phylum Arthropoda; class Insecta; order Lepidoptera; family Pyralidae; genus Elegia; species Elegia similella. The sequence continues at coordinate 24,081,738 of OX383941.1, forward strand.
GCTGAGCGCTGAGGGCAAGCAGTACGGCCCCGGGATTCTTCGGCATCTCGAACGCGCCTTGAAAATGGACTCCTGACGAGTCCGAAACTATAGTCGGCAATCCCGACAAAACAGCACGTGCTTGAGTGACCCGTTTTCAAAATAAAATGTATTTATCCCACGTTAGTTTCAATAAACCTATGAACCATATTGAAATCATGTAATCAGAATCCCTAATTGAATACAGAATTGTAAGGAAAAAGGGTAAAAAAACGAAAAATGTAGTTGGACCTCCCATACAAAATTGCCGATCAGCTGGGCGAATTTCTATAGAAAATCAAATGTTTTTTGGCTTTTCACGTTTTTTCTTACAATTCTGTTCAATTAGGGATTATAATTCCAGGATTTTAAAATAGTTCATAGGTACGAAATGACGCGGTATAATTTATGAGAATGATCTACGTTGATTTCAGTATGCAATATTCTTTTTTAAACTTTCCCGCTTTAAACACATAATAATGTATATAAACGGGACTTAACACGAACCTATTTATTATTTGTTTCCGTTGACGTTTCAATGGACTTACATCCATCGTGGTCGCAACGATACTCAACTCTCTCTCCATCGTGGTCTCGTTGCGACCACGATGGATGTAACTCCATTGAAATGTCAACGGAAACAAATAATAAAAAGGTTCGTGTTAAGTCCCGTTTATGTACATTATTATGATTTCAGTATGATAAATTAAAGAGTACTGAGACTACGTGACCCGTTGATGACAACAATCTGTCCAACTTTCAGTTAGCTTCCAAGAATTGAACATAAAGCTTAACAGCAAAAAAACTGAGAAAACAAACAAAGCCACTTGACCCAGAGAGCTTCTCGATTTATATGCTGGACGTGAGGCGCTTGCCTTTGTAATGGCTCAGCTATGGCCATTATACTTAAAAGCATCGGTTAACAACACTCATCATACACGTTATTTGAAACAGAGCTCTGCTTCGAGTCTTCTTACAATATGTTTAGTACTCAAACGATTCACTTAATTAATTTCGCATTTTCTGTATTGATGGCTGCAGTGGCGCAGTGGCGCAGTTATTAGCACGTGCTCAAAACGGATTTATAGGTCTGGAGGCCTCGGGGCAACAAGGAGTGGAAGCCCCCTGGCTCCAAATTAGGATGTGGAAAACCAAATAAATTGTTTTTTTGGTTTTCGTGTGGTTTCCGGCCTAGAGTACAGAACCACTTCATTCTGTTCTATGGATGTCGTAAGAGGCGACTAAAGGGACTAGTACATACATCCCATACAACGAAAGTATTCCCAAGAAGGGTTGACGTCGGGTGGCGGCCGGTCATAAAAATCACGCTAAAACAACAGCATGCCTAAGGACGTCAACCCTCATTGGAAATGCTGTTGTTTTAGCGCAGACGACTATTCATGAAAATAAGCCGAAATTTTGAAAATAGAAAGTATAAAAGAGTTCCATGCTGTCCCGACCCCACATAAAGTGAGGAGTGGAAGAAGAACAAGAATTAACAAGAATTGCTCGTTTATTATTAGAAAGAGTTGTACAAAAAGATAGTACAAGTATACAGGTACTTATTTGTAATTGAGTAAATCTAACACAGCAATCATTTTAGCCAGCTTAAGCTTCACAGACGTTTCCGAGACTTAGCATCAAATACAAACATAATAAACCCCGTCTCATTAAAATCTGTTATAGCAACAACTCTTGAGGAATATGCGCAATAATTGCCACTTCACTCGGCGTATTCTTAAACACTGATTGTAAATGTAATTTAATCCTCTTTGCTTGCGGTATTTCTTCATTAGAGCTGATTAGAGATGATTTTAAATGAAGCCAAACAAGTTTTATTGGATAAATAAAAGTTTTGTGACAACCTTATAATATAAATGAATTAAATGAGCTCAAACCCGATGCCTGTGCCTTGTTTAGTTAAAAGTTCTTCTTCTTTTCGTGTCGATGGCTTAAGGAATTAGATTTTGTCTCTCCAGTATGTGGCGACTCTGACACCACTCTCGGATACAGTGTACAGATCCTCTTTGGTGCAACTGGTGGGGCACAGAGGGCACGAAAGGAGGTGCAACATGGTCTGGTCATTGTGACCACACTGACACTGCACTTCCGCCTGTTGGATAAAGCCCCATTTAGCCAGGTTATGTCGGCATCGACCTACCCCAGTGCGGAGGTGATTAAGGCTCTTCTACTTGAAGTTAAAAGTTTAAGAGTTCTCATGGCCACCTTCCGACTCCGCAATCAGTCCAGCGCAACGGTTCCATCACATTGTATTGTCATCCGATATACAAATCAAAATTCCAGCTCAATCGGTAACCGGTAAGTTGGATTAAATTTAACTTGCAAGATTTGATTACAGACAAACATCGGGGCAGGTGAAACTAAATAAAAGCTTGTAAAAACATTATCTTAAAAAATTATTTCTCTCATTTACACAACTTAAGCAACCCCGAACGTGGGTTTGGTAACTACAAATGGCAATAAAAATACCTTGAGCTTTTATTCCTCGTGCTTCGGAAGGCACGTTTAGCCGTTGGTTCCGGCTGTTGTCATTGATGACACTGGCTGCTATGTCAGATTACTTTAGGCATCTTGATTTGACTCCAGTGTTGGTCGCTAAACAAACAACATGCTAAACGCGGCTTATAGGTCTTACAGACCCGGGCCGGACATGTAGTATACTATGTTGATCGCTTACATACGAAAAACAAACTATCATTTGCTATGCTGCTTCTCATAGTGCGCAAACCATAGAAGCCGTTTGAGGGGATAGGCGAAAATTAGGTCTGCTCGACCTCTTTGAGACGTCTATCTTTTATCTTATTTGTTGTTTCACGCTCGATCGCTAACATAACGTGTTCTACAACATTATGTAAATTGAAATTGTATATAACATGAAACGAGAAAAAAGGAAACGATAAAAATATAAAAAAATAATATAAAGCCCTTCAGGCAATTATGCGATCAATACTGTTGAAAAGAGAAAACCGACCACTGCAGAGAAGAAGACGCTGAAAGAAATTTCGGCGTCTTCTTCTCTGCAGTGGTCGGTTCCGAAACGCTGGTAGTTTATAGCTTTTGAACAATAATTAATAATTTGAATATAATTTAGTAAGTATTATTTTAAATTGACGTAAAACGAGCCTGAAAAGGCCTATTTTCTGAATGAATATAACTTTAAATCTTGTCAATAATGATTTCGGCTAGCAGCTCATCACTTTTTTGACAAGCCCAGCATTGGTCCCATGGGAAAAGTAGTTCGTTTTGACGGCTTGATTCATCCCTTCGCGGGAATGTCGGTACCTAGTAAATTAACACGCCAAAAAGCCAAGGAAACTGATTGTGTGTGTGTTTACACAATATTTTTCCATCAATTAGTCATCTTCGCTTCATTCACACCATCTTCTCTGTTGTAACATTTCCTTACTACTCGTAATTACAAAGTCAGTGATATTGTTTTAAACTGCGAATTTCACATTACCTTGAATATCTCGAAGATATACTAATGACATCCCATGGAAATTCGTATTGTTCCATTGAAAATCTAGTGCAGAATAACATTCTCCCATTAATTAGCCTCCTCATTCAGACCACCTTCTGTATCAATTTCACACATTTCCTCACTAATTATAAAATCGCCATTCAAGTCAGCGTACTGTCGGCGTAAAAAGCTGAACTGGGTGCGGCGTCGCGAGTCGTGGCCCGCTTCCCACGCCGCGCCGCCCTTATTTGCGAGCTGTACCGCTCGTCCTGGTTGTCATTTGAGCTATGTTATTTTCCGCGCATTTCCAGCTATTAGAAAGCTGGTGTTTTTCAGGAAAACCATATTTGTGACTTTCTTTTCTTTTTGTTGACATAGATTTGAGCTATGATCTACATAGTGTTTCGTGTTGCGATTGAAATTCAAATCTTGTTACATATTTCAATGTTAGGAATTTATCGGAGTAATATTTGTGAATTGGCTTGTGTCAAACAAACATATTGCATATTCAACAATATCAAATGTTTAGCAAATAAAAATTGAACTACTACTCTACATAGCGCGGAGTGTTACGATTTCAAATCAAAACCTGACATTATTTTGAGTATAGCAAGTCTTTGCTACATGTTAAGAGGTCGAAATCACACCCATAACGTCATAATTTGGATAAAGAAGAAGCAGAAGAGTAAGTTCATCTCTCCTCCTTTCATCCATCCATCCTCTTGGCATGAGATCATGTTTAATTTGGGTCATTATCTCATTACCTTCCCAGAAAGTACGATCTTATTTCTTAGGTGTTCTTGACTTCCAATCATTAATTGCATAACCCATTACTATTAGACGCGCTTTCTTGTTTGTCTCTCGAACTTTGGTACCTACTTCTGTGTGGGTTCAGTAACCTCTACCATTCTTGGAACACATGGAACATAAGTTCTTATCTTCACATACTGCTACTATTTTAATTTAATTAATTTATTCCTAAGTCTTATATTTGCAAATTTTGGTCAAGACCAAGATTACTAGCCAAAACTCGTGAAACCATTGACACCTTTTACCGATTGTAGAGCTATCAGATTAGCAAGTCGATCCAAAATCCGAACACAATTTTGTCGAGTCCCCACGTTTTGAGGCATCATCCACGAGAACCAGCGTGGAGCACCCTCCATTAACACTTTTAACGAATTAGCACTCACCACAAACAGAAAGCCGATTGCGAGCCGCATTTCACAATCTAAGGAACTTTCACTGCGAGCGCGAAGCAGAACATCGTGGAGACGACCGAATGGCACCACGGCTGACCGTAGACTGCCAATGCCAAGGACTGCAGCGCCGATGCACTGGCCCTGAAGGAAAGCTGCACTTGACTTGGTAGCGGCGGTACATCAAAACAAGCGGACAATCGCCGATGCAAGGTTGCTTATTGACACCTCTGTTGTTTTACGCATCGTTGTCTTAACGTTTATGTTTCCAATGCTGTGGCTTGTTGCTCTCTTTTATGGCAAGATTGGTGTCACTTTGTGCCCAGTCACATTTTTGTCTAGCGTCGTATTCGGGCTAGGAACTATGACTCCTTGGATGAGATTGGATGGAAATGGATAGGAAAATCTTTATCCAATCCTAAAGCTTTTTGCGTTGATTTCTATTTTCTACGGCCCTGTGCCATTCTTATTCACTGTTTTTTTTTCGCAATTTCTTTTATTTCCTCACATAATGAATAAGTATATCAATGTATTTTTACACTAAAGTGTCTTGTTATAAAATAAGTATCATCCAATGAAGTAATAAAATAATCAATTCACTCCTAAAGTAATGAAGATTCCAAATCTAATCAATTACAGCATTTAGTTCCACCTCGTTTGAGCGCCGTGGTTCAGTTATGAGACAATTAAGGTATACTTACTCCGGAGGTAATGCTATCATGTCTGAGATCGCGTTGCAAATTCTCATGATACAAAAATTAGGTTCCGCTTGCTCGCAAGAAACAGTGTGTGCGGCTGAGTAGGTCAGTCGAGTAATCGTTTGCGAGCCACCGTCTGCGACTCTCCCTTTCCCTCCTACCGTGGGAGACTAAGGCGGGAGTGGGATGGCTGTGTGCGCGTGCGTCGAACCGTTATCCCTCAGCGATATCTTGAATGGAGATGGCGTTTTCTCCCGCGCCAAAACAATGGCTCTGCGCTAATTGTCTGCAGGTTAAAATCGAAAGGCTTAATTAAAGTAATTAAGTGAAGTTAAATATAATTATTCGTATGCTCGCTCGTTAATATAATGTGAGTGCAGGAGGTAGCCAGCCGTGTTATCTAGTTTATTTTTTGGTTTAATAACATCTTCGTATTAAATTTTCTTAACTTTTAGTATTGCAGTTTTTACCTCGGGTATGTCTTTTTGTATTTGACCACGGTCTCCGAAACATTACACTAGAGGGTACAGTGCAATCATGAACACAGTAAAATGAGTTAAATATCTCTTTATGGATCACTTTTGTTTTATTAACTCACAGCTCATTAATTTATCTCTAGTCATCTTTTTCTGTAAAATGTTATTATCTAGTAGGTAATATTGCATTTTTATGTTACGCGAAATAATGTAGGTGAGATAGTGTACTTGACAATACTAAATCGACTTATCAAGGAGAAAAGGAGAATAAAATGATGAGAATTCATAATAATATTTGTTTTTTTTTTTGGAAGAATTCATAATATCTGTTATATTGATACATATTTTTCTCAAAAACGAATTTCTTATAATATCAAATATTTTATCAGGAAATAATTGAATTTATTCTTTACATGTCGTTCTTTTAGCTTTTCTGGTGCAATATTTATTTATTTTACATTTGAAATAAGTGAAACTAGTATTTATTAATATAATGAAAATAATGACACTGTAGGCTTTGACTAGCTCCGTGGCGCAGCGGTCAACACGCCTGCCTGCGACACGGAGTGACCGGGTTCGATCCCCGGCCAGGTCAAGATGGAAAATGATCTTTTTCAGATTGGCCTGGGTCTTGGATGTGTATCTATATATGTATTTGTTATAAAATATAGTATCGATGAGTTAGTATCCCATAACACAAGTCTTGAACTTACTTTGGGGCTAGCTCAATCTGTGTGATTTGTCCGTATATATTTATTTATTTATTTTTATTTTTTGAGAAAGTCGTATTTTAAGACTATATGTTTCTTTGGGAAAGTGGGAGAGTACCAAAGTGAATTTTCTCACCAGTTATATGTATAAGTAACTTTCCAAAGATAATCGAGTATCGCCATAACTATAACGAGTTGATTACATTTGTTGCAACATTCGGAGAGAGGGTATAATGTCACTAAACAACTTTTCCTTCGGAACATATACTTACTTTCTGCGCTGGCTTAGTGACCCGAAAAGGATGTTGGCCTGACATCATAAGATGCCATTGGTGCCTATTCTGGCCCATCAGTAGATCACTGTGTAGGCCTCTAGGCCTGTAGGGCTTTGCCGAAACGACTAAAGACCCGCGCTACCGCACTGGATACTATTATATACGCTACTAGGTGCCTATAAATAACGTCAGACCAATTTTATGATTTGTAGACCCTTTTCCCGTCCTTGCCACAGAAGGTTACATTTGGGTGACCGCCCAGCGTGACGACACATATTTTAATTTAAAGAAATTCACGACAAAATATACATTCTTTTTTGAAACGAATTCAATGACCGCTCTCGTAAGTTTTAATGGTCCCCATAGATTTAAAAAAAATTGCGTCTTCAGACTTCATACTTCTATGATGATCCCCTTATTGATAAATGTTATTATATTGATGATTTTCTGAAGACAAATTGAAAACTCGAATAATTTATTGATTGACTAACTTATTTATCTTCTTTATAATCTTAATTTTCATAAGGTACCTATACTATAAATATTTTTTTACTCATATTACTACAGTATATGTACACAGTTTGACAATAAATTAAATGATCTGTACCTTAAATTTATTATTGCTTTTAATTTTTTTATTATCACTAACTATATGAGATGATTTTAAATGTCCCTGGGGAAGTGATGTCGACAAGCTAGGACATCACGGACTGTCATGCCAAAAAAGTGCAGGCCGCTTCTCGAGACATGCTACGCCGGTCCCTTGCCACCAACAACGTGCCAAGTCTACTTGAGCCGACTGGTATTGCAGGAGACGATGGCAAGAGACCGGACCAGTTTGATTCCATCCGTGGAAGATGGGCCGGGTGCTGGTATGGGATGCAATGCAACATGTTCAGACACGTTGGCCCCTTCCCATCTACATGGAACCAACAACAGAGCTGGTGCGGTGCGGCCTGTGAAGCGGCTGAAAAAGCTAAAGTTTGCAAATACAGGGGGTCTAGGCTCCGAATATGATTTTGTCCCATTCGGTGTCGAGACCCTTGGTCCGTGGGATCCTAGCGCTATAAGGCTTTTTAAGGAAATTGCAAAAAGGTTAGTCGACATCACAGGAGACCGAAGAGCTGGCAGCTACCTCGGACAAAGAATTAGTGGGAATGAACAAAGAATGTGTGAAAAAGGGGGAATGCTGTCAGTATCATCGGAACCTTGCCTAAAGGGACTCCTTTTAATCATATATTTTATTTATTATATATTTTTTAGTTTTAGGTTAATTGTTCTAATATATATATACTTATATATATTTTTTATTTCTGAATAGGTTATGTTATATTTTTAAATGTGATTTGACATTAATTATTATCTTCTCAGTCATAAGGAATGTCTCTAAGGATTGTGACGCGGGTGTCTCTGTCCAAATAAAGCCGTTGTTGGCGAATAGCAATTACATGCATAACTGCAACGCTCAAAAGCCGGCGCGAAAACTCTTAGCGGTAAAGGGTCTTGTAGACTTGCTGATGGTTGTACGGTTGTACGAGCTTACCTCGTGTCATGTAGGTCGTCGTGTTAGCTCTTTTTAGGTTCCCGTAACCAAAGGGTGCCAAAAGCAACCCTATTACTAATAATTCCCTCTAATATGGTTGAGTTCAACGATGGCTCGTGGTTGGTCAACTCGTGAACGGGTGCTGCTAGGGGGGACAGGTCTGCTCGGCCTCTTTGAGACTACTGTGTATAATGTAAAATATTATCATTGCACACTTGATCGCTAATATAATATGTTCAAAAAAATAATAATGTACCTATATAATAAAAATTGTAACCATAATTAGAAATGAAAAAAAAAGAAATGATAAATGAAGAAATTAGATGATAAATAATAAAGATAGATGATAAAATTAAAAAGCCCTTCAGGTGAGTAGGCGACCAATACTGTTGAAAAGAGTTTCTTTTGGCGTTTCTTCTCTGCAGTGGTCGGTTCCGAAACGCTAGTAGTCTCTTCGGTCGTCATTAAGTAATAATATAAATATGACTAAATTAGATCCTTTAAAATGTGATTTGACGTGAAAAAGTGCCTGCAATGGCCTATTTTCTGAATAAACGTTTTGATTTTTTAAAAAGCCTCCGATGTCTGTCTGTCACAGGGCTGTATCTTATCATCATCATTCCTGCCGTAAAAAGTCCACTGCTAGACAAAGAAATGAAAGGAAATGAAAAGGCCTCTCCTAAGAATACTTCGTTTCATGATAATAATGTGGCGATCACTAAAGATCACTGAGTGATAGCTGAACACTCACAGAGTGAAACCCATAAGGCAAGCGTAAGCGTAGACGATGTAAGCAAACGCGTCGTCGCGCCGCACTGTCCTAGTGAAGGTAAAGATGCACCTCACCAGACGTGAAACATTAAAAATGTAGCGTCGGACAGACCCATTTAGTGTGATTTTGTGTTTGCCTTTAACCAAACGGGGGGATATAGGATTAGAAGCAGTATATTATTTCCATTTTATTGCTATTGGGTACTTAGTACTTACTGATTAAATTATTATCATCATCATCATCATATCAGCCGCAGGAAGTCCACTGCTGGACATAGGCCTTCCCCAAGGATTTCCAATATGACCGGTTGGAAGCGGCCTGCATCCAGCGTCTTCATGCGACCTAAGTCAGGTTGTCCGACCATCTGGTCGGTGGGTGTCCGACGCTGCGCTTGCCGGTACGTGGTCGCCATTCGAGAACCTTTCTGCCCCATCGGCCATCGATTCTGCGCGCTATGTGCCCGCCCATTGCCAGTTCAAAGAGCTAATCCGCTGAGCTATGTCGGTGACCTTGAATTAATGAATTATTATATTTATGGTAAATTTTGTAAGAAGGTATATAAAGTACAATTGAGTTTGTGTAATGAAATTGAAGACCAGCATCTCCAGTTGCATCAAACCTGTGTGCATGCTCCCTAAACGTTAATGATGGAGGCTAAACATAGAATGTAAATGCGAAATTATCTCTCAAGTAGTGGCCCACTTGACTAGCAATATAGAGGAGAACATTACAGATAATAAGCTATGTTCAATGACGGTAATAGAAGTAATTATTACGTCAGAATTGATGTTCCATCAGTATGTAAGGGCATTATACATGGTGATATATTGATCGTTTTGGACCCTTAAAGGAAAAAGTTTGTGTGGGAATGTCGAATTTTTTTGGAGTTCCCACCATTGTTCCCATAGGAAAAGTTGTTCATTTTGATGGTTTGAGAGGGTCCAAAACGATAAAAATTTCACCATGTAGATGTGTAAGAATTTAGATAACACGAAGGTTTTATAGATATAAAACCTTCTTGTAATAATACGACTACTATGTAATAATACGAGTCAGCTAGTATAGATATATTAGCTGACTCGGCAAAGGTTGTTTTTGCCATTTTATATAACTTTTATCACTGAGGGTTATGAGAAATACCTAGTTTACTTCCTATTCTCAGACCTACTGAATATACACACAAAATTTCAGAAGAATTTTGTTACATGCACTGTAAAACGTGTTTTCATATATTTTCGTCCCTATGGTATTTTGGGTTTCACTCACATACTCTAAGTCGGTATCGCTGGCCATCTTAAGGGCGAGTGTCGAGGACGTCCCAACACGGTAGTCCCTTAAACTAGATTTGAATCGAGAACGTCTTTTCTGACGGGAGTTCCACGACTGCACTTCTTGTTTCGCTTTACGATTTTGTTTTTTTTTTTTTGATATTGGACGGCAAACGAGCAAGCGAGTCACCTGATGGTAAGCGACCAGCGCTGCCAATGGACAACTGCAACACCAAGGTGTAACAGGAGCGTTGCCAGCCTTTCAAGGAGACGGGGAAAGAACATGGGGGAGAAAATGGGCGAAGGATGGGTCTCCGGCTCTCACCGAACGAAGCATAGGAGCGATAAAGCTTGTACTCAAACGTCGATTTTCTGTGAGAGTGTGGTATTTCTCCGAACGAGCCGGACCATTCATGCTACTAACAAAAATTAATTTTGCCGGTAGCGTTGCTCTACCACAACTGAATTATGTAGCTTAGTCTCTGCATCGTATCCTCGCAGCCGCACTTGGCATTGCACGTAGAAAGTCGGGTGAAACGCGACGGCGAACAAATAAACTTGATGCACTTTCGATTTTTTCAATATTTGACTTTCTCGAGGAAAAAAAACAATGTAAACAAACTTTCGACCGCCTTTCGTTACCGAAGGAAGCTAATTAACATGTCACAATCATAAAAAGTATTAAATTTATTTGTTCAATGGCCAGCTATTGAATATTCAATTAGGCACATTTTTTTTTTAAATTTGTTTTACGGCATTTGGCTTTCTATGCATTTTAGCCCTTCATATATTTCTACGTGTTATCAACGAAATGGTGATATAATTCATTTCGTTGATTTAATGGAGCCCCTGGCGGCAATTCCCACGAATCCACTGGTTTGATCATAGATGCAGTAGCAGTAAGGCGAGCGACCCGCTATGTAAATCTCACTACAGCCGCACCATGACACTTTATTTTAGTTATCCACACATTGTTCATAAACATGGGCATTTATAACACCAAATTACACCGATTTTACATTATAAAGTCGACTAGAAGCAATTTGCAAAACAATCCAAAACAAAAACTGTGCAGTCCGTCGAAATTCCCGCCATGAACTTTCAATTAGACACATATTGTCATTCATTTTTATTTATCAACGATCTGACAGCTCCGACAAAAAAGGTTTATTTATCTATGTTAGTGAACAGCTACATATGCTGTCTTAAGTTTTATATTCATTTTAATCATTTCGGCCGTAAGAAGTCCTCTGCTGGACAAAAGCCTCTCCTAAGGATTTTCCGTTCCAGGGAGGATATTGCCATACTCACCACGCTTGACAGATGGGTTGGCGAGCGCAGTTTCTTTGTCTTCTTGTGCTTCCGACGCTGCTAATCGTAAGTATTTTTAAGCTGACGAAGAATAGGAATTTGTTGGTTACGGGAAGGGAATGAAGGTATTGGGATACGACTCACTCTAGCGAATAAAAATATATATACAAATAAATATATACGGACAAATCACACAGATTGAGCTAGCCCCAAAGTAAGTTCGAGACTTGTGTTATGGGATACTAACTCAACGATACTATATTTTATAATAAATACATATATAGATAAACATCCAAGACCCAGGCCAATCTGAAAAAGATCATTTTCCATCTTGACCTGGCCGGGGATCGAACCCGGTCACTCCGTATCGCAGGCAGGCGTGTTGACCGCTGCGCCATGGAGCTAGTCAAAGAAATAGTAGAATGGGGGAAAAGCCAGTAACTGCTCGGGAGTACGGGCGCGCATGGCGTACCCGACGCCATACTTGGAACCACCAGACAGGCAGTTAAGGACGACACCTCTGACCATATATATGGTCTATCCTAACTAATATTATAAATGCGAAAGTGAGTTTGTTTGTTTGTTTGTTTGTTACGCTTTCACGCCGTAACTACTGAACCGATCATCATGAAATTTTGCATACAAGTTCTCTGGAGTACGGAGAAGGACATAGGGTACATTTTATCCCGGGAAAAAGGACTGTTCCCGAGGGATCGACATTGACGCGGGCGGAGCCGCGGGCGAAAGCTAGTTATTTATATTTTTTTATGGTTCACCTCAATTTTGTCCATAGGTATGAGTAGCAGTAGGTATAAGTTGGCCAACTTGACCAGCAATACAGAGGTCGAGCGCACGTACTCGCACGTACTATGCCAAACCTGCAACTACCGGCTATGTAGTTGAGGACACCCTTGACCATTGACCTGACATATTATATGACACATACTAGCTGTTGCCCGCGACTTCGTCCGCGGCAATTTCTGTTATTATGATTGATTAGTATAGATGAATAAATTTTCCCCGTTTTCAAAACATTTTTTATTGATGCTTCGCTCCTATTGGTCGCAGCGTTATGTTTTATAGCCTAAAGCCTTCCTTAATAAATGGACTATACAACACAAAAAGAAATTTCCAATTTGAACCAGTAGTTTCTGAGATTAGAGCGTACAAACAAACAAACAAACTCTTCAGCTTTATAATATTATAGTATAGATTAGTTGGTTAATCAAATAAATAGTCAATATAGAGCCTTCCTCATTCAAGCGTAATCCCGCTTGCATCCTCAACTGTGGTCTGATGATGTCGTTTATATAGTATCCCATCGTGGTAGAGCCACGCTACCAGCAAAATTCATTTTTGCTAGCTGGCGCGTCCGGGGAAGTACCACACTCTCACGGAAAATCGACGTTTAAGTAGAAGCTTTACCGCTTCTATGTTTCGTTCGGTGAGTAAGAGAGCCGGAGGGCCATCCGTCCAACCCGCCCCTTCCTCATTTCGTCCCAACTCCTTGAAAGGCCGGCAACGCTCCTGTCACACTCTGGTGTTGCAGTTGTCCATTTACAGCGGTGATCATTTACTATCAAGTGACTTGTTTGCTCATTTTCCGTCCTATATCATAAAAAAGTATTCATGTGGTATATGATTTGGTAGATTTTTTACACCAGGTTGTTCGCCTGACGGCAATCCTTCTTAGGTAGCTCCAAAATAGCCGTGGAAATAAAGCACCAGTATTTACACGAGCTGGTTGTCTTGGTTAGTAGAGTAGCATATTTACAAAGACATCACTGAGGCCTCCCTTCAGTAGTCAATGTAGGGCACTAGACAGTTAGGAACCTCGCGCACTAGACGGCCACGACCACGACCAGTGGCCGCAACGACTAGAGAGAGACATGGGCGTCGTTGTTGCGGCCATTGATCATAGTCATGCTAACTTATCTAACATTTTTTAAATATCCGTTATTTCATCTTTTAAAACGATAAACTATGCATAACCAAGGTTACCCTTCTTTTTACACGTGGAAAAATGCGTAATGTAAATGCATACTTCTGCTCTACGAGGATACAGTTATGCGGGACTCGCACCCGCTAAAAAACACATAACTCCATATTACTGGACGGGTGGGCACCGTGGTTATATCACCACTCGAACCAAGGTTACCCTAGCATCATGCTAAGTAGGAAGAGTAGAGCCAGATGATTTGCATAGTGTTTACAGGTGTACTGACTCTGATATCGAAGAAAAGACAAAATAATAATGAGATCATAAATTGTCCAAATTATATTTGTTATGTACAAATTACAATCCATTATTGTAAAAAAGAAAACAATTTTATTGTTTTTACTTATTAATCAGAAAACTTCAAAATAAAGTAAAATAAAACACAGGTCACACGTTTTTGGTTAAAACATTTCTCAGTTTCCTCCAAAACTCGGGCTGGTTCGTCTCGTCCCATGCGTGGTACACCTTCGTCTTCAGCAGGTACTTCAGGGTCGTGGTAAGGTACTTGTTCTCTATGTCACCCATCTTTATCAACACCAGAGGGTCGTAAGTTGTTCCGTCTTCCAGGAACAGTCTGTGATATTCAGCTAACTGTGTCTCCCATCGACACCACTGGGATTTCGCAAAATTATTGCTTATTATTAATATAACGTATTTGCTGTCGTCAATACTCGATAAAATGGATTCAGATATAAACGAGCCAATTTCAAAATCTCTCTCGTAAATACACAGCTTTAAATAAGGCGGGTTAGTCTCCAGTTGTGACACCATCTCAGAAATAAATTCTCTGTCCTCATTGCAATAAGAAACAAAGGCATCATATTTATAACTCTTCGGCTCATTTCCGGACGCCTTCAAAGATTTTGTTATAAACTTTCTACCTAACGCTATCTTCGCTAAAAATAACCAGTATCTTATATACATTCTATATTTATAAACAACTGTGCCTACCATCACGACTATAATAAAACTAATGAGAGTTGGCGCAGTCCACATAAAAACCATGACGTGATTGAATTTCTCGTACACCAAGCAATGTAACCTTTTTATCGACGTCAAGTAATCGGCCACTCTTTTGTACTCCCAAATGTCTGGGCTGCTGCAGCGGAATTCAGAGTTGGAGAAATATTCCTTTAGCACCGACGAGCCGTTCACTTCCAGCCACATAGATGTCTTGTACATGGTGCTACAATCACACGTGAACACATTGTACATGAGATCAATTTTGGCTGTCTGATTGCCTCTATTTTCCAGTATGTAATTGATATCTTGAATCATACCAAGAGAAAACAGCGATATCTTGTTGTTTCTCAGGTCGATGTGTACAGGCTTCACCCCAGCAGCCAGGAATATAGGTCTCCACCACGCTATCATCAGATTTTCGCTCAAGTCCAGCACTTGTAGTAGTTTCAGAGGTTTCAATGTTTCAGGCGTGATGTAATAGAGTTGATTATTTTTCAGAATCAAATGAGTCAAGTTTGGCATCATTTCAAAGATGTTATCATCGTCATTAAATAGTTTGATTCCGCAATTTTTCAGTGTCAAGATTTTAAGTTCGTTCAGGCCTTCAAACTGAACACTTGACAAATTTTGGTTGGCTGTTAAGGGATTGTTTGCCAAATTTAATATTTTTAGGCGACGTGTAGATTCAAATGTTCCAGGCCCTATGTAGTACAGTGTACCATTCTCTAAATTAAGAATTTTGAGATTACCTAGACCGCGAAAAGTATAATTAAATATAGCCTTGATAGCATTATAACTTAGATTCAATACTCTTAACTCTCTAGAGTTTATGAATGTGTCTCTTCCTATTTCATAGTACATGGGGTTGTCAGCATCTCCCTGATTATAAGACAAGTCTAGAAAAAGGAGCTGATCTGACAAGTGGTTAATGTGAATACCAGGTAGGTTATTGCCGCTCAAAAGAAGAGCTCTGAGGTTTGGAAACTTATTTGGAGAAAAAGTATTTCCACCAATCGAAATAGCGAATACGTTTCTTAAATCTAACAATTCGATATTGAACATTGGTGGGAATGTGTCATTTTCAATAATTTCGAACTGATTCTGCGCGAGACGCAACCACTTGATCGTGGTCTGAGCGATGACCTCCATCAATCGTCTCGGTGGTTGTTTCCGAAATCCCATTCCGGATAAATCGAGTCTAGTCAGATTGATTCCTTCATGAGACATTTTGATTAAAAACTTTTCTATGAGGCTTGGACTCAAATCATTTTCTCCCAGTTGCAATTCTTTCAAAGTTTTTAAGGGTAGGAAACTGTGTTCATGGATGTAATCTAATCTACAAAGACAAACATCTAATTTTGTTATCTTAGATCCTTCCATTGGAAGAAAAGTGTGAGCAGGGATCCTCTCGAAGGAGTTTTCTGATATATCCAGCCACCGCAGCGCCGGGAGGACGCTCGGTCTGAAAGCTGGAGTCAGTTGTAAGATGTTTGTGAAGCCGTTGTTTACCAGCGTCAGATTTCTGAGATTTGTTAATCCTTCGAAAGTGTTGTTGTCGATCGACTGCAGCTGTGTGTTGTAGGATATGGATAAATGCTCTAGTCTGGTCAGGTTCCGGAATACTCCGGGTTCAATTGCGGTCAGTTGATGGTTGGCTTCTATGTCCAGTACTTTCAGGTAGTAGAAGGCGTCCAGGTCTCCTTTGGCTACTTTGACTATGACTGTGGTGCGCACTCTTAGGACTTCGCTTTGTACTTTAATCTGAAAATGCACAAGAATATGTTTAATTATTTTGGCACAGGCTGAGAATTTTGCATCTTATTAATTTATAAGAAGCTAGCTAGGTATTGTGTGTAATCAACAACCATGATATGATCATATTTTTAAACGAATCATTCACGTACTATATTGTCGAGATTGCCGACTATAGTTTCAGACTCTTCAGGCGTCCAGTGCTGGTCCGGGATTATTCGACGTCGCGTACCTATTTTGAACTCGCCTTCCTGACGTGTCGTCAGGAAGGCGAGTTCGCCGACAAAATAGCACGTGAGTGACCCGTTTCCAAAATATAATGTAGTAGCTTTAGCCCATGTCTCCGCCCGAGTCCACGTCGATCCCTCGGGAACAGTACTTTTTCCCGGAATAAAATGTACCCTATGCCCTTTTCCGTACCCCAGATAACGTGTATGCAAAATTTCATGATGATTGGTTCAGTAGTAAAGGCGTGAAAGCGTAACAAACAAACAAACTCACTTTCGCATTTATAGTATCAGTTAGGATTATTACGATATAACCATGATGTTGTTTTTGTGCTCTTGATTAAATTAATGACAAATTTGCGTGCTGCTGACTGCTTCATTGCAAGCTTAAGCGAAATTTTATGTCATCATCATCATTAGGTCTTTTTAGTCTCCACTGCAGGAGCATGACCCTTTCTGTATGACCAGAGCCATACTTGGCAGAAGATAGTAGTTTCGCAGAAGAGTGTACTCTCCTCGCTGGTCAGACGAGTTGGAGAGGTCTCATTGATGTTTATGAGCTTTGTTTAGCTTGTATTTCCTAAGTCGCCTCTTACGACATCCATGGGAAGACTTAGAGTGGTCCTATTCTACTCTGCCGGAAACCACACGGCGACGAAATTTTATGTAATATTTGCAAAAAAACTAAAAGAACTTGCTTTACTGATCGTTATCTAAAATCCTTTGGTGTAATAATTAAGCAAGTTCAAAATATTCACATGACTCGACATAAATGAAAATATCGCGGGTATTGACAATGAAAGCAGAAAACATTGGGATCCTATGAATAAGCTGACAAATATTTTTCAGCTTACATATCTATTGTATCCGTACTCCGTATGAGTAATTTTTATACTGCGCCAAGCCTGTTTGGTTCACTGAAACGCACACTGTATTAATTTATAGCGTATTTCGTTTCTCTTTGCTATATTGTTGTGTTAAGGCTGTGTATATTTTTTATTGCTGTATTAGATAAGTGTTTCATTAACTAAATAAATATATGTCTATGACTACGTAGCGAATCAAAGAGAGACAGGAGCGAGCATATTATGATGATTTAACTCCTGACGATAAATATCACGACTGTACGTATTATTGTGTTCGAGATGTTTACTGATGTCTTTGCTATGTGTTCGCACAGAGGGCCCTGACCCAGATATACAATTGGCAGTATGAGTGGGATGATGCACTATATTTAAGGCAGTTTGGTGCTTAAAATCTTTTTTTTATCATGTAGATAAATCGTATCGTGTTGAAATTTACGAATAGCACTTGCATAGACCACTTTTAATTTAACTGGTCGAGATTTACGCTGACGACGCCGAATACGATATAATAGTAGTATAGTTTTGTCACTGAAAGGATTGCTTCAACATTTAGTACATTTTTTTGCATGTACTCGTCTATGGTGGACGTTGTTTTGAAGACTTCGGCCCAGGCAAACAATATGTTACGCTCTGAGACGACGTAATAGCACGTCACAGCAGATGTTTTAACGCGTGTACACATTACTATCTTTATGTCTCCCGTCGGTTTATTTACGCTCACTTGGATACAACTCTTAGATTTGATTCTTATCATTTTATTGCCTTATTTTAGTCAATTGCGGACTAAACATTTTATTTTCTGTACGATTTCCTCATTTTCTTTCTGTATTAAATTTACAAGATAACTCACTAATGTCAGATTGTTAAACTGCTTTTTACAGCTTTGATAAACGAAAGTAGGTTTTCTGAAATGATTCAGATATTTCGTTCCATAACTACGTACATATTATGTACTTAGTTCCATAAATTACTGTATAGTTTATAAATTGTTCGACAGTAAATTCGTCTATGTAAAGATAGAAATCGTGCCAGGTTTTAAGAGAGATCAGAATAACACCATAGAATACGAGTAATATGCTAATTGTTACGAAAGAAAGATTTTTTTTTATTTGCGCGAGATGTAGGTACACCCAGAAAATTGTACGTCTCATTATGGTGTTATAAGTAATTACGGCCAATCTTCAAAAATATAAAGTAGCCGTACCTGGAAGCTCTTCCAGCTATTCCAAGCGCTTAAGCTACACCCAAAAGTCCTTCCAGGCTGGTGTAGGAGAATAGAAAAAGCATAACATGCATTTAGAAAACACACCTGAAAAGCACTATGTGCACCAAAAACAAAGCAATGGGTTGCACTCCGGGAATGCCGGCAGAAATGAAAAACTCCGCGCGGTAGAAATAGAGGGAGATATAACTTCGTCTCCTACTTACGCCGCGCCGACAGCCTTAAGGGGAGGCCTCAAATGTTTGGTACCTTCGCTCGGCAAAGGACTGATCAAGTGCGCGCAAGGGATAGCGCTTGGCGGTTTAGCCCGTGAATGATGAGATAGGAGATAGTCTCGAGTTGCTCAAAGAAAAAAACGTAAGCGCCAAATTCGTTATTTCTATTTTATATAAAATCAGACCGGTTAATTGTATTTTCATATTAACATTTTGATGAATTACTAATAACCTATCTTTTAGTCTAAAAACCATTATTTCATTCGTAGCATTTGAGCTACAATAACAAAAACTCTGCGAACGAAGACCATTTTTCAAAAAATATTTCTATCGAGAAAATTTTATCAAGACGTGTTTTCATCTTCAATTTTTGGAGATGAAATAGTCAAAAATCATATTACTTAGATTTGAAACTCCTAATTTATGTATTTTGCGAGATAAATAAGGTTCAGAACGATATTTTACAGTGGTATCACCTTAAGTCACGTGTCCGTCTTACGAATTTTCGATCAGATCACGTGTCCTGACACAAGTCTAACAATTTTACCCATCCTAAAAAGTGCACAACGCCGCTAAGTTTTCACTTTAAAAAGAACATTACCTACTATGGATACTAATTTACAGACTCGACTCGCCCATGAAGAGTTCCGTAGCAGCAAGTGACATATAAAAGTTCTTGTAGATGGCTGTAACTTTGATCGATGTTTAACATATTATAAAAGTACTTGTAGTTCGTTGTTGTAACTTTGATCGTCGGTTTACGATTTATGAAGTATTAAAAAAACTACTTCTAGATCTCGTTCAAACCAATTTTATTTTGGTAGATTGCATGGTAATGTACCTATCATATTTTTTTTTTTAGTTTTATCATTCTCTTAAGTTACAGGGGTGGGGACACACATTTTACCGCTTTGGAAGTGTCTCTCGCGCAAACTAGTCAGTTTAGAAAAAAAATATATTAGAAACCTCAATATCATTTTTGAAGACCTATCCATAGATACCACACACGTATGGGTTTGTATGGAGGAATCATGACAATAGGCGTTACCGCTAGCAACTCATCACTATTTCGATTCCGTTTTCCACCTAATGCCCTCCAACATTCTAAACGTGGTCTTCAGGTCTTATAGACCTAGGCTCTGTCTACCTCGTAAGGAAAAAAAAGTGATACTATGTATGTATGTACAAATCCAAACGTATAATGCAGGTTTTGGTAGTAAACAACATTTATTTTAATACTTTCTTACATATACAAAAAGGCAAAACAGTGAGCAGTTAAAACGTCTTTGTTACCAGCCCAGGCTAAAGTAAGATGGCCGCCGCCGCTCGCTACGGGCGAAAGCAGGAGATCACGAGAGCGCGACCCCACAGAGCATAGCCAACCTTACAATTTTTTTTAAATTGCGCGCTACCTCTTTTTGCCGCTCTACAAACGTTCAGGATATGAAGGATTCGGATGAGACAAACCTTCGGAAACCGCTTGCACTCGTAGTTGCCGAAGCACACGACAATGTTGTAGCCGGCCGCCGACCGGCAGATGCAGCCGGAGAACCGGTCCACGCCCAGCTCTACAGGGAGCTCCAGTCCTAGAAACAACGTCAAAATTTCAAGAGACAGAGGCAACGGATGTAAACTGGGGGGTTGGGTGTCGCTGGGTGAGCTGGGTTAGGGAGAAACACCTGCAATTGAGTATATTAACCTTCTCCTACCTAACCTATTAACGACATCCCATATACAAATTGTCCATTCGGAAGATCACATTTAAGTATATGATAATAAAAGTGTTGAAGAAACTAAGGTACCTCGATGGAACTCCGGCAGCGGGGGGCGAGTGGACAGCTCCTCGTACTCCTCCATAAGGTTGCTCCTGGCGTTTTGCGCGTAGCAGAGAAGCAGCCATATGTAACTGGCGATGAGCATAACGATACACCTCTGGAATAATATAAAATCTATATTTTATCTCCTCTCTAATTTACATGTAGTTTGTCTAACCGAACATTTTATGCAGTCACATCAACTACAATTTAATATTGAAAACTACTCTAGGGCTAGCTCATATAACAGTAGGACAAATGAGAAAGGAGGCAGTTTAATTTTAACGCAAAATGACTTGAAATACAAAGAAAGTAAGGATATTGTAAGTCTTTCTATAGAGTGTAGTGTTGAATTAGCATGTATCGAGTTAGAGAATTCTATTATAGTATGTGTATACAGTCTACCTGATTCAGATTATAATACATTAGAACTTGTGATTGAAGATGTTTTAAGGAAATTATGCTGTAGTCGTAAAAACGTCATAGTTTGTGGCGACTTTAATGTAGACTTACTAGTAACTACTACTGAAAGTGTAAGATTTTTAAATTTATTTAAGTCTTTTGATTTATTTAATTTATTTTTGGAGCCAACCAGAGTTCAAGGTAATTCTGCAACGTGCATAGATAATGTTTTCTGTAATTGCACTCCTGTTGACAAAGTTATTATTAAAAACCTTACCTCTGATCACTTTGGTCAGTTCGTAGAATTCGCAAACCACGTCGAAGTAGATTTACAACAGATCACCTTTAGATCTATTACAAAAGACAAAATCAAAGTTTTTTAAGAATATTTATCAAAAATAATGCCCCTTATTGAGGAAACTAGGTATGATCCAGATATACTGTATAACAAAATGTTTAATGTTATTGAATCGGAATTTAACAATACGTTTAAAATTAAAACAAACATTAAACGTAATCGTAAAAGGTTTAGTGAATGGGCTACTCCAGGCATTTACGTCAGTAGAAATAGATTATATGAATTACTAGCCATGAAAGCCTATAATCAGAATCCTGATTTTGTTAAATTTGTTAGAAATTATTCAAAAATTTTTAAAAGGGCATGTGCGTATGCAAAATCTTTAAATACCAGACAGACTATTTTAAATTCTAGTGATAAAGTGAAAACAACGTGAAAAATTATTAATACAGAAACAGGAAAAACGAAAAAACGCGCCATTCCAATTGAATTAAATTAGATACTAAGGTCCTCAGTACTAGCGAGGAGATTACTCAATATTTTTAAGACTTCTTTACAAATATTCCCGTGAATACTACTGCCTCCTTACTTTCATCATCTGTGGAATCTAAAAAGTTATTAACTAGTTGTATACCGGACTGTAACAGTCTTCTAATATTTGAACATGTAACCCCTCAAAAAATCATTGATACGTTCAAGACTTTGAATAATAAAAAAACTGGAGACCTGTGGGACATCTCAGTATCAGTCATAAGTAATATTATAGAAATATTTGCTCCTTATTTAGCGTCTATTTTTAATAAATGTGTAGATACAGGGACTTTTCCTGATCTAATGAAATTAAGTAAAGTTATACCGTTGTACAAATCGGGTGATAAAAATGATCCAACAAATTACCGTCCCATTTCTATTCTGCCAGCGTTAAGTAAAAGATTTGAAAAGTTAATTTTTAATCAGTTACTTTCTTTTTTTAATCTAAATGGTCTATTTCATAGTGAACAAAACGGATTTACGAAGGGTCGATCAACTACGGATGCGGGTGTTGCGCTTTTAAAACATATATATTATGCTTGGGAGAGAAAACAAAATGCTATTGGTGTTTTTTGTGATCTCTCCAAAGCATCTATTGCATTGATCAAATCTTATTTGAGTAGCCGAATTCAAATAGTTAGCGTTGATAGGGTTCAATCCTCGGGATCATCTGTTAAGATGGGCGTACCCCAGGGCTCTATACTAGGCCCCCTTGTTGTTTCTTATATATATTAATGATCTGCCATACTATGTTAACACATGTAAAGCTGTACTATTTGCCGATGATACTTCTCTTATTTTCCCTGTTGATAGGACAACAGACAATTTTGACGAGGTCAATAGTACATTAGCTCAAGTGTTAGAGTGGTTTACAGCAAACAATTTGCTGTTGAACGCTAAAAAGACGAAGTGTATTAAATTTTGTTTACCGAATGTTACAAAAGTACCAACACGCATAGTGGTCGAAAACGAAACGATAGATTTGGTAGATAAAACAGTATTTCTTGGGATGACAGTTGACTCGGGACTTCAATGGGGTGCCCATATCACATCCTTAGCGGGTTAACTTAGTTCTGCTGCTTACGCTGTTAGAAGAATAAGACAGTTGACTGACGTTGATACGCGTTTGGTATACTTCAGCTACTTTCATAGTGTCATGTCGTATGGGATATTACTATGGGGTAACGCAGCAGAAGTTAATACCATATTCGTCCTTCAAAAACGCGCTATCAGATCTATATATAAACTAGGTGCTAGAGAATCTCTTAAAGAATTGTTTAAAAATATAAATATTTTGACATTCCCCGCGCAATACATATTTGCAAATATTATGTTTGTTCGTAATAATCTTCATCTTTACGCGAAAAATAGTAATATCCACAACAGGAATACGAGAAATAAAAATAAATTAGCGACACCAACTTTGCGATTACAGAAAACAATGAATTCATTTTTGGGACTTAGTATACGCTTCTATAATAGAATTCCTGAAGAAATATTGGCTCTCTCATTAGGTAAGTTTAAGACTGCTGTTAAAATCAATTACTTAAAAATGCCTACTATTGTATTAACACTGCAGTACACGCGCGGGGTGAATATTCGCCCCAGACCAACGCTTTCATCAATACTTTTTTAATTACTTGAGTACGGACTGTGTCGCCTAGTGTAATCCTCGTCAAGTAAACAAGCTTCAAGGTCAGTACGTCACCGGCACTCGTCGCGGACGCTAGTGGCAAAAAAAAGGGGTGAGAAAGTGTTTGGGACGGAATTCCACCCCACGCGACTATCGGCGTTACAAAAACTCTCGTTCGATTCTGAAGTGTTTCATGTAAGTATCCGTTTTACTTTTTCTTTTATTCGAGATGTTCTCAGTTTCTATAAGACTTTTGTATATTTAGCTATGTTAATTGTGTTGTTCATTACAGATTTGTCGCCATTATGGACGAACGTCAGTAAAATATGATACGAAGCTGGTTAGAAGATGTGGAGGTTGAGAGTGATATTGCACCTAGTGATACAGAAGATAATGAAGAGGAATGAGTTGCAGAACTTAACCATGACTCAGAAACAGAGCAAGAATATGAAAGTAGCACAGAAGAGATGGAAGATAGGAGCACAGAAGAGATGGAAGATAGGAGCACAGAAGAGAGGGTAGACGTAGATAAAGATATGGAAGAAAATATTGAGGATAGCTTTTCAAGCGATGACAATATTCCTCTGAGTACTTTTTCAAACTACTACCAATCTAGAAATGGCACTCGTTGGTTCAAAACACCACCACCGTCATCAAGAACGAGATCCCACAATATTTTAGTGCAACAAATTTTTAAAATACATTTTTGTTTTTGTTTATTTAATAAACATTCAAAATTGCTGTAGGAGTAAGAATAAATAATAAATACTTTTCACAATTTGAACGCATTTTATTTTATATTATATTTTATTTACCTAAAATCGATCAATGAAATTGGTCTGAATATTCACCCCACGCGAGTAAAATATTATAAAATTAGGGCGCGTGTACTGTAGTGTTAATGACTATTTAACAAATAAAACTCCATGGAAGTAATATATTCAATAAATTGTTAATCAATATACATCAGTGATTACTTTATGTAAAATAATTCAATTTGTTATAAATATGTGAAAGTGTAGCCCTTTAGGCACGTAGGGACCAATACTGGACTGAGTTTCTTTCGGCGTATTCTTCTCAGCAGTGGTCGTTTCGAAACGCTAGTAGCTTATCGAATTTGCAAATATTAAAAATAATAATATGACGTTCAGAAAGAGATACATGATATCCAAATTTGAATAAAATTCTATTTCAATTCATTTCATTTCATTTCCTCTATTCAAAAACAAACCGCGGTGGCCTGTATACAGGTCTAAAATACGTTTTTATTCCCGAGGGACTAAAAAGATTTTTCATCTCCCCTTTTAAAAAAAAATGAACAGTTGCCCGAAACCAGGGTCTAAAATACCTATATAAGTATAATATTTTGAATTGTGAACACAAATATTATTCCGAAAATATCTATGACCAAAAGGTAGAATAATAATTTTAAAGAGTTGCACTGGCCAGTTACATTTTTTTAAAAGAAAATTAAACAACTAGAACTATTTTAATAATAGTTAGGAAGGAAATCTGTATAATATATTTTTTATTTTACCAATTAATTGACATTATTTAGGTATATCTTTTTCATGATAAAATGCATCAATATTAGAGTTAACTTAGTTACAGCTTTAATTTGTTTTTCTCATACAGTAAGATGAAAAGCAGAATGTGTCGGTACCATAGACAATATACTAACATAATACTTATACTTCGGTTAACATACTCTGAACCCCTCGCTTCACTCAGGCAGGAGTCTACTTTAGAATCCGCTCGGGATTATATGCTAGCCTCCTTCGTTCCGCTCTGGATACAAAATAATGCCCGAACCAAAAATGTTAGGCCCTTGTGTCACAATCTACTAAATGATGATTGTAGAATTTTCTTTTTGCAGTTTATAGAAATGCCTATTTAGAAAAATGTCCGTCGCCCTCGCCCCTGTGTATGTAGGTAGTGGTGTGCGGTCGGTCGGTGGCGCATGCATCACAGTGCACGATCATCCTCATCACACACGACAACGACAACAACAACAAGACCGAGGGGGAAACGCGGCCAAGCGTGGTGGCTGCGCGACCGCGCGCCCTAAGTCAACCTTAAATTATCCTATAGATCTTTCATCTTTGTACACTTAGTATGAATTTTATCAATTGGTATATTTGTTACTAGTTATGATTTTATAGACGTCTGTTTCGAAAATAAATGTACTTATTTATATGAACCATCACCAATGAGTGAGAAGTGTGTTCAACTAGCAAGCAAACAGGATGTGTATCTTACGACATAACAACAAATCCTATAATGATTGATCATACACCTTGTGTTATTTAATAAGATACTTTTGTTTCATAGATTTAAAAAAAAAAATTTTTGTCTCTCTGAATAGATGTCACATTTTGCCATTTTTGTATGGGAACCTAGTGTGTCATTAGCGGGGGTGTGAGGCAGACGAAAGGGAGTCGTGGTTTCAGGGGTGCTATTTGTAAATGAGTGACTCGATGAAGAAGTACACATTTTCCATACATCATCGGTCGTTTAGTAAACACGTCGATTCGAAAATAGCACTCATGACGTTTGACGCCGCTGTCATAAGAGATGTAACAACACCGTGTAATATCGATATCGAGAAAAAACCACAACAAGATTTTGTTTCAGTTTGACTTCATTTAAGTAAACAACATATGAAGTAGTAATAATTATATAGTCATAATCATCTAAGAGATTCCCTGGTTCCTTATACTCCTGGCATCTTCAGTTGTGCTGCGTCCAAGCCCGGGGTCGGCTGTTATGACATGCTGTAATAAGAAGTATATATTCCATGCTGGTGTAGATGAAAAGGAAAAATTGAGAATGTACCAGTTGCTTCTCTGATAGGGAATGCGACTAGCAACCTATTACACCTTTGATTCAGATTTCCACCTACATACGCCCACAAACACGCTGAACGTGGCTTTTGGTTTCAGGCAGAGGCCTATACCGTAAGGGTGAAGATCGTGATAATATGAATGTATGTATGTTTTACGGCCCAACGCCAATTCTCCTTATGTAACTCCAGTAACGCGGACATACATAAATATGAAACTGAAGTACAAGTTTTTGCCTGCGCCGGAAATTTAACCCGGTACCTGGCTCGTTAACCACTGTACCATGAAGATTGTCATTATCGTTTATGATATTGTAATTAAATGTCCTTTGCATTACGTAAATAAATAAATATATACGGACAAATCACACAGATTGAGCTAGCCCCAAAGTAAGTTCGAGACTTGTGTTATGGGATACTAACTCAATGATACTATATTTTATAACAAATACATATCTAGATACACATCCAAGACCCAAGCTAATCTGAAAAAGATCATTTTCCATCTTGACCTGGCCGGGGATCGAACCAGGTCACTTCGTGTCGCAAGCTGGCGTGTTGACCGCTGCGCCAAGGAGCTAGTCAAAGACTATCACTTACATGTGAAAAGTCACAGGTTGTGGTTTCCCTTTAGCATTTTTTACAGTATTTTTGCAGGATTTCACTACATAAATAGGCATGTTTATAATTATAATAATAAATTTTCGTTCGGCTCATAAGGTTCCGCTATAAATAATACGACAGACGTCAGAGGACTGAGGCCGCGAAAAGCATACGCTGTTTTAAGAGTATGAGTAACAAGACATGCTCTGCT
The DNA here is from genome assembly GCA_947532085.1 of Elegia similella. NCBI lineage: Eukaryota > Metazoa > Arthropoda > Insecta > Lepidoptera > Pyralidae > Elegia > Elegia similella. The sequence continues at coordinate 24,109,067 of OX383941.1, forward strand.
TCTAGAGACGTACGAGCCTTTGTATAAAAAGTAAGACGGGTTGGGCTCTCTTAAGTCCTGTATGTATTCAGGTACATCTCTTATGGTGTTGCGCAGACCGCAAGAGAGGGCACCATCTAAGTTAAACACTTTTGTCATAACCAAATCCAAGATGATTGGCGAAAGCCATTATGTTCCAAGCAGGGGTTGGAATACCGGTAAAAATCCATTACCGGTACCTCTATGAAACGACAGTACCGGTAATTGGTTTGGTACCGGTACATTTGGTAACGGTAAACATCAAGTACCGGTACCTCTATAATACAACGGTACCGGTAATTGGATTGGTACCGGTACCTCAATAAAACGACGGTACCGGTAATTGAAAGAAGTACCTGTACCAAATACCGGTAAACAGTACCGGTACTTAGTACCGGTACTCGTATTGGGAATTATCATTTCGTTAATGTGTGTCGTTGACGTGTTGTGCATGTGCGGCGTGAGGCGGGGGCCCACAATAGGGCGGCACTTTTACAGTCGAGCGAGTCCCATGCGGTAGACGGCAACAATGCGTAGGTACCGGTAAAATTAACGCAATTTTAATACCGTTAAAATTTGACAGAATAGAGGTACCGGTACTTACCGGTACTTATAATGTGAATTTGGTACCGGTAACAAGTAGCGGTAAAATTACCGTTAACTGTTAACAATATTATTACCGTTAAATACTAGATTACCGGTACCTCATATTACCGTTAAAATTTTAACAGAATAGTAATACCGGTACTTACCGGTACTTATAATGGGAATTTGGTACCGGTAACAAGCCCTGGTTCCAAGTGCAACGTATGATCTGCCTGCTGAATAAGGTGGTTCGCCATCTGCTGAAGTGACCCCGTGGGTCACTGTTGGGTCATCATGCTGCCCAAGCGCTGAGCGGGGTGCCACGAAACTCTCACAGGTGTTCATGAAGCAGATCAACTACTAATGATGGCAACTGATGAAGTGGCAGTTGCGCTGTTAGTATATGGCAGTGAACATGGACAGCAACAACAAGTACAGTTTTCGGTACTGGTTGTGTTGCCTCGTGACGCACCAAGCCCTCGCCTGGGAACGTCAAAGCTGACGTCACTATGCTATCGGCTGCACCAATACTTCAAGAGTGAAGCGAAACAGTGAAGACGACGGCCAAGCAAAGAACAAAAAGACCTACCTAATGTATCAAGTATCTATCAAAGCTACTTCAGACTGCCCCAATAAACAGATTCTATATACTCTTAACCTCAAGGAGGTAGCGGAGGAGAGCCTGCTGCTGTATCGTTGATAAAAAAGGCTTCAATGAACTTAGTGAAAAAATAGTGCAAAAACCTATGAATATAATATCTAATCCTTATAACTCAGTTCGGACTGAGTTTAGAGGTATATATGCCCATAAAACTTTATTTTGTTATTGACTATCGGGAAAACAAGGTACGGTTAGTGGCTGCGCGAAAACAAAAAGACGCCAATAACCGGCATTGTTCTTTTGAAATATTATCTATTTCGGTTCAATAGATACAGTCATGTGGCAGATGGATGGACGGATGGACGTCGAAGGCTTAGTATTACCTTTCCGTTTTTACTCTTAGTACTCTTAGTAGTTTGTACTCTTAGGGAACGGAACACTAAAAATAATAAATTTTCGGGAAAGTCGTGGAGAGTGAATTTATTATTATTTATTTCTTGGCATTAACTTTATTACTTATATTATTACACTCATCTGTATTCATGTAAATTATCGATGTTTGGCAAAAAAATAACAAAGTGCATCACTATGCGTCTTTCCGCCTTTCACTGACAATGGAATTTGACGTTTTTAATGGAGGATAAATATGTTTATAATATTGTAAATAACATGAACTTGCATTACTTAAATGAGAAAAGTCCAGCGCGATAGTTTACTATAATATTCATTTTAGTATATTAGAAGGACAGAACTTTAGAAATTGGCCTGTTTATAATTTTAAAAATTAAATTCCACTCTGTTACATACCCCTCGACAGGCGTCAGAGGACTGATGCCTAGTGTATAGTATACGCTTCTTTTAAGGGTATCAGTTACATGACGTATCAAGTAATACGCTGCTTCTATGTTTTGTTTGATATAACGATCGAATGATATAGCGTATTATTGATATAATGAGCATTATCTATAATGCACTTATTTACCGGATACGGTAATTCTTTATAATACTAATTGACCGAGCGAGCGAAGCGAGCGAAGCGTCTCAGTTTCCACTGGCCCAAAATTATTTTATCCGTCTGTCTGTCCGTCTGTCTGTTCTCGCCTACAGGTCGCATTTCTTAACCTTTTGTTTTTGATTGTCATGAAATTTTGTAAGCAGGTTCGGTAAATAAATAGAATTTTTTTGTCGTGCCAGTTTTTCGAAATTTAAAAAAATGGCGGAAATATGGGGGTCCGAAACTTAAAATAACTTATAGCACAGCTATTTCAAAAATAAATCAAAAATGTCATTAGACTTTTTTGGCGATACCACTGTAAATAAGGTCGTTCTGAACCTTATTTATCTCGCAAAATACTTAAATTAGGAGTTCCAAATCTAAGTAATATGATTTTTGACTATTTCATCTCCAAAAATTGAAGATGAAAACACGTTTTGATAAAATTTTCTCGATAGAAATATTTTTTGAAAAATGGTCTTCGTTCGCAGAGTTTTTGTTATTATAGCTCAAATGCGACGAATGAAATAATGATTTTTAGACTAAAAGATAGAGTATTAGTAATTCATCAAAATGTAAATATGAAAATACAATTAACCGGTCTGATTTTATATAAAATAGAAATAACGAATTTGGCGCTTACCTTTTTTTCTTTGAGCGACTCGAGACTATCTCCTATCTCATCATTCACGGGCTAAACCGCCAAGCGCTATCCCTTGCGCGCACTTGATCAGTCCTTTGCCGAGCGATGGTACCAAACATTTGAGTCCTCGTCTTAAGACGCAACTTTTTTGTCTGAACAACTTTTTTATACGATAAACTTGAACGTGTTTATAGTCGGCAATTTGCCCAAAAGTTGTCTGAAATCGATTTTCTGTGTATTTTTTTATTAGTGCATTCAGTATGATGTCGTAAATACAAATCTATGGTATGATAAGTATGAAAATGGTGCGTAGTAACTGTGACGTCACCGACGTCAGAGAAAAAATGTTTTTTATATAAACATATTGTTTCATGTGCAGTATCAAATAAAAGGGTTTTATGAGTAGATTACACAGAAATAAACTTTACTCCCATATTGCTCAAACCCACAGACTATATGTAGTACAAAAGTTAATTATAAATTGAAATGAAAGAAGTTAAAGTACGTGAAGTGGGAGAGGGAGTGAAATTGAACAACTTTCCATAAGGAACATATATCAAAATATAAAAAATATTTTTTGGTTTAACGCATGATACTGCGAATCACTTTTATGATTGAAAACACTGAATAAACATAGAATCATGAAATAAAAATAAATAAAAAAGATTTACATGCTATCCTGTGACTAGAACCCGGGCCTTATACTCGTAGGTGCCGGGCACTTCTTTACGTAAAATTCGCATGTTTGTCTGACATAGTAGTTGAAATTAGCGTCCTATTAAAATTTTGACCAATTGGTAACAACTATGAAACCGGGTACTTAAACTTTGCCTCCCATTCACCCATGCCAAGTTCGCTACTCCGATATTTCCGATCTTGATGAGGATCACTTCAACTTAGTTAATGTGTACAAAAGCATACTAAACATGGTGCTCAAGGGCCGTGTTTCCATACAAGAGTAGTCCCCTGATTCCTCACTGGATAGTACCAATAGAGCAATGATTTTGTACTAAAAAACGAATCATAATTAAATTATTTAAAGAGATATGAACCTTCAAAAACATGAAAAGTTGGTATGAATTTCCGTTGTGTTCAAACATCAAGAAACAAATTTGAGCAATTATATAAGAAAAAGAAAACACAGAAACACAGCCATAGCTTATTTTAAATGTAAAAAGAAATTAAATCGGTTAAGTTTTGGAGAAGAAATCAGAGGACTACGAAGCGTTAATTTTGTGAACTTTTTATAGGTCCTGTATGTATTTTTCGGCCGAGCTGCAGTTATCTTTATCGCACTCTGTGGGGTTTGTTTGAGCACGCGGCTCGACAGCAATAGATATTATAAATACCTATTTTTTCAATTCTCTCGAGCTTAGTGTTTCCTCTTAAAAAGGGTCTGGTCGGGTCTTCTGGTAAGATGAATGTAGGTTTAAATTTCCGTTTCCTCTGGTACCTAATAAGGAGCAACGGGGATTGGAAAATAGTAACTGAAGGAAATCATCCTTAAGTCAATTAGCATATCAGTTACAGATATATTTTAGAGCACCGGAGGGCAAATGTTGATGTTGGTTGTAAGGGCTCGCGAGGTCTACTGTTCTCGCAGAACCACTAGTATTTAACAACTTACTATAACGTTATTTTAATAATTACAATATATCAAGCATATCAAGGTATATTTTTTCATTTTCTTATATTGGCAGATTTGTATGTAGGTTAATCAGAGAAAAAACAAGAAGACAAACAAAAAGAAGGGGGAGGGTGAGCCCCCGTACCAGGATGTTCGGAGCCAGCAGCATACGTGCAGTCTTAAATAAGACAATCTCTAGAATACTGCTTCTGTCATCATCATCATCATTTCGAGTAGGTGACACGTTCAATCGACCATGCACACCCTGATGTCAGAGTTCTTCGGAACCGCCTCTCGCCTTCTGACGTGAGATGGCAGTCGGAACCAATGGCTTAACATGCCTTCCAAAGCACGGAATCTTCTTAATTTTCAGACAATCAGGTGATTCAAGCCTGCAATGTCCTAACCAAACTGGAAACAACTAAACAAAGTATGCTTCCCGTGGGAGTCGAGCCCGCGACCCCCGGGTCTACAGGCAAACGCCTTAACCACTGGACCACAGAGGCATTAATTGGCCATGGAAAGCCAGTTTATTCTTACGTAAGAAACCTCCGTTTATTTTTCGATAACATTGTGCTCATTTGCAACCGAGACACCTCCGCTTATCTCGTGAGAGCAAACATTTTCGCAGCAAACGTCGTAAACTACGAGCTCTGATGCGTAGATGTTGTAGATCTGAGGGCTTGATTGGACGATATGAAGTAAATCATTAATAGCCGTGTGGTTTCCGGCAGAGTAGAATACGACCACTCCAAGTCTTCCCATGGAGGTCGTAAAAGGCGACTTAGGAAATACAAGCTAAACAAAGCACATAAACATCAATGAGACCTCTCCAACCCGTCTGGCCAGCGAGGAGAGTGTAGGCAAAATCCTCTGCCTGCTCTGGTCAAGTACGGCTCCGGTAGTACAGAGAGGATCATACTCCTGCAGTGGAGACTAAAAAGACCTGATGATGATGATTATTAGGGCGAAATATGTAGTTGTCCGTGATGGTCTGGGAGTAAAGAAAAAACATAGAATGTATCAGCTGCTTCTCTTCCCGCGCAGACCGTAAAAGCCGATCGAGGGAATGGGCTAAGTCTGTGGAATCATGTTATTAGCAACCCATTATTATTGTGATTCCGTTTTTCACCCTAATGCCCACCAACATGCTAAATGTGGCCTTCACGTCTTATAGGCCTCGACTCTGACTTTGTATGAAATATGTAATCGTCATCATCATCATTTCGGTGTCACGGTCAATCGACCATGCACACCCTGGTGTCACAGTTCTTCGGAACCGCCTCTCGGCCTCTGACGTGGTACCTTTAACGACTACCAGATGGCAGCCGGGACCACCGGCTTAACGTGCCTTCCGAAGCACGGAATCATCTTTATTATCAGACAATCAGGTGATTCAATCCTGCAATGTCCTAACCAAACTGTAAACAACTAAACAAAGTATGCTTCCGGTGGGAATCGAACCCACGACCCCCCCGGGTCAACAGGCAAACGCCTTAACCACTGGACCACGGAGGCTGTTGAAATATGCAATAAATATTATAAAGTAAAATTATATATTTAAATTTAATTTTTTTGGTATAATATTAGCGAGAGTGTAATTTAAGAGTAAACATATTAATGTTATTAATATTTGCACACCTGCATGCACTTTGGTTACATTTGACTTAAGATCTTTGCAAATAAATTATTCTACTCGTATTGTATTTGGTATTGTTCCTATTGTTAGTATTCTGATACTTATATAGTTTGTGTGATAATTGTCTTCTTATAAATAAAATACATACGGACAAATCACACAGATTGAGCTAGCCCCAAGATAAGTTCGAGACTTGTGTTATGGGATACTAACTCAACGATACTATATTTTATAACAAAAAGATCATTTTCCATCTCGACCTGGCCGGGGATCGAACCCGGGCACTCCGTGTCGCAGGCTGGCGTGTTGACCGCTGCGCCACGGAGCTGTCAAAAAAAAGGAGTATAATGTTCGGGATACGAGTATCTATCTCAGACAAGTTTCAAAGTAAGTTTATGTTTAGTGAATCGATAAAATAAAAATTAATATGTCCATCAAAAAAAAGAAACCGGCCAAGTGCATGTCGGGCCATGCGCAATGTAGTATTCCGTAGTTGCGAATGCTATTATTGAGCTAACGCGAAAAACGTCTAAAAACGACGAACTAAAAACCCACATAGAATGGTAGTGGACCCTAACAAAAGTTTGCACTATAAAACCAAATATTTCAGAAACGCATAAGTAAAGCGAAAAATGATGTTCACAAACTTTTATATCAAGTTTCATATATTAATATACATGTTAATAATAAATAAACATATTTAGAGTTCCTTGTTTACTACAGAACCGTAAAAAAGTAGCGTAATTGGGAATCTATTTCTTAAAAATATATGTATATCGATACCTAACTCTTCTTATTAGCTGCCTATGTGGTCAAATACAATGTGATGTCATTATGTTCTCACCATACCTAAGAGTTTACAGCTCCGTGGCGCAGTGGTTAACACGCCAGCCTGCGACACGAGGGTGCCCGGTATCGATCCCCGGTCAGGTCAACATGGAAAATAATTTTTCAGATTGGCCTTGGTCTTGGATGTTTATCTATATATGTATTTGTTATAAAATATAGCATCGTTGAGTTAGTATCCCATAACACAAGTCTCGAACTTATTTTGGGGCTAGTTCAATCTGTGTGATTTGTAAAAAGAAAAAGATATATATTGGGTACCTAAAGATGTATAAACCGTAATGGATCATCATCCATTACGGTTTATACATCTTTATCCAAAAACAAAGGGTACAAATGCAACCGTTTGTACCCTGGCCATTTTGGCATTTCCCTTGCGGATTCCAGTTTAAGGTTCTTTGGAGAATATTTGGGGCGTAGCGTTTGTCCTATTATACATCGCTACACCATTCGTACATTAGAATAGAGTAACGCCTCAGATGTGGTTTCTCCAGAAATAGCAAGTGCGACTGTGGCCAGAGGCGGCTTTACCGATAGTGCAGGGTGTGCGGCGCACACGGGCGCAGGGTATACGGGGGCACCGAGAGCCCTCTAATACGCCACCTCCAAAGATGCGTCGCTCGCGGCACCGGTGCTCTCAAAGACCCTGCGCCCGTGTCACGGCCGATCCCGGACGCGCGGCAGCAAAAGAAGGCGCGCCACCACAAGCTGCGTCTCTACCTACTGTACACAATGACTAATGTTTCAACGTGAAATCAGCTTTAAAACAGATATATTATATTGGCGTGGTGTCTCGTCGCTACCAAAAGCGCGTGCCGGCACCTGTTTTGATTAGTTTGAAAACACACTGAATTGTGGAAAATATAAGTGAGTATTCCATTTTGATCCCACTCCTACTAGAGGGCGCCAGGGTACTGGTTGCACACGGGCGGCACAAGAGCTAGAGCCGGCTCTGACTGTGGCACCCGTTTGCTCGGTGTGCCCGAAATGTTTAACTCTTTATAATTAAACAGACGGACCAAAAAGAAAGAGATATCGACCGGAAAGTCGCAGCAGTAGCAAAGTTTTTTAGCTACTATGACTAGTTACTCAATACAAGAGTAAGAATTTATTAGTGGTCGGCATTGGCGGTCAGGTTTGTCATCACCAACTGCCTGTCCGGTGGTTGGAGGTATGGGATCGGGAACGCGCGCCCGGCCTCCCGAGCTTTTTATTTTACTAAATGTTGGATTAGGCATTTGTCTCCCATCTCACCTGATGGTAAGTGACGATGAAGACGAGGATGTTACATGCCTATCCAAGAACATAAATAAATAATAAATATATAAGGACAAATCACACAGATTGAGCTAGCCCCAAAGTAAGTTCGAGACTTGTGTTATGGGATACTAACTCGACGATACTATAGTTTATAACAATTACATATAAAGATAAACATCCAAGACCCAGGCCAATCTGAAAAAGATCATTTTCCATCTTGACCTGACCGGGGATCGATCGAACCAGGCTGGCGTGTTGACCGCTGCGCCACGGAGCTAGCCTAGATACCCTATTATTCTACTTTTGAATGCTTCTTGCTTTTCCCCCGTTCATCGGAGTAAGTAATATCTCACTCCCACTCCCTTTCCAAATCCAACAAATTCCTGTCTTTCCCCAGCTTTACAATGGTTCCGATGGGCCGCAGCGTCGGAAGCTCAAGAAGCCAAAGAAACTGCGCTCATCAACCCGCCTGCCAAGCGCGGTGAGTATGACAATATCCTCCCATAGATGGAAGTCTTTGGGAGTGGCCTATGTCCAGTCCAGTAGTGGACTTATTACGGCTGCAATGATAATGAATGATAAGTAAAAAACAAGTAATACATCATCAAACAAACCTTCAGTTTAATAATCCAAAATTGAAATCCGTCACTCCCAAACGCACATCCACACCACACTTAAGGTCTACATCACTACCACAAACTCCCAAATTCCCCCGTCCCCCGCGATTTTCCGAAGAAGAATTGGCGATTTTCTCTTTCGGCGTAGTTTAACGTCAGTTCGGCCGTGCTCCGCCGTGTCTTTGCCATATTTGTCAGGCGCGACGAACCATTGGCGGCCCGTATTTGCTCAGATAATGTGTATGATAGCGAAATCGCAACAGCATCCTAATTGGTTGGGCTATTCGCAACAGTTCTGCGTAGTTTCAGAGCAGGTTAACTCGCGTGTAGTACACAAAATTTAGTTTTTCGGGAGTGGAATATCGATCGAGCTAGATCTCATCCTTGAGGAATTTCTCTGAATGAAGTTCGGTCGTTGATGACCTCTGTGTTTGATGACTCAGTGGTGCCGCAAGTGCCTTTAAATTGCAGAGTCCAGGGCTCAATCTCCGGTCAGGTCAAGATGAAAAACCGGCCAAGTGAGAGTCGGACAAGCGCACGTAGGTTTCTGTACCATTATCTATATTAAGTTTAAAATTATTAAAAATATTTTTTTATCTGATGAAATAAAAAAATATGCTTTTCGTAATTTTTCCTATAACTGTGCTATACGACGTTGCTTTGTACCTAATTTCAAGATTCTGAGTTCACGGGAAGTACCCTGTAGGTTTTGATTCCCTTGCGAATGTCGAAAATTTGTTGCATAAACGGCTGTATCTTTTTATTGTGTTGGCTTAGAAGTTTGGTTTTTTCACAGCATCAAGGGACAGTAGACCTGAGTATTTGATATGAATTTCAGCTTGATACTTTCATGCGTTCCTGAGAAAAAGGGTCTTGACAGACGGACAACAAAGTGATCCCATAGGGCAAAACTGTTCGGCTTATAATAAATTGATTGAGAGAGCAAGTTATGATTAGGATAGCAGTTATGATTAGGATGAGTAATAAGTTTAACCATCAGACAGATAACTGTTGGCTGCTCTTCTCTACAAATCTCAGCGGAAAATTTTATGTTGCGATAGAGAGCTGAGAATGAATGAATGAACTCTTTATGTACACCAAAAATAAGCTTATAAAATAATATACAAATATGAGATTTAAATGCACAATGGGTGGTCTTATCGTTAAAAGCGATTTCTTTCAAACTGTGAATAACCCGACAGATGACTTCAGGTCGCTTGGTCATGTCGCTACCGTTACTGAAACATGACGTCTCGTATTACATGGATAAGAATACTATGATGGGTTCCCACTTAGCGCCCGTCTGTCTGAAAAAGGAGGTAATGGGTTCATTGGCGACTTTTCCGCTTGCCAGTTTGTTCCTATGACTATGATTTTCACTTAAACACAACATATTATAATCTTAATCTAAATATATATAACTCGAAGGTGACTGACTGGCTGACATAGTGATCTATCAACGCACAGCCCAGACCACTGGACGGATCGGGCTGAAATTTGGCATGCAGGTAAATTTTATGACGTAGGCATCCGATAAGAAAGGATTTTGATCAATTCTACCTCCAAAGGGATAAAATAGGGGATGAAAGTTTGTATGAAACTTAACGCGAGCGAAGCTGCGGGCAAAAGCTAGTAATATATAAAGCTACTTTGTTATTAAATATAAATATATACGGACAAATCACACAGATTGAGCTAGCCCTGTGGTATGGGATACTAGACTTGTGGTATGGGATACTAACTAAACGATATAATATTTTGTATAACAAATACATATATAGATACACATCCAAGACCCAGGCCAATCTGAAAAAGATCATTTTCCATCTTGACCTGGCCGGGGATCGAACCCGGTCACGCCGTGTCGCAGGCTGGCGTGTTGACCGCTGCGCCACGGAGCTAGTAAGTTATTTAAAATTGAAAGCACAGATTTGGAAAAGTATGTCTTGAAAGTGGACTATATTATTAACATTCTAAATGCATTGAATTTTAGTTTTTGTGAATTTAATTATTTCAAAATGCTCATGAAAAGTACTCGTTTCAGATGTAGTCCGTTTTTGATAAAAAATGTCGTAATTCTTCTATTCTTTTTAACTTTTTGTAAATTTTATAATGCGTACATCAAGTTTAGGTACTGTTGTCCGTAAATACATACAAAATTTCATTTAAGTTGAATTTATAAACCAGAAATGATACCAAAAATATGAGTAAGTATTACTCAAAATTCTCTATAGTACCTAAATGCCAAATTCATAGGTATAGACCCAATATGACAATAGCTTTTCATTACAATGTATTATTTTTAATTATTCATTTACGTCTGGCAACAAAAGCACATAAAAATACAAATACAACATAAAATCCTGATTCACAGGATATCCATAGCTATCCAAAGGGAGAACGCAGCGAGTATTATGGGTACCTTTGAGCCAGGCACAATTCAGGGTGGCATTTTTGATTAATTTTATTTTGTGTATTGATGTTTTAAACTTGTTAATTAATAAATGTGAGTATAAGATAACATTAAATTAAATTTAAAATGTCGAGTATCGTCCCGCGAAAACAGCGATACAATATGCTACACTTACTGCCAGTCTATTGCCGTGTGGTATCCGGCAGAGTAGAATAGGACCACTCCAAGTCTTCCCGTGGAGGTCGTAGAAGGCGACTTAGGAAATACAAGCTAAACAAAGCTTATAAACATCTAAGACATCTCTCCAACCCGTCTGGCCAGCGTGGAGAGTGTAGGCCAAGTCCTCCGGCTGCTCTGGCCAAGTATGGCCCTAGTAGTACAGAGAGGGTCGTGTTTCTGTAGTGGAGACTAAAAAGGACCTGATGATGATGATGATGATGATGATGATGATGATGATGACTGCCAGTCTGGTGGTTGCAGGTATGGCATCAGGTACGCGCGCCCGGCCTCCCGAGCTACTACTTGCTTTTCCCCTGTTCATCCGAGTGAACAGTATCCCAATAGCTTCATTCCTTTCCCAAGTCCAATAAATTCCTATTTTTCCCCAGATTCAAAATGCTTGCGATGGGCAGCAGCATCGGAAGCACAAGAAACCAAAGAAACTGCGCTCGCCAACCCGCCTGCCAAGCGTGAGTATGGCAATATCCTCCCATGGAACGACGAATCCTTGGGAAAGGCATGTCCAGCAGTGGACTATTTGTGGCTGTAATTATGATGATGGTAAGTTCGTCAATCAGGATCTGAGACATGTGGCTCGACTCTAGCTTCACGACCCTCAGCGTGTAGTTTTTCAGCACATGTATTCTGTAGGCTTTGTTTATATTGCCGTTGTTAGCTCAAAATAAAAGATTCGGCTATCTTATCTGTTATCAGCAAAGTCGAGGGCAGGACGATGTCTCAATTTTCACTGTTTTTTGCCCGGTTACTTTCTATTCATATAATTATCACCATTTCTATCTCATACTCCAAAGAGATTAATGATCAATACTAATAATACATCTGTAAGGGTTGGTCCTGGAGTAGGTTACTTTGTTTTCAGGGATATCGTGTTTATAAGCTCTATACATGATACTGAAACTAAATTGAGGATTTTTAGATTTTTTTATGTATGTATATTCTCCATAACTCTTACACGAATCAAAAAATTTTATGAACTTAATTATATAAAGAAAACTGTCTGATCCTTGCAAGAGACCAATGTTGGGAACTCAATTTTTTTAAGTTCCCATACAAATTGATCGGGCCGTCGTTGTTTGAGTTCCTAGCTTTGATCGTATAGGAAAAGTTGTTCATATCTACGGGCTGAATTACGCCTTCAAGGATCGGACAGGGTTTTATTTTCACACTGTATAATATAAGTACTAATACACATTGAATCTCTTTGTCATACTCTAAATGTCTCAAAATAAAGTGACTGAAAAATTGTCTTTCAAAAGTGTAATCCCATAACACAAGTCTCGAACTTACTTTAGGGGCTAGCTCAATCTGTGTGATTTGTCCGTATATATTTATTTATTTTGTTTTGCACATGTTCAATTATCTGAATACATTGAATCTAATGGCATTCTCTCAGTATTCCAATCTGGATTCCGAAAAAACAGAGGAACCCAAACAGCGCTTCTGGATGTCACCGATAATGTGCTCACGGAACAGGACAATATCTTTACATTATTAGATTATTCCCGTGCTTTTGATAGCATTGAAACGCCTTTATTACTTTCCAAACTATCATATTATGGCCTGGATCACTTTTCAGTTGGATGGTTCAACTCTTACCTCAGTAGTCGATCTCAGCGAGTAAAACTAGCGAAAGATGATGGTTCTTGCGTCTTTTCCTTTCCTCAACCTGTAAGTCGCGGGGTGCCACAAGGATCTATTCTTGGTCCCTTGCTTTTTTTCATATATTGCGCCGACCTTACTGCTATAATAAAAAACTGCAAGTTTACATTTCAGATACTCCGGAAAATATATGTGAGGCTGCGCAAAAAATGAATGAGGATTTAAAAAGCATAGCAGACTGGTCTCGTAATAACTGTCTTGCATTCAACCCATCTAAATCTAAATGCATAATTTTAGGCTCTAAAGTACAAATATCTAGAATAATTCAGAATAATCCGATTATAGTGATGATGGATCAAGTTATAAAGAGGGTAGAGAAAGCAAAAAACTTGGGTATAATATTAGACCCTGAGCTACGATTTGAAAACCATGTCCTAAATATTGTCAGGAATTGCTTTTACCGGTTGAAAATTCTTTACAAGATTCGAAACTTACTGACCGAGAAAGTTCGCATCAGACTCTGCGAGTCCTTAGTGCTGTCGCGACTGAACTACGGCGATATCGTTTATGGGCCGCGTTTGCTAGATAGAACAAAGCGACTACTACAGAGAGTTCAAAACGCATGCTACAGATTTTCATTCAATATTCCTCCCCGTACCCATATCTCGCCGTATCTCAATAATGCTTGTATGCTAAATATGGACTCGCGTAGACAACTACATCTGGCAACGTTATTGTTCGGAGTAATTAAGAGCAAAATATCAGAATATTTACACACGAAACTTATATTTGACCCCAGACTAAATGCCAGATTATGCCGTCCCCCTCTACTTACGCATCGTCACAGAACAGCTGCTTTCAGGGGCAGCTTCAAATACCAGGCGACAAAATGTTGGAATAACATACCACCTCCAATAAGGCTTACTATGTCAATATCGAATTTTAAAAAACTATTACGCACTGACTTGTTAGAAAAGCAGAAAACCCAAAAACCAACAAGTCGCCGGTAGCTATCGCTGCCTCTGTTAGTTACACGCATCTACTCATTATTTTTACTTTCCTGTCCTTCTGTTATTCTTTTTACGCATGGTATTGTGTTCATCTGTGTAATCATATGATACGAGTTTAAATAATGTTTGATATTGATCGTAAAGATAAAGTCTATTTAAACATTCTAAAACACACTGAACATTTTGAGCTCTTTTATCTTTTGCAATAATCATAGATGTGCACTCGCACTTGACAGGCCGTAGCTGAAAATCAGTGAGTTGCCCTCTGGGCAGCACTAGCACTAAGCTATGACCATTTTGGATTGCTGCAGCACACAGATACAAAGGTGCGTCTTTTCTGTATGTGGTGATTTTCTTCTTCACGTTTTGTAATTTTGTATTTCTCCTGTGTATGTGTGTGACTTCAGCTACAAATAAATCACTTATCTATCTATCATTTATTTATTATTATTATTCTGTTTCATGAAAAGTTCTTCAATATTTTTTTCGAGATATACCTTCTTTTATCTTCATTTCTTTCAACAACAGATACTCGCAGTTAAGCATTAAATCATTACACGGAGAAGCCATTAGTATTTTTAATCCATGATTACATGGTATGCATAAAATGAAGTGGCTTCCCCTGTCTGTTCGCTTAGATCTTTTAAACTGCTGAACGGATTTTAATGCAGTTTTTAGCAATAGATAGAGTGATCCAAGAGGTTTATATTTATAATAGATATATATGTATTGCACCCGTGCGACGGTTCCTGGTCGCTAGTTAAATCTGAAGCAATTCTTACTAAGATTTCATAACTTACTGTTAGTTTTGCTATGGCAAAAGCGTCAATGCGGGTATTTTTTAACATAACACAGAAAAGGGTCTACAATCTCATGAAAGGCAAAACATAGCAATCACAATATGAGAGTTTGCTGTCTCTCCAAGCCTTGCGCACACAGGCAACGCCCAAAGCCGAGGTCCGTCCCTCCTGGGGGCCCTTTGGTGATGTTGTCTAAAAGGTTCAAGGGCACTCTGCCCTCGCCTCAATAGCCCGGTGAAGTAGCAAAAGCTCACTTGGAGCTAGCTGCATAGTCCTTCCAAAAAAAAAAGCTTATAAGACTAGAATACTTAGATAAGATAAATACAAAAGAGGCTTTTATGAAGATTTTCATACAATGAGTTTAAGGCAAGATGGCGGTTGTTATCATGATTTCATGAATTTGTAAATGATGAATGAATGATGTCAGTATATTTATTTACTAGCTGTTGCCCGCGACTTCGTCCGCGGCAATTTGTTAATATGATTAATTCGTTTTTAAAGGAATATATTTTAAAGTGCTTTTCTTGTGGCAGAAGAACATGTTGATTTTCTACGCAACCCGATCTTCACAACGCGACATATAGTTGGCCGTGTAAAAAGCAGTCTTGACGTATATTGATTCCTACGTGTTTAAATGTTTGCCCCTGTGATTTATTAATTGTTACAACAAAAGATAACTTAACTGGAAATTGAATTCTTTTAAAATGATGCATAAGCAGTGTTTGACCAACTGCTGGACCAGTCAAAATTATTGCAACGATCACGTTATATATAACGGAGAAACTCGACTTGAAGTCGGTTCCCGTTAACATAAATTTGGTGGTTTAAGATTTCTATGTAAAATTATTGGGGCACCTATTTTTAACTTGAGGGAATATGGGGGAAGGCCACTCGGGTTTAAGGTATTAAGAAATTCCTGTGCGTAATGGAGCGCGTCTTCCTGATCCATTACATTATCAATAGATGTGTAGGTAATTATATTTCATGGAAATTTAGTTAAAATTAGGTCATTAATTTCGTCAACACTACTGTTTCTTGCCGCCAATATTGCCCTTTGACACGTCAATGATGATTTTTATTTTATATTTCAACTACATCTATGGGTAAACTTTCGATATTAGATCCTCAATGCTAGTCACTCTTTCACCTTAATCGTGATCACATTCAATTTTATTTTCTAAATGAGGTACTTTCCCGTCTCCTATTAAAAGTAACTTTAGAGAAAAAATTGTTAATAATTAAATAAAAACTCCCCCAGTGCTCTCATATTCGTAGATAGTTTTAAGGTATGAACAAACTTCCACAATGGGGAACTTTTAAGGCATGACTTTACAATGAGTGTTCTAGTTCCTCTTACTATAGGTAGGTAAAGTTTGCCGAAAATCCCCAGCAAACATAACAGTGCCCCATGATTTTATCACAGCTTCTAATATCTCTGAGAGCCCTATCTAGAGCTTCTACTTGAGCTCTATGAATCATGGTACATTCGTCTTTTTAGGGGTCCATACCCAAAGGATAAAAAAGGGGACCCTATTAATATCGTTCCGCTGTCCGTCTGTCTGTCTGTCTTTCTGTCTATCCATCTGTCACCAGGCTGTATCTCATAAACCGTGACAGATAAACAGTTAAAATTTTCACAAATGATGTATTTCTGTTGCCGCTATAACAAAAATACAAAAAAAATTAATTAAATAAATATTTAAGGTAGCTCCCACACAACAAACGTGATTTTTTTTGCTTGTTTTTGCTCGATATTGATAACGGCAACAGGTAGACGCTTTAAATATTCACAGAATATTTCGTTATATATTCGCTTCAAAAATAAATAATTAAACAAAAATAAAATTAATAATAAAGGAGGGCTCCCATACAACAGACATGATTGTTTTGCCGTTTGAACAGCGTTTTAGATAACGGTACGGAACCCTTCGGCGCGAGTCCGACTCGCACTTGGCCAGTTTTTTTAGTTCGTTTAAATAGAAATAATTCTTTAATACACATTTTTTTAATAACTTGAACCGTTTACGCATTGCACGCGTCGGATGTCCTCAACGATGAATAATTTTTCCCCGATTTCAAAACATTTTTTATTGGTGCTTCGCTCCTATTGGTCGCAGCGTGATGTTTTATAGCCTAAAGCCTTCCTCAATAAATGGACTATCCAACACAAAAAGAATTTTCCAATTTGAACCAGTAGTTCCTGAGATTAGCGCGTTCAAACAAACAAACAAACAAACTCTTCAGCTTTATAATATTAGTATAGATTAGTATAGATTAATAGGTCAATATTTTACCTATATATAGAACTGAAGAGTTTGTTTGTTTATTTATTAATTTACCTATATACATGGTGAAATTTTTATCGTTTTGGACCCTTAAAAGGGTAACTCAGACTATCAAAATGAACAACTTTTCCTATGGAAAGAATGCTGGGAACTTAAAAAAAATTCGACATGCACATACAAACTGGCCGAGCGGCGGAACTCTTTTGTATGGAAATGACGATTTTTTTTTTTAGTTCCCAGCATTGGTCCCATAGAAAAAGTTGTTCATATTGATGGGCTGAGTCACCCCTTTAAGGGTCCAAAACGATAAAAATTTCACCTGTATAGATAAATTATTTATAGATATTAAGTAAAAGAGGCGGCCTTATCGTTTAAAACAATACGAGTATGTTCCAGACAATCCTTGAAGAAAGACAATGACATGAAACACAGATAGCGTGGCGCACTTTGTTTCGCGATATCGTTGTTCACTAGTAGTGGGACATTTTGCCGTGATGACGTCAATACTAATAATAAATCTGTAAGGGTCGGTCATGGAGTAAGTTACTTTGTTTTCAGAGATATCGTGGTAAAACGACGGGGTGTAATTTTGATCGTTTTGGACCCTTAAAGGGGTGACTCAGGCCATCAAAAGACTTGGAACTCAAAAAAAATTTCGTCATCATCTCAGCCGCAAGAAGTCCACTGCTGGACATAGGCCTCCCCCAAGGATTTCCAATATGACCGGTTGGAAGCGGCCTGCATCCAGCGACTTACTGCGACCTTGGTTAGGTCGTCCGACCACCTTGTCGGCGGGTGATTTTTTTTTTTACTTTCCAGCATTGTTCCCATAGGAAAAGTTGTTTATATCAACGGGCTGAATCATCCCTTTAAGAGTCCAGCCAGAACGATCAAAATTTCACCGTGTATACTTACTCGTAATGAATAAGGTTGAAGTGGTGATACCGGTTGGCCTGACACCAGTCTCATTTCAAACCTATATCCATCTTGCTCATTTAGTTATACTTTTTTTACGTAATAAAGTTGGTAGTTGTCGCTGAAAATATCAAGTCATCATCATTTCGAGTAGGTGTCACGGTCAATCGACCATGCACACCCTGGTGTCAGAGTTCTTCGGAACCGCCTCTCGCCGAGAGGAGGAACCACGTCAGAGGCCGAGAGGCTCTCGGCCTCTGACGTGGTTCCTTTAACGACTACCAAATGGCAGCCGGGACCACCGGCTTAACGTGCCTTCCGAAGCACGGAATTATCTTTATTATCAGACAATCAGGTGATTCAAGCCTGCAATGTCCTAACCAAACTGGAAACAACTAAACAAAGTATGCTTCCGGTGGGAATCGAACCCACGACCCCCGGGTCAACAGGCAAACGCCTTAACCACTGGACCACGGAGGCTATAATATCAAGTAATTCGCGACGAAACTTTTTATATAAAATATAGCTTTTTTGCTATTTTATTTTGCAACGTTTTAAATATTTTTTTAAATTATTTTGATATTATCATTTATTTCGATCTTTGAACTGTACTTCATATTTTTATGCTAGTATTCCATGAAAAATAAGGTTAACTTGGCGACGAGAAAATAGACGTTTTACGGTATTCTTTTGATGCACAGCGGCTTAAGTAGCCTAAACTGTGTCCTGCCTGTACGTCTAAATGTTTATCTACCTAGTTTCATAAAATTCTGCGTTTAAGAGTGATGGAGACATATACATACAGAAAAAAATCTAAAAATCGTTAATTAAGTTTCAGTATCATGTATAGAGCTTATAAACACGATATCTCTGAAAACAAATAACTTATTTCATGACCAATCCCTTACAGATTTATTATTAGTATTGATTGACGATGAACGCCGGCTGCACGTACGAAAAAGTGTCACGTTCCATGTGCAAGCGAGAGCTCGAAACAAGCTACAGAGAGGCATGATCGGCCTAAGCGTTCGGCTTGTGACGCGTCTATCTCTCTTACAACGTTATCACGATATAAAATATTTTTTTTTAAATTAAATAAAAGAACTTCTTCTCTAGAAGATATAATTGTCTACAAAGGTGAAGGTAAGTTTGCGGATAGGTTCCTGATGAGCTCGTCCATCTGGACCAGGTTGACCTTGGCCTGCCGTGACAGCTGACCCTCGGGCAGTTCCGGAGGCTCGTGACGAAGAAGGCTGGCGGACTCCAAGAGTATCTTGCGAGACTCCTGCAAGCAGTTTAGTTAATATCAATCGGTATAAATGCGAAATTAACTCTATCTCGTCACGAGTCAACCACCGAACCGATTTAGATGAAATTTGGTATGGAGATAGTTTGAGGTAGGGGAAAGGCATGTGTTTAATACTCCCATAAACTCTCGTACATTACAGATGGATAGATAGGCTGCAAAGACATAAAAATGGTGGGAGTTACAGTGGAAATTATAGTAAGATAAGGCTATGATAGACTATCTCATATTCTTACTCAAGGTGTGTTGGTATGAGGTAGGCAGCTGGGCGTAAAAACATTCGCCATTTAAAAGAGACAGTAAGAAAATGGGCAATGGACACATTAGGTTAATATAAAAAAATATATATATCAGCTGTAATAAAAGCGGGCCCCGGGCTCCGATGCTTCACCACGGCTGAGGATGCAACCGGGAACGTTCGGATGAAGTCGAAAGTGAGATAGATCACGGCTTCATTCATTTCATTAGACTACCACGACCAGTTAAGGACAATGTTGAAGTTGTTGCTGAAAAGTATTCAAGGTATTTTCTTGTAGACGAGAGTATGGGAAGAGAATTCTTACCGTGACATATCCGAGTAGAGCCATGGGGCCTTCTGTGAGCGAGCGGCGCCTGCCTGTCTCCGCGACGGCCGCGTGCAGTTCAAACAGAAGGGTACCGCGGACACGAGTCTCGGCTGAAAGAGACATCATAACTATATCTGGTCACAGAAATTACATCAGTATTAATTCATCACCATTTCAGCTACGAGAAGTTCACTGCAGGATATATGTCTTTCCAAAGGATTTGTTCTGTCCATGGAGGGTTAGGAAGGATCTTCCATGCTGGTCTGGGACAAAAGGAAAAATGTAGAATGTAGCAGCTGCTTCTCTTCCCGGGCAGATCGTAGAAGCCAGCCGAGGGAATGGGCGGAAATCTTAGAAATCATGTGAATAGGCAATACGACTTACAACCAATTACTATTTCTATTCCTTTCCCACCTATACGGCCAAAAACATGCTTAACGTGGCTTTTGAGTTTTATGGCCTTAAGCTCTGTTTCAGGTCATGGGTTTCATCTTCTACTGTCTGTCCGGTCGGTGCAGGCATGGCGTAGGGTACGCGCACCCGGCTTCCCGTGCTGATACTCTTCGTGCCTGAGTTAGCTCGCACCTCAGCACTTTGCACCTTCGTCTTTCGCACCTAAAGTACACACTCTATTCCAATACCTTTGTAGGGACACATTGTTATGTCAGCGTTTTGTATAGCGGCGAGCTAGTGTGCTTTCGACCGCCAGTCGCTACTCGCTCGTCCCTCGCTTAACTTGTGTACCTCCTCACATACATATTTGTTATAGTGACTTTCGTAATTCTGCATAACTGTGATTTTGACTGTGTGTAATTGTGGACATAAAAATATACTCATCGTCCTGGAACTTGTCTTTAATTTACAAGGACCTTCTGAACTTCTTAACGTTAGGTCAAGCTAGTGGAGTGCGTAGACATTTATCAGATAATCAGTGATCAGAACTAGTGACCTACACTTTAATTTCCATCCCAAATCCAACAAATTCCTATCCCTTTCGAAGCACAAAAAGCCAGAGAAATTGCGCTCGCCGATCAGCCTGCCAAGCATGGTGAGTATGATAATATCCTCGCATGGAGCGAAGAATCCTTAGGATAGGCCTTTGTACAGCAATGGGCATCATACAGTGATGAATGATGAGATACGAAGAAATAACAAACAAGACCGTCACCACCGCTATCAGACTATTAGGAATGCAATACACACATATACAAAGTGTATTCAACTGTCTGAAAACTTACCGGGCGCTAAGGTTTCCAGCAAATCGGATATCTTCTTACACAGCGTCGTCTTCAGTAGCAGCCGGTCGTTCATGACCTTGGCCAGGCCCAGCTCGGACTCCTGGCCGATCATTTGCGCCAGCGCGAGGCTCACGTCCGTCATGTAGTAGTGGTTGGGGTGCAGGTAGTTGCTGCAGTGGGTGATGAATCTAGAATGCAGAATTTGTTTTTTTATCTCTAGCTAAGGTTCGAGACTTGTTTTATAATAATAATGAGTTCTTTATTTCAGACCATGATCCATAGAGTATTAGTAAAAAACAAAATACTTTCACCACCACACCTTTATACACGAGCAGATCCACCCAGTGCCTCACAAAAGGCCCATCAATTTTGGCTGCTAGGGTATTAAGGATGCTGTTCGAGCTTCCACGGAGTCGCTGCAGCGCCGAGGCAGCCCGCTTACGCATTATGGCATAAAAGTCATCTATTCGTGTTTGGGCGAACATACCCGACGCACTACATCGCTGCAGCAGCCTCAGTAGCATTCTCAACGCATAATTATACTGGACGCACAGAGCATTGTAATTACTTCTAATCTTTTTTAACAAATTTAGAACTTTTCTAAATTCAATAACTCCTATATGCTTCCTAACCGGATGTAAGAAATCGGATATTTACGTTCAGCAATGAAGTGACCATCAATATATTATAGTCCCCAATCTATACATTAGAAAATCGCGTAGGGACTACGGTCTAATGAGGCAATAGTATAGGTAGTTAAAAAATCACTTACTTCTCGCAGGCGTCAGCGTCTTGCTTGGGCATGATGCTCATTTCTCTTCCTATATCCTGCAACAGCTGCTGGATGATGGCATCTGACACCACGTCTTTGCAGCTGCCGCACACCCATCCCTTGTTGTCCAGGTTGCGGGTTGCTGGATCCGGGTTTGTAGTCTTGTGCAGGATGGGGACCAAGAATGTTTGTGGCAGTAGGTAGCCCTTACAATCTCTGTGAAAATCAAATATTTCTGACTCACTGAAGCATAAAGATACTGCGTGTATTATTCCCTTATGGTAGAATTTCACTTCTAGGCTCCCAGAGCGACTGCATCGTAGTGATAACAAGCGGCGAAATGGAAAACATCATTTGATTTTTAAAAAACGTCAAAGGCCGAAGGGCGGTTCCGAAGAACTCTGACACCACTGCATGGTCGATTGACCGTGCGTGACACCTACTAGAAATTATGATGATGATGATGATTTGGTCTTTGAAGAATCAAAGAGATCAAGATAGCATACTTGGCAGTCGGGCTTAGGAGCATTTAGGATCTGCAAAAGTTGTTTGCAATAGCACTTTTGAACCTTGGGGCAACACAAAAGGATATCTGTAAATCAAAAGAATATCTAGGAAAAGAGCTTACTTTTTCTTGCATTTGACTGCGCTGTAGCTGGTGCCGAACTCCGTGACGTCAGAGCAGCGCTCACAGCAGCATTCGAAGAACTTGGAGTCTGCCAGGTGGTGACGGCGCGCCTCCGTGCCCCACAGCGGATCTGTGTAGCAAACTGTGATGTGAGCTCCGGCGGGGATGTTCACGCCTGCGACCAGGATCTGGAGACAGAGAATTCAGTATTAACATGATGTTTACTGCTATGTGATAATTTAAAAGCTTCGTTTCCAGTAACTTACTGACCATAAAGTCGTCTATAAAGACGAAAAGTCAGTGCCTATTTTAGCACTAAATGCTTCTTTTTTTCTTTGTTTGAGAGCCTGGCTCTTGCCGGTGGAGTGATTTCTAATTTTCGCTATCATCGGTAATTGTTTAATTGCCTTAAATATTTTCACGTCTACCTTATTTTTGATTTGCTCAAAAATCCTTCACCTTGGTGCTCCTTTCCCGTTTTCCTTCTATTTTTCTTTCATCATTGCTTTTATTTAAAGCCAGATGCCCCAGGGCATTGTATGTATATGATCTAGCATTTATGTATTATATGATCTAGCATTTTTACTCTTTAACGCTGGTTGCATACAACTTTTATTCTAATAAAAAAATATTACAGATTTTGTTTGAATAAAATTAGTAACAAATAAAAAAAATACGTGCCGTAATCCGTAATATATTAGGTAAGTTAATTGATTATGTAAACCTACTACAAAATATTTCCACATCCCTGTTGTTTACCAAAAGAACCCGATGTAAAAAAACACAAAAATTAGCTAGCATTTATGTATTATATGATCTAGCATTTTTACTCTTTAACGCTGGTTGCATACAACTTTTATTCTAATAAAAAAATATTACAGATTTTGTTTGAATAAAATTAGTAACAAATAAAAAAAATACGTGCCGTAATACGTAATATATTAACGTAATATTAACTCAACGATACTATATTTTATAACAAATACATATATAGATACACATCCAAGACCCAGGCCAATCTGAAAAAGATTATTTTTCTATCTTGACCTGGCCGGGGATCGAACCCGGGCACTCTCGTGTCGCAGGCTGGCGTGTTGAGCGCTGCGCCACGGAGCTAGCCTATATATTTATAGGATGTTCCTTACGATCTGGCCATCTGACGTGAAGCTCTTGTTGCAGTTAGCGCGGCAGTTGTGCTCTATCATGGACATCCTGTCGAACACGGCCAGGTACTCCGGCTCCAGGAGTGGCACTTCGTGTCCGTTGATCTGTAAGCATTATGAGTAGTGATGTGCCGTTCCCAAATTCCCATTCCCAGGAAACGTTCCCCGTTCCCGTTTACGGGAATGTTTCCGGAAACATTCCCAATTTCGGGGGAACGTTCCCATCTAAATTAGGAAAATCTTGTATACATACTAAATAAAAACTTTTGAGATTTGGTCTCATTCCCAGCAACAAGAGAACGTTCCCGGCAACAAGGGAACGTTCCCCGGGAATTTGGGAACATTCCCTGGGAACGTTCCCGTTTATTTCGGAAATTTTGTCGATTATTGAAAATATTTATATATTACATATACCAAGTAATGCATATACATCAGTTCAATATATTTGCATTGACAAAAAGTTGTATGACAAATAAAATTACAACTTTCCCTGACATTTCCATTTATTGGGAACGTTCCCGGGAACGATTTTGGAAATCTGGGGAATGTAGGAACGTTCCTGGGAACGGCACATCACTAATTATGAGACCAAAATGTTTCTTCAGGAGTAAAACGGGACTTACTCCTTTATTACTACCGAAAAAAAGTGAGTTGCATACGCAAAAACACAATATAAATCAACTAATATGTAAATATGTAAAAATCTAAAAATTTCGCCAGTGGTTGAGAGCATCGACGGGCTAGATGTCGAAGGTTGTAAATCCTACCTGTGGCGAAATTTTTTCATTACATATTTTCGATTTTACTACTTGTCTCTGTTAGTTAACGGACCTGAAGAATACCACAGCACTTCATGATCTCCTCCTCGCTGAACTTGCCCTCCAGCTTGAAGAACTTCCATATAAACTCCGCGACCATTTTCCTGTCGTTGTTCCACTTGTCCGTGCCCCGTCTCTGTTCACAGTGGGACTGGAGAGCCTGAAGCTTCTCCCACAGTTTGAGGTTATGGTCCCGCTGATACAAGCAGCGGAGAGTGGTGATGCATTGGTAGTTGGGGTGTGGCATGCCGAAAGTCGATATTGACACCTGGAAATAAATAATAATAAATATATATGGACAAATTACACAGATTGAGCTTGCTCCAAAAAAGTAAGTTCCAAACTTGTGTTTTGGGATACTAACTCAATGATACTATATATTATGACAGACAATGTAGATAAACATCCTCGACCCAGGCTAATCTGAAAAATATTATTTTCCACCATGACCTGACAGAGGATCGAACTCGGGAACTCTGGTGTGCCCCCTGGCATGAGGACCAATAAGCTCTTACTTTAATAAATTTGATGCAAATATTAAACATGAAAAATGCATCAAATTTATTTCAATACATTTTATTGTTTTTAAAGAATACATAGCTTGGTTATTCTGAAGTTCAGCCTTTATTTTGCGTTAGTATCGATAATCAAGAGATAGAGGAGGATGGTTCAGACAAAATGAGGCTCATAATAAGCACTGGGTCGTAGTTGATGATGATTTGAAATCGATTTTACAAAAATCATATTTGTCAAGGGATTGTTTAAAATTATTTATGCGTCCGTTTGAGGTATAAAAAATATTGTGCATCTCACTCTGCTCGCTTAGTGCACCCAATTCATGCAGGTGAAACAACAATAGGACGCACACAAACCTGCTGGTCAGGGGTGTTACCCTCAACTGCCTGTCCGGTGGTTGCATCCCGAGCTGCTTCTTATTTCTTTCTCATTAATCCGAGTGAGTAATATCCCAATACCTTCCCTTCCCAAATCTAACAAATTCGTATCATTCCCCTGCTTAAAAATGCTTCCGACGCTGCTGCCTGCGCTGGCCAACCCGCACGCTTGATTATGGCAATATCCTCATATGGAATGAAGAATCCTTGGGAGAGGCCTTTGTCCAGCAGTGGACTCATTACGGCTGGCAATGTAGATATTACACAGTAATTGTTACCTTTCCTCCTTTCTGTTGCGTGTAATAACACTCAGGTTTGTGCTCCTCCTTCAAGGTGCATGCTTCGGAACAACACGGCCAGCCACATTTCTCGCAGTCGACTGTCTTGCCTTCCTCAAGGAGCTTGTAGCAGCCGAGGCATACGGGTGGCGTCACCTGAAAATTTAATGAAATACAATTTATTTTCTTTAGAAGTTAGGTTTAGAAGAATTTAGTCGTGGTAGAGCCACGCTACCGGCAAAATTAATTTTTGCTAGTAGCGTGAATGGTCCGGCTCGTCTGGGGTACCACACTCTCGCAGCCGTTTAAATAGTAAGCTTTATCGCTTCTATGCTTCGTGCCGTGAGTAAGAGTGCTAAAACTCCAGGTATCTTCCCAACTTGTCATCCTGCTTGACCTTAGCCAGTAGCGGTACATTCTGGTTTTGCTGCTGCTTCGAAACAAAATTTTCGAGATTTTTCGTGGTTGGCTCTTAATAACCTGCCATTTTATAAGCTCCAGACAAGAATAAGTCATATGTACATTTTTACACTACTTTACCTGAGTCGGTCCAGTAATTAGTGGCTTTTCCTTCATCACGACATCTACCGCCTTAATCTCCTTTGTAGCCTCGAGGTATCTTCCCAACTTGTCATCCTGCTTAATATCGGCTAGGATGCAATGGTTCTTGTGCTTCTTTCCGTCCTGTTTCTGGTGTTCGCATAGTGACCCGTCCGTCTATACGGTAAGAATAATTCTTCAACTATTACGGTACTTTACCTGAGTTGGTCCGGTAATTAATGGCTTCTCCTTCATAACGATATCCCCCGCCTTAATCTCCTTTGTAGCTTCCAGGTATCTTCCCAACTTGTCATCCTGCTTGACCTTGGCTGGGACGCACTGGTTCTTGTGCTGCTTCCAGTCCTGTTTCTGGTGTTCCCTGGTGCAGTAGTGCACAGCCTGGCAGCCGGAGCACTTGTGCTCGGTCGTCGTGAGGCACACTCTGCAGGCGCCTTTGTCGTCGATCATTTTCTGAATAACTGAAAATGGCTGTTGTTAGTCAAAGCTGAAATGAGTACATACCGATTTTTTTAGTTGCAAATTACTGTTAATTTGTGAGAATTCCAACATTATAATTATCAACGTCATCATCATTTCTGTCGCAAGAAGCCCACTACTGGACAAAGGGCTCTCCAAATCTCTCCCATGAAAGGGTATTGCCATACTCACCCATGTTGGTAGGCGACTTGGCGAGTGCAGTTTCTTTAACTTCTTGTGCCTCCGACACCACTACCCATCGGAAGAATTTTTAAGCTGGGGAAGGAGAGGAATTCGTTGAATGGATGAATGGGGGAAAAGCAAGTAGCAGGTTGAGAGGCCGGGCTCTTAGCCGATGCCATACCTGCAACTACCAGCCAAGCGGTTGAGGACAACACCCCTGAATAAAAAGATGTTTTTCATACTTCTACATGAGAAAAGAGAGAAAGAAGGGTAGATGAAATGAATTATTTGAAATCTTGCCCGTGTGGTATTGTGGCAAGAACTCTGGCTAAGTTTCCTGTTGCTGCTGCTTTTTCACCCAACGGCATTAGCATAGCTATATGCCGTTGGATGAAAAAGCAGCCCAGCCCTAATATAAATTGCCTATACAATTTCTTTTATCAAATGTAAGTACTATCATTGTGTATTAAACATATATTTTACAAGAACGTTCTTTATATATAGCACAGTAAATAATAATAAATTTAAAATTATCACAAAGATTTTTATCATTGCAAAAAATGGTTTTACTATCAGCTGTTTGACCTACTTATCATGGTATCAAAACGAACACGAGAAATTGTTTCCTAAAACTATAGTAGTTACATTTAGTATGTCTCTACATTTTTATTGTTAAAACTTATACCAGCCAAAACTCACCTCAAAAGATATAATAAGTAAGAAATAACACTTTTATCCACAATTTCTTCGATATATCACTTTCACGCCGTAACTCGAACTGAGCGGCGCGGGCGCATGTGCCGGGGTAAAAATAAATCGATCATTGCCGGCGAAGCTCGAAACTTCAGGAGTTTTCCGATGTGCCATGACGTTTTGTTATAATAAACCTTTTGTGAATATGATAGAGATGCTTTTGGCTTGTCTCTGTTTTTTGGAGATACTGAAATAACAGATGTTGTTAGTGTGCGTTTGACAATACTATCACAATTATATTATAGTACTTTGTTATTCTGCGAGGTACTCTGAATTAAAGATCTGATCAATGCAAGAAGAAATGTACTTTTAAAATCATATTTCGTTGTGTTCATGTGCTGCTTCCAGTCCTGTGTAACTGTGTTTTGAGATTGATTTTTGAAGTAAAAACTTCTTTAGTGGCTTTGTGCACTTTTTGAGATGGGTAAAAATGTAGAGTATAATAGATAATAAACTCGCATCAGGCAGAACACGTGAGCTGAGACTGCCGTAAAGGCGAGTTTTCACGTCTGCCGGCACGCCCAGGAGTGCAACCCGTTGTTTTTTAGGGTTCCGTATCACAAAAGGAAAAAACGGAACCCTTATAGGATCACTCGGTTGTCCGTCTGTCTGTCTGTCAAGACCCTTTTTCTCAGGAACGCGTAGAGGTATCAAGCTGAAATTCATATTAAATACTCAGGTCTGCTGTTCCTTGCAGTTGTGAAAAAAATAAAGCTTCTGTGCCAACGCAATCAAAAGATACAGCTGGTTATGTCGCAATTTTTCGTGTTTTTTCGACATTCGCCAGGGAATCAAAACCTACAGGGTACTTCCCGTGACCTCAGAATCTTGAAATGTGGTCCAAGCCACGTCTTATAGCACAGATATAGGAAAAATTGCAAAAAGTATACAATTTTAATAACATCATATACCTATTAAAAATAAATTTAGTAATTTTTCGACACTTGCAAGGGAATCAAAACCTACAGGGTACTTCACGTGAACTCAGAATCTTGAAATTTAGTACGAAGCAACGTCTTATAGCAAAGATAAAGGAAAAATTGCGAAAAGCATACGTTTTGAGTACATCATACAAAAAAAATATTTTTAGTAATTTCAAACTTATTATATATAATGTACGGAACCCTTAGTGCGCGAGTCCGACTGCAAACCGAAACTTTTCGACATTGGCAAGGGAATCAAAACCTACAGGCTACTTCCCGTGAACTCATAGTCTTGAAATTTGGTACAAAGCAACATCTTATAGTACAGATAAAGCAAAATTTTTAGTTAGGTACATCATATAATAAAAATATTTTTAGTAATTTTAAACTTTTTATAGACTAGCTGTTGCCCGCGGCTCCGCTTGCGTTAGTGTCGATCCTTCGGGATCAGTAGAATTTCTCGGAATTAAACATACCATAACCTATGTCCTTCCCCGGGCCCCAAACTACCTCCATACCAAATTTCATCCCAATCAGTTCAATAGTTGAAGCTTAAAAAAACGACAGACAGAGTTATTTTCGCATTTATAATATTAGTATTAGTATGGAAGTATGGATATTATTTATACTTCTAAGTCCAGAAATATGAGAATCCCATTTCGCCATTTAAGGCCATAAAAGCTCCCATTTGCCATTTAAGGGGGGAATTTTGTCCATTTCACAGGTATTTTTTAACTGTAATCAAGAACTTATATATAATATTTTTATAACCTATTTTTATACTTCTAAGTGTAGAAATGAGAAAATTTCCGTACAAACTTAACCCCCCTATTTCACTCGTTCAGGGGAGAATTTTGTCTAGTTCACCTACAAATTTTAGTTCTAGTTTTTTTAATTTTGATCGTGAACTTATATACCTTCTTTCAGACTTCTAAGTCCAGAAATGAGAAAATTTCCACACGAAGATTACCCCTTGATTTTGCACATTTCATCTAAACCCATTTTTTTTAATTATAATCGATAATTTATATTCCTACTTTCATACTTATAAGTCCAGAAATGAACAAATTCCATATAAATTTTACCCCTTCAGAAGTTAAATTTCTAAAAACCCTTTCTTAGCGCTCACTCACATCATTAAAAGAACCCCTGTACCAAAATTCAAGTTTCTAGGCGCAGCAGTTTCGGTTGCGTTGATATATGTCAGGTTTGCCGTTTGCCCGCGGCTACGCCGCCACCGATAGTGTCCATTCCTCAGGAACAGGAGAATTTCCCGGAATAAAGGAGAAATGAACAAATTCCATATAAATTTTACCCCTTCAGAAGTTAAATTTCTAAAAACCCTTTCTTAGCGCTCACTCACATCATTAAAAGAACCCCTGTACCAAAATTCAAGTTTCTAGGCGCAGCAGTTTCGGTTGCGTTGATATATAAGTCAGGTTTGCCATTTGCCCGCGGCTACGCCGCCGCCGATAGTGTCCATCCCTCAGGAACAGTAGAATTTCCCGGAATAAAAGGTACCCTATGTCCTTGTCCTCCGGGTCTCAAACTACTTCCATACCAAATTTCATTATTATTTTTTAATGTATGTATTTTTGCTATATATTTGCAGGCAAACTCATGCCTTGAGTTCATTCAAATGACGATAACTTTTTTTTTTAATGAACAGATTTTGATGAAACAAACTTTAAATGTTATGCTGGGTTAAAACAAAGCAATTGGTGAAAGTTTGAAGTAAATCGGTTTAGTATTTTCGGAGATAATCGTAATCATACATACAGACTGACAGACAGACAAAAATATCGAAAAAAAATTTTTTGCTTTCTATTATTGTTTTAAAGTGTCCCTCTATCCATTTCAGTCAAAAATTCTAAATGTACAGACAAAATATTTTTACTGTTTTATTATATGTATAGATTATATATATAGATATATAGATATTATATGTAAAGATAATGGTACGGAACGCTTGCGCGAGTCCGACTCGCACTTGCCGGTTTTCTTTACAGGTTTTTATTTATATAAAATATTAGGAGACTGAGTACATACATAGACAGTTGGATAGAAAAGGACACGTCTATCTTTACCATGTTCGATAATGTAAATAGGTTCCCCAATTGCCCCTAAATTCATACACATACATCATACATACTATCAAATATTTTTCCCGTGCGGGGTAGACAGAGTCTGGACTCTGCTACCACCCCGCACGGCGGTCTGTAAGACCTAAAGGCTACTTTTAGATGTTGTAGGGGTGTCGGTGGAAAACGGAATCAAAATAATGATGGGTTGCTAGCCACATCGCCTATTGACATGATTCCTCACATTTTCCACCCATTCCCTCGAGTAAAAAGGTAAGAGAAGCAGCTGGTTATTTCATTCTAAGTTTTATTTTCTCCTACACTTAAATATTTTATTGCTAAGTCATTCATTCATTTTGTGTAGGTGACACGGTCAATCGACCGTACACACCCTGGTGTCAGAGTTCTTCGGAACCGCCCCTCGGCCTCTGACATGATTTCCTTAACGACTACCAGATGGCAGCCGGGACCAACGGCTTAACTTTCCGAAGCACGGAATTATCTTTATTATCAGACAATCAGGTGATTCAAGCTCGCAATGTCCTAACCAAACTGGAAGCAACTAAACAAAGCATGCTTCCCGTGGGAAGCATGCTATGCTAAGTTTTTGTGTAGAGATCTTACTTTCATTAGGTTTTCTATTTCTGCTCCCAAGTGCCATGCAGCTGTACAGGGTGTCAAAGACTCGACATTACTGAACGTGGGAATGTAAGAGATTTTCTTTAGTTCCCAGCATTGGGTTCTGGTTAGAAGGTGGACCATACTGACGTCCTGAATGGTCCCTTCAAGTTTATTAAAATTCAAAA
Source organism: Elegia similella (assembly GCA_947532085.1). Lineage (NCBI taxonomy): Eukaryota > Metazoa > Arthropoda > Insecta > Lepidoptera > Pyralidae > Elegia > Elegia similella. The sequence goes on from OX383941.1 coordinate 24,140,584, forward strand.
AATTCAAAAAACATTTATTTAACATAGGTCATTTGGACACTTATTAATTGTCATATATTTTCAACTGAGAATTGTTGACGTCAGTAATTTACTTATGGCTAAGTTTAATGCCGCTTCCAAAGAGGAGTGCAGAAGAAGCGGCAACAAACTGCACAGCGCATTTTCTCCAATCGACGTCAACTTACAATTTTAGTTTATCTTAAAAACTAGGTATGTGGACTGAGTATACATTGTCCTTATTATAGTCATTGTAAATTTAATTTTAAAAAATAATGTTTAAGAAAATAATATATGAATATAAAAAAATATGTCAAAATATTGAAATTATATAAATGTCATCTTTAAAAATATTTTGTACCGAATGAGTAGCCCATTGACTAAATTGTAACTTATTACGGACATTAACTTGTTTTCGTTTCAGTGATTTTGTATATTCCGTAAAAACTGTTTTAAATAATGAATTGTAGTGGTCATCCGGGTTATTCCCTTTGTACACAACTGAACTTAATTTATTTCCTAAACTGGTTTTAAGTTTACATATGCTTTTAGAAGTGATAGGCCTACAAAAAAATTTTTCTTGACTAATTGGTTCCTTAATTTCTTTTGCAAAAGATGTGAATTGACCAGTATGGTCCGAAGGCAGTTTGGTAATAATAAATTTATTAAGATATTTATTTTCACAAAAGAAATTATCAAGACAAGTTGCAGATGAGGCAGTGATCCGAGTTGGTTCGCAAAAAAATTAAGAGAGATTCTCTGTGCAATTCCTTTTTCTATTATTTGACGAGCTCTGTGGCCTCGTGGTCATAATGCCAGGCTGCCACTCCATAGGTCCCGGGTTCGAACCCCGGTCAGGTCAAAATGGAAAATGCATTCCATTGACCGGCTTCAACGGTCTGCGCGGAAACATAAGCAGCTGGTACATTCTACATTTTTCTTTTCTCCCAGACCAGCATGGGAAAGTATATTTTTATTCTGCCTGCAGCCAATATGTATTTATTTATTATGGTACCTTTTTAGATAAGCTGGCAAATAAAAAATAAAACAAAATCCATTTTTATATCAACGAGTATAATTTAAATAAATACTTAGTTAGTGAGTGAGTATAATACAAAAGTTTACGTACAAAAATAATCGAAAACAATTAATTATGTCTTTTTAGTGGAAGGAATGAATAAATAATACGACCAAAAATATGATAACACCTAAAAAAATTTACAAAAAATATAATTTTATCGATAGGTACGTTTTAAGTCTTAGAGAGTTAGAATATATTAAGTAACGTTAGTAGATACATTGTCTTTAAGTACATAACACTTTACATAACATTAAGAACCATCCTTTGGAACGTTCAATTACTTTCTTCCAATATATCATAAACATATGAATAAAAATATTGACGTGTATCCTGCCCGTCCTAACCTATGGTGCCCAAACATGGGCATTACCGGAAGCCATTAAGTCCAGACTCAAGATTTGCCAGAGAGCGATGGAGCGAAGTATCCTAGGAGTCACAAGGTTGGACAGAAACCGTAATACTACACTTCACTCAAAGACATGTATAGTCGATGTGGGGCGCAAAGCTGCAAGGTTAAATGGAATTGGGCGGGCCACCATTTGTCGTATGCACCCGGATCGCTGGGCCCATGTTGCAACGAAGTGGTATCCAGAAGGAGGGAGACGGAATAGAGGTAGACCGCGAACGCGATGGAGTGATGATATGCGGAAGTTTAATACAGAATGGTCAGAGATGGCTCAGGCTAGGAATTACTAGAAGGAAATGGGGGAGACCTTTGTCCAGCAGGGGGACAATATATGTTAATAAAGGCAGTGATTTTCTCACCCAGACTAAATATTATACGGAGGATAGACTTTGTGCGTGTATTTGTTTATAATAGATAAATGCTGATGGCATTAAGTATATTGCAATTCGAGGACCAAACAATAAAGTTTTTATTAAATAAACTCACAAACGACTAGACCGATTTAATAAATATCTTACACTGATAAGAAAGCTACATTGTCAGCGCGTATCATAGGCTACATTTGATTTTCAAACAAATTTGGGATTTAACCAAAAAGTGTAACGGTATCAAAAAATTTGCATATAGAGGTCATTACAGCGCTAGCGCTGAAAGAAGCTAGTGATGTCTCTGTCGGCGTTATGGGGAACATACATACATACAGAAAAAAATCAAAAAATCGTCAATTTAGTTTCAGTATCATGTTAAGAGCTTACAAACACGATATCTCTGAAAACAAAGTAACTTACTCCATGACCAACCCTTACAGATTTATTAGATATTAGTATTGATAAACAATATAACAAGTTTTAGCCCCAGCAAGTAAATCAATTCCACTTCCTACTCAGTCGCTTAAAACTTATAGATATTCTCAATACCATGATAATTTTTATCAGTATAGCCATAGAGGAAAAATAGTATAGTAAATATACACAAAAAAAAGTTAAACAATTCAATTTTCCAAAAAACACCTTACTTCAAAATCGAACATTCTTTTACAAAAAATATCTTCAACTTGATCAGTGAAACAGAATTCTTTTCACCCTTACGGGATTGATAGAGCCTCCTCATGCTTTACATTTGATGCAACAATCATGATATTTTGCCAATGATCTGTTCCCAAGTCTTGATCTTGCGTAGCGCGTCTCGAGCGGCGGACGCCATCAGGCCCTCAGAAGATTGTGCTGGCTCGAAGCCCAGGATCAGTGCAGACTCCGTCAGGTAGCTCACAATCTGGGAACAGTTTATGTGGGTCAGGCAATACTTATCCCATTCACCCTAAGGAGGGTTGACGTTAGGCAGGCGGCCAGTCATAAATATACGCCGAAACTTATTATAGTATGGAAAGTATAAAAGCTGTCCATGCTGCTCCGATCCCACTTAATGTAGGATGAAGAGGGGACGAAGAAGACAATGACACTTATACAGGGTTCTCGTAAACACCGTTATCCCTCAAATCTGCCCGTCAAAATGAACAACTTTTAGTTTGGAACCAAGTTGAGAACTCAAAAATTTTCGACATTTTCATACAAATTGCGGGGCCGCTCGAACAGTTTTGTATAAAAATGCTGATGTTATTTCGATTTTCCAGCATTGATCACATTGGAAAAGTTGTTCATTTGACGGGATTGTTTGATGGTTTGCGACATACCTAAAATATTTTTCCCCTAGTAATAAAGTACATATACAAAAATACTTCTCTTGTCAATTAAGCAAAAAGTGAAAAAGATATAGCAAATTGTGGCATAGAAAATATATTATATATATTTTCTATATTAAATATATTTTCTTCTCTATACTTATATCGAAAATATAAGTATAGAGATATAACATCTGCACGGGAAGTGAAGTAGTTGGTCAAACTTTCCTAGCTTTTTTAAACTTTTTAAACCAATTTAAAGAACTGCCTAAATGCTAAGAGCATCCTCCAGTCAACCTTGAAGGGAAAAATAAATATAATAATAATAATATAATAATAATAAATAATAATACAATGTTAAATCTTAATATAGACCAGCATGGTAGAAACGAGCAGGCAGTTTGTGATATTACCTCTTTGAGTCGGTTCCTCAGGCTCTCCTTGGAAATGGCCTTCCTCTCGAAGTCTCTTGTGGTGAGGATCATCAGTGGCGCATGCAGCTCGTACAGCGTCACGCCTGTAGGAATTTCACATTATTAGATACAGAGTATTTTATTGTTTTTATCTTAATATGTCTTGTTTTATAGATGGGTTAAACTACTTTCGCGTAGCAGATGCAACGCGAATTTTTTAATAATTTAATAAGCATTTAATAAAGATTTATTAAATGCTCAATTGCGAATAACGAGAACACACTGAGCATGGTCACTTGTTGACGTAGTCATCCAGTGATCACGGTCAGTGTCACCCGGCTGAAATATCTAAAGAAAACCGGTATGTCCGCTTTAATTTTGTGCATTTGTTTAATATGGGCTTTGAAGTAAACGATTAAAATTAGGATTAGGTATTTTTTTGGGGTTCTAACCAACGCGAACATAATATTTTTCTTCAGACGTTTTAGTCTTCTGCGTTTCTCTTGTCAGTCTCTTTCTTTTACGCTTCGAAGCGTAAAAGACTGATGGCTCTGTAAACTTGAAGAATTTCTAGTTTACAGGCCTGACTTTGTCTCCAATTACCTTCACCAAGCAAGTTATATCGAAGACAAAGCTAGGTAACGTTGACAAAAATGCGTTGGATCGTTCCTAGTCATTCTTGCTTGTGGGACCGTTGGCACGTTATGGAAGCTAGCTGTTTTTTTGCTGCCAGGGGGGAATCAAACATTTTATGATTCGCGACGTACTTAAGAGTGTATGACTGTGCCTTAGGAATACGTCGAGGATACGGTTTTGGCTGACTCTTTGGAGGAGTCATTAACTCTTTCTCAAAAGTTGATGAAAGAACACAACCTCTCAGCCTGGAGTAGCCCGGCTCGATGACATCGAACGCGCTCATCAGGTGTCTGCAGATCTCGATCTTTCTCTTGAGCTCCTCCTCTGGCATTTCATGAATCATGTAGTTAGCCACCTGGAAACAAATATTTAGTTTGATTAGGCTTCATGTTATTGTTCAAAAATTGTTTTAATTCACCCTGTAATGTAAAAAGGGAATTATAATATCTATGCAATATCTTGTTGTCTCCATCGATTTATATAACGTTGTGTACTTACGTTGTATACGTTATTTGCTATGAAATGTCTAAACTCTGCACGTTATAAGGCAAACTTAATAAACCATGCCATAAATTTGGCTGAGAGCCCTCTCTCGAAACACTTTTCGCTGACAAACAGAGGTAGTACGACGGATATAATACGTTACGGTAGAATATAATATTTTATATTAGGTATATCAAATAATAGATAATGAATTTACATAAATAACAAATAAAAATCTGTTGGCAAAGGCGGACTGATCACTTTAACGATTTCTTCCAGTCAACCTTAGGGTAGATAGACAGAGTTCATGTAGTTGTATTAGCGGTATTTGTAGATGAACATCTTAAACCTGTCTGGATTGAGTTTCTTTCGGCATATTCTTCTCACCAGTGGTCGTTCCGAAACGTTAGTAGTATTTCGATATTGCATATATTAAAAAAACATAAGAAATAAAAATATGACGTTCAAAATCAGATACGTGTGTCCAATTTTGAATAAAAATCTTTGACTTTTGACTGTACGTTATAAGCTGTTACGCAACTAACCTTGCCGTAGAGTTGGCTGAGAGAGTGCTTCGCCGACAGACAGAGGTAGTGCGACGGATGTAAAACGTTGCGGTACTTGTAGAGGAACGTCTCAAAGCCTGGGACGTCGTTGGCGTCTATTTGCTCGAACTCGTCCGTGAGTCTGCAACAAAATAGATCGACGTTACCTACAGTTACTTGTTTGTTTTGTTTTTTTAAGGTTCCGTACCCAAAGGGTGAAAACGGAACCCTATTAATATCGCTCTGCTGTCCGTCTGTCTGTCTGTCACCAGGCTGTATCTCATGAACCGTGATAGTTAGACAGTTGAAATTTTCACAGATGATGTATTTCTGTTGCCTCTATAATAACAAATACTAAAATATAGAATGGAAGGCCCAGAAAGAGATGGGTAGACGAACTGCAATCGGAAAGACTGGACTTCAGTAGCCCTCGACCGTAATAGTTGGAATGATGAAAGGGAGGCCTTTGCCCTGCAGTGGGACAGTATAGGCTAGAAATAGAAATAGAAATAGAAATAGAAAATATAGAATAAAATGAATAGGGGCTCCCATCGGCAGACATGATTTTTGGCCGTTTTTATAGATAACGGTACGAAACCCTTCGTGCGCGATTCCGATTCGCACTTGGTCGGTTTTCTTATGTGTAAGTGGCATACACTGGTGACAGATTTTTCAGCTGCCTAAAGGTATTTGACATAGTTTAACGACTGCCATCAATGTGTACCTTCCTAAGCACGAAGGAGCTCGAGATATTTTTATGCCACTTGCGGTCACCCATCCCAGTAAGAACCGCGCCCTTATAATGTTTACCACCATTGGAGTTTGGACCATCGAGCTCCTCGTTACTGTTACTCGAAAGAGGTAAAGTCCTAAACTGGAACTGTTTTGATAATCTTCCAAGAAGTATAGTGCTTAATAAAAAACCTAGTTAACATCTATGGGAAAAACAATCCATCAGAAGTAGGGAGAGCTGACATACGAGATTATACCCATTGTCAACTAAGCACCAGCGTGTAGCAGCGCGGTAAGACACTGACCAGCACACTTTAGGCAACGGAAGGCGCTTGCGTCCGAACACCATCCACTTTGTTAGATACCTAGTTAAGGAAGAAGAAGAAGGAGTAAATTACCTTTACTTTGAGACAATTTACTTTGCGTGCTTTCGCCACCAGTTAGTTTATGCAAACTATTGCTGGCCATCGCCCACCTACTACTGTTAGTCCCTTCATGCCCGCCACCAATAGTTGATGCATGCATGCAAGCAACGCTTGTCATTCGAACGATCAACATCTAGGTTTCACTGCCTGAAGATGCCTCGTGTAGAGGCGAAACACGTGTCGCGAGCACGACGGCCGACATTGCTGCAGCCTCAACGGATGCAGCAGTATCGACCAGGGTTGCATGCATCAACTATTGGTAGCGGGCATGAAGGGACTAACAGTAGTGGGTGGGCGCTGGCCAGCAATAGTTTGCATGAAATAACTGGTGGCGGAAGCACGCAAAGTAAATTGTCTCAAAGTAAATGTAGCTTTGACTTCCGCAAAGTAACACCTGAATCTATTAACTAAATTACCTTTTCAGAAGAAGTTGTACGGCTGCCGCCGGCATGGTATACAGGCAGCCATTGTCAATACACGCCCACTTGGCGTTGGCATCCAGCGGTGCTGTAGGAAGCACCCTGCCCGCGCACTTCGGGCAACGGAAGGCGCTGGCGTAGGTTCCCAGCTCAGTTGGGTCTGAACACCGCTTGCATTGGCAGTCGAAGAACTTGCTGTGTTTGATGTGCTCCCGGCGTTTGAGGGTGCCCTATAAATGTCATTATAGTTACTAGCTGCCTCCGTGGTCCAGTGGTTAAGGCGTTTGCCTGTAGACCCGGGGGTCGTGGGTTCGATTCACACGGGACGCATACTTTGTTTAGTTGTTTCCAGTTTGGTTAGGACATTGCAGGCTGAAATCACCTAATTGTCTGATAATAAAGATGATTCCGTGCTTCGGAAGGCACGTTAAGCCGTTGGTCCCGGCTACCATCTGGTAGTCGTTAAAGGAACCACGTCAGAGGCCAAAAGGCGGTTCCGAAGAACTCTGACACCAGGGTGGGCATGGTCGATTGACCGTAACACCTACTCGAAATGACAATGATGATTATAGTTACCATCGATCTGAAGCGATATAGTGGGCCAGTTATCCAAAAGCACAATTCTTAACTATAATGTCCTGGATTCGATCCCCGCTCGATCCGATATGTGTTGTAGTCTAATTTTACTCTCATTTTATTGACAAATACTTAGTTTTTCATTAATCCGAGTAAGTAGTATCCCAATACCTTCATTACTTTCCCAAATCCAACAAATTCCTTCCCAGCTTAAAAATGCTTCCGATTGGCAGCAGCGTCGAAAGTACAAGAAGCCAAAGAAACTGCGCTCGCCAAACAACCTGCCAAGCGTAGGGAGTATGGCAATATCCTCGATGGTAATGGCGTTCCATTCAGCGAGCTAAGCATCCTTAGGAGAGGCCTTTGTCCAACAGTGGACTTCTTACAGCCGGAATGACGATGATGATGACTCAGTTCTGATGGTAGAAAATTTAGTTAGGAAAGCTGCACACTAGCACGCAAGTGTGGAGGGTTCCTAGTCACCATATTTGTTAAATTGTGTGTAAAATTACAACCCACTCTATTAATCTGATGGCCGAGCGGATAAACAGAACATTTGTTTTGAAGACCGCGACGGTATAAACGTTAATCACAAGGCCGTGCAGGCATTGTCAAAGCGGATGGTGATATTGATTCAATTGATCCAATCTGTCGTCACATTCATGCTTAAAATAAAATGGGCCAGCGTAATACTGGACCAAACTCTTCACAGACCAAACCGGTAATTTTCATCCTCATAGAATCTTTTGTAATTAGGTTTTAAAACATAAATCCTTATCCTTACTAATATTATAAATGCGAAAGTGAGTTTGTTTGTTTGTTACGCTTTCACATCGTAACTACTAAACCAATCATCATGAAATTTTGCATACAAGTTCTCTGGAGTACGGAGAAGGACATAGGCTAACTTTTATCCAAGGAAAACGTACTATTCCCGAGCGATCGACATTGTCGCGGTCGGAGCCGCGGGCGAAAGCTAGTACTAAATATATCTAACCAAGTTGTTGATTTAAAGCTTGAAAATGAAACATAATATTCCTTTTGTAGAGGTTAACTTAATTCCCAATCAGATTCTACAACAAAATGCCAGAGGGGGTGCCATTGTCAACTGCCGGTCTGGTGGTTGCTGATATGGATACGAGTACGCGCGCCCGTCTCCTCAAGCTACTGCTTTATCATCATCATCAGGTCTTTTTAGTCTCCACTGCAGGAGCATGACCCTCTCTGTACTACCATGGACCATACTTGGCCAGAGTTGCTGCTTACACATCTCTAATTAATCCGAGTGAGTAGTATCCCAAATACCTTTATCTTATTTCTCAACCCAATAAACTCCTGCCCTTCCCTCGTTTAAAAACGTTTTCCATCGGACATGTTGGAGATGACAGCCCTGACCAAGGTCGGCACCTTGGCCTATTGGGTCCCACAAGTCAGAGTCTGTTCTCACCTGTAGCGTATACGCGTAGCAAAGTGAAATAAGGTCTCCAGCTTTATGCGCCACCGCTGCCCGTACGGTCAGCGGCCTGCCCGTGACTCTCTCAGCATCCGTGTGAGTGGTGGTCGGGGTGCACTCGTGTGCGAGAAGGTAGGCTTCGTCATACAACGCCCGTGCGTTGGCGCCACTGCCACCGACTTCGAACGCGTTCACCTGAAAAAAATACTTTTGTGTCAATTATCATCATCATCATTCTTTTTTTACTAAATTTTGAAGTAGGCATTTGTCTCCCATCTCACCTGATGGTATGTGACGATAAAAACGAGGATGTTACATACCTATCCAAGAGTCCAAGAGATACCCATTTATTCTACTTTTGAATGTCCGGGGATTGTACTTGTCTTGGAATAAAGCCGCAGGTAGTTCATTCTACACCTTAGCTACTCGAACCAAATGGCCTGTTGGGCGGCCCAGATACAGGTGGATGGATTAAGTCAAAAAAGACCTGCACTATCGAAAAGCCGAAAACTGGCAGCAGGTGGTGCAGAGCAGATCGGAATGGAAAAAAAATATAATCGGAGGACAAAACTCACTATGGGTTTCTACGCCATCCTAGTTACCTAGTTATCATTCCAGTTGTTTGAGGTCGACTGATAGACAAAAGCGTCTCCTAAGTATGCTTCGTTCCACGGGAGGATATTGCCTTACTCTCCACGCTTGACTGGTTGGTTGGCGAGCGCAGTTTCTTTGGTCTCTTTTGCTTCCGAAGCTGCTGCGTATTGGAAGCATTTTTAAGTTTGGAAAGGATAGGAATTTGTTGGATTTGGGATATCACTCACTCAGATGAATGGAGGAAGAGTAAGTAGCAGCCATACATTCAATTTGTGTAATAACTGATAATTCACGTATTAGGTCAAACCAGAGATAGTGCGCCTACTAGTGAATTTTTGATGTTTGGTGCCAGAAACATAAATCAAAGGAGAATGTAAAAAATGAAAGATTGTGGCAAAAAAAAAATGGCAAAAAAATTGGTAAAGCACCTCGGTATAGATATGTCTGCCGCTGATACTATCAACCAGAAACAGGAGCCTTATATAAAACTCATTCTACGCAGACGAAGTCGTAGGTAAAAGCTAAGAGGAAAACAAAGAAAGAGGGGGAGAGCCTGGCATATTTAACCAATAAGAATATTTACAATAAGAGGTAAAAGGCAAAATAAAAGAAAAAGAATGAGAGTACCTACTTCCAGTATCCCGCAGACAGTGTGAATCATTTCGCTGTCGTACTCCATTCCCCATTTCTTCAACCTCTGCACCACGTGCCTTTCGTTCATGGGCCAGATGTCTCCCCGAGATTTTCTGAGTTCGTTGTGAGCTTCCATGGCAGACAGGGCTCTCCATTTTTCAGGATCAGCTTTCTTTAGTAATAAACATCTGGAAAATAATATTCGAGACTATAAACTTGCAAGTAGTTGCCTGTTTTTAGGGTTCCGTACCCAAAGGGTAAAAACGGAACCCTATTAATATAGCTCCGCTGTCCGTCTGTCTGCTGTCTGTCTGTCCGTCTGTCACCAGGTTGTATCTGATGAATCGTGATAGTTAGAGAATTGAAATTTTCAGATGATGTATTATTTCTGTTGCCACTATAACAACAAATACAAAAAAATTGAATAAACTTATTATTAAGGGGGCTTCCATACAATAAATACAGGTAGAGGACCTGCCGGCCTTTTGCTAACTCAGTGTACAACGTTTTGATAGTCATTTCAAAGTACATTACGTTTTATATATCTATAATAAAAATAGTCAAACATAGGAAATCCGCGATGTATTTTGAAATGACTATCAAAACGTTGGTCACTGAGTTAGCAAATAGGCCGGCTGGTCACGTATCTTTGCCCCTGACCTGTACATACGGCTGCAGAAAGTCGGTCTCAGTATAGTGTCACAACTGAGAGGGGGTCATATTTCTCTGCAGTCGTCTGTAGCTATGTGCAATTTTGCTTTTGATCTTGAGAATGAGAAAGAATCTTCCAGATAAAAATCCTCGTTGAAGGTTAGGTATATTTTTTTTTAAATTTTGACTCACACAAAGACGGCAAGTTAAAGAAATTTTTTGTTTTTGTGTGGGTCAATAATTGTTATCTAAATTTGAATCCCCTCCTGTCTTTCGATTGGCTCAAAGAGGTAGGGCAAATATTTAGTTCAACATATTTAGTTATTTTAGTATAGAAATAATAGAAACCAGGTAACCTTACTGTCGGCTATGGAAAACCTGAACTTGTAACTCTAAACTGGCTATCACAGGACAGGCATATTGCTTAGTGTAGGACCACCGCTTATTCACATAGCATATCAAAAAGTTAAATATATTTATTTCATTTATACGCCATTATAAATTACGCCATTATTAATATATTTACACGCCAGCCTGCGACACGGAGTGACCGGGTTCGATCCCCGGCCAGGACAAGATGGAAAATGACCTTTTTCAGATTGGCCTGGGTCTTGGATGTTTATCTATATAAGTATTTGTTATAAAATATAGTATCGTTGAGTTAGTATCCCATAACACAAGTCTTGAACTTACTTTGGGGCTAGCTCAATCTGTGTGATTTGTCCGTATACATTTATTTTATTTCAGATTATGTAACCTGATTGACATAGTGATTTCCGGTAGTTTTCCTACTGAAGAATTGTAAGTCTAAAAAAAGATTTCGCTAATTTGTTTTTGTCAGGCCTGACTCACTTCCCGTGTCGGTATCGAAAACATCCGGTAAAAAAAACGGAACAAATCCGGTAGGAACGACGCACGTTTGGCCACATGTGTTCATATATATAAATATAAATTTGGCTTGCTGTAGGTATCCAAATAAAAAGGTGCTGCGTTCTGACGCGAGCTAAATTACCCCGTATCGCTAACTACATTGAGTTGATATTTCTTTGAAAACTGCCTCCGTGAACCCACTGAAGGCGTTTGCCTGTAGACCCGTGGTCATGGGTTCGATTCCCACGGGAAGCATACTTTGTTTAGTTGTTTCCAGTCTGGTTAGGACATTGCAGGCTTGAATCACCTGATTGTCTGATAATAAAGGTGATTCCGTGCTTCGGAAGGCACATTAACCCGTTGGTCCCGGCTGCCATCTGGTAGTCGTTAAAGGATCCACGTCAGAGGCCGATAGGCGGTTCCAAAGAACTCTGACACCAGGGTGTGCATGGTCGATTGACCGTGTCACCTACTCGAAATGATGATGATGATGAATACCTTCGCAAAGTGCGACTTCTGTAACTACTTATTCTGTGACATAACACAAGACTCGAACTTACTTGGGGGCTAGCTTAATCTGTGTGATTTGTCCATATAGATTTACTAGCAAAGTCAAAGTCAAAGATTTTTATTCAAAATTGGATACATGTATCTCTTTTTGAACGTCATATTTGTATTTGTTATATTTGTTTAATTTATGCAAAATCGAAATACTACTAGCGTTTCGCAACGACCACTGGTGAGAAGAATACGCCGAATAATAGCTGACCCGGCAAACGTTGTTTTGCCATATAAATAATGTCTAAAAAATAAAAATAAAAATTTAGGGGTGGACTACCCCTCACATTTAGGGGGATGAGAAATAGATGTTGGCCGATTCTCATAGATACCGGATAAGCACAAAAAATTTCATCAAAGTATGGCAACGAAAACTGTGACACGAGAATTTTATATATTAGATTTATTTATCTTTGTACGTACCTCAAGGGCATAAGAGCCTGGTACGAATCCTTTAGCTCTTCCATATTATTGTAGTCCGGGGTCACGTTTTTCAGCGTGTCGCATTCATAAGTAGAGTGTCCCGTGTACTTGCCCGTGCCGGGACATGATGCACTGCACATCGGCCATTTGCAGCCCTTGCATCTGCGAAACATGCATACGATTATGTAATACGAGCTTTTGCTTACATATATAGTATATTATTACGTCTTTATCCCTTAAGGGATAGACAGAGCCTAAGGTCATAAGACCAAAAGGCCACGTTCAGCGGGTTGGTGGGCGTAAAGGTGGAAAACGGATTTAAAATAGTGATAGGTTGCTAGCCGCATCGCCTATAACCACGATTCTTTAGATTTGCCGTTCCCTTGACCGGCTTCTACGGTCTGCGCTGGAAGAGAAGCAGCTGGCACATTCTACGATTTCCTTTTCTCCCAGACCAGCATAGAGTTTTTGATGATTAATCATAATCATATTTATTCACATAAATCATGGTACATTAAGGTGTTAAAAGCAAAATAGAAGAGCACATGTTTAGCCATATTAAATAGTGTATGCAAATAGGTCTAGACAGAAGAAATGATTAGTCTTATAAACTTATAAAGAAAAAAAAAATAACTTGAATTAATCATGAATATAGAGATTAAAAATTCTTGTCAAAAAACTCTTTCAGGTCGTTGTAAGACTTTTCCATCAACTAGGCGATTTAGTCATTGTAGAGCCACGCCACTGACAAAATTCAGTTTTGCTAGTAGCATGAATGGACCGGCTCGTCCAGAGAAGTACTACACTCTCACAGAAAATCGACGTTTGAATAGAAGCTTTACCGCTTCTATGCTTCGTTTGGTAAGTAAGAGAGCCGGAGACCCGTCCTCTCCCCTACCATTTCCTTTCCACTTATATTTCTCCAACTCTTTAAAAGGCCGGCAGTGCTCCTGTCACACCAAGGTGTTGCAGTTGTCCATGGGCTGCGGTGATCTTACCATCAGGTGCTCGCTTGCTCGATTGTCATCTTATATTATAAAAAAAAACTCATCCAATTCCTATTACAACCTAGACAGTACAAGGCTTCACGGCTGGTCTGTATGGTCCCTATCAGATGTCTCCCCGGGACTAATGTTTACTTACTTAGCAAGGCCTCCTTCATCCAATTCTCTGTAGCAGCCCAGACATATAAGTCCACATCCAGTACAGGGACCCACAGCAAGTGCTGGAGCCTGGATGATGACTTCTCCAGCACGGATGTCGCGGGCTGCCACCAGGTATCTGGAAACGAGGAAACAAGAAGACTATAACCGAGGAATCAATGCTACATATTACTTATGATATGACTAAATATGTTGTAAGCGTCAGAAAAAGAGATAATTGATGTTTTGAAAATACACTACTGCACTACCTTTTTGCTACTATTTAGTACCTCAATTGACAGCAATAAAAAAACGCAAAAACGCGTAAAGAAAGTAGTGAGACACAGTCCCGACATCAGTATGTCGGGACCACATTTTCATATTTCTAGACATTACAACTATGATAACTGCATTATGTACTAAAAACGAGTCACTCACATGCTATTTCGTCAAATTGCCGACTATAGTTTCGGACTCGTCAGGAGCCCATTTTTAAGAAGAAACTATAGTCGGCAATCCCGACGAAATAGCACGTGAGTGACCCGTTTTTAGTACATATCTCACGTTAGTTTCAATGATATGATAACTGCAATGTATTCTCTCGTAAATACGATAAAAAGGTGTTAAGTGACAAATTTTAAATCCTTACTTCCTTATCCTTACTCATATTATAAATGCGAAAGTGAGTTTGTTTGTTTGTTTGTTACGCTTTCACCCCATAACCACTGAACCGATCATCATGAAATTTTGCATACAAGTTCTCTGGAGTACGGAGAAGGACATAGGCTACCTTTTATCCCGGGAAAATTTATCCCCTTATTCCGAGGGATCGACATTGACGAGGGTGGAGCCGCGGGCGAAAGCTAGTGTGTAGTAATCGCGACAACATTAGAAAACATCACAATACAACTAATTTATCTCTTTGTATAGTGTAGTACCTATTGAGTCCCACAACCTAGTGGTCATCTATGGCCTAGTAGTAATAATGCCAGGCTGACACACTGAAGGACCCGGGTTAGATCCCCGGTCAGATCAAGATAAGAAATTGTCTTTTTAAGATGAATAAATGGTCTTTGGATGTTTATCTATAGATGTATTCGTTTTAAAGACCCAGGCCAATCTGGAAAAGATCATTTTCCATCTTGACCTGGCCGGGGATCGAACCCGGGCACTTTCGTGTCGCAGGCTGGCGTGTTGACCGCTGCGCCACGGAGCTAGCCCTTTGGTGCATTATGTATGATATTTATATTAGTAAAGTGAAATAATTGATACTTCCCGAGAAAAATACACAGTAAATAGACAATACCTAGTATTTTAGTGTCTCTATATTAGTTAGTAATGCTACGTATGCCATAGCATTACTAATACAGAGATAACGAGAAAAAATAAGAGAACAATAATATCCTTCTGTATACAGGGTGACTGGTAAGACATTTGATATATTGGTACAGGGTACTCTGTATTCGATTCTCTTTCCACACATGTATAGGAATCGGGGTTTAAAATTTGAGTTTATTATTCAAGAAAAACAGGGACACTCGCAGCGCGGGCGCATTAGGTTTGCAAACGAAAAGATCACGAGGCAAGTACCTCCCTGCAATGACGTGCGTGAAGCCGGCGGTGTCCACACTTTTGGAGTATTTTGTTTATTATTTTATTCTCTGTAGTTCATACATAGTATCACGTCTTTTTCTCTTGCGGGATAGACAGATCCTAGGTCTATAAGACCTTATGGCCACATTTAGCTTTACATTATGTTGGAGGGCGTGTAGATAGAAAACGGAATCAAATAGGGATAAGTCGCTAGCTGCATCGCTTATTGACATGATTCTGCAGATTTTAGCGCATTCCCTCGATCGGCGTATACGATCCGCGAGGGCAGAGAAGCAGCTGACACATTCTACGTTTTTTCTTTTCTCCCAATCGAGCATGCAGCAGCAGCAAGTAGTTTATTGTTTTATTTTTAAATACAGTCTTTTATCCATACTAATATTATAAATTTATACCAATATTATAAATTACAAATGCAAAACTCTATCTGTCTGTCTTCATTTCACGCTTTAACCATTGAACCAATTCGGATGAAAGGTATAGAGATAGTTTGAGGCCCGGGGAAGAACATAGGGTACCTTTCATTACGGGAAATTCAGTGTTCCCGAGGGATCAACACTAACGCGGGCTGAGCTGCGGGCAAAACCTAGTATATAGTAAAGCGTTATGTGACCAAAAACATCATGTCCTTAAATATATATAATTAAAGTGCTCCAAGAGCGACCTACGAGCGAAAGGTCCCGGCTTCAAACCCCGCCCGGTCGACTTGTACCTCTGAGTTTGTAGACCAATCTAATTCACGTACGGTCATTTTCATTGACCACTGCCTGCTTCCGGTAAAAGAAATCATCGTGAAGCAAGATTGCTTCCAATCATAATTGCAACCCTTGTTATTTTATGTTTATGAAAATTCGAAATGGGTGTCGTTTATGAGATATTTTTTGGTGAAGATCTGGAAAATTATTAAAACTCTGGGAGCCTTCCGTCTTTTGTAGATATGAGGGACAGCAAATGAACATACATTCATATTTAAAACGCCCCTTTTGGCTTTGCCGTAGGCGGCTAAAAGTATAATCCTCCTTCCCTCATTAAATAAATACTGTATAGTATGCAAACGAATATTACATAGGTACATCATCATCATTAAGTATAGGTGTCACGGTCAATCGACCATGCACACCCTGGTGTCAGGGTTCTTCCGAACCGCCTCTCGGCCTCGACGTGGTTCCTTTAACGACTACCAGATGGCAGCCGGGACCACCGGCTTAACGTGCCTTCCGAAGCACGGAATCATCTTTATTATCAGACAATCAGGTGATTCAAGCCTGCAATGTCCTAACCAAACTGGAAACAACTAAATAACCCACGACCCCCGGGTCTACAGGCAAACGCCTTAACGACTGGACTACGGAGGCAGTTAAATTACATACAGAATGAAGTAGTCAATAATTGAAATGCAATAAACCAAAAAGTTGGTCATTGGTCATGGTCAGGGATGTTATCATCAACTACTTGTCCGGTGATTACAGGTATGTCCTCGGGTTCGCGGGTCTGGCCTCCCAAGCTGCTACGTCCCAAATCCAAATTTATTTTCTAATCCTTTCCTGGCTTAAAAAGCTTCAGATGGGCTGCAGCGTCGGGAGTACAAGAAGCATAGGAAACTGCGCTCACCAACCCGCCAGCCAAGCGTGGTGAGCATGGCAATAACCTTCAATGGAACGAAGAATCCTTGGGAGCAGCAGCCTAAGCTTTCAAAAATGACAATTATCTATGTATATCGCCAATTGTAGCGTCAATCTGGGTCGCATGCCTGCACGTTGCTTGCCCTGCGTGAGCTTAATCAACGTGCATATAGGTGACCTAGTGACCTATATTTAAATTATAGGTCACTAGGTCTGGAGGTCACCCATATGCACCCATATATTTGGGTTGATAAACTTTGAGCTTCTTTTTTCTACACTTAAGAAGCGGTGTCATCGTCATCATCATCAGGTCCCCTTTAGTCTCCACTACAGGAGCACGACCCTCTCTGTACTACTAGGGCCATACTTGGCCAGAGCAGCCAGAGGACATGGCCTACACTCTCCACGCTGGCCAGACGGGTTGGCGAGGTCTCTTAGATGTTTATGAGCTTTGTTTAGCTTGTATTTCCTAAGTCACCTCCTACGACATCCACGGGAAGTCTTGGAGTGGTTCTATTCTACTCTGCCGGATACCACACGGCTAAGAAGCGGTGTAATTCATAATATTTTATAAGTCACTAGCTTTTGCCCGCGGCTTCGCTCGCGTTACGTTTCTTTCATCCCCTATTTTATCCCCTTGGGGGTAGAATTGATCAAAATCCTTTCTTAGCGGATGCCTACGTCATAACATCTACCTGCATTCTAAATTTTAGCCTGATTTATCCAGTGGTTTGCGTTGTGCGTTGATAGATCACTATGTCAGTCAGTCACCTTTGAGTTATATATATTTAGATCTAATGATGTTGCAAAAAAGATTGATTGATTGACATCTTGAACTTAGATTGTGCTTAACACGAGATAAATAAATATGTAGTGACAAATCACGCAGAAGCTCGCTCCAAAGCAAGTTATGAACTTGGTTGAACATATTATATTGTAAAAAACCGTCGTGTCGGACTCGCGCACGAAGGGTTCCGTACCGGAATCTATAAAAACGACAGAAAAATCATGTCTGTTGCATGGGAGCCCCCCTTTAATATTAATTTTATTTTCATTTAATTATTTAACAAAATTTTCTGTAAATATTTAAAGCATCTACCTGTTGCCGTTATCAATGTCGAACAAAATCAAGCAAAAAAAAGTCAAGTTTGTTGTATGGGAGCCTTCTCAAATATTCATTTTATTGTATTTTTTAGTATATGTTGTGATAGCGGCAACAGAAATACATCATCTGTGAAAATTTCAACTGTCAAACTACCACGGTTCATGAGATACAACCTGGTGACAGACGGCAGCGGAGCGATATCAATAGGGTCCCGTTTTTACCCTTTGGGTACGGAACCCTAAAAAAGATACTTATATATATAGATTAATACACATTCAAGACCCAAGTCAATCAGAAAAAGTTTACCTGTCCGCATATCAAACCAGGGTCCCTATGAATCAAAAGAACAGCGCCACTACTAAACCACAGAGGAGAATGCTATGTAATTACAAATGGTTACATCAAGAATGTTACATTTTGAAGAGACTCGTTCGACTGTAACAATATGAATACATCCCAACATAAAATCAATAAATCCAGACTAATTCCCACAAATGCGCGAGTTGTTGTGTATAATAGTATCCTCCCTCCAAGCTAGCCGCGCCGCCGGCTGGTCTAACTGTAGGAACTTACCTGGTTTAATATGATTGGAGTCTGGGTGAGGTAGCGACCCCAATAAACGAACGTTAAATGTTATTATCAATGAAACGAATATCTTCTTTTCCAAACAGTCATTTTAATAAGCATTCAGTGGATTGTGAGATCATTAAATGATAGGTATAAAGATTTTAGTATTACTACTAAAACGCACAGATAGAAAAATATGTTAAAAACCACTCCAACTGTATCTAATTTTATTTTTCCAACCAAGAAGCTGGCCTGGGATACAAGCTTGCATAGGCTATTCGCTTGTGTCTTCATTGCCTTCGAATAAAGGTAGGTCACTGATAAAATCTGGCCTAATAGAACTTCAATGACCTAACTGATGCAATGTTTAGCTCTCAAAATGTTGCTTCTACTTATAGATACAACCTGTACACTACATCGAATAATGGTGTAAGAATCGCGATATGAAAAGAACAATCACATATAGCGATTTTTATGTTTTGTAATATACTTCACAAAAAGATATTATTGCGAGTAGATAACAGTTTTGTCTAGTAAGGGTAATATGCAAAGATATACCAACTGGAAACAAAATGTAATGCTACTAGAAGAGCAACTCTGAAATGATGACACTAGACCCATGAACTGAACAAACTAATTGACGTGAAAAAGTGCCTGAAAAGGCCTATTTTCTGAATAAATCTTTGAATCTTTGAACTGATGACTCTTCTAATAGATAGGAGGAAACATTCTCAAAAATTCATCAACTAAGTAGTAACACCTCTCTAGTAATAAGTCACACATTTTCATTTTGCATTTGTGATTACTGTGTATGATTTTTAGTTCCTGTGGAAGCTTGTTGAATAACTTAACTGCCTGATACCGTACGCTGAGCTGATCACTATTTCGATTCTTGTTTTCTTTCTTTAAACCAACCACACGTTTAACGTGGCCTTCAAGTCCTACGGCCCTAGGTCGTCTGCTCCGTAAGAAATAAAAAAGAGGTAAGTGCGTATGAAAACCGCTTTTGACTTCCTGAGCAAAGTTGTAAATAATACCGGCATCGTATCTGTCCGAAAACTGGTATGACGACTACTAGTCCCGCTACCCTAGTCTGCGATGCAACTCACTGCTTACACCGAATCCACGTGATATGCAACGAATCAATATTCGATCACCAACGCAAGCGCGATACGAACAAGATGAATTGCAATGTACATTATATATGCATCCGATGACAAAGTGCTTGCCTGGACAGACCTCGCCCAGCTTCGGACCCGAGCGCTTGCTGCACATGCAGGTGAGCGAAACATTTATTTTTATCAGTGTTTGTCAATTTGGAACAGAGCCAATTAAATTTTAATAATTTCTCTTATATTAAAGCGTTTAGTTGCATCAGCATCTTAGCTTTTTCGAAGCCCGCCTCGGCCATCTTAGTTTCTTAAAACTTAAACGTACTGTATGAAGATTTTATGGTCGGCTTTGTTTATCTGACCAACCGCACTTGTTTTCAAAACATATGCTGGTGCCTTTGCCAGTTTTATCTGCTAGGATATCCCAAAAAAAGAGATGGTGCTTCTATTTTGGACTGGAAACTACATGGGCCTTTTATACTGTTGACAAAAATTAAATACTGCGCAGATCTCATGATGGATCTGTTTAATGGAACTCCTCGTCTATGGCAGGCAACCCCATTGTTTAGGCTCGTTGGGTTTGTCTTGTTAGCTTGTGCTTGGCGATATCCAGAACAGAATGTGCCAGCTACCTTTCCGTTCATATCCTTAAATGAACTGGAAATATATATAATTTATTTTTTGTGAAAAAAATAATAATATTATTTTTAGGAGTGAGTTATAAAGACCTGATGATGATGTTACGGCTGAGTCAGGTCACCAGCAAGGAGTTGAGGCCGTGACTCGAGCTTTTATTGAAGGCTCAACTTTATTATAAGACTCGAGTCTTCAAGTTTATTATAACACTCTTTTGAAGGCTCGAGTCGTTATGTTTATTATGACTCGAGCTCTTTTGAAGGCTCGAGTCATTGCAAGAAATCTCGCGCTTGACTAGACTCGAAACTTCGAGTCTATTGAGCTCATAGAGCCTTGCTAATCCGACTCGAGTCTCTACAATTAGAATACATATAATAATTTGTTTTTAACTCAAAAATTATGACGAGCTTGGTCTTCATGAACCCCCCCCCCCCCTCTCCATGACCCCGTGTATCCCTAGGACCCATCTTCTCCCTTATCTCTCCTGTAGGTCGGAGGTCACCTTCTTTTCCCCCTCTTCTCCACATTTCCCCCCTCCACCTCCACCTTGCCTCCTTCCCCCGGACCGCCCGCATATAACAATAACGATGATGTCATATAACAATAACAAAGAAATGAATTTACTACCTGTTTTAAGTTGTGTTGTTTTTGTTTTTCGTGAATGCCAGTGGCCAACACTGGTGTCAGATTTTCAAACTGCCTAAAGGCATCTGACATAGATTAACTATTGCCATCAATTATGACAACCGGGACCAACGGCTTAACGTGCCTTCGGAAGCAAAGCTCGAAATATATTTATGCCACTTTATGCCACTTTACGTCACTCATCCAAGTAGGGACCGCGCCAAGATAAGAGGGCGAGGCGACCGTGTAGTCCACTTCCGTACTAAAATTTCCTGTCTTTATTGTACTTCCATGCTGGTCTGGGAGAAAAGAAAAAACGTAGAGTGAACCAGCTGCTTCTCTTCTAGCGCAGATCGTAAAATCGAGGGAATGGGCAAATCTGACGAATCATATTAGTAGGCGATGCGGCTAGCAACCCATCACTACTTTGATTCAATTTTTCACCTAACGCCCACCAACATGCTAAACGTGGCTTATAGGTCTTAAAGACCTGGGCTCTGTCTACCCCGCAAGGGAAAAAGACGTGATACTGTGTATGTGTGTGTTATTGTACATACTTACAAAATCACGTCTTTAACCATCACGACGTAGACTGAGCCTAGATTCTAAAGAATAAAAATGTGATGGACTGATAGCTGCATCGTCTCGACGTAGTAGGAGTGGACCGAATCTACGTTCCCTGCATCGCTCTTTATTGTACATAACAACAAAATTTCCTGTCTTTATTGTACATAACAAAATCACGTCTTTATCCATCACGACGAGGACTGAGCCTAGATTCTCAAGAATAAAAATGTGTTGGACTGATAGCTGCATCGTCTCGACGTAGGACTGGACCAACTCTACCTTGCACCAGCTTATGCGATCTCGCGCAGATCGGAACACAAACAGCTAGTATATTTTATCACCCAGTTTATTTTTATTGTAAGTAGTGTATAGTGTATTTTTCTTATTGTTGTAGTTTCCTTTGGACCGACGACTGTTGAACTTGGACCGATAAATAAGAAGAAATATAGTAAGTTATTAAATACATTATTCTTTATAAGATGAAGTTGAATTACCTTTTTTATTTAACGAACTTATTTTGATCTTTCTTTGAGGTTATTTATTTTACGAACTTATTTCGATTCTTTCTTTTATTTTTTTTTATTTTTCTTTTCTTTGGGGAATGCCGAAGTATTTTGTTTACTTCTCTTTCTTAATCACTAACTTTCGCCTGCGGTTTCGCTCACAACGAATATTCTCCTTCTATGCGCATTCACAGTGTCATGATTTTCATTTAGTAGCTAAAGCGTAAAAGCGTAACAAATAAAGAAACTCAATAAACCACGGTACTACTAATACTGTTAATAGTTTTTTGGTCATATGCCTGCTCGATATTTAGATAATAACACATGTTTTATCATCAAAAACTGTTGTTAAAATAACCCTCCTTTTGCTTCGCCGCAATTGAGTAAAACCGTGTGTAGTTTTCGATCACACGTCAAAGTGTATTTTAAAAACGGGTCACTCACGTGCTATTTGGTCGGCATTGCCGACAATTTTTACAAAATATAATATATTTATCTCACGTTAGTATCAATCATATAATATTATATCTTATATAAGGTCAATTTAAATTAAGCGCAAATATTTTAAAGGCTGACTCCCATAAGCTAGAAAAATGCTTTAGAAGCAAAATAAAAGAAATCGGCACGCTAGTTTTCGAGATATCTGGACCTGAACATTTAAGATAAAAAATGAAAAAAACACCCTGTGTACAAATAAACACTTCCTTGGCCAAAAACTTTATACTATTATGTACTATGGATACTAGGTCACTGACCTCGACGATCAAAACAGCTGATTTATCGATTTTAATAAATTCAACAATTACTTTGTATGAAAAAAAAAAAAAAAAAACTAGCGTGTCGATATCTTAAAAGTGCTATTAAAGCATTTCTTTGACCTATGGGAACCAGCCATTAAAATATTTGCGCTTAATTTAAATGGACCTTGTATACTATCATAGTTCGGATTACGATTTTGCGAGGCCTTAGTTCAGTCAAAAGTTGCGTTTGCGAGCACAATTCATAACTATATGAAACTATATACATATATTATAATATATAATATATATTATAAAGCTTATTTGTATATAAGAGCTTTCATAATGCATTATAAAATCTCTTAACGCCTTTTTACCCGATTGCCGAGGAGGCTATATGTGTTTCAACCGTTTCATGTATGTTTTAAAAAAAATACTTCGTATCTGTCAAACGCTTGCGCCCCTATCCGATTTTGTATTATTAAGGCTGTGTATTCACCAGAAATGTGCGAGGATATGTTTCGAACCAATAGACCCGCTTTTACTTACCCTCGCTAAGTGCAGCTCTAGTAGACTCGGCTTAGCGGAGCGAAGTTTTTGTATGTACAAAACAAGCGAGGTTGGGTGGGAGAGATATGTAATAAATAAATAATAAATAAATATATACGGACAAATCACACAGATTGAGCTAGCCCCAAGGTAAGTTCGAGACTTGTGTTATGGGATACTAACTCAACGATACTATATTTTATAACAAATACATATATAGATATACATCCAAGACCCAGGCCAATCTGAAAAAGATCATTTTCCATCTTGACCTGGCCGGGGATCGAACCCGGGCACTCCATGTCGCAGGCTGGCGTGTTAACCACTGCGCCACGGAGCTGTCAATGTGCGATGGATCTGTGAGAGAAGTGTGTAGAACAATTGTTAACACCGTTTTTATGTATATGTTACTGAATAAATAAATTAGAGAAAGTAATTAGTCGGGCCGCTGCTTTGGCTTTCCACCTGGAGCGACTGAGGGCGGAAAAGAAGTTAGGTTCAGGTTATTTTGTTTTATGACCACCCGGAACGACTGAGGGCAGAAAAGAAGTTTTGCTGACCATAAGTTGCTGCCCAACTATATTTTAGATGACCGATTAAATTTTTTTGCTAACAAAAATACCAATATTCTGCTAACCATTTATGTTATATAAATGGTTAGCAGAATATTGGTATTTTTACCCGTAAATAAATAAGCTACCGAACGAAGTGACCGTTTTAGTTCAAAAAGAGCTCCACATAGCTCTATTTGAACTGAAACGGTCATTTAGTCACGCATCCAACGCTCATCTACCTCGCACATCTCTGGAATCGTACCCAGGTGGCCAGCGGCCCTACCGTACCTAATACTGGGTATAAACTGCTTACTGGTCTGAGTGCGCGAGCGCAAAGCCCCGGGTGTTGCCACCTCTAGTGTCACTACTGCAACCCGACAATAAGGACCGACAATAGAGGGAGGAGAGCTAGTATTCGACATCCTCCCTCCTCAATGTAAGAAAAATTAAGAAATGGCCGACCCCTTTCCCCCTGTTTAATATTTATAACGTAAGAAAGGCGAAAATAAATGCTGGTTTGATTTGTTTTGCTTTTTATGATGTGAAACATCTATAGCGGCGGGTTAGACTAACTGTTGGCGTGACGACGTCTCACATCTGCCAGCTGCGATTGCTCATTTTTTTTTCTAAGTTATACATTTTAGTAAGTAAAGTAAGTATTTGTATCGGAAATCGTTTAGCTATACGAGTACATATGCACGCAAACGTGACTCGCATGATCTTACGTAAGATCTATCAAGACTCCCTCCCCACCCCCTGGTAAGAAATAAAAACATGTACGGCCCCCCCATCCCCTCTAAACAGTCTGACGTAATAAAAAAAAGGCCACATAAACAATATAGTTCAATAAACTTAGTCGTTTCTATAATGATAGTTCCGATTGCTTTTTTGTTATAATGGAAATATTCCCTTTGTTTCAACAGTGTTTTAATAGAACCAGTAGGTATTTTATGCTACATTCATAACATAATTGATGTAGTTCATGTGATTTGGGTGTTCTGAACATATTTACATAGCCGTGAAAGTCGTAACTTACACTTTGTTAAAAAAAACTGCTATAA
This sequence comes from Elegia similella, assembly GCA_947532085.1. Classification (NCBI taxonomy): domain Eukaryota; kingdom Metazoa; phylum Arthropoda; class Insecta; order Lepidoptera; family Pyralidae; genus Elegia; species Elegia similella. The sequence goes on from OX383941.1 coordinate 24,165,547, forward strand.
ATAAAAATGAAAATGTTTATTTTCATATAACTATTTAGTAGAAGAACAAAGGTCACCGACATAGCTCAGCGGATTAGCTCTTTGAAGTGGCAATGGCCACCGATGGCCGATGGGGCAGAAAGGTGCTCGAATGGCGACCACGTACCGGCAAGCGCAGCGTTGGACACCCACCGAACAGGTGGTCGGACGACTTAACCAAGGTCGCAGGAAGACGCTGGATGCAGGCCGCTTCCAACCGGTCATATTGGAAATCCTTGGGGGAGGACTATGTCCAGCAGTGGACTTCTTGCGGCTGAGATGATGAACTATTTAGTCTTTAGTTGGTTTATTTTTGTTAGTAAACTTATATGAAGGTGTGTTAGTACTTATATTCTACTCGCGACATTGTTGATTGCTATGGCATGTGCATTAACATATAATTATAATAAACTCCTAAATATATCAATTTAAAAAATATTTTATTTTCCTTCCCTTCGCAGTAGAGACGATGGGCCCTTGGGGCCCGGAAGCTAAATGTTTTTATAAGGACATAACAACTCGTCTCATTGAGTCAACTGGAGACCCTAGAGCTGGCAGCTATTTCGCTCAGCGAATTAGTATTGCTATACAACGCGGAAATGCTGCCAGTATATTGGGCACGTTGCCACGATGCGACGAGTTGGAAGATATCTTCTATTTAAGTTAAATTATCAAAAATTGTATGGCATTTTATGTAATATTTTTATTTTTGTGATAAATAAACTCTTTCACTAAGCTAAAAAAAAAAACAAAAACAAAAAAAAATTTAAAAAAGCTTTTACTATATTTTTTATAATACAACATTTTTTACCACTAGATAATATGCATTTGTATATCACAACTTTTTATTATTTTACTTAAGATATATTCCTTTAAAAAAAATTATCCTGACTTATGTTTTTACAATTCTAAAATGCATGTGTGTAATTAATGAGAATAATTATCTGCATATATTATGTATATTGAGTATAAACCAGACAATTATAAAAAAAATATTTCGCGTACTATTTTCAACAATCAATAGGCTTGTTCTATTTTTTAAGTAACATCTGTTATTGACCCTATTTCAGCGAATAAACTACTTTTATTTGTATTTGGTGTCGCCGTGATCCGTTACGAAAAACATATCTCCCATGTATACTTTCACCAACACTTTGTATTTTAAGAACGTTTTCTCTTTCTTCTTCATTTTACGGAGATACCCGGCTATATTTTTATCTAATGAACGTAATCAATGTCCAATATATCCAGGCGCTTTGTGGTGGGTTAGCGGTGGTGGCGCAGTGGTCTAAGAAAGCGACCGATAAGCGAAAGGTCCCGGGTTCAAACACCGACCTGTCCTGATTTATACCTCTGAGGTTGTTGACCAATCTGACTCAAGTTTTTTTTATGATATAGGACGGGAAACGAGCAAGCGGGTCACCTGATGGTAAGTGATCACCGCGGCCCATGGACAACTGCAACACCAGGGTGTGACAGGTGTGTTGTCGGCCTTTTAAGGTGTTGGGGTAAGGGAATGGGGAGAGGAGGGGGAAGGATGGGCCCCCGGCCCTCTCACTCACCGAACGAAGTATAGAAGGGGTAAAGCTTTTACTCGGACGGCGATTTATTAAGGCTATGAAGTTTCATAATATCATCAGCCACTACCTGCTTCCGGTGAAGGGAAACATCGGATTGTTCACTAGTGTGTGAAATGGCAACCACTCCATTGTTTCGTGCCAAAGATAGTCTTTGTGTGTGTTTCTTTCCACACATTGACACCAACAAGAGCCTGGCTCTTTCTGCTCTCTTTGTTTGTTACGCTTTCACGCCGTAACTACTGAACCGATCATCATTAAATTTTGCATAAAAGTTCTCTGGAGTACGGAGAAGAACATAGGCTACTTTTATCCCGGGAAAAATTACTATTCCCGAGGGATCGACATTGACGCTGGCGGTCCCGGGATCGAAAGCTAGTAGCTTATATGATAGATAACGCAACAGGACGGCGCTTTGTGTTGACTTCGTTAGTATTTATTTATAGTTAAGCTCATTTAATAGCTGTGATTAATTATGCCGACAATAACACAAATCAAGAATGTCTTGCTTGATAAAAGAAAAACCACTGCGCAGGAAGGACACTGATAATAAAAGGTTATCGATATAATAATTATAAATTCATGGAATAATAACAAGGTCAAAAGGCAATGCACTCAAAAATAAATAAACATACATACATATTATCACGTCTTTATCCCTTACGGAGTAGGCAGAGCCTAAAGTCGTAAGATCGAAAGGCCACGTCTAGCATGTTGGTGGGCGTAAAGATGGAAAATGAAATCAAAATAGTGATGGGTTGCTAGCTACATCGCCTATTGTCATGATTCTTTAGATTTTCGCCCATTCCCTTGACCGGCTACTACAGTCTGCGCGGGAAGAGAAGCAGGTGGCACATTCTACGTTTTTTCTTTTCTCCTAGACCAGCGTGGAAGAGTATATAAAAAAACATATCTACTGGGTGGCGCAAAAGTAAAGACCCTATTTGGTTCAGCTATAACATTTTTTCTAAATTAGAAAACTAGATTTAGGTTTTTTTAAATGTATATTTGTGCCATTAAATTTCGTACCATTAGGATTTAAAGATGATGTCTTTTAAATGGTGACCTCCAGAGTTGATACACATTTGAGCCCTATTTATGACATTTTGCATAACTTGCCGTAACACTTCCTGCGATATGTTCGTTATTTCTTGACGAATGTTTTCTTTTAGAGCTGCGAGAGTCTGTGGCTTGTTCACATACACCCGAGATTTCAAAAAACCCCAAAGAAAGAAGTCTGGACTGGTCAGATCGGGTGATCTTGCAGGCCAAGGCAAATCGCCAAAACGAGAGATAACTCGGCCTGGAAAAGCGTCCCTCACTAAGTCCATAGTGTCGCGCGCTGTGTGTGCCGTAGCGCCGTCTTGTTGAAACCAGATGTGCTCCAGCCCCAATTCGTCCAAACTGGGTATCAAAAACTCTCGTAACATGGTTCTGTAGCGTTCTCCAGTGACAGTTATCGCATTGCCTCCAGCGTCTTCGAAAAAATAGGGTCCGATCACTCTGTCAACACAGATGCCACACCATACAGTAACTTTTAGTGGGTGTAGAGGTGTTTCTTGAATAATGCGCGGATTATCAGTGCCCCAGAACCGAGTATTCTGCTTATTGACATGCCCTGAGAGATGGAAATGCGCTTCGTCACTCATAACCAATTTTGAAGGAAAATCATCCTCTTCAAGGTTGAGGTTTATGACGCGCTGGCAGTAATCTAGACGAGCTCGGTGGTCAGCAGGCAGCAGCTGATGAGTCATTTGAGTTTTATACGGGAACATCTTTAAGTCTTTCACCAAAATACGCTGCAGGGTCCGTCTGGAAATGCCCAATTGCGTGGCACGTCGCCTCGTTGATGTTTCTGGACACTCTTCCACATCTTCGCGCACAGCATCGATATTTTCAGCTGAACGGCCTGTTCTTGGTCTCCCAGACTTAGGTCTATCCAATGTTGAGCCAGTTGCTTCAAGGCGTGTGGCAAAGCGTCGAATTGTGCGACCAATCGGTGCCGGACGGTGGTGAAATCGTCGACGAAATTCACGTTGTGTTCTTATCACTGATGAATTATTCCGTAAGAACATTGACACAATTATTCCACGTTCTTGGGGAGTAAAACGGTCCATGTTTATTTTCAGTGTATTTTACATTTGTTCACTACACAATTTTCAAAAACAGAATGACAGAAAATGTCATATAAAAAAAATAAAAGTATTTTCTTTAGTGCCAGTACTTTTGCGCCACCCAGTATAAAAAGGCACTCTCCAACCCGTCTGGCCAGCGTGGAGAGTGTAGGCCAAGTCCTCTGGCTGTTTTGACAGACTACCTGAAAGCGGGACGTATGGTCACGTTATATATGAACTAAAAGATGCTGCGTTTTGACGCGAGCTAAATTACACCGTATCGCTAACTACATTCAGTTGATATTTCTTTGAATACCTTTGCAGAGTGCGTCTTCTGTACGTACAGTACTGGTACACATTCTGTGCCCTCGGCTCGCATAGCGCATGTGCAAAGCCCTACCCCTAAGACGACAGAAAAAGCCAAAGAGAATTCAAAGAGACACGTGTTAACGAATTTCATCAGAGTTTATTTTTAGTTATTTCACAAAGGTCTTTAGTTTCCTATCGTGTTTACTTAATTTGGACATTTTCAAAACCTACCTAAGGTTAGTATAAGTGTTTATTTCATCAATGTTTTTAGATACAGACGAGTCGCTTTTGTTGCCAAATCACCTTCATTGCTTTTTTAACAGACATTTCCCCCACTGCCCACACTCCAATCTAAAGACTTTAAGAAGAGATTTTGCTACTCTTTGTGTGTTCTATCATTAGTGGGCTGTGCTCCAAAGATTTGTTTAAGTTGACGCCTACGGCCAATTTCCATCATCGCACCTCACGCCATCAGCAGGGAGTTCATCCCCACACCTTGGATCTTAAATGGTTGCATACAGTACGCTTTGAAAGGAACTTTCTTACACGTACGCTTAAGTTGTGGAACGTACTCCCAGCCATGGTTTTCCCGAGTGACTACAACATGGGGTTCTTTAAAAAGGGCGTGAAACGATTTCTTCAGGGTCGGCAACGCGCGAGTGGCACCCGTGGTGTTGCAGGCGTACATAGGCTACGGTAACCGCTTTCCATCAGGTGGGCCGTATGCCTGTTTGCCTACTAAGTGGTATTAAAAAAACTTTACTAAGACCTTATCAAAAATTAAAATAACAGTGCCTATTGTATGTAGTTAAAAGGATTCCCAAGGGAACTGCCATTAGCGGAGAGCTTACTCGAGTCCCGACGACGCCGTGTGGTATCCGGCAGAGTAGAATAGGACCACTCCAAGTCTTCCCGTGGATGTCGTAGAAGGCGACTTAGGAAATACAAGCTAAAAAAAGCTTATAAATATCTTTGAGACCTCTCCAAACCGTCTGGCCAGCGTGGAGAGTGTAGGCCAAGTCCTCTGGCTGCTCTGGCCAAGTATGGCTCTAGTAGTATAGACAAGGTCGTGCTCCTGTAGTGGAGACTAAAAAGGACCTGATGATGATGATGATTACTCGAGTCCATGGGTCTAAGAATTGTTATAGCATAAACTGCAGATAGATGTTCAGATGCAACTTAATTCTTTCTCGTGTAGGCTGCCAACAGAGGACCCTTCGGGGTCGGCTATATTTAGCCTCGCCATCCACCCTGTTGTTGAAAATTTCAATCGAAAATTCGACGCATGGGTTTTGAACGATGGCTGCTTAGTAACTGACGTAGAAACAAGTATTCAACTCTATATAAACTATTTCTCAATGACGGCTTTTGGTGTTTGTGTTGTGGGGAATTTAAGCCGGAGAATTTAAAGCTCACAGCGGCAAGATTGCTGCGCTGGATTTTTGAGTGGGGATCCCAACAAAAGGAGGTGTCTGCCATAGGAGGGTACAGGGGTCCAAGTTCAGGGGTCTACCCCTGAACTTGGATTGTCACGGTGTCACCTCCTACTAGCGGAAACGATACCACCTGGCTTAAAGTGGTATCCACCAAGAACCTACAACCTATATCCAATATAGGTTGTAGCCTAACCTATATCCAATATAGGTTTATAGGTTGTAGCTTCTTGCTTGGTCGATAGGCTCTCTAAATGAAGATTGTCAATAAATTCGTGGCAGCTGGGCGTTTAATATGGGAGTTAATACTGCAACACCAGCACAAACTGTACTGTGACAATATGTGACAAAGTTGGCCAGGGTGTATAAATACTTAAAGGAAATGATCAGCCCATGATATTGCACAACTTTCCCCAGGGGACCAACCACGTTTTTCTTTTATTTACGACTTTGTAATCGATTAGTAATCAAGATCAAAATCTAAAGTTAAAAAAATCTAACTATATTCAAAATAGTTAAATCCATAAACAACCAAACTCCCTTGTTTTATTAGTATAAGGATTAAAAAGTACACCCACCTAGATATATTTCGGGCCATAGCATCAAGAGTGAGAAAATTAAAATACTTTATTTTTAGCACATTGTAAATTTGTAACCGTCCGCTTTCATAATTTCCATTTACATAAGCCTCTGTTTCGCTTCACCTTAGTTGATTAAGAATTGACTCTACTGCAATGTAATAAGGTGTTCGCTTGTCTGAAGCTATGGCTCGAAGTCGACTTGGAATGTACAAGCAAGGCCGCGTTCACACCAAACGTATAGTCAGCCGCTGAATTTTAGTTAGCAGAGCAGGCTCATTGTGAGCCTCAGTGTGAACGTGAAAATAAACGGTATTTATTCGTTCACAGTATGCTTACAATACGCTGTAACTACTGAATTAAGAAAAAATATGGAAGAGTAACTCTCATACAACTAACGATTCAATATCAGTCTCATTTACGCAAACAAACTTAACTCAAATCACAATGAAAAACTTACGCACTCATAGACGAAGCTAGTTTGCAATTGGCCGCGTCAAGATCACGGGGCGGTGTCAACATATCTAATGAACGCTATGGTGTCAACATAACGGAGGTAGGTAGGCTAGCAGCTCGCCTCGCTCGCTATGATAAGTTACTCCAGTGGCACTTTTCCGTCTTTCCTTGCGTTTCCTGTACCGCTTTACTACACAAGAAGTCCTTTTTTTCTTAATTCGTTAAGATTTTGCCGATGTTCACAAAAATATGTAGTTAAATGCTTTTATCGCCGCGTCCTTCCGTCACGAAGCGCGCGGCAGACTATTTTGCGAAAAAATCTCAGTTTTTGAGCGCAATGCTGCTTCCATAGCTTTTCTCATTCAATGGTTGTAACGTACACTACGCTATTGGTGAATACAAAAGAATCGGCTTGTATACGTTCACACCGCATGCGTACGCTGAGCGGCCGACTATTTTTTCACATAAAAGAACTGAGTGGTAGAGTTTTCGGCAGTATTTCTCACGTTTTAAGGCTGGTGACGGGTGCTAACCAAATAATAATCGTTATAATATTGGCTATAAATTTTTCTGTGTTGAAGATAATGATAAACATTATAACGTCTGTTCTGTGCAGAATACTTGACTGAATTGAATACCGTCCGTCAATACGCTGGCGTTTAGCTGCGTAGCCAATCAGCGTCCGCGGCGCGTAGTCGCTTTATTGATCGGCCGCCGAATGTCAGCGTCTACGCATGGCGTAATAACGTATTGTCGGTTAGATGTGAACGAAAAAGCGAATATGTATGGAAATAAAATACACTGCGTAACGCTCGCTCACTTTCGGCGGCTGACTGTCAGTTTGGTATGAACTCTGCCTAATGAATGAACAGTTGACACAATGAAAGAGCGATTCTGCACAAAATTAAAAAAACTTTTTCTGTAGAACACGACTGTGATCGTTTGAACATTTTTGTGCGGATTAAGTACACAACCTTATGTCTATATATATGTGTGGATGTTTGTTACTCAATCACGGCAAAACGGGTGAAGGGATTTCGACGAATTTTTGCACACAGATAGGTAATTTACATGGATTAACACATACCTTCATCCCCGAAAAAAGTACTATTCCCGCGGGATCGACTCTAACATGAGCAAAGCCGCGGGCGACAGCTAGTTTTCTATATAATTGGAAATGGTCCAAAAGGAAAATACTCTTATTGACGGACTAAGGCACTCCTTAAATTAGGAGTTGACTGCACATTTAGACACGTTAGTTAACCTTTCAAAAAAACGCTACGAGCACTTCATATAAAGGTGATGTTTTTTGCTTCAGGTATCCAAGAAACTAGAGAAAGAAGAAACTAAAAATGAAAAAACATTGGATATATAAGTTCAACGATTCGGAGGGCTCGAATGATATTAACCCTAGCGCTCAGAAATTGGAAACAAAAACAAATATTAAAAAAATTAAAACACTCCTACTACTCAAGTTCCTGGATTCAGAAAACTCGAAGCCAACAACTAAACAAGAAGCGGGCATACAAGAAGAGGACAAGAAGAAGACAATCAAGCTACAACCATTTCGTTTGGTTCCAACATCCTTTACTATCTTAATAATTATGATACCATTGAATTAGAAAAACTATGGAAGCAGCGTTGCGCTCAAAAACTGACACCACGCAAAGTATATCAAAGCGGCCGGGGCTTCAAAAGTATATCTTTTCGCGAACTAGTCTGCCACGCGCTCAGTGACGGAAGGACGCGTCGATAAAAGCATTTAACATTTTTTGTGAATATCGGCAAAATCGTAACGAATTAAGAAAAAAAATGACTTCTTGTGTAGTAAAGTGGTGCAGGAAACGCAAGGAAAGACGGAAAAGTGACACTGGATTAACTAATCATAGCGAGCGAGGCGAGCTGCTGTCGCGAGCGGTGTCTACCTACCTCCGCTATGTTGACACCATAGCGTTCATTAGATATGTTGACACCGCCCCGAGACCTTGACGCGGCCAATCGCAAACTATCTTCGTCTATGAGTGCGTAAGTTTCGTTGTGATTTGAGTTCAGTTTGTTTGCGTAAATGGGACTGATATTGAATCGTTAGTTGTATGAGATTTACGTTTCCATAGTTTTTCTAATTCAATGTATGATACTATCTTAATACAAGCGCTCAAATATAAATACTTCAGTCCAGGGCCGTAGCTAGGGGGGCATTGTGGGGCAATACCCCTAGCCAAAGGTATTTCGAGTCAGGGCAACACCAATTCAAAGTCGGGCTCCCGGAACGAAGACATTTATTCAAACATCAAGATTGTACTTAACCTTTTATGAAAAAACAATGATAGCGAGTTTTAACTTGGCGGCACCGCCATCTAGTGACAAATTTCGTAAACTACACTTCTTGATAATACATACTCGCTTTAAACTAATATTAGACATATCACCCACCAAGGACCTTCGGTCCTTAATAAACAAATAAACCATTAAACTAAAACATAATCCTAAGTAATTACCCTTTATACGCAATCCGTGTGCATTGGTAAACTAAAGAATCCATAAATTTAAAATAACAATATGAGTTTTCACAAACAAGAACAAACCTTTCCTTTAGTGGACTGTAAACACTATATAACACTTGGCATAAAAATTAAACTGTTCATATTAAAAATACAATAAATTTATAAAATATAAATCTAACGACTATGTGACTAAATTATCTTCAGCATTAACTGGTAAAGGGCAAAGTTTTGAAATTGGACGTTGAATTATAGAGTTTTTATAACGTAATGTAACTACTCTTGTTAAATTGTCCTTACCAGGATGCACTTGCTCAATTTTCCTATACAACCACTTTGTGGGAGGCAAATTATCCTCACACACTAGTACAACATCACCTGTCCGTATTTGTGGAGTTTTGGTTTTCCATTTATATCTTTGTAAAAGGCTATTTAAATACTCCTTAGACCAACGTCTCCAGAAACTCTGTACCATTCGTTGCGTAAGTTGCCAACGACGTAAACTACTTAAATTTTGTGACTCAAAGTTATGATCAGGAGCCACAAGCAAAGGTTCGCCCACCAAGAAGTGTCCCGGTGTTAGTGGAGCTGGATCGTCGCAATCTGAGCTAGACTGGCAAATGGGACGAGAGTTTAGACAGGCCTCGATTTGTGAAAGGACTGTGGCTAACTCTTCATAAGTCAGCGTGGACTCGCCAATAACCCGACGAAGGTGATGTTTGGTGCTCTTGATTCCGGACTCCCACAGTCCACCAAAATGCGGAGCGTGTGGTGGAATGAAGTGCCATTCGGTGCCATTATTAGCTAGTGATTGCGCGACTTCATTTGAAAATGAAGATCTCTCACTTAATAATAACGCTTTTAATTCTTTGGCCGCGCCAACGAAATTAGTCCCGTTATCACTCCAGAGATGATTGCACCGACCTCTTCTTGCGACAAAGCGCTTAAATGCTGACAAAAAACCCTGAGAAGTAAGATCAGATACTGCTTCAATATGCACAGCCCGTGTCACCATACAAATAAATAAACTGATGTAGCCCTTGTATGATTTGTTCCCTCTACCTTTCGATACACGAACATTTATTGGACCAGCGTAATCGACACCTGCTTGTAAAAAGGCTTTCTGAGGTGTCAATCTACAAGATGGCAGCTGACCCATCAATTGCGTTCGAATCTTGGCGGCATTACGAACACAAGGGATGCATTGATGGATATGAGATCTTATCAGATTCTTAACCTTGGTTATCCAATATTTTGTGCGAATATAGTTACATGTTAACTGTTGTCCTCCATGAAGCGTTCTATCATGGGCATCGGCTATTAAAAGCTTAGCCAGATGCGATTCGCCTTACACTATAAACGGATGTTTGCTACAATCTGGTAAGTCCGAGTTTTCAATTCTGCCTCCGACCCTTAATAATCCATTTTTGTCTATGTAAGGGTTAAGGGTAGACAACTTACTTCTATTACTAACATTTTTATTTTTCAGAAGCATGCTGATTTCTTCGGAAAACCAGTGGCGCTGATGTTGAAGTATACAACAGGTAAGTGATTCCTGGATCTCCGTAGCGGTAAGATAAGGTAAGAGTTTCGATTCCTTTATAGCAGTTTTCTTTAGGTGAAGAATCCTTCTGCAATATGCAATTACTCTTATTAGTTTCCTTAAGCTAGAAAATCTAGAACAAATATCCTCTATTCCTTCACAGGTTTCGACAAAAGTAGTATTTGCTTTGAGTTGACGCTTTTCTAACTCTGTTTTTGTGCAAATAGAACTTGGTTTCACATAACTAATTTTACTATTCCGTAACCAGGTTGGACCGTTCTTCCATAACTTATGGTCTAACAACTCTGATGGCGTTACACCACGTGACGCGCAGTCAGCAGGATTTTCCTTAGTCTGAACGTACGACCACTGTGCAGCATCTAAAGAGGTAAGTATTTCAGAAGTTCTATTCGCTACAAAAGTCTTCCAACGACTGGGGTGATCCGCCAACCAAGCCAACACAATAGTTGAGTCCGTCCACGCATGTACATCTAACTTATTGATGTTCAAAGTTTCAGCTACTTCAAGAAGCAGCTTGGTGACCAGAACAGCAGCGCACAACTCAAGTCGTGGGATGGATATTTGTTTAATGGGTGCCACTTTCGTCTTAGCTGTGACCAGGTGAGTATATACCTTATTATCCATAGCAACGCATCGAATATAACTACAGCCCCGTAGGCTGCGTTAGAGGCGTCACTAAATCCGTGTAACTCCACTTTTACGTTGCTATTCATTTTACTTATCCATCTAGGAATATGAAATAATTCTAGCTTAAGTAACTCCCTGCGATAATGATACCATTCCTGCCTCATCTCCTCTGTCAACTTATCATCCCAGCTCAGACCGGTAATCCAAAGTTTTTGGATGAAGATCTTCGCTGTAATAATACACGGAGCTATCCACCCGAGTGGATCATACAAACGACATATTTCACTGATCACTTCTCGTTTTGTTTCAGGAGCAGGATTGTCAAGAGAAATCTTGATTTTATAACCAAACTCGTCTTTACAGCGATTCCAAACAATGCCTACTATTTTAGTTACATCATCCTCTTTGAACTCTCTTTTCGAATCTGTTTCTATTTTATCGAGCAATCCTACTCTATTACATATCCACTTTTGCAATTGGAATCCACCCTTATTCAGCAGTTCATTCATTTCTTTATAAATCTTAACCGTTTCTTCTTCTGATTCAGCGCCTGTGAGAAGATCATCCATGTAGAAATCTGACAGTACTCTACTTGCCGCAAGCGGGAAATTATGACCTTCATCTACAGCTACTTGTTGCATAGCCTTAACAGCTAAATAAGGCGCACATGAGGTGCCGAAAGTAACCGTCAAAAGACGATAGTTCCGTATAACACCATCTTCGGATCGCCATACAATTCGCTGAAAATCTGTATGTTTTTCAGCTACTTTTATTTGTCGATACATTTTTATGATATCGGCGGTGAGACATATGGGGTGCGAACGCCATCGCATTATTAAGTGACGTAATTCTGATTGCAAGGTAGGACCGACCATCAACGTATCATTCAAGGATAACCCATTTGCACTTCGATCGGCTGCATTAAAAACCACTCTTGTTTTCGTTGTACTTTTGTCCAATCGGATAACAGCATGGTGCGGCAACCATACCTTACCTTCCATATTGGATGACTTATCATCAATCCTCTCCATATGACCAAGCTTCAAATATTCTTCTATTACATCAGAGTAATCTTTCTTCATTGTGCTATTCTTCTCCAATCTCTTCTCTAGACCAATCAAACGTTTAACAGCAACAGACCTAGTGTCACCGTAATCTCGGCGAACATTTGGACGAAAAGGTAACTCAACGACATAACGACCCGTGTCATCTCTACGAGTTGTAGCGTTAAAATGAGTTTCGCAATCCTGTTCTTCTTTGGTTAATATCTTTTGGTTTGGACTAGGTTCAGATTCGATCTCCCAAAACTTCTTGAGGAGTTCATTTTGTTCTAACTGAACATGAAAGTTTAATATAATGTTGTGACATGTGACATCTTTATCATCATAGCCGTCAACCTGACCCGACAACACCCATCCAAGGTAAGCATCCTGTGCAATAATTAAATCATTGGGGCTTTTAATCAGTCCCTTTTTCAGAATACTACAATACACCTCGGAGCCTAAAAGAATATCAATTCTATTAGGCGAATTATATTGTGGATCAGCTAAACTGATGCGGCCAAGTTCAAACCAACTGGGTGGAATGAACTTCCGTTGTGGTAATACTGTAGTCACCGTTTGAAGAACATGAGCCTTCACTTGCAACTTAAAGGTTGGATCACAGAGTGACTGAATATTGACCTTAACCACATATTTTGAGGTTAAGCCACTCTGACCACCACCTAATCCCGATATACTACTTGCTTGTGCAGTCTTATTCAACCGTAGTAACTGTACGGCTGCTTCTGATATGAAGGATGCTTGAGACCCTTGGTCCAGCAGAGCTCTCAATACCAGAGGAGTGCCATTTTTTGACTCAGCCTTGACTAAGGCTGTGGCTAATAAGGTTTGATTTGAAACCTTTCCTGTCACAAAATGACTTGCAATATTAGTGGTCTTGTTCATGTCAATAGACGGTTCCGGTTGACTTTGATCAGCCTCTGCCTGCTCGGTAGCTACCGCAACAGCGATAGCGTTGTATCCATGTAGAAGTGTGTGATGCTTCCTCTTACAGATTCGACACTTCGTAGAACCACGACAGACTTTCCCTGAGTGGCCGCTGCCGAGACAGTTGAAACAAAGCCTGAGATTCTTAACAATTTCTTGACGGCTTGGAACTTCTTCGCTAGCAAACTTACTACAAGAATATAACTTATGATCCTCATTACAATGAGGGCAGGTTGACGTTGTAGTAGTGTGTAAGACTTTAAGTGGTGTATGAGTGTTTGACTTAGACTTACCTTTAGTGGGCTCAACAAATTCTAACGCGCGATAACGTGATTCGATAAATTCTTTAAATAAAGCAAAGGTAGGCAACTCTTGTCCACAATCATTAACATGGATTTCCCAGTGCTTTCGAGTATCAGCGTCCAATTTCTGACTAACAATATAAATTATAATAACATCCCATGTATCGACTTTAATCTCTAAGTTAGTTAATTCATGAATGCAGTCAGAAGTTGTATCTAACAATTCTTTTAAAGCTTGAGCAGACTCACAATTCATGGACTTTTGATTGAACAAACGCTTTAGAATACAATTAGACATAAACCTTTTATTATTATATCTACTTTGCAGCAATGACCAACACTTATTATAATTCTCGTGCGTAATTGGAATGTGCTTTATCAACTGTTCAGCTTCACCTTTCACTTGCGTCTTCAAATAGTGTAGGCGCTGGACGTCGTCAAGCGTAGAGTTGTTGTGGATGAGAGACTTGAAGAGATCTTTGAAGGACGACCATTCAGTATATTTGCCACTGAAGACTGGTATTGTTATCTTCGGTAATCTCACAAATGGCTCTTTGCCTTTATCTGAACTTCCTTTAGAAAAATTTCAACAATAAAATTCGACACTTAGAAAAATTTGAGAAATTTTGGAATTAGATTCATCTACCATGGAAGGCTGTATACGAGTTATGAAACACTTATATAGTCAGATAGAAAAGGGAAGGAGTAAGATCGTGAGGCGATCCATAGGTCGCTGGTTTTTATTGTTGAAATTTTTCTAAGTGTTTGGAGTGATTGTCACCGCTATGAGATCGGGCATAGATTCCTCGTCTCAACCACTTTAACCGAATTATTCTAAGTCCTAGAATCTACTCTTCAAATTTTTACAAGTCCCACTAAATTCTATCTTGAAATTTTCTAAGTCTTTATCACAGTTTAAAAAGTACTTACAGTTTTTCCTTGCACACTTACGTCACCGCACTTTACTTCTTGAACTAGCCGACAGGTGGCGCTGCAGAGCGCGCTTTCCAGATTTGCTTCACTAAACAACACTTCACAAACTTTGGAACTGCCAATGCCAAGTGAACTTCTCAGTTCTCAAAAATCGATCCGGCTCGAAGGACCCTTAGCCAAAGGTATTTCGAGTCAGGGCAACACCAATTCAAAGTCGGGCTCCCGGAACGAAGACATTTATTCAAACATCAAGATTGTACTTAACCTTTTATGAAAAAACAATGATAGCGAGTTTTAACTTGGCGACACCGCCATCTAGTGACAAATTTCGTAAACTACACTTCTTGATAATACATACTCGCTTTAAACTAATATTAGACAACCCCACCTTAAAAATACCAAAATGAGATAAATTATTATAATTCAATTGTTTGTTCATAGTTTGAGATAAAAAAGTCGGGTGGGGCTCTGTCGGTGCACACGGCCGTAGGTTTTAACGTGATACGGCTACATCAGCGAGTCCCTTGTAGAGTTAAAGATTGAAAGAAAACCAGATGCCGCGATGCAAACTGAAGGTCTTAGCGGCGAGCTGACTATATAAGTTAAATAATGTCCCTAAAATCATGTTTCTAATATCGGTCTATATCGTCTGATATTAATGTCAGACGATATCGTCTGCATTAATACGGTCTGGTTTTTTGACATGGTACCCCGTGCATAGTACAGATTTTAAAGACGTTTCACGTGAAAAAAAATGTAACGATAGGTATTCTAGCTTTTCCGAACATGCCACAGTTTGCGACATATATAGATGGCATTTGAAACGCCCTACCTCAAATTCGACTCTAGCTACAGCCCTGCTTCAGTCAGTTATAGCAAATCCCATGCGTTCTGACATAAATCTAATTAATAACAGTTTTTACAAGCTTTTATTTAACTTTCAATGTATGTATGTAACTATGTTTCTTCGGGTGGAATCTTTCAACTCAATTTTGAAGCAGATATCTTCCACCGCAGAAATTTTGTATACTCGTTTAGTTTGGATGATAATGCGTCAAAAACATCATTCTTAATCTAACATGGCGGATCACTCAAGACAGCGGGCTTTATATTTTTTATGCACTCTAACAATATAGATTCAAGTGTTCGCTGAAAATAATAAAAAAGATTTTTACTTTTCATTTCATTTCATGAACAGATTTGCTACAGCTAATACTAAATGCATGTCCAGATTTCGAAAACCCGTTAGGACTTAATTAGACTCTGAAACGGTTTACTTTATTTTAGTCGGTGTCTCCGACATGTTTCAGCCTATACAGAAGGCTATCTTCAGGATGAGTGCGAAGGCCAACCTTCGACCACTGAGGATCGCGGCCGCCCGCACCGCCCGCCTTTCAGCGCGCCGCGCTCGTGCCGATGAGGTTGGATGCCCCCACAGATTTTGTGGCTGGTTCGGCCGCGATCCTCAGTGGCCGAAGGTTGGCCTTCACACTCACCCTGAAGATAGCCTTTTGTATAGGCTGAAACATGTCGGTAACACCGACTAAATAATACGTGAGTAAACCGTCGTTTTAGAGTTTAATTATGTCATCTCGTATAAGTTTTATTATTATAATTGCTAACCCTTATTAATACTTAATATTACCTATTAAAACATATCTATACTAATATTATAAAGCTGAAGAGTTTGTTTGTTTGTTTGATTGTTTGTGTGTTTGAACGCGCTAATCTCAGGAACTACTGGTTCAAATTGGAAAATTCTTTTTGTGTTGGATAGTCCATTTATTGAGGAAGGCTTTAGGCTATAAAACATCATGCTGCGACGAATAGGAGAGAAGCATCAATAAAAAATGTTTCGAAATCGGGGAAAAATTATTCATCTATACTAATTAATCATAATTACCGCGGACGAAGTCGCGGGCAACAGCTAGTGCTAGATAAATTAATTTAACGAGATAAAACACGATTTCACTCACGTTTTATTCAGTCTGAATCGCCAAATAGTTTCGGTCTGTTACGAAGACCATCATCAGGGCAAGTGTTAGGGGTGGTGACACGGCGGTTTCGCTTCCCTCAGAGCACTAAGCTAGTAAGCAATGATGAAACACCACAGGCAACATCGACCAAAATTTCGACATCCCCTCCAACCATTGTTCAAACCCTCTGTGCCCTCTGTGCTTTGAGGGAAACGAAACCGCCGTGTCGCTACCCCTAACAGTCGCCCTGATGATGATCTTTGTAACAGACCGAAACTAGTTAGCGATTTAGCGATTGGAACTGAATAAATGTGAGTGTTTTTCTCACGTGTTTTTAATATTATTAATACTTGTCCAGATTCCGGCCAAAATAAACATCCAGATAGTTATGAAATCAACATTGAAGTATGTAAAAAAGAACATACACCAGAGAATAATGATGCCGTCAAGAAAATGTGTAAGATTAACATATCAGTTCCAAATAACGAAATACCTGGTATAAGTAAAAATCAAGTGTCATCGACCGATTCATTATCTACGGTATATACAAATTGTACACACGATAACAATAATTCACCAGAAGAAGCAGCAAATTATAATGAATCACAACGAAATAATATTATAAAGACTGAAAACAGTGTCGAATCGAAAACCTTTATTATTAAAGAAAATCCAAATACGACTGCCAAAGAGGAAGACAATAAATATGAATTACCAAATATAGATTTGACGAATAAAGCATGTGACGAGTCAGAACCCTCTAATTCAATTATGAAGCCAATTATATATAAAGTAGATGACTGTAAACAGGAAGGAATACTAAAATACAAACATAAAAATCCCAAATTCCATAACTCATTAAAAAAAGAAATAAACAATAATGAAAATGTGGTACCACAAAGAATTTCACGTGATGAAGAACGAGATATTAATACAAAAACTTACAAGATGTACCAACCAATTAGAATTTGCAAGGATTATCTGCGCGGGCTATGTGGGAGGGACAAAAATTGCATACACGACCACTACATTGATGAACAACAAGTCCAATTGGTGACCTGTCGTGACTTTATGAATAGTAAATGCTTTCGCGCGTCCTGTTCTTTCGTACATATAACCAACTTTGACAAGGAGTTTATGTGCAGAACTGGACACTTGCCGCCTCATATACAAAGCAGGGTGGATAAGGCACGTGTCCAACTGCAACAGATGCAAAGCTTTCTGAAAACGGTACAGTCACGCGCAGGAAGTGTGCTGGAACAGCTTCCACAATGTAGCGGTAAGTTATTATTATCGTCAATTTTACTAGTATAGTTCAATTACCAGTATTTCTGTTGAAGTGGGACTGGGCGGGCCACGTCTGCCGAATGCACCCAGATCGCTGGGCTGCTTCAACAACAGAATGGTTCTTTTTATGTTATGGGACGGCAAACGAACAAGCGAGTCACTTGATGGTAAGCGACAAGCGCTGCCCATGGACAACTGCAACACCAGGGTGTAACAGGAGCGTTACACCCTGGTGTTGCAGTGCAGGAGCGTTACACCCTGGTGCCGGCCTTTCAAGGAGTTGGGGAAAGGACATGGGGGGAGGATATGGGGGAAGGATGGGCCTCCGGCTCTCTCACTCACCGAACGAAGCATAGAAGCGGTAAAGCTCATACTCAAACGTCGATTTTCTGTGAGAGTGTGGTACTTCCCCAGAGGAGCCGGCCGATTTCTTGCAATTACCACAACTAGATTCCGGATTCCGGAGGATAGAAGTAGAAAACCGGGCAGGCCTCGAAAGCGTTGGTGTGATGACATCAAACATTTCGAAAGAATGTATGGGCCCCTTTAATATTAATTTTAGTATTTGTTGTTATAGCGATAACAGAAATACATTATCTATCTGTGAAAATTTCACTAACTCTCACGGTTCATGAGATACAGCCTGGTGACAGACGGACAGACAGACATACGGACAGCGGAGCGATATTAATAGGATCCCGTTTTTACCCTTTGGGTACGGAACTTTAAAAAACAAAACAAACAAGTATTGTAACTCCAGATAGATTTTGTTTCAGAATAATTCCGCATCAATTGCTTTATTTAACCGTCAATAATAAAGAACATAATATTCATTTATCGCGCTATCGTATACAAACATGTCAATTTATATTTTCGCCGCGCGGTAGATGGGTATATTACTTCCACTCCTACGCCGCGCCGGTCTCAGGTCACGTCTCCGTCTTGCGAATTTTCGATCAGGTCACGTGTCCTAACGCAAGTTTAACATTTTTTACCCATCCCAAAAAGTGCACAACGCCGCTATAAAAGTAATCACTTCAAAAAAGACATTAGATGAGCATTGCGAGTAGCTATCAGACAGAATTTGATTTCCACACAGCCAAGATTTGGGTAATTGTCTCATAATCTGTTATTACGAAGATGTATAGTTTATTGAAATAATACTTGACCGGAGATCGGACCCGGGGCCCTCTCCCAGGTTCGATCCCCGATCAGGTCAAAATGGAAAATAATCTTTTACAGGTTAACCTGGGTCTTGGATGTTTACCTATATATGTGTTTTTCATAAAATATAGTATCGTTGAGTTAGTATCCCATAACACAAGTCTCGAACTTACTTTGTGATTTGTCCGTATATATTTTTCCGTATATAGTATATATTTTAATTCAATCTGTGTGATTTGTCCGTATATATTATTTAGTTATGTATATACATTTACCACGCCAGGAACAGCAAGATTTGTTTTACTATAATTTAGTGACTATCAATATAACTATAGCTTTATTATATAGATATATTGACCGTTTGTTTTCCGAATAAAATAATAAATAAAATAAACGAAAGCAATGTCGTCTATATCAGGCATACCAGTAAACTACGCTATGTGTTCCCAGACTCACTCACTGTTGTATCAGACGAATATACATAATAATATACCTAATATTCTAGTAAGCTGATATTTCAGTATGATTTCCCTTCGTATACCGTTGTAATCCGAAAGGACAGTACATTATTCGGATAATTATAAAATAAAACAAATTATATTGATCAATACCTGCAATAACCAGATTTTACAAGCTTTTTAGTTTCGCCTGTCCCGATGTTTGTCTGTCATCAAATCTTGTAAGTTAAATTTCATCCACTTCAAAGTTACCAACTGAACTGAATGTAAAATTTCAGTTCAATTGGTAACTTTGACCAATTGAATTGAAATTTTGCATGCATGTGTAAATCGGACGACAATACAATATTATGGAATCGTCCTGCTGGTCTGATGATAGAGTCGGAAGGTAGCCATAGAAATTCTTAAAATAAATAAGGAATACCAATCGTGTTTGGGCTCATTTGATGTGTCTTGGAAAGCACTTTACATGAAGATTCGTTAATAATAAAAGCTTGTCACAAAAATGTAATTTTTGCAAAAAAAATCTTGCTTTCTTCCAGATCGGCCAATGAATTCAACATTTAGAGAATCGCAATTCCCAAATGCCTCGACTTTAACACGTAATAATACAGTATCCCATTTTTCTAATGAAGCGGCTGCCAAACAAATGGATACTGATGACAACAAAATAGATATAAAAAATAAATTGTATGATAAAACAAACCCTTATAAATTGGAAGTAAAATCAGAAGAAAACACTAATACGCAGGACATTAAACAAGAACAACAAAATATATTTATAAAGAATGAATCGGTTCAAATATCAGAACCCCAACTTTCAAATGAAGAGCTGGAAGCATTAATCACAGAGATTATTAATGAACGTAAAATGCCACAATTACATATAAAAAGAGAAGCAATTGTATCATCACGATTTTATATATCAGATGAAAAACTAGAAGCAGTAGTTAGGGAGATGGTTAATGAACAGAAAGGAAAACAAAGGGTTATGATGGCTGAATCATTTGAAAAATCAGAACCCTATATTTCAGATGAGAAGTTGGAAGAAGCCATAAGAAAGATTATTTATGATCAACAAAAAATTAAAAATGAACCGTCAGAACCCCGTACAACAGATGAAAAGATAGAAATAGCTATCAAAAATATTTTAATACTGCATAAGGCACAAAAGTTTGAAATTAAAAATAAATTTTTTGGCATGTTAAAGTCCTATATATCAGATGAGAAGCTTAAAACAGTTATCAAAAATATAGTTGGTAAACATATACATACTGAAGAAAATGAATTGTTCAGAATGTTACAAACACATACATCCAATGAGACATTCAAAGTTAATCTTAGTCAAACTCAAATACAGCAAAATGAGATAAATAATGTTACGTATTCTAATAAAGGACCTGATGATGATGATGATTCTAATAAAACACCTAAGATGTGTTTGGATTATTTAAGAGGGCTCTGTGTAAATGGGGATTTGTGCAAGGATGCCCACAAAATAGATAAATCACAATTAAATTCAGTAATTTGTCGCAATTTTGTTAATAATAAATGCCACTACATAAATTGTCGTTATGTACATATTACTTCAATAGAGAGAGACTATATTTTAAGAACTGGGCAACTGCCGCTTCACCTCGAAGTTCAAATGAAACTGATAAAGCAACAATTGAATAATGTACAGAAATATAAACAAAAGCCACAAACGCAGCCGGTATATAACGGTAAGTTATAACAAACATACATTTTCAGTGTCACAAAATCACAAATAACAATATTGGGTAATTACAACCCCGGTCATACCCCTTGATCATGGTGGAACAAGATTGTTTTAAATTCATAAAAATACAGTACTTATAATTATATAAGGGTATCTCCTCCACAGCCGTATGGTTTCCTAGCCATATGGTTTACGGTAGAGTAGAATAGGACCACTTTAAGTCTTCCCGTGAAGGTGGTAAGAGGCGACTTAGGAAATACAAGCTAAACAAAGCTCATAAACATCAATGAGACCTCGCCAAGCCGTCTGGCCAGCGAGGTGAGTGTAGGCCAAATCCGCTGTCTGCTCTGGGCACTCAGGTCTTATTAGTCTCCACTGCAGGAGCATGACCCTCTCTGTTCTACCGGAGCCATACTTGGCCAGAGCAGACAGAGAATTCGGCCTACACTCTCCTCGCTGGCTATTTATTTCACACCCTAAGGGTAGAATTTTAAAAATTTCCTTAGTGCTAATTTACATCATCAAAAGAATCCTTGTACCCAATTTCCATTTTCGAGGCACAGTAGTTTCGGCTGTGCGTTGATATATAAGTCGTTGAGAATTTTATATATTTGAGAAAAATAGTATTTCCCGGAATAAAAGGTACCCTATGTCCTTCCCCGGGCCTCAAACTACCCCGTACCAAATTTCATCCAAATTGGTTCAATGGTTGATTCGTGAAAAGAAGACAGACAGACAGGGTTACTTTCGCATTTATAATATTAGTATGGATCAATATTTAATCTACAGAATTCACCTAGTAAGAGTTTTACTATGTAAATGCCTGCCGCCCACTAATATTATAAATGCGAAGGTTTGTGAGGATGTATGTATATTTGTTACTCTTTCACGCAAGAACTACGGAACCGATTTGTATGAAATTTTAAACACAGGTAGAATATGATCTGGATTAACATATGGGATACTTTTTATCCTGAAAACTTTAGCGTGGGCCAAGCCGCGAGTAAAAGCTAGTAGATTATAATTCTAGTTGTTATACTATCTATACATAAACCAATTCAATTTTTTATTACAACTATTATCATTAATTAATTCATTAGTAAAAAAAACGGTCAAGTGCGAGTCGGACTCGCGCACTAAGGGTTCCGTACCGTTATCTATACAAGTTAAAAATTATTAAAAATATTTTTTATTAAATGATGTAACTAAAAACTTATACTTTTCTCAATTTTTCCTTTATCTGTGCTATATGACGTTGCTTCACACCAAATTTCAAGATTTTAAGTTAGCGGGAAGTACCCTGTAGGTTTTGACTCCCATGCGAATGTCGAAAATTTGCGGTATAAAAATTAAAAATATTTTTATTATATGATGTAACTAAAAATGTATGCTTTTTGTAATTTTTCCTTTATCTATGCTATATGACGTTGCAACGTACCAAATTTTAAGATTATGAGTTCACGGGAAGTACCCTGAAGGTTTTTATTCCCGTGCGAATGTCAAAAATTTGCGGCATACATACATACATACATACATACTATCACGCCTGTTTCCCATGGGGGTAGGCAGAGACCAGGGACCTCCACTTGCTACGATCTTTACAAACCTCTCTCGCTTCGTCTACATCCATCACTCTCTTCATGCATGCTCGTCGGTTTCGGGTACTCCTAACTTGCCCTTTGGCCAGAACGTCCGTAATCTGGTCACGGTATGTGCGTCGAGGCCGGCCCTGACCAACTCTTCCAGTCACATCTGAAGTATAAAACTTCTTTGTAAGTCTTCTTTCATCCATCCTTTCTACATGTCCAAACCACCTTAACATTCCTTTTTCAATTTTTGTCACTACATCCTCTTTCACTCCACATCGCTTTCGCACTACGTTATTTTTCACTCGATCTCTCAAATTTACACCACACATACTCCTAAGCGCACGCATTTCTACCGCATTTATTCTACTTTCATGCTTTTTCTGCCAAACCCAACTTTCACTTCCATACATAAGTGTGGGCAACAACACTCCCTGATGGACAGCAAGACGTGCCCTGTTGGACACCTTCCTACTGTTCATAAATGAATGCAATGCTCCATTCACTCGATTACCAGCAGCCACTCTTCTTTCTATATCCCTTTCGTGCCTTCCATCTCTAGTAAACACACATCCTAAATAAACAAACTCTTTCACTTGTTCCACTCTTCCTCCATCTATAACAATATTACATTCTGTAAAACTTTCATCCCTTTCAAAAACTATCACTTTCGTCTTACTCACATTTATTTTCATACCCTTTCTTTTAAATGCATCATTCATACATGTTACCATCCTCTGTAAATCCTCCTCAGACGATGCAAGTATTACCTGGTCATCGGCATAGAGGAGGCATTTGATAAGTAACTCTTTCATTCTTAAACCACATTCATTTTCTTTCAAATCTTTCAAGCAACTGTCCATAAATAAATTGAACAGCCATGGCGAAGCTACACATCCCTGTCTGACACCTTTGTCAATGTCAAACCAGTCTGTGTAGTCCGCGTTAATTCTTACACAGGCACTGGAATCCTTATAAAGAGATTTCAGCGCCTGGATAAGACAGCTGTTCAACCCATATGCAGACAGCGTCGACCACAATTCTTTCCTTATCACTCTGTCATAGGCCTTTTCCAAATCCACGAATACGCAGTACACTTTTTGACCTTTGGCCAAAAATTTCTCCAAAATGCATCGCATGGAAAAGACCTGATCTGTACATCCCATTCCCTTTCTGAATCCCGCTTGCACATCCCATATCTTATCATCCGTATCTTTCATCACCCTTTCAATCAATATCTTTGCATACAGTTTGCCAACCACACTAAGAAGACTAATGCCTCGGTAATTCTTGCAGTCTTGCTGTGAGCCTTTTCCTTTATAAAGCGGCACTATAATGGCTTTACACCAATCTTTGGGGACCACACCTTTTTTAAAACACATATTGAAAAGACTACACAGCTGACTAGCCACGATGCCCTGTCCAGCCTTTAGCATTTCGGCAGTAATCCTGTCATAGCCCCCAGCCTTTCCCGCTTTCATACAAATTATCGCTTCCACAACCTCTTCTATTTTAATTTCATTATTATCTTCATTTTCATCATTTTCTTGCATTTCATTCTCTACAGTCGACACCCTTTGTTGATCTCTTTCAAATAATCCCTCAAAATACTCTTTCCATCTTTCTAAAACATCTTTTTGATTCATTAATATTCTTCCATTTTCATCTCTAATCTTATAGGGCTCAGATTTTGTATCTTTCCCTCTAACTCCTTTTATACATTTCCAAAAATATTTGACATTGCTCTTAAAATCTTGCGACAGCCTTCTATCAAAATCATCTTTTTGCTTATCCTTCTTTTCTTTTACAATTTCTTTTACACACACATTCATCTTCTTATAAACCTCTTTAGCAGTACGCACATCATCATTAGTCGCCGCTTGTACAGTTCCTAGAGCAAGCCAATCCTTCCATGCTTTTTTCTTTCTACACACGGCATCTTGTACCTCTCTATCCCACCATACATTCTTCAACTGCGTACCTTTCCTTCTTTTTGATATACCACACACTTCCAAAGCTGTATCAATTATTCCTTGTTTTAAAATATTCCATACCTCTTCTATCTCCCGTTGTTCGTCTATCTTTTCAAAACTTTTTACTAACATGTTCTTGTATTCTTCTTTCGCTCCCTCATCTTGCAATCTTTCCACTTTTATTCTTTCTACTTTATTTGAGGGTTCCGATTTACGGTGCCGCCATCGCTGTAAAATATTTCTGGCTTTACAAATTACCAAATAATGGTCTGTATGAATTCCTGTACCTCGGTACGACCTCGTATCAAACACATTCTTTCTCAGTCTTTCATCCACTATCACAAAATCAATCATACTCTTTGATCCATTCTCTTCTCTCGTATATCTGTGAATCATTTTGTGTTGAAACATAGTGTTCGTCACACAAAGATTCCTTTCCAAACATATCTCAAGCAAACTTTTCCCGTTTTCATTCTCTCTTTCATCCCCAAATGAACCTAATACGCTTTCAAAACCATAGCGTTTTATTCCTACCCAGCTATTAAAATCTCCTAACATTACTAGCTTTTCATTTTCCTTACAACTACCTAATACCTCTCTCACATTATTCCAAAACTCCTCTCTTTCCTCT
The DNA here is from genome assembly GCA_947532085.1 of Elegia similella. NCBI lineage: Eukaryota > Metazoa > Arthropoda > Insecta > Lepidoptera > Pyralidae > Elegia > Elegia similella. The sequence continues at coordinate 24,190,742 of OX383941.1, forward strand.
TTGTTCCTTTTGCTCGTACCTTCCGTAGGCGCATACACTCCTAACACAAACAACCTATTTAATCCAACTTTTATTCTTACCCAAACAAGCCTCGAATTTACAAACTGATACTCAGTCACACAATCTACCATTCGTTTGGAAAGGATGAGGCCGACTCCTTCACGGCCTTTACTGGTATCTGGTACACCAGACCAATATAAAGTAAATAACCCACAATTTGTGGTTCCACATCCTTTCCGTTTCGTCTCATTCACACAAAGAACATCAATCCTTCGTTCATCCATCATCTGACAAACTTCTTCCACTTTACCATCCATCCCTCCTCTGACATTCAAAGTAGCAAAGCGGCTTTCCGTAGCCCGCTTTTCGCGCCCACGGGAAACGAGACGTGATGGGTTGCGAACCGCATCGCCGCCATATAGATTTGAATTTTTTAAAATCATTGCGTTCCCACGAGTGTAGGGGATAAACTGTCGCACCCGGCAGTGCCCCTTGTACCGGGTGAAGGCTAGCCTTAGTCTGGGGTCGCCCGGTCCCAGGGCAAAAATGGCACGCTTGGTATTAGGCTCGCCCCTAATCATGCATCCCTCAGCACGGCAGACCTTGGATTGGCGGAATAGGAAAAAGGGAAATAATATATAATGGGATCATAAGATAAATACGGACTGGATTACTTGGATTTTAGACAGGATGAAGGTGAAAGGATGCTACTAACTCGGAAGCTATAAGGAGAGAGTTAGTAACAGCTAGGGAAGCCGGGAACGCGTACCCGAATGCCACACTCAATATACCACCGGACAGGCAGTATAGTATGACACCCCTGACTTAAACGTAAAAAATATTTGTATTATATGATGTAACTAAAAATTTATGCTTTTCGGAATTTTTTCTTTATCTGTGCTATAAGACGTCGCTTTGTACCAAATTTCATGATTATGAGTTCACGGGAAGTACCCTGTAGGTTTTGATTCCCTTGCGAGTTTTGAAAATTATAAAAATATATTTTTATTATATGAAATAATAAAAATTTATGTTTCTCGGAATTTTCCCATTATCTGTGCTATAAGACGTTGCTTCGAACCAAATCTCACGATTCTGAGTTCACGGGAAGTACCCTGTAGGTTTTAATTCCCTTGCGAATGTCGAAAAAACACGAATTTAACGGCATCAACGGCTGAATTTTTTGATTGCGTTGGCTTAGAAGTTTGATTTTTTCACAGCTTCAAGGGACAGTAGATCTTTCATATTTGATATAAATTTCAACTTGATACCTCCACGCGTTCCTGAGAAAAAGGGTCTTGACAGACCGACAGACAGGGAGACAGACTGACAATCAAGTGATCCTATCCTAATAATATGCTTGTGCACTGCGATTGTACTTTTCGATATTTCTGTATATATAAAAATACTAAGAAAACGACATATGCGATTGTGGGACCCCCGTCACAAATTAAATGCTTGAAGTGCGGGGCGTTTTGTTGTCCAAGTGAAGTGCAAGTTATTTCTGAAGTGATAACGTCTTAAAAATCGATGAACACCGGCAGCATGCATGAAAAATGTCACGTTCCGAACCTTAAGAGTAGTAGTATCTACCACGCATCTATCTTTCACCGTTATCGTAAAATTATCGTCCGTAAATCGACTTTACAGACAACTTTTTTTTTTTTACAGAATCAGCTCAGCGTATCCGTTTGATACCGACCATCTATGCCAGGAACAAATCTAACGAGACAATGACGAATACACAGCCACTTTCGACTGCAAGGTGTGATATAATGTTGTTTTCATAATAATATCGAGCCCAAACAGAGCTAAAACATCACCGTTTTGATGTACTCTAGTAGATATGTAGACTAGCTCCGTGGCGCAGCGGTCAACACGCCAGCCTGCGACACGGAGTGACCGGGTTCGACCCCGGCCAGGTCAAGATGGAAAAAGATCTTTTTCACATTGGCCTGGGTCTTGGATGTGTATCTATATATGTATTTGTTAAAAAATATAGTATCGTTGAGTTAGTATCTCATAACACAAGTCTCGAACTTACTTTGGGGCTAGCTCAATCTGTGTGATTTGTCCGTATATTTATTTATTTATTATTATTTATTTACTCACATTACAGTTTTAGTATGATTGATTTCTTTATTGTAGACTGTATTGGACACTTGTGATATGGGATACTAACTCAACGATATATTTTATAACAAATGCATTATAGATAAACATATAGATAAAGAAATAGTGAACTACATCAATCAATCAATCGTTTATTGCTTCCTTAATGTATTTTACAGGTCTTTAATTACATTAGTATCAATTAAGGGCCCTATAATGAGATACCTATTGTAAATAAATAGATTATTAATAAACAATGTATTCAAAATAGGTATTACGATATATTTATTTAATTTTATTTATATTATTTAATCGTAAATAAAGTATTTCATATTTATATTAGTTATTGATTTTGTTATAAGACAAAGAATTGTCTAGCTATTCAAAGGTGGAACGCTGCCAGTATATTTGGAACCTTGCCAAAAGGGACTCCTCTTAAGGGCCCGTACTACCTCTATTATATATAAGTATTTATTATATATATTTATTATGATATATATTTATATATGTATCGTGTATTATATGTATATTAATGTAATTTATTAGATTTACAGCTTGACACTATTCCCGTTATGCCTCTCGTATATCCATTCAATCACTTGGTTGACTGGAAGAGATCCCTTCAAGGGATAAGTCCGCCGTTGTGCAAATTATCTTTTTTACATATAAATGTTTTATTTGTTTTATTTAGTGTTAAGATTTTGTACAATAAAGAAATTACAAACAAACAAACAAAACCTCACACTGCTTTGCATGATTGACTGTTATATCAATAATAATTAAATACTCAAGTTGAAATAAAAATGCAGCAAAGTTCAGGACTAACTCTGGTAACTATATGACTCAAAAACACGATTGCGTTAAATTTTCTCGATAGAAAAAAATTGCATAGTTGCCTCCAAATCACGTCTAATTTACTCGGTATATAGCATTATTCACCAAATACATTAAAATTAACCTTAAAACTTTTGATTATTATTGCATTACAGATAAGGCAGCCATCATATGTTTTTCTTTTTCGAATAACCCTTGAATATTCCTAAAAAACGAAAATATCCAAAGTAGCCGACGCGTTTAGACCATCCGCGTTTGTACCGCCACGCCGCCTGGCATATGGTGGGCTCTTAATAATTTATTTTCGTTATTATATTTTTTTAAGGTTTTTAGTTTTGTTATTATCTATACTAATATTATAAAGCTGAAGAGTTTGTTTGTTTGAACGCGCTAATCTCAGGATCTACTGGTTCAAATTGAAAAATTCTTTTTGTGTCCAACACAGTCTTTTTATTAAGGAAGGCTTTAGGCTATAAAACATCACGCTGCGACCAATAGAAGCGAAGCATCAATAAAAAATGATTTGAAAACGGGGGAAAATTATTCATCTATACAAATTCTACGTGTGGGGATGGAGTAGAATACAATTCCCCACTGCCCGTCAGGTTGGCATCTCGTAAGAGGCGAGTAAAATACCCGACATGCTCGGTGGTAGGACCTCGTGGGGTCCGACTGGCTGGCGACCACCCTCATGCCGAAATCTATCGTAAAGCACCGTTGGGTGTGTTTCGACGGTTGCGCGTGAGAGCCAATCCCCATTCCCGATTCCCGTAGTTTTGACAGTTTATGGTCCCTTAGGGGCTGGAGTCTTGCACTGTCTGATTGGGGGTGCGACGTTGGCGCGGGGGCCAGGGAGACCCGATGAAACGGTTGTCCGCTGGCCGCTCGCTGGTACGTAGAGGACCCGAACCCTGGCTGTCCCGGCTAGGGAGGCTGTCCTGCCGCCAGTGTCAAAAGCTCGTGATTGGTCGTCGTGCCGGCCTGGGAGACCGGAGTGGAACACGGCGGCTGATCATTGTGTTGGATCGGGGGCCCTTCCGTCCCCCGTGCCAGCAGCGCACCTCACTGGTCATTCATTGCGGGCCATCATTCCTTAACTTTGCCTATGTAACTGTCGTAACTACGGCAATCCTCAATTTTTTCCCTGTTAACCACCTTTTTTATGGCAAGATCGAAAAATAGAAAACATGTTTCTACAGCGGCACCCCCTTCCACATTCAATGTGGACTTCTTCAACGTCAGAGGAATGCATTCCAACCTCAATGTCGTCCATCATCACTTGGAGACGACTAAGCCGGCTCTATTTTTCCTGACTGAGACACAAATATCCTCTCCTACCGACGTCACATTTCTCTTGTATCCCGGTTTCAGCTTGGAGCACAAGTTTATGCCCAATGCTGGGGTGTGTATGTACGTACGGGAGGATGTATGTTGTCGACGTCTCAGCAGCCTTGAAGACAGAAACCTGTCATTGTTATGGGCGCGCGTAGATCACGGTGACCGCATCCGGTTCTATGCGTGCCTTTACAGGTCCCATAGCGGTGATGCCGAAACAGACCGACTTCTCGGGCATGTACAGAAGGGCATAGACGAAATTCTCCAGCAGCACCCATCGGCGGAGGTAGTGATCCTAGGGGACTTCAACGCTCACCACTTTGAGTGGCTAGGATCACTGAAGACCGACTACGCTGGGAAGGCTGCATACAACTTTGCTGTAACAAATGACCTCAACCAGTTAGTTGATGGTCCTACCAGAATACCTGATATTGAAGGACACAATCCTGCTTTGTTGGATCTTCTGCTGACCTCACATCCAAACGATTACCAGGTATTCCGTGATGCCCCTCTAGGAACCTCGGATCATTGCCTGGTACGTGCTGTGGTTCCATCCGGTCAGACCACGCAATCCAGACCACCTGGTATGCGTCGTGTGTGGCATTATAGGTCAGCAGATTGGGATGGATTGCGAGAGTTTTATGCATCCTACCATTGGAGACGGTTGTGCTTCTCATCAGAACGCAGCTTCAAGAGCCTACAAGAAGCAGATCACTGCAGCAAAGTTTGCGCACACTGCGCGCATTGGTAGGAGACTGGTTGGCTATCCCTCCGGGAGTAGAGCATTCTGGTCTCTTGCTAAGGCAGCGCAGGGGAATTTCTGTCGCCCTTCACTTCCATCTCTGCACAATCGTCAGGACTCGCTGGCTCACTCCGCAAAAGAGAAGGCCGATCTCTTGGCTACTCTCTGCGCGTCAAATTCTACCCTTGACGACGGAGGAGCATCGCCGCCCTTTTTACCGCGATGCGAGCACTCAATGCGGGAAATTCGGTTCACTCAAAGTGCAGTGCGACGTGCTCTGTTTTCCCTCGACGTCAGGAAGTCCAGCGGGCCTGATGGCATTCCAGCAATTGTGCTCAAAACATGCGCCCCTGAGTTGGCTCCGGTGTTAGCACGCCTATTCTCGCTGTCTTACACCTCAAGAAAAGTCCCGTCTTCGTGGAAAGTAGCCTACGTTCACGCTATTCCTAAAAAGGGTGACCGCACAGACCCGTCTAACTATCGGCCTATTGCGATAACCTTCCTGCTCTCTAAGGTGATGGAGCGTGTGATAAACATCCAGCTCCTTGGTTACCTTGAAGATCATCAGCTAATTAGTGACCGTCAATACGGGTTCCGCCACGGGCGTAGTGCTGGTGATCTTCTTGTGTACTTAACGCATCGATGGGCAGCCCCCATCGAGAGCAAGGGAGAAGCACTGGCATTTAGTCTAGATGTCACAAAGGCTTTTGACCGGGTCTGGCATAAGGCTCTTCTCGCGAAGTTACCATCTTTCGGGCTTCCTGAGGGACTATGCTTGTGGGTCGCTAGTTTCTTATCTGGGCGAAGCATTCAGGTCGTTGTAGACGGATTATGCTCCGATATCATGCCCATCAATGCTGGCGTCCCCCAAGGATCTGTTTTATCACCTACGCTGTTTCTTCTGCACATCAACGACATGCTTAACACTAGTAGCATCCATTGCTATGTGGACGACAGTACGGGTGATGCATATTATGCAGGTCGTGCAAATATCCCTCAAACACAGGTGGAGGAGAACAGAAAGAGACTTGTGTCTGACATTGAGACCTCTCTGGAGCAGGTCTCTGAATGGGGTAAACTAAACCTAGTTCAATTCAACCCTACTAAGACACAAGTCTGCGTGTTTTCCGCTAAGAAGACCCCATTTAACATAGCACCGAAGTTTCGGGACACCTCTCTTACCATTTCTAAGAGTATTGGGATCCTTGGCGTCGATATTACGAAGGAGGTCCAATTCCGGAGTCATCTGGAAGGTAAAGCCAAAATGGCTTCTAAAAAACTTGGGGTGCTCAATAGAGCGAGGCAGTACTTCACTCCGGGTCATAGACTTTTATTATATAAAGCTCAAGTCCGGCCCCACATGGAGTACTGCTCTCATATCTGGTCTGGTGCACCTCAATACCAACTCCTTCCTCTTGATTCCATCCAACGCCGGGCAATTCGTATTATCGACGATCCCACACTCACAGACGATTTAGACACCCTCGGTCTACGGAGAGACGTTGGCTCTCTGTGTGTATTTTACCGTCTATACTATGGGGAGTGTTCTGAAGAACTTTTTGAATTGGTGCCACCGTCACCTTCCTACCACCGCACCGCTCGCCACAGGAGTAAAGTCCATCCCCACATCCTTGACACTTGGGTCTCCAAAAATGACAGAGCGTCACGTGGTTTTTTTCCTCGTACAGCAAGATTGTGGAATGGACTCCCTCCCGAGGTTTTCCCTGTGTGCTATGACTTGAGGTCCTTCAAAAGGCGTGTTTACAGGTATCTTAAGAGTCGGCAACGCATCAGCAGCTCCTCTGGTGTTGCAGATGTCCATGGGCGACGGTGACCACTTTCCATCAGGTGGCTCGTCTGCTCGTTTGCCGTCGGATATACATAAAAAAAAAAAAAAAAAAATCTAAATCATCATAATAACAGAAATTGTCGCAGACGAAGTCGCGGGCAACAGCTTGTTGTATTTATTAAGAAGTACATTGCACATTGAAGTGTGCCGGGCGTGTATTTATGGATAACTCGCTGTCTGTTTATGTAGATCCCGGGGAACAGTACTCTTCTCCGGGGTGAAAGGTTGCCTATGTGTTCATCCAGGTTATCTAACATAAATACCGGTCAGGTCAAGATGGAAAATGATCTTTTTCAGATTGGCCTGGGTCTTGGATGTTTATCTATATATGTATTTGTTATAAAATATACCGTTAAGTTAGTATCCCATAACACAAGCCCCGAATTTACTTTGGGGCTAGCTCGATCTGTGTGATTTGTCCGTATATATTATTTTTATCTTAGCCCAATACCCCTACAGATCTTCTCCAATATGATAGCGGCAATTAAAGAGAAAACTACCCCAGGAGGGTACCTGCGTTCATGTGCAGGAGAATCCCTCCCTGGGCAACAATGCTCAGGCTGCCCTACGTATTCTGGGGAGGGCAAAATTCCGCTTTTGAAGGTCGAGAATCCTAATTACAACCAAGATAGCAAGCGCTCTCTGGCCGAGCCCCCTAAGCTTTTAGTCGATTTTTGTAACATTAGGGGGATACATTCCAATCTTGATGCAGTCCATTACCACCTCGAGACTGCCAAGCCGGCCTTGCTATTTCTGACCGAGACGCAGATCAGTAATCCATCAGACCTGTCATACCTGTATTACCCAGGCTATGTCCTGGAGGCTAAATTCCACCCCCACGCGGGCGTGTGCATGTATGTCAGGGATGAGATCTGTTGTCGGCGTCTCCATGACTTGGAAGTTCCGCATTTTTCTGTTTTGTGGGTTCATGTGGATACTGGCCTTGATCATATTGTTTACGCCAGTGTCTACCGTTCGCATAGCGGAGACTCTGAGACAACTCGGCTCATAGAATATCTCAGCGATGCTGCAGATAAGGTCCAGCAACGTTTTCCATCTGCGCAGTTGATATTTCTGGGGGATTTTAACGCCCACCACGGAGAGTGGCTGTACCCGTACCAGGACACCGACCATGCTGGGAGAGAAACCTATAAGTTTGCATTGACTTACGGTCTCACCCAACTTGTCAACGAGTCGACGCGCATTCCTGACGTTGCTGGCCACACTGCGTATTGCCTGGACCTTCTGCTGACAACCGATCCTGACAGGCATTCGGTGTCCGTATCACCACCACTCGGGACATCGGATCACTGTGTGGTGAAGTCTGTATCACACTACTCGCTTCCTGACACCAGCCCCAAAGGCACCAGGCGAGTATGGCGATACAAGTCGGCAGATTGGGATGAGATGCGACATTTTTTCGCATCTTATCCTTGGCGGCAGGTTTGCTTCTCTTCTAGGGATCCATCATGCTGCGCTGATGCTGTCTCGAGTGTGATATGTAAGGCAATGGAGTATTTTATTCCATTTGCTAACGTATCCCTTGAAACCAAAGCTCGCCCATGGTTCAATGCTCAGTGCCTCTTAGCTGAAAGGCGTAAGCGGGAAGCATACTTGTCCTGGGCTGATGCCCGCAGAATCAAAGCTGATGATCTTCAAGACAGGAAGAGAGTGTATAACGCTGCTGCCAAGTCCTGCAAAAAGGTGTTCAGAAGAGCTCGTTTCGACCACGTTGGCCGTATTGGAGACAAGATAGCTTCCTGTCCCTCAGGAAGTAAAGCCTTCTGGTCTCTAGCCAAGTCAGTGGAGATGAACTTCTGTCGCCCATCGCTGCCACCATTGCAGAAACCTGACGGTTCTCTGGCCCATGGTGCAAAAGAGAAAGCAGACTTGTTTGCCAATCTATTTGCAGATAATTCGCGTCTACATAGTAGCAATAAAAGCCCACCCCAGTTACCTTCGTTCGGCCCCAAGATGCGGGCCGCTCAAATCCACCATAAAGAGGTACTTAAATGCATGCTAAACCTAGACGTGAATAAGGCTAGTGGACCCGATGGTATTCCGGCAGTGGTTCTGAAGCGCTGCGCACCCGAGTTGTCCCCTGTACTGACACGCCTCTATAGACTTTCTCTAGAGACTGGCAAGGTCCCAAGATCCTGGAAGCTTGCCAATGTACAGCCAGTACCTAAAAAGGGAAGTCGCTCCGACCCGGCCAATTATCGACCTGTTGCGATCACCTCCATATTGTGCAAGATTATGGAGCGTGTATTGAACAATCGTCTCCTGGCATACCTGGAAACCAACGAGCTCCTTAGTGACAACCAATATGGTTTTCGCAAGGGTCGCTCAACCGGTGACCTACTGGTATATGCCACTCACTTATGGAGCCAAGCTTTGGAGGGTCACGGTGAGGCAATTGCCGTTTCACTAGATATATCCAAGGCTTTTGACCGGGTCTGGCACGAAGCTATCCTCAGTAAGCTTCCAGCGTATGGTTTACCAGAGGACCTTTGCAACTGGATATCCGATTTCCTGAGGGAACGGTCGATTCGAGTGGTTATGGATGGCTGCTCTTCCGACCTAATGGCTATTAATGCCGGGGTACCTCAGGGATCTGTTCTCTCTGCAACCCTGTTCCTGCTGCACATTAATGACCTTCTTAAATCTGGCATTATTGGCTATGCTGATGACAGCACCGTTGTAGAGAGTTATACGTCCAGTGCCAGTGCAAGTCCACAAGAAGTCCAGTCTCTGAGAGAGTCTATGATTGAACGGGTTAACTCGAAATTACAGAGGGTGTCCGATTGGGGAGACGCCAATCTTGTTAAGTTTAACCCGTCCAAAACACAGGCGTGTCTCTTTTCTGCAAAAAAGAGTGCTTTCCCACTTGCACCTACTTTCCAGGGTGTTTCCTTGCCGTTGGTTGACCACCTTGGGCTTTTAGGCATGACAGTCACGTCCAAATTAAGCTTCGGCCAACAGATTGAGTCGATGGCACTAACTGCTTCCAAGAAGTTGGGCATCATCTCAAAGGTTCGGCGGTACTTCAGCTCTGAACGGCTGCTCAATCTCTATACAGCCCAGGTTCGCTCTTGCATGGAGTGCTGCAGTCACCTTTGGGATGGCTCAGCTAAATACCAGCTTGAAGCATTGGACTCTGTTGACCGAAGAGCCCGCAGGCTCATAAACAACGACGTAGTCTCAAATAGGAAATTGCAATCCCTGGAGCATTGCCGTAAAGTCGCATGCCTATCGGTATTTTATAGGATCCATTTTGGAGAGTGTGCGAAAGCGCTCTTTGAGCTAGTTGAACCCTCACCATTCCTCCATCGGACTACGAGGCGCAGACAGAAATTTCACCCTTTTATCGTTGGAATACCAAAGAGTCGAACTAAACGCTTTGACAGTTCCTTTTTGGTTCGAGTAGCTAAGGTGTGGAATGAACTGCCTGCGTCTATATTCCCAAACAAGTACAGTCCCGGGACATTCAAAAGTAGAATAAATGGGTATCTCTTGGATAGGCATGTAACATCCTCGTCTTCATCCTTACTTACCATCAGGTGAGATGGGAGACAAATGCCTAATTCAATATTTAGTAAAAAAAAAAAAAAATCTTATACTCAAGTTGAAATACTCAAGTTGAAATAAAAATGCAGCAAAGTGCAGGACTAACTCTGGTAACTATCTGACTCAAAAACACGATTGCGTTAAATTTTCTCGATAGAAAAAAATTGCAAAGTTGCCTCCAAATCACGTCTAATTTACGCGGTATACAACAGTATTCACCAAATACATTAAAATTAACCTTGGAACTTTTGATTGTAATTGCATTACAGATAAGGCTATAGGCAGCCATTATGTATTTTTTTCCCCTTATATAATATAACCCTTGAATATTCTTTAAAAACGAAAATATCCAAAGTAGCCAACGCGTTTAGACCATCCGCGTTTGTACCGCCACGCCGCCTGGCCTATGGCGGGCCCTTAAGCGTAATTAACAATCACCTAAACTTCCAAACATACAACGGCTGTGGCACCATAACTCCACAGGTAGCTCAAAAACGAATAAACAGATTTTTATGTGTTTTTTTATTTGAAAGCAGTACAAAATATGCAGCTATACTAATTTATTAGCTCGTGTTCGTGGTCTACACGATTTAATAAGATAAGCTGTACCTATTTGTAAAACATAGTTTCTCTTAGCACAGTCGAGTAAAAGTAAAAAGGGATACAGTAAATTTAAATAAGTCGGCGTCAATATGATTTACTCTTAATCTTTTAAGTTTACAAGGAGAATTAACGCACTATAGTAGAACTACGGGTAAACGAAGTTGCCCTTAGTACAATGTATAGGACCACGGGCAATTCGATTTGCCCGTGATCCGATTGATAGAACCACAGGCAAAAAAATGCCCATGGATCGACCCAGTGCCCGCGTTAGCGATACCGGCGCCCTGGGCGAGATTTCTCCGAGCGCCCCCTCATGGCGGGGGTTGCAAATTGAATCACACTGCCCTGCGTCCTTTGCCCCTGTTTGATGGCGCCCTACCCTAACGCTGCTACTGGATCGACCAGTAGAACACGGCGATCGGACCACGGGCAAAGAAAGAAGTGAGGTTGGTAGTTTCACATACCAACCTCAACTTACATTTATGTACCTCCGTTATAATATGTACATATTCTAGTTACCACAGCTTGTTCTATTTCTTTTTCAGTACATCGAAGCCCTCACAAGCCACGCAGACCTATCCAGCAAATTTGTCCTATCCGCCGCCGTCCATCATAACCGCCACACCTTCAGTTTTGCAGCAACCCACACCCCTAATAAATCCAGCCCCTTCTCTATACACGTGTAACGCAACTTCACAATATACGCCAGCAAATTATCAAGCTCCAGTTGTGCCACATATTCCTCCAATTATGCCAGATCTATCAAAGCCCCCGCCTAATTACCCCGCACAGCAGAATATGTCACATCTCACTTCACATGTGCAAAATGTGCCACAACATACGCCATACAATACGCAAAATTATACCGCATACAATCCCCCACATGCCGCATTACCAAATGTGCCACAAACAGCCACAGCTGTGCCGCATCCATCATCAATGCCATACCGACCACCAAGACCAATGCCTATATACGCCAATGCCTATATGTGTACACCCCCTATTATATCCCATCCGCCGCCGCCACCGCCGCCGCCGCCGCAGTTGCCGCAACTTTTGCCGCTACCGCCGTTTGTGTCACCACTCGATAAGGATTGGAATGATTATGGTTGGTATTGTTTTGTTTATTTAATTTTTAACCCTCGACGCAAAGAGAGGCGTGTTATAAGTTTGACGTCGATGTCAGTTTGTGTGTGTGTGTCTGTCCAATGTAAATGATGGACCAATATCGATGCGGTTTTTTAACCCAGTTTCCTTGCGGTGGTTCTTAGCTATGTTTGGGTAATATAGGACCGGCAGTGTAAGAGTATTAGCGCTTTTCTTTTTCTTTTAGGTAGCTAAGTATTGGCGGGATATAATTTAATTTACGATTTTACGGTTTGCCAACGACTCGAAAAGAAGAAGAAGCTCTTTTCTAAAATAATGTAATGGAAAAATTATGTAACGCGATTAAGTGTTTCACGCGAGCCAATATAATCGTTAAATGACAATTAATTAATAACTTCGACCTGATACTGCAACCAGAATGGTCTCCAGAGAACCTAACTCCTCGAAAACTTACAGCAGACATATCGTGTTTGGATTCAATATATAAGTTTTAATGAGTAGATTTCTTGCAGGTTACGATCATGCAATACGGTCATGTTCACCTGATGCTTTTTTTTACTTTTAAAGGGTTGTACCTTAAACTATAAGTATTTTTGCGTAGGGGGGCTTTTAATTTATTTTTATTTATTAAATTAAGAGAACAAAGTGTAAGTAGGGAGTCTGAACCAAACTGGCGAGCATGCATAAAAAAAGTGATAGAATTATAATTGTATGTGAAACGAGTTACTGAAATATAAATTATGTGTAAATGTATTTCAGTAACTTCGGTGTTCAACAGTTAAGTTTTTATGGCCAATTTTATATTTTTTGTTTCCCGAATCTCACAAGTTTACCACAGCGGTGATACTTCCTGTAATAGAGAGTTCGGGCACCGGTGACCTTGAGCCGAAGGGTGTTAGTAATAGGGTTGATACCATTCAGTACTCACTTCGTGCCTGCCGCCCACCGCGCCGGTACCACACGAGAGACGCAAACACAACACGCACAGCCCTCGACCAAGACAGTCGGCGACGGCCCGTTCCACTCCCCGCGCGCCTCTCGATGCCCCCGCGGACATCCAGACATACACATAGCCGCAAGCGATTTTACGTGCACACCATGGACGTATAAAAACAGGCGGACTCCGCTTCAGTAACATTAGTAGTGAAGCACTCAAAGTAAGCCGGCGTATCGTAGCGACACATGCGCACGCACACATTCACAGCAAAGTAAGACGACCGGCCGCCATTACGTTGCCGCGAGTTAAAATTGACACACGAATACACATATTTCGAAAAAAATAATAATGCCGTCCTGCGTAGTCAAATACTGCCGCAACAAAAGTGGTTTAACTAAGAAACATGAGGGGATAACCTATCATAGGTCAGTCGGTAAATTATGTTGTATCTTATACGTAAACAAACAAATGCAAATCATTATTAATTTGAAGGAAAAATGTTAGCTGACATCTCTTTGATACACCGGTGTTGCCATTTATAGAAATGAAAAAATTACCCTAAACTGTGGGAGATTTCGTTATATGTGTTATGTATCTACCTGTTAGCTATTTGAATTAAAAAACTTGTGAACAAATTCAAATTATGTAACTATGCATACTATGCATACAACTTTGCTTTAAATGCAAGTTTTAAAAATTTTAAATAACTTAAACAGAACTGAATAATCACGATTCATGTTTATTTAGTTTTGTTAATAATTTGTTAACAAGCTTTTGCTCGTGACTTCATTCGCGTAGATAGGTACCGCTTTTCAATCTCTCTATCATGTTTCACAGATTTCCTAAAGCGAATGAATCATGGAAAAATGAGTGGATTCAAATTATAAGAGAATGCAGGGGAGAAAACGTTTGGAATCCCAGTAAATCGAGTGTTATTTGCAGTCATGCTTACTAAAATGTTCAAACTGGTGGCAGCGTTGTGTGTCGGGTCGTTGAATTCCCTCTAATATGGTTGAGCTCAGCGATTGCTGATCCATGCGTCAACTCGTGAAGGGGTGCTGCCGGGGGGGGACAGGTCTGCCCAACCTCTTTGAGACTTCTATCTTTTATCTTATCTGCTGTTTCACGCTCGATCGCTAACATAACGTGTTTCACAACATTATGTAAATTGAAATTGCACATAACTTGAAACCAGAAAAAAAAGAAAATATAATAAAAAATAATAAAAACATAAAAAATCATACAAAGCCCTTCAGGCAAGTAGGCGACCAATGCTGTTCAAAAGAGTTTCTTTCGGCGTCTTCTTCTCTGCGGTGATCGATTCCGAAACTCTAGTAGTTTGTAGCTTTTGATCAATAAATAATCATTTGAATATAATTTAATCAGTATTATTTAAAATGCCTGAAAAGGCCTATTTTCTGAATAAATCTTTGAATCTATTATTATTTTTCAATTTGATATGTCATGAGATGACAATGTTTATTTTAATGTCATTATTTGAAGTGAAAACTTCTTTAGCGGCGTTGAGCACTTTCTGGAATGGGTAATAATAATTATGTATATAAACAGGACTTAGCACGAACCATTTTATTATTTGTTTTCATTGATGTTTCTTTTGAACAGTATTGGTCGCCTTTGTATGATTTTTTATGTTTTTATTATTTTTTATTATATTTTCTTTTTTTTTTCTGGTTTCAAGTTATATACAATTTCAATTTACATAATGTTATGGAACACGTTATGTTACATCCATCGTGGTCGCAACGAGACTGGAGTACTGCGGTGTCATCTTGTGGTGGTGGAAGTTCGTGCTAAGTCCCGTTTATATACTTAATTATTATTTACCCATTCCAAAAAATACTCAACGCCGCTAAAGAAGGGCGTGTAGATGGAAAACAGAATCAAAATAGTGATGGGTTGCTAGCCGCATCGCCTATTGACATGATTCCGCAGATTTTAGCCCAATCCCTCGATCGGCTTTTACTATCTGCGCGGGAGGAGAAGCAGCTGGCACATTTTACGTTTTTACTTTTCTTCCAGACCAACATGGAATGTATTAAAATAACAATATTAAATACATATATTAAAACAACAACAAAAGTAACAATAAATACGATTAGATATGATAGACATAACGTAAAAGTATAAAAAAAATACACTTATTGAAATAAATATTTTTATAATTATGGGTAAATTGTTCGCATATGGCAATTATGTGTAAACTCACACAAACGTCAGGCGCCGCCATTGTTGTGCTTCACTCAATATTTAGTTCACGTTCCGTCCGCCTTTTTTATACGTCCATGGTGCACACATGCTTAAGTGTCGTTTCTTTTCGCGTAGTGTTATTCTTTGCCTTCGCTCAGAGATGTAAAGTAAAATAATATTTTTCAGAGAGAGACAGCGATGGAGATGATCCGCCCGCTAAAATATCTCGCAATATACATACTATGCGGAACAAGTTTCGGAGGAACTACGGATACTCCTTAAAGATACGAGTAAGGGACCTTTTTTATTAACTACCTCTGTTTTAAGGTTCAAGCCACTTCTGTGCCACAGTTATACAGGTTGGCCAACTTGGAGGTATACAACTTTCTTTTGCCGCCATTTTATTTTGGCGGTAAATATGTCAGTCGTTGCATGAAAATTACTATGTGTATAGTACGGCAAATTTGGAAGCGTTTTACGATAGAACAACGTGTTTTAAGTATTAAAAAATGTTTAGAATCATTAAAAAGAACTTTTCCCTGTCGAATAATTTCTAGAGACGGTGACATTGATTGGTCCCCAAGATCGCCTGATTTAACAGCTCCTAACTTTTTCTGGGGGCGTATCTAAAGGGACGTGTGTATGATAACTTGCCAATGAATCTTCAGCAACTAAAACAAAATATTCGAGACACAGTGAGATAACGCAGGAAATGTGTGAAAATCGCGATGAAAAGGGTTCAAATCTTCGATGCTGCTAGAAGTGCATTTGTCTGAAATTATTTTTCATGCTTAACTGCCATCCCTAAATACTATATTTAACAAGCTGGTGATCGCTTACCATCACGTGACCCGTTTGCTCGTTTGCCGCCCTATGTCATAAAAAAAAGAAATACTTAATATTTTTTATATTTCATAGAATATAATTACAAAACTAACGTGTAAACCTGTTATTTGGTCACCCTGTACAAAAGGCCTTAATCCTGATAGGTAGTCGAGCTGTGTATCTCAGCCAAAGTGTTACCCAAACCGAGAAACAGCTGCTTTTCAGCACCCCGTGATAGTACGAACAAGATCTGCCGGTCTATTTGCTAACTCAGTGCACAACGTTTTTATAGTCACTTCAAAATACATATATTATTTATTTATTAGCAAACAGGCCGGCAGGATTATGTAACGTCTGATGCAACACATACAAATAAAGTGTGTCATCGAGATGGGATTTTTTTTATTTAGAAGATATAGAAAAAAATACCAAAGAAACCGTGACACTGATTTTTTAAGAAAAAGTCTGCATTTACTTTACAAAAACTATAACCCTTGACTCAGCATTAAAATTAAAAGCTTGATTGACTAGCTTCACATGTTCGATGATCTAGTGGTACTGCTAAGCCATTTTTTAATAAAAATCACGGCTTGAAAGGACTTAAATGAGATTCTATCTAGTAAGAAAGAATCTATTTTTTGTCCGGAAACGCTACTAACATTTTAGAATTTTTAGACACTTAAATCATGAAAAAGGCATTTTAATCATCATCAATATATCACTTAAATCATAATTTTCTTGAAAATATCCGTACATAGTATCATACAAAATATTTAATTTTTATCGTCTGAACTGTCAATTTTGTCAGAATACAGCTTTTTTTTTTAATTGACAAGGTATTCTGAGTGTGGCATTTTTTTTAAAAGACGTGAAAGTGTAGTTTTTATTTTCTTAATTTATCCTTTCCTTTTAGTTCCCTAAACAAAATTTATCTATCTTCTTCTATACTAAGATTTTTAAAAAATCCCACTAATGTATCTTGACACATCCTGTATACTTGAAATATCGAACCCGGATTGGCATGCCCACATCGTGCTCTGCTTGCTAGGGCTAGCCACGGTAATGGTGGCCTAGCCTAGCCCGTGATGGTAAGATGGGACTAGATCAGTACATGCCTACATATATACAGAGACGTAAGGCCCAAAGACCATGAAGTGTAAAGGAAATATGAATCGAAATAGCGACGGGTATATAAGTTTATACTAAAGATTATTTATTTCTATTCACTTACAAGAACTTCCTTATCTTGCAGACAGAGAAAGAGAACCTTGGAAAGAAGATGCAAGGAAAACCCTTCGGAAAAACGTTTCAATATTAAAAGTTAAAAATCTTTATATTTGTAACATTTGATTAACAATTCTATGAACTACATTTTCTGAGGTGTAAACTAGTGCCTATAAAACGAACATTGGTGCTGGAAAAATTATAAGTAAAAGTGATAAATAATAAATTAAAAATAACTATTTGTCAACATTAAAATATGATGAAATAATATCAGTGACATTGTTAAACACAAAAAAATAATAAGAATTGCATTACGGTCCGTTCACTTGCCGCTCTAAGCGGCAGCGCGGTGCAGAGCGGCGGACAAGGATCAAAAGTCAAAAGTAAACGACATGGTTTTCGACTCTCTATATATCCACCTCTACCGCTGCCGCTAACCGCTACTGAGACTACGTGGCGTGCTTGAAGCCCCGCCGCCGCTTAGCCTGCCGCGCCGCGCGCCGCCTAGACCGAAGTCGAAAACTGGCCGTTATGCATGCTTATAGATAGGTTTTCATTACTGTAACCTCAATTATACGTGATTATACCAAACGAATTAATACGATGTAGTTATTGTGTACTCTAATCTTTAAGCATTTTGTAGGATTAGAAATTTCGAATGGATTTTGGAGAGCGAAGAATCGGCGCAACTAAAAAGTGTTTTTCGAACGAATCTTAGATAGCATTTGTACTTATGTTACATATGTAAAAATATATTTATATCAGCCGATGTATAGTTAAGTCCGTCGTTGCTGTAATTGACATACGCTCATAATAGATAGAATAATATATTACACCTGAATTTAATTTTCAACTTAATAGAGCACAAATGTAACTTACGGATTCAAAGATCACATCCGACGCGTTCCGAATTATAGTTTACTAGCGACTCGTCCTGGCTTGGCACGGGTGCAATATAGATACTAATATTATCAGTACATTATACATCACTCTATCTATTGGTGAAAATTAAAATCTGTTGAGTAGTTTAAAAGTTTAAGCGAACAAACAGCGGAAATAAATTCATTTTATACTATGTACATAAAGAATATATTTTACTAAATCCACTTTTTACTTTCTTTTCCATAAGTCTTTATCTATGAAGACTCAATGAAGAAAAAAAAACTAAAAGTGGAATATAATAATAGGAATAGTCTAATGTACAGAAAGTAAGTTTGCATACGTATAATAATGTTGCATGTATACAATAATAATTATAATAATAATAATTATGGTTATATTTTCACTACAAGTAAAAAAAATATATAAATTTGATACCAATTTATTGCCAAATCGTAACAAAGCTAGGTTGTGAGGAATAAATATTTATATCATACTCTGGAAATGCGATATTCGAAGTAATTTCTAATAATTATTATTTTATACAAAGACAACCAGGCTATTTTCACTCGTTATAAGACTGTTGTTCTGGTATAAATATGATACGCTTACATCAATGCAATTCAATTGTAATATTTTAACTTTAACAATCATATATATGTTTGTATATTGTACAACTTTTTAGATTTTGGATATCGAATTGTGTCGTGACTCGTAAGGAATAAATTTTATGAACGTAAGTAGTAAGTAACACTTCACATCAAACGTAAAATTCTAAATATATTTCTTTTTACCCTGTTAGATTATTTTTTAATGTATACGATAAAATTATTATATTAAATTAATTTATATATTATTATAATAAATTAATTTTATAAAAATATATTTAATCTAGCTGTTACTATACAAACTATGTTAACTAAGTATTTAAATACAAAAGTATAATTTAATGTTCTAGAAGACAATCATTGTAAAATAGGGAATACTCTTCCACTACTCCAAATTATAGTAAAGATGACTTTGACTGTACATTATTTATTGTAATGGAGTATTTAACTAAAGTATAATGAAATACTGGAGCACACCAGTGGAAGAAAATAAGATATACCTAACTTAAGTAGATTATATAGAAAACGATAACTGTAAGTAATCATCATCAGGTCTTTTTTAGTCTCCACTACAGGAGCATAACCCTCTCTGTACTACTAGAGCCATACTTGGTCAGAGCAGTCAGAGGTATTGACCTACACTCTCCACGCTGGCCAGACGGGTTGGAGAGGTAACTGTAAGTAATAGCAAATACTTAAATGTCTGATCTTAAACTGAATCCCTAAGCTCAATTTTTGACTTGACTTGACCTCAAGAAGCTCAATTTTTGAATTCGTAGAATAGACGCACCACTCGTCACGTCAGCACTCGTTTACAATAGCTATAGGTTGCTGTATGCTCATAGAATTGTACCCTATTATTGGTTTTCCAAAAAGTCTTGTGAATTTTCCAAACATCTGGATTTGTTTACCAACTCAACTAGTGTATTAATGACATAAGCGTTGGATTAGGTGACTTTGTGTGCAGACTAATCCGAATTCAAATTTTAATCGCCGCATGCAAGTGTTTCAATAACTTTATTCCGGCATAATTATGTATATGAACGGGACTTAGCACGAACCTTTTTATTATTTGTTTCCGTTGACGTTTCAATGGAGTAACAGCCATCGTGGTCACAACGAGACTGTGTGACACAGTTTACATTAGTGACACAGTGTCACTAATAATTTTGATAATTTCACTACCCACATAAATTATACATTTTGTAATTAGTCATTAGCCCCGGAACTAGCTTAACAAAATAATTATCATATTTAAAAAAACTTTTAATCCAAGGGCTTTTTGAAAATTCAAGTATACTTATTGCATAATTGACTGCAAGCAAACAAAAAATATACTCTTAGTGCTGAAGAAAAATTGTATTTACAGTATTTACCGCCATTTTACGACAAACAAAATAGGAGACGCCTAAACGCCGAGCGACAAGACTGAACTGGTTTGTTACCCCCGCCGCCCGCGCATTAAGTCGCTTGCTGACTAGGCTCGCAGTGGGGACAGAACGCGCGGATAGGAACAATTGAAATCTACGCGCGCTATCTCGCTCAGTCCCGTCGCGCTAGGCTTCCGCCTTAGCCACTACAATATGGACGCAACGGCGCGTTTCTTATGTTTAATACTTCGCGCCCGCCGTCGCAACCGCGCTAGGCTCGCAGTGTGGACGTACACTTATTCAGAATAAGACTAGCTCCGTGGCGCAGCGGTCAACAGGCCTGCCTGCGACACGGAGTGACCGGGTTCGATCCCCGGCCAGGTCAAGATGGAAAATGATCTTTTTCAGATTGGCCTGGGTCTTGGATGTGTCTCTATATATGTATTTGTTATAAAATATAGTATCGTTGAGTTAGTATCCCATAACACAAGTCTCGAACTTACTTTGGGGCTAGCTCAATCTGTGTGATTTGTCCGTATATATTTATTATTTATTTATTTATTTAATAAGGTTCTGGCCTTCTGGGTGCTCACTATCGGATCCGTGCCTGAGTTTGTGGTGCTACAATAATTATTAATAAATGTGTCACACACAAGTCAACTAAGAGTTTCAATTCTGTGATGTAACGTGACGCATTTTATTGTCAAATAGCACCAATGTTGATGTAATGTTGTCTACAAAGCAACTTGAATATTTAAGATTTGTGTTTAATACTTTAGTTCTAGTGAATTCTTTTTTAAACTACTTATTTAATCATGTTTTTCTATTCGATAGGGTTTTTAAGGGGTTTAGGTCGGCAAAAATACCACCACCCATATAAAAATATTGGTAAATTACTTGTAGTATTTTTGGTATATTTTTTTAATAACTTATACTTTAAAAATTAAGATTACTGATTGAATCGTATCAGAATCAGAATATTTATTTGCGTAAGATATAGTACATAATATGGTGTTGAAATAAATAATTACAGTTTTGCTTATTTTACCAATAGTGAATACAAATATGCAAAGTTTTAAATTAATACCGAAAAAATAAATAATAAAAGATAAATAATAAAACAAACAAGAAATTAAATGTCAAATTACATTAAATGTCATGTCATTGGCAATTTTTTTATACAAATTATTCATCTACCGTATAAAAGATTTTTTCTTTCAACCATTTAGTCAGTCGGCTTTTAAATAATTGATTTTGGTAGCATTTTTATGTCACGCGGTAATTAGTGATGTGCCGTTCCCAGGAACGTTCCTACATTCTCCAGATTTCCAAAATCGTTCCCGGGAACGTTCCCAATAAATGGAAATGTCAGGGAAAGTTGTAATTTTATTTGTCATACAACTTTTTTGTCAATGCAAATATATTGAACTGATGTATATGCATTACTTGGTATATGTAATATATAAATATTTTCAATAATCGACAAAATTTCCGAAATAAACGGGAACGTTCCCAAGGAATGTTCCCAAATTCCCGGGGAACGTTCCCTTGTTGCCGGGAACGTTCCCTTGTTGCTGGGAATGAGACCAAATCTCAAAAGTTTTTATTTAGTAAGTATACAAGATTTTCCTAATTTAGATGGGAACGTTCCCCCGAAATTGGGAATGTTTCCGGAAACATTCCCGAAAACGGGAACGGGGAACGTTCTCTGGGAATGGGAATTTGGGAACGGCACATCACTAGCGGTAATGCATTAAAAAATTTAAGCACATGTAGTTGCTTTGTTTTAAATGCAATTTATTAAACATGGTGAAATTTTGATCGTTTTTGGACCCTCAAAGGGGTGAATCAGACCATCAATATGATAAAAATTTCCCAAACGATATTGTCCAAAACGATAAAAATTTCCCCATAGTATAATAATTATCTTATACAAAATGCCATACGATAATGAAAAATAAATCCAAAAATACTACCACCAAAGCACAGAATTAGATTATTTTAATATATGTATAAAAGAATAATACTAGTGGCGTTACGGCACGGCACGTCTCCACTGAATTCATTATCGCTAACATTGAATTAGAAAAACTATGGAAGCGTAAAGGGGGTATTACACCATCCTGAATCACATCCTAAATCGGATCCGATGAGAGGGTCACCGCTATACGTGCGAATAGTGCGATACGATTGGAGATATCTATTATCGTGTCTAACGTATAGCGGCGTCCCTCGCATCGGATCCTAAATTCAGGATGTTTTAATATACGCTTAACTCTCATACAACTAACGATTCAATATCAGACCCATTTATGCAAATAAACTTAACTCAAATTACAACGAAAAACTTACGCACTCATAGACGAAGGTAGTTTGCGATTGGCCGCGTCAAGGTCACGGGGCGGTGTCAACATTATCTAATGAACGCTATGGTGTCAACATTGCGGAGAAAGGTAGGCCAGCAGTTTGCCTCGCTCGCTATTATAAAGGCAAGTTACTCCAGTGTCACTTTTCCGTCTTTCCTTGCGTTTCCTGCACTCAATTAAGAAAAAAACGTCTTCTTGTGTAGTAAAAGTATACTACACAAGAAGACATTTTTTTCTTAATTGAGTGCAGCAACGGATTTCAATTTCATTTAATTAAAAAAACTATGCAAGCGTCACTCATAAACGAAGGTAGTTTGCGATTGGCCGCGTCAAGGTCACGGGGCGGTGTTAGCATATCTTATGAACGCTATGGTGTCAACATAGCGGAGGTAGGTAGGCTAGCAGCTCGCCTCGCTCGCTATTATAAGTTACTCCAGTGTCACTTTTCCGTCTTTCCTTGCGTTTTCTACACTCAATTAAGAAAAAAATGTCTTCTTGTGTAGTAAAAGTATACTACACAAGAAGACATTTTTCTTAATTCGTTAAGATTTCACAAAACATATAACACCGACGCTCACAAAAAATATGTCGTTATATGCTTTTATCGACGCGTCCTTCCGTCACGGAGCGCGTGGCAGACTAGTTCGCGAAAAGATATACTTTGCGTGGTGTCAGTTTTTGAGCGCAATGCTGCTTCCATAGTTAGTTAAGACTAAGTATAGAAGTTAAGACTACGCTTTTCAAGGCGTACTGTCAGTCATTTTATACGTGCAGTCTGTGGGTGAACTTTACGCAGCGGACATACAGCGACCTCCGCGTACAATACAATAACGCGTACCGGGTATTGATGGGGCTGCCGCGATTCTGCAGCGCCTCTGCCATGTTTGCGGAGGCTCATATAGATGGCTTCGCCGCGATCATGCGCAAACGAAGTGCTTCACACCTCAGGCGCATGCGCGACAGCCCCAACACTATCCTGCGCGCGTTGGCAGATCGGTGGGACTCGCCGATGCTAGCTCGGTGGATACGGCTGCATGCAGTTGTGTAGACATCGTGCTGGCAGCGGTGGGTGCTATTTTTATTTATTTTTTTTATTATTTATTTTTTATGTGTTGTTTGCTGTGATGTTATCTATGTCTTGTGTTACTAACTTTAGTTTTAAGGCCAATTATTACTAACATTTAGTATGGATCAAGTTATCTGAAATAAAAATTTATTATTATTATTATTATTATTCTCTTTATTTATTTAATTTCTTAGGTCTAGGTTTTTATAAAACTTATATAAAAAGTAAAATATAAAAAAATATCATACAAAAAATACAACCTTTATAAAAACCTAATCCTAGAGGGCTGCCAGCAGCGGGGCAGGGCTCAAGCTACCGACAGTTAAGGCTACAGAGAGAGAAACCTCCTAACGATGCGCGCAGTGTCCAGGAGTACTGCCTTCTGTATCTGACCCTTGATCCAGCCATCTAGCGAGAGCCTCTTGAGGTGTTGATCGAGGCTCTTCGCTATAAGACCGTTCGCTGAAACGACTATCGGGACAATGATCGTCGAATCCACATCCCACATAGCGGTCACCTCGTGGGCCAAGTCTAGGTACTTAGTAAGTTTATCCTTCTCGGCCTTCACAAGGTTCTCGTCATGCGGGATGGTGATATCGATGAGCATTGCCTGGCGCGTCGATCGATCTGTCAGCACGATGTCAGGCTTATTGGCAACAATAGTCCTATCCGTGATAACAGATCGATCCCAATAGAGCGTGGCACGACCATTTTCGAGAACCGGCATTGGTGTGTACTTATAGTACGGCACTTCGGAATCCACAAGCTCATAACGAAGAGCAAGTTGCTGGTGGATAATTCTGGCTACAAGGTTATGTCTGTGCAAGTACTCTCCGTTAGCCAGATGAGAACAACCGGAGATAATATGCCTGAGTGATTCGCCAGGACGGCGGCATGCTCGACAAATGTCGACCGTACCGTCCTTCAGGATATATCTCCGATAGTTGTTCGTCATCATGACTTCGTCTGCAATTGCACAAGCAAAACCCTCGGTTTCTCCAAAGAGGTCACCAAATCGTAGCCAGTTTACCGACGCGAGCAGATCTACATCAGGCCCTGTTAAGGCCCGGTAGAACCGCCCGTGCAGCTCCTTGCTCTTCCATATGTCCCTGCGGTCTTCGGTGCTCAGCACCGTTGGTCTGTGCCAGTTCTCGCTTGCTAAGGAGAGCGGTGTAAAGCTCCTATCTACTGCAACAACGTCGCGATGCATCCCACACTCATTTTTAAGGAAATAATCCCTAAGACTGTACACCTCGCGGTTATGGAGAGTCTTGGCGTTCAAAAATCCACGACCTCCACACTTACGTGGGATGTACAGTCTCATAACGGATGAGCGTGGGTGAAGCATGCGATGCGCTGTCAGCTGTTGACGGACCTTCCTATCCAGGGCATCTAACTCAGTTTGGGTCCATCTTAGTATGCCAAAGGAGTAAGTGAGTAGGGGCATTACCCAGGCATTGAAAGCGCGTGCCTTATTACCACCTGACAAAAGACTTTTAAGTACTTTTGTCAGTCGACAAAAGAAACGCTCTTTCATCGCCTGCTTTATGTCCCCATCCACAATACTCAAACACTGTGACATACCAAGATATTTGTAAGTTTCCTCCTCCGCGAGAGATCTGAGGGACATTATCTCAGAAAGTTGTAAATTTGTTGAATTTACAACTTTTCCCCGTTGGACATGCATGACAGCACATTTATCTACACCAAACTCCATCCTGATAGAACTACTGAAATCTCTTGTGATTTTCAATAGCTCCACCAGGTCAGAGGGATTCGGTGCAAATAATTTTAAGTCATCCATGTATAACAGGTGAGAAACAATCTCCCCGTCACTTCGGAGGCGGCAGCCTAGTCTTGAATCCCTCAGTAGGTTGCTGAGGGGGTTCAAAGCCAGACAAAACCATAATGGACTCAAACTGTCGCCCTGGAAAATGCCTCGCTCGATCCTTATCAAGTCCATCGGATCCGAAGAGCCATTTCCTCTACCTGGCTGACAAAGGACCGTGGTCCATTGTCTCATACACGTGCCAAGAAAGGATCTTAAAGTTGTATTAACTTTATACAACTCTAAGACCCTCTCTAGCCATGAATGAGGCACTGAATCATAGGCCTTTTTATAGTCAATCCAGGCAGTTGAAAGGGCTGTCTTTTTCCGTTGAACTTGCTTGCAGATGGTCATGTCTATGAGGAGGAGCTCTTTAGTACCACGGGACCCAACCCTACATCCATTTTGAGAGGAAGCCATGATTTTGTTCACAACTATGTGCTGGTTAATTTTCGCTCTCAAGATGGATGTAAGGAGCTTGTAAAGAGTTGGCAAGCATGTGATAGGTCTAAAATTCTTGGGATCCGTGGTACTACCGGATTTATAGAGCAGGAAGGTGAGTCCTGTCGTAAGGAAAGAAGGTAGGGAACCAAGCTCGAGAGCTTGTTGGAATTGGGTGGCCAAACGTTCATGTGAGCTTCGAATCCACTTTATCCAGAAGTTGTGCAATCCGTCTGGCCCAGGACTTTTCCAGTTCTGCGCCGTACGAATCGCACAACTTATGTCATCGGGGCTGATAGTTACAGCCTCCATGGACTCGATAGGCTCACATTCACGTTCAACCACTGTCATCCAATCACTCTCGGTGTGTTCGACTGGCACCGACCAAATACTACGCCAGAAATTATTCATAGCAGTAGCATCCGGCAGCTGCCCGTCGATCACACATTGTTCAGTTCCCTCCCACTTCCTGTACACCTTCCTTTGGTCACTTTGGAAGAGCCGATTTAGCTGGAATCGTTCCACACGCTCTCTGTAGCGGCGAATACGTCCCGCCGACGCATAGACTTTCTGCTTCAGGAAGTCAATGCGTTCCGTAACACAGGCAATGTAGTCGCTAGGTCTAATACCAGTACCCTCAAATGCCTGGTTTACGAAACGCATGACACGGGGGCGATTGTTGCCCTCCCTGAAGCATATTAGCTTTGCAATGAGAGTCCTGAATATGCTGATACGTCGCTCAATCCGCTTTTGCCATGCAGGGACACCGCCGACGGGCCGAGCTGCATAGTCAAGGTCAGGAAACTTGACTCGAGCAACCCGACACGCCGCAATGGCCCCACAGTACAAGATTGAGTGCGTATCAACAAGATCTTCACTAGCCTCTAAATATGGGGCTAGCAGATCATTCAGGGCTCCCATTAGCGCCAAATTTCGTCTATTCGTAGGCAGACGAGGTATACGCGGCCTAGAGTCCGGTGTGGCGCGATACTGCGCGATCGTCTCCCCCAAAGTCCTCCTCAAGTGCTCATGGGCCTGGGTACTTACGTTTATGTTCGCATTGTCACCCTCGTCAGCCACAGGGTTCATCCGTACCATTCCCGGTGATTGGGCAGATGTTGGCGACCGATAAATTGGTTCGGCAGATGGACCCCGAGGTATGGCGACAGTTGGGCGAACAGGTAACGCCTCCAGGCGTAGCCGATCAAGCACAGAGTCATCTAATCGCTTGCAACGTTGAATGACCCGCACTTGATCCGATAGACGCTGTGCAGATACGGTAATGGTTGGTTCGAGGGCCTGAAACAAAGAAAGCATCCTGGGACGATACGCTGTCATATTAGTTTCTCCCTCTGTGGCCCCATAATAGGCGCGCATGCAGTTCTCGTTTATTTCTTGAGTCCATCGCATGCGACGCACTACACCACCGGTAGCGGGAGCCGGGCGCGAGGCAGGTTGCCTCGCAGGCTCCAAGCGTGCCGGCAGCGGGGGTCGTCCACGTCGCACAGGTGGTGGCGGCGGCGCGGCCGACGGCCCGCGCTCGTCGTCGCTCGACTCGCTGGTGCCGGGTGCAGTGGCGAACTCGTCACCCGACGATGTTGGCGAGGAGCTGGACGACGACGCGGGCGGAGGTGGAGGGCGTGCGTTTTTTTGTTGTCCCGCTTTTGATCGTGTAATCATCTAATCGTATCCATTATTTATCACACATATTTTAATTGACATGACAGTGTCAAAGTCAATCTATTCCTTGTATTTTGAGGTATTTCTGTTTTTACATCGATACATTCTCACTGATCTATATGGCTTACATTAATTTAATTGTGATTGTAGCTATTGAGGATTTGTATCTATTGTTATTAAATAATATTTTATAAAATTTCAATGGTACAAAGAGATGTGACACCACATGACAGCGGGTTTTTTTTTTATTATTATTATTATTATTATTATATAGTTTTTCTAAAATGGTATCATAATTATTAAGATAGTAAAGGATGGTGGAACCACACTAAAAGTTTTCAGTTTGATTGTCTCCTTCTTGTCCTTTTCTTGTATGTCCGTTTCTTATTTAGTTGTTGGCTTCGAGTCTTCTGAATCCTCGCGAAAAGATATACTTTTTAAGCCCCTCCCGCTTTGATCTACTTTGCGTGGTGTCAGTTTTTGAGCGTAATACTGCTTCTATAGTTTTTCTAATACAATGATCGCTAAGCTACTCTCCGCTCCATTCCGCGTCAGTGGAGACGCACCCTTTCGCTGATTTAAGCCAAAGGGTATCTATATAAAAAAAGTTCGAAGATGTTTTCTGTATTAGATTTTTTAATTTGTTATTATGAGTACGAAATCTTCAATAAGATGTATAAACGCCAATATCTAAGTTGCATATATCGTCCAGTAAAGAAAAACATGGTGATGAATATAAATATAATACTTGGGTATGAAATAGATAAGGTCAGAATTTGCCAAACTATTATTTTTTCTACACAAAAACCCTGACAAGGGCTTAGTTTTAATCAATGTTAATAAATGTTAAGTAAGAATATTAAAATAAATGTTTAATAAAGTTAAGTTAAGAACTGTTAAGAACATTACATTTTTAATTTACAGACGTGTGCAATAAAGAATGTAATGCCCGAACACTCGATTATTCATAAAAACACTGACAAGGGCCTAGCTTTATTAATATAGCTTTTTGTTACGTTTTTATTATAAGTAAATATAGTTATAATTTAACGTTTACGTTTTTACTGTACATAAATATAGTTTTTTACGATAAGGTACCTAACCTAGTTACAGCTGAGCTGACGGTATTTTGTGTTTGCTGGAATTTCTTAATCACTCCAAACTAACCAGCTACAAATCCTAAGTAAATTAAAAATAAAAAAAAAAAAACATTTTATTTCAGGTTACAATGACCCATAGTAACAAATAGAATGATAGTCGCTCGAAAAATTAAATTACATCAAAATAATAAATATTACATAATACATACTACAATTAATAAAATGTCAATTTTATATAATTCGCAAATCAATGTCAAATAATGTATGTCAAAGAATAATAACTATAACATTCTTATAAATGGGGAACAGGGTACGTGCCTATCACAACAGTGCTGTATATAAGGGCAATCCAATCTGCTCGCGATCATAGTCAGCACGGCATTTGGGCTGTCCCGCACCCTGCGCACCAGGGACGTGGCGCGCTTGCGCATTGTAGCGTGAAAGCAGTCTATATGCGCGTCCGCAAACATCCCTGATGCGCTACAGAAGCGAGGCAACCCCAAAACCTCTCTGAACTCTCTGAACTTGGACGCGGAGGGCACCGTAGATACTCTGCGAGTACGTGGCCCATAAGCTGCTACTATAAAGTGACGTGCAGTATGCTCTAAAAATGACATTTTCTATCTTTATGATATTTATATAAAGAAAGGCACTGATAGGTAAAAAAATCCTTTATTAGCAAATTTTAAGAAATCGACACGGAGTTTTTATAGTTTTTCATACAAAACAATTCTTTTTTTAATGAAAATTAAATATCAGCTATCTTGATTGTCAACGTCAATGAATTAGTATCCATAGTAGGTAATAGTTCGGAGTTGTAGGCCAAAAAAGTGTTTCTTGTGCTCGGGGTATCGTTTGCGTCTGTTTTTTAAATGTGTAAGTCAAATATATCTCTAAAACTAGCGTGGCGATTTATAAAATTTAGCTTTTAAAACATTTTTTAAGCCTACGATACCAGAACATAAAATGGTTGCGCTTCATTTACTCTTATTATTATTATGTTGATTACATGCTGTCATAGATCACTGTCACCATGGCTGAGGATGTAACAGGGAAGATACCTTATAAGCACTCCTAGCATGGCGCCCGCGACGCAGTTTATATCGCGCGCGCGATAAACTATTCACGTATCTCTTTTTAATATCACCAAAAACAAGATGGCGATATTCGATAAACGTTGTTGCGCGTGCCATTCTACGGGGGCTGATAATTAAGTTTGTAATATAATAGCTTTTATATTTTTTTGTATACAGTCATACCAAATGAAAAATGTTTCTAATACATCTACAGGCGTAATATTCTAGAAAATGAAAAGTCCAGCATAATTGTATAATATCTACCTCAAAAACAAATATTTCCGAATTAATGCGTTTAACATGCATTTACTTTGTTATAATAAGGGATTTATTTACATACGTAAGCTGTCTACCTCTTCCTGATCTTTTTGAAGACTCACCTCATTCAAAAAGAGAAGTCCGATCGATAAGTGTTGTAATAAATGTGTTGAAATGACGATGCTTTTCAATGTCTACCTAACATACTGCTAGTAGTTCTACATGTCCATCTGCTATTACCTATATTTTAGTTGTGGTAGAGCTACTGACAAATGTAATTTTTGCTAGTAGCATGAATGGACCGGCTCTTCCGGGGAAGTACCACACGCTCACAGAAAATCGACGTTTGAGTAGAAGCTTTACCGCTTCTATGCTTCTTTCGGTGAGTGAGAGAACCGGAGGCCCGTCCTTCTCCAAACTCGTTCAAAGGCCGGCAACGCTCCTGTTACACCTTGGTGTTGCAGTTGTCCATGGGCAACGCTTACCATCAGGTGACTTGCTTGCTCTTTTGCTGTCCTATCCTATCTCATAAAAAAAAACTGCACAGCGAAGATGTATACAATGCAGTGGCATTGTATATATCTTACTACTAAGAATTGTATGTATTTTGCCACCGATACATCGTTATCAGTGGATAACGCTGTATCGGTGGCAAAATACATACAAGGCACGATAGATTTCATCCAGTTTATGGACAAAGCCCAGTAGTTTCTTGAAGCAACCTATTAATGGGTCTTCAACCTATGAAATTGCGTACCTATTTGCCCGCTTACCATTTTGCCAAATAAACGATTTAAATTCTTATATGATTGGCAATTTTCTTGCCAAAAAAATCTTAAAGCAACAAATCATCTTAAAAGAAATACAGTTCTTGTAGTAATTTGATTCTAGTATACAAGAATAATATTTGTACACTATTAGTAACAATATCAAGCAGTATAGCATAAAAATATTTCCCGTGACTCACTATCTGCCTAGGCTGAAGTCACAGTAATATTTTTGTACAACTATTTATAAAATCAGAGTAAGATCATAAAAAGAAAAATATCTATCGCTTATAACATAATCGTCATCAATAGCGAGTCGTTATTCATCATCATTATCATCAGCTCCTTTTTAGTTTCCACTACAGGAGCACGACCCTCTCTGTACTACTAGGGCCATACTTGGCCAGAGCAGCCAGAGGACTTGGCCTACACTCTCCACGCTGGCCAGACGGGTTGGAGAGGTCTCTTAGATGGTTATAAGCTTCGTTTAGCTTGTATTTCCTAAGTCGCCTTCTACGACATCCAGGAAGACTTGGAGTGAGTTTCTATTCTACTCTGCCGGATACCACACGGCTAAGTCGTTATTCGATTTTTCGTAATCTGCGAGAACAGTCTAGTCAGTAACGCAGATTGGCTAATCCTCTCATCACAAAATAGCTATTACTAAACAAGAACGGGACTTCTTAGCGCCAACTAACCAAATGCTTTTAAAATCATACCACAATCTCTAGTTGCGGCGCTGTTCAGACGATGACCCATGTCATGAATTGCACCCAGTTGTCCTACTTCCTGTACTGTAGCAGACTTGATCGTGCCGTCGAAGTAGCTAACTTCTAGTCGAACGAAATATACATTTTTGGGTGTTATTTAAACGGTTAGCAGAATATTAATATTTTTGTTAGCAAAAAATGTAAAGTCAGCTAAAATTACAAGTTGTGCAGCAACTTATGATCACCTGCCAACTTCAACTTCTTTTCTGCCCTCAGTCGTTCCAGGTGGAAAGCCAAAGCTTATCCAAATGTTTTCTATGCTGCACCAATTGTATAATATTGCTGACCAAATAATTATATTGTGGCCTGACTATTTACTTTCTTAAATGTTTTTATCTATATCTGACTCGTAAAGAAGAAGAAGATTCGATTCTAGATGAGCTCTGGGCTGGCTATATCATCTCGTGCGGGTAAACTTCGTTGTCCCTCAAACTATTAAATCAGCTCGTCAAATGAACAACCGAGCCAGCCGAATACTTTTGTATTAAAATATCGACTTTTTGTTAGATTTCAGCATTGATTCCATATGAAATGTTGTTCATTCTGACAGGCTAATTAGTCACCATGGCACTACCGGTTATGCCAAACGAGTTGTTTGAAGGACAACGGTGTTAACCCTAACATCCTGTATAAGCAGCTGCCTGTTGTTTCATTTCTACAATCAATAAAAGCCACTAAAGTTTTAACTAGTTGCAGTCCTTCTTCGGGAATTACAGTTCTAAAACATTTTAAATGTCTACAAGAGATAGAAGGTACCAACCTGCCCATAACATCCGAGTGCTTCACCTCGTAGCAGAGTTTGCTCTCAACCTCCTTCGGCGTCACCTCCACCGCATCGTCAGGCGTCTCCACATCCTCGATAATGTTCTCCTTGTTCCGGCCATCACTCTTCCCGCGTTTCTTTTGCTGCACAGAACACAGATCTTACATTAGAGTTCGGGTCGACTAGTTTCGTTATTAGACACTTTGAGGATGGATGTGAAATAGAACGCGGTGACAACGACACGCACGCACAAAAAACACAGTTTGAATAAACACAAAAATTATGTTTCCTTATATTTCATCGCTAAATGAGACATGAAACGACGATTTATTTAAAAGATCTTACACAGAACAGTCGAAGTAATATCCGTCGCATGGAGATTCGGTGTTTCGCGGTATTTTTGTGAATGAGGAGCGACACGAGTCTCCGGGAAGCGTGGACTGAGGTGACGTGGAGTATGAATGAGTGTTGGATGGGAGGCGGTGTCGGTGTATTTCCGGAGCCACTTGACCGCCGCGCCAATGGATCGATGTAAAAATCTATTTCATAACCCTGCCACTGATTTATATGACCGTGAAATGGGATAGGTTAAGGTTGGGATACATTGTGCTGGAGATGCCATTAGGCAAATAGTTCCTGGTACGTGGAGATTTGTTTTAACATCACACTTGGGCGAACCTTATACACAGAGGCTTGGAGATAAAAGATAAATATTTAATAAGATGTGCGAGCTGCTACGAACGATAATTACTACGCTGTTTACTAATATTAAGAATTAGCTGGCCCGGAAACTTCTTTCCGCTAATATTTGATTATCTAAGATGAAATTACCTCATCTTTTAAAGGATAATTCTGCTAATCGGATGAAGACAAATCGTACAAATTGTAGATACTCACCATAACCCGATTTTATATAAAAGATATGAAAGTTTTGTCCTAAACGCGTAATACGCCATCACGCTTCAATCAACTGACAAACTGCTTTTAATATCATCCTAATAGTTATCAAAAATGCGAAAATGAGTTTAATTTTAAATAAATATTATGGGACAAATCACAAAGATTGAGCTAGCCCCTCTGTAAGTTATGAACTTGTGAGGATAGTAATTCATAGATATTATATTTTATAATCAAGCAGAATATTCTCCTTGTTTATAATAGATATTTATATAGATAAACATCCCAGGCATCCTAGGCCAATCTGAAAAATATCGTTTTCCATCTTGACCTGGCTGGAGATCAACACCGGATCCAGTGATTCAGAGAAACATCCGGTACCAATGATCCACAGAAGTAGTCAACATTTTTTGGTATTATATAATCATCATATTTTTTTTATACACGTTGTCTCGGATACGGAAGGACATAGTACCTTCCATCCCGGAAAAAAGGACTGTTGAAAAGGGATCGATCATTATCGCGAGCGGAGCTGCGGACAAAAGCCTATGTTATATAAAGCTATGTTTTGCCAAGGCCCGCTACGGATGGGCTCAAGAAAATATAGTTATGGCATGCCTAACAAGCCTCGCTATAAATACCTCCACTAATGGCGTTTGCAGCCCATGGGCTGATAACTCAAGCTCTCCAGTGATTTACGAATCCCCTGAGTAACGAGCTCTAATGCTCGCTACGAAGATATTCTCGAGTTTTAATTCGTACACATCGGTTTCTAATGTAAGGTCGATGTACAGATGAGAATACCTACGATTTACTTTAATACCTATGTACTTTTATAGCTAGTTTATGTATTTTAACAGCTAGTACAGTCAGCAACAGAAATACCTTGCCAGGCCCTGTATCTATATCTTGAATTTTCTTTTAAACTATAAAAAATATAAACGTGAAAATTTATATTAAGAAAGGCTTCATTAAAATCTTTGTGTATATAATTTTTTATGTAATTATTATTTATAGTTTAAGAGAAAATTCAAGATATAGATACAGGGCCTGGCAAGGTATTCCTGTTGCTGACTGTACTATTTACAAGATGGGATTACGATGAGAACTGAAGGATATATGAGTCGCGTTGCACTCTTGCTGGCCGTAGGTAGCGAACTAAAGTAATAATGGAAAATGTATAAACTATCAATTTTGCCGACTTAGCATTGAGGTATACGTTGCTTGCTTGTACAGGGCATCTTGTAAATAGTAATAGGGGGGCCCCCCTGCACAATTGGTGATGGCTGCTAATGCAAGCGCCATTCAGGTGGCTAAGTATTGGCAGGATATAATTTACTTAATTATTACAATTTTACGGTTTGCCACCGACTCGAAAAGAAGAATTTACAAGTTTAAGAGCCCGACATATGCCAGGCGGCGTGGCGGTACAAACGCGGATGGTCTAAACGCGTTGGCTACTTTGGATATTTTCGTTTTTTAGGAATATTCAAGGGTTATTCGAAAAAGAAAAACATATGATGGCTGCCTTATCTGTAATGCAATTATAATCAAAAGTTTCAAGGTTAATTTAAATGTATTTGGTGAATAATGCTTTATACCGAGTAAATTAGACGTGATTTGGAGGCAACTTTGCAATTATTTTCTATCGAGAAAATTTAACGCAATCGTGTTTTTGAGTCAGATAGTTACCAGAGTTAGTCCTGAACTTTGCTGCATTTTTATTTCAACTTGAGTATTTAACAACTTTATTGATATAACAGTCAATCATGCAAAGCAGTGTGAGGTAGTACGGACCCTTAAGAGAGTCATCCAGGTCAGCAGTGTCATTCTCAACTGCCTGTCCGGTGATTGCAGATGTGGAATCAGGTATGCCTGACCTCCCGAGCTGCTACTTTCCCTCAAATAATTAGGAGTACTCTCCATGTCTTTCGGTTCTAAGCCATTCTTTTCACTACGGTCTCTATATGACAGAATCTGCCTTTATTTGATCGAAATAAATTCGCTTTCCATCAGGTGGGCCGTATGCCTGTTTGCCTACTGAGTAGTATAAAAAAAAAGAAATATGCTCTTCCTAGTCGATTTCTTTTCTCCCACGGTACTTCTAATAAATTGTTTTTCAGACATTCTTGTTTCTTTTCTAGTTTCAATTGTTTTCAGTAGTTTTCGTTTCTTATTGACTTGTCCCAAGACTACCTCGTTCGTTTTTTTCTGTGTCCAACTTATACCATACGTCTCCAGCACAATGTATAATAACTTCCTGTTATTAAAAATCTGTAGTTATTATGACCCCTACTGCCACTCACTAGATACAAATTAGATCTGTCATCTCATCGGTTGATAGTTTATTTTCGTCCCGACCGACGAACTATTATTCTTGGCAGTAACTGCAGAAATTGCTTACAAAAGAGCAAACTATTGTTATAATATGTTGGATCTGGTTCAAATTGCGAGACGAAGCCGGCGCAGTCATAATAAAATTAATTTGTCTTTAGTTAACCATTGACTTTTACAAAAAATGGATTACTGACATAACAACAGAAAGAGAAGCCAAAACGAGTGTATGCTACTGAACTGAAATTGCCAATAAAAGACCCAACTATTATGTACTAGAAACGTCACTAACGTGCTATAAAATATAGCACGTGAGTGGCCCGTTTTAAGTACATAATGTCTGTATCTCACGTTAGTTTCAATGATACAAAAGACCAAACTATCGTTAAACTTTAGCATCTGGTTATTACTGACCAGCAATAGTTTACATGAACTAACTAATGACGGAATCACACAAAGTAATTTAACTCAAAGGGCATATAAATGTGCTTACGCCTAATATTATTAAAACATAATTAAGTTTTAGTAGTAAAAAAATTAAAATTAAAATCTTGATCAATTAAAAATTACGCAACTTTAAATATATTTTTTCATTATGCCTAGTAACTTTTTTGTGAATTAATATTTTGCCTTTACTAAACAAAGTTGCCTGAACGATATTATGACAAGAAAACTGAGTGCAAAGAAAACAAATATTAATTTATTAAAAAAATATTCAAAATAGTAATGCCAAAGTTTGTGAGGCAACAAACATGCGAAAACAAAGGATCCAAAATCACGAACACAGCAAATATTTATACATCCACGAGACGTCCAGTCCAGCCCCACATTTAATAAGTATTTTTCTTTTCTTTTTCATTTTAATTTTCTTTTTTTTTTCTTTTTTACCTTTTCCCACTATATGTGGGGTCGGAACAGCATGTGTTCATAGTTTCTTTGCACTCTCTTCCACTTCAATCTATTGCTGGTAATATTATCTGTAACACCCTTCTTACCCATGTCTTCACATTTATAAATGTCAATGGTTCTGGAATGTTAACATATCATTTTCTTCTCCAATTTGCATATTTTAGCGTCAACACAGGAAATGTAACGTTTTAACATTTTCCGTTCTTCTAAATTGATCAGCGATCAAATAAATAACACGCTTTTCAACATTTTATCGCAGCAGTGTATATTTCGGTTGTCTAATTGACCAAGCCCTGATAAAAAATGGCTTATCCAAACGCATTTTTGTTGATAGTTTATGTGGTCTACTGACTTTTTTTTTATTTACCTCTTAACCCACGGAGCACTGCGTGTCTCGACACGGGCCAATCGGACCACGTAAAAAGCAGCAGAAGAGGAGTTTTGTCATTTATGTAGGTTGGCTCGACATCTACCAACCTGGGTACGAACGGTTTATAGATTTCTATTCGATTTATAGATTTTTAGTAGACAATGATAACTTACCTACTCTTACTGTGGTGGTAGCTTAATCTTTATAATTTATCTTTATATACATATTTATTTTTATTTCTTTTATAAAATAATTTTCGTATCCCTTCTTGGAGAAACTCTCGTAATGATAAATACGACATTAATACCTTAAAGACTTATTTAGATTATGTATTTACTCACTTTGTTTCTGAATTTAGGGAGCATTTTCAGGAACATATGAAAATTCATGGTTTTATAAATGTGCAAAAGAAATTGATATTTAGTATAGGTAAGCATACTTGATTTACAAAATATGCACTCAAATTGATTTTACATCAAATACCAACTACGCCATCAACACTATCGAATACAACGCACAAGCGCTCTCAAATACCAAAGCGGCCGCCCCCAATCACAACAATTTATTGTTTCGCCGCGACAACGCGAAGCAAACTTCACAATTAATTAAAGATTAAAAATAACAAGTATATACGGCTGGTCTTTCGAGTAGCGACTACCGACACACTGAAAGAAGCTCTAGAACTGGACTCTTTGAGGCCGGGCAAAATCCGAAAATGCCGCCCTCGCCACCAGTATTCCTTTTTAGGGTTCCCTAAATAAAGGGTAAAAACGGGAGCAATTAATGTCGCTCCGCTGTCCGTCTGTCTGTCTGTCCGTCTGTCACCAGTCTGTATCTCATGAAACGTCAGTCAGTCGTAGTTAAACAGTTGAGATTTTCACAGATGATATATTTCTATTGCCGCTATAACCACAAATACTAAAAATGAATAAATTAAATATGTAATTATTTTTGCCATTTTTATAGAGGCATAAGCAGTTGGCCGGTTTTTTATGACTTTGCTACCTTACGTAAGCCGTCGTTTTTATCCTGAATTTGACACCTGCGGCATGGGAAACTTTCATAAATATAGGTAGAAGGTGTCCGTATATATTTATTTAAATATTTGGGGGGTTTTATTTATCATACAGCGAGGTAATTAACTACCATAGGGGTGACTTATACCTGTATTTTTTTTTCTATGGCGCCTTTGCATCGAACTCGAAAAAAATATTTTCAATATTTTTTTTATTGAGTTCCTACAATCGCCCCACAGTTAAAGTTGTAAATTTTGACGGGCTAAGTATCACGCTGTGTTCTACCATTGGTTACTTCACATATCTATGTTACAAAATGAAAAAAAAACTTAGGTGACCTGAGAATAAAACGGACCTAGAAACAGAAAATGTTAGCAGATCATTGCCCTACGGTAGTGTGAAGAAAGACATAATTCTCAAGCTGGATGGCAATGCTAATCTTGATTCCAAGACTTAATATTGCTAGATTCAAAATCAAATTATATTATAGCTTGCTAATCATACCTTAAGCGGCCAGCCTTTTAGGTACCCTACCGCAAGGTAATGATCTGCGTGACTTTTTTATTTATAGATAACTTTTATTTAGTGTACATATAATACAGTAATACTTAGTTCTAGTTGCTAGTTAGTATTATTTTTAAGTTGATTAAATGTAAAAATTGACCTTCCAATAAAAGTTTAAAGTGTAAAAAAAAAACCTTATGTTACCATGTTTTGTGGACCCACTGGTGGGTGAAGCTGGTGGATGAACGGTCCGCGGCTCATTTCTGCGCCCCCTAAATCTGCCGCCCAATGCAGGCACCTCGTTTTGACCCCTCTAGATCTTGGGCTGCGTGCTGCGCTTTGAAGACGGGTGATCACCGATTGATTTAGACAGTTTATAACGCGCACGATAGGTTTATGAGATTTTTATACGCCCGTGTGGAGCGCGCCTTAGCATATTTAAATTATGCCTGTCGTAAACGTCTCTTATGTTGGTGCTCAGAGCTGTTAGAAGTTTGCTCTTTGTGATATATAGGGACGGTGTTTGGGAAATGGGTGGTAGGGACTGTGACGAAGATAAAGTATGATGATTGATGACATATTTATTCCCAACTAGCTGTTGCCCGCAGCTCCACCCGCGTCAATGATGATCCCTTGGGAACAGTAGAACTTCCCGGAATGAAAGCAGCCCATCACGATTTTGATTCCAATTTCCACCTGCCCACCAACATGCTAAACGTGGCTTTAGCTTTTAAAGACTAGGCTCTGTCTACCCCGAAAGGGAAAAGGACGTGATACTATATATGTATGTATGTATTTTTGTAGTCTACATAAAAAAACACCTTTCTTTTGATTCCAAACAAAATAGAATGTGTCTTTAACTTTTTCTATTCCAGAGGACGCCATTACGAATTTAGTTAGACGTCACAATCTTTAACCAGCGGACGATCAAGACGCTTATAACGATGTATCATATGCCAAGCTACATTAGTTTGTTGGTTAGGAGAAACGTGGAACAAGCAAACATATAAACATAAATATACATACAAGCGGCGTACAAAACTATACTTAAACTTCCATTTAACTTCGCCGTAGTCGGGTTAAACTGCAAAAGTTTTCCTAATAAAAACTAGGCCTCTTGCAAACGCTGTCACGTCACATGTGATGCTCGTACGAGTAATTCCTCGTACCCCACGCGTGCTGACAACGATCTGTCGTCAGTCCAGTCAGCATCACGTATTGGCGCTGCCCCCGCGGCAACCCGCGGTTAATTATACCATGTCGTTGTTATGCTACAATGGAAACTTTAGCTTGCGGGAAGGTCGCCGCTTCGCTATTTATGGATTAGAGAATGAGATGTTTGCAACGTTGTTTATTTACTAAGAAATTGCTGAACGTTACGTCATTACCAGGTTTTTTTATTGTTGACTTGAGTGCCATTACCGAAGGGGTTAAGTTACCGAAAGGGGTCATTACCGAGCTACTTTTCTCCGAGTGAGCAGTATCTTATAATTTCTTTCCTAAATTCAGTAAATCCCTATCCTTCCCCAACTTAAAACTGCTTTTGATGGGCGTCTAACTACAAAATACTGACAATTAGTGCATGTCATATAGCTTTAGAACTTCATGCTGCGTCATGTATAATAAATCTTCTATGCTGGTCTGGGAGAAAAGAAAAAACGTAGAATGTGCCAGCTGCTTCTCTTCCCGCGCAGTCCGAAGAAGCCGGTCAAGGGGATGGGCGAAAATCTAAAGAATGATGACAATAGGCGATGCGGCTAATAACCTATCACTATTTTGATTCCGTTTTCCACCTAACGCCCCACAACACGCTAAACGTGGCCTTTCGGTCTTAAGACTTTAGGCTCTGTCTACCCCGTAAGGGATAAAGACGTGATAATATGTATAATAAGGCGTTCAAAAAGCTTTCCGAAACGACTCCCGCTCTGAGTGGTTTCTGGTGTAATGACTTGTAGTTTAAATATAATAATTAACGTATCATCATCATCATTCTCATCAGCCCAATGCCTGGCTAAGGCCTACAATTTTCTATGCTGCCATGCCGTTTTTATGCACTGTTTTCCGCTCAGCCCACCAATGTCATCTGACCAGTGGGCTGGTGTTTTCCCGACTGATCTTCGTACTTCACCGCACCATTAGAGAACATTATTTAATTTCAGCTTCTTGCCTCTGCACTGTCTCATGCTAGGTAAGGTACATGTGTTAAATCTAAATGTATACATACACTTCGACCAATTCTCATTTAATTTAGTATCTCTTCTCATATAATTCACTTCTCGTATGAGTTGGCGTAAAACGTAATCAAAATAACGATGGCTTGCTAGCTCACTACTAGCTGCATCGCATATGACTTCATCATCATCAGGTCCTTTTTAGTCTCCACTACAGGAGCACGACCCTCTCTGTACTACTAGGGCCATACTTGGCCAGAGCAGCCAGAGGACGTGGCCTACACTCTCCACGCTGGCCAGACGGGTTGGAGAGGTCTCTTAGATGTTTATTAGCTTTGTTTAGCTTGTATTTCCTAAGTCGCCTTCTACGACATCCACGGGAAGACTTGGAGTGGTCCTATTCTACTCTGCCGGATACCACACGGCTGATCACTTGGTATCCTAAATTTTCACCAATTCTCTCGATCGGCTTTTACGATCTACGCAGAAGAAGTAGCTAGTACATCTTTCGTTTTGATCTCTAAGACCAGCATAGAAAATTTAATCTTTTTTTATTTTTACGTTTAATACCAAAACATATTATCTCGGAAAGTTAATACTCCAATTTTCTG
Source organism: Elegia similella (assembly GCA_947532085.1). Classification (NCBI taxonomy): domain Eukaryota; kingdom Metazoa; phylum Arthropoda; class Insecta; order Lepidoptera; family Pyralidae; genus Elegia; species Elegia similella. The sequence continues at coordinate 24,231,869 of OX383941.1, forward strand.
GCGACCTCTTCCTGTGATAAGGAAAATATATTGCTTTCCTAATGTCATAATTTCCGCCGTATATATCGCGCAGATATCGATCGAGTTGGCAAGGCGCCCGCGCATCTGCGGCCGACATGACGCCTGTCACTGATGCATTATCCAACATATTGTCTTTAGCTTTTTACGATAGAATATATTGACGGCTTTGCTACCAGTTATATTTATTTATTTACTAATTTATACACAACAGGTTACAATGATAACATTGTTAATATGAAAATTTGTTCGTTTCTCGTGCAGAGGATGGCCATCGCGATTCAGCGAGGGAACGCTGCCAGCGTATTGGGCACCTTTGCACGGGAAACAGAAAGAGCGGGTTTTTAAATATTTGACGCCATTTTTTTATTTATTTTTTTAGAAAAAAAAACTATGTTTATTATTTAATTTCATTTGTATTGTGTATTAATAATAAAAAATCTTCAAAAACAATATAACATTCCGTGTGGAAATATTAATAGTACACCAATACCTCCGTTCCCATTCCAAATTTAACATATTCCTATCGTTCCCCTCAGAAACATAAGAAGTAAAAAAAACGGCGCTGCCAAACATGGTGAGTTTAATATCCTCCTATGGAACGAAAATTTCTTGGGGAGGCCTTTGTCTAGCAGTGGAGTTCTTCTGGCTGAAATGATGATGATAAAGTAGGTATAACTAGAGAGTTACTAAATCTAGATTTGATAATAAAGTATCATCATCATCATCATCAGCTCAGCCCGTCTTCCGCCCATGCTGAGCATAGGCCTCTCTTCGTTTCCGCCATCCGCCTCGGTCCTGTGCTGATCTCATCCAGGAGCGACCAGCGATTTTGATTATATCGTCAACCCATCTCATCTCAATAGAGTATCATCATCATCATCATCATCAGGTCCTTTTTAGTCTCCACTACAGGAGCACGACCCTCTCTGTACTACTAGGGCCATACTTGGCCAGAGCAGCCAGAGGACTTGGCCTACACTCTCCACGCTGGCCAGACGGGTTGGAGAGGTGTCTTAGATGTTTATAAGCAATAGAGTATACCATTAATTAATTCGCTTTCCAAAATATGCCTACAATTAGTACCATACAATATAATTCCCACAATCTAGATGTTCTCCGAAATGTTTACCGAATGATTACGCATTTTTTTATCATTTTATATATAATCATACGAATCTCTGGATTCTGTAAACACCATTTCATCGAAAATGATTCATTTCCTATCCGTTTACGAAAGATCTGTTAGTAATCGGCGCTTTGTATTTTCGCAGTTACGAGTATCATAACATATAGAGTACACGAAATAAAACGATTTCTCCAAAGTATCGATGAACAGCGATGTGTTTATTCTGTAAGTAAACATGGATTTAATGGTTTACAATAGTTTTTTAGCAAATACATACATAGGTTTTCTAATTGCTAGCTGATTCCCGCGATCGTCAGCATATACTCGTGAACGGGTGCTGCCGGGGGGGACAGGTCTGCTCGGCCTCTTTGAGACTTTTATATCTTTGAGACTTTTATCATATCTGTTGTTGTTGCACGCTCGATCGCTAACATAACGTGTTCCACAGAAATATGTAGATTGAAATTGTATACAACATGACATCAGAAAAAAAAGAAAAGATAAAAATATAAAATATTATACAAAGCCCTTCAGGCAAGTAGGCGACCAATACTGTTAAAAGAGTTTCTTTCGGCGTCTTCTTTGCAGTGGTCGGTTCCGAAACGCTAGTAGTTTGTAGCTTTTGAACAACTAATAATTTGAATATAATTTAAGTATTAACTATTTAAAATGTGAATTGAGGTGAAAAAGTGCCTCAAAAGGCCTTTTTTCTAAATAAATCTTTGAATCTTGAATCTATATTATTATGTTTGTTTAAAGTATCCAATGCATTTTCTCTATATTTTCTTACATGAACGACATTTACATTTTGTCAAACAAAAACTACTGCAAACTGTATGCATTTTTGGCGCAAAACCGTACATTTGCAGAACAGCTGCATTGGCAAACGAGTGGTCCCAGAAATAGATGAACTTGCTATCTGAAATCAAGGGCTGATCGTGTGGATTTATGCCGGCCCAGTATGCCGACTATATTTAGGATCATTATACCTAATGACTGGGATTGTCGGATTTGTGCGTACGAATTTCGGTGTAGTGTTATGAGCGGATTGTTCGGAGTCTATTTTCAGCCCACATCTGCCCAATGCTGGGCATAGGGCTCCCGTTTTTTACGCCATTCTCTACGGTCCTGTGCTAGTCTCATCCACTGTTTTCTACTTAGCCGAACAATGTCATCTGACCAGCGGGCTGGTGGTTTACCAACTGATCTTCTCCCCGCTCTCTAAATTTAAGTATGAATTATAAACTTAATATTTTTACCTCTATGGTATCAATAGTTGTTGTTTTGACACTGGGTACAAATATAGTACATTGCACATTAAAAGTACTATACAAGCCTACGCACAATTTGTCGAAATCACGGATGTGTGGCTTAGCCTTGGCCCACATTTTAGCTTTCATCCATCAGTACCTCCTTTGCCATTCAATGCAGACACAGAGTACGACAAATGCCTCATTGCTGCTGTATAGTAGATACTTTTCTTAAAGAATTTCCGGAAATACATAGAAACATAATCATTGAGCGCCAAACTGTTCTATTTATGTTTTTTCTTCTTATTTCTTATTTGTAAATAAAACCTTTTCTTGTGTATTGGTTCCGGCTGTCCATTGGCATTAGCCCTCGTTAAGCTATGTTAGATGCTTTCAGGTGTAGCTTGAAAAATATGATTCCAGTGTTGGCCACTTACACATACGAAAAACAACATTGTGTATAAAATTTTAGAACCTTTCGTTTCGTTTTCAGAGAAACCAAAATAACAGCGTCAATTAATATGAAATAGTAACTCCATCACACACGACCAACCTTCACCCACATGTCAATCACACAATGCCAAAAGAGTCAATCCTCATCCAAAGTTTATTCTGCGAGTAGAGCATCAATCAATGGCGACGCCAATCTGCCAGCCGCCGCTAACCACTGCCAAAATGCCGCTAGCGATTGGCGTGCCGGCCACGCGAGCAAATTGTAGCGCGATGCGTGGCATTCTAGGCGACGTTAGCGTATCATAAAGATACAATTTAAAAACTAAAACCCTTCTCAAGCTTTAAAATGCTTCCGATGGGCAGCAGTGTCGGTAACACAATAAGCCAAAGAAACTGAAGTCGCCAATCCGCCTGCCAAGCGTAGTGAATAAGGCAATATCCTCCCATGGAACGAACTGTCTTTGAGAGAGGCCTTCGTCCAGTAGTGTACTTTTGATGGCTGTAATGATGCTGATTTAGTATGTTAGTCCCGAGAAGACACATTCTGCTTTTCATTACCCTCTGTAGGAAAAAAAACAATATTTAAACCGAGCATTGTAATGCTACATAAAAAAGTTCATATTTATAAATTTTAAAAAGTCGTAGAATCAAAGGGTTCTTGAGTTTGCCTTTTTCATAAATCTAACTGGTCTGTAAAATTCTATAAATATAATTCTACCTTTCTCGTCACAATAATTTGCGGAACAAAATTTATAGTTCTTTGAGAATAAAAACATAATTCACATCGTGTTTAAATGGGCAACCGTTATTTATTTTTCCAATAGATGAGATGAAAATACATTATCCCAGCGGCGCGGCGGTGGGCCGGCGCACATTAACCAACAAACGTCCACGTGATACTGTTTATGTTAATAGCATTGACCTATAGCCTGCGTGACATTTCAGCCGCAGACATTAGCGTTGATTTATTTGTCTCCACCTTAACACATCATTTAGATAAAATAATAATTAATATAAGTATATTATAGCAATACATCAATACTAGGTAATAATAAATCAGTAAGGGATGGTCATGGAGTAGGTAAGTTAGTTTGTTTTCAGAGATATCGTGTTTATAATCTCTTTACATGATACTGAAACTAAATTGATGATTTATAGATTTTTTTCTGTATGTATGTTCCTCCATAACTCTTAAATGAACTAACAGAATTTTCTGAAACTTGGTAGATAAACATTTAGACGTACAGGACACAGGACAGGCTACATTGTTTTTTCTCTGGTTGTGATAAGATGTGGCCCCCATACAAATGTACGCGAACAGAGTCGCGGGACTTATTATATCAACGCACAGCCGCAACTACTGTACCTAGAAACTTGAAATTTGGTACAGGGGTTTTGGTACTACCTTTTATTATGCAAGTGTGCATTAAAAGTATTTTTTAGAAATTTGACCCCTAAAGGGGTGAAATAGGCGGGTAAAGTTTATACGAAATTTTCTCATTTCCAGACGTAGAAATATGAAAATAGGTATATAATAAGTTCTTGATTATAACGTGAACGAAGTCGCGGGCACTGCTAGTTAGCAAAAAAATAGTACACAGTTTGTTCATCACGGATGTTACCACGGTCCTTTGAGAGGCTTGCGTAGGGATATAGATCCAACACGTAGAGGCCCTTTAGAGAAGTTGATGTAATGTAGGTCTCTTGCCAGAACCCGTTCCTGGAAATACCAATTAATGATACCTATGCCCTTGACAGATCTTGGCTGGATGAGGAATTATTACATTTTAAAAGAGAAATTAGTGTGTTATGGGATTGAAATGTGGCTGGACATGCTAGGTTATTGCAAAGGGTCGGGCACCTGCCATAATCATGATAACTGGCTTCACTTGGCAGGTGGTGGCTTGCCGCCTATTAGATGGGCCCCTCAAACTAGCCGACGATTTATGCTGGCAACGCTGGTCAGGGGTGTTGAGAGGTGTGTTGCGCTTTCTCCGACACTTTTACCCTGAGCTCGCAAGGGAGTCCTTTTGGGTTTCCATCCCGAATGAAAAAGACACGTCTGGAGCGGGGGCTCTGACCGACTCTCTAAGGCACTCGAGTCCATAGTGTCGTTACTCCTTAAAAACTCACCACAAGCCGCCTCTGTCTACTAATCTGGTAATTTTATTAATAACACTTTGGCGAGCTCAGTGGCGCAGTGGTTAACACGCCAGCCTGCGACATGAATTCGGTTCGATCCCCGGTCAGGTCATGATGGAAAACGATATTATTCAGATTGACCTGGGTCTTGAATGTTTATCTATAAAGTATATATTATAAAATATAGTATCGTTGAGTTAGTATCTTACGACCCAAGTTCACAATCACAACTTACTGTTAGGTTAGTTCAATTCGTGTGATATGTCCCTATATATATTAGTTTACTTTGAGGCACACTCAATCTAGAAGGAACAATGGTTATTGTATCTACAAGCGGAAGTCTCATACGCGTATAATAGGAGTCAAAAGCATTGACCTAATAACCTGCCTGTGTGACATTTAGCCGCAGATGTGGCGTCGCGTTGGTTTATTTGTCTGCGCCTTAACAAATCATTCAGAGCAATTCATCATAAACAACACTAATGAGTCTCTGAAATTAATAGTCTGTTCATTATTATCCATCAGTTTTGTTAGGATTATGTTTGTACATGCTTGATATCATCATCATCATCATTTTCATCAGGTCTTTATAGTCTTCACTACAGGAGCATGACCCTCTCTGTACTACTAGAGCCATACTTGGCCAGAGTAGCCAGAGGACATGCTTGATATATTTATGACAAACTGAAATTATTCATAAATTTTTAAGAAACAAAATTACTAAGAAATTAAACTACGTGATAACGGTGGAAGGCGTTATCATAAGCCGAATGCTTATGCCGCTGGCCTCTCTATCGCTTGTTTCGCGCTCTCGCTTGCACACGGAACGTTACACTTTTTCGGGCGTGCAGCCAGCGTTCATCGATTTATAAGACGTTATCACGTCAAAAAAGTAAAGCTCCATCGGGTTCCTAATAAAAAAGGGTCCTAGCTTACTCGTCTATATAGTATAGAATTTTAAATTAAATAAAATTTAAATATATACGGACAAATCACACAGATTGAGCTAGCCTCAAAGTAAGTTCGAGACTTGTGTTATGGGATACTAACTCAACGATACTATATTTTATAACAAATACATATATAGATACACATCCAAGACCCAGGCCAATCTGAAAAAGATCATTTTTTCATCTTGACCTGGCCGGGGATCGAACCCGGTCACTCCGTGTCGCAGGCTGGCGTGTTGACCGCTGCGCCACGGAGCTAGTCAATTTATTTTTTGAGAGACGGAACCCTTAAAACAATTGACAAAAAAAAGTTATAAATCTCTGGTCAGCTCAAATTAGTGCGTTTAATGCAGCGTGAACAGAAGTCTTATATTTGAACCGCTCGTATGTCTTCCAGCACTCTAATGAAGTCACTGTTATATTCATTTTTCGAGCGGTCACTTTTCGATACCCAAAATAGACAATAGAATTGAGCTTTGAAATTATAAAAAAATAAGAGGTAGGAGCAACGTCTCTATGTATGACAAATTATCTGACGAAAATACAACAAATTCTTCTTCACTGTTGCACAAGAGTTAGTCTAAAAAAGGTGCAAATAAGTATAGTAAAGTGAGAAGGAGTGAGAGTTTTTATGCATTCACAATGCGTTGCTGATAAACTCTTATTAAAAAAAGAAAAAAGATGTGTAAAAAAATTTTCGCGGAGAAGTTTTTAAACTAGGTACCTTAGGTCTATGTACGATCTATTCTAAAGGCGTCGCGCGTCAGTCCTGCCCTCGTGGAATTTATTCACCATATTTTATTTCTTTATCTAACAAGAGTAAGGTGGTAATCATTTATATTCATTTATACTTTTATAGTTAGATCGAACACATTCTCAAATTGCTTAATTCCTTTCTAGAATACTAACACTATACTCGGTACATTCACATTTACTCTTTCATGTGATTTTCTTTACCCTACAGTCTATAGTAGTTAGGTAAAATTCACATGTTAATGCATTTCGTTTGAGTGATGACAATCAATTGGCAGAAATCATGCGAGTAAATCAAATATTAGACTCCAGAACTCTGGATTGTGGGACTGATGCGCAGCGCTCTCCAGCAACATTGTGGGCCGTATGCTGCGGCGTGCCAAACGACGCGGCTAAAATGCAATAAGAACATAAGAAGGCTACGCGGTTAATGGGTTCATACTTTACGTTTACATCATAATATCGGTCTGTTTATCTTATTGTACCTACCAGTTTCATGAAGCAATGTAGACGGATCTATTCATTTTAAAACTTGAAATGCTAAGATTTCGGTTTTGTATGTAGGATACCTTAATTTTGGTGAAATACATGTTTTTATTTATAAATGGTACCAAATTATGTATTTGGTACCAATCAATACGTATATCTTGTAATGTAATTATTTCATAACCGTTTCAAATTACTCACTTCAATGTAAGTCTACCCGAACAATGTGGCCCCAACGCCTTTTGCGTACGATTATTGTCAGGCTCATCACAAAGATGGCGCCGTAGGTTTATCAAAACTATGTATCCGTTATATTATGAGAAAATTCAGTATTTATGCAAAATATCTTTTTTCAGATGAAAAATATATTTCTGGCTTATATTAAAACAAAATCTTTGCGTTTTACTTAGTTTTACCAAGTTAGACTAACGCCATCTAGTGATGAGTGGAAAAGTCTGTAACTGTTGCACTGCAGCGTCTTCTCCGCCGCACATAGTGGTAGATAGTGGAACTAACTACCACAGCCTGCAGGGAACCGGCCTGCTGCTTTTAACTGGCCTTGAGTTAGGCCAATATTTTTGTTGGCAGTTACGTTACAGTACGCTATACGTTGTATGTCTTGCCCGAGCACAAAAACGAGTCGTGTTACAAGAGCTTTGGAAATGAGAGTGTGATCAGGAAAATAATTAATAAGCATTCAGAACTGTAAGGATAATAAAAACCATGGACCTAAGAATAATCGTATTGGCCCCTAACGAACGTAACAGTGACGCAAATAATTAAGTATGCAAACGCGACGCGACACAAGCTTACGCACATATCGAGAGTAAAAGATGCAATTTTACTCCGTTCGAAATTTTAACTCAATGAAATATTAAATTAGTAGGTACGAGTGACGCCATTTTTTAAAATTGATGGTAGGTACCTACGGTACCTACTTATGCTGCACACACGTGACGTAAAAAATTGTATGCGATTAAAACCGCATGCCAACTGGGTCCAAGCAACTGGGCCATCGAGCTCCTCTACGGGTAAGTTAGTAAGATTTAAAACTTACCTTTTTCTTATGCGATTTCTTATTCATGCCGGCAGCCTGATGCTCTGCAACAAAGAAAACAGTTTTAATCATAAATATAAGCAAAGAATATTTACACTACGCAAAAAGAAACGACTCTTAAGCATGTATGCACGTTAAATCGCTTGCGGCTCTTTCATTGGATCGCACCGGCAGGTACGAAGTGAGTAGTAAATGGTATCAACCCGCTTACACGCCCCGACTCAAGACCTTGAGACTCCCTGTACGTGAGAGTTCGGGCACCGGTGACCACCGGTGCCCGAACTCTCACGTACAGGGAGTGTAACCACTGTGGCGTAAGTACTTAATATTATTTTCAAAGTATATTTAACTCTATGATTTTTAACGCAAGACCTTCGCGAGACATTGAAGTCCCAACGAACAACAGATATGTACCCGTCCAATTCGATTTATGTTCAGTATATTTTGGTTAATTTAGCTCTTCCCCGCCACTGTTTCTAATAAGTAATTTTTACCTTTTAATAAATCCGGCTGCCCGCAATTCAGCCTGTGCCTATAGTGGGAGCTTGGAGTGGTTAATTCGTCCAAGAGTGGGAGTGATTGTAAACAAGTGCTGTTGAAACTGTTTTTGGCAAACAAAGAATTTTTGTACCTATTACCCATTCAATTTGTCAATGCCGCCAGTCTTGTATGCCATATTATGGTTTTTTATATTATTGTATGATTAATGCTACGAATAAGTTAAATGTATGTTTGTAGATGCTTAGTATGGAGACTAAAGTGGACCTATTAAAGTAAGGATAGAATACAGTTGGAAAGAAATCAAACTCGCACCGAGCACCAGCTGTGGACCATCCGAGCCGACCGTCTTCATGTTCAAAATATTTTTGATACTTATATTAAATGAAGGAATAAAATATGGACAAAAAAAAATGTTTACACGCGATCTGTGTTTGAATCAGCCCGCCCGCCCGCGTGAATTTTTTTCAAAATAGTATTGTGAATGCAAAATAAACACTTATAAAAATACTAGCTTTCGCCCGCGGCTCCGCCCGCGTCAATGTCGATCCCTCGGAAATAGTACTTTTTCCCGGGAAAAAAGATAGCCTATGTCCTTCTCTGTACTCCAGAGAACTTGTATGCTAAATTTCATGATAATCGGTTCAGCAGTTACGGCGTGAAAGCGTAACAAACAAACAAACTCACTTTCGCATTTATAATATTAGTAAGGATAAGGATAGTAAGGAAGTAAGGATAAGGATTTATGATACTTTTTCTAGACCTTTTTAAAATCATAAGGTTACATATAAATATTGTTGAATCAAATCAGGGAGACGGTCCCGAAGAACTCTGACACCAGGGTGTGCATGGTCGATTGACCGTGTCACCTACACGAAATGATGATGAGAGAGAGTAAGAAAGTATAAAGATAACAGAAAGTAGAAAGAAGAAAGCCCGGCGTCGTGTAACAAAGAAAATAGTTTTAACGCGAGACTTCAAAGTCGCCACGAGCAACAGCTGTGCATCAGCCGGCTTCCTAATGTTCAGATACACATTTGATACTTTTTAGGGTTCCCTACCTGAAGGATGCCAAAAGGAACCTTATATTAAGTCTCCGATATCCGCCTGTGCGTCTATCTGACACAGGGCTGTATCTATTAAACCGTAATAGATAGAGACTTGGATTTTTTTACAGAATATATTTATCTCATACCGCTATAACAACAAAATATTTTATTATTAAGAAATTCTCATACAAGGAATGTGTTCTTAATTCTTCAACCCTTTTTTCTCGATTCTATCAAAGTTGTTGCTTACTACTAAAAAAAACACTTACTTTATAGATGCTTATTACTGAGACGTTAAATCTATACTAATATTATAAAGCTGAAGAGTTTATTTGTTTGTTTGTTTGTTTGTTTGAACGCGCTAATCTCAGGAACTACTGGTTCAAATTGGAAAATTCTTTTTGTGTTGGATAGTCCATTTATTGAGGAAGGCTTTAGGGTATAAAACATCACGCTGTGACCAATAGGAGCGAAGCATCAATAAAAAATGTTTTGAAAAAGGGGATAAATTATTCATCTATAGTAATTAATCATAATAATAGAAATTGCCGCAGACGAATTCGCGGGCAACAGCTAGTCACAGATAATTACAAACAATAATGTTCGTGCTCAAAAGAGTTTGGTTAACCTCACAAGATAGGTCGCTTGAAGGAGGTTTTAAGCACACTTTTGCATCAGAGTTCCTATACAGACATGGATTTTCTAGTTAAATATTGCACGGTGGTACGGAACCATGAATGGCTAAAAAGGCGTAGAAAACCAAATACCATAAAACAAGTAAATAAAATAATATAACTGAGTCGCCGTCGCGACGACCGACAGCTGTGCACTAGACCTGAGCTCACGTAATATTCCTCGCATTTCCGATAAATTTTTTCGGTATATCTTATACTAGCTGTTGCCCGCGACTTCGTCCGCGGCAATTTTTGTTATTATGATTAATTAGTATTGATGAATAATTTTCCCCCGATTTCAAAACATTTTTTATTGATGCTTCGCTCCTATTGGTCGCAGAGTGATGTTTTATAGCCTAAAGCCTTCCTCAATAAATGGACTATCCAACACTAAAATAATTTTCCAATTTGAACCAGTAGTTCCTGAGATTAGCGCGTTCAAACAAACAAAGAAACAAACTCTTCAGGTTTATAATATTAGTATAGATGATAGATCAAATTACTAATGTACGTCGATGGACGAGATGGATGGAAATAGTAAGGAAGAAAATAATGTGGTTCAAATTTTATAACTAATTATAACTAACTTAACGATACTATATTTTATAACAAATACATATATAGATAAACATCCAAGACCCAGGCCAATCTGAAAAAGATCATTTTCCATCTTGACCTGGCCGGGGATCGAACCCGGTCACTCCGTGTCGCAGGCAGGCGTGTTGACCGCTGCGCCACGGAGCTAGTCAAAAAAATTTACGTAGAGTTCACGCACGGCAATATCCTAATAATCGCTACAACTTATTAGTTCTAGCTAGGCTAGCTCCGTGGCGCAGCGGTCAACATGCCAGCCTGCGACACGAGAGTGCCCGGGTTCGATCCCCGGTCAGGTCAAGATGGAAAATGATCTTTTCAGATTGGCCTTGGTCTTGGATGTTTATCTATATATGTATTTGTTATAAAATATAGTATCGTTGAGTTAGTATCCCTTAACACAAGTCTCGAACTTACTTTGGGGCTAGCTCAATCTGTGAGATTGTTCCGCATATATTTATATTTATTTTTATTGTAGTTGTTAGAAAAACATTCGTTTAGCAAGTTCAGTAAAAATCAATACATCAAAGAATAATAGCTTAGAGAAACATATCTTTTTCCTTTCCTTTTTCCTATTTGGGGTCGGCTCTTCAGTCAGATACACCTTTACATGTCTGGTATATTAAATGTCTATACCTAATAGTGCAGCGACATAGGGCCATCTTTATCGTATTGGGCCCTAAACAACATAAGACCTTGAGACCACTATTTTAAACAGTACTATATCAAAAGTAACAATCAAGAATGTATAGTATTATTTCTTTAGAGATTTGATAAGTTTTCATTAAATCTCTTATTGATATTCGTAAAATTAACTTATTCCAAAAATTTCTTATGGAGAATGTGCACGTTAAAATTAATGTTTTTGCTTTCTTTTTAGTTTTGCATGTTTTTAATTTTGCATGGTATTTTAGTCGTTTCAATTTATGAAACATTTGCTCTCGGGTATTTATCCCTTACGGGGTAGACAGAGCGTAGCCTCTGTCTACAATCATAAGACCTAAAGGCCACATTTAGCGTGTTGGTGGGCGTAAAGGTGGAAAATGGAATCAAAATAGTGATGGGTTGCTAGCCGTATCGCCTATTGTCATGATTCTTTAGATTTTCACCCATTCCCTTGACCGGCTTTTACGGTCTGCGCGGGAAGAGAAGCAGCTGGCACATTCTATGTTTTTTTTTTTCTCCAAGACCAGCATGGTAGAAATAAATATCGATTATCGTATTGGCAGCAACTGGTCCTTACTGATCGTGGGGCCCTGGTTATATGCCCAGAGTGCATTAAGAGACAGGGGCCTGTGCAGCGTCCTATTTGGGTCATCTATTCCTAAAAATAGTTTAAATCAATATTAGAAAGAGCGCTAGCTTACAGACAGCGATAAGCTATTTCTGTAAACATAGCAATCAAACCGTACACACGAAAACATCAAAGCGTGTAATGGCCCAGCTGTTCGCCTGACAGGCATCTAATGAGCTCAATATTATAACCGAGAAGATTGACGGTTGAACTCATAAAGAAAGTAAGTTATTCAATATTTGCTTATATATTATATTACTATCCTGCAGGAGTAGTGTATGCGTGCCGTCATACCCTATAATAATATGAGGGTTAAACTGAGTAAGCATTTTAACTGTTTCCTAGCCTCGTCAGCATTTTGTTTGCCTCATGGCTTCCTATATTTTAGTGTATAGTTCAGTTAGTAGCTGGAGCTCGGAAAAGCAACAAGTCGGGATACAGTGCCAAATTAATTAAGTGTATTTTTTCGGTTAAATAAAAGTGTGTTATAAATAGATATTTTTAAAAAAAGACCGACAGGGACTTCCTTACAACAGTGCCATTATTTTAATTCTAATTTAATAAATAGGCTAGTTTCCTAAAAAAATATAATAAGTCCGTCAGTTAGATATTAAAAAAATATTGGACACGTATTTTTGCTTTTGTCGATTATACAAAAAATTATAAAGATATAGCCCTTTTAAGTTCCGTGTGACGTCATAGTTTGCTACAATTTTTAGCAAACTTTGACGTCATGAGCCCCCACTCCTAAACTTTGACGCGCTTTATCTTTATTATTTATTGTTCATTTGGCAAAAGAAAAAATACGTGTCCAATATTTTTTGATTATCTAACTGACGGACTAATTGTTATGTTATTATTACGACCCAGGAAACTAGCCCATTGTACCTATACATATATAATTTTATTAGATTTATTTCTTACATTCACTTCGGCGATCTTCAGCATATTGAACTTAAAAATTAGTCTTCTTCATAATGGACTTTGTCTGCTGCATATATCCACGACATTGACATTTAAATTGCACTGTATATGTACTACGGATTTAAAATGAACTTCATTGCTTATACCTATTTATATAATTTATATACCGAAACATAAATCGCATAAATGACAGGGAATGATATGTCATTTATATGTGATCAAAATTTCATGTATATGTGACTCAACCTTATAGCCGACAGACAAGATATATTTTCGTGTTCTCTGAACGAATTCACAAAGGTAGCATTGCACATATTATGTTATACTGTATAATAGTAAAAAAGTAAGGCTTTGTCTATCGCATTGGTGCAAACTGTTATGATGGAATTAAGCTAAGATGGTAAATAAATAAATATCACTGTCACATATACATGAAATTTTGATCTTTTTAGACCCTTAAGGCGCTGTATCCCTTAACCGTTTGTAGCGGTTGTAAATGGCGAAACCAGTTGGCCTATCACTAGTCTCATTTCAAACTCGTGTCTGCCGTTTCCGTGTTAATTTTCACTTTTAATTTAATAATTCAGTAATTATAACCAAATATTGTATTTTTTTAGGTATCCATCTGGCTCAGTTACCTATACTTTTTCAGACATAAAAAAGTTGGTAGCTGTCGCTGAAAATATCAAGTAATTCGCGACGAAACTTTTTCTGGATATAGCTTTTTTGCTATTTTATTTTATTAGGTTTTACATATTTTTTTGAAAATATTTTGATGTAACCATTTATTTTGATCTTTGAACTGTACTTCATATTTTTTTCATGCTAGTATTCCATGAAAAATGAGGCTAACTGCGCGACGAATAAATAGACGTTTTACGGTATTCTTCTGATGCACAGCGCCTGGCCCGTCGATGTGAACAACTTATCCTATGGGACCAATGCTGGGGACTTAAATGAATGGAAAATAAATAATAATAAATAAATAAATATATACGGACAAATCACACAGATTGAGCTAGCCCCAAAGTAAGTTCAAGACTTGTGTTATGGGATACTAACTCAACGATACTATATTTTATAACAAATACATATATAGATACACATCCAAGACCCAGGCCAATCTGAAAAAGATCATTTTCCATCTTGACCTGGCCGGGGATCGAACCCGGTCACTCCGTGTCGCAGGCAGGCGTGTTGACCGCTGCGCCACGGAGCTAGTCAGAAAGGATAGGATATGAGTATGTAAGAGTAAGCACGAGAGCTCCAATAATGTTTTCATGATCTTGTTTGTCTTGAACTATGGTAAAATAAAACCGAAAACTTATTTGCAGTATACTCGTACTTCGATGAATGATTGAGTCGCAGTTAACAGCCGGATTTCTCGGGTACCAGGAATACCAGAATCACTCAACCACAAAGAGGTTTATCTCCCCAAACATCATCTATTTCTGTGTAGAGCTGAGATCCGACACAACATCAATACTCGTAAACGCTTGTTTTAGAGGCTGTAAGCTATGGATTAGCAATAATAACGATCATGAACCATTTTGTTCACATCCAAACATCACATCATTGAAAATGAGCCCTTATGTTTGATATGTTTAGGAGTATAATTGCGTGTGAGATTGTTGTTTAATTTTATCTTTCTTTGTTGTTGATAAAAGCAGCATTCTTCGCTGGTATTTAATTAAACGTGACGCGTTTGACGTTTTCAAATGGGACACTGCGCGTAGATCATTGCGCAAGGGGCTTCCGGTGGCGAAGTTTGATTTGGTTCAGACAAACAGATAAGATTGTCGGGATTATTTTGAAATTTTAATGAATCAGCTGTTAAACAGCTGTTGGTAAATTAAAAAGCCGGCCAAATGCGAGTTGGACTCGCGCACTAAGGGTTCCGTACCGTTATCTTTAAAAACGGCAAGAAAATCATGTCTGTTGTATAGGAGCCCCCCTTTAATATAAATTTTATTCTTATTATTTTTGAAGTAAATATATAACCAAATATTCTGTGAATATTTCAAGCGTCTTTCTGTTGCCGTTACCAATATTGACCAAAAACTAGCAAAAAAATCACATTTGTTGTATGGGAGCCCCCTTTTAATATTAATTTTATTTTTATTTTTAGTATTTGTTATTATAGCGGCAATCGAAATACATCATATGTGAAAATTTCAACTGTTTTACTATAATGGTTCATGAGATACAGCCTGGTGACAGACGGACGGACAGACAGACAGACAGACGGACACACAGACAGACGGACAGCGGAGCGATATTAATAGGATCCCGTTTTTACCCTTTGGGTACGGAACACTAAAAACGAATGGTGAAATTGTTTATGATGACAAAAGATCTATCTACTAGGCCGCAGTTGTGAGAGGTGCCAACGTTAAAGCAATTATCACACAGGATAAATATCCTATCGCTATTGTTGTAAGTATTGTAGTACCTAGGGTTAACATGCGAGTACATATTCTAATGAGCATTCATCTTGGATCAAATATAATGGTAGATAAACGCTTGTCACAAAATTAAAAAAAAAATTGTTATCGTAAATTTGGATTAGGAACGATAATTCGTGCCTCTCTATCGTTTGTTCCGCGCTCTCGCTTGCATATAAAACGTGACACCTTTTCGTGCGTGCAGCCGGCGTTCTTCGATTTACAATACGTCATCATGTCAAAAAAAATGTATCTGTAATAATAAGTAGGTGTTATTAGTACTCCCGTCCCGTGTTATTAATGTTTTATGTGTTATTAATGACTAGCTCCGTGGCGCAGAGGTCAACATGCCAGCCTGCGACACGGAGTGACCGAGTTCGATCCCCGGCCAGGTCAAGATGGAAAATGATCTTTTTCAGATTGGCCTGGGTCTTGGATGTGTATCTATATATGTATTTGTTATAAAATATAGTATCGTTGAGTTAGTATCCCATAACACAAGTCTCGAACTTACTTTGGGGCTAGCTCGATCTGTGTGATTTGTCCGTATATATTTATTTATTTATTTTATGTTTCGTAAAACGCGATTTGCTCCGCGTTGCCAGAACAGACGTCTTTCACAACTGCAGTGACAAAATGGGTTTATTATTCTCGGTTGCATTTAGTTGTATGCATTTTCGAGTTATGATGTCACACTACTCCTTCTCAGCTTGGACGCATACCAAGTATATTGGTGACATGTTTGCTAATGAAGCATCTTTTGACAAGTTTTTGGTCGTCTCACGAATGATTTCAAACATGTTTTTTATTAAATTTTCAACCGATTTATATAAGGGACTAGCTGTTGCCCGCGACTTCGTCTGCGGCAATTTCTGTTATCATGCATAATTAGGTTTTTTCTTAGTATAGATGAATAATTTTCCCCCGTTTTCAAAAAATTTTTTATTGATGCTTCGCTTCTATTGGTCGTAGCGTGATGTTTTATAGCCTAAAGCCTTCCTCAATAAATGGACTATCCAACACAAAAAGAATTTTCCAATTTGAACCAGTAGTTACCGAGATTAGCGCGTTCAAACAAAGAAACTCTTCAGCTTTATAATATTAGTATAGATTATCTACAGGTTATTAACTCAGGGGTGTCATCACCAACTGTCTGTCCGGCGGTTGCAGGTATGGCATCGGTTACGCGTGTCCGGCTTTCCGAGCTATTCTTGCTTTTCCCCATTCATCCGAGCAAGTAGTATCTCAATACCTTCATTCCCTTCCCATATTCAACAAATTCTAATCCTTCCCTAGCTTAAAAATGCTTTCGACGGGCAGTCAGCGTCGGAAGCACAAAAAGCCAAAGAAACTGCACTCGCCAACCCACCTGCCAAGCGTGGTGAGTGGTGAGTATGGCAATGTCTTCTAGTGATGCGCCAATCATGACTTACCCAACTAGCCGATTGGCCGACTATTCGGCCGGGCTGATCACGGTGTCGGGTGTCATTTCTGTCAAACGTTTAGTTTATAAAATGCCCCAAATTAGCTATAGTTAATCAATGATGAATGATTAACTATAGCTAATCTATAAAGCTAAAGAGTTTGTTTGTTTGTTTGAACGCGCGAATCTCAGGAACTACT
Organism: Elegia similella; assembly: GCA_947532085.1. Taxonomy (NCBI): domain Eukaryota; kingdom Metazoa; phylum Arthropoda; class Insecta; order Lepidoptera; family Pyralidae; genus Elegia; species Elegia similella. The sequence goes on from OX383941.1 coordinate 24,249,207, forward strand.
GGTTCAAATTGGAAAATTCTTTTTGTGTTGGATAGTCCATTTATTGAGGAAGGCTTTAGGTAATAAAACATCACGCTGTGACTAATAGGAGCGAAGCATCAATAAAAAATGTTTTGAAAACGGGGGAACATTCTTCATTAATCATAATAACAGAAATTGCCGGGGACGAAGTCGCAACAGCTAGTTTCAACATAAATGTGAAGATAAGCCAAACATTTATCTAATGAATCCCCTAGCGAGCTCGTCGATGCGTCAAGGATAATTTAAATGATTGCGCCCATAACAACATCAACACGATTAACTATTTATTGCTCATGAAGCAGTATAGCTGTTTATGTCTGTCTGTGCCCAAAGATTAATGGCCGAAACATTTGTGATTTCGACAACTTGATTATGTAGTTTAGACTTTTGCGATAGACAAAATTCCGACGTTCGTTTGCCTCCATACATAGTCGCTATTGGATCACATCAGTCATAGTTTCTGCATGTTATACATCGTGTAAATTAACCACCAACATTCTCTTGAAGGGGTGACTCAGCCCGTTTCAATGAACAACTTTTTTTAAGGGAACTATGCTGGGATCTCAAAAAATAAATTACGTTTTCATAAAAAAGTGTTCGGCTGGCCCATAGGAAAAGTTGTTCATTCTGACGGGTTCAGTCGCCCCTTCAAGGGAATGTTGAGGGTAAAATTGCATTCGATATATCAAAGAATAAAAAAAACACGCCTTTGTCACTCGGCAGGGTAAAGGGATTCGAACAATAGAATTTCTTAAGAAACCAAGAAATTTAAATGTATATACATAAATACATAAACTCTAAAAAGAATAAGCAACACTTTTTTAAACAGTCGTGTAGTACATATTTGTTGCATTACCCTTTTTTCAAGCTATTTTTTGGTTTCACCTATCCTTGAGTAATCAAATAGTTTGGCCTCCCGATAAACGATTGAGCTGAAATTTTGTATGAACATCTAAACTGGATGACATTGTATTTAAGATGATGACATTTATCGGGCCGATGGATTTTTATTAATGATGTATAACCATAGAAGTATGACAATTTTTTTTTAAATCTATGTGTATAACTCTGGCACCAAATTTTGCAGCACTTTGTTTTTAAATCTTGCTTTTGTTTAAAATCCAAATTGCGTAAGGTTTTATTTGCGGAGAGAAACTTTTTGAAACTTATTGATCAGGCTTTGGAATAAAAAAGTAAATCCACGGACAATGAGTATATTATAAATAAGATTAGAAAGAATAAGATATCATAACACATAGCTGAAAATTAATGTGTTTCTGACACTTAAATTGTTTACACGCAATATACCCGAGTGCTAAAATTATTAATGCTCTGTTTTGAGTTCGTAGACGTTGGTAGCGTCGCGTCGTAGACACCGTAGATCGTAGCCTTATCGTAGCATCTACCCAGACAGAATAGTGGACTCGGCTACGAGGGCTACGGATACATTCGTAGATATAATATTGCATCGTCATCATTTTACATTTTTTTAAAGGAATAATAGAAGTATTTATGCAAGTAATACTACTAGGGCCACACTTGGCCAGAGCAGCCAGAGGACTTGGCCTACACTCTCCACGCTGGCCAGACGGGTTGGAGAGGTCTCTTAGATGTGTGGCCCTAGTAGTATAGAGAGGGTCGTGCTCCTGTAGTGGAGACTAAAAAAGGACCTGATGATGATGATGATGATGCAAGTAATAAAACCAAACGCAGGTATACGTTTTATTTTACGTGATAACGTCTTATAAATCTATGAACGCCGGCAACACACACAAAAATGTGTCACGTTCCATGTGCTAACGAGAGCGGCGACTTTTTACGGACTGCGCGTGATGGGTAGGAAATAGTTATTTATTTATTTATTTTCATATCATCATGTCACCTTACAGACTAGCCAATACATAACATGAGACATCTAAGACTAATTACCTTCGCTATTGTTACACAGATATGTCAATACTGTTCTATCAAATTCCGCCAGTGTACACTGAAATAGATCAATATCTCGGGACAATTTATTCATTATTTTTATAGCCCGCGTCATTGGTGCATATTCTAATAATCGTGTTCTGGCCGTGGGGACCCTGAACACTCTCGCTCGTGTTTCCTGTCGCAGTCTTTGGTTGGGCACTTCTAAACTCAGTTGATACTATTTACGTTTTTGCTTATTTCCGACACCAGCTGGGAAGAAGATTTCATTTGACCTTGCTCCTTGTAATATATTAAATACCGTTGCGAGTGTGTAAAATATACGACACAAATAACGATGACTTAGAAACATAAGTCCAAAAGACAACTTCAAAAGACTGTGAACCTTAATATGTGTTTTAATTTTAAATTTATAACACTACGCGTTCTTCTGTTTGAGTCGGAGTTCCATTTGGTTGGATTTTTTGATTCAATTCAAAACGTTTATTCAATATAGGTTTCTTTGAACACTTGTTAATTATCATATTTCACTTTTCAACAATTGTTGACGTCAAAAATTTACTTATGGATAAGTTTAATGCCGCTTCCAAAGCGGAATGCAGAAGAAGCGGCAACAAACTGCACAGCTGTTTGATTTTTCATCATCATCATCATCATCAGGTCCTTTTTTAGTCTCCACTACAGGAGCACGACCCTCTCTGTACTACTAGGGCCATACTTGGCCAGAGCAGCCAGAGGACTTGGCCTACACTCTCCACGCTGGCCAGACGGGTTGGAGAGGTCTCTTAGATGTTTATAAGCTTTGTTTAGCTTGTATTTCCTAAGTCTTGGAGTGGAAGACTTGGAGTGGTCCTATTCTACTCTGCCGGATACCACACGGTTTGATTTTTGTTAATCAGTATTTGGCTAAGATGATACGCGTTATAAAGAGTCTTGATACTCGTAGATGGTCGGGCAGACGCGCGACTAAGCGATCCTTTTTTTAATAAGGAACCCTGCTGGCACTGATGATACAATGCGTTTGTAAAAATCCACATTTCGAGTCACGTCCGCCAGTTGGAAGCCGTCATGGCACAAGAAGTTGCGCGTGTTTGGCTTTGTTAAAAATATACACACGACCGTAGTAATTTGTTTATTTGGAGATTTCGCATCTGCGCAAAAATACGTGCGCGTATTTAATTAACCTCATTTACTTATAAAATGTTCGAGATTTATTACCTAAATTACATATATTCATAAAAATATATATGAAACAATACATCTATACATATAATAAAACAGTAAAAATATTTTGTCTGTACATTTAGAATTTTTGACTGAAATGGATAGAGGGACACTTAAAAAGAATAATAGAAAGCAAAAAAATTTTTTTCGAATTTCTTGTCTGTCTGTCTGTCTGTCTGTCTGTCTGTATGTATGATCACGATTATCTCCGAAAATACTGAACCGATTTACTCCAAACCAATTGCTTTGTTTTGACTCAGCAAAACATTTAAAGTTTGTTTCATCAAAATCGGTTCATTAAAAAAAAAGTTATCGTCATTTGAATGAACTCAAGGTTGAGTTTGCCTCAAACATGAGTTTGCCTGCAAACATATAGCAAAAATAAAATAAATTAATAAGTGACATAAGAAACTTAAAATCCAAAGTCAATTTATCATCATTATACGACAGCATTATACCTATCCATACTATCCATAGTAATCCATACTAAAAAAAAGGAGAAGCTGTCTGACTGACTGACATATCAACACAGGGCGTAAAGTATAAGGGTTGGGAACTTGAAATTTTGCACAGGGGTTCCTTTTATAACGTAGGGGAGCGCTAAGAAAGGATTTTTGGAAATTCATCTTCTAAGGGGGTAAAATAAGGGTGCAAAGTAAGCATGAAACTTTGCCATTTTTGAAGTTAGTCGAATGAAATTCAACATGAAGGTTCTTTACTGAAAGGCATGAAACGAGTAAAATATTTTTCTCAAAAATCATCCCTTAATGGGGGTATAAAGAGGATGCAAAGTTAGTATGAAACTTTTAAGTTGTATGGACATTTTCTCATTTCTGGACGTTCTGGATTACAATTAAAAAGATGTATGTAGGTAAAACCGACGAAATTTTCGCCTGAAGGGATAAAATAGGGGAGTAGAGTTAGTATGGATTTTTTTTCATTTCTAGACTTAGAAGTATGAAAATAAGTATATACGTTCTAGATTACAATTAAAAAAGATCTGTGTAGGTGAAATGTACAAAATTCCTCCCTTAAGGGATAAGGGGGGGTGGTGTATGGAATTTTTCTCATTTCTGGACATAGAAGTAAAAAAATAAGTATATATGTTTACATTACAAATAAAAAGATCTGTGTAGTTAAAATGGACGAAATTTCCCCTTGAAGGGGTAAAATAGGTGGGGTAAAGTTTGTATGGATTTTTTTTTATTTACTTAGAAATATGACAACTGTTCCCAAGGGAACATTAACGCGGGCGGAGCCGCGGGCAACAGCTAGTACATAATATCACGTCTTTATCCTTTACGAGGTAGACAGAGCGTAAGCTAACAAGACACAAAGGCCACGTTTAGCGTGTTGATGAGCGTATAGGTGGAAAACGGAATCTAAATAGTGATGAGTTTTTTTCCTCGTACAACAAGATTGTGGAATGGACTCCCTCCCGAGGTTTTCCCTGTGTGCTATGACTTGAGGTCCTTCAAAAGGCGTGTTAACAGGTATCTTAAGTGTCGGCAACGCATCAGCAGCTCCTCTGGTGTTGCAGATGTCCATGGGCGACGGTGACCACTTTCCATCAGGTGGCTCGTCTGCTCGTTTGCCGTCGGATATACATAAAAAAAAAGAGTTGCTAGCCGCATCACCTATAGACATGATTCCAAAATTTCCGCCCATTTCCTCGGCCGGCTTCTACGGTCTGCACGGGAAGAGAAGCAGCTGTACATTCTAAGTTTTTTCTTTTCACCCAGACTAGCATGGAAGATATGAATGTATAATATGAAGATAATTGCATTCAGTTTAATACAATCATTATCATCATCATTACAGCCGCAGAAAGTTCGCTCCTGGATAAGGGCCTCATATTGCCATACTCACCACGCTTGGCAAGCGTGTTGGTGAGCGCAGTTTCTTTAGCTTCTTGTTCTTCCGACGCTACTGCCTATCGGAAGCATTCTTAAGGGCCCGTACTACCTCACACTGCTTTGCAAGATTGACTGTTATATCAATAATAATTAAATACTCAAGTTGAAATAAAAATGCAGCAAAGTTCAGGACTAACTCTGGTTACTATATGACTCAAAAACGTTAAATTTTCTCGATAGAAAAAAATTGCAAAGTTGCCTCCAAATCACGTCTAATTTACTCGGTATATAGCATTATTCACCAAATACATTAAAATTAACCTTGGAACTTTTGATTATTATTGCATTACAGATAAGGCAGCCATCATATGTTTTTCTTTTTCGAATAACCCTTGAATATTCCTAAAAAACTAAAATATCCAAAGTAGCCAACGCGTTTAGACCATCCGCGTTTGTATCGCCACGCCGTCTGGCATATGGCGGGCTCTTAAGCTGGGATATAATAGGAATTTGTTGGACTTGGGACGCGAATAAAGGCATTGGTACCTATACTACTCACTCGGATGGAACGGAAAAGCAAGTAGCAACTCGGCAGGCCGGGCGCACGTACCTGATGCCATACCTACCTGCAACCACCGGACAGGCAGTTGAGGATGTCACCCTGACCATTTTATACAATAGACAGTCTCTTTTTTTCCTTTTGACTCAAAATAGTTTATAAGCAAGAGTTTGACCAAATAATGACTAGATCCAAAGAGTCGTGACAAAGCGAAATGCTATCATAGCACTATCAATATTATTACATCTCTACTTATATCATACTAGCTTTCGCCCGCCGCTCCGCCCGCGTCAATGTCGATCCCTCGGGAACAGTAAATTTTTTCCGGGATAAAAGGTAGCCTATATCCTTTTCCGTACTCCAGAGAACTTGTATGCAAAATTTCATGATTATCGGTGCAGTAGTTAGGGCGTGAAAGCGTAACAAACAAATAAATAAACAAAGAAACAAGCTCACTTTCGCATTTTTATTATTAGTAAGGATAAGGATAACTAAATGTGCTTGTTGGTTATATCCGTAACTGTGTGAAAAGAGTGGTCTTTTCACACAGTTATGGACCACTCTTACGCGACTACTAAGAACAGGAGCGTTTTGTTTTCAGGATTCACGTATAAATGTTCTAAAGGCTTGAACAGATTGTGTGAGGTATTGTGAGGACCCTTGCGTTATCCCGAGTGACATAGGCTATATATTTTTAGGCAGGGCACTCAATGTTTTATCTTTAAATTAAAACTCGTTTTATTTCGTCTTTTAAATAAATAAAAATCGCTAAAAAATTAGTATTTGAGAAATCTCTGTATGTTTAGCAGACCTATTTCCCAACACCGTTTAGACTCTGTTGTTTATGCCTCAATAAAATGTTTCCCGGAATTTTAAAATGGTAATATGCTCGCATTTACGAACAGCATCAGTTAACCTACATTTCATCAAAGAGACAATCGTTAAAATCATTTTAAACTCTCGCTATGGATGCGAGACACTCTATAAACTTTCAAAACTGAGTGCCTCTGGCGGAATTTACAATCCCGAGCATAATATGTATACATATTAGCTCTTAAGTCAATGAGATATATCATCATCATCACCATCATCATTACAGCCACAAAAAGTCCACTGCTGGACAAAAGCCTCTCCCAAGGATTTTTCGTCCCATGGGAGGATATTGCCATACTCACCAAGCTTGGCAGGCGGGATGGCGAGCGGAGTTTCTTTGGCTTCTTGCGCTTTCGCTGCTGCGCATGGAAAACATTTTAAGCTGAAGAAGGATAGGAATTTGTTGGATTTGGGGAATGAATAAAGGTATTGGGATACTACTTACTCTGATGAATAGGGAAAAGCAAGAGCAATTCGGGAGGCTAGCCGTGTGGTATCCGGCAGAGTAGAATAGGACCACTCCAAGTCTTCCCGTGGATGTCGTAGAAGGCGACTTAGGAAATACAAGCTAAACAAAGCTTATAAACAACTAAGACACCTCTCCTCCTGTAGGCCAAGTCCTCTGGCTGCTCTGGCCAAGTATGGCGCTAGTAGTACAGAGAGGGTCGTGCTCCTGTAGTGGAGACTAAAAAGGACCTGATGATGATGATGATGAGACCGTGTACCCGATTTCATACCGGCAACCACCGGACAGGTAGTTGTGGATGACATCCCTGACATAACCTGCATGTAAAGATAATGGTACGGAACCCTTCGTGCGCGAGTTCGACTGGCACTTGGCCGAGTTTTTCATCTTGACCTGACTGCGGGTTGAACCCAGGAGCCCAGGACCCTATGATTCAAAGGCATTTGCTATACCACTGCCGTCATCAAAGTCGTCAATATCAATCAATCTGAATTATGTAAAATATAAAGACAAAGCTAATATTTTTTTCAATTCCATTTCCGTTTCTTGTCTTATAAGGGATTGAGAAAATTTTATTAATAGAACCCGCCCCACGCAAGTTTGACTCGCAATTGGCAGGTTTATTCCTTTTTGATAGTTAGGAAATAAAGAGAAGCGGGAATCGAATTCAAATATCATTTATTTAATCATAAAATACTTTACATATATACATCTATTTTATGTATATGAAAAATCTATATTTTAAGCAAATAAATATATTATTATTATTACATATCATTCGTTGAATGTTTATTTACATAAAAATATTATTGACGTAAATAATTTACTAATGTAGAATGTACCTATTAAAACAAAAACTCTAAAGAGTCAAGTCAAGCCCGTATTTGGTTCGTATCCATCCATGTCTTACAGATGCAAGTTGCGCCTCTGACTAAAGTTCTGTCCATTGTAAATATTTATATGAAGTGAATCATTTTATCTTACAATCTGATCCGTACTTATGCTAGAGTTTATTTGCGCTATCCTGATTTCCCGATTGGACTCGGATAGGCCGACAACCGGAGCAAAGTACCCATTAGCAAACGTGCAAACCGTTTGTGAATACGAGAAAAGCCGAAGATTCAATGAATCATTGGGTAACTAGGCGAGGATAAGGTAGCTACTATTGGTACTGATACCAATGACTTACCGAACTATTTTCGATTGCGTTTCGATCTCTGTCCAATTTTGATTGTTCCGTATATATCTAAGATGAAGCGGTAAGTGGTTCAGTGGTCAATATATACGGACAAATCACACAGATTGAGCTAGCCCCAAAGTAAGTTCGAGACTTGTGTTATGGGATACTAACTCAACGATACTATATTTTATAACAAATACATATATAGATACACATCCAAGACCAGGCCAATCTGAAAAAGATCATTTTCCACCTTGACCTGGCCGGGGATCGAAACCGGTCACTCCGTGTCGCAGGCTGGCGTGTTGACTGCTGCGCCACGGAGCTAGTCAATAACGGAGCTAAGGGCGCGACCTATAAATTATATAAAAAGAAAACGTGTCTGATCCTTTAAGGGGTAAGGGGGCCCGTCGATAAGAACAACTTTTCCTATGGGACCAATGCTTGGAACTGAAAAAATTTACAGTTCCAAACAAAAATGTTCGGCCGCCCGGTCAATACGTATGGGAACGTCAAAAAAATATTTTAGTTCATTAATACTAATATCATAAATACAGAAGTTTGTATGTTTAGATGTTTATGACTCAATCACGTGAAAACGGTTGAACGGATTGTGACGAAATTGGGCACATAGATAGGTTACCTGGATTAGTATATAGTCAATTGGATAAACACATAAGCTACCTTTCAAAACGAGTCAGAACCGCCCAGCGCCCCTTTCCTTAAGGGCTGGTAGTCCTCCGAACTCTGAAGCTCGGTGGAGTGGGAAAACATGGAGACAGGGTAAATTTTCGGTCCTTTCGGCGCTCTCTAATACCTGGCGCCCACCGCACTCTCTGCATCCCCGAGTTAGCACAGCCAAGAATCCAAACTTCTTATCGATTTTGTGTATATTGTATTTCCTCAACAGCAACATTCGATGAATTATCAATAATACTGCATTGAAGAAGTTAAAACATGCTGAGGAATAAGGTTAAAGCTTGCAGCGATTAGATTGATTAGCTATATAGTTTTTATGGAGGTTTTTATCAAATGTTTTTTAGAAAAGTATAATTAAGTATTTTGGTTCAGTAGGCTAAGTAAACCACTCTACGCTAGTGTAAAATTTAGCTTGACATGTTGTAGGTAATATTTTCATAATATTTTCCACTGTTTATAGCAATAAAATAGTAAACGAACGTGTGGTTTGCAAAACAAGTTTCTACGACAAACAGCTGCGAGTTCAGGGCGGGCGGTAAGCGAGAGCTTCAAGCTATGCTGCACGGCAGGTATATAAGTATCGATGTAAGTATTTTTTTTCACTTATTCGTAGATTTCATTAAAATAATTTAATAAATATATTTCAGTTTTACACTGTACACTGTACACGAATTATACCTTATGATAAGATTTCGAATTAAAAAAGACACATTATTTAATGTGCTAATTTTAGCAAATTTTGATTGATTCCCCGTCTTTTGTTGAATTTTTATTGTTTTTACAAGCTTTCGTACGTACTATGTTTGTTTGGGTGCAATCTTGCAACTCCATTTTGAAGGAAATATCTTCCACCAATTAAGCTGAAATTTTGTATCTTACAGCAGACATATCGTGTTTGGATTCAATATATTAGTTAAATGAGCCATTTCTTACATGTAATGATCTGGCAATACGGTCACGATGACTTGGTGCTTTTTTACTTTTTAAGGGTTGTTCCTTTTTTGCGTAGGGGATTTTCGGAATTTTAATTTATCATAGATAAAGTTCACAAGTTATTGGAACCGCTATTTTTGCGCATTTGTTTAACGTGACGCTGTGGATTCTATATGAGGCATTTTAGATAAAAGCTTTGGCCTGCGACTTCATTATTTAACAAGTAAGTTTCACCTGTCCCGATGTTTGTCTGGAATCAAATCTTGCGAGTTAAATTTGATCCACTTCCCGGTTACCGATTGAGCTGAAATTTTGCATGCATGCATGATGTAAATAAAATGACAACACAATATTATAGAATCGGTGCGCTGGTCTGATGATAAAATCGGAAGTTGACCATAGGAACTGCACCTATCGTGTTTAGGCCATAGAGGTAAGATGTTTAGGCTCATTTGTTTTGTCTTGAAAAACACTTTATAGTGTGGATATTATTTATATCGTTTATAATAATAGGTCTCACAATAATGTAATTTTTGAAAATAAACTTGTTTAATACTTAGGTAGGAATGTTAAGCATGTTATATGAATTAAGTAGGTACTAAGCACTCCTAAATGCTGGCTTCATTTTCTACAAGTTGTTTCCCGCGCCTTCATTCGTTTAAATCTTAGCCTTTATTATTCGCTGATGTTGTAGCTTTTTATAGTTGAAGAGTTTTTAAAGTCAATTTAGTAGTTTTGAGTTTTCCATTACAAACAAACAATCAAATCTTTCCCTTTATATTATTTATATAAATTAAATTTAAGATTTTTTGGTCTTTCGGTAATTTTAGGAATTTATTACTAAGGCAGGTACTAACATTTTAACAGAAATATGTATGAGTGATACTTACAAGGGAATATTATGACAGACAACACTGAAAAATTCTCATAAAACAACAAAACTCACAAAACCACTAATTATAGGAATTTAAAATCCATTTCCACAGTTCACTAATAAAAAAAAACTCTCCAAATGGCGGGAAAGTTTCAAGAGGTGGCGCGCGACCGTTTTCCTGCGCACAACATCCGACTATGGCACAGGGACTGCTTGCTTGACACAATAAAATGATTATTTACACCCCACTGTGCAAAGTATAGAGTTCACAGATGCGAGGCGATGCTGAAGGAGCTAGTGCGCTTGCGCGGCGACCATTGGATAGCATTCAAAAAGAACAAATATTTTCATGAAATTTAATCTCACTAGTTTTTCTCTCCAAATACCTATTTCTCAATTTTTTTTTTCATGTTTATGGTGCGCTCTTGTACCGCATAATGTAGTGGTATATGCTGCTGTGCAATAAATAAAGCAAAAATAAAAGGCGTATGAATTGGGTGCGATGCCGTTTCTCCCATTAGCATTAAAGTTTTACCACTTTATCGAGATGATTATGACCAAATATCATAAGAGAACAACACATTCCACGTTACATAGTATTTCATCGAAAGAGCTTTCGAATCCGATTGATATGTGAAATTATAACGTTAGTTCTTATATATTAGTCCAATGCTGTATATAGGCCTCCCCCAAGGATTTTTAATACGATCTGTTAAAAGTGGCCTGCATCCAGCATCTACCTGCTACCTTGGTCAGATCGTCCTATCGATCGTCCAACTCATTTTTGAATTTATAATAATTGTAGGGTTTTTGAAACCTTCAGTTACTTTCTTTTCCGTATGAATTGCTAATCGTTTTGGAAATAATAAGTAGCCTATGTTACTCGCCGGTAATGTAAACTATTGGTGAAAGAATTTTTAAAATAGGTCCAGTAGTTTTTCACACACAAAAACACAAATATTTCCTCATAATAAACCAAATATCTAGGTTGAAATAAAGCGAGGAGGTTTGTTATCAACATATGTATTGGCTATATATAGCCAATCTAGTATTGTGTAGTTTTGGGCCTAGAATACAGAACTACACCATTATATCGGATGTCTTAAGATGCGATTAAAGGGACAAGCACATACATCCCGTGCAACGAAAGCATTCCCAAGGAGGGTTGACGTTAGGCAGGCGGCCAGTCGTAAAAATGAGCCGAAACTTTCCACAGCATGGAAAGTATAAAAGACTTCCATGCTGTCCCGACCCAATATAAAGTGGAATGAGGAGTGAAAGAAGATAGCCTATTAGGGTTGCTGGCTTGTTTACAAGCTATTGTTCTGTTAATATTTTATGCCGTGATCCGAAGATGTAATTACGAAATAACCATATACCTACTAGACAGTTCGTGAGCGTTTCTCCGAGACGCTGGCAACGGACGATGCCAAATGGGCTCCATGGTGCGTACGACGGCTTGCGGTTTTTCAACGTTAATTGTACGAATTTCATGTGTTAATGATACATACATAGTATCACGTCTTTTTCCCTTGCGGGGTAGACAGAGCCCCAGGTCTATAAGACCTTATGGCCACATTTAGCATATTGAAGGGCGTGTAGATGGAAAACGGAATCAAATAGTGATGGGTTGCTAGTTCGCATCGCCTATGGACATGATTCCAAGTTTTAGCCCAATCCCTCGAACGGCTTTTACGATCTGCGCGGGAAGAGAAGCAGCTCAATTCAATTCAATGTATTTGATATGCATGCATTTCATAATGTACATCAGTTGTAATGTAACTACTAAAAGTCATTGTCTTACATATAAATAGGTACACTATGAACCCTGTCGGGTATCGCAAAACAAAAGAAATGGACTAGCACATTCTACGTTTTTTTCTTTTCTTCCAGACCAGCATGGAAGATTGTGTTAATGATGATTATGAGGATAGGTGTTGTAGCTATTATATAGGGTGTCGTGTCTGACGTGGGCTCAGTCACGATAAGCCGTTGGTCCTGGCTGTCATATTTGATGGCAGTTGTAAACTATATATCTGATATATGACAGCCTTTAGGCAGCTTGAAAAATCTGACACGAGTGTTGGCCACTAACACACTCTAAAAACAATGGAGAGGTTCTACAAACTATTCACGAAGAAAAAAGACGAGGCCTCCAGTCTCCGGCCTGGCTGCCCCGCTTTTCTATCCCCGATATACTACAGCTTCGGTAGCGGTTATGGTAACGGTGGAGCAGGGGGTACTAAGAATCCCCGGAATTAACCCGGCTACCACTCCCGCCGACGACTGGCCCTGGTCCAGGAAGTAGAAGAGGCAATGAGTAGGTTACGATGGGACATAGTTGAGTTGTCTGAAGTCCGAAGAGAGGGAGAGGGCATGACAACCCTGAATTCTGGTATCTTCTATCACCCTGCTGAAAATTACTTACGAGGGACATATGGACCTAGCATGGTGTTGGGTTTCTCGTTTATATGTCCCTCGTAAGTAATTTCCAGCAGGGTGATACACCTTATACTCAGAGTATTCAAAAGAGACTAGCTGATGGTCATACAGGTGTACATGCCGACCGGGGGAAACTTAGACGAAGAAGTGGACGCGGTGTACGAGGACATTCGTAGGCCATACACGCTTGCGAACCCTATTTTACTGTTGTTATGGGGGATTTCAACGCAAGACCCTAGTCTTGCGTTAAAATCCCCTCACTCCGTTTGCCTACAAACGGAGTGAGGGGAGTTCAGGGTGGGATATTTTAGATATGGGGAGTGCAAAGAGAGGAGCCATATGCTAGCTGACTTTTTGGAAAAAGAGGGTCTCTTTGCGATTCAATCTCTCAGCTGGCCCAATCACTCGGAACTGTCACGCTAAACGTGGCTTTCGTCTTGTGATTGTGACCTCAGGCTCTGTCTACCCCATAATGCACATAGACGTGTTATGTTTGCATGAAAAGCGAACACTGGTTATGAAGCACGGAGCAGATATAGAGTTATGAAGCATCAAAACTGTAACCGAGATGCTCAGATGAAGAAGAACCCAATTTTATAAAGGCTCATATACACATGCCGGCGGCACGGATCGCGACTGTGTCTTGTACCGGGTGAAAATTTACTCTTACTAAAATGTATCATATTAACGTGCTAAAGCACCCCCCAAAGGAATCATCATATCATCATTAGAAGTCTACCGCTACTGCTAGACAAATGATTCTTCATTCCATGGGAAGATATTGCCATACTCACCACGGTTGGCATAGGCAGGTTGGCGAGCGCAGTTGTTTGGCTTCTTGAGCTTCCGACGCTGTTGGCCATCGAAAGCATTTTTAAGCCGGGGAGGAAGGGAATTAGGTATTGGGATACTACTCACTCGGATGCATGAGAAAAAAGCAAGTAGCAGTTCAGAAGGCCGGGCGCGCGTACATGATGCCGTACCTGCAACCACTGGACAGGAAGTTGAGGATGACAACCCTGACCGTCAAGGGCATATTGAGGATACATTTACGTACAGCCGGTATATTACTACTCAATAAGGCGCATTATAGGCCGTGTGGTATCCGGAGGCCGTGTGGTATCCGGAGGCCGTGTGGTATCCGGAGGCCGTGTGGTATCCGGCAGAGTAGAATAGGACCACTCCAAGTCTTCCCGTGGATGTCGTAGAAGGCGACTTAGGAAATACAAGCTAAACAAAGCTTTTAAACATCTGTGAGACCTCTCCAACCCGTCTGGCCAGCGTGGAGATTGTAGGCCAAGTCCTCTGGCTGCTTTGGCCAAGTATGGCTCTAGTAGTACAGAGAGGGTCGTGCTCCTGTAGTGGAGACTAAAAAGGGCCTGATGATGAAGGCGCATTATGTGCGCCCTGTATGCGCCGCACGCCTCCGGGCTCACAGCGGCTTGCCCAGCGGCTTTTTTTTACAACATGTTGGATTAGGCATTTGTCTCCCATCTCACCTGATGGTAAGTGCCGATGAAGATGAGGATGTTACATGCCTTTCCAAGAGATACCCATTTAAGTATTCTACTTTTGAATGTCCCGGGACTGTACTTGTCAGGGAATACTTGCATGACTGCCGGCACTGCACTGTGTGTAGGAGCCTTAAGCGCACACGGGCGAGCCGGCAGGTCAGTTAGTGTTCGCCGGCAGACGCTCCAAAATAGCCGTTTAATGAGCCTCCATTGTTTATTATTCTTCCTGTACGACGGGTTATTATGAGACACCCGGGATTAGCGCTAAATAGATATCTGACGCTGTCAGCCGCGAAATGTTACTCGCTGCTGGTGTCGACACACATATTTTATGCTGAGCTCTGAAATTGAGATTAGGACGACACTAAACTGTAGTATTAAACGATTGCGTGAAGCCGTTATGCCATTAAGTACAACGTACTGTTAGACAAGTATATGTATGAAGTACTTGTACCTAAAAAAATATCGGCAGCCTTGGAATAATTTATTCAATTCAATTCAATATTCTGTTGCAAACCTTATAGTACAATAGATCAGGATACAAATTCTTCATAGGTACTATCATATAATTCTATGTATTTCTAGCCTATGCTATCACTCTGCAGGCCTGAAGTGGTACACCATAGGCTACTTAGCTATTAAGGTACTCGTACAATGAAGGTACCTACCTAGAAATAGAAACTGAAGCCCTCAACACAATTACGCGTTAGCACATCAACCTCACAAAGACACATAAATGTTACCTACGTATGTTACCTATAGGCAGTCTCAGTATAGGTGTCGGAATACCTATGGTAAAACCTGGGGCTTGAAGCCATACATCCTACGTTGGATATATGAGATGATGGTGAGACCCATTCTGACCTACGGAGCACTGGTTTGGTGGCCTAAGGTTAAACAGGTAACTTGTATAAATGCCCTGAGGAGAATACAGAGAATGGCATGTTGTGCCATCTCGGGGGCATTCTCTACAACACCAACGGCATCTATGGAGATAATCCTAGGACTGCCACCGCTACATTTGTATATTGAAGGCGAAGCCTGCAAGGCTTTATACAGACTATCTTCTTCTGGTCTGTGGAGTAGGCACGCACCAAGGACAAGACATACGCAAATTGAGACAACACAGGAGCTCGATAGGTTGTTGAACATGGGAAGTGACAAGCTGCTCCCAGTATACAACTTCAAGAAGAACTATAAGATATATATCCCGACAAGGGATGAATGGAAGGGTGAATTTCGTCCTTCTGAACGAGAATGCTCAATCTGGTTTACTGATGGATCAAAGAACAATCAGGGAACGGGAGCGGGCATCTACTCCGAGGACAGAAAACTTTCTAAGAGCATGGGACAGTTCGCTACCGTATTTCAATCAGAAACATATGCGGTAACTGTCTATGCTAAAATGAATTTAGAGCAAGGGTTTAAAGATCACAATATCTATATTCTAACTGACAGCCAGGCGACTCTTACTGCGCTTAACTCTGACAGAATCGATTCCAGATTGGTCTTGGATGGTGTGAATGCCTTGAACCAACTGGGTAGACACAACAGACTGAGGCTGGTTTGGGTACCGGGTCACGTTGGGGTTGAGGGCAATGAGAGGGCCGATGAGCTGGCAAGGAAAGGATCGAGTATGCCATTTGTAGGACCCGAACCCTTCGTAGGCCTATCCTATAGCGTGGTAACTACTGCAATCAATGCGTATGTCGACAGTAGACACCAAGCAGAATGGAGAAATATGAGTGGACATTTACACTCGAAGGAAACACTTGGCTTGGACAGCGCCAGGTGGCATAAAGTGATCTGCAAATACAGCAGGAAACAGACAAGAGTTCTAGTGGGAGCCCTGACTGGACACTTTGAAAATAACAGTCATCTCTTTAAACTAAAAATTGTCGAAAGCCCACTATGTAGGGCATGTGAGGAATCGGAGGAGACAATGAGACACATTCTGTGTATCTGTGACTCGTTAGCTGGTAAGCGTTTGGACCTCTTAGGATCACCTTATCCTGAGCTAGAGGACTACAGGCACTACGCACTGGGCGATGTTCTGAAGCTCATGCAGTCCTTCTTCAGAATAAACCGTGCGGGTGAGTAAGGCATGGGGTAAGTACAAAATAACCCAAAGGTTAGACGTGCTACCGACTCTGAGTCGGCCCCATCAAAGATAAGATAAGATAAGATACCTATAGGCATCAAAGATAATTAAACCAGATTGTACCTACCATTAGAAAAAGGATATGGTAGGTGACAGATCAAAATGGAGGGAACTGACATACTGTGCCGACCCCACATAAAAAGTGGGATAAGGTAAGGGAAGAAGAAGAAGAAGAAGAAGTACCTACCATTATTCCCGAAAAACGATCCTAATGTCTCGTAGGCAATAACACATTGTTACCAACGTAAAATAACACTTAAAATAAGGTATATTATTTCTGTCTGTGTCAGTGCGAGAAAAGAACGGATCGTTGCTAATTAATCTCAGAAGGACCCTTTATTACAGATCAAAAGACCGGCTGTTGGTGGGCGATTCTTACGAAGGGAGTTGCTAGGATCGAGGGAAAGGAAAATGCTGGAATTAAGGGGGTTGCCAAGATATACCTAACAGGTTGCTACGTAAGGGGTGCTCAGATCAGTTGCTAAGATCAAATTTCGATCCTCTAATTAACGGATGTCTCATAATATTTCAGTTACTTTAATTTATTTATCTATACTTCTATACTAATATTATAAAGCTGAAGAGTTTGTTTTTTTCAAACTAATCTCAGGAACTACTGGTTCAAATTGTCATATCCTTTTTGTGTTGGATAGTCCATTTACTGAGGAAAGTTTTAGGCTATAAAACATCACGCTGCGACCAACAGGAGCGAAGCATCAATAAAAAATGATTTGAAAACGGGATAAAATTATTCATAGTTGAGGCCATTCGACGCGTGCGATGCGTAAACGGTTCAGAATACCCAAAAAATGTCGACAGTATATGTCTAGCCCGGACAAAGTCGCGGGCAACAGCTGTCAAGACAATAGTATCTACATTATTGTTACCGAATTTCGTTGATGCAATTTATGACCTTTGGCTATGTTAATGAGGCTCATCAGTTCCTTCAGTCTAAATTATTGAACAATACTAGTTAGTAGGGGAAAAGGGGGTAATGGGAGTCACTTAAGCGAGCAATCAAATATAAGCTTATTTCGAAATAATATCGTGATTAAAATTGTTTAATAATAGACTTTACTTATTTATCTACTAGTTGTTATCACTTTTCACCACTTTGGGAATCAACTTTGGATATATTTCCGCGTTTTAAAAAAAAACAAGTTTGACTCCCATTGCACTAACCTCAGTACAATGGGAATCAGACATGTGGGAAATCAGAGTCAAACAATCGCAGACATTACATTCGGCAGTATACCATCCAGTGCAATCACCAGTTGATCAGCTAGCCTATTTGGTTTTTCTGACTTGTAATATCGGCATCTATAAGCGAAAAAACATAAGAATATTTTTTGCGGGTAATGGTAATCACTAGCAGGCCCTTTGGCTCCCATTACCCAAAACCTATACTGCATGTTAATTGTAAAATTTAATAACACAAAGTTAATTTAATCGCAATTTAATATGCTAATTTAAATTTTGAATATCAAGGATAAATCTATCCATAGTTATTAATTAGGTACAGCTACAACGTCTATACTGACCTTTAATGTTGTTTTGACGAAAATTTACACTGACGAGGCGTGAAAACGAAACATAATTGTCACTCAAAAACGCGTGGAGCTACTAGCGCGAGTCATTCGTACAATGGGCATCGGGTACAGAGCAAGCTGAACATGTCATTTACCTAGATATCGAACGTGTAGTTTTGCTTAGAGGCACCTGACCCCGATTGCCCGCTGACTCCCATTACCCTTTTCTCCCCTATGTTCAATTAGTGGTTTCCAGGTCAGTCTTAACCAAGTGAGCTTTCTCTACTTCACTGGGCCACGGTAAAGATATGGGCGTTTGAGGCGAGGGCAGAGTGCCTGGTTATCCAAAATCACCAAAGGGCCTTAGGAGGGTCGGACCTCCCCTTTGGGCGTTGCCTGTGTGCACAAGGCTTGGCGAGGCAGCTCAACTCTCATCTTGGCTTATGAGCATTAAGGTAATATTTAGGTATGCAAAATGTTAAAGCAGACATCACAATAGCACATAGGCTATTAATTAACGCACACGAAGTCGCGGGAAACTATTATTTAAAAGTAAAGTTTTACAAAACTCACCCAAATCCTCTCGCATTGAACTCTAGCGTAACCAATTCTAACCTCCAACAAATTTCGTTCCTCCATGTAAGGAGCTACCTCCAGGATCCCAGCTTCCTTGGACCACATGGAAGTGCCTTAATCGCCTCCGCACTGGGGTAGGTCGATGCCGACATAACCTGGCTAAATGGGGCTTTATTCAACAGGCGGAAGTGCAGTGTCAGTGTGGTCACGATGACCAGACCATGTTGCACCTCCTTTCGTGCCCTCTGTGCCCCACCAGCTGCATCAAAGAAGATCTCATACACTGCATCCGAGAGTGGTGTCAGAGTCGCCACATACTGAAGAGGCAAAATCTAATCCCTTGAGCCATCGACACGAAAAGAAGAACAACACTTACATAGTACTTTATTTATATTAATTACAATTTACAATAAAATTGAACATTACATAAAGCTAACGGTCACTTAACATCTCTAGGAACAATGTGGTCTATACCCAGCAGGTACCCTAACTTAGTACCTATAACATGAATGTATACTTACTATCTTATAACATGTAACATTGTTCAGACCATTTTAATTCCCTCGGTTGACTAAATTTCATTTTCATTTTTTTGTTCAATTAACTACATAACTGTCTGTTTACCTATACTGCGTGATTTTTAACCCATGAACTATATTAAAATCCGAATGAACACAGAATTTTAAGAAAAAAAGGTTAAAAACATACATACATAGTATCACGTCTTTTGCCCTTGCGGGGTAGACATAGCCTAGGTCTATAAGACCTGAAGGCCACGTTTAGCATGTTGGTGGGCATTAGGTGGAAAACGGAATCAAAATAGTGATGGGTTGCTAGCCGCGTCGCCTATTAACATGATTCCTCAGATTTTACCCATTCCCTCGATCGGCTTTTACGATCTGCGCGGGAAGAGAAGCAGCTGGTACATTCTAAAGGTTAAAAACGAAAATCAAAATTGGACTTCCCATACAAAATTGCCGATCAGCTGGCCGAATTTCTATGGGAAGTCAATTTTTCTGTATCTGTAATGTGTCCGTTACTCCAGCCAGATTTTGTTGAAAATTGTCGAAAATCGACATTGAAGTGCAATAGATAGTTAGATATAGAGCTTCTGTAAATGGTATGCTAATTTTTAATATTATTTAGATAACTTTATTTTAAAATTCCCGTTAAACAAAAAAAGATCTGGCTACGGTAACGTTACTCTAGCCGGAACTGTTTTTACCAAATAATTAAAAAAGTATACGCTTACCAAATTTAAAAATTAGCTTACCATTTCCAGAAGCTCTATATCTAATTATCTATTGCACTTCAATGTCGATTTTCGATAATTTTCAACAAAATCTGGCTGGAGTAACGGACACATCTGTAATCTGTATTCAATTAGGGATTCTGATTCCAGGATTTTAATATAGTTCATAGGTACAAAATCACGCGGTAATAAGTGATAGGTCACTAGATAGTAATTGCCTTTGCTCTCACTAGTTCGATCGTTCAACTAATATGACGGAGGATATGCTTACAAAAGTGATGCGTTTCACATCAGTAAAAGATTATGTGGAATGAGTTGAACCGGTTATATGAGCGTTCGTCACAGGATAGATCGTATGATGTTTGCTTAGAATTCTTTAAGTATAAGAAAGACCCAAAACATGACATGGGATCACATTTATCGGTAATAAACAATTTATGGCACGATTTGAATAAAATGTTGTCAGCAGACGGGAAAGAAGTCTTGCACGTTGAAGATAAATGGACAAATAAAGTTAATGGGATATAGAGAACGATACGGAGGTTTGTATAAACTAAATGTCGAGATACTAACTCCCAACGCTCAGATAAATACCCTGACTACGTCAAATCAACTTCAACTTTACCACGAACGTTTCGGCCACCAAAACAAAAGACATGTGAAAGAAGTTATTCAAAGGGAATTTGGAATTAACATTAAATCCAAAGATAATGAACAACTTTGTCAAGGATGTGTTTATGGAAAGGCTCATAGAAACAAATTTGGAACAAGACAAAGAGCTACTCATCCTGGGCAACTTATTAGCACAGATGTTTGTGGCCCGTTCCCTTATTCTATTTCAAATTATAGATACTATGTTCTATTTAAAGATGATTTTTCCTGATGTCGTTACATTTATTTTCTTAGACAAAAATCAGAAGTTGCTGCTTGATTAAAAGATTTCTTAGCTGAATGTAAAATATCTGGTCATGTTATACAAGAAATATTAAGTGACAATGGCGGTGAATTTGATAACGAACAAATACGTACTATTATAAGGATATTTTCATCATCCTTACTAATATTATAAATGCAAAAGTGAGTTTGTTTGTTTGTTTGTTACGCTTTCACGTTCACGCCGTAACTACTGAACCGATCATCATGAAATTTTGCATACAAGTTCTCTAGTGTACGGAGAAGGACATAGGCTACCTTTTATCCCGGGAAAAAGTACTGTTCCCGAGGGATCGACATTGACGCGGGCGGACCCGCGGGCGAAAGCTAGTTTTATTATATTGGAGGTTTCGCCTTATGTGGGGGATGTTCGCTCCGTTTGGGGCACAAGGAAACCTAACGAAATTAATCTCCTCCTGGTAGAACAAATGAGAAAAAAAATCGTTTTCCTTAAAGTCTCACTAGTTCGACGATCGAACTTATGAATCGACTTATGAGAAAAAGCTGTTACACCATCAGACAAATTCCAAACACGTAAAACTAATTTAAAATTATGTAGTTTTTCATGGTAGCCTAGTTATTTCTTATAATATGGCAAAAATACAGTAGACAAAACTACAACAAGGATTGTTAAAAAAACCGACTTCAAAATACTACTCTCAAAACTACTACACCGATTTTGATAAAACTTGCACTGTTCCAAGTTAACTATTATTATTATAGTTTTTGCGATATGCGCCAAAATACATACGATTATTGAAATTTGGCACACATGTTAAGATTATGAGGTATAGAGCCTAACATATACAAAAACTGTATAATTCTGACAATCCATACTATAATATTATAAATACGAAAGTAACTCTGTCTTCTTTTCACGCTTTAATCAATAAACCAATTTGGATAAAATTTGGTATGGAGG
Organism: Elegia similella; assembly: GCA_947532085.1. Classification (NCBI taxonomy): domain Eukaryota; kingdom Metazoa; phylum Arthropoda; class Insecta; order Lepidoptera; family Pyralidae; genus Elegia; species Elegia similella. The sequence continues at coordinate 24,271,150 of OX383941.1, forward strand.
TAGTTTGAGGCAGGGCTTGTTACCGGTACCAAATTCCCATTATAAGTACCGGTAAGTACCGGTATTACTATTCTGTTAAAATTTTAACGGTAATATGAGGTACCGGTAATCTAGTATATAACGGTAATAATATTGTTAACAGTTAACGGTAATTTTACCGCTACTTGTTACCGGTACCAAATTCACATTATAAGTACCGGTAAGTACCGGTACCTCTATTCTGTCAAATTTTAACGGTATTAAAATTGCGTCAATTTTACCGGTACCTACGCATTGCTGGCGTCTACCGCATGGGACTCGCTCGACTGTAAAAGTGCCGCCCTATTGTGGGCCCCCGCCTCACGCCGCACATGCACAACACGGCAACGACACACATTAACGAAATGATAATTCCCAATACGAGTACCGGTACTAAGTACCGGTACTGTTTACCGGTATTTGGTACAGGTACTTCTTTCAATTACCGGTACCGTCGTTTTATTGAGGTACCGGTACCAATCCAATTACCGGTACCGTTGTATTATAGAGGTACCGGTACTTGATTTTTACCGTTACCAAATGTACCGGTACCAAACCAATTACCGGTACTGTCGTTTCATAGAGGTACCGGTAATGGATTTTTACCGGTATTCCAACCCCTGGTTTGAGGCCCAGGTAAGGACATAGGGTACCTTCATTCCAGTAAAATATACTGTTCCCGAGGGATCGACACTAACGCGGGCGGAGCCACGGGCGACAGCTAGTATAACATAAAAGTCGAATTGATGACCTCTTTTTTAATAAAAAATCACCCTTGTTACAACTAGTTTCGTGAGTTTGAAAATCGTTTAGTGTGTAATTACATACTTGAGTTCAATTCAGGCCATACGAATATGGGCATCGCTATTTACACAAAATGGACTAGGTACACATGATGATGCCACACATTCTAAAAAGAGCCATGCATAAATTACGTCACACCAATTTCATGATATTAGATCTTCCCCCGTCCCTTTTTGTTTGTTTTCGTGTAAGTGGCCAACACTGGTGTCAGATTTGTCTGCCTTAAGGCGTCTGAGATAGCTTAACGTCTGCCATTAATGATGACAGCCGGGAACAACGGCTTAATGTACCTTTCGAAGCACTCGCTCGAGATATTTTTATGCCACTTGCGGTCACCCCCAGGGGGGGTTGCTTAACCTGCGTAAGCGCTAATTATGCTAACGCCCACTAGGCCAATCACAGATGGCCACATTTGTGCGACCCCTCCCCCTAGTGTGACGTCACATATTTAAAGCAAAAGAAATATATATTTTTTTTAATTGAGCCTTATGATCAAGAAAGTGGTATGACCAGCGATAGATTGAAACCCCAGCAGCAAGTAAAAGTCCACTGCTGGACAAAGGCCTCCCAGTAAGGTACGATTGATTTTTAGCAAACAAAGCCACTGGTTCCCAACTATGTATGTGTGACATCACAAAGCTTATGGCCCCTCCCCCTGTTGTCACACATTGTCGACCCCCTCCCCTCCTAAAAGTGTGATGTAATTTATGGATGGCCCGGGAATATTAAAATGGCTTTCATAATTTCTTTTGGGTAAAATAGGGCATTTCTTTATACATATAGTATTTTTATATAAAGATTATTATAAAATATTTATAAGTTTACAACATCGATATAACGCATATGTTATTATTGTGTTCAGACAAGTATTGTCAGGTGGTTTAGCACATCAAATTAATATTTCCAAGGATGGACAGTATTTGAATAACTCATAATTGAAGTACAACTATGTATTTTGTATTTCAATGAATTCCTTAAAGTGTAATTTGTAATTTCTTCTTCTTCGTCGGTCCCTCAATACTGAGGATCGCGACCACATGAAACATATTTCCATTGAGTGCGGTCATAACCTGCGTGGACCGCACGATGCATTCCACCGTTCACTGCCTTCTTCACAGTGTCGCACCATTTGTAGGTGCTCTGCCTTGGCCCCGTCTGCCTTCCATTTGCCCCAGAATAATTTGCTTCTCCAGACAATGCTTTGAAGACCGCATAATGTGTCCAAAAAAAACTAAGGGCTCGTTTCCGGCATATTGTATTATATATAATTTGTAATTAGTATTTCAGATAATTGGCTTGAAATTAGATAATAAATGCTTTAAGCGATCTTAAAAATGATTGCATTTTACAATAAATTGCGCCATGGCCACCTACTGGTTAAAAACAATATAAACATTGTCTGGACAAATATAACCATGACGTCTCAAAAAGAAGTAAATTGCAGTTGTTGCCTGCATAAGTGAAATGTATTTTAATGATTTTACGTAAAGGTGTTTGTCTGACAGTATATATAAAAGTGTTCTTACATTAAATAACATTCAACTGTATTTTATATTTTAAATATACAACTTAAAAGGAATTAGTATTTGAAATATGTGCAAGATAGTCATTTGTATTTTAATTTAAGCAAAGATTTATTTGCTTTTGCCCAGCCCTGAATATTTCTATATATATCTTCCCCATAATATATTTTGACTTAATTATAACAAAAATTTATAAAAGTATTTTGAGCATGCCCTTACCATTTAAATTATTCACTTATTTGTATGTTTTGGAAAACAAAAATTTAGATGGTTTAAATTTAAAAAAAAAGTTTAACTTTTTAAGTTAGAAGTCCACCTAATGTGAAACAGTTTGAAACGGATGCTGGTCGATGGGGCATTGGTTAAAACGCCAGCCTGCAACAAGGGGGTTCAATCCCTTCGCCCAAGACCCAAAGGCCATTTAGCATGTTAGTGGGCATATTGGCAGAAAAAGGGATCAAAATAGAGATAGGTTGCTAGCCGCATCGCCTTTTATAAATTCCTTTTATTTTGAAGTATGCAATTCCAATATTTTTTTTATGCTTCAAGATTTATAAAAAGGTTGAATAATTATCCTGCTGCGAAATTCCAGAACTAAACATAATGTAACACCATATTTCTCAATAACAACATTGGCAATAAGTACAAAACACATCACTCAACTTCTTCACTCCTTGCACTGTTCATTTACCATGATGTGATGCAAAATTCATAGATGAGTCAGTACACACCCTAAAGATAAGAAATAGCTATATGCTATCTATCAATCAGTATCTCATTAACAGTGAGAATAATAAGTAAGGCACTGAAGAGACGTCCAACACATTCAAATTTACTATTACGTTTCAATAGAAACGATTGAGTCGACCATATTACTCCAACATCCCAAAAAATTTTGTGTCACAACTCGTAGTTAAAGTAGTAGTGCCTTCGCTCCAAGTCTCGGATCTCCACAATGTCAGTCTTTAGCCTTAGCTTCAGGATTTCCCGCCAAATTGCCTCCCGATGCTCCTTGTTGGTGATGCCCATGCGTAGCAGTGTGTTGTCGTTAATTCTGACCAACGCTCTGCCAGTAATATCATGCTAAAAATAATAAAACATTACTATCAGTTACACCAACGTTTGGAACAGAACAAGAGATTATTAGACTAATAATGTTGTTATGTACTGTGTAAGAGATCTTTTTCTGCAAATAGGTACCTCGTGAAATCTTTCCCAGTATAGACTGTAGTAGTCGCCGCAATGCCGCCTCAGCCACTTCTGGACATCTGCTTCAGTCCATAAATAAACTGCTTTAGGGCGCGTTGCTTTTACCTAAAAAAAATACAATATGAAATATTCCATACACCAATTATTACAGATAGTAACGTATGTATTTACTTGCATAAAAACATAAAAACCTTCGGTTTGTTGCTGTTAGAACTCGAGTCTTCAACCATTGTTCTAATGACTTTCTAATATCTGTATGGGTCGTAGAAAAAGCACAATCAGTATTTTGCTGTAATTTACGATTATTTAAAACATTTTTTAGATTATTTTTAAAGCTGTTTTATTTTCGTCAAAATTACTGAACGAACGAACATTCATTAAATTTTTCCTTCATTCTTATCAAAGATGTCAAAACAAAAACTGACGTTTTTCTGAGCGTTTTTCTTTTGGGGAGGCAAACGGATTTAGCCCATACACCCAAGTTTTAAGCGGCGATTACATTACCCAATTTATCGGGCCCGATCTCAGTTAGGGACCCTAAATCGGGAAGCCTAATCGCAGTTAGGGAGTTAGTGTCCCGATTTAGGGCAATCGTGGCTACCCGATCGCACTAACTCCCTAGTTAGGGCATAAATCGGGTGGTGTAATCGCTGTCAGTGAGTTAGGGAGCTCAGTAGCCGCGCGGCGCTTAATGCGAGCGGGCGTTCTGTTTACATATTATTATATATTTTTGGAATGTGCCTACACTACAAGGCATCACATTAAATTTTTCATGACTTTATAGAGCCTATGACAGCTGACAACTAACGATAACTCAATCGTCAAATTCTGATATTTATTTATGAGAGACGTTATGAGCAACAGATGAACATACATATATACCGGTCAAAATCATAACCCTCCTTTATGCTTCGTATATGGGTAAAAAAAACAATTTCCGTCTTATTATAAAACGAGGACTAACTTTAGTACCTGGTTTAAACCATTATCCGTCCAAATCAAATTAACAATGACAGTTGACCAAACGTCAGAGTGATAAGTGTCGACTTAATTTGGTAGGATAATGGTTTAAACCAGGTACTAAAGTTAGTCCTCGTTTTATAATAAGACTGATTGACTTTTACTTACATTACATACATATTTTACTTATATTACATATAGTGTTTTAGACATCTATGATACATATATGAATTTCCCGTCGCTAAAAATCTGACCGTTACAGCTAATCGTTGTTGTGTAAACGCAACGCCCTAAATATCGGCAGTTAGTGTCCCGACGGATCGGCCCGATAAATTGGGTAATGTAATCGCCGCTTAATGTATTTTCTCTCTTAAATCGTCAATCAAATGACTGGTTTAATGTGTAGGTACATTAAACCAGTAATTTAATTGACGATTCTGCGCAAAATCCAGTTCCACTGCCATGACATGCATGACAAATCGTCCCGTCATTTGATTTGCTTCAATAGAGCCCTTGATGGGGCTCATGGTTTCATCACTTAGATAGCATTAAATTAACTTAATGCTCTAAGTTGCATCAATGGAGATACGATAATCCTAGTTTCACCATATATTATAACCATCATATAGTAGACGAGACGACACATCAAGTGCACACGTCATCATTCATACATCATTATTTCAGCCGTAGGAAGTCCACTGATGTACTTAGATATGGGGTACTATTTTTGAAAGTGTGACACTAGTTTTCGAGTGATTTTTGTATAAAAAAATCACTCGTTTACGAACGGCATCATTTCAAAAATAGCGCTCTTGATCTTTCAAGGGCTTTCCATTTTCATGAAAAGATATTGCTCTACTCACCATCATCATGCTTGGCAGACGGATTGGTGAGCGAGCATTGCAATGCTCGCTCGCTCACCAATCCGTCGCCTGACGCCTGTTATTAATTTTATTTATTCATAGATCACATAGTAGATCTTTGATTTTAACGGTCCCGTGATCCGTCTGTGTTGTGGAAAACTAGCTGGCAACACTAGCTATAGCACATCATTTGACATATTATCTGTCAAATGATGTGACATGTGTCAAACGGGTCGTATTTGTCATTGCCAAAAAATAAAACGATTTTATCTAAAATTCCACTAGAAATTGTATAATGCAGTTATAAAGCGAAATTACATTATGGCCCAGAATTTACAGAAGAAGCCCTCAAAGGGAATACTTAAAACGACGCGCAGCGTCGACAATCAAGATGGGGCCCCTTCAACAAGCAAGCGAGCAAAAGAGCAGAGGTTTGATGAGATTAATATTATGGAGACTTTCCACCCGGCGAATAAAGATTACGGACACATGAAAGTAGACGAGCCAAAAACGCCTTATTCAGAAGCTGTGGATGAAAATCTGGAGAACACAGACGAGTTAGATGCGAACATTTTGGCAGCTAAACTGGCGGCGAGTATGAATAAGCCTCCGAAGTGTGTGGAGTCATGCGAGAGTGACGAGGACATGGACGAGCCCGAGGAGGTCCGCCAGCGGCGGCTCGAGTTCGAGAAGAAACGGAAAATGCATTACAATGAGTTTCAGGTGTGTTGATTATGCTGGTACATCAAATCATCAATGTTTAAAAGTAGAAATGCTCATTCTCGTTCTCGTTCTTTGTTACCAATACTCAGTCAAATATTGTGATTGTGTTGTATTTGTTTGTTCTTCACATCAAAGTAATACAAAATAATGACATCTTGCATGCAAGAATTTCCTCTCCATACGGTTGAATTTGTTGCTATATTCTCCTTCATTAGCATTATTCATCTACTGTAGTACATAAGCTTCTTCTAATACTTGTTGTACTAATTTAATGTCTCAAACTTTTAGCACCTGTTAAACCGTGACCTTTTCAAACCATAGCAAATGTTTATAATCTCACAATAATCTGACTGAAAACTATAGTGCTGAGCTCCGTGGCGCAGTGGTTAACAACCCAGCCTGCGACACAAGGGCCCCGGGTTCAATCCCCAGTCAGGTTAACATGGAAAATGATCTTTTTCAGATTGGCTTGGGTCTAGGATGTTTATCTATATATGTATTTGTTATAAAATATAGTATCGTTGAGTTAGTATCCCATAACACAAGTCTTGAACTTACTTTGGGGCTAGCTCAATCTGTGTGATTTGTCCATATATATTTATTATTATTATTATAGAATTACAAGTCTAGTGTGCGCTAAATGGTCTGTTTCATAATTAGGCAGAGCTGGGAACAGATGACATTGTGTATAAAAAATTAGTTGACTTGGTATCAAGTAAATAATATAAATATATTTGAATGGGCTCGGCGAGGAAAGAAAACAACAAGAAATATTTACAATAGAGGATGTGGTGACCGTCTAGTCTGGTCATAGCTGATGGACCCTGTCGATGTATAATGTCTCAGTAAAAAAGTAGTCTTTTGTCGTGTTCTATGTCAATTTGTCAGTCTATTTTGCTCGTCGAGTCATGTCATAGAGCAAAATAGGTCCATCATTGTGTCTGAAAGGAGTCTAAAACGCCCCAACAATATTGATTGTAAACTCCAAATAGTTTACACTACTTTGAGAAACCCTGTTCTAGATTACAGGTGCATTGTTTCACTTAGATTGTAATGGTTGGTAGTTACTAGAAGTCTAATTAACTCAGAACAACTATCATACTAATTATAAAATAAATATAAATATAAATATGTACGGACAAATCACACAGATTGAGCTAGCCCCAAAGTAAGTTCGAGACTTGTGTTATGGGATACTAACTCAACGATACTATATTTTATAACAAATACATATATAGATACACATTCAATTAATGACATATCTGATCTATGTTTGATTATGTCCATTCTCATTATGTTTGAGTAGGATGTTTAATATCTTTTTCACAGTGTTGTGTATGATTTGTACATAAAATGGCATTGCAATATAAAAAGCTCTGAAATATGTGTTTAAATCAATTGATTAATAATAATGACATTACATAAAATTAATAACAATAACTTAAATATATTTTATTAAAAGTACTAACTATAAATAAAACCTACTTACATAAAAATATATTTTTATAAATCATACAGTCCCTCCAGGTGGTCACCCCTAGGCATTGTGTCAAAAGGCTGGCAGCTTTGCCATTCAATAAGATATTCCTTAATAAGCTTTTTAACTAAAAGATTGAAAGCTTTCTATTAACAAAATACTCTTTTGTCTGAGTATTTCTTTATTCTTTGCTGGAATCCTTCACAACTTAAGGTTATTTTTCTAAGTAAACTGACAGCTTTGATAGAAACATATAATTTATCTGTGTCAAATGAAATAAGCTGTTCTGTGTTTTTGAAATAAATTAACTTATCAACTATCAAGCTGTACTTCATGATAGGTCGCTACTTTGATTCCTCTATCTGAAGTCTTGTTAAGGTAATTTTTGGTGCAGCTAGTAGGATACACTGTTTGTCTTGGACCCATGAGTTTAGGTCCTTCTGTTAATATGCATGTAATTTGTCTCTCATGTTAACAAACATGCATTTATAAATTTGTCCTTGTTTTCCAGGCTCTTCAGTTGGCAAGACAGCTCTTGGCACAAGAGGAAGAAGAAGAAGAGGAAGACAAACCAGCAAAGGCACACACTTGACTGCCACATCCCCGACTCACCTGTACATAATATAAACCGAGGCTTCAAGCTGATTTGTACGCTTTTTAGGAGTGCGCTGTCTAGTGCGTGTTAGTCATAATCAAATTGTTAGGAAGCAGTTGGTATGCTCGCTTATACAAAATATTGAATGACTCCTTAGTTGTTTATCCCAAGTCAAGCAAAAAGGGGCTTATTACATATTGACTAAGGGGCCAAGCAAGTTTTTCCCTCAATGTAAAGTAAACAAGTACTCAGCACTTACAAATCTTTTGACTTATCACTGGTATGATGGGGTCCATTTTTAATGAGAGCAGTTGGCAAGAGAAAAGTCATTTATAATCTGTGGCTTTGCAGTTTTAGAGAGAGACTTAACTTTTTGGCAAATGTAGTGTAAATGATTCCTTCATAGTGATTTCCACATAGTGTTATGCAATTCGGTCTAATGCAGTCTAGACTTTCTGGAAGTGTAATATTGGATAATTCAAATGCAGTATTGGCCTTTGAAATTACGCTGATATATTGTTTGCTGTAGAGACTTAATAATGTTTGTTAAAAACCTGAAGTGTTCTGTAATAATGTGGCAAAGTTGAATTAATGGTTGTATATACACAGTTTGTTTGTACTTTAACGCAATAAAGAATAGAATAAATTAATTTTTAGTAATAAGTGTTAGATTTCAGCTTGAAGCCTTTTTCGTAATAAATATCTTTTAAATGCTTGAATTAACATATTTTATTTACATAGTTTGCAGTTTTATATTTTTAGAGGTAGGTGTATGAGAAATCACATTTCTCTACTTGAAAGTATTTGGTGGAGCATGGAGCACAAAAGAATCGAGGGTTTGTGTTCCCGGATAAAATTAAAGTTCTCTTATAAGAGATAAGTATTAAAGAATGGAATTAGAAGTAATGAACCACTTTTAAACTGTTGTGTTGCTTATTTATTAAATGCAAAATCGGACAACCCCTCAAAATTTGATGGCATCTTCAGATGCTCTCCAGCTGGCCTATTTGCTAACTCAGTGATCAACGTTTTGATAGACACTTCAAAATACATTGCGGGTTACCTATGATTGACTATTTTTATTGAAGATATATAAAACGTAATGTATTTTGAAATGACTATCAAAACGTTGTACACTGAGTTAGCAAATAGGCCGGCTGATCTCTAGAGAAGAGAGATTTATGTCATAATCCCATAATCCAGATACTGACAGGTTAACACAAACGACATTTCTGCCAGGTTACACTAAGGTCTGGAGCAAAAGAGGTATGTTCAGGTTTTCCTAATTTTGCATTTAATAGAAGTAATCTAGCCATATTTATTGAGTTTTAAAAGCTCATTTTTTATTTAAAGCAGTGCTGGCAACAATAGTTTCAAAAATTCTAAGCCCTACTCTATTTACTAAGAACAGACCGTCAATCTCAAATTTTTTGTTTTTTGTACTGTGAACATCTTATGCTAAAATAAGAGGCATAATAAAATTAACCGAAATGTTTTGGAAAAGAACATCAGAATCGTGGTATAACATTAATGTTTAAATAGCTTCAGTATATTTATTTAACACATATAATAATTATATTATCATGACAATGAAAAGTATTTATGTATTATGCCCATGGACTTGATAAATTTTGCGTAGAACGCGCGATTTGGAGGGCCCGTAGGTGACGCTGTACGGAAGCGTCGTGCGTTATATCCTAATTAACATTCACTTATTGTATATGTTTGCTCAAGGGATCTTATAGCTATTCTTGGACACTCGTTCATGTTCAATGTTTATTGAATCGATACAGGCTACACGGACTTATGTGGCAATATTTTTGGTCTGATGTCTTTGAAAATTTCGAAGTTAGAAAAATAATCACCGAGTTTGTTGATATCCGCAATATTGACAAAAATATCATTCGTGATCTGTTTTTGTCCTGAATTCTATACGTTACTTTGCTTATGTATGTACCTACCGTAGAATATGAGTACTTAACTGCCTTATCTAATGGTATTTTTTTTCTGATTATACATATGTATATTAGATACTTTTGTGTTATTACAATCAGCTCAAGTATAATTCGTACAGGGAGTCTGCGATTGTCAAGTTTGGACCTATGGCCTGGGTCTCTGTCTATAGCTTAGGTAACAATGTGCTGATTCATGTACTGATAGCGACAAAGTTTTCAAAAGCTTCAAGTTTGGGCTTTGCAATTTTCACATGCAATGCAACAACTTCTTTTAATTTCAAATTAACAAAACAAACATTTTTTGTCCCTGAGTTTGCTGTACCTAAAATTTGTTTGTGAAAACTTTTGTATCTAGTTATGTTATCTTTAACACTTTCGCTGACACTGCCCGCCTGTAGACGTAATTCTATTGTTATTTCTTTTGTGTCTGGTTTAGTGTCAGCGAACGAGTTGATATGCTGTCAAGAAAAGAAAATATCCTTTCTATTTTAATTTAAACAAAATAAAGTTTAAAAACTAAAACCCGACTAATAATATTTATGGGCATATTTGAAGTTCACGGGAAAAAATATTTTTAAAATCTACATACAATACCTTTTATTTGATACCAAACCAAATATATTTCAATTCGCGATTTTTTTGTATTATAGAGGGCGCCATTTTGAATATGGTGTGAGGTCACATAGCCGATAACCAGCGGACGGTCAAGCAAGACAAAAACGCATAGATTAAAAAAAAAATTACGTCTCTCTGCAACAACGTGATTTTCTTTTCTTGTATGGCAATTGGCGATCAAACTTCATTCAGAAGCTTATTAGAGCCAGTAGTGTCCAGTGGCTTACCTTTGGCTTCGCTGTAGTCGGGTAAAAAGTGTATGCTTATCGCGGATGATACGTAATTATCAAGTAGGTACTACTTATTGAAAGTAGGATTAGAATATACTTAATATGCATTTGATATCAATTAGATTTGATTTGAAAGTATGAAAACAGGGCCTGATAATCTGATTTAATTATAGTAAGTGATTATTTGTATTAATATATAATCTCTGATGATAATTACAATGGGTAACTCGAGCTAATTATTGTGCACCGCGCTGTCATTGTATTTTCAACCATATTGTAATGATATTTGAATCTTCTTTTAAATTGTGGGTGCATTTTTCTGTGTAGATGGCTCTGAACATGCTCTTGAACTCGCTGGCAACAATACTTCAATCACGAAATCTGAATTCCTAGAAGAATATACATCCGCAAGAAAAAAACAATGTATGAAAACAATATTGACTTCCTATAAATATTCGAATCCACTTAGAATTCGGAAGGCACAAGACCGAGATTGAAAGAGGCCTATACCAGCAGTGGGATATAGAAGGCTGTCAATGATGATGATAATAGAAATTCGACCAGCTGATCGGTGTTTTTTTTTTAATAATATTTATTTTTTTCTCTTTGTTTTACAAGCTTATAATACTTAATTAGACTTACGAGCTAAATTACTCAAAAAAAGAAATAAAAGCAAAGAGATCAGGTGTTTCACATTGGTAAGTTTTACACCGGTTCCTACACTAGGCTTTGCCTGTATTGTAGGCAACCAGTTTTCCAATCTAGTTGAAATTACTGTCAATGGAATTATTTGTAAGGGAGACCCAATTTTCTTCTTAATTTTTTAATTTTTTTCTTGAGTGTTTTTATTATTTCGTGTGCTGGGAAATTCTAAATCACCCTGTATGCAAGATTTTCCCTTTGCTTGTTACAAGCAGTCTGCCCCAGCTGGACCCGGGTATGTAATATTATTATCATCATCATTTCGCGTCTAGATGTGTCACGGTCAATCGACCATGCACACCCTGGTGTCAGAGTTCTTCGGAACCGCCTCTCAGCCTTTGACGTGGTTCCTTTAACGACTACCAGATGGCAGCCGGGACCAACGGCTTAACGTGCTTTCCGTACGAAGTACGGAATCATCTTTATTATCAAACGATCGGGTTATTCAAGCCTGCAATATCCTAACCAAAATGGAAACAACTAAACAAAGTATGCTTTCCGTGGGAATCGAATCCACGACCCTCAGTTCTACAGGCACTGCTTAACCACTGGACCACGGAGGCAGTTTATTAGGAATTTAAGAAGGGCTATAATATGATAATTATAGCCCTTCCTGGAAAAATGCTTTACACGTTAGTAAAAACTATTCGATTACCTCTATGACGTGTCTTTGAACCGCTGGGTTCCGGGTTCGATCACGAGCCCGGTCATGAAGGAAAACTATATTTTTTTTTTAGGTTAGCCTGGGTCTTGACTTAAATGTTAATCTAAAAAGTATCTATTATAAAATATAGTATCATTGAGTTAGTATCCCACGTCACAAGTTATTGTGGGGCTAGCTCAGTTTGTGTCATTTATCCCTATATTCTCATTAAATAAAATAAAATATGGTGAAAAAAATTCATGCAGGCGGAGATTGAAATATTTTTCACCAAATTTTATGTCTTAATTTAATAAAAGCTTTTATTCGTCCAAGAATAAAAGAGAAGAGTATATCAAAATATCATTCTAAATGAAAATATTGTTCCTATATATTTTTATTTTATTAATAAACGCCAAAATCAATACAGTATATTCTAATATTAGCCTATACAGACAGATATATGACTTCATTGATGTATCGATTAATTGATATCGATTGGTCGACTTTTGGGTTTTTAAATCTAGGAGTTATTTAGTTTGCTTGATTATTTGCAGCTAGTTTTCTATAAAACGATTGTTAACGGCTATTTGACAAACATTTTTATGCTCTCAATTGATGCATTTTTAATTATAGGTGGGTTTCATTTGAATTACTTTAGAATAGAAAACAGTGAAGTGGCCAGTGGATGTGATGGCATCACAGGGTTGAAGTGTGAAATGCGAATATATATTTACTTATATATGTCTAGATTAAAAGTGTTTTCTCTTTACCTATATTTTTCTTACATGTTTTTCACGTAAAGTTATTTTAGTCACTAAATATCTTCATGGATTTTGTAGTTGTTGCGATAACGTTACAGAGGATACCGTCTTTTTTGGAAGCTATAGAGATTTATTTTGGTTTGTGTACGTTAGTTTGTTGGTTTATCTTGACCTTAAAGCAATGTCTTCGTATAATCGTACGTAACTTTTCCGCGTGTCTACTAACACAATGAAGTGCTAAGCAATAACTTGTATTACCTAATGATTTAAATACCACACATTGGCCTTATACTTAGATGAAGTTGTTGCGTTTTATAGAAAATTTACAGAATAAATTTAAAAAGCGGCTTTTCCTAAAATGTATGTGTAAATAGTACCTAATAAAGTTATTATCAAACCTAACTGTTGTTTTCTTCTTAGCTATTAAATACTAAATAAAAATAATGTATTTTAATGATAGATTTGTTGTAACATACCTAGTGTTACAACAAAATCTATCATTTTACCGTCTATACCGACTATGGGGAGTGTTCTGAAGAACTTTTTGTATTGGTGCCACCGTCACCTTTCTACCACCGCACCGCTCGCCACAATGCCCACATCCCCGTGCCACATCCTTACACTTGGGTCGCCAAAAATGTCAGAGCGTCACGTGGTTTTTTTCTTCGTACAGCAGGATTGTAGAATGGACTCCTTCCCGAGGTTTTTCCTATGTGCTATGACTTGGGGTCCTTCAAAAGGCGTGTTTACCGGTAACTTAATATTAATAGTCGGCAACGCATCAGCACCTCTGGTGTTGCGGATGTCCATGGGCGATGGTGACCACTTTCCATCAAATGGCTCGTTTGCCGTCAAATATACATTAAAAAAAACATTGATTTTAGGTGGAAAATGTAATCAAAATACCTAGTATACTTATTGGTAGTAATATATGATTAATTGTAAAATGTTAGCCTATTCCCCGATCGGCTTTTACGATTTGTTTGATGGTAGAATCTACGTTTTTCTTTTATACCTGTTTGTCTAGCTTCTTAGGTGTTGGGGGACAGAAGAGCACATAAATGTAAAATTAATCGCGATTTCGTAGAATACATGACAACCATGGACCTAGGAATAGGGACATGTTGTTTCATCCATGGTTTTTGTCATGACTTTATGTTGGTTTAATGGGTTGGATACTTGGACGAATGTTGGATATGGTACAGTGTACAAGTACAAACAGACCGTGTAGTACTTACACATTAGTAGGTGTGATATTTACTATATACTAAGGCATTTTCAATACCAGTTGAATTTGTAATTTCTTTTTTTTTTGTTGGGAATTGATTTATTTATTTTTAAAATGACAGTGATTAAAACTAATTATATACAATATAAACATGAATTGTAATTTCTTAGTGTTTCTTGGTAGTTACAAAAACAATATTTCTTCTGTAAACCAAGGAATTGAACTTCAATCAATTTCACATATTACCGCCAAAATGGCACAAAAAATCGTTACTATCAACAAGAACGCTCCGTTCTACGGAGTTGAGTGATATACCTAATTGGGACGAAGTTGTTTTTTATTCACAATGTATCTATTTACTTTATATCCCAGTAATATTTTTGTTTTCGGATATAAATTACTCTACTTGGAGTGATTTACATATTCATATTAGATATTTTGATGCATTTATGATGTATTTTATTTTTATTTAGAACTTTCTATTTACAACTGTCAAAATTATAAATCTTTGTGAATTGAAACGTATAGGATATGGCGTTTGTATTTTGTTTGAAAGTGTGTAAAACGTCGCCTTGACAACGAATTTACTGGTTTACTGAGGAAATTGATTGATTTTTACTATGATTCTACCAAATTATGGATGATCCCCACAAATTGACACCAGAAACAGCGGAGGCTAAGGTAATTTCATAGTCAATTTCACAGTTTTGTTACAGATCAAACTTTCACGTTATTTATATTCTTTGCTCTGTTAAAAATAGTACCGAATTGCATAGCTGCATACATTCGTACCTGTGCTAGAAAGGAGATATGCCCTACGTTACATCAGCGATCGATTTCCATTTCATTTCATTATAATATCTCCAAAAGGAGTTACGAAATTTGGTTGTCATTCAGTTTCCCCCCTGCCGTTTATTTATATTTTTTAATTATTTTTAGAACGTACTTCCGGATGTCGTGCATTCCCAACAGATTCCCGCTCTAGGATCTGTCGCGAGCGACGACAACCAAATCACAGGGGATACACCCGTCCAAAATACAGAAGGCGACCATAGTCATGAAGTTGGTGATACAACAGAAACAGAAGAGTCCATTTCGGAACATATACCTTCTAGAGCAGATGACTCTGCTACTGACTCTCTCAATGCCACAAAAAGCCATGAATCTCAGGGCTTACTCAAAGTTGAAACAGAACTGGAAAAAGGGTCTAGAAATGATGTGAATGTTGGGTTTCCTCACTCTCTAACCAGTGAGAACCCTAGCATACAAGAACCTAGTAGACAAAGCACCTCTTGGCCCTTAGATGTGAATGCTATTTCAGATATGCATTTAATTAGTGAAGAAAGCCCTGTGAACTTAGCATTATCCTCAGAACCGTCTAAAGAATTTGAAACACATGAATCAAAGTCACATTCCTTGATAGAACCTTCACAGTTAAGTATACCTCAATCACCTGAAGAATCTCCAAGAGATAACAAATATGAAGATTCCTTGAATGATGAACTGACACCAAAATTATCTGATACAGATCATTCTTCAGGAAAATTGAGCTTGGAGCAAAATGCAGAATCTCTGGAAGCACAGAGCTCAGGCTCTGAAGAGATAATTAAACTGGATATCAGAGGGCAAGGGGCACCTAAGTTCCCACTGCCAACAGGCAAAATTATTTTTGGTCCTCCGCCTGAAGGGAGCACTGTTATTGGTCCAAACATAGAACAAATTCCAGTTTTTCCCAAACTGTTATCTCCTTTTCTGTTGGGTGCTGGTGAAAATGCCCAAGTTGAAGAAATATTTGACTTTGGTGAACAGCAATCCAAAGAACCATCTCCAGAAAAATCATTGGAGTCTTCGTCAAGTTCTAAAAGTTTGTCAAGTGACAAAATTGAGCAAAATGATTTATTAGTTGAAGAAATGATTGTTAACGATGAGGCAAAAGAGAAAGATAATGTCAACAATGATCCGTCTCTGACTCCACAGAAATCTTTAGCTCCAGAAGATGTATCGCTGAGTACATTGACAACCGATTATAAGACAATATGTGAGGAGTATCATGAAAAGGTATTGATTATTGCTCACGGGTTGTGCTTCTGTGCTTACCTGCTGTGTGCACTGTCTCTGATCTGCATACTAATCCTCCTGCTCGCACCCATGGCATGCTATGTCCTTATGGTTTACAGGTTGCATGTACTAATATATGAATATGTCACTAATTACTGTGTGTTTGTGATGAATGCATAACTGTTGTAGCTTTATTTTGTTGTTATAATAAATATTGATTAGAGAGCTTGTCCTGGTTTAATTTTTGTATATATGTTTAAGACAAAGTATGATCACTTAGCCTATGGGAGGGACATCCAAGAGAAGAATTAATTTTCATAACCCCAAAATTTTTTGTAATAACTTGCTCAGGTTTCTCACACAGGCATGTTTAAGTGAGAGTAGACATAAAATGAAACCTTGCCTAATTGCAGGGTCACAATAACTTCCATCTGCCAGTGTACGGCATACTCTGTTGTCGGTGGAATTAAAATTGGGCAGGTCTTGCCTGTAAATTTTCTATGCATTCCAGTTATTAAGAAAGGACAAGTTTTTATGATTGATATGCACTAAGGGAAACACCTTACTGTAAATTATGTATTCTGGCAAATAAACGTTTCTGATTTCTGAGAGATGCATGAACACTTGCATAATTGTTATAATGTCTAAAATGGCCCGAGAGGATATTTTGATTATATAATTTAAAATATTAGTTATGCTATTTTTATCTATATATTTAATGGTATGAGCATATATAAATTTTATTTCATATAGTTTTTTTCTATGAAATGTATTCACATATTTCACCACTTTAATGTCTGTGGTAATCACAGACATTTATCATACAAATTCGATTTTTTTTATTCTGTCTGTGATACTTACTGCCTATTGTAGGTACTATACTTTATTTTGAAAGTCTGTTGTCATATTTGATTGATACCAGCTGCAACTTATAACTGAAAATGCTTTGAACACCTGTTGATCACACACAACACAATGTCCATTGTAAGCACTCCACCACAATCATGTTTTTATGGCACGTCATGCTGTAGCTTGTCTGTGTTGTTCTCTGTATTGAATGCTGTCTGTCCTTTCAGCTTGTGCACCTCGAAGACGCTATTACGCAACGCGACGAACTAATCGAAGAACTGACCATCTCATTGCAGAGATCGGTTCGGGAACGCGATGACCTAAAACTAGAGAATGATCACCTGACCAACGAAGTGCAGAACTTACAGCACATCGTCGGGGAAATGTCTCAGTCTGACCACGACACCGTCAAGGGACAGTTGTCCGACTTTATCAAATACCAGAGCATGGTCAAAGATGACAGTACAAAGTTTTATTCCGCTTTAATGAGCGGAGGATCATCTATACAAAGTTCTAATGGGGAAAAAGATATGGATCACGAAGAAATTACTGTCAATTATTCCAAATCTGACTTAAAATCTTCCGAATCTTCGGAAGACTTTCAGACAGGGTTTGAGACTAAATTGACTATGGTTATGAATAAGTTTGATGAATACATTGAAGAGAATTTAAGGAATAAACTGAGGGAGAGTTTGATTCAGATTCTATGTGATGAGATTGGTAAGATTCGCATAGAGTCTGATACAGAGATTAAAGAACTAGAAGCCCAGATTAAACAGGATAAACAAGCATATACGGTTGAAACTAGGCGACTTAGAGAGTTACTGGCCTCGGTCAAAGCTGGTAATGCAGATATAGAGGCCTTAAGGGAAGAACTCAGTGTCAAACATGAGAAGGAAATGGAGAATCTTAGGACCTATTTTGAGAAGAAATGCTGTGATATGGAAAGAAGGTATGCAGTTTGATGGAAATTATTTATTTATATTTTTGTATTGATTCACATTACTGATTATGACTAATATGATTTGTTTTCTTTGCTATCAAGGCCTAAGAGGAGGTAAGCAAACATTAATCCTATCTAATACTAGCTTTCGCGGCTCCGCCCGCGTCAATGTCGATCCCTCGGGAATAGTACTTTTTCCCGGGATAAAAGGTAGCCTATGTCCTTCTCTGTACTCCAGAGAACTTGTACCTATGCAAAATTTCATGATGATCGGTTCAGTAGTTACGGCGTGAAAACGTAACAAACACAAACAAATAAACAAACAAACTCACTTTCGCATTTATAATATTAGTAAGGATTATAAATAAGGAAGTGAGTTTGTTTGTTACGCTTCACGCTCTATCTACTGAACCGATCGTCATAAAATTTTGCATACCCGTTGTCTGGGGTACGTAGAAGAACATAGTATACATTTTATCCCGGGAAAAAGTACTGTTCTCAAGGGATCGACATTGACGTGGGCGGAGCCGCGAGTGAAAGCTAGTTACTCAATGAAGGTATAGGTCTGACAAGCATGTTGTAGCAGGTATTCATACATATACATAAATCCATAGGTACTAATATTATAAATGCGAAAATCGAAAGAAGAAAGTCTGTCTGTCTTCTTTTCACGCTTCAACCATTGAACCAATTTGGATGAAATTTGGTATAGAGGTAGTTTGAGGCCCAGGGAAGGACATAGGATACTTTTCATACCGGGAAATTCTAATGTTCCCGAGGGATCGCCACTAACGCGGGCGGAGGCGCGGGCAAAAGCTCGTAGAATATATATTCTAAAATGATTGAACTAACGATTCGTTTCGAAATGTTTGAACATGAAACATCTGCATTATCAGCCTCTTGCGAGATTTTCGAGCAATAATAACTATTTTCTTCCATGTAGATAAGGCTCTGACTTCGTGGCGATTAGTACTCACTAGTGAGGTTCAGGGTGTGAATATTTATGAACAAAGTGTTCTCCATTTTGTTGCCTACACAGAATTGATTTAGTTTGCTTAAGAAATAAGTAGTTGCAATGAAATGTGGTTTCCGGCAGAGTAGAATAGGACCACTCCAAGTCTTCCCATGGAGGTCTTAAGAGGCGACTTAAGAAATACAAGCTAAACAAAGCTCATAAACATCAATGAGACCTCTCCAACCCGTCTGGCCAGCGAGGAGAGTGTAGGCCAAATCCTCTGTCTGCCCTGGCCAAGTATGGCTCTGGTAATACAGAGAGGGTCATATGCTCCTGCAGTGGAGACTAAAAAGACCTGATGATGATGAATCAAATGCATATATATTTTCATCCATGCTGGTCTGGGAGAAAAGAAAAACGTAGAATGTACCAGCTGATTCTCTTCCCGTGCAGATCGTAAAAGCCGGTCGAGGGATTGGGCTCAATTCTGCGGAATCCTGTGAATAGGCGATGCGGCTAGCAATCACTATATTGATTCCGTTTTCTATCTACACGCCCTTCAACATGCTAAATGTGGCCATAAGGTCTAAGACACCTAGGCTCTTTTGATTAAAACTAACGTGAGATATAGACATTATTAAAATATGTAACAACGGGTTACTCACGTACGAAGTCAGCTACTGGCTGTGTTAATGTTTCATCCACATTCGCCTTGAGGAAGAGAAGATGAGGTCGAAACATGTCGGCCAGTAGCTGACTTCGTACGTGAGTAACTCCCAGATACCATCAAAGATATAGAAAACACTAAATCATTTTTGCGACATGTAAAAGAACTATTGACTAATAAATGCTACTATACAATTCATGAATTTTTAGAAGACAAAGCTCCGTGAATGCTTTTATGATAATTTTATAATTTTTTTTTTATATGATATAATTTTTGACATAGGTATATTCGAAATAACCCAATGCAGCTCTTCTTTCATTGCAACGCCCGACAGGGCCCTTAATTGCTACTCAGTACATATTTTGTAAGATAAGACCTGTATATTTACATTAAGGAAGCAATAAACGATTGAATTGAATTGAATTAACCCGTTGTTACATATTTTAACAAGGCCTAGGCTCTGTCTACCCCGCAAGGGAAAAAGACGTGATACTATGTATGTATATATTTTTAAGAGAAGGCCGTAGTATGTTTTAAAATCCATTGCAGCTACTCGGAGGAAGTGTGGCGGGGCCGAGCGTGCGTGTCGCCGGGGTCCCTGTCGTCGCTGGAGGCGCATAACGACGCGGCCGGCGACTACGTGCGACGTCGTGCGCGTAGTGCCGAGTTCCCCTCGCTCTCGCTAGAGGTAGGACACTTGTAAGGTCCCTTGTTTCCTCTCTTGCAAAGTCATATTTTTGGTAGAGGCATGGCGGTGTCGCTCGTTCGTGTCGTGTCGGCGGGCTGGAAGCCAAGGGTATCAGATCTCTCGCGCTCTCGCTTGCACACGCAACGTTACACTTTTTCGGGCGTGCAGCCAGCGTTCATCGATTTATAAGACGTTATCACGTCTAAAAAGTAAAGCTCCATCGGGTTCCTGATAAAAAAGGGTCCTAGCTTACTCGTCTATATAGTACAGAATTTTAAATAAAATAAAATTTAAATATATACGGACAAATCACACAGATTGAGCTAGCCCCGAAGTAAGCTCGAGACTTGTGTTATGGGATACTAACTCAACGATACTATATTTTATAACAAATACATATATAGATACACATCCAAGACCCAGGCCAATCTGAAAAAGATCATTTTCCATCTTGAACTGGCCGGGGATCGAACCCGGTCACTCCGTGTCGTAGGCTGGCGTGTTGACCGCTGCGCCACGGAGCTAGTCAAGAATATTATTAGGTTAGATCGGTTCCCGGCCGAAATTAGGGAGCAAAAACTTGATAGATAATTAACAGGAGACAAGTACTCAACCTGTCTCCTGTTAATTATCTATCAAATTTTTGCTCAAAAATGTCTTATAAACACAAATTATGACACCTATGGTGATGCCATAATGTTTGAGACTAATAACGGAGCTTCAATTCTGCACATAGTCGCTACACAACATGGCATTTAAAAACGTCGTCCATAAACCGACATTACAGACATTTTTTTCCACTTATCCATATTTTCCTTACAATACACATCTACCTAGCTGGAGCTTTTTGTGTTCTGATTTAATAATTAAACATTAATTCTTTCGCAGTCCACGCCTCTGGAACAAGCCCTGAAACAAACCTGCAAGAAGTACGAGCAGCAGATAGAAGAATTGAAATGCGAACACGTGGCTTACGTCAGCGACCTCCAGAGGCGGCACCAAGAGACCATCGCTACTTTCGAAGAACAGGTCTGTTCTCACCTTATGGTTTCTTGAAAAAAAAAAAGATATCACACATATTATGTCACCTCGTTATTCCTTTTTATTACGGGAAAGACAGCCAGTTTTACAACTAGCTTTTCGCCCACCAACATGCTGAACGTGGCCTTTATGTCTTATAGTCATAGACTCTGTCAGGCCTTTCTCACTTCCCTTTTCCCTTCATTCATCCGACTTAGTAGTATCTCAATGCCTTAATTTCTTTTCTAAATCCACCAAATTCCTATCCTTCGTCAGCTTCAAAACGCTTCCGATGGGCAGCAGCGTCGGAAGCACAACAAGCCAAAGAAACTGTACTCGCTAACCCGCCTGCCAAGCGTGGTGAGTATGGCAATTTTTCATATGGAACGAAGAATTGGGAGAGGCCTATGTCCAGTACTGGACATCTTACGGCTGAACTGAAAATATTTTTATTGGTTGTTAGTATCGAACTTTGAACCGATGTCCATTAAGATATAGTATACTAGCTATTGCCCGCGGCTCCGCCCGCATTAATGTCGATCCCTCTGTAACAGAAGAATTTCCCGGAATGAAAGGTACCCTATGTTCTTCCCCGGGACACAAACTACTTCCATACCAAATTTCATCCAAATCGGATCAATGGTTGAAGCGTGAAAAATTGACAGAGTTACTTTCCCATTTATAATATTAGAATGGAAGTATGGATAAATAAGGTTTCTCTCTTCTTGTCCTTTTCAGATAATACAACTAAAAACTCACATACATACGTCAGAGAACAGTGACGGCAATGTCGTGTACCAACAGGACATTGACTTGGAGCTAGAAAAGGTCAGTACTCACATTAAATGCTGAATGAATGAATGAAACTAGTGTGAGTCAGAAATTATACATGTGAAGAAGTAGCATATTATGACTGCGCGCTTGATTTTCCTACTGTTTTTAATGTTTTCTGACGGCGAAAATAATGAAGTCTAGTGGACACATGTTTCTATTTTGATGAGTGATCCTGCAAATTCCTAATACATTCTTAATTTTAGTATAAATAAGTTGTTTGTTCTTACTGTTATAGTAACAATAAAAAAAACTAGTTTTATTGCATGTCAATATTTGAAGTATCAGAAAATGGTACCAAAAAGGTTGTCTGCGGCTGCTGGAGCACCGGTAAATGCTAGTCTTACTAAAAATAATCTAGATGTGGATTTCAAAATTGACCGATTGACCTACCAGTACCAAGTGAAAAAAAACAATAACGGTGGTGCAGCTCGCACCAAACATTTTTGCTGGTCTGAAGTAACATGCGAGTGACTGCGCGCCGTGGTACAAGCAACGAACAAAATTCACATTAGAATTCAGCACTTCATACTAAAACGCACATTAAGCGCGGGGATGCGGCCACAGCGCGCGGGAGGTCGTGCCCCCCTCCTCTCTTCGCTTTCGCCCCGCTGACACCCAAAGTTAGCTTGCGACGCGTTTTGCGACCAACTTCAGATCGGCAATAAGTTTGCCGCGGACTGTACTACTATAGACAAGAGAGTTGTGTAAAGGCATGACATTTATTTATTTTATGAATTAATGTTACCTAATGTTTTAGTAAATAATTTGTGTGTATAACCAGATTTGCATGCAGGGGACAGACAATAATTCAATTAATTCAGTCCCATACAACATCATTCAGAGCTTACGGTGGCATGTGGTGCCTCAAGCATTTCACATACACGCCATTTCTAAACAAAAACATGAACATATGAGTACCTACTTATTATGTGGTACACGAAATAAATGTATGTCGAAAATATTTGTTTGTTGCGGAAAACAATATCAATGTATTTTTTTTATTAACATATTTATAAAAAGATAAAAAAAATGTGCGAGAGCTTTTTTTTTATTAAAACCTGTAAATAATAAACAATAAAATGCACATAAACCACTATATTTATATATATATATGTGTAGATAATAAATGTATAAATACCTACCTCATCACCTGACACTTAAGTCTATTTTCGACACCTCTTTTCTTTTACCATGAGTTTTACTGCAGTTTATTATACATAGGTATGTTAAAAAATATTTTAATCATGAAGTTAAATTGTGAAAGTGACAATACGACTTAAACTTTCTTGACTGGGAAATCCTTCAAACCAATTATGTTGACCCGTTAGCCGTGTGGTTTTCGGCAGAGTAGAATAGGACCACTGTCTTCCCATGGATGTCGTAAGAGGCGACTTAGGAAATACAAGCTAAACAAAGCTCATAAACATCAATGTGACCTCTCCAACCCGCCTGACCAGCGAGGAGATTGTAGGCCAAATCCTCTGTCTGCTCTGGCCAAGTATGGCTCTGGTAGTACAGAGAGGGTCATGCTCCTGCAGTGGAGACTAAAAAGACCTTATGATGACTTTGTTGACGTGCCAAATAGGGGAAGTGTCCTGGCTCCTCCCATATATGCCCAGCCCATGTTTTCCCGGTTACATCTTCAGCATGCAAGTTCTGGGGTCTTCTATACACAGGACATCATTTGTGCTGTAATACGATTTGGCAAAGTTTTTAGCGCCCGCGTGGTTCTCCCCATCTTTCAGTTTTATGTGGTTTAGCCTCTTAATTCAGAAAGATTTATCTTCTAAATGTCGTAGAAAATAAAAACGCTTACCTACTCGCTTAACGACGCCATTTGGTCTTATGACAATATACACGGTGAAATTTTGATCGTTCTAGACCCATAAAGGGATGACCAATGTATACTCAGTCCACATACTTAATTTCTAAGCTTTTCATAAATTGTGAGTTGTCGTCCTTGGAGAAAATGCGCTGTGCAGTTTGTTGCCGCTTCTTCTGCACTCCGCTTTGGAAGCGGCGTTAAACTTAGCCATAAGTAAATTTTTGACGTCAACAATTGTTGAGAAGTGTAATATGACAATTAATAAGTGTTCAAAGAAACCTATATTGAATAAACGTTTTGAATTTTTTTTTTTTTTTATGTTTCAGCCCGTTCATATAAACAACTTTTCCTATGGGACTAATGCTAAGAACTCAAAAATTTATTTGACGTTCCCATACTAATTGACCGGGTGGCCGAAATATTTTGTATGGAACTGCCCATTTTTTTTTTGGGTTCCCAACATTTGTCCCATAGGAAAAGTTGTTCATATCGATGGGCTGAATCACCCCTTTAAGGGTTCAGAATGATCAAAATTTCACTGTGTATATGTATGAAATTTCTCCCATCGCTCCTTATCTATCTATTCCGTGACCATCCCCAAAAAGCAGAAAACTCATGGTAGCCAACTATACACATCTTTCTAATATCAATCTCTCTCCTGCATGCATGGAATGCGACTAAACTCGTGTGTGACTAACGGGGCCTCACACTCTCGCTGATTGGCTGGCCGGAATGGTGGGGCGACTGTTGCGGACGCTGGTTGGCTGCTGGAATGGCGGGGTGGCGCTCATTGGCTGGGGCAGGCGCGGGAGGCGGAGGTTGAGAGGAGACTCGACGAAGTGAGGAAGGAAGTGGCGCAGCAGTTGCAGGAACAGATACAGGTAATTGGGTTGGTTCGGAAAGGGTGCATCAAGTGGAAAAAAGAAACTTAAGAATGAAAGATTGTATATCCTTATCCTTACTAATATTATAAATTTACTTTTACTAATATTATAAATGCAAAAGTAAATTTGTTTTGTTACGCTTTTGCGCTGTAACTACTGAACCGATCATCATGCAATTTAGCATACATGTTCTCGGGAGTACGGAGAAGGACATGGGCATACCTTTTATCCCGGGAAAAGTACTATTCCCGAGGGATCGACAATGACGCGGGCGGAGCCGCGGGCGAAAGCTAGTCTGTAATATCTTAACACTTTTGCGGACACACAGCCGGGTACAATAAAAAATGATTTTCATGTTTATCAGCATAAGTGTCTACGAAACGTTCAGCCCAATTATTCTTACTTCGGGACTTACCGCTATTACTTTTGGGATTTATTTGATATTTCGGCAACATAGCAGCTGCCATCTTTACAGACTGACTCATATCGTGTTCGATCCCGTTGTAACAATAATAGTGATTGTGACCGCGAAAGTTTAAAGTCATTTATCAAAAATGAATAATCTAGTTACGGCTTGATGCCCGTTACCCGATTAACTCCATATATTATTGTAATATTGTTGTAAATACACTAAAATACATGCGTATTTAAGAGCATTGTGTATTTTATAATACTAACGGATGTACGGTCAACTGCAAAAGTCCATACACAGCCTTAAGGTGAAAATCGATTGCAGTGATTAGGTAGGCATATATATTTTAAAACATCATGAACCTTATCCCACATGTTTAAGGTTGAAATTGCTATTATTTTTTAATAGTATCTGTAGCACACGACTTTTTACGCAACTTCTATATGGACATTTGCAG
Source organism: Elegia similella (assembly GCA_947532085.1). Taxonomy (NCBI): domain Eukaryota; kingdom Metazoa; phylum Arthropoda; class Insecta; order Lepidoptera; family Pyralidae; genus Elegia; species Elegia similella. The sequence continues at coordinate 24,297,048 of OX383941.1, forward strand.
GCGACCGTACTAAAAGTAATATTAACATGACAATATATATTCAGAAAGATTTTGACTAAGATTTTCTGATTATACATTTTCATGTTAATATTATTTTTAGTTTAAGAGAAAATTCAAGATATAGGTAGATGGCGGGGTCAGGTTCTCGTTGGCTGACTGTACATATATTTCATATTGCTTTCTTGTTACATAACCCTTACCCTTTTTGTATTCTATTAAATATCACGAGAAACTTAAAAGTAAACAATTTCTCGCACATAACCATACTGAGAGCACTGGCAACCATTCTATGGCACCATAAATTAACGCATTGGGAGTCAATACTGAGCTATTGTAAATAATGGTGGGATTTCCTTTTTGTATTCTATTAAATATCACGAGAAACTTAAAAGTAAACAATTTCTCGCACATAACCACACTCAGAGCACTGGCAACCATTGTATGGCACCATAAATTAACGCATTGGGAGTCAATACTGAGCTATTGTAAATAATGGTGGGATTTCCTTTTTGTATTCTATTAAATATCACGAGAAACTTAAAAGTAAACAATTTCTCGCACATAACCACACTCAGAGCACTGGCAACCATTGTATGGCACCATAAATTAACGCATTGGGAGTCAATACTGAGCTATTGTAAATAATGGTGGGATTTCCTTTTTGTATTCTATTAAATATCACGAGAAACTTAAAAGTAAACAATTTCTCGCACATAACCACACTCAGAGCACTGGCAACCATTCTATGGCACCATAAATTAACGCATTGGAAGTCAATACTGAGCTATTGTAAATTATGGTGGGATTTCCTTTTTGTATTCTATTAAATATCACGAGAAACTTAAAAGTAAACAATTTCTCGCACATAACCACACTCAGAGCACTGGCAACCATTGTATGGCACCATAAATTAACGCATTGGGAGTCAATACTGAGCTATTGTAAATTATGGTGGGATTTCCTTTTTGTATTCTATTAAATATCACGAGAAACTTAAAAGTAAACAATTTCTCGCACATAACCACACTCAGAGCACTGGCAACCATTGTATGGCACCATAAATTAACGCATTGGAAGTCAATACTGAGCTATTGTAAATTATGGTGGGATTTGCGTTCATCCGTCAGCTAATGTTGGAATAAAGCACTTATTTTATGGCTGTATTTTACGATGGCGGAAATTGCAAGAGTATAACGGCTGCAACATTTTGCGCGAAAGCCGGTAGCGGAATGCGTTTTAAAAAAAAAATACAACAGGTTGCTTTCCGGGAGTGCCGGCAGAAGTGAAAACTCTCCTTTGCGGCAGTCTCAGGTCACGTCTTACGGATTTTTGATTAGGTCACGTGTCCTGATGCGCATTTTAAAAAAAATTCTCATCCCAAAAAGTGCACAACGCCGCGTAAGAAGTTGTCACTTAAAAACAAGTGCGGTTTTAGAAAGGTAACTGTTTCTTCATATGTCTTGCGCTTTTTGGGTTTACGAGGACCATGGTGGTCATGCTGCAGCCAGAGTAAGTTCTAGCTATGGTAGAAGAAAAAATACACCCGCTAATCACCTTAACAATTACTAAGTGATTATATTAGTTTTGAACTTAGTTCACTAGCATATAATACTAATAAGTTCAATATATGTCCCTAAAACTTTTTTACATGTGTTACTGAAAAATTAATCAGATGCCTTTAGGCAGCTTGAAAAATCTGACAACAGTGTTGGCCAATTACACACACGAAAAACAAACAAATAGAAGGTTTGTTAACGACCGGCGCAAGAGTCGGTGCCAGCTCGAGTTGCGATGTACAAGCTACAATCTGTACTAGTGAACAAGCTTAGCCGGCACCGGACCGGATCTAAAACGTCTCGTTAACAAGGGGCCTTAGGGTAATTACACATTTAACTGCATTTAAGCAATATCCTATAGTTAAATGTTGCTGTTAACCACTTTAAATATACCCACTTAATCATATCAAATTATCCTTGCGCGGAAGCTCCGTCATTGGCCGGTGGCCAGCGAGTACACCATTAATAAACCACCACTCCTCGGTACTGGCTGAAATAGAGCAAGGTTTGCAGACAGTTTTGATACTCGCTCTCAAACGCATTGGAGTTTGAGGTTACTTTGTTGAAGTAAACAGGTGACGCTCATCTGTAGTGCAGTTCAAAACGCGTGCAATAGATGATTTCGCGCGCTTTTACAGACGTTTAAAATCGCCTTAATGTGTCAAGTGTGACAAAGTGTGACACGTGTGATCGGCTATGGAGTCCATAGCATGTAAGAACGCGTTACTCTAAAGAGAATGACGTATGTATGTATGTCATATGTACTGGTGAAGAAAACTTTAAATGTGTCAAATGATTGGTGACCAAGTTTACTTCCGGACCCTTGATTAGAGGGACAAGGCGCGTTACCCTAAAGACAGTGATATTAATCCAGAGAGATCCTTTTTTGAGTCAAGTGTATGGTAGTCCTTCGCGACTGTCCTTTTAAGTGACTTTCTCAACTGTGTCAAGTGACTGTTATGTTATGGATTTTTCCTAAAGCGCTTGGAGCCCAGTGTATATGTCCACATTGCCGACTATGAAAAAAATTATAAACTTTTAGTCTCTAGTGGACGATTCGGCAGTGTCGGCCGTGAATAAATGTTCCCAAGTGTGTCAAGTGTATGGTGACAGTATAGACGTTGATGGATTGTGCGTAGAAATGTGAGATGCCAGATCGGAACCATCTGCCATTTTATAAGAGACGTGTAAGTTTGTTGGTTTATTACGGCTTGTTTACGCATTCATTCAGTTTGTGATAATTCATTCAGTTTTTAACTAGTATTCTTTCAATAATTTAAAATATTATGAATTTTAAATGATACATTTATTTTGAAAATTAAAATGTATACTGGTTTTTCCTCAAATTTTGCTTGTTATGCACTCTTTAATAGTAGTCAACAATTAGTCTTCATCTCCAGTTGTTCCAGTGACATTCTTTGTGATTGTGGTGTCAATCAATCCTTGACTCACCTTTTGTCTGGCCTAAGTGTTTTTACTACCGGCACAGGTGAAGGTCTCAATGAATCCATTGGTGATTAGCGTGGCCAAATATTAGTCAAAAGCATCCCACATATTTAATGGAAATCATTTCATCTCCACTAGAAGAAAAAAATTTTACCTTTTTACATTGTAGTAATTTTCTGAAATAGTGAATGATATGAATGTAGCGAAACCCACACACATCGCACAATATACACACACAAGCGCAGCTATCGCCAAATACATGTATCTTAGCCCTGTATATAAATATCATCCAATGTCGTCAAGGGCTATTGATGAAATCTCTTCTCAACAGAGTAGACCACTCGAGAATGTGTCACCTTTCGGACAATGGGGCTAAATAACAATCTGTTCGCATAGTCATGGCGTGGGTCATCGCCATTTTGTGCTGGCTTCCCGCCAAAGTGACACATTTTTCGCGCCGACCCAATTCCTCACTCCACGCTGTCTCGTGGATTTTTTTACGCCTATTTCGGTTAATTATGTTGGTATACAAATAAAGTGATGATTATCAACAGACCATGAATTTTGATCGCGATACGCTATTTATAGGGAAGTAGCTTTCGCCCGCCTTCATGTTGATACCTAGGGGACAGTACTTTATCCGCGAAAGGTAGTCTATGGCCGCGACCGTATTTAGATATCGCGTATGCAATGTGTTCCATAGTTTTAATCATCATCATCATCATCTCAGCCGCACGAAGTCCACTGCTGGACATAGGCCTCCCCCTAGGATTTCCAATATGACCGGTTGGAAGCGGCCTGCATCCAGCGTTTTCCTGCGACCTTGGTTAGGTCGTCCGACCACCTTGTCGGTGGGTGTCCAACGCTGCGCTTGCCGGTACGTGGTCGCCATTCGAGCACCTTTCTGCCCCATCGGCCATCGGTTCTTCGAGCTATGTAATAGTTTTAATATGGAACTATTAACATCAAAACAATAACCAAAAAAAAAGTCCTTGCGCATTTATAAAATTAGTAAGAATAGGATTGCCGTGTGATTTTTTTCTCTTCGTTCAGCACACCTAAATCGACATTATGATTTAAGTGTGCTGAATTCATCACTATAATCGAGGCGTGTATTCTATTAATAAAATAAAGAAATATAGTCACTGTGAGTTGTAAACATGTGTCGTATTGTAAATCAATTAATACTTTCTGTTTTTTTCTCGGTGGTTAACATTTTGATAGGTCCCATAAGACCAGTGCCGAAGCCTTTGAAAATAATAAAAAGTGAAATAAAATAATAGTAGGATGAAACCCATTTCAAAAGGAAGAGATTAAAACAAAAATTAAAGGAAAAATAAATAACGGGCGATCTGAGGTCGGGAAGTGGAAGAGGGTGAGCTTTTAAGGGTAAAAAACGGGTTGTCTCGATTACCGGCAATCTACAAGCCTGTGGAAGAAAGTTATATGGCAATGATGTTGGTAATAACAAGTTCTACTCTTTTTGTGCTATGTTATTGCGACCGCACAAACTTCTCACATCACGCGTATGAAATCCAAAATTTGTGACGTCAGTACTCTTTAGTGTTTTAAAGAACCTTTTACGCTGTCACAATAAATGTGACTGTGTTACCCTATATCTTAAAAAGATTTATTATTCACTTATTAAAACTCAAAAATAACAACTGCAAGAGGAAGGAAACATCGAATTGTAATACAACGTCTAATGCGTTATAATAATTTTAGTTACAGTTATTATTAGCTGACACCACTAACACAGATGTGGGAGAGTACGTATAACATCTGTTCCTATTGCCTAAGTGCTATAATTACTTCCCTTATCAGCATTCACTATGAAGTTAGGATTGAAAACATAACCCCGCCTTGTGTTTCACTTTATTTAATGTAAATAGGTTTGTGATTCAGATTTATTGATTTTAAGGGATATGTGAATACAAGCTATACAAAGCTCAAACATCAATGAGACCTCTCCAACCCGTCTGGCCAGCGAGGAGAGTGTAGGCCAGATCCTCTGTCTGCTCTAGCCAAGTTTGGCTCCGGTGGTACAGAGAGGGTCGTGCTCCTGCAGTGGAGACTAAAATGACCTGATAAAGAAAGAAATGTGTAACATAGAAAGCACTTTAATTGCACTAAGAGCGCCGACCCTCTTACTTTTCATACGAACGCTCGTACGTGATTATAGCGTTGTTACAGACTTTTTTTTTATCTTTTGAACTTACAGTTATCTTGTGCGGTATTACTAGGTTTCTATTGAAATAAAAAAAACTAAAACTATAAGAAACAAATTCAGTATATGCCTCCAAAAATCTGGTTATTGCACAATTTTACTTGAACTTCGGCCGTTCATAAAGTACTCATAAATAATAAAAGTAAAGAAAATGTTTTTATATAAACCTCGCAAATGTAATGAAGATTCTAAATAAAAAACATTTATTTCACTAACTTGTAAGGCTTACTGAAGAACACGTATTACCTGGAACAAGTTATTTCGTTCAATCTTATCGCGTTCTTACTTGCTTGTTAGTCAAATGGATGAAACAACAAGCTTTTCAACGGGCCGGGAAGGGCACTCTTAATGACTTTAAGTAAACAATAATAGGCTAGTTTCCTAAAAAAATATAATTAGTCCGTCAGTTAGTAATTCAAAAAATATTGGATACCTATTTTTTCTTTTGTCGATTAAACAAAAAATGATAAAGATATATCCCTTTAAAATTCCGTGTGACGTCATAGTTTTCTACATTTTTTAGCAAACTTTGACGTCACAAGCCCCACTCATGAAATTTGACGCGCTTTATCTTTTCCATTTATTGTTTAATTGACAAAAGAAAAAATACGTGTCCAATATTTTTTGATTATCTAACTGACGGACTAATTGTAATGTTATTATTTTGACCCAGGCAACTAGCCTATTGTATTCCACCACTTTTAACCAATATGCCTTAACAAACATCATTAAGCAATGATAATTGTAGATTTTGTTTATATTCGCAAGTAATTATTACAGTGATAAGGCTTTGGGGTCGAATAGGCTTCGGTATTTACCTCCAGTTGGTATTCTACCGCGCTGTGACATTGTTGTTACTTTTACAATTATAAATATACAAGCTAGGTTTTTCTCGCGTCGCTGCATGTGATTCGTTTGAGAGATTATTGCTTATTGATTAAAAGATTCATTGTAAACGGATTAGTAGTTTTAAGCGATGTTCGAGAAGAAAAGCAAAGAGAACCTAAAGGAAGCAGCGTTAGTTTGGTTTTGTGTGTACTGACTTATAGTGCATATAGGGTTAAGTGTTTATACCGGAAGAAATAAAATAATGATCAGATTGTTAGAGCTGTATTATTAGTGTTATAGTTCAGTGATTATTAGAAAAGTTAGTGGTTTATTGACGGTAGTGTGTGTGTAGTTAAATTCTGAAGATGTGCAGCGCTTTAGTAACTTATGTAAGTAGAATGAAGTATAACAAATTAGGAGTGGTTTGTATTAATAAATACCATTATGAATAGTATATTTTGCGCCTTTTTAACCGACTTTAAAAAAAAGATTGTCAATGAGGTTGTATTTTTTAAATGTTTGTTACCTCAGAAGTCCGTCAGTAAAGAATCGACTTAAAAAAAAAATTTGTTTGATAGGTTATGCTATCAAATTAGTATCATGTAAATTTGGATTCAAGTAAAACTGATTAACTCGTTTTATTTAAGTCGTATTTTATATATTAAAGATTATTAACGGGTCGGTCTGAACAAAGCTTGGAAGCGGCTAAAGCTATTACGATTACGACAAAGATTTTCTACAAAACATTACAAGTATCTCAATTATTAAATGATTTAATGAATAGCTAGTAAAAAACTATTGTATTCAACCACTTTCTACCAATATCCCTTAACTCTTAACAAACATCATTAAGTAATGATAATTGTCGATTTTGTTTATTCTCGCAAGTAAATTATTATGTGATAAGCTTTGGGGTCAGACAGGGCTCGGCGTTTTCCTTCAGTTGGTGTTCTACCGCGCTGTGATATTGTTGTTTTGATACAATTATTAAATATTACACTAGCTAGGGTTTTACTCTTACTATGGTAGGTCTATGTAGGAACTACGTTCCAGCTAGGTTTTCTACGCACGTGTTTCGCGAAACATCGCTTTTTAATTAAATAGTACCATTATAATCGGTCTAGTAGTTTTGACGCAATGAATGACAGTGTTAAAATAAAGATTATACATAAATAAACAATAAAGTGTTTTGTTTTCGTGTTTGCTGATTTTTAGTGCTAGTAGTTAATCGTCTGCTACGTAAATAAAAGAGACGGGATCTCATAGTGAAAACTGTATTCTATATAAGCTATAGCTTAGTGACCGTGATTATAATCCGTTTTTTATGTGATAATTATCTAACGTAACGTTTAGTGATTTACTATCCATAGTTTAGTGTAGTGATCATATTGTGAAGATGTCCAGCGCTTTAGTAAGTTATGTAAGTTGAGCGAAATGCAAGAATTAACAAACTTTTGAACTAAAACCTTCCTGAATGTATTCAGACTTTTCCTTATTCTAGCGTCTTCTCGGTTCCGAGACGTCAGCGCAGCGGTAGCTATGCGTTGGCTTGGGTTGTTAGACGTGAGACTTATGTGCTTGAGGTCTAATACAAATTAAAACAGATACATGGATTTTATTTAGAACTAGCTGTTTTCCCGCGACTTCATTCGCGTAAATATATATTTACCCGACTATGTTACCTACTAATAATAAAACTTTCTATAAGTAATAGAATTCATTAAACCGTTCTTAAGTTTTTGAGTTTATCCATTACAAAAATATATTATTTATTTATTTAAAAGTACCTACAATGGTACGGAATACTTAGTATGTGCTAATCCGACTCGCACTCGGCCGGTTTTTATTTTTCTTTGGCTTTGAATTACATTTTTTAGTCTTTTATCGTTGCTGACTATGTACTACATATTAATATGTAGTACATAGTCAGCACGTTATGAAGTAAACGTTTCCATACTAAGTAATTGTTACTTGGTTTTCCTGTTCAATATAAATCGAAAACATTTAATTGTAATACTTGCCTACTCGCTTTTCCCTCGCATACAAAAGAAATATACTATCCAATATGTATGAGTATACTATACATATCTATTACCCGACTACGAAAGGAGGGTTATGATTGTGGTCGTTATGTATGTGTGTACGTTTGCTACTTAGTATCTCCTAAACTACCCAACGCAACTTGACATAATATGACAATCGTTAAATGCATCTTGTCCGTCCGCTGGTTATAGGCTGGTATTTCATCCCTACCACTTAGATAACTGGCCGTCAACCACCGTACGTTTTACCAGAAGCATCCTGCCATGTACGACCGAACTGTGGAATGAACTGCCTGCGGCGGTGTTCCCGATTCGACATAATACTACTTAATACGACATTGGGACCTTCAAAAAACGTGTCTATGGTTTCTTAAAAGGTCGGCCATGATCTTGACAATTGCAACCCTTGGGGTGGACAAGATCATGCCCATAGGGGCAGCGGTGATCACTTACCATCAGATGACCCGCTTGCTCGTTTGCCGTTCTATATCATAAAAAAAAGCGGCCCAGTGCAAGTCGAACTCGCTCGTTCCGTACTGTTATCTTAAAACCGGCCAAGTGCGAGTCAGATTCGCGCACGAAGGTTTCCGTACCGTTATCTAAAAAAACGGCAAAAAATCATGTCTTTTGTGGGCCCCCCCCCTTTATTATTAATTTTATTTTTAATTATTTCTTTTTAAAGTGAATATATAACGAAATCTTCTGTGAATATTTCAAGCGTCTACCTATTGCCGTTATCAAAATCAAGCAAAAACAAGCAAAAAAATCACGTTTGTTGTATGGGAGCCCTCTCAAATATTATTTTTTTTAGTATTTGTTATTATAGCGGCAACAGAAATACATCATCTGTGAAAATTTCAACTGTCTAACTATTACGGTTCATGAGATACAGCCTGGTGACAGACGGACAGACAGACAGACAGACAGACAGACGGACAGTGGAGCGAAATTAATAGGGTCCCGTTTTTACCCTTTAGGTACGGAACCCTAAAAAAACGGCAAAAAAATTATGTTTGTTAAATGGAAGCCCCGTTTCATTGTTATTTAATTATTTTTAAAGTGAATATTATAACAAAATATTCTGTGAATATTTCAAGCGTCTACCAGGTTCCGTTTTTACCTTTTGGGTACGGAAGCCTAACAATACTCTTATTAAAAAAAATTAATAAATCAAAATAGCATTGTGAATGTACAATATAAACACTTAGAAAAAATCCTAAAAAAGGTCGAGCAAGTAAAACAAGTAGTCCGTTGCAGGTGCTGCTCTCGGACCCCGACGCGGAGGTGTCGAGCTGGCCCGTGGAGCTGGTGGCTCTGCGAGACAAGATCCAGGGCGACGCCAGGCACCAGGACAAGGAGGTTTGTGTTTTCTTTACGTGTCGATGGCTATATCATCATTACTCCACTTCTTCCTTTCGAGTGGTTCGGTGGCAACCCGTTAACTGCCTCCGTGGTCCAGTGGTTAAGGCGTTTGCCTGTAGACCCGGGGGTTGTGCCCGATTCCCACGGCATACTTTGTTTAGTTGTTTACAGTTTGGTTAGGACATTGCAGGCATGAATCACCTGATTGTCTGATAATAAAGATGATTCCGTGTTTCGGAAGGCACGTTAAGCAGTTGGTCCCGGCTGCCATCTGGTAGGCGTTAAAGGAACCACGTCAGGGGCCGAGAGGCGGTCCCGAAGAACTCTGACACCAGGGTGTGCATGGTCGATTGACCGTGACACCTCGAAATGATGATGATGATGAGCATAGAACTCCGAGCGTTCTAAAGTAGACTCATGAGTGAAACGAGAGAAAGATAGAAGAGTATGTTGCCTTAAGTAAAAGTATTTAGTACCGAGAAGACACATTCTTCTTTAAAAAAAAAACATGACATTCTATAAAAAAGTTACCAATATCATGAAATTATTTTAACACAAATAAGTGATTAATAAATAAGTTAATTATAAAAATAGAAAAATTATTACAGTTAATTATATCATATAATTGAATTAGCTTAAATTAGAAAAATAGGGAAGCGTAACTCTCATACAACTAACGATTCAATATTAATTCCATTTACGCTTATAATTTAAATTTTTCGTAGTCCTGTGGGAATCAAGTTTAGGCCCTGTTTTCAGGCAACCGTTCTTTGTATTTGCAATAGCTGAGATTAAAAGTGTTTCATTATATATCCCAGCTAATAAATAAAATAGCCAGGATTTCAAAAATACATCATGGTCCTTCGAGCCGTAAAAGTTTCTTCAGCTATTCTACTACTACACCGACCATACATTTATAATAAAAACTATCATAGCGCGTTCTAACTTACAGTACAGTGCCATCTATTGAGGCTTTTTTGAAATATTACAAGAAATTGTCCTCTTTTAATAAATGCGTTAGCGGGTGCCGCGTGAACGAAAAACGTCGCTACTGCGCAAGCCATTAGACTGCGCAGAACCATTAGGCAATTAGGAAAAACGATAAAAGTCTTAATATTTTCATATTTATATATTTTTATATATATAAGAGAGGAGGCGACCTCCGAGATGAACAATGTACAAATTACAATGTTTTCAAAGGAAAATGTTTTTAGATATCATCCTAACTAATATTATAAATGCTAAAATGAGTTTGTTTGTTTTTTTTTTTGTTACGCTTTCACGCCGTAACTACTGAACCGATCATCATGAAATTTTGCATACAAGTTTTCTGGATTTTGCATACAAGGACATAGGCTAACTTTTATCCCGGGAAAAAGTACTATTCCCGAGGGGTCGACATTGACGCGGGCGGAGCCGCGGGCGAAAGCTAGTAACATATATATATATGATATATATATCATGTTTAAATTTCATATGTATCTGTTTCAAATTCAAACAAGGGAGCGATTCAAGGCTCGACCTAAATTATACAAATACTTTTTAAGTATTGAATTAATTCAGCGCATAGTACTAGTGATTTGAAAACGCGTAAATTTTCACTATTTTGTGCAGTACCGTCTTAACTTTATAGACATTTCTAGTTAGATTCCTTACGGGTGAGACAGAGCCTATAGCTACGTTAAGCAGCTATTATACAGCCCACACGAAAACAACGATTATAGAATCGTTGTTTTCGTGTGGGTTCTTGGATCAAAGAATGACCCAATGAACCCTGGTGTCAGTTTTTACATACATACTATCACGTCTTTCTCTTTCGGGGTAGACAGAGTCCAAGTTTTTAAGACCTATAAGCCACGTTTAGCATCTTAATGGGCATTGGTTGGAAAACGGAATCAACACAGTGAAGCCAACTCAAATGATTTCTCAGATGTTGGCTCCAAACTTTTTGTCTGTTTTTGAACGCGTTCAGTTTATGGCGAGCTCCGTAGTGCAGTGGTTAACAAGCCATCTTGCGACACGAGGGTGACGAAGATGGAAAATGGATCTTTTTCAGATTGGCAATTCAAGATGACAATAGATAGAGCACACTGGAAAAAGTAAAAGGCTTCTGCCCAGCAGTGGTAACTAAATAGCTAGTAAACAAAAGAACTGATTTTTCAATGCAATTCATTTGCCTTGCCCCTGGCTCGTCTTCTAAATACGGAGCTCCCTCGGATTCCCCGCGCATGAGTGGCCGCGACGGTTTACGTACAACACTAAATCTAAACGACTATTTAGACACACCGCTTTTATTCATTTCTTTTCGGAGACATTAGTAAAGCGGAATACATGTAGACGCTCAAATAAACGCTTTTTTATTGTATATAAGGGGAATGTTGTTACCCTTATCCTAACTAGTATTATAAATGCGAAAGTGAGTTCTACTGAACCGATCGTCATAAAATTTTGCATACCCGTTGCCTGGGGTACGGAGAGTGACAAAGGGTATCATTACATTTTATCCCCGGGGAAAAAGTACGTTCCCGAGGGATCGACATAGACGCAGGCGGGGCCGTGGGTGAAAGCTAGTATACGGTGCTCTCTAGTATTCTAGGATTAGTCACGCAGGCGTGACGGCGACAGTTAACATTTTTAAACGACTATTTCTTTTCGGAGACATTACCGAAGTGGAGTAATGTTTCAGAAATTAAAGTAGATATTGTCGCGAAGCTCCCAGAACAGAATAGTCTAGAACTTTTCCGAACATCGTCGGTCGCGCTCATACATCTTCCATCCTGCTCACACATATGTATTCTATCCCGCTCACACACATACTCGAATATTCTGGAATGTTTTGGTTGTCGGCCGTCGGGACCGGAAGTATATGGAACTTTCTAGAGACCCATAAGTCAGTATATAATGGAGCGGACGTGGCGATCGTGAATCAGTTGACCGCGAGTGTTCTTAGTGAGCGATACTAATACGAGTGATTTGTGTGCGACTGATAAGTGATAATTTCTACGACCACAGCAACGGACCAGGACTACGAGTGCTTTGCGTTTTGGATATTCGAGGTGTTGGAAGACCAGTCAGTGTTGGGATTCCGTAGTGAATAAATTCCCTCTGAAGAGTTTGGTGTTTTACTCCAAATCCTGAACCCTAACCACGTAACATTTGGTGTCAGAAGTGGGATTTGGAAATGCCAGTGTTGTCGAGGGACGAAGAAGATAAGGAAGGCGTCCGGACCCGGGCTCAACGTGCAATGGAGGCTACCGCAGCCGCCCGACATGCGCCAGCCGCCCAAAACATCGCAGCCGAGCAACTGCCGCCCGTAGCCCCAGAGGTCGCAGCCGCCCAAGACATGGCAGCCGCCCAAGACAGGGCAGCCGCCCAAAATGTCGCAACCACCGAAGCCGTCACAGCCACCCAGGAAGTTACGGCCTCCCAAGAGATTGCCGCCGCCCAACAGATGCCAGCCGCCCATCATCAAGCCACGTTTCCTAGCCCCTCTTTCCAGGTTCCCACTCAAGCATCTTTTGATTTTGGTAGCTTGATGCAAATATTGCAGTGCATAAATGAGAACCAGAGTAAACTGCAACGCATCAATGTGGAACTTAATGGAGAAATACAAAATATGCGGGATGAACAAAAGTGCTCGAGGGATGAACAAAAGCGTATGCAGGAAAAGCTGCATCATATGAGTGAGGACCAACGAATGGTATTAGCAGCTGTCAGCAAAGTCAGCAACGTGGTGGACCAGATCCGTAAGGATGTGGATTTGGTGGATAATCGCGTGACAGGTCTGGAAACAAACTTCTCCAGACTAGAGAAGAAACTAGCTGAATTGGAAAAGAAGATACAACGTTTGGAGGCAGTAGGCGTTACAGTAACGCCGAGCGCTCCCATCACTGCTGTAACGGGACCCAAGATAAAAGTGCCATCTTACGATGGTACCACTTCTTGGGCCGCTTACAAACAGCAATTCCTAACTGTCGCTACTGCAAACGGATGGACTGATGAGCAAAACTTGACAGCCCTCACCATCGCTCTAAAAGGATCGGCTTTATCAGTATTAGAGGCACTGCCTAACACAGGCCGTAAGTTCGGAAACTTAATAGAGGCACTTGAAGCAAGGTACGGAGAACGCCACCTGGAGCACGTATTCTGAGCCCAGCTTCGCGACAGAGTCCAGCGCTCAGGCGAGGGGTTACAACAGTGGGCACTAGAGATCGAGAGGCTCGTAAGGAAAGCGTTTCCCTCAGAAGACCCCCGGATGGTGGAGAAAAATCTACTGCAAGCCTTCGTGGATGGAATTAAGAATTCAGAGGTAAGGGCTACAGTAAAGCTCCAACATCATACCTCGCTTAAAGATGCCCTTGCACACGCTCTTGAAGTAGAAGCAGTAAGGCAAGATGAGCGACATAATAAAGGACGAGAAATTAGCGAGGTCGAGGAAGTCAGAGCGATAAGAGACACACCCAGGAAAACTAATAAAACTGGACGCATGTGTTACAAATGTGGTGAGAGAGGCCATCTACAACTTAGCTGTCCAGAAAAGGATAAGCTTGTAAATAAACATGGGGATAGTTGTCAAGCAGGTAAATGGCGCAGATTGACACTATTGAGTGAGCCCCGGAATGAGCAGTGTCCACAACGCTGCAACCGGGACAAGCGCGAGTTCCACGGGAATTCTGAGGGATTGGCTAAGTTTAACGTGAGCCCTATTGGCGATTATGACTCCAGACTCTCTTACAATTGGCGAACTGAGGGAGACTTTAACAGTTCAACGAGAACCGCTAAGGGAATGAAGGCGAGTGTCTTTGGAGAAGGAGCATTGGTTTGGGTATTCAATCCATTACACCAAAGGAGAAAGTCTACAGAGTCACAAGCAAGATGGGAAGGCCCATTCAAGATAGTAGCCCAATTGAGTGACGTGACATATGTGATTCAACGACGACCAGGTGGATCACTAGAGATGGTACATGTGGACCGCTTAGCGCGCTATCATGGCGGCAAAAGTGACGCTCGGGACGAGCGTCTCTAAGAAGGGGGCAGTGTCGCGAAGCTCCCAGAACAGAATAGTCTAGAACTTTTCCGAACATCGTCGGTCGCGCTCATACATCTTCCATCCTGCTCACACATATGTATTCTATCCCGCTCACACACATACTCGAATATTCTGGAATGTTTTGGTTGTCGGCCGTCGGGACCGGAAGTATATGGAACTTTCTAGAGACCCATAAGTCAGTATATAATGGAGCGGACGTGGCGATCGTGAATCAGTTGACCGCGAGTGTTCTTAGTGAGCGATACTAATACGAGTGATTTGTGTGCGACTGATAAGTGATAATTTCTACGACCACAGCAACGGACCAGGACTACGAGTGCTTTGCGTTTTGGATATTCGAGGTGTTGGAAGACCAGTCAGTGTTGGGATTCCGTAGTGAATAAATTCCCTCTGAAGAGTTTGGTGTTTTACTCCAAATCCTGAACCCTAACCACGTAACAATATTATTTAAGTTTAAGTCCGATAGGACTTTGCATGCATTTTAACCTAAGATTACTACTATCCCTTTTTGTGAATACATTAACTTTTTGAATACATTTTTTATTAATAAATTAATTTGTCATGAAACCTAAGAAACAATAAAACACAACAAATAAATAACTTCCTATGTAATAAATCGGACGGTAATGGACCAAATCGATACTTGTAAGGGGTAGAGGTAGAGTAAACATCCATATCATTAAATAGATAAAACGCAACGCGACAGCGTTTTATTGATAGTCCGGTATGCTGAAAGGGCATGGGTTGGCGCTTCAGCTTTTCAGATAATGTTAGTAGGGCTGCAGCCGGTTTGGGATTGTGATTAAGACCATGGGAATGTTTTTGTTCGCGTATCTGTGGCATGGGAGTGTCTACTGCTTTTTTCTGTTGTGTTTAAAATATCATCATTGTGTTTTTGTATCCAGATACGAGTAATATTTTAGCTTCAATACGCGAGTCTATCTATAATTTAAGAACTGTGTTCTTGTCGGTGGAGTACTCTCCATGTCTCTCGGTTCTCAGCCATTCTTTCCACCTCTCCATATGACACAACTCCAGCCTTTTCCTTTATCTCATCAAAATATGCTCTTCTTGGTCTTCCTTTCCCTCTCCTTGTCTCAATTTTTCCCTCTATAATATTTTTCATAAATTGATCGTGCCGTATAAGGTGACCAAACATCCTTCCTCTTCTCATTCCAATCGTCTTCAGTAGTTCTCGTTTCTCATTTACTTGTCCCAACACCCCTTCATTCGTCCTTTTCTGTGTCCAACTAATACACTCCATACGTCTCCAGCACCACATCTCGAAAGCTTCCAAGCGTTCTCTGTCCTTTTTAGTTAATGTCCACGTTTCACTACCGTACAGTGCGATACTCCAGATGTATGTCTTTATGAGGCGTTTCTTTAGACACCGTCTCATTTTTGAGTGCGCGAGTGTGTGGTGTTAAAAAGTCGTTTTAGTTGATAGAAAATATTAAACCTCCAAAAAATACTTCTCTACTATGAAAAAACAATAAATATAAATATATACGGACAAATCACACAGATTGAGCTAGCCCCAAAGTAAGTTCGAGACTTGTGTTATGGGATACTAACTCAACGATACTATATTTTATAACAAATACATATATAGATACACATACAAGACCCAGGCCAATCTGAAAAAGATCATTTTCCATCTTGACCTGGCCGGGGATCGAACCCGGTCACTCCGTGTCGCAGGCAGGCGTGTTGACCGCTGCGCCACGGAGCTAGTCAATATGTGAATAATCATCATTCCAGTTAGAAGACAAAGGCCTCTCCCAAGGATTCTTCGTTTCCATTTGAGGATATTGCCATATTCCTCACCACGCTTGGCCGTCGGGTTGACCGCAGTTTCTTTGGCTTCTTGTGATTCCGACGCTGCTGCCCATCGGAAGCATTTTCAAGCTGACTAGCTCCGTGGCGCAGCGGTCAACACGCCAGCCTGCGATACGGAGTGACCGGGTTCGATCCCCGGCCAGGTCAAGATGGAAAATGATCTTTTTCAGATTGGCCTGGGTCTTGGATGTTTATCTATATATGTATTTGTTATAAATATACATAACACAAGTCTCGAACTTACATTATTTATATTTATCCTTATCCTTACTAATATTATAAATGCGAAAGTGAGTTTGTTTGTTTGTTCGTTTGTTACGCTTTCACGCCGTAACTACTGAACCGATAATCATGAAATTTTGCATACAAGTTCTCTGGAGTACGGAGAAGGATATAGGCTACCTTTTATCCCGGGAAAAAGTACTATTCCCGAGGGATCGACATTGACGCGGGCGGAGCCGCGGGCGAAAGCTTCCTTACTAATATTATAAATGCGAAAGTGAGGTTGTTTGTTTCTTTATTTGTTTGTTTGTTACGCTTTCACGCCGTAACTACTGAACCGATCATCATGAAATTTTGCAAACAAGTTCTCTGGAGTTCGGAGAAAGACATAGGCTACCTTTTATCCCGGGAAAAGGTACTATTCCCGAGGGATTGACATTGACGCGGGCGGAGCCGCGGGCGAAAGCTAGTTTATTATAAATGTCTTAGTCTACCAAGTATGCAAAATTAGTCAAGTTTGCAAATGTAGACTCCCAGACTCGAGTTTTATACGTTAGTGTGACCGCACCGTGCATCTCATATGTGTCTCCTGTCGGACGCATCTACTCATTATTAGCGGCGTCGTACGCATCGATTGAGTGCGGGTGACTGAACCGAATTCTAAATTTACGCCTAACCGCCTAACATTTATTTACTATGCGCACGCGCAGTCAAATGTCATTTGCTATTGCGGCTGCTGTTTTCATATCCCGATTGTTATTCTTCAATTGCACCAACTACTACTACAACTGCATCCTACAAGATTTGGCCCGCGGCTTCGCTTGCGTTAAATTTGGATCTCTCGGGAACAGTACTTTTATACGGGATTTGGGCACCGTCCTTTTCCATATTCCATGCAACGTTTGTGTTGAGGTGTGTAACAAACAACCAAAACTCACTTTTACATTTATTATATAAGATATATAGCATTATTAGCTCTTACACATGTAAAGCTGATGATTTGTCCGTATATATTTATTTATTTATTATATTAAAGCAACCCCGGGCGTGGTCCCCACTAAGATGGGTGATCACAAGTGGTCAAGCTTCTCCGTGCTTCGGAAGAGACGTTAAATCGTTGCTCCCGGCTGTAATATGTGGCGGTCGAAAAATCTGACATCAGTGTTGACACACGAAAAGCTAGCGAAATTTGTTTAGGATTATTATACTGACTAGCTTTCGCCCGCGGCTCCGCCCGAGTCAATGTCGATCCCTCGGGAATAGTACTTTTTCCCGGGATAAAAGGTAGCCTATGTCCTTGTCCGCACTCCAGAGAACGTGTATGCAAAATTTCATGATGATCGGTGCAAACAAACAAATAAACAAACAAACAAACTCACTTTCGCATTTATAATATAAGTAAGGATTCTTCTTCTTCATTCTTGTCTTCCGCCATATTAAGATCCTCGACATAATTAATTCAAAATAATGCCAGCTTATCAATAACTTTTTATTTTTATACTCATCATTTCATTTCGAGTAGGTGTCACGGTCAATCGACAATGCACACCCTGGTGTCAGAGTTCTTCGGAACCGCCTCTCGGCCTCTGACGTGGTTCCTTTAAGGGGATACCACGGTAAATAAGGTCGTTCTGAATCTTATTTATCTCGCAAAATACTTAAATTAGGAGTTTCAAATCTAAGTAATATTATTTTTGACTATTTCATCTTCAAAAATTGAAGATGAAAACACGTTTTGATAAAATTTTCTCTATAGAAATATTTTTTGAAAAATGGTCTTCGTTCGCAGAGTTTTTGTTATTGTAGCTCAAATGCGACGAATGAAATAATGATTTTTAGACTAAAAGATAGGTTATTAGTAATTCATCAAAATGTAAATATGAAAATACAATTAACCGATCTGATTTTATATAAAATAGAAATAACGAATTTGGCGCTTACGTTTTTTTCTTTGAGCGACTCGAGACTATCTCCTATCTCATCATTCACGGGGTAAACCGCCAAGCGCTATCCCTTGCGCGCACTTGATCAGTCCTTTGCCGAGCGAAGGTACCAAACATTTGAGTCCTCGTCTTAACGACTACCAGATGGCAGCCGGGGCCACCGGCTTAACGTGCCTTCCGAAGCACGGAATCGTCTTTATTATCAGACAATCAGGTGATTCAAGCCTGCAATGTCCTAACCAAACTGGAAACAACTAAACAAAGTATGCTTCCGGTGGGAATCGAACCCACGACCCCCGGGTCAACAGGCAAACGCCTTAACCACTGGACCACGGAGGTTGTTAATTTTTATACCGATTTCAATAAGCCCAGCCGTGGACTATATTTCGGCAAACACTTAATCGTGAATTTAAACTTGTCGTACTGGTTATGCTAATTATCATTGAACACTATCAGCTCTGCAGTTTTATCACGCGAATGTGTTACGGTCAACGAACCGAGTCCCTGTCAGGATGTTATTTGTTGTTTGTGCCCTAAGCTGGGCCCTATAATATCTACCCTCCCTTTAGATAATAAATAATAATATATAGGCACATATCACACAAATTGAACCAGCCCCACAGTAAGTCGTGAACTTGTGTCGTAGGATATTAACTCAACGATGCTATATTTTATAATAGATACTTACGAGTATATAGATAAACATCCAAGACCCAGGTCAATCTGGAAAAGAGTGTACGTCAGAACCGCAGGTCAACAGTCGTATTTAACTGTGAAATTGTGCCTAAAAATTACTTATCAATTGCTTATATTTGCTTATCATATTGACAGAATTGCTTATTTAGTAAATTAAAAGAATTCAAACATTTAAGGTTGACGGTACATTCTGATGTCAGAATGGCTGGACAATTGCTGTACAGTAGTAACTATGTGAATTTATTCAAATTTTCATAGGCCAAATATTGCTTATTAATTGCTTATTTCACAATATATATACCTGGGCCATGTGTATTCTTCCTATAGGGCTAGCCATGATTTTAAAGCCTGCGCCTGTTAAAAAGTTGAAAGCAAAGTGACGTTTGTTATGAATTGATAACTTGCGATAAACCGGAAGTGATGGTTTTTATTTATGCAATCGAAACCTTAAATGTAAATAATTACAGATTTTTCAGTTTAACCATTTTTCCAAAAACTGAACTATAAGGCCATCAAACTTAAGTCAGAAGCAATTGGCGCCGAATGATTATTCATTCGGCGGGCAACCACCAGCCCGCTAAGTAAATCTCACATCATTGAGTGGAGTTTATTATTAGTGCAGTATAAAAAACAAGGTCCTTGTACTCTGTACGAATTTTGGGGAAAATATTCCCCAACCTGGCAACTCACTTGGCAGTCAACGTCATAATTTTTTGACAGGTTGACAATAACATTGACGTTGTCATGTGATTAAGCATGGGAATATTGCTTATATAATATAGCATATAAACACTACATTTGGCCTTTTTCTTTTTCAAAAATTCTTAAAACATTGAAAACTTGATAAAAAAATTGAAAAATTCTGTAAGTATTTACATTTAAGGTTCTTTCGATTGCATAAATAAAAACTATCACTTCCGGTTTATCGCAAATTGACAATTCCTAACAAACGTCACTTTGCTTTCAACTTTTTAACAGGCGCAGGGCTTTAAAATCATGGCTAGCCCTATAGGAAGAATACACATGGCCCAGGTATATATATTGTGAAATAAGCAATTAATAAGCAATATTTGGCCTATGAAAATTTGAATAAATTCACATAGTTACTACTGTACAGCAATTGTCCAGCCATTCTGACATCAGAATGTACCGTCAACCTTAAATGTTTGAATTCTTTTAATTTACTAAATAAGCAATTCTGTCAATATGATAAGCAAATATAAGCAATTGATAAGTAATTTTTAGGCACAATTTCACAGTTAAATACGACTGTTGACCTGCGGTTCTGACGTACACGGAAAAGATCGTTTTCCATCTTGATCTGGCCGGGGATCAAACCCGGGAACACTCATGTCGCAGGTTGGCGTAACCACTACGCCATGGAGCTCGCCAGATATCGGCCTATAGCCCTCGGTCCTTATATGTGTTCCGCCAGTCTCGGGCATGTCACTGGTATTTAGTGGGTTGAGTGTTTTCTCAAACATGAAGTAAGAAAACACTACAAGTTATAATTACAATAGCTTTCGCTCGCTGCTCCGCGCAGTATGTACGGCTATGTCCTTCTCAGTACTACTGACAACATGTGTAAAAATTTCATAACAATCAGTTCAGTATATTTTTTTTTGTTAACTTGTATTTTTTAATATTTTTTATTTCTCTATGCTGTCCTACTGCTGGGCGAAAGTCTCCCCTCTTGATACTATTTAAATAATTTATATACTAATAATTCAAAGTTGCATTGCAATTATTTCAGTCATCCTCTTGACTCCGTTGTTTTGCTCGTTTTTAACCCAAGTGCTTGTTAACCAGAAAGCATAATTGCACAATTTGCTCCCGTGCACACTCAATGGTGCCCATTGAGGAAAGAATTCCACTTGCAAAACCGTTGCACCATGCTACAAAATAACGTACTTACAGAAACATTGATTGTTTATGACATTTAACGTTGGTATTGTAGATCGTTAGCCGTGTGGTATCCGGCAGAGTAGAATAGGACCACTCCAAGTCTTCCCGTGGATGTCGTAGAAGGCGACTTAGGAAATACAAGCTAAACAAAGCTTATAAACATCTAAGACACCTCTCCAACCCGTCTGGCCCGCGTGGAAAGTGTAGGCCAAGTCCTCTGGCTGCTCTGGCCAAGTATGGCCCTAGTAGTACAGAGAGGGTCGTGCTCCTGTAGTGGAGACTAAAAAGGACCTGATGATGATGACAGAAACATAACTAACAGCAAATTCCGCTCAGCATAAGTCCAGAAAATTTGCGGTACATTACCAGATCTAGATTTAAAACTTTCTCTAACGAGTTTCATACAAATTTTGTTGCTGGGCTTTGTAGTTATTTGCCTCGTGTAGGTAAGACTTACTTCCAACAGCGCTACAACCCTTTGTGAGTCTTGGCGTCTTACACCGTTTTTCTCCAATTTTACGATTACTATTTGATACGGTTACGCGCTTCCTCCAGTTAGTGTATTTTCCTTGGGCTGCCTCTTGGTCTCGTCTAGTATACCCTCATGCTAAAGATGTCGCCAATCTGTTGAAACTTAGGCATTTGTATGACCTTTTCATTCAACTCGTCGCGTGAAAATATCCAACGTTTTTCCAAGCCTCATTATCGAGTCAAGGATAAATCTGCCCACACAGAAAACTGTTATTGAGGAAACATCCGCCCTTGCCTGAGTCGCAAAACCTTACAGAGCTTAATTTCTATACTCTCGTTATTTTGAGCTCATACCCCTTGAAATTAAAAAGTAATTATTAGGTCGTGCTCACGTAATATTTGGAAGCGCTCTCAGACGGAAGTTAAAACAATGTCGATTGCATTACTGATCGATACAATATTACGATATGTAACGACACTATGAACATCTGGCTCGAAGGATGTCTAACTAATGCACGGTTCACATGCGTGTGCGCAAGTAATTGGGTATTATTGGTTCTGGACACTTTCTAATTGACGATTTTGTAGTTGTAATTTAATTAAGTTTAATGGGACGTAAAACCCATTAAACTTAATTAAATTATAACTCGAGTGGGGGCCAAACTCAAGTGAGATTGGACCGGACATGTGTGCCGAATGACATCCGATCGATGGGTTCAGAAGGTCACTCTATGGTTCCCTGATGGACGTAGGCGGAGGGGTAGACTGCGATGCCGACCAGATGGCGCGACGACATCCAAAAGTTCTTGGTGAATTGGCAGCAGGCTGCATTAGATGGAGAAGAAGAATATCAATGGAAAAAGAAAGGGGAGGCCTTTGTCCAGCAGTGGGACACATTAAAGGCAAAAAAAAAAAGAAAAAAATTATAACTACAAATTCGTGCTGTCACTGTCTACAATTACGTACCTAACAAGCCAAAGACAAAACGAGACTTTAAATAAGTGTTTGATCAGGCTTTGTATCTTAGGATTCCGTACCTCAAAAGGAAAAAACTGAACTTTGTTCTCCGTCTGTGTATCTGTCAAGTATTCCCTCACGATGTACCTATACCTAATGTATTATAAACTTCAAACAGTCTACCGATCACTGTTTACAGTAATATTTCTCGCAGTTTTAACGATGTTTACGCATATTTGTACGCGATGCGTGCGTTTGATGCGTATGCGCCGTTGCGCTTTAGTCAAGGAGCTTAAGATAAGAACATATTTTATATTATTAAATCAACATTGTCTGTACGAGGAGTTGTCACTAGTTTATAGATTCAGGTGAACTGAATCAAACTATAATATCAAACTGTAAAACCAAATTAATTACTACTGACTTTAAATTTAAGAGACGCTACTTCATTGAATCTCATGAATTATTTGCTGTGAAGTTTAACCTGTTTGAATTCGTTTTATTGCCCATGGTCCGATCGCCGAGTTCTACAATTGTTGTGTTTGAAGGGTGGAAACAGGCAGTGAGGTCGACTTATGTATCAAACGTAAAATGTTTGTCCATAAAACTTGCTAAACTCATAGTCTACTCTCTCAAAACACAGATGGCGCCACCTGCTTTAACTCCACCGTAGATCATAAAAGTCGATCATGGGAATCGGCGTTAGCTTTGGGATACTTTAAAAGGGTGCCGGGCACACTTAATACTAGTTTCGATTGTTGTTCTCTAAGTGTACTCATTAAGAAATACTGTTTGTAAAATTGTCTCAATTCGGTAGTTAGCTCTTTGTCTGTAACGAATGCGTTTGCCGTGGAGGTGTAACTTCCTAGTTACGCCTTCCGTGTATTTATTTGGATGTTTATGAGCGAGAAATATTCTAAAGACGTGCCGTAGTATATTTTTATAACTTTATTTATTAAAACTTTCGACATCGGAACTATGCAGGTTGCTGCAACCGTTCATTACCGGGAAGACATTTCACGAGCAATGCAGATAATTTTACAGCAGTCAACCTTAGATGTTAATATGTATTAATGTGAAAATGTATTTATTGACAAATCAATGAATGCCGACTGCACGTACGAAAAAGAGTCAGAGCGCGGAACAAGCGATAGAGAGGGACTGTTGGTTAAGCGTTCGACTTGTGACGCATCTATCTCTCTTCTACGCAAATATATCGTTCGTAAACAGACTTTACAGGCAACCGATTTTTGAAGTGAAAACTTCTTTAGCAGCGTTGTGCCCTTTTTGGGATGAATAAATCATGTAAAACTCGCATCGGGACACGTGACCTCGTCGAATATTCGTAAGACGGACACGTGATCTGAGACCGCCAGCGCGGCGTAGGAGAGGAAGTAATATCCCCCTCTTTTTCTACCGCGCGGAGTTTTCACTTCTGCCAACACTCCCGGAGTGCAACCTGTGGTTTTTTTGTTTGCTCGCCTTTCATGTCGAGATGATGCAACGTATCGGCGTGTTTTTCTTTTTAATTCTAAGTAGGCATTGAATACACTTGTTTGCGAATACGCAAGAAAAAGCTTTCTTCTAATTGAAAAACCAAAATCAAAGTAATCTGTCGATTGTCTCCTTCTGTTTAAATCTCCAGGATAATTCGTTAAATTAAAACTGCGGCTACAGAACATTATTTCGGAAGAAACCAACCCTCCTTCCGGCAATAGGTCAAGGGGTAGAACCCCTCTTTGTAAGAGAAACAAAGCTTCCGTAAAATTAAAAATCTAAAGACGTCCCGTCCGACCTTTGTGCTTCATCTTTCTAATTCGGCGGCGCGGTGTAAAAACTCGTAGCAATCGGTATATAACAGGATGACGGTTTTATATTTAGTCGCCCTCCCGTTATGGGACGTCGGAACTGGCCAGGATAAAGAATCGACCCGATGATCGGCAGGGTTGAACACTTTGGATAGTAAACCGATGAACTAATGCCTTAAGAATATTATTATTCACAGTAATATATACAGCGTGATTTTGAACTCCCTAGCTATATTGAAATCTGGGAATCAGAATCCCTAATGGAATACACAATTGTAATAAAAAAAGGTAAAAAACGAAAAAATAATTTTAACCTTTCATAGAAATTCGTCCAGCTGATCGGCGACTTTGTATGGGAAACCTAATTTTCTTTTTCGTTTTTCATCCTTTTTTCTTTCAATTCTGTGTTCCATTAGGGATTCTGATTCCCAGATTTCAATAAAGCTAAGGAGTTCAAAATCACGTTGTATGTTATTATTTCAGTATTATAGTAAGTCGACTCTCCATTAAGGCTCGTCGGAACAGACCAGGATAAAATACTCGATGCGTTGATATCAGCAGGGCTGAACATTTTGATTTGTCTATGAGTACAAATGAATGGGTTAATTCAAACGATACATCGTCATCATCAGGTCAGCAGCCAGAGGACTTAGCCTACACTTTCCACGCTGGCTAGACGGGTTGGAGAGGTCAATACAAGCTAACAAAGCTTTTAAACATCTGTGAAACGATACATACTTATATATTTTCTATAATATAATAAATTCGAAAGCTATAACTTCACGCAACTCTTCATGCTATAACTACTGAGCCGATTTAGATGAAATCTACTAATCTGTGATAGGAATCAACTATGTTGATGTGCTGCTTCCGATTGAAAATATTTTCCTTTTATACGTCGATGACTTATTTGTTTAAGTCATCAATCGCGAGGAATGCAGACACAATTGATTATATATATTATCTATTGTAATGTTGCCCGATTGGAGCGCTCGGTAGTTGACCGGTTAAATAGTAATAAGCTAATGTGGATAGTATATATGTCCCCATATGTAATTTTACCTAAGTAGCAGGAATATAAAATTAACAAAGCTAGGGTTTAAAACAAAGCATTTTCAAAGGACGCACACCACAAGCTTGCAAGTACAGCACAGCTGCAGCGTAGCTTTATCATATGGAAGTAACAATTTGTTCCAATTAAAGGCAAGAGGTTGTTACACTGCACGTAACTCGACACTCTTGTAATTCTTAGTAAAAGAATCATAATGTAATTTATTAGACTTACATCTTGCCACTATTCACGTTATGCCTCTCATATATCCTTTTAATCACTTGGTTGACTGGAAGAGATCCCTTCAAGGGATAAGTCCGCCGTTGTGCAAATTTTCTTTTTACATATAACTGTTTTATTTATTTTATTTTGTGTTTAGGTTTTTGTACATTAAAGAAATTACAATCAAACAAACGCCATACGTACTTTTGGTTGCTTTAGGTGTTTGAAGACATTACAATGTTGATGACATTTATATGGGACCAATTTAAAAGCATATAATAATAAAAAATAAAATCGTTCCATAAATGACGGAGTCCTGAGGTAACAAACATTTAAAAAAAACGTATTGATACCCTCCTCCTTTTTTTTAAGTCATTTAAAAGATCGGATTCCACCGGGTTATGTAATTGATTGCGAAGAGGCTATAGATATATTGCCCGAATTGAGTCATCAATGAGTCACCAAGCTTTTCCTACCGCTGCAAATCCACGCAAACTTTTTCGCAAGCGCACTCAAGTTTGAATCAAGCATTCTGCTTTGCCTACAGCTTTAAAATCAAAATAAGTTAAATAAATATACAAGATAAAGATTATTTATTTGTCAAACATGTGTTACAATGTGTTAAATAATATAAAAGTAGGAATCAACATGTTTACCGTTAGGGTGTATAAATATCGAATCAGATGAGCTACTGTTAGTACCACATAAAATACATACAGGTACAAAACACATATGGAGCTAGCTCCAGACTTAGTTGTTAACTGTGTCGTGGGCTACCAACTCAACAGTAGGTACCATATAGATAAATATCGTACCATATACATAACTCGAAATAGATAAATATTGTTTTCCATCACGACCTGACCGAGGATTGTGTGTGGGCTCGACTATCCCGGCGCTCTAGCCAAGTTCCCACATAAGGAAGTTAGGGAGAACACAAGACTCGACACACAGAACACACAGAGAATAACTTTATTGTTACAACTTCAACTATGTAGATGTTGACTTAAATAATTAATAACAGAGACTGTTATGCTCCAAGAGATGGTAGTAGACTGAAAGATGGTAGCAGACTGAATGATGAGTGATGAGAGAGAGAGAAAGTAATCTAAAAATTGAATGGAATGGAATGAAATTTGAATTAAAATGAGGTTGGACGAGATGCAGCATGCAGGTGGCATGCTGCAACGTTACAATTGAATCCGGGACCCTGCGATCCAAAGGCACTTGTGATTCCACTGAGCCACAGAGGTAGTCAATAAAAGCTTGTTATAAATATAAAATAAAATACATATACTTCGGTAGCTCTATGAAAATAGCCGCTGCAGGAGTAACTTGTCGCTGCATCAGTAATTATAGATTCGATTCCGCGTAAATCCGTGCGCCTCTTTGTATGAAGCTGGTCGTGTTGTGTTCTGACTAACCATTCCGTTGCGCTAGATTAAGATATTAATAAATTGCTGGTCGTGTTTGTTTACATTACTTAAATAAAACTAAGTTATGCTTTTCTTCTTATCAGTCTCTTGAGCTGATGCTCAAGAGACTGATCTGATGATGATCTGATGATCATTTGACCATTCTGAATCAACATGTGGCAACAGCAACTGAAATTGTTTAGGTGAATAGGATAAACCAAGAAAATACAAAAACTCTTTATTGCACCATATTAGAAACTAGCTTTTGCCCGCGGCTTCGCTCGCGTTAAGAAGTATAGATGTTTCATACAAACTTTCATCACCTATTCTATCCCCTTGGGGGTAGAATTGATCAAAATCCTTTCTTAGCGGATGCCTACGTCATAACATCTACCTGCATGCCAAATTTCAGTCCGATCCGTCCAGTGGTTTGGGCTGTGCGTTGATAAATCACTATGTCAGTCAGTCACCTTTTAGATATATTAGAAATACAAATATATAATTTGACTTTAGCAGCAATTAGGCGGCCTTATCCTACTATTATTACTAAAAGAAATATCTTCCAGGTGAATTATTAAGAGATCAGTTCTTGCGTCAGTTTGCTTGGAAGCATATTGATGGTCAAATGTGCTGCAGTTTTTACTCTTCATGCAAGTATGTAAAAGCAAAGTTGGCTCTAAGTTATTTATTTCCGCGATGTATCAAAGTTTTTATTCATAAACTAAATGTAAATTTTCTGAGTGACATTTTCATGGCCGCTTTTTGATGTCTATTGAAAACAGAAACATCAATATTATGAGTAACTAAATGTCATGTAAGATGTCAAATTATTGTCCGAAAGTAAAATTAACAAACAGTGTTAAATGGGGATTAGCAAAAATGTTTCCACGAATGACGCCGAAAAACGCGAAATTTATTGAAGTAAAAACTTCTTACTTTTTGGGATGGGTAAAAAATGTTAAACTCGCGTCAGGTCACGTGACCTGATCGAAAATTCGTAAAAGGCGTAGGAGAGGAAGTAATTTCTCCCTCTCTTTTTACCCCGTTGTTTTTAGGGTTCCGTACTTCAAAAGGAAAAAACGGAACCCTTATAGGATCACTCGGTTGCCCGTCTGTCTATCAGTCACGACCCTTCTTCTCAGGAACGCGTAGAGGTATCAAGCTGAAATTCGTACTCAGGTCTGCAGTCCGTTGCAGTTGTGACAAAATCAAGCTTCTGAGCCAACGCAATCAAAGGATACAGCTGGTTATGTCGCAATTTTTCGTGTTTTTTCGGCGTTTGCAAGGGAATCAAAACCTACAGGGTACTTCCCGTGACCTTAGAATCTTGAAATTTGGTACGAAGCAACGTCTTATAGCACAGATATAGAAAAATTGCGAAAAACATTAATTTTGAGTTACATCATATAATAAAAATATTTTTAATAATTTCAAACTTATTATATATAATGTACGGAACGCTTAGTGCGCGAGTCCGACTCGCACTTGGCCGATTTTTTTATTGAATATTTCTGTCCTTCGTTTAAAAATTTGTAAAATCGAAAGTATTATTACTTGACCATATACATACCTCGAAATGGTTGTGGATTCGACAAGTCGAAGGAAAAGTTAGCCTTCAGACCCAAAAATAATAGTTCTAGGCCATATGGGTCATGAGTCTGTCTGTATACAGTTCTGCTTATTTATTATCGCTAACTATACAATGTAGCTGAGGTCTAAGTTCAACGAACGTTCTGTTATTGAAATGTTGATAATGTAACGGAAGGAGATAGTATAACCAATCGCCGCTTCAAAACATACATTTTCAGAGCAACAACTTTTTGTGTTTATGGCTTTTCGAAATACGAAATGGTCTAGCTGTTATAACAATAGATTCATACATCGACATATGGCGTAATCCAATTTGCACAACCACAAACCGGGTTAAACTCAATCTAAATCCCATCCCAGCCATAAAATACAACGCCTATACGATCAAAACGGTCCCCCATACAAACAATCGTAAACAAACAGCCTCACTTGCAGTACCGCGTGGACCGTTGGCTGTGGCGTACGCGCCCGTGACGTCACGCGCCCGTTGTGCTCCTGACTCGTGACTTAAATTTACTATTGAGATGTGAATGTGACCGTTTTTCATTAGTCGTTGAGCGATTTGAAACCGCTATCGTGTTACTGATACAAGTGTGTTTTTGTTGTGAAAATGTGATTTTGGTTGGGTTTCCCATTAAAAAAAATATGGTTGGTAAAGTTGGTTAAGTATACGTTAATAGGTGCAAAGCAGGCAATTTACGTATAAAAACAGTTTAAG
This sequence comes from Elegia similella, assembly GCA_947532085.1. Classification (NCBI taxonomy): domain Eukaryota; kingdom Metazoa; phylum Arthropoda; class Insecta; order Lepidoptera; family Pyralidae; genus Elegia; species Elegia similella. The sequence goes on from OX383941.1 coordinate 24,326,396, forward strand.
TCAAATGTATTTTCACTCTTTCTTAACTTGAGTTTTATAAAACCAAGCATCTCGGGTCTTGTAAATAAAGATTGGTTTTGACGGTTGAACGAATCAGATTTTTACTTCATGGTTAGTTAGATGTTCGTTCTTGTGCAGTTTTGGCTCTTTAACTATATACAGCGTGGAACATAATCAACGACGTTCCCGTGAAGGGGCGACTCAGCCTATCATGAGAAGTTGTTCCTTTTGACGGGCTGAGTCACCCCTTCAGGGGAATATCGTTGGTTATGTTACACGCTGTATAGATAGGCACTATTATTTCGTAGTCACTATAATTACTTAATTTATCATTTCAAAAATCGACGATTTTATTGACCGAACGAAGCGTCTCAGTTTCGACTAGCCGAAAATTCTTTTGTCCGTCTGTCTGTCTGTCTGTTCTCGCCTACAGGTCGCATTTCTTAACCGATTGTCATGAAATTTTGTGAGCAGGTTCGGCAATTACATAGAATTTTTTTGTCATGCCAGTATTTCGAAATTTTTAAAAATGGCGTAAATATGGGGATCCGAAACATAAAAAACTTATAGCACAGAAATTTGAAAAACAAATTCAAAAATGTCATTAGTCTTTTTTGTTATTCTTATTAAGACGCAGCTTTTTTGTCTGAACAACTTTTATATACGATAAACTTGAACGTGTTTATAGTCAGCAATTTGCCCAAAGCTCAGTATTTTCTCTTAAAAAGGATCTGGTCGGGTCTTCTGGTAAGAGGACTGTAGGTTTATCTAATTAAGAGCAGCGTTGATTGGGAAATACTCGTAGTAACTAAAGGAAATCATCCTTTAGTCAAGTAGCATAACAGTAACAGATATATTTTAGAGCACTGGAGGGCAAATGTGGATGTTGGTTGTAAGGGCTCGCGAGGTCTACTGTTCTTACAGAATCACTAGTAATAAGTTTTATATACTTATAAGTAAATCCTTAATTTTCTTATGAATTTTGAGTTCTTTTGTTCCGTTCCTAAATTGTCAGGTAAAGTATTATATATTTTTGTTGTCATTGCTAACGGGCCAGAGCTGAAAATCTCTAATTTTGATAAGGATAAAAATAACTAATTTATTCTTCTTCCTTGTTGGATAGCGTCGCGGTATATCTTCTTTTATTTTTGTATAAAATTGGGGATATTTTCGAACAAATTTACATTATTGCATTTGTATTTTCATAATGATTGCTCATAGTTCGTTTGAAGTAATTCCCTGTGTGATCCCTAAGATACCCAACCAGGGTATCTTTACTCATTATTCATTCTATTTTTAGTTAAGTTGAATGGAAACCAAGTAGATAACCTTGTTATGGTGCAGTTTGTCCTGTTTAATATTTAATCTAGCTGTGCCGTACGGCATGCTTTGAATTTCAAAAAAGTTCTCTGTTCCATATAATTTTCCTCTTAAAGTTTACATGTTCAAAAGTCCTTTTGAGCGCATGCTTGCGTGTCTTAAATGTGTGTTACAAATCACAAGTTGAGATTTGGAACACACATTTAAGACACACAAGCATGCCTTTTTCCCGACTAGGCTGTGCGTCCATCATCAGTCAGGTCACACTATTTTATATATCAGCTACGTGTATGATATTGATAATACAGGGAAAATCTGGACAGGCCAAAGTCTGTGTTATGGTATAAACTATGTAAAACTATTATATACTATATGTATAAGTATTCTTCACTAGCGACTTCGCACGGGCGCAATGTCAATACTAATGTAGGACAGTAAATTACACATATAAACCTTCCTCTTGAATCACTCTATCGATTTAACAAAAACCGCATCAAATTCCGTTGCGCTGTTTTAAATACCTAAGCATACATATGACAGCAGGAAGCGACTTTTTTATAGGGAATAGTGATGATGTCTATACCCATTATTTGAAAACGCTGAAAGAATGAGAAAAAATAATTTTCTGTAAAATCATTGATGAAATCTGTTAAAATAGCATTTTTCGATACCAAGCAAGTAAATCTTCCATGCTGGTCTGGGAGAAAAGAAAAAACATAGAATGTTCCAGCTGCTTCTCTTCTCGCGCAGATCGTAAAAGCCGATCGAGGGATTGGGCTAAAATCTGCGGAATCGTGTCAGTAGGCGATGCGGCTAGCAACCCATCACTATTTTGATTCCGTTTTCCATCACACGCCCACCAACATGCTAAATGTGGCCATAAGTCTTATAGACCAAGGCTCTGTTTACCCCGCAAGGGAAAGAGACGTGATACTATGTATGGTTGGCAAGTAAATATAAGCCATAGCCCCGTGGAGGTAAAATAATGAATACCCGACCCTCTCCGAAATGTAAACAGCAGCACGTGTCGAAGTCACAATCGACTCCACTCCCGTCCCCTTCGTTTGAATTAAACGCATTCGAGGACGTAAATCACAATTTGGAAGTCACCATCTTTTGTTGCGGAGAGATGATTTCTCCCAAACTTGTTAGCTCTTTATTGTTACTTAGTAAATATACATTTATTTTAATGACTGTAATTCAAGCTATATTTATGTAATGAATGATAATTTATTTCCAAGTGTGGCAATAAACATCATCATCATCATCATCAGGTCCTTTTTAGTCTCCACTACAGGAGCACGACCCTCTCTGTACTACTAGGGCCATACTTGGCCAGAGCAGCCAGAGGACTTGGCCTACACTCTCCACGCTGGCCAGACGGGTTGGAGAGGTGTCTTAGATGTTTATAAGCTTTGTTTAGCTTGTATTTCCTAAGTCGCCTTCTACGACATCCACGGGAAGACTTGGAGTGGTCCTATTCTACTCTGCCGGATACCACACGGCTAGCAATAAACATAATCTTATTTAATTATCTATTTTTAAAGTAAATATGCGATTAAATATTCTGTGAATATTTCAAGCGCCTCTCTTACCGTTATTAATATCGGTTCTGTTTTTAGTATTTGTTGTTATAGCGACAACAGAAATACATCTGTGAAAATTTAAACTGTCTAGCTATCACGCTTTATGAGACAGACAGACAGACGGACAGTGAAGCCATATTAATAGGGCCCCGTTTTTTTTCCTTTTGGTACGGAACCCTAAAAAGGACATGCACAAGTGCAATGCGGAGTTATGATCCCACGCCCCATAAAACTATACAGATAACATCGATAGGGCGAAAGTCACAAATGGAACTGATTGATTGATTCCCCTTAATTTCATGTGAAGCGCAATTCGAGCCATTAAGTACGTCATGAACATAAATCACAATTACAAATAGTAGTTGATCCATGCAGGGTTGTCATGATGTAAAAAAGAACTAATGACAAGAAAATTGTTATTGGCCGTATCGGGGCCCGTATGAATTTTTTTCCCAATATGCGGCTGCAGCAGTGCCATTGATCCTCAAGATTGTATGTTATCATATAAATGTTTCGCAGTCCCATGTTTTTCTAAAAAACGCTAATTTCATTAAGAAATAAGAGTAAATTTTTTACCTTATATTCTTATACTTAGCGTAGTATTTAAGGTAAATGATGAATTGCAGTTTTAATTGCAGCGACATCATCATGTATGGAATGGGGAAAGGGGAGAATTATTCGATCCTTTTTGGCATAAGCATTTTTGCGGAATGTCGAACTTTAGTTTTTCTTTTTTACAAGCTTTTATGTATATTGATTTTTTATACAAAAACATAGGTACGTATGGGCTAATATAATTTGTTTTAGCAAGCGCTTTACTGTACGAATAGCTCATTATACAATTTTGACACAAAAAATAAATGTTTGAAAGAACTTATCTTGGCTATGAAACAAATCATCATAATTACAAAAATTCTAGTGTTAAATTTGGTAACCCTAACCCTAACTTGTAACTCAGTGGGTCCATTCAGCATGAGAAATGTTTGTTTACAATCTCATAACAGCCATAAGTGGTTATTATCGAGCGGCGAGCATAAAGGGCGGTTCATGAACGGCATATGAACACATAAGGAGAAACGCTACCCTTGAACTAGTATGAAAATTGCCATTAATATCATGCTATTATAGACTTACTAGCTTTCGTCAGCCCAAAGAACTTTTATACAAACATGTATATGTATAAAAGTTTTTTCTGCCAGCCACCTCTCGCGTAACACGTAGCTAATCAAACTTCTTTTCTGACGTCTACTTTTTGGATGTTTGGATATTTTTTTAAATTAAAAATTAGCCTACCCGTATTCTTCTTTATACCCCTGTCAATGTGTATGTAACATTTTATGATGGTTTAGTTGCTAAAGCCTTACAAACATACAAACTCATTTTTGCATTTTAATTTATGTTTTCTCATTTTGATATATTTTATGTAGATTCTCGAAAAGTACCTGTTTTGTATAAAAGGTACCTATATATTATACTTGTGTGTAGGACTTTTATCTAGGAAAACTTGAATTAATCATAAATAACATTGGTTAGGCAGGATTGATAAGAAATTATTTTACCATTCCAAATATTATGGGCATAATAATAATCATTAACGGCCCGCCATAGGCCAGGCGGCGTGGCTGGCGGTACAAACGCGTATTTTCGTTTTTTAAGAATATTCAAAGGTTATTCGAATAAGAAAAATACATGAGGGCTGCCTTATCTGTAATGCAAATTATAATCAAAAGTTTCAAGGTTAATTTTAATGTATTTGGTGAATAATGCTGTATACCGAGTAAATTAGACGTGATTTGGAGGCAACTTTGCAATTTTTTTCTATCGAGAAAATTTAACGCAATCGTGTTTTTGAATCAGATAGTTACCAGAGTTTTTTGAACTTTGCTGCATTTTTATTTCAACTTGAGTATTTAATTATTGTTGATATTACAGACAATCATGCAAAGCAGTGTGAGGTAGTACGGGCCCTTAAGTCAAACATACTGACTGACTGCATATACTCGTTTCTACACATATTGTCAGTAACCCAAGTTTTAAGATCATTTATTCATTTAGAACACGGTAGTTATAAAGATGTTACAATAGAATTGTGTTAATCATATTCTGCCAGAGTTGGCGTAGGAATTGTACATTATACCTTAGCAGACTTTTTTATATAACATAGGACAGCCTAACATAATCAAACCACTATACTCGCATTTCTAATATTTTATTTACGCGTACTAAAAACCTTAATTATTCTAATAAACTGATCGTACGAGGAATTTGACATTTGTTCCACGTTTTATTATCAACAGAATCCCACACTGTAAAATACTCATCAACACTTGGGTTCTGGTCGCCACTATACTAAACAGTCACACAAAAATGCATCTTACGTTATTGAAATACAGTTGAAAATGTATTTTCAGGTAAGTAGTGCACATGTGCATCCGTCTGGTCTCCTCAGACCACACGTGGTAGCAGTTAGTATTTTTAGGGATCCGCGAAGTGGGCGAAACGCGGAAATGTTTTGGTTGATCAAACTCGTTTGTTCCGATGGTATTTGTTATGTAAATAATGTTTTGTTGGCTAAACAGAGTTCGTTGCACTGTTTACATGTCATTTATTTTTATCGTTTCTTTCTATTTGTGGTTCAATAACCACTATACCAAACTAAACCGAAAATAACAAAGTTATTTTTATTGGGGCGTTTGATTCTACTCCATTGATTTTTCTCATCTAATAATTTTTCCTGAAGGATGCATAGACGCCGATACCTAGACCTACTTACTAGTCTTTACATGAACACTGTCCATATTATGTTATCTCATTCATATTGTTCTCAATTGTATTCTCTCTCTCAGTCGTATGTATCTCGAAACTTGGGTCCACCTATCCGTCAACAATCCTCTTTGGATATGCTTTTTGTCTTTAGTCACCACAGCACATAGAACCTACGACACGGACAACTTTATTTGAAACTTGTAGTCACCTTGAAAGTGTTACTACAAGTTTTAAAGAAAAATAATAGCGCGACGTTAGATACCATAAATCACTCGTGCCACGATTTTAACGTCCTCACATATCCTAGGTAATTTGTTGAAGCATTTAGAAGTTATACTGAAATAATACACATATACCAACATACATTACCACTGAAAACACAACACTCCTTTTTTGAGCATATGTGTAAAAAAATTAACCATAATATAGGTACTTATTTGGAACTATGCATCACACACAAAGTCAAAAACAAAGTGTAAATAACACAAGATTATCTACGATTGTTACTTATAATAAATATGGAATAAATAACTTATTACTTATCCCTTTGAAGTATTTACGCTGACTTGCGCTTGTCGTTTTTTTTCACTGCTTTTTACTTTTAACCCGACCACACACTGACATTCACGGCCACATTACGCATGTGGAGACATCGAGACATTTTCGGTTCAAAGGAAAGTATACGAAGATATGTACCCTAAACAGCAGCCCAATACTTCGTAAGTCGCTAGCTGCAAAGTCGGTTTACGGCCGATAATTTTACATGATAACGGTGGAAGAGAGGTAGATGCGTCACAAGCCGAACGCTTAGGCCGATCGTGCCTCTCTATCGCTTGTTCTGCTCTCTCGCTTGCAAACAAAACATGACAATTTTTCGTGCGTGCAGCCAGCGTTAATCGATTTATAAGACGTCATCACGTCAAATAAAATAATTTGCACTCCGGGAGTACCGGAGGAAGTGAAAACTCGCCTTTGCGGAGGTCTCAGGTCACGTGTCCGTCTTACGAATTTTCGATGCTGTCCTGACGCAAGTTTAACATTAGTTCCCATCTCAAAGAGTGCCGCTAAAAAAGTTTTCACTTCAAAAATCAAAAACAAAGTGCAACTAACACAAAAATAGCTACGATTTAGCAAAATGTTATTACTTATTATCCCTTTGAAGTGACGGCTTGCGCTTGTCGCTTTTTTGTCCATCTTATTCCTGTGAGCAGCTGGCTTGTTTTATTTTGATTGCGGGTAGTCTTGTTATTGCTAAGTTCGTTCGCTTTCTTTCTGTCATTCGTTTTACAGTGTTTAGAGGAGATAAAAACACAGTTTAAATAGATTTTTGAATGTTTCTGTTGATCGGACATTAAGTTTTCTGTTGTTTTAAGGTTTTTAAGACTTAGATGTATGACGTTGTATAAATCAGGATTATTATAGATTATTTCGACTGTGGAAGAAGTCATAAATCAATCGTGTTGTCTAGAATGTTACAAAGACTTAAAGTGATATAAATCAGGATTGTCATCATCGGTGGTAGTGATCTGAAGAGTAGAATCTGACTTTTAGTTTGTCGATCAGACGAGATGTGAGTTCATTTTGGTTTCGAACTGTGACTTATGGTGTTAACTTCATGAATGTGCAATTGGAAGTGAGATAAAGTTTCTTCCTTATACAAACAGAGTTATAACTTTTTATCATTTGTTGTATTTTAACAATGATGATGATGTGGTCCCGTGGTCCCTTGTCAGGGCTCGCAGAAGAATTCTCCACTTCTCACGGTCCTGGGCTGTGACTCTTAGCTCGCTCCAGTTGAGTCTTTAAACAATACTGTAATTAATTAAAAATACTAGAAGACGTCTCCGTTGCAAAAACAATCTCTGGGATACATTTGGTATATATGATTTGAATGAATACATGAATGATCAATTCTTTATTGCACTGAAATAAACACACAATCAGAAAACAAAAATTTACATTTGTTAGCGGACTACTCGCTAAGTGATCTCTTCTAGTCAACCTTGAGGTAGATGGAGAATAAACATCATAGGCGTAGGTGCAGCAAAACAAAAGTATAAACTTCTAAAACATACTTACCAATACATAAAATAGGTTATAATTATACATTCATTATTAGTTTAGGAATTAAAATAATGAATTCTTAATAGCCCATGGTGAATGATCTCATCATCATACATTTTTATTCTTAATTTTCATTTCATTTCATTTACATTCTTAAGATGCTTATTGGTAGTTTTTTATTGCAGCATTTTGTATTTAGTTCATTATTTAACAACGAAATTGATTGATAAGTACTTCTATTGTCAAACAAACAAATAGTGAGCCTACGTGCCATACAAGAGTATTCAATCAATGACCCTATAGTGCGCGCCAGATAACGTGATCCTTGAGACCTTGTTAGGTCACCGCGCTCAAGTTGATCGTAAATCACAATATTTATATGGCCATGAATCATGTCGAGCGATGCCACCGCATTGATTGTAAAATTGTATTTCTTTCAAAGAAGGTACTTTTCTTACTGACTTTCTTTTATGCCGTGTGGTTTCCGGCAGAGTAGAATAGGACCACTCCTAGTCTTCCCATGGACGTCGTAAGAGGCGACTTAGGTAATGAAAGCTAATCAAATACTATACAAGCTAATCAAAGCTCATAAACATCAATGAGACCTCTCCAACCCGTCTGGCCAGACAGCGAGGAGAGTGTAGGCCAAATCCTCTGTCTGCTCTGGCCAAGTATGGTATATCCGGTAGAAAGGTCATGCTCCTGCAGTGGAAACTAAAAAGACCTGATGATGATGATTACTGACTTTCATTTTCTTCAATGCGGCTTAGATTTGTAGGACACTTGCTAGGTTTAAGTTAGAATATCCAAAACATCTAGATTATTCATAAGCAATGACTTGCACAAGTTAGTTCGTCTCTGCTCTTTACGGGATAGCTGATGTTTTTTTTATGATAAAGGATGGCAAACGAGCAAGCGAGTCACCTGATGGTAAGCGATCAATGCTGTCCATGGACAACTGCAACACCAGGGTGTAACAAGAGCGTTGCCGGCCTTTCATGGACTTGGGGGAGGGTATGGAGGAGAGAAAATAGGGGGAGGGGAGAGGATGGGCCTCCGGCTCTCTCACTCACCAAACGAAGGATAGAAGCAGCAAAGCTTTTCTATTCAAATGTAATTTTTTTGTGAGAGTGTGGTACTTCCACGGACGAGCCGGCCTATTGCTACTAGTATAAATGTATTTTGCAGGTACCGTGGCTCTACCACGACAAAAAAATATACATCACATATACAATCATTTGCACAAATTAGTTCGTCTCTGCTCTATACGAGGGAGCTGATAAATATTAATACATACATAATTAGCAACTTGACCAAAGACTTTGACAAAAACTAAAGTTTTATTACGCGATGCAAAGAAAACCAGATCGATTAAATGAAAATATACAAACTGGTGTGTCATTTAAAATGTGTTGTGAACATTAAGTGCTCAGTGGCGATATAGTTTTTACAATGTGACGGCTCCACCATGGTGATGCTGAGGAGGTTTTTGGTATGAATCTTTTCAGTATTCTTTATTGACCTGAACTTCGGGTCTGAGATCCTGTTCGTGGGATTCTTTTTAATGGACTCGATGACCAAGCGAGCATATAATTTTTTGCGATAACGCATGTTAAGCAATCCGGGCGTGGATCCTACTTAGATAGATTGTAAACCACAAGTGGCGTACAATATCAAACTCCTTAGTGATTCAGAAGGCACATTCAGCCGTTGATCTTGGCTATCATCACATGATGGCAGTTGTTAAGCTATGTCAAATTCCAAAAGTTAAATTCAATATGTATAAATCGTTTATCTATCTATCTATGTTTACACCGCTGCTGGCTACTGACACATGGGAAAAAATAGGGTGACCCTATAGTTTAGCATGGATCACTGCCAAATTGTTTTAAATATAATTATATTATATTGTGTTTATTTATTAATAATATATTAAATATATTAACAATGTTATTTTTATTGCCCTCAGTTGTCAAGTCTTCGGGACGAGCTCTCCGAAGACAAATGGAAGCAACGGCGCAACCTCAGCTTCGACCAGAACAGGCATCTCGAAGAGGTCACTAAGGAGAGGTAAGGAGGTTTTACTGTGAGTTATATATGCTTTCGAACTATATACTAGGATACCAGGTTGCGTCTGGTCTCCAAGTGTATGGATCATATGTCACATCAAATGTATGTTTGGTTCCGATGATAAGTGTGTGTAAGATAAGATAAGATAAGATTTATTTGCATTACCAGGACACCTCTACCAACGACGTATATTAGATTAAATTAAGCCATAGGTCAAAGAAATGCTTCCATAGCATATTTTGAGAAATCGTCACGCTAGACTTTGATAAATTAGCTGTTTCGATTGTCGGCATCAGTAAATTGGTATCCATAGTAGGTAAAAGTAAAAAGTTGTACGCCAAGAAAGTGTAGTTTTCAGTACAGGGTGTAGCTTTGCATCTGTTTTTCTAAATGTTAAAGTCCAGATATATCGAAAAAACTATCGTGTCGAGTTTTTCAACTTTGCTACTAAAGCATTTTACTAGTTTCTAGATGTTTTAAAATATTTGCTCTTAATATAAATGGTCCTTATATACAGGGCGAGCTAATCGCACCAATGGAGTCCTTGTGAGATTTTACCCTAAACAAAGCCTTTTTCGAGGAGATGTAAATAACGGAACATTGATTTGATTTTTGTATATATTTATTTGGAGATCGAATGTACTAACCTCCGGTCACAAATTATGCGGTCAAGAAACTCCCGGACTTATTCTTTTTGTCAACTTAGCGAGCTCTGAATATACTTTTGTAGAATTAACCTTCTTCTTTAGCCTTCCTCGACCGCAAGGTCTTAGGCCTCCTTCATATTATGTAATTTTCTTCGGTCTTTGGCAGTTTCGATCCATTTTCGCATCACTCCAACCAGATGCGTTGGTAGGACATCAAAAGAATGATCTCCCTCGTGAGCGTTTCTCGTCCCACGGTTGCCATTTTATCACTGCTTTGCAATAGATAGAACCATTACCACTTCAAGTTCGCAACCCATCATTCATAAATTACTTACTACTCAAAATTTCTCAAGAAACCTTTCAATCTAAACAAAGTTTACAGTGATCACCTTTTATTGCAGGGATGGGCTGAAGCGAGTAGCGGTGAGTCTGCATCGCGTGGTGGGTCAACTGGTAGCGTACTGCGCGAGCGCTGAGGACGAGCTGAACCGGACTGTGGTGGCTCAATTGCTGCACCGGCTCGTCAGCAGCGAGGTTGATGAGTGAGTATTCTTTCTATTCCTACACACATGCAACAAACAAGTGGCCGTTTGCATTGCGTGGTCTGTCAGCAGTTGGTATAACCGCGAGCGCTGAAGACTGACCTTGTTTCTGGCAAATAACTAAACAATCGTACAATACTAACGTACACTTCTACTTTAACAGTTAGAAATAATTTTTTTTTGCGTCAATTTTGTTCGGAAATTCGATTATTGTTTTAACAACCTTGTTTAAGATAAATCGACAATGCTGTATTTAAAAATTTATTTGCTTTGACAGAATGCTACCACGGAACTTTCAAAGGTTTTATTTGAAATTCGAACTGACTTACAATTCTTCTTCTTTTTCCTTTACCTTATCCCACTTTTTATGTGGGGTCGGCACAGTATGTCAGTTCCCTCCATTTTGATCTGTCACCTACCATATCCTTTGTCACTCCTTTTTTCTTCATACTCTCCTTGACATAATCCATCCATCGAACTGACTTACAATTAAATCGACAAAATAAAAAGAAATGAACATTTTGGCCGTCGAAAGCGACCAAGGCTTGTATAGTACTTTTCTCTAAGTTCACATCTTAATCCGTTACGGGGGATGATCGAATCTAACTTTTGCAAAATCAATAACCCGAACCATCAGTGTATTTAAAATTATACAGTAAATCGGGTGATTTTGTTTGTACAGTCAGAGACAGAGATATCTGACTAGGCCCTCTGTCTTGAAATTTCTCTTAACCTATAAATAATAATAACATGATAATGTATATACAGAAAGATTTCAATATAGTCTGTCTTCATATTAATGTTCATGTAAATATTATTTATAGTTTAAGATAAAATTCAAGATAAAGGTAGAGCCTGGTCAGTTAACTATGTCCCTGACTGTACATAAATCGACCACATCCGCGCACGTATTGCGAACTTAATTACAAATATATATTAAAAAGTAGATGCGTGTTTAACATGGCGAACAAATAGGATGTGGTGAAGTGTCGAAATGTCAGAAAGTGGGGTACTGCACCACTGAATCATGCCCGACCCATATAGCTAGCTAAAATAATCCTGGCGCAAGAGTGTACACTACGCGTCTCCGCGTTCCGGAGTCTAGGCTGTGTCATTCGCGTTAGTATTGTAATAAAGGATGTGACAATAAAGATATGCATGTATCTATTTTACTGTCTGGCATGTGTAGACTACTAGTTTTTGCCCGCGGCCCCGCCCGCGTTAGTGTCGATCCCTTAGGAACAGTAGAATTTCGCGGAATAAAAGGTACCCTATGACCTTCCCCGGGCCTCAAACTACCTCCTTACTAAATTTCATCCGAATTGGTTTTAAAAGCGTGACAATTATTTATATGTGAATTACGGGTTACTCACGTACGAAGTCACTGCCTGTAGCTGACTTCGTACGTGAGTAACCCGTAATTCACATATAAATAATATTATTATCTCGCGTTAGTTTTAATCAAAAAAGCGTGACAAGCTGACAGACAGAGTTATAAAAGTATGGATTGCTTACTTTTTGTGTGTGCAAGTGGCCAACACTGGTGTCAGATATTTCAAGCTGCTTTTATTTTTTATTAACATCATTAATGGCAGTCGTTAAGCTATGACGGATGCCTTGAAGCAGCTTGAAATATCTGCTGAGTCAACGGCTTAATGTGCCTTCCGAAGCACTGTGAAGCTCGAAATAGAAGAGAAGGAACACGGGCTTCGCTAATGAAAGAGTACAAAAGGTAAACTGTGAAATATCTCAGTCATTGGCATCCATAGCTAACGAGTCAGTTTCTGCAAAAAAATAGAGTAGCTTGCGCCCTAAACCGAGTCACCGATTCTCAGAAACACCCTCAAACGGAAATCCAGATTCGCAATGTCTTTGTATAATCCTGATTTAGATCGTCCCCCACTTCACACTAATTTTAAGTACTATTTTCGTACATGGTTAGGTCTCTTTCACATCTCGCTTATGACCGGCTTCAAACAAATTGGGATTGTAGTAAAAAAATCATAGCTCTTACATTTTCCGGAGCTTATACCCGTATGACGATATTAAATATATCATAAAATTAACTAACAATCTCATATATCGTAAAACAAAAATTAACTTTATACTACCAAGTTTCTAATGTTTAAATGTAGCATCTTATAATTTTGCATATACTACATGTTGTTTACGTACTTACGTGCACCGAGCGGTCAATGCCGGCCGCCTGATGGATATCCGATACCTACCTACATACCTATGAGTACCTTGTTACTAAGACGACGTTGTGAAATATCTGCCGTAATACAATTTTTAATTAGTTCGGCGGATAGGTAACTGATATTTTTTTGTAGCTATAGGAAATATACTTACCTACTGTATACGAAAACCTTATGATTGGTTAATTGTTTGATTAATTAAGTTTAGTTAATCATAGTGATCTATAATTGTACCCTTCTTCTTCTTCTTCTTGGTCGTTTTCCTCATGACTGAGGGTCGTGACCACCATAATTTGCCCCAGCCACAAGATGTTTCCAGGCTGATCTGTTCTGGGCTAAGTGAATGGCAGCCTGTGTGTTGCACTTCAAGGAATTCAGAAGTGGATCCGTCCAGCGGGTACCCTAGGCTAAGCAAATTGAGTAAATAAACGATTGATTGAAATAGAAAAATATTCTAACAATTAATTACTTTTTTTACAATTTAGTACTTCCATGCTGGTCTGGGAGAAAAGATAGTAGAATGTGCCAGCTGCTTCTCTTCCCGCGCAGATCGTAAAAGACTGGGCTAAAATCGGTGGAATCATGTCAATAGGCGATGCGACAAGTAACCTATCACTATTTTGATTCTTTTTTCGATCTACATGCGGCCATAAGGTCTTATAGACCTAGGCTCTGTCTACCCCGCAAGGTAAAAAGACGTGATACTATGTATGTTTGTAACAATTTATTTAAAGCACGTGCGCTAACCTTTTATATATTTTTTGTGGTTCCATTTCTCGTTTTTACCTCTTTTTATCTGTTTGTTGCACTAGACTACAGCAACAATAGCCTTATAGAATACCACCTGTTTTGCTGTATTCAACAATATGTTGGCCACGCATCAGCCCAAACCTTAATTGACTAACTTGCCTACCTTTGGGTACATTTCATAAACTCGTGACTGGCATCTCCTTCCAAGCTGGTTTTGGAGAAAAGAAAAAACGTAAAATGTATCAGCTACTTCTTTTCCCGGGCAAACCGTAGAAGCCGGCCGAGGAACTGGTACATTCTACGTTTCATCTTGAAAAGCCAGCAATGATAAGCTTCTTCAAATATTATTCAATGATAGCGGCTCATCCATTAGCAGCACTGAATCGTATTCAGTGTTACCAACTAGTGGTAAGCATTTTAGCAACTAACACGTGAATAAGGCCTGAGGGTAGAATTAGTTATAACACTACAAACCAAATAAAAATTATTATAATAAGCACAAGATTGGCGCGCGGCCAGCTGTTTGTAATTAAAGGAGTTATAGTTAATTCGTAATTGCTGTTCCGCGAGCTATTTTGATCAAATCATAGTTCAGTATTTGAACTATTGTAAAAGCACCTTTAATTTATGTATTAAGCCGTGAAAGATTCATTTAATTGTTATTCTTGGTAGTAACACTATCAATTTAAAAATAACAAAGGCGGGATTATAACATACCAGTGAAGTCAGTGGCGCCATCGTTTGAATAAATTATAACGAACATAATGATATTATAACGAATATATGAGTTTATGTTCGTTTATATTTTCATTTGTAATGTTGTCTCACCAAGGCAGCCAAAGTCTGAACTATTGTATAATATGCATATTTATGTATTAAGTAATGTAAGAAACATGAAGTTCTTATTCCCAAATGCCATTAATTTAATCAAGTGACTTATAAACGTTATTATTGGGCGAGTGCTGTGAAAGCGATTGATGTCTCTGCCACCTAATAAATCTCATTCTATTCGCGTTTTCGGTTACATCCTTACATGAGCTGCCTCGGAACCCAGGGTCCGGGGGACGGGACCAAGGATAGAGGTTAAGAAAACCGTAACCGACGCAGACGAATCGTGGAAAACAGCTAGTGTAAAATATAGTAATAATCATGCTAAGCGTGGTCTATGGCTCTTTTGACCCTGTGCTCTGTCTGTCCCATAGTAGGGTAAAAGTGGATAAAGACGTGATTAGTATAAAGTTTTTATTTATTAGTTTTAGTATCCTTATTTGTTCCTACTGTTTGGCAAAGGCCTCCCTTCCCTTTTTCCGAATGGAAATAACTGCACCCGATAGGGATGAATATTCCTATCGGGTGCAGCCTTCTGTCAGTCACTCCAAAACTTGTCGAAGTCATCCCGTCGTCTCATCCGTGGTCTGTCCCTACGCCTTCGTCCATCGGGTACCCACAGGGTGACCTTTCGGTCCCATCTTTCTTTTTCACTTACCTGATGGGGAACAACGATGTGGTCTAGGGTCGTACATGCAAACTCAAATAATGCCTATTTACTCTTGCCTTGAAAATCCCCAAATTTAACGAGTCGGGAAACAGCGACGCCGGGAGGGAATTCCAGTTTCGCATAATGAAGGAGAAGGCGAATCTAGACGAGCGATAAGCAGCAATATCGACCACATATGGATGGAATTCCTATGTCGTCCAAAGATGGAATGTCGTCCTGTCTAAGCGCATACGGCACACATGGCCTTTTCATAAAAAACCTTTATGTTACTTACAGAACATTCTGCTCCGAAGAGTCCCGACCATCAACGCCAAACCCCCCCGACCTGAACCTGTCCACCAGCCTGGTGTCCCGCAGCAAACACGTGCACTTCGCGCCCGACCTCAACTCCATCTTAGCCGAGTTGGACGATGAAGGTGTTGTTGGCTTCTTGCAAGAACAGAGGGACTTGAGTCTGGATATCAAGAAAGAACTGGAACATTCGTTGAAGAGGCTACGGATCGAAGCTCATGAATTACTGGAACTGTCTTCTAGATTGTCTAGCAGTAAGTCATCTTTTCTTTTGATTTTTATAAATCCACGAACACCGGCTGCACGCACAAAAAATCTCACGTTCCGGAGCAGCAGCAGCAGCAGCAGTAGTAGTATCTATCACGCATCCATCTCTCATCGTTATCACGTAAAATTATCGTCGATAAACCGACTTTACAGACAATTTCTTTGCTTTATACCCTACTATGGCGACCCTTAAGTATTATTCTGCTGAGGATGGACTCGTCTTATGACCAAAATGCTTGAGTCTGGTTATAAAGAAAGAACTGGAGCATTCGTCGACGAGATTACAGATTGAAACTCACGAACTATTGGAACTGTCTTCTATATTGTCTAGCGGTAAGTAATCTTTTCTTTTTCTTTATACCCTAGTATGGCCACCCTAAAATATTATTCCGCTGAGAATCAAATTCGTCTAATGACCAAAGGGACTTGAGTTTGGTTATAAAGAGAGAACTGGAGCATTCGTGGACGAGATTACAGATTAAAACTCACGAACTATTGGAACCGTCTTCTAGATTGTCTAGCGGTAAGTAATCTTTTCTTTTTCTTCATACCCTAGTGTGGCCACCCTAAAATATTATTCCGCTGAGAATCAATTTCGTCTAATGACCAAAGGGACTTAAGTCTGGTTTTAAAAAAAGAACATGAATATTCTTTGAAGACATTTACGGATCGAAGCTCACAAACTATTGGTACTGTCTTAATGTCTTATTTCAAAATTACCTAGCTTGTCCAGCAATTAGTAATTTCTTATTTTTCCTCATACCTTAGTATAGCAACTGTAAAATATAATTCATATAAAGATCTTATTGTTGAGCGTTTTTTGTAGTTTAATATTCTGCCGAATGACATCCGATCGATGGGCCCAGAAGATCCTCTATGGTTCCCTGATGGACGTAGGCGGAGGGGTAGACCGCGAACGAGATGGCGGGACGATATCCAAAAGTTCTTGGTGAACTGGCAGCAGGCTGCGTTAGATAGAGATCAATGGAAAAAGGAAGGGGAGGCCTTTTGCCCAGCAGTAGGACACAATAACAGGCTATTTAAAAAAATATGTATGTTGGTACGGAACCCTATGTGTGAGATTTCGAATGGCACTTAGCCGGTTTCATTTAACTTTTGAATTAGTGAGTAAAACGTAAGTGTCGTTGTTTCAGAAACCCGCAACGAGAGCAAGATGATCGACGCCAACCCTGTGCAGATCACGGAGCTGGTGCAGGAATACGACAGGAACAACTCCTGTGATAATTGCGAGCTGCACAGGAAGGTATGTTTTACATAATAAATTAAGAAATAAAATTTGGTGAAAAAATTTTATGCGGGCGGGACGTGAACCGTTGACCTAGATCTATGTACGACCTATGCTCTGCCATCTGAGCTACCGCACAATTCAATCTATAATAATTTTAAGTCCTTACTAATATTATAAATGCGAAAGTGAGATTGTTTTTTTGTTTATTTGTTTGTTACGCTTTCACGCCGTAACTACTGAACCGATCATCATGAAATTTTGCATACAAGTTCTCTGGAGTACGGAGAAGGACATAGGCTACCTTTTATCCCGGGCAAAAGTACTATTCCCGAGGGATCGACATTGACGCGGGCGGAGCCGCGGGTAAAAACTAGTTTATAATAATTCTAAATCTAAAATATATTATAGCTAATGATGGTTTGAAGGATATTCCAGTTTTCTTTTCTAATGTTTGATGTTTGTTATTCCAGACTATGGAAGAAGCGATGGCCGAGTGCCTTCAGCGTGAGAACCTTCTCCGTTCCGATTTGGAAGCTGCCATGGTGAAAATCGCCCACATCATGACTGTTAATGACAGACCTCCCTCTACGGATATTATTGCTGAGGGGTAAGCATGTTTTTAAACGACTTTGTAGCTAGCTCCATGTGAGCTTTCGCTACTTCACCGGGTGTTTGAGGCTAGTACATTTCGCTCCATTGCTCTCTGTCTGGCAAATCTTGAGCTTGGACTTCAACTTTAGTCAGTGACCATGTCTGAACATCGTAGGTTAGGACGGGTAAAATACACATGTCAATATGTCTGCGCTTCAGTGACAAGTGACCTTCATGTAATCTTTTAAGGATCAGTAGCTACTACAGGAGTTCTCGATGGAGTGGTTAATTTCCGTTTCTTGCCTGTTACTGAAGGAGACTAACTGGCTCAGATATACCTATATACTCATCGACATATTGTATATCTTGTCCTCTGGCTGCTTTAGCCAAGTATGGCCCTAGTAGTACAGAGATTGTCGTGCTCCTGTAGTGGAGACTAAAAAGGACCTGATGATGATGATGACATTGTATATCTTGCCCGTCTACCGCGACTTTTATGTTTAGTACCTGGGTGACTGAGCTTTGCTCGGTTATTACTATTTATTCTAATATGGTGGTGTTAAACCATATTTCCATATAATGTTCATTACCTTAAAAACTAAAATCAAACAATAACAATTTTTTTAAACATGTCTAAAACAGAAAAACAAAATATAAACGTTAACATAATAAAAAAAAACAACCGCCAGGACGAAATTAGCGACCATATTCTGCGTGGAAAGGAACATGCATGAAACCTCGAAAACACGCGTTTTTCCAAACATAAGACTAATCTAGATCGATTGTTTACCCCCGAAATCCTTCACATACCAAATTTCAGCGAAATCGTTAGAGCCGTTTCCGAGATCATAGAAATAAATTTATATAAATATACAAGAATTGCTTGTTTAAAGGTATAAGATTTGACAATGTCATCGACGAACATATACGGGGTGTTGAGATAATTTGTCATTGTTGTCAGGTACGGCACGGGCGCCCTGCTGCCCCCGCTCAGCGGCCGCCCCCGCGTTTGTGAGCCCGGGGACTCCCCCGACAGTGCGCGCGCGCACTACCAACACGACCTGGACGCGCTACAGCGCGAGCGAGACGACCTGCACCAACAGGTACCCGCCCACACCTCACAGACAACTATAACTCAGTCGTGATCATGGATTTAATAATATTCAAGATAGGAACTTGACAGTGACATAGGAGTGATTTTTTCTTAGCATTGTTTTGCCAAAAACTACCAATTTTGGCACATAATTAAAAATTATTTTGAACAAATTAATTAAAAATATTTTTAAAAAGTTCTAAAAGAGATCTTGGTGGGAATTTCTACGGACCGCACGATTTTTGTTTTGGATTATTTTGCAAATTATTTCTAGTAGAGTTTATAATGTGAAGTCGGTATAATTTGGCGTTATAAATGCACATGTTTATGAAAAATGTGTGGAATAACTAAAATAAAGTGTCATGGTGTGGCTGTAGTGAGATTTACTTAGCGGGCTGGTGTTTGCTCGCGTTACTGCATCGTATATGATCAAGCCAGTGGATTAGTAGAAATTGTCGCCAGGAGCTCCATTGAAATCAGCGAAATGAATTACACCATCATTTCGTTCATACACAAGCAAGAATAACTCGAAAAATAACTACACTGGCTAAAATAAGCTTCTGAATGAAATTTGAGGGCCAAAGAGAAGAAAAGGAAAAAAGTTCTACATACGAATTGATGTTTTTTCTAGGTGGCAGCACTATGACAAGCGATTTTTTTGATAACAGGTGTCAAAATCTACCAATTATAGGACAACATCCATTTTTATGATAAGTGGATTTTGTCAGCTACTGTCATAAATACCTCTCGTCACAGTACCGCCTCCTGGATAAAAATCGATGCCGAAAACCCTCATTGCAATAATTATACTTCTTCACTAATAGAAATATCCACATAATGGCTATGTCAGTAAGCTAAGTAAATTGTGCCTATTTGCACAGTGTAAATATTACAACCCATGTAGTAGCTAGCGACACATGTTTTATATATATAATTTACATAGTATATAATGTAAACTGTTTGATGGCACGCCGCACGCAAGTTCAGAGGATGACAGACTCACCCGTACATAAGATATGCTGTGAGAAGGTAAACACTACACTACGCTGTTAGTCCAAATATTAATAGTTACTTTCAATCAAGTTTAAAAAACTTTTTATTAAATTTATCTATCCCCAAATTACTTACACGTTTTATAATATTAATATCGCCTAACTGTAAAACAGTTTGTTGGCGAAGATCAATGCATTCACTTTTAACTCTAACCCTACTTTAACTTATCTAATTATATATCTAATAAGATTATATTATATCAATAGCAAAATATTTAATATGTAGACATTTTTCGGAGTTGGTCCCATAATGAAGGTGTTCAAATTCGTGGTCTGAGTCACTCCTTTAAAGTTTGCTAATGATTTCAATTTTACCCTGTATACAAATAAAAAACTAGGATGGGGTAAACAAGTTGCCAGTTAGCATGTCAATAGAGGGCATTGATATTCATGTTCGATTTGATCATATGCAAAAGAAATTGCGATGTTTGGACAAACAAAGTAGTACCGAAAAGTCGTCGTCGCGGCATGGCTTATGTCCAGTCCTATAATTTGCACAGCACATTTTTTATTCAATATTTTACACTGTAGAAACAAATATTAGGTATTATTTTATGTATACATAATATATATATACATTTTCATTAAACTATTATTGAAAAAGAAAAAATGCTTATTGTTGGACATAATTTATTATTGTATTTTTAACGGTTTGCTACCGACTAGAAAAGAAGAAAAACAGAAATAAGATATGGTGAGAAAAATCCACGCGGGCAGAATTTTTTCACCATATCTAAATTTAATAAGAGAACCACAGTATAGCATAGTGATTGATAAAAAAAAAAAACAAAAACACATTTCCATTGTTTGTTTTTACAAAAATATTTTTTTTTTCGTGTAAATTGTATTTAAAACTTTTTATACAAAATGGCATACTTTCAATCTTGGTTGAACCACATATAATTTTTTAAATAATTTCTATATCACTTTTATTTTAATTTCACAATACGACACTAGTATTGACTACCAATGTAGTGCCGAAGCATTCCATTACGTTAATTGATTAATTCACCTTTTACTTACTGCCTCATATAACATAGGAAATTAATTTAGTGAAATGCTAAACATGTTTGTGAATATCGCAAATGGGCATCCAGCTGGAAGCGGCGAACCGCCAGCTGAAGTCCACACGGCAGTTCGTGGAGGAACAAGCGAGCGAGCGGGAGGCCGAGAGGGACGAGTTCGCGCGGAGACTGGCCGACCTGCGGGACGAAAACGCGCGTCTCGCCACCAGGCTACACAACAACGCACGGATACTCGGAGAGGTCGGTGGATGTTATCTGTGGCTTCTAATGCACTATACATACAAATACACTAACATTTCTATGCTTCTTTTTCTTATTTTTTTGAGCTAGGTAACTTCCCCGTCACATCTAGTCTGGATTGGGTTTCTTTCGGCGTATTATCCTCATCAGTGGTCGTTCCGAAACGCTATTAGTATTTCGATTTTATATATAAAAAAAAGTATAAGAAATAAAAATATAACGTTCAAAAAGAGATACATGTATCCAATTTATTAAAAATTGGATAATGGATAATAGAGAAAAAAATAGAGAAATATCTTTGACTTTTTGACATCCTCAAGAGGTGTGACTGTTAGGTTATACTATTCATGCTTTAAAATGATTTGATATTTTTTACGGCTAACCGCCTACCGATGGATTTTAATATATCTGAGACCGCACATAAACATTGTGGATCTATACAATGTTTGGAGACAAAAACAAAACACTGTCACTTACAGCTATTATGTAATAGGCTAGTTTCCTGGGTCAAAATAATAACATTACAATTAGTTCGTCAGTTAGATAATCAAAAAATATTGGACACGTATTTTTTTCTTTTGTCAATTAAACAATAAATGGAAAAGATAAAGCGCGTCAAAGTTCGTGAGTGGGGGCTTGTGGCGTCAAAGTTTGCTAAAAAGTGTAGCAAACTATGAAGTCACACGGAATTTCAAAGGGCTATATCTTTATCATTTTTTATTCAATCGACAAAAGAAAAAATACGTATCCAATATTTTTTGAATTACTAACTGACGCACTAATTATATTTTTTTAAGAAACTAGCCTAATGTATCAGATTTTCCTTAGTGAACACACCTATTTCTTAACCTCAGGATTGTGTAATTAACGCTTTCCGGAACACTGCCTAAGAACCATTGTTCTTCCTAATATATCTGGCTGTGTCCTTGAAACTGTTAAATTTGTCTATTCCTAACATGCTTGTGAATGTTAATTAATGTTTAACACTCGGTTTTTGGTTTTTTAATACCCTAGAGGACGAGGGAGTTAATACCAGTGATAAAGTGTTCTAAATAACCAATATTCTTAAGCACTTATTTATCCATGAACTGAACGCTACATCTATCTCAATGATCGCTTTTATTATATTGATTTAAAGCTGAACTATACTAGTTGCCAGTTGACGTATCATTATTTGTCCTTAGCAAACATTGACCTCTAGTTACATATTCAAAGCTCTCCCGCACATTGTCATTAGTTTTCTTATATGGACCCTGTGTTTTGCCCCATTCGTATACGTTGACGACTACGTGTGCTTTGTGTACTCTTTCGGTTCAAGGGTTCCGTTCCCAAAGGGTAACCGGAACCTTAATAGTAGGTCTCTTATGTCCGTCCGTCCGTTACAGGACTCTTAACTATTGTAAATTTAAAGGCTGCAAATGTACAAAACGTTCGTTATTTTTGTTACCTTAAAATCTATTCAGGGGAAAGCACTCTGCTCATGAGTCTTTGTACGCACTATCACTGCACTATAGTTGTGTCATTATCACTTACATATATGGTATCATGTCTTTTTCCCTTGCCGGGTAGAGAGCCTAGCTTTATAAAACCTGAAGGCCACGTTTAGCATGTTGGTGGGCATTAGGTGGAAAACGGAATCAAAATAGTGATGGATAGCTAGCCTCATGGCCTATTAACATGATTCCTCAGATTTTACCCATTCCCTCGATCGGCTTTTACGATCTGTGTGGGAAGAGAAGCAGCTGGAACATTCTACGTTTTTTCTTTTCTCCCAGACCAGGGTAGAGCATGGAATTACCACTTACGCTACACTAATTCAAAGGGTTTAGTTCTTTGAGCCGCCTCACTATTGTGAAGTAGCGAAAGCTCACTTGGAGCTAGCTAAATAGTGCTTCCAAAAAAAAGCCTCACTATTTCCGTGTTGTCGCAGAGCTATCGTTGAGTTAGTATCCCATAACACAAGTCTCGAACTAACTTTAGGGCTAGCTCGATCTGTGTGATTTGTCCGTAATTATATTTACTTATTATTTATTTATTATATTACTAGCTTTCGCCCGCGGCTCCGCCCGCGTCAATGTCGATCCCTCGGGAATAGTACTTTTTCCCGGGATAAAAGGTAGCCTATGTCCTTCTCCGCACTCCAGAAAACTTGTATGCAAAATTTCATGATGATCGGTTCAGTAGTTATGGCGTGAAAGCGTAACAAACAAACAAACATACAAACAAACAAATTCACTTTCGCATTTATAATATTAGTTAGGATTATTTATCTAGAGGAGGTTCGTTATTGACACGCTACTAGTATCAAGTTTCATGTTACCTCATCGATCAGAGATTTTTATATATTGCAAAAGCATGTAGCGTTCAGTTCCTGTAGTTAGCTATAACCGGTGTTGTGTACAGATGCACCGCTTGCGCCGCACGGATTGCGACTGTCGCACGAAGCACGCATATGTAAGTGTCGCTTTATTGTTTGTTCTTTGTCTGTAACACGGGTTAGTCTCGTGGGATGTCAATTCAGGTCGGTCTGATATAGCTATGGATACGATATTTCACTAAATACCGTCTTCTTGATTCTTGATTCTTCGAGCAATAGAGGTTATGTAATATTCCATTTTTATAAATCAGAACAATCATAGATAGCCGTGTGGCTTCCGGCAGAGTAGAATAGGAGCACTCCTAGTCTTCCCATGGATGTCGTAGAAGGCGAATTAGGAAATACAAGATAAACAAAGCTTATAAACATCTAAGACACCTCTACAACCCGTCTGGCCAGCGAGGAGAGTGTAAGCCAAATCCTCTGTCTGCTCTGGCCAAGTATGGCTCCGGTAGTACAGAGAGGGTCATGCTCCTACAGTGGAGACTAAAAAGACCTGATGATGATAATAGGTGACAGCTATTTAATTTCAAACTTACCACATATACACGAAAAAATTAGACAAAATTTAAATTGTACACTATCATTGAGACACCCTTAATGTGTGCGTGCTAAGCCGGCATGACCCGTGAATGACCCGTGTTACAAACTTTGGTTTTAGTTATATTGTTTCGTTTTTTTCTTCTGTTGTTCTTATTAAACTACACTAGTTGTAGAATAACTAACTAGTCGTAGATAAGGAGTGGGATTAAAGGACTTATGCGTGAGTATTTGAGGGAATGAATTCAGCTATATTTCTGACTTGATGTTGGAGTGTATATTTAACTGTTTCACACAAACATAAATTGAAGTAATCCAGAATGTGACGTCCTGACATGATTTCCTGATTAAGGCCTGGTATACAATACATGTTGTGTGTAAAATTTAAATGTCAACATCCATAGTCCAACGCAAAAGAACTCGGGTGTGGTACAAAAATGTATGTTAAATAGTATTTATATTATAATATAATATTAAAGTATTTATATTAAAGTATTTTCTCTTAGTATGGTAAAGTTGTGAATAAACCTATGGCGCCATCTATGTATAACTGTTGAATTAAATCGTATCGTTAGAATTGGGACCACACGCCCAAGCTCGAACAAAAAACGACATTCCCATACAAAACTATTGCCATGCAAATTGTGTGGTAATGTCGAGTATTTTTTAGTCCTATGGTAATGTTGTTCATATTTATGTATCTAGTCTATGTCAAGGCTTTGTCCATGGTTAATTAACACCAGGTATATAATACTGTTCAAGTCTTCCAAATACTAAATTTCTATAGGTCGAGCAACTAGAAGCCCAAACTCGCGAAATGAACCAACTCATCAACGACCTAGAAACCCGGAAAGCTTCCACTGACGAAGAATTAAAAGCTAGAGACGAAAAGATAATTCTCCTTCGAGACATCATCGCCAATCTAGAAAGTCAGTTAGAACAAAAGACGAATCATGAGACGGAAATCCTAGTACAGCTGGAGGAAATGAGAAAGACGATAGATGAGAGAGACAGCAAGATGAGGACGGTGTTGGGTGAGCTGGAGTCGCTGAAGAGTGAGAAGATGGACCAGAGTGACGTCACTTGTGTGAAGTGTGGACAGGAGGAGGACAAGTATGCTGAGCTGATGGACAAGATTAAAGAACAGGTTAGTTTCTCGTAGACATACGAAAATGGTTGTTTGGTCCAGTGTTATCCGTATGAACTGGAGAAAAGAAGTTGGAAAGCGAATTCGAGGTTCCGTAGCGTTACGCAGCTGATCTACCGGGATCATGCTCAGATGAGTTAGGAAAATAACATTAATCATGTTATCTACAAAATTATATCAAGCCATACTGATGTTTATTGTCGGGCCAATGTCATTTAGAACTGCATTTTAAATGATAAAATCTTCGATTAATTCTCACACACAGTCACATACAGAAATTACAGTCCACACGCTGTCCACAATTATTTAAAAGTAGATATTGAACCTACATCAATGCAAAACTAGCCTTATTTGCATGCCATAAAGTCGAAATTGAAACGTCGTATAGCTTTTCGCACACAAAATTCAAAATTTAAAAGGAAAATATGCACTATAAGTCTACTGGGCGCTTATTTGGTTTGTCGCGGATTGTGCATTTAGTTTTTGTACTAGCTGTGCCCGCGACTCCGTCCGCGTACATTAGTAACTGGAGAATAAAATTAAGTACCCTTATCCTGTGTCCTGTACATCTAAAAATGTTTATCTACCAAGTTTCATAAAATAAATTTTATTTGTTTAAGAGTAATTGAGAACATACATACATGCATACATACTTACATACACACATACATAAACTAAAATATTTTAAAAAGTTTCAGTATCATGATAGAGCACCTACATAGAGCTTATAAACACGACATTTCTGAAAAACAAAGTAATTTACTCCATGACCAACCCTTAGTGATTTATTATAAGTATTGTTGCTTCATTGAAGACTGACTAATTGTATGTGCAGTGCGCAAGTATAGAAGAACGCATTCACCGGCGCACTCAGCAATTGCAGCGCTCTCATGAAGTGTGCTCAGCGGCTTGCAGCGAACCCAGCGAAGATGTTTCTTTGCGGGAACAGAGAAATACGCAAGAGGAGGTTTGTTATCTGTTTAAAAATTTGGAAACATGATTATAAAAAAATGCTATGTAGTAATTAGCAAAGAATATGTTAGATCATTAATTATATTAATAGCATTACAATACTCGGTTTAATATTAAAATCGAAAATATGTGATGAAAAAATTTCGCCACAGGTAGGATTTGAACCTACAACCTTCGACATCTAGCCCGTCGATGCTCTCGAAGGTTGTAGGTTCAAATCCTACCTGTGGCGAAAAATTTTTTCATCACCTATTTTCGGATTTAATATGTTAGATGTTTGTGATATATGTGCCTCTTGAAGAAAAACACATTAGTAAAAGCCAGTCACATTTTATTGAATTCAGTAACTGACGAGACTGATGGCGCAGTACGTTAAACACGATACGAGATATCTCCATTCGTGTCTATTTTGTTTTATGACTTTTTGGCAAAGATAATTTTTGATTTGTGTGCCTATTTTGATATACTCTTATTATTTCGATTGATTATGGTTTTAAAAATTCATTAAAGCACATTTTGCCATCTTTTCTTCAGTTAAGTGAAATGAGGGCTACTGTTTTTTGTAACACGATTCTTGTATGTGTGTAAATGTAAAAAATAATCCAAGAAATAGTTTCAACAATTTCAGTGTAATTTAGTATCCAATCCTAGGGGCAAAAAATCGATATCGTGGGGTTTCGTACTTTTTCCGTTTCAATCTAGGTTTCCTTCTCGTTAAAATGTAATACGGGATGGGACACCATATGCTACATTACCGCCTCTAGCAGCAAATTTATACGCAATTGCCCTCATTGCTTATAACTCGTCTGAAGGTCGGTTCACACCGCCAGCGAGAGAACCGAGAGAGCCGAGCGAATATCTTTTTCATCTCTTTTTCGTTCACACAATGAACTATAGGAGCGATGCGGCCGAAGATATCTGAGAGAGCTAGTGAACCTCGCTAGCTAGCTCTCTCGCGGTGTGAAACACATCGTTTAACTCATAGTTTTTTTCTCCGATTGGCCCTTCAGGCTTTGCATGGACGTATACACCTTCAGGTAATATGAGAGTTTGCTGTCTCTCCAAGCACACAATGCCCAAAGCCGAGGTCCCTTCCACCTGGGGGCCCTTTGATGATGTTGTCTATATAGGCGGCCCTCGCCTCAAACGTCCAATGAAGTATGAAGTAGCGAAAGCTCACTTGGAGCAAGCTACATAGTCCTTCTAAAAAAAAACTCTTAGTTACGTTCGCTTCGCTGGCTGGCTCGCGGTGTGCGAACCGCCCTTGAGGCTGGAACTGATGCGTAACTTGTCTCGTTGCCGCCAGCCGAACTCGCCGTCACCGTCGTCCCCGAGCCCCCGTCTGCCGGCTCTGGGGGAGCTGTGGGGCGTGTGGGACAGCCTGCAAGCGCAGTGGCGCGCTCACGACGCGGCGCTGAAGAGGATCCGCGATCTGGAGATGCAGCGCGCGCAGCTCAGCAACGTCGCTCAGGTACATCATCATCAGGTCTTTTTAGTCTCCACTACAGGAGCACGACCCTCTCTGTACTACTTGTGGCCAGAGTAGCTAGAGGACTTGGCCTACACTCTCCACGCTGGCCAGACGGGTTCGAGAGGTCTCTCAGATGTTTTTAAGCTTTGTTTAGCTTGTATTTCCTAAGTCGCCTTCTACGACATCCACGGGAAGACTTGGAGTGGTCCTATTCTACTCTGCCGGGTACCACACTGCACCACAGGTACGCTGTAGGCTTACTATCATTCTTTCGTGTCACCGTGTTTCTAGGTCCTCAATTTTAGCTGGAAGATGTCGACAAAACAGAGTTAAGTAGGGTTTCTCTTTGGCGAGCTCGAATCCGGTAGTCGATAGTTCAATGTGCCTAGGGGTCCTCAATGGACCAGGAGCCCGATGGCCTAGTCATCATCATGATCATCAGGTCTTTCTAGTCTCAACTGCAAGGGCATGACCATCTCTGTACAGTCAGCCAAGGAGATATCTGACCCCCTACAACAGCGCCATTTTTCGCAAACTAAAGAACCATCCGTGATTTAAACCCAAAGATAAAAATATACAAGTGTAAAATCCTTTGCGACTAGTGCCATCTATTGAATTGTGAATGAACAAATAAGGTTAATAAGCAGAAATCTGATACCCTTGATGACTAATGCCATCTATTCGATTTTTGATAAATAAAACAAGCCCTAGCATACGATACGCTTATTTCAAAGATACTTCAATAGTTAGATGTGGCGCAAGTGGTAGGCACTACGGTTTAATAAATAGTGTGTTTATGAGGTAACAGGTTCAATTCCTCCAAAGCCTTTTATTTTTTACAAATAACAACAACTTCGTATTGTGATGTTGGTGTAATTTTGGTTGTTTTTTTTATGTTACCAAGCTAATTACTGTTAATAAAAAGCATTTTAAATGTTTAGTTACTTTATTACATCAAAAAAATTTAACAGTGAAATAAATACCTGCCTACTTAATTCAAACTATGATTAATCTTCTGTAGAGAGAACCAACATGTTACTTAATAAGTAACAATTTACATCTCTCAACTTTTTTTTAATCATAGTTTTATATTTTTTTAATAACTGTAATGTGTAGGGTCAAATAGTGCTATGTGAATAACTTTGCTTCGATAATAGTATAAGAATCAATATGTAAACCTATGGCATTAAATGGATTTTAATATGGGAGAGGGTGACCCCCATTTTGAAGCTCTTGTTCAAGTCTATTTGTCTTTTCACTTACCATTACGTTAGATCAGATCACATATCACTTATGCGCATATTTATTAATTTAGTATAACCTCTTTGTCTAAATTGATTTAAGTTCAAACTTCACTCGTGTCTCGTGTCCCAGTTAAGCACTATTTGACCCTACAATCTGGGATTTTAATTGGTCACTCAATAACAGTTAGATCACAGAACAATTGTCTTAAATAAAATATATTCTACATTGCACACTGTTGGAATCACCACATCTCATAAATTTTCCAAGTATTTTTCTTTATTCATCCGGCCGCCGAATTCTACCAGCTCCCCTGGGCCCATTGAAGACATATGTCCCCAATAACCTGCAAAACAATAATACGATCAGTTACCTAATAATCTACACTGCGTAATACACTAGGTATAAAATATAATTATTATTTTACTTAACTATTTAATGAATATTTTTACCTAATGTTATCCTGCCACTCAAAGGCAAATTATTTTGATGGCTATACGCTGGCCATGTCTTCTCCGCAATATTTTTCTGCCATCATCATCAGACTTAAAACTTTTTTCATCAAAATAAAATACGATCTCGTTCTTGTTGAATGTTTCCTCACTGTGTTATGTTACGCCAGTTGATCGAGTCTTCTTATATCTCCGAATCCACAAACGGACGGTGTTTCTCTGTAAGAGATATATTTATCTTAGACATTTATCACAAACCCTATGTTTTACGGAACAAAAAATAGTGTGACAATTAAGTAAGTATATTAAATACTTATAATTTCTACTTACCGCGATACCTAACTCTCTAGATATAGATACTTTAAATACTGTGGTTGTCTTCACAATACAATATTAGCTTTCACAAAATCTGCTATATGAGATGAAACGGAATGACTAATAACTAGTGGGGTTTTGGATCACTACACAGTAATCGCAGTATCTTGAATGTAATTGTGACGCGAGTGAACAATATTTTTGATTAGTTGGTATCGGGTATAAATAAATCTGATAGATTACCCTCAATTTATTTGTTAAAGCAATGCGTTGCAGTTTCATTGATGTCATAGCAGTAGAAATAGATAGCCAATTTCGCCCGAGATGTCATATCGTCGGTTGGCGTATTGAGATGAGCGCTAGCTTCTCAAGTCGTAGGTCCAGGGTTCGAATCGAACTTCACGTAGGATTGTTTTTGATTCTTTCTTGTTCTTACCATTGATGATTACTTGAATTATTAGCTGAGATTATTAGAAATACAAAATTTGCAACTGAGCAGGTTATCAGAAACAAGTTTATACTAGCAGTTGTCTGTCTACTTGCCAAAAATCACGGTAGGTGGCGCTTCACAGCAAAGTGTGAATTTACGTTTTAAAAGTCAGGGGGTCAGGTATCTGCTTGGCCGACTGTACTACCGGAGACACTTGGCCAGAGCAGACAGAGGGTTTGGCCTACACTCTCCTCGCTGGCAAGACCGGTTGAAGAGGTCTCATTGATGTTTATGAGCTTTGTTTAGCTTGTATTTCCTAAGTCTCCTCTTACGACCTCCATGAGAAGACTTGGAGTGGTCCTATTCCACTCTGCCGGAAACCACACGGTTACGTGACGATGGCCTAGTGGACGTGAGCATTATGAGCGATTTCGCATGTTAAGCAACCCCAACTAGGATGGGTGACCGCAAGTGGCAATAAAAAAATATCTCGGGCTTCTCCGTGCTTCGGAAGGCACGTTAAGCGGTTAGTCATTGATGGCATTCGATAGGCTATGTCAGATGCTTGAAAAATCTAACACCAGTGTTGGCCACTTACACACACGAAAACAAACCTGTTTCTAACCGATCAGTAATCGAGTGAAGCCGTAAACCCGGTTCATTGAAAGCTGGCACGGCGCCATGGTTTATTTTGACGTACGTGCCGGCGCTACCCTCAAACCACCTTTGTTGACTTTAGTAAAAGCTTTTATTTAATTGGCGCCATTTTTTACCGACTTCTGTATATATGTTTCTTTGGCACGCTCTGTACTCTAAACTTGATGAATTTTAGCTAATGAGATATCGAAATCTATCAAATTGTAATAGAAGCTCGGTTTTGGTCATTCAGTCATTTCGTGTAGATGTCACGATCAATCGACCATGCACACCCTGGTGTCAGAGTTCTTCAGATCCGCCTCTCGGCCTCTGACTTGGTTCCTTTAACGACTACCAGATGGCAGCCGAAACCACCGGCTTAACGTGCCTTCCGGAGCACGGAGTCTTCTTTGTTATCAGACAATCAGGTGATTCAAGCCAGCAAAGTCCTAACCAAACGGGAAACAATTAAACAAAGTATGCTTCCCGTGGGAATCGAACCCACGACTCCCGGGTCTACAGGCAAACGCCTTAAACACTGGACCACTGGACTTCAGTGGAGACTAAAACGACCTGATAATATCAGATGATATGGTATTTAAAAAATGATGCGCTACTGTACAACTTAATGGCCAAGCTATTTAGTTACTCGCTGGCCAGACGGGTTGGAGAGGTCTCACAGATGTTTATAAGCTTTGTTTAGCTTGTATTTCCTTAGTCGCCTCTTACGACCTTCATGGGAAGACTACTTATACCATATATTACCGAATAATTGTCCTCTCATGTATTTTACACTCCCAAGTTCTTTGTGATATTACGATTTAGACGAATATAAACCCATATTTCAACTTTACGATGCGCATAGTGTAATCAGATCAGTGAAGCCGTTGTCATTATTTTTTATTAATAAATATTGGATTAGGCATTTGTCTCCCATCTCACCTGATGGTAAGTGACGGTGAAGACGAGGATGTTACATGCCTATCCAAGAGATACCCATTTATTCTACTTTTGAATGTCCCGGGACTTTACTTGTCTGGGAATATAGATTTTAATTTATAATTTTGGAATTTAAATTTGATAGATTCACAATATTCGACATTAATAGCTTCCTCCATGATGTCCAGTAAACCTTGGTGCGTTGGCTCGCGGCTCATTACCAGTTGGCGACTCTCCAGCGTTTATTTTAGCGTCACTCGTAAAAACATGGCGGATTAAGTGTTTGATGCAGTATCAGACACCGCCTCTCTGTCTTCCAAGCGTGATGGTTGCGTCTGATGTGATTGGATCCTGTGTCTGTGTCATATTTAACAGCTAGAGGCTCTTTAGCTGTTCAGGCACGCAGGGACCAATACTGGACTGAGTTTCTTTCGGCGTATTCTTCTCGGCAGTGGTCGTTTCGAAACGCAAGTAGCTTATCGATTTGGCAAATATTAAAAATAATAATATGACGTTCAGAAAGAGATACATGATATCCAAATTTTAGTAAAATTCTATTTCATTTCATTATCAGTGTTTTATACGGAAAAATAGCAAAACTCTCGATTCCATTCGCGTAAATTACTAATTAATTATGTTATGTTTGTATGGGGGCCACGTCTTATCATAACTGGAAAATAAAATTAGTAGCCTATCCTGTGTCCTGTACGTCTAAGTGTTTATCTACCATACATACATTCATAGTATCACGTCTTTTTCCCTTGCGGGGTAGACAGAGCCTAGGTCTATACTATATACCTTATGGCCAGATTTTGCATGTTGGAGGGTGTGTAGATGGAAAACGGAATCAATATAGTGATGGGTTGCTAGCCACATCTATTGACATGATTTCGCGATAGTAATAACAGAAACATTTCATTTCATTTTCAGTCTCGCCTTTGAATCCATTATTATGCTCCCCACCACTCGAAAAGGTTTATTCCTAGTTCGATGGTGGGTAGTTGAATAATCGGACGTATTTGGATAAGCTGGTACCATAGGCTATACTTACCTATGTATTGTACACACACTTTTATGTAAAAAACTGTCAATAAACGTTATTATAATTATTTTTAAACGTTATACTGCTCTGTGCTATTTCGGTAACGATATCTAATCCCGTGTAGCCAAAGCCAACTTGTCCATTAGTCATCTGAGAAAGTTCACACGCGTAGGCATATATGTATGTCGTTCAACGTTAGGTATTTTAGGGCTACAAATAAAAAATAATAATCATCAGGTCTTTTTGTCTACACTGCAGGAGCATGACATTCTCTGTTCTACCGGAGCCATACTTGGCCAGAGCAGACAGTGGATTTGGCCTACACTCTCCTCGCTGGCCAGACGGCTTGGAGGTCTCATTGATGTTTATGAGCTTTCTTTAATTTGTGTTTCCTAAGTCGCCGTCTGTACTGTGCCGGAAACCACACGGCTTAAAAAAATTTAAAGTGTAAATTAAATATCAAAATATTTATATAATACTGCGGTTCTAAAGACTCAGTAGTTTTGTTCTTTTACATCTGCTCACGCAAATCGTGATAATGGAGACAGACAAACTGACGCAACAGAATGACCAAATGCTAGACTTGGTTCTGTATCATCATCATCATGGTCACTCTTACCTTGGAAATCCCTAAATCGTACGTGTCAGGAAACAGCGATGCGGGGACAATGATCCATTCCTTAGCCGTATTCATATGATTTTTATAAATATATATTGTACCAAGCAGTTTTATTAAGATTGAAAACATTGGTTGTTTTATGTGATAATGGTGAAAGAGAGTTAGATGCCACAAGCCAAGCGCTAAGGCCGATCGTGCCTTTCTATAAAATAAATAAATAAATATATACGGACAAATCACACAGATTGAGCTAGCCCCAAAGTAAGTTCGAGACTTGTGTTATGGGATACTAACTCAACGATACTATATTTTATAACAAATACATATATAGATACACATCCAAGACCCAGGGCAATCTGAAAAAGATCATTTTCCATCTTGACCTGGCCGGGGATCGAACCCGGTCACTCCGTGTCGCAGGCTGGCGTGTTGACCGCTGCGCCACGCTAGTTATTAGAAAGAAAGCTAGTTTCTATAGCTTGTTCCGCGCTCTCGCTTGCACACGGAACGTGACACTTTTTCGGGCGTGCAGCGCAGTTATATTATAAGACACAACAAATGTTTTTTGAGGCTAGACCTTCCGGGGGTAGGACCGTGGTCTACCTGTTCCCTACCGTTGCTCTTTAACGTAGATCGGGAGAGACCACACAATGCGCTCACTTGCATGTTTTTCAGCAAGATGTATATTATTCACCTGCTATGTACTTGGCAGAAGTTGGATCTTTTCATTGTCACGGCAGCGCCTAAAAATAGCACTTACGCTTTAAGATGTTCGATAGCGGGCTCTGGGATTGTCAACAATTACTTTTTCCGAGGGCGTTATCTCAACAAGTATAGTCACGTTGTATATTTTTAAAATGTTTTCTCGTACTCTAACGATGAAGTAAATTTTTTTGCAATGTTTTATTTAACTTGCAATGTATGTATGTAATTGTTTGTTCGGTTGGAATCTTGGAACTCAATTTTGAAGCTGATATCTGCCACCGATTGGGCTGAAACTTTGTATACTCGTTTAGTTTGGATGACAATGCTTATTTATCTATGTGCAAGTTGGCGGACTAGCTATTTTTGATGCACTACTACAATATATATGGACGTCAAATTAAAGAGCGCGCTAAAAATAACTTGATACATAAAGTGATGTACATAAAAGCTTGTTTTGAACTTTTAATTTTATAGATTGTATCGTTTGCGAGAGTCAAAAATCGTGATGAACTAGAGATAGGCGAAATCTTGCAATTTAAATTTAATCGATTTCCCGGTATTTGATTAAGCTGAAATGTTGTTAACACATTTAAATGTCATTATAATAAAACAATGTCAACGTGACGACCATATCGTAGGCAATGATAGAAAATTCATAATGCTGCATAGCTCAGCTATACAATTTTTGGAAATAGCTTTCTGGGTTCACTTGAATTGCTTGTGCCACTTACAGAACAAATCTTCGTCAAACTAAATATTATCTGTATATTATATTCTCATATATAAAATAAAACGATTGCAGGACTAAAATTGTACATCAAATATTATTTGACGTGATAACGTCTTATAAATCGATGAACGCCGGCTGCACGCACGAAATAGTGTCACGTTCTGTGTGCAAGCGAGAGCGCGGAACAAGCTATAGGCACGACCGGCCTAAGCGTTCGGCTTGTGACGCATCTATCTCTCTTCCACCGTTATCACGTAAAAATATCGTAAACAGGCTTTGCAGACAGCCAATTTTTGGACATAACGGGCTATTTAGCTAGATCGACTATTTAGCTTGACGAATCACACCAAAAACGACTGGTCTGATTTCTTGAATTTTTTTTATGGTGCTCCCTATAATATCAATTCTTAATCTTATGCATAGTTTATCCTAGAAAAAATTAAGGTTCTATAGGAACAAGCATGCGAGCGAAGCTAATTTTGCACCGAAATAGATTGACGTATTTCATGGAATCCATATTTCAACAGTAAAGCTTTCGATAGCTACAAGATGTCGGGAAAACAATCATTTTACTCGAAATCGCTAATAAACCAACGCGAAAATAAACCGCTGCAATACGATGACGTCACCGCAACACTGTATTGAGGCTATTCTTAGTTTTGTACTAGTTTACGTATTGGTTGCAATCCTTTGAACAAATACGGCGAAGCCAAAAAGAGGGTTATGATTGGCTGCTATATTTGTATGTTCGTTTGTTCCTCATATCTCATCCTCGACAGCTTTCTATATCCCAGTGCTGGGTATAGGCCTGTCAATGTACGCCATCCATCTCGATCTTGTGCTTTACGAATTCAGTTTCGACTCAGTTTTTCTAATATCGTCGACTCACCTCCAACCACCATAGTCAAAATGATTTGACAAATGACATATCGTTTTGATTTTAAGGATAGGCATTTGTACCTAAAGACCGACCGAAGGTTCCGTTTCGGCAGAAAAATAGAGTTTCGGCGACAGTTTGGAATTTGGCATTAATTCGGCCGATCATTCGGCCTTCCCGAAAATGATGTGTACGGGAGTATTAGTTGTGATAAGCGCGACAATACGTAGTCTGCTCAGTCTTGCAGTGTATCTATAATCCTTACTAATATTATAAATGCGAAAGTGAGTTTGTTTGTTTGTTTGTTTGTTACGCTTTCATGCCGTAACTACTGAACCATTCGTCATGAAATTTTGCATATAAGTTCTCTGGAGCGCGGAGAAGGACATAGGCTACCTTTTATCCCGGGAAAAAGTACTATTCCTTAGGGATCGACATTAACGCGGGCGGAGCCGCGGGCGAAAGCTATGTAAAAGTGTTGAATTTTTTATCTTTATAATAACATGATTTACCACTCTATAAACAACGTGCAACAAAATGGGGATAACAATACCAAAGGGGCATGATCAGTTCATTACATTGAACAACTTTCCTCAGGGTACATAGACCGAAAAAAAATCGGCGTGCCATACAAAATGAGCTGATATTTTGTATTCGTTGGTTGGTCCTCTGGAAAAAGATGTTCAATATCATGAACTGATCATGCCTATTAAGTATTGTTACCCTCATTTTGTTACACGTTGTATGTACGTAATAATATTGGTAATTGACATTATTTTCATAATTGAATTATTTTCGGTTTAGGATACGGCCGGAACTGTCGGTCTCTACTAACGATCCTATTCTTACAGGCAGATAACTTAATATCTCACAATATTAATTAAAACGTGCGTCAGTTTGTCCGTTACTGCAGCAGCAAACAGACAGACAGGAGCAGCGGGACTTCATATTACAAGAAGCAGTTTAATTTAGACATGAAACAAACGGTGACGCGCTAGGAGTTTAGCCAAATCATTTGAGTCATACATCTAACTGGAACAGGGATCTAATGTCAGGTAGTCCATTTATAATAGCGTTGTCAGGTGTATGAACTTCCTAGGAAGTCACTTGAGTAAATGAAATTTTGATCGTTCTGGACCTTAAAAGGGATTATTCAGCTCGTTGATTGGCTAGGTAGCCACTTTAAGGGAATGCGAGGCTCTAGTTACACGCTCTACAAGGTGATTTTTTTATCGTTCTGGACCCTTAAAGGGGTGATTCAGCCCATCGATATGAACAACTTTTCCTATGGGACTAATGCTGGGAACTCAAAAAAATATTTGACCTTCCTATACAAATTGATAGGAAAGCCGATATTTTTTGTATAGAACTACCCATTTTTTTTTAGTTCCCAGGTTTGGTCCCATAGGAAAAGTACATATCGGTGGGCTGAATCACCCCTTTAAGAGTCCAGAACGATAAAAATTTCACCGTGTAGAGCGTGTAACTTGAGCCTCGACATTCCATCGGCAGAACTCTTTTGTGCGGAAATGCCGATTTTTTGGGTTGGTCCCTTTTGGAAAAGTTGTTCATATTGATGTGCTGTGTAGCCCCCTCAAGGGAATGTCGAGGGTCAATGTACACGCTGTTTACTAGGTGTTAGTGCTATTTCTTCTTGCATACATACAAATCACTTCTCTACCTCATAAAGTGTGAATTTAGCGTGTGTTAGTGAAAAATAGATTGAATATATTAGTTTTATAGCATTGTCAGGTAAATGAACTTCCTAGGAAGTAACTTAGGGTACATTCATGTACGAGGTGTTAGTGCTATTAATTTGTGCATACATACAAATCACGTCCTTATTCCTTACGGGGTAAATAGAGAACTGGCACGTTAAGCCGTTGGTCCCGGCTGCCATCTGGAAGTCGTTAAAGGAACCACGTCAGAGGCCGAGAGGCGGTTCCGAAGAACTCTGACACCAGGGTGTGCATGGTCGATTGACCGTGACACCTACACGAAATGATGATTAGTTGAATACTAAGAGTATGTATTCTTACTCGAACAAATTGTACAATTTGTTTTCATCACATCCTAGCCTCTAAATTTATATTTGGACGTTAGGGGGAAGAATGACGTATGTAAAAATAGATTTATCTAGTCACCACAAGATATTTTGTTAGGTGTGAACATTTGGTCGTTATTTTTACACTGCTGCTAGGGTGAATAATGTTTTTAAATAGAAGACATACATATTTTTTGTTGTGCTATGGAAAGGCCCCCCAAAAATAGGCACATCAGTGAAAAAATACCTAAAAAGTCTAAAAAAAAATTGAGATATAACAGTTGTAAAGTCACATTTTTGGTCGAGTCCGTTACAGCGCTTTGATATAACCAGACAGATGTGACGTCACTAATGTCGCTTTTGTACGGGTGATATAAGTTGTTTGTTCGGCAGCTATATATTTTGTTTATGGGAATTGACTCATAATAAAGGTAGCTTATTTTCAGGAATAGGTAATTCATACTTTTAAAATCGACTTGCCAAACTAACTTGAACAAAACTTAACGTACCGACATCAAATTAAAAGTGTGCTTAACAGTATCTTTAAGTAGACGCTTACTTATATTTAAATATTAATCAAAATCTACACATGGTGCAGGTTCTGAAACGCTTAACGGCTGGACTGATTTTGATAAAACGTGTCTTAGAACCATCGCTAGAAAACATGTTTTGAAATAAAAAATAAACCGTTTTTAAATCGGTACCCCGTCTTAAGAGCTACGGACCCACAGACAGGCACACACACGTTCCCACAAACAGCGGACAAACTTATATCACCCCTCTTTTAGCGTCGGGTGCTTTAAAGCGTAATTCGTGCTGTAGATTAATGCAAGAAAGACCCATCTATATACATACTGCTTCGGCTCGCAAAACGGCCAAAACCATACAGTCAGTCCTTTTCAAAGTTCGCGCAATAAATATATAAACCAGCGATAAGTCAGTGATGATTGAGGAGCTCCAAAGAGTCCTAAACTTGTATACAAATCGGTTTGTTTACAATACTTTTGTTACTGTAGCTCCAGTGGTGCCAATAAGCTAGTTTTCTAAAAAAAGACAATTACTCCGTCAGTTAGATATTCAAAAAATATTGGACACGTATTTTTTATTTTGTCGATTAAACAAAAAATGATAAAGATATAGCCCTTTGAAGTTCCGTGTGACGTCATAGTTTGCTACAATTTTTAGCAAACTTTGACGTCACGAGCCCCCACTCCTGAACTTTGACGTGCTTTATCTTTATTATTTATTGTTTATTTGACAAAAGAAAAAATACGTGTCCAATATTTTTTGATTATCTAACTGACGGACTAATTGTTATGTTATTATTACGACCCAGGAAACTAGCCTATTATGTGCAATATCGTTTCTTGCATATACATCTAATAACAAGCCGGACATGCCATGGCTACCGCGTTTCCACGTTTTAGAACACATTAACCAGTAATCTCTTAGTGACAAATAATAAATTATTAGGAGCTTCAAAGAGTCGTTATTACTATTCGACCAAATCTTTGTTCCTAGAACTCTGGGTAGTGTTAGTTAAACGCAACAGCGATTAATCAGTGAGTCAGGGAGTAAGTACTACCAAATTGAGACGTTCGTTAAGCTAATGCGAGGGATCTCTGCAATTTATGAGACGGGCTTTTATTGACTGTGTCATCAGGGATGTCCAATAAACTTTCCTGGTATCTCTAGGTCGAACCCAAATCAATTGAAAGATGTTTGTATTCAATAAGAATATAATGGTGTCAAACATATCTATCTATATTATTCTGTTCCATACCGTCAATGAAATAACATCAATGAGACCTCTCCAACGACTGGCCAGCGAGGAGAGTGTACGCCAAATCCTCTGTCTGCTCTCGCCACGTAGGGTATATCCGGTAGTACAGAGAGGGTCATGCTCCTGCAGTGGAGACTAAAAAGACCTGATGATGATACTCTCAATGTAATATCGTATTTGATTGAGACATAAACTGTTTCGATAGGCTAATTTCTTTGGTTAAAATTATAACATTAAAATAAGTCCGTCAGTTAGATAGAAAAAAATATTGGACACATATTTTTTCTTTTGCCAAATAAACAAAAAAATATAAAGATACAGCGCGTCAAAGTTAATGAGTGGGGGCTCGTGACGTCAATATTTGCTAAAAACTGTAATAAAGCTATGACGTTACACGGAATTTAAATCTTTATCAATTTTTGTTTAATGTACAAAAGAAAAAAAATATGTATTTTTATGATTGTCTAACTGATGGATTAATTATATTTTTAGGATAAAATCCGCCAATGTAATTCAACTGTAATATACATTTCAAAATTTTTTTCTAGACATTATAGAATCGTAGTTACCTATTATCGAATTACAAGGACATATTATTAGATTTTACATTCCTTGCTAGGATTCCAAGGTGCATAAAGTAAGGCTAGAACACTAAGGGCACAACAACAGACTAATTGCATTAAGCTCAGTTAATTCTATCTGTACCTTGTGTGCACACAAGCAATTGAAGCCTCACCTAGCCCGGAGGTCAATAAATTTGACAATAAAATGGTCGCCACATGTTCCTGTGGCATAATAGCTCATGGTGTAAGGCGAATCTCATAAAATAAGCATAAAATTGCAGCGAGTAAACAAAGCGTAACCTTTGTTTACCCGCTGCAATTTTATGCTCGCGATCTATTTCCACGTTGTACTATCTAGGTACGGAAAGGGACGATTTACAGATGGATCGACGACGAATATTAACCATTACTAAATATTAGAATCAGTAGCTAAGTAGTTGACATGCATTTTACCATTTAACTCCGTCAACAATTGCACATTTTACCATCAATACCATAAGATAAGATAAGATAAGAATTACTTTTATTTGGAGAAACAAATAAAGGAGAATTACAAAAGTAACAAATAAAGACATCAAAAATACTATACAATAACCATCCACTTAAGTGGACAAGAAGAGGGCGATGGCTCTGATTTCATTTCATAATTCACGAGATAAAGATATAACGACGGCATACATGCACATAGGTATATGTATTACAAAGTATCAAAGCGTTTTCCTGTAACTGAGGAAAAATCGTTAATCTTTAATGATCAGTGCAACAAGATCTATAAACAATATGGTCTGGTTGGTCGCGACCCATTTCACCGTTGTTGCACAACTACAAGCGGGAAGATAAACAACGGCCGACGACAGACAACCCTGCGCCAGAGTTTAATTTAAAAGAGGACTGACGTGAGACGTGGATGCGGCAGTGGGCCGTAAGGATGCGATACAGTTTGATAGGCCATCGTCATTAAAGTTACAAGGTTTTAATATAGCTAGCCGAAGAAATAGTCGTAAATACTATGGCGATCAATTCAACTAACAATAAGGTGTGGGTCGCGACCCACTTCCCCGTTGTTGCACAAGCGGAAAGATAAACATCGTCGATTGACAACCCTATGCCAGAGTTTAATTTAAGAGAGGACGGACGTGATAGTCTTGGATGCGGCAGTGGGACGCGACGATGTGAAGCAGTGTGATACGCCAGACATCATTACTTTACTTACAAATTTTTATTGAGTCTTATGTTTTCTAACCGGTTCTTTCTAATAATATAAGTACATAGGTAGTTTAGATAGGATTCGAGAGATAGTTTTTAGGTTTTTGATTTCTATGAATATTATCTAAAATAATAATTCATATTCCATCCATTTTATTATAAAATGCTGACTAAAGTTTGTAGGAATTTAATCCAAATTTAATAAGAGCCTAGAATTCGTAATTATTGTTGACTTATTCTAATCGGATAATAGTTTAATTAATACCAAAATGTTTTTATTGCGCAGACTCTCGGGCACTACAACATATTGTTCGAATATTACAAAAGACTTTTAAAGACTCTGAATGAGGGAAAAGCTTGATCCTTTTTTAGAAAAGTTTCTAAAGGTATTCCAGGGTCTAAACCAAGCAGAGGAATGTCCCCTTTTTTTTATGCACTTGGCACCTATAATATAAAATATTAGTGAGAAGAGATAAAAGCCTTGACTAATCCGTTTATGTGCTTTCTTTCAGACTTTCATAGTCCTGTCTTTTTTTTTATTGACCTATATTGTCCCACTACTCAGCAAAGGTCCTGGCTTAATAATGTAAAATTTTATTATAGGATTCTTGCAGTAGCCATATACAACGTTGACCGTTATTCAAAATATGTATGCATACAATTTATTACATACATGTGTGCCGCATCCACGCAATCTTCCTTCATTAATATCTCTCAACGCACAGCTGTGCCAGACAGAGTTCAGTTTATCCCGAATGTCCCAATGCTTCAGAGTGTGTTCTGCTGCCGTAAGGTCGGACATTCTAAATCACCCATTATTATCAATATCAGCGGGGTTGAACACGAACATTTTTCGAAATGGTTCGTGCTAAATCCCATTAATATTGGTAATTGTTTACAATGCATTGAAATAGTCGTTGTAGCATATCATCCCCATCGAGCATGTGACGTGTAGTAGTCGCAATGTAGCCAAGTTGAGTGTATAGTGCTTGTGATGTTTGTGTGGAGTTTCGTTAGGAGGTACGTCATGGGATTGCCGGATCTGACGGTGAGTTCTTTATTGGCTGTTTCCAAATTATTACACGTATTGACTATCATTTAAGTTAGACTATCATGGGGCAACTAGCGTCACACTTCGCTAGTTAATTATTTGTAGTATTTATTGTATTACTGTTCATTGTTTTGTATTTGGTACATTAAGAGAACAGTTTTCACACACGACATCTTATACAATGTTGAAAAGTAATATTAAAAAATAATACAAACAAATAATTTTCTAGCGAAAATTGTAAGATTTTATTTCTTGATTTGATTTAGAAGTAAAAGAAATAATATGATGTATGGTTCATATAAGCCTTCTAATTTGATTTGGTGTCAAAATTTCGCAATGAAAAATTAATATTAGGACTTTTACTTAACCTAGTCTGCAAGTTCAATGGTTCTTTACCTATTTTTTTTTTCAAAGTTCGTTTGAATGATGTTAAACTCACTTTAGATAACGTATAAAGTAATTTTCAAAGCAAGTGGCCATGGTTAAGGCAATGAATGTGTTTTTCATTGAGTCATGAAATCATTCGTAGTTGAATTATAATATCTATGTCCGTAGTATGAACCTCGGGATTTGGTATGTAAAAGATTGAAGATCTACGCAGTTAGGATTACATTTCTGCAATCTATAAATACGTTAGTTTTATATAAGATTTGGATATATATGTATTGCTCTGCGAAAATGTGAAAACAACTGCGTATGCGCATGTATATAGTATTCATATTGTTTGGAATAATAGTAGGTAATTACCAGCTTTTCGGATTTGCCTGAATAGATTTTTAACACATATCGTTTAATTATAAATGCTGGGTTTAAAGCATTCGATTATTTCAATTTCTCGAACCGAAATCTAATTATGCACATAACTAACATTTTTGTATTGGGGTCGGAATTCTTAATATACACGGTGAAATTTTTATCATTCTGGACCCTTAAAGGGATGATTCAGCCCGTTGATATTAACAACTTTTCCTATGGGACCAATGCTGGGTGGGAACTCAAAAAAAAGGGCATTTCCCTCGCAAGTCTGGGACACGGCAACTGAAGACCAAACATGCATTTTGAGATATTATTGATTTGCCAAGTTTACAACGATATTTTGTCTGCGCAACGACTCCAGAGTAATGAAATCTTATTTTGGGTTTAGCACGCCGTCTGCCAAAATCCGCGACAGAATGCAATGAATTTATGAATTACTAGCTTTCGCCCGCAGCTTCGCTCGCGTCAACATCGTTCCATCGGGAGCACTACTTTTTTCCGGGATGAAATACCTTTCATGCTACCGCTTATGTCCTTCTCCGAACTCCAGACTTGAATGCAAAATTTCATGATGGTCGGTTCAGTAGTTACGGCGTGAAAGCGTAACAAACAAATAAACAAACTCACTTTCGCATTTATTATATTAGTAAGGATAAGGATGCTTAGTTCGGTTAGTGAGAGAGCCAGAGAGCTCCCACCCAACAATTATGGCCTCCTTACTTCCTTACTAATATCAATATATTAGTAAGGAAGTAAGGATACTTCCTTACTAATATCAATATATTAGTAAGGAAGTAAGGATACTTCCTTACTAATATCAATATATTAGTAAGGAAGTAAGGATACTTCCTTACTAATATCAATATATTAGTAAGGAAGTAAGGATACTTCCTTACTAATATCAATATATTAGTAAGGAAGTAAGGATACTTCCTTACTAATATCAATATATTAGTAAGGAAGTAAGGATACTTCCTTACTAATATCAATATATTAGTAAGGAAGTAAGGATACTTCCTTACTAATATCAATATATTAGTAAGGAAGTAAGGATACTTCCTTACTAATATCAATATATTAGTAAAGAAGTAAGGATACTTCCTTACTAATATCAATATATTAGTAAAGAAGTAAGGATACTTCCTTACTAATATCAATATATTAGTAAGGAAGTAAGGATAAGGATGCTTAGTTCGGTTAGTGAGAGAGCCGGAGAGCTCCCACCCAACTATTATGGCAGCGAGATTAGAAACAAATAGATTACCCCATGAGGGTACTGGTATATTACGTACAGGAGAATCCCATGTGACATTACAGTCAAGAAGTACTAAAAACAAGTAAAGTAAAAATTTATAAAGTATAAAAAATAAACAACAGCGTTTACTTTATACAAAATGGTCTGGACAAAATGCATCTTCATACAAAGTGCAACTTATTGCAATACATTGACAATTGTCCAATCTACACAACTTTCATTCGCTTCAATCAACTATTATTGAAGCAATTGTGTATCAGTTACTCTCTAACACATCAATTCATATTCATCAATATAAAAGCCATCAGTATGAAGAGTTCAATGGCTAAATTGTGATCTAAAGAGTCTCTCTGAAGGTCACACATCTGTTGACAAGACCGTTTTAGATCAGATATAGAAACACAAGAAAAACAAAGTTGTTTACAAAACGTAACTCGCTTGCCGTCATATGACGTAAAATAAAACAAACAAGACG
This sequence comes from Elegia similella, assembly GCA_947532085.1. NCBI lineage: Eukaryota > Metazoa > Arthropoda > Insecta > Lepidoptera > Pyralidae > Elegia > Elegia similella. The sequence continues at coordinate 24,371,272 of OX383941.1, forward strand.
TAAAGAATTTTCAGTTACATTCAGACGTTTCATAGTAATAAGTTACTGCTTTGAATTGAATTAGCTTATAATAAAAGCCAAGATTTATATTATTGAAGTGACCTATTAAAGTGCAATGAAATACATTGGTAAAATTATTTGCTTTGCTTACGCATTACGAATCACCATCATCATCAGGTCCTTTTTCAGTCTTCACTACAGGAGCACGACCCTCTCTGTACTACTAGAGCCATACTTGGCCAGAGCAGCCAGAAGACTTGGCCTACACTCTCCACGCTGGCCAGACGGGTTGGAGAGGTTTACGAAAGCATTACGAATACGCATCTATCACCTACCCCCTAAAATCTACAGTTGTAATGGTCTTTTTTTAACACGGAAAGCTCGGATGGTAGATTTGATTTTTTTTAATTTGTTTAACAAATACTTGTATTGTACTACAAATAATTGGATTACAAACTCCGCGAACTGGGACAGTAAGACACGTGACCTTTCGGTCACATTCCACCTGATAATATTACAGGTGACTCTAGTCAATATAGTCATCTCCAAATTGGAGGGTTTTGCCATACTCGCCACGCTTGGCGGACGGGTTGGCAAGCGCAGGTATTTTGGCTTATCGTATTTCCAACTCTTGAGCTTGGGAAGCACAGTTTGGTGGATTTAGGAATAGGATAAAGGTGTTTTGGAAACTACTTACTTGGATGAGTTGGGGATCAGTAAGAAGAAGTTGGGGATGCGCGTACCCGTAGCCATATCTACAAACACCGGGCAGTCAAGAATGACCCCTAACAATCAAGTAACTCCTGTTTATTTGATGCGTATGCGCCGCAAATCAGGCCGCCGGTAAATTTAGCGCATTGAATAACCCGGTGACGTTCACTGTTCGTCACGCAGTCATTTTAAGCGTTGCTTATCGCTCAAGGGCTAATAGTAGGAGTAAGTGGCGCTATTGATTGGACTATAAATAGGAAGAAAATAAGATATTGCTAGCCTATTTAGTGGAATTTCTGAAGCTTTTCACCATTTTACTTTTAATTGAACGTTTTTAAGTTCCAATCAATAATGATTTCGTCATTTTTAAAAGTATGGTGTCAGTCAATTCTAATCTAAGCGAATTTAATAAATTTCGCCTTCTGCATGTAGAGAATTGATTGAAATAAATAAAAATATGCCACAACATTCAATTTATTTCAAAAGTTTTTATTTAACTTGCAATGAATGTATGTTCGCATCTATCTTGTTTATTGGGGGTAATTTTTTTTCATATATAACACTGATTACAATGAAACATGGTACCATAAGCCTAATCCGATGATGGGGTTGGAAGGTAGCTATAGGCACGTCTAAACTAAAGATGATAAACCCATCGTGTTTGAGCTCATTTTATTTGTCTTGGAAAGCAATTTGCAGTGTCAAATGCTCGTCATAAAAGTTTGTGAGAAAAATTAAGTTTTTAAAAAGTACCTAAGTATAAGGAAATTGTAAATATAAAAAGCTAGTTTATACACTGACTGTTAGGTCAGTAATAATAATGTAATCTGTTTTGATGTACAGAAAAATATTTAAAGTCCCATCAAAAACCCTGTTTATCTGGTATCAAATACCAAATACCAAGCAAACTATTTCTCATGTGCGATTTTAACACCATCATTTCCATAACACTCCCATGATATTTGTCCGCAGGAGGTGCGAGCCGAAATACCCTGTTTATAATACACATAAAATGCCATCGTAATTCTGATATCACAAATACCAAGCATACTATTCCTCATATTCGATTTATCATAGCCATAATACTACATCATATTTGACCGCAGGAGGTGCGAGCCGGAATACCCTGTTTATAATACACTTAAAATGCCATCGTAAATTTGGTATCACAAATACCAAGCATATTATTCCTCATATTCGATTTTAACACCATCATAACCATAATACTACATCATATTTGACCGCTGGAGGTGCGAGCCGAAATACCCAGTTTATAATACACTTAAAATGCCATCGTAATTGTTATCACAAATACCAAGCATACTATTCATCATATTCGACTTTAACACCATCATTGCCATAACACTCCATGATATTTGTCCGCAGGCGGTGCGAGCCGAAATACCCAGTTTATAATACACTTAAAATGCCATCGTAATTGTTATCACAAATACCAAGCATACTATTCATCATATTCGACTTTAACACCATCATTGCCATAACACTCCATGATATTTGTCCGCAGGCGGTGCGAGCCGAAATACCCAGTTTATAATACACTTAAAATGCCATCGTAATTGTTATCACAAATACCAAGCATACTATTCATCATATTCGACTTTAACACCATCATTGCCATAACACTCCATGATATTTGTCCGCAGGCGGTGCGAGCCGAAATACCCAGTTTATAATACACTTAAAATGCCATCGTAATTGTTATCACAAATACCAAGCATACTATTCATCATATTCGACTTTAACACCATCATTGCCATAACACTCCATGATATTTGTCCGCAGGCGGTGCGAGCCGAAATACCCAGTTTATAATACACTTAAAATGCCATCGTAATTGTTATCACAAATACCAAGCATACTATTCATCATATTCGACTTTAACACCATCATTGCCATAACACTCCATGATATTTGTCCGCAGGCGGTGCGAGCCGAAATACCCAGTTTATAATACACTTAAAATGCCATCGTAATTGTTATCACAAATACCAAGCATACTATTCATCATATTCGACTTTAACACCATCATTGCCATAACACTTCATGGTTTTTGTCCGCAGGAGGTGCGAGCCGAAATACCCAGTTTATAATACACTTAAAATGCCATCGTAATTGTTATCACAAATACCAAGCATACTATTCATCATATTCGACTTTAACACCATCATTGCCATAACACTTCATGGTTTTTGTCCGCAGGAGGTGCGAGCCGAACGCGATGTCCTCCAAGCGCGGATGTCGGAGCAGGCGCTGAAAATATCCTCGTTATCAGCGCGGCTGCAGCAACAGAGGAACGATGCAGAAGCGTTGGCTCATCATGCCGCCAGCCAGCTCTCCGTACAACTACACGATGCCAAAGCTGAAGTAAGAATAATTCTTGTCTTGGCTTACCATAAGAGATACATACTATCATGTCTTCAATTGCGGGGTGGACAGAGCCCTAGTCTATAAGAGCTAAGCTACGTTTAGCGTGTTGGTGGGCGTGTATGTAGAAAAGGAATCAAAATAGTGATGGGTTGCTAGCAGCATCGCTTACTAACACGATTCCTCACGCGTGTAGGTCGTACATTACATAGACCCAAGGTCGCTGGTTCAAATCCCGCCCGTGTGGATTTTTTTCACCACTTTTTTTTTTCCTTTAATAATAGTAGAGGAGTGGAGTTTATTTTAAGATTAATCGATATATTTCACATTAACTTTGCAGAGTATGACTTACTAAACTCTCTTTTTATTACAAGCTTTTATTTAGTTTCACCTGTCCCGATGTTTGTCTGTAATCAAATCTTGCTAGTTAAATTTAATTCACTTCCCGGTTACCGATTGAGCTGAAATTTTGCATGCATGTGTAAATCGGATGACAAAACAATATTATGGAACTATTGTGCTGGTCTGATGATGGAGTCGGAAGGTGGCCATAGGAACTCATAAACTAAACAAGGTACACCAATCGTGTTTGGGCTCATTTGATTTGTCTTGGGAAGCACTTTACGACGTGGATCATTTCTGATAAAAGTTTAACACTAAAATGTACGTTTTACAAAAAATGAATTTTATAACAGGTGCAAAGAATGAAAGAGGAGCTGGAGTCCAAAGACAAGCAACTGGCGCGCGTCAAGCAGAACCTGGAGGAAAGGGACAAGCTTCACGAACAACACCACTCACTATATGGGAACTCATGTGAGACATTTATTTATTTACTAGCTTTCGCCCGCGGCTCCGCCCGCGTCTATGTCGATCCCTCGGGAACAGTACCTACTTTTTCCCGGGATAAAAGGTATGTCCTTCTCCGTACTCCAGAGAACTTGTATACAAAATTTCAAGATGATCAGTTCAGTAGTTAGGGCGTGAAAGCGTAACAAACAAACAAACAAACAAACTCACTTTCGCATTTATAATATTAGTAAGGATAAGGATTTGATTTTGGCCCCAAAGATCCTTTAGTTTGAGGTAGAATTTGGCGTGTATCTGGAACTTCTATGTAATTTATCAAGCATGTTTTTTAAACGACTTCAAAAAAGGAGATTCTCGAATAAGTTGTATTTTTTTATGTTTGTCACTTTATAATTCCGTCATTTATGAACCGATTTGTTTTATTTTTATTTGAAAGGATGCTTTTCAATTAATCCTATTTAAATTGTATTAAGTTTTATGTACAACAAACATGATTAAAACAAAGTAAACACGTAATTAAATCTGGTCAACACAGGAAGCAATATCATATATTTAGCCTTTTCTCATAATGTCCATTCTCAAATAATATTGGCAGTACGAAAACGCCTTCTTGCCTGATTCATACCTAAACCCACAGTCTACTGTAGACGCACTGGAAACGTAATTTTTTAAACACACAACGCGTGGTTAGACTCATATTTCACATAAGACAGTTTTACAGGACATTAGTCGGTAGTGGTGGTTCGACAGCTCCGTGGCGCAGTGGTTAACACGCCAGCCTGCGATACGGAGTGCCCGGGTTCGATCCCCGGCCAGGTCAAGATGGAAAATGACCTTTTTCAGATTGGCCTGGGTCTTGGATGTTTATCTATATATGTATTTGTTATAAAATATAGTATCGTAACTTACGTTGGGGCTAGCTCAATCTGTGTGATTTGTCCGTATATATTTATTTATTTATTTATAGTCATGTTTATAGTCATTTGGGGAAAAGTTCTGTGGTGAAACGCATTACAACATTTGAAATGTTTTGCGCAGGCAACCCGAAAGACAAAGTAATAATCCTCGAGCGAGAGCTGTCCTCCGCGCAGTCTCGCATCGGCCAGCTCGAGGCAGTGGCGCGCGGGCTCGAGGCCGACAAGGACGAGCTGCAGGCCGCGCTGCGGGACCGGCGCCGCGAGCTGGCCGAGAAGGACGAACAGCTGCACGAGCTGCTGGGTAAGCTATCACTTACTACTACCACTTGACAAATTACACCTATGTACCTGCGCAGAAATCTCATTTTTACTCTTAATAAATTAAGAAATAAAATATGGTGAAAAAATTTCATGCGGGCGGGACTTGAACCGGCGACCTAGGTATATGTACGACCTACGCTCGAACCTGCGACCTAAATCGATTTATCATTATATTTGATATTTAATATAGCAATATGTGTGATTTCCTGTCCCATTAATTTTATGAAATGAGGAAAGTTCCTAGATTGACATAATCATACACCTAAATAGTTGGTAGTCATCCAACTCGCGTTGATTTGGGTTAACTCGATGATGGATCTGTTTGTCTAGACTGAAAATGTTGGTTAGGTCATGACTCACCGAGCCTTTTGCTTCACAGCTCTAAAACTGGACGATGACAACCAAAATGAAAAGAGTGAAATTATCGAAGGGAAAACTTCAGCGCGAACGCTCAGCGATATCGTGTCTATATCGGAGTTTGACGAACAAGATCTGCAGATGAGGCGCGCGGAGCTGAGAGCGCAGAACATGAGCATTGCCGCCGCGCCCTTCGCCGCCGACGGCCGAGACAAAACACTATTGAATAGGACGTTGCCCCCGGAACTACAACACGCGAATATGAGCTCTTTGAATATAGAAGCTGACCATTACGACGGACAACACACACCGCGCGCTGACTCACTCCCCGCCCATCTCACGTCTACACAAAACAGAGATATCATCAAACAGTACAAGCGAAACGTCAATGAGACTACTATGTTTGGGACTATAGACAAGTTTGGAGACAGCGTCAAACATTCGACTGCGCAAAATATACCAGACAACTGTTCTTTGTATCCCAACAGAGAGGTCAATGAAACTAAAGATGTAAGCGTTGAACCGAAGAAGATTGACTTCTCTATTGAAGCTTCTAATGATAACAGAACGCACGAAGAAGAAGAATTCACGTCTCTAAGAGAATTAGGAATTGCTTTAGATATTAGGCAAGAGAATTTCCCTGACATACTAACTCAATTAAAACACGAAATTAAGAAATCTAGAACGGAGCTAGATCACTGCAAATCAGAATTAAAGAATGCGGAAGAACAGCTCTGTGAATTCCCCGCTCTCAAAGAAGAAGTCGAGGAACTCAAAGGCTTATTAGAAAACACCATGGCTACGATGGAAAACGATAAAAAGTTCTACGAAAACCAGTTAGACAATTTCTCGTCTAATAAAAAATTGTTAGAACAAAGAATATCAGAACTGTCGCAAGAAGTCAATGATAAGTCTAAAGATTTGCATTTGCTTAAAGAAGATATTTTAAGACGAGAAAATATGATACTAGAGTTAGCTAAAGAGAAACGTAATTTAACAAACAAATTGACTGAACTCGAAGTTAAAATCGATGAAGTTCAAAGTAGAAACTCTTCGTTAGAGAAGAGTGAATCAGAAAATTACCAATTAAAGGAGAAATTAAATGAACTTAATAAATTAGAGCAATTAGTTTCGGAAAAGAATCAACAGATAGATAGTTTAAACCAGCACTTAGATAGATTTGACGACTTGCAACGATGTTTGAATGATAAAACTGAAGAATTTGAGAATTTGAAAGAAGCTTTTGAAGAGAAATCCAATGAACTGTTCCAATTACAAGATACAGTCGAAGCTTTAACTCGAGATTTGAATGAGGCTAAAGAAGAGAACAATAATTTGATTACAAACAACAAAGAACTGAAACTAAAATTGACTAAACTTGAGAAAGAACAAGAAAATGCCTCAATCAAATTACAAAATAGCGAAACTGAGCTGCAAAAACTAAATTCATTGAACAACGAACTGACATTAAAGATTGAGGAACTTAAGCTCCTAACAGATAAAGTTAAGGACAAAGAAACGGAGATAGAGATATTGCACGAGGACATAAACTGTTTCCACGAGGAAGTGTCGTCTCTGAAGGAGCAACTGAAGATGGTGTCCCGCAGTCCCTCGCCGCGCAGCAAGCAGGGCGAGGGGGCTGAGGAGCGGCGGGAGAGGAACGCCAGCAGCGACAAGAAACAGTTGGTGAAGATCAGGAAGCAGATCTCGCTGCTGCAGCACGAACTGGACTTCAACAAGAAGGAGCTCAATGACAAGGTAATATTTATTAATAATTTGAAAATTTGCAAGTTAGTATGTAGGTTCAATTACCAAGTGGTGCTACTTCATGGGTTTGGTGATTTAGATTATGACGACTTAGTGCATAAACATTATCACAAAATAGCGAAATATACTCGTAAACATAAAGTAATGCTTTTGTTTATTCGACTGCGAAAGAATTTTTTTTTTTTTAGAATTCCGTGCCCAAAGACCTTGGTGTCCATCTGTCTGTCTTTGATAGGACTGAATCTTGAACCGCAATAAGAAGTAGCTTGAAATTTTCACAAAACTCGCATATGCACGCATACAAGAAATGTGTTTTTGAATGTTTTTTCCAGTTAGTTATTGTATGACGGTACGGAACACCTCGTGTGCGATTCCGTTTCGAACTTGGCTGGTTTATTTTTAGTCTTAAACGTACGTACATATTTGACTAAACAACCTAAAAATCTAGTATCGTTGAATTCGTCGTGGTGTATGAAAGTGTATTTATATGTTTTTTTCTATCAGATCTTGATAATTTACTTTACCATATTTTTTCATGTTGACAGGCATTTGAGCTAGCAAAAGCCAAGTTGGACGTGACCGAGCTGAAGAACAACCTAGGCCTGGTTAGCAAGCAAGTTGCTGACAAAGACGCTGACAACGCTGAGCTGAAACAGAAGACTGAGTCGTTACAGCATGAGCTGGATAGACTGCTGTCTGAGAGGCAGCAGCTTAACGAGCAACTTGGAATGCTTGCATCCAGGTGAAACTCTATTTTTTTTTCTTTTAGTTTGGATGCTTTATCAATCAAGTTGTGGAGAACGCAATCCGTTGCCGCAAAATTAATCCCGAGTTCCAAGGCCCAATTTAAAGCTGAACGCTCCTTTAGTGCATTCTTTTTTCAATGTGTGCCTATTACGTAAACTTAACATTCGCCATTGCTTTTCCAGTCTTTTTTTTTGACTAAGTATTGAAGTAGGCATTTGTCTCCCATCTCACCTGATGGTAAGTGACGATGAAGACGAGGATGTTACATGTCTATCCAAGAGATACCCATTTATTCTACTTTTGAATGTCCCGGGACTGTACTTGTCTGGGAACATAGACGCATGCAGTTATTTTAACACCTTAGCTACTCGAACCAAAAAGGAACTGACAAAGCGTTTAGTTCGACTTTTTGGTATCCCAACGATAAAAGGGTGAAATTTCTGTCTGCGTCTCGTAGTCCGATGGAGGAATGAAAGGACTCGTTGAATTCCCGAACGGGCAAGCCTCCCCCAAGGAGATCGGATATGACCAGTTGTTTGCGGCCTGCATCCAGCGTTTCCCTGCGACCTTGGTCAGTGAGCCATTCGAGAACCTTCCTACCCCATCGGCCATCGGTCCTGCACGCTATACATGAGGATTTTTTTAGACTAGAAGATCTTTACTTGTTTGATTAAAATGTATATATCGATATGTTTTGTTTTAGGATGCGAGAAGAATCTAATGTTTCTGAGCTGAAAGCAAAATTGCGGGAAAAAGTGGAAAGGTGTCAAGAATTAGAAGCGGAATTACAGGATGTGAAGGATTTGATGGAAAGGTAGGTGATGGTAGCGACTTGTCTACTTTTTCATTTGATCAAAACTGTCTGCTCTGGCCAAGTATGGTTCTGGTAGTACAGAGAGGGTCATGCTTCTGCAGTGGAGACTAAAAAGACCTGATGATGATGATGATCAAAATTGCATTTCCAAATTTGCAATTCCGAAGTACGGAGTCATCTTTATTAACCCTGCAGTGGTCGCGTGGACTACATATGTAGTCCATCGATACAAAATCATAAATTTCTCTTAAACGGTTGCGTAAGTTTCGTGTGCCGCTAAGTACTTTTAAATAACCTATCAATAGACGCACACAGTGCAGTAGAAGCACCGTTCGCGAATGTGTGCTACAATTATAGCTCCGCAAAGATCCTGGACTACACTTGTAGTCCGCGCGACCAATTACGTAAGTATTTTTTAAGTAGGTACATATGTTTTTTGATTTCATTTATTTTAATTTAAAATTGATATAAATGATTAATTTGAACTTAGTTTTATTATGTTCTGCTATTATAATTTGATACAACTTTTTATTTTTATGATTAATATGTACGATCGACCTGATGCGCAGATTAAGGCGTGGTTTAGTTACGAAACGATGTTTATCAAGCTGTGTCAAACTCTGACAAAGAGATATTTTTGTTTTTGTTAAGCAAATAATCACATAATTTGATCTTATATTCTATTGATTTTATCTAGTTAAGAACACTGTATTAATTCAGTATTCATACCCAAAAATAAAAATATATTTTTAAAGTTTATATTATTTCAATTTAAAAATGGACTACGTATGTAATCCACGCGACCACTGCTGTCTCATTTAGATGCGCGACCACTGTAAGGTTAACAGACAATCAGGTGATTCAAGCCTGCAATGTCGTAACCAAACTGGAAACAATGCTTCCCGTGGGAATCGTCCACGACTTCCGGGTCTACAGGTAAACGTCTTAATCACTGGACAATTGCCCCCAGGATGGGCGGTCGCACGCCGGTGCCGGAGTGTGCGCTGGTGGTGTCAGGTCGCAGTCGCTCGCCCACGGCCGAGCTGGAGCGGGCGCTCAGGGACCAGCTGCACTACTCGCACTCACTCGACGAGGACATCATGGAACAGGTCACTACTACACTTTCTACGTCTTATTATAAAAAGAAAACTAACTTGAGTACCTGGTTTAATCCATTATCCGGCCAAAACAAATTGAACAATGACAGTGGACCAAACGTCGAAGTGATGTGTCGATTTATTTTGGTTGGATAATGGTTTGACCTCTCAACCACCAAGCGGGCCAATCGGTCCACATAACAATAGAAAATCCATTGTGTTTGCGTTTCTCGCGCTTGACGGGTCAAATCAGGTACTAAATCTGGTTTAACCCGTCAAGCGCGAGAAACGGGTTAAACCAGATACGAAATCTGATTTAACCCGTCAACCGCGAGAAACGGGATAAACCAGATACTAAATCTGATTTTAAAAAAAAGAAGAACAGTGGAAGCTCTTTCTACAACTTAAACACGCAAGAAACAAAGATCTAGAGAAATATGTTATTTTGGAACGTAGGCCTCGAGATAATAAGTACCACAATCGACATGCCGCTTTTTCCATGCTGGTCTGGGATAAAAAAAAAACGTAGAATTTACCAGCTGCTTCTCTTCCCGCGCAGATCGTAAAAGCCGATCGAGGAAATAGGTAAAATCTGAGGAATCATGTCAATAGGCGATGCGGCTAGCAACCCATCACTATTTTGATTCCGTTTTCCACCAAATGCCCACCAACATGCTAAACGTGGCCTCCAGGTCAGGCCCTCAGGACACGACCTAGGCTCTGTCTACCCCGCAAGGTAAAAAGACGTGATACTATGTATGTATGTATGTACAATCCACATCAAAAATTCTTCAAAACACTCCCCATCTAAAATGCAGTAAAAATCCCTACCTTTCGTAGGTAACAGACTACCTTAAATAAATATTTACTTACATTAACCGATTTCAATTAGATATACCAATTTGTATATTTCTTGCCTTTTACTATACAAACAAAGGGAAAGCCATGATTTGCGTTCGTATTCATCGACAGATTTTTACTCGTAAACTCACCATGGTATCTCCTCCCCACCTCATTCCTAAGATCTTAACGAAGCCAAAGACAAAGCGGTCAACGTGGCCAAATATTGGTCAAAATACATTTGAAAATAGTCATCTCCGACTCGATAAGGAGAAGAAGACCTCATTCCTCAGACTAAATCCGAGTGAAATAATACATACATAGTATCACGTCTTTTTCCCTTGCGCGGTAGATATAACCTAGGTGTATAAGACCTTGCGGCCACATTTACGCTAAATGTTGGAGGTTGGAGGGCGTATAGATGGAAAACGGAATCAAAATAGTGATAGGTTGCTAGCCGCATCGCCTATTGACATGATTCCGCAGATTTGAGCCCAATCCCTCGCACGGCTTTAACGATCTGCGCGGGAAAAGCAGCTGGTACATCCTACGTTTTTTCTTTTCTCCCAGACCAGCATGTAAGAGTGAAATAATTGCTGTAATCTTCAGAGTTAAATATGCTTGGATGTTGAATGTTGTTTCAGATTCTATCCGCGAGTAGCGACGAACGTGAAGATATACCTAGGCTCGCTTTGAACACTTCAAAGTAAGTTCTTCGGCATTTTTTATTTCAAAATGTGGACTAGCAATCCATACTAATATTAGAATATATGCGAAAATAAATCTGTCTACTACTTTTCACACAATTAACATAAAGGTAGAGGGATAATTTGAGACCCAGGGAGGCAAAAGGTGCCTTTCATCCCTGTTCTCAAGGGTTCTTCATTATCCTAGATGTAAAATAAAGTACACATTGTGGTTTATCGACGTAGAACAGGTCCACTCAACGAGACATTCCTGCAGAATTGGCCAAACTTATGGTAGGTTAGCGTGTAAATAGCTACCACCTGGTGGGATATGCTCCCAAAGAATGAAGATGCCTAAAGGTATCTTCACTGCGTGTAAAAAAGGATATGATGAGAACCGCTATCAATGTTAATATGAGGACTGACCTGAATGTCGTTTCCACGCCCGATGCTCGTCCACGTAGCTGCTATCCACCGTCAGGACTTCTTCAGGAGGTGTTGGTGAACAATACACGTGTCAGTCTTTACACAAAGGGTTGCGAGTCCTTATCCCTTTTTCACAAATAAAATGGAGTCACGAGCTCCAGCGTCAATGAGCGGCGAGTAATTCCCAAATTAGAATCACAATAAATAATGCACATTTACATATATGCAGGTGCGCGCGACTGGTCAAAAAACAACCTTATCGGTCAAGGTTCATAGACAGCAGTGTCATGCGTTCAACGAATGTATCTCGTACAATTATTATCAACTTTGACATGAGTAAAATAGCACAAAGTTCAAGGCGAGCGAGAGTTGATATTTTCGTGGGGCTAATGTTGGTGTCAGGTTGACCATGATTATTTATAATGAAATTATTTAGGTATAATTAAATTATTTATAATCCTTATCCTTAATTAATATTATAAATGCGAAAGTGAGTTTTTTTGTTTGTTACGCGTTTGTACTACGGAGAAGGACAAAGGCTACCTTTTATTCCGGGAAAAAGTACTATTCCCGAGGGATCGACATTGACGCGGGCGGAGCCGCGGGCGAAAACTAGTGAAATTATATAACTACTAGCTTTCACCCGCGTCAATGTTGATCCCTCGGGAATAGGACTTTTTCCCGGGATAAAATGTACCATGTCCTTCTACGTACCCCAGATAACGTGTATGCAAAATTTCATGATGATCGGTTCAGTAGTTACAACGTGAAAGCGTAAAAAACAAACAAACTCACTTTTGCATTTATAATATTAGTTAGGATAGAATAGATAACGAACTAGCGGATAGCCTTGTGGTATCCGGCAGAGTAGAATAGGACCACTCCAAGTCTTCCCGTGGATGTCGTAGAAGTCGACTTAGGAAATACAAGCTAAACAAAGCTTATAAACATCTAAGACACCTCTCCAACCCGTCTGGCCAGCGTGGAGAGTGTAGGCCAAGTCCTCTGTCTGCTCTGGCCAAGTATGGCCCAAGTAGTACAGAGAAGGTCGTGCTCCTGTAGTGGAGACTAAAAAGGATCTGATGATGATGATAGCGGATCTAGGGCTCCGAAATATCAGAGGATGCAACAAGGGACACGCTCGGATGAAACAGATTTCAAATGTACACCGATCACATGCCACCCACAGTAAATTATGCTTATCCTGCTGTCAGTTTTAATTAGGCGTGGGCGAGTATTTGTTTCGTTATAACTGGTTCACGTTAACAACTATGACATGTGTTTATTGTTAGGTTTTTGTGTGCAAGTGGCCAACACTGGTGTCAGATTTTTCAAGCTGCCTTATAGCATCTGACATAGCTGAAAGACTGCCATCAATGATGAGAGCCGAGACCAACGACTTAACGTGCCTTCCGAAGCACGTAGAAGCAAGAGTTATTCTATGCCACTGTGTTTTGTGAAACTAAACGCACTGTATACAGCGTGATTTTGAACCCCCTAGTTATATTGAAATCTGGGAATCAGAATCCCTAATGGAATACAGAATTGTAAGAAAAAAAGGTAAAAAACGAAAAATTAAATTTAATCTTCCATAGAAATTTGTCCAGCTGATCGGCGACTTTGAATGGGACACCTAATTTTCTTATTCGTTCTTGCAGTTCTGTGTTCCATTAGTGATTCTGATTCCCAGATCTCAATATAGCTAGGGGGTTCAAAATCACATTGTATGTAGCTTAAAGAGTGATCATCAGTGATCAGATTGAACGGAGTACGTTTACCTAATTTTCGACTTCGAATGAATATCACAAGAGTTGATTATTCACCAAGCCCATTATATTCGGTGAAGAATATCACGTCGAATATTCCCGGTATTTCAATTTCTGTAAGTTTATACAAAAATAGCCTATTCGTGCCGATCACTTGTGATCATAGACGGATTGGGATGATAGCGATACATCAAAATGTTAATTATATTATATAGCACTAGCTTTTGCCCGTGGCTTCGCTCGCGTTAAGAAGTATAGAAATTTCATACAAACATTCATCCCCTATTCCCTTGGGGGTAGAATTGATCAAAATCCTTTCTTAGCGTATGCCTACGTCATAACATCTACCTGCATGCCCAGTCCGATCCGTCCAGTGGTTTGGGTTGTGCGTTGATAGATCACTATGTCAGTCAGTCACCTTTGAGTTATATATATTATATAGCATAACAATGCTTGGTAATTTTAATGCTTTATTATATAATCAACTTTCAATTAATCTGATATGAATTAAGTTGGATACCACACTTCTAAATAGTGGGTAGTAATGGAGATGCTATACGCATGCTTCGAATGCGTGTACCTATGATATGTGATGAACAAATTCGCCGCGGTGATTCGAAGCTACGGCAGCTCAGTGGTTGAGTGAGAGCGTCGACATGCCAGTCGCTAGCACATTGTAGCTTTTGTATGGTTGTCAATTTTTATTGAATGAATATAGAATGTAATGTATTTTGAATTGACTATCAAATCGTTGTACACCAAGTTAGCAAATAGGCCGGCAGATGTCGAAGGTTGTTGGTTCTGTTAATATGATCTTGTATCAAAATGATGTATTACATACATACTAGCGCCACCAACTAAATATAAGTAGAAATCTATTATTATTATATGCCAGCACCAACTGTTGTCTTTGTAAGTAAAAAAGAAGGAAAATAAATTTGTCTGATTCGAAAAGCCTTTACGTTCGTTTCATTGACTTATTTTGACTTATAGTCCTATGTCCCCTATCTGGGGCAGAGGGCGTCCACAAAGACTCTCCATCTCGATCTGTCCTGAGCTATGCGATTAACTTCACTCCAGGTCTTTCCGGTTTTTTTAATTTCGTCGAGAACGGTACGTCGCCAGGTTTGTTTAGGTCGGCCTATTTTACGCTTTCCTTGGGGATTCCACTCGTTTCATTGAGAGGTTCGAATTCTACCTGTAGCGAATTTTTTCGTCATATATTTTCGATTGTAACATGGAAATGTTATGTAGGTCGTCAAGTTCGATCCAATCGTCGTCGTCGGAGAGAATAAGCCGCTTGCGTGCCGAGAACGAGAAGCTCCAGCTGCAGGTCAACAACCTGGAGTCGCGGCTGCAGGACAAGGACGCGCTCATCACGGAGCTCAATAGGTACATAAATATATATAATATGGACGTATTACACAAACTGTGCTAGTATTGTACCTCTCCAGGTCGGGAAGACACATAAAAAAACTATATGAAATTAGGTTTTTTTTATTAAGTATTTAAATAATAAATAAATATATACGGACAAATCACACAGATTGAGCTAGTCCCAAAGTAAGTTCGAGACTTGTGTTATGGGATACTAACTCAACGATACTATATTTTATAACAAATACATATATAGATACACATCCAAGACCCAGGCCAATCTGAAAAAGATCATTTTTCATCTTGACCTGGCCGGGGATTGAACCCGGTCATTCCGTGTCGCAGGCAGGCGTGTTGACCGCTGCGCCACGGAGCTAGTCGATTTAAAACTTGTTACTAAATGTTAAGAATCCTGTATCACCTTACAATGTCTATTTAAAACAAAAAACATGTTTCTTATATGAGGGTTCTGATGTAGAAGTTATAATATTTAAATAAGCACGAATAATGCTACACGTTCTCTCCAATGAGGTTAATCAAACTCTTTCGAGCACTCGATTTTTTAATATGTAATTTAACGAATAAATAGGTATCTCTTGGATAGGCATGTAACATCCTCGTCTTCATCGTCACTTACCATCAGGTGAGATGGGAGACAAATGCCTAATCCAATAATTAGTAAAAAAAAAAAAACGTCTCGGGAGTAAATACACGTAATTTATAATTGACAAAAACTCGTTTAGTATGGGACTCTTTAATTATTACATTTGAATACAATTTCGTTTCATTTTAGGGTTCCATGCTCAAAGGGTAAAAAAGGGATCTACACAGTATTATTACTACCGCCTATGTCCGTCTGTCCATCCGTCACAGGGCTGTATATCTATTAAATCGTAATAGGTAGCGACTTGAATTTTTCTGTATATCTATTGCCGCTATAACAGAAAATAAAATAAAGAATTAAGGAGTTTCCCATATAAAAAACATGTTTTCGTAGTTCAGTTTAGTATGGTGATACGGGACCTTGTGCGTCCGACTCGAACTTGGCTCTATTTCATTTGTTATGATAAATAACAAGTAAAAATAAGGTATTAACTTCTTTAAAAACTTCTTATTAATTTATTATTTTGTTTCATGACGACGACGAGTCGAGTGATATCACGAAACCAATAAATTATACATTTGATTTACTTTCCGTGTAGTTTAGACCAGTTCCATTTCAGTATTGTTACTGTTTTTGAATCGAGGGTGTCTTATTACTCAAATAATGTGTTTTAAATAACTGTCTTATCTAAACAATAGTCTGGCTCTCCTCGTGCTATTGGAGGTTCATAACCACTACAGTAATCGGCACGGAACTAGACTGCGCAGAAACGAAAAATTAGTGTTGTTGGAGGTGCGGTTTGCGGGGGGAAACGGGAATAAATTATCGTAGTGTGCACCCGCGTGCCGTGTACACACGTGCGTACTAGTGTGTACATGCGCAGACTGGGTCTAGTTCTGTGCCGATACCTATACCTGCCAAACACTTTCACCGCATATGTATATGGTCGATTGTCACCTACTCGAAATGATGATGATGATGACTTTCACCGCAAATGTCGGATTTTCGTGACAGACATTTTCATGTCTATTTCACGAGCGTCGTATATTTCCGACCAGGCTTTTTTATTTCACTATGGATAAAAATATGTTCATATTAGATAAATTATGTCAACGGCATACATTTTTATATAATTAAGTTGCACATCCGTATTTATTTTCGATTCACTATACTTCGCGCTGTGTTCATGACAACTGATATAAAGTTTCGCGGTGAAAGGGTTAAATTGCCTAACCATCTTTTCAATAATAAATATGTGTATTAAGCATTTTAAATCATAATTGTGTAAACAGGATCCGTGACAAACTGGTGCAAGATTGGCAGACCAGCAAACTTCGCTACGAGGCGGAGAGGGACAACTCCGCGAGGCTTCAGTTGTTACTCGACACGCATAAGGACACCGCTGACAGTTTGCAGGTGTGACAATATTTTCTCCTTGTTATAATTACAAAAACATATAGTATCACGTCTCTTTTTCCTTGCGGGGTAGACAGAGCTTAGGTTTATAAGACCTTATGGCCACATTTAGCATGTTGGAGGGTGTATTGATAGAAAACGGAATCAAATAGTGATGGGTTGCTAGCCGCATCGCCTATTGACATGATTCCGCAGATTTTAGACCCATCCCTCGATCTGCTTTTACGATCTGCGCGGGAAGAGAGCAGCTGAAACATTCTACGTCTTTTCTTTTCTCCCAGACCAGTATGGAAGTCCCAGACCAGCATTGTAAGTTACAGAAACGATCATAGTACATAGCCCTTCAGGCTCTCCCGAAATTAGCCGTGTGGTTTCCAGCAGAGTAGAATAGGACCACTCCTAGTCTTCCCATGGATGTCGTAAGTCGCGACTTAGGAAATATAAGCTATACAAAGCTCATAAACATCAATGAGACCTCTCCCACCCGTCTGGCCAGCTAGGAGAGTTTAGGCCAAATCCTTCGTTTGCTCTGGCCAATTATGGCTCCGGTAGTACAGACAGGGTCATGCTCCTGCAGTGGAGACTAAAAAGACCTGATGATGATCATTAATAGACAACACTAACTCGAAGAATGAATAAATGGCGCCATTGACTAACTAGACACTGGCTAAAATAAGCTACTGAATGAAGTTTGATGACCACATAGAAGAAAAAGTTAATAAAGCCTACTTTTTAAAAATAATTCTTTATCGTAACTATAATATCCTTTTGCTTTCCAGCATCAAGACTCGAACATGATCCAAATCCTGAAGAAACGTCTAGAAAGCTCAATGCAATCTGAGCTGGAGCTTCAGCAGAAGGAACAGCAGTTGCGGGCTCGAGTGGCGCAGTTAGAGAGACAGATACTGTCTCCCGACACAGCGCAATCCGCCAGGCAACTACTTCAGAGCGAGGTGAGCTTAAATATATATATATATATCCTTACTAAATACTATACTATACTTACTATATACTATAATATTATAAATGCGAAAGTGAGTTTGTTTGTTTGTTACGCTTTGACGCCGTAACTACTGAACCGATCATCATGAAATTTTGCATACAAGTTCTCTGGAGTGCGGAGAAGGATATAGGCTACCTTTTATCCCGGGAAAAAGTACTATTCCCGAGGGTTCGACATTACCGCGGGCGGAGCCGCGGGCGAAAGCTAGTATATATATATATATTTTATTATTAGATTGTTACGCAAGGGTCTAATATGATACATTTTGGTGAGGGCAAAATTTAATAATAGTGTAGCGAGGGATTCAGAGTATGTTGCCCGAAGTAAAAGTATTATGTTAGTCCCGTGAAGACACATTCAGCTTTTCATCTCCCTCTATGAACAAAACGTGTTTTGATTCCCATGGAGACAGAAAAATTTTGAGTTCATTTTTTTACCCTCGGGAATAAAAAAATATTTTGGATCCTGTATACGAGCAACCGTTCTTTGTTTTTTGAATAGATGAGATGAAAAATAATATTTTTAATGACTAAGCACAAAACTCTCTTTGGAAAAGTCGGCCATCGCCTTCTCATTTTATACCACCTCTGAGGAGCTTTCCCCGGCCACTAGCTCACCTGGAAGTGTCTGAATTGACTCAGAACGCCGTAACGATAGGCTTGTCGAAGGAAAACCTGGTGAAATGGGGCTGTCGATATGATGGTCAGTTATGCCAATATGGCATATATCAACAATGTCAACAATGATCCAGTTGCTCTCTGGCTCCAATTCTGCTGCAAAACGATTTGGCAGTTTTAATGGCCAACCGCCAAACCTTTGCTAAGGATTATTCATGACAGAGCCTTAAGGGCTCGTACTACCTCACACTGCTTTGCATGATTGTCTGTAATATCAATAATAATGAAATACTCAAGTTGAAATAAAAATGCAGCAAAGTTTAGGACTGACTCTGGTAACTATCTGACTCAAAAAACACGATTGAGTTAAATTTTCTCGATGGAAAAAAAATGCAAAGTTGCCTCCAAATCACGTCTAATTTACTCAGTATACAGCAGTATTCACCAAATACATTAAAATTAACTTTGAAACTTTTGATTATAATTGCATTACAGATAAGGCAGCCATCATGTATTTTTTTTTTCAAATAATCCTTGAATATTGTTTAAACGAAAATATCCAAAGTAGCCAACGCGTTTAGACCATCCGCGTTTGTACCGCTTCGCCGCCTGGCCTATGGCGGGCCCTTAATTATTTTTAATAACTTTCCATTTAGGTGGAGAACAACGAGCGGCTCAAAGGAGAGATCAGCCTTCTCAAATCGAAGCTAGAGGTGGAGCGAACAAGATATGGAGACCTGCAAGCGATGTTGGAACACAGCAAGCTGCAGGCGCAACGAGAGATTGATGTGAGGAGTGAAGCTTGTACGGCTCTGAGAGCTGAACTCGCCGATACAAAAAGGTAAGAGTTATTAACACTGCGACAAAGGATATTTACAAATCGGTTCAAATTGATCCCATATTAACACGTCCTCATCCCTTTCAGGGTTGACATAGTCTAAGGCTATAAGACCCAAAACCTTTAGCGTGTTATTGGGCGTAGAGATGAAACATGGTATCAAAATAGTGATGGGTTGCTAGCCGTATGGCGTATTAACATGATTCCTTAGATTTTTCCCCATCCCCTCGGGCGGCTTCTACGATCTGCCCGGGAAGAGAAGTAACTGGTACAATCTATGCTTTTTCTTTTCTCCCAGCCCAGCATGATTGATCCTTATGGCCTTGTAATAAGGTTGAAACGAGTGAAAAAATATCAAAAATATTTGTTTCCCAATTTTGTTTGGTATGGCTGTCAAGTTTCGCCATTTTGACAATGGCAATGCAAATATCAGAAGATGTCTTGTACTGACACATGGGAATAGGCTAGTTTCCTAAAAAAATATAAATAGTCCGTCAGTTAGATATTCAAAAAATATTGGACACGTATTTTTTCTTTTGTCGATTAAACAAAAAATCATAAAGATATAGCCTTTTGAAGTTCCGTGTGACGTCATAGTTTGCTACAATTTTTAGCAAACTTTGACGTCACGAGCCCCCCCTCCTGAACTTTGACACGCTTTATCTTTATAATTTATTGTTTACTAGCTTTCGCCCGCGGCTCCGCCCGCGTCAATGTCGTTGACAGTAACCGGGAACAGTACTTTTTCCCGGAATAAAAGGTAGCCTATGTCCTTCTCCGTACTCCAGAGAACTTGTATGCAAAATTTCATGATGATTTTCGGTTCAGTAGTTCAGTTTCGGGTTCAGTAGTTAGGGCGCGAAAGCGTAACAAACAAACAAACTCACTTTCGCATTTATAATATTAGTAAGGATAAGGATTTGACAAAAGAAAAAATACGTGTTCAATATTTTTTGATTATCTAACTGACGGACTTATTGTTATGTTATTATTACGACCCAGGAAACTAGCCTATTGAAAGTAGAGTAACTCAAGGTTATACTTTCATTTAATGTCATTTTGGAAATAGTACTGTACAATTACGTGTGAATGTGTTGAAATACCTAATGGAAAATAACCGTTCTCGGGTGTTTTCAGGGTTCCATACATCAAAAGGAAAAACGGAACCCTTACAGGATCACTTTGTTGTCCGTCTGTCTGTCAAGACCTTTTTCTCAGGAACGCATACATTTGTTTGTAAACCTTAGTAGTAATAGTTTTGTTTTCTTGTTTGTATAAATATTACTCTGCTTGTATGAATGAAATGAAATAGAATTTTATTAAAATTTGGATATCATGTATCTCTTTCTGAACGTCATATTATTATTTTTAATATTTGCAAAATCGATAAGCTACTAGCGTTTCGAAACGACCACTGCTGAGAAGAATACGCCGAAAGAAACTCAGTCCAGTATGAAGCCTGTCACATATAGATTTTTGTATGGATGTTATTTTTCAGACAAAAACACGAAACGAGCGTGGAATTGCTGCGGGCTAAGGAGCTGCTGAACTCAAAGAACGCGACCATCTCGGAGCTCGAACGGAAACTGGCGGCCGGCGGCAGCAAGCGCGGACAGATCGCGGACGCACTGGTCAGTATTGATAAATTAATAAATATATGCGGACAAATCACACAGATTGAGCTAGCCCCAAAGGAAGTCCGAGACTTGTGTTTGGGATACTAACTCAACGGTACTATATTTTATAACAAACACATTTGTATGAATAAACATCCAAGACCTAGGTCAATCTGAAAAAGATCATTTTTCATCTTGCCTGACCGGGATTGAACTCGGGCACCCTCGTGTTGTAGGCTGGCGTGTTAACCACTGCGCCACGGATCTCGCCTCGATTGATGATGTTACCTTTAGCTTCTTCAAACCTTCCATTCGTTGCCCGTCGCATTACTACGTTGCACTTTCAGTAGTGTCAGAGGTAACTGTCCGTGGTCCAGTGGTTAAGGCGGTTTCCTGTTACCTTTTCCGGTTACCCCGCGGTCGTGGGTTTGATTCTTACGGAAAGCATACTTTATTTAGTTCTTTCCTGTTTTGTTAGGACATTGCAGGCTTGAATTCACCTGATTGTCTGATAATTAAGATGATTCCGTGCTTCGGAGGGCACGTTAAGCCGTTGGTCCCGGCTGTTATCTGGTAGTCGTTAAAGGAACCACGTCAGAGGCCGAGATGCGGTTCCGAAGAACTCTGACACCAGGGTGTGCACGGTCGATTGACCTAGTCACCTTCACGAAATGATGCTAATAGGTAATTTTTATTTCCTGCGACCCTTTTTCTAGTGCCTCCTAAAACTATATTTCCCATGACACTATTCTGATCCTTCGGTTGCTTAGAAAAAATACGTGTCCCAATTTTTTGATTATCTAACTGACAGGACTAATTTTAGATAATTTTGGCCCAGGAAACAAGCCTATTATAAATTTATTATCAGTTTTACGTAACGAAACACTTTAATTCGTGTATTCCAAAAAATAGCTTACAGTGCACTTGATATTCTCGTTTTACTCAAGCTATGATTTCCTCACAGACGGAGATAGAAACCCACAAGTCCGAGCTAAGCCGCGAGATCGCAACGTTGAAGAAGTGCTTAGTGGACAACAACGGCCCCGAGCTGGCGACGCTGCGCGGGGAGAAGCAGCAGCTGGCGGAGAAAGTGCAGCTACTCACGGCGCAGCTGCAGACTCCCGACGATAAGGACCACGCCGTACGTACCTTCTCTCTCTCACCCAACCGTGTTCCTCATGATATCCTCACTAGCTTTCGCCCGCGGCTCCGCCTTGGCCGCAGTTCCTATTGTGATGAGTGACCGCAAGTGGCATAAAAATATTTCGAGCTCCTCCGTGCTTCGGAAGGCACGTTAAGCCGTAGGTCCCGGCTCATGTCATCTTTGATGGCAGTCGTTAAGCTATGTCAGATGCCTTTAGGCAGCTTGCAAAATCTGACATTAGTGTTAGCCACTTACACACACGAAAATCAACAAACAAAGAAGAGCACGTCACATAGTAAATTGGTTTATTGCTTCTTGATCATATGTTACATCTTGATGGTTGACTGTGACGGGTCCTTTCTCGTTAGCTGGCCGATAATATCCCGAAAATCATTAGTGTTTTGATGCTAATTATGGTAATAAAACCGCTGAAACGCGTCCTCATACAGATATAATGCTTCAATACCCAGGGTCTACTTAATAAATAAATATATATATGAACAAATCACAGGCCAGGTTTAAAACTTGTCCGGCACAACCTATACCAATATTTGAAGACCAAACTATCTCAAGTACGGTAAGTTAAGATGTAATGGAGAAGGCAATCTCAACCACTCCATTATTTTAGTCAGACAAGAGTTTATACACACATAGTATCACGTCTTTTTCTTTTGCGGGGTAGACAGAGCTTACTTCATAGACCAAACTGTGCTATTTGGCAGGGTCGTCATGTACTGTAGTGTGTGTCACTATGTGAAATAGTAGCGGATAAGCCATTAAAGTAGCAACAGGTCACTTCATAGACCAAACTGTGCTATTTGGCAGGGTCGT
This sequence comes from Elegia similella, assembly GCA_947532085.1. Taxonomy (NCBI): domain Eukaryota; kingdom Metazoa; phylum Arthropoda; class Insecta; order Lepidoptera; family Pyralidae; genus Elegia; species Elegia similella. Next base: position 24,394,359 of record OX383941.1, read on the forward strand.
CATGTACTGTAGTGTGTGTCACTATGTGAAATAGTAGCGGATAAGCCATTAAAGTAGCAACAGGTCATAGGGTATGGGTTGGAGTTCATTGAAGATTCCTTCTTTGAACTATTCAAACAAACATTTTCAATTTTTATCGAATCATGTTTTATCCTTACACGTACATCATCTTTTTCCCGTGCGGGGTAGACAGAGCCCAAGTCTTTAAAACTTACAAGAATCAAAAAAAATATGTTTGAAGTCATCACGTAAATAGGCATCTCTTGAATAGGCATGTAACATCCTCGTCTTCATCGTAAATTACCATCAGGTGAGATGGGAGACAAGGTATCATTTGGTTATATATTTAGTTATATCCCACGGAAGTTTACGGTATGTTATCTAGAGTTTAATGGTGCGTACAGACTGATGAAATGTTACACACAATGTAGCATGCAATGAAAGATTTTGCCGTACACATTGCTGCAATGTATCATGACATGTAACACATAATGTAACAATTTCTCATAGTTTAGACGTGTTGCGCGCGAACTGTGCATTTCATGCGCATACTACGAGCATTACAAGATGCGCGCGGAGTGATCCGTAAAATAAACAAATAAATATATATGGACAAATCACACAGATTGAGCTAGCCCCAAAGTAAGTTCGAGACTTGTGTTATGGGATACTAACTCAACGATACTATATTTTATAACAAATACATATATAGATAAACATCCAAGACCCAGGCCAATCTGAAAAAGATCATTTTCCATCTTGACCTGGCCGGGGATCGAACCCGGTCACTCCGTGTCGCAGTCTGGCGTGTTGACCACTGCGCCACGGAGCTAGTCCGTGATTTGTCGGTTTTTCGGACGAACACAAAGGGGCGCGCAGTGTGCACGGGGCAAGCAGCATGGACGGTTGTTCCTCAGACGCGCTTGTGCACGAAACGAACATGGAGGGCGACAAGTGAAATGAAGAAGTTCTGCACCTGTTCTTCGTTTATACAACTTTGTACGCCACCAACGTCGGCGTTTGCGACGTTTTTTCTTTAGTTCATTGATTATTAATAATGAAGCACTCATTATCAATACATGTGACGACGGGCCGTGTTCGCGGCATACTGGCGGAAACAGATGCACGCGGGAGGTTCGTAGTAATTGCGCGCTAAGAGCGCACTATGCGTCCAGGCTTGCAGCGAACATGCAATGAAAGGTAGAATATTACATTTCATGTTACATTTCATCAGTCTGTACGCACCTTTAGGCTGTCACCGAGTGGTATCCCAGTAATGGGACTGGATTGTGAAGGGTAGGGAAAGAGTAGAATGGCGCAACTAAAAGGAACCACTCCAAGTCTTCCCGTGGATGTCGTAGAAGGCGACTTAGGAAAAACAAGCTAAACAAAGCTTATAAACATCTAAGACACCTCTCCAACCCGTCTGGCCAGCGTGGAGAGTGTAGGCCAAGTCCTCTGGCTGCTCTGGCCAAGTATGGCCCTAGTAGTACAGAGAGGGTCGTGCTCCTGTAGTGGAGACTAAAAAGGACCTGATGATGATAATGATGATGATACTTATTGAATAAAAAAGACCATTTATATCAAATCTTGTATATTCGTTGCACAATTTTGATCACTATAAATATATTTAAATGAAACGGTACTTAAATGGTAGGTTTAACGCTGAAGTTGCTCTTGCTGTCGGCTTCGTCGGTATAGTTGGTCACTTTGGCCTCTTCGTCGATGTCGGAGCACAGGGGCTCGATGGACCACAGACACACGCAGTACAACGCGTACAGCGCGAAGTACAGCATGTACAGCAGGCTGGTGACACACGCCAGCCCCGCCGGGTACACGCGTTTGTCCTTCTCCGCGCGCCACGATTCCTCGGTCCACGCGCGGAAGTACTGGCAGAAACGTCTGCCAAAAAAAAAAAAATAGCCATAGATATATTGAACTTTTTGGTAGTGATGTTTGAAAATAGTTTCACTCGGTCTAAGTACTGGCAGAACCGTGTGGCAAAATAAAAAAAAATTGCCACAGAGTTATTCCTTCTATATTGAACTTTTCGGTGAAGTGATAAGGTTTGAAAATGGTTTTACTCGGTTCAAGTGCGGAAGTACTGGCAGAACCGTCTGGCAAATTTAAAAATAATTAGCCATAGACTTATTCCTTTATATTGAACCTTATGGTGATTCAGCAAATATGCGTCTTCCATAGAAGTTACTGTTTTCTAGTCAATAAAACTTGTAGTTTATTTGAAATGGTGTTTGTTTTATTTTAGTAGAGATTGTAATTAGAACTTGATCATTAGATTGTGGTTATTAAAGGGAGGGGAGTTGAAACTAAAAAAAAATGGTTAGAAATCTGATCCTCAACACAATATTTTTTAATAATAAATGATCAGAACAAGTGGTACTCGTCTTAACGATTGATAAATTTCAAGAGTGAACAAAACCGCCGAAGAATTGTTTGCTTGCATTCTGCCCATTGATATCCAAATTTGTTAAGTTTAGGTACATACAGCGGGTTAAATTATCTCAATCAGTCAAACTTTTCCAATGGCATCAATGCTGATTCCATCTGTTGAAAAGTTAATCATTAGGACTCAAAAAATCGACATACTCATGCAAATGTATGGCCAATCCTTTGAAAAAGTCTATTTTTTTCGAAGTCGGTATTATTACCAAAGGAAAAGTTTTTGACAACCTGTGTCACCTCTTTATGAGTCAAATTAACACGCTGTATAATTGGATGATCACAAACTAGATGACACAGTGCGCAGTTTTTACGGCAATAAAACACGTGTTATATTAATATTGGTCACAACGCAAGAACGCTTTTCGTAACTTCAAAAGCGATATGCATGTCGGTGAGCAGATCTAATTCGACGCACTATTCCATTTTCGAACGACAAAGCGTGGGCAGCAATTCCATCCATATGTGGTCGATATACCAGCTCATCACACCTCCAGATTCGCCTCCTTCGTTATGCGAACCGCCAAAGAATGGAATTCCCTCCCCGCGTCGCTGTTTTCCGACTTTAATTTAAGACTTTTCAAGAGTGAATAGGCATTATTTGGGTTTACGTGTACCACCCTACACCTCATCGTTGTTACCCATCAGGCAGGATAGAATGTTCCGATCGCTGCGTATAAAGCTACTTACTTGAGCGGTGGTATGGTGTGGTCCAACATGGCGACCACAGCGTGTAGCGCGTGAGTCAGCAGCAGAACTAGCACCCACACGCACAGCAGGTACGGCGGCCAGCGGAAGCTGCCCAGTGCCGCTGCAAACACCACTATCATCAACACTATCTTACTGAACACCGAAGGAACTATTGATAAACTAGCTTTTTCCCACGACTGTGCTCGCGTGTCTATCGTCAGGAACGTCAATCCCTCGGGAAAAAAAGGTTATCCTATGTCCTTCCCTGGGCCTCAAGGTACTTCCATACCAAATTTCATGGAAAATGGAGGTTACAGACAGAGTTACTTTCGCATTTATAATATTAGCATGGATTGGATAAGACATAGTTGAATTGATACAGAGATTTTATCTTTGTTTGATATTCTCTCTTCTTACATAGTCATAAAAGATTGCGCAGCCAATTTTAATTTGCTTTCTGGTAACGTACCTTTCACTCTCTCATAATTTCTTCGCTCATCATACCATAACCGCTTCAGGCTAATATTGTTGCATGCATGGCGATGTATTGCGTATTGCTTATATGGTGCGTATACATAATTCAAATCGGCTACGATTGCTTAAAAACTCAAAGTACTCAACTGTTCAAAAAATATAAGTTCCAAAGTATCGTACCCTGAACGAGGGACCGGTCGGGGCCCGCAGCCGGCTGCTCTAGCTCGGCCCGTTGGACAATGTCAGCAGACAGCACGCGTCGCCTCATATCTGTGCGCCGCGGGACTCCGTGCTCGGATTCCGAGCGCAAGCATGTACGCAAGGCACGATCGGTGGCTGAAGACTGCAACCAAAACGATAACCATTAATATAACTCCCCAAATTCTAGGAACGGTTTCTGGCTGGAGACCATCATTACTCCAACTTCTCCAAAGGGCCTCTAAGTGATGGATCTATATCCCCACGCAGGTTTCTCAAAGGATCGGGGTAACACCCGTGAACAGATAGAATATCCCCAATAATAAACCACGAGTAGCATTCGGTGTCGCCCCTTTTGCCAGCAGTAACCAGCTAGTTTGATAGGGTCCATCTGATAGGCGGCAAGCCACCATCCGTCAATTAAAGTCAGTTATCATGATTGTGGCAGTACAGACCCTTTTCAATAACCCAGCACAAGACCACGCACATTTTAATCTCATAACCCAACAATTTCTGTTTTAGAATGCAATAGTTCCTACCCCGACCAAGAACTGTTCAAGGGCTGTTTGTATCATACGTTGGTATTTCCAGTAGCAGGTTCTTGCAGGAGACCTTCATTACATCAACTACTCCAAAGAAACTCTACGTTTTAAATCTACATCCCCAAGCAAACCTCTTAAAGGACCGGGGCAACGCACATGAACTCAAAGGGACGAATAATAATAACGTTTTAAATAAACAAGAAGACTTGGACAGTCAGTAAGAGATGAGATCACTGCTAAACGCGATATGTACCTACAAGCCTGTAAATCAATCTGATCTTGTATGATGATATTTGAAACCACCTCTTGTTTTTGACGAAGGAAAAAGTTGAGGAATCATTTGTCTAAAAAAATTTGAAATTCTTAAAAGATTATAAACAATTATTCGAAACTGCGTGTGTTAATTTGTAGTTTTCTTACCGTTGGCGATATCCTGGCGTAAGACATGGGTAGTTTCTCCTTGGGTTTATCCTTTTCGTCTTTGCCGGGATCGGTCTTCGTCACCGAAGGGTGGTCGCCGCACATGCTGGAATATTTATGTCTTTAAAAAAAAGAAACACATCGGTCACTACTCAAACTGATAAACTAGCAAAGAATAAATTAAATTTTTTTGATACACTAGCTGACCCTGCAGACGAAATGCTGCCATATAATTAAAAAAATCATAAAAAAACGTAGAGCCGTTTCGGAGGATTGCGACCTGACACAAGATTTTTATTTACATTAGATACATAGATAGATTTCCACATGCTCAAATTTTCGCTGTAATCGAATCGTGGTTCGTTAGATTGATTTATACATTGATAAATATAAATAAACAAGGAAATATGTTGGGGTAAACTTGAAAGGTCGTCTCAATAGCTGTTATCATTCCTGTTATTATAGATTATGCAACGTAAAGTCTATGTATTTGTTACCACCACAGATCTAAAGTACAAACCCCCAACTAAAGCACACTTAGCTAATACAAAATGATTTATTTTCCTGAAGAATTATTACATCACATATTTACAATAACTCCTGTTACTAGGCACAAGCCTGTATCACTTTAATTCACATTTAGTCGTGTAGATAGTTAATCAAACTTCCAATTTTGGTACGTGTGATCGGGAGTACTTATTCTACTTCTTATTAGAATCGAGATAAAGAAAAAGAAATAAAAGAAAGTACAAACAAAGCTCACATTTTTATCTAATGTAGATAGGCTCAATTCAATCACAGGGAGGGAGAAAGAGGGAAGAGATACCAGCGTAATCTAGTAAATTTGTAAATTCTCCAGTTTCACGGCCACATGCAGTACTTATTCTACTTCTCATTAGAATCGAGATAAAGAAAAAGAAATATTAAGTACAAACAAATTACTCGCTCAATTCACTCACAGGGAGGGAGAAAGAGGGAAGAGATACCAGCATTATCAAGTAAATTACTAAATACTCTAGTTTCACGGCCACAGGCTTTGTTTACCCCGCACCCAGCGACGCATCAGTGATAAACACTACCAACTGGCAAAATTACACAATGTACTCACACCATCTGCGGTAGTTTGGACACTTCGTTCTGTAGAGACTCCATTCCTCGTGTGTCCACTATTTCCTACTTTGCATCCTACACTGGTGATTTGGTGGTGTTGTGAAATTCGCGGAGTGGCGGTCGGTGCGTCATCGGTAAAGTCGACGTGACGCGGGCAGACACTGTTCTGTTCATATGTTGACACCGCTTCTAACTTTGAATCTCGGTGACATTTGACATCGAGAAAGAGGTTTTTTTGCCATTGTTTTATGATAGAAGGTTGTCGTCATTGGTTTTTAAAAAATATATTGCGTCTAGAAATTATTTTTAACCTCCGGCGCGAAAAGAGGGATGTTCAGTTTCACTGCTGTGTGTGTCTGTTTGTGGTACCATAGCTCTTAAATGAGTGAACTAATTTGGATGCGGTGTTTTTTAATTTGAAAGCAAGATTTCTTGCGATGGTTCTTAGATGTTTTATCAAACCGTTTACAAGATAGAAGTATTTCGCGTTGAGGGTTGTTTAATTAATGTCTAATGGCGTTAGCCTAAACTTGGTAAAACCAAGTCAAGCTGAAATAAAAAAGTTTTAATAGATGCCGACAATATTTTTTTAATCCTAATGAGGATATTTTTCGTAAATGCTCATTTTATATGAGAGTTTGCTGTCTCTCCAAGCCTTGCGCACAGGCAACGCCCAAAGCCGAGGTCCATCCCTCCTGAGGCCCTTCGTTGATCGGTGATATATATCAGGTCATTTTTTTGCACGTCGTATGGTGCCCGGCAGAGTAGAATAGGACCACTCCAAGTCTTCCCGCTGATGTCGTATAAGGTGAATTAGGAAATACAAGCTTAACAAAGCTTATAAACATCTGAGAGACCTCTCTAACCCGTCTGGCCAGCATGGAGAGTGTACGCCAAGTCCTCTGGCTGCTCTGGCCAAGTATGGCTCTAGTAGTACAGAGAGGGTCGTGCTCCTGTAGTGGAGATTAAAAAGAAGTGATATAGATAGTTGTCGATATAGGATGAGGGTACTCTGCCCTCGCCTCAAACGCCCGGTGAAGTAGCGAAAGTTCACTTGGGGCTAGCTACATAGACCTTCCAAAACAAAACATAACATTAAATGTAACTTAGCGTTATTGTATTGTTCACAGCTTCGCTACCTCCACGGGCGCTGTCTTCGGCTAGAGAGCTGTCGCAAAGCTCTCGTGTGGCAGAAGCGCTACCTGCAGCGCGTTCTCGCGGGCTACGCAGAACTCGAGCGAACCCTCCGGCTACCCACCAGAGTAGAACGCAGCAGCGGCAAAAAGAGATTCAAGTGAGTATTGAGTTTGATTAACGCGAGAAAATAGCCGCTTGGAAGGATATGGGGGAGACCTTTGCCCAGCAGTGGGATAATATAGGTTAATAAAAAAAATTGCCGCTTCGTACTGCTAGAGAGAATCGGGACGACTTTGTGTGCGCACGTCTTTTCCTTACTTCGTCTGTGTAAATTACTTTATTGCCTATGTTACTCACTGATAATATCTCTATGTTAATAATTTTGAAAATCATTTAAACAGCATAAAAAAACATGTCTGTTATATTGGGCCAAATATTTATTTTGATTTAATTATTTGTTTTTTAAGTGAATATATTACTAAATATTCTGTGAATATTTCAAACGTATATCTGTGGATCGAGCAAAAAATCACGTATGATGTCTGGAAGCCTAGAAATAAAAGATTTGAATATTTGTTTTATTCTGTTTTTAGTATTTGTTGTTATAGCGGCAACAGAAATACGAGTACATCATCTGTGAGAATTTCAACTGTCTTACCATCACGTTTCGTGAGATACAGTTCCTTGACAGAGCTGTAGTCTATGTTAAAACATAGTAATATAAAAGTGTTTAATCCTAAATAAACAGTAGTATCTCAACCGTGGTTTCATTCACATCGTCATGTCGCCCAACAATACAAAGCGGAGCCATATTTTGAGTAAGTGTCACGGTCAAGCGACCATGCACACCCTTGTGTCAGAGTTCTTCGGAACCGCCTCTCGGCCTCTGACGTGGTTCCTTTAACGACTACCAGATGGCGGCCGGGACCAACGGCTTAACGTTCTTTCCGAAGCACGGAATCATCTTTATTATCAGACAATCAGGTGTTTCAAGCCTTCAATGTCCTAAACAAACAACTAAACAAAGTATGTTTCCCGTGGGAATCAAACTGACGACCCCCGGATCTACATGCAAACGCCTTAACCACGGAGCAGATGCCATATTAATAAGGTCCCGTTTTTACCCTTGAAAGCCGTGATAGCGTGTAATGTATGTAATGTAATGTGATGTGATGTGTGGTGTCAGATGCGTGGCCACGGTGGTGACCATCGTGCTCCGCATGGGGTTCCTGGTGCGGCGCCGCCAGCACGTGCGAGCACTGGCCGCGCGCGCCGTGCTCGCCACGCCGCTCCACGCCGCACACGCCGCACACACCAAGTAAGCCTTACATTTACTTTTTACACTTGTCTCTTTGTTGAAGTCATTATTTCGTGTAGGTTTCACGGTTAATCGACTATGTACACCCTGGTGTCAGAGTTAGAGCCATTTAATAGATATTTTTTACTAATTACGACTACGAATCGGTATATTTTCACTATATTTTTTATTTTCACATCAAAGAATTTACATATTTTATGATTTTACACCGTTTTTTTAATGTCATATCGATCTTTTATTAATAATAGAGGGGGAGTAGGAAATTTTAATCTAATCTATTCCTTCCCGGGAGTTTTTGAAAAGTACGGGAATAAATAGGTATTTATTAATTTTTCTTTTCCTTCCCATTTTATCCTTCCCGAATTTCTTCCCGCCGCCCATCTCTACCTCTTCCAAACCGCCTCTCGGCCTCTGACGTGGCTCCTTTAACGACAACCAGATGGCAGCCGGGACCAACGGATTAAGGTGCCTTCCGAAGCACGAAATCATCTTTATTAACAGACAATCAGATGATTCAAGCCTGCAATGTCCTAACCAAACTGGAAACAACTAAACAAAGTATGCTTCCCGTGGGAATGGAACCCATGACCCCGGGTCTACAGGCAATTGCCTTATCCTCTCGCTCACAGAGGTATTTGAAGTGAAAACTTCTTTAGCGACGTTGTCACTTTTTGGGATGAGTAAAAAATTTTAACTCGCGTCAATTAGTAAGACGGACGTGACCTGAGACCGCCGGTTTTTTTTATTAAAACGAACGTGAGATATAGACATTATTAAAATATACATCAAGAGGTTTCTCACGAAATGCGGATCGAGACATCGGGCGCGCGTCTCGATCCACATTCGCCCTGAGGAAGACCTCCGGATAAGGTCGAAACATGTCGGCCAGTAGCTGACTTCGTACATAATTAACCCGATGTAGCATATTTCAATAAGTCTCGTTGTATTTACTTTTTATACTTGTCTCTTTAGTTTGTTTATACCAGAGCGCACTGCTGTTTTAGGTCAAGGCTACGCATAAGTAGCGTCAAGGCCAATATGTATTCAAACGTGTAATCTTATTATACAAGATCCATTTAAATTAAGGTAGGTCATAGAAATGCTTTGGTAGCAAACTTGAAGAAATCACGACAGTTTTTGTTTTTGTATTTTCATTCAATTTTTTTTATTAACATCAATAAATCAGCTGTTTTGATTATCGACGTCGGTGACGTAGTATCCATAGTAGATAATGGTAAAAATTGTTCGCCAAGATAGTTTTTTTGTACATAGGTTGAATTTTTCGCTTGTTTTTCTAAATGTTCAGGTCCAGATATCTCGAAAACTAGCGTTTTTTTTGTTTCTTAAGCATTTTACTAGCTTGTGGGTGCCAGCCTTTAAAATATTTTCACTTAATTATATTGACCTTAAATAAAACACGGCCGTGTGGCTCAGTACCTTTAAGCACCTTTAAATCGCCGGGTCACGGATTCGACCCCGGTCAGTTCAGTATGGTAAACGAGCAATCTCTTGTCTAAGCCCGAAGAAACCTTTACAACTAAACAGATATAATAAAATGCTTTTTTAATTCCACAGCTCCCACCATTTCCAATCGAATTCCCCACCCTCCCGTGAGCGTCCCGTCGCCGCCCCGCAGCCATCCTCGGCCCGGGAGCGTACAGATAAAGCTGAAAATGTAGCTAGAAGAGTACTCAAACACGAGCTGAGGCTGAATCTACCACCGTCTCCCTCACGTAAGGATTTTTTTACTAACTTATTTGTATTGCTGTATATATATTTCTATGTTATTATTTATTTTTTATTTGTTTTTCTTATTTATAGTTTTGGTGTTATTTGGGTAGGTATTTGTTTAATAGTTTTAATTAATTAATTTTTTTTTAGTTCAAGATTTAAATTATGTTTATTTTTAAAATATAAAACAAAATAACTTTCTATGTATATTACATATATCACTTTTTGCGCCATACAATTTTTTTTCTCTTTTTATTCCCTATGGTTGACTGAGAGATAGTGCTCATAGCATGTTACAAGAGTACTCTACTTTGGAACAATAGAGTTAAATAAAAAAATAAACTTATTGTTGTAGTGCTGTGAGGAAAAAATAAACTTATATAATTTCTTTCTCTTGTACACTTCACATACATACACCTTTAGTAAAAAGTCATGGTTATTCTGAATCATTCATCAATAGACATAAAAACGTCACTGCTGAACAAGGGCCTCTCCCATGAATTCCTCGGACCAAACTCACCACGCTTGGCAGGCGGGTTGGCGAGCGCAGGTTCTTTGGCTTCTTGTACTTCCGACGCTGCTGCCCATCGGAAGCATTTTTGAGGTAAGAATAGGAATTTGTTGGATTTAGGAAGGGAATGAAAGTGGGGTACTAGTCTCTCGGATGAATGGGGAAAAGCAGCGGCTCGGAGACCAGGTGTAGTGTAGGGTGTAGTGTAGCATAAGACGTAGTAGTATAAGTATATCAAGACTGTTTATTGGGATCCCAACACACATACATGATATACTTATATTACTACGTCTTATGCTACACTACACCAATCCTGGCAGGGTCGCCATGCGGGGAGGCGAAGGAAACGTGTGACTTAAACAAAGATTAGTTAAAGACTGTTTATTGGGATCCCAACACACATACATGATATACTTATATTACTACGTCTTATGCTACACTACACCAATCCTGGCAGGGTCGCCATGCGGGGAGGCGAAGGAAACGTGTGACTTAAACAAAGATTAGTTGAAGACTGTTTATTGGGATCCCAACACACATACATGATATACTTATACTACTACGTCTTATGCTACACTACAGTGCGTACCCGATGCCATACCTTCAACCACCGGACAGGCAGTTGAGGATCACACCCCTGATCCCTAGTTCCGAATATTTGTGCCTAATAATTCCTTTGTTGCAATATAATTATACTAAAATTTGTCAACTTTGTCACTAATATGAAATTGTGCTAATTTATAGTGATTGGTGGTGATTTCGTCCGTCGCTCGCCTTACACCAACTCCCCCCGTGAAGATCCTTTCATACTAAGGTTAGTCATCGATTTTGAGAACTTTAACCTACCTATTCTGTTTAATCGCTCGTATGCGGGAGCGCGAAAATGCATTGTTTAAATATTGTGTCTGGTATTGCCGCATACAAGAGGTTAATATTAGTGGCTTTGCACTTTTCGTATCATGTTTTGGATGAGTTAAATTCACAGTACAGTCCCGGGACATTCGTAGAATAAATGGGAATCTCTTGGATAGGTATGTAACATATTCATCGTCACTTACCATCAGGTGAGATAGGAGACCAATGCCTACTTCAATACTTTAATAGCAACAGTTTAATATGGCTAAACATGTGCTCTTGTATACTGCATTTAACACCTCAGTGTACCATGTTTTATGTGAATTAATATGAATATGAATTCTTAGTAAAATAAAAACAGCTCCTACCATTTTTCCGTTTACGCCTTGAGCAGTTGAGCACATTGACGCGATGTGACGAACTGTGTTAGCAAAACTGCGATTTATCTGTCATCTTTTGTTTTGCTACCGCCAGTGTACTAATGGCGGTAGTTAAAATTTGCATTGCATTGAATTAGAAAAACTATGGAAGCGTAACTATCATACAACTAACGATTCAATATCAGTCCCATTTACGCAAACAAACTTAACTAAAATCACAACAAAAAACTTACGCACTCATAGACGAAGCTTGTTTCCGAATGGCCGCGTCAAGGTTACGGGGCGGTGTCTAATGAACGCTGTGGTGTCAAACTGTCAACTTAGCGGAGGTAGGTAGGCACCGCTCGCGACAGCAGCTCGCCTCGTTCGCTATATAAAGTTACTCCAGTGTCACTTTTCCGGCTTTCCTTGCGTTTCCTGCACCACTTTACTACACAAGAAGTCTTTTTTTTTCCTTAATTCGATACGATTTTGCCGATATTCACAAAAAATATGTCGTTAAATGCTTATATCAACGCGTCCTTCCGTCACGGAGCGCGTGGCAGACTAGTTCGCGAAAAGATATACTTTTTAAGCCCCGCCCGCTTTGATCTACTTTGCGTGGTGTCAGTTTTTGAGCGCAATGCTGCTTCCATAGTTTTTCTAATTCAATGTGTACGAGTGTATGTGTGTACAACAACATGTGACGGCTCAGTGTTACGCTGGACACAGTATTGCCAGCACCATAGAAGTTTCAGAGAGACGCAATTTTTTTTTAAATCTATGGCCAGCACTGATTTTCTCTCGTTTTCATATTTGCAGCTCTCCCCGCGGAGAAGTAGCGACGGCGTACCTCAACAAGCTGGAACTTGTGAGTCGATGTCTCAACCAGGCCATGGACGCCGGCCGCGACGGGTCATGAGCGACATCACGCGACACCGAGCGACACCACGTGATACCACGCGACACCACGCGACACCACGTGATACCACGCGACACCACGCGACACCACGTGATACCACGTGACACCACGCGACACCACGTGATACCACGCGACACCGCGCGTTGCTCAGCCCGGTACGTAGCGAGGGTTGGTAGAAATAACAGTGTATATTCTGTTTATGGCGCAGGATTATTTTGATGTATTTTAGTTTAAAAGTGTCGATAGATTAAATCACAAACACGATCTTTAGATAGATTGGTAAATATTTTATATTTTCGCCACTTAAAATATAAAAATAAGCAAATTTCCCAGTTTATTAAAGTCAAAAATGATATCAATTCTTAGAATAAAACGAATGAGAAGTTTTGTACGTCATGAAATAACATAATAAAATGTAATAAAGACATTTATTCAAATAATGAATTTCGTACCAAAATGCTGATAAGCCATATTATTTTAGAATAGATTAACTTTTGGTAAAATTATTTGTGCAAATTTTTTTTTTTCATATTGAATCTGTAATGTATTACTATTACTAGGTAATTCTTTTTTCTTCGACATTATTGTTACCTCAATCAGTTATAGTTTTAACTTTGTTGAACATATAATTGCCGTTCCCATACTGAAAATAACTGTCAAGTGGTTTTGTACCGCTACTACTGTAAGTATATAAGGCGTGGTTTTGAACCTCTTACTATATTGAAGTCCTAGAAAACAGAATTGCAAGAAAAAAAAGATAAAAAGATATATATGTGACCTTCAATAGAAATTCGTCCATCAGATCGGCGACTTTGTATGGGAAGCCTATTTTTTTTTTTATTTTTTGCCTTTTTTTTCTTGCAATTCAATTTTGTATTAGGGATTCTGATTTCAGGATTTCAATCTATTTCAGTGGTTCAAAATCACGCGGTATAAATGGGTATCTCTTGGATAGACATGTAACATCCTCGTCATCATCGTCACTTACCATCAGGTTAGATGGGAAGCAAATGCCTACTTCAAAATTTAGTATAAAAAAATAAAGGTATATAGTTAATTCACCAACCCCGCGCCGTACTTGCATTTCGATATATGATTTCCCATGCATTTGTAGCGTTGGCCAAGATAAGTATTAGACTAGTGCCAAACGGAACGAATAGTTGTGTTACTTAATTTATTTTAGTTGTAATTAGGTTAACGGAGTACGTGATTCCATGTTTTTCTCGATTGTTGCCGCTCCGCCTATTTGTTTTTCTTTTGTATTTTTTTTTTACTTGTGTGAATGGAGTAAATGTTTGTGTTAGGCCATTGCGACTTCGCTACGTGTCCGACTGTTTATTTTTGACTTTATTTTATTGATGAATGGAATTACGTGACATTTGTATGTTTTTTTTATTTGTTTATTTTGTTTATAGTCGGTTACGTGGCGAAGCGAAAGGGCGTTTAGTTGTAAATTTCATGTCTTCGAGACACCACGTGTCGTCCGAACTTGCCTTACGAATTAATATAAAACAGTTTCGATGTACAGAAATTTTGTAGACGTATTTAGCCGTAGTGTTCAGATTTATTTATTGTCTATGTACATCTGTGTGCCCTCACATTGAATATTTTAATATTGACATGAACCTCTTCAATTAATATAGGACATGTTTAATTTTTGAGAATGTTGTTCGGTGTTGGTATTTTTGTCGAGAAGATTTTCACATTTTGTGGATTATATTAGATTTAATGAAATATTAAAACTCCCGTATTGACCGGTGCTTTAATAGTTATACGTGTTTTAGTCCCAAGTAAAGTCCAATGCAGTTTGAATAAAAATGCGGTAAGCTAAGATATATCAACAATTTAATAATAAATTAACTATATTCAACAGCCAACGCAAGCCCTAAGCTTGTCCAATAGCTAAAATTTTACGTAACTCTGCCATAATTGCAAAAATGAAATACAAATATTTTCCCGCCGTGACAATTGAATCCAGAGAAATGATAATCATCACGCCAAAGATAAAAAAGAATAGAGATAAGATAATCCTAAAAAAAAACGAGATAAAATGATATGTAAAAATAGCCCTTGCCATATTTAAACCTCAAGAAAAAAGAGGGTCGTAGAGCGCAATCCTCCGCGAAACAAAAAACAAATAAAATGATATGTTAAAAGTAAAATAGCCATAATCAATAAAGTTAAAAAAATCAAGGGAATATTGTTCAAATACGATTATATTGTATGGCTTCGTCCGAATATCGGCTTTAAGAAGATTCCTTTTAGAGTTTCAATAACGGACAGACCTACAACTACCTGTCTTTCTCTCCCGCGCATTATTATAACACAACACAATAAAAATGTGTAACGAATAACAAATATAATTATAGGTTATTGTCCGCTTTTGACTCGCTAAATGTCATGTAGTATAATAATTTTAGACCCAAAATGTCAGATGCTGATCAGTTGTCAGAAAATGACTACACAAGTCAATACGGGAGTGTGCACTAGTGATGTAACGAATGTCATATTTTGGACATTCGCGAATGCGAATGCGAATGCGAATATTTGCTACCGACATTCGCGAATGCGAATGCGAATGCGAATATTCAGATTTTGTTTAAAAGGGATTGCCCATTCCCGGTTTCGCCCCCTTAATAACGCGTATAAGCTTAAAATAAAATTCAAAATTAGTCAATTATTTTTTTATTTAATATATTTAAATTATGGGGAAAATCTTTGTGGGGTTTTAATTTTTAATTGAATTGGTATTTTCACCAATATTTTCCGTTCAACTAAGTTTACAAAGACACTGAAGCGTATGTGCGATAATGAAAGATAATAAAATAATATGCGGTGTTATGAAATACTGGGTAAGTATAGTATGTACGTTTTTAACTTAAACTGTAGATTTTATTATTCTATACAATTATTCTACATAATTAATATCTGTAATCAAAAGCAGTATTGCGTTCATTGACAAAACTGCTTGCACAGGTAGTATTTTAAACATTCTTCGTAAACGGAAGTAATCGGCAAAAACGCTAGAAACTATTACCTACCTACATCGAGTTTAAAAAATAAACTGCCTACCTACCTATGTCTGTCAATAATCGAATGGATTTGCGGTTTCAAGGCGGTTTAGTTTTTTCAATCTTTACATTATTAGTAAACTAAATGCAAGTAATCTTAGTATGTAACGTAGTGCTGATGAGAAAGTTCTAAAAAACTCTGTTATAATATTCCTTGGTCCATGGTTATAATACTTATTTTGTGAATTTGGAGAACGTTTTTCACTATGTTTCTCTGCTTCTGCTAAAACATCCTCCAGCACCAAGTTGAAGATGTTACTGATGTTATGCTCTTGGATTAACCCAGCAATTAATTGTGAGTATCTACCTACATAAGAAAAAAAAAGATAACCTGTATTTACATAGATGCTAGAAGAAAATATGTACCTAGAAGGTATTATTTAAATTACTCTCTTGTTGACCTACATGATTGGCTTATGAGTAAATTACGTCCACTTGAATATATATAGTTCATTCGAGTAATTGACTTGTTTTTATTATATGAATGTATATGAGACACCATAAACATAAGTGTGCTCTTTAGTCTAAATGAATTCATCTATTTATTTCTTTTTTTAGGTATCTGAAGACAGCTGTATTTGTGCAGAATGTTTTCATATACTACAAAATATATTAACAAACTATTCAAGTGGTGATTTTGTTCAGCGAACATATGGCCACCAGCAAGTATGACTTGAATGTGGAACATCAATATTGAGAGCCTAAATACATAATGTTTCTTTAGGCAGTTCAAAGAGGGACCTCATACCTATTCAACAGGTATGTAACATACATAAAGCATGTATACACATATTATTTTGATTTATAAAAATCAACAAATGAAAGATTATAAAAATCGGTTTACCCGTTCATAAGTTATGGGTGTTCAAACAAACCCGATATAATATATAGAACAAACCCCATTGTTTTATATATTAAGTTTTAATAAATGAATGAAAATAAATAAAGATATGAGTTTTAAAATAATAACCTTCCCAATAATTAGACTAGTTACATGTTCAAATATTTTTTCATGGTCTATTAGTTCTAGCAATTTCAAACATGAAAATTATGATGTGAATTTCAAGATGTACTGCTTGAATTATATTAAAACTTATTATGGTTTCCAGGTACATCAACTAGAGAAGCCTGTCTACAGTGTTGGACTAACGCATACAGAAGTGTGAGATGTCATGCTCAGGTTGATCAATATAGCCAACCTCATGAAAGTGTCGATGTTACTATGTCTTCTGCAAGAAGCTCCAGGGAGTCATCAATTCTGGTGCCAAATCCATTACCAAACTCGCTGGCTATTGTCTAGTGGGTACAAGAACAGTGGGTTACTGTGCCCACATAATGGCTACTTCAGAGGCATTGACTCCGGCTACATTTTATATGAAGATTATGAATAAATATGTTGAATAGATTAAAACACTGTTTCTTCTTTCCCTTGCAATATAATTTTACTATGTAGTCAGTCTTCGGAATCCCTAAATATTAATAATTCTATTACTTCCATCATCATCTGACTGTTTTCTCCGGTTAGCCAATATTATGACACTATTACTGCTGTAAAAACTTTTTACGGTTGACGGCCTGGCTGACCCTAACCCTGCTTAGGTATTTCGTCATCATACTTAGCTAATGCCCACGGCTTCACACGCGTAAAAAGCCTATGGTACGCTAGTACTATTACAGCTCATCATACAAAAATCCCGTAAATGTGCTCATTTTAACGTGAAAGAAGGACAAACGAATACACTTTCACATTGATACTCTGCTTCGTTATATATGTATAGATAGTTATATAAGACCAATGGTCATTATTCAGTATTTTTCATATCATTGAACTACTCTTTATTTACGGAACAGTGAAAAGTATGGTAGTATTTTTCTGAGCTATTTTCACAACTGGGGTACCATTTTAGAAAGTGTAACACTCGTCTTCTAGCGATTTTTGTATGGAAAAATCGCTCTAATACGAGTTTCATAGTTTCAAAAATAGTGCCCCTGGATTCAAGCGATTTTCCCATACAGATGACATACGTCATCTAACAGTCATCCGTTCAAAAATAGCCCACTCGAACATAGAAAATAACCTCAAAATCGAACTTTGTTTAATTTTTTTATCAAAAACCCCACAATGTAAAAACATGATTTTTATTTTATTGTATTTCAATTATTAACTACGTTATTCTGTATAATTTTGGTTATTATACTGTATTATTTAATGTGGGACGACGGCCCAAAGAGCCGTGGGCATTACCCTTTGGCAACAATTCACTATCGCTTGGTGACCTTGATAGCAGTTCCGTTCGAACGAGGCGTACGTAATTGTAAAAAAATATTTTTGTTATTAGAAGAACATAATACAATACTTATATATTGGTTATAGTTTATGGCGACAATTTAATTTTAAAGCTATAAAAGAAAAAAAATTATTTTGTTTCTTAAAGAGTTTACTTATGATTCTCATAATTATAGTTTATTTTTTGTTGACAAATAATGTTTGTTGATTGTTATTTTTAGTTTTGGTAAGAAGTAGAAAAGGTAAAAATTCATAGAAGAATTGTTTTTGTTTGTGTACAATGTTTTTGTAGACATTATAATTTTAGATTTAAGGTTAATTTCTCAAAGTTAATAAATAAATGTTACCAACCAAATGATAAAGAGAAGACTGATTATGTGATGACGAGGTTAAATAATTTTCTTGAATTAAAACATAGTTAATGTATAGATTTTTTTTTATTATATCAACCAACAATAAAAAAAATAAAAAAAAATATTCGCAAAAACATTCGCAGTAAATTCGCGAATGCGAATGCGAATGCGAATATGCAAAAATATGCGAATATCCGCGAATGCGAATGCGAATGCGAATATTCGTTACATCACTAGTGTGCACTAGTTAACTAAGACACGCTCGCACAACCAAGCCATTGTTTTAATTAAGGTATGACGGACGCACGGAGTACAAGTTAGGTTAGAGTAGACGCGACCGACACGACCGACCGCATATTGTGACGACAAGCGGACATGTGTGTAGCTTTCTTTAATGGACATTCGACATATGCTACAAAGGATATTGGTCTTTCTGTTATAGTAGTTAAATACCAAATTCGAATGGACACAAAACTGAGTCGGTAAATGTGGCCATTAAGGTCTGCCGCCACGCCATTCAATTATGAAATCAATCTACTATGTATATGGTCTAATTTCCTCTGTTGCATCGTGAATCTGATCGGACTTGCATATGTGTTAGTGGATGAACTATCAAATTACTATAGTATTGTCGTCCTTGTCACAATACGTGAACGCATGGTATTCATGTGTCTATTCTCAAAGTAACAAATTGTTTTTAATATAGATCTGATTTTGAATATCCATTTTTTTAAATATTTTAATGTAATGTTTATATTTAAATAAGTACATGAACGAGGAACTTGTTATTCTGATCTAAGAGAAAGCTACACACATTTTGCGGGAGTTTTGTAAAGCATTCGCTAAAATTGGCCGCCATATTTTTTTACTTATTGAAATAATGAAGGCTTTTGGAATCGATTTTTCCCCAAGTAGCGGACTAAGACTAGCAATATTTTTGACAGCAGCTCCATCCACCAATCACGTTAAAACATCATTTTCATGATCGATGGATTTTGACAGCTGCTGTCAAAAATACTTTTCGTCACAGTACCGCCGCCTGGGGAAAAGTCGATTCTGAAAACCCTCATTGGCCAAAAATAGCGGGTGTTGTTAACGATGGACAATATTGTGTAAGCCAAAGCTAACGAAAGTATTACGAAAGCTGTGTTTTATAAACGATTCCATATTTTTCATACTCTTTGGCACATTGTTCGAATATTAAAATTTTGTGACTCGAATTACGTACGACAGTGAAATATTACAATATATAGTTTAGCTTAAATTAATTAAAACTGTCAATTACCATAATAATAATGTTAAATGTATAGTAGAATCTTAACACCAAGCTGTAAGAAAAAAAGGTTTGGATTGCTATACAATGTGTCAGTTAACGAGTCAAAACGTGATGATGAACTATAGTAATTAACATCTATACCGCATTTGTAAATTTTAATGGCCTCTCTTAAATTAATTAATTACAAAGAGCGGAACGACTTAAACAGATGTATGCAAATAAAAGACACATAGTTATAGGTCAATGAACGCTATTGACTCGCTAACTGGCAACTTCTATATTGATGTACGTATTCGAGTAGTTTTTTCCCATCGAGCACTTTACCATCTACACTCAACGCGACCAAAGATTTGATTAGTAAGCTAGCTGTATTTTATTTGTAATTAGTTTAAATTAACGTAAACACCGATTAGGACGTATTCAAACTTTATTACTGTTACGAATTCACAAACAATTTGACATCCACCATATCTCTAGTCACAATTTCGATTTCACACTTGTGCCATAACGCTCTCTACGTTCTAAAGTTGACGAAATAAACATTATTTTGTAAGATGTGTTTTATTTATTCTTCGTCAAGGGGCAGGTGCAGTCTGGCGTCTGGCAGGGAACCGTCGTGATCGGCGGCAGGAAACCCGCCAGCAGGTCATGCTGGAAATTACGAAGGGATCAATATATCCTTGGTAGAAGCCATCGATAAAGTAAAATAAAATATAATATATACGGACAAATCACACAGATTGAGCTAGCCCCAAAGTAAGTTCGAGACTTGTGTTATGGGCTACTAACTCAACGATACTATATTTTATAACAAATACATATATAAATCCACATCCAGGACCCAGGCCAATCTGAAAAAGATCATTTTCCATCTTGACCCGGCCGGGGATCGATCCGGATTCCGGCACTCTCGTGTCGCAGGCTGGTGTGTCGACCGCTGCTCTCTTCGGGTTTTTCTTTTACAGAAGATGTCAGTGTTTCTTGCCCTTTAGGTCGTCTGTTACGACATCCATACATGGTGAAAGTTTTATCGTTTTGGACCCTTAAAGGGGTGACTCAGACCATCAAAATTAACAACTTTTCCTATGGCAACAATTCTGGGAACTCAAAAAATCGACATTCCCATACAAACCGGCCGGGCGGCGGAACTCTTTTGTATGGAAATAACGATTTTTTTTTGACTTCCCAGCGTTGGTGCCATAGAAAAAGTTCTTCATATTGATGGTCTGCGTCACCCCTTTTAGGGTCCAAAACGATCAAAATTTCATTTTGTATAAACACTTAGTGGTCTTGTTTGCCAGAAACAACACACACTGCGCTCTTTTCGTGTCGATGGCTCAAGGGATTAGATTATGTCTCTCTGCTACTCTGACTCCACTTTCGGACGCAGTGCATATCATCTTTGGTGCAACTGGTGGGGCACAGAGGGCACGATGGCTACAATTGCGCTAATGAACCATTACAGTAAAATATTTTTAAAGTAGGTACTTGTTTGTTGCTCCTCTGCAAGCCATTAGCTTTTCCCCGTCTCTTGTAATCATCAGACTTTTCTGGTTTTTCCGGCGGCGGGAACGACGGTTTTGTGGTATCAACCTGCAATCAATTTCATATTTGGTCATGTTTTCGTGATTGTAACACATTTTAATTTACTTACCTAGGTACTTAATCCGGTTTTATCGCTTTAATTTAAATTTTATACTTCTCCGTTAATTGCTTATGCGAGATACCAGTGAACGAAGAAGCCGCCTCGAACTACCGATTGGCCCCACAAATGTGCCGCGCGCGGCAGACTTTTCATAAAGGCTGTTGTGACGCAGAGAATTGGCATCTTTATGTTGACGACTTGTTTATATTACCGTGCATAGATGGATGTAATGAAATCACACGTTAGTTGTTTGCTCCATCAAGAGCATTTGTTCATCACATATTATAGGCACACGCATTCGAAGCATGCGTAATCTCCATTACTACCCACTATTTAGGTTGAGAGCATCGACGGGCTAAAAGTCGAAGGTTGTAGGTTCAAATCCTACCTGTGGCGAAATTTTTTCATCACATATTTTCGATTTTAGTATTACAGACGTTGTGATTTGGCATTCTAAGGAGAATTTTTGACTTTTAGGCAATTGAAACATTGCCTTCGCGGTTCATTGGACATTGATTTATTGTTTCCGTATCTAAAGCCTGCTTCTTTCGCTTCCATAGCTTATCTTAGTAGTTTTTTCTCCGCATTAGGAGCGTCGGGTCCCTCTAATCCGGGTCCTGTTTCGTTATTCGGTCGGGTCAGGATCCGTTCATGTACCGAACAGGCTCGTTTCCTTGTGTCTAAATTATAAATAGTACCTACCTACATACATTAGTTAGACAGTCAAAGAATATTTATTTTGTCATTGAAACAAAAATTTATTAAAACATATTTAGCCCGTTAAAATTCCGTGTGACGTCAGTTAGCTACTTTTTAACAAACTGACGTCACTCATGAACTTTGACTCGCTTTATTTTTACCATTTATTGTTTAATTTAAATAAATTAAAATATTTTAAATAAATAATAAATTAAAATAATAATAAATTGATTAAGGGCCCGTACTACCTTACACTGCTTTGCATGATTGATTGTTATATCAATAATAATTAAATACTCAAGTTGAAATAAACTCAGGACTAACTCTGGTAACTATATGACTCAAAAACACGATTGCGTTAAATTTTCTCGATAGAAATAAATTGCAAAGTTGCCTTCAAATCACGTCTAATTTACTCGGTATATAGCATTATTCACCAAATACATTAAAATGAACCTTGAAACTTTTGATTATTATTGCATTACAGATAAGGCAGCCATCGTATGTTTTTCTTTTTCCAATAACCCTTGAATATTCCTAAAAAACGAAAATATCCAAAGTAGCCAACGCGTTTAGACCATCCGCGTTTGTATCGCCACGCCGCCTGGCGGGCTCTTAACGCCGGCTGCACGCATGAAATGTGTCACGTACCGTGTGCAAGCGACAGCGCGGAACAAGCAATAGAGAGGCATGATCGACCTCGTCTTCCACCATTATCACGTAAAATGATCTTCCGTAAACCGACTTACAGACAACCAATTTTATTATCTGATCTGATGGACTATTTTAATATTATTTAATTTCAACTAGAGAAACTAGATTATATCATCATCAGGTCTTTTTAGTCTCCACTGCAGGAGCATGACCCTCTCTGTACTACCGGAGTCATACTTGGCCAGAGCAGACAGAGGATTTGGCCTACACTCTCCTCGCTGGCCAGACGGGTTGGAGAGGTCTCATTGATGTTTATGAGCTTTGTTTAGCTTGTATTTCCTAAGTCGCCTCTAACGACATCCATGAGAAGACTTGGAGTGGTCCTATTCTAAATGCCGGAAACGAATGGCTAATTTAGATTATAGAAAGATTATATGCTGTATCTCTTTTCCTTTGGCTCCGCTCAACCATCTCAGTCCCAGCAGCGTCCTCGTCATCTGATGGTCAGTCGGGAATAGTTTTCCTTTTATTAATAATTCCATTTATTCCTTAGAACATGGTGGTATAATGAATAACACGATGTCACATGTTTATAGTGTACACATATTTTGCCATAGCTGGCGTAGGAAATATATGAGTGAATTTAAATGTTAGGTACAGTATGTCATGATTTCCGTATTTTTATCAAAAAAATATATATTAATAATTGCAACACTACCACAATATTGTATCTTTTTAAATTTAAAGACATGGCAACACTGATGTCTACCGTTTCCCGGGCGTAAATAACAATGGCGAGTTATAGTGGGGGAAAGGCTTATAATACCGAACCCAATTTATTATGGTCATTCGATCGCCAACCTTGACAGAGTCAAGACGCCTTAAGATTAAGTGAGTGACGAGAGGATAATATTTGTGATAGTGCTAAGTTATATGTTGATTATATTAAAAGTGATATATATATATATATATTTGCACGGAAAAGGTGGTTTCATTACATCTCAGAAGCGGGAGACAACCATTTACAAGGTATGTAAATATATTGATTTTCTTTTTATATGATTCGCCCACGTTAGAATATTATATTTTTGTTTAATTTAAGGAGTTAGGTTAATCTATGTATTCTTTTTTATTTATTGTATGCCACGTTTTATGCACTGGTCCGTGCTTGGTCGGGGCGCTCCCTGATAGCACGGACTGTTGTAAATGGATACACGTGGTTATTTATTTAATGTTTTCTGTGTATGTGGCGCACGGTTGCGTGCTTGGTCAGGGTGCTCCCTGATGGCACAGACTGTTGTAAATAGATACACGTGGTTATTTATTTAATGTTTTCTGTGTATGTGGCGCACGGTTGCGTGCTTGGTCAGGGTGCTCCCTGATGGCACAGACTGTTGTAAATAGATACACGTGGTTATTTATTTAATGTTTTCTGTGTATGTAGCGCACGGGTGCGTGCTTGGTCAGGGTACTCCCTGATATTATGGACTGTTGTTCCTTACTACACGTGGTTATTTATTTACATATATTTTCTGTGTGTGTGGTGCGTGGATTCATACTCGGTCAGGGCACCCCTGATAGTATGGACCGTGTATACCGTACGTATACCAGAACTCGTCAAGCGTTTGATCGGAGTTACTTTCCGATAACACATGATGTGTGCTTTATTAGATATCTACATATATTATTATATATCTATATATATATATATATATATATATATATATATATATATATATATATATATATATATATATGTATTATTTTTCCTTATTGACTAAGAAAGTTAATCATTTATATAATGAATTAAGTTGACTATATACATGCTATGTGGCTTTTGAGTGAACTATGTATGTTCACTGCATAATGGGGCAGTGGCTATTAAGTGAACTATGTATGTTCGCTGGATAATATTTAGTAAGAGATGGCTATTGAGTGAACTATGTATGTTCGCTGGATGTTTAGGGGGCGAAGTATGTTTTGCTCGCTGGTTAATTGAGTGGATGGGTTTTCCACTGTTTTATTGAGTGAGCTGCATACATTCGTCGGATTTTTGAGCAAGCTAGGTTTGCTTGCTGGATTACTTAATTTGGGCTAATTTAATGTGATAAATGTTTTTCATGTGATACAATTGAGCAATAAGTTACTTTTAAACTGTAACTTAAAGCAAGGCAACTATTTATGGTACAGATTTTTGTTTGAGAACGGACTATTTCGATAATGTTATTTGCATTTCAGAAAGTATGAAGTCTGATAATGATGGCACGCCGCCTGGCAGTCCACCAAGGCGACGACGGCGGCCCAAAAAAGGAAGGCGAAGGAGGAGTCCGTCCTCTTCGTCTACATCGAGCAGCGAGCCTGTACCCAGGAAAGCGCGTAAGGCTTCAAAACATATTTCTACTAAACAAATGTTAGAACTGTTGGCAAATTGGAAGGAAGTTAACAAGGTTTCATCCTCTACTCTCAGCAACAATAATCTTAATAACGTTGTGCCATAATTCGACCCGGCAAAAAGGACTCAAACCATTGAATGCTGGCTGAAAAAGGTGAATGAGTGCGCCGTCATTTATGGATGGGACGAAAAACAGAAGATTCATTTTTCTTTGCAAAAGTTAGTCGGTTTAGCTAAAAAGTGGTTTGAATCCTTACCTACCGTGGTTTATACTTGGGATGAGTGGCAAGCAAAACTTAGAAAGGCATTTCCTAGTGAAGAGAACTTTGGAAGACTTTTAGAAGAAATGTTAAGCCGTACTTCTAAAAATGACGAAAGCTTACGTGAATATTTTATCGATAAACTGTGTTTGTTAAATAGATGTGAAATTAAAGGCAAAAAGGCTGTAGATTGTATTGTTTACGGTATAATGGACCGTTCAATTCGTAATGGAGCACAGGCCCTAAATAGCTCTGAACCTGAAGATTTGCTCAACTTCTTATGTTCTCAAAAGCCTCAAACGTTTCCTATCAATAAGTATAGGGAGAAGCCAGTTCAAAGAAACCTTAATCCAAGTACTAGCTCAAATTCCAACAATCAAAATTCTAATTCGGATTCTATTGTGTGTTACAATTGTCGGTCTCAAGGTCATCCTTATTATAAATGCACAAAACCAATACTGAAGTGTAAGCGCTGCAATCGAGTTGGTCATAACATTGATAGTTGTAAATTAGAGCCGCTTAAAACGCCTAATTCTAACTATGTCTCATCCGAAAATAATTCTGAAAAGAAAACTTTAAAAATAGACGTCGGGGAAAATACTAATATTAATTTTTTTAAAACTATCACTGTTAATGATCGTCCTCTAGAAGCGTACATCGATTTCGGCAGTGAATGTACACTGTTGCGTAATACAAACGCAAACTTGTTAGGTTTGGTCAAATCATACGACGGTATTCCGATAGTACAAGAGTTTGGTCAATCCTCCGTCGTACCCTTATACAAGTCCTTCGTTTGCGTTAGAGTCGATGAAGTCGAAAAGGAGATCGAAGTCTTAGTTGTTGACGATGAGCACATGCAGATTCCTATTATCATTGGGCAAAATTTCACAGAATTGCCTTGTGTAACTGTTCTCAAGGATAGTCTTCGACTCTTTTTCTATAAAAGTCCCAGTGATGACTCTGCATCTAGCAGCGATACCAATAGTTTAAAGCTTTATGTTGCTTCTTCAGTCCAAATTCGTAAAGTCGATAAAGTCTCCGTTTATTTAAATTCTAAATTTACTGGAGACATTTTTGTTGAGGGCTATAACTCTGTCAGCCCAGGGAAAGAATATCGGTTACTTCAAGGCGCTTACTATATATGCGATGGAAAAGGCGAATTAGTAGTTTCGAACTTGTCCCACGATGTTATAACCTTAGAGAAGGATACTTTAATAGCTAGGGCTTTACATTTTATTGAACGGACGGTTTGTCAAGTAAATAGGATTCGCACAGATGTTTCGACCTTAGAACCATTGAAGAGAGAGGACATTAAGACTGGGTCAGGACTTGATAAAGTTCACAAGGACAGACTCTATTCCCTTTTACAAAGTTACCGTGACTGTTTTGCCAATAGCTTGGAAGAGGTAGGCTGTGCGGTTGATGTTGAAATGAAACTTGATCTTACTGATAATAAACCAATCGTTTACAGACCATACCGCCTATCTCACTCCGAGCGTGAAACTGTTCGCGAGTCTATTGAGGAGCTTTTACGCTATGACATCATTCAGGAGTCTAAATCAGATTATGCTAGTCCCATCTTGATGGTTAGGAAAAAAACCGGGGAGCAAAGGCTCTGTGTCGATTTTAGGGCATTGAATAATAAAACTGTAAAGGATCGCTTTCCCCTGCCTCTTATCGATGACCAGATATCTAATTTAAGTGGCAACTGTTTTTTCACTACACTTGATCTTGCTTCGGGGTATTATCAAATTCCAATGGCGAAAGACAGTCGGCATCTTACTGGGTTCGTAACTCCGGATGGGCATTATGAATTCAAAAGGATGCCTTTTGGATTAGCAAATGCCCCAGCCGTTTTCCAGCGAATGGTCAATAGAATTTTAGGTAATAGACGTTTCGAATTTGCATTGGCTTATTTAGACGATGTTCTGATAACCTTCCAAGAGTATCGAAGAAATGTTTCGGCGATTGGAAGAGATAATGATTCTTTTTCGCCAAAATGGTCTTACTTTGAAGCTCTCAAAATGTAGATTTTTTTATGCCACTGTCTGTTACCTAGGATACGATATTTCTTCACAGGGTATTCAGCCCGGTGAAGGCAAAGTTTCAGCTGTTAATAATTTCCCCACACCGCGTAATAATCACGAGGTTCGTCAGTTCTTAGGTTTGACCGGCTATTTCCGTAAATTCATTAAAGGCTATGGGAAAATAGCACGTCCTTTGACTTCTCTATTAAAGAAAAATTCCGAATGGCGATGGTCTGCAGATGAGGATAATGCTTTTCATTGTCTAAAGGAGAGACTTGTTAGTCGTCCTGTGTTGGCACTTTATGACCCTAAATTCGAAACCGAGTTACATACCGACGCTAGTTCTCTTGGCGTTGGAGGTATCCTCATGCAGTGGCAAAGGGATATGAGACTTCTTAAACCAGTCGCTTATTTCAGTCGGCAAACAACCCCTGAGGAAAGGCATCTGCATTCCTACGAGCTGGAGACGTTGGCTGTCGTGTGCTCGTTACAGAAGTTTCGGGTCTATCTTTTAGGTTTACATTTTAAGGTTTATACGGATTGCGCAGCCCTCAGGACCACAATGACTAAAAGAGATCTGGTTCCAAGGATAGCAAGATGGTGGCTTCAAATGTGCGAGTATACATTTGAAATTGAATATCGACCGGGTACACAAATGTCGCATGTAGATGCATTAAGCCGAAACACTAATCAATCCTTGGAGCCAGATGATAACTCGTACGTATCTGTGTACAATATCGAAAAACAGGATTGGCTCTTAACATTGCAATTAGCAGATCCAGAGATTTCTCGAATTCACAATATTTTAAAACCGGAAGATAATTTCGAATGTAAGGATATTAGAGATAACTTCATTGTCAAAAATCACGCTGTTTATAGAAAGGTTGATGATCGTCTATGTTTAGTTGTGCCTCGAAGTGCCAGGTGGCAAATATGTCGCGCTAATCACGACGACATCGGTCACCTCGGATATGCAAAGACTTTAGACAAAATACGTCATGATTATTGGTTTCCTAAGTTAAGGAAGTTCGTTAAGAAATACGTTGTGGCTTGTTTAGAGTGCGCTTATAATAAGGATACCACTTCTAAGCAGAAATCTGGTCAGTTGTACCCAATCGAAAAGGTTTCCATACCTTTTCATACAGTCCACATGGACCATCTTGGTCCTTTTGTTAGGAGCAAAAATGGAAATTGCTATATTCTCACAGTCGTGGACGCTTTTACTAAATATGTTTTTGTCAAACCTGTTAAAGATGTAAACACTAAAAGTACAATTAAAATTTTGGAACAAATATTTTATGACTTTGGAGTTCCGGCTAGAATAATATCTGATCGCGGTACCAGTTTTACTTCTGCAGCGTTTAAGGCTTTTTGTGATGCTCATGGTATTAAACATGTACTCAATGCTGTCGCTTGTCCCAGGGCAAATGGCCAAGCTGAAAGATTTAATCAGACTATTTTAAATTCACTCTCTGCACAAAGCTCACTTGGTCATGAGCGCGAATGGGACAAGTGTCTAGGCAAGATTCAGTATGGTATCAATAATACTATTAATGCCACTACTCATAAAACTGCAACAGAAGCTTTGTTTGGATTCAAATTACGGGATAATTTACAAAATAAACTTGATATTGCTAATGAGGAATTAAAAACCCCCGATTTGCAAGAAATTAGAGAGGAAATTGGTGAAAATATAGATAACGATCAAATCAAACAAAAACAAAGGTATGACGCAAAGCGTATACCTGCTGTCACATATGAAGTGGGTGACTTAGTTAAAATACTACGGAACAATTTTGATAATAACAAACAAAGTACAAAGCTACTGTCGAAGTTTGTAGGGCCATACAAAATAACAGAAGTGTTAGGCAATGACCGCTATAAAATATCTGATATTCCCGGATTTCATAAAAAAGGGAAACCTTATAGTACTGTAATTGCCACTGACAGGATAAGACCTTGGATACATGTTAAATTTCTAGAAGTACATGATTCAGATAAAAGTAATTCTAGTGATCATAGTAGTGAGAGTGAAACATAAATTTATATAATTTTTTTTTTATACAACCCAAATGTATACTATATGTTAACTTTATTAAAATAAAAGTAGATTGTGCGATTTTAGTAGCCATCGAATGTCATGATTATATAATTGTTTAATCATAATCTATATCGGAACTATTATACAATGATTCAGTTGATTTTGTGAACTAAATATTACAACAAATACACTTTTTTTGTTTATTATTATTATAATAAATTGAAAAATTAACAAGCGTAGACTTATTGTAAAATAAATTAATTATAAATAATTAATAATGTAAACTCAAATCACATATTACTCAATGTGCGCCGGGAGACAGCACATTATCAGATGGCCGAATGTCATGATTTCCGTATTTTTATCAAAAAAATATATATTAATAATTGCAACACTACCACAATATTGTATCTTTTTAAATTTAAAGACATGGCAACACTGATGTCTACCGTTTCCCGGGCGTAAATAACAATGGCGAGTTATAGTGGGGGAAAGGCTTATAATACCGAACCCAATTTATTATGGTCATTTGATCGCCAACCTTGACAGAGTCAAGACGCCTTAAGATTAAGTGAGTGACGAGAGGATAATATTTGTGATAGTGCTAAGTTATATGTTGATTATATTAAAAGTGATATATATATATATATATATATTTGCACGGAAAAGGTGGTTTCATTACAAGTATATTTTATTTCACGAGATATATTATAAATATTGTTAATTTTATCGCCTTGGGCGCGGAACTGTATGAAAGTAATAATAATAATAATAATAATAATAATCGTTTATTTCAGGCAACGAGTAAAACATTACATAGGCCCATAAATATATATACCTTACAGACTAACATACATACGAAAATATATCTTAAAAAACTAGTTTTCACGTAGAGTCGGCGACGTGAGGCGCGGGGTATCAGCAGGCAGCCTTCCTCGGAACTTCCGATAAACGACTCCCTGCGGCCAGAAGTCCTCCTTCATGAAGGTCTCTAGATGGTGGGTCGGCACTCTCACCACAAATGAGTTAAAGCTCACTTTATGGCGAGAAGCCAACTGTTCGACCCTCAATGTGAATTTGGACTTCTTCAGCACGTAGTCTATGACGTCCTCTACCCTCGTAGACCAATGCAAGCGGGACACATACAGCTGCGTCGTCTTCACTTCGGGACGCAACAGCAGGGTCGGTTCGTGCGGTAATGTATAAGGAAAGTGTAAAGTATTGATGGCTGACCTTGGCAACATGTTGCATGCCGTCCCTCTTGCCCGCGGGCAGCTCCGGCGCCTCGTCAGCAGCTTCCTCCTCGTCGGGGGCGTCTGGTCCCCTGTCGGGCGGCGGCGGGTCGGGCTGGCGGAAGTCGGGGTCGGGGGCCGAGCCGTCCCACGGCGCGTAGTGCTTGTTATGCTCCTGCAGAGACGCGGGCAGCGGCGGCATAGGGTAGAGCCGGTACATCTTGCAGTAGCGCTGAAATTCATCATCAACATATTCACTGATTACAATCATCATTTCGTGTAAGTGTCACGGTCGATCGACCATGCACACCCTGGTGTCAGAGTTGTTCGGAACCGCCTCTCGGCCTCTGACGTGGTTCCTTTAACGACTACCAGATGGCAGCCGGGACCACCGGCTTAACGTGCCTTCCGAAGCACGGAATCATCTTTATTATCAGACAATCAGGTGATTCAAGCCTGCAATGTCCTAACCAAACTGGAAACAACTAAACAAAGTATGCTTCTGGTGGGAATCGAACCCACGACCCCCGGGTCAACAGGCAAACGCCTTAACCAATGAACCACGGAGGCGGCACTAATTACAATGACTACGAGTAATCGACTAGCCCTGTGGAATGACGCACGCCTCGCTGTTGAAACCCATTCTATACAGCGTGTAAATTGACCCTCGATATTCCCTTATGACGGAACATTACGCTCGAAAGAATTGAAAAATAGGTATTAATAAAATCTATTGCTATCGCACCGTGTGCCCGAATAACACCCGCAGAGTGCGATAGAGACAACTACAGCTCGGACCGAAAATACTTATCAAAATTACACAAAATAAACGCTACGTAGTCCCCTAATTTCTTCTCCAAAACTTAACTGATTTATTTTCGTTTTTCATTCAAAATTTAAAATAAGCTATGGTTGTTTCTGTTTTCTTTTTCTAATATAATCGCGTCGAATTTGTTTTCTTGATGTTTGAACACAACGGAAAATTTTTCAGGGTTTTAAAGGATCATATTTCTTAAAATAATTCAATTAAGAAAAAATTTAAACATAGGAACTTGCTATTATATCTATAGATATTTTTAGTAAAAAATCTCTACTGGTACTATCCAGCAAGGAATCAAGGGACTAGGTAGTAAGTATACTTGTTTGGAAATACGGCCCCACGATTTATCTATTGCCGCGAAGCTCAAAGAATGGAATAATCTAGAATTTTCCCGAACAACGTCTGTCGCGCTCACACATCTTCGATCCTGCTCACACACATGTATTCTATCCCGCTCACACACATTCTCAAATATATTGGCTTCACCTATCGGGACCGAAAGTATCTATATGAATCTTCTTAGAGATCCATAAGACTATTATAAGAATAAGAACAAAATTATTTGCTTTTTTTTTATAAAATCTAAAGTGGCTTCTCAATCCTGACGAACATCATTACTTAGCGTATAGGTATAATAGTCTTGCTGCCAAGACCTTGAATTTGCATCGCGGCATCTGATTATCTTAGCGACTCGCTGATAGACGCTTCACGTTAACCAACGGCCGTGTGAACCAACACTACCCGCTTTTTTACCTGGATTCTGGTTCTTTAGGAAAACAGAAAGAAATGTAATAGTTACGTCGACGGCGCGCCGCAGCGGGCGGTCAGGGCGACCATTGCGGTTGGCCTCCTCAATCAGCTCGGCCACGTGCGTGAGCATCTTGTTGTCGGCATCGCGCAGCTTGTTCTCGGCCAGCTCGCCGTAGAAGTAGCGCGTCTCCGCCAGCGTGCGCGCGTCGCGGTCCGCACGCTCTTTCTGCAGTTTATCATTTGCTGATATTTAGTCAACTTTTATATCATCATCATCAGCGATGTGCCGTTCCCAGGAACGTTCCTACATTCCCCAGATTTCCAAAATCGTTCCCAATAAATGGAAATGTCAGGGAAAGTTGTAATTTTATTTGTCATACAACTTTTTTGTCAATGCAAATATATTGAACTGATGTATATGCATTACTTGATATATGTAATCGACAAAATTTCCGAAATAAACGGGAACGTTCCCAGGGAATGTTCCCAAATTCCCGGGGAACGTTCCCTTGTTGCCGGGAACGTTCCCTTGTTGCTGGGAATGAGACCAAATCTCAAAAGTTTTTATTTAGTAAGTATACAAGATTTTCCTAATTTAGATGGGAACGTTCCCCCGAAATTGGGAATGTTTCCGGAAACATTCCCGTAAACGGGAACGGGGAACGTTCCCTGGGAATGGGAATTTGGAAACGGCACATCACTAATCATCATCATTGCAACCGTTGAAATCCACTGCTGGACAGAGACCTCTGCCTAAATCATTGATAAAGATCCTTGTTTTATTACTTGGGAAACATAAGAAGCCAAAGAAACTGCACTCGCTAATCCGCCTGCCAAGCGTATGGCATATTGCCATCAATATATCAGGTATCTTCTAGGCAAGCTCGCTCCATCGTAGATCTCGTCTTTACCCTCTGGGTTAGTCTAAAGTCAAGAGGCCTATTTAAAATAAAAAAAGATATTCCATGCGCTTGGCAGGTGGGTTGGCGAGCGCAGTTTCTTTGGCTTCTTGTGCTTCCGATGCTGCTGCCCATCGGAAGCATTTTTAAGCTGAGGAAGGATAGGAACTTGTTGGATTTTGAAAGGAAATGAAGGTATTCGATACTAATCACTTGGATGAATTGGAATGAGTAAGTAGCAGCTTGGGAGACAACAATAAATACAACCACTGAAGAAGCAGTTGATGATGACACACCTAACCTACCATACCATCTCAGTGTTTGATGTAAGAGTCGCGAAATACTGGTTGCACCACCCACCACAAATTAAGTCATCGACACGAGAGAAGTTAACAAATTGATCCTTGCCAGAACCCACTCACCCATAGCTTCAGGATGTCTTCACGATACTCTTGGATCTTACGCTCTCGCTCCTTCTTCAGCTTCTCTTGGTAATCTTCGTACAGTTCAGCATTCTTGAACCTGCAAAACAATGTATCGTCGTGAGTTTTTGAGGAAGAAAATGCAATGCATGCTAGAGTTACCAACACTCCTGTAAGGACTGGCCACCGTCGCTGCTGTTTGCTAGTAGCATGAATGGGCCGGCTCGTTCGGGGAAGTATCACACTCTCACAAAAAATCGACGTTTGAGTAGAAGGTTTACCGCTTCTATGCTTCGTTCGGTGAGTGAGAGAGCCGGAGGGCCATCCTTCTCCCTCCCTCCCCATGTTCTTCCCCCACTCCTTGAAAGGCCAGCATCATCTCCAGTCGCCTGATGGTAATCATCATACCTATCATAAAAATCGTATCTTAAAAAAAAAGTTTTTCTACGGATCCCTCCTTGTCGCACAAACCTGTTCATGGTGTGTCATGGTGTTGAAAGCATGCACGCATTGCTCCTCGTCGCGCAGAAAATTGTTCCTGGTGTCGATCTTGTTTACAGCTGGCCACCTAGTTTCGTACCTGTTCATGATTTCCCACTGTATAATAGTGTTGAACTCTAGGAATAAGTGTTGGACTAATGTAATCGCTGCTCCTCGTCGCGCAAGTATATATATTCCTGATGTTGATTTTGGCATGTTACCGGTCACTTACTTTCGTATCACCATGAGTTCCCACTGTCTCATAGTGTTGAGCTCATGTACTCAATACTCAATACTCAATATTTATTGCAAACCATATAGACATAGGATGACAAATTACAAAGTAAGACCATATATGGACACTGTCGGGCACAGCAATATTAGATTAGAGGAGGACGCACATAGATTAATAGGAGTACCCACTAATTTTTACAATTAGTAAAAAGTACTACATCACTAAATTTAAGATGAGATTTTATTTTATTTTATTGTGTAAGTATATAAGGATAAGGACCATATTTTTAAATATATGTATATACCAAAATATATCTTTTTATTTTATTTTTATGAATTGTGTTTGTTATTATTATTATTAATTTGATTAGTTTGTCATTTTTTTTATATTGTTTCATTATTTTATTTACAGTTTTAAGCTTTTAACCCAAAATTAAGGATGATGACAATAGTTTCATTATAGAATTAGTAGAATTTAAATTATTATTTCAATTAGTTTTTGTATATAAAATGTCAATAGTTTTATTGATTTAAATTTTATTATAGAACTATATTATTATAAGATTATACTTTGTCATCAAGGAATTCATTTATATTATAATAGGCTTTATTTATGAGAAAATCCTTTAATTTCAAGTAAAAAATATTATTGTTATTTTCCTCTTTTATTTGTTTTGGTAGCTTGTTGTATATCTTTATAGACATGACATAGGTACTTGACGCATTTAAGTTCAGACGCATAGCCGGCAGCATTAACTTGGTTTTATCACGCGGCGCATACTTAGTTTTTACATCACTTCGTTTCGTGTAGAATTCTGGGTATCTTCGTACAAACTTGCAGATTTCTAATATATACATACTGGAAACAGTAAGTATGTAACCGGTGTTCTTCGACGCGCAGGAATTTGTTCCTGGTGTCGATCTTGTCCTGCTTAAGCTGGCCACCTAGTTTCGTACCTGTTCATGAGTTCCCACTGTTTTATAGTGTTGAGCTCATGTAATTGCTGTTCTTCGACGCGCAGGTGTTTGATCCTGGTATCGATCGTGTCCTGCTTAAAGCTGGCCACCTAGTTTCGTACCTGTTCATGAGTTCCCACTGTTTTATAGTGTTGAGCTCATGTAATTGCTGTTCTTCGACGCGCAGGTGTTTGTTCCTGGTATCGATCTTGTCCTGCGTAAAGCTGGCTACCTAGTTTCGTACCTATTCATGAGTTCCCACTGTCTCATAGTGTTGAGCTCATGTAATCGGTGTTCCTCGTCGCGCAGGAATTTATTCCTGGTGTCGATCTCGTCCTGCTTAAAGCTGGCCACCTAGTTTCGTACCTGTTCATGAGTTCCCATTGTCTCATAGTGTTGAGCTCATGTAATCGGTGTTCCTCGTCGCGCAGGAATTTATTCCTGGTGTCGATCTTGTCCTGCTTAAAGCTGGCCACCACAAAAATAGACACCTAGTTTCGTACCTGTTCATGAGTTCCCACTGTCTCATAGTGTTGAGCTCATGTAATCGCTGTTCCTCGTCGCGCAGGAATTTGTTCCTGCTGTCGATCTTATCCTGTTTGAACCGGGCCAGCTTGTTCTCGTACGCCTTCTGTCGCGCGTCATCCCTGCAATAAAGTTACAGTATTTAATATAATATGTAGTTAGTTCTTACCTAAATTGCTATTAAAATAACTGCCTTAGGAATCAACCCCTGGGTCTACAGGCAAACGTCCAGTGGTTAAGGCGTTTGCCTGTAGACCCAGGGGTTGATTCCTAAGGGTAGCATACTTTATTTATTTGTTTCCAGTTTGGTTAGGACATTGCAGGCTTAAATCACCTGATTGTCTGATAATGAAGATGATTCCGTGCTTCGGAAGGCACGTTAATCCGTTGGTCCCGGCTGCCATCTGGTAGTCGTTAAAGGAACCACGTCAGAGGCCGAGAGGCGGTTCCGAAGAACTCTGACACCAGGGTGTGCATGGTCGATTGACCGTGACACCTACACGAAATGATGACCTAAACTGCAACAAAATACCATTGCTGCCCCCGTAAACCATGGCACGCGCGACATCGTTTTATCGACGTCACCATCGTGTTTTCCTTAATATAAAAGAGCGAGATAGGGATAGTTTATCGCGCTTTATAAGATACCGCGGGTTTCAAGATACAGGTGCAGGCAGATAACAATAAACTACAATACGCGATCAATAGATACTGCTTTAGGTATTTGCGAAAATCATACTTTTATAATAGGATAAAATCGGCCAAGTGCGAGTCGGACTCGCGTATGAAGGGTTGCGTACCGTTTACGTTTGTTTTATGGGAACCCCTCAAATATTTATTTTATTTAAATTTAATAAGTTATTTTAAAGTGAATATACAATTATCATCATCATCAGGTCTTTTTAGTCTCCACTGCAGGAGCATAAACCTCTCTGTACTACCGGATCCATACTTGGCCAGAGCAGACAGAGGATATACAACTAAATATCCTGTAAATATTTTAAACATGTATGTTTAGGCCGAAAGGGCCTTATTACTATCCAATCTACCTATTATTAATTTCGAGCAAAAAACGGCAAAAAATCACGTTTGTGGAATGAGACGGCCGGTTATATTGTTTTTTTTGGCGAATAAAGTTTTTCTTCCTTTATATATTTGTTGTGTGTAATAGAGGCAACAGAAACCAGGAAACATCTTTGAAAATTTCAATTGTCTTGCTATCACGGTTTATGAGATACAGCCTGGTGACAGACAGACAGTGGAGTCCCGTTTTCAACTTCTGGTACGGAGAGGGCCACGTAACTCACATTTCATTCTTCTGCTTGATCGCCTTATCGAGAACGGCCTGTTCTGCGGCGTCGCGCGACGCGTCGCCAGACTCCAGGTTCTGGCTGATCTTCTCGAGTATGCGGAGCTTTTCATCGCGGGCCTAGAATAAACAGTAAGTTAATGAAAATAAGCCTTCTATCAGATATTTCACCAGGGACTTTACCTTTATCCAACTTTGAACACTGTTTTTTTTCCACAAAGAAAATGTATGTAACACTTTCAATCTGTTAACATAAGTGTTAATAACTGTTACAGTGTTAAGAGCTTCGATGAAATATAATGGTAGATACACAGTCTCATACAAAATGAAGCCTAAATAATGTCCCCGGGTCAAAACATCATGCATACTTACAAACAACGACAAAAACGGTACATATACCTACTGAAAGTATAACTCCATCTTTGTTTTTTTACTTTTGATGCGTAGTTATTGCGTCTTTTCACTGTACCTTCGTCATCGCGAGACGTGTGAGTGTTAGCGCGGTTTATTAAAACTGGACAAAACAGCTCCGAAACTAGATTAGTGCGCTGTTTTGCCGGTGCCACTTTTCGAGCGCGAATCGTATATCTACCATTAGAAGGTTAAGAGCTAAGAAATGTAACTTTGTGGCGCCTTGATAACACAGGCCCCACCAAACCATCACTGACGCAGGATGATGACCACGTTGTTGTACCTTGTCCGACCACTTAAGCAGCTTCTTTAGAACTGTGAGCATACACTTTATCAATTTGTTTATTGTAAGTGCTCTTCAATCGCGAACATTTTTTTCATCGGAAAAGAGGATATTTCTGTGTTTTTTAACACCCTATTCTACCTATATTGTATTTTTTATAAATATATGTAATGGCGCGAAATCAAAAGAGCTTTTTAAAATAACAAATGCGTTCCAAATTTAAA
Source organism: Elegia similella (assembly GCA_947532085.1). Taxonomy (NCBI): domain Eukaryota; kingdom Metazoa; phylum Arthropoda; class Insecta; order Lepidoptera; family Pyralidae; genus Elegia; species Elegia similella. Next base: position 24,432,337 of record OX383941.1, read on the forward strand.
TAATTAAAAAGTTTAAATAAAAAAAGGAACGATTTTATGGCCAGACATTTTGATGTTATTATTATTTTTAGTCGAAATTGTGAAAATTGACGTGTTTTTAAATCACTAGTACTATGCGCTGAATTAATTAAATACATCAAAAGTATTTGCATAATTTAGATCAATCCTTGAACAAGATCGCCCCCTTGTTGGAATTTGAAATAGATACTTAAAATTTAAAAATGATATGTATACGGTATGATACCTAAAAGCATTTTTTTTCGAAAACTTTGTAATTTTTACGTCTAAAACAATAATTCTCACATGACAATATTTATATGTACGTCTCGGAGGTCGCCCCCTTTATTATTATTTTTTAATAAAGATATAAATATAAAAATATTAAGATTTTCCATCTTTTTTCCTAATCGCCGAATGATTCTGCGCAGCGTAATGGCTTGCGCAGTAGCGACGTTAATCGCTTATTCGCGCGGCACCCGCTTAAGAGAAAATTCAAGATTAGGTGGAGGTAGGTATCTTGGTATCTGACTGTAATAATTTCGAAGTCTTACAATTTTTTAAATTACCTTTATTAACGTCCTAGTCCTAGCTGATTATATAGTCCCTATACTACTAAAACTACTATATGTATAAGATTCAAAGATTTATTCAGAAAATAGACCTTTTCAGGCACTTTTTCACGTCAATTCACATTTAAATAATACTTATATTATATTATATTCAAATTATTAATTATTGTTCAAAAGCTACAAACTACTAGCGTTTCGGAACCAACCACTGCAGAGAAGAAGACGCCGAAAGAAACTCTTTTTAACAGTATTATATATAATGGGACTATATACCGGGTGTTACAAAACTACGAAATAATATTTAAGGGGCATGATCAGTCCATAATATTTAACAACTTTTCCCATGGGACAAACTTCAAGACATGAAAAGAAAAATTCGATCGCCGATACAAAATAAGCAATCAGCTGATCGACTTTCTATGCAAGGTCAAAACATTATTTTTGTTTTTAGATGTATGTTCCCTGGGGATAGTTGTTTAATATCATGGACTGATCATGCCCCTAAAATATTATTTCGTAGTTTTGTAACACCCGGTATATAATCAAAGCTGTGTACCTCTTTCTCAGTCTTCAGCCTGGTGGCCTCGGTCCTGGCGCGCGACTTCTGCAGCACTTGCAGCAGCCTGTCGTCGAGCTCGTCCCGCGCCTTGGCCTCCAGTTTGCGCTGGTCCAACTCCTTGCGCGCCAGCTCCATGTCACGGAAGATACGCTTCTTGTCCTCCGCTCTCTGGGTATTATTATATTATAAATGCCAAAGTTAGTTTGTTTTTTTGTTACGCCCTATCTACTGAATGCATGAATATACACTTTATTGCACCATTATATCAAAATTTTATTTATTTATTTATAACAATTAACATCATAACACCATAACAGTTTTACACCAAAGCGATGCTATATGAATGTAACTTCAACTAGGCTAACTAAATAGAAGAAAGAAAGAAAGAAAAAAATGTTTATTTGGCACATATAGGTAAAACAATACAAACAATATACACATGACAAATCAATTTTGTACCAAAATGGTACCCACTCAGCATAAATGCCGTGGTGTTGGCCACGACGCTGGTCTTCCGTGGATACCATGCTGATTTAAAACAATAATGAAAATGAATAAATGACAAATAACATTAAAATGAGTGATAACAAGAAATAATAAAGTATAAGCACTACAACAATATATCACTATCTAAATTCCAACGTAATACATAGTTATTTATTATATTTAAACTGCTGCAATTCTCAACTTCTGTGCACTTAAAATATACTTCTTCAGTTCAACTTTAAAAGATTTAATAGTTGATGAGTGTCTGATTGGAGGTGGAATATTGTTCCAACAACTAGTCGCAGCATATCTAAAACTGCCTTTAAAAGCAGCAGTTTTATGTCTTGGACAAATTAGTCGGTCTGGCATTCTAGCTCTTACAGTTTAATGTACTTAGGTACTAATAATATTATGATATAACACTCATACATTCTTTATATTTTTGTACTACTACTAAAATTTTCGGCAGGCTTTCTTTAAAAATATCTGTCTTGTTCCAAATACCGTTTATTATTTTTATTGCTCGTGACAAAGGGGCAACATGCATTAGATTGGTCCTAGACACGGGTAAGCACAAAAAAGCGGGCTGCCGCCTCGCAAACACGTAGCGTAAAATAATATAAAACTAGTTAGTACACATAAAATATTGAACTGATCGTCATGAAATTTTGCATACTCGTTGCCTGCGGGGTACGGAGAAGGACATAGGGTACATTTTATCCCGGGAAAAAGTGCTTTCACTCACCTATATTAATGTCGATCCCGCGGTTACTGTACTTTTTTCTGGGATAAAAAGTAGCCTTGCAAATTTTCGTCAATAACCTACCCGTATTGACGTGATTGACAACAAACAGACATACATAACAAACATCCATACATTCATAATATAAACAAACTTTCGCGTTTATAATATTAGTACTTATAGCAAAGAATATATACACTACCCGCCCCGGTTTCGCACGGGTGCACTTGTATGTACCTAATTATACATGTAAACGTTCTTCGTGAATATAGGACTAAAGGATAGGATTAAGGAAAATAAAAAATCAGCCAAGTGCGAGATGGACTCGCGCTCGAAGAGATCCGTACCATTGACTACAAGTTTAAAATTATTAAAAATATTTTTTTACATGATGTAATAAAAATTTATGCTTTTCGCAATTTTTCCTTTATCTGTGATATTAGACGTTGGTTCGTACCAAATTTCACGATTCTAAGTTCACATGATGTAGGTAACCTGTAAGTTTTGATTCCCTTGCGAATGTCGAAAATTTGCAGCATAAACGGCTGTATCTTTTGATTGAGTTAGCTTAGAAGTTTTGTTTTTTCATAGCTACAAGGGATAGTAGACCTGAGTATTTCAGCTTGATATCTCCACGCGTTTCTGAGAAAAAAGGTTTTGACCGATAGACAGACAGGCTGACAACAAAGTGATCCTATAAGGGTTGCGCTTTTCGTTTAGAGGAACGGAACCCTAAAAATATGATAACTATAATAATTATTTATTTTTAAAAAAGTTATAGTCTAAGATCCGGCTGCAAAATCAGTACGTTCATCATGTGGTTCATCAAACTAAAATTTTTACATATCGACATGAATAGGAGAATACACTTTCAACAAGGTGCCAGTCAAAAAGTGCCCGCAAGTACTTTTAATTAAAATAATGAAAATTTATTACTGACATAAAATTTCATTCACTTAATTGTTCAATAAAATATTATTTATTAGACAGCAGTATACGTAAAGACTTTGAAAAACTATAGTTGCCGTTGCCCTTTCGGCCGCAACCTCTTCGCAGCCAGGAGTAAACAGGTACCATTTTGTTATAATTATTCGTTCATGACGTATATCGACCTTTTTTATATCAAATTGAAGCTTATTTTTTGCTGAGTGTGATGCTATAAGGTTGCCATTAAAAAATTGGCCGCAAATAGGAGGTGCCAACGATTAAAGAAAGATGCTAGATTTTAAAAATAAAGTGAAAGAGAGTGAGCGTGCAGCGTTGCTTGTCAGATAAAATTGGCGACTGCCAGCCTGCGCTGCCAGCTGTACAAGTTTTCGAAACCATTGCGCATGCCTCGACAGATAAGGTTTTCGACTTTGACAGACAACGTAACTATTACAGTTTAGTTTATACAGCTGTATAAACTGTAGTAGTAATGATTTAAAACATAAGATTTATTCTAAAACAAAAAAATCTCATTTATTTATGAAATACAAACTAACAGCTATAAGTACTTATGAAAAAGAATACTTGGGTTACTTATGTCAATATAATCGTGAGATACAAAATAATTACATTCACTAACAGATAAGCAGTAGTTTACATTAAAAAAGTCAAACAGTGACATCAATATATGTGACAGTGGGCATTTTTTGTGTCAAGTACTTGAGTGGCGGCAGCGACACGTGAGAGTTTTCTCTTGCAATTGTTAAAAAAATTGTATCGGATGGCATAACGTTTAAGTATTAGGTAAACTAATAGTTGGTTCATTTCAGAGTAAGTAAATCAAAACAATAGTGTTATATTTTTAGATGTAGGTGTACAAAACCGGAGGAATAAAAAATGGCTACTTTCAAATTGAAATTTAGGATAGAAACAGGCAGAATTCAAAAAATTAATAGTTAGTTGTATGTTTCGTTTGTTTCATTATGATCGCAAAATGATAATACTTGCTGTTTTACAAAAATATAGTTATTTTAATGTTTTTATGTGGTGTATATATAGATTTAGATAAGTTTCCACGCCCCACTGCCACATATTGACATTAGAAGAAAAATGGCGGCACCATTTTTTAATATATGTATTACAAACATAATCTTTTTTTTATAGAGTTCAATAAACAAATTCACTAACAGTTAAAGTTTTACAGAACTCTTCAAATTCTTGCTTATCTTTGAGTTCAAGAACTGTAATTTTTACATACCCATACATTTCAGTTGATTTCATTGTTAAAATAATATCATGGTATTTGTACTTTTTTTTCTGACGAAACATTAACATTGAGAAACACTTTTTGAATGATACATCTTTAAAGTCAAGTAGATTTTTTGATTTTGAACACAAAAAGCAATTTCTAATTTTTAAAAATTATCAAAACTCAAATCAACGTGATAAAATGGAAAATTAACCGAATCTGTCAAGGCATGCGCAATGGATACGAAATCTCAAACAGCTGACAGTCGCCAATTTTGTCTGAAAAGCAACGCTGCGCGCTCACTCTCTTTCACTTTATTTTTAAAATCTAGCATCTTTAATCGTTGGCACCTCCTATTTGCGGCCAATTTTTCAATGGCAACCTTATAGCATCACACTCAGAAAAAAATAAGCTTTAAATTGATATAAAAAAAAGATCGATATACGTCATGAACGAATAATTATAACAAAATGGTACCTGTTTACTCCTGGCTGCGAAGAGGTTGCGGCCGAAAGGGCAACGGCAACCATAGTTTTTCAAAGTCTTTACGTATACTGCTGTCTAATGGATAATATTTTATTGAACAATTAAATGAATGAAATTTTATGTCAGTATTAAATTTTCATTATTTTAATTAAAAGTACTTGCGGGCACTTTTTGACTGGCACCTTGTTGAAAGTGTATTCTCCTATTCATGTAAATATGTGAGAAAAATAGTTTGATTAACCACACTATGAACGTACTGATTTTGCAGCCGGATCCTGTACTATTAGGTACGGTAGTAGGGGTCTAGGTGTATTTTGTTTGTATGATAGATTACCAACATACAAATTGCAATAGCGGTTTTAGATTGCTCGCTATTATAAAATTCCAGTTAAAATTAAAGTAAGCATACGCCGCTCATCACTAGTGTCAGTGCGAATCGGGACGACTCCATGTGCGCGCGTCTCGGTTCACATTCGCTCTGAAGAAGACCTCCGGATGAGGTCGACATGTCGGCCTATAGCTGACTTCGTACGTGAGTAACCCGTAATTTGAATATCAATAAAGTACGTACGAAATTCTCTTCGAATTCCTTGATAGCATCCATTTCCTGTTGGGCCCTTTCGTTGTCGACCTTTTGCATTTCTAGTTCTGTTTCGTATTCCTTTCTAATCCGTTCAGCGGCCTCCTGAGCCCTGGAAGTTATTGAACGCTGTAGATAAGTGTGGTATGCTATATACACCGTGTAAATAGACCCTCGACATTCCCTTAACGGGGTGACTCAGTCCACCAATATGAACAACTTTTCCTAAGGGACCAATGCTGGGAACTCAAAAAAAAATTCGACCTTCCCATACAAACTGGCCGGGCGGCGGAACTCTTTTGTATGGAAATGACGAATTTTTTTTTTGAGTTTCCAGCATTGGTTCCATAGGAAAAGTTGTTCATATTGATAGGCTGAGTCACCCCTTTAAGTAAATGTCGAGGGTACATTTACACGCTGTATGAGGTCAATTTAAATTAAGCGCAAATATTTTAGGCTTAGGTTTAGATGCAAAAATAAAACAAAATCGACACGCTACTTTTCGAGATATCTGGACCTGTACATTTAGAAAAACAAGTGAAAAAAGACACGCTGTGAACAAAAAAACCGGTAAGTGCGAGTCGGACTCGCGCACGAAGGGTTCCGTACCGTTATGTATTACTAGCTTTCGCCCGCGGCTCCGCCCGCGTCAATGTCGATCCCTCGGGAATAGCACTTTTTCCCGGGATAAAAGGTAGCCTATGTCCTTCTCCGCACTCCAGAGAACTTGTATGCAAAATTTCATGATGATCGGTTCAGTAGTTACGGCGTGAAAGCGTAACAAACGAACAAACAAACAAATAAACAAACAAACTCAATTTCGCATTTATAATATTAGTAAGGATAAGGATAAATATAAATAATGTAAGTTCGAGACTTGTGTTATGTATATTTATAACAAATATATATATAGATAAACATCCAAGACCCAGGCCAATCTGAAAAAGATCATTTACCATCTTGACCTGGCCGGGGATTGAACCCGGGCACCCACCCTCATGTCGCAGGCTGGCGTGTTAACCACTGCGCCACGGAGCTGTCAGATATTTATAAGTCAGAGTTGAGTCGAGCCCGAGTCGTATTTACATGTTTTTTTTTTTTTATGTATATCCGACGGCAAACGAGCAGACGAGCCACCTGATGGAAAGTGGTCACCGTCGCCCATTGACATCTGCAACACCAGAGGAGCTACTGATGCGTTGCCGACTCTTAAGATACCTGTAAACACGCCTTTTGAAGGACCTCAAGTCATAGCACACAGGGAAAACCTGGGGAGGGAGTCCATCGGAGTTAGGGGTGTCATCCTCAACTACCTGTCCGGTGTTTGCAGGTATGGCATCGGATACTCGCGCCCCCCTTTCCGAGCTGCTACTTGCTTTTCCCCCATTCATCCGTGTAGTATCCCAATACCTCTACTCCCTTCCCAAATCCAACAAATTCCTTTCCTTTTCCAGCTTAAATATAAGTATATACGGACGAATCACACAGATTGAGCTAGCCCCAAAGTAAGTTCGAGACTTGTGTTATGGGATACTAACTCAACGGTACTACGAGGGTGGATTGAAAAGTACTCGGCCTAACACATATCCCTTCAATTCTAAAAATTGAATTTACGCACATTGTTTAGTTCAGTGCATACAAGTTAAATCTGTGAAGTTCGAAACATGTGCGATAATTAGCTGTGATTTTATAAATTGATTAAAAAAGCAATCTGACTAATTTCCGCAAATGGAGCAAATCGAGCAGCGTGCCGTCATTAAGTACCTCCACAAAAAGGGGCTATCATCAAAAGCCATCCATGATGATATGGTCAGTACATTAGGGGATTCTGCTCTGTCATATTCAACCGTCAAAAAAGATGATCGGTTCAGTAGTTACGGCGTGAAAGCGTAACAAACAAACAAACTCACTTTCGCATTTATAATATTACTAGCTTTCGCCCGCGGCTCCGCCCGCGTCAATGTCGATCCCTCGGGAATAGTCCTTTTTCCTAGGATAAAAGGTAGCCTATGTCCATCTCCATACTCCAGAGAACTTGTATGCAAAATTTCATGATGATTGGTTCAGTAGATACGACGTGAAAGCGTAACAAACAAACAAACAAACAAACAAACTCACTTTCGCATTTATAATATTAGTTAGGAAGTAAGGATAAGGAAAACGGCAAAAAAATAATGTCTGTTGTATGGGAGCACCCCTTTAATATTCATTTTATTTTTATTTCATTATTTATTTTTAAAATGAATATATAAATAAATATTCTGCGTTATTTCAAGCGTCTACCTGTTGCCGTTATCAATAACGAGCAAAACAAGCAAAAAAATCACGTTTTTTGTATAGGAGACCCCTTAAATATTTAATTTATTCTAAACTAATTTTTTTTTTTTGTATACGAATACAAAAAAAAAAATATTATAATATATGCTATAACTACAAAGTTATAGCAGCAACATAAATACATCATCTGTGAATATTTCAACTGTCTGACTATCACAGTTTAATGAGATACAGCCAGATAGACGGACAGCGGAGCGATATTAAGACGAGGCCTCAAATGTTTGGTACCATCGCTCGGCAAAGGACTGATCAAGTGCGCGCAAGGGATAGCGCTTGGCGGTTTAGCCCGTGAATGATGAGAAAGGAGATAGTCTCGAGTCGCTCAAAGAAAAAAACGTAAGCGCCAAATTCGTTATTTCTATTTTATATAAAATCAGACCGGTTAATTGTATTTTCATATTTACATTTTGATGAATTACTAATAACCTATCTTTTAGTCTAAAAATCATTATTTCATTCGTCGCATTTGAGCTACAATAACAAAAACTCTGCGAACGAAGACCATTTTTCAAAAAATATTTTTATCGAGAAAATTTTATCAAAACGTGTTTTTCAATTTTTGGAGATGAAATAGCCAAAAATCATATTACTTAGATTTGAAACTCCTAATTTAAGTATTTTGCGAGATAAATAAGGTTCAGAACGACCTTATTTACAGTGGTATCGCCTTAATAGGGTCCCGTTATTAACCTCTGGGTACGGGAACCTAAAAACTTACTTGGCTACTTACTATCATGTGCTATGGACACTAAGACACTGACCTCGAGAATCAACACAGCTGATTTATCGATGTTAATAAAAAAATACTTTTGTATGAAAAGCTATAACAAAAATTCTAAAGCAAAATATGCTACTAAAACATTTCTTTGACCTATGGATACCAGCTCTTTTAATATTTGGGCCTAATTTAAATGGACCTTACAATATTCACTTATGGTGGGATCATCTATGTGTTGTGTAATCAGCCGACCAATTTTCTATAGGAAACCAATTTTATTTACGTTTATTTTGCAAGATGTCGCCAGGGGAAGTCTTACAATACCATAGACTAAGAATGCACTAACTACTTATATAATTATTAATAAGTGAACGAACCAAATTACTATTGTAAATAATTATTTAGGTAGTCATTTTGTTTAAAATTGCCGCCTGTCCGCCATATTTGTTTCGTTTATTATTTTTACTAGATATGCAAAATTGTAATGAATCGATTGTCTTGAAAATCGATTACAATCATGAATAATTTAGTATATAATATAGATAGGTAAACTAATTCTATCGATATGATACCTGCTTCGTACTTCTGTACAACAAACTGATTTGAATGTAAGTCAAGATATACTGACTGTTCGTGTATCTCGATCTGGTGCTGTTTGTTGGCTTCAAAACGTCTCTTTTTCTTCAACTCTAGAAGCTGGTGCCATTCCACGGCCTTCCTGATGATTTCATCGTCCTCCTTCCGCTTTTCTTCAGCAGCTTGACGCCGTTGCTCTTTTAAGAACTTCAGCTGTTCGGCCCGTTCTTTCTGGATAACTGTTTCTATTACAGCGCTGTAAATAGGCAGAACATCTTTTATGATAAAAAAATATCGTGCTTAGTGATACTAATGACTTACCACGGATTCCTAACAATAATAGTGATTATGACCGTGAAAACTTAAAATTGTAGGTACTTAAAATTGTATTGTATAAAGTTTTTCTCAAACAGATCTATTTAACACTATAATTAGAGAGTCATTTGAGAATCTCAGTACCTACATCTGAATTATAATGAATGGTGGTCCCACCAGTGGGACAAATCGGTAGGAACACGCAGTGGCGTAGCTAGCATGGGTGTCACCCAGGGTGGTAGACAATACACCAGTTCGCCCACGTGACGACGGTCCGTAAAGACGCGGCGGTCGCCCTGATACGATATAGTTTTTGTGGTTATCACGTATGGGGTATGGGGTGGGCCGCCACGCTGCCCCTTATCTACGCGACTGGGTCATCTCTAAACGCTGACAGCGCTCATTGATTTTTTTCAACGATATTCTCAACAGAAAATGCTTAAACAGCCTGTTCGTGGGGCGTAAATAGTTCCTACCTAACTAACCAAACAAACAGAGATGGAACCGAACCACTTTCGTATTGTCTACGTACCTTTAGCCATTATTTAAGTAAATAATTGGAATTTCTGTTCATGTGTCAGCAAACTTACCTAAGCATCAGTTTGGGCGCGTCTTTGTTTTTGAAGATGGTGTCCCGAGCGCTGTACATCAGCCGCTGCTGTTGCTCTTTCTTCCTCTTCACGTACTTCTTGTAGAACTTGGCGTTGGTATTCTCGGCTGCTTCCAGGCGCGCTCGACGTAATTCCTCGTTGCGTTTGTTTACATTCTAAAAGAAAAATGCTTTGTGTATTAGCATACTTTCACATTGACCTAGCTACTTATCAACGTCCAAGTTGTGCTGTCGTTAATTATTATATGCCCAGTGTGTTGGAGATACGCTTGGAATGTTCAGACAAACAACTTCAAGTTGCAATTTCTAAAAAAAATCTTAGTCCGGACATCTACACCACAGTTTGATAAACCTTTTAAAGCATGTCTTAACTAACAATCACTAGGTGGACCAATAATTAAAATTGTCAAACATAATGTTTAACAATTTTATTAATTTCGTATCGGAAGAAGACGTACAAGAAAAATTGATTTTGTCATGTGTAGGAGCGCCCTTTTCGTTGGTATAATACATTTATGCGATTTGTCATTTGAAGTTTTGATATAATATATGCTAACGCATTCCAACCATAGTTAATAAGGTATAACTATTAGTTGTCTTTGACTCACTTCTAGAGAGTTGGGCCAATTTTTTGTCATTTCCCTGCTTGCTGTGTCAAGGTACTGAACATATTCTCGTCGGCGAACCACTTCAGGGTCTTCTTTGTCGTATTCTGTCCAGCGGTTGATGCGGTTCCATTCCTCTTTGCTCATTACTATCGGCATTTTGTTTGAATTTATTTCTAAAATAAGATAAATAATTGCTTTCAGCAACATTATGCAGTACATTAGCAGTAAGTAGAAAATACTTTATTTGGAATATACAGAGCAGTAAAATAATTTTCAAACTGATGACTTTAAAGAGCCAAACTTTGTGAGCTCCATCAAGCGAGTAAAAAGTCCCCAAATGCCTCTTGAATGGCAAACCTGACGGACGAGGACCCCCAGGAAAACCTAAACTTCAATGGCTAGATTGAGTTCAGCAAGACCTAAAGTACTGGGAATCAGAGGATGTAAGAAAAAAGCTAGAAACAGAACGGTTGGAGAGATTTACTTGACTAAACAAAGGCTCACATGTGGCTGTAGTGAGTGCCTAAGATGATGATGAATAAAAAGAAAGAAAAGATGACGTTCAAAAAGAGATACACGTATGTTATTTATACACCGTGTATCTTTGCATCCTTGCCATATTTACTGAGGTAACTCTATTACTGATTCTGAACACAAATCGTTAAAAAAATCATGACCTAAAATTTTTCGTTTTAATTTTTTGTAATTTATTTTATCGACAATCTGTAATGCACACCACTAATTATCGTAACACTTGCTCATCACTATTCCGTCGGCGTCGGCAAGAACAAAGTACAAAGTCGCGCCGCGTACGCGCTGCCGGGAAACTACCCCCGCCCCAGTTGTAATCGTAACCGCTGACCGTAACGGACGTGCGTGTCGCTTCTTGTCGTCTCGCGAAAAGTAGTGAGTGTCACGTAAAAATGACTGACGCGTATTCCAATAACGAATTAGTGGAAATGGTTCGCTTGTACGCAATAAGTGGTGACAGCTTGCGACGAGCAGTAGAAATGTTTCCCAATCGACCAAGGCCGTCCCGTCAGGTGATGCTTAGTGCCACGCAAAGACTACAAGACCATCGCCAGTTTGACGTCCCAATCCATGCTCAAGATTTGCTCCCTCAAGATAACGCTGCACGGATTGAATTTTGTCGCTGGCTGCTGAGGCATCAACATGTCAACATCTTGTGGACTGACGAATCGTTATTTACGAGAGTATTTGGAGTTGCTGCAGCACGTCATAGACGAAATGCTTGATGACATACCCCTCAACTTACACCAAAATCTGTATTACCAACATGATGGTGCTCCTCCGCATTATGGACGCCAAGTTCGTGACTACTTAAACGTTACATTTGGTGACAAGTGGATTGGGCGTGGAGGCCCAGTAGCATGGCCAGCTCGGTCCCCGGACCTAACCCCGTTGGACTTTTATTTATGGAGTGATGTAAAACGTTTGGTGTACGAAGAGGAGATAGACAGTGTAGAAGTGTTACGTGAGAGGATTATTTTGGCATTCGAAACGGTGAAACAAGTCGCTTATGTGTTGCGAAAACTCAAGCAAAATTCGCTGCGCCGTGCTAGACTGTGCCGTCATGAGAATGGAGGACATTTTGAACACTTGCTACGCAAAACGTAAATTTGTAAGTAGATTTTGTAAATAAACTTTAAAAATGCCTAAATCAATTGTAAATAAAATGATTTCAGCTTTTTAACTACGCCAAAAATAACTAATTTATTCATAATAAAAATTTCAACAGTTTCTCTAACTTTTCAAATCTTCAAAGCAATGAAAAATTAAAGATAATAATAATAATTAGGCATTTTTGTCGGTCCTAAGCCCGTAAAGTAGGAAGGAAAATCTGAAATCAAAATTATTAATTGGCACGCCCGGCCACGCCCACTCGGTTTATTCCTATTGCGCCTGTTGAATGCGCTCTAAAAAATTGGTTTACTCCCATGTGTACCGTAAATAAAATTTTACTGATAACTTGGTGTGCTTTATTTAGGGGATTCACTTATTTATCGAAAATAATAGGTAATGCTTCGTACTATTAGTTCTGTGAATATGGCAAGAGTGCAAAGATACACGGTGTATATAACCCAAATTTGAATAAAAATATTACTTCAGCTTCTAATGCCGCTTCCAACCGATCGTATTAGAATTCCTTGAGAGAGGCCTATGTCCAGCTATGGACATCTTGCAGTTGGTATGATGGCTATATGTATAGATTTTATTTTAAAAAATAATTCGTTTTTACTATTGAAATCCAGTTACATAAAGAATATTAATTTTCTGCATAATATGCTAGGTTCCTAAAAAAATTAAATTAGTCCGTCGTCAGAAAGATAATTTAAAAAATATTGCACTCATTATTTTTTCTGTTGTGAATTAAACAAAAAAATGATAAAGTCGTAACCCGTTAACGTTTCGGGTGATGTCATAGTTTGCTACATTTTAAGCAAACTTTGATATTACTCATGAATTTTAACACTCTCTCCCTTCAAAATTTCTTGTTTAATTCACAAAAGAACAAAAGAAATGATTCTGAAATGAATGAAAAGATAAGCCACCAAGAGTCATTTGCTGAACTCAAACTCTAATGGGCCCTATTGAATGAGTTGCCTCGGGCCCCAGATGGTATAGTTACGCCACTGTGCCGGGCAAAAATTGTAGTTATTAGTTGCCGCTTCGCTACGAAGCTGTGTGGAAATACAATCACTAGTGGACACATTGAATTAGATGGACACTACAGAGTACCAATTAAAAACCACCTGGTGCTCCCTTCATACCTCCCGTCAAAGATTGTACCTATATTCTCGTACTTATGTACATTACTCAACGTGCAACAGATGTCCGCTGGGGAAAGTTATTCAATGTCATGGGCTAACCATACTCCTGGAGTATTGTTACCCCCAATTTGTTACATGATGTATATTTTGATGGTTTGGTAGAGTTTAACTGGTTTGGGCCGCTACTCAACTAACTGGTACCTATCCTAGATAATGAGATATGATAGCTTAAAATCATATAGTAAGATATGGCTTCTAATATTCGGTCATGGTGACAATAAAAATAATTTACTTACTTTTATTCTGTTTGCCGTAAAATATTCAATCATCCATCATAGAAGATTTCCGTCAATATTGAAGTTTCGTACTTGACGGTACGGTACATAATTTTTTTTTCTGCTATCAGATTGATAGATCGACAGTAATTTAAATATTTTTTTAACTACATTTGTATTATTCATAATTTTAATAAGTTGAAAAAATAAATAAAGAATAAAATAAAAACATTGTTTTACAGGACAACAAACCCTAACTATCCCAGTTAGTTGCCACGGAGATATAATTTATCGATTTAATTTCAATCGATTATTATACGTTTATAGTTTTTTCTGGAAAAGGCTGGAGTTGTGTCATATGGAGAGGTGAAAAGAATGGCTGAGAACCGAGAGACATGGAGAGTACTCCTCCGACAAGAACACAGTTCTTAAATTATAGATAGATAGATAGTTTTTTCCTCAGAAGAATAATATACATAGAAGCCGCATAAAAATAGAAACTGAAAACAGATAGTTGACACGGTATTTTTCTTATGAGCTTTCGCTTATGACAGAATGAGACAAAAACTTCAGTCAGTTTCTATTATTTTCATGGTTGTCCCGACTTGAAATGTCAATGGACTCCATTGGACTCCATTAAATCCGACTAAATTCAAAATAACTTATTACAGTTCAACGTCTGTCACATTAGCATCTTGCCGATTTGATCGGGTTATATATCGACAAAAACATTGCGGCGGAATTGTGATGTCTGCAAATTAAATATAGGATTGTGCTAAAATTCTCACAGAAAAAAGTATTAACCGGTGTTGGGTTGGTGCGTTATCAAATGACCATTATACTAAACAATGTCTTGTGCAATGGAGCGATGTAAATCCCATTCAGGACGAACAGAAATAAATTCTGTAGAACATAATTTTCTTCGGTAAGTTTTTCAGTTAAAAGTGCATAATTAAAACCCAAAATACCTCAAAATACAACAATAATATTGTCAATTATATAACGTATTGTATAAATGACAACTTTTATTGGTATTTTGCTTAAAATTATCGTTTTTTCCTTATTTCAAATTAGGTTAGTTTTTTTTGCTAGTGATGTGGTAAAATCACGTATCTACGAGTATATCGATATTTTTTATGACGGTCTTGCTATCAGGGATATTTTTGTTAGTGTTGAGCCATGCAATAGTAATGTAACAAATTGAACTATCATGGTAATCAAACAACCAGCAAAGTGTGAGTCGGACTCGCGCACGAAGGGTTCCGTACCATCCTTACATATAATATTATAAATGTGAAAGTGAGTTTGTTTGTTACGCTTCCACGCCGTAACTTCTGAACCGATCATCATGAAATTTTGCATCATCATCATCACCATTGCACGATCTCTGGAGTACGGAAAAGAACATAGACATAAATTACATCTCAGAATGAGGTACTGTTATCGGGGATAGACATTAACGCGAGCGGAGCCGTGGGCGTAAGCTATAAAAACGCCCGAAATTTTTGTTTGTAATATTTCTACTGTCTCACTATCACGGTTCATGAGATACAGCCTGGTGACAGACAGATGGATATCGGAGTCATATTAGTAGGGTCCTGTTTTTATCCTTTGGGTACGGAACCCTAAAAAGAATCGATTTTTACTAATATGAAGAAAATTATTGTTGAAATTTTATTGCAGCTCCCTGAAGTAAAAAGAAATTAAAAAGGTGTGGATCCGAGGAACTTTCAAGCGACATATTGGACATAAAATGTCATACATACTCGAATTTGTTCAAAATATTTTACTGCCGTGCCGATACATTAATTTCGAATATAAAATTAAATGGAAGCGATTGAAACACGATGCTTTACCTACATTTATATTTGCCGAATTATAAATCAATGGTAATAAGAAAGTTTACGGAAACGGTTTTATTATTTATATTTAAAATTATGAAAAACATATTTTATTTTGGACAGTAATGAAAGTGGGTAAAGTAATCTCTTGTTTTTCTTCACCTCTTGTTTTTCTATTACCAACACTGTGAATTTTTCACAAATAACACACTGGCACTTTTTTACCCTAGTGTAAAAGTTTTATAAATAAAAAATATCACTTCGAATTATGTGTTTCTCTTTACCTACCTGATTATTTTTCCTTTACTGACTGTTCCTCAAAGCTAGCTGGGAAAAGCTTTAGATGGTTTTGGAATATGCTGAATGGCCCATTGATCAAGTGAAAAATATATCTGACCTTATATTACCTTTTGATACATGAGCGCCCCATTGCAATTTAGAGTCTATTGTGATTCCTAAGAAGGTGGTATCATTTACAAAGTCTAGTATTTTACCTTCAACTAGTATGTCAACGTTGGACTGCCTCACATTGGGGACTGTAAATCGAATGCATTGGGTTTTTTGCGCATTCATAGGTAATAGGTAAAGTAGGCACTGTTTGAATTTCGAAATAATCGAAAATATGATTGACATCATATTAGGTATTCTGCCGTTCGACCAATACTGGGTAAGGCCTAATGACCAGCAGTAGACAGTAGACGCGCGGTGGGTAATGTATGGTTTTTTTTTTTACCTATTTATCAGATGAAGCCAAGCGGCGCCATGCGATTAGGAGTTATTTAGGTGTATCTTGACTTAACTTTTAAAGTAAAAGCCTCTTTAGCGGCTTTGTGCACTTTTTGGGATGGGTAAAACAGAAAACTCGCGTCAGGACACGTGAATTGATCGAAAATTCGTAAGAAGGACACGGACCTGAGTATGCCGCAAAGGCGAGTTTTCACTTCTGCCGGCACTCCTGGAGTGCAACTAGTTGTTTTTTTTTATGAATCGTACTCATTTAACGAATCGATACAATCAGAGTAGAGTACATTTATGACTTTCTTAAGACGAAACATTTAGTCGATAAATATATTTCATCGATATAGTACAACCCTGATCACATCGGTACCCCACTCAGAAGAATAATATACATAGAAGCCGCATAAAAATAGAAACTGAAAACAGATAGTTGACACGGTATTTTTCTTATGAGCTTTCGCTTATGACAGAATGAGACAAAAACTTCAGTCAGTTTCTATTATTTTCATGGTTGTCCCGACTTGAAATGTCAATGGACTCCATTGGACTCCAATTAAATCCGACTAAATTCAAAATAACTTATTACAGTTCAACGTCTGTAATATTAGCATCTTGCCGATTTGATCGGGTTATATATCGACAAAAACATTGCGGCGGAATTGTGATGTCTGCAAATTAAATATAGGATTGTGCTAAAATTCTCACGGAAAAAAGTATTAACCGGTGTTGGGTTGGTGCGTTATCAAATGACCATTATACTAAACAATGTCTTGTGCAATGGAGCGATGTAAATCCCATTCAGGACGAACAGAAATAAATTCTGTAAAACATAATTTTCTTCGGTAAGTTTTTCAGTTAAAAGTGCATAATTAAAACCCAAAATACCTCAAAATACAACAATAATATTGTCAATTATATAACGTATTGTATAAATGACAACTTTTATAGGTATTTTGCTTAAAATTATCGTTTTTTCCTTATTTCAAATTAGGTTAGTTTTTTTTGCTAGTGATGTGGTAAAATCACGTATCTACGAGTATATCGATATTTTTTATGACGGTCTTGCTATCAGGGATATTTTTGTTAGTGTTGAGCCATGCAATAGTAATGTAACAAATTGAACCATCATGGTAATTAAACAACCAGCAAAGTGTGAGTCGGACTCGCGCACGAAGGGTTCCGTACCATCCTTACATATAATATTATAAATGTGAAAGTGAGTTTGTTTGTTACGCTTCCACGCCGTAACTTCTGAACCGATCATCATGAAATTTTGCATCATCATCATCACCATTGCACGATCTCTGGAGTACGGAAAAGAACATAGACATAAATTACATCTCAGAATAAGGTACTGTTATCGGGGATAGACATTAACGCGAGCGGAGCCGTGGGCGTAAGCTATAAAAACGCCCGAAATTTTTGTTTGTAATATTTCAACTGTCTCACTATCACGGTTCATGAGATACAGCCTGGTGACAGACAGATGGATATCGGAGTCATATTAGTAGGGTCCTGTTTTTATCCTTTGGGTACGGAACCCTAAAAAGAATCGATTTTTACTAATATGAAGAAAATTATTGTTGAAATTTTATTGCAGCTCCCTGAAGTAAAAAGAAATTAAAAAGGTGTGGATCCGAGGAACTTTCAAGCGACATATTGGACATAAAATGTCATACATACTCGAATTTGTTCAAAATATTTTACTGCCGTGCCGATACATTAATTTCGAATATAAAATTAAATGGAAGCGATTGAAACACGATGCTTTACCTACATTTATATTTGCCGAATTATAAATCAATGGTAATAAGAAAGTTTACGGAAACGGTTTTATTATTTATATTTAAAATTATGAAAAAAATATTTTATTTTGGACAGTAATGAAAGTGGGTAAAGTAATCTCTTGTTTTTCTTCACCTCTTGTTTTTCTATTACCAACACTGTGAATTTTTCACAAATAACACACTGGCACTTTTTTACCCTAGTGTAAAAGTTTTATAAAATAAAAAATATCACTTCGAATTATGTGTTTCTCTTTACCTACCTGATTATGTTTCCTTTACTGACTGTTCCTCAAAGCTAGCTGGGAAAAGCTTTAGATGGTTTTGGAATATGCTGAATGGCCCATTGATCAAGTGAAAAATATATCTGACCTTATATTACCTTTTGATACATGAGCGCCCCATTGCAATTTAGAGTCTATTGTGATTCCTAAGAAGGTGGTATCATTTACAAAGTCTATTTTACCTTCAACTAGTATGTCAACGTCGGACTGCCTCACATTGGGGACTGTAAATCGAATGCATGGGGTTTTTTGCGCATTCATAGGTAAGGTAGGTAAGTAGGCACTGTTTGAATTTCGAAATAATCGAAAATATGATTGACATCATATTAGGTATTCTGCCGTTCGACCAATACTGGGTAAGGTTTAATGACCAGCAGTAGACAGTAGACGCGCGGTGGGTAATGTATGGATTTTTTTTTTACCTATTTATCAGATGAAGCCAAGCGGCGCCATGCGATTAGGAGTTATTTAGGTGTATCTTGACGTAACTTTTAAAGTAAAAGCCTCTTTAGCAGCTTTGTGCACTTTTTGGGATGGGTAAAATAGAAAACTCGCGTCAGGACACGTGAATTGATCGAAAATTCGTAAGAAGGACACGGACCTGAGTATGCCGCAAAGGCGAGTTTTCACTTCTGCCGGCACTCCTGGAGTGCAACTAGTTGTTTTTTTTTTTATGAATCGTTCTCATTTAACGAATCGATACAATCAGAGTAGAGTACATTTATGACTTTCTTAAGACGAAACTGTTAGTCGATAAATATATTTCATCGATATAGTACAACCCTGATCATATCAGTACCCCAGGACAACCTGCACATTTACGCATTTGTATATGCATCTCTTTCTGATGCTTTAACAATGCCATAAGTAAACACAGTGTAGAATATTGTATTTTGTTGTTATTTTAACACGGTTTCTATGCTTTAGTTATTGTTCTGAGGTTTCTATGCTTTAGTTATTGTTCTGAGGTACCCCAGGACAACCTGCACATTTACGCAAATGGCATTGTATATGCATCTCTTTCTGATGCTTTAACAATGCCATATGTAAAAACAGTGTAGAATATTGTGTTTTGTTGTTATTTTAACACGGTTTCTATGCTTTAGTTATTGTTCTGAGGTTTTTTCAATACAACATTTAATCAAATGAAAATTGTCACTGTCAAAGTGCCATTTCTGAACGAGTGAAAATAGAACTGTCAAGTGTCAATTCGGAAGTATTTACGTCAGCCACGTTGGAAGTGCCAACTCGGTGTTTTTATGGTAAATATTGTATTTTATTGCTAAAATCCTTTAAAATTGATAAAAGGGAATCATTTTTACACTTTGGCGGTCACACCAAATGTGATTTATGTGCAATACATTCATAGTTTTCTCATGGGACGTGTTCCAAAAGTGTGACATAATTACTCAAATAAGATTAGTTTTCGTGGTGATTGGACGGTGTTTTCGGATTTGCTAGTGATATAGTGGCTGAAAAATGAAGCTGAAGGAGTTGAAGAGGACGGTGAACGTGAGCTGGTCGCCGGCGGAACAGTACCCAGCGCTCTTGGCGGCCGGCTCAGCGGGCCAGCAGGTCGACGCATCCTTTAGCTCGAATGCGTATCTGGAGCTCTATGGGCTGAACCTTCAGGATCCTGGTCTGGATTTGGAGCTAAAATCCAGTCTTCAAACACAACACAAGTCAGTATTATCACTTTTTTATATCATAGTTTTATTTTTCAGTAACAGTTTTATTTATTATTCCAACTGGTCTTGGAAATCTTTGGGAGAGGCCTATGTCCAGCAGTGGACTTCTTGCGGCTGATATGATGAAGATGACGATTTATCAGTAAAAGTGTCTCATACTGCCAAAGCACCAATTTGTAAGATTTCCCAAAATTGATAAAATAGTGTATACAAGTCTTATGGAGGCTATGGGGGGCCCCAGACCTCCAGATCTATAGAGGCAATACTGCCAGTATCTTGGAAACTCTGCCCCAGTCATGAAAACCTTAAAGATTTTCATATTAAGGTGTAATAATAATGATATAAACACAACAAAACCATATTTTTTTATCTGTGTAGATCCCACTTGTCCATCTTGTTTTGTTTTGCCTTTTGATTGTTTCCAATACAGTAGGTGATAAGGTTGTTTTTAAGCCCATGTTTCCAAAACCATATAATGGTTTAATTTAAATGTGTAGCAATCACAAAATTAAACAATTGCAATATAATAATAATTGTGTAACAATTGAAATATTAGATATAATAATAATAAACTTTAACAAGTAAACATTGTCCCTTATTCAATTATTATAATTACCAAAATTTCTTTCTGTGTTATAAACACAGAATTTCACAGAAAGAAACTCAGATTTATTTTTATAGTTTTAAGGCATTTTGCTTACAGCTTTTCATATTTTATTTTCCAATGTGTGTGGAACTCAAGATCATTTTGGTGAA
This sequence comes from Elegia similella, assembly GCA_947532085.1. Taxonomy (NCBI): domain Eukaryota; kingdom Metazoa; phylum Arthropoda; class Insecta; order Lepidoptera; family Pyralidae; genus Elegia; species Elegia similella. The sequence continues at coordinate 24,453,257 of OX383941.1, forward strand.
GCCTTTTTAAAGTCAATCTGACGTCTGACAAAAGTGGATTCTTACCAATATACTACATAGGCAAAAATTTTAAGATTTTAAGGCATAAAATAATGTCTCGGTCAATCAACCATGCACAGCCTGATGTCAGAGCTCTTTGGTTCTGCCTCTCGGCCTCTGACGTGGTTCCTTTAACGACTACCAGATGGCAGCCGGGACCAACAGCTTAACGTGCCTTTCAAATCACGGAATCATCTTTATTATCAGACAATCAGGTGATTTAAGCCTGCAATGTCCTAATCAAACTGGAAGCAAATAAACAAAGCATGCTTCCCGTGGGAATCTAACCCAAATAAATTATCATGGGGCTATATCCATCTGTGTCATTTGTGCCTATCTCTACATATATATTTATTTCCACGTAATAATAGTAAAAATAACATCAGGTTGGATTCTTGGGAGTGCAGGCAGAAGTGAAAATTTGAACATTACGCATTTTTGAATATTTTTGGAATGTCACATGTGCATCATACGAATTTTCGATCAGGGCATGAGTCCTGACGCTAGTTTAACATTTTTTACTCATCCCAAAAACATGTTTTAAAAATATTTCTAATCCATTAAAGTGGAGGCCTATGTCTTGTTGACATTTTTCTTTAAATTTCCGCCTTTTGATCTAGATTAAAATCCATCACACTTGATTTTCAGATTCTTAATATTTAATTCACACGTAATACATTTTTTAGTCTTTTATTTCTGTCATAATTTAAAAGATAGTGACAATTCAATATCTCACTAGATCTTGGGATAATTCCAAGAATTGTGAATGTAATGTTGTATTGTAACGTCCTTTGTGTTTTGTGCAATAAAGATTTAAAAATAAACAAACTTAGCATTCATACTAAAAAATATGTGTTTTATATATAGGACAGCAAACAAGCAAGAGAGTCACCTGATGGTAAGCGATCAATGCTGCCCATGGATAACTGCAATACTAGGGTGTGACAGAAGCGTTGCCGACCTTTGAAGGAGTTGGGGTAGGACATGGGGGAAGGATGAGCCTTCCGCTCTCTCACTTACCAAATGAAGCACAGAAGCAGTAAAACTTCTACTCAAACGTCGATTTTCTGTAAGAGTGTGGTACTTCCCCAGACGAGCCCGCCCATTCATGCTACTAGCAAAAATGAAGTTTGTCGGTAGCGTGGCTCTACCACAAATAATATGTGTTTATTTTTTTTCAGGTTTCATAAGCTAGTATGGTCCGGTGCAGGCATCATAGTTGGAGGTTGTGATGGTGGGTTGATTGAGTTCTACAATGCTGACAAACTCTTGAAGAGCTCCAGCGATGCCCTTATTAGTACTAGCTCTAAACACAGTGGTGAGTTTTTGACTGCTTTTTAGGGTTCTGTAGGTTATATAGCATACCCCAAGGGTAAACACAAGGCTCTATTACTATGGCTCTGCTGTTCGCCTGTCACCAGGCTGTCTCATGAACCATTATAGATAGACAGTTGAAATTTTCTAAGATGATGTATTTCTGTTGCTACTATAACAACAAATGGATGTAAAAACTTTGGTACATCTAAAAGTCAAAGATGAAAGATTTGATTTTGTATATGTTTGTTTGTTTTGGCTAAACTTAAAAACTACCTAACTGATTTAAATAGTTTTTAGGGTTCCGTACCCAAAGGGGAAAAACTGGACCCTATTAATAGCGCTCCGTTGTCCATCTTGTCACGTATAAATTAACCTATCTATAGGGTAACCTATGCGGACAGTAAAAGAATACAAATTATTTATCAAAGATACAATTTATTAATATGTACTACAATTAAGATTATGATTTAGATTAAGTTAAGTTAAGGTTAGGTTAAGTTAAGTTTAAAGCAATAATTTTAATATGGATGTGTCAAAGTACAAGAAGTTAAACGTGGGTCCGAAGCCTAGATTCTGGGTATTAAGCTGAGAGTTGGGTCGGTTCTTCAGGAAAAAAACCTCACGCCCCTTGGATGCGACCGCGTGGTAGCTCAGGCGGTTGACGGCAGCTCAGCTTATGTCCAACAGGGATGTGGATGACTCAGGCCTCCTCTGCGGCCCGTAGAGGATCAAGCGCCAACAGATAATAGACGCAATCAAGTCCGTCGTCAATCGCTACGGGTTGAACCCGTACGGTGTTCCTGGAACGCGTCCAATTGATATATTTAGAAAGGTGCCCTTATTCTGCCCTGGACTGTAGAATATCACACGCGTGCACCAAGGGGTGGTTATCTACAAGGAAGCGGTGATTCGTGTATGATGGGCAGTCCAGGTACATGAGAAGCCAAGCGGTGAGGCGAGAATCACATACCAAGCGAAAGATAAGAATAGTAAGGCTATATAAAATTATAATTCCACGTAAGCACAGACAGTTCGGAAAGGCAGCAGTAGAAGGCGATAATTTATTGACTTTATCGACATGTTATATAACAGGAAGCAACGGTAAGTGATTCTAGCTTCATTACAATGGAATTAAGATACAATGATTATGCGCATTCGTATGTTTTGCGTCTAATTGTACATCTTTTCTTATAAAACGTACTCAACATTACGAACGGGAGGGTAAGAAACCACGTTTAAATAATTTACGTTACTGACAAAGGGTGTAAGCAATTTACTAATTTATTTATTCGAAATTTAGTACGTCAGCGTAAATAAATATCTACTAAATTTAATACACTGGCTTGTTTAAGCAAAGATTCATAAGTAAAGCCGTATATGTTGGCAGGCAAAATCAGCCAGCAAGGAACCATGATTTTAGAACTGCATACATTATGATTTACTTATCTAGTAGTGGCCAATGAACACATTAGGAGGCATAACTATTCGCAAAATAAATTACAATACAACGTGTTACTGTGTAGAACAAAGGAATGTTCGAGAATGTTCCCGACCCGGACAAAGAAAACGACCACCAGCGTGGCGAATTAACAGATACTACACAATAACACCCGGTATTCACCGTTTATCAATAAAGCTACTTAACTAAGGATAATTGTGCAACACTTACCCATTAACGGGATAAACACTACACGAGAACTATGTATATTAAGTAAAAGGAAACGCGTCCACACGGGACTCAAAGCGTTCCGAATTAAATTATAAGAATTCTAGGCGCGGGCGACCCGCAGCCGGGCTCGCCGCGAAGTGTCGCAATGGGAGACCTCGCACAGTGATGCGACCGGAGGTTCGGGACACATCGTTAAAACTCGGCTAGGCTCGGAACAGTCGTCACCTGCGCGCGAGTATATTGTAGTGGAAGGTCAATTTGTTTGTTATAATAACGATGCTAAGGCAACAAGTAATCTACAATGACTAAAGAATTATAAAATAATTTTATATGTTACAATACCCCCTCTCCTAGGTAAGGATTTTTCCTGTGAAAAATCCGTTTAGACTTGACTCAGGTAGAACTCAACTAAAGATAAAACAAGGCATCAATATGAGATATTCCTTCGAGGGACAGAATATCTCTATGGCTCTATATGAATATATAAAATAATTTTATATGTTACAATCTGTCTGTTTGTCTGTCTGTCTGTCCGGCAGGCTGTATCTCATGAACCGCGATAGCTAGACAGTTGAAATTTTTACAGATGATGTATTTCTCTTGCTGATATAATAACAAATACTAAAAAAATAATTAAAATAAAACAGGGGCTCCCATACAACAAACGTGACTTTTTTTACTTGTTTTTGCTCGATATTGATTACAGCAATAGGTAGACACTTGAAATATTCACAGAATACTTAGTTATATATTTACTTTAAAAATAAATAATTAAATGAAAATAAAAAGTGGGGGGAGCCCCCCTTTAACTCGGCGTCGTTAATATAACAGCCCTTCGTGCACGAGTCCGATTGCACTTGGCCGGTTTTTCACCTTTAGAATGCTTCATTATCAGCAAGAACATAGGCTATCATTTAGCTGGCGGTTTTAATGGATTGTTAACTAACATGCTATCATAATATTGAACCCTGAACTTTGAAGTACTCGTATCCATAGCTTTTTAACCCCTGATCCAAAAGAGAAGTGTTACGAGTCTGTGGCATGCTCTTAAATGGGTGAACTAATTTGGATGCAGTTTTTTATTTGAAAGCAGGTTTTCTAGAGATTGTTTTTAGAAATGTTAAATCAAATCGGTTTAACCGTTTTCAAGATATTCTCTAATTGAGGATTGCTTAATAATTTTTATTTTGTATAACTTATTGGAGAGGTGTCTTAGATGTTTATAAGCTTTGTTTAGCTTGTATTGCTGCTCTAGCCAAGTATGGCCCTTGTAGTACAGAGAGGGTCGTGCTCCTGTAGTGGAGACTAAAAAGGACCTGATGATGATAACTTATTGAGTTTATTTGAGACAATTTACAGCACCTTGACATTATGACATCTGTTAAAAATTACTGTGGGTAAAGTTATTTGTACAGAACAGGTGTGCGTGATCACAGACATTTAGATAAACAAATTTATCATTTTGCAACAATTTGTTTATACAATACGTTACATTAGCTGTAGTACTGAAATATTTCTTCTATATTGAATTTGACATCGGCTAGCTCCGTTAACACGCCAGCCTGCGACACGAGGGTGCCCGGGTTCGATCTCCGGCCGGGTCAAGATGGAAAATGGTCTTTTCAGATTGGCCTGGGTCTTGGATTATTTATATATGTATTTATTATAAAATATAGTATCGTTGAGTTAGTATCCCATAACACAAGTCTCGAACCTACTTTGGGGCTAGCCCAGTCTGTGTGAATTTATCCGTTTATTTATTTATGATTTGATGAAAAAAGTACAACAACTTATAATATAAATCAAATATTGTTGGAATAAGAATATATGATTCAAAAGTTACGTATATTTTTCTGCACAAATATAGGCCTAGCTAGATAGTTTTGCAACTACAGATTTCTTTGATGTGTAATGTGTTTTTTTTTTTTTTTTTTTACTAAGTATTGAAGTAGGCATTTGTCTCCCATCTCACCTGATGGTAAGTGACGATGAAGACGAGGGTGTTACATGCCCATCCAAGAGATACCCGTTTATTATTTTTCATGAAGTACTCATAGCAATTGTACATATATGTTGAACATATGTTCACTATGTGTGAATGAAGCATAGCCATAAAAACTTGCATGATAACAAACAAAAATATTTTCATATCTAAATGAGAATGCTGCTGCTTCGGCAGCCTAATGATAACCCTTTATCTAATTGCCCACTGTGACACACTCTAATGAAGTAACAGTGGATATGGTATGCATAGGATTTTATCACCTAACTTGTATATTTTTATTAAATGTACTTGTTTACCATCTCGATTTTTAGGGTTCCGTAGTAAACAAGGAACCCTTATAGTTTCGCAAAGTCTGCGGGTCTGTCTGTCCGCGGTTTTACTCAGACTATAAGTACTAGAAAGTTGTAATGTAGTATATATTAATCATACCTAGAAAAAATTTTTAAGGTTTAATAAATACATATAATACCTTAATTAAATGTGTTAACGTTCGACGGCGTGCGGCTCTTGGCGGAACGATACGAGGCCGCTTGGTGCCTGCCTTGCGGCGCCAATGCGCTCGGGAGTCAAAGTATACTTACGAAATCTTGTTACCAGCGCTTGCCTCTACTCGGGGTGGTACCCAAATTGATAATATTTTCTAATTTCATTTAAAGAGTTCGTCCCACGGCTTATTTCGGCTGCCGGTGACGAGAGGGCTGGCTGTTTTTTCGCCCAACGGATTAGCATAGCCATCCAATGGGGGAACGCAGCCAGTGTTCTTGCCACACAAGCAATATATGGAAGATAATTTTTTCTAGTGTTTGTTTTTTTTTTCTTTCCTGTTTTTTACCTTAAGTTAATATATGACTAGCTCCGTGGCGCAGCGGTCAACACGCCAGCCTGCGACACGGAGTGACCGGGTTCGATCCCCGGCCAGGTCAAGATGGAAAATGATCTTTTTCAGATTGGCCTGGGTCTTGGATGTGTATCTATATATGTATTTGTTATAAAATATAGTATCGTTGAGTTAGTATTCCATCACACAAGTCTCGAACTTACTTTGGGGCTAGCTCAATCTGTGTGATTTGTCCGTACATATTATTTATTATTTATTTTATGCTTAGAAAATTAAACAGCAATAATAGTATTAAAATAAATTATAATAAATTGAATTCAACAAGTTATCTTAAAATTTTGTATTATAGGTCATGTCTCAGCACTGGACGTAAATCCTTATCAGAAGAACCTCCTAGCATCTGGGGCTTCCGAGTCGGAGATATTCATCTGGGACCTCAACAACACGTCGCAGCCCATGGCCCCGGGCAACAAAAGTCAGCCATTTGACCATGTCCAAGGCCTTGCGTGGAACCAACAGGTATTATTGATATCAAATATTTTAACTTTTGTTCTTCAATCTTCATCATCATCATCAGGTCCTTTTTAGTCTCCACTACAGGAGCACGACCCTCTCTGTACTACTAGGGCCATACTTGGCCAGAGCAGCCAGAGGACTTGGCCTACACTCTCCACGCTGGCCAGACGGGTTGGAGAGGTGTCTTAGATGTTTATAAGCTTTGTTAAGCTTGTATTTCCTAAGTCGCCTTCTACGACATCCACGGGAAGACTTGGAGTGGTCCTATTCTACTCTGCCGGATACCACAAGGCTAAATCAATCTTCATCTGGGTCCTTAACAACATGGCCGTATCGTTATATCGATATTGCGTTAAATAAAAAATTGGTTGTCTGTACAGTCGACTTACGGACGATAATTTTACGTGATAACGGTGGAAGAGAGATAGATGCGACACAAACCGAACTTTTAGACAGATCGTGCCTCTTTATCGCTTGTTCTGCGCTCTTGTGGTGGCGTGTGTTCTGTTGCACTGAAAGCATTCCCAAGGAGGGTTGACGTTAGGCCGGCGGCTACTTATTAAAATAAGCCGCAACTTTCGCAGCTTGGAAAGAGTGAAGACTTCCAATGCTATCCCACATAAAGTAGGTGGGGTGAGGGTGGAAGAAGAATTGATAGTATACGATTTTTTATCTTTCGCTGTCACAATTACTATTTGTCACTATTACTGCACAAATTTTTGTCTTGAGTCATTGTGTAAAAATGGCAGCTGCAATGTGCCGAAATATTAGACAAATCTTTAAAATAATCGCAGTTAGTCCCGTTGTAACACTAATCATATTAAAGTAGATCAGAAATGTTGCATATTGCATGCATGCTTCATGAAGATTTTTTAAAATTCAAAGCATTTAGTATTTTTAGCCTATAGTTTAAATAATTTTTTATTTTCTTGTTTAAAGCTGTTTCAGCAATAAATATGCCAAGCTTTTATTTTAGTTTGCTTAAGGTTGGAAGAAGAGAGGATTAAGAATCTTATTTGGGCTTTATTTCTGTTTACAGGTACAACATATTTTAGGTTCAACATTCGCAACCAGATGTGTCGTATGGGATTTGCGGAAGAATGAACCTATTATGAAATTAAGGTAACCATACCCTTTTTTTATTATAACGCTAAAAGACGGTAGTTTACTTATGTAGAAATGGATCGTCAAGAGACTAGCACAATGTCTTGAGCCCCCGCAGACCACAGACTGTTCGTCGGCCGATAGTTTGGTTGGTCTCTTAATCAGTACGAAGATGTAAGCGAGTGCGCACATTATCGATTCGGTATCGGTTGCATCTTTATACTGATTGATAGCCCGATTAAACTATCGGCCGATGGAAAGTCTGCAGTATGCAGGGACTCTTAGATGAAGTGTGAAATAGAGTTTCCACACTAATCAACAATTTTGTGCTGGTTTTGCTTGTGAATTTCTTTTATCTTTTTTAGGGTTCGGTACCCAAAGGGTAAAATGGGATCCTATTCAAATGGCTCCGCTGGTATACTAAAAACAGAATAAAAAAAATATTTAGGGGGCTCCCATACAATAAACGTGATTTTTTCTTCAAGTAGACGCTTGAAATATGCACATAATATTTAGTTATGTACTTTATATTTATGTATTTATTTAAAACGATGGTTTTGTTGGCAGTGATTCTCAGTCTCGAACAAGATGGCGGTCTCTGGCGTGGCACCCGTCCGTGGCCACGCAGCTGTGCATCGCCTCCGAAGACGACCAGGTGCCGGTCATTCAGCTCTGGGATTTGAGGTAAGTGTTTTTTATTATATATAGGACGTTTTTTATTATATATATATATATATATATAGGACGGCAAACGAGCAAGCGGGTTACACGATGGTAAGCGATCAACGCTGTACTGCGAACTGCAACAGCAGGGTGTGACAGGAGCGTTGCGTTTCAAGAAATTGGGGAATTGGGGGAAGGAGATTGGGGGGGGGGGGGGGGAAGGGAAGACGGGTCTACGGCTCGCTCTCACTCACCGAACGAAGCATAGAAGTGGTAAAGCTTCTACTCAAACGTCCGTTTTTGTGTGAGAGTGTGGTACTTCCCCGACGAGCCGGCCCATTCATGCTACTAGCAAAAATACCTTTCGCTGGTAGCGTATGGCTCTACCACAACTCTCCGTTGTTGACAAACGAGGCGACCTCTATATTTTTTTAATAGTGCGCATAATAAAAGATTTTGAAAAATGTGACATTCGACACAAGAATTTATAAGAAGGCTCAACTGGCATGGCAACATGGCGACGCTGCTAAGCATACATTAATGCCGCTTTACGAAAACACTGTTTGGCGGGGTCGCCATGATGTGAGGTGACTTAAACCAAGCGTTCGCCTTATAAATATGTATTTTTAGAAGAAAATGCGGTATAACATACTTCCTCTTCCTTTACCTTGATAAATAAATAAATATATACGCACAAATCACACAGATAGAGTTAGTCCCAAAGTAAGTTTGAGACTTGTGATATGGGATAATAACTTAACGATACTATATTTTATAACAAATACATATATAGATAAACATTAAATATATCCAGGCTTATCTGAAAAAGATAATTTTCCATCTTGACCTGACCGGCATTCGAACCCAGGCACCTTTGTGTCGCAGGCTGGCGTGTTAACCACTGCGCCACGGAGCACGCCTCATAGTTTTCACGAGGTAAAACATACTAGTGTATAATTTTCCGCAGGTTAGCAGCATCTCCCCTGGTGACACTGGAAGGGCACAGCAAAGGAGTGATGGCGGTGTCGTGGTGTAGACAGGACAGTGACCTGTTGCTGTCTGCTGGCAAAGACGGCCGCGTCTTGTGTTGGAACCCCAACGACACACGACCGGTAAGATTAAGATGAACTAGCTATTTATATTTAAATATATAGATATATACGGACAAATCACACAGATTAAGCCAGCCCCAAAGTAAGTTCGAGACTTGTGTTATGTGACAATAACTTAACGATGTTATATTTTATGACAAATATATATATATATATATAGATAAACATCTAAGAGCCAGGCCATTCTAAAAGAGATTTTTTTCCAATTTGACCTGACCGGGTATCGAACCCGGGCAACCTCGTGTCGCAGGCTGGCGCGTCGCTTTTTGTTTTATATAATATTTTTTAATTATTAGAAATAATTATTTATTTTATATAAATTGTTTTTATATAGCATTACAATGCTCGATATATTATTTAAATTGAAAATATGTGATGACTCGCCACAGGAAGGATTGGAATCCTCGTCGCTCATCTATTTATAGGCTATGTGATATTCTGACGTGTCAGCTATACCTTTGTAAAGTATTATAAAAAAATCTAGTGCCTTTTGCTCGAAGGTTTTATTGCGACTTTAGGAATATGAACGTGACGTGCCTGTATGAAGTAAATAATATTGTTAATTATTGCACGTACACCAAAATACGTATTTCTAAATCAGCCAACTAACCCACTACTGTATGTATATTTACCTTAGTATATATGCTAGTATTATCCTTACATATCCTTACTAATATCCTTATCCTTACTAATATTATAAATGCGAAAGTGAGTTTGTTTGTTTGTTTGTTACGCTTTCACGCCGTAACTACTGATCCGATCAACATGAAATTTTGCATACAAGTTCTCTGGAGTGCGGAGAAGGACATAGGCTACCTTTTATCCCGGGAAAAAGTACTATTCCCGAGGGATCAACATTGACGCGGGCGGAGCCGCGGGCGAAAGCTAGTGATAAATAAAAAGCCATTCTATTCCTGGTACCGGTCACTGTGGTTTGATATACCTACACGCAGTAAGTGGTGACCCCGACGTGATACACACGCGATAGGTTTCACAAACATCTCTCCATCCACTATTTTTAACATAAAAGATTAACTGTGTCAAGTATGCACGCAAAACATTTTTTGTTTAATTTTTCTTCATAAACTTCAAGGAACAAATATCTTTATACAAAGTTTTATCGCCTATAAAAAAAAACAACGGGTTGCAATCCGGAAGTGCCGGCGGAATCATCATTTCGAGTAGGTGAACGGTCAATCGACCATGCCCTAGTGTTCACAGAGTTCTTCGGAACCGCCTTTCGGCTTCGTGGTTCCTTAAACGACTACCAGATGGCAGCCGGGACCAAATTTATTATCAGACAATCAGGTGATTAAAGCCTGCAATGTCCTAACCAAACTGGAAGCAACTAAACAAAGTATGATTCTGGTGGAAATCGAACCTACGACCCCCGAGGTCAACAGGCAAACGCCTTAATCACGGAGGCTGCCGGCAGAAGGGAACTTGCCTTTGCGGCGGTCTCAGGCCACGTGTTCTGATGCGAGTTTAACATTTTAAACATCCCAAAAAGTGCACAACGTCGCTTAACCGCTCAACTACCAAGCGCCCCAATCGGGCACCAATAGATAACCAACTGTGTCTGCATTCCTCGCGATTGATGAGTTAAGAAGTTTTCATTGTTAATGAAGTTGGTTGACTAGCTCCGTGGCGCAGCAGTCAACACGCTAGCCTGCGACACGGAGTGACCGGGTTCGATCCCCGGCCAGGTCAAGATGGAAAATGATCTTTTTCAGATTGGCCTGGGTCTTGGATGTGTATCTATATATGTATTTATTATAAAATATAGTATCATAACACAAGTCTCGAACTTACTTTGGGGCTAGCTCAATCTGTGTGATTTGTCCGTATATATTTATTTATTATTTATTTAATGGTTGTCAGGGGGGCTCGCTGCTGCTGGAAGTGGTGCAACAGCCGCAGTGGGTTCTGGACGTGTCGTGGTGCTCCCGCGACCCCACCATCCTGGCCGCCAGCTCCTTCGACCAGCAGCTCGGGGTACATTCCCTGCTGGGAGGCGCTACACCCACTATGGTAAGCATACTTCATTTCAGACCATTATTATTTAGTTAATAGATTCAGGTGTTACTTTGCGGAAGTCAAAGCTACATTTACTTTGAGACAATTTACTTTGCGTGCTTCCGCCACCAGTTAGTTCATGCAAACTATTGCTGGCCAGCGCCCACCCACTACTGTTAGTCCCTTCATACCCGCCACCAATAGTACTCGTGTAGAGGCGAAACACGTGTCGTGAGCACGACGGCCGACATTGCTGCAGCCTCAACGGATGCAGCAGTATCGACCAGGGTTGCATGCATCAACTATTGGTGGCGGGTATGAAGGGACTAACAGTAGTGGGTGGGCGCTGGCCAGCAATAGTTTGCATGAACTAACTGGTGGCGGAAGCACGCAAAGTAAATTGTCTCAAAGTAAACACTATTATTTAATTTTGTACCAATTCTTTGCTTCAGGTTGTTTTGCAACTTTTATTTATTACTGCTATATATATTTTTTTGGGATGGAATTCTTTATGTTTCTGGTAAAGGAAAATATCGTGAGACAACTTGTTCGCGTGGATTGTTCACTAGTGTGTGAAGTAGAGTGAAGGCAATGACAAATCATTCCATAATTTTTGCCAATTGTGTGTGTTGATTCCCACAGAATGTCATCGATAACAGTCAAGCACTCATATATCAGAGACAGACATACTTTATACAGAAAAATTGGCCAGGTGCGAGTCGGACTCGCGCACGAAGGGTTCCGTACCGTTATTAATAAAAACGGCAAAAAATCATGTCTGTTGTATGGAAGCCCCCTTCCAATATTATTTTAATTATTTATTTTTCAAATGAATATATAACTAAATATTCTGTGAATATTTCAAGCGGCTACCTGTTACCGTTATCAATATCGAGCAAAAACAAGCCAAAAAATCACATTTGTTGTATGGGAGCCCCCTTAAAATTCATTTTATTCTATAAATAAATAATAAATAAATATTCTTTAAAATGTAATGTAATGTTTAGTCTTTGATGTGCATGTGTTTAGTAAACGACGATTCCCACTTTAGATTCCAAATTAGAAAAGAAATGTATTTCCTTTTACAGAGCACGCAAGCCCAGAGCAACATAATGGATTCGTTCGGCGGCGCGGACTCGTTCAGCCAGCTGCCGGCCGTGGCGCAGGCCCCCGCGCTGGCGGCGCCGCGGCCGCAGCTGCCCAGCCCGCCCAAGTGGCTGCGGAGACCCACTGCTGCCAAATTTGCTGTAACTATTCTATAAATACATTTAAACCTTCGCGCTGCATATTTACTAAATACATTAACGTTAGATAGAGGTGGCCGGCCGTGGTCTCTGGTTGAGTCATCCAGTGACCACGGCCGGTGAAACCTGGTCGAAACGTCTGGTGAAAAACGGTATGTTCGCGCTAATTCCCGTTAATGTTTTTAGTAAGTATTTTAAGACAAAGTCTAATATCATTTATTCGTCACAAGAACAGCCAGCTGCTCAGATCATTTGGTGAAAGTTGACATTTATTTTACGACAAAATATTGTTCACGTTAATTTACTTAAAGCTAAGTTTACGTTGCTTCCAAGGCGGAGTGCAAAAGATGCGGCATTAAACTGCACAGTGCATTTTCACCAAGTGATGTCAACTTACAATTTGTAGTATATAAAGGGATTTTAAAGTTAATATTCCGCCTTTATAATCTTGCGTAAGCGTTTGATTATGTGGCTTACCAGTCGACTACTCGCTTAAACACTTCAATAAAAGTGAAATAGCTCATAATAAGCCCAAAATTTACTTTAAATTAGGAATTATTTTATATTACTCATAAATCTGTTATTATAAATAGCTTCAAGTTAATATTTCCTCATATGAATATTGGCGTGCCTCAAGGTTTCATTCTAGGCCCGCTAACATATACACCCGTTATTAACTTCTAAGTTAAATTTTGTATTTGTTTCAGTTCGGTGGTAAACTAGTGACGTTCGAAAAAGCTCCACAAGAAGCCGGGCCCCAGAAACTTGTTTATATTAGTCAGGTAACTTTTTTTACGTAAATAAGTCTAATTTATGTTCTAAAAGTTATAAACAGAGAAAAATCTATTGAAAAAAATGTATTTTTCAGTAGAGATAGCAAATTAATAGATTGTATTTCTTCTATTTTAGGTGGTGAGTGAACCCGAAATAGTGGAAAAAGCGGCGGAGGTGGACGCCATATTGAATTCTTGTCTTAGCCAAGACCCAAGTGCCACAGAGCAACTAGCAGAGTATGCAAACTTTTCTTTCTAATCAAATTAACTTTATTGTGTCTTTCAACGCTTTCCTTTTTTTATAATAAGAGCCACAACCTCTTTTCTTCGACTGTTCAGAAAAATTGTGTTAAGTTTTCAGTGTTCATCTATACAACGTGATTTCGAACTCCCTAGCTATATTGAAATCTGGGAATCAGAATCCCTAATGGAACTCAAAATTGTAAGAAAAAAAGGTGAAAAACGAAAAATAAAATTAGGTTTCCCATACAAAGTCGCCGATCAGCTGGACGAATTTCTATGAAAGGTTAAATTTATTTTTTCGTTTTTTACCTTTTCTCCTTACAATTCTGTATTCCATTAGGGATTCTGATTCCCAGATTTCAATATAGCTAGGGAGTTCAAAATCACGTTCTATATGTATGTGAGTTTCTTTGTCACACCATAACTTTTAAATGCCTTAACAGATTTGGATATGCGAAGTATCTTCTTTATCTTTTCCTTATCCCAAGTGAAATAGTCTATATTTTTTTGGTAAGACAGTTGTGTTTTTATAGTTGTTTAAAATACATGTATATATAAGAAAAATAAACGTATGTTTGTCTGCACTGTACAGATACTGTCGCCAGCGAGGAGACGCGTGCTCGGAACAGAGCGAGCGCTACATGTGGTTCTTCTTGCGAGCCAACTTCTTACCGGCCTTCAGAAGCGAAGTTCTCGACTTATTAGGTAAGCTCTGAGCTTAGATGTGCTCAGGTCAGGGTGTGATCCTCAACCGCCTGTGCTTCCTGCCTTCCCTACCTTCAATATTAGTATAATTTTATATGTGTAAATAGTACTGTACTTTCCAATTAACATTACAATAAGAATCACGTAACCTCAATTGCCAGGAAACAGTATTTCTTGTATAGAAATATAGGTCGGCAACGCATCAGCTGCTCCTCTAGTGTTGCAGATGTCCATGGGCGACGGTGACCACTTTCCATCAGACTCGTCTGGTCGTTTGCCATCAAATATACAAAAAAAAATTGTTCGCACCAGGTTCTATATTTAGCGTGGCATGTTTGCTTCAGAATGCCATTAATCACAAAGCAGTATAAAATGAAATTATAAGCTATACTGAACTATTGTGACATGGTGGAGGTCCTTGAATATACAAGACATATATATGACAGAAAACTAGATGTGCTATAGTTAGTCTACTGAAAATCTCCACACGAGCAAGCAATAATCGACTGAAATTCAATCAAAACAGTGGAACAGTTCACCCACACGCGCTGGGATGTAAAATATAATGGCAATGCCTAAAATTACATATATATAATCTATATATATCACGTCTGTTTTCGTCACGTAGACAGTAGCCCAGGTCTATAAGACCTTATGACCACATTTAGCATGTTGGATGGCGTGTAGATTAACACGGACTCAAAACAGTGATGGGTAGCCTCATCGCCTATTGACATGATTACGCAGATTTTCGCCCATTCCTTCGACCGGCATTTACGATCTGCGCGTGAAGAGAAGAAGCTGGCACATGCTGTTTTCCTTTTCTCCCAGACCAGCATGGGAGTATGCCTAAAATTGACGCGCGAAATGGCTATGAGCTCTGGCTGCTCCTGCCAAGTATGGCTCTAGTAGTTCAGAGAGGATCGTGCTCCTGACTAAAAAGACCTGATGATGATGATGATAGTATAAATTGCAACAATATTTTGTATTGCAGGTTTCAAACAAGACGAGATCCCGTCAAAATTCAAGAGTCCATCCGGCGACGCCACTCAGCCGGACCTGGTGGGGCTAAGTCGGGTAAGTTGATGAGCTGTTTGCATGGACCTTATTCCTGTGTATATAGGGTCCTTTTTAGAACTGCAGTCTTACGCTTGTATTACCTGTATAACAATCATATAACAGATGTTTTATTAACTATCGCTTACAAATACTTGCTATTGTTTTTACAATCCTAACTACAATAAATTTACTTAATTTATGTCTAGCACTTTATACCTTGAAATACTTTCCACATACTTTGAAGACCTTTTACTGTATTTCTAATGTATTTAAATCACAAATTAACTGATTGATTACTGTAGCATGATATTTTCTTTATAATACTATCCTAAAGCCCTTAGTACGTGGTTCGTGATGTCTCAAAATAATGTTCAAGATCATGATGTAGAAAAAGCCATGTAGATGTGTGTAACCTACTTTTTCGCGATCCGCGATATAAACCTTCTTTACCAAGATTATACACTTACTATACAGGTGTATTTGAATTCATTAGCATCCTTTTAAATATAGACTATGAATCAAAAGTAACTTTAGAACACTAAAGTAAATTAAAATAACATATCCACATTTAAGAAAAGTTAAAAAAAATACCGTTTATACCTATTGTATAAACGGTATTTATGAATATATATAAATGATGATATGTATAAATGATTATAACCATTGTATAATCTTCTATGTAAAAGCTGTTGGTTTTTCTTAATAAATAAATACGGCAAACGCTTTATTAAAGGCCAATACTCCTTAAAAATCAAATTCTGAATTACCTTTTAAAATCATTCAATTAAAATAAATTCATTCATTCATTCATGCCGTATGCGTTAGCGCATATAACAATCTTCATCGTCACTTACCATCAGGTAATATGGGAGACAAATGCGTAATTCAATACATAATACAAAAAAAAAATACAAAAATACAAAATCATTTATTCAGTAAAAACACACATTTTACATTGCAAGTGGTTGAGGCCTTCTAGTAAGTATAACAATACTCGTGTCAGAAGACCTCGCTCTTCCATTACATATTATACATTTTATGTATTTTACCGATACTTTTATGTTATAATCTAAATAAAAGAAACAAAAGATCTGTGTGTGTATATTATTACTGTACTGAGTTAAGCTAAGCGAATAAAGAGGTTCTCAACCTCATCATATGTAAGTGTCTTGAGCCAGTCTGTCACTATGATTTTACACTCGTGTATTGGTTTAGAGTAAATTAAAAGTTTTTTATTAATAATTTTATATAAGTAAGTACTTTGTGAATTATATTGTCGTCTTGCAGTAGCTGTCTTTATTATTGGTCTCGATGGTAATATGGGGTTTTTTCTTCTAGTATTTAGGATTTGAGAGTCAACCACTAGGGTTTTATGTAGTTTTAAGATTGTGTTTAATATGTACAATTTACGAATGGATAGCAGTTCACATTCCTGATATAATAAGTTTGTTGAAAACCGGAATTTTTTAAGATACATTGTCTTAAGTAGAGCACGTTGCGTTCTTTCTAGCTGTAAAAGCTTAGTTTTTGTTGCACTTCCCCATACGGGGATGCAATATGTTATGATCGACTGTGCTAGGGCGATATAGATTTGTTTTAGCAAGACCTTGTCAGCAATATATCTTAGCGTTTTAAAAATCCATATCAACTTTCTAA
Organism: Elegia similella; assembly: GCA_947532085.1. NCBI lineage: Eukaryota > Metazoa > Arthropoda > Insecta > Lepidoptera > Pyralidae > Elegia > Elegia similella. The sequence continues at coordinate 24,470,216 of OX383941.1, forward strand.
TGCGATTATTTACAACTTCTATATGGTCATGCCACGAAAGACGTTGATCTAATACTACTCCTAGGTACTTTGTTTTGTGAACTTTATCAATATGGGGGCATTCGCAAGTTAAGCTGTTCTCGTTGTTACAGTGGTGTATTTTTATACTGAAAGAAGTATCAGGTTGGGTCCTTTTGCTTGGGGAGAAACAGATATAATTTGTTTTCTGTGTATTAAGGGTAAGTAGATTTGTATTTAGCCAGTTCCCAATCTTACACATTCCCATCTCAGTGCTCTTGCGAACATAGTCCCAGTCAGGTCCAGAGAAAACAACTGCAGTATCATCTGCATAGCAGAAGACCCTACCCCCACCCATTTTCAATTTACACAAATCATTTATGTAAATTAGAAATAGAGTAGGTCCGAGCACACTGCCTTGTGGCACACCATAGGTTACGTCATATTCCTGACTGATTTCCTGGCCGATTTTAACCTTTTGGGTACGATTGGTAAGGTAACTTTTAAATAGTTCCAGTGACGTGCTTCTTATTCCTATGCATTCCAGTTTCCGGAGAAGAGTGGGGACAGAGACTGTGTCAAAGGCCTTTTTCAAGTCGAGAAAGACTGTTAAACATTTATTACCTTTATCGATCTGTTCTGTAATAAGAGTAGTTATGTCAGTTACAGCATTTTCTGTCGATATACCTATTCTGAAACCATATTGAGAGTCGGATAGTATATTATATTTATTTAAATATTCAGTTAAACGTTTATTTAGTATTTTTTCTAATATTTTCGATATAGCTGGAAGAACTGAGATCGGTCTATAATTGCTGACACAGCCTTTGTCTCCACTCTTGTGTACTGGCGTTACAATAGACTTTTTTAGGAAGTTAGGGAATATACCATTATTAAAACATAAATTGACTAGATAGACAATAATAGGAATTATAGCGTCCTTAGCCAGTTTAAGAAATCCAGTTGGAATTCCATCCCAACCAGGAGCACTGCTGGTCTTTAAATTTACAAGAATATCATGAACTTCTTCTGGGTTGGTTTCTAGTAGAACAAAAGAATTCAGTTGCGTATTGGAACCAATGGGTGATCTATTGGGGTTTACATTATTTTTTGATTGAATATCCTCTGCAAGCAATTTACCAATCTGAACAAAGTAGTCATTTACGTAATTAATAGATTCTTCCGCATTAGCCTTCACTTCTAATAATTTTGCATTGTCCGTTTTTATTTCTTTGGTATGAGTTAAGTTTTTAATGTTGTTCCAAAGGGATTTTTTATTTGTGTAAGATTTTGCCAGAAGTTCTTTTTTATATTCTTAGTAATTTTGTACAATGATTTCGGTATCTTTTATAACTAATTTTTAAAATATCATTATGGGGATCTTTTTTAAGTTTATTTTGTAAATTATTGCGATGTCTTATACACTTGAGCATTCCAGGAGTGACCCAAGGTTTTATATTTCTATTTCTTTTAGGTATAGGTTGTATGAAAGTGTTTTCTTTTAGAGCGTCTTGAATCTTAATAGTCAACTGTTGCACAAGAATGTTGGGATCATCTACAAGAAGTAATTGGTTCAGATTTTTATCCAGTAACGATTGGAGTGCTTTGTTGTAGTCGGTTACAGTTTTTGTTTTAGTACATGTGTTAGTAATATTAATTCTAGAAAGTTTTAGAAATATTAGGGAGTGATCTGTTACAGAAGTGTTTAGAACCGCAATATGCCCACTGTGTTTTATCTTATTAAGTTTTACCATTACGTGATCTAGACAAGAGCCAAGTCTAGTAGGGAATGTATGTCCTGTCATGAGTCCGTGTGTAGCTAACATAGATAAATAATTGAGTCTATTATTCATTTCATGGGATTTCTCGTTTTGTTTAGGTATGATGTTAATGTTTATATCGCCAGTCAGAATGATACAGTTGCTTGACTTTATAGATTCTAAGTGAGTATTCAGAGAATTCAAGAAAAGGTCAGCATTTGCGTTAGAAGGAGATCTATATATGCCTAGTATTGTATTATTATGATTTACTTTGATTTCTAGACACGAGGCCTGTCTAAGTCGTATTTCTCTTACGCTAGCTTGAATGTTATTTATTATGTAGGCAACGACACCATCATTTTTGTTTATATGGTAAGTCGTTTGATATGCTGTGTAATTCGGAATTGATGGTAGCGGTTTTTTTGGATTTAGTTGACATTCCGTTAATATTAGTATATCTGGAGAAAATTTTAAACTGGCCAGTGTCAATTGTAGATCTTCTAAGTTACAGTAGATGCTACATATGTTTTGAGAGAATATTTTTAGGTCACTTCTATTTACGTGCATGTTATTTGATAATTCTTCAATGTTGCAATTACAGGATCGTGTTATATTAATGTCGTCTATTTCATTCAGGGTGTTTATGGAACTATCCATAATTTAAAGTTATAAGAATGCTAGTCAATGTATAGTTCATACTTATATATATGTGTATGATTACTGCTAATGATTTGTGCAGACAGGCAAATATATTATTATACGAATATTTTAAATTATTTATTAAGTTTGTATGATGTGAGTACAATATCTGAGTTAGGAGTGAGTATGAGTGTGCGTGAAAACTAAAGTGAGTAACATAGACAATGATATTTTTTGTAGTATGTATATGATGGCAATGCAAAAAAGTATGTCTTAGCCATATATGAAAAAATATTATACATGTTGGCACAGAAACCAAGACACATGCTGCTGCTAATATTATACATAAAGATAATTTCAAAAAGTTATTATCTAACATAACTAGTCAGGATCCCTGAAGAAGATGTTGAACCTGGGCTTCCGACGTAATTAATACAATCTGAGAGTTATCGTCCTTTCTTACATAAATTTTGCCATATGCCGTCCAGCAATACTTGTAATTCTTAGTCTTTACCAAATCTCGTGCAAGAAAATGTAAACGAGAACCCTTAGGTGTCAAGTTTTCAGATAGAAAAATGGGAGTGTCTTCCTTTTTGTGCATCCCAAGGTGTTTGGCGCAGAGTTTTGACTTATGTTTGGCATTGAAGGTTTTACAAGACTTCATAAAATCTAGTTTTAGGAGAGTTGAAGATGTTTCTACCACTATTGGAGCGCTGCTAGCTTCGGCCTTACTTCTGACCCTATATATATCATTTATATCCCTTCTCTCAATCTTGCACTCCACACTCTCAGCCAAAGACAAGACCATCTGCACCAAATCGCTCTTAGTTTCTCCAGAGACTTTAGGCACGTTTTTTATTTCAAAATTAGCTTTTCGTTGGCTCATTTGTTGATCTTCGATTTTATTCTCAAGGATTGTAATATAATCTTTGTCCTTTCTTGATTGTAACTCCAACTGAGTGATTTTATTTTTTAATTCTTCATTTTGTTCAGTTAGAAAAGAAATTGAACTTTCTATCTTTTCATTTGATTGCTTAATGTCAGTCAGGAAAGGTTTCAATTTATCTATTTCTACTTGTTGTTTTGCCATGAGAGATGAGATAAGCTCCTTAACTTCTTCCTTGAAGCTATTTCTACATATATCGGAGTCTTCATCCATCTCCCTCCTCCTCTTTGTGCGGGCAAAAACAAAGTCTGGTGAGGGTTTTTGTTGACTCAGGTCTGTTTCTGATAGTGATTTATTTTATACTAGGATATTAGAACTAGCAAAGAGAATAAATTAAAACTGCCAAAGTAGCTCGCCTCCAGTACGGTTTAAGCAATACTACGACTAGGTTACCAGAAAGTTGAGGAGTTAGATATGTCAATATGCCAACGCACGCGCTGATCTTCAAAATTCGCAGTGCATAAGAAGAACGGACCCCAAGTACTAGGCAAACATAAACTGCATGCGAGTTATTCCAATACAGTAGTCAGTGTGCGACAGCAATATGATTTATAAATGTGTTGTCTCTTTTATACTTGAGAGGCCTTGCTTATATGGTGGCAATCGAGGATTTCATAGCAGCGTGCGATCCGTCCAGATCAAGTTGACCTCAGGTCTCATTAAAGTGGTGGTGATCGAGGTTTACGTACAAAGGTGATATCCGTCCAGTATAAGTTGAACTCAGGTCCGATTATAGTGGCTACAATCGGGGCTTTCCTTTATAAGTGCTTTCCGTCCAGTGTAATATGACCTTTGGATTATTTAGTGTGCGTGTGGTTTGTCTCACCGTCTCACTCCGTCCTCTCACTTACACGACGACGCAGGGTTGACAGGTACAGCTTACTCCTTTCAATTTATGCACTCCTAATTTATTAATTTAATTATTTCTATCAGAATTCAATTTCTATTTTTAAAATGGCAGAAAAATAGTCTCAGACACAACCACTCTGTATCGAGGTCCGGGAGGAAGAGGATAAAAAAAGGTTAGTCCTGCCTAGCGGAGCGAAAGCGCGTCGCGTCTCTTTATGATTGTAGGCGACCGCAATAATTTGATTAATATTTTTATTTAAATTTTCGATACTTTTTAAGTACAGTCTTTATTAAAGTATTATCCTAATCGAAAATTGATTAATGGATGCTATTGAATACAACTGCTCCCTGTATATTACATATACTGATACAATATTATTAGGATACAGAAAAACAAATTGGGTACATAGAAGTAGACAAAATCAGGTAAAAGAAAAACATACGGTGTAGAAATAAAATTAAAAATCACTGAACAATTTAGCGCGTTTTTTAAACTTTTCAGCTGACGTGATTTGATTTCGTAACATTTGTCGTTTTATACCGTACTAAGGGCTTCCATCAGCACTAAACTCTTAACTGTACTTCCTTCAAAATTCCAAATTGTCTGCTATTTTCTGGCCTGTACACACCAGGGCGAGTCCACCGAGACGGAGGCCGAGCTGTCCACTGACACCAGCACTGACCTCTCGGTGAGTTCACACATGGCCACACACACAGATTTTTAGTAAGCCTTCATAACGCAACAACACAGGTACAGTACTACCATTTTTATAAGTTACATTGATGTACCTGCGCAGAAATAAATTTCTTGCATGGCGCGAGAATATATATTTTTTTTAAATAATAATAAATGCTTATTTATTATATACCTACTGGCTAGTACAGAATTTTATCTGCTAAGTGTAACTAGGAAGACTTGTGAAGAGACCAGTTCCTGAATAGGTTCCCATCGGAATCTGTTCTACAGGTAACTGTAAATATCCGTCTGCTATTGGCTGATGCGTTCTCGCCATGTCTGGAGTTTGCTGCGGCGCCGCGCCGTTCAAATATTATAAGTGAGATAGAACGAGTCCTGTTGTTGGATTTCAAATCTTCTGTAGTAGCAATAAGTACGTTATTTTATTGATATTTTCATTCGGTTTGATTCGGCGGTATGTTGTGCTATTCTGCGCCGAACAAATCCGCTGCAACTTATAAAAATGGTACTACGGTAACGAACCTATGAACCGTGACTTGAGTAATTATCTCACATTACACTCCTTACAAAGTCAAATATTTTATTTGTCATGAGCTTCGATCAAGTACAAAAAACTTGTCCTATACAAAAAATACACTTCGTCCACAATGTTATAAACCTGCGTAAAACCAATATTTTTACTTGCATGCCATAAATTCGAATTTGATCGACTCAGCTTTCGGAAGTCATGTTTATCTTGTTTTTTATACTTGATCAAAGGTCAACAGATCTGAATATTAAACTACATACCGTTCGAGGTTACATTAAGTGCTCATACTCTGTGTCCAAGCTTTACAGAAAGGGGCATGGTCTTTTTGGACGTGCCAGGCTTTCTGTTTCCGTTACGCGGAATCAAGGACGTACACACTTTGGCCCACAGTTTTTTGGGCACACGGCAGTTATGTCCAGCCCAGTTTCACTTTAGGCTGGTAGCTTTTTCTCCAACATCATCATGTGTGTCTTGGGACGCAGAATTGTATTTCTTATGCAGTCCAAAAGTTTGACTTCCAACATACTGAGCTTCATGACTCGTTGATCCCTGAGTGTGGACTTTTGACTTCTATACTATATACTGTAATATACTAAGTATTGTTCCTCTAGTATTTACATTTTCAATCGACTTCAAAAAATGTATTTTTTTTAATGTTTAATTTTTTTTGCAAGGGAATGCTTTCAAGTTAGTTCCATTTAAATTTCATCACAATCGATTCAGTATTTTGATTGAAGTCGGTTTTTTATATGAAACATTAATATAATTTTTACTAAATATGAACTAATCAACTTAATTTCTAACATTTACTAATTTCAATTTTGCATTTACGACGTCCAATGTGATGTCTTTTAATAGCTTTCAATACTAGAATATTGCAATTAACCCAAAAAACGTCTCAACCTCATTAGCTCTTTAGGCCGTTTTTGGGACTATTTAGAACAAGTTGCAGCTGGAATATACAAAAAAAAAATAAGTTCCAACTCCTCCAAAAACCTTAGTCATCATTTCGTGTAGGTGACTCGGTCAATCAGCCATGCACACCCTGGTGTCAGAGTTCTTCGGAACCGCCTTTCGGCCTTTTACGTGGTTCCTTTAACGACTACCAGATGGCAGCCGGGACCAACGGCTTAACTTGACTTCCGAAGAACGGTATCATCTTTATTATCGGACAATTAGGTTATTCAAGCTTAACCAAACAGGAAACAAGTAAACAAAATATGCTTCGTGGGAATCGAACCCATGAACCCCGGGTCTACAGGCAATCGCCTTAACCACTGGACCAAGGAGGAAGTCATAATTTATAAAACCTTAGGAACTACCAAACAATATGTGGGCTGTATAGAAAAATTCTGAGCTGAAATGATACTTTTATTTTGGGTGTTGAGGTCTAAGTCTAATTGCGCCATTCTATACGGGGATGTATATGCTCTGGCCAAGTATGGTTTATCCAGTAGTACAGAGAGGGTCATGCTATTGCAGTGGAGATTAAAAAGACCTGATGATGATGATACGGGGATGTAAGTGGGACGACTGAATAAAACTAGTGATCATGTTCAATATCGGTTCTCTCTTTGCAGGATGCACACACCTTAATCGAAAGGAAACTCGCCAACCTGGATATAGGACCCTCCATCTCAAACGTCGTTATACCCAATGGGGAAGGTAATTCCAAATTTTGTTGTACGTCAGACCTCCATGAGGAGACGAGGCTTTTTGCAGAGACGTTTAGTTGAATGGAGAGATCTTCGCATGTTCTCCCCAACTCCTTGAAAGGCTAGCAAAGCTCCTGTCTCACCCTAGTGTTGCAGTTGTCCTTAAGCAGCGTTGATCGCTTACCATCGGGTAATTCGCTGGCTCATTTGCCGTCCTATACCATAAAAAAAGTCTGATTGATGACGACCCAAGAGTTGGCCATCCAACGAGGAAATTCAGTATGTTTTGATCTGAGCTCCACCTTAGCATATTTTTCTTATTTAAGTTTCCATACATCTGCTACTGTTTTAAGAAAAATATTATTCATTAACAATATCTTTTATTGTATGTAATCGTGTCGCGAAGCTCTCAGGATAGAATGTGCAAGAGCTATCATGAACATTGTCTGTCCTGCTTACACACATCTTCTGTCACATGTTTATTCTGCTGTTCGTGCAGGTGTCTCTCGAACTTGTAAATAGTAACATAGGTTATACGCTTTGTAATTACAAATAAATTATGGGAAGTAAGTCGGAAATAAACGTTTATTTTTATGATAAAATATTTATTGAATTCCAGACTCGACGAGTTTGATTTGTCGCGCGCTGGTGTGCGGTAACCTGGAGGAGGCTGTGGAACTGTGTCTAGACGCGCGACGGACTGCCGACGCGCTCATCATTGCTTCCTTGGGTAAGTCATCATCATCAGGTCTTTTAGTCTCCACTGCAGGAGCATGACCGTCTCTGTACTACCGGAGCCATACTTGGCCAGAGCAGACAGAGCATTTGGCCTACACTCTCCTCGCTGGCCAGACGGGTTGGAGAGGTCTCATTAATGTTTATGACCTTTGTTTAGCTTGTATTTCCTAAGTCGCCTGCCTGCCTGAGCAGAAGTAGGAGAGAGGCAGAAATAACTACGTACAGGACTGTTGAATCCGGAATAAATATATAACCGGGAATTTGAAGATGGCACCTGTAGTGGGGAAGAGTTACAAAGCCATCGTTTGACCTGGTATGTTATGAGTAGACATGCCGAACATCTGGCATAGATAATGGTCCACTCGGAAGTAAATTGCTACAGAGGAAGGGGAAGACTAAAAATGACATGGAATCTAGAATCTAGAATCTAAGTACATTAAATTAGGGATATGAGAGACAGGGGCTAAATGTTAATAGATTGCGAGTAGGTGTGGGCAAAATGCAGAGAAAACCGCAAAAAGTGGGGCTTTTCTACTGATGATAGTTGTAGCAATGGCGCTGTGCAATCCATGGCACATCTGATAGTTACCATGCCCCGGATGAACCTCTTGTACGGGAGAGGATTTGACGAAAGCCACGGATGCGGCTGTAAAGGTTGCGTCATTTTGGGCAAGATTAATTTAATCGTTTGGACCAGGGGTTGGAATACCAGTAAAAATCCATTACCGGTACCTCTATGAAACGACAGTACCGGTAATTGGTTTGGTACCGGTACATTTGGTAACGGTAAAAATCAAGTACCGGTACCTCTATAATACAACGGTACCGGTAATTGGATTGGTACCGGTACCTCAATAAAACGACGGTACCGGTAATTGAAAGAAGTACCTGTACCAAATACCGGTAAACAGTACCGGTACTTAGTACCGGTACTCGTATTGGGAATTATCATTTCGTTAATGTGTGTCGTTGCCGTGTTGTGCATGTGCGGCGTGAGGCGGGGGCCCACAATAGGGCGGCACTTTTACAGTCGAGCGAGTCCCATGCGGTAGACGGCAACAATGCGTAGGTACCGGTAAAATTAACGCAATTTTAATACCGTTAAAATTTGACAGAATAGAGGTACCGGTACTTACCGGTACTTATAATGGGAATTTGGTACCGGTAACAAGCCCTGGTTTGGACCATTAACACTATAGAAGAAGAAGGAGAGTAAATGAGAATATGGTTAATGACAGGAAGAAATGGAGCAGAGCCGACCCCAAATAAGGTAAAGGCGAGGGAGATGATGAGGACTGTTGAAAGCTCTTGTTTATTGACAAGGTTCAATTCCCGGAGGGGGGAACGTCACATTTTGAAAATCTATGATTGCTAATTATTCCCTTAAAAATCGACATCATGAGTAAAAAGGGTCCAAGAACCAGATGAAACTTGTAATTTACTTTTCATCTCATTTATTCAAAAACCAAAGAACGGTTGCCCGTATACAGGGACTACACTATTATTGTTTTTCTCATAGACAGAGATGAAACGCAGAATGTGTGTATCATATTACTTTTTCTTCGAGTAACATAATCTGAATCCCTCGCTTCATTTAGGAGTTTATTTTAGAATCCCTCGGGATTCTAAAATAGACTTCTTTGTTCCGCTCTGGATTCAAATCAAAAAAATATTGCCCTCATCAAAAAGTATTATGTTAGGTCCTTGTGTCACAATCTACAATTTTTAATAAAAACAATGTTTTTTTTTTTACTACAGGCAGTCAAGAGCTTCTGTACAAAGTGCAGAAATACCATCTAAAGCAAACCGCTCAGGATCCGGTGTCCCTTGTGGCCGGCAGTCTGTTGCAGTCCAAGTGGGACGTGTTGGTCCACGGCAGTGCGGCCAAGAGTTGGAGGGAGACTCTCGCTGCGCTCATCACGCATTGTGACAGCGACGCACTGGCGCATTACTGCGGTAAGTCATTTTTGTAAAGGTTGACATTTTTTGAAATAAAATCTTTTTAGGCGCCGTGAGCAATTTTTATTTAAAACTTTTGTTCACGAATAAGTGTCACGTTCCGCGTACAAGTGACAGCGCGGAACAAGCGATAGAGAGGCACGATCCGCCGAAGCGTTAGGTTTGTGACGCATCTATCTCTCTTCCACCGATATCCCGTGAAGTAATCGTCCGTAAACTTTAGCAGACTTAACAGAAAGCCATTTTTTTATAATGACAGAGGTACTCGGTGACAAGCTGTCCAAAGAGTCTGAGCCAGCGCTGGCGGAAGCCGCAAGCATCTGCTACTTGTGCGCCATGAGCCCCAAGGCCCTGTGCCCTGTGGCCCCGGCTGCGCCCCGGCATAACGCGAGCGAGCTGGCGCGACTGACGTTCCGCGCGCTGCTCACCAAGCGTGCGGCGCTGGCTAGAGGCCGCCAGATGCAAGTAAGGCTTTTATATTTCTTCATGACCACAGAATAAGTACAGAAGTTGCACTCAGCAAAGATATTCAAACAAATATCAACTCAATGTAGTTAGCGATACGGTGTAATTTAGCTCGCGTCAGAACGCAGCACCTTTTCATTTAGATACCTACAGCGAGCCAATGTTATACTTATAGCTCTCATCATCATAGTAGGTTTCACGGTCAATCGACCATGCACATCCTGGTGTCAGAGTTCTTCGGAACCGCCTCTCGGCCTCTGACGTGGTTCCTTTAACGACTAACTGATGGCAGCCGGGACCAACAGCTTAACGTGCCTTCCGAAGCACGGATTATCATTATCAGACAATCAGGTGTTTCAAGCCTGCAATGTCCTTACCAAACTGGAAACAACAAAGTATGCTTCCCGTGGGGCGAACCCACGACCCCCGGGTCTACAGGCAAAGGCCTTAACCACTTGACCACGGAGGCAGTTAAAGCTCTGAATAAACTATTCATAATTCGTTGAAGTTGGTGAACACATGTGACTAAACGCGCGTCATTTCCTACCGGATTTTCCTGGTGATGATACCGTTTCGAAGAGGTCTGCACGCGTAGGTATCTTTTCGATACCGACACGGGAAGTGAAACAGGCCTGCTATGACTGGTAACTCGAACATGTTACCATCAGGTTGAAATTGATCTTTCATTCTTATTATAGATCATATAATTTTATAAAACCATCTCTGTCTCTCATCTGAACGTGTTCACGGTTACATCCTCAGCTGAAGTGCTATGGAGCCCGAGGTCCGCTTGATGAAACGAAATTTGTGGGAACTTAGTTCGTTATGGGTATTGGAAGGTCAATGAGTTTCCAGAAAACAGTGCATTTACAACACGCACACTTCTACTCGTACGTGACGTACGAGTTGAAGTGTGCGTGTTGTCAAAAACAAAATAATGTCACCATCAATGCAAACGATATGTTGCTCAGGTTGTTAGACGTGAGACTTCCGTACTTAAATGTCGAGTTTTATAATAACATTTGGTCCCTTATTTAATTATCATCATTATTTTGAGACCAGTTTAGCCGTATGGTTTCCGGCAGAGTAGAATAGGACCACTCCAAGTCTTCCCATGGATGTCGTAAGAGGCGACTTAGGAAATACAAGCTAAACAAAGCTCAGAAACAATTATGAGACCTCTCCAACCCGTCTGGCCAGCGAGGAGAGTGTAGGCCAAACCCTCTGTCTGCTCTGGCCAAGTATGGCTCCGGTAGTACAGAGAAGGTCATGCTCCTGCAGTGGAGACTAAAAGACCTGATGATGATGATTATTTTGAGGAATATGTTCTTATCAGTGGTGCATTGAATGTAATAAGTATAACATTCGAAAAAGAAGCCTAAGGAAATTCATACATGTCGGTAGTGAAAATGTAAAAAAAACATTTTTGCAGCCTGGCGGCAAAATAGATGAGGTTCTAAGTGAATACGCCTTACGCTTAGCCTCGCAGGGATGTTTGCAAAGCGCCCTCAACGTCTTGGATGGAGTGGGAGAGAACGACCTGCGGAACAGACTTCAACGTGCATTGGGGATGATTCATAGGGGAGGGCATCAAAATTACACACAGGTAAAGCAATTGAACGATTTTTTATTTTTTATTATTTTATTTTGAAGATTTACTGCACTGTTATATTTAAAAATAAATCTTACATAACTATAAGCCGATAAATAATCTCGGTAATTAGATTTTAAAAATACATTTGTCTGAGATAAGGCAGAAAAATAAATATACTCGTACTTTATTTTAAGGTAGTTACATTGTAGACGTCCCATTGAAATTCGATTAGCTGATCTACCAATTTGTACGAGACTATTTTTTTCAATTATGTATTTAGAAAGAAAAAGTAATCTAGAGTCCTCCCAGATCTTCTTGTCAAATTTGCAACTAAACACCAGATTTTTATTTGAACTGCCCAATGTTATTTTAACACAACTGCTAAACACTTATAAATAAAAGAATGTTAAATGCGACCCCACAGAACGGCCCCGTGGCCCCGCAGTCTCGGGTGCGCACCGTGAGCTCGCACTCGCGCAAGGGGTCGCACCTGTTGGGACACAGCGATGTCAGCAATACCTACAGCGCTGGTAAATATTCTTAAATTGTTTGTTGCTACACGACAATGAATAGTGGATTCATAGTGGAACATATTTCAGCTTGTCTGTCGTTTTTAAATATGCCTTCCGAAGCACGGAGGAGCTAGAGATATTTTTATGGTGCTTCCGGTTACTCATTGCAGTGATATGATAATGAAATTTGATTGATCTGTTTTTTTTACTCCATTATGCCATCTGTGGGATTAGTGTGTAAGTTTTAAAATTGGTTTTACATTATATTGAACAAAATAAACATATGCAAAGTGGATAGAAGAGTGTGTAGAGTAGATTTAATGCGATTTTGATCGAATTTTATAGAATCATGAAAGAAATAATCATTAATGAAAACATAAGTAATATATACTGTTATTCCATTGTAGTACCACCAGCTTACGAAGCACAATCATGGCAGCAAGCATCAGTACCGGCGGCATCACCCTTCCCGCAGCCGTCGCAACCGAACAGCTATCTCCCCCCGCAAGCTCCACAGCCGCTGCAGCCTCAACTGCCGCAGCCCCCCGCCAACCCCCCGCAACCACCCCGGCCCGGCAGCGTGGGGCCTCAGAGCGGTAAGTAACATGGAGGGTTTCGGGTAGAAGTAAGACCATTTCTGTATACACTTAGTTGGCAAATAAATGATTATGATTATAAGTACCCCACAAAATACCTCACCGGATTGCTAAGCAAATTATCTTGTAGTTTATTCCCCCGTATGTTCCAAAATTTGGAGGCTCATGGGAATCTGCGTCACAAATGTAAATTTTAAGTAAAAATATAATACCCAAGTAGTTTATTCATTTAAAACTTTGTAAGCTATCTTCAAATGTGTTCCCGTTTGCATCTTTAGCTGTAATGCGATGAAATCCGGGGACCGCCGTTTAGCCGATATGTTTAACTTTTTTTAAATTCATCCTTTACTGTAAAACTTTGCGAGTTAGTATAAGCTTTCACTAACTTTGTACGTTTGAGACGCAGATTTCCATGGGCACAAAAAAATGAGTATACGGGGGAATCAACTGCAACATACTTTATTGCAGGTGGCATAACCTCCCGATCAAAATACAAAGTGGACCCATCAGTGCAGTCAGCACCTCTCTACAACCAATACAGTTTCAACAACCAGCAGCAACCATCTTACGGGTACAACAGCCCCGTACCCGACCACTACAACTCCGCTAGCGTACCAAATCCTGGCTACACACAACCGAATCCGATCGGCAATCAAATGAATCCCATGAGCAATCAAATGAATCCCATGAGCAATCAAATGAATCCCATGGCCAATCAGTTGAATCCGATGGCCAATCAGTTGAATCCGATGGCCAATCCGTTGAATCCGATGGGCAATCAAGTGAACCAGGTGAATCCAGCGATGAATGGGGGGTACTACACCCCTCAGCAGCCGGAACCGGCGCCCCCCGCGCACAGCAAGCCCGTGCCGCCCGGGTGGAACGACCCGCCCATGCTGAGCTCCAAGCCTAAGGTAATATATATTTCTTTTGATACAGCGGTTTTTGTTTTTAAGTTTGACACATAAACTTCTAGCATAATTTTATTTTTTATTAGATAATTAAAGTGAACTATTTGAGTAGATTCTCTATTTTCTGTTTCTAAAATGATAAAAGAAAACTAAATACGTTCCAAAGTTCCTTTTTGGTTCGAGTAGCTAAGGTGTGGAATGAACTGCCTGCGTCTATATTCCCAGACAAGTGCAGTCCCGGGACATTCAAAAGTAGGATAAATGGGTATCTCTTGGATAGGCATGTAACATCCTCGTCTTCATCGTCACTTACCATCAGGTGAGACGGGAGACAAATGCCTAATCCAACATTTAGTAAAAAAATAAAAGAAGTCGAATTTGAAGTGGAAATAAACTATTCAGAGATATGTCCTTCAAATACATTTGTGCGACTGCACTACGACTTAGCAATAGTGATAGACAGTTCGAATTGATAAACGATTTGTATTATACTAATTATTAAACACTTATTATAATAATTGGATAGTAAACAGCATTAGTATTTGATATCTCTGTAGTAGAAAATTTGTATTACACTGCTAAATGTTTGACATTTATACGTTGAAATAAGTTGTGCGTTAAACTGTCTAATGTCACTGCGACGAGGTAACAGCGACATCTGTTAGCAAAGTTATCGCTGGTCTTGTTTGACCATATTTGTTACTATGCTTACTTGACATCTCCGTGGCTCAGTGGTTAACACGCCAGCCTGCGACACGGAGTTCAATCCCCGGCCAGGTCAAGATGAAAAATGATCTTTTTCAGATTGGCCTGGGTCTTGGATGTTTATCTATATATGTATTTGTTATAAAATATATTTCGTTGAGTTAGTATCCCATAACACAAGTCTCGAACTTGCCTTGGGGCTAGCTCAATCTGTGTCATATGTCCCTATATATTTATTCATTTATGCTTGTACTAGACCGTCGTCCCAACGCGATTTTCTGATGTATAAGATAGTGTTAATCCAATTTCTTATGTCCAGTTAGGCAGCGTATAGGAGTTATGGAATCTTGAAAAGTACACCGTTTTGGACCGATTTCTGTCACGGTTCCGAAGCATTTGCCCTAACTTGGTCACACCTGGTTGCCATATGTCCAAAAAGTATGTACTTGATACTGTAATGAAACCATATTCAGGAGCTAGGAGTCCTTTCATTTAGTTATCTAAACCCTTTCCTTCTCATTTCTTACGAACCTTTCTCAAGATATGAAGTTTTTTATGTGGCAGTCAGCCGTGACCCAGTGGTCAAGTGCTTCCTGAAACCGACACAGAAATTGATTCTGTTCAGAACAATACTGCCGATCGTGCTTATAAAGAATTTTAACACAATCACTCCTTCAATTTTTTTTAACACATTTTCAACCTTTTTAAACTTTCATATTGGCGAGTTCCATGGCGCAGTGGTTAACACGCCAGCCTGCGACACGGGGTGCCCGGGTTCGATCCCCGGTCAGGTCATGATTGAAAATATCTTTTTCAAATTGACTTGGGTCTTGGATGTTTATCTATATAAGTATCTATTATAATATATAGTATCGTTGAGTTAGTATCCTACGACACAAATTCACAACTTACTGTGGGGCTAGCTCGGTTTGTGTGATATATGTCCCTATACAAAGTCCATTTAAATTAAGCGCAAATATTACCCAGCCCTTAAGGCTGGGTCCCATAGGTCAAAGAATTGCTTTAGTAGCACATTTTAAGAAATCGATCGACACGCTAGATTTTTTTTTATTTTTTCATACAAAATATTTTTTTTTTTAAATATATATTTAATTATTTTTTGTAAAATCGATAAATCAGCTGTTTTGATCGTCGAGGTCATTGATCTAGTATCCATAGTAGATAATAGTCAAAAGTTGTTGGCCAAGAAAGTGTTAATTTGTACACAGGATATTTTTTATTTTAAATGTTCCGATCCAGATATCTCAAAAATGCCGATTTTTTTTATTTTGCTTCTAAAGCATATTTCTAGCTTATGGGAGTCAGCCTTTAAAATATTTGCGTTTAATTTCAATTGACCTTATATATTTATTTATTTACGACTAGCTCCGTGGCGCAGCGGTCAACACGCCTGCCTGCGACACGGAGTGACCGTGGTCGATCCCCGGCCAGGTCAAGATGGAAAATGATCTTTTTCAGATTGGCCTGGGTCTTGGATGTTTATCTATATATGTATTTGTTATAAAATATAGTATAATAATCTATACATATAATAAAACAGTAAAAATATTTTGTCTGTACAATTAGAATTTTTGACTGTAATGGATAGAGGGATACTTAAAAAGAATAATAGAAAGCAAAAAAAATTTTTGGAATTTCTTGTCTGTCTGTCTGTCTGTCTGTCTGTATGTATGATCACGATTATCTCCGAAAATACTGAACCGATTTACTTCAAACTTTCACCAATTGCTTTGTTTTAACTCAGTTTAACATTTAAAGTTTGTTTCATCAAAATCGGTTCATTAAAAAAAAAGTTATCGTCATTTGAATGAATATATAGCAAAAATAAAATATAATAACAAGTGACTTATGAAAATTAAAATCCAAAGTCAATTCATCATCAATAAACGACAGCATTATACCTATCCATACTATCCATAGTAATCCATACTAATAAAAAAGGAGAAGCTGACTGACTGACTGACATATCAACGCAGGGCCTAAACTATAAGGGTTAGGAACTTGAAATTTTGCAAAGGGGTTTCTTTTTTATAACGTAGGGGAGCACTAAGAAAGGATTTTTGGAAATTCATCTCCTAAGGGGGTAAAACGGGTTGCAAAGTTAGTATGAAACTTTGTCGTTTTTGAAGTTATTCGAATGAAATTCAGCATGAAGGTTCTTTACTGAAAGGTATGAAACACGAGTAAAATATTTTGCTCAAAAATCATCCCTTAAGGGGGTAAAATAGGGGTTCAAAGTAAGCATGAAACTTTGCCATTTTTGAAGTTAGTCGAATGAAATTCAGCATTAAGGTTCTTTACTGAAAGGCATGAAACACGAGTAAAATATTTTTCTCAAAATCATCCCTTAGTGCAAAGTTAGTATGAAACTTTCCGTTTTTTAAGTTATTCAATTGAAATTCAATATTAAGGTGTTTCATTGAAAGTCATGAACTAAAATAATATATTCCGGGTAATTATACTGTTCCTGAGAAATCGACACTTACGCGGGCGGAGCCGCGAGCCAAAGGCAAACCTGACTTATATATCAACGCACAGCCGAAACTACTATGCCCAGAAACTTGAAATTTGGCACAGGGATTCTTTTTATGATGTAAATGAGCACTAAGAAAGGAATTTTACAATAACAGTAAGGTAAGTTTGTATGGACATTTTCTCATTTCTGGACGTTCTGGATTACAAATAAAAAGATGTATGTAGGTAAAACCGACGAAATTTTCGCCTGAAGGGATAAAATAGGGGAGTAAAGTTAGTATGGATTTTTTTTCATTTCTAGATTTAGAAGTATGAAAATAAGTATATACGTTCTAGATTACAATAAAAAAAGATCTGTGTAGGTGAAATGTATAAAATTCCCCCCTTAAGGGATAAAAGGGAGGGGTGATGGTATGAAAATTTTCTCATTTCTGGACATAGAAGTATAAAAATAAGTATATATTTTTACATTACAATTAAAAAGATCTGTGTTGTTAAAATGGACGAAATTTCCCCTTGAAGGGGTAAAATAGGCGGGGTAAAGTTTGTATGGATTTTTTTTATTTACTTAGAAATATGACAATAAGAAGTTCTCCATTACAATAAAAAAATATCTGTGTACGTGAAATGGGCAAAATCCCCTCCTTAAGGACTAAAGATCTATGCAGGTGAAATGTATTAAATTGCCCCTTAAGGGGAAAAAGCCGAGGGGGAGGGGTTTGTATGGACTTCTTATAATTTCTACTGTTCCCAAGGGAACGACATTAACGCGGGCGGAGCCGCGGGCAACAGCTAGTATATAATAAATAGTATCGTTGAGTTAGTATCCCATAACACAAGCCTCGAACTTACTTTGGGGCTAGCTCAATTTCTGTGATATATGTGGCTATATATTTATTTATATCTCATATACACTTTCTAACCGGTTGTAAGAAATTGAATATTTATGTTCACTAACGAAGTGCTCATCCATATATTATGGTCCCCAAACACTATCTTATACATCAAAAAATTGCGTTGGAATTACGGTCTATAAAGAAAACGGTGTAACCTGTGGTATGTGTCCAGCCTATCTTGCAAGGTGAGATGTCGGCTCTGCACGCTGGCACCCGGCAGTGGGGACATATCATAGAGCATAGACGACACTGCGACGAGGTAGCATCCGATCTGTGAATAAAGCTCTTCATTGTCATTAACAAATAATTTAGGTCCACTCGGTTTCAGTCAAAAGTCGTGCAAAATCATACGCGAAACCAAACCTCGGTGTCAACTAGGGCTGTACTTGAATTCTTGGCGATCCAGTGCTGCCATTGGATATAGATTAATTTAAAATAAATAAAAAAAGCCTTAGATAATTCTTCATGAAATATTGTTTATAGTTTAAAGATTTGATATGAAGCTTTACGTTAAGAAAACCAACCACTAAGTGAATTTAGTGGCTGTTTTTTGCCAAAACTACCACTTTTGGCTAAATCGCTCAGTAAAGTTACACGGCACACAAAAAATTTAATTATATTTTATAGTTTAGCTTGGGTTTCACAATACAAAATTTTAAATTATATTTTCGATTTTCTTCAAATAATTTGCAACAAACAAAATGGAGGCAGCCTATTCCCTTTCTCTTTAAAAAGTCGTGTACAAAACTCGCCTTTAAAATTTCATCAAAACAGACTTTATTCACTGATCTCAAGAAGCATGAGCGTGGAGAGTGGAATCAATCGTTTGGTCGACTTCATAGCGTTTATTTCATGTCGCAGACTTGTATAGACATAACTCAGATTTTTATAGTTTCCATCTTTTCGTTTATTATTCTGATAGTTTTTAAACTTGGCACTTGGTTGCAGAACCGAGAGATCCGCTAAATTGTTGTCAAAAGGCAAGGTTATGTTGTTGCGAAATTATGAAATATCGACTGTAGTTAACTCGGTCTAGTTTCTCAACACCACAATCAAGTGTCAGGTCTTACACCGAGCCATCATTCCATAATATGAACAACAAAAAAATCCTTATTCCATTTTGTATCGGGTCGAACTTTAAATATTGAAAAATTCTTTTTAAAATTGGCTTTACTGACTTTTCACTTTCAAATTTTTTCACATTTTTTTTACCCTTGACTAATATTTTTGTACTTCGTTTCATTATTTTTGTTTCTAACTTCGTGAGTTCTGAAATGGATACATCAAATAGCAATACTCTTATCGTAAACAACCCTAACAGCCAAAGCCGGAGGTTTCGTCTGCGCCCGCACCCATCACGCACCCGTTGTTTGGCGCGGAGCCCCCGCAGCACGTGCCGCTCAACCCGATGATGCCGCAGCAACACATGCAGCAGCAGATGCCGCAACAATACGGCTATGACCAGTACGCGCCTCAGTATGGCGCCCCACCCCAGAACTTCACCAGACAGGTGGGTTTTATTAATTTCCCCAGAAGATTTTATAATTCCAGAAAAAAATAATTTTCTTAAAACTAGCTTAATGTGTTACTCTTCCTAAATCTTTATTTCCAAACTCTCTTAACTTTTAGACAGACTCTTTTTATCAGAATTTAGGTATGCAAAATTAAAAAAATTATCGTTGACGTTAGTTGTGGTAAACCCACGCTACCGGCACACTTAATTTTTGCTAGTAGCATGAATGGGTCGATTCGTCCGGGGAAGTACCACACTCTCACAGAAAATCAACGATTGAGTAGAAGCTTTACCGCTTTTATGTTTCGTTCGGTTAGTGAGAGGGCCGAAGACCCATCGTACCCCTCCCCCCCATTCCCCCCTCCATGTCCCCCAATGTCCTCCTTCCAACTCCTTAAAAGGACGGCAACGCTTCAGTCACACCCTGGTGTAGGGCTGTTCAAGTATTACGTAATTGATATATCAGGTATTTTTAACCCTTTCCTCCCCCTTGTCAGAAAAGTAAGAAAAGCTCTTCCCCCCTCCTCCAAGCTTACGTAAACATTGGCATCATTTCTACAAAATATATTTGTTGATTTTGTAAAAATGATGCCACTGTGCAAATCCCCCCGTCCACCATGTCAGCAAAAATAAGCCTAGCCTTGACCCCCACCCCCCATTTGCTGCTTACGTAATATTTGAATGACCCCTGTTGCAGTGTTCATGGGCAGCGGTGATGGCTTATTATTGGCGACTCGCTTGCTCGTTTGCTGTTCTATAACATAAAAAAAATGTCTTTATATATTTATATTTATTTAAAGTTCACCGAAAGATATATAAAGTATCAAGTATCAAAAACTTTCATAATATACATTAATTATTTGACAAGCTACTTGTATGTTGTTTTTATATTGTTACTAGCTTTCGCCCGCGGCTCCGTCCGCGTCAATGTCGATCCCTCGGGAATAGTACTTTTTTCCGGGATAAAAGGTAGCCTATGTCCTTCTCCGTACTCCAGAGAACTTGTATGCAAAATTTCATGATGATCGGCTCAGTAGTTACGGCGTGAAAGCGTAACAAACAAACAAACGCACTTTCGCATTTATAATATTAGTAAGGATGTGTCATTATTGTATGCCCTTACGGGTAGTGTGCATTGATACTATCGAATTTGTAACATCTTTATGCATTACGAACAATGAAGAAACTTTGACTTTGACTTTGATCAAGATACTTTATATATCTTTCGATGAACTTTATACTTTACGGTGATTTATTCATATTCATTATCTAGGGCTTGCCCTAGATAATGAATATGAATAAATGATATTTGAATGTACGCAGGCGGAGAGCCCCGTCCCGGCGCCGGCGCAGGTGGCGGAGCCGGTGCCGAAGGCCGCCATCCCCGAGCAACACGTCGTCATGCAGACCGTCCTCGACGGCCTGCGGACCGAGTGCGCCAGCAGGGCTCCGAACCCGGTAAGTCAGGCCGTGACTGAGGAGCCCGAAGGTTTGGTACAGGGGCCCCCGATTAGTTTCACTCTGAATCCGTTTTAAGAAATGAAATGACCATCGCGGTCCGCACAATTCAAAATTCAAAATTCAAAAATTCAAAAATGCTTTTATTTTTCTCTCAAATCCTCATCAATAACCAGACATACAAATTGTGGTAGAATATCTATAAGATTGTGAGAGACTGGTGCCTGAACTAAGCAGAGCCTGTATCTCAGTACACCAGCCTCTCCCCTCACGAATATGAAGCATGACAATAATATTATGGTTACAATATAGGGCATATGAAAAACAAAAATAAACATAAGCTACTAGGTACCTAATTACTAATTACTTATCTAAGTGAGCTTAGTACTCAACACTTAATAACTAGTTGCGTTCAGAATCATGCAATTGAAGTGTAGACACTATACATAGGTGATGAAATGTGGTGAACGTGTGCGTGTGCGTGCGTGCGTGCGTGCGTGTGTGTGTGTGTGTGTGTGTGTGTGTGTGTGTGTGTTTGTGTGTGTGTGTGTGTGTGTTTGTGTGTGTGTGTGTGTGTGCGTGCGTGCGTGCGTGCGCGCGCGCGCGTGTGTGTGTGTGTGTGTGTGTGTGTGTGTGTGTGTGTGTGTGTGTGTGTGTGTGTGTGCAATATTTATAAAAAAAAGTTTTTTTTTAAATTAATCATTGAAGTAGGCATTTGTCTCCCATCTCACCTGATGGTAAGTGACGATGAAGACGAGGTTAATTTATTAAACAAATTACATTTGTTTATTAATAATAATAATAAACAAATGTAATTTCGAAAAACAAATGTATTTTATTGCATATCAATAAGAAAAATTATATTTTTTGTTGCGGGCTTCTACAATTAACTTTAACAATCACAATACGGTGGATACATTTTTATTAAATTATGTACTCTTTAATGCAAGTAGCTGTGTTCTCGCGGTCCGCCATATGGTAACCCCTTGTCTAGTGCATTATTTGCGCTTACGTATTAAGTTAAGCAACCCCGGGTGCGGGGTTATTGATATGAGTGACCACGAGCGGCATATAAATATAGGACTCCTTTGTGCTCGGAAGGCACGTTAAGCTGTTGGTCCCGGCTGTCATCTTTGATGACAGTTGTTAAGCTATGTCAGATGCCTTTAGGCAGCTTGAAAAATCTGACACTTGGCTACTTACACGTAAAACAAACAGGCTGTAACTGGACGTCACCTTTTCTACGAAAAAGAATCTACTTCAAAGTACCAAAGTTTGAAGACCAGTGGATTATGAATTAATAATATTGAGAAATAATTTTGTCTTGAAATCATATTGTGGACTAAATACAAGTTACATTTGGTTTTCAATTATAGCCTATGGATATGTTTTTGACAAAAATGTTTTGTTTCCAGCAAACTAAGAGGAAATTAGAAGATGTGCAGAGGAGGCTAGAAACTTTATATGACATGTTGAGAGAGTACAGGGTAAGTACACTTTTATATTCAACAAAAATATGACACACGTGTTTTAACAAGAATCATGTTCTGTCAACGTCACAGGTAACAAATATGCTGTTAGAATGACTCCAGGAGCTCTGTTTTTGAACCGTTAGAATCGATAGGCCACTTGTTGGGAAGCTTCCGCATGATGTGTTTGATTGACCCAAATTTTTAAAGCATTATTCTAATAGATGTTTTTCGAATTCGAATGGTCTCCCGAAACCATTCGGACTCTCTATCTGGTTCCTTTGAATACTATTTGAGTTCCATCTGGTACTAATATGTACCATAGGGTCCCATCATTATCGAGTGCCACCCGATACCATCGAGTCCAATCGGCCCCATCCTGTCCCATAGGGGTTGAATTGGGTACCATCGGATCCCATAGGTCTTATCGGGTTCCATTAGGGTACCATCAATAACCACCAAGAAGCTGTACTGTGTAACTTGTAGTAACTAGGTTAAGAAGCATTAGAACTGTTCGCACGGTTAAGAATACGTGAAAACAGGACCATTCGTTGATTTTATTCACATGTGAATATAACCAAGTGCTGATGTGACAAAGAGTGGCATATCTATTCTACAGAGCTCCAGGTTGACAATATTATTCTAATCTGCTCACATTGACGCAGTCAAAGCGAAATGATTTTAAACTTTAGAATACTAATTACATTTTCCCGCGGGTTCGCTTGGGTCAGTGTTTAGAACGTTAGCGTTCGAGCGTGCAACAACAGACCTTTCCAGCCCCCCCCCCCCCTTCCGGTAGCACCTGTTCACGACTTGACTTTTGTGTAATCGATTCTACTCTAGATTCTGAACGAACTAATTTCAGGTATAATATAGAGAATGTGTTCTGTCCGTACAGCTGTCAGAGAACGCCCTGAGCACGCTACACGGCTGCGTGTCTCAGGCGGCCCGCGGCGAGTACTCGCAGGCCGCGCAGCTCACGGCCGCGCTGGCCACGGGGCCTGACTTCGCGGCCGTGGCCTCCTTCCTGCCCGGCCTTAAGGTGCTCCTGCAGCTCTCCGCGCAACTACAGGTCTTCCTGCGATGAACTTACAGCTTAAGATCCTTTGGCACGGAGCTAGTGATGTATACCCTTCTGAATTTGAAATAACGGACTTCGTCTCGAGGCTTAGTATGATTGTGCGATTGTGAGTCTTCTTCGGATGAGATTAAGACTCAAATTACGTTGGTACTGACATAGATTTTAGTGCTTAACGATTTGTTATTAATAGTGTATTGTATACGTATGTATATAGATATTTGCAAACAAATATCGCTATGTTTAGGGTTCCGTGCTTCAAAAGGAAAAGACGGAACCGTTGTAGGATCACGTCCGCGTCCGTCTGTCTGTCTGTCAAGAACCTTTTTCTTAGGAGCGCCTAGAGTTATCAAGTTGAAATTCACAAAGCAAACTTCTAAGCCAACGCAATCAAACAGATACAGTTTATGCCGCAAATTTTCGACATCCGCAAGGGATGATTCCCTTTAAAAAATAAAGAAAATATTGCGAAAAGTAGAAATTTTTATAATATTACATAAATAATAATTTTAAACTTATTTATATAATGGTACGGAACACTTCGTGCGCGAGTCCGACTTGCACTTGGCCGGTAGTTTGTTATTCTATGACTTGAAGTAATTATTAATGAGCTGCTCAAAGGTTTCTCATTATTATGAGTGAGTATAATATCATAATATTTACAAACAAAGCCTTTTTATTTTTCTTGTTATAGCTACTTATCTTCACTAACTCCGGCGTCAATAGATAGATAATAGTTTATTTATATTTTGTATAAACAGAGTCATTGCCATTATGAATTAAAAAAAATATATTTTTCTCATATTATTTATAAATAGTTCAAGTTGCTGAAAGTGTCATTGATGCCGCACCTCTAATTCTATAACTTTTGACCTTTTATTTGTATAACCAAACCGTACATTTACGGTTTGGTTATACAAATTCATTTAAACAATTTTATTAGTCAAAAGTTACGAAATTTGGGAGCGGAGGGACATTGGATCATGATCATTTTATGTAAAGTGCTTCG
Source organism: Elegia similella (assembly GCA_947532085.1). Taxonomy (NCBI): domain Eukaryota; kingdom Metazoa; phylum Arthropoda; class Insecta; order Lepidoptera; family Pyralidae; genus Elegia; species Elegia similella. The sequence continues at coordinate 24,494,687 of OX383941.1, forward strand.
AATTCATAAATTACCTTTATACAAGTATAAAAAAACTGAATACAAAATCCGCGATACTAAAACGTCCTTACCAAATCAGCGCCCATTAGACTTTTGAGTGCATATTTTTCATATACAATGGAATTTTGAATTGCAAAAGCTGACAACAATCAGCTTTTGAAATTTGACTTTATGGCATACAATTAAGGTTCGTTTTGCAGTGACGTAGGTTTTATAACATAACAATATCTACTTATAAATAATCGTGGACAGCATGAAGTGTCATTTTTGTAGGAAAGTTGTTTTAATTGATCGAAGTAAATTACAGTTATTTTGCATAATTAGAAAAATATTGTTATTTATCGTAATCTACTTTCCAATCATAATTGTTTAAATTTCCATTATTTAGCAAATTGTTATCAATAAAATGTAAAAAAGTTAAATATAAATATTGTCAAATATACTAAAGTGAGATTTTGAACCTGCTATGAGCAACCTCATTCAGTATACAGGTGATTCTGAAAACCCTGGCAATAGTTTAATGTCGAAATCAGAATCCCCAATAGAATATAGGTCCGCAAAGAAAAAATATAAAATTGGATCAGCTGATCGGTAAATTTGTATGAGTATTTTTATTCGCTTCAGGTATGGTAAGGAACCCTTCGTGTTCGATTCCGACTCGCACTTTGCTGGTTTTTTTTTTCATTTTTTTCTCGAGGGACTGTATTCTATAAGGATATTCGAGATTCCGACATTAAAATATTGCCAGGAAGTTCAAAGTCAGTCTGTATATGATACATGTTTCATGCAAGCTAAAAAGGTGACTGATTTATTCTTTAATTTAAATTGTAGTACTTATGTAGTTTTGTAATAAATCAGACACATTTTTAGTCTTAAGATCTCGGAAGTAAATAATATAAAAGAAGCACAAGATATAGTCACTTTATTTTGTACACATTCAGTACACATATTTTGAGCTCATCAAAATGAGTACTAGACATTCATAGTTTGAAATGTGCAGGCTGACTGGTGGAACACTTTATTCCCCTAAAAGAGTGACTCAGCCCGGCGATATTAAAAACTTTTCCTATAGGGTCAATGCTGGGAAAACAGAGAAAACCAGAAAATTTACGTTTGATTTAAAGCTTTACCGATTCTTTGCTTCGTTCGGTGAGTGAGAGAGCTGGAAGTCCATCCTCCCCCTCCCTTCCATGCCATGTCCTCTCCTAAGTCCCTGAAAGGCCGGCAGCGCTCCTGTCACATCCTGGTGTTGCAGATGTCCATGGGCAGCGGTGATCGCTTACCATCAGCTGACCCGCTTGCTCGTTTCGCGTATTATCGACCCGTTTGGCGTATTATATCATAAAAAAAACAAGAACATTCCATACAAAAATGTTCAACGTTACCTTTAAATTGTATTTAAGATCTTTGTTTTTCTTCCATGCTGGTCAGGGAGAAAAAAAAAACGTAGAATGAGCCAGCTCCTTCTTTACCCACTCAGATCGTAAAAGCCGATCGAGTGATTGGACTAAAATCTGCGGAATCATGTTAAAAGGCGATGCGAATAGCAACCCATCAGTATTTTGATTCCGTTTCCCATCTACACGCCCAACAACGTAGGTCTTATAAACCTAGGCTCTGTCTACCCCGTAAGGGAAAAAGACGTGATGCTATGTATGTATGTTTGTCTTTCTTGTATTAATGAGGAAAAACGATTGATTACTGATTATAGCCGCCCGGTCAATGTTTATGGGAATATAAACAAAAATCATAACATCGCTTCCATAGAAAAAGTTCTCCACATCGACGAGTTGAATCACCCCTTTAAGGGGATAAAGTGTTCAATTCAGCCTGTATTTATTTATTTATTGTGACCATGAAATTATTTGTGCATGTATATACACCTACATTTGGTCGACATGGCCAAAATAAACTATGCTTCGAAACTGTATATTATTATGTAACAGTATATGTCATAACTATAGATAGACATGGCTAAATATAATAATTAAACTAAAATAATTCTTAATCTAGATTTTATGCAAGAGTGCCTTTATTTGATTACTATTAGGCTATAGTTATACCGACGTACAAGTTGCATTGTTATCGGTAAATTTTAAAAAGTGTGAGAAACTAATGTTTCTCAGCGTTTCTCGCTTGACCACCACTAACTTCGAGTGAAGGACAACATAAGAGGTCAAGCCTGTGCGAATGGAGAATTCATTGACAATGTACTCTTCTTATTCATATTTCTGCTACAAATAGTCACATGTGTATTTTTTCCATTCAATGACGCTTACAACAGACTAGATATAATATATATACGGATATAAATATGTACGGACAAATCACACAGATTGAGCTAGCCCCAAGGTAAGTTCGAGACTTGGGTTATGGGATACTAACTTAACGATACTATATTTTATAAGAAATACATATATAGATAAACATCCAACACCCAGGCCAATCTGAAAAAGATCATTTTCCATCTTCACCTGGCCGGGGATTGAACCCGGGCACTCCGTGTCGCAGGCTGGCGTGTTAACCACTGCGCCATGGAGCTGTCAAATATAAGACAACAGACTAGATATATATTTATAACAGATTATCTCATTATTATCCTTTACGGGGTAGACAAAGGCTATGTTCATAAAAACGAAAGCGCCGTTTAGCTTGTTGGTGGGCGTCTAGTTAGAAAACGGAATCGAAATAGTAATGGGTTGCTAGCTGCAGCGCCTATTGACCTGATTTCTTAGATTTTCGCCTATTCCCTCTACGATATTTCTCACATATTTGTAGCCCTACCGACAAGTTTCATGGGGCCTTAGGCCACTAGTAAACGAGACGGTTTAAGCCCCATCCGGCGCCGTACTGGTGCCGGCTTCAATTTGTGCGTCGATGTAACGTATTTTAAATTTCTCGGATGTCAAAATTGTTTTCCTACTCTCCAAAGACGTGACCCTAACAGAACTGATATTTATATCGTATTGACGCATGCTTAACTTGATTGATCGCTGAATAATTAATATATTAATAATAATGTATTATAGATTTATTATATTGAAATATATTTTTAGAAAGTACTTGATTTGTTTTATTTGAAGTTTTCCTACTGCCTTCACAAATGATGCTGCTGCTATAGATAGTAATCACGTATCTATACTAATAATATAAAGCTGAAGAGTTTGTTTGTTTATTTGTTTGTTTGAACGCGCTGATCTCAAGAACTACTGGTTCAAATTGGAAAATTATTTTTGTGTTGGATAGTCTATTTATTGAGGAAGGCTTTAGGCTATAAAACATCACGCTGCGATCAATAGGAGCGAAGCACCAATAAAAATGTTTAGAAAACGGGGGGAAATTATTTTATTATCTTAATAACAGAAATTGCCGCGGACAACAGCTAGTCCAAGATATATAAGCGCTAGAGGTTGAATCACATCTGGCTGCACCGAATCGCACTTTCCGATGCTTCTTTTCTTTTCTATCACTCAGAGCCATTTACTAGAGCGACAAATCGACGAGGTGCTCGGTAACATGGACGAAATGCGGTCCCATGCAGGAAGGTTGCGAACTGTGGCACCACGCGCGAATACATGTCGCATTTTTTTTACTAAATTTTGAAGTAGGTACTTGTCTCTCATTTCACCTGATGTTAAGATCATTTTGACAGCTCCGTGGCGCAGTGGTTAACACGCCAGCCTGCGACACGGAGTGCCCGGGTTCGATCCCCGGCCAGGTCAAGATGGAAAATGATCTTTTACAGATTGGCCTACCCAGGCCAATCTGAAAAAGATCATTTTCCATCTTGACTTGATCTTGGATGTTTATGTATTTGTTATAAAAATATAGTATCGTTGAGTTACTATCCCATAACACAAGTCTCGAACTTACCTTGGGAATAGCTCAATCTGTATGATTTGTCCGTTTATATTTATTTATTTATTTCGCCTCCGATCTCGCGTAGTCACACTCGCTCTTACATTCTAGCTCTAGTAAATTACGGTTCCGATAATAGAAAATAGGTGGAAAACGGGATCAAAACAGTGATGGGTTGCAAGCCTTATCGCCTACTAATATGACTCGGTGAGATTTTCGCCTCTCAATTGGCTTTTACGATCTGCGTGGAAAGAGAAGCAGTACATTCTACGTCTTTTGAAAAAAATATTAGATTTCCAGAATTGATTTCATAGAAGAAAAAATTAATCCATCTACATAAGTAGTTCTGTCGATTTCGAACCACTCTCAAAAAGAGGAGTGTAATCACAGAGAATACGTTAATAATGTGTCTGTTGTATTTGTGTCCTTGTCCATGTTACCGTAACTCCTAAACGGCTCAACAGATTTGGCAGAAGAGGTGATAGTGAAGATGATTTATCTAACTAAGAACGGGTGGTACTATGAGCTTTAGTCAGTAGGTACTTCATTCGTTCTGTAGCGCGATTTTTTGGGAAGTACTTAATTAGGTACTTCCCAAAAATCGCAGGAATTTAATAGCACTTAACCAGAACAAGTTAGCTGTGGTAGAGCCATGCTACAAGCAAAATTATTTTATCTAGTAGCATGAATTTGTATGTGTGCCAGTACCAGCCGAGCTGGCTGGTCCGGGGTACACACTCACAGAAAATCGACGTTTGAGTAGAAGCTCTACCGCTTCTTTGCTTCGATCGGTGAGTGAAAGAGTCGGAGACCCATTCTTCCCCCAATGTCCTTCCCCCAACTCCTTGAAAGGCCGGCAACGCTCCTGTTACACCCTGGTGTTGCAGTTGTCCATGGGCAATGCTGATCGCTTACCATCAGGTGACTGACGTGCTCGTTTGCCGTCCTATATCATAAAAAAACCCGGCCAAGTGCGAGTCGGACTCGCGCACGAAGGGTGCCGTAATCTATAAAAACGGTAAAAAAATCATGTCTGTTGTATGGGACCCTTTAAAATCAATTTTATTTTCATTTAATTATTTATTTTTAAAGTGAATATATAACTAAATTTTCTGTGAATATTTCAAGCGTCTGCCTGTTGCCGTTATCAATATCGAGCAAGCAAAAACGTCACGTTTGTTGTATGGGAGCCCCCTTAAATAATTATTTTATTCTATTTTTTTTTATTTGTTGTTATAGCGGCAACAAATTCGAGCAAAAACAAGCAACAAAATCACGTTTTTTGTAAGGGAGCCCCCTTAAATATTTACTTTATTCTATTTTTTAGTATTTGTTGTTATAGCGGCAACAGAAATACATCATCTGTGAAAATTTCAACTGTCTAACTATCACGGTTTATGAGATTCAGACAGAAAGACAGACGGACAGCGGAGCGATATTAATAGGGCCCCGTTTTTACCCTTTGGGTACGGAACCCTAAAACAAGAAAAACACCCATTAAATCCAAACATTAAAATCCATCGAGACGCACAATTATCGAAACAGGCCCTAGCTCCGAGCGCTTACCGCAAGTGCATCGAAATTACTCTAAATGCAAGGCTGGAGTGCTAAAGTGGAACGAAAATAGTAAACGTTTTACGGGAAATATGATCTACCAGTTTGCTGTTATATTTTTATCCTTATCACATTATATATCGATATAGGTAAGTAAGTACATTAATTTCTTGATTAAAATACAATACAATACAAAAATCTTTATTGCACCAGACATACATAACGAAATTCAGATACATAATCTTTTAATAATATTTGGGTACAATAGGCGGCCTTATCGCTCAAGCGATCTCTTACAGGCAACCCTAAAGATAATTTAAAAATAAACAAATAACAGTAACAGGTGGCGCAGTTAGTACTGAAATATTTAATACAATATATATAAAACAATAAATATATACATACATATATAAATACTAAACACAATGTCTGAAGAGAACATATATAACTTGATTTAAAGGAGTAGATATAATTAATTTATTAAATAGAGAGAATATTATTAGTAGATGCAATCAAGAAAATGGATTTTCACAGAATTTTTAAAGGTGCTTAACGTTTGAGCTTGCCGGATAGAGAGTGGTAGGGCGTTCCAGAGGCGGACAGCTTGTACAGAGAATGATTGGGAGTAGAAGTGGGACGAGTGAACTGGGGTTTTGAGTATTAACTTATCTGCACTACGCAGTAATACATTGGGCGCTTTAAGAAATAGAAATCGTTCCTTGAGGTATCTAGGATATGTAGGGTTAAAGAGAACGGAATATAGGAGGGATAGAATATGCCAATTACGACGTAATCGGATTTAAAACTAGCGTAAGAAAATGTAAAGATGTACATACAGCCTATCTTATAAATCTTATAATATAATGAGAGTTTGTATGCAAGGACATACGCATTTTTTTTAAATCTTTGCATCCGAGGTGGTGTAGGTATATGTTACTTCTTCACACAATTACTACTGAAAGGATTTTGATGAAAATGAACAGAGTTATAGCTGACACCTCAGAATATCACATAGGCTATTCTGTGCAAAAGGGTGCGAGAAAAAGCAAGTTGATAATACTTTGCGATTTACTGGTTAATAACATGTTTCGAAGGTCTTATTGGCGAATGTGAAGCGAGACGCAAGCACGAAGTCGTCTCAATTCGCACTGATACCAGAATTCAGCAGGCCAAAACTTTAAGCGCAACCACAGCGCCAGCGCGCGAGCGACCCGAGCATTTAAACTTATCATACTTTTACACCGCGGTGCATTCAGCATTTTGTGTCATACCTATAACATACCTAATAGTTATGACCAGAAATCGGATATTCTAGTAAAAAATTACCGTTGAAGTTGATAGTTAATTTGTGGCTCACATATTATGGCAGCGGCGAGGCGTCTTTAAATCATTTTATCAAAAATATGCAAATACTTAGTTGGCAATAAATACATACTGACAAACACTGAGCTGCAGTGATCACCGCTGCCCATGGACAACTGCAACACTGGTGTGATGCCAGCCTTTCAAGGAGTTGGAAGGACATGTGGGAAGGAGATAGGAGGGGGAGATGCTTCCGGCTCTCACTCACCGATCAATACATAGAACCGGAAAAGCTTCTAAGTACTCAAACGTCGATTTTCAATGAGAGTGTGGTATTTCCCCGAATAAGCCGGCCCATTTATGCTACTAGTAGAAATTAATTTAGGTTTAAAGAACTTTGTTTCTCATAAAAAATACAGTTGTATTTCACTTACTGAGAAAACACAATTATAACTTACAATGAGCATGCGGTTATCAAAACTAACAAAATAATGTATTAGGCAGCATAAACATTTTGTTGGACGGTAAAGGTTTGGAAACGGTTGGAGTGCAAAGGCGTCACCGCGTCACACAAAACAACATCGATACATAAAGTGCTTCGGGCTTCGGCTAACCATTATACAGCCGAAACCCGAAGCACTTTATCCCGAAGTTTTGTAACTGAACCAAAAAAATCTTATTTGTCTTCTTCATTTTGAGTCGAAATGGCTCCAATAGGCTAGTTGCCTAAAAAAATATAATTAGTCCGTCAGTAGATATTCAAAAATATTGGACACGTATTTTTTCTTTTGTCGATTAAACAAAAAAATAATAAAGATATCACCCTTTGAAGTTCCGTGTGACGTCATAGTTTGCTACACTTTTTAGCAAACTTTGACGTCACGAGCCCCCACTCCTGAACTTTGATGCGCTTTATCTTTATTATTTATTGTTTATTTGACAAAAGAAAAAATACGTGTCCAAAATTTTTTGATAATCTAACTGACGGACTAATTGTTATGTTATAATTACGACCCAGGAAACTAGCCTATTAGGCTAGTTTAACTAGGAAACTAGCCTAATAGGCTAGTTTCCTGGGTCGTAATTATAACATAACAATTAGTCCGTCAGTTAGATAATCAAAAAATTTTGGACACGTAGCCATACTTCCTTCGACCAGTATTTGGATACAGTGATCGCTTTATCATTAGCCTCATTAAGGTCATGTACTGTTCAACTAGTGGGGCATAAGGACATGACAGAAGGTGAGACATGGACTGACTGGCACCGCAGTCGCACAAATTGTTGGTAGAGAAACCCCACCTAACTCTGTTTTCTCGACATCTACCACCACCAGCCCGGAGTTGATTAAGGGACTTCCAGACTGTCCAGGAAAGATCTCTTCCGGATGGAAGCTTCTCGACAGGTGGAATATCGGATGGACTTGGTGGATACATTTTACCCAAAGCCTGGTTTTTGGGGGATTCTTTAGGATCTATTCTGGACTGCCTCATAAATCTGTTTTGGCGCTTTAGGCGCGATGGGGGAAGAATTTGTCCATAGAACAGGTGTCTTTTGTCTTGGGTCTGTTTATTTTTCCACCCCACAGATTACGTCTCGTCGTGGGGCTATCCCAGATAGTGGGACAGTGGTGCTTACTTACTTATTTGTAATGAACAACTACTGGTTTGATATTTCCGAGATTTTCTATAGTCTCATTTACGCTAAAATGTTCAGAGTTTCTATAGTCTGTACGCTAGGATGGATAAATACCTGAACATATTGCTGAACGTTTACAGCTTTCGATGCTGAACAAAAAATAACATTTTTCAATCAAAGAAACAGTCGGCAACTTCTTTCAAGATGGCGCCATTCAGAAGCTCCGTAAGCTCTGAGAAGATTGAAAAGTTGCATTCATTTTCATCGCAAAATGAAGACTCGATTCTACGAGACCAATCGAATGAATAATATCGCGAGTCACGATACAATAGTGAATGCGTGCGAGCAAACTTGGAGTCCAATCGGGCTTTTGTAAAAGTTTACAATACGTAGATTTAAGGAGAATCTGTAACCAATTTTCAACGTTTAGTTGAATGAGATTTTGTCCAAAAGTTATGTGCGATATAAAATCGGTTTTATGTATAGTTACATACATAAATAGTATCACGTCTTTTTCCCTTGCGGGGTAGATAAAACCCAGGTCTATGACCTTATGGCCACATTTAGCATATTGGTGAGCGTTAGCTGGTAAACGGAATCATAATAGTTGCTAGCCGCATTGCCTAATAACATTATTCTTCAAATTATCGCCCATTCCCTAGATTATGTATGGTTCTGTTTTTTATTTGAGTAATTGGCTAACAAGTTTATCCGATTTTTCAATCCGACAAAAGGTTTAATAAACATTGAACAAACAAAATTATACAATTTATTTTTTAAATCTGTCTGACTTATCCTTGGACGAACTTATCTCAATAAAGGATTTCTAATGGGCCCTTCACACGATCAGCCATCATCGTGGCGATTCGTTGTATATTGCTGCGTTGGATGGAAAACTCTCAAGAGCTTTGTTAGTTAAACAGCAATGTACAGCGAATCGCCAATTTAATTGCCGAACCTGTGGAGGGCCCATTATTGTCATCCAAGTATTAATCATGTCACGACAAGTGACAAATGAACATGGTAGCATAACAAAGTAACTATACAAAACACGTATTTTATTTAGTTACATTACACGGCGTAAGGAGATAAAGAGCGACAAAGGATCATGTTAATGCAGGGAGCTGATATATCTGTCATGATATATTCATTAATTTTGTCAGCCATAGGTAATACATAGGTGTTAAACAATACATATCAAAGTATAGTGCTCTATGCTGCGCCATTTGCTGCGACATGTCACCAGACCCATCATTTTTACTGCCTATTCTCAGAGAGTCTTTTCTATCCCGGCTATAATAGGATGGTCGGCCTTACATAAAGTAGAGGTAAGTAGATTAGAGAAAAAATATATTTAATTTAATGGTTACAATTTTGGTTGTTTACTGGCTCCGCATTGTGAAGTTACAATTTTAGCCCCCTTTAATATTAATTTTATTTAATTATTTATTATTAAAGCGAATATATAACTAAATTTTCTGTGAATATATCAAACGTCTACCTGTTGCCGTTATCAATATACAGCAAAAAAAAAAACATTTTTGTTGTAGGAGCCTCCTTAAATATTTATTTTATTCTATTTTTAGTACTTATTTGTTATAGCAGCAACAGAAATATATCATCTGTGAAAATTTCAACTGTCTAACTATCACGGTTCATGAGATACAGCCTGGTGACAGACGGACAGATAGACAGACAGACAGACGGACAGCGAAGCGATATTAAAAGAGTCCCGTTTTTACCCTTTGGGTACGGAACCCTAAAAACGGATGTGCTAAGAATTTGAAAATAAAATTTGTAATGTACCTAGTTGTACAGGATGAGATTGGAGAATTGAGGTGGATATTGACATGCAGTATAAAATATACCTGTGCACATAGATAGGCCATACGCTCAGAAGAGAGCCCAAACACATCCCGAGGCAGGCCCTGGAGTGGACCCCCCAGGGAAAGCGGAAGGTGAGCAGACCTGGCGGCGCACTGTGGCGGCGGAGATGAAGTCAATCGGGCTAACCTGGCCCGAAGTAAAGCGCGTAGCCAAGGTTAGATCGCAATGGCGAAATACTGTGGAAGCCCTCAGCCCCACCTGGGGGCCATAGGACCTTAAGTTAAGTAAGTCATGAAAGACATGCAGCATCGTTACAACTTTAGACCCTAAATACCAATAAATAATAAAAAATGGATCAAAGTTATCTGAATAAAAATCATTTTATTTTATTTATTTTCATAAAATTGCTGATATCTATGCAACCACTTTTATAGAGGTAGAAAATATGCCGCTATCTAATATTACTATATAACTATATTTCTTTATTTATTTAGTTTATTTAAAAAACTTTTTGAGCCTATAGAGCTACAGTAGGTGGACTTAATGCTAAAAGCATTCTCTCCCAGTCAAACTCGAAAACGATAAACTGATAAAAAAAAATAGATAGATAAATAATTTATTTTGTTCACTGTTACACACATCATACAAAAACAAAAATGGAATCAAAGTTAACGAAAAACTTAAGTCTAAACATGCATTATGTGTGCTACAGTAGCACAAAATGGCTACAGCTCAGTGAAATGTTGCTCAAATTTAGCAACCACTGGTTTTTAGCTGTCACCAATTGAGAAGACACGACATTATAATTAAATAGTTTAAGTTGTCCGCATTTACGCAGTTTGAACAGAAGGTACATTGTCATTTTAGTGCGTGAAGATAACCTCTTATAGTGAAGTACATTCGGTAGTAGTACTATTTGAAACCCAATATAAATATACATCTTAGTGACTATTCCAACAAGCCATATAATACACAAAGTCCATGACAAACCATTCCATGTCACTTTTACACAAGCAGTTCAATCTCAGCTATGCGGCAACGAATGTGCTCTGGAATTAATACCAGATTTCTGAATACCTAGTAAATGTGATTTTAATTGTTTTCTAAATGTTAATTTCGTGTTAAAAATAGGTGGTAAAGTGGGAAATAAATATGAGAGATAGAAATATTATAAGATTATAAGGAAGGAATAATAGATAGATACCTAATGTAACTATATTTTATCTAATATAACTATATTTTTTGAGGTTTTCTTTTTCGAAAGTAAGTGGTGTTTGACTAAAATCGTAGCTGTGAGTCAGAGAGAAATACAAACAGACAGCACTTACACTTTTCTAAAAGCTACTTTAACAAGTATTGCCTTGTAACTTCTGCAGACTTCATTAGTTTAAGTGCAGGAACAACTACCGTCGCCTTAAGTAAAATGCATAAAAACGAGAGATTTGAAGTTTTCAGCAGAGAGTAATGATTTGTTGAGCAGCAAGCTTTGTTACTGAACTTTTTAGAGCCAGATCGAGTGTTTATGGAGCCCTGGGTTAACCTATTTGGGGGCCTGCTTAATGAGGGCTATCGCGTGTGAATTTTCCGCTAGAGTCACTAGTAGAGTAACGTGATGTATCCGAAATGATATTTAATATGACTAATATCTGGAAAACCGTAATGTAGACGGAAAACTTTTCCCCATAACCCCTTTCGTACTAGGTATATTTCGTCGAAATCGTTGAATCCATTTCTTAGATTATTTTTTACTGATATACAAGAATTAGCTGTACAAAATAATCAGATAACAGTCTATGCATTCAATATGATTGAAATTTAAATTTGTTACCATGCATGTAACAAAACTTTTTATTGGGACCTTACTCAACAGAGGCGCCAACTAGTGAGCAAAAAAAGGCATTAATTTTATACTACTGTGTCATCATGCCGTGGAATGCTAGGAGCCCGTGTGGGGCACGATGTGCTTTGCACTTTCCCCCGTCTAAACATACATATTATCACGACTTTATCCCTAACGAGGTAGACATAACCTAAAGTCATAATACCGAAACGCCACGTTAAGCGTGTTAGTGGGCGAAGCGGAAAACGGAATTTAATTTGATTCCGTGATGGGTTGCTAGCCGCATAGCCTATTGACATGATTCTTTAGATTTTCGCCCATTCCCTTTACTGGCATCTACGGTCTGCACGGGAAGAGAATGAGCTGGCACATTTTACGTTTTTTTCTTTTCTACCAGACCAGGATGGAAGATCCCTCGTCTATGCCACCACAATAGACGGCGGCGGTGGTGGCAACATTAGTTAATTAATTAACAATGGCAGGGCTCCGTAGACATACAGCCCGTATGTCTACGGGGCCCTGGGCAGCAGCCCAAAAAGCCTTTGTGTAGTTCCACCGCTGGAACTTTTGGTTTCGGTTGGCAGCTTTGGAAGCTTTCGAATGTGAGGACGAAAGCTGCGGTGATTCTGCAATAGTCTGAATAGTTTGGGGTTAAGTAAACGTTAGATTTATTAACTGCCCAGAAAACCCATTGTTATTTGCCAAATATATTTCCTACTCGTATATTTCTGTTGTATTCGGTTTTAAAACTTTCTTTCAATATCAGTCTAAGGTACTTTGTACTCATAAAATTGTAATCATTACTAGTAATTAAAAAAAGGAAAAGAAAAATAGTTAAAAATTAAAAACCCCTTTAGGCGAGTAGGCGACAAATACTGTTGAAAAGAGTTTCTTTTGGCGTTTCTTCTCTGTAGCGGTCGGTTCCGAAACGCTAGTAGTCTGTAGCTTTTGCACATTCATTAATAATATGAATATTACTAAATTAGATCATTTAAAATGTGATTTGACGTGAAACAGTACTGACAAGACCTATTTTCTGAAAAAAAAACGTTTTGATTATAGATTTTTTGATTTATGTATTTTTTATCTAAACTTCTAATGATAGAATAAAAAATGATTTTGTTGCTGCTATTTATTTGTGTCATTGTTGATTATAGTAGGCTGTGGCGTAGCTTGATATAGTGGGGCCCCAGATCGATATTGGTCTAGGGCACTTCAATCTGGCTACAAAAGTTTAAAATGTTGATAAAAATCTTTAAATCCTAATTCACTGATGATCTACTACGGTCAATCACAAAACATACTTACTAGAGGATGGATCAATCAATCAATGTTTATTTGCCAGAATACAGTAGTATAAAGATGTTATATCAGCTAGTGTAACATGCATTCAGCCTTACAAAGAGGCGTGCAAATATTGGATGGAAGCGAGGTAGGACTAGGAAGCGTCGCATTGACAAGGTATAAAAAGAAATGGCCGATAGAAGCGCAAAATATGAATGTTGATATAGGAATGGGAAAGCCCCAGCAGCATATGTTAGTAAACAATACACATTCGGGGGACCTGTAGCCCGGGGCCCTGTATCATTGATACTGTAGCTACGCTCCTGGTAGTAGGTACCAATTCAGTTTGGAGCTATATAATATGTAGGTATATTAGCCAGAATTATGATAACGCGAAGTTATTTCAGTAAGACTAGGAAATACAAGCTAAAAAAGCTCATAAACATCAATGAGACCTCTCCAACCCGTCTGGGCAGCGAGCGAGGAGTGTAGGCTTTGGCCTAAATCCTCTGTCTGCTCTGGCCACGTATGGTAGTACAGAGGGTCATGCTCGTGCAGTGGAGACTAAAAAGACCTGATGATGATGACCGTGTTTTCCGAATTTGATGCTAAAATAAATATCTGGTTACGTTGGCTTCTCTAATCACACTTGCCTACATTACAAATATTAGTGTTCTCGGTGTTTCAAGTTTTAAACTTTTGGGTATGAATCATGATGTGTAGTTCATAAGTTACACTCAACAAATTCACAAGAAAAATAATTATTTGCTAAATATTTAGTTTCAAAAACTAGTCAACGTAGTGACTCAATAATGAATGATAGAATTACCTAGGTACTTATCAATTCACAAACAGTTCGCCGATAGACAGTACAGTTTTTTTATTTTATAGGGCAGCAAACGAGCAAGCGAGTCACCTGAAGGTAAGCGACCAGCGCTGCCCATGGACAACAGCAACACCAGGGTGTAACAGGAGCGTTGCCGGCCTTTCAAGGAGTTGGGGGAAGGATGGGCCTCCGGCTCTCTCACTCACCGAACGAAGCATAGAAGCGGTAAAGCTCCTACTCAAACGTCGATTTTCTGTAAGAGTGTGGTACTTCCCCGGACGCAGCCGATGACATTCATGCTAGTCATCATCATCATCAGGTCCTTTTTAGTCTCCACTACAGGAGCACGACCCTCTCTGTACTACCGGAGCCATACTTGGCCAGAGCAGCCAGAGGACTTGGCCTACACTCTCCACGCTGGCCAGACGGGTTGGAGAGGTGTCTTAGATGTTTATAAGCTTTGTTTAGCTTGTATTTCCTAAGTCGCCTTCTACGACATCCACGGGAAGACTTGGAGTGGTCCTATTCTACTCTGCCGGATACCACACGGCTAACTCAGTCGGTAGAGCATGAGACTCTTTCATGCTAGTAGCAAAAATGAATATTGCCGGTAGCGTGGCTCTACCACAACCAAAATTATAATTTAGGGTTAAATTTTAAATCATCGTCATCATCATCAGGTCTTTATAGTCTCCACTGCAGGAGCAGGACCCTTTCTGTACTACCGGAGCCTTACTTGGCTAGAGCAGACAGAGGATTTGGCCTACACTCTCCTCGCTGGCCAGACGGGTTGGAGAGGTCTCATTGATGTTTATGAGCTTTGTTTAGCTTGTATTTCCTAAGTCGCCTCTTACGACACCCATAGGAAGACTTGGAGTGGTCCTATTCTACTCTGCCGGAAACAACACGGCTAAAAAACGTGTAATTTAAAAACTAGTACTTAATTAAGTACATGTTACAATACAAGATATCTTAACGGGCCGTAGCAGGCCTCGCGTCTCCAATATCGCGAGTTCCGTAAGCAACAAAAGAGTAGCGAGCGACGAGCGTACTTCGTCTTTCATTCGGTATTTGTTCTTCACTTGGATAGGTGAAGCTGCTGGAAAAGTCACATTAAAAGCATGCACAAATCCCACACATATTCTACTTTTGTCATAGTAGGAGTGCGTTGCATTGTCATAGTACGACGCAAGTTTTTTTTGATACGAAGGGGTCGTCAGGTGTGAGTGTTAGGTTCAATCCCAGTTTGTAATGTTGCAACCCTTGTCCCACAGCCGCCATCTTGGAAAAAGGCGTTAAATGGTTTTTACGGTTTATCTGCCAAACTATATATCTCACAAAAATGTTTAACATTTTTTGTTGCAAATTTACATTCTACAGTTCTATATTTTTTGTCAAATAACTTTTAGTCGTAGAACCATAATTAAAAAAGATACACTTATGTGTAATCCATAAAAATGTGAGGAAGAAAAATATTTGTCGATATCTTTTTTATTTGTCGATATCTTTTTTATTAATTTTACAAAAAAAAATATCTATATAAAAATGGTCCGATATCATTTTTTTTGTTTTCACGCTAAGCCAAAGAAATGTAACATTTCAATGGACTATACGTTCTGACGCAGGATTTGAAACTTCATTGTTTAGGTATTATAAAACATAATTTTTGTAAAGAAAAACAAAAATACGACTGAGTATATCCTTTGTCATTGGGGAAGGTATAAGCATTCTAACCATACCTCAATCATCCAAATCCCTTGAGGCATTTAGAAGTTATGGTGGCATAAAGAACTCCCTTACATACATCTTACATGAATTCTTAAAAACAACAAATGTCTTGGCAGGGAGTCAAATTATTTTTTTTGAAAAATTGAAGTTTTAAGGTAGACTTCAAGAGGCAAAGTGCAAGTCAAAATTCTAAGAACGGATACAAATATTGTACTGAATACTGTTTACATTCTTTTGTTTAATTAGATCACGATATAAGAAAACAGTATAAATAATAAGTCACATCGCAGCTCGCTATCTCTGTGTATAAGTAGTTTTAATCCGCTGTGTACCGCACCGCAGCAAGACCCCGGTACACTGCGCTAATCCTGGGTGAAACCTGCTGCGTTTCCATTGTACTGTGGTTTATCGCCACTATTTGTTTACGGTAAAAAATCTTTAAAGAAACTTAGAAAAATGGAAGCCTTAAATATATACATTTAGATGCTCGACAAATTGCATTTTTTTCTATTGCAGGTCTCATTATGCGGAGCGCTTGCGGTTGAGTATTACTCTCGACTTCTCGAATGAAGCAATTTTTTGACTTTGACTTGTGTATATTAAATTCATATTCATTCATTTCGTGTAGGGTACACGGTCAATTGACCATGCACACCCTGGCGTCAGAGTTCCTCGGAACCGCCTCAAGGCCTCTGACGTGGTTCCTTTAACGACTACCAGATAGCAGCCGGGACGGAATCATCTTTATTATCAGACATTCAGGTGAATAAAGCCTGCAATGTCCTAACCAAACTGGAAATAACTTAACAAAGTATGCTTCCCGTGGGAATCCCGTGGGAAAAAATAATTTGAATAACAATATGCTACGTCCGATAATGCATCATGGTCGGTACCCCACTCTTTTTCCCTTCTCCTTTAAAAGCCGTAAGACAGTGGGCCCGCGCCACTCTCCGTCAGTCGCTCACCTCAGCGATCGTCTGGATAACAATATGCTACGTCGCATTATGCATTTTGCAACCATGCACATGCATTGATAATCTAATGTTTTGAATATAATATCAGATATTTACTGGCTTTTCCGTCTTTGTCTTCAGTCTCTTTAATTCAGAGGTACTTAACATACATAGGATCACGTCTTTTTCCCTTACGGGGTAGACAGAGCCTAGGTCTATAAGACCTGAAGGCCTCTTCAGAGGTACTCAAACTTTCTGTAATATCCTAAATATAGATATTTAGCATACAAACATATTTTAGACTAGCGGACCGCCCCAGCTTCGCATGAGTAGATATAGGTATTTATTCTATAGCCTATGTGTATCAGTGATAATGTAGGATTCTAATGGTGAAAGAATTTTTCAAATCGGTCAAGTAGTTTCGGAATCTATTCAATGCAAACAAACAAATCTTTCCTCTTTATATTATTACTAGCTTTCGCCCGCGGCTCCGCCCCCGTCAATGTCGATCCCTCGGGAATAGTAGTTTTTCCCGGGATAAAATGTATGATATGCCTATGTCCTTCTCCGCACTCCAGAGAACTTGTATGCAAAATTTCATTATGATCGGTTCAGTAGTTACGGCGTGAAAGCGTAAAAAACAAACTCACTTTCGCATTTATAATATTAGTAAGGATTATTATAGAAGTGTTTGTAAAACTTTATAACTAAATTAAATGCATGTTTGAATTAATCTAATTTTAAATGCATACTGGAAGGACCTAGTGTTTATGGTACAGCCACGGCCTAGTTTAGACACTAGTGTGATGGACTCATCTAAATAACAGTGAGGTAAAGTGATTACTGACTGATTACTTTATAGTTATATACAAATGTAAGTAGATTAAGTTCAAAATTGTATGATTTCATGAAATAAATACTTAAGTACTTACTTACTTCGCTGGCTCAGCGACCCGAAGTGGATCTTGGCCTCCAACATTAAAGTGCGCCATTGTTCCCTATTCTGTGCCACCTCTGACCAGTCGGATACTTCCAACTCTTTCAAGTCTTTGGCGACTTCATCCTTCCAACGATATCTTGGACGCCCCACCAACAAGGAATTCTTGTCCCACAGCCGCCATCTTGGAAAAAGGCGTTAAATGGTTTTTACGGTTTATCTGCCAAACTATATATCTCACAAAAATGTTTAACATTTTTTGTTGCAAATTTACATTCTACAGTTCTATATTTTTTGTCAAATAACTTTTAGTCGTAGAACCATAATTAAAAAAGATACACTTATGTGTAATCCATAAAAATGTGAGGAAGAAAAATATTTGTCGATATCTTTTTTATTTGTCGATATCTTTTTTATTAATTTTACAAAAAAAAATATCTATATAAAAATGGTCCGATATAATTTTTTTTGTTTTCACGCTAAGCCAAAGAAATGTAACATTTCAATGGACTATACGTTCTGACGCAGGATTTGAAACTTCATTGTTTAGGTATTATAAAACATAATTTTTGTAAAGAAAAACAAAAATACGACTGAGTATATCCTTTGTCATTGGGGAAGGTATAAGCATTCTAACCATACCTCAATCATCCAAATCCCTTGAGGCATTTAGAAGTTATGGTGGCATAAAGAACTCCCTTACATACATCTTACATGAATTCTTAAAAACAACAAATGTCTTGGCAGGGAGTCAAATTATTTTTTTTGAAAAATTGAAGTTTTAAGGTAGACTTCAAGAGGCAAAGTGCAAGTCAAAATTCTAAGAACGGATACAAATATTGTACTGAATACTGTTTACATTCTTTTGTTTAATTAGATCACGATATAAGAAAACAGTATAAATAATAAGTCACATCGCAGCTCGCTATCTCTGTGTATAAGTAGTTTTAATCCGCTGTGTACCGCACCGCAGCAAGACCCCGGTACACTGCGCTAATCCTGGGTGAAACCTGCTGCGTTTCCATTGTACTGTGGTTTATCGCCACTATTTGTTTACGGTAAAAAATCTTTAAAGAAACTTAGAAAAATGGAAGCCTTAAATATATACATTTAGATGCTCGACAAATTGCATTTTTTTCTATTGCAGGTCTCATTATGCGGAGCGCTTGCGGTTGAGTATTACTCTCGACTTCTCGAATGAAGCAATTTTTTGACTTTGACTTGTGTATATTAAATTCATATTCATTCATTTCGTGTAGGGTACACGGTCAATTGACCATGCACACCCTGGCGTCAGAGTTCCTCGGAACCGCCTCAAGGCCTCTGACGTGGTTCCTTTAACGACTACCAGATAGCAGCCGGGACGGAATCATCTTTATTATCAGACATTCAGGTGAATAAAGCCTGCAATGTCCTAACCAAACTGGAAATAACTTAACAAAGTATGCTTCCCGTGGGAATCCCGTGGGAAAAAATAATTTGAATAACAATATGCTACGTCCGATAATGCATCATGGTCGGTACCCCACTCTTTTTCCCTTCTCCTTTAAAAGCCGTAAGACAGTGGGCCCGCGCCACTCTCCGTCAGTCGCTCACCTCAGCGATCGTCTGGATAACAATATGCTACGTCGCATTATGCATTTTGCAACCATGCACATGCATTGATAATCTAATGTTTTGAATATAATATCAGATATTTACTGGCTTTTCCGTCTTTGTCTTCAGTCTCTTTAATTCAGAGGTACTTAACATACATAGGATCACGTCTTTTTCCCTTACGGGGTAGACAGAGCCTAGGTCTATAAGACCTGAAGGCCTCTTCAGAGGTACTCAAACTTTCTGTAATATCCTAAATATAGATATTTAGCATACAAACATATTTTAGACTAGCGGACCGCCCCAGCTTCGCATGAGTAGATATAGGTATTTATTCTATAGCCTATGTGTATCAGTGATAATGTAGGATTCTAATGGTGAAAGAATTTTTCAAATCGGTCAAGTAGTTTCGGAATCTATTCAATGCAAACAAACAAATCTTTCCTCTTTATATTATTACTAGCTTTCGCCCGCGGCTCCG
This sequence comes from Elegia similella, assembly GCA_947532085.1. Lineage (NCBI taxonomy): Eukaryota > Metazoa > Arthropoda > Insecta > Lepidoptera > Pyralidae > Elegia > Elegia similella. Next base: position 24,514,511 of record OX383941.1, read on the forward strand.
CCCCCGTCAATGTCGATCCCTCGGGAATAGTAGTTTTTCCCGGGATAAAATGTATGATATGCCTATGTCCTTCTCCGCACTCCAGAGAACTTGTATGCAAAATTTCATTATGATCGGTTCAGTAGTTACGGCGTGAAAGCGTAAAAAACAAACTCACTTTCGCATTTATAATATTAGTAAGGATTATTATAGAAGTGTTTGTAAAACTTTATAACTAAATTAAATGCATGTTTGAATTAATCTAATTTTAAATGCATACTGGAAGGACCTAGTGTTTATGGTACAGCCACGGCCTAGTTTAGACACTAGTGTGATGGACTCATCTAAATAACAGTGAGGTAAAGTGATTACTGACTGATTACTTTATAGTTATATACAAATGTAAGTAGATTAAGTTCAAAATTGTATGATTTCATGAAATAAATACTTAAGTACTTACTTACTTCGCTGGCTCAGCGACCCGAAGTGGATCTTGGCCTCCAACATTAAAGTGCGCCATTGTTCCCTATTCTGTGCCACCTCTGACCAGTCGGATACTTCCAACTCTTTCAAGTCTTTGGCGACTTCATCCTTCCAACGATATCTTGGACGCCCCACCAACAAGGAATTCTGGGACCAACAATAGGAGAAGATGGGGCATGGAGGCGGAGGTACAACCGGGAGATAGAAGAGCTAGTGTCTGAGCCGAACATCATCGGAGAAATAAAATCTTCCCGACTTCGCTGGCTACGACATGTGAAGAGGATGATGGATGGATGATGATCGAGCCGCAAAGAAAGCCTATCATGGTCAACCTTCCGGGCGCCGTCCATGAAATAAATAAATATTATTATTATTATATTATAAGTGTAGATGTAGATAGTGTAGACAAAGATAAATAACAATATTATTAATTATTATACAAGCTTTATTCCATTATGTAAGGAACATGTTTATATCAACAAATAAAGCTCCTGTCACCCTCCAAACCACGATAATCAAACTCTAATTAAGATATCTTCGTCAGTTAAAGATTAATTTGCATCAGATGACGACACTTTTCCAAATATTACCAAATATTATAGTACTTGCTCTTTTATGTATAGAATACTAGCTTTCGCCCGCGGCTCCGCCCGCGTCAATGTCGATCCCTCGGGAATAGTTCTTTTTCCCGGGATAAAAGGTAGCCTATGTCCTTCTCCGTACTCCAGAGAACTTGTATGCAAAATTTCATGATGATCTGTGCAGTAGTGACGGCGTGAAAGCGTAACAAAAAAACAAACTCACTTTCGCATTTATAATATTAGTAAGGATTACACAAGAAAAAATAAAAAAATCTATATGTCAATCGGGATAAGGTAAGAATTCTAAAGATACCTCGCACCTTCAAATTAGTGAATTAGAGGTTTTGTTACTTCAAAGTCAAATTCATGTTGCTTCGGTGCTAAGTTTTTCGTGGTGGCGTGCATTCGTTGTTAAGTGATTCGTGTTAGTAAACTTACGGTTCTGTGCTTACGGGGACGTGGTATTCGGTGTTACACTTTTCGAAATCTGGTAGCACACTCATTTGCTCTGCCTATCCCGTTAAGGATTCAGACGTAAATCCATCCTTTGCACTTAGAAGGCTCTCTCTCATCCGAGCGTGATCCTGGTTGCATCCACAGCCGCAGTGCTTTGGAGCCCGGGGTTTGCTTGTGCACTCAGAAATGATGTGCATTCTCGATAAAAATAGATGGTTGTCTGAAAATTCGATTTACGGGCGATAATTTTACGTTAACGGTGGAAGAGAGATAGATGCGTCACAAGCCGAACGCTTAGGCCGATCGTGCCGTCTATCGCTTATTCCGCGCTACCGCTTGCACACTTAACGTGACACTTTATCGTGCGTGCAGCCGGCGTTCAAAGATTCAAGATTCAAAGATTTATTCAGAAAATAGGCCTTTTCTGGCACTTTTTCACGACAATTCACATTTTAAATAATACTTATTATATTATATTCAAATTATTAATTATTGTTCAAAAGCTACAAACTACTAGCGTTTCGGAACCGACCACTGCAGAGAAGAAGACGCCGAAAGAAACTCTTTTCAACAGTATTGATACTGTTGAAAAGAGCCTACTTGCCTGGGTATGATATTTTATATTTTTCTTTTCTTTTTTTTTCTGATGTCATTTTATATACAATTTCAATTTACATATTTTTGTGGAACACGTTATGTTAGCGATCGAGCGTGCAACAACAACAGTTCATCGATTTAAAAGACGTTATTACGCCAAAATGTTAAGAAACAGTTGTGTACGAAGGGTGACTTCACCCTACGTAAGCCAAGACAATCATTAACTTTAATTAAACTCACGTATCACATCGTCAATCAAAGATACATCTGCATCAGCTGACGTCACTCTTTCAATAACGCCTAATGACGTGACGTCACATGGCGAGGGTGACATCAGGCGAAGCGACATCCATGTCCACTACATATTAGCCAAGTGCTTAAAAGATATTGTATCCTTCGGGTAAAGATTATTGATATTTACTTACAACTATGATTACAACTATAAATTTTTGGTTATCAGACAATTTTTTTTAACCGACTACCAAGAAGTATGCGATTCACATGTCTGATGATTTAAAAAACCGGCTAAGTGTGAGTCAGACTCGTGCACGAATGGTTCCGTACAGTTATCTACTCATCATCATCATTTCGAGTAGGTGTCACGATCAATCGACCATGCACACCCTGGTGTCAGAGTTCTTCGGAACCGCCTGTCGGCCTCTGACGTGGTTCCTTTAACGACTACCAGATGGCAGCCGGGACCACCGGCTTAACGTGCCTTCCGAAGCACGGAATCATCTTTATTATCAGACAATCAGGTGATTCAAGCCTGCAATGTCCTAACCAAACTGGAAACAACTAAACCAAGTATGCTTCCGGTGGGAATCGGACCCACGACCCCCGGGTCAACAGGCAAACGCCTTAACCACTCGACCACGGAGGCTGTTAAATTATAGGCTGTTAAGTTATCTATTAATACATACATAAAAAAAAACATGTCTGTTGTATGGGAGCCCCCTTTAATGTTAAATATATTTTTATTTAATTATTTATTTTTCAAGTGAATATATAACTACATATTCTGTAAATATTTCAAGCGTGTATCTGTTGCCGCTATCAATATCGAGCAGAAACAAGCAAAAATACCGGCCAAGTGCGAGTAAGACTCGCGCACGAAGGGTTCCATACCGTTATTTATAAAAACGGCAAAAAAATCATGTCTGTTGTATGGGAGCCCCCTCAAATATTTATTTTATTCTATTTTCTAGTATTTGTTGTTGTAGCGGCAACAGAAATACATCATCTGTGAAATTTTCAACTGTCTAACTATTACGGTTTATGAGACAGCCTGGTGACAGACGGACAGACAGACAGAATCCCGTTTTTCCCCAAAAAATCGTTAACCTCTGTTAGGTAAACTACTGTACTTTCTAAGCTATGTCTCCTTCGTTCTGCTGCTTTGACAATTCATTTGAATAGGGAATGGCCTCTCCTAATTCATTTCATGTACGTCATTAAGACTGCTAGACGGATGGGAACCTGCCAAGGCTATTCCTCTTTTGACAAATCCTTAGTATCCTAATCCTAACTAATATTATAAATGCGAAAGTGAGTTTGTTTGTTTGTTACGCTTTCACGCCGTAACTACTGAACCGATCAGCATGAAATTTTGCATATATGTTCTCTGGAGTACGGAGAAGGACATAGGCTACCTTTTATCCCGGGAATACTATTCCCGAGGGATCGACATTAACGCGGGCGGAGCCGCGGGCGAAAACTAGCGCGCCCGGCCTTCCGAGCTGCTTGCTTTCCCTCATTCATCAGAGTGGGTAGTAATATATTCAATTCATTCCTAAATCCTATACTATCAACAAAATTCTATAATCTCGAGACGACCTCTGTGGCCTAGTGGTCATCATATTAGGCTGTCATAGAGTAAGTATTGGGTTCGACCCCGGTCAGGTCATGATGGAAAGTGATATTTTTCAGATTTACCAGTGTCCTGGATGTTTATCTAGGTATAATAAGTATTTATTATAAAATTAAAATATAGTATCGTTCAGTTAGTATCTCGAATTTACTTTGGGGCTAGCTCAGTTTGTGTGATTTGTTTGTCCTTATATATTTATTTCCCAGCTAAAAAATGCTTTCAATAGGCAGCAGCACGGAAGCACAAGAAACCCAGAAACTGTGCTCGCCAACTCGCCTGCCAAGCGTGAGTGTGGCAATATCCTCCCATGGAACGAAGAACTCTTTAGGGAGGTCTTTGTCCAGCAGTGGACTTCTTATGGCGGAAATGATGATGATAATGATATATGACAGCCTCCGTGGTCCAGTGGTTAAGGCGTTTGCCTGTTGACCCGGGGGTCGTGGGTTCGATTTCCACCAGAAGCATACTTTGTTTAGTTGTTTCCAGTTTGGTTAGGACATTGCAGGCTTGAATCACCTGATTGTCTGATAATAAGGATGATTCCGTGCTTCGGAAGGCACGTAAAGCCGGTGGTCCCGGCTGCCATCTGGTAGTCGTTAAAGGAACCACGTCAGAGGCCGAGAGACGGTTCCGAAGAACTCTGATACCAGGGTGTGCATGGTCGATTGACTGTGACACCTACTCGAAATGATGATTTAAAGATACTAGTAGTTCGTTGCGAACGTGGACCTCGCGATTATTTAATTTTCCTAATAATTTCGTGAGCTAGCCACTATTATACTGATTTTGATAAGCATGTTGTCATAGTGCTATTGTTTAGATGATGAAAAGTGCTTCAAAAGCACTCTTTTTATTTTAATCACCACGACTTATTTCAAATTAACATACAATAAACACGATGTCCTTACTTTCTTGTACTAATAGTCAACATTCATTTCTATCCAAACAAATAAACTACCATAAAATGTTAAACCCCATTTTATTACTGTTGCACGAATAGCTGAAATAGTGTTTCCCTTCCAATCCCTAAATGTACGAGTAGAATTTCATCTAATTAATATGACAAAATCAAAATCGGGTTTCAATACAATATCTGTGAGGCGTTTAGCTCTCGACATTGCAACGTGTAGCTGAAGAGCTGCGTTGCACTATCGAGCAAAATTTGAGTAGGTCCTGACAGAAAAATAAATATTATTTCACTAAGGGACAAATAAATGTAACAGTTTCGTCATATCTGAAAGACTGTTATTAACGGAATCACAACATTGGACATTTTATAAAAATAAATGACGTACCAAATATTCCACAGGCGTATTTGAGTGTTTGAAAATGTCAATAGGCCTGCCTGCGACTTAAAATTCAGGTAATAAAAATATAAAATGCCGGGTATCCGGGTGACTGAGCTTCGGTCGGTATGATAATGATGATTAAGGTTCTAAAAACTTCTCTTTCTAAACCTATATGGTTTTGACGTGTACCCGTCAATGTTTAATTTTTTTTAGCCCCGATAGACATATTACCCCCGTTTCTTCGCTTGAGATTTATACTGATAAAACTTTTGGTTTTCATATGTATCAATTTTCTGGCTTGTTTTGTCCGGACAACCCCCAGCTCCTTTTTCATTTGGCTATTGTTTTTGTTTCTCTCGCAGAGTGCTGCACTCCCATACTCCTCTTTTTATGCTTCGGCTTTACCTTCCAAACATGGTTTTCGTACGTCTGGATCCTACATCTGTACTTATCTTTCGCCCACCGAACCCTATTTCTTTGTCTTTATTGTGTCTGTTTTGCGGAATTATTTGTTTCTTCTTACACTACTTTTCTAATTCATTTTTATGGTTTCGTACCCAAAGGGTAAAAACGGGACCCTATTAATATTGCTCCGCTGTCCGTTTGTCTGTCTGTCTGTCTGTCTGTGCGTCCGTCTCTCACCAGGCTGTATCTCATCAACCGTGATAGTTAGACAGCTGAAATTTTCACAGATGATCTATGTCTGTTGCCGCTATAACAGGAAATACTAAAAAATAGAATAAAATAAATATTTAAGGGGCTCCCATACCACAAAACGCGTAGCCAAAGATAGATCACAATGGCGAAATACTGTGGAAGCCCTCTGCCCCACCTGGGGGCCATAGGACCCTAAGTCAAGTAAGTCATACCACAAACGTGATGCGTTTTTGCTTGTTTTTGCTCGATAGACGATTGAAATATTCATAGAATATGATAGAATATTTATTTTTAAAGGATATATATATATATATCCTTTAAAAATAAATAATAAGATAAAAATATAATAAAGTGGGGCTCCCATGCATGACATGCATCAGACATGATTTGTTTGCCGTTTATAGGTAACTGTACGGAAACCTTCGTGCGCGAGTCCGACTTGCACTTGGCCGGTTTTTTTTACAGCTTTTATTGTGAAAGGATTGAAACTGTAAAATGTTGTAAACGGGATGTTCACCATTAAATAGCTCGTCATCTTCTTCGTCATTAACTGCTTTAATTTTTGGTTGCAGGCTTAAACCCAAACACACATATACATACTTAAAATTAAAGATAAATAAAAACTTATTAAAATATCGCTACGCATTTTTGGACCTCTATCACCATCTGTTGGAGAAATTTGGAACTAACAAGAATTTATTACGAAAATTTTCATGGACTGGTAGTTTTCTGTTCTAAAGGAACGAAATGTTGTGAATTAAAAATAAGAAAGTCACTTGGAATTTAACTTGGAACAGACAGCGAAAGAAATATTTGCAATCACTGAAAAATCAAATTTTCTTGCGCGGCTCGAAGTCTAATCTTTTCGATCGGGTAACTACCGTACTGCGACTAAGCCAACCATTCAATAAGTACAGAGGAGAAAGTACCGTTCTAGTTTATAATTATTCATGTTTTGTGTAATAAATTTAAATTTAATACACAAAGCATGGACAAAGCAGGCTTCAACGAAAATTACCGCCACCTAGCGGCGGCTGTGGTAACCATCAAAATTAAAATTTATTTCAGCGCCATCTTGTAACATATTCAGCCTAAACGTCATTTTCAATTTTCATTTCTCGAAATTCTTTAACTTTTATTAAAATAACTCGTAAACTGCTGAACCGATTTTGATGCCCAACGAACTTGAAAATTGTATTTATAAGACCTATATATATTCTAAATTTCATCTTAATTGGAGCATTGATTCTAAAGTTATCGTGGAACAAACATACATACATACATACAAAAAATGTCTTTTCGCCCCAACTTGAATTAAAGACCTCGCTCGCTTCGCTCGCTCGGTCAAAAATGATACATGAGTTAAAATGGGCTGTGAAAATGTTTGGAAAAAAATAAAGGTAAATGTTGTTTGAATTATACCAAAGCAGCTTAATATATAGTAATTACGCAACTTGAGCCAATAAATCACGCAAAATATATTTAACAGACCACTAAGGAATTTCCGAGTGCTTAAACGAAAAAAATATATCAATTCGACATTTACTTCGCCATAAACCAGTGGCTATGGAGTTAAGAGGTAAGGAGAATAATCTTTTATGAGATATCAGTTGAAAAGGTGTTCACCAAAAAGGATTTCATTAATCATGGTTGATTGCATCATATAGTGTGCGATTGTTTTAAATGTAGATAAAGAAACGGTATAAATCCTATGGATTTTTGGATGACTTTAAGAAACAGAAACTGCAAGAACTATACTAAAATTCATTTAGTACTTGGTATAAATTATATTAATAAATAAATAAATATAAAACAAGAACATACATATCAAGGTAACAGCAACTAATCTTAAATTTGTTCAGCTCATAAATATATTACTTCAGTTACCTACATGGTTTGATTAACATTACTGCTTCGTAGCGTAGCGTCAATAAGGCCGCTTCTGCCACCTGGAAAGCCGTCGGTTTCAACTTTGGATGGTTCATTACTTAAAATAAATATTGGCTCCTTATAAACATTTTCAATTTGAAGACAGTGGTGTCACAACCATTTGTTGCCATTAGATTTTCTATATACATACATATTGTTTTCCTTTCTTTTGCACTCCACAACAATCGCATAACGCGTTTGGCATATTAAACCGAGGTTTAACTGCTCGTAACTCACTGGTTAGCAAGCAAACCCGCAGAATTATGTCGTTAACCGACCGGCGTCTCATTACCGGGCGATTAATGCTCGGAATGTAAATTATGGGAAAATAATCTATGTATATGACTGTAGGTATTTTCTTTATTTTTACGCTAGGCTATGAAATTAGTAACTTAAAGTTTTAGCGGCGGTGATAGTATATTTGGCTAATTATTGATATTTAAAAAAAAAGCCCTCCTGATTTTCAGTGTTCCGTACCCAAAGGCTGACAAAAGGTGACACTGTTACTTAGCTTTCAGCGTTTTCCTGCGACCTTAGTCTGGTCGTCCGCCTACCAGCCGGCCTATTTGCTAACTCAGTGTACAACGTTTTGATAGTCACTTCAAAATACATTACGTTTTATGTATCTTAAATAAAAATAGTCAGTCAAACGAAAGTCGCAATGTATGTTGAAATGACTATTAAATCGTTGTACACTGAGTTAGCAAATAGGCCGGTTGGTCAGTGGCTGTCCGATGCTGCGTTTGCCGGTCGCCATTCGAGAACTCTTGTGCCCCATCGAACAGCGGTTCTACGCGCTATGTGTGTATGTATATATGGGCTGTATATGTATAGGCATTAAATAATAATAGGTAGATACTAGATATTTATCTACCTACTAGCTTTCGCCCGCGGCTCTGCCCGCGTGAATGTCGATCCTTCGGGAATAGTACTTTTTCCCGGGATATACTTAATGTCCTTCTCCGTACTCCAGAGAACTTGTATGCAAAAATTCATGATGATCCGTTCAGTAGTTACGGCGTGAAAGCGTAACAAACAAACAAACAAAAAATAAACAAACAAACAAACTCACTTTCGCATTTATAATATTAGTAAGGATTATTTTTTCAAAGGTGCGATGATGAAGAAGGCAATGTCAAACAGTTCCTCGGAGCACAGTCTTTTGTACAAGCGATAAAACACACAGAGAGAAGCAAAATCTCTCCTTAGACTCAGGGTATTGTTCGGCACGGAACCCTCAGTGTGTGTTCTAATGCGACTCACACTTGGCCAATATTTTATTTTTAAATCATTGTTTCTGAAGGCAACAAGCTTCACTTTACAATGTAGATCCAACAAATTGAACCAAAATGGCGGTTCATTAAACAACAACCAATTTAGCGATATCCGCGCGTAATGTGTTTTTGTTTCGCGATGCCAGATAACGCTGATTCATGGCGTTTACATTTATTTCGGAGATGTGTACACACGCACGGATACAGAGTTTGTATGTTCCGACATAAATTAGAGAGATGAACAGATGTGACGCTTCTTATAAAGTCGATTAGACTATCTCCGTGGCGCAGCGGTCAACACGCCAGCCTGCGACACGGATTGACCGGGTTCGATCCCCGGCCATGTCAAAATGGAAAATGATCTTTTCCAGATTGGCCTGGGTCTTGGATGTGTATCTATATATGTATTTGTAATAAAATATAGTATCGTTGAGTTAGTATCCCATAACACAAGTCTCGAACTTACTTTGGGGCTAGCTCAATCTGTGTGATTTGTCCGTATATATTTATATTTATATATTTTATTTATTTAATTTAGTATTGTGTTAGAAAAGGTCTTCGTTTTAAATTAACTGTTCATTCTGATATTTGATAGGTCTGGGGTGACATTCTCACCTGCTTGGCCGGTGGTTGAAGGTTTTTAGGTTTTTTAGGCATCGGATACGCGTGCCGGCTTCCAAGCTGCTATTTGTTTTCCCCCCACATGTATCCGAGTGAGTGAGTATAGTATCTTAATACTTTAAATTACTTTCCCAAATCCGAAAAATCACTATCAGTAAATTGTTGATTTTCTTTCTCTCCGAGAGAGAAAGAGATATAGGTAAGAGTGTTGTAAAGGCCGGCAGCGCTCAGAAACATCGATGTTGCAGATGTTCATAGGCTACGATGACACTTTCTGTGAGGTATTTCGGATGCTCGTCTGCTGAAGCCTTTAGGTAGGTTAAAAATGTTTACACCAGTTCTAGTTAGTAACCTTTTTATATGTACTTACTTAAACTTCAATAAAAATAAATACAGTGTACACGGTTATGTTTCGACAACAATTTCAATGTTCACTTCGTCGAAGTTTTTGCTTATCCTATCTGCAATTCCAAAACTATTATCGTCTTTTCTTGTTTGTGACTAGTTGAGGAACACCTTATACAAATTGCAAAGTGTTGTAGAAAGTGTTTGTCGTCTGTTATATCCATATTTTGTATTGTTGTTTGTTCCTTTAATTTATTTTGTGAAAACTCGTAAATACATAAACAATTTAATAACAAAAAACGGACAACACACACATTTTCCCAACATATTGCACGGTTTTGGCTTAAAGACCGGTAAAATTTAGAGTCAGAGTTTTTGAGAAATCCACATAAATTCAGCGCGCGCCCAATGAAATGGTATAAAAATATTTAGTAACTTGTTATTACCAACAATACGGGCGAGCTCTGTGGCTCAGTGGTTAACTCGCCAGCCTGCGACACAAAGGCCCTGGGTCCGGGCTGACCGGGGGTCAGGCCAAGATGGAAAAAGATCTTATTCAGATTGGCCTAGGTCTTGGATGTATCTATTTAAGTATTTGTTATAAAACATAGTATCGTTGAGTTAGTATCCTATAACACAAGTTTCGAACTTACTTTGGGGTTAGCTCAATCTGTGTGATTTGTCCGTATATATTTATTTAATAACACTCGTAAACCAAACAAGGGCGTGCGGAGCCAAAAACTAAAAATTGTAAAATATCACTGACCTGTAGAGAAAATAGACTAGATATTTTGGTATCGTTTCAGTTCATTCCACTCGCAATTAACTCTTCGCTAAAAACACGCCTCATTAAATATTAAGTATAATAAATAAATCATAAAGAACTAATAATAAACCAGTTACACGATAACATTCTTAAAACAAATAAAAAAAAAAAACTATATTTACCGATGTATCTAATGTTTTCATATCATCGTAATAGGTAAAGATATTTTGTCGACTGTGCTCTACCGTTTGCATTATCCATAATAAAGATATCTGTGTAGAAAACAAAAAGCGCAAAAATTGCAAAAATAAAAATAACGGAGTAAAATTAAAGCCAGCGTAGTATCACACGTATAAAGGGAACAATTTCCCATAGCCTTAGGGCTTCTAAGCCGAAAGACAAACAAAGGGATTTTTGTATGTATCTCTTTGGGTCAAAGCAGACTGGCTACTAAGCCTTTGAATTCACTGTCGGAATACAAGACATGAAGATAACGAAAAACCGGCCAAGTGCGAGGCGGACTCGCGCACGAAGGGTTCCGTACCGTTATCTATAAAAAAAACGGCAAAAAAAATAATGTCTGTTGTATGGGAGCCCCCCTTTAATATTAATTTTATTTTTATTTATCTTTAAATTTAATATATAACTACATATTCTGTAAATATTTTAAGCGTCTACCTGTGGCCGTTATCAATATATGTCAAAAACAAGCAAAAAAAATCACGTTTGTTGTATGGGAGTCCCCTTAAATATTTAATTTATTCTATTTTTTGTATTTGTTGTTATAGCGGCAACCGAAATACATCATCTGTGAAAATTTCAACTGTCTAACTAACACGGTCCATGACATACAGCCTGGTGACAGACGGACAGCGGAGCGATATTAATAGGGTCCCGTTTTTACCCTTTGAGTACGGTACCCTAAAAAGGCTAATCATCATCATAGATATGAACAAATGGGTGTATATTTGTTACTCTTCACTACATACTAAAATTACTGAGAAGATAACTTGTCATTTAATTAGGGTTTTTTAATATGTAACAGTAGCCACTGAGGGGTCGGTGCTGGCGCTACGCTGTGATTGTGCGACAATGTGTCAATTTATCCAATGATAGCGGCTCATCGGACCCTACGATTCAGTGCTGCTATTAATCAGTTAGCAACTCAGAGAATCATCATTCATGTTTACAGCGTGGAAGAACCTATTTATCTCCGATTCACTATGAATAGTTTTAAATCGATCAAATGAAACCAAGTACTTATTCAAAACATCACTCACTGTTATAATAGTACTAGCTGTTGCCCGCGACTTCGTCCGCGGCAATTTCTGTTATTATGATTAATTAGTGTAGATGACTATTTTCCCCCCGTTTTCAAAACATTTTTTTATTGATGCTTCGCTCCTATTGGTCGCACCGTGATGCTATATAGCCTTAAGCCTTCCTCAATAAATGGACTATACAACACAAAAAGAATTTTCGAATTTGAACCAGTAGTTCCTGAGATTAGCGCGTTCAAACAAACAAACAAAAAAACTCTTCAGCTTTATAATATTAGTAAAGAATAAAACTTACGCGAGATAAAGTCATGGAATGACGACATTTTGGAAAGACGGCTTTACTCACTTTTATTTAGTTGGCGATTCCGACAAATTAAACCGTAATCATTCACTGTAATTAGCGCTGGGAATCCCTACGATAGTAAGTTTTTCCAATTATTTTATTTTTGAGACAATCCGTTACTATGGCGGCCTTCCGACTCCGCCATCGGGAAAGATCGACGACTTTTTGTCATCCGACTTAGACAAGTATGCAAAATTTTAACTCAACGTGTTGAGGATTCTAGTTTATAATTCAGTTGTTAGGTTTTGTCCAAAGAAACGTATAGTAAAAGCTTGAATTATTAAAAAAAGTATCCCGTCTGCGCCGGCTCTTTGTTTTTGTCTGTACCGTGATGTATTACACGTCCCGGATCGCGGACGTCTTTCAGATACACGCGCTTGCAGCGGATTATATTCCTACAATTTTTATTGCCGTCGGAAGGGCTGCGGGAAGTACAATCTGATGCTTGTCAATTGTCTCCTGACATTTGAATACACTTTTCCTCGATCATCCGAGTAAGTACTAACCCAATACCTTAATTACCATCCCAGATTTAAGAAATATCCTTATCCCTATATCCTTTCCTAATGGTTTCTGATGTATTCGCGATTGTTACACATTTAAATAAAATCACTTAAATACGGTATTATTGCGTATATTACATTATTTTTTCAAATTTTACATTTTTTTTTTTTTTTTTACGTTTCGAAAACTTTTCACGGTCGCAGGTAGACTAAGTTGACATTTGTCTTTTGTGTTATAAGAACTATACAAAACATATATATTCTTATAGCTTAAAAATTCTTCTAATGGGCAGCAGTGTTGAAAGCACAAGAATCCAACGAAACTGCGCTCGCCGACCCGCCTGCCATTTCGATGCGGCTCGCAACATGGCTTGCAACCTAACACTATTTTGATTCCATTTTCTCTTCACACTCCAGGGAGTAACATATATATTCGTATAAGATTTTAAAATTTTGCCTATAAACGGCATTATTGGGCGGGCGCTGCGAAAACTTTTAATGTCCTTGTCTTCTTAGCGTATTTGGAGGTTACGTCCTCACAAAGGTCAGCCCAGGGCTTAGATCATCATCATCATTACAGCCGTAAGAAGTCTACTGCTGGACAAAGTCCCCTCCCAAGGATTCTTTATTGCATACATACAAAGTATCACGTCTTTTTCCCTTGCGAGGTAGACAGAGCCTAGGTCTATAAGACCTGACGGCCACTTTTAGCATGTTGCTGGGCATTAGGTGGAAAACGGAATCAAAATAGTGATGGGTTGCTAGCCGCATCGCCTATTAACATGATTCCTCAGATTTTACCCGTTCCCTTGATCGGTTTTTACGAACTGCGCGGGAATAAGCTGGTATATTCTACTTTATTTCTTTTCTCCTAGACCACCATGGAAGAGATTCTTTATTGCATGGGAGGTTATTGCCATACTCACCACGCTTGGATTGGATTGCCGAGCGCAGTTTCTTCGGCTTCATGTGCTTCTGATGCTGCTGCTTATCGAAAGCATTTTATAGCTGGGGAAGGATAGGAATTTGTTGGATTTAGGAAAGGAATTAAAGTATTGGGATACTACTCGCTTGGGTCGGACAGGCAGTTGAGAATGACACCAATTACCTCAGGGGCTTAGGTAGAATCTAAATATATATAACTCAAAGGTGATTAATTGATACAGTTATCTATCAACGCACTGGACAAACCATTGGACAGATCAGGCTGAAATTTGGCATGCAGGTAGATGTTATGACGTAGGCATCCGCTAAAGAAGGATTTTGATCAATTTTACCCCCAAGGGGATAAAATAGAGGATGAAAGTTTGTATGAATCTTCTATACTGCTTAACGCAAGCGAAGCCGAGGGCAAAAGCTAGTGTATGATAAAACCGAAACCCACATATACATGGTGAATTTTTGATCGTTTTGGACCCTTAAAGGGGTGACTCAGACCATCAATATAAACAACTTTTTCTATGGGAACAATGCTGGGAACTCCTCCGTGGTCCAGTGGTTAAGGCGTTTGCCTGTTGACCTGGGGGTCGTGGGTTCGATTCCCACCGGAAGCATACTTTGTTTAGTTGTTTCCAGTTTGGTTAGGACATTGCAGGCTTGAATCACCTGATTGTCTGATAATAAAGATGATTCCGTGCTTCGGAAGGCACGTTAAGCCGGTGGTCCCGGCTGCCATCTGGTAGTCGTTAAAGGAACATTGTTTCCCGTGTCAATATACGCTTATGATTATTCATGATAGATTGATGCAACTGGCGAAGCTGATCATAGCTGCCATCGTAAAAGGAAAGGAAATAAGATGATTTTTTTCAGGATTTTATGGAATGTTATTTAATTATCTCAGCCACTTTTAACTATTAGTCTTGATTTAAGGAGTTGTTAAAAGCATCACCTCAACGACTTCGTTAAAAGAACTCTGACACTAGGGTGTGCATGGTCGATTGATCGTGACACCTACTCGAAATGATGATGAATGCTGAGAACTCAAAAAAAAATTCTGCATTTCCATACAAACAGCCCGGGCGGCGGAACTCTTTGAATTTTTTTGAGTTTCCAGCATTGTTCCCTTAGGAAAAGTTGTTCATTTTGATGGTGTGAGTCACCCCTAAAAGGGTCCAAAACTATAAACACTTAGTGGTCTTGTTAAGTGCCAGAAACGACACACGCGGCGCTCTTCTTCTTTTCGTGTCGATGGCTCAAGGGATTAGATTTTGTCTCTCGGCGACTCTGACTCCACTCTCGGACGCAGATAAAAATACACACATATATACGTCCGTAGAGTAAGTTCTTAGTCCAGTTTCTTCGTCTCAATCATTAGATCCGATCAGAAGATAACATTATCATTATCACCAGCCATCGTCACAACGCGATTTTAGTAAGATAGCGTTTGGAGACTATACATGAATGCGCGTTTCATCGGTGAACATCATCATCATCAGGTCCTTTTTAGTCTTCACTACAGGAGCACGACCCTCTCTGTACTACTAGGGCCATACTTGGCCAGAGCAGCCAGAGGACTTGGCCTACACTCTCCACGCTGGCCAGACGGGTTGGAGAGGTGTCTTAGATGTTTATAAGCTTTGTTTAGCTTGTATTTCCTAAGTCGCCTTCTACGACATCCACGGGAAGACTTGGAGTGGTCCTATTCTACTCTGCCGGATACCACACGGCTAACGGTACACATCGGTGAACATTAATATCCAATTTCTTTACATCCCGATGGGAAGTGCTTAGGAGCAGTACAAAAATTCAAAATTTGTTAAAAATATGAAGGATTGTAATTAAAAGGGAAAATTAAAGGATTAATCAAATAAGTTTATCGCTACGTGTGTGGGGTTGTGTGTGTCTGGGTATCATCATCATCATCATCAGGTCTTTTAAGTCTCCACTGCAGGAGCATGACCCTCTCTGTATTAACAGAGCCATACTTGGCCAGAGCAAACAGAGGATTTGGCCTACACTCTCCTCGGTGGCTGGGTATGTTTGTGTGTATCTATCTGTGGCACCATGGAATTATAAATCCGCAGGAAAAAAGGGTAAAAATAACAACCCATACAAATTCACCGATCAGCTGGTATAATTTCTATGGAAAGTCTGTTTTTTTTTCATAAATAACCTTCTTTTTTTGGAAAGTTGCCAGGTAACTTAAAATCACTTACTTTCGACTCCATCATCAGACCAGGTCTATGATACCATAATATTGTATTGTCGTCCGACTTACATATTAAATAAATAAATAATAATACATATATAGGGATTTTATAAATAATCCTTACTAATATTTCCTTATTTCCTTACTTTTCCTTACTAATATTATAAATGCGAAAGTGAGTTTGTTTGTTTATTTGTTTGTTACGCTTTCACGCCGTAAGTACTGAACCGATCATCATTAAATTTTGCATACAAGTTCTCTGGAGTACGGAGAAGGACATAGGCTACCTTTTATCCCAGGAAAAAGTACTAATCCCGAGGGATCGACAATGACGCGGGCGGAGCCGCGGGCGAAAGCTATTTATCTATATTTTTACATACATAGTATCACGTCTTTTTCCTTGCGGGGTAGACAGAGTCTAGGTATATATGACGTTATGCTAAATGTGGCTATAAGGTAAATTTTTAAACATTACATATTCAATAAATAATAATAAATATATAGGAACATCCGAACAAAAATATAGACACATACATAACATACATATATTGTGAATTAAATGACAACTTGTAAAACGAAAAAGTCTGAACGCACAAACTGAAATAACAAAAAATACCTTTAATCCGTTTATCAGTCGTTATTGCTAAGCGAGTTACGTAAATAACGACTAACGAATTGATAAGTCGTTAACGTAATCAGCTATCGACTGATAACATACGCATGATAACTATTGATTATAACGCTTAATTACATTATTACCGGGGATTAGGATTTTTTAAAGTTCCTTACCCCAATAAGTAAAAACCTTTTTTAACCAATTTAAGCCGTGTGGTATCCGGCAGAGTAGAATAGGACCACTTCAAGTCTTCCCGTGGATGTCGTAGAGGGCGACTTAGGAAATACAAGCTAAACAGCGCTCATAAACATCTAAGAGACCTCTCCAACCCGTCTGGCCAGCGTGGAGAGTGTAGGCCAAGTCCTCTGTCTGCTCTGACCAAGTATGGCCCTAGTAGTACAGAGAGGGTCGGGCTCCTGAAGTGGAGACTAAAAAGGACCTGATGATGAACCAACTTAATAAAAGGAGGAAGCTATCAATTTGGTTGTATGTCCGTCCGCACGTAATTTTTTTTTTTATTATTTGAAAGGTTAAGCATCGAAATTTAAATGGAACCACCATTTTAATTTCAACAATATCAGTTCAATAGTTTGTATGAAGTCTGTGAATACCGCAGTCTTTAACATGTTCGCCGGAACTTATAAAAATATTTTACTGTCTTACCTACTACCATTAAATTATTCTAATTCAATGCCTACTACAAGTATACTCGTGAAATGATAGCTAACGGAACTTATGAAAAACATTATACTTGTAAGTCAATCATTTTATTTTTTATTCTTATTTATTTATTTTTAATATTATAATTGCGAAAGTGAGTTTGTTTGTTACACTTTCACGTCGTAACTACTGAACCGATCATCATAAAATTTTGAATACAAGTTCTCTGGAGTACGGAGAAGGACATAGGCTACCTTTTATCCCGGGAAAAAGTACTATTCCCGAGGGATCGACATTGACGCGGGCGGAGCCGCGGGCGAAAGCTAGTAACTTATAAGTTATAAATTTATAATTTTCGGCGGTCTGCCCCGGCTTCGCATGGGTAGATAAAAGTATTTAATTAATAGCCTGTGTTCATGTTGGATAATGGTGAAAGAATTTTTCAAATCAGTGCAGTAGTTTCGGAGCCTATTCAATGCAAACAAACAAACAATCAATCTTTCCTTTTTATAATATTAGTTTAGATAACTTAGTCAACTAAAACTTCATTGATCCTGTCTAAAATAAAACTAAAATAAAAACCTACCTATAAATAAGAAATTTCACGCAGGCCATCGCCCTGCGGTAATGTGCTCAGAAGACTGGCGGCATAAGTAGTATTAGTATTTATTTTTATATTCTCACATAACCCTATTTGTACGGAACACTCGTGGCGCGTGTCCGGCTCGCACTTGAGCAATCGTTTTTACAGATAGCTCAGATCATTAACGATATCTTTAATCTACCTTGAGTATATAAAGTGTTTGAAACGACCGATATATATTTATTTAATCACGTTAATACAACAATGGTGTCCGACTTCCGTAAGAAGAAGCTTTTGCACGTATACAACGCGTTCTTTGACGCCAACCGCAGTGGCGCCATTGACAGATCAGACTTCGAATTCGCAGTCAATAAAATTTCAAAGCAAAGAGGATGGAAGCTCTACGATGAAAAATATATGACGCTAGAAAAGAAAATGATGAAGATATGGGAAGGTTTGCAAAAAGAAGCTGACGAAAACAACGATGGAGAAGTGAGCAAGGAAGAATGGATCGCTCTTTGGGATAAGTACGCTAAAGATCCTAGTAAGGGAAGTGACTGGCAGGAGTTGTACTGCAAACTAGTTTTCTGGCTTGAAGACACGAGTGGCGATGGCGAAATCGATGCTGAAGAATTCTCGTCTCTTTACGAATCTTTCGGCTTGGATAGAGAGGAGTCAGTGGACTGTTTTAACAAGATGGCTGCGGGAAAGAAGGCGGTCAACTATGCTCAGTTCCAGGAACTGTGGAAGGAGTATTTTGCGACCGATGACAGAGAGAAGCCAGGCAACTTCATCTTTGGTTGTTATATGTGTAGTATAAATCCGAAAACCCACTCTCACTCACATTCTCACTAAGGCATTATGTAATTTAGATTCTAAAGTAAGGATTTTTTTATATCAGTTCTCATATTTATTAATTTTCCTCAGAGGTTTAAAAGTGCTGTTTCAATAAATACAATTCAGACAATATCTATGTTGTATTATTGTCTTTTTGCAATATTTTTTTTATTTCTATGTATATCTATTCTCCAAGATCTGAGAATTTTCCCGATTGCATCCTTATCTGTACTTCTATACTTTTGGTATTAAGGCAGACATAGCACCGGGAGATTCACAAATCGCTTCGAGAATAGTCCGGTGAGCCAGAGTTGGGTCAAGAGCATTCAGCCGGATGTCGCTTGTAGGCTAGTCCGTTGCCCAGGGTGAACGATGAGGAGGTAGTTCTTGACCAATTTCCACCCCACTTCTATACTAATGTTATAAAGAGAAAAGATTTATTTGTTTGACGCGAATAGGCTCCGAAACTACTGGACGGACTTGAAAAAATCTTTCACAGTTAGGAAGCTACACTATCTGCGCTGAACATAGGCTATGTTTTACGCGGACGAAGTCGCGGGAAAACAGCTAGTATCCTATAATATCCTTGGGTCTCTTCCATGCCGGCCTGGGAGAAAAGGAAAAACGTAGAATGTGCCAGCTTCTCTTTCCGCGCAGATTCCAAAAACTCTATATAAAACCTAAACCAATCAGAAAAAATCTTTTTCCATCATGACCTGGCCGGAGATCGAAGCCAGCGTTTCAAAGACATTTGTAGAACCACTGAGTCGCCAAAGATTGCAAGTATTGATATCAACACGTTTAAAGAGAAAGACCTGAAGACTGTACTGCAAAAAATTATGGAAATTGGCGTGTTTTGAAAATCACTAGTACTATGCGCTGAACTAATTAAATACATCAAAAGTATTTGTATAATTTAGGTCGATCCTTGCACAAGATTGCCCCTTTGTTGGAATTTGAAACAAATACATTTAAAAACGATATATATATAGGTTACCCGTCTGGCCAGCGAGGAGAGTGTAGGCCAAATCCTCTGTCTGCTCTGGCCAAGTATGGCTCCGGTAGTACAGAGAAGGTCATGCTCCTGCAGTGGAGACTAAAAAGACCTGATGATATATACTTTATGATATCTAAAAGCATTTGTCTTCGAAAAGTTTGCAAATTTTACGTCTAAAACAATAATATTTAGGTACATGACAATAGTTATATTTACATCTCGGAGGTCGCCTCCTTTCTTATTTTTTTATCCTTACTAATAATATTATAAATGCGAAAGTGAGTTTGTTTGTTTATTTGTTTGTTTGTTTGTTACGCTTTCACGTCGTAACTACTGAACCGATCATCATGAAATTTTGCATACAAGTTCTCTAGAGTACGGAGAAGGACATAGGCTACCTTTTATCCCGGGAAAAAGTACTATTCCCGAGGGATCGACATTGACGCGGGCGGAGCCGCGGGCGAAAGAATATGAGAATATTAAGGGTCCATACTACCTCACACTGCTTTGCAGGATTGACTGTTATATCAATAATAATTCAATACTCAAGTTGAAATAAAAATGCAGCAAAGTTCAGGACTAACTCTGGTAACTATATGACTCAAAAACACGATTGCGTTAAATTTTCTCGATAGAAAAAAATTGCAAAGTTGCCTCCAAATCACGTCTAATTTACTCGGTATATAGTATTATTCACCAAATACATTAAAATTAACCTTGAAACTTTTGATTATTATTGCATTACAGATAAGGCAGCCATCATATGTTTTTCTTTTTCGAATAACCCTTGAATATTCCTAAAAAACGAAAATATCCAAAGTAGCCAACGCGTTTAGACCATCCGCGTTTGTATCGCCACGCCGCCTGGCATATGTCGGGCTCTTAAGGCTTTTCATCTTTTTACATAATCGCGTAATGCGCAGTCGCGACGTGTTTCGTTAGCGCGGTACCCGCTAAAGCAACGTTCTAAAATATTTTTAATCCGTCTATATTTATATAAAATGTTAACTGAGTACACAAGTTATCTTTACGGTGTATCTACAAGAGTATTTATTCTTGACTAGCTTTCGCTCGCGGCTCCGCTCGCGTCGATGTCGACCCCTCGGGAACAGTACTTTTTCTTGGGACAAAATATACTCTATGTCCTTCTTCGTATCCCAGAAAACGGTTATGCAAAATTTCATGACGATCGGTTCAGTAATTACGGCGTGAAAGCGTAACAAACAAACAAACTCACTACCGCATTTATAATATTAGTATGGATTCTCATTTTTTTTCCAGAATATCTATATACTAATATTATAAAGCTGAAGAGTTTGTTTGTTTGTTTGATTGTTTGTTTGTTTGAACGCGCTAATCTCAGGAACTACTGGTTCAAATTGGAAAATTATTTTTGTGTTGGATAGTCCATTTATCGAGGAAGGCTTGAGGCTATAAAACATCGCGCTGCGACCAATAGGAGCGAAGCATCAATAAAAAATGTTTTAAAAACGGGGATAAATTATTCATCTATACTAATTTATCATAATAACAGAAATTGCCGCGGACGAAGTCGCGGGCAACAGCTAGTTTTTTTATAAGAGTACCTTTGCGGCTGTAATGTTGCAACATTCTCGTAATTCCTTTATCGCTTATCATAACGCTATCTTAATCATATAAGAGTATTACGAGTATATTTATAACTAGCTGTTGCCCGCGGCTCCGCCCGCGTTAATGTCGTTCCCTTGGGAACAGTAGAAATGATGAAAAATCCATACAAACCCCTGCCCCTTTGCTTTTTCCCTTTAAGGGGGAATTTAATACATTTCACCTGCATAGATCTTTAGCCTTTAAGGAGGGGATTTTGCCCATTTCACCTACACAGATATTTTTTTATTGTAATGGAGAACTTCTAATTGTCATATTTCTAAGTAAATAAAAAAAATCCATACAAACTTTACCCTACCTATTCTACCCCTTCAAGGGGAAATTTCGACCATTTTAACTACACAGATCTTTTTAATTGTAATGTAAACATATATACTTATTTTTATACTTCTATGTCCAGAAATGAGAAAAATTTCATACAGTCCCCCCCCCTTTATCCCTTAAAGGGAAATTTTGTACATTTCACCTACACAGATCTTTTTTAATTGTAACCTAGAACGTATATACTTATTTTCATAAATCTAAGTCTAGAAATGGAAAAATTCCATACAAACTTTACCCCCTATTTACCCGTTCAAGGGAGAATGTTGTCTGGGTCACCTAAACAGATCTTTTTTAATTTTAATTGAGAACTTGCGTACCTACTTTCGAACTTCTAAGTCCAGAAATGAGAAAATTCCATAAAACTTCAACCCCTTTGATTTTCTAAAAATCCTTTCTTAGTGCTCATTTACATCATAAAAAGAATCCCTGTGCCAAATTTCAAGTTTCTGCGCACAGTAGTTTCGGCTGTGCGTTGATATATAAGTCAGGTTTGCCTTTGGCCCGCGGCTCCGCCCGCGTAAGTGCCGATTTCTCAGGAACAGTAGAATTACCCGGAATACATTAGTTTATGACTTTCAATGAAACACCTTAATATTGAATTTCAATTGAATAACTTCAAAAACGGAAAGTTTCATACTAACTTTGCATCCCCGTTATATCCCCTTAAGGGATGATTTTTGAGAAAAATATTTTACTCGTGTTTCATGCCTTTTAGTAAAGAACCTTCATGCTGAATTTCATTCGACTAACTTCAAAAATGGCAAAGTTTCATGCTTACTTTGCACCCCTATTTTACCCCCTTAAGGGATGATTTTTGAGTAAAATATTTTACTCGTGTTTCATACCTTTCAGTAAAGAACCTTCATGCTGAATTTCATTCGAATAACTTCAAAAACAACAAAGTTTCATACTAACTTTGCAACCCGTTTTTCCCCCTAAGGAGATGAATTTCCAAAAATCCTTTCTTAGTGCTCCCCTACGTTATAAAAGGAACCTCTGTGCAAAATTTCAAGTTCCTAACCCTTATAGTTTAGGCCCTGCGTTGATATGTCAGTCAGTCAGTCAGCTTCTCCTTTTTTTTTAGTATGGATTACTATGGATAGAATGGATAGGTATAATGCTGTCGTATAATCATGATAAATTGACTTTGGATTTTAATTTTCTTATGTCACTTATTATTTTATTTTATTTTTGCTATATGTTTGCAGGCAAACTCATGCCTTGAGTTCATTCAAATGACGATAACTTTTTTTTTAATGAACCGATTTTGATGAAACAAACTTTAAATGTTAAACTGAGTTAAAACAAAGCAATTAGTGAAAGTTTGAAGTAAATCGGTTCAGTATTTTCGGAGATAATCGTGATCATACATACAGACAGACAGACAGACAGACAGACAGACAGACAAGAAATTCCAAAAAATTTTTTTGCTTTCTATTATTCTTTTTAAGTGTCCCTCTATCCATTTCAGTCAAAAATTCGAAATGTACAGACAAAATAATTTTACTGTTTTATTATATGTATGGATAATGTTATTAATGTTTTAATAGCACTCGTTTAATAGAAGATAAAGATTTTTTAACATATTATAAGTACTAGCTGTTGCCCGCGACTTCGTCCACGGCAATTTCTGTTATTATGATTAATTAGTTTTTTTTATTAGTATAGATGAATAATTATCCCCCGTTTTCAAAACATTTTTTATTGATGCTTCGCTCCTATTGGTCGCAGCGTGATGTTTTATAGCCTAAAGCCTTCTTCAATAAATGGACTATCTAATTTTCCAATTTGAACCAGTAGTTCCTGATATACCGCGTTCAAACAAACTCTTCAGTTCAGTTTATAATATTAGTATAGATTAACACTTACCCCGCGAAGCGATTACACGGTCCCTTTTGATTTCGCGGCCAATTTTGGCATATTTCAAATGGTCATAGAATGTAAACTATAGAAGATATCTGTTTGATTTTTTTTACTATGTTGTTGCGTTCTTATATTTTGTATATGAAAATAAAACAATGAAATATAATAGAAATACTTTTAATTATTTACAAATGAAAAGTTTACGTTATTCATGAAAAAAAAGCTCTTACATTTCGTAGCCGCCGCGCACTTTTGAACGATAGGCTTTCGTAGCTGAACGAACTTATTCACACAGTGGTTTTTTGTTGCAATGTGTGCATAATATCAACAAGAGTATTCCGTTCGCCGATCTAGGATAAGACACGTGATTGTGAAAGTAAGTAAGAAAATGCATCACGTATCCTTTTCGTGACGAGCGAGTGAGATTAAAACCCGCACGTATCTTATTCGTGATCCGCTGGTAAAGTGTTAATAGGCCTTTGAAATTCGATTAGCTGTCTCGCTCGCACAAACAAACATCTTTAAAGATTTTTAAAAATGTGTCTCATTTTACAATAGTGTTTCCTAATTATCCTAGATAACTATATTGTAGATATTTTAGACATGTGTTTGTATTGCGTAGACATGACTACATCGTAAATTAGTTGATCAAAGATTAAAAAGTTTTGGTTACCTAATTTGCGATGTAGTCAATGTCTAATCAATATAAAAATCAATATAATAGTATATCTAGAGAGACACACAAGTACCGGGACTGACGACACCAAATAAAAACTTGATAATTGCTAAAATTTAAAAGAAAAAAATTCACGTCTAAACGATAGCTTCCATTATTGTCAAAAGTGACGTCATATGAACAAAAATTAAAAAATTCAAATATGCGTCTATGATGTATCGGCTCTATGTGCTATGTGCTCGCCCACTGGACCATGGCTGCTTTCAACTGGTCATTCTGAATCATTGGTGGAAGGCCTATGTCTAGCAGTGAACTTCTTGCAGATATGATTCTTTCCCTTCGAGGTTTGAACATCAACCAAGTACCTAGATAAGTGAAAGCGCAGTTTTGTCACAATTTACCTCCAAAACTACCTTTGTTTCGTTCCAAACCCATTTCCCAAGAAAGACAATACACTGACCTGATGGTCCATAAAACTTTTTGCAAATCGCGTGTGCGTCCGGCCATTACCGCTGAGTGTGGGGGCGCCCTAATCTATACTATTACAGCTATACTGTAATGATAATTATTGTCATCAATCTGTGTGATGTAACGCAGAAGGGAAGTTATAGCTTTTGGGAAAGTTAATGATATATGATAATCTTGTTATATGATGTGTTTGGTGCATCGTAGATATCGTAAATTATTGTTCATTGTGTGTCTGTCTGCGATCTCAGCTAATTATTTTAGTCGTTGTAGAGCACAGAACAACAAAGACATTAGAAATAGCAAGGAGGCGTTGCGCGCGCGCTGACAATGCACTCGACCAGCTCACTTGAATCACCTAACATGGACGTATAAAAATAGGCGGACTCCGCTTCAGTAACATTAGTAGTGAAGCACTCAAAGTAAGCCGGCGTATCGTAGCGACACATGCTCACGCACACATTCACAGCAAAGTAAGACGACCGGACGCCATTACGTTGCCGCGAGTTAACATTGACACACGAATACACATATTTCGAAAAAAATAATAATGCCGTCCTGCGTAGTCAAATACTGCCGCAACAATAGTGGTTTAACTAAGAAACATGAGGGGATAACCTATCATAGGTCAGTCGGTAAATTCTGTTGTATCTTATACGTAAACAAACAAATGCAAATCATTATTAATTTGAAGGAAAAATGTTAGCTGACATCTCTTTGATACACCGGTGTTGCCATTTATAGAAATGAAAAAATTACCCTAAACTGTGGGAGATTTCATTACATGTTATATGTGTTATGTACCTGTTAGCTATTTGAATAAAAAAACTTGTGAACAAATTCAAATTATGTAACTATGCATACTATACATATATACAACTATGCTTTAAATGCAAGTTTTAAAAATTTTAAATTATTTCAACAAAACTGAATAATCACGATTCATGTTTAAATAGTTTTATTAATAATTTGTTAACAAGCTTTTGCTCGTGACTTCATTCGCGTAGATAGGTACCGCTTTTCAAACTCTCTTTCATGTTTCACAGATTTCCTAAAGCAAATGAATCATGGAAAAATAAGTGGATTCAAATTATAAGAGAATGCAGGGAAGAAAACGCTTGGAATCCCAGTAAATCGAGTGTTATTTGCAGTCATGCTTACTAAAATGTTCAAACTGGTGGCGGCGTTGTGTGCTCAGCGATTACTGATCCATGTGTCAACTTGTAAACGGGTGCTGCCGGGGGGGGACAGGTCTGCTCGACCTCTTTGAGACTTCTATCTTTTATTTCACGCTCAATCGCTAACATAACGTGTTCCAAAACATTATGTAAATTGAAATTGTATATAACTTGAAACCAGAAAAAAAAGAAAATATAATAAAAAATAATAAAAACATAAAAAATCATACAAAGCCCTTCAGGCAAGCAGCGTATCAGATAATCTTGTTATATGATGTGTTTGGTGCATCGTAGATATCGTAAATTATTGTTCATTGTGTGTCTGTCTGCGATCTCAGCTAATTATTTTAGTCGTTGTAGAGCACAGAACAACAAAGACATTAGAAATAGCAAGGAGGCGTTGCGCGCGCGCTGACAATGCACTCGACCAGCTCACTTGAATCACCTAACATGGACGTATAAAAATAGGCGGACTCCGCTTCAGTAACATTAGTAGTGAAGCACTCAAAGTAAGCCGGCGTATCGTAGCGACACATGCTCACGCACACATTCACAGCAAAGTAAGACGACCGGACGCCATTACGTTGCCGCGAGTTAACATTGACACACGAATACACATATTTCGAAAAAAATAATAATGCCGTCCTGCGTAGTCAAATACTGCCGCAACAATAGTGGTTTAACTAAGAAACATGAGGGGATAACCTATCATAGGTCAGTCGGTAAATTCTGTTGTATCTTATACGTAAACAAACAAATGCAAATCATTATTAATTTGAAGGAAAAATGTTAGCTGACATCTCTTTGATACACCGGTGTTGCCATTTATAGAAATGAAAAAATTACCCTAAACTGTGGGAGATTTCATTACATGTTATATGTGTTATGTACCTGTTAGCTATTTGAATAAAAAAACTTGTGAACAAATTCAAATTATGTAACTATGCATACTATACATATATACAACTATGCTTTAAATGCAAGTTTTAAAAATTTTAAATTATTTGAACAAAACTGAATAATCACGATTCATGTTTAAATAGTTTTATTAATAATTTGTTAACAAGCTTTTGCTCGTGACTTCATTCGCGTAGATAGGTACCGCTTTTCAAACTCTCTTTCATGTTTCACAGATTTCCTAAAGCAAATGAATCATGGAAAAATAAGTGGATTCAAATTATAAGAGAATGCAGGGAAGAAAACGCTTGGAATCCCAGTAAATCGAGTGTTATTTGCAGTCATGCTTACTAAAATGTTCAAACTGGTGGCGGCGTTGTGTGCTCAGCGATTACTGATCCATGTGTCAACTTGTAAACGGGTGCTGCCGGGGGGGGGACAGGTCTGCTCGACCTCTTTGAGACTTCTATCTTTTATTTCACGCTCAATCGCTAACATAACGTGTTCCAAAACATTATGTAAATTGAAATTGTATATAACTTGAAACCAGAAAAAAAAGAAAATATAATAAAAAATAATAAAAACATAAAAAATCATACAAAGCCCTTCAGGCAAGCAGGCGACCAATACTGTTCAAAAGAGTTTCTTTCGGCGTCTTCTTCTCTGCGGTGATCGATTCTGAAACTCAGAAAATAGACATTTTCAGGCATTTTAAATAATACTGATGAAATTATATTCAATTTATTAAATAAAAACTACTATTTGTAGCATTTGAACAATAATTAATCATTTGAATATAATTTAATCAGTATTATTAAAATGCCTGAAAAGGCCTATTTTCTGAATAAATCTTTGAATCTTTTATTATTTCTCAATTTGATATGTCATGAGTGTGAATTAGTGTGATTTTTTTTCATACTTTTACGTTTTTTTTACGTTATGTCTATCACATATCTAATCGTATTTATTGTTACTTTTAATTTTAATACATTAATACACTTATATACATGTTGGTCTGGGAGAAAAGTAAAAGCGTAAAATGTGCCAGTTGCTTCTCTTCCCACGCAGACAGTAAAAGCCGATCGAGGGATTGGGCTAAAATCTGCGGAATCATGTCAATAGGCGATGCGGCTAGCAACCCATCACTATTTTGATTCTGTTTTCCATCTACACGCCCTCCAACATCTTTAGCGGCTTCTTTAGCGACGTTGAACACTTTTTGGAATAGGTTAATAATAACTCCCCCCCCCCCCCATTTATCCCTTAAGGGGGGGAATTTTGTACATTTCATCTACACAGATCTTTTTTAATTGTAACCTAGAACGTATATACTTATTTTCATACCTCTAAGTCTAGAAATGGAAAAATTCCATACAAACTTTACCCCCTATTTACCCCTTCAAGGGAGAATGTTGTCTGGTTCACCTAAACAGATCTTTTTTAATTTTAATTGAGAACTCCCGTACCTACTTTCAAACTTCTAAGTCCAGAAATGAGAAAGTTCCATAAAACTTCAACCCCTTTGATTTTCTAAAAATTCTTTCTTAGTGCTCATTTACATCATAAAAAGAATCCCTGTGCCAAAGTTCAGTTTCATGAAACACCTTAATATTGAATTTCAAATGAATAACTTCAAAAACGGAAAGTTTCATACTAACTTTGCATCCCCGTTATATCCCCTTAAGGGATGATTTTTGAGAAAAATATTTTACTCGTGTTTCATGCCTTTTAGTTAACAACCTTCATGCTGAATTTCATTCGACTAACTTCAAAAATGGCAAACATTCATGCTTACTTTGCACCCCTATTTTACCCCCTTAAGGGATGATTTTTGAGTAAAATATTTTACTCGTGTTTCATACCTTTCAGTAAAGAACCTTCATGCTGAATTTCATTCGAATAACTTCAAAAACAACAAAGTTTCATACTAACTTTGCAACCCGTTTTTCCCCCTAAGGAGATGAATTTCCAAAAATCCTTTCTTAGTGCTCCCCTACGTTATAAAAGGAACCCCTGTGCAAAATTTCAAGTTCCTAACCCTTATAGTTTAGGCCCTGCGTTGATATGTCAGTCAGTCAGCTTCTCCTTTTTTTTTAGTATGGATGACTATGGATAGTATGGATAGGTATAATGCTGTCGTATAATGATGATGAATTGACTTTGGATTTTAATTTTCTTATGTCACTTATTATTTAATTTAATTTTTGCTATATGTTTGTAGGCAAACTCATGCCTTGAGTTCATTCAAATGACGATAACTTTTTTTTTAATGAACCGATTTTGATGAAACAAACTTTAAATGTTAAACTGAGTTTAAACAAAGCAATTGCTGAAAGTTTGAAGTAAATCGGTTCAGTATTTTCGGAGATAATCGTGATCATACATACAGACAGACAGACAGACAGACAGACAGACAAGAAATTCCAAAAAATTTTTTTTGCTTTCTATTATTCTTTTTAAGTGTCCCTCTATCCATTTCAGTAAAAAATTTGAAATGTACAGACAAAATTATTTTACTGTTTTATCATACATACAGACAGACAGACAGACAGACAGACAGACAGACAGACAGACAGACAGACAGACAGACAAGAAATTCCAAAAAATTTTTTTTGCTTTCTATTATTCTTTTTAAGTGTCCCTCTATCCATTTCAGTAAAAAATTTGAAATGTACAGACAAAATTATTTTACTGTTTTATTATATGTATAGATTATGGGTAAATTGTTCGCATATGGCAATTATGTGTAAACTCACACAAATGTCAAGCGCCGCCATTGTTGTGCTTCACTCAATATTTAGTTCACGTTCCGTCCGCCTTTTTTATACGTCCATGTCACCTAAGTAGTTAGTCCCGCGATATAATATATATACGGACAAATCACACAGATTGAGCTAGCCCCAAGGTAAGTTCGACACTTGTGTTATGGGATACTAACTCAACGATACTATATTTTATAACATATACATATATAGATAAACATCCAAGACCCAGGCCAATCTGAAAAAGATCATTTTTCATCTTGACCTGGCCGGGGATCGAACCCGGGCACTCCATGTCGCAGGCTGGCGTGGTAACCACTGCGCCACGGAGCTGTCAAAATGTGAGATTTACGTGAAAAAAGATCGAAAAATGGCGACGTATGCTATTCTAACGCCGCGGAGCTCGCCACATTATGATATAACCTATTGATCAATTCTGAAACATAAACATTTATCAAAATTGCCCGCCTTCATTAGGGTTACAAAAACGTGACCCTATTAATATGGCTCCGCTGTCCGTCTGTCTGTACGTTTGTCACTAGGCTGTATCTCATGAACCGTGGTAGTAAGATAGTTTAAATTTTCACAGATGATTCGCTATAACCACAAATACTATAAATCAGATCGTTATTAAAGAGGGCTCCCTTACAACAAACGTGATTTTTCGATTTTGCTCGATATTGATAACGGCAGCAGGTAGACGCTTGAAATATTTACAGAATATAGAGTTTCTTATTCACTTAAAAAATAAATAGGTAAATTAAAATAAAATTAATCATTTAACAGACATGATTTTTTTGCTGTTTTTATAATTAATGGTATGGAACCCTTCGTGCCCTAGTACGACTCGCACTCGGCCGGTTTTTTTTCATCCCACGCAGTCCTTTTACGTCCATGTTTTAAGAATACTCCCAGTGTCACGGTCTTAACTTGTTCCACCCATTACTTTAAAGATAAAAATAACTGATAAGTGATAACATACTTTTGTTATCAATCACACGAGTTGCATCGACGTCAACGACACTCCGATGAGTGAGATAAATAATTTTAAAGTAATTGAAATCAAAATCAAAACGTTTATTCAGAAAATAGGCCTTTGCAGGCTTTTTTACGTCAAATCACATTTTAAAGGATCTAATTTAGTCATATTTATATTATTACTACAGACTACTAGCGTTTCGGAACCGACCACTGCAGAGAAGAAACCCCAAAAGAAACTGTTTTCAACAGTATTGGTCGCCTACTTGCCTGAAGGGCTTTTTTATTTTATCATCTATCTTTATCATTTATCATCTAATTTCTTCATTTTTTTTTCATTTTATGATTACAATTTTTATTATATAGGTACATTATTATTTTTTGGAACATATTATGTTAGCGATCGAGTGTGCAATGATAATATTTTACGTCTCAAAGAGGCCGAGCAGACTTGTCCCCCCCCCCCCCCTCCCTAGCAGCACCCGTTCACGAGTTGACGCATGGATCAGGGAATTCAACGACCCGACACACGACGCCGCCACTAGTTTGAACAATTGAGTGAGCATGACTTACTCGAGCTCGAAGGCTTGACTTTTACCAGCAGTCTTAAACTTAACTAATGATAGAGCCAACATGTTAAGTTGTTTATACAAGTTTACACCACGAGCTGGTCTGCAGGAGACTGCGGCGGCAGACAGATAGAGTACATTCGTCACCGTCGTAGTCACACCCACTGCTGAACGAGTTACTTTTAATGGATACGGCATATTTCTATTTAGGCGACTTCTCTGGGTCAGTGGGATGTAGCCCATAAGTGTATGTACAGTCAGCCAAGGAGATACCTGACCCCGCCATATACCTATAACTTGAATTTTCTCTTAAACTAAAAGTAATATTAACATGAAAATGTATATTCAGGAAGTCTTAATTAAAATCTTTCTGAATATATATTTTTATATTAATATTATTTTTAATTAAGGAGATAATTCAAGATATAGATGGCGGGGTCAGGTATCTCCTTGGCTGACTGTACATGAATTGAAACTCAGGAGCAAAGACATTTACGAGAAAACACTAGCAGGAAAGCTTTCACATCACAAATAGTGCAAGCTAGTGGTGGTAAAACATTCCTCTCATTATCAGGCAATTATATTTCTCAATAAACTCCCAATGGAATTAAATAATTACTTTACAGTAGAGACTTCAGTAAAATAATAAAAAAGTGTCTATTGAAAAAATGTCACTACTCATTAAAAAATATTTTTAAAATTATTTTTGAAGATTATTTAACCTAAATTATGTAACTTATTTATATTTAATTTCAATTTTTTTTTAAATTTTTAGCTTTCCGTACACAAAGGGTAAAAACGGGACCCTATTAATATCGCACCGCTGTCCGTCTGTCTATCTGTCTGTCTGTCCGTCTATCACCAGGCTGTATCTCGCGAACCGTGATAGTTAGACAGTTGAAATTTTCACAGATGATGTATTTTTATTGCCGCTATAACAACAAATACTAAAAATAGAATAAAATAAATATTTAAGGGGCTCCCATACAACAAACGTGATTTTTTACTTGTTTTTGCTCGATATTGATAACGGCAACAGGCAGATGCTTGAAATATATACTTAAGTCATTAATAAAAAATAAAATTAATATTAATGAGGGGCTCTCATACAACAGACATGTTTTTTGCCGTTTTTATAGGTAACGGTACGGAACCCTTCGTCATTTGGCCGATTTTTATTGATTGATTTTTCATGTAATTTATGTAACAATGTATAAATAAATAAATAAATATATACGGACAAATTACACAGATTGAGCTAGCCCCAAATTAAGTTCGAGACTTGTGTTATGGGATACTAACTTAACGATACAATATTTTATAACAAATACATATATAGATACACATCCAAGACCCAGGCCAATCTGAAAAAGACATGGCCGGGGATCGAACCCGGTCTACAGGCGAACGCTTTAACCACTGGACCACGGAGGCAGTTCAAACTACTTGATTGTTAAATATATACCCATCTATTCGTACATCGGTGGCCGACTAATGTGATAAAAGGGACCTCTAATAGCATAGGGATGCGCCGGCGTCCTCCCGCCGTCACTCATTTGCCAAATTGTCTGGCTTATAGAATTTTTTATAGCTCGTAACAGCTGGATTGCAGTGGCTCTTTGACAATGTTGCTGGTGATATTTTGCTATGAATGTAAATATTGTGTGTGCTTTCGTAAGGGAAATTAACTAGAGGCATAAAGGGTTTTATTTATATTATACCTTCGATAGTATTTAATATCTTTGTCAATATCGAGGTGGTTTGCTTCTAAGGTTTGACCCACACTAACACGGGAAGTTAAATAAATATGTTGAAAATTGTAGATATTTAGTGTTAAGTACAATTACTTCTAGATTAGGAGTGTCATCCTCAACTACCTGTATGGTGGTTGAAGGTTAGGAAGTATCCACAGCTCTTCCCTTTACATGACATGGTGTTAAATAAAAGTAATAGCAGAAATCCAACAAAGCTCTATATACCAAAACAGAGACTGAAACTTTACAGTGTCAACGTGTTCTGCATGGCGATCAGACTCTATAACGCGCTGCCAGTAGATTTAAGAGAGATACGCCATTTTAATAACTTCAAATCCAATTTATTTAAATGGCTCTTAAGCAAATGTTTCTATGATATTAATGAATTATTTAAATTAATTAATTGTAATAGATATATAATAGATAGATATGACTAATTATTATTTTATTATATTTGATTAAATAGTTTAAGTCAGGAGATAATTTAAAGCAAAAATTGTATAAAAATAAATATTCCTACGCCGAATGTGGCAGAATATGTTTGTACTACCAAATTGTTAACACCTTGACTCTATGTTATCACCATGTTCTAAGGAATAAATAACTATTCTATTCTATTCTATTCTATGGCATAGGTGCGTCCGGCCTCCCGATCCGTTACTTGCTTTTTCCCATTCATCTGAGTAAGTAAGAAGTATCCTCAATTCCCTTTCCAAATCCATTAAATTCCTATCCTTTCCCAGCTTATACCTTCACCCCGTCGAGTAGATCCTCAGCGGTCAGGGGTGTCCTGCCTGCTGACAAGCCTCCGTGGTCCAGTAGTTAAGGGCCCGTACTACCTCACACTGCTTTGCATGATTGACTGTTATATCAATAATAATTAAATACTCAAGTTGAAATAAAAATGCAGCAAAGTTCAGGACTAACTCTGGTAACTATATGACTCAAAAACACGATTGCGTTAAATTTTGTCGATAGAAAAAAATTGCAAAGTTGCCTCCAAATCACGTCTAATTTACTCGGTATATAGCATTATTCACCAAATACATTAAAATTAACCTTGAAACTTTTGATTATTATTGCATTACAGATAAGGCAGCCATCATATGTTTTTCTTTTTCGAATAACCCTTGAATATTCCTAAAAAACGAAAATATCCAAAGTAGCCAACGCGTTTAGACCATCCGCGTTTGTATCGCCACGCCGCCTGGCATATGTAGGGCTCTTAAGGCGTTTGCCTGTTGACCCGGGGTCGTGGGTTCGATTCCCAGGCCAGTCAGAGGCCGAGAGGCGGTTCCGAAGAACTCTGACACCAGGGTGTGCATGGTCGATTGACCGTGACACCTACTCGAAATGATGGGGGGTATCCTCCTCAGCTGCATCCGGTGGTTGCAGTTATGGCATCGAGTACGCGCGTCCGGCCTTCCGAGCTGCTACTTGCTTTTCCCCTATTCATCCGATTAAGCAGTGTCCGAATACCTTCATTCCCTTCCCAAATCCAACAAAGTCCTATCCTTCCCCAGCTTAAAAATGCTTCCGATGGGCAGCAGCGTCGGAAGCACCAGAACCCAAAGAAACTGCGCTCGCCAACCCGCCTGCCAAGCGTGGTAAGTATGTCATTATCCTCCCATGGAACAAAGAATCCTTTAGAGTGGCCTTTGTCTAGCAGTGGACGTTTAACGGCTGGAATGATGAAAATATGAAATTACATCATCAGTTAGGTATTTATTGTCCTGTTAGATGAAACATTTCAAAAACAACATTCGAAATTGTTCTCAGAAGAATACACATTATTTTAATAGTCATAATGGAGATTATCCTGTGCGTTTGTTTATGAAAAATTGACACGGGACTGGCAGGCGCTGGGCGCGAATTCTCTTGAAAGCCCGAATATTCACGGGGTTTATACTGAATTGGGCTGCGAAACGAGCGACCCGGTAATCTCTTTTGAAAAATAAATTTATGAAAATTGTTTCAGGCGTTTATCATTAATTTTTTTAGCTTTTTACGATTTTAAAGATGGAAGAGGAGAAGCTTTTAAAGATTCTCCTCTTCCATGCTGGTTCTAGGAGAAAAATAAAGAGTCGTAGAATGGGCGAAAATCTGAGAAAGCATAGTAGTAGGCGATGCGGCTAGCAACCCATCAGTATTTCGATTCTGTTTTCCACCTTCAAGCCCGCTAAGATGCTAAACTCCTTAGCTCTGTCTACTCCGTAAGGGAAAAAGACGTAATAATGTATTTATGTAAAGATAACGATGCCTCACACAAATTATTTTAATTTATGCACATTAAAATGTGCTAACCCCTTTATTGGCATTGTGTAAAAAGACAGGGAGAAAAAAAAAAACATAAAGTATACCAGCTGCTACTCTTTACCGCACAGACCTTAAAAACCGGGGGAATGGCGAAAATCAAAAATAAAAAAACAACTTTGACTTTTCTTCAAAACTACTAAGTACATTTGATACCAATTTATTTTGATACCAGTACTGATGTCAATATGTTAACAGATACCTACTTAATACTGCCTAAATTGTCAAAAAGATGGCGTGAGATGTTTGAGTTTTCAGAAGGGGTTCGGAAGTATACCAGCTACTTTTAAAATCGTTAGAATTATAAGAAAAGAGTTTTTGGTTTTAACGTTTTATTTATTATCAAATTATATATTACAATATAAATATACCAACTATAACTAGAATAAACTAAATAGTATCGAAAATAAAGATGTAAAAGTAATATTCTCTAACCGCCGCTTGCGTGGCCCAACCGTACACTTTCCAAACATTAGTCTTGAGAGAATAAGAACGAAGTGCTCCTGTATTCGCTGAATTTAACATGACAATATTGTCCTTCGCGGGCACATGACGAGGAAAGTTAATCTAAAAATGTATATAGTTTTATATTTTGTGAAACTTTTGTCCGTTACTTCGTCAGAATTGATCAGTTGTTATCCTAATACTTCCTAACTACTAATATTATAAATACGAAATTAAGTTTGTTTGTTACGCTTTCACGACTTTACTTTTGTTCGATCATCATGAAAAATTTCATGATGATGCAAAAGCATACACGTTATCTAGGGTACGTAGAACGACATTTCACCTTGACGCGGGCGGAGCCGCGGGCGATGGCTAGTTTACTATACTACCAATAAGGTTTGCACTTTAGATTATTCTACATTCAAAACGCCTTTGCAAAAAAAAATGCAATGTAGTAACTTTATTCAGACCTCAAAAATTATTTCATAGGTCTCATCAAAAATAGCTTCTCTAAAAAAAACTTCGGTCATCTAGCAGATTTTGAACTGCTACAAACATAAAAATTATTAGACAAACATAAAAATTATTTTGATATTTCTAAAACTTAAATAAAAGAATTTTTATTTTAGATATATTTCTCGTTTAAATCTATCTCTATAAATAAAACAAGTGAGGAGGTCAATGGTCCAGTGAGTCTGAGCATTATAAGCGCTTACGTATGCTAAGCAACTCCGGGCGCGGTCCCTACTTTGATGGATGATCGCAAGTGGCATAAAATATCTCGACCTCCTCCGTGCTTCGGAAGGCACGTTAGTTAGCCGTTGGTCCCGGCTGTCATTGTTGATGGCAGTCGCAAAGCTATGTTAGATGCCTTATGGCAGCTTAAAGAACCTTACACACACAAAAAAAAAAACAAAAAACAACAATAAAACAAGTAGAAACGCTACGATACTGCATAATTATTATAATTTATGCTGCGAAAGTAATCTTCCCGCTGCCTGCCGTCGCTTGTCTTGTATTTTTAAGCCTCGTCCAGGGTAGAACAGCTTTAATGAAACAAAATGTTATGTGTTTGCGGAGTAATAAAAAAAGTGTCTACTAAAACAACTAGGATAATAAACTCCGGGCTCCTCAGCTAAGGATTGTTTTAGCAGGCGACACTACGATAATAAATAAATATAAAGGAACATATCACATAAACTGAGCTAGCCCCACAGTAAGTTGTTAACATGTATCGTAGGATACTATATTTATAATAGATACTAATATAGATAAACATCCAAGGCCCAGGTCAATCTGAAAAAGATCGTTTTCCATCATGACCTGGCCGGAACTCGGAACCTGGCAACCCTCGTGTCGCAGGCTGGCGTGTTAAACACTGCGCCATGGAGCTCACCTACGATACTGCATAATTATTATAATTTATGCTGAGAAAGCAAACTTCTCGCTTCCTACTGCTTGTATTTGTATTTTCAATAGATAGAAAAGATATGCGATAAAATATTTCATTGTTACCACTTAATTGTTTTATACACGACACTACGATACCCCATAATTATTATAATTTATTCTGAGGGTGCAAACTCCTCGCTATATACTGCTGCCTGCCGGTTGAGGCAACTTTAAGAAAGATGTTACGTTTAGCAGATAATAGAGTTGCGAGTAAGTATAAAGTTTTATATGTAAAATATACAATATGTAAAGAAAACCATGTCCGGGTCTTGAAGGGGTGATTCAGCCCATCAATATAAACAACTTTTCCTATAGAATCAAAGCTGGGAACTTAAAAAATAAAATACATTTCCTAATATAAATTTTTGGCCGCCCAATCAATTTGTAAGGGAACGTCAAAAATAACGTAATTTAAAGTTCTCAGCATTGGTCCCATAGGAAAAGTTGTCCATATCAACGGAATGAATCAGCCCTTCAAGGATAGGACAGGGTTGTTGTTTCATATTGTAGTATGTACTTAGTAGGGGGCCACTTCCTCTGTGGTCAAGTGGTTAAGACGTTTGCATGTAGACTCGGGGGTCGGGGGTTCGTTTCCCAGGGGAAGCATACTTTGTTTAGTTGTTTTCAGTTTAGTTAGGACATTGCAGGCTTGAATCACCTGATTGTCTGACAATAAAGATGATTCCGTGCTTCGGAAGGCACGTTAAGCCGGTGGTCCCGGCTGCCATCTGGTAGTCGTTAAAGGAACCACGTCAGAGGCCGAGAGGCGGTTCCGAAGAACTCTGACACCAGGGTGTGCATGGTCGATTGATTGTGACACCTACTCGAAATGATGATGATTATAAAAAACACAGTTTCACTCACATTTATTCAGTTGGAATCACCAACTAGTTTCGATCTGTTACGAAGACTAATCTCAGTGTATAGTGCTCTGAGTGAAGCGAAACCGCCGTGTCACCACCCTTAACACTCGCCCTGATGATGGTCTTCGTAACAGACCGAAACTATTTGGCGATTCCAACTGAATAAACCTGAGTGAAACCGTGTTTTTTTAAAATGAAGATTCAAAGTGGCCAGCATTAAGATAAAAATATCCATCATAATTATACAGGTTTACTAATTCAACGCAAGCGTTTTATGCCTATGTGTAATTGTGAAGAAGTGCTTGATATTCCTTTAAAATTATACCTGTAATTAAAACAAGATTAAGATATACCATAAGGGTAAATATATGTAAATCCACACAAAGGAGGTCAAGAGATCCCTGTTAAGATTACACGGCCGTAAATAAAAAATAATTTGGAGCCATGAAATAAGCGGACATTTTTGCTGGAGAGTGCTAATTACGAGGTGAATTATCGTGGACTCGGGAGCGGGCAGGTGACACGTGGTGTATGGCATAAGCGGTGGCGGGAAACGTAACTATAGGTACCCCGAATTCACATTAAGCGGGTTTAGAAGTAAGAGAGACTTTCTTTGTCTCGTCTCTGTTGCAAGTGATGCATTTAGGCTCCATTCCAGTATTTTATTCGTCATGCCGGATGGTCTTCGTCATTCCTGACTGCTAGATCAGTGGTACGAACAATATCAAACTAGCATTGCTATAAATTTGCCCGTTCCGATTTTATATAAGTAATGAATACGTCTCTCTATCTTTATCTTCTTGCGATTGAACATAAACGTGTGTATCAGAATGAATAAAATTGGCAACTACCTAGTAACACAAATATTTTTTCGGGTGTTACTTACTTATGGTTTTTTTTAGGGTAGCTCGCGATATTTTTGCAGCATTATTCCAGTATATTATTACCATTTTACCGGCGAGCATGCATGAAAAGAGTGATCGATGTAGATGAAGCGAGAGGTTTGTAAGGTTTGTAGCACGTGAATTCCATCAAGCGAAGGTCTCTGCCTGTCCATGGGATAGAGGCGTGATAATATTAATAATATGTATCTATGTCATCATTTTCAGCTTACATCAGCCCACTGCTGGGTATAGGCCTCCCTTTTTTTTTACTCCATTCTCTACGTTCCTGTGCTAGTCTCATCCACTGTATCTATGTATGTATTATTACAGTAATCGCGGCTATATCTGGTCCTTTAATATTTTAGATAATAAAATTGATTCATATATAATATTAATATGATGTCCATAATTAAAAATCTCTCTCAAATTTAGTACCTCTATTTGTAATTTTCAGCCTTATCAAGTTAAGGCACATAGAAATATATCGCGTCCTTTGACTTGCACCACCCGTCTCCTGTGGACGACCCCGGTTCCAGGAGTGGCTCGC
Source organism: Elegia similella (assembly GCA_947532085.1). Classification (NCBI taxonomy): domain Eukaryota; kingdom Metazoa; phylum Arthropoda; class Insecta; order Lepidoptera; family Pyralidae; genus Elegia; species Elegia similella. The sequence goes on from OX383941.1 coordinate 24,553,944, forward strand.
GATATTTATTGCGGCATTATTACAGTAATCGCTGGTAAATCTGCTCCTTTATTATATGATCTCGCGTTTGTGTGCAAATGAAAAGCTGCGACCGCCGCGTTGGTGAGACCGAGTCGAGTAGCTGAGTAGATAATAGACACGTTGGGTTGAGTTACGGTTTTGTGGTTGGTTTTGTTTTAATCTCCTCAATAGCATTTTTTATGACATTGTACGGCAATCGAGCAAGCAAGTCACCTGATGGTAAGCGATCAACGCAAATCAATCAAAAATCAAAATCAAAACGTTTATTCAGAAAATAGGCCTTTGCAGGCTCTTTTTCACGTCAAATCACATTTTAAAGGATCTAATTTAGTTATATTTATATTATTTCTTAATGTGCAAAAGCTACAGACTACTAGTGTTTCGGAACCGACCACTGCAGAGAAGAAACGCCAAAAGAAACTCTTTTCAACAGTATTGGTCGCCTACTCGCCTGAAGGGCTTTTTTATTTTATCATCTATCTTTATCATTTATCATCTAATTTCTTAATTTATCTTTTTTTTTTTCATTTTATGATTACAATTTTTATTATATAGGTACATTATTATTTTTAGGAACATATTATGTTAGCGATCGAGTGTGTAATGATAATATTTTACATTATACACAGTAGTCTCAAAGAGGCCGAGCAGACCTGACCCGCTGCTGTCCATGGACAACTGAAACAACAGTGTTAAAGGAGCGTTGCCGGCCTTACAAGGAGTTGGAGGAAGGATATGGGGAGGGGGAGGATAGGCCTTCTATTCTCTCACTCACTGAACGAAGCTTACAAGCGGTAAAGCTTGTATTCAAGCTTGTATTTTCCGTGAGAGTGTGATACTTCCCCAGACGAGCCGACCCATTCATGCTACTAGCAAAAAATAATTTTGTCAGTAGCGTGGTTCTACCACAAGGCACGTAGGGACCAAGTCTGGATTGAGTTTCTTTCGGCGTATTCTTCTCACCAGTGGTCGTTCCGAAACGCTAGTAGTATTTCAATTTTGCATATATTAAAAAATATATAAGAAATAAAAATATGACGTTCAAAAAGAGATACATGTATCCAATTTTGAATAAAAATCTTTGACTTTTGACTTTGAATTTGACTTTACAACTAGCATTAGTGGGTGGGTATACTAACTTTAAATACCTTACACCATGCCTTCATTATTCTCTAGCTTCGTCCAATCTGAGTTGTTAATTATGACACTGTAATGTGTATTAGCATAAACCCGTTTTTTTAGGGTTCCGTAGTAAACAAGGAACCCTTATAGTTTCGCCATGTTTGTCCGTCTGTCCGTCCGCGGTTTTATTTAGGGACTATAAGTACTAGAAAGCAGTAATTTGGTATGGATATGTATATTAATCATGGCAAAAAGTGGTAAAATAAAATCTTGAATTTTTTTTTGCGGTTTAATCTATACAAATAACGTGGGAGTATTTTTTTCTCAACTAACCCAACGTGTAGGGTATTGTTGATTTTTTTTTCTTATTTTTTTTTTAGCCTGCTTTTGTGTCCCACGGCAAAGGCCTCCCCTTTCTGTTTCCAAGTGTCCCTGTCAAGGGCCACAGTCTGCCAATCGTTCATGTGTCGTCCATGTCATCGCGCCATCTCCTCCTAGGTCTTCCTCTTCTTCTACTACTCTATTGTTGAATAGGTCTTTAAAAATATTGTGAGCTTGTAAACATCAAGCAAATTTTTGTCAGTGTGTCTCCCCCTATCTACTAAATGGTTGTATAAGAACACGTAAAAAAATTGACAGCTGTACGTGTATATAACGGGTGGCGCAAAAGTACTGGCACTAAAGAAAATACTTTTATTTTTTTTATATGACATTTTCTGTCATTCTGTTTTTGAAAATTGTGTAGTGAACAAATGTAAAATACACTGAAAATAAACAAGACGGCGCTACGGCACACACAGCGCGCGACACTATGGACTTAGTGAGGGACGCTTTTCCAGGCCGAGTTATCTCTCGTTTTGGCGATTTGCCTTGGCCTGCAAGATCAACCGATCTGACCAGTCCAGACTTCTTTCTTTGGGGTTTTTTGAAATCTCGGGTGTATGTGAACAAGCCACAGACTCTCGCAGCTCTAAAAGAAAACATTCGTCAAGAAATAACGAACATATCGCAGGAAGTGTTACGGCAAGTTATGCAAAATGTCATAAATAGGGCTCAAATGTGTATCAACTCTGGAGGTCACCATTTAAAAGACATCATCTTTAAATCCTAATGGTACGAAATTTAATGGCACAAATATACATTTAAAAAAACCTAAATCTAGTTTTCTAATTTAGAAAAAATGTTATAGCTGAACCAAATAGGGTCTTTACTTTTGCGCCACCCAGTATAACGAAATTTAAAGGAAAACTATCAGAGCTAAGTAGAGTTTACAAATGAAAAAGTTATAGTCGACCAACTTTTATATGTTAAAATTGAATAAATCTAGATGTGTGTCAGATATTAACGAAATAATTTTTTTTTATTTGAAAGGCCCATTTATACCATTATCAATAGAATAAAACCATTACCATTATCAACCAGGGTGTGCATGGTCGATTGACCATGACACCTACTCGAAATGAATGAATGAATAGAATATAACATTGTTCATATGTCCGCCGCGGCTTCGAATGGTGGCACGAATCCGAGAGGTCCAATGTTCAATGACTCTGCTGCTTAGATCCGGCAGAATCTGAGCGATGGCCTACTTTATGTTGGCTTTCAGGGCAACGGTCGATTGTAGCTTATTGGCATAGACCTGCGACTTCAAAAAACCGCAGATAAAGTCTAGTGGAGTCAAATCACACAATCTTGGTGGCCAATTCACGTCACCTCTGCGAGAGATAACCCTATTAGATAAAAGTTAAAAATCAGTGTATCATATAATCAGTTTACTATAAGGTGTGTATGTATAAGGTGTATTTTATTATAGGGTGTGTTGAACATTACTTTGTCTGTTTCTTTCACCCTAGCTTAGTTAATTCATGTTCTTTATATCTCAGTTAGAGGAATGTTTGATTTTTATGTTTATTTATGTTTTATTCCTAATAAAATACTTATTTTATCACTTTCTCAAATGGCTTTCTCAGAACTCACGTTTTTCGTTCGCGCGGTACACCCTTAAAATATAAAGCCAAGAGGTGGCAAGTAGCAAGAAGTTTTCATTTTCAGTATAAATTATAATAATTACTAAAGAACATCTGCAAAATTCTGTCTCAAATCTTTTTCAAAGTTATAGACTTTTTGCAAAAAATATTTCTTCATCAAACTACCTCATTCTAGAAAGCGGCTGTAAGTTCAGTTAACGGGAACTTTTCCCTATTAGCATTAATTATAGTGGCTACACTATAATACTGCAATGATAAATAATTTAGATCTTAAATAGTTTCTAACAAAATATTAATGTTTTTGTGAAAATAGACATTTTACTATTTCAAAATATATTTGACGGCCTGCGACACGAGGGTTCCTGGGTTTGATCCCCGGGGCGGTCAGGTCAAGATGGAAAACGATCTTTTTCAGATTGACCTGGGTCTTGGATGTTTATTTAAATAAATAACTATTATAAAATATAGTATTGTCAAAGAATATATACACTACGCGGTATTGTTGAGTTAGTATCCTACGATACAAGTTCACAGCTTACTGTGGGGCTAGCTGAATTTGTGTGATATGTCCCTGTATATTTATTTACTAGCTGTTGCCCGCGACTTCGTCCGCGGCAATTTCTGTTATTATGATTATTTCTTAAAGATGAATAATTTTTCCCCGATTTCAAAACATTTTTTATTGATGCTTCGCTCCTATTGGTCGCAGCGTGATGTTTTATAGCCTAAAGCCTTCCTCAATAAATGGACTATCCGACACAAAAAGAATTTTCCAATTTGAACCAGTAGTTCCTGAGATTAGCGCGTTCAAACAAACAAACAAACAAACAAACTCTTCAGCTTTATAATATTATTAGTATATTATTAGTATAGATTATTGTAATTTTTTGAAGTAACTTCCATTATATTAAACTAGCTTTCGCCCGCGGCTCCGCCCGCGTCAATGTCGATCCCTCGGGAATAGTTCTTTTTCCCGGGATAAAAGGTAGCCTATGTCCTTCTCCGTACTCCAGAGAACTTGTATGCTAAATTTCATGATGATCGGTTCAGTAGTTACGGCGTGAAAGCGTAACAAACAAACGAACAAACAAATAAACAAACACTTTCGCATTTATAATATTAGTAAGGATTTCTCAAGAAACCTTTTTTCTGTAACTATAGCCCCAACCTCTAAAAGGCTTAAAAATACAAAGATCGGTAGCAGGTAGCGCGAAGTTTGCTTTCTCAGCATAAATTATAATAATTAAGCGGCGTCGTAGTGTGGCCATTCAAAACAGTTACCTACTGAATAATATATGCAATATTATCAGATTCAATAAAAGTTATAGCTGACTCTCTGTTATTTTTTTCAATAGCCTATTTCAGTGACAGGCCACCCTGTGGAAACCGGATGGCCGCCGAAAACGTGGCAGACCTAGAAGGAGATGGCGCGATGACTTGGATGCTTATATAAGTGGCTGGCAAATTATTGCCCGCGATAGGGATGACTGGAAACAAAAAGGGGAGGCCTTTGCCCAGCAGTGAGACACTAAAATAGGCTCTTATTTATTATTCTACTAATACTATTCCTCAGCGGCCATGTTAGAGAATCTGCGGGGACCTAGCTAGCTAGCTCTAACTTCAAATAAGTCTCCACAAAGGTAAGCAGCTAGTTTGTTATTTCAGCATAAATTATAATAATTATGTCATATCTTCCATGCTGGTCTGGGAGAAAAGAAAAAACGTAGAATGTTCCAGCTGCTTCTCTTCCCACGCAGAACGTAAAAGCCGATCGAGGAATTGGGCTAAAATCCGCGGAATCATATCAATAGACGATGCGGCTAGCCACCCATCACTAAATTGATTCCGTTTTCCATCTACACGCCCTCCAACATGCTAAATGTGGCCTTAAGATCTTATAGACCTAAGCTCTGTATACCTCCTAAGGGAGAAAGACGTGCTACTATGTATGTATATGTATGATAATGTTATATCATAGTCTCATTTATGTGTTGTAGTACCGGCAAGCGCAGGGTTAGACCCGTCGACCAGGTGTTCGGATGACCTAAGGTTGCAGGGAAACCCTGGATGCGGTCCGCTTCTAACGGGGCATTTTGGAAATCCTTAGAAGAGGCCTATCTCCAGCAGTGGTCTCCTTGCGGCTGAAATGATGATAGTGGTTTCAAACTGTTCTGTTCCAGGCTTAACGTTTACAAATGAGTCTAGATATTTTTGAGTGTGTTAGCCTTATTAGCCGTGTGGTTTCCGACAGAGTAGAATAGGACCATTCCTAGTCTTCCCATGGAGGTCGTAAGAGGCGACTTAGGAAATACAAGATAAACAAAGCTCGCGAGGAGAGTGTAGGCCACGTCCTTTGTCTACTCTGGCCAAGTATCGCTCCGGTAGTACAGAGAGGGTCGTGCTTCTGCAGTGGAGACAAAAAGACCTGATGATGATGATGATAATTTTTGAGTGGTCAAGGCAGACTTACCTTGAATTAATAACATCACCTGGTCCTGTTTTTTCCTGGATGTAAAAAGTATGTGATTTTATTATCAATATGAAGCAAAACACATACTAAATGTTTTAGCTGCAATATAATCCTACAATCAGATGTTCTCGACCCTGGCAGCTCGGGATTAGTCGGGATGGTCTAACCACCACCAACCGAAGCTAATAGCAGTACAACCCATTTTAACTAAAACAAGACTAAATTTGAAACCATTCACTCGTAGGGCGACTACGATTTACATCGTGCTACGATGCCACAAATAAATAGATGCACACAGACAGAATGACGTGCGACACTTTCAACACTCCTCTTTTTGATTGGGAGTAAAACATTTTTTATAATCTTTCAACATCAATAACAATAATTTTTCATATAAAAAAAACGACCTTCGACAAACTACTGAGCCGATTTTGGTGAAACTTAAATGAGACCAATATGAAAGCAAACCCTTTAAAACAATAAAAGATTTTTTTAAATCGGTTCATTAATAACGGAATTATGCGGTAACAAACATTAAAAGCAAATACGGCCGAATTGATAAACTCCTCCTATTTTTTGAAGCCGGTTAAAAATATGTTAATAATACAACAAAATATGAGACAGTAAATAAAAAGTGTATTATAAATAAATAAAAAATGCATAAAACATACCAAAATCACAAATCTTTTCAATTTCACTCCAGTAAATCACAATCAAGATCACATACCAAAACCAAATTAATTAACACTTAAAAGCTGGTCTTGCCGAAGATGAAGTTTCCTGCAGCACCGGCGTCTTCAGAGGTAAAGTACTCCTTCCAGAGTTGCTGGAACTCTGCCCACGTTACGTTAGTTTTACCCTTAGACATCTTCTGGAAGGCTGCAATAGCATCAGCTTTGTTTAAGCCGAAGGAAGCGTATACAGTCGAAAATTCTTCACTGTCAATTGAACCATCGTTGCTTGCGTCTTCAAGCTGGAAGATAAACTTGCAGTAGTCGTTCTGCCAGTCCAAAGCAGCGGATGGATTCTTCGCGTACTCATCCCACATGGAAACCCACTCGTCAAAGGATACTTCACCATCCTTGTCCTGATCCGCTCGGCCCTGCAGCCCATCCCAGATCTTCAGCAATGTGGTCTTGACCTCATTGTATTTAGCATCACCAGCGGTGAAGCCTCTAAGTTTGGCAATGTTCTCGATAGCTAGCTCAAAATCTTTCTTGTCAATACTTCCGCTCTTGTTGGTATCGAAGAACGTGCTGAACACATGTTGAAGCTTCTTCTTTCTGAAGTCGGAGACCATTTTGGACTGTTTAAGTTACTTGTCGCTAAATGAATGCAGTTGTTGCTGCTCTCATCTATATATAGTAGTTGTCAACGTTATCGAGTTGTCGCATGTTTATCGGGGGATCAGGCCGCAATGCGGGTTTGTTTTCGTTGCGATTGCGTTGTTTGCTGACGGTGAAGTCGTGAGCCGAGGGTACATAGTGACTGACTGTAGCAATGTTGACGTAAGTGTTTTGGCTGCATAAGAAAGGCCTTAAAATTTTAAGGAAATGTTTTTACTGACGTGGTAGAGCGAGTGAGTTTTTCCCTATTAATTACACAACTGCCAAAGAAGAGAGTATTGTTTATTGAATTCATGCATGTAAATAAATCACTTTCTTCGGCTTCTAGTTTCATTATTCCATCATCATAACTTTTGTATCCTTCAACGGATTTGGACGGATTTGTTTGGACAAGGTTGAAAATTCCTTAAAACTCTTTTTCCAGTGACAAAAGCTATATTTTCTTTGTCAATACAGTAGGTATATAAAATGCTTGTTAGGTAGTAAAGGGTTTGGATTATGAAATGTGTAAAAGTTTATTAAAAACGATTAAGGTAGGTGGGTACACAGGAGGTACAAACAGGATAATATAGGAAATAAAATATGGTGAAAAATCTCATGCGGGCGGGACAGGCAGAGCGTAAGTCATGTCCCGCCCGCACGAGATTTTTCACCATATTTTATTTCTTAATTTATTAAGAAAATTAAAATTAAAAAGTTAGTAGCTAAAAATTAATATGGCAAACAAAAATTCAACAAAATGGATTGCAGTCTATGTACTAGACAAAACAGATATATTTTATGAGTTCACTGCAAAAAATATATATACAAATTGCCGGGCTGGATGAACACTTTTGCATGGATATGACAATATTTTTTTCGATTTACCAGCATTGGTCACTTTAGAACAAGTTCATTTTCACGGACTGAGTCACCCTCTCAAGTGTTATAGTGGCAACAGAAATACGTCATCGGTGAAACTGGTGCCTGGTGACAGACGGACAGACAGAGAGACAGACAGACGGACAGCGGATATTAATAATATATATAAATAATCTAAAGATATAATAAAGCTCAAAAACGGCTGCACCAGAATATTTTTAAATGTCAGCGGAATAATAGCATTGTAGAAACCAAAATGCCTTTTTTGTGTACACCGTTTTTGAGTTATTTTATACTAGCTTTCGCCCGCGGCTCCGCCCGCGTTAATGTCGATCCCTCGGGAATAGTACTTTTTCCCGGGATAAAAGGTAGCCTATGTCCTTCTCCGTACTCCAGAGAACTTGTATGCAAAATTTCATGATGATCGGTTCAGTAGTTACGGCGTGAAAGCGTAACAAACAAACAAACAAACAAACAAACTCACTTTCGCATTTATAATATAAGTAAGGATCCTGTGCGTCTCCTTATCTTTTCTGCAATGCATGCGGTCATCAGTGTGACGCAGACCATGACTCAAGCTGATCATTGTTGACCGATTAGATTAATATCGGTTTGATCATCCGCTTTAGTTTTTAGAGTTCCGTACCCAAAGGCCACTAACAAGGTAAGCCCGCAAAGAGATTTAACACGATGCGACAAAGAATTTATTGAATTATATTGTAACTAGCTTTCGCCCGCGGCTCCGCCCGCGTCATTGTCAATCCCTTGGGAATAGTACTTTTTCCCGGGATAAAAGGTAGCCTATGTCCTTCTCCGCACTCCAGAGAACTTGTACGCAAAATTTCATGATGATCGGTTCAGTAGTTACGGCGTGTTTCGTATTCAATTTAGTTTCAGTATCATGTATAGAGCTTATAAACACGATATCTCTGAAAACAAAGTAACTTACTCCATGACGAATTATAACAGATTTATTATTAGTATTGATTGATGGTAGGTAATATCCTTAGTAATTTATGATATTTTTTGAAGTGAAAACTTATTGAGATGGGTAAAAAATTTTGAACTCGCGTCAGTTAAAATAATTTTGGCGAAGATCGCTGCAATTTATTACTATGAACAAAAACTCAATACTTTAAAGTCTTATAATGCTAGTGCAATGTATGATTTTTAATTAGTATTATAATGAGTACAGCCAGGATACAATGCTTGTATTAAAATGACTAACCAATGAATTAACTGTCCGTGCTCGCGACATCTTTATGGTGCCTGTGGCGGACGGCAACGGATCGCGGAAATTTATTAATATAAACAAAATCAGAATACTATAACTCTTTAATAATGTTACTGCAATGTATGATTTTTAATGAGTATTATAATGAGTAAAGCCAGACTGAAGGCTAGTATTAAAATGACTTACCAATGAATTAACAGTCCGTGCTCGTGACATATTTATGACGCTTGCGGCGAACGGCGACGGATCGCGGCGATTTATTATTATGAGCAAAAACTGTTGTCCGTTTTGTTGTCCTGTCAAGCGTTGGAGCCTTTAAAACGTTTTGCTGTCCAGTATAGTAATAGTGTTGACGAGGCACAATCAATATTTATACCAATATTATAAATGTGAAAGTAACTTTGTCTGTCATCACTTCACGCTTGAACTTTTAAATGAATTGCGATAGAATTTGATATAGGGGTAGTTTAGGTCATAGAGTACCTATCCTACAAAAATTTACTGTTCCCGAGGAAGCGAGCGAATCCCTGGCAATGCGGGGAAGCCTATAACTCTCCGCGGGCCAGGGCAGCCTCGAAACTGGCAAATTTTGGTACAGCATGTGTAGATTGTGATTTATTCAACAACAACACCCACAACAGCCACTGCTCACCTCCGCAACACATCATCACATATTATTAAAGCACGGTCATAAATCCAAATTATATAAATAAAGATATTAATAAAAAAATAATTTAAAACTTTCTGAAATTGAACCTGTTCGATTTAACCCTCTTAATCAGCACAACGCAGCCCTTTCAGAAACCTTTCGAAAATTATCGGAATTGATTTACATCTTTAGAAATGAGATTTTGCCGATTTTCAATACGCAAATGGTTCGGAGCTGTTTGACCAAATCGACCGTTTGGCTTCAATTGTTTTATTTGCCGATGGAAACCAATCTTTTCACTTTAGCTTAACTGCCTCCGTGGTCCAGTGGTAAAGGCGTTTGCCTATAAACCCGGGGGTCGTGGGTTCGATTCCCATGGGAAGCATACGGTGTTAAGTTGTTTCCAGTTTGGTTAGGAAATTGCAGGCTTAATCCACCTGATTGTCTGATAATAAAGATGATTGTCTGAGAATAAAGATGATAAAGAAGAAGGCACGTTAAGCCGTTGGTCCCGGCTGCCATCTGGTAGTCGTTAAAAGGAACCACATCAGAGGCCGAGAGGCGACACGAACTCTAACACTAGGGTGTGCATAGTCGATTGACCGTGACACCTACTCGAAAATATGATGATTATCCATAATAATATTATAAACGCATAAGTTACACTGTCTGTTTGTCATCAGGGCGTCTGTTATATCTACCTGCCTCAACCACCAACGGATGCTAGATGAAATGAGGTCTAGTGAAGCTCGGAGAAGGACTTAGGTTATTATTCATCCCGAAAAACGTACCGTTACTGAAATCTACATTCGCGCGAGCGGAAACGCGCAAAAAAAGCTGGTATTAGTAAATTTGTAAAAGATTACAATTACAATGAAAATTTGTTATGTTACGTAATACTCACATTACGTACAATCATAACCCTGTTTTAATGTCACATCATTCTAATTTAGCATAAGTAAGGACTAAGCCGTGTCGTATCTTTATTATTTGTATTACAGTCCATTAATTTGACGTGGCTTAAATGCCCCACTGATTGCACACAAAAGAATCTAGAGGAGTCAAATTACGCATATTGGACAGTTACTATAATAACTATAAAAAAGTTGTTTCGACTCGAAAAGAAGAAGAAGAAAGAAGAAGTCTACTAATTTAACAATTCTTTTCAAATGGACTGATTGAACTAAAATGAATTAGCTTCATTTTAGTTATTACCTCCGAGAAAGGGCCCTGAATGCTAAAAAAAATAGAAATTCGATTGATTTTATTTCGCTGAAACTTGCCGCTATGTCATAATTTGTTATACTGTCAATTAATTCATCCTTTTACTTTTTTTGGGGAAGTTACCTTCGAGAAAAGGCTACTTAGAATAAAGAAATAACTTATTTGTATAAAACATTGTCTATTATTTTTTTCTGAATCGTCAATAAATCCTGAACCTGAAAAATCGCCTTCATCTTTTCCTCTTGGGTATACAGGATTATATTTTAAAAAATATTGAATGTTTGTAAACTTTCGTTAAAAAAAACCGGCCAAGTGCGAGTCGGACTCGCGCACGAAGGGTTCCGTACCGTTATCTATAAAAACGTCAAAAAAATCATGTCTGTTGAATGGAAGCCCCCGTTTAATATTAATTTTGTTTTTATTTAATTATGAATTTTTAAACTGAATATTTATCTAAATATTCTGTGAATATTTTAAGCTTCTACCTGTTGCCGTTATCAATATCGAGCAAAAACAAGCAAAAAAATCACGTTTGTTGTATGGGAGACCCCTTAAATATTTTTTTGTATTCTTTTTTTAGTATTTGTTGTTATAGCGGCAACAGAAATACATCATCTGTGAAAATTTCAACTGTCTTACTATCACGTTTCATGACACAGACAGACGGACAGCGGAGCGATATTAAGAGGGTCCCGTTTTTACCATAGACATACCTTAGACTTTCAAAATGAAAATGAGTAGTACGTCATTATACGGCTTCACTGTGCTTTAGAAAGAGAGATAAGACTGCTGACAGCAGGCCCATTTTTAATGACATTTGACATTACCTGGTCACAACAAGGCCCGCTGAATTTGAAAAGGAAATTATTTTACCTAAAATATAAATAATCTTTTAACTTACACAAAAAAATTAGGTAAATACCAACATGGTGTCTTGTGCGGTTGTCGAGTGCACTACAACCCGTAGGAATAATCCTAGCAAATATACATTTCATCAGTAAGTATACATTTTTGTCACCGGTATAATTTCGGTAAAAAACTCGAACAGTTTTGATTTCTACTAGGATAGTATTGTTAAGTATGTTTCATAATTGATAGGAAAATTAAAACATTTAAACATAAACGAGAATTAGCGAAAATATTATGTAAAGAAAGTTCGCACACGTTTACACAAGTGCTTGAAGTTATTCATATTTTATCGACATCGACAATAGTTTCGATTGCACTCACTGAAATATTGTTACTTGATATTTTACCCGACTGCGTCCGGAGCAGGTTTATTGTAGCTTTCACGTACTTATATGTATGGTATGCTATTTCACTCTTCCATACTGTTCAGACAGAAAAGAATAAAACGTAGAATGAACCGACTGCTTCTCTTCCAAAAAAATCTTGTAAAAGCCGATCTAGGAAATGGGCAAAAATCTGATAAATTATATTAGTAGGAGATGCAGCTAGCAACCCATCAATATTTTGATTCCGTGCTGAACGTGGCTTTTGGGTTAGACCTGTCTACATCGCGAGGGAATAAAAATGTAATAGTACGGATGTATCTATACATTTTATAGTACGCTCCATAGCCCAAACTAACATAATTGTTTGTGTTTTATTTATTGCATTACAGTTTTTGATAAGAGCAGAGCTAGTAGAGCATCATTAGCATACTTGAGTACGATGACCAATTTGTTAAATATTGCATTGTTGTAAATTGCTATGAATAACAAGTGTCATGGTTGTATTATTTCTTTTAATTTTTAACTTGCCCATTGAAGTTATTCCAAAATTAACGTCATCATCATCATCATCACCTCAGCCACAAAAAGTCCTTTGCTGGACATAGGCCTTCTCCAAGGATTTCCAGTACTATAATTGGAAAGGTCAACTCAGGTCGTCAGACCACCTGGTCTGTGGGTGTCCAACGCTGCGCTTGCTGGTACATGGTTGCCATTCGAGAACCTTTCTATTCCATAGGCCGTCTGTCCACTTCACGTAACGATATCTAACAAAAGTGTGCTCAAAAGTATTTTCAGCTAGATGCTTACGTCGCCGTATTTTTTAAAATCTATTTGTTATGCATGTTTCTTATTCTTGCAGACTCGCGGGTGAAACTATTCACATGGACATAAAAAAATCATACAGCGAATCTTTAATAAACATGATAGAGTTTATTCAGGTACGACTAACTAAACAAATTCAGTGTTATTATAAAAAAACGGCAAAACTCAGGTTTAAACCTGGTCTACCTTAGTCCGGACTAGCGATGGATCAACCTAAGTTTAGCAAATTAAACTTTGTTTCATTACAAAAAGTGAACTAAGTCAAGACTAACTTAGACCTGAGACGATCTCTGAATGATCTAACGGAAGCAGGATTCATTCAATCATTCGTTCAGTATGCTACTACTACGTTCCGATCTTCACTAATATTAAAATAAATAATAAAATTTATTGTTTGAAACTAGTATAAAACTAAAAATAATAAAATTGAAATGGAGAAACATGTTTATTTATGTCATAAACGATATATTCAGTGGTCAGATAAATAAATCATACTTTATACAAAACGATTTAATAATTTTACAAACCTGAAACGGAACGCGTGTGCGCGCGCAACAAAATTGAATTTGTTCCAAAGTAACCTCAAAGTTTGTTTACAAATATGATTGTAAAAAATATATTTTTATTTAATGAATTTAATGAATTAACGGTGCAGTGTCTCGAAAGTAATTGTTTTATAGTTGCTGCGAGATAAAATTTACGTGAATAAAGTAAAAGTGAATATGGTGTAAAAAAATGTGTACAAATACAAACTATTTTTTCCTAATATGAAATTAAGGTTCCTAAAAGTCATTGTTTTGTGGCGGTTGTGAAATATAAATGACGACAAAAGCGTTGAAAATAATCTAATTAAATGTTTTGATATGTTAAAATGCAAAAAATTAAAATATTTTTTCATAATTATATGTGTTGGTTTTGTTCATTTCTTCGCATTTTCCAGGTTTTTGCTCATTGCGAATAGGGTAATAGTATTTGACATAGATTTTAGCATCAAAGCAATTTTTTTGGTGAAAAGAGACCTATTTGTTGGTAACAAAATAAGTTAGTACTAGAGTTAAACTAGGGAATTGTAGGTTTATCTTTAGACCTAGGATCATCTATGGCTTAAACGATAAACCTCGTTTTCCTTAGTACTTGATTTGGACCCCGGCTTAAACCTGGTACTAACTTTAGTCCTTGTTTTATAATAACACTGATTATGTTTAGAGTAGCCTGAGCCTGTATATCAGGTGTAAAATATGTTTGTATACTTATGGTTTGTTTTTCGTAAAATATTTTGATATGCATAGTGAAAATGTACGTATTATATATCCTCGGTGGGGTCATTTAGTCTGTGCACATGACAAATTTTCTCTATAGGCGCAATACTAGTTAAAATACATTGCTAAATCTATTGATTGTCTGGTTAAATTATTATCTTTTTATCTATTATTATTATTATATATTATTAGCTGACCATTCAAAAATGGGCTGATTTGTTACCTGACTTCAAAAAAGGACGAATACTACGAATACATACGACTACGAATTCGGCCGTATGCCTTTTTTAATCGCATGACTGTTTGTGTCCTCATAACCGCATAAATCTTTTTTTATATAAAACGGTATGCTTCCAAGTTTTTTCCATATAAATTTTATCAAAATAAGTTCTGTAGTTTGATTGAAGTCGGTTTTTTGTATGAAAAATATTTAAACTATTATTTATGTGTCAATAAAGAAATGAAAAAGGTATCTATGTTTTATTTGCTGTGTTTCAATGTAAATAAATTATTTATTGAAGTTCATTGCCTTTTACTCTTTGTGAAGTTTATCTTCAGAAAATGTATATATCCCTGTAAAACTGTATAATTTTGCTTCTATTCTCAATGGGAAGGTATAATGATTTGACTATCGATACATTGACATACACCAGGTACATTTTAGCTAAACACTACTGAAGACAAATGCAAAATCACACCCACAACTGCATTTCAAAATCGGTCTCGTTTGACAGCATCCGTTTGAATCTCTATCCGTCAGGATTATATTATCTCTATGGTTTTTACCCTTTGCGTACGGAACCCTAAAAAACAATAGTTAGGAGAGCACACTATACAAAAGAACACATTTTCATGCTTAAACACCTGTAAAAGATAACTTAGATAAAACAGTTTCGTTAACTAAACTAGTTTTGCCTCCATGACCCTCAAATACGCCATCCCGTGTCAGTCTGACTGCGCCCTACTTAAATTAGAGGTAATCCAAGCCCCGCCGCAATATCTTTGACGTCCGCGCTGTACGCGTGACGAATGATGACTGACAGCTGACAGGGCGTGCAACATACGAGGTTACCTCGATCTCCCCTCCCGTGCGTCACGCGATATTAAATTTTGGAGTGATAGGGAAATAGGTGACGGCCTCTGGGACCGTGATGTTAGTTTTGCGGAACGGAGGGTAGCTGGAGATTTTATTGCGTCATTAGATACGTCAACTTCATTTGTTCTTGTTTTTATTTTTCGTGTTACTATTTTTATTTGTAGGTTTTTGCTTAAGAAAGAGGTACCTAGCTTTTTTTTGTAGGTGGGTAAATATAAGTTTTATTATTGAATATGTAAAGCTTAGTTATTAACCATGAGGTTTGACCATGTTGAGAGTCGCCAGTTATTAGAGCAGACTGGACAAAGTTTCGTTCGGCGTATTCTTCTCAGCAGTGGTAATTCCGAAAAGCTAGTAGTTTTTCGAATTTTCAAACATTGAAAGAACAACAGAAATATATGACGTTCAAAAAGCGATACATGTATCCTACTTTGAATAAAAAATATTTATTTTAATTTTCAAACTAGTTTTTAAAACATTATGATGTAACTCAGTTTTGAGGAACCCCACATGTCTATTCTCATAAACCTAAATTTGTGGAAGGATGTAAAATCGAATGTGTGAGGTATTTGTTTGTTTTTCGTGTATTACAATGGCCATCACTGTTGCCAGATATTCCAAGCTGGCAAATGGCAACTCATCAAGTATGTTTCAGTCAGTATATTTGAGCTTGCCCCAAAGTAAGTTCGAGACTTGTGTTATGGGATACTAACTCAAAGATACTAAATTTTATAACAAATACATATATAGATACACATCCAAGACCCAGGCCAATCTGAAAAAGATCATTTTCCGTCTTGACCTGGCCGGGGATCGAACCCGGTCACTCCGTGCCGCAGGCTGGCGTGTTGACCGCTGCGCCACGGAGCTAGTCAACGTTAATTGAATTACTAAAACTGTAAGTAGGAACAGGAATATTCAAAGAATCAATATGCTTTTACTACACATGTAAAGATTACAAGTCGGAAATAACAATATTCACTCTCAGTCAATAATCATAACGCGAATAGGAAACAAAAGCTTTTTCGCTGTCGCACACAATAACACCGACTTTTCCACTCAGAATCGAATATAAGCCTCTGGCAACTGCGCTACAACAATCGATATAAAATCGATTTACACTATTAGCCCGATTCGATTCTTATTACGCGATTCAAAGGATTTTAAACTCTTCGGGAAATATAATAAGATATGCTTTTGTGAGGAGAGTAGTTGGAGAGTGTTTCAGCATGGCTATCCGATGTTGTAGGATTTCATCGCTGGCTGAGCTCCGAGAGACCGTATACAGCTCTAGAAAAACGGCCAAGTACGAGTCAGACTCGTGCACGAAGGGTTCCGTACCATCTCTATACTAAGTTAGTAGGCAATTTTTTTGTGTTGTTGTTTTAAAAAAACATAATTTTACGAAAATAATTTTCTTATTCCCGCGAATTCTTAGTTTCATTTATAAACTTGAATAATATATTTTTTAAAGTGACGTCATTTCAAGGCTGCTTTTTTTTTAAATAAGGCAGAAAACAATAGTTTTTGCATCTTAATTTTATGTTCATAAGCATTTAATATCTATGATAAAGAACAAAATATTTTTTTAAAGAAACGTCTATATAAACAGAGACAAATCGCAGTTACAAAAATTCATCCATGAATTACGTCATAAGACGCGATTTTTTTTTACTAAATATCCCAGTAATTTTTTACCGACTTCAAAAAAGAGGAGGGTATTAAGTTGTATTTTTTATGTTTGTTACTTCTGATCTCCGTCATTAACCATGTCTGTTGAAAAAATATTTTTTGATTGAATGTGTATGCTCTCAAGTTAGTCCCATTTAAAATACAATTGGTTCAAGTTGTTTTTTTATATGAAAGATATATATTTGTATAAATAGAAGATATAATATACCTCGATATGGTATTTGATTCAGCATATAAAATTATTTTTTGCTTAGCAAACTGACACAGCCACTGAGCCATCAAGCAAGCTTCTACGAAAATCTCACAAATTATGTTAGTAGGTAGCATCACTATTGTGATTTTTCTAACATATAATAATAGTAATAATATTTTTTTTAATTTAGATAACTTCATCCATAGGGATTAGTAACAATTGGCCTTAAAACTAAAGTTAGTAAATACGGACATACATAGACATACAAGGAAATACAAGCTAAACAAAGCTCATAAACATCAATGAAACCGGTTCAACCCGTCTGGCCAGCGAGGAGAGTGTAGGCCAAATCGTCTATCTGCTTTGACCAAGTATGGCTCCGGTAGTACAGAGAGGATCATGCTCTTGCATTGGATACTAAAAATACAATACAATACAATACAAAAATTCTTTATTGCACCATATTAGAAATATAAATGTATAATTTTAATAAATTTGTGTACAATTAGGCGACCTTATCGCTAAAAAGACCTGATGATGATGATGATAGGCATACAGTAAACAACAATATAGGATCTACTGTTACCAGCAAGATGTCTACTCGTACGTCACTGCGTGCAGTCGTATCCATCGAACTAGCATCGGCGAGTCCCACCTGTCTGCCAATGGGCGCAGATAGAACTGATGCCAACCAACACGCTAAATATGGCTTTTAGGTCTTAAAGACCTGTGCTCTGTCTACCCCGCAAGGGAAAAAGACGTGGTGTATTCTGGGTAATGTATATATCCGGAGTGGGGTTATGGGCCATTGGACTTGCCCATCCTGCCCACACTGGATCCACTCCGGCTCCGGCTGGAGCGCTGCCAGCGGCGTTTATACGGTGAGCGTTTGAATTTTAAAGTCAATAAGATAAATATGTCTCTGACTCATTTCCGAGGGGACGGGGTTCTTTATAGAAATGTCTCAAGTCTCAAAGTTTGATTTGTGTTGTTGCAACGTCGAAAACTTTATCATAATATTATTTGTAATAATATTTATTTAGTGATTTTTTATGTTCCTAATAATAATCTACATCTACACTTATATTATAAAAAGGAAAGATTATATTGTTTGTTTGTTTGAATTGAATTAGGCTTAAGGCTCCGAAACTTCTGGACCGATTTGAAAAATTATTTTACCGTTAGAATCCTACATTATTCCTGATGAACATAGGCTATAGACTAAATACCTATATCTACCCATGCGAAGCCGAGAAATATACATGTATACATAATATCACGCCTTTTTCCCCTGCAGGGTAGACAGAGCCTAGGTCAAAATCTCCTCTCCTAAATCTCTATGTTTAGCATGGTGGTAGCCGCGTAGGTGGCTAAAGGAATCAAAATACTGATGGTTTGCTTGCCGCATCGCCTACTAATATGATTCCTCAGTTTCCGCCCATTCTCCCAATCGGCTTTTACGATCTGCTCGGGAATAGATGCAGCTGGTACATTCATCGTGTTTTCTTTTCTCCAAGACCAGCATGGAGACAGATAAGAAGTCTTGTCAAATTGAATTTTAACTAGTCATTCATTTAACTTAATTTATTTTTAATATATATTCTATTTTCCCGAAAAGACCATTCTGTCAGTTGGCCTGAGTCTCGAGGAATGTAAATTTATAGTATTTTTTTATGATATAGGAAGGCAAACGAGCAAGCGGGTCACCTGATGGTAAGTGATCACCACTGCCCATGGACAACGGCAACACCAGGGTGTGACAGGTGCGGTGTCGGCCTTTCAAGGAGTTGGGGGAAGGAAATGGGGAGGGGAGAGGGCAAGATGGGCCTCCGACTCTCACCGAACAAAGCATAGAAGCGGTAAAGCTTCTACTCAGACGTCGATTTTCTGTGAGAGTGTGGTACTTCCCCGGACGAGCCAGCCCATTCATGCTACCAGCAATTCGTTTTGCCGGTAACGTGGCTCTACCACGACTAATTATATATATTATAGAAATTTATTTATAATTTTAAATAATATTTTAAAGTTATCTGAATCGTCACGTCTATTGTGAAGGCACCCTATTTCCAAGCTCGAATTAAGATTTACCGTCGGCTGCCAGAGGTTAGGCCAGAATTGGCTGCACTTTTTACATTTATTAAGTCTCTGATTGCATTCGCCAATTTCGTTTCAATGGCCTACTCGGCACGTTAAATATATCGCTTGGCCTGCGTATGTAACCGAAGTATCATCTTCTTCTTTCTTCATCATCATCATTTCGAGTAGGTGTCACGGTCAATCGACCATGCACACCCTGGTGTCAGAGTTCTTCGGAACCGCCTCTCGGCCTCTGACGTGGTTCCTTTAACGACTACCAGATGGCAGCCGGGACCACCGGCTTAACGTGCCTTCCGAAGCACGGAATCATCTTCATTATCAGACAATCAGGTGATTCAAGCCTGCAATGTCCTAACCAAACTGGAAACAACTAAACAAAGTATGCTTCCGGTGGGAATCGAACCCACGACCCCCGGGTCAACAGGCAAACGCCTTAAACACTGGACTACGGAGGTTGTTCTTCTTTCTTGGCCTACGAGTATTGTGTG
Organism: Elegia similella; assembly: GCA_947532085.1. Classification (NCBI taxonomy): domain Eukaryota; kingdom Metazoa; phylum Arthropoda; class Insecta; order Lepidoptera; family Pyralidae; genus Elegia; species Elegia similella. The sequence continues at coordinate 24,573,741 of OX383941.1, forward strand.
TGCGTAACTCCAGTCGAAAAGTATACATTTTTGAAAATTGACAATCACAAAGGTTTAATGCTTAACGTGGTAGAAAAACGCCTGAAAGTCATTTTTTTATGCCGAGAGGGTCATGCTCCTGTAGTGGAGGCTAAAAGGACCTAATGATGATGAACGTTTGTTCAGTTGCTGTATCTCTAAAACGGCAGGTCAGTCAACCGTCGTTTTTTGTATAGATATAGAACGCCATTTTATGCCGATTAATGCCGTAGGTTTTATAAGTATCATTATTATGATTTATGAGTTTCGATAATTTCTCTAAAAATCCGAAAATGGGCTCTAGCTATTAATAAAAAAACCCTGACAAATCAGACTGGTGGCAACATGTAGTTCTTACACCACTACACATAATTAGAACATATCATTAGCCTGTCCCACGAGTTCGGCGAGTAATGACGATATTACTTGTTTCGGAAAGCCAAATCCGGTCATATTTATTCAATATGACAGGATCGGATTTGGCTATTTCTATTATAAATAACTAGCTTTTGCCCGCGGCTTCGGTCGCGTTAAGCAGTATAGAAGTTTCATACAAAGTTTCATCCCCTATTTTATCCCCTTGGGCGTAGAATTGATCAAAATCTTTTCTTAGCGGATGCCTACGTCATAACATTTACCTGCATGCCAAATTTCAGTCCGATCCGTCCAGTGGTTTGGGCTGTGCGTTGATAGATCACTATGACAGTCAGTCATCTTTGAGTTATATATATTTAGATAAGAATTCACTATTTGCCTGTGAACTGACTGATTTCATTTTGATAAATTTTTTAGACCTTTAATTTGAGAATATACTCACAAAAGATTAGATAAAAATACTTAAGAATATAATAAATAATAATTGAAAACTATACTTAATCATTCTTACGCGATTACTCGACCAAATTTGAACGAAAAATGCGAAAAAATATTAAAGTAAAGTTTAACAGTAATTTGTTTGTACTTGATTTATTATCAGTTTTTTCAGAGAATTCAGAACACGCCCTTTGTCAAAAGTAAGAAGTAAAATGAAAGTAAACACTTCATTAAATTGAAAAGCCTCTTATCAATCAACAAATACAAAATATGCGTAAATAAATTTCTTCATTGATTTTCTGATTTTACTGTTTCATTATTTATTCAACGGTATGTAATATCAATCATTTAGCGCCTTTTCTCGTAACTTGTAAACTTAGTCATTTTCATTGTTTTACGGGATAAAACGGGAGCTTATTACTCCGATGTCCGTCCGTCTATCTACCATAAGGTACACTTTATCTATTGAACCGCAATACGTAGAGACATAATTTTCACCGAATGTGTATATCTTTTATCGCTATAACTTTCGAGAATTTCGGCGCCGAGATTGAATTGTGCGGTAGCTCAGATGGTAGAGCATAGGTCGTACATAGACCTAAGTCCCGACCGCATGATTTTTTTCCTGTTTACGGACGATAATTTAACGTGATAACGGTGGAAGAGAGATAGGTGCGTAAGCCGAACGCATAGGCCGGTCGTGCCTATCTATCGCTTGTACCGCGCTAACGCTTGCACGCGGAACGTGACACTTTTTCATGCGTGCAGACGGCGTTCATCGATTTATAAGACGTTATCACGTCGAAAGGCAATTAATCATAGATTTAAAAAAATGGCGTCTCAATGCAATCAATCAATTAGCTTTATATTTTTTTTTTCTCTTGTTCTTTTTTTCTTTCTACGTAGTTTTAGTCATGATATATTTTTTATGATCACTTTGTCACTAATTTAGGGTTTTTCTGGTAGGTTTAGTTTTAGCGATTATGTTTTTTCTATCTTTGTTGTAAGTTCGTGTTTTTTTTTTAATACTAAATTTCAAATTCTGAATAAAGATATAAAAATAAAGATATGTAAAATAATTATAAAAAAAAAATCAATAAAACGAATTTCGTTATCAATCAATTATAAACTAAAACAAATGAACCCTTAGCGATCAATTTTATCAAACGGCTCCCGAGCCATTTGCGTATTGAAAATCTGCAAAATCTCATTTCTTAAGATGTTTACCAATTCCGATTATTTTCGAAGGGTTCCGAAAAGGGCTGCGTCGTCCCGATCGCGGTTGAATAGACTCAGTTTCGGAAAGTTTGGAAGTAATTTGGATTTGATGAGTCTTATTTTGTTAATAACCTCACTTTGATTATTTTAAATTGAAATGAATTGAAAGACAATATTATTATTCTTCTTGAGAAAGGAGTCGTGCTCATTAAAGCACGTTCTTCATTTCGTTTGCCATATAAGAATAGAGTGAAAGCTCATTTCTACAAGGCCTGTCAGATTATTCATAGTATGTATGTAGTTTACGCATTTTTTATTATAATACTGTGCTTCCTAACGTGTATATTTTTCTGTAGTTTATTATTCTTTGTTGTGTTTTTTTAAGCTATTGCATAGCTTCTATCGCGGGCCTTGAGCGTGGAGACCGAATCCAGAAATTCCGTAACGAAAATAACCTAACACCCCTACTCCGACCGGCACAGCGGTGATACCTTGACTTGGGTGTCGCGGCAGGCTCCACGGAGTTACTGTTAGAGTGTTACAGTAACGGAGTTACTGTTACAGTGAGTTAACTTAGTAACAGTAAGTTAACTTAACAACTTAAGATAAGATACAGTAAGTTAACAGTGAGTTACAGTAACGGAGTTACTGCATAAATTTTTTTTTTTTTTTAATACCCTGTTCTGTCCCACTGCTGGGCAAAGGTCTCTCCCATCTCCTTCCATTTATCTTGATCCTGAGCTATATCTGACCAGTCATGCCGAAAGGCGTCGAGATCATCCCGCCATCTTTTCCTTGGCCTGCCCCTTCGACGACGACCATCCTCAGGTATCCAAGAAGTCACTTTATTAACCCATTTGTCTGGCACCATTCTACTGACATGACCCGCCCAGTCCCACTTCATCTTGGCAGCTTTGTGTCCCACATCGGCGATACCTGTCATTGAGCGAAGTGTACCATTCGGGACTCTGTCCAGTCTTCTGAAACCTAGTATACTTCTCTCCATCGCTCTTTGGCAAACTTTGAGTTTGGACTTCTGCTCCTCAGTCAGTGACCACGTCTGAGCGCCGTAGGTTAGGACGGACAAGATACACATGTCGATGAGTCGACGTTTAAGAGACATTGGAAGGTCGCCCTTCATAAACGCTTTCATGGACCAGTAGCTCCTCCAAGCATTTTCTATGCGACGGTCAATTTCCTTCTCTTGTCGGTTGTTGAAGGAGACTACCTGGCCCAGATAGATGTACTCATCAACGTAGTGAATTTCTTGCCCGTCTACCTGGACCCTACGAGTGACGCTGTTGGTCATGACTTTTGTTTTTGACTGATTCATCAGAAGTCCAACTTCCAAGCTCGCCTTGCTCAGTTCTTGGAGCATATTTTGCAGTTCCGCCGAAGTGGATGCGAAAAGGACAATATCATCGGCGAACCGTAGATTAGTGAGTCGAGCTCCACCGATCTCAATGCCCCCTCGCTGCCACAAAACCTCCAAGTTCGTGAACACTTCCTCCAGAGCACTGTTGAATAGTTTTGGTGAAAGTGGGTCACCCTGCTTTACGCCTTTTTCAATTTTAAATGTGGGTCCATAGGATTCTAACTTTATGTTTGCAGTACTATTGTCATAGATAATTTTTAAAAGTTCTATATATGTATTTCCTATATTTTGTCTTTCTAAAGCGGCAAATATAGCTGAATGTACGATGTTGTCAAACGCTTTAGTATAGTCGACGAAAGCGACATAAAGTGGTTTATGAAATTCGTTAAACTTTTCAACTATTTGATTGACTGTTTGTAGATGGTCGCTTGTCGAGAAGCCAGGTCGGAATCCAGCCTGCTCCGGAGGCTGGTGGGAATCTAGAGTAAATCCTATTCGCTGAAGAATGATCTTTATAAATAATTTATATATATGGGAAGTTAAGCTAACAGGTCTATAGTTGTTGATATCTGTTTTATCGCCTTTTTTATGGAGTAAAACAATATTCGAATGACAGATATCCTTTGGAATTTTGCCAGTCAGTAAAATGGTGTTAAAGAGGTTTGTCAAATGTGGTATAAGGACATGGCTACCAATTCTCAGGGCTTCTGTAGTTACTCCATCGTTGCCAGGGCTTTTTCCATACTTCATAGTTTTGAGTGCTTGATTAACTTCTGTATCTGTGATGAGCGGTATAGTATCAGGGCAAAATACCGATTTCCTAATGTTACTTTATTATTATCGGTATATAGAGATTTATAGAATTTTGTGGATATTTCTAGCTTTTTCTGTTCATTGCTATGTTTTGTACCTTGATCATCTTTTAAACTATTGATCCATACCTTTCCATCTGATATACCATTCTTAGCAACTCTTAGGGATTTATGGTTCTCTAATGCATTCCTTACTAGTTGAGTGTTGTGTTTTCGAATGTCATCTCTAATACTTCTTTTAACTTGTTTGTCTATTGCAGCATATTCTGGACTTCCGATAGTTTTGTTTAGTCTTAATTCTATTAATTGAAGAGAATGTTGAGAAAGTTTCTTAGACTTCGGTTTATCTCTACGGATTTTGTTGCAGCTGTCCCTTATGGCTGTTTTGATGTGATCGTATTGAGTGTCAACGTCTTCTGCGTGCGCTGTATCAAGAAGTTGAAATTGGTTGGACAGTTCTGCTGTAAATTGTTTAGATTTATTAATGAGAGAGTTTAGTTTTAATTTCTTTATTTTATTTTTAAATAATATAGTCCTATGAATTTTGAAATTGAATCTGACCCTCGCACGGACAGGTCGGTGATCTGAACTTATTTTTATTTTGCTTATGACTGTGACGTCTTTGACGATTTGTTTATCCGTGGAAAGTATAATGTCTATTTCATGTTTTGTTTTCTTTGGAGAGATCCATGTCCAGCGTCTATGTTGTTTTTTCTTAAAGAAACTGTTAGTGATTGACATTTTCTGGCCATACGCAAATTGTAGCAGACGAACTCCTCGGTCATTACGTTCTGTTAGGCCAATGACCGATGCTAAAACATTAGATAGGAACTAAGAATAGGCCTGATATTGATGACGTAACCGACTTTATGGCCTCAGGCCCAATTTGGGAAGAATAATAACTAGTATAAGTGACTGTACCGCGTACGTTTCAAGGAAGTACGTTTTGACATGATAATGTCTTATTAAATAATGAAGACCGGCTGCACACACGAAAAATTGTCACACGCGATATAGAGGCACTGTCGGTCTAAGCGTTCGGCTTGTGACGCATCTATCGGACAATCGGCTTGTGTCGTATCTATATCTCTTCCACCGTTATCACGTAAAATTATCCGAATTTACGTACAATATTTTTTTGGTTTACTGTAAATGGTATAGGAAAAAAATTATTTATCGAAAAACATGCTGTTATTACCGTAATAATAGCGTGCTGTTATTTAATTTTATCTTTATGAATGCCACAGACTTTAAAATCAAAATAGTGTTAACACAAAATGGTCATAAATATCCGTAAAAAAGTTTCCATTTGGCCCCCATCGGCGGAATGGCCACTAGATTAAATCAGTCGCCCACCCCATCTAAATTACTAAAAACCCAATGCCCCAATTCAGCCACATTCAATCCACGGCCGAATCGGTAGGCGAGGCATCCATGATAAATCACGCCAATATTTCAAATGTCATAGCTGCATCCTATCTAACCAAAACCATAGCCTATCAAACACTTATAAACGTAAAACCCAAAATCAGCGGCGTGGCAAAAATTTACTTTCTTCTTTATTACACTGTGGCGTAGCTGAAAAACTAAGTTAGATGTAATCTTGATTTACGATTATGGACTTAGTTTTTATATAACTAAGATATATGTTACGGTAAATGCTTAGTTTGTAGATAGACAACAAAAATTGTAACACTCGTAGCACTATAGATAAGGCCGACATGGATTAATAGATTGCATCAATCGTGGTTTATCAATTTTAAGCTGCAATGGTTAAAAATGGCGGCGTAATGCTCTCACATTAATCAAAATATAAAAATAATGGTGCAAAAGTATTATTACTTTACTTCCGTACTATATATATCCTTATCTTTACTAATATTATAAATGCGAAAGTGAGTTTGTTTCTCTCATTACGATTTGACGCCGTTACTACTAAACCAATCATCATGAAATTTTGCATGCAAGCTCTCTAGAGTACCGAGAAGGACATAGACTACCTTTTATCCCGGAAAAAAGTACTATTCCCGAGTGATTGACATTGTCGCGGGCGGAGCCGCGGGCGAAAGCTAGTATACTATTATAAATGCGAAATTGAGTTTGTTTGTTTGTTACGCTTTCACGCCGTAACTACTAAACCGATCATCGTGAAAATTTGCATACAAGTTCTCTAGATAAGAAACTTGCAATATGAAGTAACTCAGAAATTTTAATAAAATTATTTTGAATGATTACGGAGAAGGACATAGGCTAAATTTCATTCCGGAAAAATAGGCAGAGCCTGCCTAACGTGTTTAATGTGTGCTTTTAGGTCTCATAGACCTAGATCTAGAGACCTAAAAGCCATGTCTAGCATGTTGACAGGATCAAAATAGTGATGAAGTTGCTAGCCGCATCGCCTACTAACAGGATTCCACAGATTTTCGCCCATTCTCTCGATCAGTTTTACGATCAGCGCGGGAAGAGAAGCAGCTGGTACATTCTATGTTTTTTCTTTTCTCCCAGAACAGCATGGAAGTAAAAAGGTACATATTTACAAACATACAGCGTGTAAATGTACCCTCGACATTTACTTAAAGGGGTGACTCAGCCCATCAATATGAGCAACTTTTCCTATGGGACCAATGCTGGGAACTCAAAAAAAATTTCGTCATTTCCATACAAAAGAGTTCCGCCGCCCGGCCAGTTTGTATGGGAAGGTCGAATTTTTTTTGAGTTCCCAGCATTGTTCTCATAGGAAAAGTTGTTTATATTGGTGGGCTGAGTCACCCTGTTAAGGGAATGTAGAGGGTCTATTTACACGGTGTATAAAGGTACAACAATAAAATCAGTCCAACAGAATTAAAATAGAATTCGGCTAACAGTCAAATAATTTTCGGTCAGCCGATTGTTGAATCGATTAAGCTGTGTATTGACAATGAACGCGTTAATTATAAAGCTGTTTGCGGGCGCAGTCGTCAATGCGCCAAATACTATTTGTATGTATGTTTGTGATTGAGTGCTCGGCCGCCCTAAATAATAAATTTTGTTTAGAGCTGTTGACGCTACGTTATACAGCGTGATTTTGAACATCGGCGACTTTGTATGGGAAACCTAATTTTCTTTTTCGTTTTTTACCTTTTTTTCTTGCAATTCTGTGTTCCATTAGGGATACTGATTCCCAGATTTCAATATAGCTAGGGGGTTCAAAATCACGTTGTATTATGGCATTAGGTACTAACTAACTAACCAATGTCGCAGGAAGACGCTGGATGCAGGCCGCTTCCAACCGGTCGTATTGGATATCTTTGGGGGAGACTATTCTCCCCCAACAATATGACCGTCCAGCAGTGGACTTCTTGCGGCTGAGATGAAGATGAGGTACTTTAGGTAAGTATAATGTCAATTAAAGACTGAATTTGAATAAAGTGATGTTTCAAAGTTTTAGCTTCTCGTGAGCAGATTGTTAATGACTTAACCGATCGAGGGTTTGGACTAAAAACTGCGATATCATGTCAATAGGCGATGCGGCTAGCAACTTGTCATTATTTTGATTCCGTTTTCCATCAACACGCCCTAAAACATGCTAATGTGGCCATAAGGTCTTATATTTCTAGGCTCTGTCTAACTCGCAAGGGCAAAAGACGTGATTACGTCGTTGGTTGAGTTACACGCTCATCATCATTTCGAGTAGGTGTCACGGTCAATCGACCATGCACATCCTGGTGTCAGAGTTCTAAGAAACCGCCTCTCCGCCTTTGACGTGGTATAACGACTACTTGGCAGCCGAGATCAACGACTGAAAGTGCCTTCCGAAGCACGGAATCATCTTTATTATCAGAAAGTCAGGTGATCCAAGCCTGCAATGTCCTAACCAAACTGGAAACAGCTAAACAAAGTATAATTCCCTTTGGGAATCGAACCCACGACCCCCGGGTCAACAGGCAAACGCCTTAACCATACCACTGAGGCAGTTACAGGCTGTATATACATATTACCACGTCTTTATCCCTTACGGGAAAGACAGAGCCTTTCCCGTAAAGGATAAAGAGGCGGTAATATAACTTTTATTTTTTCATCTTCATTATCAGGTCCTTTTTAGTCTCCACTACAGGAGCACGACCCTCTCTGTACTATTAGGGCCATACTTGGCCAGAGCAGCCAGAGGACTTGGCCTACACTCTCCACGCTGGCCAGACGGGTTGGAGAGGTCTTTTAGATGTTTAAGCTTTGTTTAGCTTGTATTTCCTAAGTCGCCTTCTACGACATCCACGGGAAGACTTGGAGTGGTCCTATTCTACTCTGCCGGATACCACACGGCTAATATTATTTTTTCAGTTTACCTGTTATTCTGTTAAATTAAACCATTCAATGCAACAATTGGCTCGCGATTGCAAACGTAACAGTTTGTTAATCGAGTGATATTCGATTCTTTTGAATAGCTTCTGTTATTTTAAATCTTTTATCTAGCTTAATTGGTTTCAATCCATTGAAAAACTCGTTTTTTTTTGCCAACAGCGTTTTGTATATTGAAATGTTATTGTTGAACATTTTTGATAAATGAAATAAATATATGCTTATATACATAATATGTCACGTTTTTTCCCTTGCGGGATAGATAGTGCCCAGCTGACCTATTTGCTAACGTTTTAATAGTCACTTCAAAATACATTGCGGGTTTCCTATTATGTACTATTTTTATTAAAAATATATAAAACGTAATGTACTTTGAAATGATTATCAAAACGTTGTACATTGAGTTAGCAAATAGGCCGGCAGGTCTTATAGATCAAAAAGCCTAGATTTGGATTAGTCGAAAATACTTGACGCATATAATGTTCGTATAGTTTTTGACACATTCAAGTTGATTACCTTTATCAAACGCATATATACATACATACATACATACATATTATTACGCCTGTTTCCCATGGGAGTAAGCAGAGACTATGGATCTCCACTTGCTACGATCCTGACATATATGTTCTACAGTTTCGGGTACTTCGAAAAGCTCCTTTTTTAAGAACGTCTGCAATCTGATCGCAGTACTTTCGACGAGGTCGACCCTGAACATTATTCCCATTCACACGGGCTTTATATATATTCTTTGTTGTTCTTCTTTCATTCATCCTTTCAATGTGGCCAAACCATCTTAATATTCCTTTCTCAATCTTGGTCACAACATCATCTTTCAATCCACATCGCTCCCGCACTACCTCATTTCATTCATACGCATATATACAGCGTCAAAATTATCTATTGATAGTCCTTTAAACGGTTTAACTCACGTATTTTTAGTCGGAAAAAATGCCGACAGTTTCAGCCTAGTCAGTAGGCCATCCTCAGGGCGAGTGTCCGTTTTGTTTTATACTAAAATGATGTCTCGCGTAAGTTTTAATAATATTATTGATAGTCCCTTGAAGGGGTAGCTCGGTTCGTCAAAATTAACGACTTTTCATATGATACGAAAGCTGGGAACTTAATACAAAATGACATTTGCTCACCGAGCTGATTTGGATGGAAATGTCAAGTTTTTCGAGTTCCCTGCATTGTTGGTCCCATATTAGAAGTTGTTCATTTTGATGGGCTTAGTCACCCCTTCAAGGTATATGAAATGATATGAAAAATATTTATTGTAAAAACACAAACCAAAAAAATACAATTACACGATAAAAAATACAACTAATAAAAGTGTACTACAATTGGTGATGACTCAGTTATACGCTGGACACATTTGTGACCAGCACTGATTTTCAGCCGTCACCTTTTGTGACATCAAGGACGCTCCACTCCAGGTAACATCAGTGGTTAATATTCATGCTGTATACTTCATCATCAGGTCTTTTTAGTCTCCACTACACCACACCAAAGACGTGATATACCTACGTAGGTGTATAAATTGGTCATCATCATCATTTCGAGTATGTCACGGTCAATGGACCATGCACACCCTGGTGTTAGAGTTCTTCGGAACCGCCTCTCGGCCTCTGACATGGTTCCTTTAATGTCTACCAGATGGCAGCCGGGACCAACGGCTTAACGTGCCTTCCGAAGCAAGAAATCATCTTTATTATCAGACAATCAGGTGATTCAAGCCTGCAATGTCCTAACCAAACTGGAAGTAACTGAACAAAGTATGCTTCCCGTGGGGATCGAACCCACGAATCAATTGGTGTAATCTAGAAACGATAGGTACTTTAACGATTGAGTAGCAAGCAAACCAAAATGCGGCACTTTGTCCTGTAATCAGCTGTGAGTACAGAGAGCTCGCTTTGACGGCAGAGCGCCCGGAGTTCACCGTCTGATTACGTGATAGTTTATCGCTTCAGTTACTTCACAAACATCAGTTTATATCAATTAATGATAAATGAGATTAATAATTAATGATATACGTGCTTCGGAAGGCACGTTAAGCCGTTGGTCCCTGCTGCCATCTGGTAGTCGTTAAAGGAACCAACTCAGAAGCCGAGAGGCTGTTCCGAAGAACTCTGACACCACGGTGTGCGTGCTCGATTGACCGTGACACCTACTCGTAATGATGATGATAAATATTATAAGAATGGTATAACGATAAAGATCCAGGTTGGCAGTTCCAGCTTCGAGGACAAGGTGTTTCGACGAATCCGACTCGGTTGGGCAGCGTTCGGGACGAAGCTCCGCCATGTCTTCTCGTCCAAAATACCTCAGTGCCTAAAGACGAAAGTCAATAATCAATGTGTGTTACCAGTGATGACTTACGGGTCCGAAACGTGGTCTCTTACTATGGGCCTCATAAGAAGGCTCAAGGTCGCTCAAAGAGCTATGGAGAGGGCTATGCTCGGTGTTTCTCAGCGAGATCGAATCAGAAATGAGGAGATCCGTAGAAGAACAAAAGTCACCGACATAGCTCAGCGGATTAGCTCTTTGAAGTGGCAGTGGGCGGGGCACATAGCGCGCAGAACCGATGGTCGATGGGGCAGGAAGGTTCTCTAATGGCGACCACGTACCGGCAAGCGCAGCGTCGGACACCCACCGACCAGATGGTCGGACGACCTGACTAAGGTCGCAGGAAGACACTGGATGCAGGCCGCTTCCAAACGGTCGTATTGGAAATCCTTGGGGGAGGCCTATGTCCAGCAGTGGACTACTTGCAGCTGAGTTGATGATGATGTGTCTGCGTTTCCGCGGGTAATCCATCCAGAATTCAGTCTCTGATGAGAGGGACGCCGCTATACGTTAGACACGATAGGAAATATCTCTAATCGTGTCGCACGTATTGCGGCGTCCTTCTCATCAGAGACTGAATTTAGGATGACACTGTATGAATAGGCACTTAACCCGTCAAGACCCTGATCCAGAGGACATTTTATAATCATGCAAGGAAATGTCAGGTTAAGGAAGTTTTTTCATCATTTCAGCCGTAAGAAGTCCACTGCTGGATAAAGGCCTGTCTCAAGGATTCTTCGCTTCAGAGAAGGATATTGCAGTACTCAGTACCTGCCAAGCGTGGTCAGTATTACTCACCACGCTTGGCGGGCGTTTTGGCGAACGTGGTTTCTTTGGCTCGTTGTCCATCCGAGGTAAAACATATTTACCGTGTGCAAATACGAATTCAATTAGGATGCAGTCAAAAAATAAAAAAAAAAAAACTAAATTACTGTATATTTTTATTTTGTTGTGATGTAGTTGTAAAAGTCTACAAAAGAAGATATTAAAATTGTTCAGATAAACAGTGATAAATTCTTTATTAATCTAGTTCCGGGCGTCCCGTTAGGGCCTCAGGGCTACATTTGAGCTTCACTTTTAATAACAATACAAACCGATTGCCAAGGTTACTTACTATCCAGCCATCGCGGTACGGGCTATCGGAAAAATTTCGAAATCCGTCTGCATCGGTAATGGCACACAATAATCGTATCTGCGTCGCGCACAGTCGGCCAAATTCAGACCGACGCCGCGTGCCCGTAAGGATTTTAGTGCACGATTGTGCCTGTGGTGCAAGGCATAAGAAGTAGCGAAAATCTTGTGAGATGTAGGAAGTAGCGATGCGTCTCAAACTTGGTCAATTCGGACCGGTGTCGAGTGTTTGTAGGGAATTAAGTGCATGACTGTGGTGTGGTGCGAGGTAGCAGTCAGCGGTTCTTTCAATCTCGGCCTAATTCGAGCCGATGCCGCGTACCTGTAAGGGTTTTAGCGCACGACTGTACTGGGCATGGGAGGCATAGAAGGTGGCGGAAAATGCTTTAATCTGAGGTGTCAAAGTGGCCACTCCGTCATATTATTGTCCTAATGGTCTTAACGAAATTCGGATCGACGCCGTATACAAATAAAGTGTTAAAATGCAAGTCTCTAGCGCACACCAGTAGATAACGGGACCACTATCACTGCTCGCGATTAAAAGTAAAGATAGCGGGAACTTCAACGACAAATTATGCCAGATTTAACTGCATATGAACTCGTGTCGTAGGCTGGCGTGTTAACCACTGCGCCACGGAGCTGTCTGAGAATGTGGATTAAGTATTAACTTACATGTTTTAAATATCCGTAAAAGAACAGTAGTGTATGACTTGTCCCATGCGCCAATACCGAGCGATTATTTATCGAATGGAGGAAAGCTGCGGCGGACGAATATTCGCTTTGATGTGACGAAAAGGGATTGTCTTATTCCACTTTTTTCTGCTTTGTAATGGCTTTCACTCGAGCCCGTCGGCCGGCTTTCAGTTTTTCGTGAAATTATTCGGGAATATTGGAAGTTTATAGTGAAAGGAATAAAGTGAGTGAAAGTTTTGAAAGGAAGTTATGAATTGAAGGATAAACTGATTTTTGAAAGTTTATAGTTGTAGTAAAAGGCGTGTTTACAGGTATCTTAAGAGTCGGCAACGCATCAGCACCTCCTCTAGTATCGCAGATGTCCATGGGCGACGGTGACCACTTTCCATCAGGTGGCTCGTCTGCTCGTTTGCCGTATACAAAATATACAAAAAAAAAAATAGTATCCTTCCATGCTGGTCTGGGAGAAAAAAAACGTAGGATGAACCAGCTGCTACTCTTCTCGCGCAGATCGTAAAAGCCGATCGAGGGAATGGGTGAAAATCTGAGTATCATGTTATTAGGCGATGCTAGCAACCCATCACTATTTTGATTCCGTTTTTCATCTTCATGCCCGCCAACATGCTAAACGTGGCTTTTACGTCTTACAAACCTTAGCTCTGTCTACCCCGTTAGGGAAAAAGACGTGATATTAGTATGTGTGTATGTATAGTTTTAGAAGTGACATAATATTGGGTTCCATAGCAAAAACTGTTTAAACCGACTTCAAAAATCTTCTATGCTGGTTTTGGAGAAAAGAAAAAACTTAGAATGTGCCAGCCACTTTTCTTCCCGCGCAGACCGTAAAAGTCTTTAAAAAGTAAAAGTCTTTACATTTTCGCCAATTCCCTTGACGAGTCAAGGGAATTGGCGAAAATGTAAAGAATCATGACATGCGGCTAGCAATCCATCACTATTTTGATTCCGTTTTCCACCTTTACGCCCACCAACACGCTAAACGTGGCCTTTCAGTCTTATGATTTTAGGCTCTGTCTACCCCGTAAGACAGAAGAAGAAAACACGTCGATTTCCACAATTTAGTGCAGTATCGTCATCAGATTCCTCGATAGCCTAGAGAGTAACAATAAGTTGTTCTGTTTTTCGTGTGTGCAAGTGGCCAACACTGGTGTCAGATATTTCAAGCTGCCTATAGGCATCTGACATAGCTTAACGACTGCCATCAATGGCGACAGCCTTGACCACGGCTCTACGTGCCTTCCGAAGCACGGAGAGGCTCGAGGTATTTTTATGCTACTTGCGGTCACCCATCACAGTGGGGACTGCACCCAGAGTTGCTTAACATGCGTAAGCGCTGTTTATACTCACGATCCGAGCTCCTAAGTAACTGTGGGTAATAAATACGTCTCGTGCAACGCATACTACTCGTACATCCCCGATCTTCTGTCCATCTGTGCGCCACTATGTCAGATAATGGGTCATTATTATCACATGGTCGTGACATACTGACATACATTATGAGACTGGATTGGTTTATATTTAGTACTAGCTTTCGCCTGCAGCTTCGCTCGCGTCAACGTTCCTCTCTCGGGAACTTTTTTCTGGGGTGAAATTTAGCCTTCTCCGTAAAGATGTCCTTCTCCGTACTCTAGATAACTTGTATGCAAAATTTTATGATGATCGGTTCAGTAATTATGGCGTTACAAGCAAACAAACTCACTTTCGCATTTATAATATTGGTATGGATAGATTTTTATAGATAACTAGTTTTCGCCCGCAGCGTCATTCGCGTCAACTTTGTTCCCTCGGGAATAGTACTTTTTTTGCGGGATGAAAGGTAGCCTGTGACCCCATCTTTATACCGTTCTAGAAACAAATGGTACACTAAAGCAATGGGGACAACATGATGAAGGATTGCAAAGCCTGTAATGTTTATAAGTATTTTTAACCCCTGACGCAAAAGATTAGTGTTATAAGTTTTACGTAAAATGTCTGTGTTTGTGTGTATCTGTGGCATCGTAGCTCTCAAACGGATGGACCAATTTCGATCCGGTTTTTTCAATTTTAAATTGAAAAAACCAGTTACATTTCATGCTTCGGTTCTTAGCTACAGTGTAAGAGCATCAGCTCTTTTCCAAAATGATGTAATAGAAAAATGATGTAATGGCGTATGATAACTCAATTAAGTACTTAACGCGTGCCAGTTTAGTCGTTAAATGACAATACTATCCTTATCCTTACTAATATTATAAATCCTTACTTCTTCCTTACTAATATTTTAAATGCGAAAATGAGTTTGTTTGTTTGTTTGTTTGTTACGCTTTCACGCCGTAACTACTGTACCGATCATCATGAAATTTTGCATACAAGTTCTCTGGAGTGCGAAGAAGGACATAGGCTACCTTTTATCCCGGGAAAAAGTACTATTCCCGAGGGATCGACATTGACGCGGGCGGAGCCGCGGGCGAAAGCTAGTCAGTATCCTATATTGAGTAAGGGATTTTTAAAAATTTTAATTTTCTCTTCCATGCTGGTCTGGGAGAATAGAATACTCGTAAACGCAGAATGTGCGACCTGCTTCTCTTCCCACGCAAATCGTAAAAGCCAATCGAGGGATTCGGCTAAAATCTGCGGAACCATGTCAATAGGCGATGCGGCTAGCAACCCATCACTATTTTGATTTCGTTTCCACACGTTCGTCACGCCCTCCAACATGCTAAATGTGGCCTTAAAGGTCTTATAGACCTAGTCTCTGTCTACCCCGCAAGGGAAATAGACGCGATACTATAAATGTATGTTAATTTAAATTTTATTCTTTGTTCTAGACCGCCAATGAAGTAGGTTCGCTGGATACATTTGGGCATCCATTTCCCAAACATATCATTTAAAACCGTTTCAGGAAATCTTTGAATGCAAGTAATTTGTGTTCGTATCAAAAGTGCACTTAACCAAATGGGCGCCGGTCGAAATGAACCTTTAAAGGATCTTTTTGAGTTAAGATTTTGGACATAGGGATATTTCCACTGAAGATATTCGGCGTGTATTTTGCCTTTGGAATAATTTACTTCTCGATTATTTATCATCTTTGATGATCTTTAGGCGTATTATTTAATGTTGAAGATTTGTGGAGAGGCAACTTTTGATTAATCTATAAATGTAGCTGGCAAAAAATAATTCTTTTTCTATAATCTTTACACAAAGGCTCTAAATAGCAGAACTATCTTTAAAAATAAAAAATCGACAGTTTTTTTTCGGCTGCACGTTTTCTTTGTATGGGAATGTCAAAAGTCTTTTTGGCCCCTTAGGAACAGTTGTTCATATTCACGTATAGTCATTTATAATTTAAGATAACTTTATCTGATCTTAACCTGACCGACGATCGAACACGGGACCCTATAGTTCAAAGGCAATGCTGTACCACTGAGTAGCATTTATGTTTTTGGCATGTTTTAATTTAGTGGTAGGTTGAAATTAATTTAGAGATAAAGAGAAAAAAATACCCAAAAGATATGATTGTTGCGGCTATCCTTCAAATCTTGTCACAGATTATGATTATAGGTAAGTAAGTATGTTACAGCCGCCAACACTGAAATCTAGAATTACCAAAAGAGATATTCTGTAGTGCTGATTGCTATATTGATTATATATATAGATATATTTGTATTATTTACAGTGTGGTATAAAAAACAACGCTGACATGTCACCGATGGTCTTGGTCGCTAGGTCAACAAAATTTTTTATCTTTACTTCTTAGCTATATGATAAGTATACAGTCTGTAAACATGCTCTGGATAAACTCAACCCCTATATGCGTTTCGATAATCCTCTAATGATTCTTGAGGCTATTGAAATAAAAATAAACCAGTGGTGGCTCAGCAGAAAACCGCAAGATTGGTTCCGGATACCGTGAGCTAATACTGCGTACATCCAGAACGTTATCAATAAATATTGTAGGCGGTAGTTTTGTGTATTTTTTTTAATACAATAGACAAATATCAACTTAGTCTACCTGCGAACATGAATACGTACTTACCTTCTATGTACGAACAAGATACTTACTGAACTTTTGTACTGTAAAGTTTTCGAGACGTTAGGTGTAATCCTTACTATTAATAAAATATATATAAATGACGGCGGGAGGACCCCGTTGGAATTTTTAGGAACCGTGACATCAGTATTACTGACGTCACAGCTATCATTAGTCTCAGACATTGCAAGGCAATGAAACACAGAACAACAGAGGAATACTTATAATTTTATCACACTTTTACAACTTATAGTTAAACCACAAAATCAATCCTAAACACAGCAATTTTAAATAATTAAAACATTTACTCACAAGATAGTTCCGCTTCGGAGTCTCGTAACCGAATGAATTACAAAAACATAACGTCCTTACGATGTTGAGTAGTCAAAACAACATGGCCGTTTTAGCAACTTCCGACTATTTCAATACGCGCATCAAATGCGAAACAATAAACTTAAAAACAATGTTTAGCAACATAACTGTTGTATCAGAAATTTTAAATTAATTAATTATTAATTTTAATAACAGAAAAATCATTACATTTCACGCATGACGAAAAAAAAAACAATTATAATAATCGGATGTGTTTTCACCAAACTTTTCAATATATCTGACATGGCATGTTTCAGTGTTAATTTTTAAAGAATGATGAAAAGTTTGGTTAAAACGCATCGATCGATATTTATAAATCGCGTTATTAATTGTCTATACTTTTAAACAATAAATCTTTGAATGTAACTTAAATTATAATTAATATTTTTTGGATTCCAAACAATAACAATCAAAAATGTTTCATTCAATTCTTAAAATTCAATAAGTAATTAAGATTGGTTAAGAAAATTAAAGTTACGTCTATTTTAGTTTGATATTCTTATTGGCAATCATAAATAATTTATTTACTAGCTAATTAAAATCATTGAATAAACTTGACGCGTCGACATATATTAAAATTATGAATGCGAAAGTGAGTTTGTTTGTTTATTACGCTTTCACGCCGTAACTACCAAACCGATCATCATGTAATTTTGCATACAAGCTCTCTGAAGACCGGAGAAGGGCATAGTTTACCTTTTATCCCGGGAAAAAGTGCTATTCCCGACAGATCAACGGCGATCGCGGGCGAAAGCTAGTAATAATATAAACACGATAAAACCGCATTAAGTCATTTAATTTAAATATGAGCAGTGGCTCTTACCTTGTCTGCTTTTTATATTTATTTTATAACCTCTATAGATAAACAATTTTCTTTAATTTTTCCGCCATTCTTTTTCAAACACTATCGATTTCCAAATTCACAAGTCAGGTCATAAGATCGCATTCACTTACTCCACTTCTTCTGTCCTTGTCACTCTCCCTTTAAACAGTTCCGTGTTTACATCGTCTCTCTCTCTCTCTCCCACGAGATGACGGTCAGCGCCAAATGAAGGTATTGCGTGATATACCTCCATTCTTCAATATCAGACTCGTATACAGAGTGATATAAAAAAGCGATATTAGGGTTCGGTTTGACTATCATGAACTATTTAATGTTTACCTGAGAGAGTTTGTTAAGTTAACGATCTCTCGTAAAATAATAGAGATGCATATTTAATTCGTAAATAAATAAATAATAAATAAATATATACGGACAAATCACACAGATTGAGCTAGCCCCAAAGTAAGTTCGAGACTTGTGTTATGGGATACTAACTAAACGATACTATATTTTATAACAAATACATATATACACAGATAGATACACATCCAAGACCCAGGCCAATCTGAAAAAGATCATTTTCCATCTTGAGCTGGCCGGGGATCGAACCCGGTCACTCCGTGTCGCAGGCTGGCGTGTTGACCGCTGCGCCACGGAGCTAGTCAAACACTTATTAGTGGTTGAGTTCATCATCATCATCAGGTCTTTTTAGTCTCCACTGCAGGAGCATGACTAGCTAACACTCTCCTCGCTGGCCAGGCGGGTTTGATGTTTAGGAGCTTTGTTTAGCTTGTATTTCCTAAGTCAATGGGAAGACTTGGAGTGGTCCTATTCTACTCTGCCGGAAACCACATGGATAGGTTCTTGGGGTAAGGGTGACATCCTCAACTGGCTGTCCGGCTTTCCAATGACAAGAAAGACCAAACGAAAAAGGGCGAAGTGGAGAAAAATAGCTCCCCAAACATTGTATATAAGACCAGAACGACGGAAGCAAAGGCCTGCCTTACAAAAGCCAAGTTGCACTTAAGCAACTCAAGAAACCTGAGGACTGACATAAAAGCTGCAGTCCTCCAAGCCATAGAAAGGTTATACCAGTTGGTTAAAGACAGCGAAAACGAAGGGAAAGCAATACCAGAATCTACACTACAACAGAAGAAACCCGAAACTGAAACGAAAGAAAATAAAGACAAGTCGGAAAAAGAAGAAAAATTGTTAAACCAATTGGAAACAAATGCGAAGCTGGTCGAACTGAATAATAAAAAGATGGAAGAGCTGAAAGAAATGCTCGCGAAGCAAAATGAAGAAAGGTTAAGACCTTCTTACGCTGGAGCAGTTGCGGGACCGCCGACAGCACCTCCCCAACAAAAAAGGGGAGTCCTTCACTCATTGGTGGTCACCTCAGAGGACAGCCAAGATACTGGGGAACAAGTGCTAGAAAAAATTAGAGAGGCAGTAGACGCGAAACAGGGGTGGGTAACAGTTGAAAGGGTGAGAAAGGCAAAGGACCAGAAGATTGTAATGAGCTGTGCAAGTGAAGAGGAGAGGAAGAAAGTAAGGGATAGACTGGAAAGAGATGGTAGGGGCCTGCGTGTTGAGGACGTCAAAAACAGAGACCCACTTCTCATCCTGAGGAGCGTCCTCATCCGCCATAGCGATGAGGACGTACTGAAGGCCATGAGAAGCCAAAATAGGCATGTTTTTGACGGCCTCAGCACGGAGGAAAATAGGGTTGAAATAAAGTTTAGGAAAAAAGCAAGAAATCCCCTCACTGGCCATATCGTGGTTAGCACATCGCCCAGAGTATGGCAGAGGGTTGTCGATGCCGGCAGCCTCCGCATAGATCTTTTTTTTTTTTTTTTTTTTTTTGGAAGATTAACGACATTTACAAATTGTGTATCTGCAGATCTGCAGGTAATCCAGGCAGAGGACCAGTCCCCCCTAGCGCAATGCTCGCGTTGCCTAGGGTACGGACACACCAGGTGCTTCTGCAAGGAGCCTGCAGATCTGTGCAGCCACTGTGGTGGTTGCCACTTGCGCACTGAGTGCCCAGAGTGGAAGGCAGGAGGTAAGCCCTGCTGCCAATACTGCAAAAGGGCCGGGCTGGCTGTCGCGGACCACAACGCATTTTACAGTGAATGCCCTGTAAAAAGGCGGTGGGACGAGATAGCCAGATCGGCCATAGCGTATTGTTGAGGCTGTGGGCGTTGTGCTAATTACACAATCAAAACAAAAAGTGACAAAATATGGTGATACAGTGACAAGGGAAAAAGTGGTCGAAGTGTGTAGAAAGGGACCGTGTGCCGGTGGGTTGGAGCGCTCGGGACCTAATATAGTGCGAGAAAACCAGAGTTTGGAAAGTGGCGGGGCCATGGTCGGGGGGGGGGAAAGACCACTCCTGACTCTGGCTCGGCCGCCGACCTATTGTTTGAATCGACCACCCACAACAATGTTGTGGGAGCGACTCAGAGCGTGAACTGGAGTCTCGCACTGGTCCCCCGTTTCTCCAAGTACAGACAGCAAAACGGTTGTAACCACTTAGTATGTGAGAGAAGTGGTAAATTACCGCTTCCCTCACCTCCGCCAGAAAAAACGAGAATAAAAAATTGTATTCTTGGAAATAAAAAACAATTATATTTTTATAAACACGGCGGAGGTCAGGGGGGCGGTGGAACCCTGCAGTGGATACGATAAATGTAGCGAGTAAAGTGAAAGTGTGCCAGAGTAAAAGTGTGAAGTGTAAACAAAATGAAAGGTAGCAAGTCAAGTAAGTAACGCAAGTATGCATTATTATTTGAGTAATCGGTTTGTACAAGAGATGTGTGCAAGTAGTAACAGTGTGTGATATAAGTAGTTTGTGTGTTAGAAGTAATTCTGAAAATTATAAAAGAGTGATAAATACTGAATAAAAGTGATAGCCCGTACCCTGATATAGCTATTTTGTGCTGATGTGAAGATGTTTAGGATGATGATGAGTGACATATATTGTACAGAAGATGGAAGACAATTATATATAGTATGTATAGTAGTTTAATCTAAGAGTATTTGATGATGAGTGAATGAAAGATGGATAGATGAATATATATGAGTGAGAATTTAAAAACAATAGTGGACATAGTCTCCACCAAAATATATGAGAGAAAAGCAAAAAAAAAAAAAAAAAACTGGCTGTCCGGTGGTTGCAGGTAGGGCATCAGGTACGCGCGCTCGGCCTCTACTACTACTTTCTTATCCCCAATCCTTCCGAGTAAGTAGCATCCCAAATACCTTTTCCCGTTCCCTTAGCTTATAAATTCCTTCCCTTCCCACGCTTAAAAGTAGTTTCGCTGGGCAGCAGCGTCGGAACCGATATAAGCCAAATTAACTGCGCTCACCAACCCGTTTGTCAAGCGTGGTGAGTATGGCAAAACCCCCCATGAATATTGCAGACCGCTTTCAACCGGCCGTATTGGAAATCCTTGGGGGAGGCCTATGTCAGTGGACTTCTTGCGTCTGATATGATGATGATGACAAAAATATGAAATCAATTCCATAAAAAGTTTAATGGAAATGAAAAGAGTACAAATGAAACAAAAGCGCCCACGATATCTGACGCACATTAAAAGTAACGCAAATAATAAATAAATAAATATATACGGACAAATCACACAGATTGAGCTAGCCCCAAAGTAAGTTCGAGACTTGTGTTATGGGATACTAACTCAACGATACTATATTTTATAACAAATACATAAATATCCAAGACCCAGGCCAATATGAAAAAGATCATTTTCCATCTTGACCTGGCCGGGAATCGAACCCGGGCACTCCGTGTCGCAGGCTGGCATGTAGACCGCTGCGCCACGGAGCTAGCCTAGCAAATAGAACTAAATGGAAGATAATGATGCCTAGTTCAATACCAAATCAACGGCATTTCATATTCCAAATTATGGCTAAGCATTCACTAATTGAATACCGCAAACCGCAAACAGCCTGTATACGCAGTATATCTAAATTGTGGCAGGTACGCGCTGACGGGCGACGGTTAAAAAGGAATTATATCGGAGCACCCTGTAGAGAATCATTTGTCATGGCCGGTGTGCACGCCCCCTTAGATAGTGTAGGAGATGGACTCAAAAAGGCATGAGACATGTGAAAAAAGTATATGTGACGAAAACATTTTCATCACATATTTTCGATTTTAATATTAAACCGAGCATTGTAATGCTATTAATATAATTAAGTTATTTACCCTATCCTGGAATAAAGAAACAAAATCGGGTGGGGCTGTGTCGGTTCACACGGCCGTTGGTATTAACCTGAAACGTTTATATCAGCGAGTCGCTTTTAGTGTTAAAGATTGAAAGAAAACCAGATGCCGCGATACAAACTTTAGTCTTCGCAGCCTCTCGCAGACTATACACTGAGAGAAAATTCTCGTTTAGTTAACTAGAATATAGTTAATTTGACTAGATTTTATTGTAATATATATGACAGCTAACTGTTTTGTTGACTTTACTAGAAAAATCTGGTAATAGCTTACCAAAATATCTAGCACAGTTAAACATAATGCTGGTACATATGAATAACATTTTGGTATCGTGCACATTGCATTCATTTGTATTAATTACATTATTTTTATTATAAACATAACAGAATGAGTATATTGTTCAGTTGAATATAATTTTATTTGGTGTTTACTTACATTTACTTAGCTCTCATCATATGCAATGGTTAAGATTACTAAAAAAATGAAAAAAATATTGTGCAGTTTACTATATTTTTTTTATTACAGCAATACTTTATTTTTTACTTTACCTACGTTAAGTAGGTAATTGTAACAGGCTTGTGGAAGTAGTGAAGACGTGACAGATTTGTACGACTCGGGCTCTTATGACGACTTAGATGTCTATTCGCCCACTATAAAACAACCCGCCCGCGAGTAAGTCTCCAACTTTAATAATTTCAAGTGGTACAATCGCCCAGCATTGGGCTAGGATAAGCTCACCCGCGGGCGGCTTTTATAGGAGGTGAATTGGCACCTAAGCCATCATACGAGCCGATCAAATCTATCACGTCAACACACATATATTAAAAGCAAGACCAACGTCCCTTTGGGTCTCCAGAGAGTGAACTGGATTCATGGCACAATGTTGGTTTTAAAGCCTGGCTCCGGTGTATGTAGTGCACAAAAAACAAGTTGTTTTTATTCAAATGTTTTACAATGTTATTCTGTAAGGTGTGCCTCTGGGTAGGATGCCTGAAATAAATTCAATGATTATTATGTTATTTATATATTATTTATTCAAACATTCTCCTTGCTGAACATGTTTGTAATATATCTTGAGTGTACTGCAGCAGTGTTGAACTGGATGTCCTTTACAATAATGTTGCATATCTTTCTACGACTATTACTTGATAACAGTCCACTTTCAGAATATAACTCTTTTAGTCCCTAGAAATAAAAATAATTGTATTATACAAGGGTGTTATTAAAAAAAGCTTACAATTTATATTATTGTTATAAAGTGCCTATTTAAAAACTTACAGTATATATAAAAATCCAATTAACTGCTGGGTTTGAAGCATTGTTGCACTTATTGTGGTTGAAGTACTTGCAGGTGACCCAACAATACTATAGTGTGGAGTTACGCTTTCTTTTTGTGTTGATTTGCTGGACATATATGAGAACCACATAAAGTTATATATAATTACGAAACGAGTTAAATTTTACTAAGTTGCAGTGTCAATTTTACACCAACGGCACAAAAACCACAAATTAAAAAGAATATGTGCACAAAAATGGCCAGCCTGCGCACACGACACACGATAAATAAAAAATGGCTCGAAAAGTGTGCCACAATCTTTTTGACAAACGTAAACAATGTTTCGTTTGATGCACGGTATTTATGCTACACAAAACCATTATATGATAACCTTTATTAATTTAAATAGTAGTTCCAACTTTTAGTACAGTGGTTAACATAATACGCCTCATTTAATAGTTAGAACCATATTGCTGGTTAATACAAAATACATTGATAGGCACAGTGAAAAATAACCTGGTTGATAGTACTATAAGAATCTAGCATTTCTAGCTTAGTTAACCTTACTTGCATTATTTTAGAGATTACAAAAATATTGTAGTAGTCAATTGACAGCTAGTAACAACAAACAAACTATACAGGTAGACTTTATAATAATTACAATTTTCTCTTTACAATAATAAAATGTACTTGTAAATAGGTTTAAGTATTGTTTACGAAAAATACGATTACTATAATATTCTGGCATCCCCTACAATATGATTATTTGATGTTAAAAGTAAATCTGGTGAAAATAACATAATTCTGTTTCTTTATACTAGAATGATATTTACGATACGTTCTGGTAGTATTGTTAAAATTATTTTTCTCCGTGATATACGCTAAATAATATCACCAAAATCATGTTTCTACGATTAATAGTTTTGTAGTTATTAATGTTAGATAATATAGACCAATTCGTTACGGTCCAGTTTTCTGATGGTATCCTGTGTATACTACCGATTTTAAAGACATTTCACGTCAAAAAATACAGCTTTAGGTCGTTCTTTAATTTACATCTGTTCAGTTTATCTTTTTGGCAAAACAATGCTTCCTTGCTTAATTAGCCTTATCTTATGTGTGGCCACCATAGTTGTTGAGCCTACTCTCCTTTTGTAGCATCTATGGAACATATATACTATTACGTCTTTTTCCCTTGCGGGGTAGACAGAGCCCTGGTCTATCAGACCTAAAAGTAACGTTTAGCAGGTTGGTGGGAGTGTTGCTGGAAAATGGTATCAAAATAGTGATGGGTTGGTAGCCGCATCGTCTCCTTACATGTTTCCTCAGACTTACGCCCATTCCCTTGATCGGCTTTTGCAATCTGGGAAGAGAAGCAGCTTTTATATTCTACGGTTTTTCTTTATTCCCAGACCAGCATGGAAGAATTTCATAAGTAATTAGTAGTGAACATTTAAATGTATGTAACACTTAACATTGGCACTAAACACACATACATACTCTCTTTCTCTTTCTTTTTATCTCTCTCTCACACACACACTGTTGTAACTGGTCTTAAATAGTTTTAAATAAGATTGTTTTCCTGGTTTCTCTGGCGGGTCGAAGCCTACTGGCTCAAGTATTTTCAAACTTAAAAGTAGGCTCCAACTACTATCTATTGTATTGTATTATAACTTTTCTACTTTGCTGAAATAAACATTGTAGATCTTTTTCATTTGATAGGATTTTAACAATACAAATTTTTGACTACATGTTTAGAAGGCTGTCCCCTGGCCTACTTTTTAATCCAGATGTAAGTCGGGTTCAGTTTTTCGTGGATTAACCAACAGAGAAGCGTTATCGCCGACATCGCTAACTCATTTTTAATTACTGCCGCGATTTGTTGTTATTTAATATGTAAGAGAACAGATTTACTTTGTTTACTTTGGGCCGATTTAATTAAGCAAGGAGGTTTTTGATTTGGCGTGCTTTTCCGCATGCTATCGCTACAAGTTAGTAAGTTTGTCATGTAGTCGCCTTGGCGCAGCCCCCACTGTAATGGGGTTTTAGTCGTGGTAGAGCCACGCTACTGATATAATTCATTTTTGCTAGCAGCATTAATAGGCCGGCTCGTCCGGGGAAGTGTCACACTCTCACAGAAAATCGACATATGAGTAGAAGTTTTATCGCTTCTATGCTTCGTTCAGTTCAATATTAGCCGTCGTGCTCGCGACACGTGTTTCGTCTCTACACAAGGCATCTTTAGTCAGTGAAACCTAGATGTTGGTCGTAAATATCGACCAAGGTTGCATGCATCAATTATTAGTGGCGGGCATAAAGGGACTAACAGTAGTGGGTGGGCGCTGGCCAGTAATAGTTTGGATGAACTAACTGGAGGCGGAAGCACGCAAAGTAAATTGTCTCAAAATAAATGTAGCTTTTTCCTCTGGCTACTCTGGCCAAGTATGGCTCTGGTACAGAGAGGGTCGTGCTCCCTGTAACTGATCAAAAAGACCTGATGATGATGATGATGCTGAAATGTAGCTTTGACTTCCGCAAAGTAACACTTGAATCTATTAACTGTATCTTCTGTTATGTGGTCAACACAGAAAATACGTGGGAAAAGCTAGTAAAAATGTACTTCTTTTAGTCTCCATTAGTAGTCTAGTGCACGCTGCGTCGCAGCTGGCAGACATTAGTGCTCTTATAGCTAAATTAAATCCTTAACGCGTAAAGTGACATTACCGGCACTATAAGCTCAGTGAATATTATCAAGGAAGTGTAACTTAAGATTTTTATAGAAAAAAAAAACCTATAATTGCCAAAAACAGTTTCAACAACACTTATTCACGATGACTCCCGCACTAGGCACAGGCCTGTATCGCGGGCAGCCGGAGATTACCAAAAAATAAAATTTACAAATTGGTAAGAGTGGCGGGGAAGACCTAAACTAACTACAGAAAATAAAGGAAAAAAAAACAAAAGCGTATTCTAATACTAGGTAAGGTAAAGAACAATGATTCTTGAGGTATAATTTGAAACTTAAAAAATGAACTACCGCAGATATATATTTAGTAGCTCTGTGAGTTGTAGATGGCGCGAGTCTGTCATTGGATAGCTATTGTTTTTTTTAAGCAGGTGCCGCGCGAACAAAAAACCTCGCTACTGCGCAAGCCATTAGGCTGCGCAGAACCATTGGGCGATTAGGAAAAAAGATGAAAAGTCTTAATATTTTCATATTTATATTTTTATAAAAAAAATAAGAAAGGGGGCGACCTCCGAGACGTACATATAAATATTTTCATGTGAGATTTATTGTTTTATACGTAAAAATAACAAAGTTATCGAAGATAAATAAATGCTTTTAGACATCATACCATATATATGTAATTTTTTAATTTTATATGTATCTATTTCAAATTTTAACAAGAGGGCGATCTTGTTCAAGGATTGTTCTAAATTATACAAATACTTTTGATGTATTTCGTTAATTCAGCGCATAGTACTAGTGATTTAAAAACACGTAAATTTTCACAATTTCATGCAGTACTGTCTTAAAGCTGTAAAAATATTCATCACCTCAGATATAGATGTACATAGATGATGTAAATGCACCACACAGACTACTTAGCGTGTCTGAACCCCGACCAAACGTCAAGGTTGGTCGTTGCTACTGACCGTTCTCGCGCGTTTGTTGTTGCATCCAGAAGGCTGCTTGTTGACTTGTAGTTAGAAACTTTTCCCTTGGAATCGATGAACAAAAAATTAAGACTGTCAGAAAAAAAATTGTATTGCTTTTCAGAGTTCATTAATTATTAATTAATTAATTAATATTAATTATTATTATTTTATTATTTTTTATTTTATTATCCTTATCCTTATCCTTATCCTTATCCTTATCCTTATCCTTATCCTTATCCTTATCCTTATCCTTATCCTTATCCTTACTTCCTTATCCTTACTAATATTATAAATGCGAAAGTGAGTTTGTTTGTTTATTTGTTTGTTTGTTTGTTTATTTGTTTGTTTGTTTGTTTGTTACGCTTTCACGCCGTAACTAATGAACGAATCATCATGAAATTTTGCATACAAGTTCTCTGGAGTACGGAGAAGGACATAGGCTACCTTTTATCCCGGGTAAAAGTACTATACCCGAGGGATCGACATTGACGCGGGCGGAGCCGCGGGCGAAAGCTAGTTAATCTATATAAGTATTAATGTCGTAGTTTACCTTTACTTCTAAAAAGCTCAACGGATTTGTACAATTGTACATATGGGGTAAATTTACATCCTCCCGAGTGCTATAAACTAGGTTTTTTGGCTGGGCAGTTATTTTTTTTATTTTTCTTTGCAAAAACTTGTCGAATTCATTCTAGGAACAGCATGATACGTATATATACAAAAATTTTGCTTCCAAATACTAAATGAGTAAAGGCAAAGAAAATTTTCTTTAATTCGGAATATTTCTGAAGAAAAAACACACATTTCCCGCAAAGTTTCCGCGTTTGAAGACATCTGTTCGGGACGTCACGCGTGACTTGCGAACTAATTGTAATTTATTTAAATAACAAATTATGTATTCTGCCCGCGGACGCTGCGTGGCTTCGGAAAAATGAGACGTCGCCAATGGAGGATATAGATACGAATATATTATAAATAAACTAAAATTCGACGTTATGTATCTATAGCCTCCTATTATATATCCTTTCTAGCAGTTGCCCGCGACTTCGTCCGCGGCAATTTCTGTTATTATATACATACACTGTCGCGAAATTTTTTTTAGTTCGTTTAAAGAGTATTAATTCTTTAATACACATTTTTTGGGTAACTTGAACCGTTTACGCATCGCACGCGTCGGATGTCCTCAACTATGAATAATTTGCCCAGTTTTCAAAACATATTTTATTGATGCTTCACTCCTACTGGTTGCAGCGTGATGTTTTATAGCCTTCCTCAATAAATGGACTATCCAATACAAAAAGTATTTTCCAATTTGAACCAGTAGTTCCTGAGATTAGCGCGTTCAAACAAACAAACTCTTCAGCTTTATAAAACTAGCTGTTGCCCGCGACTGCGCCCGTGGTAATTGCTGTTATTATGATTACTTCGTTTTTTTATTAGTATAGATGAATAATTTTACCCCGTTTTCAAAACATTTTTCATTGATGCTTCGCTCCTATTGGTTGCAGCGCAGAGTGATGTTTTACAGCCTAAAGCCTTCCTCAATAAATGGACAAACCAACACAAAAAAAAAAACCAATTTGAACCAGTAGTTCCTGAGATTAGCGCGTTCAAACAAACAAACTTTTCAGCTTTATAATATTAGTATAGATTAGTATAGATACGTATAATAGCTTTCTGTGAAGGAAAACATTATGACGACACAAAACATGTTAGAGGTAAAATATAACTGCTCAGCTTAGTAACTCTAGACAGCCTTAACAATCTGCCCCCAGTGATAACTAAGAACATACTAGAAACTAAAATAATCGATGTATACACTACTAACACATAAATGTTTGTTTGAATTTATTCTCTGCTTTCTAATTAATATACTTTCCTTAATGTTAGATTTTCCTGCGAACTTCACTTTCCTTAATGTTAGATTATTCTGCGAACTTCACTTTCCTTAATGTTAGATTCTCCTGCGAACTTCACTTTCCTTAATGTTAGATTCTCCTGCGAACTTCACTTTCCTTAATGTTAGATTCTCCTGCGAACTTCACTTTCCTTAATGTTAGATTTTCCTGCGAACTTCACTTTCCTTAATGTTAGATTCTCCTGCGAACTTCACTTTCCTTAATGTTAGATTTTCCATAGGGACGGATGTCAGACTTAAACCTAATCATCATGATAGTTGTCCTGATAGACTTGCGAGCTTGCACAAAGAGGAATAATCTTGGACCCGACCCAGAAATCTGCAGGCTCAACGATCAGTGTGGGTCAAGAATCCGGATGGGATACGGACGGTCTAACTACCATCTTTATATATGGGGACAAAGGCATTCTCGCGAGTGTGAGGTGGGGCAACAGATCAAACTTTGTGGCATATTGCCGAAGAGTGCCCACTACATTATTTCCCAGGACCACTAGGCCACAAAACTCGTCAAGTTGTATGTATTATATTACTCTTTGTATTATATTCATTTATATGTAAGTCTGTAAGGTAAATATTCTATGGGACTGAAATATTTTATACTAGCTTTCGCCCACGGCTCCGCCCGCGTCAATGTCGATCCCTCGGGAATAGTACTTTTTTCTGAGATAAAAGGTATCCTATGTCCTTCTCCATACTCCAGACAACTTGTATGCAAAATTTCATGATGATCGGTTCAGTAGATACGGCGTGAAAGCGTAACAAACAAACAAATAAACAAACAAACTCACTTTCGCATTTATAATATTATATTAATATTATATTATAATATTATATATATATATATATATATATATATAGTAATAGTAAGGATAAGGATAAGGATTCTGTTCCTTAATGCAAACAAATATTTAACAAAAAAAATATTTTTATTTGTGTAAATTAAGGAAATATCACTGCAAGCTGTGGTAGTCGTTAAAGGAACCACGTCAGATGCCGAGGCGGTTCTGAAGAACTCTGACACCAGGATGTGTGTGGTCGATTGACCGTGACACCTACACGAAATGATGATGAAGGGCATACCGCTAGTTATGATTTACACAAAACCGGCGATAATTTTTTTCTGTTTTGTGTACTTATTGATCATTCGAAATTCACTTTCAAACACCCCTTTTAAAACGTAGCTATTAAGACTTCGTCGTACACATGTCTAATGAACCCCAACTACAAATAGAAGCAGTTCGCGGCCGTAATTGTGCGCCATTATGGCCGCGACCGGTAATTTTATACGCGGCCTAGCTGCTGCATTTCGTATGCACCGCCTACGATTGGTCAGGATAATTCCATTGTTTGTAATTCTGTGTAATTTTGTAATTGTTCTTATTGACAGAAATTATTAAGTGACGCATTTGCCATGAATTTCGATTTATTAATTGTATGTCATGTAGATGTTATTACGGTAACGTTGGCTAATGTTGTTCGACTTCTAAAAGAATATTGTCCCAAAGACCTTATTTTCGGTCGGGATTGAGTGTATACGCATCATCATCTTCATCGGAAGGCACGTTAAGCCGTTAGTCCCGGCTGCCATCTGGTAGTCGTTAAAGGAACCACGCCAGAGGCCGAGAGGCGGTTTCGAAGAACTCTGACCCCAGGGTGTGCATGGTCGATTGACCGGGTCACCTACCCGAAATGATGATGATGATCATCATCATTAATCAGGTCTCTTTTAGTCTCCACTGCAGGAGCATGACCTTCTCTGTACACCGGAGCCATACTTGGCTAGAGCAGACAGAGTAATTGGCCTACACTCTCCTCGCTGGCCAGATGGATTGGAGAGGTTATAGGTATACCCAAATCCTTTCTTTGTCTTACTTTTCTTTAAAATCCTACCTAATAATAAAATCACAGTTTGTCACTAAAAAATCTTTCAAAGCAAAACATAAACCTTTGTTAAAATAAAAAAAGATCTCCAGAACTGAGGATAACAAAGATTCTAATGTCAAAGAAAAACCTTGCATTTCTAAAAATCTGTCCGAAACGTGCCCCGGTCTGACATCCCAGATCTCGGAGACCTTATTAGCAACTGCGATGTCGCGTGAAACAGAAAGACTCGGAGATATAGAAAAACTGAGAGTCCTCAGCCCGCGGCGGTCTGCCGCCGACACCCGGTAATAGTGCGAATGGAGAGATGTTAGGGAGTGGAGAGATAGGTAACATAAGGATTTGCACAGTCTTCGTACTTATTACGTTCGTTCGTTGAGTGACAATGTACAGAAAAATCCGGAAGGCAGGCAATCTGAGCCCAGTAATAATACATACAAATGTAGTATATACGAAATTGAGAAAATAAGTACTATAGGAATTTGTCATCCTTTATTCTTAAAGTAATCGTTCGTAACTTGAAGTGTTTGGAGTAAGACACAGAAAAACAGAGAGTTAGAGAAACACTGAAATGGGATATTGTTGAACGAACTCGAAGTGGATAGGATATAGATATATAACTAGCCGACACGCGACAATTATTGTACGAATGAAGTTTCTTACTATGCATTCTAGAATAGAATGCAACTCATTATTCTGACTAGGGATGCATACATGCTCGACCAAACAAGTTGTCAATCACTTATAAGCTCTGTTCGTTGTTAATAAATGAATATATATGGACAAATCACACAGATTGAGCTAGTTTTAAAACCTCGAACTTACTTTAGAGCTAGCTCAATCTGTGTTAAGGGATACTAACTCAACGATACTATATTTTATAACTAATACATATATAGATAAACATCCAAGACCCAGGCCAATCTGAAAAAAATGATTTTCCATCTTCACCTGACTGGGGGTCGAACGAGGGCACCCTCGTGTCGCAGGCTGGTGTGTTAACCACTGCGCAACGGCTCTCGCCATAGTTATGTTATAACAAAGAATACTCTCAATAACGTCTTGCCTGCAATGGACCTTTGATAGCGCCTCTATAAGAGTCGCATCAAGTGACGTGCCGAAAAGAAATTACCTGTTCTCAAAAAATCGGAATTTGCGTAAATGTTCCAATAACTCTCGAGATTTTCTCGATCATTCTCTTACAATGCATGGCCGGTCACATATTTTCACATTCACTGATAACTATCAGCTCTGTTCGTTATGCTACAAAACGAATGCTCTCAATAACGTCGCACCTTCACAGACCGCCTCTAATAGGGTCGTCCCCAACCGGGGACGCACGCCTGGCTGATCAAACGCGCACTCATTCAGTTATCGGCCCTTTTAAACCGCTGTTATGGTGGTCAATGCTTTTTGTGATCGCAATGGCCATCTTTGAGGTTTTTTTTAATAATGGGATGATTTGGGGAAATCTTGTGTTTTGGTAGCTTTGGATATTAGAAAGGAATTAACGCTTAAGTATTATATTTATTTAAATTGTTTTTTTATTATATATTTCAGTATAAATATTATATGTATCTAAGTTAGCCGTGTGGTTTCCGGCAGAGTAGAATAGGACCACTCGAAGTCTTCCCATGGATGTCGTAAGAGGCGACTTAGGAAATACAAGCTAAACAAAGCTCATAAACATCAATGAGACCTCTTCAACCCGTCTGGCCAGCGAGGAGAGTGTAGGCTCCTCTGTCTGCTCTGGCCAAGTATGGCTCCGGTAGTACAGAGAGGGTCTTGCTCCTGCAGTGGAGAATAAAAAGACCTGATGATGACGAGTAACCCGGACGTAGCATTATTATTATTTTCTAAATATTTTAAATATAGAATTAAAAGTTAAATAGCTTCTACATGTTAATCAACGCGCAGATTTGTAGCACAACTACGACACTACGACAGTAGCACTGTAGCCGCTACTATAGTGCTACGGTATATGTGGCACATTCTACATTTTTTTCTTTGATAATATCTCGGAAAAATATTGGTTTTTCTTGTGCGAGTTTCACCGTAGCCTGGAAACAAGGAATTGCTAATTTATTTTCGGTCTCAATCCCCTGGACGATTGCTATCGACCTTGTTTCTGAAATTTTTCCGAATATAATTAACTCACTAAAGCCTTATCAAAATAAAGGAAACTCTACCGTGCCGAACTGTACTATAACCAGTTGTAATAAGTGTTATTTTTGTATGTATTTGACAGTCCGCTGTCGGGGAGCACCGTTAATTATTAATAAGAAGATTAAAACAGACAAGTAATTACAATATATTTGGGAGTTTTCAATCTTAAAGCCGCTGGAAGGGTAGAAGAACCGGAAATGGGTTCTGTTCCGATTTAATTAGAAGAAATTTAAATGTTTTAGGACTTGATTCATTGTACTATAGAACCGGCCAAGTTCGGGTTGGATTCGCAGTCATTAAGAATTTACTGCACGAAATTGTGGAAAAAGACGTGTTTTCAAATCACTAGTACTAAGCGCTGAATTACCTAAATATATCAAAAGTACTTGTATAATTTAGGTCGATCTTTGCACAAGATCGCCCCTTTGTTGGAATTTGAACATATACATATTAAATTTAAAAACGATATATATGTTGTGATATCTAAAAACATTTTTCTTCGAAAAGTTTGGAAATTTTACGTCTAAAACAATTATTCTCTCATGACCATATTTACTTCTCGGAGGTGGCCTCCTTTCTTATTTTTTTAATAAAAGTATAAATAGGAAAATAATAAGACTTTTCATGTTTTTACATAATCGCCTAATGGTTTTGCGCAGCCTAATGGCTTGCGCAGTCACGGTGTTTTTCGTTTGCGCGGCACCGGATTCGGTACCATTGTACAATACTTACTACATTTTATTTGTCATTTTCTACCTATGTGCCCGTCATCTCTTGCTAAACGTTGCCTTTTGTTTTGCAAATTTAGCTCTGTCTGCCCCTTAGAAAACAAAGTCATGATGACTTATACTTATAGTCCTGTGTCCTATCTGGGGCAGAGGGCGTCCACAAAGACTCTCCATCTCGATCTGTCTTGAGCTAAGCGCTTAACTTCACTCCAGGTCTTGACGATTTTTTAAATTTCATCAGTACGTCGCCAGGTCTGTTTAGGGCGTACTACTTTGATAGATGATGAAGACATGATACTGCATGTATTAATGACTGACATACCTGTAACACGTAATATGGACTATAAAAAAAATCTGAAATAAAGATTTTTATTATTATTATTATTTTTATTTCTAATATTATTCTACTAAGCCTAAGTACCAACTTAAGGACCTGAAATAACGATAATTACATCCGTTTGCGTAAAAAATATAGCTATTATCACTAATTTCGACCGTTTCCGGCCATTGCATTAAGTCGTCGTAATTACCCTGTTTATGCCTTTCATTCGGTCTTTCGTTCATTCAATACAACAAGCATATTACCAAATAGAGTCAGTTTTATAAGGTGTTGTGGTGATACAATGCAGCCTGGATTACTGTGGCATCGCAGCGTCTTCCATACTGGTCTGGGAGAAAAGAAAAAACGCAGTATGTGCCAGCTGCTTCTCTTCCCGCGCAGATCGTAAAAGCCGATCGAGGGATTGGACTAAAATCTGCGGAATCATGTCAATAGGCGATGCGGCAAGCAACCCATCACTATTTGATTCTGTTTTCCATCTACACGCCCTCCAACATGCTAAATGTTGCCATAAGGTTTTATAGACCTAGGCTCTGTCTACCCCGCAAGGGAAAGAGACGTGATACTATGTATGTATGTGTCGCAGCGTCAATGATGTCTCGTTCTACATAAGGCGATATCCACACATTGCATTGCTAGGGGTCCTACCATGTACCATCGGAGACAGGAAAAATTATTTATATACATGGGAACTAAGATGTTCATACAGTTCTGTATTTGTGGTTTTGAGTCAGTGACTTGCAGCACAAAATCATCATCATCATCATCAGGTCTTTTTAGTCTCCACTGAAGGAGCACGACCCTCTCTGTACTACCGGAGCCATAATTGGCCAGAGCAGACAGAGGATTTGGCCTACACTCTCTTCGCTGGCCAGACGGGTTGGAGAGGTCTTATTGATGTTTATGAGCTTTGTTTAGCTTGTATTTCCTAAGTCGCCTCTTACGACCTCCATAGGAAGACTAGGAGTGGTCCTATTCTACTTTGCCGGAAACCACACGGCAGCACAAAATGTTTGCAAGCAATTTTTTTCCCGTCCCTGACCCCAAAATTTGTAGATTACGTCTAAGTCAGATGCACAGTTCAACCCTCGTATTTGTATCTTACCGCATTTCTGATATGTTCCAATTCGGTCACCGAGTGTCATTTCGACTCATTCTCCTCCTCCTCAAAAAAATCTATCTAAGTATATTTATAAGAGATTAAAAATAAGGTTCTCGATTCAGTTGACTTTTTGTTGACTAATGACAACGGTATTTTTATTAAATTAAAAAATAAAATATGGTGAAAAAATTCCACTCGGGCGGGGTTCGTGAGAATGTTTTCACCATATTTTATTTCTTAATTTAATAAAAGTATTATATCATTGAAACTAACGTGAGATAAGTAAGGTTAATGAAAGTATAACGAAATAGCATTGTGCAAAAAAAAAAAAAAAACAAAAAATATTGTATTTTTGATAGATATTCCGAGATTGTTCTAAAAAAAAAGGGACCGTACTGGGAAGAGCATTACAATTTAGGCATACCATTTTTTTCCTGAGTAAATAAAAACGAACTGAATTATTGAATTCAGATCGTTCAAAAAAAAAAAAAATATTTACGGTCAGAGACAGATACCTAACCAGGCCCTCTACCTATATCTTAAATTTTCTCTTAAACTATAAATAACATGAAAATTTATAATAAGAAAGACTTCATTAAAATCTTTCTGTACATACATTTTCAGGTTATTATTATCTTATACCTTTAAAAGAGCAATTCTTCTATATTAATATGTATATAAATTTACTTATATGGTCTCGAAAACGGCTCTAACGATTTCACTGTAATTAGGTATATGGGGATTTTTGGGGGTAAACAATCGATCTGGATTGGTTTTATGTTTGGGAAAACGCATGTTTTCGTGTTTCCATGCGTTTTTCTTTCCACGCAGAATATGGTTGCTAATTTCGTACTGCCGGCCACTGTTCGTCTGGCCCAGCGGGTTAAGACGCGGACGGAAATAAAGGAGCGTTACGGGTTCTAATCCCGCTCGGTAATATACGTTTTTTTTCAAATGTTTTAATTTTTATTGTTTTTAGGCAAGTTTAAAAAAATGTTTGAGATATCAATATACATTTCTCATTAGGATCACTGAAATCAAACACCTGATCAACACAGTAATCGATTGTAAATAATAATAATTGTTAGTTCACATTTTACTTTTTAGGTTTATGTAGATTATCACCTAAACACCACCATATTACAATAAACAGTAATAACCGAGCAAAGCTCGGTCGCCCAGGTACCTTATAGTTTAAGAGAAAATTCAAGAAAAAGTAGAGGGCTTGGTTAAGTATCTCTGATCCTAACTGTACATGCACTCTTGAGTTACAGAACTTAGCGAAACTTGTGACAGAAAGTTGAACTTCGCATTTACTGTAGTGTTAGTTGAATAAAACTCTGTTTTATTTGTAGTACTTTCTTTTCCATTTCATTCGTAGCTCCATCGGTCAACCACTTCAGTTAATTAATGTCTTAATCTTAGTATTTGAGGAGTTCCATCTGTTTACAGTTTTTACTTTGGATTTCCTAAGACTGTTAAAAATATGAAATATCCGTTATTTTTCCATTACGAAGTGGAAATATTTATTTTGCTTTTATATGGAACTAGCTTTCGCCCGCGGCTCCGCCCGCGTCAATGTCGATCCCTCGGGAATAGTACTGTTTCCCGGGATAAAAGGTAGCCTATGTCCTTCTCCGTACTCTAGAGAACTTGTATGAAAAATTTCATGATGATCGGTTCAGTAGTTACGGCGTGAAAGCGTAACAAACAAACAAACAAACTCGCTTTCGCATTTATAATATTAGTAAGGATAAAGGTGAAGGCGCAGTTAATTAAATAGTAATTCATACAATACTGATTGGTCAGGGGTATCATCCCCAATGCTTGGCCGGTGACCTTAGATCTTCGCGTCTGAGTTAGCTCGCAGCTTAGCACTTCGCACCTTCGTCTTTCGCACCTAAATTACACACTCTTGCCCCATTTATCCGGGTCAGTAGAGTCCCAATACCGTGTCTCCGCCCCAAATTCAACAAATCCCTATCCTTCTTGGCTCAAAAATACTACCGATTAGCAGCAGCGTCAGAAGCACGAGAAGCCAAAGAAACTGCTCTCGCCAAGCCTGTCAAGCGTCATGAGTATGGCAAATTGACTAGCTCCGTGGCGCAGCGGTCAACACGCCAGCCTGCGACACGGAGTGACCGGGTTTGATCCCCGGCAATGTCAAGATGGAAAATGATCTTTTTCAGATCGGCCTGGGTCTTGGATGTTTATCTATATATGTATTTGTTATAAAATATAGTATCGTTGAGTAAGTATCCCATAACACAAGTCTCGAACTTGCTTTGGGGCTAGCTCAATCTGTGTGATTTGTCCGTATATATATTATTAAATGGTTTTCCTGGGTAATGAAGAATCTTTGGGTGAGGTCTTTGTGTCTTACGGCTATAATGATATTGACAATATTGATTTTTAAAGTAATTTAATAATGTCACACAAAAATTATAGACATCAATATCTATAACTTTACATAGTATAAAACGAAGTCGCTTCCGCTGTCTGTTCGCTTAGATCTTATAAACTACTTCAGCAATACAGTGATTCAAGAGAAAAAATATGTGTATAATTTACTGCACCATATTTGTATCACATTGCACCCGTGCGAAGCCGGGGCGGGTCGCAAGTATATAATAAAACTATGTTTAAGCCGATACTAGTTTATCCACTACTTTCTCAGCGTAAATTATACATGTTTACTTATTTATAATGTAATCATAGCTTTTTACAAAACATTATTTATTCCACCATATTAGAATTATATATGTAGTTTTAATTAATTTGTGTACAATTACGCGAACTTATCACTAAAAAGGAAGCCGTGTGGTTTCTGGCAGAGTACAATAGGACCACTCCAAGTCTTCCAATGGATGTCGCAAGTCGACTTAGGAAATAGAAGCCAAACAAAGCTTATAAACATCAATGAGATCTCTCCAACCCGTCTGGCAAGAGAGGAGAGTGTAGGCCAAATCCTCTGTCTGCTCTGGCCAAGTATGGCTCTGGTAGTATAGAGAGGGTCATGCTCCTGCTGTGGAGATTAAAAAGACCTGATGATGATGATGATCACTAAAATTAATCTCTTCCAGGGGACCTATTAAGTGTTTGAGAAAATGTCGGAAATTCATTGACAGGTGGCGCACTAATCCTTACTTAATATTATAAATGCGAAAGTGAGTTTGTTTGTTTGTTTGTTTGTTACGCTTTCACGCCGTAACTGAACCGATCATCATGAAATGTTGCATACAAGTTCTCTGGAGTGCGGAGAAGGACGTTGGCTACCTTTTATCCCGGGAAAAAGTACTATTCCCGAGGGATCGACTTTGACGCGGGCGGAGCCGCGGGCGAAAGCTAGTTTTATATAATTTAAAATTACTTTAAGTACACTATACTAATCCTACATATATGTACATAAATATCTAATGTACTTTAACTTACATAAACCTACATAAACATAATATAAACACACAACAATAGAGTGTACAGGTAAAAGTTTATTATAATTGATTTATGATATTTTGCTTCGATTATAAACATATGCTCCTGTAGTGTAGTGTATGGTCGTGCTCCTGTAGTGGAGTCTAAAAAAGACCTGATGATGATGATGATGATGATAAACATATGCAGAAAAATACTTTTTTTATATATAATAATTTAAATGAAACATGAAAAGTTTAATGAGGATTTTGCTGGTTTACTCAATACTCAATACTCAATACTCAATATTTATTGCAAACCATATAGACATAGGATGAAAAATTACAAAGTAAGACCATATATGGACCCTGTCGGGCACAGCAATATTAGATTAGAGGAGGACGCACATAGATTAATAGGAGTACCCACTAATTATTACAATTAGTAAAAAGTACTACATCACTAAATTTAAGATGAGATTTTATTTTATTTTATTGTGTAAGTATATAAGGATAAGGACCATATTTTTAAATATATGTATATACCAAAATTTATCTTTTTATTTTATTTTTATGAATTGTATTTGTTATTATTATTATTAATTTGATTAGTTTGTCATTTTTTTTTTTTTTTAATATTCATTCATTATTTTATTTACAGTTTTAAGCTTTTAACCCAAAATTAAGGATGATGACAATAGTTTCATTATAGAATTAGTGGAATTTAAATTATTATTTCAATTAGTTTTTGTATATAAAATGTCAATAGTTTTATTGATTTAAATTTTATTATAGAACTATATTATTATAAGATTATACTTTGTCATCAAGGAATTCATTTATATTATAATAGGCTTTATTTATGAGAAAATCCTTTAATTTGAAGTAAAAAATATTATTGTTATTTTCTTCTTTTATTTGTTTTGGTAGCTTGTTGTATATCTTTATAGACATGGCATAGGTACTTGACGCATTTAAGTTCAGACGCATAGCCGGCAGCATTAACTTGGTTTTATCACGCGGCGCATACTTAGTTTTTACATCACTTCGTTTCGTGTAGAATTCTGGGTATCTTCGTACAAACTTGCAGATTTCTAATATATACATACTGGGAACAGTAAGTATCTTATAATTTTGATAATATGGTTTACAGCTATCTTGTTGTTGGATATTTGCTAGAATTCTAATTAATTTCTTTTGTTGCGTGAGCAATATATGCGCATCTGTACTGTTTCCCCATAGAATGATACCATAGTTTAGCCATGCATACGCATAGGCATAATACGTAGTCAGTGCTGTTTCTATATTTGTCGTTTTTTTAACTTCGAAGAGCGCGTATGCAAAACTCGATAGTTTGGATTTAATTTTCTGCACGTGTGTTTTCCAATTTAAATGATTATCTATATGGAGACCAAGTAAAGTAAATTGTTTAACGCACTCCATTCTTGTTCCATTGAATGAGAAGTTTATTTCCAACGGTCTTTTTTGGTGGGGATGGAAACACATAAGTTTAGTTTTTTTGTAGTTTATTTCTAAGTTATGTTCATCCATCCACTTCGATACTCTTGTAAGCAACCAATGTAATTTATTATTAATATAAGTTTCATTTTCGTTTTGGCAAGATGTTAATAGTGAGATGTCGTCAGCAAATAGTACACATGGATCATCCACAATTTTTGGGAGATCGTTCACATATATTAAGAACAATAGACATCCCACTACGCTGCCTTGAGGTATTGAAGCATTTATAACTTTGTCCTCGGAACGGACAGTTAGAATTTCGTTTGTTTTATAATCGTAATACTCGACTTCAACGAATTGTTGTCTATCTTTAAGGTATGACGCAAACCATTTATGTGCCGTGCCACGTATTCCTATACCATATAATTTATTAAGTAGTATGTCATGTTGAACTTTGTCGTATGCTTTCGTCATATCTAATAGTATTCCAACTCCGTATTTCTTAGCATCTAGTAACTTAATTACTTCTCGAAAGTATTTATACACAGCTAGGGCTGTTGAGCGATTTTTACGAAAACCGTTTTGAGACTCATCAAATATTTTATATTTCTCACAAAATTTGTAGATGCGGTCGCAGATAATTTTTTCAAATATTTTTGACGCAGTAGGTAGTAGTGCTATGGGGCGATAGTTATTTATGTCAATTTTTGTATCTTTTTTGTGAATCGGTTTAATGATAGTTTTTTTCAATAGATTTGGAAATACTCCCTCGCTGTATGATTGGTTAATTAGAACTGTGAGTGGATATGTCAAATCCTCTGCACATTCTTTAAACAAATATGGTGGTATTTCATCTATTCCAAAGCTTTTCTTATTTTTTAAGCTTTTTATGGCTTTAAGTACCTCTTTTGTATCTACCGGGCCGAGGAACATACTATTTTCCGAATAATTGGCCACTGGCCGGCCGCGTGCACGACAGCGGCCTGGTGAATGCCCGATTTCTCCGATGGATGCAAAATAATTATTAAACGAGTTAGCTACTTGTTTTGGATCTGTATAAAGTGTATCATTTATTTTTAGTTTAGTATTTTCTTTTTCTTTTAAGCCGGTTTTGTTCGTCCTTTCTTTTATTATACTCCACATTGCTTTAGTTTTATTATTAGCTAATTTTATTCTATTTATATATTGCAACTTTTTCGAATGTGCTATTGTTCGTTTTAATGTTTTTTCATATTTTTTATAATATTGTTTTATGATGGGATTGTCAGATTTAATGGTAAGTATTTTTAGCAATCTTTTATTTCTGCATGATTTTTTTATTCCTTTCGTAATCCAGTATTTTTTAAATTTAGTTTTTAATTTGATTATTTTTTTTGGTATACATTCATCAAGTATTATTTTAAGTATATTATGAAATGCTTCGTAATTATCATTTATATTTTTGCACGGGTTTAATATGTCATCCCAGTTTATTAAGCCTAATTGTTGTTTAAATTTAAAAACTGATGTTTTTGTGTGTATCCGCTTTTCGGTATACCAAACTGTTTTGATAGTATTTGGTTGTGTTATTTTTAGATCTATAATAGTGGAAGCGTGATCGCAGAAACCAAGTTCCTCTACTTTAGTTTGAAGAATGTATTTTGTATCAAAATTAGTGTAGATGTGATCTATACAGCGAGATGTTTTAGCAGTTATACGAGTTGGTTTATCAATATGTTGGATAAAATTATATTCTAGCATAAAGTCCAGCAATTTTAAAGATGAACTGTTGCGCTTTAGAGTGT
This sequence comes from Elegia similella, assembly GCA_947532085.1. NCBI lineage: Eukaryota > Metazoa > Arthropoda > Insecta > Lepidoptera > Pyralidae > Elegia > Elegia similella. The sequence continues at coordinate 24,615,676 of OX383941.1, forward strand.
TGATATTAAAATCGCCACCAAGAACAATATTGTATTTATAATATTTATTTTTAATATGATTTAGTAATAATGTTAACTGTTTATAAAACGCGTCCTCATCTAATCCATTCCAGTAAAGTACTATTATCATAACGTTTTCTTTTATAAGTTCTATTGCACACACTTCCATTACGTATTGAAGGGAGAAATCTTTAACGTCACATTTTTCTATATACTCGATGTGGTCTTGCAGTAATATACACACTTCTCCGCCCGCTTGCTTGTTTCTTATGAAAGATGTTGCCATTTTATATCCATCAAAATATATTAAATCCTTTTTATTTTCTGTTATCCACGATTCGGAAATACAAATTGCTTGATACTTTGAATTTTGGTCTAGAAAGACATCTAGCAATTCTTTTATATTACAAACGCTTTGCATGTTTTGATATAGAATTTTAAGTGGTTTAGAATTTTTTACGAAAGGAATTTTGAAAGGATTTATTTTGGCTGTAACTGTACTTTGTTTGGCGATTTTGGTTACTATTTTCTATGACTGATTTTTCCGGTGTTTCTAGATTCTTGTTTTCCTCTGTTATATGAGTTGTGTTGATTTTTTTATAAACATCAATTTTTTTACCATCAATGAATAATTCATTGTTTCGGATTACAGCATATAACCCTTTTTTCCGAGCCGTAAACATTTCTTCTCTCATCAATTGCCTTTCTTTTCTCTGATCATTATCTAAATAATTAGAAATTGATAGTCCTGTTCCTTGAAAATAGTAATTATTATTTATGATATATTTGGCCATTCGTTTACTAATCAACTCAATAACAAGTGGGCGGCTTCCGTTTTCCTTGTATTTACCAATTCTATATGTTTCTTCAATATAGCCAGTTAGATCAATGTGCAGCAAGTCGCGAAATATTCTATGTATCCGGTCATGTAGACTGTATTCTGGTTCCTTGTAATATTCATCGAATCCATATACTACGATCTTCTTGCAATTACTTTCCGTGGATTTCTCAGTTGATAAGACTTTCGAAGCAAGGTTATTCATGTCTTTCTGCAAATATTCTCTTTCTTTGATTAATTGTTCTATTTTGGTGTTCAGTTGTTCTATTTCAAGTTTTCTTTTTTCATTTTCCTTCTTTAATAAGTTTGTTTCCGTCTTGAATTCTTCCCTCAAATTGTTTACGCCCTCGCGTATTTCCTTATGTATAGTATTTTGTAACTGAATTATAATTTTTTCATTATTTTCTTGTAGTTTTTGGGCAATCGTTTCACTCAAAATATTGAGGGTTATTTCTGTATGCATGCCAATTCCAATGGTTTTGTCTGGGTTTTCTGGACAGGCGGTTTCCCCCAATACACTGATGTCTTCAGAAGAAATTGTTTCGTTACCTATCATGGGTATGTTTTTCCGTCTATGTGTAACGTTTGTTGTAGTAGTATGTTGCGAGTTTTGTTGTGGTTCGCTATTTTTAATTTTGTTTACGCATGCTAAAGTATTATCAGTATTGCCTGTTTTTGGAGTTTTACATTGACAACTCGGGCATTTCCATGCCTGTTTATGTGCCGTAGTCATTGTGCTGTTAAAGCGTACGGCAGGTACATTTGCACATTCCAGATCGTAAAAGTTGTTACAGTAAGCACAGGTAAGGTATTCCCTCTTAGGTAGTTTTTGTTTGCATCCCGCACATTGTGAAGACATTGTGTTGTTTTTGTTGTAGTATGATGTCACCGGGAATGCGATAACTTGGTTCAGGTGGTTAATACTTATCGCCAAAAATCCGTTGACCTCGTGGTACGGGGTCCTCTGTGTTCGGTCGCTCGGTCGTAGCGAAGCGACGGACAGTGGGAATTAAATGTTCAGGCTGTGTATTTGTAGTTTCTTTTGCTCTTGAGTGTATGTTGTTGTCTATGGTTCTATATGTGTCAATGTCACTGGTTTTATACGACGTTAAATGTCAGTGTCACTTGTTGACACATCTATCACCGGTTGTGATGTAGAGGTATTGTTTAGTGCGGCTCTTTTAATTGGCTGATTCAGCTTTCAAAACCAATCTCTAATTCAAAATGATATCGGTTACTTTTGATGTTAATTATTTTATAGTGATTTTTCGTGTGAAATGTGGTGTGTTGTTAAAAAATTGTGGTGACATACCCTGCTGGATGTTGTATAGGTTAGTTTTATAACTTGTTTCACCTCGGATACTGGAGATTTCTTTTGTTTTATTACAATAAACTCGGAGCGCCTACTTTTCGTCTTAACACTTTGACAGCCGGAAACGTCCAAGTGGATTGGTTTATTGGAAAGACATTAAACTTAAAAAAAACGTCTACGGTTGGTCTACAAACTCACAATTTCTGAGTGACGACTGGATGCTGAGCGGTACAGGCAGCGAACTACAAGTGAGGGTATTGTTTATTTAGCACTACCTAGGGGAGGAATGTAGGGAGCGAGGTTGCAACTCGTTCACTCAAATCGTTTTGTTTTGTGAACTGTTTTAAAAAACTCTCTGCAAACTCTGTATTCAAAAGCAAGCGCGAGTTGCGCAATTTTATGATCTACACATTACTGAATAAGGATTGTTAAACACTAAATTAATAAACAAGCCTGCTCAACGGAAATTGGCACAATTCACTCAGTAGTCAAAAATTAGCTTTAGCCCTACAAACACATTTTACCACCGACCAATTTATTTAAAAAAGCCGCTTGTAAGCCGGCGGTTTATAGTACAATAAGTACCTATTTGGAAGTTGCTTTGTAGGCGGCCACTGAACTGAGAAATTTAAGATTGCTGAAGATTGAGGTGCGAGATTTGTTCAGCTTGTTGTTATCCTTTTATATTTCCTTCGAATAGGAAGTTCTGTCGTTTGTTCTCCGTTTGTGTATTAACCCTGCAGTGGTCGCGTGGACTACATATCTAGTCCAACGATACAAAATCATAAATTTCTCTAAAACGGTCAGCGTTAGTTTCGTGTGCCGCTAGGTACTTTTAAATAAACTATCGATAGACGCACACAGTGCAGTAGAAGCACCGTTCGCGAACGAGTGCTACAATTATAGCTCCGCAAAGATCCTGGACTACACTTGTAGTCCGCGCGACCAATTACGTAAGTATTTTTAAGTAGGTACATATGTTTTTGATTTCATTTATTTTGATATAAATGTTTAATTTGAACTTAGTTTTATTATGTTCTGCTGTTACATTTCTATACAACTTTTTATTTTTAGGATTAATATGGACGATCGACCAGCTGCACAGATTGAGGCGTGGTTTAGTGACGAAACGATGTTTATCAAGCTGTGTCAAACTCTGACAAAGAGATATTTTTGTTTTTGTTAAGCAATTAATAATACATAGTTTGTTCTTATATTCTGTTTATTTTATCTAGTTAAGAACATTGTATTAATTCAGTATTCATAACCAAAAATAGAGAAATTGTTTTTAAAGTTTATATTATTTCAATTTAAAAATGGACTACTTATGTAATCCACGCGACTACTGCTATCACATTTAGATGCGCGACCACTGTAAGGTTAACTCAAACGTAGACATTGTTGGCCATTTGGCCTGTTTTTTATCATCAAAATTTGAGAGCAATGCTCTTGCCGGTGAACCTCCCTCCATCTTACTCTCTTCTCTGTCATTCTTTTCACAACCTGGTACGAAACCCTTTTTACTTTTTCCTTTATTTCTTCGAAAAAGAAAAATGAATATTTCTTATTCAAAATAGGATACATGTATCGCTTTTTGACCGTCATATGTTTCTGTTATTTATTTTTCTTCCTTTTATGTCTGCAAAATCGAAAAATTACTAGCGTTTCGGAATGACCACTGCTGGGATTAATACGCCGAAAGAAACTCAGTCCAGTCTTGGTCTCCATGTGTTATTTAAAATAACTGTGCCTGGGCTTTCCTCTTCCTTCTATTTTGCCTTCTATAATAGTTTTCATAAACTTATCGTATTTTTTTTTCAAGACACCTACATGAAAATGATAACTATAGTTATAGCTGAACTACGTCATCAAAGATAACAGCCGTGACCAATGAATTAACATGCCTTCCGAAGCAGAGAGATTGAGATATTTTTATGCCACTTGTAGTCACCCATCCTAGTAAGGACAATGTCTGATGCTGTTTTACAAGCGTTAGCGCTAATAATGCTTTTATCCACGGGGCCATTGAGGTATAGGAGAAAGGTGACAAATGTTGATAGGACAGAAAAGGTTGTAATAAATTAGTTAATTTATTTCTCAAGTGATTTACTCAACACTCAAAAAATTGATTTAACCAAACACATAACACCATTTACCACCCAAGCTACTAAATAAACAAGGCAAAGGAAATGGCACTATTGATTTAAAAGTGAAAAAAATAGCTTTAATTTCACAGAAAATTGGGCATTATAAACCAGCGGTTTAGAGTGCAATAAGTATTGCGAAAATGCTTTGTAGGCGGCCACTGAACTGTGAAATTTAAGATTGCTGAAGATCGGAGGTGCGACATTTATTCAGCTGGTTCATATCTTCTTATATCGACATCGAATAAGAAATGTTATCGTTATTGGGACAGAATTAGAAGTTGAGAGATGCTCATCAATTCTCAAGTGATTTACTCAATTCTCAACTGATTTACTCAATTCTCAGGTGATTTACTCAATTCTCAAGTGATTTACTCAATTCTAAAGTGATTTATTAAATTCTCTAATGATTTATTCAACACATACATAGTATTACATCTTTTTCCCTTGCGGGGTAAACAGAGCCTGGGTCTATAAGACCTTATGGCCACATTTAGTATGTTAAAGGGCCTGTAGATGGAAAACGGAATCAAATAGTGATGGGTTGCTAGCCACATCGCCTATTGACATGATCCCGCAGATTTGAGCCAGTGGGTCTGAGCATTATTGGCGGTTACGTATGTTAAGCAACCCTGGAAACGGTCCCCACTGGGATGGGTGACCGCAAATGGCATAAAAATATCCCTAGCTCCTCCGTGGTTTGGAACGGCTTTTATCATTGAAATTCCGATAGGCAGCTTGAAAAATCTAACACCAGTCAGATTTCTAAAGTTGCCATCAATGATAAGAGATTGGTCCTATAGAAAAAGTTGTTCATATCGACGGGCTGAATCACTCATCTAAGGATCGGACAGGGTTTTCTTTACATATTGCATGAGTATTATTTTATACTTAGCTCATTTTGACCATATATGTAGTATGCATATTAAACTATTTTCAAAGGCTGCATAAGGGAAAACCGGCCAAGTGCGAGTCGGACTCGCGCACGAAGGTTTCCGTACCGTTATCTATAAAAACGGCAAAAAAATCATGTCTGTTGTACGGGAGCCCCCCTTTAATATTTATTTTATTTTTATTTAATTATTTATTTTTAAAGTAAATATACAACTAAATATTCTGTGAATATTTCAAGCGTCTACCTGTTGCCGTTATCAACATCAAGCAAAAAAAACACGTATGTTGTATGGGAGCCCCCTTAACTATTATTTTTTTCTATGTTTAGTATTTGTTGTTATAGCGGCACCAGATATACATCATCTGTGAATATTTCAACTGTCTAACTATCAAGGTTCATGAGATACAGCCTGGTGACAGACGGACGGACAGACAGACAGACAGACGGACAGCGGAGCAATATTAATAGGGTCCCGGTTTTGCCCTTTAGGTACGGAACCCTAAGAAACGGAATAGAGTACATAATTTAAAATTCATAAAATTCAGCAGTTTATTGTAACAATGTTATTCCTCTCGACTCTTGCACGCGATATTGCATCGGTTGTATATTCACCTTGTTAAGCAAATTGCTTTAACATTATTACGTACTAACCTCAAGGGTATGCTGTAACAATTGGAAAATAAATAGTAGTATGGCAATGACCCTAGACGTTGCAATTGACCGCATCGCGCCACGTGCGAGACGAAACGAGCATTTCCTGTCGCCGTCTCGCTCCCTCTCGCAGTTTTCCCCGTTTAATTTATCCCCAGCCCTTTCCCGCGGAAAATGTAAGGGCTGTTTCCAACGCTAGATCAGTTTGCGTCGCGACGCTGCGGCGAGAACACGTGTTAGGGGTGGCGATTTTGTCCCTCGATTTTCGCGTCCGCGGATTTGCATAGTGCATGTGCGTAAGTTTAAAACTTCGGAGGGTTGCTTTGTCGAGACTCCCTCTAGCGCTTTTGATGTTGTTTCTTCTATGTGACTAGTTTCAGTAGTTATTGAGATAGTTTACGGATAATTTAAAACAGTTTTAACAGATAATAGTGCTTTTTAGTGGGATGTTGTATAACTTGTGAAATAAGTGATTTTTCTGGATTTACTTGATAGTTAAGTATTTGGAGTTTTAACTGAAGGTCTTTAAGTGAAAAGATTAATTCTTGTGCAGTGTTTTGGTAAAATTTTAAGTGAAAGTGACTTTCATCGGTGGTTTGGACGTTAAATTTCCAGGTTGGTTTTTATAATTAATTTCATTAATTGTATTTACTCTTATAATAACTTTTAACACTTTCGCTGACACTGCCCGGCTGAAGACGTAATTGTTTTTTTTTTGTCTGGTTCAGTGTCAGCAAAAGTGTTCATTTAATTAATCCTTATTGTGTCAGAAAATATGTGGTTTGTTGTTATATTTTAAATTCTTAAGAATGAACATGTGAATATTTTTAAAATTCTTGTTGCTATTTCAACCCACTGGGGTAACTTATTATTTATTTACCAGCAATCTGACCCCAGCGACCACGGTTCGAGATAAAACGAAGCTTATATTTGGAACTAGCTGCTGCCCGCGACTTCGTCCGCGGCAATTTCTGTTATTATGATTAATTAGTATAGATGAATGATTTTTCCAAGTTTCCAAAACATTTTTTATTGATTCTTCGCTCCTATTGGTCGCAGTGTGATGTTTTATAGCCTAAAGCCTTCCTCAATAAATGGACTATCCAACACAAAAATATTTTTCCAATTTGAACCAGTAGTTCATGAGATTAGCGCGTTCAAACAAACAAACAACTCTTCAGCTTTATAATATTAGTATAGATTTAAGTTTCGTATTTAAATTGTGTTAATCAATTTTTGCGTTGTAAGGAAAAACAGCTTAATCGCGTTTCTTTTTAATTTTCTTCAGAAAACTAATTTCTTTTCAACCGACTTCAAAAAAAGAAGGAGGTCCTATGTTCGACTGTATATTTTTTATGACACACGTTACATACTCGTATAGAATAATAAATTTTACTAAAGTAAACATATTCTTCAGATAGTTTGTACCAATTACAGAGTATGCAAGCCGTGTCTTCTCTGCAGTGGTCGGTTCCGAAACGCTAGTAGTTTGTAGCTTTTAAACAATAATTAATAATTTGAATATAATATAATAAGTATTATTTAATTTTAAATGTGAATTGACGTGAAAAAGTGCCTGAAAAGGCCTATTTTCTGAATAAATCTTTGAATCTTTGAATCTTTGTCGTTTCCGGCAGAGTAGAATAGGACCACTGCAAGTCTTCCCGTGGATGTCGTAGAAGGCGACTTAGAAAATACAAGCTAAACAAAGCTCATAAACATCAATGAGACCTCTCCAACCCGTCTGGCCAGCGAGGAGAGTGTAGGCCAAATCCTCTGTCTGCTCTGGCCAAGTATGGCTCCGGTAGTACAGAGAGGGTCACGCTCCTGCAGTGGAGGCTAAAAAGACCTGATGATGAATAACAGAGTACTGACTTTTTTATAAACTTTAATAAAAACATAAAGATTGTGCACAAATGAATTAAATTAATAAAGTTGAGCACTAAAGTAACTTATACGAGAAGGGTTGTCTTATACTTGCGGAAAACTGTAAAAATAATATATTTCTATTAGATTTCGCCCGCAGCTTCGCTCGCGTCAACGTCGTTCCATTAGGGACAGTACTTTTTTCCGGGATGAAAATAGCCTATGTTTTTCTCCGTACTACAGAAAACTTGTATGCAAAATTTCATGATGACCAGTTCAGTATAAGGCGTGAAAGCTTTACAAACAAACGAACTCAATTCCGCGTTTATAATATTACTAGCTGTTGCCCGCGACTTCGTCCGCGGCAATTTCTATTTTCCCCCGTGTTCAAAACATTTTTTAATGATGCTTCGCTCCTATTGGTCGCAGAGTGATGTTTTATAGCCTAAAGCCTTCCTCAGTAAATAGACTATCCATCACAAAAATAATTTGAACCAGTAGTTCCTGACTTTAGCGCGTTCGAAAAAACAAACAAACTCTTCAGCGTTATAATATTAGTATAGATATAGTATGGATTTATAGTGATGCTTTTAAATTACATATGGTTTCCTCCCTATGGTATACTGATGATACGTATCATGGCATTTAGTGATTTGGGCTCCCCTGGGATTGTCACCAATTTTTATGACATTAGCGTTTCATATTTCATTTGATATGTGCTCTACTATTTTTTTTGGGTATTGTGAGTTAGTTATACCTGTCACATTATGTCTACCTCTATAGCCTAGGGGTCCTCATGCCAGGTGGTTTCACTGGAGGTTTCGTGTTTGAACCCCGGTCAGGTCAAGCTGGATAATCTTTTTCCATCTTAACCTCATCGGTCTTAAACCTGATCGGTGATCAAAATTATAATCCTCTATTCTACTTGTTTTCCCGCGACTTTTCTCGCGTAAATTATAGCCTATGTTATCAGCTAATAATGGAGCTTCATATACTTTTTGAGTTTATGCATTAATAACAAACAAAAACAAGAGAAGCTCGATGGCCCAGTTGGAATGCGAATTATAAACATCCACAGGTGTGGTCCCCATTGGGATAAGTGACCACAACTGGCACAAAATTTCTCAAGCTCTTCCATGCCTTGGAAGGCACTTAATGCCCTTGGTCCCATCTGTCGACACTAGATGGTGGTCGTTGAAATGTCAGATGCCTTAAGGCAGCTTAAATATCAGACGCCAGCGTTCACAACAATGAAATCTTTCCTTATTATAATACTAGCTTTCGCCCGCGGCTCCGCCCGCGTCAATGTCGATCCCTCGGGAATAGTACTTTTCCCGGGATAAAAGATAGCCTATGTCCTTCTCCGTACTCCAGAGAACTTGTATGCAAAATTTCATGATGATCGGTTCAGTAGTTACGACGTGAAAGCGTAACAAACAAACAAACTCACTTTCGCATTTATAATATTAGTAAGGATAATAAGGATTTGTCTAGTCGAGATATATGTAGATTATCCAAGAATAGTTAGTTTATAGTGTGAATAATGTGAATTAATGCATACATTAAAAGCTTTTGGAGGTCGTCTTACTCAAATCAGCTAAGGTCAATAGAGAAGAAAATAAAACAACAGTTTAATAAAATGTTGCCAAGTGTGAGTCGCATTAATTTAGACGTAAAGGCATACCGACGTACAATATTTTATTTAAAAAAAAAGGCCAATTGCAAGTCGAACTCCCGTACCATATAAAATTATTAAATATAGATTTATTATATGATAATAATAATAAATAAATATATATGGACAAATCACACTGATTGAGCTAGCTCCAAAGTAAGTTCGAAACTTGTGTTATGGGATACTAACTCAACGATACTATAATTTATGACAAATACATATAAAGATACACATCCAAGACCCAGGCCAATCTGAAAAAGATCATTTTCCATCTTGACCTGGCCGGGGATCGAACCCGGGCACTCTTGTGTCGCAGGCTGGCGTGTTGACCGCTGTGCCACGGAGCTAGCCAAAAATGATGTAACTAAAAATGTATGCTTTTCGCAATTTTTCCTTTACGTGTGCTATATGACGTTGCTTCGTACTAAATTTCAAGATTCTGAGTTCATAGAAAGTACCCTGTAAGTTTTTTTTCCGTTGCAAATGTCGAAAATTTGCGGCATAAACGCCTGGTTTTTTTTTTGCTTTGGCGTAGGAATTTATTATTTCACAGCTCCAAAGGACTGTAGACTTGAGTACTTCGCCCACGGCTCCGCCCGCATCAATGTCGATCCCTCGGGGAAAGTACTATTTCCCGGGATAAAAGGTAGCCTATGTCCTTCTCCGTATTCCAGAGAACTTGTATGCAAAATTTCATGATGATCGGTTTAGTACTTACGGCGTGAAGGCGTAACAAACATAGAAACAAACTAACTTTCGCATCATTACCATTATCATTATTACATAGTATAAAACAAAGTAGCTTCCCGCTGTCTGTCCGTCCCTATGTATGCATTGATCTTTGAAACTACGCAACGGATTTTAATGCGGTTTTTTTAATAGATACTCGTAGAGTGATTCAAGAGGAAGGTTTATATGTATGCCTTAGGTTTATGCCTAAGGTTTATATGACTAGCTCCGTGGCGCAGCGGTCAACACGCCAGCCTGCGACACGGAGTGACCGGGTTCGATCCCCGGCCAGGTCAAGATGGAAAATGATCTTTTTCAGATTGGCCTGGGTCTTGGATGTGTATCTATATATGTATTTGTTATAAAATATAGTATCGTTGAGTTAGTATCCCATAACACAAGTCTCGAACTTACTTTGGGGCTAGCTCAATGTGTGTGATTTGTCCGTATATATTTATTTTATTTATTTATTATTTTATATGTACAATGCACCCGGGCGAAGCCGGGGTCCTGGTCGCTAGTTAATAATATTATAAGTAATAATAAGGATAAGGTTCTGGTCCTGCCAACCCAACAGACGTCTGTAATGGCGGCCATATATAATGATTACGGCAATAAAGCTACAAGTCACGTCCTCGTTTGCATTGCAAGACTGCAGCTTGCAGCCGGGATCTACTGCACTGTGATGGATCGACCCCCTACGGAATAATTATTGTTCCCTTCCATGCTGGTCTGCCAGGAAGGAAAAAGTATATACCACCTTTTTGTACTCATGCAAAATGTTAAAAAAAGTGCGAATCGAGATGACTACGTGCGCGCGCGTGTTGGTTCACATTTGCCCTGAGAAAGACCTCCGGAAGAGGTTGAAACATGTCGGCCTATAGTTGACTTCGTACGTGAATAATCCGTCATTCACATATAAATAATGTTATTATGTCGCGTTAGTTTTAATAAAAAAAATAAAAAAAAGCCATTGAATACTTCCGTGGTATTGGTCAAAAATCTTAAAAATCATGTCAATAGGCGATGCGGCTAGCAGCTTATGCTATTTACACGGCTACCAAAAAGTAGGGTATAGTTTTTAGACTTTAAAATATGTATGTACATGTATATGTGTTTCTTTCTTTTACCATATTTTTTTAAATGCCTCAACGAATTTGGGCTGTAATATTTTATAGATGCCTCGTACATACACATAAACATCGTACATGTTCCAGGTACAGTTAGAGGCGGATAAAAGTGCCCCCCCCTAACAACAGATTTTAGATTGTACCCCCCGGTCATATTTATCTGACTGTACATCCACTAACTGTAGCTTTGAACCTAGTACGCTCAGTGTAGTTTTAAATAAAGAACACCACATTAAAATACGTCCACGTGTTATGATGCCACAGACACATACAGCTGTATTTACGCGTGAAACATATAGGGACATATCACACAAATTGAGCTTGCCCCACAGTAAGTTGTGAACTCGTGTCGTAGGATACTAACTCAACGATACTATATTTTATAATAGATTCTTATATAAATAAACATCAAAGACCCAGGTCAATCTAGAAAATATCATTTTCTATCATGACCTGACCTGTTCCAACCTGCAGGCTGGCGTGTTAACCACTGCGCCACGGAGCTCGCCTTCTACATAAATATCCTCTTTTTCGTTTGAGGTTAAAATTACCTTTCACCAATTTTGTTCCAAGAATTAATTATGGCCAGTTTAATTCAGTTACAAAACTTTCATTGCAGCATCGATGAAGTGTTATCGGTACCGTAGTAAGCAACGTGTAACGGCAGAATCGATCGGTTCATGCGATACGGAAGCCGCATCGAGTACAGGAGTACGTGTAATGATACCAATACTCATTATTTGCATGGACTGTGTCTAACTGCTTATACTCTCTGTTTTACACTTTGTTTGTTTCACAAAACGGCTCTAGTATCGACTACACGTGTATTTAATGTCCTAAATGGCAAAAGACGATATTAGTTAGACAACAATTCTCAACAACAATTCTCAGTTGAAAATATATGACAATTAATAAGTGTCCAAATGACCTATATAAAATAAACGTTTTTGAATTTTTTTTTAATTTTAGGTAAAAAATAGAATCATTAATCTTTCTTATAAAAAACCGACTTCAATCAAACTACTACACCGATTGTGATGAAATTATGGGTCAAATTTTAAACCTTATCCTCTCACACAAAAAAAAAAATATTTTTAAAATTGGTTCATAAATGACGGAGTTCTAATGTAACAAACATAAAAAAAAGTACAACCGATTATATGAATGAGAACCTCTTCCTTTTTTTGAAGTCGATAAAAAAATTACGGTTTGTAGTATGCGTCACGTATGTACCTCTATTTAAATCTGCATTAATTATAGAACATAATTGATCGAACGAGCGCAAAGCGTCTCTTTCAGCCTGACCAAAAAGTAATTCATATATCTCACTGTCCGGTTGTTCTCTTTTAAAGATCGCATTTTTCAACCGATTCTCGTGAACTCTTGTGAGATGTTTCAATAATTATATAGAATATTTTTGTCGATTCAGATATTGGATAAGGAAATATATGGAACTAAGCGCCATTGGGGTATATGGTGCTTAGGGCTATTTTGAGTTCACTGTAATACGAATACGAGTAGGTATCACGCGGTCTACAGTTCACAGACCCACAGTTCAAGGTTTAGAAGAGTATTTAAGACACTTCGGGGTTTTCCATATTTTACTAAAGGGTGTATTGTTTTATATAATTTAATATTTATTGTACTTTAGAATGGTTAAGTTTTCGATTCCTGCACGTTTGATTAGACTAATTGATGATTTCATGAGAAGTGTTTATGAATGGTATTTTTTAGGTAATCCTAATCCGGACTAATATTATAAATGCGAAAGTGAGTTTGTTTGTTACGCTTTCACGCATTTATTACTGAAAATATACTGGTCCCGAGGGAACGACATTGACGCGGGCGGAGCCGCGGGCAAAAGCTAGTAGATTACATAAAAAGCTTATTTTCAAGTTATTTCAAAAGGTTTCCGTAACAACAAATACAAGTTGTTACAAGCGTTGTAAATCGAAAACCAAAACAAAGCGCACGCGTTAACGTGCAGGTCATAAGTCATCAATTCGATTTTAACTCTAGTCGATGTGCCTCTAATAAAATAATAAAGTTGTGCCCCATCGTTACGGAGTAGATTAATATACAGACTAAGATTTAGAAGTGAAAACGACGATTCAACGCCGACTTTCTCTCAATAAAAGGATCGTTTACATACTGTATTTATAATGATTAACGACATCTAAAGAATATTTAAAGAATCATGACAATAGGCGATAGGTTTTTTACTTTTACGCCCACCAGCACGCTAAATGTGGCCTTTCGGTCTTATGACTTTAGGCTCTGTCTACCCCGTAAGGGATAAAGACGAGATAATATGTATGATTGTTACATATGTAATGAAATCTGATACCAAACCACACATTAAATTTTCTGGAATGGGAGGCTAGTTCTTTTATCGTTAAACGTCTCGTAGGACTTTTTACAGGATAAGATGGTTTGGTCATATTACATCCAGACCGTTGATAATACGATCTATGGTAATCTAGATAGTACTAGATAATCTACTCGTATGTGGCAAATTACATTAATTCATTGGTCAATGAATTAAAATATTCAATATGTAAAGAAAACCCGGTCCGATCCTTGAAGGGGTGATTTAGGCCGTCGATATTTACAACTTTTCCATTAGAATCAAAGCTGGTAACAAAAAATTTACATTTTTAAACAAAAATGTTGGGCTGCCCGGTCAATTTGTATGGATACGTCAAACAAAATTTTAAGTTCCCAGCATTGGTCCAAAATGAAATGAAATAGAATTTTATTCAAATTTGGATATCATGTATCTCTATTTGAACGTCATATTATTATTTTTAATATTTGCAAAATCGATAAGCTATTAGCGTTTCGGAAGGACCACTGCTGAGAAGAATACGCTGAAAGAAACTCAGGCCAGTATTGGTCCCTACAAGCCTAAAGGGCTACGCTTTCACATTTATAACAAATTGAATTATTTTACATTAGGTAATTACCGATGTATATTAATTAACAATTTATTGAATGTATTACTTCCATCTGTTAGATAAACTCCATGGAATATCATATCATATGAAATGTTGTTCATATCAACAGGCCGAAACATGGTATAAAGCTTGGTCTCTCTGTCGATCTCCTCCATGCCACCGTGTCGTATATTGGGGAGCGATCACGAAGCATTACGGGTTCGATTCCAGCATCGATTACCTGCACGCATTCGATTAGAAGGGTATCGATTCGGGTGATAAGAGCTTTCTGGGTTGATGTTTGAGTGATGTGCTTCTGCATTGATAGTGTAATGGAAGAATAACCTTTCAAACAACTGACTTTAGGTCTTTATACGTGATAACGTCTTATAAATTGATGAACGCCGGATGCACGCACGAAAAAGTGTCACGTGGCTTGTGCAAGCGAGAGCGCGTAACAAGCGATAGAGAGGCATGATCAGCGTTCGACTTGTGACGCATCTATCTCTCTTCCACCGTAAACCGGCTTTATAGACCACCATTTTTTAAGTACGTTTACTAGTAGCTCCTCCCGCGTTAATGTAGATCCATCGGGAACAGTTTATTATTCTAGGATGAAAGGCGCCCTTTGAAGGACAAACCAGACCTCAAATTACCAACATATCAAATTTCATCGCAAATGATTTAATAGTTGAAGCGTGATGTTGTAACAAACAGACAGACATTCAGACAGTGCATTTATACGAGTACTAGCTTTCGCCCGCGGTTCCGCCCGCGTCAATGTCGATCCCTCGGGAATAGTACTTTTTCCCGGGATTAAAGGTAGCCTATGTCCTTCTCCGCAGTCCAGACAACTTGTATGCAAAATATCATGATGATCGGTTCAGTAGTTACGGCGTGAAAGCGTAACAAACAAATTCACTTTCACATTTATAATATTAGAAAGGATTATTTGTAAGATATGGATTTCATTTGCCAAAAATTCACCAAATGGCAATGAAAAATGGAAATGGTGTATAAAACTTTTTTTTGGAAATCTTTTATAAATTATATGTAAAAAATAAAACTATATAATATTTGTATTCTATCTATCTTCCATGTTGGTCTGGGAGAAAAGAAAAAACGTAGAATGTACCAGCTGCTTCTCTTCCCGCGTAGATCGTAAAAGCCGAACGAGGGAACGGGGAAAATTCAGTTGAATCATGTTAATAGGCGATGCGGCTAGCAACCCATCACTATTTTGATTCCGTTTTTCACCTAATGCCCACCAACATGCTAAACGTGGCCTTCTGGTCTTATAGGCCCAGGCTCTGTCTACCCCGCAAGGGAGAAAGACGTGATACTATGTATGTATGTATTCTATCCACCAAGTGCTGCCAGTGCAATATTTTTCTGAATAAAACTTTTGAACTATTACATCATTTTGGTTGTGTTAGTGGAAAACGAAGTATGGCTACGTTAAGCAGTTTGTTCCGGCAGCTAATTATTTATCAGTTGTAGAACTATATGATACATTATTAGTCACTAACACAAACAAAAGGGTTAGGAAGAATAATGGTGAATCCTTATCCTTACTTAATATTATAAATGCGAAAGTGAGTTTGTTTGTTTGTTACGCTTTCACGACGTAACTACTGAACCGATCATCATAAATTTTGCATATAAGTTCTCTGGAGTACGGAGAAGGACATAGACTACTACTATTCCCGAGGGATTGACGCGGGCGGAGCCGCGGGCGAAAGCTAGTATTCATATAAACAAACGCTGCTACATCGCAAACTATAACCACCAATTATAAAATATCTCAACACAATAGTGAATGAATGGATTCCGAGCTGCGCCGCGGAGGGTTTAGAGCTAAGCTAAATATTTGGGGCTAGGTGGAGCGCCGCCATTGTTGGAGTCCAGGAGCTAGATATCATTCATAATATAAAAGGCCATATTTCTGTATGCGAAGTATTTTCCCCTCTTTATAAGTACACTTACGAGCTGTTATAAGGTTCAAATTTAATACAATTGTGTACTTATTATTGCTTGTGACTGTATATACATACAGAATGTATACATATACTAGAGTCTTAAGATAAAAATCATAAAGACCACGCTGAACCATAATACAACCATAATAGTGAAGGTGTGGGTCATAATCATCATTTCGTGTAGGTGACATGGTCAATCAACCATGCACACCCTGGCGTCAGAGTTCTTCGCAACCGCCTCTCGGCCTCTGTCGTGGTTCCTTTTACGACTACCAGATGGCAGCCGAGACCAACGGCTTAACGTGCCTTCCGAAGCACGGAGGGTGTGGGTGAAAAGAGGAATCAAAATAGTGATGGTAGACCCATCGCCTACGAAATGATTTCTAGGGTTCCGTACCCAAAGGATAAAGATAAACTTATTACTAAGATTATCCACTGTTTATCTGTCACCAAGCTGTCTCTCATGAACGTAATGTTTTTCGATTGCCGCTATAACAACAAATACAAAAACAGAATAAAATAGTGGATCTCCTATACAACAAACGTAAAACTAAAAAAAGGATATAATACAGTGTCTGATATTGTATGCGTAATGTTACGGAACCATTCGTGCGCGAGTTCGATTCACACTTAGCCGATTTTTATTGTAATTTCGACGCATTCTTTTGACTAGCTTTTACGACCTGCGCGTAAAGAAAACAGCTCATATTTTCTACTTCTTTTCTCCCAAACAACAAGCAAAAGTTTAGCCATGTACAGCCCCGAGCATTGATGTATATACAATTGTATTCCATTGTAGACCTTATTGTATTGACTTAAGAATCGATGTGTATACGTGACTGTACTTTGTACATTTCACAAATCCTCCACAATCTGATAAAATATAAATTATTAGTGTAGTCTCCAGGACTATAATCTTAAGCCGTTCATCTCGGACAGACTGCAGTGTGCTGCAAGAATTTGGTAGACTAAGTTTCTAGACATTATTTTTATATGTTTGTTTTGGGTTCAAAAGTAAGCTTATTTTTACGATTCAAAGTGTGATAGATTTTTTGGGGCATATTGCTCATATATTTTTATAGAAAATTATTATTAAGATAGCTCAAAAGGAAAAATAAACCTTATAGGAACTCTTCGTTGTCCATCTGTCGGTGTTTCTATCAGTCAAGAACCCTCACTTTGTGGGTTCCTTGAAACTAAGAACAAATATGAGAAATAATCAAGGGAATGGGCGAATATCTTAGAATTAACGTCAATTTCATCAAAAATTTTACTTAAAAGATTTTATTACAGTCTAACATCGGGACAGGTAAACTAAATAAAAGCTTGTAAAAAGGCCGACTTTTTATAGACAAGTCTTGTTTTATTATTATTTAGTGAGCACTATGCGCCTATAAAAAACAAAGGCCGAAATATTTTTATTCGTCCGACCCTTCTCGGAATGCGCCATAACTCCGGAAAATATCTCACCCTCGATATTAATAATATCGATTGCAACTCCTTCTTCTAATGGATATACATACTTCGCTTTATATAGATAACAGCCTTCGTGGTCCAGTGGTTAAGGCGTTTGTCTGTTGACCCGGGTATCGTGGGTTCGATTCCCACCGGAAGCATACTTTGTTTAGTTGTTTCCAGTTTGGTTAGGACATTGCAGGCTTGAATCACCTGATTGTCTGATAATAAAGATGATTCCGTGCTTCGGAAGGAACGTTAAGCCGGTGGTCCCGGCTGCCATCTGGTAGTCGTTAAATGAACCACGTCAGACGCCGAGAAGCGGTTCCGAAGAACTCTGACACCAGGGTGTGCATGATTGACCGTGACACCTACACGAAATGATGATGATAGAAAACATACATAGTATAACGACTTTCTCCCTTGCGGGGAAGATAGAGCCCAGGTCTTTATGACCTCATGGCCACATTTAGCATGTAGAGGGTGTGAAGGTGGAAAACTGAATCGAAATAGTGATGAGTTGCTAACCGCATCGTCTATTGACATGATTCCGTAGATTTTAGCCCAAACCCTCGATCGGCTTTTATGACCTGCGCGGGAAGAGAAGCAGCATTCCCATACAAACTGGCCGGGCGGCGGAACTTTTTTGTATGGAAATGACGAAATTTTTTTTTAGTTCCCAGCATTGGTCCCATAAAAAAGTTGTTCATATTGATGTCTGAGTCAACCCTTTAAGGGTCCAAAACGATCAAAAATTCACCATGTTTAATTTATGTAATTTCACGTGTGATCGGCTGGACCGATTTGGCAATTTTATTTGTCGTGTTTGTTTTTCTGAGAAATAGGATCTTACGAAAAAAAATATTGACAAAGATGTAGGAAAATTAAAAAAAAAACTCACTGTAATTAAATTAAGAAATATGGTGAAAACATTCCATGCAGGTGGGGTTCGAACCGAGCATAGGTCGAACAGAGATTAAGTTGCTGGTTCAAATCCCGCATGGAATTTTTTCACCGTATTTTATTTCTTAATTTAATTAGAGTATGTCAGAATAGCATTGTGAATGCAAAAAAAAAAACACATAAAATATGTAGTTAAAGCTATTAGCCACGAATAAGAGTTATTTATGCAGCATAATATTTCTTCCACCTTAATGAAGCTGTTCAAACTTCAGCGTAATAAGAATCTTATAACCGTCGGTATCAGAAGCCACATTAATATCTGAAAAACCTAATTATAGCAGAGAGGAAGAAAAGTTAAGTTTTTCTTCAGAGTTATTTATGAAAGAATGTGCAGCGAAATATTTCTTCCATCTTAATTAACTGTATAAACTTCAGGATAATAAACACAGTATTTGTTTGCATACAAATATGTGAAATCCTTATCTTTAAAATCCTTATCCTTACTATACTTATCCTTACTATCCTTATCTTTACTTTCCTTAATGTGAAAGTGAGTTTGTTTGTTTGTTACGCTTTCACGCCGTAACTACTGAACCGATCATCATGAAATTTTGCATACAAGTTTTCTAGAGTACGAAAAAAGACATAGACTACCTTTTATCCCGGGAAAAAGATACTATTCCCAAGAGATCGACATTGACGCGGGCGGAGCCGCGGACGAAAGCTAGTACTTAATAAAAGTAAGGAAATTGAAGTTCCGATTAAGAGATTTTTATGAAAGAAGCGCAGGACAATATTTCTCCTGCCTAAACGAAGCTGTAGAAACACCAACCTACTAAAAGTAAGAAAAATGAAGTTTTTCCTAAGAGCTATTTAAATAAGAAAGCGCTGAACAATATTTCTTCCATCTTAATTAAACTGTACACTTCAGCATAATAAACAGTTCTATAACACCGCCAGTATCAGCAGCAACACAAATATGTGAAACACCTAATTAAAGCAGAGCCGCATAAATTGGTCGCTTAAAATGAAAAATGGCGGACGTCCCCGGGGAAGGATGGTAGAGCTGCGGCTTAGTTTACGAGAGTTAGAGGCGATATGAGAATTAAATTCGTATGTTCATAACAGACTAGATAATTATGTTACTGCGACTCCGTTCGGATAAATTATAGCTTGTGTTGTCCACTATGAATGTAGATTTCTGTAGGTGAAATCATTTTAAAAGCCGGTTCTATATTTTTGAGTTTATCCATTACGTTTAACAAACATACAGACACATAATCAAATAATTCCACTTTGTAGTATGTATTGTACTTTGTAGTAATAGTATACACTTTAAGTATAGATAGTACAGATGAATTAATAATCGGCTAAAATAAAATGGTAACTATCCGCGAAGCAGAAATGAATAGAATTTATAAGGATTTCGAATTCCAAGAATCGACAATAACGAAAATAATATCCAATTCACGATTATAATTAACAATTATTCTCGATAATAGTTTGCTAACTTAAATGCCTATTTAATGAAAATTTATTTATTACCTTAACCTTTTCCCCGTGCAAATTCTGTAGACGTTTCATCGTTTTTGTAAAAATCAGTCATCCTATTAGATTTACCAATAATTCAGAAATGCCTGTTTCATAATAAATTATCCTCTTTTAAATAATTTAGAAATGTTGTTTTGATAACTGACAGTATGGATAATAACATTAAATTTGCTATAAAGTATTTTAATAAAAGAAAAAAGTCAAACAAGTGTAACTAAAATAATAAATATCAATATATATATAATGTGGTTTAGGACCCAATCTATTATAATTATGAAATAAAAGCCAAATTGTGTTGCTCTGAAAAGAGGTTATGTTTATTAGACATTTCATTGCAAACAACCTTACAATATACTCTTAGGAAAAATATAATTAAATAGAATATCTTACCTGAAAAGAGAAACAACATTTTATGCTAATTATTTCACTAAACTATTTTTAATATCTATCTTAGATCTTAGAGTAATCTTTTTATGACATGCACAATCATTCACAATACCATAGACAAACATCCGAACTGTCATTATGGAAGACCCAATTTTAATTCATATGGCAGACCTAAATACTAATTGAAATGGTATTATGAAAGACCCAACTTACATATTGATAAGAGTAATATGGAAGACCTACCTTATATATTCAAAAATAACAATGTAACCTAACGAAGCTACAAAGAGGTTCGTTTACATCTCCCCCCCTTAAAAAAAAATATAATGTATATAACATAGTACTATGAAGTAATACAAACTAAATCTTAAAACTATTTAAAATCATGTTCATACGGAACAAGTTTTGTTATATGAAAAAGGTTGGACTCGGCTTTTTTATGCCCTGTATCTATTCTATAAATTGAGTTTGATATTTTATCCAAAACTTGAAACGGCCCAATTTTTATTTCATCTAATTTTGTTCTGTTCAATTTATTGCCGTTTTCTACATATACATAGTCGCCTTTATTTAGTACAAGTTCTTTCCTATTTTTATCAAAATATTTCTTATTGTAGTTGTGTGATTTAATACTGTTTTTTAAAGCAATTTTTCTATCATGTTGTAAATCGTTTTGAGTAATTTTATCTTTTAGTTCTTTTGGTAAAATATTTTCATTTTTTCCTTCTAACAAATATTTAGGAGAATAACCTGTCACCGTATGTTCTGTTTCATTATATCTTTTCGTACATTCGTGGGCGATAGTGGTCCATGCTATTTTGTCCTTCTTTTTTTCATTTATCTTACATCTAATTTTGTTAACTAAGGTTTGATTTAATCTCTCATTTAATCCGTTTGAGAATGGTGAATTAACCGCTGTAAAAATAATAGGTATATCTTCTTCACTCAAAATTTTTTTAAATTCGTTTGAGTTAATACCCGGATATTGATCAGTTAAAATTAGGCCAATTTTATTACCTTGTGATACTTTTTTGACAAGTTTTATGAAGTCATTTGAATTTTGGGTTTTAGAAGTTAAAATAAACGCGTATCTCGTAAAGTGATCAACTAGAAGGTGTAAATATGTTTTCGTGGACCGTGCGCCACCAAATCCACCAATTGTGTCAATAGATACTATCTCAAATGGGAAAGTAGCAGGACCTAGATGAGACATTAATCCAAATTTATATCTTCGTCTTGTTTTATTCTTAATACAAATTTCACAACGCTCACAAATTTTTTTAATATTTTGAGTTAAATTTTTTGCACTGTAAAACGGTTTTATTATCTTTTCCATTTGTTGTATTCCTATGTGACAGTAAGAATAATGGATATGTTTTATCATTATTTTACTAAATTCTTCAGTCAGTATAATCTTTTCTTTCTTGCCATTTTTAATATAATATATTTCATTTTTTAAAATTAATTTATTTGTATTCTGTTTGATATTTTCGTTATTTTTCTGATCGTCCTGTATATCTTTTAATTTTATACAGTTCACAATTTTTAAACATTCGACATAATCTTCAGTGGGTTCTAGTACTGGATTTTGACTTAAACTGTCAGCTTCTAGGTTATATTTTCCAGGAGAATATTTTATTTCGAAATTGAATTGGGATAGATAATATGTTAGATCTCCTAACTCTTCATCAATCCTAGCTTTTATATTCATTTTTTCGAGAGGTTTATGATCCGAAAATACTGTAAATTTTTTTCCTATTAGCCAATGCTGCCAATATTTTACGGCTTCTTTAATCGCTAAACACTCTAGATAAATAGCTTTTTTTCTTTTTTTGAGAGTCATTTAGCTTCTTTGAAAAATATGCGCACGGTTTTTCTTCTCCATTTTTTTGTATTTGTTTTATGACAGCACCTATGCCTTGTATACTAGCGTCGGTAAAAATATGTATTGGAAGATCTGGGCGAAAGATTGCCAAGATAGGTTTTTCACAAAGAAGTATTTTTATTTTATCAAAAGATTCTTGACATTCTATAGTCCAAATAAACGGTTGTCCTTTTCTCAATAAATTGTGTAATGGATCCAATATGATTGAGATATTTGGGATATACTTCCCATAGAAATTAATTTTCCCCAAAAACTGACGGATATTTTTTCTAGTTTTAGGAATAGGAAATTTTTTTATAGCTATTAAATTATCTTTTATTGGACTTACTGTACCATTATGAAGGATATGGCCTAAATATTTTACTGTATCCTGAGCAAACTTACACTTTGAAAATTTTAATTTTAAACCTTCTTTTAAGATAGCTTCTAATAACAATGATAAATGCTCAATATGGTCTTCAAATGTCTCCGAAAAGACCAAAATATCATCAATAAAATTTACAGTAAATTCCGTCAGTTTATGCTTCCTAATAATACTGCTCAATATTCTTTGAAATATAGCCGGGGCAGTTTTTAGACCGAACGGTAAACACGTCCACTGATAGTGGCCTTCTTGTGTAACAAAAGCAGTTTTATGCCTGTCTTCGATTTTCATAGGTATCGACCAAAAAGCAGAATTAATATCTAAAGTTGTAAAGAATTTACATTTACTGGCCTTAACCATCAAATCCTCAATCAAAGGAAATGGTTGTGATTGCGGAATAATAATCTTATTTAAATCGCGAAAGTCAATGCATAATCGTGATTTCTTACCTTCTTCTTTCTTAAACGCCAAAGTCACTGGAGCAGCAAAAGGACTGTATGACTCTTCTATTAGTTTATTCTGTAACAGTTTTGATATTTGATGTTCAATTTCTTTCATATCTTCCATAGAACACCTATACGGTCTTTTACTGCAATATTTATCTATAGATAAATCGATATGCGCTTCATATCCTTTTACAGTTCCTATGTCGTATTTATTTTTTGCAAAAAGTGCCTCGTATTTATAGATAAGTCTATCTATTAATGACTGCTTCTGCTGATCTAGATGATTTATTTGAATGTTAAACTTTTCTACTTCTATGTTTTCATTATAGTTTATTTTATATTCATAATGTTTTAAATTTTTATTATTAGTAGTATTTAGTTCGGTATTAATGTATTTTTTTTCTTCACTTTTATTTTCCGTCTTATTGTTTACGTTACTTAAAGATTTCGGTATTTTTTTTTCTTTTTCTAGTGTAACAATTTTTTGTATAATATTATCTTTTTCAAAGTTATATATTTTTTGTGTTATTTGCAATTTATCATTTTGAATCAGCTGGAACTGTTGTATACAATCTAATCCTATTAAAAAATCATAATCAAAATTTTCTTCGTCGATCACAAAAACGCTTAAACATTTTTCAATTTCGAAAATTTTTATTTGAAGACTAACAATTCCTATTGATTTTTTTACGCCATTAATCGTTTTTAACCCAGCATTACTTCTATTTTCATAACTTGAGTTTTTTTTAAAGAAAGTAACTTTGAATTAATTAAGAACACATTAGAACCCGAATCATAGATTCCTGTAGTCTCCAAGGTGTCATTTATCACTATTTTAATTTTGATCAATGGCGGGATTATAAGTTTTTTGGATCAAGTTCATTTAACTCAGTCTCTAATTCAGAATTGTTAACACTCCTAATTTGATCTTTTTTTCCTATATTATTATTATTTTTATTTTTATACCAACATAAGGATTCCGGGTGGTAGCGGTTTCCTTTGTTTTCCTTTTCACAAATTTTGCATGGAGCTTTTTGTTCTTTTTCTTTTATTTTATTTTCAGGTGATCCTTTTTTTTCCCAATTTTTTTTATTCACTAAATGTTCTAAACCTCTAATATTATTGAATAAATCCTCAGTTTCTTTTAAATCGTTTCTGTCTATTTTGTCCACCACAAAATTTGGTAGTCCAGTAGCAATTAAATTAATTAATGTAGATTTATCCATTGATTTATTTATTTCCAACAAAAGTCTTTCCTTCTTTAAAGCATACTCTAATAAAGAACCTTGTCTATATTTATATAAAATAGCATACCTGACCGGAGACCAACCTTTATCTGCATATGTGTCGCAAAAACTGTTTTTCCATAATACCCATTCAGAATTTACAGTGTGTTTAATAAGCATGGAACGATACCAGTCTTAACAAGAAATCTCTAGAAACAACCTTAGAGCTTCAATCTTCTTAATATCTTCACATATTCCTAGGCGAACACATTCCGCTTCAAAAATAGTCATCCACTGTGATGCATTTGTAGTTTTGCTGTTGAATTTATCTAATACAAAGTTTTCCGGATATTTCTCATATTTTCCGATTTGGATGTGTCCTTTTTCTCAGTGAGACTCTGTAAGATTCTCGTTAAAGCTTCTTCTGAAATTCCTGCAGGCGGATTCTTTTTCTGTGTCTCTAACATAGTTTCTTCCAGTAAATATCCCTTGAACTGCATATTTCCGTCTTCATCCATATATATCTTACTCATTTCCGGTGTAACCTTAACCCATACATCTCTTTTTTCATGTCTCTTTTGTAATGTGTCTTTGACTTTTTGATAAGTTTGAGTATTTTTGATGGCATCATGTACTTTTATAGGCTGGTACTTTTCTGGGATTAAAAAGGTGCGGTTTTCGGTATCCGTTATAGATGTAATACAAATTATGTTTGACTTTGGTTCTTCAGTACTTGCTTTTACTACAAATTGGAATCTCAATTTCTCCATAGCTTTTTTTTTTATCAGCTATAAAAAATGTTGTTTTATAATGTGGTTTAGGACCCAATCTATTATAATTATGAAATAAAAGCCAAATTGTGTTGCTCTGAAAAGAGGTTATGTTTATTAGACATTTCATTGCAAACAACCTTACAATATACTCTTAGGAAAAATATAATTAAATAGAATATCTTACCTGAAAAGAGAAACAACATTTTATGCTAATTATTTCACTAAACTATTTTTAATATCTATCTTAGATCTTAGAGTAATCTTTTTATGACATGCACAATCATTCACAATACCATAGACAAACATCCGAACTGTCATTATGGAAGACCCAATTTTAATTCATATGGCAGACCTAAATACTAATTGAAATGGTATTATGAAAGACCCAACTTACATATTGATAAGAGTAATATGGAAGACCTACCTTATATATTCAAAAATAACAATGTAACCTAACGAAGCTACAAAGAGGTTCGTTTACATATATCTTTACATACTATAAAACAAAGTCGCTTCCCGCTGTCTGTCCGTCCCTATGTATGCTAAGATCTTTAAAACTACGCAATGGATTTTGATGCGGTTTTTTTAAAATAGATAGAGTGATTCAAGAGGAGGGTTTATATGTACATTGCATCCGTGCGAAGCCGGGGTCCGGGTCGCTAGTTTACAAATAAAATAGGCCGGGTAGATCGTTGCCTCGCGGTAGCGTGCCCGGAAGGCTGGTAGCATTGGCACGTTGGATGGCAATAAATTATATTTAACTAGCTTTCGCCCGCGGCTCCGCCCGTGTCAATGTCGATCCCTCGGGAATAGTACTTTCCCTGGATAAAAGGTAGCCTATGTCCTTCTCCGCACTCCAGAGAACTTGTATTCAAAATTTCATGATGATCGGTTCAGTAGTTACGGCGTGAAAGCGTAACAATCAAACAAATAAACAAACAAACTCACTTTCGGATTTATAATATTAAGTAAGGAGTAAGGATTATTTGGATAAAACAGTCGAAAAATCGCTCTCATTCAAACCGTAGCCAGGGACAGTGCGAACAAAAAAATTACGCATCTCTCACACGACCGTGATTTCCACAGTTAACGTTGGACATTAGTCTCTTTGCCTTTTTTGGCTTTTTGATTTATCGCAGACCGGACTGACGGCCGCTTAATTATTTTCCATCGCCTGCATGACAGCCTAATGTTGTAGGATTAATTGTAGTTCGTTATTTTTTGACGATTCTTTAATGGTTAATCATCATCATTTCGAGTAGGTGTCACGGTCAATCGACCATGCACACCCTGGTGTCAGAGTTCTTCGGAACCGCCTCTCGGCCACTGACGTGATTCCTTTAACGACTACCAGATGGCAGCAGGGGCCACCGGCTTAACGTGCCTTCCGAAGCACGGAATCATCTTTATTATCAGACAATCAGGTGATTCACGCCTGCAATGTCCTAACCAAACTGGAAACAACTAAACAAAGTATACTTCCGGTGGGAATCTAACCACGACCCCCGGGTCAACAGGCAAACACCTTAACCACTGGACCACGGAGGTTGTTAATAGTTAATTATCAATGTGATTTTGGAAAAAGTTCTATGGTATTTGGAACATAATGACTCCCTGCGGTATCATTAAACATTAAATATTTACTTCCCCAAATCTAATCTTACCTAAAGTGAAACTTAATTTACCTACGTCATAAAATTACTTCGTCTTATAATATGAACTTTTATTATTTTCCATACATAGTATCACGTCTTTTTCCCGTGCGGGGTAGACAGAGCCCAGGTCTTTAAGACCTATAAGCCATGTTTGGCATGTTGGTGGGCGTTAGATGGAAAAATTGAATCAAAATAGTGGAGGGTGGCCAGATAACCTCCTATTTTGATTCCTGCTAATATGATTCGTCCAATTTGCCCACCCTCTACGGTCTGTGCGGGAATAGAAGCAGCTGGTACATTCTTCGCTTTTTTCTTTCTTCCCAGGCCAGCACGGAAGACTCAGTATTTTAATTATAATGACCGGCTTCTACGGTCTGCGCGGGAAGCGAAGCAGCTGGCACATTCTACGTTTTTTCTTTTCTCCCAGACCAGCATGGAAGAAATAAGTATTTATCATAAAATTTAGTATTGTTATGTTAGGGTCCCGCGACACAAGTTTACAACTTACTATATGAATAACTCAATCTGTTTCATTCGAGAATTAATTCGTTAAATAGAAAAAAATATAGATTGTACTACCTCTACCGCTGAACATTAAAAGAAAAGTATTATATGCATATTTCTTTCAAGATGTCCTTATATGTTCCGAATTTTTACACATTTAAATAAATCACTTAATAGTGTTTTATCGCGTTTATAATATTATTTTTCCATCTAACGTTCCATGGGTCAACTTAGTCTACCTACGAACATGAAAACTGTAAGGTTTTCGAAACGTTAGATGTAATATAATCCTGTTAAGGCGCTGTATCTCTTAACCGTTTGTAGCGGACATCGCGCGATATATTAGGAGTATATACTCGTGTCATACCTGTCATCAGTCTCAGTTCAAACCCGTGTCTGTCATTTCCGTGTTCATTTTCAATTTTATTTTAATAATTCAATAATATTAATCAATTATTGTATTTTTTTAGGTATCCATCTTGCTCATTTAGTTAAGTATAAAAAAAAGTAAGTCAAGTATAAAGTTGGTAGTTGTCTCTGAAAATATTAAGTGATTCGCGACGTAACTTTGTCTGGATATAGCTTATTTGCTATTTAATTCAGCTAGGTCTTAAATACTTTTTTGAAAATATTTAGATGTAACCATTTATTTTGATCTTTAAGGTGTACTTCATATTTTTTTAAAAATAAGGCTACCTGCGCGACGAAAAAAAGACGTTTTACGGTATTCTTCTGATGCACAGCGCCTTAAGTGATTTGATTTAAAATAATGTATCTTCACTCACTATATCATATTTTTATACTAATAGCAATATGATTATCTTCATATTATGTTGACGTTACTATAAAAATACGTACAAACGCCGAATCGGCTAGTTACGAATAATAATCTCGCCACGCACTCGACCCAAATAATTTCCTGCCCGTTAATCCCAAGAAAAATTGATTGGAAAATTAACCGAGATCGTTTTCAGCTGAAAGCGGAAGTAATGAATCCATCCAGCTGGAATTATTACATAGTGTATCTAATAGATGTAGTGTGTTACATTTTACCTAGAATTTTTTAAAGAAATAAACTTAAATCTATTACATATAATAAAACAGTAAAATTATTTAGTCTGTACATTTCGAATTTTTTACTGAAATGGATAGAGGGACACTTAAAAAGAATAATAGAAAGCAAAAAAATTTTTTTTGGAATTTCTTGTCTGTCTGTCTGTCTGTCTGTATGTATGATCACGATTATCTCCTGCTTTGTTTTAACTCAGTTTAACATTTAAAGTTTGTTTCATCAAAATCGGTTCATTAAAAAAAAAGTTATCGTCATTTGAATGAACTCAAGGCATGAGTTTGCCTGCAAACATATAGCAAAAATAAAATAAAATAATAAGTGACATAGGAAAATTAAAATCCAAAGTCAATTCATCATCATTATACGACAGCATTATACCTATCCATACTATCCATAGTAATCCATACTATAAAAAAAAGGAGAAGCTGACTGACTGACTGACATATCAACGCAGGGCCTAAACTATAAGGGTTAGGAACTTGAAATTTTGCACAGAGGTTCCTTTTATAACGTAGGGGAGCACTAAGAAAGGATTTTTGGAAATTCATCTCCTTAGGGGGAAAAACGGGTTGCAAAGTTAGTATGAAACTTTGTTGTTTTTGAAGTTAGTCGAATGAAATTCAGCATGAAGGTTGTTTACTAAAAGGCATAAAACACGAGTAAAATATTTTTCTCAAAAATCATCCCTTAAGGGGATATAACGGGGATTTCATCCCCGTTATATCCCCCCAGTTAGTATGAAACTTTCCGTTTTTGAAGTTATTCAATTGAAATTCAATATTAAGGTGTTTCATTGAAAGTCATAAACTAATGTATTCCGGGTAATTCTACTGTTCCTGAGAAATCGACACTTACGCGGGCGGAGCCGCGGGCCAAAGGCAAACCTGACTTATATATTAACGCACAGCAGAAACTACTGTGCGCAGAAACTGAACTTTGGCACAGGGATTCTTTTTATGATGTAAATGAGCACTAAGAAAGGATTTTTAGAAAATCAAAAGGGTTGAAGTTTTATGGAATTTTCTCATTTCTGGACTTAGAAGTTTGAAAGTAGGTACGGGAGTTCTCAATTAAAATTAAAAATGATCTGTTTAGGTGAACCAGACAACATTCTCCCTTGAAGGGGTAAATAGGGGGTAAAGTTTGTATGATTTTTTTTTATTTACTTAGAAATATGACAATAAGAAGTTCTCCATTACAATAAAAAAATATCTGTGTAGGTGAATTGGGCAAAATCCCCTCCTTAAGGGCTAAAGATCTATGCAGGTGAAATGTATTAAATTCCCCCTTAAGGGGAAAAAGCAAAGGGACAGGGGTTTGTATGGAATTTTTATCATTTCTACTGTTCCCAAGGGAACGACATTAACGCGGGTGGAGCCGCGGGCAACAGCTAGTGATGTATAAATTGATTGAAAAATACTTTCAATGAGGGTTTCGCACCTCAGTTCATTCTCCCCTTAGCTCTTCGCGCCTGCGTACGCTCGTACCTCAGGACTTCGTACCTTCGTCTTTTGCACCTAAATTACACAATCAGGTGAATAATATAGTAATATAGTAGAAATAATATAGTAAAAAATAAATCAAAATAATATTAAAGACTCGCACTTGGCCGGTTTTTTTAACCTCTTGTATTCCGGAATACTAGATACATTATCTATTATCTATCATACTATTGTACCTATATAGTACTCCGGAATACAACGTAAAAATGCATGGTTTAATGTATTTTTGCATTGATCTGCGTATTGCCATAGTAATAAATATGCAGAAGACTTTATAACGTTCTTAATATAGCGAGTAAAGTGTTACATATTACTCAGTTTTTTCTAGAAAGCCGAGACTAAACTAGAATCGTGTAAGTAGAAATTAATTGGATATTACTTTCAATTAACTGAGGCTGTCGGTCGGCTGGAAGCGGAAGTAATACGCTCATCCAGCTGGAAATATTACATATGGCGAGTTCACAGGCCTAGGGATGAAGCGGCAGACTTAGCTTAGACGTTCTAGAACGATGAGATAAATTTAGAAAGAAGAATTATATTAATAATATTTATACTACACACAACAACAACCTGTCTGTCAAGCGTGTTGAGCACGACAATGTACTTCCATGTAACGAGAAATCCTTAGGAGAGGGCTTTTATTTGTCAGGGGGACAATCCTGCTGGGCCTCTTTGAGACTTCTATCTATCTTTGAGACTTTTGTCATATCTGTTTTTAAAATTGAAAAGAAAAATAACTTGGCCATAGTTAGGATTCGAACCCACGTCCCACGTCAAGAAGTACGCATGCTTGAAATGCGTATACGGGGTAATATGTGATGAGAGAATTCGGCGCGGTGATTCGAAGTCACGGTGGTGTAATTATCACACTTAGGGCGTAAACCTAAGGGACGTGGGTTCGAATCCTACCTGTAGCCGAGTTTTTTTCATCACATATTTTCAATTTTAATAATATACCGAGCATTGTAATGCTATGTCAAAACAATTTAAGTAAATATCTGTTGTTGTTGCACGCTCGATCGTTAACATAACGTGTTCCACAAAATCATGTAAATTGAAATTGTATATAACATGGAATCAGAATAAAAAGAAAAGATAAAAATATAAAATAATCATACAAAGCCCTTCAGGCAAGTAGGCGACCAATACTGTTGAAAAGAGTTTCTTTCGGCGTCTTCTTCTCTGCAGTGGTCGGTTCCGAAACGCTAATAGTTTGTAGCTTTTGAACAATAATTAATAATTTGAATATAATGTAATTTGTATTATTTAAAATGTGAATTGACGTGAAAAGTGCCTGAAAAGGCCTATTTTCCGAATAAATCTTTGAATCTTTGTCCACCGTACGGATGAAATAATGATGATGATGATTTGATATAGATAAATATTACCACTAGTGGCTTTTGCAGCTCAGTATAGCTTGGGATCATCCTAACTAATATTATAAATGCGAAAGTGAGTTTGTTTGTTTGTTACGCTTTCACGTCGTAACTACTAAACCAATCATTATAAAATTTTTCATATAAGTACTCTGGAGTACGGAGATGGACATAGGCTACCTTTTATCCCGGGAAAAAGGACTATTCCCGAGGGATCGACATTGACGCGGGCGGAGCCGCGGGCGAAAGCTAGTCTTTCGTATAAATTAAACCGACTCCAATCAAACTACTGAACCGATTGTGATGAACTTTAAACGTGACCAACTTGAAAGCATACCCTTTCAAACAAAAACAAAGTAGTCTGTAAAGTCGGTTTACAGACGATAATTTTACGTGATAATGGCGGAAGAGATAGATGCGTTACAAGCCGCATGCTTAGGCCGATTGTGCCTTTCTATCGGAACGTGACACATTTTCATGCGTGCAGCCGGTTCATCGATTTATAAGATGTTATCACGTTACAAAATAATTTTTTAAATCCGTTCATAAATGATGTAGTTCTGATGTAAAAAACATTTTAAAAAACCTCCTCCATTTTAAAGTCGGTTACAAAGTAATGGTCTGTGGTTCAGCTCACAGAAATGTATCTAGTATATGTAGGTATTGCAGTAGTAATTATTATAGATTTCCTTTATCGTTCTTAGTTGAAATACCCAGAATTTTACATAAGTTATTTTATTACGTTCCGAAAGGTTTATTTTATTTCAAAGTCGATCTAAAAACGTATTCATCCTTTCACAGAAATGAAAATCTGTCGTGATAGATATTTATAGTGTACTAAGTCTCGGAATGACCGCTCGTGATATTTTTCCGGTCGGACGGAGGCTTATTACATCCGCCTGTCATCGCTGGGCTCGGAGAACCGTGGCCGTCAGGATGGATGGACCATACGCGATGAACATGAGACCAAGTAAACTGTTAAACACCTGTTTGCTACTTTTTACTACCTATAATGAAATATTTGATATTTTTGCTTAAATAAATATATCAAAGAAATAAAGTGTTAAAAGTATAATGGCCAGCTCCTTGGCGCAGCGGTTAACACGCCAGCCTGCGACACGAGAGTGCCGGGTTTTTATCCCCGGCCAGTTCAAGATGGAAAATTATATTTTTCTGATTGGTCTAGGTCTTGGGTGTGTATCTATATATGTATTTGTTACAAAATATAGTATCGTTGAGTTAGTATCCCATAACACAAGTCTCGAACTTACTTTGGGGCTAGCTCAATCTGTGTGATTTGTCCGTATATACTCGTATATTAAATATGAAATATATATAAAAATTAAAAACTTAAACTAAACCCTACTAAGAAATAAATTTAAGATAAAACTATAAAGGAAAAACAAACCTAACAGCAAAAAACAAAAAGCTTAAAGATAAATATTGTCTCGCAAATCACTGCCCTGCGGAAGTGTGCCCAAAAGGCTGGCAGCATTGCCATGTTTTATGGTAATGCTTATTCTTTGTGCAAAGAAATCTCGATCAAATTATAATACGATATTACATAATCAATCCTTGATATCTTAGATTATATTTGAATACACTCCTTTGTTTAATAAGATTAATAGT
Organism: Elegia similella; assembly: GCA_947532085.1. Classification (NCBI taxonomy): domain Eukaryota; kingdom Metazoa; phylum Arthropoda; class Insecta; order Lepidoptera; family Pyralidae; genus Elegia; species Elegia similella. The sequence continues at coordinate 24,648,559 of OX383941.1, forward strand.
ATTTGGTGCAGCCATCCTGACGGTTACCGTAGAAACTAGAAGAATAAATACTTGAGTTATAATAATAAGAAAGTTAATTAATATAATAGAATGGTTTTGGTCAGATCGATAGCCAGAAACATATATAGAATGCTTGGACTGAAAATGAGAAGTTTACTTTATTTTTTATTTTTATTTTTTATATTCATACAAGCGGAGTAATGTTTATACTTATTACTTCTACAAACGAAACTTTACATCCGTGCACACGTCAATATGTGAGTTAACAATCAGGGTCGCCACCGCAGCATGAATTCAAGTACTAACGTAACTTTATGAGACGTCGCGGAACGTTCGACCAGCAACAGTAGTAGCTTACCCTAGTTTTCAAAGCAAACAAACAATCTCCGTGGTCCAGTGGTTAAGGCGTTTGCCTGTTGACCCGGGGGTCGTAGATTCGGTTCCCACGGGAAGCATACTTAGTTGTTTCCAGTTTGGTTAGGACATTGTAGGCTTGAATCACCAGATTGTCTGATAATAAAGATGACTCCGTGCTTCGGAAGGCACGTAAAGTCGTTGGTCTCGGCTGCCATCTGGTAGTCGTTAAAGGAACTAAGTCAGAGGCCGAGAGGCGATTCCGAGAAACTCTGACACCAGGGTGTGCATGGTCGATTGACCGTGCACACCTACACGAAATGATGATGAAAGCAAACAAAATCACCCGAGAATAGGGGAGAAGTGCGGGGCTGCCGTGGTGGAGGACGCTGCCATCATCATATCGTTTGGCATGGTCAGCAAGAATCCTACGAAAATTTTAAATTTTTAGTTTTAAGTTCTTAAACCAGCCTTCGGCTTCTGGCGAAAAGGAGTGGAGTTCGTTAAGGCCTCCAGGGAAACCATAGAGTGGGCACTCTTCGACAATATGCCACAAAGTTTGTGCGAGGTTATGGAGGACGCTGCGAGTCTCCGTTATGTACTTAAATTAATTTTGTGTCCTCGGTTTGTTGACTTACTTCATGAGTCAATATAAATTTTTGCTATAAAAGCAATACCTAATAGGTTAAGAAAAAGTGAGAGTACTTTCCATAGATATTGTATGATCATTTTTTTTAGTATGTAAATGCATTTCCTTAGTGCAGGCATAAAAAAGATCATATTGATGGTTTGAGTCTAACATTCAACTATTTTTCGAGTGTAAAATACGAATTTCTGAACAGAATAAAGTAAAATAATATTGTATTAAGTATGCCATAGCCGTGTGGTTTCCGGCAGAGTAGAATAGGACCACTCCAAAAGAATAGGACGTCTTCCCGTGGATGTCGTAAGAAGCGACTTAGGAAATACAAGCTAAACAAAGCTCACAAACATCAATGAGACCTCTCCAACCCGTCTGGCCAGCGAGGAGAGTTTAAGGCCAAATCCTGCTCTGGCCAAGTATGGCTCCGGTAGTACAGAGAGGGTCATGCTCCTGCAGTAGAGACTAAAAAGACCTGATGATGATGATGATGATGAAGTATGCCAAAACAGTAATCCCATCAAAAATATTTTCATATAAAATGATACCAAGACCGTAGTAAATAAATAAATATATACGGACAAATCACACAGATTGAGCTAGCCCCAAGGTAAGTTCGAGACATGTGTTATGGGATACTAACTCAACGATACTATATTTTATAACAAATACATATATAGATAAACATCCAAGACCCAGGCCAATCTGAAAAAGATCAATTTCCATCTTGATCTGACCGGGGTTCGAACCCGCGGCCCTCGTGTCGCAGGCTGGCGTGTTAACCACTGCGCCACGGAGCTCGCCAGATTATCAGATTTTACCGCTTCCCTCGGTCGTCTTTGACGATCTGCGCGGGAAGAGAAGCAGCTAATAATTTCTTCGTATTTTTTTCTTCCAGATCAGCATGGAAGAGTACTTACTATATTTAATAAAATATACTTATATGGATAAACGTATTTCACTGTAATATAATAAAATCAAAGTTATTTATTCAGTCATAACTTCGGGCTTATACAAACTTGGTTATATTTCAACTCATTATGTAAACGTTATATCACTTTTATTAAACAAAGCTTTGTTATCGTTGGGATATTTTGAATAGAATAGAATAGAACTAATATAAAATAAAAAATAGAATAAAAATAGACTTTGTTATTTTTATCCAGATTTAGACGCTGCTTCTAACTCGAATAGCCTAAGATTTGTTTTTACAAAGATACATAGGTCATCATCATCATCATTTCGAGTAGGTGTCACGGTCAATCGACCATGCACACCCTGGTGTCAGAGTTCTTTGGCCGCCTCTCAGCCTCTGACGTGGTTCCTTTTACGACTACCAGATGGTAGCCGGGACCACCGGCTTAACGTGCCTTCCGAAGCACGGAATCATCTTTATTATCAGACAATCAGGTGATTCAAGCCTGCAATGTCCTAACCAAACTGGAAATAACTAAAAGCAAGCTCGCTCCATCGTAGATCTTGTCTTTACCCTCTGGGTTAGTCAAAGGTCAAGAGTAAGCCCATAAAAAAAAAAAAATACTTTGTTTAGTTTTTTTTTTATGAATGCTTCCCACTTTTTCCTTGCTTCCCACCGGAAGCATCAAAAAAAGATGCTTCCCACCAGAAACATCTTTTTTTGATGTTTCCGGTGGGAATCGAACCCACGATACATAGATAGCGCCATGGTTTTGTCTCAGTCATTTTACCATGTTTAGGCTAATTCCATCTAGTGACAATTTAAGTAAGACTGTCTGCAGCTGACTGTTTTGTTTATTTATTCAAATGATCACCCTTCAATATCATTACAGCTGTAAAAAGTCCAATGCTGGACGAAGGCTTCTCCCAAGGATTGGGAGGATATTGCTATACTCACCACGCTTGGCAGGTGGGTTGCCAAACGCAGTTTCTATGGCAACTTGTGCTTCCGACGCTACTGCCCATTAGGAATTTGTTGAATTTAAAAAGGGAATGAAGGTGTTGGGTATGAAAGGATACAACTCACTCACATCTACCAGACAGGTAATTGTAAAGGACAACCCTTTTGCTGAATATTTGACGGCAAACGGACAGACGAGCCACCTGATGGAAAGTGGTCATCGTCGCCCATAGACATCTGCAACACCAGAGGAGGTGCTTATGCGTTGTCGACTCTTTAAATACCTGTAAACACTGACCATTATATTCAAATATTGTATTTAGGGTTCCGTATCCCAAAAGGTAAAAAGGAAGCCTTATAGGATCACTCGGTTGTCCGTCTGTCGGTCTGTCAAGACCCTTTTTCTCATGAACGCGTTAAGGTATTAAGCCAAAATTCATATCAAGTACTCAAGTCTATTGTCCCTTGGAGCTGTGAAAAAATCAAACTTGTAAGCTAACGCAATCAAAAGATACAGCCGTTTATACCGTAAATTTTTGTGTTCTTTCGATATTCGCAAGGGAATCAAAACCTACAGGGTACTTCCCGTGAACTCAGAATCATGAAATTCGATGCGAAGCAACGTTGTATAGCACAAATAAAGGAAAAATTACGAAAAGTATACATTTTTTGTTACATCATATAAAAACTATCATCATCATCATCAGGTCCTTTTTAGTCTCCACTAAAGGAGCACGACCCTCTCTGTACTACTAGGGCCATACTTGGCCAGAGCAGCCAGAGGACTTGGCCTACACTCTCCACGCTGGCCAGACGGGTTGAAGAGGTCTCTTAGATGTTTATAAGCTTTGTTTATCTTGTATTTCCTAAGTCGCCTTCTAAGACATCCACGGGAAGACTTGGAGTGGTCCTATTCTACTCTGCCGGATACCACACGGCTAAGTAATAAAAAATATATTTAATAATTTTTAACATAATTTAGATAACGGTACGGAACCCTTCGTGCGCGTGTTCGACTCGCACTTGGCCGATTTTTTTATTTATATTATACTAGGTTTCGCCCGCGACTCTGCCCGGGTCAATGTCGCTCGCAATCGATGTTCGCGGGATAAAAGGTAGCCTATGTCCTTCTCCGTACTCTATAAAACTTGTATGCAAAATTTCATGATGAACGGTTCAGTATAAATGGCGTGAAAGCGTAACAAACAAACTCACTTTCGCATTTATAATATTAGTAAGGATAAGGATAAACTTTGAGTTTGTTATCCAAAGTTGTATGGTCATTTTCATCGACCATTACCTGTTTCTGGCCAAGGAACATCCTAAGGCCAAAAGCATACTAATGGATCATTTGTGCGTGAATTGGAAAAGGTAATTGCATAGCACTCCATTATTTTCTGCCAAAAATAATAATTGTGTGTGTTTTTTCCCACAACATGAGCCTAGCTTTTAAATATCAGATAGATCGAAATAGGTTTCAGTATGCATTTCAATTGCCACTAATACGTCTTAAGCTAACTACTATAATTTGTCTGTCTGTCAGTGACTATATAGAGGCACTCGTAACTCAGGATAACCCCGGGTTCAGACCTGACAGTTTACACGCATTATGTCATGCAATATTCATACCTCCGTAACTGCCCGCTTACACCGTGATAGTTGACGCAACGGTAACATGAATCTTATTAATAAAATTAAAAATTGTTTGCAACCCCTGACATGACAATCGTTCTTATATCATTGAAACTAACGTGAGATACAGACATTATGTACTAATAACGGGTCACTCACGTGCTATTTCGTTGGGATTGCCGACTATAGTTTCGGACTCGTCAGGAGCCCATTTTCAAGGTGAGTTCGGGACCCTCCGCAGCGAGTTCGCACTCGCCTTGAAAATGGGCTCCTGACGAGTCCGAAACTATAGTCGGCAATCCCGACGAAATAGCACGTGAGTGACCCGTTTTTAGTACATAATAAAAATCGTTCTATCTCTTAAACCCGTAAGCGAAAGGTCCCAGGTTTAAATCCCGCCTGACCCAACCTGTACCTAACTGACTAAGTATTTATTCCTGTGACTCAAGTTTGGTCATCAACCACTGTCTGCTTTTGGCGAAGGAAAGCATGGCGAGGCTACCGGCACAGATTGTTTGCTGAAAAAAATCTGAAATAAAATATACATACTCTTTAGATTTTCGCCCATTCCATTGACCGGCTTCTACTGTCTGCGCGGCAAGAGAAGCAGCTGGCACATTCTACATTTTTTTTCTCCCAGATCACCATGGAAGAAAAAAAAAAAATATAAATGTATATTTCCAAACTGCCGACAGCGATAAGACGCGAACAAGTGCGAAATGCGCAGCGTGTAATCGGATCTGAATTCACACTCGATGCTGTGATAATTCCGTATCCATTACATTACAGGGGTTTCATTGTGCTCGTTATTTGTAGATTGAGATTTGCCAGCTCGGTGGCGCAGTGGTTAATACACCGGCCTGCGACACGAGGGTACTCGGGTTCGATAGAAAACGATCTTTTCATATGATCAAAAATAAAATATCGTTGAGTTAGTATCCTACGACACAAGTTCACAACTTACTGTGGGGTTATCTCAATTTGTGTGATATGTCCTATTTATATTTATGTATTCATTTGAGATACTCACAAGTGGTAACAATGTACCCAATACATGCAATTCTCATATACTAAACATTGATAAGAGAAGAAGAGTCATCAAATGCGAAGTTAGTTTGATGATTTCGCTTTTACGCCTACCGATCATCATGAAATGTTGCATATTTAGGTATACGTTACCTAGGCTACGTAGAATAATACCTTTTATCCTGGAAAAAAGTACCGCTTTCTTGGGATTGCTACTAAGGTGACCGGAGCTGTGGGAGGAAGCTAGTGATAAAGATGCTTCATGCATTAACACATTTCGGAGCTTACTACGAGCGTAGCTATGCCGTAGATTACTACAAGCGTAGCTATGCCGTAGATGACTACAAGCGTAGCTATGCCGTAGATTACTACGAGCGTAGCTATTTCGTAGCTTACTACGAGCGTAGCTATGCTGTAGCTTACTACAAGCGTAGCTATGCCGTAGATGACTACGAGCGTAGCTATGCCGTAGCTTACTACGAGCGTAGCTATGCCGTAGGTTACTACAAGCGTAGCTATGCCGTAGATGACTACAAGCGTAGCTATGCCTTAGATTACTACGAGCGTAGCTATTTCGTAGCTTACTACGATCGTAGCTACGCCGTAGCTTACTACAAGCGTAGCTATGCCGTAGGTTACTACAAGCGTAGCTATCTCGTAACTTACTACGAGCGTAGCTATGCCGTAGCTTACTACAAGCGTAGCTATGCCATAGCTTACTACGAGCATAGCTACGCCGTAGCTTACTATGAGAGTAGCTACGCCGTAGATTACTACAAGCCTAGCTATGCCGTAGCTTACTACAAGCGTAGCTATCGCGTAGCTTACTACGAGCGTAGCTATGTCGTAGCTAACTACAAGCGTAGCTACGCCGTACCTTACCAGGAACGTAACTACGGCTTAGTTTGGACGCATAGACGTAAGAATTTTATATCGAAGTATAAAATTGTTACTGTCTGAAAATGAATAGTTATGTATGGATAGATGCTTTGGTTGTTTTTTATTAGTTAACACAATAACATAAGAAATTTTAATTAATCTTTACAGTATCACAGCATATATATGAAATAATAAAGGCTATTAATGACATCAATGAGTTGCTTCAAATAAATTAAAACTACATTGGTTCCCAAACTGCCGGCAGCGATAAGCCGTGAACAAGTGCGAAACGATGGAGCACTCGCGGCCGGCGCAGCGCATGTAATCCGATCACTCTGAATCTGAATTCACACTCGATGCTGTGATAATTCCATATCCATTACAGAAATGGCATTTTCCTTGCTGTATTGGTTACTTTAAAAAAATATGTTACGATAAATATAATTTTCGTCCATACAGATATTTGTGCAAGTAATTAAAAATGTCTTATGATACAACTACCCAAAAACGTAGTTTAGCTGATTGAAAGTTTATGTCTTCGGCAGTCATGCATATTGTAGCATGCTACGAAAATAGCTACGCCGTAGCTTATACGCGTAGACATTGCTATACTCGTATCTACGATACGAATGATGTGAAAAGAGTATTATATTATTATTGAATATATTTTTAAATTTTCATTGCATATTAGACCAGTAAAGATTTACAGTATTTAGAAAGGATATATTAAAAAATAATAAATAAATAAATATAAATAAATATATACTGACAAATCACACAGATTGAGCTAGCCCCAAAGTAAGTTCGAAACTAGTGTTATGGGATACTAACTCAACGATACTATATTTTATAACAAATACATATATAGATACACATCCAAGACCCAGGCCAATCTGAAAAAGATCATTTTCCATCTTGACCTGGCCGGGGATCGAACCCGGTCACTCCGTGTCGCAGGCAGGCATGTTGACCGCGGCGCCACGGAGCTAGTCAATATATAAAATATGGTGAAGAAATTTAATATGGTGAAGAAAATAAAATATGGTGAAGAAATTTTGATAAGTTGTAAGTTGTTTAAGTTAAGCGTACATAGACTTACAATCGCAGCTGCCCGTTTGAATGAAATTCGGCCCGCTTCAAATTTTTTCACCATATTGCATTTCTTAATTTATAAGTATATCAAAATAGCACCGTGAATGCAAAAAATAACACTTAAAAATATTAATACATTTAACATAACACAATTAATTTACCAATGGTGACAATGTTTAGTGCCAAAGGAAACAAAATTTATCTACAGTGTTAAACTGAGATGAGAATTACAAGAGATAAGGTTGTTAGGATAATGTGCTCCTCATGTCTCCCCGATTATCTTAATAATATAATCATAATCATATTCCCGTGTAACAATATAACCAAATTATAATTGCCACATTATGACTCGACACCAATTCAAGACGTGGCAATTTTAATTTGCTTTAATATTATTATTATTTTTCGTAAAAGGCTGTTTTAGTACTTTTATGTTATTTATTATTAGTATATTTTTATTATTAGTTATTAATATAGCCTATATGTTGCCGAGGGCTAAAAGCTACATTAAAAAAAAGTTTCATTAAAATCCGTCTAGTAGTTTTTGCGTGAAAGGCGAACAACAGACAGAGATACAAAAATTTTAAAAATTATATTTTTGGTTTCTGTTACTTATATGAAGACCCCTCGTCGTATTTTTTTTAGATTATATTCAATATACAGAAATTACCTTCTACAGTTTTAATATATGTATAGATTATTGGGAGGATATTATCATCACGCTTGCATGGCGGGTTGGCGAGCGCAGTTTTTTGGATTAGAATTTAGTGAATTTTGGGAACAAAATTAAGGCATTAGATTACTACGCACACGGACGAAGCTTCCGATAGCTAACACCAGTGCTGATTGGGACTTCGGGCACGCGTCTTGATTCACATTCGCCCTGAGGAAGACCTGATGAGGTCGAAACTTTTGAATTCGTATGTGAGTAACCCGTTGTTATCAATACAATACAATACAATACCCTTTATTGCACAAAGATACAAATATTACAAAGCAGTAAAATTAAAATTAACAAGTTGTGCAAAAGGCGGCCTTATCGCGATGCAATTTCTTCCAGGCAACCTTTGCAAAGAAATAAACAATGTTAAAGAAACAAATTGTGCGGGGTAGAAAAACATACCTACTAAATGACATAATATTACCTACAATAAACATACATAAATATAATTATTTGAATAGACCTACATAAATAGCATACATAAATATATACAACTCACATAAAACAGCAAAAAACTTCTTGCAAGATGTAAATGAAAGAGAAAAAAAAAAAAAAAAAAACCTAATAGAACAATGTATCATAACGATAGGAAATGTGACTTTAATTGGGATTTGAAGCTGGCTAGCGTTTGAGCACACCGGATAGTAAGTGGTTGCGAGTTCCATAGAAGTACAGCCCGAACAGAGAAAGATCGAGAAAAAAAATTCGTAGAATGAGCTGGGATAATAAGACGCAGGTTTTCGGCGCTCCGCAAGGGTCTATTTTGAATATCTCTGTGGAAATTAAAAAGGTTTCTTAAGTAACTAGGAGAGGAAGGATTAAAAAGGATTGTGTATAACATTGAAAGGATATGCCAATCACGGCGACGACGAATAGGGAGCCACTTGAGTTTAGTGCGAAATTGAGAAACATGGTCGTATTTACGAAGCCCATATATAAACCGGATTAAAAGATTTTGGAGACGCTCAAGTTTATTTAGTTGCTCCTCAGTTATGTCCAAATAACTAATGTCGGCATAATCAAGGATAGGAAAAAGCAAGGAATGTGCGAGCGTAATTTTGGTGTCTATTGGCAAAAATTTAGTCAGTCTTCGAAGTGATCCAAAAGCTGCAAATATCTTCCTGCTAACCTCTGACAGCTGTGACGACCAAGACATTGTTTTGTCAAGATGTATTCCAAGGTTCTTAACACAATCACTGAGTTTGATGACAGTACCATTAAATAAGATCTGTGGCAGTTTATCGTACTCTAACCGGCATAAAAATCTGGAACTACCCACAATTATACTTTGTGATTTTGAAGGATTGACAACAAGTCCATGATTTTTACTCCACACAGAAATACGCTCCAAGTCAGCATTTGTCGTACTTATGGCTGATGATATAGATTCAATACTGGACTGCGTATATATCTGTAAGTCGTCAGCGTATAGATGGTAGGAAGACTGAAGCTGAGAAGTGATTGAGTTAATAAATATTGAAAATAGAAGGGGAGATAGAACGCCACCCTGCTGAACCCCAGCAGACGTCGTACACCACGAAGAGTATTCCTCTTCAATGCGGACACGTTGCTGTCTTCCAGACAGGTAAGAGTGAAACCAATAGCTGTTGGAGATATGATGAGAGAACGTAAGATACCCAGCAGAATGTCTACGTCAACTGTATTAAAAGCATTGCTAAAATCCAGAAGTGTTAGGACAGTCAGCTGTTTATTATACATACCCAGTCGAATGTCATCGGTTACCTTAATGAGAGCAGTAGTCGTACTGTGACCAGGACGGAAACCAGATTGAAAAGGATTGAGTATATTTTGGACTGATAAAAAATGACTAAGTTGATGCTGGACAATTCTTTCCAAAACCTTAGAAAGAAATGGGAGTATGGATATAGGACGGAAATCGGACAAAGATGATGGATTAGATTTTTTTGGAATAGGAGTAATATTGGCATTTTTCCAGGCCGTCGGAAAGACACCAGTGGCCAGTGAATTGTTAAGTATTATGGTTAAGATAGGAAGAATTATGTCAAGGATGGGTAAGATCATTTTCCAACTAATGCAATCACCACCAACGGCATTCGATGTAATAGAACGAACTGAACTCTCAACATCACAATCAGAAATCGGACTAAAGACAAAAGAAGGTATATTAGGAGTGGGAATAGAAAATAGGGAATTAAATGTATTCGATTTTATGTTATCATCAAGAGCAACAGAAGATAAGAAATACCTATTAAAGGTATCAATGTCAAAACTAGTATGACTGTTACTTTTGGTCTTCCCAACTCCTAAAGTTTTAAGAAACTTCCAGGTTTTAGCTGGATCTCCATTTTGTAAGGACTGATGTATATGGCGTTTTTGAGCCTCCCTACACACCTTATTACAGAGATTCCAGGCTTGAATGTAGGCTTCACGATAAGTGTCAGGGTCTGCTTTAAATTTAGACTTAACTTTGTTTTTTTTTGCTTGAATCAATTTAATGTCATCCGTCAACCAAGGCGCTGGAAGATATTTCACACGGACCGGGCGTACTGGTGCGTGTTTATCAAAAAGGTCTAAAAGAGTGCAGTTAAATAATTCAAGTTGATGGTCGACCGACTCTGAATTAACTATCCGCTGCCAGTCGCAGCCCCGAACTTCCTCTCGAAATTTTTCAATATCGATAGCACCAAAGTTACGCTGCATTAGGATTTTAGCCTTGGATTTCGGAGGGCGGATTTTATAGGAAAGGTAAATAAGGTCGTGATAGGAGAAAGCATCAGCCGTACATTGGCCAAAGTTTGCTACATGGTCGGATGAGGAAACAAGAATGAGATCAAGGAGAGAAGGTTTGGAATTAGGAAAGTGATGAGTGGATTGCAGAGATAGTATTTTTAAGTTACAGCTGTCAACGACTGACCTAAATTGCCGTGTTCGAGAGTCATTTAGTAACAAACAGGTATTAAAATCACCCATAACTATAGTATGGCTATACGATGGCATTAACATCTCTAGCAGATTTTCGAATTCATTTAAATAATTTACTGCAGATGAATGGCTGTAAAAAACTCCCAGAAGAGTTTTGGTGTGTGCAAGAGTAACTTCAAGTGTGAGATATTCAAATACATCTTTTATCAGTTATCTTATATCTTTAAACGAGCAATTCTTATATATTTATTTATATGTATATAAATAAATTTATTTCTATGATCTCGGAAACGGCTCTAACTAGATTTCGCTGAAATTTGGTAAATGACCCACATTTACTAAATTTCAGCGAAATACACATTTACCAAATTTCGGGGGTAAACAATCGATATAGATTAGTCTTATGTTTGGGAAAACGCGTGTTTTCGAGTTTTCATGCGTTTTTCTATCCACGCAGGATATGGTCGCTAATTTCGCCCTGCCGGCCACTGTCCGTATGGTCCAGCGGTTTAAGACGCGGACGGCAAGAACCGAGAGTTTCGGGTTTGAGACCCGCACGGTGCCTTACTTTTGTTATTACTTTATTTAATGAAGTCAATGTCTTTATGTACCAAAGAAATGAATAAACACACAGCGATAATCAGCTAAATCAAGAAGGTAATAAACAATTCCTTCCGTAAACATTTCTCACGGAACGTTCCCGGAAATTCCGTTTCAATTTGCGGAATTACGTTGGGAAAAGCAATAATTATCCGCCAATAGATTCGGTTAATCAGCCGGGAGGAGATAATTGAAAAGATACCGGTCTTATTGCTTCTCGGCGTGTGGACGGCGTTGAGTGTGGACTGTTTATCCAACTCTTTAGTTAGACAATCTTAATTCACTCGATATTTACCTTTGTTTTTGGTTTAACAACGTTATAAAACCGGCCAAGTGCGAGCCGGACTCGCGCACGCATGGTTCCGTACCATTATCTATATAAACGTCAAAAATCATGTCTGTTGTATGGAAGCATCCCCTGCAATATTTGTTTTATTTAATTTAACTATTTATTTTTAATGTGAATATATAACTAAATACTCTGTGAATATTTCAAGCGTCTACCTGTTGTCGTTATCAATATCGAGCAAAAACGAGCAACAATATCACTTTTGTCGTGAGCCCCCCTTGAATATTTATTTTATTGTGTTTTTAGTATTTTTTGTTAAAGCGGTAACATAAATACATAATATATGAAAATTTCAACTCTCTGGCTATCACGGTTCATGAGATACATACGGACAAACAGATAGACAGACAGACGGACAGCGAAGCCATATTAACAGAGTCCCGTTGTTGACGCTTGTTAAATGTCAATTTGTACATACATACATATTATCACGTCTTTATCCCTTACGGGGTAGACAGAGACTAAGGTCATAAGACCGTAAGGCCATGATGCGTAAAGGTGGAAAACGGAATCAAAATAGTGATGGACTAGCCGCATCGCCTATTGTCATGATTTTAGAGATTTTGGTCTCGTAGCTTTTTATACTAAAAACACTGCATCTTTGTAACTGCACTAGTCAGTTGACTAGCTCCGTGACTCGGAGTAACCGGGTTCGATCCCCGGCCAGGTCAAGATGGAAAATGATCTTTTTCAGATTGGCCTGGGTCTTGGATGTGTATCTATATATGTATTTATTATGAAATATAGTATCGTTGAGTTAGTATCCCATAACACAAGTCTCCATCTTACTTTGGGGCTAGCTCAATCTGTGTGATTTGTCCGTATATATTTATATTTATTTATATATATTTATGTATATGAGAGGAATCAGTAAATTACGTCGCTGTTATCCGATAAACTGCACTAATGATACCTTTTGAGTCTCGTTGCGTTCTGCGTTCAATTATCGTACATGGAATTAAGCATGGCGAATAATTCGCTTTCGGCCGATTGTGAGAGTAATTGATGTTACAATACCTGACCCCGAGCTCATTATACTGCTCACTGCACAACGTTATAACAATGTAATTTGTATGGCTCCCATAGTATTTTATAAATTCTTTTAAAAAATTAGACATATCGACATTTAAAAAAAAAAATTAAAATTGCTCCTGACTGAAAAATGTTATTACAATGTTAAAGAATATTTAAACGATATTTTGACAATATTTTGACATAATTATTATTATTTGTTAATGATTTAATTTTAATTTTATAATGTAATTTAATTATTAGATTTAATTTTAACTATGAATGCTTGTAATTAATTTGTATTCTACTATGTTTTATTTTTTTATACGGGTTTTATTTCCTTGTACATTTATTATTGTACGTCCTTTGGGACAGGACACAGTGATGCCATGTAAAATATCAGTAAGATCTTTGTAACCTGTGTTCCACAATAAAGATATTTGATTTGATTCGGGTTTTGACTAGTGATGTGCCGGAGAGAAATTCTCTATTCTTACGAATTTCTACTCCCGGGGAGAAGAAAGGTAAGAAGTAAACGTACAAATTTGCGGGAAATTTCCAGTAATTCTCGAGACTCAAGTGTAGGACTCAATAATTCCTACACTTGAGAGAAAGAAGAAGATTCTCGGGAAAAATTTCCGACCCGTTCTTACCGTTCTCGAAAATTTAGAGTACAGCACAATACTATTTTTGACGCATAACTACTTTCGAAAAATGTCCTTTTATAGAAATTATCATTTTGTAGTGAGGATCTGAGTTATAGCTAATAACTTAGCCTAATAACAATTTTCTGAAGCAAATATAAAACTTATTCTAGTATTTGTAATTTTTTTATATTTTGAAGATCTGTTTGCCAATCGGCAAAGGCCTCCTCCAACCTTTTCCATTCTGATCTTACTTGAGCAACTCTGTTCCACATCACTCCTGCCACTTCTCTGATATCCTCATCCCATCTTTTTTGCGGCCTGCCTCTTTTCCTTTTACCTTCCCTGGGGTACCATCTTGTCACTTTCTTACTCCATTTGTCCTGACCTCTTATCATGTGCCCTGCCCATCTCCACTTGAGTCTTCTAATTTTCAGTGTTACGTCTATTACTTTTGTTTTATTTCTGATGACGCGGTTTTTCAGTCTATCTGATCTCTTAATATTCAGCATACTCCTCTCCATAGCGTATTGGCAAGCTGCGAGTTTGCTAGCCATTTCCTTAGTTAGAGTCCACGACTGACAGCCATACATAAGAATGGGTAGGACACAGCTATTAAACAGTTTACTTTTGGTGTTGATATGAAGTGTTTTGTCTTTCATAGCCTCTCTCAAGCTCCAGTATCTTCTCCAGCCGTTCGCAATTCTTCTCTTTACTTCCTCGAGCATAGGATCTTTTTCTGTTATGAGCTGCCCCAGATAAATGTATTCATTAACGTAGTTGATTTCAGTATTTCCTAAATGTACCGCGTCCTTTTGTCCATTTGTCATCACTCTAGTCTTTTCTGGGTTTAGTTTTAGCCCTACTTTTTCACTTTCTATCGCAAGGTCTTGTATCATTCTATTGATAGCTTCGGATGTATTGGCGAATAGCACTATGTCGTCAGCAAATCTCAGATGCGTCAACGATGCACCGTCTACATTGATTCCGAAATGTTCCCAATTGATTCGCCTGAAAATTGATTCCAGAACCGCTGAGAATAGTTTTGGAGATAGGGGGTCTCCCTGTCTAACGCCCTTATCTACTTTAAATGGATGACCTTTCTTTTCTAGTTGGATTCTAGCTGTACTATGTCTATACACGTTCTTTATTAATCGAATGTATTTATGTTCGATCCCTTGTTCAGCTAATGCTTCCCATATGTTTTTATGCAGTAAAGAGTCGAATGCTTTGCTGTAGTCGACGAATGCAATATAGTATGTAAGCTGATATTCTTTGTACTTCTCTAGAACTTGACGAACTACGTGGATATGGTCAATTACCGAGAACTCCTTACGGAATCCAGCCTGTTCTATGGGTTGATGTTCGTCTAGTGTTCTTTCGATACGTTTTAAAACGATCTTAGCGAAGATTTTGTAAATGTTGGACATGAGACTGATAGGGCGATAGTTTCCGATTTCATGTTTATCTCCTTTCTTATATAACAAGATAATGTTAGACTCTGTCCATTGCTGAGGTATTATTTCAGTGTTTATGATATTATTAAACATATTTGTAAGGACAGGTATTAAGGCTTCTTTGGCGTGTCTTAGGATTTCGTTACTTATGCCATCGGGACCCGGTGTTTTATCTACTTTTTGAGTATCTATAGCTTTCTCGACTTCAGCTTGAAGAATACTAGGGATGTATGAGGTATCTGAAATATCGATTTCACCTAATGTTGCGTTGTTTTCGTATAGTCTTTTGTAGAAAGATGTTGCTGTTTCCAGTATGTCTGCTCTACGGCAATTCCATTCTCCTTTGTCGTTTTTCATTTTAACAACCCAATCCATTGAATTCTTTAACTCTTTGTATGCTTTTTTGACTCCACCCGTTTTATTTATATACTTTTCTATAGTTTCCATTCTGGTTTGTTTTCTATCCTTTCTCATGCTATCTTTAATTTCTTTACTAATTTTTGATAAATGTTTTCTTCTGTCTTGTGTATCTTTGGCACTGATTAAATGATTTCTTGCTTCTAATAGTTTTTTGGTATTTGTTGTTAGCCATTTTTTTGGTTCACTTTTGGTATTTGCAGATACTAGTTGTATTTGGGTTTTTATGGTATTTTCTATCCAATTGTATTTGTCTTGAGTGCCTAAATCCTTTGTGTTAGATTGGAAATCTGTGAATTTGTTCCTAAGAGCGATTGTTATTTGTTCTAACTGATGTTTCCCAAGCTTAACATTTCCTAGATCTTTTCTTGGTCTAGGCTTTTTTGGTTGATTTGCTACCAGTTCTGCTCTAATTAGTTTATGATTAGTGTTAAAGTTGAATTTATTAATTACGTTAAAGTTAGTGAAGAAGCTATTTCTGTTGGTCATTATAAAGTCAATTTGATTTTTCGTTTTACCGTCCGGCGAGATCCAGGTCCACATGTTTTTCTTGTTTTTCATGAACATAGTATTTAAGATGGTTAGATTATTTTGTAGTGCGAAGTTCATGATATGTTCTCCATTTCTACTTCTAGTTTTATTACTGTATGTGTATGGTCCTAGTATCTTTTTTTCTCCAGGGTGCCTATCTCCAATTTGGCCATTATAGTCTCCCATTACTATAAGGTTTTTATGACCGTGTTCTTGAATCGCATTGTTTAGATCGTGGTAGAATGTATTTATTGTTTCTAGATTAGACTGTTCAGTTGGTGAATATATTTGTACAATAGACCAAGGGTCTTTATATCCAGGTAGTTTCAAATTCAACATCGCAATTCTCTCTGAGATACCTACGAATCCTTCCAAGTATTTTGTTATATGTTTTTTAACAATGAATCCAACTCCATGAAGGCCTGGGGTCTCGCCCATATGGTAAAACAAGTAATCTGCGTAAGATATAGCATTTTCACCCATTCTTCTCACTTCGCTTAGGCCAACAATATCCCATTTTACATGTTTTAACGCGTACATTAGCTCCGTAAGATTTTCTTCATTTTTCAGGGTAAGTACATTGAGCGCTGCAATGTATATTTTATGTTTATGGTTTTCTTTGTTAACGTTATCTTTGTTAACGTTATTGCTTATTGGTGGAGGGTTATGGTCTTTTTCCCCCACGAGGACCAGTCGGCTTGGGGGAGCTTGGTGTATTCTTGTTTCGTTGTTGCTAGTTTCTTCGGTTGATTTTGGTTTCCGTTTGCCGATTCTTAATTGTTATTGTTTATTGGTAGTAGACATATTAGAGAGAGAATTGGATGCAGACCTCATCATATCAAAAGCATTTGTCCGGTTTGACTTGATTGCCGATACGGAGGAAGTCTGCTGTTTTTTAGATTGGTTATTATCAGCAGAAGGTGAAGTCGATGATTCCCTTTTCCTTTTCTCTTGGCTATTTTTATTCTCTTTTACTATTAGTTTGTCATATTTCAAATATGCTATTTTGCCTTTCTTTCTCTCTTCTGCTAATTCTGATTGCAGCTCTTTCCTCTTTTCTAATACTTCCTTTGAGTAATCTTCACTAATATTAATTGTCTTCAGGTTCTTTTTATTTTTAATAATTTCATTTTTCTTCCAGTTGCTTACAAACGAACATAGAACGGGTCTTGGCTTGCTGTTTTCCATATTTTTAGTTCCTAAGCGATGAATTTTATTGATTTCATAATCTTCTATATCAATATTTAGATCATGTTTCAGATTTTTCTTTAATTCTTGTAGTAATAGGGAGGTTGACGTTTCTTTTTCTTCTAAGCCAAATACTATTATATTATTGTTCTTCTCTCCTCTTTTCAGGAACTCTATTTCTTTTTGTAATTTTTCTATTTTGATTTTTAGATTTTTATTTTCTTCTACTAAAGGAATTAATTTTTCTTCAATTTTATCCATTATACTTTTAGTGATAGAGTCCTTTAATTCTGCCGTTTGGTTTTGCATTTCAATTTTCATTTTGTCAAATAATATTTGAAATTGACCTTCCATTATATTGTTATAAAGTTGTTTACGTATAAAGGAACGTAACAGTAGAAATGCAATTTTCGTGGTTGGCAACACTGACTGTACTGCCAATGTCACAAACGTCAGTTTTGTTAACGTTTAATTGGATGTCAGTGAATATTACTTGTTATGCTTTCTAACCTCAAATTAACGGAGATATTGAGATTGTAATTTATCCACGATCTCCAACAATCCCGCAAATCTGATTATTTATGAACACTACACAGAGGTCTTGCTATCGTTATATGCTGGAGTTATACACAAAGATCACTGTAACTATTTTAATTCGTTTGTTTTCTTCTGGAGGTTATCACTATAGTGTTGACAGTTCGAATACCGGAAACGGAAAAAACTAGAGTTATAGCTAGTGATGTGCAATTTTCGAATGGAGAAAGAGAAATGGTAAGAATGAGTCGTAAATTATCCCGAGAATTTCTGATTTCTTCTCTTTCGTTAATTTTCTTGTGTATCTTTATCTTTACATGGGTAAGTAATATAACATATAAACACAAAATATATATCTTTTAAGATATATATCAACGAAATACATAATTTTGGTCAGTATAATTGTCAAGTAAGATAAAAATCGAAAGAAATAAGTTTAAAAAACCTAAAATCTTTTATTATATCAATTATTTAACATATCAAATCTTTATAATACCGTTTTATTATTATAAAATTTAAAAAATCGATTAGTTGTTATGTATAATAAATGTTATATATACATATTATTACGGATAATAATCATTTGTTATACGAATTAATTGGTAGAAGATTCTCAATACATAAGTAAAAATTAAATTAAAAAAAAAACCGAATTCAATTTTATGTTAGGAGTTTCTTCCATATTTCCAAAGACTAACTTGGTAGTAAAGGTTTTCATATAATAAAAGAAACATCAAAATCGGTTCACAATTGGCGAAGATATCGTATACTTATTTTACTTAAAGTAGTTATAATGTAAAGTGTTAAAATAATATTAAAACAAAAAGAAAGACTGCAATATATTTAACGAAAATCTGAATATTTCGAGTGTGAATTTCTTCGAGCTATGGCCTCTAATACAAGTTTAAAAAAAATAAGATAAATTAGGTATTATCAAAAATAATTGTAATACATTATTATTATATACAAAAAAATATAGTAAGTTATCTTTCTACTTGAAAAAAAATTGTGATACATACAAAATGCGCGCGCATTTTGTATGTATCACAATTTTTTTTATTTCTTTATAGCGTACTTTGTCCTAATATTTACACACAATAAAATATTATAAAAGTTATTTTTTTATTATTTATTTTATACTTTGTCCTAATATTTACATACAATAAAATATTGTTATAATTTTTTTTGTTAGTTATTTTTTTTTTTTTAATCCTGTGAGGTTAATTAATTCGTGGTTTACTTTCCGTAAAAAAATGTGATACATACAAAATGCGCGCGCATTTTGTATGTATCACATTTTTTTATTATTTATTTTATACTTTGTCCTAATATTTACATACAATAAAATATTGTTATATTTTTTTTGTTAGTTATAGTTTTTTTTTGTAATCCTGTGAGGTTAATTCTTATACATACAAAATGCGCACGCATTTTGTATGTATCACATTTTATACTTTGTCCTAATATTTACATACAATAAAATATTGTTATAATTTTTTTTGTTAGTTATAGTCTTTTTTTGTAATCCTGTGAGGTTAATTAATTCTTGGTTTACTTTCCGTTTGCTTTACTAATAAAATCGATTACCTACATCTAAGTTTGAATGATGCACGTTTTGCTGGCTACTCCGCATTATTTTCAAGAAAATGAAGTTATGAGCTCATGAGCTTGCGCGAATTATTTTGTAAGTATTACTGAAATTATTCAAATTCGCAAAATAGATATGGGTCTATACTAATTAGCTGGTATATTTTCTCAGTTTTATATTTTTAATACGTATACATTTTGATTTCTATCGATTTTGATTGATATTTATTTTAAATAGTATACTTTTTGAATGGTATACATTTTGGCATGTATACTACACAAGTTGTATAACAGGTGATATTAAGTGTTCATAAACGTTATAAATAATGGGTTTATGCTTTTTAAATTAAAAACTTTATGTATATTATAGCTTTTAAGAATATAATCGGTAATGATTATGTCAAGTAAACATTATATCTTTTGAACTTTATTGAAATGAAAATATAGAATTTGTTATTATATCAAACAATACGCACCCTCTTTACATAGCATAAAATGAAGTCGCCTCCGCTGTCTGTTCGCTTAGATCTTTTAAACTACTTAAAGACTTTTAATTTAGTTTTTAGCAAAAGATAGAGTGATTCAATAGGAAGGTTTATATGTATAATTAACCCCTCATAATATCTAAAATTGCACCCGTGCGAAGCCGAGCGGTACTAGTATAGGTCACAAGGAAAACACTTTGTCCTTTGCCAGCCTTAAACGACCTCCATACCAAATCGGTTCAATAGTTAACGCCTAAATAAGTAACAAACATTCAAAGTTGTTGCATTTATAGCTTCCATGCTGGTCTGGGAGAAAAGAAAAAAATTAGAATGTGCCAGCTATGTAGTGTAATGTGCAGCTTCTCTTCCCACGCAGACCGTAGAAGCCGGCGAAGAGAATGGGCGAAAATCTAAAGAATCATGACAAAAGCGATGCGACTAGCAACCCATCACTATTTTGATTCCATTTTCCATCTTTACGCCCACCAAGACGCACGGAGGAGCTAGAGATATTTTTATGCTACTTGCGGTCACCCATCCCAGTGGGGACCGCGTCCAGGGTTGTTTAACATACTTACGCGACAATAATGCTCAGATTCACTGGTTTAAATCTACGGAATCATGACAATAGGCGACGCGACTAGCAACCCATCACTATTTTGATTCCGTTTCCACCTGTACGCTCACCAAAACGCTAAACGTGGCCTTCGGTCTTATAACCTTAGTCTCTGTCTACCCCTTAAGGAATAAAGACGTGATAATATGTATGTATGTATGCATTTAGAAAATGATTATACACGTATAAGAATAACAGCAATTTTCCACCTGGTCCAAAAATCGAACTCAATGATACGGGTCGCTGGCGTCTTATTGAATCCTTTGCTTGTCTTTTTAATGTCCTGAGACGACGCTCTTAACTGTATTGAGTGTTCGGATGTAAATGTTTTATTTTATTACGAAGAAGATTTAGTTGAATGTTTTGATTGTTACTTCTTATCTTTAAGGAGACTTTTGTATAAATAAATATGTACGGGCAAATCACACAGATTGAGCTAGCCCCAAAGTAAGTTCAAGACTTGTGTTATGGGATACTAACTCAACGATACTATATTTTATAACAAATACATATACATGGTGAATTTTTTACCGTATGAAACCTTAAAGGGGTGAAAAAGTCCGTCAATATGTACAACTATTCATATGGAATAAAAAAAAATTACAGTTTCATACAAAAATGTTCGGCCGCCCGGTCAATTTTTATGGGAACGTCAAAAATAATGTTTAGTTCCCAGCATTGGTCCCATAGGAAAAGTTGTTCACATCGACGGGCTGAATCACGCCTTTAAGGGCCCATAACGGTCAAAATTTCACCGAGTATAGATAAACATCCAAGACCCAGGCCAATCTGAAAAGGATCATTTTCCATCTTGACCTGACCGGGGATCGAACCCGGGCACCCTCGTGTCGCAGGCTGGCGTGTTAACCACTGCACCACGGAGCTCGCCACGTATACACGGTGATCACGGATTTTTAATAATAATACTAGAGTTTTCAAATCATCGCAATATTTTCACAATACATTAATAAAAAATAAACAGTGACACTCCGAGATTGCCGAGCGAAATAAAGACTTGAACATTCGGTGACTTCTACAGCCTGTAAATGTACCCTCGACGTTCTCTGTAAAGGAATGACTCAGGCCATGAATGCCGTGTGGTTTCCGGCAGAGTAGAATAGGACCACTCCAAGACTTCCCATGGATGTCGTAGAAGGCGACTTAGGAAATACAAGCTAAACAAAGCTTAAAAATATCTGTGAGACCTGTCCAACCCGTCTGGCCAGCGAGGAGAGTGTAGGCCAAATCCTCTGACTGCTCTGGCCAAGTATGGCTCTAGTAGTACAGATAGGGTCGTGTCTGTAGTGGAGTCTACAAAGACCTGATGATGATGATGATGAGACCATGAATATGATCAATTTTTCTTTTGTATAGGAATGTCGAAATTTATTTTGAGTTCCCAACATTGTTCCCATGGGAAAAGTTGTTCATATTGATGGACCTAGTCACTCCGTTAAGGGAACAACGAGGGTTTTACTGCAGGAATAAAAACGCGATATTTTATATATAAATTCATATCAGTACGAAAATTATATCAAAAATCTTTATTAGTTATTTCACGCCCAACGCCTAATTGCTGAACGTAATTACGTGAAATTCGGTCAGTGGGTTTATTTTATGACGTAAACATAAACATTCTAAGAGTAGATTTTACGACATGTACTTTATGGGGACTAGAGGCTGTGAGACGTTCATTGCACGCGAGCTATGAACGTTGCTTATTTATTGTAAGTGTTGGTGGCTCTGGTCTTAGATTTGGACCTCGTTGGCATCCATTTTAAATTTTTTTTTACCTAGAGAATTTATTATTTGTATACACAATCTGGTTATAAATCTAACATTTATTAATAATATAAACTAACTTAAAAACCACTTATAAATAAACATAACTATATTCATACTAAAAAAAAACCTTAAATATAAAAGAATTTTAATATATATTTTATTATATATTTTCATTGTTTTTACCAAACATTTGTACGATGCGTTATGGAGTCGTTTCTATGTTATCCATTCTAATGAAAACTGTATTAAAATCGCTACAGTAGTTTCCAGTAGCCTTTATATACAGACAAATATATGCACTAACGTATACCATTACACAGGCAATTTAAATTCGGTTCAAAGATTCAATGAATACGACTACTCCGTAACGTGTAGCAGTGCTACGTCGTAGCTATTATTGTAGCAATGCTACAAGCATAGATTTAAAAAAAAAATGTGTCTCTCGCTACAAGTATCTTATTTGTTGAAGATGCCTTAAGTTTCGTACCTCGATGCATTTACATCTTTTCAAAGCTTTTTCCTGCAAGTTCGTTAGCGTAATTTATATAAACAATGCTATTGCTGCTGAGCTGATGTATTAGTTCCACATTGTAACGTGTAGCAGTGCTACGTCGTAGCTATTATCGTAGCAATGCTACAAGTATCTTATTTGTTAAAGATGCCTTAAGTTTCGTAATGCATATTCATATAGACATTTTGAATTTCAGAAACACACGAACACACACATTAACTTTACAATTACACACATACTTGACACACTGATTTGTGCTTGGGTCATACATTATATTATTTAAAAAAAAACCTGTTATTGGCTTAGAAATAATATCCCTTTTGTGAACATATTGTACTGTAGAAAGCTGTTGGTTTTTTGAATAAAATAAATAAAATATTCGATAAGCTTCGCCTACTAACATGATTCTTTAGATTTTCATTAATATTTATGATGCCCTTTTTAAAAAGAAAATAACTTTGTGACGAAACTTTCAATCAGTATTTCCAGACCTGCAATTTGAGAGCTGCATATTCAAGAGACCATCCATAAGGTTTAGGAGTTTAGTTCAGATAAAACAATAAAACGGAGAATCGTAAATCTACTGATCGAATAGAGATTTATAAAAAAGATTAAAAAATTATTTTACTACTGTACGGGAATGTGAAAACTTCGTCCATGAAAATATGGTTGCCAGAAAAGGAATTAAATTTTTGAGCTAATGCAATTTATTAAGCAATGGCTTTTTTTGACGAGCCCTGTGGCCAAGGCTTGTGATGGCATGTGGCATGTGGTTATCATGTCAGCCCAGAGTTCCCGAGATCGATCCCCGGTCAGGTCAAGATGGAAAATGATCTTTTTCTAATTGGCCTGGGTCTTAGCTTTTTTTATATGTGTTTTATTTTGCATTCACAATGCTATTTTGATATACTCTTAATAGATTAAGTACATTAAATATGGTGAAAAAGTATCATGCGGGCGGGACGGGTGCGGTAACTCAGATGGCAGAGCATAGGTCGTACATAGACCTAGGTCACCGGTTCAAGTCCCGCCCGCATGTAACTTTTTCAGCTTATTTTATTTTCTTAATTTATTAAGAGTATACTGTGTCTTAGTTGTTTATCTATTTGTATATATACATTAGTTATAAAATAGAGAATCGTTAATTTAGTATCCCATAACACAAATCTCGAACTTATTTTAGGGCTATCTCAATCTGTGTGATTTATACTTATATATTTATTTACTTAGGTTGTATGTGGGTATTTTTATTTCAACATAACTTCTAAATTACCGAGTAGATTTGAAAGTAATGTTAGAATTCTTATAACAATCTCAGTTACACTGGCTGATGCTAAACAGAAACATTGTGATTGTTATTTGAAAGAAATCTTGTTTATAACAAACATAAAACTAACTAGCTTTTGCCCGCGAATTCGTCCACGTGTAATTTAGTTATCAGAACATATGTTTTAACTAGTGATGTGCCGGAGAGAAATTCTCTGTTCTCATGAATTTCTCACGGAAATTTGCGGGAAATTTCCAATAATTCTCGAGAATTTCTCAATAATTTCCCGCACTTGAGAGAAAGATATAAATTCTCAGAAACAATTGCGAACCTTTCCAACAGCTCTCGAAAATTTCGAGAACGGCACAACAATAGTTTTAACTAACCCCAGTTATAATTGTGACAGTATATAGCGAAGTACTAATAGAAGTATACTATATACCAGGGTGTGCATGATCTATTGACAGTGACACCTATTCGAAATGATGATGATAATAGAAGTATACAGAATTACCGTAAACGAATGTGTATATAAAATATTTTTTCGCTTGACATGATTTTAATTTTTAGAATATTGACTTAATTTTATTGTATCATTTTATTTAATTGCCAACATTATATAATTTAACATTGCATTGTAATACTTAATATTTACACGCCTACTAGGCAAAATATGTATGGTCTATTATGGATATTTGTCACCTATTTTGTACCCATATTTCGTAAATAAAGATTCAATTCTATTCTATTCTAGAAGTATACAGTGTAAACGAATGAACAGCTTAATTCTCAATAGGAGTAGTGGAGCATAACGTAGATGTGTGTCTAATCAAATGAGGCGAAGTAGAACTGTTGATTTAGGACGGGATGCGGGAGGCACTCGCCAACCGACTAAATTCAATGAATAGGCAGGTTAATAAAATTAAATAGTCAATTAAACTATTTCAATATATTATCGATAAAACGGTAGGTACGCCTTTATACCAATTTTTGACAGCTCCGTGACTCAGTGGTTAATACGCCAGCCTGCGACACGGAGTGCGAAAATGATCTTTTTCAGATTGGCTGGGTCTTGGATGTGTATCTATATATGTATTTGTTATAAAATATAGTATCTTTGAGTTAGTATCCCATAACACAAGTCTCGAACTTACTTTGGGGCTAGCTCAATCTGTGTGATTTGTCCGTATATATTTATTTATATATCTTCCTTTGCGGGTTGTAGGTCTATAAGATTTAAAGCGACGTCTAGCTAGGCGGTGGGTGGGTACCCACATACCCACATGCTAGGATAGGTGGTTGGTAGGTGGTAGGTAGGGTAGGTGTGAAATCATCATCATCATTTCGTGTAGGTAACACGGTCAAACAACCATGAACACCTTGGTGACAGAGCTTTTTGGAACTGCCTCTCGGCCTCTTACGTAGTTCCTTTAACTACTACCATAGATGGCAGCCGTGACCAACGACTTAACGTCCCTTCTGAAGCAAGGAATCATCTTTTTTATAAGAGAATCAGGTGAATCAAGTCTGCAATGTCTTGATCTGGCCGGGGATCGAACCCAGGCACTCTCGTAGCGCAGGCTGGCGTGTTGACCGCTGCGCTACGGAACTAGAAAAGAGATGTGGTTATATTTATGTATGAATAGTATAATATAACGTGCCCTCTTAATAACAAACCCTCGGGCTCTGAAGCACGAATTCTGAAAATACAGAACACGCTTGGATGACAGAAAGGAAATCATTTTAGTGGAAAAACAATAGAAAATAGCTATCTTAATTTCCAATAAAGTTGGCGAAGCACGACGAGGTAACTGTTTGTCCAAGCAAATGAGGCGAAATGGAACGTATTGGTTTAGGACTGCGCGGCCGAGTGCGGAAGACACGTGGCCGCTAAACGGCCCGTGCTAACCGCGTACCTTTCCATTTAGCCGGGTAATGGCTTTATTAGAGATGTTGGCTTAGGCTTATCGAATCCTGTTTTGGTCGGTTATTGTTTGAGGTCGGATGGAGGTGTTATTGGCCGGATTTTATTTGTTCTCGTAACATTGCCCGATTTGATGGTGTTACCTTTGATAAATAAATAAATAAATATAAATATATACGGACAAATCACACAGATTGAGCTAGCCCCAAAGTAAGTTCGAGACTTGTGTTATAGGATACTAACTCAACGATACTATATTTTATAACAATATTTGATAAATTCATGGTGAAATTATTATCGTTTTGGACCCTTAAAGGGGTGACTCAGACCATCAATATGAACAACTTTTTCTATGGGAACAAAGCTGGGAACTCAAAAAAAAATTCGTAATTTCCTTAGAAAAGGATCCCGCCGCCCGGCCAGTTTGTATGGGAATGTCGATTTTTTTTGAGTTCCCAGCATTGTTCCCATAGGAAAAGTTGTTCATTTTGATGATTTGAGCCACCCCTTTAAGGGTTAAAAATTTCACCGTGTATAAATAAATATATAGGTACATATCACACAAATTGAGGTAGCCCCACAGTAAGTAGTGAAATTGTGTCGTAGGATACTAACTCAACGATACTATATTTTATAATAGATACTTGTATAGGTAAACAAGATCCAAGATCCAGGTCAATCTGAAAAAGATCGTTTTTCCATCATGACCTGACCGGGGATCGAACCCGGGCACCCGCGTGTCGCAGGCTGGCGTGTAGACCACTTAGCCACGGAGCTCGCCGATGATATGTTATTGCCACCTCGCCCTGTCCATTACTGGTTCAAGACGATCACCGTTTGATTGTTTATGACATTTAACGTTGGTATTGTTGATCATTAGCCGTGTGGTTAGTAGTATAGGACCACTCCAAGTCTTCCCGTGGATTTCTTAGAAGGCGACTTAGGAAATACAACCTAAACAAAGCCTATAAACATCTTCTCCAACCCGTTTGGCCAGCGTGGAGAGTGTAGGCCAAGTCCTCTGGCTGCTCTGGCCAAGTATGGCCCTAGTAGTACAGCGAGGGTCGTGCTCCTGTAGTGGAGACTAAAAAAGACCTGATGATGATGATGATGATTGTTGATCGAAGCATTTAACATTTAAACCGTCGTCTTTCGAAGATAACAGCAAAAGAAACTATGTGAAGATAACAGCAACATTTCTTGCCCGCGATATATAACGATAGAGTTACCACGAGGATTTTGTCACACACGAGAAGCAAATATTTTTTAATTTCTCCACATTATTTTTGGATGTGTATTGCACGGGTCGGATGCAAACCACCCATCTTTGAAGTGGGTTAATAAAACCGCACTCTGTACAAGTTAAATTTAAGCAATCCCGCGATCTGTTCGTATCAAGTTAAATATCTTACTGAAAGTGGAGCGCAGTTTAAAATTAACTTCTGAATCGCTGCTAACCTAACTTGTACGTGAACAAGTTAAATATAAAAACTTGGGTAACAAGGGTTTTCGAATAGATGTTTACACCCACACGTTGGACATATGTAGTAATCACCAATGTTTAGTGTGAAAGTTTGTGTAAGTGTTTTTTTAATAAACTTATTGTCTGTCTCCTGCACTCTTCTCAGTTCATCTGTGGTCGGGCCTCCTCGTAATGCGGCGCCAGGGTGCTTTACCCTGGGTTGTCACGGTCAGGTTCTTCACGTCTCTATTTATGTTGGACTACCACGTAGCTAACGGCCTGCCTTTACTCCTCTTTTTTCTGGAATCCTTATAACCTTCTGGACAGGATAGTTTTCGTCTCGCCTCATTACATGTCCATACCAGCGCAGTCTAGACTTTTAAGTGTCACTGTGATGAAAGCAACCAAAGGTTTAAATGAAATCATTGTAGTTTCATTTTTTGTTTACACTTTGGCGAAATTATTTGAAACACTGATACCTTCAAGATAATGTGCCTAGTCATGATTCCAAATATATCATCATCATCATCATATCAGCCGCAAGAAGTCCACTTCGGGACATAGCCCCCCCCCCCCCCCCCCCCCCCCAACGAATTTCAGAATGGCCGGTTGGGAGCGGCCTGCATCTAGCGTCTTTGGTGGTCGTCCGACCACCTGGTCGGTGGCTGTCCAACATGTCACGCAATCGAATGTCGAAACTCGCCGCCATAAACCGTGCCGTACTTAGCCATATGTTTCAAATTTTGACAGCATGCGCCGCGTGACGCACCACCTCTCGAAGCCTAACGTTTACTTGTCCTTTTGGACAACTAGTTAATACATACATAGTATCACGTCTTTTTCATATAGGACGGCATACGAGCAAGCGAGTCACCTGATGGTAAGCGACCAGCGCTGCCCATGGACAACTGCAATACCAGGGTTTAACAGGAGCATTGCCGGCCTTTCTAGGAGTTGGGGAAAGGACATGGAGGGAGGAAATGGGGGAAGGATGGGCTCTCTCACTCACCGAACGAAGCATAGAAGCGATAAAGCTATCTACTCAAACGTCGATTTTCTGTGAGAGTGTGGTACTCGCCCGGACGAGCCGGCAAATTGATGCTACTAGCAAAAATTTATTTTGCCGGTAGCGTGGCTCTACCATGACTTAACAGGTAGACAGAGCCTAGCCCTTGCAATACATACAAAGTATCACGTCTTTTTCTCTTGCGGGGTAGACAGAGCCTAGATCTATAACATCTTTTGGCCTCTTTTAGCATGTTCGAGGGCGTGTAGGTGGAAAACGGAATCAAAATACTGATGGGTTGCTAGCCGCATCACCTATTGACATGATTCCGTAGATTTTAGCCCAAATACTAACTAGTTAATACATAACTAGTTAGTGGTAGGTCTCGTATATTATAAGCTACAGTAGTTCAATACCATTAAACGATATAAATGCATTCCGATTCTCGTCGGTTAGTGTCATTATGTAAATGATGTGTTCGTAGCCATTACGTGGAATGCAGCAGTAATATTGACAGCTAATACAAGGTGAAATTTAATTAAGGAGTGACTCAAACCACGAATTTGAACAACTTTCATTACGGGACTAACTCCGAAATTGATAAAGAAAAACAGCTGTTCCATATATTTTAGCCAAGTAGATATGCCTTTTTTGTATGAAAATGCAGATCATTTTTTCACGATGTCGAAGTTGGTCTCATAATGAAAGTTGTTCAGATTGGTAGTCAGAGTCACTCCTTAAACGTTTGCTAATGAATAAAATTTCGCCTTGTATAAATATAGTATGTATAATAGGCATGTATCCACTGCTGGGCATATGGGTTAAAAAATATATTATTTTCAAATATTAATAATTTGGTAAGTACCTTTTAAGGAATTACACGAGTAGGTATTCCATAGTATTTCCAAAAGAAATCTTAACCGTGATATCAGGCTCCTCTCAAAATAATCAAAAAAATATTATATTTTAAAAGTTGTCGTATTTAAAATATAATAATCCGGTACGGTAGTCCAATATTTTTTAATGATGTAAACACTGAAATGATGTGTTTGTAATCTTATCCCGTCGACTCTTAGTTATTGTTCTGAGGACTGCGCAAAGCGTATAAACAAGATGGCGTCTACTGCGAACAGCGGGTTTCAGCCACTTGACACTCGTTAAGGGTCCGTACTACCTCACACTGCTTTGCAAGATTGACTGTTATATCAATAATAATTAAATACTCAAGTTGAAATAAAAATGCAGCAAAGTTCAGGACTAACTCTGGTAACTATATGACTCAAAAACACGATTGCGTTAAATTTTCTCGATAGAAAAAAATTGCAAAGTTGCCTCCAAATCACGTCTAATTTACTCGGTATATAGCATTATTCACCAAATACATTGAAATTAACCTTGAAACTTTTGATTATTATTGCATTACAGATAAGGCAGCCATCATATGTTTTGCTTTTTCGAATAACCCTTGAATATTCCTAAAAAACGAAAATATCCAAAGTAGCCAACGCGTGTAGACCATCCGCATTTGTATGGCCACGCCGCCTGGCATATGTCGGGCTCTTAACATAAACAAACATTTCTCAGGAACGATAAGACTCACGCGCATGTTTTTTGTACCGCTGAGTTCGTCTTAAAACAAGCTGACAAAAATAACTCGTACTCACACACATACAGCAATAATAACGCTATACATAAATAAATATTTAAATACGGGAAAACCACACAGTTTGAGCTAGCCACAAAGTAAGTTCAAGACTTGTGTTATGGGATACTAAATCAACGATAATATATTTTATATCAAATACATATATAGATAAACATCCGAGACTCAGGCCAATCTGAAAAAGATCATTGTCCATCTTGACCCGACCAGGGATCGAACCCGGGCACCCTCGTGTCGCAGGCTGGCGTGTTAACCACTGCGCCACGGAGCTTTTGCGTTTTAATTTAAACAGTATCATTTGGCAAGTAATAAAAATGATGGAGTAAAAATCTAAAACCCGACTATACACTTTTTATTTAAAAAACAGTGTATACCATGTGTAAATTTACATAAAAAATGTTCGGTCCGCCCAGCCATTAAAATAAAAATGTCGATTTTTAGGGTCCCAAAAGGAAAAACCCTTATAGGATCACTTGGTTGTCTGTCTGTCTGTTTATCAAGATCTTTTTTGTCAGGAACGCGTAGGGGCTATTAAGCTGAATTTCATGTCCAATACTCAGGTCTACTGTACCTTGAAGCTGTGAAAATATCCAATGTCTAAGCTAACGCAAGCAAAAGATACAGCTGGTTATGCAAATTTTCGTGTTTTTCGACATTTGCAAGGGAATCAAAACCTACAGGGTAATTCCCGTGAACTCAGAATCTTGAAATTTGGTACCAAGCAACCTCTTATAGCACAGACAAAGGAAAAAATTGCGAAAAGCATTCATTTTTAGTTACATCAATAAAAATATTTTTAGTAATTTTTTTCGCACGGGACTCGGACACGGACACTCGCAAGGAAATCAAACTGCGTTCCCGATGCTATACCTGCAACTACCGGACAGGCAGCTGAGGGTGACAATTCTGACAATTGTGACAAAGTGACAATCCAACTGTTCAATGATGTCGCATTGCCTAATAACTAAACCAGACGGTCAAGTTATAGGTCGCATCTAATGATATGCCGTTATTTTCGGTGATTTAGGAGATACAAGGGAGTAGATAAATATATATAACATTACGAAGATAATCTTAAACCCTCTTTTGAATACACCATAATCGGGTAAAACAGGAAACTTTGAAAGATAAGCGAGTTAACTTTCTTCATATTTTGGTAAACAGATAACAAACAATGTCCCCACGGCAAGCATTGCTTTATGAAGTTTCAGAATTGCGTGAAATTCGAATATTGTATCAGAATAGTAGCAGACACGTCCCCAAACACGTACACAATGAAATTAGTGAGAAGATAAGGGAATTAACTTTTTTTTTTATGTTAATAGGGCGGCAAACGAGCAAGCAAGTCACCTGATGGTAAGCGACTAGCACTGTCCATGGACAACTACAACACCAGGGTGTAACAGGAGCGTTTCCGGCCTTTCAAGGAGTTGGGGAAAGTATATTATTTGACAGCTCCGTGGCGCAGTGGTTAACACGCCAGCCTGCGACACAGAGTGCCCGGGTTCAATCCCCGGCCAGGTCAAGATGGAAAATGATCTTTTTCAGATTGGCCTGGGTCTTGGATGTTTATCTATATATGTATTTGTTATAAAATATAGTATTGTTGAGTTAGTATCCCATAACACAAGTCTCAAACTTACCTTGGGGCTAGCTCAATCTGTGTGATTTGTCCGTATATATTTATTTATATTGGGGAGGAAATGGGGGAAGGACGGGCCGACGGCTCACTCACTTACCGAACGAAGCATAGAAGCGGTAAAGCTCCTACTCAAACGTCGATTTTCTGTGAGAGTGTGGTACTTACCCGGACGAGACGGCCCATTCATGCTACTAGCAAAAATGAATATTGTCGGTAGCGTGGCTCTACCACAACCAAAGCTTAACTTTCTTCATATTTTGGTAAACAGATAACAAACGAGGTCCCCACGGCAAGCATTATTTTATGAAGTTTCAGAATTGCGTAAATTCGAATATTGTATCAGAATAGTAGCAGACACGTCCCCAAACACGTACACAATGAAATTAGTGAGAAGATAAGGGAACTAACTTTTTTTTATGTTAATAGGGCGGCAAACGAGCAAGCAAGTCACCTGATGGTAAGCGACTAGCACTGTCCATGGACAACTGCAACACCAGGGTGTAACAGGAGCGTTTCCGGCCTTTCAAGGAGTTGGGGAAAGGATATTGGGGAGGAAATGGGGGAAGGATGGGCCTCCGGCTCTCTCACTCACCGAACGAAGCATAGAAGCGGTAAAGCTCCTACTCAAACGTCGATTTTCTGTGAATGTCTGGTACTTACCCGGACGAGCCGGCCCATTCATGCTACTAGCAAAAATGAATATTGTCGGTAGCGTGGCTCTACAACCAAAACTTAACTTTCTTCATATTTTGGTAAACAGATAACAAACAATGTCCCCACGGCAAGCATTACTTTATGAAGTTTCAGAATTGCGTGAAATTCGAATATTGTATCAGAATAGTAGCAGACACGTCCCCAAACACGTACACAATGAAATTAGCTTGTTTACCAAAACATTCGCCCAAATACTCAATCTCCAGCTATCATCTCAATCGCGCGCAGATTTATATTCATAACGCGAGCTCTATGTTGATACTATGTCGCTGGTGCAAACGAGCAGCGGTCTTGACTATTTGAATCTTGAATTCTACACTACTAGCGTGATATTTTTAACAGACTTCAATAAAGGAGGAGGTTATCAATTCGGTTGTATGTTTTTTTGGTTTGTTTTTTTTTTCAATGTTTGTTACCTCCGAACTTCGTCATTCATACAATACAATACAAATTCTTTATTGCACAATTAAAAATACAAAATAAAGAAATTAATATAAAATTGTACAAGAGGCGGCCTTATCGCTTACGCAATCTCTTACAGGCAACCTTAATAACAGAAATAGAGCGAAGACTGTAAAAGAAGAGGTGGCGCAGCTTGAGGAAGTAATATTAATTATACATTATAAAATTCTAATGAATATACTACACATATAACATATCTATATAGTGAACTATACTACACATATAACATATGTATATAAAATTCATGAACTGATTCAAAAAATATCATTTTTGTTTGAATTATTATGTTGTTAAAATGTTCGAATTTAAATTTTATCACAATCGGTTCAGTAGTTTGATTGATTGAAAACAAAATAAAGAACCAAAACGCTAAATAATAAAAATATTTATTTAAAGAAAACTTCTTTATTGCTAAAAATAGCCTGAGTTAGTCGGAGTGATGTAAGGATGCCACCGATAGCCATCTAAATTTGTTCAGGTATTTAGAATTGATGGTGAAGTAGAGAAACTAAAATACACACACATATACCTAACTTCTTTCTTAAGCTTCATCTATTCACTTACACCACCAATAATACGAATGTAGGTCCCAAAACATACATAATAGTTAATATTGTTACATATAACATCAAAGCCCATATTTCACGCAGCAATCCGCTACTAGGAAAACATAGTTTGTGCATAGCTTTGACGCGTAATCGGCCAGATGATTAGACACGCGCTTACATCGATTTAGGCTTATGTACGCGACACACGAAATCGGAAGGGTTCGAAACATACGCAATTTTTTTTAAAATCTAAGGTTCGTAAAGTTTTCCGTTCAAATTACTTAGATTCTATAATGGTTTGTAATGTTTTCGCGATTGTTACGCATTAAAATAAAATTACTTAATACGGTTTTATAGTGTTTACATTATTTTTACACCAAAATGTTTTGAAAACTTTGCAGTTTCATGACTAAATTGACTATTGTTAAAAAATTACATATTACGTGATTTAATTTTAAATACTTAGATTTTGCGCGGAATAGACTAATCGTAAGATGGAGGTTGTTGTTGCTCTCGTAGATATTATACAATTAGGGTTTTTCACCCTTTTCGACTATTTTCATCAAATCAAAAATTACTAGAAAATAACACGTTGCTTTTTTTTGGTCAAACGACCGAGTCGGGTTGCTATGTAACATACATATTATCACGTCTTTTTCCCTTACGGGGTAGACAGAGCCTAAGGCTATAAGACTGAAAGGCCACGTTTAGCTATGTAAATAAAAATAAAGTGAGCAACAAACAAATAACGGTCGTGGCGAACACTAGTTGTTCGCCGTTATCTCTTAGCATAGAGTCTAGAATCTAGATTCTAGAGTCAAAGACCGTAGGGTCTTCAGGATATTTTCATGGAGTAGAGAACTCCAGAAAATTAAGTGTGGAAAAAATCAGGAGACAAATTTTGCCAAATCAAATAATAGAGAGACTTCTGGCTCTGACGGCTCTGAGCTGAAGTTGCAACCAGCTAAACACTCGCATGAGGAGATAGAGGGGGTGGGCTCACAACGCATCTTCCCCACCGCTCCATTCAATAGTATTAAACACACACCAAACTACACTAAGCCGTATTGATGGCTCTCACTGTAAACAAGACAATGTGTACACCCCTTATTAGCCGCTTATAATGCCAATTACATTAGTTTAAGGTTATCTTGCAGTAAGTCAAGAGACATATATATAAAGTTACATACAGTATGATGTCCTTATTGGCCGCATGTAGTTAGCTGCATCGCCTTTTGAAAGGTTTTCAGCTTTTCATATTCTCGGCCATTCACTCGATGGGATTTGAATCAAAGAGAAAGTATAGAGTACTATCATGTACCATAAGGTCTCCGTAGTCCAGTGATTAGGGCGTCTGCCTGTAGACCCGGGGGTCGTGGGTTTGATTCCCACGGGAAGCATTCTTTGTTTAGTTGTTTCCAGTTTGATTAGGATATTGCAGGCTTGAATTATCAAATTGTCTGATAATAAAGATGATTCCGTGCTTCGTAGGGGAACGTCATGCAGTTGGTCCCGGCTGCCATCTGGTAGTCGTTAAAGGAACCACGTCAGAGGCTGAGCGGCAGTTCCGAAGAACTCTGACACCAGGGTCGGAACGAACACGAATTGATGATGGTACATACCATATATCTAAGAAAATAACTTATTTTCTGAAATTTTTATATCTTTGTCTTTATAAGTAACTAACGTCAACGATAATAACATAATATTTAATAAAAGTTAACGTTCACCAAGTCAAATCTGAAATATCTTACGACGAATGAATGAAACGAAACGAAGAAGAAAGAATAATTATAGTCAACTAGCTTTCGCCCGCGGCTCCGCCCGCGTCAATGTCGATCCCTTGGGAATAGTACTTTTTCCCGGGATAAACGGTAGCCTATGTTCTTCTCCGTATTCCAGAGATGTACAGAGACTTGTATGCAAAATTTCATGATGATCGGTTCAGAAGTTACGGCGTGAAAGCGTAACAAACAAACAAACAAATAAACAAACCCACTTTCGCATTTATAATATTAGTAATAATAAAGTAAGGATAAGGATTAGTAAGGATAGTATATAGTATAGTATATAGTAAGGATATAGTAAGGATAATCAATATTAATATTAATATGATTATTGACTGAAAAATGAATATTTTACATATCTTGACGAAGATCTTGATTTAATTTTATACTATGTAATAGCTGTGCCCGCGATTCGTACATTGGTATGGAGACCACGTCTTATAATAACTGGAGAAAAAAATTAAGTAGCCTATCCTGTCTCCTGTACGTTTAAATGTTTATCTAACACGTATCATAAAATTCGGTTAATTCGTTTAAGAGCTATGGAAGAACATACATACATACAGAAAAATATCTACAATTTAGTTTCAGTATAATGTATAGAGCTTATGAACACGATATCTCTGAAAACAAATTAACTAACTCCGTGACCAACCCTTACAGATTACATATTTGTATTGATTCATAAAATATGGTTAATTAGTTTTTAAGAGTTATGGAGAACATACATACATATATACAGAAAATAATCTTCAATTTAGTTTCAGTATCATGTATAGAGCTTATGAACACGATATCTCTGAAAACAAAGTAACTTACTCCATGACCAACCCTTACAGATTTATTATTAGTTTTGATTAGCGATGGTTGGTGTGGAAATTCCTCGCAGTTTAGGTAAACATCACTAGACTAGACATCACTCAGAGTTAAAAACCCTCACCTACAGCCATCAATGAACAATCATCAGCGCCAAAGAACGGGTAATTCCATTAAATGGCCCAGTTTAATTGTACAATTAAAATGCGTCTCGGCTATTACATCTTACATTGATACCCTTTGAGTTCTACTAAATTGACTGTTTTAGATTTTAAGCAGGCTTTTATTGCAATAATTTAAGGGGGTATGCTTTGCAGATTGATCAGAGAAAGGAAGAGATGTGTTAAAATTTACATCTGTCAGCGCACATGTACTGCAGACTTCAAAAATAATAATAACTTTTTTAGTGAAGTTTATTTCTATGTAGATCTAAAATCTAAATAAAAGTACTTTTTATGACAGATTTTATTAGTTGTATCTCCTTTTAACACATTGATCGGCACTGAACCGGTATTAAGATACATTATATTGTGAGTGGCGATCAATGTGTATTAACACATTGATCGCATATTCTATATTTGTATACTTGCCTATTTGGAAATACGCTTAAATACACATAGTTTAAAATTAGTTTACAAGATATTAGTATTACACAGAAATGTTGGATACATAAAGTATGAAAAACACGCTAATGAATCCATAACATACAACAATTTTTATAACTGATTTTGGATCCAGTTTAGGCTGCATGCTATTCCAAAGAAATAATACACTTGAAAACTTCGTTCATCGTAAAAGGTGTTAGTTATCTTCTCATATAACAAAATATTAACTTCCAAGTTAACAAAAGGCAGAACCATTTCATTGTTTCTTCTTACAAATCCATTGTCTACAAGAGGCCGATTTTAATCTCAAAATTAGTCGATTTGGAATGGAGTTTGAGCAAAAATGCTATAGAACTTAACAACTGTAGATAGTTACAAGAAAGGCTTACAAATCAGTTATTTTACAAGAATAAATTATGTCTAGAATAAAAGAAAAAGATTGTTGAAACATCATTATCTCCTTTTTTCTACTATCTAAAAGTCCGCCGTCTGCAAGGGGCCGTTCTTAATCTCCGAAATAGTCGATTCGGAATGGAGTTTGAGCAGAAATGCGTTCTTTAATGAAGTTAAGGCGTGTTCATAACTCCCGGAGACGTCATCATCATTTATTATACGCATAATGGGATTAGTGTTGAGATGAATTGTGTTAAACATCGGCGGATTGCTTTGTTGTGGCGGTTGGTCTGATCTTGTTTGTTTTGAATTAGAAACGCATAACAAAGGGCAAAAGCTACGTAGAATAACGAAGAACGTTTTTTTTGGTAAATTTATTTTAGAGCTAATTGCTTTTACCACATTCATTTGAGGGAGTTATATCCCAATAATTTAATCCCCTTTCCAGATCCAACAAATTCCTATCCTTTCCCAACTTTAAACTGCTTCCGATGGAGCAGCGTCGGAAACAAAAGTAGCCAAAGAAACTCGCCAACCCGCCTGCCAAACGTGGTGAGTAAGGCAATATCCTTTCGTGAAACGAAGTATCCTTGGGAGAGGCCTTTGTCAAGCAGTGGAATTTTTGCGGCTGTAATGATGATGATGAGTTATTGAATCTACTCAATCAAATTCATGAGAAACGGCTTAGAAGCGTGACGTGTAGAAGAGAACAGCTGGGCATAGGATGCTTTTTATCCCAAGCGATATAGGGGACTACGAGTAGTATCTGTAATTTGTTGTTAATCGGTTTTATATTTCTTTTCAGAAAGTTAAAATGGAGCTACGCATCGGCTGAAGGAATCCAAGATGGAAAGGAGAGAGGACTTGCATCGTCATGGATGCAGCATCGCCAAGCAGACGATCCTGACCACCCATCCTAGCGGACTTCAGACCAGAGTGTCAGTAGAACTGGCTAATTTCGACGCCCTATGCGTCCACTCCGAATGCTCGACTAAGCCAAAGAAACCGATGTGGGAAGGTAGTCCATTTTTGTCCCGTCGAGGGATTTTGGGGGGAGTATCAGCGCATGGTACTCCAGTGTTGGGGAGGAGAAGTGATGCGGTGAACGAAGGGAGGTTGTCACAGCAATGTACGCCGGTGATGAGGAGGCGCGAGGTGGAGAGTCCAGGGGGCTCTCCACTGCCTGTGAGGAGGTGTGAGGAAGAATCAGAGACGGAGGTGGACAACAGTGTCATCAGCGGCTGGCTCAAGTTCCGGGACAACAAGCGGGTAAGTTGTTAGTATATTGAAGCAATGCTCTACATTTAAACTGAGTTATATTAATTAAATGCATTAGCGGGAACGTACCGTTTTTCTCCATCCAGTGACCACGGCCGGTGCAACCTGGTTGAAACGTCTAGAGAAAAACGATATGCATATATAAATACATACATATTATAACGTCTTTATCCCTTACGGGGTAGACATAGCCTAAAGTCATAAGACCGAAAAGCCACGTTTAACGTGTTGGTGGGCGTTAAGGTGGATCAAAATAGTGACGGGTTTTTTTTTTTTTTTTTATTTATATCCGACGGCAAACGAGCAGACGAGCCACCTGATGGAAAGTGGTCACCGTCGCCCATTTGCCAAAAATGGGTTGCTAGCCGCATCGCCTATATCATGATTCTTTAGATTTTCGCCCATTCTCTTGACTGGCTTCTACGGTCATAAAGAGAACACGATATGTTCGCGCTAATTCCCGTTATAAATATGCAGCGCGAAAGTTTAAAAGTATTTAGTTATCATCATCATCATCATCATCATATCAGCCACAAGAAGTCCACTGCTGGACATAGGCCTCCCCCAAGGATTATTATTTAGTTATATTAACCGCTTTTAAATTTGTAAGTATTTATTTTTTGTAAGTTGAATAGAATGATCAAGAAGGAAGACCTCGTCTTGCTCATTTGGTGAATATGGTTATGACTTTTGTTTTATGTGTGTTCTTGTATACTTTCCAATATCGTTCGTTGTTCATCTCATACAGCGTTGTATATTAGGTCAGGAAAAAACAAATTTCGTTTTTTTTTTTATGGAGACTTTATAAGTTCATACAAAACGTAAGTTTCATAAATATTTAGTTCGCGGCCTTTTTTCATTTTTTCCCCATTTCTAATAATCTTTTTAAAATGTGTAGATTTTTTCGATAAACTGAACGAAACGTAATTGAAAAAAAATCGGATACATAACATACAGCTTAAAACCGAAGATATTTTACTACTAATTTATACATCAAAATACGAAAAATCTTTTTCTAGGACCTGATATATATATATATATATATATATATAT
The DNA here is from genome assembly GCA_947532085.1 of Elegia similella. Taxonomy (NCBI): domain Eukaryota; kingdom Metazoa; phylum Arthropoda; class Insecta; order Lepidoptera; family Pyralidae; genus Elegia; species Elegia similella. The sequence continues at coordinate 24,688,018 of OX383941.1, forward strand.
ATATATATATATATATATATAGGTACATACATATCGCATCCATTTGAAACGCCGTAAGTAACAAAAGTATTTGCCAAAAAAATATTAGAAATTTTGCTTTTACAATATTTTCTTTTGTTTTATTTTGCATTTAAGATGGGTTTTGGAGAGGATTGGATTCTACGGATTGGGAGGTCCCCACCTCTCCAATCCGTCTGGCCAGCGAGGAGAGTGTAGGCCAAATCCTCTGTCTGCTCTGGCCAAGTATGGCTCCGGTGGTCCAAAGAGGGTCATGCTCCTGCAGTGGAGACTAAAAAGACCTGATGATGATGATTATTTTGCATTCACAATGCATATTTTTTTATTTCGTAATTTATTAAGAGAAAAATGTTGTTCCTTTTATGAGAATTAATAATACCTACTCAAATAATAAAGGCAGTAAAGACTCATTACAACGTTAACAATACTCATATAAAGTGGAAACCATTAGGATATGGCTTATTCATAGACCTAGGTCGCTGATTCAGACCCCGCCCAAATGGATTTTTTTCACCATATTTTCTTAATTTAAGAGAGTACTGGCTTTCTCCCGCGGCTCCGCCCGCGTTAATTTCGATCCCTCGGGTATAGTACTTTTTCCCGGGATAAAAGGTAGTCTATGTCCTACTCCGTACTCCCGAGAACTTGTATGCAAAATTTCATGATTTAGTACACACAGGTTTAGTAGTTACGGCGTGAAAGTGTAACAAACAAATAAACAAACAAACAAACTCACTTTCGCATTTATAATATTAGTTAGGATTAGGATATCAAAATAGCATTGTATGCAAAATAAAACACTTACAAAAATATTCTATTGTTATTTCTATTGTGTCTGGTTCAGTGTCCATGAATAAGTTAAACCTTTAGCTATTGATAGGATAAGAGGCATGTCGATAGAAAGCATCGTGACAGATGGGCCAGGATAGCAACACAGTGGTTCCTGAAGATAGTCGTTTTCGCCGAGGTTAGAGAAAACGCTGGAGAGACTATCAATATTCTTCTTAAAAAAGACTGTGGGTGACAGTGGGACAAAATAGACATAGGTTCAATAAGCTAAAAGTTCTAATACCTCAAGTAATGACTTCAAATAGCTATCTATCGCGGTCGTTACCGCGCCTGCATTGCGCAAAAGACCTCATAAATACTTAACTCTGAACCAGTGGTTTCGTGCATTTACAAACTTTTATTTCACTTGTGATGTATAGATATTTGCTCGGTGCAAAACCTTACTCCCTCCGTGGTCCAGTGGTTAAGGCCTGTAGACTCGGGAGTCGTGGGTTCGATTCCAATGGGAAGCATACTTTGTTTAGTTGCTTCCAGTTTGGTTGGGACATTGCAGGCTTGAATCACCTGTTTGTCTGATAATAAACATGATTCCGTGCTTCGGAAGGCACGTTTAAGCCTTTGGTCCCGGCTGCCATCTAGTAGTCGTTAAAGGAACTACGTCAGAGGCCGAGAGGCGTTTCTGAAGAACTCTGACACCAGGGTGCGCATGGTCGATAGACCGTGTCACCCACACGAAATGATGATCGGTGCAAATCCAGCAAATGTAAGTATAGATATTTCTTCAATGCAAATCTTGCAACTGAATTTTTCATTCAGTTGTGATGCTTGCATCTTTATAGCCTTCTTCCAAGATTCCCACTTCCGACGACAGAACGACTGTCACCAGCAGGGGTAATTATCGGGACACAAGTTAATTTCATGAGAGATCTGATGGAAAAGTTCACCCATGTAGAAAAAGCCAAGAAATGGTTGGAATTTCACGAAAATCATGATGTTTTCGTCAATTTTAAAGTAATTAAGGCTTGAGTTAACCTACGTATAAGCAGGTATGTAAGATAAGTGTAGTGGTAGCTCCACCGTGCCCACCATCCTTATTATTGTATATGATGTGTGTATTTGGATATTTATTTATGTCGTATTTGTAGGTATTTATTTATATTTTTTGTGTATATATATATTTGATAATGTTCTGTTGTATATATTTTACTGAATTAATAGTATCAATTATCTATATTAATAAATCTATTTGTAATTATATTTAAATTATAATTTTTTTTTTTTTTTTTTCTCTCTCTTATTTTCAATCACATCACCCATAACGCAAGTTTTTGACTTATTCCTGTCACCCAAAGGTAGCCTGGAAGAGATTGCCTTGGCGATAAGGCCGCCTATTGTACTGTATTATTTTTTAGAATTTGTTTATATTTGTATGTATAGTTATGGTGCAATAAAGAATGTTTACTTACTTACTTACTTACATTCCGGTAATATAGCGTGAAGAGAGCAATCATGTGGTTTTTAGCGGGTGCGAGTCCTGCATGACTGTTCTGTACCCCCGTAGCAGATCAGTACGCATAACGCATTTTCCAAATGGTAAAAAAAAGGTATGTGAAATTCATAATTTCACCAATTTATCGTTGGAATACCAAAAAGTCGAACTAAACGCTTTGACAGTTCCTTTTTGGTTCGAGTAGCTAAGGTGTGGAATGAACTGCTTGCGTCTATATTCCCAGACAAATATAGTCCCGGGACATTCAAAAGTAGAATAAATGGGTATCTCTTGGATAGGCATGTAACATCCTCGTCTTCATCGTCACTTACCATCAGGTGAGATGGGAGACAAATGCCTATTCCAATATTTGTTAAAAAAAAATATATCTTCATACACTGCGTTTAAATGCGTATTATATTCCTTTGCTTAATCATACACGATTAATACATATTTTTTCTCACGTGCACCATTGCACCAATTTGTTTTCGTTATTTGCGGTGTGTTGAAAATGGACGAACATTATTTCACGTTTCATTTACAGGGTGTTCAGCCACGGTATTCACGCGCCGGCATCGCGTATAAAATGCTTGTATTACTTTGATGTCTTGTAGGGACGGGCAGTGTCGATGATAGAATTAAGGCTTTTATCGATAAATGATTATTAATTATATAGGTATTTCGGTATTCACGCAATATATGAGTATAAACTGCTTAAATTACTGTGATGTTTTGTCCCTTCAAGACAGTGCATTGCAGATTATGAGCAGTACCGATAATTAATAAAGATGTTGACAACAACTATTTCATATTATAATGTACAAACATTTATATTATGAAATATTTTTACTTTGGTTATTATAGGAAAATGACAGTATTTATAATAAAATGGAGATAAATGATAGTGATAAAATGTAAAGTCATTACTAATTTTTGTTTTATTAGCACGGTGCGGTGTTCAAGTTGATTAAAATTTTAAGGTTCACAAATGACTTTATGCACAGCTTATCCTATAAAAGCTATTCTGTTGTAACTATTATTAAAAAAGGAAAAAAAAATGAAAAATATATTTATTTCCTAAACATGTTACATAATAACAGCTGTTTAAAACTATGTTAAATGTATTCATAATGTCTTACTACCTTATTACTTATTACTAAATATTAAATTAATGAATATTTAGTAATAATCATAAAATTTTGACAAAAATGATATATCTATAAGGGATAGACGGTGATTAATTTATGTGCAACACAAGCTTTAGTTGGCGACTATATCTGCTTAGTGACCTCAAAAAAACAAATTTCACGATCTTACGTTAGAATATTATCTTTCCACGTTTAACCGATTTCGTATGACCGAGTGACAATACAAAGTTTAACATGCAAAAGTAGAATATCGATATAAAAACTTAACCATAGCATCACCTCCCTAATCGCAAGGTGGAAATCAAAGTCCTTAGCCTAATTATGGCCTTCTTAGATACTCTTAGCCTACAGCCGATAGTGAGAGATACATAAACTTTAAATTTTAGCAGAATATCGAAATGATATATCGATATTTAAAAGCCGTAGTGTCGCCTCCCTAACATCGCAAGGTGGAAAGCCCTTACCCCAGTTGCGCCACTCTTGGGAACTCTCAGCCTACTGCCGATACTCGTGCTGCCTCGGAACCTTGTAATTAATGCCTGAATACGGAACCCGGGGTCTTTTCCGCAATGCAGGTTCACGACATTGAGATTTGTAAAGGTAAAAGAAACAAGTCGGTTAACATTCTACAAACGCCAACTGAAAATGTGAAACCAAAGTAGAATAAATGGGTATCTCTTGGATAGGTATGTAACATCCTCGTGTTCATCGTCACTTACCATCAGGTGAGATGGGAGACAAATGCTAAATTCAATTCATAATAAAAAAAGAAAAAAAAATTGTAAAGATAGGAAGTTACTCCCGCATGCAAATCCTTCTGAATCTATTTTAATGAATGTTAACAATTAAATTATACAATATTAAAGCCATGAGCTGAGAATAGTATATCTATACTAATATAAAAACTGATAAGTGACTGTCTGTTACCTCTTCAAGTTTTAACCACTGAGCCGATATACCGGGTTTTACAAAACTACGAAATAATATTTCGAAGAGATCGAATTTTTCTTTTCATGTTTCAAAGTTTGTCCCGTGGGGAACATTGTTTAATATTATGGACTGATCATGCCCCTTAAATATTATTTCGTAGTTTTGTAACACCCGATTATATTTAGTATGGTGGTTGTGTGAGGCCTGGGGAAAAATACATCAGTTAAATTCTATTGTAGAACCATACCTTCCACATAATTTTTTTAAACCAAAATCTATATAGAACTGAAAACCTAGTTCTAGCCGATATTAAATAGATTGCATCTAAGTTTAACCCTTGATGATCGGCTGCACCTAGTTCTAGCCGCTATGATAAAGGTTTTACCTAGTTCTAACCGAAGATAAGTAGGATACACCTTAGTTTAACCGCATATGCCTGCTTAGTTTAACCGCATATGCTGCACTTAGTTGCACCCGGCTAAAACTAGACGTAGCCGCACTTCGCCTATTAGCCGTAACTTATATAAATAAAAAAGTTAATATTACGTAGAAGATTTTTCAAAGGGAGGTACAATAGTGCGTCGTTTAAAAGTAAAGGAGATAGATAACACGTCTGCGCTCGCATACAATCTCCTCAAGATATTCTTCTTCTTCTTCAGCCCATTGTCACCCAATGCTTAGTGTAGGCCTGCCAAATCATATACTGCGTCAGAGTTCAGAGTGTGTACTCGTTTGTGTTTTGTTCTAAAAATATAAAGCAAACTGTAAACCTAAACACTCTCTGCACGCTCTTTGGCTCTATATTGCTCTTAATAATTGACAAACAAAGCAATCCGTGTCTAATTCTACGTCCTTTAATAGTTTGGAAATATGTTGCTCAGTCACAGAATTTTGTAGTGTGAATTATAATAATAAAAATGAAATTTCAGATAAAAAACTGTTTTTTGACAACACGCGTACTGTAAATGCCAGTCGTTTAATTATGTCAAATGCATTTAGACAGCTTGAATATTCTGACACCAGTGTTAGCCACTAGCACAGAAGAAAAACGAAATGCAACTACAGATAATTTTTTACGAAAAAAATGAACGCTATTTCTCAACAGTCGTATTCAAGAGGAAATTAAAACCAAACCAACCAAAGGCCGGTGGAGAATTATGATCGACAGAGGGCGTAACGACTTTTTCATAAAGTGGTTCGGTTAATGAGCTAGCTTATTCTTTTTCTTGTAATTACCTTAAGATTCAAAGGATTTTTTTCCTACTTAGATTAAAGGGGGTAAATTTCACGTCTTCGAAGATGGCTAGTGAGAAGAGTAGAATTTGTAGTGTCAATGAACTGAGATGCTACACATGCTAAACGTGACTTAAAAGTCTTAAAGACCTGGTCTCTGTCTGCCCCGTAAGGGAAAAAGACGTGATACTATGTATGTATGAAGTGAGTTAAATGGGAAACTGGCAGTAACTTTTGATGCTGTTTATTATATGATTTTTTTTTTTATTTCATACAAAACAGTACATATCATTATTATAATTTCTGCTAAACTGCAAGACAGTTTGTCGGCAGCAGCTCTCGCGGATTACACACTGTTATGTACCTACATTACGAGTTCTAGTTAAACAATTTCGACATGGTTAAGACATAAGAATTAGATATGAATTACATGCTAATGTTAATATAATGTACTAACATGATACTAATATGGGCAGTAAGTCACACATACATATATATTACCTTTCTATTCTACCTTTCGGTTGAGTAGTTTAAAAGATCTAAGCGAACCAACAACGGAAGCGACTTCATTTTACTTTATACAATGTAAAGATAGATGGGCAATATCTTAGTTAATTTGATTACATTGTTATCTCCAAATTAACTTAATATTTATGAGGCTTTCATTCAAGACTTTAATAAATTCAGTAATTTCACATAAATAAAAGAAATCACCCGTTTTGTAAAGATCTATAATATCCGTTTACAAAATAAAATACGCCTCAACGTACGTTACGATTGCGACTTAAAATTATATAAATGTGACGAAATATTTATTTTTATTTTAGTAAAACATTCAAAAATAACTGACTGGATTTCGATATATTAACTTCCCTATATTTAGAAGATTTCAGCCTTGTACTAAAACGTATAATCTGTACTTCTTCGTAAGGTCCTGTTCTGTATATAATATGCCTTTATGTGAAATTACTCTCGACGCTTCTGACGAATAATCTGTACTAAAGAAGGTTTTCATTAAAATATCGTAACCGGAATTGGATCAGGCCAGAATATTCTATCTAATAAAAGACTTAACACAAGCTATAACAGCCTCCGTGGTCCAGTGGTTAAGGCGTTTGTCTGTTGACCCGGGGGTCGTGGGTTCGATTCCCACCGGAAGCATACTTTGTTTAGTTATTTCCAGTTTGGTTAGGACATTGCAGGCTTAAATCACCTGATTGTCTGATAATAAAGATGATTCCGTGCTTTGGAAGGCACGTTAAACCGGTGGTCCCGGCTGCCATCTGGTAGTCGTTAAAGGAACCACGTCAGAGGCCGAGAGGCGGTTCTGAAGAACTCTGACACCAGGGTGTGTATGGTCGGACCATGTCACCTACTCGAAATGATGAACATAAGCTATATCCGTGACAAATAAACGCAATCTATATCTGCCACTGGCCAAGTGCAAAAGAAAAACTTCCCAATCATAGAAATAGGTTTCCTGAGATATTTTCTTCTATTTCCCAAATAACACCTAAAAAAGTTTGAGAACAAAACACAGATGTACCTAAACATGGCCATTACTCAGGTCACCCTCTCCACCTGAGAAATTGTCCGCATTTGCTGTGTCCGCGACAAATGTCCAGCAATCATCGGATATGTCCGGACACATCGATCAGATGACCCGGACGCGCGATTGTCTCCTCTTCGGATATTATAGTTTTATTTATTGGGTTTTATAATTCGATGAAATGCATTTATGTATATTCAATACTGAGCTGTTTTCCGGGATTCTGTCTGCAGTTATTAATAGTCTATGTTATTCGGTGATAGTGCAAGTAGACCTTTTAGTGAAAGAATTTTTAAAATCGGTTCAGTATTAAACAAACACATAATCAATCTTTGTTCATCTTTGACAGACACTTAAGTTAGAACGTAATAATGTTCAAATTCATATTATGTGAAGATTCTTTCTACTTTCTGCTTTTGATTTGGAAAATGAAAATGAACCCATCAAGCGCGAGAAACAAAGACATAATGGATTTTCTATTGTTATGCGGACCGATCGGGCCGCTTAGGTGTAGAGAATAATATTTTTTTTATTTAAAACTGTAAACATGTGTCGCTTTTTAACCGACTTTAAAAAAAGAAGGAGGTTATCAATTCGGTTGTATGTTATTTTAATGTATGTTACCTCAGAACTCCGTCTTTAACAAACCGGTTTTTAAAATTCTTTTTTTGTTTGAAAGGATGTGCTTAAAGTTGGTCACATTTAAATTTCATCACAAACGGTTCAGTAGTTTAATGGAGTCGGTTTTTTATATGAAAATTATTGGACGACATATTTTTCTTTCATTTTTTTTTTATATTATGATTACAAAATCGAAATTATGAAACAAAATGTAAGATGTACGAGTATATTTAAGTTGTAGCATTTCATCACAAACTTCCATGATTTTTTTTCTGAAATGTGTTATGTTCTGTTGTATATGTACATGATTTTGAAATTTAATAACTAAATAAATAAAAAAATAATATCATAACAAATACTCTTTCATATAAAAACAAGTCGGTTGATTAAAAGTAATTTGTTGACATTTCCTTTAAAAATAATTAATGGGACAATATCCACATACCCTGTAGTTTTTGATTTCGTTGCGAATGTTGAAAATTTTCGACATAAACGGCTGTATCTTTTCATTGCATTGGCTTAGAAGTTTGATTTTTTCACAGCTCCAAAAGACAGTAGACCTGATTATTTGATATGGATTTCAGCTTGATGCCTTCACATGTTCCTGAGAAAAAGGTCTTAACTGATAGATGGACTACAAAGTGATCCTAATAAGGGTTCCATTTTTCCTTTTGAGGCACCGAACTCGAAAAGCGTCTTTCTGCTCATTAACCAAGCCACTTCATAGAGAAGTCGTTACCGCGCTCTTTGACGATCATTATCCTCCACCGGCCTTTGAATTTAACTTTTCTTGAGAAATGGCGGTGCCATTTTACTATTTATATTCTATTTAATATTTGTAACATCAATGAAATATCAGTTCGATTTAGTAGTTTCTACCCAATGGGTACCAAGTCTCTATTTACTAAGCCTTTACTGCCCGTCCGTCCATTCATCCATCCAAACCCTAACCTGCCTGTTTATCCGTATGTACGTCCGTCCGTCACATTGTATATTTTAAAAAGGTAAAAATTGATAGTTTTAAATCATCATCATTTCGACTAGGTGTCACGGTCAATCGACCATGCCCAATTTTCAAATAAGTTGTGAACTTGTGTCGTGGGATACTAGCTCAACGATACTATCTTTTATAATCTCTCATCTTCAGGTCCCTTTAGTCTCCACTGCAGGAGCATGACCCTCTCTGTACTACCGGAGCCATACTTGGCCAGAGCAGACAGAGAATATCTTTTATAATAGATACTGAATATAGATAAAAATTCAAGACCCAGATCAATCTGAAAAATATCGTTATCTATATTGACCTGACCGGGGATCGAACCTAGGATCCTGCGATTTAAAGGCACTTGTGGTATCACTAAGCCAGCGTTGGCCATCCACCGACCAGATAATCGGACGACCTGAGTAAAGTCGCAGGAAGACGCTGGATGTAGCCCACTTTCAACTGGTTGTTTTGGGTATCCTTGGAGGAGGCCTACTTCCAACAGTGTACTACTTGTGGCTGATATGATGTTAACTAAATTAAAGTGTATTAGGGTACACTATAATTTAGTTTGTTTACAGTATACTTTCTTGCACAAACTTCCAAAATTCTCCTTTTTCGGCACCACCTGTGGGTTGACTGGTAGATAAAGCCTCTGGCTTTTTGTAAAGAAGTTAAATAAATAAATAAATGATGATGAATTAAGCAAACAGGCAGATTGTATCTGGCTGCATGTTTGTCAACGCAGAAATCGCAGAATACTCCTGTTTAACGCGTAAGGGAAAAAGATATAATAAAGTAGCTGTTGCCCGCGACTTCGTCCGCGGCAATTTCTGTTATTATGAATTAAAATTGCGACTATAATTTGAGATTTAAACTATCCTATCTCTCAAGTTGGATCGAACTGCACATGGTGTGCGAATTTTATTATAATCGGTTAAGTGGTTTAGGAGTCCATTGAGGACAAACATTGTGACACGAGATTTATATATATTAAGACTAGCTGTTGCCCGCGACTTCGTCCGTGGCAATTTCTGTTATTATGAATTAAAATTGCGACTATAATTTGAGATTTAAACTATCCTATCTCTCAAGTTGGATCGAACTGCACATGGTGTGCGAATTTTACTATAATCGGTTAAGTGGTTTAGGAGTCCATTGAGGACAAACATTGTGACACGAGATTTATATATATTAAGATGTGTAGTTTGGATAAGACAAAAAGATCATGTGACCCTCTTCTTTCAAAGTCGGTTTAAAGCTCACGTGGCTGTTCTAATGCAGCGTCTGGCACAGTCCGCTGGGTATCTGGCGCAAGACAGGATTAGCACGGGTTCTTTCCAACTCAGTAAGTTTTGCGTGTGCCCGCTTGTTAATCGGGGCGACTGGATTGTTTCATCGCTTCGACATAAGTACGCAAAGCTTTTTATCCCAATTAGGTAAAAAGGATATCTTTCTGGTAAATAATGACATTTATTAATTAACTAGCTTTGCCCGCGGCTCTGCCTGCATCGATGTCGATCCCTCGGGAATAGTACTTTTTCCCGGGATAAAAGGTAGGCTATGTCCTTCTCCGTACTCCAGAGAACTTGTATGCAAAATTTCATGGTGATGACGGTTCAGTAGTTACGGCGTGAAAGCGTAACAAACAAACAAACTCACTTTCGCATTTATAATATTAGTAGGGATAAAGTTAAGGATTCATTTGTAAATTCTGCTTTTGGGTATGTGGCTCATCTTCATTTGTAAGATATTTTTTCTCGCGTTTTCGTCTTCGTATTTTAAAGAGCTTTTCTTCTAGCCCTTGCGCGCGGCTCCGCCCGCGATAATGAATTGGATGGCTTCCATAGTGAAGATGATGATGATGATGAGAAGGGTTGTGCTATGTATGGACAAAACGCATTTTTTTCTTCCAAAGTAAGTTCACAGACAGAGCGGTCAAACCTCAAGGGGCAAGATAATAATTTATGCAAATGATTTAACGTTACCCCAGCAAAAATTTTAATATCACAAAAGTCTGAAGACGCACAAATTCTATTTGTACAGCTACATTTACTACACATCAACTACTAATTATTGTATTAACTTTCACTCGGATCCGAGATTTTTTTTGCTGGCGTAACGTTTGAAATGTCATCCTGTCAGAATCATATTTTAATTAATATCTCAAAAATTTATGGACGCACAAATTTCAAACTTTCACACACATTCACGTGACGTTACGAACTGATTATCTAGTAATATTACGTTTAGATATTCAGTACTTTTTTGCTGGGGTACCGTACACATTTTTTCTCGCGTTTTCGTCTTCGTATTTTAAAGAGCTTTTCTTATAGCTCTTGCCCGCGGCTCCGCCCGCGATAATGAATTGGATGGCTTCTATAGTGAAGATGATGATAAGAAGGTTTGTTCTATGTATGGACAAAATGCAATTTTTTCCTCCAAAGTAAGTTCTCAGACAGAGCGGTCAAACCTCAAGAGGCAAGATAATAATTTGTGCAAATGATTTAATCCGCCCGGCCGTCATTAACTCGCGGCATTTTAATATTTCACGGTAAAAACGCAGGTAATTCATCTGACAGCCTGTGGGTTAAGCTATGAGAGCTTAACTACTAAACTTAAAGAAATCACAAAAATAATCTTTCATATAAAAAACCGATTTAATCAAACTACTGAACCGATTGTGATGTAATTCAAATGAAAACAACTTAAAAGCATTCCTTTCTAAAATAAAGGACTTTTTAAAATTGCTCCATGTGCCAAAATAATTACAGTTAAACTCGGCCTTCAGAAATCTAAAGGTTAACTAACATCTATAGTTAACACTGAACCTCGACAGCGACAAGTGTCGGCGTTTTATATGAAACGACAGCGCACCGCGCGACAGACCTGTCTGTTATTTCATAGAAAATGTGCAACATTGCCGAAGCCACCACTTTTGAATATTTACTAGTGTCAATATTAAAATCGAAAATATGTGATGAAAAAATTTCAGCAGCTCAGTGGTTGAGAGCATCGACGGGCTAGATGTCGAAGGTTGTAGGTTCAAATCTTTTTCATCACATATTTTCGATTTTAATATTAAACCGAGCATTGTAATGCTATTAATATAATTAATTTACTAGTGTCCTTTCTAACCGACTTCAAGAATAAAAAGGAGGAGGTTATCAATGCGGTTGTACCTCAGAACTCCGTCATTTCTGAACCTCTCTTACGCCGCGCCGGCGGTCTCAGGTCACATGTCCGTCTTACGAATTTAAGATCAGATGGTGGGGTAAAAAATGTTAAACTCGCATCAGGACTAGTGATGTGCCGGAGAGAAATTATCTGTTCTTATGAATTCCTCTCTCACGGATATTTTGCGGGAAATTTCGATAATTCTCGAGAATTTCTCAATGATTCCCACACTTGAGAGAAAGAAGAAGAAATTCTCGGGAAAAATCCGACATGTTCTCACGGTTCTCGAAAATTTCGAGCACGGCGCAACACTAATCAGGACACTTGATTGTCCTGACGCGAGTTAAAAATTTTAATTTTTTTGTTTCACGAAATTTTCCCAAAAAGTGCACAACACCGCTAAAATAGTTTTCACTTCAAATATACTATACTAGCTTTCGCCCGCGGCTCCGCCCGCGTCAATGTCGATCCTTCGGGAATAGTACTTTTTCCCGGGATCAAAGGTAGCCTATGTCCTTCTCCGTACTCCAGAGAACTTGTATGCAAAATTCATGATGATCGGTTTAGTAGTTACGGCGTGAAAGCGTAACAAAAAAACAAACAAACAAACAAACTCACTTTCGCATTTATAATATTAGTAAGGAGTAAGGATACAATTAGCTTTTGACTTGCGCCCTCTTTGTCTCAGCGACGTATTTTTCCATTCGAAATGTTCGGTCGACGGCATCGCCGGAATTTTTCATCGAACCTCCACTAAGCGATTCTTAGCTGGTTGCCACCGAAATATCTCGCCGTTATTTCGTTAGATTTGTAGCTATTTTTACCTGTTTTAATCCTATATTTGTACCTTTCTTTAATAGTCAATATTAACGACACTAAATGAAAATAGATAATGATTGTAATGATGATTTGAAACTCCAATCTACATCAATATCAATACTAATAATAAATCTATAAGGATCGGTCATGGAATAAGTTACTTTGTTTTCAGAGATATCGTGTTTATAAGTTCTATACATGATACTGAAACTAATTTGATGAGTTTTATTTTGATAATTTTTTTCTGTATGTATGTGTGTTATCTCCAGAACTCTTAAATGAACTAACAGAATTATATTAAGTAGATTAATATTTAGGCGTACAGGACACAGGATAGGCTAAAGCTTTGTATGGAAATTTTCTTATTTCTGCACTTAGCAATATGAAAATTTATCATTGTAATTTGTATAGGGGTCCTAATCAATATCAACATTACATAAAATGTACGCAAACGAAGTCGCGGGCACTGCTAGTCTATAAGGAAGAAAGATTTGAGTGTTTCTTTGTTTGCATTTGTGTTTATTTGTTTCAACAGACTCCGAAACTACTTAACCGAATTGAAAAATTCTTTTAACATTAGAATCCTACTATGTCACTGAACCCCGACCTTAGACTGTAAGCCACTGACACACACAAAACCAAGAGCAAACGCTCACAGATATGTAGAGCATAGCTACTTAGTAGAATTGGCTTCAAGCAGGCGACCAGTGGTGAAAACTTTTCCACATCATAGTACTACATAAATCATCATCATCATTGCACCCGTAACAAGTCCACAGCTGGACAAAGACCTCTCCCAAAAATTCTTTGTTCCATGGGAGGACACGCTAATCTGCTTGCCAAGCGGAATGGATTGCCATACTTACCACAAGTATGGCAAACCATACTTACTACGCTTGGCAGGCGGATTGGCGAGCGCAGTTTCTTTGGCTTCTTGTGCTTCCGACGCTGCTGCCTATTGGGAGTATAAAAATTAGTTGGATCTGGGAGGTTTTTTTTTTTTGAAATGAATATGTAGCTAGCTCCAAGTGAGCTTTCGCTACTTCACCGGGCGTTTGAGGCGAGGGCAGAGTGCCCTCGGCCTTTATAGGCAACATCACCAAAGGGCCCCCAGGAGGAACGGACCTCGGCTTTGGGCGTTGCTTGTGTGCGCAAGGCTTGGAGAGACAGCAAACTCTCATATTGCCTGATGGGCCGCGTATGCGTGCATGCAAGCCTGAAGGGCCAATCTGAGAAACAATGGCAAAAGCCTTTAGAGAGCAGCAACTCTCATCTTTTGCCTTATGGGCCGAAAGTTACGTTGCCAGAAGGGCCTATCCTGGGTGCAAGTCACCCGGGACCGCCGGGCGGTCACCAGTAATCGGAGCTAATCCTACTCTACGCACTCTATTCCGGTGGCGAGTGCGACGGGGTCGGATAGTGGGATTCCTCTGGCTATTCGGAGCCGAGATCTGGGAGGAGAATGAAGGTATTATATATGAAAAGATATTATGAATGGGGGTGGGGGAAGCAAGTAGCACCTGGGGAGGCGGGCTACCCGTACCCTATGCCATACCTGCAAACACCGGACAAGCAGTTTAAGATGACACTCCTAACCGTAATAGCATGAATGTATTCATTGACTAGCTCCGTGGCGCAGCGGTCAACACGCCAGCCTGCGACACGGAGTGACCGGGTTCGATCCCCGGCCAGGTCAAGATGGAAAATGATCTTTTTCAGATTGGCCTGGGTCTTGGATGTTTATCTATATATGTATTTGTTATAAAAATATAGTATCGTTAAGTTAGTATCCCATGACACAAGTCTCTAACTTACTTTGGGGCTAGCTCAATCTGTGTGATTTGTCCGTATATATTTATTTATATTCATAATAACAGCATGAGCGTTGTCTTGTCATAATATCGGACTACAGCTCGGCTAACACGTTTTAAATAATAGTTAACTGCCTCCGTGGTCCGGTGGTTTGCCTGTAGATCCGGGGGTCGCGGGTTCGATTCACACGGGAAGCATACTTTGTTTAGTTGTTTCCAGTTTGGTTAGGACATTGCATGCTTGAATCACCTCATTGTCTGATTATAAAGACGATTCCGTGGTGCGGAAGGTACGTTAAGCCGTTGGTCCCGGTTGTCATCTGGTAGTCGTAAAAGGAACCACGTCAGAGGTCAAGAGGCGGTTCCGAAGAACTCTCACACAAGGGTGTCCTTGGTCGATTGATCATGTCACCTACACGACATAATGATGAATTAAAGTTATGGTTTGATTTTCGGGGTTTATTTAGAGTGCAATATTAGTTTGTGATAGTAATTAGATAGAACAATTGCGAGCTAAGAATGCAAACGCGAGAAGCTCAGATAAATAAATATACACGGACAAATCACACATATTGAGCTACCCTAAAGTAAGTTCGAGACTTGTGTTATGGGATACTAACTCAACGATACTATATTTTATAACAAATATATATATAGATAAACATCCAAGACCCAGGCCAATCTGAAAAAGATAATTTTCCATCTTGACCTAACCGGGGATCGAACCCTTGAGTCGCAGGCTGGTCAGAGATGACGATACTTACACAAAAACCAGTAAATCGTATCTCTAAATAAGCGACGACAAGATGAATCTTTCCTGATACAATACGTGTTGGCAACTGGAGACAATTAAAGTTAAATTTGAGAGACGTCAAATGAAGACGCATTGTCGTACTTCATATATTGCTCGTATAATATTTACTCTTCATTCGCCGCAGTTCAACAATTTCTTCTATGAATACGATATGTGGAAGAAGCTGTACATGATAGAAGATAAAAACAGAGGAATAAATAAGTATTATTAACTAGCTGTTGCCCGCGACTTCGGCCGCAGCAATTTCTGTTATTACGATTAATTAGTATAGATGAATAATTTTCCCCCGTTTTCAAAACATTTTTTATTGATGCTTCGCTCCTATTGGTAGCAGCGTAATGTTTTATATTATTTAAACTAAAGCCTTCCTCAATAAATGGACTATCCAACACAAAAAAATACAATTTACACCAGTAGTTTCTGAGATTAGCGCGTTCAAACACACGAACAAACTCTCTAGCTTTATAATATTATTATATAGGTAAAAAAAATTGTATAATTTAATTCTTACTTGTCCTAAGGTAGTTTATTTTTCCTCTGTATTTATACTGTTTCTTATGCAAACCGAAATAATTTGCAGTCCCTAATTATTTGGTAAATATAATAAAACAATTATTTAAGCAACATTCATTTCGTAGATTTTTGTCATGATTATATAAAAAGCGCCAAATTTTGTTTGATATTGCTGTTTAAAAATGTCATTTTTAAAATGAATACGGAATAGAAAGCGATAACTTATTGATGTACGATCTGGATGTGTCACATTTTGTTACGTTCCATGGTTTAGAGCAATGGAAAGCGGTCCCGCTAGCAATCTATTAGGTAGATGGTCCTCAGGTTTAGTATTCCCCATTCAAACTGAACTGACTTTCATCATAATAATGCACATCACGGTCTTACATAACTGAGCTTTGTAAATTTTACTCATGCAACGTTATTATGAGCATTTGATAGTAGACTTTTTCAGTTTCACGTTTTTTTTCAGGATTATGGCTGTGTTATATAATGTTAGGAATGCCTTATCTACACTAATATTCTAAAGCTGAAGAGTTCGTTTGTTTGTTTAACGCGCTAATCTCAGGAACTACTGGTTCAAATTGAAAAAAAAACATTTTAGTGTTGGATAGTCCATTTACTTCGGAAGGCTTAAAAAATCACGCTGCGACCAATAGGAGCGAAGCATAAATAGAAAAAGGTTTTGAAAACAGGGGAAAATTATTCATTTATACTAATCATCATCATCATCATCATCATTTCGAGTAGGTGTCACGGTCAATCGACCATGCACACCCTGGTGTCAGAGTTCCACGGAACCGCCTCTCGGCTTCTGGCGTGGTTCCTTTAACGACTACCAGATGGCAGCCGGGACCACCGGCTTAACGTGCCTTCCGAAGCACGGAATCATCTTTCCTATCAGACAATCAGGTGATTCAAGCCTGCAATGTCCTAACCAAACTGGAAACAACTAAACAAAGTATGCTTCCGGTGGGAATCAAACCCATGACCCCCGGGTCAACAGACAAACGCCTTAGCCACTGGACCACGGAGGCTGTTTATACTAATAAAACAACTAATTAATCATAATAACAGAAATTGCCGCGGACGAAGTCGCAGGCAACAGCTAGTGTTTGACAAATTTAAAAATATGTGACAATAACAAGCTTACAATATTCCTGAACCGACAGCAGTATTATCTATTAAAATTAGTAACCAGTGTCAGCTTAATGCAAGGTATGTTTATGAAGATAACATCTTACTACCATACTCACTCATGCATTCGTGGTTCCGTTAAACACGGCCCTTATTATAAATTGAAATTCGGCTCCTTGCGTTTTCTCATACTTTACGTGAGACGTCCGGGACTAATAAATATTAATACTGACGCGGCGTGACGGGCTCGAAAGTCCGACATGTGCACGATTATAAATACGGAAGCGAAATGGGTTGTAAAATATATCTTATCGAGCGCCGTGGCGCAGTGGTTATCATGCCAGGTTGCCACTCCGGAGTTCCTGGGTTCGATCCCCGGTCAGGTCAAGATGGAAAATGATCTTTTTCAGATTGGCCTGGGTGGTGGATGTTTATCTATATATGTATTTGTTATAAAATATAGTATCGTTGAGTTAGTATCCCATAACACAAGTCTCGAACTTACTTTGGGGCCTCAATCTGTGGGATTTGTCCGTAAGTTTGTTTGTTACTACTTTCACATCTTATCTGCTGAAGCGATCATCATGAAATTTTGTATACGCAGTATCTGGGGTATCCTTACTAATATTAAAAACTCGAAAGTTGGTGAGTATGTATGGATATATGGATGTTTGTTACTCTTTCATGCCGCACACTACAACTGAACGTATTTTGTCAAAATTTTGCAAACTGGTTGCTTTTTTCTTGGATTGACACATAGGCTACCTTCCATCCAAGAAAAAAAGTATACTTTCCGCGGGGTCGACATTAACGTGGACAGAGTCGCGAGCGAAAGCTAAATAAAATATAAATTACGGTCAACAAAACCCATTGATACTAACAGAAAAAACAGAACAGGCGACATTATATCTACCCTGTCAAGATAAACATAAAAATAAATGGAGCAGATAAAAGCAATATTTACTACAGGGTTAGCAAAAAGGAAAACTATTACATACAAGACATTGACTACATAAAATAGAAACAGAGATATGAAATCCCAATTATTCACGCGATGCCCGCGACGCAACACAACTACATTTTATTCGGAAACCCAACCGTAATAAATATTACCGGGTAATTTAATGCTAGTTGCATTACATTACAACAAACAAACACACGCGTTTTATTACCTAGCTTAATCAATATAAAACTAGAATACAGTGAGGTCTATGGGCATAGAATTGACATAAATATGTAACTAATAGATTCAGGTGTTACTTTGCGTGAGGTCAAAGCTACATTTACTTTGAGACAATTTGCTTTGCGAGCTCCCGCCACCAGTTAGTTCATGCAAACTATAACTGGCCAGCGCCCACCCACTACTGTTAGTCCCTTCATGCCCGCCACCAAAAGTTGATGCATGCAACCCTGGTCAATACTACTGCATCCGTTGAGGCTGCAGCAATATCGGCCGTCGTGCTCACGACACGTGTTTCGTCTCTACACATCTTCAGGCAATGAAACCTAGATGTTGGTCGTTCGAATGACAAGCAACGAATGACCTCGTTGTCGAATGTCAAAGAATGTTTAACGTTTTCCTTACAGAGAATGAAAGTCAAGATTGGGAGTTGTACCCCATAAGCTAAGAGAATAAGAGAAGAATAACTTTTATATTGTAAAGATTTAAAGTTGTTTCAGAATATATTTTATATAGCCCACATATGTACTAGCCGCTACTGGGTAATTTATCGTAACAGTATTGTCTATCTTAATCATTATGAAAGAAGAATGGTAAAGTGAGTTCATATGGTTCTGGAGAGGACATCTTGTATAAAGCTCTTAAAAGATGGAAAATAAAATAGAGTGGGTCGAAACTTGCAAGGGTGTGTTGTTTTCCTACGCTTTTTATTTTGCATATTATTGATATGCTGCAATTCAGCGACATTTATTGCAATGCGGTTTTTATAATCTTTTATATCTAAAATATTGTACATTTAAATAAAATCACTTTAATACGGTATTATCGCGTATATTACATTATTTTTAACACCTAACGTTTCGACAAATTTACAATTTTCATGGTCGCAGGTAGACTAAGTTGACATTTGTCTTTTGTGTTATAAGAACTATAGCTTTTTGAATAGCTCCGTGGCGCAGCGGTCAACACGCCAGCCTGCGACACGGAGTGACCGGGTTCGATCCCCGGCCAGGTCAAGATGGAAAATGATCTTTTTCAGATTGACCTGGGTCTTGGATGTGTATCTATATATGTATTTGTTATAAAATATAGTATCGTTGAGTTAGTATCCCATAACACAAGTCTCAAACTTACTTTGGGGCTAGCTCAATCTGTGTGATTTGTCCGTATATATTTATTTATTTTTTTATAATACAAAGCTACCGCCTACAATATTTATTGATAACGTTCCGGATGTACGCAGTATTGGCTTACGGTGTCTAAAGGTGTGTAACAATCGCGAAAACATCAGAAACCATTAAAATATTGTACTTGAGCTTTTACCTCAAACTGGATTTGGATTTAGTCAGTCAAAGGAAACGTCTACATTTAAACTAAAGTACTCTACACAAGTCTTATCTGTTCTATATTGTTACCTCAATGGGAACACCTACCTTATTTCATGCTTCCCAACTTTACCGTCTCAATTCCCACTATCCAAACACTCAAACAACAATCACTCTTATTGTCCCAATATTAAGGTCCATAAAGTTGTTTTATTCGAAAGCTAGGTAAATGTCCTCCAGAGACTTAGTATGTGTTTCGCTCCTGTGATGAAACATTTATGAAGCGGGATTCTGTGACAAATAAGGGAAAGCGTACTGAAGAAAACAATGCGTTAGTTTTTACCACGTGTTCACAAGGTTGCGAGGTGGAAGCAAGATTTTTTTAAGTGATAACGTCTTATAAATCGACAAACGCCGGCTGCATGCATGAAAAAGTATCACGTTCTGTGTGCAAGTCAGAGCGAGAAACAAGCGATAGAGGCACAATCGGCCTAAATGTTCGGCTTGGCACCTATCTCTCATCCATGATTATCACGTGAAATTGTCGTCCATAAATACAGTCAATTTTCTCGATATATAATACTTGAAAAAAATTATATTATAAAGTGTTCAGCCGGCCAGTCAATTAGTATCAGTATCATCATCATGTCTTTTTAGTGTCCACCGCAGGAGCATGACCCTCTCTGTACTACCGGATCCATACTTGGCCAGAGCAGACAGAGGAATTGGCTTACACTCTCCTCGCTGGCCAGACGGGTTGGACAGGACTCATTGATGTTTATGAGCTTTGTTTAGCTTGTATTTCTTAATTCGCCTCTTACGACCTCCATGGGAATACTAGGAGTGGTCCTATTCTTCTCTGCCGGAAACCACTCGGCTAACCACAAGGCTAAAAAATCGTTAATGAAAAAAAATTACAGACTAACTTACTGTTACTTATTGGATTACTCGCTAACTTTAGAAAACTACGGTGAACAACGTTTTCTTAGTCACTTTAGAATACATTGCAGCTTTTGTATGATTGACTATTTTTATTTAAGACTAGCTGTTGCCCGCGGCTCCGCCCGCGTTAGTGTCGATCCCTCGGGAACAGTAGAATTTCCCGGAATCAAACATACCCTATATCCTTCCTCAGGCCTTACACCTCCATACCAAATTTCATCCAAATCAGTTCAATGGTTGAAGCGTAAAAAAACGACAGACAGAGTTACTTTCGCATTTATAATATTAGTATTAGTAGGAAGTATGGATATTTTTTTTTACTTCTAAGTCCAGAAATGAGAAAATTTCCATAAAACCTTTACCCTCCTATTTTACCCCTTTAGGAGTGAATTTTGTCCATTTCACCCACATATATGTTTTTTAATTGTAATCGAGAACTTACATACCTATTTATTTTCATACTTCATAGTCCAGAAATGAGAAAATTTCCAAACAAACTCCCTTCTGCGTAATTTTTTTCCAGTTGACCTACACAGATCTTTTTCAATTGTAATCGTGAATTTATTTACCTATTTTCATATTTCTAAGTCTAGAAATAAGTAAATTCCTATACAATCTTTACCCCGCTATTTTACCCCTTTAGGGGAAAATATCGTCCATTTTACCTACACAGATATTTTTAATTGTAACCTAGAATATATATTTTATATACTTATTTTCATACGTCTAAGTCCAAAAATTAGAAAATTTCCATACAAAGTTTATACCACCCACCCACCCCCATTTTACGCCTTAAGGGGGGAATTTTGCAAATTTCATCTACCTACACACATCTTTTTTAATTTTAATCGAGAACTTATATACCTACTTTCATACTTCTAAGTCCAGAAATGAGAAAATTCCATATAAATTTTACCCCTTTAGAAGTTAATTTCTTAATATCCTTTCTTAGCGCTCTATCACTCACATCATTAAAAGAACCCCTGTACCAAATTTCAAGTTTCTAGGCGCAGCAGTTTCGGTTGGTTTGCCGTTTGCCCGCGGCTACGCCGCCGCCGTTAGTGTCCATCCCTCAGGAACAGTTTGGACCCTTAAAGGGGTGACTTAGGTCATCAATACGAACAACTTTTTCTATGGGACCAATGCTGGGAACTAAAAAAAAATTCGTCATTTCCATAAAAAAGAGTCCCGCCGCCCGGCCAGTTTGTATGGGAATGTCGAATTTTTTTTTGAGTTCCCAGCATTGTTCCCATAGGAAAAGTTGTTCATTTTGATGGTCTGAGGCACCCCTTTAAGGGTCCAAAACGATAAAAAATTCACCGTGTATATTTGCAGGCAAACTAATGCCTTGAGTTCATTCAAATGACGATAACTTTTTTTTTTAATGAACCGATTTTTATGAAACAAACTTTAGATGTTTTGCTGAGTTAAAACAAAGCAATTGGTGAAAGTTTGAAGTAAATCGGTTCAGTATTTTCGGAGATAATCGTGATCATACATACAGACAGACAGACAGACAGACAGACAGACAGACAAGAAATTCGAAAAAAAATTTTTTTCTTTCTATTATTCTTTTTAAATGTCCCTCTATCCATTTCAGTCAAAAATTCTAAATGTACAGACAAAATATTTTTACTGTTTTATTATATGTATAGATGTATACACCGTAATGGTTGTTGAAATGCTCAACAAAACATTGTACTCCGTTTTTGTCAACAGTTAGCGAGTTGGTCAGATATGCTCGAAAGCACTTATACAATATAACCAAAAATATGCTTTCGTGTGTGTAAGTGGCCAACACTGGTGTCAGATTTTTCAAGCTACCTAAAGCCAAATGACATAGCTTGACGACGGCCATCAATGATGTCAGCCGGGACCAATGGCTTAAAAGCTCGAAAGACTTTTTGTACCACTCGAGAATTGTTTGTACCACTTGGTCACCCATCACAGTGGGGACTGCGCCCAGGGTTGCTTAACTTACGTAAGTGCTATAAATGTTCACGACTGGGCTATCGGGCTCCTCAGAAATTAGTAGACATATCCTCAAACTTTTTTATTGTCATTGCTGCCACAATCTGTTTACTTTACCTCAGAAAAGATTGTTTGTTATTAACAATAGAAGATTATTGCACCAAGCAGAAAGTAATTTATTATTGCACTGAGTGCTTATTTGGAACCCGAGCGCCAACGAGGGCTCTAAAAAGCCCGAGTGCAATATAAATTACTTATTGCGAGGTGCATAATCTGATTTACAACTACTACAAGATTAGTATGTGAAAGATAAAACTGAAGAGAAATTACAATTAGGTAGTGTAAATGGGTTGTATACATTTATATATTTTTTTAGGCCAAGCAATACACACGTCACTTCACACGCTTACTGAATAAATCCATCATCTATATAGTAAGTACTCCCTTCGACCATCAGGTTGGCCAACCTTTTTTGTGACAAGCGATACCTATGGCCCCGCAATTTAAAAAAAAAAAACTAAACGGTGCAGTAAAGGACTTCCATTCATTTTTTCTGCTCTAGAGCGGCAAAGTTCCGCTTTGTGCTGGATATGTAGTGCAGTTATGATATAATAGGCTAGTTTCCTAAAAAAATATAAGTAGTCCGTCAGTTAGATATTCAAAAAATATTGGACACGTATTTTTTCTTTTGTCGATTAAACAAAAAATGATAAAGATATAGGCCTTTGAAGTTCCGTGTGACGTCATAGTTTGCTACAATTTTTAGCAAACTTTGACGTCACGAGCCCCCACTCCTGAACTATGACGCGCTTTATCTTTATTATTTATTTGACAAAAGAAAAAATACGTGTCCAATATTTTTCGATTATCTAACTGACGGACTAATTGTTATGTTATTATTACGACCCAGGAAACTAGCCTATTGTAACATATTTGGAAGAAAAGCATTGTTCTTCATCCTACCTCACGAACCACATCGAAACTCGAAAAACTATTGCGGACACTGCCTGATGACAGTTTAAGGAAGCGCCTACGTCCGCTTAATCCCACCACTCCTAAAATCTATGGACTGCGCAAAATCCATAAAGAAAACTGGCCATTGAGACCGATCGTAAGCCAGATAGATGCTCCGACATATAAAATATCACGTTTCATGGCAGACATATTACAGCCGATGACGGGAAAAACGAGCAGCTATGTAAAAGATTCCACACATTTTGTCAGTCTAATAAAGGATGTCAGGCTAACAGATGAAGAAATCATGGTGAGTTTTGACGTAACGTCCCTATTCACAAATGTACCAGTAGAGGACACTATTAATATTATAAGTGAGATTATAAATAACACAGACATACCTACTGAATACTTAAGTGTCATGGATTTTTGCCTAAAGAGTGGTTTCTTTATCTGGAGGGGCGAATATTACATTCAAACTGACGGAGTGGCAATGGGCTCGCCTATTGCTCCAGTGGTGGCCAACATTTTTATGGAATGGTTTGAGGATAGAGCATTTAATAGCGTGGATAACAAGCCTAGACATTGGTGGAGATTCGTGGACGATGTTTTTGCTATTCTGAATAGAGCTCACGTGACACCTTTTCTTGAACATCTAAACGCGCTACACCCAAGAATAAAATTCACGAGCGAGCAAGAAAAGGATGGTGCCCTTGCTTTCCTCGACGTTTTGGTTATGAGGCAACCCGATGGAACACTGTCACAGACAGTGTATCGGAAACCGACGCATACAGACCGCTATCTGAGAGCTGATTCACACCATCACCCAGCCCATCTAGCGTCGGTTCCGCGATCACTCATAAACAGAGCTCTACGACTGTGCGACCCGCAATACATTGAGTCAGAGCTAGCACACGTAAAGACAGTGTTGGAAAGCAACGGGTATAAGTGGAGACAGAGTCTCAGAATTAGTACCAATGGGAGCGTACATTCGACATCAGCTGAGAGAGCGCTATTGTACTTACCGTTTGTTAAGGGAGTGACGGACAAAATTGGTCAATTCTTACGTCGGAAATTTGACATCAAGACCATATTCAGACCCCTTACAAAAATCAGGCAGCTTGTACGTTCCCCAAAGGACAGAGATCCACTTAATGTGCCTGGTGTGTATGAAGTCCCTTGCGACTGTGGAAAGAGCTATGTGGGAGAGACAGGACGAAATGTGTCAACAAGGCTGCATGAGCATATACGGAGTCTGAAGAAATTGGACAGCACCGGGTCAGCCATCGCCGAGCACGCGATAGAGTCGGATGTTACGCATTACATCCGCTTTGACAAAGCTAAAGTCTTAGCGAGAGAGAAAAGCTTTGTCAACAAGTAAACGCCCGAATTTCAATCGCGATGGAGGTTGGAGCTTACCCGTCACCTGGAAACCATTGCTTCAGAAAACGGACAGTAGAAGCCATGTTCAGCCAACAGAACTTGACACAGTGAGCTCTTTTCACGTACGCGCAATGTCAGCCACTGATGATGATGATGAAGACGCAAATGGGGATCCCAGAAAAGCTACGGGAATCATCAATGCAGAACATCAGCAACCCCCATCAACCCCAGCACTGTCACAGAGAGCTCAGCGAGCCGCGGACCGCGCTGCCCGCGCCGCCCACGCATGCCGCGTCGCTCGTCACTAGTGTCAGTGCGAATCGGGACGACTCCGTGCGCGCGTCTCGGTTCACATTCGCCCTGAGGAAGACCTCCGGATGAGGTTGAAACATGTCGGCCTGTAGCTGACTTCGTACGTGAGTAACCCGTAATTCACATATAAATAATGTTATTATCTCGCGTTAGTTTTATTCAAAAAAAAAAAAAAAAGCATTGTTTATTAATCTTATAACAATTAATAAAAAGTAATTATCAAAATATAAGAAATGTTTTTTTCTGTGAGTACAAACCCTTCGTATAAGAGTCGGGCTCACGTGAGGCAGGTTCTATTTTTATTTCCAAAGGAAATAGTTTTCCATTGGTCAAAGAGACGAAGGAATCCGTCGCCGATTGAGGTAAAGTAATTCTTTATTATCCCTTTGTGTTTTGTCTTCGATTGAGATTTATTTTGTTTTAATCTGTACCTATTGATACTTTAGTCTCTTCTGTTAGTTTTTCAGAAAATATTGTTTGTTAAAAGCTCTTCTCAGGTACCTACGATTTTTAACACTTTTCAAGATTAGTGTGTGAAAATAGGGCTTCAATATTTTTGTCAATTTGATTAAAGTGAAATAAATAAATATAACTATATTACTTAGGTATAGACAACACTGTTTGGGAATATGCCAAAAGCGTTTGTAAATTTCTTGGCAATTACAAACCAAATAACAAATTTAATAAGTTTTTTTAAAAGCTTAATTACATTATCATGTGCTTTTCAAGGTAAATCAAATTATAACAAATACAACGAGCTTAACTTGTTTAATTAAAGAGTTCATTGAGCTTATTCATTCCATTATATTGTATTGTCATCCAATTAACACAAGTATAAAAAATTACAGCTTAATCAATTAGTAGGTGTACACGCCTTGAAATTACGTTACGATATTTGATCCCAACAGACATACAAGAATACTTATAATATACCTAATATTAATAAATAAAAGCTTGCAATAACAGCTCCAGCTATGAGTTTAAAATTCTAAAAGATATAGGCCTGTCATTAAAGGTGCAAATTTCGAAATTACGTGGGATGCAAATATAGTCCAAAATGTCGATATTATGAAGTTTCGAAATGCATGCCTTAACTGTCATTAAGTTTCCATAATTTTGCTTTATGATTTGACTTAATACGCTTTCACAATACGATAATCGACATTCAAATAACTCAAAGCATTTCGACAACAAAGTAATATATTCGTATTTATCCGAAATTCCTCCAAACATCCCAAAATATATTCCCAAACGACCCCAAACATTCACAACCCGTTTACTGATCGCTAACAAACTTGTCAATCGGAAAAATAAAGTCAACATCCCGGATAAACGCACAATACACCATTAGATCGTTCGGGAATACCGAAAAACCCTTTGAACATCCCCAATGACCTACTAAAAAGTAAAATCCGCGCGAAATAGGCGGCAACTCGGCGGGAAATTCTGCGATCCAAGATGGCGGAGAGACATATTGACGGGCGTTCAAAAACGACAGTGATAGAATGGCAAGAGACGCTACACACATACAGCCGCAGAGATGATTACAAACGCTTACAGAAGGATAACTCTTGGAGTACCGAACAGGAATACAAGGCAGCCTATCCCCCTTTTCATTCCTCGCTGTACCACTAATTATAGGAAAAATTCTTTCTCCGAGCTGCAGGTTTATTCAAAAGGTTGGACTCCTAATTTAGACCTATTTAATACAAATTTGAATAAAATTAAGCACGTATTAAGTAATAACTGGTTCGACAGGGTTTCGGGACTCACTTCGGCAAGGCTATCCATTTGCCTGTAAATTTAATTTGTTGTTGTTGTTGTTTGTAGGCGCTAGTAATATACAAGTCAACGTTTCTTTATTTATATTTCTTAGTCGTAGTAGTATTTACATAATAAGTATATATACCCATACAAACATAGAATTATATAAATATAGTTTAGTCTTTTTTTTCTAGTGCTTTTTTTCCCTCTTCATGTTAATCCTAACTTAATATTATAAATGCGAAAGTGAGTTTGTTTGTTTGTTTGTTTGTTACGCTTTCACGTTGTAACTACTGAACCGATCATCATGGAATTTTGCATACACGTTATCTGGGGTACAGAGAAGGACATAGGGTACATTTTATCCCGGGAAAAAGAACTGTTCCCGAGGGATCGACATTGACGCGGGCGGAGCCGCGGGCGAAAGCTAGTATTGTATATAGTTAGTTATAATCACTGTTATTTTATAAAAAATATTATTTTTTCTTTACCTGAAATAAAAGTATAGACCTTTATGACTATAGGCTATTGAACTAGCAAGCTCTACTATTAATATGCGAAAACAAAATAAGTGTGTTATTAGTCTTATTAGTAATTTAAATAATTTTATTCATATATGTAAATTTATACTGTACTGTTTTCCAAATAAAATAAAATAAAACTCTTGCATAACTT
Organism: Elegia similella; assembly: GCA_947532085.1. Taxonomy (NCBI): domain Eukaryota; kingdom Metazoa; phylum Arthropoda; class Insecta; order Lepidoptera; family Pyralidae; genus Elegia; species Elegia similella. Next base: position 24,715,554 of record OX383941.1, read on the forward strand.
GTGTGCATACAATATTCACGAGCTTTGACCTACTCTGACAGAGATAGTTAGCCACTGTGAATATAGCTTTAACAAGAATGAAATATGTCATCTATAAAATAGATGCTTGTTTGCTCAACCTGTCTCCGAATTCGGGGGTATAATTTTTGGAAGTATGACTTAAGATGACAAACGATTTTTCCATACAAGAATCGTTCGTTTTCGCTGTTTAAATATACCTAGTACCTCACATTTAGAGGCAAGTTCAGATAGCAATAGGTATAAATAACGTGTCAAGAGGTTGGTTTATAAAGCAAAGAGGTTCTAGAATGGAGCCGAGCTACTGAAAAAAAAGAGAAGAATAAAAATGGTGGATAATCTTACCGTCATATGGTCTGACAGTATTCTGTTTTGAACCATATAATAGTCTAAAGTGCAGCTCTCAATCGTAAGGTCCGACGAGCTATCATTTGATAATATTTGAGAAGCAACAGCAACTAATACACTGTTGCCCAATAGCTAACCAGACAGTGCTGTTGCTACTTAGTTCAGAAAACTTTCATATATTGGATATTGAGAAATTGTACTCAAATAAATAACAGGGAAGGGATCAGGGCTTTAGATAAAATACAGATGGCTTTGGTAATGATTAAATCGGCAAAGTAATCATCATCGCCATCTCCAAACTAGAAATTTTTAGATGAAGTGTCACTTCTATCTCTATTTTTATTTAATGTTCGGCGCCTGTGATTGAGAAGCAATGTTGGATTAAATTTTTTATTTTGGATATATCGGGGAAATTGCGTGTGAAGGGTTCGGATTACCAATGAAGTCGAGACTGTTTGAAGAATGGAATTGCTCTTTTTAAAGTGCGAAATGGAGATGAAGGCTAAAATAATTGTGACACATCTACACGGTAAAGTACATTCATAAAAAGTATTGCAAGCAAGTATTGTATATGTACAGTCGGGGTAAATTTAAAATCTGTTATTAGATGGGTCAGTTTTATCTGCCCCTGACTGTACATTTAAAATACTTTATATAATAAAAATATTTTTAATAATTACTTAAAAATATGTAGTAGGTAATATTTTATTCACATTACTACACCAATTCCAATATGTCAAAAATAAAAATCTATTATTAGTCAAAAAGAAAAAATGCCCGCCCCGCATTGCACTGAATTTAATTGAGATACAACGTATTTCTATCTTTTTTGAGTAAATTTCGACGAATCGACAAAAATAATTGCTCCAAAGAACGACGAACAAATAGACAGGTTAAATGATAAAGATAAAATATGCAAGAACCGAGTTCATTTGATTGAATTTTGACCGAAAAGTCCAAAAATGGTCGCCACCCATTACTTACTGGACTTCAAAAATAATTTGGGAACAGGAGCGAAGTTTGATAAAGTAGCATCAACCACTAATTACTTGGAAAGTAAGTAATTGACGGCACTCGCCGGCTTTTAATAAGTTTCGGATTGTGTTCAGTTTTAAAGTATTATTTGATGGTTTATAGTTGGCGAGTTTGAAATGCGAGTTAAGTGGCGAGTTGGTTGATGGAATTTATTACAATATCCTTATCCTTATCCTTACTAATATTATAAATGCGAAAGTGAGTTTGTTTGTTTGTTTAATTGTTTGTTTGTTTGTTAGGCTTTCACGCCGTAACTACTGAACCGATCATCATGAAATTTTGCATACAAGTTCTCTGGAGTACGGAGAAGGACATAGGCTACCTTTTATCCCGGGAAAAAGTACTATCCCCGAGGGATCGACACTGACGCGGGTGGAGCCGCGGGCGAAAGCTAGTAAAATAATAAAGAAAACCCTTTCCGATTAGTTTGAAGGGGTGATTGAGCCCGTCGATATAAACAACTTTTCCTATGGGACCAATGCTGGGAACCTTGGTTTTTTTTTACGGCCCCTTACATATTGACCGGGCGGCCAAGTATTTTTGTTTGAAAATATATTTTTTTAGTTCCTAGCTTTGATCACATAGGAAAAATTATGGACATTAACTGGCTGAATCACCACTTCATTACAAGGAACAGACAGGATTTCCTTGACATATTGTATAACAAAAAATCAGTCAACATTTTTCATAACAAGTTACTGAAATATACAAGCTTAGTATGGATACAATTAATTTCCAGCTAAACAAGTCATTAACTATTTACTATACATTCCTCCTCATTTATTTAAGGGCAACTCCACTTTCCATGTTTGACCTTAGCCTTCTAAGTATTATTTCTTGATATAATCAACTTGTAACTCAGTGGAAAACTTTTACTTTTAAAGTGTCGCTTTGATGTCTTAAAATTATTTAGGAACGTCCTGTTCTTGTTATCTAGAAGTATTGACTAATAGGGCCAATCATACTCGCCCTCTTTGAACAGTTTGAAGTATTATTTTTTTCATTATTATTAACTGGCAACTTCAGTGGAAACTTGCAGTTTATAAGTTTCAAATCGACGTCTGTAATTATTACTCGTATTAAAGCGTTTTGTTTTTCTATGTGTATCGTATGAGTTCTGTCAGCTGTTAATAACTTTAAAGTAACTAATAAAATATTTTTTATTCGCCTTCAATTTGATTGATTGAAAGTAAGTTTATGTATGAAAAAGGTTAATAAAAGTACTTAAATTAAGGGTGTATTACCAAATGGGGCCGTCGGGAGATTTTGTAAAATTGACGAAATAGCGAATTATAATGAGGCAAAGTAAATTAAAAATATATATTTTCAAGAAATTACTATAATTTTCGAGTAAGCTTTTGCTATCGGTGCAATTTATTACAAAAAACTGTGTGGGCGAAAGCGGAATGACTTTTGGGTAGAATACGGAATTAAAATATTTTTTTAAAATTTGGGATGAAAGCGGAAAGTTTTTGATATGAAAACGGAATTTTACGAAACTGGGATGAAAAAGTGGGATGTAACCGGAAAGTCCCGAATTATGTCAAATGAATCACGAGTATTTTTGAAAAAAAAAAAACAATCATATGTTTTAAAAAAATCGATCGCATGGCCGCTTTACATACGAAAAATGTTTTTATTCGTACTTACTTATACTAGCTTAAAAGCGCTTCCGATGGACAGCAGCGTCAGAAGCATAGCCAGAGAACACGTCTGCCAAGCGTGGTGAGTATGGCAATATCCTCTCATGGAAAAAGAATCCTTGGGAAAGGCAGCAGTGAAGTTTACGGCTCTAATTATGATTTATTTATTTATTTAACTTTATATACGGTAAAGTGTAAAGGCGGACTTAAAGGCTTTTTTTTTACTAGTCAGCCAACAGAGTGATGTCGATAATTGCTGGGGAAGTGTAAAATATTAGTGTTAAAAAATAAAAAAATATAACAGAATATGCTAGTTGCCTAAAAAAAATATAATTAGTCCGTCAGTTAGATATTCAATAAATATCGGACACGTATTTTTTCTTTTGTCGATTAAACAAATAATGATAAAGATATAGCCCTTTGAAGTTCCGTGTGACGTCATAGTTTGCTACACTTTTTAGCAAACTTTGACGTCACGAGCCCCCACTCCTGAACTTTGACGCGCTTTATCTTTATTATTTATTGTTTATTTGACAAAAGAAAAAATACGTGTCCAATATTTTTTGCTTATCTAACTGACGGACTAATTATATTTTTTTAGGACAGACTAATTGTTATGTTATTATTACGACCCAGGAAACTAGCCTATTAAATTGATTGTGGAATAGGCTTGTGTCCTAGAAAATACCATTAAAAAAATTGTCCGACTTATAGATTATCGAAAAATATTAGATACGTAGTTTTTCTTTTTTCAATCGAACTAAAATTGATAAAGTATAACCCGTTAAAGTTCCGCGTGACGTCATTATCCGGTACACTTTTTACCGGTCTGTTGCGTCATAGGCCCACTCCTGAACTTTGATGCGCTTCATCTTTGTCAGCTTTTGTTTGATTGAAAAAAGAAAAAATACGTTTATAATATTTTTCGGTAATCTATAAGGCGGAATAATTATTTTAAATGGTATTTTTATAGGAAACATGCCTACAGATCCTGTCTCTGTATAGCAAGACGTATGGTCATGTAATCTATGTTAATACATACTTCGCAAATTCCTCCAAACCCCAAACACCGTTCTAATTCACAACTTAACAATTGAACAGACTAATTAAAATAACAAAACACTGTCTCCATTCACAGCGAATCAACCATAAGCCCATATAAATCACTACCTTATTACGACATACAATTACACGAATTAATTATGAACCCAATCGCGTGGTAATAAAGTCTAATTTAGCGCAGCAAATGGAAAGTGATACGTCTTAACAAATGAATTATTTATTCAGCGGGCATTAACATATCAAGAGGGATGCAGGCTTCTTGCAGGAGTTGGATTGTTTGCTTTGGATTTAAATTTAAGGTTACGTTCGTGTGGAAATGGGTTGGATGAAAGGAGTTGGCAGAAATTAAACAAAAATAACAAACAAGTTGATAATAATTAATTTACTTCTTAATTATAAAATAGCATGTTTTTTTATATATAATTTTAATTATTAATTTATTTACGTTTATTGCACACAATCAAAGATTGATACAACAAGATAATCTTAATGCTAGTTGCATTGTCTGCCAGTTCACCTTTGGGATATTTTGAAAGTGATATGTGGAGGTGCAAGTGCTACTTTGCACTTGCACCCCCACATAATACATTAATAAAATTATTACAATTAATACATTTTTACAAAGGTTGAAAGAAGAAAACTTATTGTAATAAGTTTTCTTCTTTCAACCTTACTAAAAATTTATAATTATAAAAAGATGTTTTATAATTAAAAAGTGAATTAATTAATGAGTTTATTTATTTAGTAGTTTATTTGGTAGTAATGTATGTATTTAGTAGTAAGTTATTTTGGTAAGGTAGATAATGATTAGTTAAATTATATGAAATTGCTACTAAAGCTCTATTGATAATATTGAATAATTTTAGTTTTTGCAATAGAAGCAAGCAATAGAAATATCAATTTCATTTATATTGACTAATTGTTTGATGGAATTTTTTGGGAAGTGATATTTTTGCGAAGTTTAATCAAAGAATACATAATCAACAAAAGAGTCTCAGAATTAAATAAATCATCAATCCGAAGATACATTTTTAACTTTACAACCCACCCTCAGAGTTTAGAAAGTAGACATATAACATTCTATAACTTGTTCTTATAAAAAACTCTTTCGAGTTTTATTTCAATAGGCTAGATTCCTAAAAATATTATATTATATATTAGTCCTTCAGTAAGATAAACAAAAAATATTAGACACGTATTTTTTTTTACAAAATAATATTTCAATCACGCCGTCTTTGATCATTACTTAACTCTATTCTCGCGGCGGCACGCGTAGCGGCAACGTCGCCTAGTTCGCGCGTAATTACCATAGACATTTTAATTTGCAACATGCACAATAAAACAAGAAAAGCTAACATCTTTATATCATAAAGGAAATATCTTTATTTTTTTTGGAAGCACTATGTACCTAGCTCCAAGAGAGCTTTCGCTATTTCACCGGGCGTTTGAGGCGAGGGAAGAGTGCCCTCAGCCTTTATGGACAACATCACCAAAGGGTCCCTAGGAGGGACGAACCTCGGCTTTGTGCTCATTCGTAGACTCTTATATGAGAAAAAAAATCAACGGTTGACATTCCGGGAGTGCCGGCAGAAGTGAAAACTATAGGGACTTCGCCGAGACGGTCTCAGGTCATGTGTTCGTCTTACGAATTTTCGATCAGGCCACGTGTCCTGACGTTAGTTTAACATTTTTAACCCATCCCAAAACGTACACATCGCCGCTAAAGACCTTTTTTAGAGTTTTAAATTATGCACAACACCGCTAAAAAGTTTTCACTTTAAAAACCTTTTTTAGAGTTATATTACAAGCATGTTATACAGAAACATTTCATAACTTGTTTGATAAAGAACTCCTCCGAGTTCCATAGTCTTGTCAATTCCTACATCCGCAGTGTGTTAATCTCGCTCTCCAAGGCGCGGTTTGTCCAAATTGAAATGCTCTGTTCTCTGTATTCCCATTGTCTATCCCTTTATCTTTGTACCGCACGTCTAAAACTTCACCTACTCTTAAAGCTGTAGAAATAAAGATGAGAATGCATGCGTTTTTAGGCGTGCTAGGTACGTGAATCATTTATGACCCAGTGTGTCGCTGTAGGTACTAATGGATTTTCCAGTTTTGAAAGGATTTTTCGCCCGAGGCGTCTTATTGGTAGATTGGATGGCTCCAATTGTAATTTACGTGACACATTGGTGAAATGAAACGTTCTTTTTGCATGGTTTGATTTTGAATTTATATTTGTGCCGATTTCAATAAAAAAACCAGTCAAATGCAAGTCGGACTCGCGCACGAAGGGTTCCGCACCCGTTATCTATAAATAATAAGTTAAAAACTATTAAATATATTTTTATTATATGATGTAACTAAAAATTAATACTTTTTAATATATATATATATACGTAATTTTTCCTTTATCTGTGCTATACGACGTTGCTTCGCACCAAATTTCAAGATTCTGAGTTCACGGGAAGTACCCTGTGGGCTTTGATTCCCTTGCGAGTGTCAAAAAATTATTAAAAATATGTTTATTATATGATTAACAGAAAATGAATGCTTTTATCGTTTTAAAAACAAAAAAACGTAAACGGTGCTATTCAACTGATCCCATTCGTGGGATGAGTACGGAACCCCTTTTTTTAAATTTTATTTCAATTGCGTACTTTTCAGGTTTTGAACATTAGCTTAAAATAATTTACTTTTCTCAAACATGCTCGGTAATGTAGGCATTATTGGAGTAAAATGAAGCCACGAAGTTTGTGATTCTTGGCTCGTCCATTACTTTACCGGCCTAGGCCAGGAAAGTAAGTATGAAAATTCATTCCTGGCCGCTGCTCAAAACTTTTTAAATAATCTATGTAACTTGCACTATGTAACTTGTCATACAGCCAATGGCTACCACATTATAAAAAATTGCACTCATCAAGCATATAAGTATATGAATATGAAAATAATTTTATTAAAATGTTGGTATAATATCAAACAAAAATATGCCAATAATAAAAAGAAAAATCGCGGGAAAGTAGATTTTTTCGGTATTTTTAGGGATTAAATATGACTGGGCTGTATGGGCTATGTTTCCTTAGCACTAAATGACAATTGCAATTTGCAATGGCCTCGCTGACGCTCGGCCTTGAAAACTCTACTCGTCCGGCAATCCCTTACTTCCCGGCCTCTGCAGTAATGTACTATTCCTTAACCAATTAAAGAAATCGGTTATTTTAACAAAACGGTTTACTCACATATTTTAAGCCGGAAAATGTCATACATTTTTATGACATTTTCTGACTAAAAATACGTGAGACCCTGCGTAAATTTTAAAAATAGTAATTATAGGTTCTTTAATCAATGCGTACAGTTTTGATATAATTTAAATCTACTTCAAAATAAGGAGGATGTTCTCAATCCGTTTGTGCGTTTATTTTTAATGATTGTTCCCCATAACCTTGTAACTCCCGTTTGTTTTCCAATCGCTCTCATTTAAATTTCATCAAAATCGGTTCAGTACTTTTTTTATTTTTATTTTTTGCTTAAAGTTTTTTTTTATTTATAAGATTATTTCTGCCATGTTCTCAATGTAATCGTCAAAAAGAACCTTAAACAATCTCATATCTGAATAACGAGTATAATAAAACAGTTAACCTTTTCAAAGTCGATTCGAAATAATCCAAAAACTCATTATGTCAACCTTTAGGGCGACCCTACGCCCCTAATATCCGAAATATTGCCACCATACGGCATCTCGTCCACTGTGGTCGAATTTATTCCATACTGGCTTTCTACCGCAGCTTTGCTCGCGTCAATGTCGTTCCCTCGGTAATAGTACTTTTTTCCGGGAAGAAAGGTAGCCTATGTCCTTCTTGGTACTCTATAGAACTTGTATGCAAAATGTCATGATGATCGGTTCAGCAGTAACGGCGTGAAAGCGTAACAAACAAACAAGCTAGTAATAATCCTTATCCTTACTAATATTATAAATGCGAAAGTGAGTTTGTTTGTATGTTTGTTTGTTTGTTACGCTTTCACGTCGTAACTACTGAACCGATCATGAAATTTTGCATACAAGTTCTCTGGAGTACGGAGAAGGACATAGGCTACCTTTTATCCCGGGTAAAGTACTATTCCCGAGGGATCGACATTGACGCGGGCGGAGCCGCGGGCAAAAGCTTGTAGTAAAATAATATAATTTAGTATGGATTATTTGCTGTCCGAAAAAAATTTTGCTTCTTTAAAGAAATAGTATCCTAATTATAATCGTATATTAATTTACTTCGTAACGAAGCTGTGGTAGTCATATGTGATGTACAGTAATTTTTGTCGAACACGATTTGTTCCTAGTGATGGGAAATATCACGAAATAATCAACACTACTGAATTATTAAAGTCTGTGGAATGGAGATGGTAAGTGCAAGCCTTCAATAAATTTCTGCAAAAGTAGTAGTTTTCTACTATGACGGTAATATCACTCCAGGCCCCAGATATCAGAGAATCATAAGTAAATTGACGTAATAGAACTTTATTCCAAAATATATAAAGATATCAATCTTTTTATATATACTTACTGCAAATATGCATTCAGATTGTCACAGAAAATCGACGTCTAGAGTAGAAGCTTTACCGCTTCTATGCTTCGTTCGGTGAGTGAGAGAGCTGGAGGCCCATCCTTCCCCCTCCCCTCTCCATTTCCTTCCCCCAACTCCTTGCAAGGTCGACAATGCGCCTGTCACACCCTGGTGTTGCAGTTGTCTATGGGCAGCGGTGATCACTTTCCATCAGGTGACTCGCATGCTCGTTTGTCGTCCTACATCCTTACTAATATTATAAATGCGAAAGTGAGTTTGTTTGTTTGTTTGTTACGCTTTCACGCCGTAACTACTGAACCGGTCATCATGAAATTTTGCATACAAGTTCTCTGGAGTGCGGAAAAGGACATAGGCTACCTTTTATCCCGGGAAAAGTACTATTTCCCGAGGGATCGACATTCACGTGGGCGGAGCCGCGGGCGAAAGCTAGTAATAAAAAAAAATAATAATGAAAAGTTAGCAGAAACAAACGTACCTGACGTTTGTTATAAGTTTTTGCCACACGTTACTTTCAATAACATCGAAATAAAAGTCAGCTACAATCTAAAATCTGAATGGCGCATATTAAAACCGTTAACCTTTCCGATGTCGATTAAGAATAATCCAGAAACTCATTATATCGCCCCTAATATCCCAAATATTGCCGCCATACGGCATGTCGCCCGTGTGTCGTCGTCATTATTTGCCGGTCGGGGTGACGATAGTGTTGTGAAAATATCGAGTCTGTGAGTCTATATTTTTTTACTCGACTCTGATTCATAAGATATAGATTCTTCCGCTCAATGTTGCCTGCGTTTTCTAGTCGACTCATATTATTTTTTTTTTCTCTGTGGCTCAATCTGTTTTTGAACTGGAGTCGACTCTGTGTGTGCAGATGACATCAGGATGATCACCTTTACGCAAAACTTTAATCATCTAAAAATAATATGTTTTTTCATTAACCCTCATTGCTGGACACTTATCTCACTGCTGGACAAAGGTCTATCCTATTACATACATAAAGGTTTATCCTATTATATATAGAAATAGGTCGAAATCCATTAAATTAATTATTTAAACATTGAGCTCGAGGGAATCTACGATCTCAAACTTTGAACAGAACTCGAGTCGTGTGTAGTATTTTTATAGACTCGAGTTCATGTTTTTTGGAGATTTGGTTTAAGACTCATTGGGCTTTAGAAAAATTTGTCAATTTTATGAGTACTTGAAGACTCGAGATTTCACAACACTAGTTGAAGCCGGGTGTAATTAGCTTTATAATAAATTTTGTGCCAGACGCCGTCTGCTTTGTTTCAAAACCGATTATTCTGTAGTTTAGGCTATTTTTATCAAAATTAGTATATTTTACGCAAAGAAAGTTGGTGTGCCTATTTCAGTTAATTTATTGTGATTTGCGAACGATAATTTTATGACATATTTTTATAGGTAAAAAATATAAAATTGAAAAATCGGGTAAAGTAGTCCAGTGCAGGAGCGATGTAGGTATAGAGAAAGAGAATAAAGTGACACAATTTTTAAAGGAATGTTAAGGTGGTTTTCACACGTAGAAAGGATGAATGAAAAAAGACTATATGCAGATGTGACTGGAAGAGTTCATCAGGGCGTCAACGCACATACCGTGACCAAATTGCGGACGTTCTTGCCAAAGTAAGGAGTACCTGAAACCGGCGAGCACGTATAAAAAGTGTAATGTATGTACATGAAGCGAGAGATGTTTGTAAGAATAGAAGTGGAGGTTGGTAATTTCTTCCTACCTCCGAAGGGAGGGCAACGTGATGACATGTATACAATACATACATATAGATAACTCTAACCTATTAAGAATATATGATTCCACATTAAATCGCGGTCTTATTAATTTTTAACAGATACTTATGGGCCCAAAAATTGTGTTTAAAAACATTCTTCGTTTGCTATTGTTTTGATTTTAGCTTTTTATTTTTTTGATATAGTCTATGTACAAAAATATATATTATATTTACTTTATTACAAAAATTTACAATGATCATCATTGTATCTACAACGTATAAATAGAATCTTCCAGCTCGTCACATTAAGGCAACGTGCCCAAAATACTAGCAGCATTACCGCGCTATATAGAAAAGTCTATGTTACACTTGTCAATATACTTAACTCGTTTAACAGGAAAACCAACTTTTTAATTTAAATTTATTAAAGTTTATATTTATTTCTGACACGTACACATAACGTGTAGTCAGGGGGTGTGTAGTCAGGGGGTGTCATTCTCAACTGCCTGTCCGGTGGTAGAAGATATGACTTCGGGTACGCGCGCCCGGCTCCCCGAGCTGCTGCTTGCTCATCCTCAATTCATCCGAGTGAGTAGTATCCCATCAACCTTCTCCCGCCCCCCTATCCCAATAATATCCTACCCTTCCCACGCTTAAAAGTGGTTTCAATGGGCAGCAGCATCGGAACCTACATTAGCCAAATAACTGCGCTCACCAACCCGTTTGCCAAGCGTGGTGAGTATGGCAAAACCCCCTCATGAAGATGGATAACGTACCAAGGCCCCCAGTCCCCGGCGGCCCCGCTATTCCTGACTCCGGTAGCGGTCACGGTAACGGCGGGGCAGGGGGTGCGAAGAATCTCCGGAAGAGATCCGGCTACCACCCCCAACAGAGACTGGCCCTGGTAACACACAACATTCGCACAATGAGGCTAGACGAGAAGGTCGAGGAAGTGGAAGAGGAGATGAGTAGGTTACGATGGGACATATTGGGTCTGTCTGAAGTCCGAAGAGAGGGAGAGGGCACGACAACCCTGAAGTCTGGTAACCTACTCTATCACCGGGAGGGTGACTTTAAAAAGTCACAGCATGGTGTCGGGTTTCTCGTCCACAAGTCCCTCATCAACAACGTTGTAACCATCGAAAGTGTTTCCAGCAGGGTAATATACCTGATACTCAGAGTATCTAAAAGATACTTGTTGAAGGTAGTACAGGTATATATGCCGACCGGGAAACACTCAGATGAAGAGGTGGAAGTGGTGTATGAGGACATTAGTAGGGCCATACATGCTTCCGAAACCTATTTTACGATTGTTATGGGGGACTTCAACGCAATACTTGGTAAGCGGAGCGATGGAGAGTCCAGAGTGGGACAATTTGGATATGGAGAACGGAATGACAGGGGCCATAGGCTGGCTGATTTCCTGGAAGAAGAGGGACTCTATGCGATGAACTCTTTCTTCCAGAAGCCGCCTCATAGAAAATGGACTTGGATGGGCCCCAGCAGAAGAGACCAACCCCCTGTCAAAAACGAGATAGACTTCATCTTGTCGACGAGGAGAGAGATATTCAACGATGTCTCTGTGATCAATAGGATTAAAACCGGTAGCGATCACCGAATCGTGAGAGGCATCGTGAATATCAATCTCAGACGAGAGAGGACTCGCTTGATGAAGTCTACGCTCCGACCATCACCGATCCATATCCAGAATGTCGACAATTTCCAACTGGAACTCTCAAATCGCTTTGATTGCCTGAAGGATTGCGTTACAGTGGGCGAGCTAAACAATGGGTTTGTAGAAACTGTCCAAGCGGTGGGATCAAAGTTTTTTAGGTCCTGTCCCAAATACAAACCTCAAAAGATCTCGCCCCAGACCCAGGAGTTGATGGCCGCGCGACGCTCCACGCCGCTGCAGACCTCCGAAGACGCAAACGTGCATCGGCAGCTCAATAGACGAATACAAAAGTCCTTGCGACACGACATTCGCTCCTTCAATACCGAGCGTATTAAGGAGACGATAGAGCTAAATAAGGGCTCCAAAGTGTTCGCAAGAGTGGAGTCTATTGGGCAAAGTCGATTAACGAAGCTGAAGACGGAGGACGGCAGCGTGGCGTCGACAAATGCCGAGGTGCTGGGAGAGATCGAGAGGTTTTATGGGCAGCTTTATACCTCAATAGCCAAACCCATTGTCAGCTTGGCCAAAGATCCGAGAGCCAAGCTAACCCGTCACTATACCGAAGACATCCCGGACATCAGCCTGTACGAGATTAGGATTGCCCTCAAACAGCTAAAGAACAACAAGGCGCCGGGCGAGGACGGAATTACAGCAGAGCTTCTGAAAGCGGGCGGAACGCCGGTACTGAAAGTCCTTCAGAGGCTCTTTAATTCCGTTCTGTTCGAGGGCATTACGCCGGAGGCGTGGAACAGGGGTGTGGTGGTTTTGTTCTTCAAAAAGGGTGATAATACTCTATTGAAGAACTATAGACCCATCACACTCCTGAGCCACGTCTATAAGCTGTTTTCGAGGGTGATCACGAATTGTCTCACGAACAGGCTCGATGCTTTCCAGCCTCCCGAACAAGCCGGTTTCCGAAAAGGCTACAGTACCATAGACCACATCCATACGCTGCGGCAGGTTATACAGAAGACCAGAGAGTATAACCGGCCATTATGCTTAGCGTTTGTGGACTATGAGAAAGCCTTTGATTCGGTCGAAACATGGGCCGTGCTTCAGTCCCTCCAGCGATGCCGCATCGACCATCGGTATATCGAAGTGTTGAAGTGCTTATACAGCAACGCCACCATGTCAGTTCGAGTACAGGAGCAGAGCACGAAGGCTATACCATTGCAGCGAGGTGTGAGACAGGGAGACGTCATATCTCCGAAACTGTTCACCGCTGCTCTGGAAGATGCTTTCAAGCTCCTGGAATGGGAAGGACTTGGCATCAACATCAATGGCGAGTATATCACTCACCTTCGATTTGCCGATGACATCGTTGTTATGGCAGAGACGCTGGAGGACTTAAGTACCATGCTCAATGACCTCAATGGAGTTTCCCAACAGGTGGGCCTTACAATGAACATGGACAAGACGAAAATAATGTCGAATGTCCATGTTGTGCCTTCACCGGTATTTGTTGGGAACTCCGTCCTTGAAGCTGTGGACCAATATGTCTACTTGGGTCAATTGATCCAGGTTGGCAGTTCCAGCTTCGAGGACGAGGTGTTTCGACGAATCCGACTCGGCTGGGCAGCGTTCGGGAAGCTCCGCTATGTCTTCTCGTCCAAAATACCTCAGTGCCTGAAGACGAAAGTCTATAATCAATGTGTGTTACCAGTGATGACTTACGGGTCCGAAACGTGGTCCCTTACTATGGGCCTCATAAGAAAGCTCAAGGTCGCTCAAAGAGCTATGGAGAGGGCTATGCTCGGTGTTTCTCTGCGAGATCGAATCAGAAATGGGGAGATCCGTAGAAGAACAAAGGTCACCAACATAGCTCAGCGGATTAGCTCTTTGAAGTGGCAGTGGGCGGGGCACATAGCGCGCAGAACCGATGGCCGATGGGGCAGAAAGGTTCTCGAATGGCGACCACGTACCGGCAAGCGCAGCGTCGGACACCCACCGACCAGATGGTCGGACGACCTGACTAAAGTCGCAGGAAGACGCTGGATGCAGGCCGCTTCCAACCGGTCGTATTGGAAATCCTTGGGGGAGGCCTATGTCCAGCAGTGGACTTCTTGCGGCTGATATGATGATGATGATGACGTACACATACATACATAGTATCACGTCTTTTTCCCTTGTGCGGTAGACAGAGCCTAAGCCTAAAGGCCTGAAGGCCACGTTTAGCATGTTGGTGGGCTATAGGTGGTAAACGGATTCAAAATAGTGATGGGTTGCTAGCCGCATCGCCTATTAACATGATTCCTCAGATTTTACCCATTCCTTCGATCGGCTTTTACGATCTGCTCGGGAAGAGAAGTAGCTGGTACATTCTACGTTTTTCCTTTTCTCCCGACCAGCATGGAAGAGATTTCTCCCAGAGCAGCATGGAAGAGCTATATTCCTGACACGTCTCTGTTAATAAACCGATCGTTTGCACTGGAATCATAATTGCTAATGCACTGCACGAAGTCTAGCACATTAGCGATACAGTCAGCTTCGCGGTCGAATAACCGAAGCCTACACAATTGGCTGGGTGTAAACAACAGTTTGCAGAAGCATTAATATTAACACTAGTTAATAATGTTAAATATTAGTGGATTAGTTGGATAATTCGATTTTTTTCCAGTGCGTGTCGTGCCACACACAATATAGGTATGGAATATCATTTAATACTGTTAACTGCACCACAGTTAACAGTGTTAAATGATATTGCATAACTAATTATGTATATAAACGGAACTAAATTATGTATACAACGTGATTTTGAACCCCCTAGCTATATTGAAATATGGGAATCAGAATCCCTAATGGAACACAAAAATGCAAGAAAAAAGGTAAAAAACGAAAAAGAAAATTAGGTTTCCCATATAAAGTCGCCGATCAGCTGGACGAATTTCTATGTAAGGTTTAATTTATTTTTTTCGTTTAATACCCTTTTTTATTACAATTCTCTATTCCATTAGGGATTCTGATTCCCAGATTTCAGTATAGCTAGGGGGTTCAAAATTACGTTGTATACATAATTTAGTTCCGTTTATAATAAAAAGGTTCGTGCTAAACCTATTTATTATTTGATTCCGTTGACGTTTCAATAGAGTTACATCCATCCGGAGTCGAATAAAACAGTCGAACACTGTCAGATTTTCAAATTCATCATTATCACTTTGAGTAGGTGTCACGGTCAATCGACCATGCACACCCTGGTGTCAGAGTTGTTCGGAACCACCTCTCGGCCTCTGACGTGGTTCCTTTAACGACTACCAGATGGCAGCCGGGACCACCGGCTTAACGTGTCTTTTGAAGCACGAAATCATCTTTATTATCAGACAATCAGGTGATTCACGCCTGCAATGTCCTAACCTAACTAGAAAGTCCTAACCTAGCCATTGTAGGCTAGGTTCCTAACCTAACTGGAAACAACTAAACAAAGTATGCTTCCGGTGGGAATCGAACCCACGACCCCCGGGTCAACAGGCAAACGCCTTAACCACTGGACCACGGAGGCTCTTGATTTTCATTTAATTTTCAAATTGTCCAAGCATTTTCAACGAGAAATTTCTCGCCATCCATCTTTCAGTTTCAGTTTGAGGACCAGAGTAATTTAAAAGCAAACAGTGAACCCATTTCACTGTCCATTCCAAATGAAAACTGGACTTCCTATTAATACATACATAACAAACCGTCGGCTCATAATTTTTGTTCACAATACCGTCATCAGAGCGCGAAGACAAAGCACAGGTCATTCCCTCATTGTTTGACTCCTCTGCCTTTGTGATCCCGGCATTGTCCCAATCACCACTCCAATGACTTTTGACTTGTATACTCTTGATTATAAAGGCTATTTTGCAATAACACGCGAGAAGTGACCGCTGTCATGTATGCGAACAGTTGGTGGTGTGCCAGATGAAGAATTGCGTGGTTATGTTGTTTTGATTTAGGATTTGTATGCGTGGTATTTCTTTTGACAAATTTTGAGATTTATCTTTTTTACCATTTTTTTTATACTACTTAGTAGGCAAACAGGCATACGGCCCACCTGATGGAAAGTGGTTACCGTAGCCTATGGACGCCTGCAACACCAGGGGTGCCACTCGCGCGTTGCCGACCCTGAAAAAATCTCTTCACGCCCTTTTTAAAGAACCCCATGTTGTAGTCACTCGGGAAAACCATAGCTGAGAGTTCGTTCCACAATTTAAGCGTACGTGGAATAAAGTTCCTTTCAAAGCGTACTTATATGTTTGTACATATAAGTACGCTTTGACTTACTTTACTTGTGTAAGCAAATGTTTTTGACAATGTGCATACCGATGCTTCGGGACAAACCTCACAAATCAGGGGTGACACCCTCAACTGCCTGTCTAATGGTTGCAAGTATGATATGGCATTGGCTTAACGCACTCGGCCCCCCGAGCTGATATTTGCTTTTCCCCCATTCATCCGAGTAAGTCGTATCCCAATACCTTCACTCCCTTCCCAGATCCAACAAACTCCTATCCTTTCCCCGCTTAAAAATGCTTCCGATAGGCAGCCGCGGCGGCAGTACCAGAAACTAAAAAAAATTGCACCAAAATTGAGGATGTATGAATTAATATACAGGTTAATTTTGATCTCCCTGGCAATATTTAAAAATGGAATCAGAATTATTTATAGAATATACATCCGCAAGAAAAAAAGATAATTTATGAAAAAAAAATACCATAGGAATTTAACTAGCTGATCGGTGACTTTGTATGGAAGGCCCATTTTTAAAATATTTATTTTTATTTTTACTCGGTGCAAAAGTAAAATATTTTTTTTGTTTGAAAGGGCATGCTTTCAAATTGGTCTCATTTAAATTTTATCAAAATAGGTTTAGTAGTTATATTGAAGTCGGTTTTTTTTAATATGAAAGATTAATATTTATTATTATATTTATTACGACTAGCTCCGTGGCGCAGCGGGCAACATGCCAGCCTGCGACACGGAGTGACCGGGTTCGATCCCCGGCCAGGTCAAGATGGAAAATGATCTTTTTCAGATTGGCCTGGGTCTTGGATGTGTATCTATATATGTATTTGTTATAAAATATAGTATCGTTGAGTTAGTATCCCATAACACAAGTCTCGAACTTACTTTGGGGCTAGCTCAATCTGTGTGATTTGTCCGTATATATTTATTTATTTATTTATTATTTATATTCTTCTATACAGATTACTCAACTCATAATCCATTGTATTCTCAGTTTTTTTGTTCGCGTGCACCATCACAACTAGTGTGATAGTTTCGCCTGAACGACCCGTAATTTAGGCGAATTTCCGAAATAAACAGCTAATATATTCAAATTGCCGCGCGCCTGTTATAATCTGAGTTATAAACACGTATAGAAAAATTTATGTAACGCAACACGCCGATTAGCGGTTAATAGGAACGTCGCTGAATGACGTCGGGATTGGCTGGAAATGGGAATATACAAAGGCATAAACTGCTAAATCGATTTTGGTGAAATTTTAATGGAGTCAATTGGTAGTTTGTTTGTTTGATACGCCTTCACGCCGTATCTACAGAACCGATCGTCATGAAATTTTGCATCTGAGTACGCAGAAGGGCAAAGTGTCCATTTTATCCCGGGAAAAAGACTGTTTCCTAGGGATCGTCATTGACGCAGGCGGAGCCGCGGGTGAAAGCTAGTCATTCATAAATGACGGAGTTTACCTTATGTAACAAACATATGCACCTCTTCCTTTTCAGAAACTACTGGACCGATTTGAAAAAATCATTAAATCATATATTATTCCTGATACGCTACAGAATATTATCAAAAATGTTACGGAACCGTATAAAATCTTCAGTCTTGTAACACAAGGTGTGAAAAAAAAAACCTAACAAAATCAAACACCTATATTAGGCCCGCTAGTAACGAATAAGATTGTTACTTCCAATGTCGGTTTCCAGAGGATCTAGGGCATAATATAGTCACTACATCACCGTTCGCTTCATCGAACCCGTTCTATCGACGGTATACTGCAGCGAAAGTACACAATATCTCTGGTACATCACATCGACAGCCCACTACATCGATAGTTGTTTTTTTCGTTTGATAACTCACTTATGTGACTTGCTTATCTCTATACCATAATGATTTAAACTCAATATCATTATTTAAACCATACGGTCTGTCTTATCTCCCTTATTTACTATCTAAAAAAGTCTTCCCCATCATTTCAAATCCTTCATATCCCATACGACAATGCGTACCAATCCCATTTGGCGACACACATTAATATACAAAAGAAATGCATGTAGCGATCCCGAATGCAATATTAGGGGATGCCAAATTGGTATTACGAACCCCGAGCACAAAATAGAGAGAGAAGAAAAGTAGAGCTCTTGTGTCGTGCGGTGCCAGCCTACGACAAACGCGCTCTATTTTTAGTAAAAAAGAAAAACAATAATATTTCGGAAACAAAACCACACCCAAGGACAAGGCGTCCTTCATTTCATCATCATTCATCTCAGCCTCATGAAGTCTACTAATGGATATAGGATTTCCAATATGACCGGTTGGAAGTTGCCTGTATCCAGCGTCTCCCTGAGACCTTGGTCAGGTCATCTGACTGACCACCTGGTCTGTGGGTGTCCAACGCTGCGCTTGCCGGAACGTGGTCGCCATTTAAGAACATTTCTGCGCACTATGTGCCTCGCTCACTGCTACTTCAAAGAGCCGATTGCCAGAGCTATATCAGTGACCTTTGTTCTTCTACGGATCGTCTCATTTTTGATTCGATCTCGCAGAGAAACCGAGCATAGCCCTCTCTTAAGCTGTTTGTGTGGCGTAGTAGGGGGATCCTTGCCGTCAAAATACTTGTGAATACTTTACTTAAGATTTACAGCATGATAACTAATTCTAGATTCCAAAGTTTGTAAAAATGTATTATAATCCATCCGTAGTTTGAACTTGAATGAGCATAGACATCTTCACATCTGTTCTTACATATAGACAAAATTAAAAGTTCTGCACTATAGATTCTTAATTTACTTAATAGATCTAGTAATCTCATCTGATATCTGGACGTCTAAATATCTTATACTGTGCATGATATTTAAAAATATATTTTAAAAACAATACACTTTCATATTCTTTAAAAGCTTCAGTATTTTTTTTCCATTTGATATTTTATGAGCGTGCTATTTAACACTGTAACCAATCTTGTTTTGATCTTTATCTCTGCACTTTCGCTATTTTGTGTCCAAAGCAGCCCCCGGCGTAGAAACAGTGGAAATAATTGTCAGCTGATTGAAATTACTAGTTTTTAGTACAATAGTATGATTACTTTTGTGTTCCGATAGTGCGGAAGTAATGATAGACGCTAAATGTGGAATTAAGAGAAATTGTCTCGTAATTGTATCATTATCTTTGGCTTTGGGGTGGTGAGAGATCCCATATGTTATGTAATTATTGAAGAATTGTTGAGAGGTCGATACTGTATAGCACCATTATTAAAAACTAGCATTCCCCTCTTTTGGTCTGTAATCGTTGTGGTCTTATAGTAAATGCAAATTAGTATTTTGACAGAGAAATGAAAATCCTGCATTGTTCATAATAAAGATATAATCATCATCAGGTCTTTTAGTCTCCACTGCAGGAGCATGACCCTCTCTATACTACCGGTACCATACTTGGCCTAGTCTTCCCATGGAGGTCGTAAGAGGCGACTTAGGAAATACAAGCTAAATAAAGGTAAAACGTCAATGAGACCTCTCCAACCCGTCTGGCCAGCGAGGAGAGTGTATGCCAAATCCTCTGTCTGCTCTGGCCAATAAAGATATAATCGACGTAAATATTCGTTTGAAGAATTGAAGTCGTAAGTGATTTGTCAAGTTTATATTTCTAATAGTAAGCAAAGAATAATACGGCTAATTTAAACAAATTACGCTTTGTTATTAAAACCTTAAAAAACTCCGAGGAAAACTATTTATCACGGATTTCCTCAAGTAATCCTATGAAATCCATTAAGTTAAAACTATTTGAGTTTGGCTACATTATTCTTTGTTGAAATTCACCCCTATCTTCAGAAAACCTCACCCTTATTCCCAAGCAGCAAAGTCTAAGATTGAGATTAAAATATTTAAACTAAAAATCCGTTTTTTTTAAAGGATGTTGATGGTGCAAACCCAATTGACTCTTTGGGTGCAAAAAGCGATAAAAATTCCCTTGAACGCCCGCAGAGACGAAATAAAACCTATTGTTATTCAACGTGGGGTAATTTCGACCCCATATACAAGAATTTACATTTATATGAAGAACTTCAAGGAAATGTTACTTCAAAGATCAAGTGGATAGCAAGGATTATATTTTTTAAACCGTTTTTTAATCAGCATCAACTTATTCATTTAACGTTTTGAACTTCGTAATCGCAGACATTAATTTTTCAATTGTTGTCGGACACTAGGTGACCGGCGCGGCGTTTAAAGGGTCAAAAATGTAAACCACAATCCTTCCATTTAAAAAAAACGACTTCAATCCCACTACTAAACCGATTTTGATAAAATATTGGAACCAACTGGAAAGCATACCTTTTCAAATCGATTCATAAATATCGGAGTTGTGAGGTAACAAACATTAAAAAAATATACAAACGAATTGATAACCTTATCTTGTTTTAAGTCGGTTAAAAAACTTGTACTTTGTCCTGAACTTACACCTTCAAAGTAAGAAGCTTTATTGAAAGCTATCTACAATGTCGGGCAACTATTTCCCGGCACTCCACTCGAGGGGAGGACGCGTGAGTTGTTTCAATGGGGACGGGTTGGCTTCCTGTGTTGTGTTTGGTTTATCTAGATACTGTATCTAGTAGCCGTGTGGTATCCGGCAGAGTAGAATAGGACCACTCCAAGTCTTCCCTTGGATGTCGTAGAAGGCGACTTAGGAAATACAAGCTAAACAAACCTTATAAACATCTAAGACACCTCTCCAACCCGTCTGGCCAGCGTGGAGAGTGTAGGCCAAGTCCTCTGGCTGCTCTGGCCAAGTATGGCCCTAGTAGTACAGAGAGGGTCGTGCTCCTGTAGTGGAGACTAAAAAGGACCTAATGATGATGATGATGATGTATCTAGTAAGGAAGTACACTGAGATAGTACAACAAATACAGAAATAACGAATACAGCGTGATTTTATTCCCATGAACTATACCGAAATACTGGAATCAGAATCCTAATGAAATATAAAATTGCAAAAAAAAAGTGAAAATCGAAAAAAAAATTTGGCTTCCCTTACAAAGTCGCCGATCAGCTGAGCGAAATTCGAAAACGAAAGCAAATTTATATTTGCTTTCGTTTTTTACCTATTTTACATACAATTCTGTATCTATGTTCTATGTATAATCCTTCCCGTGAAGGAGTGACTCAGCCCGTCATATGAACAACTTTTCCTATGAGACCAATGCACTGGGAATTCAATTTTCTTTTTACATTTTCATACTAATTGCCGGGTCGGCTGAACACTGTGGAGATACAAATAATAACATATTTAATTCAGAAAAAAAAATCTGTAAGTCCTTTAGGCCCAGCTGATCGGCGACTTTGTATGGGAAGCCTAAATTTTCTTTTGATTTTTACCTTTTTTTCTTGAAATTCTAAACTTCATTAGGGATTCTGATTTCAGGATTTCTGTATAGTTCAGAGGTTCAAAATCACGCTGTACTCGTATATAAAGAACAAATCAATAACCTGTGTCATGTAATAGTTTAGTCTGGTAGAGCCACGCTACTGTCTAAATTCATTTTTACTAGTAGCATGAATGGGCCGGCTCGTCTGGGGAAGTACACTCTCACAGAAAATCGACGTTAGAGTAGAAGTTACACCACTTCTATGCTTCGTTCGGTGAGTGAGAGAGCCGGAGGCCCATTCTTCCCCCCATTTCCTGCTCTCAACTCCTTGAAAGATTAGCAACGCTCCTGTCATACCCTGGTGTTGCAGTTGTCCATGGGCAGCGGTGATCACTTACCATCAGGTGACCCGCTTGCTCGTGTGCCGCCCTTTATCATAAAAAAATAACTCAACGATACTTTATTTTATAAAAGACACTAAATAGAAAACATCCATTTCCCATGACAATGAAAAAGATCTTAAAAAACAATTCACCATGACCTGGCCGGGTAATGAACCCCAGATCCTGCAATTCAAGCTTTATTCACCAAAAACAAGGTATAAAAGGCGGACTTAATGCTAATAGCATTCTCTACCAGTCAACCTTCGGGATTCAAATCACATTCTGTAAACAATTTCTAGTATCTACCTACGTATAACGGAACAGTTCACAGCCCCGTGACAGACGGACGGATATCGGAGGCTTAGTAAAAGGAGTTTTTGTCACCCTCTAGGTACCTTTAAAAGAACCTCTATGCTGACAATCTTTACATACAAAATGAATCCGTTTTATCCGAATAATTTCCGTTTTCTGTTCGATTAGATCTTTTAAATTACTAAATAGAGTGATGAACAGGAAAGTTTATATGTACAATTTCAGTAAATTATACATATAATCCTT
Source organism: Elegia similella (assembly GCA_947532085.1). Lineage (NCBI taxonomy): Eukaryota > Metazoa > Arthropoda > Insecta > Lepidoptera > Pyralidae > Elegia > Elegia similella. The sequence goes on from OX383941.1 coordinate 24,738,176, forward strand.
TCTGTTCTATTTAGACTGACTAGCTCCGTGGCGCAGCGGTCAACACGCCAGCCTGCGACACGTAGTGACCGGGTTCGATCCTCGGCCAGGTCAAGATGGAAAATGATCTTTTTCAGATTGGCCTGGGTTTTGGATGTGATCTATATATGTATTTGTTATAAAATATAGTTACGTTGAGTTAGTATCCCATAACACAAGTCTCGAACTTACATTGTGGCTAGCTAGCCACAATGTAAGTTCGAGACTTGTGTTATATATTGTGTATTGAGCTCAATCTGTGTGATTTGTCCGTATATATTTATTTGTTTATGTATTTAGTAGTTTAAAAGATCTAACCAGGTCGAAAATGTCTGGAGAAAAATGGTATGTTTGCGCTAATTCCCTTTAATGCATTTATGCAGCTGCAAATATGCAGCACGAAAGTTTAAAAGTATTTACATTGCACCCGTGTGATACCGGGGCGGCTCGCTAGTATATAGTACCTATCTATCTAGCTAGCGCCTCCTTACCTTTAGTTACGTCCGTACTATTTTTGTTTATAGGCTCTTAGAAATAATGTCTTTTCGGCGCGAGCTATCCGAAATATACTGTTTATTCTGCGAGCTTGTTTTATGAAATTTGTGTCGTTTCTGGAAGAGGTCTAGATTTCCCGAGGGGCGGTCTGGACCTCATTTCTTAGGATGTGACCGCCCGGCCTCGCTAACCGTTATGGGAACATGTTTTGGGAACAGTGACAAATTATATGGGTGACTAGTCTCGATTGTTTTTATATTTACAAGCTTTTTACTTGTATTTTGTACTTGTATTATATCTTGTATGTTTGTTTGGGTCTATTTTAAACTTAAGAAGAAACTTTTTTTAGCACGCCATACGCATTGACTATTTTTATTCCGTTTTTGATGATGATTTTAATTTAGGAGTTTCCATGACCGATCTTCCATTTAGAAGATAGTCATGGAAACTCTTAAATTAATTAGGATAAACTCATTGTTTTTGGGTTAATTTCATTTGTCTTTGAGAACTGTATGAATATGCAGCTTGTCACAAAAATGAAATATAAAAAAAAAAAAATCTTTCTTATTTATTTTTATTCACATTTTGTGTGCTATGTTTAGAAACTGTATAAAAAAAGGATGTTCTTGTTTATCTGTTCCAATCAAAATGTCAACACTTGTCAATAAATAAATTTCAGTGCAAGTTAACACTTTATCATGCTCCTTCTGCGTGTAACACAGTCTACAACTTATGACCATAACTTTATACTGCAAATCGCAATTGAAATAATCCTTCATATAAAAAAAAAAGATTTCAAATAAACTTCTGAACTTGTCAAACAGCTTTTCAAAACGGTTCATAAATAACGGGGTTATGAGGTAACAAATAAAAAAAACATACATGATATCTGAGAACCTCCTTCTTTTTTTGAAATCGGTAAAAATCTGCATTCTGCGACTGTTTACAAACAAAACTACATCGCCACATCCCTCGGTACGCATAGTATCATTTTCCCCACAGGAAAGCACTTTTTGAGTCGCGAGGCGACAATCCCCGTCACTCAGCCGGTTTAATTGCGAGTAGTAAAACAAACGAGGACGAACGCCCGTGTGGAGTGCCCGGCTGGACAGACGAGCGGTTAGGTTTCTTGATTTGGGTTATATTTTTCTAACTCTACTCTACTCATATATGAAAAGCAGTAGTGGGTTACTGGTATAAGAGCCCCAAAGCTCTCCTGTTCGAAACCCACAAACTCGATCTACCTCTGACTTCGTAGCCCAATCTGGCTGATATATTCATTTCTCTCGACCACTACCTGCCTCGGGTGAAAGAATACATCGTAACGCAACCTGCATATTAGTAATTGGTTCACTAATGTGTTATTTCTGTCCTTGGGTGTGTTTTTTCGTACACAATGACATAGAGAAGATTTTAATGAAATATGGGAGCTGATCTAAAAACAGTTATAACCATATTGTGAAAGTGACATGACATGTGTTCCTGTGGAAACCTGTGTCTGGAAACCTACCTATTTTTACTTTGCGTATAATAAATGTATGTTTAATTAATGTCGTTTTACATTTGTTTCAGGTAAGCGATACAATAATATCTTCAAATCTTGAAGACGTGCATTTTAGTCGCGAGAAGATTTTGGACTTGCGTAAGTTTTGTTTATTGACTTGGTTTTGCGCATTAGAAATGTACAGTTACAATATCAGAAAGACTCGTTTGTGTTGTTTTAAGCTACAAGCAACAAAGTATGGGAAGAGGGTTTGTAAAACGAAAACTTTTACGTAAAAAATACCATTAAAATAAAAATATTTCCAAAACGTCAGTATCTCATATCATCTCTCTACCGCTACAATGCAAAGCAAATTAAGCAAAATTTTAGAATGTAATAATTTTAGTGACGTAAAACGCAGCGTTTCAAACGCCGGTTTACATTTATCCGCTCTTCAAGCCACACCGCATGGAGTGTATGGGCACTATTTTTTAATCCTGCTGCATTGCGTGTGTGTCGTATTCAATGCGTTATGCACCAAATTGAGAGCGCATTGATTCAGCCGGTTTGTTTGTTAGTTAATTTGATAACGAAGTGTTGGAGGACTTTGATTTAACAGTTATTTTTGTTCCGTTCTGTTCTAAGCTTTTAATATGTGGACATACATATATTTTTGATCCCAACCAGTTTTCATAAACAGCGGGATATGTCGGTAAATATTACAAAAAATTATATTCATATAAAATATGTATAAACAAAGTGTAAATTTACCCTCGATAAAGTTCTTCGATTTTCGACTATAATAATCTTATTAAATATTTCTATATTAATAATTGGAATATTTATAGGGATGCAGTCTGGCAAAAAATTACAATGACAATTTAGTAAGTGTAGGAATTTGTGTGTATGTCTAACGTTTGTGTAGAAGTATAAAAAAAAATTAAAAAAACGTAGGTACCGTAACATTTTGCCGCAAGAAGTCCACTTCAGAGTCAATTCAGTCAAACGTCCATTTAAATAGTGAAAATAGAGATAGGTTGCTAGCCGCATCGTTTACTAATAATTATGATGCCTCAGACTTTTTTCAACATTTTATGATTTGCGCGGGAAGAGAAACAGCTGGAACATTCTACATTTCTTCTTTTCTCCCATAGAAAAATATAAAAAATAATAGATAAATAAACTAGACAAGTGCGAGTCGGACTCCTGCACGAGTCCGAAACTATAGTCGGCAATCCCGACGAAATAGCACATGAGTGACCCGCTTTTAGTACATAATGTCTGTATCTCACGTTAGTTTCAATGATTCAATTCAATTCATTGATTGATTCAATGATATACTCGTATATTCCAGTTTTAAAGTCGGATCCTATAATTGTCTTATCGCGTTATATATCGACCACCGACAAGAGCTTATCGACTGTATCCAATAAATATGTGCGGCGTGTATTGTAACGGACAGTCTTCGATAGCTCTCACGCTTCCCTAAATTAGTTGGCGCATTTCAATGTGTGGTCCAAGATACAAGATATTAGTTTCAAAGAATATAAACAAATAAATTTAAAAATTTTATTCGTATATAGGCTAATTTCATATATAGGCTAATAATTATACTGAAAAAGTCGCAAGAAATAGCTAGTAGACCGAAACGATTTCAATTACATTTTTAATATGATCGATTTTTTTTATTACTTAGTTTTTAAGTTTAATTTTATTTCATAGTTTTAATTTATACTTATGCTGGTAGACTGTAGATTAATTTTATATAATTTTATATTGATATCGTACCATTGGATGAAAACTCTGACAATTGGAATCAATTGAAAAGAATATTTAGATATCACAAAAAGCTGATATTGACCAGCATAATATGCTATATGAAAAATTTAATTACACATCTATAAAAACGTTTATAGATGTGTAATTAATTTTTTTATAAACGAAATATATTACACTAGCTGTTGCCCGCGACTTCATCCGCGGCAATTTCTGTTATTGTGATTATTTAGTATAGATGTGAATCATTTTGACTAGCTCCGGTGGCGCAGCGGTCTACACGCCTGCCTGCGACACGGGGTGACCGGGTTCGATCCCCGGCCAGGTCAAGATGGAAAATGATCTTTTTCAGATTGGCCTGGGTCTTGGATGTTTATCTAATGTATTTGTTATAAAATATAGTATCGTTGAGTTAGTATCACATAACACAAGTCTTGAACTTACTTTGGGGCTAGCTCAATCTGTGTGATTTGTCCGTATATATTTATTTATATATTTTCCCCTGTTTTTGAAACATTTTTTATTTATGCTTCGCTCCTATTGGTCGCAGCGTGGTGTTGTATAGCCTAAAGCCTTCCTCAATAAATGGACTATCCAACATAAAATGAATTTTCCAATTTGAAACAGTAGTTCCTGAGATTAGCGCGTTCAAACAAACAAACAAACATACAAACAAACAAACAAACTCTTCAGCTTTATAATATTAGTATAGATATAGATAGAGAGGGTCATGCTCCTGCAGTGGAGACCAAAAAGACCTGATGATGATGATGAAAAGTTACATTTACTTATTAAATTGAATTACTTTTATATTTGATGATTTACAGCTGTAATAAAGCTTCTATCATGAAAAGGTTAGTTATTTAAAATAATACTAAATAATAAATTATTAGAAAAATATTACTCAATATAAACATGAGTAAAATCCTATCAACTTGAAATAAAATCATTTAATACCTTGAATATTCCACTTAAACTCTGAAAAAAGTTAAACTCTCTAATTCCTGGGAATTAGAAAATGTAATTAAAGTTAAGTGTAAATAAAAATGTAATAAACTCGAAAAAGAAATCAAATCGCTTCTCATTCATGAACTGCACGCGACCATACGTATTAAATTACGCTTTCGCAAGTCAGGCTAACTTGAACCTGAAGCTAAGTCGTGGCTCAGTTAAGTTAGTCAAGTTAGACCAACTCGAGCACCCTCTCACCTCGGTCACTGATACCTGAAACTGACTAACTTGTAATCGGTTGCGATTCAAATCCTATTTCGTTTATTCAATAACTTTCTGAATTAACATTTTCAATTGTTTATTTTTAGGTTTCCGTACCCAAAGGGTAAAAACTGGACACTATTAATTTCACTAGCTAGACTAGCTCCGTGGCGCAGCGGTCAACACGCTAGCTTGCGACACGGAGTGACCGGGTTCGATCCCCGGCCTGGTCAAGATGCAAAATGATCTTTTTCAGATTTGCCTGGGTCTTGGATGTGTATCTATATATGGATTTGTTATAAAATATAGTATCGTTGTGTTAGTATCCCATAACACAACACTGGTGTCAGAGTTCTTCAGGAACGCCTCTCGGCCTCTGACGTGGTTCCTTTAACGTCTACCAGATGGCAGCCGGGACCAACAGCTTAACGTGCCTTCAGAAGCATGGAATCATCTTTATTATCAGACAATCTGATGAGTCAAGCCTGCAATGTCCTAACCAAACTGGAAACAGCTAAACAAAAGTATGCTTCCCGTGGGAATCTAACCCACGACCCCCGCGTCTACAGGCAAAGCCACTGGACTACGGAACGCCGAAAATACTCTTCGTAATAGTATTCAATGTCTCTTCTGAAGGATTTGTTCAGAATAAATAAGAGATGTAAAATCATTCATCTATACTAATATTAAAAAGCTGAAGAGTTTGTTTGAACGCGCTAATCTCAGGAACTACTGGTTCAAATTTGAAAATTCTTTTGTTGGATAGTCCATTTATTGAGAGAGGCTTTAGGCTATAAAACATCACGCTGCGACCAATAGGAGCGAAGCATCATTAAAAAATGTTTTGAAAACGGGGGAAACTTATTGATCTATACTAATAAAAAAACTTTTTAATCATAATAACAGAAATTGCCGCGGACAAAGTCTCGGGCAACAGCCAGTTTGTTAATAAGAACGTAACTAAGTACTCTAAAGTTGCGGTAACAAAAGATCCGTAATCTAGCACGCACCAGCTATTACCTTCTTCAAACTATCACAAAGGAGTTCTCAAGTGTGTGTCGTTATTATAGGAATCAGGAAATAACTAGGGGGAGTTATTCTCTAAGAGGAACTGTTGGCACGATTTTGTTGTGCGATTTAGTCGCAACAATAAAATAAGTCGCTAGTTGTAGTTGTTATTGAACGTCTGACTAGTCAGCATCATTTCGAGTAGGTGTCGCGGTCAATCGACCATGCACACCCTGGTGTCAGAGTTCTTCGGAACCGCCTCTCAGCCTCTGACGTGGTTCCTTTAACGACTACCAGATGGCATCCGAGACCACCGGTTTAACGTGCCTTCCAAAGCACGGAATCATCTTTATTATCAGACAATCAGGTGATTCAAGCCCGCAATGTCCTAACCAGACTGGAAACATCTGCACAAAGTATGCTTCCGGTGGGAATCGAACCCACGACCCCGGGTCAAAACGCCTTAACCACTGGACCACGGAGGCTGTCGACTAGTAGACCACGGAGGCGAGTCAAATCACTTGAATTAAATGGATTTCAATTAAAATAATCTTATACGAGACGTTTACTTTATTTTACCTATTCCAACTGCCTCTGTGGTCCAGTGTTGACGTTTGCTTATAGACCCGGGGGTCGTGGGTTCGATTCCCACGGGAAGCTTTGTTTAGATGTTTCCAGTTTGGTTAGGACATTGCAGGCTTGAAACACCTGGTTGTCTGATAATGAAGATGTTTCCGTGCTTCGCATAGGCACATTTAGCCGTTGGTCCCGGCTGCCATCTGGCAGTCGTTAAAGGAACCACGTCAGAGACCGAGAGGCGGTTCCGAAGAACTCTAACACCAGGGTGTGCTTGGTCGATTGACCGTGGCACCTACACGAAATGATGATCTTATTCCAAAACGAATTATTTTCCATTTATTTTCTAGCGCTTGCTTGGTCTACATCCAGCAGTGTTTCGTACAAAGCTAACAGCAATAAACGAATTAATATATAAAATGAAATTAATAGATACTTACTTAAAGTTTGCAAAATCAAACAAGTCTTGACACAAATTAAAAAAAAGTCATAAACACTAGTCACTACGAAACTCAACTCTCGAGTCATTGGCTACAGAATGTGCCAGGGATATATATACAAACTAGCTTTCACCCGCGGCCTCCCTCGCGTTAAGTTCGGTCCCTCGAGAACAATACTTTTTACTGAACTATAGCCTATGTCTTTCTCCGTATTTCAGAGAATGTGTACGCAAAATTACATGATTATTGGTTCAGTAGTTAAGGGCAACAAACAAATTTATAAAAAAAATTCGCATTTATAGTATTACAATTAGGATACACTCGTAAAACACAACCCTCCTTCTGGCACATTCGGTCAAAAGGATTTTGCGATTATCCGCCCGTTTGCAGAACAATAGGGGGAGTTTGTGGTTATTATAAAAGTGGTTACACACGCGCACCCACGTTATTACTTGAAGAGCTCTCGATCCTAGAGGAATGCGCGACTCGATTCGAGTGATTTTGGCGAGTTATTGAGTCGAATGTGTGAGTTGACTCGAGTGCTTCTGACGAATCAAGTCCGATTGCGTGGTATCGATTGGTTGAGTGTTGTGAGTGACGAATGTCTCGTTGTTTTCACGTTATTCTAGTTTTGGTGGCGTTAGATCACGTGTCACACGAAATCATGTTCAATTATGAAGTATCATCCATTTTAGGTTTGGCGGCAAATCAGATGACTTTGTGACGACGAGGAACGAGTAACCGAGGGCTATGCTGTATATGAACGTATAAATAGCTTGGTTGAGTTGAGTGTATATTCATTCTCGATTTAACCGGAACAGAGCGGTTCAATCGGGAATTAATATACACAGTGAAATTTTAATCGTTCTGGACCCTTTAAGGGGTGATTCAGCCCATCAATATGAACAACTTTTCCTATGGGACCAATGATGGGAACTAAAAAAAATGGGCAGTTCCATTAAAAAAATTTCGGCCGCCCGGTCAATTTGTATCAAATTTCACCGTGTATGTTTAAATTTACCAATTATGACAGATATTGTATAAGTATAGCATGATTAATAAATATATACGGACAAATCACACAGATTGAGCTAGCCCCAAGGTAAGTTCGAGACTTGTGTTATGGGATACTAACTCAACGTTACTATATTTTATAACAAATACATATATAGATACACATCCAAAACCCAGACCAATCTAAAAAAGATCATTTTCCATCTTGACCTGGCCGGGGATCGAACCCGGTCACTCCGTGTCGCAGGCTGGCGTGTTGTCGCTGCGCCACGGAGCTAGTCAATAAGTATAGCACGATTAACAGTTAGGAGAAATAAAATATTCTAAATGATTGGTTCCTTATGGAGTTGTGTTTATTTATCAATTCGATTTTTCGATTACAACTCCAAATCCAAAGTAAAAAACAAAAAAGAAGTCTATTTTGCTTTTGCAAAACAGTATTTTTGTTAAAATAAAATGTAACAATAAATATAAAAGTACTGCATATATTTAGTGATTAAGTTTTACCCACTGTTGTGGCTATAATAAACAGATTCCACTTGATACTATGAGGTAAATTACATACTTGTTGATGGTGTTATACAATGATAGATAGATAAAAGAATAACCACACCCAACGAATTTACAATAAATTATTAGTGTGTGTACTGTTACAGATTATTTCACATTATGAGGCAATTAGTGCAATAAATAACACTGAAATAACTCGTGTTAAGTGAGTAGAGTAAGTACCTTGCCCTGTAGCAGTCATTATGCGTGAACCGACATTTCAAAATAGGCTAGTGATGGCCCATTTTCCTTATGCCGTTGGTGAAAAATTTTACAAGATGGATCGAATCTTATTGTTTTATGGGTCTAGACTAGATCTAGTCTAGATGAACATGTGATTAGATGTATTAAACTATAAAAATAGTGTTTAATATCTTTAAAAGTATTTAATTGTTTTTAAAATCATACGAAAACCTAGCAGACCTTTCCGGCCCGTGCCATGCCCGAACATATATAATACATATATCTTTTCTAAAAACATGTTCTACACGTTAGTGAAAACCCAATCAAAATAGCCTCGGCAGTTTTCAATATCAGCCGACAGATAGACAAATGATATCAATTTAAACAATGTATGATTGATGATGTATCAACCTGGAAAAAAGTAGTTAAAATCTTTAAAATAATATAAGTTTTTTTTTAAATCATATTTTATTGTTAAAATTATGAAAGATTTGTGATTTTCAAACAAGATATTGATAGATAAACACATTATGTATTGAATTACTGATACAGATGTTTAATCTCACTTATTATAAGCAAAGCCATAATTGAATATGCTTTAAAAACGCTTATAATTATTGATCAGCGTAGAAAATTTTCTTTTTTTTCACTGGGAAATTATTCCATGTCGCATCTACACAATAGAGATAGTGCTACCTCGGACCCCAAAGGAAAAACTTAGGCGATAAAAGTGGCCGTTGAGCAGATTTCGTGAGCTTGTTAACGGGCAAATTGTTGCAACCGCGGGGCTTATAGCTTTTGCACGGATTTCAGGGCACTACTTAGGTTAGTTTTATTTGTGTATTGTTTTTATAAAAAAATATGGTTCTTTATGGGTTTGTCATTTTATTTTTCCTTGTTAATCCCTGTAACTGATATAATATACAGTGAGATAAAGATAGCAATAAAAATATTTATTAGCATAAGAAAGGAAATATACACTAGTTTTTGTTTTTTTTTATCAGGCTCCAAATGGGTATAAACTTTTAATAAAATGTATTTATTTACAACTTAATTTTTTTTTAAAACTGATTAATAGATCACTTTTTTACTATATGATCAATTAATCAAGTTTTTAAAAGAAAATTAAACATTAATATAAATTTTTATTGTTTTTTAGAGAAAGAAATGTTAGTTATATTTCATTTGAAGCATTGGTTGATTTCTCACAACTTTGACACTTCCAAAAGAAATAATTAAAAGTTATTCGGCCGTCAGGACAAAAGAATCAGGACACTGCCAGTCGCTTCATCTGGCGCAAGTTTAGAATTACTCTGAACAAAAACTTTTTTTAATAACCTGCACGTAGCAACAAGAATTCAAATTGAAATGTCATCGCGTAGACGGCAGCATATTGCAGGGGTCTGACTTAACAATTTTATTTCAATCCCTGCCTCTCCAATATAGTGCTTAGTTCTGGTAGATAAGGTTGAAAAGTAGTGCAGTTTTAAATTGCGCGTCCTTTATTCCTATTAGTGCAACGGGGCATGGCGAATAATCGCTTTTTAATGAAAAGATTAGTGCGCTCTCAAGTGCTATTGTCGTTGTACAATCGATGGGTCCGGACACTTCGGGAATTTTCCAATTTCGCACCCGCGCCGCGACGCGGCTCGTTTTAATTTTTAGTGTTTGAACACTCGGCAGCGACGATTTTTTCTTTTTCACTAATGAAGTATTTGCACCTTAATTATAAAAGTATTGGGTTTTATTTTTAATCTGTTCTTTGCGATTATTGCATTCTGTGTTTTGTTGTTTGTTTATTCATTTTTTGAAGCTTTGTGAACATGATTCTATGCATGGTATGGAAACTATGAGTTGGAGGCATAGATCATCTCATCAGTTTTTGGAAGAAAGGATTTTCTTTACAGATAGTTTTAACATTTTACTTTTTTTTTCTTTTGTTTTATTTTTTAATTTTGTTGAGGAACAATAAACAGTTACGTAATGTATCTTAAATATCTTACAATGTAGGATATAAACAAAGTAATAAGTACAGCTTATTAATTACGTAACCCACTACGTCATCCACAGATTAATTAAAGTTTTATTAATTACAATATTGCCACTAGGAACTATCTACCTGTCATAAATTTATCAAAAAAGATTGAATAATAAAAAAAACACTACAAGGATATCCAATTACAGGCCCATATGTATCTTGGATCACATATATAAACTATTCACTAAAGTTATATGTAGTAGGCTCACTAAACAGTTAGATGCTGCACAGCCAGTCGAACAGGCTGGGTTTCGATCACACTTTTCAACTATAGACCACATCTTCACCGCGAGACAACTGTTTGAGAAATGCAATGAATACAACTTGCCGGTTCACGTAGCATTCGTGGACTATGAGAAGGCGTTCGACTCAGTAGAACACTGGGCTGTATACCACTCTCTGAAGAGGGCTAAAGTGGACGACAGATATATCCAAATCATCCAGGAGATATACAGCAAAGCCACTCTACAAATCAAGCTACACGACCTCTCAAACCCCGTGCAAGTGTCTCGTGGGGTAAGACAAGGCGATACAATCTCGCCCAAATTGTTCACGTCAGCATTGGAAGACATGTTCCGCACTCTGGACTGGACTGAAAATGGTATAAATGTTAACGGAGAGAGACTTTCACATCTAAGATTCGCCGACGACATCATGCTTATAGCTACCTCCCTTGAAGACCTACAGAATATGCTCGAAAACCTGCAGATAGCTTCGTTTATTATAGGTCTTAAGATGAACATGAGTAAAACCCAGTTCATGAGCAATGACGATGTGGACCACATTACAGTAAATGGGCAAAAAATCCAACGAGTGCCGCATTATGTATATCTTGGTCAAATATTATCACTCAAGAAAGACTCTCAGAAGGCCGAGATAGAAAGGAGAATTCGTCTAGGATGGGCCGCTTTCGGGAAATTAGACGACGTCTTCAAAGGAAAACTCCCTATATGCCTAAAACGACGAGTGTTTGACCAATGTGTCCTCCCGGTAATGACCTACGGCTGTGAAACCTGGACTCTCACACATGAAATAGTCCATAAACTCTCTGTGGCACAACGAGCTATGGAAAGAGCTATGTTAGGCATTTCCCTTAGAGATCGAGTACGTAATACTGAAATAAGAAGACGAACGAAAGTTGCCGATATAGCCAAAAGAGTAGCCACACTAAAGTGGAGATGGGCAGGTCACATAAGCCGTAGAGAGGATGGAAGATGGAGCCACAAAATAATGGACTGGAGACCATGGCTGGGCTACAGAAGCCGTGGAAAGCCAGTGGCTCGATGGAGAGATGACATCGTCAAGGCAGCCGGTCCATTATGGAAAAGAAAAGCGCAAGACCGAGGTGAATGGCGTGCATCAGAGGAGGCCTATATCCTGCAGTGGATTAATTAGGCTGCTAAAGAAGAAGAAGAAGAATAAAAAAAAAAAACAATAACAAATTGAATAGGAAGAATAAAAGAAAAGGAGTAAGTGCATGCAGTACGTTAAATAATATTGCAGATTCATTATTCTACATTTAACACAAGAGAAAATGAATGTGAAAAAAATAATATAAAGTTAACTTAAGGCGAGGCCTCAAATGTTTGGTACCTTCGCTCGGCAAAGGACTGATCAAGTGCGCGCAAGGGATAGCGCTTGGCGGTTTAGCCCGTGAATGATGAGATAGGAGATAGTCTCGAGTCGCTCAAAGAAAAAAACGTAAGCGCCAAATTCGTTATTTCTATTTTATATAAAATCAAACCGGTTAATTGTATTTTCATATTTACATTTTGATGAATTACTAGTAACCTATCTTTTAGTCTAAAAATCATTATTTCATTCGTCGCATTTGAGCTACAATAACAAAAACTCTGCGAACGAAGACCATTTTTCAAAAAATATTTCTATCGAGAAAATTTTATCAAAACGTGTTTTCATCTTCAATTTTTGGAGATAAAATAGTCAAAAATCATATTACTTAGATTTGAAACTCCTAATTTAAGTATTTTGCGAGTTAAATAAGGTTCAGAACGACCTTATTTACAGTGGTATCACCTTAAGTTGTTATTTCTAGATTAACTTGTCGTGCTTGTTTTATGCTTCTGGGAATTTTTCCTTTATCTGTGCTATAATACGTTGCTTCTTACCAAATTTCATGATTCTGAGTTCACGGAAAGTACCCTGTAAGTTTTGATTCCCCTGCGAAAAACGAAAATTTGCGGCATAAATGACTGTATCTCTTGATTGCGTTGCCTTAGAAGTTAGATTTTTTAGAACAGGACAGACCGAGTATTTGATATGAATTTCACCTTGATACCTCCATCTTAGGAAAAAGGGTCTTGACAGACATAGAGATAGACAGACGGACAACAAAGTGATCCTATAAGGGTTCCGGTCTTTTCTTTTGAGATACAGAACCCTAAAAAGTAGCGATGCTTATTACATAGTTGTAGGATCATATCTTTTACCTGTAAACGCATACATTTTGATGCGTGCAAACACTCAAAAACATTACTTACCATCTTGTAGACCGGTTAAAAAATTATTTTTCATAGTCGAGGGAAGAAAACTTGATATACTCACTCAATTAACTTCAGCTTCGAGTAAATATGAAACCAAAAAGTTACTAACTAATAATAAACGTCCAAAGTTGCTGTTTCGAGCTATTCAATTTATAGGAAAACTTGGTCTAACCTAGGCTAGCTCGCAGACTAAACACTAGGCAGTATTTCGTGTATTCAAAGCCTAAATTTCGTAAACAACTGTAGTTAGAAAACACGCAAAGTCGCGTTAGGGTGGAATTACTGTAATTATTAATAAAACTGGTCAAGTGCGAGTCGTACATACTAAAGGTTCCGTACAATATTTATCTACAATACCAACCTATTTGTATTATTATTGTATTATTTTATTTTTATTCTATTATTATTGTTAGTATATTGATATAATATATTGTTATTTCTGTAGACTCTGATATACAGCGTGTAACATAACTAACGACGTTTCCGTGAAGGGGTGACTCCAGCCCATCAAAATAAACAACTTTTCCTATAGAACCCATGCTGGGAACTCAAATTATTGATATTTTCATACAAATGTTTACAAAAAATTTAATTTTTATAATTTTTATTTCACAGCTTTGGTCCCATAGAAAAAGTTATTCATTTTGACGGGCCGAGTCACCCCTTCAAGGGAACGTGGTTGGTTATGTGACACGCTGTATAGGGTGCATGAAACCTCTTCCATCAGATCTCTCTTGCAGGGTTAACCTATTTCTTGCATGGACACTATTTTTCTTAATTATTTGGGTGTTCTTAATTATTTGTCTGTACCATTATCTATAATTAGTTTAAAATCATTAAAAATGTATATTATACGATAAATGTATGCTTTTCGAAATTTTTCCTTTATTTGTGCTATAAGACGTTGCTATGTACCAAATTTCAAGATTCTGAGTTTACGGGATGTACCCTGTAGATTTTCATTCCCTTGCGAATATGAAAAAAATATATGTACTGATGTAGGCATTTGTCTCCCATAGTAAGTGACGATGAAGATGAGGATGTTACATGCCTATTCTCAAGAGATACAAACTGTACTTGTCTGGGAATATTTGCGGCATAAAAAAGAAAGAAAAAATTACAAATACAACAAAAACAATAGTTAACATTTGTCTTTGTGTTATAAGAACTATACAAAACTACCGCCTACAATATTTATTGATAACGTTCCGGATGTGCGCAGTACTGGCTCACGGTGTCTGAAGGTCTTGCAGTCTTGTGATGAGTTTGAGATTTTATTAAATTGATGACAGGATCCCAAGCTGGTGGTAACAGCCCACCATCCTCTCTATTAAAATTAGGATGTTTTTTTTAAATTTCAATAGCCTCACAAAGCATTCTTGGAATGTATCTGTTTTCTTTTGCAGGTACTTGAGGATTATCAAAACGCATGTAGTGGTTGGGTTTGTCTAAGGCATGTTCACAGACTGCTGACTTGGTTGAGCATCTATTCTTCATGTCAGCAATATGTTCTTTAATTCGGGTACCGATGCTTCTCTTTGTTTGCCCAATGTATGATAAACCGCAATATATATTATAGGTGGTAGTTTTGTATAGTTCTTATAACACAAAGACAAATGTCAACTTAGTCTACCTGCGACCATCAAAACTGTAAAGTTTTCGAAACGTCAGGTGTAAAAATAATGTGATATACGCGATACCGTATTAAAGTGATTTTATTTAAATGTATAAAAATCGCGAAATTATCAGAAACCATTAATAACAATAGTAATAAGCGGACATATTTGTGTCTATATCTAAACGGCTGTATCTTTTGATTGAGTTGGCTTAGAAGTTTAATTTTACAGCTCCAAGGGACAGCGGACTTGAGTATTTGATATAAATTTCAGCTTGATACTTCCACGCGTTCCTGAGAAAAAGGTTTGGACAGACAGTCAGACAGCAAAGCGATCCTATGAGGCTTTCATTTCTTTTCATTTTGAGGTACGGCATCATAAAAGGAACCTCATCATCAGTCATGATGAATTGGAGCCCGGGGCCCCCATTCAAGATATCGTTTATGCAATAAACATAGCTAAACTCCGTTGTTCCCTGGCAATACATTTATATAAATTGTAAAGCAGCTATTCTTAATAAAAACGAAACTATATTTGTACCGAAGCTGAGTACCTTTGTCTCACAGACAAAGGGGACTATTGTGACAATAGTGGGTTTTTAATTAAGAAAATCGGGGAGTCCTTTGATTATTGACGAACTTTTGTTTCGCCCGGCACTTTACGGAATGAGCTATGGGCGTTTTTAATCGGTATTGTCTGTTTGATTAAAATGTCGCCGTCTGGAGATTCCGTTTGTTTGTCGAAGCCTGATCAGCTAGGCTACTCTTTATTTTAAGTTATAGGACCGCAAACGAGCAAGCGAGTCACCTAATGGAAAGCGATCAGCGCTGCCCATGGATAACTGCAACACCAGGGTGTAACAAGACCGTTGCCGGCCTCAAGGAGTTGGGGGAAGGACATGGGATGGACGGGATGGAGGAATTGGGAGGGAGGGGGGGGGGGGGGGGGGGGGGTGGAGGTCGGGCCTCCGGCTCCCTCACTCACCAAACGAAGCATAGTAGCGGTAAAGCATCTACTTAGACGTCAATTATCTGTGAGAGTGTGGTAGTTCCCCGGACGAGCCGGCCCATTCATGCTACTAGCAATTCATTTTACCGGTAGGGTGGCTCTACCACGACTAACTATCTACCGAAATGTCGCCGTCTGGAGATTCCGTTTCTTTGTTGAACCCAGACGGGTTGGAGAGGTCTCTTAGATGTTTATAAGCTTTGTTTAGCTTGTATTTCCTAAGTCGCCTTCTACGACATCCACGGGAAGACTTGGAGTGGTCCTATTCTACTCTGCCGGATACCACACGGCTAAAAAAGGCATCCACTATGTATTATATCTTAAATACTATGCTATGTATGCATTTGTTTGGGTCCACTCTTACAACGTAATTTTAAAGCACTTGTTTTTAACCGATTGAGTTAAAATTTGGTGTTTTATGTTTGTTTGGTATCTGGTGTAAATATAATATTATGGTACCATATACCTTGATCTGATGATAAAGTGGAGAGTTCTAATAGTAAAGAAGATAAATCCATTTGGGATTATTTTATTCTGGAAGTAATTTTACGTATGAATCGCTCATAATAAAAGATTGACACGAAATTGATATTTCTGTAAAGAAGAAAAAAAAACAGGACGACCATGAAAACTGTAAATTTTTCGAAATGTTAGGTGTAAAAATAATGTAATTGATTTTATTTAAATGTATAATAATCGCGAAAACATCAGTAACCATTAGTGTCTTTGTTAGTTCTTCTAGCTCTCTTTAGCCACTAAACAACAATTGCTTCTTATCAAAGATATCTTTATGCTGACACGTATTCAATCAATACAGTTTTCAATCTCAATTCATAGTGAAAGTTGTCTAAGTAAACAAAAATAAAATACGAAAACAATATCCAAAAGGTATCCACGTCTACAAGATTCCGGGCGCGGCAAAGTTTTTCATCAAACTCGGCAAACTTGCCTGTTATAGGCAAAGTTGGAGAGCTATTGGCTCCACTCCACCCACGATATTCTAAATTATTGCACGCACACTTACATCTACTTTTATGGCGTCCGGTCCCTTAGAAACACATTAATAAAGTAATAACATATTTTGTTTATAGGTCCTGACATAATTAAACAAAGTTGTAACTATAGAAGGGGTTCATACTTTATTAAATTAACAAAGTTTAGCTTGACGGTAAACACAGGCACGTTTTGCACATATATTTACAAAATACTACTAATCAATAGAGAGTTTTGTAAATTCTCGCTATTATTGTAATCAAAAATATGATTATTATTTATAGGTAACTAGCTCTCGCCCGCGGCTCCGTCCGCGTCAATGTCGATCCCTCGGGAATAGTGCTTTTTCCCGGGATAAAAGGTAGCCTATCCTTCTCCGCACTCCAGAGAACTTGTATGCAAAATTTCATGATGATCGATTCAGTAGTTATGGCGTGAAAGCGTAACAAACAAACAAACTCACTTTTGCATTTCATCATCATCATCAGGTCCTTTTTAGTCTCCACTACACGAGCACGACCCTCTCTGTACTACTGGTCTCTGTACTAGGGCCATACTTGGCCAGAGCAGCCAGAGGACTTGGCCTACACTCTCCACGCTGGCCAGACGGGTTGGAGAGGTGTCTTAGATGTTTATAAGCTTTGTTTAGCTTGTATTTCCTAAGTCGCCTTTTACGTCATCCACGGGAAGACTTGGAGTGGTCCTATTCTACTCTGCCGGATACCACACGGCTAACTTTCGCATTTATAATATTAGTTAGGATATACAATGGTTCTCTCAAAGGAAGGGTTTGTTTGTAATATCTTTATTGTACGAAAAAAAGTCGGCTGTCAGTCGTGAGTCGTGTCCACGTGATAACTGTGGTAGTGAGATACGTCACAATCACAGCCGATCGTGCCTCTCTATCGCTTGTTTCGCGCTCTCACTTGCATGCGGAACGGGACACATTTTCGTGCGTGCAGACGGTTTTCATTGATTATTAAGGGCCCGTACTACCTCACACTGCTTTGCATGACTGACTGTTATATCAATAATAATTAAATACTCAAGTTGAAATAAAAATGCGGCAAAGTTCAGGACTAACTCTGGTAACTATGTGACTCAAAAATTTTCTCGATAGAAAAAAATTGCAAAGTTGCCTCCAAATCACGTCTAATTTACTCGGTATATAGCATTATTCACTAAATACACTAGTGGTTCTGCGAGAACAGTAGACCTCGCGTGCCCTTACAACCAACATCCACATTTGCCCACTAGTGCTCTAAAATATATCTGTTACTGATATGCTAATTGACTAAAGGATGATTTCCTTCAGTTACTATTTCCCAATCCCCGCTGCTCTTAATTAGGTACCAGAGGAAACGGAAATTTAAACCTACATTCCCTTTACCAGAAGACCCGACCAGACCCTTTTTTAAGAGGAAACACTAAGCTCGAAAGAATTGAAAAATAGATATTTATAATATCTATTGCTGTCGCGCCGCGTGCCCAAACAAACCCCGCAGAGTGCGATAGAGATAACTGCAGCTCGGCCGGAAAATACTTATAAAAATTACACAAAATTAACGCTTCGTAGTCTGATTTCTTCTCCAAAACTTAACCGATAATTTCTTTTTACATTAGAAATTTAAAATAAGCTATGGCTGTGTTTCTGCGTTTCTTTTTCTTATATAATTGCCCAAATTTGTTTTCTTGATGTTTGAACACAACGGAAATTCGCAACACACACAAAATTTTAACATACGGATATTTTTAGTAAAAAATCATTACTCTATTGGTACTATCCGGCGAGGAATCAGGGGACTACTCTTGTATGGAAACACGGCCCTTGAGCACCATGTTTAGTATGATTTTTTTTACACATTAACTAAGTTGGAGTGATCCTCTTCAAGATCGGAAATATCGGAATAGCGAACTTGGCATGGGTGAATAGGAGGCAAAGTTTAAGTACCTGGTTTCATAGTTGTTATGTTACCAATTGGTCAAAATTTTAATATCAAAATTTTAATAGGACGCTAAGATTCAACTATTATGGCAGACAAGCATGTGAACTTTACGTTAAGAAGTGGCCGGCATCCATAAGCCCCGGGTTCAAGTCACAGGATAGCATGTGAATCTTTTTTTATTTATTTTTAATTTTTATTTCAGGATTCTAAGTTTATTCAGTGTTTTCAATTATAAAAGTAATACGCAGTATCATGCTTTAAGCCAAAAAATATTTTTCATATTTTGATTTTTGTTCCTTAGGGAAAGTTGTTCAATTTCACTCCCTCTCCACTTCACGTACTTCAACTTCTTTCATAAATATACAGAAAATCGATTTCAGACAACTTTTGGGCAAATTGCCGACTATAAACACGTTCAAGTTTATCGTATAAAAAAGTTGTTCAGACAAAAAAGTTGTGTCTTAATGAGAATAACAAAAAAGTCTAATGACATTTTTGATTTTTTTTCCAAATAGCTGTGCTATGAGTTTTTTTAAGTTTCAGACCCCCATATATGCGCCATTTTTTTAAATTTCGAAAAACTGGCACGACAAAAAAATTCTATATAATTACCGAACCTGCTCACAAAATTTCATGAGAATCGGTTGAGAAATGCGACCTGTAGGCGAGAACAGACAGACAGACAGACGGACAAAAGAATTTTGGGCCAGTGGAAACTAAGACGCTTCGCTCGCTTCACTCGCTCGGTCAATTAAAATTAACCTTGAAACTTTTGATTATTATTGCATTACAGATAAGGCAGTCATCATATGTTTTTCTTTTTCGAATAACCCTTGAATATTCCTAAAAAACGAAAATATCCAAAGTAGCCAACGCGTTTAGACCATCCGCGTTTGTACCGCTTCGCCGCCTGGCATATGGCGGGCCCTTAAGAAGTTATCATGTCAAAATAATAATCTTAGTTTCATAATAAAACTCACTGATTATAATCCCAGTAATGCTCTATTGCTACTAGAGGACTTGAACTAAACGTAGCTTTGCGTGTTTTTTAACTGCAGTAGATTACGAAAATTTAGACTTTGATTACATAATACCGCCTAGTATTTAGTTCGCGAGTCTGCCTAGCCTAGTCTAAGTTTTCCTATAAATTTAATAGCTTAAAACAACAATTTTAGACGTTTATCGTCTACTAGCTGTTGCCCCCGACTTAGTCCGCGCCAATTTCTGTTATAAGGTATAGATCAATAATTTTCCCCCGTTTTCAAAACATTTTTTATTGATGCTTCGCTCCTGTTTGTCGCAGCGTGATGTTTTATAGCCTTAAACCTTCCTCAATAAATGGACGATCCAACACAAAAATAATTTTCTAATTAGAACCAGTAGTTCCTGAGATTAGCGCGTTCAAACAAACAAACAAACTTTTCAGCTTTATAATATTAGTATAGATAAGCGACTTTTTGGTTCAACGTTTAGCTGAACTTAACTGAGATAGGTATATCTCTAGAGTTCCATAACTCAAAGTCCGTAGCGTGCATTCATAATTGTGTCTGTTTTCCGTCTGTCCGAAAATTTGCTTTGGAATCATTGAACTACTAATTTTTATACAGAAGTGTATACCGACATAACTCGTGAAAAAAATGATATTTGACAGGCAAAAACACGGTTAATCAAAATTTTTTATTACAGCTTACAGTTTTATTACAGCTTTGGACAATCACTATGTCCTTGATATGTTGAATAACTACAGTCTATACGAATCCGGGCCATTTTTAGATAATAAGAAATCTTGTCTTATAAAGGAAACAGATATTCCAAGATTGGGCCAATTTCTTTCGTAATAATAATGTAATACAAGGGAAATATTGGTTTTCCCAGATCTGGAGTACTAATGTTCTTCATAATAGATTTCCCGTCTAGTAAAGAGAAAATGATTTATATACGAGTATGGCCTATGATTATAATAGCATTTACGAAGGAAATATTTGAAGCTTAGCCTCGGTTTGGGCCCAGGATTAATTCAAGATTCTACAAAAAGACGATCGACTTTTTGCAGAACCTTGAATGAGATTTCGTCGGTGACGATGTCATTTGGAAAAAATACGCTATGCTGTTTGTTGCCGCTTTTTCTGCGCTCTGCTTTGGAACTTAGATGTAAATAAGTTTATGACGTCAACAATAATAATATTGTAAGTGATATTTAAATATCTTACGACTATTAAAATATTTGAATTTGACTCTGCTTGCGTAAAATGCTCGGATATAGTGCCTTTTCCTGGACGAAATGTAACTTATGTCCTTTCCCTAGCCTCAAACTATCTTCATGTCCAATTTATCAATCGTTTCAGTGGTTGAAGCGTGCAAATAGTATAGTCAGACAAATAGACCGACAGACATTGTTACTTCTACATTTACACACACATTACAATTTTAAAAGAACCCTTATATTGAGATCTATATCAAGATGACAATGATAAAAAAAGAAAAAGTTACATCAAAAAAGAAATGGACAAAGTTGAAGGTAGGTAAAAGATAATGTAATTATAGCAACATCAGATGTTGCATGATAACTGTGACATTCTTTTTTAATGCGTTGTCCTACGAAAAGCCGCAAGTACTATTTTAGCCTGTGCTGACAATGTACAAAGTATCGGGCAGTAATGAGCTGGCGCCGACAGCTCCGGCCGCAGACCATCAAACAATACTGTCGACGGCGGATTAAAACTTGCCTAACTTGCCGCGCTAAGCTGAAGCAATTCCTACAGTCGCAATCTGAAGTACCATACATTTCATTCACTTCATTATTCGCCACTTAGACCTGACAATATACAAAGTGTCGGGCAGTAATCACCCGGCGCCGCACTGTTCCCGCCGCCAAACAATACTGTTGACGGCGGATAATAACTTGTGTTCCTAGCCGCGTTTTATAAGCCGTAGCAATTTTTATATAGACAGTCTCAATCTGACGTATCATTCATTTCTTATTTCGCCACTTAGAACTGACAATGTACAAAGTGTCGGGCAGTAATCACCCGGCGCCGCACTACTCCTGCCGCTAAACAATACTGTTGACGGCGGATAATAACTTGTGTTCCTAGCCGCGTCTTATAAGTCGTAGTAATTTTAATATAGACAGTCTCAATCTTTTTTTTCATTCATTTCATTCACTTTATATTTCGCCACTTAGAACTGACAATGAACAAAGTGTCGAGCAATAATCATGTGCTTCTCCGGCCGTTGACTGCCAAACAATACTGTGGACGGCAAATAACAACTTGCGTTGTTAGCCTTGTTTTATAAGCTGTATTATTTTTTATATAGACAATCTCAATCTGAAGTATCATTCATTTAATTCCCTTTTTATTTCGCTATTTAAAACCTACGTTTAAAACTGGCAATTTACAAAGTGTCGGGCAATAATCATGTGCTTCTCCGGCTGCTGACTGCCAAACAATACTGTCGACGGCGGATAACAACTTGCGTTGTTAGTCTTGTTTTATAAGCTGTAGCATTTTTTATATAGACAGTTTCAACCTGACGTATCATTCATTTCATTCACTTCATATTTCGCTACTTAGAACTGACAATGAACAGTGTGGCGCAATAATCAGGTGATTCTCCGGCTGTTGACTGCCAAACAATACTGTGGACGGCGCATAACAACTTGCGTTGTTAGCCTTTTTTTATAATCTGTAGCATTTTTTATATAGACAATCCCAATCTGACGTATCATTCATTTCATTTACTTCTTATTTCGCCACTTAGAACTGACAATGTACGAAGTGTCGGGCAGTAATCACCCGGCGCCGCACTGCTCCCGCCGCCGAACAATACTGTCGATTGTAGATAATAACTTGCGTTGCTAGCCTTGATTTATAAGCTGTAGCAATTTTTTTATAGACAATCTCAATCTGACGTATCATTCCTTTCATTTACTTCTTATTTCGCCACTTAGAACTGACTATGTACGAAGTGTCGGGCAGTAATCACCCGGCGCCGCACTGCTCCCGCCGCCGAACAATACTGTCGATTGTAGATAATAACTTGCGTTGCTAGCCTTGATTTATAAGCTGTAGCAATTTTTTTATAGACAATCTCAATCTGACGTATCACACCTTTCATTTACTTCTTATTTCGCCACTTAGAACTGACTATGTACGAAGTGTCGGGCAGTAATCACCCGGCGCCGCACTGCGCCTGCCGCCGACCGCCAAACAATACTGTCGACGGGGGATTATAACTTGCGTCGCTTGCCGCGTTTTATAAACTGTAGCGATTCCTGCACAGAAGCCTCAGAAGATTGAAGGGTCATTCGTTACATTCATTCCTATTTTCGTTCACTTAGATTAGAGGATATGTTAAATCTTATGTTGCTTGCAGCACTTTCTACGGTTAAGACGTTTTCTATCTCTTATTTCATTCGTTCATTCCTTGTATGAACGGCATTTATTTCAGTTACTGTATTCACGATCTAAAAATGCATATCATTAACTTATAAATACATAATTTTTCCAGTGCTGGACAAGAGCCTCTCTCCTTTTTCGTTCCACGGGAGGATATTGCCATACTCACCACGCTTGGCAGGCAGGTTGGCGGGCGAACATAAACATACAAATAACGTCTATTTCTTACAGGGTAGACTGAGGCTTAGGTAAGGCCATTTAACCTAAAGGTCACGTTAGCATGATGGTGGCTGTATTAACAGCACGAAATGTACTCAAATTGGTCGCTAGCCATATCAATTATGTATGACATGATTCCTAAGAAATTTGCTCATTCCCATGTCCAGCTTTGCTTAAATTATCTTTTATAAAATATGGGACTCGTATTGATGAGTTAGTATCCACGATACAAGTTCACAACTTACTATGGGGCTTGTTTTATCTGTGTAATAATATGTCTCTATATAAGTATTTATTTATTTACATACGTATATCAACTGATACATTCTGTCTTTCTTTTCATCCAGCTAGTCAGCTATATTCATCCATCATCCAGCTATATTGGATACATAAAAATAGCTTCTCGTAACAGACTTGTTTCCTAAAAGAATACCATTAGAAATAATGATTCCTTCTTATAGATTACCGAAAAATATTAGATACGTATTGTTTAATTTTTCGATCAAATTCTTCTTTTTAATCGTACACTCCTGACAGAGTGGTCGTGATTATGGATTGGGTTGCTCGTCTATGGCCACTGCTGTTGCGATCCTTCTCCACGTATCTCTGTCTGCGGCTTTTTTGGAGCATTCCGTTGCTGGGCACTGTGTTACAGCTTTGACAACATCTAGCCACCTCGTTGGAGACCGACCGCGTGAACGCTTGCCTTCAATGCGGCCATGATCAAATAAAAGGTGATAAAGCGTTAGCTCATCAAAGTTCAGGAGTGGGGGCTCATGACGCAACAGGCTGGTAAAAAGTGTACCGGTTAGTGACGTCACGCGGAAATTTAACGGGCTATATCTTTATCATTTTTTGTTTGATTGAAAAAATTAATAAATAATATCTAATATTTTTCGATCGATAAGACGGACTAATTATTTAAAATGATACTTTTTTAGGAAACGATGGTAATCTTAGCTATCGCCAAAATTACGCATAGGCTTTGACGATTTAGATTGTTTTAAGCTTCTGCAAATTTAATGATAGCTTCATTCACATTATGAAAATCCGCTTGAGCTCATACTCTAAGCCGTCGCCAAAATCAAGCATAGGCTTTGGCGATCTGAACTCCTGCTTGGAGTTTCGGCGACTCGTTTGCGGATTCCATAATGCGAATAAGGTTTTATTCACACGAGCTTAATGCCAACGTATTCGATTCCTCTAGCTCTCATTCATTCATTTCGAGTAGGTGACACGATCAATCGACTATGCACACCCTGGTGTCAGAGTTCTTCGGAACCGCCTCTCGGCCTCTGACGTAGTTCCCTTTACGACTACCAGATGGCAGCCAGGACCACCGGCTTAACGTGCCTTCCGAAGCACGGAATCATCTTTATTACCAGACAATCAGGTGAGTCAAGCCTGCAATGTCCTTACCAAACTGGAAACAACTAAACAAAGTATGCTTCCCGTGGGCATCATTCAAAGATCATTTCAAAGAATTGTGTAGTTTTCAAAGTAAATTGAGCTGAGACAATTTATTTCGATACTCAGACTTTAATTTCAAAAATAAATCTTTAACTTTTAAAAATTTATCCAGTATTTTAATACCTATGTAGAATTATAATAATATATGAATATATACATACATAGTATCACGTCTTTTTTCCTTACGGTGTAGACAGAGCCTAGGTCTATGTAGACCTTATGGCATGTTGGAGGGCGTGTAGATGGAAAACGGAATCAAAATAGTGATGGGTTGCTATCTGTACCTATTGATATGATTCCGCAGATTTTAGCCCAATCACTCAATCGGCTTTTACGGTCTGCGCAAGAAGAGAAGCAGCTGGCACATTCTAGGATTTTTTCTTATCATCCAGACCAGTTTTAGTTGTGGTAGAGCCACGCTACCGGCAAAATTCATATTTGCTAGTAGCATGAATGTGCCGGCTCGTCCTGGGAAGTACCACACTCTCACAGAAAATCGACGTTCGAGTAGAAGCTTTACCGCTTCTATGCTTTGTTCAGTGAGTGAGAGAGCTGGAAGCCCATCCTTCCCCCATTTCCTCCCCCTATGTCTCTTCCCCAACTCCTTGAGAGGCCGGCAACGCTCCTGTCACACCCTGGTGTTGCAGTTGTCCATGGGCAGCGCTGATCGCTTACCATCACGTGACTCGCTTGTTCGTTTGCCTTCCTTTATCATAAAAAAAAAAACGGCAAAGTGCGAGTCGGACTCGCGCACGAAGGGTTCCGTACCGTTATCTACAAAAACGGCAAATAATCATGACTGGGGGGCTCCCATACAACTATGGGAGCCCCCCTTTAATATTTATTTTATTTTTATTCAATTATTTATTTTTAAAGTGAATATATAACTAAATATTCTGAGAATATTTCAAGCGTCTACCTGTTGCCGTTATCAATATCGAGCAAAAACAAGCGAAAAATCATGTTTGTTGTATGGGGCTCCCTTAAATATTTATTTTATTTTATTTTGTAGTATTTGTTGTTATAGCGACAACAGAAATACATCATCTGTGAAAATTTAAATGAGATACAGCCTGGTGAAAGATGGACAGACAGACAGACGGACAGCGGAGCGAAATTAATAGGGTTCCGTTTTAACCCTTTGGGTACGGAACCCTAAAACAGACCAGCATGGAAGAGGACAATTATTAAACTATACGGATGTAAACTACCCATAATATTGTGTTGGTTTCACTAATGCGGATTTATTATCCGCGGGCAGAATCCGCGGAATTGTTTGTAGGAGAATACATTAATCATTTCAAACTTTGGCTGAGTACAAGTTATATCGGCTGAGACTCGCTGACTCAAAGTTATGATAAAAGTTTTGGTTAGTCACAGAAATTAACTTCAACTACTAAAATCTCGCATAAACAGCGTAGAGTGTAAAACGACCCTCAACGTAGTCTTTTGTTTTGGTATAGGACGGCAAACGAGCAAGCGAACCTGATGGAAAGCGATCAGCGCTGCCCATGGACAACTGCAACACCAGGGTGTAACAGGAGCGTTGCCGGCCTCAAGAAATTGGAGGAAGGACATGGGATGGAGGAAATGGGGGAGGGGGGGGGGGGGGAAGGTTGGGCCTCCGACTCTCTCACTTACCGAAAGAAGCATAGGAGTGGTGAAGTTTCTACTAAAACGTTTTTCTGTGAGAGTGTGGTACTTCCCCGGACGAGCCGGCCCATTCGTGCTAAAAGCAAAAAATAATTTTGCCAGTAGTGTGGCAGACACATAAGTCTGGAAAGAGTAACTCAGATTGTCAGTAGGTATGAAAAAAAATATGAAAAAAAATTGTCTGTCTGTAAAGTCGGTTTACGGACGATAATTTTACGTGATAACGGTGAAAGAGAGAGATAGAAGCGTCACAAGGCATTCATTAATTTATAAGTCGTCATCATGTCACAAATACTGTACAGCAAAAATTGTAAAAGCAGAAAATATATTTTCATCACAGAAAATCTTTCCATAACAAATTAAAACAAAAGTTTCCCCACCTTTCATAGTTCAGTAGTTACGTTAGAACACAGGTTACGTGAGATTCCGTTTAGAATTTCCCGGTTAGACGCCGTTAGAGAGATCGATGGGAATGGATGGGAATTTCTCGAAGCGGTCGGGAATAAATCTCCAAACTAGAAGGTTAGTTTTACGAAACAAATGTTCGAGAGAAAGAGACGCTTGGAAGGATTTTTGCTGAGTAAATTGAAAAAGCATGTACGGTAAAGATTACTATGAAAAGATTTCTAATAAAAATCTGCAGTTTGAATCTTTTAGATTCATCTAAACTGATCAAAAGGAAAGATTCGATTGTTTCATAGCGTTGATGGATATAGGCTATAGAATATTTTTATAAAGTTAGGGATCCGTATGTAAACTTCGATAAAAACAAATCGAAATACCTATTTATTTTAATCTTGAATCCCACAGGCTTTTGGAAGAAAAAACTCTTAACACACTTTCGGTTGAAGTCGTAGGTCACTCTAGACGATCCTGTATAATAAAGTGAACGCATTGGCTAAGCACTGCAATCCTTGTTCACTCTCAGTTCTTAAAAAAGTCTTATCCATTAAGATTGTATAACCAATAATCCCCTTGCCAATTCACTTGATCGACATTTACGGTCATGAGTTATAAATGCAGATAGGATAAGAATAATGTTTGATATTTCGCTAATAACTTGTTGGTTAACCTCCAGAACCAACACTTATTTAAATAATTACATTTATTCTAAGAGTTAAATACCATTAAATTGATTTCAAACACAATTTTAATCAAAAAAAAAACTATATCTGAAATATTTTTTATCATAGTTTCTTTTCAGCCAGATGTTTTTAAAAGTATGTTTTTTGACAAAACTATCATAATTCGTAGCTATTATTACTATTTGTAGTTATACCAGTTGTAAATGCCGTAACTATAAAATGTAAATAAGTATTTACAAATAAAAGGTCAATTATTTTATTTTTCTTTCCATCATCGTCATTATTATCACCACACTGATTCACCGATAGAAAAATGTTATAATGATTTACTTACATCATTTTTATCCTATTTTTGAGTAACGTAAAAAAGAAAAAAAATCTGCTCTGGTTATCAAAAAATTATAGCGAATAAAAATGAAAATAATCTAACTATTTCTACCGTACAGTTCCAGCATCCAAATCAGTTTGAGAATTCAGTATGGTGAATAAAAAAATCATATACCTACATGAAATCTGGAAATATGCCATTTCTTTTTGATTTATCATGTCCGTATATAATCGAAATTAAAAACCTGCTAAGTGCGAGTTGGACTCGCGCACGAAGTGTTCCGTACCATTATCTATAAAAACGGCTAAAAAAACATGTATGTTGTATGGGAGCCCCCTTATAATATAAATTTTATTTTTATTTAATTATTTATCTTTAAAGTAATTACATAACTAAATATTCTGTGAATATTTCAAGCGTCTACCAGTTGCCGTTATCAATATCGAGCAAAAACAAGCAAAAAAATCACGTTTGTTGTATGGGAGCCCACTTGAATATTTATTTTATTCTACTTTTTATTATTTGTTGCTATAGCGGCAACAGAAATACATCATTTGTGAAAATTTCAGCTGTCAAACTATCACGGATCGTTAGATACAGCCTGGTGACAGACGGACAGACAGACAGACCTAGGAACCCTAATATTATTTCCCTACAGGTCAAAGGTTAGCCGAACAGCTTCTGTATCATTTTATTGTCTACGGCTCCTAGCCTATATGTTGACGCCATGTCTGGACTACGCCCCAACCAATCCCAGCCAGGCGCGGTGTCTCGCATTTCGGTCACACACGTTTGTGTACTTTACGCATTTGATTAATAAAAATAATGTTTATCATGTGGTAAAATTAATGTTTTTATTGTGTGTATATCTATTACTATAAAAGGTGAGTAAAAATACATTTATTCTTTACTATAATTAAATAAAGACAAATACAAACGATGCTGAACATCAAAAAGATGCATGATATCAATATGTTTTATTTTTGCTGTGTGTGTGTGTAAGCTTCGATAATATACTCGTAAGTGGTGGTGTTTATATAGTTTTATACGTTGGCTAGCTCCGTGGCGCAGCGGTCAACACGCCAGCCTGCGACACGAGAGTGCCCGGCCAGGTCAAGATGGAAAATGATCTTTTTTAGATTGGCCTGGGTCTTGAATGTTTATCTATATAAGTATTTGTTATAAAATATAGTATCGTTGAGTTAGTATCCCATAACACAAGTCTCGAACTTACTTTGGGGCTAGCTCAATCTGTGTGATTTTTCCGTATATATATATTTATTAAAAAAAATCGAATCATGTCATAGCATGTATGCGGACTCCAGGCTACGAAGTATCACAGAAGACGCAACCTGGAGTCGCTCCAAGAAGAAGGAGTAATTTTAAAAAGATGTGACACTGTCCACTCAAATGGACGAGCAAGAGGTGGACAGTGGGAATAATCCAGTTGAAAATATGCATTTATAAATTAGTTGCTTTTGGATAAACACACTCAATTGTTTTGTTTTTTTGTACGCTACTAAACGCTACATAATTTAAGGCGCTGTGCATCAGAAGAATACCGTAAAACGTGAATTTTTTCGTCGCGCAGTTTGCCTTATTTTTCAAAGAATACTAGCATTAAAAAAATATAAAGTAATGTTCAATATAAATGGTTACATCAAAATATGTTCAAAAACATATTTAAAACCTAACTAAATAAAATATCAAAAAAGCTATATCCAGAAAAATTTTCGTCGCGAATTACTTGATATTTTCAGCGACAACTACCATCTTGTATACGTCTATAAAAAGTATTACTAAATGAGCAAGATATACAATATTTGGTTATAATTATTGAATTAATAAATTAAAAGTGAAAATTAACACGAAAATGGCATACACGGATTTGAACTGAGACTGACAACAGGTATGACACATATATAAATTATTGCGCGACGTCCGCTACAAACGGTTAAGGGATACAGCGCCTTAATGTTATTTGTAATAAAGTTCTTAAATTATAGTTGTCTTTGTCTTTATTACCTTACGCTCTCTAAAAATAATTAATTGCAAACCCATGTACAATCGGGGGCAAATAATTGTGATCACCCTACAATTTAAAATCTGTTGATAAAGGGGCCAGTTTTATCTACCCCCCTCTGTATATACTTGTTTACTATTAGTTAAAATTTTTAACAAGTTAACAGCCTCCGTGGTCCAGTGGATAAGGCGTTTGCCTGTTGACCCGGGGGTCGTGGGTTCGATTCCCACCGGAAGCATACTTTGTTTAGTTGTTTCAAGTCGGTTAGGACATTGCAGGCTTGAATCAGCTGATTGTCTGATAATAAAGATGATTCCGTGCTTCGGAAGGCACGTTAAGCCGGTGGTCCCGGCTGCCATCTGGTAGTCGTTAAAGGAACCACGTCAGAGGCCGAGAGGCGGTTCTGAAGAACTCTGACATCAGGGTGTGCATGGTCGATTGACCGTGACACCTACTCGAAATGATGATGATTAGTAAAAATTGCTTAAGGGGCTTAGACCAACGAATCTAGGCATGGTAGAGCCACGCTACCAGCAAAATGAATTGTTAGTAGCATAAATGGGCCGGCTCGTCCGGGGAAGTACCACACTCTCACAGAAAATCGACGTCTGAGTAGAAGCTTTACCGCTTCTATGTTTCGTTCGGTGAGTGAGAGAGCCGAAGGCCGACCTTTCCCCCTCCCCTTCCCATTTCCTTCCCCCAACTCCTTGACAGGCCGACAACGCAACTGTCACACCCTGGTGTTGCGGTTGTCCATGGGCAGTGGTGATCACTTACCATCAGGGGACTTGCTTGCTCATTTGCCGTCCTAAATCATAAATATATTGTATAGGAAAATTACAGCCAAAAGTGTCCACTAAACTACAGCAATACCGAATATACTACAAGTCGTTTACTAGGTAGAATAGAATAGAATAGAATATACTTTATTGCACCAATTTAGAAATACAATAATAAATAAAAGAAGAAAACAAAGTTGGTACAAAGGCGGACTTATCGCTTAAGCGTCTCTTCCAGTCAACCTTAGGGTAGATGGATACAGTACAC
Organism: Elegia similella; assembly: GCA_947532085.1. NCBI lineage: Eukaryota > Metazoa > Arthropoda > Insecta > Lepidoptera > Pyralidae > Elegia > Elegia similella. Next base: position 24,769,260 of record OX383941.1, read on the forward strand.
GTAGCAGGCGTTGGCGCAGAATAAATGAACATAAAAACAAATGGTGGAATTCATAGATAAAAATATATATTGATACAATAGATAAATATCATAAATACATACATACCGAAATACAAAATTAGTTTTTTATTATTTCGAGTTTAGGAGTAAGAGAATTAAAATGATAGATGGCGCTAGTTTCACTGGTCTAAGCCTCTTAATATGGCCATAAAAAGCTTAATAAAACCCATCGTTAAGGCATTACATGAAAAAAGTAATTGAAATTATCGTCATTTCTTTTATCTAAGCACTTTTTTCTCGGCAAGTGTGTGTCAGAATCGCAACCACCGTAATAATTATATATATCCCCTGGCCGTTTTCGGCTACAGTAACTGGCAAAGTTTTTAATAAAGTCAGGAACTGGGTGCGTGTCTTGATATGGCTAATGAACGCTATCTTCGCCACAAATGTACGAGCGCAATGTGGGCAAATCAAGGTACCGCCGACGTAGTTATAGTGAATTGAGGAGGGCTGTCTATTTTTGATGGCTTCGTATCTTCGTATGGACTCTTTGTTTTTATTATTTTTTTATATACCAGCAATAGATATACACATTCTTAACCTTTTACGGTTTAATAGATACAGCCCTGCGACGGACAGATGGACATCGGAGGCCTAGTCACACGGTTCCGTTTTATAAATAAATATAAATATAAATATATACGGACAAATCACACAGATTGAGCTAGCCCCAAGGTAAGTTCGAGACTTGTGTTATGGGATACTAACTCAACGATACTATATTTTATAACATATACATATATAGATAAACATCCAAGACCCAGGCCAATCTGACAAAGATCATTTTCCATCTTGACCTGGCCGGGGATCGAACCCGGGCACTCCGTGTCGTAGGCTGGCGTGTTAACCACTGCGCCACAGAGCTGTTTTAACTTTTGGGTACGGAGTTCTATAAAAATGCTTATGAAATAACTAGTAATTGAACATTTTTTTAGTAAAATTAAAACAAAGTGGATAACCAAATAGCACAGTCAACTTAACAGCTTCTTAGAGACAGCTGACGTCCGCCATTTTGGAAATGAGCCTTAAATTTTATCAATTAAGAGGAGGATTTATTCAAACCGTTAAATCTGGGGCCGAAACAAAACGTGATTGCTCGACGACTTATAATTTAATGCAATTTCATTTTAGAATGGTGCAAGCGATGGGAGCCGAGCGGAAAATGACCCTATAGATTTATAGCTTTGAGAAAAATATTAGGACAATATATTAGGACAAAAATTATAACTTAAATACTTTCGTTGTTCGTATATTGTCGTTGTCTGTAACATCATTATATACTTTGTATAGGTACCGACCTATACAAAATACATGATGATGTTATAAATCTCAAGAAAACGGTTTGAAGGCGGGTGGACCTCGTCGAACGTACTGCGATCAGATTGCAGACGTTCATAGAGAGCATGTATGAGAAGAGTAATGAGTGTAGACGAAGCTAGAGATATTAGCCAGGATCGTAGCAAGTGGAGATCCATAGTCTCTGCCTACCCCCATTGGAAACAGGTGTGATAATATAGTATGTCTGTATGTATGTCATCATCATCATCATCATCAGGTCCTTTTTAGTCTCCACTACAGGAGCACGACCCTCTCTGTACTACTAGGGCCATACTTGGCTAGAGCAGCCAGAGGACTTGGCCTACACTCTCCACGCTGGCCAGACGGGTTGCAGAGGTGTCTTAGATGTTTATAAGCTTTGTTTAGCTTGTATTTCCTAAGTCGCCTTCTACGACATCCACGGGAAGACTTGGAGTGGTCCTATTCTACTCTGCCGGATACCACACGGCTTTGTATGTATGTACTTCGTATTAAATCTGTGAATTACAATTAAACAATACTGCTCGATCCTATGATCGATATGACGTATCTATATACGTTCGAATTTTTAATATTAGAATGAATTGTTCTCTTTTTGTTTATAATTTTTGAATGAACAATTTAGTGATGATCATATAGATAAGCCTTTTCACTCGTACAATAGTCGAATATTCTCGAATTCGGTGTTTTATAAATTCCGTGCTATTTTAAAAGGGCTTGCATTAGATATATCCTGTGTTCCGCTATCTTTCGTGACTTAGTCCCCGAAGGGTGCAAAATCCTGTCATGCAGCTCAGTGCGGCCGGCCCTTCGGTTCGTTAGAGATAATACGGGGGCTGACGACTGCACTTTTGGGGACACGTCTCATTTCGGCGTCAAATTGTGCAGATTAGTCGCTTTAAAAATTATATATAGTAAATTTGACCATCTCCGTATCAGTTTATGCAGGTACATAAGTAAATAAATATATACGGACATATGACACAGATTGAACTAGCCCCAAGGTAAGTTCGAGACTTGTGTTATGGGATACTAACTCAACGATATATATTTTATAACAAATACTTAAGTAGATGAACAGCCAAGACCCAGGCCAATCTGAAAAAGATAATTTCCATCTTGCCCTGGCCGGGGTCAAACTCGGGCACTCCGTGTCGCAGGCTAGCGTGTTAACCACTGCGCCACGGAGCTGTCAAAGTAGTAGTATTCATGGCGTCACATTTATATGCCCCCGACTGTACCACACCAATGAGGCGCCGTTTCCTATAACGCGTGATTTTGAACCTCTAAACTATACTGAAATCCTGAAATCAGAATCCCTAATGAAGTATAGAATTGCAAGAAAGAAAGGTGAAAATCGAAAAGAAAATTTAGGCTTCCCATACAAAGTCGCCGATCAGCTGGGCGAATTTCTATGAAAATTTCTAAAATTCGTATTTAACCTTTAGAGCCATTGCGGATAAACCTGATTGTCGTATACTAACAAGTATGTCACAGTCGCATGCACCAATGACTCATTAAAAAAATGAAATATTGTTAAAGAACATTTTTTCAAAAATAAATATGTTATTACTTGTATCTTCAAAGTGATCAGACGATCTGGGAATTAGCATGAAAATGTAAAAAAAATAGAAATCCCAGCATTGGTCCCATAGTTGTTTATTATGACGGGCCGAGTCACCCCTTCACGGGAATGTCGTTGGTGATATTACACGGTGTATATATAACAGACTACGTGTAAACCCAAAAGGGTCCCTAGTCAAGAACAAGCAAATTGTAACATTGCATAAACCGTTAGGATAACAACCCTATGCCTGACACTATTTTACGCCTGAATCTATATTTATGAGAAATATATATGTCAAACATTAACTACATTCTTTTAATTTGACTAAAAACAAAAAAAAAAAAAAAATATATATAAACTTCAACATAATAAAAAAAAAGTAAGTCACTGAGCCGTGACTTACTTATAGCCGTGTGGTATCCGGCAGAGTAGAATAGGACCACTCCAAGTCTTCCCGTGGATGTCGTAGAAGGCGACTTAGGAAATTTCAAGCTAAACAAAGCTTATAAACATCTAAGACACCTCTCCAACCCGTCTGGCCAGCGTGGAGAGTGTAGGCCAAGTCCTCTGGCTGCTCTGGCCAAGTATGGCCCTAGTAGTACAGAGAGGGTCGTGCAGGAGCATCAAATTGCAGGAGCAGTGGAGACTAAAAAGGAACTGATGATGATGATGATGAAGTCACTGAGCAGGATTCGAACCCGTAACACTCGTTTCTTGCCGTCCGCGTCTTAACCCGCTGGACCAGACGGACAATGGCCGATTGGACGAAATTAGCGACCGTATTCTGCGTGGGAAGAAAGAAACGCATAAAACCTCGGAAACACGTGTTTTTCCTAACAAAAGGCTACTTATGTTTGGAAAAACACGTGTTTTCTAGGTTTCATGCATCTAGGTCGATTGTTTGAAAACTCCTATATACCAAATTTTAGCGAAATCGTTAGAGCCGTTTCCGAGATAAATTTATATATAAATATACAAGAATTTTGTTTAAAGGTATAAGATTGTTTGTATCTCCAAAGTGTTTAGCCGACCCAGCAATTAGTATGTAATGTAAAAAAAAATAATTCCCAGCATTGGTCCCATAGGATAAGTTGTTCATTATGAAGGGCTGAGTGACCCCTTCACGGGAATGTCGTTGGTTATGTTACACGGTGTGTGTATAACAGACTACGTGTAAACCCAAAAAGGGTCCGTAGTCAAGAACAAGCAAATTGTTACATCGCATAAACCGTTAGGACAACAACCCTACGCCTGACACTAAGTTATTGAGCAAATCCCGACCATAAAGCATGTTTAGACGCCTCATCATAAACGAGGGCGGGCCCTGCAGGGCGCTGACGCCTAAGCCACGAAAACAAGGTGAGGGCGGGCGGAATAAGCATATTTCAAGAGAAGATTTTTTACACAAAAATAGGTTAAAATATTTTTAAGAGGATGCCTTATTATATAAACGAAACAGGTCCTAAAAACTTTCGACTACATACCAATATTTTGAGTGTAAAAATCTTACACTTCCAAAGACGTTTTAAGATATCTTTAAAATAACACCATGATGATTTTTATTTAGCAAAAACAGTTTTTAATTGAAACAAATTAAAACTTTTAACATTTTAATGGTCTGAAGTGGCACATTATAATAGGGATGTTTGGAAGGAAATGGGGAAGGCCTGAGCCCAGCAGTGGGATAATATAGGTTAATTAAACATTAACTGAATAGGAACTACAACATAAAAGTGACCTAGACAAACCATAACATGGTTTTTAGGCGTTATACTTTTACAGCTCTATATATATACTATTGACAGCTTCCGTGGTCCAGTGGTTAAGGCGTTTGCCTGTTGACCCGGGGGTCGTGGGTTCGATTTCCACCGGAAGCATACTTTGTTTAGTTGTTTCCAGTCTGGTTAGGACATTGCAGGCTTGAATCACCTGATTGTCTGATAATATAGATGATTCCGTGCTTTGGAAGGCACGTTACGCCGGTGGTCCCGGCTGCCATCTGGTAGTCGTTAAAGGAACCACGTCAGAGGCCGAGAGGCGGTTCCGAAGAACTCTGACACCAGGGTGTGCATGGTCGATTGATCGTGACACCTACTCGAAATGATGATGAGGCGTTATAGATAAGGAAAATTGTTGTGTGTAAATTAATTTGATTAAATAAATAAATAAATAGACCCAAAAACATTAACTATACAAGCAAAGCATCTACAAGTATCAAAAACAATTTTACTAAAAAGTATGACATGTACATATGTTGTTATAATGTAAAGAAATATGTTTTAACAGCCAGAGATGAATAATAAGGATGATATTGAAAGGGAGCTGAGGAGGAGGGGTCAGAAGTAATATGCTGGCCCGGAGATTCGTCCGTATAACGTTTTGATAGTCATTTCAAAATACATTACGTTTTATATATCTTAAATGAAAATAGTCAATTATACGAAACCCGCAATATATTTTAAAGTGACCATCAAAACGTTGGACACTGAGTTAGCGAATAGGCCGGCAGGTCAAAATTACCTTATTTAAAGCGTTTTGTTAGGCATTATCTACTAAAAACTGGTCACTCACGTGCTATTGCGTCGGGATTGCCGACTATAGTTTCGGACTCGTCAGGAGCCCATTTTCAAGGCGAGTGCGAGACGCGCGGCGCTGCGGCGGCACTGCTCGTGCGGCGGCACGAGCCACCGAAACTGTAGTCGGCAAATCCGACGAAATAGCAGTTTAGTAACGTTAAATAACGTTAGTTTCAATAATGTAAACGTTTTGTTAGGGTTTCTACACGGGTGGTCTGTAAGTCCGCGGTACCAAAAGATAGCTAGATGCTCTCCGTATTCAATATAATAAAATTTTTAGGATGTTGTTGAGACTCCCCAAGTTCTGTAGTGCGTCAGAAATGTTTGCCCAGACTAGAACAGACGGATTTCATGCCGTGATCTGTAAGAAAATGGCATCATTGATGGGGAGGTTGAGGTCGGGTCACAACACCATCCTTAAAACTGTGGCAGATAGACGGGAATCGCCTATAATGAGGCATTTTGTGAAGAGGACCATGTCGGTGGCTGGCCCTACATGGCCGAATATGATATTATTTTATTAAGAAGGAAGAATTAAGTACTAACACTAATTTTTAAGTTACTGTGTTACTAACAAATTGGATCAAGTTAGCTGGTAAAAATAAATGATTTAATTAAATCATCATCATCATCTTTTTAGTCTTTACTACAGGAGCACGACCCTCTCTGTACTACTAGTCTCTGTACTAGGGCCATACTTGGCCAGAGCAGCCAGAGGACTTGGCCTACACTCTCCACGCTGGCCAGACGTGTTGGAGAGGTGTCTTAGATGTTTATAAACTTTGTTTAGCTTGTATTTCCTAAGTCGCCTTCTACGACATCCACGGGAAGACTTGGAGTGGTCCTATTCTACTCTGCCGGATACCACACGGCTATTTAATTGAATAACGGTCTCCTTTTTCGTGGCCACACAATATACACCGAAGCTCTGAATCTCCTTAGGGCCCGTTCGAGTCAAGTTTACACAGATATTGAGCACAACATTGTAAGCTTAACCTTTAGCTTTCAAGTTAAGGGATGGTATTTTAAAGCATGCTTTCTAAGTTAATTAAATTTAATCTATACTATCTATACTAATATTATAAAGGTGAAGAGTTTGTTTGTTTGTTTGAACGCGCTAATCTCAGGAACTGCTGTTTAAATAAATTCACTTTAATACGGTATTATCGCGTATATTACATTATTTTTACACCTAATGTTTCGAAAACTGTATTAAAGTGATTTTATTTAAATGTGTAATAATCGCGAAAAAATCAGAAACTACTGGTTCAAATTGGAAAATTCTTTTTGTGTTAGATAGTCCATTTATTGAGAAAGGCTTAAGGCCATAAAACATCACGCTGCGTCCAATAGAAGCGAAGCATCAATAAAAAATGTTTCGGTAACGGGGAAAATTATTCATCTATAATTTTAAAAAACTAATCCTAACTAATATTATAAATGCGAAAGTAAGTTTGTTTGTTTGTTTGTTACGTTTTCACGATTGTCATGAAATTTTGCATACAAGTCCTCTGGAGTACGGAGAAGGACATAGGCTACCTTTTATCATGGGAAAAAGTACTATTCCGGGCGGGCGGAGCCGCGGGCGAAAGCTAGTTAATCATAATAACAGAAATTGCCGCGGACGAAGTCGCGGGCAACAGCTAGTCTTTCATATAAAAAAACCGACTTCACTTGAGCTTAACTGGGCCATAACCGTCAAGCTAAAGACGGAAAACGATCTTTTACAAGCTTTTATTCACCTGTCCCGATGTTTGTCTGTAATCAAATCTTGCGAGTTAAATTTGATCCACTTCCTGAGCTGAAATTTTGCACGCATGCGTAAATCGGATGACAATACAATATTACGGAATCGTTGCGCTGGTCTGATGATGGAGTTGGAAGGTGGTCATAGAAACTCTTTACTAAACAAGGTACACCAATTGTGTTTGGACTCATATGAGAGATTTTGAACCTCCTAGCTAAGACATAGATGACATTTGTATTTTTGTTTTATATATTAGGGCGGCAAACGAGCAAGCTATTCACCTGATGGTAAGTGACACCGCTGCCCATGGACAACTGCAACACCGGGGTGTGACAGGTGCGTTGTCGGCCTTTCAAGGAGTCGGGGAAAGGAAATGGGGAAGGGAAGGGGAAGCATGGGCCTCCCCGGTTCGGTGAGTGAGAGCCCTCTTACCAAAGACAATTGCTCACCGAACGAAGCATAGAAGCGGTAAAGCTTCTACTCAGACGTCGATTTTCTGTGAGAGTGTGGTACTTCTCCGGACGAGCCGGCCCATTCATGCTACTAGCAATTCATTTTGCTGGCAGCGTGGCTCTACCACGACTCAATTGTCTATTTTATTACAAGAACTATCGAGTAATATGTTTGCAATGACTCGTTATAACTATATATTATAATTGCCTCCGTGGTCCAGTGGTTAAGGCGTTTGCCTGTAGACCCAGTCTTGGGTTTGATTCCCACGGGAAGCATACTTTGTTAAGTTGTTTCCAGTTTGGTTAGAACATTGCAGGCTTGAATCACCTGATTGTCTGATAATAAAGATGATTCCGTGCTTCGGTAGGCTCGTTAAGCGGTTGGTCCCGGCTGCCATCTGGTAGTCGATAAAGGAAACACGTCAGAGGCCGGGAGGTGGTTCGAACGAAGAACTCTGACACCAGAGTGTGCATGATCGATTGACCGTGACACCTACACGAAATTATGAATGACTCGTTATTATTTTTTTGAAAAGAGGCTAGTAGTTTACTTATAAATTCTAATTAGCTAGCCTTTTTTGATACCTATTACTATGGGATTTCCCCGTTAAGCATCAAGACGTAATATTGTAACTGTGTTCAATAATAAAACACAAAAGAGCACTTCTGTGAAGCACTTATAATCATATCTAATCAATGTCACATAACACTTGCATTAAGATGGTAAAACAATTGTTATCTTATCAATAACTAGACGCCATACTGCCCAGTTATTACAATACGCAAATACATTGTGCAATATAGACATAACACCACATATTTGCGTGTCAGGCGGCGTGTTGGGCTGAGAGTCGCTATTGTCGCAGAGTCCACCCCAAGTCCGCTAAAATGCTTTTCTTTTTTCAGTAATCAGTAGGTAATCAGTCATTTATTCACCAAAAATATGAGAACAATAGATCTTAAATAATAACCTTACATATTTTGTCGACAAAAGTCAGCATGTGAATATTTTTTATATCTACTACTTAGTAGGCAAACAGGCATACGGCCCACCTGATGGAAAGCGATTACCGAAGCCTATGGACGCCTGCAACGCCAGGGGTGCCACTCGCAAATACATAGTACATAGTCACGTCTTTTTTCCTTGCGGGGTAGACAGAGCTCATGTCTTTATGACCTTAAAGCTACGTCTATCATGTTTGTGAGAGTAAGGAAAATAGAATCAAAATAGTGATGGGTTGCTAGCCGCATCGTCTACTAAATGATTTGTCAGATTTAACCCATTCCCTTGATCGGCTTTTACGATCTGCTACAAACAACTAATTATATGCTACACAGCTTATAAAATAAACTTTCGCATAAAGTAAATAATAACTGGATTGAGGCAGTAGTAACTGCGCAGTACATCCGCCGCGTCAACTGCGCGCGCGCACGACATGCGATCCAACACGATCGTGCTGCTTCAAGCATTCAAGGGTAATGTGCTTTGCTTTGACAGAACCACGCGTTGAACGAGTGATTTCGCGGAATTCGAATAACATAATGATCTCGGAACGGCAGTTTAGTCTACCTGCGACCATGAAAACTGTAAAGTTTTCGAAACGTTAGGTATAAAAATAATGTAATATACACGATAATACCGTATTAAGTGATTTTATTTATAATTAAATATAAAAATTGTAATCATTATTAGAAACGAAAAAGAAAGAAATGATAAATGAAAAAAAAAATGATGATAATAATAATCCGGAACGCTAGTACTCTGTAGCTTTTGCATATTAATTAATAATATAATTATGATTCGATCCTTTAAAATGTGATTTGACGTGAAAAAGTGCCTGCAAATGCCTATTTTCTGAATAAACCTTTTGATTTTGATTTGATTTTTGATTGAAAAGTAGAAAAATACGAAAAGTTGTTTTGCTGAGTTTACTTGATGAAGGATTTTCCGTTATGATGTTGCAAGGAATGAATAAATTTATTCATCTTATCTACTGCTGGACTTAGGCCTCTTTATTACAATATTATGGAATCGTTGTTCTGGTCTGACGACGGAGTCGGAAGGTGGCCATAAGAACTCAACTAAACAAGGTACACCACCAATCGTGTTTGGGCTCATTTGATTTGTCTTGAAAAGCACTTTACTGGTGTAGATTTTGCTTCTCTTTGTGTATTTTATCGTTTGTAAAATGGGCTGTGCTCCAAACAATAGTTTGAGTTTATGCCTATGGCCACTTTCCATCATCGCACCTCACGCCATCGGCAGGTAATTCATCCCAACACCTTGTATCTTAAATGGTTGCGTACAGGACGATTTGAAAGGAACTTTCTTCCACGTACGCTTAAGTTGTGGAACGAACTCCCAGCCATGGTTTTCCCGAGTGATTACAACATGGGGTTCTTTAAAAAGGGCGTGAAAAGATTTCTTCAGGGTCGGCAACGCGCGAGTGGCACCTCTGGTGGTGCAGGCGTCCATAGGCTACGGTAACCGCTTTCCATCAGGTGGGCCGTATGCCTGTTTGCCTACTTAGTAGTATTAAAAAAAATCGTTTAAAATCAAAGCTTGTTAAAAAAAGTAATTTTGAAAAAAATATTATTAATTCTTCTTATACTTAAATTTTTAATTGCAATGTCTTCGTCACTACACCCCACGCATTTAGACCATAAATAAACTGAATCCGTCGGTCCGTCTGACTGCATCATGAATATTAAGTATTTAAAACAAGGAATGTCAAGACGTGACTCTTGTTGCTTAGTGCAATAATTGAGGATTTGTTAGAGGGGTAAGTTTGATTTATTCGAAAAATAATTGACTTTTTGATAGCACAGAGACTTTTTTGGCAAAAATAATGGAGTGGTTGCCATTACTTTCCCCGTTTCTCACACTAGTGAACAATCGACTAGTGTGCAGGATGCCTCATGAAGTATTTCTTCACCGTTAACAGATGGTCTATGAAAAAGCATCATCATCATTTCGAGTAGGTGTCACGGTCAATCGATTATGCACACCCTGTTTTCAGAGTTCTTCGGAACCACCGATCGGCCTCTGACGTGGTTCCTTTAACGACTACCAGATGGCAGCCGAGACCAACGGCTTAACGTGCCTTCCGAAGCACGGAATTATCTTTATTATCATCAAGCCTGCAATGTCCTAACCTAACTGGAAGCAACTAAACGAAGTATGTTTCCCGTGGGAATTGAACCCACGACCTTCGGATCTACAGGCAAACGCCTTAACCACTGGACCACGGATCGAGCTGATGGAAATTACCGTACTAGAGAGAGATTGGACTACAAACTCAACGAGGTACAGATCAGGCCGGGCAGGGTTTGAACCCGCGAAAACAAATTTCGCTTATGGGTAGAGCGCTTAGTTACTACTGCTTAGTCTTCCTCTGTGGTTCAGTGGTATCGCAAGTGCCTTTGAATTGCAGGGCTCTGGTTCGATCCTCGGTCAGGTCAAGATGGAAAGGGATCTTTTACAGATGGGCCTGGGTCTTGGATGTTATCTATTTATGTATTTGTTATAAAATATAGTATCGTTGAGTTAGTATCCCATAACACAAGTCTCGAACTTACTTTGGGGCTAGCTCAATTTGTGTGATTTGTCCGTATATATATTGTTTTATCATTAGAAATATAACGTTAATTATTAAAAACCCATATAAAATAGAAAATATGTTTGAAATTCAAGTATAGTCAAAATAATCTAAAATAATTTTTAAATTTATTTATTTATTTTATAGTTTGTCAAAAAATATGGATTCATAAGTACTTTATTGTTTACTTGTATGTAAAGCATGTTTAGTATTATGTGCGCACTTTTTTTTTTGTTTTGCAGCTAGACTTGTTTCTATTATATAAATTATTTTGTAAAGCTGTGTTGTGAGACTGTTTCGTGTGCTAATAAATAAAACAAAATAAAAATAAAAAAAATATTTTTGCCCTCTCTCCCGTAGGCAAAGAAAAGTAGTACCTACATTCCACTTTTTTTTACTTTTCTCACCAAAAACCCCATAGAATTTTTCACAAATTAGATTCATTAAATTTTAGCTTCCTACTTAATTTATAGAGTAGCTCACACCAAGTTTAACTATATAATAACTCACTATACAACAATCCTCCGTCAAGTAAGGGCGGACAAAGACGCAGTATCTTTCAAGCTGAGCGCGCATATTATGGCAGCCTCACGCGGACGCAGTCACGCGTAAGGCCCGATACACTTCGTGACTGATGTTCTCTTTAAACGACTATTCAATTTATTTATACAATGGTTAAGTTATGTGATAGATTCCTTTATTACACGACTACTTTAAAAAAGAGGTGTACTGTTCCCACAAACATATCAATGAGGTTAAGGGCCCGTACTACCTCACACTGCTTTGCATGATTGATTGTTATATCAATAATAATTAAATACTCAAGCTGAAATAAAAATGCAGCAAAGTTCAGGACTAACTCTGGTAACTATCTGACTCAAAAACACGATTGCGTTAAATTTTCTCGATAGAAAAAAAATTGCAAAGTTGCTTCCAAATCACGTCTAATTTACTCGGTATATAGCATTATTCACCAAATACATTAAAATTAACCTTGAAACTTTTGATTATTATTGCATTACAGATAAGGCAGCCATCATATGTTTTTCTTTTTCGAATAACCCTTGAATATTCCTAAAAAACGAAAATATCCAAAGTAGCCAACGCGTTTAGACCATCCGCGTTTGTGCCGCCACGCCGCCTGGCCTATGGCGGGCTCTTAACGTATATAAGTTGTTTTTTCTTCATAACTTGATAATGCTTGAACAAACAATTTTGGATGTTTTTCAATTCATTTTGTATGAAATTTTACTTTTATAAATTGGTCGACTATGACTCTTTTATTAATCATCATCATCATCGTTAGGTCTATTTAGTCTCTACTGCTGAAGCACGACCCCCTCTGTACTACCGGAGTCATACTTGGCCAGAGCAGACAGAGGATTTGGCCTACACTCTCCTCGCTGGCCAGACGGGTTGGAGAGGTCTCATTGATGTTTATGAGCTTTGTTTGGCTTGTATTTCCTAAGTCGCCTCTTAAGACCTCCATAGGTAGGCTTGGAGTGGTCCTATTCTACTCTGCCGGAAACCACACGGCTAAATATTAAGATAATTTACCTTTAAACTTTGTTACATATACTACTGCCGCGAATTTATCTTTGTCGTTGAAGATTTTGTATGGAACTGCCCATTTTTTTTTGAGTTCCCAGCATTGGTCCCATAGGAAAAGTTGTTCATATCGATGGGCTGAATCACCCCTTTAAGAGTCCAGAACTATCAAAATTTCACTTACTTTCAAGAATGTTAAAAAAGGTTGTTTTCTGATAACTCTAAGGAAGTTTACAATCGCGAATACGATCGAATTAATTATTGATAAGATCTCTCCCCTTTAGCTTGTCATAACGCCGTTGTATTCCGTCTTTATTACTTGTAATATCTAATAACGTCGCTTAAAGGTGGCAATAACGTGTTTATATCACCTAATAATGGCTAGAGTCGAAATTAACTGGCGTGAGGTCAAATTGCGTTGCTTTCAGGCCACGAATTTACATGATAGCGGTGGCAGAAGGCGGTAGCGTAGCAATGGCAGCCATTTTAATATTTTTTTAACGTCTTGAAAATCAATGAACGCCGGCTGTATGCATGAAAAAATGTCACGTTCCGTGTGCAAGCGAGAGAGCGGAACAAGCGGTAGAGAGGCACCTTGGGTTTGTGACGACACGTCTATCTCTTTTTTACCATTATCACGCAAAATTATAGCCCGTAAACCGATGTTACAGACAGCCAATTATATTTTTTATATACAGACAAGCGGGCTATAAAAGGGTAAAGTTGGGTTGTCTATTAGATATTGATTTTTTACTATATTTTTAATTCTCTTCAATTGGTCACTTGTTACCTAAGAGTTGTGTGTATCTTCTATTATTGAGATACATTTTTTGACCAAGCCAGCGTCACATCAGAGCATAGTAATTTAATATCTAAAAAGTAGTTTCAAGATGCTTTTATATCACCTAACTAGCTTTCGCCCGCGGCTCGCCCGCGTTAATATCGATCCCTCGGAAATAGTACTTTTTTCCAGGATAAAAGGTAGCCTATGTCCTTCTCCGTACTCCAAAGAACTTGTATGCAAAATTTCATGATGATCGGTTCAGTAGTTACGGCGTGAAAGCGTAACAAACAAACAAACAAACAAATAAACAAACAAACAAACTCACTTTCGCATTTATAATATTATAGTAAGGAAGTAAGGATAAGGATAAGGATAATGTCTAGAGTACAAATAAACAGATAGCGGTCAAATTGCGTTAAAATAAATAAATATATACTGACAAATCACACAGATTAAGCTAGCCTCAAAGTAAGTTCGAGACTTGTATTGTAGGATACTAACTCAACGATACTATATTCGCGCTTCAAGGAAACTCTTGCTAGTTGGCAAATTTTATCTTTTAACAGAAAAGTAATGAAACGTTATTTGCGCGTTGATTTCAAAATCTCCTATGCTATCTCGTAGCGCTTGCCGCTACCGCCCGCCGCTCCTTTTGTAGCCCAATCGTCAGGTGGGTAATGTTGCGTGAGGATTGGGCGTTAGACGAAGTGCCTTACGTTACTTATGGCTGGTACGGGGTATACTTAGCTCCGTTACATAATTTTGAATGTGGCTTGTTCATGGGATTCGTGGGTTAAACGCTGATTAATTTATTGCTTTTTAGGGTTCAGTACCTAAATGGTAAAAACGGAAACCTTTATTAAGTTTCCACTGTCTGTCCGTCTGTCGCTCAATCCGATGAAACAAAAAAAATATCAAAATTTGTGAACTTCGGTAGGAAATTACTAATAATGTTTTTTTATTACCGTCTTATAATATTAATGAATTTATTACCGTCAATTCAACAAGTCTTTTACGGGAGCTTTACTGACACCAACTTTCCTTTCGTGGAAGTAAGTATCCCCATAGACCCATTCACACATTTGCAAAAATATTTTTCATGCAACTAGGTATAGTCCAACTTTAGAAGTATCGGCCGTACAAATTTTATCAATATCTGTTCAGTAGTTTTTGAGATGTGTAGTTGAATATGTATCAGCCACTAGGCATATATCATCATCAGGTCTTTTTAGTCTCTACTGCACAAGAACATGACCCTCCCTGTATTTTTAAATAACTTACTTTAATTTATTTAATAAAAAAATACTTGTGCCTTCCTGATACCATCCGTTTTGTGGAAGTAAATAAAACATGCATTGTATATCATCACGTCTTTGTTCTTTGCGGGTAGACAAAGTCTAAGGCCATAAGGTCTAAACGCTACGTTGAGCTGTTGGTAGGCATATAGGTGGAAAACGGAATCTAAATAGTGATAAGCAATGCGGCTGCCATCCTGGGAGCCGCATCGCCTATTTATATGATTCCCTAGATTAAAGCCCTCCCTCAGCGGGTTCCTACGGTCTGCGCTGTAAAAAATTAGGTGATACACGTTTTTAGGGTTCCGTACCCAAAGGGTAAAAACAGGACCCTATTAATATCGGTCCGTTGTCCAGACGGACAGACAGTATCTCATTAACTCCCAAAATGGGAGACCCCCTAAATAATTTATTCTATTTTTAGTATTTGTTGTTATAGCGGCAACAAAAATACATCATCTATTTATTTATTTATTTATTTATTTATTTATGTATTTATGTATTTATTTATTTATTTATTTATTTATTTATTTATTTATTTATTTATGTATTTATTTATTTATTTATTTATTTATTTATTTATTTATTTATTTATTTATTTATTTATGTATTTATTTATTTATTTATTTATTTATTTATTTATTTATTTATTTATTTATTTATTTATTTATTTATTTATTTATTTATTTATTTATTTATTTATTTATTTATTTATTTATTTATTTATTTATTTATTTATTTATTTATTTATTTATTTATTTATTTATTTATTTATTTATTTATTTATTTATTTATTTATTTATTTATTAACACACAAAACAGATTGTGACATATAATAACATAATTATTACTCCAAATGAAAGAATTTTAAATTTGAAATTCCAATCTGTGAAAATTTAAACTGTCAAGGAATGGACAATCCCTATTAATATCGCTCCGCTGTCCAGACGGAGTATCTTATTAATCGTGATAGTCAGACAGTTGAAATTTTCACAGATGATTTGTTTCTGTTGTAGCTATAACAATAAATACTAAAAATAGAATAAAACTAATATTTAGGGGGGTCCCATACAACAAACGTGATTTGTTTTGCTTGTTTTTGTTGGATATTAATAACGTCAACAGGTATACGCTTGTAATATTTCCATAATATTTCCATAATATTTACTTATATATTCACTTTAAAAATAAATAATTATATAAAATTAATATTAAAGGGGGCTCCCATACAACAGACATGATTTATTTGTCGATTTATAGGTAACGGTACGGAACCCTTCGTGCGCGAGTTTGACTCGCACTTGGCCGGTTTTTTTTTTCTTTTCTCCCAGACCAGGAATGGAAGAGGAGTTAGTAAAAATGTATTTAAAAGTCCAATAGTCCCTTCGTAAGCTGCAGTCTACGATTGGTCTAAACTTTAGCAATACCCGCGTGTCTTACGGTCTAGATTTCCAGTGCTCTCGACACGAGAGCTATTCCTAGATCCTAGAGCCAGTGTTTGCTTGACCTAGTCGTTTAGAGTTTACACATTGCATCCTGGTTCGGGTAAAAGTTTTTCTATTTTTAGTTTGCGTTTGTTTTTCTAAGTTGAGTTTGTTTTAAATGAGGTAACTTTTAGAGAAATAGTTTCCTTACATTTAAAAATATATAGGGGCTTTGGCAATAAGTCCAAAACGTCACTTTTAAGGCATAAACAAAGAGTAGAAAATAAAAACTAAGCGTAAAGACAATGCATCTTTTTTGCAGCACGATAATGTGTACCTGTGGCCGATGGGGCAAAAGGGTTCTCGAATGGCGACCGGGACCCCTTTTTTACGCATAATTTGTTTTGTCCTAACATGCTTTGGCATACCGGTTTTAGCATAAATATTTTTGGCATAATAGTTCTTACGCATAATAGGCATGACGAATGATTTTGAAATACTGGTCTATAATATTCTTAAGAAACTATTATTTCCTAAAAATATAAAATTTTTGTAATTTACTAAGGTTTTTAGGGAAAAAATGCCATTTTAAATTACATGTCAGAAATAAGCGCCAAAACGGTCACTCATGACATGGCGTCTGCTTGTGACGTCACGCCTATATAAATAGATCGTAATATGAGTTGTAGCACTAGGAGTTTTATGCAACTTTTTTGTAAATATGAATTCTAAAGTGTATAAGTGCTGTGCGGTCCCTCAGTGCGTTAATACGTCGTTAAAAACTCCTGAGAAATTGTTTGTTTACGTGCCAAACAACAAAACAATCAGATATAAGTGGCTTAATCTTGCTAGGCGCGATCCAAAAGCCATAGGTCTGAATACTCCTATTTATTTCTGTGAAGATCATTTTGACGTAAGTTTACACTTTATTTTATATATTATTCTATAGCGTGTGACTTTATTAATATTAGTAAAAAGTTAAATTATAAATACTTTTGAGGTTGGATTTATCTCTTAAAATATTCGTCACTTTATTCATTTTCCAGTTGCCCAATGATATGGATAACTTTATGGAGTATCACGTGATGGGTTTCGTGTCGCAGGTTCGCATGAAACCAGGATGTATACCAACAAAATTTCAATGCCAATCAGATAGAACAAAAAGAACCTCTAATACCACAGAACGACAGTATATTGTAAAAAAACAAAGAAAGGTATTAATTGAGGAATCTATAAAAGATCTAGAAGAAAGAAAACTATCTACAAAACACTTGGAACTTGGAGAGCCATCATATGGAAGTTCAGGTAGGTAACTATTTATTTACCTATTTAAAGTAGAAATCGACTCAAACTGTAGACATGCCAAAGATTTAAGGGGCATACATTAATCATCATTAATAAGGTAGGTACACAGCCAACGGTTTGCTCATTTTGGAATTGTATTAAGTACAAAATTATGATATTGATGGCAAAGGGCCAATAAACTTTTATTATTCATTAAATCATCAAGCGCGAGAAACGCAGACACATTTTCTATTGTCATACGGCCCTATCCGGCTGCTTGTTGGTTGAGAGGTCAAGTACTTATTTAATGTTGTTGGTTTTCAGGTCTACATGGCGATATAGAAAATATTACACAAGAAGAACACAAGGCTGCAGATAAATCAATACAAGTACACATGTCACACAAGTTCAGAAGTAAAGCCATACAAACAAATGTTAAATTAGAAAATCAGATGACATCACCATTGAAACCCGATTTCCAATCCGTTTCCACATGACCATTTAAGATTACAAGATGCACCACCAACACCAAGCCAACAACATCAAACTTACAAATACCTTCAAGGAAAATATTTACCGCAGAAGAGCCATCTGATAGTGATATTTCTTATACACCATCTTTATCACACAGAGGATCATCACCATCAACAATATCTCTTCAAATGAAATCAACTTCAGATTGCAGTGAGTTAATACAGGATGTTAAAAAGCAAGAGGCATCTCAAATTCTGAAATATACTTTACTTAAAATTAGAAGAAATCCACGTTTTTACATTGGTGTTCCTAAAAATTGTTATTATTTAATAAGTTTAATTGAAGAAAATATAAATATTCCTCAAAATCATATTGTCATGTGTTTACAAAAAATTAGATTAAATAATCCATTCAGTGAGCTAGATGATGATTTTTCTATGTCTTCATGTTATGATAGCAAGATATTTTTTAAAAATATTCCTTTGTTGGCTAGTGTAATGTGTCCTTTAAAAGTGTGTAAAATTAAGTGAAGATAGTATAAAAAAGAATTTACCCATGGCTTTTAGACATAACTATCATCATGTTAGTTGCATTATTGACTGTTTGGAAATTGAGATACAAAAGCCCTCAAAAGCTTTGAATCAATCTCTCTCGTGGTCAGAATATAAAAAAGCAAACACTGTCAAATACCTTGTGTCCTGTACGCCAAATGGTTTAGTTAATTACATATCACCAGGGTATGGAGGAAGAATAACAGACACATGTTTGGTAGAGTCATGTGATTTTATAAAATATTTGCAACCAGGTATGTATGTGATGGCTGACAGAGGATTTAAGCATGTTCAATCATATTTACTAAAACATGGAGTGAATCTAGTGAGACCTCCAAGTGTTTCAACTGGGGCTAAGCTGTCAAAGATTGAGGCAAGAGAAACCAAACAAATAGCTTGTTTAAGAATACATATAGAGAGAGTGATTCGACGCTTGAGAGAATTTAGTATTTTAAAGCCGCATGCTTGTGTGAATACTTATCTTATAAAAGTACTTGATGATGTTATTACCATTGCTTGTGGTTTAATAAATCTACAGGATTCTTTGATTAAATAAAATTACTAGTTTACTTTATGAATGTTTATTAATAACTTAATAACACTTTGGTATAATAAAGGGTACACATTCGCTTTCCATGAAGATAACTACCAATACTTTAATTAATTCTGAAATATTATTTATTTATTTATTTAGCCTGTTACACTGTATTGAGAGAGTATATGCTTTTGCTTTCGTTTGCCGCTGTGTCCGGCTACAAGATGTCTCTCAACTCAGCGTGCCTGTTGGCAAAGGCCTCCTCCAGTAGCTTCCATTGCTTCCTATCTTTAGCCACTCTCCTCCATTTGGGGCCTGCAGTAAGTTTTAGCTCATCTTCCCAGCGCATTTGTTGTCGTCCTCGACGTCTCTTTCCATCTCTTGAGTACCAGTCTGTTATTATTTGACTCCATTTTTCCTGTCTAGATCTCAACATATGGCCGGTCCATCTCCATTCTTGGAGGACTATTTTTTAAAGGATTCCAGGTATTTTGGTAATTGCTCGTAATTGAACATTACTAATTCTATCCAGCCTTCGTGATCCTATCATACTTCGTTCCATAGCTCTCTGGCATTTTTCTAGTTTGTCTCTGTGGTATTTTGTGAGAGACCAAGTTTCGCAGCCATATGTGATGCATGGAAGAATGCAAGAAGTGAAAACTTTCCTTTTCGTTGCCATATTGTGATCCTTAGATTTTAAGATTTCCTTTAAAGACCATTATCTTTTCCACCCATTGGCAATTCTCTTGTTTATTTCTTTGGTTGTTTGGTCTTTAGATGAAATGATTTGGCCTAGGTAGCAATATTCGTCGACATATTCTATGTTTTGTTCGTGGATTTCAATGGGTTCCATTTGTGAGTTAGTCATCAATTTAGTCTTGGTTATGTTCATTTTTAAACCCACTTTAGAGCTTTCGATGTTTAAGGTTTGAATCATCTTCTGGAGTTCTTTTGGACTTTCTTCTAGCAAAACCAGATCGTCGGCAAATCGTAAGTGGTTAAGTTTTCTCCCGTCTATGTTGAGCCCTATATGTTCCCAGTCAAGATTGCGAAAGACATTCTCCAGAACTGCTGAAAACAGCTTTAGAGACAGTGGATCTCCCTGTCTGACTCCTCGCTTGATCGGGAATTCTTTGCCCAAAACTTCCAACTGGATTTTAGCTTTGCTGTTTGTATATATAGTTTTGATGATGTTAGTATATATTGCAGGAATACCTTGCCTTTCTAAGCTCTCCCATATTGCCTTATGACTGATGCAGTCGAATGCTTTTGCATAATCTATAAAAGCCACATATAGTGTTTTGTTATATTCATTGTACTTCTCTATTATTTGTTTAAGTGTGAGAATGTGGTCTATCGTCGAGAAATTTTTTCTGAAGCCGGCTTGTTCTATTGGTTGGCTATCGTCCAATTTGGAGCTTATTCTGTTCAAAATGATTTTAGCAAATATTTTATACACATTCGACATCAGGCTTATTGGACGATAGTTCCCGATGTCATCCTTTGCGCCTTTTTGTGTAGGAGGATTATATATGAAGTTTCCCATTGTGTTGGTATATGTCCACTTTTCAAAATTTGGTTGAACATATCAGTGAGTATTGGTACTAATTCATCCATACTCCCTCTAAGCATCTCATTGGGAATTTTGTCTGGTCCAGGTGCTTTCTCCATTTTTTGGCTTTTTATGGCTTTTTCCACTTCGCTCTTCAAAATATCAGGTTCACACTCTGGCAGGTTATCTATTGTTTTCTTATATGATTGTGTGGGATTATGATCATCCTTATTTGAATATAGATCTTTATAGAATTTTGTGGCTAGTTCATGTATACCTTCCCTGTTTGTGATGATATCTTTCTTTTTCTTTAGTTTAGGTATCCACTCTTTACCTGTTCCCTTAAGTTCTTTTAAAGCCTTCCTAACCCCGCCTGATCTCATTATGTGTCTCTCTAGCACTTCTCGCCTTTTGTTTTTACGGTCTCTTCTGATATATTTATTGATTTGTTTGCTTATTTCCGAAATTATTTTAATGTTTTCTTTGTTCTTTCCTTGAGCCAGTATAGATTTCCTGTGGTTTATGAGTTGGATGGTCTCATCACTGAGTGGGTATTTGCTTTTGGTTTTGTTATTATTGTTAGGCATAGTAAGTTGTTTTTCCAGTTTTCTGTAATTTACCTTGATATCGCATTCACTTTCATATGTCAGCTCTTTCATTATATCTGTTAGCGACTGGCCAATTTTTTTGGAACTTTCTGTAGTAATGTGAGTTGGATTGAGAGTGGTTATGTTCTTTCTTACTTTTTTTGGTGGTCTAGGCAAAATTGTACTTCTGACCATACGATGATCTGTGTTAAAATTTAGTCTTGAGATTACGCTTGTATTTGTAAATGAAATTCTGAAATATATTTGTCATCAAATGTTACACTTATTATTTCAACATTTCTATTAACATTATAGTTGCAATCAGCAACACAGAAGTAGCCTTTGTGAAGGCCTGACAAAAACATTTGTAGCTGCATTTGCCCATAAAACTTCTGGGCTGGTTTCCTATTAACGACATAATTTTTTTGAGTCTTTGCACTTATTGAACACTTAATTTCTATAATGCAGTCTTCACAGATACCGTCTGGTGATCCTGCTATCATGGGATATTTTTTACATAGCAGTACGCTACATTTTTTAATTTTTTTCCCCAGTTTGTTACTGACAGTTTCCCTCACTTCATCCTCTAGCAATCTACCATGTTTCATAGCTGGTGTATCTGGGATTTTTCCTCCCATTATCAAAGCAATCAATGTTCCATCATTGATTTTGCACCTACTGAATTCATATGCTCATGAGGCGGTCAGCCTGCCATATCTCAATTCGTGCCAAAAACAACTTTGATGCTGGTTTCTTGTTCCTTTTTTTACTCTTTCAACATCTGCATCAGTCAACAATTTTTTTTGGAAAAAACTGTCACAACACTTTTTCTTGTATTTCATCAGCAATTTGTGCATGGAGAATATTTCTATTGTATCACTGACAAGGTGGTGCGATGAACTAAACAAATATAATAAAAACTGGAGAACACAAACCACAGACTGACAAAAATGGAAAAAAGAGAAAGAGGCCTTTGCCCAGCATTGGGACATTAACGGCTCGTAATAATAATAATCACTGACATAATCATTCTGATATTTGATCAACTCACAGTTGCACAGCTTCCTTTACTTACCATCTTCAATAAATTTTTCAAAAACCATAGTATTTGAAAGCAAACTAGATTTACCATTAGATAAATCTTTTGTTGTTATATATTTTAAAGTAGTTCCAACCCTGGACAGCTTAGATTTCATCCAGTAGCATTCAATGGAGGTAGCGGATGGTTCCTCGCTTCTGCGATGGACCCACATTAGGAATGCAATCGCATGTTTGCAACCTCCTTGTGATGAAACACAGTCTTGGCATTCCACTGATATAACAGCTTTATTTTCTTCATCAACTATTAAAGTCACTCCATAAAGCTTTGCATGGACCTTGTGTTCTGGGCAAATCTTAGATTTTACTATGCACAGCTTTCCTTCACGTTTTAACTGAACGTAGCTAACAGCGTCATCCCCATAAGATGGCCTGGAGGATCTAAAACAAAGAAATTGATGTGTAAACATACATACGATATAGACATGATTTCAATCAATATAACCTGTAGAACTAAAAATAGCAAACGGTGCTATTATAATAGTTAATTAATAATAAATAATACTTACAATGAAGTCATAACATTTCTAAATTCTGCTGAACAGAAGTCTTTGGATTTTGTCAGGAACTCCCTTAGCATCAACAAATCATGTCTGGGCCAGTTAGAGCTGTTTGCCTTAACAAATCCTTGTTCCATGACTTATTGAAAACACGAAAGCAATGAATATATCGATAGAAATCACGAATTATTACGTGAAAACAATTAAAATAGCGCGAAAATCGTCGAAATTCATACAATATCAGTGACAGTTGACAGCGTTTATATAGGCGTGACGTAATTCATTCTGATTGGTGTTCAGCAGAACATGGCGGACTGCTGATTTTTGCGTTTTATTTTATTAAATAAAATAATAATCTCGTCTTGAAAATGAAAATAAATAACTTTTCAACAAAATATTAACAGTATTTTTGTAGATAAAAACAATATTTTAATGATTTTTGCGTACTGTCTTCATGCCTATTGTATTTTGGCATACGGGTAATTTGGCATAGTCATCATTTAGGCTAATTTGTTTTGGCATAATGATAATTCGCATAATCTCCATAGACATAAAAACTATTAGACTAATAGTGATTAGGTATAAAATACGTGAGAAATCAGTTCCAGAAAAGTAGGTTAGGTTAGGTTATGTTTTATGTTTAAATTCAATTATGATTTAGTAAATGCCTAAATATGCTTAGGTACATTATGCTTAAAGTAATTATGCGTATACTGTTATGCGTAAGAACGTTAGTATGCCATGTTACATTATGGCTTAAATTTTTATACTTATAGATAGGGAACCGTGGCGACCACCGGCAAGCGCAGCGTCGGACATTCACCGACCAGATGGTCGTATGACCTGACTAAGGTCGTAGGAAGACGCTGGATGCTGGCCGCTTTTAACCGGTCGTATTGGAAATCCTTGGGGGAGGCGTATGTCCAGCAGGAAATAGGTCCAGGAAATAAGGATTTTCTGAAATCTGTGATAGCAGCACCAAGACTTCGAGTCTGATAAGCTGTTATTAGTCAACAATATGTCAGTTTTGCTGCTTGTCAAGTATTATACAGTGACAGTTGCTCGTTGGACCCTTTGATTTAATGGCAGCAATGATTTGATGTGAATAAGGTGGTAAGAATCTCAGAAGACCGCCATATCGATTGTGTAATTTCTGAGTTGCTTTTTTTATGTCTTACTATGTAACAAATTGATACCTACTAGATATTTTGCTTGACCTACCATTTTCTGTACTTAATTTATTACTTTTGATAAAAAAAATAAACTTTGGTGAATTTTCCGATCCAACTGTATATAAATATATATAAATATACGGACAAATCACACAGATTGAGCTAGCCCCAAGGTAAATTCGAGACTTGTGTTATGGGATACTAACTCAACGATACTATATTTTATAACAAATATATATATAGATAAACATCCAAGACCCAGGCCAATCTGAAAAAGATCATTTTCCATCTTGACCTGGCCGGGGATCGAACCCGGTCACTCCGTGTCGCAGGCTGGCGTGTTGACCGCTGCGCCACGGAGCTAGTCTGTATATCTCATAACCTACTTATTAGAATAAAATATTTGGTTTTTCTTTAATTTTAAGGATGATATTGAGTACAAATACAACCGCACAACTTACCAACCGCCCCGGGGAATCTATACGGAGCGAAATGACTTTGTCAAGTCCAAAAGGGACTAGAAAAATGGGAAGTTTGGACCCACATCACGCTGACGTGTCGTGATTACAGCAGGTGCGGCTGAGATGGTCGGAACGGGTTCAAGACCCGGGTTAGGAGTTATACACAAGATAAGTTATTGAACGATTTTGGAAAAAGTAAGTATTTTTAGTAGTTTAGTAGAGTCAGATAAGGGCTTTTTCAGCAACAATTTCTAATGATTCACGATAGAATAAAAATGTAATAAATATATAGGGCCATATTATACAAATTGAGCGACAGTAAGTTGTGAACTTGTGTCGTAGGATACTAACTCAACGATACTATATTTCATAATAGATACTTATATAGATAAACATCCAAGACCCAGGTCAATCTGAAAAATATCGTTGTCCATCATGACCGGACCAGGGATCGAACCCGAGCACCCTCGTGTCGCAGGCTGTCGTGTTGACCACTGCGCCACGGAGCTCGCTGTAATGATCGCATACCCTCCTGATACAGATTTATTATCACTATAACTTTTACGACTTAACTCTTTTAATTTACGTCGAAAAGATATGTCGGCATAACCTCCTACTGGCAGTATATAATTTTCACCAGTAATTTACTCTTTTTCGTATATTAGACGTTTTCAAAGTCGCCTTAAGGTGTCTGTCTTAACGACCATCATATCGCAATAGAAATAAACATGACAAGAGCTTGTTACACACTAGTGAAGAGGTAGCTAGTGTACAGGATCACTCAATCTCTTTTTCAAATAATACATTCATGTTATCACGTTTTTATCCCTTACGGGATACACAGAGCCTAAGGTTATTAGAACGAAAGGCCACGATTAGCGTGTTGGTGGGCGTAAAGGTGGAAAACGGAATCATCATCATCATTTCGTGTAGGTGTCACGGTCAATCGACCATGCACACCCTGGTGTCAGAGTTCTTCGGAACCGCCTCTCAGCCTCTGACGTGGTTCCTTTAACGACTACCAGATGACAGCAGGGACCACCGGCTTAACGTGCCTTCCGAAGCACGGAATCATCTTTATTATCAGACAATCAGGTGATTCAAGCCTGCAATGTCCTAACCAAACTGGAAACAACTAAACAAAGTATACTTCGAACCCACGACCCCCGGGTCAACAGGCAAACGCCTTAACCACTGGACCACAGAGGCTGTTACGGAATCAAAATAGTGATGGGTTGCAGGATCGCATCGCCTATTGTCTTGCATGATTCTTTAGATTTCCGCCCACTCCCTTCACTACGGTCAAATAAGCGTATTTCGAAGATATAACCAATCTAAACTATTATCGTTCAGATCCTAGACTACTGTTGTGTAAACTAAATGCTCACTAAAATGGTAATCGTGTGACGTCACCCTAACCCACATTCCAGCTTGGGACAAATAGCTAAATAGATAGAGACGTTTACCGGATTATTTATAGCGTGTTCCATTGTCAAACCGAGTTTCACGCCAGTGGATTATTTTGGAAAGGAAATAAATCGGTTTTGATTCAGAACAATAAGGTTTTTGAAATAAATCGTTGTTTTACATTACCGCGGAAAAAAACGTGTAATGTTTTCAGAGTGACTGAGTTTCCTAACTCCACCATCATCATCATCATAAGGTTTTTATAGTCTCTACTACAGGAGCATGACCCTCTCTGTACTACCGGAGCTATATCTTATCCTTTCCTTACTAATATTATAAATGCGAAAGTGAGTTTGTTTGTTTGTTACGCTTTCACACCGTAACTACTGAACCGATAATCATGAAATTTTGCATACAAGTTCTCTGGAGTACGGAGAAGGACATAGGCTTTTATCCCGGGAAAAATACTATTCCCGAGGGATCGACATTGACGCGGGCGGAGCCGCGGGCGAAAGCTAGTAAATAAATAAATACTTGGCCAGAGCAGACAGAGGATTTTGCCTACACTCTCCTCGCTGGCCAGACGGGTCTCATGGATATTAACATGATGTCTCTAACTCCATCATAACTTTCAAATGTCTGAACTTAATGTGTAAGGTGTCGTTAAGATCTTTGCTTCCTATAATTTTTAGCAACTTGTTTTAATTTGAATGTTTATAAACTGGAATTTGACAGTTTTCTCAAGTATTCTTTAAGATTTGGAATACGAGAACATGTATGATGTAATCGTAAATACCCAAGTCGCGACGTTTACTGACACAATGGTAATACGCGAGTGTGACTCAAAATTTTGTACACAAACTTTTCAAATAGGCTGGCTGGTCCCCTATTCTTTTCTATAGCTCAGTGGCGCAGTGGTTAACACGCCAGCCTGCGACATGGAGT
Organism: Elegia similella; assembly: GCA_947532085.1. NCBI lineage: Eukaryota > Metazoa > Arthropoda > Insecta > Lepidoptera > Pyralidae > Elegia > Elegia similella. The sequence goes on from OX383941.1 coordinate 24,796,195, forward strand.
GCCCGGGTTCGATCCCCGGCCAGGTCAAGATGGAAAAGATCTTTTTCAGATTGGCCTGGGTCTTGGATGTTTATCTATATATGTATTTGCTATAAAATATAGTATCGTTGAGTTAGTATCCCATAACACAAGTTACGAACTTACCTTGGGGCTAGCTCAATCTGTGTGATTTGTCCGTATATATTTATTATTATTTATTTTTCCTTGAATGATTTTTATCAAGTCGTCATATTGTATTAGCGCAGAAAAGAGCTCAATGGCCCAGGTGGCGTAAGTAATACGCTTACCCATGTCAAGCAACCCCGGGCGCGATCCCTACTGGGATGGGTGGCCTTAAGTGACATAAAAATATTTCAAGCACCTCCATGATTTAGAAGTTACGTTACGCCGTTATCATTGATAAAAATTGGTTATCGTTTGGTTAGGACATTGCAGGCTTGAATGACCTGATTGTCTGATAATAAAGATGATTCCGTGCTTCGGAAGGCACGTAAAGCCGTTGGTCCCGGCTGCCATCTGGTAGTCGTTAAAGGAACCACGTCGGAGGCCGAGAGGCGGTTCCGAAGAACTCTGACACCAGGGTGTGCATGGTCGATTGACCGTTGACCGTGTCACCTACACGAAACGATGATGATTGATAGCAATCGTTAAGCAATGACAGATACTGAAAAATCAGACACCAGTGTGATACACACGAAACACAAAAACAAACATGCTGTAAAAAGGAATACAACGTTGAAGTATAAGTATATTCTTCTCTTACTCTTCCATGGTCTGGGAGAAAAGAAAAAAACGTCGAATGTCTCTCTTCCCTCGCATACCGTAGAAGCCGGTCAAGGAAATGGCTTAAGAATCTAATGATTCTCGCCTATCGTCATCATTAGGCGATGCGGCTAGCAACCCATTACCACCCTATTTTGAATCCGTTTTTCAACTTTATGTCCACCGACACGCTAAACGTGGCATTTTGGTCTTATAACCTAGAGCCTAAGGTTATAAGACCAAAATGCCACGTTTCTCTACCCTTGTCTACCCCAAAAAGGATAAAGACGTGTTAATATATACATGGTGAAATTTTGATCATTTCGGAACCGCAAAAGGGTGACTGAGACCATCAATATGAACAACTTTTTCTATGGGACCAACGCTGGGAACTTAAAAAATATTTCGTCATTTCCATACAATAGGGTACCGCCACCCGGCCAGTTTGTATGGGAATGTCGAATTTTTTTGAGTTCCCAGCATTGTTCCCGTAGGAAAAGTTGTTCATTTTGATGGTCTGAGTCACCCCTTTAAATGTCCAAAACGATAAAAATTTCACCATGTATATATGACTAGCTTTCGCCCGCGGCTCCGCCCGCGTCAATGTCGATCCCTCGGGAATAGTACTTTTTCCCGGGATAAAAGGTAACCTATGTCCTTCTCCGTACTCCAGAGTACTTGTATGCAAAATTTCATGAAGATCAGTTTAGTAGTTACGGCGTGAAAGCGTAACAAACAAATAAACATACAAAAAAAACAAACAAACAAACAAACAAACAAACAAACAAACAAATAAACAAACAAACAAACAAACAAACAAACAAACAAACAAACAAACAAACAAACAAACAAACAAATAAACAAACAAACAAACTCACTTTCGCATTTATTATATTAGTTAGGATTAGGATATATCCTAGACCCATGTAATATATATATATGAATAGTTTTCTATAATGTATCCAGAAAATTATTATCGATTTCCCGTTCGCAGAAAAGTTAAGGCGCTGTGCATCAGAGGAATACCGTAAAACGTGTATTTTTTCGTCGCGCATTTAGCCTTATTTTTCAAAGAATACTAGCATGAAAAAAATATGAAGTACAGTTCAAAGATCAAAATAAATGGTTACATAAAAATATGTTCAAAAAAATATTTAAAACCTATCTAAATAAAATATCAAAAAAGCTATATCCAGAAAAATTTTCGTCGCGAATTTCTTGATATTTTCAGCGACAACTACCAAATTTTATACGTCTATAAAAAGTATAACTAAATGAGCTAGATGGATACCTACAAAAAAAAATATTTGGTTATAATTATTGAATTATTAAATTAAAAGTGAAAATTAGCACGAAAATGGCAGACACGGATTTAAACTGAGACTGACGATAGGTATGACACAAATATATAAAATATTGCGCGATGTCCGCTACAAACGGTTAAGGGATACAGCGCCTTAAGCGTGATTTAATCGCGCGTCACTAATTACTCGTATAACAAAGTAAACGCGCGTTTGGCGTGACGTCGCTGGCTCCCATTTGGTGTGACGTAAGTTCATTTGGTGTGACGTAAGTTCATTTGGTGTGACGTAACTATCGTTTGCTGTAACTCAATTATTTCGGAGTATTAATCTCGGAGACTAATAGTTTGCGCCAGTCATTAATATAGTACAGGATTCAGCTGACTTGTCAAGAACATGTGATAAACTTACTATAGAGCGATAATAAACAACCTCCGTGGTCCAGTGGTTAAGGCGTTTGCTTGTTGATCCGGGGGTCGTGGGTTCGATTCCCACCGGAAGCATACTTTGTTTAGTTTTTTCCAGTTTGGTTAGGACATTACAGGCTTGAATCACCTAATTGTCTGATAATAAATGATTCCGTGCTTCGGAAGGCACGTTAAGCCGTTGGTCCCGGCTGCCAACTGGTAGTCGTGAAAGGAACCACGTCAGAGGCCGAGAGGCGGTTCCGAAGAAATCTGACACCAGGGTGTGCATGGTCGATTGACCGTGACACCTACTCGAAATGATGATGATGAGTGGACTTGTTACGGGTGAAATGATGATGAATGAAGTTAAGAGTTCGGTTAACCTTACAAGAGAGGTATCATACAAAAGGTTTAATGCGTACTTATACTTCCTCCCTTACATGTGAGTTAAAATGGTGGTAAGGAACCCTTAGTGTGTCCAACTCACACTTGTCCATTTTTACTCACGAATATATATTTTTTATACTGAATTTTGTAGTTTGTTTGTTTTCAAGAAAATTAACCGTACATATTTATATATTACACTCGTATCTCGCTACATATTTTCGGTTATTATTATTTTACTATCACACAGTCATAGTTTATTCAGAAAACAAGATATAATCAAAATAATTAATCTCATATCAGTAACAGTAACAGTTTTTTTAAATAACAATCTTTAGAACTTCCTCTTTTTATGTCGGTTCAAAAGCCACTTTTGAATCGTAAAATTAACCAAACATGACCCAAGAAAACATCGCGCTCGCTAGATAAACCTACTGCGAAATATGCGACTGTTTATTATGAAAATATTGCTCGAGCGCCTTCAATTCGCGATATTGCACTCGCTTTATCCTTGTTTTCCCTCCTTAGTCTACGTTTTCACCAACGCTGGGTAAAAGTGGATGAATTTACTAATATTATCTGTTCTTTTTTCTCGCTACGCTTAGCAGAATACACATTTTTATAGCCTTACTAGCTTTCGCCTGCGGCTCCGCCCGCATCAATGTCGATCCCTCGGGAATAGTACTTTTTCCCGGGATAAAAGGAAGCCTATGTCCTTTTCCGTACTCCAGAGAACTTGTATGCAAAATTTCATCATGATCGGTCCAGTAGTTACGGCGTGAAAGCGTAACAAACAAACAAACAAACTCACTTTCGCATTTATAATATTAGTAAGGATCGGGTTCTAACAATCGCGCTCAGCTGCGCTTGCTGGTTTGATGGTGGAAACGTAACTACGTAGCCTAAAGCACCTATTATACTCGCAATACGTGCGACACGATTGGAGATATTTATATTCGTGTCTTACGTATTGCGGCGTCCTTCTCGTCAGTGACTGAATTCAGGATGGTTAAATAGCTTAACTCTATTTTTTTCCTTTTTTTATGTTGTATGTTTTGACGGCAAACTAGCAAGCGGGTCACCTGATGGTAAGTGATCACCGCTGCCCATGGACAACTGCATCACCAGGGTGGGGCAGGTGCGTTGTCAGCCTTTCAAGGAGTTGGGGAACGAAATGGGGAAGGGAAGGGAAAGGTTGGGCCTCCGGCTCTCTCACTCACCAAACGAAGCATAGAAGCGGTAAAGCTTCTACTCGGACGTCGATTTTCTGTGAGAGTGTAGTACTTCCCCGGACGAGCCGGCCCATTCATGCTACCAGCAATTCATTTTGCCGGTAACATGGCTCTACCACGGCTAAAATCTATGTAAGGGTTGATATATCCGCGGCTAATGGGTGGGAGCTCCTCCAATTCGCTTTGTCACGAGTGCTCCGTCAATATTGGCGCTTGCCCTTGCTGCTACAAAGTGGCCTATTTCTGTATGCTTTGCACAAGATAGCAAAAGTACTGAATATGTGCCAAAATTTAGATTCCACGCTGTCACTCCCTTTGTCAAACAATTTGACACATTTTTATTTTTATTTATAGACTTTATTTAATTTTCTGAATGTTGTCTTAACGCGCAGATCGTAAAAGCCGATTTTTTCCTACTAATTGTGTGAAATATTAAATAATAGGCTTGTTTCCTAAAAAATAATTAGTCCGTCTTAAAGATTATATTAGATACATATTTTTCCTTTTTTCAATTAAACAAAAATTGATAAAGATATAACCCGTTAAAGTTCCGCGTGACGTCACAGTCCGGTACACTTGTTACCGGCCTGTTGCGTCATCAGCCCCCACTCCTGAACTTTGATGCGCCTTATGTTTATCATCTTTTGTTTGATTGAAAAAGAAAAATGTCGTTTTTAATATTTTTCGATAATCTAGAAGACAGACTTATTATTTTAAATGCATTTTTTTTAAGGAAACAAGCCTTTTATTTAATACATCACACAATTAGTAGGAAAAAAACCGGCCAAGTGCGAGTCGGACTCGCGCACAAAGGGTCCCGTACCGTTATCTATAAAAACGGCAAAAAATCTTTTCTTCTTCTTTATCCCTTCAATATTATTTTTATTTTTATTAAATTATTTGTTTTTAAAGTTAATGTATAACTATTTAAAAAAAAATAAGCATATTCCTTTTTTGTACTACAAAATTTTTAAGTACCTTACCTTTCTAATTTGGCATGCCAGCTTCTGGCGAAGAGTGCTTGTGCTTTTATAAGATGCCGACCTATTTGTACTAATCTTCTTCTCATCTTTCATATAAAAAAACCGACTTCAATCAAACTACTGAACCGATTGTGATACAATTTTAATGGAAAAACATGCCCTTTAAAATAAAATATCGGTTCATAAATGATGGAGTTCTAAGATAACACATATTAAAAAAAAAAACAACTGAATTGATTACCTCCAAGTTACCTCCTCATTTTTTTAAGTAGTTTAAAAAGGCCGATTTATTTTTCATCACCTATTTTCAATTTTAATAAAATAAGGAGGTAATGGGGTAACAAACATTTTTTAAAAAATCAACCTGTCAATAACCCTAAATTAGTTTTTTTTTTAATGTTTGTTACCTCAGAGCTTCGTCAACTACGAACCAATTTAAAAAAAAATATTTTTTTGTTTGAATGTGTACGATTTAAAGTTTGTAACTAGTAAAGTTGGTATGCTAAAGTAACATGGTATGGTATCTAGGTGCTTTGAGGCAGGGCTGTAGCGACTTGACTTATTCATACAAAAATCATACGTTTTTGCAAAGTCGCCTGCTCAAAAATTACACTTTCGGCGATGTCCCGATGATAACATGACTAATCTTTGTATCTTACCAGCAAAGTAAGTGTTGTTCTACAAACAAACATGAAAATTTTACTACCTCTTAGGTCTTGGATTAATTAAAGTACTTCTAAGTAGGTATGTATAACAAAAATAAAATGGAAACACAAACTTATGCGTTCCTCGAAACCTCAAATTTAGGGTCCGTACTACCTCACACTGCTTTGCATGATTGACTGTTATATCAATAATAATTAAATACTCAAGTTGAAATAAAAATGCAGCAAAGTTCAGGACTAACTCTGGTAACTATATGACTCAAAAACACGATTGCGTAAAATTTTCTCGATAGAAAAAAATTGCAAAGTTGACTCCAAATCACGTCTAATTAACTCGGTCTATAGCATTATTCACCAAATACATTAAAATTAACCTTGAAACTTTTGATTATTATTGCATTACAGATAAGGCAGCCATCATATGTTTTTCTTTTTCGAATAACCCTTGAATATTCCTAAAAAACGAAAATATTCAAAGTAGCCAACGCGTTTAGACCATCCGCGTTTGTATCGCCACGCCGCCTGGCATATGGCGGGCTCTTAAGGGAGTCGTATTTGCGGACTTTTGGAAATATACATATGTATCATATCTTTCTGTATATTACAAATACAAAACGGTATCACAAACTTAGGTACGCGTTCTTCGGAACCTCAAATTAAGGGAGTCGTATTTGCGGACTTTTGGAAATATATCATAATCTACAGTTTGTTTGGAGACTCGAGTTTGTATTAAAATTAACTTTGCGAATGCGGCGCAGAGCAAACAAAGTGAGACTTAGATTTTGGAAAATTTCTAAGCAAATGTTGGGATATGTTTCAGAAAACGTAAGTTAAGTCAGAACTTTACTGACTTGACATTGGATTTGGTTGAAATCGGTCTCCATTTGTACAAGCCAGGTGAGATGAGACATGTCAGTAGAGACACGTGGCCTAATTTAAATAAATAAATGTAATGAATCATGTTTGTAGACGATGCGGCAAGAAACCTATCACTATTTTTAGGGTTCCGTACCCAAAGGGTAAAAACGGGACCCTATTAATTTCGCTCCGCTGTCCGTCTGTCTCTCTGTCTGTCCGTCTGTCACCAGGCTGTATCTCATGAACGGTGATAGTAAGACAGTTGAAATTTTCACAGATGATGTATTTCTGTTGCCGCTATAACAACAAATACTAAAAAATATAATAAAATAAATGACATCACCCTACTTTGGGCAGTTTCAGAACCACAAAAAAATTCATGTGAAAATTCGGTACAGGTATTTGCCCGCAAGGTCTTAGTAGTAGCTCTCTCACCTTCGACTAGCTCCGTGGCGCAGCGGTCAACACGCCAGCCTGCGACGCGGTGTGACCGGGTTCGAACCCCGGCCAGGTCAAGATGGAAAATGATCTTTTTCAGATTGGCCTGGGTCTTGGATGTTTATCTATATAGGTATGTATTTGTTATAAAATATAGTATCGTTGAGTTAGTATCCCATAACACAAGTCTCGAACTTACTTTGGGGCTAGCTCAATCTGTGTGATTTGTCCGTATATATTTATTTATTTTTTTATTATTATTTATTTAAATTAGATGTTTATTTATTTATTTATCAACAAAGTTGTTCGTGACCGTGTCGTAGGTACCTAAATAATATTTCCAAATTAAAAGTCATTTCTGTACGGTGCTTATCGCATGGCGAGACATTCAAGGCCAATGCGCAGAAAAACATTGTGTTCTGTGCATACATTTGGGTAGATACGAATTATATTATATCCGTGACCTCTCTCAACACATATTTATTATATAAATATAGATTATAATCCTATCCCAATCATATTCATCATCATTTCGAGTAGGTGTCACGGTCAATCGACCAAGCACACCCTGGTGTCAGAGTTCTTCGGAACCGCCTCTCGGCCTCTGACGTGGTTCCTTTAACGACTACCAGATGCCAGCCGGGACCAACGGCTTAACGTGCCTTCCGAAGCACGGAATCATCTTTATTATCAGACAATCAGGTGATTCAAGCCTGCAATGTCCTAACCAAACTGGAAACAACTAAACAAAGTATGCTTCCGATGGGAATCGAACCCACGACCCCCGGGTCAACAGGCAAACGCCTTAACCACTGGACCACGGAGGCTGTTATTAAAAAAACGGCGAAGTGCGAGTCGGACTCGCGCACGAATGTAGTTAGTGTATTAAGTTCTTAATTATTAAAAAATATTTTTATTAAATGATTTAATTAAAAATTTATGCTTTTCGCAATGTGTTATAAGACGTTGCTTCGTACCAAATTTCAAGATTCTGAGTTCACGGGAAGTTAACTTGTATAGGTTTTGATTCCCTGAATGTCGAAAAAGTACGAAAATTTGCGGCTTAAAATTAAGATTTTTTCTCAGCTCCAAGGAACAGTAGGAGGGAGATATTTGATATGAATTTCAGCTTTATACCTTCACGCGATCTTGAGAAAAAGTGTCTTGACAGATAGACGGACAACAAGAAAGAAAAGAAAGAAAGAAAGAAAATACACTTTATTGCACCATTATCTTAAGAGAAAAAAAAAACAATATGTTAACGACTAAGAAAAAAGTAATAATAATAGGTACAAAGGCGGACTTATCGCTATGCAATTTCTTCCAGTCAACCTTTACCTTAGGGTAGGATCAATATAGAAGAAATCTAATCAGAGCGGTGCATTAAATTATATACTACATAAACAATACATAAATATTAGATAAATATAGAATAATACATACATACAAATATAATACTACTAGGTGATCATATAAGGGTTCTGTTTTATCCTTTTGAGGTACAAAACCCTAAATATTGTTAAAGATTATATGGCTATCGCTTAATCACGTTTTTACAGTCACTGAATTTCTAATAACGTTAGTGTTTTTTTTTTAATATATAAAATATATACGGACATAAATATATACGGACAAATCACACAGATTGAGCTAGCCCCAAAGTAAGTTCGAGACTTGTGTTATGGGATACTAACTCAAAGATACTATATTTTATAACAAATACATATATAGATAAACATCCAAGACCCAGGCCAATCTGAAAAAGATCATTTTCCATCTTGACCTGGCCGGGGATCGAACCCGGGCACTCCGTGTCGCAGGCTGGCGTGTTAACCACTGCGCCACGGAGCTGTCTAAATATGTTTATTTGTTATATGTTTCTACACAGTACAGGAGAGGAGGATAAGACAGACATATCAAATACCTTCCATGCTTGCTTGCTCTTTCAAGCTGGTCTGGGAGAAAAGAAAAAACGTAGAATGTGCCAACTGCTTTCCTTCCCGCGCAGATCGTAAAAACCGATCGAGGGATTGAGCTAAAATCTGCTGTTTTTCATCTACACGCCCTCCAACATGCTAAATGTGGCCATAAGGTCTTATGGACTAAGGCTCTGTCTACCCTCCAAGGGAAAAGACGTAATACTATGTTATGTTATATCAAATAACTGTTAAATTGCAAACTGTTGTCTTAACGACCGTGTTCTACTATTCGTCCCGACTCAGCGCAAGTCGGGGGCAGTTATTTATTTACTCTGTGGAGTGATCTGTCTTAATCTAAGGACATCCCCGAAACTAGAGAGCATTTACACTAGCTCGGAATATTTTCGCCAATAGAATTTCATGTTAAATTACCTACTTAAGAGGAAACACTGCGCTCGAGAGAATTAAATAATAAGTAAAATCTATTGCTGTCGCGCTGTGTGCCTAAACTACCCCTGCAGAGAGCGATAGAGACAACTGCAGATCGAACCTAAAATACCTAAGAAAATTACACAAAATTAACGCTTCGTAGTCCCCTGATTTCTTCTCTAATACTTAACCGATTTATTTCTGTTTTCATTAAAAATTTAAATTAAGCTATGGCTATGTTTCTTTGTTTTATTTTTCTAATATAATCGCGTCAAATTTGTTTTCTGGATGTTTGAACACAACGGAAATTCTTACCAACTTTTAGGTTTTTAAAGGTTCATATTCACCGATAAAAGTAGTTCGCTGATATACACTATATACACACTTTACTGTAGTTTGAATATTAATTGATGCATCATCATCATTTCGAGTAGGTGTCACGGTCATTCGACCATGCACACCCTGGTCTCAGAGTTCTTCGGAACCGCCTCTCGGCCTCTGACGTGGTTCCTTTAACGACTACCAGATGGCATCCGGGACCACCGACTTAACGTTCCTTCCGAAGCACGAAATCATCTTTATTATCAGACAATCAGGTGATTCAAGCATGCAATGTCCTAACCAAGCTGGAAACGACTAAACAAAGTATGCTTCCGGTGGGAATCGAACCCACGACCCCCGGGTCAACAGGCAAACGCCTTAACCACTGGACCACGGAGGCTGTTTATTGATGCAGAGATATGTGAAAGCAATCTGTGCTGCTGCATATTCATGGGGTTCGAACCTACATCCATGAATCGATTAAGGATTGCTACGAGTAGTTGTCGTGTGTGATCTAGTTGTTATTTAAAGCCTAAGTGTGATATTATTAATCGACTTCAAAAACCGGCCAAGTGCGAGTCGGACTCGCGCACTAAGGGTTCCGTATCGTTATCTATGAAAACGGCAAAAAAATCATGTCTTTTGTATGGGAGCCCCCTTTTAATATTATTTTTAGCTAGCTCCGTGGCGCAGCGGTCAACACGCCTGCCTGCGACACGGAGTGACCGGGTTCGATCCCCGGCCAGGTCAAGATGGAAAATTATCTTTTTCAGATTGGCCTTGGTCTTGGATGTGTATCTATATATGTATTTGTTATAAAATATAGTATCGTTGAGTTAGTATCCCATAACACAAGTCTCGAACTTACTTTGGGGCTAGCTCAATCTGTATGATTTGTCCGTATATATTTATTTATATATTTATTTATTTATTTTTACTTATATTTTTTTATTTATTTTTAAAGTGAATATATTACTTAATATTCTGTGAATATTTCAAGTGTCTACCTGTTGAAGATACTTGAAATATTCACTTATACATATAGACCGTTATCGATAACGAGCAAAACAAGCAAAAAAATCACGTTTCTTGTATGAGAGCCCCCTTAAATATTAATTTTATTCTATTGTTTAGTATTTGTTGTTATAGCGGCAACAGAAATACATCAGCTGTAAAAAATTCAATCCTATAACTATCACGGTTCATGAGATACAGCCTGGTGACAGACGGACAGACAGACAGACAGACAGACAGACAGATAGACAGACTGACAGACAGACGGACAGCGGAGCGAAATTAATAGGGTCCCGTTTTTACCCTCTGGGTCTATATATAAGGTTTTTTTTTTTACGCTTTGGGTATGGAACCATATCATCATTCATTTCGATTAGGTGACACGGTCAATCGACCATGCACACCCTGGTGTCAGAGTTCTTCGGAACCGCCTCTCGGCCTCTGACGTGATTCCTTTAACGACTACTAGATGGCAGCCGGGACCACCGGCTTAACGTGCCTTCCGAAGCACGGAATCATCTTTATTATCAGACAATCAGGTGATTCACGCCTGCAATGTCCTAACCAAACTGGAAACAACTAAACAAAGTATGCTTCCGGTGGAAATCGAACCCACGACCCCCGGGTCAACAGGCAAATGTCTTAACCACTGGACCACGGAGGCTGTTATATGGAACCATAAAAAGGAGGAGTTCTCAATTCGGTTGTATACTTTTTTATATACATATTATCACGCCTCTTTCCTATGGGGGTGACGCTCCAGCGACTCTAATAGTATCTTCAAGATGTGAAGGGGCAAAAGTACTGACGCAAGTCGTCCCAAAGTAGGCACCGACCCCGATACCAAGGGACTAAAGTCAGACCATCCGGGGGCTTTCCATCAGTTGTTTTTGTTGTCATTTGCAAGTTATGAGATACATACATACATAGTATCACATCTTTTCCCTTGCGGGGTAGACAGAGTCTAGGTTTGTAGATGGAAAACGGAATCTACATAGTGCTGGGTTGCTAGCCGTATCGCCTATTGACATAATTCTGCAGATTTTCGCCCATTTCCACGATCGGCTTTTGCGATCTGCGCGGGAAGAGAAGCAGCTAGCACGTTCTACGTTTTTTTCTTGTCTCTCAGACCAATATGGAAGAAATAATATTTTTTTTTATTTTATTTCTTTCGTTATGTTGCATACAATACACATACAACTCTCACACACAGATATATCTAAACATGTAGCAATGAATAAAATCTCATTATCAATAAATCATTAATATTAAGGTACGTCAATTTCTATCAAGGAAATATTTATAAATTTGGTCAGCAGGCAAATAATTTTTATTACATCTGGGTCCCCAATCTGGTTTTCGCCAATTCTACAAGACCCGACGGCCAAATAATCTAATGAAACAATCCCTTATTAGGATTGGTGTACACTGAGCTAAGTGACTAAACTGACGTAAGCCTTATTACTTATAAGGGGAATGGGATAAGGTGGAGAATTTCGGCGCCGAGATCGAATCATGCGGTAGTAGCTCAGATGGCAGAGCATAGGTCGTACATATACCTAGGTCGCCGGTTCAAGTCCCGCCCGCTAGAAATTTTATCAAAATAAAACATAGGCCATAAATTAACGCGTGCTAAGTCACCGAAAAACTTCAATTTTTTTAATTTTGAAAATGGTGATTTCAACAAAAATAAACATTTTTAATTAATATAGACATTCCATTATTAAAACTATCATTAGTAACTCATAAATTATAGTATTTCATAATAAAACTAATAACAATTCTTCAAAAAAAAAAAAATGCGTAGAGCAAAATACCGGCCACGAAACGATTTCCTTGCGAATGTCGAAAATTTGCGGCATAAACGGCTGTATCTTTTGATTGCGTTGGCTTAGAACTCTGTTTTTTTTACAGCTCCAAGGGACAGTAGAACTGAGTATTTGATATGAATTTCACCTTGATACCTCTACGCATTCCTGAGACAAAGTGTCTTGACAGACATACTCACAAACAGACGGGCAACAAAGTGACCCTATAAGGGTTCCGTATTTTCCTTTTGAGGTACAGAATCCTAAAAACGAATGAAAATGCCTCCCATTGTATCCCCATCGTGAATTATTGAAATCTTCTTACCACGGTCCAAGGCACAGATTGCTAAGGGAGGGTCATTGAAATCCGTTATTAAATTTCGAAACAATCAACGGCCCACAAGACACAACTGTTGGGCAGAATGCCTTATACTTTCTAGGTTAGCTCCGTGGCGCAGCGGTCAACACGCCAGCCTGCGACACGAGACTGCCCGGGTTCGATCCCCGGCCAGGTCAAGATGGAAAATGATCTTTTTTCAGATTGGTCTGGGTCTTGGATGTGTATCTATATATGTATTTGTTATAAAATATAGTATCGTTGAGTTAGTATCCCATAACACAAGTCTCGAACTTACTTTGGGGCTAGCTCAATCTGTGTGATTTGTCCATATATATTTCTTTTATATTTATTTATATATATTTTCATAACCAAATATCAGAAAGTCATTTAAAAAGAAAATAAAAAAGCGTAAAACAGACAATAAATACAATTTCGAAATTTCCTAAAACATGTATTCTCGCAAAGTAAATTATAAAAATCTAGGAACATTCCTAGAGTATATTTAATTAAACTAAAATAATCAAGATAACTTACCTTGAAAAGGTCATTATAGTACTTATTACAACGCGATACTTGTACATCCAATATTTTTGCCAGAAATGCGAGCCACACGCGTCTAGTGAATCCGGCTGTTATGCCCACACTAAAGTACTGCAACAATAGTATAATAACCTCCGTGGTCCAGTGGTTAAGGCGTTTGCCTGTTGACCCGGGGGTCGTGGGTTCGATTCCCACCGGAAGCATACTTTGTTTAGTTGTTTCCAGTTTGGTTAGGACATTGCAGGCTTGAATCACCTGATTGTCTGATAATAAAGATGATTCCGTGCTTCGGAAGGCACGTTAAGCCGGTGGTCCCGGCTGCCATCTGGTAGTCGTTAAAGGAACCACGTCAGAGGCCGAGAGGCGGTTCCGAAGAACTCTGACACCAGGGTGTGCATGGTCGATTGACCGTGACACCTACTCGAAATGATGATGATGATGATGATGAATAGTCAAGACAAGAGTCATGCGAATCGTGCGAGAGGGATGACCATACATGTGTCAGTATGGTATGCCTGGACTAATATTATTCATAGATTGATATACATAAACACGATGTCCAGAAGCGAAGTCGACAAATCCTAAAAGTCGATCAAAGATTAATGTTTAATAAACTGGGAATATTTTATTTTTTAGCATGTAAGTGTCTCACGCCACGCAGTGTAAGCTTACATGCTGGTCTGAGAGAAAAATAAAAAAAACGTAGAATGTGCCAGTTGATAATCTTCCCGCGTAGATCGTAAAAGCCAGTCGAGGGATTGGGCTAAATCTGCGGAATCTCCAATCTCGCGGTCTTATATACCTAGGCTCTGTCTACCCCGCAAGGGAAAAAGACGTGATACCATGTATGTAAGTGTATTTGTAGTAGAATAGTGACTCTGTACGAAGCGGCTTCGCCATCGGCAGTGGCTCAGTGGAAAGCGGTAGTGACTTAGTGGTTAGAGTGCAACCCACAACCTGGGCGTTCAAACCCTGCTGAGCGCGACTTGTCATTGAATTGTCCAAATGTACCTATTTGTCATTTTCATCAACTATCAACCACCTGCTTTAGGTGAAGGATAGCATCGAGGCTATGGCCTACACTGAACGGTCTGAACATACCTCACTAGATATAATCTATGTCCCATTCAAAATTTTTTTTATTGTAAACAATGCTTTGACAATTTATAGGCAATCTGTGCAACTGACAGGTACATTTCGCGGAAAATTTAAAAAAAAAGTCAGTATTGCCAGTAATTTTTCCATAAAAGTAATGCAAGTTCTCACATTTTTTTTATATATTTAGCAAGAAACTTCAACTTCAACCCCATTCAAACAAAAAAAGAATTTTAATATATTACAAAACGGTTTAACTGACGTATTTTTAGTCGGAAAAATGCCGACAGTTTCAGCCTAGTCAGTAGGCCATCCTCAGGGCGAGTGTCAAGGACGTCCAAATTTCAACCGGGATGGCGGCTAAATGACGGAGTTCTGAGGTACGAACAAACATAAAAAAAAAAAACCGAATTGATAATTTCCTTTTTTTTAGTCGGTTGAAAACTATCAAAAACATAATTTCAAGTACCGTACCTACATTAGAAAACAAAATCATTTTTTACCTAGAATTATTCCCATCTTCAAATATCTTTATCAATATGCATCAAATTGGTCTATCGAATTAACAAAGAAACAATGAAAAAATACTATACTATAATATACAAGCAAACTCGGTACAAAATAACAAGTTAATAAATATTTCATGAAACTCGTTACTCCTTTTGGCAAATCGGTTACAATCAGTGACGTGCACAGACATTTATCATAGGGTAGACATAATTATAAAACTTACCTTATAAATATACAACCTATATACCTTACCTTACTATACGGCTAGTTATCTACAACTCGTTTAATATTATGATAGTCTTTCGATCTTCGACCGCAAAAGTATTTAAAACAAGCGAAAAATTAGAGATATGATTACAACCTGCGAGCCACGTACACATATCATACGGTTTAAGATTAAACTTTAGAATAACTAACCGGTTACTTGATTTGTTCAAAGCGTGTTCACAAAACACTTTATATTTTGGTTTCGGCATGCAAACATTAAGCGACACAACTTTCACATGAAAATATTTTTGTCACAAATGAAATTTAACTGTTATAGCATTTAATTTTAAAATAAAACTTTCCTCTTGGATTGTTTGTAAACACATAAATCAATGACATTGTTTATTACATTGACATAAGTATGAATCCTTAATGACATTGACAAGTGAAGATGACATTTACATCGCGCGCGGCAGCCAATAGAAATCTCGTAGACAGTGTCTTATATTCACACACACAGCGCAAATTTGCTTTGCATGTGTGTGCCTATGAAAGATGTTTACTTGTACTACTACAAAAACGATTTCCTGTCGGTGTATAATAATTTTCTATGTGTGCGTGAAAAGTTAGACCTTTGAAATTTTGTCTAACGCGGCTCACGCGTATAGATGCTTAGCGCGGGCACGCGCGGGCCGCGGCCGCTGTGACGTACTTGAACAAAATCGACTATAAAGTATTTGCTAGCAGAATTTTGCAGGCGCACCGAATATAATTTTTTGTTAGAAAAAAAATTGTATTTATTTAGCGACTGCAGGGTAGACAGTGTCTAACAGTCTATATGGACTGCACGTCACTGGTTACAATAAGTTACAATATTTATTTCGGAGGAAATGACACTGGCAAAATAATTTCATTTATTTGTTCTAAGGCAACCACTTAATATATAGATGATTTGTTCATGCAGTCAGGTTGACATTGTACCAGTGTTTCATTTATACAGAAAAAAAGTACAAATTATAACCTCGTAATAAACGCCATAATCGAAAATAACGATTTCAGTAAAAGTTTATATGTAAAATCTAGTGACATTCATTTAAAAAGGCGTAAATCATTACAAAGCATCGTTTTAAAGTGTTAGTGTTCGATAAAATTGTGTGATTGAAGAAATATTTGCCAACAACGGTGTCGAGAAGGTTTGTTTACCTTTAATTTTTTTTGCTTGGGACAAATTTTATATAACGCGTGCTTTTGAACCTCTGAACTAAACTGAAATACTGGAATCATAATCCCTAATGACATACAAAATTTAAAAAAATAAAACGTTAAAAAAAATGTTTCTTCCATAGAAATTCGCCCAGCTGATCGGCTACTTTGTATGGATGGCCAAAATGTTTTTTTTTTCGTTTTTTCCCTTTTTTCTTGGAATTCTGTATTCCATTAGGGATTCTGGTTTCAGTTTCAGTAAAGTTCAGAGCTTTAACATCACGCGGTATAACAAGTAGTACATACATATTATCACGTCTTTATCCCTTACGGGGTAGACAGAGCCTAAAGTCATAAGACCGCAAGCCGCATCACCTATCGTCATGATTTTTAAATTTTCGCGCATTCCCTTGACCGGCTTCTACGGTCTGCGCGGGAAGAGAATCAACTGGCACATTCTACGTTTTTTCTTTTCTTCCAGACCAGCATGGAAGAGTTACATTATTTATATTATTTAACAGTACTTTTTTTAAGTTGATGAAGCGAAAGAGGTTGGTTAAACACATAGATTTAAAAAAAATTGCGAGACTTCATACTTCTATGGTTAAACCTCTTTCGCTTCATCTACATTATTAACAAGTAGTATTATTTAAAAAAAAATACTTTTTGACGCAAAAAAACCTCTCTGAGGCAGTTGGGATTTTGAGACAAACTTATCGTAAACTATCCAGTCGTTTGAAAAATACATGTACCGATTGAAATGTACAAACATACAAGGTACGCGCGAAACATATCCCTTTTGGCAGTCAGGTTTTTACCTGCCTCTCTGAAACTCAGTTCTCACATAAGTCAAAGACTGAAACTTGAATATTAAGATAACGTCATGAAATCCCGCAAATTGGACTACTGATTCCGATCACTGCACATAATAGATATCATTCAGTAAATTAGGAAAAGTCGAGATGAAAAAGAAATCCAGGGATTTAGTGGAAACATCGCGCGCTCCAGTAAATATAAAATTTATTTAATTATCCGCGGAGCCTAAAAGGTTTACGGCAGGTTGTAAAAAATCAAGGAGAATTAACAGGCGCGTGGTACAAGGAGCAAGAAGTAGCGGATGCATAAGACGAAAAAATCACACGACATTTATCAACACATTTCACGCATTATATTTTGAAAACGGGTCACTCGCTATTTTATCTGAATTGTCGACTATATACTTCCCGTGGATGTCGTAGAAGGCGACTTAGGAAATACAAGCTAAACAAAGCTTATAAACATCTAAGAGACCTCTGCAACCCGTCTGGCCAGCGTGGAGAGTGTAGGCCAAGTCCTCTGGCTGCTCTTGCCAAGTATGGCCCTAGTAGTACAGAGAGAGTCGTGCTCCTGTAGTGGAAACTAAAAAGGACCTGATGATGATGATGATGTCGACTATATAAAATGATATTATAGCCTTCCTTAGTAAAGCCATGCTACCGGCAAAATAAATTGCTAGTTGCATGAATGGGCTGGCTCGTCCGGGGAAGTACACCACACTCATACAGAAAATCGACGTCTGAGTAGAAGCTTTACTGCTTCTATGCTTCGTTCGAGCCGGAGGCCCATCTTTCCTCCTCCCCATCCCCATTTCCGTCCTACAACTCCCTGAAAGGCCGACAACGCACCTGTCACACCCTGGTCACATCCCACAAGCAAGCGAGTCACCATCACTCGCTTGCTCGTTTGCTGTCCTATATCATAAAAAATATATATACATGTCACGCAGTCAAAAAAATTTATCATTGACATTAAATTTGACCTAAACTTTGGGTGAAATTATGAAGGAAGATTGCTTTATCTTTTTCTAAATATACATTAAGAGTCATCGTTTATCGCAATAGTGTGAATGCAATGTATAATAATTATATTTCTTTCTGTTTCAGGTAAGCTCCAGTAATCAATGCCTATTTACTAGTGAGAAGGTAAATTTTCCAGAAGTGTATATTTGTTGACTTTAAATAAAATAAAACAAAAAACGTATCATCATTTATACAGGAAACTTTTCTTATTTTAAAGTATTTCATACCATAATATATAACTAAAAATGAAATTCTTTTTTTTTTTTACTTTATATCGCAAATTTCTTAAACTTACGCCGCATCCCAAAGCAGGCTTCATATTTTTTCAAAGAGCTAAAACTTTGCCTAGCCTGTTTCTGCTGACCTGCCATGTTTAGCCTTTTCATTCGTTAAAAAGCAGCGTTGTTAATTGGACGTGCTTGTTTGTGCGAAAAATTCGCTGATATGCCTTTATCGAATCCATTTAATACTTTGAATTCTCGCCACCCCGAAATATGCACCGATGAATCGGAATATTTGTGCGTTTTATTCGAATTGATTTAACGATACGAAATTGGGGTTATTTTTCGAATGAAAGCAAGATATTTTTGACTCAATACTTTCATAGTACAACTTTTATTAAGCTACTTGCAAGAGACTTTAAAATATTATATTAAGTTAGGTTATTCATGTATTTTTATAACTTCTAAGTCTTAATCTCTAAGTTACGTAATACGTACGTTTTTTTTTCCGAACCTTGGTCCGTATAAATTTTGCCCTGCGTTACGCGCCTTTGTTATAAGAATTTTTGAAATAGGCTTACTAGTTTAAAGTCTATCCATTATTTCGTTGTATTAAGTTTAGATTTACAATGTAGGATTTTCTTATAGAAATTTCTGGAAAAAATCTGGATCTCTTGTTAAAAAAAAAAACCGTCTTAATCACTCGCTGATTATGTTGTTAATGCTACGCTTAGTACAAAAAGGATTTATAAGCATATTTTTTAAATATTTCTTTAGAATTTAGATTGATTTTGTAATATTGATATAGAAAACTCTTCCTTATTATCACTTTTACAAGACATTATCCCAGGCTGAGAAAAACGAGGCGAGACTTTGATCTTTTCCAGTGATCACAACTTTGCGTTTCTTTGAGTCGTAACAAGCGGAACAGGAGGGGTGCCTCTTCGAAAGCATAAATTTTTTAATTATAATTTATTTTGGCATAACTGTTTTGGCATAAAGTTTTTAAGCATAAAACGTTCATAGCAAAGTGTTCTTAAGGCATAATGTTTTCATAGGCATAACTTTAATTTAGTCCAGTGTCCTTTATCATAATTTAAATAATCAGAAAAGAAAGGGCATAACTGTTGCATGACTAAAGATTTTAAAGTATAAAAAACTAAATGTATAAAAGACCTACACATAATAATAAAAACACACTAAAAGTTTAGAAAACATATTTTTATTATTAATTTTAATATAAATAAAAAATATAAATGTATTCCACAAAATACAGCACTCAAATACCGTATTAGCACAAATTTAAATTAGCTGCTAAAGCCCGTAAAAAATAACTTCTCGAAACATAATTCATTTTATTTTTCAATATATTATCAATACGATTTTTCTTGTTTAAATATTTCCTTTTTTTTGTTGGTGGTGGTGCCCCAATTAAGAATTTGTCGATTTCTGCGGTTTGGTGTTTTATTTCTTGCACTATTTTTCTTGATAAAAAGTAAAATCCCGGGTGACTTTGACCAACAAAATGGGCAAATCTATTATGCCACGATTCAGCACTATTTTGGGTTCGCGGTATATTTTCTTCATCGAGTTCAAACGTACTCCAAACTTTAGGTGCAAAGTTTGGAGGCGAATTTGCTGTTTCCCATACATAGTACCTGCTGAACCAAGCCGCTATTTTAGCTGTAAAAACAAAGAAAGACAAATAAAAATCTTGTGACAGAGCGCTATAGATAGGTTTAGGTTGCGGCGGGGTGGCCCTTGGGCCACCCCAAGCCGCACAACATAATACACCTACTCACAAAAAGTAACAAGTTTAATATATTTTTGCGACAAAAAAGTATTGTGACAGAGCGCTATAGATAGGTTTAGGTTGCGGCGGGGTGGCCCTTGGGCCACCCCAAGCCGCACAACATATACACCAACTCACAAAAAGTAACAAGTTTAATATATTTTTGCGACAAAAAAGTATTATGACAGAGCGCTATAGATAGGTTTAGGTTGCGGCGGGGTGGCCCTTGGGCCACCCCAAGCCGCACAACATATACACCTACTCACAAAAAGTAACAAGTTTAATATATTTTTGCGACAAAAAAGTATTGTGACAGAGCGCTATAGATAGGTTTAGGTTTCGAAAGTACCATATTGGTTTAATTTTTGCCTGGTACATTTTATGCTTTGTGGCCTTCAGGTCTTATAGACCAAGGCTCTGTCTACCCCGCAAGGGCAAAAGACGTGATACTATGTATGTATGTATGTATGTAAGAATGTAACGTAAGTATCTAGTTACGCCCGCGCTATCAAGTCATTTCATTTATTAAAATTGTTTATACTTACGAGTGGACACAAGAATGGGTATACCCACCTCTACAATTTTGTCTAGCTCCGTGGCGCAGCGGTCAACACGCCAGCCTGCGCCACGGAGTGACCGGGTTCGATCCCCGGCCAGGTCAAGATGAAAAATGATCTTTTTCAGATTGGTCTGGGTCTTGGATGTGTATCTATATATGTATTTGTAATAAAATATAGTATCGTTGAGTTAGTATCCCATAACACAAGTCTCGAACTTACTTTGGGCCTAGCTCAATCTGTGTGATTCGTCCGTATATATTTATTTATTTTACAATAAGTGCAACGAGGCCGGCTGAAACAAAAGTTCAAATTTATACTTTTCATACTTATTTTAATGATCACAACGTACGAAGTGGAAAGTAATGAGTCTTAATGATGCGTGGAAACCATAAATATTCTGAGATCTGTGGTGGAAACGAAAGAGTTGGGAAATTTACTTTTAAGTACTAGGTAGTTAGAAGGTTTTTTTAGGTACTAATAAATTAAGATATGGTCCCCCATATCTTTATTTATTACCTACTAGCTTTCGCCCGCGGCTCCGCCCGCGTCAATGTCGATCCCTCGGGAATAGTACTTTTTCCCGGGATGAAAGGTATCCTATGTCCTTCTCCGTACTCCAGAGAACTTGTATGCAAAATTTCATGATGATCGGTTCAGTAGTTACGGCGTGAAAGCGTAACAAACAAATAAATAAACAAACAAACTCACGTTCGTATTTATAATATTAGTAAGGATAAGGATAATTAAGGGTGGAAAACAACCGGGTTGTTAGGCAAAAGGGCAAAATAACAAAGACATAAGAGAAATGAAATAAGTTTCAATGCCAAAAAAAAATTATGATTAGTTGCCATTATAGTAAATTAATTAATGCAAATATTTACTATTCTAATATGTTGTTATGATAAAAATTCATAGTGCTAAAATAAGTTATGCCAATAAATTTATTCGTAATTATCTTTATGCGAAATGATGATAATTCCAAAAAAATTATGCAACATTAATATGTGCAATTTAATTTTATGTATTCGAATATGGACCCAACAGGAGCCGCGCCTGATTTCACTTGTCCTGAGAACCTTACTCAGAACTTTCATCATTACCTATTTCATTTCTCTTATGTCTTTGTTATTTTGCCCTTTTGCCTAACAACCCGGTTGTTTTCCACCCTTAATTATCCCTATCCTTACTAATATTATAAATGTATATACGCATTATAATATTATATAATATATATAATATTATAATGCGAACGTGAGTTTGTTTGTTTATTTATTTGTTTGTTACGCTTTCACGCCGTAACTACTGAACCGATCATCATGAAATTTTGCATACAAGTTCTCTGGAGTACGGAGAAGGACATAGGATACCTTTCATCCCGGGAAAAAGTACTATTCCCGAGGGATCGACATTGACGCGGGCGGAGCCGCGGGCGAAAGCTAGTAGGTAATAAATAAAGATATGGGGGACCATATCTTAATTTATTAGTACCTAAAAAAACCTTCTAACTACCTAGTACTTAAAAGTACATTTCCCAACTCTTTCGTTTCCACCACAGATCTCAGAATATTTATGGTTTCCACGCATCATTAAGACTCATTACTTTCCACTTCGTACGTTGTGATCATTAAAATAAGTATGAAAAGTATAAATTTGAACTTTTGTTTCAGCCGGCCTCGTTGCACTTATTGTAAAATAAATAAATATATACGGACGAATCACACAGATTGAGCTAGGCCCAAAGTAAGTTCGAGACTTGTGTTATAAATAAAATAAAACAAAAAACGTATCATCATTTATACAGGAAACTTTTCTTATTTTAAAGTATTTCATACCATAATATATAACTAAAAATGAAATTCTTTTTTTTTTTACTTTATATCGCAAATTTCTTAAACTTACGCCGCATCCCAAAGCAGGCTTCATATTTTTTCAAAGAGCTAAAACTTTGCCTAGCCTGTTTCTGCTGACCTGCCATGTTTAGCCTTTTCATTCGTTAAAAAGCAGCGTTGTTAATTGGACGTGCTTGTTTGTGCGAAAAATTCGCTGATATGCCTTTATCGAATCCATTTAATACTTTGAATTCTCGCCACCCCGAAATATGCACCGATGAATCGGAATATTTGTGCGTTTTATTCGAATTGATTTAACGATACGAAATTGGGGTTATTTTTCGAATGAAAGCAAGATATTTTTGACTCAATACTTTCATAGTACAACTTTTATTAAGCTACTTGCAAGAGACTTTAAAATATTATATTAAGTTAGGTTATTCATGTATTTTTATAACTTCTAAGTCTTAATCTCTAAGTTACGTAATACGTACGTTTTTTTTTCCGAACCTTGGTCCGTATAAATTTTGCCCTGCGTTACGCGCCTTTGTTATAAGAATTTTTGAAATAGGCTTACTAGTTTAAAGTCTATCCATTATTTCGTTGTATTAAGTTTAGATTTACAATGTAGGATTTTCTTATAGAAATTTCTGGAAAAAATCTGGATCTCTTGTTAAAAAAAAAAACCGTCTTAATCACTCGCTGATTATGTTGTTAATGCTACGCTTAGTACAAAAAGGATTTATAAGCATATTTTTTAAATATTTCTTTAGAATTTAGATTGATTTTGTAATATTGATATAGAAAACTCTTCCTTATTATCACTTTTACAAGACATTATCCCAGGCTGAGAAAAACGAGGCGAGACTTTGATCTTTTCCAGTGATCACAACTTTGCGTTTCTTTGAGTCGTAACAAGCGGAACAGGAGGGGTGCCTCTTCGAAAGCATAAATTTTTTAATTATAATTTATTTTGGCATAACTGTTTTGGCATAAAGTTTTTAAGCATAAAACGTTCATAGCAAAGTGTTCTTAAGGCATAATGTTTTCATAGGCATAACTTTAATTTAGTCCAGTGTCCTTTATCATAATTTAAATAATCAGAAAAGAAAGGGCATAACTGTTGCATGACTAAAGATTTTAAAGTATAAAAAACTAAATGTATAAAAGACCTACACATAATAATAAAAACACACTAAAAGTTTAGAAAACATATTTTTATTATTAATTTTAATATAAATAAAAAATATAAATGTATTCCACAAAATACAGCACTCAAATACCGTATTAGCACAAATTTAAATTAGCTGCTAAAGCCCGTAAAAAATAACTTCTCGAAACATAATTCATTTTATTTTTCAATATATTATCAATACGATTTTTCTTGTTTAAATATTTCCTTTTTTTTGTTGGTGGTGGTGCCCCAATTAAGAATTTGTCGATTTCTGCGGTTTGGTGTTTTATTTCTTGCACTATTTTTCTTGATAAAAAGTAAAATCCCGGGTGACTTTGACCAACAAAATGGGCAAATCTATTATGCCACGATTCAGCACTATTTTGGGTTCGCGGTATATTTTCTTCATCGAGTTCAAACGTACTCCAAACTTTAGGTGCAAAGTTTGGAGGCGAATTTGCTGTTTCCCATACATAGTACCTGCTGAACCAAGCCGCTATTTTAGCTGTAAAAACAAAGAAAGACAAATAAAAATCTTGTGACAGAGCGCTATAGATAGGTTTAGGTTGCGGCGGGGTGGCCCTTGGGCCACCCCAAGCCGCACAACATAATACACCTACTCACAAAAAGTAACAAGTTTAATATATTTTTGCGACAAAAAAGTATTGTGACAGAGCGCTATAGATAGGTTTAGGTTGCGGCGGGGTGGCCCTTGGGCCACCCCAAGCCGCACAACATATACACCAACTCACAAAAAGTAACAAGTTTAATATATTTTTGCGACAAAAAAGTATTATGACAGAGCGCTATAGATAGGTTTAGGTTGCGGCGGGGTGGCCCTTGGGCCACCCCAAGCCGCACAACATATACACCTACTCACAAAAAGTAACAAGTTTAATATATTTTTGCGACAAAAAAGTATTGTGACAGAGCGCTATAGATAGGTTTAGGTTTCGAAAGTACCATATTGGTTTAATTTTTGCCTGGTACATTTTATGCTTTGTGGCCTTCAGGTCTTATAGACCAAGGCTCTGTCTACCCCGCAAGGGCAAAAGACGTGATACTATGTATGTATGTATGTATGTAAGAATGTAACGTAAGTATCTAGTTACGCCCGCGCTATCAAGTCATTTCATTTATTAAAATTGTTTATACTTACGAGTGGACACAAGAATGGGTATACCCACCTCTACAATTTTGTCTAGCTCCGTGGCGCAGCGGTCAACACGCCAGCCTGCGCCACGGAGTGACCGGGTTCGATCCCCGGCCAGGTCAAGATGAAAAATGATCTTTTTCAGATTGGTCTGGGTCTTGGATGTGTATCTATATATGTATTTGTAATAAAATATAGTATCGTTGAGTTAGTATCCCATAACACAAGTCTCGAACTTACTTTGGGCCTAGCTCAATCTGTGTGATTCGTCCGTATATATTTATTTATTTTACAATAAGTGCAACGAGGCCGGCTGAAACAAAAGTTCAAATTTATACTTTTCATACTTATTTTAATGATCACAACGTACGAAGTGGAAAGTAATGAGTCTTAATTATGCGTGGAAACCATAAATATTCTGAGATCTGTGGTGGAAACGAAAGAGTTGGGAAATTTACTTTTAAGTACTAGGTAGTTAGAAGGTTTTTTTAGGTACTAATAAATTAAGATATGGTCCCCCATATCTTTATTTATTACCTACTAGCTTTCGCCCGCGGCTCCGCCCGCGTCAATGTCGATCCCTCGGGAATAGTACTTTTTCCCGGGATGAAAGGTATCCTATGTCCTTCTCCGTACTCCAGAGAACTTGTATGCAAAATTTCATGATGATCGGTTCAGTAGTTACGGCGTGAAAGCGTAACAAACAAATAAATAAACAAACAAACTCACGTTCGTATTTATAATATTAGTAAGGATAAGGATAATTAAGGGTGGAAAACAACCGGGTTGTTAGGCAAAAGGGCAAAATAACAAAGACATAAGAGAAATGAAATAAGTTTCAATGCCAAAAAAAATTATGATTAGTTGCCATTATAGTAAATTAATTAATGCAAATATTTACTATTCTAATATGTTGTTATGATAAAAATTCATAGTGCTAAAATAAGTTATGCCAATAAATTTATTCGTAATTATCTTTATGCGAAATGATGATAATTCCAAAAAAATTATGCAACATTAATATGTGCAATTTAATTTTATGTATTCGAATATGGACCCAACAGGAGCCGCGCCTGATTTCACTTGTCCTGAGAACCTTACTCAGAACTTTCATCATTACCTATTTCATTTCTCTTATGTCTTTGTTATTTTGCCCTTTTGCCTAACAACCCGGTTGTTTTCCACCCTTAATTATCCCTATCCTTACTAATATTATAAATGTATATACGCATTATAATATTATATAATATATATAATATTATAATGCGAACGTGAGTTTGTTTGTTTATTTATTTGTTTGTTACGCTTTCACGCCGTAACTACTGAACCGATCATCATGAAATTTTGCATACAAGTTCTCTGGAGTACGGAGAAGGACATAGGATACCTTTCATCCCAGGAAAAAGTACTATTCCCGAGGGATCGACATTGACGTGGGCGGAGCCGCGGGCGAAAGCTAGTAGGTAATAAATAAAGATATGGGGGACCATATCTTAATTTATTAGTACCTAAAAAAACCTTCTAACTACCTAGTACTTAAAAGTACATTTCCCAACTCTTTCGTTTCCACCACAGATCTCAGAATATTTATGGTTTCCACGCATCATTAAGACTCATTACTTTCCACTTCGTACGTTGTGATCATTAAAATAAGTATGAAAAGTATAAATTTGAACTTTTGTTTCAGCCGGCCTCGTTGCACTTATTGTAAAATAAATAAATATATACGGACGAATCACACAGATTGAGCTAGGCCCAAAGTAAGTTCGAGACTTGTGTTATGGGATACTAACTCAACGATACTATATTTTATTACAAATACATATATAGATACACATCCAAGACCCAGACCAATCTGAAAAAGATCATTTTTCATCTTGACCTGGCCGGGGTCGAACCCGGTCACTCCGTGGCGCAGGCTGGCGTTGACCGCTGCGCCACGGAGCTAGACAAAATTGTAGAGGTGGGTATACCCATTCTTGTGTCCACTCGTAAGTATAAACAATTTTAATAAATGAAATGACTTGATAGCGCGGGCGTAACTAGATACTTACGTTACATTCTTACATACATACATACATACATAGTATCACGTCTTTTGCCCTTGCGGGGTAGACAGAGCCTTGGTCTATAAGACCTGAAGGCCACGTTTAGCATGTTGGTGGGCATTAGGTGGGAAACGGAATCAAAATAGTGATGGGTTGTTAGCCGCATCGCCTATTAACATGATTCCTCAGATTTTACCCATTCTCTCGATCGGCTTTTACGATCTGCGCGGGAAGAGAAGCAGCTGGTACATTCTAAGTTTTTTCTTTTCTCCCAGACAGCATGGTTACATTCTTATAAGATAAAATAGATAATTATGAGTGTTATTTAAACGGTTAGCAGAATATTTGTGCCTTTGCCATTAGCCGTGTGGTTTCCGGCAGATAGCCGTGTGGTTTCCGGCAGATAGCCGTGTGGTTTCCGGCAGATAGCCGTGTGGTTTCCGGCAGAGTAGAATAGGACCACTCCAAGTCTTCCCGTGGATGTCGTAGAAGGCGACTTAGGAAATACAAGCTAAACAAAGCTTATAAACATCTGTTAGACCTCTCCAACCCGTCTGGCCAGCGTGGAGAGTGTAGGCCAAGTCCTCTGGCTGCTCTGGCCAAGTATGGCCCTAGTAGTACAGAGAGGGTCGTGCTCCTGTAGTGGAGACTAAAAAGGACCTGATGATGATGATGATGAATATTTGTGTCTTTGTTAGCAAAAAAAATTTATCGGTCAGCTAAAATAGCTAGTTGGGCAGCGACTTATGGTCACCGAACTTCTTTTCTGCCCTCAGTCGTTCCAGGTGGAAAGCCAAAGCTTATCCAAATGTTTTCTCTGCTGCCCCAATTGTATAATCTTGCTGCCCAAATAATTATTTTGCGGCCCGACTATTTACCTACTTTCCGATAATTATCTATATCTACATTAATATTATAAAGAGGAAAGATTTTAGTGATTGTTTGTATTTAAATAGGCTACGAATCTACTGGACTAATTTGAAAAATTCTTTCACCATTAGAATCCTACAATATCCCTGATAAATATAGGCTATAAGATTAAAAGCTGGGGTGGGCTGCCAGTAAACTGATATTTTGACATTAAAACGCTCGAATTCGTATATACTGCATACAACTTATAGAAGTAACTGTTGAGTATATGCAGTTCAAACTAACTTAAAAAGGAGGTTATCAAGCCTGCAATATTTTTTTTATGTTTATTGCTTCACTTCCTGACTCCGTCATTTATGAAACTAACTTAAAAAGGAGGTTATCAATCCTGCAATATTTTTTTTATGTTTATTACTTCACTTCCTGACTCCGTCATTTATGAAACTAACTTAAAAAGGAGGCTATCAATCCTGCAATATTTTTTTTATGTTTATTGCTTCACTTCCTGACTCCGTCATTTATGAAACTAACTTAAAAAGGAGGTTATCAATCCTGCAATATTCTTTTTATGTTTATTGCTTCACTTCCTGACTCTGTCATTTATGAAACTAACTTAAAAAGGAGGTTATCAATCCTGCAATATTTTTTTTATGTTTATTACTTTACTTCCTGACTCCGTCATTTATGAACAGAAATAAAATACGGGCGGGATTTGAACCTGACCTTAACTCTATGTACGACATAAGGTCACAGGTTCAAATCCCGCCGGTTTTAAATTTTATTTCTTTATTTTGTAAGAGTATACCAAGAAAAGTATTGTGAATGCAAAATATAAACACTTAAAAATATTTATGAACAAATTTGAAAAAATCACTTTGATTGTGATTACCGGGCGTGTGACAAGAGCGTTGCCAGAATTTCAAGAAATTATAAATAAAATAAATAACAAAGTATGAATTGATCTGTTCTTAAAACAACTGTATCAGTTTAGATGGTTAAAATACTTATTTAAAATTAAGTACTCTAGATCTACACGTTAAAATATAAACATGTAAAAATGGGTCTCTCAACTCACTTGCAGTTCAAATATAGCGCTATAAGGCGAGTGCATCGCATTGCGCGGGGTAGCAAAAAGTGCACTCCCGATTGAATAATCCATTTTAACGCGGTGCAGGTGACGCGAGAATGCAGTTTTTATGAAATAGGACGGCAAACGAGCAAGCGAATCACCTGACCTAAGGGATAAACACTGCCTATGGACAACAACACCAGGGTGTGACAGGAGCATTAACATTGAGGGAGGAAGGCAAGATAGGCGTCCGGCTCTCTCACATACCAAACGACGCAGTAAAGCTTCAGCCGTGAGCCGGCCAATTTATGCTACTAGCAAAAATGAATTTTGCCGGCAGCGTGGCTCTACCACAACCAAAGATCCCTCATAGGCATAAAGCTTATTATTGCTACGCTTCCGCCCATGTCTTGGGCTAGGTATCAGTGGGGCTGTAGGCGCGCCATATGGTCGCAAATAATATGTACACATATATTTGTGGATTAAGTTCTGTGGGGTTTTCGTATCATACGGCTTTTCAAGTAATTATGATTTTTATAATGCTAATCCATTTTTTCATTTAATTAATTATGTTGATATGGTTTTTGGAGAAAAGATTTTTTTTTGTGATAAAGGCGGCAAAGGAGCCACCTGATGGTAATCAACCATTGCTGCCCATGGACAACTGTAACACCAAGATAAAACAGGAGCATTGCGGGCCTTATAAGAACTTGGGGGAGAGGACATGGAGGGAGAAAATGGAGATTCGTGGGCAAAAAGGGGCATCCGGCTCTCTCACTCACCGAACGAAGCATAGAAACGGTAAAGCTTGTACTCAAACTTTGATTTTCTGCGAGAGTGTGGTACTTCCCCGGACGAGCCGGCCCATGCATGCTACTAGCAAAAATTTATTTGACTGGCAGCGTGGCTCTACCACGACTTAGAATTTATATACTTAACTATATTTTTGCTTTTATTTAAGATACGAAGTGTCTTAATGACAGTTTTTTAAAATATATTTTAGATATAGCTATTTTACTAGGCTAAGACTATCACTTATTAATGCCAACCTTTTGGTAGGTTTTCATGCATTTGGCAAGGATTAATATGCCTTCTGGAGCACGTTAGAGCCACAGTATTGCCTAGAATACTTAAGTACTAGTACTCACGTAACTTATTTTCATCAATCACGCTTCAACCAATAAACCGATTTAGATAAAATTTGGTTTAAGTTGATATGTAATATATGAATAATAATGTATACATTTCCAACGTCCTCATCAACAAACATTGAAATGCTACGTCGCGCCGAACACAATCTTTCAACTACGTCTCACATTGGCAGAATTGACTTGTCAGGGAACGCTAAAGAATGAATCATATATTGACATTCGAGCTTTCTCTGAGAAACAGTGCCTTATTCCGGAATTAAATGAATCCTAGCCATTTCCTCGGTCTCAACTTAAACCAAATTTTATCTAAATCGGTTTATTGGTTAAAGCGTGAATAAGTAACAGAATTAAATTCGCACTTATATTATTATAATAGTACTTTTTCCAGGATGTAGCACATGTCCTTCTCGGTTACCCAGAGAACGCGTTGGCATATCTAATAACTCACCTCAAACTCACTCAAGGAACGCTGGCTCGATATTAGAGTTTCGACATCTGGTAACTGGAAACAACTAAACAAAGTATGCTTCCGGTGGGAATCGAACCCACGAGCCCCGGGTCAACAGGCAAACGCCTTAACCACTGGACCACGGAGGCTGTACAGTTGTTTCCAGATTGGTTAGGACATTGCAGGCTTAAATCACCTGATTGTCTGATAATAAACATGATTCCGTGCTTGGAAGGCACGTTAAGCCGCTGGTTCCGGCTGCCACCTGGTAGTCGTTAAAGAAACCACGTCAGAGGCCGAGAGGCGGTTCCGAAGCATCCTGACACCAGGGTGTGCATGGTCGATTGACCGTGACACCTACTCGAATTGATGATGAAAAACCACGCGTATATATCTGGATACTGATGTAAATAAAAAAATACATTAAGCCTCTTCCAAACTACGTCTCTTGTGAGGTTAACCAAACTACGTCTCTTGTGAGGTTAACCAAAGTACGTCTCTTGTGAGGTTAACCAAAGTACGTCTCTTGTGAGATTAACCAAACTACGTCTCTTGTGAGGTTAACCAAACTACGTCTCTTGTGAGGTTAACCAAACTACGTCTCTTGTATGAATGGATTCTATGTTTCATAATTCATTGTGATATGACGTCTCACTTATAAATGAGTAGGCACTTTGACAGAATTGATTAATAACACATAAAACCCAGATTTTCGTATATGACCCTCCTTTAGTTATAGTTAAAGGGTAATACACATTCTATTCATTCATTGGAAATCTTTGATAAGACCAAATTAAAGAATTTTCGACCAATTGCTCTCAACTCAATTTTTCACAAAATTTTGAAAAAGTTATGCATGCTAAGTTGACCTCATTTTTTGATCAATACGGTATTATAAAAATGGAGCAGTATGGTTTCCAGAAAAGAAAATCATCCGTACATGCATTATTTGACCTCGTTAATAAAATATTACATGACATCAATGACAAAAAATTTACAACAGTAATGTATCTTGATATGTCTAAAGCATTGATGCGTTTCTCATAGACAACTGCTAGACAAATTAGAACATAATGGAATAAGAGGACCAGCTCTGGAATGGATAAAATCGTATTTAACAAATAGGATTCAATGTGTTGAAATAGCAAAATTAATCAGGAACCAAGTATCAGAAACTTGCCGATCAGACTTTAACTATAATAAATTTGGCGTTCCACAGGGCAGTGTGCTTGGTCCTTTGTTATTTTTGCTATATATAAATGATATTCCCGAAATAATCAAGCACAAAATTATTTTATTCGCAGACGACATTTCTGTTATTGTTACAACAGATAAAAATAAGACATTAAATAATCATTATACTGACATTTGTGATACACTAGCATTAATCATAAAGTGGCCGAATAAGAACAATCTTTTAATTAATCTCAATAAAACCAAATTTATAAATTTTAATAATATGATGGAAAATAATTTAATTAATTTAATTTATGATAATCATACATTACACGTTGTTGATAGCACAATATTTTTAGGACTTGTAATAGATAAAAAATTTAATTGGAAAGAACAAATTGACAAAGTTTGCAAAAAAATAAATAGTTTTTCATTTGCATTATATAAACTAGCAAGAGTTGCAAATAGAAGTACAGCTGTCATGGCCTATTTTGCTTATATTGAATCTGTCCTGAGATATGGTTTGTTGATTTGGGGAAACGGGTCAGATATTAATAAAGTATATATAGCGCAAAAAAAATGTATTCGTGCAATATGTGGTGTTGCTCCTTACATGTCCTGCAAACCCTATTTTCAAGAACTAAAAATATTACCGTTTCCTTGCCTTTACATAAAAGAAATTTGCATTTTTGTCAAAGAAAATTTTAATCTTTTTAAACAGTCTAAGGATTTATTCCCAAGATGCGTCAGAAACCCAGAAAGATTGGTATTCGATGTAGTTCCAAAACAGGAAAAATTCAAAAAGAACTGTTATGCCATGTGCGTCACTATTTATAATAAACTACCACATACAATAAAAGAGCTTCCATTACATCGATTTAAAAGGGAGCTTCATAACTGGTTGCTTAAATTATTAAGCTAAATTATAAATTATTAATTTTATTCATTGAAAGAATTCCTGGATCAGAACATATAAATTGTTTTTTTATTGATTTATTATATTTGTGTATAATTTTGTTTTTATATGACTTGTATGAAATGTTTAAAAATTACTACGGAATTGTTGACATGAGGAAATGTTTAATGTAATGCATGTGTAACCTAAAAGTAAATAATTTTGAATTTGTCTATTATAAATTATATTTATTTTAATGAAATATTTGTATACTGTTTTCAACAGTTAAATAGGCAGACATTTTTTGTAATACTCCATCTGTATCATACCCTATTTTATACAAATAAATAATTGATTGATTGATTGATTGATTTGGAGAGGCCTATGTCCAGCAGTGGACTCCTTGCGGCTAATATGACGATGATGACACATTCTATTAAAATTTCTTTACATATACGGTTCAATAGATAAGGCCTGTGCCAGACGGATAGATGGACGTAAAGCCGGACATTGGATTCTTGGCACCTAATACGGTCCCGTTTTTACCTTTGGGAATGGATCCCTAAAAAATAAATTGTAATAAAAGAATATGTACATAATAATTAATTGATGTCATTTTCTCTCTCATTCAAATGTCATAAAACTGAACATTCTATTTCACGGAACCCAAAACCAGATAACGCGTTAATTAATTAGGTAAATTACAACATTATTCATAATTTGATCGCGGTTTCATTAATTCCGAATTCTGGATTTCTGAGAGACGACAATTTATGCGGGTTGTGAGACGACCGCTAAATTAAGATGATTATGTTTACAGTATTTATTGTGAGAACCGACCGTGAGTTTGTTTGTTTGTTACGCTTTCACACCTTTACTACTGAACTGATCATCATGAAATTTTGCATACACGTTAACTTTGGCGAGCTCCGTGGCGCAGTGGTTAACACGCCAGCCTGCGACACAAGGGCCCCGGGTTCGATCCCCGGTCAGGCCAAGATGAAAAATGTTTTTCTGATTGGCCTGGGTCTTGGATGTTTACCTGTATATGTATTTGTTATAAAATATAGTATCGTTGAGTTAGTATCCCATAACACAAGTTTAGAACTTACTTTAGGGCTAGCTCAATCTGTGTGATGTGTCCGAATATATTTATTTATCTGGAGTACGGAGAAGGATATAGGGTACCTTTTATCCTGGGAAAAAGTACTGTTCCCGAGGGATCGACATTGATGCAGGCGGAGTCACAAGCGAAAACTAGATTTATTACCTATAACTTATAAAATTAAAATGGCATAAAACTGAACATTCATTTTCGTGGAAACCAAAGACTGAAGAAGAAGATATTGCTTTAATTATTTTGGTTTTATTCATAAACTGATTTCGGTATTATTATTTCTGGATTTTCAGAAGACGCGCCACATTTATTCTGGTAATTGTGAACCAACCGCTAAATTTCAATTATTTTATTTTTAGCATTTAATTTTCCGTAACTTGTGTCAATTGATTATTTTATAAGACTACATAACTTTTTATCGTGATTTTTCGCGTATACTTGAGCTCAGGTTCCTGTTATTAATCCTTATCCTTACTAATATTATAAATGCGAAAGTGAGTTTGTTTGTTTATTTGTTTGTTTGTTACGCTTTCACGCCGTAACTACTGAACCGATCATCATGAAATTTTGCATACAAGTTCCCTGGAGTACGGAGAAGGACATAGACTACCTTTTATCCCGGGAAAAGTACTATTCCCGAGGGATCGACATTGACGCGGGCGAAAGCTAGTAATGTAGTAATTTTTTTTTTTACTAATTATTGGATTAGGCATTTGTCTCCCATCTCACCTGATGGTAAGTGACGATGAAGACGAGGATGTTACATGCCTATCCAAGAGATACCCATTTATTCTACTTTTGAATGTCCCGGGACTGTACTTGTCTGGGAATATAGACGCATATAGAGTTTGCGAATAAAAGCGATACAACGTACTATACCTCATAGAACAACAACACTGACCACAACCTACTCAGTCGAAGTTTAACTAGCAACTGGTCTCTACGACTACGATAAAATGTTCACTGAATGAATGAGAGATAAAGAACTTGAGACCGTTCTAAAGTAGTTCTACTTCTAGCTTATGTCAACTTTCTGCAGGGCAAAGGCCTCCCTACACTTCAACGGCAGTCTATACGTTAATCCTTATCCTTACTAATATTATAAATGCGAAAGTGAGTTTGTTTGTTTGTTTATTTGTTTGTTTGTTTGTTACGCTTTCACGCCGTAACTACTAAACCGATCATCATGAAATTTTGCATACAAGTTCTCTAGACTGCGGAGAAGGACATCTACCTTTTACTACCTTTTATCCCGGGTACTATTCCCGAGGGATCGACATTGACGCGGGCGGAGCCGCGGGCGAGAGCTAGTATTATATAGTCTTTCGTGTTACTACCAGCTTTTCCACCTATGAAAAAACATGAGATGCGAGCTGGCTGATTAGAAAGAAAAAGGCTAGGCGAATAAATCTCCCATCGCTGTCTAGATCACGAATTAATGTTCTATTTCTGCTTGCCAGATAAATTACGTGAGCAGAATTGGACCTAATTTCGTTTCGGTAGATTTACTGCGTGTCTATTTACCGGTTTCCTTAATGTTTGATTGAAATCAATAATGTTCTGTATTTGTATATCCTTTGTGCTATTTTGTTGGTAAAGCTACAATCCTTACTAATATTATAAATGCGAAAGTGAGTTTGTTATGTTTTCACGCCGGAATTACTGAACTGATAATCATGAAATTTTGCACACACGATCTCTGGAGTATGGAGAAGGACATAGAGTACATTTACTGTATAAGGTGTCATCCCGGAATAAGGTGCTGTTCCCAAGGGATCGTCATTGACGTAAGGGAACCCGCGGACGTAAGCTAGTATTGTATAATTTCTATATATATAATCAGGACTTCGGAAGTGGCTGTAACGATTTCGATGAAATGTTGTGTGTAGGGAATTTTGGGATTAAAAATTCACTTATCGGAGTTCGATCACCCAAGTACTTAATAATTAACCACCATCAATGTACCCAGAGTACTGTCCTCTGACTGCTCTGGCCAAGTATGGCCCTAGTAGGACAGAGAGGGTCGTGCTCCTGTAGTGGAGACTAGAACAGATCCCGCACAAATGTTGCTTAACTAATAATATAGATAGAAAATAAGATCACAATAATCTGTCAAGCCGCAAGTTTCAGTAACCATCAAAGGCCAATAAAAACAGGATTTTACAAATTAAGGTGCTCGTTCTCAGTTTGATTCAGGCTATGCATGCACGTAATCGCGTTCCATCAGGCAATATGAGAGTTTGCTGTCTCTCCAAGCTTTGCGCACAAAGACAACGCCCAAAGCCGATATCCGTCCCTCCTGGGGGCCCTTTGGTGATGTTTTCTATAAAGGCTGAGGGCACTCTGCCTTCGCCTCAAACGCCCTTAGCTTTTAGGGTGGCTCCCATACTAGAAAAGTGAAAGTATTTTTTTTTCTCATCTAACCCAACGTTTGGGGCGTCGTTGAATAGGTCTTTTAAAAATTTGTGAGTGCAAAAATCATTTTTCGATTAACGCATTCGTTTCCTGAAATATTTGGTTTTATAGTACAAATTTTTAACATTATTTTCCCTTGTTTCTTTTAATTTTTCAGTAAATTGTTGTTATAAATTTTTGTAATCAAAAGCACACGTTTTATCTTATTTGACATTTTTTCATTTGGGCTTTTAACAATGCAGTCCAACAGTTTTTGTGAAAATTCATGGACGGGCCCTGGATTCCGAGATTTTAAATTTTTTACGCCTTACAGCTCTCCACTAAAGTAGGACCTAGATGAAAGCCAATAAAAATAATGGTCTATGAAACAAAAGAACAAATTAGGATGTTCAGCGCCACAACACCGCAAAAGCCTGATAATAACTATTAGCTTTCTCGAACCGTTCCGTTTTATTTCCGCTACAATCATTTCTCGATAGCAATTCATTTTAGATTTAATTTTTTTAACTATTATTCTACTTTATATTTTATAAACAGGTTACTCATATGCTATTTTGTCGGGATTGCCGACTATAGTTTCTATGACTATGGATCTGCGTCGTGAGATGTCGAGTCCGAAACTTTAGTCGGCAATACCGACAAAACAGCACGTGAGTGATCCGTTTACAAAATATAATGTATTATCTTTCGGCCGCGGCTCCGCCCACGTCAATGTCGATCCCTCGGGAACAGTACGTTTTCCCGGGATAAAATTTACCCTATGTCCTTCTCCGTACCCCAGATAACGTGTATGTAAAATTTCATGATGATCGGTTCAGTAGTTACAACATGAAAGCGTAACAAACAAACAAACTCACTTTTGCATTTATAATATTACTAGCTTTCGCCCGCGGCTCCGCCCGCGTCAATGTCGATCCCTCGGGAACAGTTCTTTTTTCCGGGATAAAAGGTAGCCTATGTCCTTCTCCGTACTCCAGAGAACTTGTATGCAAAATTTCATGATAATCGGTTCAGTAGTTACGGCGTGAAAGCGTAACAAAAAAACAAACAAACAAACAAACAAACAAACAAACAAACAAACAAACAAACAAACAAACAAACAAATAAACAAACTCACTTTCGCATTTATAATATTAGTAAGGATAAGGATAGTTAGGATTACGATTAGGATTTATCTTAGGTTAGTTTTAATAATAATAATCTACTCTCAATTTTTGAATATTTAATACACTTGATGCTAGTCTGGGAGGAAAGATAAAGCGTAGAATGTAGCATCTACTTCTCAGTAGCAGTAAGCTCTGACTCCAGAAGCTGGACGAGGGATTGGGCG
This sequence comes from Elegia similella, assembly GCA_947532085.1. Lineage (NCBI taxonomy): Eukaryota > Metazoa > Arthropoda > Insecta > Lepidoptera > Pyralidae > Elegia > Elegia similella. Next base: position 24,833,697 of record OX383941.1, read on the forward strand.
AAAATCTAATAATCTAATAGGCAGTGCGGATAGTTTCACGCCGCGTCGCGTATTGGATATACGTACTATTACATCTGTTTTTCTTGCGGGGTAAACGGAGCCCAGGTCTTAAAGACCTAAAACCCACGTTAAGGGTGTTGATTGGCGTTTGAAACTTGGCTTCGTCACGTGAGTCAATTGTAAGACCACGAAAACCACAAGGTTTATTTATTTTGATATCGTGTAAGTATATCACACTTAATTTCTACTACTCGCAAGTCCAGCAAATTTCCGTTTCTGCAGAACAATAAATTGCCTGCGTATTAGGCGTTCTCTCGGCGTGACGTCTGACAAATGTAGCTCTAGTTGGCTAAGTTTACTCCGAGTCTAGGTTTTGAGATAAACTAACGTCATTTGTTAGTTGTTCTTACATTATTCTTACTACCTTAATACCTTTATTAGGTACAGAGCACTATTTAACCGACATAAACCCCGTAAATTGCAGTTCTCTACGCGGTACAATAAAATAAAGTGACTGCGTCTTAGCCATCGTCTGACAAATGTGGCTCTAGTTGGCTAAGTTTACTCCGAGTCTAGGTTTTGAGATAAACTAACGTCATTTGTTAGTTGTTCGTACATTATTCTTACTACCTTAATACCTTTATTAGGTACAGAGCACTATTTAACCGACATAAACCCCGTAAATTGCAGTTCTCTACGCGGTACAATAAAATAAAGTGACTGTGTCTTAGCCGTCGTCTCGGCGTGACGTCTGACAAATGTAGCTCTAGTTGGCTAACTTTACTCCGAGTCTAGGTTTTGAGATAAATTCATGTCTCTCTTATGCCTGAAATTGTTGGGTTATATGGAAGCTACCGATGAGAGATGTAGCAACTGAATATATAATTATACCTTCCTACATTTAGGTATGTACGGATGTCTCTCTATCATATCTATAAAGTGAACTTAAAAATAATAACATAAATAATACTTTTATGTCTGACTTAAAGACTATCAAACAAATATATTTATTCTCATAACTGGTACAGTATGGATGAAATAAAAATAATTAAGATCACCTAAAGTATTCGGCTTGGCGTATACCATAAGCTCAGTAACACGATTAGCAACTGTAGATAACGTTTCTGTACGTTAGTTATTCCAGATCTAATTGCATTAATTATTAACATAATTAGAATTAGATCAGTCAACTAAAAATCTATTAAAATGATTAAGCGCACGAGATCGTCGAATCTTTGAGTAAACAATTTACGTAACTCGATATATATTATGTCGATGTACTAAAAGTAAGTTGTAATATCTTGACTTTCATTGGTAGCTGTTAATGTTGATGTTTTCACAGTAGCTACTACTTAATACCTACATACCTTTACCTATTAGTACCTACTAATGAAAATCAACATATCGAAACTTATAAAGTTAATTAAGGATCTAATCCTTGAGTGGGACTTTATTTAACTTATACATATTTCGTAGCAGTTTCTCTAAGTCGAATAATTAAATGAAGCGACTGCTTCTTTACCGGCGTCTCGGCGCGACGTCTGACAAATGCAGCTCTGCTTAGCTAGGTTACTCCGAGTCTAGGTTTTGAGATAAACTAACGTCGTTTGTTAGTTGCTCTTATACCTGGAAATGTTGACTTATATCAGTTTTGACTAGCTCCGTGGCGCAGCAGTCAACACGCCAGCCTGCGACACGGAGTGACCGGGTTCGATCCCCGGCCAGGTCAAGATGAAAAATGAATGAGGTCTTGGATGTGTATCTATATATGTATTTGTTATAAAATTTAGTATCGTTGAGTTAGTATCCCATAACACAAGTCTCGAACTTAATTTGGGGCTCACTCAATCTGTGTGATTTGTCCGTATATATTTATTTATTATTTACTAGCTTTCGCCCGCGGCTCCGCCCGCGTTAATGTCGATCCCACGGGATTAGTACTTTTTCCCGGGATAAAAGGTAGCCTATGTCCTTCTGCGTATTCCAGAGAACTTGTATACAAAATTTCATGATGATCGGTTCAGTAGTTACGGCGTGAAAGCGTAACAAACAAACAAACAAACAAACTCACTTTCGCATTTATAATATTAGTAAGGATAAGGATTATGAAAAAGCTACAAAAGAAAACTTAATATGAGACAGTACAGTACATATATACAAATGTCCGGAGTGGCTTATAGCGACCGGCGATGTAGTGACTGACGATATTATGACCTAGACCCATACATTTTTCACTTTTTTATTTATCCTTATTAGCCACTGATTGGACCCGAGGACAAGATGGAGTGACGAAGAAGGCATTGAGTAGTAATAAGAAAGACTGTCCCTAACTGAAATTATTATTTAAAAATGTACTAACACAGCGCATAAATGTTTGTACATATGTTCAACATATTTCTGACTCTCTCTTTTCTTTCTTCTCTCTCTTTAGCCATTTTCAACCGCATGGGTGTAGGCCTCCAGTTTATGCCATTTTTGTTGGTCTTGGGCAATTTCAAAATTTCTGACTCAATCCGTTTTTTTTTTATGACATAGGGCGGCAAACAAGCAAGCGGGTAACCTGATGGTAAGCGATCACCGCTGCCCATAGACTACTGCAACACCTGGGGTGTGACAAGAGCGTTGCCGGCCTTTTAAGAAAACATAGACTCGTTTTTTGAAGGTTCCAATGTCGTATCTATTCGGGAATACCGCCGCAGGCAGTTCACTCCACAGTTCAGTCGTACGTGGCATGAAGTTTCTGTTAAAACGTACGGTGGTTGACTGCCAGTTATCCAGGTGGTAGGGATGAAATTTTTGTTTATGTCCGTTTGTTACGATCCGTATAAATGAAAAACATTTTCTGTTTCTCGAATAGTTCGGTGGGCTGAAAACTTTTGTATGCCAGTAAATGCGTTGGTCATTTATAAAAAGTTGTTCATATTGTTAACAATTAAATGAAGACAAGAATACTTAATAAGTTAAAGTATTTATTAGCTCTAAAGAAGTCGAAAGAGGTGTCCAGCAAGTTTGTCTTATTATTATGGAAGACTTTTGGTCGACAGCTGCCTTAGTTTCACAGAGTCTGATAAAGTTGTTCCTCGTTTAGGCTAAAACAACACAAACTATTACAAAGATTGATGAACTTGCGAATGACGACGTTAACTTTTCTACTGGATACTTACTAGATACATTAGAACAATTGTATTAACATCTTTTAACTTGAGTGTCCATTAAATGAAATAATGTTTGAGCAGAAAAGATATTAGCACAGGAAATAATTAAAATAAACCAACTTCAAAATATTTACGCTGTTTTGCAACGACAAGTTGACTGATATACGATATAGCTCTAACTGATTTTTTAGGGTTTCGTACCTAAAGGGTACCCAAAGGGTACGGAACCCATAAAAACAAAATGTTTGTTAACCTAAACAACGTTATACCGGAATCTACTGCATGGAGGTAATATGTGCCTTTAGCCCAGTGCATCAGGGCAAGCCAGTTAATCTCATCTAGTGACGTCACATAAAGTAATTACGATTCTTTAGTGAGGTAATTGGATAACGGCGCTCGCGGACGCAACTCGTACGGCGAAGCGGCTGTAGACTGGACCAAGGATTTAAAGAAGATCAGCCTGGAAACGCTAAACTTCAATGAGAACAAGATTCATGATTTTCCAATATGTATGGGCTATGTCGTGAAAGAGACGCACATAATTTTAGCTTTCGCCCGCGTCGATGTCGATCTCTCGGGAATAGTACTTTTTCCCGGGATAAAAGGTAGCCTATGTCCTTCTCCGTACTCCAGAGAACTTATGTGCAAAATTTCATGATGACCGGTCTAGTAGTTACGGCGTGAAAGCGTAACAAACAAACTCACTTTCGCATTTATAATATTAGTAAGGAAGTAAGGATAAGGATTTCAGACACTAGTGCAACATCAAATAGCGTATAATCACCTGAAGCAGGAAGTTGTCAACAAAAAAAATGGGTTGCACTACGGGAGTGGCGGAAGCGAGAAAACTCCGCGCGGTATAAAGAGAAGAGGATATTATTTCGTCTCCTACGCCATGCCAGCGATCTCAGGTCATGGGTCCGTCTTACGAATTTTCGATCAGGTCACGTGTCCTGATGCGAATTTAACATTTTTACCCATTTCAGAAAAGTGCACAACGCCACTAAAAAAGTTTTAACATCAAAATTAGGTTAAAAAAAAATCGGCCAACTGCCGATTTTTTTTGCTACCACGGATTCGCACTATAGAAATCTGCAGAGAACGTTCCTTCCTATTCTTCTTCTTGTTTTCACCGTTGCGGTTGTAAGGAGACTGTGTTGAGGGGCTTTTTTTTTTGAAAAGACTATTTAGCTAGCTCCATGTGAACTTTCGCTTCTTCACCGGGCGTTTAAGACGAGGGCAGAATGCCCTCAACCCAGGAGGGACGGACCTCGGCTTTGGGCGTTGCCTGTGTGCGCAAGGCTTGGAGAGACAGCAAATTTTCATATTGCCTGATGGGCCGCGTAAGCGTGCATGCAAGCCTGGAGGGCCAATCTGAGAATCAATGGCAAATCCTTTGGAGAGCAGCAACTCTTATCTTTTGCCTTGTGGGCCGAAAGCTACGTTGCCAGAAAGGCCTATCCTGGGTGCAAGTCACCCGGGACCGCCGGGCGGTCACCAGTAATCGGAGCGCGGGGTAAACACGTATTTATGCATTTAGATGCGCGTGCGCCTGTCGAACTTACTAGCTTCGCCTATTAGAAAGTGGTGGGGATAATTGGCGTGCGCTATGAGCGAACTTTATTTGTTTAATTATCTTACAAACATTATATTTACAAATAAAGACTATGTAATTTATTCTATTGTATTGTTTAACAATACGCTTCCCTAGTAATAGAGGGGCACAATTCAAAATTTTGTGTTTTCGATTTTTTGTAATAAATCGGCACAAAACTAACAGTTCTAGGCCCTCGCTTTGAAAAAAATAGGTTATAGGCTCAAATTTAACGAGCGCTATATTTGTGTCTCTTTTACACCGACTCTTTCCTCTCTCACGTCTTCCCGTGACAAAGGCCCATTTAGTAAGACGCCGGTATTTGTAGAAGCAGGACCTTTTGCGTGGAAGCAGAATTCGACTTAGGCCCGTATATCATTAATTTTCTGGCAAGTACTGCAAATACTGTTTGTATTAAAAAGGCTCAATAAGATTTAGACCCGTGTATTACGAAAATGTTTTCTATTACGTGGTGTTATTTTAAATTAATCCCTTATTATACAAACATATTGAACGATTTTTAGTAGATATATCTAAATGATGCCTTATACCATTAAGTTGTAGTAATTGGCCAGGGGGTAGATTTATATTTAAGTCTTTTTATAATATATATTTTTTTATAAATTAATAGATGTGTCTATACTTACAAGTAATTTTTCAACATAATTTCTTGTTTCTATTAAAATATTTTCATTTCACTTTGCAATAAGTAACATTCATAAAACTAATTATTTTTATTGAATTTAGTAAGCAATGATATAATAAATATTGTCAGTATTGTTCAAACCCATTTACATAAAATCTACACGAATATTTAAAATTTAAGTATCTGTTTGTAACAGTTTTTTTTTTATACTTAACGCGTAATGCAAGTAGGGTTTTCGAGGCTTTAGTATACTTGGTATGACTATGCCAGCCTCATGTACTCGTACTTAGTACAAACAAAAATATATAACTTTTTTAAACTTTGAACCGATTGTAACGGGTGTTTAACTGATAGAAAAATAACATTATAAAGTATAAGGGTATTTGCAGTCCGTAAGTAACTTTCACTTTGTTAATTATGTGTCAATAATAAACAACTAGGTAGTTACGTAACTTATGCTATATTTATTCATCTTCTTTAGAAATAAAATCTAAAAGACCTCCTGCCAAATTCATCGGTTCCACCCAATAAACCAATCATAGAACTGGCTTACAAAGTAAGGCTGGATTCACTCCATTACTCGCGCCCCTTATTGTTACGTAGTTACTCGCGTGTTCTACATACGTAGAACATTTTCGATATTTCTTTTAAATAGCTTAGTAACGGAAGTAAATGAAAATTGTCACTGTACATTCTAAACTACTTTATTTTGAATCAAAAACAACAAAAATACATAGGATTTTACTTATGATTAATCAATAATATCAATATTAGGAAAACATGTCAAAAATCAATAGAAATATCACTCTCAACTTTTATATCCACTTTTTTTTATTCACTAATCTCCTACTCCTGGTTCTAATTGTTTCTAGAATATTCGATATACACTTATATTCGATGTTCAAGACAAATCCACGTCTTACATGTGTAACATTGTTTTCTGGTCGACTTATTACGCTGTCTGCCACAATCGTAACATTTTCCTACGCGACCACTACTTGATTGAGTTGATGGACCTGCATGTACTTGAGGTGGTTTATTTATGCCCAATCGTATGTTTTTCTTCACTTTTAATGATTTTGGAATATGTTCAATACAAATTACATCATCTGCTGAATCAGAATTTAATTGTGAAGGTTGGACCAAGCCGGATGTATTCTCTTTTGTAACTGGTTCAAAATCACTTGTCTTCTGTTCCCTATCAGTTTTATGTGTTGATTCAATTACAAAGTCTTCTTCCCTTAGCTCATTTCCCCCTCACTTGATATTTCATCAAACCATGAACTTCTTCCAACCATCTCGAAATTGATAATTCTCTCTAAGAGGACATATTTCTGAAAGGAAAGCAATAAAGCAAGGGTTTTTAGCATATACTTTATGTATACAATATTATGAAATAGTTTAAAATATTATATAATAGAAAAAAATACGAAAATTAAACACACCAAAAAAAGTACTCTCAACAAAATTGTCACGTAATTGCTCGCGCGTTCTACGATCGTAGAATTTTTTATTCCAAGCCATATAGTTTACGACTACGCATGCGTCTGTCAACGCATGAGCACTGATTGTGTTCGTCACTTGCCGGTGGAAGATTACAAGGCGAGTTTTTGACATCTACCTACAATTGACAATAAAAATCAAAAAAATGTACACCTGTTCTACCATCGTAGAACGCGCGAGTAATGGAGTGTAAAATTATTAATACCTACATATTATTTGTTTTTCTGTATTTTCACATAAGATAGTCAGTTTAAACTTATTAGATAACAGAGTCTACCAACTAAACATTGGTAGCTAACCAATGTTTAGTTTTCCCAATACATTCAATAATTTTTAAGTATGTAGAACTCTCACTTGCGTGATTTTCTGAAAAGGTTGTTTATATTTTTAGATGTTAACTGAAGATATTATTGAAAAGGAGAATATTCCTTCGTGTAATTAGTAAAAAAATGACAACAAAATATCTAGAAATATTGAAATGACCTGTGAGACTACACTCAATGTTCCCGTAACTGACACCACCTTAAGTAATGCAACTGCATCTATACGATCAAGGTATTCTTTCAGTAGTCCCAGTTCCTCGTCCACAATTAACAGCAGAAGTAGTTCTTCTTGCAGCACTTGCAGCAGTTCCTCGTCCCGTAGTTGCGAAGTTAAAGAAAACGCATATTCTTGTAAAACATTGTACTTCATAAATCATCGTACAGAAATGAATACGAAAAAAAAATTAAGAAATAAAGCTAAAAGATGTTAGAAGCTTTAATCTGAACCCAGAGGCTTATACAGCACCATTCGAATTGAGTTTATGTAAACAGAAGGATTTGCAAGAACTAATTTCCAAAAGATTAACTGACCCATCTGGGCGGGGGTCACCCTTAACTGCTTGTCCGGTAGTTGCAGGTATGGCATCGGGTACGCTTCCCGAGCTGCTTATTACTTTTTCCCAATCATTCGAGCGAGTAGTATCCCAATACCTTCCCTAAATCCAACAAATCCCTATCCTCCCCCAGCTTGAAATTGCTTTCGATGGGCAGCAGTTTCGGAAGCACAGAAAGCCAAAGATACTGCGCTCGCCAACCCGCTTGCCAAGCGTGGTGAGTATGGCAATATCCTCCCATGGAACCAAGAATCCTTGGGAGAGGCCTATGTCCAGTTGTGGACTTCTTATGGCTGTAATGATGAATTGATCCATTCTATGCCACTTATTTTGAAGCTATGTTATTGTAACTTTTGTCAATTTTGTATGAATCCTAGTTTTTTTGTGTATACTTAAAAAGTATTACCGGGATTTTTAATTGTTAAAGATTCGTAAAGTTTTGTATTAGTAGTAACCAAACAATAATTTAATTAATGAAAAATATTATAAACATTAGTATTATATAAAGAAGAAAATCAATTTTGTTCTACATTGAGATAAATCAATAAATGAAAAAGATGGAAGTCTCAAATTTTTTAATTTTAAAGTGTAATTACATAAAAAAAGTGTTCAGTTAGAGAAGTTATTGTTTGAAAAGTTTATGTTTCGTAATCATTGTTTTTACTATATAGTTATTTTCAGATTGTAAAATCTAAGAAGTTCCTAACTACATTATGTCCACCTTAGTAATGTCTTAAATTGATTTAATATTGTTTTTTCAATAAGATTTTAATTTATTTCATTATTTTATTCTAAGATTTTATGGCACTTTAACTTAATTCGCGTTAGGGTCTACAAGCAGTAAGGTCCTATTTTGAAATAGTACCTTAAAATGTAGGCATTTATTATCATAAAGGGGCCTAATTCGAAAACTGCACTTCTCCGTGTGGGGACGGAGTAGAATACAATTCCCCACTGCCCGTCAGGTTGGCATCTCGTAAGAGGCGAGTAAAATACCCGACATGCTCGGTGGTAGGACCTCGTGGGGTCCGACTGGCTGGCGACCACCCTCATGCCGAAATCTATCGTAAAGCACCGTTGGGTGTGTTTCGACGGTTGCGCGTGAGAGCCAATCCCCATTCCCGATTCCCGTAGTTTCGACAGTTTATGGTCCCTTAGGGGCTGGAGTCTTGCACTGTCTGATTGGGGGTGCGACGTTGGCGCGGGGGCCAGGGAGACCCGATGAATCGGTTGTCCGCTGGCCGCCCGCTGGTACGTAGAGGACCCGAACCCTGGCTGTCCCGGCTAGGGAGGCTGTCCTGCCGCCAGTGTCAAAAGCTCGTGATTGGTCGTCGTGCCGGCCTGGGAGACCGGAGTGGAACACGGCGGCTGATCATTGTGTTGGATCGGGGGCCCTTCCGTCCCCCGTGCCAGCAGCGCACCTCACTGGTCATTCATTGCGGGCCATCATTCCTTAACTTTGCCTATGTAACTGTCGTAACTACGGCAATCCTCAATTTTTTCCCTGTTAACCACCTTTTTTATGGCAAGATCGAAAAATAGAAAACATGTTGCTACAGCGGCACCCCCTTCCACATTCAATGTGGACTTCTTCAACGTCAGAGGAATGCATTCCAATCTCAATGTCGTCCATCATCACTTGGAGACGACTAAGCCGGCTCTATTTTTCCTGACTGAGACACAAATATCCTCTCCGACCGACGTCACATATCTCTTGTATCCCGGTTTCAGCTTGAAGCACAAGTTTATGCCCAATGCTGGGGTGTGTATGTACGTACGGGAGGATGTATGTTGTCGACGTCTCAGCAGCCTTGAAGACAGAAACCTGTCATTGTTATGGGCGCGCGTAGATCACGGTGACCGCATCCGGTTCTATGCGTGCCTTTACAGGTCCCATAGCGGTGATGCCGAAACAGACCGACTTCTCGGGCATGTACAGAAGGGCATAGACGAAATTCTCCAGCAGCACCCATCGGCGGAGGTGGTGATCCTAGGGGACTTCAACGCTCACCACTTTGAGTGGCTAGGATCACTGAAGACCGACTACGCTGGGAAGGCTGCATACAACTTTGCTGTAACAAATGACCTCAACCAGTTAGTTGATGGTCCTACCAGAATACCTGATATTGAAGGACACAACCCTGCTTTGTTGGATCTTCTGCTGACCTCACATCCAAACGATTACCAGGTATTCCGTGATGCCCCTCTAGGAACTTCGGATCATTGCCTGGTACGTGCTGTGGTTCCATCCGGTCAGACCACGCAATCCAGACCACCTGGTATGCGTCGTGTGTGGCATTATAGGTCAGCAGATTGGGATGGATTGCGAGAGTTTTATGCATCCTACCATTGGAGACGGTTGTGCTTCTCATCAGAAAATCCTGACATTTGTGCGAAAGCTGTCGCCGAAGCGATACTGCTGGGCATGGAGTGCTACATTCCCAGCTCGGCGGTTCGTATCGGAGGGCGGTCTCAACCTTGGTTTCGTTGCTCGTCTTTGCGTGCCGCCCACCTCAAGCGCGAAGCCTACGAAGCCTGGGTTGCTGCGCGAAGTGTCAAGGATCGTAATACTTCTGATTTGAAGAAGCGGTTCAACGCAGCTTCAAGAGCCTACAAGAAGCAGATCACTGCAGCAAAGTTTGCGCACACTGCGCGCATTGGTAGGAGACTGGTTGGCTATCCCTCCGGGAGTAGAGCATTCTGGTCTCTTGCTAAGGCAGCGCAGGGGAATTTCTGTCGCCCTTCACTTCCATCTCTGCACAATCGTCAGGACTCGCTGGCTCACTCCGCAAAAGAGAAGGCCGATCTCTTGGCTACTCTCTTTGCGTCAAATTCTACCCTTGACAACGGAGGAGCATCGCCGCCCTTTTTACCGCGATGCGAGCACTCAATGCGGGAAATTCGGTTCACTCAAAGTGCAGTGCGACGTGCTCTGTTTTCCCTCGACGTCAGGAAGTCCAGCGGGCCTGATGGCATTCCAGCAATTGTGCTCAAAACATGTGCACCTGAGTTGGCTCCGGTGTTAGCACGCCTATTCTCGCTGTCTTACACCTCAAGAAAAGTCCCGTCTTCGTGGAAAGTAGCCTACGTTCACCCTATTCCTAAAAAGGGTGACCGCACAGACCCGTCTAACTATCGGCCTATTGCGATAACCTCCCTGCTCTCTAAGGTGATGGAGCGTGTGATAAACATCCAGCTCCTTGGTTACCTTGAAGATCATCAGCTAATTAGTGACCGTCAATACGGGTTCCGCCACGGGCGTAGTGCTGGTGATATTCTTGTGTACTTAACGCACCGATGGGCAGCCGCCATCGAGAGCAAGGGAGAAGCACTGGCATTTAGTCTAGATGTCACAAAGGCTTTTGACCGGGTCTGGCTTAAGGCTCTTCTCGCGAAGTTACCATCTTTCGGGCTTCCTGAGGGACTATGCTTGTGGGTCGCTAGTTTCTTATCTGGGCGAAGCATTCAGGTCGTTGTAGACGGATTATGCTCCGATATCATGCCCATCAATGCTGGCGTCCCCCAAGGATCTGTTTTATCACCTACGCTGTTTCTTTTGCACATCAACGACATGCTTAACACTAGTAGCATCCATTGCTATGCAGACGACAGTACGGGTGATGCATATTATGCAGGTCGTGCAAATATCCCTCAAACACAGGTGGAGGAGAACAGAAAGAGACTTGTGTCTGACATTGAGACCTCTCTGGAACAGGTCTCTGAATGGGGTAAACTAAACCTAGTTCAATTCAATCCTACTAAGACACAAGTCTGCGTGTTTTCCGCTAAGAAGACCCCATTTAACATAGCACCGAAGTTTCGGGACACCTCTCTTACCATTTCTAAGAGTATTGGGATCCTTGGCGTCGATATTACGAAGGAGGTCCAATTCCGGAGTCATCTGGAAGGTAAAGCCAAAATGGCTTCTAAAAAACTTGGGGTGCTCAATAGAGCGAGGCAGTGCTTCACTCCGGGTCATAGACTTTTATTATATAAAGCTCAAGTCCGGCCCCACATGGAGTACTGCTCTCATATCTGGTCTGGTGCACCTCAATACCAACTCCTTCCTCTTGATTCCATCCAACGCCGGGCAATTCGTATTATCGACGATCCCACACTCACAGACGATTTAGACACCCTCGGTCTACGGAGAGACGTTGGCTCTCTGTGTGTATTTTACCGTCTATACTATGGGGAGTGTTCTGAAGAACTTTTTGAATTGGTGCCACCGTCACCTTTCTACCACCGCACCGCTCGCCACAGGAGTAAAGTCCATCCCCACATCCTTGACACTTGGGTCTCCAAAAATGTCAGAGCGTCACGTGGTTTTTTTCCTCGTACAGCAAGATTGTGGAATGGACTCCCTCCCGAGGTTTTCCCTGTGTGCTATGACTTGAGGTCCTTCAAAAGGCGTGTTTACAGGTATCTTAAGAGTCGGCAACGCATCAGCAGCTCCTCTGGTGTTGCAGATGTCCATGGGCGACGGTGACCACTTTCCATCAGGTGGCTCGTCTGCTCGTTTGCCGTCGGATATACATAAAAAAAAAAACTGCCTTGACATAAATATATATTTTTTGTATAATAAAGGCCTTACTTAAAAAGCTTAATTTGAACTTGTTATTTTATTTTTAAACTTAATTATATCTAAAAAAATTATAAACTATATTGTACTATTCGTACCTGAGATAATGTGTACAAAATTTCAAAACTCTAACCTATAAAATTAGTAAGTTAAAGAGAATTTTAGAAGAAAATCAGATTAACTAAATCTTTATCGCGCTATTCCCAAAAAATATGTTTTTTGAATTGTGCCTCTCTATTACTAGGGGAGCGAATAGTCTCCCTATTGAATTCTAATAAGAATCTGTTATCATGTCACCTACACACTTCACTAGCTAAACTTTTTGTTCGTCGCGAACAGTAAGGATGAAGGATAATAGGATTGTACCACATCCATCTACTTTAGTTCTGCATGATGTCGTCCGCTGGATAAAAGTTTAATACGTTCCCTGCACGAAATAATTCAACTAGCTTGTGGTCCCAACTTTCACGACATTTTTAAGAGATTTGCTCACATTGTGTCTCATTTTAGTGGATTAGCTGAATGAATGAATGAATGTACACTTTATTGCACCATTATAACAAAACATAACAATAGAAGAAACAAAAGGCTAAAAATAAAAAAATAATGGGTACAAAGGCGGACTTATTGCAATATGCAATTTCTTCCAGCCATTATCATACCTTTGGGTAGGAATAATTTAAATCATGAATTGACAGCGGTACAGAGTATATATATATATATATATCATCATCATCATCATCAACCTATACTAGTCCACTGCTGGACATAGGTCTCTCTCATGGCACTCCACTGAGCTCGGTCTTGAGCAATATATAAATATATATATATTTATATATTTCATAGCTGGCTGTCGCATGAAAATGGGTCACGTTCCGTATGCAAGCGAGAGCGCGGAACAAGCGATAGAGAGGCACGATCGGCCTAGGCGTTCGGATTGTGAGGCATCTATCTCTCTTCCACCGTTATCACGATCACACCCGGGGTTGGTTAACATGCTAACATGCGTAAGCGCTAATAATGCTCACGTCCACTGGGCTATCGGTCTGTATGTTTATCTGCTTCCTCGTATTTTCTATTTTAATTTTCCCTTTATTTGCGATAGGACCCTTGTTTACAGATTTATATCACGTCTTGTTTACGTACTTAACAAAGCCAAAGTTGAAAAGACAAAATTGTATTTATGGCCAAACTTTACGTTATTAATACCACATTGAAACAACAATTTATCACTATGTTTAAGATTTTTATTACAATGTGGGATGTTTAGCGATTTAATATAAAATATAATTATCGTTTAGGGTACATATAGATCATTCAAGACCCAGGCCAATCTGAAAAAGATAATTGTCCATCTTGGCCTGACTGGAGATCGAACAATGCCAGTAAATAACTCCATTTATTCCAATTGTAACATTCTTACAAACATTTTCGAATACTAATACAGACTTCCAAGTTGACGATATTATTCCAGATATCCTAAATTTAGCGAATTCCAACAAATCCTTGTTTTCATAAGGTGTTTGGAGCAAGACGAATTACGCGAAACTTGGGGTAATAAATATCCAGCAGAATTTCTATGGGACTTGGTAATTTCCTATTAAGTGGAAACTTTCTGTTGGCATCCCTGTTAACAGGGACTCGGCAGTTGCTTCTACTTTTCTCTGTGTCGTTCGTACCTTATTTTTATTATTTTTAATAACATTAATGCATTTCGCTGAGTCTACCGGGATTTACTTGTGGTAAATAATTATGTATGCACACTGTGCGTATGTAGCACAGTGTGCGTGAGAATAAAAGAGGATATGGTCAAGATAAAAAAATAATCATTGGTATCAAATATTTCATGTATTCGTTTGAAAAATATTACATTCTGTCTGTACATAGTGTATCAGCCATGATAAAATACATATAGTTACATTAAGTTTAGTGTCGATTCGACTTCTAATATAAAGATTTAACTTGTTCTGGAGAAAGTGAGCCTATATCGGCCAAATGATCCTTGACTAGGTCAAGCCCTTGTCTCACTCCCCGTGTCATTTCATTATCGAAAACATACCTACGCGCTGCGTCACCTTCGAAGGTGAAAAACACGGCCATATGTGTTCGCCGACTATAACGAATTATGAATCGTATATTCAGAGCTATAAGTGTAAAATTGGCTTGTTATAGATATCTAAACTAAAAGCGTTGCGTTTTGATGCGAGTTAAATTACGCCGTATCGCTAACTACATTGAGTTGATATTTCTTTGAATACTTTTGCAGAGTGAGACTTTATTCTGGAACTGGGCGAGCAACGGACGGGCCGATATCGCGCCACTAGTCTTAGTGTGTTTTATACCAGAGAGGTCCAAGAGGAGCGGACCTCCGCAAAACAATTCAATTATTCCGCGGTTTGAAACGCCGCTGTTTTATAAGGAGCCGGAGCTGATAGCTGAGCAATGCTAATTGACAGACATTTTATGAGTTCCCGGCAGTTCCTGTCTGTTCCCGGAAACCAATCAACTTGTTAGCCGGCTAGTTTAGACTTTAACTGTACGAGAATGAAGATAAACTGTGACAAAAGTTGAGAATATTGAAATGATTTGTACTTAGGACAAATAAAAGGAGACTTTAAAAATGTATGCTTCTCCTCAACAGAGCTTTTTTATTTTGTTGATTTTTATGATGCAACCTAGGACTATTTTGATTATTATTGCTACCTACATGCCCATCAACATGCTAAAAGTGCCTTTTATATCTTCAAGACCTATGCTCTCTCTACTCCGCAAGGGAAAAAGACGTAATAATACAGTATGATCATTTTCTTTTAATGATTGTATTTTTTTATATTTGTTGATGATTTTAGTACGTTTAACTTCTATCTTGTCTGATGGAAAGCAACGAATAAGTAGTTCGTGCATATTCAAATAATACCTGTACTTGCCTTGAAAATAACTTAACCATACGTATTCCGCCCGTTTCCTCTTCACGCTTGACTTACTGAGGTGTTTAAAAAAATGAAGATAATTTGAGGCCTAAGGAAGGAGACCATAATTGTACACCAGGTATCGTCATTACGCGAATGGAGAACTTAATTTTAAAAGTTTATCTGAAAATAAGAAAGAAGCGTTGACATCGTTTAGGCAAGTAGAGAGAACGGATGTCAGTTGTCTCAGGCCGGCATGGACAAATGTAGGTACTGAAGCGAATGGCGGATATCCTTGCCAGTCATAGTACTTGAAATCGAAGAGTTATTTATAACAGTTATATTATTAAAACTTACGCGAGACATAATTAAACTCTAAACCATGAATGAGTGATCGCAGGTCGGCCGGGCCGTGACGACCTTCACACTCGCCCTGAAGATGGCCTTCTGTATAGGCTGAAACATGTCGGTAACACCGACTAATAATACATGAGAAAACCGTTGTTCTATCATGTCTACAATGTGTCTCCAAAGGCTTCGGCCACATAGCGCGACGCGCACCGGATAGTCTCGAAAAAACCATACTTTTGGGCCATGTCCCAGGACGCAGAGGTCAAGGAAAACCGCCCACAAGATGGACTGATGTCGTTCGTAGGGTGGCGCGCACAAACACTTAAGGAGCCATACACCTTGAGCAAGACCGTTCAGGGTGGACCATTGTGAGGGTAGCTGCTTCCGATGGTCATGACCCTCAGGCATGAGGATACGATTATGAAGAGAAGAAAACCGTTGTTTTTGAATTTATTTACAACAGCTTTCGTGGATGTTAATCCTTCGGGAATAGCACCCTTTTACGGAATGAAAGATAATCTAAAGTTATTTCTTAGGCCTCAAACCATTTCCATACTCAATTTCAGCTGAATTAGTCTTGTGGTTGGGCGTGAAGAGTTAATAGATAGACAAACATAGTTACTTTTGTCACAGTATATCGTATACATATATGTTTAATTTCGATCCGTTGGGTTAATACTCGTCGCCGGAATATGCCAGTATTTTTATTTTACAGGTATTTTTTTGGAGAAACAGGAATGTTGACGTCTGGCAGGCAGTTGGCTGTATAAAATCTTTCGCCAAATCATATCACAACATAAGTGCTGTCATTATAGCAGACCCCGGGTTCGAATTCATCATAGCTAAAACTTGGCATATCAAAAGTAGAGCAACATTTCATAAGTTTCAACATCATCAAGATATTGGCAACAAGGTATTGTAAGGTACTCCAATACTTAGTAAAAAAAAACTGGCATAGTGCGAGTCGGACTCGCGCACGAAAGGTTCCGTACAAGTCCGTTGCGTATATTAAATTTATTTTTATTTAATTTTTTTATTTTTAAAATGAATATATGACTTAATATTCTGTGAATATTTCTAGCGTCTACCTGTTGCCGTTATCAATATCGAGCAAAAACAAGCAAAAATATCACGTTTGTTGTATGGGAGCCCCCTTATATATTTATTTTATTCTGTTTAGTATTTTTTGTTATAGCGGCAACAGAAATACATAATCTGTGAAAATTTCAACTCCCTAGCTATCATGGTTCATGACATACAGCCTGGTGACAGACAGACGGACGGACAGCGGAGCGGTACGGAACGCTAAAGATTGGGGTCTTCATTCGGATGAATGGCAAAGCAAGTAGCAGTTCGGGAGACCGGGCGCGCATTCCTGATGGTATTCCTGCATCCACTGGTCAAGAATTAGTTGAGGATGACACTTCTGACCTATGAGGTCACATCCTCAATACTCGAAGTAATCATTCAGGACTAAAACCGATTTTCAATACGCATTCCCTCAATTTTAAACGAAAGAAAAGATCGAAATCACTTTTCAATTTGTGACGCTATTAGGGAATAATGAAAGCTTCTAAATCTGTTTTTATCCCAAGAACCTAAAGTTCAATTTACAATGACAGTTAAAAGTTTTGGAAATTCGGAGTGTCATCCGAAAACGATTAAAACGCACGTTTGGGATTTGGCTAAATCTTTTCTTTTTAGGGTTCCGTACTTCTATTACCAAGGCACATGCCATTATGAAAACGGAGCCCTACGAACTAATATCTCGCTATCTATCCTCAAAAATATATTTTTTTTTTGAGTGTGCTTCGTCCCATTGTGATTGGGATGAAACCTTTATGGGACGAAACGCTCAAATACCTACTCAATTGTGAAAAGTGATAGTGCGTACAAAGACACGAGTGACAGAGTGCCTTCCCCTTAATAGAGACAGTAAAAAAAGCCGATGGACACATTTTCAAAAAACTAGGTCAATGTAAAATTAATTTTTAGTCTAAGTTAAGGCTAGATCGTATTATTAGCGTATTTAAGTTTTAAATGCGAAATATTAAGGAAAAAAAATCTAATTGTAAGTAATATCCATAAATTATAAGTACTCTTCACTTGGAGAAAATGCTCTTTGCAGTTTGTTGCCGCTTTTTCTGCACTCCGCCTTGCGGCACTAACCTAAACTATAAGTATATTAACATCAACAATAATTTTTATTATCAACAATAATTACTATTAGTTGTAAAAAAATGAAAAATAAATGTTTACATTCACCAATTGGTATGTAAAGTATCATAAGATGAATAATAGTAGATTGTTGCACCAAGCAGAAAGTAATTTATTATTGCAACGAGTGCTTATTTGGAGCCCGAGCGTAAGCGAGGGCTTTAAAAAGCACGAATGTAATATAGAATACTTAATGCGATTAAGAAATTAGATTTCAGAACGACCAAGTCTGTTAGAAGTCATTGTCTCAAATTAACAAGGTAACAAAAAACTGGTTATCTAAACTTCGAATATCGTTATATAGCTGCTAATGCAAGCGCCATTCAGGTGGCTAAGTATTGGCAGGATATAATTTAATTTACGATGGTTTGAATAATTTACGATTGATTTGCCACCGACCTGAGAAGAAGAATATCGTTATACAACCATTAACATCCAAGACCCAGGCCAATCTGAAAAAGATAATATCCCATCTTGATCTGTTCGGGAATCGAACCTGGGACCTCCATTGTGGCAGCCAAGCATCATGACCACTAGGCCAATAGATCTCGTAATTAATCATTCATCATTGACTGTGGCTGCTATAACAATGCCTAAATTTAAATAAAAGAATTATGGTGGCTCCTAATTTGAAAGGGTCGGTCTACTACAGAACCCTTAATGTACAAGTCCGTTACACACTTGACTGATTTTATTTTTCAGCGTTTTTCTTCCATGGATATCGTACGCCGTTCTGCTGGGTTCCGTAGTTCCATTAAACCCGCGGGATTAGCGCCCGTAATAAAATTAGTTTTACGACAACTCCGTTTGACGTTATTAGTTTTAGAGCAGCGGTGTGCGCCGTGCGCCTTTGATTAAATTACAAGTATGCAGTGAAACTTAAAGTTAATGGAGTAAAAACGCTAAAAAGATTTTCAGAAATACTTTTAAATAAGTGATATTTATATATTTACGCAAAATAATGATTCTTCTGCTTTTAAATTGATATATTCTTATTTTATTTTTATATACTGCTTGGACGAATAAAATAGGTTATTTTTCAATAAACTTTCAATAAGTTATTTGGTCAAGCATGCTAGTAGCGGATCTGGCTGCTGGGAATGATTTTGTCAATATAATTTTCTCAGTTTGGTAGAGATTATTCTGGGATTCTTCAATTTCCTCTATTCTTACAATATCCGTGGGAAGAGATACAGCTGGAACATTCTTTGTTTTTTTTTTCACATACCAGTATTAAAAATCAAAAAAAGAATCATTTCTTTTCAGATTTTCTTGTTCAATTTGAACATTGGCACCTTAAGAGCTAGATGGCTTAGTAAAATGGCTCAAAATGAAGGAAATTGATCCCCAAAACAGTATGATCAACAGTAATGGTCGGGGATTACTAGCGCCTAATCCCGGCTTCGTTTATTGCAATGCTACCGATTGATTGTCGAATGTGGGGGGCTTCGCTTTGTCTTGTTCGCAGTAAGCGGATTGCGACCCCCATGCACGATTGTTTGTTATTCGAAACAGCATTAAGTTTATCTGCTTTGGAATCTAAGAACTGTATTTTTAAGGTCAGTCCGTAAGTGTTTATATAAGCTTTTACTAGTGATTTTGCATAAAATCTTAACATACTCAAAAAGTCAAAAAAAAGTCAAAAGTCAAAGATTTTTATTCAAAATTGGATACATGTATCTCTTTTTGAACGTCATATTTTTATTTCTTATATATTTTTTTATATATGCAAAATTGAAATACTACTAGCGTTTCGGAACGACCACTGGTGAGAAGAATACGCCGAAAGAAACTCAATCCAGCCTTGGTCCCTACGTGCCTGAAGGGCTCTGAATACATTGTTAACATTAAATACAATTTTTCATACTATAGATTAATTTTAACATTTAATAATTGTTAACATTAAATAAATTTATATAAATTTCCACGCATTTTTATCAGTAATATAATCATCAATGCAGTAATAAGCCTTTTTTATTAACTGGTTTTTTACAATCGTTTTGAACTTAAGTAAAGGCAGACCTAATATTTCTGCAGGAATTTTATTATAGAAGCGTACTCCTAAACCCAAAAATGAATTCATAGTTTTCTGCAATCGCAATACTGGTGTAGCTAATTTATTTTTATTTCTCGTGTTTCGGTCATGGATATCACTATTTTTCTTATATAAATCAAGATTATAGCGCACAAACATAATATTCGCAAATATGTACTGAGAAGGTAAAGTTAAAATATTTATATCTTTAAACAATTCTCTAAGAGATTCTCTAGCACCAAGTTTATATATAGATCTAATAGCGCGCTTCTGCAGGACAAATATGGTGTTTACTTCTGCAGCGTTACCCCATAGTAAAATCGCATAAGACATAACACTATGAAAGTAACTGAAATATACCAAACGCGCAGTATCAACATCAGTCAGTTGTCTAATTCTCCTGACAGCATAAGCTGCAGAACTAAGTTTACCCGCTAACGTAGTAATATGGGCACCCCATTGAAGCCCGGCATCAAGAGTTATTCCAAGAAATGTTGTTTTATCAGTTAAATCTAGTGGTTCATTATCCATTACTATTTGTGTTGGAATTTTTGTAACATTTGGTAAGCAAAATTTAATACATTTCGTTTTCTTAGCGTTCAACAATAGATTGTTCGCTGTGAACCAATCCAACACTTGAGCTAAAGTACTATTAACCACGTCAAAAGAATTAGTTTGTCTATCAATTTTGAAGACAAGAGAAGTGTCATCGGCAAATAGTACAGCCTTACATGTATTGACACAGTAAGGTAGGTCATTGATGTAAATGAGGAATAACAGAGGCCCTAGGATAGAGCCCTGGGGTACGCCCATCTTAACCGATGATCCGGAGGATTGTACCCTATCTAAACTAACTTTTTGAGTTCGGCCACTTAAATAAGATTCAAGTAAATCGCGAGATTTACCTTTTATTCCATAGTGCTCCAGCTTGGAGAGAAGGGTATTGTGGTCTACGCAATCAAAGGCTTTGGAAAGATCACAAAAAACACCAATAGCATTTTGTTTTCCCTCCCAAGCATCATATATGTATTTCAACAGAGCTACACCCGCGTCTGTAGTTGACCGACCCTTTGTAAATCCATACTGTTCACGATGGAAAAGGCTATTTATGTTAAAAAAAGCTAATAACTGATTAAAAATCATTTTTTCAAATATTTTACTAAGAGCTGGCAGAATAGAAATGGGACGGTAATTAGTGGGATCATTTTTATCGCCAGATTTGTACAAAGGAATGACTTTACTTAACTTCATCAAGTCAGGAAATGTCCCAGTATCTACACACTTATTAAATATAGAAGCTAAATATGGTGCAATTACTTCAATGATGTTACTAATGACAGCTACAGAGATATCCCACAAATCTCCAGTTTTCTTATTGTTCAAACTCTTAAATGTATCAATGATTATTTGAGGTGTTACATGTTGAAATATTAAATGATTGTTACATTCTGGTATACAGCTTGTTAATAGTTTTTTAGATTCCTCAGATGATGAACGTAAGGAGGCAGTAGTATTTACGGGAATGTTAGTAAAGAAATCTTCGAAATATTTTGCGACGTCTTCATTAGTACTGAGGATCTTATTATCTACTTTTAATTCTATTTTGTTGTCACGATTTTTAGTTTTCCCGGTTTCCATGTTAATAATTTTCCAAGTGGTCTTTATCTTATCATGAGAATCTAGAATAGCTTTTCTTGTATATAAAGATTTTGCGCACAGGCACGCCTTTTTAAAAACCTTAGAGTAAGTTCTAACATAATTAATAAATTCAGTATTTTTATTGTAAGCTTTCATAGCTAATAATTCGTATAACCTGTTTCTACTAACGTAAATAACCTGTCTCAACTCAAAGACATGTGCAAAGTCTATCAATTAAAGCAAATAGTAAATTGTATCTTTATCTCACTGATAAATAACGTATATAAAATAAAGTAATTTTCGTTGAGAGTTGTGTTGGCGGTTGCATGTATAAAAATATCGATTTTTTGAGTTCCCAGCTCTCATAAAATAAGTTGATAATTTAGACCGACTGAGACAAGCCCTTCAAGGGAATCATTTGCTTATCTTTAGTGGTTAAATTTACGCACTGTATGCAGGGTATTTTGAACTCCCTAGCAATATTTTAATTTTACTAATAGAAAAATGACCCGTAAGAAAAAAGGTAAAAGATTAAAAAATCCTCCCATACAAATTCATCGATCATCCGGTCAAATTTCTACGGGAAATCTTAGTTTTTTTTCAGTAATTACCTTTTTTTCTTGCGGAAGTATATTCTAGTATGAATGCTGATTCCGTCTTTGAAATATTGCCAAGGAGTCTAAAATGGCCCTGTATATATCACTCTTCTAGCTCAGCCGGCTCAAATACATTGAGCTAGTAGCCCCGAATGTGCGTTTAGTTATGTAATGTTGCCCAAAAAGTACAATAGTCTTGGTTTTAAATTCAACTGGAATTTATAGAACGCAGTTCTGTTGGCTAGGTTTTTTATTAATATAGGACGGCAAACGAGCAAGGACACCTGATGGTGATTACCGCTGCTCATGGACAACTGCACCAGGGTGTGACAGAAGCATTGAGGGAATTTCATAGCTCTTTCGCTCACCGAACGAAGCATAGAAGTGGTAAAATATCTACTAAAACTTTTTTTTTATGCGAAAGTGCTTCTGCGGATAAGCCGGTCCATTTATTAAAATTATGTGATATTTTATATAAATTTCTTTATTTCAGATAACTTAGATCCATTTTGTTAGTAATACAATGACTTACGGCTAGTGTTAGTATACTGTTAATTAACATGTAACCTATAAGAGGAACTATAAATTGTAAGTTGACGTCTGGAGAAAATGCGCTGTGCAGTTTATTGCCGCTTCTTCTGCACTCCGCTTTGGAAGCGGCTCTAAACTTAGCTTTAAGTAAATTAACGTCAACAATTCTTTGTTGTAAAATAAATGTTAACGTTCACCAAATGGTATGTAAAGTATCTTATGATGAATAAATTATATTTGAATTTGAACCTATGCACCTAAAGCTGGGCAGGTATAAAGGGGTCTTTAAATCACACCAAATAAAGCCACCAACCCGGTTTCTTGCACAAAGTGCCTCATTATAGGCGAACCCGGTCTATCTGCGACTGTTTTTAGAATGCTATTGACACTCAACCTCACTCTTTGTAGCAAGGATGCCATTTTTTTGCATATCACAGCCTGGAATCCGTTTACTTTTGCTTGTACGAACATTTCTGACTTACTACAGAAACGATGGAGTCTCAATAACATTCTAAAAATGTTATTATATAAGATGCGGATGGCATCCAGTGCTCTTTTGGTACTGTAGACCCATAGACCTCCCGTGTAGAAACCCTGGCAAAATGCTTTAAATAAAGTTATTTTGACTTGGTCACCACAGCGGGCGAATCTACGGGCCAAAATGTCTCTGACCGCCAGAGCCCTCCGCTCCCTTTCAACATCCGCATCATCCTTGAGGTCGTCGGTAATATGTACCAAGTACATAAAAGATTTCACTTTTTTTAAATTTATCCCCTTTAAGTTATTGGTAACGTATTCTCAGGACTTTTACCGGCGGCCAGAAGATCATGTACTCACATTTTTTTACATTGTATGTAAGTCCATGTTTGTCTGCAAACCTTTCACATACCTTCAACATCTCGTTGATCGCTCCCACAGTCGGCCCCAGCAGGACCATGTCGTCAGCATAAGAGATGTTGTTGATTACAACACCATCCACACTGCAGCCGACCCTCATACCGCTGAGTTCGACTATGAGATCGTTTACGTACAGGTTGAAGAGCTTGGGAGATGAAAGCCCCCCCTGTCTCACCCCGCACTTCAACCTATACGCTTCCGAGAAGCTGTCGGACCACCTCACAACATTTATTTGGTGATCATACCAATAACTGAAAATGTTTAATATGCCGGCCGGTACACTCCTGTCTCCCAGCTTTCCCCAAAGCACATTATACAGCACTCGGTCAAAGGCCTTGGAAAAAACCAAAAAAACAGGCATATACCGGCGTCCTACGGTTCGTGTAGTATTGGACAGTATGCTTGAGTGCAACAATCGCGCTTTCTGTAGATAATTGTGGACGGAAACCAAACTGGGCGTTGTTATATTGTTGCAATCTCGCATCAAGCAAACTGTCCAAAACTTTTGCAATGATTGTTGCAAGGGATATGGGTCGATAGTTGCCCTTGACCGAAATGTCGCCTGTCTTGTTTTTGACGATAGGTACCACAACCGTTTTTATAAGATGCTGTGGCAGATACCCATGGCTTATGCACAATAAATAAAACCATATACAGTATTCTAGGCAAGTGAGTACCCGCGTACTTTAAGTGTTCTATGCTGATATAAGCTATTAGCAATTTTTTTTTGCGTTAGTTTGGCTCCACCACAATTAAAGTATAGTATATATGTATATCATAGTTTATAGATTTAGTATAGTTGATATCGCGTATAAGTTTTATAGCCAGCACACACATATTTAGTATACTAATGAATAAAGTTTTTCGTCATACGCCAAACAAGGCGAGAAAAATATTCGAAACACCATCATAATGGACGTCAGACGCAGTGACCACAACCGCGAATTGTGACCCGTGCCATAGACAACCATAGATAATACATAAACGCGTGTGAATTGTGGTACGTGCAAATGCTGCTATTACGTGCATAAGTGCATTCAAATGTCATTACGGCACTACATGCTCTGGTTTAGGCCCATGGAGTATACATTTAGATCTATAGAGCGTCGCCTCCACCTCTCATATGTGTGAAAATTTATTAAAATAATTGGTTATTTGTGATGCTCAGGTGGTCAGCGGGAGTTACAATGCTGGCAAAGTTCCAAATATCTACATTCGGGGAAGTTTTATTTAAGATCACGCCTATACATGAAAAGATCAAGAAATCGCGACTACGGTGGTACGGCCATGTCATGAGGAAGCCAGAAGACCATATGACAAAAAAGGTGCTGCAACTTGACTTAGGGCCTAGAAAACGTGGAAGACCCCTTACCACATGGATGTCCGTTATAAAAAAGGATCTTGCCGGAGATTCATTGGATCCGATGACGACCCAGACAAGAAATACCTGGCGAAGGATGATTAGGAGAGCCGACTCCAAATAGATATGGGATAAGGCCTGAAGAAGAAGAGAGAGAATTGGTTATTTGTGAAGTCGATTTACGGGCGATCGTTTTACGTGATAACGGTGAAAGAGAGATAGATACGTCACAAGCCGAACACTTCGTGCCTCTCTATCGCTTGTTCCGCGGTCTCGCTTGCAGACGGAACGTGACACTTATTCGTGCGTGCAGTCGGCGTTCATTGATTTATAAAACGTTATTAGGTCAAACTAACTTTTGCTCTGGTTTGTATTCTGGCGACTTAGTCCAAGAATAATAATAATAAATGTATTAATTTACTCTTCACAAGGCAAAACAAGTAAATGACATTCAAAAGTTTGTGTTCGGAAAACACTTTCCCTTGTGAGAGTCTGGTGTCTGAACTAGACGTGAATCTGTACAACAGATCACCAAGCCCCAGGAAGAAAATTTTAGTCTATGCTACATGCTAACAATTTTCCTTTCTATAATTGGAAGAATGTTTAAACGGTGCTCATCTCTGGCAAATAGACTTCGGGCCAGCTCCAACAATATTCTAAGGTTATTTGCCTCCCGTGTCGATTTTCAGTATGTGAATCACTGTTCAATGATATATATTCTGAGGAACGAACAGGTGTGATGTGTTTTTGTGCGATATATTGTGTTTGTGTACTAACATTAGGTTTTTAAGGTTTCTGTGTTACTAACAAAAAATGATCTATAGTTGGTCGACAAATAAATGATTATTATTATTATTAAAATCGGTTCATTCGTTTTCGAGTTTAAACATAACAAGCAAACGCGCAAAAAAACAAATTTATCCCTTTTATAATATTAGTATAAACGAGGAGGTATTGTGATGTGCAACAACATTGTAAAGTTTTTTCATTACCCATCCAATATTTTTTGCAAGAAAGGGTTATACTCGTAACGAACTCACAAACTTACGTTTATATATGTAATACTAGCTTTCGCCCACGGCTCCGCCCGCATTAATGTCGATCCCTCGGGAATAGTACTTTTCCCGGGATAAAAGGTAGCCTATGTCCTTCTCCGTACTCCAGAGAACTTGTATGCAAAATTTCATGATGATCGGTTCAGTAGTTACGGCGTGAAAGCGTAACAAACAAACAAATAAACAAACAAACAAACAAACAAACAAACAAACTCACTTTCGCATTTATAATATTAGTAAGGATGTAAGGATGGACACAAAAAGATATATACTGCTTTCGTCTAGCTCCGTGGCGCAGCGGTCAATACGCCAGCCTGCAACACGGAGTGACCGGGTTGGATCCCCGGCCAGGTCAAGATGGAAAATGATCTTTTTCAGATTGGCCTGGGTCTTGGATGTGTATCTATATATGTATTTGTTATAAAATATAGTATCGTTGAGTTAGTATCCCATAACACAAGTCTTGAACTTACTTTGGGGCTAGCTCAATCTGTGTAATTTGTCCGTATATATTTATTTATTTATTTTATTTATTAGCAAAAATATTTCTAATAGAAGTGAATAGTGTTTGTATAAGTATAAGTCAATATTTTAATGAAATCAGATGAAGAGCTCAATGTCCCAAATAAAAACCAGTTAAATCACCTTAGAGTTATTTTGCAAATACCAAACAATTAACAAGAATTATCCATCTACTTAACAACTTCGTGCTCATAAATGTTTGACTTCCTCCACGCTGGTCAGACGGGTTGGAGAAGTCTCACAGATGTTTAAAAGCTTTGTTTGGCTTGTATTTCCTAAGTCTTGGAGTGGTCCTATTCGACTCTGCCGGATACCACCCGGCTTTCTTTTATATTTGTGTTCTTTTATATTTTCAAAATTATATGGAAGGTTGATTGATCTTTTTGTGTGTACATTGAAGTACATCATGCTTTTTATTCTTCTGGTAAAGACGTAAGTGCTACTATGTTCTCTCTCTACTGTTATATACCTTTTTTTATTTAAATATCAAAAATCTTCAATTTTATAGCTAAAAACATTTTACAGCATACAGTAGACCGATTGCGAGGCCCATTAATCCAAACATTCCATTTGTGTATGAAACCCCAACGCGTTAATTGGAAAATTATTACAAATGTGGGAAGCTGAAATGCTGAATGGAAATTTGACATATTCAATCTCATTGTAAAACGCGGATTAACTTTAGTACCTGGTTTAAACCATTATCCATCCAAAATAAATTGACAATGACAGTTGACCAAACGTCAAAGTAAGAAGTGACGTCTTATTTTGGTCGGACAATGGTTTAAACCAGGTACCTACCTTTTTTTTACTAATTATTGAAGTAGGCATTTGTCTCCCATCTCACCTGATGGTAAGTGACGATGAAGACGAGGATGTTACATGCCTATTCAAGAGATACCCATTCTACTTTTGAATATCCCGGGACTGTACTTGTCTGGGAATATAAACGCAGGCAATTCATTCCACACCTTAGCTACTTGAACCAAAAAGGAATTGCCAAGCGTTTCGACTCCTTGGTATTCCAGGTATTCCAACGATAAAAGGGTGAAATTTCTGTCTGCGTCTCGTAGTCCAATGGAGAAATGATGAGGGTTCTACTAGCTCAAAGAGCGCTTTCGCACCAACTCCAAAATGTATCCTATAAAAAACTGATAGGCAAGCAACTTTACGGTGATGCTCCAGGGATTGCAATTTATGGTTCGAGACCACGTCGTTGTTTATAAGCCTGCGGGCTTTTCAGTCAACAGAGTCCCATGCTTCAAGCTGCTATTTAGCTGACCCATCCCAGAGGTGACTGGAGTACTCCATGCAAGAGCGAACCTGGGCTGTATAACGACTGAGCAGCCGTTAGTAGCCGTTTAGTAGTCTGTAGCTTTTGTACATTAAGTAATAATATAAATATGACTAAATTAGATCCTTTAAAATGTGATTTGACGTGAAAAAGCCTATTTGCCTGCAAAGGCCTATTTTCTGAATAAACGTTTTGAATTTTGAATTTTGTTATATTAGTTTGTCCTCGTTTTATTATTAAACGGATTGAGTCCAATAAGTAACCTAAATGGCATGTAGTTTTTAAATATTTTATGGCCTTATCTGTAGTGGAAAATAGTATTTTTAAATAGGTATTTCTTGTAACTTTTGAATTGAACCTATTGGGTAAAACACAATGAAAAATAAAAACATAAATCTAATAATATGATTCGTCAGATTTGCCCATTTCCTCGATCGGCTTTTACGATCTGCGCGGGAAAAGAAGCAGCTAGGTAGTACACTCTACGTTTTTTCGTTTCTCCCAGACCAGCGTGGAAGTCTATATTATTATTCTTTATTAGTATTCTTGTTATTGTTATTTTTAATATTTATTATACATAAAAACGAATGAAATCTTATGTCAAATGCTCAAATATTACAGCATTAGCAGCTAAAAACCATCCTTAGAGAGGACTTAGTACAGCAGTGGACTATTTACGAGTGTGTAATTTAGGTGCGAAAGACGAAGGTGCGAAGTGCTGAGGTGCGAGCGAACTCAGGCGCGAAGAGCTAAGGCGCGAATGAACTGTGGTGCGAAGAGCCCAGGCGCGAATGAACTGAGTTGCGAAGAGCTAAGGCGCGAATGAACCCAGGTGCGAACAGCTCAGGTGCGAATGAACTGAGGTGCGAAGAGATGAGGAGTACGGCTGTAATGATGATAATTTACCATTACAAAAGTTTTTAAGTCAGTTGGTTTTCGATTCGCGTCGACAAAAAAGAAGCACTACGAAATTTAAAAATACCTCTACCTGTACAAAAGTAAAGAGTAGTCAAAACGAAATAAAACCTTTGAGTAATTATTCCCTCGAATTCTAGGTAAAGAGACTACAAAGCAGACCCAATTACCAAAGAACGGTATTGCGACTCGGACAAGTTCTAACTTAGTTACAGCTTAAATCGTTACAAGGCGTTGAATTGTTTCGCTAAAATATTTTGTTTGCAATTCAGTTCTACTAATTGCAACTTTGCTAGTTAATGATATCATGATAAAATAATTTTATGTAATAAGGGTGAAAATCCAAGAGTACTTATTAAATGGTAGTGTTGGAATTTTAGATAATGTATCTGTCATACAAAATACTGACTTTGATTAAACTACTGAACTTATTTTGATAAAATTGCATATCTATCTATAATTTAAGAACTATGTTCTTGTCGGTGGAGTACTCTCCATGTCTCTCGGTTCTCAGCCATTCTCTTCACCTCTCTATATGACACAACTCCAGCCTTTTCCTTTATCTCATCCAAATATGCTCTTCTTGGTCTTCCTTTCCCTCTCCTTGTCTCAATTTTGCGCTGTTTAATATTTTTCATAAATTGATCGTGCCGTATAAGGTGACCAAACATCCTTCCTCTTCTCATTCCAATCGTCTTCAGTAGTTCATGGTAAATAATACATTTTCGTTGAAATATCACGCGCGGTATATCAAGTAAATTTAGATTATGCAGTAAAAAAATCGCTACCATTTTCTTAAATTTATACAATTCTATTTTCCAAATGAACAGACGTTTCAAATCTTTTAATCTCTCACATTTCTCAGCACAAAGAGGCGTCCGTTGCGACAGTGTACATAATTACGCGCATAAGGGATTCCAGATTTATTCCCTGAAATAAGAAAGTGCCAAAAAATCGGATTCGTCCGGAAAAAAGGGACCCGTAGAAAAATGGCCGGTGTAGGCTGTGGCGTATTTAGGATAACGGTGTCTAGCGTGGGCTTGTTGGATTTGTTATGTTTGAAAATAAGTTTTACGGTTTCTATGCTTCGTTCAGTGAGTGAGATAGCCCATTCTTCTTTTGGTCATTTAATTTCATAAATAACTTTTCATGGCATTTGTTGTAGACTTCATGTATTATTTTATTTGTTTAATATTTATGTATCTACTTATCTATTTTTTCTAAATTGATGCTCTGTCTGTATAATTTATTGTATGTCCAATATGTATTCCAGTATAAATGTACACAATTTCCGGGAATGGGCGCAAACAACTGCAACACAGTTCTATACTATCGCAGTTGTTTACGATCCAGATTGTTATTTGAATATTATGTTATTTTGGTTTCTTATAAACTCTTTAAACTCTTCTTTAAACTCTTCTTCCCTTGCCTATTTCATCCCTTCATTTTTTACCTTTATGTCCTCCCACAACTCCTTAAAAGGCCCGCAACGCTTCTGTCATATCCTGGTGTTGCAGTTGTCCATGGGCTGCGGAGATCACTTATGATTGCCGTAGCATAAAAAAGATTTTGATTAGGCATTTCTCTCTCATCTCACCTGATGGTAAGTGATGATGAAGATGCGGATGTTACATGCCTATTCAAGAGATATCCATTTATTGTACTTTTGAATGTCCCGGGACTGTACTTGTCTGGGAATATAGACGCAGGCAGTTCATTCCACACCTTAGCTACTCAAACCAAAAAGGAACTGTGAAAGCATTTAGTTTGACTCTTTGGCATTCCAATTTATTTCAGAAAACTGAATTACTAAAGCATATTCATAGAAAACGGAACGGTCCAACAATAGATTAAAAAAAAAATTGCGTCCTCGACTTCATACTTCTATGGGTCCAACAAAAGACGTGTGCTGGCAGTTATGTGAGTATAGTGTGTGTAACATCACTAGAATAAGTTTTTAATATTTTGTTCTTTTTTTATAGATGTCTTTTTGTATTTCAGTCTTTCAAATAAATATTTACTGACTTACTAATGTCAAGTTTGTATTTTAAAGTAATTTTTGGAGCCGATGGATATCAGTCTTTCAAAAAAATACTTGCTAAAATTAAAAGTCAAGTTTGTATTTTAAAGTAATTTATGAAGCTGATTTAGGTGTACCTAACTGCCCAGGAAAGGATGATATCAGGCAGGCGGCTAGCCGTAAAAACTTAGCCAAATAATATTTCAGCATGAATGCTGTCTATGTTTCAGCATAGCGGGCCCATAATTGATGATGCAACCGGGCATAATGCTCGGAAGAGTATAGGTATACTTATCCAAACTTTTAGCATGTTTCGGAGACGTAGATCAAAGATTGCTGAGAAAAACGAAAAAAAAAAAAAACACCGATTGCACTCCGAGAGTGCCGGCAGAAGAAGAAGAATTTTCTTTCAGGTCACGTGTCCTCACCCGAGTTTAAAATTATTTACACATCCCAAAGAGTGCACAACACCGCCAAAGAAGATTTCACTTCAATAAATATTTGTATTTTTGTATTATAAGTATTCGAGTTTTTGTGAAAGATATAACAAATCCTATCATTTTTTTCCGACTGGTTTTCTAAGCCGTAGGATAAATACGCCCCTGAACGAAGGGTTCTTCTCATTTCTTTTTGTCCGGACCTCCGACCGGGTACAAGGCCCTTTTTATTTCACCCGGCTGCGACCAACTGGGCGACCCGGGTGTTACAACTGAAATTTGGTCCCTTATAAAGTACGTACTCATTTAATTTGATTAATTAACTAAGAAAAAGTTTGGATTTTTAAAAGTGGACGGACATTTTTTGCCGACGGAAAGGGTCAACCACTTTTATTTTGCGTGACGTTTCGGATTTTAGAAATTAATTGTTTTTTGGACAGAACTTTTTTATATCCTGGATTCAAGTGTACATAATAAAAAAAAAAACTTTGTGTCACTTAAGAGGTGAGCGTTTGTCTCATAAAATTCGTGAAGGTGACAAGGACGCTGACAAAGATAAAGAAAAGATTTTTTTTTTTAATTACTAGAAGAGGAAAAAAGTAAGGCCTAACACAATATAACTGATGAAAGTCCAATGGTCATGAAGCCTGAAATAATTAGAGAAATTAAATTTAATTAAGGTCTGCAAAAATTTTAGTTGCTTTTCCGCTTCAGGAATCCGTGTTTTAATATAGGCGAAGGTAATGCCTAAAACAAAAAATTCTACACTCTGCGTGAACGTAGATACGGTCGATAAATACATTTTCCAGTCTGTTCACTTTTGCCACGAAATCGTTAGATCTGTAAATACACTCCTACTATTTAAATCATCATCATCATCATCATCATCTGGTCCTTTTTAGTCTCCACTACAGGAGCACGACCCTCTCTGTACTACTAGGGCCATACTTGGCCAGAGCAGCCAGAGGACTTGGCCTACACTCTCCACGCTGGCCAGACGGGTTGGAGAAGTCTGTTAGATGTTTGTTGGTGGATGTTGTTTAGCTTTTATTTCCTAAGTCGCCTTCTACGACATCCACGGGAAGACTTGGAGTGGTCCTATTCTACTCTGCCGGATACCACACGGCTATACTATTTAAATTATTAAAAAAATAATTATTTTAACTATCCATTACATCACCACCCAATGGACACCAAGTGGGCGTAGAAAAAGGGGAAGACCGAGGAAGAGATGGATAGATGACGTTAACAAGTTTGAGAAAGATTAGAAGAGTTTATCGGGGGAAAGGAATTTGTGGAAACAACGAGGGGAGGCCTTTGCCCAGCAGTGGGACACAAACGGCTAAAGAAAAAAAAATATTTTTTGCGGTATTATTTATGACAACAAATTCAAAACAGTTGCAACAGTATGGTTAATGAGAGTAACCACTATAATTTTTGAGGTTACTCTCATTAACTGGTTGTAATAAAATTAAATTTTGTTCAAATTTGGATATCATGTATCTCTTCTCAAACGTCATATTATTATTATTTTTATCTTTGCAAAACTACTAGCGTTTTGGAACGACCACTGCTGAGAACAATACGTCGAAAGGAACTCAGTCCAGTATTGGTCCCTACGTGCCTGAAGGGTTTATATTGTTTATCATACTGATCCGCTGCAGATACAAACATACATAGTATAACGTCTTTTTCCCTTACGGGGTAGACAGAGCCAGGTCTATAAGACCTGAAGGCCACGTTTAGCATGTTGGTGGGCATTAGGTGGAAAACGAAATCAAAATAGTGATGGGTTGCTAGCCGCATCGCCTATTAACATGATTCCTCAGATTTTACCCATTCCCTCGATCGGCTTTTATAATCCGCGCGGGAAGAAAAGCAGATAATTTAAGGGGAACGCCTGATCTATGCTGATCGTAGAAAAAGTTTTTTTTTTCAGTTTTCGCATAGTTGTAATATAAAGTAATGGCGCGTAAACAAACAAGTCACTAGAACTATAGACTCTGAATAAAACCTAGAATGTAAAACATGTCCAACTTTGCGGGCGCGGACTCCCAGTAGAATATTGTTGGGACTTTGTCGCGTTCATTAAAACTTCTTGTTGTTTTCGTTCATACACTTTTTAGACGCCATTATTTTCGTATTTGAAAGGATTTTTATTCTGGCTTATCTGTTGTTGCTTTTTGTGCAGTTTAGCGGAGGTATTTTATGGGGATGATGAAATATTCTGCTTGGATGTGCTTTGTAAATGTTATTTTTATTCACTCTTTTGTGGTAGAACCACGCTACCAAAATTCTTTTTTGCTCGTATCATAAATGGGCCGGCTCGTCCGGGGAAGTACCACACTCTCACAGAAAATCGACGTTTGAGTACAAGATTTACCGCTTCTATGCTTCATTCATGCTTCATTCATCTATGCTTCATCTATGCTTCATTCATGCATCTATGCTTCATTCATGACTAGCTCCGTGGCGCAGCGGTCAACACGCCTGCCTGCGACACGGAGTGACCGGGTTCGATCCCCGGCCAAGTCAAGATGGAAAATGATCTTTTTCAGATTGACCTGGGTCTTGGATGTTTATCTATATATGTATTTGTTGTGGAATATAGTATCGTTGAGTTAGTATCCCATAACACAAGTCTTGAACTTACTTTGGGGCTAGCTCAATCTGTGTGATTTGTCCGTATATATTTAATTATTTATTTATATTCGGTGAGTGAGAGAGCCGGAGGCCCATCCTTCCCCCATTTCCTCCCCCTATGTCCTTTCCCCAACTCCTTGAAAGGCCGGCAACGCTCTTGTTACACCCTGGTGTTGCAGTTGCCCATGAGCGTCGGTGGTAGCTTACCATCAGGTGACTCGCTTGCTCGTTTGCCATACTGTATCATAAAAAAAAATCTTGATTTTTTATTTGTATTATAATGGTATACATATATGGAGACCGTATAAATTAGTTTTTCGGTCTATTATCTCTTGGGTTTAAATATATATTTTTATTGACTCATATAAAATACATTCATTTACTTATAATGGGCCTTACTAATTCTAGTTTTGAATGAATGAATGAATGAAATATTATTTAATCAAGAAATTCAAGAAACAAGTCTCACAAAATTGTTAGTATAACTTATGCTTAGTGTTAGTAAAAATTCTTAACCTAGTGACAACATTAAGCGTCCCACTGCCGTACCATTCCCAGTTTTGAGTCATAGTTGTAAAAATAGGAAACAAAAATGTATAAAGCGCCTTAGCACTTCTAGATAAGGCTAGCAACGTGTCATTTTTTATTTCTGTTGTATTTAAGGTACTACACCTTTAACAGCTTATACAACGTGTAAATTTATTACCGACATTCTCTTAAAGGGATCATCATCATCATCATTAGGTCCTTTTAGTCTCCACTACAGGAGCACGACCGTCTCTGTACTACTAGGGCCATACTTGGCCAGAGCAGCCAGAGGACATGGCCTACACTCTCCACGCTGGCCAAATGGGTTGAAGAGGTCTCTTAGATGTTTATAAGCTTTGTTTAGCTTGCATTTTCTAAATCGCTTTCTACGACATCCACGGGAAGACTTGGAGTGGTCCTATTCTACTCTGCCGGGTACCACACAGCTAAAGCTAAAAATCTTGAAGGGATGACTGGGTCCGTCATAGTAAACAACTGTTACTATGGGA
The DNA here is from genome assembly GCA_947532085.1 of Elegia similella. Lineage (NCBI taxonomy): Eukaryota > Metazoa > Arthropoda > Insecta > Lepidoptera > Pyralidae > Elegia > Elegia similella. Next base: position 24,868,511 of record OX383941.1, read on the forward strand.
TAAATGTTCATACAAACGTGTTTAGCCTGAATGACAATTTAAATGAAATGTCGAAAAAATGCTATATTCCTATATTCATTTTCAATCAGTAGCTCGAGCTAGGAGAGCATAGTTTTTTTAAAATAAATAAATGCATATTTGTTAAAATAATAGTTTTGCTCTTAACCAGAATAACAGCGAAGCGAAAATATATACAACAAGCCATTAACAACACAAGTTACCAAAACACACAACTTTAATCTAATCACGAGTAAAGAAATTTAATTACTACACAATCGAGTCCCTCATAGAAATAATTTGATATCTCGATAAAAAGGCCGTCACTCGAGATACAATCTGCGCGCATATTAATTTGACAAAGGGAACCACAAAGAACACAAAAATAATTCGATAATCGCATGATTCGATTACGGTGACGTCAGAGAACCAATTAGGGACGGTTTGCACGGCACGTCATGGATGCAAGGGGTAGTATTTGATATAATATAAAAGCACATATCTTAGACTTTTCGTTAATTTTTGCAAAAAATGTGTAATCGCTTTAGACATCTACATTTACAATAGTATATTCATTTTACAAAGAACTAAGTCAACTAAACTTACCGTGGCCTCTGGGAACCAAAGACAGACATGACTAAGTACATATTTACTAGCATTGCTTTTTTAAAATATGGAACGGATATGCTACTTACTCGTGTATCTTCTTTTGAAAAAGACCTTTGCTCAGCAGTAGAGAGGTTACAAAATCTTATTTTGTTGGAAAACTCTTTTTTCTAACTAGAGATTAACAGTCATTTTCTTAATATGAGCATTTACTTAACCGTGGAGAGGGGAGCAGCAGTGTGTCCTTGCATATGCTCTGCCGTTACCCCCTTCGCGGTTTCAGAAATGGAGAAGGCTCCGGCTGAGGCCCTGTAAAAGCTATTTGTAAGCTCCAGCTCCATTAGTTTGCTCTAGCTAAGGCCCTATTTGTAATTTGTAAAAGATCTTACGCTTGTCCCGGAGATAAAGAGCATCAATCATAAATGTGAATGAATTGTTACTTTAATATCCCGTCTCGTGTTCGTCACGGACCATGTAAACGATCCCTGTTTGATTTGTCGCGGTCGGTGATGGCGGCCGCGCAGATAAGTGAATTATGTCATATGAGGGGAACGTCTGATTTTTGGGGTGGCATGACATGTGGTGTTTGTTTAGTGCATCCAAAATGGAAGTCTTAATTGGGTGTGCATATGAGGGAATCTGGGGCCTTTCATTTAGGGTTAAAAAAAATAATCTAGTATAGATACAACGATCTAGTCCTACTTACACCCTATCTAACATTGTACAAACATAGTCCCTATTACATGGCTATCAAAGTCTATAACCATCTTCCAAAATCACAGAGTTGTGAGGGCGTAAGTTGCCAATTTAAACAACTTATAATCAGAAAAACAATACAACTAAATATTAAACTAAATATTGTTTTTGAGTTTTCTTACGCTACTCTCGAAAGTTGCGTTCGTGAGCCGGGGGCGGCCGCGCCAGCGGCAGCTGGACAAAAATGCTCGAAGTACTCAATTTTGAGCAATAACTATGACTTTGTTCCAGTCGCTGTGGAGACAACGGGCCCGTGGTGCCCCGAAGTAAAAAGCTTCATCAGCGATAGGACGCCGTTTAAGGGACATATGCTATGACCACCGCTTCAGATAGTATCTGGTTCAAAGGATTTCCGTTGCCGTCCAAAGAGGCAATACCTCCAGTGTGATGGGGACCTTTGAGCCGGGTACGGTCCGGGGTGGTATATATGTCTAAATTAAGTAGGTAGCTTAATTAATTAATTATGTATGCATATAATGTAGAAAATAAAATGGTTCTGTCTTTTACAAACATATAAATATAATCGGAATCAAGAATTATCGGTCTGTTTTATTGATAGATTATCATTATGACATTTTATGCGCAAGCCTTTAGGCCTTAGGCGATTATGTTAAAAATATGAAAAGTTTAAATAACATTTTTATTTAAATGTGTAACAATCGCGAAAAAATGATTTGCGAAACGCGCAGAAACGAAAGAAAGATAAAAAATCGTAATCCTAATCCTAACTAATATTATAAATGCGAAAGTGAGTTTGTTTGTTTGTTTGTTTGTTTGTTACGCTTTCACGCCGTAACAACTGAACCGATCATCATGAAATTTTGCATACAAGTTCTCTGGAGTACGGAGAAGGACATAGGCTACCTTTTATCCCGGGAAAAAGTACTATTCCCGAGGGATCGACATTGACGCGGGCGGAGCCGCGGGCGAAAGCTAGTATTTCATATTAATGAATGAAAGAATATTTATTCAAGTGACCATGACTCATAATGTTAGTATACTTATAACTATGTTAGTGGGTATAATAGAAAAAAGTGGGTATAGCCGGGTGGTATCTGGCAGAGTAGAATAGGACCACTCCAAGTCTTCCCGTGGATGTCGTAGAAGGCGACTTAGGAAATACAAGCTAAACAAAGCTTATAAACATCTAAGAGACCTCTCCAACCCGTCTAGCCAGCGTGGAGAGTGTAGGCTAAGTCCTGTGGCTGCTCTGGCCAGGTATGGCCCTAGTAGTACAGAGAGGGTCGTGCTCCTGTAGTGGAGACTAAAAAGGACCTGATGATGATGATAATAGAAAAACACAAAATTATATATTGTGTAGACCACTCTCACTGCAGACGGCTATAGTGCAGCAATGTTTTACGTAAACGCATATCCAATCTACCTGCGATCTTGCGCAGGATGCTGTTGTTGCTCTCCCGAAACCTTGCACGGAATCATCTTTATTATCAGACAATCAGGTGATTCAAGCCTGCAATTTTCTAACCAAACTGGAAACAATTTAACAAAGTATGCTTCCCGTGGGAATCGAACCCACGACCCCCGGGTCTACAGGCAAACGCCTTAACCACTGGACCACGGAGACAGATATTGGTCCCATAGGAAAAATTGATCATTTTGACGAACTTTGATGGTTTAAGGGACAACGGTGTGTACCCTAATACCTGAATAGCTATATATTGCACTAGCTGTTGCCCGCGGCTCCGCCCGCTTTAGTGTCGATCCCTCGGTAACAGTAGAATTTCCCGGAATCAAACATATATGTCCTTCCTCGGGCCTCACACCTCCATACCAAATTTCATCCAAATCAGTTCACTGGTTGAAGCGTAAAAAAACAACAGACAGAGTTACTTTCGCATTTATAATATTAGTATTAGTATGGAAGTATGGATATTATTTATACTTCTAAGTCCAGAAATGAGAAAATTTCCATAAAACCTTTTACCCTCCCATTTTACCCCTTTAGGAGTGAATTTTGTCCATTTCACCCACATATATGTTTTTTAATTGTGATCGAGAACTTACATACCTATTTATTTTCATACTTCATAGTCCAGAAATGAGAAAATTTCCAAACAAACTTTACCCCCCTTCTGGGGGATTTTTTTCCAGACTACACAGATCTTTTTCAATTGTAATCGTGAATTTATTTACCTATTTTCATACTTCAAAGTCTAGAAATAAGTAAATTCCTATACAATCTTTACCCCGCTATTTTACCCCTTCAAGGGAAAATATTTTTTACCTACACAGATATTTTTAATTGTAACCTAGAACTTATATACTTATTTTCATACGTTTATACCACCCACCCACCTCCATTTTACCCCTTAATGGAGGAATTTTGCAAATTTGATCTACCTACACACATCTTTTTTAATTTTAATCGAGAACTTTTATACCTACTTTCATACTTCTAAGTCCAGAAATGAGAAAATTCCATATAAATTTTACCCCTTTAGAAGTTAAATTTCTTAAAAATCCTTTCTTAGCGCTCACTCACATCATTAAAAGAACCCCTGTACCAAATTTGAAGTTTCTAGGCGCAGCAGTTTCGGTTGGTTTGCCGTTTGCCCGCGGCTACGCCGCCGCCGTTAGTGTCCATCCCTCAGGAACAGTTTGGACCCTTAAAGGGGTGACTCAGGTCATCAATATGAACAACTTTTTCTATGGGACCAATGCTGGGAACTCAAAAAAAAAATTCGTCATTTCCATAAAAAGAGTCCCGCCACCCGGCCAGTTTGTATGGGAATGTCGATTTTTTTTTGAGTTCCCAGCATTGTTCCCATAGGAAAAGTTGTTCATTTTGATGGTCTGAGTCACTCCTTTAAGGGTCCAAAACGATAAAAAATTCACCGTGTATATTTGCAGGCAAACTAATGCCTTGAGTTCATTCAAATGACGATAACTTTTTTTTTAATGAACCGATTTTGGTGATACAAACTTTAGATGTTTTGCTGAGTCAAAACAAAGCAATTGGTGAAAGTTTGAAGTAAATCGGTTCAGTATTTTCGGAGATAATCGTGATCATACATACAGACAGACAGACAGACAGACAGACAGACAGACAGACAGACAAAAAATTCGAAAAAATTTTTTTTGCTTTCTATTATTCTTTTTAAGTGTCCCTCTATCCATTTCAGTCAAAAATTCTAATTGTACAGACAAAATATTTTTACTGTTTTATTATATGTATAGATATAGAACAATATCTGCCACAAATTGGCGTGCGTCTGATTGCTCCATTGTACAGCCACTTACGACCAATATCCTTCCAATATCACATTAAAGTCTTCGCCTAGCCACTCGGACTCAAGGTGTGTACCAAAAGGGACGAGAAGAAGCATATACCTATATACTTCTTCTCGTGACTGCCTGACTAATCCTTACTTATATTATAAACTAGATGTTGCCCGCGACTTCGTCTGCGGCAATTTCTGTTTTTATGATTAAGTAGCTGTTGCCCGATACTTCGCAATTTCTCTTATTATAGACATATACTGTCCGGACATTTTTTAGTTCGTTTAAAGAGGAATAATTCTTTATTACACTTTTTTTGGGTAACTTGAACCGTTTACGCATCGTACGTGTCGGATCTCCTCAACTATGAATAATTTTCCCCCTTTTCCAAAACATTTTTTATTGATGCTCTGCTCCTATTGATCTTATAGAGAGTGTAACAGAAACATGAAATAATATTTGTAAACAATACAAATACCATATTAATTCAAGGACTAGACTACGGTTCGCAGATTGGAAACATGGCGTGAAATATAATTCTGGAGTAAATTGCCTTGTTGCGGCTGCTTCAATAGGTACTGTGGTTTGTGTTGGCTCGCTGTGGGGTTCAAATCTAATCTAGCCTGTTGTCGTTTTAAGTACATACTTAGCTACATAGCTATATGAATACTCTCAATCTGAAATAGTAATCATCATCATCATCATTATAGCCGCTAAAAGTCTACTGCTGAAAAAAAATGGTATGTGATGAAATTGTATTTGTAATAGATGAAAAAGAGGTTGACTGGGAGAGAATGCTTTTAGCATTAAGTCCACCTACTGTAGCTCCATAGGCTCAAAAAGTTTTTAAATAAAAATAAATAAATAAAATTGAATGATAAATGATAAAGATAGATGATAAAATAAAAAAGCCCTTCAGGCGAGTAGGCGACCAATACTGTTGACAAGAGTTTTTTTTGGCGTTTCTTCTCTGCAGTGGTCGGTAGTAGTCTGTAGCTTTTGCACATTAAGTAATAATATAAATATGACTAAATTACATCCTTTAAAATGTGTATTGACGTGAAAAAGTGCCTGCAAAGGCCTATTTTCCGAATAAACGTTTTGATTTTTGATTTTGAAAATGAAGGCCTCTCCCAAGGATTACATATAAAAGGATATTGCCATACTCACTACGCTTGGCAGGCGGGTTGGCGAGCGCAGTTTCTTAGCCTTCTTGTACTTACGACGCTGCAATGCAGCTTTGGGCAGCAATGCAAGTATTTTGAAGTTAGTGAACGATAGGAATTTGTTGGATTTGGGAAGGGAATAATATGTATTGGGATACTACTCCGAGTTCCCCCATTCATCCGAGTATGAATGGGGGAAAAGCAAGTAGCAAGAGTAATTGGAATGTTTTCCTTCAGATTGGCAAGTAGCTATGAAAGATCACCTTCGAGCTAATTGCCTTGTTGCGGCTACTTCAATAGATAGGTACTGCGGTTTGTCTTGGCTTGTTGTGGATTTGAAATCTAATTCAGTCTGTTGTCGTTTAAGTATACAGCTTGTTCATGGACCCTCGACGTTCCTTTAAAGGGGTAACTCAGATCATCAATATGAACAACTTTTCTTATGGAACCAATGCTGGGAACTCAAAAAAAAATCGGCATTTCTATACACAACAAAAGAGTCCTGCCTAGTTTGTAAGGAAACGACGAAATTCTTTTTAAGTTCCCAGCATTGTCCCCATTTGTATAGCTATATAATTAACCATTATCAATTTGAAAGAGTATTATTTCATACTAATTTGAATGTCTTCCTCCAGATTGGAAAGTGGCTGTGACCAGCTTTACGTACATTCGTTGTGGTCAAACATGTTGATTTGGAACCTGTAATTTTTAGGTATAATCTTGGAATCAAAATTCTTAAATGGAATGCAGAAAATCGCGAAAAACATAGTTAAGGCGAGGCCTCAAATGTTTGGTACCTTCGCTCGGCAAAGGACTGATCAGGTGCGCGCAAGGGATAGCGCTTGGCGGTTTAGCCCGTGAATGATGAGATAGGAGATAGTCTCGAGTCGCTCAAAGAAAAAAACGTAAGCGCCAAATTCGTTATTTCTATTTTATATAAAATCAGACCGGTTAATTGTATTTTCATATTTACATTTTGATAAATTACTAATAACCTATCTTTTAGTCTAAAAATCATTATTTCATTCGTCGCATTTGAGCTACAATAACAAAAACTCTGCGAACGAAGACCATTTTTCAAAAAATATTTCTATCGAGAAATTTTTATCAAAACGTGTTTTCATCTTCAATTTTTGGAGATGAAATAGTCAAAAATCATATTACTTAGATTTGAAACTCCTAATTTAAGTATTTGCGAGATAAATAAGGATCAGAACGACCTTATTTACAGTGGTATCACCTTAAGACCCTTTTCGGATGAAAAACGGAGGGTGTGACGCTTGTCTGCCTCCAATATCCAGCCAAGCAGTGGTGTGATGTGGGTTGAGATTTATAATGATGTTGATATAGTTTACTTAAATTAAAATACAGTAGATTATAGAGTATATAGAAGCTACAAGCTCCAAATCTCGTATATACTAGGCGTGAGATTTCAGTCCGAAGCAAATTGCCTTGTTGCGGCTACGTACTTCAATACTGTGGTGAGCGTCTGTTCGTTGTGGTTCTACTACTGATTGAATCCTAACTAATATTATAAATGCGAAAGTGAGTTTGTTTATTTATTTGTTTGTTTGTTACGCTTTCTCATTGTAACTACTGAAACAATCATCATGAAATTTTGTATATACGTTATCTGGGGTACGGAGAAGGACATAGGGTACATTTTATCCCGGGAAAAACGACTGTTCCCGAGGAATTGACATTAAAGCGGGCGGAGCCGCGGGCGAAAGCTAGTTTTAAATATTGCCAGTCTGAGTTTCAATTATTAGGTACCTATTAAAGTTTGCAATTCTTTTTTTATTTATTTAACAGTTTATGTACACGAAAAAAATTTACAGAAAAATCATAAACTAGAAACAACAAGTACAAAGGTACTGCTTATTTCATACGAAATCTCTTCCAGCAGACCTGTGAGAGGAGATAATAATATTAAAGGCAGACAGGTGTGTTCGTAAAATATAATATAAAAGCACTTATATTGGAATATACAACATACACAATATTTACATAAATACACACATACCAATTTATGATAATAATAAATGAAAAATTAATTATAGTTATATACTATACTCATATTTGTTTATATTTCTTCGTTAATTAACAAGTTATACACAAAATAAAATTAATCGAAAATGCCACCCTGGATTGTGCCAGGCTCAAAGGTACCCATAATACTAGCTGCGTTTCCCCTTTGGATAGCTATGGATATCCTTTGAACCAGGTACCACCCAGAGCGGTAGTCATACCCACGGTCCCTTAAGCGACGTCCGATCTCCCAAATAAAGTCCTTGGCTTCCGGGCACCACGGGCCGGCTGTCTCAACAGCAACCGGCACGAATTCATAGTTGGAGGACAGCACTGAATATTTTGTCATATACTATACTTATATATTTTTGCTTAATTTCTTCCTCCATTCCTCAGACTTTGATGTCGCATATTAATACATTTATTTCCATATTTGTAATATTCACTGACAGGCAACTATCATGAAATAAACAACATTCCTTTGGAAAACCTTTGGGATATAGGAAAAAATATATTTTTATGTTAGGCTGTGTAAATCTTGTAGGTGTTGTAGCACTGCTGGGAAAAGACTCCCACTTATTTCTCCACTCGTCTCTATTCGCTGCTGTCTTTCTCTTTTGGGTTTTAATTTACATTCACTATTCACTATTCACGTAATCATCATCCTTAAAGTTGCCTTAACCAACAAGAGTGACCGCCTCTGCTAAATTTCATAACCCAACTTTGACTGAACGTTGAACGTGAACGCTACCGGCAAAATTCATTTTTGCTAGTAGCATGCATTGGCCGGGTCGTCCGGGGAAGTACCACACTCTCATAGAAAATCGACGTTTGACTAGAAGCTTTACCGCTTCTATGCTTCGATCGGTGAGTGGGCCGGAGGCCCATCCTTCTCCCCCTTCCCCCATGTCCCCCATTTTTCCCAGCTCTCTGCACAGCAGCTTCTGTCTCACCCTGGTGTTGCAGTTGTCCATGGGAAGCGTTGATCGCTCCCGCCAATCCTGCCAACGCTAACCAGTGATATTAGCTGACGACTTCAGTCGCCCGAAGCAATTGAAATATCACGCATAGGCTAAGCGCACATGTAATTGACAGACATGTGCTTAATTTGTTGTTAATTTGAAATACTTAAGGTTTGTTACATTATTGCCTGTTTCTCTTTTTCTCTCTCTGACAAAGCGTGGTGGTTGCGTCATCAGATAGTAGACAGTTTATAAGTTTACTAAATTAAAATCTTATTCCTTTAAACGAACAATTCTTGTATATTTAATTATATGTTGTATAAAAATGATCTCGGAAACAACTCTAACGATTTCACTGTATACGTAGGTTTTCAGGGGTAAACAATCGATGTAGATTAGTTTTATGTTAGAGAAATCGCGTGGTTTAGAGTTTTCATGCGTTTTTCTTTCCACGCAGAATATGGTCACTAATTTCGTCTTGCTGGCCACTGTCCTTCTGATTCAGCGGGTTAGACGCGGAAGAATAAACTGATAAGTGATGTTAGTTAAAAGCTTATTGCAACTGTAACTTGTTCTAAATTGAAAGCTTAATAGCTGGCCTGTGCCTAGTGCGGGAGTCATTATAAACTTTATGCTGTAATGTTACTTCTGGCAAATAAAGAATTTTGTATTTGTATTTTGTAACATAGGCGCAAACCAATCAGACATCATTAACTATCGATATTGGCTGACGTCCTATTAGGCGCCCGAAACTATTCCTGAACGGGTCAATATGGACATGTGATTGATTTCAAATTCAATGATTGGTTACATTATTACCATTTCCTCTCCCTCTCTAACTCGTTTCGACGAATTCCCTATATTAGTAGTATTAGTAGATAATTGTTGAAATGTTGGCTTTTGGCTTTGGGTTTGGCTAGAGATATGCACCACTCCATCTCAATTAGAACCAGCAGAAAAGCTACCGCCTGGAGATGACCTGCCTTGGCCGCAATGGAAATGCTTGAACCGACTAAGAACCCAAGTCGGCCGCAGCAAGGATAACTTGGTCAGGTGGGGCTATACAGAATCTGCAAATAATATCTGCAACTGTGGTGTGTCTCCCCAGACCATGACACATCTGCTGTCATGCCCGGCGTGCCCCGAGACCTGCACACTGGAGGACCTGTACATGGCTACAAAAAATGCAATACAAGTTGCACAGTATTGGGCGAAAAAGGGAATTTGATAAAGATAAAGATAGCTTTGGCTGGAGAGTTTGACCGTCGATTCGATAAGAAGAAGATTGTTGAAATAATTTATAATCATTAATGTAGTATGGGTTGTGGTATTTCCAGGAATGGGTTCTGGTAGGAGCCTATATGACATCAACTTTATTAAAGCCTCTACGTGTTGGATCTATATCCCCACGCAAGTCTTCCAAAGGACTGGGATAACACCCGTGATTCAAAGGAGATACAATTATTATAGAATTTGAGAAACTTTTTTATAGACCGCCTTTATTATATTAGCGAATTACAGAATTTCGTAAAGGTTTTGTAGTTTGCCAAATAGAAAAGGTAAAAATAGCAAATAAAAAAAATTGCCGTGTGGTTTCCGGCAGAGTAGAATAGGACCACCACTACTAGTCTTTTCATAGAGGTCGTAAAAGGCGACTTAGGAAAATACAAGCTAAACAAAGCTTATAAACATCAATGAGACCTCTCCAACCCGTCTGGTCAGCGAGTAGAGTGTAGGCGAAATTTTCAGTCTGCACTGGCCAAGTATGGCTCCTGCAGTGGAGACTAAAAAGACCTGATGATGACGACGAAATATAATTTATCAGTTCAAAGACTTATTTAAATAAAAAAAACTAAAAGTTGACTAACATTATCCATTTCAAAATAGATTTAACAATCTGATTAACTGTTAAACAATCACATAAATAGGCTTTGCCATTGTTTCACAGCATCAACATATCACTCCGCCGCCTATTTAAGGCAGCTTCTATCGCTTGCAATAATGTCATTCATTATGAACACTCATTGTTTCATCTGCAAGCTAAATTGGCTCTTCATTAACTGCATTAGAATTCAATTTCAAATGTATCTCTTAACCCTTAGGCGCAGCCGTGAGTTACGGTCCAAAATTTTCGTTCTATATCTACCATGTTTCATATCACTCTATTCTTAACTTTAAGACTGACAACTTAGTGTTGAAATTTGCTTGTGTTGTATTACAAGTTGGGTCTATTAGTGACATATTAGCGGGTACAGTCAGTGACGAGTATTGTGCTGAATATAATCGCGTCAAACGTTTAGACGGCGTAATAATGAAGGATTAATATTTGGTACAATACGCCTCGGAGTGAGAGCGGGTTCCGGAGTTTTTCATATCTGTCGAGACAGACATGCAAGGGTTTGCATGTGATTAGGCGAACTCGCTCTCGAGGATCATTAATCTACGTTTGGGTGTTATATCTTCTTTCTATAGGTATTCCCTTCATATAGCACATGGATGCCGATATTTGAATGAAGGTAAAACATGCTTGTATCCTAAGATAAATTCGTGTCACAGTCACAGTAATGTTATGAGGTGAAATCATCATCATCATCGTCCCTTAGGCCTCCCCCAAAGACTTCCAAAATGACGGGTTGGAAGCGGCCTGCATCTAGCGTTTCCCTGTGACCTTGGTCAGGTCGTCCGACCACCTAGTCGGTGGGTGTCCGACGCTGCGCTTGCCGATACGTGGTTGCCATTCGAGAACCGTTTTGTCCCATCTGACATCGGTTCTACAAAATGGGTCTCCGGCTCTCTCACTCATCGAACGAAGAACAGAAGCGGTAAAGCTTCTACTCAAACGTTGATTTTCTCTGAGAGTGTGGTACTTACCCGGACGAGCCGGCCCATTCATGCTATTAGCAAAAAATAATTTTAAAAGTAGCGTGGCTCTATCATAACTAATAAAAGGTAATTCTTCAACTGTTCACCTCACTGACACTCTCTCATAACTCTGAACTTGGCCCCGGCTGCGTCCTTGACTGTAAGTCTAGTTTGTTTTCCGCCTACATATCTATCATACTATGCAAATGTCTCGCTGGACCCGAAAATTTGACTAAGTTCTAGTGACACAGAGGTCGTGTTAATCGGCCGACAATAAACAATGAGCGTCGTAATCAGAAGTTGGCTAACTTTCGCCATGTTTTGGCGTGTACGTGGTTTAAGTTCAATATCAAAGCGTATATTATACTGTAAATACATACATTGTATTAATAGTATAATATTTGGCAAACTGCGTGGCGTAGTGGTTAACACGCCAGCCTGCGACACGAGGGCCCCGGGTTCGATCCCCGGTCTGGTCAAGATGGAAAATGATCTTTTTCAGATTGGCCTGGGTCTTGGATGTTTATCTATATATGTATTTGTTATAAAATATAGTATCATTGAGTTAGTATCCCATAACACAAGTCTCGAACTAACTTTGGGGCTAGCTCAATCTGTGTGATTTGTCCGTATTTGACTGTATATACATACTTAAAAAACTAAGCAGTTAGTTTAGTATATGCATACAAATGATGTCTTTATCTATGTCAGGGTAGACAGAGCATAGAGCTTTTAGTTCTTGTAGCAGAAGATGTTTAAATTGACCTACAGTAAACAAAGGGCGCCGTCAACAGAAGTTGGCCAATTTTTGCCATATTTTGGCGTGTCTGTGGTTTTTGTTCAATATAGTGGCTTATACTCTATTGTGTTCCACTATCCATGGATTACAATCACTTTTTTATCTCATAAAAAACAGATAGAGCCTAGTTCTATTAGTTCTTGTGGCACAGTGGTCATGTAAGTCGACCGACAATAAATAAAGAGCGCCGTAAATAGAAGTTGGCCAACTTATGCCATATTTTGGCGGGTATGTTGATAGGTTTTTGTTGATATTCAACAAAAACCACACACCAACAAAAGTCGCGCGTACTCTAAAGCTTTACACTATGCATTATGATAATCACTTTTTTATCTCTCATAAGGTATTTTTTTTTTTTTTTTTTTTGAAAGGACTATGTAGCTAGCTCCAAGTGAGCTTTCGCTACTTCACCGGGCGTAACAGAGCCTAGTTATATAAGTTCTCTGGCACAGTGGTCATGTAAGTCGACCGGAAATAAACAATGAGCGCCGTAAACAGAAGTTGGCCAACTTTCGCCGTATTTTGGCTTGTATGTGGTTTTTCTTCAACATACTGGCCCTGAGTCTATATCGTTATATTAAGTATATATAAGTGCCACTTTTTTATCCTTCTTGGGATAGATGAAGCCTATGTCTATTACTTCTCGTGGCACAGAGTTTGAGTCAGTCAGTTACTGGCCTAACGTGTAAATCTCCAGTCAAGCTTTAGTTAGTAAGTCTCTATGCACACGCAGCTTCACTGGTATATAAGTTGGGTAACTAGCCTGGCCGCTGGCCTCGTTTAGGAGGCCTTAAACCGCAAACGCATGGTTCCTGATTGGGCTACTGCGGCATTTTGCGGCAGGGAAGTTATTACTGCTTTGAAATATATTTATTGCTAGCCTTTGTTTAGTAAAATTTGATGCCTATGAAATATACCATAGACTACAATGGCTAGACGTCACCTCTATTAATTTTGCATGCATTATGCAAGGCTAAAATATAATAATAAACGTATATATTGTTCGATATCTAGGTACATTAGATAGTACGTAAATTACTATTATAGTTTTTTTCGAAATAAAATTTCGAATAGCGCGCGAAATGTACTACGTTAAAACGATTGGATGTGCGTGATGGGTCAGTAAATGTATATTATGTCAGTCAACTGGTAAGTTTTTGCTCTTTATATATAGATAAAGACATACAAGGTACATCATTCATTATTTATTTGGTTAATTTAACTATTAAGTTATCGGTATCGGTCATCGGTATCGGTATTGCAGATTTATTTACTACAAAAATCGGTATCGGCTTCGTATCGGCAAGTTTATGTTACATCCCTAGTGTTTTGGCAAATCACTCCATTATTCCTTAAATAATAGTCTTTACGTGGATTTCTTATCATACTTACTCTTAAATATCGGATGGAAGGTTAATAGTTCTTTAATTACTATCTTACACGCCATTTTAAGAGATCATAAATCGCCAATTACACTGCAATTCTGTTCCAATGACCATGAAAATATTTTTAAACGGTTTATTTCTATATACATCCATGTTGTTCATTGATTTTGTGTAATGATAAATATATGTTTTTGTATAACGGTAAATTTTTTAAGTAAAGTTGAATTACACATACATAAGGTAGCAGTTAGTATGCAGATTCGGGCAATAACCAAACCGGCCGGGTCTCGAGGGGGTGAAATGTCTGATCTGTGTCTGATATAACGCAATTACGGTGGCACGGTAACTGATATTGGCAACTATGATCATATTACTTGATTTGAATGATTTGTGAATTAGTTTGCTGACTAGTAGTCTGAAGCCTTTAAATAATTATACATACATACATAGTATCATGTATTTTTCCCTTGCAGGGTATACAGAGCCTAGGGCCTAGAGTATAAGACCTAATGGCCACATTAAGTATGTTGAAGGGCGAGTAGATGGAAAACGGAATCAAATAGTGATTGGTTGCTAGCCGCACCGCCTATTGACATAAATCCGCAGATTTTAGCCTAATCCCTCGATCGGCTTTGACGATCTGCGCGGGAAGAGGAGCAGCCGGCACATTCTAAGTTTTTTCCTTTCTACCAGAGCAACATGGAAGAAACAATTTGAACAATAGTACTTAAGAAAATAGCTATTACTAATGATAAAATCATTCTAAATGGGATTGGACGTAACAAAATGCCTGTGAAGGCTTATGTTCTAAATAAACGTTTTGATTTTGTCTTAGTAACTCCTGGGATTCATTTGTATTGAAAATAAGTTCTCACTTACGTCACTAATTGTAATAAACTTAAAACGTATTGAGAGTTGGAGTTTTCAAATAATGTGTTGTATAAAAAAATAAAATAAATAATAAATGGGGACGTACAAATAACATTTTAATTAGGCATGCGTTCGTGCACAAAAAAGTTTGGTTATCGTTATAAATAAAAGATACATGGGCGAGCTCCGTGGCGAAGTGGTCAACACGCCAGCCTGCGACACGAGAGTGCCCGGGTTCGATCCCCGGCCAGGTCAAGATAAAAAATGATCTTTTTCAGATTGGCCTGGGTCTTGGATGTTTATCTATAGGTATATGTATTTGTTATAAAATATAGTATCGTTCAGTTAGTATCCCATAACACAAGTCTCGAACTTACTTTGGGGATAGCTCAATCTGTGTGATTTGTCCGTATATATTTATTATTTTTGTATAAACTCAACAAGTGTAAATCCACGCTATTTCTTTTAAAAATATTGAATTCAACGTCTTTCGTCGTTTTTATTCATAGAAATGCTAAATATCCATTCATTCCTCCCCTATTCATATACTAATATAGTTGAATATAGTGTTTGTTGCTCAGACACGCGTGCTCACAGCGATTGTGGCCTAACGAAGCGTGAGCGACTGAGTGCCTTCGCAGCCCGCGTTTTGCTATGTACAGACAACAACAAATCAAGGTGTGCAAATTCATTGCAATATCGCCGCTATTACCGCTGAATAGAGGTGCATATTACGTTTATTTGTTTATTTATTCAGTTTACAACTTCCTTGCAAATGATTGCATTCATAAGTTCAAATATGACATAGAATGAAGCTTTGAAGAATGTAACAAAAAATGTTTTTACTTATAACCTAAAGTATATAGGTAATCCTTTTGAGTAAACTCTAGATGAGTCTAGCTAGGACAAGTTCATTCAAATATTGAAATACTTTTGTAACCTATTAAATTTTGGAGTACCTACTGGTACTTAATTCAGAGGTGGGGTTTCTCTTACAACATTTTTTGTGGCTGCGGAGTTGTCCAGACAATGGCCTATCTGATAGATTGCCCTAGCTGCCCCAAATTTTGTTCTGTGAAGAATTTAGCTGAGGTGGGCAATTGTGCCGTGGAGGTGGCCAAATTCTGGTCAAGACTAGTGTGAAGTAGAGCCATTTTTATATGAGAAGGAGAAAAATTTCAGAGGTTCAGACAGATTACATATTTTTTTTGATTAAATTACTTTGGAGAGCAGTTCTATCTATGATTTGTACATGAACTTTCTCTTTTAAAGTTTAATTAGTTACATAGGTATACCTACATACTCGTATGGCAAAACATTTTTTTTTTAATAACACATGAATGAAGCTCCACTTGTTATTAAATTAATAACACTGGATTGCAATCCGGGAGTGCCGGCAGAAATGAAAACTCGCCTTTGTAGCGGTCTCAGTCCATCTTACGAGTTTTCGATCACGTCACGTGTCCTCCCAAAAAGTACCCAACGCCGTTAAAGAAGTCTTCACTTCAAAAAAGGTTTGTTAGTAATTAAATAAAAATCTGCATTTATTGTTTTATATGCAAGATGACCAAGTGACATCATCAATATCTAAATAAACCTATAGAAAAGTACTTTTCTAACCTAAAATGTTGAATTTCCAAAATATAATTTTGATTTCAATTAAGTAATACAAATGGCATCCAATTGAAAATAAGCAATTACTTAAAACATTGAATCCTAATTAGACTGCGAATGAGAATCAAGCAACTTTCGACATGGAAAGTTCTCAAACAATGAATCGCCGGCGCCTAAAACGTAGTATTCATTAAATTTACGATTCCACCTTTAGAAGGAAATCATTAGCATTTTCTACAATGCGATGAGAATCCTACAAAGACATTAGTGAGGGGAGCTTATCGATGCTTTTCATTGTCTTTTCGCTCATTATTTTTAAAGGTCAGGCACAGACTTTCAACAACTTGTTATTTGTTTTGAGAAATGGAAAAATCCTTATATGGCAAACAAAAAGTGTGAAAAAATATGAAATTACCTTTTGTTAAGTTTTTTCTTAAGTATTTACAAATTATTAAAAAATCAGGTTTAAGAAACTGTTTCACTCAGATATTTTTAGTTGGATTCTAAGCAGGATAGCGTCCAACCGCCATCGCGATTGGAATTTGAACACCGAATAATTTCTATTGTGTCTTTTTCTTTGCGCGGTAGTAACGCCATCTCTTTTTATTAAAAACTTTACCTTTTTTGAAGCTATACCTATAATGAGCTACGTGCGACTTATTACTTCTCTAAAAGTATAAAGACTTATAGTATAACTATGGAAAATGTGATAAAATTTGAATGACGGGGCATATTTTATTAATTGGTCACCTCTTTGTTAATAAATATAGAAATAGGGATAAACTTAACGTAAGGTACCTACTTAAAAACTAACAAAATAATAACTTCAATATTTGTAAATTAAAGTTACTACACTTCCTAAAAAATATATAGCAATTTATCTTTATACACAAAAATAATTTGAATACATACGAAAAATTAAACATGGTTACTGACTGTCAAAGAGGAATAAAAATATTTTTTTTTATAAAAATTAGAATTATCGATTCAAACGAAATTAAAGTTCATCCCTCACTAAACGCGGCGCGTCTGTAATTGCGCGTCCACATTTCGGGGGTGGAATCACATAAATTTCACCTTTTATTCGTTCCGATTGTTATTGCTGTCTACCCTAGTTACATATTGAAATATCGGGGTAATAACATACCTAGTAGGAGAATAAATTACCTGTGATTACAGGCTGGAAGTAGTTTTTAATTTTGTAAATTTTTAAGGTTATTATCTTTGCGTGTCTTTTTTTTTTAATTTAAACCTCTGATCAAAGGGAATGTTTATAAATTATAAAAGGTACCTCATCCTTTTTCGTTATCCTATTGGCTGCAATACTGGTCTATCTTTATTTCGGGTTATTCTTCTCAGCAGGGAAAGTTCCGAAACGCAAATAGTTTGCCGCAAATAATAAAAACGAAGAAAAGAGATACATTTCGTCTTTTGAGTTGGGTAACTACAACATTACTTGACTTAACGTAATAATAAAAAGTTAATCATCTAGAATTTTCGGTATCTGAGATCACTACGTCATTTGGGACATCCGAATTTATTTTCATGTATTTTGCTGTAGTCCTAAATGTGACATAAGTCACATTTGGGTTAGACACTGCAATAATATACTCAAATTAAGACTTCGTTGTGTTTACAACGTAAATTCCTGTCATTACGTTAGCTTTTTTAGACAATTTTTGAATGATTTGCACAAGTAAGAACACTTTCCAAGATTTCTTCAAGTAAGACTACTTATTTTTTTAATTAGTGCATCGGGGATGTTTGCAGAGGCCCGCGTAGATGCTTTTTTGCTACTATGCGAAAAAGGTGTGCTTCCTTAGTGCGTAGGGTACGGGACAGCCCCAACAGCATCCTGAAAATGGTGGCCAGCAGACTGAACTGCCCATATGTAAATCACTGTTGTGCCATCCCACATGGGGTGGTACAGCAGTGATTGGCAATAAATATCATTACTAACAATAGGTTAAGGTTAATTGTACTACTAACAAAGATGGACAGAAAGTCTGAATAAAGAATTATTATTATTATATTATCTTTCGTGTGGTTTTATAGGTGTATGCTAGTGTGAGGTATCTTCCATGCTAGTCTGGGAGAAAAGAAAAAACGTAATAGAATGTACCCATTGCTACTCTTCTCGCACAGATCGAACAAGCCGGCAGAAAGAATGGGCATCTATGGTATCACGGCTAGCAACTCATCAGTATCTTGATTCTAGTTTTACCTATCCGACCAATACGCTAAATTGCCTTTAGATCTCATGGTCTTAGGCTCTGCCCTTACAGTCGTCCCTTTAAGGGCCCGTACTACCTCACACTGCTTTGCATGATTGACTGTTATATCAATAATAATTAAATACTCAAGTTGAAATAAAATGCAGCAAAGTTCAGGACTAACTCTGGTAACTATCTGACTCAAAAACACGATTGCGTTAAATTTACTCGATAGAAAAAAATTGCAAAGTTGCCTCCAAATCACGTCTAATTTACTCGGTACATAGCATTATTCACCAAATACATTAAAATTAACCTTGAAACTTTTGGTTATTATTGCATTACAGATAAGGCAGCCATCATATGTTTTTCTTTTTCGAATAACCCTTGAATATTCCTAAAAAACGAAAATATCCAAAGTAGCAAACGCGTTTAGACCATCCGCGTTTGTACCGCCACGCCGCCTGGCATATGGCGGGCTCTTAAGAGAATGTCGAGGGTTAACTTAAACCCGATATAAGAATTTCTTACTCAAAATGTTCCCGTTCATAGAAGGGATGTGTAGTGTATCCTAAGCCGTGGAGACGCCCCGTTCGTCCCCAAACATGTAGCTCAGATTAAACGCACACTGTCTTAATGGATGCGAACGACGCACATGGTAGATGGAATTGCTAATTTTATTACGAATGCAAAGTTTATATTATTTTACCCTCTCTTCTTAGCCTACGTCTCTTTGTATGGGGTCCCAGTTAATCTCCTTCTCTGAAGCGCTGCAATTTAACAAAGAGTTAAAAATATGTTACACCTATGTCGAAACATATTAAAAGAAAAAAAAACGTAACAAACTTCCATTGAGCAAAGGAAAAAATTGACATACATACGTAATTTACCAATGTAAATTATTGATTAGTAAGTAAAATATGGAGAAGGAAAATAGTCTAATAAATTTATTCGTTTGTCTAGGTTTTTTTTTATTTCAGCTCAACATAATGATTGTTTGTGTTACACACAATCACCCCTAGAAGAGCCTTATAAAAAAACGTAAGCATTTTTTTGCCGTAGTATTTTTTTATTGCATCATCAGGAAACGTGCTGGTCAGACAAAAAAAAGGGTAAAATGAACTAGCTGCTCCTCTTCCCGCGCAGATCGTTAAAGCCGATCGGGGGAATGGGTGAAAATCAGAGGAATCATGCAAAAACGCAAGAAGTCTACAGTAGCATTTTGTCTAAATTGGTAACTCGTGTGTCGTCCAACTGAATTGTTATTTTGTATATGTTGCACTTAGTCCAAGATATTATTTAGTAAAAAAAAATATTCGTTTATCGACTAATGTGAACATTTAGTCTAATGATACAATTAGTCTTAAAATCAAATCGTAAAAATTGCTAGTAGTCAATGAGCTGATATTATCCCTGATTGGCCGTGTAGTTTCCGGCAGAGTAGAATATGACCACTCCAAGTCTTCCCATCATGGAGGTCGTAAGAGGCGACTTAGGAAATACAAGCTAAAAAAAGCTCATAAACCGTTTGGCCAGCGAGGAGAGTGTAGGCTAAATCCTCTGTCTGCTCTGGCCAAGTATGGCTCCGGTAGTACAGAGAGGGTCATGATAATGCAGTGGAGACGAAAAAGACCTGATGATGATGATGATAATGAATGAACTGATACACAAAGTAATACACAAATGTTTCCAATGAGACTAATGAAATATTAAACTTCATTAAATTTTACATACTATGCTAAGGTATACAACCAGCTATTCGTACACGATATATGTACATATAAATGCGTTGCACAAACATGTTCCAAATATCCTGAGATGCAAGCGAGCGATACCTGCTTGCAATTACGGGTAGGGAGATTAAATATGCATCGATGTCTTACTGCAGAGCCGGCTGTTTGGATACTGAAATATATCAATCGCTAGCTGTTTTCCGACAACTTCATTCTCGTAAATTATAATTATACCTATCCTTGTGTAGCCTTCCGACAAAGACGCTTATTTTTAAGACTTTTTAATATTGAAATATCTTTTTATTTGCAATAAACATGGTAAATGTACGAAGTTATGCACGCAATATAATCACAATTGGTTCAATCGTTTTTGTGTTTATTTGCACAAAAACATACTAACAAATCTATCGTCATTTATTTGTAAACAAATATAAATTGACGCTCTAAATTTTTAAATACCTTACATTATAACAGTACATTGATAGTGGATTTTGAAATATGATTCTGCCTAACATTATTTACTTTATGTGCATAAGTAGCGATGTTTTTTGTCACAGGTATTGCTTTGAATTGCCCAGAACAAGGTGGTCGGATGAATTAAATTATTATGACGAAAACTGGAAGGAGAAAGCTAGGAATAGGGATGCCTGGAGAAATGAAGGAGAGGCTTTTGCCCAGCAGTGGGACATAAATAGCTAAAAAAAAAAATTGCTTTGCCTACTAGAAGGTCTCTACAATGCAAGTGTAAATGTGAAAAAAGAATGTTTTTTTTTTTTTTTATGTATGAGTATGTAGATCAACAAGTAGATCATTAAAAAAAAACCGACTGCCTTTTTACAGTTTACGTCCGCCATATAAAATTTTTGTTAACATCACGTTTAGGCTACAGGAGACGACAATGGAACTCACATACATACGCGCGAAAAACATTACCCTCCATAAGGGTAGGTCAGTTGGGTAAATATATACATACGCATGAAAAACACTACCCTATATCTGGGTAGATCATTCGAGTAAAAAGACTGTTGCACTTTAAACGAACTTTTCCATCCAGTTTTTATAATCTCAATGATTAAAACATTGAGTTTATTAAAACGGTTGGAGAAGTTCACAAAAAGACAGATCAAACTAACAACAATTTTTGCGTGTAGTGACAGGCAGTAGGTATGCGTCGTCTAGCCTATATACAAATCTGTGGCTTCTCCAGAGATGCGCTGGATGCAAGGCCTCCAATCAGTTTGCGACACGGCTTGTGCATTTAATCTGGTAGCTTGAGATGAACTGCATGCATTTGTCAACGTGTGCGGTCGCACATGTGACTTATACTCACACATACGGAGGTATGCTACTAACATAAGTTCCGAAAATAATAATGTATATAATAAAATTTTTAATAATTACTAGAAATTAAAAAAATTGATGATAAATGATAAAGATAGATGATAAAATAAAAAAGCCATTCAGGCGAGTTGGCGACCAATACTTTTGAAAAGAGTTTCTTTTGGCGTTTCTTCTCTGCAGTGGGCGGTTCCGAAACGCTAATAGTTTGTAGCTTTTGAACCATAATTAATAATTTAATAAGTATTATTTAAAATGTCAATTACCATTGAAAAGTGCATGAAAAGGCCTTATTTCTGAATACACGTTTTGATTTTGATTTTGTATAAAATGAACTAAGTAAATTGATTTCTACATGGAAAAAAGGTGTTATGTTTTCAGAGTTAATTTATGTAGATAAGTTTGTATCTTCTTCCTCTCTTTATCCCACTTTATGTGGGGTCGAGAAAGCATGTTTGTTTTTCCATTTATCCCTTTCTAGAGCTATCACTTTCGTTACCTTCTGTTTCCCTTTATCTTCTTCCTTATCATTTACTTCATGCAGCCTTTCATCTGTCTTCTTGAAGACCAAACACTCCGAATCATATTAGATATAGATAAATTTATTACGAACGTAATTATGTATGTTTATTTATTCCACCACGCTTCTACTAAACACCTGAACGATTGAGATGTGTCTTGATGTATCTTAAGAATCCTTATAATAGAGGCTATAATTTCTCTGACAGAGCTTTCGTGTTTTAATATTTCTTTGAAATAACGAATATGTTTTTATTAACCACTCTTTTCTGTTTTTATAGTGTCTGTAATAATATTTCTTAGCTCTAGGTCTGTGACCAAGGATAATAACTGGAAACAGGGAATCAACGTTTTAAAGCACATAGGAGCTCAAGATAAATTGCAACTTGTATGACACCTACCAAAAATGATCAAGACCGTTAATACCCGATTTTTACCAAGTTAACGTAGAGAGTTGGCAAATTATCTATATTTTTACAGAAATCGGATAAATTATATAGTCTTCAAAAAATGTTACCTAGGCATACTTGCCAAGCTATTCTGTATAAAGAGAGCTCTGCCTGAGAAATCGTGATTTCATATTTTTTTTTTTACTAAATATTGGATTAGGCCTTTGTCTCCCATCTCACCTGATGGTAAGTGACGATGAAGACGAGGATGTTACATGCCTATCCAAGAGATACAGTTCCATCATACCTACCTTAACCGTAATAGTTTGTCCGATAATTACACTGACATCTTTCATTACTAACGATATTGTGATAGATGTGCCCCAGCCATTGTTTCTATTCCCTGCGACTTACTAATGTTGCCAATTTGCTTTCATGTATGATTTCATAGCTTCCACTATCACACATATTATATTTCACTGTGATTGATACACCGCTCAGGGCTGCCCATTTTTAGGGTTCCGTACCCAAAGGGTAAAAACGGGACCCTATTAATGCCGCTCCGCTGTCCGTATGTCTGTCTGTCCGTCCGTCTGTCACAAATTTTCACAGATGATGTATTTCTGTTGCCGCTATAACAACAAATACTAAAAAATAGAATAAACTAAATATTTAATGGGGTCTCATACAAATAACGTGATTTTTTTGCTTGTTTTTGCTCGATATTCATAACGGCAACATGTTTTATAGATAACGGTACGGAATCCTTCGTGCGCGAGTCCAACTCGCACTTGGTTGGTTTTTAATCACAATTGGTGATAGTATTTGTAAACAACTAGTGGTCACCCAGTGGTCAAAATTCGACCATAATTAATTTAAATTATATATTGTATGACAAATACATGGTACCTAGTGTGTGTAAATATGTTTTCTTAATTGATTTAAGGCGATACCACTGTAAATAAGGTCGTTCTGAACCTTATTTATCTCGCAAAATACTTAAATTAGGAGTTTCAAATCTAAGTAATATGATTTTTGACTATTTCATCTCCAAAAGTGTAAGATAAAAACAAGTTTTGATAAAATTTCCTTGATAGAAATATTTTTTTAAAAATGGTCTCCTTTCGCAGAATTTTTGTTATTGTAGCTCAAATGCAACGAATGAAATAATGATTTTTAGACTAAAAAATAGGTTATTAGTAATTCATCAAAATGTAAATATGAAAATACATTTAACCGGTCTGATTTTATATAAAATAGAAATAACGAATTTGGCGCTTACGTTTTTTTCTTTGAGCGACTCGCGACTATCTCCTATCTCATCATTCATGGACTAAACCGCCAAGCGCTATCCCTTGCGCGCACTTGATCAGTCTGCGTACGCCTTTGCCGAGCGATGGTACCAAACATTTGAGGCCTCGTCTTAATAAATTTATGCATCATTTAAAAAAATATACAAACATTCGATACTAACATAATATACAATATACTAACATTTCATAGATACGATCTAGCAATTCATAAAGTTTCATCAAATCATTACCCTGGCAAATTTGATAATAACCAGACGTTATTGTGATAGATGTGCTTCGGCCCGCATGTCCCTACTCCCTGCGGCTTACTGATATTGCCGATCTGTTTTCGTGTATGATTTAATAGATACCACTATCAGACACATGTTTCACGGTGTATCAATCAGGGCTGTGCATGGCTATTGACAATTGAAGCCACTTTTAAACTATTACGAATGCGTAGGTATATTCATTATTTTATAATATCTAGGTAATTGGTGATTTTCTGTTTAAATAAGCTGAGCTATGTCACTGACATAGCTCAGCGGATAAGGTCTTTGAAGTGGAAGTGGGCGGGGCACATAGCGCATGGAACCGATGGCCGACGGGCTAGAGGGATCTCGAATGGCGACCACGTATCGGCAAGCGCAACGGACATCCACCGACCAGATGGTCGGATGACCTGACTAAGGTCGCAGGAAGTCGCTGGACGCTTCCAACCGGTCGTATTGGAAATCTTTGGGGGAGGCCTATGTCCAGCAGTGGACTTCTTGCGGCTGATATGATGATGATGATGATGTTTAAATAAGGTTTCAGTTTTCACATAATCTTCCATGAATATTCGAGATTTGTACAGTGTGTATTAATATTATATTTAATGGTCATGATCAATTTATGTAATTGAACAACTGCCTTCCCCAGGGGTCACACTGACAACACTAACGTTATAATTCTATTTTTAATGTATGAATATTGACTACAAAACTAATTACTTTTATTTAATAAATAATTCGACTTATATAAAAAATAATTTTTATATAAGTCGAATAATTTATTAAATAATTTTAACTTGTATTATGAATATCGAAATTTTTTTTCGTGCCAATTTTAATAGGTATTTAATACTTATCTCTTAATAATTAATCTGTCGCAACGCCTTGATTTGGTACACGTATATAGTGCACTTACATATTATTGTCAACTTTATGCAATATGTAAGCGATGAATAAATGAATTATGAATAAAATAAAAAATACTAACTATACTTATAGGGACTTTGTCAACTGATTGCACATTTTCAATTCATGTCGACGAAATATATCATAAAATTGATGAAAACGCGACAGGTGTATTCACAAAATATAGTTTGTATTTGGCCTCCGACCAGTAATTGAATTCTTTTGCCGAAACATATATACTGAAAGAAAAAAAAACACTTCAAGTACTCATGGTCAATGCGAAGAGGAATATAAAAAAAATGTAATGACACAATAATTTTCCTTTTTTCGAGGACATCTCAGTAGGGCCAGTGCACACGTAGATACAAAACGTTTCCTGAAGAATTAGCAACGGGCCACTTTCATATTGCAAATTTAGATGAACCAACAAATAATTCGTATTAAATGTATTTTTTATTTATTTAATTATTATATCTCAAAATCATGTATATAGAACAGAACATAAAGACATTTCAGAAAAAAAAAAAACCACGGAGGTATGTTATCAAAATGCAACAACTGTTATACGGGCCAATTGGTATGTTTTCTTTTCGTGATATAACTTTAGAATTCCAAACAGCTTAAGATATCCGAAAGGCAAGGCCAGCAGTAACCGGCAGTGAGAGAGCTTGTAAAAAAAAAAAAAAATAACCAATAGCCAAAGATTTGAAGGACGAAATTGATGAATTTAATTGAATCATCGAGAAATATTATACGATAAATATTATTTAATTACTAACTTATCTATATAAAAAATAAAGGTTACTTGATAATATTATTACTTAATATTATTAACAGTAAGTATCTCCATTTCCACCTCATCTGAATATATTGCAGGTTTCAACCTAATCTGAGTTTATTCGGGACCCGAGGCTTGCTTATTATGACAAATTATAAGTAAACAATATGTGTATACAATCTTTAACATATATAGACCACAGCCCAACTACATGAACAACTTTTCCTTTGGGTTCGATACCGAGAACTCGAAAATATTTTCAAGAGACAAGGAAAAGTAGGTTCATGTTATCGGGACTGATGGTCCATATAAGTGAAGATATTTTTTTGTACTCAGTATACTCATGCTGTAAATAATTTAGCAATAAGTGTCTCCGTTTGCGCGCCGCCTAATAAACGCGGCAGCGTTCCCGTGACGTCTATTGCTCGCGTTTTTTGCGTCGGCGGAACCCTCAAGATTGATTACACACTCACGCACAGAAACCACGAGAACCCGTAATTAAATATAATGATTGCGGATAAATTGTTTTTGCCGAATATATTTTTGTTAGTATTTGGATGAGTTTTTTGTCTTTCGAGAAAATATGTAGTGTAAAAATAACATTGATTTTCTTTAAGAAAAACGACTCAACATGCTTCCTGAAGCGCGAAGGAGTTTTTGGTCACCCATCCTAGTGGGGAAGCTAATAATGTGTATAACTACTGGGCTATTGAGCTGTCCGGGAGGTGATAATAATAGAATATAGTAGTATTTATAAATTATCTTTAAAGATATGTTTACGATTTAATACTTATTCGTAGGTTTACAGGTATCTTTAGAGTCGGCAACGCATCAGCAGCTCCTCTGGTATTGCTGATGTCCATGGGCGACGGTAACAACTTTCCATCAGGTGACTTTTTTGCTTGTCTGCCGTCAAACATACATAAAAAAAGCAATGCTATGTAACTTTTTACAACCAACTTACATAGCATTGGCTTAACGTGCTACGAACCATCAAACATTTTAATTTCAAATGATTCGTAGAACGTTTTATATATCGTCTACTGTTATTTTCTTCGACTACTTGTTGGTAGCTTCTTTAATCGACTCACGAGATAGTAATGGCAGTACTTTGGCAGGCAGTACTTTGTCCTTGGCACTCCTTAGTTATGTGAAATTTTACTAACGATCCCCAGCGTTGGCTAAATAGATATTAATACAAACTAAATCTAAAAAAGAAATAGAAAATCTTATAAAGCCAAGAAAAACATACCTTGCTAATATCTCCTTCTAACTCCTCGGAAACACTCCTAATACGTCCAAATTAATCCGTCCCGCTCCAAAAAGGCATCCACCCTTGTCTCCCCACTATTTAAGTGGCAAATAAAAACGTTATCAATCGCAGAGTGCAGACGGCTTCCGGACTTGCGGATTAACGTGGTTACCCTACTAGTTTGCGCTTACACTTTCGCTTTGTTTTGTTTTTATTTTGAGAAGAAACTAATCATTTATTGTTATTTCGGTACATAATTCAATTTCTTTATCCCATATTTGTGTCTATTAGCTTTCCAAAAATGGCCTTTGATTTTCCGCCTTTTGACTCTATCTATATATAAAGATATAAGGCGGTATATTTATCGGTATAAATAAAAAGTTAGCAATCGCAGAGTGCAGAAGGCTTCCGGACTTGCGGGTTAGCGTGGTTACCCTTTTAGTTTGCGCTTACGATTCCACTTTGTTTTATTTTTATTTTGAGAAGAAAATAGGTAATAGTTTCTTTTCAAAATTTATTTTCTACTTTCACAATGTTTTTGCTTTTCTTACACTGTCATTTCTAAATTCTTGTCTAAAATATATCATCTGTAGCTTGCAAAAAAAGTGCCATGGCTTACTTTCACCTTTACCTCCAATTCGCAATGGTTAACCTTCTTATCCGTTGGCCAAAGGGCTTAGGTTCGATTCTAGGAATGGGTCGCGGGTAGTTACTCGTAGTTCATTTACACAGGTATACAAGCAAGGTGACAAGTAAGGATTCAGGCGCCTGGCGAGCTACCAAGTCATATTACAGATTTAATAGTTACTAATACTCTCCCATGAACCACGAATAAATATGTAACGACAAATGAAGCGACATATGAACTAAATTATTTTTGTGTATCAAATCTCTAATTTTCATAACAAAGTTAACATAACAGCTGAATGCGTTTTGTTTTGACAATTACCCTGACCTAATTACACTGACAAATCGTCCAATCAATTGCTAGCCAGTAAATAAACAAAGGAAGCTAAAACAAGGCTAAAACTAACTGCTGGGGTCACCGTATGCGGGTGATCTGCACCGACTGGGTTGTAAGAGCAATTCAATCAATAGTATGCACGAAGCATATTAATATATAGAGAATTAGACAGATTGTGCTCTTTGTAAACTTATGTGGTGGGGTACTAATTTAACGATACTATATTTTTAATAGATAAAAAATAGATGCTAATGAAAAATATATTTTTCCTCTACGGGCCCCTGATCACCCGTACATATGAATGCTTGATTGATTGACGAGGTGATAAATTAAAGTCTGGCAAGTTCAATATAAAATGTATATATTGTCTTTCGCACTAATTTACACTGATTATGGATACTGATAACTGCTACACTAAACTGATACTATTGGAAACACTAATGATAAATGATAGAAATGATAATTTGATCACTATTGCGGCGATCGGGAGTACGCGTAGCTGTATGCTAGCCAAAACGTGTACTGACAATTGTTGCAATAAAAATGACGCACATAGCGCAAAATGATGAGCCAGCGAAAATGTACGGCTGCACCGTACATTTCCATCTTGACCTGACTAGGGATCAAACTGAGTTTTTAGTATAAATTAATTCGAGAGTGTTCCCAGTTACATCTTTAAATGTAGTCTGCTGTAATACAGCATTATGGTTTCAATTATGTATTGTTTTGTTAAATTTGTCTTAAGTAACAAATAAATTACTTTCTTCTTTCTTTCTAATTATAAATACAGCAAAACACTTAAGTAGTATTTGCAGGGCGCCTGACTACGTCAACTCTTCTTGTGTCTGCTCTTGCAAGTGCGACTAATTGCTTTGTTCTTTAATACCGGAAGAAAAGGAGTAATCTTATTTAAGGCCGGAAACCACACGGCGCTGCTTAGTCCCAATTATCGACAGACAGTAAATGCTTTGTTATTTAGTTGTTTGTTTGTTTTTAACACTCGTGTCAGATATTTCAAGCTGTCTAATGGCATCTGTCAAAGCTTAACGAATACTATCAATGATGACTGCCGGATACAATGCTTAACGTGACTTCCTAAGCACGGAGGAGCTCGAGATATTTTTATGCCACTTGCGGTCACCCATCCCAGTGGGGACCGTGTTCGTGGTTACTTAACATACGTAAGCGCTAATAATGTTCAGACAACAGGAAGATAAGGAGTCTTACTCAAGGCCAAAAACCACTCGGCACTGCTTACCCCCAATAAATCGATAGACAAACAAGGCCAGCTAAACAAACTGCTAGGGTGACCAGATGCGGGTAATCCCCTCGGACAGGGCTGCACTCGCGATAAGACTTTATTTTCCGCTTGAATGATGATGTTTTCGGCTTTGAGGGATCAATTTTTTGCTTATTCGTGACTTCTCTGTTCTGTATTTGTTGTAGGCAAAGGTATAAAATGAGGTTCATTTGCTTCTAAATCGAGGATAAAGAAATGCTACTTACTAATACATAGATATTTGTAGGTTTGAATGTTTGTTACTTGATTACTACACACTTTCAGATCTAAATAAAAATTGGTACCTACATAGGTAGTTCGCATTTTAACTCAACATACCCATAGGATAATAAATCTTTGTTTTATTCCAATATTGATAACGAGTAAAGGTACTCGTAGGTAAATACTGGTACACAAGTTTTTATCCAGAGTACCTACTACTTTTTGCTTTGATTCAAGATATTATATTTCAAATGAAAGTGTGGACACTACAGTTCTCATCTCTTAGTTTACTCGGAAGAAGATTCAGAAGTTGTTCTGTATCTTCGAGGTACAGTCAGCCAAGGAGATACCTTACCCTGCCATTTACCTATATCTTGAATTTTCTCCTTGGACGAACAAGTCTCGAGCTCGAACTCACTGGCGGGCGCGGCCAAAAAGCACGTTGCTTCACCTAGCATTGTGTCCGACAGAGATAGTATCAGTGATGAGCACACACAAATATGGATGAGCAGTTAGACGCTATATCTACAGGCATACGCCGAGTCGCACGCACATAAACACTACCGAGCGCGTAAAAAATTGCAAAACGTCCTTTGGAAAATAGGGTTTTATGAAAAAACTACTGCATAAATCATTTATAAATAAAGTTAATTGAAATCTTCGATACGGTCTACGAACTTTGTCGGTACGGTCTTTCTTTTCGATATATTATACTTCTTTTATTTCTTATTTACGCCCAAAGTTGTGTTAAAATTAGTAAGAAAAGCTAAAGTTGTTGGATCATAACTTCTAAATGGCTTTTTATTTTACTAATCTGTTACCGTACAGACAAAATTAATAATGAGACAAAACGATATCATGTTAAATTTTGGATGTACAATGTCAAACAATGGAGTACAGCCTCCCGAAATTTGTATGGGAAAAGTATCGACTCATTCAGCCTTAACTAAAAATAATATTAACATGAAAATATATATTTAGAAAGATTTTATTTGAGACTTCTTAAAGGTACATTTTTATGTTAATAATACTTTTAGTTTGAGAGAAAATTCAAGATATAGGTAGATGGCGGGGTCAGGTATCTCGTTGGCTGACTGTACGAGGTAAATACCTCGTCCTTATCCTATTTGGGATCAGCTTTGTATGATCAACTTTTATAACTTTTTAGCTTAACTGGCTACCAATCCGTCAACGCAGGAGTCTACATATTCTTTGTCAACTATTTAATGTTCTCAATAATCCCAAATGCCCTGAATATCTAAAATCACGCTTTCAACTTTTAAGTTCTACTCACGAAAGGCTCCTGCGTTCCTCTAACACCCTAACCCTTGCTACCCCCTCTCACCGTACAGGTTTTTTCCATAATTCTTTCTCTGTGACTGCTGTACGACTCTGGAATGCGCTCCCCGTTTCCGTTAGAGACGCCCGTAGCCGTGAATCCTTTAAAAGTAGAGTTCTCAGGTATTTCCACGAACGCCTGAAGAGTCAAGCTTGATTGCCAACATGACTTGTTATTATAGTGTTGTATGTATTTATTTTTTGTATATTATATATATATATATTGTATAGTATCGTATGTACCCATTTATCATAAATATATATATTTATAATTAGTCTTATCCTAACACTTTTTTTATTTTGGTTCTACACCCTCATAAAACTCTCTGAACAACCCAAAGGTTTGACTGGTAGAGAATGCTGTTTAGCGTTAAGTCCACCTTTTGTACTTGTTACATGTTGTATGTGTGTACAATAAAGCATAAATAAATAAAAAAACTTTCTTCCTTTACCGTACGTCGATGAGATGACTTAACTAATGGAATCTACTACTAATACTAACCCAACTCAACAAATAAATAAATATATACGGACAAATCACACAGATTGAGCTAGCCCCAAAGTAAGTTCGAGACTTGTGTTATGGGATACTAACTCAACGATACTATATTTTTTAACAAATACATACATAGATACACATCCAAGACCCAGGCCAATCTGAAAAAGATCATTTTCCATCTTGACCTGACCAGGGATCGAACCCGGGCACTCTCGTGTCGCAGGCTGGTGTGTTGACCGCTGCGCCACGGAGCTAGCCAAATAATAAGATGACTTAACTAATGGAATCTACTACTAAAACTAACCCAACTCAACAAGTGCAAGTAAATCGATTCGAACACCAATTTAATGTGTTATGACGAAAATAAACAGCAATTTAGTTCAGATCACGCTGCATCTGTGAAAACTATAACAGCCCACTTAAACTTTAACAGCAGTTTTATGTACTGTTAACAAAAAAGTTGCCGCAGTTTCGTTATCGAGGGGAACTTTGCTTTTGCTTAGTGTATTACTTTTTGAGAGGACTTCCTAAGTTAAAAGTAATATAGAAGATTTTGTATCGTATTTCAGTAACATGCCTTCAAAGAGCACTATCATTCTTCGGTCACGTGGCAAGATGCGAACCAAATAATCCGGAAAAGCTGATACTATTTGGTCACGTCGCAGGAGTAATACCTAGAGGCAAACTACCAACCTAGTGGCCTGATACACTCCTATGGGCCTTGAAGTGCAACACACAGGCAGCCATTCAGTTGGCCCAGAACAGATCGGCCTGGAAACATCTTGTGATTGGCAAATTATTGTAGTCACGAACCTAACTCATGAGAAAACGACCAAGAAGAATTTACAAATATTTTTATTATAATATTCAATTCATATCTTCAACTGCCTATGCAGAATGTGAAACTAAAAAAATGAAGATCAAGCCAGTAATATAAGCCTTCAAAATACAACATTTTCCTAAAAGATTCTCTAAGATACGGTCAATGGAAGAAAAACGTAGGTATAAATTATAACAATGGCGTGTTATCTGATTAAAGAAGCACTCGGTCATAACGCATACAGAAAAGGTTCCCCATTTTCTGTTCTCTGATTTAAAAATTATAAATTGAACTCAATTTTATATTTAAGAAGAATATTGAACGACTCTTCAAACCACTAACAAATCAGTCTTCACACCGCAATTGTTCCCCAAAATATACTTCACAAAAGAAAAACATAGACATAAGAATATAAAAGAGGCGTGAATTATCTGAATAAAGAAATAGGTTGGTCGTGACGCGGCCGAGTGGACGAGAAATTGCGAGGCTTTGTGAGAAATAATAAGCCAGATGTTAATTTGATGAGTCGATATTGAATTTGGCATACGAATTATATCCCTCGCCTTTTTGCTTCCATTTGGATGAAATAATTTGAAACTGGGTTATTGGTAGACTATATATAGATACTATTACTATATATAGATACGACTAGCTCCGTGGCGCAGCGGTCAACACGCCAGCCTGCGACACGGAGTGACCGGGTTCGATCCCCGGCCAGGTCAAGATGGAAAATGATCTTTTTCAGATTGGCCTGGGTCTTGGATGTTTATCTGTATATGTATTTGTTATAAAATATACTATCGTTGAGTTAGTATCCCATAATACAAGTCTCGAAGTTACCATAGGGCTAGCTCAATCTGTGTGATTTGTCCATATTTATTTATTTATTTATATTAATACTATCCGTGTTTGAATATTAATAATTCAAATGCTATACAAATCTATATAAAAAAACATTTTCAGAGAAGTTGACAGTTGATTATGCATCAGTGGGACTCCCATATCACAAATACCAGGCCACTCTCTCAGGCTTACTCCAAATCTTTTGTGGTGCTTGCTGCGCGGCTGTGGGATGCACTCCCCTAGACATAAAAATGGATTTTTCTAATAATTCTTTTAAATACAGAGTAAAAAAGGTTCTTTTAAAGATTTCATTGTATATAGGTGTATATAGGTATTTATACTAAAAGTTACGCGAGACATAAATAATATTATAATAAATGTTTTTACTCAGGTCAAAAAGAAAAAAAAAATGGTTGTCTGTAGACGGTTTATGGACGATAATTTTATTTGATTACATTTCAGGCATCTATCTCTCTTCGTGGTGGAAGAGAGATAGAACCGTCACAATCCTAAGGCTTAGGCCGATGGTGCCTCTCTATCGCTTGTTCCGAGCTCTCGCTTACACACTGAACGTGACACTTTTTCATGCGTGCAGCCAGCGTTCATCGATTTATAAGACACTAGCTTTCGCCCGCGGCTCCGCCCGCGTCAATGTCGATCCCTCGGGAATAGTAATTTTTCCCGGGATAAAGGTAGCCTATGTCCTTCTCCGCAATTCAGAGAACTTGTATGCAAAATTTCATGATGATCGGTTCTGTAGTTACGGCGTGAAAGCGTTACAAACAAACAAACTCACTTTCTCATTTATAATATTAGTAAGGATTATCACGTTAAAAATATTATAAGACGGGCGGTGGGTAATTGAACTCTGCTGCCTTGTTTCAAAATACATATATTTCAGTTACTGAAATTTCATCATCATCAGCTCCTTTTTAGTCTCCACTACAGGAGCACGACCCTCTCTGTACTACTAGAGCCATACTTGGCCAGAGCAGCCAGAGGGCTTGGCCTACACTCTCCACGCTGGCCAGACGGGTTGGAGAGGTCTCACAGATATTTAAAAGCTTTGTTTAGCTTGTATTTCCTAAGTCGCCTTCTACGACATCCACAGAAAGACTTGGAGTGGTCCTATTCTACTCTGCCGGAAACTACACGGCTTACACTACTCGGTTTACTGAAATTTGAATTAGATTAATTAGTATTACCTCTAAACCAAAACATTGTACCAAATGCGTGTGTTCTAAATGCAGACTGTCACAGACAATGAGTAACGCATATGGGGCCAGCCCTTCACATGTTTTGTGCGATTGCAATGTGTACGCCATGGTACGCTATGGGGATGGTTTTTTGGGGATGGCTTCGTTAAATTGTTTTTATAGAGGACTAGCTTTCGCCCGCGGCTCCGCCCGCGTATATGTCGATCCCTCGGGAATAGTACTTTTTTCCGGGATAAAAGGTAGCCTATGTCCTTCTCCATACTCCAGAGAACTTGTATGCAAAATTTCATGATGATCGGTTCAGTAGTTACGGCGTGAAAGCGTAACAAACAAACAAACTCACTTTCGCATTTATAATATTAGTAATAGGGATATAAGAGATACTCTTAATAAATTAAGAAATAAAATATGGTGAAAAATTCGCATGCGGGCGGGACTTGCACAGGCGGCCTATATCTATGTATAAGGTGAAACGGGATATGGTGGAGAACTTCGGTGCCGAGATTGAATTGTACGGTAGCTCACATGGCAGAGCATAGGTCGTACATAGACCTAGGTCGCCGGTTCAAGTCTCGCGCGCATGAGAATTTTTCACCATTTTTTATTTCTTAATTTATGAGTATATCTAAATAGCAATGTGAATGCAAAATAAAACACTTATAAAAAGATATAAGAGATTTAAAAATGAAACGCAGTAAAAGCATTTTAATAATAATTACATAGGTACTAGCTTTCGCCCGTGGCTCCGCCCGCGTCAATATAGATCCCTCGGAAATAGTACTTTTTCTCCGAGATAAAGGGTAGCCTATGGCCTTCTTCGTACTCCAGAGAACTTGTATGCAAAATTTCAAGATGATTGTTTCAGTAGTTAAGGCGTGAAAACATAACAAACAAACACACTTTCGCATTTATAATATTAGTAAGGATAAGGATGTAAAAGGCATAATTTTTTGTACGCCCAACAGCAAGAACCAAAGGTGAAAACTTGTTTTTTACAAATAAAGGAATTGAATGGTTGATCGATTGATCGAAAGCCCTTGAACGAAGGAATACTTTTAAACTGACTTCAAAAAAAGAGGTTATCACAGTAGTAAAATAAAATATTTTTAGGCCACGAAAGAATATGTTATCTATACTAATATTATAAAGCTGCAGAGTTTGTTTGTCTGAACGCGCAAATCTCAGGAACTACTGGCACAGAATTAATATAAGTACTAACTACTGGTTCAAATTAGAAAATTCTTTTTGTGTTGGATAGTCCATTTATTGAGGAAAGCTTTAGGTTATAAAACATTACGCTGCGACCAATAGGAGCGAAGCTTCAATAAAAAATGTCTTGAAAACGGGGGAAAATTATTCATCTATACTAATAAAAATTCGCGGGCAACAGCTAGTACAAAATAAACCTACTCTTACAAAAATGCTACTGTATTTGCTTCCTCATGAGCTTAAATAACCGTTTCAAGTTAAATTAGCGAGGCTTGCGTCTGTTTGTGTTAACTTAGACTTGTTTAAACCGGGATTAAGTCCGGACTAACTGCAGTAATTATTAGTTAGTGCTCTCTTTTTAAGTGTTCGCGAAACGCTGCCAAGACGGAGGTTGCTCTGTTTGTATTATGGGAAGTTAAAGAACTCGCATGTTAATAACATTTTAAATGAAGCTCCCACTTAGTTGAGTCTCGCTGCTTGCTTCATATATCTTTCACGTTTATATTATCCAATTTTCAATTCAATTTAATTTCTATATTTTTAGCCTAGATGTAGGTACATAAGATGGTTATTAAAAGTGCCAATACATTTTGCCTTGGAAAGGCGTGCAAAATATTATTTTCATACAACAATTACATTATAAATAATTAAGTTAAAATGCAATATAAATATTTATTTATTTATTTAATCTTTATTTTACAAATACAATGTAAACGCACAATAGGTGGACTTAATGCTAAAAGCATTATCTGACAGTCAACCTTTGGGTTATGCAGAGAAATTTATGTGGGTGTAAAATAACAAAATAAAAAATGTTACGTTGTAGGTAACAATAAAATTTTAAACATATAAACAATTACATAAACATATATATATATATAAATAAATACATATACATATATATACTATGTAAAACAAACCTAATAAATAAGTTTATAAGATGCAGCAATAATCAGATGTTATTTGTTTGGGCGAGAAAATATCTAAATACTAACATTTTGAAGCCAGCGCGAGTAGAGGCAGTTTTCACAGAGTCAGGAAGTGCATTCCAGAGTCTTACTGCCATAACGGCGAAGAACTTAGAGAAAAAACCAATATGGTGAGAAGGGGTAGCTAGAGTTTATTTATTAGAAGAACGTATTAAATAATCCTTATTATTAAAGTCAGTAGTCGCATGTTCATGATTTTCAAACTGTAATTGACTGTTTATCACTAACTCTCTATCTCAAAAACTACTAAAACGGTTTTGATGAAACTCGCACTGTTACTTAAGTTGAAACTATACTTAGTCCAAACAAAATATTTTTGGTTAATATAATACAGATTTTGAGATTTACGTTGACAAACATAAATCATAACTTCTGAAATTTGGCACACATGGTTGGCATACAAAAACTGTGCAATTCGGACAATATTGCATACATACGGGTCGAATTGATAACCTTTTTTGAAGTAAGTTAAAATACCTTGTGACATTTGCAGACAGACTTTCTATCTTTAAGAAGCTAAGACGTTCAATCCATACCACACTGAATGTGGCCATTATCGCCAACAGATTGGTATCTGGTTTATCCCTGGTTTGTTTATAGCCTGTGAAAGCCATTATTGGACGGAATCGAGATTTGGGAGCCTCTAATGTATTATACACTACTGCAGCACAATTATATTTATTCATAAATGCTTTTATTTCGTTTCATCTGTCCCGATGATTATCTATAATCAAATCTTTAAAGTTAAATGGCGAGCTACGTGGCGCAGTGGTTAACATGCCAGCCTACGACATAAGGGTTCCCAGGTTCGATCTCCGGCCAGGAAAACCATCTTTTTCAGATTGACCTGGGTCTTGGATGTTTATCTATATAAGTATCTATTATAAAATATAGTATCGTTGAGTTAGTATACTACGACACAAGTTTCACAACTGACTGTGGTGCTAGCTCAATTTGTGTGCTACTCGTATGTCCTTATACAAGTGATATTTTGATCGTTTTTGATCCTTAAAGAGGTGATTCAGACCATCAATATGAACAACTTTTTCTATGGGACCAAAGCAGGGAACTCTAAAAAAATTTCGTCATTTCCATACAAAAGAGTTCCGTCGCCCGGCCAGTTTGTATGGGAATGTCGATTTTTTTCGAGTTCTCAGTATTGTTCCCATAGGAAAAGTTGCATTTTGATGGTATGAGTCACCTCTTTAAGAGTCCAAAACGATAAATCTCACCATGTATATTTTTTTATTTATATTTCTTATTAAAAAAAAACCTTAAATATAAAATAATTAAAAACTAAAAATCTAAACTAAGATGTTGCCCGTGTGGCAAAGTGCCAAGAACACTAGCTGCATTCCCCCGCTGAATAGCAATCGCAATTCTTTGCGCGAGAAAAGAGCCAGCCCCCTTGTCACCAGCGGCGTCGATAAGCCTGGGCGCTAATCCCTTTACAAATTTCTTTTTTTTTTCTCATTTATTTGAATATTTCGTGATTTAGCAAAAAAAACAAAACCTATCATAAACAAAGTTCACAATATATTGCGTCGAATATTGTTTGTCATATGACAAAATGTTGCATCGAAAATTGATTCCTTAGTTTACACTCAAATGGAAGGGGTAGAACTATAGGGTGGCTATGTAAATCTATTTTCAGTCTTATTCCTCAAGCATAAAAGCTCAGAAAATATGACTGCATAAGGCAATTTGTTACATCCGTGATTTTTAAGAAATATTGAAGAAATGTTTGTGAAAAATTCATACGAGGAAGGAATTAATCATTATTACTCAATGACTCGGATCGTCAT